>CM049312.1:47681428-57681428 GCA_026874595.1 Sipunculus nudus
CGAGATCGTGTTTTGTGCAAAAATGGCCGATTTAAATTGCGAAAGAAGCCTTTTAGAAGCTTCATTAGGCAATTTAGACCCTGTTACAAACGTCGTTTTCGCCGAAATCGGCTCGGTTTTTGAGTAATACGAGATCGTGTTTTGTGCAAAAATGGCCGATTTAAATTGCGAAAGAAGCGTTTTAGAAGCTTCATTAAGCCATTTAGACCCTGTTACAAAGGTCGTTTTCGCCGAAATCGGCTCGGTTTTCGCGTAATACGAGATCGTGTTTTGTGCAAAAATGGCCGATTTAAATTGCGAAAGAAGCGTTTTAGAAGCTTCAGTAGGCCATTTAGACCCTGTTACAAACGTCGTTTTTCGCCGAAATCGGCTCGGTTTTTGAGTAATACAAGATCGTGTTTTGTGCAAAAATGGCCGATTTAAATTGCGAAAGAAGCGTTTTAGAAGCGCCTTTGGCCATTTAGACCCTGTTAAAAACGTCGTTTTCGCCGAAATCAGCTCGGTTTTCGCGTAATAAAAGATCGTGTTTTGTGCAAAAATGGCCGATTTAAATTGCGAAAGAAGCGTTTTATAAGCTTCATTAGGCCATTTAGACCCTGTTACAAACGCCGTTTTCCCCGAAATCGACTCGGTTTTCGCGTGATACGAGATCGTGTTTTGTGCAAAAATGGCCGATTTAAATTGCGAAAGAAGTGTTTTAGAAGCTTCATTGGGCCATTTAGACCCTGTTACAAACGTCGTTTTCGCCGAAATCGGCTCGGTTTTCGCGTAATACAAGATCGTGTTTTGTGCAAAAATGGCCGATTTAAATTGCGAAAGAAGCGTTTTAGAAGCTTCATTGGGCCATTTAGACCCTGTTACAAACGTCGTTTTCGCCGAAATCGGCTCCGTTTTCGCGTAATACGAGATCGTGTTTTGTGCAAAAATGGCCGATTTAAATTGCGAAAGAAGCGTTTTAGAAGCTTCATTAGGCCATTTTGACCCTATTACAAACGTCGTTTTCGCCGAAATCGGCTCGGTTTTTGAGTAATACAAGATCGTGTTTTTGTGCAAAAATGGCCGATTTAAATTGCGAAAGAAGCCTTTTAGAGGCTTCATTACGCCATTTAGACCCTGTTACAAACGTCGTTTTCGCCGAAATCGGCTCGGTTTTCGCGTAATACGAGATCGTGTTTTGTGCAAAAATGGCCGATTTAAATTGCGAAAGAAGCGTTTTAGAAGCTTCATTAGGCCATTTAGACCCTGTTACAAACGTCGTTTTCGCCGAAATCACCTCGGTTTTCGCGTAATAAAAGATCGGGTTTTTTTGGAAAAATGGCCGATTTAAATTGCGAAAGAAGCGTTTTAGAAGCTTCATTAGGCCATTTAGACCCTGTTACAAACGTCGTTTTCGCCGAAATCGGCTCGGTTTTCGCGTAATACGAGATCGTGTTTTGTGCAAAAATGGCCGATTTAAATTGCGAAAGAAGCGTTTTAGAAGCTTCATTAGGCCATTTAGACCCTGTTTCAAACGTCGTTTTCGCCAAAATCGGCTCGGTTTTTTGAGTAATACAAGATCGTGTTTGGTGCAAAAATGGCCGATTTAAATTGCGAAAGAAGCGTTTTAGAAGCTTCATTTGGCCATTTAGACCCTGTTACAATCGTCGTTTTCGCCGAAATCAGCTCGGTTTTTGAGTAATACAAGATCGTGTTTTGTGCAAAAATGGCCGATTTAAATTGCGAAAGAAGCATTTTAGAAGCTTCATTAGGCAATTTAGACCCTGTTACAAACGTCGTTTTCGCCGAAATCGGCTCGGTTTTTGAGTAATACGAGATCGTGTTTTGTGCAAAAATGGCCGATTTAAATTGCGAAAGAAGCGTTTTAGAAGCTTCATTAAGCCATTTAGACCCTGTTACAAAGGTCGTTTTCGCCGAAATCGGCTCGGTTTTCGCGTAATACGAGATCGTGTTTTGTGCAAAAATGGCCGATTTAAATTGCGAAAGAAGCGTTTTAGAAGCTTCAGTAGGCCATTTAGACCCTGTTACAAACGTCGTTTTCGCCGAAATCGGCTCGGTTTTTGAGTAATACAAGATCGTGTTTTGTGCAAAAATGGCCGATTTAAATTGCGAAAGAAGCGTTTTAGAAGCGCCTTTGGCCATTTAGACCCTGTTAAAAACGTCGTTTTCGCCGAAATCAGCTCGGTTTTCGCGTAATAAAAGATCGTGTTTTGTGCAAAAATGGCCGATTTAAATTGCGAAAGAAGCGTTTTATAAGCTTCATTAGGCCATTTAGACCCTGTTACAAACGCCGTTTTCCCCGAAATCGACTCGGTTTTCGCGTGATACGAGATCGTGTTTTGTGCAAAAATGGCCGATTTAAATTGCGAAAGAAGTGTTTTAGAAGCTTCATTGGGCCATTTAGACCCTGTTACAAACGTCGTTTTCGCCGAAATCGGCTCGGTTTTCGCGTAATACAAGATCGTGTTTTGTGCAAAAATGGCCGATTTAAATTGCGAAAGAAGCGTTTTAGAAGCTTCATTGGGCCATTTAGACCCTGTTACAAACGTCGTTTTCGCCGAAATCGGCTCGGTTTTCGCGTAATACGAGATCGTGTTTTGTGCAAAAATGGCCGATTTAAATTGCGAAAGAAGCGTTTTAGAAGCTTCATTAGGCCATTTTGACCCTATTACAAACGTCGTTTTCGCCGAAATCGGCTCGGTTTTTGAGTAATACAAGATCGTGTTTTGTGCAAAAATGGCCGATTTAAATTGCGAAAGAAGCCTTTTAGAGGCTTCATTACGCCATTTAGACCCTGTTACAAACGTCGTTTTCGCCGAAATCGGCTCGGTTTTCGCGTAATACGAGATCGTGTTTTGTGCAAAAATGGCCGATTTAAATTGCGAAAGAAGCGTTTTAGAAGCTTCATTAGGCCATTTAGACCCTGTTACAAACGTCGTTTTCGCCGAAATCACCTCGGTTTTCGCGTAATAAAAGATCGGGTTTTTTTGGAAAAATGGCTGATTTAAATTGCGAAAGAAGCGTTTTAGAAGCTTCATTAGGCCATTTAGACCCTGTTACAAACGTCGTTTTCGCCGAAATCGGCTCGGTTTTCGCGTAATACGAGATCGTGTTTTGTGCAAAAATGGCCGATTTAAATTGCGAAAGAAGCGTTTTAGAAGCTTCATTAGGCCATTTAGACCCTGTTTCAAACGTCGTTTTCGCCAAAATCGGCTCGGTTTTTTGAGTAATACAAGATCGTGTTTGGTGCAAAAATGGCCGATTTAAATTGCGAAAGAAGCGTTTTAGAAGCTTCATTTGGCCATTTAGACCCTGTTACAATCGTCGTTTTCGCCGAAATCAGCTCGGTTTTTGAGTAATACAAGATCGTGTTTTGTGCAAAAATGGCCGATTTAAATTGCGAAAGAAGCATTTTAGAAGCTTCATTAGGCCATTTAGACCCTGTTACAAACGTCGTTTTCGCCGAAATCGGCTCGGTTTTCGCGTAATACGAGATCGTGTTTTGTGCAAAAATGGCCGATTTAAATTGCGAAAGAAGCGTTTTAGAAGCTTCATTAGGCCATTTAGACCCTGTTACAAACGTCGTTTTCGCCGAAATCGGCTCGGTTTTTGAGTAATACAAGATCGTGTTTTGTGCAAAAATGGCCGATTTAAATTGCGAAAGAAGCGTTTTAGAAGCTTCATTTGGCCATTTAGACCCTGTTACAAACGTCGTTTTCGCCGAAATCAGCTCGGTTTTAGCATAATAAAAGATCGTGTTTTGTGGAAAAATGGCCGATTTAAATTGCGAAAGAAGCGTTTTAGAAGCTTCATTAGGCCATTTAGACCCTTTTACAAACGTCGTTTTCGCCGAAATCGGCTCGGTTTTCGCGTAATACGAGATCGTGTTTTGTGCAAAAATGGCCGATTTAAATTGCGAAAGAAGCGTTTTAGAAGCTTCATTAGGCCATTTAGACCCTGTTACAAACGTCGTTTTCGCCGAAATCAACTCGGTTTTCGCGTAATAAAAGATCGTGTTTTGTGGAAAAATGGCCGATTTAAATTGCGAAAGAAGCGTTTTAGAAGCTTCATTAGGCCATTCAGACCCTGTTACAAACGTCGTTTTCGCCGAAATCGGCTCGGTTTTCGCGTAATACGAGATCGTGTTTTGTGCAAAAATGGCCGATTTAAATTGCGAAAGAAGCGTTTTAGAAGCTTCATTACGCCATTTAGACCCTGTTACAAACGTCGTTTTCGCCGAAATCAACTCGGTTTTCGCGTAATACGAGATCGTGTTTTGTGCAAAAATGGCCGATTTAAATTGCGGAAGAAGCCTTTTAGAAGCTTCATTAGGCAAATAGACCCTGTTACAAACGTCGTTTTCGCCGAAATCGGCTCGGTTTTCGCGTAATACGAGATCGTGTTTTGTGCAAAAATGGCCGATTTAAATTGCGAAAGAAGCGTTTTAGAAGCTTCATTAGGCCATTTAGACCCTGTTACAAACGTCGTTTTCGCCGAAATCAGCTCGGTTTTCCCGTAATACGAGATAGTCTTTTGTGCAAAAATGGCCGATTTAAATTGCGAAAGAAGCGTTTTAGAAGCTTCATTGGGCCATTTAGACCCTGTTACAAACGTCGTTTTCGCCGAAATCAGTTCCGTTTTCGCGTAATAAGAGATCGTGTTTTGTGCAAAAATGGCCGATTTAAATTGCGAAAGAAGCGTTTTTAGAAGCTTCATTAGGCCATTTAGACCCTGTTACAAACGTCGTTTTCGCCGAAATCGGCTCGGTTTTTGAGTAATACAAGATCGTGTTTTGTGCAAAAATGGCCGATTTAAATTGCGAAAGAAGCGTTTTAGAAGCTTCATTTGGCCATTTAGACCCTGTTACAAACGTCGTTTTCGCCGAAATCAGCTCGGTTTTCGCGTAATACAAGATCGTGTTTTGTGCAAAAATGGCCGATTTAAATTGCGAAAGAAGCCTTTTAGAAGCTTCATTAGGCCATTTAGACACTGTTACAAACGTCGTTTTCGCCGAAATCAGCTCGGTTTTTGAGAAATACAAGATCGTGTTTTGTGCAAAAATGGCCGATTTAAATTGCGAAAGAAGCGTTTTAGAAGATTCATTAGGCCATTTAGACCCTGTTACAAACGTCGTTTTCGCCGAAATCGGCTCGGTTTTCGCGTAATACGAGATCGTGTTTTGTGCAAAAATGGCCGATTTAAATTGCGAAAGAAGCCTTTTAGAAGCTTCATTAGGCAATTTAGACCCTGTTACAAACGTCGTTTTCGCCGAAATCGGCTCGGTTTTTGAGTAATACGAGATCGTGTTTTGTGCAAAAATGGCCGATTTAAATTGCGAAAGAAGCGTTTTAGAAGCTTCATTAAGCCATTTAGACCCTGTTACAAAGGTCGTTTTCGCCGAAATCGGCTCGGTTTTCGCGTAATACGAGATCGTGTTTTGTGCAAAAATGGCCGATTTAAATTGCGAAAGAAGCGTTTTAGAAGCTTCAGTAGGCCATTTAGACCCTGTTACAAACGTCGTTTTCGCCGAAATCGGCTCGGTTTTTGAGTAATACAAGATCGTGTTTTGTGCAAAAATGGCCGATTTAAATTGCGAAAGAAGCGTTTTAGAAGCGCCTTTGGCCATTTAGACCCTGTTAAAAACGTCGTTTTCGCCGAAATCAGCTCGGTTTTCGCGTAATAAAAGATCGTGTTTTGTGCAAAAATGGCCGATTTAAATTGCGAAAGAAGCGTTTTATAAGCTTCATTAGGCCATTTAGACCCTGTTACAAACGCCGTTTTCCCCGAAATCGACTCGGTTTTCGCGTGATACGAGATCGTGTTTTGTGCAAAAATGGCCGATTTAAATTGCGAAAGAAGTGTTTTAGAAGCTTCATTGGGCCATTTAGACCCTGTTACAAACGTCGTTTTCGCCGAAATCGGCTCGGTTTTCGCGTAATACAAGATCGTGTTTTGTGCAAAAATGGCCGATTTAAATTGCGAAAGAAGCGTTTTAGAAGCTTCATTGGGCCATTTAGACCCTGTTACAAACGTCGTTTTCGCCGAAATCGGCTCCGTTTTCGCGTAATACGAGATCGTGTTTTGTGCAAAAATGGCCGATTTAAATTGCGAAAGAAGCGTTTTAGAAGCTTCATTAGGCCATTTTGACCCTATTACAAACGTCGTTTTCGCCGAAATCGGCTCGGTTTTTGAGTAATACAAGATCGTGTTTTGTGCAAAAATGGCCGATTTAAATTGCGAAAGAAGCCTTTTAGAGGCTTCATTACGCCATTTAGACCCTGTTACAAACGTCGTTTTCGCCGAAATCGGCTCGGTTTTCGCGTAATACGAGATCGTGTTTTGTGCAAAAATGGCCGATTTAAATTGCGAAAGAAGCGTTTTAGAAGCTTCATTAGGCCATTTAGACCCTGTTACAAACGTCGTTTTCGCCGAAATCACCTCGGTTTTCGCGTAATAAAAGATCGGGTTTTTTTGGAAAAATGGCCGATTTAAATTGCGAAAGAAGCGTTTTAGAAGCTTCATTAGGCCATTTAGACCCTGTTACAAACGTCGTTTTCGCCGAAATCGGCTCGGTTTTCGCGTAATACGAGATCGTGTTTTGTGCAAAAATGGCCGATTTAAATTGCGAAAGAAGCGTTTTAGAAGCTTCATTAGGCCATTTAGACCCTGTTTCAAACGTCGTTTTCGCCAAAATCGGCTCGGTTTTTGAGTAATACAAGATCGTGTTTGGTGCAAAAATGGCCGATTTAAATTGCGAAAGAAGCGTTTTAGAAGCTTCATTTGGCCATTTAGACCCTGTTACAATCGTCGTTTTCGCCGAAATCAGCTCGGTTTTTGAGTAATACAAGATCGTGTTTTGTGCAAAAATGGCCGATTTAAATTGCGAAAGAAGCATTTTAGAAGCTTCATTAGGCCATTTAGACCCTGTTACAAACGTCGTTTTCGCCGAAATCGGCTCGGTTTTCGCGTAATACGAGATCGTGTTTTGTGCAAAAATGGCCGATTTAAATTGCGAAAGAAGCGTTTTAGAAGCTTCATTAGGCCATTTAGACCCTGTTACAAACGTCGTTTTCGCCGAAATCGGCTCGGTTTTTGAGTAATACAAGATCGTGTTTTGTGCAAAAATGGCCGATTTAAATTGCGAAAGAAGCGTTTTAGAAGCTTCATTTGGCCATTTAGACCCTGTTACAAACGTCGTTTTCGCCGAAATCAGCTCGGTTTTAGCATAATAAAAGATCGTGTTTTGTGGAAAAATGGCCGATTTAAATTGCGAAAGAAGCGTTTTAGAAGCTTCATTAGGCCATTTAGACCCTTTTACAAACGTCGTTTTCGCCGAAATCGGCTCGGTTTTCGCGTAATACGAGATCGTGTTTTGTGCAAAAATGGCCGATTTAAATTGCGAAAGAAGCGTTTTAGAAGCTTCATTAGGCCATTTAGACCCTGTTACAAACGTCGTTTTCGCCGAAATCAACTCGGTTTTCGCGTAATAAAAGATCGTGTTTTGTGGAAAAATGGCCGATTTAAATTGCGAAAGAAGCGTTTTAGAAGCTTCATTAGGCCATTCAGACCCTGTTACAAACGTCGTTTTCGCCGAAATCGGCTCGGTTTTCGCGTAATACGAGATCGTGTTTTGTGCAAAAATGGCCGATTTAAATTGCGAAAGAAGCGTTTTAGAAGCTTCATTACGCCATTTAGACCCTGTTACAAACGTCGTTTTCGCCGAAATCAACTCGGTTTTCGCGTAATACGAGATCGTGTTTTGTGCAAAAATGGCCGATTTAAATTGCGGAAGAAGCCTTTTAGAAGCTTCATTAGGCAAATAGACCCTGTTACAAACGTCGTTTTCGCCGAAATCGGCTCGGTTTTCGCGTAATACGAGATCGTGTTTTGTGCAAAAATGGCCGATTTAAATTGCGAAAGAAGCGTTTTAGAAGCTTCATTAGGCCATTTAGACCCTGTTACAAACGTCGTTTTCGCCGAAATCAGCTCGGTTTTCCCGTAATACGAGATAGTCTTTTGTGCAAAAATGGCCGATTTAAATTGCGAAAGAAGCGTTTTAGAAGCTTCATTGGGCCATTTAGACCCTGTTACAAACGTCGTTTTCGCCGAAATCAGTTCCGTTTTCGCGTAATAAGAGATCGTGTTTTGTGCAAAAATGGCCGATTTAAATTGCGAAAGAAGCGTTTTAGAAGCTTCATTAGGCCATTTAGACCCTGTTACAAACGTCGTTTTCGCCGAAATCGGCTCGGTTTTTGAGTAATACAAGATCGTGTTTTGTGCAAAAATGGCCGATTTAAATTGCGAAAGAAGCGTTTTAGAAGCTTCATTTGGCCATTTAGACCCTGTTACAAACGTCGTTTTCGCCGAAATCAGCTCGGTTTTCGCGTAATAAAAGATCGTGTTTTGTGGAAAAATGGCCGATTTAAATTGCGAAAGAAGCGTTTTAGAAGCTTCATTAGGCCATTTAGACCCTGTTACAAACGTCGTTTTCGCCGAAATCGGCTCTGTTTTCGCGTAATACGAGATCGTGTTTTGTGCAAAAATGGCCGATTTAAATTGCGAAAGAAGCGTTTTAGAAGCTTCATTAGGCCATTTAGACCCTGTTACAAACGTCGTTTTCGCCGAAATCAACTCGGTTTTCGCGTAATACGAGATCGTGTTTTGTGCAAAAATGGCCGATTTAAATTGCGAAAGAAGCGTTTTAGAAGCTTCATTAGGCCATTTAGACCCTGTTAAAAAGGTCGTTTTCGCCGAAATCGGCTCGGTTTTCGAGTAATACAAGATCGTGTTTTGTGCAAAAATGGCTGATTTAAATTGCGAAAGAAGCGTTTTAGAAGCTTCATTAGGCCATTGAGACCCTGTTACAAAGGTCGTTTTCGCCGAAATCTGCTCGGTTTTCGCGTAATACAAGATCGTGGTTTGTGCAAAAATGGCCGATTTAAATTGCGAAAGAAGCGTTTTATAAGCTTCATTGGGCCATTTAGACCCTGTTACAAAGGTCGTTTTCGCCGAAATCGGCTCGGTTTTCGCGTAATAAGAGATCGTGTTTTGTGCAAAAATGGCCGATTTAAATTGCGAAAGAAGCGTTTTAGAAGCTTCATTAGGCCATTTAGACCCTGTTACAAACGTCGTTTTCGCCGAAATCGGCTCGGTTTTCGCGTAATACGAGATCGTGTTTTGTGCAAAAATGGCCGATTTAAATTGCGAAAGAAGCGTTTTAGAAGCTTCATTAGGCCATTTAGACCCTGTTACAAACGTCGTTTTCGCCGAAATCGGCTCGGTTTTCGCGTAATACGAGATCGTGTTTTGTGCAAAAATGGCCGATTTAAATTGCGAAAGAAGCGTTTTAGAAGCTTCATTACGCCATTTAGACCCTGTTACAAACGTCGTTTTCGCC
Organism: Sipunculus nudus; assembly: GCA_026874595.1. Lineage (NCBI taxonomy): Eukaryota > Metazoa > Annelida > Sipuncula > Golfingiida > Sipunculidae > Sipunculus > Sipunculus nudus. Next base: position 47,690,823 of record CM049312.1, read on the forward strand.
GAAATCAACTCGGTTTTCGCGTAATACGAGATCGTGTTTTGTGCAAAAATGGCCGATTTAAATTGCGGAAGAAGCCTTTTAGAAGCTTCATTAGGCAAATAGACCCTGTTACAAACGTCGTTTTCGCCGAAATCGGCTCGGTTTTCGCGTAATACGAGATCGTGTTTTGTGCAAAAATGGCCGATTTAAATTGCGAAAGAAGCGTTTTAGAAGCTTCATTAGGCCATTTAGACCCTGTTACAAACGTCGTTTTCGCCGAAATCAGCTCGGTTTTCCCGTAATACGAGATAGTCTTTTGTGCAAAAATGGCCGATTTAAATTGCGAAAGAAGCGTTTTAGAAGCTTCATTGGGCCATTTAGACCCTGTTACAAACGTCGTTTTCGCCGAAATCAGTTCCGTTTTCGCGTAATAAGAGATCGTGTTTTGTGCAAAAATGGCCGATTTAAATTGCGAAAGAAGCGTTTTAGAAGCTTCATTAGGCCATTTAGACTCTGTTACAAACGTCGTTTTCGCCGAAATCGGCTCGGTTTTTGAGTAATACAAGATCGTGTTTTGTGCAAAAATGGCCGATTTAAATTGCGAAAGAAGCGTTTTAGAAGCTTCATTTGGCCATTTAGACCCTGTTACAAACGTCGTTTTCGCCGAAATCAGCTCGGTTTTCGCGTAATAAAAGATCGTGTTTTGTGGAAAAATGGCCGATTTAAATTGCGAAAGAAGCGTTTTAGAAGCTTCATTAGGCCATTTAGACCCTGTTACAAACGTCGTTTTCGCCGAAATCGGCTCTGTTTTCGCGTAATACGAGATCGTGTTTTGTGCAAAAATGGCCGATTTAAATTGTGAAAGAAGCGTTTTAGAAGCTTCATTAGGCCATTTAGACCCTGTTACAAACGTCGTTTTCGCCGAAATCAACTCGGTTTTCGCGTAATACGAGATCGTGTTTTGTGCAAAAATGGCCGATTTAAATTGCGAAAGAAGCGTTTTAGAAGCTTCATTAGGCCATTTAGACCCTGTTAAAAAGGTCGTTTTCGCCGAAATCGGCTCGGTTTTCGAGTAATACAAGATCGTGTTTTGTGCAAAAATGGCTGATTTAAATTGCGAAAGAAGCGTTTTAGAAGCTTCATTAGGCCATTGAGACCCTGTTACAAAGGTCGTTTTCGCCGAAATCTGCTCGGTTTTCGCGTAATACAAGATCGTGGTTTGTGCAAAAATGGCCGATTTAAATTGCGAAAGAAGCGTTTTATAAGCTTCATTGGGCCATTTAGACCCTGTTACAAAGGTCGTTTTCGCCGAAATCGGCTCGGTTTTCGCGTAATAAGAGATCGTGTTTTGTGCAAAAATGGCCGATTTAAATTGCGAAAGAAGCGTTTTAGAAGCTTCATTAGGCCATTTAGACCCTGTTACAAACGTCGTTTTCGCCGAAATCGGCTCGGTTTTCGCGTAATACAAGATCGTGTTTTGTGCAAAAATGGCCGATTTAAATTGCGAAAGAAGCGTTTTAGAAGCTTCATTAGGCCATTTAGACCCTGTTACAAACGTCGTTTTCGCCGAAATCGGCTCGGTTTTCGCGTAATACGAGATCGTGTTTTGTGCAAAAATGGCCGATTTAAATTGCGAAAGAAGCGTTTTAGAAGCTTCATTAGGCCATTTAGACCCTGTTACAAACGTCGTTTTCGCCGAAATCAGCTCGGTTTTCGCGTAATACAAGATTGTGTTTTGTGTAAAAACGGCCGATTTAAATTGCGATAGAAGCGTTTTAGAAGCTTCATTAGGCCATTTAGACCCTATTTACAAACGTCGTTTTCGCCGAAATCAGCTCGGTTTTCGCGTAATACAAGATCGTGTTTTGTGGAAAAATGGCCGATTTAAATTGCGAAAGAAGCGTTTTAGAAGCTTCATTAGGCCATTTAGACCCTCTTACAAACGTCGTTTTCGCCGAAATCAGCTCGGTTTTCGCGTAATACAAGATCGTGTTTTGTGCAAAAATTGCCGGTTTCAGATCCGAAAGAAGCTTTTCAGGGTCTTCATTATCCGATTTACAACCTGTTACAAACAGCGTTTTCGCCGAAATCGGCTCGGTTTTTGCGTAATACAAGATCGTGTTTTGTGCAGAAATGGCCCATTTAAATTGCAAAAAAAAAACGTTTTAGAAGCTTCATTAAGCCATTTAGAACCTGTTACAAACATCGTTTTCGCCGAAATCGGCTCGGCTTTCGCGTAATACGAGATCGTGTTTTGTGCAAAAACGGCCGATTTAAATTGCGAAAGAAGCCTTTTACAAGCTTCATTAGGCCATTTAGAACTTGTTACAAACGTTGTTTCACCGAAATCAGTTCGGTTTTCGCGTAATAGAAGATCGTGTTTTGTGCAAAAATGGTCGATTTAAATTGCAAAAGAAGCGTTAAAAATGCTTCGTTTTCGCCGAAATCAGCTCGGTTTTCGCGTAATACAAGATCGTGATTTGTTCAAAAGTGGCCGATTTAAATTGCGAAAGAAGCGTTTTAGAAGAATCATTATTTCACAGATGTCTCTTTTATTCTATGCAGCGGTCTTACATGTTTATTGCGGCACGGCCCGGCACACGCGTGGGGTCTGACGTGTTAACACACTGGTCATGCTAGTCTGGGGCTTTTTTGCCTGGCCGAGTGTTGCGGGCTCGGTTTAATCCGTACTGATTGAACTCTCCCTGAGTGTAACAGCTCGCTGCCGTGCTTGTCTCGAATGTTCACGTCTGTGCACGTGTATTGTTCTTTTCGATTGTTCATGATAGGTAATTTTCTAGAGTTTTCGGATGAAAGGTTATAAATAGGGGCTTTGTTTTAGAGCCGGCAGAAGAGGTGAGAGAATATTCCAACGGACACAGAAGAGTGGACCTTTTCCTATAATTGCGGCAGTTATAGCTTTTCTTTGTAACGTATTTTATATAATCTTCTGTTTACCTTTCGTATCACTGCCCGGATTTCAATTTTGGATTACAGTAGATTGATTTTGTGCTTGCATTGGACTGTTATTCTCTGAGAAGATTTGTGTGAACTGTTCATCCGGCTTATACATTTTAAAGTACTTGTCGCTGTGACAGTGGTGGGATCCAGGTACTGTGCACTTTGTTTATTATGCTGTGTGATTGTATTGATTTGCTGTAATACTGTTATTGTACTGTGAAGTTGTACTGATTTAGTGTGTTGTAATGTTAGGGTTGTTTAAAGATTAATTTGTAGTTATCTGTTAACAAAAAACACTGACTTCTTTATTCATTCCCCTAGACATTTCACGCTGCCTAGTGTTACAAAATCTGATTTTATTTTATCTCCATAACAAAATTCAGGCTCGTCACGACTACGTGATCTGTTGATATTAGGTTCCGTAACATAAAATTGGGGGCTCGTCCAGGAGGCTTAATAGATTCGAAAATTTATTAGGTTACATTACATTGTTTACAAGACTATATCAGTGTTTTTTTGTTATTGTTTTAACATCTTAACATGGCAGATTTCAAGCCTGAGACATTTATTGACCATCCCGACGCTGATTAACTTGAACAGTTGAAAAAGGAACAGTTGCTGCGTTTGGGACAACGCTTAGGGATAAGTGTGAAAAAAGCTTTGATATAATTGCTAAAATCATGCAAGATCAAGTTAGTATGGTTTAATTGAAGAAAGTGAAGTGGAAACATTAAAAAATCGACAGCCTTGCTATGCAATTAGAATTAAACAAGGCCTACAGGCCTAATGCAAACCTGTGCATTGGGAAATACACCAGGTATAATGCTTCAATGCTGGACCAATACTGTTCATGTTTCTGAACAATGCAAGTACTAACTATTTTGAATATGAAACAATTACACAAAGATCACTGCTGAAATTCTGGCATGGGTGCACACAACACAAAAATGATTGTAGCTGGCACCACCAGTCTTGTATACAACAAAGCTATCAGAGATATATACATATGCCCAATTTCAGACTGATATATAAAATCCCCTCCTGAGAAAACGCAGGGACACAAACTGTGCAAAAGTCATTGTAGGTGGCGACACCTGTCTTGTGAGCGAGAAAGCCATCAAAGACACATAGACAGGTCATTATATTAGGCCAATACATCAAACTTACCTTGAGTTTGATGCATGGAGCTGACCAGGCTTAGGTGAGAAAGGCAGTTGCCCCGAGTGAACTGTGACAAATTGCTTGCTCAGGCTACTGCACTGAGTGAACTCATGACCTGCACCTGGCTAGACTGAGTAAACTTTTGACCTGTACCTGGCTGCACTGAGTGAACTCTTAACCTGTTGCATAATCTGGTACAGTTGGCAGTCTACCACTGCTATAAATAGAATGCAGCTATTTGCACAGAGTGAACTCCTGACCTATACCTGGCTGCACTGAGTGAACTCTTGACCTGTTGCCTAATCTGAAATAGTAGCCACACCATTGCATAAGCTCTCAGATTGGCTCCACATGGAGCCCTGAGGGGCATGGCACACATGAGGTGATCACATGATACTCATGAGTTGATCACATGCTACTTATGAGGTTATCACATGGTGCCCATGAGGTTTCTACATGTCACCCATGAGGTGATCACATGCCTTGTGCTTGGCTGCACTGATTGAACTCTTGACCTATATATGGCTGCACTGAATGAACTCTTGATCTGTTGCCAAATCTGAAACAGTTGGCAGTTTCTCAACCTATTTAAAATTACAGACACAATCTTGGTCTGTTGGTAAATCTGTTTACACATACTGAAAGACTTTGGCTAAAATACTTTTTAATCTTTTATATCATACTTGAACCATTCGAACAAACTTGTAAGATATGATATAAAAGATTATTTCTGTGAAATACTGAACAATTTGGCTTGACCGTTTCGTCGGAGAAGATTTTTAACATTGCCTGGTATGAAGAATATCTAAAATCATAAATCTACATTTTTTAAAAGCTTTTAAAAAATATTCTTGTCAATATTAACCATAGATAACCTGAAATCTGAAGGTCTAGAGGCATGATGTAAGGGATGCTGATAAACTGGTGCATGGCTAGATGAATCTGCTTTACACAGCTACCATATATGGTAAAATGACTTAATTCAATCTTGTTAATTCAGCCATAATTCATTCTTTGGAACCATAAAAGATAATCATTATAAGAATTATTCAGGGGACTATTCTTGTAAAATATTAAACAAATTGGCCTCAGTGGCGTCAGTCTAAAAATGTTTTGCAGGTTTATAACTCATATGGGAAAATACAGCAAAATGGCTAAGTTAAGCTACCCATAACTCAGCCAAAAATCACTGAACCAAAACCATTTGAACAAACTTGAATTATCAACATCTAAGGATAATAAATGTGTGAGATTTAAGACTTTTGCCCAGTGGTTTTTGAGAAGAAGATTTTTGTAGCCACTTAGCTAAAATGGGCTGTTATGGTATATGACTAAATTCAACTTCCTATAACTTAGCCAAAAGTCACTGAACTGAGACCATTTGAACAAACTTCAGAAAGCACTACCCTAGGATCATTTCTGTGTGGTATTAAACAATTTGGCCATATCGTTTCAGAGAAGAAGTTATTTGTAGCTGTCAGTATGATACGGCCACTGATGACCCCCGTACAAAAAAAGGCCGATGCAGGTGGCGCCACCAATACCTCAATTTAAGATATGACTCATGTGACCAACATTGGCATAAAAATTGGTGATCATAGCTCCAGCCGTTTCTAAGATTGTAATTTTAGTATGCTTTTTTGGACAGATGACTAAGTTCAACTAGCTGTAACACAGCCAAAAATCACCGAACTTAAACCATTCGAACAAACTTGAGAGAGATTGTTCCAGGGATTATTTCTGTGAAATATTGGACAATATGGCTGAACAGTTTTGGAGAAGAAGATTTTTAAAGCTTTTTTAGCTGTTTCCCTATAAAATCTAAGAAAATGCAGTTAGCCAAAATATAAGCAAAATCCGATAGAGTTTTTCAGATGACTAATTTTTTGCATAAAATTTCGTGATGCTAACTCTTGCCGTTTTCAAGTTAGTATGGGTTAACGTACAGACGACGGACGACGGACGACGCCACACCATCTCATTAGCTCACAGGTTCGCTAAAAATTCTAAAATACAACTTGAGCTAGTATTAAAAAAGAGAGAAGAACATGAAAGGTTAGAAAGAGAAAGACTTGAAAAAGAAATAGAAAGACACAGACTAGAAAAAGAAAAAGAAATTGAGTTAAAACGACTGGAGTTAGAAAGACTTAAACTAGAACATAGTATACGTGCTGCCCAAACTCACAGTTTTGATGATGCTTAATACATTAGACTTGTCCCACCTTTTCAAGAAAAAGAGGTTGATAAATATTTCTTACACTTTGAGAAAGAAGCTGAAAATTTTAAATGGCCTAAGGAAAATTTGACTATGCTGTTACAAAGTGTACTGACTGGCAAGGCCAGTTTATAGAGAGCTTTCAGTAGATGCTGTTGCTGACTATGACCTGGTTAAACGGTTAATCCTAAAAGGTAATGAGTTAGTTCCGAGGCGTACCGCCAAAAAATCAGAAATTGAAAAAAGCGCAAAGAACAGGCCTAGGTCGAATTTGCTGGGACAAAAGAGCAGTTGTTTGATCGCTGGTGAAGTTCTAAAAATGTATTGAAAGATTATGACAATTTGCGCCAGATGATTCTGCTTGAAGAATTTAAGCGCTGCATAAACGCAGATGTTAAAACTTTTCTGGATGAGAAAAGTCCTGAAACACTTGACATTGCTGCTCAATTTGCTGATGACATCATTAACATACAAAATGTCCTTTACCAGCAAATCAAACCAGTCATTCACAAACAAGAATGTAAATCAGTTAAGTCAAAGGAAGATTAAAGCGCAGTCACCCAGTAATAGTATTCCTGATAGTTCAGCAAAGTTTATTGCTACACCTCAGTCCACGTCCACTGTGTCTAAGTCCAACAAAAACCAGTAACTTGCCAAGAAAATGACTGCAAGAAGGAGGGTCATCTAATATCTGACTGCTGCGAACTTGCGAATAAACCAAATAGCAAACCATCTGGTTTTGTTTCGAAATCTATGCATAGCATAGTACAAGAGCTAGGCTCTTTTCATGTAAATAAGGGGTACAACTCCTTTATTGACTCAAATAAAGAGTTTGATGCTACGGAGGCCATTGTGCCGTCTGAATCTAAAGAAGAATCCGTAACTTGCGGGGTAAAAACCTCAGTCGATTCCTGGAAGGAATTTAATAAGGCTAGGACCTTTCAAGACTCCTGCGAGGAGTATTCTTTAAATAAGGCTAAGTCCTTTAATGACTCTTGTGAGAGTATTTCAAAAGAGGCCAGGTCCTCTTATGACAAACAGAAGTTTGTTTCTGCTGAGGAAAATTCCTCTGTTGACTCCCATGAGGAGTTTGGTGGTAAAAAGGATGTAGATTCCTTTAATGACTCTGAAAAAGAGTTTGTGACTGACACTGTCAATGTCAGTTCTTTGTTTGATGAAACTGAGGTCGTAGATTCCTATCCTGACTCTGAAATGAAATTATTTGAGCCATTCATACATGATGGTTTTGTATCACTTTCGAGTGATTTTTCAGATTCTACCCCTATTTGAATTTTGAGGGACACTGGTTCGGCCAGACTCTCATGTTAGCAAACACTTTGCCATTTTCTAATAGGCCTTTTAGTGGTGCACATGCACTTGTTAATGGTGTATTTTCAGACAAGCACACTTCAGTTCCGCTTCACAGTATATATTTTAAAGTTAGATTTGAATTCTTGGAATATTACTGTGGGCACAAGAACTACTTTACCCTTTTGGGGAATTCAACTGTACAAGGCAATGATGTTGCAGGTGACAAAGTACAGCTTGTACCAATTGTTATATCGTCTGTGACTCGATATATGCGGATTAAACCCGAATTAAATCTGAAAACAATGACGCTGATCAAACAGTCAAAACCTTATTTTAATATATCCCTATTCCACTCCATAGCGAGGCTCTATGCCATGTCCCACCGTCTCGTAGGGGGACGGTTGGTAAACCGATACATAACATCTCTCCCTTTTTTTTAAATCTTGAGTCTATTACTTAGTTTTAGGCAGTTACAGGTAACTATTCTACACATGTTTAAACTTAATAAAAGGGTGCCGTTGATGCATATCATTATCACAAGGAGATCAGCGAAAGTATAGTATGAATGATATTAACCAAGTCCTGCTTGTGTATTGCTCTGAAAACATGTATATCAAACCAATAAACACCAGTCTCTTATAGACAACAAAGCCGGGAAAACAACTTAGGCCATAACAAAGTCCTTATATCTAGAAGGTACCGCTGCCTGTCGTCGAGGTCTATCTCGCACATTTAGGTCACTAATTTCTTTGGCAGGTTCACTTTCAAGCTGTTCACGGTTTTCACTCACTGGCGGGGTCACAGGTTCTGGTTCTGGTTCACTGGTGGCTTCATATCGCCGTACAAACTTTTTAACAAACGTAGTGTTTCTGGAGTATCTATCTCCACTCTGGGACTCAACCAAGACATTGTTTCCGTTCTTGCTGATTACAACGTATGGATCATGGTTATAGTTTGTGGTGAGTTTATCCAGTTTAGGCTGCTGGACCAACACTTCATCACCAACATTAACATCTGAATACTGCGCGTTTCGCCGTGAGTCTGCATAGGTTTTAGCTTTCCATTTATTTACGGAATCTGTGTCACGCACCTCCGTGTTAACCTCAAAACTGTCTAGCTGGAATTCTGGAATCTTACCACGCATCTTCCTCCAAAATAGAAGTTCTGCTGGACTTCTGCCTGTTGTTGGATGCTCCAGAGCACGATACTTGGCGACATATTTTCTGAGTTCTTTTCGCCAGTCTGTATTTTCGGCCTGCGCTATGCGTATTCTTTTCAGGATGGATGCATTTTGACGCTCCACCTCCCCATTTGCTTGAGCCCATTTTGGCGTCACCTTGAGATGTTTCATTCCATTAGCCTGGCAGTACTCAGCAAATTCATTTGAACGGAACTGGGGCCCGTTATCGGATTTGATGGTAATCGGGAGTCCATGGCGACTGAATATTTCCTCAAGACAGTCTATAACTTTATCAGCAGTGGTTGATGTTAAGATGTCGTACTCGTAGTACCGACTGAAATAGTCCACCACTACCAGTATATAGTGTCCCGACGGAAGTGGTCCTAACAGGTCAGTGGCCAAGTCCTGCCAAGGACCATCTGGTAGAGAACTCATTCTTAGTGGTTCGGGAGCATCAGGTCGTGCAACGAGTTGGCAGCCATGACAAGATCTACAGTATTTCTCGGCGGCCCTATCCATCCCTGGCCACCAGACTTTCGTCCTTAAGTTCTGCTTCGTTCCGACTACACCCAAGTGCCCCTCGTGTGCTAAAGCTAACGCCACAGTTCTCAATTTTTCAGGCAGCACTATGCGCGTTCCGCGAAGTACAAGTTGTCCAATGATACACAGCTCATAGGCAATGGGAGCGTATGACTTACAGTCCGTAAAACAACCGGTTTGTACGGCCTTCCTTACTGCTGCAAGTTCTCGGTCAGTGGCTGACTCCCTCTCTATCTGTTGGGTAGTCAAGGCATTGGGTGTCGCGTTCACGGCCACGAATCGTACATATTCCTCTGCCTCCGAAGGTTTTCCCTGCGTCTCACTGGTTTTTAACAGACGAGACAGCGAAACGGCAATGTTGGCTTTACCTGGTATATGCACGACACGGTATTCGTATGGTTGTAGCCGGAGAACCCACCGTTCAACTCTTGCGCATGGTTTGGAGCGAGGACCATATATGGCCTCCAGTGGTTTGTGGTCCGTAAGTAACTCGAATTTCCGTCCATAGACGTATGCATGGAACTTCTCACACGCCTATACAAGTGAGAGTGCTTCTTTTTCCGTCTGGGAGTAGCGTCTTTCGCACTCGGTTAGGTTCCGGCTGGCGTAACACATAGGTACCGAAGTGCCATTCTGTTCCTGCACGAGGACTGCTCCAAGGCCAACTGGGCTTGCATCTGCGATAATCCTGGTAGGAGCGCTTTTATCATAGTATGCCAGGGTACTGGCATCAGCCAAGCTTTTCTTGAGTGTTTGAAATGCATTCTGCTGTTCGGGTCCAAAACAAAACGGAACCTCCATACGTGTTAGTCTCCTTAGAGGCTCTGACACTGTGGCAAATTGGGGTATAAAACGACTGCTAAACCCCACAAGCCCTAGGAAACTTCTAACCTCTGATGCGTTTGCTGGTTCTCTCGCCTCTACTACTGCTTTGACCCTCTCCTCCGTTGGGCCGATACCTTTTCGGGAAAGCAGAATGCCCATGAAAATAAGTCTGTTCATGTTGAATTGGCATTGACCAGGATTCAGTGTGAGTCCCACCTGGTGTAATCTTTTGATTACCGCAGCGAGACGTTCATCATGACTCTCCTGATCCGATCCGTGCACGATGATGTCATCGGATATGTTTTCCACACCTTCAATCCCTCCAAGGATTGTTGCTATCATGTGCTGATATTGTTCGCTGGCAGATGTCACCCCAAACAAAAGTCTTTTATAGCGGAACAGCCCTGAGTGTACTGCGAATGTTGTGATCTGTCTGGAATCTGGGGTCAGTTCAAGCTGATGGTAGCCCCATTTTAAGTCCAGTTTACTGAAGACCTTTGCTCCATTCAAACTTTGTAATATCTCATCCACAGTGGGGATTGGAAGGCGTTCCCTTACTATTGCCTCATTTGCCCTCCTCATGTCTAAGCAAAGTCTGATATCATTATTTGCTTTTGGCACGATAACCACAGGGTTAACCCATGGTGTAGGGCCTTGTACAGGCTCAATAATGTCTAAGTCGATCAACTCCTGTATCTTAGCATCAACTTTGGCCCTCAAATTAAACGGGATTCTCCTCAACGGCTGAGCTACCGGTGTCACTGACGCGTCGATATGTAACCTGACTTGTGCTGTTTTTAACTTTCCTACCCCTTTAAACACATCTGGGTATTGTTCCTGTAATTGTTTGGCTCTCTCAACCACCTGAGCTACACCAGGTCCTATCTGGAGTACTCCCAGCTCCATTGAAGTTTCTTTTCCTAGTAGGGGTATACCTTTCCCTTTTATGACAATAAATTCAGCTCTGCATGTTTTGTCACTAACACAAGTGTCACAGGTAAATGTTCCTAGGACAGCGAGTGGTTCCTCCGAAGCATAAGTGTATAATGTCTTGTTAACTGGCGCCGCCTGTGATTCACACTTTATTCCCTTAGATTTTAAAAGTTTCCATGTATTCTCATCTATTACATTGCTGGTTGCCCCGGAGTCAATCAAGAAATCTAAAGGTACTTCCCCGACACAAATAGACAATGTATTTGTACCTGAACCATCTCTTGCTAACACTGGAAAGGCATATCTTGGTTGACTGCCTTCTACTTGGTTAACTTGTTGTTTTTTAGTCTTACAAACTTTGGAGAAATGATCTCTACCCCCGCATTTTCGACAAGTTTGACCTCGGGCCGGACATCTGGGGTCACGCCCATAATGTCCTTTTTGTCCACACCTATAGCAGTTATCAGATTTAGGGTGAGAACTTCCGGGTTTTCTATCACGACCAGGCGCTTGGCGTGATTTCCCATACTGTCTGGGTTTTTTCCTATCGTTCTCCCTATTAGATGGCCCAACCCAGTTAGCGGAAGCAGCGTCTGACGAAGTCGTACCTGACAAGGTCGCCATCTGCAACTGTATGTTTTCACAACGGTCAGCCACCTCTATTGCGCGGACGAGTGTGAGGTCTTGGCCAACCTCTAACAATTTCCTTTTTACGTAATCAGAATTACATTTGCATAATATTGCATCTCTTATTTGGTTGTCAGTCTCATTGCCAAAGTCACAATCTCTTGCATGTTTTCTCAGACGGGTAACAAACTGTAAAACAGTCTCACCTTGTTTTTGTGACAGCGAATGAAATGTCTGCCGCGCGAATGCCGAGTTGACCTTTGGAACGAAGTGTCCATTAAGAGCTCTAACTGCCGCATCGTAATCCGTCGCTTCCCCAGTGTTTTGCAAAGTTGTAAATATTTCTTGGACATTAGGCCCCGCAAAGTGCAAAAGTAACGCTCTGCGGCGCTGCTTAGTATTGTCATCTGTATCCCGATTGATGATAAGTCCCTTTCCATCTGCATAGAGCTCGAACGACGTCAGCCATCTTATCCAACGTGTGCCATGCGTGGCTGGTTCGCTGTTACAATCAAATTGTGGAATCACTGTCTTTTCCATCTTGTACAGCAAATTTCCGTTTGATATATCGGTCAACTTGGCTTCGTTCTTGCTCGTCGCCACTGTTATATCGTCTGTGACTCGATATATGCGGATTAAACCCGAATTAAATCCGAAAAACAATGACGCTGATCAAACAGTCAAAAACCTTATTTTAATATATCCCTATTCCACTCCATAGCGAGGCTCTATGCCATGTCCCACCGTCTCGTAGGGGGACGGTTGGTAAACCGATACATAACACCAATAGTGACAGAAAAGCCGTCACTTGATCAGGACACTGATCCTGAAAGTCATGAAATTCCTGGTTTGAATCCTTCGTGTGCTGTAACTAGATCTATGGCCAAGAAAAACATACATGAGGATAATGGTCCAGATAATAACATTCTTGGAGTCACTAGTGACTCGTCTAACGACTCGCCCGTACAGGATGCAGCATTTTAAGGTTCAGAACTTATCGGGGAACAGCATAAGGACCCTGATATTTCACGTTTGTTTCGAAGGGCCGTTTTAAAAGATGAACTGTCACAAAACCGAGTTTGTTTCTGTGTTAAAAATGTAGTGTTTATGCGTAAATGGCGACCACCTGATATAAGCGCTGATGATGAGTGGGCCATCAAACATCAAATAGTAATGCCCAAAAGCTATCGCAATGAAATTCTCAGCATGGCACATGAGGCTCCTTTATCTGGCCTTTTAGGTATAAATAAAAATTATCAGAAAGTTAGTACACACTTCTATTGGCCTAACCTCAGGACTGATGTTGTACAATATTGTAAATCATGCCATACATACATGCAAGATGGTAGGCAAGCCCAATCAGAATCCTCCTAAAGCCCCACTTAGGCAAAATCCATTTCGAGGAACCATTTAGTAGGATTATACTGTGTTGGACCACTGCCCAAAACAAAATCTGGACATGAATACCTGCTGACAATTATGTGCGCATCTACAAGGTTACCTGAGGCAATACCATTGCGCAAAATTAATGCCAAAAGTGTTGTCAAGGCTCTGACCAAGTTTTTTACAACTTTTGGTTTACCAAAATCCGTCCAGTCTGACCAAGGGTCTTATTTTATGTCTGGCTTAATCCAGCAAGTAGTTATGCTTGAGCTAGGTATAAAACAGTACAGCTCTTCGCCATACCATCCTGAAAGTCAGGGCGCCATCGAGCGTGTTCACCAGACATTAAAAAAAACATGATTAGGACTTATTGTTTTGACACACAGAAAGACTTGGATGAAGGAATCCACCTATTGCTGTTTGCTGTTAGAGAATTCTTCCAAGAGTCTTTGGGTTTCAGTCTCCTTGAACTAGTTTTTGGAAACTCAGTTCGTGGTCCATTAAAACTGCTTAAAGAGAAACTGTTGTGTGAAAATCCTGATTCTCTTAGTTTATTGCAGTATGTCTCAGACTTTCGCACTAAACTACATAATGCTTGTGAGATTGCAAAGTCAAATCTAAAATCTGCACTGAGTAAAATGAAAAGTACAAATGACAAGCACACTATAAGTAGGACGTTTGAGCCTGGTGAAGTGTCCTTGCCTTACTACCCATCCCTGGCAGACCTCTGCAAGATAGGTATTTTGGTCCTTACACTGTTGACAAGAAAGTCAGTGATTTAAATTACATACTGTTAACACCAGATAGGCGTAAGAAAAAACATCTGTGTCATGTTAACATGTTGAAACCATATTATGACAGAAATTTCACATTAGATGTTGTACATAATGTTACTGTTGTTAATTGTGTAAAAGATGACCCTGACCCAGTTAAAGTCGATATTGATTGTAAGTGTGATGTAGACATTCAGTGTGGAAAAGTACCACTAAAAAACAAGTCGTGCTTAAAAACCTGGATATCAAACTGTCACATATTACCGCACAACAAAAACAAGACCTTAAGAACCTGCTGCGGAATTATGAACATTTGTTTAGTGACATTCCAACGCGAACTAACATGACGTCGACGTTGGCGAGGCAAGCGCGGTCAAGCAACATTCATATCGACTGAATCCAGAAAAGAAAAAAGTGTCTACAGGATGAGATTCAATATTTGCTGGACAATGATTTTATTGAACCTAGTAACAGTAACTGGAGTTCACCATGTATTCTTATGCCAAGACCTGATGAAAGTTAAGTATGTGCACAGATTATCGAAAACTGAACTCTATCACCAAGACTGACACGTTCCCGATTCCGAGGATCGATGATTGTATTGATAGAGTCGGTAGCTCCAGATATGTTTCCAAGTTTGCCTTGCTAAAAGGATTCTGGCAAGTTCCGCTGACAGAACGAGCGAAAGAAGTGTCCGCGTTTGTGACGCCGCAAGGACTGTACCAGTGTAAAATTATGCCGTTTGGCATGAAGAACTCGCCAGCCACGTTCCAGTGCCTCATCCATATGGTTGTCAAAAATATTCAGGGCTGCGGCGTATATATTGATGACCCTATCGTGTACAGCGACACCTGGGAGAAACATCTGCAAATTCTTCGCGACCTCTTCGAAAGACTCAGTGAAGCACGTCTGACCATCAGCTTAGTAAAATCTAAGTTAAGTCATGCACAAGTAACATGTTTATGTCATATTGCAGGGCAGGGTCAAGTAAAACCTAATAAGTGCTATTTCTGCATTTCCTAGACCAGAAAACAAAAAGCAAATAATGCGTTTTCTTGGAATGGTTGGATATTACAGGAAGTTTCGACCAAATTTTTCTGCTGTAGCTGAACCTTTGACTAATTTGTTAAAGAAGAAACAAAAGTTTGTATGGAATGTTCAGTGTGGAAATGCATTTCAGAATTTGAAAGCAATTTTGCAAATTTCACCAATTTGGTAGCTCACGACTTTTCTATACCTTTTAAGTTAGCTGTAGATGCTATTGATACTGCTGCTGGTGCTGTGTTGTTACAAGAAGGCAGTGATGGCATAGATCATCCAATTTGTTAATTTTCAAGAAAGTTTAATGCAAACCAGAAAAACTACTCCACTATTGAAAAAGAATGTTTGGCTTTGATTTTGGCACTGCAACATTTTGAATTTTATGTTACTTCAAGCCTATCATTGTCTTCAATGATCACAATCCCCTTACGTTCATGAACAAGTTGAAGTGTAAAAATCAAAGATTGTTGAGATGGAGTTTGTTCTTACAGGATTACAATCTTGAAATCAAACACATTAAAGGGAAAGACAATGTACTTGCTGATTGCTTATCGAGATGTTTATGAAATGTTGTAAACGGGATGTTTATGTAATGTAGTAATTTAGATGATTTTTGAGAGGTAACAAAAATGTAGTGATTGTGATCGCAGAAAGAAAGTTTTTTAGACAACTTTCTTTTTCTTACAGGAGGGGGAGTGTTACAGATGTCTATTTCATTGTGAGCTGTTGACATGTCTCTTTTATTGTGTGCTGTTGACATTCTGATTCGTGTTTGGCTCAAGCCCTGGGCGTTGCTATGCTCCAGCGTTTCTTTAAGCCGGGTGCGGCCCACGTGTAAACACAGCGTTCATGCTAGTCTGGGGCTTTCTCGCCTGGCCGAGCCGGCCCGGCCCACGTGTGAACCCTGATATGTAGAAACACAGCATTCGTTGTTCTAGATATTTCCTGTAACGTGTGTACTATTGGGTTCTTTGGATTGTTCGAGAAATGGAAAATTCTCGGCTCGAGGCGAAAAGTTATAAATAAGGGGCTGTGTTTTAGAGCAGAGAGAGAGAGAAGAGATATATTCCCGTGGACACAGAAGAGTGTAAGTCAGTTTGTGGACCTTTTCCTATAATTGCGGCAGTTACAGCTTTTCTTCGAATTTGTAACGGATTTTAATTAGTCGTCAGTTTGCCTTTGGGATCACTATCAGAACTTCACTTTTGGATATCAACGGATTGATTTTGTGAAAGAACTGGACTGATATTCTCTGAGAAGATTTATGTTAACTGTTCATCTTGGTTGTACATTATAAAGGACTTGTTGTCGCTGTGACAGTGGTGGTATCCAGGTACTGTACACTTTATTTATATATTTGTATTGATTTTCTGTTGTACTGTTGTTTTACTGTGAAATTGTATTGATTAAGTGTATTGTAATGTTCGGATTGTTTTAAGAATAAATTTTAATTATTTGTTAACAAAAAACCACTGACTTCTTTATTCATTCCCCTAGACATTTCACACTGCCTAGTGTCACAGAATCTGATTTTATTTTATCTCCATAACCATATTTATGCTCGTCATGACTACGTGATCTGTTGATATTAGGTCCGTAACAGTTGACTACTGTTTTATCTAAATATTTTAGCCCAGTGAAGTTGGCATGTGTCGACTAGGCGGGGCCTCGAATAAATACCGTCCAAACTTTGAGGCCAGACAGGGCACAGAATAATACTGTTTATGAAAAAAAAAGCTTACACGAGGGTGACGTGTATGTTTACCAATGCTGATGGTACAGTGTGCGAGTAAATCTCGCTGTATTAGTAGACCTACTAGACCAGTGGTCTAAATATTTTAGCCCAATGAAGCGGGCATGTTTCGGACAGACGGGGCTCGAATAAATACCGTCCAAACTGTGAGACCACACAGGGCAAAAAAAACTGTTCGTCAAATTTCACGTGGTGGCTGGTTTGTTTTCAGGCTATACAAAATATTGGGGACCAGAGTTACCCCTAGTTTAATTTACTTCGTAGGAAACGGAGAAAAAGAGTCCATATTATGCCCTCACGAGAATCCTATTGGAGGGTCTCTTTATCTATTGTTTGTCAACTTAATTTCATCCTTTGTTTTTAAAAACATATATTTGGTTCAACCCTTTTAATGATTTGCAAAGGTGCTGCTTATCAGTATCCTTTATATTTATGTGCAGACTTTTATTTTTCTTGAATATTCTTGTATAGGTTGCAGGCGCAGGAACGACGCTTGTATTATATGAACAGCTACTGCTGCTGTTGTTTTCATTTCAGTTGTTCCATTCCTGTATGGATATACAGCCTCCTGACACTCCAGGCCTCAAGCCATATTAACATCACAAGGGACTAGGAACAGCTAGATTGGTGGCTCGCTTCCTGTTGAATAGTCAAACGGACTATTTGGTGTAACTAATGCATGCTGTTACACCACACTGTGCATCTTTAAAATGATCAGTGCACAGTAGGCCAGTGGCGCCACCAACTGGACTGCTCAGGAAACTTAACATCCGGTATAGACCTAAGGGTCACTCATGGACTTAAACCCATACACATATATTATTTATACTGTTACCTGTTCCTGGTGCATGTTTGAATTTCATATGATGTCACTTTGAATGCCATGTTTTATTTGAATGTCTAATAAAATTACACCTGTCCTGAACTTTCAAAACAACTATCACACTGCAAAGTCCCTCTCCAAGGTAGTACTGTGTGGGAAGAGTACACTCTCTACCCGCTGTTGGTATCCGGCTCCCAGGGATACCAAGCATTGGATAAACCTACCATCCCCTTCCCACGTGGGAGTTAGAGTTGGCAGCCGGCTACCAGCCTATTCACAGACTACCAGTCCCCATGTTTGGTCATATAACAAACCAACCAAAAACAAGTCCTCCTCTCCTAAAGGCTAGGTATTATGACTGCTATCGCAAAATTTTCCATTGTAGTGTAAAATTTTCCCTATAGGGGGAAGGATGTTCATGACTGACTGTGCCCCGGTCACTCGATTGATACCCTGACCAGATCAGCCAATCAAAGGGAGCTAGTGGCTCCACCCACTGCCCCTATGGGGTAAAACCCTCTGGATATGGAGGGCTTACAATCTCTTGCATTCAAGCACTGGGCCCTGAAGCCTGCCTCAGCTCTCTGTGGCAGCCATGCAGGGTATGGTTTTATACACCAGAGATGGCTTAGACTGTGTCGCCGTCTAGTGTAGCCACCCACTTAAAAAAGCAAACTTCAAAATAACCGACGCCCGTGGGGAACCCAGCTGTTACTTTTACTTTCTTTTTGCACGATTTGGTAGTTTTAGGTGTCGGCATTTTGAAACTAATTCGCTACGCCTGTTAAAAAAGATTACTGACTTGTCGCTTTTGTGATGCAATATGCTGTATTTCTCCTCCATACAGAGGTTGTATTGATCCGGGGTTCGTTTCATTGTGTTAGAGCACTGGATTATTTGCCAGGTAGTTGAATATTGTATTTTCTATCTCTTTAGGATCCAAATGTACTTCGAAATTTGTTTCTTTTTTATAACATTCGTGTTTCTGTTAAAGATTTGGTGTAGTTTTGTTATCCCGCGAAAAATGCTTTTTGATAAGTTTTAAGAAATGTGCCTCTACGTTTATTTTGATGTATAGTGGGTTATACCAAATTATCTTTCTAGCTCTGTTTCTTTTTTTTTTTTTGTCAATTGTTGCCGTTTCCAGCATTATAATGGGCGCTTTCATTGTACTCCACTTTCTTTAGGGTCGAATTATATACTGGTACTGCATCTTCAAATATTTCTTATTTGATGATAATAATGAGTCCTTTCGCGATAAGTTCTTAATGATGGATGGTGGGTGGTTTGATTTTTCTTCTTTTTCTTCTTCTTAGTGAATACCACTTAAGTATTATCGCACTTTGCGTATGGTCCGCTTTCTCCCCAGTGTCCATACTCTGCGCTAGATCATTTACTGACAGAATTGGTGGTTTATGTTGACGGGTTTGTCGTTGGGTTTTCTATATGATTTGGTTTGTCCGGTGCGGAGGTTAAGAATGACATCAAGGAAATTTACCGATTTTAAATTAGTTTGAACTGTGATTTTAGGCTGTTTTCCTGGAATATTTTACGCCGTATTTCCTAGGACAGTCAGCTACGCAACCTGATGCTATATTTAGAATCTTATATATAGTCTTATAATTATGTGGTTTAGATGGCAGGCTTTTGACGCCTTAATTGGGTATAGCTTCTCTAAGAAATCTCCAGTCGCCTCTAAAATTTTAGAGAACATGGCGGTCGTCCAGATCGTTTCAAAACAATTTGATAAAATCTTCCTCTGTACCTTAACAGAACAATATTTGGACCAGGAAAATACAGAAACGTAGAGATTAATAGTTGCTCGATTGCTAGCTTTGTACACCTCTAAACCTCGAGCTCCCAAATAGGTCCTCAGGTGTATGAAATGCATTAACTATTTTTCCGATATTTCTCGGAAATTCCGGGTTTTACCGAGTGCCGCCACAATTTCCGTACAGGCAAAGAGTGTAATATGATCATATTACACTCTTTGGTACAGGGTCAAGGTCTATTGAGCCAATGGTACCCCCTTCATAGACTGGTACTCCGTCCTATTATGGCCCTCAGCCAAGCATAGAGACAGGCGTACAAGGCCATCTTAAGTACTCCCAGTTGCAACTTAAATGTAGACTGGTTCCAACTACAGTATGCGCGCTCATACCGTTGTCATGGGCGTTCACGCGATCCTGTTGATTATCCGTGAAGATGTCTTATAAAATAACTTTCTTCAGTTATTTCTAGTATTCAAATATTGAAGAATGAGTTGTTGCACAAAAATTGAATTATTGATGTATAGATAATACGATATACTGAATCTTTGATATTCCCCTGTACGTAGCAGTGATTTATCATTAATATCTATTAACATAATCATTAATGTCACACTTAATGTACAGCCAACTTTTAGTATCTTCTCTAAACAAACGAAATGCTTATTTTTATCATATATAATATATACTGGAGTTGGCACCAGTCTGTCGGGAGTACAGAAGATGGCGTTGTACGCCCGTCTCTATGATTGGCCTAGAGCAGCGGTGCCATAATAGAGCGGAGTACCAGTCTAGTTTGGCACTCCCTCACACCCGTAGACTGGTACCCCGCTCTATTATGGCACCGCTGCTCTTAGACTGGTACCCTGCTCGATTAAGGCCCTCAAGCCAAGCATAGAGACAGGCGTACAACGCCATCTTCAGTACTCCTAGTTGCAACTCCTGACCTACCTGTAGACTGGTTCCAACTCCAGTCTGTACGCTCACACCGATTGTCATGGACGTTCTCGCGATCCTGGCTGGTTATCCGTGAAGATTACTTATAAAATTACTTTCTTTAGTTATTTAAAGTTTCCAAATATTGAAAAATTAGTTTTTGCATAAAAATTGACCGATGGATGTGTAGATGATAAGACTCATACGATATACTGAATACTTGATATTTCACTGTAAGTGGCATTGGTTTATTATCAGTATCTATTAATCTAATTATAAAGGTCACATGAAATGTACAGCCAACTTTTAACAACTTCTCTGAGCAAACGAAATGTTTATTTTTAATCATATATGAATCATACTTGAGTTGGAACAAGTCTGCCGGGAGTCCTGAAGATGGCGTTGTACGCCCGTCTCTATGATTGGCCTAGAGCAGCGGTGCCATAATAGAGCGGGGTACCAGTCTACGCTGCTCTAGGCCAATCATGATCTATGCTTGGCTGAGGGCCATAATAGAGCAGGGTACCAGTCTATCACACCCGTTCCGCCTGATACCGAATGGTGGCGCTCCTGTGCATGGCATAAATCTCTAACGAACGGAGGTAGAAAATGACATCGCCATGATAACATACACTTCGCTTCAGGCTTGACCGACCTATTATGCAGCCCACTTTGTAATG
Organism: Sipunculus nudus; assembly: GCA_026874595.1. NCBI lineage: Eukaryota > Metazoa > Annelida > Sipuncula > Golfingiida > Sipunculidae > Sipunculus > Sipunculus nudus. The sequence goes on from CM049312.1 coordinate 47,711,713, forward strand.
TTTAACACTCTGTCCATTTAAAAATATATCTACCCTGTTTCCGGCACAATTATGATATTTTCCTAGCTCCTAGGACAATACACTATTTAATTCAACCCAGAAATACATATCATGTGTGATTGGTTTTCGCGTTATTAACTTGTTTTCATTGGGAGCTCCAGATGGCAGCACTGCGCTGAACAATTCATAGAATTTTAACATCGTTTACTGGCCGTTTCACTGTTGCGCTTATAGTCGCTCTAAATTTACAAAACAGGTGTCATAAAATAGCTAAAAAGATTCATTACCAGATACCATAATGGGTAACTGCCCTGTTGCATTCTGCAATATTTACGAGAGTCTTGAAGTGCGGTATTGCATCTCCGCTACGTCAGTGTAACCTTCACATGTCGTGGCTAGCTTTTCATGGAACACTGCGCTTCAACAGGTTTATGACTGCTGTTACGTGAATAAAAAGGATACATTCGAAATTTACATAATAATGATAACAAAAATAATACAAAATATGTCTCATATATATTTATGACAAAATTTTTAAGATATATAATATATCTTATATAAATGTATAGGCTATATGTACAGGCTTATATTATAGAAAATAAAATAGACGCAAACGACTGCCTGTTAAATAATAATGTTAAATGATAATGGCCTACTAACGCTACTACTATTACAACTATTACTACTACTACTGCTTATTGTTATTATTTGATTAATTATGTCATCACTTTTTTTTTTAATTTTAATCATTTTTGAACGACTCAAAAGAAAACCTTTAACCAGGATTGCACTCTTTCTTAAAAAATATTGCACGTAAACTAACAAAAATAATTATCAACATATACAAAAATAATCAACTAAGTTCATTATTAAAGTGTACTTGCATAACTTTAAAGAATTTTTTTTTGGTAACGTTATAAAGAAAATATGCTTCGCTGTTGTCTTTGCATCCTATATGGTTCCACGAACATGGCATGGGCATTACAAATGACCGGGATATACCCACCGTAGGGAACTGTACTTCCTGTCGAAAACTTCCAAAAAATGTCACACGGTTGTACGCTCGTAGTACAAACAAATGAGGACCTGCTCATGAAACAATCCAACACAACTACTGAGACTAGCAAATCAATCCAAATACTCACTAAGACAAACATGGATTTGATTGAGGAGTTAAGAATTAAAACTCGACTTACAGGCAGCGGCTGATGAAATAAAAGCACCAACGTCTCAAGTTACCACCGGCCAAAAAACATCACCAGCTGAGACTGCAACTTCCCACTTCCCTGACCTGAGTGAAACCACCAGCACTCCAGCAACTCGACATCTCTTTATGGGCGATTCCATCTTCAGGGACGTGGTGGCAACTACACCCTCAATGACCATTCACTCAAAAAGCGGCGCTAGTCTACAAGACGCCCTGGACAGGCTGACACAAATGAAACCGAATTCCTTAAAACTGTCAAAACTTTTTAAAACTGTTAATCAATGTCTGTTCCAATGACTCTTCTGACGAAATACTGGAGAAATATTAACTGGTAATCCTGATACTGGTAACTGATACATACCTCAAGACAACGCACTGAAAATGTAGGCCTACACTGGCCTGATTCAGCCACATATTGACTACGGCCTCACAATCTGGTGAAATGCGCCTTCTTCATGTCTTACTCGCATTCAAAGTCTTCAGAATCAAGCCGAACGTATTATAAGTCGCAATTTTTATCATGAATGTAGCATTATAGTTATCCGCCAGTCTCTTAATTGGCATTAATTCAGTTGAACAAAGACATGAATATCTGACTCGCATCCTTATATGTTTAAATGTCTGAATAACTTAAGTCCGTCCTATATGACCGACCGGTTCACTTTTGTTCACCAAGTCCACCAACATGATATACACGCAACAGCTATTCCAGTAAATTATACGTACCGAAACCTCGGACAGACTACTTAAAGAAATAATTTTTTATGCCGAGGTTCTGTTTGTGGAACACATTAAATGAATCTCAAAGAAACTGCTCCTCCTTACAGGTTTCTTAAAAAAGTATCATGTAATATATCTCTGTGCTTCATATGTCATATAATGCATGCTATTTCATACTCTGTTATATTTCATATAAATTTATGTCACACTCATGATTGCCTTGTATATTACGTTGCATGTTATAGTTTTATATTCATTGTATAAAATGTATAGCTCTGTAGCAGGTCAGACAATATTGTCTGAACGGGCTACCCTGTATAAATGTGTTTTAATAATAATAATAATAATAATATAAGACAGCAGGCATAAACCTTGAGAACCGTTGTGTTCCTCGAAGAACCGTGAAGAACACGTGAAGCGAGGCCCGTTTGGCGCTCTGTCCTGCAGCGAGTCATGTGAGGCTCTGCAGTGCCACCTCTCGGTATCAGGCGGAACGGGTGTGAGGGGATGCGAAATAGCCGCGGCCATGCACGCATCCATCATGGCAGACGACGCTGAAGCATTTGTTGCTGAGGAGCTGGAAAGGTTTAACCGAATCAGCGCCAAACTTCAGCGTGTAACTAACCGAGACACAGAGGAAGGACACCGGGAAATAAACCTGTTGCTAGATGAGCTGAATTCTCTGGAGTATTCTCTGAAGTTCGTGAAAGAAGAGGTATTCTTTAATTTAGTTAAAATCACTCGGCAAAATTTGGGCGATATTGAAAGAATGAACGTCAGGTGCGTGTTCTCGGGCGAGTTTCCGTTCCATGAACATGTACCTGTTCATACCAGGGGGCGCAGGAACGTGGTGAAACGGTCCCCCGAAACACCGGTGTAAAAACCCACTTCAAATTTTAAACCAAAACGGTACGAATATAGAATACCTCAGGCACCTAAACCGGTAGCCATGACAACCCGACTCAGTAGGCAATCGGACAATTGGGCTGGTTAGCCTACTCGAGTCGTCAATCAAGTTATGTCTAGGGATGTATCGCAGTGATCTTGCATCAGGTTGCATTCATATTGTGGTAAAGGCCAATAATCTCAATAGTAAGCTTAAATAACAAATTTACACAATAGTATGCATGTGAGCTCACAACGCAAACTGAAACACCGTCTCCATGGACACGGGTCATTTTCTGTATTGCCTGCAAACTGCCTGTGTCCTGTAACCCGTGCGAGCCATGCTTTTGTTCATGCGGTCATAAATTCAACAAACACGCCAAGGGGTTTACCAATGTGCTGAGTCAACACGGAACTTTTCTTGCTCATGTTTGGTATTATTAGAAAGTCCACCCAAAATGCTAACGATTGGTCTGGTTTATGTTGATTGACAGTGTACCTGTAGGCCATGAAGCGTTGTATGAAATGACGAAAATGTTTGCATCTTCATAAGGCCTTATAATGCGATCTTCAGACTTAGATGTCATGACACGCGCCAGTAATCTGGTTGTAATGCCAGAGGGTCGATATGACGCTACTAAACCGCCCAACATAACTGGCCCACACTGTCTATTGCAAGAGATGTATGTATTTAGTAACACATACCGATACTAATAACTGTCTATTTGTCCATTACTTCTAATTTTTCCATCATTTGTATCCTGTATTCCTCCCCCTCTGTCTTTCCTAAACCAACGCTGCCATGTTGCCATAGACTTCCCTACTATCCCCATTACATCACAGGAATCACCATCTCACACAATCTCATCCATTCACTATCTCGCTACACTTCACTTCATTCCTGTGCCATTTCACCATGATCTTTTCCTACTGATTCATTGATCTATCATTCATCTATTCCTCCAACAAGGGGAGGGTTTGGGGGGTCTCCCCCTGATTATTCCTCATTATTTATCATTCATTCTTCTGATTCTACCTATTACAGGGGGGGTTTGGGGGGTCTCCCTTCATCATTATTCCACATTATATATCATTCATTATGATAATTCTACCTATTACAGGGGGGGGGGGGGTTTGGGGGGTCTCCTCCCATCATTACTCCACATTATTTATCATTTTAATTTATATTATATTTGTTTTAATATCATATTGTTACCATTTTCACTTTCATATCTATTTAGTACCTTGTCATACTAGGCCTACTACACATTTCCATGTCAAACATATGAATTGACGATTTGGTCTACGGACGATTTCACCCATTATAAATGATGTCATCACAATTGGGGTTTCCCCCAACACTTTCACAACGAGACCAACTCACGTGATCATGCTCATTCACCCATAAACATCTTTTGTCTAAACTTAAATACCCCCATTTTCCAAAAACATTCAACAAGCCTTAATAGCTCAGTGATAGAGCTCAGGACTTCTCTGCAGACGGTTGCTGGTTCGAGTCTTGCTCATGGATATGTTTATTGAATGTCATGTATAATAATCACATATATCTCTGTCTCTTCCAGATCAAACAGTACCGGACTTTAGATAGGTACAAGACATACCTAACAGTTAGATACTTAGATGTTACAAGTCACACCACAACTCTTCTATTGTTTAAAATGAACCCAAAAAAGACTATACCCCATTTTTCCTCTCTATCCCCATCAAATGTATCGCGCTCTTTAGGACGTTCTGATAACCAGGGTGCCTGAGGTAATCTATATTCACTCCCAAAAAACTAACACCCACCAATAAATATTCAACAGTTTAATTTATCTATGCAATTTGTATCTACTCCTATTGAATAATAGGTCGACTTTTTCATTGACCTTAGTTAATTATTACATTAATAATATAATATTCTGTAAAATTTGAAAAAAATATATTCAGACATGGGGTAATTGTAATCAGTAATCGTAATCAATTTATCAGGCCTTGCCTTTTGAAAAAGACACAGAGGGGAAAATCACTCCCCTCGTGGAGTTAAGGCGAGTGGTTCACTCGCCTGAAATTAAAGTGTTAAAATTTCCTCTCTAATTCATGAATATATCATTATATAGTTCAGTAGGGTATAGTTTACCCTTTCTGTGCAGTATCAGTTGAAAAGTGTTTACCCATAAGGTCAACAGATTAACTTATATCTTAATATAACTAATAACAATAATTTTAATGTTTACAAACAAAATTCCATGATCATTTACTAACAGCATAATTTTTAGCTCAGCTGACTGTAAGTCAACTGAGGTATAGGAATGGCGCTTTGTCTGTCGGCCGTCCGGCCAGTTCCTGAAAAGTGGTGGCGCCACCTGTATTTTTTGTCATTTTAACGAATATTTTTCTATTTTTTTACTATAAAATGACAACAATCATGTCAGTTTCTCAGCTGCAATTAACTCTAGTGTCCCAAAACCTGGAGTGTTTATTGATCACAAGTGGATGCCATATAGTAATCACCTTGTCTGTCTGTTAGGAAGCAGGAACCAATATGATTTTTGGGTCATGAGGTCAAAGGTCAAGGTCTCAGGACTCACTTATTTAAAAAGATTATGGCTGCGTTTTAAGCCAAGCTTTTCATCACAAACTTTCCATTTTGCTCATTTAGCTGACTTGCCAGTATGGGGAGAGCATAAATGAATTTGGGGTCACATGGTCAAAGGCCAAGGTCACAGGGGCCATCTGTTCACAAATTAGTTTCCAGATGATAACTCCAGTTTAGTTTGACATTTTGGTTTCAAATGTAACTTATATATGACTTGCCACTAAAGTAAGAACTGTGTCGATTTTGGGGTTCAACGGTCAAAGGTCAAGGTCACAAGACTAATTTCTTTAAAAAGAATGCATATGCATTTGAAGCCAAACTTTTCATTGCAAACCTTCCATCTTCAAGATGATGCTAATCTGCCAATAGGGAAAGATTCTGTTCAATTTTGGGGTCATGAGGTCAAAGGTCAAGGTCACAGTACCCACTTATTTGGAAGATTGTGGATGCATTTTAAGCCAAACTTTTCATCCCAAACCTTCCATCTTGCACATATAGCTGAGCTGCCAATAGGGGAAGAACCTGATTGATTTGGGGGTCACAAGGTCAAAGGTCATGGTCACAGGGGCCCATCTGTCCACAAATTAGTTTATGGATGATAACTCCAGTTTGGCTTCAAACTGATCACAGGACCAATATTTTGGAAAACCTCATAAACATGTCCTTATAGACAAATGCAGCTGAGCGTCGAGACCCATGGGTCCCTAGTTATTTTTATACACTAATAACTAAAATATTTTGGTTGTGATGGCATTATTACTCATATATTTCAGAATTCATTATTCAAAATTAAATATTTACAAACAAATATTTATTTAAGATATTTTTGTTGTGCCGCATGAAATCTCATCAACTGATGAGTCCCGGGGATACTTCAGTTAATTGGCCCTTTAACAGGAACAAAAAATCTTAACAAATAAAAAGATAGAAAGAAATTAGTATTAGAAGAGGAGGAGATAATGCAAGAAGTGTTGACGCATTTGGAAACGGAATATGCAACTTGACATAAAGCTTGGTCAACCTGGGAAAAAATTTGGAATTTTCTTCACGAAGTCACGTGATATCAGCATTTCCAATTCGGCAGAGCTTTCAGAAAACCAGAATCGTTTAATATTAGTTTGCAGTGGTGACCTGCACCACATTTCCTGTCAAAGAGAGGTCCCTGTGTTGGCCATCAAACATTGTAGCTCGCATGACTCTACTTAGTGTCCCATGACTGAACGTAACAGGTGCCAGGTGTGACCGGCGAGTCGACCCTAAAAAAACATGCCATGTGCCTGACCTTTATTGATTTTCAGAAACGTGAACCCTGTTTCCAAACGGCAATGCCCAGAACGCAGTGCCACCGACTTTGTTATGCAGGCAGAATGTCAAAGGTCTGCCTTTTCAGAAAATAATCATGCTGAATACAATTTTTGTCTAGTTTAATCAAAACTAAAGCGGTATTTGGCCTCTGTACGTTTCCGTTCCTAACTGGTCAACAGGAATTGCACGGGGCAGTGTTCAAAGCCTTTACTGCTAGAAAGCAATGGATTCATGTGAACTTTTGTTAGAGTAGGTCCCTTGCATAATTTATGCGTTGACCTTAATTAATATGCACAAGAACAAGCTCTCCGCGTTTTCTTGACAGCCTCTTCACTTGTGCTCGTTTTCAATCTAAGCTTGCTTGTGTAACATATCGCTGCATGCAGTGAACCTTGTGCCCCTTAAGTTATGCCCGCGCTTGACATGTCACAGAGGAATCAGCACTTCCTTTTTACAGAAATTTATAAAGCTAGTTCTTGCGAAATCGTATTTAATAGAATTAAAACTGGGCATTGTTCACTTTGCAACAAATTATATACATAATTTGATTTGACAGAACAATGTCGTTCCCGTGTTAGTTAATGTACTTTGACAGTGATAAACAGTTGATGAGATAGTGGATTGTGAAGTTTTATGATTCAGATTGGGAACAGCATAAACACAAATTTCTAATTAAGATAGAAGCCAGAAATTATGAGAGTTAATATAAAAAAGAATTGTTTATGAAGTTATATTTTTCTGTTGAAATTTTATTTATAATATAACTTAAACACAACTTTTTACAAGATGTGCCACCACCAATTTCATGAAGAACTGGCCAAAGCTGAGAATACCAAATCATTGATGCTCCTCTTCTTCAACGGTGATATAGAAGGGCGGTTTGCTGAAAGGATTTAACACAATATAACTGGTCTGACTGAGATCCAAACGTGTAGTCTTGAGGACCACTTGATATTGGCACCTGGGCCCCTCTCATTTGATAAGACAACAATCATTGCATATATAATCTCATATATATATAAAGCAGCATGACCTTGAGTCAACAGAGCCATTGCGCTTGATGAGTGAGCGCCTGGTCGGTATTAATTATTTATGACTGGTCATCACAGCCCAATCATGATTGACGGACCCTGCACAACTGTTATCCAATCATGTCTTGGAGTTAAGCAATAGAAATATTAGCTGGGGACCAACAAAACACCTCGACACATCCGGTTTTTCGACACATCCAACTGGGACTCAAGCAGAGTTAAATTAGTAAGGTTTTAACTATTTTTTGCAGGGACCCCACGTTCGACTTCAACACATGCGGGAATTCGACTTAACCGAGTTCGACACAACGAGGTTTCACTGTATATATATATTCAAACAACATCATATTATGAAATCTCAAGATAAAAATAAACCAAGGAAATATAATGAATCATTATGATGCCAACAATGTTGAATGATGCCAACAGTGTATGCCAACATGTATTTTTGAATAAATTAAACCTATGCACAGTGCTGATGAGACTGAATGCATTCTTTATTTTCTTATGTGACTTAAGCAATCATTTTTTAGCTCAGCTGACTGTAAGTCATCTGAGCTATAGCGATCACTTTTTGTCCGTCGTCCGTCCGGCCATCCGGTCGTCTGTCCGTTAACAAGTCACAAATCCTAACCGCTGGACCTGGAATCTTCTTACTTTACATCCAGAGGGGTCCATGAAAAATCTCCTTGGAAACCTGGAATTAGGTCTCTGTTACCAATATCCTTCGAGCTATGGGGCCCCAAAGTACCCCCCAGAATAGCAAAAAATTCATACAAAAACTTTAATATCTCATTAACTACATCACTGATGGTCATGATTTTTGGCATACATATTGATCATGAGATGTTCCATCAGTTCCTGCAGACTGGTGGCGCCACCTGTATTTTTCAATTTTTTACTAATTTTTTTTTCCATTTTTGAGACCTTTAAAAATGTGGACATCTGTTAACAGGGCACAAATTGTAAAGACTGGACCTAGAATCTTCATTCTTGACATTCTGAGAGACTTATGAAAAGTCTCCATCAAAACCAGAAATTAGGTCTCTGTTACCCATATCCTTTGATCTATGGGGCCCCAAATTACCCCCCGGAATAGTGAAAAATTTCATACAAAAACTTCAATATTTCATTAACTACATCACCGATGGTCATGATTTTTGGCATACATATTGATCATGAGACTTTTCATCAGTTTCTGTAGACTGGTGGTGCTACCTGTATTTTTCGATTTTTTACTAATTGTTTTCTCTATTTTTAAGACCTTTAAAAATGTGAACATCTGTTAACGGGGCACAAATTGTAACCGCTGGACCTGGAATCTTCTTACTTTACATCCAGAGAGGTCCATGAAAAATCTCCTTGGAAACCTGGAATTAGGTCTCTGTTACCCATATCCTTTGAGCTAGCTATGGGGCCCGAAGTACCCCCCAGAATAGTAAAAAAATTCATACAAAAACTTCAGTATCTCATTAACTACATCACTGATGGTCATGATTTTTGGCTTACATATTGATCATGAGATGTTTCATCAGTTTCTATAGACTGGTGGTGCTACCTGTATTTTTCGATTTTTTACAAATTATTTTCTCTATTTTTGAGACCTTTAAAAATGTGAACATCTGTTAACGAGGCACAAATCGTAACCACTGGACCTGGAATCTTCTTACTTTACATCCAGAGAGGTCCATGAAAAATCTCCTTGGAAACCTGGAATTAGGTCTCTGTTACCCATATCCTTAGAGCTATGGGGCCCCAAAGTACCCCCCAGAATAGTAAAAAAATTCATACAAAAACTTCAAAATCTCATTAACTACATCACTGATGGTCATGATTTTGGCATAAATATTGATCATGAGATGTTCCATCAGTTCCTGCAGACTGGTGGCGCCACCTGTATTTTTCAATTTTTTACGATTTTTTTTCTCTATTTTGAGACCTTTAAAAATGTGGACACCTGTTAATAGGGCACAAATCTTAAAAACTGGACCTAGAATCTTCATTCTTGACAGTCTGAGAGACCTATGAAAAGTCTCCATGGAAACCAGAAATTAGGTCTCTGTTACCTATATCCTTTGAGCTATGGGGCCCCAAAGTACCCCCAGAATAGTGAAAAATTTCACACAAAAACTTCAATATCTCATAACTACATCACTGATGGTCATGATTTTTAGCATACATATTGATCATGAAATGGTTCATCAGTTTCTGCAGACTGGTGGCGCCACCTGTATTTTTCAATTTTTTACATTTTTTTCCTCTATTTTAGAGACCTTTAAGGATGTAGTTATCTGTTAACAGGGCACAAATCATAAAGACTGGACCTAGAATCTTCATTCTTTACAATCTGAGAGACCTATGAAAAGTCTTCATGGAAACCAGAAATTAGGTCTCTGTTACCCATATCCTTTGAGCTATGGGGCCCCAAAGTACCCCCCAGAATAGTGAAAAATTTCATACAAAAACTTCAATATCTGATTAATTACATCACTGATGGTCATGATTTTTGGCATACTTATTGATCATGAGATGTTTCATCAGTTTCTGCAGACTGGTGGCACCACCTGTATTTTTCAAATTTTTACAATTTTTTTCTCTATTTTTGAGACCTTTAAGAATGTAGCTAGTTATCTCTCAACAGGGTCAAATTGTAACGACTGGACCTAGAATCTTCATTCTTGACATACAGGGAGACCCATGAAAAGTCTCCATGGAAACCTGAAATTAGGTCTCTCTTACCCATATCCTTTGAGCTATGGCACTCCAAAGTACAGCGCAGAATAATGGAAAATTTGATACAAAAGCTGAAGTATCTGAACAACTAATGCAGAGATCACCATAATTGTTTGTATGGATATTGATCATGGATTGTTTCATCAGTTTCTGCAGCCTGGCTTTTTTCGAATTTTTTTCTCTATTTTTGAGACCTTTAAAGATATGAACATCTGTTAACGGGGCACAAATCTTAAAAACTGGACCTAGAATCTTCATTCTTGACAGTCTGAGAGACCTATGAAAAGTCTCCATGGAAACCAGAAATTAGGTCTCTGTTACCTATATCCTTTGAGCTATGGGGCCCCAAAGTACCCCCAGAATAGTGAAAAATTTCACACAAAAACTTCAATATCTCATTAACTACATCACTGATGGTCATGATTTTTAGCATACATATTGATCATGAAATGGTTCATCAGTTTCTGCAGACTGGTGGCGCCACCTGTATTTTTCAATTTTTTACATTTTTTTCCTCTATTTTAGAGACCTTTAAGGATGTAGTTATCTGTTAACAGGGCACAAATCATAAAGACTGGACCTAGAATCTTCATTCTTTACAATCTGAGAGACCTATGAAAAGTCTTCATGGAAACCAGAAATTAGGTCTCTGTTACCCATATCCTTTGAGCTATGGGGCCCCAAAGTACCCCCCAGAATAGTGAAAAATTTCATACAAAAACTTCAATATCTGATTAATTACATCACTGATGGTCATGATTTTTGGCATACTTATTGATCATGAGATGTTTCATCAGTTTCTGCAGACTGGTGGCACCACCTGTATTTTTCAAATTTTTACAATTTTTTTCTCTATTTTTGAGACCTTTAAGAATGTAGCTAGTTATCTCTCAACAGGGTCAAATTGTAACGACTGGACCTAGAATCTTCATTCTTGACATACAGGGAGACCCATGAAAAGTCTCCATGGAAACCTGAAATTAGGTCTCTCTTACCCATATCCTTTGAGCTATGGCACTCCAAAGTACAGCGCAGAATAATGGAAAATTTGATACAAAAGCTGAAGTATCTGAACAACTAATGCAGAGATCACCATAATTGTTTGTATGGATATTGATCATGGATTGTTTCATCAGTTTCTGCAGCCTGGCTTTTTTCGAATTTTTTTCTCTATTTTTGAGACCTTTAAAGATATGAACATCTGTTAACGGGGCACAAATCATAACAACTGGACCTAGAATCTTCATTCTTTACACACAGGGAGACCCATGAAAAATCTCCAAGGAAACCTGAAATTAGGTCTCTGTTACCCATATCCATTAAGCTGTATGGCTCCAAAATCCCCCCAAAAATTATGAAAAATTTGATACAAAAACTCCAGTATCTCAATAACTACAACACTGATGCTCATGATTTTTGGCATATATATTGATCATGATGTGTTCCATCAGTTTCAGCAGACTGGGTGCGCCACCTATATTTTTTTTCAAATTTTACAAATTATTTTCTCTATTTTTGAGACCTTTAAAGATGTGGTTATCTGTCAACAGGGTACAAATCGTAACAACTGGACCTAGAATCTTCATTCTTGTCATACAAGGAGGCCTATGAAAAGTGTATGTGGAAACCTGAAATTAGGTCTCTGTTACCCATATCCTTCAAACTACAGGACTCCAAAGTATCCCTCAGAATAATGGAAAATTTGATACAAAAGCTGAAGTATCTGAACAACTAATCCAGAGACCACCATGCTTCTTTGCATGGATATTGACCATTAACTGTATTTATAAGTTTCTGCAGACTGGTGGAGCCACCTGTATTTTTTTAAGTTTATACATTTTTTCTCTATTTTTGAGATATATTAATACAGACACAATCTCAGCCTGTTGGTTAATCTGTTTGATGCTTCAGTTGAATGGTTATATACTACCATTCAGATGATAAAATTTCCTTTTGCAAATCTTTTCCCGGTCAGCTGAGCGTCATGACCCATGGATCACTTGTTTTTAAATATTACCTGTTATTTCAGAATTGGAAAACTAAATTAACATGAGCAGTACAGAATACACTAAACAGTAACTTGAATATTGCATTCTTGTCACAAAGTAACATGTAGTCACATGTAGATTACATATGAACAGCTTTTTTTTCTTAATTTTTAAAAAGAATTAAAGAATGATCAGGCTATACAATAATTGTTCCTGTTACTGTCTCAGCTAGGGTACTGGTAATAAAATCTGCATTTGGCTTAAACTGAATTTTCAGCAATGAATGAAATTTTACTTGCACAACGTTTTCCCCATTCCATTAGATCTGTACACAGTAGTGTTAAAATTTACATTACAAGTTACATTAAGATGACATATACTTTTATCTTTTTATATGCTTTGGAAACAGTAAAATAAATAATAAAATATTGTAAAATAATAAAATCTTGTAAGCAAAAATAATGGATCTGGCTCCCAGTGATACGAAACGGAATTGAAACAGAATTTGGTGATGAATGAAACGGAAAAGCCTTGTTTTTGAAATGGAAAATCAATGGCTCAATGAGCATTCTGAGATAAAATAAGAGAGGAATAAATAAAATAAGCATTTTAAATTCAATTTCTATCATATTAAGTATGTTAACATAATTTTATTAAAGACCATAGTGAAGTGCTCACTAAAATAGCTCTTATCTATACTTACTTGTGTAACTGGTACTGCAAAAATGAGCAGTTATTGTAAGCCAGGAAATATTCATCTGCCAGTTACCTCCTGAGCAAATTACTTCTGTGGTATATGAGCAAAGATTTTAAACCTAGTCATGATTAAGTGTCCACATAAACCATCAACAGAAACCCTTTGTACAACATCTCGACCACACAAACTATATGTTCAAAATTTATCAATATATCTTACATTGCTTAAATGCATAAAACAACATATCATTATTTATCATACCTTAAATGGTCAGATTAAACATTTTAAAGGGGAAAATAAACAGATGCAGCCCTATGTCTTTCACGTACATGCATCTATACTGAAATATAAAACAAAACTCAAGGATAAAGGGATCCATTTCTATCAAGTATACACATGTATGCCCAGAGCTACTAGATGCTCTAGCTGGAGAACGTATTGGCAGACAATATTTCACATTTTATGTTTTACAGAAATATGGTCAGTGGTCAGATTGATCTTGTTAAGTAATGCTAAGCTAATAAGCTGAAAAGGGGAAAGGGCATGGTACATGGAGATAGCATTAGATTTCCATGGAACTACAGAGGGAGTCAATTCTTATCCAGGAGGTGTATAGATATCATGGCTTCTGTGGCTTCTGTGTAGCATACTGTGGTTGGCTTCATATTCGCGAGGCTGAAATTTTGCGATTTCTTCATTTTGAAAGTTTTGCGAGGGTGTCATTTTTGCGATTGCACCAGAATCTATGAAATCAAAGTACAATAATATTTTACATTAATTATAAAATAAAAAGAAATACCACAATACGTCACTAATAACCGTAATAGTAATTGTATTAAGACCTGTATCATAGTCGATGTTTTAATAATTATCATTACGTGTTTGCATGAGAAGGTTCCAATATACCATCCACAGATGTTGTTGATAAATAAACCATTTTTAGCTCAGCTGACTGAAAGTCATCTGAGCTATAGCGATCACTCTTTGTCCGACGTCCGTCTGTCCGTCTGTCCGTCCGTTAACCAGGCACAAATCGTAACCCCTGGACCTAGAACCTTGTAACTTGGGATTCTGAGAGGTCCATAAAAAATCTCCTTGGAAACCAGAAATTAGGTCTCTGTTACCCATATCCTTCGAGCTATGGGGCCCCAAAGTACCCCCCAGAAAAGTCAAAAATTTCATACAAAAACTTCAATATCTCATTAACTACATGACTGATGGTCATGATTTTTGGCATACATATTGATCATGAGATGTTACATCACTTCCTGCAGACTGGTGGCGCCACCTGTATTTTTCGATTTTTTACAAATTTTTTTCTCTATTTTTGAGACCTTTAAAAATGTGAACATCTGTTAACAAGGCACAAATCATAAAGACTGGACTTAGAATCTTAATTCTTGACACACTGAGAGGTCCATGAAAAATCTCCTTGGAAACCAGAAATTAGGTCTCTGTTACCCATATCCTTTGAGCTATCGGGCCCAAAAGTACCCCCCAGAATAGTAAAAAATTTCATACAAAAACTTCAATATCTCAATAACTACATCACTGATGGTCTTCATTTTTGGCATACATATTGATCATGAGATGTTCAATTAGTTCCTGCAGACTGGTGGCGCCACCTGTACTGTTTGATTTTTTACGATTTTTTCCTCTATTTTTGAGACCTTTGAGGATGCTGTCATCTGTTAGCGTGGCACAAATCGTAACGACTGGACCTAGAATCTTCATTTTCGACACACTGAGAGACCTATGAAAAGTCTCCATGGAAACCAGAAATTAGGTCTCTGTTACCCATATCCTTCGAGCTATGGGGCCCAAAATTACCCCCCAGAATAGTCAAAAATTTCATACAAAAACTTCAATATCTCATTAACTACATCACTGATGGTCATGATTTTCGACATACATATTGATCATGAGATGTTTCATCAGTTTGTGCAGACTGGTGGCGCCACCTGTATTTTTCAATGTTCACGAATTGTTTTCTCCATTTTTGAGACCTTTAAGGATGTAGTTATCTGTCAACAGGGTACAAATCGTAACGACTGGACCTAGAATCTTCGTTCTTGACACACAGGGAGACCCATGATAAGTCTCCATGAAAACCTGAAATTTGGTCTCTGTTACCCATATCCTTCGAGCTATGTGGCCCAAAAGTACCCCCCAGAAAAGTCAAAAATTTCATACAAAAACTTCAATATCTCATTAACTACTTGACTGATGGTCATGACTTTTGGCATACATATTGATCATGAGATGTTACATCACTTCCTGCAGACTGGTGGCGCCACCTGTATTTTTCGATTTTTTACGAATTTTTTTCTCTTTTTTTGAGACCTTTAAAAATGTGAACATCTGTTAACAAGGCACAAATCATAAAGACTGGATTTAGAATCTTAATTCTTAACACACTGAGAGGTCCATGAAAAATCTCCTTGGAAACCAGAAATTAGGTCTCTGTTACCCATATCCTTTGAGCTATGGGGCCCCAAAGTACCCCCCAGAATAGTAAAAAATTTCATACAAAAACTTCAATATCTCAATAACTACATCACTGATGGTCTTCATTTTTGGCATACATATTGATCATGAGATGTTCGATCAGTTCCTGCAGACTGGTGGCGCCACCTGTACTGTTTGATTTTTTACGATTTTTTCCTCTATTTTTGAGACCTTTGAGGATGCTGTCATCTGTTAGCGTGGCACAAATCGTAATGACTGGACCTAGAATCTTCATTTTCGACACACTGAGAGACCTATGAAAAGTCAAAAATTTCATACAAAAACTTCAATATCTCATTAACTACATCACTGATGGTCATGATTTTCGACATACATATTGATCATGAGATGTTTCATCAGTTTGTGCAGACTGGTGGCGCCACCTGTATTTTTCAATGTTCACGAATTGTTTTCTCCATTTTTGAGACCTTTAAGGATGTAGTTATCTGTCAACAGGGTACAAATCGTAACAACTGGACCTAGAATCTTCGTTCTTGACACACAGGGAGACCCATGATAAGTCTCCATGGAAACCTGAAATTTGGTCTCTGTTACCCATATCCTTTGAGCTATGGCACTCCAAAGTACAGCTCAGAATTATGGAAAATTTGATACAAAAGCTAAAGTATCTGAACAACTAATGCAGAGATAACCATAATTGTTTGCATGGATATTGATCATGGAGTGTTTCATAAGTTTCTGCAGACTGGTGGCACCACCTGTATTTGTTCGTTTTTTTTTACGAAATTTTTCTGTATTTTTGAGACCTGTAAAGATATGAACATCTGTTAACAGGGCACAAATCGTAAAAACTGGACCAAGAATCTCCATTCTTGACACACAGGGAGACCCATGAAAAGTCTCCATGGAAACTTGAAATTAGGTCTCTGTTACCCATATTCTTTAAGCTGTATGGGTCCAAAATACCCCCCCCCCCCCCCGAATAATGGAAAATTTGATACAAAAACTGCAGTATTTCAATAACTACAACACTGATGGTCATGATTTTCGGCATACATATTGATCATGAGCTGTTCCATCAGTTTCTGCAGACTGGGTGTGCCACCTCTATTTTTTTCAAATTTTTACGAATTTTTTTCTCTATTTTTGAGACCTTTAAAGATGTGGTTATCTGTCAACAGGGTACAAATCGTAACAACTGGACCTAGAATCTTCATTCTTGTCATACAAGGAGGCCTATGAAAAGTGTATGTGGAAACCTGAAATTAGGTCTCTGTTACCCATATCCTTCAAACTACAGGACTCCAAAGTATCCCTCAGAATAATGGAAAATTTGATACAAAAGCTGAAGTATCTGAACAACTAATCCAGAGACCACCATGCTTCTTTGCATGGATATTGACCATTAACTGTATTTATAAGTTTCTGCAGACTGGTGGAGCCACCTGTATTTTTTTAAGTTTATACATTTTTTCTCTATTTTTGAGATATATTAATACAGACACAATCTCAGCCTGTTGGTTAATCTGTTTGATGCTTCAGTTGAATGGTTATATACTACCATTCAGATGATAAAATTTCCTTTTGCAAATCTTTTCCCGGTCAGCTGAGCATCATGACCCATGGATCACTTGTTTTTAAATATTACCTGTTATTTCAGAATTGGAAAACTAAATTAACATGAGCAGTACAGAATACACTAAACAGTAACTTGAATATTGCATTCTTGTCACAAAGTAACATGTAGTCACATGTAGATTACATATGAACAGCTTTTTTTTCTTAATTTTTAAAAAGAATTAAAGAATGATCAGGCTATACAATAATTGTTCCTGTTACTGTCTCAGCTAGGGTACTGGTAATAAAATCTGCATTTGGCTTAAACTGAATTTTCAGCAATGAATGAAATTTTACTTGCACAACGTTTTCCCCATTCCATTAGATCTGTACACAGTAGTGTTAAAATTTACATTACAAGTTACATTAAGATGACATATACTTTTATCTTTTTATATGCTTTGGAAACAGTAAAATAAATAATAAAATATTGTAAAATAATAAAATCTTGTAAGCAAAAATAATGGATCTGGCTCCCAGTGATACGAAACGGAATTGAAACAGAATTTGGTGATGAATGAAACGGAAAAGCCTTGTTTTTGAAATGGAAAATCAATGGCTCAATGAGCATTCTGAGATAAAATAAGAGAGGAATAAATAAAATAAGCATTTTAAATTCAATTTCTATCATATTAAGTATGTTAACATAATTTTATTAAAGACCATAGTGAAGTGCTCACTAAAATAGCTCTTATCTATACTTACTTGTGTAACTGGTACTGCAAAAATGAGCAGTTATTGTAAGCCAGGAAATATTCATCTGCCAGTTACCTCCTGAGCAAATTACTTCTGTGGTATATGAGCAAAGATTTTAAACCTAGTCATGATTAAGTGTCCACATAAACCATCAACAGAAACCCTTTGTACAACATCTCGACCACACAAACTATATGTTCAAAATTTATCAATATATCTTACATTGCTTAAATGCATAAAACAACATATCATTATTTATCATACCTTAAATGGTCAGATTAAACATTTTAAAGGGGAAAATAAACAGATGCAGCCCTATGTCTTTCACGTACATGCATCTATACTGAAATATAAAACAAAACTCAAGGATAAAGGGATCCATTTCTATCAAGTATACACATGTATGCCCAGAGCTACTAGATGCTCTAGCTGGAGAACGTATTGGCAGACAATATTTCACATTTTATGTTTTACAGAAATATGGTCAGTGGTCAGATTGATCTTGTTAAGTAATGCTAAGCTAATAAGCTGAAAAGGGGAAAGGGCATGGTACATGGAGATAGCATTAGATTTCCATGGAACTACAGAGGGAGTCAATTCTTATCCAGGAGGTGTATAGATATCATGGCTTCTGTGGCTTCTGTGTAGCATACTGTGGTTGGCTTCATATTCGCGAGGCTGAAATTTTGCGATTTCTTCATTTTGAAAGTTTTGCGAGGGTGTCATTTTTGCGATTGCATCAGAATCTATGAAATCAAAGTACAATAATATTTTACATTAATTATAAAATAAAAAGAAATACCACAATACGTCACTAATAACCGTAATAGTAATTGTATTAAGACCTGTATCATAGTCGATGTTTTAATAATTATCATTACGTGTTTGCATGAGAAGGTTCCAATATACCATCCACAGATGTTGTTGATAAATAAACCATTTTTAGCTCAGCTGACTGAAAGTCATCTGAGCTATAGCGATCACTCTTTGTCCGACGTCCGTCTGTCCGTCTGTCCGTCCGTTAACCAGGCACAAATCGTAACCCCTGGACCTAGAACCTTGTAACTTGGGATTCTGAGAGGTCCATAAAAAATCTCCTTGGAAACCAGAAATTAGGTCTCTGTTACCCATATCCTTCGAGCTATGGGGCCCCAAAGTACCCCCCAGAAAAGTCAAAAATTTCATACAAAAACTTCAATATCTCATTAACTACATGACTGATGGTCATGATTTTTGGCATACATATTGATCATGAGATGTTACATCACTTCCTGCAGACTGGTGGCGCCACCTGTATTTTTCGATTTTTTACAAATTTTTTTCTCTATTTTTGAGACCTTTAAAAATGTGAACATCTGTTAACAAGGCACAAATCATAAAGACTGGACTTAGAATCTTAATTCTTGACACACTGAGAGGTCCATGAAAAATCTCCTTGGAAACCAGAAATTAGGTCTCTGTTACCCATATCCTTTGAGCTATCGGGCCCAAAAGTACCCCCCAGAATAGTAAAAAATTTCATACAAAAACTTCAATATCTCAATAACTACATCACTGATGGTCTTCATTTTTGGCATACATATTGATCATGAGATGTTCAATTAGTTCCTGCAGACTGGTGGCGCCACCTGTACTGTTTGATTTTTTACGATTTTTTCCTCTATTTTTGAGACCTTTGAGGATGCTGTCATCTGTTAGCGTGGCACAAATCGTAACGACTGGACCTAGAATCTTCATTTTCGACACACTGAGAGACCTATGAAAAGTCTCCATGGAAACCAGAAATTAGGTCTCTGTTACCCATATCCTTCGAGCTATGGGGCCCAAAATTACCCCCCAGAATAGTCAAAAATTTCATACAAAAACTTCAATATCTCATTAACTACATCACTGATGGTCATGATTTTCGACATACATATTGATCATGAGATGTTTCATCAGTTTGTGCAGACTGGTGGCGCCACCTGTATTTTTCAATGTTCACGAATTGTTTTCTCCATTTTTGAGACCTTTAAGGATGTAGTTATCTGTCAACAGGGTACAAATCGTAACGACTGGACCTAGAATCTTCGTTCTTGACACACAGGGAGACCCATGATAAGTCTCCATGAAAACCTGAAATTTGGTCTCTGTTACCCATATCCTTCGAGCTATGTGGCCCAAAAGTACCCCCCAGAAAAGTCAAAAATTTCATACAAAAACTTCAATATCTCATTAACTACTTGACTGATGGTCATGACTTTTGGCATACATATTGATCATGAGATGTTACATCACTTCCTGCAGACTGGTGGCGCCACCTGTATTTTTCGATTTTTTACAAATTTTTTTCTCTTTTTTTGAGACCTTTAAAAATGTGAACATCTGTTAACAAGGCACAAATCATAAAGACTGGATTTAGAATCTTAATTCTTAACACACTGAGAGGTCCATGAAAAATCTCCTTGGAAACCAGAAATTAGGTCTCTGTTACCCATATCCTTTGAGCTATGGGGCCCCAAAGTACCCCCCAGAATAGTAAAAAATTTCATACAAAAACTTCAATATCTCAATAACTACATCACTGATGGTCTTCATTTTTGGCATACATATTGATCATGAGATGTTCGATCAGTTCCTGCAGACTGGTGGCGCCACCTGTACTGTTTGATTTTTTACGATTTTTTCCTCTATTTTTGAGACCTTTGAGGATGCTGTCATCTGTTAGCGTGGCACAAATCGTAATGACTGGACCTAGAATCTTCATTTTCGACACACTGAGAGACCTATGAAAAGTCAAAAATTTCATACAAAAACTTCAATATCTCATTAACTACATCACTGATGGTCATGATTTTCGACATACATATTGATCATGAGATGTTTCATCAGTTTGTGCAGACTGGTGGCGCCACCTGTATTTTTCAATGTTCACGAATTGTTTTCTCCATTTTTGAGACCTTTAAGGATGTAGTTATCTGTCAACAGGGTACAAATCGTAACAACTGGACCTAGAATCTTCGTTCTTGACACACAGGGAGACCCATGATAAGTCTCCATGGAAACCTGAAATTTGGTCTCTGTTACCCATATCCTTTGAGCTATGGCACTCCAAAGTACAGCTCAGAATTATGGAAAATTTGATACAAAAGCTAAAGTATCTGAACAACTAATGCAGAGATAACCATAATTGTTTGCATGGATATTGATCATGGAGTGTTTCATAAGTTTCTGCAGACTGGTGGCACCACCTGTATTTGTTCGTTTTTTTTTACGAAATTTTTCTGTATTTTTGAGACCTGTAAAGATATGAACATCTGTTAACAGGGCACAAATCGTAAAAACTGGACCAAGAATCTCCATTCTTGACACACAGGGAGACCCATGAAAAGTCTCCATGGAAACTTGAAATTAGGTCTCTGTTACCCATATTCTTTAAGCTGTATGGGTCCAAAATACCCCCCCCCCCCCCCGAATAATGGAAAATTTGATACAAAAACTGCAGTATTTCAATAACTACAACACTGATGGTCATGATTTTCGGCATACATATTGATCATGAGCTGTTCCATCAGTTTCTGCAGACTGGGTGTGCCACCTCTATTTTTTTCAAATTTTTACGAATTTTTTTCTTTTTTTTGAGACCTTTAAAGATGTGGTTATCTGTCAACAGGGTACAAATCGCAACAACTGGACCTAGAATCTTCATTCTTGTCATGCAAGGAGGCCCATGAAAGGTGCCTGTGGAAACTTGAAATTAGGTCTCTGTTACCCATATCCTTCAAGCTATAGGACTCCGAAGTATCCCTCAGAATAATGGACAATTTGATACAAAAACTGAAGTATCTGAACAACTAATGCAGAGATCACCATGATTTTTTGCATGGATATTGACCATTAAGTGTTTTTATTAGTTTCTGCAGACTGGTGGAGCCGCCTGTATTTTTGTATCCACCAAAACGAAGTTTTGCGGATACTATGTTTTTGACCGAGTTCCTCCGCCGCGGCGGCGTTCGTTTCCAGAGAGCTCCTTGGAGACTAATGGACCGATTTTTCCCAAACTTACACCTATTATCGGGTCACATGTGAACTGGTGCCTAACCAATTTGCATTGACCTCTGACCTTTCCTCTCTATCCAGTGTCCATTTGTGGGTCTGTTTCCATTCATAAACCCTCATATCTCGGGAACCGTTTGACCGATCAGGAAATAAAATTGATACAAATGTAGCCCTTGGATTGCTTAATAACATACACAAAAAATGGTGGCGCCACCTGTAACCATGTTTGCACAGTGTCCATCTGTTCATCTGCCTTGGGTTAAAATCACTCATATCTCTGCAGTGAATTGACTAATTCACCTGAAATTCGTCATGTGTATACATCCAGGATAGCTTTCTTGATTTTATGACAGGTGGCGCCACCTACGTTCACGTTCACGCTGATGACATCCAAGCTTATATCTCGGGAACCGTTTGACCGATCAGGAAATAAAATTTATACAAATGTAGCCCTTTGATAGCTCTGTAACATACACAAAAAATGATGGGGCCACCTGTAACAATGTTTGCACAGCGTCTGTCTGTTAGTCTGCTGTGGCCTAAAATTACTCATTTCTCTGTAGTGGTTCGACATAACTGCCTAAAATTTTGCAGGTTTATACATCGTGGACAGCTTTCTTGATTTTATGACAGGTTGCGCCACCTACATTCTAGTTAACGCTGGACACATCCAAGCTCATATCTCAGGAACCATTTGACCGATTGGGCCAAAATTGTGCATGTGTTTAGATCTCACATAGGTCTTTATCATACACAAAACTGGAGGGGTTACCTGCAAAGATTTTTGCACAGTGTTTGTCTGTTTGTCTGCCATGGGCAAAAATCGCTCATATACATGTAGTGGTTTGACTTTTCTGCCTAAAATTTTGCAGGTGTATACAACTTGGACAGCTTTCTGGATTTGTGGTAGGTGGCACAACCTACATACACATTTAGGCTGCAGACATCCATGCTAATATGCAACATACCTCACTCTATTTCCCCTTGCCACTCAATCCATGCCTCACTATCCGATTTTGGCAGATACATGTAGTCACTTGTCGGTTACCCGTATTCTAGTTTTAAAAGTTTACACATTTTTCTCTATTTTTTAGATATATAAATACAGACTAAATCTTGGCCTGTTGGTTAATCTGTTTGATGCTTCAGTTGAATGGGTATATACTACCATTCTGATGATAAAATTTCCTTTTGCGAATCTCTTCCCAGTCAGCTGAGCGTCATGACCCATGGGTCACTTGTTTTGGAGTGTGATAACTTAATTATCCATTTATGCAGATGCATCATACCCTATTGTGCAACCTTGATAAAAGGACAGCTAATTCCCGAGGGTTTCAAATTCGTGATTATATCGCAATCATGAATATCGCGAAAATAAAACCCTCGCGAACAATAAGGCAACCACAGTATATTGTTTGCCCTTGCAGTGCTCTAAACCAGCCATTAGTCTTTGACAGATCCATGAGGAAAACACCTCAGGCTTTGTGAGTTATGTAAAGCTATGCCGATGAAAAAGCCTGATGCAGCCCCTGTAGTGGCATATATTAGGTCACAGGTAATCATGATGGTGCTCTTCTCGTGGCCATGTTATGTTATATGTGAGACTGGCCATAAGTATAATCCTACAGTACAGAACAATCTAAACATACAACATTATGGCCAGGTACATTTGTACAACATCATGTCCAGTGGGGACTGTAAACAAAAAAGGGGAAGAGTCTGTCTAAAAAAATTAGAAAATTAAGATTTCACCAGCTCAACACTTTCATATACAGTAAACTCTCTCCAGAAAATAGATTAATCTAAGGAACATGAACAGACATGGGCATTATATTCTGGTAAAAGTGATCACTGTTACTACAACCATGTTTTTGGCTCGCAGAAACCCACATTTAATCTTGTAGCCCGCCCTTTCCCGCATATGCCAGCAATTAGCCAACCCGCAGTATTTTCTTTGACCCACCTTCCATCTTTCACATACAGCTCACCTACCAACAGGGGAAGAACAATTATTTTGAGGTCAGAGGTCAAGGTCACAGCACCCACTTCTTTGAAAAGCTTGTGGATGCATTTTAAGCCAAACCTTTCATCCCAATCCTTTGATCTTTCACATATGGCTCACATACCAGGTGGGAGAAGAATCCTATAGATTTTGAGGTCAAAGGTCAAGGTCACAGGATCCACTTCTTTAAAAAGGTTGTGGACACATTTCAAGCTAGAATTTTCAATCCAAACCTTCCAGCACTGACATATTGCTTCTCTGCCAACAGGGAAAAAGACCTGTTGATTTTGAGGTCAAAGGTCATATTCACAGCACCCACTTCTTGTGTGGAGTCATTTTAAGGCAACCTATAACTTCCATCTGTCATATATGGCTAACCTACCAATAGGGAAAGAACCCTATTGATCTTGAGTTCAAAAGGTCAGAGGTCACAACACTAAATTGTTCCAAATGCTTGTGAACATATTTCAAGCTAAACTCTTTATCCAAAACCTTCAGTCTTTCATATATGCCTCATCTATGCATCACTCAATTTGATTCAAATATATTTATGGGTCTTTTTGCTTGAAGAAATAACATCGATTTTGGGGTCAGGAGGTTAAAGGTTGCAGGTCAAAGTTATTTACACATTGGTTGCCAAGTGATAACTTTTAAGTGGTTAGTAGTTACCCATTACTTTAAAAAGAATCCAATTGATATATGGGCAAAAGGCCAAGGTCATTGGTCAGGGATGTTCACAATAAAAACTTACTTTGTAGACCATCTTTATTTTTCTTGTATATATAACCATTGCACTCCAACTGGTACATCTCACTGTGTGCCAATAATTGTCAGTGACACTTGTGATATATGACTCCCTTTTGTATCAGCCCATGGAGTGATAAGGACATATCATTAGTGCATAACAAAAACACTGTTGCCAGAATGCTTTGACCAGGCATTAAGACTATGAGAGTAAAGTGTCAAAGTTTAGCTACTGATTTATAAGATGATGGGAAGATTTTGCAGTATATTTCATGGAATCATAGCAATAAACTTAGTTTTCTAGATATCTTAATATTATTATACAAATCATCAGATATACCAGCAAGTTTGTATAGATAATAAATGGGTCTGTAACTGGATTTAGGATGGCTTTATTTGATTACAAGACTCTTAGTGATGATTTTTGCATTTCATTTCCTTGTTACAAAGAACATGTCTGTAATGTAACCTTGTATATGGACCGCTCAGGATCGTTAGTTTACATATACCTGGCTTTTGTTCTCGTTGTCATGAGAAGCTTGAGGTCGCACTTAGGTAACCTTGGGAGAGGGCAACAAGTTTGTTATGGGTAGCGTTTTCAGTGATATATGGATATATGGGGTCGCACTTAGATAACTGTGGGGGAGGGCTGTCCAGCTAGAGACCCTGGGGGCTTTATCCCCATTGAGTAGTCTAGACGTTAGATGTGGCCTATAACCTTTATAGCTTTTATATTTACAAGCGTGTGACCATAGTATAGGGATTAGATAGAATTAGTCTAGCAGTTAGAGAGATGACACATGTTTTTAGTCTGTGGAGAAGTCTGTATGAATTTTCTATTTTTGGTGGGATAGCGAGGCCTATCCATCTGTTTTGTTGTGGATAACGCGGTTTTTCGACTGTAGTCTATGAATAAAGTTGACTAAATCAAAGTTATTAGATATTTAATTCAGTGACTTTGGCCTGACTGCCTAACATCCTTCAGGTTTTGCAGTTTACCTACCCTGCTGACCCCATTGAAAAGCAAGGTGATAATTGTATCTCCAGACAAAGTCGGGATACTATGGTTTAAGCACGGTTGCGCCACCACCGCCGAGATTTCGTTTGGACGCGATAACTCAAAAAATATTTTATGAATCTTTACCAGACTTGACATGTGCATAGATGGGTGAGCCCATTAAAAATGGGGTCATGACCTTTACTAGGAGATTGACCTTGACCTTGAATAGATCCATTTTGGGGGAAATTACACAAATTCTTAAATATCTCAAAAAATTTTTCCTCGATTGATCCAAAAATCAAAATGACTGAAGATCTAGGTCAGCGTTGGGCAGATTTCTTTTATATTATGCATATATAGACATGGGTTATAGGATGATGCATATATATATTGGGGTCATGGCCTTTCCTATGAGAGTGGCCTTGACCTTGAATATTGCCATATATGGTGAAAATCACACAAAATTGTTAATATCTCAATAAGGGATGCATGGATTGGTCCAAAAATCAACGTGACCTAAGATCCTGGTTAGTATTGTCATGTACCGGAAACTGGTGGCGCCACCTGTTATTCTTTTACTAGTTTTGTGCCGTTTAATACCCCCATCATTACCACTTAACAGTACTGTGAGCAATTTAAGTCAAAAACTAATAGACAGATTTCTTTCACATTATGCATATACATAGACATGGGTTAGGGGATGATGTATATATAAATTGGGGTCATGACCTTTCCTATGAGAGTTGCCTTGACCTTGAATATTGCCATATATGGTGAAAATCACACAAAATCATTAATATCTCAATAAGGGATGCGTGGATTGGTAAAAAAATCAACTTGACCTAAGATCTCAGATATTATTGTCATGTACCGGAAACTGGTGGCGCCACCTGTTATTCTTTTACTATAACTAGGTTTTGTGCCATTTAATACCCCCATCATTACCACTTAACAGTAATGTGAGCATTATAAGTCAAAAACTAATGGACAGATTTCTTTCATATTATGCATATACATAGACATGGGTAAGGGGATGATGTATATTGAAATTGGGGTCATGAACTTTTCTATGAGAGTGACCTTTCCTTGAGAGTGGTCTGATATTAATTGCTGCTAAAGATGGAGGGGGCCTATTCTTAAAGGGGGGGGGGATTAATTATCTGGGGATACTATGGGACCTGCAGTGCCAAGAAATATCTAGTTAAAAAATATTGGACTTACCCTTTTTACATTTGCTTGTCCATAAATCTGGTATGAGAGCTCTCCAACCTGATCATGCCTTTTCATTGTTTTGGACATTCATAACTGTAACATTCTTTGGAGCAATTGCCACAAGTTTGGTCTCATACTGGAGGATGTGTGATATCAAATGTCAGACTTGTCAGAAATCCATTATGTCTGCCAGGTAGCGAGTTTAGAAATCCTTTTGCCAGTGCAGTTTCTGTGATTTTTTTTTTAATGTATGGTCCCTTTTAGAGGATGTTTGTTGTTCAGTTTCTGACCTGTCAGAAATCCAATATGGCCACCAGGAAGCCATCCTTAAATTCCTTTAGAACATATAATCTCAAGAACTATTAAAGTGAATGCAGTGGAATGTATATTAATGTAATCTTGCATTGGGTCAAAGATTTCTTTATAAATATGACTATATTTATGAAAGCTCAGTACAGTTGGCTTGCATTGAATAAAGATTAATACAGAAGCACCCGTTTCACAATAATTTTTGCATGGATTTCCTTAATTTTCTCCTATAAATTTTGATTTTATATTTTGGCTTTGTGGTATTCCTTTTGAGACTGACAGGTATCAAGCAAGCTGTGGGATAAGTTCCTGATATCTCAACAACCATACATTTTGCCTCAGACCATCAATTCACTGTGTTTTAACCAGACATATGTGATCTATATTTATGTTACAACGGGGAATTAGGGGAGTTCTTCCCTGGCCATAACAAAGTCACACGGCGCGTCAGGTGAATAACTGAGACAGTCCAAGTGGATATTGTGCTGTTTTATTTCCAGTTGTCTTGGTTTACATGTTGATGATGGCGTGGGTCTGTCTGCCAGTTCCCAGCCCAACACAGGATTTTGTATCAGTATTACTACGTCACAAACCTTTACATCATCTTACACTTTTTCTATTGGATATTGGATGTGTGTCATTATGACATACCTGAATGTTTAGATAACCATATATGGCTTCGGCTTTCGCCTACGCACAAACTTTTTCCTTGTTTTACCTAAAGCTCATGTAATATCATTATATTCCTGTCATTAATATATTCAGGGTACATATTTGTCTCCTGATCAATTCTGTGTGACCCAGCTACTTACTGACTCACTTTTGGTACAGTTTTCCTGTCCTAAATTACTGCCTCATGCGCAGGCCGGTATTCACCGTACCTTTGACTTTTATATCATTTTACACTGTCATCCAGATCTAAACCTGGCTTCTGCTGATGCCTATAATAACAGAATCTATTTTGGCTTACTTGATTAAGTTTACATTCACATGGCTATAACAATTATACCAGTCTATAGTAATCACTGGTTGTCTGCATTCAGAATTTATGTCCATTAAAATACTCATTTATCAGCTTCTTTTCTAAACCTATATGCTAACCGACATATGGAGATCGGAATCCAAACACCTGTCTTACAATGGTAGACAATGCGTTGGTACACCAATTTAGGCTATTATCATTTCTCTCTGTCGATCTATCTGTCTTTCCATCTGCTGAACTGGTAACTGATCTTATGTGTACCAAAATATTGCGTTAAAATCAGTAATTAATTATAATAGATATTAACACCTCTTACCACATAACATATCCCTGGGGCTCAAAATTTGAACTCCGGGTCAAATACACAGTAAGATGAACAACACACTGGGGACAATGTGTACAACATTAGAACAATGTAAGCAAGAATAATAGGATAAATCGGTGAATATATGTATAATAACAATAATGATCATAACGATAGACATATATAAAATACAAGAAGTATCAATAGTATAACATGAAAAATCGCATCAAAGTACTGGCTGCAGCGGCAGTACAATCCATAAACATCAATATAGTATCAGGAAACATGGATAATACAATATACTAGTAGCTATCTCTAGTATGCTAGTTGTTTTTTTTGTTTTTATATATATTTTTTGTGTGTGTGTTGGAGTACATCTTATCGTAACACAGCAAGAAGGTAAAATAGTTGTCCCTTAATTGTTTGATAATATTCAATAAGTTTCATGAAGGTACAATCACAGGGAAATACATTATAGATATATATATTTAAATATACATATGAAAAGACCAATATACATAATATGATAAGAATATAATGCAGGATAAATATACATCAATGAGATCTACACATGGTATGTAGTGATGATTAACTACACATAAGATATAATGATAAGGGATAATAAGTATACAGATATATGCATGGCTTATTTGCAAGGAGGCAAAAATTATACATATTAGTAGTCACACAGCCTTTTTCTTTAGTGATTTTAAAGCTTTTGTACATTTTTTTTCATTGTTTTTTTTTTCAATATGCACGTATTAAGGAACAATAAGAATAAGTATATGTACAATCGTAACAACAAGATTAATGCTACCTATGTCATGTATTATCAAGAAATATCATAAAAGACAGTATCATATAACAAGGATATATATAAATATACATATAGCGACAATTTTCTAAATAGACGCTACATAAGTAAATAACCTCAACGGGATATTGCACCATCTAATGATACATTATCAGATAGTGGATACAACGTAGCATGCGTTGTATTATCCGTCATGGACATCGTGGACAACGATGCCATGAACGGAGGTACAGCAGGAAACATTGCTGTTTTGAGTGCCTGACCCGGAACTTTTAATGGATTTGTAGCGACTTTATTGTCTACGTCCATTTCATAGGAAGTGGGGTCCTCCCGTGTAGGACACGAGTTAACCAAATACACTACGCCGTGATGTTTCATCGTAAGAATCGTAATAGGAAGTCTGTGACGCAACATGCGTTTTAATTTCCATTATTGCCAAAACGGTATATAAACGTGCTGAGGTATGGGGACTGTGTCATTGTTAATCATACGAGTGGAAACAACAGGGTTGCCATGCCAGCTAATAATCAATTGATAGCACAGGTAAGTGGAATGTATTTCTTCCCGTGTGATGCCCATTTTCTGTAAGGGGACAAGGAATGGATGAATAAGTATGAGGAATGACATATGAGAATAGTAAATCTCTCAACAAGTGTGTATTGATCTTAACCTTAAGGATTTAAGATGGTAATTTTATTGCTATAGCTATTTATGTGCAAGACCAACACATCTGCAGAGTGATGATAAATTATATGAAAATGAAACGGATGATATCCTCGTCATCTCACTATTAGGGTCTATATACGGGTGAGTACAGTCAGTGTATTGAACGTTTGTTTTTACGCTTGCGTACCTGACCGATCATTGTTCGTTTAATGTGAAATTCACGGATAAGTGCGGGCGAAATATCGTCAGCATATTCCCAGGAAGATTTCCGTGATTTGTCCTCCCATTTCACGAAATACACACGCTTTCCTTGGTGTTTTGAACACTTCATAAGCCTATTAACGGCAGCGTATGCATCATGGGAAGTTTGAGATCGACCTGGACTGTCTGGATCCAAGATAGCACGATCTCTAGGGGATGTATCACGCTGGGATGAATCTACACGGGTCGAGGGGGGATCATCGGTGGGATGATCGGGAGGATCGCGACGATTTGTCGGACGATCCTGGGGATCAAAATATTTTTTTAACCTATTACTATGCACGAAAGCGGGTAAAGCTTTGTTAGTACGGCAATCAATAAGTTTATACGTATTATTAGAATTGGCTATTGCAATGTAGTATGGGCCTAAGTATTTGGGGAGTAATTTTGGCGTAAGACCTGGGGTTTTGGCCATACGTTTTAACAGAACACGATCACCGACCTGAAAGTCAGGTTGAGATGCTTTTATATCATGTCGCTGTTTAATTTTATCTTTGGTCTCAGAAGTAATATCAGCTACTATCTCCCTAATTTGTCTCAGGCGTGTAGTTAATAAATCAAGGTATGCCTGATCGGGCGTGGACAGTTTAGGTGCAGGTAACAACTGCACATCAATTGGAAGTGTTGGTTTCTTACCAAACAAAATTTGATATGGGCTAAAGCCATCAAGTTGTGCCTGAGGTCTGAAACGAAAAGCCATTAATAAACTTGGAATTAAATCAGCCCAATTTGATTGATCCGCTTCTATATATGTCCGAAGTGATTGGACCAAAGTGCGGTTATAAACTTCCACCTGACCATTCGAGGCTGGGTGGTAAGCACTTGTTTCTACTTTTGTAATTTGAAAAAGTTTACATAATTGTTTAATCAAATGGGACATAAAGTTAGCACCTCTATCCGAAACGAGGCTATGCGGGGGTCCAAACCTGGTAATAAAGGTATTATAAATAGCCTTGGCGATAGACTGTGCATTCTGTTCTCGTAATGGAACAGCCTCTACCCATTTTGAAAAACTGTCAACCATGACAAGAACATATTTATATCCTTTTGGAGTTGTTTTCAGGGGGCCACAGACGTCTACATGGACTCGAGAGAACACAGAGGAAAGTGGGTAATTAATAAGTGGTGCATCCCTTGCATGGAAATGTCGTTTTGCAACCTGACAAGCGTCACAAGATCGTATGTATTTTGTAATATCAGCATACATAGAATGCCAGTAGTACTTCTGTCGTAAGGCTTCGTAGGTAGAATTAATACCAAAATGACAACCAGCAGCCAAAGAATCATGATAAGATCTTAAAATATCATCACGCAAGATATGGGGAATGACTAACTGAATATATGGTGCATTTTTTTGTTTACTGCTGGAGCGAGGATAATAACGATGGTATAGAATATTATTATCCAGAAAATAATTTTGACTTTCTAAAATAACGTTTCTGGCTAAACGTTGATTATCAGGTAAGTCAGTTTTATTCCTAAGGTATTTTATGATAGGTATTAAATCCTCATCTTGACCCTGTAATTCCTGTATCGGGGTAATCTCAGGAAGAAGATGTTCCAATAACTGTTGTGGGGTCGCGTCCGTGTAATTTTGCGAGGCTTGAGCCAACTCTTGTAATTGATTAATTTCAGGAGTTATGATCTGAGAGCTATAAGTAAAGCGATGTTCAACCAAATCAGATGTCTGATCCGGAATAGTCTGCGTAGAAAGTAAACTAAGACTAGACACATCACGGGTGTCCTCCCGAGATATGGGTTGTAAACTAATATCATAATTTCTTCTTGAAAGAGCGTCCGCATTAACGTTTGATTTTCCAGACTTATATACTATTGTATATTTATATGGCTGTAATTTCATAGCCCAGCGAGCGAGCCTTGCTGATGAATTTTTACAGGAGTCCAAATAAGTCAGAGCCCTATGATCTGTCACGATTGTGAATGGCCGGTCGTTTGCAAGATACACATTGTAATGTTTAATACCTTCTATAATAGCTAAACACTCTTTATCTGTTATGCCCCATCTGGTTTCGTTATTTCTCAAATTTCGGCCACCATAGGCAATAACACGCTCCTTGCCATGGTCGTCTTTTTGACCTAAAATATAACCAATAGCATAATCGGATGCATCAGTATATAAAATGAATTCCTTGTCAAAATCAGGATACACCAAAACAATAGGTTCCGTAGTCAGAGCCTGTTTCAGTTTAGTAAAAGCATTTTGGCACGCAGTATCCCAATTGAATGGAATATCTTTATGCAATAATCTGGTCAATGGGTAAGCAATCTTTGAATAATCTTTAACAAATTTTCTGTAGTAATTACATAATCCTAAGAAACTGCGCATTTGTTTAGGGTTCTTAGGTTGGGGAAAAGTGGCAACAGCTTGTGTCTTCGCTGTGTCCATTTCAACACCACTAGTTGTGATATAGTGACCTAAAAAATTGACCTTAGGAGTGGCAAAATGACATTTGGATGGTTTCAGTTTTAAGTTAGCTTGTCGTAGTCTAGTAAAAATTTGAGACAAATGAGTGAGATGTTCAGATAAATTACGACTATAAACAAGTATATCATCAACATATACTACAGCATTTTTAAAGTTTAAACCCTTTAAAATAGTTCCAACTGTAAAAGAGAACGATGATGGTGCATTACGAAGACCGAAGGGCATAACATTCCAGGTATATGTACCTGAATGCGTGACAAATCCAGTTTTGTCAATAGAGTCAGGGTGCATTGGAATCTGCCAAAATCCAGAGGCCATATCTAGAACAGAGAATATGCGCGCTTTTGCTTGTCCAATACTATCAAAAACATCCTCAATTCGAGGTAAAGGATGACTTACTGGCTTAGTTATAGCATTTAATTTTCTATAATCCACAGCAAATCTATATTGTCCATTTTTCTTAGGAACTAATAAAACAGGAGCTTGCCATAAGGATGTAGATTCTTGGATGATGCCCGTATCGAGCATTTCCTGAACTTGCCTATCTATTTCAGCCTTTTTAGTGGGGCTTACTCTGTATGGGGCCAGTCGAATGGGAGTTTCATCACCAGTATCGATTGAATGAGAGAATACATTTGTACGTCCTAATTCATTAATATTAGTAGCAAAAATGTCCCGATTTGAGCCTAAAAATGCCAGTAATTTATATCTTTCCTGTTCATTTAATTCTGTTCCTTCTAAGTTGAAGTTTAAGGATTGGGCTATTTTATAATATTCCTTCTCGCTATCCTCATTGGTATTACTAGCACTAACCTGATTAATGTCCATACTGACTTGGCGATCGATAATGGTGAATGCGTCAGATGTGGGTGAAAGTAAACGGAATGAGGCAATGGGATAACCCTGTGAGAGTTTAATTGGTTTGGTATAAGGATTCATAACACGCATGACAGTTTTTGAATTGGATAAGGTATTGATGCTATACGCCCCAGCTAATCGTTTCGACTTTCTTAATAAGCTAAGAGGAATGACCTGTCCAATGGTATCCGAGAAGTATGGATCCGGAGTATAAACAGGTAATATTGTTTCTGTGAGCGGTTGACAGGTAGTATTAATCGCAACTCTGAGATACGAGTGATTAGAGGGCCGTCCCTTACTACACAGTGGAATGTGATATTTACCATTCATTAAGGAGAGAACATTATGAGAAAAATCAATTTGGGCTTGGTACTTCTGTAAATAATCCGTACCTAATATTATGGGTACACTACTAGATGTTAAGACCAGAAAGGAATGTTTGGTACTGAATTCCCCCAATTTAAGAGTTAAATCAACCTGACCCATAACTTTAACATGGATATTTCCGATCCCTTTTACATATGAAATGTTTACTGGATTAACCGGAATAGTACCCCTGTTGTTTAGATTTTGTATCGTATGCCAATCAATACAAGAGACTTTGACTAATAAACATTGGACTTCGAGGGAATTAACTGTAGCTGTAACCAAATTATTATATCTGTTATTTTGAAGATTGACTAAAATATGGGGACATTTGATATCTGGGTCTCTAAGGACCTGGTTCCGAGGACGGTTATGTCTACTGATCGATGGAGAATTTTGTTTTAAAGCGCTACGGTCCAGTTCAGGATCAGGCGTTATATCCTATTTAAACATTACTCTATCAAACCGTACAGTTTTAGGAGTAGTTTTAGCGTTGCGACATACACGGGCCAAATGGCCTATTTCACCACAAAAATTACAGCTAACATTTTTAAATCTACATAGATAAGCCCAATGATTATAACCACACCGTGGACACGGCGAAGGTGGCTGACTGTTACCTGGCAATGGTCGTCTGGGTTGTCTGTAACCTTGAGTGGAGCGTTGTTGTTGTGGTCCCGGAGATCGCCAGCGGGGAGGGGATGCAGGTGATGCGGAACGCATTCCTGTGCACTCACGTGATGGTGTGCGAGGTCGTCTCAGCGGAGTTTCGGTGGCGGTCGACGGGGCCCGCTGCCAAACAGCGTTGCTGATCTCTTCACACAGCTCCGTTATATTAAGTTGTGGTGGAATCGGCGAGTTGGTAATGGGATGAAATTCAACAGCCTTACGAGCCAGTTCTGTCAAATCCTCAAGATTTTGTGGGTCTTTTAAGTCTATGTATTGTTGGATTCCTCTGGGAAACCCAATTTTAATGGCGTCCATGATATCCTGTTCAGATTTACCGAGCTGCGCTCCCATATTACGGAGGTGATCAATGTAATGATCAACAGTTTCGGTGGACTGAAAAACTCTTGTATTAAAAGTTCTTAAAATAGCGAGTCTCTGACCCTTACGCGCGAAACGTTGTGTAAAAGCTTCTGCTAGTTTTGTAAAGTCTTTACGCGTGTCTAAAGGTAGAGAACGATACCAAGACGCGGCAACACTACCTGGAGCTAGTTTTAAGGAGAATATTTCAGCTCTCTGATCGCTTCTAAGACCTTCTACGGACGGTTTCGTCCAGCCTAGTAGGACAGCTGTGGTGTTAAAACGGTCGAGCCAGTCAATTGCATCTGTGTCACCATCTCCATAAAACATGGGAATAACTGAACAGTCTATTTTACCTGACGGTGTAGAATCTGATGATGTCTTCTGTCCTGTTGGTGCCATATTGATTATGTCGTGACGAGGTAGATCGTTGTACCAAAACCGGATCTCCACCAATGTGTTACAACGGGGAATTAGGGGAGTTCTTCCCTGGCCATAACACAGTCACACGGCGCGTCAGGTGAATAACTGAGACAGTCCAAGTGGATATTGTGCTGTTTTATTTCCAGTTGTCTTGGTTTACATGTTGATGATGGCGTGGGTCTGTCTGCCAGTTCCCAGCCCAACACAGGATTTTGTATCAGTATTACTACGTCACAAACCTTTACATCATCTTACACTTTTTCTATTGGATATTGGATGTGTGTCATTATGACATACCTGAATGTTTAGATAACCATATATGGCTTCGGCTTTCGCCTACGCACAAACTTTTTCCTTGTTTTACCTAAAGCTCATGTAATATCATTATATTCCTGTCATTAATATATTCAGGGTACATATTTGTCTCCTGATCAATTCTGTGTGACCCAGCTACTTACTGACTCACTTTTGGTACAGTTTTCCTGTCCTAAATTACTGCCTCATGCGCAGGCCGGTATTCACCGTACCTTTGACTTTATATCATTTTACACTGTCATCCAGATCTAAACCTGGCTTCTGCTGATGCCTATAATAACAGAATCTATTTTGGCTTACTTGATTAAGTTTACATTCACATGGCTATAACAATTATACCAGTCTATAGTAATCACTGGTTGTCTGCATTCAGAATTTATGTCCATTAAAATACTCATTTATCAGCTTCTTTTCTAAACCTATATGCTAACCGACATATGGAGATCGGAATCCAAACACCTGTCTTACAATGGTAGACAATGCGTTGGTACACCAATTTAGGCTATTATCATTTCTCTCTGTCGATCTATCTGTCTTTCCATCTGCTGAACTGGTAACTGATCTTATGTGTACCAAAATATTGCGTTAAAATCAGTAATTAATTATAATAGATATTAACACCTCTTACCACATAACATTTATGTCAACGTAGAAAGTTTCAACAAAATTGGCATATAGGTTCTTCAACAATTTGACTTGAAGTTGTGAATCACAGCCCATAATGTCGATCATGCTTGGCAGCTGAGCGTCATGACCCATGGGTCACTTGATCATTTATTTTTAGCTTGTTTATCAACATTGGAGAGAATTCTGTTACCATTCCCGAGTACAAAAGAATTTGTCTGTATTTTTTGCTTTAAAATATCTACTGTGATGCGTTTGCAAGATTTATGAAACCATTCTAAACAAGCATCATATTGTGCAATGGGGCCATTACCATAACCAAAGTGAGTTTTTCTCTATATGGCTGTCTACATGTGTAATATACATCTACAGAGGCACACTTATTTTCAGACTTTTTTCCTTGTATCAATTTTGTTCAGGGAATTCTTTCATTTCATTATTTTATCAGCTAAAACAAAGTTTTGCGGATACTATGTTTCTGACCGTGTTCCGCCGCTGCCGCAGCCGCGGCCTTTTTTTCCGGAGAACTCCTCTGAGACTTCTTGACGGATTTTTCTGAAATTTACACAAATTATCGGGTCACATGTGAACTGGTGCCTAACCAAGTGGCCTTGACCTCTGACCTTTCCTCTCTGCCCAGCGTCCGTTTGTGCGTCTGTTTCCACACATAAACCCACATATTTCAGGAACCCTTTGACCGATCAGGATAAAAATTTTACACAAATGTAGCCCTTGGATAGCTTTATAACATACATAAAAATGGTGGCGCCACCTGCAGCCATTTTTGCACAGCATCCATTTGTTTGTCTGCCTTAGGTTAAAATCACTCATATCTCTGCAGAGGTTTGACTAATTCACCTGAAATTCGGTATGTGTATACATCCCAGATGGCTTTCTTGATTCTATGACAGGTGGTGCCACCTACCTTCACGCTGCAGACATCCAAGCTCATATCTCAGGAACCGTTTGACCAATCAGGAAAAAAATTTACACAAATGTAGCCCTTGGAGAGCTTTATAACATACACAAAAATGGTGGTGCCACCTGCAACCATTTTCACACTGCGTCCATCTGTTTGTCTGCCTTTGGTTAAAATAACTCATATCTCTGCAGTGACTTGACCAAATTACCTGAAATTTGGCATGCGTATACATCCGAGATAGCTTTCTTGATTTTATGACAGGTGGCGCCACCAACATTCACGTTCACGCTGCAGACATTATTGCTTATATCTCCTGACTCGTTTGACCAATCAGGAAAAAAAATTTACACAAATGTAGCCCTTGGATATATTTATAACATACACAAAAATGGTGGCCCCAACTGCAGCCATTTTTGCACAGTGTCCATCTGTTTGTCTGCTGTGGGATAAAATCACTCCTATCTCTGCAGTGGTTTGACTTTTCCACATGAAATTTTGCATGTGTATACATCTTGGATAGTTTCTCGTTCAAATAACAAGTGGCGCCATCTACAATCATGTTTATGTGGCAGAGATCCATTCTAATATGTAACAGAGGTAACTCTATTCCCCTTGCCACTCAATCCATGCCTCACTTCACCCGTCCTTCTCTGACTTTGGCGGATACACGTAGTCGCTTGTCGACTACCCATATTCTAGTTAACTTTATATTGTAGATTAAAGGGATTTTTCAGTCTCTGACCAGAACAAAATTGTACACTTCAGAAATGCACAAAACCGGAATACAACTGCATATTTTACATCTTTAACTGCACATTAAAATTTACCCTGGTTGCTATCACTTTTCTTAAAATCACAGGTGATATTATGATGATGTCACAAGTTCTGCTTATTGAATAAGCGCCATGACCCATGAGTCTCTTATCCATTAGATTATGAAACATATAAGTTGGATAGCCACTCAAATGAGGAAACCAAGTACTGATTTCTAATGATAAGTTTGTCTGATACAGGCATCCTCTATTGCATTTAATATTGCAGATAACAAGTAAAAATTTTGTTAAGTGCAAGTGACTTGTCTGGTGTCTGCTTTTACAGCAGTTCCAATATGTTGCAGGTGTGTGGCTCCCTCTTGAAGCACTGCTGTATGTTGGTACCCATTGAACATGAGCGTCTTCTCACCAAGATCTGTACTTTAATCTACAACCTTGTGTCAAAACAGCAGGTAACTGTCAAAAGCTTCTTTTTACTAACAGCATTTATTGATTCATATTCATCATAAGTTATGACCAATGTTCAATTTTAGCTCAGATGGCAATCTGGCCATTAACAGGGCACTTTTTTTAAACCATTGGACCTTTGAATCCAAAATTTTGCATACAGTTTGATGTCCCCAAAATTCCTATCATACTGAAAATTGGGTCACTAGGACTTTGTTCATTCATGATATTAATGAAAAACCTCTAAAACCTTTTCCATTAAAAACCCATTGTTACACTTCAAGACTGCCTAATATCAAAACCACTGATCTGTTTTTGATCATATTTAGTATGCCTATTCTTCCATACATTTCCTATATACATACCAAAAATTAGGTCAGTATTGTGTATTGTTGAAGTTATGGGCCCAAACATAATGCACCTTGTAAAAAAATCAGGTAGTATATTTACTCACTTAACATGAGAATTGCAGAGGCTAGAGACTTTTTTTCAGGGAAACAATTTCATTTAATCAGGATTCAACTGTATACCAAATTTAGATCTGAATAATACAAATTTTATAAGTTATTCGCATAAATATAAAATCAGTACCTTAAATTTTGCCTGACTTTTGCCATGGCACATATTTTCCCTGTAAGCACTGTTGATTTATTTTCATATCATGCACACGTAAGGATTTCAGATTCTAAATTCTGAAATTTGAAAGGAATTGATAAAAAACTAGCTTTTATTAACGTTTTTATGAGACCATGTCACACCTAGGTTATACTGAAACCCCTCTGTATGCCCCCTTGTTGACCTTTCAGGCCAATTGTGCATGCTTGAAGCGAGGCATACTCTGCAGCCAGCCAGCTCTTGGGTGGCTTCAGCTGGATCTAAATGTCCAACCCCCTCCTCTAGTAGTTGTTTTGGGGAAAAAAATGTATTGCTTTATAGTAACAACTTCAAGAAGAATTAATGAAAATGGAATTTTATAGTAAATTAGTAACAGGGAATTACTTTGCAATTACTGCTGTTTTATGGATCTTCCATGGATGGCCAAAAATGTATTTCAAATGAAAACATACAGTCACCATTGGGTATTTTTCATTTCAACCATAAAAATTAAAAATAAATAATTAAATAAAGTTGTTTACTATTAGGAATTATATGAAGCAAATTAATGATAGACAAGGATGCAGTTGATTATATTAAATCAATCTAAATTTCCAGGATTTTTCCAGGTGTTTAATTTGTTGATTTATATGTAATACAAAATTAAAAAAAAATTGAAATATGTCAAGAATTTAAAATATTAACCACCAGTTTATCAGCATCTGTTGCATCATGCCTCTGTAGACATTTAAATTTTAGGTTATTAGCTCAGCTGACTATAAGTCATCTGAGCTATAGTCGTGGTCCATTGTCTGTCGTCCGTCCGTCCGTCCGTCCGTCCGTCCGTAGATGTGGCACGTTTTGAATCGGTAAAACCTAGGAATCCAAAATTAAGCATAATGTTAGATGTCCCCAAGATCTCCTACCAAGCCGAAAACTGGGTCTTTGCGACTTTGTTCCTTGGAGAAATTAAGGAAAAACCTTAATTTTTTATTAAAATCCTATTTTCACACTTCAGGACTGCCTAATATCAAAACCACTCATCTGTTTTTCCTCATATTTACTATAAATATTCCTCTATATAGTTCCTATGTACATGCCAGAAATTAAGTCTGTAAAGTATAAATTCTTTAAGTTATGGGCCCAAACATAATAGACATTGTAAAAAATCAGGAAAAGTAATAACTCACTTAACATGAAAAATTTTGAAACTAGAGTCTAT
The DNA here is from genome assembly GCA_026874595.1 of Sipunculus nudus. Taxonomy (NCBI): domain Eukaryota; kingdom Metazoa; phylum Annelida; class Sipuncula; order Golfingiida; family Sipunculidae; genus Sipunculus; species Sipunculus nudus. Next base: position 47,752,008 of record CM049312.1, read on the forward strand.
TTTCTCACGTATATAACTATGTTTAATTAAGATTCAATTGTTTACCCAAAATTAGATCTGAACTTTGTAAATTTTTTAAGTTATTAGCATAAAAAAAAATCAGTACCTTAAATTTTGCCCAACTTTGACCATGGCACGTTTTTTTCCTGTAAGCACCATTGATTTAATTTTCACAGCATGTAAACATAAATATTTAGTTTAGTCTAAATCTGAAATTTGAAAATAAAAGCTTGAAAATTAAGCTAGTTATTGATTTTTAGCTCAGCTGACTATAAGTCATCTGAGCTATAGTCGTGGTCCATTGTCCGTTGTCCGTCCGTCTGTCTGTCCGTCAGTCCGTCTGTCTGTCTGTCTGTCCGTCTGGATGTCCGTCCATAAGACTGGCACGTTTCGACACCATTGGACCTACGAATCTGAAATTGGGCATACAGTTAGATGTCCCTAAAATCTCCCACCATGCCAAAAATTGGGTCAATAGGACTTCGTTCCTTCGAGATATTAAGGAAAAACCTGAATTTTTTATTAGAAATCTATTTTCACACTTCAGGACTGCCTAATATCAAAACCACTCATCTGGTTTTCTTCATATTTATCATAAATATTCCTCTATAAAGTTTCTATGTACATGCCAGATATTAAGTCAGTATTATAAAATTTAAAAAAGTTATGGGCCCAAACATAATGGACTTTGTAAAAAAATCAGGAAGATATTTGGTCACTTAAGACCAAAAGTGTTAAAGGTAGGGACTTTTTTCCAGTAATACAACTTTAATTAATCGAAATTAAATTGTATACCAAAAATTATATCAAAATCTGGTAAATTTTTTTAAATATTGGCAAAAATATAAAATTGGTACCTTAAATTTTGCCCAACTTTGGCACTGTGGATTTAATTTTCACAGCATGTATACATAAGGATTTAATCTTTTAAAATCTGAAATTTAAAAATAAAAGCTGCAAAATTAGGCTAGTTATTTTTTTTTTGGAGGCTCTTGTTGTATTCCCTTACATTGTCAAACAGTCCACTTTGATAACTGTAGGTCATTCAGTGCACATCTCTATGCTCCCCAGGCTGTTGGCATGATTTTTGATGTCCCCAAAATCTCCTACCATACCAAAAATTTGGTCATTAGGACTTCGTTCCTTCAAGATATTAAGGAAAAAGAACTCCATTTTCCATAAAAAAAAGCCATTGTTACACTTCAAGGCTGCCTAATATCAAAACCACTGATCTGTTTTTGATTGTATTTAGCATTCACTTTCTTTCATACATTTTCTACGAACATACCAAAAATTAGGTCAGTATTGGGTATTATTTTGAAGTTATGGGGCAAAACATAATGCAATTTTTAAAAAAATCAGGAAATATATTTACTCACCTAACATGAGAATTGCTGAACCTAGAGACTTTTTTTTCAGGAATATAACTTTATTTAATCAAGATTCAAGTGTTTACCCAAAATTAGATCTGAATTTTGCAAATTTTTCAAGTTATTAGCATAAATAAAAATCAATACCTTAAATTTTTGTCCAACTTTGGCACTGTTGATTTAATTTTCACAGCATATAAACATAAGGATTTAATCTTTTAAAATCTGAAATTTCAAAGAAATTGATTGGAAAGAATAGCTTTTATTCATGTTTTCATACACCATGTCAAGTGTTGTTTACATCTAGCCCACCTAGTAGTACAACCTTCACTTGCATAATGTAACCCACCCAAGGCAGCTTGCCTTGGGTCAGCTTGGCCACTACCAGCTTCCCCTCTGCCCTGCACCCCCCCCCAGCAGGTGCATAAACTAGATGAATGTTATTATTTTCTGTATTTGATTCATTCTTATTCTAGGCTATGCTACATTTTAGATTTTGTATTTTACCACCAGGGTTACAGTGATTAAAGTGTACATTTAATTGTGTCCACAAAGTGGTGTATTGCTATGAAAGTGTGGATGTTCATGAGATAAGTAATTCCTTACTTCAGAGGAGTAAAAACTTCACCAGGTGTGAAATTGAGTATTTATTCCAGTAATAAATTAAAACTGGGATAGTAATTAGCACAATGATATTGTTTGTCCCTCATTCAACCAACAGTGTGTTTACTTTATTTGAAAAGATGTTTTATTTTATCAAATTTACTGAATCTTTTATTTTATTTTGGTGAATAAAATTAAGCATGTACTGAAAACTCCAATGTGCAAAACTTTTTGATAGTGATTCAAGGAATATTCTTGTAGATGCCATGTTGTGGCATTATTTTCTTTTAAATTCAGTTTAAACATTTATGATTTAAAACAATAAAATATATGTGTATGCATAATATGACCCAATATGAGCTACACTCTGGATATATGATGATTGCAACTTTTGCAACAATTCTAATATTTTAACTTATAGTTTCAGTTTTTTACTCTGTATATATAATGATTGCAACTTTTGCAACAATTCTAATATTTTAACTTTTATTTTCAGGTTTTTTTATTAAAAATTTATAAAACCTGTAAATAAAAGAATGATTCAGATATAAACTTCTTAATGGAAAAAGTGGATATGCTTAAAAAAAATAGGATTATATATAAACTTAAATGCATTATTTCCTTGAAAGTGAAATAAAGGTATTAGTCCATTCTGTCAACTTGCCTGTCCATCTGTAAATTTTCATATGCATCACAGTATCTCAAAACTTTTACTGTTTTTCTTCATGACAGTCTTGTCAGAGTATTAATTGCAATCATATATTTAGAACTTTACTGTAACCAAGTAGGAGGGCCCCTTTCCTCTTAGCTTTTCATATTCTTATATAAATGAAAAACATTACAATAAAATATTTCTACATCCACCTTCGTGCTGCCCTCACTTTTCCCTTCTCCGAACCCCATCCCAAAGTCAGCCTCAGTAAGCAAGAACAAGATGAATCAGATATATTCATACTTTAATATTTTGTATAACTATTTGTCCATAGGTACCTATGTACATGCCAGAAATTATGTCAGTATTGTGTAATATGTAGACATAGTGGGCATCACAATAATGTACCTTGTCAAGACTAAAGAGATATTGTGTCATACAGTCACAAATTCATGAATCACTTCATCAGCATAGTTAATCATAACATCATATCTGTCAAATTGAAAGCTTGCAGACTACCATACACTTTAGATCCTTCAAAAAATAGCCTTATCATCATTCTACTACTGCTTATTACTGCTGTCATTGCATTCATATTTGCTCAAATATATCACAATTTTCAACCCCTCCTAAATAAATAAAAAATAAACCACTATATTTGACTCTATTAATCTATCAGTCAGGTAATTTCATTTATCATTTACTCACATATTACATTAAATTCCTTTATAATAGCCCAACATGTCCATGATATTCATAAGCTTTATCGACTTGATATAGTATCACAGTGGAGAAACATTTATAGTCCAATCATGATCAGCTGAGCGCCGTGACCCATGGGTCCCTTGTTTTTTCTGTAGTCACTTGCTTTGATTACAGATGCAGGGTCCCACTCCAGGTCACTGGAAGTCAGCTATGCCAGGGTTTTGATTTGTTACAGTCACTGGGGGAGATCCCCTGCTGTGACAGGTGTACAGTTATTCTCATATTACCACCCCAATCATCCCCCCCCCCCCCCCCGCAAACCCAACCCACCAAGTGTTATGTAGTAATTGTATCCGCCAAAACAGAGTTTTGCGGATACTATGTTTTCAGCTGCACGCCGCGTAGGTTTCCGGATAACTCCTCCGTAACCGCTGGGCGAAATTTTACGAAACCCGGGATTATGTTCGGGTCACATGTGAACTGCTGCGCCCTGATTTTGTTTTGACCTCTGACCTTTCCTCTGCACTTTGCGTCCGTTTGTGCGTCTGTTTCCACACATTAACCCACATATCTCGGGAACCGTTTGACCGATCAGGAAATTTTTTTTGCACAAATGTAGCCCTTGGAGAGCTTTATAACATACACAAATAATGGTGGCGCCACCTGCAACCATGTTTGCACAGTGTCCATCTGTTCGTCTGCCTTGGGTTAAAATCACTCATATCTCTGCAGTGACTTGACTAATTCACCTGAAATTTGGCATACATATACATCCTGGATAGCTTTTCTGATTTTGTGACAGGTGGCGCCACCTACATTCACGTTTACGCTGCAGACATCCAAGCTCATATCTTGGGAACCGTTTGACCGATCAGGAAAATTTTTTTGCACAAATTTAGCCCTTGGAGAGCTTTATAACATACACAAAAAATGGTGGCGCCACCTGCAACCATGTTTGCACAGTGTCCATCTGTTCGTCTGCCTTGGGTTAAAATCACTCATATCTCTGCAGTGACTTGACTAATTCACCTGAAATTTGGCATACATATACATCCTGGATAGCTTTTCTGATTTTGTGACAGGTGGCGCCACCTACATTCACGTTTACGCTGCAGACATCCAAGCTCATATCTTGGGAACCGTTTGACCGATCAGGAAAATTTTTTTGTACAAATTTAGCCCTTGGAGAGCTTTATAACATACACAAAAAATGGTGGCGCCACCTGCAACCATGTTTGCACAGTGTCCATCTGTTCGTCTGCCTTGGGTTAAAATCACTCATATCTCTGCAGTGACTTGACTAATTCACCTGAAATTTGGCATGCGTATACATCCTGGATAGCTTTTTTTTTATTTTGTGACAGGTGGCGCCACCTACATTCACGTTTACGCTGCAGACATCCCAGCTCATATCTCGGCTGATCAGGAAAATTTTTTTGCACAAATGTAGCCCTTGGAGAGCTTTATAACATACACAAAAAATGGTGGCGCCACCTGCAACCATGTTTGCACAGTGTCCATCTGTTTGTCTGCCTTGGGTTAAAATCACTCATATCTCTGCAGTGACTTGACTAATTCACCTGAAATTCGGCATGCATATACATCCTGGATAGCTTTTCTGATTTTATGACAGGTGGCGCCACCTACATTCACGTTTACGCTGCAGACATCCAAGCTCATATCTCAGGAACCGTTTGACCGATCAGGAAAATTTTTTTGCACAAATGTAGCCCTTGGAGAGCTTTATAACATACGCAAAACTGGTGGCGCCACCTACAGCCATTTTTGCACAGCTCCTGTCTGTTTGTCTGCCATGGGATAAAATCACTCATATCTTGGCAGTGGTTTGACATATCTGGCTAAAATTTTGCAGGTTTATACATCCCCGACAGCTCTCTTGATTTTATGACAGATGGAGCCACCTGCATTCTAGTTTATGCAGCAGATATCCAAGCTCATATCTTGGGAACCGTTTGACCGATTGGGCCAAAGTTTTGCATGTGTATAGTTCTCACATAGCTCTTTATCATACGCAAAACTGGTGCCGTCACCTGCAACCATTTTTGCTCAGCGTCCATCTGATTGTCTGCCACGGGCTAAAATCACTCATATACATGTAGTGGTTTGACTTATCTGCCTTAAATTTTGCATATGTATACAACTGGGACGGCTTTCTTGATTTTGTGGTAGGGGGGGCAACCTTCATACACAATTTGGCTGCAGACATCCATGCTAATATGCAACACTTCACTCTATTTCCCCTTGCCACTTAATCCATGCCTCACTTCACCCATTCCACTCTGATTTAGGCGGATACACGTAGTCGCTTGTCTAGTTGTTATTGTTTTCACTGTATCTCCTTAATTGTAATGCTGTTTCCACTCCGATATGCAAAAACTTTCCTTGAAAAAATAATTCAAGGTGTAATCCAGAAGATGCAATGTTGTGTAATGTAGCATTTTTAAAGAAATCAATTTTCTTTTAAATGATTTTAACAAATATAATTGAACCCATCAGTATGCTTAAATTATTATAAAACATGAAGCACATTATGGATAAATAAAGACACAATTAAAAATTGTGAAATCTAAATCAAGTATTATTTTTAGATATTTATTGTTTTGCAGATTTAAAAGATATATTTTTGTGGTAAAAAATAAATATACATTTGTATGCATGATGTGGTGTTATCTGACAAGATTGAGATTTATGATGATGCAATTGAGAATTATGAATCAACTTTTATATTCAGATATATATGTTAAATTGGAAATGTATAGAAATATAAACTTAAATTAGAAAATAATTGATGTGATAAAAAAATGAGGATTTAATACAAACATTTGTTCATTATTTTCCTGCCTCAGCAGAATTTGAGATCAGGCTTTGTTTGCCCTGTTTTATGTTGTTAATTAGCTATATTTCAACTGTATACATTTCATAAAAAAAATACATATATATTTAATAATATATATTATACAAAAAAATAGATTCAGTTGAACAAATGTGTAAACTACTGAAATGTCAACAGTTAATCGAAAAACCAACTAATGATCATGGTAATAGTACAGATCATTTGTTCACAAACTGCAATCATATAAACCAACCATGGCCTTATTACCTCTTCCTCTTACACTTTATCTCCGTTTGATATTATTTTAGATTTTTACCTTCAAGGTTAACGTCAGCTGAGCACAGTGACCCATAGGTCCCTTGTCACTAGTTAATATTGACAAGAATGTTTTTTCCTAATGCCATGGAGGCAATGTTTACAATCACAGGTATAAAGCTCTCTGTGGGTATATAAAGACGGCTGTACATTAATTATTAATAATTGGTATCCATACTCAACTTAATTCAAGATTTTGCCATCAGTGAGTGTCTGTATTTTGTGTTCAATATGCATCTGTAGTAATTTTTAGCGAACTTGTGAGCTAATGTGATGATGTGGCAGTGTCAGTCGTCTGAAGGTTAACCCATACTGTTTTGAAAACAACCAGAGCTAGCATCATGAAATTTAATGTAAAAAAATTAGCCATCTGAAAAATGCTGTATTTTCTTAGATTTTATAGAGAAAAAGCTAAAAAACCTTTAAAAGTCCTCTCCTCCGAAACTGTCAAGCCAAATTTTTCAATATTTCAATACCATCTCTCTCAGGTTTGTTTGAATGAGAGCAAAAAGAGCACACTAAAATGACGGTCTCAGAAACGGCCAGAGCTGTCGTCACCAAATTTTATGCCAGTGTTGGTCACATGAGTCATATATAAAATTTAGGTATTGGTGGTGGCACCTGCATTGACTTTTTAGCTCAGCTGACTATAAGTCATCTGAGCTAAAGTCGTGGTCCATTGTCCGTCGTCCGTCCATCTGTCCGTCCGTCTGTCTGGATGTCCGTCCGTAGGACTGGCACGTTTTGACACCATTGGACCTAAGAATCTGAAATTCGGCATACAGCTAGATGTCTCCAAAATCCCCTACCATGCCAATAATTTGATCACTAGGACTAAATTCCTTCGAAATATTAATTAAAAACTTCATTTTTCCATTAAAAACCCATTGTTACACTGTAAGACTGCCTAATATCAAAACCACTGATCTGACTTTGATCATATATGATATACATATTTTTCTATACATTCACTATGCACATGCCAGAAATGATTTCAGTATTGTGTAATTGTTTTAAGTTATGGGCCCAAACATAATGCACTTTTTAAAAAATCAAGAAATATATTTACTCCCTTAACAAGAAGATTGCTGAAGCTGGAGATTTTTTGTCAGGGATGTAACATAATTTAATCAAGATTCAATTGAATATCCAAAATTAGTTCTGAATTTTTCAAATTTTATAAGTTATTAGTATGAATATAAAATTAGTACTTTTTAATAAATAGTTAAACTCTTTTATTATATGTGCTGCTTATAAGGTTATGGCCAAGTCAAAATCTGTGTGACAATAGCACTCCATTTGTTAATAAAATAAATGAAATCAATCCTCTTCCCTGTCTCCAAAGATACTATCAAAATCATACATAAGCTAAACACCAACAACTCATAATAAAGCTTATATTTATAACCACAAAAAAACAGCATGTGCCTCATTCCCAAATCATATTTTTTATCATATATAACAGCTGAGCGCCGTGACCCATGGGTACCTTGTTTTATTACAAATTTATAAAACTTCTAAATAAAAAAATGAATGTGATAAAAACTATTATTGGAAAAAGTGGATATGCTAAAAAAAATAGGCTTTAATATAAACTTAAATGCATTATTCCCTTGAAAATGAAATAAAGGTATAAGTCCATTCTGTCCACTTGCCTGTCATGTAAATTTTTCATATGCGTCACAGTCTCTCAGAATTTTTACTGTTTTTCCTCATGACAGTCTTGTCAAAGTATTAGTTTTGCAATCATATATGAGAACTTTACTATAACCAAGTAGGAGGGCCCCGTTCCTCTTAACTTCTCATATGCTTATATATGAAAATATTACAATAGAATATTTTGCGTATTTTGCATTTGCGAAAATTCAAACTTCAGCTGAGTGCCGTGACCCACGAGTCCCTTGTTCTTCATATTTACCATAAATATTACCCTTTATAGTTCCTATGTACATGCTGGAAATAAAGTCAGTATTACTTAATTTGTTAAAGTTATGGGCCCAAACATAAAGCACTTTGTAAAAAAAATGAGGAAAGACTTTTAATCACCACAATAAATGTTAAAGCTAGGGGCTTGTTTTCAGGGATATAACTAGAATTAATCAAAATTCAATTCTATACCCAAAATGAGATCAGAAGCTTTTTTTTTCCTGTGAGCACTGTTAAATTGAATTTCATAACTGTTTGTATATGCAAGGTTGTTGTAACTCCCACCATCCTCTTCCCCCCCACCTCACTGAGTCCATGCTCCTTGGCTCTGTGAACAATAGTTCTATTGCTATATCATAAAATTTAATAATTAAAGAACATATATACAGAGAGACAGAGGCATTGGAACTCTCATCATAACACCCCTCCCCCTCCCCTATCAGTGCTGTATTTCCTGTATATGAAAGTCTGAAATTTGAAAGCAATGTATATATTCAGTTTTGTAATAAAGCAGATGTGAAACTTTAAAAAAAAATTGATATAATAAAAAAAAATTGAGAAATAATTGAACAAGTTTATATATTATCAGCTTTGTTTGGCTACAAGTCATCTTCTTTAGCAAACCTGTGAGCTAATGTGATGGTGTGGCGTCGTCTGTTGTCTGTCGTTCGTTAGCCGTCGTCTGTACGTAAACCCATACTATCTCAAAAAGACAGGAGCTAGCATCACAAAATTTTATGTAAAAAATTAGCTACTGAAAAACTATGTGATTTTGCTTATTTTTTGGCTAACTGCATTTTTTTAGATTTTATATTTTAAAAGCTAAAAACCTTTAAAAATCTTCTCAGAACCAGTCCAGCCAAATTGTTCAGAGAAATAATCTCTTAATCCTTCTGTCTTAAGTTTGTTGGAATGGTTTAAGTTCCGTGAATTTTGGCCGAGTTCTAGGAAGTTGAACTTAGTCGTCTGTCCAAAAAAGCATTCTAAAATGACAATCTCTAAAACGGCTCGAGCTATCATCACCAAATTTTATGCCAGTGTTGGTCACATGAGCCATATATGAAATTCAGGTAATGGTGGCGCCACCTGCATTGACCTTTTTTGTACAGGGTTATCGGTCATCTGTACATTAACCCATAATTTCTCGGGAAAAACAGGAGCCAACATCCCCAGATTTTATGAAATAATCTGTCACATATCAAATGTTGAGGGATTCAGCTTATTTTTTAGATCAGTTGACTATAAGTTATCTGAGCTATAGTCGTGGTCCTTTGTCCGTCGTCCGTCCGGCCGTCTGGCCGTCTGTCCATTAACAGGGCACGTTTTGTAACGGTTGGACCTACGAATCCAAATTTTGCATACAGTTAGATGTCCCCAAAATCTCCTACCATACTGAAAATTGGGTCACTAAGACTTCGTTCCTTCGAGATATTAAAGAAAAACCTCTGTTTTCCATTGAAAACCCATTGTTACAGTTCAAGACTGCCTAATTTCAAAACAACTGATCTGAATTTGATCATAGAAAAAAGCATATTTTTTCATACATTTCCTATGTACATACCAAAAATTAGGTCAGTATTGCATAATTTGTTGAAGTTGTGGGCCCAAACATAAGGCACTTTGTAAAAAATTAGGAGATATATTTACTCACTTCACATAAGAATTGCTGATGTTGGAGACTTTTTTTCAGGGACATAATTTCATTTAATCAAGATTCAGTTGTATACCGATCTGGTATACCGAAAATTTGATCTGAATTTTGCAATTATTTAAGTTATTAGCATAAATATAAAATCAGTAACTGGTGCAAACACAGATCAGATGCCCTTTCATTTCAAACACGAGGGAGTCGCCTTTAACATGCTTTATTACATAAAGCTGGCCTTCTGAAATTACAGGAACAATAAACAAGTCCTTAAAACCACATACTGACTTGTTGTGACCCTTACTGTTTATAATATAAAGACATATCTGTATGAGTGTACTGTAACATTATATACTCTCAGCAAATATTCTCTGAAATATCCATAACTAAAGTCCTATATACCGTAAAACCTCCACTTAAAACCGTGGTTTAATCAAGAAATTCAAAATCTTGAAATCAGGTTGATTTCCTGAAAGCACTGTGCGGTTTTATACAAGAAGGGTTTCCTGAATATCTTCCTGACAGACATAGTTTTTGGGCCGGCGAATGGGCGATAATATTGCAACTTTCGAAGGCCGTTCTTAGCAGCAGTCTCGCATGCATGGGAGCTGTGTGTAAATGTATTATTTACGATTATTTGTAATTTATAATTTAAATATTGCTGATTAGTTTTCGTATGATATATAACTTGTTATAAAATCTTGGTAATTGTCACCAAATAATATGTTTACAACAACCCTGCTGTAACACACAGTGGCCCACTTTGTTGGGCATGATCAAGCAAAATTGAAATAAAAGCCTACTTTAAACCCATTTGCGGCATTATTTAGCGCAATGATTGTTTGTTTAAAACGTAAAATGAATAAAAAGCTGACATTGTAAAGAGTCACACAATGGCAGACGATTTTGTAAAATTTGTAAAGTTTGAGTGCCGCCATGTGCTGAAATTAAGATTTCAATATATTACTTTTAGAATTAAAATATACAGTGACTTGAAATGGATCAGCAGAATATTTTTTTCCAAAATATAATTACAAATCAGTAGCAAACAAAATACGGCACGGAATATAAAATCTTTATAAACAAGCAGTGGTTCACCGGCCCTTACGTCTTCCCAAACTTCATGCTTGAGTGACCCTAGAAAAAGTGTTATGATGTGTTTAAATAAAATGCCCAAGGAATTTTAATGTGGACAAGAATGGCCGAGTCGCAACCTACGCATGTTCATTTCTAGATGATAGCTTGATTGTGTCTTTTGTCAAATCATTCCGTAGCGAAAGTTGGTGCGGTTTTAAAAGGGGGTTCTTAGTATTTGAGCCCCTCACAGTGTCTCACCTGGAATTTCGGTGAATTCTGGGTGCGGTTTTAATCGGAAGTGCAGTTTTAAGTGGAGATTTTACGGTAGATAGACAGCTTTAAGTTGAATTACAAAACATAGTCCTATTGCAAGTATTATATCATACCCTCCCTATTATTCACTTTACCTAAACATTAATGTGCATGTGCAAATTGCAGTTATATTTACCTTGGGGAACAGAATGACATATATAGCCATATAATAACGTTCTCTTTCTGGAAGAAGTTAAACTTAATCATACATATTTAGAGCACTGTGAACCCTTACATTTAAATAATATAGAAGTCTCATATAGTGTCTGGTCTTACAGGTGTTATTAAAATGAAAACTATCAATTAAGCAATGACCACAAATAAACACTACAACACAGAATGATGTTGCCCACTTGAATGTAATACAACATATTTACAAGCCTGTATGTATCTTAAATGCATTCAATTTAATGTGAGAACCTTCTTACAACCTTAAACAATACCCCAAAATGCTCAGTCAAATATGCAATTCCAGACAGGTAAACAATGTGATTAAATTTACTCCGGTATACAAAGTCTCAAGCGATTATAGTAATCTACCCTGATTTACGTTTAATACAGACATCAAACGAATAATATTGCGAGAATACATGAATGGCACAGCAAACAAACATCTCGGAATACTTAAATTCGTCCTCAGTGTCAAACTCGCATATTAAATTAATCTTTAATGCTAAACACAACCGTATGAAACTCATCCTCGGCGTCAAACTCAAACATTAAACTCGACCTCAGAACAAAATGGGTTTCATATGATTTCACATTTAAAGCATAACGTTTATAACTCACAGAGTTGTAGTTTCACCGCACAATGTATATAAAACCAATTATAAGGCTACAATACCTTGAGGAGTGAGTCTCCCTCGAGCTTGAAATTACAAGAAATCGTCACAATCACAGAAATAGCGCCGCTGGACTACCTACGGGTCCCGCGCTTCAGAACTTTGCGACTTTCACCTTTACAAATTCTGACTATACAAAAAGGGGGAGCGGTCCCTGAACTAATTAGGCGGGACCATTTTAAATATGAAGTCGCTCTATACGAAACAGTAACTAAAATTTTGCCCAACTTTGGCCACAGCACCTTTTTTCCTGTAAGTACTCTGGATTTTATATTCACAGCATGTACACATAAGGATTTAATCTGTTTAAATCTGAAATTTGAAAATAAAAGCTGCAAAATTAGGCTAGTTGTTGAATTTTTTTTTGGAGGCTCTTGTTGTATTCCCTTACATTGTCAAGCAGTCCACTTTGGTCACTGTAGGTCATTCAATGTAGCTCTCTATGCTCACCAGGCTGTTGTTATGAAATCCCATCACTGGTGCAAGCCCTCTCTCTTGTTGAGCTTGATCAGGCTGTCTGCAGTTAATACCCCCTCTCTCACCCTCCCCCCCAACCACTATTTAGTAGACAGACCTGTACTATAAACAAGATGAATCTTATAATTTCACATTTCTTTCAGCAACCAGCAGTAACAACAGAGACTTCTCTCCCACCCACCCCTACAATACACAGGACAAATAAACAAGACAAATCTTATAATTTTAATGTTAAATTAATTCTTTTGGTTAAGACTTTGACAATTTGGATTAAAAAAAAAAATGTTCAGGAATTTAATCATAGTATTAAAATGTGATAAATACCATACCAAAAGTTTGGACACTAGAATTTCTTTCCTTTGAGATGTTAAGAAAAAACTTTAATTTTTAATTAAAAACCCATTGTTACACTTCAAGACTGCCTAATATCAAAACCACTGATCTGACTTAGATCATATATAATATACATGTTCTTCTATACACTCTCCATGCACATGGTCAGAAATGATGTCAGTATTGTAGAATTGTTTTAAGTTATGGGCCCGAACATAATGCACTTTGAAAAAAAAAACAAAAAAAATATATTTACTCCCTTAACATAAAAATTGCTGAAGGTAGAGATTTTTTTTTCGTCAGGGATATAACATTATTTAATCAAGATTCAATTGTATACCCAAAATTAGTTCTGAATTTTTCAAATGTTATAAGTTGTTAGCATAAATATAAAATCAGTACCTTAAATTTTGCCTAATTTTGATCATGGCATGTTTGTTTCGTGTAAGCACTGTTGATATAATTTTCATACCATGCAGAAATAAGGATTTCAGCTTGTTAGTTTTGAAAGTTGAAAGTCATTGGCCAAAAACTGCAGCTTTAATTAAAGTTTTTAAGAGAGCATGTCAGACCCAGGCTTTACCAAGCCCCTCTTCAGTCACCTGTATGTCTTCAAGTTGACCTTTCAGGCCAATTATGCACGCTTGATATGGGCCATATACTTGCAGCTGGGCAGCTTATTGCTGGCCACAGCTTATTCAGGTGTCCAACCCAGCTCATCTATTAGTTGTTTAGACCAACAGCATAACAATAAACAATGAATAAATAAATTTTTATAGGTCTATAATAACAACTTTAAAAATAATCAGTAGAAAAAAGAAATTGACAGTTGATGAGTAACACTAACAGGGAATTACCTTGCAGTTACTGACTTTTTTATGGATTTTGTATGGATGGATGAAAATGTATTCCAAGTAACACCATTGAGTCACCTATGTTATTTTTCTGTTCAATTTAATAATTAAATTATATTGTTCTATACTATTAGGGATTATATGAAGGAAATTATTGATTGACAAAAATGCAGTTGATAATATTGATCTAAATTCTCAGGTCTTTCTTAAGTGTTTCAGCTTGTTAATTTATATTGATTTCAAATTTTAAAAAAGTTAAAATATGTCAAATTTTTTAATTTTACTCGGACAAGTACTGATTAAAGATGTCAATATGTTTCACTCATGACATTCAGACACGTGGGTGTAACAGCTGTCACAAGACTATGTAAATAATCAAAATTTATATTACTGGTTCCTATATTTCAGTTAATAAAATTAAACTTGCCCATCTCTAGTTTTCTCCTTGTATAATTTATAGGGTATTCTTATCATCACGTTATTTTTTACACATATAGTGGTTTCATAGCTGAGATACTTCAGATTTTTTTCTGATACATTTTTTTTAATAAAAAAATTTGAATATGATAAAAAATCAGATCTTAGACAAGTTCTCATTATGATTTCTGTAATGTTAATAATTATCATAAGACTCTTGCTATGTCTAGTGTAGATTGATGTGAAGGTAGTCCAAAGTGAATATTATAGTTTTATTTTTTAATATAAATAAAATTCATAAAACCAGGTACTTATGATCATTATTTAAATTTGTGAAATTTGTTTATTCTGGATTCTCAAGAACTTTGTTTGGCTGAAACTGAACAAATACCAGACATAGTGCAGTACTTTGCAAATGTATTTGAATGCAAATATGAATATGTACTCCATAATTTCATGTATAAGTATAGTAATACAGGTAAAAATGAAAGTATTTGAATACAAATATTTTAATTAATCATTTATTTCGATAATATTATTAAAAATCTTCGATGAAAAAACATGAAACTGTTATTATTTTTAATTTGAATTATCCAACTGTAAATAATATTAATGACATCAATCCCGTTCCCTGTCTCCAAGGATAT
The DNA here is from genome assembly GCA_026874595.1 of Sipunculus nudus. Lineage (NCBI taxonomy): Eukaryota > Metazoa > Annelida > Sipuncula > Golfingiida > Sipunculidae > Sipunculus > Sipunculus nudus. The sequence continues at coordinate 47,767,037 of CM049312.1, forward strand.
TATCAAAATCTTACATAACTTGAGTTAAACACCATCAACTCCTAATAGAGCTTATATTACCTCACAAAACCAGCCTTTGCCTACCTCCTCTTCCAAATCATATTTTGTGATCATAATTAACAGCTGAGCACCGTGACCCATGGGTCCCTTGTTTCCCCTTGGTTCATCAATAAATGGTTTCAGGCCACAGGTTTCATTTATTACACAGTGCATATGCTTGAGCTCATGTCCATTATTCTATAATTTACAGAGTTACATTTTAGCAGGGCCATTTTCTCTTAGTTTTTTTAAATGCTTATATACATGAAAAACCATGCTATCTGCATTTACTAAGATTTTTAGGGAAAAAGCTGATAAACCTTTAAAAGTCTTCTTGTAAACGGTCCAGCCAAATTGTTCAATATTTCACAGAAAGGATCCCAGAGGCGAGCCCTTTCAAGTTTGTTCAAATGGTTCAAATGGGCAAAAACCTCATAATTTTAGCCTATTTCAGCTTAAAAATGTTTATGATGAATCTGTCAAGTTGAATTGTTCAGTTTTTCACAAGAATTATCCTAGGACATGGTTCTTTCAATCATATAAGAATAGATTGAGTTTGTTGATTTTTGGTCGAGTCGTGAAAAGCTTGGTCTTATGGTAATTATAAAGTCTATTTCAAATTGAGGACTGCAATAGTGTTCTTCTACAAAATTGTTGCTTCAATTATAACTGCTGTAACATTGCACAAAAATTATTCTTAGGTGGCCTTTGTTCAAGTTTACTTGAATGATTTTTGGCAGAATTATTGGACCTTTAACAATGAAAGGACTCTCTATCTTTTACTATTTAGATATTTTGATAAAAAGTCTTATGAATATGTCAGCTTGAAAAAAAAGCATTTTCACCAAAGTTTTTCAGTATGTGTAAACAGATTTACCAACAGGCAAAGATTGCGTCTGTATATTTAAATAGGTTTAGAAAATGTCAACTGTTTCAGATTTGGCAACAGGTCAACAGTTCATTCAGTGCAGCCAGATATATGTCAAGAGTTCAATCAGTGCAGCCAAGCACAATGCATGTGATCACCTCATGGATGTCATTTGAACACCTCATGGGCACCATGTGATCACCTCATGGGTAGCATGTGATCAGCTCATGAGTATCATGTGATCACCTCATGGGTGTCATGCCTCTCAGGGCTGCATGTGGAGCCAATCTGTGAGCTTATGCAAAGGTGTGATTACTATTTCAGATTTGGCAACAGGCCAAAGGTCAGTCTGGATCTATTTATAGCTATGGCAGACTGCCAACTGTATCAGATTAGGCAACAGGTCAAGAGTTCACTCAGTGCAGCCAAGTATAGGTCAAGAGTTCACTCAGTGCACTAGCTGCATTCTATTTATTGCTTTGCCAGACTGGCCACTGCGTCAGATTTGGCACCAAAGATCAGCCTGAATCTGTTTATAGCTTTGGCAGACTGCCAACTGTGTCAGATTACGCAACAGGTCAAGAATTCATTCAGTGCAGCCATGTATCAGGATTAGCCCCACCACCACCACCACCACCAAGTCCTTGCACCTGTGGACAGGGAACATTAGTTATATTTCAACTGTATACATATTATGAAATAAAAAAATACATATAATTAATAATATATATATTGTTATATTATAAAAAAAAATGGATCCAATTTAACAAATGTGTAAACTACTGAACTGTCAACAATTTATCAAAAACCCAACCAGTGATCATGGTAATAGTATACATCTTATGTTCACAGATATCACACGCATCAATTTTAACATTAGGAAATGCTTGGTTAGGTCACAAAATAATATTTGCAACAATTTCTTACTCATCAATACAAACCAATCATGTCCACCAACAATGGCCTATATTACCTTTTTCCTCTTAGACTTTATCTCCATATGATATTATTTTAGATTTTTAGCGAACCTGTGAGCTTATGCGATGGTGCTGCTTCGTGCATCGTCTGTATGTTAACCATAGCTATCTCAAAAACAGCAGGAGCTAGCATCATCAAAGTTTTTGCAAATAATCAGTCATCCAAAAAACTATATCGGATTTTGTTTATTTTTTTTCTCACTGCATTTTCTTGGATTTTAGAGGGAAAAAGCTAAAAAAAATTAAAAAATCTTCTCCTCTAAAACTGTCCCGCCAAATTGTCCAATATTTCACAGAAATGATCCCTGGAACAATCTTTCTCAAGTTTGTTCGAATGGTTCCAGTTCGAAGATTTTTGACCGAGATACAGGAGGTTGAACTTTGTTAACTGTGCAAAAAAGCATATTAAAATTTAAATCTCAGAAACGGTTGGAGCTATCATCACCAAATTTTATGTTGGTCACATAGGTCATATCTGAAATTGAGGTATTGGTGGCGCCACCTGCATCGGCCTTTTTTGTACGGGGTCATCAGTACCTGTATCACACTGAGGGCTACAAAAAACTTCTTCTCTGAAACCATATGGCCAAAATGTTTAATATCGCACAGAAATGATCCTAGAGTAGTGCTTTCTAAATTTGTTCAAATGGTCTCTTTTCAGTGACTTTTGGCTAAGTTATGGGAAGCTGTATTTATTCATATGCCATAACAGCCCATTTTAGCTCAGTTGCTACAAAGATCTTCTTCTCAAAAACCACTGGGCCAAATTCTTAAATCTCACACATTAATTATCCTCAGATGTTGATAATTCAAGTTTGTTCAAATGGTTTTGGTTCAGTGCTTTTTGGCTGAGTTACAGGAAGCTGAACTTCGCAAGTTTGCTGTATCTTCCTATATGAGTTATAAACCTGCAAAACGTTTTTCGACTGATGCCACTGAAGCCAGTATGTTAAATATTTTACAAGAATAATCCCTACAATTATTCTTATAATAATTGTCATTAATGGTTACACATGAATGATTTTTGGCTGAATTATGGAGCTTGAATTGAGTCATTTTACCATATATGTTAGCTGTGTGATGCTGTTACATCTAGCCTGGCACCAGTTTATCAGCATCTATTACATCATGCCACTAGACATTTAGATTTTAGGTTATCTTTGGTTAATATTGACAAAGTTTTTTTAAAGCTTTTAAAAAAAATTTAGATTTATGATTTAAGTTATTAATCATACCAGACAATGTTACAATCATGGATATTCAGCTCTCTGTGGCTATATAATGACAACTGTACATGGATGATAAATTATTGGTATCCCTACTCAACTTAATTCAAGAATTTGCCATCAATGAGATATATCTGTATTTTAATTTTGCATTTAGTATGTATCCATAATAATTTTATATATATTCCTGATTTCTTTCTTATAAAAGAAGTTATGGCCAGTTTGTTGTATCTTCCTATATGAGTTATAAACCTGCGAAACGTTTTTCGACCGATGCCACTGAAGCCAGTTTGTTAAATATTTTACAAGAATAATCCCTACAATAATTAGGGCTCTGCTTTACAAGCGGGTGCCCTATAGTGATCACTGTGTTGGTCGGTCGGTCCGTCCTTCCGTCCTCCCGTCAGTGACACTTTGTTTCGTGCACGATAACTCAAAAACAACATACTGCAGCTTTCCCAAATTCACAGGGATGATTGGTACCTATGAGGGCTCCAGACCTATCGAATTACAGACTTGTCGGAATTCCAATATGGCCGCCACAGCCCGATAGCTGATTTTCTTTCGCGTGATAAATCAACAACAACATACTGCAGCTTTCCTTAATTCACACAGATGATTGACACCTATGAGGGCTCCAGACCTATCGAATTACAGACTTGTCGGAATTCCAATATGGCCACCACAGCCCAATCGCTGATTTTCTTTCACGCACGATAACTCAACAACAACATTTTGCAGCTTTCCAAAATTCACAGAGAGGTTTGGTACTTATGAGCACTCCAGACCTATCAAATTACAGATTTGTCGGAATTCCAATATGGCCACCACAGCCCAATCACTGATTTTCTTTCGTGCACGATAACTCAACTACAACATACTGCAGCTTTCCCAAAGTCACAGGGTCGATTGGTACCTATGAGGGCTTCAGACCTATCAAATTTCAGACTTGTTGGAATTCCAATAATTCCAATATGGCCACCACAGCCAAATCGCTGATTTTCTTTCATGCGCGATTACTCAAAAAACAACATACTGCAGCTTTCCCAAATTCACAGGGATGATTGGTACCTATAAGGGATCCAGACCTGTTGAATTACAGAACTGTTAGAATTCCAATATGGCCCCCACAGCCTGATGGCTGATTTTCTTTCGCACACAACTTAACAACAACCTACTGCAGCTTTCCCAATTGATTGGGGATGATTGATTACTGCAGGGATGACTGGTGCCTTTGAGGGCTCCAGACCTATTGAATTACAGACTGGCTCAAAATCAAATATGGCTAGGAGATTACATTCATTGATTTTCTATTGCACACATTATTTCAGACATATCTTCTTCAATATCATTTGATCCAGTAGGACTTTTTTCCTCATGAATATGGATAAAAACTTGTTTCTGTTTGTCATATTTTTTCAAATTTTACTTAATTTTTCACCAACATGTAAACTAGTCCAGCACTTGCAGAAACGCGGGGCACTCTGAGGACCATTGTCTGACCACATCTAGTTCTTATAATAATTGTCATTAATGGTTCCACATGAATGATATTTGGCTGAATTATGGAGATTGAATTGAGTCATTTTACCATATATGTTAGCTGTGTTATGCTGTTACATCTAGCCTGGCTCATTACATCATGCCACATAGACATTTAGATTTCAGGTTATCTTTGGTTAATATTGACAAGAAAGTTTTTTTAAAAGCTTTTAAAAAACTTAGATTTATGATTTAAGTTATTCATCATACCAGGCAATGTTACTATCATGGATATTCAGCTCTCTGTGGCTATATAAAGACAACTGTACGTGGATTATAATTATTGGTATCCCTACTCAACTTAATTCAAGAATTTGCCATCAATGAGATTTATCTGTATTTTAATTTTGCATTCAGGATGCATCCGTAATAATTTTACATATATTCCTGATTTCTTTTTTTTTTTTATAAAAAGTCAGCTGAAAGCATTTTGTATTGGGAAAATAAATTTCAAAGTTATTTCAAGTAGGGACCACTTTTGTGTACAGATGGCAGCACTTGGTTAACCATTGGCAGATTGCCATTGCCTTGATGTTTGCCATTAGCCAAGATGATGTCAGCTCTATAAATAGTTTTGGCACAGTGCCAGGATTGGAAGAAGTGCAGCAAGGTCAAGAGTTCACTCAGTGCAGTAGCTGCATTCTATTTATAGCTTTGGCAGAGAGCTCGCTGCATCGTATTTGGCACCAAAGTTCAGCTTGAATCTGTTTATAGCTTTGGCAGACTGCCAACTGTATCAGATTATGCAACAGTCCAAGAGTTCATTCAGTGCAGCCAGGTACAGGTCAAAAGTGCACTCAGTCTAGCCAGGTGCAGGTCAAGAGTTCACTCAGTGCAGTAGCTTGAGGCAGCAATTTGTCACAGGTCACTTGGGGGCAACTGCCTTACTCACCTAAGCCTTGTCAGCCCAGTGCATCAAACTCTGGGGAAGTTTGATGTATTGGACTGATATTTTGACCTGTCTATGCGTCTTTGAGGGTATTCTCATTTACAAGACAGGTGGTGCCACCTACATTGACTTTTGCAGTGTATGCGCTTGCTTATTTGTACAGAGGAATTTGATACATCAGTCTAAAATTGGGCATGTTTTTACATATATGGTAGCTTTATAGTGTACAAGAATGGTGGCGCCAGCTACAATAATCTTTGCACAGTGTATGTCCCTGCTTATTTCACAGGAGGGGTTTGACATATCAGTCAGACTTTGGGCATATTTATATATCTCTTCGTTGTATATAAGACTGGTGGTGCCAGCTACAATCATTGTATCTGCCAAAACAGAGTTTTGCGGATACTATGTTTTCAGTCAGACGCTGACGCTGCCGCCATAGCCACATAGGTTTCCAGAGAACTCCTCCATAACCACTGGGCAGAATTGTTAAAAATTCGGAATTATGATTGGTCACATGTGAACTGCTGCAGCCTCATTTTTGGTTGACCTCTGACCTTTTACTCTCTGCCCTGCGTCCATTTGTGCATCTGTTTCCACACATAAACCCACATATCTCGGGAACCGTTTGACCGATAAGGCTAAAGATATTGCACAAAGGTAGCCCTTGGAAGCATTTATAACATACACTAAAAATGGTGGCGCCACCTGCAACCATTTTTGCACAGCTTCCATCTGTTCATCTGCCTCGGGATAAAATCACTCATATCTCAGCAGTGGTTTGACTTATCCACCTGATATTTTGCAGGTTTACACTTCCTTGACAGCTTTCTCAATTTTATGACAGGTGGCACCACCTACATACAGATTTAAGCTGCAGACATCCAAGCTCATCTCTCAGGAACCATTTGATCAATTAGGCAAACATTTTACATTTTTATAGATCTCACATAGCTCTTTATCATATGCAAAAGCACTGGCACTTCCTGCAATCATTTTTGCACAGCGTCCATCTGTTTGTTTGCCATGGGATAAAATCACTCATATCTCAGCAGTGGTTTGACATGTCTGCCTAAAATTTTGCAGACATAGGAACCGTTTGACATATCCCCCTGAAATTTTGCATGTGTATAGATCTCCCATAGCTCTTTATCATACGCAACCTGCAACCATTTTTGCATAGCCTCCATCTGTTCATCTGCCTTGAGAAAAAGTCACTCATATCTCAGCTTGGTTTGACTTATCCACCTGAAATTTTGCAGGTTTATACATCCTTGACAGCTCTCTTGTTTTATGACAGGTGGCGCCACCTACATTCAAATTTACGCTGCAGACATCTAAGCTCATATCTCAGGAACCATTTGACTGATTGGGCAAACATTTTGCATGTTTATAGATCTGGCATAGCTCTTTATCATATGCAAAACTGGTGGCGCCACCTGCAGTGTTTTTTGCACAGCAACCGTCTGTTTGTTTGCCATGGGATAAAATCACTCATATCTCAGCATTGGTTTGACATATCTGCCTAAAATTTTGCAGGTTTATACATGTTGGATAGCTTTCTGGATTTTGTGGCAGGTGGCGCCACCTACATTTATGTAAACGCTGTAGACATTCAGGCTTATATCTCAGGATTTTTTTTACATATCCCCCTGAAATTTTGCATGTTCATAGATCTCACATAGCTCTTAATCATACACAAAATTTGTGGTGCCACCTGCCACCATTTTTGCACAGCGTCCTTCTGTTTGTCTGCCGTGGGCTAACTGTGGGCTTGTTGACTACCCATATTCTAGTTTTTGTGTTGTGTGCACCCATGACAGAATTGCAGCAGTGATGTTTGTTTGTTTCATGTTCTAAGTGTTTAGTACTTGCATTGTTCTTATACATGTTACACATGTTCTTGAAAAGTAATGGTCCAGCATTGAAGCATTATACCTGGTGTAATCTCATTGCACAGGTTCGCATTAGGCCTGTAGGCCTTGTTACCTTCAAGGTCAACTTCAGCTGAGCACAGTGACCCATGGGTCCCTTGTTGTAGGTGAGCTTTATAGTTTTGGAGATACTGTGGTTGGCTTAATATTCTTGGTGGTTTAAACTTTGCTTTATTTGCGGTCGGGACAATACCGTGAATTTAAAACCACGCAGATTTAAACCCTTGCTGTCATGGGAAAATAGTTTCTGTAGTCGTCACCAGATGGCGATCGTGGGCATTAGTGGAAAATAAAAATAATCCAAATGAGATCATGTCGATGAAAGACTTCGCGATTATTCTCCCCGCTTGTAACACTTTGTGGACTGTCAGTCGATCTGATCATTCGCCACTTGGAACAACTCTGCTTTTTCTTCACATTCACACTGGCGGGGATCAGGCAGACCTTCTGTGTGTGGCCGCTTCAGGGATGGCCCCTTCCGTAACCAACTTGTAACATCCATGGAACGATGTTTCATTAACGTAATCCGAACTTGATATGATCAAGGTAATGTGTAGGGCCCTATTTATATGTCATGTCCAAGCTATGAAATCAGTTCCCCTTTGAAGCGGCATTGCAAGGTTCCGGCAGTGATGGTCGTTGTAATTTGAACAAACATTAGCATCAATTTGTACTCATTCCAAGTAAAAATACCCTCAACATAGGGAGCTAGTTTAAACAAGACAGGGCCAGTTTTCCTGCGATGACAAACACTGTTTCTTGACCAAGGCATTATTATTTATCACACCTGCTCTGACAGTTAAACTGTGGGGAGGGCCTTCTGGTAATTAACTCTGACCTGAGCCGGGAAACCCCCGTTAATTAGCTTACCAAAAATAGTCATGGGCCGTGAGTGTGGTTAATGAAATCTTTGATTCCAGCAGGCAACAAACATATGGAACCGACCCTGACCAACATGCCTGCTGAAATCTTTGATTCAGGCAACCAGCAGACAAACATATGGAACTGACCAACATGCTTGCCAGAATCAAAGATTTCGGCAAAAACATAACCCCTGCTTGGCAGAGGTAATTAATGCATGCATCACCTGTATGTGAACAGAACATTATGGCCCATGGGCCACCTGTTTTCCCTGTAAGCACTGTTGAATGAAATTTTATATCCTGTTTATAAATGCAAATGTGTTGTAAAGCCCACCACCCCTACAGCCCCATCCCTGGCCATTGAGAGCAGTTGTGCACTTGCAGTTGTAAAAAATTTATAAAATTGGAAAAAAAATTGGTATAATAAAATGAGCATGAAGTCATTGTAATTCCAAAAAGACAAGTGAAAAAAAGTATATCCAAAATAAAACTGCTGCAAATGTGTGCATTGTTTTCCTGCCTCAGCAGAATGGGAAATCAAGTGATCAGCTTTGTTTATCCATCTCTCTTTCTATTTTAAATATTTAATAATTGTGAATAAACTTTCTTTCCCAGTAAGTACTGTAGAATTAAGTTCTTTTTAAATATAAGCATGATGAGCATATAGTCTTATTGCATTTCCTTTAAAACAAGAGAAAAATGATATCTATGATTAAAAGCTAAATAATTAAATTAAATCAGTGATGTGTGTTTACTTTATTTACAGTTGATCCTGGTGACTGACCTATACCTTGTAGTGGGTTACATTATTCATGGCCTGAAGACATGCAAGCCGTGGACGTTTCCTGACCTGTTGCGTGCTCTAGGAGCACTGGTGTATGAAAACTGTTCCAGATTACAGGCAGTGTGTATCTTATTAACCAGTACCCTCTTCTTGTATCTGTATTTAAAGAACCAAGGTCTAACTTTAGGATTGATAATTGTGTTGTTCATTGGTCAATAAGGCCAGACTTTTTTAATTTTTCGGTTTACAAACCCGCCGACCTCCGATTTCCTCATTTCAGAAAAAAAATAAAATTGGCATTTTGAATTTTTTTTCCCTATAATATTACGTCGCCGAATCCAGCACGGTTGTTGACAAATGAATTGTTTAGTGACCATGTGTATTAGATCACCTCAAACATTAGAACTCTTATGATTGGCTAATAAGGTCACTTTCTTAATGACAGATGGAGGGTTTAAGCCAATCAAAATAGGGTATCCTTGGGCCATAAATGCAATTGATTGGCCATCAAGTAGTCAAAAGATTCAGCAGGGAAATTGAGAATTCTTGGAGGGTTTTCAAAGTTCGTTTTCTTCACTACAGTACATTTTCAAACCAGCGTTTAGGTCATATTTGTTAAACATATTTGTTATAGATAGATGTGAATTAGAACAGAAAATTAGTTTGGTTGCATAGAGGCTTTACCAGCTTCCCACTGTTAATAACTTGCTGGATATACACACAAATTTACTTCTTAAGACTAATTATTGCACTCAAAGTCAGACGCTATTAATTACTGCGAATTGGCTAAGTTTCACAAGTTTACTCTTAAAAATATTATTACTTGTCAAAACTTAAAATGTAGTCTTGTAACGCTTAAAAGAAAATTACTGATCAGATGAAATTATATACTGCATGAGGTCGTCATGTACTCTTTGAAAACTCCAGGAATTCTCAGGGTTTCTGCAGTATTTCCGACTATCTGTAGTCTTAGTGGCGCGGTTTTATTTGAAGCATTGCAGCACGTTGGCTTTGCGGATATTTTTATAGTCAAAACAAAAGCAAGCTAAAATGAAAGCCATTTAAAATGCAGAAACTTTGAAAGGATTCATTTAATTGTTCCAAACGGATGTGATGGAAGCTTTGATGTGTATGGATGCTGAAAAGCAATTCCGGACTGACAGTGGCCAAGTGACGGCATGAGTACGGTACGTACTGTCACGGCCATGGTAGGAAATGCAGATGAATAATTAAAGATTATTAATACTTTTTAAAATTTTAGAATAGTTGAATAATTCAATGTGATCTCCAATGGAAACCTCACTTTATAAGCAGTTGTTGTATATTCAAAGGACTGTCAAACATGCGCAACACCAAAAAGGAAAGGTCATGGTCATGAATTAAACAACTCGAGTTCCATGTTGTTGACATTTGATAAACAATAGGTGAATAGCTGCAAGTCGCATATTGTCATTGTTATTGTCATTCACGACTGAAAAATAAAAACTGCAGTCTATCATGCTAGCAGTGAATATTTAGTTTTCTCCTTGCATATCTGACAAAAAATATATTTTATATTTGTATAAGTGTTTGACTGGTCTTTAATTTGTAAAACTTTATAAAATAGGCAGTTCACTTGGCAGGGACAGTGACTGAATTTTTATTTCAGGTGTGTATGAAATCATAAGTTTTACTGTTTAAACTTTTATTTGTCATTAATTTACCTTCAATGACATTTGAATGGCTTGAAATAACATGGCACACGCAAGATTCATGTGGAAAACTCAAGAGGATGATGATAATATTTTAATTTTTATATATTATTTTATATATTTTATACTGGTTTATATAGAGCCATTTAAATATGAATTTTATAACCCAACTGTACAATGCAGGATTCAGGAACACCAGTATCCAGGTTTGTTCCAATTTTTTTTTTTTCCTACCTCCTACCTATCACTTTTGTCAATCATGTTCGTAAACCAAAGAATTAAAAAAGTCTGGCCTAACTGGTGACCTTGATCTTTAAGTTCATATCTGCAAAAATATGTGATCATTATGACCCCCATAACTTTTTCAGGTATTCTGAAGATTTCCTCTCTAGGTTCACACACAGGTAATTAAGTTTGAAAACTGGAGACCTTGATCTTCAAGGCCAATTCTGCGGAATTTCTTTCTGACCTAAATAACTGTTTAATTCCAGAAAAAAATCCCTTCAAATTTGACACACATGTTGTTTTCAGAAAGCTTTTTGAAAAGGTCCAAAATTGGTGACCTTGACCTTGATCTACAAGGTCAAACCAGCCCAAAAGTAAAATTTTAGTGAATTGAATAAATTTTGAAATATTGCATATTTTGTCTTCAAATTTGACAGACAAAATGTTTAAACCAAGTTCTCAGAGGTCTTTGAAAAGTCCCTAAAATTTGACACAAGTTGTATCAGGAAAGTTCTTAAGGGAATTTGAAATTTGTGACCATGATCTCTTAGGTCAGATCTGCAGAAATCTAGGATTTCTGACAGCTTTTGACATCATGCTTTTTTTTTTAGCTCAGCTAAATGTAAGTCATCTGAGCTATAGCAATCACTCTTTGTCCGTCCTCTGTCCGGCCATCCGGGCATCTGTTCGTTAACAGGGCACAAACTGTTACGGCTGTACCTAGAATGTTGTAACTTGACATGCAGGGAGGAACATGAAAAATCTCCTTGGAAACTTGGTTACCCTTATTCTCCGAGCTATGGGGCTCAGAAGTACCCCCAGAAAAATTTGATACAAAAGCTCAAGTATCTGAACAACTGAAGCATTGATCACCATGATTCTTTGCATGCATATTGATCATGGAGTGTTTCATCAGTTCCTGCAGACTGGTGGCACCACCTGCATTTTTAGCTCAGCTGACTATAAGTCATCTGAGCTATATTCGTGGCCCTTTGTCTGTCCGTACATCCGTCCTTTAAACTGGCACGTTTTGAAACTGTTGGACCTACGGATCTGAAATTCAGCATACCTTTTGATGCCCCTAAAATCTCCTACCATACCGAAAATTGGGTCACTAGGACTTCGTTCCTTCGAATTATTAAGGAAAAACCTCAGTTTTCCATTTAAAACCCATTGTTACACTTCAAGACTGCCTAATATCAAAACCACTAATCTGATATTTATCATATTTCATATATTAATTCTTCTATATATTTCCTATGTACATACCAGAAATTAGTTCAATATTTTTTGCGAACCTGTGAGCTTATGCGATGGTGTGGCGTCGTCCGTCCATTAACCTATACGGCAAGAGTTAGCATCATAAAATTTAATGCAATAAATTAGTCATCTGAAAAACTCTATTGGATTTTGCTTATTTTTTGGCTAACTGCATTTTCTTAGATTTTATAGGGAATGGGGCAAAAAAAGCTTTAAAAATCTTCTTCTCCGAACTGTTCAGCCAAATATTTTCAATATTTCACAGAAATGATTCCTGGAACAATCTTTCTCAAGTTTTTCGAATGGTTTAAGTTCGGTGATTTTTGGCTGAGTTACAGGAAGTTGAACTTAGTCATCTGTCCAAAAAAGCATACTAAAATTACAATCTCAGAAACGGCCAGAGCTATCATCACCAAATTTTATGTGTTAGTCACATGAGCCATATATGAAATTCAGGTATTGGTGGTCACCTGCATTGACCTTTTTTTGTATGGGGGTCATTGATCATCTGTATATTAACCCATAATTTCTCAGAACAGCAGGAACTACCATCCCCAGATTTTATGCAATAATCTGTCATATATCAAATGTTGTGGGATTCAGCTTATTTATGAAAAAACTGCATCTTTTATTATTCTAGATATTTTGATAAAAAGTTTATGAATATGTCAGCTTGAAAAAATGCATTTTAGCCAAAGTCTTTCAGTATGTGTAAACAGATTTGCCAACAGGCTAAGATTGTGTCTGTATATTTAAATAGGTTAAGAAACTGCCAACTATTTCAGATTTGGCAATAGATCAAGAGTTCATTCAGTGCAGCCAGATATAGGTCAAGAGTTCAGTCAGTGCAGCCAAGCACAAGGCATGTGATCCTCTCATGGGTGACATATGAACACCTCATGGGCACCATGTGATCACCTCATGGGTGTCATGCCTCTCAGGGCTGCATGTGGAGCCAATCTATTTATAGCTTTGGCAGACTGCCAACTGTATTAGATTAGGCAACAGGTCAAGAGTTCACTCAGTGCATCCAGGTACAGGTCAAAAGTTCACCCAGCCTAGCCAGGTGCAGGTCATGAGTTCACTCAGTGCAGTAGCCTGAGCAAGCAAATTTGTCACAGTTCACTCGGGGCAACTTCCTTTCTCACCTCAGTGTGGTCAGCCCCATGCATCAGACTTAAGGTAAGTTTGATGTATTGGCCTGATATTTTGACCTGTCTATGCGTCTTTAATGGGTTTCTCGTTCACAAGACAGGTGTCACCACCTACAGTGACTTTTGCACAGTGTGTGACTTTTGTGCCTGCTTATTTCTGTAGAGAAATTTTATATATCATCCTGAAATTGGGCATATTTATACCTATCTAATAGCTTTGTCGTATATAAGACTGGTGGTGCCACCTACAATAATTTTTGCACAGTGTGTGTCCCTGCTTATTTCTCAGGAGGGGTTTGATATATCAGTCTGAACTTGGGCATATGTATATATCTCTGATAGCTTCGTTGTATACAAGACTGGTGGTGCCAGCTACAATCATTTTTAGCTCAGCTGACTGTAAGTCAACTGAGGTGTAGGAATGGCGCTTTGTCCATCATTCATACGGATATCCGGCCATCCGTTAGCAGGGCACAAATCGTAACAGCTTGTCCTAGAAACTTCTTAAGTGATAATCCAGGGAGGTCAATAAAAAATCTCCTTTGAAACCTGAAATTTGGTCACTGCAACCTATATCCTTTGAGCTATGGGGCTTGAAAGTACCCCCCAGAATAGTAAGAAATTTGATACAAAACCTCCAATATCTTGATAATTAATGTATGGTTTGTCATGAATCTTGCCTTGAAGATTGACCATGACTAGTTTTGTCAGTTCCTGAAACGTGGTGGTGCCACCTGTATTTTTTCTATTTTAACAAATATTTTTCTATTTATTTACTAAAAATAAACTGGCTTCAAACTTGATTTAATAATGACCAACCACATAAGTAAATTCATTTTGATTAACAGGGTCCAGCAATCTAAGTTGAAGGTCACAGGAGCCACATCTTTAAAAAGATTGTGGATGCACTGTAAATCAAACTTTTCATCCTTAACTTTCCAACTTTCACACATGGCTTACTTGCCTAAGGTGAGAAAACCTGTAGAATTTGAGATTATCTGGTCAGAGGTCAAGGTCACTTTTTAAAAGATTGTTACAATAATCCTAATGCTGCAAGTTCAAGGATATTAAGTTCTAAGAATTTTTGGTCACAAGGTCATTGGTTAAGGTCACAGGACTGTCATTCTGAAAAATTTCTTTAAAAATATCCTTATAGACAAAATTCAACTGAGCGTTGAGACCCATGGGTCCCTAGTTGTGTTGTGTGCACCCATGCCAGAATTTCAGCAGTGATGTTTGTGTAATTGTTTCTTATTCAAAATGTTTAGTACCTGCATTGTTCATATACATGAGAAGTAATGGTCCAGCATTGAAGCATTATACCTGGTGTATTTCCCAATGCACAGGTTCGCATTAGGCCTGTAGGCCTTGTTTAAATATTATGTAATTGTGAATGAACTATTTAATCGTGTAAGTATTGTTGAATAAAGTGGAAATCCTATATGTATATACACTATATTAATACAGAGATGTTGTAACTCCCATCATTCCAGCCCTCCCCCCCCCCCCCCCACCACCACCACCACCAAGTCCTTGCATCTGGGGACTAGGGACATCAGTTATATTTCAACTGTATACATTTTATAAAATAAAAAATACATATATTTAATAATATATATTATGTAAAATAGATCCAATTGAGCAAATGTGTAAACTACTGAACTGTCAACAATTTATCAAAAAGCCAGCTAATGATCATGGTAATAATATACATCTTATGTTCACAAATTGCTCACACGCTTCAATTTTGACATTAGAGGATGCATGGTTTGGTCACAAAATATTATTTGCAACAATTTCTTACTCATCAATACAAACCAATCATGTCAACCAGCCATGGCATATATTACCTTTTCCTCATAGACTTGATCTCCATTTGATATTATTTTCGATTTTTACCTTCAAAGTCAACTTCAGCTTAGCAAAGTGACCCATATTTATAGCACCATGTCTTGAATGTTTACATCAAGTCTTTGGTTAACAGTGTTCTAGGCTGTTACATAACACCTTCACTCCTTGCCTACTGCTTCTATGAGTGTCTGGGTAATGCTGGGTGAGGCAGTAATTACCAGAGAGCCTTTCTTCTCTCTCCCTTTCCCTTTCTCTCTTTCTCTGGCAGTCTAGCTCTCTTTCTCTCTCTCTTTCTCTCTCTCTCACCCCTATGCCTCCCTTCCTCCCTCAACCCCATTCTGTTGACAGGTACTATAAACCTGATTTATTGGATATATATGTTGATGCAATTAAGAGATGTGAATCAATTGAAATATTCACATATATATGTTATACTCTAAATGTATAGTTACATTTTCAAACCTTGAAAAAAAATGATGTTATGAAAAAAGGAATTTATGTAAAAATTGTTCATACTATCCTGGCTCAGAAGAATGGGAATTAAAATGATTTGCTTTGTTTCTCTAGCTTTCTGTCTGTTTTAAATATTTAACAATTATGAATAAACTTTTCTTTTCTGTAAGCACTGATTAATTAAATTTCATATCCTGTACATATATGCAAGTGTATTGTAACTCCCACAATCCCCTTCCCCCACCCCACTAAGTCCTTGCTCCTTGGCACTGCGAACAATAGTTCTATTGCTATAGCATAAAATTTAATAATTTGAAGAAAATATATACAGAGAGACAGAGGTGTTGTAACTCCCATCATAACCCCCCCCCCCCCCCATCAAGTCCTTCTGCCTGTGGAGTGGGGACTTTATAGCAACTGTATACATATCATAAAATAGAAAAAAAAGTTTATTAAAAAAATTTGATCTCATTAGACAAATGTGTAAAATGTTGAACTGTCAACAGCCTGTCAGAAAGGTATCCAATGGAAAAGCATGGTCAGATCTTAAAATATTATTTGCAACAGTTTCTTTAATCATATCAACCAACCATGGCCTAGAGTACCTCTTTCTCTCAGAGTTTATCTACATTTCATAATTTTTTAGATTTTAACCTTCCAGGTGTTTAAGTACTGTTGAATGCTCCGTCCCTCTCTCTCCATCTCCTTTTCTCTCTACATCCAACCCTCTTTGCTGCCTACACTGTTTCCTTCTCCGAACCCCATCCCATGCCAGCCTCAGTGAACAAGAACAAGATGAATCAGATATATTCATATTTTTATATATTGTATAACTATTTGTTACCTATGTACATGCCAGAAATTATGTAAATATTGTGAAATATGTAGACATGGTGGGCATCAATATAATGTACCTTGTCAAGACCTAAGAGATATCATGTCATACAGTCACAATTCATAAATCCCCTCTTCAGCATAGTTAATCATAACATTATATCTGTCAAATTGAAATCTTGTGGACTTCCATACACTATAGATCCTTCAACAAATAGCCTTATCATCATTCAACCACTGCTTAGTGTACTGTCATTGCATTCATATTTGCTCAAATATATCCCTATTTTCAACAGCTCCCAAATAAATAAAAAATAAACCACTATATTTACTCCATTTTAATCCATCAGTCAGGTTATTTCATACATCATTTTCTCACATATTACATTATATTCCTTTATAATAGCCTAACATGTCCATGATATTCATAAGGTTTGTCGACTAAATATAGTATCACAATGGTGATACATTTATAGTCCAATCATGATCAGCTGAGCGCCGTGACCCAAGGGTCCCTTGTGTGTAGATTGATGTGAAGGTAGTCCAAAGTGAATATTATATTTTTAGCGAACCTGTGAGCTTATGCGATGGTGCGGCAGCGTCCATCGTGCGTCGTGTGTCATCCGTCGTGCGTCGTCTGTACATTAACCATAGCTTTCTAAAAAACGGCAGGAGCTAGCATCAGCAAATATTTTGCAAATAATCAGTCATCCAAAAAACTATATCGGATTTTGTTTATTTTTTTTTCTAACTGCATTTTCTTAGATTTTATAGGGAAAAAGCTAAAAAAAATTAAAAAATCTTCTTCTCTAAAACTGTCCAGCCAAATTGTCCAATATTTCACAGAAATGATCCCTCGAACAATCTTTCTCAATTTTTTTGAATGATTCCAGTTCGGAGATTTTTGGCCGAGTAACAGGAGGTTTAACTTAGTTAACTGTGTTACCTGTGCAAAAAAGCATATTAAAATTTAAATCTCAGAAACGGCTGGAGCAATCATCACCAAATTTCATGCCAATGTTGGTCACATAAGTCATATCTGAAATTGAGGTATTGGTGGCGACACCTGCATTGGCCTTTTTTGTACGGGGTCATCAGTGCCTGTATCACACTGAGGGCTACAAAAATCTTCTTCTCTGAAACCATATGGCCAAAATGTTTAATATCGCACAGAAATGATCCTAGGGTAGTGCTTTCTGAAGTTTGTTCAAATGGTCTCAGTTCAGTGACTTTTGGCTAAGTTATGGGAAGCTGTATTTAGTCATATGCCATAACAGCCCATTTTAGCTCAGTGGCTACAAAGATCTTCTCAAAAACCACTGGGCCAAATTCTTAAATCTCACACACATTAATTATCCTCAGATGTTGATAATTCAAGTTTGTTCAAATGGTTTTGGTTCAGTGCTTTTTGGCTGAGTTACGGGAAGCTGAACTTCGCAAGTTTGCTGTATCTTCCTATATGAGTTATAAACCTGCAAAACGTTTTTCGACTGATGCCACTGAAGCCAGTTTGTTAAATATTTTACAAGAATAATCCCTACAATTATTCTTATAATAATTGTCATTAATGGTTACACATGAATGATTTTTGGCTGAATTATGGAGCTTGAATTGAGTCATTTTACCATATATGTTAGCTGTGTGATGCTGTTACATCTAGCCTGGCACCAGTTTATCAGCATCTATTACATCATGCCACTAGACATTTAGATTTTAGGTTATCTTTGGTTAATATTGACAAAGTTTTTTTTAAAGCTTTTAAAAAAATTTAGATTTATGATTTAAGTTATTAATCATACCAGACAATGATACAATCATGGATATTCAGCTCTCTGTGGCTATATAATGACAACTGTACATGGATTATAAATTATTGGTATCCCTACTCAACTTAATTCAAGAATTTGCCATCAATGAGATATATCTGTATTTTAATTTTGCATTTAGTATGTATCCATAATAATTTTATATATATTCCTGATTTCTTTCTTATAAAAAGTCAGCTGAAAGCATTTTGTATTGGGAAAATAAATTTCAAAGTTATTTCAAGTAGGGACCACTTTTGTGTACAGATGGCAGCACTTGGTTTACCATTGGCAGATTGCCAGTGCCTTGATGTTGGCCATTAGCCAAGATGATGTCAGCTCTATAAATAGTTTTGGCACAGTGCCAGGATTGGAAGAAATGCAGCCAGGTATAGGTCAAGAGTTCACTCAGTGCAGTAGCTGCATTCTATTTATAGCTTTGGCAGACTGCTCACTGCATCATATTTGGCACCAAAGTGCATAAAATCTATTTATAGCTTTGGCAGACTGCCAACTGTGTCAGATTATGCAACAGGTCAAGAGCTCACTCAGTGCAGCTAGGTACAGGTCAAAAGTTTACTCAGTCTAGCCAGGTGCAGGTCAAGGGTTCACTCAGTGCAGTAGCTTGAGGCAGCAATTTGTCACAGGTCACTCGGGGGCAACTGCCTTACTCACCTAAGCCTTGTCAGCTCAGTGTATCAAACTCTGGGGAATTTTGATGTATCGGACTGACATTTTTACCTGTCTATGCGTCTTTGAGGGTATTCTTATTTACAAGACAGGTGGTGCCACCTTCATTGACTTTTGCAGTGTATGCCCCTGCTTATTTCTACAGAGGAATTTTATACATCAGCCTAAAATTGGGCATGTTTATACATATCGGGTAGCTTTATAGTGTACAAAACTGGTGGCACCACCTACAATGATTTTTGCACAGTGTATGTTCCTGCTTATTTCATAGGAGGGGTTTGTTTGACATACTGGTGGTGCCAGCTACAATCATTGTATCTGCCAAAACAGAGTTTTGCGGATACTATGTTTTCAGTCGGACGCCGACGCTGCCGCGATCACCGCATAGGTTTCTGGAGAACTCCTCCATAACCATTCGGCAGAATTTTTAGCTCAGCTGACTGAAAGTCATCTGAGCTATAGCGATCACTCTTTGTCCGTCGTCCGTCTGTCTGTCTGTCTGTCTGTCTGTCTGTCTGTCCGTCTGTCTGTCCGTTAACCAGGCACAAATCGTAACCGCTAGAACTGGAATCTTCTTACTTGACATCCTGGGAGGTCCATGACAAATCTCCTTGGAAACCAGAAATTAGGTCTCTGTTACCCATATCCATCGAGCTATGGGGCCCCAAAGTACCCCCCAGAAAAGTCCAAAATTTCATACAAAAACTTCAATATCTCATTAACTACTTGACTGATGGTCATGATTTTTGGCATACATATTGATCATGAGAGGTTCCATCAGTTCCTGAAGACTGGTGGCGCCACCTGTATTTTTCGATTTTTTACGAATTTTTTTCTCTATTTTTGAGACCTTTCAAAATGTAAACATCTGTTAACAAGGCACAAATCGTAAAGACTGGACCTAGAATCTTCATTCTTGACACACTGAGAGACCTATGAAAAGTCTCCATGGAAACCAGAAATTAGGTCTCTGTTACCCATATTCTTCGAGCTATGGAGCCCTAAAGTACCCCCAAGAAAAGTAAAAAATTTCATACGAAAACTTCAATATCTCATGACTGATGGTCATGATTTGTGGCATAACTTTTGATCATGAGATGTGTCATCACTTCCTGCAGACTGGTGGCGCCACCTATGTTATCTATCAAGAGGGTACAAATTGCAACAACTGGACCTAGAAACTTCATTCTTGTCATGCAAGGAGGCCCATGAATATTGTCTGTGGAAACTTGAAATTAGGTCTCTGTTACCCATATCCTTCAAGCTATAGGACTCTGAAGTATCTTAAGTGTTTTATGCTCAGCTGACTGTAAGTCATCTGAAGTATCCCTCAGAATAATGGACAATTTGATACAAAAGCTCAAGTATCTAAACAACTATTGCAGTGATCACCATGATTCTTTGCATGGATATTGATCATGGAATGTGTCATCAGTTTCTGCAGTATGGTGGCGCCACCTGTATTTTTTTAATTTTTACAAATTTTTTTCTCTATTTTTGAGACCTCTTAAAGATGCGGTCATCTGTTAACATGGCACAAATCGTAACAACTGGACCTAGAATCTTCTCTCTTGACATGCTGAGAGGCCCATGAAAAGTTTCCTTAAAAACTTGAAATTAGGTCTCTGTTACCCATAACCTCTGAGCTATGGGGCTCCGAAGTACCCCCCAGAATAATGGAAAATTTGATACAAAAGCTCAAGTATCTGAACAATTATTATATTGATCACCATGATTCTTTGCATGGATATTGATCATGAAATGTTTCATCAGTTTCTGCATTCTGGTGGCGCCACCTGTATTTTTTCAATTTTTAGCTCAGCTGACTGAAAGTCATCTGAGCTGTAGGGATCATCTTTTGTCCGTCGTCCGTCCGGCCATCCAGGCGTCTGTCTGTTAACAGGGCACAAATCGTAACCGCTAAACCGGGAATCTTCTTACCTGAAATCCTGGGAGGTCTATGGAAATTCTCCTTGGAAACCTGAAATTAGGTCACTGTGACCTATATTCTTTGAGCTATGGGGTTCTGAAGTACCCCCCATAATAATGCAAAATTTAATACAAAAGCTCAAGTATCTGAACAACTAATGCATTAATCACCATGATTCTTTGCATGGATATTGATCATGGAGTGTTTCATCAATTTCTGGAGATTGGTGGCGCCACCTATATTTTTTTTATTTTTTACGATTTTTTTTCTCTAGTTTTGTGATCTTAAACATTTGGTCATCTGTAAACAAAGCACAAATCATAATGACTGGACCTAGAATCTTCTGTCCTCACCTCCAGGGAAGCCCATAAAAGGTCTACATGGAAACCCGAAATAAGGTCCCTGTTACCCATATTCTGTGAGCTATGAGGCTCCGAAGTACTCCCCAGAATAAAGATTTGGTCATCTGTTAACAGAGCACAAATTATAATGACTTGACCTAGAATCTCCTTTCTTGATATGCTGGGAGGCCCCTGAAAAGTCTCCTTGTGCACCTGAAATTACATCTCTGTTACCCATATCCTTCATCCTATGTGGCTTTGAAATACCCCCCAGAATAAACATTTGGATTTGTTAACAGGGCACAAATCATAATAACTGGACCTAGAATTTTATTTTTTGACATGCTGGGAGACCCCTGAAAAGTCATCTTGTAAACCTTGAAAATAGGTGTCTGTTACCCATATCCTTCATGCTACAGAGCTCCATAGTACCCCAATGAATATTGGATGATTTTATACAAAAGGTCAAGTTTGGAAAAAGTATTTCATTCAAATTTGACATTCAGATGATAAAATTACTTTTGTCAATGTCTTCCTGGTCAGCTGAGCTTCATGACCCCCGGGTCACTTGTTTAAAATTCAGAATTATGATCGGTCACATGTGAACTGCTGCGCCCTCATTTTTGGTTGACCTCTGACCTTTCCTCTCTGCCCAGTGTCCATTTGTGTGTCTGTTTCCACACATAAACCCACATATCTTGGGAACCGTTTGACGGATAAGGCTAAAGATTTTGCACAAATGAAGCCCATGCAAAGCTTTATAACATACACTAAAAATGGTGGTGCCACCTGCAACCATTTTTGCACAGCGTCCATCTGTTCATCAGCTTTGGGATAAAAACACTCATATCTCTGCATTGGTTGGACTTATCCACCTGAAATTTTGCATTTGTATAAATTCTGGAGCTTTCTTGATTTTATGACAGGTGGCGCTACCTACATTCACATTTAAGCTGCAGACATCCAAGCTCATATCTCAGGAACTGTTTGACCAGTTGGGCTAAAATTTTGCATGTATATAGATCTCCCATATCTCTTTATCATATGCAAAACTGGTGGTGCCACCTGTCACCATTTTTGCACAGCGTCCATCTGTTCATCTGCCTTGGGATAAAATCACTCATATCTTGGCAGTGGTTTGACTTATCCACCTGATATTTTGCAGGTTTATACATCCTTGACAGCTTTCTTGATTTTATGACAGGTGGCGCCACCTACATTCACATTTAAGGTGCAGACATCCAAGCTCATATCTCGGGAACCTTGACCAGTTGGGCCTAAATTTTGCATGTGTATAGATCTCCCATAGCTCTTTATCATATGCAAAACTGGTGGTGCCACCTGCCACCATTTTTGCACAGTGTCTATCTGTTCATCTGCCTTTGGACAGAATTACTCATATCTCGGCAGTGGTTTGACATATCCCCCTGAAATTTTGCATGTGTATAGATCTCACATAGCTCTTAATCATACACAAAATTTGTGGTGCCACCTGCCACCATTTTTGCACAGCGTCCGTCTGTTTGTCTGCCGTGGGCTAAAATTACTCATATCTCAGTAGTGGTTTGACTTATCCACCTGAAATTTTGCATGTTTATACATCTTGGATAGCTTTCTGGATTTTTTGGCAGGTGGCGCCACCTACATTTATGTATATGCTGCAGACATTCAGGCTTAAATCTCAGGACTGGTTTGACTTATTCCCCTGAAATTTGCATGTGTATAGATCTCATATATCTCTTAATCATACACAAAATTGGTTGTGCCACCTGCCACCATTTTTGCACAGCGTCCGTCTGTTTATCTGCCTTGGGATAAAAACACTCATATCTCTGCATCAGTTAGACTTATCCATATGAAATTTTGCATGTGTATACATCCTGGACAGCTTTCTTGATTTTATGACAGGTGGCGCCACCTACATACACATTTCGGCTGCAGACATCCAGGCTATTATGCAACACACCTCACTCTATTTTCCCTTGCCACTCAATCTATGCCTCACTTCACCTTTCCCACTCTGATTTTGGCAGATACACGTAGTCGCTTGTTGAATACCCATATTCTAGTTTTTGTGTTGTGTGCACCCATGCCAGAACTGCAGCAGTGATTTTTGTTTAATTGTTTCTTGTTCTAAGTGTTTAGTATTTGCATTGTTCATATACATGTTACACATGTTCTTGAAAAGTAATGGTCCAGCATTGAAGCATTATACCTGGTGTAATCTCATTTCACAGGTTCGCATTAGGCCTGTAGGCCTTGTTATTTTTTTAATGTAAATAAAATTCATAAAACCAGGTACTTATGATCATTTTTTAAATTTGTGATATTTGTTTGTTCTGGATTCTCAAGAACTTGGTTTGGCTGAAACTGAATAAATACAAGACATGGTGCAGTACTTTGCAAATGTATTTGAATGCAAATATGAATATGTACTCCATAATTTCATGTATAAGGATAGGAATACAGGTAAAATTGAAAGTATTTGAATACAAATGCATTCATGAATATATTCTATGACATATTTTAATAATCATTTATTTCGATAATATTATTAAAAAATCTTTGATGAAAAAAAACAGATGATACTGTTATTATTTTTAATTTAAATTATATTGGACACAATATTTGTTATTAAGTTTTAATAAATAGTTTTAACTTTTCCTATAATTCTGCTGCAATGTAGGTAAAATTTCATGGCCAAGTCAAAACCTGTGTGATAATAGCACACCATTTCCAACTGTAAATAATATAAATGACATCAGTCCTCTTCCCTGTCAACTAGGATATTACCATAATCTTACATAACTTGAGTCAAACACCATCAACTCATAATCACCATCAACTCATAATAGAGCTTATATTACACAACAAAACCAGCCTTTGCCTACCTCCTCTTCCAAATCATATTTTATGATCATATATAACAGCTGAGCGCCGTGGGTTCCTTGTTATTACAAATTTATGAAACTTGTAAATTAAAAAAAATGAATCTGATTAAATCTTTAAATGGAAAAAGTGGATATGCTAAAAAAATAGGGCTTAATATAAACTTAAATGCTTAATTTCCCTGAAAGTGAAATGAAGGTATCAGTCATTTCTGTCCACTTGCCTGTCCATCTGTAAATTTTTCATGTGCATCACAGTATCTCAGAATTTTTCTTCATGACAGTCTTGTCAGAGTATTAGTTTTGCAGTCATATATTAAGAACTTTACTGTAACCAAGTAGGAGGGCCATTTCATCTTAGCTATTCTTATGCTTATACAGTCTAATTATCTTCTTTCATTCACCAACCTTGGGACTGGAGGAATTTTAGGCGGTAAGCGACGATGGCGGTTGATCGAGGGGTCCAAATGGGATGTGCAGGGTAGCTAAAACCGGGTCATGCATTTCTTAGGCTCATCTTTAACTAGTCAAATTACAAAACGTCTTATACATTTATATAACTAAATACCCATAGAAAGAAAAAAAAAATATAAATAACTACAGAAAAATACAGTGTGTACAATTTCTTTACAAAGATATACATGTATTTTATATCCGGTCAAAATATAAACTTCTCCTAGTGCAGTTTCACTTTCTTTGAGTGTGCCCCGAAGAATTCCTTAATGGAGCATTATTTGCCAGCTTGTGACTGAAGAGCTATATTCTTTGGTCCATTCTGTAAAAATGCGTCAATATCAGACTGTTTGCTGTAGTTGGAGCTCTCAAAATATCATGTGACAGCCTTCATGGCCTGCTGGACTTTGGCGGATGTGTGCGGAAGTGGGTGAACTATTTCTCAGGTTCAGAGGTTGGACAGGCTGTATCATCGTAGTCTGTCACTGTTTCCAAGATATCTTGATTGTTCAAAGATTATGCTGTTCGTATATTCTGCTTGGCATTGACAAATTCCCGAGACACTCTGTCACTCGTTGTAGAAGTGGAAGGATACTGTTTGCTTCTGGACTGCCGTGCTGATCTTTTTCATTCTGCTGGTCACCACTGGGTATAAATCCTGTGTTTCCAACAATTGCCGATGGTGAGGCTGCTGACGGAATACCAGGCACGCTCTTTGTCGAACTATGAAGCTTTATTGACTCAATATAGTATCACAATGGTGATACGGTTATAGTCCAATCATGATTAGCTGACTGCCGTGACCCATGGGTCCCTTGTTTTCTCTATTTCTGAGACCTTCAGAGAAGGGGTCATCCATTTACAGGGCACAAATCATAACCATTTGATCTAGATTCTTATAATTTGACATCAAGGATGGTCCATGAAAAATCTCCTTTGAAACATGAAATAAGGTAACTGTGACCTATATTTTCCAAGTAACGGGGGTGTTTGAGCATCCCAGAAGTAATGTAAAATACACACAAATTGCCAGATTCCTCAGGAACGGTTAAAGGGATCATTTTCAACAAATTTGGTGTGTTATGGATCATAATGAACCTTAGCAACAGGGCATGAATGGTTGTGCCACCTGCATTACCTGTATGTTTAAGAACACTAGGTCTGTTAACAAGGCACAAATCGAATGTTAACAAGACACAAATCGTATGCGTAAAGGCTAGAATCATGAACCTCTGTATTCTGAGAGTTCCCCAAATATTATCATCGGAAACCTGAAATTAGGTCACGTCACTGTGACCTTTATTCTCCGAGTTATGGGGCATGTTTGAGCACCCCAGAAATAATGTCAGATACATGCAAATTGCCAGATTCCTCAGGAATGGCTGGTGTACTTATGGGTCTTGATGAACTTAAGCTAAAATGCATGAATGATGACACCACCTACATTATGTTAATTAGTTGCTTGTGCAAGGACATATATTGTCATCATGTCGGTCAGCTGAATGAATGACCCATGGGTCATTGTCACAGAAATGTGTGAATTTAAGTGATTTTTGGTTCATTGTTAATTTTAAGTGACAATGTCTTAAGCAGCAGTCAAGGATGACAAACAACGCCAGTGTACAAAACTTACTATTTATACAACAAATAAACAAAAATACTTTTCATAATAATACTAAACCCAGCATAATTCATATGGGACACAGAGGTCAAGTTACCTATACCAGTTAACAATCATTCAATGTTCAATAGCTTTCTACTTAGGATCTGTAGATTGTGTACATGTTCAAACAATATATATATTATAGTCCTTTGCACAAAACAGTCCTTGATGATTCATGCATGGCTTCCTTCTGGTATTCTCTCCTACGGGTCCAACGAGCACACAAAAAAAGTTACTTTTGAGTTCACAGACGCATCATATTTCAGTTCTTATATTATAATATTTGCGGTCAATTTGATTGTTCTCTGAATTCTTAAGGCTAGCCATGCAGGTCATTTGTCACCTGTGATCCTTATGCTTTTTGTCATGAATGGGGGAAGTTTGCTTTTGATTTGGGGTCACTAGGTCAGAGGTTAAGGTCACAGGGCCCATCCATTCACAAATTAGTTTATGGATGATAACTCCAGTTTGGGTAGACAGGTTGGCTTCAAACTGATCACAGGACCAATATTTTGGAAAACCTCATAAACATATATCCTTATAGACAAATGCAGCTGAGCGTCGAGACCCCTTGGTCCCTAGTTCTTTAATGTTGACCTGGCAGTTTTCAGTCTCTTGTACACAAATACATAATTCCACTCATATAGAGTTCTTCTTTATATCCCCAGGTATTTGAAAACATGAAAACGTCCAGTATTTCATTTTGATCTCATGAGTACTTTCTGCTACTGGTACCTCTTTGTTATTATATCGTTCCACTAATGGAACCTTCTTTCCCTGTTGGAATCTTGACAAGTACTGACTACACTCATGATGATACAGCCACTTCAAGGCTATATCCTTGACACATTGTCTGACCTGCCTGTAACAGCACAGACAGTACTGTTCTGGTCCAGTTTAACCTTTGACCTATAGTGTCCCTGCTACACATGTAAACACAGCTTGCTGGCTGGGAAACATACTTGTCACACTGAACAGCCCTATTTATAACATGCTGGTCCCAAGGCCATTTATGCACTAAGCACAACAAACCTTAAATACCAAATAAATGAATCCTTTTATAATACCTTAAGCACATAAATATAACATTCTTCATAACACCTTAGTACACCCAATAAATGATTCTTTTTTAAAATAACTTATATAAATCAAATAAATAATTTTCTTGACAGTCATTTGATTTTGAATGGGGCCCTATTTGGGGGGGAGGGGGAGGGATGTGTGTGAGACATATTTGTTTTTGCAACTGCAAAAACAAAATCATTCTAGTTTTTTAGCGAACCTGTGAGCTTATGCGATGGTGCGGCGGCGTCCGCCGTGCGTCCTATGTCATCTGTACGTTAACCATAGCTATCTCAAAAACAGCAGGAGTAGAATCACCAACATATTTTGCAAATAATCAGTTATTCAAAAAACTATATCGGGTTTTGTTTATTATTTTTCTAACTGCATTTTCTTAGATTTTATAGGGAAAAAGCTAAAAAAGCTTTAAAAAATCTTCTTCTCTGAAACTGCCCAGCCAAATTGTCTAATATTTTACAGAAATGATCCCTGGAACAATCTTTCTCAAGTTTGTTCGAATGGTTCCAGTTCGGAGATTTTTGGCCGAGTTACAGGAGGTTGAACTTTGTTAACTGTGCAAAAAAGCATATTAAAATTTATATCTCAAAAAACTGCTGTAGCTATCATCACCAAATTTTATGCCAATGTTGGTCGCATATGTCATATCTGAAATTGAGGTATTGGTGGCGCCACCTGCATCGGCCTTTTTTGTACGGGGTCATCAGTGCCTGTATCACACTGAGAGCTACAAAAACTTCCTCTCTGAAACCCATTGGCCAAAATGTTTAATATCGCACAGAAATGATCCTAGATAAGTGCTTTCTGAAGTTTGTTCAAATGGTCTCTTTTCAGTGACTTTTGGCTAAGTTATGGGAAGCTGAATTTAGTCATATGCCATAACAGCCCATTTTAGCTCAGTGGTTACAAAGATCTTCTTCTCAAAAACCACTGGGCCAAATTCTTAAATCTCACACATTAATTATCCTCAGATATTGTTAATTCAAGTTTGTTCAAATGGTTTTGGTTCAGTGCTTTTTGGCTGATTTATGGGAAGCTGAACTTAGCCAATTTGCTGTATCTTCCTATACGAGTTATAAACCTGCGAAACATTTTTCAACTGATGCCACTGAAGCCAGTTTGTTAAATATTTTACAAGAATAATCCCTACAATAATTCTTATAATAATTGTCATAAATGGTTCCATGGATCATGAATGATTTTTGGCTGAATTATGGAGATTGAATTGAGTCATTTTACCATACATGTTAGCTGTGTGATGCTGTTACATCAAGCCTAGCACAAGTTTATCAGCATCTATTACATCATGCCACTAGACATTTAGATTTCAGGTTATCTTTGGTTAATATTGACAAGAAAGTTTTTTAAAAGCTTTTAAAAAATTTAGATTTATGATTAAAGTTATTTATCATACCAGACTATGTTACAATCATGGATATTCAGCTCTCTGAGGCTATATAAAGACAACTGTATGTGGATTATAAAATATTGGTATCCCTACTCAACTTAATTCAAGAATTTGCCATCAATTAGATATTTCTGTATTTTAATTTTGCATTCAGGATGCATCCGTAATAATTTTACATATATTCCTGATTTCTTTTTTTATAAAAAGTCAGCTGAAAAGCATTTTGTATTGGGAAAATAAATTTCAAAGTTATTTCAAGTAGGGACCACTTTAATGTACAGATGGCAGCACTTGGTTTACCATTGGCAGATTGCCAGTGCCTTGATGTTGGCCATTAGCCAAGATAGTGTCAGCTCTATAAATAGTTTTGGCACAGTGCCAGGATTGGAAGAAGTGCAGCAAGGTATAGGTCAAGAGTTCAATCAGTGCAGTAGCTGAATTCTATTTATAGCTTTGGCAGACTGCTCACTGCATTATATTTGGCACCAAAGTTCAGCCTGAATCTATTTATAGCTTTGGCAGACTGCCAGCTGTGTCAGATTATGCAACAGGTCAAGAGTTCACTCAGTGCAGCCAGGTACAGGTCAAAAGTTCACTCAGTTTAGCCAGGTGCAGGTCAAGAGTTCACTCAGTGCAGTAGCTTGAGGCAGCAATTTGTCACAGGTCACTTGGGGGCAACTGCCTTACTCACCTGAGCCTTGTCAGCCCCGTGCATCAAACTCTGGGGAAGTTTGATGTATTGGACTGATATTTTGACCTGCCTATGCATCTTTGATGGTATTCTCATTAACAAGACAGATGGTGCCACCTACATTGACTTTTGCAGTGTGTGCGCCTGCTTATTTCTACAGAGGAATTTGATACGTCAGCCTAAAATTGGGCATGTTTATACATATCGGGTAGCCCTCATTTTTGGTTGACCTCTGACCTTTCTTCTCTGCCCAGCGTCCATTTGTGCGTCTGTTTCCACGCATAAACCCATATATCTCGGCAACGGTATGACCGATAAGGCTAAAGATTTTGCAGAAATGTAGCCCTTGGAAAGCTTTATAACATACACTAAAAATGGTGGCGCTACCTGCAACCATTTTTGCACAGCGTCCATCTGTTCATCTGCCTTGGGATAAAATCACTCATATCTCAGCAGTGGTTTGACTTATTCACCTGATATTTTGCAGGTTTATACATCCTGGACAATTTTCTCGATTTTATGACAGGTGGCACCACCTGCATTCACGTTTACGCTGCAGACATCCGTGCTAATATTCAATGCACCTCACTCTATTCCCCTTGCCACTTAATCCATGCCTCACTTCACCCGTGCCACTCTGATTTCTGCGGATACACATAGTCACTTGTCGACTACCCATATTCTAGTTTTAAAATGTCCAAGTCTGAAACTTGCAAGTCCGAAACGTCCATTTTGCTGAAATCATAATGACTAAGGTAGATATGCAGGACTTAAGAGGATTAATATTAAATTTTAAAAATTAAAACCTCCATTCATACCCTTAAAATTTGCACAGGTTCGCATTAGGCCTGTAGGCCTTGTTGGTATTTTATGGTTTTGCACAAAGAAATGCAGGACTTGAAGAATGTATTTACCATGGCTAGCACGGCAGTTTACAGAAATTAGTTACATATCCATAATAGTCAGACACTTGGACCCTGTACAGATAATGGAGAAATTTTTGTGTCACAGAAAAGTGATCATATCCAACATAACACAGACCTGTGTGCTGACTGTTACAGTATCACCCAGATCTTGTGGGCAACACTGGAATGCTGATACAGCTGCTGGACTCACAGGATGAGGACATTGTTAGAGGAACGGTGCAGTGCATTGAAAACCTGTGTTTCAGGTATGTATGTCACAAAGTATATAGGATGTGAGGAAGAACAACAATCAATCAGGGACCTCTTTGTTAGTTAAATTTGTTATGTTTTACACATCATACCGTTTCCCCTCCCAAGTATAAAGAGCTACCATGGATAATCTGCACCCCCCTTTTGAGCCACAGTTTTTGAGGACAAACCCATAGCTCTGTGTATAATATACCCCCTTCAAGACAAAAATCCTGAATGACATATATTGTATTTCTTCGTCATTGGAAAATTTTACCGGTTCCCTAGTGGCGATTTTTGAGAATGAAAGTCTTACCTAAGTTTCTTAGATCTAGCACAGCTATTAGATCATTACAATTAAAATCATATCAAAGTATAATTTCCTTTAGCTGTCAGATGTTTAGAAGGGTGCTCAATCAGGCCTGAACGGAATTGTTTGAGGTAAGATATAACTAAAGAGAAGCACCTGACAGCTGTGATGGTGGTGAGCATCACCTGCATACTTGTGTGGCATCCATGAATATCCGGGGCCCTTTAGGCAGAGGGCACATGTAGGGGTTGGAGCTAGGCATGGCCCTATTAACATAACAGATCATTCTAACCATGATTCTGTCAACAGTAGCTAATTAAAGCTAAGGAACCAATTACATTCAGACCAGTTTTCCTCACTTGGGTCAAGTTGCTTTGAAAGTAATTAGTGTTTCATGGGTTATTTCCCTCCGAAGAAAGAATTCCCATGGGTCCCCAATACTGTTTATTGAGAGAACACAAAGGGAACTGGACTTTGGCATGATAGTAATTACATAACAGACATATTTGATCATGACCCTGTCAACAGTAGGCTAATTAAAGCTAAGGAAGCAGTCACATTTGAACCAGTTTTCTTCACTTGAATCAAGTTGTTTTGAAAGTAATTAGTGTTTCAAGGATCCTTCGTGCACATGAAGTCCTACTTTCCTTTTACTCCTCAGTTTGCTTGCACGTATAGCGCAATCTACCAACTAACAATGGAATCAAACAGTGTCAACAATAGGGACAGTCAAGCGTGTTCCAGTTGGGATATCATAAGTTTTCTGGGATTGCAAGACATATTAAAGTACAATTAGGTATTTTGAAATGAAAGCAATAAATAAGGTCCAACTTTATGTTATCAAATTGAAAATTAAGCCAATACTGTTCATTTTCTTTGAATTCCTTTATTATCGCTCAACACCAGCTGATATTATGGAGGGTTTACAGCCTTATAAACGATGTTTAATGCATCAGAAATATGTAAGAAATTAAACCTCCATGTATAATACGCTGTTTATAAAAGATTTTATAACCATGTATAATAGGTTTTTAGCTCCGCTGACTGTAAGTCAACTGAGGTATAGGAATGGGGTTCAGGTTCGGCTATCCGCTTCCCAAATATCTGCTCACCAAATATCCGGGTGCACAGATATCCGTGTGTGAGCATTAATGGTCGAAAATGGTTCATATCTGCAACGGTCATGGAAAAAGAAGTTGAAGGAAGACATCAAGCAAACATTTAAATACAGGAGCTACCGGTCTTTGAACAGATGGCGACATCACTGTCGAGGCGGTATGACTATTTACTGTCCGGGATGTCCGGAACCGTCCGACACCGTCCGGGACTCACTGAATACCGTCCGGGAACTAGCTGTACTGCCCGGGACACCAGAACTAGATTAAAAAATTTTACTCAAAATCATACAAACACTTATTCATGTTAGGTACACGATTTTATTGTCCAGATCCCAAGAAATATTGCTTTAATTAGCGACTGTACAGGGATTTTTGATATTTTTAATTACGATTCTATCTGTTTAAAGAATAAAAAATACACCTTATAATTTCCACCCACAATTGTGCAAACAACTACATAAAATATATTACTGATAGAATGAATTAATCGCTCTCTCTCTCTCTCTAAAAATAGGTAACATCATCAAAATGGAATATGATTAAATATATCTATGAAGGTGGCATTTTTTTTAATCATGAGGATGAGGCCTTTATTGATGTGCGTATTGCTGATAGTATTATGTATTGCAAATATAATTAATGACACGTTATGATAACTACAATATGGAAAATAATAAAATATATCTTTGAGGGCGCCTATGTTAACCATGAGGATTAGGCCTTTATTGATATGTGTATTGCCCAAAGGATTATGTTTTGCAATTATAATTAATGACATGATATGATTACAACAATACGGATAAGCACACGGCATGTATCAGTGTTACAAGCACCATATATACCACAGCCGTCGAACTGGGAAGATATGGTAACGGTTCAACGCATTATATAACAACTCCTAATCACACCACTTGGCTAATTAATTATGTCACACCGACAGGCGTGCAGGGTTTTGAGGGAGCAATTAGTGGCAGGCGGTTAGTGATCAAAGGGTCAGTTTTTCCCGACTTTCGTCCTCGACCAGGTGAGAATTTTTCAGGGCTAGTTCTGTCGCCCCGGACGGTATATATATTGGCGGGTATAATCACATTCTGAATACACATGGTTACTAATTATAATAATATTAACATGATCATTACCATGACAATATAGGCCTACCAAACAATATTATTCTTATTAAAATATAATCGTAATATGTTTTGAGTATTAATATTATAATATGTAGTATATTTAATTTGGCTATTGCGCATGGTTGATCTCAGGCCTGTTCAGGGCTGTTTTTTTACTCCGTACTGTTATTCTGGGCAGAAGAATTATATTCAAAATGCATATGATTAACAATAATATTAATAATAATTATAATAGTAATGATAATAATAATAATAATAATAATAATAATAAAAATAATAATAATAATAATAGATTAATAATATTAATAACATTAATAATAATAATATAATCATTAACATGGCGTTAAACTGATATATTCATATTAAAATATAATAATCACTAGCTGTGGAATATAATCACATGATCTTTGAGTGTTTTGAAATGTAGTATATTTCGTTATTGTGCATTAGTGCGCAACAGCCAGGTCTGTTTAGGGCTGGTTTTGTTGACCTGAACGGTATACTGGAGGCCCGGTCAGTCCCGAAAGGCCTGTATGCATGTAAGTAATACTTTTAAGCTTATTCTGGTGTCTGGGACGGTGTCTTAGTGACCCGGGCGGTACAGCTATTTCCCGGACAGTTTTCAGGGAGTCCCGGACGGTGTCGGACGGTGTCGGACGGTCCCTGACAGTAAATAGTCACACCCCTGTTGAGGCTAGTGTCCAGAATTGGGTCAACGGATTACCCCATGTGTGCGATCACAGAACCGTGATGCTCCAAGCGAACTTGTGCCTGTGAGGCCATCCGAGCCTTAGTTAAAACACTGCTTTCATTAAATTATTATTAATCTTACATTTTTGAGTCAGTTTTAAATTCATTCCTGCAGGTTTTTATTAAGTTTCCCCGAGCAATTGTTTTTGCTTCATTCATGACACATAAATGTTGACGGACGGACAAAAAAAAAGGTTTTAAATTTGTTGCCATAAAGGTGATTATAAGAGATTATACATATTCCTTAACAATATTTTTTTTACCTTAAAATGTTAGCTTGGATGTTTTCATCACGTTAACCTGGGGGAACCCCGCTTGCGTGATATAATTAAGCTGTTTTGTGCAGTTGAAAACTGCTCCGCTGCGAAAAAGGTTCTCTTTAAGTGTAATACAAACATTAATGCACCCTTGATCATGTAACCTTGATTTAATCATTAAGGCAAGTACATCCGTAATTATCTAAATAAACATTACAACATCTGCATTCTCTCATTCTCTCTCTCTCTTTGTGAATATGAAATGCATTATACAATATTGAACACCTTACATATATCTTAAAACTGGTTTTCACACTTCAGGACTGCCTTATATCAAAACCACTCATCTTTTTTTCTTCTTATTTACCATAAATATTCCTCTATATAGTTCCTATGTACATGCCAGAAATTAAGTCAGTATTTTATAATAAAAAAAATTATGGGCCCAAACATAATGGACTTTGTAAAAAATCAGGGAAGATATTTGGTCACTTAAGAGAAAAAGTGTTAAAGCTAGGGACTTTTTTTCATTAATACAACTTTAATTAATCAAAATTTAATTGTATACCAAAAATTAGATCAAAATCTGTTAATTTTTTTTAATATTGGCAAAAATATGAAATTGGATCCACTGTATACAACTTTTCCAATCCTGAATCAAGTGTCATTTTCTGATATTTATTATTTTGAATCACATGTGACAACCCGGACCCCCCACCCGGCCCAACCAGATATGTTGCATAAGTTACATTCTTTAATTGCATTGCTGTTTCCGATCCAATGTATACAACTTTTCCTAAATCAAGTGTTATTTTCAGATATTTATTATTTTGCAAATTTCAAAAATATATTTTAAGAAAAAATAAATACATCTGTGTATATAATGTGATGTTGCCTGAGCAGAATAACTATAAATGTTGATGCAATTTAGAATTGTTAATCAACTTAAATTTTCAAATTTAATTGATATATACTGTAAATGTATAGTAAAATTTATAAATTTTGTGCAAAATTTCCCATAATTAAAAATTTATGTATTAAAAGAATGAGGATCTAATGCAAACATTCGTTTAGTATTTTTCTGCCTCAGTAGAATGGGAATTAAAGTGATTTGTTTTGTTTTTCTATCTCTCTGTCCTCATTACAAACTTATCAGAAATGATCAAATAGCTGTCAGAGAAAAAACAAACAAAAGACCACCTCATGGTTTAGCCATTTATATACATGAACAGCTGAGTCCCCATGTAACCCTTCACCACCACACAACACCAGATTTTGAGTCATCTCTTCTCTAAATTCACACTCAGACTCGGTCACTTCAGATTGTTTTCCTCTATAGGTCACCCGCATGTCCCATCAGTAACTTCTTCTCTGAACTCTAAGTTTTAGTCTCTCAAGTTGACCTCAACTTGCCTATAGTGATCATGGGCGATTTCAATATTGACATTTCTAATATAATATATAACACCAAATTGACACAATTATGTCAACTCTTTAAATGTCAACAACTAGTCAGAGAACCAACCAATGTCCATAGAAATACCATAGATCTTGTCTTTACTAACTGTTTAAATGCTTCAGTTTCAACATTAGAAAACACATGGTCAGATCACAAGATATTATTAGCAACAATCCCCCATTCTTCAATTCAGATCAAACATGGCAACTTCTCATAGCTTAATCTACCATTTCTTCTCTATAGATACTTTTGAGACATTCTGTTTCCTCTCCCATTCAGCAACAACTGCTTCCCAAAACATATCAGTTTACTTTTCCATAATTATTTTGATTTATTAAATGTGTATTTTTATACTAAAAAATCTCCAATTCCTTCCGCTGCAGTTTACAACATCTGGTCATTCCCAATGCAGTATTTTAGACACACATTCTTGTACATATTTGAAATACTGATACTTCTTTCTTACTATTACGCTCAACTACATAATTAATACAAAAAATTTCATCTGTCAAAATATAATATTACAGACCTACATACAACAATGGTGATACAATTATATCTGTCACATTCAGCTGAGCACTGTGACCCATGGGTCCCTTGTTAGCAAATCTGTGAGCTTATGCAATGGTGTGGCATCGTCTGTCGTGCCTCATAGCTATCTCAAAAAGGGCAGGAGCTAGCATCACCAAATTTTTTGCAAAAAATTAGTCATCTTAAAAATTCTATTGGATTTTGCTTATTTCTTGGCTCACTGCATTTTCTTAGATTTTGTAGGGAAGAAGCTAAAAAACATAAAAAAATGTTCTTCTCCAAAACCATGCTGCCAAATTGTCCTTTCATCTGTCCCAGTAATCCTCCCTGGCAAAAAGAACATATCCAGATATCTTGACTGATACATCCTAGTATTAGAATGTCCTAGTTCGAAACATGCAGGTCCGAAACATCCATTTTGCTGAAATCATAATGACGAAGGTAGATATGCAGGACATAAGAGGATCAATATTACATTTTAAAAACAAGATGACCAGAGGTCACGCGCTTGCCGGAAATGGAAATGATACAGACAGTTAGAGAGTGCATGTAGAAACAGTCATATGAATGAGCAACATTGTGGGGGCAGCAGAAACGGATAATATGTTTATTTATGCATGCTGACCTTTAACAGCTGCATATCTTTCTAGTGTAAAAGGGACCGAGTTCAAAATTTTTTCATGAAATCCAGTTAATCTCGTTTGACAAGAAGCAGTGAGACGTTTTCAGGTTTGTCATGTCAAGCTGGCCAAATGATATGAAATGCCGAAAACTAGACCTGTCTAGCTATAAAAGCCGCTGAGTTATAAGCATTTGCATGAAATCTCGTGTTTTCTCGTTTGACGGGAAATGGTGCGAGCTTTGGCGAGATTTCCAGTTTTGTCATGTCAGGTTTGTCAAATATTACAAAATGCCAGAAACTAGACCTGTCTAGCTGCAAAAATCGCCGTGTTATCAGCATTTACGTGAAATCATGTTTTTTTCTCGCTTGACGAGATATTGTACGAGATTTGGCAAGACGAGCAATTTTATTATGTCAAGACGGCCAAACGTTACGAAATGGCGAAAACTAGATCCGTCTAGCTGTAAAAGTGGCCGAGTTATAAGCATTTCCGTGTACTCTCGTGTTTTCTCGTTTGACGAGATATGGTGCAGGATTTGGCCAGTCTTGTAGATTTGTCATATCAAACTCTCTAAATGTTATGAAATGGCGAAAACTACATCTGTCTAGCTGTAAAAGTCGCCGAGTTATTAGCATTTCTGTGAAATCTCCTTTTTTATCGTTTGACGAGATATGGTGCGAGATTTGGCCAGTCTTGCAGGTTTGTCATGTCAAGCCGTCCAAATGTTAATGAATGCCAAAAACTAAACCTGTCTAGCCGTGAAAGTCGCCAACATATGCATTTCTGTGAAATCTCGTTTTTCCACATTTGACCAGATATAGTGCGAGATTTCGCCAAGTATCGCAGTTTTACTATGTCAAGTTGGCCAAATGTTACCAAATGCCAAAAACTAGACCTGAGTAGCTGTAAAAGTCGCCTAGTTATAAGCATTTCCATGATATCTCGTTTTTTCTCACTTGACGAGATATGGTGCGAGATTTGGCCTGATTTCTTTTCTGGCCTGTCAAGCTGGTCATATGTTATGAAATGCCGAAAACTAGACCTGTGTAGCTGTAAAAGTCGCCGAGTTATAAGCATTTCCGTGAAATCTCGTTTTTTCTCGTTTGACGATAAACCGAGCGAAATTTGACGAGACTTGCAATTGAATGACTTAGAACCAAGGGGAAGCAGCCGTATGCAAAAAACTAGACCCTTGAAACATAAATATTTACCGAGATAGAAGCCAAAAACTGCATATTTTCAGATCGTCAAGTTTAAACCACAAATTTGTTAACCATGGTAACGGCAGCACAAAGCTACATGTGCGGAGGAATAAGCCAATGTTCCTAGTTTAAGATACAACGATAAAAATTGTGCCATGTTTAAAATTATTTTAGATATTGCAGAAAAATTATATGTTACAGTGTTTCATGTACCACGCCCCCTGGTGGCTTTTTCCAAAAAATGAAAAACTGATTTCGAGATATTTATAAATAACACAAAATATATCAATTTCAAAGCCATTGTTAAAAAAATGCAACCTGTAGGTCATATTTAATGAAATCTCGAAGACTCTCTTTTGACGAGAAATGGTGCGAGATTTAGCGAGACTTTCAGTTTTATCATGTCAAGCTGCCTATAAGGTACATAATGACCAAAACCAGACATCTGTAGCTTAAAAATTGAGAAAGTTACAAAAAATGGTCGTGTTATTTCCAATTTCCATGATTTTTGCCCAAAAAATGTAACCATGGTAACAGCAAATTTAAGTAAGCTACATGTCAAAAGAAAGGCCAGGTGATGACGAAAAAAATGAGCTATTGCAGAAGTGGATAAGCCTATTTATGGCGAAGTTATAGTGCAAAAACCGTTAACCATACCTGTCGTGACCTTGACCCTTGACCTTGGAGCAATGTTGACCAAAAACAATAGGGCACCTAGAAATCGGTTTGTCAATCAAGCCTGTAAGTTTCAAGTTGATTGATGCAAAAGTGTGGCCTGGAGAGTCGTGACAAACAAACAAACAAGATGACCAGAGGTCACGCGCTTGCCGGAAATGGAAATGATACAGACAGATAGACAGAGAGTGCATGTAGAAACAGTCATATGAATGAGCAACATTGTGGGGGCAGCAGAAACGGATAATATGTTTATTTATGCATGCTGACCTTTAACAGCTGCATATCTTTCTAGTGTAAAAGGGACCAAGTTCAAAATTTTTTCATGAAATCCCGTTAATCTCGTTTGACGAGAAGCAGTGAGACGTTTTCAGGTTTGTCATGTCAAGCTGGCCAAATGATATGAAATGCCGAAAACTAGACCTGTCTAGCTATAAAAGCCGCTGAGTTATAAGCATTTGCATGAAATCTCGTGTTTTCTCGTTTGACGGGAAATGGTGCGAGCTTTGGCGAGATTTCCAGTTTTGTCATGTCAGGTTTGTCAAATATTACAAAATGCCGGAAACTAGACCTGTCTAGCTGCAAAAGTCGCCATGTTATCAGCATTTACGTGAAATCATGTTTTTTTCTCGCTTGACGAGATATAGTACGAGATTTGGCAAGACGAGCAGTTTTATTATGTCAAGACGGCCAAACGTTACGAAATGGCCAAAACTAGATCCGTCTAGCTGTAAAAGTCGCCGAGTTATAAGCATTTCCGTGTACTCTCGTGTTTTCTCGTTTGACAAGATATGGTGCAGGATTTGGCCAGTCTTGTAGATTTGTCATATCAAACTCTCTAAATGTTATGAAATGGCGAAAACTACATCTGTCTAGCTGTAAAAGTCGCCGAGTTATTAGCATTTCTGTGAAATCTCCTTTTTTATCGTTTGGCGAGATATGGTGTGAGATTTGGCCAGTCTTGCAGGTTTGTCATGTCAAGCCGTCCAAATGTTAATGAATGCCAAAAACTAGACCTGTCTAGCCGTGAAAGTCGCCGACTTATATGCATTTCTGTGAAATCTCGTTTTTCCACATTTGACCAGATATAGTGCGAGATTTCGCCAAGTATCGCAGTTTTACTATGTCAAGTTGACCAAATGTTACCAAATGCCAAAAACTAGACCTGAGTAGTCGCCTAGTTATAAGCATTTCCATGATATCTAGTTTTTTTCTCGCTTGACGAGATATGGTGCGAGATTTGGCCTGTTTCTTTTCTGGCGTGTCAAGCTGGTCATATGTTATGAAATGCCGAAAACTAGACCTGTGTAGCTGTAAAAGTCGCCGAGTTATAAGCATTTCTGTGAAATCTCGTTTTTTCTCGTTTGATGATAAACCGAGCGAAATTTGACGAGACTTGCTATTGAATGACTTAGAACCAAGGGGAAGCAGCCTTATGCAAAAAACTAGACCCTTGAAACATAAATATTAACCGAGATAGAAGCCAAAAACTGCATATTTTCAGATCGTCAGGTTTAACCCATAAATTTGGTAACCATGGTAACGGCAGCACAAAGCTACATGTGCAGAGGAATAAGCCAATGTTCCTAGTTTAAGATACAACAATAAAAATTGTGCCATGTTTAAAATTATTTTAGATATTGCAGAAAAATGATATGTTACAGTGTTTCAGGTACCACGCCCCCTGGTGGCTATTTCCAAAAAATGAAAAACTGATTTCGAGATATTTATAAATAACACAAAATATATCAATTTCAAAGCCATTGTTAAAAAAATGCAACCTGTAGGTCATATTTAATGAAATCTCGAAGACTCTCGTTTGACGAGAAATGGTGCGAGATTTGGCGAGACTTTCAGTTTTATCATGTCAAGCTGCCTATAAGGTACATAATGACCAAAACCAGACGTCTGTAGCTTAAAAATTGACAAAGTTACAAAAAATGGTCGTGTTATTTCCAATTTCCATGATTTTTGCCCAAAAAATGTAACCATGGTAACAGCAAATTTAAGTAAGCTACATGTCAAAAGAAAGGCCAGGTGATGACGAAAAAAATGAGCTATTGCAGAAGTGGATAAGCCTATTTATGGCGAAGTTATAGTGCAAAAACCGTTAACCATACCTGTCGTGACCTCGACCCTTGACCTTGGAGCAATGTTGACCAAAAACAATAGGGCACCTAGAAATTGGTTTGTCAATCAAGCCTGTAAGTTTCAAGTTGATTGATGCAAAAGTGTGGCCTGGAGAGTCGTGACAAACAAACAAACAAACAGACAACGAGACAAACAGACATACGCAACTGACGAACATGCTTGCCGAAATCGAAGATTTCCGGCAAGCAACAAACAGACAAAGAGACAAACAGACATACGCAACTGACGAACATGCTTGCTGAAATCGAAGATTTCCGGCAAGCAACAAACAGACAAAGAGACAAAGAGACAAACAGACATACGCAACTGACGAACATGCTTGCCGAAATCGAAGATTTCCGGCAAGCAATAAACCTCCATTCATACTCCCAAACTGTGCACAGGTTCGCATTAGGCCTGTAGGCCTTGTCTTTCTTAATCACCCGCCATCGTCCACAGTAATTCACAGAGTGAACATTAGAAACCATGGTTTAGGCACAGTTGTGCCGCTGCCTCAGAGATTTCGTTTGGACACAACAACTCAAAAAATATTTTACTGATCTTTACCAAACTTGACATGTGCATAGATAAGGGTGAGAGTACAGAGCCTTTTTAAAATGGGGTCATGACCTTTACTAGGAGAGTGACCTTGACCTTGAATACGTCCATTTTGGGGGAAAATCACACAATTCTTAAATATCTCAAGAAATCTTGCATGGATTGATACAAAAATCAACTTCACAGAAGATCTTGAATAGTGTTGTCATGTACTGGAAACTGGTGGCGCAATCTGTTATCCTTTCTTGTTTTCTTGCAGTTTGATACCCCCTTCATTGCCACTTGACAATACTGTGAGCATTATAAATCAAAAACTAATGGACAGATTTCTTTCATATTATGCATATACATAGACATGGGTATGATGTATTTTTAAATTGGGGTCATAACCTTTCCTATGAGAGTGGCCTTGACTTTGAATATTGCCATATATGGTGAAAATCACACAAAATCATAAATATCTCAATAAGGGATGCGTGGATTGGTCCAAAAATCAAATTGACCGAAGATCTTGGATAGCTGAAGACAGGTGGCACCACCTTCTGTCTTTCTCTTGTTTTTGTGCCTTTTAACACCCCATCATTGCCACTTGACAGTACTGTGAGCATTAAAAGTCTAAAACTTATGGACAGATTAGGCTGATATTGTGCATGTACATTAATCTTTGATACTTCTATCTTGTATTCAAGACTGGTGGCGCCATCTGCAATCGTTTGCCGTGGC
This sequence comes from Sipunculus nudus, assembly GCA_026874595.1. Classification (NCBI taxonomy): domain Eukaryota; kingdom Metazoa; phylum Annelida; class Sipuncula; order Golfingiida; family Sipunculidae; genus Sipunculus; species Sipunculus nudus. The sequence goes on from CM049312.1 coordinate 47,809,196, forward strand.
ATCCATCTGTACATGTGCTTTGAAAAAGAAAATTGCTCACATCTCTGGAGTGGTTCAAGGTATTGGTCTGAAATTTGACATGTCCATCCATCTTGGAAAGTTTTCTCGCAAACCTGACAGGTGCCACCACCTACCTTCCCATTTATGTAGAATAAATTAATGCCCTTTTCTGAGGAGTGATTTGCCCTATTGGCCTGAAATTGTGCCTATTCATAGATCTTGCACTCCTCTATCTTTTACTCAAAAACTGGTGGTGCCATCTGCAATCGTTGTGCCATGGCGTCCATCTGTACATGTGCTTTTGGTGAAAATTGCTTATAACTCCAGAGTGGTTCAAGGTATTTGTCTGAAATTTGGCATGTTCATCCCTCTTTGAAAGTTTTCTCATAAACCAGACAGGTGGTGCCATCTACCTTCCCCATTTTGTAGAATAAATTCATGCCCTTTTCTGAGGGATGATTTGCCTTATAAGCCTGAAATTGTGCATAACCATAGATCTTGGACTCCTCCATCTTGTACATAAGACTGGTGGCAGCATCTGCAATAGTTTTGCAGTTGCGTTCATTTGTACATGTGCTTTCGGTGAAAATTGCTTTTATCTCCAGAGTTGTTCAAGGTATTTGTCTGAAATATGGCATGTCCATTCATCATGGGAAAATTTCTCTTAGACCAGACAATTGGCGCCACCCACCTTCCCTTTTTATGTCCCCGCCACAAAGTGGCCGAGGCATATAGTTTTACCCATGTCTGTCCTTCCGTCATTCCGAAATCAAACAGTTGTACGGACTTTTTTTCCCAGTGCCTACAGATATTGGCCTGATTTTTGGTGTGTTGGCAGATAATGACCAGTTACAGATTGAGTTCGCGTTTCATCCCGTTTGACCTACTTTTGACCATTTTACGGCTCCTAAACTTAGAAAATTTCATGAAAAATTGAAATTTTCATGACAAATACACATGTACAGACTTTTTTTTCGCAGTGCCTGCAGATATTGGCCTGATTTTTTGTGTGTGGGCAGATATTGACCAATTACAGATCGAATCGCGTTTCGTCCCAGTTGACCTACATTTGAATGTTTTACGGCTCCTGAACATAGAAAATTTCATGAAAAATACAAAATTTTCATGACAAATACACATGTACAAACTTTTTTTCGCAATGCCTGCAGATATTGGCCTGATTTTTGTTGCGTGGGCAGATAATGACCAGTTACAGGTAGAGTTCACGTTTTGTCCCAGTTGACCTACTTTTAACCGTTTGACGGTGCCCTAACATAGAAAATTTCATAGAAAATATGAATTTTCATCACAAGTGCACATGTACAGACGTTTTTCTAATGACTGCAGATACGGGCCTGATTTTTGGTGTGTGGGCGGATAATGACCAGTTACAGATCAATTTCTTGTTTTGTCTCAGTTGACCTACTTTTGACCGTTCGACTGCTCCTGAGCATAGAAAAGTTTCATGAAAAATAGAAATTTTCATAACAAATGCATATGTACAGACCTTTTTTCCGCAATGCATGCAGATACCACCCTGATTTTTAGTGAACCTGTGAGCTTATGCGATGGTGTGGCGTCGTCCGGCGTCCGTCGTCTGTACGTTAACCCATACTATCTTGAAAACGGCAAGAGTTAGCATAAAAAAAATTTTCTGCAAAAAATTAGTCATCTAAAAAACTCTATCGGATTTTGCTTATTTTTTGGCTAACTGCATTTTCTTAGATTTTATAGAGAAAAAGCTAAAAAAGCTTTAAAAATCTTCTTCTCCGAAACTGTTCAGCCAAATTGTCCAATATTTCACAGAAATGATCCCTGGAACAATCTCTATTAATTTTATTCAAATGGTTTAAGTTCGGTGATTTTTGGCTGAGTTACAGCTAGTTGAACGAAGTCATCTGTCCAAAAAAGCATACTAAAATTACAATCTTAGAAATGGCTGGAGCTGTCATCACCAAATTTTATGCCAATGTTGGTCACATGAGTCATGTCTGAAATTGAGGTATTGGTGGCGCCACCTGCATCGGCCTTTTTTGAACGGGGTCATCAGTGCCCGTATCATACTGACAGCTACAAAAAACTTCTTCTCTGAAACCATTTGGCCAAATTGTTTAATATCGCACAAAAATTATCCTAGGGTAGTGCTTTCTGAAGTTTGTTCAAATGGTCTCAGTTCAGTGACTTTTGGCTGAGTTATGGGAAGCTGAATTTAGTTATATGCCATAACAGCCCATTTTAGCTCAGTTGCTACAAAGATCCTCTTCACAATAACCACTAGGCCAAATTCTTAAATCTCACACATTAATTATCCTTAGATGTTGATAATTCAAGTTTGTTCAAATGGTTTTGGTTCAGTGATTTTTGGCTGAGTTATGGGAAGCTTAACTTAGCTATTTTGCTTTATTTTCCCATATGAGTTATAAACCTGGACTGACGCCACTGAGGCCAATCTGTTTAATATTTTTACAAGAATAATCCCCTGAATAATTCATATTATAATTGACTTTTATGGTTCCAAAGAATGAATTTTGGCTGAATAATAAAGATTGAATTGAGTCATTTTACCATTTATGTTAGCTGTGTGAAGCAGATACATCTAGCCTGGAACCAGTTTATCAGCATCCGTTACATCATGCCTCCAGACATATAGATTTCAGGTTATCTTTGGTTAATATTGACAAGAATGTTTTTTAAAAACTTTTAAAAAATGTAGATTTATGATTTAAGATATTCCTCATGCCAGGCAATGTTTACAATCACAGGTATATGTTAACCCATACTATTTTGAAAACGACTGGAGCTAGCATCATGAAATTTAATGCAAGAAATTAGCCATTTTCTGCATTTTCTTAGATTTTATAGAGAAAAGGCTAAAAAATCTTCTCCTCTTAAACGGTCAATTCAGTTTGTTCAATATTTCACAGAAATAATCTTTTATACCATCTCTCTCAAGCTTGTTCAAATGGTTCAAGTTCTGTGAATTTGTTGAACCTCTGTCCAAAAAAGCATACTAAAATAACAATCTCAGAAACAGCCAGAGCTATCATCACGAAATTTTATGCCAATGTTGGTCACATGAGTCATTTATGAAATTCTGGTATTGGTGGTGCCACCTGCATTGACCTTTTTTTGTACAGGGGTCATTGGTCATCTGTATATCAACCAATAATTTCTCAGGAATTGCAGGAGCTACCATTCCCAGATTTTATGAAATTATCTGTCACATATGAAATGTTGTGGGATTCAGCTTATGGTTTTTAGCTCAGCTGACTATAAGTCATCTGAGCTATAGTCGTCGTCCATTGTCCGTTGTCCGTCCGTCTGTCCGTCCGCTCTCCCTGTGACACACTTGTGGGGTGAAATGGCCGTACAGATATAACTTGTGGGGATTTGTGGTCACTTGTGGGCTGCACCCCAGGAGTGATGGCTTTTAAACGTGTCCATTTGTCATCCCTGGGGTGCAGTGATAATATGGCAAAATCACCCCACAAATCTCACGGATGTCCGTGGTGACGGACAACACGTGTAGAACGGACAAAAATGATGATGCAGAGGTGACTCCTGGTGTGTGCTAACCTAACCAATGAGAGAACGGTCTTTTGGCGCCAAAATGACGTCAAGGTGACTCCTGGTGTGTGCTAACCAATGAGGGAACGGTCTTTCGGCGCGAAAAATGACGTCGAGGCATTTCGGACCATTTTGTTTTCGGCCTCATTTCCGGTGTAGACAATTCGTACCTTTTGACTTGGGCACTTTTTGGGGATCGTATATTCCATTTATTCGTACAAGTTCAAGTTACTAGGTAAGTATTGATTTGTATTTAGTAAGCTAAGTGTGTTTATAAGCTTGCTGTCTGGGTGGAACTACGATTTTGGGACCCAGCAGTTAATGTGACATCGGGCCGAAATATTACGAAACGGTTATACTGGCCGAAATGGCACATGTCCGGTATGGAAATGATAAATAATCTCAAAACCCGCATTTGTGTTTATGTGTGTGTGGGGAAATGAAAGCTCGAATAATGACGAAACGAATGAAAAAAAGTTAGAAAAATGCCTGTAACATTCTTAATTTAATGTGCGAATGATCAGGTTATAGATTTGTAAAACTGGAATGAGGAAAGGTCCGCTTGTTTCTCGCTCTTTGAGAGTACGCGCGGGTTACTTTGAGTCAAGATGGCGGATAAACCAAGCGGTAAGATGTTGATCGTGCGATAGATCTGTAGAGAGTTAAGCTGTAATTGGCAAATCTTAAACTTTGACGCCCATTATAAATGAGGTGATATTTTTCAAGAACTAATTTTTAATATTGTTTGATTAAATAATAAAGATATATGCCGCTGTGTCGTTGCGGCCTGAAATGAGAAAACGTGTCAGATCTACTGTCAAGCGGCTTCACGCAGCAGCGTTCTCTGGGTAATTGTCCTGTTTAATAACGGCTCACAGTATCATTATGAAACTTTAAATATAAAACCTTGATATGTTTTAATCTTCCTACGATATACAACTTGTCATTGAATTCTTCATAGCTGTCACTATACTGTATACAAGAAGTTCAGCGTACCCTTGCCATGTCACACGCGACACGGCGGTGCTCATCTCAAGATGGATAAACGTGTTAAACATTTTAAAAAAAATCAACATAACTGAGTTGATGTGTTAAAAAATAAAAAGAGAAGCTTCAAGTGTAATTTAACAATTAATGTTTGTAATAAAATCTAATCAACATAAAAAAAGCATTTTGATGCATATTGCCAACATTGTTTACTACTGTTTTATCAACATTTGTAACTTTTATCAGAGGGGCTAGAATCCGGTCTGCATGTTGGGGAGAGAAAAACTGGGGTTTTGGAGTTGTGGAGGAAATTAAAGTCAAAGCTTGTAATGTTGTATGTTTAAAAAAAAAATAAGGAATAAATTATATTACAGTTTTTTAAATAAGTGTAATATTGTGAAGAAAGTAAAAAATATTGCAAGAAAATTTATTACTGCTCCATGAATTTATGCTTGATGTCCGAACATGCAGACCCGATTCTATAGTCGCGATCTTTTTTCATTGCACGGATATTGAACAGGTCATTTACCAACTGCTGTTCTCATGAGTTCATTTAATCAATGCATGCATGTTTATTCATGTGACCTTGAGCTGCATCCTCAAGGTCAAATCAACTGTAATGTGAATTTCTGATCGTTCCTACCAAGATCTCACACCAGATCCTAACCGGGTGACCTTGACCTTTATTGATACAACCTATATACAGCGTGGGGGGGGGGGGGGGGGCATCTGTTTTTGCAAGTGCATTTCTAGTTTTTCCGCATCTATTCATGTGAGGTAAATTGTTCAAGTATTGTTGGGTGATTTGTCAACAACGATGATCAGCATTTGGTTGTCTGCCAAATAAGTTTTTTGTCCATATTGTGTGGGGATGATGTGTCGATGGGGTGTATTAGCTTGTCTGCAGGTGAGAAAGAAAACTGAAAATGTGTGCATAACATGGGGATATTAAATGTAAATGTCTTTTACTTGGAGGGGGGATGATTTGTCCATGACTGGTGGGGTGATTTGTTGATAAAATGTGGGGTGCATTGGCATATAAATTCTCCATGTTGTGTGGGGTGAATTGTCCAAAAGAGTGGGGTGCATTGGCATATTTACAAGATAAGTATTAAATGTAAATGTCTCTTACTTGGGGGGTGATTTGTCCATAAAATATGGGTGCATTGGCACATAAATTATCCATATTGTGTGGGGTGATTTGTCCAAAAGAGTGGGGTGCATTGGCATATCTACAAGAAGAGCATTAAATGTAAATGTCTCTTACTTGGGGGGTGATTTGTCCATAAATATTGGTGTGATTTGTCCATAAAAGTGGGGTGCATTGGTATATCAATTGTCCATGTTGTGTGGGGTCACTGGGGTGATTTGTCCAAAAGGGTGGGGTGCATTGGCATATTTACAAGACGAGTATTAAATGTAAATGTCTGTTACTTGGGGGGGGGGGTGATTTGTCCATAAATGTTGGGGTGATTTGTCCATAAAATGTGGGGTGTATTGGCACATAAATTATCCATGTTGTGTGGGGTGATTTGTCCAAAAGACTGGGGTGTATTGACATATTTACAAGATGAGAATTAAATGTGAATGTCTCTTGCTTGGGGGATGATTTGTCCATTAATATTGGGGTGATTTGTCCATAAAAGTGGGGTGCATGGGCATATAAATTCTCCCATGTTGTGTTGGGTGATTTGTCCATAAAATGTGGGGTGCATTGGCACATAAATTATCCATGTTGTGTGGGGTGATTTGTCCAAAAGAGTGGGGTGCATTGGCATATCTACAAGATGAGTATTAAATGTAAATGTCTCTTACTTGGGGGGGGGGGGTGATTTGTCCATAAATATTGGTGTGATTTATCCATAAAAGTGGGGTGCATTGGTATATGAATTGTCCATGTTGTGTGGGGTCACTGGGGTGATTTGTCCAATAGAGTGGGGTGCATTGGCATATTTACAAGATGAGTATTAAATGTAAATGTCTGTTACTTGGGGGGGGGGGGGTGATTTGTCCATAAATGTTGGGGTGATTTGTTCATAAAAGTGGGTTGCATTGGCATAAATGTAAGAAAAGTTTTAAACATGAATATTTGTCTGTTACTTAGGGGTGGGGGGGGGGGGGGAGTCCATAGTTGAGTGATTTGTCTGGAACAGTGGGATGTCTTTGCGTATATGTAAGAGGAGTATGAAACTTGAATATTTGTCTGTTGCTTTCGGGGTGATTTGTCCATAAAAGTGGGGTGCAGTGGCTTATAAATTGTCGATGTTATGAGGATTGATTTGTCCATTACTGCAGGGTGTATAATCTTGTCTCCAAGATGAGCAGATGTTTCATGTTACAAGTAGGGTATGTTATCCATTTTTTTTATGGTTAAATTTTTTAACGTTGAGTTTATATAAATATTGAAAATTTCATGACATTTTCATGTGGCACTGTGACATAAATGACAGTATTCATTATGATTCACTAATTTCAGATATGTTTGCATGGAGTCGCCTCCCTGGAATAGGGAAAGTGTACTGGCCGGTTAAGATTGTGGATTCAGAGGGGACCTCAATTACAGTCTACTCCAGTTCTGATGATGCTTAGTGAGTAATATCTAGGGTTGATTTAAGAAATTTCTATGGATTTCTTTGATGTAAGTTGATGTACAATGAGATATATCAAAATCTTAACTGCTGTTTACCTCTGACAAAGGGGGTTACATGTTTGTTTGCTGACAATTTTTTAACAGTTTGGTAGTGTACAAGACTAATCAAGAAGTAATGGACATGTTTGGATAAAATATTCAGGGGGGGTCAGACATGACCTATGGAACAGGAGGTAAAAGTTTTGTGATCCAATTGATGCTTAAGTAGTCCACAGATGCTTGACAGTGGTTGAAAACAGGCATTTTAGAGGGACACATCATGACTAAGTGACCCACTCTGGTTAAGTGACATGAATTTATAATGGGTGACATCAACTTGTAGCTGGAAAGCCACCTAGAACACGGTCGAAAGATAAGTACACACACGACTAAAGAACAATGCCACGTTGGCCAATCAAATCACATGAACATTCAGTCTTGACTGTATTAGAGTTGGTATATATATATATATATATAAATAATCAAGTTATACTTTATTTTAAAATATTTATATATATATCAGTTATTTTTATTTTTTCCACAAGGGGTACAGTATATTGTGGAATTCCTCTTCTTGATGAGATGCTGAGTCACTCATTTTCAGCCATGAAATTTTGAAATTAATTGTATTGGACTGTTTTCCAGAAAAGCCAATGTCCATGCACCTGACTGCCAGACTTGGTCTGCTTTAAATATTATATTTCAGTATATAAAATGTGTTTGTCTGTCCTTTGCAACAAGGAACAGATTTTATTATAAAAAATTTAAGAGAATATTTATGAGTAAAGGAAGGGGCTTTTCTGGTTTGTCAGACAACAAACAAAACTGATGGTATATATTGTAATATTATTTTAAGTATATTGCTTAAACATATTTCAGAGATATTGGATCTCATACTGCATGTAGTTTACTTAAAATTATGCTTTTTATATTGTTGATTATAATGTTGTAAAAGTTGTAGTGCTACATATCCTTATTCAATTGTGTTATATTTTGCAACCAGTTTTACAGTAAAAGAAGCCAACATATTAGAGTGGGGGAAACATCTTTCTCTTTTAGAGAAAGGGAAAGGTAAATGAAAGCGCAAATGTTCAGTTTGTTGTTCTTAGTTAAGGCATGATGGCATTGGCGGAATTTACTACATGTATAAATTATTCATGGAGCAGTCCCTGTGTTTTTAAAGGATACAGCTGTGAATGGACAGCCATTAATGACAGGGCCTATAAAAGTTAATTTCTTGAAACCTGACTGACAGTAAAAAATGACCCCGAACCGAAAGTTTTATGATCTCCAGATGAAAACTTTGTGACAGAGAATTGCTTGGAATATTTTATTCCAAGAAAGTAGCTGAATCTTCAAAGACAGCAGAATCCTACACAGTAACACTTGCTGTGCTTCACCTGGAAAGAAAAATTTGCTCAACCACTCATATTAATTAATATGTTCAATACTTGAAAGCCTATCGACAGATTTCATTGGTTGCAAATTCTTCCTTTTTAAAAAAGGTTTTAAAATTTTTTTTCCTAATTAGCTACCATAACCTTCCTACCTACCCAGCATATTTGGGACATATTCTCTAGAGGCAAATCTGTATTTTTCTTGGCCCTGCACACTTGTGAATTTCCCAAGGCCTGTCTTCATGTGAATTTCAATAATATCAATTCTACTTAATGGTTCTTTCAAAATTGATATTAGATGTCACCTTTTCGTGTCATTTCCTGCAATCAGTTACATATTTAGTTAGACATTTGTGCAGACCTGATTTAACCAGTGTCCATATGTTAATATACCATGCTTGTTAATCTGCTAGTTTTGGAACCCTTCCCCAGACACTTCTTCTGACAGTGCTATGAAATATCCAGACCAAAATTCATGTGCAAGGTTCCCAAAGTAAACTTGACCATTTACCTGCACTTTCCTATTGAGAAGAGAAACTGCATGAGAAAGAAAAATAACTGTCAGATTATAATTTAAAATATCACTTGAGGTATTTACAAAGAAGCAGTTTGTAACATTGTTCATTTTTCTTTGATGAAGTTAGGTAATTAAAAAAAACCTGATTGACATTAGGTAAGAATTTGAGTTCTGTTTCATTTCCATGCTCTGCATTAATGGATTTTTGCTTGATTGGGGTTTTATTTAAGATTTTTTCTCGCCAACCCAAATGGCCAGTAAAATGTATACTGAATTGGTAGCCAAAATCAAGTATTTTTAGGGGGGGGCAGATGGCTCAACTTATTTTAAATTTTTTATATTTCATTTTAATTGCAATTTAGCATAAAGGTTTTAAAAGATAATTGCACAGAGTATAAAAGTATAGTTGATTTAAAATGGCAAAATGTAAATGCTGGAAATTCAGAATATTATCACAGTGTTATCAAAATTAAAAGGAACTGTTTCATGGCTGTTTGATAAAATATAAGCTATTTAGGGCAAAACACTGTTTTAAGGTTATGATCCCTTGCCAATTTAATTTTTTTGTGGTAAATGCCACAAGAACACACAATCCTTTAATAACATGTAGCTGGAGAGCTAGATGCATCATTCATTTCTAAATATTGTTTTGTAATGAATGATGCTTCGTAATAGCTATCCAGCCTCAAGTTATCAGTTTGCTGTTTACATGGTTTTTGATTTTCATATTATTCATATACAACTTTCATTAAGATGTCCAGACAACACTTCTACTTTAGTGGGAATAATGCTGGAGGTGGTAATTACCATGTTGATTATCTTGTTTCAGTCATGCTGAGGAAAAAACCCAATTCTCTGAAGGCATTCTTGGATGACTTTGAATGGATTCTAAGTAAGTATATCTTGCAGCACAGCTTTCAGATGTATGTTACCTTGTGTACCTATTTCTGTGGTTGTCAGAGCTTGGTCGTCATTGACTCTTTCTTTTTTAAATTTTGTGGATTATGTGCTCCTGTGTCACTCAGGTTCACAATGCATTGTGTATAGATAGGGAGTGTATTGTGTATAGATGTATTGTAGAGAACTGGTGAGATACCTTTTTGTTTTTGTATCTTAATTTAAATATTACCAAATTTAGTATTTCTATTTGAGGTTGAGAGCCAGCATTTGTATTTGGATCACAGATTTGCTGTATTTGGTCTAAAGCCATTTAGATAATCATAAAGGGATAAGTCATCCAGAGAAGTCTGTGTGTTGTGTGACCACCTAACTAGATTGGACTTGTTACACATATTTAGTGTTGTTAACAAAGGTGTTTTGCCTGGAATGTTTGCTGCTTTCAGCAGATTTGAATAATTGATGTTCTTGTGCTGCAACAAATTTCTATAGATTTATGACTGCTCAGATTGACCGCTTGTAGAAATGATGGTAACATGTTAAATAGATCAGAACTTAAATTTGGTCGGTCTTGTAATTGGTGTCCTGTATTTGATTTTTTATTTCTATATAATGCTGTGTATTTTTATTTGAACAAAAAAGAACTTATTTTTATTTATTTATTTTGTGTATGTGACCCCGTAACCTGGAAAAGATGGATAAAAAGATTTCATTTCAATGTTTACAGCCCAGCTTGAACAGAGTCAACCAAGGGATGAGCTATCCACACATCAGTCCAAGAATCAGCAAGTGGAGAGCAAGTTATCAGAGACTGGAACTTCCAGTTTACCCGGAAGTCTGACATCTGTGAGTCAGCTATCAGGGATTCAACATGATGAGAGACCATTATCCGGGAGTCAGCTGTCAGAAAGTCCATTTTCCACATGCCTTCAACCTGTGAGTTTTTCACTCGAGGGTCAGTCCACTAATCCTCAGTCTAAGAGTCTGTTACCTGTAAGTCTGTACAGGAATCCTCAACCTGAGAGTCATGCACTGAGTCCTCTACCTGAGATCCAAATACCTGTGAGTCCCTCCATAATACATCAGACTGAGAACCAGCTGTGTGCAAACGAATCAGTGAGTCTGTCTGATGTAACTGAATCTAGAGATCGCGAAGGGAGCCTGTACAGTCCAACAAATGATAACAGTGACGACAGTAGTTCAAATGGTCATGACGTAGATTCCAGGGACGAGCTATCCACACATCAGTCCAAGAATCAGCAATTGGAGAGTGAGTTATCAGAGACTGGAATTGAGATTCCTAAAATTTTGATTGGATCAGTGCACCAACACAGACCCAAGTGTTTTAGTTCTCTCTTATTGTATCCCCAGACAAAGTCGGGGATACTATGGTTTTATGTCGGTCCCATCCACACCGCCGCATATAAATCTTGTACCCACGATAACTCAAAAAATATTTCACTGATCTTATACAAACTATACATATGCATAGATATGGATGAGAGGACAACGCCTAATTAAAATGGGGTCATGACCTTCAATAGGAGAGTGACCATGAGCTTGAATAGGTGCAATTTTGGGCAAAAACCCACATATTCTTAAATATATGAAGAAATCTTGAATGGATTGATCTAAAATTCAAGTTCACCGAAGATCTTAAATAGCTTTATCACATGCCGGAAACTGGTGGTGCCACCTATTGCCTTTTTCTTGTTTTAGCGGGTTTTAATACCCCCAATATTGCTACTTGACAGTACTGTGAGCATTATAACTCAAAAAGTAATGTACAGATATCTTTAATATTATGCATATACATAGATATGGGTTATGGGATGATGTTATATAAATTGGGGTCATGACCTTTCCTGGGAGAATGGCCTTGTCCTTGAATATTTCCATATATGGTGAAAATCACACAAATTCTTTAATATCTCAAATAATGTTGCATGGATTAATCCAAAATTCAAGTTGTCCAAAAATATTGGATAGCTTTGTCATGTGCCAGAAACTGGTGGTGCCACCTATTGTCTTTTTCTTGTTTTAGCGGGTTTTAATACCTGTATCAGTGTTACTTGACAGTACTGTGAGCATTATAACTCAAAAACTAATGGTCAGATATCTTTAATATTATGCATATATATAGATATGGGATATGTGATAATGTATGTATAAATTGGGGTCATGACCTTTCCTGTGAGAATGGCCTTGACCTTGAATATTTCCATATATGGTGAAAATCACACAAATTCTTTAATATCTCAAATAATTTCGCATGGATTGATCCAAAATTCAAGTTGTCAAAAGATATTGGATAGCTTTGTCATGTGCCAGAAACTGGTGGTGCCACCTATTGTCTTTTTCTTGTTTTAGCGGGATTTAATCCTCTATCAGTGCTACTTGACAGTACTGTGAGCATTATAACTCAAAAAGTAACGGTCAGATTTCTCCTATATTATGCATATACCTAGATATGGGTTATTGGATGATGTATGTTTAAATTGGGGTCATGACCTTTCCTGTGAAAGTGGCCATGACCTTGAATATTTCCATATATCACACAAATTCTTTAATATTTCTAGTAATATTGCATGGATCGATCCAAAATTAAAGTTGACCAAAGATCTCGGATAGCTTTGTCATATTCTGGAAACTGGTGGTGCCACCTATTATCTTTTTCTTGTTTAAGCAGGTTTTAATACCCCATCATTAGTACTTGACAGTACTGTGAGCAAGGCAGGTGTGAGGGGGAGAAGATGGGAGGGGTTAATTGTCTGGGGATACTATGGCACCTGCGGTTCCAAGAAATGTCTAGTTAAAAAAAGTTTTATTGGCATTATTGTTGTTTTTTCTATGTAAACTTGAAGACCTAATATTTGTTGAAAATTTTTAAATAGATCCAAGACTTCTTTGATTGTCATTGGTCCTCCTGTTGGAGTGGAAACTCTGTCACTTGCCTACTGAATAATTTAATGTTCCTTCTGATGATTTTAAAAATATCTTATGGCAAAGCCTGTTCTTCTGCTTGTAAGTGGAAGTTTTTACTTCACAGTATGTAATCTCTTGTTTTTTTTAAATAAAAAATTACATCTCCAAATTTGTAATGTGTGTTATGTTTCAGCTGGGATATCTTGCACTACTTTGTGAATATGCCATTGTGGATATGCCAGCTGCTTTTGCTTATTCAAATCAGTTTTTTTAGCTCAGCTGACTATAAGTCATCTGAGCTATAGTCGTGGTCCATTGTCCGTCGTCCGTCCGTCTGTCCGTCCGTCCGTCCGTCCGTCCGTAGATGTGGCACGTTTTGAAACCGTAAGACCTAGGAATCCAAAATTCAGCATAATGTTAGATGTCCCCAAGATCTCCTACCAAGCCGAAAACTGGGTCTTTGCGACTTCATTCCTTTGAGAAATTAAGGAAAAACCTCAATTTTTTATGAAAATCCTATTTTCACACTTCAGGACTGCCTAATATCAAAACCACTCATCTGTTTTTCTTCATATTTACCATAAATATTCCTCTATATAGTTCCTATGTACATGCCAGAAATTAAGTCTGTAAATTATAAATTCTTTAAGTTATGGGCCCAAACATAATGGACTTTGTAAAAAATCAGGAAAAATAAGAACTCACTTAACATGAAAAATTTTGAAACTAGAGTCTATTTTCTCAAGTATATAACTATGTTTAATTAAGATTCAATTGTTTACCCAAAATTAGATCTGAATTTTGTAAAATTTTTAAGTTATTAGCATAAAAAAAAATCAGCACCTTAAATTTTGCCCAACTTTGACCATGGCACGTTTTTTTCCTGTAAGCACCATTGATTTAATTTTCACAGCATGTAAACATAAATATTTAGTTTGTCTAAATCTGAAATTTGAAAATAAAAGCTTGAAAATTAAGCTAGTTATTGATTTTTTTTTCTGTAGTCACTTGCTTTGATTACAGATGCAGGGTCCCACTCCAGGTCACTGGAAGTCAGCTATGCCAGGGTTTCTGATTTGTTACAGTCACTGGGGGAGATCCCCTGCTGTGACAGGTGTACAGTTATTCTCATATCACCACCCCAATCAAACCCCCCCCCCCCCCGCAAACCCAACCCACCAAGTGTTATGCAGTAATTGTTATTGTTTTCACTGTATCTCCTTAATTGTAATGCTGTTTTCACTCCGATATGCAAAAACTTTCCTTGAAAAAATAATTCAAGGTGTAATCCAGAAGATGCAATGTTGTGTAATGTAGCATTTTTAAAGAAATCAATTTTCTTTTAAATGATTTTAACAAATTTTATTGAACCCATCAGTATGCTTAAATTATTATAAAATATGAAGCACATTATGGATAAATAAAGACACAATTAAAAATTGTGAAATCTAAATCAAGTATTATTTTTAGATATTTATTGTTTTGCAGATTTAAAAGATATATTTTTGTGGTAAAAAATAAATAAACATTTGTATGTATGATGTGGTGTTATCTGACAAGATTGAGATTTATGATGATGCAATTGAGAATTATGAATCAACTTTTATATTCAGATATATATGTTAAATTGGAAATGTATAGAAATATACACTTAAATTAGAAAATAATTGATGTGATAAAAAAATGAGGATTTAATACAAACATTTGTTCATTATTTTCCTGTCTCAGCAGAATTTGAGATCAGGCTTTGTTTGCCCTGTTTTATGTTGTTAATTAGCTATATTTCAAATGTATACATTTCATAAAAAAATACATATATTTAATAATATATATTATACAAAAAAATAGATTCCATTGAACAAATGTGTAAATTACTGAAATGTCAACAGTTAATGGAAAAACCAACTAATGATCATGGTATTAGTACAGATCATTTGTTCACAAACTGCTCACATGCTTTAGTTTCAACATTAGGAAACACATGGTCAGGTCACAAAATATTTTTTGCAACAATTTCTTGCTCATCAATACAAACCAATCATATAAACCAACCATGGCCTTTATTACCTCTTCCTCTTACACTTTATCTCCATTTGATATTATTTTAGATTTTTACCTTCAAGGTTAACGTCAGCTGAGCACAGTGACCCATAGGTCCCTTGTTTTTGTTTTCAAATGTACACCAGGATTTTTTTGCAAAACTAATCTCCAAGGTGACTCCGTATTTATGAACTTACCTTGCAAATTAAACTGGAGGTTTATAGTGGAGAACAATCTATTGCACAAATGTTTCATTTGACAGCTGAGCTAATGCTGTCATCAATTATTTACATTTTCAGTTCATGCAATACTGCAAGGCATATTGGCTTCAGCTAAGTTAGGAGTTGGTGATGATCCTGCAGAAGTTACAACTGTGGATCATTATGTACTCAGTTTAGGAGATTGCACTTTTGACCTCTCTGAAACTGCTGGTCCTTTTTCTTCAAATTTTACATGCCATCCACTGACAGCAGTGCAAACTGTCAGCACTGTAATCCTGATCATGATGCAGCTCTTGAGTTTGTGAATCATTTATGATAAGACGGAGATAGATTTTAGACTTCTCCAGGCCAACATGGCGATCAACTGATCTTGCAACCTCTCCACGCCCCCCCCCCCCCTCGTTTCCACTTAAATAGCCAGATAGTACCAGTGCTCTTCCCCCTTTCAAACCCAATGTATATTGAATGTTCCCTTCTCGTAAAACACAAATCCCCCTGCATTTAATGAACAAATCACCCCACTGTTAATTGATTTTGCACCCCACACATTAATAGCTGAAGCACCCCACATTTTTGGACATTAAGGTGGTGCCCACAAAACAAATGTGTACTCCCGTGCACCCCATAAGTGATGAACCCCACAAATACACCTACGGGAGTACGTCCGTCCCTCAGTCCGTCCGTCCGTCCGTCCGTAGATGTGGCACGTTTTGAAACCGTAAGACCTAGGAATCCAAAATTCGGCATAATGTTAGATGTCCCCAAGATCTCCTACCAAGCCGAAAACTGGGTGTTTGCAACTTCGTTCCTTTGAGAAATTAAGGAAAAACCTCAATTTTTTATTAAAAACCTATTTTCACACTTCAGGACTGCCTAATATCAAAACCACTCATCTGTTTTACCTCATATTTACCATAAATATTCCTCTATATAGTTCCTATGTACATGCCAGAAATTATGTCTGTATTATTTAATTTAAAAAAGTTATGAGCCCAAACATAATGCATTTTGTAAAAAATCAGAAAAGATATTTGATCACTTAACACAAAAAATGTTAATGCTATGGACCTTTTTTCCAGTAATATAACTTTAATTAATCAAAATTAAATTGTATACCCAAAATTAGATGAAAATCTTTTAAATTTTTTAAAATATTAATAAAAATAAAAAATTGGTACCTTAAATTTTGCCCAACTTTGACCATGGCACGTTTTTTTTCCTGTAAGTACTGTGGATTTAATTTTTGTCACCATTTCAACTGTTAAAACAAAAAATTTGAAACCAGTTGATCAAAAACTGTAGATTTTAATCAAGTTTTCAAGCACCATGTAACATATTGTTTACATCAAGCTAGTGTTATGCAGTTTGCAAGAGCTCAGCTCCCCAGCTTCAGCTCTAATTTCCTTAAATTTGGCATACAGTTAGATGTCTCCAAAATGCCCTACCATGCCAAGAATTTGGTCACTAGGACATTAGAGATATTAATGAAAAACTTCATTTTTCCATTAAAAACCCATTGTTACACTTCAAGACTGCCTAATATCAAAACCACTGATCTGACTTTAATCATAAATAATATACATATTTTTCATTCTCTATGCACATGCCAGAATGATGTCAGTATTGTGTAATTGTTTTAAGTTATGGGCCCAAACATAATGCACTTTGTAAAAAATCAAGAAATATATTTACTCCCTTAACAAGAGCATTGCTGAAGCTAGAGATTTTTTTGTCAGGGATGTAACATTATTTAATCAAGATTCAATTGAATACCCAAAATTAGTTCTGAATTTTTCAAATTTTATTTAGTATAAATATAAAATTTGTACCTTAAATTTTGCCCAACTGTGACCATGGCACGTTTGTTTCCCGTGAGCACTGTTGATATAATTTTCATATCATGCACACATAAGCATTTCAGCTTTTCAGTTTAAAAAAGCTGAAAGAAATTGGCCAAAAATTGTAGCTTTTATTAATGTTTTTTATGAGACCCTGTCAGACTTTGGCTCTCTCCAGCCCCTCTTGAGTCACCTGTATGTTGACCTTGTTGACCTTTCATCAAATTATGCACGCTTGAGGCGAGGCATACATGGAATCCAGGCAGCTTATGGCCAGCCACAGTTGATCCAGGTGTCCAACCCAACTCATCTAGTAGTTTTAACCAACAACATAACAAAAAACAATAAATTAATAAATTTTTATTGGTTTTTAATAACAAATTAAAGAAAAATAGAAAAGGAATTTGTTAGTTTATAATAACAGGAAATTAACTTGCAGTTACTGATGATATAAGAATCTTGTATCGATGGGTAGAATGTCACATATTCCAAATAACACCATGCAGTCACCTATGGCATTTTTCAGTTCAATTTTAATGATAAAGAAGTAAATCATATTATTCATTACTAATCATTAGGGATCATATGAAGGAAATTAGACAAAGATGCAGTTGATAATATTAATCTAGATTCCTGCTGTGTCTAGTGTGTACATTGATGTGAAATTAGTCCAAAATGAATTTTTTAGTTATTTTTTAATATAAATAAAAGCCATAACACCAGATACTTATGATCATTATTTAAATGTGTGAATTTGGTATATTCTGGATTCTCAACATCATTGTTTGGTGAAAACTGAATAAATTCCAGACATGGTGCAAATACTTTGTAATTGTATTTAAATACGAATATGATTTTGTACTCCTTTATAAAATTTCTTGCATAAAGAATGGGAATTCAGGTAAAAATGAAAATATATGAATACTCGAGCAAATACTTTCAAAATGTATTCATGAATGCATTCATGAATATATTCTTTAATATTATTTTAATAATCATATCAGTTATATTTCATTTATATATTTATATTTATTACCACACAAAACCAGCATGTGCCTCATTTCTAAATAATATTTTTTTATCATATATAACAGCTGAGCGTCGTGACCCATAGGTCCCTTGTTTGTTATCTGCATTTACTTAGATTTTATAGGGGAAAAGCTGATAAACCTTTAAAAGTCTTCTTGTAAATGGTCCAGCCAAATTGTTCAGTATTTTACAGAAATGATCCGAGAGACAAGCACTCTCAAGTTTGTTCAAATGTTTTGCATTTGATGAATTTTAGTGGAGTTAAATGAATTTGAACAGTCATTTGGCCAAGTAAGTATACTGACATAGTTATCTCAGAAATGACAGAAGCAAGCATTACCAAGTATTGTGCAAATGTTGGTCACATGACTCATATTTGAAGTTGCAGATTTTGATGTGCCACCTACATTGACCTGTTTTTTTATGGGCAAAAACCTCATAATTTTAGCCTCTTTCAACTTAAAATGTTTATGATGAAACTGTCAAGTTGAATCATTCAATTTTTCAAAAGAATTATTGTAGGACATGGTTCTTTCAATAATATCAGAAAAACTTAAGTTGGTCTTATGGCCATTATTATGTCTAACACAAACTGAGGACTGCAAAACTGTTCTTCTACAAAATTATTGTTTCAATTATAACTTCTGTTACATGGCACAAAAATTATTCTTAGGTGGCCTTTGTTCAAGTTTACTTGAATGATTTTTGGCAGAATAATTGGACCTTTAACAATGAAAGAACTGAATATTTTATTTTTTTAGATATTTTGATAAAAAGTTTATGAATATTTCAGCTTGAAAAAAAAGCAAAAAAAAAAAGCCTTTCAGAATGTGTAAACAGATTTGCCAACAGGCTAAGATTGTGTCTGTATATTTACATAGGTTAAAAACTGCCAACTGTTTCAGATTTGGCATTAGATCATGGGCAGCATGTGATCACCTCATTGGTGTCATGCCCCTCAGGGCTGTAAGTGGAGCCAATCTATTTCTAGCTTTGGCCGACTGCCAACTGTATCAGATTAGGCAACAGGTCAAGAGTTCACTCTGTGCAGCCAGGTACAGGTCAAAAGTTCACCGAGTCTAGCCAGGTGCAGGTCATGAGTTCACTCAGTGCAGTAGCCTGAGCTAGCAAATTTGTCACAGTTCACTTGGGGCAACTGCCTTTCTCACCTAAGCATGGTCGGCCCCATGCATCAGACTTAAGGTAAGTTTGATGTATTGGCCTAATATTTTGACCTGTCTATGTGTCTTTGATGGGTTTCTCGTTCACAAAACAGGTGTCACCACCTACAATGACATTTGCACAGTGTGTGACTTTTGTGCCTGCTTATTTCTATAGAGGAACTTGATATATCATCCTGAAATTGGGCATATTTATACCTATCGTATTTTAATTATTGTATACTTGTCGTATACAAGACTGGTGGTGCCACCTACAATAATTTTTTGCACAGTGTGTATCCCTGCTTATTTCTTAGGAGGGGTTTGATATATCAGTCTGAACATGGGCATATGTATATATCTCTGAAACCTTTTTGTATACAAGACTGGTGGTGCCAGCTACAGTCATTTTTAGCTCAGCTGACTGTAAGTCAACTGAGGTATAGGTATTGCGCTTTGTCCGTCGTCCGTCTGGACATCCGGCCGGCCGTTAGCAGGGCACAAATCATAACAGCTGGTCCTAGAAACTTCTAAGTGAACTTCCAGGGAGGTCAATTAAACATTTCCTTGGAAACCTGAAATTAGGTCACTGCGACCTTTTTCCTTTGAGTTATTGGGCTTGAAAGTACCCCCCAGAATATTAAAAAATTTGATACAAAACCTTCAATATCTTGATAATTAATGCATGGTTTGTCATGAATCTTGCCTTAAATATTGACCATGACTAGTTTTGTCAGTTCCTGAAACGTGGTGGTTTTCCTATTTTAACATATATTTATCTATTTATTTACTATAAAATGACAACAATCATGTCAGTTTCTCAGCTGTCATTACATCTGGTGTCCCAAAACCTGGTGTGTTTATTGATCACAAGTGGATGCCCTATACTAATCACCCTGTCTGTCAGTCTGTCTGTTTGTATGTCTGTCTGTCTGTCAATCCGTCCATCAACACAAATTAGTTTCCAGATGATAATTTTAGTTAAGTTTGATATATTGGTTGGTTTCATACTTAACTTATAAATGGCCCACCACTAAAGTAAGAACTATTTCGAATTTGGGGTCCAACGGTCAAAGGTCAAGGTCACAGGACCCATTTCATTTAAAAGGAATGTGTATGCATTTGAAGCCAAACTTTTCATCGCAAACCTTCCATCTTCAAGATATTGCTAACCTGCCACTAGGGAAGATTCTGTTTGATTTTTGGGTCATAGGTCAAAGGTCAAGGTCACAGGGCCCATCCGTTCACAAATTATTTTATGGATGATAATTCTGCTTTTGAGAGACAGACTGGCTTCAAACTTGAATTAATAATGACCAACCACATATGTAAATTCATTTTGATTTTCAGGGGCCAAAGATCTAAGTTGAAGGTCACAGAAGCCACATCTTTAAAAAGATTGTGGATGCACTGTAAATCAAACTTTTCATCCTGAACTTTCCAACATTCACACATGGCTTACTTGCCAAAAGTGAGCTTCCGGAAACCTGTAGAATTTGAGGTTAACTGGTCAGAGGTCAAGGTCACTTTTTTAAAGATTGTTACAATAATCCTAATGCTGCAAGTTCAAGGATATTAAGTTCTGAGATTTTTTGGTACAAGGTCATTGGTTAAGGTCACAGGACTGTCATTCTGAAAAATGTCTTTCAAAATATCCTTATAGACAAAATCAACTGAGCATTGAGACCCATGGGTCCCTAGTTGTGTTGTGTGCACCCATGCCAGAATTTCAACAGTGATGTTTGTGTAATTGTTTCTTATTCAAAATGTTTTTTATACCTGCATTGTTCAAATACATGAGAAGTCATGGTCCAGCATTGAAGCATTATACCTGGTGTATTTCCCAATGCACAGGTTCGCATTAGGCCTGTAGGCCTTGTTTATGGTTGGGCAGATAATGACCAGTTACATATCGAGTTCGTGTTTCATCCCCGTTGACCTACTTTTGACCATACGACACCTCCTGAAATTTTTACAAAATTTAACAATTGTTTCTAATTTGCCCCAGGCGGGGGCATTCGTGTCGTTCAGACACATCTAGTTTGTAGAATAAAATAGTGCCCTTTTCTCAGGTGTGATTTGGCCTATTGGCCTAAATTGTGCATATCCATAGATCTTCCACTCCTTCATCTTGTACGCAAGACTGGTGGTGCCATAAGCTATCGTTTTGCCATGGTGTCCATCTGTACATGTGCTTTCCGTGTAAATTGCTCATACCTCTAGAGTGGTTCAGGGTATTGGCCTTGAATTTGGCATGTCTATTAATCGTTGAAAATTTTCTTGTAGACCAGACAGGTGGTGCCACCTACCTCCCCTTTTTTTGTAGAATAAATTAATGCTCTTTTCTAGGAGTGGTGTGCTGTATTGGTCTTAAACTGTGTATTAACCATAAATCTTGGCCTCCTTCATTTTGTATGCAAGACTGATGGCGCCATCTGCTATTTTTAGCTCAGCTGACTATAAGTCATATTAGCTATACTGATGGTCCTTTGTCCTCTGGTTGTTCATCCGTCTGTCCGTTAAACTGGCATGTTGGACCATTGGACCTACGAATCTGAAATTCTGCATATTGTTAGATGTTCCGAAAATCTCCTACCATACAGAAAATTGGGTCACTAGGACTTTGTTCCTTCGAGATATTAAGGAAAAACCTCCGTTTTCCATTAAAAACCCATTGTTACACTTCAAGACTGCCTCATTTCAAAACCACTGAGCTGAATTTGATCATAGTAAATATGCATATTTGTCCATACATTTCCTATGTACATACCAAAAATTAGGTCAGTATTGCATAATTTAATGAAGTTATGGGCCCGAACATAATGCAACTTATAAAATATCAGGAAATATATTTACTCACTTAACATAAGAATTGCTGAAGCAAGAGACTTTTATTCAGGGATGTAACTTCATTAAATCAAGATTCAGTTGTATACCAAAAATTAGATCTGAATTTTTCAAATTTTATAAGTTATTAGCATAAATATAAAATCAGTATATTAAATTTTGCCCAAATTTGGCCTTGGCACATTTGTTTCCTGGAAGCACTGTTGATTTAATTTTCATATCATGCACACATAAAGATTTTAGCTTCTAAATTCTGAAATTTGAAAGGAATTGATCAAAAACTGTAGCTTATATTAAACTTTTTATGAGACCATGTCACACCTAGGCTGTACTGAAGCCCCTCTATATGTCCCCACATTGACCTTTCAGGCCAATTATTCATGCTTGAAGTGAGTCACTCTGCAGCCAGCCTGCTCTTGGGTGGCTTCAGCTGGATCTTACTGTCCCACCCCCTCCTCTAGTATTTGTTTTGGCCAAAAACATAACAATAAACAACATTTTAAAAAAATATTGGTTTATAATAAGAACTTTTTAATAATAAATGGAAAAGGAATTTTATAGTTAATATATGGCCAAAAATGTATTTCAAATGGCACCATGCAGTCACCATTTGGTATTTTTAATTTCAATCATAAAAATGAAAAATTAATAAATAAAATTGTTTACTCTTAGAGATTATTTTAAGTAAGTTAATGATAGATAAGGGTGCAGTTGATTATAATAATCTAAATTTCCAGGTCTTTTCCAGGTGTTTAATATGTTGGTTTATGAAAATGATGTTAACACAATAACTTTGTAAAAATTTGAGGTACAGTCACCAAACCCACAGGTTTGATGCATCTTATCAACGGCTAGGTCAAGTTCGAACATGGATGACCTTGATGCATTTATTCAAGGTCACAGCAGCGATTATGCTAAAATGAAATAAGGCAATAACTCAAAAAGAATTTGTGCTACAGTCACCAAACCTACAGTTTGGATGCATCTTATCATGGGCTAGGCCAAGTTCGAATATGGATGACCTTGATGCATTTTTCAAGGTCACAGAGGGGATAAAGCTGAATGATGTTAACTTTAATATCTCACTGAGGGATTCATGGATTGGTCCAAAAATCAAATTGACATAAGATCTTTGATAGCATTGTTTTTTCTGCAGAAGACAGGTGGCGCCACCTCATGTTGTTTTCTTGCTAAAATGTTTAAACAGGACAACTTTGTAAGAATTTGAGGTACAGTCACCAAACCCACAAGTTTGATGCATCTTATCAACAGCTAGGTCAAATTTGAATAGAAACCATGGTGGCTTGCCAAGTGTCAGTCTCTGCATCTGAATTCAAGATGGGATCCTATTCTTCGAGGCGGGGGGGGGGGGGGGGGTTAATTGACTGGGGATACTATGGCACATGCGGTGCCAAGAAATATCTAGTTAGCTATGATTGTTGATGGAATTTAGAAATGTGAATCAACTTAAATATTCACAATTCCATATATGTAACACTGTAAATGTATAGTAACATTTTTAAACCTGGAAAAAAATGATGTAATGAAAAAAAGGAATCAATGTAAATGTTGAAGCTGAACTTAGCCAGTTTGCTGTATCTTCCTATATGAGTTATAAACCTGCAAAACATTTTTCGACTGATGTCACTGAAGCCAGTTTGTTAAATATTTGACAAGAATAATCCCTATAATAATTCTTATAATAATTATCATTAATGGTTCCACATGAATGATTTTTGGCTGAATTATGGAGATTGAATTGAGTCATTTTACCATATATGTTAGCTGTGTGATGCTGTTACATCTAGCCTAGCGCCAGTTTATCAGCATCTATTACATCATGCCACTAGATATTTAGATTTCAGGTTATCTTTGGTTAATATTGACAAGAAAGTTTTTTCAAAAGCTTTTAAAAAATTTAGATTCATGATTTAAGTTGTTCATCATACCAGGCAACGTTACAATCATGGATATTCAGCTCTCTGTGGCTATATAAAGACAACTGTACGTGGATTATAAATTATAAGCGAACCTGTGAGCTTATGCGATGGTGTGGCGTCGTCCGGTGTCTGTACAATAACCTACACTATCTTGAAAACGGCAAGAATTAGCATCACGAAATTTTATGCATAAAATTAGTCATCCAAAAAGCTCCATCGGATTTTGCTTATTTTTTGGCTAACTGCATTTTCTTAGATTTTATAGGGAAAAAGCAAAAAAGCTTAAAAAATCTTCTTTTCCGAATCTGTTCAGCCAAATTGTCCAATATTTTACAGAAATGATTCTTGGAACAATCTCTCTCTTAAGTTTGTTCGAATGGTTTAAGTTCAGTGATTTTTGGTTGAGTTATAGGAAGTTGAACGAAGTCATCTGTCCAAAAAAGCATACTAAAATTACAATCTCAGAAATGGCTTGAGCTATCATCACCAAATTTTATGCCAATGTTGGTCACAAGAGTCATATCTGAAATTGAGGTATTGGTGGCGCCACCTGCATCGGCCTTTTAGTATGGGGGTCATCAGTGCCTGTATCATACTGACAGCTACAAATAACCTCTTCTCTGAAACGAAATGGCCAAATTGTTTAATATTGCACAGAAATGATTCTAGGGTGGTGCTTTCTGAAGTTTGTTCAAATGGTTTCAGTTCAGTGACTTTTGGCTGAGTTATGGGAAGCTGAATTTAGTCATATGTCATAACAGCCCATTTTAGCTCAGTTGCTACAAAGATCCTCTTCACAATAACCACTGGGCCAAATTCTTAAATCTTACACATAAATTATCCTTAGATGTTGATAATTCAAGTTTGTTCAAATGGTTTTGGTTCAGTGATTTTTGGCTGAGTTATGGGAAGCTGAACTTTGCCATTTTGCTGTTTTTTCCCGTTTGAGTTATAAACCTGGACTGACGCCACTGAGGCCAATCTGTTTAATATTTTTACAAGAATAATCCCCTGAATAATTCTTATTATAATTGACTTTTATGGTTCCCAAGAATGAATTTTGGCTGAATAATAAAGATTGAATTGAGTCAGTTTACCCTATATGTTAGCTGTGTGAAGCAGATACATCTAGCCTGGAACCAGTTTATCAGCATCCGTTACATCATGCCTCTAGACATTTAGATTTCAGGTTATCTTTGGTTAATATTGACAAGAATGTTTTTTAAAAACTTTTAAAAAATGTAGATTTATGATTTAAGATATTCCTCATGCCAGGCAATGTTTACAATCACTGGTATATGTTAACCCATACTATTTTGAAAATGACTGGAGCTAGCATCATGAAATTTAATGCAAGAAATTAGCCATTTTCTGCATTTTCTTAGATTTTATAGAGAAAAGGCTAAAAAGACTTTAAAAATCTTCTCCTCTTAAACGGTCAAGCCAGTTTGTTCAATATTTCACAGAAATAATCGTTTATACCATCTCTCACAAGCTTGTTCAAATGGTTCAAGTTCTGTGAATTTTGGCCAAATTACATGAAGTTGAACCTCTGTCCAAAAAAGCATACTATAATGACAATCTCAGAAACAGCCAGAGCTATCATCACCAAATTTTATGCCAGTGTTGGTCACATGAGTCGTATATGAAATTCTGGTATTGGTGGCGCCACCTGCATTGACCTTTTTAGCTTAGCTGACTATAAGTCATCTGAGCTATAGTCGTGGTCCATTGTCCGTCGTCCGTCCGTCTGTCTGTCCGTCCGTCTGTCTGTCCGTCTGGATGTCAGTCCGTAAGACTGGCACGTTTCGACACCGTTGGACCTACGAATCTGAAATTCGGTATACAGTTGGATATCCCCAAAATCTCCTACCATGCAGAAAATTGGGTCAATAGTACTTCGTTCCTTCGAGATATTAAGGAAAAACCTCAATTTTTTATTAGAAATCTATTTTCACACTTCAAGACTGCCTAATATCAAAACCACTCATCTGGTTTTCTTCATATTTACCATAAATATTCATCTATATAGTTTCTATGTACATGCCAGATATTAAGTCAGTATTATATAATTTGAAAAAGTTATGGGCCCAAACATAATGGACTTTGAAAAAAAATCAGGAAGATATTTGGTCACTTAAGACCAAAAGTGTTAAAGGTAGGGACTTCTTTCCAGTAATACAACTTTAATTAATCAAAATTTAATTGTATACCAAAAATTAGATCAAAATCTGTTAAATTTTTTTAAATATTGTTAAAAATATAAAATTGGTACCTTAAATTTTGCCCAACTTTGGCCACGGCACGTTTTTTTTTCCTGTAGGTACTGTGGATTAAATTTTCACAGCATGTATACATAAGGATTTAATCTGTTAAAATCTGAAATTTAAAAATAAAAGCTGCAAAATTAGGCTAGTTATTGAATATTTTTGGAGGCTCTTGTTGTATTCCCTTGCATTGTCAAGCAGTCCCCTTTGATGACTGTAGGTCGTTCAGTGCACATCTCTATGCTCCCCAGGCTGTTGGCATAATTTTAGATGTCCCCCAAATCTCCTACCATACCAAAAATTGGGTCATTAGGACTTCGTTCCTTCGAGATATTAAGGAAAAAAAACTCTGTTTTCCATAAAAAAAACCATTGTTACACTTCAAGGCTGCCTAATAGTAAAACCACTGATCTGTTTTTGATTGTATTTAGTATTCACATTCTTTCATACGTTTTCTATGAACATACCAAAAATTAGGTCAGTATTGGGTATTTTTTTGAAGTTATGGGCCTAAACATAATGCAGTTTTTTAAAAAATCAGGAAATATATTTACTCACCTAACATTAGAAATGCTGAACCTACAGACTTTTTTTCAGGAATATAACTTTATTTTATCAAGATTCAATTGTTTACCCAAAATTAGATCTGAATTTTGGAAATTTTTCATAAATAAAATTAGCATAAATAAAAAATCAATACCTAAAATTTTGTCGAACTTTGGCACTGTTGATTTAATTTTCACAGCATATATACATAAGGATTTAATCTTTTAAAATATGAAATTTCAAAGAAATTGATAGGAAAGAATAGCTTTTATTCATGTTTTCATACACCATGTCAAGTGTTGTTTACATCTAGCCCACCTAGTAGTACAGCCTTCACTTGCATTATGTAACCCACCCCAGGCAGCTTGCCTTGGGTCAGCTTGGCCACTACCAGCAGGCTTCCCCTCTGCCCTGCACTCCCCCCCCCCAGATGGTGCATAAACTAGATGAATGTTATTATTTTCTGTATCTGATTCATTCTTATTCTAGGCTATGCTACATTTTAGATTTTGTATTGTACCACCAGGGTTACAGTGATTAAAGTGTACATTTAATTGTGTCCACAAAGTGGTGTATTGCTATGAAAGTGTGGATGTTCATGAGATAAGTAATTCCTTACTTCAGAGGAGTAAAAACTTCACCAGGTGTGAAATTGACTATCAATTCCAGTAATAAATTAAAACTGGGATAGTAATTAGCACAATGATATTGTGTGTCCCTCATTCAACCAACAGTGTGTATACTTTATTTGTAATGTCTTATTTTATCAAATTTACTGAATCTTTTATTTTATTTTGGTGAATAAAATTAAGCATGTACTGAAAACTCCAATGTGCAAAACTTTTTAATAGTGATTCAAGGAATATTCTTGTAGATGCCATGTTGTGGCATTATTTTCTTTTAAATTCAGTTTAAACATTTATGATTTAAAAATAATAAAATATATGTGTATGCATAATATGACCCAATATGAGCTACACTCTAGATATATGATGATTGCAACTTTTGCAACAATTCTAATATTTTAACTTATAGTTTCAGTTTTTTACTCTGAATCACTGATTGCAACTTTTGCAACAATTCTAATATTTTAACTTATATTTTCAGGTTTTTTATTAAAAATTTATAAAACCTGTAAATAAAAAAATGATTCAGATAAAAACTTCTTAATGGAAAAAGTGGATATGCTTAAAAAAATAGGATTATATATTAACTTAAATGCATTATTCCCTTGAAAGTGAAATAAAGGTATTAGTCCATTCTGTCAACTTGCCAGTCCATCTGTAAAATTTCATATGCATCACAGTATCTCAAAACTTTTACTGTTTTTCTTCATGACAGTCTTGTCAGAGTATTATTTTGCAATCATATATTTAGAACTTTACTATAACCAAGTAGGAGGGCCCCTTTCCTCTTAGCTTTTCATATTCTAATATAAATGAAAAACATTACAATAGAATATTTCTACATCCACCTTCGTGCTGCCCTCACTTTTCCCTTCTCCGAATCCCATCCCAAAGTCAGCCTTAGTAAGCAAGAACAAGATGAATCAGATATATTCATACTTTAATATTTTGTATAACTGTTCGTCCATAGGTACTTATGTACATGCCAGAAATTATGTCAGTATTGTGTAATATGTAGACATAGTGGGCATCACAATAATGTACCTTGTCAAGACTAAAGAGATATTGTGTCATACAGTCACAAATTCATAAATCACTTCATCAGCATAGTTAATCATAACATCATATCTGTCAAATTGAAAGCTTGCAGACTGCCATACACTTTAGATCCTTCAACCAATAGCCTTATCATCATTCTACTACTGCTTATTACTGCTGTCATTGCATTCATATTTGCTCAAATATATCACAATTTTCAACCCCTCCTAAATAAATAAAAAATAAACCACTATATTTGACTCCATCATATTAATCCATCAGTCAGGTAATTTCATTTATCATTTACTCACATATTACATTACATTCCTTTATAATAGCCCAACATGTCCATGATATTCATAAGCTTTATCGACTCAATATAGTATCACAGTGGAGAAACATTCATAGTCCAATCATGATCAGCTGAGAGCCGTGACCCATGGGTCCCTTGTTTTGTACAGGGGTCATTGGTCATCTGTATATCAACCAATAATTTCTCAGGAATTGCAGGAGCTACCATTCCCAGATTTTATGAAATTATCTGTCACATATGAAATGTTGTGGGATTCAGCTTATGTTTTTTGCTATCTGCATTTACTTAGATTTTATAGGGGAAAAGCTGAAAAACCTTTAAAAGTCTTCTTGTAAATGGTCCAGCCAAATTGTTCAGTATTTTACAGAAATGATCCGAGAGACAAGCACTCTCAAGTTTGTTCAAATGTTTTGCATTTGATGAATTTTAGTGGAGTTAAATGAATTTGAACGGTCATTTGGCCAAGTAAGTATACTGACATAGTTATCTCAGAAATGACAGAAGCTAGTATTACCAAGTATTGTGCAAATGTTGGTCACATGACTCATATTTGAAGTTGCAGATTTTGATGTGCCACCTACATTGACCTCATAATTTTAGCCTCTTTGAGGCTCTTTCAACTTAAAATGTTTATGATGAAACTGTCAAGTTGAATTGTTCAATTTTTCAACAGAATTATCGTAGGACATGGTTCTTTCAATGATATCAGAAAAACTTAAGTTGGTCTTATGGCCATTATTATGTCCAACACAAACTGAGGACTGCAAAACTGTTCTTCTACAAAATTATTGTTTCAATTATAACTTCTGTTACATGGCACAAAAATTATTCTTAGGTGGCCTTTGTTCAAGTTTACTTGAATTATTGGACCTTTAACAATGAAAGAACTGAATATTTTATTTTTTTAGACATTTTGATAAAAAGTTTATGAATATTTCAGCTTGAAAAAAAAAGCAAAAAAAAAAAGTCTTTCAGTATGTGTAAACAGATTTGCCAACAGGCTAAGATTGTGTCTGTATATTTACATAGGTTAAGAAACTGCCAACTGTTTCAGATTTGGCAATAGATCAAGAGTTCATTCAGTGTAGCCAGATATAGGTCAAGAGTTCAGTCAGTGCAGCCAAGCACAAGGCATGTGATCCCCTCATGGGTGACATGTGAACACCTCATGGGTTGCATGTGATCACCTCATTGGTGTCATGCCCCTCAGGGCTGTAAGTGGAGCCAATCTATTTCTAGCTTTGGCCGACTGCCAACTGTATCAGATTAGGCAACAGGTCAAGAGTTCACTCTGTGCAGCCAGGTACAGGTCAAAAGTTCACCGAGTCTAGCCAGGTGCAGGTCATGAGTTCACTCAGTGCAGTAGCCTGAGCTAGCAAATTTGTCACAGTTCACTTGGGGCAACTGCCTTTCTCACCTAAGCGTGGTCAGCCCCATGCATCAGACTTAAGGTAAGTTTGATGTATTGGCCTAATATTTTGACCTGTCTATGTGTCTTTGATGGGTTTCTCGTTCACAAGACAGGTGTCACCACCTACAATGACATTTGCACAGTGTGTGACTTTTGTGCCTGCTTATTTCTATAGAGGAATTTGATATATCATCCTGAAATTGGGCATATTTATACCTATCATATTTTAATTATCGTATACTTGTCATATACAAGACTGGTGGTGCCACCTACAATAATTTTTTGCACAGTGTGTGTCCCTGCTTATTTCTCAGGAGGGCTTTGATATATCAGTCTGAACATGGGCATATGTATATATCTCTGAAACCTTTTTGTATACAAGACTGGTGGTGCCAGCTACAATCATTTTTAGCTCAGCTGACAGTAAGTCAACTGAGGTAATGGAATGGCACTTTGTCCGTCGTCCCTCTGGACGTCCAGCCGTCCGTTAGCAGGGCACAAATCATAACAGCTGGTCCTAGAAACTTCTAAGTGAACATCTAGGGAGGTCAATTAAACATTTCCTTGGAAACCTGAAATTAGGTCACTGCGACCTTTTTCCTTTGAGTTATGGGGCTTGAAAGTACCCCCCAGAATAGTAAAAAATTTGATACAAAACCTTCAATATCTTGATAATTAATGCATGGTTTGTCATGAATCTTGCCTTGAAGATTGACCATGACTAGTTTTGTCAGTTCCTGAAACGTGGTGGTTTTCCTATTTTTCTATTTAATTACTATAAAATGACAACAATCATGTCAGTTTCTCAGCTGTCATTACATCTGGTGTCCTAAAACCTGGTGTGTTTATTGATCACAAGTGGATGCCCTATACTAATCACCCTGTCTGTCAGTCTGTCTGTTTGTATGTCTGTCTGTCTGTCAATCCGTCCATCCACACAAATTAGTTTCCAGATGATAATTTTAGTTAAGTTTGATATATTGGTTTCATACTTAACTTATAAATGGCCCACCACTAAAGTAAGAACAATGTTGATTTTGGGGTCCAACGGTCAAAGGTCAAGGTCACAGGACTCATTTCATTTAAAAGGAATGTGTATGCATTTGAAGCCAAACTTTTCATCAGAAACCTTCCATCTTCAAGATATTGCTAACCTGCCACTAGGGAAGATTCTGTTTAATTTTTGGGTCATAGGTCAAAGGTCAAGGTCACAGGGCCCATCCATTCACAAATTATTTTATGGATGATAATTCTGCTTTGGATAGACAGACTGGCTTCAAACTTGAATTAATAATGACCAACCACATATGTAAATTCATTTTGCTTTTCAGGGTCCAAAGATCTAAGATGAAGGTCACAGAAGCCACATCTTTAAAAAGATTGTGGATGCACTGTAAATCAAACTTTATAATCCTAATGCTGCAAGTTCAAGGATATTAAGTTCTGAGATTTTTTGGTACAAGGTCATTGGTTAAGGTCAAAGGACTGTCATTCTGAAAAATTTCTTTCAAAATATCCTTGTAGACAAATTCAACTGAGCGTTGAGACCCATTAGTCCCTAGTTGTGTTGTGTGCATCCATGCCAGAATTTCAGCAGTGATGTTTGTGTAATTGTTTATTATTCAAAATGTTTAGTACCTGCATTGTTCATATACATGAGAAGTCATGGTCCAGCATTGAAGCATTATACCTGGTGTATTTCCCAATGCACAGGTTCGCATTAGGCCTGTAGGCCTTGTTTGTAGAATAAATTAATGCTCTTTTCTAGGAGAGCATGTTTAAAAACCATTGGACCTACGAATCTGAAATTCTGCATATTGTTAGATGTTTCGAAAATCTCCTACTATACCGAAAATTGGGTCACTAGGACTTTGTTCCTTCGAGATATTAAGGAAAAACCTCCGTTTTCCAATAAAAACCCATTGTTACACTTCAAGACTTCAACTTATGCTAAAATGAAATAAGGCAATAACTCAAAAAGAATTTGTGCTACAGTCACCAAACCTACAGTTTGGATGCATCTTATCATGGGCTAGGCCAAGTTCGAATATGGATGACCTTGATGCATTTTTCAAGGTCACAGAGGCGATAAAGCTGAAATGATGTTAACTTTAATATCTCACTGAGGGATTCATGGATTGGTCCAAAAATCAAATTGACATAAGATCTTTGATAGCATTGTTTTCTGCAGAAGACAGGTGGCGCCACCTTATGTTGTTTTCTTGCTAAAATGTTTAAACAGAACAACTTTGTAAGAATTTGAGGTACAGTCACCAAACCCACAAGTTTGATGCATCTTATCAAAGGCTAGGTCAAATTTGAATAGAAACCATGGTGGCTTGCCAAGTGTCAGTCTCTGCATCTGAATTCAAGATGGGATCCTATTCTGCGAGGTGGGGGGGGGGGGGAGGGGGGGGGGGGGTAATTGTCTGGGGATACTATGGCACCTGCGGTGCCAAGAAATATCTAGTTAGCTATGATTGTTGATGGAATTTAGAAATGTGAATTAACTTAAATATTCACAATTCCATATATGTAACACTGTAAATTTATAGTAACATTTTTAAACCTGGAAAAAAATGATGTAATGAAAAAAAGGAATCAATGTAAATGTTGAAGCTGAACTTAGCCAGTTTGCTGTATCTTCCTATATGAGTTATAAACCTGCAAAACATTTTTCGACTGATTTCACTGAAGCCAGTTTGTTAAATATTTGACAAGAATAATCCCTATAATAATTCTTATATTAATTATCATTAATGGTTCCACATGAATGATATTTGGCTGAATTATGGAGATTGAATTGAGTCATTTTACCATATATGTTAGCTGTGTGATGCTGTTACATCTAGACTGGCACCAGTTTATCAGCATCTATTACATCATGCCACTAGACATTTAGATTTCAGGTTATCTTTGGTTAATATTGACAAGAAAGTTTTTTTAAAAGCTTTTAAAAAATTTAGATTCATGATTTAAGTTGTTCATCATACCAGGCAATGTTACAATCAAGGATATTCAGCTCTCTGTGGCTATATAAAGACAACTGTACGTGGATTATAAATTATAAGCGAACCTGTGAGCTTATGCGATGGTGTGGCGTCTTCGGGCGTCCGGCTTCTGTACATTAACCTACACTATCTTGAAAACGGCAAGAATTAGCATCACGAAATTTAATGCATAAAATTAGTCATCTAAAAAATTCCATCAGATTTTGCTTATTTATTGGCTAACTGCATTTTCTTAGATTTTATAGGGAAAAAGCAGAAAAACTTAAAAAATCTTCTTTTCCGAATCTATTCAGCCAAATTGTCCAATATTTTACAGAAATGATTCTTGGAACAATCTCTCTCAAGTTTGTTCGAATGGTTTAAGTTCAGTGATTTTTGGCCGAATTATAGGAAGTTGAACTAAGTCATCTGTCCAAAAAAGCATACTAATATTACAATTTCAGAAATGGCTTGAGCTATCATCACCAAATTTTATGCCAATGTTGGTCACATGAGTCATATCTGAAATTGAGGTATTGGTGGCACCACCTGCATCGGCCTTTTAGTACGGGGGTCATCAGTGCCCGTATCATACTGACAGATACAAATAACTTCTTCTCTGAAACCATTTGGCCAAATTGTTTAATATCGCACAGAAATGATCCTAGGGTGGTGCTTTCTGAAGTTTGTTCTAATGGTCTCAGTTCAGTGACTTTTGGCTAAGTTATGGGAAGCTGAATTTAGTCATATGCCATAACAGCCCATTTTAGCTAAGTGGCTACAAATATATTCTTCTCAAAAACCACTGGGCCAAATTATTAAATCTCACACATTAATTATCCTTAGATGTTGATAATTCAATTTTGTTCAAATGGTCTATATTCAGTGACTTTTGGCTGAGTTATGGGAAGCTGAATTTAGTCATATGCCATAACAGCCCATGTTAGCTAAGTGGCTACAAAAATCTTCTTCTCAAAAACCACTGGGCCAAATTCTTAAATCTCACACATTAATTATCCTCAGATGTTGATAATTCAAGTTTGTTCAAATGGTTTTGGTTCAGTGATTTTTGGCTGAGTTATGGGAAGCTGAACTTTGCCATTTTGCTGTATTTTCCCATATGAGTTATAAACCTACAAAAAGTTTTTCGACTTATGATACTGAGACCAGTTTGTTTAATATTTTGCAAGAATAATTCCCTGAATCATTCTTATAATAATTGTCTTTTATGGTTCCAAAAATGAATTTTGGCTGAATTATAAAGATTGAATTGAGTCATTTTACCATATATGTTAGCTGTGTGAAGCAGATACATCTAGCCTAGTACCAGTTTATCAGCATCCATTACATCATGCTTCTAGACATTTAAATTTCAGGTTATCTATGGAAAATATTGACAAGAATGTTTTTTAAAAGCTTTTAAAAAATGTAGATTTATGATATTACATATCATCTGTACACTAACTCATAATTTCTCA
This sequence comes from Sipunculus nudus, assembly GCA_026874595.1. Lineage (NCBI taxonomy): Eukaryota > Metazoa > Annelida > Sipuncula > Golfingiida > Sipunculidae > Sipunculus > Sipunculus nudus. Next base: position 47,843,859 of record CM049312.1, read on the forward strand.
GGAATAGCAGCAGCTACCATCCCCAAATTTTATGCAAATATCTGTCACATATCAAATGTTGATGGATTCAGCTTATTTTTGCTATCTGCATTTACTTAGATTTTACAGGGAAAAAGCTGAAAAAAACTTTAAAAAGTCTCTTCTTGTAAACAATCCAGTCAATTTGTTCAATATTTTACAGAAATGATCCCAGAGGCGAGCCCTCTAAAGTTTGTGTTGGATATATTTTAGCAGAATTACATAACATACCAAGATTGTGTATGTTTCTTGAATAGGTTGAGAAACTGCCAACTGTTTCAGATTTGGCAACGGATCAAAAGTTCATTCAGTGCAGCCAAGCACAAGGCATGTGATCACCTCATGGGCAGCATGTGATCATCTCATGGGTAGCATGTGATCACCTCATGGGTGTCATGCCCCTCAGGGCTGCATATGGAGCCAATCTGTGAGCTTATGCAATTGTGTGGCTACTGTTTCACATTTGGCAACAGGCAACAGGTCAGCCTGGATTTATTTATAGCTTTGGCAGACTGCCAACTGTGTCAGATTATGCAACAGGTCAAGAGTTCACTCAGTGCAGCCAGGTACAGGTCAAAGGTTCACTCAGTCTAGCCAGGTGCAGGTCAAGAGTTCACTCAGTGCAGTAGCCTGAGCCAGTAATTTGTCACAGTACACTCGGGGCAACAGCCTTTCTCACCTAAGCCTGGTCAGCCCCGTGCATCAGACTCAAGGTAAGTTTGATGTATTGGCCTGATATTCTGACCTGTCTATGTGTCTTTAATGGCTTTCTCTTTCACAAGACAGGTGTCGCCATCTACAATGACTTTTGCAAAGTGTATGTGCCTGCTTAATTCTACGGAGGAATTTGATGTATCAGCCTGAAATTGGGCATATTTATACATGTCAAATAGCTTTGTCGTATACAAGACTGGTGGTGCCACCTACAATAATTTTTTTAGCGAACCTGTGAGCTTATGCAATGGTGTGGCGTCGTCCGTCGTCCGTCGTCTGTATGTTAACCCATACTATCTTGAAAACGGCAAGAGTAAGTATAAAAAAATTTTCTGCAAAAAATTAGTCATCGAAAATACTCTATCAGATTTTGCTTATTTTTTTGGTAACCGCATTTTCTTAGATTTTATAGAGAAAAAGCTAAAAAAGCTTTAACAATCTTCTTCTCCGAAACTGTTCAGCCAAATTGTCCAATATTTCACAGAAATGATCCCTGGAACAATCTCTATTAATTTTGTTCGAATGGTTTAAGTTCGGTGATTTTTGGCCGAGTTACAGCTAGTTGAACTTAGTCATCTGTCCAAAAAAGCATACTTAAATTACAGTCTTAGAAATGGCTGGAGCTGTCATCACCAAATTTTATGCCAATGTTGGTCACATGAGTCATGTCTAAAATTGAGGTATTGGTGGCGCCACCTGCATCGGCCTTTTTTGAACGTGGGTCATCAGTGCCCGTATCATACTGACAGCTACAAAAAACTTCTTCTCTGAAACCATTTGGCCAAATTGTTTAATATCGCACAAAAATGATCCTAGGGTAGTGTATTCTGAAGTTTGTTCAAATGGTCTCAGTTCAGTGACTTTTGACTGAGTTATGGGAAGCGGAATTTAGTCATATGCCATAACAGCCCATTTTAGCTCAGTGGCTACAAAGATCTTCTTCCCAAAAACCACTGGGCCAAATTCTTAAATCTCACACATTAATTATCCTTAGATGTTGATAATTCAAGTTTGTTCAAATGGTTTTGGTTTAGTGATTTTTGGCTGAGTTATGGGAAGCTTAACTTAGCTATTTTGCTTTATTTTCCCATATGAGTTATAAACCTGGACTGACGCCACTGAGGCCAATCTGTTTAATATTTTACAAGAATAATCCCCTGAATAATTCTTATAATAATTGTCTTTTATGGTTCCAAAGAATGAATTTTGGCTGAATAATAAAGATTGAATTGAGTCATTTTACCATATATGTCAGCTGTGTGAAGCAGGTACATCTAGCCTAGAACCAGTTTATCAGCATCTGTTACATCATGCTCCAGACATTTAGATTTCAGGTTATCTTTGGTTAATATTGACAAGAATGTTTTTAAAAAACTTTTAATAAATGTAGATTTATGATTTTAGATATTCCTCATGCCAGGCAATGTTTACTATCACAGGTATACGTTAACCCATACTATTTCTAAAATGAATGGAGCAAGCATCATGAAATTTAATGCAAAAAATTAGCCATCTGAAAAAAATTGGCATTTTCTTAGATTTTATAGAGAAAAAGCTAAAAAAACCTTTAAAAATCTTCTTCCTGAAACAGTGAAGCCAACTTGTTCAATATTTCACAGAAATATTCTTTTATGCCATCTCTCTAAAGTTTGTTCAAATGGTTCAAGTTAGATGAATTTAGGCCGAAATACAGGAAGTTGAACATAGTCATCTGTCTAAAAAGCATACTTAAATGACAATCTCAGAAACGGCCAGAGTTATCATCACCAAATTTTATGCCAGTGCAAATGTTGGTCACATGACTCATATTTGAAGTTGCAGATTTTGATGTGCCACCTACATTGACCTGTTTTTTTATGGGCAAAAACCTCATAATTTTAGCCTCTTTCAGCTTAAAATGTTTATGATAAAACTGTCAAGTTGAATCATTCAATTTTTCAAAAGAATTATCATAGGACATGGTTCGGTCAATCATACCTGAAAAACTTAATTGGTCTGATGGCCATCTTTATGTCCAACTCAAACTGAGGACTGCAAAACTGTTCTTCTACAAAATTATTGTTTCAATTATAACTTCTGTTACATGGCACAAAAATTATTCTTAGGTGGCCTTTGTTCAAGTTTACTTGATTTTTTGGCAGAATTATTGGACCTTTAACAATGAAAGAACTGAATCTTTTATTAATCTAGATATTTTGAATAAAAAAATTTATGAATATTTCAGCTTGAAAAAAAAGCATTTTAGCCAAAGTCTTTCAGTATGTGTAAACAGATTTGCCAACAGGCCAAGATCGTGTCTGTATATTTAAATAGGTTAAGAAACTGCCAACTGTTTCAGATTTGGCAATAGATCAAGAGTTCATTCAGTGCAGCCAGATATAGGTCAAGAGTTCAGTCAGTGCAGCCAAGTACAAGGCATGTGATCCCCTCATGGATGACATGTGAACACCTCATGGGCAGCATGTGATCACCTCATGGGCAGCATGTGATCACCTCATGGGTGTCATGCCCCACAGGGCTGCATGTGGAGCCAATCTATTTATAGCTTTGGCAGACTGCCAACTGTATCAGATTAGGCAACAGGTCAAAAGTTCACTCAGTGCAGCCAGGTACAGGTCAAAAGTTCACCCAGTCTAGCCAGGTGCAGGTCATGAGTTCACTCAGTGTAGTAGCCTGAGCTAGCAAATTTGTCACAGTTCACTCGGGGCAACTGCCTTTCTCACCTAAGCCTGGTCAGCCCCTTGCATCAGACTTAAGGTAAGTTTGATATATCAGTCTGAACTTGGGCATATCTATATATCTGTGATAGCTTTGTTGTATACAAGACTGGTGGTGCCAGCTACAATCATTTTTAGCTCAGCTGACTGTAAGTCAACTGAGGTATAGAAATGGCACTTTGTCCATCGTCCGTCTGGATGTTCGTTCCTCCATTAGCAGGGCACAAATCGTAACAGCTTGTCCTAGAAACTTCTAAGTGAACATCCAGGGAGGTCAATTAAAAATTTCCCACAGGGCCCATCCATTCACAAATTAGTTTATGGATGATAATTTTGCTTTGGATAGACAGACTGGCTTCAAACTTGATTTAATAATGACCAACCACATTTGTAAATTCATTTTGATTTTCAGGGTCCAGCGATCTGAGTTGAAGGTCACAGAAGCCACATCTTTAAAAAGATTGTGGATGCACTGTAAATCAAACTTTTCATCCTGAACTTTCCAACGTTCACACATGGATTACTTGCCTAAAGCGAGGAAACCTGTAGAATTTGAGGTTATCTGGGCAGAGGTCAAGGTCACTTTTTAAAAGATTGTTACAATAATCCTAATGCTGCAAGTTCAAGGATATTAAGTTCTAAGATTTTTTGGTCACAAGGTCATTGGTTAAGGTCACAGGACTGTCGTTCTGAAAAATTTCTTTCAAATATCTTTATAGACAAATTCAGCTGAGCCTTGAGACCCATGGGTCCCTAGTTGTGTTGTGTGCACCCATGCCAGACTTTCAGCAGTGATATTTGTGTAATTGTTTCTTATTCAAAATGTTTAGTACCTGCATTGTTCATATACATGAGAAGTCATGGTCCAGCATTGAAGCATTATACCTGGTGTATTTCCCAATGCAGAGGTTCGCATTAGGGCTGTAGGCCTTATTGTTGTGTGTACCCATGCCAGAATTTCAGCAGTGATGTTTGTGTATTGTTTCTTGTTCAAAATGATTAGTATTTGCATTGTTCATATATATGCAAAGTAGTAGTTCAGCATTGAAGCATTATACCTGGTGTATTTCCCAATGCACAGGTTCGCATTAGGCCTGTAGGCCTTGTTGGTATCCCTACTCAACTTAATTCAAGGATTTTGCCATCAATGAGATATATCTGTATTTTAATTTGCATTCAGTATGCATCCGCAATAATTTTACATATATTCCTGATTTCTTTTTTAGCTCAGCTGACTATAAGTCATCTGAGCTATAGTCTTTGTCCATTGTCCGTCGTCCGTCCGTCTGTCCGTCCGTCCGTCCGTCCGTCCGTCCGTCCGTCCGTAGATGTGGCACGTTTTGAAACCGTAAGACCTAGGAATCCAAAATTCAGCATAATGTTAGATGTCCCCAAGATCTCCTACCAAGCCGAAAACTGGGTCTTTGCGACTTCGTTCCTTTGAGAAATTAAGGAAAAACCTCAATTTTTTATTTAAATCCTATTTTCACACTTCAGGACTGCCTAATTTCAAAACCACTCATCTGTTTTTCCTCATATTAACCATAAATATTCTTCTATATAGTTCCTATGTACATGCCAGAAATTAAGTCTGTTAAGTATAAATTCTTTAAGTTATGGGCCCAAACATAATGGACTTTGTAAAAAATCAGGAAAAATATTTACTCACTTAACATGAAAAATTTTGAAACTAGAGTCTATTTTCCCAAGTATATAACTATGTTTAATTAAGATTCAATTGTTTACCCAAAATTAGATCTGAATTTTGTAAATTTTTTAAGTAATTAGCATAAAAATAAAATCAGTACCTTAAATTTTGCCCAACTTTGACCATGGCACGTTTTTTTCCTGTAAGTACCATTGATTTAATTTTCACAGCATGTAAACATAAATATTTAATTTGTTTAAATCTGAAATTTGGAAGTAAAAGCTTGAAAATTAAGCTAGTTATTGATATTTTTCTTGAGGCTCTATTGTAGTCATTTGCTTTGATTACAGATTACAGATGCAGGGTCCCACTCCAGGTCACTGGAAGTCAGCTATGCCAGGGTTTCTGATTTGTTACAGTCACTGGGGGAGATCCCCTGCTGTGACAGGTGTACAGTTATTCTGATATCACCACCCCATTCCCCCCCCCCCCCCCCCCCCGCAAACCCAACCCACCAAATGTTATGCAGTATTATTGTTTTCACTGTATCTCCTTAATTGTAATGCTGTTTCCACTCTGATATGCAAAAACTTTCCTTAAAAAAGTAATTCAAGGTATAATCCAGAAGATGCAATGTTGTTTAATGTAACATTTTTAAAGAAATCATTTTTCTTTTAAATGATTTTACCAATCATAATGGAACCCATCAGTATGCTTGAATTATGATAAAATATGAAGCACATTATGGATAAATAAAGACACAATTCAAAATTGTGAAATCTAAATCAAGTATTTTTTTTAGACATTTATTGTTTTGCAGATTTAAAAGATATATTTTTGTGGTAAAAAATAAATAAACATTTGTATGCATGATGTGGTGTTATCTGACAAGATTGAGATTTATGATGATGCAATTGAGAATTATGAATCAACTTTTATATTCAGATATATATGTTATATTGAAATGTATAGAAATATAAACTTAAATTAAAAAAAAAATTGATGTGATAAAAAAATGAGGATTTGTTACAAACATTTGTTCATTATTTTCCTGCATCAGCAGAATTTGAGATCAGGCTTTGTTTGCCATGTTTTATGTTGTTAATTAGTTATATTTCAACTGTATACATTTCATAAAAAAAAATATTTAATAATTTATATTATACAAAAAAAAGATTTGATTGAACAAATGTGTAAACTACTGAAATGTCAACAGTTAATCGAAAAGCCAACTAATGATCATGGTAATTTTACAGATCATTTGTTCACAAACTGCTCACATGCTTCAGTTTCAACATTAGGGAACACATGGTCAGGTCACAAAATATTATTTGCAACAATTTCTTGCTCATCAATACAAACCAATCATATAAACCAACCATGGCCTTTATTACCTCTTCCTCTTACACTTTATCTCCATTTGATATTATTTTAGATTTTTACCTTCAAGGTTAACGTCAGCTGAGCATAGTGACCCATAGGTCCCTTGTTAAAAACCCATTTTCACACTTCAGGGCTGCTTAATATCAAAACCACTCATCTGTTTTTCCTCATATTTACCATAAATATTCCTCTATATAGTTCCTATATACATGCCAGAAATTACGTCTGTATTATTTAATTTTAAAAAGTTATGGGCCCAAACATAATGCATTTTGTAAAAATTCAGGAAAGATATTTGATCACTTAACACAAAAAATGTTAAAGCTATGGACCTTTTTTCCAGTAATATAACTTTAATTAATCAAAATTAAATTGTATACCCAAAATTAGATGAAAATCTTTTGAATTTTTTTAAAATATTAATAAAAATAAAAAATTGGTACCTTAAATTTTGCCCAAATTTGACCATGGCACGTTTTTTTCTTGTAAGTACTGTGGATTTAATTTTCACAGCATGTTTTTGTTAGCATTTCAACTGTTAACACCAAAAATTTGAAACCAGTTGATCAAAAACTGTAGATTTTATTCAAGTTTTCAAGCACCATGTAACATATTGTTTACATCAAGCTAGTGTTATGCAGTTTGCAAGAGCTCAGCTCCCCAGCTTCAGCTCTAAGTTCCTTAAATTTGGCATACAGTTAGATGTCTCCAAAATCTCCTACCATGCCAAGAATTTGGTCACTAGGACTTAATACCTTCGAGATATTAATGAAAAACTTCATTTTTCCATTAAAAACCCATTGTTACACTTCAAGACTGCCAAATATCAAAACCACTGATCTGACTTTAATCATAAATAATATACATTTTTTTCAATCTCTATGCACATGCCAGAATGATGTCAGTATTGCGTAATTGTTTTAAGTTATGGGCCAGAACATTATGCACTTTGTAAAGATCAGGAAATATATTTACTCCCTTTACAAGGGCATTGCTGAAGCTAGAGATTTTTTTGTCAGGGATGTAACATTATTTAATCAAGATTCAATTGAATACCCAAAATTAGTTCTGAATTTTTCAAATTTTATTAGTATAAATATAAAAGTTATTAGTATAAATATAATATAAGTACCTTAAATTTGCCCAACTTTGACCATGGCACGTTTGTTTCCCGTGAGCACTGTTGATATAATTTTCATATCATGCACACATAAGGATTTCAGCTTTTTAGTTTAGAGAGCTGAAAGAAATTGGCCAAAAATTGTAGCTTTTATTAATGTTTTTTATGAGACCCTGTCAGACTTTGGCTCTCTCCAGCCCCTCTTGAGTCACCTGTATTTTGCATGCTTGAGGTGAGGCATACACAGAATCCAGGCAGCTTATGGCCAGCCACAGTTGATCCAGGTGTCCAACCCAACTCATCTAGTAGTTTTAACCAACAACATAACAATAAACAATAAATTAATAAATTTTTATTGGTTTTTAATAACCAATTAAAGAAAAATAGAAAAGGAATTTGTTAGTTTATAATAACAGGAAATTAACTTGCAGTTACTGATGATATAAGAATCTTGTATCGATGGGTAGAATGTCACATATTCCAAATAACACCATGCAGTCACCTATGGCATTTTTCAGTTCAATTTTAATGATAAAGAAGTAAATCATATTATTCATTACTAATCATTAGGGATCATATGAAGGAAATTAGACAAAGATGCAGTTGATAATATTAATCTAGATTCCTACCGTGTCTAGTGTGTACATTGATGTGAAATTAGTCCAAAATGAATTTTTTAGTTATTTTTTAATATAAATAAAAGCCAAAAAACCAGGTACTTATGATCATTATTTAAATGTGTGAATTTTGTATATTCTGGATTTTCAACATCATTGTTTGGTGAAAACTGAATAAATACCAGACATGGTGCAAATACTTTGTAATTGTATTTAAATACGAATATGATTATGTACTCCATTATAAAATTTCTTGCATAAAGAATGGGAATTCAGGTAAAAATGAAAGTATATGAATACTCGTGCAAATACTTTCAAAATGTATTCATGAATGCATTCATGAATATATTCTTTAATATTATTTTAATAATCATTTCAGTTATATTTCATTTTAAAAAATCATATGATTCTCTTATTATTTTTAATAAAAATTATATTTGGGAAAATATTTGTAATTTTTTTTAATAAATAGTTAGACTCTTATATAATATGTTCTGCTTATAAGTTATATGGCCAAGTCAAAATCTGTGTGACAATAGTACTCCATTTGTTAATAAAATAAATGAAATCAATCCTCTTCCCTGTCTCCAAAGGAACTTTCAAAATCATACATAAGCTAAACAACAACAACTCATAATACAGCTTATATTTATTACCACACAAAACCAGCATGTACCTCATTTCTAAATAATATTTTTTTATCATATATAACAGCTGAGCATCGTGACCCATAGATCCCTTGTTTTTAATAAAAATTATATTGGCACAATATTTGTTATTAAATTTTAATAAATAGTTAAACTCTTTTATTATATGTGCTGCTTATAAGTTATATGGCCATGTCAAAATCTGTGTGACAATAGCACTCCATTTGTTAATAAAATAAATGAAATCAATCCTCTTCCCTGTCTCCAAAGATACTATCAAAATCATACATAAGCTAAACACCAACAACTCATAATAAAGCTTATACAGTATGTCACATAAGTGAGTACACCCCTCATATTTCAACAATCATTTTATTTTATCTTCCCAAGGGCAAATACTATAGAACTGAAACTTGGATATACTTTAGCATAGTCAATGTACAACTTACATAGCAGCATAGAATTACTTTCCTCAGAAAATAACTCTACATAGAGGCATTATTGTCTAAATGGCAGGCAACAAAAGTGAGTACACCCCTCAGTGACCAATGTCATCTGGCACTGTCCTGACACAGTAACAATTTATTCAACCATGCTAAGCCACTTGTCCTTTTCATTAGGTTCATGTTCATGTATGTATCCTGTATTAGAGCTGTGAATCTTGGTGCTTTGGGAATAATTCTCCGATACTGTCCACTGAATGTTCAACATGGCACCTCATGGCAAAGAACTGTCTTAGGATTTCAGAAATAGAATTGTTGCTCTTCACAAAGATGGCCTTGGCTATAAGAAGACTGATAACACCCTGAAATTGAGCTACAGCACGTTGGCCAGGGTCATACAGCAGTTTTGCAAGACAGGATCCAATCAGATCAGGCCTTGCCAGGGTCAATCAAACAAGATAAGCCCTTGTGCAAAGCATCAGGTCCAGAAGTTGGCATAAAAACAGACGCATGAGTGCTTCCAGCATTGCTGTAGTCATTGCAGAAGCAGGAGTTCAGCCTGTCAGTGATAAAATCCTATGCCTCACACTGCAACAAGTTGGTCTGGATGGCTGTCGTCCCAGAAGAAAATATCTTCTGAAGCTAGCTCACAAGAAAGCCCACCAGCAGTTTGCTTATGACATGCAGCCAAAGAGCATTGATTTCTGGAACCATGTCCTGTGGTCTGATGAGAGTAAGATAAACCTGTTTGGCTCTGATGGTGTTCAAACTTGTGGTGGCACCCTGGTTAGGAGAACCAAGATTATTAGAGTGTCTTGTCTGCAGTCAAGCATGGTGGTAGTGTCATGGTGATGGGCTTCATGAGTGCTGCTGGCACTGGGAGCTGCCGATTATTGAGAGAATTATGGTTTCCAACATGTGCCGTGACATTCTGAGGAAGAAGACGATGCCCTCCCTTAAGAAGCTGGGCCACACAGCAGTTTTCCAACATGATTACTACCCCAAACATACCTAAAAGATGACAACTGTTTTCCTAAAGAAGCTAAAGGTGAAGGTTAAAGAGTGGTCAAGTATGTCTCCACACTTGAACCCTATTGTGCACCTGTGGAGCATCCTCAAGCGGTACATGGGCATGCGCCAGGTGTAAAACATCCGCCAGGTCTTTGATGTCACCTTGGATGAATGGAAGAAGAACCAAGGAACAGCCTGTGCAACTCTCTTGAATTCCTTGCCCATGAGGATTAAGTCAGTGCTAGATAATATTGGTGCTCATACAAAATATTTACCCTTATGATGCCATTTAGTCATTTTCATTGTAGGGTGTACTCACTTTTGTTGCCTGCCACTTTGACAATAATACCTCTTTGTAGAGTTATTTTCAGAGGAAAGTAATTCTATGCTGTTATCAAGTTGTACACTGACTATGCTTAAGTATATCCAAGTTTCATTTCCATAGTATTTGTCCTTGGGAAGGTCTAATAAAATGATTGCTGAAATGTGAGGGGTGTACTCACTTTTGTGACATACTGTATTTATTACCACACAAAACAAGCATGTGCCTCTTTCCCAAATCATATTTTTTATCATATATAACAGCTGAGCGCCGTGACCCATGGGTCCCTTGTTTATAAAAAGTCAGCTTAAAAGCATTTTGTATTGGGAAATAAATTTCAAAGTTATCTCAAGTAGGGACCACTATTGTGTACAGATGGCAGCACTTGGTTTACCATTGGCAGATTGCCAGTGCCTTGATGTTGGCCATCAGCCAAGATGATGTCAGCTCTATAAATAGTTTTGGCACAGTGCCAGGATTGGAAGAAGTGCAGCCAGGTATAGGTCAAGAGTTCACTCAGTGCAGTAGCTGCATTCTATTTATAGCTTTGGCAGACTGCTCACTGCATCATATTTGGCACCAAAGTTCAGCTTGAATCTATTTATAGCTTTGGCAGACTGCCAACTGTGTCAGATTTTGCAACAGGTCAAGAGTTCACTCAGTGCAGCCAGGTACAGGTCAAAAGTTCACTCAGTGCAGTATCTTGAGGCAGCAATTTGTTACAGGTCACTCGGGGGCAACTGCCTTACTCGCCTAACTCTTATCAGCCCAGTGCATCAAACTCTGGGGAAGTTTGATTTATTGAACTGATATTTTGACCTGTCTATGCATCTTAGATGGTATTCTCATTTACAAGACAGGTGGTGCCACCTGCATTGACTTTTGCAGTGTATGCGCCTGCCTATTTCTACAGGGGAATTTGATACATCAGCCTAAAATTGGGCATGTTTATACATATCGGGTAGCTTTATGGTGTACAAGACTGGTGGCACCACCTACAATAATTTTTGCACAGTGTATATCCCTGCTTATTTCACAGGAGGGGTTTGACATATCAGTCTGACATTGGGCATATTTATATATCTCTTCGTCGTATATAAGACTGGTGGTGCCAGCTACAATTATTGTATCCGCCAAAACAGCGTTTTGCGGATACTATGTTTTCAGTCAGACCCTGACCCTGCCGCCATAACCACTGGGCAAATTTTTTTTAAATTCGGAATTATGATCGGTCACATGTGAACTGCTGCCCCCTCATTTTTGGTTGACCTCTGACTTTTCCTCTCTGCCCAGCGTCCATTTGTGCGTCTGTTTCCACACATTAACCCACATATCTCGGGAACCATTTGACTGATAAGGCTAAAGATTTTGCACAAATGTAGCCTTTGGAAAACTTTATAACATAAACTAACAAGGCCTACAGGCCTAATGCGAACCTGTGCAATGAGATTATACCAGGTATAATGTTTCAATGCTGGACCATTACTTTTCAAGAACATATGTAACATGTATATGAACAATGCAAGTACTAAACACTTAGAACAAGAAACAATTAAACAAACATCACTGCTGCAATTCTGGCATGGGTGCACACTAGTGGTGGGAGTCGGTTCCTTTTTTATAATCAATCATCGGTTTCAGCAAACTGATCGATGATCGATTATTAATCGGTTCAGACGAATATAAAGAAATATCCAATTATCTGTTACATTGTACTTCTTCACCCAGCCCACGTCTTAGTAATTCTTCCCTAAGGAAAGAAGATTTTGCCTATTTTTTTGTTTTCCTATTATTACTAAGAAATGCTCTTCAAAGTTTCATTTTAATTAATTATAATAATCAAGAATTGAACAACAATTCAGGACATCTACTTGCTGGCCCTCATGAATACTCCCTCATATTATTTTTAAATGCACCACAAGCAAGGACTTTCATTTTATAAGAAATATGACGACTGCCGACATGCATACATGATTATGATGTAATTGATAGTTGCCTTTGGTAATGGAGCGCTTGAAAGTTGCAGCAAAGCGAATGACTTTAAAAAAAATCGATGATCGGCCCACCACTAGTGCACACAACACAAAAACTAGAATATGGGTAGTCAACAAGCGACTACTTGTATCCGCCAAAATCAGAGTGGGAAAGGTGAAGTGAGGCATGGATTGAGTGGCAAGGGGAAATAGAGTGAGGTGTGTTGCATAATAGCCTGGATGTCTGCAGCCAAAATGTGTAGGTTGTGCCACCTACCACAAAATTCCAGAAAGCTGTCCCAGATGTATGAACATGTAAAATTTAGGCAGATAAGTCAAACCACTACTGAGATATGAGTGGTTTTAGCCCACGGCAGACAAACAGACAGACGTTGTGTATGATTAACCCTTTACTGTCTGTATTTGGTTGTCACAAAACACCCCCCTTACTGTTCAGATTAATTCTAGGTTTCTCACACTTTCAATTTTGACACACTGTACATTAATGTTATGATTGATAATGTAATCAATTTTTGGTGGATCCTTATGGAATTTTTAACACATATTTCAGAGATACCAAGCAAGAGGTTAATGACTTAACCAATCATAAATTTCACATATATCTATTAGTTGAACCAGGTAAATTAGGTAAATTCAGGTAAGTATATTGTCTTTATTGTTTTAGCATATTTGTACATGAATGTCTATAGTATATCCCAGTGAAGACATTGTAGAATTTAGGAACAATAAGGGAATTATCATCCGCCGGTACCTGGTGTATTGTCATGGAAGATCTAGGTAAAACAGGTTAATGAAATATGATTAAGGTTATTTAATTTATTAAAGGTTGGGAGTTCTGAAATAAATTAGACAAAACAATATATGATTTGTTCGAAGAAATTTATAAAAAAAAAAAACTTGTATATTTGACATGAAATATCATGTTGATTTAAATAAGGGTAAATTGCAATTGCCTACCTGTTCAGGTATGAAGAACTAATTAAGACCAGGTGAACTTCAAAGAAAGGTGATAAAAAATGTAAACTGACACATTTATCCATCAAATATGTATAAAACTCTATGAAAGTAGCCAGAAGTCCACCAGAATGGTAAAATCTAACATTTATATATGTATTTTAACCTTTGTAATGTTAACTTGGATCGTTTTAGTACTCCTGGTAAAGCGTGTATTTCCCGTTTTGTCGCCCGGTGACAGTTCCCCGTGGAATTGCATGGTGGTTAACAGTGTCAAAACGATGTCAGACGTCTTTTTTTTCTTAAGACATAATAAACATTCTCGAATTTCAGTCAGTAAACTTTATTGAACCTTCTTTTCATATTTATTTTGTTCAAAACATATTCTGAGATTTGTCAAAGCACGAGGTCTATCGAGTGGCAAGTCATCTTGAAAATTTGTGACATCGCTCGACCTTCATAACAGGCATCATAAACACAGAAAATGGTTTTAGGAATGAGAAATATTCACATTTTAAGTAAAAAATGATAATAATTTAGATAGATACCAATCTTTGTGGAAGTTTTATATGATTTACCGTAATGTCTACATAAGTTCGTATCCTTCCATTAGTTCGCACAATATAAATTTCCTGAAACATATTTTTCTATAATACATATATGAATTCGTACACCCACATACTGTGCCGATATAAGCTATTGCCGGTGACCACCGGCGGTCCGTATGAACCATATATGTTGCTGTGATTAAAATGGCTTTGCATGCTGAGATTAATCAAATGTCGACGCTGTTCACCTGATAACAAGACATCTTTATGTCCTAGTGCGTGACAGTACCATGATAATTTATCGGAACAATTTTATCAGATTTGCGACTTCATGTTTGTTAACAGGAAAAACTGTCACTTAATTGGTACCGATGGGCCATCTTTGCTTCAGACTTGTTACAACATGAATGTGATTTGAACAATAGAACTCGAGGTAAAAAATGTGTTTTGATCGATAATATTTTGTTTATTTAATAATAGAATAAGAAGGATTTGTAACTGGGACAAAAATCACATAAGCTGATGATCATATACCAGTAATCCACTCGGGACAAACCTCGCACGGACCACTGATCACAGGCATGAACTGGTGCTGCAAGACATCAAAGGTTAAATGGAGATCGTCAGAGTGCTTTGAACCGCAGCTACAAAGGATATACCGCTGTCTTCTAGAGTTTTTATTTGATAAATCCCGGTAATGTCCGTGAAATAATTTATTTTTTTACCCCGCTGTATGAATCTTATTAGAATCTCCCAAATAAAAATGTGCAAGTGTTGCGGTGGCATCTGCGGCCGATTGGTTAGAGGCGCATGAACGGTAAGAAATTTAATCTTGTTCCCCAAGTTCAAACCTGTCACGGTTTTTTCCCCTTTTATGTTATTCCCCCGTCTCAATTTAGAAATATGATAAACATATATTTTTCATTTATTTCTTTCCACTGGAATTACCAAACGTGTTAAATAAACATTTAATTTATTGAAATATATAAATAATCCGGTGAGATTACATATTCACGGCTGTAATAAGTTCACTTGCCGCCAGGTGGCACCCGGAATAAATTTCATTAACGCCCTGAGAAAAACACCATTGCTTTTTTTAGGGCGTATTCTGAAATCCATACAAATATGTTAGTAAATGAATTAAATGTTGCCATGAATTATTACAAAACAATAGCCCATTTTCTTACCGCTAATGATGCTACGCACCGATGTACGCAGTGAGAGACCCCTGGCTAATGATGTTTTCCTTTCATGTCCAAACTGTGAAACCCTTCGAAGATCGTTGCTTGTTTGTGTACCAATAATTTATTTGATGTGTAATATTAAGGCAATCAGTGACTCCTGTCAATTTTGTTTGCACTATAGCCGTGATCTAATAAATTTGTTAACATACTAATGAGGTACAAATTTAACAGTTTGGGGTTATAAATTACTGTAGTTCCATTGCCGGTAGCTGAATTTTTTGACGATCTTTATGATCATTTTGTGCCGGTCTGTGGGTTACAAATGTTTAGTTTGTTCCGGCCGGCAGTACAGGTCGTCCCCAGCGGTTACCCCCGACCAGCGCGGCTAAAACCCTGTATATTATATATATATATATATAAATATATATATATATATATAACACTGGTTTATAAAATGCCAGTTACAGGATATAATGGATATCTTTTTTATCATCAGCAGCGCTCACATATATTCCCGAACAAGTGTTAAATAATCATTAACATGAGGGTTGCCGTACATCCTCTATTATCGCCCACCGCCGATTCTCAGGTGTCAGACGATCTTATAATAATAATAATTATTTTTTCCTGTACCAATTCAAGTAGACATTACGGTATTGTCATAACAACCCGGCACGGTCAGTTGAAACATTGCGCTTGTTGCTGACTCATTTCAACCAGTCGGCTTGCCAACAGAGTCCTAATTAGAATTTAAATAATATTCTCGAGAAATTCCCGTGTAAATAAATAAAAAATTATCAACTTTACGGTAGGGGTGTCCCTGAACAATATGGAAATGTGTTCAATGGCGTGGCTTAGATATTTAACGCAAATAATAAGCGGGAAATTGCATTAGGACGGCGTTATTGTGGCTTATGAATACAGCGTATTAGTTTTGTGACAGGCGTCCAGGGGGCGTCCCAAACAGCAACCGGTTAAGAGATATGTGAGATCTATACACATGCAAAATTTCAGGGGGATATGTCAAACCAGTCCTGATATATAAGCCTGAATGTCTGCAGTGTAAACATAAATATAGGTGGCGCCACCTGCCACAAAATCGAGAAAGCTATCCAAGATGTATAAACATGCAAAATTTTAGGCAGATAAGTCACATCATTACTGAGATATGAATGATTTTAGCTTACGGCAGACAAACAGATGGACGCTGTGCCACCAATTTTTGTGTATGATTAAGAGCTATGTGAGATCTATAAACATGCAATCAGTCAAATGGTTCCTGAGATATGAGCTTGGATGTCTGCAGTGTAATTTTGAATGTAGGTGGCGCCAACTGTCATAAAACAAGAAAGCTGTCTAGGACGTATAAGCCTGCAAAATTTCAGGTGGATAAGTCAAACCATGCCGAGATATGAGTCTTCTATACAACGAAGAGATATATACATATGCCCAATGTCAGACTGATATGTCAAACCCCTCCTGTGAAATAGGCAGGGACATACACTGTGCAAAAATTATTGTAGGTGGAGCCACCAGTCTTGTACACTATAAAGCTACCCGATATGTATAAACATGCCCAATTTTAGGTTGATGTATCAAATTCCTCTGTAGAAATAAGCAGGCACATACACTGCAAAAGTCAATGTAGGTGGCACCACCTGTCTCGTATATGACGTATAGACAGGTCAAAATATCAGTCCAATACATCAAACTTCCCCAGAGTTTGATGCACTGGGCTGACAAGAGTTAGGTGAGTAAGGCAGTTGCCCCTGAGTGACCTGTGACAAATTGCTGCCTCAAGCTTCTGCACTGAGTGAACTCTTGACCTGCACCTGACTAGACTGAGTGTACTTTTGACCTGTACCTGGCTGCACTGAGTGAACTCTTGACCTGTTGCATAATCTGACACAGTTGGCAGTCTGACAAATATAAATAGATTCAGGCTGAACTTTTGTGCCAAATATGATGCAGTGAGCAGTCTGCCAAAGCTATAAATAGAATTCAGCTACTGCACTGAGTGAACTCTTGACCTATACCTGGCTGCACTTCTTCCAATCCATGCACTGTGCCAAAACTATTTAAAGAGCTGACATCATCTTGGCTAATGGCCAACATCAAGGCACTGGCAATCTGCCAATGGTAAACAAAGTGCTGCCATCTGTACACAAAAGTGGTCCCTACTTGAAATAACTTTGAAATTTATTTTCCCAATACAAAATGCTTTTCAGCTGACTTTTTATAAAAAAAGAAATCAGGAATATATGTAAAATTATTAGGGATGCATACTGAATGCAAAATTAAAATACAGATATATCTCATTGATGGCAAATATTTAATTAAGTTGAGTAGGGATACCAATAATTTATAATCCACGTACAGTTGTCTTTATATAGCCACAGAGAGCTGAAAATACATGATTGTAACATTGCCTGGTATGATGAATAACTTAAATCATTAATCTAAATTTTTTGAAAGCTTTTAAAAAAACTTTCTTGTCAATATTAACCAAAGATAACCTGAAATCTAAATGTCTAGTGGCATGATGTAATAGATGCTGATAAACTGGTGCCAGGCTAGATGTAATGGCATCACACAGCTAACATTTATGGTAAAATGACTCAATTCAATCTCCATAATTCAGCCAAAAATCATTCATGTGGAACAATTAATGACAATTATTATAAGAATTATTGTAGGGATTATTCTTGTAAAATATTTTACAAACTGGCTTCAGTGGCATCAGTCGAAAAACATTTCGCAGGTTTATAACTCATATAGGAAGATACAGCAAACCGGCTAAGTTCAGCTTCCCGTAACTCAGCCAAAAATCACTGAACCTGAACCATTTGAACAAGAAGATCTTTGTAGCCACTGAGCTAAAATGGGCTGTTATGGCATATGACTAAATTCAGCTTCCCATAACTTACCAAAAGTCACCGGACTGAGACCATTTGAACAAACTTCAGAAAGCATTACCCTAGGATCATTTCTGTGCGATATTGAACATTTTGGCCATTTCGTTTCAGAGAAGAAGATTTTGTAGCCCTCAGTGTGATACAGGCACTGATGACCCCGTACAAAAAAAGCCTATGCAGGTGGGCCCACCAATACCTCAATTTCAGATATGACCTATGTGACCAACATTGGCATAAAATTTGGTGATGATAGCTCCAGCCGTTTCTGAGATTTAAATTTTAATATGCTTTTTTGCACAGTTAACAAAGTTCAACCTCCTGTAACTCGGCCAAAAATCTCTGAACTGGAACCATTAGAACAAACTTGAGAAAGATTGTTCCAGGGATCTTTTATGTGAAATATTGGATAATTTGGCTGGACAGTTTCGAAGAAGAAGATTTTTAAAGCTTTTTTTTTGCTTTTTCCCTATAAAATCTAAGAAAATGTAGTTAGAAAAAAATAAACAAAATCCAATATAGTTTTTTGGATGACTAATTATTTGCAAAAAAATTGTTGATGCTAGCTCCTGCTGTTTTTGAGATAGCTATGGTTAACGTACAGACGACGAACGACACACAACACACGACGCACGACGGACGCCGCCGCACCATCGCATAAGCTCACAGGTTCGCTAAAAATGGTGGCGCCACCTGCAACTATTTTTGCACAGCGTCCATCTGTTCATCTGCCTTGGGATAAAAACACTGGTATCTCTGCATTGGTTGAACTTATCCACCTGAAATTTTGCATGTGTATACATCCTGGACAGCTTTCTTGATTTTATGACAGGTGGCGCCACCTACATTCACGTCTAAGCTCCAGACATCCAAGCTCATATCTCGGGAACCGTTTGACCAGTTGGGCAAAAATTTTGCATTTTTATAGATCTCACATAGCTCTTTATCAAATGCAAAACTTGTGGCGCCACCTGCAATCATTTTTGCACAGCATCCGTCTGTTTGTTTGCCGTGGGATAAAATCACTTATATCTCGGCAGTGGTTTGACATATCTGGCTAAAATTTTGCATGTTTATACATATTGGATAGCTTCCTGGATTTTGTGACAGGTGGTGCCAGCTACATTTATGTATACGCTGCAGACATTCAGGCTTATATTTCAGGACTGGTTTGACATATCCCCCTGAAATTTTTGCATGTGTATAGATCTCACACAGCTCTTAATAATATACAAAATTGGTGGCGCCACCTGCCACCATTTTTGCACAAGTCCTTCTGTTTGTCTGCTGATGGTTAAAATCACTCATATACATGTAGTGGTTTGACTTATCTGCCTTAAATTTTGCATATGTATACAACTTGGGCATTTTCTGGATTTCGTGGTAAGTGGCACAACCTACATACACATTTCGGCACCAAACTTCCATGCTAATATGCAACACACCTCACTCTATTTCCCCTTGCTGCTCAATCCATGCCTCACTTCACCCATTCCACTCTGATTTTGGCGGATACAAGTAGTCACTTGTCGACTACCCGTATTCTAGTTTTATATTGTATAACTATTTGTCCATAGGTACCTATGTACATGCCAGAAATTGTGTCAATATTTTGTAATATGTAGACGTGGTGGGCATCAATATAATATACCTTGTCAAGACCTAAGAGATATCATGTCATACAGTCAAAATTCCTCTTAGCTTTTCATATTCTTATAAAATTGAAAAACATTACAATAGAATATTTCTACATCCACCTTCGTGCTGCCCTCACTTTTCCCTTCTCCGAACCCCATCCCAAAGTCAGCCTCAGTTAACAAGAACAAGATGAATCAGATATATTCATATTTTTATATATTGTATAACTATTTGTTACCTATGTACATGCCAGAAATTATGTAAATATTGTGAAATATGTAGACATGGTGGGCATCAATATAATATACCTTGTCAAGACCTAAGAGATATCATGTCATACAGTCACAATTCATAAATCCCCTCTTCAGCATAGTTAATCATAACATTATATCTGTCAAATTGAAATCTTGCAAACTTCCATCCACTATAGATCCTTCAACCAATAGCCTTATCATCTTTCTTCCACTGCTTAGTATACTGTCATTGCATTCATATTTGCTCAAACAAACTGCTTTTTTCAACCCCGCCCAAATTAATAAATAAATAAACCACTATATTTTACTCCATATTAATCCATCAGTCAGATTACTTCATATATCATTTACTCACATATTACATTATATTCCTTTATAATATCCCAACATGTCCATGATTTACATAAGCTTTATTGACTCAATATAGTATCACAGTGGTGATAACTTTATAGTCCAATCATGATCAGCTGAGCGCCATGACCCATGGGTCCCTTGTTTTGTTCGGTGTCCATCTGTACATTTGTTTTAGATGAAAATTGCCAATATCTGAGGAGTCCTTCATTATGTTGGTCTCCGATTTGGCATGTAGATCCATCTTGGAGAGTTTTCTCGTCAACCAGACAGGTGGCCCCACCTACCTTACCATTTTTATAGTATAATTGTATCCCCAGACAAAGTCGGGGGATACTATGTTTTCATACCGGTCCCTCCGCCGCCGCATATAAATCTTGTTGGCGCGATAACCCAAAAAATATTTCACGGAACTTTACCAAACTTGGTATATGTATAGATATGGGTAAGAGGACGACGCCTATTTAAAATTAGGTCATGACCTTTACTAGGAGAGTGTCCTTGACCTTGAATAGGTCCAATTTTGGGGAAAATCACACAAATTCTTTTATATCTCAAGAAATCTTGCATGGATTTATCCCAAAATCAAGTTGATGGAAGATCATGGATAGGGTTGTCATATTCCAGAAATTGGTGGTGCCACCTATTATTCTTTACTTGTTTTCGTGCCGTTTAATACCCCCAAAATTGCCACCTTACAGTACTGTGAGCATTATAAGTCAAAAACTAATGGACAGATTTCTTTTATATTATGCATATACATAGGTATGGGTTATGGGATGATGTTAATTTAAATTGGGGTCAAAATCACACACCTCTTATGATATCTCCAGTGTTGATAGCCATATGGGTTTCAAACATGACTTATGTATGGCCCACCACTAAAGTAAGAACCCTATAGGTTCTAGGGTCATGAGGTCAAAGGTCAAGGTCACTGGACTGGCATTTTAAAAGATACTGTGGATGCATTTTAAGCCAAACTTTCATCCTAGGTCTTCCATCTTGAATATATAGCTCACTTGCCAATAGTGGATGATCCATATAAATTTTGGGGTCACAAGGTCAAAGGTCAAGGCCACAGGAGCTATCTGTCCAAAAATTAGTTTCTGGATGGTAATTCCTGCTTTTATTGATGTATGGATTTCAAACTTGACTTATATATGTCCTATTGAAAAAGCAAGACTCCAATTGATTTTGGGGTCATGAGGTCAAAGGTCAAGGTCACAGGACACATCTTTAAAAATATTGTGGATGCATTTTCAGCCAAACATTTCGTCTCAGACCTTTCATCTTGCACATATAAGTCATCTGCCAATAGAGGAAGACCCCCATCAGTTTTGAGGTCACAAGGTCAAAGGTGAAGGTCACAGGAGCCATCTGTCCAAAAATTAGTTCCTGGATGATAATTCCTGCTTTTATTGATGTATGGATTTCAAACTTGACTTGTATATGTCCCATTGGAAAAGCAAGACCCAAATTGATTTTGGGGTCATGAGGTCAAAGGTCAAGGTCACAGGACACATCTTTAAAAAGATTGTGGATGCATTTTCAGCCAAATATTTCATCTCAGATCTTTCATCTTGCACATATAGTTCACCTGCCAAGAGAGGAAGAACCCTATCAATTTTGAGGTCACAAGGTCAAAGGTGAAGGTCACAGGAGCCATCTGTCCAAAAATTAGTTTCTGGATGATAATTCCTACTTTTATTGATGTATGGATTTCAAACTTGACTTGTATTTTAAAGTTCACCTGCCAAGAGTGGAAGACCCCTATCAATTTTTGAGGTCACAAGGTCAAAGGTGAAGATCACAGGAGCCATCTGTCCAAAAATTAGTTTCTGGATGATAATATCTTCTTTTATTGATGTATGGATTTCAAACTTGACTTGTATATGTCCCATTGGAAAAGCAAGACCAAAATTGATTTTGGGGTCATGAGGTCAAAGGTCAAGGTCACAGGACACATCTTTTAAAAGATTGTGGATGCATTTTCAGCCAAACATTTCATCTCAGATCTTTCATCTTGCACATATAGTTCACCTGCCAAGAGAGGAAGAACCCTATAAATTTTGAGGTCAGAGGTGAAGGTCACAGGAGCCATCTGTCCAAAAATTAGTTTCTGGATGATAATATCTTCTTTTATTAATGTATGGATTTCAAACTTGACTTGTATATGTCCTATTGGAAAAGCAAGACCAAAATTGATTCTGGGGGCATGAGGTCAAAGGTCAAGGTCACAGGAAACCTCTTTAAAAAGATTGTGGATGCATTTTCAGCCAAACAATTCATCTAAGATCTTTCATCTTGCATAGAAAGTTCACCTGCCAAGAGTGGAAGACCCCTTTCAATTTTTGAGGTCACAAGGTCAAAGGTGAAGGTCACAGGAGCCATCTGTCCAAAAATTAGTTTCTGGATGATAATTCCTGCTTTATTGATTTATAGATTTCAAACCTGACTTGCATATGTCCCATTGGAAAAGCAAGACCCAAATTGATTTTGGGGTCATGAGGTCAAAGGTCAAGGTCACAGGACACATATTTAAAAAGATCAAGGTCACAGGACCAACATCTTCAACAAGATTGTTGATTGTTAGATGGAAGGAACAATAAATATGCCAAGTGTCAGTATATGCTGCTAAAAATGGGGGTCTATTCTTGAAGGGGGGGGGCCCTATTAAGTCTGGGGATACTCTGGCACCTGCGGTGCCAAGAAATGTCTAGTTTTACCCCTTTTCATAAGAGTGATTCTCTGTTTTGGCCCCCATATTTGGTGAAAAATATTGTTCTCAAGTTGATAGATGTTCCATAGTTACTTGCCAAGTGTCAGTATATGCTGCTGAAGATGGGGGGACTATTCTTAATGGGGGGAGGGGGGAGGGGGGGGGGGATTAATTGTCTGGTGATACTATGTCTAGTTCATTAATCTGGGATTGTAATCTGCCTGCTGTGTCTGCAAGGCATACCACATCAGCAAACATAAGCATTGAAAGATATTGTGAATTAATGTTTGTTCATAAAAAATGTGAAAAGTAAGGGACTGATCATAAATCCATGTGCCAATGTGACCTTGAAAATTACTAGTTAATCCTTCATTTATTAAAAAAAGACTGTAATTTGGAGTACGTTGATTTAAAAATATTAAAAATTTTCCCTCTAATACCATATTTATGAAGTATATAGAATATAAGTTGTGTTGAATATAATCAAAAGACTTGGAAAAATCTATAAAAATTGCATAAAACTTTCCTTTTTTCTGCATCTATGTAAAGAACAATGAATAAGGCAATTGAACCAATCAAATGACTTGCATACACTGGTTCTACAGGGACATCTGGTGTGATGTTTTTATCAGACATTTAGCATTTGCTGAGAAGGCATAGAAAATCAGACCAATAGAATAAAGCCATATAAGCCTTCCCGGTTCTGATTCATGTATTCTTGTTCAGAAACTGTGTAGCCACAGACTTGGTAATTTGAATATCTGTTTATTCAGTTCACACTGAAATCTGACTTGGTAATATTAAATTGTCCATGCTCCAAAGCTTAAAAGACCAACCCATATTGTTCTGTGATTAACATGATAGGGCTGATGAATAACCTGAGAGCATCTTTCAAAATACCCCTGATCTTTCATATAGAATAGACAGTATAACATTGTGTTACAGGCCAGGATCAGGAGTGTACCTGTGTGAGCAGCATCAACAGAATGTCTTTAATATGCTGCTGACTGTATTGAGACGTCCTAGGGATCCCAGGATGGATGAGGTCACATATTGCAGGGTGAGTGAGAGGAACATGCTTTGTGATTTAAAGGGGTGGTATGGTCATTAGCCCTGATGTAACTGCTGCACAAGTTTGGGCGCCACCTGTAATTTCTGATTTTTAGCAAACCTGTGAGCTTATGCGATGGTGTGGCGTCGTCCGGCGTCCTGCATCCGTCGTCTGTACGTTAACCTATACTATCTCGAAAACGGCAAGAGTTAGCATCACGAAATTTTATGCAAAAATTAGTCATCTAAAAAACTCAATCGGATTTTGCTTATATTTTGGCTAATTGCATTTTTAGCGAAGCTGTGAGCTTATGCGATGGTGTGGCGGGGTCCGGCGTCTGTCGTCCGTCGTCTGTAAGTTAACCCATACTATCTTGAAAGCGGCAAGAGTAAGCATCACAGAATTTAATGCAAAAAATTAGTCATCTAAAAAACTCTATCAGATTTTGCTTATTTTTTGACTAACTGCATTTTCTTAGATTTTATTGGGAAAAAGCTAAAAAACCTTTAAAAATCTTCTTCTCCGAAACTGTTCAGCCAAATTGTCCAATATTTCACAGAAATGATTCCTGGAACAACCTTTCTCAAGTTTGTTCCAATGGTTTAAGTTCGTTGATTTTTGGCCAAGTTACTGGAAGTTGAACTTTGTCATCTGTCCAAAAAAGCATAGTAAAATTACAATCTCAGAAAAGGCTGGAGCTATCAAAACCAAATTTTATGTCAATGTTGGTCACATGAGTCATATCTGAAATTGAGGTATTGGTGGCGCCACCTGCATCAGTCTTTTTTGTACGGGGGTCATCAGTGCCTGTATCATACTGATGGCTACAAAAAACTTCTTCTCTGAGACCATTTGGCCAAATTGTTTAATATCGCACAAAAATGATCCTAGGGTAGTGCATTCTGAAGTTTGTTCAAATGGTCTCAGTCCAGTGACTTTTGGCTGAGTTATGGGAAGCGGAATTTAGTCATATGCCATGACATCCCATTTTAGCTCAGTGGCTACAAAGATCTTCTCAAAAACCACTGGGCCAAATTCTTAAATCTCACACATTAATTATCCTTAGATGTTGATAATTCAAGTTTGTTCAAATGGTTTTGGTTCAGTGATTTTTGGCTGAGTTATGAGAAGCTTAACATAGCCATTTTGCTGTATTTTCCCACATGAGTTATAAACCTGTAAAACTTTTTTGACCGAGGCCACTGTGGCAAATTTGTTTAATATTTTACAAGAATATTCCCCTGAATAATTCTTATAATAATTGTCTTTTATGGTTCCAAAGAATGAATTTTGGCTGAATTATAAAAAATGAATTGAGTCATTTTACCATATATGTAAGCTGTGTGAAGCAAAAAGATCTAGCCTGGCACCAGTTTATCAGCATCCATTACATCATGCCTCTAGACATTTAGATTTCAGGTTATCTATGGTTAATATTGACAAGAATGTTTTTTAAAAGCTTTTAAAAATGTAGATTTATGATTTTAGATATTCCTCATGCCAGGCAATGTTTACAATCACAGGTATACAGCTCTCTGTGGGTATTAAAAAGACGGCTGTACATGGATTATAAATAACAGGTATCCATACTCAACTTAATTCAAGATTTTGCCATCAGTGAGATTTATCTGTTTTATAATTTTGCATACAATATGCATCTGTAGTAATTTTTAGCGAACCTGTGAGCTAATGCGATGGTACGGTGGCGTCCGCCGTCTGCTTGTCAACCCTTACTATTTCAAAAACGATTGTAAAATTAGCCATCTGAAAAACTTTGTATTTTCTTAGATTTTATAGAGAAAAAGGTAAAAACCTTTAAAAATTTTCTTCTCTGAAATGGTAAGGCCAAATTGTTAGATATTTCACAGAAATAATCTTTTATACCATCTCTCTCAAGTTTGTTTGAATGGTTCAAGTTTGGTGAATTTTGGCTGAGTTACAGGAAGTTGAACTTAGTCATCTGTCAAAAAAGCATACTAAAATGACAGTCTCAGAAATGGCCGGAGCTATCATCACCAAATTTTATGCAAGTGTTGGTCACATGAGTCATATATGAAATTCAGGTATTGGTGGCGCCACCTGCATTGACCTTTTTTTGAATCTTTCAATTTTTCAAAAGAGTTATCCTAGGACATGGTTCTTTCAGTCATATCAGAAAAGCTTTTGTTGGTCCTATGGCCATTATTGTGTCTATTTCAAATTGAGAACTGCAAAACTGTTCTTCTACAAAATTATTGTTTCAGTTATAACTTCTGTAACATTGCACAAAAATTATTCTCAGGTGGCCTTTGTTCAAGTTTACTTGAATGATTTTTGGCAGAAGTATTGGACCTTTAACAATGAAAGAACTGCATCTTTTATTATTCTAGATATTTTGATAAAAAGTTTATGAATATGTCAGCTTGAAAAAAAAAGCATTTTAGGCAAAGTCTTTCAGTATGTGTAAACAGATTCACCAACACTCCAAGATTGTGCCAAGCATTTTAGGCAAAGTCTTTCAGTATGTGTAAACAGATTCACCAACACTCCAAGATTGTGTCTGTATCTTAAAATAGGTTGAGAAACTGCCAACTGTTTCAGATTTGGCAACAGATCAAGAGTTCATTCTGTTGCGTGTAGCACAAAACATCCCCGAGTTCCACTCACACAACGAAGATGTTAAATGAAAAACTGACTCACAAATATAGTACAAAATATATATAATTATTTAAACAAACATTATTTACAATATATACAATACATGAACACAAAGTCTCTCACACATAATAACTAAATCTTGGTGCGGTACAAAATGAAGAAATACTTATCTGCTGTAAATCAAAGTCACTGGTGCTGGTTCAAAGAAATAAAAATGACTCCGGGGTTGCTCTGAGGAGTCATAACGAAAGTTCAGTTCATAATCCGTGCACAGCCATAATAAAGTCCAAAACGTCCGAAATGTCTCCGCCTTATCACAAGGAGACTACACATCATCAGGCCTGGATATCCCTGGATATCAGTTCTTGTTTGCAACCCAATTCAAAATCACTAAATAAAGGGTATTTATAGTGTCTGTGGACCTTAACGCAATATCGATCGATCCACTTTTAAATTCAAGTTCAGGTTGTTTAACCGCTGTTAATGAATGAATGAAAACGTTCTCTTTGTCCGTTTATTTGTTGTTGCCGGAGTTCAATAGATGACTGTAAGCGACACGGGTCAACACGTTCCTGTTGTTCCTGGGTCAATGGTTCTAAGGTCCTTCCGTGAGTGCCCTGCCATCGCATACGGACATACATCACAATTCAGTGCAGCCAGATATAGGTCAAGAGTTCAATCAGTGCAGCCAAGCACAAGGCATGTGATTACCTCATGGGTGTCATGCCCCTCAGGGCAGGGCCCCTGCATGAGCTTATGCAAAGGTGTGGCTACTATTTCAGACTTGGCAACAGGCTAGAGGTCAGTCTTGATCTATTTATAGCTTTGGCAGACTGCCAACTGTATCAGATTAGGCAATAGGTCAAGAGTTCACTCGGTACAGCCAGGTATGGGTCAGGAGTTCACACAGTGCAGTAGCTGCATTCTATTTATAGTGTTAGCAGACTGCCAACTGTGTAAGATTATGCAAAAGTTCACTCAGTCTAGCCAGGTACAGGTCAAGAATTCACTCAGTGCAGTAGCTTCAGGCAGCAATTTGTCACAGGTTACTCAGGGGCAACTGCATTGCTCACCTAAGCTTTGTCAGCCAAGTGCATCAAACTCTGGGGCAGTTTGATGTATTGGCTGATATTTTGACCTGTCTGTGTGTCTTTGATGGCTTTCCCATTCACAAGACAGGTGTCGCCACCTATAATGACTTTTGCACAGTGTATGTGCCTGCTTATTACTACAGAGGAATTTGATATATCAACCTGAAATTGGGCATATATATACACATCGAATAGCTTTGTCGTATACAAGACTGGTGGCGCCACCTACAATAATTTTTGCACAGTGTATGTCCCTGCTTATTTCACAGGAGGGGTTTGACATATCAGACTGACATTGGGCATATTTATATATCTCTTTTTTGTATATAAGACTGGTGGTGCCAGCTACAATCATTTATCCGCCAAAACAGAGTTTTGCGGATACTAGTAAGTTTTCAGTCAGACGACGATGCTGCCGCAGTCACCGCATAGGTTTCCGGAGAACTGCTCCATAACTACTGGGCAGAATTTTTCAAAATTTAGAATCATGATCGGTCACGTGTGAACTGCTGCGCCCTAATTTTTTGGTGACCTCTGACCTTTCCTCTCTGCCCAGCATCCATTTGTGCGTCTGTTTCCACACATAAACCCACATATCTCGTGAACCGTTTGACCGATAAGGCTAAAGATTTTGCACAAATGTAGCTCTTGGAAAGCTTTATGACATACAATGGCATATAATGGTGGTGCCACCTGCAACCATTTTTGCACAGCCTCCATCTGTTCATCTGCCTTGGGATAAAAACACTCATATCTCTGCATTAGTTGGACTTTTCCATATGAAATTTTGCATGTGTATACATCCTGGACAGCTTTCTTGATTTTATGACAGGTGGCGCCACCAACATTCAAGTTTAAGCTGCAGATATCCAAGCTCATATCTCAGGAACCATTTGACCGATTGGGCAAAAATTATGCATGTTTATAGATCTCATATAGGTCTTTCTCATACGCAAAAGCAGTGGCGCCACCTGCAATCATTTTTGCACAGCGCCCATCTTTTTGTTTGCCGTGGGATAAAATCACTCATATTTCAGCAGTAGTTTGACATATTTGCCTAAAATTTTGCAGGTTTATACATCTTGGGCCAAATTCTTAAATCTCACACATTAATTATCCTTAGATGTTGATAATTCAAGTTTGTTCAAATGGTTTTGGTTCAGTGATTTTTGGCTGAGTTATGAGAAGCTTAACATAGCCATTTTGCTGTATTTTCCCACATGAGTTATAAACCTGTAAAACTTTTTTGACCGAGGCCACTGTGGCAAATTTGTTTAATATTTTACAAGAATATTCCCCTGAATAATTCTTATAATAATTGTCTTTTATGGTTCCAAAGAATGAATTTTGGCTGAATTATAAAAAATGAATTGAGTCATTTTACCATATATGTAAGCTGTGTGAAGCAAAAACATCTAGCCTGGAACCAGTTTATCAGCATCCATTACATCATGCCTCTAGACATTTAGATTTCAGGTTATCTATGGTTAATATTGACAAGAATGTTTTTTAAAAGCTTTTAAAAATGTAGATTTATGATTTTAGATATTCCTCATGCCAGGCAATGTTTACAATCACAGGTATACAGCTCTCTGTGGGTATTAAAAAGACGGCTGTACATGGATTATAAATAACAGGTATCCATACTCAACTTAATTCAAGATTTTGCCATCAGTGAGATTTATCTGTATTATAATTTTGCATACAATATGCATCTGTAGTAATTTTTAGCGAACCTGTGAGCTAATGCGATGGTACGGTGGCGTCCGCCGTCTGCTTGTCAACCCTTACTATTTCAAAAACGATTGTAAAATTAGCCATCTGAAAAACTTTGTATTTTCTTAGATTTTATAGAAAAAAAGGTAAAAACCTTTAAAAATTTTCTCCTCTGAAATGGTTAGGCCAAATTGTTAGATATTTCACAGAAATAATCTTTTATACCATCTCTCTCAAGTTTGTTTGAATGGTTCAAGTTTGGTGAATTTTGGCTGAGTTACAGGAAGTTGAACTTAGTCATCTGTCAAAAAAGCATACTAAAATGACAGTCTCAGAAATGGCCGGAGCTATTATCACCAAATTTTATGCAAGTGTTGGTCACATGAGTCATATATGAAATTCAGGTATTGGTGGCGCCACCTGCATTGACCTTTTTTTGAATCTTTCAATTTTTCAAAAGAATTATCCTAGGACATGGTTCTTTCAGTCATATCAGAAAAGCTTTTGTTGGTCCTATGGCCATTATTGTGTCTATTTCAAATTGAGAACTGCAAAACTGTTCTTCTACAAAATTATTGTTTCAGTTATAACTTCTGTAACATTGCACAAAAATTATTCTCAGGTGGCCTTTGTTCAAGTTTACTTGAATGATTTTTGGCAGAAGTATTGGACCTTTAACAATGAAAGAACTGCATCTTTTATTATTCTAGATATTTTGATAAAAAGTTTATGAATATGTCAGCTTGAAAAAAAAAAGCATTTTAGGCAAAGTCTTTCAGTATGTGTAAACAGATTCACCAACACTCCAAGATTGTGCCAAGCATTTTAGGCAAAGTCTTTCAGTATGTGTAAACAGATTCACCAACACTCCAAGATTGTGTCTGTATCTTAAAATAGGTTGAGAAACTGCCAACTGTTTCAGATTTGGCAACAGATCAAGAGTTCATTCTGTTGCGTGTAGCACAAAACATCCCCGAGTTCCACTCACACAACGAAGATGTTAAATGAAAAACTGACTCACAAATATAGTACAAAATATATATAATTATTTAAACAAACATTATTTACAATATATACAATACATGAACACAAAGTCTCTCACACATAATAACTAAATCTTGGTGCGGTACAAAATGAAGAAATACTTATCTGCTGTAAATCAAAGTCACTGGTGCTGGTTCAACGAAATAAAAATGACTCCGGGGTTGCTCTGAGGAGTCATAATTAAAGTTCAGTTCATAATCCGTGCACAGCCATAATAAAGTCCAAAACGTCCGAAATGTCTCCGCCTTATCACAAGGAGACTACACATCATCAGGCCTGGATATCCATGGATATCAGTTCTTGTTTGCAACCCAATTCAAAATCACTAAATAAAGGGTATTTATAGTGTCTGTGGACCTTAACGCAATATCGATCGATCCACTTTTAAATTCAAGTTCAGGTTGTTTAACCGCTGTTAATGAATGAATGAAAACGTTCTCTTTGTCCGTTTATTTGTTGTTGCCGGAGTTCAATAGATGACTGTAAGCGACACGGGTCAACGCGTTCCTGTTGTTCCTGGGTCAATGGTTCTAAGGTCCTTCCGTGAGTGCCCTGCCATCGCGTACGGACATACATCACAATTCAGTGCAGCCAGATATAGGTCTAGAGTTCAATCAGTGCAGCCAAGCACAAGGCATGTGATTACCTCATGGGTGTCATGCCCCTCAGGGCAGGGCCCCTGCATGAGCTTATGCAAAGGTGTGGCTACTATTTCAGACTTGGCAACAGGCTAGAGGTCAGTCTTGATCTATTTATAGCTTTGGCAGACTGCCAACTGTATCAGATTAGGCAATAGGTCAAGAGTTCACTCGGTACAGCCAGGTATGGGTCAGGAGTTCACACAGTGCAGTAGCTGCATTCTATTTATAGTGTTAGCAGACTGCCAACTGTGTAAGATTATGCAAAAGTTCACTCAGTCTAGCCAGGTGCAGGTCAAGAATTCACTCAGTGCAGTAGCTTCAGGCAGCAATTTGTCACAGGTTACTCAGGGGCAACTGCATTGCTCACCTAAGCCTTGTCAGCCAAGTGCATCAAACTCTGGGGAAGTTTGATGTATTGGCTGATATTTTGACCTGTCTGTGTGTCTTTGATGGCTTTCCCATTCACAAGACAGGTGTCGCCACCTATAATGACTTTTGCACAGTGTATGTGCCTGCTTATTACTACAGAGGAATTTGATATATCAACCTGAAATTGGGCATATATATACACATCGAATAGCTTTGTCGTATACAAGACTGGTGGCGCCACCTACAATAATTTTTGCACAGTGTATGTCCCTGCTTATTTCACAGGAGGGGTTTGACATATCAGACTGACATTGGGCATATTTATATATCTCTTTTTTGTATATAAGACTGGTGGTGCCAGCTACAATCATTTATCCGCCAAAACAGAGTTTTGCGGATACTAGTAAGTTTTCAGTCGGACGACGATGCTGCCGCAGTCACCGCATAGGTTTCCGGAGAACTGCTCCATAACTACTGGGCAGAATTTTTCAAAATTTAGAATCATGATCGGTCACGTGTGAACTGCTGCGCCCTAATTTTTTGGTGACCTCTGACCTTTCCTCTCTGCCCAGCATCCATTTGTGCGTCTGTTTCCACACATAAACCCACATATCTCGTGAACCGTTTGACCGATAAGGCTAAAGATTTTGCACAAATGTAGCTCTTGGAAAGCTTAATGACATACAATGGCATATAATGGTGGTGCCACCTGCAACCATTTTTGCACAGCCTCCATCTGTTCATCTGCCTTGGGATAAAAACACTCATATCTCTGCATTAGTTGGACTTTTCCATATGAAATTTTGCATGTGTATACATCCTAGACAGCTTTCTTGATTTTATGACAGGTGGCGCCACCAACATTCACGTTTAAGCTGCAGATATCCAAGCTCATATCTCAGGAACCATTTGACCGATTGGGCAAAAATTATGCATGTTTATAGATCTCATATAGGTCTTTCTCATACGCAAAAGCAGTGGCGCCACCTGCAATCATTTTTGCACAGCGTCCTTCTTTTTGTTTGCCGTGGGATAAAATCACTCATATTTCAGCAGTAGTTTGACATATTTGCCTAAAATTTTGCAGGTTTATACATCTTGGATAGCTTTCTGGATTTTGTGGCAGGTGGCGCCACCTATATTTATGTATACGCTGCAGACATTCAGGCTTATATCTCAGGACTGGTTTGACATATCCCCCTGAAATTTTGCATGTGTATAGATCTCACATAGCTCTTAATCATACACAAAATTGGTGGTGCCACCTGCCACCATTTTTGCACAGCTTCTGTCTGTTTGTCTCCTGTGGGCTAAAATCACTCATATCTCAGTAGTGGTGTGACTTATCTGCCTAAAATTTTGCAGGTTTATACATCTTGGATAGCTTTCTGGATTTTGTGGCTGGTGGCGCCACCTATATATGTATATGCTGCACACATTCAGGCTTATATATCAGGACTGGTTTGACATATCCCCCTGAAATTTTGCATGTGTATAGATCTCACATATCTCTTAATCATGCACAAAATTGGTGGCGCCATCTGCCACCATTTTTGCACAGTGTCTGTCTGTTTGTCTGCTGTGTGCTAAAATCACTCATATCTCAGTAATGGTTTGACTTATCTGCCTAAAATTATGCATGTTTATACATCTTGGACAGCTTTCTGGATTTTGTGGTAGGTGGTGCGACCTACATACACATTTCAGCTGCAAACATCCAGGCTATTATGCAACACACCTCACTCTATTTCCCCTTGTCACTCCATCCATGCCTCACTTCACCTTTCCCACTCTGATTTTGGAGGATACACGTAGTCGCTTGTTGACTACCAATATTCTAGTTTTTGTGTTGTGTGCACCCATGCCAGAATTGCAGCAGTGATGTTCATTTAATTGTTTTTTGTTCTAAGTGTTTAGTACTTGTTTTGTTCATATACATGTTACACATGTTCTTGAAAAGTAATGGTCCAGCATTGAAGCATTATACCTGGTGTAATCTCATTGCACAGGTTCGCATTAGGCCTGTAGGCCTTGTTGGTATGTACAAAGGAAATGTATATAAGGACATGCATAGAAAATATGAGCAAAAACAGATTAGTGATTTTCATATTAAGCAGTCCTGAAACTATGCAAATATGTGTTCAAAATTAAATTTATTTATAATTGGAACTAAAATATTGATATATTGAAAAAAAGAAGTGTTTCCACTTGTATGTTAAGTTTTAACTGTTGTATGTGCTGTATGTTGTATATAAGTATTATTACTAAAGCTAAACTATATTAAAATTAAAATTTTTTTAATATCTAAATTATGATTCAACTCATAGATAACAGAGAAATGTAAGGAAAATAAAACTTGTTAATAAAGATCTATGGTTTTAAAATAATTTTCTGCAGAGTATCACACAGTAATCATATGATTCCACAGAAAATCGATGTCAATTGTCATATTGTTAATCTAACTGCAATTATGAAACAGTGAGTAGCTTGCATAATATTTTAATAACAATTAATTAAACACACATTTAAACATGTTTCTACACTCATAAATAAATTAAGACTGAAATTACATATTTATGTTTTATTTCTCTGTTTGCTGGTAAGTGATATGGAGTATATCCGTGATCAGACTTCTGACATCCACTTTTTGGCCTTACTAAAACTTTCAACTTCAAGTCAAACAAGTTTTCTTCTGAAGGTCATTCACGGCGTCAAAAGCTCATAAAATTATTAATATATGTTACAGCTACTGCTATTATTTATTTTTTAACAATGCTCTGTGACAAATCACATAATATTGAAGGTTTACTTAATACCAGCACAAAACTGCTGACGCGCATGAGCGATAATGGGGGTCTTTCAGTGGTCAATGTCACAAGTCGAATAAAAAAGCACAAAATGCACGATGGCTGTTTAGAATAAGACATTTTTGGTTTCTTACGCTCATAGGTAAGCTGATGCAAGTCATCCATAGCGTTTCCAGTTTGGTTGAGTTCATATGCTAGCACCTTATTTCAACTGACAACACAAGTTCTGACAAAGTTTTAGGCGCCATAAACTGTCACTGGTACCGTAAAGCGGTCATGCCGAAAGTGCAGTCATGTCGTAAAATACCCGATACTTTTTTATATATATATAAATTTATTCAAAATTTGATGTCCTGCGGTAACAATGACAGTAAATTTTTCAGATATCAATTCTCTTTTATAATTAATAATCATCAGATATAAATGACATTTGATTCACAATTATTTCTGGGTTGTACTATATATATATATATATATATATATATATATATATATATATATATATATAGTACTTCTATTTCTGATGAAAATAAGCAGAATAATGAATTAATTACACAGCAGGAAATAAAAAAAAGTAGGCAAAGTTACCTTCTATTATGGTACATATTTGTGTGATTAATAAAACAATTGTAAGATTATGAAGATATAATATTTTTGTGTATAAATTAATTATTGCATGAAAATTTCTCTCTTATTTTTTTTAAAGTTTCTTGTGTGTGTATACATATAACATATGTCCCATTTTTTTCATTTTTACAGGTACATCTCCTTATATACTTATTTACAATATATACATGCAATTCTCACATATTTTATAATATGATGCTTCAAATATATTAAGTTTATAAATTTAGGTCAAATAAAATGTTTAATAAAAATTGAAATAAATTTTAATTTCAAACAAATTAATTGCTGTGAATTCACTCAAGAGTTAATTTTGATTTCTTTGATAAAGAAAAAGCCTCCTTGAAGTAGGGTCATGACTTTAATAATTTAATATAATTAAAAGTGACCTTGATCTTGTATAAATCCATATATTGTGAAAATAACACAGAGCATGAATTAGATTTTTCTAGAAGGGTTGTAGAGATTAGGGCTGAAACGGGTACAAAATTTTGGACTCGAGTACCCGATAGGCGTTACCCGACTCGACTCGAGTACTCGTTACCATGGCAACGCTGTAAAGTTTAACTGCCATCTGTTTATTGATGCAAAACATACATAAATTTGAATTTGTGACTCCAAACGAAGGAATAGATGTAGATACTAAAATTAAACAGAGTGGAAAAATCCATTCGAAAACATATAACCAATAAATGTGAGTCTCTTCGAAATAAACTGTACAGTATAATTATTATTTCGATAATGGATAAATAGGCCGAGACTACCAGTAAATTTACAGTAATATTCATTATGCGTGTACATACAGGAGTACTTGAGTCCAAATTTTGGACTTGTGTCCTCGGTAAGTATTACCCGGACTCGAGTACTCCTTTCAGCCCTAGTAGAGATGGTTAAATTGTTCTGATTATCAGTATGAATAAACGCCCGGATAAAGTAAATTCACAGAAAAATTTGAAAACTGGTGCCCTTAACCATCACCCAAAGATAAAATCAGCTTAAATATAGGATTTTGTGAACATTACTATTTTTTAAGTACTTTCTGCTTTCAAAATTATCACACATATAACCGACTGAAGGTTTGAAAACTTGAACTTTCCCTCAGTGACTTGGTGCCAAAATTAGAACAACTGCTCTATCAATGAGTGGGCTGTTAATAATTTCTCAATATTTTCTGTACAGCCCCTTTTATGCACCCCTTTTATGTAACAGTTGTTAGTTGTAGGACTGTAAACCTAACTGACAATGAAAAAATATACAGAAAGTTAAAAATTGAATTTTGCATGATGTTTAACATGTGGTTACATTCATATTAGTAAGCTTTACTTGCACCTCACTCATTTCAAAGTTAAATTTTCTAAAATCAGGGTGTAAAGCCTACAGCTGAAGGTAAATTAACTTATATCAAGTAAATTTTTCTAAACTGTAGGTATTTTTACTTATTTACCAAAGAGATTGGCTTCATTCTTGTGATTTAAGGATTAATTTCTAGGTACTTCCTTGTTTTAGGTAAAATTTACTTGTTTTAGGTGAAAATAACTAATATTTCCTTATTTAGGAAAATTATTTTTGGCAGTGTTCACTCAGTGCAGCCAGGTACAGGTCGAAAGTTCACTCAGTCTAGCCAGGTGCAGGTCATGAGTTCACTTAGTGCAGTAGCCTGAGCCAGCTAGCAAATTTGTCACAGTTCACTCAGGGCAACTGCCTATCTCACCTAAGCCTGGTCAGCCCCATGCATCAGACTCAAGGTAAGTTTGATGTATTGGCCTGATATTTTGACCTGTCTGTGTCTTTGATGGCTTTCTCGTTCAGAAGACAGGTGTCGCCACCTACAATGACTTTTGCACAGTGTATGTGCCTGCTTATTTCTACAGAAGAATTTGATATATCAGCCTGAAATTGGGCATATGTATATCTCTGATAGCTTTGTTGTATACAAGACTGATGGTGCCAGCTACAATCATTTTTGTGTTGTGTGCACCCATGCCAGAATTTCAGCAGTGATGTTTGTGAATTGTTTCTTTTTCAAAATGTTTTAGCACATGCATTGTTCATATACACGAGAAGTAATGGTCCAGCATTGAAGCATTATACCTGGTGTATTTCCCAATGCACAGGTTCCCACTAGGCCTGTAGGCCTTGTTAACAAATTTTTATCTGCTTTTTAGCGAACCTGTGAGCTTATGTGATGGTGGGGCGGCATCCGTCGTGTCTCGTGCGTCATGCATCGTCTGTACATTAACCATAGCTATCTCAAAAAGGCAGGAGCTAGCATCACAAAAATTTTTTTTGAAAAAATCAGTCATAAAAAAAACTATATCGGATATTTAGCGAACCTGTGAGCTTATGCGATAGTGTGGGGTCGTCTGGCGTTCGTCGTCCGTCGTCTGTACGTTAACCCATACTATCTTGAAAATGGCAAGAATTAGCATCACGAAATCTTATGCATAAAATTAGTCATCTAAAAAACTCTATCGGACTTTGCTTATTTTTTGGCTAACTGCATTTTCATGAATTTAAAGGGAAAAAGCTAAAAAAGCTTAAAAAATCTTCTTCTCTTAATCTGTTCAGCCATATTGTCCAATATTTTACAGAAATGATTCCTGGAACAATCTCTCTCAAGTTTGTTCGAATGGTTTAAGTTTGGTGATTTTTGGCCGAGTTACAGGAAGTTGAACTTAGTCACCTGTCCAAAAAAGCATACAAAAATTACAGTCTCAGAAATGGCTTGAGCTATCATCACCAAATTTTATGCCAATGTTGGTCACATGAGTCATAATTGAAATTGAGGTATTGGTGGCGCCGCCTGCATCAGCCTTTTTTGTATGGCTGTCATCAGTGCCCGTATCATACTGACAGCTACAAATAACTTCTTCTCTGAAACGAAATGGCCAAATTGTTTAATATCGCACAGAAATGATCCTAGAGTAGTGCTTTCTGAAGTTTGTTCAAATGGTCTCAGTTCAGTGACTTTTGGCTAAGTTATGGGAAGCTGAATTAAGTCATATGCCATAACAGCCCATTTTAGCTAAGTGGCTACAAAAATCTTCTTCTCCAAAACCACTGGGCCAAATTCTTAAATCTCACACATTAATTATCCTTAGATGTTGATAATTCAAGTTTGTTCAAATGGTTTTGGTTCAGTGATTTTTGGCTGAGTTATGGGAAGCTGAATTTAGTCATATGCCATAACAGCCCATGTATAAGCTAAGTGGCTACAAAAATCTTCTTCTCAAAAACCACTGGGCCAAATTCTTAAATCTCACACATTAATTATCCTTAGATGGTGATAATTCAAGTTTGTTCAAATGGTCTCAGTTCAGTGACTTTTGGCTGGGTTATGGGAAGCTGAATTTAGTCATATGCCATAACAGCCCATTTTAGCTCAGTGGCTACAAAGATCTTCTTCTCAAAAACCACTGGGCCAAATTCTTAAATCTCACACATTAATTATCCTCAGATGTTAATAATTCAAGTTTGTTCAAATGGTTTTGGTTCAGTGCTTTTTGGCTGAGTTATGGGAAGCTGAACTTAGCCAGTTTGCTGTCTCTTAATATATGAGTTATAAACCTGCGAAACATTTTTCAACTGATGATACTGAAGCCAGTTTGTTAAATATTTTACAAGAATAATCCCTACAATAATTCTTATAATAATTGTCATTAATGGTTCCACATGAATGATTATTGGCTGAATTATGGAGATTGAACTAAGTCATTAAGTCATTACATCATGCCACTAGACATTTAGATTTCAGGTTATCTTTGGTTAATATTGACAAGAAAGTTTTTTAAAAGCTTTTAAAAAATTTAGATTTATGATTTAAGATATTCCTCATGCTATTTATTTGAAGTTATTCATCATACCAGGCAATGTTACAATCATGGATATTCAGCTCTCTGTGGCTATATAAAGACAACTGTACATGGATTATAAATTATTGGTATCCCTACTCAACTTAATTAAAGAATTTGCCATCAATGAGATATATCTGTATTTTAATTTTGCATTCAGTATGCATCTGTAATAATTTTACATATATTCCTGATTTCTTTTTTTAAGCTCAGCTGAATATAAGTCATCTGAGCTATAGTCATGGTCCATTGTCCGTCGTTTGTCCATCTGTCTGTCTTTCCTTCCGTCCATCTGTCCGTCCGTAGATGTGGCACATTTTGAAACCGTAAGACCTAGGAATCCAAAATTCGGCATAATGTTAGATGTCCCCAAGATCTCCTACCAAGCCAAAAACTGGGTCTTTACGACTTTGTTCCTTTGAGAAATTAAGGAAAAACCTCAATTTTTTAATAAAAACCCATTTTCACACTTCAGGACTGCCTAATATCAAAACCACTTATCTGCTTTTCCTCATATTTACCATAAATATTCCTCTATATAGCTCCTATGTACATGTCAGAAATTAGGTGTGTATTATATAATTTAAAAAAGTTATGGGCCAAAACATATTGCACTTTGTAAAAAGAGGAAAAATATTTGGTCACTTAACACAAAAAATGTTAAAGCTAGGGACTTTTATTCAGTAATATAACTTTAATTAATCAAAATTTAATTGTATATCCAAAATTAGAGCAAAATCTTTTAAAGTTTAAAAAAAAATAGGAAAAATATAAAATTGGTACCTTAAATTTTGCCCAAATTTGACCATGGCCCTTTTTTTCTCGTAAGTATATTTTATTTATTTTTCACAGCCGGGATACATGTGGATTTAATCTGATGAATTCTGAAATTTGAAAGTAAAAGCTTAAAAATTATTCTAATTATTGAAGTTTTCATATGCTCTAATTTATTTGCTATTGTATATCTAAGACCCCACTCTTGCTCACTACAGCCTTTCCTAGGTAACCTTATTAGTGATGCAGCACTGGCAGAACACCTCTGTTGTAATAAATATACACTTATTCTCATGGGCCCTACCCTAAATCCCCCCCCCCCCCAGTTCCCCCCCCCCCCATCACCACCAATTATATTGCAATATATGGTTTGTTATTGTCAACTGTATTTCTTTAAATGTAAAGCTGTTTTTGATCCAATGTGCACAACTTTTCTTGAAATTTTAATTCAAGAAGTAATCCAAGAGATGCCACGTTGTTCTGATGTAGCATTTTAAAGAAATTATTTCCTTTTAAATAATTAAACAAAATATTAACCCATCAGAAAGCATAATTTGATAATATATGAAACAAATCATGGATAAATAAAGGTGCACTTTAAAATTGTGAATTCTGGAGTGTTATTTTCATATATTTATTGCTTTGCAAATTTAAAAATATATTTATAAATAAAAAAAGAATATATCTGTGTGCATAATGTGATTTTACCTGACTAAATAAGTATAAATGTTGATGCAAATTAGATTTGTGAATCAATTTAAATATTCAGATATATATGATATACTGTGAATATATAGTAAGATTTATAAACTTAAAAAAATGACTTAACAAAAGAAAAAATAGGATCTAATGCAATATTTGTTCATTGTTTTCCTGTCTCAGTAGAATGGAAATCAAAGTTATTTGCTTTGTTTTCCATCTCTCTGCCTGTTTTTAAATATTTAAAAATAATTTCATTTAAATTAAACTTTATCCTTTACATATATGCAAAGGTGCTGTAACTCCCACCAGTAAGCACCACTGAATTGAATTCCATATTCTGTATTTATATCCAAAGGTGTTGTAACCCCCCCCCCCTAGTTGTTGAGCCCTTGTTTAAGTTAATAGCATAAATAAAAAATCAATACCTTAATCAATACAATAAATTTTGTCCAAATTTGGCAAAGGCACTTTTTTTCTTGTAAGCACTGTTGATTTTATTTTAACAGCATATATACATAAGGATTTACTCTTTTAAAATCTGAAATTTCAAAAGAATTGTTTGATAAGAATAGATTTTATTCAAGTTTTCATACACCATGTCAAGTGTTGTTACATCAAGCCCACATAGTAGTACAGCCTTCATTTGTCTTAAGAAACAACTCCAGGCAGCTTTCCTTTTCTCAGCTTGGACACTGCTAGCAAGCTTCTTCTCTACCCTGTACTCCCCCCCCCCCCCCCACTCCCCATTCCCTAGATTGTGCATAAACTAGATGAATGTTATTATTTTCTGTATTTTATTCTGTCTTATTCTAGGCTATGCTACATTTTAGATTTTGTATTGTACCACCAGGGTTAAAATGATTAAAGTGCACATTTAACTGTGTATTGCTATGAAGGTGTGGATGTTCATCAGATAAGGAATTCCTTACTTCAGAAGAGTAAAAACTTCACCAAGTGTGAAATTGACTATAAATTCCAATAATAAATTATAGCTGAGAAATTTATTAGCACCATGATATTGTTTGTCTCTCATTCAACCAATAGTGTGTATACTTTATTTGAAAAGATGTATATATTTTATCAAATGTACTGAATCTTTTATTTCGGTGAATAAAATCTAGCATGTACTGAAAACTCCAATGTACAAAACATTTTAATTGTGATTCAAGGGATAATCTTGAAGGTGCCAAGTTGTGGCATTTTTATGCCCCTGCCAGAAAGTGGCCGGGGCATATAGTTTTACCCATGTCCGTCATTCCGTCCTTCCGTCATTCCGAAATCAAACAGTTGTACAGACTTTTTTTCGCAATGCCTGCAGATATTGGCCTGTTTTTTTGTATGTGGGCAGATAATGATCAGATACAGATCGAGTTCGCGTTTTGTCCCGGTTTACTTACTTTTGTCCGTTTTACGGCTCTTTAACTTAGAAAATTTCATGAAAAATAGAAATGTTCATGACAAATACACATGTACGGACTTTTTTCGCACTGCCGGCAGATATTGACCTGATTTTAGGTGTGTCGGCAGATATTGACTAGTTACAGATCAAGTTCGCGTTTCGTCCCAGTTGACCTAATTTTGAACGTTTTACGGCTTCTAAACATAGAAAATTTCATGAAAAATATAAATTTTCATGACAAATACACATGTACAGACTTTTTTTCGCAGTGCCTGCAGATATTGGCCTGATTTTTGGTGTGTGGGCAGATATTGACCAGTTACAGATCGAGTTCGCGTTTTGTTCCATTTGACCCTATTTTTGACAGATTTTTGGCTCCTGAACATAGAAAATTTCATGAAAAATTTTCATGACAAATACACATGTAAGGACTTTTTTTCGCAATGCCTGCAGATATTGGCCTGATTTTTTATGTGTGGGCAGATAATGACCAGTTACAGGTGGAGTTCGCGTTTCGTCCCAGTTGACCTACTTTTGATTGTTTTACGGCTCCTCAACATAGAAAATTTCATGAAAAATATAAATTTTTATGACAAATGTACATGTACAGCTGTTTTTAGCCCTCAGCTCATAGGCTGATGGGCTATTGTCGTCACCCAAGCTGTCCGTCTGTCCGTCCGGTGTCCGTCCGTCCGTCCGTTCCGCATCTGTTAACTTTTACCTTGTGAGCATGATATCTCTAAAAGGATTCACCGTTGGAATTTTATTTCATCAGTGAAGCTGTTTATCGATCAAGTTTGAAGATGGGTGACCTTGGCCCATTTTTTGTTACATTTTAGAGCTGATTATAGAAAAACACTCAGACGCTTATATCTCAGGAACCATTGTGTGGATTTTCACAAAACTCATTATGGTCATTGGGACTGATGGTCTGTACGAGCTGCACAATTTTGGTAGCGCCACCTGCAATTTCTGATTTTTTTATGAATTTTTATCGGATTTTTCAATTTTGGCCTTTTGTACAGGGTATCTCCAAAGGTATTCAACACAGGAACTTCATTTCTTCAGTGCTATTGCCTTATATTTACAAAATCTTGGTCAAGTTCAAAGATGGGTGATCTTGACCTACTTTTCAAGGTCACGTAGCT
This sequence comes from Sipunculus nudus, assembly GCA_026874595.1. Taxonomy (NCBI): domain Eukaryota; kingdom Metazoa; phylum Annelida; class Sipuncula; order Golfingiida; family Sipunculidae; genus Sipunculus; species Sipunculus nudus. The sequence goes on from CM049312.1 coordinate 47,886,907, forward strand.
TAGTATAGAAAAAAACTTAGGAGCTTATCTCTCAGGAAGCATTTGGTGGATTGTTATGAAATATGGTACATACCTCTCCAATTTAAATTTATAACTGATTATCAGCTTTTGCTAATATTCTAGTTTCACAATGCAATGCTTACAGATACCGGCCTAATGTTTGGTCTGTGGGCGCATAATGACCACTTACAGATCGAGTTTGCGTTTCATCCCAGTTAACCTATTTTTGACCATATGACAGATCCTGAACATAGAAAATTTCATGAAAGACAGAAATTTTTATGAAAAATGCACATGTATGGACTTTTTTTCACAATGCCGGTAGATACTGTTCTGATTTTTGGTGTGTTGCTTGATAATGACCCGTTACAGATTGAGTTTGCATTTTGCCCTTGTTGACCTACTTTTGACCATACGACACCTCCTGAACTTAAAAAAAATTTACAAAATTTAACAAATGTTTCTTATTTGCCCCAGGCAGGGCATTCGTGTCGTTCCGACACATCTAGTTTTGTTTTAAATTCAGTTTTAACATTTGTGATTTAAAAATAATTAAATATATATGTATGCATAATATGCCCCTTATATGAGCTACATTCTGGATTAATAATGATTGCAACTTGGAACTCTGATATTTTAACTTATACTTTCAGATTTTTAGCCAACCTGTGAGCTTATGCGATGGCGCAGCGTCGTCCGTCCATCGTCAGCCATCCGCCGTCAGCCGTCAAGGGCTGGCTTTCCGCCGTCCATGGCTGTAAGTCAGAAACCGTCTGAGCTAGCAGCTCCAAATTATATGTAAGAATTAGTCACATGTGAAACTTGGTGCCCTGGAGCTTATTATTGGTTATCTGCATTAATTTAGATTTTATAGAGAAAAAGCTTAAAAACCTTTAAAAATCTTCTTCTCTGAAACTGTCCAGCCAAATTATCCAATATATCACAGAAATGAACCCTGGAACAATCTCTCTCAAGTTTGTTCGAATGGTTCCAGTTCGGAGATTTTTGGCCGAGTTACAGGAGGTTGAACTTAGTCATCTGTCCAAAAAAGCACACTAAAATTAAAATCTCAGAAACGGCTAGAGCTATAATCACCAATTTTTTTACCACTATTTGTCACATATGTCATATCTGATTTTGAGGTATTTGTGACGCCACCTACATTGATGTGTTTTTTACAAACAAAAAATGTAATTTTAAACTCTTCTAGCTTATACACTGATTTATGATGAAACTGTTAAGCTGATTGGTTTAAACTTTACAAGAATGATTCTATGGTAGGGTTCTGCCAGTTTTATAAGAATATATTGGGTAAATACAGTTTTAAAAAGACATTGTAGCCAATTGAAAAAGGCTTTCTGTATTTGAAAACAGATTTGAGTTTCAGCAGCCAAGTCAAGAGGTCACTCAGTACAAACAGGTGGGGTCCAGACATCACCATGGCAACTGACCTGGCTCTTGGGGAGTGTCTAGACACATTGGAGTGTCTAGACAATGTGTCTAGACGTCTAGATGCAGAATTCCCAGATTATTGGAACTATATGTTTCAACTGTTTGAAAAAACTTGGTTTGCATTTTAAGTGAATTGGGTTTATCCTCAGGTCACATGTGAACTGCTGCACCCTCATTTTTGGTTGACCTCTGACCTTTCCTCGCTGCCCAGCATCCATTTGTGCTTCTGTTTCCACACATAAACCCGCATATCCCGGGAACTGTTTGACCGATCAGGCTAAAAATTTAGCACAAATGTAGCCCTTTGATAGCTTTATAACATACACTAAAAATGGTGGCGCCACCTGCAACCATTTTTGCACAGCGTCCATCTGTTCATCTGCCTTGGGATAAAATCACTCATATCTCAGCAGTGGTTTGACTTATTCACCTGAAATTTTGCAGGTTTATACATCCTGGACAGCTTTCTCAATTTTATGACATGTGGCGCCACCTACATTCAGGTTTACTCTGCAGACATGCAAGCTCATATCTCGGGAACCGTTTGACCGATTGGGCCAAAATTTTGCATGTGTATAGATCTCACATAGCTCTTCATCATAGGCAAAACTGGTGGCGCCACCTGCAACCACTTATACACAGCGTCCATCTGTTCATCTGCCTTGGGATAAAATCACTCATATCTCAGCTATGGTTTGACTTGTGCACCTGAAATTTTGCAGGTTTATACATCCTGGACAGCTTTCTCTATTTTATAGTAGGTGGCACCACCTACATTCACGTTTACTCTGCAGACATCCAAGCTCATATTTCGGGAACCATTTGACCGATTGGGCCAAAATTTTGCATGTGTTTAGATCTCACATTACTCTTCATCATAGGCAAAACTGGTGGCGCCACCTGCAACCACTTATGCACAGCGTCCATCTGTTCATCTGCCTTGGGATAATATCACTCATATCTCAGCAGTGGTTTGACTTTTCGACCTAAAATTTTGCAGGATTATACATCCTGGACAGCTTTTTCTATATTATGACAGGTGGCACCACCTACATTCAGGTTTACTCTGCAGACATCCAAGCTCATATCTCGGGAACCGTTTGACCGATTGGGCCAAATTTTTGCATGTGTATAGATCTCACATTGCTTTTGACCATACACAAAACTGGTGGCGCCATCTGCAACCACTTATGCACAGCATCCATCTGTTCATTTTCCTTGGGATAAAATCACTCGTATCTCAGCAGTGGTTTGACTTATCGACCTGAAATTTTGCAGGTTAATACATCCTGGAAAGCTTCCTCTATTTTTGACAGGTGGCGCCACCTACATTCATGTTTACTCTGCAGACATCCAAGCTCATATCTCAGGAACTATTTGACCAATTGGGCCAAAATTTTGCATGTGTATAGATCTCACATTGCTCTTAATCATAGGCAAAACTGGTGGCACCACCTGCAACCATTAATGCACAGCACCCATCTGTTCATATGCCTTGGGATAAAATCACTCATATCTGAGAAGTGGTCTGACTTATCCACCTGAAATTTTGCAGGTTTATACATCCTGGACAGCTTTCTCAATTTTATGACGTGGCGCCACCTACATTCATGTTTACTCTGCAGACATCCAAGCTCATATCTCGGGAACCATTTGACCAATTGGGCCAAAATTTTGCATGTGTATAGATCTCACATAGCTCTTCATCATAAGCAAAACTGGTGGTGCCACCTGCAACCACTTATGAAACCGTCCATCTGTTCATCTGCTATGGGATAAAATCACTCATATCTCAGCAGTGGTTTGACTTATCCACCTGAAATTTTGCAGGTTTATACATCCTGGACAATTTTCTGGATTATATGACAGGTGGCACCACCTACATTCAGGTTTACTCTGCAGACACCCATACTAATATGCAACACACCTCACTCTATTCCCAATGCCACTTAATCCATGCCTCACTTCACCCGTCCCACTCTGATTTCTGCGGATACACATAGACGCTGGTTGACTACCCATATTCTAGTTTTAAAATGTCCTAGTCTGAAACTTGCAGGTCTGAAATGTCCATTTTGCTGAAATCATAATGACTTAGGTAGATCTGCATGATTAAAAAGGATCAATATTAAATTGAAAAAAAAACCCTCCATTCATACTCTCAAACTTTGCACAGGTTCGCATTAGGCCTGTAGGCCTTGTTACTTTAATGAAAAAAAATGAATCTGACAAAAACTATTAATGGAAAAAGTGGAAACGTTAAAAAAATAGGCCTTAATATATACTTAAATGCATTATTCCCTTGAAATTGAAATAAAAGTATCAGTCCATTCTGTCCAGTATCCTGTAAATTATTCATATGCATACATTTTCTCAAAACTTTTACTGTTTAACTTCATGACAGTCTATTAGTATTAGTTGTCATATTATATATCAATCATATATTAAGAACTTTACTATAACTAAGTAGGAGGGCCCCTTTCCTATTAGCCTCTCATATGCTTATATATATGATAAACATTACAATAGAATATTTTGCATATTTTGCCTTTGAAAAAATTTCAAACTTCAGCTGAGCGCCTTGACCCATTGGTCCCTTGTTATAAAAAGTCAGCTCAAGAGCATTTTGTATTGGGAAAATAAATTTCAAAGTTATTTTTAATAGGGATCACTTTTGTGAAGGCAGCACTTGGTTAACTATTGGCAGATTGCCAGTGCATTGATGTTGGCCATTAGCCAAGATGATGTCAGCTCTATAAATAGTTTTGACACAGTGCCAGGATTGGAAGAAGTGCAGCCAGGTATAGGTCAAGAGTTCACTCAGTGCAGTGGCTGCATTCTATTTATAGCTTTGGCAGACTGCTCACTGCATCAGATTAGGCACCAAAGTTCAGCATGAATCTATTTATAGCTTTTGCAGACTGCCAACTGTGTCAGATTATGCTACAGGTCAAGAGTTCACTCAGTGCAGCCAGGTACAAGTCAAAAGTTCACTTAGTCTAGCCAGGTGCAGGTCAAGAGTTCACTCAGTGCAGTAGCTTGAGGCAGCAATTTGTCACTCGGGGGCAACAGCCTTACTCACCTAACTCTTGTCAGCCCAGTGCATCAAACTCTGGGGAAGTTTGATGTATTGGACTTATATTTTGACCTTCTCTATACGTCATATACAAGACAGGTGGTGCCACCTACATTGACTTTTGCAGTGTATGTGCCTGCTTATTTCTACAGAGGAATTTGATACATCAACCTAAACTTGGGCATGTTTATACATATCAGGTAGCTTTATAGTGTACAAGACTGGTGGCTCCACCTACAATAATTTTTGCACAGTGTATGTCCCTGCTTTTATTTTACAGCAGGGGTTTGACATATCAGTCTGACATTGGGCATATGTATATAATTCTTCGTTGTATATAAGACTGGTGGTTCCAGCTACAATCATTGTATCTGCCAAAACAGAGTTTTGCGGATACTATGTTTTCAGTCGGAAGCAGACGCTGCCGCCATCACCGCATAGGTTTCTGGAGAACTCCTCCATAACCACTGGGCAGAATTTTTTAAAATTCAGAATTATGATCGGTCACATGTGAACTTCTGCGCCCTCATTTTTGGTTGACCTCTGACCTTTCCTCTCTGCCCAGGCCCATTTGTGCGTCTGTTTCTACACATAAACCCACATATCTCGGGAACCGTTTGACCAATAAGGCTAAAGATTTTGCACAAATGTAGCCCTTGGAAAGCTTTATAACATACACTAAAAATGGTGGCGCCACCTGCAACCATTTTTGCACAGCGTCCATCTGTTCATCAGCCTTGGGATAAAAACACTCATATCTCTGCATTGGTTGGACTTATCCACCTGAAATTTGGATGTGTATACATCCTGGAAAGCTTCCTTGATTTTATGACAGGTGGCGCCAGCTACATTAACGTTTTAGCTGCAGACATCCAAGCTCATATCTCGGGAAGCGTTTGCCCAAGTGGGCCAAAATTTTGCATGTTTATAGATCTGCCATAGCTCTTTATCATAACCAAAACTGGTGGCGCCACTTGCAATCATTTTTGCACAGCGTCTGTCTGTTTGTTTGCCTTGGGATAAAATCACTCATATGTCGGCAGTGGTATGACATATCTGCCTAAAATTTGCATGTTTATACATCTTTGATATCTTTCTTGATTTTGTGGCAGGTGGCGCCACCTATATTTATGTATACGCTGCAGACATTCAGGCATATATATAAGGACTGGTTTAACATATCCCCTGAAATTTTGCATGTGTATTGATATCATAAGCTCCTAATCATACACAAAATTAATGGCGCCACCTGCCACCTTTTTTGCACAAGTTCTTTTGTTTGTCTGTGGTGGGCTAAAATCACTCATATCTCAGTAGTGGTTTGACTTATCTGCCTAAAATTTTGCATATGTATACAACTTGGACAGCTTTCTGGATTTTGTGGTAGGTGGAGCAACCTACATACACATTTCGGCTGCAGACATCCAGGCTATTATGCAACACACCTCACTCTATTTCCCCTTGCCACTCAATCCATGCCTTACTTCACCCGTTCCACTCTGATTTTGGCGGATACACGTAGTCCCTTGTTGACTACCCATATTCTAGTTTTTGTGTTGTGTGCACCCATGCCAGAATTGCAGCAGTGATGTTTGTTTAAATGTTTCTTGTTCTAAGTGTTTAGTACTTGCATTGTTCATAAACATGTTACACATGATCTTGAAAAGTAATGGTCCAGCATTTAAGCATTATACCTGGTGTAATCTCATTGCACAGGTTCGCATTAGGCCTGTAGGCCTTGTTTTGAGATATTTATTGTTTTGCAAATTTTTGTGATAAAAAATATATACACCTTTGTATGCATGATGTGGTGTTATCTGACAAGATTGAGATATATTCAGATATATATGTTATATTGGAAATGTATAGAAATATAAACTTAAAATAATAAAAAATTGATCTAATACAAACATTTTTAGCTCACCTGTCTATAAGTCATCTGAGCTATAGTCATGGTCCATTGTCCGTCATCTGGCCATCTGTCCCTTAACAGGGCACATTTTGAAACTTTTGTACCTACAAATCAAAAATTTTGCATACAGTTAGATATCCCCAAAATCCCCTATCATGCCGAAAAATTGGGTCACTAGGACTTTGTTCCTTTGAGATATTAAGGGAAAACCTCTTTTTTCCATTAAAAACCAATTGGTACACTTCAAGACTGCCCATATTTGTTTTTGATCATATTTAATAGGCATATTCTTCCATACATTTCCTATGTACATACTAAAATTAGGTCAGTATTGCTTAAGTTCTTGAAGTTACAGGCCCAAACATGCACTTTTTAAAAAATCAGGAAATATATTTACTCACTTAACATGAGAATTTGCTGAAGCTAGAGACTTTTTTTTTCAGGGATATATCTTTATTTTATCAAGATTCAATTGTATACCCATAATAAGATCTGAATTTTGCAAATTTTTTAAGTAATTAGCATAAATAAAAAATCAAACCCTTAAATTTTGTCCAATTTTGGCCACGGCACATTTTTTCCTTATAAACACTATTGATTTAATTTTCAGAGCATATATACATAAGGATTTCATCTTTTAAAATATGAAATTTTAAAGGAATTGATTGAAAAGAGAAGCTTTTATTCAAGTTTTCATACAACGTGTCAAGTGTTGTTTACATCAAACCCACCTAGTAGTACAGCCTTCACTTGTGTTATGTAACCCTCTCCAGGCAGCTTGTCCTGGCTCAGCTTGGCCACTATTAGCAGGCTTTCCTTCTGCCCTGCACTCCCCCCCCCCCCCAAGCTGGTGCATAAACTAGATGAATGTTATAATTTTCTATATTTGATTCATTCTTATTATAGGCTATGCTACATTTTGGATTTTGTATTGTACCACCAGGGTAACAATGATTAAAGTGCACATTTAATTGTGTCCACAAAGTGGTGTATTGCTATGAAAGTGTGGATGTTCATCAGATAAGTAATTCTTTACTTCAGAAGAGTAAAAACTTCACCATTTGTGAAATTGACTATTAATTCTAGTAATAAATTATAACTGAGATAGTAATTAGCACATTGATGTTGTTTGTCCCTCATTCAACTAAAAGTTTGTATACTTTACGTGAAAAGATGTTTTTTTATTTTATCAAATTTACTGAATCTTTTGTTTCAGTGAATAAATTAAGCATGTACTACACTCCAATGTACAAAACTTTTTAATAGGGATTCAAGGAATAATCTTGAAGATGCCATGTTATGGCATTATTTTCATTTAAATTCATTTTAAACATTTGTGATTTAAAAATAATAAAATATACGTGTATGCATAGAAAGACCCTATATGAGCTACACTCTGGATAAATAATGATTACAACTGATATTTTAACTTATATATTCAGATTTTTAGCGAACCTGTGAGCTTATGCGATGGTGTGGCGTCGTCCGTCCGTCCGTCTCCATCGTCCGTCGTCTGTACGTTAACCCATACTATCTTGAAAATGGCAAGAGTTAGCATCACCAAATTTTATGCAAAAAATTAGTCATCTAAAAAACTCTATCGGATTTTGCTTATTTTTTGGCTAAATGCATTTTCTTAGATTTTATAGGGTAAAAGCTAAAAAAGCTTTAAAAATCTTCTTCTCTGAAAATGTTCAGCCAAATTGTCCAATATTTCACAGAAATGATCCCCGGAACAACCTTTCTCAAGTTTGTTCGAATGGTTTAAGTTCGGTGATTTTTGGCCGAGTTACAGGAAGTTGAACTTAGTCATCTGTCCAAAAAAGCATACTAAAATTACAATCTCAGAAAAGGCTGGAGCTGTCATCACCAAATTTTATGCCAATGTTGTTCACATGAGACATATCTGAAATTGAGGTATTGGTGGTGCCACCTGCATCGGCTTTTTTTGTACGGGGGTCATCAGTGCCTGTATCATACTGACGTCTACAAAAAACTTCTTCTCTGAAACAATATGGCAAAATTGTTTAATATCGCACAGAAATCATCCTAGGGTAGTGCTTTCTGAAGTTTGTTCAAATGGTCTCAGTTCAGTGATTTTTGGCTGAGTTATGGGAAGCTGAATTTAGTCATATGCTGTAACAGCCCATTTTAGCTCAGTGGCTACAAAGATCTTCTTTTCAAAAACCACTGGGCCAAATTCTTAAATCTCACACATTAATTATCCTTAGATGTTGATAATTAAAGTTTGTTCAAATGGTTTTGGTTCAGTGATTTTTGGCTGAGTAATGGGAAGCTGAATTAAGCCATTTTTCTGTATTTTCCCATATGAGTTATAAACTAAACCTACAAAACGTTTTTCCACTTATGATACTGAGGCCAATTTGTTCAATATTTTACAAGAATAATCCCCTGAATAATTCTTATATTAATTGTCTTTTATGGTTCCAAAGAATGAATTTTGGCTGAATTATAAAGATTGAATTGAGTCATTTTACCATATATGTTAGCTGTGTGAAGCAGATACATCTAGCCTGGCACCTGTTTATCAGCATCTGTTACATCATGCCTCTAGACATTTAAATTTCAGGTTATCTATGGTTAATATTGACAAGAATGTTTTATTAAATCTTTTAAAAAATGTAGATTTATGATTTTAGATATTCCAGAAAAGGTATGATTTCTAGATTCATAGATTAATAGATTGTTTATGGATGTGAACATGTATTGAATTATATTGTTATATAATAAATGAGTTATATTCAGTCTCCTTTTGTCTTTTTAAATTACTACATTATTAATATTACTAATACCAATTTCACTTCAAATTAATAATGAAAACAAAATTATTATGTAAATAATCAGCAGCAGCCCACATCATATATCACTTAAATATGCTGTATACAATACCCATGTAAGTTTCTTATTGCTTAGTTTATTAATAAAAATATAAATATAAAAAATAATGGAAATTATTTCATTAATAATATAATATTCTGTAAATATTAATAAATATATTACTTTTGAACTATACATAACTATATTAATAAAACTATATAATAAAAAAATCCATTTCCAAAAATAATGTTAATTATTACATTAATATTATAATATTCTGTAAATATTAATAAATATATTACCTGTCAACTATACATAACCATTCAGTGTTAAAATATTGAAAATCTGACTGAAAACATTTTTAATTGAAAAATGTCAATTACAATGCATAATATATTAAAAAATTCGATTTGATCACTATTTTATTCTCGCCTAGGCAGATTTAAACTCCCCTAAGTGATATCAGGCAGATTTTAAACTCACCTGGATGATACCAGACGGATTTTAAACTTGCCAAGACGAGATTAAAATCGTGGCCTGCTCCATGATGGATTTTAATCTCGCCTAGGCGAGATTGCGATTGTGATCTCGTCTAGACGAGTTTAAAATCTGTCTAGGCGAGATCACAATCTTAATCTTGCCTAGGCGAGATCACAATCGCAATATCGTCTAGGCAAATTTAATATCCGCCTGGATTTCAATCTTGTCTCTGACATATATATCTCTGATAGCTTTGTTGTATACAATACTGGTGGTGCCAGTTACAATCATTTTTGTGTTGTGTGCACCCATGCCAGAATTTCAGCAGTGATGTTTGTGTAATTGTTTCTTATTCATAATGTTTAGTACGTGCATTGTTCATGATATGAGAAGTAATGGTCCAGCATTGAAGCATTATACCTGGTGTATTTCCCAATGCACAGGTTCGCATTAGGCCTGTAGGCCTTGTTTTATTACAAATTTATAAAACTTGTAAATAAAAAAAAAATGAATCTGATAAAAACTACTAATAGAAAAAGTGGATATGCTTAAAAAAAATAGGCTTTAATGTAAATGCATTATACCCTTGAAATTGAAATAAAGGTATTAGTCCATTCTGTCCACTTGCCTGTCCATCTGTCAGTGTTTTATATGCATCACAGTATCTCAAAACCTTTACTGTTTTTCTTCATGACAGTCTTGTCAGAGTATTATTTTTGCAATCATATATGTAGAACTTTACTATAACCAAGTAGCAGGGCCCCTTTCCTCTTAGCTTCTCATATGCTTATATTTATGAAATAGCATAACAATAGAATATTTTGCATATTTTGCATTTGCAAAAATTTCAAACTTCAGCTGAGTGCCGTGACCTATGGGTGAATTGTTCAGGTTTTCATACACCATGTCAAGTGTTGTTTTCATCAAGTCCACCTAGTACAGCCTTCACCTGTGTTATGTAACCCACTGCAGGCAGTTCACCTTGGCTGTGCTTTGCAAGCTTCCCCTTAGCCCTACACTGCCCCTGAAAGTGAAATAAAGGTATCAGTCCATTCTATCCACTTGCCTGTCCAGCTGCAAATTTTTCATATGCATCACAGTATCTCAAAACTTTTACTGTTTTTCTTCATGACAGTCTTGTCAGAGTATTCGTGTTGCAATCATATATTTAGAAATTTATTATAACCAAATGGGTGGGCCATTTCCTCTTAGCTTCTCGTATGCTTATACATATGGAAAACATTAAAATATGCTAAATTTCAACTTCATCTGAGCACTGTGATTGGGTCCCTTGTTTCCATTATTTTCCTACCTCAGCAGAACTGGAGATAAGGCTTTGTTTGCCTTGTATGTATATGCAGAAGTGTTGTTAATCCCCCCTCTGCTGCCATTGATTCCTTTGCACCTGTGCAATGGGACATTAGTTTTCATTGCAAATGTGTGAAAGGTATTTAATTTAAAAAATTATTGGATAAGAAAAAATTAAGATCTAATTGAAACATATTCTTGCCTCAGGAGAATGGAACACAAAGTGATCAATAATGTCTGTCTATCATTTCTCTGTTATTTTTAAATATATATTAAATATGTTTTTTCCTATAAGTACTGTTGGAATAACTTTCTTATGCTGTATGTGTATGGATTAAAGCTATTTGAGTCTAAAATTTGAAAGCAACTTATATATTCAATCGTGTAATTTTAAAGATGTTAAATTTTGAAAAAAAACCGATATTATTAAAAATTAAGAAATAATTGAAACTTCATATATTATCAGCTTTGTTTGTCTATGTGTCTGTCTGTCCTTTTTAAATATTAAGTAAATGTGAATGAACTTTTTTATCCTGTAAGCATTGTTGAATTTAGTGAAAATCCTAAGTATATATACAAACTATAATAATACAGAGATGTTGTAACTCCCATCATTCCACCCCCAACCCCCCACACACACCACCAACACCGAGTCCTTGCATCTGTGGACTTGGGACATTAGTTAAATTCAACTGTATACATTTTATAAAATAAAAAATAAATATATTTAAAAATATATTAAAAAAAAAATAGATCCAATTGAACAAATGTGTAAACTACTGAACTTTCAACAATTTATCAATAAGCCATGCAATAATCATAGCAATAATATACATCTCGTGTACACAAACTGCTCACATCCTTCAATTTTAACATTGGGAAATGCATACATGGTTTTGTCACAAAATATTATTTGCAACAATTTCTAACTCATGAATACAAACCAATCATGTCAACCAGCCATGGCCTATATTACCTTTTCCTCTTAGGCTTTATCTCCGTTTGATATTATTTTAGATATTACCTTCAAGGTCAACTTCAGCTGAGCACCATGACCCATGGGTTCCTTGTTATATTTATGCAGGGTTTTCATCATCCAGTGCCCATAATAGCCAGTTTTCTGCGTTTTCCTAGTGTCGCATATACAGGTTGGACTGTAGTTTTGGGCAAGGGCGTAGATATTACTTTAAGATATAAAATTTAAATTACATAACTCTAACATTAACTTTAGCTGCTACAGGTATCAGATATACACTTTATAATCTTGAATCTGTAAAAAAAATTTACCCATGAGTTCTACAGGTCAACCTGCTTTCATGATTCATGGAGATGCCAGTTGATTTGTTCCAACATATTACTTGTCATCTTGTGCTGTGTTGTAGATTCTGGCTAGTGCTTTACGCGGCATACAGAACCTGGTCCTGTCAACCAAATCATCTCCTGTTGATCTCCTTGGGCCCCTCCTGGCAGCAGTCAAGGTCATTCATTGTTGTGTCACCTTACAAGATTGAAGGAAAAATATCATATCTATGTGTAATTAGTAAATATTGTTTCAGTGAAAAAAAGGAAACATCCCAGTGAACCTGAGGATTTATCTGATGGCGTGGTGTCATCCGCAATGGAATAAAAATATGTATTTATGTTTCAGTTAACTTACTTTAACTTGAAAGAATCCTTGTGTTTTCTAGATCGTCAGGTGAGTGATAATAGTATGTAAGCTCCTCATGCAGTGGTTGTACACTGCAGTCATCCCAGACATCCTTTCCTGTGTATCCACTGCTTGCAAAGACAGGGTTCTCTGGGCAGGGACACCAGGGTGCACATTAAAAACTGATTACCACACTTCAGGACTGCTTAATATCAAAACCACACATCTGACTTTCTTCATGTTAACCATATATATTCCCTTATATAGTTTCTATGTACATGCCAGAAATTAAGTCAGTATTACCTAATTTATAAAAGTTACTGGCCCAAATATAATGCACTTAGTAAAAAATCAGGAAAGATATTTACTTAACATCTTAAGTGTTGAAGCTAGAGACTTTTTAGCGAACCTGTGAGCTTATGCAATGGTGTGGCGTCGTCCGTCGTCTGTACGTTAACCTGTACTATCTTGAAAACGGCAACAGTTAGCATCACGAAATTTTATGCAAAAAAATTAGTCATCTAAAAAACTCTATCGGATTTTGTTAATTTTTTGGCTAACTGCATTTTCGTAGATTTTATAGGGAAAAAGCTAAAAATGCTTTAAAAATCTTCTTCTCGGAAACTGTTCAGCCAAATTGTCCAATTTTTCACAGAAATGATCCCTGGACAATCTCTCTCAAGTTTGTTCGAATGGTTCCAGTTCGGAGATATTTGGCCGAGTTACAGGAGGTTGAACTTAGTCATCTGTCCAAAAAAGCACACTAAAATTACAATCTCAGAAACAGCTGGAGCTATCATCACCAAATTTTATGCCAATGTTGGTCACATGAGTCATATCTGAAATTGAGGTATTGGTGGCGCCACCTGCATCGGCCTTTTTTGTACGGGGGTCATCAGGTGACACAGCTACAAAAAACTTCTTCCCTGAAACCATATGGCCAAATTGTTTAATATCGCACATAAATGATCCTAGGGTAGTGCTTTCTGAATTTTGTTCAAATGGTCTCAGTTCGGTGACTTTTGGCTGAGTTATTGGAAGCTGAATTTAGTCATATGCCATAACAGAACATTTTAGCTCAGTGGCTACAAAGAACTTCTTCTCAAAAACCACTGGGCCAAATTCTTAAATTTCACACATTAATTATCCTTGGATGTTGATAATTAAAGTTTGTTCAAATGGTATTGGTTCAGTGATTTTTGGCTGAGTTATGGGAAGCTTAACGTAGCCATTTTGCTTTATTTTCCCATACAAGTTAATAAACCTTCAAAACTTTTTTGACTGACGCCACTGAGGCCAATTTGTTTAACATTTTACAAGAATAATCCCCTGAATAATTCTTATAATAATTGTCTTTTATGGTTCCAAAGAATGAATTTTGGCTGAATTATAAAGATTGAATTGAGTCATTTACCATATATGTTAGCTGTGTGAAGCAGATACATCTAGCCTGGCACCAGTTTATCAGCATCCATTACATCATGCCTCCAGACATTTAGATTTCAGGTTATTTATGATTAATATTGACAAGAAAGTTTTTTAAAAACTTTTAAAAAATGTAGATTTATGATTTTAGATATTCCTCATGCCAGGCAATGTTTACAATCACAGGTATACGTTAACCCATACTGTTTTGAAAACGACTGGAGCTAGCATCATGAAATTTAATGAAAAAAATTAGCCATATGAAAAAATCTGCATTTCTCAGATTTTATAGAGAAGTCTTGTATACAACAAAGCTATCAGAGATAAACATATGCCCAATTTCAGGCTGATATATCAAATTCTTCTGTAGAAATAAGCAGGCACATACACTGCACAAAAGTCATTGTAGGTGTCCATCTGTAAATTTTCATATGCATCACAGTATCTCAAAACTGTTACTGTTTTTCTTCTTGACAGTCTTGTCAGAGTATTAGTTTGCAATCATATATTTAGAACTTTACTATAACCAAGTAGGAGAGCCCCTTTCCTCTTAGCTTCTCATATGCTTATATAAATGAAAAACATTACAATAGAATATTTTGCATATTTTGCATTTGCAAACATTTTTCAAACTTCAGCTGAGCGCCGTGACCGATGGGTCCCTTGTTCTTCATATTTACCATAAATATTCCTCTATATAGTTCCTATGTACATGCCTGAAATTAGGTCTGTATTTTATAATTTAAAAAAGTTATGGGCCCAAACATAATGCATTTTGTAAATAATCAGGAAAGATATTTGATCACTTAACACAAAACATGTTAGAGCTATGGACTTTTTTTCCAGGAATATATCTTTAATTAATTAAAATTAAATTGTCTACCCAAAATTAGATCAAAATCTTTTAAATTTTTTAAAATATTAACAAAAATAAAAAATTGGTACCTTAAATTTTGCCCAACTTTGACCATGGCACGTTTTATTCCCGTAAGTACTGTTGATCTAATTTTCCCAGGATGTACAAATAAGGATTTAATCTGTTAAAATCTGAAATTTGAAAATAAAAGCTGCAAAATTAGGCTGGTTATTGAATTTTTTTGGAGGCTCTTGTTGTATTCCCTTACATTGTCAAGCAGTCCACTGTGGTCACTGTTGGTCATTCAGTGCAGCTCTGTATGCTCCCAAGGTTGTTGGCATAATGTGAGATGTCCCCAAGATCTCCTACCAAGCCGAAAACTGGGTCTTTGTGACTTTGTTCCTTTGAGAAATTAAGAAAAAACCTGATTTTTTTATTAAAAACCTATTTTCACACTTCAGGACTGCCTAATATCGAAACCACTCATCTGTTTTTCTTCATATTTACCATAAATATTCCTCTATATAGTTCTTATGTACATGCCAGAAATTAGGTCTGTATTAAATGATTTAAAATAAGTTATGGGCCCAAACATAATGCATTTTGTAAAAAATCGGGAAAGATATTTGATCACTTTACACAAAACATTTTAAAACTATAGACTTTTTTCCAGTAATATATCTTTAATCAATCAAAATTAAATTGTATACCCAAAATTAGATCAAAATCTGTTAAATGTTTTAAAATATAAGCAAAAAATAAAAAATTGGTACCTTAAATTTTGCCTAAATTCGACCATGGCACGTTTTTTTCTTATAAACACATTTGATTTTATTTTCACAGCCAGTTAACATATGGATTTAATCTGATGAATTTTGAATTTGAAAATATAAGCTTAAAAATAGTCTAGCTATTGAAGTTTTTTAGAAGCCTTAATGTATTTGTATTTACTAGCATCATGACCCTACTTTTGTTTACCATGTAATCCAAAAATTGGCATAATGTTAGATGTAATTGTAAATATTCATATTCTTCCATACATTTCCTATGTACATACTAAAATTTAGGTCAGTATTGCATAATTTGTTGAAGTCATAGGCCCAAACATAATGCACCTTGTAAAAAATCAGGATATATATTTACTCACTTAACATAAGAATGGTTGAGACTTTTTTTCAGGAATATAACATCATTTAATCAAGATTCAATTGTACACTGAAAATTAGATCTGAAATTTGCAATTTTTAGCTCAGCTGATTATAAGTCATCTGAGCTATAGTCGTGGTCCATTGTCTGTCGTCCGTCCGACTGTCCGTCCGTCCGTCCGTAGATGTGGCACGTTTTGAAACCGTAAGACCTAGGAATCCAAAATTCAGCATAATGTTAGATGTCCCCAAGATCTCCTACCAAGCCAAAAACTGGGTCTTTGCGACTTCATTCCTTTGAGAAATTAAGGAAAAACCTCAATTTTTTATTAAAAACCTATTTTCACACTTCAGGACAGCCTAATATCAAAACCACTCATCTGTTTTTCCTCATATTTCTTATAAATAATCCTCTATATAATTCCTATGTACATGCCATTTAGCATTTCAACTGTTAACACCAAAAATTTGAAACCAGTTGATCAAAAACTGTAGATTTTAATCAAGTTTTCAAGCACCATGAAACATATTGTTTACATCCAGCTAGTGTTATGCAGTTTGCAAGAGCACAGCTCCCCAGCTTCAGCTCTAAGTTCCTTAAATTCGGCATACAGTTAGATGTCTCCAAAATGCCCTACCATGCCAAGAATTTGGTCACTAGGACTTAATACCTTTGAGATATTAATGAAAAACTTCATTTTTCCATTAAAAAACCCATTGTTACACTTCAAGACTGCCTAATATCAAAACCACTGATCTGACTTTAATCATAAATAATTTACATATTTTTATGCCCCCGCCACAAAGTGGCCGGGGCATATAGTTTTACCCATGTCCGTCATTCCGTCCTTCCGTCCTTCCATCCTTCCGAAATCAAACAGTTGTACGGACTTTTTCGCAATGCCTGCAGATATTGGCCTGATTTTTGGTGTGTGGGCAGATATAGACCAGTTACAGATCGAGTTTGCGTTTCTTTTTGGTTGACCTACTTTTGACCGTTTTACGGCTCCTGAACATAGAAAATTTCATGAAAAATATTAAATTTCATGACAAATACACATGTACAGACTTTTTTTCGTAATGCCTGCAGATATTGGCATGATTTTTGTTGTGTGGGCAGATAATGACTAGTTACAGATAGAGTTCGCGATTGGTCCCAGTTGACCTACTTCTGACTGTTTTACGGCTCCTGAACATAGAAAATTTCATGTAAAATAAAAATATTCATGACAAATACACTTGCAGTACAGACTTTTCTTCGCAATACCTGCAGATATTGGCCTGATTTTTGGTGTGTAGGCAGATAATGACCAGTTACAGATCGAGTGCACGTTTTGTCCCAGTTGACCTATTTTTGACCGTTTGGCGGTGCTCTCACATAGAAAATTTCATAAAAAAGTGCACATGTATGGACTTTTTTCGCAGTGCCTGCAGATACGGGCCTGATATTTGGTGTGTAGGCAGATAATGACCAGTTACAGATCGAGTTCTTGTTTTGTTCCAGTTGACCTACTTTTGACCATTTGACTGCTCCTGAACATAGAAAGTTTCTTGAAAAATGGAAATTTTCATAACAAATGCATATGTACTGACTTTTTTCCTTAATGCCTGCAGATACCACCCTGATTTTTTTATGTGTGGGCAGATAATGACAGTTACAGATCGAGTTCGCGTTTCGTCCCGGTTGACCTACTTTTGACCGTTTTACGGCTCCTAAACTTAGAAAATTTCATGAAAGACAGAAATTTTTATGGAAAATGCACATGGACTTTTTTTCACAATGCCTGCATATACTGGCATGATTTTTTGTGTGTTGCTTGATAATGACCCGTTACAGATCGAGTTTGCATTTTGCCCTTGTTGACCTACTTTTGACCAAACGACACCTCCTGAACTTAAAAATTTTTCAAAATTTTACAAATGTTTCTAATTTGCCCCAGGCGGGGGCATTCGTGTCGTACCGACACATCTAGTTCATTCTCTATGCACATGCCAGAATGATGTCAGTATTGCGTAATTGTTTTAAGTTATGGGCCCAAACATAATGCACTTTGTAAAAAATCAAGAAATATATTTACTCCCTTAACAAGGGCATTGCTGAAGCTAGAGATTTTTTGTCAGGGATGTAACATTATTTTATCAAGATTCAATTGAATACCCAAAATTAGTTCTGAATTTGTCAAATTTTATAAGTTATTAGTATAAATATAAAATTAGTACCTTAAATTTTGCCCATCTGTGACCATGGCACTTTTGTTTCCAGTGAGCACTGTTGATATAATTTTCATATCATGCACACATAAGGATTTCAGCTTTTTAGTTTAGAAAGCTGAAAGAAATTGGCCAAATATTGTAGCTTTTATTAATGTTTTTTATGAGACCCTGTCAGACTTTGGCTCTCTCCAGCCCCTCTTGAGTCACCTGTATGTTGACCTTGTTGACCTTTCATCAAATTATGCACGCTTGAGGCGAATCCAGGCAGCTTATGGCCAGCCACAGTTGATCCAGGTGTCCAACCCAACTCATCTAGTAGTTTTAACCAACAACATAACAATAAACAATAAATTAATAAATTTTTATTGGTTTTTAATAAAAAATTAAAGAAAAATAGAAAAGGAATTTGTTAGTTTATAACAACAGGAAATTAACTTGCAGTTACTGATGATATAAGAATCTTGTATCGATGGGTAGAATGTCACATATTCCAAATAACACCATGCAGTCACCTATGGCATTTATCAGTTCAATTTTAATGATAAAGAAGTAAATCATATCATTCATTACTAATCATTAGGGATTATATGAAGGAAATTAATGATAGATAAAGATGCAGTTGATAATATTAATCTAGATTCCTACTGTGTCTAGTGTGTACATTGATGTGAAATTAGTCCAAAATGAATTTTTTACAGTTATTTTCTAATATAAATAAAAGCCATAAAACCAGGTACTTATGATCATTATTTAAATGTGTGAATTTTGTATATTCTGGATTCTCAACATCATTGTTTGGTGAAACTGAATAAATACAAGACATGGTGCAAATACTTTGTAATTGTATTTAAATACGAATATGATTATGTACTCCATTATAAAATTTCTTGCATAAAGAATGGGAATTCAGGTAAAAATGAAAGTATATGAATACTCGTGCAAATACTTTCAAAATGTGTTCATGAATGCATTCATGAATATATTCTTTAATATTATTTTAATAATCATATCAGTTATATTTAATTTAAAAAAAATCATATGATTCTCTTATTATTTTTAATAAAAATTATATTTGGGACAATATTTGTAATTTTTTTAATAAATAGTTAAACTCTTATATTATATGTTCTGCTTATAAGTTATATGGCCAAGTCAAAATCTGTGTGACAGTAGTACTCCATTTGTTAATAGAATAAATGAAATCAATCCTCTTCCCTGTCTCCAAAGGTACTATCAAAATCATACATAAGCTAAACAACAACAACTCATATAACAGCTTATATTTATTACCACACAAAACCAGCATGTGCCTCATTTCTAAATAATATTTTTTTATCATATATAACAGCTGAGCGTCGTTACCCATAGGTCCCTTGTTTAAAGTTATTAGCATAAATATAAAATTAGTTCCTTAAATTTTGCCCAACTTTGGCCACGGCTTGATTTTTAGCTCAGCTGACTTTCAGTCATGCTGGGCTATAGCGATGGGTCTTTGTCCGGCGTCCTTCCGTCTGTCTGTCCGGCCGGCCATCAGGGCCCAATTGTAACCATAGGGGCTAGGGCCATGAACCCTATGCAGTCTTAGAGGTTCTAAAAAGATCTCCTTGCAAACCTGAAATTAGGTCACTGCGACCTATATTCGCAAAGTTATTTGGTGTGTTTGCACCCCCCAGAAATAATTCTTTTAGCCAAAATTTTCATCCCAAACCTTCCATCTTTCACATACAGCTCACCTACCAACAGGGGAAGAACCATAATTATTTTGAGGTCACAAGGTCAAAGTTCAAGGTCACAGCACCAACTTCTTTGAAAAGCATTAGGATGCATTTTAAGCCAAACCTTTCATTCCAATTCTTTGATCTTTCACATATGGCTCACCTACTAAGTGGGAGAAGAATCCTATAGATGTTGAGGTCACAAGGTCAAAGGTCAGGGTCACAGGATCCACTTCTTTGAAAAGGTTGTGGACACATTTCAAGCTAGACCTTTCATTCCAAACCTTTCAGCACTGATATCGCTTCTCTGCCAACAGGGGAAAAGACCTGTTGATTTTGAGGTCAAAGGTCAAGTTCACAGCACCCTCTTCTTGCATGGAGTCATTTTCAGCAAACTTTTCAATCTATACTTTCCATCTGTCATATATGGCTTATCTACCAATAGGAGAAGAAGCCTCTTGATGTTTTGTTCAAAAGGTCAAAGGTCAAGGTCACAATATTGTTCTAAATGCTTGTGAACATATTTCAAGTGAAACTGTTCAACCCAAACCTTCAGTCTTTCACATATGCCACATCTATGCATCACTGAATTTGATTCAGACTTCATATTTATGGGTCTTTTTGCATGAAGAAATAACTAATTGATTTTGAGGTCGGCTGGCCAGGAGGTTAAAGGTTGCAGGTCTTAAGTTATTCACTCATTATTTGCCAAGTAATTACACCCGGCCAGATGTAAGTGGTTAGTAGTTACCCATCATTTAGAAAGAATCCAGTTGATATGTGGGCAAAAGGTGAAGGTCATAGGTCAGGGATGTTCACAATAACTTATTTTGTAGACCATCACTATTTTCTTGTTTTCTTGTATATATAACCATATGGCACTCACAACTGGTACATCTCACTATGTGCCCATAATTGTCAGTTACACTTGTGATATATGACTCCCTTTTGTATCAGCTCATGGAGTGGTAAGGATATATCATTAGTGCATAACAAAAACACTGTTGCCGGAATGCTTTGGCATTAAGACTATGAGAGTTAAGTGTTAAGTTTAGCTACTGATTTATAAAATGATGGGAACATTTTGCAGTTTATATCATGGAATCATAGCAATAAACTTAGTTTTCTAGATATCTGAATATTATTATACAAATCATCAGATATACCAGCAAGTGTTTGTTCTGATAATATGTGGGTCTGTACCTGGATTTTGGATGGCTTTATTTGATTACAAGACTCTTAGTGATGCTTTCTGCATTTCTTTTCTTTTAGGTTTTGCAGTTGACCTACCCTGATGACCCCATTGAATAGCAAGCTGATAATTAAAACAAATTGGACTTGCACTTTTTACATTTGCATGTTCATAAATCTGATATGAGAGCATCTCCAACCTGATCATGCCTTTTGAATTGTTTTGGACATTCATAACTGTTACATTCTTTGAAGCAATTGCTACAAGTTTAGTGTCTTATTGGAGGATGTGTGACTTGTCAGAAAACCATTATGTCTGCCAGGTAGCCATTTTAGAAATCCTTTTGCCAGGACAGTTTCTGTGATTTTTTCATGATGTTTGGTCCCTTTTAGAGGATGTTTGTTGTTCAATTTCCGACCTGTCAGAAATCCAATATGGCCACCAGGATGCCATCTTTAAATTCCTTTAGAACATATTATCTCAAGAACTATTAAAGTGAATGCAGTGGAATGTATATTAATGTAATCTTGCATTGGGTCAAAGATTTCTTAATAAATATGACCATCATTTATGAAAGCTCAGTACAGTTGGCTTGTATTGAATAAAAATTAATATGGAAGCACCCGTTTCACAATAATTCTTGCATGGATTTCCTTGATCTTTTGCTATATTTTGATCTTATATGTGGCCTGTGTGGTATTCCTTTTGAGACTGACAGGTATCGAGCAAGCTGTGGGATTAGTTCCTGATAGCTCAACAACCATACATTTTACCTCAGACCATCATTCACTATGTTTTAACCAGACATATATGATAAGAATTTATGGCAATGTAGAAAGTTTAAACAAAATTGGCATATAGGTTCTGCAACAATTTTACCAGAAGTTGTGAATTGCAGCCCATGATGTCGCAGGTCATGCTTGGCAGCTGAGCGTCATGACCCATGGGTCACTTGTTTAGCCCAGCTGACTATAAGTCATCTGAGCTATAGTCGTGGTCTATTGTCCGTCGTCCGTCCGTCCGTCCATCCATCCGTAGATGTGGCACGTTTTGAAACCGTAAGACCTAGGAATCCAAAATTCAGCATAATGTTAGATGTCCCCAAGATCTCCTACCAAGCCAAAACCTGGGTCTTTGCGACTTCGTTCCTTTGAGAAATTAAGGAAAAACCTCAATTTTTAGCGAACCTGTGAGCTTATGCGATGGTGTGTCGTCCTCCGTCGTCCGTCGTCTGTACATTAACCCATACTATCTTGAAAACGGCAAGAGGTAGCATCACAAAATTGTATGCAAAATATTAGTCATCTAAAAAACTATATCGGATTTTGCTTACTTTTCGGCTAACTGCATTTTCTTAGATTTTATATGGTAAAAAGCTAAAAAAGCTTTAAAAATCTTCTTCTCCAAAACTGTTCTGCCAAATTGTCCAATATTTCACAGAAATGATTCCTGGAATAATCTTTCTCAAGTTTGTTCGAATGGCTTTAGTTCGGTGATTTTTGGCCGAGTTACAGGAAGTTGTCATCTGTCCATAAAAGCATACTTAAATTACAATCTCAGAAAAGGCTGGAGCTATCATCACCAAATTTTATGCCAATGTTGTTCACATGAGACATATCTGAAATTGAGGTATTGGTGGTGCCACCTGCATCGACCTTTTTTGTACAGGGGTCATCGGTGCCCGTATCATACTGACGGCTACAAAAAACTTCTTCTCTGAAACATATGGCCAAATAGTTTAATATCGCACATAAATGATCCTAGGGTAGTGCTTTCTGAAATTTGTTCAAATGGTCTAAGTTCAGTGACTTTTGGCTGAGTTATGGGAAGCTGAATTTAGTCATATGCTGTAACAGCCCATTTTAGCTCAGTGACTACAAAGATCTACTCCTCAAAAACCACTGGGCCAAATTCTTAAATCTCACACATTAATTATCCTGAGATGTTGATAATTCAAGTTTGTTCAAATAGTTTTGGTTCAGTGATTTTTGGCTGAGTTATGGGAAGCTTAACTTAGCCATTTTGCTGTATTTTCCCATATGAGTTATAAACCTGTAAATTTTTTTTGACTGACCCTACTAAGGTCAATTTGTTTAATATTTTACAAGAATAATCCCCTGAATAATTCTTATAATAATTGTCTTTTATGGTTCCAAAGAATGAATTTTGGCTGAATTATAAAGGTTCAATTGAGTCATTTTACCATATATGTTAGCTGTGTGAAGCAGATACACAGATACATCTAGATTGGCACCAGTTTATCAGCATTTATTACATCATGCCTCTAGACATTTAGATTTCAGGTTATCAATGGTTAATATTGACAAGAATGTTTTTTAAAAGCTTTTAAAAAATGTCGATTTATGATTTTTAGATATTCCTCATGCCAGGCAATGTTTACAATCACAGCTGTACAGCTCTCTGTGGGTATATAAAGACGGCTGTACATGGATTATAAATAATTGGTATCCATAGTCAAATTAATTCAAGATTTTGCCATCAGTGAGATGTATCTGTATAACAATTTTGCATTCAATATGCATCTGTATTAATTTTTAGTGAACCTGTGAACTAATGCGATGGTGTGGCGGCACACAAAACCAGCATGTGCCTCATTTCTAAATCATATTTTTAGCTCAGCTGACTATAAGTCATCTGAGCTATAGTCGTGGTCCATTGTCCGTCGTCCGTCTGTCTGTCGTCCATCTGTCTGTCCGGATGTCCGTCCGTAAGACTGGCACGTTTCGACACCATTGGACCTACCAGTCTGAAATTCAGCATACAGTTAGATGTCCCCAAGATCTCATACCATGCCAAAAATTGGGTCAATCTGACTTTGTTCCTTCGAGATATTAAGGAAAAAACCTCAATTTTTTATTAGAAATCTATTTTCACACTTCAGGACTGCCTTATATCAAAACCACTCATCTGGTTTTTTTCATTTTTACCATAAATATTCCTCTATATGGTTCCTATGTACATACCAGAAATTAAGTCAGTATTATTTAATTTAAAAAAGTTAATGGCCCAAACATAATGGACTTTGTAAAAAAATGAGGAAAGATATTTTGTCACTTAAGACCAAAAGTGTTAAAGGTAGGAATTTTTTTTTCAGTAATACTACTTTAAATAATCAAAATTTAATTGTATACCAAAAATTTGATCAAAATCTGTAAAATTTTTTTAAATATTGGCAAAAATATAAAATTGGTACCTTAAATTTTGCCCAAGTTTGACCATGGCACTTTTTTTCCTGTAACTGCTGTGGATTTAATTTTCAAAGCATGTTTTTGTTACCATTTAAACTGTTAAAACAAAAAATTTGAAACCAGTTGATCAAAAACTGTAGATTTTATTCAAGTTTTCAAGCACCATGTCACATATTGTTTACATTGAGCTAGTGTTATGCAGTTTACTAGAGCTCAGCTCCCCAGCTTCAGCTCTAAGTTCCTTAAATTGTGCATACAGTTAGATGTCCCCCAAATCCTCTACCATACTAAAAGTTTGGTCATTAGGACTGCATTCCTTCAAGATATTTAGAAAAAACTTCATTTTTCCATTAAAACCCCATTGTTACACTTTAAGATTGCCTAATATCAAAACCACTGATCTGACTTTGATAATATATAATATACATATTTTTCTATACATTCGCTATGCATATGCCAGAAATGATGTCAGTATTGTGTAATTGTTTTAAGTTCTAGGCCCAAACATAATGCACCTTGTAAATAATCAGGATATATATTTACTCACTTAACATAAGAATGGCTGAGACTTTATTTCAGGAATATAACATCATTTAATCAAGATTCAATTGTATACTGAAAATTAGATCTGAAATTTGCAATTTTTTTAAGTTAGTAGCATAAATATAAAATCAGTACCCTAAATTTGCCCAACTTTGGCCACTGCTTGATTTTTTTCTGTAAGTACTGTAGATGTTATTTTCACAGCATGTACACACAAGGATTTAATCTGTTAAAATCAGAAATTTGAAAAATAAAAGCTGCAAAATTAGGCTAGTTATTGAATTTTTTGGAGGCTCTTGTTGTATTCCCTTACATTGTCAAGCAGTCCAGTGTGGACACTGTTGGTCATTCAGTGCATTTTTCTATGCTCCCCAGGCTGTTATGTAATCCCATCACTGGGGCAAGCCCTCTCTCTTGTTGAGCTTGATCAGGCTGCCAGCATAAATACCACAGGAAGCCTTTCTCTCCCCCCCCCCCCCACCCCCACCCCATTCTGTTGACAGACCTGTACTCTAAACAAGATAAATCTAATAATTTCACATTTTTTCAGCGATGAACAGTAACAACAGAGACCCCTCCCTGACCCACCGCTTCGATACACAGGACTAATAAACAAGACAAAGCTTATAATTTTAATGTTAAAAATTTTTTTTTGTTGAGACTTGGACAATTTTGATTTTTTTAAAGAACAAAATTTTCTGGAATTTAATCCTAATATTCAAATATGGTAAAATATAAGGACCTAATGTAAGTGCTAACTGACAAGATTTAAGAAGATATAAATACTTGGTAGCATTTCATTCATATCTCTTAAAATTGGCGGGGCCTAGGTGTGAATAACACTGTTAAACCTAGTTTATAAAATTAGGAATATTGGTCAAACTTTGTGGGATTAATTTTTAACTCATATGGCCATATATTTAACTTTTGAAAACTTAATTACCTTCACACGTTATTTGTTTATGAAATGGAACTTTTATATGACACTTACCGTAGGCCCATTTTTTCCCTTGGTGCATCACTAAATGGTTTCAGGCCAAAGGTTTCATTTATTACACAGTCCATATGCTTTAGCTCATGTCCATTATTCTATAATTTACAAAGGTTCATTTAAGCTGGGCCATTTTCTCTTAGCTTTTCAAATGGTTTCTGTAGTCACTTGCTTTGATTACAGATGCAGGGTCCCACTCCAGGTCACTGGAAGTCAGCTATGCCAGGGTTTCTGATTTGTTACAGTCACTGGGGGAGATCCCCTGCTGTGACAGGTGTACAGTTATTCTCATATCACCACCCCAATCCCCCCCCCCCCCCCCCCCCCCCCCCGCAAACCCAACCCACCAAGTGTTATGCAGTAATTGTTATTGTTTTCACTGTATCTCCTTAATTGTAGATGCAATGTTGTGTAATGTCGCATTTTTAAAGAAATCAATTTTCTTTTAAATGATTTTAACAAATATAATTGAACCCATCAGTATGCTTAAATTATTATAAAATATGAAGCACATTATGGATAAATAAAGACACAATTAAAAATTGTGAAATCTAAATCAAGTATTATTTTTAGATATTTATTGTTTTGCAGATTTAAAAGATATATTTTTGTGGTAAAAAATAAATAAACATTTGTATGCATGATGTGGTGTTATCTGACAAGATTGAGATTTATGATGATGCAATTGAGAATTATGAATCAACTTTTATATTCAGATATATATGTTAAATTGGAAATGTATAGAAATATAAACTTAAACTAGAAAATAATTGATGTGATAAAAAAATGAGGATTTAATACAAAGATTTGTTCATTATTTTCCTGCCTCAGCAGAATTTGAGATCAGGCTTTGTTTGCCCTGTTTTATGTTGTTAATTAGCTATATTTCAACTGTATACATTTCATAAAAAATACATATATATTTAATAATATATATTATACAAAAAAATAGATTCAATTGAACAAATGTGTAAACTACTGTCAACAGTTAATCGAAAAACCAACTAATGATCATGGTAATCGTACAGATCATTTTTTCACAAACTGCTCACATGCTTTAGTTTCAACATTAGGAAACACATGGTCAGGTCACAAAATATTTTTTGCAACAATTTCTTGCTCATCAATACAAACCAATCATATAAACCAACCATGGCCTTTATTACCTCTTCCTCTTACACTTAATCTCCATTTGATATTATTTTAGATTTTTACCTTCAAGGTTAACGTCAGCTGAGCACAGTGACCCATAGGTCCCTTGTTTTTAAAGCTTTTAAAAAAATGAAGATTTATGATTTAAGATATTCCTCATGCCAGGCAGTGTTTACAATTACATGTTTACATGGATTATAAAAAATTGGTATCCATACTCAACTTAATTCAAGAATTTACCATCAGTGAGATGTATCTGTATTATAATTTTGCATTCAGTATGCATCTGTAGTTATTTTTAGCTGGTTTTTAGGTTACCTGTTAGCTAATGTGATTGTGTGGGGGCGTCCAGCGTCCATCATCTGTGCAATAACCCATACTATCTCCCAAACGACTGGAGGTGGCATCATGAAATTTAATGCAAAAATCAGCCATCTGAAAAACATTGCATTTTCTGAGATTTTATAGAGAAAAGGCCAAAAAAACTTTTTAAATCTTTTTTTCCGAAACAGTCAAGCCAAATTGTTCAATATTTCACAGAAGTAATCTCATTTACCATCTCTCTCAAGTTTGTTCAAATGGTTAAATTTAGGTGAATGTAGAGTTACAGGAAGTTGAACTTAGTCATCTGTCAAAAAACCATACTAAAATAACAATCTCAGAAATGGCTTGAGCTGTCATCACCAAATTTTATGCCAGTGTTGGTCACGTGAGTCATATATGAAATTCAGGTATTGGTGGCACCACCTGCATTGACTTTTTTTGTACTGGGGACATTGGTCATCTGTATATTAACTGATAATTTCTCAGGAATAGCAGGAGTTACCATCCCCAGACTTTATGCAATTATCTGTCACATAACATATGTTATGGGATTCAGCTCATTGTTTTGCTGTCTGCATTTACTTAGATTTTATAGGGGAAAAGCTGGAAAACCTTTTAAAGTCTTCTTCTTGTAAACGGTTCAGCCAAATTGTTCAATATTTTCTCAAGTTTGTTCAAATGATTTGCATTTGATGAATTTTAGTGGAGATTCACGAATTTGAACAGTCATTTGATCAAGTAAGCATACTGACATAGTAATCTCAGAAATGACAGAAGCTAGCATTACCAAGTATTGTGCAAATGTTGGTAACATGACTCATATATGAAGTTGCAGATTTAATGGTGCCACCTACATTGACCTGTTTTTTAGCTCCGCTGACTTTCAGTCATGCTGAGCTATAGCGATCACTCTTTGTCTGTCTGTCCGTCTGTCCATTAACTAGGCACAGATCGTAACCGCTGGACCTAGAATCTTGTAACTTGACATTCTGAGAGTTCAATAAAAAATCTCCTTGGAAACCAGAAATTAGGTCTCTGTTACCCATATCCTTCGAGCTATGGGGCCCCAAAGTACCCCCCAGAAAAGTAAAAAATTTCATCCAAAAACTTCAATATCTCATTAACTACATCACTGATGGTCATGATTTTTGGTATACCTATTAATCATGAGATGTTCCATCAGTTCCTGCAGACTGGTGGCGCCACCTGTATTATTCGATTTTTTACAAATTTTTTTCTCTATTTTTGAGACCTTAGAAATGTGAACATCTGTTAACAGGGCACAAATCGTATAGACTGGACCTAGAATCTTCATTCTTGACACAGTAAGAGACCTATGTGAAATCTCCATGGAAACCAGAAATTAGGTCCCTGTTACCCATATCCTTTGAGCTATGGGGCCCAAAAGTACCCCCCAGAATAGTCAAAAATTTCATACAAAAACTTCAATATCTCATTAACTACATCACTGATGGTCATGATTTTTGGCATACATAATGACCATGAGATGTTACAACAGTTTCTGCAGACTGGTGGCGCCACCTGTATTTTTCGATTTTTTACGAATTTTTTTCTCTGTTTTTGAGACCTTTAAGAATGCTGTCATCTGTTAACGTGGCATATGGGAATGAATTTTGGCTGAATTATAAAGATTGAATTGAGTCATTTTACCATATATGTTAGCTGTGTGAAGCAGATACATCTAGCCTGGCATCAGTTTATCACCTTCCGTTGCATCATGCCTCTATAGACATTTAGATTTCAGGATATCTATGGTTAATATTGACAAGAATGTTTTATTTAAAAGCTTTTAAAAAATGTAGATTCATGATTTTAGATATTCCTCATGCCAGGCAATGTTTACAATCACAGGTATACAGCTCTCTGTGGGTATATAAAGACGGCTGTACATGGATTATAAATAATTGGTAACCATACTCAACTTAATTCAAGATTTTTCCATCAGTGAGATGTATCTGTATTACAATTTTGCATTCAATATGCATCTGTATTAATTTTTAGTGAACCTGTGAACTAATGCGATGATCTGGAAGTGTCCGTCGTCTGTACGTTAACCCATAATATTTTGAAAACAACTGGAGCTAGCATAATGAAATTAAATGCAAAAAATTAGCCATCTGAAAAATTTTGCATTTTCTTAGATTTTTTAGAGAAAAAGCTAAAAACCTTAAAAAAATCTTCTCCGACGAAAATGTCAAGCCAAATTATTCAATATTTCTCAGAAATAATCTTTTATACCATCTCTCTGAAGATTGTTCGAATGGTTCAAGTTTGGTGAATTTTGGCTGAGTTACAGGAAGTTGAACTTAGTCATCTGTCCAAAAAAGCACACTAAAATGACAGTCTCAGAAATGGCCAGAGCTATCATCACCAAATTTTATGCCAGTGTTGGTCACATGAGTCATATATGAAATTCAGGTATTGGTGGTGCCACCTGCATTGACCTTTTTTTGTACGGGGGTCATTGGTCATCTGTACATTAACCCATAATTTCTCAGGAATAGCAGGAGCTACCAGCCCCAGATTTTATGCAGTAATCTGTCACATATCAAATTTTGTGGGATTCCGCTTATTTTTTTTACTATCTGCATTTAATTAGATATTACATTGAAAAAGCTGAAATACTTTTAAAAGTCTTCATGTAAACGGTCCAGCCAAATTGTTCAATATTTTACAGAAATGATCCCAGAGGCAAGCCCTCTCAAGTTTGTTCAAATGGTTCGCATTTGATGAATTTTAGTGGAGTTACATGAATTTGAACAGTCATTTGGCCAAGTAAGCTTACTGACAAAGTAATCTCAGAAATGCAGAAGCTATCATTACCAAGTATTGTGCAAATGATGGTCACATGACTCATATTTGAAGTTGCAGATTTTGTGGTGCCACCTACATTGACCTGTTTTTTATGGGCAAAACCTCATAATTTTAGCCTCTTTCAGCTTAAAATGTTAATTATGAAACTTTCAAGTTGAATCATTCAATTTTTCAAAAGAACTATCCTAGGACATGGTTCTTTCAATCATATCAGAAAAGCTTAAGTTGGTCTTATGGCCATTATTATGTCTATTTCAAACTGAGGACTGCAAAACTGTTCTTCTACAAAATTATTGTTTCAATTATAACTTCTGTAACATTGCACAAAAATTATTCTCAGGTGGCCTTTGTTCAGGTTTACTTGAATGATTTTTTGCAGAATTATTGGACCTTTAACAATAAAAGGACTGCATTTTTTATCATTCTAGATATTTTGATAACAAGTTTTTGAATATGTCAGCTTTAAAAAAAGCATTTTAGCCAAAGTCTTTCAGTATGTGATAACAGTTTTCCATCAGGCCAAGATTTTATATCTTTAATAGGTTGAGAAACTGCCAACTGTTTCAGATTTGGCAACAGATCAAGAGTTCATTCAGTGCAGCCAGATATAGGTCAAGAGTTCAATCAGTGCAGCCAAGCACAAGGCATGTGATCCTCTCATGGGTGACATGTGAACACCTCATGGGCACCATGTGATCACTTCATGGGTGTCATGCCCCTCAGGGCAGGGCCCCTGCATGAGCTAATGCAATGATGTGGCTACTATTTCAGATTTGGCAACAGGCTAGAGGTCAGTCTGGATCTATTTATAGCTCTGTCAGACTGCCAACTGTATCAGATTAGGCAACAAGTCAAGAGTTCACTCAGTGCAGCCAGGTATGGGTCAGGAGTTTACTCAATGCAGTAGCTGCATTCTATTTATAGCATTGGCGGACTGCATACTACATCAGTGTCACCCCTTACTTAACGTGAAAACTTTACAACGGATATATCCTATAAAACAATAGGATGGGTTAACGCTCGCCACTTGATTTCATTAATCAAGAAATTAGATCCCGGTCATTACAGGTGACATTTCCAGGTTCTTTTAAGGACGTGTATTAAAATACCAGACAATCATACACCCAGATCAATAGAAACTATGAGACATCAGGTTAAATTCACAAATATAATTCAAGACAATACTTACAGAGACACAAATGTGAGTGTGTGCGTTGATGTGTCAATACGACAGTTCTTCACATTAAAAATACTAGATATTTACTGAGTCCATGGTTTGGATAATAAGCCATAAAGTCCAGTTCCTTCAGAGATCTCTGGTTACTGTTTTTGTGTAGAATCTAGCGTATGGTTAGCAGCATATAGTCTTTCTGAGTTTAGCGATCTTCAACTGATCTTGCTTGTCAGCGACCCGGGTAGGTTTACATTCACATGCATGCAATAGCGCCCTTTGTTTACGTTGAGCTTAGAGTCCTTGACCTTGCTCGTGTACCAAGGGTTTCTCGGCTTACGGCGGTTATGTATTTAGGTCAAGCTGAACTAGGCCGGCAGTGACGAGCGCGCTCTCTATATATATCGCCAATACGAAGCTCTTTCGGCAGCACGGCTGAGTTCTTATGAGCTGGGTCCTTGCTTCATGTAGAAGCTTGCTTCTATGCCGTTCCTGGCGTTTCAATGTTCGTGCGTGCGTGCTGCCACCTCAAGCTTCAAGACCCAACTGAAGGCAGCTTCCAGCGTCTCTCCCTGAACTCTGACGTCACAATCGTCGTCACAATACGGCGATCCGGTTCTCTGATTGGCTTATTTCTCAAGTGTCCCATATAAGGATATATGTGACCTAGTTTGACTGTTAGCGTCACCATGGCTACCCACATACCAATGTAATAATTACACACGATGCGTGACACGGATAAATCAGCTGATAGCCGATGGGATTCCATACAAGAATACCCAATATATATATATACAATCAAGACCTGTCAACGCTTTAGGATGACGCTTCACGTCAATATCAATAGAGAACAGACTTCGTTAAACTATGATACAAAACACCGTACATATTGTCACCGATTTCTGGTGACAATCAGATTTGGCACCAAAGTTCAGCCTGGATCTATTTATAGCTTTGGCAGAGTGCCAACTGTGTCAGACTATGCAACAGGTCAAGAGTTCACTCAGTGCAGCCAGGTACAGGTCAAAAGTTCACTCAGTCTAGCCAGGTGCGAGTCATGAGTTCACTCAGTGCAGTAGACTGAGCCAGCAAAATTGTCACAGTTCACTCGGGGCAACTGCCTTTCTCACCTAAGCCTGGTCAGCCCCATGCATCAGACTCAAGGTAAGTTTGATGTATTGGCCTGATATTTTGACCTGTCTATGTGTCTTTGATGGCTTTCTCGTTCACAAGACAGGTGTCGCCACCTACAATGACTTTTGCACAGTGTATGTGCCTGCTTAATTCTACAGAGGAATTTGATATATCAGCCTGAAATTGGGCATATATATACTTATCGAATAGCTTAGTCGTATACAAGACAGGTGGTGCTCCTGCAGTGTGTGTTCCTGTTTATTTTCAGGAGGGGTTTGATATATGAGTCTGAAATAGGGCATATGTATATATCTCTGATAACTTTGTTGTAAACAAGACTGGCAGTGCCAGCTACAATCATTTTTGTGTTGTGTGCACCCATGGCAGAATTTCAGCAGTGATGTTTGTGTAATTGTGTCTTATTCAAAATGTTTAGTACTTGCATTGTTCATATACATGAAAAGTAATCGTCCAGCATTGAAGCATTATACCTGGTGTATTTCCCAATGCACAGGTTCGCATTAGGCCTGTAGGCCTTGTTTAAAATTTGGAATTATGATCAGTCACA
This sequence comes from Sipunculus nudus, assembly GCA_026874595.1. NCBI lineage: Eukaryota > Metazoa > Annelida > Sipuncula > Golfingiida > Sipunculidae > Sipunculus > Sipunculus nudus. The sequence continues at coordinate 47,920,095 of CM049312.1, forward strand.
TGTGAACTGCTGCGCCCTCATTTTTGGTTGACCTCTGACCTTTCCTCTCTGCCCAGCGTCCATTTGTGTGTTTGTTTCCACACATAAACCCACATATCTCGGGAACCGTTTGACCGATCAGGCTAAAGATTTTGCACAAATGTAGCCCTTGGAAAGCTTTGAAAGATACACTAAAATGGTGGCGCCACCTGCAACCATTTTTGCACAGCGTCCATCTGTTCATCTGCCTTGGGATAAAAACACTCATATCTCAGCATTGGTTGGACTTATCCACCTGAAATTTTGCATGTGTATACATTCTGGACAGCTTTCTTGATTTTATGACAGGTGTCGCCACCTACATTCAAGTTTAAGCTGCAGACTTTCAGGCTTATATCTCAGAACTGGTTTGACTTATTCCCATGAAATTTTGCATGTGTATAGATCTCATATATCTTTTAATCATACACAAAATTGGTGGCGCCACCTGCCACTATTTTTGCACAGCATCCATCTGTTTATCTGCCTTGGGATAAAAACACTCATATCTCTGCATTGGTAGGACTTGTCCACCTGAAATTTTGCATGTGTATACATCCTGGACAGCTTTCATGATTTTATGACAGGTGGCGCCACCTACATACACATTTCAGCTGTGCAACACGCCTCACTCTATTTCCCCTTGCCACTCAATCTACGCCTCACTTCACCTTTCCTACTCTGATTTTGGCAGATACACGTAGTCGCTTGTTGACTACCCATATTCTAATTTTTGTGTTGTGTGCACACATGCCAGAATTGCAGCAGTGATGTTTGTTTAATTGTTTCTTGTTCTAAGTGTTTAGTACTTGAATTGTTCATATAAATGTTACACATGTTCTTGAAAAGTAATGGTCCAGCATTGAAGCATTATACCTGATGTAATTTTATTGCACAGGTTCGCATTAGGCCTGTAGGCTTTGTTTAAATTGATAAGGCGCAAGAACCCTGTAAGCACCCTGATTCTTTGCATGCATTTACACCATGGAGTGTTTCATCAGTTCTCGTGGACTGGTGGCACCACCTAAATTTTTAAAAATATTAACACATTTTTTTCGCTAGGCCTATTTATGAGACCTTCAAAGATGTGGTCGTCCCTTTACAGGGCTCAAATTGTAACTATTGGTCATAGAATCTTCAACCTTGACATCCAGGGAGATCTGTGCAAAGTCTCCTTGGAAACATGAATTAAATTCTCTGTTTACCATATTTCCTGGGCACCCCTCAGAATAATTGAAAATTTGATAACAAAGTAGGGCACAAATCATTACCATGGGGCCCAGAATCTTCTAACTTGACATCCTGAGAGTTCCTCAAAAGTTCTCCCCAGAAACTTGAAATTGGGTCAAAGTGACCTATATTCTCAGAGTTTTGGGGTATGTTTGAGCATCCCAGAAATAATGCAAAATACACACAAATTGCCAGATTCCTTGTGAAAGGCTGGTTGGATTGTCATCAAATTTATTTTTATGGGTTGGGTCTTGATGAACTTAAGCTAATATGCACGAACAATGATGCCACCTATCTTAATTAGTTGTCTGTACAAGGACATATTATCAATATGTCAGTCTGTTGAGCGTCATGACCCATGGGACACTTGATATAAAGAATTATCCTAGGACATGGTTCTTTCAATCATATAAGAATGCATATATCATATATGTGATGACCAGTCAATGGAATTTATGCAGGTTCAGTGAAAACAGTCAACTAGATGATCATGGAGTCAAATCAGTGAACCTGGCAGGATGACCCGCATTTACAAGTCACGCGATTGTGTTGCTACAATTATCTGACCTTGGGGACACTCCTTGCAAGGGGGCCTCATTGTAGAATCTGCACACATTGGGATACAAAGTTTGAATAATTTAAACATAGATCCATAATAAATAAATTAAAAGGAAATTTGATACTTAGTTGAAAGAATTTACTAATTGAGAAAAGCCACAGTTTGAGCTGGTCAAATTTTAGCCACCCTCTTGTTAATTATACAGTTCATGTGATAACTTATGAATGAACCAAGCAAAGTCATTTGCCTGAAATGATACATTTAGATTTGCTACACCTGCACTATCTTTGGAAGGAAGCCTCACTTTCCGAATCTATTGATTTTTAGCGAACCTGTGAGCTTATACGATGGTGTTGCGTCATCCGTCGTCTGTACATTAACATCCAAGCTCATATCTCGGGAACCTTTTGACCGATTGGGCCAAAATTTTGCTTGTGTATACATCTCACACATAGCTCTTCATCATAGGCAAAACTGGTGACGCCACCTGCAACCACTTATGCACAGCATCCATCTGTTCATCTGCCTTGGGATAAAATCACTCATATCTCAGCAGTGGTTTGACTTATCCACCTGAAATTTTGCAGGTTTATACATCCTGGACAATTTTCTTGATTTAATGACAGGTGGCACCACCTACATTCATGTTTACGCTGCAGACATCCATGCTACTATGCAACACACCTCACTCCATTCCCCTTGCCACTTAATCCATGCCTCATTTCACCCGTCCCACTCTGATTTCTTCGGATACATATAGTCGACTACCCATATTCTAGTTTTAAAATGTCCTAGTCTTGAAACTTGCAGGTCCGAAAACCTCCATTTTGCTGAAATCATAATGACTAAGTTAGATATGCAGGACTTGAGAGGATCAATATTAAATTTAAAAAATAAACCCCCATTATACTCCAAAACTTTGCACAGGTTCGCATTAGGCCTGTAGGCCTTGTTTAAAGATTGTTACAATAATCCTAATGCTGCAAGTTCAAGGATATTAAGTTCTAAGATTTTTTGGTCACAAGGTCATTGGTTAAGGTCACAGGACTGTCATTCTGAAAAATTTCTTTAAAAATATCTTTCTAGACAAATTCAGCTGAGCGTTGAGACCCATAGTTGTGTTGTGTGCACCCATGCCAGAATTTCAGCAGGGATGTTTGTGTAATTGTTTCTTATTCAAAATGTTTAGTACCTGCATTGTTCATATACATGAAAAGTAATGGTCCAGCATTGAAGCATTATACCTGGTGTATTTCCCAATGCACAGGTTCGCATTAGGCCTGTAGGCCTTGTTATTAAATAGATTCGTATCGGCCTGCATAAATCATAAGGTGATTTATGCAGACACATCACAAACACAAACAGGTGAGGTTGATTATATGGCGTTTAAAAAAATTGTACTAGTTAGCGAACCTGTGAGCTTATGCGATGGTGCGGCGTTGTCCGTCGTTCGGCGTGCGTCGTCTGTACGTTAACCATAGCTATCTCAAAAAGGGCAGGAGCAAGCATCACCAGTTTGCTGTATCGTCCTATATGAGTTATAAACCTGCGAAACATTTCTCGACTGATGCCACTGAAGCCAGTTTGTTAAATATTTTACAAGAATAATTCCTACAATAATTCTTATAATAATTGTCATTAATGGTTCCACATGAATGATTTTTGGCTGAATTATGGAGATTGAATTGAGTCATTTTACCATATATGTTAGCTGTGTGATGCTGTTACATCTAGCCTGGCACCAGTTTATCAGCATCTATTACATCATGCCACTAGACATTTAGATTTCAGGTTACCTTTTTTAATATTGACAAGAAAGATTTTTGAAAAGCTTTTAAAAAATTTAGATTTATGATTTAAGTTATTCATCATACCAGGCAATGTTACAATCATGGATATTTAGCTCTCTGTGGCTATATAAAGACAACTGTATGTGGATTATAAATTATTGGTATCCGTACTCAATTTAAGAAATGGCCATCAGTGAGATATATCTGTATTTTAATTTGGCATTCAGTATGCATAGGTAAAAATTTTACATATATTTCTGATTTCTTTTTTATAAAAAGTCAGCTGAAAAGCATTTTGTATTTGGAAAATAAATTTCAAAGTTATTTCAAGTAGGGACCACTTTTGTGTTCAGATGGCAGCACTTGGCTTACCATTGGCAGATTGCCAGTGCCTTGATGTTGGCCATTAGCCAAGATGATGTCAGCTCTATAAATAGTTTTGGCACAGTGTCAGGATTAGAAGAAGTGCAGCCAGGTATAGGTCAAGAGTTCACTCAGTGCAGTAGCTGCATTCTATTTATAGCTTTGGCAGACTGCTCACTGCATCATATTTGGCACCAAAGTGCATAAAATCTATTTATAGCTTTGGCAGACTGCCAACTGTGTCAGATTATGCAATATGTGAAGAGTTCACTCAGTGCAGCCAGGTACAGGTCAAAAGTTCACTCAGTCTAGCCAGGTGCAGGTCAAGAGTTCACTCAGTGCAGTAGCTTGAGGCAGCAATTTGTCACAGGTAACTCAGGGGCAACTGCCTTACTCACCTAAGCCTTGTCAGCCCAGTGCATCAAACTCTGGGGAAGTTTGATGTATTGGACTGACATTTTGACCTGTCTATGCGTCTTTCATGGTATTCTCATTTACAAGACAGGTGGTGCCACGTACATTGACTTTTGCACAGTGTATGTTGCCTGCTTATTTCTACAGAGGAATTTGATATATCAGCCTGAAATTGGGCATATTAACACATATCAAATAGCTTTGTCGTATACAAGACTGGTGGTGCCATCTACAATAATTTTTGCACAATGTGTGTCCCTGCTTATTTCTCAGGAGGGGTTTGATATATCAGTCTGAAAATTGGCATATGTGTATATCTCTCATAGCTTCCAAGTATACAAGACTGGTGGTGCCAGCTACAATCGTTTGAGTGTTGTATGCACCCATGCCAGAATTTCAGCAGGGATGTTTGTGTAATTGTTTCTTATTCAAAATGTTTAGTACTTGCATTGTTCATATACATGAAAAGTAATGGTCCAGCATTGAAGCATTATACCTGGTGTATTTCCCAATGCACAGGTTCGCATTAGGCCTGTAGGCCTTGTTATTAAATAGATTCGTAACGGCCTGCATAAATCATAGGGTGATTTATGCAGACACATCACAAACACAAACAGGTGAGGTTGATTATATGGCATTTATTATGACAAAACAAACAAAATGAATCCAAATAACAAATTGCAAATAGTATACCTAGTTGAATGAGTATAAAGTGATATTGAGAAAAACAACTGTTTGTGTAGGTTGAAAGTAAGTCTTCCTATTGATAATACAAATGTCAGAACTTAAGAATGAACATACAAAATACAAATATGATCATGTAAAGTAATATGTATTACATATGAAGGTATGTTGTACATGGTGTATTAGATATAAAAGGTACACAACTAGTACATAGTTAGCTATCCTTTCCTAACAGATAGCCTAATGGCAAGTAAATGTTGGTAACTTGCAACAAAAGAGCTCCAGTGCAGTTCAAGGACATCTATAGCCCTGCGAAGCTGGGCTCCCCACGAAGTAGAAACCTATGTAACATTAATCAGTTTAACCGCAATTTGATTGCTACAAGATAGAATAAGTACCAGTCACATTCTGAATCCTTGAATAAGAAGAGAGAGAGAGAGAGAACAAACAGGAGACAAGGAACAGTCGTGTTCTGAATTCTTCATTACAAAGAGGGGTAAAGGATCAGTCACATTTTGAATTTATACTTGAATATGAAGAGAGAGAGAATACAGACAGGAGACCAGGACAAGTCATTCTAAATCCTAGTGATACAGGTGATAGGGAGGGAGAGAGAGAGAGGGAGAGAGAGAACAGATAGGAGGCTAGGACCAGTCACTTTCTGAATCCTTGAGTGAGAAAAGAGTGTGTGTAACAGGTGCTTATATTCTGGTTCATAATGTTTAGTACTTGCATTGTACATATACATGTCAAGTGTTCTTGAAAAGTAATGATCCAGCATTGAAGCATTATACCTGATGTATATCCCATTGTACAGGTTCACATTTATTCCATTTTGGCGATCCCTCTAATTTCTCGACCCCAAAAAATATTTTGAAAGCATAATTTCTAAAATGACTCTAATTTTGCGACTGCCGACGATGTTTTCTGTCGACCATGTTAAGGTGAAATGCCTCCGTCTCACGCGGGCACCGCATTTTGTATCTGCCTAGATTCTTATTACACTGAGCTTCCATATCAAATTAGAGCATGTTTGCAATAAAAATGTCTGAAGATACAAAGTTGCATTTTTCATAATATATAAACATGATTAAGCGTTCAAGTTCCAAATGGATGTCCGTGACGAACGTGCCCCATGTGCAATTTATGCGGGATATTTATAACACTAATATTTACAACATAAAGTGAAGTATGCGGGATGGAACAACTGTGACATCGTTAGAACGATCGTCTTAGTTAAGCTCGAATGACCCGGGTTAGCTTTTGGATGGGTGACCGCCCGTACAAAACAGGGTTTGATCGAGGGCACGGGAGCAAGGACCATTATTGGTCATTTATAATTTAACGCGCTTTTAGATTATTGTCAGTTAATTTCGATAAATAATTCTTAATAATGTAAATAAAGTCATTGGTCATATTATTTTATTCACATCTTACCTGCTACGCCTGGATCAATTAGCCGTGCCGGAGCTTCATATACGCTGCCTGAACACGAGGTGTGATAACCAATGCTTATGGAAGTCTTGTTCAAACAGATTTTAACGGGCTTTGATTTTGTAATTAGGGGCCGAAGCCCGTGCTTGGTTAATGAAGCCAAACAAAAAGTCTGGTATTGCACGGTTGTCGTCATAACATGTAATCTAATGATTGCTACTCCCTACCCATCATCTACTCAGAGAACAGCCTCATGGCCACCTGCAAGCACAATTAAAAGAAACCTCCCTACTCCCGATAACTGAACAAGTCTACTCAAAGCTGCTCACATGAGTTTAAGCTGCAGTAATGAAAATGTATATAAATGGTTGCCACAGGCAATGTTCAACATTCACCACTCATGATGACCACGATACGAGACTTTTTCCGACCTCTGCCTCCTGGGGAAGACAACTTTCCTAAGCTTCAGGTAAATGCTAATACGTTCATGTAATTCTGTGTAGCACATTTGTAAAATATTTTCTTTAAATTGTAAATACAGTTTGCTTATTCAAACATCTTTATCTTCATATATCGAAGTTATATAATTACGGTGAATGTTTGACCTTGATTAACCGATAATGCAGCAATTAATTATTTTTGAGGTATTTATATAGTGAGAGAGAGAGAGAAAGAGAGAGACAGAAAAGAAAGAAAGATTAATAATATAGTATATACCTAGGTTTATATAAAATCGCTGGGTGTATAATGTATTTAATATGTGTTATTGAGAGAGAGAGACAGAAAGAAAAATGAAGGAAGGAGAGCATATATGTTTGTGTGTGTGTGAGAGAGAGAATATATGCTTGTGTGTGTATATAATATATGTATGGTGTATATAATATGTGTATATGTATAGCAATGAAAATATGTTTTTTTTGTGCAGGAACCTTCTACACTGTGTTCGCCAAACAGACCACGCCCTACCAAGTGTCCAGTGGGAAGACCACGCAAGACACCTTATGATAGGCCAAGCATGCCTAAGTCGCAGGACACGCCAGATAACAATGAGATGGTGACAGTACCAGTGCTACATACAGCCGCAACCGCAAGTAAACATGCAAAGTGTCAACAGTATACGCTTAAGGAAAAACAGTAAATGAGGCCAAATTATACGGCGTTCGTCCTACGGCTGCACGACTCAGCATCAAGCCAAGCACCCTATTTACGTGGATCAAGGCCGGCCTTGATGATTGTTCCGTGCAGAGATCAGTATCAGGATGTGTACAGGGTGCCGGGCGGAAGGTATCATACGGCGAAGATTTGGATAACCAGATAGCTGCGTGGGTGCTCGTGCAATGGGATCTTCAGTTGCTGGTGACGTCTGAGATGTTGTGCGCATACGCGAAAAGAATCATACAGGAAAAGGATCCTAAATTCGCTGCGTCACGAGGCTGGCTGCAGAAGTTTATGCGACGCCATGAACTAACATTTTGCGCGCGTACATCCATCACCCAAAAGCTGCCTGATGAGTTGGAGGATAAAATAGGCAGTGTTCATCAGTTTGTAGATACCCTACGGAGAGAAGAAGAAATTGAGGATGATATGATCCTAAATATGGATGAGACGCCAGCATATTTCAACGTGGTACCGGGGAAAACAATCAGTGAAGCGGGAGCCAAGCAAGTACAGTTGCGGAGAAACGCCACATCACTGTTGTCTTGACAGTGACGGCAAGCGGCACGATGCTGCCACCAATGGTCATATTCAAGGGCAAACGGCAGCCGAAACTTGACTCGCCAAAAGGATTTGTAATTTGCGTACAAGAAAAAGCGTGGATGGATCAAGAGCTTATGGACATTCAAGAGAAGCAACATTGCACTTGCGGTGATTCCCGGAGGATGCACCTCCAAAATACAGCCCCTTGATGTGTCCATTAACAGGCCATTCAAGGCATCTCTGAGGAAACAGTGGTGTGATTTTACCATGAACAGTGTGGATGAAGGAGGACTGAATTCCGACAGAATCAAATCAGGAATATAACTTTATTCAATCAAGATTCAATTGTTTACCCAAAATTAGATCTGAATTTTGCAAATTTTTCAAGTTATTAGCATAAATAAAGAATCAATACCTTAAATTTTGTCCAACTTTGGCAATGGCACATTTTTTCCCTGTAAGTACTGTTGATTTAATTTTCACAGCATATATACATAAGGATTTAATCTTTTAACATCTGAAATTTCAAAGGAATTGATTTTAAAGAGTAGATTTTATTCAAGTTTTCATACACCATGTCAAGTGTTGTTTACATCTAGCCCACCTAGTAGTACAGCCTTCACTTGCATTATGTAACCCACCCCAGGCAGCTTGCCTTGGCTCAGCTTTGCCACTACCAGCAGGCTTCCCCTCTGCACTGCACTCCCCCCCCCCCCCCCCCCCCCCCGATGGTGCATAAACTAGATGAATGTTATTATTTTCTGTATTTGATTCATTCTTATTCTAGGCTATGCTACATTTTAGATTTTGTATTGTACCACCAGGGTTACAATGATTAAAGTGCACATTTAATTGTGTCCACAAAGTGGTGTATTGCTATGAAAGTGTGGATGTTCATCAGATAAGTAATTCCTCACTTCAGAAGAGTAAAAACTTCACCAGGTGTGATATTGACTATTAATTCCAGTAATAAATTAAAGCTGAGATAGTAATTTGCACAATGATATTGTTTGTCCCTCATTCAACCAACAGTGTGTATACTTTATTTGAAAAGATGTTTTATTTTATCAAATTTACTGAATCTTTTATTTTATCTTGGTGAATGAAATTAAGCATGTACTGAATTCTCCAATGTGCAAAACTTTTTAATAGTGATTCAAGGAATAATCTTGTAGATGCTATTTTATGGCATTATTTTCTTTTAAATTCAGCTTAAAAATTTGTGATTTAAAAATAATAAAATATATGTGTATGCATAATAAAACCCAATATGAGCTACACTCTGGATATATGATAACTTTTGCAACAATTCTAATATTTTAACTTATATTTTCAGTTTTTTTACTCTGGATATATAATGATTGCATCTTTTGCAACAATTCTAATATTTTAAATTATATTTTCAGTTTTTTTATTAGCTCAGCTGACTATAAGTCATCTGAGCTATAGTCGTGGTCCATTGTCCGTTGTCCGTCTGTCTGTCTTGCCGTCCGTCCGTCCGTACCATGTAACATATTGTTTACATCTGGCTAGTGTTATGCAGTTTGCAAGAGCTCAGCTCCCCAGCTTCAGCTCTCAGTTCCTAAAATTTGGCATACAATTAGATGTCTCAAAATCCCCTACCATGCCAAGAATTTGGTCACTAAGACTTAATACCTTTGAGATATTAATGAAAAACTTCATTTTTCAATTAAAAACCCATTGTTACACTTCAATACTGCCTAATATCAAAACCACTGATCTGACTTTAATCATATATAATATACATGTTTTTCTATATATTCTCTGTGCACGTGCCAGAAATGATGTCAGTATTGCGTAATTGTTTTAAGTTATGGGCCCAAATATAATGCACTTTGTAAAAAATCAAGAAATATATTTACTCCCTTAACAAGAGGATTGCTGAAGCTAGAGATTTTTTGTCAGGGATATAACATGATTTAATCAAGATTCAATTGAATACCAATGATTAGTTCTGAATTTTTAAAATTTTATAAGTTATTAGTATAAATATAAAATTAGTACCTTAAATTTTGCCCAACTTTGACCATTTCACGTTTGTTTCTTGTGAGCTCTGTTTATATAATTTTCATATCATGTACACATAAGGATTTCAGCTTTTTAGCTCAGCTGACTGTAAGTCATCTGAGCTATAGGGATCACCTTTTGTCCGTCGTCCGTCCGGCCATCCGGGCATCTGTCTGTTAACAGGGCACAAATCGTAACCGCTAGACCTGGAATCTTCTTACTTGACATCCTGGGAGGTCTATGGAAATTCTCCTTGTAAACGTGAAATTAGGTCACTGTGACCTATATTCTTCGAGCTATGGGGTTCCGAAGTACCCCCCAGAATAATGCAAAATTTAATACAAAAGCTCAAGTATCTGAACAACTAATGCATTAATCACCATGATTCTTTGCATGGATATTGATCATGGAGTGTTTCATCAATTTCTGGAGATTGGTGGCGCCAGCTATATTTTTTTTATTTTTTACAATTTTTTTTCTCTACTTTTGTGATCTTTAAACATTTGGTCATCTGTAAACAGGGCACAAATCATAATGACTGGACCTAGAATCTTCTGTCCTCACCTCCAGGGAAGCCCATAAAAGGTCTGCATGGAAACCCGAAATAAGGTCCCTGTTACCCATATTCTGTGAGCTATGGGGCTCTGAAGCACCCCCCAGAATAAAGATTTGGTCATATATTAACAGGGCACAAATCATAATGACTGGACCTAGAATCTTCTTTCTTGACATGCAGGGAGGCCTTTGAAAAGTCTCTTTGGAAATCTGAAATTAGGTCTCTGTTACCCATATCCTTCATGCTATGGCTCCGAGAATAAAGATTTAGAATCTCCTTTCTTGATATGCTGGGAGGCCCCTGAAAAGTCTCCTTGTGCACCTGAAATTACATCTCTGTTACCCATATCCCACATCCTATGCGGCTTTGAAATACCCCCCAGAATAAACATTTGGTCATCTGTTAACAGGGCACAAATCATAATAACTGGACCTAGAATTTTATTTTTTGACATGCTGGGAGACCCCTGAAAAGTCATCTTGTAAACCTTGAAAATAGGTGTCTGTTACCCATATCCTTCATGCTACAGAGCTCCATAGGATCCCAATGAATATTGGATGATTTTATACAAAAGGTCAAGTTTGGAAAAAGTATTTCATTCAAATTTGACATTCAGATGATAAAATTACTTTATCAATGTCTTCCTGGTCAGCTGAGCGTCATGACCCCTGGGTCACTTGTTAGTTTAGAAAGCTGAAAGAAATTGGCCAAAAATTATAGCTTTTATTAATGTTTTTATGAGACCATGTCAGACCTTGGCTCTCTCCAGCCACTCTTGAGTCACCTGTATGTTGACCTTGTTGAACTTTCAGCAAATTATGCACCCTTGAGGCGAGGCATATACTGGGGCAGCCAGGCAGCTTATGGCCAGCCACAGTTGATCCAGGTGTCCAACCCAACTCATCTAGTAGTTTTAACCAACAACATAACAATAAACAATAAATAAATCAATTTTTATTGGTTTTTAATAACAAATTAAAGAAAATAGAAAAGGAATTTGTTAGTTTATAATAATAGGGAATTAACTTGCAGTTACTGATGATATAAGAATCTTGTATCGATGGGTAGAATGTCACATATTCCAAATAACACCATGCAGTCACCTATGGCATTTTTCAGTTCAATTTTAATAATAAAAAATAAATCATATTATTCATTACTAATCATTAGGGATCATATGAAGGAAATTAATGATAGACAAAGATGCAGTTGATAATATTAATCTAGATTCCTACTGTGTCTAGTGTGTACATTGATGTGAAATTAGTCCAAAATGAATATATTACATTTATTTTTTTTAATATAAATAAAAGCCATAAAACCAGGTACTTATGATCATTATTTAAATGTGTTAATTTTGTATATTCTGGATTCTCAACACCATTGTTTTGTGAGAACTGAATAAATACCAGACATGGTGGGAATACTTTGCAATTGTATTTAAATACGAATATGAATATGTACTCCATTATAAAATTTCTTGCATAAAGAATGGGAATTCAGGTAAAAATGAAAGTATATGAATACCAGTGCAAATACTTTCAAAATGTATTCATGAATGCATTCATGAATATATTCTTTAATATTATTTTAATAATCATTTCAGTTATATTTCATTTTAAAAATCATACGATTCGCTTATTATTTTTAATAAAAATTATATCTGGGACAATATTTGTAATATTTTTTTAGAAATAGTTAAACTCTTATATTATATGTTCTGCTTATAAGTTATATGGCCAAGTCAAAATCTGTGTGACAATAGTACACCATTTGTTAATAAAATAAATGAATTCAAACCTCTTCCCTGTCTCCCAAGGTACTATCAAAATCATACATAAGCTAAACAACAACAACTCATAATACAGCTTATACTTATTACCACACAAAACCAGCATGTGCCTCATTTCTAAATCATATTTTTTTATCATATATAACAGCTGAGCGCCGTGACCCATAGGTCCCTTGTTATATCCTGTATGTATATGCAGAGATGTTGTAACTCCCAGCATCCCCCTCCCTCAAGTGGGAACATTAGCTATATTGCAACTGTATTCATTAACACAATTGAAAAAAAAGTTATGATAATAAATTAGGATCTAATTGAACAAAGGTACAGTCAACAGCTTATCAAAGAGCCAACCAATTATCATGGTAATGGTGTAGATCTTATGTTTACAAACTGCTCACATACTTGAGTTTCAACATGCATTTGAAAACACATAGATCACAAATAATATTTGCAACTATTCCTTACTCATCAATACAAACCTATCGTATCAGATAACCATGGCCTATATAACCATTTCCTCTTTAGAATTATCTCCACGTGTTATTATTTTAGTTTTGTTGCCTTTAAGGTCAACTTCAGCTGAGCACATGACCCATAGTCCCTTTATGGATCCATTTGTGTAATTAGTGCTTATACTCGGGTTCAAAATATTTAGTACCTGCTTTGAACATGTACTTGTTACACATGTACTTGAAAAGTAATCAAGTACTTTTCCTATAATGGTAAATAATGTTATCATGGAAGCATTATACCTGATGTATATCCCATTGAACAGGTAAGCATTAGGCCTATAGGCCTTGGTAATGATTGTAACCTTATGTTTCCATGATATGAAAATTAAATCAACAGTGCTTACAGGAAAAAAATATGTGCCATGGTCAAAGTTGGGCTAAATTTAAGATAATGATTTAACATTTATGCTTATAACTTAAAAAATACAAAGTTTTGATTTAATTTCTGGTTTACACTAGCTTAAATATCAATCAAATACAGTTACATGATAGGGAAAGGCTCTTTAGTTTAAACTGACCTTATGAAAAGGGTAAATATCTTTCCTGATATTTGACAATATACATTTTGTGTTTAGGCCAATAACTCCTGTACAAATCAGGGAATATAGAGCTAATTTCTGGCATGTACATTGGAAACATAAAGAGGAATTGTTATGCAAAATATGAACAAAATAAAACTAGTGGTTTTGATATTAGGCAGTCTGTAGTATAAGAATAGGAATTTAATGGAAAATGGAGGTTTTTCCTGAATTCCTTGAAGTAATGAAGTTTTGTAATAAAAATAATAGTAAATAAAAATAAAAGTTCTGTTATGTGAATTATTGTATTGTATTGTTATTAGGGCTATATCAGGTTAATATATATGTTGATGCTTTGCAGGTATATAGCTTCTATGGAACACCAGGTGCCAAGTCAGAGGTCCCAAACTGCCTCTACCCCACCCCACTAAGTCAGTATGATCCTAACCCAGCACCAAACGTACAGACAAAGAATACAAGCAAACCACATGAGCAGGAAGGGGATGAGGAGGCGGTCAGCCTCAGACTAGGGGGTAGTACTGCAGGCAGACCAGCGGGGAACAAGAAAAACAAGAAGAAAAGGGCTAGAAATAGAAAGAAAACAGGGGATGAACAAGATGTGCAGGCTGGGACACATCACATGACTTCATCTGATGGAGCATCAGCTAGGTCTGATGGGAAGGAGAAGTCACATGACCAAAGCAAAGCTGTTCCCATTGGCCAGTGGTCTACTAATGATGACAGTGGTCTGTTTTACCCAGTTTGGGGAAAACCTGCCAGTTCAGAATCAGAATATTCAGACACAGAAGGTGGTCAGGCAGCCAGGCTACGAGCAAACCACACCCGAGTCAGGCAGCATGCTCTAGCATGTCTACATTCTGTTATCAGGGTAAGGGGCAATGTATCTGACACTAGACAGAAATAGATGGACTTGATGTGGTTTATCAAACAGTTAAGTGAGTTTAAAGCAAAATGCTTTTATCAGGATTATCATAATTGCTTGTAGCTTGTCAGGGTTTCACAAAGTGCTTTGAAAAGTATTAATTACTTTAAATTACACAGATAATTAATTTTCCTTACTTAATCTGTACAACTATGAAAAAAAAAGTCAAATATTTTTATCAGTTTGGATTTTAATGGATTTTCATCAGCAGCACTGGTCATATATAGCACAAGTATCATGATTGTTACTGCCTCTTATTGACATATTCTGAGCCTTATAACCAGCAAAACCTTGTTAAGTTGGAGGAGCCAGTGGTATTTTTCAAGAATAGTATTTGGACCTCTAATAATCAATTTCTTTTGGTACAGATTTATGCCTTTTGCTATGATACAGTAAGTTGTCTAAAGTGTTTAAAATGGTCAAGAGTCATTATGTTCAGTGTTAGCTGTAAAAATTAATATTAAACTTTCTTCAAACAATATATCAGAAATATGATTTATTGACAGTGCACAGAGAAACGGCTGATGTTTGGTTACTGGTCCTCCTTCATCCCTGACTCCCCCAGCACAGGGGCAGCTCCACTGGGTCAGACTCTCTTCACCACTATAATGAAGGATACCTCACCAAAAGTAATCAATAGTTACTCTTAATACATATGTCAGTACTTTTGGTGAAATTTTGTTAGCTGCTTTCATTAAAAGCAGAAGCTGTCATCACTAAACTATTATGAAGAGGTTACTGTATCTCCATATCAGGCAGATCTAGGATAAGCCAGTTTACCAGAGCATAAAGAAAACAAGACTGGTAAGTGCCTGATGGATTGATGAGTGTATGTGAGACAGAGACTTCTTATCCAACCAATCAGAGTGACTTTAGGTGACTTCAGTTTTTTGTTTTACTGACTATAAGTCATCTGAGCTATAGTCATGGTCCTTTGTTTGTTATCCGGTTATCTGGATATCAGTTAAGAGGGGCACATTTTGAATCTGTTAGACCTACAGATCCAAAATTCAACACAGAGTTAGATGTCCCTAAGTTCTCTTCCTAAACTTAAAACTGGGCCACTGGGACTTCATCCTCTCAAGAAATTAAGCAGAACTTTCCTTTTTTCCAGTAAAAACTATAGTTTCACTTCAAGAGTGTCTGATTTTAAA
Source organism: Sipunculus nudus (assembly GCA_026874595.1). NCBI lineage: Eukaryota > Metazoa > Annelida > Sipuncula > Golfingiida > Sipunculidae > Sipunculus > Sipunculus nudus. The sequence continues at coordinate 47,935,788 of CM049312.1, forward strand.
ACCACTGATGTTGTTTTGTTCAAATTTGGCATATATATTTGTTCTCAGTATATTTCCGTTGCACCTGCCAGAAATTATGTCAATATTCCAGAATTTTAAAAGTTACGGACCCGAAATAATGCACCTTGTCAAAACATCAGTAAAGCTATTTACCCTCTTCACATGGTAACTGTTAAAGCTAGAGAGTTTTTTATGCCCCTGCCACAAAGTAGCCAGGCATAAAGTTTTACCCATGTCCATCATTCTGTCCTTCCGTCATTCCGAAATCAAACAGTTGTACGGACTGCAGATATTGGCCTGATTATTGGTGTGTGGGCAGATTATGACTAGTTAGGGCCCCGCTTGAAAAGCTGGTGCCCTATAGTAATCGACCTGTCCGTCTGTCTTTCTGTCCGTCTGTCCGTCCACAATTCTTTTCCGGATGATAACTCCAGTTAGGATTGACAGATTGAGTTCAAACCTGAAATATGTATTAACCATCAATTATGGAAGATTCCTATCGATTTTGGGGTCCAGAGGTCAAAGGTCAAAAAAGTTATTCACAGTTTGGTGTTAAATTTTAGGTCCCTCTTTCAGCAGGGCAGAAATCATAATTGTAACCATAATTGTTTGTTCCACCTTAACAGTAGGACAGTTCTCATGTCAACAGCAACGAGGCATGATATATGGTCATAGTCAGCCATTTTTCTGTAAGTTATGTGGTAAAAACCATTACTGAACACCTAGTAAGGTTGCACTCTCTTAGCAAATATGCATGCAAAAGGACACACATTGTTAACACAATAACTCGTAAAAAGTATTTCATATAAGGTTCCCAGACTCACCGCAGTGATGGACCTTTTCATGAACTACATCATGTTTGAAGATGGGTGAACTTGATGGATTTTCAAGGTCACAGAGGTGATAATGCTAAAATGATGTTAACCAAATAGCTCGCAAACAATTTGACTAACATTCACTGAACTTGCACCAGTAATGTTTGTTATGAAGGGCTAGGTCAAGTTCGAAGATGGATGACCTTGACAGAGGTGATAATTCTCAAATGATGTTAATGCAATAACCCGCAAAGAATTTGATGAACAATCAAATTCGTTTCTGCATAATAACTCCCCTAACATATGATGGATAGGATTCAAACATAAGATGTATCACCCATGGCCTAAGGGAGAAGCTCATTGATATTTGGGTCAGAAGGAAAAAAAAAGTAATACACAGTTTGGTGTTCAGTTGCTGGTGTTTCCTTCAGCAGGCCAGAAATGGATGAATCATTTTTGAGTCACTCGTGTACAGCGGCATCACATTTTCACAGCATATTTTGTACAGACAATTTGAGGATTCCCCAGAAAAGGATAAACTGGCCCAATGCACCACAGTGGCTCTCATTTAGATCATGTTTGGACAAATCTATCTCCACTTCCAGCATCTCAAGGAATTTGGGCCTATTATAGTGACCATCAACAAATTTACATTTATATTCATATGTAGCCATTCTACACATCACAGCGCAACTGTAGACCCAAGCCCAAGAACAGCTGAATTTCAGTTCAAGAGAATGACCATTTTATCACTACTAACCAACAGCTGACTCTCTTTAATACTACAAGGTTCATGTACAGACTCAAGCCTCACATATGATAAGCCCAAATCAACATACAGATACTGAAAAAATATTTGACACAGCCCAGCCAAGACTTCAACCAAGAATAATTGGCACAGGTAATACAAAAATACAGTAACTAAAAATGCATGCAGTTCTTTTATATCATTATTTTGATAGCTTTGAACATTTTCACTTTACCATATCTTTTCTTCCAGTTTTTACATGTCAGCTGTTCTTTACAGGTTCTTTAATTTTCAGATATCTCTCTTTCAGCCCATGCTACCAAAGTACACCAAATTCACAGTACTTCAATTTATAATGACTGCATCTTTTGCGGGGCCCTTACTGACCTGTCAGTTTTCTAGTTACAGATCAAGTTCGTATTACATCCCGGTTGACCTACTTTTGACCGTATGACGGCTCCTGAACTTAGAAAATTTCATGAAAAATAGAAATTTTTATGACAAATGCACATGTACGGCCTTTTTAGCTCAGCTAACTATAAGTCATCTGAGCTATAGTCGTGGTCCATTGTCCGTCGTCCGTCCGTCTGTCCGTCCGTCCGTCCGTAGATGTGGCACGTTTTGAAACCATAAGACCTAGGAATCCAAAATTCAGAATAATGTTAGATGTCCCCAAGATCTCCTACCAAGCCTAAAACTGGGTCTTTGCGACTTCATTCCTTTGAGAAATTAAGGAAAAACCTCAATTTTTTATTAAAAACCTATTTTCACACTTTAGGACTGGCTTATATCAAAACCACTCATCTGTTTTTCCTCATATTTCCTATAAATAATCCTCTATATAATTCCTATGTACATGCCAGAAATTAGGTCTATTATTTAATTTAAAAAAGTTATGGGCCCAAACATAATGCATTTTGTAAATAATCAGGAAAGAAATTTTATCACTTAACACAAAACTTGTTAAAGCTAAGCACTTTTTTTTCCAGTAATATTACTTTTATTAATCAAAATTAAATTGTATACCCAAAATTAGATCAAAATCTTTTAAATTTTTAAAAATATTAGCAAAAATAAAAAATTGGTACCTTAAATTTTGCCCAACTTTGACCATGGCACGTTTTTTTGCTGTAATTGCTGTGGATTTAATTTTCACAGCATGTTTTTGTTAGCATTTCAACTGTTAACATTAAAAATTTGAAACCAGTTGATCAAAAACTGTAGATTTTATTCAAGTTTTCAAGCACCATGTCACATATTGCTAGTGTTATGCAGTTTGCTAGAGCTCAGCTCCCGAGCTTCAGCTCTAAGTTCCTTAAATTTGGCATACAGTTAGATTTTTCCAAAATCCCCTACCATGCCAAGAATTTAGTCACTAGGACTTAATTCCTTTGAGATATCAATGAAAAACTTCATTTTTCCATTAAAAACCCAATGTTACACTTTAAGACTGCCTAATATCAAAACCACTGATCTGACTTTGATCATATATAATATACATATTTTTCAATATATTCACTATGCACATGCCAGAAATGATGTCAGTATTGTGTATTTTTTTTAAGTTATGGGCCCAAACATAATGCACTTTGTAAAAAATCAAGAAATATATTTACTCCCTTAACAAGGGCATTGCTGAAGCTAGAGATTTTTTTTGTCAGGGATGTAACATTATTTAATCAAGATTCAATTGAATACCCAAAATTAGTTCTGAATTTTTAAAATTTTATAAGTTATTAGTATAAATATAAAATTAGTACCTTAAATTTTGCCCAACTTTGACCAAGGCACGTTTGTTTCCCGTGAGCACTGTTGATATAATTTTCATATCATGCACACATAAGGATTTCAGCTTTTTAGTTTAGAAAGCTGAAAGAAATTGGCCAAATATTGTAGCTTTTATTAATGTTTTTTATGAGACCCTGTCAGACTTTGGCTCTCTCCAGCCCTTCTTGAGTCACCTGTATGTTGACCTTGTTGACCTTTCATCAAATTATGCACGCTTGAGGGGAGAATCCAGGCAGCTTATGGCCAGCCACAGTTGATCCAGGTGTTCAACCCAACTCATCTAGTAGTTTTAACCAACAACATAACAATAAACAATAAATTAATAAATTTTTATTGGTTTTTAATAACAAATTAAAGAAAAATAGAAAAGGAATTTGTTAGTTTATAATAACAGAAAATTAACTTGCAGTTACTGATGATATAAGAATCTTGTATCGATGGGTAGAATGTCACATATTCCAAATAACACCATGCAGTCACCTATGGCATTTTTCAGTTCATTTTTAATGATAAAGAAGTAAATCATATTATTCATTAATAATCATTAAGGATTATATGAAGGAAATTAATGATAGACAAAGATGCAGTTGATAATATTAATCTAGATTCCTACTGTGTCTAGTGTGTACATTGATGTGAAATTAGTCCAAAATGAATTTTTTACAGTTATTTTTTAATATAAATAAAAGCCATAAAACCATTTGCTTATGATCATTATTTAAATGTGTGAAATTTGTATATTCTGGATTCTCAACATCATTGTTTGGTGAAAACTGAAAAAATACCAGACATGGTGCGAATACATTGTAATTGTATTTAAATATGAATATGATTGTGTACTCCATTATAAAATTTCTTGCATAAAGAATGGGAATTCAGGTAAAAATGAAAGTATATGAATACTCGTGCAAATACTTTCAAAATGTATTCATGAATGCATTCATGAATATATTCTTTAATATTATTTTAATAATCATTTCAGTTATATTTCATTTTAAAAAATCATATGATTCTCTTATTATTTTTAATAAAAATTATATTTGGGACAATATTTGTAATTTTTTTAATAAATAGTTAAACTCTTATATTATATGTTCTGCTTATAAGTTATATGGCCAAGTCAAAATCTGTGTGACAGTAGTACTCCATTTGTTAATAAAATAAATGAAATCAATCCTCTTCCCTGTCTCCAAAGGTACTATCAAAATCATACATAAGCTAAACAACAACTCATAATACAGCTTATATTTATTACCACACAAAACCAGCATGTGCCTCATTTCTAAATAATATTTTTTTATCATATATAACAGCTGAGCGTCGTGACCCATAGGTCCCTTGTTTTCTCAATGCTTGCAGATATTGGCCTAATTGTTGGTGTTTGGGTGCATAATGACTACTTACAGATCAACTTTGCGTTTTGACCATGAAAAATTGGAATTTTCATGATAAATGCACATGAAGAGACTTTTTTTTGCAATGCCTGCAGATGTTAGCCTGAATTTTGGGGTGTGGACAAATTATTACTAGTTACGGATCGAGTTTGCGTTTCATCCTGATTTACCTACTTTTGATCGTATGACGGCTCCTCAACAAAGAAAATTTCATGAAAAATAGAAATTTTCATGACAAATGCACATGTATGGCGCTTTTTTGACAATGCCTGCAGATATTGGCCTAATTCTTGGTGTGTGGGCACATAATGACCACTTACAGATTGAGTTCTCATTTTGTACTGGTTGACCTACTTTTGACCGTATGACGGCTCCTACACATAAAAATTTCATGAAAAATTGAAAAAAAATTTTTTCCAATGCTTGCAGATATTAGCCTAAATTTTGGTGTGTTGGCAGATTATGACCAGTTACAGATCAAGTTTGCATTTCATCCCATTTGACCTACTTTTGACTGTATAAGGGCTCCTGAAAATAGAAAATTTTATGAAAAAATATAAATTTTCCAGACAAGTGCATATGTACGGCCTTTTTTTCACAATGCTTGCAGATATTGGCCTAATTATTGGTGTGTGGGTGCATAATGACTACTCACAAATCGAGTTTGCGTTTGGTCCTTGTTGACCTACTTTTGACCATATGATGGCTCCTGAACATAGAAAATTTCATAAAAAATTGGAATTTTCATGATAAATGCACATGTACAGACTTTTTCTTCGCAATGCCTGCAGATATAATTCTGAATTTTAGTGTGGACAAATTATGACGAAATACAGATCGAGTTTGCGTTCCGTCCTGATTGACCTACTTTTGATCGTATGACGCCTCCTCAACAAAGAAAATTTCATAAAAAATAGAAATTTTCATGATAAATGCACATGTACGGCCTTTTTTTCGCAGTGCCTGCAGATATAAGCCTAATTTTTGGTGTGTTTGCAGATTATGACCAGTAACAGATAGAGTTTGCGTTTCATCCTTGTTGACCTACTTTTGACCATATGACAGCTCTTGAACATGGGAAATTTCATGAAAAATTGAAATTTTCATGATAAATGCACATGTACACTTTTTTTTTGCAATGCCTGCAGATATTAGCCTGATTTTTAGCTCAGCTGACTATTAGTCATCTGTCCAAAAAAGCATACTAAAATTACAATCTCAGAAAAGGCTGGAGCTATCATCACCAAATTTTTTGCCAATGTTGGTCACATGAGTCATATCTGAAATTGAGGTATTGGTGGCGCCACCTGCATCGGCCTTTTTTTGTACGGGGGTCATCAGTGCCTGTATCATACTGACAGCTACAAAAAACTTCTTCTCTGAAACCATATGGCCAAATTGTTTAATATCGCACAGAAATGATCCTAGGGTAGTGCTTTCTGAAGTTTGTTCAAATGGTCTCAGTTCAGTGACTTTTGGCTAAGTTATGGGAAGCTGAATTTAGTCAATTAGCCCATTTTAGCTAAGTGGCTACAAAAATCTTCTTCTCAAAAACCACTGGGCCAAATTCTTAAATCTCACACATTAATTATCCTTAGATGTTGATAATTCAAGTTTGTTCAAATGGTCTCAGTTCAGTGACTTTTGGCTGAGTTATGGGAAGCTGAATTTAGTCATATGCCATAACAGCCCATGTAAGTTAAGTGGCTACAAAAATCTTCTTCTCAAAAACCACTGGGCCAAATTCTTAAATCTCACACATTAATTATCCTTAGATGTTGATAATTCAAGTTTGTTCAAATGGTCTCAGTTCAGTGACTTTTGGCTAAGTTATGGGAAGCTGAATTTAGTCATATGCCATAACAGCTAATGTTAGCTGAGTGGCTACAAAAATCTTCTTCTCAAAAACCACTGGGCCAAATTCTTAAATCTCACACATTAATTATCCTTAGATGTTGATAATTCAAGTTTGTTCAAATGGTCTCAGTTCAGTGACTTTTGGCTGAGTTATGGGAAGCTGAATTTAGTCATATGCCATAACAGCCCATGTAAGTTAAGTGGCTACAAAAATCTTCTTCTCAAAAACCACTGGGCCAAATTCTTAAATCTCACACATTAATTATCCTTAGATGTTGATAATTCAAGTCTGTTCAAATGGTCTCAGTTCAGTGACTTTTGGCTAAGTTATGGGAAGCTGAATTTAGTCATATGCCATTAACAGCCCATGTTAGCTGAGTGGCTACAAAAATCTTCTTCTCAAAAACCACTGGGCCAAATTCTTAAATCTCATACATTAATTATCCTTAGAAGTTGATAATTCAAGTTTGTTCAAATGGTTTTGGTTCAATGATTTTTGGCTGAGTTATGGGAAGCTGAATTTTGTCATTTTGCTGTATTTTCTCATATGAGTTATAAACCTACAAAACGTTTTTTAACTGATGATACTGAGGCCAGTTTGTTTAATATTTTGCAAGAATAATTCCCTGAATCATTCTAATAATAATTGTCTTTTATGGTTCCAAAAAATGAATTTTGGCAGAATTATAAAGATTGAATTGAGTCATTTTACCATATATGTTAGCAGTGTGAAGCAGATACATCTAGCCTAGCACCAGTTTATCAGCATCCATTACATCATGCCTCTAGACATTTAGATTTCAGAATATCTATGGAAAATATTGACAAGAATGTTTTTTTTTTTAAAAGCTTTTAAAGAATGTAGATTTATGATATTACATATCATCTGTACACTATTAATAATTTCTCAGGAATAGCAGGAGCTACCATCTCCAAATTTTATGCAGTTATCAGTCACATATCAAATGTTGATGGATTCAGCTTATTTTTGCTATCTGCATTTACTTAGATTTTACAAGGGAAAAGCTGAAAAAACTTCTTCTTCTTGTAAAGAGTCCAGCCAAATTGTTCAATATTTTACAGAAATGATCCCAGAGGCGAGCCTTCTCAAGTTTGTTCAAATGGTTTGTGTTGGATAAGTTTTAGCAGAGTTACATAACAGGCCAAGATTGTGTATGTTTTTAGCTCAGCTGACTATAAGTCATCTGAGCTATAGTCGTGGTCCATTGTCCGTCCGTCCGTCTGTCTGTCACGTTTTGAAACCGTAAGACCTAGGAAACCAATGTTCGGCATAATGTTAGATGTCCCCAAGATCTCCTACCAAGCCGAAAACTGGGTCTTTGCGACTTTGTTCCTTTGAGAAATTAAAGAAAAACCTCAATTTTTTTATTAAAAACCTATTTTCACACTTCAGGACTGCCTAATATCAAAACCACTCACCTGTTTTTCCTCATATTTACCATAAATATTCCTCTATATTGTTCCTATGTACATGCCAGAAATTATGTCTGTATTATATAATTTAAAAAAGTTATGGACCCAAACATAATGCATTTTGTAAAAAATCAGGAAAGATATTTGATCACTTAACACAAAACATGTTAAAGCTATGGACTTTTTTCCAGTAATATAACTTTAATTAATCAAAATTAAATTGTATACCCAAAATTAGATCAATATCTTTTAAATTTTTTAAAATATTAACAAAAATAACAAATTGGTACCTTAAATTTTGCCCAACTTTGACCATGGCACGTTTTTTTCCTGTAAGTACTGTGGATTTAATTTTCAGAGCATGTTTTTGTTAGCATTTTGTCTGTTAACACCAAAAACTTGAAACCATTTATTAAAAAACTGTAGATTTTATTCAAGTTTTCAAGCATCATGTAACATATTGTTTACATCAAGCTAGTGTTATGCAGTTTGCTATAGCTCAGCTCCCCAGCTTCAGCTCTCAGTTCCTAAAATTAGGCATACAATTAGATGTCTCCAAAATCCCCTACAATGCCAAGAATTTTGTCACTAGGACTTAATACCTTCGAGATATTAATGAAAAAGTTCATTTTTCCATTAAAAACCCATTGTTACACTCCAAGACTGCCTAATATCAAAACCACTGATCTGAGTTTAATCATATATAATATACATATTTTTCTATACATTCTCTATGCACATGCCAGAAATGATGTCAGTATTGCATAATTGTTTTAAGTTATGGACCCAAACATAATGCACTTTGTAAAAAATCAAGAAATATATTTACTCCCTTAACAAGGGGATTGCTGAAGCTAGATTTTTAGCTCAGCTGACTGAAAGTCATCTGAGCTATAGCGATCACTCTTTGTCCGTCGTCCGTCTGTCCGTCTGTCCGTCTGTCTGTCCGTTAACCAGGCACAAATCGTAACCGCTGGACCTAGAACCTTGTAACTTGGGATTCTGAGAGGTCCATAAAAAATCTCCTTGGAAACCAGAAATTAGGTCTCTGTTACCCATATCCTTCGAGCTATGGGGCCCCAAAGTACCCCCCAGAAAAGTCAAAAATTTCATACAAAAACTTCAATATCTCATTAACTACTTGACTGATGGTCATGATTTTTGGCATACATATTGATCATGAGATGTTACATCACTTCCTGCAGACTGGTGGCGCCACCTGTATTTTTCGATTTTTTACGAATTTTTTTCTCTATTTTTGAGACCTTTAAAAATGTGAACATCTGTTAACAAGGCACAAATCATAAAGACTGGACTTAGAATCTTAATTCTTGACACACTGAGAGGTCCATGAAAAATCTCCTTGGAAACCAGAAATTAGGTCTCTGTTACCCATATCCTTTGAGCTATCGGGCCCCAAAGTACCCCCCAGAATAGTAAAAAATTTCATACAAAAACTTCAATATCTCAATAACTACATCACTGATGGTCTTCATTTTTGGCATACATATTGATCATGAGATGTTTGATCAGTTCCTGCAGACTGGTGGCGCCACCTGTACTGTTTGATTTTTTACGATTTTTTCCTCTATTTTTGAGACCTTTGAGGATGCTGTCATCTGTTAGCGTGGCACAAATCGTAACGACTGGACCTAGAATCTTCATTTTCAACACACTGAGAGACCTATGAAAAGTCTCCATGGAAACCAGAAATTAGGTCTCTGTTACCCATATCCTTCGAGCTATGGGGCCCAAAATTACCCCCCCAGAATAGTAAAAAATTTCATACAAAAACTTCAATATCTCATTAACTACATCACTGATGGTCATGATTTTCGACATACATATTGATCATGAGATGTTTCATCAGTTTGTGCAGACTGGTGGCGCCACCTGTATTTTTCAATGTTCACGAATTGTTTTCTCCATTTTTGAGACCTTTAAGGATGTAGTTATCTGTCAACAGGGTACAAATCGTAACGACTGGACCTAGAATCTTCGTTCTTGACACACAGGGAGACCCATGATAAGTCTCCTTGGAAACCTGAAATTTGGTCTCTGTTACCCATATCCTTCAAGCTATGTGGCCCCAAAGTACCCCCCAGAAAAGTCAAAAATTTCATACAAAAACTTCAATATCTCATTAACTACATGACTGATGGTCATGATTTTTGGCATACATATTGATCATGAGATGTTACATCACTTCCTGCAGACTGGTGGCGCCACCTGTATTTTTCGAATTTTTACGAATTTTTTTCTCTATTTTTGAGACCTTTAAAAATGTGAACATCTGTTAACAAGGCACAAATCATAAAGACTGGACTTAGAATCTTAATTCTTGACACACTGAGAGGTCCATGAAAAATCTCTTAGGAAACCAAAAATTAGGTCTCTGTTACCCATATCCTTTGAGCTATCGGGCCCCAAAGTACCCCCCAGAATAGTAAAAAATTTCATACAAAAACTTCAATATCTCAATTACTACATCACTGATGGTCTTCATTTTTGGCATACATATTGATCATGAGATGTTTGATCAGTTCCTGCAGACTGGTGGCGCCACCTGTACTGTTTGATTTTTTACGATTTTTTCCTCTATTTTTGAGACCTTTGAGGATGCTGTCATCTGTTAGCGTGGCACAAATCGTAACGACTGGACCTAGAATCTTCATTTTCGACAGACTGAGAGACCTATGCAAAATCTCCATGGAAACCAGAAATTAGGTCTCTGTTACCCATATCCTTGGAGCTATGGGGCCCAAAATTACCCCCCAGAATAGTCAAAAATTTCATACAAAAACTTCAATATCTCATTAACTACATCACTGATGGTCATGATTTTCAACATACATATTGATCATGAGATGTTTCATCAGTTTGTGTAGACTGGTGGCGCCACCTGTATTTTTCAATGTTCACGAATTGTTTTCTCCATTTTTGAGACCTTTAAGGATGTAGTTATCTGTCAACAGGGTACAAATCGTAACGACTGGGCCTAGAATCTTCGTTCTTGACACACAGGGAGACCCATGATAAGTCTCCATGGAAACCTGAAATTTGGTCTCTGTTACCCATATCCTTTGAGCTATGGCACTCCAAAGTACAGCTCAGAATAATGGAAAATTTGATACAAAAGCTAAAGTATCTGAACAACTAATGCAGAGATAACCATAATTGTTTGCATGGATATTGATCATGGAGTGTTTCATAAGTTTCTGCAGACTGGTGGCACCACCTGTATTTGTATCCGCCAAAACAGAGTTTTGCGGATACTATGTTTTCAGCTGCACGCCGCCGCCGCCGCCGCCGCGGCCACGTAGGTGTCCGGAGAACTCCTCCGTAACCACTGGGCGGAATTTTCCGAAACCCAGGATTATGTTCGGGTCACATGTGAACTGCTGCGCCCCGATTTTTTTTTTACCTCTGACCTTTCCTTTGCGCTCTGCGTCCGTTTGTGCGTCTGTTTCCACACATAAACCCACATATCTCGGGAACCGTTTGACCGATCAGGAAAATTTTTTTGCACAAATGTAGCCCTTGGAGAGCTTTATAACATACACCAAAAATGGTGGCGCCACCTGCAACCATGTTTGCACAGTGTCCATCTGTTCGTCTGCCTTGGGTTAAAATCACTCATATCTCTGCAGTGACTTGACTAATTCACCTGAAATTGGGCATGCGTAAACATCCTGGATAGCTTTTCTGATTTTATGACAGGTGGCGCAACCTACATTCACGTTTACGCTGCAGACATCCAAGCTCATATCTCGGGAACCGTTTGACCGATCAAGAAAATTCTTTTGCACAAATGTAGCCCTTGGAGAGCTTTATAACATACACCAAAAATGGTGGCGCCACCTGCAACCATGTTTGCACAGTGTCCATCTGTTCGTCTGCCTTGGGTTAAAATCACTCATATCTCTGCAGTGACTTGACTAATTCACCTGAAATTGGGCATGCGTATACATCCTGGATAGCTTTTCTGATTTTATGACAGGTAGCACCACCTACATTCACGTTTACGCTGCAGACATCCAAGCTCATATCTCGGGAACCGTTTGACCGATCAGGAAAATTCTTTTGCACAAATGTAGCCCTTGGAGAGCTTTATAACATACACCAAAAATGGTGGCGCTACCTGCAACCATGTTTGCACAGTGTCCATCTGTTTGTCTGCCTTGGGTTAAAATCACTCATATCTCTGCAGTGACTTGACTAATTCACCTGAAATTTGGCATGCGTATACATCCTGGATAGCTTTTCTGATTTTTATGACAGGTGGCGCCACCTACTTTCACGTTTACGCTGCAGACATCCAAGCTCATATCTCAGGAACCGTTTGACCGATCAGGAAAATTTTTTTGCACAAATGTAGCCCTTGGAGAGCTTTATAACATACACCGAAAATGGTGGCACCACCTGCAACCATGTTTGCACAGTGTCCATCTGTTCGTCTGCCTTGGGTTAAAATCACTCATATCTCTGCAGTGGTTTGACTAATTCACCTGAAATTCGGCATGCTTATTCATCCTGGATAGCTTTTCTGATTTTATGACAGGTGGCGCCACCTACAATCAAGTTTACGCTGCAGACATCCAAGCTCATATCTAGGGAACCGTTTGACCGATTGGGCCAAAATTTTGCATGTGTATAAATCTCACATAGCTCTTTATCATATGCAAAACTGGTGGCGCCACCTGCAGCCATGTTTGCACAGCTCCCATCTGTTTGTCTGCCATGGGATAAAATCACTCATATCTCGGCAGTGGTTTGACATATCTGCCTAAAATTTTGCAAGTTTATACATCCCCGACAGCTCTCGTGATTTTATGACAGGTGGCGCCACCTGCATTCTAGTTTATGCAGCAGATATCCAAGCTCATATCTTTGGAACCGTTTGACCGATTGGGCCAAAGTTTTGCATGTGTATAGAGCTTTCTGGATTTTTTCGTAGGTAGCGCAACCTACATACACAATTTGGCTGCAGACATCCATGCTAATATGCAACACTTCACCCGTTCCACTCTGATTTAGGCGGATACAAGTAGTCGCTTGTCGACTACCCGTATTCTAGTTGTTCGTTTTTTTTTACGAAATTTTTCTGTATTTTTGAGACCTTTAAAGATATGACCATCTGTTAACAGGGCACAAATCATAAAAACTGGACCAAGAATCTTCATTCTTGACTCACAGGGAGACCCATGAAAAGTCTCCATGGAAACTTGAAATTAGGTCTCTGTTACCCATATTCTTTAAGCTGTATGGGTCCAAAATCCCCCCCCCCCCAGAATAATGGAAAATTTTATACAAAAACTGCAGTATTTCAATAACTACAACACTGATTGTCATGATTTTCGGCATACATATTGATCATGAGCTGTTCCATCAGTTTCTGCAGACTGGGTGTGCCACCTCTATTTTTTTTTCAAATTTTTACGAATTTTTTTTTTTTTTGAGACCTTTAAAGATGTGGTTATCTGTCAACAGGGTACAAATCGCAACAACTGGACCTAGAATCTTCATTCTTGTCATGCAAGGAGGCCCATGAAAGGTGCCTGTGGAAACTTGAAATTAGGTCTCTGTTACCCATATCCTTCAAGCTATAGGACTCCGAAGTATCCCTCAGAATAATGGACAATTTGATACAAAAACTGAAGTATCTGAACAACTAATGCAGAGATCACCATGATTTTTTGCATGGATATTGACCATTAAGTGTTTTTATTAGTTTCTGCAGACTGGTGGAGCCACCTGTATTTTTGTATCCGCCAAAATGAAGTTTTGCGGATACTATGTTTTTGACAGAGTTTTGACAGGCGCCACCTGTCATAAAATCAAGAAAGCTGTCCACGATGTATAAACCTGCAAAATTTTAGGCAGTTATGTCGAACCACTACAGAGAAATGAGTGATTTTAGGCCACGGCAGACTAACAGACAGACCCTGTGCAAACATTGTTACAGGTGGCGCCACCATTTTTTGTGTATGTTACAGAGCTATCAAAGGGCTACATTTGTATAAATTTTATTTCCTGATCGGTCAAACGGTTCCCGAGATATAAGCTTGGATGTCTGCAGCGTAAACTTGATTGTAGGTGGCGCCACCTGTCATAAAATCAAGAAAGCTATCCTGGATGTATACACATGACGAATTTCAGGTGAATTAGTCAATTAACTGCAGAGATATGAGTGATTTTAACCCAAGGCAGATGAACAGATGGACACTGTGCAAACATGGTTACAGGTGGCGCCACCATTTTTTGTGTATGTTATAAGCAATCCAAGGGCTACATTTGTATCAATTTGATTTCCTGATCGGTCAAACGGTTCCCGAGATATGAGGGTTTATGAGTGGAAACAGACCCACAAATGGACACTGGATAGAGAGAAAAGGTCAGAGGTCAATGCAAATTGGTTAGGCACCAGTTCACATGTGACCCGATAATAGGTGTAAGTTTGGGAAAAATCGGTCCATTAGTCTCCGAGGAGCTCTCTGGAAACGAACGCTGTCAAAAAAATTGTGCATGTGTTTAGATCTCACATAGGTCTTTATCATACACAAAACTGGAGGGGTTACCTGCAAAGATTTTTGCACAGTGTTTGTCTGTTTGTCTGCCATGGGCAAAAATCGCTCATATACATGTAGTGGTTTGACTTTTCTGCCTAAAATTTTGCAGGTGTATACAACTTGGACAGCTTTCTGGATTTGTGGTAGGTGGCACAACCTACATACACATTTAGGCTGAAGACATCCATGCTAATATGCAACATACCTCACTCTATTTCCCCTTGCCACTCAATCCATGCCTCACTATCCGATTTTGGCAGATACATGTAGTCACTTGTCGGTTACCTGTATTCTATTTTTAAAATTTAACACATTTTTCTCTATTTTGAGATATATAAATACAGACTAAATCTTGGCCTGTTGGTTAATCTGTTTGATGCTTCAGTTGAATGGGTATATACTACCATTCTGATGATAAAATTTCCTTTTGCGAATCTCTTCCCAGTCAGCTGAGCGTCATGACCCATGGGTCACTTGTTTTGTCAGGGTTGTAACATTATTTAATCAAGATTCAATTGAATACCCAAAATTAGTACAGAATTTTTCGAATTTTATAAGTTATTAGTATAGATATAAAATTAGTACCTTAAATTTTGCCCAACTTTGACCATGGCACGTTTTTTTCCTGTGAGCACGGTTGATATAATTTTCATATCATGCACACATATGGATTTCGGGCTTTTTAGTTTAGAAAGCTGAAAGAAATTGGCCAAAAATTGTAGCTTTTATTAATGTTTAAATGAGACCATGTCACACCTAGACTCTCTCCAGCCCCTCTTGAGTCACCTGTATGTTGACCTTGTTGAACTTTCAGCAGATTATGCATGCTTGAGGAGAGGTAACACTGGGGCAGCCAGGCAGCTTATGGCCAGCCACAGTTGAACCAGGTGTCCAACCCAACTCATCTAGTAGTTTTAACCAACAACTTAACAATAAACAATAAATTAATAAATTTTTATTGGATTTTAATAAAAAATTAAAGAAAAATAGAAAAGGAATTTGTTAGTTTATAATAACAGGAAATTAACTTGCAGTTACTGATGATATAAGAATCTTGTATCGATGGATAGAATGTCACGTATTCCAAATAACACCATGCAGTCACCTGTATGAAACCATAAAACCAGGTACTTATGATCATTATTTAAATGTGTTAATTTTGTATATTCTGGATTCTCAACATCATTGTTTGGTGAAAACTGAATAAATACCAGACATGGTGCGAATACTTTGCAATTGTATTTAAATACAAATATGAATATGTACTCCATTATAAAATTTCTTGCACAAAGAATGGGAATTCAAGTAAAAATGAAAGTATATGAATACCAGTGCAAATATTTTCAAAATGTATTCATGAATGCATTCATGAATATATTCTTTAATATTATTTTAATAATCATTTCAGTTATATTTCATTTAAAAAAAATCATATGATTCTCTTATTATTTTTAATAAAAATTATATTTGGGACAATATTTGTAATTTTTTTTAATAAATAGTTAAACTCTTATATTATATGTTCTGCTTATAAGTTATACGGCCAAGTCAAAATCTGTGTGACAATAGTACTCCATTTGTAAATAAAATAAATGAAATCAATCCTCTTCCCTGTCTTCAAAGGTACTATCAAAATCATACATAAGCTAAACAACAACAACTCATAATCCAGCTTATATTTATTACCACACAAAACCAGCATGTGCCTCATTTTAAATCATATTTTTTATCATATATAACAGCTGAGCGCCGTGACCCATAGGTCCCTTGTTTAAAGTTATTAGCATAAATATAAAATCAGTACCTTAAATTTTGCCCAACTTTGGCCACGGCACAATTTTTTCCTGTAAGTACTGTGGATGTTATTTTCACAGCATGTACACATAAGGATTAAATCTGTTAAAATCTTAAATATGAAAAATAAAAGCTGTAAAATTAGGCTAGTTATTGAATTTGTTTGGAGGCTCTTGTTGTATTCCCTTACATTGTCAAGCAGTCCACTGAGGTCACTGTAGGTCATACAATGCAACTCTCCGCTATGCTCCCCAGGCTGTTATGTAATCCCATCACTCTGGCAAGCCCTCTCTCTTGTTGAGCTTGATCAGGCTGCCAGCATAAATACCACAGGGAGCCTTTCTCTTCCCCCCCCCCCCCCCAACCCCATTCTGTTGACAGACCTGTACTCTAAACAAGATGAATCTTATAATTTCAGCGATGAACAGTAACAACAGAGACCCCTCACTGAACCCACCGCTTGGATACACAGGACTAATATAAAAGACAAAGCTGATAATTTTAATGTTAAAAAATTCTTTTTGTTGAGACTTGGACAATTTTGATTTTTTTTTAAAGAAAAAAATGTTCAGAAATTTAATCCTAATATTCATATATGGTAAAATATTAGGACCTAATGAAAGTGCTAACTGACAAGATTTAAGAAGATATAAATACTTTGTAGCATTTTGTTCATATCTCTTAAAGTTGGTGGGGCCTAGTTATCTAGTTTATAAAATTAGAAATATTGGTCAAACTTTGTGGGATTAATTTTTAACTCATATGGCCATATATTTAACTTTTGAAAAATTAATTACCTTCACACATTATTTGTTTATGAAATTGAACTTTTATATGACACTTACCGTAAGCCCATTTTTTCCCTTGGTGCATCACTAAATGGTTTCAGGCCAAAGGTTTCATTTATTACACAGTCCATATGCTTTAGCTCATGTCCATTATTCTATAATTTACAGAGTTTCATTTAAGCTGGGCCATTTTCTCTTAGCTTTTCAAATGGTAATATACATGGAAAAACCATAAGAAACAAAAATATTTTGCAGTGACTAATATTTTCCAAAATTCAGCTGAGCGATGTGACCCATAGGTCCCTTGTTTGAATAGGTTGAGAAACTGCCAACTGTTTCAGATTTGGCAACAGATCAAGAGTTCATTCAGTGCAGCCAGATTTAGGTCAAGAGTTCAATCAGTGCAGCCAAGAACAAGGCATGTGATCACCTCATGGGCAGCATGTGATCATTTCATGGGTAGCATGTGATCACCTCATGAGTATCATGTGATCACCTCATGTTCATTCAGTGCAGCCAGGTACAGGTCAAAAGTTCACTCAGTCTAGCCAGGTGCAGGTCAAGAGTTCACTCAGTGCAGTAGCCTGAGCCAGTAATTTGTCACAGTACACTCGGGGCAACAGCCTTTCTCACCTAAGCCTGGTCAGCCCCATGCATCAGACTCAAGGTAAGTTTGATGTATTGGCCTGATATTTTGACCTATGTGTCTTTCATGGCTGTCTTGTTCACAAGACAGGTGTCGCTGTCTACAATGACTTTTGAACAGTGTATGTGCCTGCTTATTTCTCCGGAGGAATTTTATATATCAGCCTGAAATTAGGCATACTTATACATATTGAATGGCTTTGTCATATACAAGACTGGTGGTGCCACCTACAATAATTTTTGCACAGTGTGTGTCCCTGCTTATTTCTCAGGAGGGGTTTGATATACCACTCCGAAATTGTGCATATGTTTATATATTTCAGATAGCTTTTTCCCTAGAAAATCTAAGAAAATGCAGTTAGAAAAAAAATCAACAAAATCCGATTTTGGTTTTTTGGATGACTGATTATTTGCAAACAAGGCCTACAGGCCTAATGCGAACCTGTGCATATGGATATACACCAGGTGTAACGCTTCAATGCTGAACCACTACTTTTCATATATATGAACAATGGCAAGTACTAAACATTTTGAACAAGAAACAATACACAAACATCACTGCTGAAATTCTGGCATGGGTGCACACAACACAAAAATTTTTGTAGGTGGCACCACCAGTCTTGTATACGACAAAGCTATTTGACATGTATAAATATGCCCAATTTCAGGCTGATATATCAAATTCTTCCATAGAATTAAGCAGGCACTTAGATGTGCAGTTAGAAAAAAAATAAACAAAATCCGATTTTGGTTTTTTGGATGACTGATGTGAACAAATGTGAACAGTTGGTAGTTTCTCAACCTATATAAGATACAGACACAATCTTGGCCTGTCTGTTTACACATACTGAAAGACTTAGGCTAAAATGTTTTTTTTCAAGCTGACAAATTCATAAGCATTTTATCAAAATATCGAGAATAATAAAAGATGCAGTTCTTTCATTGTTAAAGGTCCAGTAATTCTGCATATGACTAAATTCCGCTTCCCATAACTCGGCCAATAGTCACTGAACTGAGACCATTTGAACAAACTTCAGAATGCACTACCCTAGGAACATTTCTATCTTGTATCTTATTGGAGAACTTTACATACAACACAAGGCAGGTATTGTTCTAAGACCGAACTACTTTATTATCATCCGCTGTGTATTCATGAGCATTAGTAATCTGATATATATATGTTGATGTATACTGATAGAGTTTTTTTAGATGACTAATTTTTTGCATAAAATTTCATGATGCTAACTCTTGGCATTTTCAAGATAGTATGGGTTAATGTACAGACGACGGACAACAGATGCCTGATGACCCCACACCATCGCATAGGCTCACAGGTTCGCTAAAAATAGGTGCAATTGAACAAATGTGTAAACTACTGAACTGTCAACAATTTATCAAAAAAGCCAACCAGTGATCATGGTAAAAATATACATCTTATGGTCACAAACTGCTCACATGCTTCAATTTTAACATTAGGAAATGCATGGTTTGGTCACAAAATATCATTTGCAAAAATTTCTTACTCATCAATACAAACCAATCATGTGGCCTACATTACCTTTTCCTTTTAGACTTTATCTCCATTTGATATTATTTTAGATTTTTACCTTCACAGTTACTCTACCAAGGCAGCGGAAGTCTAAAGAAGCTATTGATTTTCCCCCTGCCTGGTTTGGCCGTTTATGATACACTTAGACACCAGTTGGTGGATCGTTGTCTGGCAGCCAACCAAATGCCAGTTAACAAACACTCGACATGCATCATGGCTCTGCCCATAGCTGTGCTTCAAGTGCACTGAAGTGGTTACTCTTAGTAAAAAATAGTCAAATCCTGCATCATCAACCAATGTGATTATGACATTACGACAATGTTAGCGTGGCCATATATCTGTTTGCTAGCAAAACGGAAACCAGCCACCAAGGTGTGCACGAAGCCATTGTTGTTACATTTCGTTTGAATTACAGCTCACCGTTCCTATGTGCACTAAGACCGGAGCAAACCACATGTCAGGCCATTCTCTCTGAGCCTGTGCCACTGACTGTGGCCTCTTCAATGGTTGCCGGGGTGATGAGCTGTCACTCATTCAAATGTAACAACAGTTGCTTTGTGTATTCCTTACTTGGCTAGTAAACCATCTTGCTGGCAACATGGCCTGATAATTATGTAGATTCCTTGTCGCATCAGTTGTGTGTCGCATATCAGGCATTGTTTACCTGCATTCAAGAGGACCACAACTATTAATGGAATAAGTTTGTGTTCTAGCTCATACACAATGGATTCTTCAACCCCAAAATAATTTGCCAACAGCATTTATATCTGATTGGACCAAAAGTTCACCCCTCTGGTGTAGTGACTCAGGATATGAGGTCATAACAAACAGCGCTTATGATATAGGTAGTAGGCCTATAGATAAAGTGCTGTGTAAAGAGTGTACTTCAAGGTCCAACTTCAGCTGGGCACAGTGACCCATGGGTCCCTTGTTAGTCTTTGCATTCCCCATTCTGTCTGTCTGTCCTATTTCAATTTATGGCAAGCGCTCAACCTATGGTGGTGTTGTTTTAGATTTTTAGCGAACCTGTTAGCTAATGGGATGGTGCGGCGTCGTACGTCGTGCATCACCAAATTTTTTGCAAATAATCAGTCATCCAAAAAACTATATCGGATTTTGTTTATTTTTTTTTCTTACTGCATTTTCTTAGATTTTATAGGGAAAAAGCTAAAAAAGCTTTAACAATCTTCTTGTCCGAAACTGTCCAGCCAAATTGTCCAATATTTCACAGAAATGATCCCTTGAACAATCTTTCTCAAGTTTGTTCGAATGGTTCCAGTTCATAGATTTTTGGCCGAGTTACAGGAGGTTGAACTTAGTCATCTGTCCAAAAAAGCACACTAAAATTAAAATCTCAGAAACGGCTAGAGCTATAATCACCAAATTTTATACCAATGTTTGTCACATATGTAATATCTGATTTTGTGGTATTGGTGGCGCCACCTACATTGATGTGTTTTTTACAAGCGAAAATGTAATTTTAAACTCTTCTAGCTTATACACTGATTTATGATGAAACTGTTAAGCTGATTGGTTTAAACTTTACAAGAATTATTCTATAGTAGGGTTCTGCCAGTTTTATAAGAATAGATTGGGTAAATACAGTTTTAAATAAGCATTGTAGCCAATTGAAAAAGGCTTTCTGTATTTGAAAACAGATTTGACAATAAGATGAGTTTCAGCAGCCAAGTCAAGAGGTCACTCAGTACAAACAGGTGGGGTCCAGACATCACCATGGCAACTGACCTGGCCAGGGGGTGGGGTGGGGGTGTCAAGACAATGTGTCTAGATGTCTAGACACAGCGTCTAGATGTCTGGACACAATGTTTAGATGCAGAATTCCCAGATTATTGGAACTATATCTTTCAACTGTTTGAAAAAACTTGGTTTGCATTTTATGCGAATCGGGTTTATCATCAGGTCACATGTGAACTGCTGCACCCTCATTTTTTGTTGACCTCTGACCTTTCCTTGCTGCCCAGCATTCATTTGTGTGTCTGTTTCCACACATAAACTCGCATATCTCAAGAACCGTTTGACCGATCAGGCTAAAAATTTTGCACAAATGTAGCCCTTTGATAGCTTAATAACATACAATAAAAACGGTGGCGCCACCTGCAACCATTTTTGCACAGCTTCCATCTGTTCATCTGCCTTGGGATAATATCACTCATATCTCAGCAATGGTTTGACTTTTCCACCTGAATTTTTGCAGGTTTATACATCCTGGACAGGGTTCTCGATTTTATGACAGGTGGCGCCAACTACATTCATGTTTACTCTGCAGACATCCAAGCTCATATCTCAGAAACCGTTTGACCGATTGGGCCAAAATTTTGCATGTATATAGATCTCACATAGCTCTTCATCATAGGCAAAAGAGGTGGCGCCACCTGCAACCATTTATGCACAGCACCCATCTGTTCATCCGCCTTGGGATAAAATCACTCATATCTCAGCAGTGGTTTGACTTTTCTACCTGGAATTTTGCAGGTTTATACATCCTGGACAGCTTTCACGATTTATGACAGTTGGCACCACCTACATTCACGTTTACTCTACAGAAATCCAAGCTCATACCTCGGGAACTGTTAGACCAATCATGCCCAAAATTTTGCATGTGTATAGATCTCACATAGCTCTTCATCATAGGCAAAACTGATGGGACCACCTGCAACCATTAATGCACAGCACCCATCTGTTCATCTGCCTTGGGATAAAATCACTCATATCGCAGCAGTAGTTTGACTTATCCACCTGAAATTTTGCAGGTTTATTCATCCTGGACAGCTTTCTTGATATTATGACAGGTGGGGCCACGTACATTCACTTTACTCTGCAGACATCCAAGCTCATATCTAGGGAACCGTTTGACCAATTGGGCCAAAATTTTTCATGTGTATAGATCTCACATTGCTCTTCATCATAGGCAAAATAGGGGGCGCCAACTGCAACCATTTTTGCACAGCGTCCATCTGTTCATCTGCCTTGGGATAATATCACTCATATCTCAGCAGTGGTTTGACTTTTCCACCTGAAATTTTGCAGGTTTATACATCCTGGACAGCTTTTTCGATTTATGACAGGTGGCACACCTACATTCACGTTTACTCTACAGACATCCAAGCCCATACCTCGGGAACTGTTTGACCGATTGGGCCAAAATTTTTCATGTGTATAGATCTCACATAGCTCTTCATCATAGGCAAAACTGGTGGGACCACCTGCAACCATTTATGCACAGCACCCATCTGTTCATCTGCCTTGGGATAAAATCACTCATATCGTAGCAGTAGTTTGACTTATCCACCTGAAATTTTGCAGGTTTATTCATCATGGATAGCTTTCTTGATATTATGACAGGTGGGGCCACGTACATTCACTTTACTCTGCAGACATCCAAGCTCATACCTCGTAGGGAACCGTTTGACCAATTGGGCCAAAATTTTTCATGTGTATAGATCTCACATTGCTCTTCATCATAGGCAAAATTGGTGGCGCCACCTGCAACCATTTTTGCACAGCATCCATCTGTTCATCTGCCTTGGGATAATATCACTCATATCTCAGCAGTGGTTTGACTTTTCCTCCTGAAATTTTGCAGGTTTATACATCCTGGACAGCTTTCTCGATTTATGACAGGTGGCACCACCTACATTCACATTTACTCTACAGACATCCAAGCTCATACCTCGGGAACTGTTTGACCGATTGGGCCAAAATTTTGCATGTGTATAGATCTCACATAGCTCTTCATCATAGGCAAAACTGGTGGGGCCACCTGCAACCATTAATGCACAGCACCCATCTGTTCATCCCCCTTGGGATAATATCACTCATATCTCAGCAGTGGTTTGACTTTTCCACCTGAAATTTCGCAGGTTTATACAGCCTGGATAGCTTTCTCGATTTATGACAGATGGCGCCACCTACATTCATGTTTACTCTGCAGACATCCAAGCTCATATCTCAGGAACTGTTTGACCGATTGGGCCAAAATTTTGCATGTATATAGATCTCACATAGCTCTTCATTATATGCAAAACCTGAGGCGCCACCTGCAACCATTTATGCACAGCATCCATCGGTTCATCTGCCTTGGTGTTAAATCACTCATATCTCAGCAGTGGTTTGACATATTTACCTGAAATTTTGCAGGTTTATACATCCTGGAAAGCTTTCTTGATTTTATGATAGGTGGCACCACCTACATTCAGGTTTACCCTGCTGACATCCAAGCTCATATCTTGGGAAACGTTTGACTGATTGGACCAAAATTTTGCATGTGTATAGATCTCACATAGCTCTTCATCATAGGCAAAAGTGGTGGCGCCATCTGCAACCATTTATGCACAGCGTCCATCTGTTCATCTTCCTTGGGATAAAATCACTCTTATCGCAGCAGTAGTTTGTCTTATCCACCTGAAATTTTGCAGGTTTATTCATCCTGGACAGCTTTCTTGATATTATGACAGGTTGGGCCACGTACATTCACTTTACTCTGCAGACATCCAAGCTCATATCTAGGGAACCGTTTGACCAATTGGGCCAAAATTTTTCATGTGTATAGATCTCACATAGCTCTTCATCATAGGCAAAATTGGTGGCGCCAACTGCAACCATTTTCGCACAGCGTCCATCTGTTCATCTGCCTTGGGATTATATCACTCATATCTCAGCAGTGGTTTGACTTTTCCACCCAAAATTTTGCAGGTTTATACATCCTGGACAGCTTTCTCGATTTATGACAGGTGGCACCACCTACATTCACAGTGTTGCTCCTAGGCATGAAAAGCAAAGGGACACCGGGCCCCTTTATGTAATTTCTGAGGGACACACCAAAATTAGGTGGGGACAATGTCTTTGAGGCAAAATATTATCTTTAAATAATCTATGTAATATGAATGTAGTATGTTTTGGGCATTTGGAATAAATTATTATTTTTTGTAAAGGTTGGAATCGTTACATGTTTTACATGTAATCACTTATAAGTCCAATAAAACTGAAGGCAATAGAATTCATGTCTCAAGATCATTAATAACGGTACATTGATGTACAGATTGCAAAGTGGTGAAATACAATCATGTTCATTGCTAATTGAGGAATCGCGCAACAACTGGTGCCATTCAAAGTGGCAAATCAATATCGAAACTTAATGTTGTGAACAACTCAATACGGATAAAGGATATACACATTTAGGCAGGGGTTTATTCATTGTCGTTAAATTTTATAAGAATAGGTTATTCAGAAAGTCGGCCGTGCTAGCGTAAGTTGCCGTGGTACGATGAGAATTTTGCTGCCGGCGTCACCATATTACATAATTTTTTGTATGAAAGTATGAAAGGAATAATCGTCGAAATTTCGGTTCCCACGACGTGTCATTTATGCGTTGGCGGTGCCGTGCAACGATGTTTGGCCTACATGTCAGCCGGGAAAGTTTGCGGCCGGCGCTACATTATTAGGCCTATAATTCTAAAGCAAGTATCAAAAGACCAGACACCACAATTTCTTTTAAAAAATAAAACATTCGAACTACTTAAATCAGAAACTGAATCTTTCTGTCCGTATATACCCGTGTTAGCCTATATGTACGTCGCCGTGGAAACAATGTCAGCTTATCCGGGAAAATATGCTGCCGACGCAGCAGCAGCTTAAACTACTAGTTCAACCAGTAACAAACGATTAAATGTCCATATTATTGGTCAGAGAAAATGAAAAACAACCAACAACGAAATAGTTGGGTTCTTCTTAGTTATGACATTTTCATATCAATTAAACCGCGATATTGAAGTAATTCAGTCAGGAGAAACATCGCACTTTCATCGAAGTATATTCCCGGGCTTGGGCTTCTTTATACATACCGGGGAACAGAGAGATCACTAGCTGCATTTAATGCGGCGGTATCCAGGACTCTGGATACCGCCGCATAAAAAGCTTCAAAGTAAACTGGAGAACTTCAAACCCTTGTCGGAAAAAAAATCGTGTAAAATCAAATCGTGCGTTTATGACAAGGAAACTTGACAAAGTAATCTAAGGGAGATACAGTACTTTATGCAAATGACCAAGAAATTCAGCTAAATATTATGTTTTAGTATGTAAACAAGACTCACTTTTAAAACTTTGCAACCCTTGCGCTTGAAACTGTCTCAGAATCTGAAACAATGAACTGCGTGACCTTTTCTCGCTGAGCCAAGACGGCCCGTTACCACTGGTTACACAGGCGGCTGCCGGCCAGCCGTCGCTGGGGGGAACCCAGAGCAAACATCGTTCCCCGTGTATCACTGTTTATTAGGATAATACATATTCTTCTAATCAACATTTAAAGTGGACAAACACTGTCTAAGTGGTATGTTATATGTGTATTTGATAAGTATATCTTTATTTCTTAACTAATACGAAATTTTCAGACGAAATATAAGAATTTAATTGTCATGTGGAATGTCTCCAGTTTCCTCAAATCATCTTCTAGGGCTCTCGCACAGCGTAGCGTAGTAAGAGAGGACGTTTGCTAGGGCTAAGAGATCACGTGTCCATGAGCCTTGAAAACTACGAGGAAGTTCCCATTCAAACCATAGTCATATGCCTATGATTCAAATTAAACGTTCAGTCCAGAATAGAAATATGCAAATATAGAAAAAAGAGCGGCCGTCGATTGGCTTGTCTTCCGTGAAACGGTGTCACGACAGGCATAAACCGGTAGTTTGAGATTGTGGGAGACCTGAACTGAGTTGCTTTGAGCGAAATAATCGTTTGAGCAATTCTAATCACGTCATCTGAGGCATTTTAATGTAATTTATATGATCATCCTGGTGTAATTCTTAACTGTATATACGCTGTTGAGAACTGCTTGACATCATGAAATAAGAACATTTTGAAATGCTGGGGAGGCGCGTTTCCAACCCTATTTTGCGGATTATCTTTTAGGGGAAATGTCGTTAAGATTGATCATGTCGGCCGTGGGCGCACTTTCTAAACTTCATTTAATAAATAAATATACATTTTTTTCATATTAATTTATAAATGATTAAAATGCATCTTAATGTGAGATTATGTAGGCTAAACAACAACCGGTCGAGCACTGGACGCTGGCTTGCCGCTATTCCGACCACAAGACCATCGATCTCTTCAGTGTATATGCCACCCTTTCTTGTGTATGGACCAACCCTGAGGCGATGCATTCTTGACATTAATGGTGTTACCATTCAATCAGTGTCACAGTATGTGTATCATGTATTCCCGCAATTATGGTTTTATCAGAGATTCCTACTGGAGGATTCCCGCAAATCTTTCATATAACTATGTTCATTTAAGGGTAGCATTTTTTAAACTTTTAGGGGACGCATGTGAAAATATTGCGTCCACATGGGCGCGCTTGCCTAGAAACAAAGGGATATGGCCAAAAATATTGCGGCATTGCCGCAATGCCGCACTCTAGGAGCAACACTGCTTCACGTTTACTCTACAGACATCCAAGCTCATACCTCGTAGGGAACCGTTTGACCAATTGGGCCAAAATTTTTCATGTGTATAGATCTCACATTGCTCTTCATCATAGGCAAAATTGGTGGCGCCACCTGCAACCATTTTTGCACAGCGTCCATCTGTTCATCTGCCTTGGGATAATATCACTCATATCTCAGCAGTGGTTTGACTTTTCCACCTGAAATTTTGCAGGTTTATACATCCTGGACAGCTTTCTCGATTTTATGACAGGTGGCACCACCTACATTCACGTTTACTCTACAGACATCCAAGCTCATACCTCGGGAACTGTTTGACCGATTGGGCCAAAATTTTTCATGTGTATAGATCTCACATAGCTCTTCATCATAGGCAAAACTGGTGGGGCCACCTGCAACCATTAATGCACAGCACCCATCTGTTCATCACCCTTGGGATAATATCACTCATATCTCAGCAGTAGTTTGACTTTTCCACCTGAAATTTTGCAGGTTTATATATCCTGGACAGCTTTCTCGCTTTATGACAGGTGGCACCACCTACATTCACGTTTACTCTACAGACATCCAAGCTCATATCTAGAGAACCGTTTCACCGATTGGGCCAAAATTTTGCATGTGTATAGATCTCACACAGCTCTTCATCATAGGCAAAACTGGTGGCGCCATCTGCAATGATTTATGCACAGCGTCCATCTGTTCATCTGCCTTGGGATAAAATCAGTGGTTTGACTTATCCACCTGAAATTTTGCAGGTTTATACATCCTGGACAGCTCTCTTGCACAAATGTAGCCCTTTGATAGCTTTATAACATACACTAAAAATGGTGGCGCCACCTGCAACCATTTTTTCACAGCGTCCATCTGTTCATCCCCCTTGGGATAATATCACTCATATCTCAGCAGTGGTTTGACTTTTCCACCTGAAATTTTGCAGGTTTATACAGCCTGGATAGCTTTCTCGATTTATGACAGATGGCGCCACCTACATTCACCTACATACATAGGCAAAACTGGTGGCGCAATCTGCAACCATTTATGCACAGCGTCCATCTGTTCATCTGCCTTGGGATAAAATCAGTGGTTTGACTTATCCACCTGAAATTTTGCAGGTTTATACATCCTGGACAGCTCTCTTGATTTTATGACAGGTGGCGCCACCTACTTTCAGGTTTACTCTGCAGACATCCACGCTCATATCTCGGGAACTGTTTAACGGATTGGGCCTTGGGATAAAATCACTCATATCTCAGCAGTGGTTTGACTTATCCACCTGAACTTTTGCAGGTTTATACATCCTGGACATTTTTTTCGATTTTACGAGGTGATTTTAGGTGGCACCACCTACATTCATGTTTAGGCTGCAGACATCCATGCTAATATGCAACACACCTCACTCTTTTCCCCTTGCCACTTAATCCATGCCTCACTTCACCCGTCTCACTCTGATTTCTGCTGATACTTATAGTCGCTTGTTGACTACCCATATTCTAGTTTTAAAATGTCCTAGTCTGAAACTTCAGGTCCGAAATGTCCATTTTGCTGAAATCATAATGACTAAGGTAGCTATGCAGGACTTAAAAGGATCAATAAT
Organism: Sipunculus nudus; assembly: GCA_026874595.1. Taxonomy (NCBI): domain Eukaryota; kingdom Metazoa; phylum Annelida; class Sipuncula; order Golfingiida; family Sipunculidae; genus Sipunculus; species Sipunculus nudus. The sequence goes on from CM049312.1 coordinate 47,964,223, forward strand.
AAATTTTAAAAATAAACCTCCATTCACACTCCCAAACTTTGCACAGGTTCGCATTAGGCCTGTAGGCCTTGTTACCTTCAATGTCAACTTCAGCTGAGCACAGTGATCCATGGGTCCCTTGTTTGCTAACTGTATTTAGTTATATTTTATAAGGAAAAGCTAAAAAACTTTAAAAATCTTCTTCTCAGAAACTCTAGCCAATTGTTCAATATTTCACAGAAATAATCTCTGAAACAATCACTCCCAAGTTTGTTCGAATGGTTCTGGTTTGGTTAATTTCAACCAAGTTACAGGAAGCTGAACTAAGTAATTTGGCCAAAAAAGGATACTAACATTACAATTTCAGAAAAGACTAGAGCTCTTATCATAAAATTTATGCAAATGTTGGTCACATGACTCATATTTGAAATTCAGGTACTGGTGGCGCCACCTGCATCAACCTGCATTTTTTGTACAGGGGTCATCTGTTATCAGTACATTTACCCAAAATTTCTCAGGAATGTCACATATCAAATGTTGTGGGATAGAGCTTTTTGTGGCGTTACCTGCATTAACTTACATTTTACTTGGGGAAAGCTTAAAAACCTTTGAAAATGTTTTTCTCTGAAAACATTTAGCCAAATTGTTAGTATTTCACAGAAATGATTCCAGAGACAAGCTTTGTTCAGATGGTTCAGTTTTGATGAATTTTGGCTGAGTTACAGGAATTTGAACATTGTCATATCCCCAAGTAAGCATACTAACATAATAATCTCAGAAATGACAGGAGCTAGCATTACCAAGTATTGTGCAAATGTTGGTCACATTACTCATATTTGAAGTTGCAGATTTCGTGGTGCCACCTACATTGACCTGTTTTTTAAGGGCCATAAAACCTCATAATTTTAACCTCTTTCAGCTTTAAAATGTTGTATGAAGAAATTGTCAAGCCGAATGGTTTAATTTTTTACAGGAATTGACCTCACCCTGATTTTTACTTCACCTTAAAAGCATATTCATGTAATATTTACCATATTTCCTTGATAAGACGCCGGGCCGTAAATGGTGGCCTGCATTATTTTTCGCCGGGGCAATACAATGTCCCAGAAAAATAAATGCTGGCCTTAAATAAAAGCCGGTCTGGTTCAGAGGCTGGGTGTGAGAGTAGTTTCCATATTTGCTGCAAGATGTCTTTTCCTGTCAATATAATTGGTGCATTTACCGGCCAAATTGATGAGAGATTGTTGTATGAATTTCTGTTTGTGTTTGTGTTGAAAATATGTTCAATTCCTCTATGAATCTTTCTTTTTTCTTACATGCATGCCTGTTAGCCAATCAATGATCCTAATAAACTCTACACAAATACGTCAGTAGTGAGAAGGCTAACACTATCACTGCTGTCAAGCCAGGTAAAAATGGTACTGCTTGACACAGCGATTCAACTTGGTACGGTGAGAGTCACTGTTCAGAACTGTTCAAATACGTTTGGACACATATTTCTTGTGTAGCATGAAATCACAAAATGATGGTGTCAGTACAATTTGTAGCTACTCTCAAGCCAAATTACACTCCTTGATTTCAATTTTGAAGCGCTTTTAAATGCGACCCCAATGTTACAAAATCATTGTATAGAAATAAAAATTTGCAAAATCTGCAAAATCAAATTTGACATATTAGCCTGAAATTATACATGTTGATACATCTCCAATGGTTTTGTTGTATACAAGACTTGTGGCGCCACCTACAATTGTTTCATGCTTCTGTGCACATAGCAGAAGAGTAGTGTGAAGTATATGCTTGAAATTTTGTATTTCCATACATCTTTGATGGCTTTCTTGTTCACAAGACTGGTGGTGCCACCTACAGAGATTTTTTAGCGAACCTGTGAGCTTATGCGATGGTGTGGCGTCGTCCGGCATCCGTCGGCCGTCGTCCGTCGTTCCTCGTCTGTACGTTAACCCATACTATCTTGAAAACGGCAAGAGGTAGCATCACGAAATTTTATGCAAAAAATTAGTCATCTAAAAAACTATATAGATTTTGCTTATTTTTTGGCTGACTGCATTTTCTTAGATTTTATAGGGAAAAAGCTAAAAAAGCTTTAAAAACCTTCTTCTCCGAAACTGTTCAGCCAAATTTTCCAATATTTCACAGAAATGATTCCTGGAATAATCTTTCTCAAATTTGTTCGAATGGTTTAAGTTCGGTGATTTTTGGCGAATTACAGGAAGTTGAACTGAGTCATTTGTCCATAAAAGCATACTAAAATTACAATCTCAGAAAAGGCTGGAGCTATCTTCACCAAATTTTATGCCAATGTTGTTCACATGAGACATATCTGAAATTGAGGTATTGGTGGCGCCACCTGCATCGACCTTTTTTGTACGGGGGTCATCGGTGCCTGTATCATACTGATGGCTACAAAAAACTTCTTCTCTGAAACCATATGGCCAAATAGTTTAATATCGCACAGAAATGATCCTAGGGTAGTGCTTTCTGAAGTTTGTTCAAATGGTCTCTTTTCAGTGACTTTTGGCTGAGTTATGGGAAGCTGAATTTAGTCATATGCCGTAACAGCCCATTTTAGCTCAGTGGCTACAAAGATCTTCTTCTCAAAAACCACTGTGCCAAATTCTTAAATCTCACACATTAATTATCCTCAGATGTTAATAATTCAAGTTTGTTCAAATGGTTTTGGTTCAGTGATTTTTGGCTGAGTTATGGGAAGCTTAACTTAGCCATTTTGCTGTATTTTCCCATATGAGTTATAAACCTGTAAAATTTTTTTTGACTGACCCTACTGAGGCCAATTTGTTTAATATTTTACAAGAATAATCCCCTGAATAATTCTTATAATAATTGTCTTTTATGGTTCCAAAGAATGAATTTTGGCTGAATTATAAAGGTTCAATTGAGTCATTTTACCATATATGTTAGCTGTGTGAAGCAGATACACAGATATATCTAGATACATTTAGACTGGCACCAGTTTATCAGCATTTATTACATCATGCCTCTAGACATTTAGATTTCAGGTTTTCTATGGTTAATATTGACAAGAATGTTTTTTAAAAGCTTTTAAAAAATGTGGATTTATGATTTTTAGATATTCCTCATGCCAGGCAATGTTTACAATCACAGCTATACAGCTCTCTGTGGGTATATAAAGACGGCTGTACATGGATTATAAATAATTGGTATCCATAGTCAAATTAATTCAAGATTTTGCCATCATTGAGATGTATCTGTATTACAATTTAGCATTCAATATGCATCTGTATTAATTTTTAGTGAACCTGTGAACTAATGCGATGGTGTGGCGACGTTTGTCTTCTGTACGTTTACCCATACTATTTTGAAAATGGTTGGAGCTAGCATCATGAAATTTAATGCAAAAAATTAGCCATCTGAAAATTATCTTAAATTTTATAGAGAAAAAGCTAAAAAAAACTTTAAAAATCTTCTCCTCCGAAACACTCAAGCCAAATTGTTCAATATTTCACAGAAATAATCTTTTATACCATCTCACTCAATTTTGTTCAGGAAGTTGAACTTAGTCATCTGTCCAAAAAAGCATACTAAAATGACAGTCTCAGAAACGGCCAGAGCTATCATCACCAAATTTTTTGCCAGTGTTGGTCACATGAGTCATATATGAAATTCAGGTATTGGTGGCGCCACCTGAAATGACCTTTTTTGTACGGGGGTCATTGGTCATCTGTACATTAATCCATAATTTCTCAGGAATAGCAGGAGCTACCATTTCCAGATTTTATGCAATAATCTGTCACATATCAAATTTTGTGGGATTCAGCTTATTTTTTTGCTATCTGCATTTACTTAGATTTTATAGGGAAAAAGCTTCTTGTAGACTGTCCAGCCAAATTGTTCAATATTTTACATAAATGATCCCAGAGGCAAGCCCTCTCAAGTTTGTTCAAATGGTTTGCATTTGATGAATTTTAGTGGAGTTACACAAATTTGAACAGTCATTTGGCCAAGTAAGCATACTGACATAGTACTCTCAGAAATGACAGAAGCAGCATTACCAGGTATTGTGCAAATGTTGGTCACATTACTCATATTTGAAGTTGCAGATTTCGTGGTGCCACCTACATTGACCTGTTTTTTAAGGGCCATAAAACCTCATAATTTTAACCTCTTTCAGCTTTAAAATGTTGTATGAAGAAATTGTCAAGCCGAATGGTTTAATTTTTCACAGGAAATGACCTAACCCTGATTTTTACTTCACCTTAAAAGCATATTCATGTAATATTTACCATATTTCCTTGATAAGATGCCGGGCCGTAAATGGTGGCCTGCATTATTTTTCGCCGGGGCAATACAATGTCCCAGAAAAATAAATGCTGGCCTTAAATAAAAGCCGGTCTGGTTCAGAGGCTGGGTGTGAGAGTAGTTTCCATATTTGCTGCAAGATGTCTTTTCCTGTCAATATAATTGGTGCATTTACCGGCCAAATTGATGAGAGATTGTTGTATGAATTTCTGTTTGTGTTTGTGTTGAAAATATGTTCAATTCCTCTATGAATCTTTCTTTTTTCTTACATGCATGCCTGTTAGCCAATCAATGATCCTAATAAACTCTACACAAATACGTCAGTAGTGAGAAGGCTAACACTATCACTGCTGTCAAGCCAGGTAAAAATGGTACTGCTTGACACAAGCGATTCAACTTGGTACGGTGAGAGTCACTGTTCAGAACTGTTCAAATACGTTTGGACACATATTTCTTGTGTAGCATGAAATCACAAAATGATGGTGTCAGTACAATTTGTAGCTACTCTCAAGCCAAATTACACTCCTTGATTTCAATTTTGAAGCGCTTTTAAATGCGACCCCAATGTTACAAAATCATTGTATAGAAATAAAAATTTGCAAAATCTGCAAAATCAAATTTGACATATTAGCCTGAAATTATACATGTTGATACATCTCCAATGGTTTTGTTGTATACAAGACTTGTGGCGCCACCTACAATTGTTTCATGCTTCTGTGCACATAGCAGAAGAGTAGTGTGAAGTATATGCTTGAAATTTTGTATTTCCATACATCTTTGATGGCTTTCTTGTTCACAAGACTGGTGGTGCCACCTACAGAGATTTTTTAGCGAACCTGTGAGCTTATGCGATGGTGTGGCGTCGTCCGGCGTCCGTCGGCCGTCGTCCGTCGTTCCTCGTCTGTACGTTAACCCATACTATCTTGAAAACGGCAAGAGGTAGCATCACGAAATTTTATGCAAAAAATTAGTCATCTAAAAAACTATATAGATTTTGCTTATTTTTTGGCTGACTGCATTTTCTTAGATTTTATAGGGAAAAAGCTAAAAAAGCTTTAAAAACCTTCTTCTCCGAAACTGTTCAGCCAAATTTTCCAATATTTCACAGAAATGATTCCTGGAATAATCTTTCTCAAATTTGTTCGAATGGTTTAAGTTCGGTGATTTTTGGCGGAGTTACAGGAAGTTGAACTGAGTCATTTGTCCATAAAAGCATACTAAAATTACAATCTCAGAAAAGGCTGGAGCTATCTTCACCAAATTTTTTTGCCAATGTTGTTCACATGAGACATATCTGAAATTGAGGTATTGGTGGCGCCACCTGCATCGACCTTTTTTGTACGGGGGTCATCGGTGCCTGTATCATACTGATGGCTACAAAAAACTTCTTCTCTGAAACCATATGGCCAAATAGTTTAATATCGCACAGAAATGATCCTAGGGTAGTGCTTTCTGAAGTTTGTTCAAATGGTCTCTTTTCAGTGACTTTTGGCTGAGTTATGGGAAGCTGAATTTAGTCATATGCCGTAACAGCCCATTTTAGCTCAGTGGCTACAAAGATCTTCTTCTCAAAAACCACTGTGCCAAATTCTTAAATCTCACACATTAATTATCCTCAGATGTTAATAATTCAAGTTTGTTCAAATGGTTTTGGTTCAGTGATTTTTGGCTGAGTTATGGGAAGCTTAACTTAGCCATTTTGCTGTATTTTCCCATATGAGTTATAAACCTGTAAAAATTTTTTTGACTGACCCTACTGAGGCCAATTTGTTTAATATTTTACAAGAATAATCCCCTGAATAATTCTTATAATAATTGTCTTTTATGGTTCCAAAGAATGAATTTTGGCTGAATTATAAAGGTTCAATTGAGTCATTTTACCATATATGTTAGCTGTGTGAAGCAGATACACAGATATATCTAGATACATTTAGACTGGCACCAGTTTATCAGCATTTATTACATCATGCCTCTAGACATTTAGATTTCAGGTTTTCTATGGTTAATATTGACAAGAATGTTTTTTAAAAGCTTTTAAAAAATGTGGATTTATGATTTTTAGATATTCCTCATGCCAGGCAATGTTTACAATCACAGCTATACAGCTCTCTGTGGGTATATAAAGACGGCTGTACATGGATTATAAATAATTGGTATCCATAGTCAAATTAATTCAAGATTTTGCCATCATTGAGATGTATCTGTATTACAATTTAGCATTCAATATGCATCTGTATTAATTTTTAGTGAACCTGTGAACTAATGCGATGGTGTGGCGACGTTTGTCTTCTGTACGTTTACCCATACTATTTTGAAAATGGTTGGAGCTAGCATCATGAAATTTAATGCAAAAAATTAGCCATCTGAAAATTATCTTAAATTTTATAGAGAAAAAGCTAAAAAAAACTTTAAAAATCTTCTCCTCCGAAACACTCAAGCCAAATTGTTCAATATTTCACAGAAATAATCTTTTATACCATCTCACTCAATTTTGTTCAGGAAGTTGAACTTAGTCATCTGTCCAAAAAAGCATACTAAAATGACAGTCTCAGAAACGGCCAGAGCTATCATCACCAAATTTTTTGCCAGTGTTGGTCACATGAGTCATATATGAAATTCAGGTATTGGTGGCGCCACCTGAAATGACCTTTTTTGTACGGGGGTCATTGGTCATCTGTACATTAATCCATAATTTCTCAGGAATAGCAGGAGCTACCATTTCCAGATTTTATGCAATAATCTGTCACATATCAAATTTTGTGGGATTCAGCTTATTTTTTTGCTATCTGCATTTACTTAGATTTTATAGGGAAAAAGCTTCTTGTAGACTGTCCAGCCAAATTGTTCAATATTTTACATAAATGATCCCAGAGGCAAGCCCTCTCAAGTTTGTTCAAATGGTTTGCATTTGATGAATTTTAGTGGAGTTACACAAATTTGAACAGTCATTTGGCCAAGTAAGCATACTGACATAGTACTCTCAGAAATGACAGAAGCAGCATTACCAGGTATTGTGCAAATGTTGGTCACATGACTCATATTTGAAATTGCAGATTTTGTGGTGCCACCTACATTGACCTGTTTTTTATGGGCAAAAAACCTCCTAATATTAGCCTCTTTCAGCTTAATGATGAAACTGTCAAGTTGAATTGTTCAATTTTTCAAAAGAATTATCCTAGGACATGGTTCTTTCAATCATATCAGAGTATACTGAGTTTGTTAATTTTTGGTTGAGTTGTGAAAAGCTTAAGTTGGTCTTATGGCCATTATTATGTCTTTTTCAAACTGAGGACTGCAGTAGTGTTCTTCTACAAAATTATTATTTCAGTTATATCTTCTGTAACATTGCACAAAAATTATTCTTAGGTGGCCTTTGTTCAAGTTTACTAGAATGATTTTTGGCAGAACTATTGGACCTTTAACAATGAAAGTACTGCATCTTTTATTATTCTAGATATTTTGATAAAAAGTTTATGAATATGTCGGCTTGAAAAAAAAATTTTAGCCAAAGTCTTTCAGTATGTGTAAACAGATATACCAACAAGCCAAGATTGAATCCGTATCTTTAAATAGGTTGAGAAAGCCCCTCAGGGCAGGGCCCCTACATGAGCTTATGCAATGGTGTGGCTACTATTTCAGATTTGGCAACAAGCTAGAGGTCAGTCTGGATCTATTTATAGCTTTGGCAGACTGCCAACTGTATCAGATTAGGCAACAGGTCAAGAGTTCACTCAGTGCAGCCAGGTATGGGTCAGGAGTTTACTCAGTGCAGGAGCTGCATTCTATTTATAGCTTTGGCAGGCTGCCAACTGTGTCAGATTATGCAACAGGTGAAGAGTTCACTCAGTGCAGCCAGGTACAGGTCAAAAGTTCACTCAGTCTAGCCAGGTGCAGGTCATGAGTTCACTCAGTGCAGTAGCCTGAGCAAGCAATTTGTCACAGTTCACTCGGGGCAACAGCCTTTCTCAGCTAAGCCTGGTCAGCCCCATGCATCAGACTCAGGGTAAGTTTGATGTATGTGCCTAATATTTTGACCTGTTTATGTGTCTTTGATGGCACTCTCGCTCACAAGACAGGTGTTGCCACCTACCATGACTTTTGCACAGTGTGTGTCCCTGCGTTTTTCTCAGGAGGGGTTTGATATATCAGTCTGAAATTGGGCATATGTATAGATCTCTGATAGCTTCATTGTATACAAGACTGGTGGTGCCTGGTACAATTTCTTAGCGAACCTGTGAGCTTATGCGATGGTGCGGCATCGTGCGTCGTGCGTCGTCTATACGTAAACCATAGCTATCTCAAAAACGGCAGGAGCTAGCATCACCAAATTTTTTGCAAATAATCTGTCATCCAAAAAACTATATCGAATTTTGTTTATTTTTTTCTAACTGCATTTTCTTAGATTTGATAGGGAAAAAGCTAAAAAAAGCTTTAAAAATCTTCTTCTCCGAAACTGTCTCTTCTCAAAAACCACTGGGCCAAATTCTTAAATCTCACACATTAATTATCCTCAGATGTTGATAAGTCAAGTTTGTTCAAATGATTTGGGTTCAGTGCTTTTTGGCTGAGTTAAGGGAAGCTGACCTTAGCCAGTTTGCTGTATCTTCCTATATGAGTTATAAACTTGCAAAACGTTTTTCGACTGATGCCACTGAAGGCAGTTTGTTAAATATTTTACAAGAATAATCTCTACAACAATTCTTATAATAATTGTCATTAATGGTTGCACATGAATGATTTTTGGCTGAATTATGGAGATTGAGTTGAGTCATTTTACCATATATGTTAGCTGTGTGATGCTGTTACACCTAGCCTGGCACCAGTTTATAAGCATCTATTACATCATGCCACTAGACATTTAGATTTCAGGTTATATTTGGTTAATATTGACAAGAAAGTTTTTTTAAAGTTTTTAAAAATTTAGATTTATGATTTTAGTTATTCATCATACCATGCAATATTACAATCATGGATATTCCCTCTCTCTGTGGCTATATAAAGACAACTGTACGTTGATTATAAATTATTGGTATCCCTACTCAACTTAATTCAAGAATTTTCCATCAATGATAGATATCTGTATTTTAATTTTGCATTCAGTATGCATCCATAATAATTTTACATATATTCCTGATTTCTTTTTTTTATAAAAAGTCAGCTGAAAAGCCTTTTGTATTGGGAAAATAAATTTCAAAGTTATTTCAAGTAGGAACCACTTTTGTGTACAGATGGCAGCACTTGGTTAACCATTGGCAGATTGCCAGTGCCTTGATGTTGGCCATTAGCCAAGATGATGTCAGCTCTATAAATAGTTTTGGCACAGTGCCAGGATTGGAAGAAGTGCAGCAAGGTATAGGTCAAGAGTTCACTCAGTGCAGTAGCTGCATTCTATTTATAGCTTTGGCAGACCGCTCACTACATCATATTTGGCAACAAAATTCAGCCTGAATCTATTTATAGCTTTGGCAGACTGCCAAGTGTGTCAGATTATGCAACAGGTCAAGAGTTCACTCAGTACAGCCAGGTACAGGTCAAAAGTTCACTCAGTCTAGCCAGGTGCAGGTCAAGAGTTCACTCAGTGCAGCAGCTTGAGGCAGCAATTTGTCACAGGTCACTCGGGGCAACTGCCTTACTCACCTATGCCTTGTCAGCCCAGTGCATCAAACTCTGGGGAAGTTTGATGTTTTGGACTGATACCTGTCTATGCGTCTTTGATGGTATTCTCATTTACAAGACAGGTGGTGCCACCTACATTGACTTTTGCAGTGTATGCTCCTGCTTATTTTTTTAGAGAAATTTGATACATCAGCCTAAAATTGGGTATGTTTATACATATTGGGTAGCTTTTTGGTGTACAAGACTGGTGGCGCCACGTACAATGATTTTTGCACAGTGTATGTCCCTGCTTATTTCACAGGAGGGGTTTGACATATCAGTCTGAGCTTTATAGTGTACAAGACTGATGGCGCCACCTACAATGATTTTTGCACAGTTTGGGCATATTCATATATCTCTTTGTTGTATATAAGACTGGTGGTGCCAGCTTTAATCATTGTATCCGCCAAAACAGAGTTTTGCGAATACTATAATTTCAGTCAGACGCTGCCGCCATCGCCGCATAGGTTTCCGGAGAACTTCTCCATAACCACTGGGCAGAATTTTTAGCTCAGATGACTTATAGTCAGCTGAGGTCCATTGTCCGTCGTCCGTCCGTCCGTCCGTAGATGTGGCACGTTTTGAAACCGTAAGACCTAGGAATCCAAATTCGGCATAATGTTAGATGTCCCCAAGATCTCCTACCAAAACTGGGTCTTTTCTTTAAGAAATTAAGGAAAAACCTCAATTTTTTATTAAAAGCCTATTTTCACACTTCAGGACTGCCTTATATCAAAACCACTTATCTGTTTTTCCTCATATATACCAGAAATAATCCTGTATATAGTTCCTATGTACATGCCAGAACTTAGGTCTGTATTATATAATTTAAAAAAGTTAGGGCCCAAACTTAATTCATTTTGTAAATAATCAGGAAAGAAATATGATCACTTAACACAAAACTTGTGAAAGCTAAGCACTTTTTTCCCCAGTAATATTACTTTAAATAATCAAAATTAAATTGTATATCCAAAATTAGATCAAAATCTTTTAAAATTTTTAAAATATAAGCAAAAAAAAAAAATTGGTACCTGAAATTTTGTCCAACTTTGACCATGACACTTTTTTTCCTGTAACTGCTGTGGATTTAATTTTCAAAGCATGTTTTTATTAGCATTTCAACTGTTAACACCAAAAATTTGAAACCAGTTGATCAAAAACTATAGATTTTATTCAAGTTTTCAAGCACCATGTCACATATTGTTTACATCAAGCTAGTGTTATGCAGTTTGCTAGAGCTCAGCTCCTTAGCTTCAGCTCTAAGTTCCTTAAATTTGGCATAGAGTTAGATGTCTCCAACATCCCCTATCATACCAAGAATTTGACCACTATGACTTAATTCCTTTGAGATATTGATGAAAAACTTCATTTTTTCCATTTAAAACCCATTGTTACACTTTAAGACTTCAAAACCACTGATCTGACTTTGATCATATATAATATACATATTCTTCTATATGTTCACTATGCACATGCCAGAAATGATGTCAGTATTGCGTATTTTTTTAGCTCAGCTGACTATAAGTCATCTGAGCTATAGTCGTGGTCCATTGTCCGTCGTCCGTCCGTCCGTCCGTCCGTCCGTAGATGTGGCACGTTTTGAAACCGTAAGACCTAGGAATCCAAAATTCGGCATAATGTTAGATGTCCCCAAGATCTCCTACCAAGCCGAAAACTGGGTCTTTGCGACTTCGTTCCTTTGAGAAATTAAGGAAAAACCTCAATTTTTTATTAAAAACCTATTTTCACACTTCAGGACTGCCTAATATCAAAACCACTCATCTGTTTTTCCTCATATTTACCATAAATATTCCTCTATATAGTTCCTATGTACATGCTAGAAATTATGTCTGTATTATTTAATTTAAAAAAGTTATGGGCCCAAACATAATGCATTTTGTAAAAATTCAGGAAAGATATTTGATCACTTAACACAAAAAATGTTAAAGCTATGGACCTTTTTTCCAGTAATATAACTTTAATTAATCAAAATTAAATTGTATACCCAAAATTAGATGAAAATCTTTTAAATTTTTTAAAATATTAATAAAAATAAAAAATTGGTACCTTAAATTTTGCCCAAATTTGACCATGGCACGTTTTTTTCCTGTAAGTACTGTGGATTTAATTTTCACAGCATGTTTTTGTTAGCATTTCAACTGTTAACACCAAAAATTTGAAACCAGTTGATCAAAATCTGTAGATTTTATTCAAGTTTTCAAGCACCATGTAACATATTGTTTACATCAAGCTAGTGTTATGCAGTTTGCAAGAGCTCAGCTCCCCAGCTTCAGCTCTAAGTTCCTTAAATTTGGCATACAGTTAGATGTCTCCAAAATCCCCTACCATGCCAAGAATTTGGTCACTAGGACTTAATACTTAATATTAATGAAAAACTTCATTTTTCCATTAAAAACCCATTGTTACACTTCAAGACTGCCAAATATCAAAACCACTGATCTGACTTTAATCATAAATAATATACATATTTTTCAATCTCTATGCACATGCCAGAATGATGTCAGTATTGCGTAATTGTTTTAAGTTATGGGCCCAAACATAATGCACTTTGTAAAAAATCAAGAAATATATTTGCTCCCTTAACAAGGGCATTGCTGAAGCTAGAGATTTTTTTGTCAGGGATGTAACATTATTTAATCAAGATTCAATTGAATACCCAAAATTAGTTCTGAATTTTTCAAATTTTATAAGTTATTAGTATAAATATAAAATTAGTACCTTAAATTTTGCCCAACTGTGACCATGGCACGTTTGTTTCCAGTGAGCACTGTTGATATAATTTTCATATCATGCACACATAAGGATTTCAGCTTTTTAGTTTAGAAAGCTGAAAGAAATTGGCCAAAAATTGTAGCTTTTATTAATGTTTTTTATGAGACCCTGTCAGACTTTGGCTCTCTCCAGCCCCTCTTGAGTCACCTGTATTATGCATGCTTGAGGCGAGGCATACACGGAATCCAGGCAGCTTATGGCCAGCCACAGTTAATCCAGGTGTCCAACCCAACTCATCCAGTAGTTTTAACCAACAACATAACAATAAACAATAAATTAATAAATTTTTATTGGTTTTTAATAACAAATTAAAGAAAAATAGAAAAAGAAATTTGTTAGTTTATAATAACAGGAAATTAACTTGCAGTTACTGATGATATAAGAATCTTGTATCGATGGGTAGAATGTCACGTATTCCAAATAACACCATGCAGTCACCTATGGCATTTTTCAGTTCAATTTTAATGATAAAGAAGTAAATCATATTATTCATTACTAATTATTAGGGATCATATGAAGAAAATTAATGATAGACAAAGATGCAGTTGATAATATTAATCTAGATTCCTACTGTGTCTAGTGTGTACATTGATGTGAAATTAGTCCAAAATGAATTTTTACAGTTATTTTTTAATATAAATAAAAGCCATAAAACCAGGTACTTATGATCAGTATTTAAATGTGTGAATTTTGTATATTCTGGATTCTCAACATCATTGTTGGGTGAAAACTGAATAAATACCAGACATGGTGCGAATACTTTGTAATTGTATTTGAATACGAATATGATTATGTACTCCATTATAAAATTTCTTGCATAAAGAATGGGAATTCAGGTAAAAATGAAAGTATATGAATACCTGTGCAAATACTTTCAAAATGTATTCATGAATGCATTCATGAATATATTCTTTAATATTATTTTAATAATCATTTCAGTTATATTTCATTTTAAAAAATCATATGATTCTCTTATTATTTTTAATAAAAATTATATTTGGGACAATATTTGTAATTTTTTTTAATAAATAGTTAAACTTTTATATTATATGTTCTGCTTATAAGTTATATGGCCAAGTCAAAATCTGTGTGACAATAGTACTCCATTTGTTAATAAAATAAATGAAATCAGTCCTCTTCCCTGTCTCCAAAGGAACTATCAAAATCATACATAAGCTAAACAACAACAACTCATAATACAGCTTATATTTATTACCACACAAAACCAGCATGTACCTCATTTCTAAATAATATTTTTTTATCATATATAACAGCTGAGCGTCGTGACCCATAGGTCCCTTGTTTAAGTTATGGGCCCAAACATAATACACTTTTTAAAAAAATCAAGAAATATATTTACTCACCTAAGATGAGAATTGCTGAAGCTGAAGACTTTTTTTTTCAGGAATATAACTTTATTTAATCAAGATTCAATTTAGTTTACCCAAAATAAGATCTGAATTTTGCAAATTTTTCAAGTTATTAGCATAAATAAAAAATCAATACCTTAAATAATGTCCAACTTTGGCAATAGCACGATTTTTCCCTGTAAGCACTGTTGATTTAATTTTCACAGCATATATACATAAGGATTTAATCTTTTAAAATCTGAAATTTCAAAGGAATTGATTGAAAAGAGTAGCTTTTATTCAAGTTTTTATACACCATGTCAAGTGTTGTTTACATCTAGCCCACCTAGTAGTACAGCCTTCACTTGCATTATATAACCCATCCCAGGCAGCTTGACTTGGCTCAGCTTGGCCACTACTAGCACTAGCAGGCTTCCCCTCTGCCCTGCACACCCCCCCCCCCCAGATGGTGCATTAACTAGATGAATGTTATAATTTTCTGTATTTCATTTTATTCTTGGCTGTTCAATTCTTCATTTTAGATTTTATATTTAATTGGGTTAAGTGAGACAATAACCGACCATATTGACACCGATTGTATAGCTTCATTTGTTCCGCTTATCATGCCAAGGAAATGCAATACTCACAGGTTTGGAGGAATCCATGGTATTTGTTTACTAGTACAGGAAAAAAATTATGAAATTTGTTCATGTTATATCAAACACAGGTTCAGAGAGTATATTGTGGGTTAAACTCGATAGGGAGCCTTTTGGACTAGAATGTATCATTGGCATAGCGTACTTTATATAGCACCTGCTGAGTTAATAGGAATTAGCAGAAAAGGATATAAAGAAAATGGATATAAAAAAAAACAAAAATAATAGAAAACATGGAATCAAACCATGGTTTCACAAAGATTGTGAGTCTAAAAGAAAAGAATACTTAAAAAAATAAAAATAAACTAAGGAATGTAAATACTCATGAAGCAAAATCAATTGTAAAACAGAAGGCTAGAGAATACAAGAATTTTGTAAAAAGGGTATCTAAAGAGTACTATTCTACAATGCACAAACAATTGAGAAATCTAAAATGTAAAGATCCCAAAGAATACTGGAAAATTTTGAACAAAGCCAGCTCTAAACATAACGAACCAGCAGATATATCATAAGATGATTTTATGAAACACTTCAAGAAATTAAACGAGCCCTTGACAGCTCATAATACTGAGACAAATCAATCATTTGACCCCAGAGAAATAAACCACTCAATAAACGAATTTATAAATAATGATACTACTGAAGAACTGCAACCATTAATCAGAAAATTAAAAAAAAATAAAGCATGCGGTATTGATAACATAACGAATGAGTTCATTAAAAATTGCCCAAAGGAAATGTTAGAACTAATCGTAAAATTTTTTAACATTTTGTACTCCACAGTGGAAGAATTCCATCTGATTGGTGTGTTGGCATCATACAACCAATATATAAGAATAAAGGCTCAGTGAGTGATCCTGATAATTACCGTGGTATTACATTACTTAGCTGTCTAGGATAACTATTCACTACCACATTAAATGCAAGACTAACAAATTATATATACGCCTGTGGAATACTTGGAGATGAGCAAGCAGGATTTAGAGAAGGATACTCAATTCTTGACCATATTTTTGTCCTACATTCCCTAATTGAATTGTACATACAAAATAAAAAAAGATTGTATTGTTCATTTGTAGATTATAAAAAAGCTTTTGATTTAATCGACAGATCATCACTTTGGAGTAAACTCATTAGCAATGGCATAAACAGCAAAGTCATAACTGTTATATACAATATGTATAATAATGCAAAATCTTGTGTAAAAAATGGGAAAATGTTGTCAGACTTCTTCACATGTAATATTGGTGTGCTTCAAGGTGAAAATTTATCACCAAAACTCTTTGCTATATATCTAAATGACTTTGAGTATTCCATTAAAAACAGTTATAGAGGCCTAGTATTTGCAGCAGACAAAATTAGAAATAGACTCAGAGATGATGACATAGAAATTTTTCTTAGAATGTATGTATTACTATATGCAGATGACACTGTAGTCATGGCTGAGACAGCAGAAGAACTACAGGCTGCATTGACTGGGGTACACAATTATTGTAAAAAATGGTTACTAACAGTAAATACTAGTAAAACTAAAGTGGTCATCTTCTCAAAAGGTAAAGTAAGATCTCATCCAGCATTCTACTTTGGAGACGACACACTTGAGGTAGTGGATGACTATACCTATCTAGGTATCACATTTAATTTCAGTGGTATGTTCCACAAAGCACTGAGTAAACAGGTCAGCAAAGCTAAATTAGCCATGTACAGCTTAAAAACAAAAGCTCAAAAACTTCAATTGCCAGTTGATATTATTTGTGAATTATTTGATGCAATGATGATACCAATACTATTATATGGTTCTGAAATTTGGGGGTCCCAGAATCTGGACCACATTAAAATGTTTGAAAAAAGGTTTCTTAAAAGTGTACTTAGGGTAAATAAGAGCACAGCAAACTGCATGGTATTTGGGGAACTAGGTAGAACTCCTATTGACAATCTTATTGAAAGAAGAATGATCAACTATTGGATAAGATTAATTGGAGGAAATCAGCACAAATTGTCATTTATCATGTTTAGTCTTCAGAAAAAACTCTATGACAGCAATGAATTTAAACCAGTATGGGCATCAAAGATCAAAAGTATTCTCGATAGATGTGGATACTCATACATGTGGAACACCGGTCATGATGTTAACAAGAAATGGTTACAAATGAGCATAGAGCTCAGACTTAATGATATCTGTAAGCAAAATTGGCATAATGAATTGGCAGAAAACAAACTGTGCCACAGTTACAGGATAATTAAGCAGGACTTTGGCTTTAAAAAGTATTTAAATACACTTAACCTCTCAGAGAGAAATGCCATGATTAAATTTCGGTGTGCAAATCACAAACTTCCATCTCATATTAGTCTTTTTAAACAAA
Source organism: Sipunculus nudus (assembly GCA_026874595.1). Classification (NCBI taxonomy): domain Eukaryota; kingdom Metazoa; phylum Annelida; class Sipuncula; order Golfingiida; family Sipunculidae; genus Sipunculus; species Sipunculus nudus. Next base: position 47,981,314 of record CM049312.1, read on the forward strand.
AAAAACATTCTAGTCTATGCACATTATGTAATCTAAATGCCCACGGTGATGAGTTTCATTATTTGTTTGAATGTACTGCCTTCAAGACGGAAAGATCCCGCCTAATACCAAAGTTTTACCTGACTAGACCAAACACCTTAAAAATGCATCTATTGTTCAATACTGAGGATTACAACTATCAAACTTAGCTAAATTTGCAAAGAAAATCATGTCAGCATTAAATTAAAAATATTACTGCACTTGATACACCCAGGGAACATCCTATATATACACATTACAAATAATTATTTTACCATCTTAGTGTCAGTATTATTTTCAGATAGGTGTTCCTATCTTTATGCGGATATTAGTATATTGGTATGTTGCATATTATCTTCTTTTTATACTTAGGTTAGAAATATGTGCTTTTGTTGTATATTGATTGTTATTGGTCATTCGATGACTATGTAAAATTTGTTTTATATCACATGTGATCTTGCCATGTAAGAATTTCTTTATAATGTATTGCATGACTCTGTATACCCCGAAAGGGGTCATTCTGAGTTGAATAAACTTCTAAACTTCACCACCAGGGTTTTAATGATTAAAGTGCACATTTAATTGTGTCCACAAAGTGGTGTATTGCTATGAAAGTGTGGATGTTCATCAGATAAGTAATTCCTTACTTGAGAAGAGTAAAAACTTCACCAGGTGTGAAATTGACTATTAATTCCAGTAATAAATTATAGCTTAGATTGTAATTAGCATTATGATATTGTTTGTCCCTCATTCAACCAACAGTGTTGATACCTTATTTGAAAGATGTTTTTATTTTACCAAATTTACTGAATCTTATTTTATTTCGGCGAATAAGATTAAGCATGTACTGAAAACTCAAATGTGCAAAACTTTTTAATAGCAATTCCAGGAATAATCTTGTAGATGCCATGTTGTGGCATTATTTTCTTTTAAATTCAGTTTAAACATTTGTGATTTAAAAATAATAAAAATATATGTGTATGCATAATATGACCCAATATGAACTACATGTAGCACTCTAGATATATAATGATTGCAACTTAGAATTCTAATATTTTAACTTATATTTTCAGTGTTTTTTAATACAAATTTATAAAACTTGTAAATAAAAAAAAATTAATCAGATAAAAACTATTTTAATTGAAAAAGTGGATATGCTTAAATAATAGGCTTATATATAAACTTAAATGCATTATTCCCTTGAAAGTGAAATAAAGGTATTTGTCCATTCTGTCCATTGGCCTGGCCATCTGTAAATTTTTCATATGCATCACAGTATCTCAAAACTTCTACTGTTTTTCTTCATGACAGTCTTGTTGGAGTATTAGTTGCAATCATATATTTAGAACTTTACTATAACCAAATTAGGAGGGCCTCTTTCCTCTTAGCTTCTCATATGCTTATATAAATGAAAAACATTAAAATAGAATATTTTGTATTTACAAAAATTTCAAACTTAAGCTGAGCGCCGTGACCCTTGGGTCCCTTGATTAAAATTCAGAATTATGATCAGTCACATGTGAACTGTTGCGCCCTCATGTTTGGTTGACCTCTGACCTTTCCTCTCTGCCTAGCATCCATTTGTGTGTCTGTTTCCACACATAAACCCACATATCTCGGGAACTGTTAGACCAATCATGCTAAAATTTTTGCACAAATGTAGCCCTTTGATAGCTTTATAATATACACTAAAAATGGTGGTGCCACCTGCAACCATTTTTTGTACAGCGTTCACCTGTTCATGTGCCTTGGAATAAAATCACTCATATCTCAGCAGTGGTTTGACTTTTCCACCTGAAATTTTGCAGGTTTATACATCCTGGACAGCATTCTTGATTTTATGACAGGTGGTGCCACCTACATTCAGGTTTACTCTGCAGACATCCAAGCTCATATCTCTGGAACTGCTTGACCGATTGGGCCAAAATTTTGCATGTGTTCAGATCTCACATAGCTCTTCATTATAGGCAAAACTGATGGCGCCACCTGCAACCATTTATGCATAGCATCCATCTGTTCATCTGCCTTTGGATAAAATCACTCATATCTCAGCAGTGGTTTGACTTTTCCACCTGAAATTTTGCAGGTTTATATATCTTGGACAATTTCCTCAATTTTATGACAGGTGGCACCACCTACATTCACATATACACCGCAGACATCCATGCTATTATGCAACACACCTCACTCTGTTCCCCTTGCCACTTAATCCATACCTCACTTTACCCTTCCCACCCTGATTTCTGCGGATACACATAGTCCCTTGTCGACTACCCATATTCTAGTTTTAAAATGTCCTAGTCTGAAAATTGCAGGTCAAAAAATGTCCATTTTGCTATAATAATAATGACTGAGGTAGATATGCAGGACTTAAGAGGATCAATATTAAATTTTAACTCTTTACTGTTTGTATTTGGTTGTCACAAAACACCCCCTTACTGTTCAGATTAATTTTAGGTTTCTCACACTTTGAATTTTCACACACTGTACATTTATATTATGACAGATAACTTTATCAGTTTTGGTATATATTCCTTATGAAATTTTCGACACATTTTACAGAGATACCAAGCAAGAGGTTAATGTCTTAATCAATCATAAATTTCACATATATCTAATAATAGTGCCAGGTAAATCTGGGGAAATTCAGGTAAGTATAGTGTCTATGTTGTTTTAGCATATTTGTACATGAATGCCTGCAGTATATCCCAGTGGAGACACTGTAGAATTTAGGACCAATAAGGGAATTATCATCCGCCGGTACCAGGTGTATTGTCATGGAAGATCTAGGTAAAACAGGTAAATGAAATATGATTAAGATTATTAATGTTATGTAGGTGTGGAGTGCTGAAATAAATTAGACAAAACCATATATGATTTGTTCCAAGAAATGTATAAAAATAATAATTGTATATTTAACATGAAATATTATGTTGATTTCAAATAAGAACCAAATTGCCACATCCCACCTGTTCAGGTATGGAAAACTAATTAAAACCAGGTGAACTTCAAAGAAAAGTGAAAAAAAAAATATTCACAGATTTACTCATCAAATATGTATAAAATCAAAGGGAAAATCGCCAAAGTCTGACAGAATGGTAAAATCAAACATTTCTACACGTTTTCCCCCTTTATAATGTTTACTTGAATCGTTTTTGTACTTCCGGTTAAGCGTATATCACTTTTATGTTGCCCGTGACAGAACATACAGGGAAATCCCCGTCGCATTGCATCATGGTTATCCAGTGTCAAAACGATGTCAGACGTCTTTTTTATCTTAAGACATAAGCAAATGTTCTCGAATTTGAGTAACTAAAGTTTATATAACATTATTTTATATTTATTTTGTTCAAAACATGTACTGAAAGTTGTCAAAGCACTATGTCTATCGAGCGGCAAGTCCGACGGCCGCCATCTTGAAAATTGATGACATCGCTCGTCCTTCATAACAGGCAACATAAACATAGAAAATGCCTTAAGGAATGAGAAATATACACAATCTAAGTCCGAAATGATAATAATTTAGAGACCAAGCTAAAACCGGGAGTTCTTAGTGTCAAGTCTGAGGGCGTTTTGGTGCGTTACGAACAGATGAGGGGATGTCACGTGACGGGGCTTAGAATGCGCTGTCAAATGATAAAGAGTTAAAAATAAACCTCCATTCATACTCCCAAACTTTGCACAGGTTCGCAATAGGCCTGTAGGCCTTGTTTAGTTTTTTGCATGTCTATCCATCTTCAATAGCTTTCTCATACACAAAACTTGTGGTGCCACCTACAATCATATTTATGTTGTGTACATCCATACCATAAGGTTTGAATTGCCGTGCTAGTCTGTATATACGAGTAAGTGAAGTAGATATATGGTACCTTCATGTAGACTAGCTGGGGTTGTCACTCTTGACACAAGCTTTCGGGGATGCAGCCCCCTTCTTTAGGTGTAACGCCAAGAAGTAATCCTCTGATCCCTTCGGCACATGGACTACAAGAACAATAGGCATTAAAAGACCATAGAGAACCAATCCTGTAAGCCAGTAACACCCACCAGGAAACTACTACCAAGCCTCATTTACACCTGAAGAAGGGGGCTGCACCCCTGAAAGCTTGTGTCAAGAGTGACAACACCAGCTAGTCTACATAAAGGTATCATATATCTACTTCACTTACACATCCATGCCAGTATATCAGGAGTGACATTTATGTAATTACTGCTTGTACTCGGGTTCAAAATGTTTAGTACTTGCTTTTTACATGTACCTGTCACACATATACTTGAAAAGTAATCAAGTAATTTTTCAATAATGGTCAAGCATGTTATCATTGAAGTATTATACCTGATGTATATTCCATTGCAGAGGATCGCATTTGGCCTGTAGGCCTTGTTTAGTCAAATTTAGCTGAGCACCAACACCCATAGGTCCCTTTTTGCAAAACTCCCTTTAAATGAAAACAAAATATGAGCAATGATCTGGATAATGGTAATTCTTATTGTTTACACTTGACTTGCAGGTTCGGACTTTGGCCCTGTCTGTACTGACTGCTCTTCTGGAGGGGTCCAAGGTCTATCTGGCTGCAGCTGATGACAGGTATTTATAATCTGATTATTCAAGATACACCTGCAGTCAACTTTGACACACAATTACTGATAAAAAAATCAGAATGATGAGATGTATTGGAGGTTCAAATTTGCTAAACTATAAAGGATGATATTAAAGCAATATAGTTCAGCTGTCAATTGCAAACACCACTTTTTTGCACTTTTACATGTTTTTGAAATGGGAAACAGTCCCAGCATATTAAATTTCATGTATTTCATAATTCATGCATGAATGATTTTTAGCTCAGCTGACTATAAGTCATCTGAGCTATAGCGATGGCCATTGACTGTCCAGCTGTTCAACTGTCCTAATATTAACAAGGCATGTTTTGAAACTGTTGGACCTATGAATCCAAAATTCTACATTTGGTTAGATGTCCCCAAGTTCTCCTACCAAACCAAAAATGAAGTCACTGCCACTTAGTTCCTTCAAAATATTAAGAAAAAACTCCATTTTCAATCAAAAACCTATTGTTACACTTCAAAACATTAGATCAACATTTTGTAAATTTTTTAAGTTATTAGCATAAATGAAAACAAGGGACCCATGGGTCACTGTGCTCAGCTGAAGTTGACCTTGAAGGTAAAAAAATCTTAAATAATATCATTTGGAGATAAAGTCTAGGAGGGAAAGGTAATATAGGCCATGGCTGGTTGACATGATTGGTTTATATTGATAAGTAAAAAATTGTTTCAAATAATATTTTGTGACCAAACCATGCATTTCCTAAAGTTAAAATTGAAGCATGTGAACAGTTTGTGACCATAAGATGAATATTAATACCATGATCATTGGTTGGCTTTTTGATAAACTGTTGACAGTTCAGTAGTTTACATATTTGATGAATTGGACCTATATTTAGCTCAGCTGACTATAAGTCATCTGAGCTATAGTCGTGGTCCATTGTCCGTCCTCCGTCCGTCTGTCTGTCCTTCCATCCATAGATGTGGCACGTTTTGAAACCGTAAGACCTAGGAATCCAAAATTCAGCATAATGTTAGATGTCCCAAAGATCTCCTACCAAGCCGAAAACTAGGTCATTGCGACTTCTTTCCTTTGAGAAATTAAGGAAAAACCTCAATTTTTAGCGAACCTGTGAGCTTATGCGATGATGTGGCGTCGTGTGTCGTGCGTCGTGCGTCATCTGTAAGTTAACCATAGCTATCTCAAAAACGGCAGGAGCTAGCATCACCAAATTTTTTGCAAATAATCAGTCATCCAAAAAACTATATCAGATTTTGTTTATTTTTTTTTAACTGCATTTTCTTAGATTTTAAAGGGAAAAAGCTAAAAAAGCTTTAAAAATCTTCTTCTCCGAAACTGTCCAGCCTAATTGTCCAATATTTCAAAGAAATGATCCCTGGAACAATCTTTCTCAAGTTTGTTCTAATGGTTCCAGTTTGGAGATTTTTTGCCGAGTTACAGGAGGTTGAACTTTGTTAACTGTGCAAAAAAGCATATAAAAATTTAAATCTCAGAAACAGCTGGAGCTATCATCACCAAATTTTATGCCAATGTTGGTCACATATGTCATATCTTAAACTGAGGTATTGGTGGCGCCCCCTGCAACAGCCTTTTTTGTACGGGGTCATTAGTGCCTGTATCACACTGAGGGCTACAAAAAACTTCTTCTCTTAAACCATATGGCCAAAATGTTTAATATTGCACAGAAATGATCCGATCCTAGGGTAGTTCTTTCTGAAGTTTGTTCAAATGGTCTCTTTTCAGTGACTTTTGGCTAGGTTATGGGAAACTGAATTTAGTCATATGCCATAACAGCCCATTTTAGCTCAGTGGCTACAAAGATCTTCTTCTCAAAAACCACTGGGCCAAATTCTTAAATCTCACACATTAATTATCCTCAGATGTTGATAAGTCAAGTTTGTTCAAATGATTTGGGTTCAGTGCTTTTTGGCTGAGTTACGGGAAGCTGAACTTATCCAGTTTGCTGTATCTTCCTATATGAGTTATAAACTTGCGAAACATTTTTCGACTGATGCAACGGAAGCCAGTTTGTTAAATATTTTACAAGAATAATCCCTACAACAATTCTTATAATAATTGTCATTAATGGTTCCACATGAATGATTTTTGGCTGAACTATGGAGATTGAATTGAGTCATTTTACCATATATGTTAGCTGTGTGATGCTGTTACATCTAGCCTGGCACCAGTTTATCAGCATCTATTACATCATGCCACTAGACATTTAGATTTCAGGTTATCTTTGGTTAATATTGACAAAAAAGTTTTTTTAAAAGCTTTTCAAAAATTTACATTTATGATTTAAGTTATTCATCATACCATGTAATGTTACAATCATGGGTATTCAGCTCTCTGTGGCTTTATAAAGACAACTGTACATGGATTATTATTATTGGTATCCCTACTCAACTTAATTCAAGAATTTGCCATCAATGATATATATCTGTATTTAAATTTTGCGTTCAGTATGCATCCGTAATAATTTTACATATATTCCTGATTTCTTTTTTTTATAAAAAGTCAGCTGAGAAGCATTTTGTATAAGGAAAATAAATTTCTCAGTTATTTCAAGTAGGGACCACTTTTGTGTACAGATGGCAGCACTTGGTTTACCATTGACAGATGCCAGTGCCTTGATGTTGGCCATTAGCCAAGATGATGTCAGCTCTATAAATAGTTTTGGCACAATGCCAGGATTGGAAGAAGTGCAGCCAGGTATTGGTCAAGAGTTCACTCAGTGCAGCAGCTGCATTCTATTTATAGCTTTGGCAGACTGCTCACTGCATCATATTTGGCACCAAAGTTCAGCCTGAATCTATTTATAGCTTTGGCAGACTGCCAACTGTGTCAGATTATGCAACAGGTCAAGAGTTCACTCAGTGCAGCCTGGTACAGGTCAAAAGTTCACTCAGTCTAGCCAGTGCAGGTCCAGAGTTCACTCAGTGCAGTAGCTTGAGGCAGGAATTTGTCACAGGTCACTAGGGGGCAAATGCCTTACTCACCTAAGCCTTGTCAGCCCAGTGCATCAAACTCTGGGGAAGTTTGATGTATTGGACTTATACCTGTCTATGCGGCTTTGATGGTATTCTTATTTACAAGACAGGTGGTGCCACCTACATTGACTTTTGCAGTGTATGCGCCTGCTTATTTCTACAGAGGAATTTGATACATCAGCCTAAAATTGGGTATGTTTATATATATCGGGTAGCTTTATAGTTTAGAAGACTGGTGGTGCCACCTGCAACCATTTTTGCACAGCGTCCATCTGTTCATCGGCCTTGGGATAAAATTACTCATATCTGGGCAGTGGTTTGACTTATCCACTGAAATTTTGCAGGTTTAATCATCCTTGACAACTTTCTTGTTTTATTACAGGTGGCACCACCTACATTCAAATTTACGCTGCAGACATCCAGGCTCATATCTCAGGAACCATTTGACCGATTTGGCAAAAATTTTGCTCACATAGCTCTTTATCATACGCAAAAATGGTGGACCAAATTGCCACCATTTTTGCACAGCGTCTGTCTGTTCTTGTGCCATGGGCTAAAATCACTCATATCTCAGTAGTGGTTTGACTTATCTGCCTAAAATTTTGCATGTTGATACATCTTGGACAGCTTTCTGGATTTTGTGGTAGGTGGCCCAACCTACATACACATTTTGGCTGCAGACATCCAGGCTATTATGCAACACACCTCACTATTTCCCCTTGCCACTCAATCCATGCCTCACTTCACCTTTCCTACTCTGACTTTGGTGGATAAACGTAGTCGCTTGTTGACTACCCATATTCTAGTTTTTGTGTTGTGTGCACCCATGCCAGAATTGCAGCAGTGATGTTTGTTTAATTGTTTCTTGTTCTAAGTGTTTAGTACTTGCATTGTTCATATACATGTTACACATGTTCTTGAAAAGTAATGGTACAGCATTGAAGCATTATACCTGGTGTAATCTCATTGCACAGGTTCGCATTAGGCCTGTAGGCTTTGTTTATTAAAAACTTGTTTTCACACTTCAGGACTGCCTAATATCAAAACCACTCATCTGTTTTCCCTCATATTTACCATAAATATTCCTCTATATAGTTCCTATGTACATGCCAGAAATTATGTCTGTATTATATAATTTTAAAAAGTTATGGGCCCAAACATAATGCATTTTGTAAAAAATCAGGAAAGATATTTGATCACTTAACACAAAACTTGTGAAAGCTATTGACTTTTTTCCAGTAATATAACTTTAATTAATCAAAATTAAATTGTATACCCAAAATTAGATCAAAATCTTTTAAATTCTTAAAAATATTAACAAAAATAAAAAAATTGGTACCTTAAATTTTGCCCAACTTTGACCATGGCACATTTTTTTCCTGTAAGTACTGTGGATTTAATTTTCACAGCATGATTTTGTTAGCATTTTGTCTGTTAACACCAAAAATTTGAAACAAGTTGATCAAAAACTGTAGCACCATGCAACATTGTTTACATCAAGCTAGTGTTGTGCAGTATACAAGAGCTCAGCTCCCCAGCTTCAGCTCTCAGTTCCTAAAATTTGGCATACAATTAGATGTCTCCAGAATCCCCTACCATGCCAAGAATTTGGTCACTAGGACTTAATACCTTCGAGATATTAATGAAAAACTTCATTTTTCCATTAAAACCCATTGTTATACTTCAAGACTGCCTAATATCAAAACCACTGATCTGACTTTAATCATATATAATATACATATTTGTATCCGCCAAAACAGAGTTTTGCGGATACTATGTTTTCAGCTGCACGCGGCCGCTGCGGCCGCGTAGGTTTCTGGAGAATTCCTCCGTAACCGCTGGGCGGAATTTTACGAAACCCGGGATTATGTTTGGGTCACATGTGAAATGCTGCGCCCCGATTTTGTTTTGACCTCTGACCTTTCCTCTGCGCTCTGCGTCCGTTTGTGCGTCTGTTTCCACACATAAACCCACATATCTCGGGAACCGTTTGACAGATCAGGAAAATTTTTTTGCACAAATGTAGCCCTTGGAGAGCTTTATAACATACACAAAATGGTGGCGCCACCTGCAACCATGTTTGCACAGTGTCGATCTGTTCTTCTGCCTTGGGTTAAAATCACTCATATCTCTGCAGTGACTTTACTAATTCACCTGAAATTCGGCATGCGTATACATCCTGGATAGCTTTTCTGATTTTGTGACAGGTGGCGCCACCTACATTCACTTTTACGCTCCAGACATCCAAGCTCATATCTCAGGAACCGTTTGACCGATTGGGCTAAAATTTTGCATGTGTATAGATCTCACATAGCTCTTTATCATACGCAAAACTGGTGGCGCCACCTGCAGCCATTTTTGCACAGCTCCTGTCTGTCTGCAATGGGATAAAATCACTCATATCTCGGCAGTGGTTTGACATATCTGGCTAAAATTTTGCAGGTTTATACATCCGCGACAGCTCTCTTAATTTTATGACAGGTGGCGCCACCTGCATTCTAGTTTATGCAGCCGACATCCAAGCTCATATCTTGGGAACCGTTTGACCGATTGGGCCAAAGTTTTGCATGTGTATAGTTCTCACATAGCTCTTTATCATACGCAAAACTGGTGGCGTCACCTGCAACCATTTTTGCTCAGCGTCCATCTGTTTGTCTGCCATGGGCTAAAATCACTCATATACATGTAGTGGTTTGACTTATCTGCCTTAAATTTTGCATATGTATACAACTTAGACGGCTTTCTGGATTTTGTGGTGGGGGGGGGCAACCTACATACACAATTTGGCTGCAGACATCCATGCTAATATGCAACACTTCACTCTATTTCCCCTTGCCACTCAATCCATGCCTTACTTCACCCGTTCCACTCTGATTTAGGCGGATACACGTAGTCGCTTGTCGACTACCCGTATTCTAGTTTTTCTATATATTCTCTATGCACATGCCAGAAATGATGTCAGTATTGCATAATTGTTTTAAGTTATGGGCCCAAACATAATGCACTTTGTAAAAAAATCAAGAAATATATTTATGTTCTGTCACACCAACATGCACACACCCGAACCTGCTCACAGTTATCCCATAATTAATCAAAACTTGATAATATCATCCATACCCATCCAGTCACTTGCTCTGTTCTCGGAAGTGCTGAAAGAAGCACACTAGACATAGATTTGTGGGAAAAACTGGCCGAGGTTTATTAAAAATAACATTAAAATTTCTATATTCAACATATTCAGCAATTATCCCTTCTTTTCCCATGATGGGAAGGTGGGGTACAACAAGCCATATAAATCGTATAGGTCATATTAAAAGTAAAAGTAGTAGTAGTAAAAGTAAACAGTTTACACCTCGACAAATATACTGTTTAGAAACAATAAACTTTAAAATTTTAACATTAACAAGTAGAACACAGAGTGCTTGAGTCGGTGGCAAAGGGGGTGGTGGTTGGTTTTTCTTCCAGATAGTACGTTGCTGGTTGTCGTTTTTCCTGACATATGAATTCACTGGTCGTCGTTTCTCCTGGTACTAGTGGTAGATGGTTGCAGAGTCCTGGTTGATAAGTGATCTTGTCCCAGCGCGGGCATGTCTTCTCAAACAATGACCTGGACTGCTATTGGCCGATACTTACTTCGGGTTTGCAGTGCATTATGGTCGCCCCAAATCTTTCTTAATATAATATTTAATGGAGTTTTTAGTCCAGTTAGAATACGGATGGGGATGTATGTAACATATATTTACTAATCGTGACCCTTTTTGTCAAAGTAAGGTTCTCTGTAATCATTATTCCAAATCTAGCGACCTTGAACTTCCGCCCTCTTGTAAGCAGTGCCGCCATATTGGATATTCGCCCTCTCCTAGTTAATTCCGTGTCTTCATGAACTGGTTATACTGCAGATAAAATTAAACTACTTGTTTCAAATGAATCTGCTTATTTAGCAAGGTCCTCACGCTGCAGGCTATGGGTTTCCATACGTTAAGATTACCAGATTTCCCAGAACACAGTGTTACCTTAATTATCACCAAGCGCCGTCATACTAATAATGATGTCCGCCCTCCAAGTATTCTCACTATTTGTCGGGACAGTTTTTAACTCTGATTTCGGTTATCATTACCTTCTTTTTAACCAGGCAGGTCTTGGGCTTTAAATATTTGTGTATATACAAGTACTGCCCCCCCCCCCAGTATCATTTCCTTTTATTGGCGCCTAACACACAAAATACTGATGGTGTGGCGAGCATAAAATTATTATCTGCTTGGGGCAGAGTAATTGTATTTACTCCCTTAACAAGGGGGTTTGCTGAAGCTAGAGATTTTTTGTCAGAAATGTAACATTATTTAATCAAGATTCAATTGAATACCCAAAATTTGTTCTGAATTTTACAAATTTTATAAGTTATTAGTATAAATATAAAATTAGTACCTTAAATTTTGCCCAACTTTGACCATGGCACTTTTGTTTCCTATGAGCACTGTTGATATAATTTTCATATCATGCACACAAAAGGATTTCAGCTTTTTAGTTTAGAAAGCTGAAAGAAATTGGCTAAAAATTGTGGTTTTTATTACTGTTTTTACGAGACCATGTCAGACCTTGGCATTAGGGATCATATGAAGGAAATTAATGATAGAAAAAGATGCAGTTGATAATATTAATCTAGATTCCTACTGTGTCTAGTGTGTACATTGATGTGAAATTAGTCCAAAATGAATATATTACTTTTATTTTTTTTAATACCGTAAAATCTGTGAAATTTCGCACATCGATGAATTTCGTACACGGTCTTTCTTCAGAAATCATAATTATTAAAATGACATGTTAAATTTCGAACTGCCGATGGTCTGTTACGCCATATTTGACGTTAGCTGGACTGCCGTGAATGTAACACTGACGTAACCTCACCCTGTTATCTGGTTTTGAACACGCCTACCGGTTCGATCGATGTGAATGCCATGCTATTGATAATTAATGCGAATTATATCTACATTATATTGAATGTAATTTGACTGAAAACTAAGATTTTTGTTTCAGCGACAATAAAAAAATTAAATTATCTTGAGTGCGAGCTGCTTTATTGTTCAGGATGCGATCGACATGCAGACGTCTGGTGGACGTCCATAAGGTTTGACGGAGATCGGAAATTGGATAATCATGATTAACTCCGTAAATGATCTCAAGACCACTAGCTTTACGTGCACCGTAAAGGGGGATTTCCATGTGTAAGCCAGGTTCAAATTGGATCTTTCATGCAAGCTCGGCGCTCCAATGTGTATGTAATGCCATTGTTAATCAGTTTGAAGATTAATGCTAATTTCCATTAAAGCATTTACAATAAATATCTTGAATGTGAGTTATTTTTTTTTACTTACCTCGAACTGCACCTTATGACAGGCATATTGGGCAAACACACAACGCGTCAAGGTTGGTCGCACACAGGAATAAACAGGAATGCGGTTTAATCATTAGATATTTGCACAGGCGCACTGTTATGTCATCAAGTGACCGCTGATGACCATGGTCACTCAAGAGTATTAAATGGTACATCAATGTTCAGTACCCGGGCTCCGTATCACCCAACAAACAAGTCACACGAGATCAAACGGTACAACAAAGCCATCTTACAACCTAATGGGCTTCCGTGTTTGTTTCTGCTGGTGTCACACCAGAACGACTCAGCTACGAGTACCCGGGCTCCGTATCACCCAACAAACAAGTCACACGAGATCAAACGGTACATCAAAGCCATCTTACAACCTAATGGGCTTCCGTGATTGTTTATGCTGGTGTCACACCAGAACAACTCAGTTTCGAGTACCCCGCTCCATATCACCCAACCAACAAGTCACCGAGATCAAACGGTACATCAAAGCCATCATACAACCTAGTGGGCTTCCGTGCTTGTTTTTGCTGGTGTCACACGAGAACAACTCAAGTTTCGAGTACCCGGGCTTCGTATCACCCAACAAACAAGTCCAAGCACCTTTTGAGAACGTGAATGCCTATAAATATGACCGGTTTACAGAAGCGGTATCATTCGACTATCACAGTGATAAAGTGATGACATCCATAAAGAGTTTCTTTAAGCAAGTTGCATCATTCGAGGAAACAATACCTAAGGTAAGCATACGTATTAAACTAAAATAAATACTAAAAATAACAATAATACGTATCAAAATTAATATTATTATTAATATTATTATTATTCCATGTATATATAATGCATGTTAGTCTTCTTCTTTGATATAAACTGATATATATTTATAAAGAAGCAACAGTACCTCATAATTAATATTATTAATATCATTTTTATTATTATTATTATTATGATTCCATGTATATATAATTCATATTGTTATATTTATAATGCGGAAACAGTACCTAAGGTAAGCATGTGTATAAAAAATATTTAATTAATAATCATGGGTATAAACATTACCATTATTATAATAATTATTATTATTCCATGTCCACATTATATTTTATATTTCATAAAAAATATGCTTTTTGTGAGTATTCCTCTTTGATATAAACTGTGATATACAACTAGATATTGTTTATATATATATATATATATATTTATATATATATATATTTATATATATATATATATATTTATATATATATATATATATATATATATATATATATATATATATATAAATATATATATATATATATATTATTTAAACAATAATTCTTAATGTGCTATTTATGCCCGACTGTTAATGGTTACAGCATACGTAAACAGTATACATACAATTGTTATGTTTGTTATGCATTTTTAACTGAGCTTTATTCAAACAGGTTTATTAAATTAAATTTTTTTCGAACAGGAATGGCGAATACCAAGTGCCCGGCCATTACGTCCAGCCAAACGACCTGTTGGGCGTCCACGTAAGAAGCCGTATTCAAGACCTGCAGCCCTTGCTGAACCCACAAAGCCTGAATGTGTGACTCCGTCCACCCCTCATGGGCATACACAGACGCTTCCTGATGCGAGTCCTACTTCACCTCCTAGTACTGCTTCAGTCACGCCAGCAGCACCAGCCACAGAGCTCCAACCAATATCCAGTTTCTCCACATAACATGCTTCACCAAAAAGGGGAAAGTATCGGAGTTACACACTAAAAGAAAAGTTGGAAGTGGTAGCGGAAGCAAAACTCCATGGTATACGCCCAACAGCAGCACGCTTCTCCATTTCCGTCAGTACGCTGTCAAGCTGGATAAAGGCGAATTACCACGACAGCACTATTCAAAGAAACAAGAACGGCAGACTTACTGGAAAGTTATATATGGTGAACAAATAGACAATGAAATCGCCGCGTGGGTGTTGGTGCAGCGTGACATGCAGCTTCGCTAGAGATGTTATGCAGCTATGCAAGACAGACGGTAAAGGAAAAGTGTCCAGATGTGGATTTCACTGCGTCACGTGGTTGGCTTTATTGCTTCCTAAAGAGCATGAACTGAGTTTACGAGCAAGGACCAGCATCTCCCAGAAACTTCCATCACAGCTAGAAGAGAAAATAGCCAATTTCCACAGATTTGTGACAAAACTTCGAGAGGAAGAGGAAATCGAAAACGAGTTGATCCTTAACATGGATGAGACCCCCGCATATTTTGACCTAGTTCCGGGGAAGATCTTGGATCAAACTGGTGTAAAGGAAGTTCGTGTGCGTACCAGGGGTTCAGAGAAAAGGCATATTACCGTTGTCTTGACATGCACCGCATCTGGAGACATGTTGCCGCCTATGATAATTTTTAAGGGGAAAAGACAACTGAAGCTGAAATCACCCAAGGGTTATGTGATCGCTGTTCAGCCCAAAGCATGGATGGACCAAGAACTCATGGAGGTGTACATAAGGGACATCGTTAAACCGTACACACAACGAAGGCCATCCATAATGGTATTGGACAGTTTCAGAGTGCACATATCTGAACCGGTGAAGAAAGTTTTCAGGAAGGCGAATGTTCACCTGGCCGTGATCCCTGGGGGCTGCACATCAAAGCTGCAGCCTCTTGACGTTTCCGTCAATAAGCCGTTCAAGACTGTGTTGAGGAAGAAATGGTGCCAGTTCATACACAATTCAGTGTTCGAGCCGTCAAATGATACCCAGAAAGTTCAAGCGCCAAGCAAACAGGAAATGATTGAATGGATAGCGGATGCCCAACAGGAGCTTGCAGCCAAGCCTGAGCTGGTGCGCCGTTCGTTTAAAGTTACAGGAATAGCAAACACGCTAAATGGTTCAGAGGACTATCTGAAAGCTAACAAGGAATACCTCCGGGAAATATTCGAGGATGATGACAGCGAGGATGAAGAACCTTTCGAGGGATTTAGCGCAGCCATTTCCACCCCGCCCGGTGACGACTAACTTTAAACGTTTTTTAATGCCCAACATGGGACAAAATTTGTTCAAACTTGGATACAGTGTGCTTAACTTAAATGAAACGTCAAACATTGGTAATTTGTTTTATTCAACACACAAAGAACGTGAGTGAAATATATTGATGTGTGTTTTATAAGATTCACAGTGCCTAGTATTTATTTTCAATAAATACGGAATAATTCTGTCTTTCTTGTTTTATGTTGCCTTAAATAATGTAACGAGTGTGATAAGTTTATGGAATTAAATAATTTATCAAGATTGAATCGGTAATAGTTGCACATAGCGGCCCTTGTTTATTGTCTTTATTGTATGAATTGAATGATTCTTATTTAAAAGTTATACATATTATTTAATATCTGATATTCATAAGCGGGGCATACGGTTTTAGGCACAAAATTTGTTTATAAACACAGGCCTACTTTAATATCTCTCCATGAATATAACTGGCAGACGTTCCTGAAGTTTAACGGAGGTTGGATATTTGACATTGGATAAAAAGGATCGATTAACTCTTTAAGTGATCTAAAGACCTCTAGATTTTTGTGCACCGTTAGTGGGGATTTCCATGCGTAAGACCCGGATGTCAGGCAAGCAAGAACGGGTGTTGAGCTGCATGACAGGATTAAATCCTTCAGATATACTATTAAGATTCCTTTTCCAAACTAATTTTAATATAAAATAAACAACACAAGTATAGAAAATAATATTTTTATTCATGAAACTTCATGGTTCACACGGATGAATGCAAAATCGACGAGTGAATACTTGAGGCTCCTATTATCGCCAACTGCCGACGAGGCATCTCAACTTGTCAAGACCATAATTTTAAAACTGCTGAAATGGACTGTTAAATTTCGGACTTCCACAAATTTAATTATTTTTTTCTGTACGAAATTTCACAGATTTTACGGTATAAATAAAAGCCATAAAACCAGGTACTTATGATTATTATTTAAATGGGTGAATTTTGTATATTCTGGATTCTCAACATCATTGTTTGGTGAAAACTGAATAAATACCAGACATGGTGCAAATACTTTGCAATTGTATTTAAATACGAATATGAATATGTACTCCATTATAAAATTTCTTGCATAAAGAATGGGAATTCAGGTAAAAATTAAAGCATATGAATACCAGTGCAAATACTTTCAAAATGTATTCATGAATGCATTCATGAATATATTCTTTAATATAATTGTATCCGCCAAAACGAAGTTTTGCGGATACTGTGTTTTTGACCGGGTTCCGCCGCCCTGTTCATTTCCGGAGAACTTCTCTGAGACTACTGGACAGATTTTTCCGAAACTTACACAAATTATCGGGTCACATGTGAACTGGTGCCTAACCAAGTGATCTTGACCTCTGACCTTTCCTCTCTGCCCAGCGTCTGTTTGTGCGTCTGTTTTCACACATAAACCCACATATCTCAGGAACGGTTTGACCAATCAGGAGTTTTTTACACAAATCTAGCCCTGGGATAGCTTTATAACATACACAAAAATGATGGCGCCACCTGCAGCCATTTTTGCACAGCGTCCATCTGTTTGTCTGCCTTAGGTTAAAATCACTCATATCTCTGCAGTGGTTTGACTAAATTACCTGAAATTCGACATGCTTATACATCCTGCATAGCTTTCTTGATTTTATGACAGGTGGCGCCACCTACATTCAAGTTCACGCTGCAGACATTAATGCTTATATCTCCGGACTTGTTTGACCAATCAGGAAAAAAAATTTACACAAATGTAGCCCTTGCATATCTTTATAACATACACAAAAATGATGGCGCCACCTGCAGCCATTTTTGCACAGCATCCATCTGTTTGTCTGCTGTGGGATATATTCAATCATATCTCTGCAGTGGTTTGACTTTTCCACATGAAATTTTGCATGTGTATACATCTTGGATAGTTTCTCGTTCAAATAACAGGTGGCGCCACCTACAATCATGTTTATGTGATGTGTGTTTCCCCTTGCCACTCAATCCATGCCTCACTTCACCCGTCCTTCTCTGATTTTGGCGGATACATGTAGTCGCTTGTGGACTACCTGTATTCTAGTTTTAATAATCATTTCAGCTATATTTCATTTTTAAAAATCATACGATTCTCTTATTATTTTTTATAAAAATTATATTTGGGACAATATTTGTAATTTTTTTTTAATAAATTGGTAAACTCTTATATTATATGTTCTGCTTATAAGTTATATGGCCAAGTCAAAATCTGTGTGACAATAGTACTCCATTTGTTAATAAAATAAATGAAATCAATCCTCTTCCCTGTATCCAAAGGTACTATCAAAATCATAGATAAGCTAAACAACAACAACTCATAATACAGCTTATATTTATTACCACACAAAACCAGCATGTGCCTCATTTCTAAATTATATTTTTATGCCCCCGCCACAAAGTGGCCGGGGCATATAGTTTTACCCATGTCCGTCATTCCGTCATTCCGAAATCAAACAGTTGTACAGACTTTTTTTTGCAGTGCCTGAAGATATTGGCCTGAATTTTGGTGTGTGGACAGATAATGACCAGTTACAGATCGAGTTCGCGTTTCGTCCTGGTTGACCTACTTTTGACTGTTTAAGGCTCCTAAACTTTGAAAATTTCATGAAAAATAGAAATTTTCATAACAAATACACATGTACGGACTTTTTTTCGCAATGCCTGCAGATATTGGCCTGATTTTTGATGTGTTGGTAGATAATGACCAGATATAGATCAAGTTCACATTTCGTCCAAGTTGACCTACTTTTGACCATTAAACGGCTCCTTAACTTAGAAACTTTCATGAAAAATAGAAATTTTCCTTTAATTTTGACAGCATATTAACATAAATATTTAATTTGTTAAATCTAAAGTTTTAAAATAAAAGCTACAAAAGCTAGTTATTGATTTCTTTCTTGAGGCTCTATTGTAGTCATTTGCTTTGATTACAGATGCAGGGTCCCACTTCAGGTCACTGGAAGTCGGCAATGCCAGGGTTTCTGATTTGTTACAGTCACTGGGGGAGATCCCCTGCTGTGACAGGTGTACAGTTATTTTCATATCACCACCCAAATCATCCCCCCCCCCTCCCCCACCCCCCCCTCCCACACCCCCCCCCCTCCATTGTCCGTCGTCCGTCCGGATGTCCGTCCGTAAGACTGGCACGTTTCGACACCGTTGGACCTACGAATCTGAAATTCGGCATACAGTTAGATATCCCCAAAATCTCCTACCATGCCGAAAATTGGGTCAATAGGACTTCGTTCCTACGAGATATTAAGGAAAAACCTCAATTTTTTATTAGAAATCTATTTTCACTCTCCAGGACTGCCTAATATCAAAACCACTCATCTGGTTTTCTTCATATTTACCATAAATATTCCTCTATATAGTTTCTATGTACATGCCAGATATTAAGTCAGTATTATATAATTTAAAAAAGTTATGGGCCCAAACATAATGGACTTTGTAAAAAAATCAGGAAGATATTTGGTCACTTAAGACCAAAAGTGTTAAAGGTAGGGACTTTTTTTCCAGTAATACAACTTTAATTAATCAAAATTTAATTGTATACCAGATCAAAATTTGTTAAATTTTTTTAAATATTGGCAAAAATATAAAATTGGTACCTTAAATTTTGCCCAACTTTGGCCATGGCACTTTTTTCCTGTAAGTACTGTGGATTTAATTTTCACAGCATGTATACATAAGGATTCAATCTGTTAAAATCTGAAATTTGAAAATAAAAGCTGCAAAATTAGGCTAGTTATTGAATTTTTTTGGAGACGCTTGTTGTATTCCCTCACATTGTCAAGCAGTCCACTTTGATGACTGTAGGTCATTCAGTGCACATCTCTATGCTCCCCAGGCTGTTGGCATAATTTTAGATGTCCCCAGGAAAAACTTTATTTAATCAACATTCAATTGTGTACCCAAAATTAGATCTGAATTTTGCAAATTTTTCAAGTTATTAGCATAAATAAAAAATCAATATCTTAAATTTTGTCCAACTTTGGCACTGTTGGTTTAATTTTCACAGCATATATACATAAGGATTTAATCTTTTTAAATCTGAAATTTCAAAGAAATTGATTGGAAGGAATAGCTTTTATTCATGTTTTCATACACCATGTCAAGTGTTGTTTACATCTAGCCCACCTAGTAAGTAGTACAGCCTTCACTTGCATTATGTAACCCACCGCAGGCAGCTTGCCTTGGGTCAGCTTGGCCACTACCAGCAGGCTTCCCCTCTGCCCTGCACTCCCCCCCCCCCCCCAGATTGTGCATAAACTAGATGAATGTTATTATTTTCTGTATTTGATTCATTCTTATTCTAGGCTATGCTACATTTTAGATTTTGTATTGTACCTCCAGGGTAACAATGATTAAAGTGTACATTTAATTGTGTCCACAAAGTGGTGTATTGCTATGAAAGTGTGGATGTTCATGAGATAAGTAATTCCTTACTTCAGAGGAGTAAAAACTTCACCAGGTGTGAAATTGACTATTAATTCCAGTAATAAATTAAAACTAGGATAGTAATTAGCACAATGATATTGTTTGTCCCTCATTCAACCAACAGTGTGTATACTATTTGAAAAGATGTTTATCAAATTGTTTTATCAAATTTACTGAATCTTTTATTTTATTTTGGTGAATAAAATTAAGCATGTACTGAAAACTCCAATGTGCAAAACTTTTTAATAGTGATTCAAGGAATATTCTTGTAGATGCCATGTTGTGGCATTATTTTCTTTTAAATTCAGTTTAAACATTTATGATTTAAAAATAATAAAATATATGTGTATGCATAATATGACCCAATATGAGCTACACTCTGATGATTGCAACTTTTGCAACAATTCTAATATTTTAACTTATAGTTTCAGTTTTTTACTCTGTATATATTATGATTGCAACTTTTGCAACAATTCTAATATTTTAACTTATATTTTCAGTTTTTTTTATTAAAAATTTATAAACCTGTAAATAAAAAAATGATTCAGATAAAAACTTCTTAATGGAAAAAGTGGATGTGCTTTAAAAAATAGGATTATATATAAACTTAAATGCATTATTCCCTTGAAAGTGAAATAAAGGTATTAGTCCATTCTGTCCACTTGCCTGTCCATCTGTAAATTTTCATATGCATCACAGTATCTCAAAACTTTTACTGTTTTTTTTCATGACAGTCTTGTCAGAGTATTAGTTTGCAATCATATATTTAGAACTTTACTGTAGCCAAGTAGGAGGGCCCCTTTTCTCTAAGCTTTTCTAGGCTCATATAAATGAAAAACATTACAATAGAATATTTCTACATCCACCTTCGTGCTGCCCTCACTTTTCCCTTCTCCGAACCCCATCCAAAAGTCAGCCTCAGTAAGCAAGAACAAGATGAATCAGATATATTCATACTTTAATATTTTGTATAACTATTCGTCCATAGGTACCTATGTACATGCCAGAAATTATGTCAATATTGTGTAATATGTAGACATAGTGAGCATCACAATAATGTACCTTGTCAAGACTTAAGAGATATTGTGTCATACAGTCACAAATTCATAAATCACTTCATCAGCATAGTTAATCATAACATCATATCTGTCAAATTGAAAGCTTGCAGACTACCATACACTTTAGATTCTTCAACAAATAGCCTTATCATCATTCTACTACTGCTTATTACTGCTGTCATTGCATTCATATTTGCTCAAATATATCACAATTTTCAACCCCTCCTAAATAAATAAAAAATAAACCACTATATTTTACTTTATTAATCCATCAGTCAGGTAATTTCATTTATCATTTACTCACACATTACATTACATTCCTTTATAATAGCCCAACATGTCCATGATATTCATAAGCTTTATCGACTCAATATAGTATCACAGTGGAGAAACATTTATAGTCCAATCACAATCAGCTGAGCACCGTGACCCATGGGTCCCTTGTTTTTCATATATTCCTGATTTCTTTTTTAGCAAACCTGTGAGCTTATGCGTTGGTGTGGCGTCGTCCGTCGTCTGTCGTCTGTACGTTAACCCATACTATCTTGAAAACGGCAAGAGTTAGCATAAAAAAATTTTCTGCAAAAAATTAGTCATTTAAAAAACTCTATCGGATTTTGCTTATTTTTGGCTATCTTCATTTTCTTAGATTTTATAGAGAAAAAGCTAAAGAGCTTTAACAATCTTCTTCTCCGAAACTGTTCAGCCAAATTGTCCAATATTTCACAGAAATGATCCCTGGAACAATCTCTATTAAGTTTGTTAGAATGGTTTAAGTTCGGTGATTTTTTGGCCGAGTTACAGCTAGTTGTAACTTAGTCATCTGTCCAAAAAAGCATACTAAAATTACAATCTTAGAAACGGCTGGAGCTGTCATCACCAAATTTTATGCCAATGTTGGTCACACGAGTCATGTCTGAAATTGAGATATTGGTGGTGCCACCTTTATCGGCCTTTTTTGAACGGGGGTCATCAGTGGCCGTATCATACTGACAGCTACAAAAAACTTCTTCTCTGAAACCATTTGGCCAAATTGTTTAATATCGCACAAAAATGATCCTAGGGTAGTGCATTCTGAAGTTTGTTCAAATGGTCTCAGTTCAGTGACTTTTGACTGAGTTATGGGAAGCTGAATTTAGTCATATGCCATAACAGCCCATTTTAGCTCAGTGGCTACAAAGATCTTCTTCCCAAATACCACTGGGCCAAATTCTTAAATTTCACACATTAATTATCCTTAGATGTTGATAATTCAAGTTTGTTCAAATGGTTTCGGTTCAGTGATTTTTGGTTGAGTTATTGGAAGCTGAACTTAGCCATTTTGCTTTATTTTCCCATATGAGTTATAAACCTGCAAAACGTTTTTAGCTCAGCTGACTATTAGTCATCTGAGCTATAGTCGTGGTCCATTGTCCGTCCGTCTGTCCATCCGTCCGTCCGTCCGTAGATGTGGCACGTTTTGAAACCGTAAGACCTAGGAATCCAAAATTCAGCATAATGTTAGATGTCCCCAAGATCTCCTACCAAGCCGAAAATTGGGTCAATAGGACTTCGTTCCTACGAGATATTAAGGAAAAACCTCAATTTTTTATTAGAAATCTATTTTCACTCTCCAGGACTGCCTAATATCAAAACCACTCATCTGGTTTTCTTCATATTTACCATAAATATTCCTCTATATAGTTTCTATGTACATGCCAGATATTAAGTCAGTATTATATAATTTAAAAAAGTTATGGGCCCAAACATAATGGATATTGTAAAAAATCAGGAAAAATAATAACTCACTTAACATGAAAAATTTTGAAACTAGAGTCTATTTTCTCAAGTATATAACTATGTTTAATTAAGATTCAATTGTTTACCCAAAATTAGATCTGAATTTTGTAAATTTTTTAAGTTATTAGCATAAAAAAAAAATCAGTACCTTAAATTTTGCCCTACTTTGACCATGGCACATTTTTTTCCTGTAAGCACCATTGATTTTATTTTCACAGCATGTAAACATAAATATTTAGTTTGTCTAAATCTGAAATTTGAAAATAAAAGCTTGAAAATTAAGCTAGTTATTCATTTTTTTTCTGTAGTCACTTGCTTTGATTACAGATGCAGGGTCCCACTCCAGGTCACTGGAAGTCAGCTATGCCAGGGTTTCTGATTTGTTACAGTCACTGGGGGAGATCCCCTGCTGTGACAGGTGTACAGTTATTCCCATATCACCACCCCAATCACCCCCCCCCCCCCAACCCAACCCACCAAGTGTTATGCAGTAATTGTTATTGTTTTCACTGTAATGCTGTTTCCACTCCGATATGCAAAAACTTTCCTTGAAAAAATAATTCAAGGTGTAATCCAGAAGATGCAATGTTGTGTAATGTAGCATTTTTAAAGAAATCAATTTTCTTTTAAATGATTTTAACAAATATAAATGAACCAATCAGTATGCTTAAATTATTATAAAATATGAAGCACATTATGGATAAATAAAGACACAATTAAAAATTGTGAAATCTAAATCAAGTATTATTTTTAGATATTTATTGTTTTGCAGATTTAAAAGATATATTTTTGTGGTAAAAAATAAATAAACATTTGTATGCATGATGTGGTGTTATCTGATAAGATTGAGATTTATGATGATGCAATTGAGAATTATGAATCAATTTTTATATTCAGATATATATTGTAAATTGGAAATGTATATAAACTTAAATTAGAAAATAATTGATGTGATAAAAAAACCAGGATTTAATATAAACATTTGTTCATTGTTTTCCTGCCTCAGCAGAATTTGAGATCAGGCTTTGTTTGCCCTGTTTTATGTTGTTAATTAGCTATATTTCAACTGTATACATTTCATAAAAAAAAATATATATTTAATAATATATATTATACAAAAAATAGATTCAATTGAACAAATGTGTAAACTACTGAAATGTCAACAGTTAATCGAAAAACCAACTAATGATCATGGTAATAGTACAGATCATTTGTTCACAAACTGCTCACAAGCTTTAGTTTCAACATTAGGAAACACATGGTCAGGTCACAAAATATTTTTTGCAACAATTTCTTGCTCATCAATACAAACCAATCATATAAACCAACCATGGCCTTTATTACCTCTTCCTCTTACACTTTATCTCCATTAGATATTATTTTAGATTTTTACCTTCAAGGTTAACATCAGCTGAGCACAGTGACCCATAGGTCCCTTGTTTGATTGACACCACTGAGGCCAATTTGTTTAATATTTTACAAGAATAATCCCTTGAATAATTCTTATAATAATTGTCTTTTATGGTTCCAAAGAATGATTTTGGATGAATAATAAAGATTGAATTGAGTCATTTTACCATATATGTTAGCTGTGTGAAGCAGATACATCTAGCCTAGAACCAGTTTATCAGCATCCGTTACATCATGCTCCAGATATTTAGATTTCAGGTTATCTTTGGTTAATATTGACAAGAATTTTTTTTAAAAACTTTTAAAAAATGTAGATTTATGATTTTAGATATTCCTCATGCCAGGCAATGTTTACAATCACAGGTATACGTTAACCCATACTATTTCGAAAATGAGTGGAGCTAGCATCATGAAATTTAATGCAAAAAATTAGCCATCTGAAAGAAATTGGCATTTTCTTAGATTTTTTTGAGAAAAAGCTAAAAAACCTTTAAAAATCTTCTCCTCTGAAACAGTCAAGCCAATTTGTTCAATATTTCACAGAAATATTCTTTTATGCCATCTCTCTCACGTTTGTTCAAACGGTTCACGTTAGATGAATTTTGGCCGAATTACAGGAAGTTGAACCTAGTCATCTGTCTAAAAAGCATACTAAAATGACAATATCAGAAACGGCCAGAGTTATCATCACCAAATTTTATGCCAGTGCAAATGTTGATCACTCATATTTGAAGTTGCAGATTTTGATGTGCCACCTACATTGACCTGTTTTTTATGGGGAAAAACCTCATAATTTTAGCCTCTTTCAGCTTAAAATGTTTATGATAAAACTGTCAAGTTGAATCGTTCAATTTTTCAAAAGAATTATCATAGGACATGGTTCTTTCAATCATACCAGAAAAACTTAATTGGTCTTATGGCCGTTATTATGTCCAACTCAAACTGAGGACTGCAAAACTGTTCTTCTACAAAATTATTGTTTCAATTATAACTTCTGTTACATGGCACAAAAATTATTCTTAGGTGGCCTTTGTTCAAGTTTACTTGAATGATTTCTGGTAGAATTATTGGACCTTTAACAATGAAAGAACTGAATCTTTTATTAATCTAGATATTTTGAATAAAAAAAAGTTTATGAATATTTTAGCTTGAAAAAAAAGCATTTTAGCCAAAGTCTTTCAGTATGTGTAAACAGATTTGCCAACAGGCCAAGATCGTGTCTGTATATTTAAATAGGTTAAGAAACTGCCAACTGCTTCAGATTTGGCAATAGATCAAGAGTTCATTCAGTGCAGCCAGATATAGGTCAAGAGTTCAGTCAGTGCAGCCAAGCACAAGGCATGTGATCCCCTCATGGGTGACATGTGAACACCTCATGGGCAGCATGTGATCACCTCATGGGCAGCATGTGATCATCTCATGGGTGTCATGCCCCTCAGGGCTGCATGTGGAGCCAATCTATTTATAGCTTTGGCAGACTGCCAACTGTATCAGATTAGGCAACAGGTCAAGAGTTCACTCAGTGCAGCCAGGTACAGGTCAAAAGTTCACCCAGTCTAGCCAGGTGCAGGTCATGAGTTCACTCAGTATAGTAGCCTGAGCTAGCAAATTTCTCACAGTTCACTCGGGGCAACTGCCTTTCTCACCTAAGCCTGGTCAGCCCCTTGCATCAGACTTAAGGTAAGTTTGATGTATTGGCCTAATATTCTGACCTGTCTATTTGTCTTTGATGGGTTTCTTGTTCACAAGACAGGTGTCACCACCTACAATGACATTTGCACAGTGTGTGACTTTTGTGCCTGCTTATTTCTATTGAAGAATTTGATATATCATCCTGAAATTGGGCATATTTATACCTATCGTATTTTAATTATCGTATACTTGTCGTATACAAGACTGGTGGTGCCACCTACAATAATTTTTTGCACAGTGTGTGTCCCTGCTTATTTCTCAGGAGGTGTTTGATATATCAGTCTGAACTTGGGCATATGTATATATCTGTGATAGCTTTGTTGTATACAAGACTGGTGGTGCCAGCTACAATCATTTTTAGCTCAGCTGACTGTAAGTCAACTGAGGTATAGGAATGGCGCTTTGTCCGTCGTCCGTCTGGATGTTCGTCCCTCCATTAGCAGGGCACAAATCGTAACAGCTGGTCCTAGAAACTTCTAAGTGAACATCCAGGGAGGTCAATTAAAAATTTCCTTGGAAACCTGAAATTAGGTCACTGCAACCTTTTTCCTTCGAGCTATGGGGTTTGAAAGTACCCCCCAGAATAGTAAAAAATTTGATACAAAACCTCCAATATCTTGATAATTAATGCATGGTTTGTCATGAATCTTGCCTTGAATTTTGACCTTGACTAGTTTTGTCAGTTCCTGAAACGTGGTGGCACCACCTATATTTTTTCCTAGTTTAACAAATATTTTTCTATTTATTTACTATAAAATGACAATAATCATGTCAGTTTCTCAACTGTCATTACATCTGGTGTCCTAAAACAGGTGTGTTTATTGATCACAAGTGGATGCCCTATACTAATCACCCTGTCTGTCAGTCTGTCTGTTTGTATGTCTGTCTGTCTGTCAATCCGTCCATCCACACAAATTAGTTTCCAGATGATAACTCCAGTTAAGTTTGATATAAATGGCCAACCACTTAAGAAAGAACCATGTTGGTTTTGCGGTCCGACGGTGAAAGGTCAAGGTCACAGGACCCATTTCTTAAAAAGGAATGTGTATGCATTTGAAGCCAAACTTTTCATCGCAAACCTATCACCTTCAAGATATTGCTGACCTACCACTACGGGAAGATTCTGTTTGATTTTGGGTCATAGGTCAAAGGTCAAGGTCACAGGGCCCATCCATTGACAAATTAGTTTATGGATGATAATTCTGCTTTAGAATGACAGACTGGCTTCAAACTTGATTTGATAATGACCAACCACATATGTAAATTCATTTTGATTTTCAGGGTCCAGCGATCTAAGTTGAAGGTCACAGAAGCCACATCTTTAAAAAGATTGTGGATGCACTGTAAATCAAACTTTTCATCCTGAACTTTCCAATGGCTTACTTGCCCAAAGTGAGAAAACCTGTAGAGGTTATCTGGTCAGAAGTCAAGGTCACTTTTTAAAAGATTGTTACAATAATCCTTATGCTGCAAGTTCAAGGATATTAAGTTCTTAGATTTTTTGGGTACAAGGTCATTGGTTAAGGTCACAGGATTGTCATTTTGAAAAATTTCTTTCGAAATATCCTTATAGACAAATTCAACTGAGCGTTAAGACCCATGTGTCCCTAGTTGTGTTGTGTGCACCCATGCCAAAATTTCAGCAGTGATGTTTGTGTAATTGTTTCTTATTCAAAATGTTTAGTACCTGCATTGTTCATATACATGAGAAGTCATGGTCCAGCATTGAAGCATTATACCTGGTGTATTTTCCAATGCACAGGTTCGCATTAGGCCTGTAGGCCTTGTTTTATAAAAAAAAAGTCAGCTGAAAAGCATTTTGTATTTGGAAAATAAATTTCAAAGTTATTTCAAGTAGGAACCACTTTTGTGTACAGATGGCAGCACTTGGTTTACCATTGGCAGATTGCGAGAGCCTTGATGTTGGCCATTAGCCAAGATGATGTCAGCGCTATAAATAGTTTTGGCACAGTGCCAGGATTGGAAGAAGTGCAGCCAGGTATAGGTCAAGAGTTCACTCAGTGCAGTAGCTGCATTCTATATATAGCTTTGGCAGACTGCTCACTGCATCAGATTTGGCACCAAAGTTCAGCCTAGATCAGTTTATAGCTTTGGCAGACTGCCAACTGTGTGAGATTATGCAACAGGTCAAGAGTTCACTCAGTGCAGCCAGGTACAGGTCAAAAGTTAACTCAGTCTAACCAGGTGCAGGTTAAAAGTTCCTCAGTGCAGTAGCCTGAGCCATCAATTTGTCACAGTTCACTCAGAGCAACTGCCTTTCTCACCTAAGCCTGGTCAGCCCATTGCATCAGACTCAAGGTAAGTTTGATGTATTGGCCTGATATTTTGACCTGTCTGTGTGTCTTTGATGACTTTCTCGTTCACAGGAAAGGTGTTGCCACCTACAATGACTTTTGCACAGACACCTGCTTATTTCTACAGAGGAATGTCATATATCAGCCTGAAATGGGGCATCTTTATACATATCTAATTGCTTTGTCGTATACAAGACTGGTGGTGCCACCTACAATAATTTTTGCACAGTGTGTGTCCCTGCTTATTTCTCAGGAGGGGTTTGATATATCAGTCTGAAATGTGGCATATGTTTATATCTTTGATAGCTTTGTTATATACAAGACTAGTGGTGCAAGCTACAATCATTTTATGTTGTGTGCACCAATGCCAGAATTTCAGCTGTGATATTTGTGTAATTGTTTCTTATCCAAAATGTTTAGTACTTGCATTGTTCATATACATTAAAAGTAATGGTCGAGCATTGAAGCATTATACCTGGTGTATATCCCAATGCCAATTTGCATTAGGCCTGTAGGCCTTGTTTCTCTATTATACAGACCTTCAAAGATGTGGTCATCTGTTAACAGGGCACAAATTGTAACCATTGGACTTAGAATCATCTAACTTGACATCCAGGGAGGTCCATGAAAAATCTGCTTGGAAACCTGAAAACAGGTCTCTGTAACCCATATCCTCTGAGCTATGCTTCTGTTGAATGGGGATACCACCTTCAAAATTTGGCATTGATAAAATTCCTTTTGTGAATGTTTTCCTCGTGAGCTGAGCATCATGACCCCTGGGTCACTTGTTTTTTTTTTCATGAAGGCACTCCCCCCCCCCCCCCCCCCCATTAACATTTTCTCTGAACTAAACATTCAGTTTTACTTTCATAGCTAAATTGGTGTTTGTGTGGCATACTTCTGCAAATTAAAAGTGTTCATTTATTGTGCTTTCTTCTTTCTTTGTCTCATGACTGCTGAAATTTCTTTGATAAAAAAACAATTCAAGAAAAAAACAAAAGCATAAGGTTTTCAATAGTGTATTTATTCAATGGTTAATACAGAAACAGTATACATATATGGTTTGCATTAAATAATAAAAAATCTTATTCTAAATTCTGTCTTGTTTGTCTCTCTCTCTCTCTCTTTCTTTCTCTCTCTCTCTCTCTCTCTCTCTCTCTCTCTCTATATATATATATATATTTAATGAGACAAACAGACAGAATTTAGAATGATGAGATTATACATATACATATACAGGCGTGAACTATAAAAAAAATTACATGGATTCCACCAAGTTGAATGGGTTTTAAGCCAACTGGAATTTGCGTAACCCACAAGTGGGTTACGCCAGTTTGTAATTTGTCCAGGCCTGTAGAGGCTCTCACAAAATATTGTTTTGTACCTGCAGTGAGACAAGTCGTCTGGCTTTCACGGCGTTCTCAGTCAGACTGAGCTGGATGATAAAGGAGCTTCATCGCTGCCTGCTGCTTGCACTCAGTGCCGAAAACTCTCCACTTACAGTCACTCAGATCATCAAGGTCAGAATCTGTAATACTAACCAGATTTTATTAACTGAATGAATCATGTATAAAATTGGGCATGTCTCAGCAGATTTTCTACCACCCCAGTTTAGTAAATAAACCATTTCCCTTGCCAGGGTCAT
Source organism: Sipunculus nudus (assembly GCA_026874595.1). Classification (NCBI taxonomy): domain Eukaryota; kingdom Metazoa; phylum Annelida; class Sipuncula; order Golfingiida; family Sipunculidae; genus Sipunculus; species Sipunculus nudus. Next base: position 48,011,652 of record CM049312.1, read on the forward strand.
TAAAAATTCATCCAGAGAGAGCTGATTGACATCAGCCATGTAAATATGTCTAGGGTATCTTGTGGCCAAAAGTTCTCCAGAATTTTTAGCGAACCTGTGAGCTTATGCGATGTTGTGGCGTCGTCTGTCTTCTGCCGTCCATCGTCTGTCTGTAAACCCATATTATCATGAAAACGGCAAGAGCTACCATCCCCAGATTTTATGCAATAATCTGTCACATATCAAATATTGTGGGTTTCAGCTTATTTTTTGCTATCTCCATTTACTTAGATTTTATAGGGAAAAAGCTGAAAAACCTTTAAAAAGTCTTCTTCTTGTAACAGTCCAGCCAAATTGTTCAATATTTTACAAAAATGATCCCAGAGGCAAGCCCTCTCAAGTTTGTTCAAATGGTTTGCATTTGATGAATTTTAGTGGTGTTAAATGAATTTGAACAGTCATTTGGCCTATTAAGCATACTGACAGAGTAATCTCAGAAATGACATTTTAGCCAAAGTCTTTCAGTATGTGTAAACAGATTTACCAACAGCCCAAGATTATGTCTGTACCTTTAAATAGGTTGAGAAACTGCCAACTGTTTCAGATTTGGCAACAGATCAAGAGTTCATTCAGTGCTGCCAGATATAGGTCAAGAGTTCAATCAGTGCAGCCAAGCACAAGGCATGTGATCACCTCATGGGTGACATGTGTACACCTCATGAGCACCATTAGATCACCTCATGGGTGTCATGTCCCTCAGGGCTGCATGTGGAGCCAATCTGTGAGCTACAGATGCAATGGTGTGGCTACTATTTCAGATTTGGCAACAGGCCAAAGGTCAGTCTGGATCTATATATAGCTTTGGCAGACTGCCAACTGTATGTGATTAGGCAACAGGTCAATAGTTCAATCAGTGCAGCCAGGTATAGGTCAGGAGTTCACTCAGTGCAGTAGCTGTATTCTATTTATAGCGTTTGCAGACTGCCCACTGCATCAGATTTGGCACGAAAGTTCAGCCTGGATCTATTTATAGCTTTGGCAGACTGCCAACTGTGTGAGATTATGCAACAGGTCAAGAGTTCACTCAGTGCAGCCAGGTACAGGTCAAAAGTTCACTCAGTCTAGCCAGGTGCAGGTCATGAGTTCAATCAGTGTAGTAGACTGAGCCTGCAAATTTGTCAGAGTTCACTCGGGGCAACTGCCTTTCTCACCTAAGACTGGTCAGCCCCATGCATCAGACTCCAGGTAAGTTTGATGTATGGGCCTGATATTTTGTCTACTTGTCTTTGATGGCTTTCTTGTTTACAAGACAGGTGTCGCCACCTACAATGACTTTTGCACAGTGTATGCTCCTGCTTATTTCTACAGTGGAATGTCATATATCAGCCTGAAATTGGGCATGTTTATATATATCGAAAAGCTTTGTCATATACAAGACTGATGGTGCCACCTACAATAATTTTTGCACAGTGTGTGTCCCTGATTATTTCTAAGGAGGGGTTTGATATATCAGTCTGAAATTAGGCAGAAGTATATATCTCTGATAGCTTTGTTGAATACAAGACTGGTGGTGCCAGTTACTACCATTTTTAGCTCAGCTGACTGTAAGTCATCTGAGCTATAGGGATCACCTTTTGTCCGTCGTCTGTCCGGCCGTCCGGGCGTCTGTCCGTTAACAGGGCACAAATCGTAACCGCTAGAACTGGAATCTTCTTACTTGACATCCTGGGAGGTCTATGGAAATTCTCCTTGTAAACCTGAAATTAGGTCACTGTGACCTATATTTGCGAACTATGGGGTTCCGAAGTACCCCCCAGAATAATGGAAAATTTGATACAAAAGCTCAAGTATCTGAACAACTAATGCATTGATTATCATGATTTTTTGCATGGATATTGATCATGGAGTGTTTCATCAGTTTCTGCAGACTGGTGGCGCCACCTGTATTTTTCAGATTTTTACCAATATTTTTCTCTATTTTTGAGACCTCTTAAGATGGGGCCATCTGTTAACAGGGCACAAATCGTAACAACTACACCTAGAATCTTCTCTCTTGACATGCAGGGAGGCCCATAAAAAGTCTCTTTGGAAACCTGAAATAAGGTCTCTGTTACTTATAACCTTTGAGCTATGGGGCTCCGAAGTACCCCCCAGAATAATGGAAAATTTGATACAAAAGCTCAAGTATCTAAACAACTATTGCAGTGATCACCATGATTCTTTGCATGGATATTGATCATGGAATGTGTCATCAGTTTCTGCAGTATGGTGGCGCCACCTGTATTTTTTTTATTTTTATGAATTTTTTTCTGTATTTTTGAGACCTCATAAGATGCAGTCATCTGTTAACATGGCACAAAACGTAACAACTGGACCTAGAATCTTCTCTCTTGACATGCTGAGGGGCCCATGAAAAGTCTTCTTAAAAACTTGAAATTAGGTCTCTGTTACCCATAACCTCTGAGCTATGGGGCTCCGAAGTACCCCCCAGAAAAATGGAAAATTTGATACAAAAGCTCAAGTATCTGAACAACTAATGCATTGATCATCATGATTTTTTGCATGGATATTGATCATGGAGTGTTTCATCAGTTTTGGCAGACTGGTGGCGCCACCTGTATTTTTTCGATTTTTACCAATATTTTTCTCTATTTTTGAGACCTCTTAAGATGCAGCCATCTGTTAACAGGGCACAAATCGTAACGACTACACCTAGAATCTTCTCTCTTGACATGCAGGGAGGCCCATAAATAGTCTCTTTGGAAACCTGAAATTAGGTCTCTGTTACCCATAACCTTTGAGCTATGGGGCTCCGAAGTACCCCCCAGAATAATGGAAAATTTGATACAAAAGCTCAAGTATCTAAACAACTATTGCAGTGATCACCATGATTCTTTGCATGGATATTGATCATGGAATGTGTCATCAGTTTCTGCAGTATGGTGGCGCCACCTGTATTTTTTTTATTTTTACGAATTTTTTTCTGTATTTTTGAGACCTCATAAGATGCGGTCATCTGTTAACATGGCACAAAACGTAACAACTGGACCTAGAATCTTCTCTCTTGACATGCTGAGGGGCCCATGAAAAGTCTTCTTAAAAACTTGAAATTAGGTCTCTGTTACCCATAACCTCTGAGCTATGGGGCTCCGAAGTACCCCCCAGAAAAATGGAAAATTTGATACAAAAGCTCAAGTATCTGAACAATTATTATATTGATCACCATGATTCTTTGCATGGATATTGATCATGAAATGTTTCATCAGTTTCTGCATTCTGGTGGCGCCACCTGTATTTTTTCAATTTTTAGCTCAGCTGACTGAAAGTCATCTGAGCTATAGGGATCACCTTTTGTCCGTCGTCCGTCCGGCCATCCAGCCGACTGTCCATTAACAGGGCACAAATCATAACCACTGAACCTGAAATCTTCTCACTTGACATCATGGAAGGTCAATTTAAATTCTCCTTGGAAACCTGAAATTAGGTCACTGTGACCTATATCCTCTGAGCTATGGGGCTCTCACGTACCCTAAGAATAATGCAAAATTTGATACAATAACTAATGCATTGATCACCATGATTGTCCACAACTAATGCATTTATCACCATGATTCTTTGCATGGATATTGATCATGATGTTTCATCAGTTTCTGCAGACTGGTGGCGCCACATGTATTTTTTCGATTTTTTAAAGTTATTTTTCTCTATTTTTGAAACCTTTTAAGATTTGGTCATCTGTTAACAGGGCACAAATCATATCAACTGGACCTAGAATTTTCTGTCATGACATGCAAGGACGGTCATAAAAAGTCTATATGGAAACCTGATATAAGGTCTCTGTTACTGATATCCTTTCAGCTATGAGACTCGGAAGTTCCTCCCAGAATAATGCAAAATTTGATACAATAACTAATGCATTGATCACCATGATTGTCCACATTTGTATTGATAATGGCTTGTTTCATCAGTTTCTGTAGACTGGTGGTGCCACCTGTATTTTGATTTTTTAAGAATTTTTTTCTTGATTTTTGAGACCTTTAAACATTTGGTCATCTGTTAACAGGCCACAAATCATAATGACTTGACCTAGAATCTTCTTTCTTAACATGCAGGGAGGTCCATGAAACATCTTGGAAACCTGAAATTAGGTCTCTGTTACCCATATCCTTCATGCTCTGGGGCTCCGAAGTACTCCCCAGAATAAAGATTTGGTCATCTGTTAACAGAGCACAAATTATAATGACTTGACCTAGAATCTCCTTTCTTGATATGCTGGGAGGCCCCTGAAAAGTCTCCTTGTGCACCTGAAATTACATCTCTGTTACCCATATCCTTCATCCTATGCGGCTTTGAAATACCCCCCAGATTAAACATTTGGTCATCTGTTAACAGGGCACAAATCATAATAACTGGACCTAGAATTTTATTTTTTGACATGCTGGGAGACCCCTGAAAAGTCATCTTGTAAACCTTGAAAATAGCTGTCTGTTACCCATATCCTTCATGCTACAGAGCTCCATAGTACCCCAATGAATATTGGATGATTTTATACAAAAGGTCAAGTTTGGAAAAAGTATTTCATTCAAATTTGACATTCAGATGATAAAATTACTAATGTCTTCCTGGTCAGCTGAGCGTCATGACCCCTGGGTCACTTGTAGTGTTGTGTGCACCCATGCCAGAATTTCAGCAGTGATGTTTGTGTAATTGTTTCTTATTCAAAATGTTTAGTACTTGCATTGTTCATATACATGAGAAGTAATGGTAAAGCATTGAAGCATTACACCTGGTGTAATTCCCAATGCACAGGTTTGCACTAGGCCTGTAGGCCTTTTTATAAACACACGGGCGTAATACCAAGGAGTGATCAGCCAAAGGAAACAGATCGGCAGGACAGTCCAGAAGCAAACAGTATCCTTCTGCTTCTACAAAGAGTTACGGATAGCATGGGGATTGACCACAGTGCACGTATGTCTCCTCAGAAATAAGTCAATGCTGATCAGAACATCGGAAAGGCACAGCCTTTTAGCGATCAAAATATCGTGGAAACAGTGACAAGCAGTGATGATACAGCCAGTCCAACCTGAGGAAATAGTTCCCCAACCTCCACAATCATCCACCGAAGTCCGCCAGGCCATGAAGACCGTCTTGCGATATTTCGAGAGCTCGAACTACAGTGAACAGTCCGATATTGACGCTTTTCAGTCATAAGCTGGTAAACAATATTGTTCCATTACGGAATTCTTTGGGGTAGACTCGGATGAAAGAGAAACGGCACAAGGAGAACCATGAGGAATATTATATTTTTTTCCGTATATGTTATACATGTGTATCTTTGTAAATAATTTGTACACACTATATTTTTTCTGTAGTTATTTGTAAATTGTTCTTTCTATGAAAATAACTATGTTAATAAAGTTATAACATTTGAACTACCGCTACGCGTAGACCACAAAGCAGCCTTTTGTCACCAGAGGCATGTATAAGCTGTATATAAAGCTTGTGCAGGAGAAAAGTTCAAATGATAACACAGTAATATGCGGCGACGATCATCTACACAAGAGCAAAAATATAATGAGAAAGCCAGCTCGAACACAAAATTTTGGTTAGAATATAGTTGGCAAATTAACATGATGGGAATGTATATTCGAACTTGAGCATATTATTGTACGAACGATCTGTCTACATAACCACTGATAACCGACTGTGCAACTTTGTTTTACATGACCGCACATCCGCAGCATTTCGATAGGGGTTTTAATTCCTGCCCAGTTTTAATATCAGCAGTGGCAGGGAATTTTTCAGTCTAATCACAAACAAATGTCCAATAACAAGAAACTTTAGCATAGATAAGTGTGAAAATTTTGCAGAAGCTCACAACTTAGTGTCATTTATCCGCCGACAGGTTACCGCTTTATATTTTGTGTGGCGCAAACATGCCAATAGCAAAAGAAATCCGCGAGAAGGGAGTTTATTGTGCAATGGATAAATAGTTCGTCTAATTCTAAGAGTGGAAAAGACAACTACGGTTTAGAAAACATACTGAAGGAACCATGGTCCGGCATAGCACCGGCATTGAAGGCACGGGAAGTCCAAATCACTGCGCATGAAAATAGAGCCTGCATACTAGTAAATCCGCCGAAAAGGCCTTGGCAGAAATACACCAAGCAATTTTTAGCGAACCTGTGAGCTTATGCAATGGTGCGGCTTCGTCCGTCATACGTCGTGTTGTGCCTCGTGCGTCGTGTGTTGTCTGTATGTTAACCATAGCTATCTGAAAAATGGCAGGAGCTAGCATCACCAAATTTTTGGCAAATAATCAGTCTTCTGAAAAACTATCGGATTTTATTTATTTTTTTTTAACTGCATTTTCTTAGATTTTTGCACAGCATCCATCTGTTCATCTGCTTTGGGATTTAAACACTCCTATCTCTGCATTGGTTGGACCTATCAACCTGAAATTTTGCATGTGTATACATCTTGGACAGTTTTTTTTATTTTATGACAAGTGGCGCCACCTACACCACGTTTAAGCTGCAGACATCCAAGCTCATATATTGGGAACTGTTTGACCAGTTGGGCCAAAATTTTGCATGTGTAGAGATCTCCCATAGCTCTTTATCATACGCAAAACTGGTGGTGCCACCTGTAACCATTTTTGCACAGCGTCAATCTGTTCATCTGCCTGGGGATAAAATCACTCATATCTTTGCTGTGGTTTGACTTATCCAACTGAAATTTTGCAGGTTTATACATCCTTGACAGCTTTCTTGATTTTATGGCAGGTGGTGCCACCTACATTCAAATTTACGCTGATGACATCCAAGCTCATATCTCTGGAACCATTTGACTGATTGGGCAAAAATTTTGCATGTTTATAGATCTCACATAGTTCTGTATCATACGCAAAACTGGTGGCGCCACCTGCAATCATTTATGTACAGTGTCTGTCTGTTTATTTGCCGTGGCATAAAATAACTCCTAACTCGGCAGTGGTTTGACATATCTGCCTAAAGTTTTGCAGGTTTGTACATCTTGGATAGCTTTCTTGATTTTTTTGCAAGTGGCGCCACCTACATTTATGTATACGCTGCAAACATTCAGGCTTATATCTTAGGCCTGGTTTGACATAGCCCCCTGAAATTTTGCATGTATATAGATCTCACATAGCTCTTAATCATACACAAAATTGGTTGCGCCACCTGCCACCATTTTTGCACAGCGTCCATCTGTTTGTCTGCCGTGGGCTAAAATCACTCATATCTCAGTAGAGGTTTGACTTATCTGACTAAAATGTTGCATGTTTATACATCTTGGATAGTTTTCTCAATTTTGTGGCAGGTGGCACCACCTACATTTATGTATACGCTGCAGACATTCAGGCTTATATTTAAGGACTGGTTTGACATATTCCCCTGAAATTTTGCATGTGTATAGATCTCACATAGCTCTTAAACAACACAGAAGTGGTGGCGCCACCTGCCATCAATTTTGCACAGCGTCCGTCTGTTTGTCTGCCATGGGCTAAAATCACTTATATCTCAGGAGTGGTTTGACTTGTCTGCCTAAAATTTTGCATGTTTAAACATCTTTGACAGCTTTCTGGATTTTGTGGTAGGTGGCACAACCAACATACACATTTCGGCTGCAGACATCCAGGCTATTATGGCTATTATGCAACACACCTCACTCTATCTCCCAATGCCACTTAATCCATGCCTCACTTCACCCATCCCATTCTGATTTTGGCGGATACAAGTAGTTGCTTGTTGACTACCCCTATTCTAGTTTTTGTGTTGTGTGCACCCATGCTAGAATTTCAGCAGTGATGTTTGTTTAATTGTTTCTTGTTCTAAGTGTTTAGTACTTGCATTGTTCATATACATGTTACACATGTTCTTGAAAAGTAATGGTCCAGCATTGAAGTATTATACCTGGTGTATCTCATTGCACAGGTTCGCATAAGTCATGTAGGCCTTGTTTTAAAGATAAAATATGGTTATGTCATGGCCGGATTTGGCAAACAAAAATGTGGAAACCTCAAACAAAATACACAACGTGTGGATCAACCAATTTCACGTAAGGGTGACTCATTAATGAACATGACCGCTATGGGGTCTCGCAAAAACATTCCGCCGATCAGTCAAACAAAACAGTTCATTTTATTAATTTTAGATAAGGTAAGGCGCGTGTTGATTAATTAATTAAACTACTCATCACTAGCACTGGAAGAGCAAAATACATTATCTGTTCTTTCCAAATTAAAGCGACATAATCAGGAGCAATATTATACCTATTCTTTAGAACTATCAGTTCAGTTTTGCTTTCTACAAAAGCTTGCCAGAAAAACCATTCAAGCACATAGTCTCATTTCCTCGCATACCACTGTTTAATACCTTGTTATAGCCCTGCGTTTTGGTAAACAGTCTGTTTACGATAACAAGGCAGAATGACTGGAGTCTGATTAAGAGGGGCAACACACATTTCTCCCTGTTTCAGCCAGGGAGAACATGTATTTCATTTTTTGAGCAAAGTCAGTCAGGGCATCTCCTGATTGGCAGGTGTTATGGCACGAAGGCCCTCGTGAAAAAAAGTTAAATTTCTTGCGACATGCTGTTCAGTAGCATGGTGCAAGAGAAAAGACTGGTTATCCCATGTGGAACCCTGACTACGAATTCTGCGCATGCGCAGTGGAGAACTAACAATGTGTGATAAATTGATAACCAATCAGATTTCATTTTCTCTCCACCTTCTGTATATGATAGATCACTAAATATACAAGTTATACATGAGAAACTTAGAATGCATGTGTGGTGCAAAATAAATACTTTAATGGTCCTTCGACTCTGAAAGGTCATTTCTGTTTGACAAAACATGTACACCTTCTGTGTGATTCAAAATCCAGGCTCACATCAGTAACAGCTGGCCGGGTATGTTTAGTTCAGATGGCGTAATATGATAGTCTGCCTTGGTACAGTAAGCTGGAGTTCAGTGAATTCACAGCTGGGCCTTGTTTTCTGTGACAGTCCTTGGGGGGGGGGGGGGGTGCCAATGTACATAAAACTGGGAATATTTCTGAATACCTTGCCTGAAGAATATTGGTTATTGGCACAATAAAAATACAGAAATTTCTTTTTTAAAACCCAAATGCTTTGATCAATCCTGTTGATTTTCTATGGCAGTGTTTTACAGCTGGAAGGCTGGTGTGTTTATCTGTTTCTAAAACCAATATTATAAGATATTAGATTAATTTTTAGCTCAGCTGACTGTAAGTCATCTGAGCTATAGCGATCACCCTTTGTCTGTCGTCCATCCGGCCCTCTGGACGTCTGTCCGTTAACAGGGCACAAATCGTAACCGCTGGACCTGGAATCTTCTCACTTGACATCCAGGGAGGTCCATGAAAATTCTCCTTGAAAACCTGGAATTAGGTCTCTGTTACCCATATTCTTTGAGCTATGGGGCTCCTAAGTACCCCCCAGAATAATGGAAAATTTGATACAAAAGCTCACGTATCAGAACAACTAATGCATTGATCACCATCTTTTTGCATGGATATTGGTCATGGAATGTTTCATCACTTTCTGCAGACTGGTGGCACCACCTGTATTTTGTTTCAATTTTTTACATTTTTTCGATTTTTTTCTCTATTTTTGAGACCTTAAAAGATGTGGTCATATGTAAACAGGGCACATAATGTAACCACTGGACCTAGAATCTTCTGTCTTGACATGCAGGAAGGCCCATGAAAAGTCTCTGTGGAAACCTGGAATAATGTCTCTGTTACCCATATTCTTCGAGCTATGGGGCTTTGAAGTAACCCCAGAATAATGGAAAATTTGATACAAAAGCTCAAGTATCTGAACAACTAATTGTTTGCATGGATATTGATCATGGAGTGTTTCATCAGTTTCTGCAGACTGGTGGCGCTACCTTTATTTTTAGTGAACCTGTGAGCTTATGCGATGGTGTGGCGTCGTCCGGCATCCGGCGTCTGTACGTTAAACCATACTATCTTGAAAACGGCAAGAGTTAGCATCACAAAATTTTATGAAAAAAATTAGTCATCTAAAAAACTCTATCTGATTTTGCTTATTTTTTGGCTGACTGCATTTTCTTAGATTTTATGGGGAAAAAGCTAAAAAAGGTTTAAAAATCTTCTTCTCCGAAAATGTCCAGCCAAATTGTCCAATATTCAACAGAGATGATTCCTGCAACAATTTCTCTCAAGTTTGTTCAAATGGTTTAAGTTCGGTGATTTTTGGCCAAGGAACAGGAAGTTGAACTTAGTCATCTGTCCAAAAAAGCATACTAAAATGACAATCTCAGAAATGACTGAAGCTATCATCACCAAATTTTATGCCAATGTTGGTCACATGAGTCATATCTGAAATTGAGGTATTGGTGGCACCACCTGCATCGGCCTTTTTTGTACGGGGGTCATCAGTGCCCGTATCATACTGAAGGCTACAAAAACTTCTTCTCTTAAACTATATGGCCAAATTGTTTAATATCACACAGAAATAATCCTAGGGTAGTGCTTTCTGAAGTTTGTTCAAATGATCTCAGTTCAGTGACTTTTGGCTGAGTTTTGGGAAGCTGAATGGAGTCATATGCCATAACAGCCCATTTCAGCTCAGTGGCTACAAAGATCTTCTTCTCAAAAACCACTTGGCCAAGTTCTTAAATTCTTAAATCTCACACATTCATTATCCTGAGATGTTGATAATTCAAGTTTGTTCAAATGGTTTTGGTCCAGTGATTCTTGGCTGAGTTATAGGTAGCTTAACATAGCAATTTTGCTGTATTTTCCCATATTAGTTATAAACCTGCAAAACGTTTTTTGACTGAAGCCACTGAGGCCAATTTGTTTAATATTTTACAAGAATAATCCCCTGAATAATTCTTATGATGATTATCTTTTGTGGTTCCAAATAATGAATTTTGGCTGAATTATAAAGATTGAATTAAGTCATTTTACCATATATGTTAGCTGTGTAAAGCAGATTCATCTAGCCTGGCACCAGTTTATCAGCATCTGTTACATCATGCCTCTAGACCTTCAGATTTCAGGTTATCTATGGTTAAAATTGACAAGAATGTTTTTTAAAAGCTTTTTAAAAATGTAGATTTAGAGATTCAGATATTCTTCATGCCAGGCAATGTTAACAATCACAGGTATACAGCTCTCTGTGGGTATATAAAGACGGCTATACATAGATTATAAATAATTGGTATCCATACTCAACTTAATTCAAGATTTTGCCATCAGTTAGATGTATCTGTATTATAATTTTGCATTCAGTATGCATCTGTAGTAATTTTTAGTGAACCTGTGAGCTAATTTGATGTTGTTGCTGCGTCCATAGTCCATCGTCTGTATGTTAACCCATACTATTCGAAAACGACTGGAGCTAGTATCATGAAATGTAATGTAAAAAATTAGCCATCTGAAAAACATTTTCTTAGATTTTAATGAGGAAAAAAAAAAAAACCTTTAAAAATCTTCTCCGACAAAACAGTTAAGCCAAATTGTTCAATATTTCACAAAGATAATCTTTTATATCATATCTTACAAGTTTGTTCGAATGATTCAAGTTCAGTGAATTTTGGCCGAGTTACAGGAAGTTGAACTTAGTCATCTGTCCAAAAAAGCATACTAAAATGACAATCTTTTAAAAGGCCAGAGCCATCATCACTAAATTTTATGCCAGTGTTGGTCACATGAGTCATATATGGAACTGGGGTATTGGTGGTGCCACCTGCATCAATCTTTTTACCTGAGCTGACTATAAGTCATCTGAGCTATAGTCGTGGTCCTTTGTCCGTCGGCTGTCCGTCCGTCCGTCCATTAAACGTTTTGAAACCGTAAGACCTAGGAATCCAAAATTCGGCATAATGTAAGATGTCCCCAAGATCTCCTATGAAGCCGAAAACTGGGTCTTTGCGACTTCGTTCCTGTGAGAAATTAAGGAAAAACCTCAATTTTTTATTAAAAACCTATTTTCACACTTCAGGACTGCCTAATATCAAAACCACTCATCTGTTTTTCCTCATATTTACCATAAATATTCCTCTGTATATTTCCTATGTACATGCCAGAAATTAGGTTTGTATTTTATAATTTAAAAAAGTTATGGGCCCAAACATAATGCATTTTGTAAAAAATCAGGAAAGATATTTGATCACTTAACACAAAACATGTTAAAGCAATGGACTTTTTTTTCCAGAAATATCACTTTAATTAACCAAAATTAAATTGTATACCCAAAATTAGATCAAAATCTTTTAAATTTTTTAAAATATTAGCAAAAATAAAAAATTGGTACCTTAAAGTTTGCCCAAATTTGACCATGGCACATTTTTTTCCTGTAACTGCTGTGGATTTAATTTTCACAGCATGTTTTTGTTAGCATTTCATCTGTTAACACCAAAAATTTGAAACCAGTTGATCAAAAATGAAGATTTTATTCAAGTTTTCATTCACCATGTCACATATTGTGTACATCAAGCTAGTGTTATGCAGTTTGCTAGAGCCCAGCTTCAGCTCTCAGTTCCTAAAATTTGGCTTACAGTTAGATGTCTCCAAAATCCCCTACCATGCCAAGAATTTGATCACTAAGACTTACTTCCTTTTATATAATGTTAAAAAACTTTAAATTTCCCATTAAAAACCCATTGTTACACAAGACTGCCTGATATCAAAACCACTGATCTGACTTTGATCATATATAATATACATATTTTCTATACATTCACTATGCACATGCCAGAAATGATGTCAGTATTGTGTAATTGTTTTAAGTTATGGGCCCAAACATAATGCACTTTGTAAAAAAACAAGAAATATATTTACTCCCTTAACAAGAGGATTGCTGAAGCTAGAGATTTTTTGTCAGGGATGTAACATTATTTAATCAAGATTCAATTGAATACCCAAACTTAGTTCTGATCTTTTTCAAATTTTATAAGTTATTAGTATAAATATAAAATTAGTACCTTAAATTTTGCCCAACTTTGACCATGGCACGTTTGTTTCCTGTGAGCACTGTTGATATAATTTTCATATCATGCACACATAAGGATTTCAGCTTTTTAGTTTAGAAAGCTGAAATAAATTGGCAAAAAATTGTAGCTTTTATTAATGTTTTTATGAGACCATGTCAGACCCAGACTCTCCTCAGCTCCTCTTCAGTCACCTGTATGTTGACCATATTGACCTTTCAGCAAATTATGCACCCTTGAGGCGAGGCATACATTTGGGCAGCCAGGCAGCTTATAACCAGCCACAGTTGATCCAGGTGTCCAACCCAATTTATCTAGTAGTTGTTTTGACCAACAACATAAAAATAAACTATAAATGAATAAATTTTGATTGGTTTTTAATAACAAATTAAAGAAAAATTAATAGGAAAGGAATTGTTAGTTGTTGAGTAACAGGAAATTAACTTGCAGTTACTGATGAAGTATGAACATTGTATGGATGGATAGAATGTCAAGTATTCCAAATAACACCATGCAGTCACCTATGGTATTTTTCAGTTCAATTTTAATGATAACAAAAATAAATCATATTATTCATTACTAATCATTAGGGATCATATGAAGGAAATTAATGATAGACAAAGGTGCAGTTGATAATGTTAATCAAGATTCCTACTGTTTCTAGTGTGTAGATTGATGTGAAAGTAGTCCAAAGTGAATATATTACATTTATTTTTTTTAATATAAATAAAAGCCATAAACCTGGTACTTATGATCATTATTTAAATTTGTGAATTTTGTATATTCTGGATTCTCAACATCATTGTTTGGCTCAAACTGAATAAATACCAGACATAGTGCAAATACTTTGCAAATGTATTTGAATAGGCATATGAATCATTACAAAATTTCTTGCATAAGAATGGAAATTCAGGTAAAAATGAAAGTATTTGAATACCAGTGCGAATACTTTCAAAATGTATTCATGAATGCATTCATGAATATATTCTTTAATATTATTTTAATAATCATTTCAGTTATATTTTCTTTTTAAAAATCGTATGATTCTCTTATTATTTTAAATAAAAATTATATTTGGTACAATATTTGTTATTATATTTTAATAAATAGTTAAACTCTTATATTATATGTTCTGCTTATAAGTTATATGGCAAAGTCAAAATCTGTGTCACAATAGCACTCCATTTGTCAATAAAATAAATGAAATCAGTCCTCTTCCCTGTCTCCAAAGATACTATCAAAATCATATATAAGCTAAACACCAACAACTCATAATACAGCTTTTATTTATTTCCACACAAAACCAGCATGTGCCTCATTTCCAAATCAAATTTTTTATCATATATAACAGCTGAGCGCCGTGACCCATGGGTCCCTTGCTTTGTACAGGGGTCATTGGTCATCTGTACATTAACCCATAATTTCTCAGGAATAGCAGGAGCTACCATCCCCAGATTTTATGCAATAATTTGTCACATATCAAATGTTGTGGGATTCAGCTTATTTTTTTGCTTTCAAACTGCATTTACTTAGATTTTATAGGGAAAAAGCTGAAAAAAAAGATTTTAAAAGTCTTCTTTTGGTTAATGGTCCAGCCAAATTGTTCAACATTTTACAGAAATGATCTCAGAGGCAAGCCCTTTCAAGCTTGTTCAAATGGTTTGCATCTGATGAATTTTAGCGGAGTTACACAAATTTGAACTTAGTCATTTGGCCAAGTAAGCATACTGACGTAGTAATCTCAGAAATGACAGAAGCTAGTATTACCAAGTATTGTACAGATGTTGGTCACATGACTCATATTTGAAGTTGCAGATTTTGTGGTGCCACCTACAGTGACCTGTTTTTTATGGGCAAAAAACTCATCATTTTAGCATCTTTCAGCTTAAAATGTTTGTGATGAAACTCAAGTTGAATTGTTCAATTTTTCAAAAGAATTATCCTAGGACATGGTTCTTTCAAACATATCAGAATAGATTGAATTTGTTGATTTTTGGTTGAGTCATGAAAAGCTTAAATTGGTCTTATGGCCATTATTATGTCTATCCAAACTGATGACTACAATAGTGTTCTTCTCCAAAATTATTGTTTCAATTATATTTTCTGTAACATTGCACAAAAATTATTTTTAGGTGGCTTTTGTTCAAGTTTACTTGAATGATTTTTGGCAGAACAATTGGACCTTAAACAATGAAAGGACTGCATCTTTTATTATTCTAGATATTGTGATAAAAAGTTTATGAAAATGTCACCTTTGGCTAAAAAGTATTTTAGCCAAAGTGTTTCAGTATGTATTAACAGGATTACCAAAAGGCCAAGATTGTGTCTGTAATTTTAAATAGGTTGAGAAACTGCCAGCTGTTTCAGATTTGGGAACAGATCAAGAGTTCATTCAGTGCAGCCAGATATAGGTCAAGAGTTCAATCAGTGCAGCCAAGAACAAGGCATGTGATCACCTCATGGGTGACATGTGAACACCTCATGGGCACCATATGATTACCTCATAGGTAGCATGTGATCACCTCATGAGTATCATGTGATCACCTCGTGTGTGTCATGCCCCTCAGAGCTGCATGTGGAGCAAATCTGAGAGCTTATGCAAAGGTGTGGCTACTATTTCAGATTTGGCAACAGGCCAAAGGTCAGTCTGGATCTATTTATAGCCTTGGCAGACTGCCAGCTGTATCAGATTAGGCAACAGGTCAAGAGTTCACTCAGTGCAGCCAGGTATAGGTCAGAAGTTCACTCAGTGCAGTAGCTGCATTCTATTTATAGCAGTGCAGATTGCCCACTGCATCAGATTTGGCACCAAAGTTCAGCCTGGATCTATTTATCGCTTTGGAACACTGCAAACTGTGTCAGATTATGCAACAGGTCAAGAGTTCACTCAGTGCAGCCAGGTACAGGTCAAAAGTTCACTCAGTCTAGCCAGGTGCAGGTCATGAGTTCACTCAGTGCAGTTGCCTGAGCAAGCAATTTGTCACAGTTCACTCGGGGCAACTGCCTTTCTCACCTAAGCCTGGTCAGCCCCATGCATCAGACTCAAGGTAAATTTAATGTATTGGCCTAATATTTTGACCTGTCTGTGTGTCTTTGATGGCTTTCTCGCTCACAAGACAGGTGTCACCACCTACAATGACTTTTGCACAGTTTGTGTCCATGCGTTTTTCTCAGGAGAGGTTTGATATATCAGTCTCAAATTGAGCATATGTATATATCTCTGATAGCTTTGTTGTATACAAGACTGGTGGTGCCAGCTACAATCATTTTGTGTTGTATGCACCCATGCCAGAATTTCAGCAGTGATCTTTGTGTAATTGTTTCATATTCAAAATAGTTAGTACTTGCATTGTTCATATACATGAAAAGTAATGGTCCAGCATTGAAGCATTATATCAGGTGTATTTCCCTATGCACAGGTTGTATTAGGCCTGTAGGCCTTGTTTCTATTTATGAGACCTTCAAATATAGTGGTCATATGTCCAAAAGCCCACTGTAACCCATTTCTAAGGACTATTCACAAAACCCATGATTATTTTGCACTCTGCCAGTCATTTTGCTCCTTGTTCAACATTCCTTGAATTCAGCTGAGCGTCATGACCTGGCATGGGCCACTTGTTAGCGAACCTGTGAGCTTATGCGATGGTGCGGCAGCGTCTGTCAGGTGTCGTGTGTCATGCGTCATCTGTACGTTAACCATAGCTATCTCAAAAACGGCAGGAGCTAGCATTACCAGATTTTTTTGCAAATAATCAGTCATCCAAAAAACTATATCGGATTTTATTTTTTTTCTAACTGCATTTTCTTAGATTTTATAGGGTAAAAGCTAAAAAAGCTTTAAAAATCTTCTTCTCCGAAACTGTCCAGCCAGATTGTCCAATATTTCACAGAAATGAAGTTTTTTTGAATGGTTCCAGTTCAGAGATTTTTGGCCAAGTTACAGGAGGTCCAACTTTGTTAACTGTGCAAAAAAGCATAGTAAAATTTAAATCTCAAAAATGGCTGGAGCTATCATCACCAAATTTTATGCCAATGTTGGTCACATAGGTCATATCTGAAATTGAGGTATTGGTGGCGCCACCTGCATCAGCCTTTTTTGTACGGGGTCATCAGTGCCTGTATCACACTGAGGGCTACAAAAAACTTCTTCTCTGAAACCATATGGCCAAAATGTTTAATATCGCACAGAAATGATCCTAGGGTAGTGCTTTCTGAAGTTTGTTCAAATGGTCTCTTTTCAGTGACTTTTGGCTAAGTTATGGGAAGCTGAATTTAGTCATATGCCATAACAGCCCATTTTAGCTCAGTGGCTACAAAGATCTTCTTCTCAAAAACCACTGGGCCAATTTCTTAAATCTCACACATAAATTATCCTCAGATGTTGATAATTCAAGATTGTTCAAATGGTTTTGGTTCAGTGCTTTTTGGCCGAGTTATGGGAAGCTGAACTTAGTCAGTTTGCTGTATCTTCCTATATGAGTTATAAACCTGCGAAATGTTTTTCTACTGATGCCACTGAAGCCAGTTTCTTAAATATTTTACAAGAATAAGCCCTACAATAATTCTTATAATAATTGTCATTAATGGTTCCACATGAATGATTTTTGACTGAATTATGGATATTGAATTGAGTCATTTTACCATATATGTTAGCTGTTACATCTAGCCTGGCACCAGTTTATCAGCATCTATTACATCATGCCACTAGACATTTAGATTTCAGGCTATCTTTGGTTAATATTGACAAGAAAGTTTTTTAAAAGCTTTTAAAAAATTTAGACTTATGATTTAAGTTATTCATCATACCAGGCAATGTTACAATCATGGATATTCAGCTCTCTGTGGCTATATAAGACAACTGTACGTGGATTATAAATTATTAGTATCCCTACTCAACTTAATTCGAGAATTTGCCATCAATGAGATATATCTGTATTTTAATTTTGCATTCAGTATGCATCTGTAATAATTTTACATATATTCCTGATTTCTTTTTTATAAAAAGTCAGCTGAAAAGCACTTTGTATTTGGAAAATAAATTTCAAAGTTATTTCAAGTAGGGACCACTTTTGTGCTCAGTTGGCAGTACTTGGTTTACCATTGGCAGATTTCCAAAGCCTTGATGTTGGCCATTAGCCAAGATGATGTCAGCTCTATAAATAGTTTTGGAACAGTGCCAGGATTGGAAGAAGTGCAGCGAGGTATAGATCAAGAGTTCACTCAGTGCAGTAGCTGCATTCTATTTATAGCTTTGGCAGACTGCTCACTGCATCATATTTGGCACCAAGTTCAGCCTGAATCTATTTATAGCTTTGACAGACTGCCAACTGTGTCAGATTATGCAACAGGTCAAGAGTTCAATCAGTGCAGCCAGGTACAGGTCAAAAGTTCACTCAGTCCAGCCAGGTGCAGGTCAAGAGTTTACTCAATGCAGTAGCTTGAGGCAGCAATTTGTCACAGGTCACTCGGGGGCAACTGCCTTACTCACCTAAGCCTTGTCAGCCCAGTGCATCAAACTCTGGGGAAGTTTGATGTATTGGACTGATACCTGTCTATGTGTCTTTGATGGTTTTCTCATTTACAAGACAGGTGGTGCCACCTACATTGACTTTTGCAGTGTAAGCGCCTGCTTATTTCTACAGAGGAATTTGATACATCAGCCTAAAATTGGGTATGTTTATACATATCAGGTAGCTTTATAGTGTACGACTGGTGGCGCCACCTACAATCATTTTTGCGCAGTGTATGTCCCTGCTTATTTCACAGGAGGGGTTTGACATATCAGTCTGACATTGGGCATATGTATATATCTCTTCATTGTATATAAGACTGGTGGTGCCAGCAACAATCATTGTATCCGCCAAAACAGAGTTTTGCGGATACTATGTTTTCAGTTGGACGCCGACACTGCTGCCATCGCCGCATAGGTTTCCGGAGAACTCCTCCATAATCACTGGTCAGAATTTTTTAAAATTCGGAATTATGACCGGTCAAATGTTGACTGCTGCGCCTTCATTTTTGGTTGACCTTTGACCTTTCCTCTCTGGCCAGCGTCCATTTGTGCGTCTGTTTCCACACATAAACCCACATATCTCAGGAATCGTTTGACCGATAAGGCTAAAGATTTTGCACAAATGTAGCCCTTGAAAAGCTTTATAACATACACAAAAACTGGTGGTGCCATCTGCAACCATTTTTGCACAGCATCCATCTGTTCATCTGCCTTGGGATTAAATCACTCATATCTCGGCAGTGGTTTGACTTATCTGCCTAAAATTTTGCATGTTTATACATCTTGGACAGCTTTCTGGATTTTGTGGTAGGTGGCGCAACCTACATACACATTTCGGCTGCAGACTTCCAGGCTATTATGCAACACCTCACTCTATTTCCCCTTGCCACTCAATCCATGCCTCACTTCACCTTTCCTACTCTGATTTTGGCGGATACACGTAGTCGCTTGTTGACTACCCATATTCTAGTTTTTGTGTTGTGTGCCCTCCAGAATGTAATACATGTTCCCTCTAGTTGAAACATCGCATGTTATCTGTTGTGCATGTGCTAAATCTGACCTCAGGCTATGTGGCCTTGTTATTGTAAACAGACAGAAGTGGACTGTGTTTACAAGCACGCAAAACCATAGCATGGTGTTAAACAGCTCAAAGGGAGGTACTGAGACCGTGTGCTGGGATAGTTTTGCCTGGAAACTTTTGTATAATCCAAACTTTAACTGATAGTATGAATGAAAAAGTATAATATTGCTCCTGATAATGTTCCTTTAAGAGAAATAATCAAACACATGTAGAATATGCCAGATATAAATAAAGTTTATTTAATTGGAGGTGTCAGTCCATGAAGGTTGGCAATGATTTTGAAAAACGGAACCAGTTGAATCTGATTGAGGAATTTAAAAGGCATATCCATATTGATATTTGAATATTTCTAGATGAGCATAAGATAGAGAATGTAAATGAGGCTGATGTTCTGGTGGATGAGTTTGCCTTATCACACCGTCGCAGTTACAGGTGAAAGTTTGGTCAGAAAAGGGAGGAGAAAAAATAGTCCCTCCTACCAGGGTTCATCCTGCTCTAATGAACAATGGTCCAATAAAGGTAGGTCCCAGTTTAAAAGTCATTCTGACTCTCCTGCTCAAAATAAAGAGGGGCCACCTAGGACTGAACCTAAGATTTGTATATTCTGTGGATTCAATGGGCATATAGAATCTGAATGTTTTAAGAAAAAGAAAAGTCAGAGTTAGCCTAATATTTTAACTGTTATGCAGAGCATGATACCGGCAAAAATGCCTAGTAATGTAGAGAATAAAGGTGATATACAAAACCCTGTCTTAAAGAGCTGTCAGCCCTTTGTCTCAGACGGTTTTGTTCAATTAGAGGGAAACAATTCAAGGAAGACACGTATTAAAATCTGAAGGGATACCAGGGCAACACAAAGCCTTGTTTTGAGATCAGTTTTGCCTTCTCTTTAAAGAAGGGAGGAACCTTGGCTGAATTTCTAAACAAAATTTCAGACTTGTCTTTTGGCGGTTTTGTTCTTTCAATGTACTGTAATCTCTATTTCAATTTTACATTTTTGTGTTTTGTGTTCATATTTCAGTCTAAATAGTTCATACTTTTTTAACTCCAGTTCCAAGGACAACTGCACTGAGCAGTTCACTAGGTATTTCCTCATATTCAAGTTTATCTTTACTATATTCTGCTGTAGGATAATTCTTCTGGTTTGAATTTTGAAGCCATTTTACCAACAAGTATATGTGTCTGAAATAGGTACTTAAAATATACTGGGTCAAATTAGCTCAAGAAATAACAGAGATCACTTTGGCAATTCACACTAAACTTTAACCAATATTATCAAATTGAGTGGGTCTCATTGCATTCACCATAATGTTACAGTCCTCACTCACACCCCAAATCTGACTCAACGTACAGTAACAGAAAAGTTCAGACAGGTATCCTCACAGGTAAAAATAAAAAGTTATATGTGCTATAAAGGTGTTCTTTTAATCATAAACATATAATTTTGCACAATATTTAAAATAGTTCAGGATTACACATTTTGAAAGCTTAACAAAGTCTCGATCTGGAATGTCCTGTAACACAAATAATTACTTAATTGAAGCTTAAACAAGAAGTCCAGTCCAATTCAGTGATCACAAGGTGTTCATGATTGTTCACAATAAATGTCTGGTTCAGCATTTAACAGAAGTCCATGGTGGTACCCATAAAAGTCCATACGTTCAACAGTAATTCATGGCAGGTCCCCTGATGATTACGTCAAGAAGTAACTAAAATGTGACTTAGAATTGCACTTATTATACTTATTTTAACTGTGTATAGGCCACTTTAAACCCGGTGACTTTAGCTTTAGCTGTACGGTGAAAGTATAAGTGGAAACACGCTAAACATATCCATACCTGTATCAATATCTGTGTTCAGACAAGTGGAAACACAGCTATAAATAAGGTCAAGGCAGCCTGTATTTTGTAAGCTACATGCCAAAAATTTAATTTCCAGTTGTAAAATATTCAGCCATGACTAGTATATCCATAATCAATCGTGCTGAATCCTGCCAGTTTTGTACAAAATGACTCTTAACCCAGTTAATCTTCACATGGGTAACTAGAATACGGGTAGTCGACAAGCGACTACGTGTATCCGCCTAAATCAGAGTGGAACAGGTGAAGTGAGGCATGGATTGAGTGGCAAGGGGAAATAGAGTGTTGCATATTAGCATGGATGTCTGCAGCCAAATTGTGTATGTAGGTTGCCCACCCACCACAAAATCCAGAAAGCCGTCCAAGTTGTATACATATGCAAAATTTAAGGCAGATAAGTCAAACCACTACATGTATATGAGTGATTTTAGCCCGTGGCAGACAAACAGATGGACGCTGAGCAAAAATGGTTGCAGGTGACGCTACCAGTTTTGGGTATGATAAAGAGCTATGTGAGAACCATACACATGCAAAACTTTGGCCCAATTGGTCAAACAGTTCCCAAGATATGAGCTTGGATGTCTGCTGCATAAACTAGAATGCAGGTGGTGCCACCTGTCATAAAATCAAGAGAGCTGTCAGGGATGTATAAACCTGCTCAATTTTAGGCAGATATGTCAAACCACTGCCGAGATATGAGTGATTTTATCCCATGGCAGACAAACAGACAGGAGCTGTGCAAAAATGGCTGCAGGTGGCGCCACCAGTTTTGCATATGATGAAGAGCTATGTAAGATCTATACACATGCAAAATTTTGGCCCAATCGGTCAAACGGTTCCCGAGATATGAGCTTGGATGTCTGCAGTGTAAATGTGAATGTAGGTGGCGCCACCTGTCATAAAATCAGAAAAGCTATCCAGGATGTATACGCATGCCAAATTTCAGGTGAATTAGTAAAGTCACTGCAGAGATATGAGTGATTTTAACCCAAGGCAGATGAACAGATGGACACTGTGCAAACATGGTTGCAGGTGGCGCCACCATTTTTTGTGTATGTTATAAAGCTCTCCAAGGGCTACATTTGTGCAAAAAAATTTTCCTGATCGGTCAAATGGTTCCAGAGATATGAGCTTGGATGTCTGCAGCATAAACGTGAATGAAGGTGGCGCCACCAGTCAAAAAAATCAGAAAAGCTATCCAGGATGTTTACACATGCCGAATTTCAGGTGAATTAGTCTAATCACTGCAGAGATATGAGTGATTTTAACCCAAGGCAGATGAACAGATGGACACTGTGCAAACATGGTTGCAGGTGGCGCCACCATTTTTGTGTATGTTATAAAGCTCTCCAAGGGCTACATTTGTGCAAAAAAATTTTCCTGATCGGTCAAACGGTTCCCGAGATATGTGGGTTTATGTGTGGAAACAGACGCACAAACGGACGCAGAGTGCAGAGGAAAGGTCAGAGGTCAAAACAAAATCGGGGCGCAGCAGTTCACATGTGACCCAAACATAATCCCGGGTTCCTTAAAATTCCGCCCAGAGGTTACGGAGGAGTTCTCTGGACACCTACGCGGCGGCGGCGGCGGCGGCGTGCAGCTGAAAACATAGTATCCACAAAACTCTGTTTTGGCGGATACAATAAGGTCACCATGACAATTTGAATAAACTACAGGCTCATGTACAGTGCCCTCAATGAGTACTAAATACAAGAACATACTTCTTAATATCACAGCGAGCACATCCGACAGCTGAGCATCATGACCCTTGGGTCACTTGTTTTATCTCATGTGGGCTCTGTAGCTTTCCTGGGGAGCTACCACAGGGAAGTTAATTGTAATGTCTTCTGAGCTAGATATTTGGCAGGGGACTTAAAACCTGCAACTTTTAAATTTTTAACTTTTTTGCATGTTTTATGATTTGTTAAAAAATGAAGAATAATATGTACAATATTTTTAATGTACCTTAAACCTGCGGAAAACCTTTTCTGTGTTAATGGCAACTCTCCCCAGGTCCCCTCCAAAGACTCAGAAAATCCTGTAAAATAGTCATAATTTCATATGACTAGAATTCCATTTTCACATTTCACTAAGCCCTCCTTCCCCAATGTGCTATGGGCTTTTAGGGACTGTGCTTAAGTCAATAGGACCTTGGTCTGTCCAAGGCACACCTGTATTCTTACACAATTTAGATGATCATTACTTATATGACAATTTATTTTCTGTACATTATTAATGAAGGCTTTTTTTGTGTTTGTAAAGTGTCTTGCTGTACTGGTGTCTAATGCACCTTACCAGAAGCTGAAGCCAGGTCTACTGAGCAGAGTGGTAAAGCAGATCAAGCCGTTCCTCAACCACAGAGGTCAGTGTACAAGCTGTAAATTTTCCACAGAATGAGCAGTTTTACGCAGATTTTTCCTTGGAGAAAATCCACAGGGTATTGAGACTGCAGCATTTTTGCAAAGACTTTGACACAGTTCTTCCACAGTTTCCACACTTTTCTGCAGAAATTTAGTGAACCTGTGAGCTTATGCGATGGTGTGGGGTTGTCCGGTGTCTGTACATTAACCCATACTACCAAACGGCAAGAGTTAGCATCACAAAATATTTTGCAAAAAATTCGTCATCTAAAAATCTCTATAGGATTTTGCTTATTTTTCGGCTAACTGCATTTTCCTAGATTTTGTAGGGAAAAAGCTAAAAAAGCTTTAAAAATCTTCTTCTCCGAAACTTTCC
Organism: Sipunculus nudus; assembly: GCA_026874595.1. Lineage (NCBI taxonomy): Eukaryota > Metazoa > Annelida > Sipuncula > Golfingiida > Sipunculidae > Sipunculus > Sipunculus nudus. Next base: position 48,035,824 of record CM049312.1, read on the forward strand.
AGCCAAATTGTTCATTATTTCACAGAAATGATCCCTGGAACAATCTCTCTCAAGTTTGTTTGAATGGTTCCAGTTTGGAGATTTTTGGCCAAGTTACAGGAGGTTGAACTTAGTCATCTGTCCAAAAAAGCACACTAAAATTAAAATCTCAAAAACGGCTGGAGCTATAATGACCAAATTTTATACCTATGTTTGTCACATATGTCATATCTGATTTTGAGGTATTGGTGGCGCCACCTACATTGATGTGTTTTTACAAGCGAAAACGTAATTTTAAACTCTTCTAGCTTACACACTGATTTTTGATGAAACTGTTCAGCTGATTGGTTTAAACTTTACATGAATTATTCTATGGTAGGGTTCTGCCAGTTTTATAAGAATAGATTGGGTAAATACAGTTTTAAAAAAGCATTGTAGCTAATTGAAAAAGGCTTTCTGTATTTGAAAACAGATTTGACTTCATACTGAGTTTCAGCAGCCAAGTACAAACAGGTGGGGTCCAGACATCACCATGGCAACTGACCTGGCTCTGGGGGGGTTGTCTAGACAATGTGTCTAGACGTCTAGACACAGCGTCTAGACGTCTGGACACATTGTTTAGAAGCAGAATTTCCAGATTATTGGAACTGTATCTTTCAACTGTTTCAAAAAACTTGGTTTGCATTTTAAGCGAATTGGTTTATCATCAGGTCACATGTGAACTGCTCATTTTTGGTTGACCTCTGACCTTTCCTTGCTGCCCAGCGTCCATTTGTGCGTCTGTTTCCACACATAAACCCACATATCTTGGGAACCGTTTGACCGATCAGGCTAAAAATTTTGCACAAATGTAGCCCTTTGATAGCTTTATAACATGCACTAAAAATGGTGGCGCCACCTGCAACCATTTTTGCACAGCGTCCATCTGTTCATCTGCCTTGGGTTAAAATCACTCATATCTCTGCAGTGACTTGACTAATTCACCTGAAATTTGGCATGCGTATACATCCTGGATAGCTTTTCTGATTTTATGACAGGTGGCGCCACCTACATTCACATTTACACTGCAGACATCCAAGCTCATATCTCGGGAACCGTTTGACCGATTGGGCCAAAATTTTGCATGTGTATAGATACCTTACATAGCTCTTCATCATAGGCAAAACTGGTGGCGCCAACTGCAACCATTAATGCACAGCGTCCATCTGTTCATCTGCCTTTGGATAAAATCACTCATATCTCAGCAGTGGTTTGACTTATCCACCTGAAATTTTGCAGGTTTATACATCCTGGACAGCTTTCTCGATTTTATGACAGGTGGCGCCACCTACATTCACATTTACTCTGCAGACATCCAAGCTCATATCTCGGGAACCGTTTGACTGATTAGGCTTAAATTTTGCATGTGTATAGATCTGACATAGCTCTTCATCATAGGCAAAACTGGTGACGCCACCTGCAACCATTTATGCACAGCGTCCATCTGTTCATCTGCCTTTGGATAAAATCACTCATATCTCAGCAGTGGTTTGATTTATCCACCTGAAATTTTGCAGGTTTATACATCCTGGACAGCTTTCTCGATTTTATGACAGGTGGCGCCACCTACATTCACGTTTACTCTGCAGACATCCAAGCTCATATCTCGGGAACTGTTTGACCGATTGGGCCAAAATTTTGTTTGTGTATAGATCTCACATAGCTCTTCATCATAGACAAAACTGGTGGTGCCACCTGCAACTGCTTATGCACAGCATCAATCTGTTGATCTGCCTTGGGATAAAATCACTCATATCTCAGCAATGGTTTGACTTATCCACCTGAAATTTTGCAGGTTTATACATCCTGGACAATTTTCTTGATTATATGACAGGTGGCACCACCTACATTCACGTTTAAGCTGCAGACATCCAATCTAATATGCAACACACCACGCTCTATTCCCCTTGCCACTTAATCCATGCCTCACTTCACCCGTCCCACTCTGATTTCTGCGGATACACATAGTGGCTTGTTGACTACCCATATTCTGGTTTTAAAATGTCCTAGTCCGAAACTTGCAGTTCAGAAACGTCCATTTTGCTGAAATCATAATGACTAAGGTAGATATGCAGGACTTAGGAGGATCAATATTAAATTTTAAAAATAAACCTCCATTCATACTCCTAAACTTTGCACAGGTTCGCATTAGGCCTGTAGGCCTTGTATATATATTTGTTGTATCCCCAGACAAAGTCGGGATACTTGTGGTTTCACGACGGTCCCGCCGCCGCCGCAGAAAAACCTTGTGAGCGGGATAACTCAAAAAATATTTCACTGATCTTTTTCAAACTTTACATTTGTATATATATATGGGTAAGGGGGTGAAGCCTATTTAAAATGGGGTCTTGGCCTATGCTAGGAGAGTGACCTTGACCTAGAATAGGTCCATTTTTGCTGAAAATAACACAAATTCTTAAATATCTCAAGTAAGCTTGCATGGACTGGTCCAAAAATCAAGGTGACCGAAGATCTTGGATAGCCTTGTGATATACCGGAAACTGGTGGCGCCATCTATTATCCTATTCTTGTTTTTACACCTTTTAATACCACAATAATTGCCACTTGACAGTACTGTAAGCATTATAAGGAAAAAAACTAATGGACAGATTTCTTTCATATTATGCACATGTAGAGAGATGGGTTATGGGATGAGGTCTATTTACATTTGGGTCATGACCTTTACCATGAGACTGGCCTTGACCTTTAATGTGTCCATATTTGGTGAAAATCACACATCTCTTATGATATTTTCAGTGTTGATAGCCATATGGATTTCAAGTGTGACTTATGTATGGCCCACCACTAAAGTAAGAACCCTATAGGTTCAAGTATCATGAGGTCAAAGGTCAAGGTCACTGGATTGGCATCTTTAAAGATACTCCGGATGCATTTTAAGCACAACTTTCATCCCAGGTCTTCCATTTTGAATATATAGCTCACTTGCCAATAGTGGATAATCCATATAAGTTTTGAGGTCACAAGGTCAAAGGTGAAGGTCACAGGAGCCATCTGTCCAAAAATTAGTTTATTGATGAGATGATAATTCCTGCTTTTATTGATGTATAGATTTCAAACTTGACTTGTATATGTCCCATTGAAAAAGCAAGACCCAAATTGATTGGGGTCATGAGGTCAAAGGTCAAGGTCACAGGACACATCTTTTAAAAGATTGTGGATGCATTTTCAGCCAAACATTTCATCTCAGGCATTTTATCTTGCACATACAGTTTCCCTGCCAACAGAGGAAGATGCCTGTCAATTGTGAGGTCACAAGGTCAAAGGTGAAGGTCACAGGAGCCATCTGTCAAAAATTAGTTTCCGAGATGATAATTCAAGCTTGGTTTAAAATATGGATTTCAAACCTGACTTATATATGGCTCATCAATAAATCTAGACCTCTATTGATATATATATAAAAGTGAATGATCAATATCAATTTTGGGGTCACAAGGTCAAAGGTCAAGGCCACAGGAGCCATCTGTCAAAAAATTAGTTTCTGGATGATAATTCCTGCTTTCATTGATGTATAGATTTCAAACTTGACTTATATATGTCCCATTGAAAAAAGCAAGACCCCAATTGATTTTTGGGGTCATGAGGTCAAAGGTCAAGGTCACAGGACCAACATCTTCAAAAAGATTGTGGATTGATAGATGGAAGAAACAATAATTGCTTGCCAAGTGTCAGTATATTAGTGGTGGGCCGATCATCTAGTTTTATCGAAAGTCAGTCCGTTTGCTGCCACTTCCAAGCGCTCAATTATTAAAGGCAACTATCGATTACATCATAATCATGATAATGAGCCTGTGTTCCCAAATAACTTACTTATGTTACTGAGTATGACACGGTTGATGCGAGAATGCAGGACGTAATAAACCTCTGTGAACTGGCAGGGAGCTGCAGAATAAGCGGGGAGTTTTGTAACGAGATGTAAATTGCACAATATGGGCTGTATGGCGTTAAACTGCGCCATAAATTATCTGGGTTTATGCAGCAAGTAGACATCCTGGATTGTCGTTAAATCCTTGTCTATTATAAATAATGAAAATGAAACTTTTAAAAGCATATTTTACCAATAATAAGAAAGTAAAAAAAGGCAAAAACTTCTTTTTTTTTGTGTATGGTTAAGAAAGTACAGTTTCACTGATAACTGCAGGTTTCCTTATATTTACTTTAACCGATTATTAATCGATGATCAATCTGTTTCCTCAAACCGATGATCGATTATGAAAAAGGAACCGACTGCCACCACTACAGTATATGCTGCTAAAAATGGGGGCCTATTCTTAAAGGTGGGGGGCGTACTATGTCTGGGGATACTCAAGCACCTGCGGTGCCAAGAAATGTCAAGTTTTAATTGGGCCCTGTCATTCTCCCTGAATCATTTAACGTACATGCACCAGGCTCGATGGACATCACTACGTAGCTGGAGATAAATCTCAACTGTTGCAGCAAACTATCGGCAGCTTCTGAAATTAATGATCATGGTCATGCATTCAAAACTGTGTGGTTTCAAATTCGCGGTCTGGGAGCGACAGCGAATATCGCAAATTTGAAACCACCGCAAATAAGAAGACAACCACAGTATTTGTTAACAAAAAAACACTGACTTCTTTATTTATTCATATAGACATTTCCCGCTGCCTAGTGTTACAGAATCTGATTTTTAGCGAACCTGTCGGCTTATGCAATGGCACAGCGTCGTCCGTCCGTCGTCAGCAGTCCGCCGTCCGTCGTCCAGGGCTAGCTTTCCGCCGTACATGGCTGTAGGTCAGAAACCATCGGAGCTAGGAACTCCAAATTACATGTAAGAATTAGTCACATGTTAAACTTGGTGCCCTGGAGCTTATTGTTGTGTATCTGCATTAATTTAGATTTTATAGAGAAAAAGCTTAAAAACCTTTAAAAATCTTCTTCTCTGAAACTGTCCAGCCAAATTGTCCAATAATTCACAGAAATGATCCCTGGAACAATCTCTCTCAAGATTTTTGAATGGTTCCAGTTCGGAGATTTTTGGCTGTGTTACAGGAGGTTGAACTTAGTCATCTGTCCAGAAAAGCATTCTAATATGACAATATCAGAAATGGCTGGAGCTATCATCACCCAGTTTTATTCTAATGTGTCACATGAGTCATATCTGAAATTGGGGTACAGAGCTATAATCACCAAATTTCATACCAATGTTTGTCACATATGTCATATGGTGTTGGCGCCACCCACATTGATGTGTTTTTTACAAGCGAAAATGTAATTTTAAACTCTTCTAGCTCATACACTGATTTATGATGAAATTATTAAGCTGATTGGTTTAAATTTTACAAGAATTATTCTATGGTAGTATTCTGCCAATTTTATAAGAAAAGATTGGGTAAATACAGTTTTAAAAAAGCATTGTAGCCAATTGATAAAGGCTTTCTATATTTGAAAACAGATTTGACAACATGCTGACTTTCAGCAGCGAAATCAAGAGGTAACTCAGTACAAACAGGTGGGGTCCAGACATCACCATGGCAACTGACCTGGCTCTTGGGGGGGGTGTCTAGACAATGTGTCTAGACGTCTAGACAATTTTTAGATGCAGAATTTCCAGATTATTGGAACTATATCTTTCAACTGTTTCAAAAAACTTGGTTTGCATTTTAAGCAAATCGGGTTTATCATCAGGTAACATGTGAACTGCTGCGCCCTCATTTTGGTTGACCTCTGACCTTTCCTCGCTGCCCATGGTCCATTTGTGCATCTGTTTCCACACATAAACCTGCATATCTCGGGAATCGTTTGACTGATCAGGCTAAAATTTTGCACAAATGTAGCCCTTTGATAGCTTTATAATATACACTAAAAATGGTGGCGCCACCTGCAACCATTTTTGCACAGCGTCCATTTGTTCATCTACCTTCGGATAATATCACTCATATCTCAGCATTGGTTTTACTTATCCACCTGAAATTTTGCAGGTTTATACATCCTGGACAGCTTACTGGATTTTATGACAGGTGGCGCCACCTACATTCAGGTTTACTCTGCAGACATCCAAGTCATTTCTCGGGAACCGTTTGACCGATTGGGCCAAAATTTTGCATGTGTATAGATCTCACATAGCTCTTCATCATAGGAAAATAACTGGTGGCCCCTCCTGCAACCATTTTTGCACAGCATCCACCTGTTCATCTTCCTTGTGATAATATCACTCATATCTCAGCAGTGGTTTTACTTATCCTCCTGAAATTTTTGCAGATTTATACATCCTGGACAGCTCTCTTGCTTTTATGACAGGTGGCGCCACCTACATTCAGGTGTACTCTGCAGACATCTAAGCTAATATTTCGGGAACCTTTGACTGATTGGGCCAAAATTTTGCATGTGTATAGATCTCACATAGCTCTTCATCATAGGCAAAACTGGTGGCGCCACCTGCATAAATTTATGCACAGCATCCATCTGTTCATCTGCCTAGGGATAAAATCACTCATATCTCAGCAGTGGTTTGACTTATCCACCTGAAATTTTGCAGGTTTATACATCCTGGACAGCTCTCTTGCTTTTATGACAAGTGGCCCCACCTACATTCAGGTTTACTCTGCAGACATCTAAGCTAATATCTCGGGAACCTTTGACCGATTGGGCCAAAATTTTGCATGTGTATAGATCTCACATAGCTCTTCATCAAAGGCAAAACTGGTGGCGCCACCTGGAACCATTTATGCACAGCGTCTGTCTGTTTGTCTGCCGTGGGCTAAAATCACTCATATCCATGTAGTTGTTTGACTTTTCTGCCTAAAATTTTGCATATGTATACAACTTGGACAGCTTTCTGGATTTGTGGTAGGTTGCACAACCTACATACACATTTAGGCTGCAGACATCCATGCTAATATGCAACATACCTCACTCTGTTTCCCCTTGCCACTCAATCCATGCCTCACTTCACTCTGATTTTGGCAGATACACGTAGTCACTTGTCGGCTACCCGTATTCTAGTTTTTAAAGTTTACACATTTTTTCTCTATTTTTCAGATATATAAATACAGACTAAATCTTGGCCTGTTGGTTAATCTGTTTGATGCTTCAGTTGAATGGGTATCTACCATTCTGATGATAAAATTTACTTTTGTGAATCTCTTCCCAGTCAGCTGAGCGTCATGACCCATGGGTTACTTGTTTGAATGCAGCCGCTAGATGGCGCTGTATGCAAACCTCCCCAACATATCATATTTTGGCCATATCTCCAAAACTGTGAGCCTCAATTACATAAACTATAGCTTATTTTCATCCTCTGAGTCTTTTCTAAATCCTGGTGTAGTCATTTCGACTCAATCTTGAGTCACTTTGTCAGTGTGTCCGTCTGTTTCTCAGTTTTCATCAAATTTGCCTGCTTACGGTTCTGGCGTCTCACATATAGCATTCTACAGGTCACAGTTTTGAAAGAATCCTTTTAAAACTATTACATCTTATGTCTTACACTTATATCTCGAAACCGATTTTTCATTTTCCAGAATTTGCCGCTAGGGGGCGGTGCACTCAAACTTGCACAACATATCATTTTTTGGCCATATCTCCAAAACTATAAACCTCATTTACATAAACTATAGCTTATGTTCTTCCTCTGGGTCTTTCCAAAAACCTGGTGTATTCATTTGGTCTCAATCTTGAGTCACTTTGTCTGTGTGTCCGTCTGTTTCTCAGTTGTCCTCAAATTCGCTTGCTTGCCGGTCCTTGCGTCTCACATATAGCATTCTACAGGCCACAGTTTTGAAAGAATCCTTTTAAAACTATTACATCTTATGTCTTACACTAATATCTCGAAACTGATTTTTCATTTTCCAGAATTGGCCGCTAGGGGGCGGTGCACTCAAACTTGCACAACAGTTTGTCAGTATGTTTGTCTGTTTGTCAGTTGTCCTCAATTTCGCCTGTTTCCCTGCTTAAAATTGGTTCTTTCTTCACAAACTATGGATTATTTTCTTTCACTTTGACACTGCTTGTTCATCTGACTAACTTTACATCATTTCCGGCAAGCGCGTGACCTCAGGTCATTAAGTTTGTCTGTTTGTCCCTACTCTCCTTGCCACAGTTTTGCAGCAATTGACTTGAAACTTACAGGGATGATTGACAACCCATAGTCCTGGAACCCTATTGTTTTTGGTAAACATCGTATCATGGTGAAGGTCAAAGTCATGGAAAGTATGCAATACAGTTTTTGCTCCATAACTTTGTAACAAATGGTCGTAGCCACTTAAACCATAACTTGTTTTATTTGTCATTCCATAGCCTTTTATTTAATGGGTACCTGACTCAAATCTGCTGTTACCATGGTTACACATTTTTGGGTTAAAACTTTATAATTTGAAAATAGTCATGCTACATTTTCTATCTTTGTCAATTTTTAAGCTACAGACGTCTGGTTTTGGTCATTATGTAGCTTATAGGCAGCTTGGCATGATAAAACTGAAAGTCTCGCCAAATCTCGCACTAGATCTGGTCAAACATGAAAAAACAAGATTTCACAGAAATGCTTATAACTCAGCAACTTTTTAAGCTAGACCGGTCTGGTTTTTGGCATTTCGTAACATTTGCCAGCCTGGCATGATAAAACTGCAAGACTGGCCAAATCTCGCACCATATGTTGTCAAACGAGAAAAAAACGAGATTTCACAGAAATGCTTAAAAACTCGGCAACTTTTACAGCTACACAGGGCCAGTTTTAGGTATTTGGTAACATTTTGCCAGCTTGACATGATAAAACTACAAGTCTCGTGAAACCTCGCACCATTTGTTGTCAAATGTGAAAAAACGAGATTTTGCGGAAATACTTATAACTTGGCAACTTTTACAGCTACACAGATCTAGTTTTTGGTATTTCCTAACATTTTGCCAGCTTGACATGATAAAACTAGAAGTCTCATCAAATCTCGCACCATATGTTCTCAAACGAGAAAAAACGAGATATCATGGAAATGCTTATAACGAGGCGACTTTTACAGATATGCAGGTCTAGTTTCGGCATTTGGTAACATTTGGCCAACTTGACATAGTAAAACTACGAGACTGGCCAAATCTCGCACTTTATCTGGTCAAATGTGGAAAAACGAGATTTCACAGAAATGCATATAAGTCGGCGACTTTTACAGCTACACAGGTCTAGTTTTCGGCATTTCATAACATATGACCAGCTTGACACGCCAGAAAAGAAATCAGGCCAAATCTCGCACCATCTCTCATCAAGCAAGAAAAAACGAGATATCACGGAAATGCTTATAACTAGGCGACTTTTACGGCTAGACAGGTCTAGTTTTTGGCATTTCATAACATTTGGACGGCTTGACATGACAAACCTGCAAGACTAGCCAAATCTGGAACCATATGTCGTCAAACGATAAAAAACGAGATTTCACAGAAATGCTAATAACTCAGCAACTTTTACAGCTAGACAGGTCTAGTTTTCGGCATTTCTTAACATTTGGCCAGTTTGACATGACAAACCTGCAAGACTAGCCAAATCTCGCACCATATGTTGTCAAACAAGAAAAAACAAGATTTCATGGAAATGCTTATAACTCGGCGACTTTTACAGCTACACAGGTCTAGTTTTCGGCATTTCATAACATATGACCAGCTTGACACGCCAGAAAAGAAATCAGGCCAAATCTTGAAAGCGAGAAAATAAGAGATATCATGGAAATGCTTATAACTAGGTGACTTTTACAGCTACTCAGGTCTAGTTTTTGGCATTTGGTAACATTTGGCCAACTCGACATAGTAAAACTGCGAGACTGGCCAAATCTCGCACTATATCTGGTCAAATGTGGAAAAACGAGATTTCACAGAAATGCATATAAGTTGGCGACTTTTATGGCTAGACAGGTCTAGTTTTTGGCATTTCATAACATTTGGACGGCTTGACATGACAAATCTGCAAGACTAGCCAAATCTCGCACCATTTCTTGTCAAAAGATAAAAAACGAGATTTCACAGAAATGCTAATAACTCAATGACTTTTACAGCTAGACAGGTCTAGTTTTCGGCATTTCATAACATTTGGCCAGCTTGACATGACAAACCTGCAAGACTAGCCAAATCTCCCACCATATCTCGTTTAACAAGATAAAATGAGATTTCGCGGAAATACTTATAACCTGGCGACTTTTAGAGCTACACAGGTCTAGTTTTCAGTATTTCATAACATTTTACCAGCTTGGCATGATAAAACTACAAGTCTCATCAAATCTCGCACCATATGTGGTCAAGCGAGAAAAAAATGAGATCATGGAAATGCTTATAACTAGGCGACTTTTACAGCTACTCGGGTCTAGTTTTCGGCATTTGGTAACATTTGGCCAACTTGACATAGTAAAACTGCAAGACTGGCCAAATCTCGCACCATATCTCGTCAAACAATAAAAAACGACATTTCACAGAAATGCTGATAACTCCGCGACTTTTTAAGCTAGATAGGTCTAGTTTTCGGCATTTCATAACATTTGGCAAGCTTGACATGACAAATCTGAAAACTTCTCACTGCTTCTTGTCAAACGAGATTAACGGGATTTCATGAAATGTTTGAACTTGGTGCCTTTTACACTAGAAAGGTATGCAGCTATTCAAGGTCAGTATGCATACATATACGTATTATTCGTTTCTGCTGCCCCCGCAATGTTGCTCATTCATATGACTGTTTCTAAATGCACTCTCTGTCTATCTGTCTGTATTATTTCCATTTCCGGCAATCGCGTGACCTCTGGTCATCTTGTTTAATTGTTTCTTGTTCTAAGTGTTTAGTACTTGCATTGTTCATATACATGTTACACATGTTCTTGAAAAGTATAGGTCCAGCATTGAAGCATTATACCTGGTGTTATCTCATTGCACAGGTTCACAATAGGCCTGTAGGCCTTGTTCTTATTTTTACGAATATTTATCTTCTTTTTTCTACTATAAAATGACAACAATCCTGTCAGTTTCTCAGCTGTGATTCCATCTAGTGTCCTAAAACCTAGTGCGTTCATTGATCACAAATGGATGCCCTATATTAATCACCCTGTCTGTCTGTCTGTTCATCTGTCTGTCTGTCCATCCATACAAATTTTATTTTCAGATAATAACTCCAGGTTGAATTGACATATGGATTTCAAACATGACTTACACATGGCCCACCACTAAAGAAAGAACCTGTATGATTTTTGGGTCATGAGGTCAAAGGTAAAGACTCACCTATTTAAAAAGATTATGGCTGCAGTTTAAGCCAAGCTTTTCATCCCAAACTTTCCATCTTGCACATTTAGCTGACTTGCCAGTATGAGGAGAGCATAAATGAATTGAGGTCAAAGGTCAAGGTCACAGGGGCCATCTGTTCACAAATGAGTTTCCAGCTGATAACTCCAGTTTAGTTTGACATATTGGTTTCAAACTTTACTTATACATGGCTCACCATAGGGTCAAATTAGTTTATGGATGATAATTCTGCTTGGCTAGACAGATTGGCTTCAAACTTGATTTATTAATGACCCATCACTTAAGTAAGAAACATTTTGCTTTTCAGGGTCCAGACGTCAAAGGTAAAGGTCACAGGAGCCACATCTTCAAAATGATTGTGGATGAACTGTAAATCAAACTTTTCATCCCAAACTTTCCATCTTTCACAAATGGGTTACTTGCCAAAAGTGAGGAAATCTGAAGGTTTTGAGGTTACCTGGTCAGAGTTCAAGGTTGTTACAATAGTCTAAATGCTGCAAGTTCAAAGATAATAAGTTCTAAGAATTTTTGGTCACAAGGTCACAGGACTGTCATTCTGAAAAATTTCTCTAAAAATATCCTTTTACTCTTTAACTTATAGACAAATTCAGCTAAGTCAAGACCAACGGGTCCCTAGTTCTTGATGACAGTCTTGTCAGAGTATTAGTTTTGTAATCATATATTTAGAACTTAACTATAACCAAGTAGGAGGGCCCCTTTCCTTTTAGCTTCTCATATGCTTTTATATATGAAAAACATTACAATAGAATATTTTGCATTTGCAAAAATTTCAAACTTCAGCTGAGCGCCGTGACCCATGGGTCCCTTGTTCTTCATGACAGTCTTGTCAAAGTATTAGTTTTGTTATCATATATTAAGAACTTTACTTTAACCAAGTAGGAGGTCCATTTCCTCTTAGCTTCTCATATGCTTTTACATATGAAGAACATTACAATAGAATCAGCATATTTTGCATTTGCTTAAATTTTTCAAACTTCAGCTGAGCACCGTGACCCATGGGTCCCTTGTTATTGCAAGTGTGTAAAATTTATTTAATTTAAAAAATTTAAAGTTAAATTTCAACTGAATACATTTTATAAAATAAAAAATACATATATTTAATAATATATATTATAAAAAATAGTGTAAACTAATGTAAAACATATGTGTAAACTACTGAACTGTCAACAGTTTATCAAAAAGCCAAACCAAACATGTCAACCAGCCATGGCCTATATATTACCTTTTCTTCTTAGACTCTATCTCCATTTGATATTTTTTTAAGGCCCTGTCACATTAGCACTGCATGGGCCATACGGGCTTGTTGGTGCATGAATTTTGTTGCACTCAGGAAAAATTGTGTAGGCAAGCCAAGATTTGGGTAGGTTTTATGTGGAACTTGCTTGTTGGATGCGTTGAATCTGTGTGGGCCATGCCTGTGCTCCTTGTGACATGAAGGCCAGGCGCGTGAGAGCTTACAGACAGGTCCTTGTTAGCTCCAGGCCACATATGGGCACTGCGGCTTATCTGCACACCAGCTCCAGGCCACATATTGGGGAGTAGTGCGTGCCGGTAGCACGACTATTTATACGGCAGAGGTAGTTGCAGAACGCCAGCAACTTCCCTGAAGCCAGCCCTCAGATTACCAGCAGGATGACCGTAGCTAGCCTTCAACATGCCCTCACTTTCCTTGTATACCTCGCTCCATGCCAGCAGAAATAACGGGATACACAGGCAGGTCGGCAGTACCAACACCGTTCCTTGTCAGCAAAAGGCATGCTACAATCTGGCATCTGACAAGTGCTGGCGCGAAATTGCCACAGGGCTACAGCCAACCGACTTTCTTCAAGCAGGTTAACTGCCTGTGATTTGCGACCACTACGGGCCTCCTGCTGGTGTTCTGCGTGAACTTCTGTGGGCAAACTCCTGCAGCTTAACCGGACCAAGTTTTGAGCATGTTCAAAACTTTGCTGCGGGCAATTTGGAATTCCGTGCTCACCTGTGGGCAAGTCCGGACAAGAAACAGGCAAGATTCTGCCAGGTCAGTGCCAACTGCGGGGAGCTGCGGGCAGCCAAAATTGTCACCTGTAAGTTGCACGCAGTGCTAATGTGACAGGGGCTTTAGATTTTTACCTTCAAGTTCAACTTCAGCTGAGCACAGTGACCCATGGGTCCCTTGTTTAATTCAACCACCAGGGGTCGCTGCATTTTAACCACTTCAAAAAATCATTTTTGTTCCATAGCTTAAAAATTATGAATAATGTCACAACTTTAATTTCTGGATCTGAAACTAGGGTAAAGGGCTTATTTTTTGGCAACTTGACTGATTCTGCAGTTACCATGGTGACCTACTTAAGAATAGAATAATTGGCATTTTTATGTCAGCCTTTGTAACTTTGTGATTTTAAAGCTATAAAGGTTTAGTTTTTTTTGTATCAGGCAGCATTAATTTAATGTTTCACTTAATTTGTGAACATATTCTGACTAGATGTATATTTCCAGTAAAAATAACTGACACCTGATTTGGACTTCTGATGTTTTATTTTCAGATATATCAAGCTTTAATATCATGCATATATTGCATGTCTTCACAAGATTCCCCCATGCACAGGTGGGATACAAATATTGTATTTCATTGAACAGACGCCGGGCCTTAAATAGTCGCCTGCCTTATTTAGTCGCTGGGGCAAAATAGTGTTCCAGAAAAATAAATGCCAGCCTTAAATAGACGCCCGGTGTTGTTCAGAGGCCTGGTTTCAGAGTAGTTTCCATGTTTGTCTTTTCCCGTCACTATAATTGGTGTATTTACCAGTCAAATTGACAGGAGATTGTTTTAGCTTCGGTTTGTGTTTGTGTTGATAATATGTTTAATTCTTCTATAATCTTTCTCTTTAGCGAACCTGTGAGCTTATGCAATGGTGTGGCATCGTCCATCTGCCGTCGTCCATCGTCTGTATGTTAACCCATACTATCTTGAAAATGGCAGGAGCTAGCATCACCAAATTTTTGCAAATAATCAGTCATCTAAAAAACTCTATTGGATTTAGCTTATTTTTTGGTTAACTGCATTTTCTTAGATTTTATAGGGAAAAAGCTTTAAATATCTTCTTCTCCGAAACTGTTCAGCCAAATTGTCCAATATTTCACAGAAATGATTCCTGGAACAATTGTTCGAATGGTTTATGTTTGGTGAATTTTGACGAAGTTACAGGAAGTTGAACTTAGTCATCTGTCCAAAAAAGCATACTAAAATTACAATCTCAGAAACGGCTGGAGCTATCATCACAAAATTTTATGCCAATGTTGGTCACATGAGTCATATCTGAAATTGAGGTATTGGTGGTGCCACCTGCATCAGCCTTTTTTGTACGGGGGTCATCAGTGCCCATATCATACTTATGGCTACAAAACACTTCTTCTCTGAAACCATATGGCTAAATTGTTTAATATTGCACAGAAATGATCCTAGGGTAGTGCTTTCTGAAGTTTGTTAAAATGGTCTCAGTTCAGTGACTTTTGGCTGCGTTAAGGGAAGCTGAATTTAGTCATATGCCATAACAGCCCATTTTAGCTCAGTGGCTACAAAGATCTTCTTCTCAAAAACCACTGGGCCAAATTCTTAAATCTCACACATTAATTATCCTTAGATGATGATAATTCAAGTTTGTTCAAATGGTTTTGGTTCAGTGATTTTGGCTGAGTTCTGGTAAGCTCAACTAAGCCATTTTGCTTTATTTTCCCATATGAGTTATAAACCTGCAAAACATTTTTTGACTGACGCCACTGAGGCCAATTTGTTTAATATTTTACAAGAATAATCCCCTGAATAATTCTTATAATAATTGTCTTTTATGGTTCCAAATAATGAAAATAGGCTGAATTTTAAAGATTGAATTGAGTCATTTTACCATATATGTTAGCTGCGTGAAGCAGATACCTCTAGCCTGGCACCAGTTTATCAGCATCCCTTACATCATGCCTCTTGACCTTTAGATTTCAGGTTATCTGTGGTTTATATTGACAAGAATGTTTTTTAAAAGCTTTTAACTTAAATCAAGATTTTGCCATCAGTGACATGTATCTGTTTGATAATTTTGCATTCATTGTGCTATTTCAAAAACTACTGGAGCTAGCATCATGAAATTTAATGCAAAAAATTAGCCATCTGAAAAAAATTTGCATTTTCTTAGATTTTATTGAGAAAAAGCTAAAAAAACCTTTAAAAATCTTCTCCTATGAAATGGTCAAGCCAATTTGTTCAATATTTCACAGAAATAGTCTTTTATACCATCTCTCTCAAGTTTGTTCAAATGGTTCGAGTTCTGTGAATTTTGGCCGAATTACAGGAAGTTGAACCTAGTCATCTGTCCAAAAAAGCATACTAAAATGACAATCTCAGAAACGGCCAGAGCTATCATCACCAATTTTTATGCCAGTGTTGGTCACATGAGTCATATATGAAATTCAGGTATTGAGGTGCCACCTGCATTGACCTTTTTTTGTACAGGGGTCATTGGTCATCTGTATGTCAACCCATAATTTCTAAGGAATTGCAGGAGCTACCATCCCCAGATTTTA
The DNA here is from genome assembly GCA_026874595.1 of Sipunculus nudus. Classification (NCBI taxonomy): domain Eukaryota; kingdom Metazoa; phylum Annelida; class Sipuncula; order Golfingiida; family Sipunculidae; genus Sipunculus; species Sipunculus nudus. The sequence continues at coordinate 48,051,655 of CM049312.1, forward strand.
TGCAATTATCTGTCACTTATCAAATGTTGTGGGATTCAGCTTATGTTTTTTGCTATCTGCATTTACTTAGATTTTATAGGGGAAAAGCTGAAAAACCTTTAAAAGTCTTCTTGTAAACGGTCCAGCCAAATTGTTCAATATTTTACAGAAATGATCCGAGAGGCAAGCACTCTCAAGTTTGTTCCAATGGTTTGCATTTGATGAATTTTAGTGGAGTTAAATGAATATGAACGGTCATTTGGCCAAGTAAGCATACTGACATAGTTATCTCAGAAATGACAGAAGCTAGCATTACCAAGTATTGTGCAATTGTTGGTCACATGACTCATATTTGAAGTTCCAGATTTTGATGTGCCACCTACATTGACCTGTTTATTTATGGGCAAAAACCTCATAATTTTAGCCTCTCTCAGCTTAAAATGTTTATGATGAAACTGTCAAGTTGGATCGTTCAATTATTCAAAAGAATTACCGTAGGACATGGTTCTTTCAATAATATCAGAAAAACTTAAGTTGGTCTTATGGCCATTATTATGTCAAACTCAAACTGAGGACTGCAAAACTGTTCTTCTAAAAAATTATTGTTTTAATTATAACTTCTGTTACATGGCACAAAAATTATTCTTAGGTGGCCTTTGTTCAAGTTTACTTAATGATTTTTGGCAGAATTATTGGACCTTTAACAATGAAAGAACTGAATCTTTTATTATTCTAGATATTTTGATAAAAAGTTTATGAATATTTTAGCTTAAAAAAAATCATTTTAGCCAAAGTCTTTCAGTATGTGTAAACAGATTTGCCAACAGGCCAAGATTGTGTCTGTATATTCACATAAGTTAAGAAACTGCCAACTGTTTCAGATTTGGCAGTAGATCAAGAGTTCATTCAGTACAGCCAGATATAGGTCAAGAGTTCAGTCAGTGCAGCCAAGCACAAGGCATGTGATCCCCTAATAGGTGGCATGTGAACACCTCATGGGCACCATGTGATCACCTAATGGGTGTCATGCCCCTCATGGCTGCATGTGGAGCCAATCTATTTATAGCTTTGGCAGACTGCCAACTGTATTAGATTAGGCAACAGGTCAGGAGTTCACTCAGTGCAGCCAGGTACAGGTCAAAAGTTCACCGAGTCTCACTCAGGGCAACTGCCTTTCTCACCTAAGCGTGGTCAGCCCCATGCATCAGACTTAAGGTAAGTTTGATGTATTGGCCAAATATTTTGACCTGTCTATGTGTCTTTGATGGGTTTCTCGTTCACAAGACAGGTGTCACCACCTACAATGACATTTGCACAATGTGTGAATTTTGTGCCTGCTTATTTCTATAGAGGAATTTGATATTTCATCCTGAAATTGGGCATATTTAGACCTATCGTATTCTAATTATCGTATACTTGTCGTATACAAGACTGGTGGTGCCACCCACAATAATTTTTTGCACAGTGTGTGTCCCTGCTTATTTCTCAGGAGGCGTTTGATATATCAGTCTGAACTTGGGCATATGTATATATCTCTGAAACCTTTTTGTATACAAGACTGGTGGTGCCAGCTTCAATCATTTTTAGCTCAGCTGACTGTAAGTCAACTGAGGTATAGGAATGGCCCTTTGTCCCTCGTCCGTCTAGACGTCCGGCTGTCCGTTAGCAGGGCACAAATCATAACAGCTGGTCCTAGATACTTCTAAGTGAACACTCAGGGAGGTCAATTAAAAATTTCCTTGGAAACCTGAAATTAGGTCACTGCGACCTTTTTCCTTCGAGTTATGGGGCTTGAAAGTACCCTCCAGAATAGTAAAAAATTTGATACAAATTCTCCAGTATCTTGATAATTAATGCATGGTTTGTCATGAATTTTGCCTTGAATATTGACCATGACTAGTTTTGTCAGTTCCTGAAACGTGGTGGTTTTCTTATTTTAACAAATATTTTTCTATTTATTTTTATTATAAAATGACAACAATCATGTCAGTTTCTCAGCTGTCATTACATCTGGTGTCCCAAAACATGTGTGTTTATTGATCACAAGTGGATGCCCTATACTAATCAACCTGTCTGTCAGTCTGTCTGTTTGTATGTCTGTCTTGTCTGTCAACCCGTCCATCCACACAAATTAGTTTCCAGATGATAACTCCAGTTAAGTTTGATATATTGGTTTCAAACTTAACTTATAAATGGCCCACCACTTAAGAAAGAACCATGTTGATTTTGCGGTCCAACGGTGAAAGGTCAAGGTCACAGGACCCATTTCTTAAAAAGGAATGTGTATGCATTAGAAGCCAAACTTTTCATCGCAAACCTATCACCTTCAAGATATTGCTGACCTACCACTACGGGAAGATTCTGTTTGATTTTGGGTCATAGGTCAAAGGTCAAGGTCACAGGGCCCATCCATTGACAAATTAGTTTATGGATGATAATTCTGCTTTAGAATGACAGACTGGCTTCAAACTTGATTTGATAATGACCAACCACATATGTAAATTCATTTTGATTTTCAGGGTCCAGCGATCTAAGTTGAAGGTCACAGAAGCCACATCTTTAAAAAGATTGTGGATGCACTGTAAATCAAACTTTTCATCCTGAACTTTCCAATGGCTTACTTGCCCAAAGTGAGGAAACCTGGAGAGGTTATCTGGTCATAAGTCAAGGTCACTTTTTAAAAGATTGTTACAATAATCCTTATGCTGCAAGTTCAAGGATATTAAGTTCTTAGATTTTTTGGTTACAAGGTCATTGGTTAAGGTCACAGGATTGTCATTTTGAAAAATTTCTTTCGAAATATCCTTATAGACAAATTCAACTGAGCGTTGAGACCCATGGGTCCCTAGTTGTGTTGTGTGCACCCATGCCAAAATTTCAGCAGTGATGTTTGTGTAATTGTTTCTTATTCAAAATGTTTAGTACCTGCATTGTTCATATACATGAGAAGTCATGGTCCAGCATTGAAGCATTATACCTGGTGTATTTCCCAATGCACAGGTTCGCATTAGGCCTGTAGGCCTTGTTAATTAAAATTATATTTGGCACAATATTAATAATAATGTAATTAAATTTTAATAAATAGTTAAACTCTAATATAATATGTGCTAGTGCTACTCTCAGGTAGGAATATTCTGTAATTATTAAATAACAGTTAACTCATTTGTAAAAAGCATAATTAACATGACTGATAATGGACAGTTTATCAAATAATTCTAATGCAATATAGATAGAGTTATATAGCCAAGTCAAAACCTGTGTGACAATAGCACTCTATTTGTAATACAGCTTATATTACCACACAAAACCAGCATGCGCCTCATTTCCAAATCATATTTTGTGATCATATATAACAGCTGAGCTCCGTTACCCATGGATCCCTTTTTCTTTTTCAAATACTTTTGCTGCAATATAGTTAATGTAATTAGGCCAAGTCAAAACCTGTGTGACAATAGCACTTCTTTTCCAAATGAAATTAATATAAATGAAATCAGCCCTATTCCCTCTCCAAGGATTTGATCAAAATCATTACATAACTTGAGTTAAAGGCCATAATCCTCATAAATCGGCTTATATTACCACATAAAACCAACATTTGTCTACCCCTTCTTCCAAATCATATGTATTGATCATAAATAACAGCTGAGCGCAGTGACCCATGGGCACTGTGTTACCTACTTTACATCCATGCCAGTATTTCAGGAGTGACGTTACATGTACATGTTTCACATGTGCTTGAAAAGTATCAAGTATATTTCAAATAAGGGTCAAGCATGTTATCAGGGAAGCATTGTTCCTAATGTCTATCCCCTTGCACAGGTTTGCATTAGGCCTGTAGGCCTTGTTTGTTTAAAGTTGACTTGTTGCAAAGAGTATATCAAATACATGTAATATGTAAATATGTTTTAATATTTTAAAAGATGGATCATAAAATATCTGAAATGTTTCAGTTGACAGAATCTATCCTAATTACAGATCCTAATGTTCGAGTGGCATGTTTGACCTGCCTGGGAGGTATTGTCAGCGTACAAGCTCCGTTACTGGAGGTGTGTCATATATTACAGCCAGTCAGACAAAGAACCTCAGTGTCTGTAGACTCTGAGAGGATCCTGTCACATGACATGCAGGGTAGCAGCAAGGGTAACAAATCAGGATATCTCAGTCAACCTTGTTCTAGTGACACCAGCGTGAGCAGCACCAACAGTCAGGGGTCATCAGGTGCAGCTACACCAACAATATCAGCTACTCAGACTCCTCCACTTCCTGAAGCAGGTGGCCATCAAAAGACATCCTGGCTCATCAGACTTTCTATCAAAAATGTAGCTCCACACCTGCTGGACTTCAGTGCTGAAGCAGCAAGTTCTAGAGGAGCCACAGACCATAAGACTGGAGGGACGACAGTGCAGCCCCTTCCAGTCAGACTAGAATCTCTACAGCTCCTCGCTAACCTGGCCAAAGGCTACTTTCCTATTCTCAGGTAAGGGGGACATGCACATGCTTGTTACCTATCATTTGGTGAATCGTATTTAGAAGGTAAAGTTTCTAAATTGCTTTGAAGCCAATGCTGTCAAACAATTAAATTGAGGAATTTATGAACCTTAATATCTTTATACATATTGTTGTACCCACCAAAACAGTTTTGCGGAAAGAGTGGGTCTTCCTTTATTTGACCATTCTTTCTGCCAAAGAAAAATGGTCATTAAATGCAGGTGGTCGCAAAACTAAAGCCTAAGTCACACATTCATGGTTTATAGCCACAGTGACTCATGGTGCTGGAAACTGGGGGCATCTTTGGGTGTCCTTGCTGATTTCCTCAGCAAACCATATCAATCCAGGATAATCGTGACAATTTGTAGGCTACTGTGGTAGTTTTAAACGGCATAAAACTTCCATAGCTCACTGTAGCCCTTCCACAGTTCATGCATATCATAGTAGCCCCTCAGTGTAACCTTAGTAAGTACTAGGGCTGGGTATCGGTCCGCCTCTTCCGGTACAATACGTATTGCGATAGTTAATTCGATACCGATACGTATTGACGATACGTTCATTTTTCTTTGTATATCATTTCTTAATAAAAGCTCTGTTTCTTGTTTATATATATTTTTTTTATTCTAACATATGACATATTTAGTATGCTATGTACTCAAGCAGCTTAAGCTTGATATCAAATAAATGAACAGACCAGTTGTAGTTTATTATCAAAATCGATCTAATCAAGAATACCAAAATCTGGATCTTCTTTGAGCCCTTAACTCCCCCCCCCCCCCCCCACACACACAAGCACAAACACATTACTTTTATTGCATTTGTTCGGGAAGATCATAGGCTGTGTTTTTTAATGTCATATAATCACACAGTTTTATATATTTCTGTGAATATGAATCCCATTAGTCACTCTCCTGTTTATACAGGATTTGTCTCCAGGCTTTAATCATTTATTTGACATCTGATGTCCAACGCGGTAGTTCCATGTACCCTATGACTTGCTGCATTAAGATTTTCAAAGTAATTCATAATCTAAGTCTAGTGTATCTTAAACAGTACTTCACTCCACCTATTTCTGGCCGTGTCACCAGACTAGCTAGCTATGGACTGGCAGTGCCGGTAACAAATGGTGTTACGTATGCTACCCACTCGCTAAAACATTTGGGTACTATGATATGGAATTCTCTTCCATTCGACTATAAATATGCAGAGTCCCTTAGAGCATTCAAATTAAAGTTATCGTACTGTAAAGGGGCATCCTGCAGTTGTAATCTGTGTAATACTTAATATAACTTTGTAAAAATTGGCATCCTTCTTTGGGCCGTATGCCATTGCTGATTTGTTTTGTCACTTCATGCCTTATTTTGATTTTTTTATGCCCCCGCCACAAAGTGGCCGGGGCATATAGTTTTACCCATGTCCATCATTCCGTCATTCCGTCCTTCTGTCCTTCCGAAATAAAACAGTTGTACGGACGTTTTTTCGCAATGCCTGCAGATATTGGCCTGATTTTTGGTGTGTGGGCAGATAATGACAAGTTACAGATTGAGTTCGCGTGTCGTCCCAGTTGACCTACTTTTGACCGTTTTACGGCTCCTTAACTTCAAAAATTTCATGAAAAATATAAATTTTCATGACTAATACACATGTACGGAGTTTTTTTTCGCAATGCCTGCAGATATTGGCCTGATTTTTGGTGTGTGGGCAGATAATGACCAGTTACAGATCAAGTTCGCGTTTTGTCCCAGTTGACCCACTTTTGACTGTTTTACGGCTCCTGAACATAGAAAATTTCATGAAAATATAAATTTTCATGACAAATACACATGTACTGACTTTTTTTTGCAATGCCTGCAGATATTGGCCTGATTTTTGGCATGTAGGCAGATAATGACCAGTTACAGATCGAGTTCGCATTTCGTCCCAGTTGACCTACTTTTGACTGTTTTACGGCTCCTTAACTTAGAAAATTTCATGAAAAATATAAATTTTCATGACTAATACACATGTACGGACTTTTTTTCGCAATGCCTGCAGATATTGGCCTGATTTTTGGGGTGTTGGCAGATAATGACCAGTTACAGATTGAGTTCATGTTTTGTCCCAGTTGACCTACTTTTGACCGTTTCACGGTGGTCTAACATAGAAAATTTCATAAAAAAGTGCACATGTACGGACTTTTTTTCGCAATGCCTGCAGATATGGGCTTGATTTTTGGTGTGTAGGCAGATAATGACCAGTTACAGATCAAGTTCTTGTTTTGTCTCAGTTGACCTACTTTTGACCATTTGACTGCTCCTGAACATAGAAAGTTTCATGAAAAATAGAAATTTTCATAACAAATGCATATGTACCAACTTTTTTTCCTCAATGCCTGCACATACCACTCTGATTTTTTTATGTGTGAGCAGATAATGACAGTTGCGTTTCATCCCGGTTGACCACTTTTCATTGTCTTACGGCTCCTAAACATAGAAAATTTCATGAAAGACAGAAATTTTTATGGAAAATGCACATGTATGGACTTTTTTTTCACAGTACCTGCAGATACTGGCCTGATTTTTGGTGTGTTGCTTGATAATGACCCGTAACAGATCGAGTTTGCATTTTGCCCTTGTTGACCTCCTTTTGACCATATGATACCTCCTGAACTAAAAACTTTTTTCAAAATTTAACAAATGTTTCTAATTTGCCCCAGGCGGGGGCATTCGTGTCGTTCAGACACATCTAGTTTCAATATGAATTTGTCACTCTTATTTATAAAGACTTTATCAAATGTTATTCGCATTATACAACTTCATGCTTAACATTGATCCTTAAAATTGATCAGACTTGTGATACTTTTTTTATGTAAGTTAATGTAATTTTATTATTATTTTTAATATCTTAAATTATTTAATTTTAATTAATGTATGATTAGGTTGGTCACAATAGCCTATGGTTAATGATGTCTTTTTTTGTAAAAAATGACATAAAATAAAATTTTTGTATTATATTGAATTGTAAAAAAAATTATTCTCCTATTACCACTCACATGCGCCTGCTTGTCATGAAAGTACTGATGTGCATGCGTATATACATTTATGAACAAGTTTTAAAAGCCAAAGCAACAAATATATAATGCATTTAGATTTATAAATCGTCATGTTTATATTTAAAGTTAGAGTTATATCTCTATGCATTGGCAATATATCGATACGACCAATACAGCATGCAAAGCATTTTGATTATCGTATCGACGTCGTGTATCGATTCGTATCGATATATCGATATATTGATACAGCCCTAGTAAGTACAGCCGTAGTACCACCATACAGGCTTCTGTGTTGATCTGTACCCTTCCTGGGGTGATATGCGTATTGTAATTAAAATAGCCAATATTGTGATAACCATACCCTTCCTATATTTAGCGAACCTGTGAACTTGTTCAATGGTGTGCGATAGTCTTGTCTTCTGTCATCTGTACATGAACCCATACTATCTCAAAAATGACAGGAGCTAGCATCACAAAATTTATGCAAAAATCAGTCATCAGTAAAACAGATTGAGCTTAATTTTTAGCTCAGCTGACTATAAGTCATCTGAGCTATAGTCATGGTCCTTTGTCTGTCGTCCTGCCATCCGTCCGTCTGTTAACATACCATTGGACTCACAAATCCAAAATTTTGTATTGAGTTAGATGTCCCCAGAATCTCCGTCCATACCGAAAATTGGGTCACTAGGACTTCATTCCTTTGAAATAATAATTAAAGGTAACAGGAATGTTCACCGGAGTTGTAGTTCGACGTAGCCAGAAAGTGTGCTCCAGAGAACAGTCCCGGCTCAGCCTGGTGCCACAGTGTCAGATTGAAGGGGGTCCCAGGGGTATGTCTGGTCCACGGTAATTGCTATTTAATGGTGATTGGCCCACTTGAAATCATGATATAAGTTATTTTCCGAGCTGTTCAGTGGCAGTATAGAATAATTTGTATTACTTTTAGAAACTTAAATGATACACACATGGAATCAGAAGTATCCCCCATCCATCCATATATATATATATATATAAAAATATATATATATGTTACATTCAATGTGTAATATCAGTTAATTTGTTTGAAATTTTAAGTCAGTTTACAAATTGCCCGATTCATGCATATAAATAACATGCCTGCGTGAATCGGGCAATTTGTAAATTGACCGAAAATTTCAGGCAATTTACAAAATGACTGATAAGCAAACCTGTGAGCTTATGCGATGGTGTGGCGTCGTCTGGCGGCCGTTGTCCGTTGTCCGTCATCTGTACGTTAACCCATACTATCTTGAAAACGGCAGGAGTTAGCATCACGAAATTTTATGCAAAAAATTAGACATCTAAAAAACTTTTTTGCTTATTTTTTAGCTAACTTCATTTTCTTAGATTTTATAGGGAAAAAGCTAAAAAAGCTTTAAAATCTTCTTCTTTGAAATTTTTCAGCCAAATTGTCCAATATTTCACAGAAATGATCCCTGGAACTCAAGTTTGTTCGAATGGTTCCAGTTCAGAGATTTTTGGCCGAGTTACAGGAGGCTGAACTTTGTCATCTGTCCAGAAAAGCATACTAATAAAACAATCTCAGAAACGGCTGGAGCTATAATCACCAAATTTTATACCAATGTTTGTCACTTATGTCGTATCTGAAATTGAGGTATTGGTGGCGCCACCTACATTGATCTGTTTTTACAAGCGAAAATGTAATTTTAAACTCTTCTAGCTTATACACTGATTTATGAAGAAACTGTTAAGCTGATTGGTTTAAACTTTTCAAGAATTATTCTATGGTAGGGTTCTGCCAGTTTTATAAGAATAGGTTAAATAATCTAATAATAAATTAAATAATAAATAATAATAATCTAATCTAATAATAATAATAATAATCTAATAATAAATTAAATAGAATAAATACAGCTTTAAAAAAACATTGTAGCCAATTGAAAAAGGTTTTCTGTGTTTGAAAACAGATTTGACAACATGCTGAGTTTCAGCAGCCAAGTCATAAGATCGCTAAGTACAACCAGGTGGGGTCCAGACATCACCATGACAACTGACCTGGCTCTGGCAGATGTCTAGACAATGGGACTAGACGTCTAGACATTTTGCAGGTTTATACTATCCTTGACTGCTTTCTTGATTTTATGTTAGGTGGCGCCACCTACATTCAAATTTATGCTGCAGACATCCAAGCTCATATCTCGTGAACCATTTGACCGATTTTGCATGTTTATAGATCTCACATAGCTCTTAACAAGACACATAAGGAAAACCAACATATAAAGATGATTAAATGTCATTTATTTATGACAGAAAACAAATAAAAATTAGAGCAAATTCAGAATCAATTAAAATGCCAAAAACATGATGAAATGTTATTGTACTATTTTAGTGGTAATAACAATATATTCTTAAGTCTTTACATACAGATAGGACCAGTCACATCCTGAATCCTAATACAGATCAAACTAAAAAGGAGCAGTAGAAGTAAAGAGTATGATTGTGCAATTAAAATACATGGTGACATATGGCAAATACAATGTATGGAGGCAAAATAGGACATTAACATATTGTCCATATGAGAAAAGATACAGATCAATGTTGCTCAAAAATTAAAACAAGAGCACCGCAAAGCGGAGCATCCCCTCTCATGGGAGCATAATGATATGGGGTGTATTACGCAAGTGTTAAAATGAGGTGGGGAGGTGTTATAGCTTGAGCTTTGATATCAAACTCAACAAGTTGTAAATGTATCGGTGTGTGAGGCATATGTGCGAGATGCAAGGTTTAGGTCAAACAGTTTGGCTTGAAATTGATCAACAAGCATTTTCAAGAAGTGGGTCCTGTGGCTGTGACCTTTGACCGCGTGACCTCAAAATCGATAGGTTTTTTTCATCCATGGGAGGGTAAGCTATGTGTATATGATAAAAGGTTCAGGTCAAACGGTTTTGCTTAAAATGGGTCCACAAGCTTTTCAAGAAGTGGGTGCTGTGGCCATGACCTTTGACCCTGTGACCTCAAAATTCATAGGTTTCTTCATCCATGGGTGGGTAAGCCATATGTGCAAGATGAAAGGTTTAGGTCAAACAGTTTGGCTTGAAATCGATCCACAAGCTTTTTCAAAAGGGGGTGCTGTGGCCTTGACCTTTGACCCCATGACCTCAAAATTGATGAGTATCTTCATCCATGGGTGGGTAAGCCATATGTGCGAGATGAAAGGTTTAGGTCAAACGGTTTGGCTTGAAATCGATCCACAAGCTTTTTCAACAAGTGGGTGCTGTGGCCGTGACCTTTGACCCCGTGACCTCAAAGTGATAGGTTTCTTCATCCATGGGTGGGTAAGCCATATGTGCGAGATGAAAGGTTTAGGTCAAACAGTTTGGCTTAAAATCGATCCCCAAGCTTTTTCAACAAGTGGGTGCTGTGGCCGTGACTTTTGACCCCGTGACCTCAAATTCAATAGGTTTCTTCATCCATGGGTGGGTAAGCCATATGTGCAAGATGAAAGGTTTAGGTCAAATGGTTTGGCTTGAAATCGATCCACAAGCTTTTTCAAGAAGTGGGTGCTGTGGCCATGATCTTTGACCCTGTGACCTCAAAATCGATAAGTTTCTTCATCCATGTGTGGGTAAGCCATTTGTGCAAGATGAAAGGTTTAGGTCAAACGGTTTGGCTTGATATCGATCCACAAGGTTTTTCAACAAGTGGGTGCTGTGGCTGAGACCTTTGACCCCGTGACCTCAAAATCGATAGGTTTCTTCATCCATGGGTGGGTGAGCCATATATGTGAGATGAAAGGTTTAGGTCAAACGGTTTGGCTTGAAATTGATCCACAAGGCAACTTCGGACGGACGGACGGACGGACAGACGGACGGAAGCACGAACAGAGGCGTTACTATATCCCTTTACAACTTTGTTGCGAGGGGATAATAAGCACTGGTGGGGATCAAAGAACGCAATAGCCCTATGAAATAGGGCTCCCCACCAAGCTTAAAACAAATATAAAGGCCAAGAATTGATAATGTGAGTAGCAGGGGTACTACTACATGCATAGGTTGTATTGAATGTATGAAACCAATATAATTTGGCCTATATTAGACATATCTGATTGTGTATGTCGAGGGGGGGGGGGAGCAGATAAGGACCAGTCACGTTCTGAATCCTTAACAGCCCTTTCGTTTGACATGGTGACAAGGACCCATTGGTAACAGTCAGAAGTCATACTGTTTTTGCCCAGTACACAATTTGGACCAGTCACATTCTTAATCCATAAAGTGCGAACTGGGTAAAAACCACTACCAGGGTGTAAAATTAAGGGAGGGAGCGGGCGGGAGGGCTCGTGTAATACCTGATTTGTTGTTGGTGGCTGGGGAAGTGTTTTAAATGCTTAAGCAATATATTGGTTATGAACAGATTTGCAACAGGGGCAGACATATATATTTGAAAAATGCCTTTGATTTCCACCTGCCCAGGCCCATTATCATATCATTTGAAATGCCTTGTGTAGCAGCATGCGAAGCTGCGCCTATAAGGAAACTGTGACAGTTAAAATTTGTGGCTGGGCAGCCAATGGCATTTAAAATTTTTGACCATACATATTTTGAAAAAGGAGCGCGAAATTGGTGTGCCGTCTGTGAACAAAAAAAGAGGACCCTGCAGTGGGGGTCTAATGGAGAGGTAGGAAGACGGAGCTTTGACTGGGCATAAGGGCTCAGAGGATGGCTGTAAAATCAATACTGTTGAGTGATCAAGAGGGGCATATTTAAACCCAGACATGGTGAACTGAAAGATTTCATTTATCCTGAGGACCTCCCTTACCAGTAGGTTATCGCCTACAGAGTAGAGCCCTGGGCAAGTTATTTCCCCAACCTTCAGGAATGCATGGAAGGCCAGCATAAACATGGCCTGAAGGAGTCTCTGTATATACGGGTTGGTAAAAAGGGATGGAGTGGCAGACACCATATTGTGAAGGAGCTCCAAGAAAATTGGGAGGTGGAAATCGGAATGTTTACTTCTTTTTTGTAACCCAGTGAGTAATTTTTAGCAAACCTGTGAGCTTATGCGATGGTGTAGCATTGTCCGGCATCCGGCGTCTGTACGTTAACCATACTATCTTGAAAATGGCAAGAGTTAGTATCACAGAATTTTATGCAAAAAATTATCATATAAAAAACTATCGGATTTTGCTTATTTTTTGGCTAACTGTTTTTTAGCGAACCTGTGAGCTTATGCGATGGTGCGGCGTCGTACGTTGTGTGTCGTGCGTCGAACATCGTTCATTGTCTGTACGTTAACCATAGCTATCTCGAAAACGGCAGGAGTTAGCATCACCAAAGTTATTGCAAATAATCAGTCATCGAAAAAACTATATCGGATTTTGTTTATGTTTTTTTCTTACTGCATTTTCTTAGATTTTATAGGGGAAAAGCTAAGAAAGCTTTAAAAAATCTTTAAACTGTCCAGCCTAATTGTCCTATATTTCACAGAAATTATCCCTGGGACAATCTCTCTCAAGTTTGTTTGAATGGTTCCAGTTTGGAGATTTTTGGCCAAGTTATAGGAGGTTAAAATTTGTCATCTGTCCAAAAAAGCATATTAAAATTTAAATCTCAGAAATGGTTGGAGCTATCATCACCAAATTTTATACCAATGTTGGTCACATAGGTCATATCAGAAATTGAAATATTGGTGGCGCCACCTGCATCGGCTTTTTTTGTACAGGGTCATCAGTGCCTGTGTCACACTGAGCGCTACAAACCTTATGGCCAAAATGTTTAATATTGCACAGAAATGATCCTAGGGTAATGCTTTCTAAAGTTTGTTCAAATGGTCTCTGTTCAGTGACTTTTGGCTAAGTTATGGGAAGCTGAATTTAGTCATATGCAATAACAGCCCATTTTAGTTCAGTGGCTATAAAGATCTTCTTCTCAAAAACCACTGGGCCAATTTCCTAAATCTCATTCATTAATTATCCTCAGATGTTGATAATTCAAGTTTGTTCAAGTGGTTTTGGTTCAGTGCTTTTTGGTTGAGTTACGGGAAGCTGAACTTAGCCAGTTTGCTGTGTCTTCCCATATGAGTTATAAAACCTGCAAAATGTTGTTTGACTGTTGCCACTGAAGCCAGTTTGTTGAATATTTTACAAGAATAATCCCTACAATAATTCTTATAATAATTGTCATTAATGGTTCCACATGAATGATTTTTGGCTGAATTATGGAGATTCAATTGAGTCATTTTACCATGTATGTTAGCTTTGTGAAGCTTTTACATCTAGCCTGGCACTTGTTTATCAGCATCGATTACATCATGCCACTAGACATTTAGATTTCCGGTTATCTTTGGTTAATATTGACAAGAAAGGTTTTTTTAAAAGCTTTTTAAAAAATTAGATTTATGATTTTAGTTATTCATCATACCAGGCAATGGAAAATTCATGGATATTCAGCTCTCTGTGGTTATATAAATACAACTGAACATGGATTATAAATTATTGGTATCCCTACTTAACTTAATTCAAGAATTTGCCATCAGTGAGATATATCTGTTTTTTAATTTTGCATTCAGTATGCATCTGTAATAAAATTTACATATATTCCTGATTTCTTTTTTTTTATAAAAAGTCAGCTGAAAAGCATTTTGTATTTGGAAAATAAATTTCAAAGTTATTTCAAGTAGGGACCACTTTTGTGTTCAGAAGGCAGCACTTGGTTTGCCATTGGCAGATTGCCAGTGCCTTGTGTTGGCCATTAGCCAAGATGATGTCAGCTCTATAAATAGTTTTGGCACAGTGCCAGGATTGGAAGAAGTGCAGCCAGGTATAGGTCAAGAGTTCACTCAGTGCAGTAGCTGCATTCTATTTAAAGCTTTGGCAAACTGCTCACTGCATCATATTTGGCACCAAAGTTCAGCCTGAATCTATTTATAGCTTTGGCAGACTGCCAACTGTGTCAGATTATGCAACAGATCAAGAGTTCGCTCAGTGCAGACAGGTACAGGTCAAAAGTTCACTCAGTCTACCCAGATGCAGGTCAAGAGTTCACTCAGTGCAGTAGCTGGAAACAGCAATTTCTCTCAGGTCACTCTGGGGCAACTGCCTTACTCACCTAGGCCTTGTCAGCCCAGTGCATCAAACTCTGGGGAAGTTTGATGTATTGGACTGATATTTTGACCTGTCTATGCATCTTTGATGGTATTCTAATTTACAAGACAGGTGGTGACACCTACATTGACTTTTGCAGTGTATGCGCCTGCTTATTTCTACAGATGAATTTGATACATCAGCCTAAAATTGGGCATGTATATACATATCGGGTAGCTTTATAGTGTACAAGACTGGTGGCGTCACCTACAATAATTTTTGCACAGTGTATGCCCCTGCTTATTTCACAAGAGGGGTTTGACATGTCAGTCTGACATTGGGCATATGTATATATCTCTTCGTTGTATATAAGACTGGTGGTGCAAGCTACAATCATTGTATCTGTCAAAACAGACTTGCAATGCTGCTGCCATTGCCACATAGGTTTCCGGAGAACTCCTCCGAACAGAAATTTTAGCTCAGCTGACTATAAGTCATCTGAGCTATAGTCGTGGTCCATTGTCCGTCGTCTGTCCGTCAGTCGTGCTGTCCGTCTGTCCATAGATGTGGCACATTTTGAAACGGTAACACCTTGGAATCCAAAATTTGGCATAATGTTAGATGTCCCCAAGATATCCTACCAAGCCGAAAACTAGAAAACTGAAGACTTCGTTCCTTTGAGAAATTAAGGAAAAACCTCAATTTTTTATTAAAAACCTATTTTCACACTTCAGGACTGCCTAATATAAAAAACACTCATCTGTTTTTCCTCATATTTACCATAAATAGTCCTCTATATAGTTCCTATGAACATGCCAGAAATTAGGTCTGTATTGTATAATTTAAAAAAGTTATGGGCCCAAACATAATGCATTTTGTAAATAATCAGGAAAGAAATTTGATCACTTAACACTTTTTGTCAGTAATATTACTTTTATTAATCAAAATTATATTGTATACCCAAAATTCGATCAAAATCTTTTAAATTTTTTAAAATATTAGCGAAAATAAAAAATTGGTACCTTAAATTTTGCCCAACTTTGACCATGGCACGTTTTTTTCCTGTGTCTGCTGTGGATTTCATTTTCAAAGCATTTTTTTGTTAGCATTTCAACTGTTTACACCAAAAATTTGAAACCAGTTGATCAAAAACTGTAGATTTTATTCAAGTTTTCAAGCACCATGTCACATATTGTTTACATCAACTTGTGTTATGCAGTTTGCTAGAGCTCAGCTCCCAAGCTTAAGCTCTAAGTTCCTTAAATTTGGCATACAGTTAGATGTCTAAAAAATACCCTATCATGCCAAGAATTTGGTAACTAGGACTTAATTCCTTCAAGATATTAATGAAAAACTTCATTTTTCCATTAAAAACCGATTGTTACACTTTAAGACTGCCTAATATCAAAACCACTGATCTGACTTTTATCACATATAATATACATATTTTTCTATACATATGCTATGCACAAACCAGAAATGATGTCAGTATTGCGTAATTTTTTTAAGTTATGGGCCCAAACATAATGCACTTTTTAAAATACCTAGAAATATATTTACTCACCTAAGATTAGAATTGCTGAAGCTGGAGACTTTTTTTCAGGAATATAACTTTATTTAATCAAGATTCAATTGTTTACCCAAAATTAGATCTGAAATTTGCAAATTTTTCAAGTTATTAGTATAAATAAAAAATCAATACCTTAAATTTTGTCCAACTTTGGCAATGGCACATTTTTTCCCTGTAAGTACTGTTGATTTAATTTTCACAGCATATATGCATAAGGATTTAATCTTTTAAAATCTGAAATTTCAAAGGAATTGATTGAAAAGAGTAGCTTTTATTCAAGTTTTCATACACCATGTCAAGTGTTGTTTACATCTAGCCCACCTAGTAGTACAGCCTTCACTTGCATTATGTAACCCACCCAAGGCAGCTTGCCTTGGCTCAGCTTGGCCACTACAAGCAGGCTTCCCCTCTGCCCTGCACACCCCCTCCCCCCCCCCCCCTAGATGGTGCATTAACTAGATGAATGTTATAATTTTCTGTATTTCATTTTATTCTTGGCTATGCTACATTTTAGATTTTGTATTTACCACCAGGGTTACAATGATTAAAGTGCACATTTAATTGTGTCCACAAAGTGGTGTATTGCTATGAAAGTGTGGATGTTAATCAGATAAGTAATTCCTTAGTTGAGAAGAGTAAAAACTTCACCAGGTGTGAAATTGACTATTAATTCCAGTAATAAAATATAGCATAATGGTATTGTTTGTCCCTCATTCAACCAACAGTGTGTATACTTTATTTGAAAAGATGTTTTTATTTTACCAAATATACTGAATCTTTTATTTTATTTTGGTGAATAAGATTAAGCATGTACTGAAACTCCAATGTGCAAAACTTTTTAATAGTGATTCTTTTTGTGAATGCCATGTTGTGGCAATTTTTAGCGAACCTGTGAGATTATGCGATGGCGCAGCATCGTCCGTCAGCCGTCCGCCGTCCAGGGCTGGCTTTCCGCCGTCCATGGCTGTAAGTCAGAAACTGTCGGAGCTAGCAGCTCCAGATTACATGTAAAAATTCGTCACATGTGAAACTTGGTGCCCTTGAGCTTATTATTGGGTATCTGCATTAATTTAGATTTTATAGAGAAAAAACTTAAAAACCTTTAAAAATCTTCTTCTCTGAAACTGTCCAGCCAAATTGTCCAATATTTCACAAAAATGATCCATGGAACAATCTCTCTCAAATTTGTTTGAATGGTTCCAGTTTGGAGATTTTTGGCCAAGTAACAGGAGGTTTAACTTAGTCATCTGTCCAAAAAACCACACTAAAATTAAAATCTCAAAAACGGCTAGAGCTATAATGACCAAATTTTATACCAATGTTTGTCACATATGTCATATCTGATTTTTAGGTATTGGTGGCGCCACCTACATTGATGTGTTTTTTACAAGCGAAAACTTAATTTTAAACTCTTTTAGCTGATGCACTGATTTATGATGAAACTGTTCAGCTGATTGGTTTAAACTTTACAAGAATTATTCTATGGTAGGGTTCTGCCAGTTTTATAAGAATAGATTGGGTAAATACAGTTTTAAAAAAGCATTGTAGCCAATTGAAAAAGGCTTTCTGTATTTGAAAACAGATTTGACTTCATACTGAGTTTCAGCAGCCAAGTCAAGAGGACACTCAGTACGAACAGGTGGGGTCCAGACATCACCATGGCAACTGACCTGGCTCGGGGGGGGGGGGGGGGTGTCTAGACAATGTGTCTAGAGGTCTAGACACAGCGTCTAGACGTCTAGACACAATGTTTAGAAGCAGAATTCCCAGATTATTGGAACTGTATCTTTCAACTGTTTGAAAATACTTGGTTTGCATTTTAAGCGAATCGGTTTATCATCAGGTCACATGTAAACTGCTGCACCCTCAATTTCGGTTGACCTCTGACCTTTACTTGCTGCCCAACGTCCATTTGTGGGTCTGTTTCCACACATAAACCCACATATCTCAGGAACCTTTTGACCGATCAGGCTAAAAATTTTTCATAAATGTAGCCCTTTGAAAGCTTTATAACAAACACTAAAAATGGTGGCGCCACCTGCAACCATTTTTGCACAGCGTCCATCTGTTCATCTGCCTTCAGATAATATTACTCATATCTCTGCAGTGGTTTGACTTATCCACCTGAAATTTTGCAGGTTTATACATCCTGGACAGCTTTCTCGATTTTATGACAGGTGGCACCACCTACATTCACATTTACTCTGCAGACATCCAAGCTCATATCTCGGGAACCGTTTAACCGATTACGCCAAAATTTTGCATGTGTATAGATCTTACATAGCTCTTCATCATAGGCAAAACTGGTGGCGCCATCTGCAACCACTTATGCACAGCGTCCATCTGTTGATCTGCCTTCGGATAAAATCACTCATATTTCAGCAGTGGTTTGACTTATCCACCTGAAATTTTGCAGGTTTATACATCCTGGACAACTATCTCGATTTATATCAGGTGGCACCTCCTACATTCGCATTTACTCTGCAGACATCCAAGCTCATATCTCGGGAACCGTTTGACCGATTAGGCCAAAATTTTGCATGTGTATAGATCTTACATAGCTCTTCATCATAGGCAAATCTGGTGGCGCCAACTGCAACCATTAATGCACAATTTCCATCTGTTCATCTGCCTTTGGATGAAATCACTCATATCTCAGCAGTGTTTTGACTTATCCACCTGAAATTTTGCAGGTTTATACATCATGGATAGCTTTCTCCATTTTATGACAGATGGCGCCACCTTCATTCACATTTACTTTGCAGACATCCAAGCTCATACCTCGGGAACCGTTTGACTGATTAGGCCAAAATTTTGCATGTGTATAGCTCTCACATAGCTCTTCATCATAGGCAAAACTGGTGGCGCCACCTGCAACCATTTATTAAACAGCATCCATCTGTTCATCTGCCTTGGGATAAAATCACTCATATCTCAGCAATGGTTTGACTTATCCACATGAAATTTTGCAGGTTTATACATCCTGGACAGCTGTCTTGATTTTATGACAGGTGTCGCCACCTACATTCATGTTTACTCTGCAGACATCCAAGCTCATATCTCGGGAACCGTTTTACCGATTGGGCCAAAATTTTGCATGTGTATAGATCTCACATAGCTCTTCATCATAGACAAAACTGGTGGCGCCACCTGCAACCGCTTATGTACAGCATCAATCTGTTGATGTGCCTTGGGATAAAATCACTCAAATCTCAGCAGTGGTTTGACTTATCCACCTGAAATTTTGCAGGTTTATACATCCTGGACAGCTTTCTCGATTTTATGACAGGTGGCGCCACCTACATTCACGTTTACTCAGCAGACATCCAAGCTCATATCTCGGGAACTGTTTGACCGATTGGGCCAAAATTTTGCTTGTGTATAGATCTCACATAGCTCTTCATCATAGACAAAACTGGTGGCGCCACCTGCAACCGCTTATGTACAGCATCAATCTGTTGCTCTGCCTTGGGACAAAATCACTCATAACTCAGCAGTGGTTTGAATTATCCACCTGAAATTTTGCAGGTTTATACATCCTGGACAATTTTTCTTGATTTTATGACAGGTGGCACCACCTACATTCACGTTTAAGCTGCAGACATCCATGCTAATATGCAACACACCACGCTCTATTCCCCTTGCCACTTAATCCATGCCTCACTTCACTCGTCCCACTCTGATTTCTGCGGACACATATAGTGGCTTGTTGACTACCCATATTCTGGTTTTAAAATGTTCTAGTCCGAAACTTGCAGTTCAGAAACGTCCATTTTGCTGAAATCATAATGACTAAGGTAGATGCAGGACTTAGGAGGATCAATATTAAATTTTAAAAATATACCTCCATTCATACTCCTAAACTTTGCACAGGTTCACATTAGGCCTGTAGGCCTTGTTTCTTTTAAATTCAGTTTAAACATTTGTGATTTAAAAATAATAAAAATATATGTGTATGCATAAAAGACCCAATATGAACTACACTCTGGATATATAATGATTGCAACTTAGAATTCTAATATTTTAACTTATATTTTCAGTTTTTATAGCGAACCTGTGAGCTAATGCGATGGTGTGGCGGCGTCCGCCGTCTGTATGTTAACCCATACTATTTTGAAAACGACTGGAGCTAGCATCGTGAAATTTAATGCAAAAAATTAGCCATCTGAAAAACTTAGCATTATCTTAGATTTTATAGAGAAAAAGGTAAAAAACCTTTAAAAATCTTCTCCTCCAAAACAGTTAAGTCAAATTGTTCAATATTTCACAGAAATAATCTTTTATACCATCTCTCTCAAGTTTGTTCAAATGGTTCAAGTTCTGTGAATTTTGGCCAAATTACAGGAAGTTGAACCTAGTCATCTGTCCGAAAAAAGCATTCTAAAATGACAATCTCAGAAACGGCTGGAGCTATCATCACCGAATTTTATGCCAGTGTTGGTCACATGGGCCATATATCAAATTCAGGTATTGGTGGTCACCTGCATTGACCTTTTTTTGTAGGGGGGTCATTGGTCATCTGTACATTAACCCATAATTTCTCAGAATAGCAGGAACTACCATCCCCAGATTTTATGCAATAATCTGTCATACATCAAATGTTGTGGGAACCAGCTTATTTATGAAAAAACTGCATCTTTTATTATTCTAGATATTTTGATAAAAAGTTTATGAATATGTCAGCTTGAAAAATGCTTTTAGCCAAAGTCTTTCAGTATGTGTAAACAACAGATATACCAACAGGCCAAGATTGAATCTGTATCTTTAAATAGGATGAGAAACTGCCAACTGTTTCAGATTTGGGAACAGATCAAGAGTTCATTCAGTGCAGCCAGATATAGGTCAAGAGTTCAATCAGTGCAGCCAAGCACATGGCATGTGATCACCTCATGGGTGACATGTGAACACCTCATGGGCACCAAGTGATCACTTCATGGGTGTCATGCCCCTCAGGGCAGGGCCCCTGCATGAGCTTATGCAATGGTGTGGCTACTATTTTAGATTTGGCAACAGGCTAGAGGTCAGTCTGGATCTATTTATAGCTTTGGCAGACTGCCAACTGTATCAGATTAGGCAACAGGTCAAGAGTTCACTCAGTGCAGCCAGGTATGGGTCAGGAGTTTACTCAGTGCAGTAGCTGCATTCTATTTATAGCTTTGGCAGACTGCCAACTGTGTCAGATTATGCAACAGGTGAAGAGTTCACTCAGTGCAGCCAGGTACAGGTCAAAAGTTCACTCAGTCTAGCCAGGTGCAGGTCATGAGTTCACTCAGTGCAGTAGTCTGAGCAAGCAATTTGGCACAGTTCACTCACGGCAACAGCCTTTCTCACCTAAGCCTTGTCAGCCCCATGCATCAGACTCAAGGTAAGTTTGATGTATTGGCCTAATATTTTGACCTGTCTATGTTTCTTTGATGGCTTTCTCGCTCACAAGACAGGTGTCGCCACCTACCATTGCTTTTGCACACGTTTTTCTCAGGAGGGGTTTGATATATCAGTCTGAAATTGGGCTTATGTATATATCTCTGATAGCTTCGTTGTATACAAGACTGGTGGTGCCAGCTACAATCTTTTTAGTGTTGTGTGCACCTGTGCCAGAATTTCAGCAGTGATGTTTGTGTAATTGTTTCCTATTCAAAATGTTTAGTACTTGCATAGTTCATATACATGAAAAGTAATGGTCCAGCATTAAAGCATTATACCTGGTGTATTTCCCAATGCACAGGTTCGCATTAGGCCTGTAGGCCTTGTTCTATTTTAACTAATATTTTTCTATTTATTTACTAAAAATAAACTGGCTTCAAACTTGAATTAATAATGACCAACCACATAAGTAAATTCATTTTGATTACCAGGGTCCAGCAATCTAAGTTGAGGGTCACAGGAGCCACATCTTTAAAAAGATTGTGGATGCACTGTAAATCAAACTTTTCATCCTTAACTTTCCAACGTTCACATATGGCTTACTTGCCTAAAGTGAGGAAACCTGTAGAATTTGAGGTTATCTGGTCAGAGGTCAAGGTCACTTTTTAGCCCTCAGCCCATAGGCTGATGGGCTATTGTCGTCACCCAAGCTGTCCGTCCGTCCGTCCGTCCGGCGTCCGTTAACTTTTACCTTGTGAGCGGGATATCTGGAAAAGGATTCACCGTCAGAATTTTATTTCCTCGGTACAGATGTATATCGACAAAATCTCGTTCAAGTTCGGAGATGGGTGACCTTGACCTATTTTTCTACATTTTAGAGCTGATTATAGAAAAACACTTAGATGCTTATTACTCAGGAACCATTCTGTGGATTTTCACAAAACTTACTATGATTATTTGGACTGATAGTCTGTACCTGCTACACAAGTTTGGTGGCGCCACCTACAATTTCTGATTTTTTATGAATTTTTATCAGATTTTTCAACTTTGGGCTTGTGAGCGGGATATCTCTAAAAGGATTCACCGTAGGAATTTTATTTTTATGGTGAAGATGTATATTGACAAAATCTCGGTCAAGTTCGAAGATGGGTGACCTTGACCTATTTTTCTATGTTTCAGAGCTGATTATAGAAAAAACATTTAGAAGCTTATTTCTCAGGAACCATTGGGTGGATTTTCACAATACTTACTATGATCATAGGGACTGATGGTCTGTAACTGCTGCACAAGTTTGGGGGCACCACCTACAATTTCTGATTTTTGATGAATTTTTCTTGGATTTTTCATCTTTGGCCTTGTGAGCGAGATATCTCTAAAAGGATTCACAATAGGAATTTTATTTCTTTGGTGAAGATGTAAATCGACAAAATCTCGGTCAAGTTCGAAGATGGGTGACCTTGACCTACTTTTCAAGGTCACAGAGCTTATAATAGAATAAAACTTAGAAGCTTATTTTTCAGGAAGCATTTGGTGGATTAATTATGAATCATGGTACACACCTCTCCAGTTTAAATTTATAACTGAGACATGTACAGATATACATCCATGCGAGAACAGATATTTAGTACTTGTTACTGTTACCACCTTTAAACACTGTTCTTTTGGCTGAGGGCTTTTGTCAGCTTCTGCTGATATTCTAGTTAAAAGATTGATACAATAATCTAATGCTGCAAGTTCAGGGATATTAAGTTCTAAGATTTTTTGTCACAAGGTCATTGGTTAAGGTCACAGGACTGTCATTCTGAAAAAAATTCTTTAAAAATATCCTTATAGACAAATTCAGCTGAGCATTGAGACCCATGGGTCCCTAGTTGTGTTGTGTGCACCCATGCCAGAATTTCAGCAGTGATGTTTGTGTAATTGTTTCTTATTCAAAATGTTTAGTACCTGCATTTTCATATACATGAGAAGTAATGGACCAGCATTGAAGCATTATACCTGGTGTATTTCCCAATGCACAGGTTCGCATTAGGCCTGAAGGCCTTGTTTTCTAATTTTTACGAATATTTTTCTATTTTTAGCTCAGCTGACTATAAGTCATCTGAGCTATAGTCGTGGTCCATTGTCCGTCGTCCGTCCGTCTGTCCGTCCGTCCGTCCGTCCGTCCGTCCGTCCGTCCGTCCGTCCGTAGATGTGGCACGTTTTGAAACCGTAAGACCTAGGAATCCAAAATTCAGCATAATGTTAGATGTCCCCAAGATCTCCTACCAAGCCGAAAACTGGGTCTCTGCGACTTCGTTCCTTTGAGAAATTAAGGAAAAACCTCAATTTTTTATTAAAATCCTATTTTCACACTTCAGGACTGCCTAATATCAAAACCACTCATCTGTTTTTCCTCATATTTACCATAAATATTCTTCTATATAGTTCCTATGTACATGCCAGAAATTAAGTCTGTTAAGTATAAATTCTTTAAGTTATGGGCCCAAACATAATGGACTTTGTAAAAAATCAGGAAAAATATTTACTCACTTAACATGAAAAATTTTGAAACTAGAGTCTGTTTTCCCAAGTATATAACTATGTTTAATTAAGATTCAATTGTTTACCCAAAATTAGATCTGAATTTTGTAAATTTTTTAAGTAATTAGCATAAAAATAAAATCAGGACCTTAAATTTTGCCCAACTTTGACCATGGCACGTTTTTTTCCTGTAAGCACCATTGATTTAATTTTCACAGCATGTGAACATAAATATTAAATTTGTTTAAATCTGAAATTTGGAAGTAAAAGCTTGAAAATTAAGCTAGTTATTGATTTTTTTCTTGAGGCTCTATTGTAGTCATTTGCTTTGTTTACAGATTACAGATGCAGGGTCCCACTCCAGGTCACTGGAAGTCAGCTATGCCAGAGTTTCTGATTTGTTACAGTCACTGGGGGAGATCCCCTGCTGTGACAGGTGTACAGTTATTCTCATATCACCACCCCAATGACCCCCCCCCCCCCCCCCCCCCCCGCAAACACAACCCACCAAGTGTTATGCAGTATTGTTATTGTTTTCACTGTATCTCCTTAATTGTAATGCTGCTTCCACTCTGATATGCAAAAACTTTCCTTGAAAAAGTAATTCAAGGTGTAATCCAGAAGATGCAATGTTGTGTAATGTAGCATTTTTAAAGAAATCATTTTTCTTTTAAATGATTTTACCAATCATAATGGAACCCATCAGTATGCTTAAATTATGATAAAATATGAAGCACATTATGGATAAATAAAGACACAATTAAAAATTATAAAATCTAAATTCAAGTATTTTTTTTAGATATTTATTGTTTTGCAGATTTAAAAGATATATTTTTGTGGTAAAAAATAAATAAACATTTGTATGCATGATGTGGTGTTATCTGACAAGATTGAGATTTATGATGATGCAATTGAGAATTATGAATCAACTTTTATATTCAGATATATATGTTATATTGAAAATGTATAGAAATATAAACTTAAATTAAAAAAAAAATTGATGTGATAAAAAAATGAGGATTTATTACAAACATTTGTTCATTATTTTCCTGCCTCAGCAGAATTTGAGATCAGGCTTTGTTTGCCATGTTTTATGTTGTTTATTAGTTATATTTCAACTGTATACATTTCATAAAAAAAAAACATATTTAATAATATATATTATACAAAAATTAAAGATTCGATTGAACAAATGTGTAAACTACTGAAATGTCAACAGTTAATCGAAAAGCCAACTAATGGTCATGGTAACTGTACAGATCATTTGTTCACAAACTGCTCACATGCTTCAGTTTCAACATTAGGAAACACATGGTCAGGTCACAAAATATTATTTGCAACAATTTCTTGCTCATCAATACAAACCAATCATATAAACCAACCATGGCCTTTATTACCTCTTCCTCTTACACTTTATCTCCATTTGATATTATTTTAGATTTTTACCTTCAAGGTTAACTTCAGCTGAGCACAGTGACCCATAGGTCCCTTGTTTTACTATTAAATGACAACAATCATGTCAGTTTCTCAGCTATGATTCCATCTAGTGTCCCAAAACCTTGTGTGTTTATTGATCACAAGTGGATGCCCTATAGTAATCACCCTGTCTGTCTGTCTGTTCATCTGTCTGTCTGTCTTTCCATCCGTCCATCCACACAAATTTGTTTCTGTCTGTCTTTCCATCCGTCCATCCACACAAATTTGTTTCCAGATGATAACTCCAGGTTGGATTGAAATATTGATTTCAAACATGACTGACACATGGCCCACCACTAAAGAAAGAATCTACCAGTTTATGATTTTTGGGTCATGAGGTCAGAGATCAAGGTCACAAGACTCACTTTAAAAAGATTATGGCTGCATTTTAAGCCAAGCTTTTCACTCCAAATGTTCTTTCTTGCACATTTAGCTGACTTTCCAGTATAGGGAAAGCATAAATAATTTGGGGTCACAAGGTCAGAGATCAAGGTCACAGGGGCCATCTGTTCACAAATTAGTTTCCAGATGATAACTCCAGTTTAGTCTGACATATTGGTTTCAAACTTGATTTATTAATGACCCACCACTTAAGTAAGAAACATTTTTGATTTTCAGGGTCCAGAGGTCAAAGGTGAAGGTCACAGGAGCCATATTTTTAAAATGATTGTGGATGCAATGTAAATCAAACTTTTCATCCCAAACTTTCCATCTTTCACACATGGTTTACTTGCCCAAAGTGGAAGAAATCTGTAGATTATGAGGTAACCTGGAAAGAGTTCAAGGTCACTGGACCCACATTTTTTAGAAGATTGTTACAATAATTTAAATGCTGCAAGTCTAAGAATAGTAAGTTCTCAGAATTTTGCAAACCTGTGAACTTATGCCATGGTGCGGCGTTGTGCGTCCTATGCATCTGTTCGTTAACCTGATAGCTATCTCAAAAATGGCAGGAGCTAGCATCACCAATTTTTTTGCAAATAATCTGTCATCTGAAAAACTATTAGATTTTTTTTTTTCTAACTGCATTTTCTTAGATTTTATAGGGAAAAAGCTTTAAAAATCTTCTTCTCCGAAACTGTCCAGCCAAATTGTCCAATATTTCACAGAAATGATCCCTTGAACAATCTCTACCAAGTTTGTTTGAATGGTTCCAGTTCGGAGATTTTTGGCCAATTACAGGAGGTTGAACTTTGTCATCTGTCTAAAAAAAACGTATTAAAATTTAAATCTCAGAAATGCCTGGAGCTATCATCACCAAATTTTATGCCAATGTTGGTCACATAGGTCATATCTGAAATTGAGGTATTGGTGTCGCCACCTGCATCGTCCTTTTTGGTACAGGGTCATCAGTGCCTGTATCACACTGAGCGCTACAAAAAACTTCTTCTCTGAAACCATAAGGCCAAATTTTTTAAAACAACACAGAAATGATCCTAGGGTAGTGCTTTCTGAAATTTGTTCAAATGGTCTCAGTTCAGTGACTTTTGGCTAAGTTATGGGAAGTTGAATTTAGTCATATGCCATAACAGCCCATTTTAGCTCAGTGGCTACAAAGATCTTCTTCTCAAAAACCACTGGGCCAAATTCTCAAATCTCACACATTAATTTTCTTCAGATATTGATAATTCAAGTTTGTTCAAATGGTTTTGGTTCAGTGCTTTTTGGCAGAGGTACAGGAAGCTGAACTTCCTATATGAGTTATAAACCTGTGAAACGTTTATCGACTGATGCCACTGAAGCCAGTTTGATAAATATTTTACGAGAATAATCCCTACAATAATTTTTATAATAATTGTCATAAGTGGTTCCACATGAATGATTTTTGGCTGAATTATGGAGATTGAATTGAGTCATTTTACCATATATGTTAGCTGTGTGATGCTGTTACATCTAGCCTGGCACCAGTTTATCAGCATATAGTACATCATGCCACTAGATATTTAGATTTCAGGTTATCTTTGGTTAATATTGACAAGAAAGTTTTAAAAGCTTTTAAAAAATTAGATTTATGGTTCAAGTTATTCATCATACCAGGCAACGTTAGGATCAAGGATATTCAGTTCTCTGTGGCAATATAGAGAAAACTGTACATGGATTATAAATTATTGGTATCCCTACTCAACTTAATTCAAGAATTTGCCATCTATGAGATATATCTGTATTTTAATTTTGCATTCAGTATGCATCTGTAATAATTTTACATATATTCCTGATTTTTTTTTAGCGAACCTGTGAGCTTATGCGATGGCGCAGCGTCGTCCATCAGCCGTCCGCCGCCCAGGGCTGGCTTTCCACCGTTCATGGCTTTAGTTAGAAACCGTCTGAGCTAGCAGCTCCAAATTACATGTAAGAATTAATTACATGGTGCCCTGGAGCTTATTATTGGGTATCTGCATTAATTTAGATTTTATAGAGAAAAAGCTTAAAAACCTTTAAAAATCTTCTTCTCTGAAACTGTCCAGCCAAATTGTCCAGTATTTCACAGAAATGATCCCTGGATCAATCTCTCTTAAGTTTGTTCAAATGGTTCCAGTTCGGAGATTTGTGGCTGAGTTATAGGAGATTTAACTTAGTCATCTGTCCAAAAAAGCACACTAAAATTAAAATCTCAGAAACGGCTTGAGTTTTAATCACCAAATTTTATACCAATGTTTGTCACATATGTCTTATCTAATTTTGAGGTATTGTTGGCGCCACCTACATTGATGTGTTTTTTATAAGCGAAAATGTAATTTTAGACTCTTCTAGCTTATACTCTGTTTTCTAGAAACGGTTAAGCTGATTGGTTTAAACTTTATAAGAATAGATTGGGTAAATGCAGCTTTAAAAAGGATTATAGCCAATTGAAAAAGGCTCTCTGTGTTTGAAAACAGATTTGACAGCATGGCAAGCTTCATCATGTCAAGTAAAGAGGTCACTCAGTGCACCCAGGTGGGGTCCAGACATCACCATTGCAACTGACCTGGCTCTACCTGGTGTCCAGATACAGTCTAGCCATCTAGACAATGTGTCTAGACGGTACACATCCTCTAGACGTCTAGAACCTGCCAACTGTGTTAGATTTTACAATAGGTAAAGTTATCTGCATCTATAAATAACCATTTTAGATTTGCCAACAGGTCAAATTTCAGTCTGAAAGAGCCAGTGGTAAGTTTCAGTCTGTAAGAGCCAGTGGTGTGGTTACATGTGGCACATTAGGTACCCTTGACCTCGGGGAAAGATGAGCCTCCATGTTCAGGATGCATGAATAGATGTGAATCAATACTAAGGCTAAAAGAGGAACTTGTTCTTAGATTTTATAGGGAAGAGCTAAAAAAAAACATTTTATAATGTTCTTCTCCAAAACCATGCTGCCAAATTGTTGGTTCATCTTTCCCAATATCCCTCCTAGGCAAAAAGAACATATCGGAAATATCCTGACAGATACATCTTAGTTTTGAAATGTCCTAGTCCGAAACATGCAGGTTCGAAACGTCCATTTGGCTGAAGTCATAATGACTAAGTCTGTAAGTCATCTGAGCTATAGCAATCACCCTTTGTCTGGCGACCGTCTGACTGTCTGTCTGTTAACAGGGCACAAATTGTAACCATTAGACCTAGAAACTTCTAACTGTGCATCAAGGGAGTTCCTATGGTGACCTATATTTTGTGACCTTTCGGGAAAAGATTTCATATGAGCACCCTGAATGTCAGATGGGTATAAATCGTATATGTTTGGCCTAGAATCTTTTCATACAATATCCTGGGAGTTTCTAGGCTTATCTCCTTGGAAACCTAAAATTAGGTCATGGTGACCTATATTATGTGGCCTTACAGGATGAAAAACTTGATTTTGTGCACCCAGACAGTCTGATGGGGCACAAATGTATCCATTAGGCCTAGAATCCTCCAACGTGACATTTAGGGAGCGCCTAGGCAAATGTCCTTGGAAACCTAAAATAAGGTTACTGTGACCTATGTTCTGTGACTTATAGGAAAATGATGTCATATGAACACCCAGAATGTCAGATAAGGACAAATTGTATCTGTTAGGCATAGAATCTTCTAACACCAAATCCTGGGAGCTTCTAGGCAAATCTTCTTGTAATCCTGAAATTAGAACATGGTGACCTACATTTTGCAACCTACAGGTCGAAAACAGGATTTTAAGGACCAAGAAAGTCGGACAGGGAATGAATTGTATCTGTTAGGCCTAGAATCTTCTTATGTAACTTTCTGAGATGTCCTTGGCAAATATCCTTAGAAACCTTAAATTAGGTCACCATGACCTATATTTTGTGATCTATAGGAAACTGATGTCATATGAACACCCAGAATGTCACATGAGGAAAAAATCATATCTGTTAGGCCTAGAATCTTCTAACATAAAATTCCGGGAGGTCCTAGGCAAATGTCCTTGGTAACCTGAAAGTAGGTCATGGTGACCTAAATTCTGTGACCAATGGGATGAAAAATAGTTTTGCGCACCCAGACAGTTAGAATTTTATTCATTAGGCCTGGAATCTTCTAACATAACATTCATGGAGGTCCTAAGCAAATGTCCTAGGAAACTTAAAATTAGGTCACTGAAACCTATATTTTGCAAATATGATCTAAAAACATGATTTTGATCACCCAGTCAGTCAGATGTGGCTAAAATTGTATCCATTAGGCCTAGACTTCTATAATGACATCCATGGAGGTCCTAGGCAAATGTCCTTGGAAACCTGAAATTAGATCAGGGTGATCTGTATTCTGCAACATATAGGAAAAAGATGTCATATGAGCACCATGAATGTCAGATAGGCACAAATCATGTCTGATAAGTCTAGCATCTTCTAACACAAAAGCCAGGGAGGTATTACTGGCCAGAAGCATGATTTTGAGCAGTCAGACAGGGCACAAATTGTGTCCATGCATTTTCCTTGGAACCCTTTATTGTGAAATCCAGGGGGGTCCAGGGCAGGTCTCCTATGAATCCCTAAAAATTTTCCATGTTTCAACATAGTAACATTAGCCATAGGTTATTCTCATAGACAATATATAACATTAATAAAAGAAATGAGGACACAATCAAATTTAGCTGAGCATCATGGCCCATTGGCCACTTGTTTCTTCTCTCTATGGCTGATTGATCAAGCATGGATGCCTGCTATTAACAAGCAGTGCCCTTAAAAGTAAAAAAAAAAATAAACTTTGGCTGGCCTACTATAGGGTAGATCAAGCTGTTTAACAAATTAATTAAATTAATTAATTAAGAAAGCCAAGCAACATCAACAGTTGTAACTTGTTAGTTTCCAAAAACTGTTACGCATGCTGAAGCGCTCCTAGCTGCAGCCCAGGAAAGAACTTTTCTTTCGGACTTTGTTCCCATATACCACCTTGCAGTGGAACTTGGTGAGAATGTGGTGTGGCCATTAAGGAAGGTTTTGGGTAATTTTTATTCCAGTGAAGGAGCCTTCAAAGTATTTTACAAATGGGTAGTTCTTGAGATATCGAAGAAAATAGATTTTATTGTCAATGGCAGCCCTAATTTGCATATTACAAAAATTTTTGCTTGAAAATGCTTGAAATTTTAGTCTTTATCATTATCTTGTTGATTCATGTCTAAATTATCACATTTTTATGTAACATATAATAAAACACATTGAATGAGGTACAAAAATCATGAATATCTGGACATAATGTCACTGTAAATGCCAAAAATAAGATTTTGTATTACTACCAGTACATGAAGCCAATTTTGAATATGGCTGTCAACTTGACTCAAACATGGATACCACACTGCCACCTATGCTTTTCTTGTTCTCTAGGATATTATTTAAAAGGCTGGACAAATGTCATGCTTTCTTTAGAAAATGCCTACAGGAATTCATTTCTCATCTGAACATTTGCAGCTGCACTTTAAATTAAACTTGTATTATTATACTTGTATTATTATACGGGGTTTTTATCTTCGCGCTTTTCGCAGGAGCGTGTTTAGCGCTATATTAAGAACACATGTAATTGCGAACACCCAAGACATGTCTGTGTAGTTCACTTTATTACTTATTTACTGTATTAAGATACAAGTAAAGAGTAATGGCGAATTGAATAGATGATCCTGTGTCATATAGATCGTTTGCCGCTTGGAATACTGCAGAGTTCTCGCCTGACACACAGTCATGTAGGTCTGGTAATCCCTCCGTGCGCGGTCACTTGAGTTTGAATCTTCTTCACCCAGGATGTAAGAGTAGTCATGTTGCTCGTAATAGGATTTTATAGCAAGTGATATCTCAGCTGAAATCCACTCCGATTTAAAGTGATTTGTAAAAACAACTGTGAAACAACTAGCCTTTGAAGACCTTTAGAACCCCCTCCAATCGTCTTTGAAGTACGACTGAGAGCCAGCCACG
Source organism: Sipunculus nudus (assembly GCA_026874595.1). Classification (NCBI taxonomy): domain Eukaryota; kingdom Metazoa; phylum Annelida; class Sipuncula; order Golfingiida; family Sipunculidae; genus Sipunculus; species Sipunculus nudus. The sequence goes on from CM049312.1 coordinate 48,083,520, forward strand.
ATTGTTGTCAGCTATGTATGTTGTTCACACATAGCGGGTTACTTCTAGTTAGTAAACACAGTTGTTGTAGCTGAGCAATACTACAACTCACTCAGATGTTAAACAGCGTGTCTGGGTGCAGTACCGTTGCATCATCCAACGTGATTAGTCCACGTAATTACATATTGTTTACCCCATACAATCACGGTACTCGCTAGCCTGTAACATAAACGCAGTTACCCGAAGCTTGTTAGGTGGGAGGTAGGTTGCTTTACATACCTTCTTTCAAATAATCGTTTAAATATTTAAATAATTTGATACAAATTGAATTCCCCATACATACAGATTTGCGCGAAAATTCGAACTGCACTAATACTGTTAAATGAAAAAAGAGCAAAAATTCAGACCCGCCAAATTAACCACTTCCACATAATTGCTGTAAGTAATAGTTGAAATGCTGATACTTCTACAAACATTTGATCATAAGAGGTTCCTGCATCTTTGAAATGAATATATATTGCTTTTGCTAAAATCTTACAAAATTCAGTTCAGCGCCATGACCCATTGGTCCCTTGTGTAATTTACCAGCAGATGGCGGTACCTATTCTAGGTGTAGCAATTTAGCCATGTATACAAAGCTCTAACAAAGACTTATAAGTATTACCTGCAGCCCAGTGAGTTGTCTTTTCACAGTTCATTTAAGATAAACTTAATGTGTAAAGCCATATGGCGATTTCAGAAATGAGTCCAGATTTTCAATTTAAATTTCAATTTTTGGCCATTGCAAAAAGAAAAGGGGGAATACGGTATTATGTATATACACAGAAAAATTTTGCCTTTCTTCAAAAAGATGTGTTGTCTCAAACTTGTGAAATTTCTTCATTGTTTATACATTTCAGACACAATCTACATGAGGTTTGTGAGCTGATCAGTTTTTGTTTGGAACATGAGTTTCCTTCGATGCAACTTCATGGTGCAAAGGTAGGGTGACATTCCTTACTTTGATGTTTAAATTTTGTGTATTATATAAATATATAGCAGTAGGTACTGTAAAATGGGGGGGGGGGGGGGCATTGCAGTGGAAAATTAAAAACCACAAAATAATTAAATTGACATGATACAGTTAAGCTTAATCAAACAATATTCTTTATTACTGATGGACAGTCAAACATTTTTGGAGAAGGAAAATGTCTGCAGGTCTATGTGGTGCCGAGCTGTATGTTTAAAAATATTCTCTGAGATTTGTTTCTGTTATAATGAATGTATTCAAATGCATAAAAAGTAGAACATGTTGTCATGATGGAATAATACTTAATAGGATCAAATGATTGATGGTTTTCATGTACAGCCACAATATCAACACGTTTGTCTGGTACAGAGCTGTCTTGCAGTCTTATAAACATACATTTCTTTACTAAAATTTGCAATGTCACATGATTGAGATGGACTTGTTTAGTAATATACTTTGGCTCTCTTCCAGAGTTTGGTCATAGATAATTATAGATTCAATAATGAAAGATATAAAATTATATTTATTACAGTCTTTTTAAGAAGGTGAAGATTCACATGATGGAGAATAAATCTCCATCTCAGCTTTCAGCCGAGCTCAGAGATTAGACTTTCAAAATGTTTTGTTAACATGGTGAGCTAATGGAGGTACCAGTAAGCAAGCTAGTTCTAGCATCTTGATCCAGTCCTACCATCCATTAGCAGGGCACAAATCATAAAAAGCATGTCATGGTGGAGAATAATAAGAAACCCAAAAACCATGTGAGATATATGGCATAATAGGTTGAACACCTTGAACATCAGATTCTTCTCCATAGAGCCATTAAGCAAGGCTGAGCTTACTTTGTGCAGCCTAGTTTGACTTTATAAGGAAAACATGGCTCTGTATAACTACAGCGATAACCTACTCTGTGTATATGTACTGGCGATAGACATGGTGGATTAAATGTAATATATAGCTAACTTGCTTAAAATAAAATATCCACCACTTGTAAAATCAACAAGTTACCGTAAATTCTCTAATACAAGCTGCACCCAGACTTTCCTGTACCCTGTCCGTGATGCCCTGAGAAAAAAAAGATCTGGAAAAGCCCCCTTTAAAGCCACTTCTGGACTTCCAGTGCATGAACCCATGCCAGCTGGAACCATTCAAAGGTTCATGGGTCATTGACTGATCCTTGATAATATAAATTCAAAAACAATAAATTGGTAAATATCTGATGAATATCTGATGGATCATGTTGACAGAAGCTAGGCCCACCAAGATGTGCTCACCCATGAACAGCGACAGGGTTTATAAAGCCTTGTGTTTACCTGTGAGAATCAAAGCAGTTATTAGCTCAGCTGACTGTAAGTCATCTGAGCTATAGCGATCACTCTTTGTGTGTCGTCCGTTCATCCATCCGGCTATCTGGTTGTCTGTCCGTTAACAGGGCACAAATCTTAACCACTGGACCTAGAATCTTCTTACTTTACATCCAGAGAGGTCCATGAATAGTCTCCTGGGAAACCTGGAATTAGGTCTCTGTTACCCATATTCTTCAAGCTATGAGGCTCTGAAGTACCCCCTGAATAATGGAAAATTTGATACAAAAGCTCAAGTATCTGAACAACCAGTGCATTGATCACCATGATTCTTTGCATTGATATTGATCATGAAGTGTTTCATCAGTTTCTGCAGACTGGTGGTCTATATTTTTAGCGAACAAGTGAGCTTATGCAATGGCGCAGCGTCGTCTGTCCGTAGTCAGCCGTCCGCCGTCCAGGGCTGGCTTTCTGCCATCCATGGCTGTTAGTCAGAAACCGTCAGAGCTAGGAGCTCCAAATTACATGTAAGAAATAGTCACATGTGAAACTTTGTGCCCTGGAGCTTATTATTGGGTATCTGCATTAATTTATATTTTATAGAGAAGAAGCTTGAAAACCTTTAAAAATCTTCTTCTCTGAAACTGTCCAGCCAAATTGTCCAATATTTCACAGAAATGATCCCTGGAACAATCTCTCTCAAGTTTGTTTGAATGGTTCCAGTTCAGAGATTTTTGGCCGAGTTACAGGAGGTTGAACTTCGTCATCTGTCCAAAAAAGCACATTAAAATTAAAATCTCAGAAACGGCTAGAGCTATAATCACCAAAATTTTATACCAATGTTTGTCACATATGTCATATCTGATTTTGAGGTATTGGGGGCACCACCTACATTGATGTGTTTTTTACAAGCGAAAATGTAATTTTAAACTCTTCTAGCTTATACACTGATTTATGATGAAACTGTTAAGCTGATTGGTTTAAACTTTACAAGAATTATTCTATGGTAGGGTTCTGCCAGTTTTATTAGAATAGATTTGATAAATACAGTTTTAAAAAAGCATTGTAGCCAATTGAAAAAAGCTTTCTGTATTTGAAAACAGATTTGACAACATGCTGAGTTTCAGCAGCCAAGTAAAGAGGTCACTCAGTATAACCAGGTCGGGTCCAGACATCACCATGGCAACTGACCTGGCTCGGGGGGGGGGGGGTCTAGACAATGTGTCTAGACATCTAGACACAGCGTCTAGACATCTAGACACAATGTTGATATGCAGAAACCCCAGATTATTGGAACTGTATCTTTCAACTGTTTGAAAAAACTTGGTTTGCATTTTAAGTGAATCGAGTTTATCATCAGGTCACATGTGAACTGCTGCGCCCTCATTTTTGGTCGACCTCTGACCTTTCCTCTCTGCCCAGCGTCCATATGTCCGTCTGTTTCCACACATAAACCCGCATATCTCAGGAACCATTTGACCGATCAGGCTAAAAATTTTGCACAAATGTAGGCCTTTGATAGCTTTATAACATACACTAAAAATGGTGGCGCCACCTGCAACCATTTTTGCACAGCGTCCATCTGTTCATCTGCCTTTGGATAAACTCACTCATATCTCTGCATTGATTGGACATATCCACCTGAAATTTCACAGGTTTATAAATCCTGGACAGCTTTCTCGATTTTATGACAGGTGGCACCACCTACATTCATGTTTACTCTACAGACATCCAAGCTCATATCTCAGGCACTGTTTGACTGATTGGGCCAAATTTCGCATGTGTATAGATCTAACATAGCTCTTTATCATAGGCAAAACTGGTGGCGCCACCTGCAACCATTTATGCACAGCGACCATCTGTTTATCTGCCTTGTGATGAAATCACTCATATCTAGGCAGTGGTTTGACTTATCCACCTGAAATTTTGCAGGTTTATACATATTTCTTGAGTTTATGACAGGTGGCACCACCTACATTCACATTTACGCTGCAGACATCCAGGCTCATATCTCAGGAACCCCGATGATTGGGCCAAAATTTTGCATGTGTTTAGATCTCATATAGGGCTTCATCATACACAAAACTGGTGGCCCAACCTGCAACCATTTATGTACAGCGTCCATCTGTTTATCTCTTATATCTAGGCAGTGGTTTGACTTACCCACCTGAAATTTTGCAGGTTTAAACATCCTGGACAGCTTCCTTGATTTTATGACAGGTGGCACCACCAACATTCATGTTTATGCTGCATACATCCTTGCTAATATGCAACACACCTCACTCAATTCCCCTTGCCACTCAATCCATTCCTCACTTCACCTGCCCCACTCTGATTTTGGCGGATACACGTAGTCGATTGCCGACTACCTGTATTCTAGTTTTAAAATGTCCTAGTCTGAAACTTGCAGGTCCGAAATGTCCTTTTTGCTGAAATCATAATGACTAAGGAAGATATGCAGGACGTAAGAGGATCAATATTTTAAAAATAAATATTTCATAAAAAATAAATAATTCATACTCCAAAACTTTGCACAGGTTCACATTAGGCCTGTAGGCCTTGTTTCAGTAATACAACTTTAATTTACCAAAATTTAATTGTATGCCAAAAATTAGATCAAAATCTGTTAAATTTTTTTAAATATTGGCAAAAATATAAAATTGTTACCTTAAATTTTTGCCCCATTTTGACCATGGCACATTTTTTTCTCGGGAGAACATTTGATTTACTTTACAAGTCGATATATATATATATATATATATATATATATATATACATAGATTTAATCTGTAAAATTCTGAAATTTGAAAGTAAAAGCTTAAAAATTATTCTAGTTATTGAAGTTTTTCTGAGGCTCTGATGTATTTACATTTTGAACCTCCAAACCAGCTATGTCTGGTCCCTACAGCCTTGTCTGAGTAAACGTATTAGTGATGCAACACTGCTTTTACAAATGTAGAATCACATGTGGCAACCCTACCCTCCCCTCCCCCTCACCCCCCCCCCCCCCCAACCAGATATGTTGCATTACTTACGTTCTTGAACCGATTGCTGTTTCCAATCCAATATTACATTCTTTAACTGATTTCCGTTTCTGATCCAGTGTATACAACTTTTCCAATCCTGAATCAAGTCTTATTTTCAGATATTTATTATTTTGCTAATTTTAAAAATATATTTAAAACAAAAATAAATACATCTGTGTTTCTGTTAAAATCTATTTTCATACTTCAGGACTGCCTAACACCAAAACCACTCATCTGGTTTTCTTCATATTTACCATAAATGTTCCTCTTTATAATTCCTATGTACATTCCAGAAATTAAGTCTGTATTATATAATTTAAAAAATTTACATCTGTGTATATAATGTGATGTTGCCTAAGCAGATTAAATATAAATGTTGTTGCAATTTAGAATTGTTAATCAAATTGAATTTTCAAATAAAATTGATATATACTGTAAATGTATAATAAAATATATAAATTTTGTCCAAAATTTCCCTTAACAAAAAATTGATGTATTAAAAAAATGAGGATCTAATGCAAACATTCGTTCAGTATTTTTCTGCCTCAGTAGAATGGGAATTTAAGTGATTTGCTTTGTTTTTCTATCTCTCTGCCTGTTTAAATTATTCAGTAATTATGAATAATACTTTTTTAGCTCAGCTGACTATAAGTCATCTGAGCTATAGTCGTGGTCCATTGTCCGTCGTCCGTCTGTCCGTCCGTCCGTCCGTCCGTAGATGTGGCACGTTTTGAAACCATAAGACCTAGGAATCCAAAATTCGGCATAATGTTTAGATGTCCCCAAGATCTCCTACCAAGCTGAAAACTGGGTCTTTTCGACTTCGTTCCTTTAAGAAATTAAGGAAAAACCTTGATTTTTTATTAAAAACCTATTTTCACACTTCAGGACTGCCTAATATCAAAACCACTCATCTGTTTTTCCTCATATTTACCATAAATATTCCTCTATATAGTTCCTATGTACATTCAAGAAATTATGTCTGTATTATATAATTTTAAAAAGTTATGGACCCAAACATAATGCATTTTGTAAAAAATCAGGAAAGATATTTGATCACTTAACACAAAACGTGTTAAAGCTATGGACCTTTTTTCCAGTAATATAACTTTAATTAATCAAAATTAAATTGTATACCCAAAATTAGATGAAAATCTTTTAAATTTTTTAAAATATTAATAAAAATAAAAAATTGGTACCTTAAATTTTGCCCAACTTTGACCATGGCACGTTTTTTTTCCTGTAAGTGCTGTGGATTTAATTTTCACAGCATGTTTTTGTCAGCATTTCAACTGTTAACACCAAAAATTTGAAACCAGTTGATCAAAAACTGTAGATTTTATTCAAGTTTTCAAGCACCATGTAACATATTGTTTACATCAAGCTAGTGTTATGCAGTTTGCAAGAGCTCAGCTCCCCAGCTTCAGCTCTAAGTTCCTTAAATTAGGCATACAGTTAGATGTCTTCAAAATCCCCTACCATGCCAAGAATTTGGTCACTAGGACTTAATACCTTTGAGATATTAATGAAAAACTTCATTTTTCAATTAAAAACCCATTGTTACACTTCAAGACTGCCTAATATCAAAACCACTGATCTGACTTTAATCATAAATAATATACATATTTTTCATTCTCTATGCACATGCCAGAATGATGTCAGTATTGCGTAATTGTTTTAAGTTATGGGCCCAAACATAATGCACTTTGTAAAAAATCAAGAAATATATTTACTCCCTTAACAAGGGGATTGCTGAAGCTAGAGATTTTTTGTCAGGGATGTAACATTATTTAATCAAGATTCAATTGAATACCCAAAATTAGTTATGAATTTTTCAAATTTTATAAGTTATTAGTATTAATGTAAAATTAGTAACTTAAATTTTGCCCAACTTTGACCATGGCACGTTTGTTTCCTGTGAGCACTGTTGATATAATTTTCATATCATGCACACATAAGGATTTCAGCTTTTAAGCTTAGAAAGTTTAAAGAAATTGGCCAAAAATTGTAGCTTTTATTAATGTTTTTATGAGACCCTGTCAGACTTTGGCTCTCTCCAGCCCCTCTTGAGTCACCTGTATATTGACCTTGTTGAACTTTCAGCAAATTATGCATGCTTGAGGCGAGGCATACACGGGAATCCAGGCAGCTTATGGCCAGCCACAGTTGATCCAGGTGTCCAACCCTACTCATCTAGTAGTTTTAACCAACTACATAACAATAAACAATAAATTAATAAATTTTTATTGGTTTTTAATAAAAAATTAAAGAAAAATAGAAAAGGAATTTGTTAGTTTATAATATCAGGAAATTAACTTGCAGTTACTGATGATATAAGAATCTTGTATCGATGGATAGAATGTCACATATTCCAAATAACACCATGCAGTCACCTATGGTATTTTTCAGTTCAATTTTAATGATAAAGAAGTAAATCATATCATTCATTACTAATCATTAGGGATCATATGAAGGAAATTAATGATAGACAAAGATGCAGTTGATAATATTAATCTAGATTCCTACTGTGTCTAGTGTGTACATTGATGTGAAATTAGTCAAAAATGAATTTATTACAGTTATTTTTTAATATAAATAAAAGCCATAAAACCAGGTACTTTTTTTTTTTTTTTTTTTTTTTTAATTTTTTTTTTTTTTTTTTTTTATTTTTTTTTTTATTGCAAACAAACAAATACAATACATACAAAACAAACAGTGAAAGTTTCCAAAACAATTCGATATCCTTTCAATATATATGTATATAAAGATCCACTGTCTCACCAATATACATTGTATTATCCAATTCCATATGGTGTTTTATATATTCCCAAAACAAAATATCTGATAATAATGCAGTAAATATGTATATAATACCTGTATTCTCAAAGTAAATCCTCTAATTATCTGTATACCTATAATTTATGAAATCTCTCCCATAACTAAACTCTCCCCATCTACTATGAAACTTAGTTACCAAGTTATTTTTTTGTGCCATCATAAATTCTATTCTGGCATATTTCCAGATTTCCTGGCATGCTTTATCAAAAGATAGACCTTCTTGACAATTTCTAGCTCTATTTATATATTGTTTCACCACAAACAAAATTAAATTCCCTACTACAGGTGCCATTGGAGCACCGTACATGACTGTAGAGATATTTATATCAATATTAATACCTTTTTGTTTACACCACCTTTCAATATCTGACCATAGTGTTCTAACCTTATAGCAAGACCAAAACAAGTGTGTTAATTGTTCTTGCTCTCTTTTACAAAAAGTACATGAATCAGAATCTTTAATCTTCCATTTACATAACCAATAATTATTTACTAAACAATTATTAAGCAATTTATATTGAAACACTCTAGATTTTGTGTCCAAACATATTTTAAAGGGAAGCTTGTATACTTCCTTATAATCTACCTCTATGTCTGACATGCAACTTGCTATATTTGGAATATATGGCCCTTTTCTTAATATAGTACCAACAAAGCACTGACATATTACTTTTGAAGATGCACCAGATATGAGTATCTGCTCCCCATTATAAAAAGCAAACGAAAAGGGCTCTATAGAACTTAAATTTTGCGGTTTAAGATATTTAAACTTAGACACAAGGGCATACCATTTTAAAAAATGTATTCCTGAGATACCTTTTCCAATCCAAAATTCAAAAGACTTGATATTGCCCATGTAATCAAACAAATCTAATCCTGTGTTAATTCCTACATCAGAAAACTGTTTCCAATAGGTTAAAGCATTGTCAATTTTTAATAATTTATTATTCCAAATAATTTGCTTTTCAACTGGAACATTTTCAAAATATTTCATTCGTAACATTATATAACTTTTTAAGACTTCTTTGTAAAAGCTTGGAATATTAAATAATTTTATATCTTTTATTTCTATATTACTGTTAAGCAACAACTCTACATCTGGACAGAGTGTCTGTAAAAAATGTCTAAACAACACCTTCCATGGTCTTTCTTCTACCTTTATGTATCTTTTAAGCCATGCTATTCTTGATGTATAAATTATTGATTCTATATGTGGAGCATTTAGACCACCATTTTCCACTTCTTGTACTAATTTTACTCTCTTAATTCTCTCTCTACCTCCATTCCACATAAAACTGAAGAAGAGTTCATCAACTCTTTTACAAAAGTCTACTGGTACTGATGCATTAGAAATATAATAATAAAACTTTGAAAAAAAGAATGATTTTGCTACTTGAATTTTTCCTAAAAGTGTCAGTCCTCTCTGGTTCCACATTTTCAATATATTTTGCACTGAATTCAGCTTAGAGAAAAAATTTAAATCCTCGGATTCTTTTTTATCATATGAAATGTAAACTCCCAAAAATTTTATTGGATTATCAGGCCATCTTATTCCTAGTGGTTTCTGCTTATTATTTCTAAATTGACCTATCCACATACCTTCACATTTCTCATAATTAATTTTTAAACCACTAAAATTACCAAATTGTTTAATGATCTCAAGGAAATATTTAGCTGAACTTTTGTCTTTTACAATTCCTACCGTATCATCTGCATACTGAAGTAACTTAAAATGATATCCTGAAACTTCTAATCCTTTTATTTTTTCTGAACTCTTTATGTATTCTGCCATTACTTCAGCAGCTAAAACAAATAAATATGGGGACAAAGGGTCTCCTTGCCGAACCCCTCTTTTAACTTTAAAATATCCAGATGTAACTCCATTATTTATTGTACAGCTTTCAATATTATTATATAAAATGTGAATCCAATTGATAAATATGGATGGAAATTTATATTTCTCCAAAACTGATATCATAAAGTTCCATTCCAAGGAATCGAAAGCTTTTTCAAAATCTATACTGATTAATATCCCAGGTAAATTTTTCATTCTTGTATATTCTAAAAGGTCTGATAAAATTCTTATATTTTCCCCTATATATCTTCCCTGAATATATCCAGTTTGATTTGCATTAATAATTTCTGGCATGATCTTTTTTAATCTTAAAGCTAAAGTTTTTGATAAAATTTTGTAATCTACGTTTAACAAAGATATAGGCCTCCAATTTTTTAATAATGTTCTATCCTTTTTCTTGTCAATTAATGTTATTATTGCCTGTTTTTGAGAAGACGACAGTTCCCCTTTTTGAAATGATCTATTAAATGATGCTACCATAGTTGAGCCGAAAAGGGGCCAAAATTTTTGATAAAATTCTGCAGATATGCCATCATTACCTGGGCTTTTGTTTTTTGCAAATGTTTTTAGAGTTAAATAACATTCCTCTTCTGTAATTTCTTTACCTAAATATTCTGAATTTAATTTGGATAACATTGGCAACTTTATTTTATCCAAGTATTCATCCAACTCCTTCCGAGTGTTGTTTGCTTGTGAACAATATAACTTCCGATAAAATTCCTTTTGCATTTCTAAAATTTCTTTTCCTTTGGTTACCATTTCTCCTGTAGGTGATACTAATTTTCTTATACATTTTTGTCCATTATTATACTTCTCTAAGTTGAGGAAATATTTAGAATTTTTTTCTCCATGTTCGAACCATCTAATTTTAGATCTAAGCATACAACCTTGTGTTTTATAATTATCAATATCTGCCAGCTGATTCGTAACTGAAGTTATTTCATCTTGTAAAGCTTGACTATGGCATACTTTGGATGTGTCTAATTTTTCTTGTAATACCTGTAGTTTTTGTTTAAGACTCTCTTCTTTTGTTTTTCTTTTTTTAGCTCTTTTTTTACAATATGATATACTAAACTGTCTTATCTTATATTTAAACAATTCCCATTTAACCCTGTCATCTTTAATATTACTGTACTCTCTATCCCATACTTTTTTTTCTTTGTTCAGATTTTCCACAAATTCTTCTTCTTGTAATATATCTCCATTTAATTTCCAATAGCCTTTACCCTTTTTTTCTTTATCTGATGGGTGTTCCAAATCCAAAATTACTGCGCAATGATCTGAATGAATGTATGGTTCAATATATGTATCTTTAACTGTATCTTGTAACGTTTGTGAAATCCACCAATAATCTAATCTAGAGCAAATATTACCATTCTTTTGTCTCCATGTATAACGTTTCTTTGACGGGTATTTGATTCTAAAAATATCAGTTAATGATAAATAATCTATTGTTTTTTTAAAGTTTTCTACTACTGTTTTCTTAATATCTTTTGTTCCTCCTTTTTTATCCAAAATCCCATCAAAAACTATATTAAAATCTCCTCCTACTAAGACATTGTCTGTATTTTCTATATGCTGGTGTATTAAGTTATAGAGTCTAATGTAAAATCTATTTTGTTCATTTGTCATATTTGGTGCATAAATGTTTATTAACTTATATTCTATTCCCTTTATTTTTAATCCAATTATCAGAATCCTTCCATCTTGAGAACTGTGTACCTTAAACTCGTCTTCTATTTCTATATTCTTTTTAATGAAAATAGCACATCCTCTACTAGATGAGTTTGCATGACTATAAAAAGCTTTCCCATTCCATTCATTATTCCACTGATTTTCTATTTCTGTAGTTCCATGTGTTTCCTGTAAGAACAGTATATCAGCCCCTTGCAATTTGGCCCATCTAAATACAGATCTTCTCTTTTTGGGGTTACCTAACCCCCTAACATTTAAGCTTATTAATCTGAATGACACAAATAACACAAATATTACTCTTTAACCATAAATACTTTACTGGGAGATAAACAAGTGTTTTGAGTTTGTATATTAATAAATTTGTTTGCATGTGCAAATGGAAAAATAAACTAGTTAAAAAAGTAATCTTGTTGGTTTTAGTATCTTTGTAACATTTTAATCTAATGTTTTTTCTTAAATAAGCCCAACAAGTTGTAGCCTTTAGTTTACTTCCTTGTACTAAGCTTAGTAAGCTAAAGGTTACATGGATCATCTTGATCCATCCTAAACCTGAGGAAAACCTTATTCTCTCAGGTCTATTCATCGTCATGTCAGCAAAAGGACTTCTGACAGGCTTGCCCCTTTCTTATATTTATTTTTTAACAACTAACCCAAATTTAATCTATATCTTAGTCAATATTTTCTTTCTTCTAGTATTCTGATTTTGTTTTAAATTATTATTTTTTTTTATAACTAATCTCGAATTTACAAATTAATGTATCTAGCTTTTCCTGGTGTATAAATATCTTAATTCTAATTCATATATAACCATTATTATTTGATTTCATTTGATTGACAGCTTTAGTATTACTTAGGTGACTGTTTTCACCTTAACAAAAATTAATATATCCATATATTTCAAGATATTAATATGTATCAAAGTGCCTATTTCATTAAAAAAAAAAAAATTAACTTATTCAAAATAGGTAACTCTCTATGTGTTACACTTGATATTTTAGGAAAAAATAAGACTCATATCACCTCAGATGTCTTCCTATGATGCCAACATACCCAAAAACCTTAATAAATAATAATACAAACTAAAGTCTAAAAGATAAATAAATAAATAAATATATAAAATAAAAGTTAAGTCTAGTAACTAAACATATATAATGCTTAATAATTATCAACATTGTTCTACCTCAGTGAACAACTTGCATGTTTAGTATTATCATTTACCTATATATTTCCACAATACATTGCCCCAATTCATATCAATCTTCTCTTAAACAATGTAATTAAAAAAAAAAAAAAAAAAAAAAAAAAAAAAAAAGTAAATTAATCTGATGACTGGTCTAATTTTCTAAGTATGTATCCATAAATCTATATAAAGAGTAAACACTCCTACTTCCAATACATACAGTTATCACTCAACAAGTATGATCATTATAATTCAATCAATGTAATATATGCCTGTTAATATTTGATCAATAAAATTCCTCACTGACCCCATTAATATCAATGTCCTTTTGTGATTAAACAAAGTTATACGAAATTAATAAAAAGAAAATCCCTGATTCAATGTTTAAAATATTAAATTAGGACCCTTTGATATCTGTCAGGCCTAAACATACAGAAATAGTCCTTCATTTTAAGATGACTGGACAAAAACCAACATTGTTCTTTTCAACAAATTCCTCAAAATGTCTATATTTCTGACATTTTTCCTGAATGTATTTAAAAAATATGAGACAATATCTTGGTACAATAAGAATCACAATCTTTCTGTGAAACAATTATACTGAAAGACCTTTACTTATCACAGTTGCTGATTAGGGTTAAAGGTAAGGAAAATTACATGATATTCAGTATCATATATTGCTAAAATTCTTCCAACAGAGTTGACCAACATACATATTTAATATTAGTAAAGTGACTAACCTCATATTTAAGAAACTGTTTGTATCTATAATATTTGTGCGTTATAACCCAGCTAATTTAAAAGAGGAAGGAAGATATTCTTATTAAATCTAAATACATGTATCCCTCAGTAGCTTTGAATATTTGCACAAAAGTATTCATTTAATTTAGGTAAGCTAACTTGGAGCTCCCACCGACAAATTACTAACACTGCTCTCTACAGTAAGTTCTCCTAAATTTCTATATTTATGACAATTTTTCTGAATGCATTTATATATATAAAAAAATAAGTGACCCATGGGTCATGACATGTTGACAATAAGTCTTTGCCCAGGCAGCTAATCGAGATAATGTTAGTGGCATCATTCGTCATGATCATCAAATTTGATGACAATCCAGCCAGCCTTTCCCTTAGGAACCTGGCTATTTGTGTGGATCTTGCATTATTTTCAGGGTGCTAATACATACCCCAAAACTCTGATAATACAGGTTACAATGACCCATTTTCAGGTTTCTGGGGAGAACTTATGAGGAACTCTCAGGGTGTAAAGTAAGAAGATTCTAGGTTCAATAGTAATGATTTGTGCTCTACTTTGGTATCAATTTTCCAATTATTTTGGGAGGGGGGAGGGTGCTTCTTAGCCCCATAGCTCAGAGAATACGGATAACAGAGACCAAATTCCAAGTTTCCAAGTAAATTATTCTGGACCTCTCTGAATTTAAAGTAAGAAGATTCTAGGTCCATTTGTCATGATTTGTGTCTTGCTTTGGTATCAAATTTCAGTTGAGCTGGGGTCGCTTTTAAGCCCCATAGCTCAGAGAATATGGGTTACAGAGACCTGATTTCAGGTTTCCAAAGACATTTTTTACAAACCTCCCTGGATATCAAGTAAGATGATTTTAGAACAAACAGTTACATTTTGTGACTTGTTTACATACACTTTTTTTGTGCCTTGTTAACGGACAGATGGCTGGACGAAGAACAAAGAGTGATCGCTATAGCTCCAATGACTAAACAGTCATCTGAGCTAAAAAAAAAATAGGTTAGAACGTAATAAAACAAGTATAACCATCATTCTATGATGAGAATATACTGAAAAACCTATAAATATCACAATTGTTGATTAAGGTTCAGAACAAGGAAGAACTGCTTGTTATTCAGTATAATATACTCATAAAATACTCGTTAAACATACTTCCAACAATATTCACAAAACATACACAATAATATTGATAAGTGACTAACCTGATATTCAATAGTGTCAGTATATTTAGTATTTGTGTAATATGGCTTTGCAAATTTAAGAAAAAATACTTTAATATCTCAGTATATACATCACATAATATCTCTGGATATTTGCACAAAAACATTAGGCGAAATGTCAACATTATTGACATTACATCAACAAATGTACCCTAATTTTACAGACTTTTACAGTACTCCCAAAATTTGTATATGCTTTTCACAAATATCGACAAGTAATTACCTGTCCCTTATCTTTTCATTCTACTGCCTTGATGATTGTTAAACAATTCTTAATTTAATTTTTTTTATATAATGAATTTTACCATTATCTATAGACTGCATCAAACCCAACCTCTGCATATTTATACTCATGGCTTGAAAATGTGTTTATTTTAAATTATAGTCAAAAAAAAAAAAAAAAAAAAAAAAAAAAAAAAAAAAAATCGATATTATTTACCTAACGTTCAATGCAACGATAATTCCTAAACATTTAACAAGGCATACCCATATAGCATATCTGTATTTGAAATTCAATGTTGATTATAACATCGTTAAGTAAAGTAAATCTATTGAAAAAAAAAAAAAAAAAAAAACAGGCATTTTCTTCTTAAATATATATATGACAATTTCTGTATATAAATAACTTACATCTGTTTCTGTAGTTCATCTCATCTATTGAACAGTCTATAGTATATAATTTTACTATCAAAAAAGTCTTTTAAACCTCCAACCCGGCGATCCGTCCTCTTGGTTGTCCTAATGTTTATTTACTATCCTTGACCTTGCTCTTCGTGCATCTACGGCAATGGTCGCTCATCTCCGTTTCTCAGCCCTGACACAGTGATTTCTTAGTATTCCTGAAGGTGGCGCTGGTGCTCTAGCCAACCGTAGTTGAGCGACTCAAATCCTTTTGCACAAGCGAATGAGTTGAATATTCGGGTTACGTAATCAGTATATTCAACTCATTCAACCGTAAAACCAGGTACTTATGATCATTATTTAAATGTGTGAATTTTGTATATTCTGGATTCTCAACATCATTGTTTAGTGAAAACTGAATAAACACCAGACATGGTGCGAATACTTTGTAATTGTATTTAAATATGAATATGATTATGTACTCCATTATAAAATTTCTTGCATAAAGAATGGGAATTCAGGTAAAAATGAAAGTATATGAATACCAGTGCAAATACTTTCAAAATGTATTCATGAATGCATTCATGAATATATTCTTTAATATTATTTTAATAATCATTTCAGTTATATTTAATTTTAAAAAATCACATGATTCTCTTATTATTTTTAATAAAAATTATATTTGGGACAATATTTGTAATTTTTAGCTCAGCTGACTATAAGTCATCTGAGCTATAGTCGTGGTCCATTGTCCGTCGTCCGTCCGTCTGTCCGTCCGTCCGTCCGTCCGTCCGTCCGTAGATGTGGCACGTTTTGAAACCGTAAGACCTAGGAATCCAAAATTCGGCATAATGTTAGATGTCCCCAAGATCTCCTACCAAGCCAAAAACTGGGTCTTTATGACTTCGTTCCTTTGAGAAATTAAGGAAAAACCTCAATTTTTTATTAAAAACCTATTTTTACACTTCAGGACTGCCTAATATCAAAACCACTCATCTGTTTTTCCTCATATTTACCATAATTATTCCTCTATATATTTCCTATGTACATGCCAGAAATTTTGTTTGTATTTTATAAATTTAAAAAGTTATGGGCCCGAACATAATGCATTGTGTAAAAAATCAGGAAAGATATTTGATCACTTAACACAAAATATGTTTAAGCTATAAACTTTTTTTCCAGTAATATAACTTTAATTAATCAAAATTAAATTGTATACCCAAAATTAGATCAAAATCTTTTAAATTTTTTAAAATATTAACAAAAATAAAAAATTGGTACCTTAAATTTTGCCCAATTTTGACCATGGCACGTTTTTTTCCTGTAAGTACTGTGGATTTAAATTTCACAGCATGTTTTTTTTTAGCATTTTGTCTGTAAACACCAAAAATTTGAAACCAGTTGATCAAAAACTGTAGATTTTATTCAAGTTTTCAAGCACCATGTAACATATTATTTACATGAAGCTAGTGTCATGCAGTTTGCAAGTGCTCAGCTCCCCAGCTTCAGCTCTTAGTTCCTAAAATTTGGCATACAATTAGATGTCTCAAAAAAATCCCCTACCATGCCAAGAATTTGGTCACTAGGACTTAATACCTTCGAGATATTAATGAAAAACTTCATTTTTCCATTAAAAACCCATTGTTACACTTCAAGACTGCCTAATATCAAAACCACTGATCTGCCTTTAATCATATATAATATACATATTTTTCTATATATTCTCTATGCACATGCCAGGAATGATGTCAGTATTGCTTAATTGTTTTAGGTTATGGGCCCAAACATAATGCACTTTGTAAAAAATTAAGAAATATATTTACTCCCTTAACAAGAGGATTGCTGAAGCTAGAGATTTTTTGTCAGGGATGTAACATTATTTAATCAAGATTCAATTGAATACCCAAATTAGTTCTGAATTTTTCAAATTTTATAAGTTATTAGTATAAATATAAAATTAGTACCTTAAATTTTACCCAACTTTGACCATGGCATGTTTGTTTCCTGTGAGTACTGTTGATATAATTTTCATATCATGCACACATAAAGATTTCAGCTTTTCAGTTTGAAAAGCTGAAAGAAATTGGCCAAAAATTGTAGCTTTTATTAATGTTTTTATGAGACCATGTCAGACCTTGGCTCCCTGTAGCACCTCTTGAGTCACCTGTATGTTGACCTTGTTGAACTTTCAGCAAATTATGCATGCTTGAGGCGAGGCATAAACTGAGGTGTCCAGGCAGCTTATTATATAATGGCCAGCCACAGTTGATCCAGGTGTCCAACCAAACTCATCTAGTAGTTTTAACCAACAACATAACAATAAACAAAAAATTAATAAATTTTTATTGGTTTTTAATAACAAATTAAAGAAAAATAGAAAAGGAATTTGATAGTTGATAATAACAGGAAATTAACTTGCAGTTACCGATGATATAAGAATCTTGTATCGATGGATAGAATGTCACATATTCCAAATATCACCATGCAGTCACCTATGGTATTTTTCAGTTCAATTTTAATGATAAAAAAGTTAATCATATTATTCATTACTAATCATTAGGGATCATATGAAGGAAATAAATTATAGACAAAGATGCAGTTGATAATATTAATCTAGATTCCTACTGTGTCTAGTGTGTACATTGATGTGAAATTAGTCCAAAATGAATATATTACATTTTTTTTTTTTTTTAATATAAATAAAAGCCGTAAAACCAGGTACTTATGATCATTATTTAAATGTGTGAATTTTGTATATTCTGGATTCTCAACATCATTGTTTGGTGAAAACTGAATAAATACCAGACATGGTGCGAATACTTTGCAATTGTATTTAAACACGAATATGAATATGTACTCCATTATGAAATTTCTTTCATAAGAATGGGAATTCAGGTAAAAATGAAAGTATATGAATACCAGTGCAAATATTTTCCAAATGTATTAATGAATGTATTCATGAATATATTCTTTAATATTATTTTAATAATCATTTCAGTTATATTTTATTTGAAAAAATCATACTATTCTCTTATTATTTTTAATAAAAATTATTTAGGACAATATTTGTAATTTTTTTAATAAATAGTTAAACTCTTATATTATATGTTCTGCTTATAAGTTATATGGCCAAGTCAAAATCTGTGTGACAATCCCACTCCATTTGTTAATGAAATAAATGAAATTAATCCTCTTTCCTGTCTCCAAAGGTACTATCAAAATCATACATAAGCTAAACCACAGCAACTCATAATACAGCTTATTTTTATTACCATATAAAACCAGCATGTGCCTCATTTCTAAATCATATTTTTTTATCATATATATCAGCTGAGCGCCGTGACCCATAGGTCCCTTGTTTTTTAATTAATAGTTAAACCCTTATATTATATATTCTGCTTATAAGTTATATGGCCAAGTCAAAATCTGTGTGACAATAGTACTCCATTTGTTAATAAAATAAATGAAATCAATCCTCTTCCCTGTCTCCAACGGTACTATCAAAATCATACATAAGCTAAACAACAACAACTCATAATACAGCTTATATTTATTACCACACAAAACCAGCATGTGCCTCATTTCTAAATAATATCTTTTTTATCATATATAACAGCTGAGCGTCGTGACCCATAGGTCCCTTGTTTTTATCTGTAAGCATTTTTGGATTAAATTTTGTATCCTGTATGTTTATGCAAAGGTGTTGTGATCATGGGCGATTTCAATATTGACATTTCTAATATAATATATAAACCAAATTGACACAATTATGTCAACTCTTAAAATGACAACAACTAGTCAGAGAACCAACCAATGACCATGGAAATACCATAGATCTTGTCTTTACTGTTTAAATGCTTCAGTTTCAACATTAGAAAACACATGGTCAGATCACAAGATATTATTAGCAACAATCTTCAATTCTTCAATTCTGATCAAACATGGCAACTTCTCATAGCTTAATCTACCATTTCTTCTCTATAGATACTTTTTGAGACATTCTGTTTTCTCTCCAATTCATCATTAACTGCTTCCCAAAACATATCAGTTTTCTACTTTTCCATAATTATTTTGAATTATTAAATGTGTATTTTTATACTTGCAAATCTCCACTTCCTTCCTCTGTAATTTACAACATCTGGTCATTCCCAATGCAATATTTTAGACACATATTCTTGTACATATTTGAAATACTGATACTTCTGTATTACTATTCCGCTCAACTACATAATTAATACCAAATAATTACATCTGTCAAAATGAAATCTTACAGACCCACATACAACAATGGTTATGCAATTATATCTGTCACATTCAGCTGAGTGCTGTGACCCATGGGTCCCTTGTTGTGTTGTGTGCAACCATGCCAGAATTTCAGCAGTGATGTTTTTGTAATTGTTTCTTATTCAAAATGTTTAGTACCTGCATTGTTCATATGCATGAGAAGTAATGGTCCAGCATTGAAGCATTATATCTGGTGTATTTCCCAATGCACAGGTTCGCATTAGGCCTGAAGGCCTTGTTGTGTTGTGTGCACCCATGCCAGAATTTCAGCAGTGATGTTTGTGTAATTGTTTCTTATTCAAAATGTTTAGTACTTGTTTGTTCATATACATGAGAAGTAATGGTCCAGCATTGAAGCGTTATACCTGATGTATTTCCCAATGCACAGGTTTGCATTAGGCCTGTAGGCCTTGTCTTAATATTTACCAGAAGTAGTCTCCTATATATTTCCTATATACACGCCAGAAATTAAGTCCGTTAAGTATAATTTCTTTAAGTTATGGGCCCAAACATAATGGACTTTGTAAAAAATGAAGAAAAATATTTACTCACTTAACATGAAAAATTGTGAAACTAGAGACTATTTTCCCAAGTATATAACTTTGTTTAATTAAGATTCAATTGTTTACCCAAAATTAGATTTTTAGTTATTAGCATAAAAATAAAATAAGTACCTTAAATTTTGCCCAACTTTGACTTTGGCACGTTTTTTTTTCCTGTAAGTACTATTGATTTAATTTTCACAGCATGTAAACATAAGTATTTAATTTGTTTAAATCTGAATTTGAAAATAAAAGCTTGTAAATTAGGCAATTTATTGATTTTTTACTTGAGGCTCTATTGTAGTGATTTGCTTTGCCCAGATGCAGGGTCCCACTCCAGGTCACTGGAAGTCAGCTATGCCAGGGTTTCTGATTTGTTACAGTCATTGGGGAGATCCCCTGCTGTGACAGGTGTACAGTTATTTTCATATTGCCACCCTCCCCCCCCCCCCCTGCAAACTAACCCACCAAATGTTATGCAGTAACTGTTATTGTTTTCACTGTATCTTCTTAATTGTAATGCTATTTCCACTCCAATATACAAAAACTTTCCTTGAAAATGTAATTCAAGGTGTAATCCAGAAGATGCCATGTTGTGTTAATGTAGCATTTTTAAAGAAATCAATTTTCTTTTAAATGATTTTAACAAATATAATTAAACCCATCAGTATGCTTAAATATATAGAATATGAAGCAAATTATGGATAAATAAAGGCACAATTTAAAATTGTGAAATCTGAATCAAGTATTATTTTTATATATTATTATTTTTAGTAAATCGCACCATCTCCCCCCCCCCCCCCCCCTGCCATTGATTCCTGTGCACTGGGACATCAGTAAGCATTTTTGATTTAAGTGAAAATCCTATGTATATACACTATAATAATACAGATATGTTGTAACTCCCACCATTCCACTCCACTCCACCCACCCCAACTCCCCTACCACCACCAAGTCCTTTCATAGTTGGACTAGGGACATTAGTTATATTTCAGCTGTATACATTTCATAAAATAAAAAAAATAATTATATTTTATAATATATATTATAAAAAAATAGATTCAATTGAACAAATGTGTAAACTACTGAAATGTCAACAGTTAATCAAGAAGCCAACTAATGATCATGGTGATTGTACAGATCATTTGTTCACAAACTGCTCACATGCTTACGTTTCAACATTAGGAAACACATGGTCAGGTCACAAAATATTATTTGCAACAATTTCTTGCTCATCAATACAAACCAATCATATAAACCAACCATGGCCTATATTACCTCTTCCTCTTACACTTTATCTCCATTTGATATTATTTTAGATTTTAGCTTCAAGGTCAACTTCAGCTGAGCACAGTGACCCATGGGTCCCTTGTTTTGTCAGTTCCCAAAAAGTGGTGGCGCCACCTGTATTTTTAGCGAACCTGTGAGCTTATGCGATGGTGCGGCAGCGTCCTTTGTGCATTGTGTGTCGTGCGTCGTCTGTACGTTAACCATAGCTATCTCAAAAACGGCAGGAGCTAGCATCACTAATTTTTTTGCAAATAATCAATCATCCAAAAAACTATATCGGATTTTGTTTATTTTTTTTCTAACTGCATTTTCTTAGATTTTATAAGGAAAAAGCTAAAAAAGCTTTAAAAATCTTCTAGGATCCACATAGATCATATATGAAATTGAGGTGTTGGTGGCGCCATCTGCATCGGCCTTTTTTGTATGGGGTCATTAGTGCCTGTATCACACTGACGGCTACAAAAACTTCTTCTCTGAAACCATATGACCAAAATGTTTAATATCGCACAGAAATGATCCTAGGGTAGTGCTTACTGAAGTTTGTTCAAATGGTCTCTTTTCAGTGACTTTTGGCTAAGTCCATTTAGTCATATGCCATAACAGCCCATTTTAGCTCAGTGGCTACAAAGATCTTCTCAAAAACCACTGGGCCAAATTGTTAATCTCACACATTAATTATCCTCAGATGTTGATAATTCAAGTTTGTTCAAATAGTTTTGTTTCTGTGCTTTATGGCTGAGTTATGGGAAGCTGAACTTAGCCAGTTTGCTGTATCTTCTTATTAGCGAACCTGTGAGCTTATGCGATGGTGTGGTGTCGTCCAGCGTCCGTCGTCTGTCGTCTGTACGTTAACCTATACTATATTGAAAACAGCAAGAATTAGCATCATCAAATTTTATGCATAAAATTAGTCATCTAAAAAAATCTATCAGATTTTGCTTTATTTTTTGGCTAACTGCATTTTCTTAGATTTTATAGGGAAAAAGCTAAAAAAGCTTAAAAAATCTTCTTCTCCGAATCTGTTTAGCTAAATTGTCCAATATTTTACAGAAATGATTTCTGGAACAATCTCTTTCAAGTTTGTTCGAATGGTTTAAGTTTGGTGATTTTTGGCCGAGGAACAGGAAGTTGAACTTGTAATCTGTCCAAAAAAGCATACTAAAATTACAATCTCAGAAATGGCTTGAGCTATCATCCCCAAATTTTATGCCAATGTTGGTCACATGAGTCATATCTGAAAATGAGGTATTGGTGGCGCCACCTGCATTGGCCTTTTTTGTACGGGGGTCATCAGTGCCCGTATCAAACTGAAGTCTACAAATAACTTCTTCTCTGAAACGATATGGCCAAATTGTTTAATATCGCACAGAAATGATCCTAGGGTAGTGCTTTCTGAAGTTTGTTTAAATGGTTTCAGTTCAGTGAGTTTTGGCTAAGTTATGGGAAGCTGAATTTAGTCATATGACATAGCAGCCCATTTTAGCTCAGTGACTACAAAGATCTTCTTCTCAAAAACCACTGGGCCAAATTCTTAAATCTCACACATTAATTATCCTCAGATGTTGATAATTTGAGTTTGTTTAAATGGTTTTGGTTCAGTGCTTTTTGGCTGAGTAACGGGAAGCTGAACTTAGCCAGTTTGCTGTATCTTCCTATATGAGTTATAAACCTGCAAAACGTTTTTCGACTGATGCCACTGAAGCCAGTTTGTTAAATATTTTACAAGAATAATCCCTACAATTATTCTTATAATAATTGTCATTAATGGTTCCACATGAATGATTTTTGGCTAAATTATGGAGCTTGAATTGAGTCATTTTACCATATATGTTATCTGTGTGATGCTGTTACACCTAGCCTGGCACCAGTTTATCAGCATCTATTACATCATGCCACTAGACGTTTAGATTTTGGGTTATCTTTGGTTAATATTGACAAGAAAGTTTTTTTAAAAGCTTTTAAAAAATTTAGATTTATGATTTAAGTTATTCATCATACCAGGCAATGTTACAATCATGGATATTCAGCTCTCTGTGGCTATATAAAGACAACTGTACGTGGATTATAAATTATTGGTTTCCCTACTCAACTTAATTCAAGAATTTGCCATCAATGAGATATATCTGTATTTTAATTTTGCATTCAGTATGTATCCATAATAATTTTACATATATTCCTGATTTCTTTCTTATAAAAGGTCAGCTGAAAAGCATTTCGTATTGGGAAAATAAATTTCAAAGTTATTACAAGTAGGGACCACTTTTGTGTACAGATGGCAGCACTTGGTTTACCATTGGCAGATTGCCAGTGCCTTGATGTTGGCCATTAGCCAAGATGATGTCAGCTCTATAAATAGTTTTGGCACAGTGCCAGGATTGGAAGAAGTGCAGCCAGATATAGGTCAAGAGTTCACTCAGTGCAGTAGCTGCATTCTATTTATAGCTTTGGCAGACTGCTCACTGCATCATATTTGGCACCAAAGTGCAGCCTGAATCTATTTATAGTTTTGGCAGACTGCCAAAACTGTGTCAGATTATGCAACAGGTCAAGAGTTCACTCAGTGCAGCCAGGTACAGGTCAAAAGTTCACTCAGTCTACCCAGATGCAGGTCAAGAGTTCACTCAGTGCAGTAGCTGGAGACAGCAATTTCTCTCAGGTCACTCTGGGGCAACTGCCTAACTCACCTAAGCCTTGTAAGCCCAGTGCATCAAACTCTGGGGAAGTTTGATGTATTGGACTGATATTTTGACCTGTCTATGTGTCTTTGATGGTATTCTCATTTACAAGACAGGTGGTGCCACCTGCATTGACTTTTGCAGTGTATGCGCCTGCTTATTTCTAAAGAGGAATTTGATACATCAGCCTAAAATTGGGCATGTTTATACATATTGGATAGCTTTATACTGTATACTGTATACGCCGCATAGGTTTCCAGAGAACTCCTCCATAACCACTGAGCAGAAATTTTTAAAATTCAGAATTATGAACGGGTCACATGTGAACTGCTGCATCCTCATTTTTGGTTGACCTCTGACCTTTCTTCTCTGCCAAGCGTCCATTTGTGCGTCTGATTCCACACATAAACCCGCATATCTGGGGAACTGTTTGACCGATAAGTCTAAAGATTTTGCACAAATGTAGCCCTTGGAAAGCTTTATAACATACACTAAAAATGGTAGCGCCACCTCCAACCATTTTTGCACAGCGTCCATCTGTTCATCTGCCTTTGGATAAAATCACTCATATCTCGGCTGTGGTTTGACTTATCCACCTGATATTTTGCAGGTTTATACATCCTGGACAGCTTTCTTGATTTTATGACAGGTGGCACCACCTACATTCAAATTTACGCTGCGGACATCCAAGCTTATATATCAGGAACCATTTGACTGATTGGGCAAAAATTTTGCATGTTTATAGATCTCACATAGCTCTTTATCATACGCAAAAGGGGTGGCACCACCTGCAATTATTTTTGCAGAGCGTCCGTCTGTTTGTTTGCAGTGGGATAAAATCACTCATAACTTGGCAGTGGTTTGACATATCTGCCTAAAATTTTGCAGGTTTATACATCTTGGATAGCTTTCTAGATTTTGTGGCAGATGGCTCCACCTGTATTTATGTATACCCTGAAGACATTCAAGCTTATATCTCAGGACTGGTTTGACATATCCCCCTGAAATTTTTCATGTGTATAGATCTCGCATATCTCTTAATCATACACAAAATTGGTGGCGCCACCTGCCACCATTTTTGCACAGCTTCCGTCTGTTCATCTGCCTTGGGATAAAAACACTCATATCTCTGCATTTGTTGGACTTATTTTTGCATGTGTATACATCCTGGACAGATTTCTTGATTTTATGACAGGTGGCACCACCTAAATTCACATGTAAGCTGCAGACATCCAAGCTCATATCTCAGGAACTGTTTGACCATTTGGGCCAACATTTTGCTTGTGTAAATATCTCCCTTAACTCTTTATCATATGCAAAACTGGTGGCGCCACCTACAACCATTTTTGCACAGCCTCCATCTGTTCATCTGCCATAGGATAAAATCACTCATATCTTTGCTGGGTTTGACTTATCTACCTGAAATTTTGCAGCTGTATACATCCTTGACAGCTTTCTTGTTTTATGACAGGTGGCTCTACCTACATTCAAATTTATGCTGCAGACATCCAAGCACAAATTTGCAAAAATTTGGCATGTTTATAGATCTCACATAGCTCTTTATCAGGCGCAAAACTTGTGGCCCCACCTGCAATCATTTTTGCACAGCATCTGTCTGTTTGTTTGCCGTGGGCTAAAATCACTCATATCTTGACAGTGGTTTGACATATCTGCCTTAAAATTTGCAAGTTTATACATCTTGGATAGCTTTATTTTTGTGGCAGGTGGCGCCACCTATTTATGTATACGCTGCACACATTCAGGCTTATATATCAGGACTGGTTTGACATATCCCCCTGAAATTTTGCATGTGTATAGATCTCACATATCTCTTAATCATACACAAAATTGATGGTGCCATCTGCCACCATTTTTGCACAGTGTCCAACTGTTTGTCTGCCGTGGGCTAAAATCACTCATATCTCAGTAGTGTTTTGACTTATCGGCCTAAAATTTTGCATGTTTATACATCTTGGACAGCATTCTGGATTTTGTGGTAGGTGGCACAACCTACATACACATTTTGGCTGCAGACATCCAGGCTATTATGCAACACACCTCACTCTATTTCCCCTTGCCACTCAATCCATGCCTCACTTCAACTTTCCCACTCTGATTTTGGAGGATACACGTAGTGGCTTGTTGACTACCCATATTCTAGTTTTTGTGTTGTGTGCACCCATGCCAGAATTGCAGCAGTGATGTTTGTTTAATTGTTTCTTGTTCTAAGTGTTTAGTACTTGCATTGTTTATATACATGTAACACATGTTCTTGAAAAGTAATGGTCCAGCACTGACGCATTATACCTGGTGTACCGTAAAATCTCCACTTAAAACCGCGGTTTAATCAAGAAATTCAAAATCTTAAAATCAGGTTGATTTCCTGAAAGCACTGTGCGGTTTATACTAGAAGGGTTTCCTGGATATCTTCCTGAAAGACATCGTTTTTAGGCCGGCGAGTGGGCGATAATATTGCAACTTTCGAAGGCCGTTCTTAGCAGCAGTCTCACATGCATGGGAGCCATGTGTAAATGTATTATTTACGATTATTTGTTAGTTATAATTTAAATATTGCTGATTAGTTTTCGTGTGGTATATAACTTGTTATAAAATCTTGGTAATTGTCACCTAATAATACGTTTACAACAACCCTGCTGTAACAAACAGCGGCCGACTTTGTTGGGCATGGTCAAGCAAAATTGAAATAAAAGCCTACTTTAAACCTCTTTGCGGCATTATTTAGCAATGATTATTTGTTTAAAACGTAAAATGAATATAAAGCTGACATCGTAAAGAGTCAGACACAATGGCAGACGATCGTTTTAAAATCAAGTTTGAGTGCGGCCATGTGCTGAAACGCACCGGTATTCTGCTAAGAATATTTTGAACGGCTAGACGCGGTGGGTGGTAAACAGGACAGCCACCTATTTCATCCCAGTGTGCCTTGCGCGAACACTGCCTTGACAAAATGGCTCCCAACACGGAAACTTTCTTCAGGAAAAAAACTTGCTTACCCCGACTGGCCACTTTAATTTTACCTTAAAATCACTCGTTTTCATGCGTCATGTTTCCTATACGTGCGTATCTCGACAAGGTAACTTCAGTTACTTTGATATTTAGTTAAGTTGACCAGCGATGTTTTCAAACGCACCAGCAAATTGTGACATGGAGCAATGTCAACGTAGGATGTGACGATGATAATACCGAAGTAACCGGTACGAAAATGATTTGAATCTTCCGAGTAATTCCATCATCATTTTCATCAAAAATTAAGATTCCAAAATATTACTTTTAGAATTAAAATATACAGTGACTTGAAATGGATCAGCAGAATATTTTTTCCAAAATATAATGACAAATCAGTAGCAAACAAGAATACGGCACGGAATATAAAATCTGTATAAACAGGCAGAGGTTCACCGGCCCTTACCTCTTCCCAAACTTCATGCTTGAGTGACCCTTCCAAAAAGTGTTATGATGTGTTTAAATAAAATGCCCAAGGAATTTTAAAGTGGACAGGAATGGCCGAGTCGCAACCAACGCGTGTTCATTTCTAGATGATAGCTTGAATGTGTCTTTTGTCAAATCATTCCGTAGCAAAAGTTGGTGCGGTTTTAAAGGGGGGTTCTTAGTATTTGAGCTCGGGGTGTCTCACATTGAATTTCGGTGAAGTCTGGGTGCGGTTTTAATCAGAAGTGCGGTTTTAAGTGGAGATTTTACGGTAATCTCATTGCACAGGTTCACATTAGGCCTGTAGGCCTTGTGTTTTGTCTCACACTCACAGCTACTGGAGGTAAAGTGTCTCACTCAATTTATGGTAACTTAATTTGAGTTTTGTCTCACAGCTGCTGGAGGAGGTAGCCTGTCTCATGCTGTACCAGATCAAAGACTCCCTGGAACCTCCACCACCAGCACTGCAAAGCCTGCAGCAAGTCCTTGATATACCACAGGTATGTGTCTGTAACATATTCCAGAATTACTTTTCAGAAGAAGGCAATTCTCTTAACATGATGCAGAATGCTCCGTAAACCTCATACATCATCCAAGTTGATGTATTACTCAGATTAGAGGAAAGGCATTGATATTTACTTTCTTTATTCATCTAAGTGACTGTTTTAAGTATATTGCATGTGTCTTGACTGTTTATCAGTACTCAGAGTCTAATCAAAGTATTTATCCAGCCACACACCCATGCATTCGATCAAACAGATATAGAAAACAAGATCTGCCATTTATGTCATTTATTAAAATGACTCAATAATACAGCTGGCAGTGCCAAAATTAAATGTCAATCATTCCAGGCATAAATGTAAGCAGAGTCCAAGATTGCCTGGGTGAGAATATTAATATGTACTAGTTTGTTATTATTATGCATTAAAGCTTCTCAAGGGGCACTGCCATGTAAAATCAAACACCAAGTAATACAATTATAATTATTAACACAACACATAGTGCTGGGGGAACCAAAAAAGGCCACCCAAGCATAAAAACACAAGGGCATAGAACACAAGCATTGTCAATGTGGTGCGACATGGAGCATAAAAGAAAGAACCATAGCTGAGGTAAATTTTACAATTAAAAGAAGCCAAGTTAACAAGAATACAAAACAATTTGACAAAGGGTGGAGGATGGGGAGGTAGAAAGAGTAAAAATTCTTGCGACGTGCTGTTCAGTGGCATGGCGCAAGAGAAAAGACTGGTTATCCAAATTCTGTGCATGCGCAGTGCAGAACTAACGAAGTGTGCTAAATTCATAACCAATCAGATTCCAATATCTCTCCACATTCTGTATATGGTAGATCACTATATATAAGTTATACATGAGAAACCTCGAATGCATGTGTGATGCTAAATAAATACTTTAATGGTCCTTTGACCCTGAAAGGTCATTTATCCAGCCATACACCCATGCTTTCGATCAAACAAACATAGAAAACAAGGTCTGCCATTCATGTTATTTATTAAAATGACTCAATCATTCAGCTGGCAGTGCCCAAATTAAATGTCAATCATTCCCGGCATAAATACAATTACTCTGCCCCAAGCAGATAATAATTTTATGCTCGCCACACCAGTGTTTTGTGTGTTGGGCGCCAATAAAAGGAAATGATACTGGGGCGGGGGGGGGGGGGGGGGGGGCAGAACTATTATATTCACAAGTATTTAAAGCCCAAGACCTGCCTGGTTGAAAGAAGGTAATGATAACCAAAATCAGAGTTAAAAACTGTCTTGACAAATAGAATACTAGGAGGGCGGACATCGGCATTAGTACGGCGGCGCCGGGTGATAATTAAGGTAACACTGTGTTCCGGGAAATCTGGTACTCTTAGCGTATGGAAACCCATAGCCGGCAGCGTGAGGACCTTGCTAAATAAGCAGATTCATTTGAAACAAGTAGTTTAATTTTATCTGCAGTATAACCAGTTCATGAAGATGCGGAATTAACTAGGAGAGGGTGAATATCCAATATGGCGGCACTGCTTACAAGAGGGCGGAAGCTCAAGGTCGCTAGATTTTGAATAATGATTACAGAAGACCTCACTTTGACAAGAAGGGTCACGATTAGTAAATATTTGTTACATACGTCCCCATCCGTATTCTAACTGGACTAAAAACTCCATTAAATATTATTTTAAGAAAGATTTGGGGCGACCATAATGCACTGCAAACCGGAAGTAAGTACCGGCCAATAGCAGTCCAGGTCATTGTTCGAGAAGACATGCCCGCGCTGGGACAAGATCACTCGCAACCAGGACTCGGCAACCATCTACCACTAGTACCAGGAGAAACAACGACCAGTGAATTCATCTGTCAGGAAAAACGACAACCAGCCACTTAATATCTGGAAGAAAAACCCACCACCACCCCCTTCGCCACTGACTCAAGCACTCTATGTTCTACTTGTTAATGTTAAAATTTTAAAGTTTATTGTTTCTAAACAGTATATTTGTTGAGGTGTAAACTGTTTACTTTTACTACTACTACTTTTACTTTTAATGACCTATACGATATGTATGGCGTGTTGTACCCCACCTTCCTGTCAGTGGGAAAGAAGGGATAATTGCTGAATATGTTGAATATGGAAATTTTAGTGTTATTTTTTAATAAACCTCGGCCAGTTTTTCCCACAATTCCATGTCTTGTGCACTTCTTTCAGCACTTCCGAGAACAGAGCAAGTGACTGGATGGGTATGAATGATATAATCAAGTTTTGATTAATTATGGGATAACTGTGAGCAGGTTTGGGTGTGTGCATGTTGGTGTGACAGAGCATAAATGTAAACAGTGTCCAAGATTGCCTGGGTGAGTATATTAATATGTACTAGTTAGTTATTATAATGCATTTAAGCTTCTCCAGGGGCACTGCCAGGTAAAATCAAACACCTAGTGATACAATAATAATTATAAACACAACACAGAGCTGGGGGAACTAAAAAAGGGCCACCGCTGGATAAAAATCCAGCTACCCCAGAACTATGACATGAACACAATGACAGACCATCATTCACAGGAAGAATGCAACTTGTGACCCAGTCAAATGTAGGATGTCAAATGCATAATTATTACTGACATCTAAATTACATAAATATATATTTTTATTTACAGGCATATGCAAAGACTACAAAGAAAGCACAAGTTTTATGTACAAAGGATTCCATGCTCCATGCAAGAAGCATGAATCCTAAACTGAATAGTGGTATGGGTTGAATTTTGATAAGCAGGATGGTGGGTAGTTCAAACCCTCAAATCAAATACACGATGAGATTGGCCACAGCATAAAGCTTGCAATGCATGTCAGGTAAGGCCAGACTTTTTTAATTTTTAGGTTTACAAACCCGCCGACCTCCGATTTCCTCATTTCAGAAAAAAAATAAAATTGGTATTTTGACTTTTTTTCCTTTTATATTGCGTCGCCGAATTCAGCACGGTTGTTGACAAATGAATTGTTTAGTGACCGTGTGTATTAGATCACCTCAAACGTTAGAACTCTTATGATTGGCTAATAAGGTCACTTTCATAATGACAGATGGAGGGTTTAAGCCAATCACAATAGGGTATTCTTGGGCCATAAATGCAATTGATTGGCCATCAAGTAGTCAAAACATTCAGCAGGGAAATTGAGAATTCTTGGAGAGTTTTGAAAGTTTGTTTTCTGCTCTACAGTACATTTTCAAACCAGCGTTTAGGTCATATTTGTTAAAAATATTTGTTATAGATAGATGTGAAATAGAAAAGAAAATTAGTTTGGTTGCATAGCGGCTTTACCAGCTTGCCACTGTTAATAACTTGCTGGATATACAAACAAATTTACTTCTTAAGACTAATTATTGCACTCAAAGTCAGACGCTATTTATTACTGCAAATTGGCTAAGTTTCACAAGTTCACTCTTAAAAAATATTATAACTTGTCAAAACTTAAAAACGTAGTCTTGTAACGCTCAAAAGAAAATTACTGAACAGATGAAATAATATACTGCATGAAGTCGTCATGTACTTTTTGAAAACTCCAGGAATTCTCAGGGTTTCTGCAGTATTTCCGACTATCTGTAGTCTTAGTGGCGCGGTTTTATGTGAGGCGTTGGCTTTGCGGATATTTTTATAGTCAAAACAAAAGCAAGCTTAAATGAAAGCCATTTAAAATGCAGAAACTTTGAAAGGATTTATTTAATTGTTCCAAACGGATGTGATGGAAGCTTTGATGTGTATGGATGCCGAAAAGCAATTCTGGACTGACAGTGGCCAAGTACGTGACGGCATATTAAACTGAGTACGGTACTTACTGTCACGGCCGTGGTAAGAAATGCAGATGAATAAATAAAGATTATTAATACTTTTTAAAATTTTAAAAAAGTTGAATAATTCAATGTGATCTCCAATGGAAATCTCACTTTATTAGCAGTTGTTGTATATTCAAAGGACTGTCACTGTCAAACATGCGCAACACCAAAATTGGCAAAAAGGAAAGGACATGGTCATGAATCAAACAACTCGAGTTCAATGTTGTTGACATTTGATAAACAATAGGCGAATAGCTGCAAGTCGCATATTGTCATTGTTATTGTCATTCACGACTGAAATATAGAATCTGCAGTCTATCATGCTAGCAGTGAATATAATTTAGTTTTCTCCTTGCATATCTGACAAAAAATATATTATTTTGTATTTGTATAAGAGTTTGACTGGTCTTTAATTTGTAAAACTTTATAAAATAGGCAGTTCACTTGGCAGGGACAGTGACTGAATTTTTATTTCAGGTGTGTATGAAATCATAAGTTTTACTGTTCAAACTTTTATTTGTCATTAATTTACCTTCAATGACATTTGAATGGCTTGAAATAACATGGCACACGCAAGATGCATGTGGAAAACTCAAGAGGATGATGATAATATTTTAATTTTTATATATTATTTTATACAGGTTTATATAGAGCCATTTAAATATCAATTTTATAACCCAACTGTACAATACAGGATTCACGAACACTAGTATCAAGGTTTGTTCCAATTTTTTTTTTTCCTACCTCCTACCTATCACTTTTGTCAATCATGTTCGTAAACCAAAGAATTAAAAAAGTCTGGCCTAAGGGGAAATATCGAAACAACATAAGCATCCAATATATAAGGATAAGGATACAGAAATATATAGGAAGAGCACTCTGACAAAAACTATTCAGTATGTAAAATATAATGAATCCTATATAGGATGCCTCTTTGGCACTATCATTATTCCCTTACTAAGCTTAAACATTATAAAATTACAGGAAAGTACTAGATTTATGGAAACTGTAACATCCTATAGTCCATATCTTGAGATCTTGTTGGGTTCTGTGAAAGATGTAGGTAAGTGACAACTGGTTCAGTCTTGCAAACTGTGTCCTCTGCCTAAGTAGATCACAGCACAATGTCTGGTTCCATGGTGTGCTGTACACTGGCATATAGGATCCATGCTAGAAGCCAGGGAAGAGTATATCTACCCACAACAAAGACCATCTGAAAAGATAACTCAATATACATTTAGTTAGGAAAAATACAACTGAAGTTACGCAGTGTACTGGATTAAGAAAAAGGTTATAAGAGATATTAGGTATCAAGGGAGATAGATTCCAAAACGAGTCCTTCTGTACCATGCACAATACCAAGGATGTATTCAAGTTGCACAAAATACAATGCTCTGAAGACACAAGATAGTGGCCTTGGGGAGAAAATCATAGAGATCGAGAACCTTATTGTTGACTGATATACATGTGAAATATGACAGATGGACGTTGAATTTGAAAAGAATGACACATAAATGGAGTGTTATTTACGAGTTGGTTACAATAAAATTGTTTCTGTTACAGCACATTGTTCCTTACTGATCCAATGAAAGGATTACTATATATTTATGTTCACACACACACACACACACACACACACACACACACAGAGCAATAAGCTAGGGGAGAATCAAACACTGTTTGGTGGTAAGGGCCATAAGACCAGTTTGCATGAAATTTATTCCAATAAAATTTACAAAAACAGGGCATCATTGCTTCCCTGCAACAGGATGGGGCTAAACACGCCCAACCGTATACAGATTCATATAAATATGGTACATTCATAAATATGGTACATTCATATTCGACATCCCATCAAAGGTAAGCTACAGATCGGAGGAACTGGAGGAGGGGTTGGAGGTGGAATTCAAATATACATCCAGCGAGGCAGCAAGGCCGATGGTGGCCTTTGTATTACTAGGCTAATACAAATCCCGCCCAAATAGTTAATAATTTGTGATTAGTAAAAAATACCAGAAATGGCCCTGACTGCAGGGTGAAGGTCAAGGTGGAATTTTGATTGCGTAATGAATGTGCCTAGGGCTGGATGCACGCATAAAACCTGCTAGTCTTGCAAACTAGCAGGAAATTTATGCTCTCACACACATACATATAGCAATACGCTCAGGGAGAATCAAAACACTGTTTGGTGGTAAAGGCCGTAAGGCCAATTTAAATGAAATTTATTAGCAAACCTGTGAGCTTATGCGATGGCGCAGGGTCGTCCATCCGCCGTCCGCCGTCCAGGGCTGGCTTTCCGCCATGGCTTATTATTGGGTATCTGCATTAATTTAGATTTTATAGAGATAAAGCTTAAAAACCTTTAAAAATCTTCTTCTCTGAAACGGTCCAGCCAAATTGTCCAATATTTCACAGAAATGATCTCTGGAACAATCTCTCTCAAGTTTGTTCGAATGGTATCAGTTCGGAGATTTTTGGCCGAGTTACAGGAGGTTGAACTTAGTCATCTGTCCAAAAAAGCACATTAAAATTAAAATCTCAGAAACGGCTAGAGCTATAATGACCAAATTTTTTACCAATGTTTGTCACATATGTCGTGTTGGTGGCGCCACCTACATTGATGTGTTTTTTACAAGCGAAAATGTAATTTTAAACTCTTCTAGCTTATACACTGATTTATGATGAAACTGTTCAGCTGATTGGTTTAAACTTTACAAGAATTATTCTATGGTAGGGTTCTGCCAGTTTTATAAGAATATATTGGATAAATACAGTTTTAAAAAAAGCATTGTAGCCAATTGAAAAAGGCTTTCTGTATTTGAAAACAGATTTGACTTCATGCAGCCAAGTCAAGAGGTCACTCAGTACAAACAGGTGGGGTCCAGACATCACCATGGCAACTGACCTGGCTGGGGGGGGGGGGTGTCTAGACAATGTGTCTAGACGTCTAGACACAGCGTCTAGATGTCTGGATACAATGTTTAGATGCAGAATTCCCAGATTATTGGAACTATATCTTTCAACTGTTTGAAAAAACTTGGGTTGCATTTTAAGCAAATCGCGTTTATCATCAGGTCACATGTGAACTGCTGTGCCTTCATTTTTGGTTGACATCTGACCTTTCCTTGCTGCCCAGTGTCAATTTGTGAGTCTGTTTCCACACATAAACCCACATATCTCGGAAACCGTTAGACAGATCAGGCTAAAAATTTTGCACAAATGTAGCGCTTTGATAGCTTTATAACATACACTAAAAATGGTGGCGCCACCTGCAACCATTTTTGCACAGCGTCCATTTGTTCATCTGCCTTGGGATAATATTACTCATATCTCAGCAGTGGTTTGACTTATTCACCTGAAATTTTGCAGGTTTATACATCCTGGACAGCTTTCTCAATTTTGACAGGTGGCGCCACGTACATTCACATTTACTCTGCAGACATCCAAGCTCATATCTCGGGAACCGTTTGACTGATTAGGCCAAAGTTTTGCATGTGTCTAGATCTTACATGGCTCTTCATCATAGGCAAAACTGGTGGTGCCACCTGCAACCACTTATGCACAGCGTCCATCTGTTCATCTGCCTTTGGATAAAATCACTCATATCTTAGCAGTGGTTTGACTTATCGACCTGAAATTTTGCAGTTTTATACATCCTGGAAGGTTTCTTGATTTTATGACAGGTGGCGCCACCTTCATTCACATTTACTTTGCAGACATTCAAGCTCATATCTCTGGAACCGTTTGACCGATTAGGCCAAAATTTTGCATGTGTCTAGATCTCACATAGCTCTTCATCATAGGGAAAACTGGTGGTGCCACCTGCAACCATTTATGCACAGCGTCCATTTGTTCATCTGCCTTAGGATAATATTACTCATATCTCAGGAGTGGTTTCACTTATCCACCTGAAATTTTGCAGGTTTATACATCCTGGACAGCTATCTCGATTTTATGACAGGTGGCGCCACCTACATTCACATTTACTCTGCAGACATCCAAGCTCATATATTGGGAACCGTTTGACCAATAGGGCCAAAATTTTGCATGTGTATAGATCTTACATAGCTCCTAATCATAGGCAAAACTGGTGGTGCCACCTGCAACCACTTATGCACAGCGTCCATCTGTTCATCTGCCTATGGATAAAATCACTCATATCTCAGCAGTGGTTTGACTTATCAACCTGAAATTTTGCAGTTTTATACATCCTGGACAGGTTTCTTGATTTTATGACAGGTGGCGCCACCTACATTCACATTTACTCTGCAGACATCCAAGCTCATATCTCGGGAACCATTTGACTGATTAGGCCAAAATTTTGCATGTGTATAGATCTTACATAGCTCTTCATCATAGGCAAAACTGGTGGTGCCACCTGCAACCATTTATGCACAGCGTCCATCTGTTCATCTGCCTTAGGTTAAAATCACTTATATCTCAGCAGTGGTTTGACTTATCCACCTGAAATTTTGCAGGTTTATACATCCTGGACAGCTTTCTCGATTTAAGACAGGTGTCGCCACCTACATTCACATTTACTATGCAGACATTCAAGCTCATATTTCGGGAACCGTTTGACTGATTGGGTCAAAATTTTGCTTGTGTTTAGATCTCACATAGCTCTTCAT
The DNA here is from genome assembly GCA_026874595.1 of Sipunculus nudus. Taxonomy (NCBI): domain Eukaryota; kingdom Metazoa; phylum Annelida; class Sipuncula; order Golfingiida; family Sipunculidae; genus Sipunculus; species Sipunculus nudus. The sequence continues at coordinate 48,120,209 of CM049312.1, forward strand.
CATAGGCAAAACTGGTGGTGCCACCTGCAACCATTTATGCACAACATCAATCTGTTCATCTGCCTTAGGTTAAAATCACTCATATCTCAGCAGTGGTTTGACTTATCCACCTGAAATTTTGCAGGTATTTTACATCCTTGACAGCTTTCTCGATTTTATGACAGGTGTCGCCACCTACATTCACATTTACTCTGCAGACATCCAAGCTCATATCTCGGGAACCGTTTGACCGATTAGGCCAAAATTTTGCATGTGTATAGATCACACATAGCTCTTCATCATAGGGAAAACTGGTGGTGCCACCTGCAACCATTTATGCACAGCGTCCATCTGTTCATCTGCCTTTAGATAAAATCACTCATATCTCAGCAGTGGTTAGACTTATCCACCTGAAATTTTGCAGTTTTATACATCCTGGACAGCTTTCTCGATTTAAGACAGGTGTCGCCACCTACATTCACATTTACTATGCAGACATTCAAGCTCATATTTCGGGAACCGTTTGACTGATTGGGTCAAAATTTTGCTTGTGTTTAGATCTCACATAGCTCTTCATCATAGGCAAAACTGGTGGTGCCACCTGCAACCATTTATGCACAACATCAATCTGTTCATCTGCCTTAGGTTAAAATCACTCATATCTCAGCAGTGGTTTGACTTATCCACCTGAAATTTTGCAGGTATTTTACATCCTTGACAGCTTTCTCGATTTTATGACAGGTGTCGCCACCTACATTCACATTTACTCTGCAGACATCCAAGCTCATATCTCGGGAACCGTTTGACCGATTAGGCCAAAATTTTGCATGTGTATAGATCACACATAGCTCTTCATCATAGGGAAAACTGGTGGTGCCACCTGCAACCATTTATGCACAGCGTCCATCTGTTCATCTGCCTTTAGATAAAATCACTCATATCTCAGCAGTGGTTAGACTTATCCACCTGAAATTTTGCAGTTTTATACATCCTGGACAGGTTTCTTGATTTTATGACAGGTGGCGCCACCTTCATTCACATTTACTTTGCAGACATTTAAGCTCATATCTCGGGAACCGTTTGACCGATTAGGCCAAAATTTTGCATGTGTCTAGATCTCACATAGCTCTTCATCATAGGGAAAACTGGTGGTGCCACCTGCAACCGCTTATGCACAGCGTCCATCTGTTCATCTGCCTTTGGATAAAATCACTCATATCTCAGCAGTGGTTTGACTTATCCACCTGAAATTTTGCAGTTTTATACATCCTGGACAGGTTTCTTGATTTTATGACAGGTGGCGCCACCTTCATTCACATTTACTTTGCAGACATTCAAGCTCATATCTCAGGAACCGTTTGACCGATTAGGCCAAAATTTTGCATGTGTCTAGATCTTACATGGCTCTTCATCATAGGCAAAACTGGTGGTGCCACCTGCAACCACTTATGCACAGCGTCCATCTGTTCATCTGCCTTTGGATAAAATCACTCATATCTTAGCAGTGGTTTGACTTATCGACCTGAAATTTTGCAGTTTTATACATCCTGGAAGGTTTCTTGATTTTATGACAGGTGGCGCCACCTTCATTCACATTTACTTTGCAGACATTCAAGCTCATATCTTGGGAACCGTTTGACTGATTAGGCCAAAATTTTGCATGTGTCTAGATCTCACATAGCTCTTCATCATAGGGAAAACTGGTGGTGCCACCTGCAACCATTTATGCACAGCGTCCATTTGTTCATCTGCCTTAGGATAATATTACTCATATCTCAGGAGTGGTTTGACTTATCCACCTGAAATTTTGCAGGTTTATACATCCTGGACAGCTATCTCGATTTTATGACAGGTGGCGCCACCTACATTCACATTTACTCTGCAGACATCCAAGCTCATATATTGGGAACCGTTTGACCAATAGGGCCAAAATTTTGCATGTGTATAGATCTTACATAGCTCTTAATCATAGGCAAAACTGGTGGTGCCCCCTGCAACCACTTATGCACAGCGTCCATCTGTTCATCTGCCTATGGATAAAATCACTCATATCTCAGCAGTGGTTTGACTTATCAACCTGAAATTTTGCAGTTTTATACATCCTGGACAGGTTTCTTGATTTTATGACAGGTGTCGCCACCGACATTCACATTTACTCTGCAGACATCCAAGCTCATATCTCGGGAACCATTTGACAGATTAGGCCAAAATTTTACATGTGTTTACATCTCACATAGCTCTTCATCATAGGCAAAACTGGTGGTGCCACCTGCATTCATTTACGCACAGCGGTCATCTGTTCATCTGCCTTAGGTTAAAATCACTCATATCTCAGCAGTGGTTTGACTTATCCACCTGAAATTTTGCAGGTTTATACATCCTGGACAGCTTTCTCGATTTTATGACAGGTGTTGCCACTTACATTCACATTTACTATGCAGACATTCAAGCTCATATCTCGGGAACCATTTGACTGATTGGGCCAAAATTTTGCTTGAGTATAGATCTCTCATAGCTATTCATCATAGGCAAAACTGGTGGTGCCATCTGCAACCATTTATGCACAGCGTCATTCTGTTCATCTGCCTTGGGATAATATTACTCATATCTCAGCAGTGGTTTGACTTATCCACCTGAAATTTTGCAGGTTTATACATCCTGGACAGCTTTCTTGATTTTATAACAGGTGGCGCCACCTACATTCACATTTACTATGCAGACATTCAAGCTCATATCGCGGGAACCGTTTGACCAATTGGGCCAAAATGTTGCTTGTGTATAGATCTCACATGACTCTTCATCATAGGCAAAACTGGTGGCGCCATCTGCAACCACTTATGCACAACGTCCATCTGTTCATCTGCCTTAGGTTAAAATCACTTATATCTCAGCAGTGGTTTGACTTATCCACCTGAAATTTTGCAGGTTTATACATCATGGACAGGTTTCTTGATTTTATGACAGGTGGCGCTACCTACATTCACATTTACTCTGCAGACATCCAAGCTCATATCTCGGGAACCATTTGACTGTTTAGGCCAAAATTTTGCATGTGTATAGATCTCACATAGCTCTTCATCATACGCAAAACTGGTGGTGCCACCTGCAACCATTTATGCACAACATCCATCTGTTCATCTGCCTTAGGTTAAAATCACTCATATCTCAGCAGTGGTTTGACTTATCCACCTGAAATTTTGCAGGTTTATACATCCTTGACAGCTTTCTCGATTTTATGACAGGTGTCGCCACCTACATTCACATTTACTCTGCAGACATCCAAGCTCATATCTCGGGAACCGTTTTACCGATTAGGCCAAAATTTCGCATGTGTATAGATCTCCGTAGCTCTTGGCGCCACCTGCAACCACTTATGCACAGCATCCATCTGTTGATCTGCCTTGGGATAAAATCACTCATATCTCGGCAGTGGTTTGACTTATCCACCTGAAATTTTGCAGGTTTATACATCTTGGAAGGTTTCTTGATTTTATGACAGGTTTCGCCACCTACATTCACATTTACTCTGCAGACATTCAAGCTCATATCTCGGGAACCGTTAGACTGATTAGGCCAAAATTTTGCATGGGTCTAGATCTCACATAGCTCTTCATCATAGGGAAAACTGGTGGTGCCACCTGCAACCATTTATGCACAGCGTCCATCTGTTCATCTGCCTTAGGTTAAAATCACTCATATCTCAGCAGTGGTTTGACTTATCCACCTGAAATTTTGCAGGTTTATACATCATGGACAGGTTTCTTGATTTTATGACAGGTGGCGCTACCTACATTCACATTTACTCTGCAGACATCCAAGCTCATATCTCGGGAACCATTTGACTGTTTAGGCCAAAATTTTGCATGTGTATAGATCTCACATAGCTCTTCATCATACGCAAAACTGGTGGTGCCACCTGCAACCATTTATGCACAACATCCATCTGTTCATCTGCCTTAGGTTAAAATCACTCATATCTCAGCAGTGGTTTGACTTATCCACCTGAAATTTTGCAGGTTTATACATCCTTGACAGCTTTCTCGATTTTATGACAGGTGTCGCCACCTACATTCACATTTACTCTGCAGACATCCAAGCTCATATCTCGGGAACCGTTTTACCGATTAGGCCAAAATTTCGCATGTGTATAGATCTCCGTAGCTCTTGGCGCCACCTGCAACCACTTATGCACAGCATCCATCTGTTGATCTGCCTTGGGATAAAATCACTCATATCTCGGCAGTGGTTTGACTTATCCACCTGAAATTTTGCAGGTTTATACATCTTGGAAGGTTTCTTGATTTTATGACAGGTTTCGCCACCTACATTCACATTTACTCTGCAGACATTCAAGCTCATATCTCGGGAACCGTTAGACTGATTAGGCCAAAATTTTGCATGGGTCTAGATCTCACATAGCTCTTCATCATAGGGAAAACTGGTGGTGCCACCTGCAACCATTTATGCACAGCGTCCATCTGTTCATCTGCCTTAGGTTAAAATCACTCATATCTCAGCAGTGGTTTGACTTATCCACCTGAAATTTTGCAGGTTTATACATCCTGGACAGCTTTCTCGATTTTATGACAGGTGGCGCCACCTACATTCACATTTACTCTGCAGACATTCAAGCTCATATCTCGGGAACCGTTTGACAGATTAGGCCAAAATTTTGCATGTGTCTAGATCTCACATAGCTCTTCATCATAGGCAAAACTGGTGGTGCCACCTGCAACCATTTATGCACAGCGTCCATCTGTTCATCTGCCTTAGGTTAAAATCACTTATCTCTCAGCAATGGTTTGAATTATCCACCTGAAATTTTGCAGGTTTATACATCCTGGACAGCTTTCTCGATTTTATGACAGGTGTCGCCACCTACATTCACATTTACTATGCAGACATTCAAGCTCATATTTTGGGAACCGTTTGACCGATTGGGTCAAAATTTTGCTTGTGTTTAGATCTCACATAGCTCTTCATCATAGGCAAAACTGGTGGTGCCACCTGCAACCATTTATGCACAACATCAATCTGTTCATCTGCCTTAGGTTAAAATCACTCATATCTCAGCAGTGGTTTGACTTATCCACCTGAAATTTTGCAGGTATTTTACATCCTTGACAGCTTTCTCGATTTTATGACAGGTGTCCCCACCTACATTCACATTTACTCTGCAGACATTCAAGCTCATATCTCGGGAACCGTTTGACAGATAGGGCCAAAATTTTGCATGTGTCTAGATCTCACATAGCTCTTCATCATAGGCAAAACTGGTGGTGCCACCTGCAACCATTTATGCACAGCGTCCATCTGTTCATCTGCCTTAGGTTAAAATCACTTATATCTCTGCAGTGGTTTGACTTATCCACCTGAAATTTTGCAGGTTTATACATCCTGGACAGCTTTCTCGATTTTATGACAGGTGTCACCACCTACATTCACATTTACTATGCAGACATTCAAGCTCATATTTCGGGAACCGTTTGACCGATTTGGTCAAAATTTTGCTTGTGTTTAGATCTCACATAGCTCTTCATCATAGGCAAAACTGGTGGTGCCACCTGCAACCATTTATGCACAACATCAATCTGTTCATCTGCCTTAGGTTAAAATCACTCATATCTCAGCAGTGGTTTGACTTATCCACCTGAAATTTTGCAGGTATTTTACATCCTTGACAGCTTTCTCAATTTTATGACAGGTGTCCCCACCTACATTCACATTTACTCTGCAGACATCCAAGCTCATATCTCGGGAACCGTTTGACCGATTAGGCCAAAATTTTGCATGTGTATACATCACACATAGCTCTTCATCATAGGGAAAACTGGTGGTGCCACCTGCAACCATTTATGCACAGCGTCCATCTGTTCATCTGCCTTAGGTTAAAATCACTCATATCTGAGCAGTGGTTTGGCTTATCCACCTGAAATTTTGCAGTTTATACATCCTGGACAGGTTTCTTGATTTTATGACAGGTGTCGCCACCTACATTCACATTTACTCTGCAGACATTCAAGCTCATATCTCGGGAACGTTTGACAGATTAGGCCAAAATTTTGCATGTGTCTAGATCTCACATAGCTCTTCATCATAGGCAAAATTGGTGGTGCCACCTGCAACCATTTATGCACAGCGTCCATCTGTTCATCTGCCTTAGGTTAAAATCACTTATATCTCAGCAGTGGTTTGACTTATCCACCTGAAATTTTGCAGGTTTATACATCCTGGACAGCTTTCTCGATTTTATGACAGGTGTCGCCACCTTCATTCACATTTACTATGCAGACATTCAAGCTCATATTTCGGGAACCGTTTGACCGATTGGGTCAAAATTTTGCTTGTGTTTAGATCTCACATAGCTCTTCATCATAGGCAAAACTGGTGGTGCCACCTGCAACCATTTATGCACAACATCAATCTGTTCATCTGCCTTAGGTTAAAATCACTCATATCTCAGCAGTGGTTTGACTTATCCACCTGAAATTTTGCAGGTATTTTACATCCTTGACAGCTTTCTCGATTTTATGACAGGTGTCCCCACCTACATTCACATTTACTCTGCAGACATCCAAGCTCATATCTCGGGAACAGTTTGACCGATTAGGCCAAAATTTTGCATGTGTATAGATCACACATAGCTCTTCATCATAGGTAAAACTGGTGGTGCCACCTGCAACCATTTATGCACAGCGTCCATCTGTTCATCTGCCTTAGTTTCATTATCACTCATATCTCAGCAGTGGTTTGACTTATCCACCTGAAATTTTGCAGGTTTATACATCCTGGACAGCTTTCTCGATTTTATGACAGGTGGCGCCACCTACATTCACATTTACTCTGCAGACATTCAAGCTCATATCTCGGGAACCGTTTGACAGATTAGGGCAAAATTTTGCATGTGTCTAGATCTCACATAGCTCTTCATCATACGCAAAACTGGTGGTGCCACCTGCAACCATTTATGCACTGCGTCCATCTGTTCATCTGCCTTAGGTTAAAATCACTCATATCTGAGCAGTGGTTTGGCTTATCCACCTGAAATTTTGCAGGTTTATACATCCTGGGCAGCTTTCTCGATTTCATGACAGGTGGCGCCACCTACATTCACATTTACTATGCAGACATTCAAGCTCATATCTCGGGAACCGTTTGACAGATTGGGCCAAAATTTTGCATGGGTCTAGATCTCACATAGCTCTTCATCATAGGCAAAACTGGTGATGCCACCTGCAATCATTTATGCACAGCGACCATTTGTTCATCTGCCTTGTGATAATATTACTCATATCTCACCAGTGGTTTGACTTATCCACCTGAAATTTTGCAGGTTTATACCTACTGCACAGCTTTCTCGATTTTATGACAGGTGGCGCCACCTGCATTCACATTTACTCTGCAGACATCCAAACTCATATCTCTGGAACCGTTTGACCGATAGGGCCAAAATTTTGCATGTGTATAGATCTTACATAGCTCTTCATCATAGGCAAAACTGGTGGTGCCACCTGCAACCACTTATGCACAGCGTCCATCTGTTCATCTGCCTTTGGATAAAATCACTCATATCTCAGCGGTGGTTTGACTTATCCACCTGAAATTTTGCAGTTTTATACATCCTGGACAGGTTTCTTGATTTTATGACAGGTGTCGCCACTTACATTCACATTTACTCTGCAGACATCCAAGCTCATATCTCGGGAACCATTTGACTGATTAGGCCAAAATTTTGCATGAGTATAGATCTCACATAGCTCTTCATCATAGGCAAAACTGGTGGTGCCACCTGCAACCATTTATGCACAACATCCATCTGTTCATCTGCCTGAAGTTAAAATCACTCATATCTCAGCAGTGGTTTGACTTATCCACCTGAAATTTTGCAGGTATTTTACATCCTTGACAGCTTTCTCGATTTTATGACAGGTGTCGCCACCTACATTCACATTTAGTCTGCAGACATCCAAGCTCATATCTCGGGAACCGTTTGACCGATTAGGCCAAAATTTCGCATGTGTATAGATCTCACATAGCTCTTGGCGCCACCTGCAACCACTTATGCACAGCATCCATCTGTTGATCTGCCTTGGGATAAAATCACTCATATCTCGGCAGTGGTTTGACTTATCCACCTGAAATTTTGCAGGTTTATACATCTTGGAAGGTTTCTTGATTTTATGACAGGTGTCGCCACCTACATTCACATTTACTCTGCAGACATTCAAGCTCATATCTCGGGAACCGTTTGACAGATTAGGCCAAAATTTTGCATGTGTCTAGATCTCACATAGCTCTTCATCATAGGGAAACTGGTGGTGCCACCTGCAACCATTTATGCAGAGCGTCCATCTGTTCATCTGCCTTAGGTTAATTATCACTCATATCTCAGCAGTGGTTTGACTTATCCACCTGAAATTTTGCAGGTTTATACATCCTGGACAGCTTTCTCGATTTTATGACAGGTGGCACCACCTACATTCACATTTACTGTGCAGACCTTCAAGCTCATATCTCGGGAACCGTTTGACAGATTAGGCCAAAATTTTGCATGTGTCTTGATCTCACATAGCTCTTCATCATAGGCAAAACTGGTGGTGCCACCTGCAACCATTTATGCACAGCGTCCATTTGTTCATCTGCCTTAGGATAATATTACTCATATCTCAGGAGTGGTTTGACTTATCCACCTGAAATTTTGCAGGTTTATACATCCTGGACAGCTTTCTCGATTTTATGACTGGTGGCGCCACCTTCATTCACATTTACTCTGCAGACATCCAAGCTCATATATTGGGAACCGTTTGACCAATAGGGCCAAAATTTTGCATGTGTATAGATCTTTCATAGCTCTTAATCATAGGCAAAACTGGTGGTGCCACCTGCAACCACTTATGCACAGCGTCCATCTGTTCATCTGCCTATGGATAAAATTGCTCATATTTCAGGAGTGGTTGATTTATCCACCTGAAATTTTGCAGGTTTATACATCATGGACAGGTTTCTTGATTTTATGACAGGTGGCGCCACCTACATTCACATTTACTCTGCAGACATTCAAGCTCATATCTCGGGAACCGTTTGACAGATTAGGCCAAAATTTTGCATGTGTCTAGATCTCACATTGCTCTTCATCATAGGCAAAACTGGTGGTGCCACCTGCAACCATTCATGCACAGCGTCCATCTGTTCATCTGCCTTAGGTTAAAATCACTCATATCTCAGCAGTGGTTTGACTTGTCCACCTGAAATTTTGCAGGTTTATACATCCTGGACAGATTTCTCGATTTCATGATAGGTGTCGCCACCTACATTCACTTTTACTATGCAGACATTCAAGCTCATATCTCGGGAACCGTTTGACCGATTAGGCCAAAATTTTGCTTGTGTATAGATCTCACATAGTTCTTGGCGCCACCTGCAACCACTTATGCACAGCATCCATCTGTTGATCTGCCTTGGGATAAGATCACTCATATCTCGGCAGTGGTTTGACTTATCCACCTGAAATTTTGCAGGTTTATACATCCTGGACAGCTTTCTCGATTTTATGACAGGTGTCGCCACCTTCATTCACATTTACTCTGCAGACATCCAAGCTCATATCTCGGGAACCGTTTGACCCTAATAGGCCAAAATTTTGCATGTGTATAGATCTCACATAGCTCTTGGCGCCACCTGCAACCACTTATGCACAGCATCCATCTGTTGATCTGCCTTGGGATAAAATCACTCATATCTCGGCAGTGGTTTGACTTATCCACCTGAAATTTTGCAGGTTTATACATCCTGGACAATTTTCTTGATTTTATGACAGGTGGCACCACCTACATTCATGTTTAAGCTGCAGACATCCATGCTAATATGCAACACACCACGCTGTATTCCCCTTGCCACTTAATCCATGCCTCACCTTACCCGTCCCACTCAGATATCTGCGAATACACATAGTGGCTTGTCGACTACCCATATTCTGGTTTTAAAATGTCCTAGTCCGAAACTTGCAGGTCAGAAACCTCCATTTTGCTGAAATCATAATGACTAAGGTAGATATGCAGGACTTAGGAGGATCAATATTAAATTTTAAAAATAAACCTCCATTCATACTCCTAAACTTTGCACAGCTTCGCATTAGGCCTGTAGGCCTTGTTCCAATAAAATCTACAAAAAAATCATTGCTGCCCTGCAACAGGGTGGGGCTAAACAGCCAAAGGCCACTCATGGCCCCCCACCCTGGACCCTAACTGATTGCTGCTGAGCTGGTTATGGAAGGTTACAATATACTTAAATATCTGTGAGCCTTGTGATATAAAAAACTAAAATATTCTAAAATATTCACTGTCCAAGTTTAATTTGGATCATTTGGCTCCTTTAAAGCAAGATCAGTGGACTATACAGATAACATTTCACGTGATCTATATGTGAAGATACACAATAAAGCATGGCGGTGCCCACGTGCAGAAGTACGTAGATACATGGATGTGCTAAAACCACTGCAAGTGTCAATATAATATATAACATGACTTCTACAAAGGTCGGTACAGTCATAACTGTCCAGGTGCAGCTTATTAACATCAGAGAATGGAACCATCGCAAAGAACCACCTAAATGAATACCTGATACAAAGAGATATATAAATCTAAGTCTTTTCCATGGAAGCCCACATGGGTCTTTGCCAGAATACAAATACTGTGTATAATCCAGACTGAAGTTATATGCAGCAAATGGTGAGGGCTTAATTCTGTAGCAGACAAGGCATCAAATTACATTTATGACTGAAGTTACTATACATGTATATGTGGGTGCCCATTTGTGTCACCTAGCTAAAGACTGACTGATATATAACCAAATACAGTGAAATTAGTCATCTAAAAAACTCTATCAGATTTTGCTTATTTTTTGGCTAACTGCATTTTCTTAGATTTTATAGGGAAAAGCTAAAAAAGCTTTAAAAATCTTCTCTGAAACTGTTCAGCCAAAGTGTTAAATAATTCACAGAAATGATTCCTGGAACAATCTCTCAAGTTTGTTCGAATGGTTTAAGTTTGGTGATTTTTGGCAGAGTTACAGGAGGTTGTACTCAGTCATCTGTCCAAAAAAGCACACTAAAAATAAAATCTCAGAAACAGATTTTGCTTATTTTTTGGCTAACTGCATTTTCTTAGATTTTATAGGGAAAAGCTAAAAAAGCTTTAAAAATCTTCTCTGAAACTGTTCAGCCAAAGTGTTAAATAATTCACAGAAATGATTCCTGGAACAATCTCTCAAGTTTGTTGAATGGTTTAAGTTTGGTGATTTTTGGCAGAGTTACAGGAGGGTGTACTCAGTCATCTGTCCAAAAAAGCACACTAAAAGTAAAATCTCAGAAATGGCTAGAGCTATAATCACCAAATTTGATACCAATGTTTGTCACATATTTCATATCTGAAATTGAGGTATTGGTGGCGCCACCTGCATTGATCTGTTTTTTACAAGCGAAAATGTAATTTTAAACTCTTCTAGCTGATACACTGATTTATGATGAAACTGTTAAGCTGATTGGTTTAAACTTTACAAGAATTATTCTATGGTAGGGTTCTGCCAGTTTTATAAGAATAGATTTGGTAAATACAGCTTTAAAAAAGCATTGTAGCCAATTGAAAAAGGCTCTCTGTGTTTGAAAACAGATTCGACAACATGCTTAGTTTCAGCAGCCAATTCAAGAGGTCACTCAGTACAACCAGGTGGTGTCCAGACATCACCATGGCAACTGACCTGGTTCTGGTGGGTGTCTAGACAATGTGTCTAGATGTCCAGACACAATGTCTAGATGCAGTATTCCCAGATTTTTGGAACTATATCTTTCAGCTGTTTGAAAAAACTTGGTTTGCATTTTTAGTGAATCTGTGAGCTTATGCAAAGGTGTGGCATCTTCCGTCGTCCGTCGTGCGTCATTGCTATCTCAAAAAGGGCAGGAGCTAGCATCATCTATGTTTTTCCAAAAGATTTGTCATCTAAAAAATTATCAGATTTTTAGCGAACCTGAGAGCTTATGCAATGTTGTTGCATCGTCCATCGTGCGTGTGTGTGTCGTGCTTAGTCTCTAGTTAACCATACCTATTTCAAAAATGGCAGGAGCTAGCATCACCAAATTTTTTGCAAATAATCAGTCATCAGTCATCATTTGTTTATTTTTTAGCTCAGCTGACTAAAAGTCATCTGAGCTATAGTCGTGGTCCATTGTCCGTCCTCCATCCGTCTGTCCGTCCGTCCATAGATGTGGCACGTTTTGAAACCGTAAGACCTAGGAATCTAAAATTCAGCATAATGTTAGATGTCCCCAAGATCTCCTACCAAGCAGGAATCTGGGTTTTTGCAACTTTGTTCCTTTGAGAAATTAAGGAAAAACCTCAATTTTTAGAGAACCTGTTAGCTTATGCGATGGTGCGGCGTCGTCCATCGTACGTCGTGCGTCGTCTGTATGTTAACCATAGCTATCTCAAAAATGGCAGGAGCTAGCATCACCAAAGTTTTTGCAAAGAATCAGTCATCCAAAAAACTATATCAGTTTTTGTTAATTTTTGTTCTTAAGGCATTTTCTTAGATTTTATAGGGAAAAAGCTAAAAAAGCTTTAAAAATCTTCTTCTCCATAACTGTCCAGCCAAATTGTCCTATATTTCACAGAAATGATCCCTGGAACAATCTTTCTCAAGTTTGTTTGGAGATTTTTGGCCGAGTTACAGGAGGATGAACTTTGTTAAATGTGCAAAAAAGCATATTAAAATAAAATCTCAGAAACGGCTGTAGCTATCATCACCAACTTTATTGCCAATGTTGGTCACATAGGTCATATCTGAAATTGAGGTATTGGTGGCGCCACCTGCGTCGGCCTTTTTTGTATGGGGTCATCAGTGCCTGTATCACACTGAGGGCTACAAAAAACTTCTTCTCTGAAACTATATGGCCAAAATGTTTAATATCACACAGAAATAATCCTAGGGTAGTGCTTTCTGAAGTTTGTTCAAATGGTCACTTTTCAGTGACTTTTGGCTGAGTTATGGGAAGCTGAATTTAGTCATATGCCATAACAGCCCATTTTAGCTCAGTGGCTACAAAGATCTTCTTCTCAAAAACCACTGCGCCAAAATCTTAAATCTCACACATTAATTATCCTCAGATGTTAATAATTAAAGTATGTTCAGATGGTTTTGGTTCAGTGCTTTTGGCTGAGTTACGGGAAGCTGAACTTCTCAGTTTGCTGTATCTTACTATATTAGTTATAAACCTGGAAACGTTTTTTTTGACTGATGCCACTGATGAAACTAAAGCCAGTTTGTTAAAAATTTTACAAGAATTATCCCTACAATAATTCTTTTAATAATTGTCATAAATGGTTCAGCATGAATGATTTTTGGCTGAATTATGGAGATTGAATTGAGTCATTTTACCATATATGTTAGTTGTGTAATGCTGTTACATCTAGCCTGGCACCAGTTTATCAGCATCTATTACATCATGTCACTAGACATTTAGATTTCAGATTATCTTTGGTTAATATTGACAAGAAAGTTTTTTTAAAAGCTTTTAAAAGATTTAGATTTATGATTTAAGTTATTCATCATACCAGGCAATGTTACAATTATGGATATTCAGCTCTATTTGGCTATATAAAGACAACTGTACGTGGATTATAAATTATTGGTATCCCTACTCAACTAAATTCAAGAATTTGCCATCAATCAGATATATCTGTATTTTAATTTTGCATTCATTATGCATCTGTAATAATTTTACATATATTCCTGATTTCTTGTGTATGGATCTCACATAGCTCTTCATCATAGGCAAAACTGGTGGCGCCATCTGCAACCACTTATGCACAGTGTCCATCTGTTCATCCTTGGGATAAAATCGCTCATATCTCAGGAGTTGTTGATTTATCCACCTGAAATTTTGCAGGTTTATACATCATGGACAGCTTTCTTGATTTTATGACAGGGGTCGCCACCTACATTCACATTTACTCTGCTGACATCCAAGCTCATATCTTGGGAACCCTTTTACCGATGAGGCCAAAATTTTGCATGTGTATAGATTTCACATAGCTCTTCATTATAGGCAAAACTGGTGGCGCCACCTGCAACCACTTATGCATAGCATCCATCTGTTGATCTGCCTTGGGATAGAATTACTCATATCTCAGCAGTGGTTTGACTTATCCACCTGAAATTTTGCAGGTTTATACATCCTGGACAATTTTCTTGATTTTATGACAGGTGGCACCACCTACATTCACGTTTACTCTGCAGACATCCATGCTAATATGCAACACACCTCACTCTATTCCCCATGACACTTAATCCATGCCTCACTTCACCCATCCCACTCTGATTTCTGCGGATACACATAGTTGCTGGTCGACTACCCATATTCTAGTTTTAAAATGTCCTAGTCTGAAACTTGCAGGTCCGAAATGTCCATTTTGCTGAAATCATAATGACTAAGGTAGATATGCAGGATTTAAAAGGATCAATATTAAATTTAAAAAAAACCCCTCCATTCATACTCCCAAACTTTGCACAGGTTCGCATTAGGCCTGTAGGCCTTGTTAAGAAATTATTTCCTTTTAAATAATTAAACAAAATATAATTTAACCCATCAGTAGGCATTAATTGATAATATATGAAGCAAATCATGGATAAATAAAGGTGCAATTTAAATTGTGAAATCTGGAGTGTTATTTTTATATATAGTATTGCTTAGCAAAATTAAATATAATTTATTAAATATATATATATATATATATATATATATATATCTGTGTGCATAATTTGATGTTACCTGACTGAATAAAGTATAAATGTTGATGCAGTTTAGATTTGTGAATCAATTTAAATATTCAGATATATATGATATTAGGCAAATATATAGTAATAATTATAAACTTAACAAAAATGACCTAACAAAAGAAAAAATAGGATCATATGCAAATATTTGTTCATTATTTTCCTGTCTCAGTAGAATGAAAATTAGAGTTATTTACTTTGTTTTCCATCTCTCTGCCTGTTTTTAAATATTTTAAATAATTTCTTTTAAATTTAATGTTTTCCTTTATGTATATGCAGAGGTGCTTCAACTCCCACCAGTCCCTGCAAGCACCATTGAATTTTATTCTGTATTCTGTATTAATATCCATAGGTGTTGCAACTCTCCCCCCCCCCCCCCCCCCCCCCCCCCCCCCCCCGCCCCAGTCATTCAGCCCTAGTTTTAGGTTATTAGCATAAAAATAAAATCAGTACCTTAAATTTTGTCCAACTTTGGCCATGACGCATTTTTTCCTGTATGTACTTTGGATTTAATTTTCACAGCATGTACACATAAGGATTTAATCTGATAAAATCTGAAATTTTAAAATAAAAGCTGCAAAATTAGGCTAGTTATTGAATTTTTTTTGGAGGCTCTTGTTGTATTCCCTTACATTGTCAGGTAGTCCACTTTGGTCACTGTAGGTCATTCAGTGCATCCCTATCCTGAGTATGCTCCCTGATGTTATGTAATCCCATCACTGGGGCAAGCCCTCACTCTTGTTCAGCTTGATCACACTGTCTGCAGTTAATACCACAGGGAGCCTTTCTTTCTCCAACCCCTCCCTCTTATAATTTCACATTTTTTTCAGCAACTAGCAGTCCCAACAGAAACCCCTCCCCCCCACCCACCCCTTCAATACACAGGACTAATAAACAAGACGAATCTTATAATTTTAACGTTAAATAAATTCTTTTTGTTGAGACTTGGACAATTTTGATTTTTTTTTTTAAAGAAAAATTGTTCAGGAATTTAATCCTAATATTCAAATGAGATAGATTTAAGATAGATTTAACAAGATTTAAGCAGATATAAATACTTTGTAGCATTTCATTCATATCTCTTAAAGTTGGCCAAGCCTAGGTGTAAATAACACTTTTAAACTTAGTTTTAAAATCAGGAATATTGGTCAAACTTTGTTGGATTAATTTTTACCTATTATGGCCATATATTTAACTTTTGAAAACTTAATTACCTTCACACATTATTTGTTTATGAAATGTTACTTTTATATAACACTTACTGTAGGCCCATTTTTCCCTAGGTGCATCACTAAATGATTTCAGGCCAAAAATTTCATTTATTACACAGTGTATATGCTTTAGCTCATGTCCATCATTCTATAATTTACAGAGGTCCATTTCAGCAGGGCCATTTTCTCTTAGCTTTTCAAATGATAATATACATGATCAACCAAAAGAAATAAAAACATTTTGCAGTTACTAACATTTTCCAAAATTCAGCTGAGCGACGTGACCCATGGGTCCCTTGTTTTCTAACTGCATTTCCTTAGATTTTTGCACAGCGTCCATCTGTTCATCTGCCTTGGGATAAAAACACTCATATCTCTGCATTGGTTGGACTTATCCACCTGAAAATTTGCATGTGTATACATCTTGGACAGCTTTTTTTATTAGCTCAGCTGACTGAAAGTCATCTGAGCTATAGTGATCACTCTTTCTCCGTTGTCCGTCTGTCCGTCCGTTAACCAGGCACAAATCGTAACTGCTGGACCTAGAACCTTGTAACTTGGGATTCTGAGAGGTCCATGAAAAATCTCCTTGTAAACCAGAAATTAGGTCTCTGTTACCCATATCGTTCGAGCTATGGGGCCCCAAAGTACCCTACAAGAAAAGTAAAAAATTTCATACAAAAACTTCAATATCTCATTAACTGCTTGACTGATGGTCATGATTTTTGGCATACATATTGATCATGAGACGTTCCATCAGTTCCTGTAGACTGGTGGTGCCACCTTTATTTGTTTGGTTTTTTTTTACGAATTTTTTCTCTATTTTTGAGACCTTTAAAAATGTGAACAGCTGTTAACAGGGCACAAATCATAAAGACTGAACCTAGAATCTTCATTCTTGACAAACTGAGAGGTCCATGAAAAGTCTCCATGGAAACCTGAAATAAGAAGATATGTTACCCATATCTTTTGAGCTGTGGGGGGCTCCCAATTTCCCCCCAGAATAATGGAAAATTTGATAAAAAAGCTGAAATATCTGAACAACTAATGCAGAGATCACCATAATCGTTTGCATGGATATTGATCATGGAGTGTTTCATCAGTTTCTGCAGACCAGTGGCGCCACCTGTATTTGTTCAGGGTTTTTTTTAAGGAATTTTTTCTCTATTTTTGAGACCTTTTAAGATATGAACATCTTTTAACAGGGCACAAATCATAAAAACTGGACTTAGAATCTTCATTCTTGACACACTGAGAGACCTATGAAAAGTCTCCATGGAAACCAGAAATTAGGTCTCTGTTACCCATATCCTTCGAACTATGGGGCTCCAAAGTATCCCCCAGAACAGTCAAAAATTTCATACAAAAACTTCAATATCTCATTAACTACATCACTGATGGTCATGATTTTTTGCATACCTATTGATCATGAGATGTTTCATCCGTTTCTGCAGACTGGTGGCACAACCTGTATTTTTCAATTTTTACGAATTGTTTTCTCTATTTTTGAGACCTTTAAAAATGTGAACAGCTGTTAACAGGGCACAAATCATAAAGACTGAACCTAGAATCTTCATTCTTGACAAACTGAGAGGTCCATGAAAAGTCTCCATGGAAACCTGAAATAAGAAGATATGTTACCCATATCTTTTGAGCTGTGGGGGGCTCCCAATTTCCCCCCAGAATAATGGAAAATTTGATAAAAAAGCTGAAATATCTGAACAACTAATGCAGAGATCACCATAATCGTTTGCATGGATATTGATCATGGAGTGTTTCATCAGTTTCTGCAGACCAGTGGCGCCACCTGTATTTGTTCAGGGTTTTTTTTAAGGAATTTTTTCTCTATTTTTGAGACCTTTTAAGATATGAACATCTTTTAACAGGGCACAAATCATAAAAACTGGACTTAGAATCTTCATTCTTGACACACTGAGAGACCTATGAAAAGTCTCCATGGAAACCAGAAATTAGGTCTCTGTTACCCATATCCTTTGAACTATGGGGCTCCAAAGTATCCCCCAGAACAGTCAAAAATTTCATACAAAAACTTCAATATCTCATTAACTACATCACTGATGGTCATGATTTTTTGCATACCTATTGATCATGAGATGTTTCATCCGTTTCTGCAGACTGGTGGCACAACCTGTATTTTTCAATTTTTACGAATTGTTTTCTCTATTTTTGAGACCTTTAGAAATGTGAACAGATGTTAACAGGGCACAAATCATAAAGACTGGACCTTGAATCTTCATTTTCGACAAACTAAGAGACCTATGAAAAGTCTCCATGGAAACCAGAAAATAGGTCTCTGTTACCCATATCTTTTGAGCTATGGGGCCCTAAAGTACCCCCCAGAATAGTAAAAAATTTCCATACAAAAACTTCAATATCTCATTAACTACATCACTGATGGTCATGATTTTTGGCATACATATTGATTATGAGATGTTTCATCAGTTTCTTCAGACTGGTGGCTCCACCTGTATTTGTTCAGGTTTTTTTTACGAATTTTTTTCTTTTTTTTTGAGACCTTTAAAAATGTGAACAGCTGTTAACAGGGCACAAATCATAAAGACTGGACCTAGAATCTTCATTCTTGACAAACTGAGAGGTCCATGAAAAGTCTCCATGGAAACCTGAAATAAGGTCTCTGTTACCCATATCTTTTGAGCTGTGGGGGGCTCCAAATTTCCCCCCAGAATAATGGAAAATTTGATAAAAAAGCTGAAATATCTGGACAACTAATGCAGAGATCACCATAATTGTTTGCATGGATATTGATCATGGGGTGTTTCATCAGTTTCTGCAGACTGGTGGCACCACCTGTATTTGTTCAGGGTTTTTTTACGAATTTTTTTTTCTATTTTTGAGACCTTTTAAGATATGAACATCTGTTAACAGGGCACAAATCATAAAAACTGGACCTAGAATCTTCATTCTTGACACACAGGGAGACCCATGAAAAGTCTCCATGGAATAAGGTTTCTGTTACCCATATTCTTTAAGCTGTATGGCTCCAAAATACCCCCACGAATAATGGAAAATTTGATACAAAAACTGCAGTATCTCAATAACTACAACACTGATGGTCATGATTTTCGGCATACATATTTGATCATGAGCTGTTCCATCAGTTTCTGCAGACTGGGTGCGCCACCTCTATTTTTTTTTCAAATTTTTACGAATTTTTTTCTCTTTTTTTGAGACCTTTAAAGATGTGGTTATCTGTCAACAGGGTACAAATCCCAACAACTAGACCTAGAATCTTTATTCTTGTCATGCAAGGAGGCCCATGAAAAGTGCATGTGGAAACTTGAAATTAGGTCTCTGTTACCCATATCCTTCAAGCTATAGGCCTCTGAAGTATCCCTCAGAATAATGGACAATTTGATACAAAAGCTGAAGTATCTGAACAACTAATGCGGAGATAACCATGATTCTTTGCATGGATATCGACCATTAAGTGTTTTTATTAGTTTCTGCAGACTGGTGGAGCCACCTGTAATTTTGTATCCGCCAAAACGCGTTTTGCGGATACTATGTTTTTGACCCGGTCTCTCCGCCGCCACTGCGTTCATTTCCAGAGAACTCCTCTGAGACTAATCGACCGATTTTTCCGAAACTTACACCAGTTATCAGGTCACATGTGAACTGGTGCCTAACCAATTTGCGTTGACCTCTGACCTTTCCTCTCTGCCCAGCATCCATTTGTGCGTCTGTTTCCACACATAAACCCTCATATCTCGGGAACCGTTTGACCGATCAGGAAATAAAATGTACATCTGCCTTGGGTTAAAATCACTCATACCTCTGCAGTGAATTGACTAATTCACCTGAAATTCGTCATGCTTATACATCCTGGATAACTTTCTTGATTTTATGACAGGTGGCACCACCTACATTCACGTTCAAGCTGATGACATCCAAGCTCATATCTGGGGAACCGTTTGACCGATCAGGAAATAAAATTTATACAAATGTAGACCTTGGATAGCTTTATAACATACACAAAAAATGGTGGCGCCACCTGTAACCATGTTTGCACAGTGTCCATCTGTTCATCTGCCTTGGGTTAAAATCACTCCTATCCCTGCAGTGAATTGACTAATTCACCTGAAATTCGGCATGCGTATACATCCTGGATAGCTTTCTTGATTTTATGACAGGTGGCGCCACCTACATTATAGTTTACGCTGCAGACATCCAAGCTCATATCTCGGGAACCGTTTGACCGATTGGGCCAAAATTGTGCATGTGTATAGATCTCACATAGCTCTTTATCATAAGCTAAACTGGTGGCACCACCTGCAACCATTTTTGCACAGTGTCTGTCTGTTTGTCTGCAGTTGGATAATGTCACTCGTATCTCGGCAGTGGTTTCACATAGCTGCCTAAAATTTTGCAGTTTTATACATCCTGGACAGCTTTCTTGATTTTATGACATGTGGCATCACCTACATTATAGTTTACGCTACAGACATCCAAGCTCATATCTCGGGAACCGTTTGAACAATTGGGCCAAAATTTTGCATGTGTATAGATCTCACCTAGGTCTTTATCATACACAAAACTGAAGGGGCCACCTGCAATCATTTTTGCACATTTTTTACAGCGTCTGTCTGTTTGTCTGACGAGGCCTAAAATCACTCATTTCTCTGTATTGGTTTGACATAACTGCCTAAAATTTTGCAGGTTTATACATCCTGGACAGCTTTCTTGATTTTATGACAGGTGGCGCCACCTAAATTCTAGTAACGCTGCACACATCCAAGCTCATATCTAAGAAACCATTTGACTGATTCGGCCAAAATTGTGCATGTGTTTAGATCTCACATAGGTCTTTATCATACACAAAACTGGAGGGGCCATCTGCAACCATTTTTGCACAGCGTCTGTCTGTTTGTCTGCCGTTGGATAATGTCACTCATATCTCGGCAGTGGTTGGACATAGCTGCCTAAAATTTTGCAGGTTTATACATCCTGGACAGCTTTCTTGATTTTATGACATGTGGCGCCACCTACATTCTAGTTTACGCTGCAGACATCCAAGCTCATATCTTGGGAACCCTTTGAATGATTGGGCCAAAATTTTGCATGTGTATAGATCTCACATAGGTCTTTATCATACACAAAACTGGAGGGGCCACCTGCAACCATTTTTGCACATTTAGCACAGTGTCTGTCTGTTTGTCTGCCGAGGCCTAAAATCACTCATTTCTCTGTAGTGATTTGACATAACTGCCTAAAATTTTGCAGGTTTATACATCCTGGACAGCTTTCTTGATTTTATGACAGGTGGTGCCACCTAAATTCTAGTAATGCTGCACACATCAAAGCTCATATCTCAGGAACCATTTGACCGATTGGGCAAAAATTGTGCATGTGTTTAGGTCTCACATAGGTCTTTATCATACACAAAACTGGTGGGGCCACCTCCAACCATTTTTGCACAGCGTCTGTCTGTTTCTCTGCCGTGGGCTAAAATCACTCATATATATGTAGTGGTTTGACTTTTCTGCCTAAAACTCCGCATATGTATACAACTTGGACAGCTTTCTGGATTTGAGGTAGGTGGCACAACCTACATACACATTTAGGCTGCACACATCTATGCTTATATGCAACATACCTCACTCTTTTTTCCCATGCCACTCAATCCATGCCTCACTTCACCTGTTCCACTATGATTTTGGCTGATACACGTAGTCACTTGTCGGCTACCCGTATTCTAGTTTATAAAGTTTACACATTTTTTTCTCTATTTTTGAGATATATAAATACAGACTTAATCTTGGCCTGTTGGTTAATCTGTTTGATGCTTCAGTTGAATGAGAATATACTACCATTCTGATGATAAAATTTCCTTTTGCAAATCTCTTCCCAGTCAGCTGAGCATCTTGACCCATGGGTCACTTGTTTTATGACAGGTGGCGCCACCTGCATCACATTTAAGCTGCAGACATCCAAGCTCATATCTCTGGAACCGTTTGACCGATTGGGCAAAAATTTTGCATGGGTATAGATCTCCCATAGCTTTTTATCATTATTTTAGCTCAGCTGACTTTCAGTCATGCTGGGCTATAGCGATGGGTCTTTGTCCGGCGTCCTTCCGTCTGTCCGTCCGGCCGGCCGTCCGGCCCGCCGTCCGTCCGTTAGCAGGGCACAAATCGTAACCGTAGGGGCTAGGGCCATGAACCCTATGCAGTCTTAGAGGTTATAAAAAGATCTCCTTGCAAACCTGAAATTAGGTCACTGCGACCTATATTTTCGAAGTTATGGGGTGTGTTTGCACCCCCCAGAAATAACTCTTTGAGACAAAATTTTCATCCTAAACCTTCCATCTTTCACATACAGCTCACCTACCAACAGGGGAAGAACCATAATTTTTTTGAGGTCAAAAGGTCAAAGGTCAAGGTCACAGGGGCCTCTTCTTTGAAAAGCCTGTGGATGCATTTTAAGCCAACCCTTTCATCCCAATTCTTTGATCTTTCACATATAGCTCACCTACTAAGTTGGAGAAGAATCCTATAGATTTTGAGGTCACAAGGTCAAAGGTCAGGGTCACTGGATCCACTTCTTTGAAAAGGTTGTGGACACATTTCAAGCTAGACTTTTCATTCCAAACCTTCCAGCACTGATATCGCTTCTCTGCCAACAGGGGAAAAGACCTGTTGATTTTGAGGTCAAAGGTCAAGTTCACAGCACCCACTGTGTGTGGAGTCTTTTTCAGGCAAACTTTTCAATCTGTCCCTTCAATCTGTCATATATGGCTTACTTACCAATAAGGGAAGAAGCCTATTGATGTTGAGGTCAAAAAGTCAAAGGTCAAGGTCACAATATTTAATTGTTCTAAATGCTTGTGAGCATATTTCAAGTGTAACTGTTCAACCCAAACCTTCAGTCTTTCACATATGCCACATCTATGCATCACTCAGTTTGACTCAAACTTCATATTTATGGGTCTTTTTGCTTGAATAAATAACTTATTGATTTTGGGGTCAGCTGGTCAGCAGGTTAAAGGTTGCAGGTCAAAGTTATTCACCCATTGGTTGCAAAGTAATTACACCAGATTTAAGTGGTTAGTAGTTACCCATCATTTAGAAAGAATCCAGTTGATATATGGGCAAAAGGCCAAGGTCATAGGTCAGGGATGTTCACAATTACTTATTTTATAGACCATCTCTATTTTTCTTGTATATATAACCATCCCACTCCAGCTGGTACATCTCCCTGTGTGGCTGTAATTGTGAGTGACACTGGTGACATATGACTCCCTTTTGTATCAGCCTATTAAGTGATAAGGCTCAGTGATAAGTACCTTGTTGCTTCATAACAAAAACACTTGTCAGAATGCTTCAGCCAGGCATTAAGACTATGAGAGTATAGTATTAAGGTTTAGCTACTGATTTATAAGATGATGGGAACATTTTGCAGTTTATTTTATGGAATCCTAGCAATAAACTTAGTTTCCTAGATATCTGAATATTTTAATATATATCACCACATATAAAAGCAAGTGTTTGTTCTCATAATATGTGGATGTGTACCTTGATTTAGGATGACTTTTTGTTTTATTTCAAGACTCTTAGTCATGCTTTCTGCATTTCTTTTCTTTCAGGTTTGGCAGTTTACCTACCCTGCTGACCCCATTGAAAAGCAGAGTGATAATAAAAAATATTGGACTTACACTTTTTACAATTGCATATCTATAAATCTGATATGAGGGCCTGGACATGCCTTTTGAATTATTTTGGGCATCCATTACTGGATAATTTGCCCCAAGTTTGGTCTCTTATTGGAGAATGTGGGATATCAAATGTCATACTTGTCAGAAATCCATTATGTCTGCCAGTTAGCCACCTTAGACATTCTTTCTTCTGTGCAGTTTCAGTAATTTTTCTTTAATGTTTGGTCCGATTTAGAGAATGTTTGTTGTCTGATTTCAGACTTGTCAGAAGGCCAATATGGACACCAGGCAACCATCTTTTAATTCCTTTTGATCATTTTATCTCAAGAACAGTTAAAGTGAATGCAGTTGGATGTATATTTATGTAATCTTGTAAAGGATTGGGTCAAATATTTCTGAATAAATATTACCATCATGTATAAAAGTGCAGTACAGTTGGCTTGTATTGAATAAAAATTCACACAGAAGCACCTGTTTCTCAATAATTCTTGCATGTATTTCCTTGATTTTTGCTATATATTTTGATCTTATATTTGCCCTTTGTGGTGTTCCTTTTGAGACTGACAGGATTCAAGCAAACTGTTGGAATAGTTCCTGATAGCTAAACAATCATGCATTTTCCTCAGACCATCAATTCACTGTGTTTTAACTAGACATAGGTGATATATATTTCTGTTGTCATAGAAAATTTTCAACAAATTGGCAAATTGGTTCTTCAAAATTTGACTGGAAGTTGTGAATCTCAGTCCATGATGTCACAGGTCATGCTTGGCAGCTGAGCGTCATGACCCATGGGTCACTTGTTCTAACTGCATTTTCTTAGATATTATAGGGAAAAAGCTAAAAAAGCTTTAAAAATCACAGCGTCTAGATGTCAAGGCACAATGTATAGATGCAGAATTCACAGATTATTGGAACTATATCTTTCAGAAAAAACTTGGTTAGCATTTTAAGCTAATCGGGTTTATCATCAGGTCACATGTGAACTACTTCGCCTAGTTTTTTGTTGACCTCTGACCTGTCCTTGCTGCCCAGGGTCCATTTGTGCGTCTGTTTCCACACATAAACCCACATATCTCAGGAACTGTTTGACCGATCAGGCTAAAACTTTTGCACAAATGTAGCCCTTTGATAGCTTTATAACATACACTAAAAATGGTGGCGCCACCTGCAACCATTTTTGCGCAGCATCCATCTGTTCATCTGCCTTGGGATAATATCACTCATATCTCAGCAGTGGTTTGACTTTTCCACCTGAAATTTTGCAGGTTTATACATCCTGGACAAACCACCTAAATTCAAGTTTACGCTGCAGACATCCATGCTATTATGCAACACACCTCACTCTATTCCCCTTGCCACTTAATCCATGCCTCACTTCACCCGTCCCACTCTGATTTCTGCGGATACACATAGTCGACTACCCATATTCTAGTTTTAAAATGTCCTAGTCTGAAACTTGCAGGTCAGAAACATCCATTTTGCTGAAATCATAATGACTAAGGTAGACATGCAGGACTTAAGAGGATCAATATTAAATTTAAAAAAATAAACCTCCATTCATACTCCCAAACTTTGCACAGGTTCGCATTAGGCCTGTAGGCCTTGTATTTATATTTATATTGTTATGATATGATCAATTCATGATATTTTAAATTTTGCTCAGTGCTAAATATCAATATTTCCCATTATTCAGAGAATAAGTACTGGCTAAAGTGTTTCTGAAATGGCTAAAGAAAATTCCTTTTGGCTAAAAAATGGCTAAAGATTTTTTGGAAGCATAAGAACCCTGCATGCTAGAATTTCAGCAATGATGTTTGTTTAATTGTTTCTTGTTCTGGGTGTTTAGTACTTGCATTGTTCATATACATGTAACACATGTTCTTGAAAAGTAATGGTCCAGCATTAAAGCATTATACCTGGTGTAATCTTGTTGCACAAGTTCGCATTAGGCCTTTAGGCCTTGTTTCTTATTCAAAATGTTTATTACTTGCATTGTTCATATACATGAGAAGTATTGGTCCAGCATTGAAGCATTATACCTGATGTATTTCCCTATGCACAGGTTCGCATTAGGCCTGGAGGCATTGTTAGCGAACCTGTGAGCTTATGCGATGGTGTGGCGGGGTCCGTTGTCCATCGTCTGTATCAGCCTTTTTAGCTCAGCTGACTGAAAGTAATCTTAGCTATAGCGATCACTTTTCATCCGTCTGTCCAGCCGTCTGGCTGTCCGGCTGTCCAGCCGTCCTTTAACAGGGCACAAATCTTGGATCTGCTGGACATGGAATCTTCTAACTTGACATCCCCCCCCCCAACCCTCCCCCCCCCCCACCCCCCGGGCATACCGAACCAACCAATTGTTATGCAGTAATTGTTATTGTCTTAGCTCAGCTGACTGCAAGTCACCTGAGCTATAGCAATCACCCTTTGTCCATCGTCCGTCCGGCTGTGTGTCCGTTAACAGGGCACAAATCGTAACCGCTGCACCTGGAATCTTCTTACTCTACATCCAGGGAGGTCCATGAAAATTCTCTTTGAAAACATGTAATTAGGTCTCTGTTACCCATATTCTTAGAGCTACAGGGCTTTGAAAGTACCCCCCCCCCCCCCCCCAAAATAATGGAAAATTTGAACAACTAACGCATTGATAACCATGATTCTTTGCATGGATATTGGTCATGGAATGTTTCATCAGTTTCTGCAGACTGGTGGCGCCACCTGTATTTTTTTTTTTTATTACGAATTTTTTTTCTCTATTTTTGAGACCTTGAGATGCGGTCATCTGTTAACACGGCACAAATCGGAACAACTGGACCTAGAATCTTCTCTCGTGACATGAAGAAAGGCTATGAAAAGTCTCCATGGAAACCTAAAATTAGGTCTCTGCTACCCATAAACTTTGAGCTATGGGGCTCCGCAGTACCCCCAAGAATAATGGAAAATTTGATACAAAAGCTCAACTATCTGAACAACTTATGCATTGATCACCATGATTCTTTGCATAAATATTGATTGTGGTGTGTTTCATCAGTTTCTGCAGACTGGTGGCGCTACCTATATTTTTTCGATTTTTTACAATTTTTTTTTCTCTATTTTTTATTACCTTAAAAGATGCTATCATCTGTTAACAGGGCACAAATCGTAACGACTGGACCTAAAATCTTCTCTCTTGACATGCAGAAAGGCTATGAAAAGTCTCCTTTGAAACCTGAAGTTAGGTCTCTGTTATCCATAAACTCTTGAGCTTTGGGGCTCTGAAGTACCGTCCAGAATAATTAAAAATTTGATACAAAAGCCCAAGTGTCTGAACAACGATTGCACTGATCACCATGATTCTTTGTATGGATATTGATCATGGAATGTTTTATCAGTTTCTGCAGTCTGGTGGTGCCACCTGTATTTTTTTTATTTTTACAAAATTTTTTCCTCTATTTTTGAGACCTCTTAAGATGTGTTCATCTATTAACAGGGCACAAATCCTAACCACTTGACCTGGAATCTTCTAACTTGACATCCACGGAGGTCCATGAAAAATCTCCTTGGAAACCTAGAATTAGGTTTCTGGAATTTAGTTTCCATATTCTTCAAGCTATTGGGCTCTGAATTAATGAAAAATTTGATACGAAAGCTCAAGTATCTGAACAAGTAATGCATTGATCACCATGATTCTTTGCATGGATATTGATCATGGAATGTTACATCATTTTTTTTTCAGACTGGTGGTGCCACCTTTATTTTTTGTTTTTTTACAAATTTTTTTCTCTATTTTTTTTTTAGACCTTAAAAGATGCTATCATCTGTTAACAGGGGGCATTTGTAACGACTGGACCTAGAATCTTTTGTCTTGAAATGCAGGGAGGCCCATGAAAAGTCTCCTTTGAAACTTGGAATTAGGTCTCTATTACCCAAAACCTGTGAGCTATGGGGCTTCCAAGTACCCCCCAGAATATCTAAAATTTGGATAGAAAAGCTCCAGCATCTGAACAACTAATGCATTGATCACCCTGATTCTTTGCATGCTTATTCATCATTGAGTGTTTCATCAGTTCTTGCAGACTGGTGATGCCACCTGAATTTTTAGCTCAGCTGACTGTAAGTCATCAATGGACTTTGTAAAAAATTAGGAAAAATATTAACTCACTTAACATGAAAAATTTTGAAACTAGAGACTTTTTCCAAAGTATATAACTTTCCTTAATTAAGATTCAATAGTATACCAAAAATGAAATCTGAATTTTGTAAATTTTTAAAGTTTGTAGCATAAAAATAAAATCAGTACCTTCAATTTTTCCAAACTTTGACCGTGGCACATTTTTTTCTTTGAGTACTGTTGATTTAATTTTCACAGCATGTAAACATAAGTATATAATCTGTTGAAATCTGAAATTTGAAAATAAAAGCTTGAAAATTAGGCTAGTTATTGAATTTTTTCTTGAGGCTCTATTGCAGTCCATTGCTTTGTCAACATGCAGGTTGGCCACTCCTGGTCACTGGAAGTCAGCTGTGCCAAGGTTCCTAATTTGTTACAGTCACTGGGGGAGATCCCCTGCTGTGACAGGTGTACAGAAATAACCTCCAGAATAATTAAAAATATGATATAAAGCCCCATTATCTGAACAGCTAATGCATTTATCACCATGATTCTTTGCATGCATATTGATCATTGAGTCTTTCATTAGATCCTGCAGACTTTTGGCGCCACCTGGACTTTTTTAAAGTTTAACCCTTTTTTTTTCTCTATTTTTGAGACCTTTACAGATGGGGTTGTCTGTTAACAAGGCACAAATTGTAACCATTGGTCCTAGAATCTTCTTACTTGACATCCAGGGAGGTCTGTGAAAAATATCCTTGGAAACTTGAAATTAGGTCTCTGTTACCCATATTCTCTGAGCTATGGGGCTTATAAGCTCCCCCCAGCATAATTAAAAATTTCGTACCAAGCAGGGGATTAATATTTAACTCATATGGCCATATATTTAACTTTTGAAAACTTAATTACCTTCACACATTGTTTGTTTATGAAATGTTACTTTTATATAACACTTACCGTAGGCCTCTTTGTTCCCTTGGTGCGTCACTAAATGGTTTAGCTCATGTCCATTATTCTATAATTTACAGAGTTTCATTTTAGCAGGGCCATTTTCTCATAGCTTTTCTAATGATGATATACATGAAAAACCAAAAGAAATAAAAATATTTTGCAGTTACTAATATTTTCCAAAATTCAGCTGGGCGATGTGACCCATGGGTCCCTTGTTTTGAAATTACATACCCGGTAAAAAAATGCAGCATTGGACGTTTATATTTACTTTTTATATTTTTAAAAGAAGGTAGTTCAAAAATTTAAGCCCATGTATTGTGACATGTGATATTTTCATATTGATCCCGACATCCAATTTTCGACGACCATGTTTCAGTCTGCATTATGGCTTAGTCTCTTAAACGGTCACACAGTGGCGCTCGAGCTGGGGTAGATTCTGCAACGGCTGATCAGCAGTGGGCACAAATTCAGGATTTTATCAGTGTGACCTTTTTAAAAAATACTTATTTGAGTTGTTGTGCCTTATGGAGGTTACATATGAAAGAATCCTTGTAATTTGACATCACACGTTGGTCCCATGTTGGGGGACGGGACGATGCAATTTTAACATTGGACGTCCAATTTTAGTGAAAGGGGAAAGGTCCCGTGACTCGTGAGCCCTGTTGTGGACTCGTAGAAGCTTGGCAAGAACATTCTTGACTGCATTGTCAACCTCAACCTTGAACAGTGTTAAAAAACACGTTCAGAGCTGCCTATGAAGCACTCGAAGCAGGAACTGCTTATTTAAACAGTCAGTGTACTGTGGTGCACTCAGTGTAACTTGGTTACTTTTTCAGTCACACATGTTTCGTGACTGAGGGAGAAACAGGAGGGAACAAGGTGCGGATATTTGCTTTTTACAGTTTTTAAATTCAATGAGGTTATAATTCACATAGTGGAATTATAGGATACAACGCCATCAATTGATTATGTTCATTAGGTTTTGAAGAAATTCTTTGTTGCTTACAAATCCAAGTGACGAGGTTGGGTGATAATCAGGATATTCAGGCAGCTCAACTGTTTGAAATTTGGCTTGTGGTCGAACCGTCATGACTCGTGATAGAATCCTTGATGGTAGATTTAATTAAAATAAAGACGCTGATTTACTGTAAAATGATTAAATATTTTGCATTTTTAAACTCTCTTTGGTGTCTGTTTCTTCATGTAAATAGTGATTTTCATTTTTTTGGTCTTGAAATGTGCTACATGATACTGCTCAGTGCTATTGGCAATATTGCTTATACATTTTGTATATTGCTAATGAGGACATTTCAGTTAAACTTAATACACTGATGTACAGTGACAAAATCAAACTTGAGCAAAATTCCAGATCAAAACCTGAGCAAAATCCAGATCAAAACCTGAGCAAAATCCAGATCAAAACCTGAGCGAAATTCCAGATCAAAACCAGATCAAATAAGATTGAACAAGAAAGCAAGATCAAAAAAAGCTCGAACAAAAACGCAAGATTAAATGAAGCACGAACAAAAAGCAAGATTAAATAAGTTGAACAAACATACCATATCAAATAAAACTTGTAAAAAGTCCTTTTGTGAGTCCTTATCCTTTTTAGCCCTCAGCCCTTAGGCTGATGGGCTATTGTCGTCACCCAAGCTGTCCGTCCGTCCATCCGTCTGTCCGGCGTCCGTTTACTTTTTCCTTGTAAGCGGGATATCTTGAAAAGGATTCACCGTCAGAATTTTATTTCCTCGGTAAAGATGTATATCAACAAAATCTCGGTCAAGTTCGAAGATGGGTGACCTTGACCTATTTTTCTACATTTTAGAGCTAATTATAGAAAAACACTTAGATGCTTATTACTCAGGAACCATTTGATGGATTTTCACAAAACTTACTATGATTATTGGGACTGATCATCTGTACCTGCTTCACAAGTTTGGTGGCGCCACCTACAATATCTGATTTTTAATGAATTTTTATCTGATTTTTCAATTTTGGGCTTGTGAGCGGGATATCTCTAAAAGGATTCACTGTAGGAATTTTATTTTTTCGGTGAAAATGTATATTGACAAAATCTCGGTCAAGTTCGAAGATGGGTGACCTTGACCTATTTTTCTACGTTTTAGAGCTGATTTTAGAAAAAACATTTAGAAGCTTATTTCTCAGGAACCATTGGCTGGATTTTCACAATACTTACTATGATCATAGGGAGTGATGGTCTGTAACTGCTGCACAAGTTTGGGGGCGCCACCTGCAATTTCTGATTTTTAATGAATTTTTCTTGGATTTTTCAACTTTGGGCTTGTGAGCGAAAATCTCTAAAAGGATTCACAATAGGAATTTTATTTCTTTGGTGAAGATATATTGACCTACTTTTCAAGGTCACAGAACTGATAATAGAATAAAACTTAGAAGCTTATTTTTCAGGAAGCATTTGGTGGATTGTTATGAATCATGGTACATACCTCTCCATTTTAAATTTATAACTGAGACATGTACAGATATACATCCATGTGAGAACAGATATTTAGTACTTGTTACTGTTACCACCTCTAAACACTGTTCTTTTGGCTGAGGGCTTTTGTCAGCTTCTGCTGATATTCTAGTTATGAACTCTGTTATAACAGAGACAACTCCACCATATTCCTGTTTCTTCCTAGCTACCCTCATCTTGTTTTCATTTTCATAACCAGTTCCGTTAAATACTCTATATCGTGTGCCTGACTTTCTCTGATCCAGTCCTGCTGTTTTTGTTTTTACATTTGATCAAATATTTTGCAAACTTTCCACTTGGAACTTATCTGCCCAGCTATGGCTTCAGCTATACCTTTCCCTGCTGTATCTTTCAGCAAGACTGTTGAAGGCACATTTTACCAAGGTGATCGTTAGTTTCAATCAGAGTCAGTTGGCAAACAGTGTGTGCCAAAACAGTTGTTGCTCTGCTTTATGCCACCCTGCAATATGTTGTTGAATGGCAAACAAATGATATGGACACCAAATTAATTGAAGGTGATCATTTGTACAGAACATTGATGTCAGATATCCCAGATAAAGGATACATGGCTTGGAATGAAATACCAGAGTATGTACAATGCCTTGATCATAATTTCAAGATAAAACCAACCTTGATCACTGGTGGTTTCCTCAGTTATTCAAATGTGCAAGCACCCTATATGTTTTACCAGGATGCTTTGGCAGAAATCACATCCGAGAAAAGTGGTCTTATTATAGTTGAAGGAAATGCAATGGCAATTTCATATCAGCAGAATTGTTACTATGTGTTTGATCCACAAAGCAGAAATCATTTTGAGTATCCGGCACAATGTGGCACATCAGTTCTTTTTGCATTTGAATTGCAGTCAGAGTTCTTTCAGTATATATCAAACTGTGCAAATATGGTGAATGCAACTATGTTTGGAGTGACATATTTCAGAATATACCAAGTTACCACTAAAGCATTTTAACTTGGAATGAAACGCCAAACCAAACAGTCTACAAGTTCTGATAACCAGCTAAAGCATGCAACCCAGTCAACCACAGACCTCATGGACATGGTAAATAAAAGCAGTCCTGAACATGAAAATGATTGTCAACAGGGTGTTCACTTGTTCCAAGAATACTTTAAAGGTCAGCAACTAAAAATTAACAGAAAACTGTATTTGAAAGAGTACATGCGACAGAAATGAATGAATCCAGCTCACAGGGATATACAACCGCTAAAAGATCAACAAAGAAAATTGTTATCAAGACAAAACGAAAGACAAAAAGAAAGAAAGGCTGAGAATCAACAGAAGCAAGCTGTCAGACAAAATGAAGTTCGAAGGGCACAAGAGAGAGAAGCTGAGAAACAATAGAAGCAAACCGCAAGACTAAATGAAACATACAGACAAAATTAACATTCTGCAGAAAAAACATACAATAAAAAAATAAGAAAAGATCAAGTTTGAAGGGAAAAAGAAAGAAAAGCTGAGAAACAACAGAAGCAAACTGCTAGACTTAATGAAACATACAGACAAAAAGAATGTTCTGCAGAGAAAGCATATAATCAAAAGATAAGAAAAGATCAATTTCGAAGGGAAAAAGAGAGAAAAGCTGAGAAACAACAGAAGATAAGTACGAGACTTAATGAAACATACAGACAAAAAGAACGTTCTGCAGAGAAAGCATACAATCAAAAGCTAAGAATAGATCAAGTTCAAAGGGCACAAGAGAGAGAAGCTGACAAACAACATAAGCAAAGTGCCAGGCGAAATGAAACTTATACACAAAAAGAAAGAACCGTTAATAAACAACAAAAACAGATTGCTAGGCAAAAGAAATCTATAGACAAAGGGAATGTGTCAGAGAAACAGCTTCCAAGAAAAGGAAAAGAGCCAAGGATGATGTTTTAAGAGAAACTGAGAGATTAGCCAAAAGAAGGAAAAGAACAAATCCATTACACAGGAAAATTGAGACGATAAGAAACACAGCCACTAGAGCACAAAAAAGAATGGATGAATTGTACAGACTAAGTGAAAAAGCAATTAATCTGAAGAAAAAACAGGGTGCAGACCTTAGAGAATGTATACAGAAATTTCATACTACAATATCTGAAGGTCCCATATATGTCTGCTGTTGTTATAATCAGACATGGTTCAAACACTCTGTAAAGAATTCTGATAGCTGGCCAGACAGAATAGATCCCACTTTCCTAGCTACACATATTACAGATGTAAAATCGGTGGAGAATAAACAGTGGTTATGCACAACTTGCCTTGATTCTCTCAAATGCCACAAGACCCCAAAGCTATCTGTAATAAATGGAATGCAGTTTCCAGATAAACCACCTGAATTGGATTTGTATCCCTTAGAAGAAAGGCTTGTTGCATTATGCATACTGTTTATGCAAATAAAGAGAATTACCTAGCGGTTCACAGTTGTCACTGAAAGGATCATTGGTCAATGTTCCTACCCAGATTGAAACCACGGTAGATATGTTACAACGCAAGTCATACTCCACTGCTACCATACCAATCAATTTAAAGCGTAAACTTGAGTACAAAAAGTTGAGTGCACCCAGAATGTACGTCCAGCTGTGATACTAAGTGCACTACACTACTTGATGAGACATAGTTGTATAAAGATGCCAACATTACAATACATAGTAACTGGCTTCAAACTTTCAAAAATTCACAAGAGCATGAACCTGTTGTCAAAACTGACAATTCAGTGGATGATAATGTATCTGATGATGACCAGTTTGAAGAAATACATGAAGATGAACAAGCAGGAATTCTAGATACCATGCTTGATGATGCTGAACTCACATGGAATGACATAATATCAGTAGCTCCTGGAGAAGGACAGAAACCTTTGAGTCTGTTCCAAGACAAAGACTCAAAATATATGTCATTTCCTTCAGTATTTTGTGGGCAAAGGAGATTAGACAGTGCTGAAAGAAAAACTTCTGTTCATTACAGTGACATTTGCAAATGGGAACTCAGAGCACTTGATCGCAGAGTTGCTGCACATGTTCCAAATCTTTTCTACAAAATGAAGAAATTACAAATAGAACAAATTACAGGAAAGGTTAGCCTAGCTATTCATCGAATCAAAATAAGGAAGAAATATCCTGTCCAGGACGTCTTGAATGAAAGCAAAGTTCATGAGTTGACAAGGTTGGATGAGGGCTACCGAATTTTCAGATCCATAAGAAGTTCCCCTCCATATTTTGAAGAACATAAAAGAGACCTCTTTGCAAAGATTAGACAACTTGAATTGCCAACATGGTTTATATCTCTATCAGCTGCAGACACACATTGGAAAGACCTGCTGATCATCGTTGGTAAACTGATTGATGGCAGAACTTATTCGAGTGATTATATCAAACAAATGGATTGGGTAAATAAAACACACTTGGTTAAGGCAGATGCTGTAACTTGTGTGGGCTATTTTGATCACAGAGGTCATGCCTTCATTCACACCATCTTACAATGTACACATTCACCTCCTGGAAAGCTCAAAGACTTTTTTTACAGAGTTGAATTTCAGCAACTTGGCTCTCCACATATTCATATGCTTATGTGGATTGAGAATGCATCCATATATGGTCAACATGAAGAAGATACTGTCACCAAATACATTGATGAGCATGTTATCTGCTGCAAGAATCATGACAACCATCAGGATCTTATAGATCTACAAACACACAGATACTCCAGGTCTTGTAGAAAGGTCACCATCTGAAATAAAAACTAAAGGATACATGAGACTTGTTTACTGCATGGAAAGCCAACCATGACCTTCAGTTTATACTTGATCCATATGCATGTGCAACAAAACATAGTTTCCTATGTTAGCAAAAGTTAAAGGGGAATGAGTGTTTGGTAAGATGCTGCTCGCAAAGAAGCTAGGAAAAGGGGAAAAACTCTTAGACAGCAGGTGAGAGATATGGGAAATCAGTTTTTAAATGCTGTGGAAATAAGTGCGCAGGAAGCAGCATATCTGGTATTACAACTTCCAATGACAAGAGCCACCAGGGATGTAATATTTTTACCCACTGCTCCTACAGATGAAAGAACTTTTCTACTTGAAAGTAAAGAACAGCTTCAACATCTCCCACATGATTCAACAGACATAGCAGCAAATAATATCATTGACAGATATTCAAAATGACCAAAAGCATTTGAAAATTGGTGTCTCGCTGACTTTGCATCACAGATTAATATTAAATACTCGGTGGAAAGAGCAGATGATGCATTCCATTTCAACACTGATGATCACAACATCACTGATGAAAATGAAGCAATTGCTAATGTAAACCCAGGAGAAAAGCTCAGTATCACCTTACCAAATGGTACAACATACACTCAAAGACAGGTTCCCAGAGTTCTAAGATATGTCCGCTATACTGAGAAAGTAGACCCAGAAAACTGCTTTCATGAAAGGCTACTGTTCTTCACATCATGGAGAGATGAAACCAAAGACCTTTTAAATGGTTCACAAACATACTCGGAACAATATAACAAGAAAAAAAATAATGGATTCAAAAGAAAACAGTATGAGCATAATGCAGATGATCTACAAGAAGCACAGGACCAAGCTGAACATGACCGTGAAACTAAATATGCACAGATAGCTCCTACAACAGAACATGCAGAGAATGAAGATGCAATTCAACAACCAGTTCCCAGTGAAGAATTTGCCTTTTTTGACCCAGAAAGGTCAGATCATTTGAAAATCTATGGTTTGACAACTGATGAAGAGTACAGACAGTTAATACAGGGTCTAAATGAAAAACAACTCACAGTATTCAAACACATTATCAAACATGTAAAATGTTCAACCATGCCTTTACACCTATTCATTACTGGTGGGGCAGGTGTTGGTAAATCAGTTTTGCTAAGAGCTCTCTTTCAAGCCTTGCATTGTCAGTTATGTGGAACCGAGGGTGAAAATCCATTGGAGTGCAAGATACTGATCACTACACCTACAGGAAAGGCTGCTTACAATGTCCAGAGATCCACATTACCCAATGCTTTTCGAATCAATCCAAAAAAAGGATTTGATTACAGAAAATTGTCACCTGACATCCTGAATACACTGCGGACACAGTATAGACACCTTCAGATATTAATGATTGATGAAGTGAGCATGGTAAGAAATCGCATGTTCAATTTTGTAAATTTGGGGCTCCAAGAAATTAAAGGCAAAAAAGAACCATTTGGTGGTATCCATGTGATTGTTATTGGAGACCTCTTCCAACTTCAACCAGTAATGGACAATTGGATTTTCAAGAACTTGTCTGACAACTATTGACCTCTTGCACTCAACCTGTGGGCAGACAGTTTTCATATGTATGAGCTAACTGAAATCATGCTGCCAAAAAATGATCATGATTTTGCAGAACTTTTGAACAGGCTACGTGAGGACAACACACAAAAGCTTACATTGATACCCTAAAATCTTGTCTTGTTGGTCATGACAGTTCATATCCATCAGGAACTACTCATTTGTTCACAAACAACACCAGTGTCGACAATCATAATATGCAAATCTTCCAGTGTACAAACACAACTAAAGTGATAATTACTGCAACTGACACGGTATCAACAGATGTGACAGATGATGTGAAGAAAGATGTACTTTCAAGAATACCAGATAACCCATCAAAAACTGTAGGACTGCTGAAAATGCTTCAGATTGCTGTTGGTTTACCATATGATATCACCTGCAATGTTGCAGTTCAAGATGGAATCACTAATGGTTGTTCTTGTATATTGAAGCACATACACTACCTGTATAGCAAAACTGTACCCAGCATTCTTTGGCTTCAGTTTGAAGATTCAGACATTGGCTCAGACACCAGGAGAAATTATGCCGCCTTTTACACTCCAGCTATATCAAAAGAATGAACACTACTTTTTGTCACCAAACGCACATTCCATACAGGCAGGAGACTTATACTAGTAACTCGTTCTCAGTTCCTATTAAAACTTGGTGCTGCAAAAACAATATGTAAGGCACAAGGCAGTTCACTCGATCAGGTGGAAGTGGATATGACAAGTACCAGAAAACTAAGGCATGCACATTATGTTGCATTGAGCAGGGTAAGAAATATGGATGGCTTGCATGTATTAAATTTAGATGAAAACAAAATGTCAACTGATCCACAGGTGGCAAATGAAATGGCCAGACTCCGTAATGATGCTAAACTTGCTCTTAATTTCATACCTCCAACATCTGTACCAACTGATACACTCGAGATAATATACCATAACACAAGATCTCTTCATTTGCATTTCAAAGATGTTATTTCCGATTGTCATATCCTTAATACCCATATCATTGCTTTGGCTGAAACTCGTTTGTGTTCTTTTGATACTGATGATTCATATTCTATCCCAGATTTCCAACTGATACAAAATGATCATAACAGGTTCAACATATCCATCAACAAGACCACATTATGGATTAGCATTCTATGTGCACAAAGACCTCTGCCCATTCAATGAAGTGCATCATCAATCTAATGAAAATATTGATGCATCTGTATTAATAATTAATACTCCGAGCCCCTCCTTACAACTGATTTGCGTGTACAGATCCCCTCAGTCAAAACTGTCTGACTTTAAATCCAAGCTTGCCCAGCTTATGACACATGTTGATATCCAACAAATATTGTTAGGAATGGGAGATTTCAATATAGATGTTAGTACACAAAACAATATATCAGCCTTGAATGATCTTTCACATCTTCTGCACTCTCAACAACTTGAAACAGAAAAGACACTCTGATCATGGGAGTCTTATTGATCTGGTATTTTCAGACTTCCCTGATGCTACAGCTTCAACTATAGAGACCACATGGTCTGATCATAAAGTCTTGTTCACTATTGTTCCAACCAGTGTTTTTCAGTTTCATCTTGACTGATAATTTTGATATTGGTTCACAATGAATTTGACTCTTTCATAGTAATGGTATTGAATTTGATATATTGGTCACTTCTTGTAATATTTTATTTCAGATTGAAGCTGAAAGTAGGTATCAGTGTCACAAATCACCAGTGAAGTGAAGTTCTTGCACACCTGATATTAAGCAACTGTGGCCCATTTTGTGAGCTGTTGGCCATAAACCTCATTTTTTCCCATTTACAACTGATCAAACATGTTCATTCTAATCACCTGTGTTAGATCTTTAAAACTTGGCACATAGACACCTCTGCCCAAATTAATTTTTGTCTACACTTGTTCAGTTATATAGTACACAGTACAACTATTACAAGATCTTATTAAATCACATACAATTCAACAAAAAAAGCAATTTATGATTGAGAATTTATGCACAAGACAGAAACCTCTAATTTTGAGTAAGATGTAGTTCAACAGTGCGGGAATTTCCAAGTATTGGTACAAAGGAAAAACTAAGGATACACAGTGACCTATCATTCAGAAGGTATCAGAGATTGCTCAGGCCTGGTATTCAGACAGGCAGAGAAATGCTTTGTCAAGGAGTTTGATTAAAAAAAAAGAACTGAAATAACCACTCCCTTGTTTAGCCTCCCCAATAATGTTTTCATAAAGACCTACAGTACACAGTAATCATAACCCACCCATGTACTCTCCAGTCATTTTGCTCTTGTTCAACATTTCTTGAATTCAGCTGAGCATCATGGCCCATGGGCCACTAGTTTGTACAGGAGTCATCAGTGCCCGTATCATACTAATGGCTACAAAAAACTTCTTCTCTGAAACAATATGGCCAAATTGTTTAATATCGCACAGAAATGATCCTAGAGTAGTGCTTTCTGAAGTTTTTTTAAATGGTCTCAGTTCAGTGACTTTTGGCTGAGTTATGGGAAGCTGAATTTAGTCCTATGCCAAAACAGCCCATTTTAGCTCAATGGTTACACAGATCTTCTACTCAAAAACCACTGGGCCAAATTCTTTAATCTCACTTATAAATTATCCTTAGATGTTGATAATTCAAGTTTGTTTAAATGGTTTTGGTTCAGTGACTTTTGGCTGAGTTACGGGAAGCTGAACTTTTTGCTGTATTTTCCCATATGAGTTATAAACCTACAAAATGTTTTTTTGACTGACGCCACTGAGGCCAAATTGTTCTGTATTTTACAAGAATAATCCCCTGAATAATTCTTATTATAATTGTCTTTTATGGTTCAAAAGAAGAATTTTGGCTGAATTATAAAGATTGAATTGAGTCATTTTCCCATATATGTTAGTTCTGTAAAGCAGATAACATCTAGCCTGGCACCAGTTTATCAGCTTCCGTTCAATCATGCCTCTAGACATTTAGATTTCAGGTTATCTATGGTTAATATTGACAAGAATGTTTTTTAAAAGCTTTTAAAAAATGTAGATTTGTGATTTTAGATATTCCTCATTCCAGGCAATGTTAAGAATCACAGGTATACAGCTCTCTGTGGGTATATAAAGACGGCTATACATGGATTATAAATAAATGGTATCCATACTCAACTTAATTCAAGATTTTGCCATCAGTGAGATGTATCTGTATTATAATTTTGCATTCAATATGTATCTGTAATAATATTTATTAAAACTTTGAGCTAACGGGATGGTGTGGTGGCGTCTATTGTCAATCGTCTGTACATTAACCCATACTATCTCGAAAAAACGACTGGAGCTAGTATCATGAAATTTAATGCAAAAAATTAGCCATCTGAAAAACTCTGCATTTTCTTAGATTTTATTGACAAAAAGCTAAAAAAAACTCTCCTCCAAAACAGTCAAGCCAAATTGTTCAATATTTCACAGAAATAATCATTTATACCATCTCTCTCAAATTTATTTGAATGGTTGAAGTTCGGTGAATTTTGGCCGAGTTACAGGAAGTTGAACTTAGTCATCTGACCAAAAAAGCATACTAAAATGACAATCTCAGAAACAGCCGGAGCTATCATCACCAAATTTTATGCCAGTGTTGGTTACATGAGTCATATATGAAATTCAGGTATTGGTGGGGCCACCTGCATTGACCTTTTTTTGTACGGGGGTTATGGGTCATCTGTACATTAACCCATAATTTCTCGGGAATAGCAGGAGCTACCATCCCCAGATTTTATGCAGTAATCTGTCACATATCAAATGTTGTGGGATTCAGCTTATTTTTTATGCCCCCGCCACAAAGTGGCCGGGGCATATAGTTTTACCCATGTCTGTCATTCCGTCCTTCCGTCCTTCCGAAATCAAACAGTTGTACGGCATTTTTTTCGCAATGCCTGCAGATATTGGCCTGATTTTTGGTGTGTGGGCAGATATAGACCAGTTACAGATCGAGTTCGCATTTCGTCCCAGTTGACCTACTTTGACAGTTTTACAGCTCCTAAACTTAGAAAATTTCATGAAAAATAGAAATTTCATGACAAATACACATGTACGGACCTTTTTTCGTAATGCCTGCAGATATCGGCCTGATTTTTGGTGTGTAGGCAGATAATGACCAGTTACAGATCAAGTTCACGTTTCGTCCCGGTTGACCTACTTTTGACCGTTTTACGCCTCCTTAACTTAGAAAATTTCATTAAAAATAGAAATATTCATGACAGATACACATGTACAGACTTTTTTTCGCAATGCCTGCAGATATTGGCCTGATTTTTGGTGTGTGGGCAGATATAGACCAGTTACAGATCGAATTCGTGTGTCGTCCCGGTTGACCTACTTTTGACCATTTAACGGCTCCTGAACATAGAAAATTTCATGAAAAATATGAAATTTCATGACAAATACACATGTACGGACTTTTTTTCGTAATGCCTGCAGATATTGGCCTGATTTTTGGTGTGTGGGCAGATATTGACCAGGTACAGATTGAGTTCGCGTTTGGTCCCAGTTGACCTACTTTTGATTGTTTTACGGCTCCTGAACATAGAAAATTTCATGTAAAATATAAATTTTCATGACAAATACACTTGTACAGACTTTTCTTCGCAATACCTGCAGATATTGGCCTGATTTTTGGTGTGTGGGCAGATAATAACCAGTTACAGATCAAGTTCACGTTTTGTCCCAGTTGACCTAATTTTGACCATTTGACGGTGCTCTAACATAGAACATTTTATAAAAAAGTGCACATGTATGGACTTTTTTTTGCAGTGCCTGCAGATACGGGCCTGATTAGCTCAGCTGACTATAAGTCATCTGAGCTATAGTCATGGTCCATTGTCCGTCGTCCGTCCGTCTGTCTGTCCGTCCGTCCGTCCGTCTGTCCATCTGGATGTCCGTCCGTAAGACTGGCACGTTTCGACACCATTGGACCTACGAATCTGAATTTCGGCATACAGTTAGATGTCCCCATAATCTCCTACCATGCCAAAAATTGGGTCAATAGGACTTCGTTCCTTTGAGATATTAAGGAAAAACCTCAATTTTTTATTAGAAATCTATTTTCACACTTCAGGACTGCCTAATATCAAAACCACTCATCTGGTTTTCTTCATATTTACCATAAATATTCCTATGTACATGCCAGATATTAAGTCAGTATTATATAATTTAAAAAAGTTATGGGCCCAAATATAATGGACTTTGTAAAAAAATCAGGAAGATATTTGGTCACTTAAGACCAAAAGTGTTAAAGGTAGGGACTTTTTTTTCAGTAATACAACTTTAATTAATAAAAATTTAATTGTATACCAAAAATTAGATCAAAATTTGTTAAATTTTTTTTAAATATTGGCAAAAATATAAAATTGGTACCTTAAATTTTGCCCAACTTTGGCCATGGCACGTTTTTTTTCCTGTAAGTACTGTGGGTTTAATTTTCACACCATGTATACATAAGGATTTAATCTGTAAAAATCTGAAATTTGAAAATAAAAGCTGCAAAATTAGGCTAGTTATTGAATTTTTTGGAGGCTCTTGTTGTATTCCCTTACATTGTCAGGCAGTCCACTTTGATGACTGTAGGTCATTCAGTGCACATCTCTATGCTCCCGAGGCTGTTGACATAATTTTAGATGTCCCCAAAATCTCCTACCATACCGAAAATTGGGTCATTAGGACTTTGTTCCTTCGAGATATTAAGGAAAAAAAACTCTGTTTTCCATAAAAAAAAGCCATTGTTACACTTCAAGGCTGCCTAATATCAAAACCACTGATCTGTTTTTGATCGTATTTAGTAATCACATTCTTTTATACATTTTCTATGAACATACCAAAAATTAGGTCAGTATTGGGTATTATTTTGAAGTTATGGGCCAAAACATAATGCAATTTTTAAAAAAATCAGGAAATATATTTACTCACCTAACATGAGAATTGCTGAACCTAGAGACTTTTTTTCAGGAATATAACTTTATTTAATCAAGATTCAATTGTTTACCCAAAATTAGATCTGAATTTTGCAAATTTTTCAAGTTATTAGCATAAATAAAAAATCAATACCTTAAATTTTGTCCAACTTTGGCAATGGCACGTTTTTTCCCTGTAAGCACTGTTGCTTTAATTTTCCCAGCATATATGCATCAGGATTTAATCTTTTAAAATCTGAACATTCAAAAGAAATTGATTGGAATGAAAAGCTTTTATTCATGTTTTCATACAACATGTCAAGTGTTGTTTACATCTAGCCCACCTAGTAGTACAGCCTTCACTTGCATTATGTAACCCACCCCAGGCAGCTTACCTTGGCCCAGCTTGGCCACTACTAGCAGGCTTCCCCTTTGCCCTGCACTTATCCCCCCCCCCCCCAGCTGGTGCATAAACAAGATGAATGTTATAATTTTTCTGTATTTTATTTTATTCTTGGACATGCTACATTTTAGATTTTGTATTGTACCACCAGGGTTACAATGATTAAAGTGTACATTTAATTGTGTCCACAAAGTGGTGTATTGCTGTGAAAGTGTGGATGTTCATGAGATAAGTAATTCCTTACTTCAGAAGAGTAAAAACTTCACCAGGTGTGAAATTGACTATTAATTCCAGTAATTAATTGAAACTGGGATAGTAATTAGCACAATGATATTGTTTGTCCCTCATTCAACCAACAGTGTGTATACTTTATTTGAAAAGATGTTTTATTTTATCAAATTTACTTTTATTTTATTTTGGTGAATAAAATTAAGCATGTCCTGAAAACTCCAATGTGCAAAACTTTTTAATAGTGATTCAAGGAATATTCTTGTAGATGCCATGTTGTGGCATTATTTTCTTTAAAAATCAGTTTAAACATTTATGATTTAAAAATAATAAAATATATGTGTATGCATAATATGACCCAATGTTTTTTACTATGTATATATAATGATTGCAACTTTTGCAACAATTCAAATATTTTAACTTTTATTTTCAGGTTTTTTAATTAAAAATTTATAAACCTGTAAATAAAAAAAATGATTCAGA
Organism: Sipunculus nudus; assembly: GCA_026874595.1. NCBI lineage: Eukaryota > Metazoa > Annelida > Sipuncula > Golfingiida > Sipunculidae > Sipunculus > Sipunculus nudus. The sequence continues at coordinate 48,163,827 of CM049312.1, forward strand.
TAAAAACTTCCTAATGGAAAAAGTGGATCTGCTTAAAAAAATAGGATTATATTTAAACTTAAATGCATTATTCTCTTGAAAGTGAAATAAAGATATTAGTCCATTATGTCCACTTGCCTGTCCAACTATAAATTTTCGTATGCAACACAGTATCTCAAAACTTTTACTGTTTTTCTTCATGACAGTCTTGTCAGAGTATTAGTTTGCAATCATATATTTAGAACTTTACTATAACCAAGTAGGAGGGCCCCTTTCCTCTTAGCTTTTCATATTCTTATATAAATGAAAAACATTACAATAGAATATTTCTACATCCACCTTCGTGCTGCCCTCACTTTTCCCTTCTCTGAACCCCATCCCAAAGTCAGCCTCAGTAAGCAAGAACAAGATGAATCAGATATATTCATACTTTAATAATTTGTATAACTATTCGTCCATAGGTACCTATGTACATGCCAGAAATTATGTCAATATTGTGTAATATGTAGACATAGTGGGCATCACAATAATGTACCTTGTCAAGACTAAAGAGATATTGTGTCATACAGTCACATATTCATAAATCACTTCATCAGCATAGTTAATCATAACATCATATCTGTCAAATTGAACACTTGCAGACTACCATACACTTTAGATCCTTCAACAAATAGCCTTATCATCATTCTACTACTGCTTATTACTGCTGTCATTGCATTCATATTTGCTCAAATATATCACAATTTTCAACCCCTCCTAAATAAATAAAAAATAAACCACTTTATTTGACTCTATTAATCCATCAGTCGGGTAATTTCATTTATCATTTACTCACATATTACATTACATTCCTTTATAATAGTCTAACATGTACATGATATTCATAAGCTTTATCGACTCGATATAGTATCACAGTGGAGAAACATTTATAGTCCAATCATGATCAGCTGAGCGCCGTGACCCATGGGTCCCTTGTTTTTGGTGTGTAGGCAGATATTGACCAGTTACAGATCGAGTTCTTGTTTTGTCCAAGTTGACCTACTTTTGACCATTTGACTGCTCCTGAACATAGAAAGTTTCATGAAAAATAGAAATTTTCATAACAAATGCATATGTACTGACTTTTTTTCCTCAATGCCTGCAGATACCACCCTGATTTTTTATGTGTGGGCAGATAATGACAGTTACAGATTGAGTTCGCGTTTCGTCCCGGTTGACCTACTTTTGATTGTTTTACAGCTCCTAAACATAGAAAATTTCATGTAAGACAGAAATGTTTATGGAAAATGCACATGTATGGACTTTTTTTCACAATGCCTGCATATACTGGCATGATTTTTGGTGTGTTGCTTGATAATGACCCGTTACAGATCAAGTTTGCATTTTGCCCTTGTTGACCTACTTTTGACCATACGACACCTCCTGAACTTAAAAAATTTTTCAAAATTTTACAAATGTTTCTAATTTGCCCCAGGCGGGGGCATTCGTGTCGTTCTGACACATCTAGTTTGCTATCTGCATTTACATATATTTTATATGGAAAAAGCTAAAAAACCTTTAAAAGGCTTCTTCTTGTAAACAGTCCAGCAACATTGTTCAATATTTTACAGAAAAGATCCCAGAGGCAAGCCCTCTCAAGTTTGTTCAAATGGTTTGCATTTGATGAATTTGAGCAGAGTTACATGAATTTGAACTTAGTCATTTGGCCAAGTAAGCAGACTGTTATAGTAATCTCAGAAATGACAGAAGCTAGGATTACCAAGTATTATGCAAATGTTGGTCACATGACTTATATTTGAAGTTGCAGATTTTGTGGTGCCACCTACATTGACTTTTTTTTTTATGTGCAAAAACCTCATAATTTTAGCCTCTTTCAGCTTAAAATGTTTATTATGAAACTGTCAAGTTGAATTGTTCAATTTTTCAAAAGAATTATCCTAGGACATGGTTCTTTCAATCATATCAGAAAAGCTTATGTCTATTTCAAACTGAGGACTGCAAAACTGTTCTTCTACTAAATTATTGTTTCAATTATAACTTCTGTTACATTGCACAAAAATTATTCTTAGTCGGCCTTTGGTTCATGAGGTTAATGAAAAATCTCCTTGGAAACCAGAAATTAGGTCTCTGTTACCCATATCCTTTGAGCTATGGGGCCCAAAAGTACCCCTCAGAATAGTCAAAAATTTCATACAAAAACTTCAAAATCTCATTAACTACATCACTGATGGTCATGATTTTTGGAATACATATTGATCATGAGATGTTCCATCAGTTCCTGCAGACTGGTGGCGACACCTGTATTTTTTTATTTTTTACGAATTTTTTTCTCTATTTTTGAGACCTTTAAAAATGGAAACATCTGTTAACAGGGCACAAATCGTAAAGACTGGACCTAGAATCATCATTCTTGACACAGTGAGAGACCTATGAAAAGTCTCCATGTAAACCTGAAATAAGGTCTCTGTTACCCATATCCTTTGAGCTGTGGGCTCCCAATTACCCCCAGTATAATGGAAAATTTGATAAAAAAAACTGCAACATCTCAATATGTACAACACTGATGGTCATGAATTTCGGCATACATATTGATCAAGAGGTGTTCCATCAGTTCCTGCAGACTGGTGGCGCCATCTGTATTTTTTCAAATTTTTACAATTTTTAGCTCAGCTGACTATAAGTCATCTGAGCTATAGTCATGGTCCTTTGTCTGTCGTCCGTCCGTCCGGCTGTCCAGCCGTTAACAGGGCACGTTTTAAAACCATTGGACCTACGAATCCAAAATTCTGCATACCAATAGATGTCTCCAGAATCTCCTACCATACCGAAAATTGGGTCATTAGGACTTCGGTCCTTTGAGATATTAAGGAAAAACCTCAGTTTTCCATAAAAAAGCCTCACCTCAAAGCTGCCTAATATCAAAACCACTGATCTGTTTTTGATAATATTTATTATTCATATTTTTCCATACATTTTCTGTGCACATACCAAAAATTAGGTTAGTATTGGGTATTATTTTGAAGTTATGGGCCCAAATATAATGCAGTTTTTTAAAAATCAGGAAATGTATTTGCTCACTTAACATGAGAATTGCTGAAGCTGGAGACTTTTTTTTTCAGGAATATAACTTTATTTAATCAAGATTCAATTGTTTACCCAAAATTAGATCTGAATTTTGCAAATTTTTCAAGTTATTAGCATAAATAAAAAATCAATACCTTAAATTTTGTCCAACTTTGGCAATGGCCTGTTTTTTCCCTGTAAGCACTGTTGATTTAATTTTCACAGCATATATACATAAGGATTCAATCTTTAAAAATCTGAAATTTCAAAGGAATTGTTTGAAAAGAGTAGCTTTTATTCAAGTTTTCATACACCATGTCAAATGTTGTTTACATGTGGCCCACCTAGTAATACAGTCTTCACTTGCATTATGTAACCCACCCCAGGCAGCTTGCCTTGGCTGAGCTTGGCCACTACTAGCAGGCTTCCCCTCTGCCCTGCACTCCCCCCCCCCCCCAGCTGGTGCATAAACTAGATGAATGTTATAATTTTCTGTATTTTATTTTATTTTTGGCTATGCTACATTTTAGATTTTGTATTGTACCACCAGGATTACAATGATTAAAAGTGCACATTTAATTGTGTCCACAAAGTGATGTATTGCTATGAAAGTGTGGATGTTCATCAGAGTGCTCATTAAAGGTTTTAATTTGTTTGACTTATAACTCATGGTTGTATCAGTTGTTACATGATACTGGCTAAATAATTATATTGCTGATCCTTTATTTCAGTTCATAAAATTAAACATTACCAACTCCAGTTTGCTCCTGGTATAATATATTGGGTGTTTTGATCCTTGGATTAATTTTAACACATGTATTAGTTTCATAGTTGAGAATACTTTTCTTTTTTCCTGATACCATTTAAAAAAATATAAATATTTAAATTTTTCCTGTTAGTGCTGTGGATTTAATTTTCACAGCATGTACACATTAGCATTTCATCTGTTAAAATCTGAAATTTGAAACTAATTGATCGAAAACTGTAGATTTTATTCAAGTTTCCAGGTACCAAGTCTTCATTGTTTACATCAGGTCAGTATAAATGCAGTGTACTGGGCAGTTACATAACACCTTCAAGTCTGACCTACTGCCACTGTGAGTGTCTGGGTCAGGCTGGGTCAGGCAGTAATTACCAGAGAGCCTCTCTTTCTCTCTCTCTTTCTCTCTGGCAGTCCAGCTCTCTCTTTCTCTCTTTCTCTTTCTCTCTCTCTCTCTCTCTCTCTCTCCTCTGCTTTTTCTCTTTCTCTCTCTCTCTCTCTCTCTCTCTCTCTCTCTCTCTCTCTCTCTCTCACCCTTATTGCCTCCCTTCCTCCCTCCATCCCATTCTGTTGACAGGTACTATAAACTAGATACATTAGCTATAAATGTTGATGCAATTTAGAAATGTGAATCAACTGAAATATTCACAATCACATGTATGTTATACTGTAAATTTATAATAACATTCGTAAACCTGGATAAAAATTATGTGATGAAAAAAAGGAATAAATGCAAATATTGTTAATTTTTTATTGGCTCAGTAGAATGGGGAAAAAAATGATTTGCTTTGTTTCTCCATCTTTCTGCCTGTTTTAAATATTTAATGTTCATGAATAAACTTTTTTTTTATAAGCACTGTTGAATTAAATTTCATATCCTGTATGTATATGCAAGGGTGTTGTAACTCTCACCATCCTCTTCTTCATCCCACTGAGGCTTTGCTCCTTGGTACTGTGAACAATAGTTCTATGGCTATAGCATAAAATTTAATAATTAAAGAAAATATCTACAGAGAGACAGAGGCGTTGTAACTCTGATCATAACACAACACCCCCCCCCCCCCCAATCATGTCATTGCACCTGTGGAGTGGGGACGTTATGGCAACTGTATACATCTCATAAAATTGATAAAAAAGGTTTACCAAATAAATTGGATCTCATCAGACAAATGTGAAAACTGTTGAACTGTCAACAGCTTATCAAAAATGTAACCAATGGAAAGGCATGGTCAGATCTCAAATATTATTTGCAACATTTTCTTAAATCATATAAACCAACCATGGCCCAAATTACCTATTCCTCTCAAACTTTATCTACATTTCATCATATTTTTAATATTTTAACCATCTAGGTGGTTCATTACTGTTGACCATTTGTCCATAGGTACCTATGTACATGCCAGAAATTATGTCAATATTGTGTAATATGTAGACGTGAGGGTTATCAAAATAATGTACCTTGTCAAGACCGATCTTGTCAAGATATCATGTCATACAGTCACTAATTCATAAATCCCCTCATCAGCATAGTTTTTCATAACCTTGTATCTGTCAAATTGAAATCTTGCAGATTTCCATACACATTAGATCCTTCAACAAATAGCCTTATCATCATTATACCACTGCTTAGTATACTGTCATTGAATTCATATTTGCTCAAATAAATTGTTTTTTTTCGACCCATCCCAAATAAATAAAAAATAAACCACTATATTTTACTCCATATTAATCCATCAGTCAGATTATTTCATATATCATTTACTCACATATTATATTATATTCCTTTATAAAAGCCCAACATGACCATGATATTCATAAGCTTTTTCTACTCAATATAGTATAACAATGGTGATACATTTATAGTCCAATCATGATCAGCTGAGCGCCGTGACCCATGGGTCCCTTGTTTTTCTCTATTTTTGAGATGTATAAGGATGTAGTTATCTGTCAACAGGGTACAAATCGTAATGACTGGACCTAGAATCTTCATTCTTGACACACAGGGAGACCCATGAAAATTCTCCATGGAAACCTGAAATAAGGTCTCTGTAACCCATATCCTTTGAGCTATGGCACTCCAAAGTACATCTCAGAATAATGGAAAATTTTATACAAAAGCTGAAGTATCTGAAAAACTTATGCGATATCACCATAATTGTTTGCATGGATATTGATCATGGAGTGTTTCATCACTGAGTTTCTGCAGACTGGTGGCACCACCTGTATTTGTTCAGGTTTTTAGCTCAGCTGACTACATGTAAGTCATCTGAGCTTACCAATCACTCTTTGTCCGTCTTTTGGCTGGCCGGCCAGTTGTCTTTCTGTTAACAGGGCACAAATCGTAACCGCTGGACCTGGAATCATCCAGAAAGGTTGAGTTCCTCAAAAGTTCTCCTCAGAAACTTGAATTAAGGTCACTGTGACCTATATTATCTGAGTTACAGGCCATGTTTGAGTACCCCAGAAATAATGCAAAATACACACAAATTGCCAGATACCTCAGGAACATCTGGATGGATTGTCATCAAATTTGATGTGCTTATGGGTGTTGATGAACTTCAGCTAATATGCATGAACTATGATGCCACCTACATTATCTTAATTTTGTTGCTGTGCAAGGACATATTGTCAAAATGCCAGTCGGCTGAGCGTCATGACCCATGGGTCACTTGTTCTGATTTGAAATTCTGATATAAAATTGACTTTCAGTTCAGTTAATAAAGAACACATGTATTATCATATCTTAGCTCATTCTTCCTGATTCTTTAATTTTCAGGGTATCATGTATTCCCTTGTTGAAATACTGACACTTTTACAATTATGTGACTATGAAAGTCAGCTTGGAACCAAGTGCTGGGGCCATGGATTTATATAATGAAATTATTCTTTTAAATAAAGATATGAATCTAACAGGTGTTTCATTAAAAAAAAAATCAAATGCTCTGGCCTCTGCCACAGTAGACTATCATACAAAGCATGTAAAATTCAGGAGTAATATCATACAGAAAATGGACCGAAATCCTATTGAACCCATGAAAATCTGAAATCAAATTCAAACAGAAGTATTAGTGTAAAAACACTATTCAAACAAATAATCTCACTGAGCATTTGCATAATTTCATTATTTTCAATCCAGTCATTATGTGTAATGACTGGACATAAATTTCAGACATTTCATTAAATTTCTGTACATTTTAGTCATTTCACCAAATGACTTGTGGTCACAGGCATTACGTGAAATGACTGAAATGTTTAGGCATTTCATGAAATGAATAATTACACAGAATGATTGACTGTATCATATATATTGAAAAATCATTAACATTATATTAATAAGTTTTCTATTTTCAAATCGCATTTAAACCCCTACATCACTGTTCAGCTAATATCAACCCATAGCCAACCATCCCCAGCAAATTATTTGAATCAGCTCATCCAACCCTGCATAATATGGTTTATATTCTAACCACCATGCATCACACAGTAACACAAAATAATCCTCTGTTGTCATGAAAAAAATCCAACCCTAACTGCCTACAGCTGGACCAGGACTGGGATCGCTGATGTGATGAACTGTCAGGTCCTGTCCGATCATTTCTGCACCTCTACTCTCTATGATTGTGACTCTGGATGTTCGGTACCTGCATACTTTCCAAATCGTTGTATATTATTATCACATAATGATTATGATAGCTCTTATGATTGTTACATTTCTTGTTTACAAGTCTTTACATCATAATGACATGAAAAACATTATTCCAGTGCAAAATGTATTATACAGTTTTTGTAATTGATGTATTGAATATTGTTAACAGGTTCTGGAGTTCTGGCTTCGTTTATTGTCTGGTCCTGTGCCTGCGGTACTACAGGGGGATGGCAACTGTCCTGTCAAAGCTACAACATGTGACTGTATTGCTAGTATCGGTTCAAAAGTGTTTGATCAACTGCCTGTGAGTGTTCTGCAAATTTTAATCTAACTAAATAATAACATGCTCACATGGTGAAGGTGGCTTCAAAATGATAAGAAAGTAGCAAATAAGATACACATGATTTATTTGACAAGCTGCTCAGACATCTGTTATTCTAATGGAAGTACTTGCTCACATTTTGCTAAAAAGTATGATATATAATGCTAGTGATATGATCTGAAACTTTTCTTTTATTCAGCATGTATATATATGTAAATATATGAATTTATCTTGTAAAAAAGACATTACATTATACATATTTCTATTCATTCATTTGTTAATAAAATGATTTTTTTGCCCTCAGCCTATGTAGGCTGATGGGCTACTGTCATAACCCATGCCATCTGTCTGGTGTCCATTAACCTTTACCTTTTGAGATGGATATCCAAAGAAGAATTAAACAGAGGTACTTCATTTCTTCAGACCAGTTGTATATATAAAAATCTCAATCAAGTTTGAAGGGGAGTGACATTGCTGCAGTGTTCAAGGTCACAGAGCTATTTAAAGAAAAAACAAGGGCCCATGGGTCACTGTGCTCAGCTGAAGTTGACCTTGAAGGTAAAAATCTAAAAAAATATCAAATGGACATAAAGTCTCAGAGGAAAAGGTAATATAGGCCATGGCTGGTTGACATGATTGGTTTGTATTGAGGAGTAAGAAATTTTTGCAAATAATATTTTGTGACCAAACCATGCATTTCCTAATGTTAAATTGAAGCATTATGACTATAAGATGTATAAAATAACAATGATCATTGGTTGGCTTTGTAGAGAACCTGAGAGCTTATGCAATGGCGTGGCGGCATCCGTCCGCTGTCCAAGGCTCGTGTCTGCCATCCATGGCTGTAAGTCAGAAACCGTCGGAGCTAGCAGCTCCAAATTACTAAAGGATTAGTCACATGTGAAACTTAATGCCCTAGAGCTTATTAGTGGGTATCTGTATTAATTTAGATTTTATAGAGAAAAGCTTAAAAATCTTCTTCTCTGAAACTGTCCTGCAAAATTGTCCAATATTTCACAGAAATGTTCCCTGGAAGAGTCTCTCTCAAGTTTGTTTGTATAGTTCCAGTTCGGTGATTTTTGAACGAATTACAGGAAGTTGAACTTAGTCATTTGCATGCTAAAAATTACAGTCTAAGAAACAGCTGGAGTTATCATTATCAAATTTTATATTAATTTCGGTCACTTGAGTCATATCTGAAATTGAGGTATTGGTGGCGCCACCTGCATTGGTCTAATGTACAGGGGTCAACAGTGCGCGAAGCATACAGAGGGCTACAAAAATTTCTCTGAAAGCATAAAGCTAAATTGTTTAATATTGCACAGAAATGCTCCTAGGGTAGTGCTTTCTTAAGTTCAAATGATCTCTTTTCAATGACTTTTGGCCGAGTTATGGGAAGCTGAATATAGTCAAATGTTATAGCAGCCAATTTCTGCTCAGTGGCTACAAAGATCTTCTTCTCAAAAACCACTGGGTCAAATTCTTAAAAGTCACACATGAATGATCCTTAGATGTTGATAATTAAAATTTGTTCAAATGGTTTTGATTCAGTGATTTTCTTAGATTTTATACCGGAAAAGTTAAAAAAGATATAAAAATCTTCTCCGAAACTTTCCTGCCAAATTGTTAGCGAACCTGTGAGGTTATGCGATGGTGTGGCGTCGTGCGTCGTCTGTACGTTAACCATAGCTATCTCAAAAATGGCAGGAGCTAGGATCACCAAATTTTTTGCAAATAATGAGTCATCTGACAGGGTTCCTGCACGGTCTTACAAAGTCTTACTTTTCATTTTGCAAAAATAAGGCCTTAAAAAGTCTTACTTTTTTTATATTTTAGAGGATAGGCCTTACAAAAGTCGTACTTTTTGTTTCACGATAACTGCATTAATTTTATTTCAGTTTTGAATCATGAACGAGGCAAATAAATGGATACCATAAACCTGAAAGTTGCTACTCTTTGAAAGCTTGTTCCCGTATTTTACTCCATGTCAAACATCATCTGCTTTTTTAGACTACCGTGGGTTTCATGACCATTGGGGGCACCTGCGGAGTATTTTCCATGCGGACAACATAGAATAAATTTGAATCAGAAGACACGTGTTCACAGGTTTCGGCGATGTGAAAGTGGACTCAATTAAACGTTGTGCGCCAGTTCATCACCAGTTATTATGGTATTTTCCCCTGATGTACACTTTCCCAAAATCATGTAACCTCTGCAGTTTCTGCATGTCGTGGGATGCGCATTAACTTTGTTGGGAACTGAAATTAACGACGCGCTGTATGTTTGTCAGCAGTGCAAATAAAGTTGAAGAAATTCTGGAAACTATGACTTAATCATGAAAGAGTTAGGTCCTAAAATATCACTCGTCTTTTTTTTCAGTGTCATGTTTGCTGTGTAGGTTCATGTATGTTCATGTACGAATACTGACAACACTTAAAAAGTTAATTATTTTGCTTGACTTATATATCTAATACTTATAAAAGGAATTCAGTTCACGTTTGTTCGCAATGTTCTCTAAAACCGCGCTGTGTACAATATTGTGCCATACATCATTTTAAAGGTTATTATCCCTGCAGTGACATAGGCGATATGAAAATAAATAATTTTTAATATACATATAATTTTGATTGATTTTTCCGTTTTTTTACCGAGCACAGCCAAACTGCCTTCGGCAATCACCAAATGCCTGCATCGTGGTCACTTAACCTCTAACACTAAAGACTATTGTTCACATGAATAACACTTGCTTTCAATGAGGGATTTGAGCCACGTGCGTGGTCAGTAAAAGAGAAAAACACATGTTTCTCGCTTTATGAAATGGAGAGTTCAACCCAGGAGGATTAATGACAAAACCTAATTCAAGGTCCCAATTTCAGGAACAGGCATGGGTTGGGGGGGGGTGGAGTGGTGTCTGGGGTTTCAGGCCTCAAAATTTGTCTGATACGATGAAAAAAAAGAAAACATTTCGGCGGTTGAAAAAGAATACGGACCCTCTGCATGGAGTCCCGTTGGGTCCACTTCTGCTACTTACGAGGTACACATATTTCTGTTTCTTTCTTCAGGAACAGTTTCCTTGCAACGTACATTTAATAAATCTTTCATGTGTTCCTCACATCAACCTAACATTAAGTCCACCGATAGAATCCAGTCAAATATCATCGAAAACCTGAATGCCCCCGCGTCTCATTCCAGTTCGCAATGTCAACACCAGGTCATCAAGGTAAACATACCAGGGTATAAATTTCTTGCCACGAGGACAGAATCACAAAATAAATGTTAAAAATATTGGAGCGACGGCAGGATCACTCACGTACTGTCTCCACCAGATTATGAGTTTATACGGACGGACGGTATGATGTTAAGGATTCATGTAATTTAAAAGTAAGTGGCAAAATTAAGATACAAGAAGCTGTACATGGAAACGTTTTCTGTTCACAGAAGTGTTGTGCCTCAGAGAGGTGCGTGAGTTATTCTGCAGTCATGCCAAAATGTTTATGCATATCTTATGGAGACAGTGTCCCACTGAAAACTTCTCAGTTAATAAATCTCCCCAGCCCCGGTAATAAGCCCGGTATACCGGGTCTATCAGCTAGTATATATATATGCACATAAGGATAGCGCAGGGCTCATACCATTAAAAGGTGCTTGAAAGCATGATAGGTATATTTGGACACGTGCTTGAAAATGGAAGTTGAAATAAATATTTGTGTGTGAGTTGATGTACAGAAGATGCTTCAGTGATTTTTTAACCAGCCAGCATTAATAGGCCTACAACCCTGAAGCCAGTACACGGCATGAGCTGACGTGCGTTTTCTGTAACTCTGCATGAGTTAGGCTCATCCTGCATTAGTCGACATACCTGTGAGCTAAATTGTTCCAGGAACGATACAGGATTTGACACAGGTTTTGAAAGTTTGTCCCTTTAGTTAATACATTTGAATATTTATGTCGAAAGTCTTGTATATTAATATTACGTTGACAAATTACCTCCATTGTGGTTAAGGACTTCTTTTGGGGCGCATATGACCATTGTATAATTCATAGTTAATTTGATTAACGGATGTCTTTCAAAATCAGTTACATTTAATCATATTTTGTCAAATTTACGGTACTAAAGTACGAGCTAGTTCATTCTGCTTCGAAAAATGGAGCGCGGGAAAGTTCAACGGTGTTACCATTTTGTATATAGAGCGGCGAGCTTGCACTGCAGATAGCTAGTTATAAGTCTGCGCTGTAAAATATATTCCAAATATTTGAACATTGAAATAAAGGGCTATAATTGCTCCGATGAAGCTCATCTTATTTCTGTAGGCCTATAAAATGCATTGAATTACGTATTGAGCCCGCGTATGCAACGCGGAAGGAGCATACATCGGTGTCAGCAATGATGGGTTTAAAGGCTGTATCACCAAATACTGAATGTATCATAAACCATCAAGAAATCTATTTTGTTGATCATAAATTAATTTTAATCATATTGCTCTCGCATTTCAGAACTTATTTTGCCCATGTATTTTATGGTCTCCCCGGTGTAAACGATGTCAATGTCATCCAACTGCATTTTTCCAAACGTATCCCTGTCAAAAATTGAACATCCAAGCTCTCCTGCTCTCTTACTCTTGGTGGGGACACATGTGGTTTTTGCAGCAGATCTCCCTAATGCAGGTATTTCGAAAATATACATGAACTTCAAGAAATCTATTCTGTTGATCGTAAATTAATTTTAATCATATTGCTGTCATGGCATCATGGTGAAGGTCAAGGTCATGGAAAGTATGCAATACAGTTTTTGCTCCATAACTTTGTAACAAATGGTCGTAGCCACTTAAACCATAGCTTGTTTTATTCGTCATTCCATGGCCTTTTATATGATGGGTACCTGACTTAAATCTGCCGTTACCATGGTTACGCATTTTTGGGTTAAAACTTTATAATTTGAAAATAGTCATGCTACATTTTCTATCTTTGTCAATTTTTAAGCTACAGACTTCTGGTTTTGGTCATTATGTAGCTTATAGGCAGCTTGACATGATAAAACTGAAAGTCTCGCCAAATCTTGCACTAGATCTGGTCAAACATGAAAAAACGAGATTTCACGGAAATGCTTATAACTCAGCGACTTTTTAAGCGGTCTGGTTTTTCGGCATTTCGTAACATTTTGCTAGCCTGACATGATAAAACTGCAAGACTGGCCAAATCTTGCACTTTATCTCGTTTAACGAGAAAAAACGAGATTTCGCGGAAATACTTATAACTAGGCGACTTTTACAGCTACACAGGTCTAGTTTTCAGTATTTCGTAACATTTGCCAGCTTGACATGATAAAACTACAAGTCTTGTCAAATCTCGCACCATATGTTGTCAAATGAGAAAAAACGAGATTTCAGGGAAATGCTTATAACTCGGCGACTTTTACAGCTACACAGGTCTAGTTTTCGGAATTTCATAACATATGACCAGCTTGACACGCCAGAAAAGAAATCAGGCCAAATCTGGCATCATATATCGTCAAGCGAGAAAAAACGAGATATCATCAAAATGCTTATAACTAGGCGACTTTTACAGCTACTCAGATCTAGTTTTCGGCATTTGGTAACATTTGGCTAACTTGCCATAGTAAAACTGCGAGACTGGCCAAATCTCACACTATATCTGGTCAAATGAGGAAAAACGAGATTTCACAGAAATGCATATAAGTCAGCGACTTTTACGGCTAGACAGGTCTAGTTTTTGGCATTTCATAACATTTGGATGGCTTGACATGACAAACCTGCAAGACTGGCCAAATCTCGCACCATATCTCGTCAAACGATAAAAAACGAGATTTCACATAAATGCTAATAACTCAGCGACTTTTACAGCTAGACAGGTCTAGTTTTCGGCATTTCATAACATTTGGCCAGCTTGACATGACAAATCTGAAAACTTCTCACTTCTTCTTGTCAAACGAGATTAACAAATTTCATGGAAATGTTTTAACTTGGTCCCTTTTACACTAGAAAGGTATGCAGCTATTCAAGGTCAGCATGCATACATAAACGTATTATTCATTTCTGCTGCCCCCACAACGTTGCTCATTCATATGACTGTTTCTACATGCACTCTCTGTCTATCTGTCTGTATTATTTTCATTTCCGGCAAGAACATGACTTCTGGTCATCTTGTTATTTATTTATGTGTGATCTGTAATTTGGATGAGTGTAAAAACTAATATAATTAAGACCTACATATGTAAGGTTTCTAATGATCTTTTTCTTGTATAATAACCTTGAGAAAATGGTCTTATTTTTCACCAGAAAAAGGTCTTACAAAGTGTTAAAAAGGTCTTACTTTTGAAAACTGAAAAGGCACAAGAACCCTGTCTGAAAAACTCAATCGGATTTTGTTTATTTTTTTCTAACTGCATTTTCTTAGATTTATAGGGAAAAAGCTAAAAAAGCTTTAAAAATCTTCTTCTCCGAAACTGTTCAGCCAAATTGTCCAGTATTTCACAGAAATGATTCCTGGAATAATCTTTCTCAAGTTTGTTTGAATGGTTTAAGTTCGGTGATTTTTGGCCGAATTACAGGAAGTTGAACTTAGTCATCTGTCCATAAAAGCATACTAAAATTACAATCTCAGAAACGGCTGGAGCTATCATCACCAAATTTTATGCTAATGTTGTTCACATGAGACATATCTGAAATTGAGGTATTGGTGGCGCCACCTGCATCGACCTTTTTTGTACGGGGGTCATCAGTGCCCGTATCATACTGACGGCTACAAAAACTTCTTCTCTGAAACCATATGGCCAAATAGTTTAATATCGCACAGAAATGATCCTAGGGTAGTGCTTTCTGAAATTTGTACAAATGGTCTAAGAAGTTCAGTGACTTTCGGCTTAGTTATGGGAAGCTGAATTTAGTCATATGCTGTAACAGCCCATTTTAGCTCAGTGGCTACAAAGATCTTCTCCTCAAAAACCACTGGGCCAAATTCTTAAATCTCACATATTAATTATCCTTAGATGTTGATAATTCAAGTTTGTTCAAATGGTTTTGGTTCAGTGATTTTTGGCTGAGTTATGGGAAGCTTAACTTAGCCATTTTGCTGTATTTTCCCATATGAGTTATAAACCTGTAAAAATTTTTTTGACTGACCCTACTGAGGCCAATTTGTTTAATATTTTACAAGAATAATCCCCTGAATAATTCTTATAATAATTGTCTTTTATAGTTCCAAAGAATGAATTTTGGCTGAATTATAAAGGTTCAATTGAGTCATTTTACCATATATGTTAGCTGTGTGAAGCAGATACACAGATACATCTAGATACATCTAGACTGGCACCAGTTTATCAGTATTTATTACATCATGCCTCTAGACATTTAGATTTCAGGTTATCTATGGTTAATATTGACAAGAATGTTTTTTAAAAGCTTTAAAAAAATGTAGATTTTTTATTTTTAGATATTCCTCATGCCAGGCAATGTTTACAATCACAGCTATACAGCTCTCTGTGGGTAAATAAAGACGGCTGTACATGGATTATAAATAATTGGTATCCATAGTCAAATTAATTTAAGATTTTGCCATCAGTGAGATGTATCTGTATTACAATTTTGCATTCAATATGCATCTGTATTGATTTTTATTGAACCTGTGAACTAATGCGATGGTGTGGCGGCGTTTGTCTTCTGTACGTTTACCCATACTATTTTGAAAATGATTGGAGCTAGCATCATGAAATTTAATGCAAAAAATTAGCCATCTGAAAATTTTCTTAAATTTTATAGAGAAAAAGCTAAAAAAACCTTTAAAAATCTTCTCCTCCGAAACACTCAAGCCAAATTGTACAATATTTCACAGAAATAATCTTTTATACCATCTCCCTCAATTTTGTTCAGGAAGTTGAACTTAGTCACCTGTCCAAAAAAAGCATACTAAAATGACAGTCTCAGAAACAGCCAGAGCTATCATCACCAAATATTTTGCCAGTGTTGGTCACATGAGTCATATATGAAATTCAGGTATTGGTGGCGCCACCTGAATTGACCTATTTTTGTACAGGGGTCATTGGTCATCCGTACATTAATCCATAATTTCTCAGGAATAGCAGGAGCTACCATTACCAGATTTTATGCAATGTCACATATCAAATGTTGTGGGATTCAGCTTATTTTTTTGCTATCTGCATTCACTTAGATTTTATAAGGAAAAAGCTGACAATATTTTAAGTCGTCTTCTTGTAGACGGTCCAGCCAAATTGTGAAATATTTTACATAAATGATCCCAGAGGCAAGCCCTCTCAAGTTTGTTCAAATGGTTTGCATTTGATGAATTTTAGTGGAGTTACACAAATTTGAACAGTCATTCAGCCAAGTAAGCATACTGACATAGTACTCTCAGAAATGACAGAAGCTAGCATTACCAGGTATTGTGCAAATGTTGGTCACATGACTCATATTTGAAGTTGTAGACTTAGTGGTGTCACCTACATTGACCTGTTTTTTATGGGCAAAAAAACCTCATAATTTTAGCCTCTTTCATCTTAATGATGAAACTGTCAAGTTGAATTGTTCAATTTTTCAAAAGAATTATCCTAGGACATGGTTCTTTCAATCATATCAGAATATACTGAGTTTGTTGATTTTTGGTTGAGTTGTGAAAAGCTTAAGTTGATCTTATGGCCATTATTATGTCTTTTTCAAACTAAGGACTGCAATAGTGTTCTTCTACAAAATTATTATTTCAATTATATCTTCTGTACCATTGCACAAAAATTATTCTTAGGTGGCCTTTGTTTAAGTTTACTAGAATGATTTATGGCAGAACTATTGGACCTTTAACAATGAAAGTACTGCATCTTTTATTATTCTAGATATTTTTATAAAAATTTTATAAATATGTCAGCTTGAAAAAGAAATTTTAACCAAAATCTTTCAGTATGTATAAACAGATATACCAACAGGCCAAGATTGAATCTGTATCTTTAAATAGGTTGAGAAACTGCCAACTGTTTCAGATTTGGGAACAGATCAAGAGTTCATATAGTGCAGCGATATAGGTCAAGAGTTCAATCAGTGCAGCCAAGCACATGGCATGTGATCACCTCATGGGTGACATGTGAACACCTCATGGGCACCATGTGATCACTTCATGGGTGTCAAGCCCCTCAGGGCAGGGCCCCTGCATGAGCTTATGCAATGGTGTGGCTACTATTTCAGATTTGGCAACAGGCTAGAGGTCAGTCTGGATCTATTTATAGCTTTGGCAGACTGCCAACTGTATCAGATTAGGCAACAGGTCAAGAGTTCACTCAGTGCAGCCAGGTATGGGTCAGAAGTTTACTCAGTGCAGTAGCTGCATTCTATTTATAGCTTTGGCAGACTGCCAACTGTGTCAGATTATGCAACAGGTCAAGAGTTCACTCAGTGCAGCCAGGTACAGGCCAAAAGTTCACTCAGTCTGGCCAGGTGCAGGTCATGAGTTCACTCAGTGCAGTAGTCTGAGCAAGCAATTTGTCACAGTTCACTCGGGGCAACAGCCTTTCTCACCTAAGCCTGATCAGCCCCATGCATCAGACTCAAGGTAAGTTTGATTTATTGGCCTAATATTTTGACCTGTCTGTGTGTCTTTGATGGCTTTCTCACTCACAAGACAGGTGTCGCCACCTACCATGACCTTTGCTCACGATTTTCTCAGGAGGGGTTTGATATATCAGTCTGAAATTGGGCGTATGTATATATCTCTGATAGCTTTGTTGTATACAAGACTGGTGGTGCCAGCTACAATCTTTTTAGTGTTGTGTGCACCTATGCCAGAATTTCAGCAGTGATGTTTGTGTAATTGTTTCTTATTCAAAATGTTTAGTACTTGCATAGTTTATATACATGAAAAGTAATGTTCCAGCATTGAAGCATTATACCTGGTGTATTTCCCAATGCACAGGTTCGCATTAGGCCTGTAGGCCTTGTTAACTCTTCTAGCTTATACACTGAATTATGATGAAACTGTAATGCTGATTGGTTTAAACTTTACAAGAATTATTCTATGGTAGGATTCTGCTGGTTTATTAAGAATAGATTGGGTAAATACAGCTTTAAAATAGCATTGTAGCCAATTGAAAATGGCTTTCTGTGTTTGAAAACAGATTTGACAACATGCCGAGATTCAGCAGCCAAGTCAAGAGGTCACTCAGTACAACCAGGTGGGGTCCAGACATCACCATGGCAACTGACCTGGCTCTGGCGGGTGTCTAGACAATGTGTCTGGTGTCTAGACACAGCATCTAGACGTCCAGACACTATGTCTAGACGCAGAATTCCCAGATTATTGGAACTATATCTTTTTAACTGTTTGGAAAAACTTGGTTTGCATTTTTAGTTAATCTAGACACAGCGTCTAGACGTCTAGACACAATGTCTAGTACAGAATTCCCAGATTATTGGAACTATATCTTTCAGCTGTTTGAAAAAAGATTTGTCATCTAAAAAATTATCGGATTTTTAGCGAACCTGTGAGCTTATGCAATGTTGCTGCATCCTCTGTTGTGCGTCAGTGCCAGTTAACCATACCTATCTCAAAAATGGCAAGAGCTAGCATCACCAAATTTTTTGCAAATAATCTGTCATCAGTCATCATTTGTTTATTTTTTTTTCTAACTGCATTTTCTTAGATTGTTGCACAACGTCCATCTGTTCATCTGCCTTGGGATAAAAACACTCATATCTCTGCATTGGTTGGACTTATCAACCTGACATTTTGCATGTGTATACATCTTGGACAGCTTTTGACATATCCCCCTGAAATTTTGCATGTGTTTAGATCTCACTTAGCTCTTAATCATACACAAAATTGGTGGCCCCACCTGCCACCATTTTTGCACAGGCTCCATATGTTTGTCTGCTGTGGGCTAAAATCACTCATATCTCAGTAGTGGTTTGACTTATCTGCTTAAAAATTTGCATGTTTATATATCTTGGATAGCTTTCTCGATATTGTGACAGGTGACGCCACCTACATTTATGTATATGCTGCAGAAATTCAGGCTTATATTTCAGGACTGGTTTGAAATATCCCCCTGAAATTTTGCATGTGTATAGATTTTGTGTTGTGTGCACCCATGCTAGAATTTCAGTAGTGATGTTTGTTTAAATGTTTCTTGTTCTAAGTGTTTAGTACTTACATTGTTCATATACATGTTACACATGTTCTTGATAAGTAATGGTCCAGCATTGAAGCATTATACCTGGTGTAATCTCATTGCAAAGGTTCGCATTAGGCCTGTAGGCATCTAGATGATGGCAGGCTTGTCACCTTGGTAGGGCCTCTCAAAGATTGCCAGCTTGTTATCAAAGCATAACGCTGTCGCTTTTCTCTTCTTGGACCCCATATCTCTGACAAGTGACAGTAAAACAATTGTGTTTGAGTAGTGTTCTTCTTGACAGTAAAAGTGAAATGATGAATAAGCCAAATTACAGCGAGATTAAGTAGATGACACAGTTGCTCTTGGGAATTACCTGCTCATTTGTAAGGCTACGCTCTTTACACAGCACTTAACCCATAGGCTAAATACCTGTATTGTAAGCACTGTTTGTTTTGACCTTGTATCCTGAATCTCTACACCAGAGGAGAGCACTGTATTTTGGTCCAATCAGATGAGACCCTGTGCTGGAAGACAAAATGGTTTACCAGCCAAACGAGGAATAAATGAAGCCAAAATTGTTCATTTCGTTTTGACTGACAGCTCATTGCACCAGCGACCGTTTGAAC
The DNA here is from genome assembly GCA_026874595.1 of Sipunculus nudus. Taxonomy (NCBI): domain Eukaryota; kingdom Metazoa; phylum Annelida; class Sipuncula; order Golfingiida; family Sipunculidae; genus Sipunculus; species Sipunculus nudus. The sequence continues at coordinate 48,183,351 of CM049312.1, forward strand.
AGGCCACAGGCTCAGAGAGAATGGTTTCTGGGCGGAGCCTGATGCCTGACGAGTGTTTGTTGACTTGCATTTGGTTGGCTGCTAGTCATATCTGCAGTTTTTTCAGCAGACAGGCCCATGTGCACCACCTGGTGTTTAAGTGCATCATAAACAGTCAAAGCAGGCAGCTGGAAAATCAGTAGCTTCTTCAGAAGCGCAATATTTCTGCTGCCTCGGGAGTGTATTGTATGGCCAGGCCACATGCTTTGGCCTTGCACCTAAATCTTTTCCAGCACAAGCGATGTATGAATGTGACCTCACCAATGTCCGTGCAAGTAAATTGCTCAGTTGTTTGGCCTGACATCCTAGCCCAAGCCCAAACTATGCTTGCTTGAGTACAAATGAGATATTGTTGATAACACACAAGTGCACTCCGCTAAACTGCTCAGCCGCTTTCTGGGGGTATAGGGAGCTTAGTGTTGTGGGACTAGCTGTAGTTTTCACACCTTTGCCTGGCAATAACATCGGCCTAGAACTAATTAATTAAGGTCACCACTGGGCTTAAACTACTGACTGCAGGCCCTTGCGAGTTGTAATTATAAAAAAATCATTTGAAGTATATACATGCTTGAAAAATATTTCATAAATACAAATAAATTTATGGTTCCTGATTTTAAAATTTTTGGAAGTCGAATTTTTGGAAATTAGGGATTCAGAAAAACAGCACTCTACTGTGTTTCAGATTTTTACCATCAAGGTCAACTTCAGCTCCGCACAGTGACCCATGGGTCCTTTTTTTCATTTTTTTGCCTTGTATGCATGAAGGTAATGTGGAATTAAACATAGGTACTTTATTTCTTTGGGGAAGATGTATAACAACAAACTCTTGGTTGTATAACAACAAATTCTTGGTTAAGTTTAAAGAAGGGTCATTTGTGTGTGCTAGTGTTGCAAAAGACATCTTATTTTACAGGTAATCCCCTATACAGTGTTTATCATCAAACAGGTCTATATTGATACAGTGGTGGGGTTGGGGATGTCCCCACCTGTATCACATACGGTTGCTGATGTTGGTGACTGACAATGTTCCAAGACCAGTTTGATGACAGAAGTCTTTATTCAATAGCAAGCGGTCTGGGACAGTCTCTCTCTCTCTCTGAGAGACCTGCCCAGCCTCTCTCAAAGCGCGCACTACAGATGGTTTTGTTACAGAACTGTCATGTGACATATGAGACATACATATCCATATTTCTGCATTTCGTCATGAAAGCTAAACCTTATTGGATGACCCAAAGTAGGTAACAATTACATCAGAGTTGTAAGTGTTCTTCCTAACTTTCGTGAGATCTGATTGGACAAAAGTTCTATGGAAAATCCCAAGTCTGACCTGACATACATCCAGTTATAGACTGACCTACAAGTCCTATTTCCAAACTCGTATAAAAATAATCTGCCTGCCTCATCATAGAAACCAATTTAGAGCTAATTTTTTAGAGTACATTTAGGCTCTAAAAACATACTGAATTACCATTAGATACTTGGTTGTCTGATGACCATTAATAATTCTTTGGCTCTGTCTGAATATCAGTCCTCATCAATCTCTGACACTGATCTTAGTGTTTGTCACCCTGTGAATTTTAAGTTTTAGTTTGATTACCAATATTTAAATTTACCACTTCATAACATTTCCCTCTGGCATTCAGAATGAGGCTCCGGCCTCATGGGCTAAGTCGGAGAAAATTTAGTTATTTCAAGAAGGATAATCGGAATACAGATGACAGAAATACATAATGTGTAAAGATCAAGATATACTGCTTCAGTCTGCATTTAATGCAAGATCAGATGCCATAATAGGGAACGGAACTATTGTGATTAATGGGTGCAATACATGTCGGAGAGTAAAGTATTACATCACTGATGTGTGTTTAGTTCAAATACACAGCTCAATATAGATGTGAATTACGTGAACATGTGTCAGTTCCAGATGTAACGGTGTAAGGAATAAGGTAGTGCATGTTTTAAATGTGTAGGAGTACAACAACAGTGCTTAAGCTATCCTATATAAGCTGAGAAATGACATATTTAAATCTATAGCTACACACATATTCAAAATACACACAGAATTTTTTTTTGTGAATTGACAATCCTAAACATTATCTAGAAGATTAAATGCTGATTTGTAATAAATTCAGGAAAAACATCGCGACTATGATGACATTATTTGACATCCTATCATAAGCATTAAAACTTCAGATGTAAGTATGACACATCTAAATAGAATTAATAAAAAAACATCTTTATAGATATGATTATAGCATCATGTACATAATGAATGCACAGCTAGAATATACAAGTACTACCGGTATGCATACCGTGTAGCAATGGAATAAGTCAAAGTATGTGAACGTCTAGCATACAGTAAGTGATGTTACATAAAGATGTTCTGTCAAACAGTAATGTGCATTTAAAAAAATGACAAGTGAATTCCTAACAATGCCTGACATTACAGGTTATGCCAGTAGCTAAACATATAATTCCTATGGAGTATGGAGAAATTGATAATGATTTTCTAATCTGACAAATTGTATATACCGGTACTCCTGTGCCTAAGAGTTTAACACATACATATGTACATGACCATCTGCTCTGTGTGTTGATCAGTACCAGTGATTCAGAATACATCTTGGCTTTCATACTTGCCTTTGGGACAAGTTGACTGGTGAATAATGGAAGGTTGATTTACTAATCCTTTAGCATAACACAACTTGTATACCTTTCCAGTGTACAAGTACATGACACATATTACATCATTCCTAACAACAGAGGAATGTTGTACATATATTCCCATTGATTACAAATTTTCTATGCAGGAGCAAGGCGAAAGTTGTGTGAAAATGTGATGAAAATGAAATCATTCACTGACAGTTGCGTGTTTTGATCTAGTCCTAGGATTAAGATGGTAATTTTTTATTGTGAGCTCTTTGTTTGTAAGATCAAACATACATCTGTAGAGTGATGAATTAATTTACGAGTAATGTTAATGATCAAAATCCTTGTCATTCCACATATTGGTTTATGGGTTAACAGTATCATGAATGCAGTGACCAGAATGCATTTGCTGATGAAACATGTCTGTCATAGTACGCGTAAATGTTAATTCCTATGAGAAGAATTCCTGTGCTAACCTACATATCTTGCCTGGCATTTCCAGCTATTAATGAGGTTAACCATATAAAACCCTTGTTTGAGGCAATATTAAGACCACAGGTCAGTTCATTATTGACTTTTGGAGTCATCACACTCCCCAGTTTGTCCAATTCCCTATATATTGGGGGGCTTCCAATGAACCCGTGTTTGAGGGTGTCAGTCTTAATGAGCGGGGTCTGAATGGGCGTGCTGCTTTTGAGCATGGTTCTAATGCGCGCGGTCTTGATGGGCGCGTGACCTAATTAGGTCTTGATGGGCGTGGGCCGTCTGGCCGTGTTGCACTATGTGAATGGAGAGGAACGCTGGTATCTTTGATATTCCTTCACTTATATCAATAAACAATTCTGAAAATAACAAAGGTGTATGACTGGCCGTGTACGACCATGTAAATAGAGATTAGCGTCGGTATTTTTTTACGAATCGTCAGTGATATCATTTAACAATCATGGAAAACAACAAAGCAGTACCGGTCGCCGTGCCTGTCCATGTGAATTTAGAAAAGCGTCGGTATTTTTAAAAAACTTTTAGTCATATCTTTAACAAATCGTGAAAATAACAAAGCAGCAGTTTTTTAGGGGCTACGTACTTGATACTGGATACGATCAGCCATTGACTTACGGCCAACTGCTTGGCATGACACGCATTAAGACCGTAATCTGTTTGAGGACCAAACTGTGACAATTGAAAATAAGCATCGCATTGTGCATTGGTGACACAATGTGCTACCATTCCATGAAATTTATAGCCAAGAGAGCATTATGATACCTGATGATTTGGTATGGACCAACACATGAGAATTTCTCAATATAAATGAATGCTAACATGCGGTTGATGTTGCATTTTGCTCTAGTACTCTAGCAATTAATGTATTTAAATCAATACAGTCATTTTGGTGACATTACATATAAACATCTGAGATAGACATAACTGCATCAAATCTAACATTGACAGTTCTACACTGTTTAATGTGGGTTTTTTAAACCTATTCCTAACCTATCAATTAGACAGAGACATTAAATTATATAATATTACAACTATGACACAGCAATAAGAGAAAGTTATAGATTACTACATACATATGTATATTTTTTTGTGTTTAGTTTTACAACATATACATGCAAAAAATCTGAAATGCCCAAATATGACAGAAGGCATGTAAATTCAGAGTCTCTGGTTTTGTTTTTCATTACCTCAGAAAATCTTGTCTTATTTGGGTCTTCTGTGGTCTTCTCTGCAGACTTGGCTTCTTTTTTCTTTCTTGAGTCATGGTATGGAAGGTGATGCAGAAGATAGCGTTAGAACGTCGAGCCTGCTTCTAGTAGTTGCAGGAACATAGCAAGGAACTTGTTGTGAGATAACACACAGTGCACATGGTACGGCCAGTAGTATTGTTGACATAGGCCAGAAGCTGGCTTGTCCCGATAGTGATTTTTGTGGCTGGTCAGGAACAATGATGATCTCAGGTTGAGATATCACAGCACTTTTTTTTTAGTGAAAAATGTCATTTTTGAAACTTTAAATCACTAAAAGCAAAATACTGCTCAACAGTGTCCTTTTGATTTAAAGATACAGAGAGAGTCTTTGATCTTCTCAAGCAGAGCCCTGAGAAACTGCAGCCAAGTTAAGGTGGCACGACTGGTCCCCCCACCTGACCTGACTTCAGTTTTTCCTTTGCATGGAACAATCTAATGCTTTAATACCCCCTAAAGTGTACATTTTCTGAAAGCTTAGAAAATTCTCTATAGTTTGGTGATAATAAACTTTGTTTCCGAGGAACAGGTTTGAATTTGTAAGAATTTTAATTTAATTTTAATTTTTAACAAAAAATCATTTATTCCAGCACAACTAAAGCAGATACAGAAAATCTTCTTAAATAAATCGAGAATTTAGATAATAATCCCCAGGCGTTTTTTTGTTTAGTGAGTTAAGTTTAAAAATTACGATTTTACAGAGTATTTAATTTTGAAATCTTCACAAATCATTTCATTTTTTACTTTTACCTTAATAAAATCCTTCAAATTTAGTATAGGCGTAAAATAAAAAAACGCTTTTTAGAAGACATATTAACAATTATATATCTCAAAGATTGTATGTGATGGACAAGTGATTACTGAGAAATAACACTCTAAAGATAAGGTGTTCAGGTGAAATGATGTTTCGAGAAAATGGCCAAAAACTATATTCGTAGAGATCATTCGTCCTACACACGTAACTAACCACAACTACATGTTGACAGTCACATGAATTTGGTCAAGACGGTGGTTCCTATCAAACCATGATATAATAACATGGATTAATTGACTAATTTGCTTTAAAAACGTATTAAAACGATAAAAGTTTGACCTGTCACACCAGCGACTTGTCAAACACCACGTGCATGGACTTCAGTAGGCGGCGCACAGTTTTGGCCGAGTGCCAAGGTGCGCTTAGCACCCGACTACTGGGACCCGCGGCAGAACAGGTGCATCGCCGGGCCTAATAGGTAACCGCGTGTTTACACAGGAACTAGGGGACCGGGATTTATGGGCATTCAAGGAGAACGAAGATTGATTTACTTATCACGGTTTACAACCTTAATAGGTATTTAGGGGTTGACAATAGAGACGAGTTTATAACGATCATACAAATCTCGCATACACATACAAGTCATATGTGAAATCTGGACTTATTGTTTATTGGAGGGAAGAATAGGAAGACGGTGGTTTGTCACTTTCATACATCATGCACACACATTCAAGTCACAGAAGGAGCCCGATTATCTTATAAGAAGGTTTATTTACATGGAATCTATAAATGGCAACAAATTAAACAATCAACAAATAACAGCATCCAAGAAGGTCTGGAGGTTCACGGCGTAGGCCCCCTGAATAATAAAACACATAATAAACCAGATATGTCGTATATTTTGATCAAACATTTAATAAATTATATATATGAATATATATATATATATATTTACAACTGCCAGAAGTAAGGTTTATATTTTAATATATGCAAAATAAACGTGAATATACAATTACTAATTATATAGTTAATACATCCTTGACCCTCATTGTTTACACACTTTAGTTTTATAAACCGTTTATATGCTCTGTTTAGTGCGTAACATTATATATTTCAACACTATTACATACCGGACGTATTTCGCCTTTCACTGGCCCAGGATACATGGCTCTAACGTATGCCAGAACCACAGGCGGCAGAGCGTATTGTGCACCTTCAGGACCAACCTCGTCACAATGGAGTAAAATTCAAAACAACGAGTCAGTTATATTCATTTCGCTGAAATAAGCAGCTACATATCTCAATATCTCTCATATCACTCATGGCTCATAATGATATTATATGATATTGAATATAGTGACACTGAGTCTCTTCTAAATAAAATATTGTTCTATTTATAAATAAACTTACCTTCAGCTCTCAACAGTTCCTTTACGACAGATCGCACATACAACAGCGGCTGACAATAGCGCGTTTAGTTGATAACACTGCCAAAGTCGATAGGTGTCGGCCTCCGGTTTTCCTTCATGCGTAAACGTAGAGATGCCGTCATCTGACGATTCATCGTCGCTGGCCATCAGTTTGATCACGGAAGTTGGTTCGGCCCGCTGAGACTTCTTGATATCATTCAACTGCTGTAGTTTTTCAAGTGGCATTTGGGATTTGCGTCGTCAGCCAATCGTAGTTTCGTTTGGTAGTGGCGTAATATTTATTTGTTGCGGTGTTGACAGTATGAATATCATAGACGTTATGGTTGGGATATGAAGCAGCTTTTTATAAAGTAATTTTACGTATCTGTCGATAGGCTTACAATATAGCAGAAATAACATGATGTCAAGTGAAAATTTGTGTTTCGACGTAACATACCCGAAAAAAGACAGAAAGGCCAATGACACTAACAGATCATTCACAAGGACGGGTTTGTTTGCACACTGATTAGCTAGAGTTAGGGTTGTTCTCCAACGCTTATCAGTTGTATGCTCAGCTAATTAGATTGGGCTATCAAACGTCGACCGTCAGTTCTTGCCACGGAGGTACTTGGCCCATGCATTAATTAAACACTTGCACCTCGCGATTGGCTGAATGACCCAGGTGATGGCTGGGGGCAGAGTGATTGACAGGCCTGTGGCAGGGCTGCAGTTGTTTACAAACACCCTGTCATAACATCTTGGTGTTTACTGAATAGAAATCACCCTTTTCCTTAAAATGCACCAGGCGACCCAAAATGTGTTCAGCTGCATTAGATCTGCCCAGTATTCAATATTACGTATACCTTTTATTGAAAAAACACCAATTTTTAGGATTTTGACCAGTCGTGCCACCTTAAAGTTTGAAGACAGAGTTCTTAGCAAAAGTTTGATACCTTAAGCAGCAAAGTGGACATTCTTGATGTTAGGCTGTGATCCAGTACCTGGGTTGAAGTTCCAATGCAGTTGTGAGATGGGAGACCAGTCAATGGCACCTGTGGCTGTGAGGGGGGATCTTCATTCTTCACTCCAGCTGGAAGCATTGTTGGTTTTTCTGGTGCTGATGTGCTGGAAGTGAATCCTGGTTCATCCACCAAAATGATACAGGACCCGGTCTCCACCATAATGATATGATGTGGGGTTGGGGATGTCCCCACACTGTATCACAAGCAGTTGCTGATGTTGGTGGCTGACAATGTTCCAGACCAGTTTGATGACAGAAGTCTTTATTCAATAGCAAGCGGTCTGGGACAGTCTCTCTCTCTCTGAGAGACCCGCCCAGCCTCTCTCAAAGCGCGCACTACAGATGGTATTGTTACAGAACTGTCATGTGACATATGAGACGTACATATCCATATTTCTGCATTTCTTCATAAAAGCTAAACCTTATTGGATGACCCAAAGTAGGTAACAATTACATCAGAGTTGTAAGTGTTCTTCTTAACTTTCGTGAGATCTGATTGGACAAAAGTTCTATGGAAAATCCCAAGTCTGACCTGACATACATCCAGTTATAGACTGACCTACAAGTCCTATTTCCAAACTCGTATAAACATAATCTGCCTGCCTCATCATAGAAACCAATTTAGAGCTAATTTTTTAGAGTACATTTAGGCTCTAAAAACATACTGAATTACCATTAGATACTTGGTTGTCTGATGACCATTAATAATTCTTTGGCTCTGTCTGAATATCAGTCCTCATCAATCTCTGACACTGATCTTAGTGTTTGTCACTCTGTGAATTTTAAGTTTTAGTTTGATTACCAATATTTAAATTTACCACTTCATAACAATATCACTTCATTTACCAGATTTGTAAAGGTACCACTGTCATCTAAAGTTCAAATTTACAACTTGAACAAGAGACATATGTACTGATATACATCATCGTGAGAACAGATATTTCATACTTACCACCCATACACAATGTTCTTTTTTTCTGATGGCTTTTGTCAGCGTCTGCTGATTTTTTGTTGGTTAATATACTTTATTAATGCTATGCTTATTTAATATTTAGCTTAAATCTGACAATCAGTCATCTGAGCCAAAGCGATCACCCTTTGTCCTTGGTCTGTCTGGTTGTCCAGGTGTGCAGTTTTCCAGCACAAATGGTAACCGTTTTACTTAGAACCTTCTAGATGTACATCTAGGGAGGTCTTATGGTCAGTCTCCCTTGAAACTCGAAATCAGGTCACAGTGACTTATATTGTGGCTACGAGCCAAAAACATGATATTGAGCAGCCTCGGTGTCCGATAAGGCACAATTAAGTCATAACCATTGGACCTAGAAATTTATATCTTAATATGCAGTTGAATCACAAGCCAGTTTCCTTTTAAACCTGAAATTAGATCACTACAGGTGACCTATATTCTACAAGCTATGAGGAAAAAGATGATTTGAGCACCCTGAAATTTTGATTGGCACAAACTGTAACTATTGAATTGAACCAAGAAACTTCTAACATAACTTACAGGCAGGTTGTGGACCAGTTTCTCCTTGGAAAGTTGAATTTGGTCAGGGTTACATATATTCTGTGAGCTATGAGCCAAAAATATGATTTTGAGCAGCTTGGAAATCAAATCTTTACCATTTAATCTAGAAACTTCATACTTGATATCCCAGCAGGATGCAGGCCAGTTTCTAAGGAAACCCAAAATTAGCTCAAGGTGACATTTATATTGTGAGCTACAAGTCAAAAACATAATTTTGAGCAGCCTGGAAATCTGACATGGCACATATATCTTAAGCATTGGACCTAGAGACTCCTCCCTGAAAATCTACTGAGTTCTTTGGGATGTGGCCTTTGAAAACTTGAAATTAGGTCATTTTTACCTATATTCTGTGAATTATGGGGAAAAAACATGATTTGAGCATTGTGAAAGTCAGACTGGCACAAATAGTATCAATTGAACCTAGAAACTTCTAACCTATATTCCAGACAGGCCATGAGCCAGTTTCCTTCAAAACCTGAATTTAGGTCACAGAGACCTTTATTCTGTGAGGTACAAGCCAAAAACATGATTTTGAACAGCCTGAAAATCTGATAGGGCACAAATTGTAACCACCTGCTTATCATACCTGTTCATTATTTTTAACTTGAAGACCAGTTTAGTTTCATCACAATGATGACTGTCTAAAATATTTTAATATTAGTATGATGACATAACAACACCCTATCTTCTTAGTATAATGATATTGTGTTTGTTCATGTCCTAGGAAAAACTGAACATTAAATAATGTCTGAGTCTCAGGAAATGTAAAATGTAAAGAAAACAGCATTGAAATTTGTGTTATCTTTACTCAACTTCAAATCGAAAAATTGGGAAACTTCATCTGGAAATGTGTTTCCTCTTCTTGCACCGCTGGCCATGGAACAAAATATCAGTTGGAGGGCCTCAGGCCTTGATTCAGCGTAACAAACTGCTTTCTGCCTTAATTGAAACACAATCGTAGTTTCCGACAGGTTGCGTTGCCATAGCTCCTTTGTAAAATGATTTGATATATCTTTTATCCCAAAGGATACCTTTGCACCATCCCCGACAGTTAAAGACCAAAAACATGCATATGATCAGTTGGCATATGATCAGTTCTCTGGGGTTGGAAGCCATATTAAAGGTATATATGAAGTATTTTAAAATGAAAGCAATAAATAAGATCAAACCTATATGTTATCTAATGGAAAAGTAAACCAATATTCTTCATTTACTTTAAAATCCCTTATTATCGCTCAATTCCAGCTGACGTTTTGGCGGTCTTATAGCCCTAAAACAATGTTTAATGCAGCAGGAAAATAGTTGGGAAATTAGTACTCCATATATAATATGCACCAAGGCTTTTAGTTTAGATTTTATGAAGAAAAAATGTTGATTATCTTTGGGGGAAGACAGTATCTGAGGTGTGGCCACAGAGGAGTTTCATGACAAAAGTCCAGCGGGAACACCATCAATTATAAAATAGATTGGATCTGAAAACTTGTAACTCAAAATCCAGGGAGATCTTTGTGAAGTCTTCTTTGAATCATGAAATTTGGTCACTGCGAACTATATTCTGCAAGCTTTGCAAGAAAATATGATTTCAGAACACAAGTTAAAAGAACACAGATCATAATAGTTGGACCTAGGAACTTAATATTGTAACTTCTAAGGGGCTTCTGGTTAAATCTCCTCAGAAATTAGAAGATTGTGGTCACCATGACCTGTATTCTGTCCACTGTACAAGGCAAATATAACCATGATTTTGAGCAATCTGAAAATCAGACAGATCACAATCCAGAATATTTTACTTCTAACTTAATATCCAGGTAGATCCTGCTTAAATATTATTGGAAACATAAAATTTAACCAATGTGATCATATTCTGCAAACCATTGGAAATAAGATCAAGTTGGCAAGGTTAAGGTAAAGTCTGCTGGGCTTTTTACACCTGAGCCTAATGGCTCATCAGGCCGGAGCTTACCCCGGTTTCTGTAGCGTGAAGCGACCTAGGAGTTAGACTCCTCCTGGATGGGAGGCTAGTCCATCACAGATTACCTTCCCAGTATCTACTGGTACCCATTTCTACTGCTGGGTGGACAGAGGCACACTTGCGGTTGGGACCTTGCCTAAGGGTCTTGGCACGGTGGGGGTCAAACTAGGATTCGAACTCATGACCTCTCAATCATGAGCCTGGAGACTTAAACATTACACCACCGCCCCCACTAACTTCAGTTTGAGCGCTCTAGAATCCTTTCTCCTCAGTGTGCAGGTTACTTAACATATATATTGATCATGATCATAAAAATAAAGTAATATGCCACATATTTAAATCTGTCAGAATGTTAAGTAAGATCCAAATAGGCCAAACCACTTATGCAGAAATGTCACAAACATGTTACATTTCATTACAATTTTTCCACATTGAGTAAAATTTCAAAACATACACTGATATATAAATAATTAATGTATGAATTGTCTTTATGTTAAATTCAGCTGAGTATCATAGCCTATGGGCCACTTGTTTCCAGATTTCATTAGGTTTTTATCTTCCTGGAATTCACACCTTAAATTGTTAATTTATATGATTATTTGTGAATTCTGTAGATGATCATTGTTTTTCTTTGTTATATACAGACTGCACGCCAGATCCTGTGCATCACGTTACTTCTAGGTCTGACAAATGAGGATGACCACCACGTGAGGGCATCAGCTGTCCGGGCCCTTGGTTGTTATGTTCTCTACCCCTGTCTAAGAGAAGTATGTCCTGCTCACATGGTTCTACAGTGATATTTATGAATGCATGTAAGCATTACATGCAAAGGATGCCATTCTGTCAAACTAACATGCAGAATAATATTATTTCAATAAATTTGATTCCTGTAACCTTTCCTTAACAATAAACCATTTCAGTTTTTTAGCTCAGCTGACTATAAGTCATCTGAGCTATAGTCACGGTCCATTGTCCATCGTCTGTCGTTCCGTCTGTCCGTCTGGATGTCCGTCCGTAAGACTGGCACATTTCGACACCATTGGACCTACAAATCTGAAATTCGGCATGCTGTTAGATGTCCCTAAATTCTCCTACCATGCCAAAAATTGGGTCAGTAGGACTTTGTTCCTTTGCAATATTGAGGAAAAACCTCAATTTTTAGCGAAACTGTGAGCTTATGTGATGGTGCTGCGTCATCCGTCGTTGCGTTGTGCGACGTCTGTACGTTAACCATAGCTAACTCAAAAACTGCAGTAGCTAGCATCACCAATTATTTTGCAAATAATCAGTCATCTGAAAAACTCTATCAGATTTTGTTTATTTTTAGCTCAGCTGACTATAAGTCATCTGAGCTATAGTCGTGGTCCATTGTCTGTCTGTCAGTCTTGTCTGTCTGGCCGTCCATCCGTCCGGATGTCCGTCCGTAAGACTGGCACGTTTCGACACCATTGGACCTTCGAATCTGAAATTTGATATACAGTTAGATGTCCCCAAAATCTCCTACCATGCCAAAAATTGGGTCAATAGGACTTTGTTCCTTTGAGATATTAAGGAAAAACCTCAATTTTTTATTAGAAATCTATTTTCACACTTCAGGACTGACTAATATCAAAACCACTCATCTGGTTTTCTTCATTTTAACCATAAATATTCCTCTATATGGTTCCTATGTACATGCCAGAAATTAAGTCAGTGTTATTTAATTTAAAAAAGTTATGGGCCTAAACATAATGGACTTTGTAAAAAAATCAGGAAAGATATTCGGTCACTTAAGACCAAAAGTGTTAAAGGTAGGGACTTTTTTTCAGTAATACTACTTAACCAGTTGCTGTTTGGGACGCCCCCTGGATGCCTGTCACAAAACTAATACGCTGTATTCATAAGCCACGATAATGCACGATGGACTCACTGTCCTAATCCAATTTTCCATGCTAATTATTTGCGTTAAATATCTATGCCACGCCATTGAACACATTTCCATATGGTTCAAGGACACCCCAAACCGTACATTGAAATTTCTCGTGAATATTAATTAAATTCTGATTAGGACTCTGTTGGCAAGCCGATTGGTTTAATTGAGTCAGCAAGTGACACAAGGTTCGCCAACAAGCGCAATGTTTGAACTGACCGTGCCATGTTGTTATGACAATAACTCATATAAGACTTCCATAAAAGATTGGTATCTAACTAAATTATTATCATTTTGTACTTAAAATGTGAATAATTCTCATTCCTAAAGCCATTTTCTGTGTTTATGATGCCTGTTATGAAGGTCGAGCAATGTCACAAATTTTCAAGATGGCGGCTGTAGGACTTGCCGCTCGATAGACCTTGTGCTTTGACAAATCTCAGAATATGTTTTGAACAAAATAAATATGAAAAGATGTTCGATAAAGTTTACTACCGTAGATCAGCGTTTTACCACCGCGGCCATAAAATAAGACTTAGAACCGAAAATCCTGACTAATTTTAATCGACAAGGGATGCGGCTATAATACGCAGGTTAGGCTAAAACCAAACGTACAAGAGACTCGATGGCCAGCAGTGGCGCAATGGGCGATATTAGGCAGAGGAAGGTGGAAGTGAATACTAAGAATATATATTTAATGATATTGCATATTTGTGTATTAATTTTATTCATTGTTAATGTTATAAATGTAAAATTAATATTGTAAACAGGCTTATATGTATTAACAAACTTCTCCTTCAGTCACAAACCACGGCCTTTTTCGCGCCATAACTGATAAAAGATCGATATTCACTCACCAAATTATGCACTCTAACAGTTGTACCTAAAATTGAGCATGGCTGCAATACTGGTAAAACAAGATATTTCTGGAACATATCCTTTCTTTTAAAATAAACTGTAAAACAAAAGATAACCAAAGACCATACTTCTTCGGCAACTAAACCTGCGTTCATGTTCAGATACTTATTCATTCATCACATTGTCAACAGATGGCGCTCAAAGGTCATAACCTCACCGGCTAGTTCAGTAATCATTTAATATAGCACGTTTTGCCAGCAGACGGTTCAGGCACCAATGTGCATATATTATGATCAGCAGGACCCTGGAAGTAGGCGTACAGGCAGTGTGTGAACATCGACGAGGGATTCGTTTGTTCAAAGGTTTTGTCAAGGATGTTAATTGACCGGCGTTGTATAGAGTCTAAATAAAAGTTTGTCATTGCAAAGAGTACCGTTGGCTTATACAATGCTTTGATGTCCCACTGAAGTTTAATTAGCCAGTGTAATGGTGTAAGATATCCCAAGGCCCGCTTGTTCCGTAATCATTTTATATGGCATGTTTTGCCAGTAGACTGTGCAGACACCATTTTGCATATATTATGATCAGCAGGACCTGGGGGTTCAGGCGGTATGATCACCGACGTGGGTGTCATTTATTTAAACGTTTTGTTGTTAAATGAACAACAGTGTATAAAGTCTAAATACAAGTACCGTCGTCCTATACAATGCTTTGATCTGTTGATGTCCAATGAAGTTTAATTAGCAAAGTTAAAGGCGCAAGATTCTCGGGCATTCAGTGATGTGTCAAATTAATTTCGCGGCCCTACTAGGATTCGTCTTGGATGAGTCGTCATAAACCGAACAAATTGTCATCTATTCTAAATGGATAGATCAGGCTGTTTAACCAAATAATTAAATTAATTAACAAATCAAAGCAACATACACAGTTGCAACTTGTTCAGTTTCCAAAAACTGTTATGCCGGATCGCATATCAGCATACCACAGCGTTCCTAGCTGCAGTCTAGCTTTTGAGGGAAACCTTTTTTCGTTATGTTTCCATACACCAGCTGGCAGTGGAACGTGGTGAGAATGTGGTGCGGCCATTAAGTAAGGTTTTGGGTATTTTTTACTCCAATGAAGGAGCCTTCCAGGTATTTTACGAACATGGGGTGCGGCCATTAGACGACGTGCGGCGGCAAAACGTGGATCTACGTTAACTGAAATTCGAGAATGTTTATTATGTCTTAAGATAAAAAAAAGACACCTGACATCGTTTTGACACTGTTAACCATCATGCAATTCCACGGGGATTCCCTGAAAAAAACTGTCACCGGGCGACAAACGGGAAATACGTGCTTTACCGGGAGTACCAAAACGATCTTAGTTAACATTACAAAGGTTGAAATACATATATAAATGTTAGATTTTATCATTCTGGTGGACTTTTGGCTACTTTCATAGGGTTTTATACAGATTTGATGGATAAATCTGTGAGTTTACATTTTTTTATCACCTTTCTTTGAAGTTCACCTGGTCTTAATTGGTTCTTCATACCTGAACAGGTAGGCAATTGCAGTTTACCCTTATTTAAATCAACATGATATTTCATGTCAAATATACAAGTATTTTTTTTTTTTATAAATTTCTTTGAACAAATCTTATATGGTTTTGTCTAATTTATTTCAGGACTCCCCACCTGTAATAACTTAAATAACCTTAATCATATTTCATTAACCTGTTTTACCTAGATCTTCCATGACAATACACCAGGTACCGGCAGATTATAATTCCCTTATTGTTCCTAAATTCTACAATGTCTTCACTGGGATATACTGTAGACATTCATGTAGAAATATGCTAAAACAGCAAAGACAATATACTTACCTGAATTTACCTAATTTACCTGGTTCTACTAATAGATATATGTGAAATTTATGATTGGTTAAGTCATTAACCTCTTAGTCTATCAGCCAGACCGTGAAAATAAGGCCTCTCGGTACCAAAGGAGCGGCAATTGCTTTCATTATTTTTTCTAAAGGCATTGATCCATAGATCACAAAAATGCATGATAGCAGTTTGAGAGTGGTAGCTTTCTATATAATATAAGCCTGTTTCCATGGCAACCATGGTAATTTTTGCAGTAATTATGAAATTTAAAAAGAAGGCCATAACTTTGACAGTTTTGTGAACAAAAGGATGAAATAAATGCCAACATGCGTCAAAAGAAAGATTTTTATTTTTAATAATATTTTATACCCACAAAATAATTTGCATAATTGGCTGTATGCAAATATATGCTAATTGTTTTAGTAAAAATTCAAATGTTTACCCCAAACATATGTTCACAGTCCTTTGTTTTTTAATAAACACTTTTAGCTTAAACTTTACCTTACAGGATAGGAAATGTAATATGCAACACATATATGTTTGATAGTTATCATTATTCATCTTATTTGCATCTTAATGAATATTCATGGGACACTACCATAATGACTGTGTTCATGATTTATCTGTCATTGCATCTGTTATTGTCTGCGGTATGTCGAATGAATAATTTTTAAGCATGTAAGTATCCATGGTTTTATATGTAATTTTCAAAGCAGAATATATATTTACCAAATACACAAGTAAAATTTCCATATTAAATGAGACCATTTGCATAAATCTGCATAAATTTATATGATTTAGATCAAAATGGCACATTAATGTTCAACAGATTTACAATCCTTTTTTTAAATTAAATCAACACTTTCAGCATAAACTTTTCATTCCTGGGAAGATAATGAAGTGTACAACACATAAGATCCTTATCGATATTCATAATATTTGCATCTTAATGAATATACATAAGGCATTATTATAATGGCAATGTTCTTGATTTATCTATCAGTGCATCTGTTATTGTCTACAATAATTAAATAAATGATTTTGTAGGCCTGTAATTTTCCATGGTTTTCTATGCTATTTCCACAGCAGAATATATTTACTAAATATACAAATGAAGTTTGCATATTTAAATAAGACTATTTGCATAAATCTGAATAAATTGCTATAATTTAGTTCAAATGGCACATTTATGTTGAATAGATTTACAATCCAGTTTTTTATTATTAATTTTTCACTTTTAGCATAATTTTACATTGCTGGAATGAAAATGAAATATACAAAACATTCATATTAGATGCTCATTGATATTCATAATATTTACATCTTAATGAATATACATGAGACATTATAATGACAATGTTCTTGATTTATATATCAATGCATCTGTTGTCTGCGATAAATTGAATGATTTTGTAAGCATGGATGTATCCATGGTTTCCTATGTTAATTTAATGGCAGAACAAATATTTAATCGGTTCCCAAATTTTTATTTGCACATAAAATGAAGCCACTTGCATAAATCTGCGATAATTTCCACAATTTGGATGAAAACTTCACATCAAGATTGAACAGCTTTGCAATCATTGTCTCTGATCTCATGACATTGTCTTGGTGTCAGAGGAGAGGTTTGTATGTTGGACTGTACAGTAAGAATCCTACGGTGGCTCATATAGGACATGCACAAAATTATTTTTTATCTTGTTTCCACGCGATAATTATCTCGTTCGCACGCGATAGTATCCCGTTCCCACGCGATAATTATCTCGTTCCCACGCGTTAGTATTGCGTGGCCACGCGTTAGTATGCCATGCTAGCTTAAGCCCTCCTTTGGACAAGAATGTCTGTGGTCTGTTGTATATCGAGCATCGATGCAGCTTAAATTTTTTGTATGTATTTCGTTGTATGTGCGTTATCGCCGAATGCTTTGAGGTAAATTCCAGCAGTTTTCATTGCGTTGGTTCAAAATTTCATTGCGTTGGTTCAACAAGCCCATTTTTATTAGTTAATGGAAAACTGTATTGAGTTTGTTTTAGGTTCAGGGTGATATAAACCCTTGTGTACCAAACATATGAATTAAACTGAAACACTTATTTGTATTTTACCTTTCCAGAAAATCTTATTTTTTAGGGCTAGGGTTGGGGTTATTTAATTCCGGGTATACTTAATAGGGTTAACAACATTTTGGTTTGTGTTATGTCTCAAGGGAGAAGCTTACAACAAAAGGTCTCAGCCATGCCACTTCATTATAACTTTGGGGGAGGGGGTTTAAGGAGACCTTTTTACGAGAATTTTTCTCATTCTTCCCCCTCACATCTCTCTTTCTACAATAAAACTCCAGTTATGTAATTCATATTATGAACATTAATTATCGCGTGGCCACGCAATAGTATCGCGTGGGAACGAGATAATTATCGCGTGGCCACAAGATACTTACGTGTGGCCAGGAGATAATTATCGCGTGGCCACGAAATACTGACGCATGGGAACGAGATACTATCTCGTGGGAACGAGATAAAAATAATTTTGTGCATGTCCTATATGAGCCACCGTAATTCTCAAATGAAAATATATAAATTTGCATAATTAATTTGAAAATATCAACCTTTCAAAGCACCGGATTATTTAAATATTGACATTTTAATGCATTCAGTTATTAGATTAACCTTTTCTCAAAGATGTCTTTACTTTCTGCAACACTTCTCAACACTTCATAAATGTCAAGGTCCTTCTGCGTCTATGCTATCAGGAGCATAAGGGCAAGCACACGGTCTGCTTGAAGCATGATTTCTTTTCCTTTGGGTTTTAGCTCAGCTAAATAAAAAAGTCATCTGAGCCATAGCGATAAATTTTTGTCCATCACCCATCTATCTGTCATAGCGTCTCTCTGTCTGTCTGTCCGTTAACAGGGCACATATTGTAACCGCTGGACCTAGAAACGTATTTATATATCAAATAGTGTTTCATTATTTCCTGAAGACTAATGGTGCCAGTGAAAATTCAAAACAAGGCCTCCAAGCCTAAAGCTTACCTGTGCAATAGGATATACATCAGGGATAATGATTCCAGGATAATATGCTTGACCTTTACTTTTCAAGTACAATGCAAGTACTAAACATTTTAAAAACAACGTATGTACACATATGCTAAATTTTAAGCTGCATATCAAAGTTCTACTGATAAACAAGGAGGAACATACCTTTGTGCAAAAACCTGTTGTAGGTGGCAACACTACTATTGTATACAACGAAGCTATCTGATATGAATAGATATGCACAATACGATTGTGTTATATAAAAACTTCTCTTGAATCAGGTGCACTGGGCTGAATGAGCTCAGCCGAGACAGGCAGTTGCCCCAAGTCAAACAATGAAACTTGGCAGGTCCAACTACTGTACTAAATGAACTCTTGACCTGTACCTGGCTACACTGAGTGAACTCTTCATCTGTTGCAACATCTGTTACAGTTGGTAGTCTGCCAAAGCTATAAATAGATCCAGACTTAGACTTGGACTGTTGCCAAGTATAAAAAGTTGGAAGTATGCCAAGTTATTTCTAGATACAGACAAAATCTTGCAATCTATTCTTATACAATTGAAAGAACCCTACCCTAGGATAATTGTTGTGAAAAATTAAACCATTCAGCCTGACAGTTTCATAATAAAACATTTTTAAGCTGAGAGAGGCTAAAATTACTATGTTTTTGTCCGTAAAAAAACGGTTAATGTAGAATGTGCTACAAAAACCTCTATTTCAAATATGAGTCATGTGACAAACATTGGTGATGCTGGCTCCTGTCTTTTCTGAGCTTGTAATGTTAGTATGCTTACTTGGCCAAATGGCTAAGTTCAAATTCCTGTAACTCGGCAATTCAATGCATTTGAACAAACTTGAGAGAGCATGTCCCAGGAATCATTTCTGTGAATTATTGAACAATTTGGCCGAATGATTTTGGAGGAGAATATTCCAAAGGTTTTAAATGTAAAATGTAAGCTGATGCAGGTGGCGCCACAAAAAGCCTAATCCCACAACATTTGATATATAACTGATTTTTGCGTAAAATTTGGGGATGCTAGCTCCAGCTATTCCTGAGAAATTATGGGTTAATGTACCAATGACCCATGAACCCCCATTCAAAAAAGGTCGATGCATGTGGATCCACTTATACCTCAATTTCAAATATGACTCACAAAATTACAAAAAATTTGGTGATGGTAGCTCTAGCCATTTCTAAGTTTGTAATTTTTGTATGCTGTTTTGGCCAAAATACAAAATTTTGCTTCCCATAACTTAGCCAAAATCACTGAACTAAAAACATTCGAACAAACTTGAGAAAAATTGTTTCTGGAATTATTTCTGTGAAATATTGAAAAATTTGGCGGGACGGTTTCAGAGGAATTTTTTTAAGGTTTTCTTTTTAGCTTTTTCCATATAAAATCCAAGTCAATGCAGATTTCCAAAAAAATAAATTCAATCTGAAAGTGTTTGACATGTTACTAATTCTTTCATAAAATTTGGCGCTTCTAGCTCTGACATTTTTTTAGATGGTATGATTTAACGTAAGGATGACAGCGGACGGACGATGCTGCACCATCGCATAAGCTCTCAGATTGAAAATAAAAGGTAACACCACCAGTCTGCAGAAACTGATGAATCACTCCATGATAAATATGCATGGAAACTTAAGTATCACCGCCTTCTATGCATTAGTTATTCAGATACTAGTGCTTTTGTATCAAATTTTTAATAAATCTGAGTCCTATAGCTCAGAGGATATGGGTAACAGAGACCTTATTTCAGGTTTCTTTGGAGATTTTTCTTGGACTTCCCTGGATTTTAAATAAGAAGGTCCAAGGCCTAAAGATTACGATTTGTGCCCTATTAATGGACGACCGCTTGATTTGAATGTTAAAAAAAAAGAAATAAATGCATGAAAATTGAAAAAATATAGGCGGCACCACCAGTCTGCTGGAACTGATGAAACAATGATCCTGGGGACCAATGCAACATTTATTCAGATACTGAAGCTTTTGCATCAAATTTTTAATTATTCTGGGGGGGGGGGGGGGGGGTCGTTACTTACAAGATCCATAGCTCGGAGGATATGGGTAACAGAGACCTATTGTTGGTTTCCTTGGAGTTTTTGCATTGATCTCCCAGGATTTACTGCTATAAAATTCTATGTCTAACAGTTTAGATTTGCGCTGTGTTCACGGCCGGACGGTCAGACAAAGGGTGATCACTATAGCTCAGATGACTTACAGTGTGCATAGTCATTTTTTAGGTCAGCTGACTGCATACAAATGCTAGCTTTCATGGGAATGGCTGGACATATTATCATAAAACTTTTTCTTCTTCTTCTTGATTTTGAAGAACATTAATTGCTATAGTGGAACGGGATCACCACCTAAAAATTTGGCGTTCACATGATAAAATTCCTTATTGAAAAGGTCTTCCTAGTCAGCTGAGCATCATGACCCATGGGTCACTGGTTACTTGAGTTGCATTTTTAGCTCAGCTGACTATAAGTCATCTGAGCTATAGTCGTGGTCCATTGTCCGTCGTCTGTCCGTCCGTCCGTCCGTCCGTCCGTCTGTAGATGTGGCACGTTTTGAAACCGTAAGACCTAGGAATCCAAAATTCAGCATAATGTTAGATGTCCCCAAGATCTCCTACCAAGCCGAAAACTGGGTCTTTGCGACTTTGTTCCTTTGAGAAATTAAGGAAAAACCTCAATTTTTTATTAAAATCGTATTTTCACACTTCAGGACTGCCTAATATCAAAACTACTCATCTGTTTTTCCTCATATTTACCATAAATATTCCTCTATATAGTTCCTATGTACATCCAAGAAATTAAGTCTGTAAAGTATAAATTCTTTAAGTTATGGGCCCAAACATAATGGACTTTGTTAAAAATCAGGAAAAATAATAACTCACTTAACATGAAAAATTTTGAAACTAGAGTCTATTTTCTCAAGTATATAACTATGTTTAATTAAGATTCAATTGTTTACCCAAAATTAGATCCCAATTTTGTAAATATTTTAAGTTATTAGCATTAAAAAAAAATCAGTACCTTAAATTTTGCCCAACTTTGACCATGGCACGTTTTTTTCCTGTAAGCACCATTGATTTAATTTTCACAGCATGTAAACATAAATATTTAGTTTGTCTAAATCTGAAATTTGTAAATAAAAGCTTGAAAATTAAGCTAGTTATTGATTTTTTTCTGTAGTCACTTGCTTTGATTACAGATGCAGGGTCCCACTCCAGGTCACTGGAAGTCAGCTATGCCAGGGTTTCTGATTTGTTACAGTCACTGGGGGAGATCCCCTGCTGTGACAGGTGTACAGTTATTCTCATATCACCACCCCAATCACCCCCCCCCCCCCCCCCCCGGCAAACCCAACCCACCAAGTGTTATAGTGTTATGCAGTAATTGTTATTGTTTTCACTGTATCTCCTTAATTGTAATGCTGTTTCCACTCCGATATGCAAAAACTTTCCTTGAAAAAATAATTCAAGGTGTAATCCAGAAGATGCAATGTTGTGTATTGTAGCATTTTTAAAGAAATAAATTTTCTTTTAAATGATTTTAACAAATATAAATTAACCCATCAGTATGCTTAAATTATTATAAAATATGAAGCACATTATGGATAAATAAAGACACAATTAAAATTGTGAAATCTAAATCAAGTATTATTTTTAGATATTTATTGTTTTGCAGATTTAAAAGATATATTTTTGTGGTAAAAAATAAATAAACATTTGTATGCATGATGTGGTGTTATCTGACAAGATTGAGATGTATGATGATGCAATTGAGAATTATGAATCAACTTTTATATTCAGATATATATGTTAAATTGGAAATGTATAGAAATACAAGTTATCTGACAAGATTGAGATGTATGATGATGCAATTGAGAATTATGAATCAACTTTTATATTCAGATATATATGTTGAATTGGAAATGTATAGAAATATAAACTTAAATTAGAAAATAATTGATGTGATAAAAAAATCAGGATTTAATACAAACATTTGTTCATTATTTTCCTGCCTCAGCAGAATTTGAGATCAGGCTTTGTTTGCCCAGTTTTATGTTGTTAATTAGCTATATTTCAACTGTATACATTTCATAAAAAAAATACATATATATTTAATAATATATATTATACAAAAAAGTAGATTCAATTGAACAAATGTGTAAACTACTGAAATGTCAACAGTTAATCGAAAAAACAACTAATGATCATGGTAATAGTACAGATCATTTGTTCACAAACTGCTCACATACTTTAGTTTCAACATTAGGAAACACATGGTCAGGTCACAAAATATTTTTTGCAACAATTTCTTGCTCATCAATACAAACCAATCATATAAACCAACCATGGCCTTTATTACCTCTTCCTCTTACACTTTATCTCCATTAGATATTATTTTAGATTTTTACCTTCAAGGTTAACGTCAGCTGAGCACAGTGACCCATAGGTCCCTTGTTTTGTGTATGCCACTGAATGTTTGCAACTTCTTCTTAGATATTTGATAGTTGAAACTCAACCGGCCTGGCTCACATTCCAACCTCTTATACTGCACTCTTTAACTGTAGTTTCCAATTTTTGTATAGAAGAGAAATGGAGACCAGGAAACGTTTGAGCAAGTGACATCATCTATTCTTTCTGCTGCTTTGAGAGAATGCCCACAAAGCAAAAGGGTAGATGTTTTTTATGTCTATCATACAAGAAGTCAAGAACAAAGCAGAAACAGTTTTTGGTCTCTTAGGTCAGACATGGAATGTTCCATCAAGTGTCATTAATGCATTGGAAATCTTCACATTTAAGCTATATGTCTCTAACACCAACCAGCAAAATATTAATTATCACATATATTTATTTTGCACCTAAAAAGGTGAAATTAAACCCCGTCAAATGCTACCTTGTAAAGAATGTCTGTACAAGCATAGCAAACGTGCAAACTACCAAACAGTTGTGTGGCGCCGCTGCTTTAATAAAGATCAAGATAATCCAAGTCCTGTTGGTCATGGATATATTTGAGAAACCTCTGAAGGGAATGACAAGCTCAGTATAGATTGGATGGATGGTTTGCCAGCCCCTGAAAGTATTGGATTTGTCAGCTTGTAATTGTTCAAAGTCATGTAATCTCACTGACTGCAAGTGAATCGTTCAAAGGCTAAAATGTTCATATATGTGCAGTTAAAAAAAACTTGTGATAACCAAGTAAATGACAAGAGTGAAGATGACGAGGTTGTCATATCATGTGGATACATTAGATCGATGAACATGAATTCTGATTATAAACAACAATTCATATCAAATGGGACGCATTCCTACACACTGGACAGGTTTACACAAGTAATGATTAAACCTCCTGATAATGATAAAACCTGTCAATAAAATGTACAGGAATTTCCATTTATTATACATAATTAATTGATTGGCAATGTGTAAGGGTGATGCATTTAATTGTCCTTTGTAGTTAAAACAGAATTGTCTGATGTTTCCATCCTAGAGTATAATACACTATCATCCTTGATATATTAAATTTGACTTAATATCATACAGTATGCTTTATTTGTTACTAATAGCCAGTCTGGATAAATGTATGTATATTCTCATTTAATTCTGTTTTAATTTTCATCCAGAGATGGGTTGATTATTATGTATACTTCATACTCTGTTTTTTTTTAATATGAAGAAATTAGGTTTTGCCGGAATGAGAATTAAAAACTAATTTGAATGTTCCCTGAGAAAACATACCTTATTACTGACAGAGGAAGCGTCCGATAGTTAAATATTAGAGAAAGAATGTTCAATATTTTATGACCGTACATTTTTTGGCTGCAGATGTTTTCTTGGATATAAAATAATGCAAATGCATGCAAACTCATGTTAAATGTATATGCATACAATGTATCATGCATAGATTGCATGATGTATGCATACAATCTATCTCGCTTAATTCAAAAGACAAAGAAAAGTGTTAAGTGAAAAGCTGAGCATAAAGTTGATAGAGATCGTTTAGTTGGAAATGGATAAATTAATAATTGAATGCTTTAACGTGTGGATATTTAAATTATCCAGTGCTTTAAAATGTCGATATTTTCAAATAAATTATGCAAATTTATTTATTTTCATTATGGATACTGTATAGTGCAACATACCAACTTTCCCTCTGACACTCAATATCATGAGATCAGAGACAAGGATTTCAAAGCTATTCAACCTTGATGTACAGTTTTCACCAGAATTATAGAAATTCATTGAAATTTAAACATTGTCATTTTAATGTCTCATTAAGATGCAAATATTATGAATATCAATGAGTATCTAATATGAAGGTGTTGTATATTTCATTTTCATTCCAGCAATGTAAAGTTATGCTGAAAGTGTTGAATTAATAATAAAAAAAAAACAGGATTGTAAACATGTTCAACATAAATGTGCCATTTCGATCTAAATTATAGCAATTTATTCAGATTTATGCAAAGAATCTCATTTGATATGCAAATTTTATTTGTGTATTTAGTAAATATATATTCTACTGTGAAAATTACAGAGAAACCATGGATACTTACACACTTACAAAATCATCCATTTGATATATTTTAGACAATAACAGATGCAGTGATAGATAAATCAGAAACATTGTCATTATAACAGTGCCTCATGTATATTCATTAAGATGCAAATATTATGAATATTTATGAGGATCTAATATAAATGAGTTATACACTTCATTTCTTCCCAGCAATGTAAAGTTTATGCTGAAAGTTTTGATTTAATAAAAAAACAGGATTGTAAATCTGTTCAATATAAATGTGTACATTTTGATCTAAATTATAGATATTTATTCAGATTTATGCAAATAGTTTCATTTAATATGCAACTTTAAAAAGTGTATTTAGTAAATATATATTGTGCTATGAAAATTGCAGAGAAAACCATAGAAACTTACATGCTTACAAAATCATCCATTCCATATAACGTAGACAATAACAGCTGCAGTGACCGATAAATCAAGAACATGATCGTTATGGTAGTGTCCGATGAATATTCATTAAGATGCAAATAAGATGAATAATAATGATT
The DNA here is from genome assembly GCA_026874595.1 of Sipunculus nudus. Taxonomy (NCBI): domain Eukaryota; kingdom Metazoa; phylum Annelida; class Sipuncula; order Golfingiida; family Sipunculidae; genus Sipunculus; species Sipunculus nudus. The sequence goes on from CM049312.1 coordinate 48,209,229, forward strand.
ATCAAACATAAATGCATTGTATATTTCATTTCCTGTCCAGCAAGGTGAAGTTTAAGCTGAAAGTGTTTATTTGACAAAAACAGAGGACTGTGAACATATGTTTGGTGTAAAAAAAGTGAATTTTTACTAGACAATTTGCATATATTTGCATACGGCCAAATATGCAAATTATTTTGTGTGTAGAAAATATAATTAAAAATAAATATCTTTCTTCTGATGCATTTTGGCGTCTATTTCATCCTTTTATACACAAAAATAACAAAGTTGTGGCCTTCTTTGTAAATTTCATAATTACCACAAAAATTACCATGGTTCCCATGGAAACAGGCTCATATTTTATAGAAAGCTACCACTCCCAAACTGCTATCATGCATTTTTGTAATCTATAGATCAACACCTTTAGAAAAAATAATGATAGCAATTGCCCCTCTTTTGGTACCGGCGAACCCCTTGGGCTGATAGACTATCTTGCTTGGTATCTCTGTAATATGTGTTAAAAATTTCATAAGGATCCACCAAAAATTTATCACATTATCAATAATGACATTAATGTACAGTGTGTCAAAATTGAAAGTGTGAGAAACCTAGAATGAATCTGAACAGTAAGGGGGTGTTTTGTGACAACCAAATACAAACAGTAAAGGATTAAATGATCAAAATTTAATTGTATACAAAAAAATAGATCAAAATCTGTTAAATTTTTTTAAATATTGGCAAAAATATAAAATTGGTACCTTAAATTCTGCCCAAGTTTGACCATGGCACATTTTTTTCCTGTAACTGCTGTGGATTTAATTTTCAAAGCATGTTTTTGTTACCATTTCAACTGTTAAAACCAAAAATTTGAAACCAGTTGGTCAAAAACTGTAGATTTTATTCAAGTTTTCAAGCACCATGTCACATATTGTTTACATCAAGCTAGTGTTGTGCAGTTTACTAGAGCTCAGCTCCCCAGCTTCAGCTCTAAGTTCCTTAAATTTGGCATACAGTTAGATGTCCCCCAAATCCCCTACCATACTAAAAGTTTGGTCACTAAGACTGCATTCCTTTGAGATGTAAAGAAAAAACTTCATTTTTCCATTAAAGACCCATTGTTACACTTTAAGATTGCCTAATATCAAAACCACAGATCTGACTTTGATCATATATAATATACATATTTTTCTATACATTTGCTATGCATATGCCAGAAATGATGTCAGTCTTGTGTAATTGTTTTAAGTTCTAGGCCCAAACATAATGCACTTTGTAAAAAATCAAGAAATAAATTTACTCTCTCTGAACGTGAGAATTGCAGAAAGTAGAGATTTTTTGCCCGGGATATAACATTATTTAATCAAGATTCAATTGTATTCCCAAAATTAGTTCTGAATTTTTCAAATTTTATAAGTTATTAGCATAAATATAAAATCAGTATCTTAAATTTTGCCCAACTTTTGCCATGGCATGTTTTTTCCCTGTAAGCACTGTTGATTTAATTTTCATATCTTGCACATGTAAGGATTTAAGCTTCTAAATTCTGAAGTTATAAAAGGAATTTGTTAAAAACTAGCTTTTATGAAAGTTTTTATGAGACCATATCACACCTAGGCTGTACTGAAGCCCCTCTTTTATGTCCCCACATTGACCTTTCAGGCCAATTATGCATGCTTGAAGCGAGGCACTCTGCAGCCAGCCAGCTCTTGGGTGGCTTCAGCTGGATCTAACTGTCCAACCCCCTCCTCTAGTATTTGTTTAGGCCATAAACATAACAATAAACTTTTTTTTTTAATTCTTGGTTTATGATAAAAACTTTTAAAAAAATAAATGGAAAAGGAATTTATAGTTAATGAGTTACAGGGGATTACCTTGCAATTACTGATCATTTATGGATCTTCCATGGATGGCCAAAATTGTATTTCAGATGCCACCAAGCAAGTCACCTTTGGGTATTTTTTATTTCAACCATAAAAATGAAAAATAAATTATTAAATAAATTGTTGTTTACTATTAGGGATTATATGAGGCAAGATAATGATAGACAAGGATGCAGTTGATTATATTAAATTAATCTAAATTTCCAGGTCTTTTCCAGGTGTTTAACTTGTTGGTTTATATTTAATACAAAATTAAAATAATAAATAAATATGTCAAAAATTTAAAATATTACTCAGACAAGTGCTCATTAAAGATTTTAATTTGTTTGACTTATAACTCATGGTTGTATCAGTTGTTACATGATACTGGCTAAATAATCAAAATTTATATTGCTGGTCCTTTATTTCAGTTCATAAAATTAAACATTCCCAACTCCAGTTTGCTCCAGGTGTAATATATTGGGTGTTTTGATCCTTGGATTAATTTTAACACGTGTATTAGTTTTATAGCTGAGAATACTTTTCTTTTTTCCTGATACCATTTAAAAAAATATAAATATTCAAATTTTTCCTGTTAGTGTTGTGGATTTAATTTTCACAGCATGTACACATTAACATTTCATCTGTTAAAATCTGAAATTTGAAACCAATTGATCAAAAACTGTAGATTTCATTCAAGTTTCCAGGTACCATGTCTTCAATGTTTACATCAGATCAGTATAAATGCAGTGTACTGGGCAGTTACATAACACCTTCAGGTCTGACCTACTGCCACTGTGAGTGTCTGGGTCATGCTGGGTCAGGCAGTAATTACCAGAGAGCCTCTCTTTCTCTCTCTCTCTCTTTCCTCTACTTTTTCACTTTCTTTCTCCATCTTTTTTCTCTCTCTCTCTCTCTCTCTCTCTCTCTCTCTCTCTTTCACCCTAATTGCCTCCCTTCCTCCCTCCATCTCATTCTGTTGACAGGTACTATAAACTAGATACATTAGCTATAAATGTTGATGCAATTTAGAAATGTGAATCAACTGAAATATTCACAATCACATGTATGTTATACTGTAAATTTATAGTAACATTTGGAAACTTGGTTTAAAATTATGTAATGAAAAAAAGAAATAAATGCAAATATTGTTTATTTTTTCTTGGCTCAGTAGAATGGGGGAAAAAATGATTTGCTTTGTTTCTCCATTTTGCCTGTTTTAAATATTTAATCTTTATGAAAAAACTTTTTTTTATAAGCACTGTTGAATTAAATTTCATATCCTGTATGTATATGCAAGGGTGTATATGCAACTCTTATCATAACACCCCCCCCCCCCCATATCAATTCATTGCACCTGTGGAGTGGGGACGTTATGGCAATTGTATACATATCATAAACTGATAAAAAAGATTTACGAAATAAATTGGATCTTATCAGACAAATGTGTAAACTGTTGAACTGTCAACAGCTTATCAAAAAGGTAACCAATGGAAAGGCATGGTAAGACCTCAAATATTATTTGCAACATTTTCTTCAATCATATACACCAACCATGGCCCAGATTACATCTTCCTCTCAAACTTTATCTACATTTCATCATATTTTTAAGATTTTAACCTTCCAGGTGGTTCAGAACTGTTGACCATTTGTCCATAGGTACCTATGTACATGCCAGAAATTATGTCAATATTGTGTAATATGTAGACGTGAGGGTCATCAAAATAATGTACCTTGTCAAGACCGATCTGTCAAGATATCATGTCATGCAGTCACAAATTCATTAATCCCCTCATAAGCATAGTTAATCATAACCTTGTATCTGTCAAATTGAAATCTTGAAGTTTTCCATACACTATAGATCCTTCAACAAATAGCCTTATCATCATTATACCACTGCTTAGTATACTGTCATTGCATTCATATTTGCTCAAATAAATTGCTTTTGTCGACCCCTCCCAAATAAATAAAAAATAAACCACTATATTTTACTCCATTTTAATCTGTCAGTCAGGTTATTTCATATATCATTTACTCACATATTACATTATATTCCTTTATAAAAGCCAAACATGACCATGATATTCTAAGCTTTATCTACTCAATAGAGTATCACAATGGTGATACATTTATAGTCCAATCATGATCAGCTGAGCGCTGTGACCCATGGGTCCCTTGTTTTTTCTAACTGCATTTTCTTAGATTTTATAGGGAAAAAGCTAAAAAAGCTTTAAAAATCTTCTTCTCTGAATTTTTCCAGCCAAATTGTCCCATATTTCACAGAAATGATCCCTGGAACAATCTCTCTCAAGTTTGTTTGAATAGTTCCTGTTCGGAGATTTTTGGCCGAGTTACAGGAGCATACATGGGGTAATAGTAATTAGTAATAGTAATAGACTATTACAGCTTATTCCATGTAATAGTAATAGTAATAGTAATAGACTCAAAAAATTGAGCTGTAATAGTAATAGTAATAGCAACAGGAGGCAAAGTAACAGAGTAATACATAATACTTTCTATTACTTCTTGTGACCCCCTTGATCATGAAGCATATCAACAGATAATGCTGAACAGACTCAGTTCTTGTCCAGTAGTTGCCCAGGCTGTGCCTATTATTGAGGCAAGCATCGGCAAGCTGCCATACTGCTGGTGACCACTGGTGCTAATTACATAAAGAGTACAGGACACAGCATGTCTTAGCCAAATAAGTTACCTGGCACAATCTGACCTTTGATTAATAAACCATGGATAAATAGAGGCATGTTTGATGTTAAGAGACAGATAAATAGTGAATTATTATTGTGACATGTACATAATTTCTCACATCCATCAATCCATAAGCATATTTTGAAATGTACCTAGATTTGTTTTCACCAGCAAGTTTGCATTTTAATAATAAATATTGCAATAACACACATTCAAGAAAAAAATAATATGGAACAGGATACAGTGCAGACCCAAAATGTTTATGATAAGCTTATGGTGTTTTCACTAGCCATAAATTATTGAAGCCTACAATGCTTTAAACAGGAGGTTGAACTTAGTCATCTGTCCAAAAAAGCACTTTTATATTTCAATCTCAAAAACAGCTAAAGCTATCATCACCAAATTTTATGCCAATGTTTGTCATATATGTCATGTCTAAAATCGAGTAATTGGTGGCGCCACATACATTGATCTTTTCTTTTCAAGCGAAAATGTTATTTAAGACTCTTCTAGCTTATACATTGTTTTATAATGAAACTGTTAAGCTGATCAGTTTAAACTTTAAAAGAATTATTCTATGGCAGGGTTCTGCCAGTTTTATAAGAATAGATTGGGTAAATACAGTTTTAAAAAAGCATTGTAGCCAATTGAAAAAGGCTTTCTGTATTTGAAAACAGACTGAGTTTCAGAAGCCAAGTCAAAAGGTCACTCAGTACAAACAGGTGGGGTCCAGACATCACCATGGCAACTGACCTGGCTCTGGGGGTGTCTAGACAATGTGTCTAGACATATAAAAACACAGCGTCTAGACGTCTAGACAATGTTAAGATTCAGAATTCCCAGATTATTGGAACTATATCTTTCAACTGTTTGAAAAGACTTGGTTTGCATTTTAAGCGAATCGGGTTTATCATCAAGTCACATGTGAACTGCAACGCCCTCATTTTTGGTTGACCTCTGACCTTTCCTCACTGCCTAGCGTCCATTTGTGCGTCTGTTTCCACACATAAACCCGCATATCTCGGGAACCGTTTGACCGATCAGGCTAAAAGTTTTGCACAAATGTAGCCCTTTGATTGCTTTATAACATACACTAAAAATGGTGGCACCATCTGCAACCATTAATGCACAGCACCCATCTGTTCATCTGCCTTGGAATAAAATCACTCATATCTCAGCAGTGGTTGGACTTGTCCATCTGAAATTTTGCAGGTTTATACATCCTGGACAGGTTTCTCTATTTTATGACAGGTGGCGCCACCTACAGTCATGTATACTCTGCAGACATCCAAGCTTATATCTCGGGAACCGTTTGACCGATTCGGCAAAAATTTTGCATGTGTATAGATCTCACATAGCTCTTTATCAAAGGCAAAACTGGTGGCGCCACCTGCAACCATTTTTGCACAGCGTCCATCTGTTCATCTGCCTTGGGATAAAATCACTCATATCTAAGCAGTGGTTGGACTTATCCACCTGAAATTTTGCAGGTTTAAACATCCTGGACAGCTCTCTTGATTTTATGACAGGTGGCGCAACCTGCATTCAGGTTTACTCTGCAGACATCCAAGCTCATATCTCAGGAACCGTTTGACCGATTGGGCCAAAATTTTGCATGTGTATAGATCTCATATAGCTCTTCATCATAGACAAAACTTGTGGCGCCACCTGCAACCATTTATGCACAGCATCCATCTGTTCATCTGCCTTTGGATAAAATCACTCATATCTCAGCATTGGTTGGATTTGTCCATCTGAAATTTTGCAGGTTTATACATCCTGGACAGCTTTCTTGATTTTATGACAGGTGGCGCCACCTACATTCATGTTTACTCTGCAGACATCCACGCTCATATCTTGGGAACCGTTTGACCGATTGGGGCAAAATTTTGCATGTGTATAGATCTCACATAGCTCTTCATTATTGGCAAAACTGGTGGCACCACCTGCAACCACTTATGCACAGCGTCCATCTGTTCATCTGCCTTGGGTTAAATTACTCATATTTCAGAAGTGGTTTGACTTATCCACCTGAAATTTTGCAGGTTTATACATCCTGGACAGCTCTCTTGATTTTATGACAGGTGGCGCCACCTACATTCATGTTTACTCTACAGACATCCAAGCTCATATCTCCGGAACTGTTTGACTGATTTGGCCAAAATTTTGCATGTGTATAGATCTCATATAGCTCTTCATCATTGGGAAATCTGGTGGCGCCACCTGCAACCACTTATGCACAGCGTCCATCTGTTCATCAGCTTTGGGATAAAATTACTCATATTTCAGAAGTGGTTTGACTTATCCACCTGAAATTTTGCAGGTTTATACATCCTGGACAGCTTTCTTGATTTTTTGACAGGTGGCACCACCTACATTCACGTTCACTTTGCAGACATCCGAGCTGATATCTCGGGAACCATTTGACCGATTGGGCCAAAATTTTGCTTGTGTATAGATCTCTCAAAGCTCTTCATCATAAGCAAAACTGGTGGCGCCAACTGCAACCACTTATGAACATCGTCCATCAGGCATCTGTCTTGGGGTAAAATCACTCATTTCTCAGCAGTGGTTTGACTTATCCACCTGAAATTTTGCAGGTTTATACATCCTGGACAATTTTCTTGATTTTATGACAGGTGCCACCACCTACATTCACGTTTACGCTGCAGACATCCATGCTAATATGCAACACACCTCACTCTCTTCCCCTTGCCACTTAATCCATGCCTCACTTCACCCGTCTCACTCTGATTTCTGTGGATACACATAGTTGCTTGTCGACTACCCATATTCTAGTTTTAAAATGTCCTAGTCTGAAACTTGCAGGTCTGAAATGTCCATTTTGCTGAAATAATAAAGACTAAGGTAGATATGCAGGACTTAAAGGATCAATATTAAATTATAAAAATAATCCTCCTTTAATACTCCCAAACTTTGCACAGGTTCGCATTAGGCCTGTAGGCCTTGTTTAATATTTTACAAGAATAATCCCCTTAATAATTCTTATATAATTAGGGCCCCGCTTGACAATTGGGTGCCCTATAGTGATCACTGTGTCAGTCTGTCCTTCTGTTCATCCGTCCTTCCGTCAGTGACACTTTCTTTCGCGGGTGATAACTCAACAACAAAACACTGCAGCTTTCCCAAATTCACAGGAATGATTTGCACCTATGAGGGCTCCAGACCTATTGAATTACAGACTTGTTGGAATTCCAGTATGTCTGCCACAGCCCAAACTCTGAGTTTCTTTTGCGCGCAATAACTCAATAACAAAATATTGCAGCTTTCCCAAATTCACAGGAATGATTTGCATCTATGAGGGCTCCAGACCTATCGAATTACAGACTTGTCTGAATTCCAATATGGCCTCCAAAGCCCAAACACTAATTTTCTTTCGTTGATAACTCAACAACAACATACTGCAGCTTTCCCAAATTCACAGGGTGGATTGGTACCTATGAGGGCTCCAGACCTATCGAATTACAGACTTGTCAGAATTCCAATATGGCTGCCACAGCCCAATCGCTGATTTTCTTTCGCGCGCAATAACTCAACAACAACATACTGCAGCTTTCCCAAATTCACAGGAATGATTCGCACCTATGAGGGCTCCAGACCTATCAAATAACAGACTTGTCTGAATTCCAATATGGCCGCAACAGCCCAATCGCTGATTTTCTTTCAATGATAACTCAACAACAACATATTGCAGCTTTCCCAAATTCACAGGGTAGATTGGTACCTATGAGGGCTCCAGACCTATCGAATTACACACTTGTCGGAATTCCAATATGGCTGCCACAGCCAAAACGCTGATTTTCTTTCGAGTTCAATAACACAACGACATACTGCAGCTTTCCCAAATTCACAGGAAAAATTCGCACCTATGAGGGCTCCGACCCGTTGAATTACAGACTTGTTGGAATTCCAATATGGCCACCACAGCCCAATCGCTAATTTTCTTTCATTGATAACTTAACAACAACATACTGCAGCTTTCCAAAATTCACAGGGTTGATTGGTACCTATGAGGGCTCAAGACCTATCGAATTACAGACTTGTCTGAATTCCAATATGGCCGCCACAGCCCAATCGCTGATTTTCTTTTGTTGATAACTCAACAACAACATACTGCAGCTTTCCCAAATACACAGGAATGATTGGTACCTATGAGGGCTCCAGACCTATTGAATTACAGACTTGTTGGAATTCCAATATGGCTGCCACAGCCCAATCGCTGTTTTTCTTTCATTGATAACAACAACATACTGCAGCTTTCCCAAATTCACAGGGTTGATTGGTACCTATGAGGGCTCCAGACCTATCGAATTACAGACTTGTCAGAATTCCAATATGGCCACCACAGCCCAATCGCTGATTTTCTTTCGCGCGCGATAACTCAACAACAACATACTGCAGCTTTCCCAAATTCACAGGAATGATTCGCACCTATGAGGGCTCCAGACCTATCAAATAACAGACTTGTCTGAATTCCAATATGGCCGCCACAGCCCAATCACTCATTTTCTTTCATTGATAACTTAACAACAACTTACTGCAGCTTTCCCAATTTCACAGGGATCATTGGTGCCTATGAGGGCTCCAGGCTTATTGAATTACAGACTGGCTCAAAATCAAATATGGCTAACAGATTACATTTGGTGATTTTCTGTTGCACACATTATTTCAGACATATCTTCTATGATATTGTTTGATTCAATAGGATTTTTTCCCTCATGCATATGGATAAAAATCTGTTTCTGTTTGTCATATTTTTCAAATTTAACTTAATTTTTCACCCATATGTAAACTAGTCCAGCTCTTGCAGAAACGTGGGGCCCTCTGAGGATCATTGTCCGACCACATCTAGTTATCTTTTATGGTTCCAAAGAATGAATTTTAGCTGAATTATAGAGATTGAATTGAGTCATTTTACCATATATGTCTGCTGTGTTAAGCAGATACATCTAGCCTTGCACCAGTTTATCAGCATACGTTACATCATGCCTTTAGACATTTAGATTTCAGGTTATCTATGATAAATATTGACAAGATTGTTTTTTAAAAGCTTTTAAAAAAAGTAGAATTATGATTTTAGATATTCCTCATGTCAGGCAATGTTTACAATCACAGGTATACAGCTCTCTGTGGGTATATAAAGTCGCTGTACATGGATTATAAATAATTGGTATCCATACTCAACTTAATTCAAGATTTTGCCATCAGTGAGATGTATCTGTAGTATAACTTTGCATTCAGTATGCATCTGTAGTAATTTTTTGCGAACCTGTGAGCTAATGCGATGGTGTGGTGGCATCCCTTGTCAGTGGTCTGTACGTTAACCCATACTATCTTGAAAACGACTGCAGCTAGCATCATGAAAATTAATTGAAAAACTCTGCATTTTCTAAGATTTTATAGAGGAAAAGCTAAAAAAAATCTTTAAAAATCTTCTCCTCTGAAAAGGTCAAGCTAAATTGTTCAGTATTTCACAGAAAAAATCTTTTACCATCTCTCTCAAATTTGTTTTAATGGTTCAAGTTTGGTGAATTTTGGCCAAGTTACAGGAAGTTGAACTTAGTCATCTGTCCAAAAATCATACTAAAATGACAATTTCAGAAATGGCCAGAGCTATCATCACCAAATTTTATGCCAGTGTTGGTCACACGAGTAAAAAATATGAAATTCAGGTATTGGTGGCACTGGTCATCTGTACACTAACCCATAATTTCTCAGGAATAGCAGGAGCTACCATCCCCAGATTTTATGCAATAATCTGTCACATATCAAATGTTGTGGGATTCAGCTTATTTTTTTGCTATCTGTATTTACTTAGATTTTATAGGGAAAAAGCTGAAAAAAAACTTTTAAAAGTCTTCTTCTTGTAAACGGTCCAGCCAAATTGTTCAATATTTTACAGAAATGATTGCAGATTTCGTGGTGCCACCTACATTGACCTGTTTTTAATGGGCAAAAACCTCATAATTTTAGCCTCTTTCAGCTTAAAATGTTTGTGATTAAACTATTAAGTTGAATCATTCAAGTTTTAGCGAACCTGTGAGTTTATGCGATGGTGTGGCGTCTGTACTTTAACCATAGCTATCTCGAAAACGGTAGGAGCTAGCATCACCAAATTTTTTGCAAATAATCAGTCATCTGAAAAACTCTATGGATTTTGTTTATTTTTTTCTAACTGCATTTTCTTAGATTTTATAGGGAAAAGCTAAAAAAGCTTTAAAAATCTTCTTCCCTGAAACTGTCCAGCCAAATTGTCCAATATTTCACAGAAATGATCCCTGGAACAATTTCTCTCAAGTTTGTTCGAATGATTCCAGTTCGGAGATTTTTGGCCAAGTTACAGGAGGTTGAACTTAGTCATCTGTCCAATAAAGCACACTAAAATTAAAATCTCAGAAACGGCTAGAGCTATAATCACCAAATTTTATACCAATGTTTGTCACATATGTCATATGTCATATCTGAAATTGAGTTATTGGTGGCGCCACCTACATTGATCTGTTTTTTTAAAAGTCTGAGAAATTCAATTCTACTCACGTACCAGCGGCTTCTGTTAGTTCGTAACTTCTTACCTTGCAGCGGCGTCTGTCCAATGTCGTCCAGGTCATCCTCCGTCATCCGTCAACTTTTGCTACGTCTTCCCACCTCGGGACGCCATATGCTTCTGTGTCCCATCCCTTCTTTTCTCCCTTCACGAGAGCTACTTCCGTTTGTTTTTCCTTTTCCCGCTAGATGGCTATTTTACTTTATAAAGAGTTCCGACAGTAATCAAATTCCTCTCTTCTTAAAACAATTCAAAATATTTTTTTTTATATATACATCAACAAATACAGCAGAACTCAAATAACATATTAACAGTCCCATCACCAATTGTCAATCCTTATATATATATATACACAAAAAAATATTGTGCATTAGTCTGGAAGCATGCCCTGCTCCAAAGTCAACATTAACTTTCTACAAGATGCTCCTCGTTTGTCAAACAGTCAGCCAACTGATCTTCTGATTTTATCCATTCTATCCTCTCAATTTGTCCCTCTGCTATTTGTCCTTTAATTCCACTCATTTCCAATCTCAATCTCTGTTACATCTTTTGTAGATTTCAGTGCATCATACAAAGATTTACAGTCTACCTTACAAATTACAGGCAAGTGCTGAGGATCAGCTCCCCTACCTGTCAATTCAGAAAACAGACTAGCCAAAAACACACAGGTATCAACTCCATCTGCCAAGGCAAGTGTTTCCCCTGCAAGGGTACTCCTGACAACCCTTCTAATCTTAGAATTCCAACAAAGAGGTGAAATTCTTCTGCCTTCTCCCATCAAACAAATAAATTGTCCTCCTTGTGTTCCACCGGTAGGTAGATTGCCAAGAGAGGCATCACTATAAATCACTGGAGATGGTTTTCCTCTTAAAGGTTGAAACTTAAGGGTGACTTTTTCTGTTTGTATTTTCCTAATTACCTTATTATCATCCAGCAGTTCCCCTTTCAGTGGCACTTTTGATACGAGAAGCTAAACAAGATGCATCAAAAATGATATCAGGCCTTGTTTGTCTGGCAATTCAAAGAATCTGTCCCAGTTTAGATCGCAAATCTTTCTTTTCTCCTGAAGTTACAGCTTCATCCTTACACAAAGCCCTGGACTTGTCAACTACAACGCCATTTAGAGCTGCTGCATATTTGTTCTGATTTACCAGTATCTCATTTTTATCTGCAGCTATCTCAATACCAATATATTTGAAAGTCCCACTTTCTTCTCTATCTATCACAAATTCAGACCTAATTTTATCAATGACATCCATCTCAAACTGTGCAGTGCCATCCCAAAGAAAATCATCCACATGGCAGGCCAGAACTCCTTTTAGTTCAGCATCTTCGTTATACCACAGGAACACTGCTGGATCTACTTTAAATACTTCAGCACCCATTGTTGTCATAACTGCTTTTACTCTCTTATACCAACATAATGATGCATCATTTAGTCCATACACACACTTGTTTAAAAACCACAATTTCCCTTGGTCTCCAGCTTCATTTGGGGGTCGAAGGAAAATCCTTCTGTCAACTTTATGTCCCTGAAGAAAGGCCGATTATCCATTGACCAAGGTTTCAAATGATTTTGAGCAAATATGGCTAGTATCATTCTCAAAGATTCATTTGCGCATGTAGGAGAATCCTTTTGAACACCATTGTCCAATTCTTCAAAACCTCTTGCAACCAGTCTAGCTTTAGTGCTAAAACCATCTTTATCTTCCTTCAAAGTACAAATCCACCTGGTAGAAATAGCCTTTTGTCCATTGTCATCAACTACTTTATACACTCCATGTTTTTTCCAATTTTCAATCTCTTTTATTTTAGCATCTTCAAAAGATACATCATGAGTGATCATAATCTCATCCTCATCTTCTTGTTGTATTTCATTTATTTCTAAGTCTATCACTGTCCTCAAATCAATAGACTTTTTCTTTTCTTCAGCTTCTGGATTGAGATATTCCCCGTTATACCAGTTTCTGTTTCTTCCGGTAGCTTTACCTGCCCTACCAAGTATTACAGCAGTATGTCTATCCCCATTAGTTTCAAGTCTAAATGAAACAGATTGTCCTGGTTTTATCCTTGCAAATGCAGTGGGCTGTTCATTTGAGTCAATTTGAATACTGTCATTTTCTTGAATTTCATTATTTGTATTTCCCCTTTCATTCTCTTCTTCCTCATCTGACTCTGGTACCTCCCTAGATTCCTCTTTTGGATATCTCTTCTCTCCTGGCTCATTCACACTTCTCTCTTGATTTTCACGATCTTGTAAATCTTGCAAATCATTTCTTCAACTTCTTTGACCTTTTTCAACCTGCACACATGTACTCTCACTATCTGTCCTCCATTTCGAACAAACACAACTACTCCATCTTGGCCGATAACTCTTCCTGGACCTCTCCACTCTCCAGCAGAGATATTAAAGAAATTATTAGTTGATGCTGGAATCAGAAGTAAAGGCATGTTCAGTGAACTTGAGAAAATTGTGGAACAATGTGAAATATGTATGAAATTTAAGAAAACACCACCAAGACCAGCTGTTGGTTTTCCTTTAGCTTCAGAGTTTAATGAAACTTTTTCTGCGGACTTGCATCAGTTAGGTGACTCAGTATGGCTTTTACACATGATTGATCAATTTACAAGATACAGTGCTGGTACAATTATGAAATCTGAAATGGGATTAGAGTTTGTTGAGAAGTTTATTAAGCACTGGATTAGTATCTTTGGTTCACCAAATAAGTTCCTCAGTGACAATGGAGGAGAATTTGAGAATGAAGAGGTAAAAAGGATGGGAGAGAGCTTTGGCATAGAAATTTTGAGTACAGCAGCATACAGTCCATGGAGCAATGGCACATGTGAAAGGCATAATCTTACTCTCAGTGAAACAATGAAAAAAGTAAAATTAGACAGGAACTGTAGTTGGGAAACTGCTTTGAATTGGGCACTAATGGCTCTCTACCATTTCCTTTTTAGCTCAGCTGACTATAAGTCATCTGAGCTATAGTCGTGGTCCATTGTCCGTCGTCCGTCCGTCTGTCCGTCCGTCCGTCCGTAGATGTGGCACGTTTTGAAACCGTAAGACCTAGGAATCCGAAATTCTGCATAATGTTAGATGTACCCAAGATCTCCTACCAAGCCGAAAACTGGGTCTTTGCGTCTTCATTCCTTTGAGAAATTAAGGAAAAACCTCAATTTTTTATTAAAAACCAATTTTCACACTTCAGGACTGCCTAATATCAAAACCACTTATCTGTTTTTCCTCATATTTCCTATAAATAATCCTCTATATAATTCCTATGTACATGCCAGAAATTATGTCTGTATTATATAATTTAAAAAAGTTATGGGCTCAAACATAATGCATTTTGTAAATAATCAGGAAAGAAATTTTATCACTTAACACAAAACTTGTAAAAGCTAAGCACTTTTTTTCCAGTAATATTACTTTAATTAATCAATATTAAATTGTATACCCAAAATTAGATCAAAATCTTTAAAATTTTTAAAATATTAGCAAAAATAAAAAATTGGTACCTTAAATATTGCCCAACTTTGACCATGGCACGTTTTTTTCCCTGTAAATGCTGTGGATTTAATTTTCACAGCATGTTTTTGTTAGCATTTCAACTGTTAACACCCAAAATTTGAAACCAGTTGATCAAAAACTGTAGATTATATTCAAGTTTTCAAGCACCATGTCACATATTGCTAGTGTTATGCAGTTTGCTAGAGCTCAGCTCCCGAGCTTCAGCTCTAAGTTCCTTAAATTCGGCATACAGTTAGATGTCTCCAAAATCCCCTACCATGCCAAGAATTCGGTCACTAGGACTTCATTCCTTTGAGATATTAATGAAAAACTTCATTTTTCCATTAAAAACCCATTGTTACACTTCAAGACTGCCTAATATCAAAACCACTCATCTGACTTTAATCATAAATAATATACATATTTTTCATTCTCTATGCACATGCCAGAATGATGTCAGTATTGCGTAATTGTTTTAAGTTATGGGCCCAAACATAATGCACTTTGTAAAAAATCAAGAAATATATTTACTCGCTTAACAAGGGCATTGCTGAAGCTAGAGATTTTTTTGTCAGGGATGTAACATTATTTAATCAAGATTCAATTGAATACCTAAAATTAGTTCTGAATTTTTCAAATTTTATAAGTTATTAGTATAAATATAAAATTAGTACCTTAAATTTTGCCAAACTGTGACCATGGCACGTTTGTTTCCTGTGAGCACTGTTGATATAATTTTCATATCATGCACACATAAGGATTTCAGCTTTTTAGTTTAGAAAGCTGAAAGAAATTGGCCAAAAATTGTAGCTTTTATTAATGATTTTTATGAGACCCTGTCAGACTTTGGCTCTCTCCAGCCCCTCTTGAGTCACCTGTATGTTGACCTTGTTGACCTTTCATCAAATTATGCACGCTTGAGGCGAGAATCCAGGCAGCTTATGGCCAGCCACAGTTGATCCAGGTGTCCAACCCAACTCATCTAGTAGTTTTATCCAACAACATAACAATAAACAATAAATTAATAAATTTTTATTGGTGTTTAATAACAAATTAAAGAAAAATAGAAAAGGAATTTGTTAGTTTATAATAACAGGAAATTAACTTGCAGTTACTGATGATATAAGAATCTTGTATCGATGGGTAGAATGTCACATATTCCAAACAACACCATGCAGTCACCTATGGCATTTTTCAGTTCAATTTTAATAATAAAGAAGTAAATCATATTATTCATTACTAATCATTAGGGATTATATGAAGGAAATTAATGATAGACAACTATGCAGTTGATAATATTAATCTAGATTCCTACTGTGTCTAGTGTGTACATTGATGTGAAATGAGTCCAAAATGAATTTTTTACAGTTATTTTTTTATATAAATAAAAGCCATAAAACCAGGTACTTAGATCATTATTTAAATGTGTGAATTTTGTTTATTCTGGATTCTCAACATCATTGTTTGGTGAAAACTGAATAAATACCAGACATGGTGTGAATACTTTGTAATTGTATTTAAATACGAATATGATTATGTACTCCATTATAAAATTTCTTGCATAATATAAAGAATGAGAATTCAGGTAAAAATGAAAGTATATGAATACTCGTGCAAATACTTTCAAAATGTATTCATGAATGCATTCATGAATATATTCTTTAATATTATTTTAATAATCATATCAGTTATATTTCATTTTAAAAAATCATATGATTCTCTTATTATTTTTAATAAAAATTATATTTGGGACAATATTTGTAATTTTTTAAAATAAATAGTTAAACTCTTATATTATATGTTCTGCTTATAAGTTATATGGCCAAGTCAAAATCTGTGTGACAATAATGTCCTGATGATGTAAACTGTAGCTGAACTGGTTTTTCAGACATGACTGCCTCATCTTTACCTAGATTCAACACAGCTCCAGCACGTTTTAATGATTGTTTACTGAGCAATAATGGTATATCTACATCAACTACCTCTGAACTTATATTACATTTTGTGTCTCCAATCACAGCTGGAATGGTTACATTTTTACTTGAGATTATCTAAGCTCCATCACCAAACTTGAAAGTTCTTTGGCTGGGTTTTTCTACAATCACTGCTCTTTTTGAAGTTTCTAAAGAGTCAATGTAATGGTCCAACCATTTCTGGCCACAGACAGTTCATGTACATGCTGTATCTATCACTGCAGAACCATAACACTCAGTCACAAAAACAAAATTAGGATCCAAGTTTTCCTTTGTAAACAATGTCAAATTACATTCTTCAACTGTATCTTTACGCTGTCGGTCATTTTCCCTAACAACATTTATGGGGGGAATTGTATATAAATAATGAACTTAGTCCTAACTACAGGGGCCATGGGTGTTGCGGTGTTACTTCTTAATGGCCCTGATCAGAACACAAGCTCTGAGCTTTGTTTACACACAATTGAGTGAAGGAGAAGAACTCAGACATGGAGAAAATCTTGGTCCACTCTCGTGGGCCAAAGGTTTATTTTATAACATCCAAACATGTCAACTTTTCGATTGTTTGTAAAGGTGAGGGAACTTTAGCCCTCAGATGTACACTTCACATGAAATATAGAAAATTGTACATACAGAAAAACAAACATGTTATTATACCGATCTAATTTTAACAAATCAAAAATAAACCTTGCATGATTAGGTTATAAAATCATCATGTAATTCCTGAATACTCTGTGATATAAAAAAAAATGATCTTGGTTTCAAATTGAACAAACAAAACATTTGCATATCCTATATATCATATGATCAATCCCTGATTTTTGTGGTGGAGGATGGGAGGAGGTGGAAAATCTGATCGCTGTTGTGTTGATTGACAATTAATTTGATAATGAAAACCCAGTGTATATATATAACCTTAGACAAAGCACTCATGTTCATGCGTGTTCCTGTTGACCTGATTGGTTAATCGTTCATTGCCCTAGGGCATGCCCCTTATACATATTACTAAGCGGTGTCGCTAGTGCCCTCTGTGGTGCACTTTACTAACTAAATAAGTGTACTCTCCTACCATAAATATTTTACAAACCTACGTTCGGTAAATTAATTTATGGGCGGAATTGTATATAAATAACCAACTTAGTCCTAACTACAGGGGCCATTGGTGTTGCGGTGTTACTTCTTAATGGCCCTGATGAGAAAACAAGCTCTGAGCTTTGTTTACACACAATTGAGTAAAGGAGAAGAACTCAGACATGGAGAAAATCTTGGTCCACTCTTGTGGGCCCAAGGTTTATTTTATAACATCCAAACATGTCAACTTTTCGATTGTTTGTAAAGGTGAGGGAACTTTGGCCACTGGGGCACTACTGGAGGCCTGGGGCACTACAGGAGTGGCCCTCCCCACCCCAGAGCTTGTGTTCTCGATAGAATTACCAGTGTTACTAGGTATATATATATATATATAGAATATTTACCTCTTTACATGTATGCATTCCTTGATGAAATCAACATATGTACATTCATCAAATATAATACAAAATTATGCTCAATAAACATTACAAAACAATGTGATTTCGTATTTTTACATGATATAACAATCAATGACATCTTAATAATATATATATATATATATAAAAGAAATTCAAACAAGTGTCCTTGTGAACATGAACCTGACACCAAGATCCACTCTCGGGTATCTGGTAAAGTTGGTTCAAAGACGTGATCTTACAGTGCACTTATATTGATTGATTGTCACAATTGTTTAAAATGTAACATATACACTTGGTCCTTTAATATGTGCATGTATATATAAAATTGAGCATAGACGCTGTGACATACAGGTAAGAGAACCCCAGACAGGAATTTTTGTTAGTTATAATACATCAACTGAGCCCACTCTTGGGTACCCAGCTGACTAATCATTATAATGACCCAAAGTCTTTATACATCTCATGTGTGTACTCACTCATGTACCCTGCATAAATCTGGATTGTCAACTTAAGGCAATTTAAAGTAAGCTTAACATGCAGTCCAGGTCCACTCTCGGGTACCTAGTTTGCTCTTATAAAAGAGACATTTTTTACCCCTATGTATTTCGGAAATGTGGGTCCACTCTCAGGTACCCAGAGGAAATTATAATTGATAAGCCTATGCTATACTATATTGTCTTATCCCCATGGGCCCACTCTCGGGTGCCCAGAGGAAATTTTGAATTAAAAAGTGTGTGCTATTCAATCGATGATAGGCCTCATAAATGTTATCTGGGTCCACTCTCGGGTACCCAGGTTATTTTGACTAGTGTTGGAGTAATCACAAGCCCCTCTTCATAACTGTATGATCCTAATATCTATATAACCAGGAATTTTACTGTACAGTGTGCAGTCTTATGTAGGACTTGAAAGCACTCAAGCGCCATCTGCCCAGTTGCCGTATTTGTGAGTCTGTGTACCCCTTAGCGGCAGATTCAGTTGCAGCTCCAATTCTAAAAGAATGACCTGTGTATTGGCCTTCTATCTTGGCATATATGCAACATTGCCTCAAGTAATTATCAAAGCGGGATCGTAGGAAACCTGGCCACCTGGGTAACTGAAAAGTGGACCAGGAGAACAACCCCTGAGTGAAACAAAGTGATGTAAGGCTGCAGCTGGACAGTATTGCTCACGAGCTTTCAAGGTCACCATGTCACATTGTCCCGGTGGAAGGTTTTTTGCCTGCCTAATCTAAAGTTTTGCCTGTCTTACCCGAGATTTGCTACCTAGTAAGATCAGGTCATCTCTCCGGATGACTGAGTTAGCTACTGCTTCTGATTTTGCCACTAACTCCCCAATACGGGAAAAACCATGGAAACACACTAAAAACAAGGCTTTTGCAAGTGCTACCTCATAGCGAGGTCCTACTACTTGGGGAACAGAATTAATCAATTTGATAAGAACGGCTGAGGTTATGGGTAATCTAATGTCCCTAGCAGGTTTCCTTTTCTGGGCTCCTGTGATAAGTTTCTTTATGTCTGCTGAGGTTATGGGGTCGGGAAGGCCCCTTACCTTGTGCACATAAGCAATCGCTGAACTAAAGGTAAGAACTGAACTTCCTGCTAGACCCTGGCTACCTGACTGGTAAGGAAAAGGAACACTATTGAAGGGGACACTGGGGGTATGTCATCTGCACCTAGATTGTAAGTACTACAGAATTCTCTTGAGAAGGTGCCAAACCCGGGTATACGACTTCCTTGTGGAAGGTGCCAGACTTTGTTTAACGAGCGATGCGCCAAGGTTGATCAGTCCAGAGAGGCTGGTAGGCCAGGAAACTTGTCCGGGATTTTTTCCATACTTGGTGCTAGCATTCGAAACCTGTCCACCTGTAAACACGACAAACAGTCAGCTAAAATGTTATATTTTCCTGGAATATGTGCTGCTGTAAAACTAATGTTATTTTGCAAGCACTGTAAAACTAATCTTCTAAGCAAGATCATGATTTTTTGTTCCTTGGATGTTTGCCTGTTAATAACATGCACTGCTGCAAGGTTGTCTGTGTGGAAACATATGTGCTTATTCTGAAGCTGTATCCCCCATACTTCTAAAGCCCACACTATACGAAACAACTCAAGCACTGCGATGTTGTATTCCTTCCATTTTTGGGGCCATCTCCCGTAAAACCATTTGTAACCCAGGATTGCCCCGAAGCCTAATTCTTTTGTTGCGTCTGTGTACAGAGACAATTGCTCTGAATTGAGTAGGTTTCTCTCTGGAAACATGGCCTTGCCGTTAAACTTTTTCAGAAAGATTAACCAAGTTCCTAGATCCTCCTTAGTCTCCCTGGTTAAGTTTGTTTTAAAATGAGGCTTGCGTAAACCTTTTGTTATGTCAATGAGCCTATGTAGGAATGGACGCCCGGGGATTACACTTGTGGCAAAGTTTAGCAATCCGACTAAAGACTGCAACTCTTTGAGTGAGACTTTTTTCCTTCTCAGAAAGCTTTGAATCATTTCCTGCACTTACTCAGCTTGTCTTCTGGTAGGCTAGCGACTTGTGCTGTTGAATCTAAGTCTATACCTAAAATGTAATTTTTGTAGCAGGGTTTGTGGTTTTTTCCATAGCAATTGGGACCCCTAAAGACCTACATACATTTAAAAATTCCTGTAAGGCAGTCTCACAATTGTTATAGGTATCTGCCAAGAAAAGAAAATCATCTAATACATGTACCACATTTTGACCTGTTTTCCATTTGACCACATGCTCTAAAGCACTAGAAAACTCCTCAAACAACCTACAACTGCTGGAACAGCCCATTGGCAAGCAAAGATCATGGTAGTAATATCCATCCCAGGAGAAACCCAGTAAGTGGTAATCTGTTGGATGTATTGGTATTAACCGGAACGCTGACTCTATGTCAGACTTTGCCATAAAACAGCCCCTGCCTACTTTCCCTATAACTTCAATGGCACTTGCTACTGTAGCATATGTTACAGATGACAGGTGAGTGGGAATCCCATCGTTGACCGAGTCACCATCAGGGAAGGAAAGGTGATGTATAAGAAGAAACTCACCTGGTTTCTTTTTAGGGCATAAGCCTAATGGGGAACATTTAAGATTGCTAAATGGAGGGGAACAGAATGGGCCAGCTATCCGTCCTGCTGAGAGTTCCTTTTGGATTTTCTTAGCTACCTGATCAGTTTTCTCTAACGTGATTTCAAATTGCTGCAATAAGATGCGGCATGTGGTAAAAAACAACCTATTTTAAATCCCTCTGAGAACCCTTGTACCAAGAATTTTGACTTCAGCTTATCATATCCTGATTCATCTAGAAGCTTCTCTAGTATATCGACCCTTACCGGTGATGGTATGCAGTGGCCTACCTTGTCCCTGCTGTTGACGTGGGCAATCCCGTTTGGGATGATTATCTCCGCATGAGGTACAGATGTGTGGTCGTTCACAACCTGTGCAGGGTTTGCCCCTGTTAAACTTCCAGCTTGCTTGTTTGTAGCTCTGTGTGCCTGTACCTAGATTGTTTGTTTTGGTCACGAAACCCATGCTTACGAGGCCTACTGAAAGGAGGGTTAGGAGCCACATTGGCAAGTCTAGCTTCCTGATAAAGCTCCTGATGCACTACCTCCCAACCCAGATTCGTTAACTCTCGTGACTTTCTGAACTCCCGGTCGTAATTCACCCAATCTCCTTTCTGAAGTGCTATGCCCCTAACAGTAGATACGTATTTCATCAAGTTCGGAGCCTCCCTGGGCCACCTCTGAGTGTATATTGCAGTGTAGGTATTAAAAGCATCTGTCCACTGGTTAATATTCCTTATTTGGGGGGCAGATTTCTTGGCCCATCTAAAGCTAGGGGCATCCTCATCAGAACTAGGCTCCTCACATACGAGATCATAACTTGGTTTTTGGTCAGGGGTCAATAGCATGGACAACTCGACAAATTTATCTGCCCAGATATCTGCTTGTACTTTCTTTGAAACATTAAACCTAAGGGTAAGTTTGCTGATATAAGCCCCCTGTTAGTCACATAATAGGATTTTCCTGTCTGGAATGTTCTCATACCTGTAATATCTGCTGTGGCTTCGTTTGTGATGTCATCAATGATCTCTAACTCCTCATCAGACGATGCCGACTCAAAGTCCAGAGGGGGTGATGCCGCTTTCGAATGAGATGAACCGGGACGATTGTTTGGGGTAGCACGTTTTGCTGATCCTTCTTGAGCAACGTCTGCCTGACTGCCGCTGTTTTCAGATTGTACTTTTTGCTGGTTTTTAAGCGTCTGTATTTCCTGTTGCACATGCGCTACTGACTGATATTACTACGCGGTGTCGCTAGCGCCCTCTGTGGTGCACTATACTAACTAAATAAGTGTACTCTCCTACCATAAATATTTTACAGACCTATGTTCGGTAAATTTATTAACTGATTCCTGTTTTTAGCTCAGCTGACTATAAGTCATATAGTCGTGGTCCATTGTCCGTCGTCCGTCCGTCCGTAGATGTGGCACGTTTTGAAACCGTAAGACCTAGGAATCCAAAATTCGGCATAGTGTTAGATGTTCCCAAGATCTCCTACCAAGCCGAAAACTGGGTCTTTGCGACTATGTTCCTTTGAGAAATTAAGGAAAAACCTCAATTTTTTATTAAAAACCTATTTTCACACTTCAGGGCTGCCTAATATCAAAACCACTCATCTGTTTTCCTCATATTAACCATAAATATTCCTCTATATAGTTCCTATGTACATGCCTGAAATTATGTCTGTATTATATAATTTAAGAAAGTTATGGGCCAGAACATAATGCATTTTGTAAAAAATCAGGAAAGATATTTGATCATTTAACACAAAACTTGTTAAAGCTATGGACTTTTTTTCAAGTAATATAACTTTAATTAATCAAAATTAAATTGTATACCCAAAATTAGATCAAAATCTTTTAAATTTTTTAAAATATTAACAAAAATAAAAAATTGGTACCTTAAATTTTGCCTAACTTTGACCATGGCACGTTTTTTTCCTGTAAGTACTGTGGATTTAATTTTCTCAGCATGTTTTTGATAGCATTTTGTCTGTTAACACCAAAAATTTGAAACCAGTTGATCAAAAACTAGATTTTATTCAAGTTTTCAAGCACCATGTAACATATTGTTTACATCAGGCTAGTGTTATGCAGTTTGCAAGAGGTCAGCTCCCCAGCTTAAGCTCTCAGTTCCTAAAATTTGGCATACAATTAGATGTCTCCAAAACCCCCTACCATGCCAAGAATTTGGTCACTAGGACTTAATACCTTTGAGATATTAATGAAAAACTTCATTTTTCAATTAAAAACCCATTGTTACACTTCAATACTGCCTAATATCAAAACAACTGATCTGACTTTAATCATATATAATATACATGTTTTTCTATACATTCTCTGTGCACATGCCAGAAATGATGTCAGATTTTAGCTTTCTGTGAATTAGATGGGCACAAATGGTAGCAGCACAGGTCACTGTAACCTATATCTAAGGTCTTTTGGCAGAATGCATGATTTTGAGCACTCTGGGAGTCATGCTACCCATTGTTCAAGGTTCCTTGAATTCAGCTGAGGGTCATGACCCATGGGCCATAGTTATAAAAATATTCTCATAATCAATTTCAGCTCAGCACCATGACCCACAGGTCCCTTGTTAAGATTTCTTTTTCCAGCACTGATGAAAGACATGCACTGTCACATGAACATGGTCATGGCTAACAGTTCAGTTTGTTTATTCTGAAGGAAAGATCAACTTAAGAGGAACAATTTTTCAAGGGTTTTCCATTGGTATACTTATTATAGTTGCCAGCCTAAGTCTGGCGACTATAGGCTAATCGTCGTGTCTGTTTGTTACTTGCCAGAATCAAAGATTTCGGCAAGTATGTTGGTCAGTTCCGTATGTTTGTTTGTCTGTCTGTGGGTTTGTCCGAGCGCTACAGGCCACAATTTTAAAGTAATCGCTCTGAAACGTATTCATAAAGTGTAAAATCCGTTATCCTCGAAGCCTATTGTTTTTGGCCCTGATCGGTCAAAGGTCAAGGTCAGGGTCACCAAAAAGCCCTAAAACGGCATTTTCTTCATATCTTTGGCAATATCAATCGCAGCCACTCAAGCAGTAGCTCAAAATAGTCGCCAATAGATGGCAACTAGCCTCACTGCAAAATTGCTCCATTCTGCTGTTACATTGGATACTCAATTTTGGGGGAAAATTCATGAAATTTTATTTTTTTTCTAACTTTGTCATTATTAAAGCCAGCCAGGTCTAGTTTTTGGCATTAGGTAGTGTTTAGTCAGTTATATATATATGATACAAGTGCAAGTCTTGCAGAAATTGTGCCATTTCTCTTCAAACGAAATTTTTCGAGATTTCATTAAATATGACCTCAAGGTCGCCATTTTAGCTCAGCTGACTATAAGTCATCTAAGCTATAGTCATGGTCCTTTGTCCGTCGTCCATCCGTCTGTCCGTCCGTCCGTCTTGATGTCCGTCCGTAAGACTGGCACGTTTCGACACCATTGGACCTATGAATCTGAAATTCGGCATGCTGTTAGATGTCCCTAATAAAGAAATTTTTGAAGCAGTATCTTCATACATAGAAGACACAAAAAGGTTCAAAATATTATATTCCCCACCATATTTTCCCCTAAAAGTGATATTCATAATTCAGTCATAAAATTAGTCCTAATACACTAGGACCTGAAACAAAAATGAAACAAAAACAATTTTAAATACTTGTCTTCTAAATAATTAATTAAATTTAAAAAAAAAAGAACAAATGAACAATTTCTTCCATTCTTACTAAGAAAATTTACAACTTGCCTTTACTTACCCAACATCCATACCACCCTACCTGACCTAAACTCACTCACATCCAAACACTCTGAATACTGCCATCGTATATTGTTAATGGAAACATTCGGGAGAGAGTCGAGGTAAGCTTTAAGTAGCTTGCACTTAATCCCACTGATGCTTGTATTATGTGATTTATATGTGCATATTCAGTATCAATAAAATATCTAAACAAACAAAAGTTGTTCCTAAAATCTCCTACCATGCCAAAAATTGGGTCAGTAGGACTTTGTTCCTTTGAGATATTAAGGAAAAACCTCAATTTTTTATTAGAAATCTATTTTCACACTTGTCAAGCAGTCCACTTTAATGACTGTAGGTCATTCAGTGCACATCTCTATGCTCCCCAGGCTGTTGACATAATGTTAGATGTCCCCAAAATCTCCTTCTATACCGAAAATTGGGACCATTCAAAGAAATGCCTATAATTCTGTCACTTTTACGCTATAGACCTATAGTTTACAGCATTTGATAGCGTTTGACACCCTCTTTCACATTATGTGATTATATTGTAGGTTTCATCAAAACTCGCATCATTTTTCTCAAATAATGAAAGTACATCCCATTCCCGTGACCGTAAATGGCGGCAGTGTGTGACAGTAAATGTCGCCAGGGGCATTACATTTGACAGTTGGAGCAATGTTCCATTGGTGTGCGATGGTCCTTGACACGGCACAGTTGGGAGTGATCCCACCTGTGTTTTTGGTCTTGGCATCTTTTCATGCTTTGTATGTATACTCTTTGAGGATTTCCATGCATTGACGGCTTAATAACCTGTTCTAAAGGGTAATCCCTTGAAACAAAGAGGCTCCCCCCAAATGTTTCTAAATGCAGTGAATGTGTTGATGGCAAACACTATCACAGGTGTTATACCAGGGATGGATCCCAGATTTTGCAGTTGGGTGTGTCAAATCAGGGACAGATATCTGGTTTGCAGTTGGGGGGTAATGGTTAAATATAAATTCTACATAATATATATATATATATATATATATATATATATATATATATATATATATATATATATATATATATATATATATATATATATATATATATATATATATATACAATGACATAAAATATAAGACCTTTTGGAAAATAAATACCAGATGGCGCTGCAGCATTTTATTTAGCTATACCTCGAAATGAGTGTACCAAATTGAGAGAGAAAATGTTCTTGGCAAACGCTGGCGACTATGTCATGATTACATTTTGTTATTTTGTAACAGACAAATGCACCCTGAAACTCAAGATATCATAACTCATTATTATGTCTGTTTGTTTCACAGGATGTCTCTTTTGTTGCTGATGCTGCCAACAGCATATTAAATGCTCTTGATGAGGCTAGTCTGGTTGTCAAGGCAAAGGCTGCATGGTCACTAGGCAATCTGAGTGATGCTATATGCACTAACAAGTAAGTTTGGTTGTAATTAACAAGTACCTTATTTCCTTGATCAGACGCCCGGCATTTATATTTTTCAGACCCTGCTTTGACCTGGCGTCTAAACAAGGCCAGCTTCTATTTAAGACCGGCATTTATCAAAGAAATACATTATCAGGCTTGTCAGACATAGGTTGGTACCTATAATGGCACTGCGTAATTGTATCCCCAGACAAAGTATATACGCCCCCAAATATAAATCTTGTTGGCACGATAACTCAAAAAATATTTCATGGATCTTTACCAAACTTGGTATATGTATAGATATGGGCGAGAGGACGACGCTTATTTAAAATTAGGTCATGACCTTGATTTGGAGTGTCCTTGACCTTGAATAGATCCAATTTTGGGGAAAATCACTCAAATTCTTAAATATCTCAAGAAATGTTGCATGGATTGATGCCAAAATCAAGTTGATGGAAGATCATGGATAGGGTTGTCATGGTCCAGAAACTGGTGGCGCCACCTATTATTCTTTACTTGTTTTCGTGCCGTTTAATAACCCCAAAATTTGCTACTTGACAGTAGTGTGAGCATTATAAGTAAAAAACTAATGGACAGATTTCTTTTATATCATGCATATACATAGATATGGGTTATGGGATGATGTTTATTTAAATTGGGGTCATGACCTTTCCTATGAGAGTGGCCTTGACCTTGAATATTGCCATATATGGTGAAAATCACACAAAATCATTAATATCTCAATAAGGATTGCATTGATTAGTCCAAAAATCAACTTGACCGAAGATCTTGGATAGTTTTGTCATGTACCAGATACTGATAGCGCCACCTGTTTTATCTCTTACTTGTTTCCGTGCCATTTAATACCCCATCATTGCCACTTAACAGTACTGTGAGCATTATAAGTAAAAAACTAATGGACAGATTTCTTTTATATCATGCATATACATAGATATGGGTTATGGGATGATGTTAATTTAAATTGGGGTCATGACCTTTCCTATGAGAGTGGCCTTGACCTTGAATATTGCCATATATGGTGAAAATCACACAAAATCATTAATATCTCAATAAGGAATGCATTGATTGGTCCAAAAATCAACTTGACCGAAGATCTTGGATAGTGTTGTCATGTACCAGATACTGATAGCGCCACCTGTTATTCTTTTACTTGTTTCCGTGCCGTTTAATACACCATCATTGCCACTTAACAGTACTGTGAGCATTATAAGTCAAAAATTAATGGACAGATTTCTTTCATAATATGCATATACATAGATATGGGTTATGGGATGATGTTTATTTAAATTGGGGTCATGACCTTTCCTATGAGAGTGGCCTTGACCTTGAATATTGCCATATATGGTGAAAATCACACAAAATCATTAATATCTCAATAAGGAATGCATTGATTGGTCCAAAAATCAACTTGACCGAAGATCTTGGATAGTGTTGTCATGTACCAGATACTGATAGCGCCACCTGTTATTCTTTTACTTGTTTCCGTGCCGTTTAATACACCATCATTGCCACTTAACAGTACTGTGAGCATTATAAGTCAAAAACTAATGGACAGATTTCTTTCATAATATGCATATACATAGATATGGGTTATGGGATGATGTTTATTTAAATTGGGGTCATGACCTTTCCTATGAGAGTGGCCTTGACCTTGAATATTGCCATATATGGTGAAAATCACACAAAATCATTAATATCTCAATAAGGAATGCATTGATTGGTCCAAAAATCAACTTGACCGAAGATCTTGGATAGTGTTGTCATGTACCAGATACTGATAGCGCCACCTGTTATTCTTTTACTTGTTTCCGTGCCGTTTAATACACCATCATTGCCACTTAACAGTACTGTGAGCAATATAAGTCAAAAACTAATGGACAGATTTCTTTCATATTATGCATATACATAGATATGGGTTATGGGATGATGTTTATTTAAATTGGGGTCATGACCTTTCCTATGAGAGTGGCCTTGACCTTGAATATTGCCATATATGGTGAAAATCACACAAAATCATTAATATCTCAATAAGGAATGCATTGATTGGTCCAAAAATCAACTTGACCGAAGATCTTGGATAGTGTTGTCATGTACCAGATACTGATAGCGCCACCTGTTATTCTTTTACTTGTTTCCGTGCCGTTTAATACACCATCATTGCCACTTAACAGTACTGTGAGCAATATAAGTCAAAAACTAATGGACAGATTTCTTTCATATTATGCATATACATAGACATGGGGAAGGGGATGATGTATATTGAAATTGGGGTCATGACCTTTTTTATGAGAGTGACCTTTTCTATGAGTGTGGTCTGATATTAATTGTTGCTGAAGATGGGGGGCTTATTCTTAAAGGGGGGTTAACTGTCTGGGGATACTATGGCACCTGCGGTGCCAAGGAATATCTAGTTCATTTTCATGACACTTTCCTTCCAACTATTAACTCGTTCAGTTTGACACAGCATATTCAAGGGTTCCCGACCTGGTATATACCAGGAATATTCCACTGAATGTATAGTTGTCAACAAGAGCAAATTCTATTTTAGGGAACCTGTGAGCTTATGCGATGGTGTGGCATCGCCCGTTGTCTGTACATTAACCCATACTATATCAAAATAAGCTAGCATCACCAAATTTTCTGCAAAAAAATAAATCATCTAAAAAACTATTGGATTTTGCTTATTTTTTGGCTAACTGCATATTCTTGGATTTTATAGGGAAAAAGCTAAAAAAAAACTTCAAAAATCTTCTTCTCTAAAACTGTCCAGTTAAATTGTCCAATATTTCACGGAAATGATTCCCAGAACAATCTATTTCAAGTTTGTTCGAATGGTTTCAGTTCGATGAATTTTGGCCTAGTTACAGGAAGATGAACATAGTGATCTGTCCAGAAAAGCATACTAAAATGACAATCTCAGAAACGGCCGGAAACATTGTCTAGATGCAGAGTGCTTAGATTAGAACTATTGGAACTATATCTTTCAACTGTTTGAAAAAACTTGGTTTGCATTTTTAGCTCAGCTGACTATAAGTCATCTGAGCTATAGTCATGGTCCTTTGTCTGTCGGCTGTCTGTCTGTCCGTCCATCAGTTTAACTGGCATGTTTTGAAACCGTTGGACCTATGAATCTGAAATCTGGCATATATTTAGATGTCCCCAAAATCTCCTACCATAACGAAAATTGGGTCACTAGGACTTTGTTCCTTTGAATTATTCAGGAAAAACCTCCATTTTCCATTAAAAACCCATTGTTTCACTTCAAGACTGCCTAATATCAAAACCACAGACCTGATATTGATCATTTTTAATATATTAATTCCTCTATATATTTCCTATGTACATACCAGAAATTAGTTCAATATTTTTAGCGAACCTGTGAGCTTATGCGATGGTGCAGCGGCGTCCGTCGTGTGTCGTGCGTGGTGCGTCGTCTGTACGTTAACCATAGCTATCTCAAAAACAGCAGGAGCTAGCATCACAAAATTTTAAGCAAATAATCAGTCATCCAATAAACTATATTGGATTTTGTTTATTTTTTTTCTAACTGCATTTTCATAGATTTTATAGGGAAAAAGCTAAAAAAGTTTTAAAAATCTTCTTCTCAGAAACTGTCCAGCCAAATTGTCCAATATTTCACGGAAATGATCCCTGGAACAATCTTTCTCAAGTTTGTTCGAATGGTTCCAGTTCGGAGATTTTTGGCCGAGTTACAGGAGGTTGAACTTTGTTAACTTTGCAAGAAAGCATATTAAAATTTAAATCTCAGAAAACGGCTGGAGCTATCGTCACCAAATTTTATTCCAATGTTGGTCACATAGGTCATATCTAAAATTGAGGTATTGGTGGCGCCACCTGCATCGGCTCTTTTGTGCACGGTCATCAATGCCTGTATCACACTGAGGGCTACAAAAAACTTCTTCTCTAAAACCATATGGCAAAATTGTTTAATATCGCACAGAAATAATCCTAGGGTAGTGCTTTCTGAAATTTGTTCAAATGGTCTCTTTTCAGTGACTTTTGGCTAAGTTATGGGAAGCT
Source organism: Sipunculus nudus (assembly GCA_026874595.1). NCBI lineage: Eukaryota > Metazoa > Annelida > Sipuncula > Golfingiida > Sipunculidae > Sipunculus > Sipunculus nudus. Next base: position 48,239,644 of record CM049312.1, read on the forward strand.
GAATTTAGTCATGCCATAACAGCCCATTTTAGCTCAGTGGCTACAAAGATCTTCTTCTCAGAAACCACTGGGCCAAATTCTTAAATCTCACACATTAATTATCCTCAGATGATGATAATTCAAGTTTGTTCAAATGGTCTTGGTTCAGTGCTTTTTGGCTGAGTTACAGGAAGCTGAACTTAGCCAGTTTGCTGTATCTTCCTAAATGAGTTATAAACCTGCAAAACGTTTTTCGACTGATGCTACTGAAGCCAGTTTGTTAAATATTTTACAAGAATAATCCCTACAATAATTCTTATAATAAATGTCATAAATAGTTGAATGAATGAATGATTTTTGGCTGAATTATGGAGATTGAATTGAGTCATTTTACCAAATTTGTTTGCTGTGTTATGCTGTTACATCTAGCCTGGCACCAGTTTATCAGCATCTATTACATCGTGCCACTAGACATTTAGATTTCAGGTTATCTTTGGTTAATAATGACAAGAAAGTTTTTTTAAAAGCTTTTAAAAAATTTAGATATATGGTTTAAGTTATTCATCATACCAGGCAATGTTACAATCATGGATATCCTTCTCTCTGTGGCTATATAAAGACAAATGTTCTTGGATTATAAATTATTGGTATCTGTACTCAGCTTAATTCAAGAATTTGCCATCAATGAGATATATCTGTATTTTAATGTTGCATCCAGTATGCATCCGTAATAATTTTACATATATTCCTGATTTCTTTTTTTTTAAAGTCAGCTGAAAAGCATTTTGTATTGGGAAAATAAATTTCAAAGTTAATTCAAGTAAGGACCACTTTTGTTTACAGATGGCAGCACTTGGTTTACCATTGGCAGATTGCCAGAGCCTTGATGTTGGCCATTAGCTAAGATGATGTCAGCTCTAAAATAGTTTTGGCACAGTGCCAGGATTGGAAGAAGTGCAGTAGCTGCATTCTATTTATAGCTTTGGCAGACTGCTCACTGCATCATATTTGGCACCAAAGTTCAGCCTGAATCTATTTATAGCTTTAGCAGACTGCCAACTGTGTCAGATTATGCAACAGGTCAAGAGTTCACTCAGTGCAGCTAGGTACAGGTCAAAAGTTCACTCAGTCTAGCCAGGTGCAGGTCAAGAGTTGACTCAGTGCAGTAGCTTGAGGCAGCAATTTGTCACAGGTCACTCGGGGGCAACTGCCTTACTCACCTTAGCCTTGTCAGCCCAGTGCATCAAACTCTGGGAAAGTTTGTGATGTCTATGCATTTTTGATGGTATTCTCATTTACAAGACAGGTGGTGCCACCAACATTGACCTTTGCAGTGTATGCGCTTGCTTATTTATACAGAGGAATTTGATACATCAGCCTAAAATTGGGCATGTTTATATATTTTGGGTAGCTTTATAATGTACAAGACTGGTGGCGCCACCTACAATAATTTTTGCACAGTGTATGTCCCTGCTTATTTCACAGGAGGGGTTTGACATATCAGTCTGACATTGGGCATATTTATATATCTCTTTGTTGTATATAAGACTGGTGGTGCCAGCTACAATCATTGTATTCACCAAAACAGAGTCTTGCAGATACTATGTTTTCAGTCGGATGCTGACACTGCCGCCATCGCCACATAGGTTTCCGGAGAACTCCTCCATAACCACTGGGCAGAATTTTAAAAAATCCGGAATTATGATCGGTCACATGTGAACTGCTGTGCCCTCATTTTTGGTTGACCTCTGACCTTTCCTTGCTGCCCAGCGTCCATTTGTGCGTCTGTTTCAACACATAAACCCACATATCTCGGGAACCGTTTGACCGATCAGGCTAAAAATTTTGCACAAATGTAGCCCTTTGATAGCTTTATAACATACACTAAAAAAGGTGGTGCCACCTGCAACTTTTTTGCACAGCATCCATCTTTTCATCTGCCTTGGAATAATATCACTGATATCTCAGCAGTGGTTTGACTTTTTCACCTGAAATTTTGCAGGTTTATACATCCTGGACAGTTTTCTCGATTTTTTGACAGGTGGCGCCACCTACATTCACGTTTACTCTGCAGACATCCAAGCTCATATCTCAGGGATCCGATTGGGCCAAAATTTTGCATGTGTATAGATGTCACATAGCTCTTCGTCATAGGCAAAACTGGTGGCGCCACCTGCAACCATTTATGCACAGCATCAATCTGTTCATCTGCCTTGGGATAAAATCACTCATATCTCAGAAGTGGTTTGACTTTTTCACCTGAAATTTTGCAGGTTTATACATCCTGGACAGCTTTCTCGATTTTATGACAGGTGGCACCAACTACATTCACATTTACTCTGCAGACATCCAAGCTCATATCTCGGGCACCGTTTGACCGATTGGGCCAAAATTTTGCTTGTATATAAATCTCACAAAGCTATTCATCATAGGCAAAACTGGTGGCACCACCTGCAACCATTTATGCACAGCGTCCATCTGCTCATCTGCTTTGGGATAAAATCACTCATATCTCAGAACTGGTTTGACTTATCCACCTGAAACTTTGCAGGTTTATACATCCTGGACAGCTCTCTTGATTTTATGACAGGTGGCGCCACCTACATTTAGGTTTACTCTGCAGACATCCAAGCTCATATCTCGGGAACCGTTTGACTGATTGGGCCAAAATTATGCTTGTGTATAGTTCTCACATAGCTCTTCATCATAGGCAAAACTGGTGGCGCCACCTGCAACCACTTATGCACAGCGTCCATCTGCTCATCTGCCTTGGGATAAAATCACTTAAATCTCAGAAGTGGTTTGACTTATCCTCCTGACATTTTGCAGGTTTATACATCCTGGACAGCTTTCTCGATTTTATGACAGGTGGCGCCACCTACATTCAGGTTTACTCTGCAGACATCCAAGCTCACATCTCAGGAACTGTTTGACCAAATTGGCCAAAATTTTGCTTGTGTATAGATCTCACATAGCTCTTCATCATAGGCAAAACTGGTGGCACCACCTGCAACCACTTATGCACAGCGTCCATCTGTTCATCTGCCTTGGGATAAAATCACTCATATCTGAGCAGTGGTTTGACTTATCCACCTGAAATTTTGCAGGTTTATACATCCTGGACAATTTTCTCAATTTTATGACAGGTGCCACCACCTACATTCACGTTTACGCTGCAGACATCCATGCTAATATACAACACACCTCACTCTATTCCCCTTGCCACTTAATCCATGCCTCACTTCACCCGACCCACTCAGATTTCTGCGGATACACATAGTCGCTTGTCGATTACCCATATTCTGGTTTTAAAATGTCCTAGTCTATAACTTGCAGGTCAGAAACGTCCATTTTGCTGAAATCATAATGACTAAGGTAGATATGCAGGACTTAAGAGGATCAATATAAAATTTTATAAATAAATCTCCATTCATACTCCTAAACTTTGCACAGGTTCGCATTTGGCCTGTAGGCCTTGTTTAAATTCTTGAAGTAATGGGCCCGAACATGAAGCACTTTGTAAAAATGCAGGAAATATATTTACTCCCTTAACTTGAGAATTGCTGAAGCTAGAAATTTTTTTCAGGTATATAACTATATTTAATCAAGATTCATTGGATACCCAAAAATAGATCTGAATTTTTCAAATTTTTAAGTTTTTAGCATAAATATAAAATTAGCACCTTAAATTTTGCCAAGATTTGACCATGGCCAATTTTTTTCCTGTAACTGCTGTTGATTTAATTTTCATAGCATGTTACCATAAGCATTTCATCTGTTAACACCTGAAATTTGAAACCAGTTGATCAAAAACTGTAGATTTTTAGCGAACCTGTGAGCTTATGCGATGGTGTGGCTTCGTCTGTCGTCTGTACGTTAACCCATACTATCTTGAAAACGGCAAGAATTAGCATCACTGAATTTTATGCATAAAATTAGTCGTCTAAAAAACTCGGATTTTGCTTAATTTTTGGCTAACTGCATTTTCTTGGATTTTATAGGGAAAAAGCTAAAAAAGCTTAAACAATCTTCTTCTCCGAATCTGTTCAGCCAATTTGTCAAATATTTTACAGAAATGATTCCTGGAACAATCTCTCTCAAGTTTGTTCAAATGGTCTCAATTCAGTGACTTTTGGCTGAGTTATGGGAAGCTGAATTTAGTCATATGCCATAACAGCCCATGTTAGCTAAGTGGCTGCAAAAATCTTCTTCTCAAAAACCACTGGGCCAAATTCTTAAATCTCACACATTAGTTATCCTTAGATGTTGATAATTCAAGTTTGTTCAAATGGATTTGGTTCAATGATTTTTGGCTGAGTTATGGGAAGCTGAAATTTGCCATTTTGCTGTTTTTTCCCATATGAGTTATAAACCTACAAAACGTTTTTCGACTGATGATACTGAGGCCAGTTTGTTAAATATTTTGTAAGAACAATTCCCTGAATAATTCTTATCATAATTGTCTTTTATGGTTCAAAAGAATGAATTTTGGCTGAATTATAAAGATTGAATTGAGTCATTTTACCATATATGTTAGCTGTGTGAAGCAGATACATCTAGCGAATGTAGACCAGATGGCCGAAACCCAGAATGCCGAAACAAATTTTCACATACCCAAAACGCCGAAGCCCATCTTGCGGAAAAACAAAACAAATTATAGGAAAATAATGTGTTTAATGCGCAGTAAAGTTATATATACGTTGTCTTTTAAGGTACTTGAACAAAATTTGATACCATCCTCTCAATATTTTCAAATAATTAACGATAATTTATTCGGCATGTCGGCAGCGGCACTACGATAATGTCGGCATGACAACCCGGTCCCGCTAAATGTTCCTGGCTTTATTAATCCCTCATTTTGCAGGTGTATTTAGACTAACTGATTTTCATTAAGAAAGTTATATCTTGTGTCACATTTATGTTTCTTTAGGAACTATTTTTTTTTTAATTTACACATCGTTCAACTGCATATTAGCTAAGATGGAGGCGGTCGCGTGGGGAACTACGGGAGCGTAGCGGCACTCGGAAATCGGCAAAGAAACCCGCCGGACGACACTGGACCCCTAATCACTCGTGGAAATATTAAGGAAACCTCTTACATACCGTCCATCCACCTATCCATTTCTCATTTGAACTTTCTTTTCATAATGACAGTCATTTTTTCACATTTTGTCTTAGTTACCATTTACTTATGTTGATCAATGACACGCCTCAATAACTAGTTCATAATACTGCAGGCAAAAGAAAACTACCAGTGATAATTCTCGGTCTTGATTGATATTTTACAGATTTCTATCAGAAAATATTTCTATAAATAAAAACGGTTGGAGAATTTCATAAAAATATACGTGTGTAATAAAACCAGAACTGAGAAGTCTGACAAGATTACTTCAAAGAGAGCGAACTCCTGTTTGTTTTCTTGCCTATTATGGGGGCCCGTTACCGGTTGTGTTTGTATTGTTGTAATAACTAATTCTGGCGTTTGATTAGAGTGATGAAGCAGGTCACAGTTAATTGAGTACGGGTATATACAAACTTATACATATTCTGCGATGAATAAAAAATTAATATAAGATTTTGTATGTTTATAGATGCATACTTTGTGAAATGTGTATGTTTGTTATATAATTATTCCGCAAGCACTAAATGGAGTATTTACTGTTCTTTCATATATCAGTGCAATATTAGCATAACTCGTCGATACAAATTTGAATAACGGCAATTAAATATCATAGATATAAAAAAAAATAAATATAAAGTCAGGTTCAGATTAAAGTATTAATTTATAAATTGATTATTCACTGGAGAAAATGTGATTTTTATATGCTTCTGCTCAATTAGCTATGACCAACTACATCACTCTAATCAAAAGCCGGACATGGTTATTACAACAATATACACACACCCGGTAGAGGCCCCAATAATTGACAAGCTAATTAACAAAATTGGACTTCGCTCTCTTTAAAGTAAATTTTGTTGGACCCACATAGGTCTGGTTTCCATTGAAATTCTCCCACTAAAATTTTCACTTTAAAAAATCTTTGATTTATGGAAATAAAATTCCGTTAAAATATTGAAAAGACCCGAGTTTCTCCATAATTAACTGAAATATTTTCGTTATATTTTCAAGCAATTCGGACGGTATCGGTTTTACTGTTGGCTATTTTTAATTATACGAATAATTATGCATACAGGTATTAATCAAGGGGAAGGTCTAAAACCCTCGGGGATTTCCTTGCTATTTCCACAAGGGATTACGGGTCCAGTGTCATCCGGCGGGTTTACTTGCCGATTTCCGTGTGTCGCCAAGCTGCCGTGAGTTCCCCAGGCGACCGCCGCCATCTTGGCTTATATGCAGTTGAACGATGTGTAAATTAAAAAAAAATAGTTCACAAAGAAGCATAAATGTGAACCAAGATATAACTTTCTTCATGAAAATCAGATAGTCTGACTATACCTGCAAATGCCAAATAAATTACCGTTAATTATTTGAAAATATTAGAAGATGGTATCAAATTTTGTTAAAATACCTTAACCGACAACGGACTTATCACTTTACTGTGCAATAATCACATTATTTGCTATTATTTATTTTCCTTTTCGGCAAGATGGGCTTCGGCATTTTGGGTTCGGTATTCTGGGTTTCAGCATTCTGGGTTTCGGCCATCTGGTTGACTACCACATCTAGCCTAGCACCAGTTTATCAGCATCCATTACATCATGCCTCTAGACATTTAGATTTCAGGTTATCTATGGAAAATATTGACAAGAATCTTTTTTAAAAGCTTTTAAAAAATGTAGATTTATGATATTACATATCATCTGTACACTAACTCATAATTTCTCAGGAATAGCAGGAGCTACAATCCCCAAATTTTATGCAATTATCTGTCACATATCATATGTTCATGGATTCAGCTTATTTTTGCTATTATCGCCGTGTAGATTTTTGTTGCTCCTGATGCTGTGTTGTATGTGGTAAAATTGAATCCACAAGAACTCTGTTGTAGTTTACTTGTTTATTATAATAACTTGCATCTGATGAAGTCCAGATACTGACTGCCTGGTTTAGTAACCAGTACACATATATATACATGTTCAACATTCATAATTGACATCAACATATCTATAGCAGATCATACAAGGCACATATTACATAACACATACACATTAATACATGAAAGTAGGCATCTCAGTTCTTTATCAGTCAAAGCCAAATGGTGAATACACAATCTAATTAATGCCAGACAGTTTGTTAATCAATTCACCTTTCCTGGCACCTTGAGAGTTAGACACATACTAATTAACTCTTATCCTGATGTTACATGAACCTTGTGCACTGGACTATGAAACACTGGCATTCCAAATTATAAACCTAATTGTATTAATAACGTGTAACCTGTGAAACACTTGGATTGTGAAACAAGGAATGATAATTCAAGTTACATTAATGAACAAAGTGGAATAAATGAATGACTAATCTGAAGCTTTTACAATCTGGTTCCTAAAGCTTTATTTAGGTATTCTATCCGCTAGTGATACTATCTGCATTTACTTATATTTAACAGGGAAAAAGCTGAAAAAAACTTTAAAATTCTTCTTCTGCATTTACTTATATTTTATAGGGAAAAAGCTGAAAACCTTTCAAAGTCTTCTCCTTGTAAACTGTCGAGCCAAATTGTTCAATATTTTACAGAAATGATCCCAGAGACGAGCCCTCTCAAGTTTGTTCAAATGATTGGTGTTGGAGTTACATAACAGGCCAAGATTGTGTGTTTCTTGAATAGGTTGAGAAACTGCCAACTGTTTCAGATTTGGCAACAGATCAAGAGTTCATTCAGTGCAGCCAAATATAGGTCAACAGTTCAATCAGTGCAGCCAAGCACAAGGCATGTGATCACCTCATGGGCAGCATGTGATCATCTCATGGGTAGCATGTGATCACCTCATAGGTATCATGTGATCACCTCATGGGTGTCATGCCACTCAGGGCTGCATATGAAGCCAATCTGTGAGCTTATGCAATTGTGTGGCTACTATTTCAGATTTGGCAATGGGCAAAAGGTCAGCCTGGATTTATTTATAGCTTTGGCAGACTGCCAACTGTGTCAGATTATGCGACAGGTCAAGAGTTCACTCAGTACAGCCAGGTACACGTCAGAAGTTCACTCAGTCTAGCCAGGTGCAGGTCAAGAGTTCACTCAGTGCAGTAGCCTGAGCCAGTAATTTGTCACAGTACACTTGGGGCAACAGCCTTTCTCACCTAAGCCTGGTCAGCCCCGTGCATCAGACTTAAGGTAAGTTTGATGTATTGGCCTGATATTCTGACCTGTCTATGTGTCTTTAATGGCTTTCTCGTTCACAAGACAGGTGTCGCCATCCACAATGACTTCTGCAAAGTGTATGTGCCTGTCTAATTCTACGGAGGAATTTGATATATCAGCCTGAAATTGGGCATATTTATACATGTCAAATAGCTTTGTCATATACAAGACTGGTGGTGCCACCTTCAATAATTTTTTCATTGTGTGCACCCATGCCAGAATTTCAGCAGTGATGTTTGTGTATTGTTTCTTGTTCAAAATGTTTAGTACTTGCATTGTTCATATATATGAAAAGTAGTGGTTCAGCATTGAAGTGTTATACCTGGTGTATATCCATATGCAATGTTCGCATTAGGCCTGTAGGCCTTGTTTTCAAGTTATCAAGCACCATGTAAAGTATTGTTTAGATCAAGCTAGTGTTATGCAGTTTGCTACAGCCCAGCTCCCCAGCTTCCCAGGCCAGCTCTCAGCTCCCAAAATTTGGCATACAGTTAGATGTCCCCCAGACCCCCTACCATACCAAAAGTTTAGTCACTAGAACTTCATTCTGTTGAGATATTAAGAAAAAACTTCAGTTTTCAATTAAAAACCAATTGTTACACTTCAATACTGCCTAATATCAAAACCACTGATCTGACTTTGATCATATATATTATACATGTTCTTCTATTCATACTCTGTGCACATGCCAGAAATGATGTCAGTATTGCGAAATTGTTTTAAGTTATGGGCCCAAACATAATGCACTAAAGAAATATATTTACTCCCTTAAGTTGTTTAAGTTTAAGTTTAAGTTGTAGGTTTTAAGTCCCCTTCCCAATAACTGGCTCAGAAGACTTTACAATTAACTTCCCGGTGGTAGCTCCCTGGGGACGCTACAGAGCCCACACACGGTTTTGAGGTCGCTAGGGCCCGCCATACGCAGATGGCACTTAATCCGGTACCCATTTGTAATGCTGGGTAGACATAAGCACACTTGTGGCTGAGACCTTGCTTAAGGATCTTAGCGAAGAAGTGAGAGGCTATGGGATTCGAACCCATGACCGCTTGATCACGTCCAGCACCTTTGCCATTACACCACCACGCTTAACATGAGAATTGCTGAAGCTAGAGATTTTTTGTCATGGATTAACATAATTTGATCAGTATTCAATTGTATACCAAAAATTAGTTCTGAATTTTTCAAATTTTACAAGTTATTAGCAAAAATATAAAATTGATACCTTAAATTTTGCCTAACTTTGAGCATGGCATGTTTGTTTTCTGTAAGCACTGTTAATATGATTTTCATATCATTCAGAAGTAAGGATTTAAGCTTGTTAGTTTTGAAAGTTGAAAGAAATTGGCCAAAAACTGTAGCTTTTATTATAGTTTTTATGAGACCATGTCAGCCCCTAGGCTCTACCAAGTCCCTCTTCAGTTACCTGTTTGTCCTCTAGTTGACCTCTCAGGCCAATTATGCACGCTTGAGGCAGGGCATATACTTACTGGCCATAGCTTATGGCTGGCCTCAGTTAATTCAGGTGTCCAACCCAACTCATCTATTAGTTGTTTAGACCAACAGCATAACAATAAATAAATAAATTGACAAATAAATAAATCCATGACAATAAATAAATTTTTATAGGTCTAATACGTAATAAGCGCCCCCCCCCCCCCCCCCCCCCCGTAATAAGTTCCCCCCCCCCCACCCTCACACACTACCGGATTATGGAGGAGATCACATTAAGAAAACTAAGGGATGAACCTCACTTTTCTCCCTAGCCAATATAACGTGGCGCGACGTTATACTTTCATTTCTCCCCGCCAAGTTTATATAATAATAATAATAGTTGCACACAACAGAGTCAGTGGTCAAGTGTATCATAGATTAAAATGGCTAACTGTGTCCGTTAAGGCTGACCCTGCAGGTGGCCATGCAAATCATGTGACCTGAATGAGTTGGGGTCTTATTGCCACCGCAGTATGTGGAGCTCGGCAGCTATCGTCGATTCTCAATTGATTTGATCAACGTTCTTAAAACATTAGATTCTCTATTATCCTTTGGTATGGAACAAATATCCCTCTGGCTTTGCACCGTAATACCACCCAAACAGCCTTAAATATCTGTATTACTCCTGCTCCCAGCAATGTCAAGATGTAAAATTGTGTATTTACAAGGCTCAATTCTATGATTTCACATGATTTAATATGAACATTCGCTCCAGAGAGCCCTGTGACCTCGCTGTGTGTTGAAAAATACCTGCGCCGGGCCATGACATTTTCTATTGTGAACACCCAATAACTCATATGAAATGGATAATTCTTTAAAAAACAACGATTATCTTATTATACCCAGGACAAGTTCGAATGTGCTTATACCGGTTCCCACACTGTCTGAAATATTAGTTGAGAAAAAATAAACAGGGGTCAAAATATTTAATTCTATTTTGATGACGGGAATTCTAAATGCTTGAATTAATTCCCGACCGGGAATGTAACATTGTCCGTTAGAATTCCAGGTCTATGGCGGGAAATCAGCGGCGATGGTCACTTTCCCACTGATACCAAATACATCCAACAGTATACAGCAAAATTCACCTTTTTCCCTTTTCACAATTCTAAAAGAAAATAATTCAATTATCCGCCATTTTCATTGGAAAGATATGCTGATAAAATTAGGTCCAGTCGTCTGCTTCCGGTTTCCGACCGACCTTTTCTCTGTTCTGCCGACCAGTATTTTCTTTTTATGATCTTTATGAGACTATGATTGGAAATCCATTGCATACTTGTTTCATTAAAACATACAGACAGAAATGCACTAGAAAGTGTTGGAACTTGGTCAAAAATAATTGATTAATGCCTTCTAGTTTAGAAAGACCCGCAAAAAGCTCATGTCTTTTCAAGTGGAGTACCGTACACAAATTCTCGGTGGTACCCTGGCTGTGGTCCCCTTGACAACGGCCCCTTGGCACATTCAATCTGGTTTGCCCCTTTATTCCAACATCGTTCGGCTTAGATTGTGAAAGGGCTTTTGCAGTTTTCAATACAGAATGGGACGCAATTTCTCAGTTCCAATGTGATCAACTGTTGAGGCACAATCGCAGGATCGAACCAGCTGGTGGAGAACGAGGCAGCAGTACTACCAGCTGCTTTGGAGGCGGCAGCAGAGGAGGCCTTTGAAGAAGTATACATCAGTAACTCTGAGCCAGAGGATGATGGTCCTGGTGACACGGACACGCAGTCAGACTACGAGTGCCCAGACTCTCCAGGCCATTAAGGACATTTAGATCATACTCCATAAGAACCATTGGAACAGTTTTTTTGGTTTTTTTTTGTATTCTCAAATAAATTTTTGCGTCTGTTTCATGTTACAGCATGCCTGCGTAGGAACACTCATTTCATTGCTGTTAATTGTATTGGAAATATTATTTAATTGGAAATCAGGTAACAAGAATTATTTATTAATCCGTTAAATCCGATAAGCAATTAAAGAAAAAAAATGTTCCATACATAAATGAAAGGTAAGTTTTCGCAAATCGTAAGAATTACATGATATGAAAAGAGGCGTTTATACAGAAGACTAATGATATAAAACTTTGCGTGGTGAGTATATGAGAAATTTAATTTCCATCACATGCCTTGTTACAGTCTCACAGATATATGGAGAGCCATGAAGTCTGTGTATTGTGCGCTTTACTGCTACTGAAAACATCAATGGGACGGTCGAAATGAGTAATATTGATTAACATGTATGTTTCTCTGTGTAAACAATCTTTTGTTGCTTAAATCGGGTAGACAAAGAAACGATGACGTAATAAGGTTTGTTGGTTACAAGTAAATAAAATTTTCCCGATGATGATGTTATCAAACATTTTCTCTACACATTTTCAAGGATCTGCGATGCTTAAAAGCTGATGAAATCGATCATTAAATAACTTTTCATGATGCTAAATGTGATCGTCTGTAACCATCCCACAGAACACCGTCTGTTTCACCCTAAACTATAGAAATCAAAATGAGGTATACAAACTGTAAAAATGGTATTTAAAATATGATGGAGCAACTTGTCGGCATTATATTTTGCAAATGAGTGATTGGTGGGTTGATTAATACAATGTATCCGGTAAAATAAAGGAAATAAACAAACAAATACACACATGCACACGCACTTATTTTCATTATTGCTGGTCAGGTGCTTTGAATGATTTGAGCATTATCTCCTTGGCATCTCCTAGGATTGTCGTGGATTTGTCAAGCCTACAAAAGACTGCCGCACGTAAGCGGACTGCCGCACGCAGGTGTACAATCAGTCAGCCATGACGCCTTCTGACAATGGACCTCATTGGTCAGCTCACTCACTGCCGTTCAGAGCTTTTTATCTTTAAATTATTATCTTTAAATTACTTTATCAAGCCCATCCTTTTCAACACATTATGAAAAGAATAATACAAACTATCTTTACCTGTTCATGAAAGTATTTATCCAGTATTTATTTGGATAATAAATTGTCGTCTCAGAGGTCATCTGCTACAGGCTACCTGTTCAGATATTGCCTGTTCCAATGTCTTCTGTTCCGATGTGGTCAGCCTGGAATGATTCTTTCCCTGCCACCGTGGGCACGTTGCGCACACCATGGCTAGTATCGCTCGCATGTAGCTAGAATCTCCCGATTTGTCATTAAAATAGTTAACAGATATGGCATGTACTGAGGGTGTGAAATTAACATGTTTTTTTAAATGTTGTGACGTCCATTTCTGTAATTTATCAGTGGCGCCCAAGCTTTGATCAAATGATTAGGTTTGAGTATTCAGTTTATTTTCTGTCCATGTAACCATGCCAACACTTGCAATATGTTGATATTAACTTGCTTAATTCATGAACTGTCGCTTGGATTAGTTAATATTTTCTCAAAATTTCACACAACCATCACTAAATATTGTTGTTTTATAGCTCAGCTGACTATAGGTCATCTGAGCTATAGTCGTGGTCCATTGTCCGTCGTCCGTCCGTCGTGCCTTCCGTCTGTCCGTCCGTCCTTCCGTAGATGTGGCACGTTTTGAAACCGTTAGACCTAGGAATCCAAAATTCGGCATAATGTTAGATGTCCCCAAGATCTCCTACCAAGCCGAAAACTGGGTCTTTGCAACTTCGTTCCTTTGAGAAATTAAGGAAAAACCTAAATTTTTTATTATAAACCTATTTTCACACTTCAGGACTGCCTAATATCAAAACCACTCATCCGTTTTTCCTCATATTTACCATAAATATTCCTCTATATAGTTCCTATGTACACCCCAGAAACTATGTCTGTGTTATTTAATTTAAAAAAAGTAATGGGCCCAAACAAAATGCATTTTGTAAAAATTCAGGAAAGATATTTGATCACTTAACACAAAAAATGTTAAAGCTATGGACCTTTTTTCCAGTAATATAACTTTAATTAATCAAAATTAAATTGTATACCCAAAATTAGATGAAAATCTTTTAAATTTTTTAAAATATTAATAAAAATAAAAAATTAGTACCTTAAATTTTGCCCAAATTTGACCATGGCACGTTTTTTTCCTATAAGTACTGTGGATTTAATTTTCACAGCATGTTTTTGTTAGCATTTTACATAATAACACCAAAAATTTGAAACCAGTTGATCAAAAACTGTAGATTTTATTCAAGTTTTCAAGCACCATGTAACATATTGTTTACTTCAAGCTAGTGTTATGCAGTTTGCAAGAGCTCAGCTCCCCAGCTTCAGCTCTAAGTTCCTTGAATTCGGCATACAGTTAGATGTCTCCAAAATCCCCTACCATGCCAAGAATTTGGTCACTAGGACTTAATACCTTTGAGATATTAATGAAAAACTTCATTTTTCCATTAAAAACCCATTGTTACACTTCAAGACTGCCAAATATCAAGACCACTGATCTGACTTTAATCATAAATAATATACATATTTTTCAGTCTCTATGCACATGCCAGAATGATGTCAGTATTGCGTAATTGTTTTAAGTTATGGGCCCAAACATAATGGGATGTAACATTATTTAATCAAGATTCAATTGAATACCCAGAATTAGTTCTGAATTTTTCAAATTTTTTAAGTTATTAGTATAAATATAAAATTAGTACCTTAAATTTTGCCCAACTGTGACCATTGCACGTTTGTTTCCCGTGAGCACTGTTATAATTTTCATATCATGCACACATAAGGATTTCAGCTTTTTTGTTTAGAAAGCTGAAAGAAATTGGCCAAAAATTGTAGCTTTTATTAATGTTTTTTAGCTCAGCTGACTGAAAGTCATCTGAGCTATAGCGATCACTCTTTGTCCGTCGTCCGTCTGTCCGTCTGTCCGTCCCTTAACCAGGCACAAATCGTAACCGCTGGACCTAGAACCTTGTAACTTGGGATTCTGAGAGGTCCATAAAAAATCTCCTTGGAAACCAGAAATTAGGTCTCTGTTACCCATATCCTTCGAGCTATGTGGCCCCAAAGTACCCCCCAGAAAAGTCAAAAATTTCATACAAAAACTTCAATATCTCATTAACTACTTGACTGATGGTCATGATTTTTGGCATACATATTGATCATGAGATGTTACATCACTTCCTGCAGGCTGGTGGCGCCACCTGTATTTTTCAATTTTTTACGAATTTTTTTCTCTATTTTTGAGACCTTTAAAAATGTGAACATCTGTTAACAAGGCACAAATCATAAAAACTGGACCTAGAATCTTAATTCTTGACACACTGAGAGGTCCATGAAAAATCTCCTTGGAAACCAGAAATTAGGTCTCTGTTACCCATATCCTTTGAGCTATGGGGCCCCAAAGTACCCCCCAGAATAGTAAAAAATTTCATACAAAAACTTCAATATCTCAATAACTACATCACTGATGGTCTTCATTTTTGGCATACATATTGATCATGAGATGTTCGATCAGTTCCTGCAGACTGGTGGCGCCACCTGTACTGTTTGATTTTTTACGATTTTTTCCTCTATTTTTGAGACCTTTGAGGATGCTGTCATCTGTTAGCGTGGCACAAATCGTAACGACTGGACCTAGAATCTTCATTTTCGACACACTGAGAGACCTATGAAAAGTCTCCATGGAAACCAGAAATTAGGTCTCTGTTACCCATATCCTTCGAGCTATGGGGCCCAAAATTACCCCCCAGAATAGTCAAAAATTTCATACAAAAACTTCAATATCTCATTAACTACATCACTGATGGTCATGATTTTCGACATACATATTGATCATGAGATGTTTCATCAGTTTGTGCAGACTGGTGGCGCCACCTGTATTTTTCAATGTTCACGAATTGTTTTCTCCATTTTTGAGACCTTTAAGGATGTAGTTATCTGTCAACAGGGTACAAATCGTAACGACTGGACCTAGAATCTTCGTTCTTGACACACAGGGAGACCCATGATAAGTCTCCATGAAAACCTGAAATTTGGTCTCTGTTACCCATATCCTTCGAGCTATGTGGCCCAAAAGTACCCCCCAGAAAAGTCAAAAATTTCATACAAAAACTTCAATATCTCATTAACTACTTGACTGATGGTCATGACTTTTGGCATACATATTGATCATGAGATGTTACATCACTTCCTGCAGACTGGTGGCGCCACCTGTATTTTTCGATTTTTTACGAATTTTTTTCTCTTTTTTTGAGACCTTTAAAAATGTGAACATCTGTTAACAAGGCACAAATCATAAAGACTGGATTTAGAATCTTAATTCTTAACACACTGAGAGGTCCATGAAAAATCTCCTTGGAAACCAGAAATTAGGTCTCTGTTACCCATATCCTTTGAGCTATGGGGCCCCAAAGTACCCCCCAGAATAGTAAAAAATTTCATACAAAAACTTCAATATCTCAATAACTACATCACTGATGGTCTTCATTTTTGGCATACATATTGATCATGAGATGTTCGATCAGTTCCTGCAGACTGGTGGCGCCACCTGTACTGTTTGATTTTTTACGATTTTTTCCTCTATTTTTGAGACCTTTGAGGATGCTGTCATCTGTTAGCGTGGCACAAATCGTAATGACTGGACCTAGAATCTTCATTTTCGACACACTGAGAGACCTATGAAAAGTCAAAAATTTCATACAAAAACTTCAATATCTCATTAACTACATCACTGATGGTCATGATTTTCGACATACATATTGATCATGAGATGTTTCATCAGTTTGTGCAGACTGGTGGCGCCACCTGTATTTTTCAATGTTCACGAATTGTTTTCTCCATTTTTGAGACCTTTAAGGATGTAGTTATCTGTCAACAGGGTACAAATCGTAACAACTGGACCTAGAATCTTCGTTCTTGACACACAGGGAGACCCATGATAAGTCTCCATGGAAACCTGAAATTTGGTCTCTGTTACCCATATCCTTTGAGCTATGGCACTCCAAAGTACAGCTCAGAATTATGGAAAATTTGATACAAAAGCTAAAGTATCTGAACAACTAATGCAGAGATAACCATAATTGTTTGCATGGATATTGATCATGGAGTGTTTCATAAGTTTCTGCAGACTGGTGGCACCACCTGTATTTGTTCGTTTTTTTTTACGAAATTTTTCTGTATTTTTGAGACCTGTAAAGATATGAACATCTGTTAACAGGGCACAAATCGTAAAAACTGGACCAAGAATCTTCATTCTTGACACACAGGGAGACCCATGAAAAGTCTCCATGGAAACTTGAAATTAGGTCTCCGTTACCCATATTCTTTAAGCTGTATGGGTCCAAAATACCCCCCCCCCCCCCAGAATAATGGAAAATTTGATACAAAAACTGCAGTATTTCAATAACTACAACACTGATGGTCATGATTTTCGGCATACATATTGACCATGAGCTGTTCCATCAGTTTCTGCAGACTGGGTGTGCCACCTCTATTTTTTTTTCAAATTTTTACAATTTTTTTTCCTTTTTTTTGAGACCCTTAAAGATGTGGTTATCTGTCAACAGGGTACAAATCGCAACAACTGGACCTAGAATCTTCATTCTTGTCATGCAAGGAGGCCCATGAAAGGTGCCTGTGGAAACTTGAAATTAGGTCTCTGTTACCCATATCCTTCAAGCTATAGGACTCCGAAGTATCCCTCAGAATAATGGACAATTTGATTCAAAAACTGAAGTATCTGAACAACTAATGCAGAGATCACCATGATTTTTTGCATGGATATTGACCATTAAGTGTTTTTATTAGTTTCTGCAGACTGGTGGAGCCACCTGTATTTTTGTATCCTCCAAAACGAAGTTTTGCGGATACTATGTTTTTGACCGAGTTCCTCCGCCGCCGCGGCGTTTGTTTCCAGAGAGCTCCTCGGAGACTAATGGACCGATTTTTCCCAAACTTACACCTATTATCGGGTCACATGTGAACTGGTGCCTTACCAATTTGCATTGACCTCTGACCTTTCCTCTCTATCCAGTGTCTATTTGTGCGTCTGTTTCCACTCATAAACCCTCATATCTCGGGAACCGTTTGACCGATCAGGAAATAAAATTGATACAAATGTAGCCCTTGGATTGCTTTATAACATACACAAAAAATGGTGGCGCCACCTGTAACCATGTTTGCACAGTGTCTATCTGTTCATCTGCCTTGGGTTAAAATCACTCATATCTCTGCAGTGAATTGACTAATTCACCTTAAATTCGTCATGTGTATACATCCAGGATAGCTTTCTTGATTTTATGACAGGTGGCCCCACCTACGTTCACGTTCACGCTGATGACATCCAAGCTTATATCTCAGGAACCGTTTGACCGATCAGGAAATAAAATTTATACAAATGTAGCCCTTTGATAGCTCTGTAACATACACAAAAAATGGTGGCGCCACCTGTAACAATGTTTGCACAGCGTCTGTCTGTTAGTCTGCCGTGGCCTAAAATTACTCATTTCTCTGTAGTGGTTCGACATAACTGCCTAAAATTTTGCAGGTTTATACATCGTGGACAGCTTTCTTGATTTTATGACAGGTGGCGCCACCTACATTCTAGTTAACGCTGGACACATCCAAGCTCATATCTCAGGAACCATTTGACCGATTGGGCCAAAATTATGCATGTGTTTAGATCTCACATAGGTCTTTATCATACACAAAACTGGAGGGGTTACCTGCAAAGATTTTTGCACAGTGTTTGTCTGTTTGTCTGCCATGGGCAAAAATCGCTCATATACATGTAGTGGTTTGACTTTCTGCCTAAAATTTTGCAGGTGTATACAACTTGGACAGCTTTCTGGATTTGTGGTAGGTGGCACAACCTACATACACATTTAGGCTGCAGACATCCATGCTAATATGCAACATACCTCACTCTATTTCCCCTTGCCACTCAATCCATGCCTCACTATCCGATTTTGGCAGATACATGTAGTCACTTGTCGGTTACCCGTATTCTAGTTTTAAAAGTTTACACATTTTTCTCTATTTTTGAGATATATAAATACAGACTAAATCTTGGCCTGTTGGTTAATCTGTTTGATGCTTCAGTTGAATGGGTATATACTACCATTCTGATGATAAAATTTCCTTTTGCGAATCTCTTCCCAGTCAGCTGAGCGTCATGACCCATGGGTCACTTGTTATGAGACCCTGTCAGACTTTGGCTCTCTCCAGCCCCTCTTGAGTCACCTGTATTATGCATGCTTGAGGCGAGGCATACAGGGAATCCAGGGAGCTTATGGCCAGCCACAGTCGATCCAGGTGTCCAACCCAACTCATATAGTAGTTTTAACCAACAACATAACAATAAACAATAAATTAATAAATTTTTATTGGTTAGCTCAGCTGACTGAAAGTCATCTGAGCTATAGCGATCACTCTTTGTCCGTCGTCCATCTGTCCGTCTGTCCGTCTGTCCGTCCGTTAACCAGGCACAAATCGTAACCGCTGGACCTAGAACCTTGTTACTTGGGATTCTGAGAGGTCCATAAAAAATCTCCTTGGAAACCAGAAATTAGGTCTCTGTTGCCCATATCCTTCAAGCTATGTGGCCCAAAAGTACCCCCCAGAAAAGTCAAAAATTTCATACAAAAACTTCAATATCTCATTAACTACTTGACTGATGGTCATGATTTTTGGCATACATATTGATCATGAGATGTTACATCACTTCCTGCAGACTGGTGGCGCCACCTGTATTTTTCGATTTTTTACGAATTTTTTTCTGTATTTTTGAGACCTTTAAAAATGTGAACATCTGTTAACAAGGCACAAATCATAAAGACTGGACTTAGAATCTTAATTCTTGACACACTGAGAGGTCCATGAAAAATCTCCTTGGAAACCAGAAATTAGGTCTCTGTTACCCATATCCTTTGAGCTATGGGGCCCCAAAGTACCCCCCAGAAAAGTAAAAAATTTCATACAAAAACTTCAATATCTCAATAACTACATCACTGATGGTCTTCATTTTTGGCATACATATTGATCATGAGATGTTCGATCAGTTCCTGCAGACTGGTGGCGCCACCTGTACTGTTTGATTTTTTACGATTTTTCCTCTATTTTTGAGACCTTTGAGGATGCTGTCATCTGTTAGCGTGGCACAAATCGTAACGACTGGACCTAGAATCTTCATTTTCGACACATTGAGAAACCTATGAAAAGTCTCCATGGAAACCAGAAATTAGGTCTCTGTTACCCATATCCTTCGAGCTATGGGGCCCAAAATTACCCCCCAGAATAGTCAAAAATTTCATACAAAAACTTCAATATCTCATTAACTACATCACTGATGGTCATGATTTTCGACATACATATTGATCATGAGATGTTTCATCAGTTTGTGCAGACTGGTGGCGCCACCTGTATTTTTCAATGTTCACGAATTGTTTTCTCCATTTTTGAGACCTTTAAGGATGTAGTTATCTGTCAACAGGGTACAAATCGTAACAACTGGACCTAGAATCTTCGTTCTTGACACACAGGGAGACCCATGATAAGTCTCCATGGAAACCTGAAATTTGGTCTCTGTTACCCATATCCTTTGAGCTATGGCACTCCAAAGTACAGCTCAGAATAATGGAAAATTTGATACAAAAGCTAAAGTATCTGAACAACTAATGCAGAGATAACCATAATTGTTTGCATGGATATTGATCATGGAGTGTTTCATAAGTTTCTGCAGACTGGTGGCACCACCTGTATTTGTTCGGTTTTTTTACGAAATTTTTCTGTATTTTTGAGACCTTTAAAGATATGAACATCTGTTAACAGGGCACAAATCATAAAAACTGGACCAAGAATCTTCATTCTTGACACACAGGGAGACCCATGAAAAGTCTCCATGGAAACTTGAAATTAGGTCTCTGTTACCCATATTCTTTAAGCTGTTTGGGTCCAAAATACCCCCCCCCCCCCCAGAATAATGGAAAATTTGATACAAAAACTGCAGTATTTCAATAAATACAACACTGATGGTCATGATTTTCGGCATACATATTGATCATGAGCTGTTCCATCAGTTTCTGCAGACTGGGTGTGCCACCTCTATTTTTTTTTCAAATTTTTACGAATTTTTTTCTTTTTTTTGAGACCTTTAAAGATGTGGTTATCTGTCAACAGGGTACAAATCGCAACAACTGGACCTAGAATCTTCATTCTTGTCATGCAAGGAGGCCCATGAAAGGTGCCTGTGGAAACTTGAAATTAGGTCTCTGTTACCCATATCCTTCAAGCTATAGGACTCCGAAGTATCCCTCAGAATAATGGACAATTTGATACAAAAACTGAAGTATCTGAACAACTAATGCAGAGATCACCATGATTTTTTGCATGGATATTGACCATTAAGTGTTTTTATTAGTTTCTGCAGACTGGTGGAGCAACCTGTATTTTTGTATCCGCCAAAACGAAGTTTTGCGGATACTATGTTTTTGACCGAGTTCCTCCGCCGCGGCGGCGTTCGTTTCCAGAGAGCTCCTCGGAGACTAATGGACCGATTTTTCCCAAACTTGCACCTATTATCGGGTCACATGTGAACTGGTGCCTAACCAATTTGCATTGACCTCTGACCTTTCCTCTCTATCCAGTGTCCATTTGTTGGTCTGTTTCCACTAATAAACCCTCATATCTCGGGAACCGTTTGACTGATCAGGAAATAAAATTGATACAAATGTAGCCCTTGGATTGCTTTATAACATACACAAAAAATGGTGGCACCACCTGTAACCATGTTTGCACAGTGTCCATCTGTTCATCTGCCTTGGGTTAAAATCACTCATATCTCTGCAGTGAATTGACTAATTCACCTTAAATTCGTCATGTGTATACATCCAGGATAGCTTTCTTGATTTTATGACAGGTGGCGCCACTCACGTTCACGCTGATGACATCCAAGCTTATATCTCGGGAACCGTTTGACCGATCAGGAAATAAAATTTATACAAATGTAGCCCTTTGATAGCTCTGTAACATACACAAAAAATGGTGGCGCCACCTGTAACAATGTTTGCACAGCGTCTGTCTGTTAGTCTGCCGTGGCCTAAAATAACTCATTTCTCTGTAGTGGTTCGACATTACTGCCTAAAATTTTGCAGGTTTATACATCGTGGACAGCTTTCTTGATTTTATGACAGGTGGCGCCACCTACATTCTAGTTAACGCTGGACACATCCAAGCTCATATCTCAGGAACCATTTGACCGATTGGGCCAAAATTGTGCATGTGTTTAGATCTCACATAGGTCTTTATCATACACAAAACTGGTGGGGTTACCTGCAAAGATTTTTGCACAGTGTTTGTCTGTTTGTCTGCCATGGGCAAAAATCGCTCATATACATGTAGTGGTTTGACTTTTCTGCCTAAAATTTTGCAGGTGTATACAACTTGGACAGCTTTCTGGATTTGTGGTAGGTGGCACAACCTACATACACATTTAGGCTGCAGACATCCATGCTAATATGCAACATACCTCACTCTATTTCCCCTTGCCACTCAATCCATGCCTCACTATCCGATTTTGGCAGATACATGTAGTCACTTGTCGGTTACCCGTATTCTAGTTTTAAAAGTTTACACATTTTTCTCTATTTTTGAGATATATAAATACAGACTAAATCTTGGCCTGTTGGTTAATCTGTTTGATGCTTCAGTTGAATGGGTATATACTACCATTCTGATGATAAAATTTCCTTTTGCGAATCTCTTCCCAGTCAGCTGAGCGTCATGACCCATGGGTCACTTGTTTTTAATAACAAATTAAAGAAAAATAGAAAAGGAATTTGTTAGTTTATAATAACAGGAAATTAACTTGCAGTTACTGATGATATAAGAATCTTGTATCGATGGGTAGAATGTCACGTATTCCAAATAACACCATGCAGTCACCTATGGCATTTTTCAGTTCAATTTTAATGATAAAACAGTAAATCTTATTATTCATTACTAATCATTAGGGAACATATGAAGGAAATTAATGATAGACAAAGATGCAGTTGATAATATTAATCTAGATTCCTACTGTGTCTAGTGTGTACATTGATGTGAAATTAGTCCAAAATGAATTTTTTACAGTTATTTTTTTATATAAATATAAGCCATAAAACCAGGTACTTATGATCATTATTTAAATGTGTGAATTTTGATATTCTTGATTCTCAACATCATTGTTTGGTGAAAACTGAATAAATACCAGACATGGTGCGAATACTTTGTAATTGTATTTAAATACAAATATGATTATGTACTCCATTATAAAATTTCTTGCATAAAGAATGGGAAATCAGGTAAAAATGAAAGTATATGAATACTTGTGCAAATACTTTCAAAGTGTATTCATGAATGCATTCATGAATATATTCTTTAATATTATTTTAATAATCATTTCAGTTATATTTCATTTTAAAAAATCATATGATTCTCTTATTATTTTTAATAAAAATTATATTTTGGACAATATTTGTAATTTTTTTTAATAAATAGTTAAACTCTTATATTATATGTTCTGCTTATAAGTTTTATGGCCAAGTCAAAATCTGTGTGACAATAGTACTCCATTTGTTAATAAAATAAATGAAATCAATCCTCTTCCCTGTCTCCAAAGGAACTATCAAAATCATAGATAAGCTAAACAACAACAACTCATAATACAGCTTATATTTATTACCACACAAAACCAGCATTTCTAAATAATATTTTTTTATGATATATAACAGCTGAGCGTCGTGACCCATAGGTCCCTTGTTTTATAATTGCTGTGAATGAAGTCAACCACGTGTACACATGTCGCAGTGTCAGAGGATCGTAACGCACTTTGGTAGTTGGCAGATGTGGGTTGGGGGGCGCTTATTAGGGTATAAGAAAGATTTGGGAAATTTCAATTTTGAGAGCGCACAGGGCGCTTATTACGTCGAATACGGTAATAAAATTTAACTTGCCCATCTCTAGTTTTCTCCTTGTATAATTTATAGGGTGTTCTTATCCTTAGGTTATTTTTTACACATATAATGGTTTCATAGCTGAGATTACTTCAAATTTTTTTTTTTGATACATTTCTTTTTAATAAAAAAATTTGGATATGATAAAAAATCAGATCTTAGAGAAGTTCTCATTATGATTTCTGTAATGTTTATAATTGTCATAAGACTCTTGCTATGTCTAGTGTGTAGATTGATGTGAAGGTAGTCCAAAGTGAATATATTTTTTTAATTTAAATAAAATTCATTAAACCAGGTACTTATGTTCATTATTTAAATTTGTGATATTTGTTATTCTGGATTCTCAAGACCTTTTGTTTGGCTGAAACTGAATAAATACCAGAAATGATGAAGTACTTTGCAAATGTATTTGAATGCAAATATGAATATGTACTCCATAATTTCATGCATAAAGATTGGAATACAGGTAAAAACGAAAGTATTTGAATACAAATGTATTCATGAATATATTCTATAATATTATTTAATAATCATTTATTTTGATAATATTATTAAAAAATCTTTGATGAAAAAAAGCAGATGATACTGTTATCATATTTAATTGTGAAAAATATATTTGACACAATATTTGTTATTAATATTTAATAAATAGTTTAACTTTTCAAATTATTCTGCTGCAATGTAGCTAAAGTTTTATGGCCAAGTCAAAACCTGTGTGATAATAGCACACCATTTCCAACTGTAAATAATATAAATGACATCAATCCACTTCCCTGTCTCCAAGGATATTATCAAAATCTTGTTAAAACACTGTCAACTCATATATTTATATATAGAGCTTATATTACCACACAAAACCAGCCTTTGCCTACCTCCTCTTCCAAATCATATTATATTTTGTATTCATATTCTTCCATACATTTTCTATTAACATACCAACAATTAGGTCAGTATTGAATATTGTTTTGAAGTTATAGGTCCAAAAATAATGCAGTTTTTAGCGAACCTGTGAGCTTATGCGATGGCTGGCTGCGTCCGTCGTCTGTAAATTAACCCATACTATCTTGAAAACGGCAAGAATTAGCATCATCAAATTTTATGCAAAAAATTAGTCATCTTAAAAACTATATCGGATTTTGCTTATTTTTTGGCTAACAGCATTTTCTTAGATTTTGTAGGGAAAAAGCTATAAAACTTTAAAATCTTCTTCCCCGAAACTGTTCAGCCAAATTGTCCAGTATTTCACAGAAATGATCCCTGGAACAATTTTTCTCAAGTTTGTTCGAATGGTTTAAGTTCAATGATTTTTGGCCGAGTTACAGGATGTTGAACATAGTCATCTGTCCAAAAAAGCATACTAAAATTACAATCTCAAAAACGGCTGGAGCTGTCATCACCAAATTTTATGCCAATGTTGGTGTCATGAGTCATATCTGAAATTGAGGTATTGGTGGCGCCACCTGCATCAGCCCTTTTTGTACAGGGGTCATCAGTGCCTGCATCATACTGACGGCTACAAAAAACTTTTTCTCTGAAACCATATGGCCAAATATTTTAATATCGCACAGAAATGATCCTAGTATAGTGCTTTCTGAAGTTTGTTCAAATGGTCTCAGTTCAGTGACTTTTGGCTGAGTTGTGGGAAGCTGAATTTAGTCATATGCCATAACAGCCCATTTTAGCTCAGTGGCTACAAAGATCTTCTTCTCAAAAACCACTGGGTCAAATTCTAAAATCTGACTTATTAATTATCCTTAGATGTTAATAATTCAAGTTTGTTCAAATGGTTTTGGTTCAGTGATTTTTGGCTGAGTTATGGGAAGCTTAACTTAGCATTTTGCTGTTTTTTCCCATATGAGTTATAAACCTGCAAAACTTTTTTGACTGACGCCACTGAGGCCAATTTGTTTATATTTTACAAGAATAATCCCCTTAATAAATCTTATAATAATGGTCTTTTATGGTTCCAAAGAATGAATTTTGGCTGAATTATAAAGATTGAATTGAGTCATTTTACCATATATGTTAGCTGTGTGGAGCAGATACATCTAGCTTGGCAGCAGGTTATCAGCATGCGATACATCATGCCTCTAGACATTTAGATTTCAGGTTATATATTTATGGTTAATATTGACAAGATTGTTTTATAAAAGCTTTTAAAAATTGTAGATATATGATTTTAGATATTTCTTATGCCACTCAAGGTTTACAATGACAGGTATACAGCTCTCTGTGGGTATATAAAGACGGCTGTACATGGATTATAAATAATTGGTATCCATACTCAATTTAATTCCACATTGGAGCTAGCATCATGAAATTTAATGCAAAAAACAAGCCATCTGAAAAACGCATTTTCTTAGATTTTAAAGAGAAAAAGCTAAAAAAACTTTAAAAAATCTTCTCCTCTGAAACGGTCAAGCCAAATTGTTCAATATTTCACAGAAATAATATTTTATACCATCCTCTCACGTTTGTACGAATGGTTCAAGTTTGGTGAATTTTGGCCGAGTTACAGGAAGTTGAACTTAGTCATCTGTCCAAAAAAGGATACTAAAATGACAATCTCATAAACGACCAAAGCTATTATCACCAAATTTTATACCAGTGTTGGTCACATGAGTCATATATGAAATTCAGGTATTAATTGGGCCACCTGCATTGACCTTTTTTTGTACGGGGGTCATTACTCATCTGTACATTAACCCATAATTTCTCATAAATAGCCGGAGCTACCATCCCCAGATTTTATACAATAATCTGTTACCTATCAAATGTTGTGGGATTTAGCTTATTTTTTTTTATATCTGCATTTACTTATATTTTATAGGGAAAAAGCTGAAAACCTTTCAAAGTCTTCTTCTTGTAAACGGTCCAGCCAAATTGTTCAATATTTTACAGAAATGATCCCAGAGGCAAGCCCTCTCAAGTTTGTTCAAATGGTTTGCATTTGATGAATTTTAGCAGAGTTTCATGAATTTGAACTCAGTCATTTGGCCAAGTAAGCATACTGACATAGTAATCTCAGAAATGACAAAAGCTAGCATTACCAGGTATTATAAAAATGTTGGTCACATGACTCATATTTGAAGTTGCAGATTTTGTGGTTCCATCTACATTGACCTGTTTTTTTATGGGCAAAAACCTCATAATTTTAGCCTCTTTCAGCTTAAAATGTTTATGATTAAACTGTCAGTTAAATCGTTCAATTTTTCAAAAGAATTATTCTAGGACATGGTTCTTTCAATCATAGCAGAAAAGCTTAATTTGGTCTTATTGCCATTATTATGTCTATTTCAAACTGAGGACTGCAAAACTGTTTTCCTACAAAATTATTGTTTCAATTATAACTTCTGTAACATTGCACAAAAAATATTCTTAGGTGGCCTTTGTTCAAGTTTACTTGAATGATTTTTGGCAGAACTATTGGACCTTTAACAATGAAAGAACTGCATCTTTTATTATTCTAGATATTTTGATAAAAAGTTTATATGTCAGCTTGAAAAAAAGCATATTAGCCAAAGTTTTTCAGTATGTGTATACAGATTTACCTACAGGCCCAGATTGTGTCTGTAAATAGGTTGAGAAACTGCCAACTGTTTCAGATTTGGCAACAGATCAAGAGTCCATTCACTGCTGCCAGATATAGGTCAAGAGTTCAATTAGTGCAGCCAAGCACAAGGCATGTGATCACCTCATGGATGACATGTGAACACCTCATGGGCACCATGTTATCATCTCGTGGGTGCCATACCCCTCAGGGCTGCATGTGGAGCCAATCTGTGAGCTTATGCAATTGTGTGGCTACTATTTCAGATTTGGCAACAGGCCAAACGTCAGTCTGGATCTATTTATAGCTGTGGCAGACTGCCAACTGTATGTGATTGGGCAACAGGTCAAGAGTTCACTCAGTGCAGCGAGGTGCAGGTCAAAAGTTCACTCAGTCTAGCCAGGTGCAGGTCATGAGTTCACTCAGTGCAGTAGCCTGAGCCAGCAAATTTTTCACAGTTCACTCGGGGCAACTGCCTTTCTCGCCTAAGCCTGGTTAGCCCCATGCATCAGACACAAGGTAAGTTTGATGTATTAGCCTGATATTTTGACCTGTCTATATGTCTTTGATGGCTTTCTCGTTCACAAAACAGGTGTAGCCACTTACAATGACTTTTGCACAGTGTATGTGCCTGCTTATATCTACAGAGGAAGATGATATATCAGCCTGAAATTGGGCATATTTATACATATCAAATAGCTTTGTCGTATACAAGACTGCATGGTGGTGCCACCTACAATAATTTTTGCAGAGTGTATGCGCCTGCTTATTTCTCAGGAGAGGTTTGATATATCAGTCTGAAAGTGGCCATATGTATGACAGCTTCATTGTATGCAAGACTGGTGGTGCCAGCTACAATCATTTTTGTGTTGTGTGCACCCATGCGAGAATTTCAGCAGTGATATTTGTGTAATTGTTTTTTATTCAAAATGTTTAGTACTTGCATTGTTCATATACATGAGAAGTAATGGTCCAGCATTGAAGCATAATACCTGGTGTATTTCTCAATGCACAGGTTCGCATTAGGCCTGTAGGCCTTGTTTTGCAAAAAATTTGTCATGCAAAAAATTTGTCATCTAAAAAATTCTATCGGATTTTGCTTATTTCTTGGCTAACTGCATTTTCTTAGATTTTATAGGAAAGAAGCTAAAAAACATAAACAAATGTTCTTCTCTGAAACCATGCTGCCAAATTGTCAGTTCATCTGTTCCAATAATCCTCTCTGGTAATAAGAACATATCCGAATATCCTGACTGATACATCCTTGTTGTATCCACCAAAACATAGTTTTGCGGAAACTATGTTTTCAGTCTGACACAGCCGCCGCCGCTTAGGTTTCCGGAGAACTCCTCCGTAACTACTGGGAAAATTTTTTAAAATTCTGAATTATGATCGGCTCACATGTGAATCGTAGGCCCTCATTTTTGGTTGACCTCTGTACTTTCCTCTCTGTCCAGCGTCCATTTGTGCGTCTGTTTCCACACATAAACCCACATATCTCGGGAACCATTTGACCAATCAGGCTAAAAATGTAGCTCTTGGATAGCTTTATAACATACACTAAAAATGGTGGCACCACCTGCAACCACTTTTGCACAACGTCCATCAGTTCATCTGCCTTGGGATAAAATCACTCATATCTCAGTGGTTTGACTTATCCACCTGAAATTTTGCAAGTTTATACATCCTAGACAGCTTTCTTAATTTTATGACAGGTGGCGCCACCTTCATTTACGTTTACGCTGCAGACATCGAAGCTCATATCTTGGGAACTGTTTGACCGATTAGGCCAAAATTTTGCATGTGTATAGATCTCACATAGCTCTTTATCATACGCAAAATTGGTGGCACCACCTGCAACCATTTTTGCACAGGGTCCATCTGTTCATCTGCCTTGGGATAAAATCACTCATATCTCAGCAGTGGTTTGACTTATCCACCTGAAATTTTGCAGGTTTATACATCCTAGACAGTTTACTGATTTTATGACAGTTGGCGCCACCTACATTCACATTTACCCTGCAGACATACAAGCTCATACCTCAGGACTGGTTTGACATGTTCCCCCGAAATTTTGCATATGTATAGATCTCATATAGCTCTTAATCATATACAAAATTGGTGGCGCCACCTGCCACCATTTTTGCACAGCCTCCTTCTGTTTGTCTGCTGTGGTACAAAATTACTCATATACAAGTAGTGGTTTGACTTATCTGCCTAAATTTTGCATATGTATACAACTTGGACAGCTTTCTGGATTTTGTGGTAGGTGGTGTAACCTACATACACATTTCGGCTGCAGACATCCATGCTGATATGCAACACACCTCACTCTATTTCCCCTTGCCACTCAATCCATGCCTCACTTTACCCATCCCACTCTGATTTCGGCGCATACATGTAGTCACTTGTCGAATACCCGTATTCCAGTTTTAAAATGTCCTAGTCCGAAACTTGCAGGTCTGAAACATCCATTTTGCTGAAATCATAATACTAAGGTAGATATGCAGGTCATAAGAGGATCAATATTTAATTTTAAAAATAATCCTCCATTCATACTCCCAAACTTCGCACAGGTTCGCATTAGGCCTGTAGGCCTTGTTGTAATTTTGAATCTATCTATAAATGTTTTATTACCTGTAGGTATAATTAGCAATGGACTTCCATCTCAACTTATATCAGCAGAAGTGAAGACCTTTGTTGTGATCCAAGAGCTGCTTCCTATGTTTGTTTTGTTCTTTTAAGTATCTGTGAAACTGTGATGTTTAGCTGGTAGATGTAAGCTAAGCCTACAGCAGGAATCTGTAATTTAATGTCAACAGGAACCAGTATCTGTCTTGTTCAAGGTGAAGCTTTAAGTGTGATGTTCAACAGAATAAATTGTTTTTCAAGGACATACCCCTTAAAGCCACCAAGATAATATAACAACAACTATGCTAGGTGACATAGGTATAGGTCAGGAGTTCACTCAGTGCAGTAGCTGCATTCTATTTATAGCGTTGGCAGACTGCCAACTGCATCAGATTTGGCACCAAAGTTCAGCCTGCCAACTGTGTCAGATTATGCAACAGGTCAAGAGTTCATTTAGTGCAGCCAGGTGTAGGTCATGGGTTCACTCAGTGCTAGCAATTTGTCACAGTTCACTTGGGGCAACTGCCTTTCCCACCTAAAGCTGGTCAGCCCCATGCATCAGACACAAGGTAAGTTTGATGAATTTGCCTGATATTTTGACTTGTCTATGTGCCTTTGATGGGTTTTTCGTTTACAAGACAGGTGTCGCCACCTACAATAACTTGCACAGTGTATGTGCCTGCTTCTTTCTACAGAGGAATTTGTTTTATCAGCCTGAAATTGGGCATATTTATACATATTGAATATCTTTATCATATACAAGACTGATGGTACCACATACAATAATTTTTGCACAGTGTGTGTCCCTGCTTATTTCTCGGGAGGGATTTGATATATCAATCTGAAGTTGGGCATATTTATATATCTCTGATAGCTTTGTTGTATACAAGGCTGGTGGTGCCAGCTTCAATCATTAACTTCGCTGACTATAAGTCATCTGAGCTAAAGTCGTGGTCCCAGATCTCCTACCTAGCAGAAAACTGGGTCTTTGTGACTCTGTTCTTTGAGAAATTAAGGAAAAACCTCAATTTTTTATTCAAAACCTATTTTCACACTTCATGAAGGCCTAATATCAAACCCATGCACTCATCTGTTTTTCCTCATATTTACCATAAATATTCATCTATATAATTCCTTTGTACATGCCAGAAATTAAGTCTGTTAAATATAATTTCTTTAAGTTATGGGCACAAAGATTCTGAGATTTAGAAATTATTCTTAGATTTTATAGGGAAAAAGCTGAAAAAGCTTTAAAAGTCTTCTTCTTGTAAATTATCCAGCCAAATTGTTCATTATTTTACAGAAATGATCTCAGAGGCAAGCCCTCTCAAGTTTGTTCAAATAGTTTGCATTTTGTTAATTCTAGCAGAGTTACATGAATTTGAACTTAGTCATTTGGCCAAGTAACCATACTGACATA
Organism: Sipunculus nudus; assembly: GCA_026874595.1. Lineage (NCBI taxonomy): Eukaryota > Metazoa > Annelida > Sipuncula > Golfingiida > Sipunculidae > Sipunculus > Sipunculus nudus. The sequence goes on from CM049312.1 coordinate 48,270,941, forward strand.
GTAATCTCAGAAATGACAGAAGTTAGCATTACCAAGTATTGTGCAAATATTGTTTACATGACTCATATTTGAAGTTGCAGATTTTGTGGTTCCATCTACATTGACCTGTTTTTATGGGCAAAAACCTCATTATTTTAGCCTCTTTCAGCTTAAAATGTTTATGATGGAACTGTCAAATTGAATCGTTCAATTTTTCAAAAGAATAATCCTAAGACATGGTTCTTTCAATCATATCAGAATAGATTGAGTTTGTTGATTTTTGGCTGAGTGGTGAAAAGCTTAAGTTGGTCTTATGGCCATTATTATGTCTATTTCAACTGAGGACTGCAATAGTGTTCTACACAATTATTGTTTCAATTGTAACTTCTGTAACATTACACAAAAATTATTCTTATGTGGCCTATGTTCAAGTTTACTTGAATGATTTTTGGTAGAATTATTGGACTTTTAACAATGAAAAGTCTGCATCTTTTGTTATTCTAGATATTTTGGTAAAAAGTTTATGAATATGTCACTTGAAAAAAAAGCATTTTAGCATAGTCTTTCAGTATGTGTAAACAGGTTTACCAACAGGCCATGATTGTGTCTGTATCTTTAAATAGGTTGAGAAACTGCCAACTGTTTCAGATTAGGCAACAGATCAAGAGTTCAATCAGTGCAGCCAGATATAGGTCAAGCTTTCTATCAGTGCAGCCAAGCACAAGGCATGTGATCACCTCATTGGTGACATGTAAACACCACATGGGCACTATGTGATCACCTCATGAGTATCATGTGATCACCATGTGTGTCATGCCCCTCAGGGCTGCATGTGGAGCCAATCTGTGAACTTGTGCAATGGTGTGGCTACTATTTCAGATTTGGCATCAGGCCAAAGGTCAGTCTGGATCTATTTATAGCTTTGGCAGACTGCCAACTGTATCAGATTAGGCAACAGGTCAAGAGTTCACTCAGTGCAGCCAGGTAAAGTTCAGGAGTTCACTCAGTGCAGTAGCTGCATTCTATTTATAGGGTTGGCAGACTGCCCACTGCATCAGATTTGGCTATATCTTTCAACTGTTTGAAAATACTTGGTTTGCATTTTTTAGCGAATCGTGTTTATCATCAGGTCACATGTGAACTGCTTGCCCTCATTTTTGGTTGACCTCTGACCTTTCCTAACTGCCCAGCGTCCATTTGTGCATCTGTTTCCACACATAAACCCACATATCTCGGGAACCGTTTGACCGATCAGGCTAAAAATTTGCACAAATGTAGCCCTTTGATAGTTTTATCACATACACTAAAAGTGGTGGCGCCACCTGCAACCAAAATTTTGCATGTGTATAGATCTCACATAGCTCTTTATCATACGCAAAATTGGTGGCACCACCTGCAACCATTTTTGCACAGCGTCCATCTGTTCATCTGTCTTGGGATAAAATCACTCATATCTTAGCAGTGGTTTGACTTTTCCACCTGAAATTTTGCAGGTTTATACATCCTGGACCATTTTCTTGATTTTATGATAGGTGGCACCACCTACATTCACTTTTACTCTGTTGCCATCCAATGCTAATATGCAACACACCTCACTCCATTCCCCTTGCCACTTAATCTATGCCTCACTTCACCTGTCCCTCTCTGATTTCTGCGGATACACATAGTCGCTTGTTGCTGCATAGATATGCAGGACTTAAGAGGAACAATATTAAATTTTAAAAATAAATCTTCATTCATACTCCCAAACTTTGCACAGGTTCGCATTAGGCCTTGTCTTAATAAGTTTCCTTTGAAAAGACATATTGTCAACGTGACAGTCGGCTGAGCGTCATGACCCATGGGTCACTTGTTTAAGTCACAGCATTTGCATGCCTATGGATAGTGAATCATTTCCCCTTGTCATTCTCAAGACCATATAAAATCTGAGGATCTGGGGAGAGAATGATTTTCGTCGGAGATCTTCCTCAAGTCAAACCGTTCAAACATTCTCCTTCCCACTTACACCCTTCATCACTTAACCTTACCCGATTTCAGATTTATGTATTAATCAGTTTTCTTTATGTAATGATGGACCACTTACTATCGAAAACATTAAAGGTGCAGACTGTAGCCTAATATATTATATCAGCAGGGATTTTATTTTCAACAAGGTATCCGAAAATGTCTGGGTTTTGACTGGTTCTGCCAGGCTCAGTTTCGGATGCACCTTACACACAGGGTCACAAACTAGTGACATTCTTGACATTGCAGAAAATCCTGTAACAGGGAATCCTTAGGCTGAAGGCGGGAAAAGCTGACTTATTTAAATCTCTTCATAAAAATGGCTGCGAACATGTGACTACAAGGTTGTGATTATGGAAATTTATGATATCTTGTGAAACTTGTGATATCGTACAAACTAGGCCACCGTATCTGCACTTCAGGCCAAATTCGCTTTTATACACAAAATATTAATTAGCCCTTGGCTGAGAGAGGGCTATATTGTCTGTGAAATATTTCCATGCAAATATTTCCTTAAAAATCAACATATAAAATCAAGGCAAGAGCAGTAAAGGTACCTACAACATTTTGCTTGGGTTGCACCATAAATAAATGATAGACATTGCAGTTTGCCTTCGGGTCAGGACTAATTGTAAGCAGAGCTGTAAGTTATTCATTCCTATGTTTTATACTGTTAACCTTTATGACAGGAGAGAGATTTCTAAATAAATACCACTTTCTATGACGGAAACAAGTTGTTTATTTGAACCGTTGGGCAAACAGTGTTTTAACGAGAATATATACCAGTTGCTATATTGCCAGTAAGTGCAATGACTCATCCTGTTAATACAAAGTCTAGTAAATGCTAGTGATAAGCCCAAATTAATAAAATCAGTTGTTCAAGTTGAACAAATATAATTTAATTCTAACCTGCTTTGACTCAGGAGTTCAGAGATAATGTTTCAAACAAAACCCTAGCTAGCAGTCCAGTGTCAACAAACTTTACCAGATTGGAAGACATAAATGGTTCGGCACCATAAAGCACCATAAAGTGCCATTAAGATCCTTTTGTTTTAATCTTTAAAATGCAGTTTTTCACTAAGGTCAAAGCAACTTGTGTCTCTGTCATTCCCCAGGTTTGAGGGAGATCATGTAAATCGCTGATTGTTGTACTGGCTGAACAGTTATAATATCAATGGGGTTTATGGTTTTTGTCATTAAGAGAATTTCATCTCTCACTTAGTAGGACATAATTGTTAGTGTTAGATAACAAAATGGATATACATATTCTAAAAAAGTTTTGTTTTCATAATATATTCTTATATTTAAACATTTCAGTAGAAACACACATGATAATAAACATGAAAGTAACTGATTTGTCATTCTTCTGATGATTTCTTTTTTTAATTCCTTTGCAAGAGCTAACTTTCTTATGACTTGATTTGGCAAGATAGCCAGGCTTGAAATAAGTATAAGATATAATAGACTTTATAAAAGCCCCTGTGATGATCCAAAATAAAAATGACGAAATGATTTTTAGCTCAGCTGACTGAAAGTCATCTGAGCTATAGCGATCACTCTTTGTCCGTCGTCCGTCTGTCTGTCCGTCTGTCTGTCTGTCCGTCTGTCTGCCTGTTAACCAGGCACAAATCGTAACCGCTGGACTTAGAACCTTGTAACTTGGGATTCTGAGAGGTCCATGAAAAATCTCCTTGGAAACCAGAAATTAGGTCTCTGTTACCCATATCCTTCGAACTATGGGGCCCTAAAGTACCCCCCCAGAAAAGTCAAAAATTTCATACAAAATCTTCAATATCTCATTAACTACTTGACTGATGGTCATGATTTTTGGCATACATATTGATCATGAGATGTTCCATCACTTCCTACAGACTGGTGGCGCCACCTGTATTTTTCGATTTTTTTCGAATTTTTTTCTCTATATTTGAGACCTTTAAAAATGTGAACATCTGTTAACAAGACAAAAATCGTAAAGACTGGACCTAGAATCTTAATTCTTGACACCCTGAGAGGGGTCCATGAAATATCTCCTTGGAAACCAGAAATTAGGTCTCTGTTACCCATATCCTTTGAGCTATGGGGCCCCATAGTACCCCCCAGAAAAGTCAACAATTTCATACAAAAACTTCAATATCTCAATAACTACATCACTGATGGTCATGATTTTTTGCATACATATTGATCATGAGATGTTCCTTCAGTTCCTGCAGACTGGTGGGGCCACCTGTATTTTTCAATTCTTTACGAATTGTTTTCTCTATTTGTGAGACCTTTAAAGATATGAACATCTGTTAACAGGGCACAAATCATAAAAACTGGACCTAGAATCTTCATTCTTGACACACAGGGAGACCCATTAAAAATTCTCCATAGAAACCTGAAATTAGGTCTCTGTTACCCATATTCTTTAGGCTGTAGGTGAGGGTTATTCCGCTCCCAGTCACGCTAATTTCCTTCTTGTCCACCAGGTAGCACTAGGGTAGCGTCAGGTGGATATTCAAATGAAGGAGTTCCCTAGTTTATCAAATTCACACATGGTGGCCCAAATTGCTTGCACCTCATCACTGTTGTCGGCGGGAAAAGCACGGGATCTTGTTACTGTGATGTCTCAGTTTGGTGGCTGTAATATTATCTTATGTATTAGTTTTAGAAAGACTATACTATGCAAATATTATGGATAATTGATGATTTTAAAGTGATAAATACTGGGATATTATTGATAAATGGATAAAGGATATGAACGTATATATATAAAATTTACATTATGAATTACAAGTCTTATGTAATTTTTACATACAGTACACAGTATATAAGTAATATGGTCATTTGATCTGATACGTCTGTGTGATGGTCCTGTGGGACTGGGTGATGAGTCCGACAGGAGTGGGTGATGGTCTTATAACATCAAGAGGAGTGTGTGATGGTCCTGCGGGACTGGGTGATGAGTCCTACGCGAGTGGGTGATGGTCTCATGACATCAAGAGTGTGTGATGGTCCTGTTGGACTGGGTGATGAGTCCTACAGGAGTAGTTGATGGTCTTATGACATCAGGAGGAGTGTTTGATGAGTCCTTCACGAGTGGGTGATGAGTCCTACAGAAGTAGGTGATGCTCTTATGACATCAGAAGGAGTGTGTGATGGCCCTGCGAGACTGCGTGATGAGTCCTACAGTATGGGTGATGGTCTCATGACATCAGTAGGAGTGTGTGATGGCCCTGCAGGACTGGGTGATGAGTCCTTCGCGAATGGGTGATGGTCTCATTACATCAGGAGGAGTGTGTGATGGTCCTGCAGGACTCGGTGATGAGTCCTTCGCGAGTGCGTGATGGTCTCATGATATCAGTAGGAGTGTGTGATGGCCCTGCAGGACTGGGTGATGAGTCCTACGCGAATGGGTGATGGTCTCATGACATCAAGAGGGGTGTGTGATGGTCCTGTGGGACTGGGTGATGAGTCCGACAGGAGTGGGTGATGGTCTCATAACATCAGGAGGAGTGTGTGATGGTCCTGCGGGACTGGGTGATGAGTCCTACGCAAGTGGGTGATGGTCTCATGACATCAAGAGTGTGTGATGGTCCTGTGGGACTGGATGATGAGTCCTACAGGAGTAGTTGATGGTCTTATGACATCAGGAGGAGTGTGTGATGAGTCCTTCGCGAGTGGGTGATGAGTCCTACAGAAGTAGGTGATGGTCTTATGACATCAGAAGGAGTGTGTGATGGTCCTGCGAGACTGAGTGATGAGTCCTGCAGAAGTGGATGATGGTCTCATGACATCAGTAGGAGTGTGTGATGGCCCTGCAGAACTGGGTGATGAGTCCTTCGCGAGTGGGTGATGGTCTCGTGACATCAGGAGGAGTGTGTGATGGCCCTGCGGGACGTGGTGATAAGTCCTACGCAAGTGGGTGATGGTCTCATGACATCAGGAGAAGTGTGTGATGAGGTTGCGGGACTGGGTGATGAGTCCTACGCGAATGGGTGATGGTCTCATTACATCAGGAGGAGTGTGTGATGGTCCTGCAGGACTGGGTGATGAGTCCGACAGGAGTGGATGATGGTCTCATGACATCAGGAGGAGTGTGTGATGGTCCTGCGGGACTGCGTGATGAGTCCTACAGGAGTGGGTGATGGTTTCATGACATCAGGAGGAGTGTGTGATGGTCCTGCAGGACTGGGTGATGAGTCCGACAGGAGTGGATGATGGTCTCATGACATCAGGAGGAGTGTGTGATGGTCCTGTGGGACTGCGTGATGAGTCCTACAGGAGTGGGTGATGGTTTCATGACATCAGTAGGAGTGAGTGTGTGATGGCCCTGCGGGACTTGGTGATGAGTCCTTCGCGAGTGGGTGATGGTCTCATGACATCAGGAGGAGTGTGTGATGATCCTGCGGGATGTGGTGATGAGTCCTACGCCAGTGGGTGATGGTCTCATGACATCAGGAGGAGTGTGTGATGAGGTTGCGGGACTGGGTGATGAGTCCTACGCAAATGGGTGATGGTCTCATTACATCAGGAGGAGTGTGTGATGGTCCTGCAGGACTGGGTGATGAGTCCTGCAGGAGTGGGTGATGGTCCCATGACATCAGGAGGAGTGTGTGATGCGCTTGCGGGACTGGGTGATAAGTCCTACAGGAGTGGGTGATGGTCCTGCGGGACAGGGTGATGAGTCCTACAGGAGTGGGTGATGGTCCTGCGGGACAGGGTGATGAGTCCTACAGGAGTGGGTGAAGGTCTCATGACATCAGGAGGAGTGTGTGATGGTCCTGTGGGATTTGGTGATGAGTCCTACGTGAGTGGGTGATGGTCTCATGACATCAGGAGTGTGTGATGGCCCTGCAGGAATGGGTGATGAGTCCTACGCGAATGGGTGATGGTCTCATGACATCAGGAGGAGTGTGTGATGGCCCTGCAGGACTGGGAGATGAGTCCTTCGCGAGTTGGGGATGGTTTTATGACATCAGGAGGAGTGTGTGATGGTCATGTGGGACTGGGTGATGAGTTCTACAGGAGTGGGTGATGGTCTCATGACATCGGGAGGAATGTGTGATGGTCCTGCGGGACTGGGTGATGAGTCCTACAGGAGCGGGTGATGGTCTCATGACATCAGGAGTGTGTGATGGTCCTGTGGGACTGGGTGATGAGTCCTACAGGAGTGGGTGATGGTCTCATGACATCAGGAGGTGTGTGTGATGGTCCTGTGGGACTTGGTGATGAGTCCTACAGGAGTGGGTGGTCTCATGGCATTAGGAAGACTTATATTTGATATATTTGTTTACATTTGGTTGGTTTGTACTGATACTTGTTTACATTTCTAGGGTAATTTTTTTTCTGTATTTGATATATATATTTTTTCATTTCTGGGGTGTATTATGTAAAAATTTACAACACCAGATAGATTCTATGGTCAAGAATATTTTGGGGATAAATCAAATAAAAAGGATTGTTTGCTTTTATTTTATCTTTGACTAGGTGACCCTGATGACTATTGAAATTGCTTTAAAGTGCCTCATGAATTGTATATATTGCACGGCTATTTTCATTTGCCGGAACGTAAAGAGGAAATCCTGCAGATAATTAGTTATCTTTTTATTTCATCATTTAATAAAGAGTATGTGAAAAAATGGCAGTCTTTATTTTATAACTTTTGATTTATATTTATTTTTATATGTAATGCTACCTTTAAAGTTAACAGATGGGCGGACGTGAAATGAAGGTGAATGTTGATAAAACTAAAGTCGTTGTATTTTGAAACAGGGGGAAGGGACATTAAAGAAATATGAAAAATGGTTTTATATAGGAAGAAAGCTTGAAGAGGTCAGTAGTTATAGATGCTTGGGAGGGGTATATTCTTCTGGTCTGAAATTGGTAGAAATGAATGAAAAAAAACTTGTGTGTCCAGCAAACAAATTGTTTTAATGATAAGAACGTTCATTTCTGCAGAGAATGAATATATTACTGTAAAATAATCATTCTCTCTGTTTGATAATATGGTTGTACCTAATCTTTCATATGACAGTGAATTATTGGGTACAAAAAACAAGATAAAATTGAACAGGTCCACAATAAATTTTGTGAATACATACTTGGATTAACTCTCCTTCACCGGATGCTGCTGCGCTTGGTGAGTGTGGCTAAGTTTCTCTGTAAATAAGATTTATATTAAAATTTATTTCTTTTTGGGTTAAATTAATAAGAATGTAAGATTTTAGGTACCCTAAGCGTTTATATGCAACATTATATAGGTTGGACAAAGAAGGAAAGAATACATGAGCAACAAGGGTAAAAATGTGTTATTTTCTTTTGGCTTTGGGATACAAGGATACTTCAAGATATAGGTGATATTAATATATTTCTGTCAGATTTCAAACAAAGGTTACATGTAAATGAAAGGTAAGAATAGACAGCTATAACATAGAAAGTAATGGAAGATTGACAATATATTCTATCTTTAAAAGTTTATTAAACACTGAATTATATTTATCAGCAGTTCAAAATAAGAGAAATATAGAATTAGTTTAGCAAAATTTAGAACATCATCACAAAGTCTAGAAGTAGAACTTGGTCATCACAAGAAAGCGCCTGGGGAGAGATATATTGTAAATTTTGTCTTAAACATGGAGAATCTTATATTGAAGATGAGTACCACTTTGTCATTAAATGTCCTTTATATATTTCATTAAGAAAAACATATCTGTCTAGGTTAAAGATATGTCTTTCATTCTATTAATGTCTACTACAAATTATGTAACAATTAACAAGCTTTCAACATTTGTATGTCTTGCATTTATTAAAAGAGAGTCATTTCTAGATGATGCTATATGAACTATAGTAATGATGGATATTTTCTGTGTATCATCTCTTTTATGTTGTCATGAAATTTAATGCGATGTAATTACTATGGACTTTAATCATGTTTGTGAAACACAAAAACTTTTAAAGTTTGCATCATTACAATAACATATAAATGTTACATTATACTAGTAAAATTGTGTTTAATATGTCAACCATGTATCTTATTTAGAGACTGATTATCTTTTTAATCCTAAAAAATCTCCAAATATATGTATGAAAGCTATTTCTCGTGACACATTTAAAGTATATTATTCGCATGCAAATAATTATTATGGGCAAAATAGTATTTTTTCTAGTTAGTTTTTCAATTTTATGTTTGCATATCCAAATTCATTTTGTATTAATGAGGTTCCACGGGAATCTCAAGGAAAACATTTTTATTTTTAAGATTATTTTGTTTATTACATTTATAAACATAAGTTGCTTTATAACAGTCTATTTATTCAGTTGATAAAATGGTATGTGAAATAATTATTAACAGCACAATAGAATTATTTCTGATATATTTTTTCAATTTTATTTTTGCATATTCAAAGACATTAAGTATTAATTCTGTTCAAAAAGAATCTCCAGTAAAACATTTAACTTTTGCATTACACACTCATATTATACCTTTGTTGGTTTGTATATTGTATTTTAATATCATTATTAGCTATACGTTGTTACAGTGTATATTTATTCAGTTGATAAAAAGGTTATTTCTATTAATATTTTGTAAATAATAATTGTGTATTGTTGAAAACTATATACATGTTATTATTTATTTATTTACTATTTAGTTTATCATTTATTATTGTTTTTCATGTAACCATATATCATGTATTTTGTATTTATATATAAATACATACATACATATATATATATATATATATATGTATATATATATATATATATATATATATATATATATATATATAGGTTGGTTGGATCTATGGGCCTGCGGCCTTTATTTCCAGAAAAAAAGTCATTCATTCATAATTATAAAGAGTGACGTTAATATTTGGTTTGTATAAATTATTAACTTGATAAAAATTTTATGAATCAAAATACTTCTTCTATTCATATCATTTTTTTTACCATTCTTGTGTGTCTGTTAATCAATTTTATATATATATATATATATATTTATATATATATACACACACACACACACACACACACATAGATCCATGTCTCTAGCGCTGAATTCCCTAGTTTTGCCGATCAAGAGTGTTGAGAGTTTAACCAGTGTACACAGAGAAACATCGCGGATCTTGCCGGATCATAAGGTCACACTAGTGCAAAGGGATTCCCCGATGGTTAAAAATAGACAATCGCTTTGCTTTATTAGCGCCATCTATCGGTAAACGGAGCAACTAGCGTGACTGGGAGCGGAATAACCCTCACCTAGGCTGTATTGCTCCAAAATACCCCCCAGAATAATGGAAAATTTGATACAAAAAGTGCAGTATCTTAATAACTACAACACTGATGGTCATGATTTTCGGCATACATATTGATCATGAGCTGTTCCATCAGTTTCTGCAGACTGGGTGCGCCACCTCTATTTTTTTCAAATTTTTACTAATTTTTTTTCTCTTTTTTTGAGAACTTTAAAGATGTGGTTATCTGTCAACAGGGTACAAATTGCAACAACTGGACCTAGGAACTTCATTCTTGTCATGCAAGGAGGCCCATGAAGAGTGCTTGTGGAAACTTGAAATTAGGTCTCTGTTACCCATATCCTTCAAGCTATAGGACTCTGAAGTATCCCTCAGAATAATGGACAATTTGATACAAAAGCTGAACTAATGCGGAGATCATCATGATTCTTTGCATGGATATTGACCATTAAGTGTTTTTATTAGTTTCTGCAGACTGGTGGAGCCACCTGTATTTTTGTATCCTCCAAAACAAAGTTTTGCAGATACTATGTTTTTGACCGGGTTCCTCCGCCGCCGCCACGTTTGTTTCCAGAGAGCTCCTCTGAGAAAAATGGACTGATTTTTCCGAAACTTACAACAATTATCGAGTCACATGTGAACTATTGCCTAACCAATTTGTGTTGACCTCTGACCTTTCCTCTCTATCCAGCGTGCATTTGTGCATCTGTTTCCACACATAAACCCTCATATCTCGGGAACCAATTGACCAATCAGGAAATAAAATTTATACAAATGTAGCCCTTGGATTGCTTTATAACATACACAAAAATGGGGGCGCCACCTGTAACCATGTTTGCACAGTGTCCATCTGTTCATCTGCCTTGGGTTAAAATCACTCGTATCTCTGCAGTGAATTGACTAATTCACCTGAAATTCGGCATGCATATACATCCAGGATAGCTTTCTTGATTTTATGACAGATGGTGCCACCTACATTCACATCACGCTGATCACATCCAAGCTCATATCTCAGGAATCGTTCGACCGATTGGGCCAAAATTTAGCATGTGTATAGATCTCACATAGCTCTTTAACATAGACAAAACTGGTGGCGCCACCTGCAACCATTTTTGCACAGTGTCTGTTTTCTGCCGTGGGATAATGTCACTCATATCTCGGCAGTGGTTTGACATATCTGCCTAAAATTTTGCAGTTTTATACATCCTGGATAGCTTTCTTGATTTAAAGACAGGTGGCGCCACCTTCATTCTAGTTTATGCTGCAGACATCCGAGCTCATATCTCGAGAACCGTTTGAACGATTGGGCCAAAATTTTGCATGTGTATAGATCTCACATAGGTCTTTATCATACACAAAACTGGAGGGGCCACCTGCAACCATTTTTGCACAGCGTCTGTCTGTTTGTCTGCCGTGGGCTAAAATCACTCATATACATGTAGTGGTTTGACTTTTCTGCCTAAAATTTTGCATATGTATACAACTTGGACAGCTTTCTGGATTTGTGGTAGGTGGCACAACCTACATACACATTTAGGCTGCAGACATCCATGCTTATATGCAACATACCTCACTCTATTTCCCCTTGCCACTCAATCCATGCCTCACTTCAACCGTTCCACTCTGATTTTTGCGGATACACGTAGTCACTTGTCGGCTACCTGTATTCTAGTTTTTAAAGTTTACACATTTTTTCTCTATTTTTTAGATATATAAATAAAGACTTAATCTTGGCCTGTTGGTTAATTTGTTTGATGCTTCAGTTGAATGGGTATATACTACCATTCTGATGATAAAATTTTTCTTTAGCAAATCTCTTCCCAGTCAGCTGAGCGTCATGACCCATGGGTCACTTGTTATATTACACTAGGTGTTATCTTTCCAACCATGCAAAATAGGTTATCAGATTTGACGTTTTTCTGTCTGAGAGAGATTGCATATTTATATGATTATGAACGTATAAACTGTTATTGCTTATCTTCCCTTTAAACTAATATTGAATATTACATAGTTTTATTTTGGAATATAAAAGTTAAAAATACACACGGGCCTAGTTATGAAATAATGTAACAAACAATTCTTTAAGGGATCTTTTTCACACAGCGAACATTCACGCTGAACAGTGAAACTTTACATAAGTAAACAAATTCTGTATCTTAAATACATTATAATCTGTTACCGCTTCTGTTGATTTTAAATGTTTAACTTTACTTAGTGCCCCACTGGTGATAATGCTCAGCTGAATCTATATTGGTCTGTGATCTAATTCTGATTGACTAAGGTGAGTTTAAGAGAACTTGTATACTCAACGTCTGAACATCCCAGGTCTAGCAATTACAAATTTTGCCTCTATATATAACCCACAGATAATTGCAGTCTGTCATTCACAATAAGAAAAAAGTCTTACATTATCTTTTTGCAGTGTTCATAATCACAAATAATTATGAAAAAATAAAGAATGAAAGTAAGCTACAATTAGATTAAATTTTCTTACCATTCAGAAAAAAAACTGGAAATGTACAAGTTTTGCTCATAGAAGATAGGTAAACATATCAGATTAGGCAACAGGTCAAGAGGTAACTCAGTGCAGCCAGGTATTGATCAGGAGTTCACTCAGTGCAGTAGCTGCATTCTATTTATAGCTTTGGCAGACTGCCCACTGCATCAGATTTGGCACCAAAGTTCAACCTGGACCTATTTATAGCTTTGGCAGACTGCCAACTGTGTCAGATTATGCAACAGGTCAAGAGTTCACTCAGTGCAGTCAGGTACAGGTCAAAAGTTCACTCAGTCTAGCCAGGTGCAGGTTAGGAGTTCACTCAGTGCAGTAGCTGCATTATATTTATAGCGTTGGCAGACTGCCCACTGCATCAGATTTGGCACCAAAGTTCAACCTGGATCTATTTATAGCTTTGGCAGACTGCCAACTGTCAGATTATGCAACAGGTCAAGAGTGCACTCAGTGCAGCCAAGTACAGGTCAAAAGTTCACTCAGTCTAGCCAGGTGCAGGTCAGGAGTTCACTCAGTGCAGTAGCTGTATTCTATTTATAGCGTTGGCAGACTGCCCACTTCATCAGATTTGGCACCAAAGTTCAGCCTGGATCTATTTATAGCTTTGGCCGACTGCCAATTGTCAGATAATGCAACAGGTCAAGAGTGCACTCAGTGCAGCCAGGTACAGGTCAAAAGTTCACTCAGTCTAGCCAGGTGCAGGTTAGGAGTTCACTCAGTGCAGTAGCTGCATTATATTTATAGCGTTGGCAGACTGCCCACTGCATCAGATTTGGCACCAAAGTTCAGCCTGGATCTATTTATAGCTTTGGCAGACTGCCAACTGTCAGATTATGCAACAGGTCAAGAGTGCACTCAGTGCAGCCAGGTACAGGTCAAAAGTTCTCTCAGTCTAGCCAGGTGCAGGTCAGGAGTTCACTCAATGCAGTAGCTGTATTCTATTTATAGCGTTGGCAGACTGCCCACTTCATCAGATTTGGCACCAAAGTTCAGCCTGGATCTATTTATAGCTTTGGCAGACTGCCAATTGTCAGATAATGCAACAGGTCAAGAGTGCACTCAGTGCAGCCAGGTACAGGTCAAAAGTTCACTCAGTCTAGCCAGGTGCAGGTCATGAATTCACTCAGTGCAATAGACTGAGCCAGCAATTGACTACAGTTCACTCGGGGCAACTGCCTTTCTCACCTAAGCCTGGTCAGCCCCATGTATCAGACTCAAGGTAGGTTTGATGGATTGGCCTGATATTTTGACCTGTCTATGTGTCTTTGATGGCTTTCTCGTTCACAAGACAGGTGTCACCACCTACAATGACTTTTGTACAGTGTATGTGCCTGCTTATTTAAATTTGATATATCAGCCTGAAATTGGGCATATTTATACATATCGAATAGCTTTGTCATATACAAGACTGGTGGTGCCACCTACAATAATTTTTGCACAGTGTGTGTCCCTGCTTATTTCTCAGGGGGGGGGGGGGGGGGGGGGGTTTGATATATCAGTCTGAAATTGGGCATATGCATATATCTCTGATAGCTCTGCTGTATACAAGACTGGTGGTGCCAGCTACAGTCATTTTTGTGTTGTGTGCACCCATGTCAGAATTTCAGCAGTGATGTTTGTGTAATTGTTTCTTATTCAAAATGTTAAGCTCTTGCATTGTTGATATATATGAAAAGTAATGGTCAAGCATTATTTTTGGTGTATTTCCCAATGCACAGGTTCACATTAGGCCTGTAGGCCTTGTTATTGTTTTCACTGTATCTCCTTAATTGTAATGCTGTTTCCACACCAATATACAAAACTTTCCTAGTAAAAGTAATTCAAGGTGTAACCAAGAAGATGCCATGTTGTGTTTATGTAGCATTTTTAAAGAAGTCAATTATCTTTAAAATGATTTTAACAAATTAAGATATAATTAAACCCATCAGTATGCATAAATTTATAAAATATGAAGCAAATTATGGATAAATAAAGGTCCAATTTAAAATTGTAAAATCTGAATCAAGTATTATTATTGATTGTTTTGCAAATTTTAAAGATATATTTTTGTTGCAAAAAATAAATATACATCTGTATGCATGAAACAATGTTATCTCATTGAGATTTATGATGATGCAATTTAGAATTATGAATGAACTTTTATATATATATATATATATATATATATATATATATATATATATATATTTATATATATATATATATATATAGATTATATTGGAAATGTATATAAATATAAACTTAAAATAAAAAAAATTATTTGATTATAAAACAAGGATTTAATACAAACATTTGTTCATTATTTTCCTGCCACAGCAGAATTGGAGATCAGGCTTTGTTTGCCCTGTATGTATATGCAGAAGTGTTGTTAATCCAACCCCCCCCCCCCCCCCCCCCCCCCCCGCCAGCTGCCATTGATTCATTTGCACCTGTGCACTGGGACATTGGTTTTAATTGAAAATGTGTAAAATCTATTGGAAAAAAAAAATGGATTAGAAAAAATTAAGATCTGATTGAAACATATTCTTTCCTCAGGAGAATGGAACATAAAGTGATCAGCTCTGTCTGTCCATCATCTCTCCATTATCCTTAAATATATATTATTTATGAAATTTTTCCTATAAGCACTGTTGAAATAACTTTCATATGCTGTATGTGTATGGATTTAAGTTATTAAAGTATGAAATTTGAAAGCAACTTATATATTCAGTTGAGTAATATTGCATATGTTAAACTCTAATCCCATCATTCCAACAACCCCCCCCCCCCCCCCCCCCCCCGACTACCACAACCAAATCCTTCCATCTATGGACTGGGGATATTAGTTATATTTCAACTGTATACATTTTATAAAATATAAAAAAAATATATTTAATGATATATAATATATATATATATATAAATATAATATATATGTTAAACTACATAACTGTCAACAGTTTATCAAAAAGCCAACCAATGATCATGGTTTTAATGTTCATCTTATGGTCACAAACTGCTCACATGCTTCAATTTTAACATTAGGAAATGCATGGTTTGGTCACAAAATATTATTTGAAACAATTTCTTACTTATCAGTATAAACCTATCATGTCAACCAGCCATGGCCTATATTACATTTTTCTCCTAGACTTTATCTTCAAATGATATTATTTTAGATGTTTTACCTTCAAGGTCAACTTCAGCTAAGGACAGTGCCCCATGCATCCCTTGTTTTGGTTTATGAAGAAAAAATGTGAATTATCTTTGGTAAAAAGCGGTAATGTGAATCAAGAATATCTCAAATATCATGTAATCAAATGGGGCCAATTAAATTGTGACCCCTGGTTCTAACTTTCAGAAAAAATATTGATAAAGGAATTTTATCATTTTTCCAGGGAAGATGGAGTTGAGGCTTTTGTGGAGGATTTCTCAGATATGCTGCTGCTGAAACTGCTGACTATGGCATCTAAAGCTGCTCATGACAATGAGAAAGTTAGATCCAATGCCGTCAGAGCTGTTGGGAACTTCTTACGATACATGCCGGACAGAAGTTACAGTAAGTTTCTGTATCTTGCTGCTGCTCTTGTACTTCATGAACATTGCATTCTTTACTCATCTGCATTCTGTGGTGGTACTTTGACCAAATAAGCATACTAAGCTTAAAATCTCAGAAACAGTAGGAGCTAGCATCACCATATTTTATGCAAATGCTGGCCACATGGCTTATATTTAAAACTGAGGTATTGCTGCACCAATGATTTCAGCTCAGCTGACTATAAGTCATCTAAGCTATAGCGATGGTCCTTTGTCTGTATGTCCGGCTCAGTGTCCGTCTGTTAACAGGTCACATTTTGAAACTATTGGACCTAAGAATCCAAAATGCATCATACAGTTAGATGTCCCTAAGTTCTCCTATCATACTGAAAATTGGGTCACTACGGTTTCATTCTAATTAGATATTAAGGGAAGACCACAATTTTCAAATTAAAACCCATTATTACACTTCAAGTTTGCCTAATATAAACCACTGATCTAATATTATTAGCTCAGCTGACTATAAGTCAGTTCCAGAGAACTCCTCCGTAACCACTGGGCAGTATTTTTAGCGAACCTGTGAGCTTATGCAATGGTGCGGTGTCGTGCATTGTGCATTTGAGGTATTTGTCACGCCACCTACATTGATTTGTTTTTTGCTCAGCTGACTATAAGTCATCTGAGCTATAGTCATGGTCCTTTGTCCGTTGTCCATCCGTCCATTAACAGGGCACATTTTAAAACCGTTGGACCTACCAATCCAAAATTCTGCATACCATTAGATGTCCCCAAAATCTCCTACCATACCGAAAATTGGGTCATTAGGACTTTGTTCCTTCGAGATATTAAGGGAAAACCTCCGGTTTTCATAAAAAACAATTGTTACACTTCAAGGCTGCCTAAAATCAAAACCGCTGATCTGTTTTTCATCATATTTAGTATTCATATTCTTCCTTACATTTTCTGTGCACATACCAAAAATTAGGTCAGTATTGGGTATTATTTTGAAGTTAAGGGCCAAAATATAATGCAATTTTTTTTAAATCAGGAAATATATTTGCTCACTTAACATGAGAATTGCTGAAGCTGGAGACTTTTTTTTTTCAGGAATATAACTTTATTTAATCAAGATTCAATTATTTACCCAAAATTAGATCTGAATTTTGCAAATTTTTCCAGTTATTAGCATAAATAAAAAATCAATACCTTAAATTTTGTCCAATTTTGGCAATGGCACATTTTTTCCCCTGTAAGCACTGTTGATTTTATTTTCACAGCATATATACATAAGGTATCAATCTTTTAAAATCTGAAATTTCAAAGGAATTGTTTGAAAAGAGTAGCTTTTATTCAAGTTTTCATACACCATGTCAAGTGTTGTTTACATCTAGCCCACCTAGTAGTACAGCCTTCACTTTCATTATGTAACCCACCCCATGCAGGAAGCTAGCCTTGGCTCAGCTTGGCCACAACTACCAGGCTTCCCCTCTGCTCTGCACTCCCCCCTCCCCCAGATTGTGCATTAACTAGATGAATGTTATTAATTTCCTATTTTATTTTAGGCTATGCTACATTTTAGATTTTGTATTGTACCACCAGGGTTACAATGATTTAAGTGCACATTTAATTGTGTCCACAAAGTGGTGTATTGCTATGAAAGTGTGGATGTTCATCAGATAAGTAATGCTTTACTTCAGAAGAGTAAAACTTCACCAGTTGTGAAATTGACTATTAATTCCAGTAATTAATGAAAGCTGAATTTACTGAATCTTTTATTTTATTTCAGTTAATAAAATTAAGCATGTACTGAAAACTCCATTGTGCAAAACTTTTAAATAGTGATTCAATGAATAATCTTGTAGATGCCATGTTGTGGCATTATATTCTTTTAAATTCAGTTTAAACATTTGTGATTTAAAAAATAATAAAATATATGTGTATGCTTAATATGACCCAATATGAGCTACACTCTGGATATATAATGATTGCAACTTAGAATTCTAATATTTTAACTTATATTTCAAGTTTTTTAGCGAACCTGTGAGCTTATGCGATGGTGCGGCGTCGGTACGTTAACCATAGCTATCTCAAAAACAGCAGGAGCTAGCATCACCAAATTTTTTGCAAATAATCATTCATCCAAAAAACTATATCGGATTTGTTTATTTTTTTTCTAACTGCATTTTCTTAGATTTTAAAGCATTATACCTGGTGTAATCTCATTGCACAGGTTCGCATTAGGCCTGTAGACCTTGTTTAATTACAAATTTATAAAACTTGTAAATTAAAAAAAATGAATCAGATTAAAACTATTAATGGAAAAAGTGGATATGCTAAAAAAATAGGCTTATATAAAAACTTAAATGCATTATTCCCTTGAAAGTGAAATAAAGGTATTAGTCCATTCTGTCCACTTGCCTGTCCATCTGTAAATTTTTCATATCCATCACAGTATCTCCAGACTTTTACTGTTTTTCTTCATGACAGTCTTGTCAGAGTATTATATTGCAATCATATATTTAGAACTTTAATATAACGAAGTAGGAGGGCCCCTTTACTCTCAGGTTCACATATGCTTATATAAATGAAAAACATTACAATAGAATATTTTGCATATTTTGCATTTGCAAAAATTTCAAACTTCAGCTGAGCACCGTGACCCTTGGGTCCCTTGTTGTGTTGTGTGCACCCATGCCAGAAATTCAGCAGTGATGTTTGTGTAATTGTTTCTTATTGAAAATGTTGAGTACTTGCATTGTTCATATTCATAAATAAATGGTCCAGCACTGAAGAATTACACCTGGTGTATATCCCATTGCACAAGTTCGTATTAGGCCTGTAGGCTTTGTTATGTTTTATTTCATATGTTAATTCAAAAATATTTTGAAAATGCCAAAAATGAAGCTTTTTAAAAATGAAAATGATAAATATGAATTTAGTATTAACAGTATTAGCAGTTAAAACACTTAGTAACACCAAAAAATTCACCGTAAAAAAATATGTGGTTGTGGGGGGGGGGGGGGGTAGTGTATTTCCCTTATAAATGAAATCCTGAAATTTTAGAAACCAACCCTTAATAGACTATCATGATATGACATTTTAGTGCATATTCTACGTTTGCATTTTCTGTTCATGTGTTGGATCCTTGTGTGACCTGCGTGTCAATTCATTTTAGGTAAAAGTAGTTTTCAGGCTGCAGTGGAAGCAGCAGTGAAAGCACTCATTAAGAACATCAGTACAGGACCAATGAAGGTAGGTAGTTTTATATCAATATCAAAACATGCAACGGAACCTAATAACAACAGATCACGTAGTCATGACGAGCATAAATTTTGTTATGAAGATAAAAAAAATCAAATTCTGTAACACTATGCAGCGTGAAATGTCTAGGGGAATTAATAAAAAAGTCAGTGGTTTTTTGTTAACAAATAATTATAATTTATTCTTAGAACAACCCTAACATTACAATACACTAAATTAATACAATTACACAGTATAACAATAAAATGTACAGTATCAGAGTGTCCGGATCCTAGGCTTTGATTTCTGGATACCACCACTGTCACAGCTCAACAAGAGTCCTTTTACACCAATAATCCACATATATAGTAATGGTCCAAAGGGAAACTGGAGACAGTCTGTATTAAATCTGTATTAAGTCCATTGAATATCTGACACCACTGCAATTATAGAAAAAAAGGTCCCAAAACTGACGAGAAAGTAACACTCTTAGTGCTCCCTGGTATTTTCCTTTCTGCCGGCTCTAAACACTGCCCCTAATTTATATCTTCTCACCCAAAAATTCAAGAAATGGAAAATTCCCAAAGAACAATACACACGCACATAAACAGACCCTAAACATCTAGAACAAAGGGCGCTGTGTCGCTACACTTCAGACCCCACTTCAGAGCCTGCGCCCAACAAGCGAGGTTCCCATAGCAAACAAACCATGCCTGCGCTACACAAATCAGAAAGTCAACAGACACATGTAACACACCTGCGCACAACAAAACAGACACCTGTAACAAACGTTCATGGTAGCTTTCTAATTTTTAGCTCAGCTGACTATAAGTCAACTGAGCTATAGTCGTGGTCCTTTGTCCGCCGTCCGGCCGTCCGGCCGTTAACAGGGCATGTTTTGAAACCGTTGGACATACAAATCCAAAATTCTGCATACCATTAGATGTCCCCAAAATCTCCTACCATACTGAAAATTGGGTCATTAGGACTTCTTTCCTTCCAGATATAAAGGAAAAAACCTCCGTTTTCCTTAAAAAAGCCATTGTCACACTTCAAGGCTGCCTAATATCAAAACCACTGATATGTTTTTGATCATATTTAGTATTCATATTCTTCCATACATTTTCTATGCACATACCAAAATTTAGGTCAGTATTGGGTATAATTATGAAGTTATGGGCCCAAATATTATGCAATTTTTAAAAAATCAGGAAATATATTTGCTCACTTAACATGAGAATTGCTGAAGCTGGAGACTTTTTTTCAGGAAAATAACTTTATTTAATCAAGATTCAATTGTTTACCCTAAATTAGATCTCAATTTTTCAAATTTTTTAAGTAATTAGCATAAATAAAAAATCAATACCTTAAATTTTGTCCAACTTTGGCAATGGCACATTTTTTCCCTGTAAGCACTTGTTGATTTAATTTTCACAGCATATATACATAAGGATTTAATCTTTTAAGATCTGAAATATCAAAGTAATTGCTTGAAAAGAGTAGCTTTTATTCAAGTTTTCATACACCATGTCAAGTGTTGTTTACATCTAGCCCACCTAGTAGTACAGCCTTCACTTGCATTATGTAACCCACCCCAGGCAGCTAGCCTTGGCTCAGCTTGGCCACAGCTAGCAGGCTTCCCCTCTGCTCTGCACTCCCCCCTCCCCCAGATTGTGCATTAACTAGATGAATGTTATTAATTTCCTATTTTATTTTATCCTAGGCTATGCTACATTTTAGATTTTGTATTGTACCACCAGGGTTACAATGATTAAAGTGCAAATTTAATTGTGTCCACAAAGTGGTGTATTGCTATGAAAGTGTGGATGTTCATCAGATAAGTAATGCTTTACTTCAGAAGAGTAAAACTTCACCAGTTGTGAAATTGACTATTAATTCCAGTAATAAATTATAGCTGAGATTGTATTTAGCATAATGATATTGTTTGTCCCTCATTGAACCAACAGTGTGTATACTTTATTTGAAAAGATGTTTTTATTTTATCAAATTTACTGAATCTCTTATGTTATTTTGGTGAATAAAATTAAGCATGTACTGAAAACTCCAATGTGCAAAACTTTTTAAGGAATAATCTTGTACATGCCATGTTGTGGCATTATTTTCTTTTAAATTCAGTTTAAACATTTGATTTAAAAATAATAAAATATATGTGTATGCATAATTTGACCCAATATGAGCTACACTATGGATATATAATGATTGCAACTTAGAATTCTAATATTTTAACTTGTATTTTCAGTTTTTTTATTACAAATTATAAAACTTGTTAATAAAAAAATGAATCAGATAAAAACTATTAATGGAAAAAGTGGATATGCTAAAAATTAGGCTTATATATAAACTTAAATGCATTATTCCCTTGAAAGTGAAATAAAGGTATTAGTCCATTCTGTCCACTTGCCTGTCCATCTGTAAATTTTTCATATGCATCACAGTATCTCAAAATTTTTACTGTTTTTCTTCATGACAGTCTTGTCAGAGTATTAGTTTGCAATCATATATTTAGAACTTTAATATAACCAAGTAGGATGGCCCCTTTTTCTCTAAGCTTCTCATATGCTTATATAAATGAAAACATTACAATAGAATATTTTTCATATTTTGCATTTGCAAAAATTTCAAACTTAAGCTGGGCCAGACATGGTGTGAATACTTTGCAGATGTATTTGAATGCAAATATGAATATTTACTCCATTATAAAATTTCTTGCATAAGAATGGGAATTCAGGTTAAAATTAAAGTATTTGAATACCAGTGCAAATACTTTCAAAATGTATTCATGAATGCATTCATGAATATATTCTATAATATTATTTTAATAATCATTTCAGTTATATTTTATTTTAAAAAATCATATGATTCTCTTATTATTTTTAATCAAAATTATATTTGGCACAATATTTGTTATTAATTTTTAATAAATAGTTAAACTCTTATCTTATATTTGCTGCTTACAGTTATATGGCTAAGTCAAAATCTGTATGACAATAGCACTCCATTTGTTAATAAAATAAATGCATTCAATCTCTTCCCTGTCTCCACAGAAACTATCAAAATCATACATAAGCTAAACACCAACAACTCATAATACAGCTTATATTTATTACCACACAAAACCTGCATGTGCCTCATTTCAAAATCATATTTTTTTATAATATATAACAGCTGAGCGCCATGACCCATGGGTCCCTTGTATGTTTAAAATGGCTCAAGAAAGGGTTTCCATTATTTTTAAAACCAATAAACACTTCGGATTCTGAAAAATAACAATTCATAGTATCAAGGAAGCATCACAGTGAAAATTAATGCATCTGGACAGGAACATTGAACAACACACCCATCTTATAAACAAGGGATACCATAAAATAAAATTAACTATGGGTCATTCATTTCAGGATTATATGGTCAAATATTCATAATTCTATGCTCAGAAATTGTAGAAATGTTAGGAACTAATGTATTAATGCAGTAGAAATTTAGAAATGCAACATCATCTCAAAAATAAATTACTGTTGGGAAAAATGAAAGAAAAAGCTGTTAAATTCAATTTTCTTTTTGGATATTTTATAAGTATAGTGATTAATTGCTTCATCAACAAAAATACATAATACATTCATATGATTATTGTTTTCAGTGACTTTTCCCCACTATTTGCAAACATAATGCAGTTTATTTGAAGTGAATATGTCAAATATTAAGCGAGCTATAAGCATTTACATTCCCCAATCCCCTTATCGAGGCTGCATGTCCGCGGGTGCGCGCGTAAAGACGCGGTTGTCTTTAAATGGCCTAAAAGGGTAGTGTATCCCAAAATAATCAATGTTAACATCATAATTCATTAATTGGACATACTTGGGGATCTAAATATACCTATGTCATAAAATCCCAGAGGGGGTGCACGGTGACCCCTCCTAGCCCATGGAGTATAACTATTCGTCCATTGGTACCTATGTACATGCCAGATATTATGTCAATATTGTGTAATATGTAGACATAGTGGGCATCAAAATAATGTACATTGTCAAGACTGAAGAGATATTGTGTCATACAGTAACAAATTCATAAATCCCCCCATCAGCATAGTAAATCATAACATCATATCTGTCAAATTGAAATCTTGCAGACTTCCATACACTATAGATCCTTCATCAAGTAGCCTATTCATCATTCTACTACTGCTTATTACTGCTGTCATTGCATTCATATTTGCTCAGATATATCGCAATTTTCAACCCCTCCTAAATAAATAAAAAATAAAGAACTATATTTTACTCTATTAATCCATCAGTCAGGTTATTTCATTTATCATTTACTCACATATAACATTACATTCCTTTATAATAGCCCAACATGTCCATAATATTCATAAGCTTTATCGACTCAATATAGTATCACAATGGAGAAACATTTATGGTCCGATCACAATCAGCTGAGCGCCGTGACCCCTGGGTCCCTTGTTACGTAAGTATTAGCTCAGCTGACTGAAAGTCATCTTAGCTATACTTTAAAGTCTTGTGTACAAGCCGAAAATTTATTCCCAAATATCAATGTAAAAAATCCATAACGGCCTAAACACGGGTCTAAAAAATTGACCACAATCTGCAATGGACAACCAACCGACCTGTCTGAACGCGACCGTACCTGTCACTGGGAGGTGAAAATTTTGTTGTTGTGTCAACAGCAGATTCCTACAGCGTATATAATATATAGTTCTGGCAATAAAAATTATTGTATATAATAGTACTGTTTTTGTTTCTCAATAAATATATATTAAATTTTATATAGTGTTACAACAGAATTTACTAGCAAAGTTGAGACTGACGATAAGGGATTTTAAGGACGCCTGCCATATTGGTAGGTGTATTTGACCGACCAGCGCTCAAGGAATTTAAAGACGTGCATTTTACTTAGTGGGCTCTGCGAACCTAGCACATGTTATACTCCCGTTTAACATATTATCCCAAAAACCAAAAATGGCTTGACTTGTGCAAAACAGCACAGGATAAGTTCAGAATCATTGTATCCCAAAACAAAGTCGAGGGATACTATGTTTTCATACCGGTCCCGCCGCCCCGTCGCCGCATATAAATCTTGTTGGAGCGATAACTCAAAAAATATTTCACGGATCTTTACCAAACTTGGTATATGTATAGATATGGGTGAGAGGACGACACCTTTTTAAAATGATGTCATGACCTTGACTAGGAGAGTGTCCTTGACCTTGAATATGTCCAATTTTGGGGAAAATCACACAAATTCTTAAATATCTCAAGAAATCTTGCATGGATTGATCCCAAAATCAAGTTGATGGAAGATCATGGATAGGGTTGTCATGTTTTAGAAACTGGTGGTGCCACCTATTATTCTTTACTTGTTTTCGTGCCGTTTAATACCCCCAAAATTGCTACTTGACAGTACTTTGAGCATTATAAGTCCAAAACTAATGGACAGATTTCTTTAATATTATGCATATACATAGAAATGGGTTATGGGATGATGTTTACTTAAATTGGGGTCATGACCTTACCTATGAGAGTGGCCTTGACCTTGAATATTGCCATATATGGTGAAAATCACACAAAATCATTAATATCTCAATAAGGGATGCATGGATTGGTCCAGAAATCTACTTGACCAAAGATCTTGGATAGTAACCTCATGTACCGGAAACAGGTGGCGCAACCTGTTATTCTTTTACTTGATTTCGTGCCGTTTAATACCCCCATCATTGTGACCTAACAGTACTGTGAGCATTATAAGTCAAAAACTAATGGACAGATTTCTTTCATATTATGCATACACATAGACATGGGTTATGGGATGATGTATATATAAATTTGGGTCATGACCCTTCCTATTAGCGTGGCCTTGACCTTGAATATTGCCATATATGGTGAATATTACACAAAATCATTAATATCTCAATAAGGGATGCATGGATTGGTCCAAAAATCAAGTTGATGGAAGATCATGGATAGTATTGTCATATACCAAAAACAGGTGGCGCCACCTGTTATTCTTTTACCTTTTCGTGCTGTTTAATACCCCATCATTGCCACTTAACAGTACTGTGAGCATTATAAGTCAAAAACTAATGGACAGATTTCATTATGCATATACATAGATATGGGTTATGGGATGATGTTTATTTAAGTTGGGGTCATGAACTTTCCTATGAAAATGGCCTTGACCTTGAATATTGCCATATATGGTGAAAATCACACAAAATCATTAATATCTCAATAAGGGATTCATTGATTGGTCCAAAAATCAACTTGACCGAAGATCTTGGATAGTGTTGTCATGTACCGAAAACTGGTAGTGCCACCTGTTATTCTTTTACTTGTTATCGTGCCTTTTAATACCCCATCATTGCCACTTAACAGTACTGTGGGCATTATAAGTAAAAAACTAATGGACATTTCTTTCATATTATGGGTATACATAGACATGGGATAGGGGAAGATGTATATTGAAATTGGGGTCATGACCTTTTCCATGAGAGTGACCTTTTCTATGAGTGTGGTCTGATATTAATTGTTGCTGAAGATGGGGGGCCTATTCTTAAAGGGGGGGGGGGATTAATTGTCTGGGGATACTATTACACCTGCTGTGCCAAGAAATATCTAGTTCAGAATTGGTGTGTGACAGTTCATCAATTCAGTGATTGCTTGATCAGCGCTCATCCGGTACTCCGGTACCCAGTAACAGCCTGAAGTAAGAAGCCTGAAAATAGGTCACACCTCGCACCTGTGTACTGACACTGGAGAGGGAAAATTATGACTCAGTTCGGAAGTTCCTACTTAAAAATTACCCCTATTCCTAGTGAATGACTGCGGCCCTAGCTAAAACAGATCTTGAGTTCAACATGACATCGATATTGCAATGTTATATTGGGCAAAAGGACACGACACCTTCAAAAATTAGTACTCCACATTTTTATGCCCCCTTTTACACATATCCGTCATTCCGTCATTCCGAAATCAAACAGTTGTACGGATTTTTTTTCACAATGCCTGCAGATATTGGCCTGATTTTTGGTGTGTGGGCAGATAATGACCGGTTACAGATCGAGTTCACATTTCATCCCAGTTGACCAATTTTTGACTGTTTGACTGCTCTTAAACATAGAAAATTTCATGAAAAATAGAAATTTTCATGACAAATACACATGTACAGACTTTTTTTCGCAATGCCTGCAGATATGGGCCTGATTTTTGGTGTGTGGGCAGATAATGACCAATAACAGATGGAGTCTTTGTTTTGTCCCAGTTGACCTACTTTTGACCATTTTACGGCTCCTGAACATAGAAAATTTCATGAAAAATAGAAATTTTCATGACAAATACACATGTACGGACTTTTTTTCGCAATGCCTGCAGATTCGGGCCTGATTTTTGGTGTGTGGGCAGATAATGACCAAAGACAGATTGAGTTCGCGTTTTGTCCTAGTTGACATACTTTTGACCATTTGACTGTGCCCTAACACAGAAAATACCATGAAAAATATAAATTTTCATGACAAGTGCACATGTACGGATTTTTTTTCGCAATGCCTGCAGATACGGGCCTGATTTTTGGTGTGTGGGTAGATAATGACCAGTTACAGATACAGTTTGTGTTTTGTCCCAGTTGACCTTCTTTTGACCGTTTGACTGCTCCTGAACATAGAAAATTTCATGAAAAATATAAATTTTCATAATAAATGCATCTGTACGGACTTTTTTTCCGCAGTGGCTGCAGATACTGGCCTGATTTTTTTATGTGTTGTGAGATAATAACCAGTAACAGATCAAGTTTGCATTTTGTCCCAGTTGACCTACTTTTGACCATTTGATGGTGCCCTAACATAGAAAATTTCATGAAAAATTGAAATTTCTAAGACAAGTGCACATGTACAGACTTTTTTCGCACTGCCTGCAGATATGGGCCTGATTTTTGGTGTGTGGGCAGATAATGACCAATAACAGATGGAGTCTGTGTTTTGTCCCAGTTGACCTACTTTTGACCATTTTACGGCTCCTGAACATAGAAAATTTCATGAAAAATAGAAATTTTCATGACAAATACACATGTACGGACTTTTTTTCGCAATGCCTGCAGATACTGGCCTGATTTTTGGTGTATTGCTATCAAATGACTTGTTACAGATGGAGTTTGCACTCATTGACCTACTTTTGACCATATGACAGCTCCTGAACCTAAAAAATTTGACAAAATTTAACAAATATTTCTAATTTGCACCAGGTGGGGGCTTTCGTGTCGTTCCGACACATCTAGTATAGATTATAGGATTAACACATAAAAGCTTTCATCTGAAAGACGGGACATGAGTTTTCAATTGATAAGAATACGGAGTTTGATCAAAGAACAACAAACGTTTTATACACATGTTCCCCAAGCTCCCATGCCTCTCCCTGCAGTTCACTATGATGGATACTTATGCCACATATATGCAGTTAGTTCACTTGTAATGGTTCACTAGTCTAGCTTTGTGATTTCTTAACATTATATAAAACTAGCAAATAACCGTGCTACGCATGGTTTGGGGCGACACGACAATCCGTACGTTTGTATCAGAAATCCAGAGAAAATCAGGAGATACCGAAAATCACACAAATCGCATTACGATATTAATATACAGATCCATTATATGTATGGTGTTGTGGATAAATATCTTTCGGAACAGCGTTCGGAACATGTTTCAGAACAGCGTACAGTCTCACACGGTCCCACGAAGCCAGTGCTTAACGTGTTCGGGGTTTTGTACCATGTGACATGAGAAACTGGTCAATAGGATTACATATAAATACAAAAGAAACTGTCCACATATTAGACCTGAGAAGAAAATGCAAAAATACCAGTTTTATTTGTGAAAATAGTAACAATGATTCCCATGACTTATACGCAATAAGCATACATACTGAATGAAAGAATGAAGAGTCTTTAAAAACAAAGAGTATTACATAAACATTATTGAAAATCAGATGGCACATGCATGTAAAAGAAACAAATACCAGTACAAACATATTAAATATACATTTTTACAGGAGTTTTACATTAGTAACTTCAGTAATGAGAAAAAAATCTTGATTATTAGCTCAGCTGACTATAAGTCAACTGAGCTATAGTCATGGTCCATTGTCCGTCATAAGTCTGTCCATCCGTCCGTCCGTCTGTCCGTCCGTAAGACTGGCAAGTTTTGAAACCATTAGACCTACGAATCCAAAATTCGGCATACTGTTAGATGTCCCCAAAATCTCCTACCATACTGTAAATTGGGTCAATATGACTTCATTCCTTCGAGATATTTAAAAAACTTCAAATTTCCATTAAAACCTATTATCACACTTCAGGACTGCCTAATATCAAAACCACTTTTCTGTTTTTAGCGAACCTGTGAGCTTATGCGATGGTGCGGCAGTGTCTGTCGTCCGTCGTGCGTCGTCAGTATGTTAACCATAGCTATCTCAAAAATGGCAGGAGCTAGCATCACCAAATTTTTTGCAAATATTCAGTCATCGAAAAAACTATATCGGATTTTGTTAATTTTTTTTCTAACTGCATTTTCTTAGATTTTATTGGGAAAAAGCTAAAAAAACTTTAAAAATCTTCTTCTCCAAAACTGTCCAGCAAAATTGTCCAATATTTCACAGAAATGATCCCTGGAACAATCTTTCTCAAGTTTGTTCGAATGGTTCCAGTTCGGAGATTTTTGGCTGAGTTACAGGAGGTTGAACTTTTGTTAAATGTGCAAAAAAGCATATTAAAATTTAAATCTCAGAAACGGCTGGAGCTATCATAACCAAATTTTATGCCAAAATTGGTCACATAGGTCATATCTGAAATTGAGGTTTTGGTGGCGCCACCTGCATTGGTCTTTTTTGTACGGGGTCATCAGTGCCTGTATCACAGAGGGCTACAAAAAAACTTCTTCCCTGAAACCATATGGCCAAAATGTTTAATATTGCACAGAAACGATCCTAGGGTAGTGCTTTCTGAAATTTGTTCAAAAGGTCTCTTTTCAGTGACTTTTGGCTAAGTTGTGGGAAGCTGAAATTAGTCATATGCCAAAACAGCCCATTTTAGCTCAGTGGCTACAAAGATCTTCTTCTCAAAAACCACTGGGCCAAATTCTTAAATCTCACAAATTAATTATCCTCAGATGTTGATAATTCAAGTTTGTTCAAATGGTTTTGGTTCAGTGCTTTTTGGCTGAGTTACGGGAAGCTGAACTTAGCCAGTTTGTTGTATCTTCCTATATGAGTTATAAACCGGCGAAACCTTTTTCGACTGATGCCAGTGAAGCCAGTTTGTTAAATATTTTACAAGAATAATCCCTTCAAAAATTCTTATAATAATTGTCATTAATGGTTCCACATGAATGATTTTTACCATATATGTTAGCTGTGTTATGCTGTTACATCTAGCCTGGCACCAGTTTATCAGCATCTATTACATCATGCCACTAGACATTTAGATGTCAGGTTATCTTTGGTTAATATTGACAAGAAATTTTTTTTACAAGCTTTTAAAAAATTTATATTTATGATTTAAGTTATTCATAATACCAGGCAATGTTACAATCATGAATATTCAGCTCTCTGTGGCTATATAAAGACAACTGTACGTGAAAATATTATAAATTATTGGTATCCCTACTCAGCTTAATTCAAGAATTTGCCATCAATGAGATATATCTGCATTTTAATTTTGCATTCAGTATGCATCCGTAATAATTTTACATATATTCCTGATCTCTTTTTTTATAAAAAGTCAGCTGAAAAGCATTTTGTATTGGGAAAATAAATTTCAAAGATATTTCAAGTAGGGACCACTTTTGTGTACAGATGGCAGCACTTGGTTTACCATTGGCAGATTGCCAGTGCCATGATGTTTGCAAGTAGCCAAGATGATGTCAGCTCTATAAATAGTTTTGGCACAGTACCAGGATTGGAAGAAGTGCAGCCAGGTATAGGTCAAGAGTTCACTCAGTGCAGTAGCTGCATTCTATTTATAGCTTTGGAAGACTGCTCACTGCATCATATTTGGCACCCAAGTTCAACCTGAATCTATTTATAGCTTTCACAGACTGCCAACTGTGTCAGATTATGCAACAGGTCAAGGTTCACTCAGTGCAGCCAGGTACAGGTCAAAAGTTCACTCAGTCTAGCCAGGTGCAGGTCATGAGTTCACTCAGTGCAGTAGCTTGAGGCAGCAATTTGTCACAGGTCACTCGGGGGCAACTGCCTTACTCACCTAAGCCTTGTCAGCCCAGTGCATCAAACTCTGGGGAAGTTTGATGTATTGGACTGATATTTTGACCTGTCTATGCGTCTTTGATGGTATTCTTATTTACAAGACAGGTGGTGCCACCTACATTACTTTTGCAGTGTATGCGCCTGCTTATTTCTACAGAGGAATTTGATACATCAGTCTAAAATTGGGCATGTTTATACATATCGGGTAGCTTTATAGTGTACAAGACTGGTGGCGCCACCTACAATAATTTTTGCACAGTGTCCCTGCTTATTTCACAGGAGGGGTTTGACATATCAGTCTGGCATTTGGCATATTTATATATCTCTTTGTTGTATATAAGACTGGTGGTGCCAGCTACAATCATTGTATCCGCCAAAACAGAGTTTTGTGGATACTATGTTTTCAGTCGGACGCCGATGCTGCCGCCATCGCCACATAGGTTTCCGGATAACTGCTCCATAACCACTGGGCAGAATTTTTTTATATTTGGAATTATGATTGGTCACCTGTGAACTGCTGCAACCTCATTTTTGGTTGACCTTTGACCTTTCCTCTCTGCCCAGCGTCCATTTGTGCGTCTGTTTCCACACATAAACCCACATATCTCAAATGCATTTGACTGTTAAGGCTTAAGATTTTGCACAAATGTAGCCCTTGGAAAGCTTTATAACATACACTAAAAATGGTGGCGCCACCTGCAGCCATTTTTGCACAGCGTCCATCTGTTCATCTGCCTTGGGATAAAAACACTCTTATCTCTGCATTGGTTGGACTTATGCATCTTAAATTTTGCCACCTGCAGCCATTTTTGCACAGCGTCCATCTGTTCATCTGCCTTGGGATAAAAACACTCATATCTCTGCATTGGTTGGACTTATCCATCTGAAATTTTGCATGTGTATACATCCTGGACAGCTTTCTTGATTTTATGACAGGTGGCACCACCTACATTCACTTTAAAGCTGCAGACATCCAAGCTCATATCTTGGGAACCATTTGACCAGTTGGACCAAACTTTTGCATGTATATAGATCTCCCATAGCTCTTTATTATACGCAAAACTGGTGGTGCTACCTGCAACCATTTTTGCACAGTGTCCATCTGATTTGTTTGCCGTGGGATAAAATCACTCATATCTCAGCAGTGGTTTGACATATCTGCCTAAAATTTTGCAGGTTTATACATCTTGGATAGCTTTCTGGATTTTGTGGCAGGTGGCGCCACCTACATTTATGTATACACTGCAGACATTCAGGCTAATATCTCAGGACTGGTTTGACATATCCACCTGAAATTTTGCATGTGTATAGATCTCACATAGCTCTTAATCATACACAAAACTGGTGGTGCCACCTGCCACCATTTTTGCACAGCGTCGGCCTGTTTGTCTGCCGTGGGCTTAAAACACTCATATCTCTGCATTGGTTGGACTTATCCACCTGAAATTTTGCATGTGTATACATCATGGACAGCTTTTTTTATTTTGTTACAGGTCGCGCCACCTACATTCACGTCTAAGCTGCAGACATTCAAGCTCATATTTCGATAAACCGTTTGACCAGTTTGGCCAAAATTTTGCATGTGTGTAGATCTCCTATGGCTATTTATCATACGCAAATCTGGTGGCGCCACCTGCAACCATTTTTGCACAGCGTCCATCTGTTCATCTGCCTTGGGAAAAATCACTCATATCTCAGCTGGGTTTGACTTATCCACCTGAAATTTTATATCTCAGGACTGGTTTGACATATCCCCCTGAAATTTTGCATGTGTATAGATCTCACATAGCTCTTAATCATACACAAAATTGGTGGTGCCACCTGCAACCATTTTTGCACAGCGTCCATTTAGTGTTTAGTACTTGCTTTGTTCATATACATGTTACACATGTTCTTGAAAAGTAATGGTCCAGCATTGAAGCATTATACCTGGTGTAATCTCGTTGCACAGGTTCGCATTAGGCCTGTAGGCCTTGTTTTTAATATTTACCTGAAGTAATCCCCAATATATTATTTATATACATGCCAGAATTAAGTCCGTTAAGTATAATTTCTCTAAGTTATTGGCCCGAACATAATGGATATTGTAAAAAAATCAGGAAAAATATTTACTCACTTATCATGAAAAATTTTGAAACTACCCTTCCAGAAATTTTCGGGCATGGAGTATACTTAAAGTGTGCTTCATTAGTGCTTATTTTGTGCTTTTCAGCAACATTCAGTCTTGAAAAGTGCTTTAAATGTGCTTTTTGAGAACTTGGAATTTTTACCGGATGCTCAAACTATGCTTTAAATGTACCTCATTTGTGCTTTCAGTGAACACCACAAACTGTTTAAGTATGAAACCTACCTATTATGTGCTCCAATAGTACTTAATTTGTGCTTCTTAAACTGCTTCATTCATACTTTATCATCAATACCAAAAACTAAAAAGTTCAAAATGTACCTAAAATATGCTTCATTAGAACTTATTTTGTACTTCCAAAATTTTCCTTTACAAATGAGCATATGATATGCATTGTTCTGACGTGTAATATATGAGTCCTACTGTGCTTAAATTGTGCTCCTTAATAGAGAACTGAAGGACAAAGTGGGACCATGCTTCCAGTGTGCTTCAAAAGTACTTTGAATATGAATAACATACTTGAAAATAAACTCCAAAATCTGCTAAGTCCAAAACAAACCTCAAAGTATGCTTCATTTGTACTTCCTGTGTGCTTCCAAAACGTCCTTAAGATATGAGCAAGTGAAATGGCTTGGACTGATGTGTAAAATATTAAGTTCTGTTGTGCTGAAATTGTGCTTTTTGTAAAGTATGGAATATCATAGTTTAGTTTGCACCCTGGTAGAGGGCAGCATATGAAAAGGTCAAGGCCACGCAGCAACATGTGTATACTAAACAGGAGGGAAAACCTTTTCAACTGAAGTGAGTTAAACATTACTAAGTGAAACACGTTGATCTTTTGTGTTTACCATTAGTTTCCAAACATGCCTTGAAACCTAATGAATTAAGGTATATAATTACTTATTTCCCAGTATGTTACACTTTTAAAAATATAAAAAGAATGAATACTCATAAATTCAAATATGGCTTCAAATGACATGGTCGTCACTATACAACATGTGTATACTAAACAGGAGGGAAAACCTTTTCAACTGAAGTGAGTTAAACATTACTAAGTGAAACACGTTGATCTTTTGTGTTTACCATTAGTTTCCAAACATGCCTTGAAACCTAATGAATTAAGGTATATAATTACTTATTTCCCAGTGTGTTACACTTTTAAAAATATAAAAAGAATGAATACTCATAAATTCAAATATGGCTTCAAATGACATGGTTGTCACTGTTTAAAATATTGTCTTTTCTGTTATAAACAGTGCATATAATGAGAGACCGTTTAAATATGTTAAAGAGTTTGATATATTCAATAGTTAATGTATGCAGTTTGAAAAATAAAATATGATGTATAATGCAGGAAATGCTTGCCAAAAATGAAGATGCTGGGTATTTTGCGAGGTGATAAGCTGTACTGGAAAGCCAGATAACAGTTCAGCCTTAAAAAAAAAAACAAGAGTTCATCTTAAACAATGATAATTTGGAATAAACTTAATAATATCTTGCATTCAGTTTGTCCATTTCTTTAGATGAATGTGATTGTATGCTAAATATCATGTTTTTAAGTGCTCATGGTTTGTTGATTCATTCTTGTTGTATCTTGTATGTCTTAAGATGTGCTTCTTATATGATGAAACTATACTTCAGGAGTTCCAAAAGTACTGATTCTGTGCTTGCATGAGTGCTTCAGGTGTGCTTCTAATGTGCTGAAACTGTACTTCAGAAGTGCTCCAAATGTGCTTTTTCTGTGCTTCTATGAATACTTTTCATGTGCTGAAACTGTGCTTCAAAAGTGCCCCAAGTATGCTTTTTAGCTCAGATGACTATAAGTCATCTGAACTATAGTCGTGGTCCTTTGTCCGTCGGCTGTCCGTCCGTCCGTCCGTCCATTAAACTGGCACGTTTTGAAACTGTAAGACCTAGGAATCCAAAATTCGGCATAATGTTAGATGTCCCCAAGATCTCCTACCAAGCCCAAAACTGGGTCTTTCCCACTTCGTTCCTTTGACAAATTTAGGAAAAACTTCAATTTTTTATTAAAAACCTATTTACACACTTCAGGACTGCCTAATATCAAAACCACTCATCTGTTTTTTTCTCATATTTACCATAAAATGCCAGAATTTAGGTCTGTATTATATAATTTAAAAAAGTTATGTGCCCAAATATAATGCACTTTGTAAAAAATCAGGAAAGATATTTGATCACTTAACACAAAACATGTTAAAGCTATGGACTTTTTTTCCAGTAATATGACTTTAATTAATAAAAATTAAATTGTATACCCAAAATTAGATCAAAATCTTTTAAATTTTTTAAAATATTAGCAAAAATAAAAAATTGGTACCTTAAATTTTGCCCAACTTTGACCATGGCACATTTTTTTCCTGTAACTGCTGTGGATTTAATTTTCACAGGATATTTTTGTTAGCATTTCATCTGTTAACACCATAAATTTGAAACCAGTTGATCAAAAACTGTAGATTTTATTCAAGTTTTCAAGCACCATGTCACATATTATTTACATCAAGCTAGTGTTATGCAGTTTGCCAGAGCTCAGCTCCCCAGCTTCAGCTCTCAGTTCCTAAATTTTGGCATACAGTTAGATGTCTCCAAAATACCCTACAGTGCCAAGAATTTGGTCACTAGGACTTAATTCCTTTTAGATATTAATGAAAAACTTCATTTTTTCATTAAAAACCCATTGTTACAATTTAAGACTGCCTAATATCAAAACCACTGATCTGACTTTGATCATATATAATATTCATATTTTTCTATACATTCGCTATGCACATGCTAGAAATGATTTCAGTATTGCATAATTGTTTTAAGTTATGGGCCCAAAAGTCATGCACTTTGTAAAAAATCAAGAAATATATTTACTCCCTTAACAAGAGGATTGCTGAAGCTAGAGATTTTTTGTCAGGGATGTAACATTATTTAATCAAGATTCAATTGAATACCCAAAACTAGTTCTGAATTTTTCAAATTTAAAAGTTATTAGTATAAATATAAAACTAGTACCTAAAATTTTGCCCCAATTTGACCATGGCACATTTGTTTCCTGTGAGCACTGTTGATATAATTTTCATATCATGCATACAAGAGGATTTCAGCTTTTTAGTTTAGAAAGCTGAAAGAAAATGGCCAAAAATTGTAGCTTTTATTAATGTTTTTATGAGACCATGTCAAAACCAGGCTCTCCCGAGCCCCTCTTCTGTCACCTGTATGTTGACCTTATTGACCTTTCAGCAAATTATGCACGCATGAGGGAGGCATACACTGGGGCAGCCAGGCAGCTTATGGCCAGCCACAGTTGATCCAGGTGTCCAACCCAACTTATCTAGTAGTTGTTTTGACCAACAACATAACAAGAAACTATAAATTAATAAATTTTTATTGGTTTTTAATAAAAAAATTAAAGAAAAATTAATAGAAAAGGAATTTGTTAGTTGATGAGTAACAGGAAATTAACTTGCAGTTACTGATGATGCAAGAATCTTGTATGGATGGATAGAATGTCAAGTATTCCAAATAACACCACGCAGTCACCTATGGTATTTTTCAGTTCAATTTTTTAATGATAACAAAAATAAATCATATTATTCATTACCAATCATTAGGGATCGTATGAAGGAAATTAATGATAGACAAAGATGCAGTTGATAATACAGTGGAACCCTGCCTTGCGACCACCCCACAATTGCGACCACCCCACAATTACGACCATTTTGCTTGGTCCCTAATTTTTTAGCGAACCTGTGAGCTTATGCGATGGTGTGGCGTCGGCCGTCGTCCGTCGTCTGTACGTTAACCTATACTATCTTGAAAACGGCAAAAATTAGCATCATCAAATTTTATGCATAAAATTAGTCATCTAATAAACTCTATCGCATTTTGTTTATTTTTTGGCTAACTGCATTTTCTTAGATTTTATAGGGAAAATGCTAAAAAAGCTTAAAAAATCTTCTTTTCTGAATCTGTTCAGCCTAATTGTCCAATATTTTACAGAAATGATTTCTGGAACAATCTCTGTCAAGTTTGTTCGAATGGTTTAAGTTCGGTGATTTTTGGCCGAGTTACAGGAAGTTGAACGTAGTCATCTGTCCAAAAAAGCATACTAAAATTACAATCTCAGAAATGGCTTGAGCTATCATCACCAAATTTTATGCCAATGTTGGTCACATGAGTCATATCTGAAATTGAGGTATTGGTGGCGCCACCTGCATCGGCCTTTTTTGTACGGGGGTCATCAGTGCCCGTATCAAACTGAAGTCTACAAATAACTTCTTTTCTGAAACGATATGGCCAAATTATTTAATATCTAAATGATCCTAGGGTAGTGCTTTCTGAAGTTTGTTCAAATGGTCTCAGTTCAGTGACTTTTGGCTAAGTTATGGGAAGCTGAATTTAGTCATATGACATAGCAGCCCATTTTAGCTAAGTGGCTAAAAAAATCTTCTTCTCAAAAACCACTGGGCGAAATTCTTAAATCTCACACATTAATTATCCTTAGATGTTGATAATTCAAGTTTGTTCAAATGGTCTCAGTTCAGTGACTTTTGGCTGAGTTATGGGAAGCTGAATTTAGTCATATGCCATAAGAGCCCATTTTAGCTAAGTGGCTACAAAAATCTTCTTCTCAAAAACCACTGGGCCAAATTCTTAAATGTCACACATTAATAATCCTTAGATGTTGATAATTCAAGTTTGTTCAAACGGTTTTGGTTCAATGATTTTTGGCTGAATTATGGGAAGCTGAACTTTGCCATTTTGCTGTATTTTCTCATATGAGTTATAAACCTACAAAACGTTTTTTGACTGATGATACTGAGGCCAGTTTGTTTAATATTTTGCAAGAATAATTCCCTAAATAATTCTTATAATAATTGTCTTTTATGGTTCCAAAGAATGAATTTTCGCTGAATTATAAAGATTGAATTGAGTCATTTTACCATACATGTTAGCTGTGTGAAGCAGATACATCTAGCCTAGCACCAGTTTATCAGCATCCATTACATCATGCCTCTAGACATTTAGATTTCAGGTTATCTATGGAAAATATTGACAAGAATGTTTTTATGCCCCTGCCACAAAGTGGCCGGGGCATATAGTTTTACCCATGTCCGTCATTCCGTCATTCCTTCATTCCGAAATCAAACAGTTGTACAGACTTTTTTTCGCAATGCCTACAGATATTGGCCTGATTTTTGGTGTGTGGCCAGATAATGACCAGTTACAGATCAAGTTCGCGTTTCGTCCCGGTTGACCTAATTTTGACTGTTTTACGGCTCCTAAACTTAGAAATTTTCAAGAAAAATAGAAATTTTCATGAAAAATACACATGTACGGACTTTTTTTCGCAATGCCTGCAGATATTGGGCTGATTTTTGGTGTGTAGCCAGATAATGACCAGTTACAGATCGAGTTTGTGTTTCGTCCCGGTTGACCTTCTTTTGACCGTTTTACGGCTCCTTAACTTAGCAAAATTCATGAAAAATAGAAATTTTCATGACAAATACACATGTACAGCCGTTTTTAGCCCTCAGCTCATAGGCTGATGGGCTATTGTCGTCACCCAAGCTGTCCGTCTGTCCGTCCGTCCATCTGTCTGTCCGATGTCTGTCCGTCCGTCCGTTCCGCGTCTGTTAACTTTTACCTTGTGAGCGGGATATCTCTAAAAGGATTCACCGTTGGAATTTTATTTCATCAGTGAAGATGTGTATCGATAAAATCTCGGTCAAGTTCGAAGATGGGTGACCTTGACCCATTTTTCTACATTTTAGAGCTGATTATAGAAAAACACTCAGAAGTTTATATCTCAGGAACCATTGTGTGGATTTTCACAAAACTTACTATGATCATTGGGACTGATGGTCTGTATGTGTTGCACAATTTTGGTGGCGCCACCTGCAATTTCTGATTTTTTAATGAAATTTTATCAATTTTGTGCAGGATATCTCCAAAGGTATTCAACACAGGAACTTCATTTCTTCAGTGCTATTGCATTATATTTACAAAATCTTCGTCAGGTTCAAAGATGGGTGATCTTGACCTACTTTTCAAGGTCACAGAGCTTAGTATAGAAAAAAACTTAGGAGCTTATTTCTCAGGAAGCATTTGGTGGATTGTTATGAAACATGGTATATACCCCTCCAATTTAAATTTACAAATGATTATCAACTTTTGCTAATATTCTAGTTTCGCAATGCAATGCTTACAGATACTGGCCTAATGTTTGGTCTGTGGGCGCAGAATGACCACTTACAGATTGAGCTCGCGTTTCGTCCCAGTTAACCTATTTTTCACCATATGACAGATCCTGAACATAGAAAATTTCATGAAAGACAGAAATTTTCATTAAAAATGCACATATATGGACTTTTTTCACAATGCCTGCAGATACTGGCCTGATTTTTGGTGTGTTGCTTGATAATGACCCTTTACAGATCGAGTTTGCATTTTGCCCTTGTTGACCTACTTTTGACCATACAACACCTCCTGAACTTAAAATGTTTACAAAATTTAACAAATGTTTCTAATTTGCTCCATGCTGGGGCATTTGTGTCGTTCCGACACATATAGTTTAAAAAGCTTTTAAAAATGTAGATTTATGTTTTTAGATATCATCTGTACACTAACTCATAATTTCTCAGGAATAGCAGGAGCTACCATCCCCAAATTTTATGCAATTATCTGTCACAAAATAAATGTTGATGGATTCAGCCTTTTTTGCTATCTGTATTTACTTAGATTTTACAGGGAAAAAGCTGAAAAAAAATAGTCTTATTCTTCTAAATGGTCAGAAATTTACAGAAATGATCCCAGAGGCGAGCCCTCTCAAGTTTGTTCAAATGGTTTGTGCTTGATAAATTTTAGCAGAGTTACATAACAGGCCAAGATTGTGTATGTTTCTTGAATAGGTTGAGAAACTGCCAACTGTTTCAGATTTGGCAACAGATCAAGAGTTCATTCAGTGCAGCCAAATATAGGTCAACAGTTCAATCAGTGCAGCCAAGCACAAGGCATGTGATCACCTCATGGGTGAAATGAGAACACCTCAGGGGCAGCATGTGATCACATCATGAGTATCATGTTGTCACCACATGGGTGTCATGCCCCTCAGAGTTGCATATGGAGCCAATCTGTGAGCTTATGCAATTGTGTGGCTACTATTTCAGATTTGGCAACAGGCAAAAGGTCAGTCTGGATTTATTTATAGCTTTGGCAGACTGCCAACTGTGTCAGATTATGCAACAGGTCAAGAATTCACTCAGTGCAGCCAGGTACAGGTCAGAAGTTCACTCAGTCTAGCCAGGTGCAGGTCAAGAGTTCACTCAGTGCAGTAGCCTGAGCCAGTAATTTGTCACAGTACACTCGGGGCAACAGCCTTTCTCACCTAAGCCTGGTCAGCCCCATTATTCTGACCTGTCTATGTGTCTTTGATGGCTTTCTCGTTCACAAGACAGGTGTCGCCATCTGCAATGACTTTTGCAAAGAGTATGTGCCTGTTTAATTCTACGGAGGAGTTTGATATATCAGCCTGAAATTGGGCATATTTATACATGTCAAATAGCTTTGTTGTATACAACACTGGTGGTGCCACCTACAATAATTTTTGTGTTGTGTGCACCTATGCGAGAATTTCAGCAGTGATGTTTGTGTATTGTTTCTTGTTCAGATGTTTAGTACTTGCATTGTTCATATATATGAAAAGTAGTGGTTCAGCATTGAAGCATTATACCTGGTGTATATCCATATGCACAGGTTCGCATTAGGCCTGTAGGCCTTGTTGTAGTTTATTTATGTTTAAAAATGACTCAAAATTACGACCACCCCTGAATTCAGAATTACGACCAGATTTCCTGGCCCCAGCGCTAATGCGACCCCACTAATGCGACCACCGCCGAGAAGTACTGAAACAACATTTGTCACGAGTCAATGGCTGCGTCTTGTCACAGGCGCCTTAACGAAAGATCAAAACGGGTAACAAGGTTTCTTAACCCGAGTGTTAATCTGGTCCCGCATATCTTCCCGTCTCGGTGTCTTCGCTGGGACTCGTTGAGGTGTAGGTAATAGATCAAAGACGGTAACCATCGGCCTGATTACTTAATGAGCCGGTCTGACCTGGGGTCAGATGCTAATTGCCCCTCAGTGATCACTTGTATTACAGCTACCCTAAGTGTGGGGTTGCGGGCTTAATATTTCAACTCATCACATATTGTTCGATCCTCATTGGTAAAATTAACGACCTAGTTAATCCTAAATGTGTTCATACCTTACTGACACTGAGTATTGAGCAGTCAGTAAAATGTATAAATAAAGCTTGCATGGGGGGGAAATCCCTCACATTAACTTGCCTTTTCTGATAGATCGTTGTCAGTTTATTTCTCTACTGGTTAAGTTTGCATTTAAATTGCTTGCTGTTAGGCAACCATGCCTCTGAAAGAGCTCTCCTTGAAGGATAAAGTGGCGTTTATCAAGGCGGCAACACCACGTGCAGTCAGCACCGAATGGCTCAGCAGTTTAGCGTCGGGAAAACTCAAGTGCACGCAATATATACTCAAGCAGAAAGCTAAATATATGACAGCCATGTATTATGTTCAATATGCATTCAGTAGGTTGTAATCGTATTGCCTTAGTGTTATTATTTGTTAATCATCAGTCACTACGTATGTGTACATGTATATTAATTTTTATCATGAATAAATATGTTCAGCTACACACAAAAAACATTCATAATAAGGGTCCTCCATTAAGTAACATATTTTGTTATAATTCACATTAAAGATATGCAGTAAATAAACTCTGATACACATTAAATATCAGCGTGTTATATGCGACCCTGGTAAGAGTTTCACAAATACCACCACCCCCAAATTACGACCACTTTGCTCAGTCCCCAGGGTGGT
Source organism: Sipunculus nudus (assembly GCA_026874595.1). Lineage (NCBI taxonomy): Eukaryota > Metazoa > Annelida > Sipuncula > Golfingiida > Sipunculidae > Sipunculus > Sipunculus nudus. Next base: position 48,312,742 of record CM049312.1, read on the forward strand.
TGAATTGTGGGGTTCCACTATTAATCTAGATTCCTACTGCGTTTAGTGTTTTGATATGAAAGTAGTCCAAAGTGAATATATTACATTTATTTTTAGCGAACCTTTGAGCTTATGCGATGGTGTGGCGTCGGCCGTTGTCCGTCGTCTATACGTTAACCTATACTATCTTGAAAACGGCAAGAATTAGCATCATCAAATTTTATGCATAAAATTAGTCATCTAAAAAGCTCTATCGGATTTTGCTTATTTTTTGGCTAACTGCATTTTCTTAGATTTTATAGGGAAAAAGCTAAAAAAGCTTTAAAAATCTTCTCCGAATTTGTTCAGCCAAATTGTCCAATATTTTACAGAAATGATTTCTGGAACAATCTCTCTCAAGTTTGTTTAAATGGTTTAAGTTCTGTGATTTTTGGCCGAGTTACAGGAAGTTGAACTTAGTCATTTGTCCAAAATAGCATACTAAAATTACAATCTCAGAAATGGCTTGAGCTATCATCACCAAATTTTATGCCAGTCTTGGTCACATGAGTCATATCTGAAATTGAGGTATTGGTGGCACCACCTGCATCGGCCTTTTTTGTACGGGGGTCATCAGTGCCCGTATCAAACTGAAGTCTACAAATCAATTCTTCTCTGAAACGATATGGCCAAATTGTTTAATATCGCACAGAAATGATCCTAGGGTAGTGCTTTCTGAAGTTTGTTCAAATGGTCTCAGTTCAGTGACTTTTGGCTAAGTTATGGGAAGCTGAATTTAGTCATATGACATAGCAGCCCATTTAAGCTAAGTGGCTAAAAAAATCTTCTTCTCAAAAACCACTGGGCCAAATTCTTAAATCTCAGACATTATATATCCTTAGATGTTGATAATTCAAGTTTGTTCAAATGGTCTCAGTTCAAGGACTTTTGGCTAAGTTATGGTAAGCTGAATTTAGTCATATGCCGTAACAGCCCATTTTAGCTAAGTGGCTACAAAAATCTTCTTCTCAAAAACCACCAGGCCAAATTTTTAAATCTCACACATTGATCATTCTTAGATGTTGATAATTCAAGTTTGTTCAAAGGTCTCAGTTCAGTGACTTTTGGCTGAGTTATGGGAAGCCGTATTTAGTCATATGCCATAACAGCCCATGTTAGCTAAGTGGCTACAAAAATCTTCTTCTCAAAAACCACTGGGCCAAATCCTTAAATCTCACACATTAATTATCCTTAGATGTTGATAATTCAAGTTTGTTCAAATGGTTTTGGTTCAATGATTTTTGGCTGAATTATGGGAAGCTGAACTTTGCCATTTTGCTGTATTTTCCCATATGAGTTATAAACCTACAAAACGTTTTTTGACTGATGATACTGAGGCCAGTTTGTTTAATATTTTGCAAAAATAATTCCCTGAATAATTCTTACAATAATTGTCTTTTATGGTTCCAAAGAATGAATTTTGGCTGATTTATAAAGATTGTATTGAGTCATTTTACCATACATGTTAGCTGTGTGAAGAAGATACATCTAGCCTAGCACCAGTTTATCAGCATCCATTACATCATGCCTCTAGACATTTAGATTTCAGGTTATCTATGGAAAATATTGACAAGAATGTTTTTTAAAAAGCTTTTAAAAATGTAGATTTATGATATTAGATATCATCTGTACACTAACTCATAATTTCTCAGGAATAGCAGGAGCTACCATCCCCAAATTTTATGCAATTATCTGTCACAAAATTAATGTTGATGGATTCAGCTTATTTTTGCTATCTGTATTTACTTAGATTTTACAGGGAAAAAGCTGAAAAAAAACTTTAAAAGTCTTATTCTTCTAAACGGTCAGAAATTTACAGAATTGATCCCAGAGGCTAGCCCTCTCAAGTGTGTTCAAATGGTTTGTGTTTGATCAATTTTAGCAGAGTTACATAACAGGCCAAGATTGTGTATGTTTCTTGAATAGGTTGAGAAACTGCCAACTGTTTCAGATTTGGCAACAGATCAAGAGTTCATTCAGTGCAGCCAAATATAGGTCAACAGTTCAATCAGTGCAGCCAAGCACAAGGCATGTGATCACCTCATGGGTGTCATGTGAGCACCTCATGGGCAGCATGTGATCATCTCATGGGTAGCATGTGATCACATCGTGAGTATCATGTTGTCACCACATGGGTGTCATGCCCCTCAGGGCTGCTTAAGGAGCCAATCTGTGAGCTTATGCAATTGTGTGGCTACAATTTCAGATTTGGCAACAGGCAAAAGGTCAGTCTGGATTTATTTATAGCTTTGGCAGACTGCCAACTGTGTCAGATTATGCAACAGGTCAAGAATTCACTCAGTGCAGCCAGGTACAGGTCAGAAGTTCACTCAGTCTAGCCAGGTGCAGGTCAAGAGTTCACTCAGTGCAGTAGCCTGAGCCAGTAATTTGTCACAGTACACTCGGGGCAACAGCCTTTTTCACCTAAGCCTGGTCAGCTCCATGCATCAGACTCAAGGTAAGTTTGATGTATTGGCCTGATATTATGACCAGTGTATGTGTCTTAGATGGCTTTCTTGTTCACAAGACAGGTGTCGCCACCTACAATGACTTTTGCACAGTGTATGTGCCTGCTTATTTCTACAGAGGAATTTGATATATCAGCCTGAAATTGGGCATATGTATATATCTCTGATATCTTTGTTGTATACAAGACTGGTGGTGCCAGCTAGAATCTTTTTTGTGTTGTGTGCACCCATGCCAGAATTTCAGCAGTGATGTTTGTGTAATTGTTTCTAATTCAAAATTTTAGTACTTGCATTGTTCATGTACATGAGAAGTAATGGTCCAGCATTGAAGCATTATACCTGGTGTATTTCCTAATGCACAGGTTCGCACTAGGCCTGTAGGCCTTGTTAAATATTTTACAAGAATAATCCCTACCATAATTCTTATAATAATTGTCATTAATGGTTCCACATGAATTATTTTTGGCTGAATGATGGAGATTGAATTGAGTCATTTTACCATATATGTTAGCTGTGTTATGCTGTTTCATCTAGCCTGGCACCAGTTTATCAGCATCTATTACATCATGCCATTAGACATTTAGATTTCAGGTTATCTTTAGTTAATATTGACAGGAAAGTTTTTTTTAAATCTTTTAAAAATTTTAAAGTTATGATTTAAGTTATTCATCATACCAGGCAATGTTACAATCAAGGATATTCAGCTCTCTGTGGCTATATAAAGACAACTGAATGTGGATTATAATTTATTGGTATCCCTACTCAACTTAATTCAAGAATTTGCCATCAGTGAGATATATCTGTATTTTAATTTTGCATTCAGTATGCAAATGTAATAATTTTACATATATTCCTGATTTCTTTTTTATAAAAAGTCAGCTGAAAAGCATTTTGTATTGGAAAAATAAATTCAAAGTTATTTCAAGTAGGGACCACTTTTGTGTACAGATGGCAGCACTTGGTTAACCATTGGCAGATTGCCAGTGCCTTGATGTTGGCCATTAGCCAAGATGATGTCAGCTCTATAAATAATTTTGGCACAGTGCCAGGATTGGAAGAAGTGCAGCCAGGTATAGTTTAAGAGTTTAATCAGTGCAGTAGCTGCATTCTATTTATAGCTTTGGCTCACTGCATCATATCTGGTACCAAAGTTCAGCTGAATCTATTTATAGCTTTGGCAGACTGCCAACTTTGTCAGATTATGCAACATGTCAAGAGTTCACTCAGTCTAGCCAGGTGCAGGTCAAGAGTTCACTCAGTGCAGTAGCTTGAGGCAGCAGTTTGTCACAGGTCACTCTGGGGCAACTGCCTTACTCACCTAAGCCTTGTCAGCCCAGTGCATCAAACTTTTGGGAAGTTTGATGTATTGGACTGATATTTTGACCTGTCTATGTGTCTTTGATGGTATTCTCATAAGACATGTTGGTATTCATATAAGACAGGTGGTGTCACCTACATCAACTTTTGCAGTGTATGCGCCTGCTTATTTCTACAGAGGAATTTGATACATCAGCCTAAAATTTGACATGTTTATACATATCGGGTAGCTTTATAGAGTACAAGGCTGGTGGCGCCACCTACAATAATTTTTGCACAGTGTATTTCCCTGCTTATTTGACAGGAAAGGGTTTGACATATCAGTCTGACATTGGGCATATTTATATATCTCTTCGTTGTATATAAGACTGGTGGTGCCAGCTACAATCATTGTATCCGCCAAAACAGAGTTTTGCGGATACTGTGATTTCAGTCAGACACTGACGGTGCCGCCATTGCTCCATAGGTTTCAGGAGAACTTCTTTATAACCACTGGGCAGAATTTTTTTAAAATTCGGAATTATGATCAGTCACATGTGAACTGGTGCGCCCTCATTTTTCATTGACCTCTGACCTTTCCTCTCTGCCCAGCGTCCATTTGTGCGTCTGTTTCCACACATATCTCGGGAACCGTTTGACCAATAAGGCTAAAGATTTTGCACAAATGTAGCCCTTGGAAAGCTTTATAACATACACTAAAAATGGTGGCGCCACCTGCAACCATTTTTGCACAGCGTTCATCTGTTCATCTGCCTTGGGATAAAAACACTCATATCTCTGCATTGGTTGGACTTATCCATCTGAAATTTTGCATGTGTTTACATCCTGGACAGCTTTCTAGATTTTATGACAGGTGGCGCCACCTACATTCACGTTTAAGCTGCAGACATCCAATCTCATATCTTGGGAACCGTTTTACCAGTTGGGCCAAAATTTTGCATGTGTTTAGATCTCTCATAGCTCTTTATCATACGCAAAACTGGTGGTGCCACATGCAACCATTTTTGCACAGCGTCCATCTGTTCATCTGCCTTGGGATAAAATCACTCATATCTTGGCAGTGGTTTGACTTATCCACCTGATATTTTGCAGGTTTTTACATCCTTGACAGCTTTCTTGATTTTTTTACAGGTGGTGCCACTTACATTCAAATTTATGCTGCAGACATCCAAGCTCATATCTCAGGAACCATTTGACCAATTGGGCAAAAGTTTTGCATGTTTATAGATCTCACATAGCTCTTTATCATACGCAAAAGTGGTGGCGCCATCTGCAATCATTTTTGCACAGCGTCCGTCTGTTTGTTTGCCGTGGGATATAATCACTCACAATAGGCAGCGGTTTGACATATCTGCCTAAAATTTTGCAGGTTTATACATCTTGGATAGCTTTCTGGATTTTTTTGTATGTATACGCTGCAGACATTTAGACTTATACCTCAGGACTGGTTTGACATATACCCCTGAAATTTTGCATATGTGTAGATCTCACATAACTCTTATTTTGCACAGCGTCCGTCTGTTTGTCTGCAGTGGGCTAAAATTACCCATATGTCAGTATCGGTTTGACTGATAAGCCTAAAATTCTGCAGGTTTATACATCTTGGATAGCTTTCTGGATTTTTTTGGCAGGTGGCGCCACCTTTATTCATGTATGCGCTGCACACTTAGGCTTATATATCAGGACTGGTTTGACATATCCCCCTGAAATTTTGCATGTGTATAGATCTCACATATCTCTCAATCATACACAAAATTGGTGGCGCCACCTGCCACCATTTTTGCACAGTGTCCATCTGTTTGTCTGCCGTGGGCTAAAATCACTCATATCTCAGTAGTGGTTTGACTTATCTGCCTAAAATTTTGCATGTTTATACATCTTGGACAGCTTTCTGGAATTTGTGGTAGGTGGCGCAACCTACATACACATTTCAGCTGCAGACATCCAGGCTATTATGCAACACACCTCACGCTATTTCCCCTTGCCACTCAATCCATGCCTCACTTCACCATTCCCACTCTGATTTTGGAGGATACACATAGTCACTTGTTGACTAACCATATTTTAGTTTTTGTGTTGTGTGCACCCATGCCAGAATTGGAGCAGTGATGTTTGTTTAATTGTTTCTTGTTCTAAGTGTTTAGTACTTGCATTGTTCATATAAATGTTACACATGTTCTTGAAAAGTAATGGTCCAGCATTGAAGCATTATACCTGGTGTAATCTCATTGCACAGGTTCGCATTAGGCCTGTAGGCCTTGTTTTTTTTTCAGTTGGATAAAATCATACATATCTCGGCAGTGGTTTGAAATATCTGCCTAAAATATTGCAGGTTTATACATGTTGAATAGCTTTCTGGATTTTGTGGCAGGTGGGGCCACCTACATTTATGTATTCGCTGCAGACATCCAGGCTTATATCTCAGGACTGGTTTCACATATCCCCCTGAAATTTTGCATGTGTATAGATCTCACATAGCTCTTACTGTAGATCCGCGTTTTGCCGCCGCGGCCATAAAATAAGACCTGCAGCTAAAAATCCTGACTAATATTTCTCGACAAGGGATGCGGCTATTAAACGCAGGTTAGGCTAAATTCAAAGATGTACATGAGACTTGACGGCCTGCCGAGGCGCAATGGGCGATAATAGGCTGAGGAAGGAGGAAGTGAATACTGAGAACGTATATATTTTATGATACTGCATATTTGTATATTAATTTTATTCATTGTTAATGAAATTGATATTTAAATCATTCTCATATGTATTATAAAACTTTGCTGATTCAGATATAAACCACGGCCATTTTCACACAATGATTGATAAAAGATCGATATTCACTCGCCAAATTATGCACTCTAACCAGACTAACGTTTGTACCTATATTTGAGTATGGCTGCAATACTGGTAAAACATTATTTTAAGATATTTCTTGAGCATATCATTTCTTTTAAAATAAACTGTAAAACAAAAGATAATCAAAGCCCGTACGTTCTTCGGCAATTAAACCTGCGTTCATCACATTGTCAATAGATGGCGCTCAAAGGTCATATCCTCACCAGCTAGTTCCGTAATCCTTAAATATGGCACGTAATGCTAGCAGATGGTTCGGGCACCAGTGTGCATATATTATGATCAACAGGACCCTGGGAGTACGCGTACAGGCTGTCTGAACATCGAAGCGGGATTTGTTTATTCAAAGTTTTTGTCAAGGTTGACCGACGTTATACAGAGTGTAAATAAAAGTCATCACAAAGAGTACCGTTGGCTTTGATGTTCCATTGAAGTTTAATTAGCTAGGGTACAGGCGCAAGGTACCCCAAGGCCCGCTAGTTCCGTAATCATTTTATGTGGTATGTTTTGCCGGTTGACAGTTCGGACACCATTTTGCATATATTATGATCAGCACAACCCGAGGTCTTCTAGCATTATGATCACCGACGCGGGTGTCGTTTATTTAAATGTTTTGTTGTTAAAAGACCAATGATGTATAATGTCTAAATAACCGTCGTGCCATACAATGCTTTGATGTCTCATTGAACTTTAATTAGCCAAGTTAAAGATTCTCTGACATTCAATGATGTGTCAAATTAATTTCGTAGCCATACTAGGATTCGTCTTAGATGAGTCATCTATTCTAATCGGGTAGATCAGGCTGTTTAACCAATTAATTTAATTAATTTATTAGCAAAGCAAAGCAAAATACACAGTTGCAACTGTTTCCCAAAACTGTTATGCCTGACCGCATATCAGCATACCGCAGCGTTCCTAGCTGCAGCCTAGCGTTTAAGAAAAGAACGTTTTCATTGTGTTCCCCTACACCACTCGGCAATGGAACGGTGTGAGAATGTGGTGCGGCCATTAAGTAAGGTTTAGGGAATTTTTTACTCTAGTGAAGGAGCCTTCCAGATATTTTACGAACATGGGGTGCGGCCATTAGATGACGTGCGGTGGCAAAACGCGGATCTACGGTTATCATACACAAAATTGGTGGTGCCACCTGCCAACATTTTTGCACAGCTTCTGTCTGTTTGTCTGCCTTGGGATAAAATCACTCATTTCTCGCCAATGGTTTGACTTAACCACCTGATATTTTGCAGGTTTATACATCCTTGACAGCTTTCTTGATCTGATGACAGGTGGTGCCACCTAAATTCAAATTTATGCTGCAGACATCCAAGCTCATATTCACGAACCATTTGACAGATTGGGCATAAATTTTGCATGTATATATATCTCACTAAACTCTCTATCATACGCAAAAGCGGTGGCGCAACCTGCAAACATTTTTGCACAGCGTCCATCTGTTTGTTTGCCGTGGGATAAAATCACTCATATCTCGGCAGTGGTTTGACATATCTGCCTAAAATATTGCAGGTTTATACATCTTGGATAGCTTTCTGGATTTTGTGGCAGGTGGGGCCACCTACATTTATGTATACGCTGCATACATCCAGGCTTATATCTCAGGACTGGTTTCACATAAACCCCTGAAATTTTGCATGTGTATAGATCTCGCATAGCTCTTAATCATACACAAAATTGGTGGTGCCACCTGCCAACATTTTTGCACAGCGTCTGTCTGTTTGTCTACCATGGGCTAAAATCACTCATATCTCAGTAGTGGTTTGACTTATCTGCCTAAAATTTTGCATGCTTATACATCTTGGATAGCTTTCTTGATTTTTTGGCAGGTGCCACCACCTACATTTATGTATATGCTGCAGACATTCAGGCTTATATCTCAGGACAGGTTTGACATATCCCCCTGAAATTTAGCATGTGTATAGATCTCACATAGCTCTTAATCATACACAAGATTAAGCAAAGTGATCCATAGGTCCCTTGTTTACTGTACATCCAGGGAGGTCCTTGGCAAATCTCCTTGGAAACCTGGAATAAGGTAATGGTAACCTATTTTCGAGCTATGTGCTGGAAACATGATTTTAAGTATCCAGACAATCTAGAGCCCGGTGCCAGCACCATTTTGGGCCATCACCAGCTCAGTTAAGGCAGAGCCGAGTGTATTAGGAGGAGCGACATCCATATTTCATTAAGCATTATTTCTGATTTGACATATCAGCATGAAAGTGTGCATGTCTGCACATCTTGATTAACATCGTTGTATACAATACTTGTGGTGCCACCTACATTGGTTATAGGTTGCATCAGTCTGTGCACATAGCTCAAGAGTGTCCATGCATAAATATTGGATGGCTTTGTAAACAAGACTGTTGGTGCCATCTACAATAATTTTTGCGTAGTGTACATTCTTGCCAGGATTTCACCAGTGATGTGTGTGTAATTGGTGCTTGTACTCAGGTTAAAAATTTTAGTACTTTAAAAGTACTGTTCAAATAATGGTGAAGCATGCTATCAGGGAATCATTTTACCAAATGTACATCCCATTGCACAGGTTTGCATTAGGCCTGAAGGCCTTGTTTGGTTCTCCATAGTTAATGCTTTCTTGCACAACCTGAGCTACAGAGAGGTGTACAAGCAATAAGTTCTTGTGTGTTCTGATGTTCATAATTAATCATTTTGTGTACATTTTCTCTGAGAATATGTGTCAAATTTTCTACAGTGTATCACTCTTAAAATTCAGTTACCTACTAGTGCCATTTATGTTTTTGCAGGTGCGTTGGAATGCCTGCTATGCTGCAGGAAGCTTGTTTAAGAACAGACTTCTTCCAGTAGGAGAGGCTCCATGGACAGTAAGTGACTGATCAAAACAGTGAAATCAGAATGTATAAGAAAGTGACTGCCATTATTATTATGCACGCATAGTATATAAATATAGATATATAATAGTCCTTCATTTTCAGCTCAGCTGATTATAAGTCATCTGAGATATATAGTGATGGTTCTTTGTCTGTCGGCCATCCATTAACAAGGCATGTTTTGAAACGTTGGACCTACAAATCCAAAAATCTACATACAGTTAGACATCCCCAAGTTCTCCTACCAAACCAAAAACTAGGTCACTGCAACTTAGTTCCTTCAAGAAATTAAGGAAAAACTTTGTTTTCAAGTAAAAACATATTGTTACACTTCAGAACTGCCCACTATGAAAACCACTGGTGTTCATGTATTCATGTCTAATATAACCATTCCTGCACATATTTTCCATGTACATCCAAGAAATAAGGTCAATATTGTGTAATTTGTTGAAATTATGGGCTAAAATATAATGCACTTTGTCAAAAATCAAGAAAAATATATACTCACCTAACAAGATAATTTTTGAAGATAGAGACTTTTTTAGGTATATAACTTAATGTATCCCCAGACAAAGTCGGGGTACTATGGTTTGAGGACGGTCGCGCTGCCGCCGCAGAGATTTTGTTTGGATGAGATAACCCAAAAAATATTTTACGGATCTTTACAAAACTTGACATGTGCATAGATATGGGTGATATGGGGACAAAGCCTATTTAAAATGGGGGCATGACCTTTACTAGGAGAGTGACCTTGACCTAGAATAGGTCCATTTTCGGAGAAAATCACACAAATTCTTAAATATCTCAAGGAATCTTGCATGGATTGATCCAAAAATCAATCTGATCGAAGATCTTCAATAGTGTTGTCATGTACCGGAAACTTGTGGCACCACCTGTTATCCTTTTCTTGTTCTTGTGTTGTTTAATTGACATCTTTGACACTTAACAGTACTGTGAGCATTTTAAGTCAAAAACTAATGGACAGATTTCTTTCATATTATGCATATACATAAACATGGGTTATAGGATGATGTACATTTAAATTGGGGTCATGACCTGTCCTATGAGAGTGGCCTTGACCTTTAATATTGCCATATATGATGAAAATTGCACAAAATCATAAATAACTCAATAAGGGATGCATGGATTGGTCCAATAATCAAATTGACCAAAGATAGCTCTGCAGAATACAGGTGGCCCCACCTTTTGCCCTTTTCTTGTTTTCATGCCTTTTAATACCCCATCATTGCCATTTGACAGTACTGTGAGCATTAGTCTAAAACTAATGGACAGATTGGGCTGATATTGTGCATGTCCATTGATCTTGGATACCTCCATCTTATATTCAAATCTGGTGGCGCTATCTGCAATCATAATTGTGATTGTGTGGCGTCCATCCATACGTTAGCTTTGGTGTCAATTGCTCATATCTCCGGAGTGGTTGACGTTCAAGGTATTGGGTTGAAATTTAGCATGTCCATCTATCTTTGAAAATTTCCTCATAAACCAGTCAGGTGGCCCACCTACCTTCCTGTTTTTGTAGAATAAATAAAATCCCTTTTTTGATGAGTGATTTGCCATATTTGCCTGATGTTGTGCATATCCACAGACCTTGGACTCCTCCATCTTGTACTCAAGATTGGTGGCCCCACCTTCAATAGTTTTGGCATGGTGTCCATCTGTACATGTGCTTTGGGTGAACATTGCTTATATCTCCGGAGTGGTTCAAGATATTGGTCTTGAAATTTTGCATGTCCTGCCATCTTGGAAAGCTTACTCATAAACCAGACAGGTGGTGCCAGCTACCTTCCCATTTCCGTAAAATAAATTAATGCTTATTTCTCAGGAGTGATTTGCCCTATTGGCCTGAAATTGTGCATATCCATAGATCTTGGACTCCTTCATCTTGCTTTCAAGACTTGGGATTCTATCTGCAGTGGGGTCCATCTGTACATGTGCTTTGGGTGAAAATTGTTCATATCTCCAGAGTGGTTCAAGGTTTTGGTCTTAAATTAGCATGTCTAACCTTCTTTGAAAATTTTCTCGTACACCAGACAGGTGGTGCAACCTACCTTCCATCTCAAGAGTGATTCAATATATTGGCCCCCATATTTGGTGAAAAATATTGTCTCTCAGATTGATAGATGGTAGAAACCATAGTCGCTTACCAAGTGTCAGTATATGCTGTTGAAGATTGTGGCCTATTTTTAAAGGGGGGGGGATTAATTGTCTTGGGAAACTATGGCACCTGCAGTGCCAAGAAATATCTAGTTTAATCAAGTTTCAATAGTATACCCAAAATTAGATCTGAATTTTGTCATTTTTAGCTCAGCTAACTATAAGTCATCTGAGCTGTAGTTGTGGTCCATTGTCTGTCGTCTGTCCGTAGATGCGGGACGTTTTGAAACCGTAAGACCTAGGAATCCAAAATTCTGCATATTGTTCGATGTACCCTAAATCTCCTACCAAGCCAAAAACTGGATCTTTGCGACTTTGTTCCTTTAAGAAATTAAGGAAAAACCTCAATTTTTAGCTCAGCTGACTGTAAGTCATCTGAGCTATAGTGATCACTCTTTGTCCGTTGTCCGTCTGACCGTCTGTCTGTCAGTTAACCAGGCAAAAATCTTAACCGCTGGACCTAGAATCTTGTAACTTGACATTCTGAGAGGTCCATGAAAAATCTCCTTGGAAACCAGAAATTAGGTGTCTGTTACCTGTATTCTTCAAGCTATGGGGCTCGGAAGTAGGATGCTGGACCTGGAACTGCTGGACCCTGAATCTTCTTACTTTACATACAAGGAGGTCCATGAAAAGCTCAAATACATGAATAACTACTGCATTATTTTCCTGCCTCAGCAGAATTGGAGATCAGGCTTTGCTCTGTATGTATGTTGTTAATTAGTTATATTTCAACTGTATACATTTCATAAAATAAAAAATACATATATATTTAATAATATATATTATACAAAAAAAAATAGATTCAATTGAACAAATGTGTAAACTACTGAAATGTCAACAGTTAATCAAAAAGCCATCTAGTGATCATGGTAATAGTACAGATCATTTGTTCACAGACTGCTCACATGCTTCAGTTTCAACATTAGGAAACATGGTCAGGTCACAAAATATTATTTGCAACAATTTCTTGCTCATCAATACAAACCAATCATATAAACCAACCATGGCCTATATTACCTTTTTCTCCCACACTTTATCTGCATTTGATATTATTTTAGATTTTTACCTTCAAGGTCAACTTCAGCTGAGCACATGGACCCATGGGTCCCTTGTTTTCTTTATTTTGAGACCTTAAAAGATTCTGTCATCTGTTAACAGGGCACAAATCATAACCCCTGGACCTGGAATCTTCTAACTTTACATCCAAATAGGTTCATGAAAAGTCTCCTTGAAAACCTAGAATTAGGTCTGTGTTACCCATTTTCTTCAAGCTATGGGGCTCCAAAGTACCCCCAGAATAATGAAAAATTTGATACAAAAGCTCACGTATCTGAACAACTAATGCATTGATCACCATGATTCTCTGCATGGATATTGATCATGGGGTGTTACATCAGTTTTTGCCGACTGGTGGCGCCACGTGTATTTTTTTTTAAAGATTTTTTCCACTATTTTTGAGACCTTATAAGATGCCATCATCTGATAATAGGGCACAAATCAAAATGACTAGACCTGGAATCTTCTTTCTTGGCATGCTGGGAGGACCATGAAAAGTCTCCTTGGAAACCTGATATTAGGTCTCTGTCACCTATATTGTCTGAGCTATGAGGCTTAGAAGTATCCCCCAGAATAATTGAAAATTTGATACCAAAGTAGGGCACAAATCATAACCATTTGGCCCAGAATCTTCTAATTTGACATCCTGGGAGTTCCTCAAAGTTCTCCCTAGAAACCTGAAATTGGGTCACAGTGACCTATATTCTCAGAGTTTTGGGGTATGTTTGAGCACCCCAGAAATAATGCAAATACACATAAATTGCCAGATTCCTTATGAAAGGCTGGTTGGATTGTCATCAGATTTGTTGTGCTTATGGGTCTTGATGAACTTAAGCTAATATGCATGAACAATGATGCCACCTATCTTAATTGGTTGTCTGTGCAAGGACATATTATCACCATGTCAGTCGGCTGAGCTTCATGACTCCAAGTCACTTGTTACAAATTGTTTTCTCTATTTTTGAGACCTTTAAAAATTTGAACATCTGTTAACAGGGCACAAATCATAACAACTGGACCTAGAATCTTCATTCTTGACTCACAGGAAGACCCATGAAAACCTCCATGGAAACCTGAAATTAGGTCTCTGTTACCCATATCCTTTGAGCTGTTGGTCTCCCAATTACCCCCCAGAATAATGGAAAATTTCCAAAAAAAAACTGATGGTCATGATTTTTAGCTCAGCTGACTGAAAGTCATCTGAGCTATAGCGATCACTATTTGTCCGTTGTCCGTCTGTCTGTCTGTCTGTCCGTCTGTCTGTCCGTTAACCAGGCACAAATCGTAACCACTGGACCTGGAATCTTCTAACTTGATATCCAGGGAGTACCATGAAAAATCTCCTTGGAAACCTGAAATTAGGTCTCTGTTACCCATAACCCCCCAGAAAAATGGAAAATTTGATACAAAAGCTCAAGTATCTGAACAACTATTGCATTGATCACCATGATTCTGTGCATGGATATTGATCATGGAATGTTTCATCAGTTTCTGCAGTCTGGTGGCGCCACCTATATTTTTTCGATTTTTACGAATTTTTTTCTTTATTTTTGAGACCTCTTGAGATGTGGTCATCTGTTAACAGGGCACAAATTGTAATGACTGGACCTAGAATCTTCTCTCTTGAAATTCCGGGAGGCCCATGAAAAATCTCTTTGGAAACCTGAAATTAAGTCTCTGTTACCCATAACCTCTGAGCTATGGGGCACCGAAATACCCCCCAGAATAATGGAAAATTTGATTCAAAAGTTCCAGTATCTGAACAACTATTGCATTGATCACAATGATTCTTTGCATGGATATTGATCATGGAATGTTTCATCAGTTTCTGCAGTCTGGTGGCGCCACCTGTATTTTTTAGCTCAGCTGACTTTCAGTATTGCTGAGCTATAGCGATCACTCTTTGTCTGTTGTCTGTCTGTCTGTCTGTCCATTAACCAGGCACAAATCGTAACCGTTGGACCTAGAATCTTGTAACTTGACTTTCTGAAAGGTCCATGAAAAATCTCCTTGGAAACCAGAAATTAGGTCTCTGTTACCCATATCCTGTGAGCTATTGGGCCCAAAAGTACCCCCCAGAATATTAAAAAATTTCATACAAAAACTTCAATATCTCATTAACTACATCACTGATGGTCATGATTTTTGGCATACCTATTGATCATGGAGTGTTCCATCAGGTCCTGCAGACTGGTGGCGCCACCTGTATTTTTCGATTGTTTACGATTTTTTTCTCTATTTTTGAGACTTTTAAAAATGTGGACCTCTGTTAACAGGGCACAAATCGTAAAGACTGGATTTAGAATCTTCATTCTTGACATTCTGAGAGACCTATGAAAAGTCTCCATGGAAACCAGAAATTAGGTCTCTGTTACCCATATCCTTTTAGCTATGGGGCCCCAAAGTACCCCCCCAGAATAGTGAAAAATTTCATACAAAAACTTCAGTATCTCATTAACTACATCACTGATGGTCATGATTTTTTGCATGCATATTGATCATGAGATGCTTCATCAGTTTCTGCAGACTGGTGGCGCCACCTGTATTTTTCATTTTTTTACGAATTTTTTTCTCAATTTTTGAGACCTTTTAAGATATGAACATCTGTTAACAGGGCACATATCATAACAACTGGACCTAGAATCTTCATTCTTTACACACAGAGAGACCCATGAAAAATCTCCATGGAAACCTGAAATTAGGTCTCCGTTACCCATATCCATTAAGTTGTATGGCTCCAAAAGTAACCCCCCAGAATAATGAAAAATTGATACAAAAACTCCAGTATCTCAATAACTACAACACTGATGCTCATGATTTTTGGCATACATATTGATCATGACATGTTCCATCAATTTCAGCAGACTGGGTGCGCCACCTCTATTTTTTTTTCAAATTTTTACCAATTTTTTTCTTTATTTTTGAGACCTTTAAAGATGTGGTTATCTGTCAACGGGGTACAAATTGTAACAACTGGACCTAGAATCTTCATTCTTGTCATGCAAGGAGGCCCATGAAAAGTGTCTGTGGAAACCTGAAATTAGGTCTCTGTTACCCATATCCTCCAAGCTATAGGACTGCAAAGTATCCCTCAGAATAATGGAAAAATTGATACGAAAGCTGAAATATCTGAACAACTAATCCAGAGACCACCATGCTTCTTTGCATGGATATTGAACATTAAGTGTTTTTATTAGTTTCTGCAGACTGGGGGAGCCACCTGTATTTTTTTTTTAAATTTTTTTTTCTATTTTTAGCTCAGCTGACTATAAGTCATCTGAGCTATAGTCGTGGTCCATTTTCTCCGTTGTATGTCCGTCTGTCCGTCCGTCTGTCCGTCCGTCTGTCCGTCCGTCCGTAGATGTGGCACGTTTTGAAACCGTAAGACCTAGGAATCCAAAATTCGGCATAATGTTAGATGTCCCCAAGATCTCCTACCAAGCCGAAAACTGAGTCTTTGCGACTTCATTCCTTTGAGAAATTAAGGAAAAACCTCAATTTTTTATTAAAAACCTATTTTCACACTTCAGGACTGCCTAATATCAAAACCACTCATCTGTTTTTCCTCATATTTCTTATAAATAATCCTCTATATAATTCCTATGTACATGCCAGAAATTAGGTCTGTATTATATAATTTAAAAAAGTTATGGGCCCAAACATAATGCATTTTGTAAATAATCAGGAAAGAAATTTTATCACTTAACACAAAACTTGTTGAAGCTAAGCACTTTTTTTCCAGTAATATTACTTTTATTAATCAAAATTAAATTGTAAACCCAAAATTAGATCAAAATCTTTTAAAATTTCTCAAATATTAGCAAAAATAAAAAATTGGTACCTTAAATTTTGCCCAACTTTGACCATGGCACGTTTTTTTCCTGTAACTGCTGTGGATTTAATTTTCAAAGCATGTTTTTGTTAGCATTTCAACTGTTAACACCAAAAATTTGAAACCAGTTGATCAAAAACTGTAGATTTTATTCAAGTTTTCAAGCACCATGTCACATATTGCTAGTGTTATGCAGTTTGCTAGAGCTCAGCTCCCGAGCTTCAGCTCTAAGTTCCTTAAATTTGGCATACAGTTAGATTTCTCCAAAATCCCCTACCATGCCAAGAATTTGGTCACTAGGACTTAATACCTTCGAGATATTAATGAAAAACTTCATTTTTCCATTAAAAACCCATTGTTACACTTCAAGACTGCCTAATATCAAAACCACTGATCTGACTTTGATCATATATAATATACATATTTTTCTATACATTCTCCATGGACATGCCAGAAATGATGTCAGTATAACTTAATTGTTTTAAGTTATGGGCCCAAACATAATGCACTTTGTAAAAAATCAAGAAATATATACTCCCTTAACAAGAGGATTGCTGAAGCTAGAGATTTTTTGTCAGGGATGTAACATTATTTTAACAAGATACAATTGAATACCCAAAATTAGTTTTGAATTTTTCAAATTTAATAAGTTATTAGTATAAATATAAAATTAGTACCTTAAATTTTGCCAAATTTTGACCATGGCACTTTTGTTTCCTGTGAGCACTGTTGATATAATTTTCATATCATGCACACATAAGGATATCAGCTTTTTAGTTTAGAAAGCTGAAAGAAATTGGCCAAAAATTGTAGCTTTTATTAATGTTTTTATGAGACCATGTCAGACTTTAGCTCTCCCCAGCCCCTTCTTGAGTCACCTGTATGTTGACCTTGACCTTTCATCAAATTATGCACGCTTGACGCGAGGCATACACTTGGGCAGCCAGGCAGCTTATGGCCAGCCACAATTGATCCAGGTGTCCAACCCAACTCATCTAGTAGTTTTAACTAACAACATAACACTAAACAATAAATTAATAAATTTTTATTGGTTTTTAATAACAAATTAAAGAAAAATAGAAAAGGAATTTGTTAGTTGATAATAACAGGAAATTAACTTGCAGTTAGGCCAGACTTTTTTAATTTTTCGGTTTACAAACCCGCCGACCTCGGATTTCCTCATTTCAGAAAAAAATAAAATTGGCATTTTGAATTTTTTTTTCCCTATAATATTACGTCGCCGAATCCAGCACGGTTGTTGACAAATGAATTGTTTAGTGACCATGTGTATTAGATCACCTCAAACGTTAGAACTCTTATGATTGGCTAATAAGGTCACTTTCTTAATGACAGATGGAGGGTTTAAGCCAATCAAAATAGGGTATCCTTGGGCCATAAATGCAATTGATTGGCCATCAAGTAGTCAAAAGATTCAGCAGGGAAATTGAGAATTCTTGGAGGGTTTTCAAAGTTCGTTTTCTGCACTACAGTACATTTTCAAACCAGCGTTTAGGTCATATTTGTTAAACATATTTGTTATAGATAGATGTGAATTAGAACAGAAAATTAGTTTGGTTGCATAGCGGCTTTACCAGCTTCCCACTGTTAATAACTTGCTGGATATACACACAAATTTACTTCTTAAGACTAATTATTGCACTCAAAGTCAGACGCTATTAATTACTGCGAATTGGCTAAGTTTCACAAGTTTACTCTTAAAAATATTATTACTTGTCAAAACTTAAAATGTAGTCTTGTAACGCTTAAAAGAAAATTACTGATCAGATGAAATTATATACTGCATGAGGTCGTCATGTACTCTTTGAAAACTCCAGGAATTCTCAGGGTTTCTGCAGTATTTCCGACTATCTGTAGTCTTAGTGGCGCGGTTTTATTTGAAGCGTTGCAGCACGTTGGCTTTGCGGATATTTTTATAGTCAAAACAAAAGCAAGCTAAAATGAAAGCCATTTAAAATGCAGAAACTTTGAAAGGATTCATTTAATTGTTCCAAACGGATGTGATGGAAGCTTTGATGTGTATGGATGCTGAAAAGCAATTCTGGACTGACAGTGGCCAAGTGATGGCATGAGTACGGTACGTACTGTCACGGCCATGGTAGGAAATGCAGATGAATAATTAAAGATTATTAATACTTTTTAAAATTTTAGAATAGTTGAATAATTCAATGTGATCTCCAGTGGAAACCTCACTTTATAAGCAGTTGTTGTATATTCAAAGGACTGTCAAACATGCACAACACCAAAAAGGAAAGGTCATGGTCATGAATTAAACAACTCGAGTTCCATGTTGTTGACATTTGATAAACAATAGGCGAATAGCTGCAAGTCGCATATTGTCATTGTTATTGTCATTCACGACTGAAAATAAAAACTGCAGTCTATCATGCTAGCAGTGAATATTTAGTTTTCTCCTTGCATATCTGACAAAAAATATATTTTATATTTGTATAAGTGTTTGACTGGTCTTTAATTTGTAAAACTTTATAAAATAGGCAGTTCACTTGGCAGGGACAGTGACTGAATTTTTATTTCAGGTGTGTATGAAATCATAAGTTTTACTGTTTAAACTTTTATTTGTCATTAATTTACCTTCAATGACATTTGAATGGCTTGAAATAACATGGCACACGCAAGATTCATGTGGAAAACTCAAGAGGATGATGATAATATTTTAATTTTTATATATTATTTTATATATTTTATACAGGTTTATATAGAGCCATTTAAATATGAATTTTATAACCCAACTGTACAATGCAGGATTCAGGAACACCAGTATCCAGGTTTGTTCCAATTTTTTTTCCTACCTCCTACCTATCACTTTTGTCAATCATGTTCGTAAACCAAAGAATTAAAAAAGTCTGGCCTTACTAAAGATATCAGAATCTTGTATTGATTGATAGAATGTCACATATTCCAAATAACACCATGCAGTCACCTATGGTATTTTTCAGTTCAATTTTAATGATAAAAAAATAAATCATATTATTCATTACTAATCATTAGGGATCATATGAAGGAAATTAATTATAGACAAAGATGCAGTTGATAATATTAATCTAGATTCCTGCTGTGTCTAGTGTGTACATTGATGTGAAATTAGTCCAAAATGAATATATTACTTTTATTTTTTTTTAATATGAATAAAAGCCATAAAACCAGGTACTTATGATCATTATTTAAATGTGTGAATTTTGTATATTCTGGATTCTCAACATCATTGTTTGGTGAAAACTGAATAAATACCAGACATGGTGTGAAAACTTTGCAAATGTATTTGAATACGAATATGAATATGTACTCCATTATAAAATTTCTTGCATAAGAATGGGAATTCAGGTAAAAATGAAAGTATATGAATACCAGTGCAAATACTTTCAAAATGTATTCATGAATAATTTGATATTATTTTAATAATCATTTCAGTTGTAATTTATTTTAAAAAATCATAAGATTCTCTTATTTTTTAATAAAAATTATATTTGGGACAATTTGTAATTATTTTTAATAAATACTTAAACTCTTATATTATATGTTCTGCTTATAAGTTATATGGCCAAGTCAAAATCTGTGTTACAATAGCACTCCATTTGTTAATAAAATAAATGAAATCAATCCTCTTCCCTGTCTCCAAAGATACTATCAAAATCATACATTAGCTAAACACCCACAACTCATAATACAACTTATATTTATTTCCACACAAAACAAGCATGTGCCTCATTTCTAAATCATATTTTTTATCATAAATAACAGCTGAGCGCCGCGACCCATGGGTCCCTTGTTTAATGGTACTCAGGGATGTGCCCATCCCGGGTGGTGGCGGGCGGGTGCGCCCGGCAGTCTTTCAAGCCGCCCGGCACTTGACTTGAAAGTGTCAATGCCCAGCAGGCAGAAATATTTTTAGCGAACCTGTGAGCTTACGCGATGATCTGGCGTTGTCCATCGTCTGTCGTCCATCGTACATTGTCTGTACGTTAACCTATACTATCTTGAAAACGGCAAGAGTTAGCATCACAAAATTTTATGCAAAAATTTAGTCATCTAAAAAACTCTATCGGTTTTTTCTTATTTTTTGGCTAATTGCATTTTCTTAAATTTTATAGGGAAAAAGCTTAAAAAGCTTTAAAAATCTTCTTCTCTGAAACTGTTCAGCCTAATTGTCTAATATTTCACATAAATGATTCCTGGAACAATCTATCTCAATTTTTTTTCGATTGGTTTAAGTTCGTTGATTTTTGGCCGAGTTACAGGAAGTTGAACTTAGTCATCTGTCCAAAAAAGCATACTGAAATTACAATCTCAGAAATGGCTGGAGCTATCATCACGAAATTTTATGCCAATGTTGGTCATATCTGAAATTGAGGTATTGGTGGCGCCACCTGCATCGGCCTTTTTCTACGGGGGTCATCAGTGCCCTTATCATACTGACTGCTACAAAAAACTTCTTCTCTGAAACCATATGGCCAAATTGTTTAATATCACACAGAAATGATCCTAGGGTAGTGCTTTCTGAAGTTTGTTCAAATGGTCTCAGTTCAGTGACTTTTGGCTGAGTTATGAGTAGCTGAATTTAGTCATATGCCATAACAGCCCATTTTAGCTCAGTGGCTACAAAGAACTTCTTCTCAAAAACCACAGGGCCAAATTCTTAAATCTCACACATTAATTATCCTTAGATGTTGATAATTCAAGTTTGTTCAAATGGTATTGGTTCAGTAATCTTTGGCTGAGTTATGGGAAGCTTAACTTAGCCATTTTGCTGTATTTTCCCATATGAGTTGTAAACCTGCAAAACGTTTTTTGACTGACGCCACTGAGGCCAATTTGTTAAATATTTTACAGGTATAATCCCCTGAATAATTCTTATAATAATTGTCTCTTATGGTTCCATAGAATGAATTTTGGCTGAATTATAAAGATTGAATTGAGTCATTTTACCATATATGTTAGCTGCGTGAAGCAGATACATCTAGCCTGGCACCACTTTATAAACATTCTTTACATCATGCCTCTAGACATTTAGATTTCAGGTTATCTATGGTTAATATTGACAAGAATGCTATTTGAAAGCTTTTAAAAAATGTAGATTTATGATTTTTAGCTCAGCTGACTGAAAGTCATCTGAGCTATAGCGATCACTCTTTGTCCGTCGTCCGTCTGTCCGTCTGTCCGTCCGTTAACCAGGCACAAATCGTAACCGCTGGACCTAGAACCTTGTAACTTGGGATTCTGAGAGGTCCATAAAAAATCTCCTTGGAAACCAGAAATTAGGTCTCTGTTACCCATATCCTTCGAGCTATGTGGCCCCAAAGTACCCCCCAGAAAAGTCAAAAATTTCATACAAAAACTTCAATATCTCATTAACTACTTGACTGATGGTCATAATTTTTGGCATACATATTGATCATGAGATGTTACATCACTTCCTGCAGACTGGTGGCGCCACCTGTATTTTTCGATTTTTTACGAATTTTTTTCTCTATTTTTGAGACCTTTAAAAATGTGAACATCTGTTAACAAGGCACAAATCATAAAGACTGGACTTAGAATCTTAATTCTTGACACACTGAGAGGTCCATGAAAAATATCCTTGGAAACCAGAAATTAGGTCTCTGTTACCCATATCCTTTGAGCTATGGGGCCCCAAAGTACCCCCCAGAATAGTAAAAAATTTCATACAAAAATTTCAATATCTCAATAACTACATCACTGATGGTCTTCATTTTTGGCATACATATTGATCATGAGATGTTCGATCAGTTCCTGCAGACTGGTGGCGCCACCTGTACTGTTTGATTTTTTACGATTTTTTCCTCTATTTTTGAGACCTTTGAGGATGCTGTCATCTGTTAGCGTGGCACAAATCGTAACGACTGGACCTAGAATCTTCATTTTCGACACACTGAGAGACCTATGAAAAGTCTCCATGGAAACCAGAAATTAGGTCTCTGTAACACATATCCTTCGAGCTATGGGGCCCAAAATTACCCCCCAGAATAGTCAAAAATTTCATACAAAAACTTCAATATCTCATTAACTACATCACTGATGGTCATGATTTTCAACATACATATTGATCATGAGATGTTTCATCAGTTTGTGCAGACTGGTGGCGCCACCTGTATTTTTCAATGTTCACGAATTGTTTTCTCCATTTTTGAGACCTTTAAGGATGTAGTTATCTGTCAACAGGGTACAAATCGTAACGACTGGACCTAGAATCTTCGTTCTTGACACACAGGGAGACCCATGATAAGTCTCCATGGAAACCAGAAATTAGGTCTCTGTTACCCATTTCCTTCGAGCTATGGGGCCCCAAAGTACCCCCCAGAATAGTAAAAAATTTCATACAAAAACTTCAATATCTCAATAACTACATCACTGATGGTCTTCATTTTTGGCATACATATTGATCATGAGATGTTCAATCAGTTCCTGCAGACTGGTGGCGCCACCTGTACTGTTTGATTTTTTTAAGATTTTTTCCTCTATTTTTGAGACCTTTGAGGATGCTGTCATCTGTTAGCGTGGCACAAATCGTAACGACTGGACCTAGAATCTTCATTTTCGACACACTGAGAGACCTATGAAAAGTCTCCATGGAAACCAGAAATTAGGTCTCTGTTACCCATATCCTTCGAGCTATGGGGCCCAAAATTACCCCCCAGAATAGTCAAAAATTTCATACAAAAACTTCAATATCTCATTAACTACATCACTGATGGTCATGATTTTCGACATACATATTGATCATGAGATGTTTCATCAGTTTGTGCAGACTGGTGGCGCCACCTGTATTTTTCAATGTTCACGAATTGTTTTCTCCATTTTTGAGACCTTTAAGGATGTAGTTATCTGTCAACAGGGTACAAATCATAACGACTGGACCTAGAATCTTCGTTCTTGACACACAGGGAGACCCATGATAAGTCTCCATGGAAACCTGAAATTTGGTCTCTGTTACCCATATCCTTTGAGCTATGGCACTCCAAAGTACAGCTCAGAATAATCGAAAATTTGATACAAAAGCTAAAGTAACTGAACAACAAATGCAGAGATAACCATAATTGTTTGCATGGATATTGATCATGGAGTGTTTCATAAGTTTCTGCAGACTGGTGGCACCACCTGTATTTGTTCGTTTTTTTTTACGAAATTTTTCTGTATTTTTGAGACCTTTAAAGATATGAACATCTGTTAACAGGGCACAAATCATAAAAACTGGTCCAAGAATCTTCATTCTTGACACACAGGGAGACCCATGAAAAGTCTCCATGGAAACTTGAAATTAGGTCTCTGTTACCCATATTCTTTAAGCTGTATGGGTCCAAAATACCCCCCCCCCCCCAGAATAATGGAAAATTTGATACAAAAACTGCAGTATTTCAATAACTACAACACTGATGGTCATGATTTTCGGCATACATATTGATCATGAGCTGTTCCATCAGTTTCTGCAGACTGGGTGTGCCACCTCTATTTTTTTTCAAATTTTTACGAATTTTTTTCTTTTTTTTGAGACCTTTAAAAATGTGGTTATCTGTCAACAGGGTACAAATCGCAACAACTGGACCTAGAATCTTCATTCTTGTCATGCAAGGAGGCCCATGAAAGGTGCCTGTGGAAACTTGAAATTAGGTCTCTGTTACCCATATCCTTCAAGCTATAGGACTCCGAAGTATCCCTCAGAATAATGGACAATTTAATACAAAAACTGAAGTATCTGAACAACTAATGCAGAGATCACCATGATTTTTTGCATGGATATTGACCATTAAGTGTTTTTATTAGTTTCTTCAGACTGGTGGAGCAACCTGTATTTTTGTATCCACCAAAACGAAGTTTTGCGGATACTATGTTTTTGACCAAGTTCCTCCGCCGCAGGGGCGTTCGTTTCCAGAGAGCTCCTCGGAGACTAATGGACCGATTTTTCCCAAACTTACACCTATTATTGGGTCACATGTGAACTGGTGCCTAACCAATTTGCATTGACCTCTGACCTTTCCTCTCTATCCAGTGTCCATTTGTGGGTCTGTTTCCACTCATAAACCCTCATATCTTGGGAACCGTTTGACTGATCAGGAAATAAAATTGATACAAATGTAGCCCTTGGATTGCTTTATAACATACACAAAAAATGGTGGCGCCACCTGTAACCATGTTTGCACAGTGTCCATCTGTTCATCTGCCTTGGGTTAAAATCACTCATATCTCTGCAGTGAATTGACTAATTCACCTGAAATTCGTCATGTGAATACATCCAGGATAGCTTTCTTGATTTTATGACAGGTGGCGCCACCTACATTCACATTCACGCTGATGACATCCAAGCTTATATCTCGGGAACTGTTTGACCGATCAGGAAATAAAATTTATACAAATGTAGCCCTTTGATAGCTCTGTAACATACACAAAAAATGGTGGTGCCACCTGTAACAATGTTTGCACAGTGTCTGTCTTTTAGTCTGCCGTGGCCTAAAATTACTCATTTCTCTGTAGTGGTTCGACATAACTGCCTAAAATTTTGCAGGTTTATACATCGTGGACAGCTTTCTTAATTTTATGACAGGTGGCGCCACCTACATTCTAGTTAACGCTGGACACATCCAAGCTCATATCTCAGGAACCATTTGACCGATTGGGCCAAAATTGTGCATGTGTTTAGATCTCACATAGGTCTTTATCATACACAAAACTGGAGGGGTTACCTGCAAAGATTTTTGCACAGTGTTTGTCTGTTTGTCTGCCATGGGCAAAAATCGCTCATATACATGTAGTGGTTTGACTTTTCTGCCTAAAATTTTGCAGGTGTATACAACTTGGACAGCTTTCTGGATTTGTGGTAGGTGGCACAACCTACATACACATTTAGGCTGCAGACATCCATGCTAATATGCAACATACCTCACTCTATTTCCCCTTGCCACTCAATCCATGCCTCACTATCCGATTTTGGCAGATACATGTAGTCACTTGTCGGATACCCGTATTCTAGTTTTAAAAGTTTACACATTTTTCTCTATTTTTGAGATATATAAATACAGACTAAATCTTGGCCTGTTGGTTAATCTGTTTGATGCTTCAGTTGAATGGGTATATACTACCATTCTGATGATAAAATTTCCTTTTGCGAATCTCTTCCCAGTCAGCTGAGCGTCATGACCCATGGGTCACTTGTTGATATTCCTCATGCCAGTCAATGTTTACAATCACAGGTATACAGCTCTCTATTGGTATATAAAGTTGGCTGAACATGGATTATAAAAAATTGGTAGGTCAGCCAAGATCTGTTTATAGCTTTGGCAGACTGGCAGCTGTATCAGATTAGGCTACAGGTCAAGAGTTCATTCAGTGCAGCCAGTTACAGGTCAAGAGTTCACCCAGTGAAGTAGCTGCATTCTATTTAAAGCTTTGGCAGACTACCCTCTGTATCAGATTTGGTGCCAAAGGTCAGTCTGGATCTATTTATAGCTTTGGCAAACTGTCAACTGTGTCAGATTATGCAATAGTTCAACAGTTCACTCAGTGCAGCCAGGTACCAAGGTTGAGGTAATGTGTAATTGTAATTACCTGTAATTAATAACATTTTTTTCAAGTAATTGAATGTAATTTGTAATTGAACAAAATTCAGTTACAAGTAATTGTAATTGTAATGATTACAAGGGTAAACATAGATGTAATTTCAAATACTTTTCAACTATTTTCCAATTACTTTCCAAATTCATGACAGAGCACTGCACAAGTACCTTATACCTCATACCTTAATTTGCACTGTTTATTAAAACACTCTTGTGTAAGGATTGTAAGCTAAGATTGTTGAATAAATAGTACCCATGTATGTAATATGCAATATTATAAGTTAAACTGGCCTTTTTTTCTGCAAATGCCTCCACTGCAGTGTAGATAAAGTAACAAGCTTCCATAATGTACACTACAACAAAGGTTGGCTTGCTACATGTCACACTTTCACTGAAATGAAGGCTGGAACATACTCATACTGATTTGATTATATCAGTGTTTATCTGCTAATTAGCTGACACTGAGAGAGTCACAGGAACAAAAGAGGCTAATGATCTGGGAAGACCTCAGGTCAAATGGCCCGTGAGGTAAATAGAGATAGGTATCAAGATAGCAGGGCTGTCTCAGTTGGCTATAGTATCTGAACAGTCCACTGTTTCTTGTGCCTGGAGACTGGGCAGTGTATACTGGTTTTACTACCTGTCATACATAGGAAGCTAACCATGGTAAATGCTCTGGATTTTCATTCACTTTTCCTATAAATAATTTCATTGCAAAAAATTGTAATATATTTTATATTCAGCATGAATATATTTATATGAATTATTCACATGAAATTTTTGCATCAGTGAGTTCACATTGTATTGAAAATTCGAGTATTTATGACATAACTTTAATCAGCATTGATAGTAAAGAAATTAGGATATATGAGTTGATTAATGTGTAGGATTACTGTATAAGATTAAAGTTGTTGCTAAGAAGGTTTTTCCATCATCAAAGGTTTGAACCTACAATTTTTGTATCCACCAAAACGAAGTTTTGCAGATACTATGTTTTTATCTCAGCTGACTGTAAGTCATCTGAGCTATAGCGATCACTCTTTGTCTGTTGTCCATCCAGCCGTCTGTCCATTAACAAGGCACTAATTGTAACCACTAAACCTGGAATCTTCTTACTCTACATCCCGAGAGGTCCATGAAAAATCTCCTTGGAAACCTGGAATTAGGTCTCTGTTACCCATATTCTTCAAGCTATAGAGCTCTGAAGTACCCCCCCAGAATAATGAAAAATTTGATACAAAAGCTCAAGTATCTGAACAACTAATGCATTGATCACCATGATTCTTTGCATGGATATTGATCATGGAGTGTTTCATCAGTTTCTGCAGACTGGTGGCGCCACCTATTTTTTTTCAGTTTTTTTACATTTTTTTTCTCTATTTTTGAGACCTCAAAAGATGCTGTCATCTGTTAACAGGGCACAAATTGTAACCGCTGGACCTGGAATCTTCTCATTTTACATCCAGAGAGGTCCATAAAAAGTCTTCTTGGAAACCTGGAATTAGGTCTCTGTTACCCATATTCTTCGAGCTATGGGGCTCTTAAGTACCCCCCCGAATAATGAAAAATTTAATACAAAAGCTCAAGTATCTGAACAACTAATGCATTGATCACCATGATTCTTTGCATGGATATTAATCATGGAGTGTTTTATCAGTTTCTGCAGACAGGTAGTGCCACCTCTACTTTTTCCATTTTTTTTACAATTTTTTTTCTCTATTTTGAGACCTTAAAAGATTCCCTCATCTGTTAACAGGGCACAAAATCATAAACGCTGGACCTGGAATTTTCTAACTTTACATCCAGTTAGGTCCATGAAAAGTTTCCTTGAAAAACCTAGAATTAGGTCTCTGATACCCAAATTCTTCAAGCTAAAGGGCTCTGAAGTACCCCCCCCCCCCCCAGAATAATAAAATATTTGATACAAAAGCTCAAATATCTGAAAAACTAATGCATTGATCACCATGATTCTTTGCATGGATATTGATCATGGGGTGTTACATCAGTTTCTGCAGACTGGTGGCGCCACCTGTATTTTTTCGATTTTTTTCCCTCTATTTTTGAGACCTCCAAAAATGCCTTCATCTGTCAACAGGGCACAAATCGTAACTGCTGATATGGAATCTTCTCACTTTACATCCAGAGAGGTCCATGAAAAGTCTCCATGGAAAACTTGAATTAGGTCTCTGTTACCCATATACTTCCAGCTATGGGCTCCGAAGTACCCCCCCAGAGTAAAGAAAAATTTGATACAAAAGCTCAAGTATCTGAACAACTATTGCATTGATCACCATGATTCTTTGCATAAATATTAATCATGGAGTGTTTTATCAGTTTCTGCAGACTTGTGGCACCACCTGTATTTTTTCGATTTTTTACTGTTTTTTTATCTATTTTTGAGACCTTAAAAGATGTGGTCATCTGTTAACAGGGCTCAAATCATAACAACTCGACATAGAATCATCTCACTTTACATCCAGAGAGGTACATGAAAAGTCTCCATGGAAACCTGAAATTAGGTCTCTGTTACCCATATTCTCTGAGCTATCGGGCTTATAAGCACCCCCATCATAATTAAAAATTTGATACCAAAGCAGGGCACAAATCATAAACATTGGACCTGGAATCTTCTAACCTAAAATCCAGGGAGATCTATGAAAATCTCCTTGGAAACATGAATTTAGGTCTCTGTTACCCATATTTTCTGAGCTGTGGGGCTTATAAATATAAGGTATGTTTGAGCACCCTAGAAATAATGCAAAATACACACAAATTGCCAGATTCCTCATCAAAAGGCTGGTTGGTTTGTCATCAGATTTGTTGTGCTTATGGGTCTTCATGAACTTAAGCTAATATGCATGAACAATGATGCCACCTTCATTACCTTAATTAGTTGTCTGTGCAAGGACATATGTCTACATGTCAGTCAGCTGAGCGTCATGACCCACGGGTCACTTGTTGACCAGGTTCCGCCGCCGCCGTATTCGTTTCCAGAGAACTCCTCTGAGACTACTGGACTTATTTTTCCAAAACTTACATCAATTATCAGGTCACATGTGAACTAGTGCCTAACCAATTGGCTTTGACCCCTGACCTTTCCTCTCTGCCCAGCGTCCATTTGTGTGTCTGTTTCCACACATAAACCCACATATCTCGGGAACCGTTTGACTGATCAGGAAAAAAATTTTTGTACAAATGTAGCCTTGGGATAGCTTTATAACATACACAAAAAATGGTGGCGCCACCTGCAACTATGTTTGCACAGCGTCCGTCTGTTTGTCTGCCGTGGGCTAAAATCACTCATATCTCAGTAGTGGTTTGACTTATCTGCCTAAAATTTTGTGTGTTTATTTATCATGGATAGC
The DNA here is from genome assembly GCA_026874595.1 of Sipunculus nudus. NCBI lineage: Eukaryota > Metazoa > Annelida > Sipuncula > Golfingiida > Sipunculidae > Sipunculus > Sipunculus nudus. The sequence goes on from CM049312.1 coordinate 48,342,298, forward strand.
TTTCACGATTTTTTAGCTCAGCTGACTAAAAGTCATCTGAGCTATAGCGATCATCACTCTTTGTCGGTCGTTCGTCTGTCTGTCTGTCTGTCAGTCATGCCGTCTGTCCGTCCGTTAACCAGGCACAAATCGTAACCGCTGGACCTAGAACCTTGTATCTTGGGATTCTGAGAGGTCCATGAAAAATCTCCTTGGAAACCAGAAATTAGGTCTCTGTTACCCATATCCTTCGAGCTATGGGGCCCCAAAGTACCCTCCCTCCCCAGAAAAGTAAAAAAATTCATACAAAAACTTCAATATCTCATTAACTACTTGACTGATGGTCATGATTTTTGGCATACATATTAATCATGAGATGTTCCATCAGTTCCTGCAGACTGCTGGTGCCACCTGTATTTTTCGATTTTTTAAGAATTTTTTTCTCTATTTATGAGACCTTTAAAAATGTGATCATCTGTTAACAAGGCACAAATCGTAAAGACTGGACCTAGAATCTTAATTCTTGACACACTGAGAGGTCCATGAAAAATCTCTTTGAAAACCAGAAATTAGGTCCCTGTTACCCATATCCTTGGAGCTATGGGGCCCCAAAGTACCCCCCCCCCCCCCCCAGAATAGTCAAAAATTTCATACAAAAACTTCAATATCTCAATAACTACATCACTGATGGTCATGATTTTTGGTGTACATATTGATCATGAGATGTTCCATCAGTTCCTGCAGACTGGTGGCGCCACCTGTATTGTTCGATTTTTTTACGATTTTAAACCTCTATTTTTGAGACCTTTAAAGATGCTGTCATCTGTTAACGTGGCACAAATCGTAACGACTGGACCTAGAATCTTCATTCTCGACACACTGAGAGACCTATGAAAAGTCTCCATGGAAACCAGAAATTAGGTCTCTGTAACACATATCCTTCGAGCTATGGGGCCCCAAAGTCCCCCCCAGAATAGTCAAAAATTTCATACAAAAACTTCAGTATCTCATTAACTACATCACTGATAGTCATGATTTTTGGCATACGTATTGATCATGAGATGTTCCATCAGTTTCTGCAGACTGGTGGCGCCACCTGTATTTTTCAATTTTTACAAATTTTTTCTCTATTTTTGAGACCTTTAAAAATGTGAAGAGCTGTTAACAGGGCACAAATCATAAAGACTGGACCTAGAATCTTCATTCTTGACACACTGAGAGGTCCATGAAAAGTCTCCATGGAAACCTGAAATAAGGTCTCTGTTACCCATAACCTTTGACCTGTGGGGGGCTCCGATTTCCCCCCAGAATAATGGAAAATTTGATACAAAAGCTGAAGTATCTGAACAACTAATGCAGAGATCACCATAATTGTTTTTATGGATATTGATCATGGAGTGTTTCATCAGTTTCTGCAGACTGGTGGCCCCACCTGTATTTGTTTGGGTTTTTTTTACGAATTTTTTCTCTATTTTTGATACCTTTTAAGATATGAACATCTGTTAACAGGGCACAAATCATAAAAACTAGACCTAGAATCTTCATTCTTGACACACAGGGAGACCCATGAAAATTCTCCATGGAAACCTGAAATTAGGTTTCTGTTACCCATATTCTTTAAGCTGTATGGCTCCAAAATACCCCCACAAATAATGGAAAATTTGATACAAAAACTGCAGTATCCTAATAACTACAACACTAATGGTCATGACTTTTGGCACACATATTGATCATGAGCTGTTCCATCAGTTTCTGCAGACTGGGTGTGCCACGTCTATTTTTTTCAAATTTTTACTTATTTTTTCTCTTTTTTTTTTGAGACCTTTAAAGATGTGGTTATCTGTCAACAGGGTACAAATTGCAACAACTGGACCTAGAATCTTCATTCTTGTCATGCAAGGAGGCCCATGAAAAGTGCCTGTGGAAACTTGAAATTAGGTCTCTGTTACCCATATCCTTCAAGCTATAGGCCTCCGAAGTATCCCTCTGTATAATGGACAATTTGATACAAAAGCTGAAGTATCTGAACAACTAATGTGGAGATAACCATGATTCTTTGCATGGATATTGACCATTAAGTGTTTTTATTAGTTTCTGCAGACTGGTGGAGCCACCTGTATTTTTGTATCCGCCAAAACGAAGTTTTGTGGATACTGTGTTTTTGACCGGGTTCCTCCGCCACCACCGTGTTCATTTCCAGAAAACTCCTCTGAGACTAATAGACCGATTTTTCCGAAACTAACACCAATTATCAGGTCACATGTGAACTGGTGCCCAACCAATTTGCGTTGACCTCTGACCTTTCCTCTCTGCCCAGCATCCATTTGTGCGTCTGTTTCCACACATAAACCCTCATATCTCAAGAACTGTTTGACTGATCAGGAAATAAATTTATACAAATGTAGCCCTTGGATAGCTTTATAACATACACAAAAAATGGTGGCGCCACCTGTAACCATGTTTGCACAGTGTCCATCTATACATTTGCCTTGGGTTAAAATCACTCATATCTCTGCAGTGAATTGACTAATTCACCTGAAATTCGACATGCGTATACATCCTGGATAGCTTTCTTGATTTTATGACAGGTGGCGCCTCCTACATTCAAGTTCACGCTGATCACATCCAAGCTCATATCTCGGGCACTGTTTGACCGATTGGGCCAAAATTTTGCATGTCCATAGATCTCACATAGCTCTTTATCATACGCAAAACTGGTGGTGCCACCTGCAACCATTTTTGCACAGGGTCTGTCTGTTTGTCTACAGTGGAATAATGTCACTCATATCTCAGCAGTGGTTTGACATATCTGCCTAAAATTTTGCAGTTTTATACATCCTGGATAGCTTCCTTGATTTTATGACAGGTGGCGCCACCTACAGTATAGTTTATGCTGCAGACATCCAAGCTCATATCTCGGGAACCATTTGACCGATTGGGCCAAAATTGTGCATGTGTATAGATCTCACATAGCTGTTTATCATACGCAAAACTGGTGGCACCACCTGCAACCATTTTTGCACAGCGTCCGTCTGTTTGTCTGCCGTTGGATAATGTTCTTATATCTCGGCAGTGGTTTGACATATATCCTGGATAGCTTTCTTGATTTTATGACATGTGGCGCCACCTACATTATAGTTTAAGCTACAGACATCCAAGCTCATATCTCGGGAACCGTTTGAACGATTGGGCCAAAATTTTGCATGTGTATAGATCTCACATAAGTCTTTATCATACACAAAACTGAAGGGGCCACCTGCAACCATTTTTGCACATTTTGCATAGCGTCTGTCTGTTTCTCTGCCGTGGACTAAAATCACTCATTTCTCTGTATTGGTTTGACGTAACTGCCATAGCTTTCTTGACTTTATGACAGGTGGTGCCAACTACATTCTATTTAACGCTGCACACATCCAAGCTCATATCCCAGGAACCATTTGACCGATTGGGCCAAAATTGTGCATGTGTTTAGATCTCACATAGGTCTTTATCATACACAAAACTAGAGGGGCCACCTGCAACCATTTTTACACAGCGTCTGTCTGTTTGTCTGTCGTGGGATAATGTCACTCATATCTCGGCATTGGTTTGACATATCTGCCTAAAATTTTGCTAGAAAGCTTTTTTGATTTTAAGACAGATGGCGCAACCTACATTCTAGTTTACGCTGCAGACATCCGAGCTTATATGTCGGGAACAGTTTGAACGATTGGGCCAAAATTTGGCATGTGTATAGATCTCACATAGGTCTTTATCATACACAAAACTGAAAGGGGCCACCTGCAACCATTTTTGCACATTTTGCACAGCGTCTGTTTGTCTGCCGAGGCCTAAAATCACTCATTTCTCTGTAGTGGTTTGACATAACTGCCTAAAATTTTGCAGGTTTATACATCCTGGACAGCTTTCTTGATTCTATGACAGGTGGCGCCATCTAATTCTAGTTAACGCTGCACACATCCAAGCTCATATCTCGGGAACCATTCGACTGATTGGACCAAAAATGTGCATGTGTTTAGATCTCACATAGGTCTTCATCATACACAAAACTGGAGGGGCCACCTGCAACCATTTTTGCACAGCGTCTGTCTGTTTGTCTTCCGTGGGCTAAAATCACTCATATACATGTAGTGGTTTCACTTTTCTGCCTAAAATGTTGCATATGTATACAACTTGGACAGCTTTCTGGATTTGTGGTAGGTTGCACAACCTACATACACATTTAGGCTGCAGACATCCATGCTAATATGCAATATACCTCACTCTATTTCCCCTTGCCACTCAATCCATGCCTCACTTCACCCGTTCCACTCTGATTTTGGCGGATACACGTAGTCACCTGTTGGCTACCCGTATTCTAGTTTTTAAAGATTACACATTTTTTCTTTATTTTTGAGATATAAAAATACAGACTTAATCTTGGCCTGTTGGTTAATCGATTTGATGCTTCAGTTGAATGAGTATATACTACCATTCTGATGATAAAATTTCCTTTTGCCAATCTCTTCCCAGTCAGCTGAGCATCTTGACCCATGGGTCACTTGTTTGGCAGGTGGCGCCACCTACATTTACGTAAACGCTGCAGATATTCAGGCTTATATATCAGGACTGGTTGGAGATATCCCCCTGAAATTTTGCATGTGTATAGATCTCACATAGCTCTTACATAATTGGTGGTGCCACCTAACACCATTTTTGCACAAGTCCTTCTGTTTGTCTGCTGTGGGATAAAATCACTCATATACATGTAGTGGTTAGACATATATGCCTAAAATTTTGCATATGTATACAACTTGGACAGCTTTCTGGATTTTGTGGTAGGTGGCACAACCTACATACACATTTCAGCTGCAGACATCCATGCTAATATGCAACACACCTCACTCTATTTGCCCTTGCCACCCAATCCCTGCCTCACTTCACCCATCCCACTCTGATTTTGGCGGATACACGTAGTCGTTGTCGACTACCCGTATTCTAGTTTACACATCTGCTCTAATTGGCTCATGTCAGTGTTATCAAGAAGTTCGACATTTTGTCTGATAAAGGATAATATATGATAAAAGAATATAAGATGAAATTGTTTTGCACAAATGACTTCAGTATGTTTTAAATATAGTTTAGCCACATGTGCTTTCATATATTTCTATTTTGTGTCAAAACACTAATCCAGCAAATGTTTCAATGCCTGATACTATAAATTTTCATATATGATGATGACAACCAGTTTTGCCTTTCTATTAGAGAAAAGTGTAAAATTTAACATTAGGCAATGATATATTATCATTAGTATAAAGCTATTGTGCACTTTAATATATGACACCAGACTTGATATGTTTTGTTTGCAGTTTTTCCCTTTTATAAATTTAATCACTTGGCCATTCTGACATGAATGATACTTTACATGAACCATGCCTCTGTAAATTATATTTTTAGCGAACCTGTGACCTTATGCGATGCTGCAGCGTCGTCCGTCCGCTGTCAGCTGTCCGCCGTCCAGGGCTGGCTTTTCCGTCCATGGCTGTAAGTCAGAAACTGTCGGAGCTAGCATTTCCAAATTTCATGTAAGAATTTGTCACATGTGAAACTTTGTGCCCTGGAGCTTATTATTGGGTGTCTGCATTAATTTAGATTTTATAGAGAAAAAGCTTCAAAACCTTAAAAAATCCTCTCTCTGAAACTGTCCAGCCAAATTGTCCAATATTTCACAGAAATGTTCCTTGGAACAATCTCTCTCAAGTTTATTCAAATGGTTTCAGTTCAATGATTTTTGACCGAGTTACAGGAAGTTGAAGTCATCTGTGCAAAAAAGCATACTAAACTTAAAATCTCAGAAACAGCTGGAGCTGTCATCACCAAATTTTATGCCAATGTTGGTCACATGAGTCATATCTGAAATTTAGGTGTTGGTGGCGCCATCTACATTGATCTGTTTTTTTACAAGCAAAAATGTAAGTTTAGACTCTTCTAGCTTATACACTGTGTTTTTTAGCTCAGCTGACTTCAAGTCAACTGAGGTATAGGAATGGTGCTTTGTCAGTAATCTGTCCGAGCGTCTGGCCGTCCGTTAGGGCACAAATTGTAACTGCTGGACCTAGAAACTTCTAATTGAATATCAAGGGAGGTCAATAAAACCTGAAAATCTTCAAAACCTGAAATTAGGTCACTGCGACCTATATCCTCTTGAGCTATGGGTTTGAAAGTACCCCCAGAATAATCAGAAATATAATACAAAACCTCCAATATCTTGATAATTAATGCATGGATTGTCATGAATCTGGCCTTGAATATTAACCATGACTAGTTTTGTCAGTTCCCAAAAAGTGGTGGCGCCACCTTTATTTTTAGCGAACCTGTGAGCTTATGCAATGGTGTGGCGTTGTCCGTCGTCTGTACGTTAACCTACACTATCTTAAAAACGGCAAGAGTTAACATCACGAAATTTTATGCAAAAAATTAGTCATCTAAAAAACTCTTATCGGATTTTGCTTATTTTTTGGTTTACTGCATTTTCTTAGATTTTATAGGGAAAAAGCTAAAAAAGCTTTAAAAATCTTCTTCTCCGAAACTGTTCAGCCAAATTGTCCAATATTTCACATAAATGATTCCTGGAACAATCTCTCTCAAGTTTGTTCGAATGGTATAAGTTCAGTGATTTTTGGCAGAGTTACAGATAGTTGAACTTAGTCATCTGTCCTAAAAAGAATACTAAAATTACAATCTTAGAAACGGCTGGAGCTATCATCACCAAATTTTATGCTAATGTTGGTCACATGAGTCATATCAGAAATTGAGGTATTGGTGGCGCTACCTCCATCGGCCTTTTTTTGTACAGGAGGCATCAGTGCCCATATCATACTGACAGCTACAAAAAACCTCTTCTCTGAAACCATCTGGCCAAATTGTTTAATATCACACAGAAATGATCCTAGGGTAGTGCTTTCTGAAGTTTGTTCAAATGGTCTTAGTTCAGTGACTTTTGGCATTATGGGAAGCTGAATTTAGTCATATGCCATAACAGCCCATTTTAGCTCAGCGGCTACAAAGATCTTCTTCTCAAAAACCACTGGGCCAGATTCTTAAATCTCACACATTAATTATCCTTAGATGTTGATAATTCAAGTTTGTTCAAATGGTTTTGGTTCAGGGATTTTTGGCTGAGTTATGGGAAGCTTAACTTAGCCATTTTGCTTTATTTTCCCATATGAGTTATAAACCTGCAAAACGTTTTTTGACTGATGCCACTGAGGCCAATTTGATTAATATTTTACAAGAATAATCCCCTGAATAAATCTTATAATAATTAATTGTCTTTTATGGTTCCAAAGAATGAATTTTGGCTGAATAATAAAGATTGAATTGAGTCATTTTACCATATATGTTAGCTGTGTGAAGCAGATACATCTAGCCTGGAACCAGTTTTATCAGCATCTGTTAATATTGACAAGAATGTTTTTTAAAAACTTTTAAAAAATGTAGATTTATGATTTTAGATATTCCTCATCCCAGGCAATGTTTACAATCACAGGTATACATTAACCATTACTATTGGATTGACTGGAGCTAGCATCATGAAATTTAATGCAAAAAATTAGCCATCTGAAAAAATCTGCATTTTCTCAGATTTTATAGAGAAAAAGCTAAAAAACCTTAAAAAATCTTCTCCAGCGAAACGGTCAAGCCAATTTGTTCAATATTTAACAGAAATAATCTTTTATATCATCTCTCTCAAGTTTGTTAAGATGGTTCAAGTTCAGTGAATTTTGCCGAATTACAGGAAGTTGAACCTAGTCATCTGTCCGAAAAAGCATACTAAAATGACAATCTCAGAAACGGCCGGAGCTATCATCACCAAATTCTCTGCCAGTGTTGGTCACATGAGCCATATATGAAATTCAGGTATTGGTGGTCACCTGCATTGACCTTTTTTGTATGGGGGTCATTGGTCATCTGTACATTAACCCATAATTTCTCAGAATAGCAGGAACTACCATCCCCAGATTTCATGCAATAATCTGTCATATATCAAATGTTGTGGGATTCAGCTTATTTATGAAAAAAGTGCATCTTTTATTATTCTAGATATTTTGATAAAAAGATTATGAATATGTCAGCTTGAAAAAATGCATTTTAGCCAGTCTTTCAGTTTGCCAACAGGCTAAGATTGTGTCTGTATATTTAAATAGGTTAAGAAACTGCAAACTATTTCAGATTTGGCAATAGATCAAGAGTTCATTCAGTGCAGCACAAGGCATGTGATCCCCTCATGGGTGACATGTGAACACCTCATGGGCACCATGTGATCACCTCATGGGTGTCATGCCTCTCAGGGCTGCATGTGGAGCCAATCTATTTATAGCTTTGGCAGACTGCCAACTGTATCAGATTAGGCAACAGGTCAAGAGTTCACTCAGTGCAGCCAGGTACAGGTCAAAAGTTCACCCAGTCTAGCCAGGTGCAGGTCATGAGTTCACTCAGTGCAGTAGCCTGAGCAAGCAAATTTGTCACAGTTCACTCGGGGCAACTGCCTTTCTCACCTAAGCGTGGTCAGCCCCATGCATCAGACTTAAGGTAAGTTTGATGTATTGGCTTGATATTTTCACCTGTCTATGCGTCTTTGATTGGTTTCTCGTTCACAAGACAGGTGTCACCACGTACAGTGACTTTTGCACAGTGTGTGACTTTTGTGCCTGCTTATTTCTATAGAGGAATTTGATATATCATCCTGAAATTGGGCTAATTTTTATACCTATCGAATAGCTTTGTCGTATACAAGACTGGTGGTGCCACCTACAATAAGTTTTGCACAGTGTGTCCCTACTTATTTCTCAGGAGGGGTTTGATATATCAGTCTGAACTTGGGCATATGTATATATCTCTGATATCTTCGTTGTATACGAGACTGGTGGTGCCAGCTACAATCATTTTTAGTCAAGCTGACTGTAAGTCAACTGAGGTGTAGGAATGGCGCTTTGTCCGCGGATATCTGGCCATCCGTTAGCAGGGCACAAGTTGTAACAGCTGGTCCTAGAAACTTCTAAGTGATAATCCAGGGAGGTCAATAAAAAATCTCCTTGGAAACCTGAAATTAGGTCACTGCGACCTATATCCTTTGAGCTACGGGGCTTGAAAGTACCCCCAGAATTGTAAGAAATTTGATACTTAACCTCCAATATCTTGATAATTAATGCATGGTTTGTCATGAATCTTGCCTTGAATATTGACAATGACTAGTTTTGTCAGTTCCTGAAACATGGTGGCGCCACCTGTATTTTTTTCTATTTTAACGAATATTTTTCTATTTATTTACTAAAAATAAACTGGCTTCAAACTTGATTTAATAATGACCAACCACATAAGTAAATTCATTTTGATTACCAGGGTCCAGCGATCTAAGTTGAAGGTCACAGGAGCCACATCTTTAAAAAGATTGTGGATGCACTGTAAATCAAACTTTTCATCCTGAACTTTCCAACGTTCACACATGGCTTACTTGCCTTAAGTGAGGAAACCTGTAGAATTTAAGGTTATCTGGTCAGAGGTCAAGGTCACTTTTTAAAAGATTGTTACAATAATCCTAATGCTGCAAGTTCAAGAGTATTAAGTTCTAAGATTTTTTGGTCACAAGGATATTGGTTAAGGTCACAGGACTGTCATTCTGAAAAATTTCTTTAAAAATATCCTTATAGACAAATTCAGCTGAGCGTTGAGACCCATGGATCCCTAGTTGTGTTGTGTGCACCCATGCCAGAATTTCAGCAGTGATGTTTGTGTAATTGTTTCTTAATCAAAATGTTTAGTACCTGCATTGTTCATATACATGAGAAGTAATGGTCCAGCATTGAAGCATTATACCTGGTGTATTTCCAAATGCACAGGTTCGCATTAGACCTGTAGGCCTTGTTTGTTATTAGGGCCCCGCTTGAAAGGCGGGTGCCCTTTAGTAATCAACCTGTCAGTCTGTCTGTCCGTCTGGCCGGCCGTCCATCCACAAATTCTTTTCTGGATGAAAATGAGGTCAAAGGTAAAAAAAGTTATTCACAGTTTGGTGTTAAATTTCAGGTCCCTCTTTCAGCAGGGCAGAAATCATTATTGTAACCATAATTGTTTGTTCCACCTTAACAGTAGGACAGGTCCTCATGTCAACAGCAACGAGGCATAATATATTGTCATAGTCAGCCATTTTTCTGTAAGTTATGCGGTAAAAACCATTACAGAACACCTAGTAAGGTTGCGCTGTCTTAGCAAATATGCATGCAAAAGGACACACATTGTTAACACAATAACTCGTAAAAAGTATTTCATATAAGGACCCCAGACTCACTGCAGCTATGGACCTTTTGATGGGCTACATCATGTTTGAAGATGGGTGACCTTGATGGATTTTCCAGGTCACAGACATGATAATGCTAAAATGATGTTAACTAAATAACTCGCAAACAATTTGACTAACACTCACTGAACTTGCACCAGTAATGTTTGTTATGAAGGGCTAGGTCAAGTTCGAAGATGGATGACCTTGACAGAGGCAATAATTCTCAAATGATGTTAATGCAACAACTCACAAAGGATTGAAAAAAATATATATGTATCACCCATGGCCTAAGGGAGAAGCTTATTGATATATGGGTCAGAAGGAAAAAAAAAAAGTAATACACAGTTTGGTGTTCAGTTGCTGGTGTCTCCTTCAGCAGGCCAGAAATGGATGAATCTTTTTCGAGTCACTCGTGTACAGCGGCATTACATTTTCACAGCATATTTTGTACAGACAATTTGAAGATTCCCCAGAAAAGGATACACTGGCCTAAAGCACCACAGTGGCTCTCATTTGGACCTATTATAGTGACCATCAACAAATTTACATTGATATTCATATGTAGCCATTCTACACATCACAGTGCATCTGTGGACCCAAGCCAAAGAACAGCTGAATCTCAGTTCAAGGGAATGATCATTTTATCACTACTAACCAGCAGCTGACTCTCTCTAATACTACAAGGTTCATGTACAGGCTCAAGCCTCACATATAATAAGGCCAATTCAACATACAAATACTGGAAAAATATTTGACACATCATAGCCAAGACTTCAACCAAGAATAATTGGCACAGGTAATACACAAATACAGAAACTAAAAATGCATGCAGTTCTTTTATATCATTATTTTGATAGCTTTGAACATTTTCACTTTACCATATCTTTTCTTCCAGTTTATACATGTCAGCTGTTCTTTACAGGTTCTTTAATTTTCAAATATCACTCTATCAGCCCATGCTACCAAAGTACACAATATTCACAGTACTTCAATTTATAATGACTGCATCTTTTGTGGGGCCCTTCCTGACCTGTCAGTTTTCTAGTTTTAACAAATATTTTAAAATTTTATTGTATCCCCAGACAAAGTCGGGGGATATACCATGTTTTCATACATGTCCTCCCGCCGCATATAAATCTTGTTGGCGGAATAACTCAAAAATATTTCACGGATCTTTACCAAACTTGGTATATGTATAGATATGGGTGAGAGGACAACGCCTATTAAAAATTAGGTCATGACCTTTACTAGGAGAGTGTCCTTGACCTTGAATAGTTCTAGTTTTGGGGAAAAACACACAAATTCTTAAATATCTCAAGAAATTTCATGGATTGATCCCAAAATCAGATTGGTTGAAGATCATGGATTGGGTTGTCATGTTCCAGAAACTGGTGGTGCCACCTATTATTCTTTACTTGCTATTGGCCTTTTAATACCCCCAAAATTGCCACTTGACAGTACTGTGAGCATTATAAGTCAAAAACTAAGGGACAGATTTCTTTTATATTATGCATATATACATAGATATGGGTTATGGGATGATGTTTATTTAAATTGGGGTCATGACCTTTCCTATGAGAGTGGCCTTGACCTTGAATATTCCCATATTTGGTGAAATTCACACAAAATCTTTAATATCTCAGTAAGGATTACATGGAATGATCCAAAAATGAAATTGACTGAAGATCTTGGATAGCTTTTTCTTTTGCAGAAGACAGGTGGCGCCACCTTGTGTCGTTTTCTTGTTAAAATGATGTTTACACAATAACTTTGTAAGTATTTGAGGTACAGTCACCAAATCCACAGGTTTGATGCATCTTATCAATGGCTAGGTCAAGTTCGAACATGGATGACCTTGATGCATTTTTCAAGGTCTCAGAGGCGATAACACTGAAATGATGTTAACTTTAATATCTCAGTAAGAGATGCATGGATTGGTCCAAAAATCAAATTGATATAAGATCTTTGATAGCATTGTTTTCTGCAGAAGGCAGATGGCACCATCTTATGTTGTTTTCATGCTAAATGATGTTTAAACGGAATAACTTTGTAAGAATTTGAGGTATAGTCACCAAACCCACAAGTTTGATGCAGCTTATCAACAGCTAGGTCAAATTTGAACATGGATGACCTTGATACATTTTTCAAGGTCACAGCAGCGATAACGTTAAAATGAATTTACTGCAATAACTCAAAAAAAAATTGTTGGTACAGTTACAGGTTAGATGCATCTTATCAAAGGCTGGGGGGGGGGGGGGGGGGAGGTTATTTGTCTGGGGATACTATGGCACCTGTGGTGCCAAGAAATATCTAGTTTTACTATAAAATGACAACAATCATGTCAGTTTCTCAGCTGTAACACATCTAGTGTCCAAAAACCTGGTGTGATTATTGATCAGAAGTGGATGTTATCACCCTGTCTGTCTGTCTATCTGTTTGTCTGTCTGTCTGTCTGTCTGTCCATCCATCCATCCATCCACACAAATAAGTTTCCAGATGATAACTACAGGTTGTATTGACATATGGAATTCAAACTTTACTTACATATGGCCCACCACTAAAGCAGCACCTATATGATTTTGGGGTCATGAGGTCAAGGTCACAGGACTCACATTTTTAGCGAACCTGTGAGCTTATGCGATGGTGCGGCGTCGTGTGCCGTGCGTCGTGCGTCGTCTGTACGTTAACCATAGCTATCTCAAAAACGGCAGGAGCTAGCATCACCAAATTTTTTGCAAATAATCAGTCATCCAAAAAACTATATCGAATTTTGTTTATTTTTTTTCTAACTGCATTTTCTTAGTTTTTTTAGCGAAAAAGCTAAAAAAGCTTTAAAAATCTTCTTCTCCGAAACTGTCCAGCCAAATTGTCCAATATTTCACAGAAATGATCCCTGGAACAATCTTTCTCAAATTTGTTCGAATGGTTCCAGTTTGGAGATTTTTGGCTGAGTTACAGGAGGTTGAACTTTGTTAACTGTGCAAAAAAAGCATATTAAAATTTAAATCTCAGAAACGGCTGGAGCTATCATCACCAAATTTTATGCCAATGTTGGTTACATATGTCATATCTTAAATTGAGGTATTGGTGGCGCCACCTGCATCGGCCTTTTTTGTACGGGGTCATTAGTGCCTGTATCATACTGACAGCTACAAATAACTTCTTCTTCTCAAACGATAAGGCCATATTGTTTAATATCGCACAGAAATTATGCAAGGCTAGTGCTTTCTGAAGTTTGTTCAAATGGTTTCAGTTCAGTTACTGAGTTATGGGAAGCTGAATTTAGTCATATGCCATAACAGCCCATTTTAGATAAGTGGCTATAAAAATCTTCTTCTCAAAAACCATTGGGCCAAATTCTTAAATCTCACACATTAATTATCCTAAGATGTTGATAATTCAAGTTTGTTCAAATAGTCTCAGTTCAGTGACTTTTGGCTGAGTTATGGGAAGCTGAATTTAGTCATATGCCATAACAGCCCATGTTAACTAAGTGGCTACAAAAATCTTCTTCTCAAAAACCACTGGGCCAAATTCTCTTAAATCTCACATATTAATTATCCTTAGATGTGGATAATTCAAGTTTGTTCAAATGGTTTTGGTTCAATGATTTTTGGCTGAGTTATGGGAAGCTGAACTTTGCCATTTTGCTGTATTTTTCTCATATGAGTTATAAACCTACAAAACGTTTTTCAGTTTAACTGATGATACTGAGGTCATTTTGTTTAATATTTTGCAAGAACAATACCCTGAATAATTCTTATCATAATTGTCTTTTATGGTTCCAAAGAATGAATTTTGGCTGAATTATAAAGATTGAATTGAGTCATTTTACCATATATGTTAGCTGTGTGAAGCAGATACATCTAGCCTAGCACCAGTTTATCAGCATCCATTACATCATGCCTCTAGACATTTAGATTTCAGGTTATCTATGGAAAATATTGACAAGAATGTTTTTTAAAAGCTTTAAAAAAATGTAGATTTATGATATTACATATCATCTGTACACTAACTCATAATTTCCCAGGAATAGCAGGAGCTACCATCCCCAAATTTTGGATTCAGCTTATTTTTGCTATCTGCATTTACTTAGATTTTACAGGGAAAAAGCTGAAAAAACTTTAAAAGTCTTCATCTTGTAAACGATCCAGCCAAATTGTTCAATATTTTACAGAAATGATCCCAGAGGCGAGCCCTCTCAAGTTTGTTCAAATGGTTTGTGTTGGATAATATTAGCAGAGTTACATAACAGGCCAAGATTGTGTATGTTTCATGAATAGGTTCAGAAACTGCCAACTGTTTCAGATTTGGAAACAGATCAATAGTTCATTCAGTGCAGCCAAATACAGGTCAAGAGTTCAATCAGTGCAGCCAAGCACAAGGCATGTGATCACCTCATGGGCAGCATGTGATCATCTCATGGGTAGCATGTGATCACCTCATGAGTATCATGTGATCACCTCATGGGTGTCATGCCCCTCAGGGCTGCATGTGGAGCCAATCTGTGAGCTTATGCAATTGTGTGGCTACTATTTCAGATTTGGCAATAGGCAAAAGGTCAGCCTAGATTTATTTATAGCTTTGGCAGACTGCCAACTGTGTCAGATTATGTAACAGGTCAAGAGTTCACTCAGTGCAGCCAGGTACAGGTCAAAAGTTCACTCAGTCTAGCCAGGTGCAGGTCAAGAGTTCACTCAGTGCAGTAGCCTGAGCCAGTAATTTGTAACTGTACACTCCGGGCAACAGCCTTTCTCACCTAAGCCTGGTCAGCCCCGTGCATCAGACTCAAGGATATTCTGACCTGTCTATGTGTCTTTAATGGCTTTCTCGTTCACAAGACAGGTGTCGCCATCTACAATGACTTTTGCAAAGTGTATGTGCCTGCTTAATTCTACGGAGGAATTTGATATATCAGCCTGATATTGGGCATATTTATACATGTCAAATAGCTTTTGTTTACAAGACTGGTGGTGCCACCTACAATAATTTTTTCGTTGTGTGTACCCATGCCAGAATTTCAGCAGTGATGTTTGTGTATTGTTTCTTGTTCAAAATGTTTAGTACTTGCATTGTTCATATATATGAAAAGTAGTGGTTCAGCATTGAAGCGTTATACCTGGTGTATATCCAAATGCACAGGTTCGCATTAGGCCTGTAGGCCTTGTTGCAAATTAAATGAAAATATCACATTAGGTAAATGGAAAATTTTGTGAGTCTTCCAATTCTTGTGAAATGAAAAACATTTCAAGTTTAACAAAGCATGTCATATACTGGTCTGATCAGTCAAAAGAAATATTTAAAAAAAAGTAAGTGAAGCATGAGACTTTTAATAAAGATGGGTCAGAACACCTGTAGATGAGGTTATAACATGAATTACACCTAAAGGAAACTTGCTCAGTGACAACTACTGGTATGTACTTTTTAGATAATTTATACAATAAAACACAATGAGTAAACTACATAATGAATACCAAATCTTTGACTTTGTAGGCAAGTCTCCACCAGGCATTATGCACCACTATCAAGGAGTGTAAGAATTTCAAGGTGCGCATCAATGCTGCTCTGGCATTCTCTATCCCAAAGGCCAGGTCCTGCTACGGCAGCCCGCAGCAGTTCGCTTGTGTCATGGAGAGTCTGATCACAGGACTAGAGGCCTCAGAGGCAGTCACTGACTTTGCTGAGTACAGATACAGGGATAACTTGGTTGAGCAGGTAAAGGTTTAATTATCAGTGTTTTATGATTCAGCTGATATGATATGTAAGGAACTACATTGCATTTAAATACTCTTTTGAGACCGAGAATACCAGATCTTTGTGTTGTTATTTAGGCCATCATTGTTTCCTGGTGAGAAAAATAATTCCATTTGGGAGGGAGGGATAAATGTTTTTAGCTCAGCTGACTATAAGTCATTTGAACTGTAGTTATCCCGTACAGGATAAATTGTTTGCAGGATATTTGCTACATATGTGCTGCCCATGTTCCAGAGAATAATATAGTTGCAATATATTTGCACATCCTTTGCCATGATGTAAGGCAAACAGTTTGCAAAGCTCAAGTATTCCTGGTAAATACTTTGCAAAGGGTTACCTGGCCCACTGCTGTTTTGGCAAATACTCTGCAAAGGGTGCCTTAGTTAATCTTGTGGTCACAAATGCTTTGCAAAGGGTTACTTAGCCTCTATGCTGTAGTGGCATTAATACTCTGCAAAGGGTCACTTAGTTTATTTTGTGATCACAAATACTTTACAAAGTGATGTTGGTTAATTCTTTTGGCTGCAAATACTTTGCAAATGTTAACTTACTAATTTTTGTCACAGCAAAACTCTATACAGGATAATTTGGTTGATAATTATAGTTTTTATCTCAGCTGACTACAAGTCATCTGAGCTATGGTCATGGTCCATTGTCCGTTGTCCATCCATCTGTCTCTGTGTCAATCCGTTAGACTGGCACGTTTTGAAACCTTTAGACCTACGAATCCAAAATTCAGCATACTATGTCCCAAAAATAACCTACCAAACCCAAAACTGGGTCACTGCTACTTCGTTCCTTCGAGGAATTAAGGAAAAACATCAATTCTCTTTAAAATCCTATTATCACACTTCAGGAATGCCTAATATTAAAACCACTCATCTGTTTTTCTTAATATTTACCAGAAGTATTCTCATATATATTTCCTTTATACATGCCAGAAATTAAGTTTATACAGTGTAATTTCTCTAAGTTATAGGCCATAATATATAATGGACTTTGTAAAAGATCAGGAAAAATATTTACTCCCTTAACATGAAAATTTTGAAGCTAGAGACATTTTTTCCAAGTATATAACTTTTTTTAATTAAAATTTAATTTTATACCCAAAATTAGATCTGAATTTTGTAAATTTCTTAAGTTATTAGCATTAAAATAAAATCAGTACCTTAGATTTTGCCTAACTTAGACCATGGCACGTTTTTTTCCTGTGAGTACTGTTGATTTAATTTTCACAGCATTAAAAGTATTTAATCTGCTTAAATCTGAAATTTCAAAAAAAGGTTGAAAATAAGGCTAGTTATTGAATTTTTCTTGAGGCTCTATTGTAGTCACTTGCTTTGTCCAGATGCAGGTAGGCAACTCTTGGTCACTGGAAGTCAGCTGTGCCAGGTTTTCCTGATTTGTTACAGTTCACTGGTGGAGATCCCCTGCTGTGACAGGTGATAAGATATTCTCATAGCAAAGGACTTTAACAAATTAAAATATAATTAAACCCATCAGTGTACATCAATTTATAAAATATGTAGCAAATTATGGATAAATAAAGGCACAGTGTAATAGTGTGAAATCTGAATCAAGTATTGTTAGCGAACCTGTGAGCTTATGCTATGGTGCAGCTTTGTGCATCTGTGTGTCGTCTGTTAGTTAACACATACTATCTCGAAAATGGCAAGAGCTAGCATCACCGAATTTTATGCAAAATTCAGTCATTAAACTCTATCAGATTTTGCTTAATTTTGGCTAAATGCATTTTTAGCAAACCTTGGAGCTAATGCGATGTTGTGGTCTCATCTGTTGTCTGTACGTTAACCCATGCTATCTCGAAAACAACAGGTGCTAGCATCACGGAATTTTATGCAAAAATTTAGCCATCTGAAAAACTATATTGGATTTTGCTTTTTTTTTGGCTAAATGCATTTTTAGCAAACCTGTGAGCTAATGCGATGTTGTGGTGTCGTCTGTCGTCTGTACGTTAACCCATACTATCTCGAAAACAACAGGAGCTAGCATCACCAAATTTTTTGCAAATAATCAGTCATCCAAAAAACTATATCAGATTTTGTTTATTTTTTATCTAACTGCATTTTCTTAGATTTTATAGGGAAAAAGCTAAAAAAGCTTTAAAAATCTTCTTCTCCGAAACTGTCCAGCCAAATTGTCCAATATTTCACAGAAATGATCCCTGGAACAATCTTTCTCAAGTTTGTTCGAATGGTTCCAGTTCGGAGATTTTTGGCCGAGATATGGGAGGTTGAACTTTGTTAACTGTGCAAAAAAGCATATTAAAATTTAAATCTCAGAAACGGCTGTAGCGATCATCACCAAATTTTATGCCAATGTTGGTCACATAGGTCATATCTGAAATTGAGGTATTGGTGGTGCCACCTGCATCGGCCTTTTTTGTACAGGGTCATCAGTGCCTGTATCACACTGAGGGCTACAAAAAACTTCTTCTCTGAAACCATATGGCCAAAATGTTTAATATCGCACAGAAATGATCCTAGGGTAGTGCTTTCTGAAGTTGGTCTCTTTTCATTGACTTTTGGTTAAGTTATGGGAAGCTGAATTTAGTCATATGCCATAACAGCCCATTTTAGCTCAGTGGCTACAAAGATCTTCTCGTCAAAAAACACTGGGCCAAATTCTTAAATCTCACACATTAATTATCCTCAGATGTTGATAATTCAAGTTTGTTCAAATGGTTTTGGTTCAATGATTTTTGGCTGAGTTATGGGAAGCTGAACTTTGCCATTTTGCTGTATTTTCCCATATGAGTTGTAAACCTACAAAAAGTTTTTCAACTGATGATACTGAGGCCAGTTTGTTTAATATTTTGCAAGAATAATTCCCTGAATCATTCTTATCATAATTGTCTTTTATGGTTCCAAAAAATTAATTTTGGCTGAATTATAAAAATTGAATTGAGTCATTTTACCATATATGTTAGCTGTGTGAAGCAGATACATCTAGCCTAGCATCAGTTTATCAGCATCCAATACATCATGCCCCTAGACATTTAGATTTCAGGTTATCTATGGAAAATATTGACAAGAATATTTTTTAAAAGCTTTTAAAATATGTAGATTTATGATATTACATATCATCTGTACACTAACTCATAATTTCTCAGGAATAGCAGGAGCTATACTTTCCCCAAAATTTATGCAATTATCTGTCACATATCAAATGTTGATGGATTCAGCTTATTTTTGCTATCTGCATTTACTTAGATATTACAGAGAAAAAAGCTGAAAAAACTTTAAAAGTCTTCTTCTTGTAAACGGTCCAGCCAAATTGTTCAATATTTAACAGAAATGTTCCCAGAGGCGAGCCCACTAAAGTTTGTTCAAATGGTTTGTGTTGGATAAATATTAGCAGAGTTACAAAACAGACCAAGATTGTGTATGTTTCTTGAATAGGTTGAGAAACTGCCAACTGTTTCAGATTTGGCAACAGATCAAGAGTTCATTCAGTGCAGCCAAATATAGGTCAAGAGTTCAATCAGTGCAGCCAAGCACAAGGCATGTAATCACCTCATGGGCAGCATGGGATCATCTCATGGGTAGCATGTGATCACCTCATGGGTAGCATGTGATCACCTCATGGGTGTCATGCCCCTCAGGGCTGCATATGGAGCCAATCTGTGAGCTTATGCAATTGTGTGGCTACTATTTCAGATTTGGCAATAGGAAAGAGGTCAACCTGGATTTATTTATAGCTTTGGCAGACTGCCAACTGTGTCAGATTATGCAACAGGTCAAGAGTTCACTCAGTGCAGCCAGGTACAGGTCAAAAGTTCACTCAGTCTAGCTAGGTGCAGGTCATGAGTTCACTCAGTGCAGTAGCCTGAGCCAGTAATTTGTCACAGTACACTCCGGGCAACAGCCTTTCTCACTTAAGCCTGGTCAGCACCATGCATCAGACTTGAGGTAAGTTTGATGTATTTGCCTGATATTCTGACCTGTCTATGTGTCTTTAATGGCTTTCTCGTTCACAAGACAGGTGTCGCCATCTACAATGACTTTTGCAAAGTGTATGTGCCTGCTCAATTCTACAGAGGAATTTGATATATCAGCCTGAAATTGGGCATAATTATACATGTCAAATAGCTTTGTCGTATACAAGACTGATGGTGCCACCTACAATAATTTTTGTGTTGTGTGCACCCATGCCAGAATTTTAGCAGTGATGTTTGTGTATTGTTTCTTGTTCAAAATGTTTAGTACTTGCATTGTTCATATATATGAAAAGTAGTGGTTCAGCATTGAAGCATTATACCTGGTGTATATCCATATGCACAGGTTCGCACTAGGCCTGTAGGCCTTGTTCAAATTTGGCCTTGTGAGCAGGATATCTCTAAAAGGATTCACCACAGGAATTTTCATTATTTGGTGATGATGTATATCAGCAAAATCTTGATCAAGTTCAAAGATGGATGACCTTGACCTAATTTTTTTACATTTTAGAGCTGATTACAGACAAATACTTACTTAGAAGCTAATTTCTCAGGAACCATTGGATCTTACTATGATCATTGGGACTGATGGCCTTTACCTGCTGCACAAGTTTGGGGGCACCACCTACTGTTTCTGATTTTTAATGAATTTTTATAGGATTTTAAACTGTGGCCTATTGTGCGGGATATCTCCAAAGGTATTCAACACAGAAACTTCATTTTTTCAGTGCTATTGCATTTTTACAATATTTTGGTAAAATTTAAAAAATGGGTGTTCTTGACTGACTTATCAAGGTCACAGAGCTTAGAATAGAAAATAACTTAGGAGCATATTTCTCAGGAAGCATTTGATGGATCGTTATGAAACATGATATATACCTCTCTAATTTAAGTTTATAACAAGTACAGATATACATCCGAATGACAACAAATATTTTGTACTTGTTACTGTAACCACCTATAAACACTGTTCTTTTGGCTGAGGGCTTTTATCAGTTTTTGCTGATATTCTAGTTGTACGGGGGTCATCAGTGCCTGTATCATACTGACGGCTACAAAAAATTCCTTCTCTGAAACCATATGGCCACATTGTTTAATATCACACAGAAATGTTCCTAGGGTAGTGCTTTTTGAAGTTTGTTCATATGGTCTCAGTTCAGTGACTTTTGGCTGAAATATGGGAAGCTGAATTTAGTCATATGCCATAACAGCCCATTTTAGCTCAGTGGCTACAAAGAACTTCTTCTCAAAAACCACTTGGCCAAATTCTTAAATCTCACACATTAATTATCCTTAGATGTTGATAATTCAAGTTTGTTCAAATGGTTTTGGTTCAGTGCTTTTTGGCTGAGTTATGGGAAGCTTAACTTAGCCATTTTGCTGTATTTTCCCAAATGAGTTATAAACCTGTAAAACGTTTTTTGACTGATGCGACTGAGGCCAATTTGTTTAATTATTTACAAGTATAATCCCCTGAATAATTCTTATAATAATTGTCTTTTATGGCTCCAAAGAATGAATTTTGGCTGAATTATAAAGATTGAATTGAGTCATTTACCATATATGTTAGCTGTGTGAAGCAGATACATCTAGCCTGGCACCAGTTTATCAGCATCAGTTGCATTGTGCCTCTTTAGACATTTAGATTTCAGGTTATCTATGGTTAATATTGACAAAAATGTTTTTTAAAAGCTTTTAAAAAATGTAGATTTACGATTTTAGATATCCTTAATGCCAGGCAATGTTTACAATCACAGGTATACAGCTCTCTGTGGGTATATAAAGACGGCTGTACATGGATTATAAATAAATGGTATCCATACTCAACTTAATTCAAGATTTTGCCATCAGTGAGATGAATCTGTATTATAATCATGCATTCAATATGTCTCAGTAGTAATTTTTGGCGAACCTGTGAACTAATTGGATGTTGTGGCAGCGTCTGTAGTCCATCGTCTTTATATTAACCCATACGTTTTAGCGAACCTGTGAGCTTATGCCATGGTGCGGTGTCGTGCGTCGTACGTCATGCGTCGTGTGTCGTCTGTACATTAACCATAGCTATCTCAAAGACGGCAGGGGCTAGCATCACCAAATTTTTTGCAAATAATCAGTCATCCAAAAAACTAGATCGGATTTTGTTTAATTTTTTTCTAACTGCATTTTCTTAGATTTTATAGGGAAAAAGCTTAAAAAAGCTTTAAAAATCTTCTTCTCCGAAACTGTCCAGCCAAATTTTCCAATATTTCACAGAAAAAATCCCTGGAACAATCATTCTCAAGTTTGTTTGAATGGTTCCAGTTCGGAGATTTTTGGCCAAGTTACAGGAGGTTGAATTTTGTTAACTGTGCAAAAAAGCATATTAAAATTTAAATCTCAGAAACGGCTGGAGCTATCATCACCAAATTTGATGCCAATGTTGGTCACATAGGTCATATCTGAAATTGAGGTATTGGTGGCGCCACCTTCATCTGCCCTTATTTGTACGGGGTCATTAGTGCCTGTATCACACTGAGGGCAACCAAAAAACTTCTTCTCTGAAACCATATGACCAAAATGTTTAATATCGCACAGAAATGGTCCTAGGGTAGTGCTTTCTGAAGTTTGTTCAAATGGTCTCTTTTCAGTGACTTTTGGCTAAGTTATGGGAAGCTGAATTTAGTCATATGCCATAACAGCCCATTTTAGCTCAGTGGCTACAAAGATCTTCTTCTAAAAACCACTCGGCCAAATTCTTAAATCTCACACATTAATTTTGCTCAGATCTTGATAATTCAAGTGCTTTTTGGCTGAGTTACAGGAAGCTGAACTTAGCCTGTTTGCTGTATCTTCCTATATGAGTTATAAATCTATGAAACATTTTTCGATTGATGCCACTGAAGCCAGTTTGTTAAATATTTTAAAGAATAATCCCAACAAAAATTCTTATAATAATTGGCATTAATGGTTCCACATTGAATTGTGTCATTTTACCATATATGTTAGCTGTGTGATGCTGTTACATCTAGCCTGGCACCAGTTTATAAGCATCTATTACATCATGCCACTGGACATTTAGATTTCAGGTTATCTAAGGTTAATATTGACAAGAAATTTTTTTGAAAGCTTTATAAAAATTTAGATTTATGATTTAAGTTATTCATCATACCAGGCAATGTTACAATCATGAACATATTGCTCTCTGTGGCTAAATAAAGACAACTGTTCGTGGATTATAAATTATTGGTATCCCTACTTAACTTAATTCAAGAATTTGCC
The DNA here is from genome assembly GCA_026874595.1 of Sipunculus nudus. Classification (NCBI taxonomy): domain Eukaryota; kingdom Metazoa; phylum Annelida; class Sipuncula; order Golfingiida; family Sipunculidae; genus Sipunculus; species Sipunculus nudus. The sequence continues at coordinate 48,365,562 of CM049312.1, forward strand.
ATCAATGATATATATCTGTATTTTAATTTTGCATTCAGTATGCATCCCTAATAATTTTACATATATTCCTGTTTTCTTTTTTTATAAAAATTCAGCTAAAAAGCATTTTGTATTGGAAAAAAATAAATTTCAAAGTTATTTCAATTAGGGACCACTTTTGTGTACAGATGGCAGCACTTGGTTTACCATTGGCAGATTGCCAGTGCCTTGATGTTGGCCATTAGCCAAGATGATGTCAGCTCTATAAATAGTTTTGGCACAGTGCCAGGATTGGAAGAAGTGCAGCCAGGTATAGGTCAAGAGTTCACTCAGTGCAGTAGCTGGATTCTATTTATAGCTTTGGCAGACTGCTCACTGCATCATATTTGGTACCAAAGTTCAGCCTGAATCTATTTATAGCTTTGGCAGACTGCCAACTGTGTCAGATTATGCAACAGGTCAAGAGTTCACTCAGTGCAGCCAGGTACAGGTCAAAAGTTCACTCAGTATAGACAAATGCAGGTCAAGAGTTCACTCAGTGCAGTAGCTTGAGGCAGCAATTTGTCACAGGTCACTCGGACTTGTCAGCCCAGTGCATCAAACTCTGGGGAAGTTCGATGTATTGGACTGATACCTGTCTATGCGTCTTTGATGGTATTCTCATTTACAAAACAGGTGGTGCCACCTACATTGACTTTTGCATTGTATGCGCCTCCTTATTTCTACAGAGGAATTTGATACATCAGCCTAAAATTGGGTATGTTTATACATATCGGGTAGCTTTATAGTGTACAAGACTGGTGGCACCACCTACAATAATTTTTGCACAGTGTATGTCCCTGCTTATTTCACAGGAGGGTTTGACATATCAGTCTGACATTGGGCATATCTCTTCGTTGTATATAAGACTGTAGTGCAAGCTACAATCATTGTATCGGCCAAAACAGAGTTTTGCGGATACTATGTTTTCTGTTGGACACCGACGCTGCCGCCATCACCGCATAGGTTTCCGGAGAACTCCTCCATAACCATGGGCAGAGTTTTTAAGATTTTGAATTATGATCGGTTACATGTGAACTGCTGCTCCCTCATTTTTGGTTGACCTCTGATCATTCCTCTCTGCCCAGCGTCTATTTGTGTGCTGTTTCCACACATAAACCCATATATATCAGGAACTGTTTGACTGATAAGGCTAAAAATTGTGCACAAATGTAGCCCTTGGAAAGCTTTATAACATACACTATAAATGGTGGCGCCACCTGCAACCATTGTTGCACAGCGTCCATCTGTTCATCTGCCTTGGGATAAAAACACTTATATCTCTGCATTGGTTGGACTTATCCACCTGAAATTTTGCATGTGTGTACATCCTGGACAGCTTTCTTGATTTTATGACAGGTGGCGCCACCTACATTCACGTTTAAGCTGCAGACATCCAAGCTCATATCTCGGGAACTGTTTGACCAGTTGGGCCAAAATTTTGCATGTGTATAGATCTCCAATAGCTCTTTATCATACGCAAAACTGGTGGTGCCACCTGCAACCATTTTGCACAGCATCCATCTGTTCATCTGCCTTGGGATAAAATCACTCATATCTCGGCAGTGGTTTCACTTATCCACCTGATGTTTTGCAGGTTTATACATCCTTGACTTTTTTCATAATTTTATGACAGGTGGCGCCACCTACATTCATATTTACGCTGCAGACATCCAAGCTCATAACTCAGGAACCATTTGACCATTTTGGCAAAAATTTTGCATGTTTATAGATCTCACATAGCTCTTAATCGTAAGCAAAACTGGTGGCACCACCTGCAGTCATTTTTCCATGCGTCTGGTCTGTTTGTTTGCTGTGGGATAAAAGCACTCATATCTCGGCAGTGGTTTGACATATCTGCCAAAAATTTTGCATGTTTATACATCTTGGATAGCTTTCTGGATTTTTTGGCAGGTCCGCCACCTGCATTTATGAATACGCTGCAGACATTCAGGCTTACATCTCAGGACTGGTTTAACATATCCCCCTGAAATTTTGCATGTGTATAGATCTCACATATCTCTTAATCATACACAAAATTGGTGGCGCAACCTGCCACCATTTTTGCACAGCGTCCGTCTGTTCATTTGCCTTGGGATAAAAACACTCATATCTCTGCATTGGTTGGACTTATCCACCTGAAATTTTGCACGTATATACATCTTGGTCAGCTTTCTTGATTGTATGACAGGTGGCGCCACCTACATTCACGTTTAAGCTGCAGATATCCAAGCTCCTATCTCCGGAACCATTTGACCAGTTGGGCCAAAATTTTGCATGTGTATAGAACTCCCATAACTCTTTATCATATGCAAAACTGGTGGCGCCCCCTGCAATAATTATCACACAGCGTCCATCTGTTCATCTGCCATGGGATAAAATCACTCATATCTTGGCAGTGGTTTGACTTATCAACCTGAAATTTTGCAGGTTTATACATCTTGGATAGCTTTCTGGATTTTGTGGCAGGTGGCGCCACCTACATTTATGTATACGCTGCAGACATTCAGGCTTATATCCCAGGACTGGTTTGACATATCCCTCTGAAATTTTGCATGTGTATAGATCTCACATAGCTCTTAATCATACACAAAATTGGTGGCGCCACCTGCCACCATTTTTTTACAGCACCCGTCTGCTTTTCTGCCGTGGGCTAAAATCACTCATATCTCAGTAGTGGTTTGACTTATCTGCCTAAAATTTTGCATGTTTATACATCTTGGACAGCTTTCTGGATTTTGTGGTAGGTGGCGCAACCTACATACACATATCGGCTGCAAACATCCAGGCTATAATGCAACACACCTCACTCTATTTCCCCTTGCCACTCAATTCATGCCTCACTTCACCTTTCCTACTCTGATTTTGGCGGATACACGTAGTCGCTTGTTGACTACCCATATTTGATTAAACTTGATTTAATAATGACCAACCATATATGTAAATTCATTTTGATTTTCAGGGTCCAGCGATCTAAGTTGAAGGTCACAGAAGCCACATCTTTAAAAAGATTGTGGATGTATGTAAATCAAACTTTTCATCCTGAACTTTCCAACGTTCACACATGGCTTACTTGCCTTAAGTGAGGAAACCTGTAGAATTTAAGGTTATCTGGTCAGAGGTCAAGGTCACTTTTTAAAAGATTGTTACAATAATCCTAATGCTGCAAGTTCAAGAGTATTAAGTTCTAAGATTTTTTGGTCACAAGGATATTGGTTAAGGTCACAGGACTGTCATTCTGAAAAATTTCTTTAAAAATATCCTTATAGACAAATTCAGCTGAGCGTTGAGACCCATGGGTCCCTAGTTGTGTTGTGTGCACCCATGCCAGAATTTCAGCAGTGATGTTTGTGTAATTGTTTCTTAATCAAAATGTTTAGTACCTGCATTGTTCATATACATGAGAAGTAAAGGTCCAGCATTGAAGCATTATACCTGGTGTATTTCCAAATGCACAGGTTCGCATTAGACCTGTAGGCCTTGTTTGTTATTAGGGCCCCGCTTGAAAGGCGGGTGCCCTTTAGTAATCAACCTGTCAGTCTGTCTGTCCGTCTGGCTGGCCGTCCATCCACAAATTCTTTTCTGGATGAAAATGAGGTCAAAGGTAAAAAAAGTTATTCACAGTTTGGTGTTAAATTTTAGGTCCCTCTTTCAGCAGGGCAGAAATCATTATTGTAACCATAATTGTTTGTTCCACCTTAACAGTAGGACAGGTCCTCATGTCAACAGCAACGAGGCATAATATATTGTCATAGTCAGCCATTTTTCTGTAAGTTATGCGGTAAAAACCATTACTGAACACCTAGTAAGGTTGCCCTGTCTTAGCAAATATGCATGCAAAAGGACACACATTGTTAACACAATAACTTTCCAACATTCACACATGGCTTACTTGCCCAAAGTGAGGAAACCTGTAGAATTTGAGGTTATCTGGTCAGAGGTCAAGGTCAATTTTTAAAAGATTGTTACAATAATCCTAATGCTGCAAGTTCAAGGATATTTTGTTTTAAGATTTTTTGGTTACAAGGTCATTGGTTAAGGTCACAGCACTGTCATTCTGAAAAATTTCTTTCAAAATATCCTTATAGACAAATTCAACTGAGCGTTGAGACCCATGGGTCCCTAGTTGTGTTGTGTGCACCCATGCCAGAATTGCAGCAGTGATGTTTGTTTAATTGTTTCTTGTTCTAAGTGTTTACTACTTGCATTGTTCATATACATGTTACACATGTCCTTGAAAAGTAATGGTCCAGCATTGAAGCATTATACCTGGTGTAATTTCAGTGCACAGGTTCGCATTAGGCCTGTAGGCCTTGTTGAAAATGACTGGAGCTAGAATCATGAAATTTAATGCAAAAATTAGCCATCTGAAAAACTAGATTTTAATGGAAAAAAATAATAAACCTTTAAAAATCTTCTCTGACCAAATGGTCAAGCCAAATTGTTCAATATTTCACAGAAATAATCTTTTATATATCATCTCTTACAAGTTTGTTGGAATGGTTCAAGTTTGGTGAATTTTGGCCGAATTACAGGAAGTTGAACTTAGTCATCTGTCCAAAAAAGCATACTAAAATGACAATCTCAGAAACGGCCGGAGCTATCATCACCAAATTTTATGCCAATGTTGGTCACATGAGTCATATATGAAACTGAGGTATTGGTGGTGCCACCTGCATTGACCTTTTTTGTACAGGGGTCATTGGTTATCTGTACATTAACTCATAATTTCTCAGGAATAGCAGGAGCTACCGTCCCCAGATTTTATGCAATAATCTGTCACATATCAAATGTTGTGGGATTCAGCTTATTTTTTTGCTATCTGCATGTACTTAGATTTTATAGGGGAAAAGCTGAAAAACCTTTAAAAGTTCTTGTAAATGGTCCTGCCAAATTTTTCAATATTTTACTGAAATGATCCCAGAGACAAGCCCTCTCAAGTTTGTTCAAATGATTTGCATTTGATGAATTTTAGCAGAGTTACACAAATTTGAACTTAGTCATTTGGCCAAGTAAGCATACTGACATAGTAATCTCAAAAATGACAGAAGCTAGCCTTACCAAGTATTGTGCAAATGTTGGACACATGACTCATATTTAAAGTTGCAGATTTCGTGGTGCCACCTACATTGACCTGGTTTTTTTTGGGCAAAATTTTAGACTCTTTCATCTTAAAATGTTTGTGATGAAACTATCAAGTTGAATAGTTCAGTTTTTCAAAAGAATTATCCTAGGACATGGTTCTTTCAATCATATCATAATAGATTGAGTTTGTTGATTTTTGGTTGAGTCGTGAAAAGCTTAAATTGGTCTTATGGCCATTATTATGTCTATTTCAAACTGAGGACTGCAATAGTGTTCTTCTACAAAATTATTGTTTCAATTATATTTTCTCTAACATTGCACAAAAAATATTCTTAGGTGGCTTTTGTTCAAGTTTAATTAAATGATTTTTGGCAGAACTATTGGACCTTTAACAATGAAAGGACTGCATCTTTTATTATTCTAAATATTTTGATAAAACGTTTATGAATATGTCAGCTTGAAAAAAAAAGTATTTTAGCCAGTCTTTCAGTATGTGTAAACAGATTTATTAACAGGCCAATATTGTGTCTGTATTATTAAACATGTTGAGAAACTGCCAACTGTTTCAGATTTGGCAACAGATCAAAGTTCATTTAGTGCAACCAGATGTAGGTCAAGAGTTCAATCAGTGCAGCCAAGCACAAGGCATGTGATCACCTCATGGGTGACATGTGAATACCTCATGGGCAGCATGTGATCACCTCATAGGTAGCATGTGATCAACTCATGAATATCATGTGATTACCTTATGTGGGCCTTGCCCCTCAGGGCTGCATGTGGAGCAAATCTGAGAGCTTAAGCATAGGTGTGTCTACTATTTCAGATTTGGCAACAGGCCAAAGGTCAGTCTGGATCTATTTATAGCTTTGTCAGACTGCCAACTGTTTCAGATTAGGCAACAGGTCAAGAGTTCACTCAGTGCAGCCAGGTAAAGGTCAGGAGTTCACACAGTGCAGTAGCTGCATTCTATTTATAGCATTGGCAGCCTGCCCACTGCATCAGATTTGGCACCAAAGTTCAGCCTGGATCTATTTATAGCTTTGGCAGACTGCCAACTGTGTCAGATTATGCAACAGGTCAAAAGTTCACTCAGTCTAGCGAGGTGCAGGTCATGAGTTCACTCAGTGCAGTAGCCTGAGCAAACAATTTGTCACAGTTCACTCGGGGCAACTGCCTTTCTCACCTAAGCCTGGTCAGCCCCATGCATCAGACTCAAGGTTAGTTTGATGTATTGGCCTAGTATTTTGACCTGGTTATGTGTCTTTGATGACTTTGTCGATCACAAGACAGGTGTCACCACCTACAATGACTTTTGCACAGTGTGTGTCCCTGTGTTTTTCTCAGGAGGGGTTTGATATATCAGTCTGAAATTAGGCAGATGTATATATCTCTGATAAATTCATTGTATACAAGACTGGTGGTGCAAGCTACAATCATTTTTGTGTTGTATGCACCCATGCCAGAATTTCAGGAGTGATGTTTGTGTGATTGTTTCATATTCAAAATGTTTAGTACTTGCATTGTTCATGTACATGAAAAAGTAATGTTTTCATACACTTGTGTTATTTAACACTCTCCAGGCAGCTTGCCTTGGGTCAGCTTGGCCACTACTAGCAGGGATCCCCTCAGCCCTGCACCCCTCCCCCCCCCCCCTCCCAGCTGGTGCATAAACTATCTGCATTTTATAATTTTCTGTATTTGATTCATTCTTATTCTAGGCTATGCTACATTTAAGATTTTGTATCGTACCACCAGGGTTACAATGATTAAAGTGCACATTTAATTGTGTCCACAAAGCGGTGTATTGCTATGAAAGTGTGGATGTTCGTCAGATAAGTAATTCTTTACTTCAGAAGAGTAAGAACTTGCTGTGAAATGGACTACTTATTCCAGTAAAAAATTATGGCTGAGATAGTAATTAGCACAATGATGATGTTTGTCCCTCATTCAACTAACAGTGTGTATACTTTATTTGAAAAGATGTTTTTATTTGATCAAATTTACTGAATCTTTTATTTCAGTGAATAAAATTAAGCATGTACTGAAAAATCCAGTGCACAAAACTTTTTAATAGTGATTCAAGGAATAATCTTGAAGATGCCATGTTGTGGCATTATTTTCTTTTAAATTCAGTTTAAACATTTGTGATTTAAAAATAATAAAATATATTTGTATGCATAATATGAACCGATATAAGCTACACTCTGGATAAATAATGATTGCAACTTAGAATTCTGATATTTTAACTTATATTTTCATTTTTTTTTTATTACAAATTTATAAAACTTGTAATAAAAAAATTTGAGTCTGATAAAAACTATTAATGGAAAAGTGGATATGCTAAAAAATAGGCCTTAATATAAACTTAAATGCATTATTCCCTTCAAAGTGAAATAAAGGTATTATCCATTCTGTCCACTTGCCTGTCCATCTGTAAATTTTTCATATGCGTCGCAGTATCTCAAAATTTTACTGTTTTTTTTTCATGACAGTCTTGTCAGAGTATTAGTTTTGCAATCATATATCTAGAACTTTACTATAACCAAGTAGGAGGGCTCCTTTTCTCTTAGCTTCTCATATGCTTGTATATATATAAAAAACATTACAATAGAATATTTTGCATATTTTGCATTTGAAAAAATTTCAAACTTCACCTGAGTGCAGTGACCAATTGGTCCCTTGTTTCCTGTAAGCACTGTTGAATTGAATTTCATATCCTGCATGTATATGCAAAGGTGGTGTAACTCCCACCAACTTGAAAAAAATATTGATGTAATAAACAATGAGGATCTATTGCAAACATTTGTTCATTATTTTCCTGCCTCAGTGGCATTGGAATTTGCTTTATTTGTTTTTAGCTCAGCTGACTATAAGTCATCTGAGCTATAGTCGTGGTCCATTGTCCGTCGTCCGTCCGTCCGTCTGTCCGGATGTCCGTCCGTAAGACTGGCACGTTTCGACACCGTTGGACCTACAAATCTGAAATTCAGCATACAGTTAGATGTCCCCAAAATCTCCTACCATGCTAAAAATTGGGTCAATAGAACTTCATTCCTTCGAGATATTAAGGAAAAACCTTAATTTTTTATTAGCTCAGCTGACTATAAGTCATCTGAGCTATAGTCGTGGTCCATTGTCCGTCGTCCGTCCGTCTGTCCGTCCGTCCGTCCGTCCGTCCGTAGATGTGGCACGTTTTGAAACCGTAAGACCTAGGAATCCAAAATTCAGCATAATGTTAGATGTCCCCAAGATCTCCTACCAAGCCAAAAACTGGGTCTTTGCGACTTCATTCCTTTGAGAAATTAAGGAAAAACCTCAATTTTTTATTAAAAACCTATTTTCACACTTTAGGACTGCCTAATATCAAAACCACTCATCTGTTTTTCCTCATATTTCCTATAAATAATCCTCTATATAATTCCTATGTACATGCCAGAAATTAGGTCTGTATTATTTAATTTAAAAAAGTTGTGGGCCCAAACATAATGCATTTTTTAAATAATCAGGAAAGAAATTTTATCACTTAACACAAAACTTGTTAAAGCTAAGCACTTTTTTTCCAGTAATATTACTTTTATTTATCAAAATTAAATTGTATACCCAAAATTAGATCAAAATCTTTTAAATTTTTAAAAATATTAGCAAAAATAAAAAATTGGTACCTTAAATTTTGCCCAACTTTGACCATGGCACGTTTTTTTGCTGTAACTGCTGTGGATTTAAATTTCACAGCATGTTTTTGTTAGCATTTCAACTGTCAACACCAAAAATTTGAAACCAGTTGATCAAAAACTGTAGATTTTATTCAAGTTTTCAAGCACCATGTCACATATTGCTAGTGTTATGCAGTTTGCTAGAGCTCAGCTCCCGAGCTTCAGCTCTAAGTTCCTTAAATTTGGCATACAGTTAGATTTCTCCAAAATCCCCTACCATGCCAAGAATTTGGTCACTAGGACTTAATTCCTTCGAGATATCAATGAAAAACTTAATTTTTCCATTAAAAACCCAATGTTACACTTTAAGACTGCCTAATATCAAAACCACTGATCTGACTTTGATCATATATAATATACATATTTTTCTATACATTCACTATGCACATGCCAGAAATGATGTCAGTATTGTGTATTTTTTTTAAGTTATGGGCCCAAACATAATGCACTTTGTAAAAAATCAAGAAATATATTTACTCCCTTAACAAGGGCATTGCTGAAGCTAGAGATCTTTTTTGTCAGGGATGTAACATTATTTAATCAAGATTCAATTGAATACCCAAAACTAGTTCTGAATTTTTCAAATTTAAAAGTTATTAGTATAAATATAAAACTAGTACCTAAAATTTTGCCCCAATTTGACCATGGCACATTTGTTTCCTGTGAGCACTGTTGATATAATTTTCATATCTTGCACACATAAGGATTTCAGCTTTTTAGTTTAGAAAGCTGAAAGAAATTTGCCAAATATTGTAGCTTTTATTAATGTTTTTTATGAGACCCTGTCAGACTTTGGCTCTCTCAAGCCCCTCTTGAGTCACCTGTATGTTGACCTTGTTGACCTTTCATCAAATTATGCACGCTTGAGGGGAGAATCCAGGCAGCTGATGGCCAGCCACAGTTGATCCAGGTGTTCAACCCAACTCATCTAGTAGTTTTAACCAACAACATAACAATAAACAATAAATTAATAAATTTTTATTGGTTTTTAATAACAAATTAAAGAAAAATAGAAAAGGAATTTGTTAGTTTATAATAACAGGAAATTAACTTGCAGTTACTGATGATATAAGAATCTTGTATCGATGGGTAGAATGTCACATATTCCAAATAACACCATGCAGTCACCTATGGCATTTTTCAGTTCATTTTTAATGATAAAGAAGTAAATCATATTATTCATTACTAATCATTAAGGATTATATGAAGGAAATTAATGATAGACAAAGATGCAGTTGATAATATTAATCTAGATTCCTACTGTGTTTAGTGTGTACATTGATGTGAAATTGGTCCAAAACGAATTTTTTTACAGTTATTTTTTAATATAAATAAAAGCCATAAAACCAGGTACTTATGATCATTATTTAAATGTGTGAATTTTGTATATTCTGAATTCTCAACATCATTGTTTGGTGAAAACTGAATAAATACCAGACATGGTGCGAATACTTTGTAATTGTATTTAAATACGAATATGATTATGTACTCCATTATAAAATTTCTTGCATAAAGAATGGGAATTCAGGTAAAAATGAAAGTATATGAATACTCGTGCAAATACTTTCAAAATGTATTCATGAATGCATTCATTAATATATTCTTTAATATTATTTTAATAATCATATCAATTATATTTCATTTTAAAAAATCATATGATTCTCTTATTATTTTTAATAAAAATTAAATTTGGGACAATATTTGTAATTTTTTTAATAAATAGTTAAACTCTTATATTATATGTTCTGCTTATAAGTTATATGGCCAAGTCAAAATCTGTGTGATAGTAGTACTCCATTTGTTAATAAAATAAATGAAATCAATCCTCTTCCCTGTCTCCAAAGGTACTATCAAAATCATACATAAGCTAAACAACAACAACTCATAATACAGCTTATATTTATTACCTCACAAAACCAGCATGTGCCTCATTTCTAAATAATATTTTTTTATCATATATAACAGCTGAGCGTCGTGACCCATAGGTCCCTTGTTAGAAATCTATTTTCACTCTTCAGGACTGCCTAATATAAAACCACTCCTCTGGTTTTCTTCATATTTACCATAAATATTCCTCTATATAGTTTCTATGTACATGCCAGCTATTATGTCAGTATTATATAATTTAAAAAAGTTATGGGCCCAAACATAATGGACTTTGTAAAAAAATCAGGAAGATATTTGGTCACTTAAGACCAAAAGTGTTAAAGGTAGGGACTTTTTTCCAGTAATACAACTTTAATTTATCAAAATTTAATTGTATACCAAAAATTAGATCAAAATCTGTTAAATTTTTTTAAATATTGGCAAAAATATAAAATTGGTACCTTAAATTTTGCCAAACTTTGGCCACGGCACGTTTTTTTCCTGTAAGTACTGTGGATTTAATTTTCACAGCATGTATTCATAAGGATTCAATCTGTTAAAATCTGAAATTTGAAAATAAAATCTGCAATATTAGGCTAGTTATTAAATTTTTTTGGAGGCTCTTGTTGTATTCCCTTACATTGTCAAGCAGTCCACTTTGATGACTGTAGGTCATTCAGTGCACATCTTTATGCTCCCCAGGCTGTTGGCATAATTTTAGATGTCCCCAGGAATATAACTTTATTTAATCAAGATTCAACTGTTTACCCAAAATTAGATCTGAATTTTGCAAATTTTTCAAGTTATTAGCATAAATAAAAAATCAATACCTTAAATTTTGTCCAACTTTGGCACTGTTGATTTAATTTTCACAGCATATATATATAAGGATTTAATCTTTTTAAATCTGAAATTTCAAAGAAATTGATTGGAAAGAATAGCTTTTATTCATGTTTTCATACACCATGTCAAGTGTTGTTTACATCTAGCCCACCTAGTAAGTAGTACAGCCTTCACTTGCATTTTGTAACCCACCCCAGGCAGCTTGCCTTGGGTCAGCTTGGCCACTACCAGCAGGCTTCGATCCCCTCTGCCCTGCACTCCCCCCCCCCCCCCCCAGATGGTGCATAAACTAGATGAATGTTATTATTTTCTGTATTTGATTCATTCTTATTCTAGGCTATGCTACATTTTAGATTTTGTATTGTACCACCAGGGTTACAATGATTAAAGTGTACATTTAATTGTGTCCACAAAGTGGTGTATTGCTATGAAAGTGTGGATGTTCATGAGATAAGTAATTCCTTACTTCAGAGGAGTAAAAACTTCACCAGGTGTGAAATTGACTATTAATTCCAGTAATAAATTAAAACTGGGATAGTAATTAGCACAATGATATTGTTTGTCCCTCATTCAACCAACAGTGTATATACATTATTTGAAAAGATGTTTATCAAATTGTTTTATCAAATTTACTGAATCTTTTATTTTATTTTGGTGAATAAAATTAAGCATGTACTGAAAACTCCAATGTGCAAAACTTTTTAATAGTGATTCAAGGAATATTCTTGTAGATGCCATGTTGTGGCATTATTTTCTTTTAAATTCAGTTTAAACATTTATGATTTAAAAATAATAAAATATATGTGTATGCATAATATGACCCAAAATGAGCTACACTCTGGATATGTGATGATTGCAACTTTTGCAACAATTCTAATATTTTAACTTATAGTTTCAGTTTTTTACTCTGTATATATAATGATTGCAACTTTTGCAACAATTCTAATATTTGAACTTATGTTTTCAGGTTCTTTTTATTAAAAATTTATAAAACCTGTAAATAAAAAAATGATTCAGATAAAAACTTCTTAATGGAAAAATTGGATATGCTTAAAAAAATAGGATTATATATAAACTTAAATGCATTATTCCCTTGAAAGTGAAATAAAGGTATTAGTCCATTATGTCAACTTGCCTGTCCATCTGTAAATTTTCATATGCATCACAGTATCTCAAAACTTTTACTGTTTTTCTTCATGACAGTCTTGTCAGAGTATTAGTATGCAATCATATATTTAGAACTTTACTATAACAAAGTAGGAGGGCTCCTTTCCTCTTAGCTTTTCATATTCTTATATAAATGAAAAACATTACAATAGAATATTTCTACATCCACCTTCGTGCTGCCCTCACTTTTCCCTTCTCCGAACCCCATCCAAAAGTCAGCCTCAGTAAGCAAGAACAAGATAAATCAGATATATTCATACTTTAATATTTTGTATAACTATTCGTCCATAGGTACCTATGTACATGCCAGAAATTATGTCAATATTGTGTAATATGTAGACAAAGTGGGCATCACAATAATGTACCTTGTCGAGACTAAAGAGATATTGTGTCATACAGTCACAAATTCATAAATCACTTCATCAGCATAGTTAATCATAACATCATATCTGTCAAATTGAAAGCTTGCAGACTACCATACACTTTAGATCCTTCAACAAATAGCCTTATCATCATTCTACTACTGCTTTTTACTGCTGTCATTGCATTCATATTTGCTCAAATATATCACAGTTTTCAACCCCTCCTAAATAAATAAAAAATAAACCACTATATTTTACTCTATTAATCCATCAGTCAGGTAATTTCATTTATCATTTACTCACATATTACATTACATTCCTTTATAATAGCCCAACATGTCCATGATATTCATAAGCTTTATCGACTCGATATAGTATCACAGTGGAGAAACATTTATAGTCCAATCACGATCAGCTGAGCGCCGTGACCCATGGGTCCCTTGTTTCATCTATCTGCCTGTTTTAAATGGTTGATAATCATGAATACTTTTCTTTCCTGTAAGCACTGTTGAATTAAATTTCATATCCTGTATGTATATGCAAAGGTGTTGAAACTCTGCCCCCCCCCCCAAATTTTAAAGAAATTAATTGCCATTTAAATCATTTAATTAATATATTATCAGACACATCAGTAGGCATAATTTGATATGGTCATGGATGGCCCCAGACACTTGAATGAATATTATAAACTTGAAATCTTGGCCTGAAGGATTTAACATGTTGTGCAGCAGATATAAAATCATATGCTCTGAAATAACATTTCACACACCTTGGAATGTGGACATGTTCATTATAGATGCCCTATTTCCATCCCTCCTGCCCCCCATCCATGAAAAAAGGGGGAAAGATTATGATAAATATATGTTTCTTCGATTACTAATATTGTTTTTGTGAATATGAGTTTTGATCTGCACACTCCTGTTACAGACTACTGCATGGCAAAATTAATCAAAAGATCTTTTAACAGATTTTCTTTGCATATTTTGCTTATGTATATACTTTGTCACACGGCAAATGGTTATTTATTCCTCAGCAGAACAAGACTTCAGACTCAGACAAATAAAACAATGTCGCATGCAGTACACCTGGGCTCAAGGGAACTTTCGTGTTCTAACATTTTCTCCATCTGATACTGATTTAAAAGTTTAGATGCACATTTTACTGCAGTTATAGCCTATAGTTCAACTCTAACTTTGTTGAATCTTTTGAATATGCTCATGTATCGGATTGTTTTATAACTGATCTGTTCACCTACACTTTCACTAGGCTGATTGCTTGGAGAAAAATATATTATTTGCAGCCAGGTGGAAGTAAAAAATAAAAAATCACATGGGTGTTCAACTGGAAACAAAATGTTTTTATAAGGCAGATTAAATAATTTTTTACCATTTAATTAAAGGCCAGTTCAGACATTTTGCATTGATTACAAGTTTTACAATGATTTTCTTTTGAGTTTGCTGACAATGCTTGTTGTTTTTGTAATGGACAGGGATTCAGCACGCTCACTCATCTGTGTGGTCTCCTGGAAAAGCAAGACCTACTTGCTGTCAGTAATGATGTGATTGGAAAGAAGGCCAGCCTGCTGGAGTACAGGAAAAAGTACTGGCAGCTCATCTCTAACCCCAGGCAATCCAGCAAAGGTAGTGACACATACTGTATTTTCTCAAATAATTCGGAAAGAAAAAAAATTACGATCTCGGAATTACGAAATAAAACAATAAAAAATGAGTAAATTTACTTTTGCTGACGCATGGACCATCAATGTCATTTCATAGATGGGCGATAATGCCAGAAGTTTAAAGATCTTTCTTATATAAGACCAAGGTGCCAATATTTGTCATGTTTGCTTGATTAAACCCATTTCTGTAGTTCTTTTTCCCCCTCAGATAATCGTTAAATAAGAGATTCTCTATGAAAACCTATAATTTCGTTGTTTTATAATGCTACATTATATAGACGGGTCTCAAGTTTAGTCGACCTCTGATCAGCTGTTAAGGCCACATGGAGTCAATTTTATAACGGATTTTGCTTAAAACTTTATAAATATTTTCGTGCCTGTCATTTACTGAAATACTGTATGCAAGGACCAAATCGAAGTTTATTTCCATGCTGAATAAAACAAAAGACAAAAGGAGGTAAAATCCTGAACTGCTCAAGGTAGTGCAGCCAGGGCCGCTTCCCAGGAGTCGCAGTCCGAGCGGTGAAGCGTTAGCTGCTTGTGTAAGGAAGAACGCCGATGCGTGAGACAACATCCCTTTGATAATTAATTACATAGGAAAACTTTGGGGCGCAAGGCTTCCATCACAATCCTTTGATGATTAATAAGTACGCTAGAACAAAACACTCCTTAACCAAACGAGTGACCGTAACAAACTCCGCAGGAATGGTAAGACAATGTTAATTGTGATAGGAAGAACAAAATCAGTTAAAAATAACACAATTTAATGAAATGAAGAACAACAAAATATATAAAAGTTTATTTCACATGTCAGAAATAAGAGTAATTAGTATATGTGTGGCCCCGTTTGACTTCGGGTGAAGCATGCTGAGGTCGCGTGACTTGGGAATTCCCAATAAAGTGTGCATACATTAAACTCGTTTGCAGCATAGTTATATCACTTGCAATCGGAATAAAACTGGCACTTTGAGAGACATGACATCGTATGGATAGGTATACTGAATTATTAAAGGTAAGTTTTCGGCCCATGTTTTGAGAATGTCAATAATTATTAGCGAACCTGTGAGCTTATGCGATGGTGTGGCGTCGGCCGTCGGCCGTCGTCTGTACGTTAACCCATACTATCTTGAAAACGGCAAGAGTTAGCATCAAGAAACTTTCTGCAAAAAATTAGTCATCTAAAAAACTCTATCGGATTTTGCTTATTTTTTGGCTAACTGCATTTTCTTAGATTTTATAGGGAAAAAGCTTAAAAAGCTTTAAAAATCTTCTTCTCCGAAACTGTCCAGCCAAATTGTCCAATATTTCACAGAAATGATCCCTGGAACAATCTTTCTCAAGTTTGTTCGAATGGTTCCAGTTCCAAGATTTTTGGCCGAGTTTCAGGAGGTTGAACTTTGTTAACTGTGCAAAAAAGCATATTAAAATTTAAATCTCAGAAACGGCTGGAGCTATCATCACCAAATTTGATGCCAATGTTGGTCACATAGGTCATATCTGAAATTGAGGTATTGGTGGCGCCACCTGCATCGGCCTTTTTTGTACGGGGTCACCAGTGCCTGTATCACACTAAGGGCTACAAAAAACTTCTTCTCTGAAACCATATGGCCAAAATATATATTATTGCACAGAAATGATCCTAGGGTAGTGATTTCTCAAATTTGTTCAAATGGCCTCTTTTCAGTGACTTTTGGCTAAGTTATGGGAAGCTGAAATTAGTCATATGCCATAACAGCCCATTTTAGCTCAGTGGCTACAAAGATCTTCTTCTCAAAAACCACTGGGCCAAATTCTTAAATGTCACACATTAATAATCCTTAGATGTTGATAATTCAAGTTTGTTCAAATGGTTTTTCTTCAAGTCTTCTTCTTGTAAACAGTCCAGCCAAATTGTCCAAATTTAACAGAAATGATCCCAGAGGCGAGCCCTCTCAAGTTTTTTCAAATGGTTTGTGTTGGATAAATTTTAGCAGAGTTACATAACAGGCCAAGATTGTGTACATTTCTTGACTAGGATGAGAAACTGCCAACTGTTTCAGATTTGGCAACAGATCAAGAGTTCATTCAGTGCAGCCAAATATAGGTCAACAGTTTAGTCAGTGCAGCCAAGCACAAGGCATGTGATCACCTCATGGGCAGCATGTGATCATCTCATGGGTAGCATGTGATCACCTCATGAGTATCATGTGATCACCTCATGGGTGTCATGCCCCTCAGGGCTGCATATGGAGCCAATCTGTGAGCTTCTGCAATTGTGTGGCTACTATTTCAGATTTGGCAATAGGCAAAAGGTCAGCCTGGATTTATTTATAGCTTTGGCAGACTGCCAACTGTTTCAGATTATGCAACAAGTCAAGAGTTCACTCAGTGCAGCAAGGTTCAGGTCAAAAATTCACTCAGTCTAGCCAGGTTCAGGTCAAGAATTTACTCAGTGCAGTAGCCTGAGCCAGTAATTTGTCACAGTGCACTTGGGGTCCGTGCATCAGACTCAAGGTAAGTTTGATGTATTGGCCTGATATTCTGACCTGTCTATGTGTTTTTATGGCTTTCTACAATGACTTTTGCAAAGTGTATTTGCCTGCTTTATTCTACAGAAGAATTTGATATATCAGCCTGAAATTGGGCATATGTGTACATGTCAAATAGCTTTGTTGTATACAAGACTGGTGGTGCCACCTACAATAATTTGTGTGTTGTGTGCACCCATGCCAGAATTTCAGCAGTGATGTTTGTGTTTTGTTTTTTGTTCAAAATGTTTAGTACTTACATTGTTCATATATATGAAAAGTAGTGGTTCAGCACTGAAGCGTTATACCTGGTGTATATCCATATGCACAGGTTCGCATTAGGCCTGTAGGCCTTGTTTATAAAAAGTCAGCTGAAAAGCATTTTGAATTGGGAAAATAAATTTCAAAGTTATTTCAAGTAGGGACCACTTTTGTGTACAGATGGCAGCACTTTGTTTACCATTGGCAGATTGCCAGTGCCTTGATGTTGGCCATTAGCCAAGATGATGTCAGCTCTATAAATAGTTTTGGCACAGTGCCAGGATTGGAAGAAGTGCAGCCAGGTATAGGTCAAGAGTTCACTCAGTGCAGTAGCTGAATTCTATTTATAGCTTTGGCAGACTGCTCACTGAATCATATTTGGCACCAGAGTTCAGCCTGAATCTATTTATAGTTTTGGCAGACTGCCAACTGTGTCAGATTATGCAACAGGTCAAGAGTTCACTCAGTGCAGCCAGGTACATTTCAAAAGTTCACTCAGTATAGCCAAATGCAGGTCAAGAGTTCACTCAGTGCAGTAGCTTGAGGCAGCAATTTGTCACAGGTCACTCGGACTTGTCAGCCCAGTGCATCAAACTCTGGGAAAGTTTGATGTATTTGTCTGATATTTTGGGCTGTCTATGCGTCTTAGATGGTATTCTCATTTACAAGACAGTTTGTGCCACATACATTGACTTTTGCAGTGTATGCTCCTGCTTATTACTACATAGGAATTTGATACATCAGCCTAAAATTGGGCATGTTTATACAAATCGGGTAGCTTTATAGTGTACAGGACTGGTGGCGCCATCACAATATTTTTTGCACAGTGTATGTCCCTGCTTATTTCACAGGAGGGGTTTGACATATTAGTCTGACATCTGGCATATTTATATATCTCTTCCTTGTATATAAGACTGGAGGTGCCAGCTACTACCGTAAAATCTCCACTTAAAACCGCGGTTTAATCAAGAAATTCAAAATCTTGAAATCAGGTTGATTTCCTGAAAGCACTGTGCGGTTTATACTAGAAGGGTTTCCTGAATATCTTCCTGACAGACATGTTTTTGGGCCGGCGAGTGGGCGATAATATTGCAACTTTCGAAGGCTGTTCCTAGCATGCATGGGAGCCATGTGTAAATGTATTATTCACGATTATTTGTTATTTATAATAAATATTGCTGATTAGTTTTCGTGTGATATATAACTTGTTATAAAATCTTGGTAATTGTCACCAAATAATACATTTACAACAACCCTGCTGTAACACACAGCGGCCCACTTTGTTGGGTATGGTCAAGCAAAATTGAAATAAAAGCCTACTTTAAACCCATTTGCGGCATTATTTAGCAATGATTATTTGTTTAAAACGTAAAATGAATATAAAGCTGACATCGTAAAGAGTCGTATAATGGCAGACAATCGTTTTAAAATCAAGTTTGAGTGCCGCCATGTGCTGAAACACCCCGATATTCTGCTAAGAATATTTTGAACGGCTGTACGCGGTGGGTGGTAAATAGAACAGCCACCTATTTCGTCCCAGCTTGCCTTGCGCAAACAATGCCTTGACAAAATGGCTATCGACACGGAAACTTTCTTCAGGAAAAAAACTTGCTTACCCCGACTGGCCACTTTAATTTTACCTTAAAATCACTTGTTTTCAAGCGTCATGTTTCCTATACGTGTGTATCTCGACAAGGTAACTTCAGTTACTTTGATATTGAGTTAAGTTGACCAGCAATGTTTTCAAACGCACCAGCAAATTGTGACATGGAGCGATGTCAGCGTACGATGTGACGATAATAATACCGAAGTAACCGGCATAAAAATGATTTGAATCTTCCGAGTAATTCCAGAAAATGGAATTTTCATCAAAAATTTAAGATTTCAAAATATTACTTTTAGAATTAAAATATACAGTGACTTGAAATGGATCAGCAGAATATTTTTCCAAAATATAATGACAAATCAGTAGCAAACAAGAATACGGCACGGAATATAAAATCTGTATAAACAAGCAGAGGTTCACCGGCCCTTACGTCTTCCCAAACTTCATGCTTGAGTGACCCTGCAAAAAAGTGTTATGACGTGTTTAAATAAAATGCCCAAGGAATTTTAAAGAGGACAGGAATGGCCGAGTCGCAACCTACGCGTGTTCATGCGTGTTCATGTCTGCCGAGGGCTAAAATCACTCATATCTCAGTTGTGGTTTGACTTATCTGCCTAAAATTTTGCATGTTTATACATCTTGGATAGCTTTCTGGATTTTTTGGCAGGTGGCGCCACCTACATTTATGTATACGCTGCAGACATTCAGGCTTATATCTTAGGACTGGTTTGACATATCCCCCTGAAATTTTGCATGTGTATATATCTCACATATTTCTTAATCATACACAAAATTGGTGGCGCCACCTGCCACCATTTTTGCACAGCTTCCGTCTGTTTGTCTGCCGTGGGCTAAAATCACTCTTATCTCAGTAGTGGTTTGACTTATCTGCCTATAATTTTGCATGTTTATACATCTTGGACAGCTTTCTGGATTTTGTGGTAGGTGGCTAAACCTACATACACATTTTGGCTGAAGACATCCAGGCTATTATGCAACACACCTCACTATTTCCCCTTGCCACTCAATAAATGCCTCACTTCACCTTTCCCACTCTGATTTTGGCGGATACACGTAGTCCCTTGTTGACTACCCATATTCTAGTTTTTGTGTTGTGTGCACTCATGCCAGAATTGCAGCAGTGATGTTTGTTTAATTGTTTATTGTTCTAAGTGTTTAGTACTTGCATTGTTCATATACATGTTACACATGTTCTTGAAAAGTAATGGTCCAGCATTGAAGCATTAAACCTGGTGTAATCTCATTGCACAGGTTTGCATTAGGCCTGTAGGCCTTGTTTCTGTGTGGTGTCCATCTTTCCCTTTCTTTTAGGTGAAAATTGCTCATATCTGAGAAGTCGTTTGCTATGGATACTACCTGCGGTGCCAAGGAATATCTAGTTTAATAACAACTTTATATGACACACCCATAAATTATTATTCCCAGCAAACAGAGCTGAAAATCCGTTGTTAGCACAACGTTTATGATAGCCACAGACAGAGCAGTGAGGCCACTATTAAAAATCTGAAGTACAATCTTCAAATACTTAAAAAGTCATTATATTACTTATGAGACACCAAGTATGATCTTTCTCAAAGTAGGAAATAGTTGTATTCCTACAAGGTACAGTAAGTGACAGCTGGACCAGTTTCATTCTCAAGGTACAGGGACATATTGAATTTTAATCTTTCACCAGGCTAGTGATCACACCGTTTTACTGATGTACTCTGTTTATATTCCAGTGGAGGCCTTGAAGTCCTGCAGTGAACATCTGACAATGCTGGCCGGTGGTCCTAACCTACCAGAAGCTGCTCAAGTTGCTGTACATATCCTGGTGGACATTTACTCAGGTAGAGAATGTATTAACTTCACACTCGTGGATTTGTTTGATGATATCCATTAGCAAAGCTCTAAATTGTAACCACTGAAACAAGAAACTTCTAACTGAATATCCATGGAGGACACAAAAGATCTTCTTGGACCTGAAATAAGGTCACTGCGACCTATACTCACAGCTATGGGGCATGTTTTTGCCCCCCAAGAATAATTAAAAGTGATACAAAGCTCCAGTATCTCAATATTTAATGCATGGATTGCCATGGCTCTTGCTATGTTAATTGATCATTGACAGTATCAACTACACAGTATCATCTACTTCTTAAGACCAGTAGTGCCACCTTTATTTTTAGCTCAGCTGACTGCAAGTCAACTGAGATATAGGAATGGCGCTTTGTCTGTCCAGTCAACCGTTAGCAGGGCACAAATCATAACTTCTGGTCCCAGAAACTCTTTAGTGAATATCATGGGAGGTCAATAAAAAGTCTCCTTGGAAACCTGAAATTATGCGACCTATATCCTCCGAGCTATGGGGCTTGTAAGTACCCCCCAGAATATTCAAAAATTTGGTACAAAACCTCCAATATCTTGATAATTAATGCATGGATTGTCATGAATCATGCCTTGAATATTGACCATAACTAGTTTTGTCAGTTTCTGCAAAGTTGTAGCACCACCTATATTTTTTAGTGAACCTGTGAGCTTATGCGATGGTGTGGCCTCGTGCGTCGTGATTCTTCTGTACCTTAACCATAGCTATCTCAAAAACAGCAGGAGCTAGCATCACCAATTTTTTGCAAATAATCAGTCATCCAAAAAACAATCAGGTTTTGTTTATTTTTTTCTAACTGCATTTTCTTAGATTTAATAGGGAAAAAGCTAAAAAAAAGCTTTAAAAAACTTCTTCTCTGAAACTGTCCAGCCAAATTGTCCAGTATTTCTAAAATGATCCCTGGAACAATCTTCTTAAGTTTGTTCGAATGGTTCCAGTTCGGAGATTATTGGCCGAGTTACAGGAGGTTGAGCTTTGTTAACTGTGCAAAAAAGCATATTAAAATTTAAATCTCAGAAACGGCTGAAGCTATCATCACCAAATTTTATGCTAATTTTGGTCACATAGATCATATCTGAAATTGAGGTATTGGTGGCGCCACCTGCATCGGCCTTTTTTGTACGGGGTCATCGGTGCCTTTATCACACTGAGGGCTACAAAAAACTTCTTCTCTGAAACCATATGGCCAAAATGTTTGATATCGCACTATCCTAGGGTAGTGCTTTCTAAATTTGTTCTAATGGTCTCTTTTCAGTGACTTTTGGCTAAGTTATGGGAAGCTGAATTTAGTCATATGCCATAATAGCCCATTTTAGCTCAGTGGCTACAAAGATCTTCTTCTCAAAAACCAGTTGGCCAAATTCTTAAATCTCACACATTAATTATCCTCAGATGTTGATAACTCAAGTCACTGTTCAAATGGTTTTGGTTCAGTGCTTTCTGGCTGAGTTACGGGAAGCTGAACTTTGCCAGTTTGGTGTATCTTCCTATATCAGTTATAAACCTGCGAAATGTTTTTCGACTGAAGCCAGTTTGTTAAATATTTTACAAGAATAATCCCCTAAATAATTGTTATAATAATTGTCATTAATGGTTCCACATGAATGAATTTTGGCTGAATTATGGAGATTGAATTGCCATTTTACCATATATGTAGCTGTTTGATGCTGTTATATCTAGCCTGGCACCAGTTTATCAGCATCTATTACATCATGCCACTAGACATTTAGATTTCAGGTTATCTTTGGTTAATATTGACTAGAAAGTTTTTTTAAGCTTTTAAAAAATTTAGATTTATGATTTAAGTTATTCATCATACCAGGCAATGTTACAATCATGGATATTCAGCTCTCTGTGTCTATATAAAGACAACTGTACGTGGATTATGAATTATTGGTATCCCTTCTCAACTTAATTCAAGTATTTGCCATCAATGAGATAAACATGTATCTGTACATGTATCTTTTAATTTTGCATTCAGTATGCATCTGTAATAATTTTACATATATTTCTAATTTCTTTTTTTATAAAAAGTCAGCTGAAAAGCATTTTGTATGGGGAAAATAAATTCAAAGTTATTTCAAGTAGGGACCACTTTTGTGTTCAGATGGCAGCACTTGGTTTACCATTGGCAGATTGCCAGTGCCTTGATGTTGGCCAATAGCCAAGATGATGTCAGCTCTATAAATAGTTTTGGCACAGTGCCAGGATTGGAAGAGTGCAGCCAGGTATAGGCCAAGAGTGCTCTCAGTGCAGTAGCTGCATTCTATTTATAGCTTTTTCACTGCATCATATTTGGCACCAAGGTTCAGCCTGAATCTATTTATAGCTTTGGCAGACTGCCAACTGTGTCAGATTATGCAACAGGTCAAGAGTTCACTCAGTGCAGCCAGGTACAGGTCAAAAGTTCACTCAGTCTAGCTAGGTGTAGGTCAAGAGTTCACTCAGTGCAGTAGCTTGAGGGAGCAATTTGTCACAGGTCACTCGGGGGCAACTGCCTTACTTACCTAAGCCTTGTCATCCCAGTGCATCAAACTCTGGAGAAGTTTGACCTGTAGATGCTTCTTTGATGGTATTCTCATTTACAAGACAGTTGGTGCCACCTACATTGACTTTTGTAGTGTATTGGCCTGCTTATTTCTACAGAGGAATTAAATACATCAGCCTAAAAATTAGGCATGTTTATACATCTTGGATAGCTTTCTGGATTTTGTGGCAGGTGGCGCCACCTACATTTATGTATAAGCAGCAGACATTCAGCCTTATATCTCAGGACTGGTTTGATATATCCGACTGAAATTTTCCATGTGTATAGATCTCACATATCTCTTAATCATATACAAAATAGGTGGTGCCACCTGCCACCATTTTTGCACAGTGTCTGTCTGTTTATCAGCCTTGGGATAAAAACACTCATATCTCGGCTTTGGTTGGACTTATCCACCTGATATTTTGCATGTGTATACATCCTGAACAGCTTTCTTGATTTTATGACAGGTGGCGCCACTTAAATTCACGTTTAAGCTGCAGACATCCAAGGTCATATCTCGAAAAACCGTTTGTCCAGTTGGGCCAAAATTTTGCATGTGTATAGATCTCTCATAGCTCTTTATCATACGCAAAACTGGTGGCACCACCTGCAACCATTTTTGCACAGCCTCCATCTGTTCATCTGCCTTGGGCTAAAATCACTCATATCTCAGCAGTGGTTTGACTTACCCACATGAAATTTTGCAGGTTTATACATCCTGGACAGTTTTCTTGACTTATGACAGGTGGTGCCACCTACATTTACGTTTACTCTACAGACATCCAAGCTCATATCTCGTGTTCCGTATGACCTATTGGGCCAAAATTTTGCATGTGTATAGATCTCACATAGCTCTTCATCGTAGGCAAATCTGGTGGCGCCAACTGCAACCATTTTTTTGCACAGCATCCATCTGTCCATCTGCCTTGGGATAATATCGCTCATACTGTGGTTGGCTTCATATTCGCGAGGCTGAAATTTCGCGATTTTTCCATTTTTAATGTTTTGCAAGGGTTTCATTTTCGCGATCTCACAAGAACCTACTAGTATATCAAATCTTTGGCAAAACCATATACCTTTGTGTTTTATAAAATGAGAATAGGTCATGCGTTTGTGACATTTTCTTAAATAATGATGGGCCAGTACACACAGCATAGGTGGTTTAGTTCAAATTTAAGGTTTAAATTTCCCTATACCTGCAAGGATGTAATTTATTAAAAAAATTCTCTCTGTTCTAACCTATTACCATACAAGTATTGATTACACTAAATAAGAAGAACATTCTCAATTGGCCGATTATTCCCGAGGGTTTCATTTTCACGATTATTTCCCATTCGCGAATATCGCGAAATTAAAACCCTCGCAAACAAAAAGGCAACGACAGTATCTCAGCAGTGGTTTGACTTATCCACCTGAAATTTTGCAGGTTTATACATCCTGGACAGCTTTCTCAATTTTATGACAGGTGGTGCCACCTACATTCATGTTTACTCTACAGACATACAAGCTCATATCTAGGGAACTGTTTGACCGATTGGGCCAAAATTTTGCATGTGTATAGATCTCACATAGCTTTTCATCATAGGCAAAACTGGTGGCGCCACCTGCAACCATTTTTGCACAGCCTCCATCTGTTCATCTGCCTTGGGATAATATTACTCATATCTCAGCAGTGGTTTGACTTTTCCGCCTGAAATTATGCAGGTTTATACATCCTAGACAGCATTCTCGATTTTATGACAGGTGGCGCCACCTACATTCACCTTTACGCTGCAGACATCCAAGCTAATATGCAACACACCTCACTCTATTTCCCTTGCCACTTAATCTATGCCTCACTTCACCCGTCCCACTCTGATTTCTGCAGATACACATAGTTGCTTGTCAACTACCCATATTCTAGTTTTAAAATGTCCTAGTTTGAAACTTGCAGGTCCGAAACGTCCATTTTGCTGAAATCATAATGACTAGGAAGATATGCAGGACTTAAAAGGATCAATATTAAATTTAAAAAATAAACCTCCATTCATTCTCCCAAACTTTGCACAGGTTTGCATTAGGCCTGTAGGCCTTGTTTTTTATGTCCCCGCCACAAAGTGGCCGGGGCATATAGTTTTACCCATGTCCGTCCTTCCGAAATAAAACAGTTGTACGGACTTTTTTTCGCAATGCCTGCAGATATTGGCCTGATTTTTGGTGTGTGGGCAGATAATGACCAGTTACAGATCGAGTTCGCGTTTTGTCCTGGTTGACCTACTTTTGACCGTTTTACGGCTCCTTAACTTAGAAAATTTCATGAAAAATAGAAATTTTCATAACAAATACACATGTACAGACTTTTTTCACAGTGCCTGCAGATATTGGCCTGATTTTTGGTGTGTGGGCAGATAACAACCAGTTACAGATCGAGTTCGCGTTTTGTCCCAGTTTACTTACTTTTGATTGTTTTACAGCTCCTAAACATAGAAAATTTCATGAAAGACAGAAATTTTTCTGGAAAATGCACATGTATGGACTTTTTTTCACAGTCCCTGCAGATACTGGCATGTGTTTTGGTGTGTTGCTTGATAATGACCTGTAACAGATCGAGTTTGCATTTTGCCCTTGTTGACCTAGGTTTGACCATATGACTCCTGAACTTAAAATTTTTTTCAAAATTTAACAAATGTTTCTAATTTGCCCCAGGCAGGGGCATTCAGGTCGTTCTGACACATCTAGTTGTTCTAAATGTTTATTACTTGCATTGTTCATATACATGTTACACATGTTCTTGAAAAGTAATGGTCCAGCATTGAAGCATTATACCTGGTGTAATCTCTTTGCACAGGTTCCCCATAAGGCCTGAAGGCCTTGTTTTTGATTTTTTAACAAATTTTTTATGCCCCCGCCACTTGTTGCGGGGGCATATAGTTTTAACCATAATGACCATTTACAGATCAAGTTCGCGTTTCGTCCCAGTTGACCTACTTTTGACCGTTTTACGGCTCTTTAACTTAGAAAATTTCATGAAAAATAGAAATTTTCATGACAAATACACATGTACAGACTTTTTTTTTGCATTGCCTGCAGATACTGGCCTAAATTTTTGGTGTGTGGGCAGATAACAACCAGTTACAGATCGAGTTCGCGTTTTGTCCCGGTTGACCTACTTTTGACCGTTTTACAGCTCTTTAACTTAAAAAATTTCATGACAAATAGAAATTTTCATGAAATATACACATGTACGGACTTTTTTTCGCAGTTCCTGCAGATATTGGCCTGATTTTTTGTGTGTAGGCAGATATTGACTAGTTACAGATAGAGTTCATGTTTCGTCCCAGTTGACCTACTTTTGACAGTTTTACAGCTCCTGAACATAGAAGATTTCATGAAAATTATAAATTTCCATGACAAATACACATATACAGACTTTTTTTCGCATTGCCAGCAGATACGGGCCTGATTTTTGGTGTGTGGGCAGATAATGATCAGTTACAGATCAAGTTCTTGTTTTTTTCCAGTTGACCTACTTTTGACCATTTGACTGCTCTTGAACATAGAAAGTTTCATGAAAAATAGAAATTTTCATAACAAATGCATATGTTAGGACTTTTTTCCGCAATGCCTGCAGATACCTTCCTAATTTTTTATGTGTGGGCAGATAATGACCAGTTACAGATCGAGTTTGCGTTTTGTCCCGGTTGACCTACTTTTGATTGTTTTACGACTCCTAAACAGAAAATTTCATGAAAAAATATAAATTTTCATGACAAATGTACATGTACAGCAATTTTTAGCCCTCAGCTCATAGACTGATGGGCTATTGTCGTCACCCAAGCTGACCGTCCGTCCGTCTGTCTGTCCGTTCCGCATCTGTTAACTTTTACCTTGTGAGCAGGATATCTCTTTAAGGATTCACCGTTGGAATTTTATTTCATCAGTGAAGATGTATATCGATAAAAGTTCGAAGATTGGTGAACTTGACCCATTTTTAGCGAACCTGTGAGCTTATGCTATGGTGCAGCGGCGTCCGTCGTGTGTCGTCTGTACATTAACCATAGCTATCTCAAAAATGGCAGGAGCTAGCATCACCAAATTTTTTGCAAATAATCAGTTATTCAAAAAACTATATCGGATTTTGTTTATTTTTTTTCTAACTGCTTTTTCTTAGATTTTATAGGGAAAAAGCTAAAAAAGCTTTAAAAATCTTCTTCTCCGAAACTGCCCGGCCAAATTGTCCAATATTTTACAGAAATGATCCCTGGAACAATCTTTCTCAAGTTTTTCGAATGGTTCCAGTTCGGAGATTTTTGGCCGAGTTACAGGAGGTGGAACTTTGTTAACTGTGCAAAAAAGCATATTAAAATTTATATCTCAAAAACTGCTGTAGCTATCATCACCAAATTTTATGCCAATGTTGGTCACATAGGTCATATCTGAAATTGCGGTATTGGTGGCGCCACCTGCATCAGCCTTTTTTGTACGGGGTCATCAGTGCCTGTATCACACTGAGAGATACAAAAAAACTTCCTCTCTGAAACCCATTGGTCAAAATGTTTAATATCGCACAGAAATGATCCTAGGGTAGTGCTTTCTGAAGTTTGTTCAAATGGTCTCTTTTCAGTGACTTTTGGCTAAGTTATGGCAAGCTGAATTTAGTCATATGCCATAACAGCCCATTTTAGCTCAGTGGATACAAAGATCTTCTTCTCAAAAACCACTGGGCCAAATTCTTAAATCTCACATATTAATTATCCTCAGATATTGATAATTCAAATTTGTTCAAATGGTTTTGGTTCAGTGCTTTTTGGCTGATTTATGGGAAGCTGAACGAGTTATAAATCTGCAAAAGTTTTTCAACTGATGCCATTGAAGCCAGTTTGTTAAATATTTTACAAGAATAATCCCTACAATAATTCTTATAATAATTGTCATAAATGGTTCCACATGAATGATTTTTGGCTGAATTATGGAGATTGAATTGAGTCATTTTACCATACATGTTAGCTGTGTGATGCTGTTACATCAAGCCTAGCACCAGTTTATCAGCATCTATAACATCATGCCACTAGACGTTTAGATTTCAGGTTATCTTTGGTTAATATTGACAAGAAAGTTTTTTTAAAAGCTTTTAAAAAATTTAGATTTATGATTAAAGTTAGTTATTATACCAGACAATGTTACAATCATGGATATTCAGCTCTCTGTGGCTATATAAAGACAACTGTACGTGGATTATAAATTTTTGGTTTCCCTACTCAACTTAATTCAAGAATTTGCCATCAATTAGATATATCTGTATTTTAATTTTGCATTCAGTATGCATCCGTAATAATTTTACATATATTCCTGATGTCTTTTTTTATAAAAAGTCAGCTGAAAAGCATTTTCTATCGGGAAAATAAATTTTAAAGTTATTTCAAGTAGGGACCACTTTAATGTACAGATGGCAGCACTTGGTTTACCATTGGCAGATTGCCAGTGCCTTGATGTTGGCCATTAGCCAAGATGATGTCAGCTCTATAAATAGTTTTGGCACAGTGCCAGGATTGGAAGAAGTGCAGCAAGGTATAGGTCAAGAGTTCAATCAGTGCAGTAGCTGCATTCTATTTATAGCTTTGGCAGACTGCTCACTGCATCATATTTGGCACCAAAGTTCAGCCTGAATCTATTTATAGCTTTGGCAGACTGCCAGCTGTGTCAGATTATGCAACAGGTCAAGAGTTCACTCAGTGCAGCAATTTGTCCTAGGTCACTCGGGGGCAACTGCCTTACTCACCTGAGCCTTGTCAGCCCAGTGCATCTCACTCTGGGGAAGTTTGATGTATTGGACTGATATTTTGACCTGCCTATGCATCTTTAATGGTATTCTCATTTACAAGACAGGTGGTGCCACCTACATTGACTTTTGCAGTGTGTGCGCCTGCTTATTTCTACAGAGGAATTTGATACGTCAGCCTAAAATTGGGCATGTTTATACATATCGGGTAGCCCTCATTTTTGGTTGACCTCTGACCTTTCTTCTCTGCCCAGCGTCTCTGTCCATTTGTGCGTCTGTTTCCACGCATAAACCCACATATCTCGGCAATGGTTTGACTGATAAGGGTAAAGATTTTGCACAAATGTAGCCCTTAGAAAGCTTTATAACATACACTAAAAATGGTGGCGCCACTTGCAACCATTTTTGCACAGCGTCCATCTGTTCATCTGCCTTGGGATAAAATCACTCATATCTCAGCAGTTGTTTGACTTATTCAACTGAAATTTTGCAGGTTTATACATCCTGGACAATTTTCTCGATTTTATGACAGGTGCCACCACCTGCATTCACGTTTATGCTGAAGACATCCATGCTAATATTCAACACACCTCACTCTATTCCCCTTGCCACTTAATCCATGCCTCACTTCACCCGTGCCACTCTGATTTCTGCGGATACACATAGGCGCTTGTCCACTACCCATATTCTAGTTTTAAAATGTCCAAGTCTGAAACTTGCAGGTCTGAAACTTCCATTTTGCTGAAATCATAATGACTAAGGTAGATATGCAGGACTTAGGAGAATCAATATTAAATTTTAAAAATTAAAACCTCCATTCATACCCCTAAACTTTGCACAGGTTCGCATTAGGCCTGTAGGCCTTGTTCTAAATTTTAGAGCTGATTATAGAAAAACACTCAGAAGCTTATATCTCAGGAACCATTGTCTGGATTTTCACAAAACTTACTATGACCTTTGTGACTGATGGTCTGTATGTGCTGCACAGTTTTGGTGGTGCCACCTGCAATTTCTGATTTTTTAATGAATTTTTATCGGATTTTTCAATTTTGGCTTTTTGTGCAGGATATCTCCAAAGGTATTCAACACAGAAACTTCATTTCTTCAGTGCTATTGCATTATACTTACAAAATCTTGGTCAAGTTCAAAGATGGGTGATCCTGACCTACTTTTCAAGGTCACAGAGCTTAGTATAGAAAAAAACTTGGGAGCTTATTTCTCAGGAAGCATTTGGTGGATTGTTATGAAACATGGTACATACCTCTCCAATTTAAATTTATAACTGAATATCAGCTTTTGCTAATATTCTAGTTTTGCAATGCAATCCTTACAGATACTGGCCTAATGTTTGGTCTGTGGGCGCATAATGACCACTTACAGATTGAGTTTGCGTTTTGTCCCAGTTAACCTATTTTTGACTATGATTTTTGGTGTGTTGCTTGATAATGACCCGTTACAGATCGAGTTTACATATTGCCCTTAGTGACCTACTTTTGACCATACGACACCTCCTGAACTTAAAAAATTTTACAAAATTTAACAAATATTTCTAATTTGCCCCAGGCGGGGGTTATTTGTGTCGTTCCGACACATCTAGTTTCTCTATTTGTCAGACACCTTAAGATGCAGTCATCTGTTAACAGGGCACAAATCCTAAGAACTGGACCTGTAATCTTCTTTCTTGACATGCAGGGAGGCCCATGAAAAGTCTCTTTGGAAACCTGGAATAAGGTCTCTGTTACCCATATTCTTCGAGCTATGGGGTTCTGAAGTAACCCCCAGAATAATGGAAAATTTGATACAAAAAGTTCAAGTATCTGAACAACTAATGCATTGATCACCATGATTTTTAGCTCAGCTGTCTGTTAGTCAACTGAGGTATAGGAATGGGGCTTTGCCAGTCCGGCCGAACGTTAGCAGGGCACAAATCATAACTGCTTGACCTAGAAACCTCTTAAGTGAATATCCAGGGAGGTCAATAAAAAATCTCCTTGGAAACCTGAAAATAGGTCACTGCAACCTATATCGGCCGAGCTATGGGGCTTGAAAGTACCCCCCAGAATAATAAAAAATATAATACAAAACCTCCAATATCTTGATAATTAAGACATAGATTGTCTTGAATCATGCCTTGAATATTGACCATGACTAGTTTTGTCAGTTCCCAAAAAGTGGTGGCGCCACCTGTATTTTTGTTATTTTAACAAATATTTTTTTATTTTTTTACTATTAAATGACAACAATCATGTCAGTGTCTCAGCTGTTATTACATATAGTGTCTCAAAACCTGGTGTGTTTATTGATCACATGTGGATGCCATATAGTTATCACCCTGTCTGTCTGTTTGTCTGTCTGTCTGTCAATCCGTCCATCCACACAAATTTGTTTCCAGATGATAACTCCAGGTTGTATTGACACATGGATTTCAAACTTGACTTACATATGGCCCACCACTAAAGCAAGAACCTATATGATTTTATGGTCATGAGGTCAAAGGTCAAGGTCAAAGGACTCACTTTTTAGCGAACCTGTGAGCTTATGTGATGGCGCAGCGTAGTCCGTCCATCGTCAGCCGTCCGCCGTCCAGGGCTGTCTTTCCGCTGTCCAGGGCTGTAAGTCAGAAACTGTCGGAGCTAGCAGCTCCAAATTGCATGTATGAATTAGTCACATGTGAAACTTGGTGCCCTGGAGCTTATTATTGGGTATCTGCATTAATTTAGATTTTATAGAGAAAAAGCTTAAAAAATCTTCTTCTCTGAAATTGTCCAGCCAAATTGTCCAATATTTCACAGAAATGATCCCTGGAACACTTTCTCTCAAGTTTGTTAGAATGGTTCCAGTTGGGAGATTTTTGGCTGAGTTACAGGAGGTTGAACTTAGTCATCTGTCCAAAAAAGCACACTAAAATTAAAATCTCAGAAACGGCTGGAGCTATAATCACCAAATTTTATACCAATGTTTGTCACATATGTCATATCTGATTTTGAGGTATTGGTGGTGCCACCTACATTGATGTGTTTTTTACAAGCGAAAATGTAATTTTAAACTCTTCTAGCTTATACACTGATTTATGATGAAACTGTTAAGCTGATTGGTTTAAACTTTACAAGAATTATTCTATGGTAGGGTTCTGCCAGTTTTATAAGAATAGATTGGGTAAATACAGTTTTAAAAAAACATTTTAGCCAATTGAAAAAGGCTTTCTGTATTTGAAAATAGATTTGACAACGTGCTGAGTTTCAGCAGCCAAGTCAAGAGGTCACTCAGTACAAACAGGTGGTGTCCAGACATCACCATGGCAACTGACCTGGCTCTGGGGAGGTGTCTAGACAATGTGTTTAGACGTCTAGACACAGCATCTAGACGTCTAGACACAATGTTTAGATGCAGAATTCCCAGATTATTGGAACTATATCTTTTGAAAAAACTTGGTTTGCATTTAAAGCGAGTCGGGTTTATCATCAGGTCATATGTGAACTGCTGCACCCTCATTTTTGGTTGACCTCTGACCTTACCTCGCTGCCCAGCGTCCATTTGTTTATCTGTTGCCACACATAAAGCCGCATATCTCGGAAACCGTTTGACCAATCAGGCTAAAAAATATGCACAAATGTAGCCCTTTGATAGCTTTATAACATACACTAGAAATGGTGGCGCCACTTGCAACCATTTTTGCACAGCGTCCATCTGTTCATCTGCCTTGGGATAATATCACTCATATCTCAGCAGTGGTTTGACTTATCCACCTGAAATTTTGCAGGTTTATACATCCTGGACAGCTTTCTCGATTTATGACAGGTGGCGCCACCTACATTCATGTTTACTCTGCAGAAATCCAAGCTCATATCTCGGGAACAGTTTGACCGATTGGGCCAAAATTTTGCATGTTTATAGATCTCACATAGCTCTTCATCATAGGCAAAACTGGTGGGGCCACCTGCAACCACTTTTGCACAGCGTCCATCTGTTCATCTGCCTTGGGATAAAACACTCATGTCTCAGCAGTGGTTTGACTTATCCACCTGAAATTTTGCAGGTTTATCCATCCTGGACAGCTTTCTCAATTTATGACAGGTGGCGCCACCTACATTCATCTTTACTCTGCAGACATCCAAGCTCATTTTTCGGGAACTGTTTGACTGATTGGGCCAAAATTTTGCATGTGTATAGATCTCACATAGTTCTTCATCATAGGCAAAACTGGTGGAGCCACCAGCAATCTTTTTTGCACAGCATCCATCTGTTATCTGCCTTAGGATAATATTACTCATTTCTCAGCAGTGTTTTGACTTTTCCACCTGAAATTTTGCAGGTTTATACATCCTGGACAGCTTTCTCGATTTTATGACAGGTGGCGTCACCTACATTCATGTTTACTCTGCAGACATCCAAGCTCATATCTCGAGAATCATTTGACCTATTGGGCCAAAATTTTGCTTTTGTATAGATCTCACATAGCTCTTCATCATAAGCGAAACTGGTGGCGCCACCTGCAACCACTTATAAACACTGTCCATTTGTTCATCTGCCTTGGGATAAAATCACTCATATCTCAGCAGTGGTTTGATTTATCCACCTGAAATTTTGCAGGTTTATACATCATGGAAAGTTTTCTCAATTTTATGACAGGTGGCACCACCTACATTCCCGTTTACGCTGCAGACATCCGTGCTGATATGAAACACACCTCACTCTATTCCCCTTTCCACTTAATCCATGCCTCACTTCACCTGTCCCACTCTGATTTCTGCGGATGCACAGTCTCTTGTCGACTACCCATATTCTAGTTTTAAAATGTCCTAGTCTGAAACTTGCAGGTCAGAAATGTCCATTTTTCTGAAATCATAATGACTAGGGTATGCAGGACTTATTATTATGGCTGCATTTTAAGCCAAGCTTTTCATCCCAAACTTTCCATTTTGCTCATTTAGCTGACGTGCCAGTATGGGGAGAGCATAAATGAATTTGGGGTCACAAGGTCAAAGGTCAAGGTCACAGGGACCATCTGTTCACAAATTAGTTTCCAGATGATGACTCCAGTTTAGTTTGACATATTGGTTTTAAACTTAACATATATGACTCGCCACTTAAGTAAGAACCGTGTGGATTTTGGGGTCCAGGGGTTAAAGATCATGGTCACAGGACTCATTTCTTTAAAAAGAATGCATATGCATTTGAAGCCAAACTTTTCACTCAAACCTTACATCTTCAAGATATTGGTAACCTGCCAAAAGGGGAAGATTCTGTTCATTTTTAGGGTCATGAGGTCAAAGGGTAAGGTCACAGGACCAACTTCTTTAAAAAGATTGTTGATGTATTTTTAGCCAAACTTTCTGTCCGGAACATTCTGTCTTCCAGATGTTGCTCACCTGCCAATAGAAGCAGTAACTTATGGATATTGGGGTCACAAGGTCAAGGGTATGGGGGCCATCAATCCACATATTGGTTACAAGATGATAACACCAGTTTGATTTGAAATATTGATTTCAAACTTGACTTATATATGGCCCACCACTAAAGTAAGAACTGTTGATTCTGGGGTCATGAGATTAAAGGTCAAGATCACAGGACCCACTACTTTAGAAAGATTGTGGATGCATTTTAAGCCAAACTTTTCATCTCAATCCTTCCATCATCAACATACGGTGCACCTGCCAATAGGGGATGTTTCCTTTTGATTTTGGGGTCATAAGGTTAAAGGTTAAGGTCACAGGGCCCATCCATTCACAAATTAATTTATGGATGATAACTCAAGTTTGGGTAGACAGGTTGGCTTCAAACTGATCACAGGACCAATATTTTGGAAAACCTCATAAACATATATCCTTATAGACAAATGCAGCTGAGCTGACCCATTGGTCCCTAGTTTTGCATGGATATTAGTCATGGAGTGTTCCAATAGTTTCTTCAGCCTGGTGGGGCCACCTGTATTTTTCAATTATTTATGATTTTTTTTCTAGATTTCTGATACCTTAAAACATGCAGTCATCTGTTAACAGGGCACGAATGGTAACCATTGGACTTAGAATCTTTTTAACTTGACATGCAGGGAGGCCCATGAAAAGTCTCCTAGAAAACCTGAAATTAGGTCTCTGTTACCCATAACCTCTGAGCTATAGGGCTTTGAAGTGCCCCCAAGAAAAACTAAAAATTTGATACAAAAGCTCTAGTATCTCAACAAATATTCATTGATTGCCATGCTTCTTTGCATGCATATTCATCATGGAGTGTTTCATCAGTTCCTGCTGACTGGTTGGGCCACCTGTATTTTTAGCTCGGCTGACTATAAGTCATCTGAGGTATAGTCATTGTCCATTGTCTGTCGTCCGTCCGTCTGTCCGTAGATGTGGCACGTTTTGAAACCGTAAGACCTAGGAATCCAAAATTCGGCATAATGTTAGATGTCCCCAAGATCGCCTACCAAGCCGAAAACTGGGTCTTTGCCACTTCGTTCCTTTGAGAAATTAAGGAAAAACCTCGATTTTTTTATTAAAAACCTATTTTCACACTTCAGGACTGCCTAATATCAAAACTACTCATCTGTTTTTCCTCTTATTTACCATGAATATTCCCCTATATAGTTCCTATGTACATGCCAGAAATTATGTCTTTATTATATAATTTAGAAAAGTTATGGGCCCAAACATAATGCATTTTGTTAAAAATCAGGGAAGATATTTGATCACTTAACACAAAACATGTTAAAGCTATGGACTTTTTTTCCCAGTAATATAACTTTAATTAATCAAAATTAAATTGTATACCCAAAATTAGATCAAAATCTTTTAAATTTTTTCAAATATTAACAAAAAAATAAAAACTTGGTACCTTAAGTTTTGCCCAACTTTGACCATGGCACGTTTTTTTCCTGTAAGTACTGTGGATTTAATTTTCACAGCATGTTTATGTTAGCATTTTGTCTGTTAACACCAAAACTTTGAAACCAGTTGATCAAAAACTGTAGATTTTATTCAAGTTTTCAAGCACCATGTAACATATTGTTTACATCAACTTGTGTTATGCAGTTTGCAAGAGCTCAGCTCCCCATCTTCAGCTCTCAGTTCCTAAAATTTGGCATACAATTAGATGTCTCCAAAATCCCCTACCATGCCAAGAATTTGGTCACTAGGACTTAATACCTTCGAGATATTAATGAAAAACTTCATTTTTCCATTAAAAACCCATTGTTACACTTCAAGACTGCCTAATATCAAAACCACTAATCTGACTTTAATCATATATAATATATATTTTTCTATACATTCTCTAAGCACATGCCAGAAATGATGTCAGTATTGCCTAATTGTTTTAAGTTATGGGCCCAAACATAATGCACTTTGTAAAAAATCAAGAAATATATTTACTCCCTTTACAAGGGGATTGCTGAAGCTAGAGATTTTTTGTCAAGGATGTAACATTATTTAATCAAGATTCAATTGAATACCCAAAATTATTTCTGAATTTTTCAAATTTTATAAGTTATTAGTATAAAATATAAAATTAGTACCTTAAATTTTGCCCAACTTTGACCATGGCAAGTTTGTTTCCTGTGAGCACTGTTGATCTAATTTTCATATCATGCACACATAAGGATTTCAGCTTTTCAGTTTAGAAAGCTGAAAGAAATTGGCCAAAAATTGTAGCTTTTATTAATGTTTTTATGATACCATGTCAGACCTTGGCTCTCTCAAGCCCCTCTTGAGTCAACTTTATGTTGACCTTGTTGAACTTTCACCAAATTATGCATGCTTGACGCGAGGCATTCACTGGGGCAGCCAGGCAGCTTATGGCCAGCCACAATTGATCCAGGTGTCCAACCCAACTCATCTAGTAGTTTTAACCAACAACATAACAATAAATTAATAAATTTTTATTGATTTTAATAACAAATTAAAGAAAAATAGAATAGGAATTTGTTAGTTTATAATAACAGGAAATTAACTTGCAGTTACTGATGATATAAGAATCTTGTATCGATTGATAGAATGTCACATATTCCAAATAACACCATGCAGTATTTTTATGCCCCCTGCC
Organism: Sipunculus nudus; assembly: GCA_026874595.1. Lineage (NCBI taxonomy): Eukaryota > Metazoa > Annelida > Sipuncula > Golfingiida > Sipunculidae > Sipunculus > Sipunculus nudus. The sequence continues at coordinate 48,402,878 of CM049312.1, forward strand.
ACAAAGTGGCCGGGGCATATAGTTTTACCCATGTCCATCATTCCGTCCTTCCGTCATTCTGAAATCAAACAGTTGTATGGACTTTTTTACGCAATGCCTGCACATATTGGCCTGATTTTTAGTGTGTGGGCAGATATAGACCAGTTACAGATCAAGTTCGCGTTTCGTCCCGGTTGACCTACTTTTGACTGTTTTACAGCTCCTAAACTTAAAAAATTTCATGAAAAATAGAAATTTCATGACAAATACACATGTACACACTTTTTTTCGCAATGCCTGCAGATATTGGCCTGATTTTTGGTGTGTAAGCAGATAATGACCAGTTACAGATCGAGTTCGCGTTTTGTCCCAGTTGACCTATTTTTGACTGTTTTACAGCTCCTAAACTTAGAAAATTTCATGAAAAATAGAAATTTTCATGACAAATGTACACATGCATGTACGGACTTTTTTTCGCAATGCCTGCAGATATTGGCCTGATTTTTTGTGTGTGGGCAGATAATGACCAGTTACAGATCAAGTTCGCGTTTTGTCACAGTTGACCTACTTTTGAACGTTTTACGGCTCCTAAACATAAAAAATTTCATGAAAGACAGAAATTTTTATGGAAAATGCACGTTTGGACTTTTTTTCACAATGCCTGCATATACTGGCATGATTTTTTGTGTGTGGGCAGATAATGACCAGTTACAGATCGAGTTCACGTTTTGTCCCAGTTGACCTACTTTTGACCATTTGTCGGTGCTCTAACATAGAAAATTTCATAAAAAAGTGCACATGTATGGACTTTTTTTCACAGTGCCTGCAGATACGGGCCTGATTTTTGGTGTGTAGGCAGATAATGACCAGTTACAGATCGAGTTCTTGTTTTGTCCCAGTTGACCTACTTTTGACCATTTGACTGCTCCTGAACATAGAAAGTTTCATGAAAAATAGAAATTTTCATAACAAATGCATATGTACTGACTTTTTTTCCTCAATGTCTGCAGATACCACCCTGATTTTTTATGTGTGGGCAGATAATGACAGTTACAGATCAAGTTCGTGTTTCGTCCTGGTTGACCTACTTTTGATTGTTTTACGGCTCACAAACATAAAAAATTTCATGAAAGACAGAAATTTTTATGGAAAATGCACATGTGTGGACTTTTTTTCACAATGCCTGCATATACTGGCATGATTTTTGGTGTGTTGCTTGATAATGACCCGTTACAGATCGAGTTTGCATTTTGCCCTTGTTGACCTACTTTTGACTATACGACACCTCCTGAACTTAAAAAATTTTTCAAAATTTTACAAATGTTTCTGATTTGCCCCAGGCGGGGGCATTCGTGTCGTTCAGACACATCTAGTTCAGTTCAATTTTAATGATATAAAAGTCAATCATATTATTCATTACTAATCATTAGGGATCATATGAAGGAAATTACTGATAGACAAAGATGCAGTTGATAATATTAATCTAGATTCCTACTGTGTCTTATGTGTACATTAATGTGAAATTAGTCCAAAATGAATATATTTATTTTTTTTAATATTAATAAAAGCCATAAAAACCAGGTACTTATGATCATTAGGCCAAAAAAAAAATCCTTTGTTTCTGGTAACATAGCAGAAAATCTTGGGTCGGTAGGTAGGTAACAGTTTTTTTTTTTTTTTTTTTACATCCCGTTTCATTACACGAGTTCAGTGCTACATGATCTCTATATGCTATCAATTTACACACAAAACACCTTAAATTTGTAATTACACGTACACACATGTGTCTGAAATAGATATTCCGCCACGTATTAAGAAATTCTGTATCAAAGTCTGACAGGTCCTAAAGTGTTGTGGCCTGATCTTCATCTTCGCTCACCGCAAATTTATGCAAAGAAGACAAAGCTGCATTCAGGTAACTTGCCACAGTCCCGAGTGATGTCAGAAAATGTCTGATTAATTTTACCTTAAAATTTGGAATGGAGACGTGGATGGGGGATAGGAAACAGGAATTTATTTTCCCTTGTCGTATCGTAAAAGCGGTCCTAATTTGGATGATGCTATAATGGAAATATTAATGATGGCTATCATATAGATTGTTGCAAGGTGAGTCAGATAGAAAAAAAGTATAAATACCTTTAAATGCATGTTTATATTGGTTATTATAACTATTTATGCAATGCAATAAATTGTATTTGATGTTTGCAAATTAGTTAAAACATGGCATTTTATTGTAATGATTGTATCACCGGTATTGAGAAAATATTGATGTGTTTACTTCCAAATCATCCTAGGAGTTAACAATTTTAAAAGTGTCCAGAGGTTGTCTTTTGATTGTAAAAATTCAGTGTGTACCTGGAGGTTCCAGTGAAAATATGTGATCTGATCTGCTTGTCGCTGTTTGTAGGTATTTATTTTGATCAGAAAAACAAACTCCCTAAATTCATGGAATCCCCCAAAAAGAGTTCCTTGGATTTATATTTGATTATGTACAATTATCATACTATTCTTAATCATTTTCTGAGCATAAAGTTTGTACTATCTGGAATTTTCAAGGAAAGATCAGAAAATCTAATAAATTTCGCACAGATTGCCTGTGGTCATGATCGTCACTTAATCTATTTGACACATCATTCATGTCACCAGGTCACTTCCTTTTGCCAGGGGCGCATTTAAAAATATTGCCGGTTAACTGAATTGACTAGAAATATCTGAATTTACCATGTGGATTTTCGCGGGAAACTGAAGTGGATTTGCGATCACTGATTTGCCAGAAGTCACTTGGCGCTCTGTTACCGTCAACTCATAACTGTCGAGAGGTCAGGAGTTCATGCAATGCAGCTTGGGTGTGGAAAAAATGTGTCTCTTCCTTTTATCGTACACTGCGTACAACTGCTCAATTTAATATTCAAGATAATAAAGGGAGTGTACGCACAGGACGGAACAGCCTCCCGGAGCGCTACCGTGTCATGTACTCTTTGTGACAACGCATACAACCGCGTAGTTTCCACTGGCAATGTGGCTTCTTGGACGAGGGAATTCATCAAATAATACAAATATTACTGTTGAAATGGAATATTTTGTTATATTTATATATAGTAATAGGTGAAACAAGCCCATTTTATATCTCTGAATAACTTTGTTTAGACCAGTTGACGTGAAAATCAGTACCGCCGACCGTGTCCATTTTAAACTTCTGTTAGCAATATCAAAGTTGAAAGAAAAGAAACTGCAGGGGAATTTGACTTGAGAAAGTGGTGACTTGTAAGGTGGAAAGATGAAATTCAGACATTTTTGCTGCAAAAAGTTTCATACATATACATTTTGTCCAGGATATTTTGGCGCGAAAGGAAAATCATACGCTCAAAACGTATTTTGCTTAACCTTTGCCGAATGAAATGACCCCCCCCCCCCCCCTCGTAATTGGTCGGTGCAAGTTTTGTCAGAAACTCTGACAGTAGTATTGGTATATTCGCGTGGCTGTCAACATAAGGTCTACCTCGTTTAATACCAGACGGTCGGACTTGAAAGCCTGGACTTTACATATATATCAGCCTGGACCTCCAGCGACACATGTCAAGCGAAGATGCACGGAGGTCGGCAAATGAGGAAATTTGACCAGTTACGTCAGAGACATTGTTAGGTCATTTATTAGAATAGACTCTTCATATTATATAATAAGGCAACCTGACATAAGCTGCCATAAATTACAACAATTACATGTCAAGAAAAAGAGAAGCTTCTAGAAACATGCGTATTTAACAGTGGTGAACTTTTGAAATACCAAATGTGTCGATAAACTTTATCCTGTGCTGCGACTCTTAGCAAACGTCAGCCTGACGGGGAATACCGAGAGCGCTTTTTCTAAGAATAATTATAGCGGAAATCTGCACTGAAAAGGTCTGGCGGGAAAATTGGGACACTTTTTTATTCTTCGAAGGCATGTATTTATTGCTTATTTTGGCATACAAATCAATCTAAAAACTTTTGAGTTGGCTGGAAAAATTAGGGTCGGTCGGGTGACCGGAAACAAAAGTTTTTTTTGGCCTTATTTAAATGTGTAAATTTTGTATATTCTGGATTCTCAACATCATTGTTTGGTGAAAACTATATAAATACCAGACATGGTGCAAATACTTTGCAATTGAAAATTTAATACAAATATGAATATGTACTCCATTATAAAATTTCTTGCATAAAGAATGGGAATTCAGGTTAAAATGAAAGTATATGAATACCAGTGCAAATACTTTCAAAATGTATTCATGAATGCATTCATGAATATATTCTTTAATATTATTTTTATAATCATTTCAGTTATATTTCATTTAAAAAATCATATGATTCTCTTATTATTTTTAATAAAAATTATATTTGGGACAATATTTGTAATTTTTTTAATAAATAGTTAAACTCTTATATTATATGTTCTGCTTATAAGTTATATGGCCAAGTCAAAATCTGTGTGACAATAGTTCTCCATTTGTTAATAATATAAATTAAATCAATCCTCTTCCCTGTCTCCACAGGTATTATCAAAATCATACATAAGCTAAACAAAAACAACTCATAATACAGCTTATTTTTATTACCACACTAAACCTGCATGTGCCTCATTTCTAAATCATATTTTTTATCATATATAACAGCTGAGCGCCGTGACCCATAGGTCCCTTGTTTTTATTTTTTATGATTTCTTTTTCTCTATTTTTGAGACCTTAAAAGATGCAGTCATCTGTTAACAGGGCTCAAATGGTAACCATTGGACCTAGAATCTTCTATCTTGACATGCTGGGAGGTTAATAAAATATCTCAGTGGAAACCTGAAATTAGGTCTCTGTTACCCATATCCTCAGAGCTATAGGGCTCAGTAGACCATCAAGAATCACTTAACATTTGATACAAAAGCTCTAGTATCTCAACAAATTGTGCATAGATTGCCATGATTCATCATGGTATGTTTCATCATTCTTGCAGACTGGTAGCGCCACCTGGATTTTTTTCAATTTTTATGCATTTTCTCTCTATTTTTGAAACCTTCAAAGATACGGTCGTCCATTAACAGAACAGGGAGGTCGATGAAAAATATCCTCGGAAACATGAAAATCAGGTCTCCGTTACCCATATTCTATGAGCAATGGGGCTTATAAGCACACCCGAGAATTTTTGAAAATTTGATACCAAAGAAGGGCACAAATCATAACCATTGGACCCAGAATCTTCTCACTCTGCATCATGAGAGTTCCTCAAAAGTTCTCCCCTCAAAACCTGAAATTTGGTCACTGTAACCTATATTCTTAGAGTTATATGGTATGTTTGAGCATCCCAGAAGTAATGAAAAATACACACAAATTGCCAGGTTCCTCAGGAAAGGCTGGTTCAATTGTTATCAAATTTGGTGTGCTAATGGGTCTTGATGAGCTTAAGCTAATATGCGTGAATGATGATGCCACCTATATTATCTTAAGTAGTTTCCTGTGCAAGGACATATTGTCAACATGTCAGTTGGCTGAGCATCATGACCCATGGGTCACTTGTTATCAAGCTCCTGGAACAAAGCCTTTCTCTGCCTGTCTGAATATCATCAATTATAAAAAAAAAATGAAATGTGAAATGTTCCTTGAAATATTTTGTGATAAATGTATCAGAGTGAACAGTTATATGGTGGAAGACCATGTATAAGCTACAAATTCGAGTTTAATACCCGTTTTATGGTAGCGAACTGCACACCACACAGTCCGAGAAAAACAATAAACAAATTAGGTCAGCATCTTGTGTTGTTGATTTCCACCTGCCTAAGACACCACATATTTCTTAATAAACAAATGTACCATCTCTTTGCATCATAACACTTTGAAGGTGCCACCGGCAGGGGACAATAAAAATGGTGATCTTTTGTCAAGATCTTTAAAAACAAATCAGCTGAATTCTATTTCATCATCTTTAGGATACCTTGTGAACATGATAAATATTTGAAATATTGCATATATTTTTCCCTAAAATTTGACATACCAGTTCTTTCTGCCATGTTCTCAAATTAGTCTGAAGATGGATGACCTTGATCCTTCAAGTTCAAATCTGCAGAAATTTAGAATAACTGTGACCCCTATAACTTTTAAAATACTGAAGATTTCCCCCTCAAATATTGCAAATTGTTTGCACAATGCTCTGGCAAGGTAACAACTTGTGACCTCCTTGATCTGCATGGGCTAACCAGCCAAATTATAGTTCAACATCTTTAGGATTACTTGTGAAAAGAATAACTTATATTTTGTCCTCAAACTGATTGACAACATGTTCTCAAACTCCGACGAGTTCTCAGGAGATTAAAAACTGGTAACCTTTTACTTCTGGTGATTTTATACATCTCTCTTACAACTTGTATGGACCATTCATAATTGGATTCAGTCTCCACATATGTGTAACCAATCACTTAAGAAAGAACCCTGTTAACTTTGGTGTCAGAAGGTCAAAGGTGAAGATTACATCTGAAGTTGATTTCAGTTTGGCTGTCAGATGATAAAATTCCTGTTGTGATTGATAGGCTAAATGTCATGTAAGTCAGCTGAGCATCATGACTCATGGTTTGCTTGATCTTTTAGTTTAATCCAATGAATATACCTTTCAAATGGTAGGCAAGATTGAAACATTAAATGATTTTAATGAATAATTTAAATTTAACATGATGCCTTGATCACTCAAATGTATTTAAATGTACTATGGGCCTGCAGGGTCATTATGACAACAAACTCACAGATTTTAGGACAATCATAATAGGATTACCTTGCAAATAAAACAGCCCTTTAAGGTATCTGAAGTGAAAAGTGACCTATCATTATATATGTGTGTCATACATACGGTTTGTTGGTAATCAAATTGAAATCAAAAGCACCATTCATATGCTTCTTATTAAACAAGAGGACCTGTGTTATTTTACAGAGAAAGCTGAGAAACCAAGCAAGTCTCCATTCCGACAGACATACGACTGAGCAGTCTCCATGTCAGCCAGGCAAATCAGAGCGGTATTCATTCAGGTGTACTTGGAACTAATGAGGAGGATAGTATCAATTTATCAAGGTGGTCAAGTGGATCAAGATGGTGTTAATTCCACTTAAGTGTCCATGGTGAAACAGAGGCTTGATAATTATGGAATCATCCTCAAAATAATGTCTGCTAAGGATGGAGTGACATGTTAAGAAATGAGGAAATTCTTTATATTTGATTTAAGTTTCACTGGGACATTGCTGATCATCTTTGAAACTCTTGACTGATGAAAATCTTTGCAAATGCTTTTTAGCTCAGCTGACTGTAAGTCATCTGAGCTATAGCAATCACTCTTTGTCCGTCGTCCAGCCGGCCGTCCGGCCGTCTGTCCATTAACAAGGCACAAATCGTAACCGCTGGACCTGGAATCTTCTTACTTTACATCCAGAGAGATCCATGAAAAATCTCCTTGGAAACCTGGAATTAGGTCTCTGTTACCCATATCCTTCGAGCTATGGGGCCCCAAAGTACCCTCCAGAATAGTGAAAAATTTCATACAAAAACTTCAATATCACTTTAACTACATCACTGATGGTCATGATTTTTGGCATACATATTGATCATGAGATGTTTCATCAGTTTCTGCAGACTGGTGGCGCCACCTGTATTTTTAAAAATTTTTTCAATTTTTTTTTCTCTATTTTTGAGACCTTTAAGGATGTAGTTATCTGTCAACAGGGTTCAAATTGTAACGACTGGACCTAGAATCTTCATTCCTAACACAGGGAGACCCATGAAAAGTCTCCATGGAAACCTGAAATTAGGTCTCTGTTACCCATATCCTTTGAGCTATGGCACTCCAAAGTACAGCTCAGAATAATGGAAATTTTGATACAAAAGCTGAAGGATCTGAACAACTTAAGCAGAGATCACCATAATTGTTTGTATGGATATTGATCATGGAGTGTTAAATCAGTTTCTGCAGCCTGGTGGCACCACATGTATTTGATCGGGCTTTTTTTCGAATTTTTTTCTCTTTTTTTGAGACCTTTAAAGATATGAACATCTGTTAACAGGGCACAAATTATAACAACTGGACCTAGAATCTTCATTCTTTACACACAGGGAGACCCATTAAAAATCTCCATGGAAACCTGAAATTAGGTCTCTGTTACCCATATCCATTAAGCTGTATGGCTCTAAAATACCCCCCAGAAAAGTAAAAAACTTGATACAAAAACTCCAGTATCTCAATAACTTTAACACTGATGCTCATGATTTTTGGCATAGATATTGATCATGACATGTTCCATCAGTTTCAGCAGACTGGGTGCGTCACCTCTATTTTTTTCAAATTTTTACCAATTATTTTCTCTTTTTTTGAGACCTTTAAAGATGTGGTTATCTGTCAACAGGGTACAAATTGTAACAACTGGACCTAGAATCTTCATTCTTGTCATTCAAGGAGGCCCATGAAAAGTGTCTGTGGAAACCTGAAATTAGGTCTCTGTTACCCATATCCTTCAAGCTATAGGACTCCAAAGTATCCCTCAGAATAGTGGAAAATTTGATACAAAAGCTGAAGTATCTGAACAAATAATCCAGAGACCACCATGCTTCTTTGCATGGATATTGACCATTAAGTGTTTTTATTAGTTTCTGCAGACTGGTGGAGTCACCTGAATTTTTTTTAAAGTTTACACATTTTTTCTCTATTTTTGAGATATATTAATACAGACACAATCTTGGCCTGTTGGTTAATCTATCTGACGCTTCAGTTCAATGGTTATATACTACCATTCAGATGATAAAATTTCCTTTTGCAAATCTCTTCCCAGTCAGCTGAGCGTCATGACCCATGGGTCACTTGTTCTTAATTATACTAACAGCAATCAAAAAATTGAGTTTCTAACAGTGCTAGTAAACTTAATGGATTGTCACAAATTGTTTTACTGTTTATTTTTGCTATGAACTTGTTATTAAGCATTTGTTATACATTATTTTCATCCAGGGCACTATTCCATCCATTGCTATAAAAAGCATCAGTTCAGCCAAATTGCTTAATATGTTAGAGAAATAATCCAAGAAACAAACTCTCAAGTTCGTTCAAATGGTTTGGGCTCAGTAAATTTTAGCCAAGTTACATGAATTTGAACTTAGTCAAGTAAGCATATGAACAATACAATTTTTTATAACAAATAATTAGTGGTAACTAGTGTCTGTTGGAGAGACTATCTGGACAGTCGAGGGCCCTCTCTGCTGGCAACCCGGGTTCAATCCCCAGGCAGTGTGTAAAACCCGGACCCCACAGATCCCGGACCCCAAATATCAATATCCACTTTTCCATTATTTCCGAGGTCCCTAAGTGTTGCAGCTTTGTAAATGACCAATTCAGTGAAAGATTTAATTATACAAAAATATGTTGGGGAAGACAGACCCCAACTGCTTGAGTTTAATGACTGCTCCATATTGACAGACCCCAGTAACCACCACTCATATTTTTAGCAAATCTGTCAGCTAATGCAATGGTGTGGCGTTGTCCGGTGTCTGTCTGTTAACCCATATTATCTTGAAAACAACAGGCGCTAGCATCACAAAATTTTATGCAAACAAATCAGCCATCTGTAAAACCCTATTGGACTTTTTTTTTTGGCTAACTGCAATTTCTTAGATTTTAAAGAGAAAAAGCTAAACATGCGTTTAAAAGTCTTCTCCTCTGAAATGGTCAAGCCAAATTGTTCAATATTTCACATAAATAATCTCTGATACCATCTTTCTCAAGTTTGCTTGAATGATTTCAGTTACAGAAGGTTGAACTTAGTCATCGTCTGAAAAAGCACACTAAAATTTCAATCTCAGAAACGGCTGGAGCTATCATCACCTAATTTTTTGCCAATATTCAATGAAATTGAGGTATTGGTGGAGCCACCTGCATCAGCCTTTTTTGGACTGGGGCCATCAGTGCCTGTATCATAAAGAGGGCTACAAAGAACTTCTTCTCTGAAATCATATGGCCAAATTGTTTAATATGGCACAGAAATGATCCTAGGGTAGTGCTTTCTGAAGTTTGTTCAAATGGTCTCTGTTTGGTGACTTTTGGCTGAGTTATGGGAAGCTGAATTTATTCATATGCGATAACAGCCTATTTTAGCTCAGTGGCTACAAAGACCTCCTTCTCAAAAATCACTGGGCCAAATTCCTAAATCTCACACATTAATTATCCTCAGATGATGATAATTCAAGTTTGTTCAAATGGTTTTGGTTCAGTACTTTTTGCGTGTTACAGGGAAGCTGAACTTAGCCAGTTTGCTGTATCTTCCTATATGAGTGATACACCTGCAAATCATTTTTCGACAGATGTCACTTAGGCCAATTTGTTTAATATTTTACAAGAATAATCCCCACAATAATTCTTATAATAATTGTCTTTAATGGTTCCACATGAATGGCTGAATTATGGAGATTGAATTGAGTCATTTTACCATATATGTTAGCTGTGTGAAGCAGATTCATCTAGCCTGGCACCAGTTTATCAGCATCCATTACATCATGCCTCTATAGACATTTAGATTTCAGGTTTTTTATGGTTAATATTTACAAGAATGTTTTTTAAAAGCTTTTAAAATATGTAGATTCCTCATGCCAGGCAATGTTTACAGTCACAGGTTTACAGCTCTCTGTGGGTATATAAAGACGGCTGTACATGGATTATAAATAATTGGTATCCATACTTAACTTAATTCAAGATTTTGCCATCAGTGATATGTATCTGTATTGTAATTTTGCATTCAGTATGCATCTGTAGTAATTTTTAGTGAACTTGTGAGCTAATGCGATGATGTGGCAGTGTCTGTCGTCTGTACGTTAACCCATACTATTTCGAAAACAACTAGAGCTAGCATCATGAAATTTAATGCAAAAAATTAGCCATCTGAAAAATTCTGCATTTTCTTAGATTTTATAGAGAAAAAGCTTAAAACCTTTAAAAATCTTCTTCGACGAAACAGTTAAGACAAATTGTTCAATATTTCACAGAAATAATTTTTTATACCATCTTTCTCAAGTTTGTTTGAATGGTTCAAGTTCGGTGAGTTTTACAGGAAGTTGAACTTAGTCATCTGTCCAAAAAAGCATACTAAAATGACAGTCTCTGAAATGGCCGGAGCTATCATCACCAAATTTTATGCCAGTGTTGGTCACATGAGTCATATATGAAATTCAGGTATTGGTGGAGTGATCTGCATTGACCTTTTTTGTACGGGAGTCATTGGTCATCTGTTCATTAACCCATAATTTCTCAGGAATAGCAGGAGCTACCATCCCCAGATTTTATGCAATAATCTGTCACATATCAAATGTTGTGGGATTCAGCTTATTTTTTTGCTATCTGCGTTTACTTAGATTTTATAGGGAAAAAGCTGAAAAACCTTTAAAAGTCTTCTACTTGTAAACGGTCCAGCCAAATTGTTCAATATTTTGCAGAAATGATCCCAGAGGCAAGCCCGCTTAAGTTTGTTCAAATGGTTTGCATTTGATGAATTTTAGTGGAGTTACATGAATTTGAACAGTCATTTGGCCAAGTAAGCATACTGACATAGTTATCTCAGAAATGACAGAAGCTAGCATTGCCAAGTATTGAGCAAATGTTGGTCACCTGACTCATATTTGAAGTTGCAGATTTTGTGGTGCCACCTACATTGACCAGTTTTTTAGCCTCTTTCAGCTTGAAATGTTATTTCAAACTGAGGACTGCAAAACTGTTCTTCTACAAAATTATTGTTTCAATTATAACTTCTGTAATATTGCACAAAAATTATTCTTAGGTGGCCTTTGTTCAAGCTTACTTGAATGATTTTTGGCAGAATTATTGGACCTTTAACAATGAAAGAACTGCATCTTTTATTATTCTAGATATTTTGATAAAAAGTTTATGAATATGTCAGTTTGAAAAGAAGCATTTTAGCCAAAGTCGTTCAGTATTTGTAAACAGATTCACCAACACTCCAAGATTGTGTTTGTATCTTTAAATAGGTTGAGAAACTGCCAACTGTTTCAGATTTGCCAATAGATCAGGAGTTCATTCAGTGCAGCCAGATAAAGGTTCAAGAGTTCAATCAGTGCAGCCAAGCACAAGGCATGTGATCACCTCATGGGTGACATGTGAACACCTCTTGGGCACCATTTGATCACCTCATGGGTGTCATGCCCCTCAGGGCTACATGTGGAGCCAATCTATTTATAGCTTTTGCAGACTGCCAACTGTATCAGATTAGGCAACAGGTCAAAAGTTCACCCAGTCTAGCCAGGTGCAGGTCATGAGTTCACTCAGTGCAGTAGCCTGAGCCAGCAAATTTGTCACAGTTCACTCGGGGCAACTGCCTTTTTCACCTAAGCCTGGTCAGCCCCATGCAGCAGATTCAAGGTAAGTTTGATGTATTGGCCTGATATGTTGACCTGCCTATGTGTCTTTGATGGCTTTCTTTTTCATAAGACAGGTGTCACCACCTACAATGACATTTGCACAGTGTGTGACTTTTGTGCCTGCTTATTTCTATAGAGGAATTTGATATATCTTCCTGAAGTTTTTGCATATTTTTACCTATCCAGTAGCTTTGTCGTATACAAGACTGGTGGTGCCACCTACAATAATTTTTGCACAATGTGTGTACCTGTTTATTTCTCAGGAGGGGGTTGATATATCAGTCTGAACTTGGGCATATGTATATATCTCCGATATTCATTGTATACAAGACTGGTGTTGCCAGCTAAATCATTTTAAGCTCAGCTGACTGTGTAAGTCAACTGAGGTATAGGAATGGCGCTTTGTCAGTCATCCGTCCGGATGTCTGGGCATCCAGCTGATCGTTAGCAGGGCACAAATCGTAATGGCTGGTTCCAGAAACTTCTTAGTGAACATCCATCGAGGTCGATAAAAAATCTCCTTGGAAACCTGAAATTCGGTCACTGCGACCTATATCCTTCGAGCTATGGGGCTTGAAAGTACCCCCCAGAAGAGTAAAAAATTTGATACAAAATCTCCAATATCTTGAAAATTAATGCATGGTTTGTCATGAATCTTGCCTTGAATATTGACCATGACTAATTTCATCAGTTCCTGAAACATGGTGGTGACACCTTTATTTGTATCCCCAGACAAAGTTGGGATACTATGGTTTCATGACGGTCCCGCCGCCGCCGCTGAAAAACCTTGTGAGCAGGATAACTCAAAAAATATTTCACTGATCTTTTTCAAACTATACATTTGTATAGATATAGGTAAGGGGACGAAGCCTATTTAAAATTGGGTCATAACCTATGCTAGGAGAGTGACCTTGACCTTGAATAGGTCCATTTTTGCTGAAAATAACACAAATTCTTAAATATCTCAAGTAAGCTTGCATGGACTGGTCCAAAAATCAAGGTGGCCGAAGTTCTTGGATAGCCTTGTGATATACCGGAAACTAGTAGCGCCACCTATTATCCTTTTCTTGTTTTTACGCCTTTTAATACCCCCATAATTGCCACTTGACAGTACTGTAAGCATTATAAGTCAAAAACTAATGGATGGATTTCTTTCATATTATGCACATGTAGAGAGATGGGTTACGGGATGAGGTCTATTTACAATTGGGTCATGACCTTTACCATGAGAGTGGCCTTGACCTTTTATGTGTCCATATTTGGTGAAATTCACACACCTCTTATGATATCTCCAGTGTTGATAGCCATATGGATTTCAAACATAACTTATGTATGGCCCACCACTAAAGTAAGAACCCTATAGATTCTAGGGTCATGAGATCATAGGTCAAGGTCACTGGACTCGCATCTTAAAAGATACTGTGGATGCATTTTAAGCCAAACTTTCATCCCAGGTCTTCCATCTTGAATATATAGCTCACTTGCCAATAGTGGATGATCCATATCAGTTTTGGGGTCACAAGGTCAAAGGTCAAGGCCACAGGAGCCATCTGTCCAAAAATTAGTTTCTGGATGATAATTCCTGCTTTTATTGATGTATGGATTTCAAACTTGACTTGTATATGACCCACTGGAAAAGCAAGACCCGAATTGATTTTTGGGTCATGAGGTCAAAGGTCAAGGTCACAGGACACATCTTTAAAAATATTGTGGATGCATTTTCAGCCAAACATTTCATCTCAGACCTTTTATCTTGCACATATAGTTCATCTGCCAATAGAGGAAGAACCCTATCAATTTTGAGGTCACAAGGTCGAAGTTGAAGGTCACAGGAGCCATCTGTCCAAAAATTAGTTTCTGGATGATAATTCCTGCTTTTATTGATGTATGGATTTCAAACTTGACTTGTATATGACCCATTAGAAAAGCAAGACCCGAATTGATTTTGGGGTCATGAGGTTAAAAGTCAAGGTCACAGGACAAATCTTTTATTTCAAAATTCTGTTTCCATAGTACTTTCAATTTTTGCTTATCAAATAAATGTTTAATTGTATCCCCAGACAAAGTTGGAATACTTTGGTTTCACGACGGTCCAGCCGCTGCCGCAGAAAAACCTTGTGAGCAGGATAACTCAAAAAATATTTCACTGATCTTTTTCAAACTATACATTTGTATAGATATAGGTAAGGGGACGAAGCCTATTAAAAATGGGGTCATGACCTATGCTAGGAGAGTGACCTTGACCTTGAAAAGGTCCATTTTTGCTGAAAATAATACAAATTCTTAAATATCTCAAGTAAGCTTGCATGGACTGGTCCAAAAATCAAGGTGACCAAAGATCTTGGATAGCCTTGTGATATACTGGAAACTAGTGGCGCCACCTATTATCCTTTTCTTTTTTTTACGCCTTTTAATACCTCCATAATTGCCACTTGACAGTACTGTAAGCATTATAAGTCAAAAACTAATGGATGGATTTCTTTCATATTATGCACATGTAGAGAGATGGGTTATGGGATGAGGTCTATTTACATTTGGGTCATGACCTTTACCATGACAGTGGCCTTGACTTTTAATGTGTCCATATTTGGTGAAATTCACACACCTCTTATGATATCTCCAGTGTTGATAGCCATATGGATTTCAAACGTGACTTATGTATGGCCCACCACTAAAGTAAAAACCATATAGGTTCTAGGGTCATGGATCAAAGGTCAAGGTCACTGGACTCGCATCTTAAAAGATACTGTGGATACATTTTAAGCCAAACCTTCATCCCAGATCTTCCATCTTGAATATATAGCTCACTTGCCAATAGCGGATGATCCATATCAGTTTTGGGGTCACAAGGTCAAAGGTCAAGGCCACAGGAGCCATCTGTCCAAAAATTAGTTTCTGGATGATAATTCCTGCTTTTATTGATGTATGGATTTCAAACTTGACTTGTATATGTCCCATTGGAAAAGCAAGACCCGAATTGATTTTAGGGTCATGAGGTCAAAGGTCAAGGTCAAGGACACATCTTTAAAGAGATGTGGATGCATTTACAGCCAAACATTTCATCTCAGATCTTTCATCTTGCACATATAGTTCACCTGCCAAGAGAGGAAGAACCCTATCAATTTTGAGGTCACAAGGTCAAAGGTGAAGGTCACAGGAGCCATCTGTTTAAAAATTAGTTTCTGGATGATAATTCCTGCTTTTATTGATGTATAGATTTCAAACTTGACTTGTATATGTCCCATTGGAAAAGCAAGACCCAAATTTATTTTGGGGTCATGAGGTCAAAGGTCAAGGTCACAGAACACATCTTTAAAAAGATCAAGGTCACAGGACCAACATCTTCAAAAAGATTGTGGATTGATAGATGGAAGAAACAATAATTGCTTGCCAAGTGTCAGTATATGCTGCTAAAAATCAGGGCCTATTCTTAAAGGGGGGGGGCGTACTATGTCTGGGGATACTCTGGCACCTGCGGTGCCAAGAAATGTCTAGTTTTTCCTATTTTAACGAAAATTTCCCATTTATTTACTATAAAATGACAACAATCATGTCAGTTTCTCAGCTGTGATTACATCTGGTGTCCCCAAACCTGGTGTGTTAATTGATCACAAGTGGATGCCTTATACTTATCACCCTGTCTGTCTGTCTGTTTGTATGTCTGTCTGTCTGTCAATCCGTCCATCCACATAAATTTGTTTCCAGACAATAACTCCAGAGTTGGATTGACACATGGATTTCAAGCTTGACTTACACATGGCCCGCCACTAAAGCAAGAACCTATATGATTTTGGGGTCATGAGGTCAATGGTCAAGGTCACAGGACCCATTTCTTTTAAAGGAATGTGTATGCATTTGATGCCAAATTTTCATTGCAAACCTTCCATCTTCAAGATATTGCTAACCTGCCACTAGGGGAAGATTCTGTTTGATTTTGGGGCATAGGTCAAAGGTCAAGGTCACATGGCCCATCCATTCACAAATTAGTTTATGGATGATAATTCTGCTTTGGATAGACAGACTGGCTTCAAACTTGATTTAATAATGACCAACCAAATAAGTAAATTCATTTTGATTTTCAGGGTCCAGCAATCAAAATTGAAGGTCACAGAAGCCTCATCTTTAAAAAGATTGTGGATGCACTGTAAATCAAACTTTTCATCCTGAACTTTCCAACGTTCACACATGGCTAACTTGCCCAAAGTGAGGAAACCTGTAGAATTTTAGGTTATCTGGTCAGAGGTCAAGGTCACTTTTTAAAAGATTGTTACAATAATCCTAATGCTGCAAGTTCAAGGATATTAAGGTCTAAGATTTTTTGGTCACAAGGTCATTTGTTAAGGTCACGGGACTGTCATTCTGAAAAATTTCTTTAAAAATATCATTATAGACAAATTCAGCTGAGCGTTGAGACCCATGGGTCCCTAGTTGTGTTGTGTGCACCCATGCCAGAATTTCAGCAGTGATGTTTGTATAATTGTTTCTTAATCAAAATGTTTAGTACCTGCATTGTTCATATACATGAGAAGTAATGGTCCAGCATTGAAGCATTATACCTGGTGTATTTCCCAATGCACAGGTTCGCATTAGACCTGTAGGCTTTGTTTCTGTATTGAATCATTACATGGTTTCATACCTTACACATTGAAGAATGTAGATGCAATGTATACCTAATTGGCTTGTTTTAACTTGCTTATCAAATATGGGTATTGCTCACTTGAAAATGGAACTTTTGTTTACAGCATTTTATTTCAGTTAATAAAATGAATGATTATTATTATGCTTTAGCTCATTTCCATTTTTCTGTCATTTACAGGGCTTTGTAAGTTCCTAGTGGATATATTTTCATGCATATTACAATCACTTAATGAAACTTTTACAGATACATGTGTTTGATCATGAGAGGCTCCACCATCTGTCATGTAGTTCATGAAAATGCAGTCAACACAGCCACAAGTCATATGATGCATGCATATGAATTTAAGCCATTAAAGTCTAACATGAAAGCAAAGATCCAAAGTTGTTTCCTTTTGTTTTCTGTAGGCCAAACCATCACATATTTGTGCACCAGGTAACAGCCTCCCCCTCATAAAAATGTAGCCCCCCCCCCCCCCCCACAAGGATTGAGAACTACTCAAGTGGTCAGCATCAGTCCAATCTGTATTTAAACAGAAGTATATGCACTTTAATGCATTTGCAATTACCAATACTGGTACATAATTAAAAAAAATAGTATGTGATGATGTGAATATATGAGAAAAAGCCCATTGCCAGGTTTGGCAAATTGCCAGGGGCAGTACTGTAACTAATGAGCTGGTGCTGGCCAGCAGGGATTAGCCCAACACCAAGGGGGTATTTATGTAGGACTGCTTTGGGCATATATGTGCAAATACCAGGTAAGTGTGTATCAGATTGATTTGATGAGATCATAGACATACACTGCACATGTGGAGATTTTCCACACTGCACACTACATATTTCTAAATACCAATAGCATAGCAGTTTCCTCACAGTGTATGTGCAAACCTACCACCCCTGCACTCAGTCTTGCAGGTGTTAGTGTGAGATTGCATAATCATGCCTCACCATTTAGTTGTTTAACTGATGGTTAGACTGGCAGCATAGCTCTGTGTGAAGAATCTTTATTTATCAAGAATACTTTGACATTGTTAACAAATGAACATTATTAGCTCAGCTGACTATAAGTCATCTGAGCTATAGTCGTGGTCCTTTGTCCATCGTCCGGCCGTCAGGCCGTTAACAGGCACGTTTTAAAACAGTTAGACCTATGAATCCAAAATTTAGCATTCCATTAGATGTCCCCAAAATCTCCTACCATACCAAAAGTTGGGTCATTAGAATTTCGTTCCTTCGAGATATTAAGGAAAAACCTCTGTTTTCCATAAAAAAGCCATTGTTACACTTCAAGGCTGCCTAATATCAAAACCACTGATCTGTTTTTGATCATATTTAGTATTCATATTTTTCCATACATTTTCTATGAACATATAAAAAATTAGGTGAGTAAATATATTTCCTGATTTTTTTAAAAATTGCATTACATTTGGGCCCATAAAGATGGGCCCAAATGTAATGCAATTTTTAAAAAAATCAGGAAATATATTTACTCACCTAACATGAGAATTGCTGAAGCTGGAGACTTTTTTTCAGGAATTTAACTTTATTTAATCAAGATTCAATTGTTTATCCAAAATTAGATCTGAATTTTGCAAATTTTTCAAGTTATTAGCATAAATAAAAAATCAATACCTTAAATTTTGTCAGACTTTGGCAATGGCACGTTTTTTCCCTGTAAGCATTGTTGATTTAATTTTCACAGCATATATACATAAAGATTTAATCTTTTAAAATCTGAAATTTTAAAGGAATTGATTGAAAAGTGTAGCTTTTATACAAGTTTTCATTCACCGTGTCAAGTGTTGTTTACATCTAGCCCACGTAGTAACACAGCCTTCACTTGCATTATGTAACCCACCCCAGGCAGCTTGCCTTGGCTCAGCTGGCCACTACTAGCAGGCTTCCCCTCTACCCTGCACTCTCCCCCCCCCCCCCCCCCCAGATGGTGGCTTAACTAGATGAATGTTATAATTTTCTGTATTTTATTTTATTCTTGGCTATGCTACATTTTAGATTTTGTATTGTACCACCAGGGTTACAATGATTAAAGTGCACATTTAATTGTGTCCACAAAGTGGTAGCACAATGATATTGTTTGTCCCTCATTCAACCAACAGTGTGTATATTTATTTGAAAAGATGTTTTTATTTTATCAAATTTACTGAATCTTTTATTTTATTTTGGTGAATAAAATTAAGCATGTACTGAAAACTCCAATGAGCAAAACTTTTAAATAGTGATTCAAGGAATAATCCTGTAGATGCCATGTTGTGGCATTATTTTCTTTTAAATTCAGTTTAAACATCTGTAGTTTAAAAATAATAAAATATGTGTATGCATAATATGACCCAATATGAGCTACACTCTGGATATATAATGATTGCAACTTAGAATTCTTATATTTTAACTTATATTTCAGTTTTTTTATTACAAATTTATAAAACTTGTAAATAAAAAAAAATGAATCGGATAAAAACTTTTAATGGAAAAAGTGGATATGCTAAAAAAATAGGCTTGGACTTCCGGTCACATGACTGAAGGTTGAGGGTGCGTGGTTAGAGGCTCCCACAAAATTGTCTAAAATAAATACAAATGTCGCCAAAGTGGATTACAATATGACCAGAGGTAAACGTACTGGGAAAAAGACGTCGCAATCAGTTGGTGATATGGACAAATATGTGGAGAAGGACACCGAAAAACAAGCAGCAGGTAGGCCTTCTCAGATTACACAAGAGACAAGCAATATGGACGGTACCCAGGACTTAAATGCGCAGTTGCAAACTGCTCTTGCTGAAATTAAATTAGTACTGAGCTCTAACAGAGAGATCAAAGACCAAATTGAAAATATGCACACAGACTTAAAGAAACAACTAGACGATTTGTCAACAGAGCAATCGAACATAAAACAAAACATCCAAGGTCTTGAAAATAATCTAGAGTCCCTGGATAAATCTGTTGATAGTCTGAAAGGGCAGAAAGATCAGCTTGTTAGTGAGGTTGCAGAACTAAGAAAAGAAATGACAGAATTACAGAATCAAAATAAGGAGAAGGAATTACTGATAAATAAACTTCAGGAACAAATATCATTTGAACTAAATAAACAAGAAAGATACCTAAGAGAATGGAATCTGAGAATTGTGGGAGTAGGGGAGATAGGGGATATAGAAGACTGTAAAAATACAGCTGCCAGAATCATATCTCAAAATAAACTGGTAAATATGAGTGAGGATGAGGTGAAAAAAGCCATAGAGACGGCTCACAGATCTGGAAAGAAGGGCACACGGCCACGGCATATCGTAGTGAGGTTGCACAACAGACCACTAAGAAATGAAATTATCGTAGGGAGCAAAACAAAACTGAAAAACAAAAGCATTCGAATAGTCGAAGATTTAACATTGAAAGACCTGCTGTTAAAACAAAGGGCTAAACCGCAAATGGCCGTTGCCTATAACGACGGTGATCGAGTAAGGTTCTGGCGTGGACGGCTCTACGTCAACGGCAAGCCGGTACCCATTCAGGATCCTGCCCCTCGCTCGATCCACGAGAGATCAGCAGCACAAAGCGACACAACAACAGACTGACGGCGGTTTTTCCATATCTAATCCATAGGTTTGTGAAGCATTCTACCATGACGGAGCTGCCACGTGGTGCACGAACTGCGCATGTGCAGGAGGAGCCACCATTAGTGAGAAACTTTATAGACAGGCGGCGACACTTTCGTTTATTTAGTGACAAAGCTGATAGGTGGCAGCACATTGAAGTTCAAGGACGTTATACTAACCTTGGCGACTCGTAAACATGAGCGAATATGTGGGATGCTGACAATGACATGGTTTCAAAAGACTGGATTGTATAGTAAGACTCAGAACGCAGTTAAAGTCATGTGGGGAACTTGTAAGTTTTTAATGTTATATGTAACTATGTATTTTTTGTTTTATGTTCATACAGTACGAGTCTCGTTAGCTTTAATTATTCCACTCAAGCTTGGATATTACCCTGGCCCTTCTGCACATACAATGTTTATAATTATATCAACATCAGTAAGAATAATATTAATAGCATGCAGTAACTCTTACTATCCCAACCAACGGCAATACCATACCTCTGATATTATACATAAAATAACCAGAGGATCTAACGTACGATATTTACTGAAATTTACACAGTGTATAATTAAACACAATAGTGATCTGATGATAACATATCATATTTTTAATTATATCAGGATATGTATTGTGTCACCTCAATTTCCACACGACAGTAATATAACTAATTTTAACATGTCACACTTTACAAATTTAGTCTATTGTTCTGACATAAGTGTTTATACTACAATTGAAAGATGTACTTTATATCTTTTAGTCGAAATATTGTCTTCTCGTTGGGAGAACAAATGTTTCTTTGGTCAAATAACCGTGCAATTTTATGTATTTTCTGCCCATCAGGTGCCTATTTTGTATAGCATAAACAGTTATACCAACTTATTCTCTAAGTCACATGTAAGTGTCATACACAAATTAACTCTTCCTCATAGCTGTGAAGCATACCTAATTTTTTCTCTTCTTTTGATATAATTATAATGGTGGATTTAAGTATACTTTCTCTCAATGTGAGAGGCTTAAACAACTACAACAAACGCAGACAGGTGTTTTATTGGCTGCAGCAAAAAGATCATGGAATAATATTTTTGCAGGAAACTCATAGTTCCCCTGCTACAGCGGCTCAATGGAGAGCAGAATGGGGACACATTTTCATTTTTAATCATGGCAGCTCCAATGCCCGGGGTGTGGCAATTATGATAAAGAACAGAGTGTCACATGAAATTCATAATGTATACAAAGATGAAGATGGTAGGGTTATTATAATTGACATCACCATTGGGAATGTGCGGTTAAACTTAACAAATATATATGGTCCAAATATAATGAATGTAAAATTTTATTCAAACATTTTTGATAAAATTGAGAACAGCCATAACAACAGTAATGTGATAGGTGGTGATTGGAATATAGTTTTAAATCCAGCATATGATAGAACAAGTAAATGCACCACAAGAAACCAGGTAATTAAATCAGTTAATGAATGGATGGACGAACTAGATCTGATCGACATATGGCGATATCTCAATCCAAAGAAAAAACAGTACACTTGGATGCGTCTAATCCCTAACTATACTGCAAGTAGGTTAGATTATTTTCTGTTATCTAGAGATCTAATCAAATATACAAAAAGTTCATCTATATTTCCTGGTTTTAAAACTGACCACTCGGCCATCGATATAAATATCACATATTCCCAAAACCAGAGAGGCCCTGGGTTCTGGAAATTTAATGTTTCCCTATTAAATGACGAAGAATTCGTGAAGAAAATTAAAAACTGTATACAGACAACAGTCGAAGAAAATAAAGATGCGAATCCATCCTTGTTGTGGGACACCATAAAAATGGCAATAAGAAGAACAAGTATTAGTCATGGTATCATAAAGCAGAAACACATTAAAAATCAGATATCTGAATTAGAACAAGATTTGATAAAATTAAAAAATGCTAATATTCAGAATGAAGACACACAAAAGGAAGTTAAAGAATTAGAAAAAAAGCTTAATAAATTCATAGAAGAAAAAACTAAAGGTGCTATTATTAGAAGTAAAATCAGATGGTATGGAGAAGGTGAGAAATCAACAAAATATTTTTTTAATTTGGAAAAACGTAACTTTAATAAAAAAGTGATAAGCAATTTGAACATAAACGGTAATATAATATCAGATCCAAATGAGATACTACAGGAAGAAAAGTACTTTTATGAAAAACTTTATACATCAGATAAAACGCATAACATCAGCAATCTTTTTTCTTTTATAAAAAAATATAATTTACAAGTTAAGAAAGTACAAAAGATTACATGGCCAACAGAATTGACAGAAAATGAATTGTTCAATAGCTTAAAATCTTTTTCGAATGGTAAATCGCCTGGATCTGATGGCCTACAAGCAGAATTTTATAAATATTTTTGGAGCGATCTTAAAAAGTACTTTACGAATGCCCTCAATTATAGTTTTAGAACTGGTTCATTATCGATAACACAAAGACAGGGAATAATTAGCCTATTGCCTAAAAAAGGGAAAAACCTTCAATATTTGAAAAACTGGCGGCCACTGACACTACTAAATTGTGATTACAAGATAATTTCAAAAACTATTGCAAATAGGATAAAACAAATAATTAAACAATTAGTTGATGATGACCAGACTGGATTTATCAAAGGGAGGTATATAGGAGAAAATATTAATAAAGTGCTTACTCTAATAGACCATGTAAAGTATAATAATCAAAAAGCCTTTCTTATGACAATCGATTTTGAAAAAGCCTTTGATTTTTTAGAATGGGACTATATAGATACAGCTTTGGAAATTATGAACATTGACAAAAATATAATATCAATGATAAAAACTCTTTATCATAACATAAGCAGCTGTGTGACTAATAATGGATATTTCTCTGAATTTTTTTCAGTATCTAGAGGAGTACGTCAAGGGTGTCCTGTTTCTCCATATTTATTTGTACTTTGTGTGGAGTTATTGGCTGATGCAGTGAGAGCAAATAAGAAAATAAAAGGTATTAATATTCAAAATAATAGGATTAAAATTGCACAATATGCAGATGATACCATTTTATTAGTAACAGATACTGAAAGTATGAAAGAAGCACTCCATACTTTAAAGGAATTCAGTATGTTTTCTGGTTTGAGGATTAACCTAGATAAAACAACAATAATGCCCCTTAAAAAGGGCAATTATGTAGAAGAAGATGAAGTAAAAACACTAAATCTTAAATGGTCTAATGAACAGGTCAGTGTATTAGGAATAACTATCACTCCATCATCGCAAAATATAATTAATATTAATTACTTACCAAAAATAGAAAAAAATAAAAAATTTAATAACTATGTGGTCTCAGAGAAAACTGACCCCAATTGGAAGGATAACAATAACAAAAAGTTTAATAATTTCTCAATTTATTTATCTTTTATCAGTCCTTCCAAACCCTCCGAAAGAAATCTATAGTCAGGTTGAGAAAATGTTATTCAGATTTATTTGGGGTTATGGAAGAGAACTGGTGAAGAGAAACACATTAATTTCTGCTCCCAAAAATGGGGGATTGAACATGATACATTTATTAACCCAAAGTACAGCGCTAAAAATCTCATGGATTAAAAGGTTGATAAGCAAATCTGAGAATAATGCATGGAGGCAATTTGTTTTGTCCTATTTTAAATTGGGTACCCATTCTTTTCGTTGTAACGTTGCACCAGAGGATATAAAACACATATTGAATAAGCCTTCAACATTCTGGGAAGATGTAATGTTCCAGTGGTGTTACTATAACCATAAAGCTCCGTTAAATTATGCTGATATTATGTCACAATTTCTTTGGTTTAATTCATATATCAAGAGAGGGAGACAGATAATATTTATAAAGGAACTCTACTCAGCAGGGGTTTTATATATCTCAGACTTGGTCACAAAAATAGGAAATAATATCTCATGGTTAAGTCACCATGCATTTTGTAAAAAATATAAAGTGCACATTGATTTTGTAAGCTATAATGGTTTACTTCGCTCCATCCCTCATAGCTGGAAAAATGTTATCAAGCAACACCATGAACAAAACCAGGTAAAACAACATGTTTTCAAAATAGACAATCTTATGACAATAGAAAGACCTGTCAAGTTAACTTATAATGATTTAATAATGCAGAAAGCAGTATTGCCTGAAAAAATCACTGCCAAATGGAAGGCAGAGTTAGATCTAGATTCAGATGTCAATGTTTATAAGGGCTTTAAACACATTTATTTTTCAACCATATCAGTTCCACTCAGATATTTTCAATTCCGGTTACTACATCGCTGTGTAACTCTGAATCCTTTTTTACATAAAATTAACAAAATTGATTCAGCTGAATGCACTTTTTGTAAAAATGAAAAAGAATCTCTGTTGCATTTATTCTGGGATTGTCCATTTTCCAAATATTTGTGGAATGAAATAATTAAACAATTAAAACTATTCGGCTTTTTAGACAATTCTTTTCAGTTGACAGCTGAAACTGCAATGCTGGGATGTTATGATAATGACTCGATAAACCTACTGACTCTACTAGTAAAGAGACATATATATGTGAGCAGATGCAATAAACAAAAACCAACAGTTGTGACTCTGAAAGAATTCATCAGTGAAATACATACAGTAGAAAAATATATAGCTGTCAGCAAAAACAAACTGGATCACCACGAGAAAAAGTGGTCACCAATGAAATGTTTTATTTCTCATACTCTACAAACTTAGTTTCAATTCCACTAAAATTTGCTATTCTTTCATTTTTTTTTTTTTTTTTTTTTTAGTTTATCATATTTTTAGTATATCTTAAATTAAATTTGAGTATTTTGTTTAAATATTTTATATAACTGAGACACAGATATACTAGTATTATCATCATGAGATTGTGTGGGGTTTTACAAATATTACATTCATCTATCTGCAGAAAACAGCCTTTGATGTTAATTATTAAGCATGCGTTTTTGTTTTCATACTGTACACAGTTAAAAAGATCATCACTATAAATCTACACAGCGCTGTTCAGGAGAAACCATTACGTTCTTTAACATACTTGATCATAATTTTTATAAACAACTATAATCCAATTCATGATGAATGTTAGATATCCTGAACAGAGACTTTAGATATAAAAATAATATTATCCAGGTGTATTATGTAGAAGAATTATATTGAATGTCGCAAGTTGTATACTGACTTATGTTTTTGTTATATGTATTCTTTTGTAAATTAATACAGAACACATTCTTGGACATATTGGATCATAGTATTATTAACAACTATAATCAAATTCATGATGGACATGATGTTAGGTATCCGGAACAGAGACTTTTGATTTAAGAATAATACGATCCAGATTTATTATGTAGAAGTAATATATTTTATGTTGTATGTTGTATGTTGTATACTGTCTTTATGTTATTGTTTTATGTATTTTTGGTTTAATAAAAAAAAAAAAAAAAAAAAAAAAAAAAAAAATAGGCTTATATATTAACTTAAATGCATTATTCCCTTGATAGTGAAATAAAGGTATTAGTCCATTTTGTCCACTTGCCTGTCCATCTGTAAATTTTTCATATGCATCACAGTATCTCCAAACTTTTACTATTTTTCTTCATGACAGCCTTGTCAGAGTATTAGTTTGCAATCATATATTTAGAACTTTAATATAACCAAGTAGGAGGGCCCCTTTCCTCTTAGGTTCTCATTTGCCTATATAAATGAAAAACATTACAATAGAATATTTTGCATATTTTGCATTTGCAAAAATTTCAAACTTCAGCTGAGCACCGTGACCCATGGGTCCCTTGTATGTGATATCAGGTTACTTCATGTAACAAAAGCCGTCTTCCAAAAGCATGTGAATGAACTTGTGTATGAGCATGTAGATGAACTTATGATAGTGGAGGAATACAGTGTTACAACTCAGTGACTCTTTTGTTTCCAAAAGACCCAGAGGAGGGATAGAGGAGGGATACTACATGTGATAGCTGAAGGTATGTTCTAACAGGAACCCTTTCTGCTTATCACAGAAAATTAAATAAAAGTAACGAAAAGTACTGAAAAAAGTTACAAAAAGGTTCTTCAAAGTAAATGTTAGTGAAAACACCAAAAATTACTGAAAGTTTAGACTGGCAGTAGAGTCATAATGGCCGAAAACACTTCTGGTCTGATTGGCAGTGTGGTCTACTTTGCAAAACTGTTAACCAGACCACTATATGTGTATAATATGATGTATGGTAATTACCGTAGTACAGTGATGAGCCTTTATGCATCAATGCTCAGTGCACAGCCACCCCAGGTCATTCAGTCAGATGAACAGCTGTACAAACTAATGGAGTGTTTATTCTGTGACTTTAACTTAAGTCAGATAGCAGTGTTCCATATTCTAGATTATGTTAATATTTTTTATGCATCATTTCTACACAGTGTTATTTTCGTGTTTACTGATATTGTTCTTTACTTGTTATATATACTGAACAAGTTAAAGAAAAATATGCTCTCGTTGTGTAATATGTTTCTATATTCAACTGTATTCAGGCACAGATAGGAAATGAATACTCAAAAATATGGTTGTAAATCACATCATACATGAACAGCTAACACTATTGTGACATTTAAATAAAATATTATATATATATATATATGTATGTGTGTGTGTGTGTGTGTGTGTGTTAAGGAATGCTGCCTAAATACCAGGTTACTTCTTGTTTATCACTTAAAAATTAGGGGCAAAATAATGTACTCCGTTCATTAATTGGCAGAAACAAACAGAGTGTGTACTCAGTACTAATTGAATGTCCTCTGATCAAAGTTCTCTTTTGAGTAAACTCTCATAGATGAGATCCCAGTCGCAGTCTCACCAAGGCCAGATTAAAATCCATCATAGAGCAGGCCTGGATTTTAATCTCACCTTGGCGAGTTTAAAATCTGCCTGGTATCATCCAGGCGAGTTTAAAATCTGCCTGATATCACTTAGTCGAGTTTAAAATCTGCCTAGGCGAGATTAATATAATGATCTGATGTTATTTTCTAATATATATTTTGCATTGTAACTGATATATGAAAGATGTTTTCTGCAAGTTTTCAATTTTTAACACTGAATGCATATGTATAGTTAAAAAAATATTTATTGGTTAATATTTACAGAATTTTATATTATTAGTGTAATAATTAACATTAATTTTAACAGCAATATAATTATTATTAATGTAATAATTGACATTAATTTTGGAAATGGAATTACCATTGTAAGTTTCTTATTACTAAATTTACTTAATGTATTAATAAAAATACATAATAAAAAAATTCCATTTCCAAAATTAATTTAATTATTACATTAATTATATAATAGTCTGTAAATATTAATAAATATATTACTTATGAACTATACATAACTATTCAGTGTTGAAATATTGGAGATGCAATTGAAAACATCTGTCATATGCCAATTACAATGCATAATAAATTAGAAAATTAGATCAAATCACTATTTTAATCTCGCCTAGGCAGATTTTAAACTCGCCTATGTGTTATCAGGCAGATATTAAATTCACCTGAATGACACCAGACGGATTTTCAACTCACCTTGGTAAGATTAAATCCTGGCCTAATGATAGATTTTAATTTCGCCTAGGCAAGATAGCGATTGTGATCTCATCTAGGCGAGTCCACATGCGTTGTCGATATTTGCACACTGCTGGGGGTGATGTTTGCGCACTACGCATACCAATCGACAATCATCGTGTGGATTTCAGGTTAAGCATATAGTTATCCCATTCAGGGCTTGCTGTATGCACAGGCTCTTTTTCCAATTTGTATAGGTCTAATGTCATTTCTGGCATCAGTCTTTCGGAATCCAAACATATTGGTTGAATTTTGTTTTCCTTTCTTTATCACACACAACATGTTTTCTGATGTCTGAAGCAAAAACCGCACTGTCGCGTATAAAATATACTTATGATATTTTAAAACGTTAATTATTTTAATTGTATTATTTAAAGTTTTGATGCAAATATATATAAATGACCAATAAATATATGGTTGAAATAGAAAATGTTCAGCCATTGAGCACCTATCAACACAGAATACGAACTACACATATGTACTTATGGAAAGCAAACTTTGCAGATACGGACTGCGCATAGGGACTACACATGCATACTATTTTCTCAAAATCTTTAAATAACTTGAGTTAAACGCCATCATCCTCATAAATAAGCTTATATTACCACACAAAATGCGATAACTTAAACAATTTTTAACAGATCTTTACCAGACTTGACATGTGCATAGGTATGGGTGAGAGGACGAAGACTTTTTTAAAATGGGGTCATGACCTTTACAAGGAGAGTGACCTTGATCTTGAATAGACCCATTGGGGGGGGGGGGGGGGGAAATCACACAAATTCTTAAAAAGCTCAAAAGATCTTGCATGGATTGTTCAAAAAATCAACTTGACTGAAGATCTTGGATAGTGTTGGTATGTAGCAGAAACTGGTGGCGCCATCTATTATCCTTTTCTTATTTTTTAGCCATTTAATACCCTCATCATTGCCACGTAACAGTACTGTGACCATTATAAGTCAAAAACTAATGGACAGATTTCTTTTATATTATGCATTATATTATTACATAGACCTATGTTGGAAAAGCATTTATCCAGCCACACACCCATGCATTCAATCAAACAAAGATAGAAAACAAGGTCTGCCGTTTATGTCATTTATTAAAATGACAATAATTCAGCTGGCAGTGCCCAAATTAAATGTCAATCATTCCAGGCAGAAATGTAAGCAGAGTCCAAGATTGCCTGGGTGAGAATATTGATAGGCACTAGTTAGTTATTATAATGCATTAAAGCTTCTCAAGGAGCACTACCAGGTAAAATCAAACACCAAGTGATACAATTATAATTATAAACATAACACATAGTGCTGGGAGGAACCAAAAAAGACCAACCCAGGATAAATACAAAGGCATAGAACTCAAGCATTGTATATGTAAATGTGGTGCAACATGGAGCTTAAAAAAATAACCATAGCTGAGGTAAATTTTTTTACAACTAAAAGAACCCAAGTTAACAAGCATACAAAAACAATTTGATAAAGGGTGGAGATGGTGGAAAAAGTAAAAATTCTGGGGACGTGCTGTTCAGTGGCATGGCGCAAGAGAAAAGACCGATTATCCCAAGTGTAACCCGTCTACGAATTCTGCGCATGCGCAGTGGTGAACTAACAACGTGTGAAAAACATGACACATAGTGCTGGGGGGAACCAAAAAAGGCCACCGCTGGATAAATATCCAGCTCCCCCCAGAACTATGAAATGAACACAAATGACAGACAATCCTTCACAGGAAATATGCAACTCGTGACCTGAGATAAAAATTAAAGCTCATTGCAGAGAAGGCATAACATTTAAAAGTTCAATAGTTTTTTTACTCCAGTCAAATGCAGGATGTCAAATGGATTATTTTTATTTATATCTAAATTACATTAATATATGTTTATTTATTTTATTTATTTATTAACAGGCATATGCAAAAACTACAAAGAAAGCAAGTTTTAAGTACAAAGGATTCCATGCTCCAGTCAAATGCAAGATGCATGAATCCTAAATTGAATAGTAGTATGGGTTAAATTTTTTTATAAGCAGGATGGTGGGTGGATCAAACCCTCAAGTAAAATACAGGATGAGATTGGCCACACCATACTGCTTGCAATGCATGTCAGGAAAGGGGAAATAGGGAACAACATAAGCATCCAATATATAACTATACAGAAATATATAAGAAGAGCACACTGACAAAAACTATTCAGTATGTCAAATGTCTTAAAGAGTCCTATGTAGGATGCCTCTTTGGCACTATCATTATCCCCTGACTGGGCTGCTTAAACATTTTAAAATTATAGGAAAGTAATAGATGTATGGAAACTGTAACACCATATATAGTGCGGGGGCTAGTGGAAAAATTGTGCAAATTCTGATAAAAGTACTAAATTTGGTACAGTTGTAGTATTGTACACTGGCTTTCGTTTAAGAAATAGTTCCATGATATAGTCATGGTATTTCAGGGGTGGATCCTGCAATTACTTTGGGGGTACCGATGAATAAATTAAATAATTGATAAATAATGTCTAATCCAAAAGTTTTTTTTATCAAGGCCTTTATTTTGCAGTACATGGAATACAGAAGTCTGCTGATGCTAAAACTTTACTTTTAAGTGAAGTTAATTCAATTTAACAAGCGACCAGATTAATGGAGCAGGATGTATTTATTTATCAAGTATTGTGCAGAGCTAACGCGATTTAGCACGCCTTTTAAATTTTGTTAACATGTATATATCGCAAACATGTTTCATGTTAATTATAACAAACTGTAGGCTTACCATTAATTGAATAATTCACTTAATAAAGGGTATGGTGACAGCATGAATTATTACATGGATATAATTATAACTATTTATGTTTGTCAATCAGCTTACTAAAGAGCAAGTTATTTATTCAGTAAAATGTTTCGGAACTCTGCCTATCTACTTTTCCTGTTCATATGAGGGCTCTAGACCTATTGAATTACAGACCTGTCAGAATTCCAATATGGCCACCGCAGCCCAATCGCTGATTTTCTTTCGCACGTGATAACTCGACAACAACAACATACTTCAGCTTTCCCAAATTCACAGGGATGATCGGTACATAAGAGGGCTTCAGACCTTTTGAATTACAGACTTGTCGGAATTCCAATATTGCCACCAGATCATAATTGGTGATTTTCTTTCGCACCGGATATCTCAACAAGAACATGCTTGATCTTTATCATTTTCTCAGGGATCATTGGTGCCTATACGGACACAACCCCTTTCCAAAAACAGACCTGTCAGAATTCCAATATGGCTCCCAGAGCACAATTGGCGATATTCTTTTAAGCACGATATCTCGACAAGAACAAGCTTGATCTGTCTCATTTACACAGAGATGATTGGTACCTATAAGGGCTCCATCTCTATCGAATTGCAGACCTGTCGGAATTCCATTATGGCCACCAGAGCACTATCGTTGATTTTCTTTTGCAACAATATGCTTGATCTTTCTAAAATTCACAGGGATCATTGGTGCCTATGAGGGCTTCTGACCTATTGAAATACAGACTTGCTCAAAATCAAATATGGCCAACAGACTACAGTCCGTGATTTTCTATTGCACACATTATTTCAGACATATCTTATTTAATATTATTTGAACCAGTAGGATTTTTTCCCTCATGCATATGGAAAAAAATGTTTCTGTTTGTCATATTTTTCAACTTAAGCTTAATTTTTCCCCCTATGTAAACTAGTCCAGCACTAGCAGAAATGCTAATGCAGAAATAGCAACATGGACTGCACATGGACTTAAGAACAAAATTAAATCAGTAGAAGTTAAAGAGTTGATAAATAATCACAGTATAGTATGTATCAATGAGACATGGGCAACCAAGGATGATGAATTTTCTGATGCATTCCACGTATACTATGGTTATGGAATAGTCAGGAAGAGTACAGGGAGAGGAGGGGTGTTAGTTTACATGCAACAGAAATTAAAGGGTATGATGGTACCTTAATTAATGAAGATAAAGATTTGGCCATAGTTTGCTGCTCTATTGCACCAGAAGGTTCATCATTCTATGTGGATGAAGATGAAATAAATGGTATCAACAGGCTGAAAAAAATTTATTGGTAGATACTTTAGCAGAATTTGATGAATTTAATTTAATTCTCCTTGGTGATTTTAATGCTATTAGTGTAAATATAACAGATATACCAGTAGACTTAATTACTTGTTTAACTCCTTTTGGTAGCAGTGTAGTTGATTATGTAATTGTCAGTAGTTGTCTACTTCATAAGGTAGATGGATCCTGTGTATTATCAGATGATCCGTCCGATCACTTTCCTTAAAGCGGTTCATTTAATATTATCAGACCAAGGAAAATGCTTTCGAAAGAACACATGCGAACTGACAAAATGGGTAAAATTTTATCAGACTGATGAAGATAAAACAAATATTTCAAAATCATTAGAAGAAATAGAATGTGTGTTACTCTTCAAAACATTTAATGAAACCTTAGAAACATATCCGGACAAAGCAAGTGAGGCATTGGTTAGTACTTATCAAAATATATCCTACAGAAATAAACAAAACTTCCGAGACAACATGAAACTAAAGCAACCAAAATGGTGGGACATAGAATGTGAATTTTGGAAAAATGAAAAATTTGCCTCTTGGAGTGAAGCATTTATTGTACCAATTCACAAAAAGGCTTCCACCATAGATGCTAAAAAATTATATAGAGGTATTTCACTATTTAATACCGTGAAAAACTATTTACAAAAATATTGGCAAACAGAATTCAAAATTATGTTGATCAAGCTGGATTCTTATGTGATCACAAGTTGGCTATAGTAAAGGTTATTCAACAGTAGACCATACATTTTTTTAATGGGGTGTGTGCAGAAATATTTAACAAAAAAGAAAAGAAGGTTTTATTACACTTAAGGTTTTATTACACTTTTATTGATTTTTCAACTGCTTTTGATAGTGTACAACATGATTTATTGTGGTATGTTTCAGTTAAAACTGGGATAAAAGGGAAACACTTTTTTTCTGTCAATTATGGCTTAAAAGTTAATTTAGGAAAGACAAAAATTATGTTTTTTTAGACACGTGGGTTCTTAAAAAGATTAGAGAAATGGCACTATAAAAAATACTCAGATTGAAACCGTAAATGATTATTGATACTTAGGGGTAATATTTACAAGTACATTGTCATGGTATAAAACAAAGAAAGCGCAAGCAATGAAATGAAAATGAAAGAGCAGTGACTCTCATAAAAAAACTTTTATAGGAAATATAGTTGTTTAAAAAATGAGCCAGCTATTTTATCTATTTGACTGTATGGTTACTCCGGTATTATTATATGGTTCAGAACTGTGGGGCTATGAAAGATGTAAAATAATTGAAAAGGTGCAATATAAATTTTGCAAGTACACTCTAAAAATTAGCTCTTCAGCTCCGAACGCAGCATCATTGAGAGAGTTTTGAAGGCATCCAATGTATGTCGGTCAGTTATTCAGATGTGTAAAATACTGAACAAAACTAGTACATTATGGTAATAACAGATATCCAAAGCGTATATATAACATGCTGTTTACTCTAGATATGAATGGAAAACAAACATGGGTTACTCATATAAGAAGCAAAATATGCAGCGCAGGTTTTGGGTATGTGTGGATGAATCAAGAAGTAGGAGACATTAGAATATTTTTGGCAAAAATTAAGGAAAGAATTATTGATATGGTGGAACAAAACTGGTCTTATGATGTAGAAGTATATACTAAATTAAATTTATATGGTACTTTTAAATCCATGCTATCAATTAATGGAGAAATATTTACTGTGTGTGACTAATACCAAGAATAAACAATCGCTAGCCAGATTGAGATGTTCATGTCATGATTTGATAATTGAAAAGGGAAGGTATACGCGAATGGATAGAGTTTGTTGGTTTTCAAGATTTGTTTGTAGAAATAAAACTTTAAAATGCTGTTTAGTTGTACATTTATGATAACATTTTAAAAGAATGTACCCTGATAATTAAATATGATCCGCCCCTGGAAATTCAGGGGTTTATTTCAGTGCTCATATGGAAATGTTCATAAGCTCATTAATACAAACAACAGATATTTTGCACTAAGAACAATAAAACTGTACATGATTTTTAAGCACGAAGCAACATACACATTGTATGATGAAATATGTAATGTTTATACGGTGAACCCATACTACGCAAGTAGTAACCCCCCCCCCCCCCCTTCTCATTGCCCGCCCCTACCGTCCCCTATATTCATCAAAGGAGACACCGACGACTCCGGCGACGAGATGTGAATTGGATTAGTGATTGAACCTTACTTTAAAACAGAAGATTTATGGATTTATGTCATATTTAACAATAAATTACCTTCAGTTAACTACATGTCATTGAATGGCAAATAGTCATCTTTTAATTATAAATGTTGACATTAATGAGATTACAAAGGTAATTTTACATTTCTCATGATGATGTTAATTAAATAGAACCAAATATTCCAAAATGTTACCCTATCTATAAGGAATGTATAAGATGTAATGTAACTATGATGATCTTCCATGTATTTTTCATAAAAATTTGAGTACCCCAAATTTAACATAGGATCCGCCCCGGTTACACTGAGAAGATTTCGTGGAACTAATAGTCCATATCTAGATCTTGTTGAGTTCTGAGAAATGTGTAGGTAAGTGACAACTGGTTTAGTCTTGCAAATTGTGTCCTCTGCCTAGGAAGATCACTGCACAATGTATGGTTCCATGGTGTGCTGTACACTGTGATAAAGGATCCGTGCTGGAAGCCAGGATATAGGATATAGGAGATATTAGGTTTCGAACGAGATAGATTCCAAAACGAGTCCTTCTGCACCATACACAACACAAATGATGTATTCAAGTTGCGCACATATATATATATATATATATATATATATATATATATATATATATATATATATATATTTATA
Organism: Sipunculus nudus; assembly: GCA_026874595.1. NCBI lineage: Eukaryota > Metazoa > Annelida > Sipuncula > Golfingiida > Sipunculidae > Sipunculus > Sipunculus nudus. Next base: position 48,438,097 of record CM049312.1, read on the forward strand.
TATATACACACCAAAAAAAAGTACAAGTTTGTTACAATAAAATTGTTTCTATTCCAGCACATCGTTCCCTACTGTTCCAATGAAAGGATTACCATATATTTAGCTCAGCTGACTGTAAGTCGTCTGAGCTATAGCGGTCACTCTTTGTCCGTCGTCCGTCCGTCTGTCCGTTAACCTGGCACAAATCATATAGACTGGACCTAGAATCTTGTAACCTTACATTCTGAGAGGTCCATGAAAAATCTCCTTGGAAACAAGAAATTAGGTCTATGTTACCTATATCCTTCGAGCTATGTGGCCTGAAAGTACCCCCCCCAGAATATTCAAAAATTTCATACAAAAACTTCAATATCTCATTAACTACATCACTGATGGTCATTATTTTTTGCATACATATTGATCATGAGAAGTTTCATCACTTCCTGCAGACTGGTGGCGCCACCTGTATTTTTCGATTTTTATTGAATTTTTTTTCGCTATTTTTGAGACCTTTAAAAATGTGAACATCTGTTAACAGGGCACAAATCGTAAAGACTGGACCTAGAATCTTCATTCCTGACACAGTGAGAGACCTATGAAAAGTCTCCATGGAAACCAGAAATTAGGTCTCTGTTACCCATATCCTTCAAGTTATGGGGACCCAAAGTACCCCCCCCCCCAGAATAGTCAAAAATTTCATACAAAAACTTCAATATCTCATTAACTGCATAACTTATGGTCATGATTTTTTGCAAACATATTTATCATGAGATGTTTCATCAGTATCTGCAGACTGGTGGCGCCACCTGTATTTTTCGATTTTTTTACGAATTGTTTTCGCTATTTTTGAGACCTTTAAAAATGTGAACATCTGTCAACAGGGCACAAATTGTAAAGACTGGACCTAGAATCTTCATTCCTGACACAGTGAGAGACCTATGAAAAGTCTCAATGGAAACCTGAAATAAGGTCTCTGTTATCCATATCCTTTGAGCTGTGGGGCTCCCAATTACCCCCCCCCCCCCCCAGAATAATGAAAAATTTGATAAAAACAAACTGCAACATCTCAATAACTACAAAACTGATGGTCATGATTTTTGGCATACATATTAATGAAGATATGTTCCATCAGTTCCTGCAGACTGGTGATGCCACCTGTATTTTTAGCGAACCTGTGAGCTCATGCGATGGTGCGGCGTCGTGTGTCGTGCGTCGTACGTCGTGCATCGTCTGTACGTTAACCATAGCTATCTCAAAAATGCCAGGAGCTAGCATCACCAATTTTTTTGCAAATAATTAGTCATCTAAAAAACTATATAGTATTTTTTTTTTCTAACTGCATTTTCTTAGATTTTATAGGGAAAGAGCTAATAAAATCTTTAAAAATCTTCTCCAAAACTGTCCAGCCAAATTGTCAAATATTTCACAGAAATGATCCCTGGAACAATCTTTCTCAAGTTTGTTCGATTGGTTCAAGTTCGGAGATTTTTGGCTGAGTTATAGGAAGTTGAACTTTGTTAACTGTGCAAAAAAACATTAAAATTTAAATCTCAGAAACGGCTGGAGCTATCATCACCAAATTTTATGCCAATGTTGGTTACATAGGTCCTGTCTGAAATTGAGGTATCGGTGGCGCCACCTGCATCGGCCTTTTTTGTACGGGGTCATCAGTGCCTGTATCACACTGAGGGCTACAAAAAACTTCTTCTCTGAAACCATATGGCCAAAATGTTTAATATGGCACAGAAATGATCCTAGGGTAGTGCTTTCTGAAGTTTGTTCAAATGGTCTCTTTCCAGTGACTTTTGGCTAAGTTATAGGAAAAGCTGAATTTAATCATATGCGATAACAGCCCATTTTAGCTCAGTGGATACAAAGATCTTCTTCTCAAAAACCACTGGGCCAAATTCTTAAATCTCACATATTAATTATCCTCAGATGTTGATAATTAAAGTTTGTTCAAATGGTTTTGGTTCAGTGCTTTTTGGCTGAGTTACAGGAAGCTGAACTTAGTCAGTTTGCTGTATGTTCCTTTATGAGTTATAAACCTGCGAAACGTTTTTCGACTGATGCCACTGAAGTCAGTTTGTTAAATATTTTACAAGAATAATCCCTACAATAATTCTTATAATAATTGTCATTAATGGTTCCACATGAATGATTTTTGGCTGAATTATGGAGATTGAATTGAGTCATTTTACCATATATGTTAGTTGTGTGATGCTGTTACATCTAGCCTCGCACCAGTTTATCAGAATCTATTACATCAAGCCACTAGACATTTAGATTTCAGGTTATCTTTGGTTAATAATGACAAGAAAGTTTTTTTAAAAGCTTTTAAAAAATTTAGATATATGATTTAAGTTATTCATCATACCAGGCAATGTTACAATCATGAATATTCAGCTCTCTCTGGCTATATAAAGACAACTGTACGTGAAAATATTATAAATTATTGGTATCCCTACTCAGCTTAATTCAAGAATTTGCCATCAATGAGATATATCTGCATTTTAATTTTGCATTCAGTATGCATCCGTAATAATTTTACATATATTCCTGATTTATTTTTAGCGAACCTGTGAGCTTATGCGATGGTGTGGCGTCGTCCGTCGTCTGTACGTTAACCTATACTATCTTGAAAACGGCAAGAATTAGCATCACCAAATTTTATGCATAAAATTAGTCATCTAAAAAACTCTATCGGATTTTGCTTATTTTTTGGCTAACTGCATTTTCTTAGATTTTATAGTGAAAAAGCTAAAAATGCTTTAAAAATCTTCTTCTCCAAATCTGTTCAGCCAAATTGTCCAATATTTTACAAAAATGATTTCTGGAACAATCTCTCTCAAGTTTGTTTGAATGGTTTAAGTTCGGTGATTTTTGGCTGAGTTACAGGAAGTTGAACTTAGTCATCTGTCCAAAAAAGCATACATAAATTACAATCTCACAAATGGCTTGAGCTATCATCACCAAATTTTATGCCAATGTTGGTCACATGAGTCATATCTGAAATTGAGGTATTGGTGGCGCCACCTGCATCGGCCTTTTTTGTACGGGGGTCATCAGTGCCAGGGGCGGATCCAGGATTTAGGAAAAGGGGGGGGGTCCAACCCAGGAGGACCAATGAAATTCCTAAAAAAAAGGTCATCAGGTTTGAAAAAGGGGGGTCCAGGCCGCAAAATTACGTCCAAAATCCCTTAAAAAAGGTTGCTTCGGGTGAAAAAAAGGGGGGGTCTGGACCCCATGGACCCCCCCCCCCCCCGGATCCGCTTCTGAGTGCCCGTATCAAACTGAAGTCTACAAATAACTTCTTCTCTGAAACGATATGGCCAAATTGTTTAATATCGCACAGAAATGATCCTAGGGTAGTGCTTTCTGAAGTTTGTTCAAATGGTCTCAGTTCAGTGACTTTTGGCTAAGTTATGGGAAGCTGAATTTAGTCATATGCGGTAACAGCCCATTTTAGCTCAGCGGCTACAAAAATCTTCTTCTCAAAACCACTGGGCCAAATTTTTAAATCTCACACATTAATTACTCTTAGATGTTGATAATTCAAGTTTGTTCAAATGGTCTCAGTTCAGAGACTTTTGGCTGAGTTATGGGAAGCTGAATTTAGTCATATGCTGTAACAGCCCATTTTAGCTAAGTGGCTACAAAAATCTTCTTCTCAAAAACCACTTGGCCAAATTCTTAAATCTCACACATTAATTATCCTTAGATGTTGATAATTCAAGTTTGTTCAAATGGTTTTGGTTCAATGATTTTTGGCTGAATTATGGGAAGCTGAACTTTGCCATTTTGCTGTATTTTCCCATATGAGTTATAAACCTACAAAACGTTTTTTGACTGATGATACTGAGGCCAGTTTGTTTAATATTTTGCAAGAATAATTCCCTGAATAATTCTTATAATAATTGTCTTTTATGGTTCCAAAGAATGAATTTTGGCTGATTTATAAAGATTGAATTGAGTCATTTTACCATACATGTTAGCTGTGTGAAGCAGATACATCTAGCCTAGCACCAGTTTATCAGCATCCATTACATCATGCCTCTAGACATTTAGATTTCAGGTTATCTATGGAAAATATTGACAAGAATGTTTTTTAAAAACTTTTAAAAATGTAGATTTATGATATTAGATATCATCTGTACACTAACTCATAATTTCTCAGGAATAGCAGGAGCTACCATCCCCGAATTTTATGCAATTATCTGTCACAAAATAAATGTTGATGGATTCAGCTTATTTTTGCTATCTGTATTTACTTAGATTTTACAGGGAAAAAGCTGAAAAAACTTTAAAAGTCTTATTCTTCTAAACGGTCAGGAATTTACAGAAATGATCCCAGAGGCGAGCCCTCTCAAGTTTGTTCAAATGGTTTGTGTTTGATAAATTTTAGCAGAGTTACATAACAGGCCAAGATTGTGTCTGTTTCTTGAATCGGTTGAGAAACTGCCAACTGTTTCAGATTTGGCAACAGATCAAGAGTTCATTCAGTGCAGCCAAATATAGGTCAACAGTTCAATCAGTGCAGCCAAGCACAAGGCATGTGATCACCTCATGGGTGTCATGTGAGCACCTCATGGGCAGCATGTGATCATATCTAAGAGCTTATGCAATTGTGTGGCTACTATTTCAGATTTGGCAACAGGCAAAAGGTCAGTCTGGATTTATTTATAGCTTTGGCAGACTGCCAACTGTGTCAGATTATGCAACAGGTCAAGAAATCACTCAGTGCAGCCAGGTACAGGTCAGAAGTTCACTCAGTCTACCCAGGTGCAGGTCAAGAGTTCACTCAGTGCAGTAGCCTGAGCCAGTAATTTGTCACAGTACACTCCGGGCAACAGCCTTTCTCACCTAAGCCTGGTCAGCCCCATGCATCAGACTCAAGGTAAGTTTGATGTATTGGCCTGTTATTCTGACCTGTCTATGTGTCTTTAATGGCTTTCTCGTTCACAAGACAGGTGTCGCCATCTGCAATGACTTTTGCAAAGTGTATGTGCCTGCTTAATTCTACGGAGGAATTTGATATATCAGCCTGAAATTGGGCATATTTATACATGTCAAATAGCTTTGTTGTATACAAGACTGGTGGTGCCACCTACAATAATTTTTGTGCTGTGTGCACCCATGCGAGAATTTCAGCAGTGATGTTTGTGTATTGTTTTATGTTCAGATGTTTAGTACTTGCATTGTTCATATATATGAAAAGTAGTGGTTCAGCATTGAAGCGTTATACCTGGTATATATCCATATGCACATGTTCCCATTAGGCCTGTAGGCCTTGTTTATAATAAGTCAGCTGAAAAGGATTTTGTAATGGGAAAATAAATTTCAAAATTATTTCAAGTAGGGACGATATCTGTGTACAGATGGCAGCACTTGGTTTACCATTGGCAGATTGCCAGTGCCTTGATGTTGGCCATTAGCCAAGATGATGTCAGCTCTATAAATAGTTTTGGCACAGTGTCAGGATTGGAAGAAGTGCAGCCAGGTATAGGTCAAGAGTTCACTCAGTGAGGTAGCTGCATTCTATTTATAGCTTTGCGAACTGATCACTGCACCAAAGTTCAGCCTGAATCTATTTATAGCTTTGGCAGACTGCCAACTGTGTCAGATTATGCAACAGTTCGAGTTCACACAGTGCAGCCAGGTACGGGTCAAATGTTCACTCAGTCTAGCCAGGTGCAGGTCAAGAGTTCACTCAGTGCAGTAGCTTGAGGCACCATTTTGACACAGGTCACTCGGGGGCAACTGCCTTACTCATCTAAGCCTTGTCAGCCCAGTGCATCAAACTCTGGGGAAGTTTGATGTATTGGACTGATTTGACCTGTCTATGTGTCTTTGATGGTAATCTCATTTACAAGACAGATGGTGCAACCTACATTGACTTTTGCAGTGTATGCGCCTGCTTATTTCTACAGAGGAATTTGATACATCAGCCTAAAATTGGGCATGTTTATACATATTGGGTAGCTTTATAGTGTAAAAGACTGGTGGCGCCACCTACAATGATTTTTGCACAGTGTATGTCCCTGCTCATTTCACAGGAGGGGTTTGACATATCAGTCTGACATTGGGCATATGTACATATCTCTTCGTTGTATATAAGACTGGTGGTGCAAGCTACAATCATTGTATCCGCCAAAACAGAGTTTTGCGGATACTATATTTTCAGTCAGACCCAAACGCTGCCGCCTTCGCTGCATAGGTTTCCGGAGAACTCCTCCATAACCACTGGGCAGAATTTTTTTAAAATTCGGAATTATGATCGGTCACATGTGATATGCTGCGCACTCATATTTGGTTCACCTCTGACCTTTCCTCTCTGCCAAGTGTCCATTTGTGCGTCTGTTTCCACACATAAACCCACATATCTCGGGAACCGTTTGACCGATCAGGCTAAACATTTTGCACAAATGTAGCCCTTGGAAAAGTCGATAACATACACTAAAAATGGTGGCGCCACCTGCAACTATTTTTGCACAGCGTCCATCTGTTCATCTGCCTTGGTTTGACTTATCCACGTGTTATTTTGCATGTGTATGCATCCTTGACAGCTCTCTTGATTTTATGACAGGTGGCACCACCTACATTCAGGTTTACTCTGCAGACATCCAAGCTCATATCTCAGGAACCGTTTGACGGATTGGGCCAAAATTTTGCATGTGTATAGATCTCACACAGCTCTTCATCATAGGCATAACTGGCGGCGCCACCTGCAACTATTTATGCACAGCGTCCATCTGTTCATCTGCCTTGGGATAAAATCACTGATATAGTGGTTTGACTTTTCCACCTGAAATTTTGCAGGTTTATACATCCTGGACAGCAGTCTTGATTTTATGACAGGTGGCGCCACCTACATTCAGGTTTACTCTGCAGATATCCAAGCTCATATCTTGGGAATTATTTGACTGATTGGGCCAAAATTTTGCTTGTGTATAGATCTCACATTAATCTTCATCGTAGGCAAGACTGGTGGCGCCACCTGTAACCACTTATGCACAGCGTCCATCTGTTCATCTGCTTTGGGATAAAATCACTCATATCTCAGCAGTGGTTTGACTTATCCACCTGAAATTTTGCAGGTTTATACGTCCTGGACAATTTTCTTGATTTTATGACAGGTGGCACCACCTACATTCACGTTTACACTGCAGACATCCATGCTAATATGCAACACACCTCACTCTATTCCCCTTGCCACTTAATTCATGCGTCACTTCACCCGTCCCGCTCTGATTTCTGTGGATACACATAGCCGCTTGTCCACTACCCATATTCTAGTTTTAAAATGTCCTAGTCTGAAACTTGCAGGTCTGAAATGTCCATTTTGCTGAAATCATAATGACTAAGTTAGAAATGCAGGACTTAAAAGGATCAATATAAAATTTCAAAAATAAATCTCCATTCATACTCCCAAACTTTGCACAGGTTCGCATTAGGCCTGTAGGCCTTGTTTCAAATTTTTACAATTTTTTTTCTCTATTTTTGAGACCTTTAAGGATGTAGTTATCTGTCAACAGGGTACAAATCGTAACGACTGGACCTAGAATCTTCATTCTTGATACACAGGGAGACCCATGAAAAGTCTACAAAGAAACTTGAAATTAGGTCTCTGCTACCCATATCCTTTGGGCTATGGCACTCCAAAGTACAGCTCAGAATAATGGAAAAATTGATACAAAAGCTGAAGTATCTGAACAACTAATGCAGCAATCACCATAATTGTTTGTATCGATATTGATCATGGAGTGTTTCATCAGTTTCTGCAGACTGGTGGCACCACCTGTATTTGTTTGGGTTTTTAACGAATTTTTTCGCTATTTTTGAGACCTTTAAAGATATGAACATCTGTTAACAGGGCACAAATCATAAAAACTGGACCTAGAATCTTCATTCTTGACACACTTGGAGACCCATGAAAAGTCTCCATGGAAACTTGAAATTAGGTCTCTGTTACCCATATCCTTCAAGCTATAGGACTCCGAAGTATCCCTCAGAATAATGGACAATTTGATACAGAAGCCGAAGTTTCTGAACAACTAATGCAGAGATCACCATGATTCTTTGCATGGATATTGATTATTGAGTGTTTCATCAGTTTCTGCAGACTGGTGCCACCACCCATATTTGTTCAGGTTTTTTTACGATTTTTTTTCTCTATTTTTGAGACCTTAAAGGATGCTGTCATCTGTTAACGTGGCTCAAATTGTAACAACAGGACTTAGAATCTTCATTCTTGTCATGCAAGGAGGCCCATGAAAAGTGTCTGTGGAAACCTGAAATTAGGCCTCTGTTACCCATATCCTTTCGAGCTATAGGACTTCTAAGTATCCCTCAGAATAATGGAAAATTTGATATAAAAGCTGAAGTATCTGAACAACTAATGCAGAGTTCACCATGATTCTTTGCATGGATATTGCCCATTCAGTGTTTTTATTAGTTTCTGCAGACTGGTGGAACCACCTGTATTTTTTTTTTAAAGTTTATGCATTTTTTCTCTATTTTTGAGATATATAAATACAGTCACAATCTTGGCCTGTTGGTTAATCTGTTTGATGCTTCAAATGAATGAGTATATACTACCATTCAGATGATAAAATTTCCTTTGGCAAATCTCTTCCCAGTCAGCTGAGCGTCATGACCCATGGGTCACTTGTTATTCCTGTGAAGTGAGGGCAAATACTGGAATTGAAAAGGAGAGGCTTAATAACTAAACGGCAAGCAGACAGCCCATCTGGCTGTTGTGGTGCCACAGATGGTCCATTATACTATGTATAGTATAACTGGAACATTGATACCCAGTACCCACATTCCAGAAGCTATAAAACAAAACATCTTTGGTAGTATGTCATCCTATACAAATTGTTTGTGTAGAACATTTATAGGAGTGCTTTTATGTAAAATTCAAATAACCATTTAAAGCACAATGATATGGATATAGTAACCATGTTAGAAAGACTAAAGGCTAAAAAAAAAAGAAATAAAATAAAATAACACAATCTGGATTAAAATATGGTGTGAGATTGGATGGAAACAAGAGCTGCAACAAGCAAAGATGTAAAAGTAGTTGCAAAGTTATAAACCGCATAACTAAATAAAAATAATAGCCAATATAAAAGTCGAATAAGAATAGCCTGCTGAGGAGGGGAAATTAAAATATGTTGATATTAAATTGATAGATGTAAAAGAATTATATGAAACACAGGAAAAACAGAAACGGAAACAGCATCCCAAGAACAGACCATGCTTAAGGCAGGCATGTAGGGATATATATATATATATATATATATATATATATATATATATATATATATATTTAAATAATATCTTAATTATAATGGCCCGTGTATATAACCATTCAAGAACACCATTAGGGCGGACATAAAAGAATAACAGGTGCGTAAGTCAAGCAACTTAAATCTAGGGGGAAATGTTCATCTCCCGAAACATGGAAGGGTAACATGATCCAACAAGAGAAAAATAACTCTGTTACTGATAGGACACCGTAAAAAGAAAAGGAAGCAAGAAAAACAAGATCCCAAAAATGAAATATACCTTTAACCTAACTGAGAAACAAGAACTTGATGAAAGGTTATTAATGCATGAAAATTCCATTAACACAAAAGGGAGGATACTTGGACAAATCCAACATAAATGTAGGAAACAGATCCACAGTGTTATTCAGCATATATTTAAGACAAATGAGAAAACAATGACGAAGATCGTGTAGCACTTCTGGTCACTATATATCTGTTCTGTAGGCTTCTTGGGCACCTGAAAGACAGGAAAGAGGAACCAAGTAACTGTTGCAAGTACCTGATGAAAAAGATTTCAGCAAGCAACTAATCTGGAGTCACAATGTTTTAATTGTTACAAGAAGTAAAACAAAACAATACGTTTAACTTATGATAACAGACAAAATTTAGGTTTATGTTAAAATAAAAATGCAAATATGTAAAAACCACCGTCATAGGAATAGTACAGCTAAGAGGATCAACTGGGGTAATGCAATCAAAATGCATATATAAATGCAAAAAGGCAAATGCACAGATCTTACAACACTGTCCTGAAATATATGTACACACAAAATGGCTACACAAGTGACCCACTAATGGATAATCTGAAATAAAGGAGAAATAACAAATTATGAAACTAAACAGGAAAATTTGAAGTCTCAAACAGGTGATCAGCAAGCACAAATGGAGGGAAGCCTTCACCTCAAAAACATGTTTTAGAAAAAAAAGAAATGATGAATACTCAGTACAAAATACAATTGCACAGAAAGCAGACAAAGAACAAAAATGCTCGTACTGAAGCAAAAGTAATGGGCACACAATGAACAAAACATTTTTTAGCACGTGGAATACAAAAGGGCAGACAGAGAGTACACACTTTATAAGCATTGTATGAAGCTCATACATATAAACATATGTATAAAAATATGAGGTGATAGGTTCCTTTGGACCTTAACCCCTTACAGGAAATAAAAAAAATAAATAAAAAAACAAGTCATGTATTTCATTTGCATGCAAACAACAAAACACAGCCTTAACATTATAAATAATATGTGCAATATCATCTACACAAAAGCAAAAATATGAGAAGCCGACTCGAACCCGAAATTTCGAGTTAGAATAAAGTTTGTACATTAGAAGAATAATGGGAATTGAGAATGTATATTGGAACTCAAGCGGCGTATAATTGTACGAACGATCTATCTATATAACCACTGATAACCAACCGTGCCATTTTGTTATACACGAGTCGCGGGTCAGCAGCGATCCGATTGGGGATTTAATCCCTGCCCAGTTAATATATCGACAGACGACAGGGAATTTTCCGGTCTAATCACGAACGAATGTCCAATAATAAGAGCAAAGAAAAGCGTGAAAGTTTTGCAGAAGCTCACAACTCGGCGTCATTTACCCGCCAACAGGTTACCGCTCTATATTTCGTGCGGCGCAAACGTTCCGATCGCAACAGAAATCCACGAGAAACGGAGATTCTTGTGAAATGAATAAATATTTCGTCGTCTAATTCTAAGAGTGGAAACGACAACTACGTCTTAGAATACATACTTAAGAACCACGGTCGGCTTAACACCGGCACTGAAGGCACTGCAAGTCCGAATCACTACGCGTGAATATAGTGCTTGCATACTAGTAACGCTGCCGAAAAAGCGGTGGCAGAAACACTCCAAGCAATTTTTCAGTCTTAAAATATGGATATGTCATAGCCGGATCGAGCAAACAAAAACGTGGAAATCTCATGTTCAGGAAATACCCGTTTCCGGTTACCCGGTTTGTGTTTTACTGCTGATTCCGGGTTTTACTAGTCCATGCTTGTCTTGTCCTGTATTATCGTCCTGCTAGTAAACGTGTCATGATGACGTCTTGATTATTGTTGTTCCACGCGTGTTAATGGATTAGGACCTGCTAGTTCCTCTTGTGTGTATGTCAGTATGACAGATTAAGGACCACGCAACATGGTGGCAGCGGTGTTTGTGGTGACAACCACGGTAAGGAACTTTCTTCATGCTTTAAACGTTGTGAGCGGCCGCCCGGACAGCAAAGCAAAATGGCGGAAGCCAATTTTCGTTTGCCGCCCCAGCTAGTCATCAGTAACGGGAATGTTGCTGAGAATTTCAAAAAGTGGAAAAGACAGGTAGAAATTTATTTGGAAGCCATGGGCGCGCAGGACAAGTCTGATTCCACTAAAGTGGCTATTATCCTCCATTGTGCTGGCCCTGCCCTGATAGATGTATTTGATCAATTTGAATGGTCCACAGGGGAGCAGAAGACACATCCCCAACATGTGTTAGCAAAAATTGAACAGTTTTGCAATCCTAGACAAAACGAGGTTCTAGAGACTCACAGATTTTGGAATATTCAGTGGCAAGATCCATTTGATGTTTTCTTAACAGAACTGAGGGCTAAAGTAGAGAATTGTGGGTATCAGTTAGGAAAGAAAGAATGATAAGGGACAACATTGTGTTTACCAGCAAGGGTAAATTACAGGAAATCTTACTGAGAGAGGAGAAATTAGATCTTTGGAAAACAATTGACCTTTGCCGTGCATTTGAGCAATCAAAAAAGCACGTGAAAGAAATCAGAGACAGTAGTACAAGTAATACTGCTGTAAATCGTGTCCATTATCAAGCTAAACATAAACCTGCTAAGCAGACCAGTGGTTCCACCAGCAAACCAACTCAAACTAACACAGAACCACAGCAAAACGCCGTTCTCCAGACGCAACAAGCTGAATGTAATTTCTGTAGTATCGACATCCATATGGAAGAAAGAAATGCCCTGCATGGGGAAAACATTGTGATAACTGTAATGGACGGAAACATTTCAAATCAAAATGTAAAAAACCAAAGGTCAATCTAGTGAATACAAACAATGAACCAGATGTAGTAGATAACAGATGGTTACAAAAGATAAATATTGGAAGCTGTACCCGGTCCATAACAGCAACTTTGACAGTAAATAACTGTAATGTCAAATTTCAGTTAGACAGTGGGGCAGATGTCAATACCCTATGCCAAAGATACGTCAGACAGGACCAAGTCTGAAAAACAGCACAACGGTTAATCATGTGGAATGGAGCCAATATGAGTCCCCTTGCTGCTCACCAACCCTCTGACACAGGAATCGAGGAGAGTCATATTCACAATAGTGCCAAATGATAAAGTGAACCTCCTTGGTGTGGATACTATACAGGATATGGGACTGATCACTGTAAATGAAAACAGATTCATTTCTCAACTGAACTGTATGCCGCTAGGTGATTTGCGCGAGGCACATCTTAAAGTGGATCCTGATGTACCACCAAGAACTTTACCGTGCAGAAAAGTGCCTATTGCATTGCAAGATGACGTCAAAGCTGAAATTGAGACTTTAGTTCAACGTGGCATTCTTGTCCCAGTCACAGAGCCGACCAGATGGGTCAGCCAGATGGCAGTCGTGCGTAAACCTACTGGAAAGCTTCGTATATGTATTGACCCACAACCACTAAATGAAGCACTCATGCGAGAGCATTACCGATTGCCAACTGTCGATGATGTATTACCTATGCTAGGAAAAGCCAAAATATTCAGCAAGGTTGACGTAAAGGAGGCATTTTGGCATGTTAGATTAGATGAGGAGTCTAGCATCTTGACAACAATGATCACTCCGTTTGATCGATTCCGTTGGGTCCGACTCCCTTTCAGGTTAAAGGTTAGTAGCGAAATTTTCCAAAGGATGCTGAAAGAAGCATTGAGTGGACTTGATGGGATCTTCACAATTGCTGATGATATTGCTGTGGCAGGATGTGGTGAAACCACTGAAGAAGCCATGAAAGACAACAAGGCAAAGCTGACTAACTTATATAAGACCTGTGAACAATGACATATCATATTGAATGAGGACAAACAGGAAATTGGCCAATCGGAAATCCGAATCCATGGGCACCTGTTCACTGCTAAGGTGTTAAGGCTGACACCTCAAAAGTTGAGGCAATTCATAAAATGCCAGCCCCTACAGACATTCAGGGAGTGAAACGTATTTGTGGAATGGTTCAATATATGGCTAGATTCCTGCCAAACTAGCCAATTATTTGGAACCAATCAGAGCACTAACCAGAAAAGATGCAAATTGGAACTGGACTACTGAATGTGAAAATGCATTCCAGATCATCAAAGACAAACTAACAAAAGCTCCTGTGCTTGCGTATTTCGAGGCAGAAAGCGAAGTTGTTATCCAGGAAGACAGTAGTAAAGATGGGCTCGGAGCTGTGCTCCTACAGAATGGAAGGCCTGTGGAATATGCCTCGCGTACACTTACTTCCTCGGAACGAAACTTGGCACAGATAGAGAAGGAGATCCTTGCGGTGGTGTTTGGTTTGGAGAGATTTGACCAATACACATACGGTCACAGAGTTGTTGTACAAAACGACCATAAACCATTAGCATCGATCCTCAAGAAGCCGCTAAGCATGGCCCCTAAGCGGATACATTCCTTGATGATGAGATTGTATCGCTATGATGTTGATTTTCATTTCTTGGAAGGGTCTAAACTTGTGATAGCAGATACTTTGAGCAGAGCATATCTGGATACCCCCGATACAAGACCCCGCATTTTGAATATTAGTGCTTTTGAATTCGTACCAGATGCAAGACTCGAAGAAGTCGAGGAAGCAACAAGCAAAGATGAGTCGCTCCGAACGTTGCTATCTTTGATCATGAATGGATGGCCTAGTTGTAAAAATGATGTTCCAGATGAGGCCAAACCATATTATGATATGAGAGACACTTTAACCTGCGAAGATGGTATAATCCTAAAAGGAGAGGCTATCCTTGTTCCCAAATCTCTTAGAAGTGACATGAAGAAACGTCTTCATTCCGCACACCTTGGTTACTATAGTATGGTGCGCAGAGCAAGAGGAGTGATTTTCTGGCCAGGGATGGCTCAGGAAATAAAGCAGCTGGTCGAGTCTTGTGAGCCTTGTCAACAACTAAGACCAAACCACCAGAAAGAAACCCTCCTACAACAAGATGATTGGAAAGGTCCGTGGGACAAGATCGACGCTGATTTGTTTGAGATCAAAGGTCGTACTTACCTTGTTACAGTTGACTTCTACTCAAACTTCATTGAAGTGGATTTCATGCCATCCACAACTGCATCTCAAGTCATAGCTGTACTTAAGCAATTTGCGCGATTCGGTATCCCACCTTGTGTTGTTAGTGATCAAGGCTCACAGTTTACTTCAAATGAATTTAAGCAATTTGTGAACAAATGGGGAATCACACATGTAATGTCATCGCCAGAGCATCACAGTGCCAATGGAAAAGCTGAGGCAGCTGTTAAGGTGGTGAAACATATGATGCTCAAAACCATTGCTGATGGTACAGACCAAGCAGAAGCACTGCTTGAACTAAGAAACACCCCTCGACAGGACACTGGACTTGGCCCCTCGCAGATGATGTTTGGGAAACCAACCCGATATCTCATTCCTATGCTGAAGCAGAACCAGGTGCAAATTGACAATGCGAATGTGAAACGGGCAAAGCGTAAGGCCAGTGTAAAGAAATCTCATGATAAAAGGTCTAGGGATTTACAAAAGTTGTGTCCCGGTCAGTCCGTATATTTCCAACTTCAAAGTGGGAAGAGATGGATCCTAGGAAAAGTGGTAGATTTTGATGGTAGTCGCACTTACATCATTGAAGGTCAGAACGGTAGCAAATACCGCCGAAATCTTGTACACATGCGCCCTACAGGTGTTACACTGAGAGAACGTGATATATCATCTCCCAGAGTTGAATCGAAAACACCTCCCATTGCACAACCAACGACACCTGATGCTGCAAATCAACTAGGGAATAATACCGTAGATAACCCTGAAATACTTGTGCAGGACTCTGTTTCACAAAATCAGACAGAAGTTCAAACTAATGTGAGACCACAACGTACTAAAAGGGAACCTTTGTACCTGAAAGACTGTTCGATATTCTGATAAGTAAATACGATATTCCAAAAAAGATTTGCGAGCTCTGTAATATACCGTTAAGCCCATGTGTAAAGAGTAATCTTCATGTAGCTGTTTGTATTGCTTTATAATGAACATATGATAATTATTATGTATGTTTCATATCACGGAAAGTATCTTCGATTCACAAACTTGGTTGATACACAGTTGTAATTGTTACATTAATCGGTATCACCTATACTGTAATGTGTGTTGACTGGACTCTAATAACCGCACACGTCTAATGATCAGAGCGAAGATTTAAACCAGCTATAATTTCCAAGAGAATTTCCAAGGATTGTTGAATTATCTTTTAACCACATCCAAGTAATTTAGTTGATATGTTAAGGCAGTAAAGTCTTTACCTAAAAAGGGAGGATGTTGAGGAAATACCCGTTTCCGGTTACCCGGTTTGTGTTTTACTGCTGATTCCGGGTTTTACTAGTCCATGCTTGTCTTGTCCTGTATTATCGTCCTGCTAGTAAACGTGTGTCATGATGACGTCTTGATTATTGTATTTCCATGCGTGTTAATGGATTAGGACCTGCTAGTTCCTCTTGTGTGTATGTCAGTATGACAGATTAAGGACCACGCAACACCTCAATCAAAATACACAACGTGGATCAACCAGTTTCATGGCCATAATGGGGTCTTGCAAAAACATTCCGTCGATCAGTCAAACAAAACAGTTCATTGTATTAATTTGGGGTAAGGTAAGGCGCGTGTTGATTAATTAATTAAACCATGCACTTATCGCTAGCGCCGGTAAAGCGAAATACATTATCTGTTCATTCCAAATGAAGGTTCATTTACCTACCGGTACTGATCGAGGGAGCAACAGAAGCCATCTGCCGGGCAAGACAAATTTAACAAAATATTATGTTAGTACTATATCATTTGCCAGTTGGGGGTAAATCTTACCTCCAATACATTCTGGTCTTTGGTCTGGGACTGCCGAGGACGACAAAAAGTGCATGAAGGCCCTCGTGAAAAAAAAAGTAAAAATTCTTGCGACGTGCTTGTTCATTGGCATGGCGCAAGAGAAAAGACCGATTATCCCAAGTGTAACCCCGACTATGAATTCTGCGCATGCGCAGTGGTGAACTAACAATGTGTGATAAATTGATAACCAATCAGATTCCGTTTTGTCTCCATCTTCTGTATATGATAGATCACTAAATACTCAAGTTATACATGAGAAACCTTGAATGCATGTGTGGTGCTAAATAAATACTTTAACGGTCCTTCGACCCTAAAAGGTCATTTATCATTCATAAAAATCTGAACACTTAAATGTTAATTGCATACAAATATATCTGTTTATGAATTGTAATCTATAGAAATGACCTCTTTGTGAAAAATTTGATGATATTATTGAATGCATGTTCTTAAAATATATTTGTTAAAATGTGTTATTTATATTTGTCACTCATTGATATTGTATTATGCATGCACTTATGGAAAAATGGGCCTGAGGCTTTACATTTTTAGCGAACCTGTGAGCTTATGCGATGGTGCGGCGTCGTCCGTCGTTCGTCGTGTGTCGTGCGTCGTCTGTCCGTTAACATAGCTATCTCAAAAATGGCTGGAGCTAGCATCACTAAATATTTTGCAAATAATCAGTCATCCAAAAACTATATCGGATTTTATTTTTTTTTCTAACTGCATTTTCTAAGATTTTATAGGGAAAAAACTAAAAAAGCTTTAAAAATCTTCTTCTCCGAAACTGTCCAGCGAAATTGTCCAATATTTCACAGAAATGATCCCTGGAACAATCTTTCTCAAGTTTGTTCGAATGGTTCCCGTTCGGAGATTTTTGGCCGAGTTACAGGAGGTTGACCTTTTTTACCTGTGCAAAAAAGCATATTAAAATTTAAATCTCAGAAACGGCTGGAGCTATCATCACCAAATTTTATGCCAATGTTGGTCACATAAGTCATATCTGAAATTGAGGTATTGGTGGCGCCACCTGCATTGACCTTTTTTGTACGGGGTCATCGGTGCCTGTATAACACTGAGGGCTACAAAAAACTTCTTCTCTGAAACCATATGGCCAAAATGTTTAATATCACACAGAAATGATTCTAGGGTAGTGCTTTCTGAAGTTTGTTCAAATGGTCTCAGTTCAGTGACTTTTGGCTAAGTTATGGGAAGCTGAATTTAGTCATATGTCATAACAGCCCATTTTAGCTCAGTGGCTACAAAGATCTTCTTCTCAAAAACCACTGGGCCAAATTCTTAAATCTCACACATTAATTATCCTCAGATGTTGATAATTCAAGTTTGTTCAAATGGTTTTGGTTCAGTGCTTTTTGGCTGAGTTACGGGAAGCTGAACTTAGCCAGTTTGCTGTATCTTCCTATATGATTTATAAACCTGCAAAACGTTTTTCGACTGATGCCACTGAAGGCAGTTTGTTAAATATTTTACAAGAATAATCCCTACAATTATTCTTTTAATAATTGTCATTAATGGTTCCACATGAATGATTTTTTGCTGAATTATGGAGCTTGAATTGAGTCATTTTACCATATATGTTAGCTGTGTGATGCTGTTACATCTAGCCTGGCACCAGTTTATCACCATCTATTACATCATGCCACTAGACATTTAGATGTCAGGTTATCTTTGGTTATTATTGACAAGAAAGTTTTTTTTAAAGCTAGATTTATGATTTAAGTTATTCATCATACCAGGCAATGTTACAATCATGGATATTCAGCTCTCTGTGGCTATATAAAGCAACTGTACGTGGATTATAAATTATTGGTATCCCTACTCAACTTAATTCAAGAATTTGCCATCAATGAGATATATCTGTATTTTAATTTTGCATTCAGTATGTATCCATAATAATTTTACATATATTCCTGATTTCTTTCTTATAAAATTTCAGCTGAAAAGCATTTCGTATTGGGAAAATAAATTCAAAGTTATTTCAAGTAGGGACCACTTTTGTGTACAGATGGCAGCACTTGGTTTACCATTGGCAGATTGCCAGTGCCTTGATGTTGGCCATTAGCCAAGATGATGTCAGCTCTATAAATAGTTTTGGCACAGTGCCAGGATTGGAAGAAGTGCAGCCAGGTATAGGTCAAGAGTTGGTTTAAACATATTTATTACAAGTAAACGATTGGCAAACAGCAAAAGTGCTATATCAATGCCTCTCGCTAGATCTTACAACATGTGCGATTATATATGCAAGACAAAACAGCCATGATACAATACGAACTCAATAACTAATACATAGCTCATACTGCATTCAGTCTATATGAATATTGCGGAAATCGTGAGGTGTCATTTATATATCTCTGAACACAAGTATAAAGGTAAACATTGTCAGCATGAGAGGACTTGTCTGATCCATATAACAAGATATGAACATTGATATCACTTGGTTGAAGAATTGGCTGAAGTGAACAGAAGAGAATATGTCTTTGTAAAGTATACAACGGACATGCCAAAAAATAATGATTAAGGTCCTCGCATGAGTGGCCACACGAACATTTGGCATCTGTGACCAAACCAATTTTAAATAAGTCATATTTCAAACAACTGCAGCCCAAACGCAACCTGGCATGCACTATATTACTTGTACGATCGCCTAAATAAAACAACGGATTGCAGGTTTTACCACTAATGGTCCGGGTAGTTAATTTGTTTCTGAATTCGTCAAATGATGACACTTGTTTCACGTCATCATCTGATTCATTCCATAGACGTACTGTAGAGGGGAAGAATGAGTTATAAAACAGTTCAGTTCGACAACGAAATAAATCATTATCAGCCTGATTCCGTAGTGGATATCTTCCAGATCGTTCACGAACGGTAGTCGGTAGTAAACTTAACAAATGTTGCGGGGCTATACCATTTACTATTCTATAGAACGTTTCTAGTTTACGGCGTTTGCGGCGTGAGGACAACCGTTCCCAATTCAATTCTGAAAGAAGTGCTTCATATGAGCATGTCTTGATAGCTCCAGTTACGATCCGGGTTGCTTCTGCTTGAAAAGACTCTATCTTACTGGAATCAGCAGAATTACAACTATCCCAAATTGTGTCGCCGTATTCTAAAATTGGACGAACAAAGGTGAAATACATGATCTCCAAGGATTTACGATTTAGTCTGTACTTAACAGCTTTCATCAAATTTATTTTGACAAGAGCCTTTTTACAAACATCGTCAACATGATTAGACCAATTAAGGTCACAAGAAATTGAAATCCCCAAATGTTTGTGTTGCGGTGTAATCTGGATGACTCTGTCAGACATAACAATGTTGGGAGATAACATGCTGGGGCAATATGAACGCGACAAAGACATAGCTAGAGTTTTTTGTACGTTGAATTTTACCAGCCAAGTGTTAGCCCATTCCAGGAGAACCTCAAGATCTTTATTAAGTAAATATGTAGCTTCTTCTGGAGTGTCAGCTATCATAAAGAGTGTTGTGTCATCGGCAAAAAGCCTGATATTTGTGTTTATTCTAGTTGTAATGTCGTTGTTAAAAATAAGGAATAGTAGGGGCCCAAGAACGGTCCCTTGCGGCACCCCAGCTCTAAGTACACCCCAAGATGATGATTCCCCTTGTATCAAAACTTTCTGCATTCTCTTAGTTAAATAGGACCTGAACCATTGGAGCAATGATCCTTGGATTCCTGTTTTTTGTAATTTATATAAAATACCTCTGTGCCAAACCTTGTCAAAAGCTTTGCTTATGTCCAAAAGTACTATTTTGACCGACTTCTTTCTATCTAAGGCTTCGGAGAATATGTGATACATATTAAGAAGCTGGTTGACTGTAGAGTCACCTGGAAGGAACCCGGATTGAAGTTTACTAAAAAATTTTGATGTAGTGAGATAATTGTAAAGATGTTTAAACACGACTTTTTCAATAACTTTAGCTATGCAGCTAATCAAGGAAATTGGTCTGTAATTATTTAATAACTGTTTGTCTCCCTTTTTATGTATAGGGATAACATGGGCTTTTATCCACAAAAGTGGGACATAACCTTCGTTCAAAGAGGTGTTCAATAGGTGACACAAGGGTTTTGTCAACTCAGTTGCTCCTTCTTTTAGGAGACGTGGACTCACACCGTCAGGTCCGTTGGACTTTGTGATATTTATTTTAGAAAGAGCATCGAGTACATCTTTTCACTGGCCTGAAGGTTATCTAATGACAAAGACGATGATTGTTGGTGAATAAAAGGGAGAGATGCGTTGGTATCATCTACAAATGACTGGGAGAGAAAGAAATCGTTAAAAGCTTCGGTTTTATCAGTGTTTGAGGAAATGATATCATCATCTATTACAATTGATGGAATGGATTCACCCATGTCCATTTTTAATATATGTTTTATAGTCTTCCAAAAGTGGTTAGGATGCTGAACACGAGTGTGGTCTATAGTTGACATTAATTCTGTTGAAAAATCTAGTTTAGCTTTGCTACAGCTATGAATATACAAGTTCCGAGCTGCTCGAAATTTTGCCCAATCTTGTGGGCGATTGCGTTTCTTTGCGATATTATGGAACCTGTCTTTGCGACGTTTTAAAGCTCTGAGATTATTATTGTACCATGGTTTATCATTTGGTCTCACGGTGACTACCTTCTTTGGTATGCACTGTCTGGCTATATTGAGTATCATATGGGTAAATCGGAGGCACATCTGATCGACCCCGCCTGTTTCATAACAGCTATTCCAGTCAGCTTGAGATAACATTTGGCGGTATTTATCAAAGTCGGCCTGTGAGTATAACCGTATGTGTCTTTTATACACAGTAATCTTAGGTATGTTTATATGTATTTCTGCAGACACGGTGCAATGATCATTATTACCTAAGGGTGGAAGGACCTGGATACAGTTGATAAGTCCTGGGTCAGTTGTTAAAATGTGATCTAAAATGGTAGCACTGTTCTCAGTGATGCGGGTGGGGTTAGTGACATGAATGGTAAAGTTGTTCGATTTGCAGAAGGAATCTAGTTTAGTACCATTATACGTTGCAGGGTCAGCATTGAAATCGCCCACCAATATAATGTTATTAAACCCTTTAGAGCGTATCTCATCTAAATTTTCCTGTATATATAACCAGAATGAAGCATGGGAATTAGGTGGCCGGTAACAAGTACCGAGTAGGTAGGATCTAGATTTAATTTTAAGCTCCAACCACAAGATTTCGATATTATTATTTTCGAATTCATAACGTCGTCTAACAGGGAGGTGATGTTTCGCATAAACTGCTTCTCCTCCCCCTAAACCAATTCCGCGGTCACGTCGAAAAATTGGTTGAAAGCCTGTTAGATCAAGCTGATGATTTGTGTTTATATTTAAGTAACTTTCTGTGATTCATATAAGATCAAAATATGGGACAATATATGTTTCTAGAAGTCCAATTTTGATTTGGGTGAGGCTCCTAATATTTATAAGACAGGCAGTAAGATTTCTCACAGTGGCACTCACGACAGATTATGTAATGAGATTGTTTTCCAAGAATGTTGTGTGTACAGAGGTTCTGAGAGCAAAATAAGTTGGAGAGTGGATGTAATATCATGGCGAAAACGATAGAACAAACAATATAAAACAATAAGAGCATAGAAGTATAGGGTAGGAAGGAACCGTAGGATCCTCATAACCCATATGACGAAACCTCTTTGGGATTGCAAATAAGTAACTGGTTACACGCTTTCATTTAGGCAACTTAAACTATCGAACAGTAAAACATCAAACATAAAAATAAATTCAACGGTTTTAGGCTAGAAGGAAAGTTGAAAAATTAGGTGTGATGAATCTGGAATAACAACACTTGTTGTGATGAGTCTGAAAAGTAACACATGTTATAAAGCATCTGGAATAGTAGTACCTGGTGTTATAAATCCGGAATATAATACCTGACGTAATGAATCTAGAAGAGTAACATCTATTGTAATGACTGCGGAATATTAACAACTTTTGCAATGAATCTGATAAAGTAACACTTGTTGTAATGAAACGTAAAAAGTAACACCTGTTGCAATATAACTGGGCAAGTAACACCTGTTGCATGCATGTGCAGTATGACTGGAACATGAATTCGGCATAAAAAGACGGTGCTGTTTAAGGAATTTAAAGAGAAAAATAGTGTCTTAATTATGCAATCAACTCTGTATTAACCCAGATATCCGTCGAGGCGTTCCGCTTGCCCCGGTCGAACCGAAGTAAACGGCCGAGCGATGCGCGGCTTCTACCTCTATGTTGCTACCAAGATCTAAGTCATCGGAGAAAAGAGCCCGTACATAAGATAAACAATCATCGCCTTCCTCACGTTCAGGAACGTTGTGAATAATGACATTGTTTCTCCTGCTTCGATTACTTAAGTCAACAATTTCTTTCCTCAGTTCGTGAAAATCAGAGCGTTTGACGGAATTATTAACTTATTCTTTTTGTTCCTCAAGTTCGGTTTCCATATGTGAAACACCATTTTCAAGGTCTATAATTCTATTGTCAACACTGTTTAATTTCCTTTCAACTGATGCCAAACGAACTGATATGTTAGTCACCTGAGTTTTCAGTTCGTCAATTGTGGACAGTTTTGTCTATCAGTAAGATCTGGAGAGAGGTCCGTATTTCAGAATCTGACATGTTTATACTGCCCGAATGGTAGTGAATACTCTATACCTGTAGACGCGTGACCAGGTGAAATGTTCCAGCTGGTTCAATGGGGCGCTCTTCAGGTGTTATGTCACAGTTGGATATAGGCGGGAAAGAGGATTCTATGAATAGAGTTCCATTATGTATGTAATAAATTAAGGTTTTCTCACCAGAACCCAAGAGAGGGCATCAGCCTTGTATGGAGATGAGCAGATATAACAGTAATCCAACTGGTGTCCATGTTTTAGTCTGTGCAAACCATTCTGGCGTTTGTGAATAGCAATTTTATGAGGAGCTCGTCAAGCCTGTTCCTATCCGAACGCCATCTATCGGTATATGAGTCAAGAGTTCACTAAGTGCAGTAGCTGCATTCTATTTATAGCTTTGGCAGACTGCTCACTGCATCATATTTGGCACCAAAGTGCAGCCTGAATCTATTTATAGCTTTGGCAGACTGCCAACTGTGTCAGATTATGCAACAGGTCAAGAGTTCACTCAGTGCAGCTAGGTACAGGTCAAAAGTTCACTCAGTCTAGCCAGGTCAGGTCAAGGGTTCACTCAGTGCAGTAGCTTGAGGCAGCAATTTGTCACAGGTCACTCGGGGGCAACTGCCTTACTCACCTAAGCCTTGTCAGCCCAGTGCATCAAACTCTGGGAAGTTTGCTGTATTGGACTGATATTTTGACCTGCCTATGCCTCTTTGATGGTATTCTCATTTACAAGACAGGTGGTGCCACCTACATTGACTTTTACAGTGTATGCACCTGCTAATTTCTACAGAGGATTTTTATACATCAGCCTAAAATTGGGCATGTTTATACATATCAGGTAGCTTTATAGTGTACAAAACTGGTGGCGCCACCTACAATAATTTTTGCACAGTGTATGTCCCTCCTTATTTCATAGGAGGGGTTTGTTTGACATACTGGTGGTGCCAGCTACAATCATTGTATCTGCCAAAACAGAGTTTTGTGGATACTATGTTTTCAGTCGGACGCCGACGCGGTTTGACATATCCCCCTGAAATTTTACATGTGTATAGATCTCACATAGCTCTTAATCATACACAAAACCTGCCACCATTTTTGCACAGCGTCCGTCTGTTTGTCTGCCGTGGGCTTAAAATCACTCATATCTCAGTAGTGGTTTGACTTATCAATCTGAAATTTTGCATGTTTATACATCTTGGATAGCTTTCTGGATTTTGTGGCAGGTGGTGCCACCTACATTTATGTATATGCTGCAGACATTCAGGCTTATATCTCAGGACTGGTTTGACTTATTCCCCTGAAATGTTGCATGTGTATAGATCTTATATATCTTTTAATCATACACAAAATTGGTGGCGCCACCTGCCACCATTTTTGCACAGCGTCCGTCTGTTTATCTGCCTTGGGATAAAAACACTCATATCTCTGCATTGGTTGGACTTATCCACCTGAAATTTTGCATGTGTATACATCCTGGACAGCTTTCTTGATTTTATGACAGGTGGCGCTACCTACATACACATTTCTGCTGCAGACATCCAGGCTATTATGCAACACACCTCACTCTATTTCCCCTTGCCACTCAATCTATGCCTCACTTCACCTTTCCCACTCTGATTTTGGCAGATACACGTAGTCGCTTGTTGACTACCCATATTCTAGTTTTTCTGTTGTGTGCACCCATGCTAGAATTGCAGCAGTGATGTTTGTTTAATTGTTTCTTGTTCTAAGTGTTTAGTACTTGCATTGTTCATATACATGTTACACATGTTCTTGAAAAGTAATGGTCCAGCATTGAAGCATTATTCCTGGTGTAATCTCATTGCACAGGTTCGCATTAGGCCTGTAGGCCTTGTTTAATAAAATATTCATTCATTCATTCATAAATAGACATGGGTTATGGGATGATGTATATTAAATTTTGGGTCATGATCTTTCCTATGAAAGTGGCCTTGACCTTGATGTGCCATGTATGGTGAAAATCACACAAAATTATAAATATCTCAATAAGGGATGGGTGGATTGTTCCAAAAATCAAATTGACTGAAGTTCTTGGATAGCTTTGTCTTCTGCGGAAAACGGGTGGCACCTCTTTCTGTCCTTTTCTTGTTTTTGTGCCTTTTAATACCCTATATTGCTACTTGACTGTACTGTGAGCATAACAAGTCTAAAACTAATGGACAGATTAGGCTGAAATTGTGCACGTCCATTGATCTTGTATACCTCCATCTTGTATTCAAGACTGGTGGCGCTATCTGCAATCTTTTTTGTGTGGCATCCATCCGTACCTTTGCTTTGGATGAAAATTGCTCATATCTCGGAGTGGTTCAAGGTATTGGTCTGAATTTGGCATCTTGGAAAGTATTATCGTAAACCAGTCAGGTGGCGCCATCTACCTTCCTGTTTTTTTATAGCGAACCTGTGAGCTAAAGCAATGGTGTGGCGTCGTCCGTCGTCTGTACATTATACCATACTCGAAATTGACAGGCGCTAGCATCATAAAATTTTATGCATAATATAAGCCATCTGAAAAACTCTGCTTTTTGGGACTAACTGCATTTTCTTAAATTTTATAAAGAAAATGCAAAAAATAATAATTGAATAATTTCTCCTCTGAAACGGTCCAGCCAAATTGTTTAATATTTCACAGAAATAATCTCTTATACCATCCCTCTCAAGTTTGTTCGAATGGCTCCAGTACGCTGTTTTTTTGCCGAGTTACAGGAAGATTAACTTAGTCATCTGTCAAAGAAAGCATACTAAAATTTCAGACACGGCTGGGGCTATCATCACCAAATTTGATGCCAATGTTCGTCACGTAAATCATCTGAAATTGAGGTATTGGTGGCGCAACCTGCATCTGCCTTTATTGTCAGGTTCATCAGTGCCTGTATCATACTGACAGCTACAAAAAACTATTTCTCTGAAACCATATGGCCAAATTGTTTAATATCGCACAGACATGATCCTAGGGTAGTGCTTTCTGAAGTTTGTTGAAATGGTCTCAGTTCAGTGATTTGGCTGAGTTATGGGAAGCTGAATTTAGTCATATGCCATAACAGTCCGTTTTAGCTCAGTGGCTACAAAGATGATCTTCTCAAAAACCACTGGGCCAAATTCTTAAATCTCACACATTAATTATCATAAGATGTTGATAATTCAAGTTTGTTCAAATGGTTTTGGTTCAGTGCATTTCGGCTGAGTAACGGGAAGCTGAAATTGGCGAGTATGCTGTATATTCCTTATATTCCTATAAGAGTGAAAAACCTGCAAAAACGTTTTTCGACTGACGCAACTGAAGCCAATTTGTTTAATATTCTACAAGAATAATCCCCATAATAATTCCTATAATAATTGTCTTTAATGGTTCCACATGAATGATTTTTGGCTGAATCATGGAGATTGAATTGAGTAATTTTACCATATATGTTAGCTGTGTAAAGCAGTTACATCAAGCCTGGCACCAGTTTATTAGCATATATAACATTATGGCACTAGATTTCAGATTAAATCGCCTGGCAGTCTGCAAATTATTTCGGATTTTGCAACAGGCCAAAGGTAAGCCCGGATCTGTTTATAGCTTTGGCAGACTAGCATGTAGGCCTACTTGAAAAGTAATGGAAAAGCATTAAAGCATTTTACCTGGTGAATAAACCCTTGCACAAGTTCGCATAAGGCCTTCGGGCTTTGTTTAGAATAAATTAATGCCCTTTTCTTCATAGTGATTTGATCTATGGGCTTGAAATTGTGCATATCCATAGATCTTGGACTCCTCCATCTTGCACTCAAGAGTGGTGACGCCATCTCCAATGGTTTTCCCTTGGCGTCCATCTGTACATGTGCTGTGGGTGAAAATTGCATATATCACTGGATTGGTTCATGGTATTGTTCTGAAATTTGGCATGTCCATCCATCTTCGAAAGTTTCTCGTAAACCAGACAGGAGGCGCCACCTGCCTTCCTTTTTAGCGAACCTGTGAGCTTATGCGATGGTGAGGCGTCGTCCGGCGTCCGTCGTCCGTCGTCTGTACGTTAACCCATACTATCTTGAAAACGACAAGAGCAAGCATCACGAAATTTTATGCAAAAAATTAGTCATCTAAAAAACTATCGGATTTTGCTTATTTTTCGGCTAACTGCATTTCTTAGATTTTTTTGGAAAAAAGCTTTAAAAATCTTCGTCCCCGAAACTGTTCAGCCAAATTGTCCAATATTTCACAGAAATGATTCATGGAACAATCTTTCTCAAGTTTGTTCGAATGGTTTTAATTTGATGATTTTTGACCGAGTTACAGGAAGTTGAACTTAGTCATCTGTCAAAAAAGCATACTAAAATGACAGTCTCAGAACTATCATCACCAAATTTTATGCCAGTGTTTGTCACATGAGTCATATATGAAATTCAGGTATTGGTGGCGCCACCTGCATTGACCTTTTTCTGTACGGGGATCATTGGTAATCATTACATTAACCCATAATTTCTCAGGAATGGCAGGAGCTACCATCCCCAGATTTTATGCAATAATCTGTCACATATCAAATGTTGTGGGATTCAGCTTATTTTTTTTGCTATCTGCGTTTACTAAGATTTTATAGGGAAAAAGCTGAAAAACCTTTAAAAGTCTTCTTGTAAACGGTCCAACCAAATAGTTCAATATTTTGCAGAAATGATCCCAGAGGCAAGCCCTGTGAAGTTTGTTCAAATGGTTTGCATTTGATGAATTTTAGTGGAGTTACATGAATTTGAACAGTCATTTGGCCAAGTAAGCATACTGACATAGTAATCTCAGAAATGACAGAAGCTAGCCTTACCAAGTATTGTGCAAATATTGGTCACATGACTCTTATTTGAAATTGCAGATTTTGTGGTGCGAACTACATTTGCCGGTCTTTTATTGGCAAAAACCTCATAATTTAAGCCTCTTTCAGCTTAAAATGTTTATGATGAAACTGTCAAGTTGAATCGTTCAATTTTCAAAGAATTATCCTAGGACATGGTTCTTTTAATCATATCAGAAAAGCTTTTGTTGGTCTTATGGCCATTATTATGTCTATTTCAAACTGAGGACTGCAAACCTGTTCTTCTACAAAAGTATTGTTTCAATTATAACTCCTGTAACATTGCACACAAATTATTCTTAGGTGGCCTTTGTTCAAGTTTACTTGAATGATTTTTGGCAGAATTATTGGACCTTTAACAATGAAAGAACTGCATCTTTTATTATTCTAGATATTTTGATAAACAGTTTATGAATATATCAGCTTGGAAAAAAAGTATTTTAGCCAAAGTCTTTCAGTATGTGTAAACAGATTCACCAACACTCCAAGTTTGTGTCTGTATATTTAAATAGGTTGAGAAACTGCCGTTTCAGATTTGGCAACA
Source organism: Sipunculus nudus (assembly GCA_026874595.1). Lineage (NCBI taxonomy): Eukaryota > Metazoa > Annelida > Sipuncula > Golfingiida > Sipunculidae > Sipunculus > Sipunculus nudus. The sequence goes on from CM049312.1 coordinate 48,466,591, forward strand.
GATCAAGAGTTCATTCAGTGCAGCCAGATTTAGGTCAGGAGTTCAATCAGTCCAGCCAATCACAAGGCATGTGATCACCTCATGGGTGACATGTGATCACCTCATGGGCGACATGTGAACACCTCATGGGTGTCATGTCCCTCAGGGCAGGGCCCCTGCATGAGCTTATGCAATGGTGTGGCTACTATTTCAGACTTGGCAACAGGCTAGAGGTCAGTCTGGATCTATTTATAGCTTTGGCAGACTGCCAACTGTATCAGGTCAAGAGTCTACTCGGTGCAGCCAGGTATGGGTCAGGAGGTCACTCAGTGCAGTTACTGCATTCTATTTATAGTGTAGCAGACTGCCCACTGCATCAGATTTGGCACCAAAGTTCAGCCTTGATCTATTTTAGCTTTGGCAGACTGCCAACTGTGTCAGATTATGCAACAGGTCAAGAGTTTACTCAATGCAGTAGCCTGAGCCAGCAAAGTTGTCACAGTTCACTTGGGGCAACTGCCTTTCTCACCTAAGCCTGGTCAGCCCCATGCATCAGACTCAAGGTAATTTTGATGTATTGGCCTGATATTTTGACCTGTCTATGTGTCTTTGATGGCTTTCTCGTTCACGAGACAGGTGTGGCCACCTACAATGACTTTTGCACAGTGTATGTGCCTTCTTATTTCTACAGAGGAATTTGATATATAAGCCTGAAATTGGGCATATATATATACATATCAAATAGCTTTGTTGTACACAAGACTGGTGGTACCACTAACAATAATTTTTGCACAGTGTGTGTCCCTGCTTATTTTCAGCAGGGGTTTGATATATCAGTCTGAAATTGGGCATATGTATATATCTCTGATAGCTTTGTTGTATACATGACTGGTGGTGCCAGCTACAATCATTTTTGTGTTGTGTGCACCCATGCCAGAATTTCAGCAGTGATGTTTGTTTAATTGTTTCTTATTCAAAATGTTTAGTACTTGCATTGTTCATATACATGAGAAGTAATGGTCCAGCATTGAAGCATTTTACCTGGTGTATTTCCCAATGCACAGGTTCGCATTAGGCCTGTAGACCTTGTTTTTGGATTAATCAATGCCCTATTTTGAGGAGTGATTTGCCCTATTTGCCTGAAATTGTGCATTTTCATAGATCTTGGACTCCTCCATCTTGTACTCAAGACTGGTGGTTCCACCTATAATCGTTTTCCTGTGGCTTCCAACTGTACATGTGCTTTGGGGGAAAATTGCTCATATATCCGGAGTTGTTAAAGGTATGGGTCTTTAATTTTCATGTCTATCCATCTTGGAAAATTTTCTCCTCAACAAGACAGGTGGCGCCATCTAGCTTACCATTAATATAGTATAAATCAATCCCCTTTTCTCAAGAGTGATTCACCGCATTGGCCCCCATATTTTGTGAAAAATATTGTTTCTCCAGTTGATAGATGGAAGAATATATAGTTTCTTGCCAAGTGTCAGTATATGCTGCTGAAATGGGCGGGGTGGGGGGGGGGCTATTCTTAAGGGGGGGGGGGGGATTAATTGTCTGGGTATACTTTGGCACCTGCGGTGCAAAGAAATATTAGTTTCAACATTGTTTTCTTTTTTTTCAGATTTTATTTTATCCATTTATTAACAGGTTTCAATGAACTTTTTTCCTTACCTTTTTTACAAATACAGGAGCATAGTTGAACTTCGGGTCTGTTTATTGAATCTCATTTCAGGAGGACAACTGTGCTTAACTGAACCTCAGAGCTGTGCTGAAGTGTACCTTGCAGCCTGCTCATCACTGTTGGCCCGCACATTTTCACTGATATTCAGGGCTCAATCTGGCCTGTTGGCCCACAAAACCTTCACTGATATTCTATGCTCAATCTGGCCTGTAGGAACACAAAATTTCACTGAAATTCATCGCTCAATCTGGCCTTTTGGCCCACAAAATCTCCACTGATATTCAGTGCTCAATCTGGCCTGTAAGCCCACAAAATGTCACTAAATTCAGTACTCAATCTGGCCTGTTGGCCCACAAAATCTTCACTGAAATTCATTGCTCAATCTGGCCTATTAGCCCACAGATTCTTCACTGTTATTCAGTGCTCAATCTGGCCTGTTGGCCCATAAAATCTCTACTGATATTCAGTGCTCAATCTTGCCTATAGGGCCATAAATTTTCACTGATATTCAGTGATTAATCTGGCCTTTTGACCCACACATTACACTCAAAATCCTACTGCTCAGTTTTACCTGAACATCACGTCAAATTCCTACTGCTCAATCTGGTCATTTAGCCAACTCATTGCACTCATTCTAACTGCTCATTGTGCTCAATCTGGCCTTTTGACCTCATTACACTCAAAATACCACGGGGAATGTTGCCTATCGACTAACTCATTATCTTCTAAATACTGTTGTCTAATCTGGCGTATTGGTCTGCTCATTATACTCTATACACCGATACCATATTTGCCCTTTCTACCTACTACAGTGGAATAATTGTTTGCAAAAACTAGCTTTACAGCATACCGGATACTTACACTCACTTAATAAACTTGTACTCACACTTGCTGTGTCCCCTGCTGATTCATATTCTAAATACTATAACTGAAACTTTTGAACAAGTAATTTACATTGATGTTATCAAAACCTACTCTGACCTGTTTAGAGACTGTTTTAACTCAAAATACTACTTCTTTAACTGGCCTTATGACCTTTTCATAATCTTTGATATTACCTAGCTGAAAGTATCTACATACCATTTCTATTTACATATTTCTTATCACACTGAACTTGGTCTTAAAATGCCAGAGTTGAATTCAAATGAAAATAAGCCAGATGTCTGTTTCACATCTTATGAATCCAGTTCAGACCAGAACTCATCACATGTACATAAAGCCAGTAGTGACTCTTATAACTGCTCAAGCATTTGCTCATCCCATGGCAAAGTTATCAGAGACAGCTTCCATCAGGAAGACAGAATCAGCTGGAAGACAGTGTGTACCTAATTCTCTAGTTTCTCTCATTTATACGAAAATCAAGAATCCTGAATCCTGGTGTTCTGATGATCTGGACATGATCTTGATAGAAGGTGACAGTCTCTTCAGAAACATAATGACTTAATGTGATTAAGGATACATGGCAGCAGATGAGCTACCTCAGTACATCCAATGTTTTGATAAAAAATTCAATTTAAAGCAGCACCTTGTGACAGGAGGTTTCTTACAAGCTAGTGATGTTCAGCCACCATACATGTATTGTAAAAAATCACTCAATAGACAGAATCCATCATATTACTTGGGACTAATGCATTTTGTTACGGTCCCTTTTCACACCAAACAACTCAGGCCGAACCGTAACACATATGCTCAGACACGTTCTCTTCAAATGAATACGTAACCAAAATATGGGTGCAAAAACAGTACTATATTACTATATTACAATATTTACATTCATACACAAATAATATAATAGTCAATACATAACGTAATTTATAACCAAGTCTCTGACGAAAACTGAGTCTCTAAATAACGAACTGTAACGAAATACTTAACTGAATCCGGTAAACGAGAAACTGAAGTCCATCATCAACACATAATTCGGGCACACACAAAACTGAAGTCCTGTATTAATCCATGTGGCACCAAACAAACATAAAGTCTCTCCTCTTCCTAAATAATAAAGTTCATGGCGTGGTTCATGGCATTCCGTGGGCTTGGGGACCAAGAGCCCACGGTCACGGTCCCCGGGGATAACAGCAATGTGGCGTTTCAAAGTCAATAGTCCCGCCTCGTACTGTAGGCGAGTTCGTTTTATAGGCTTTCAACAATGGGTGAAAACCGCAGAAGTTTGTGGTTTTGCTTGAGAGAAACGATAGCGCCGGCAGAACTGCAAAACCAGTACTGAATGGTCCAAGAATAGTTTTTATGTTTATAAAAGCGCGTCAGTAGTCACTGATAGCGGGGTGGATCCATAAGCGTGGAAACGGGGGCGGCCACCCCACCTCGTGGCGCCATCCTCCGATGTCCGGGTGACGTCCATGCAACACCCCCACCCTTAAAAGAAAGAAGGTAAGGAGAGCAAAGCATTAGCACTGTATGACGAGTATATGAGTAGTTTGACATCTTAAGCATTAGTTTATGTTTCTTACAGCTAATTAATTATCATCATCACAAATAGTATAATCAGCAATATCTTAATACATGTAATATATGTAATACAACTCTTCCAAAGGACAAAACATGTCCGAGGCTATAACAAGAGGCAATCATCAGATCAAAATTAATGACGTCTCGATAACGTATCAGCGATTATGTTATCGGAGCCCTTGATGTGTTTGATAACTAGGTTAAACTCTGACAGGGCTAGACTCCATCTCATTAATCTCTGATTATTATTCTTCATCTTATGAAGAAATGTTATGGGATTATGATCTGTATAAACAGTTATATCATACGGCGTAGAGCCCAAATATACTTCAAAGTGCTGTAACGCCATCAATAGTGACAGAGTTTCCTTTTCTATAGTAGAATAATTCTTTTGATGAGGTAAAAATTTCTTTGAATAGTAGCAAACCGGATGACTTATGTTAAAGTCATCGTCTTGGATGAGCACAGCGCCTACACCGCAATCGCTGGCATCAGTCATGAGAGAAAACGGTTTATCAAAATTTGGAGCCTGTAACACAGGTGCACTTTGTAATATAGCTTTGGCTCTTTCAAAAGCATTTTGACAGTTTTTATTCCAATGGAATTTTCTGTCCTTTTTCAATAGGTCCGTTAACGGATTTACAACTTCTGCAAAGTTCTGACAAAATTTCCTGTAATACCCAGTCATTCCTAAGAATCGCATTAGTTCCTTGCGATTAGTAGGAACTGGAAATTCTACGATAGCAGATACTTTACTGGTAATTGGTTTTACACAACCTTGACCTACTTCGTGCCCTAAATATGTTACAGTTGCACGACAAAACTCACTCTTGGCAAGATTAACTGTCAATCCTGCTTTTTTCAGTCTCTCAAAGAGTTCTACCAAACTTTGTTTATGATCTTCCCATATGTGATTGTATACAACAACATCATCAATATAGCAAGTACAGTTATCTAAGCCAGATAATACACAATTCATAAGTCTCATGAAGCAGGCTGGCGCATTTTTCATTCCGAAGGGCATAACTTTGTACTGGAACAAACCGTTTGGCATTACAAACGCAGATATTTGCTTAGCCCGTTCGGTAAGAGGTACCTGCCAATAACCTTTTAACAGATCTAACTTGCTAATATACGTAGCAGATCCAATCCTATCAATGCAATCTTCCACTCTGGGCAAAGGGTAAGTATCTGTAATTGTTACAGTGTTAACTTTTCGATAGTCTGTACAAAATCTGTAGGTCATATCAGGCTTCTTTATCAACAAACATGGGGAACTCCAGGCACTACTGCTGTTTTCAATAATATCATTCTCTATCATATACTTTATTTCATTCTTTATGGCTTGTTACTTTTGGGGACCAGCTCTATATGGTGCCTGTTTAATAGGGGAAGCATCTCCTACGTCTACATCATGCTGTAGTACATTAGTTCTACTGGGGACATCAGGAAATAAAGTCATAATTTAGCAGGATTTCCTTCAACTCTGATAACTGATCGAAATCCAAATGTGACAATTTCTGATCTAAATTATTTAAAATATCAGAGTTGTTCAGTTTTACAGGATGTTCAGTTTTTTTCATGAGAACATCCTCGGCATTCTTTTCAGTTTCTTTAATGAGTACCAAATTTGTTTGGGGAGGACTAGATCGACATGTTTCCGCTGATCTGTCATGATATTCTTTCAACATATTTATATGACAAAGTTGTTGCGACTTTCTACGATCAGGAGTATCAATCACATAATTCAAATCTGATTTCTTCTCAACAACTTTGTATGGTCCAGAGTATTTTGCTTGCAGGGGATGTCCTGGAATTGGGAATAATACCAGAACTTTATCACCAGGTTTAAATTCTCTTTTTGTCGTCTTTTTGTCATACCATACTCTCATTTTGTTTTGGGCTTTCTTTAAATGTTCTTGGGCGATTTCATTTGCCCCACTTAATTTCTCCTTGAATTCCTGAACATATTTTAACAAGCTACTTTGAGAACTGTTTTCCATCCAAGTGTCTTTTAACACCGCCAGGGGGCCTCTTACACAGTGCCCATACACTAATTCAAAAGGGCTAAACCCTAAGCTTTCTTGCACTGCTTCTCGGGCTGCAAATATCAAAAAGGGTAAACCCTCATCCCACTGGTTCCCAGTGTCAAGACAATAAGCTCTAATCATGTTTTTGAGAGTTTGATGAAATCGCTCTAGAGCACCTTGACTCTCAGGATGGTAGGCACTGGATTTGTAGTGTTTTATGCCTAGCTCTGCCATAACCTGGGCAAATAAATTTGACATGAAATTTGAACCTTGATCCGTTTGTATTGTTCTTGGTAAGCCAAAAGTAGTAAAAAATTTAACCAGAGCTTCAACAATTTTCTTTGCAGATATAGTTCTAAGAGGAATAGCTTCTGGAAATCTAGTTGCAGTACACATGATTGTCAGAACATATTCATTGCCATGTTTAGTTTTTCTTAGCGGTCCTACACAGTCAAGTATTACTGATTCAAACGCATCATGTGTTGTTGGTATGGGCGAGAGTGGCGCAGGACTAATTTGGTGGGTTGGTTTTCCAATCATTTGACACACATGACAAGTTTTACAGTATTTCGCCACGTCTCGTTTTAACTTGGGCCAATAGAAGTGTTGGAGAATTTTGTGTTTGGTTTTCCTGACACCCAAATGTCCTGCCATAGGATGATCATGTGCAAGTTTTAAGATTTCAGGGCGATACTCGGGGGGAACTACAATTTGATAAAGAGTTTTCCACGTTTCGTCCGCTGGTATGGTGGGAGGTCTATATTTTCTGACTAGTACATCATTCTGTAAGGTAAAACAAGTTGGAACTGTATCTGCTTCCTCTTTAGTCAAGGCATTTTCTCTAAGGGAGGCAATATCAGGATCTTTCTTTTGCATTTCTATCAAATCATCAGTTTTCATGCTAACTTCTACATTCTTTACACTCCTATCCTTCTTTAACTGTTCATGCCCATTTTGATCAGGCGATTTCACGCCGTTTGTACTCCTTTGGAGATTTCTATTCAGGGTTTGTTTGCCCTGTACTACATTTGTAGTCGAGTCCTTTGGACTGGATGTGCCACTTGGGTCACATGCGGGCGATTTAATATTTACTCGCGTAACGGGCTTTAAGCCACTGACGTCATCGTTTGAATGCGCCATAAAGGTTTGCGAGAGGTCAAGTACAGAACTCTCTGGTTTCAGACTTGCCTTTTTACTCATCGCTCGAGTCACTACACAGCCTGGAAATACGCCCGGAAACTCCTGCTGGAGCAGGTCTGTGTCCCTATCAGTGCTCGGCAATTTTGTCATTCTGGGATCAATTTTCACTCTGTCACCAGCTAAATCGTTGCCTAGGAGGAGCGAAACGCCCTCTACTGGCAACTTTGAACAAACTCCTACAGTTACAAATTCAGAGACTAAATCAGATTCTAGTTTCACTCTGTGTAATGGAACTTCTAAAAATTCCGAATTAACGCCCTGGACTAGAACTGAACACCCCGCGTAACTCTCTTTAGAGAAGGGAAGAACAGATTTCAAAACGAGGCTTTGGGTTGCCCCGGTATCCCTTAAGATTTTAACACGGGCCTTTCTTGCATGGTTACCCTCTAACTGAACAAAGCCATCTGACACAAAGGGCTGAAAGCTCTCGTGGACAGGGCTTTGTGTTTCACCTTTAGTCTCTAGTTTACTGGGCAGTGTTACCGGTTTCATGCTCTGCGTAACAGTTAACGCATTAGGTTTAGGCTTACTTTGACCGTATCTTTTTCTATAACACTCAGATTCTGTATGCCCCTTGAACTCACAGAATGTACAATATTTGGGTCCAGTCCTAGGTTGTCCCTCTTTATGTTGAGCAGGAGAGTCAGATTGACTTTTATACTGGGGTTTACCATGATCGGACTGTGGTTTACCTGAGCCGGAGTGACCCCGATAGTAGGGACTACCCTTTCTCCGACCCAGTTTTGGGCTTTTGCTACCTTCTCTTTTCTCACCATACCTCCTCCTGTGACTGGTAAAACTGGGGCGGTGCGTCAAGGCAACTTCATCTGCCAGGACACCAGCCTCGTTTACATTCCTTACTTTATGTTCATCCAAAAATATTTTAATGTCACTACGGATATGCCTTTTGAACTCTTCTATCAAAATTAGTTGTTTGAGTTTTTCAAAATCCTGATCAATTTTCATAGACTGACACCATCTATTAAATGCACTTTCTTTGTCTCTAGCATATTCAACATGAGTTTGATTTTCTCTTTTGGAGGCATTCCTAAATTTTAAGCGATACGCTTCGGGGACTAATTCATAGGCTCTCAGAATGACCTCTTTTACAGTTTCGTAATCCCTGCATTGTTCGTCTGTGAGCGCAGTGTAAACGTCCTGTGCGCGACCAACCAGAACGCTTTGTAACAACAGGGTCCACTGGCCTTTAGGCCAAGCCATTAAAGTGGCCACCCGTTCAAAATAACTGAAATAACGCTCCACTTCGTTTTCATTGAAGGGAGGTACTTTTGTCGAATTTCTGAATAGAAATTCAGACGGCTCATGTGCTTTACGATTTTGAGGATTTTGTAACTCTAACTCTTTCAACTTAATTTGCGTTTCTCTTTCGATTTCACATCTACGGATTTCTGTTTCTGCTTCATATTTCAATTTAAGTTCATACTTTCTCAATTCTAGGTCTATCGGGTCAATAGCTGTTGCCCCAAGAGGTTCCTTAATAGGTTTTTCCTCCAAATCAGATTCCTCTTTACTTTCTACATCACCATATAATGATTTCTTAAGTACATTTCTTAAACCCTCTACAGTGCATACATCCATGATGTCAATATTTAAATGTAGAGCAACAATTTCAAGTTCATTTTTCTTTAACGTATACAATAAGCTCCTATTTTCTCTTAATTGTGGTATAATTTCATTTGGTTTAAATTCCGTACCCATATTTGCAAAGTATCAAGATAACGTGTCTGAGAAATATACGAGTTCAATTGTAGTTAAATACTAGTTCAATAACTAGAAGTTATAGAGACCACTGTGAAATATTACATCCAAATATAGCCGTTATTACGAAATACAGGGTCTCGTCGCGGTCGCCATTATGTTACGGTCCCTTTTCACACCAAACAACTCAGGCCGAACCGTAACACATATGCTCAGACACGTTCTCTTCAAATGAATACGTAACCAAAATATGGGTGCAAAAACAGTACTATATTACTATATTACAATATTTACATTCATACACAAATAATATAATAGTCAATACATAACGTAATTTATAACCAAGTCTCTGACGAAAACTGAGTCTCTAAATAACGAACTGTAACGAAATACTTAACTGAATCCGGTAAACGAGAAACTGAAGTCCATCATCAACACATAATTCGGGCACACACAAAACTGAAGTCCTGTATTAATCCATGTGGCACCAAACAAACATAAAGTCTCTCCTCTTCCTAAATAATAAAGTTCATGGCGTGGTTCATGGCATTCCGTGGGCTTGGGGACCAAGAGCCCACGGTCACGGTCCCCGGGGATAACAGCAATGTGGCGTTTCAAAGTCAATAGTCCCGCCTCGTACTGCAGGCGAGTTCGTTTTATAGGCTTTCAACAATGGGTGAAAACCGCAGAAGTTTGTGGTTTTGCTTGAGAGAAACGATAGCGCCGGCAGAACTGCAAAACCAGTACTGAATGGTCCAAGAATAGTTTTTATGTTTCTAAAAGCGCGTCAGTAGTCACTGATAGCGGGGTGGATCCATAAGCGTGGAAACGGGGGCGGCCACCCCACCTCGTGGCGCCATCCTCCGATGTCCGGGTGACGTCCATGCAACAATTTGCATTTGCTAACCATGATAACAGATATTATATCCTGCCTACACCATTTGGCAAATCTGTTTTCTAACATTTGAAAATGAGAGTGATATGTTCAAATACATAACAGAAAATGCAGCAGCTGTGAAAGTACACGTTTGAAAAAACATTCTTCAGTATATCAGAGATATCACACAAAGCATTGAAACTTGGGTTAAAACGTCACAAGAATGAAAGAGTCATGTCTGCACATTGCACACCCTGAACATGGCGGTGGAACAGATCATTTAATGCATCAGTATTTCATATACCAAAATAAAAAAACTAAACCGAAAACAATACATGAAAGAATACATGCAGAAAATGAGACAAAATGATACAAAGAGAGACCATGAACGCCAGTTGGATAAGGTTCGGAAAAAGACATCAAGACAAAATGAAACGCAAATAGCAAATGACCGCCTTGCAGAACTCAGAAAAAAATGAAAAACACCGAGTGAAGGAAAAACTTGCAGAAAAAGAGTACAACCGGAGAGTAAGACAGGATAAGAACGACGAGCCAAGGAGCGCCTTGCAGAAAAACAGCAGAAACAAAAACTCAGACAAAATGAAACATAACGAGCCAAGGAGAGCCTTGCAGAAAAACTACAGAAACAAAAACTCAGAAAAAAATGAAAAAACGAGTGAAGGAAAGACTTGCAGAAAAAGAGTACAACATGAGAGTAAGACAGGATGAGAACCGACGACCCAAGGAGCGCCTTACAGAAAAACAACAAAAACAAAAACTCAGGAAAAAAATGAAACACAACGAGTGAAGGAGAGACATGCAGAAAAAGAGTACAACCAGAAAGTAAGACAGGATGAGAAACGACGAGCCAAGGAGCGCCTTGCAGAAAAACGGCAGAAACAAAAACTCAGACAAAATGAAACATAACGAGCCAAGGAGCGCCTTGCAGAAAAACTGCAGAAACAAAAACTCAGAAAAAAATGAAACACAACGAGTGAAGGAAAGACTTGCAGAAAAAGAGTACAACATGAGAGTAAGACAGGATGAGAACCGACGACCCAAGGAGCGCCTTACAGAAAAACAACAAAAACAAAAACTCAAGAAAAAAAATTAAACACAACGAGTGAAGGAAAGACTTGCAGAAAAACAGTACAACAAGAAAGTAAGACAGGATGAGAACCGACGAGCCAAGGAGCGCCTTGCAGAAAAACTACAGAAACAAAAACTCAGAAAAAATGAAACACAACGAGCGAAGGAAAGACTTGCAGAAAAACAGTACAACCAGAGCGTAGGACAGGATGAAAACCGACAAGCTAAGTAGCGTCTTACAGAAAAACAAAAACAAAAACTCAGAAAAAATTAAACACAACCAGCAACGGAGCGCCTCGCAGAAAAACTACAGAAACAAAAACTCGGAAAAAATGAAACACAACGAGTGAAGGAAAGACTTGCAGAAAAAGAGTACAACCAGAGAGTAAGACAGGATGAGAACCGACGAGCGAAGGAGCGCCTTACAGAAAAACAGCAGAAACAAAAACTCAGAAATAATGAAACACAACGAGCCAAGGAGCGCCTTGCAGAAAAAAACTACAGAAACAAAAACTCAGACAAAATGAAACACAACGAGCGAAGGAAAGACTTGCAGAAAAACAGTACAACCAGAGAGTAAGACAGGATGAGAACCGACAACCTAAGGAGCGCCTTACAGAAAAACAACAAAAACAAAAACTCAGAAATAATGAAACACAACGAGCCAAGAAGCGCCTTACAGTAAAAAATCAGAAAAAATCAGAAAAAAATAAACACAACGAGTGAAGGAAAGACTTGCAAAAAAAAGAGTACAACCACAGAATAAGACAGGATGAGAACCGACGAGCCAAGGAGCGCCTTGCAGAAAAACAGCAGAAACAAAATCTCAGAAAAAATGATACACAACGAATGAAGGAAATACTTGCAGAAAAAGAGTACAACCGGAGAGTAAGACAGGATAAGAACCGACGAGCCAAGGAGCGCCTTGCAGAAAAACAACAGAAACAAAAACTCAGGAAAAATGAAACACAACGAGTCAAGGAGCGCCTTGCAGAAAAACAGCAAAAGGAACTGATGAGACAAGATCCAATTTGTTACTCAGCTGTCAGGATTCGAAAATCAATCAACAGAAAACGCAAACGATCCTCAAAGGTAAAAGAAAAAGAGAGACTTTACAAAAGAGATAAGAGAGCTGACAAAATTTACCTGCATCAAGAAAACATGCACAATACTATGAGAAGGCCACAGCAGAGAAGAAATAGAGACATTCTACAAGCTGAACAAACAAGGAATGCACAGAGAAAATATGGCATAGACTTACATGAGTTTATAAACAAGTTTCACACTTTAATATCTGAAGGGCCCAAAAACATTTGTTCATGCTATGAACAGGCATGGTTTAAACACTCTGTAAAGCAGTAAAATGGCTAAAAAACCTGGATCACCATGTTTTAGAAACCGATGTCACAGGGATGCCTTCTGTTTACAAGGAATGGCTTTGCACTACTTGCCTTGAAGCACTGAAATCTTGCAAAACACCAAAGTTTTCACATGTGAATAGTATTCCCTCAAGCCACCAGAGCTTGAGTTATATCCTTTAGAGGAAAGACTTGTTGCACTACGTATACTATTTATGCAGTTAAGAGAGTTGCCAAGAGGATCACAGTTATCATTTAAAAGGGACTGTGGTTAATGTACCAACACAGATTGATACTACTGTGAATATGTTGCCAAGAACATGTTCAACCACTGCAACTGTACCGGTCCAGCTCAAAAGAAAATTGTCCTACAAGATTACAGTATGCACACAAAATGTCATCCTGCCATGATACTATGTGCTCTCCATTACTTGATGAAAAACAGTGAATTTTACCAGAGGGCTGATATAACTATCAGCAATGACTGGCTGACCACATGCACTGATACAGTTTTTAGTCAGTGTTCTGAAAATGATGAAGTAAATGGTGATTTCTCTGAGATAAATACACAGCAAGAGTGTAATGATGATCAATATGAAGAAGTACAAGAAGATGAACATGGGGGAAATATGGATATCTTGTTGGATCAAACTGAACTAACCAGTGATGTTATTTCATCAGCACCTGGAGAAGGCCAAAGACCACTCAGTGAATTCCAGGACAAGTATTGTGAGTACATGGAATTTTCAACTTTATTCTGTGGCCAGAAAAGACCAGACAACAGTGATAGAAGAGTGCCTGTGCATTACAGTGACATATGCAAGTGGGAACTGAGATCACATGATAGAAGGTCAGCCTCAAGTGTACCTAAGTTGGTTTACAAGATGAAAAGTTGCAGATTAAACAAGTGACAGACAAGGTAAACATTCCTATACGCAGAATCAAAAGCCAAGGTAAACAGTACCGTGTTCGTGATCTTGAATACAGACACACTTAATACAATAACAAGGTTAGATGAAGGATATCGTATATTCAGATCTATCAGAGGATCTCCTCCTTACTTTGAAGCAAGGAAAAAGGACTTGTTTGCTATGATAAGACAACTTGGACTCCCAACCTGGTTTACCTCTCTGTCCTCTGCAGACACTCGCTGGGAAGACCAGTTAGTCATGCTTGGCAAGCCAGTTGATAAGAAGGTGTATTCTCCAGAGAAAGGTCAGAGAAATGGATTGGGAAACAAAATCTCGACTAGTCACGTCAGATTCTGTAACATGTGTACGCTATTTTGACCACAGGGTAAATACATTCATACACACAGTTCTTCAAAGCACTCATGTCCCTCTAGGAAAAGTGCATGACTTCTTCTACAGAGTATAATTCCAGCAAAAGGGTTCTCCACACGTTCATATGTTGATGTGGATAGATGTTGCTCCTGTCTATGGTAAAGATCCTGAAAGTGAAGTTGAAAGTTTCATTGATGAACATGTATCATGTTTTGCAGTCATGCCAGACCATCAAGATCTTAATGACTTACAAAAGCATCGACACAGCAGATCATGCCGTAAGAAAGGAAACCAATTTGTCGGTTTAGTTTTGAATACCACCAATGCCAAAAACCAAATTATTGACACCCCATGAAAGGCAACCAGACATGCTTTTCCAAGGATTCCTTGATACTCCGCAAATGACAGAGGCTGACTACTATGCAGCTATACGCACATCTCTAAAAGGTCCCAAAGTTTTCCTCCTGAGAGAACCTTCAGATATCAATGTCAACCCATACATGAAGATATTAGTCATTGTACGGAAAGCCAATCATAATCTCCAATATATACTTGGTGCATATGCATGTGCAACTTACATAGTTGACTATATCAACAAGAGCCAAAGAGGTAAGAGCGCACTGTTTGATGCAGCATGTTAGGAATCAAGGAAAGGTGAAAAAAGACTTAGACAACAAGTAAGAGAAATGGGGAACCAGTTCTTGAATGCTGTGGAAGTCAGTGCCCAAGAAGCAGAATACTTAGTGCTTCAGTTACCCGTAACCCGTGCCACAAGGGAGGTGACGTTCATATCAACTTCACCACCAGATAAAGGAACACTTTTGCTCAAAAGTAGAGATTCCCTGGAGAAGTTATCACCAGAGTCTACAGACATTACATAATCTAATATAATCAACAAATACAGTCAACGTCCAAAAGCATTTGAAAACTAGTGTTTGGCTGACTTTGCTTCTCAGATAAACATAAAGTACCCTAAAGCTGTATCAGAGGAGATTGATATAGATAACACTGATGATAAGACATTGATATAGATAACTGGTCCTTCTTCTCAAGAAAGAATCAGCATTGCCCTTCTCTGTGGAATAACATACACTAAGAGGAACAAGCATAGAGTTATTAGATACGTCCACTACAGTGAAAAATTAAATCCAGAAAATTGCTTCTTAGAGAGACTTCTCTTGTTCCTGCTATGGAGAAATGAGCAAACAGACCAACTTGGGCCTTTTGACCAATATGCTGAACATTATGCTGTTAAAATGCAGGTTGAATATAAACGAAAACAAAATGAACACAATGCAGAAATCCGTTCAGAGGCACAAATCCGAGCTGAATATTACCACGACCAGGAATCTGAACAGGTAGCGTCACTAAATAGCCAAACTGAGAGTGATGATTTTGCTTTACCAAAAATCCAGGCAATGAATTTGCCTTCTTTGATCCTGACTGATGTGTCCATATGAAAAACTATGATGTAACTCACATCTGATTATTCGGGATTCTACGAGATGTGCGTGTGCATGCGCGGAGGTCAATGAGCGTTCGTCTTCGTGTTGTATAAAAGTATAATTATCGTGCAAAAGTTTTTTCGACTAGTTGTGGACTTTATAACACTCTGCTTACGTGTTTTTGGTGTAAGGCTGGTTACATTACACATTTGGAAGTGCCAGTGCCGCTGATTTAGTTGGCCAGATTCTGCAGCAAGCGCAACTCAGCGCTGCTGCTGGGGCGTAAGCAAAGGAAGCTGCTCCCAAGTCTCCTGTCGCTGGTACAAGCACCCAGCCTGCCAAAGACATAAAGACTAATGGCAAATGCGTTTCTAATGGGAAATGGCACCACAGTACCGTCCACAAGGAATGTGGCGGCTCGGGTCAAAAAGGCCAAGGATCAACTCAAGGGTCTCCACAAAATGGCGGCCATAATAAACACGCAGACACGCAAGCCAAATCTGGGTTACAGGAGCTTCGCCAGAGATCCGATACCGAGGCGGAGGCCGGGTCACGTGACAAAACGAGAGCACGACCGTGTGCGGAATAGGTCAAATGACGACCAAGATGGCCGCGCCCGTGCCACTGACAGCTGTCAAACAACCCGCGTGTCTGACGGACGGAACTCGTCAAAATCCGGCTCTTGCACTGACAAGGAGCACGGAAGCCATAACAAGAGGCACAGCTCACGTGAGTACGACGATGTTAAAAAAGATCTGAGGTCAGTTAAAGAACAAATGGGAAAAATTAATGAACTTTTGTCTACGCTCGCACCAGTGGTGACAGAATTGAAACGGGCCTACGATGCATGTAAAAATCCTGATGAAGTTGAGTCGCAAAATGAGATGGAAATCTACTCGGACCATAAAGGACTTCTGTCAGATGATCAACCTCAAGGTAAAAGACAAAAGATCAGTAACCATGATGCCACTCAGGAGTCTGGCAACTTCTCTGTTCCTGGTGATTTCTAAAAACCTTCAGTGTCTCAACGACATTTTCGCCGCAGTTAGCAATGAGGAAATTCGGGGACCGGAAATTCATGACAATGTGGCAAAAATCATGAATGCTGTTCTTCACTCCGGTATGCCTAAAAAGCTTCTAAAGATAATATACGCCAAAGAACTGTGAATATATGACACATTAAATACAATCACAAACTCTGGGGCACGTTGCGACCGGCAACAAAACACAATGACAAGGTCCTGCAAGGGTGGCAAATGAACATGTTTCATGCAATTACACCTTTCCTTCAACTAGCAGACACATGTGCCTAGCACACTGAAGGGGAGGGGGCATGCCTAGCCCAATGGAGCTGCTTTCAGAAGTGAGTGATGGTATTACCATCATGGCAGGAGTAGCACATGAAATAACCATGCACAGGAGAGAGCTTATTGAACCAGACCTCAAAGACAGATTTAGTCACTTGCTTCTCCCCTTAACCCAGTCACACAGCTACTGTTTGGGGACCAGCTTGAACAGCATGTTAAGGGCATAGAAGAAGCTGCAAAACTCACAAACAAAACCCAGAAAAAGAGAGATGCTAAAAACTATGGCTACAAGTCCAAGAGCAGCTACAGCTATGGCAACAAGGGCCACATCCCTATTTTAGGGGCAAAGAAGTACAACCTCAAGTCAAACCAGGCTCCTGTCAAGAAAGGGAAAAATGGTCATGGAAAATGCCGCACATGCAGGATCATTACTAAAAGATCATGTAAGTCAATTTTACTTCAATGCAGGAAACATTTAGAATCACATGCATGACTGGCAGAAGCTGACATCAGATCCAGTTATATTGCCATATGTGTCAGGAGCTCCATTAGATCTCATAAAAACCCCAGTAAAAAATTTGAACCAAAAATTTTGAACTTTATTGATTCTGAAAAGAAAATTTTTGATTCTGAGGTTAAAAAATTTTCAAAGCACAGGGGTTATTACCCCATCCATTGAGGAGCCTGGGCAGTTTGTCTCACCTGTGTTTTTAAGACCTAAAAAAGATGGAACACACAGGATAATACTAAATTTGAAATGGTTGAACAAATACATTACGTACCACCATTTAAAGATGGATACTATGCAAACATGTGTAAACCTAATGACAAATTACTGCTATATGACATCACTGGATCTGAAAGATGCGTATTACTCTGTCCCAATAGCACCAGATTTTCAAAAATACCTAAAATTTAGATGGCAGGGAAAACTTTACAAATATGTGGTTTTACCTTTTGTACTTGCCCCGGCACCAAGGATTTTCACTAAATTACTTAAACCAGTTCTTGCTTTTTTGAGATTGAAAAGACATATATCCAGCATATATCTAGATGACCTGTACCTCCAGGCTGACACATTTGAATCATGTGAGCAGAGTATACTTGACACAGTTGAGCTCTTGTCAAGTTTGGGTTTCATGGTTCATGACATAAAGTCAACATTAAAACCAGTTCAGGATATAAAACATTTAGGGTTTCTTCTAAATTTATGTTCAATGACTGTGTCTTTGACATCAGAAAAACCAAAAAGGTTTTAGAAATGGTGAAAATCAGAACGGCTCAGCCAAAATGTAGAATACGGCAAGGAGCCCAATTAATTGGGTCTTTCGTATCAGCACTGCCAGGAATTCAGCTTGGTGAGTTGCATTACAGGTCCCTAGAACTGAAAAAAATACAAGCCCTGAAACAAAATAAAGGAAATTTTGACAGGCGAAAGGTATTTTGTAAAAGAAAAAGCCATACAAGACCTTAATTGGTTTGTAAAAAACCATAAATTCTCACAAAAACATACAGGTAGAAAATCCCAAGTTGTGCTTCAGACTTGTGCCTCAAAACAAAGGTTGGGTGCAGTTTGGCAGGGTACGATTACTGGAGGTAGATAGCAGACAAATAAAAAGGACAACCACATTAACTATTTAGAACTTTAAGCATCACAGCTTGGTTTACAGTCTTTTAAAACATTGTTTTCTGGCAAACATGTTCAGCTACAAATGGACAACAGCACTGCTGTGGCGTATATTCAAAATAAAGGGGGTACACACAAAAAATTCAATGAAATCCCAACAGAAATTTGGAATTAGGCAGTTCAAAACAAAACTTGGCTTTGTTCAACACATATTCCAGGTGTTAAAAATGTGGAAGCTGACAGACATAGCAAAAAATTTAATGATAGAATGGAATGGACTCTTAAAGATAGTATTTTAGTAAACTCATCTGTCTGTTTGGCAGACCCTTAATTGATCTATTTGCATCAAGAATGAACAATAAAACAAACAATTATTTTCCCTGGAAATTAGACCCAGGTGCTTGTGCAATAGATGCTTTTCAACATTATTGGTCATATGATTTAAACTATGCATTTCCTCCTTTCAGCCTGCTAAACCAGGTGCTTCAGAAAATCCAAACGGACAAATGCAGATGTGTTTGTGATCGTTCCAGTTCGGGCTACACAGACATGGTTCCCAGTGCTCCTGAAGCTGTCATGCAGAGAAACAATCCTACTACCTCCGGTCCACATGATCCTTGCATTGCCGCACAAACAGGGGGAGACACACTCACTCGCACAAAAAAATGAGACTGATGGCATGTTTTTTATCGGGGAAAGCCTACAAGAGAGAGGTTTTTTTTCAGAAAAAATAGTAAAAAAAAAAATAGTACAATACTTACATTAAAATATAGATTAAATACTGTGTTAAATTCAGTTTTGATACCATTCAGCCAACATTACCCCTGGTCTTAGGGTTCCTCACTGAACTTTTTGAAACCAGTTTAAAATACAGCGCAATTTGTACAGCAAGGTCAGCTTTAGCATCCTTTTTAACATTTGAAAGACAACTCGCCGCTTGGTACTAATGCCACTGTGACACGTTTTATGAAAGGGGTTTTCCATAGCAGACCAACTTTCCCACGCTACCAGACAACATTTTGTTGAAATTTCTAAAAAAAAAACTCTCCCCCTGCTACACAACTGATAAATAAAGAACTTACCCTCAAACTGGTGATGCCTCTGGCCCTGGTCTCAGGACAGCGCTGTCAATCTATCCATTTAATGGATTTGAATTCAATGTTTAAAAGTCATAGTGGGATAGCCTTCAGGATTGATTAACTTGTAAAACAGTCAAAACCAAACGAAGAACAACCAGTGATTATGTTATTACCTGATCCAGAGGACAGTGCATTGAGTGTTTTGACTTTGCTACTTGAATATTTAGTTAGAAGAAGTGCCTATCGCAGTAATTGCTCACAATTGTTTCTTAGTTATAGTAAGCATCACGGACCCGTAAAAAAGGACACGATTGCAAGATGGGTAAAAACTCTTATGTTCAAAGCTGGAGTGGACATAAATGTATTTAAAGCACATAGTAAAAGGGCAATCATACCTATTAGTGTCATCATACGCAATGCCGGCTGGTCAAACAGTAACACATTTGCTAATTATTATCAAAAGCCGAGAGCCAATCAGAGCTTTGCTGTCTCTGTGCTAGCTAGAAGCAGCAATGGCCCATAAACCTGCATTATAAATGTAGAACTTGTGGTTTTTTTCACAATTGCTAAATATGTTTTGCACTAGGACAGATCACATCATAGTAATTCATGTATTTTTTAATATAGTTCATTGGTGGTATTTTGTTGTTCGTGTTCACACCTGCTTTGAAATCTCGTATAATCCCGAATAATCGGGGAGAGATTAACTTTAAAATTAAACGAGACTTACCTCCTAAGTTGAAGTTTGATTGTAATTTAACTCTCTCTTGACCTTTTTAGGGATTATATGCCCATCCCTAACAAGACAACCAACCCTAACTGTAGGCGTGAACAGTCAGCTTAAAAAATTGACCCCGCATATCTCATATAATCCTTTAAATGATCCAGATGAGAGTTAAATTACAATCAAACTTCACCTTAAGAGGTAATCCTCGTTTAATTTTAAAATTTATCCGTAGACCTAGGACTCCCACCCAGACCAGAAATCCAGGAGCCACAACTTCTACCTGGACCGATACCCGATGATGAATATAGGCACCTCAGTGGCGGATCCAGAGGGGGAGCTTTGGGGGCTGAAGCCTCCCCCCCGTAAACCACTGTTATCGGCCTTTTTATCAGAGAAATATGTATATCTATGCGTTATGTCCTTATGTCATTTGCATTATTTTATTTATAATTACCATATAGCATTAAACAAAAGACCAATTCAACAACAACAAAAAACTGGGAAAAATGGAACTAAAAGCGTGTGTCTGTGCAATGCCCATATCTATTTATATTTTAAAAGAATAAATTGGAATACCCACAATGGATGCAGACATTACCATTTCTATCCAAACTGATTCTACGCCCATCACGTAGAATGTTGCAGCTTCTTAAGGCTTCGACATCTTGAACAACATTTTTCCAACTGGCCTTGTTTTGGGAAATACATACACAGTAAACAACACAGTAAACAGTGTATGTATATGCATGGTCTTTTTTATGATTGCAGAATTAAAATCTGAAAACGTGCTGGCTTGTCTTTAATAACATGTAAATGATTAATGACTAAGATTGGGCTGTATATATCAGTTTGAATTTTCGTTTTTTAATGTTCGTAGTCGGACACTTTGTTAGACGTATATGGTGAAAAGAACAACTTTTCAAAACGTGACAGGAAAATTAAATATTATACCCACAGCATTAATTTATGAACATTTCTTATCGATCAGCAATGCAGTTATCAATGGTGCATAAATATATACTAGATAACAAATGGTTTATAATACATCAAGACGTACATGCCAGAGATTAAATTTACCGTAAGTTGATAAGCTCTTTTATATAGTAGCCGCACACAGGGAAGAGTAATTCAAGCTACTGGTTATTTAAAATAATCTCGCTGTAGTTCGAGTATTTAACTAATTATAATGGGGTATCCGTTTGCCTCACATTAATATTTACATAATTCAATGTTGCCTTTTACTTTTGAATGTTTACGTTTGCATTTATTTTATGAATGGGTAAACTTGGTTTTGATATAATAGAGGAATGCTTATAGATGCGTCCTTGCGTGCATGTGCTCGGATATGATCACAAATGATAATTGATAGCGCATATATAGGTTATGGAATTGGGTATATAACTGCTTCCCCCCCCCCCCCCCCCAAACCAAATTCTCAAAATATGCGAATACTATGAAGTTATTTGCAAAAAAAAAAGTCTTTTCGTACCTAAGGATCACGATGAGATTTTTTTGTCATGTGTATGCACTGGTATTTGTGTAATGTTACCCAAATAAAGAGCAGCTGTCATAAGTTATATACATGCATGCGTGTTTTTACAGATTAATATATTCCATCAAGCGTGCATTTATAACACATACTGGAGGTTATCTTAATCAAGAAAATGTTGCTTCTTTAGAATATATATTGCGACAAATTATTAAGCTGTTATGCTTTTTGTAATTTATTTAGTATTTCCTGCCTGTCAAGCATTGTACAGGAGTATACAACGGATTAGCGAGTTTGCAAATACTTCCGAAATATATTTTCAAATAAAACTACCAATAATCATAATATGAAAATATTTACTTTTGAGTCTACATTTACGTTTGGTCCAAAAATTGCCCATGTTTTTACATTTCTAAATATGCGAATTGAAGTGATCACAAATGATAATTGATAGCGCATATATAGGTTATGGAATTGGGTATATAACTGCTTCCCCCCCCCCCCAAACCAAATTCTCAAAATATGCGAATACTATGAAGTTATTTGCAAAAAAAAAAGTCTTTTCGTACCTAAGGATCACGATGAGATTTTTTTGTCATGTGTATGCACTGGTATTTGTGTAATTTTACCCAAATAAAGAGCAGCTGTCATAAGTTATATACATGCATGCGTGTTTTTACAGATTAATATATTCCATCAAGCGTGCATTTATAACACATACTGGAGGTTATCTTAGTCAAGAAAATGTTGCTTCTTTAGTATATATATTGCGACAAATTATTAAGCTGTTATGCTTTTTATAATTTATTTAGTATTTCCTGCCTGTCAAGCATTGTACAGGACTATACAACGGATTAGCGAGTTTGCAAATACTTCCGAAATATATTTTCAAATAAAACTACCAATAATCATAATATGAAAATATTTACTTTTGAGTCTACATTTACGTTTGGTCCAAAAATTGCCCATGTTTTTACATTTCTAAATAGTATATAATTATATATATATATATACTTCCAGTGCTGAGACATGTCATGAAACATTAAAACTGGTACTGCCCCAATCAGACTATTCATAACTAGTGGCAAATATGTTGTAGTAACAGCACTCTATCAAACCTTGCATCGTCATCTGTGTTCTGCTGAAGGCCAGGATACTTCAGATTGTCAAAAACTGATTACAGCACCAACCGGAAAAGCTGCTTACAATGTGCAAGAATCAGTATTTACAAAATAACCCTACACCAAGAATTCTGTGGGTTCACTTTCTAGATTCCAACATTGTCGCTGAAACAAGAAGAAAATATCATTCCTTCTATACACCTGAGATTGATAAAACATGGACCCCAGTACTTGCTGTTAAACGAACATTTACACGGGAAGAAAACATGTGTTACTCTTTCACAGTTCCCTCTAAAAATAAGAGCTACAAAAACAATTTGGAAAGCACAAGGATCAGGTTGTAGTCGATATGACAAGCAGAAGGAAGCTTATGCATGGTCACTATGTAAACAAATGAACGGCCTATACATACTGAATTTAGTTGAAGATAAAATAGCTACTGATCCTCAAGTCAAAAATGAAATGAACCGAATACGCAGTGACATGCCACTGAAAGTAAGTTTTACATAATCATCTGTTGATTCCAATGAATTATTACAGATTGTTTACCACAACACACGATCACTACATTTGCAACATCAGGATGTCAAATCAGATTCTCATATTCTAAATGCCCAAATCATTGCTTTTGCTGAGTCAGGTCTTTGCTCAAGAGACCAGAATGAAATGTATGAAATCCCTTGTTACAAACTCCTCAGAAATGATCAAATAGCTGTCAGAGGTACAACAAAAGAAGATCACCTCATGGTTTAGCCATATATATATAAATAAATAAATATATATATATATATATATATATATATATATATATATGACGAGATGTTTATGTAATGTTGTAAATAAGATGATTTTTGAGATGTTGTAAAATTTAGTGATTGTGATCGCAAAAAAGAAAAAACTTTCTATTTTCTTACAAGAGGGGGACTGTTACAGATGTCTCTTTATTTGTATGCGGCGGTCTTACATGTGTATGTGCAGCGCTAGCATTGTCCGTTACTATGGCGACATAGCCCGGCCCAAGCGTGGGGTCTGAGAAGTGGGATGAGAAGTTTTAAATAGGGGGCTGTGTTTTACAGCCGAGAGAGAGAGAGGAGAGAAATATTCTAGCGGTCACGGAAGAGTGTATGTCAGTTTGTGGGACCTTAACCGATACATGCAGCAGTTATAGGTCTTCTTCGGAATTTATGACGGATTTTATATAGTCTTCAGTTTACCTTTCGGATCACTGGCAGGATTTCATTTTTGGATTACAGTTGATTGATTTTGTGATTACGTTAGACTGTTATTCTCTGAGATTTGTGTCAACTCTTTCATCCGGCTTATACATTTTAAAGTACTTGTCGCTGTGACAGTGGTGGTATCCAGGTACTGTGCACTTTGTTTATTTTGTTATGTGATTGTATTGATTTGCTGTTATACTGTTGTTGTACTGTGAAATTGTATTGATTTAGTGTATAGTAATGTTAGGGTTGTTTTAAGAATAAATTATAGTTATTTGTTAACAAAAAACCACTGAGTTCTTTATTCATCCCCCAAGACATTTCACGTTGCCTAGTGTTACAGAATCTGAATTTTTTCTCCATTACAAAATTTATGTTCATCACGCATACGTGATCTGTTGATATTAGGTTCCGTAACAATATATATTAAAAATAGGTCCAATTGAACAAATGTGTAACTACTGAACTGTCAACAGTTTATCAAAAAGCCAACCAATGATCATGGTATTAATATACATCTCATGGTCACAAACTGCTCACATGCTTCAATATTAACATTAGGAAATGCATGGTTTGGTCACAAAATATTATTTGCAACAATTTCATGCTCATCAATACAAACCAATCATGTCAACCAGCCATGGCCCATATTACCTTTTCCTCCTAGACTTTATCTCCATTTGATATTATTTTAGATTTTTACCTTCAAGGTCAACTTCAGCTGAGCACAGTGACCCATAGGTCCCTTGTTATGGGCCATGTTACACCTTGGCTGTACTGAATTCCCATAATGACCTTCATCTGGATCTAACTGTCCCCTACTCTAGTATTTGTTTTGGCCAAAAACATAACAATAAACAATAATTAACAACAATATTGGTTTATAATAAGAACTTTAAAAAATATAAATCGAAAAGGAATTTTATAGTTGATGAGTAACAGGGAACTACCTTGGAATAACTGATAAATTATGGATCTTCCATGGATGGCCGAAAAGGTATTGCAAATGACACCATGCAGTCACCATTGGGTATTCTTCATTTCAATCAAAAAATGAAAAATAAATAATTAAATAAAATTGTTGATTTCTATAAGTGAATATATGAAGCAAATTAATGATAGACAAGGATGCAGTTGATTGTATTAATTAATCTAAATTTCCAGTTATTTCCACGTGTTAAATTTGTTGGTTTATATTTATTACAAAATAAAAAATTAAATATGTAAAAAAAATTAAAATATTACTCAGACAAGTTCTCATTATTGATGTTAATATGTTTGACAAATAACATTAAGACTCATGGCTTTATCAGCTGTTACATGATACTCATGCTAATTTATCAAAATTTATATTACTGATTCCTTTATTTCAGTTAATTATATCAAACATACCCAACTCCTGTTTGCTCCTTGTATAATGTATTGGGTGTTTTGATGCTTGGATTATTTTTAACACATGTATTAGTTTCATAGCTGAGAATACTTTTCTTTTTTTCTGATACGATTTAGAAAAAAATAAAAAGATTCATTAGCTCAGCTGACTATAAGTCATCTGAGCTATAGTCGTGGTCCATTGTCCGTCGTCCGTCCGTCTGTCCGTCCGTCCGTCCGTCTGTCCGTCCGTAAGACTGGCACGTTTCGACACCATTGGACCTACGAATCTGAAATTCGGCATACAGTTAGATGTCCCCAAATTCTCCTACCATGCCGAAAATTGGGTCAATAGGACTTCGTTCCTTCGAGATATTAAGGGAAAACCTCACTTTTTTTTATTAGAAATCTATTTTCACACTTCAGGACTGCCTAATATCAAAACCACTCATTTGGTTTTCTTCATATTTACCATAAATATTTCTCTATATAGTTCCTATGTACATTCCAGAAATTAAGTCAGTATTATTTAATTTTAAAAAAGTGATGGGCCCAAACATAAGGGACTTATATTTGGTCACTTAAGACCTAAAGTGTTAAAGGTAGGGACTTTCTTCTCAATTTTAATTGATCAAAATTTAATTGTATACCAAAATTTGATCAAAATCTGTTAATTGTTTTTTAAATATATGCAAAAATATAAAAATGGTACCTTAAATTTTGCCCAAGTTTGACCATGGCACGTTTTTTCCCTGTAACTGCTGAGGATTTAATTTTCAAGGCATGTTTTTGTTACCATTTCAACTGTTAACACCAAAAATTTGAAACCAGTTGATCAAAAACTGTAGATTTTATTCAAGTTTTTAAGCACCATGTCACACATTGTTTACATCAAGCTAGTGTTATGCAGTTTGCTAGAGCACAGCTCCCCAGCTTCAGCTCTAAGTTCCTTAAATTTGGCATACTGTTAGATATCTCCAAAATCCCCTACATGCCATGAATTTGATCACTAGGACTTAATTCCTTCAAAATATTAACTTCATTTTTCCATTAAAAACCCATTGTTACACTGTATGACTGCCTAATATCAAAACCACTGATCTGACTTTGATCATATATGATATACATATTTTTCTATACATTCGCTATGCACATGCCAGAAATGATGTCAGTATTGCATAATTGTTTTAAGTTATGGGCCCAAACATAATGCACTTTTTAAAAAATCAAGAAATATATTTACTCCCTTAAGAAGAGGATTGCTGATGCTAGAGATTTTTTGTCATGGATGTAACATTATTTAATCAAGATTCAATTGAATACCAAAAATTAGTTCTGAATTTTACAAATATTATAAGTTATTAGTATAAATATAAAATTAGTACCTTAAATTTTGCCCAACGTTTACCATGGCACGTTTGTTTCCTGAGAGCACTGTTGATATAATTTTCATATCATGCACACATAAGGATTTCATCTTTGTAGTTCAGAAAGCTGAAAGAAATTGGCCAAATATTGTAGCTTTTATTAATGTTTTTATGAGACCATGTCAGACCCAGGCTCAATACAGCCCCTCTTGAGTCACCTGTATGTTGACCTTGTTGACCTTTCATCAGATTATGCACGCTTGAGCGAAGCATACACTGGGCCAGCCAGGCAGCTAATGCCCAGCCACAGTTGATCCAGGTGTCCAACCCAACTCATCTAGAAGTTGTTTTGAAAAACAACATAACAATAAACAATAAATTAATAATTTTTTATTGGTTTTTAATAAAAAATAAAGAAAAATCAATAGAAAAGTAATTTGTTAGTGAATGAGTAACAGGAAATTAACTTGCAGTTACTGATGATGTAAGAATCTTGTATGGATGGATAGAATGTCAGTGTCACTGTATTCCAAATAACACCATGCAGTCACCTATGGTATTTTTCAGTTAAATTTAATGATAAAAAAAATAAATCATATTATTCATTACTAATCATTAGGGATCATATGAAGGAAATTAATGATAAACAAAGATGCAGTTGATAATTCCTACAGTGTCTAGTGTGTAGATTGATGTGAAAGTTGTCCAAAGTGAATATAGTACATTTATTTTTTTTAATATAAGTAAAAGCCATAAACCCAGGTACTTATGATCATTATTTAAATTTGTGAATTTTGTATATTCTGGATTCTCAACATCATTGTTTGGCTAAAACTGAATAAATACTAGACATGGTGCGAATGCTTTGAAAATGTATTTGAATACGAATATGAATATATACTGCATAAATTTTTTTGCATAAGAATGGGAATGCAGGTAAAAATGAAAGTATTTGAATATCAGTGCAGATACTTTCAAAATGTATTCATGCATGCATTCATAAATATATATTCTATAATATTATTTCAATAATCATTTCAGTTATATTTTATTTTTAAAAAATCATATGATTTTCTTATTATTTTTTTTTAAATAAAAATTATATTGACACAATATTTGTTATTAAATTTTAATAAATAGTTAAACTCTTTTATTATATGTGCTGCTTATAAGTTATATGGCCAAGTCAAAATCTGTGTGACAATAGCTTTCCATTTGTTAATAAAATAAATGAAATCAATCCTCTTCCCTGTCTCGAAAGATACTATCAAAATCATACATAAGCTAAACACCAACAACTCGTAATAAAGCTTATATTTATTACCACACAAAACCAGCATGTGCCTCTTTCCCAAATCATTTTTTTTTATCATATATAACAGCTGAGCGCCGTGACCCATGGGTCCCTTGTTTTTTATCTGTGAGTGCTGTGGATTTTAATTTCACAGCATATACACATAAGCAAAAACTGGTCAAGTTTTCAAGCACCATGTCTTTATTGTGTACATCGAGTCAGTATAAATGCAGTGTGCTAGGCTGTTACATAACACCTTCACTTCTGACCTACTGCATCTGTGAGTGTCTGGGTCAGGCAGTTATTAACAGAGAGCCTGTTATTAACAGAGAGTCTAGCTCTCTCTATCTCCTGCTTTTTCTCTTTCTCCCTCCCCCTCTCTCTCTCTCTCTCTCTCTGTCTCTCTCTCTCCGAAATGCCTCCCTTCCTCCCTCTATCCCATTCTGTTGACAGGTACTGTAAACCAGATTAATAAGCTATAAATGTTGAGGCAATTTAGAAATGTGAATCAACTGAAATATTCGTAATCACACGTATATGTTATACTGTTAATGTATACTAACAATTTTAAACCTGAAAAAAATTATGTAATGAAAAAAAGGAATGAATGCAAATATTGTTAATTTTTTTCCTGGCTCAGTAGAATGGGGAAAAAATGATTTACTTTTTTTCTCCATCTTTCTCCCTGTTTTAAATACTGAATGATTATGAATAAACTTTTTTTTTAGCGAACCTATGAGCTTATGCGATGGCGCGGCGTCGTCCGTCCGCCGTCTATGGCTGGCCCGTCCGCCGTCCATGGCTGTAAGTCAGAAACCGTCGGAGCTAGCAGCTCCAAATTACATTTTAGAATTACTCACATGTGAAACTTGGTGCCCTAGAGCTTTTTATTGGGTATCTGCATTAATTTAGATTTTATAGAGAAAAAGCTTAAAAACCTTTAAAAATGTTCTTCTCCGAAACTGTCCAGCCAAATTGTCTAATATTTCACAGAAATGTTCCCTGGAACAATCTCTCTTAAGTTTGTTCGAATGGTTCCAGTTCAGTGATTTTTTTACAGGAGGTTGAGCTTAGTCATCTGTCGAAAAAAGCACACAAAAATTAAAATCTTAGAAACGGCTGGAGCTATCATCACCAAATTATATGCCAATGTTTTTCATTTAAATCATATCTGAAATTGAGGTATTGGTGGCGCCAACTACATTGATCTAAAAATGTAATTTAAGACTCTTCCAGCTTATACACTGTTTTATGATTAAACTGTTAAGCTGATTGGTTAAAACTTTACACAAAAAATTCTATGCCAGTTTTATAAGAATAGATTGGGTAAATGCAGCTTTAAGAAAGCAGTGTAGCCAATTGAAAAAGGCTTTCTGTGTTTAAAAAACAGATTTGACAACATGCCCAGTTTCAGCAGCCAAGTCAAGAGGTCACCCAGTACAACTAGGTGGGGTCCAGACATCACCACTGCAACTGACCTGGCTCTGTCTGGTGGCTAGACGTCTAGACACTTCGTCTAGACGCAGAATGCCCAGATTAGAATTAGTGGAACAATATCTTTCAACTGTTTTAAAAAACTTGGGTTTGCATTTTTAGCGAATCTGTGAGCTTAGGCAATGGTGTGGCGTCGTCCATTTTCCGTCGTCCGTGGTGCGACATAGCTATCTCAAAAAGGGCAGGAGCTAGCATCAACGAATTTTTTTTTGCAAAAAATGTGTCATCTAAACATTCTATCGGATTTTTTTGCTTATTTCTTGGCTAACTGCATTTTTTTAGATTTTATAGGGAAGAAGCTAAAAAACATTAAAAATGTTTTTCTCCGAAACCATGCTGCCAAATTGTCCGTTCATCTTTCCAAAGAATCCATCCTGGCCAAAAGGAACATATCCAAAATATCCTGACTGATACATCCTAGTTTTAAAATATCCTAGTCCGAAACTTGCAGGTCCGAAACGTACATTTTGCTGAAATCATAATGACTAAGGTAAATATGCATGACATAAGAGGATCAATATTAAATTTTAATAAACCTCCATTCATACTCCCAAAATTTGCACAGGTTCGCATTAGGCCTGTAGGCCTTGTTTCTTATAAGCACTGTTGAATTAAATTTCATATCCTGTATGTATATGCAAGGGTGTTTTAAATCCCACCATACCCTTCTTCACCCAACTGAGTCCTTGCTCCTTGGCACTGTGAACAATAGTTCTATTGCTATAGCATAAAATTCAATAATTAAAGAAAATATCTACAGAGAGACAGAGGCGTTGTAACTCCCATCATAACCCCCCCCCCCCCCCTTCAACACCCATATCAAGTCATTCCACCTATTGGGACGTTATGGCAACTGTATACATATCATAAATTTGAAAAAAAAATGTTGATTAAATAAATTGGACTGTCAACAGCTTATCAAAAAGGTAACCAATGGAAACGCATGGTCAGATCTCAAAAATATTATTTACAACGATTTCTTCAATCATATCAACCAACCATGGCCTAGATTACCTCTTCCTCTCAAACTTAATCTACTTTCTATATTGGACCGCCAGGAGGCGCGCGTCATTGAGACACGTATCGGTTCGTCGGGAGAAATAAGCATGATTTTCTTCAGAGACAAGCCATCCTTATCCTCAAAAGGTGCATTGTCAAAACTGTCCATTCTAAGCAACAAATAACAGAATTACGGTGAGTGTTGGACAAATATTATAAGTTCATTCGCTAAAAAATTGTTTCCATTAATCAGACACTAAGTCACGCCTGGCTGATTTTCCCTGGACCACGTTTGCAAAAGCTATTTTGCCTGCCGGGCAGTGAGAGCAACATGAATACCTCCGTTGTTAACGTTTTTGCGCAATCACATGAACTGTTGAATGAGGGGTCCCTTATGCAAATGTTGAACAGTGAGTGGTGTTATGTTGGCGATTTCACTGTTGAGGATTTACAGAGGCCTGTTTCGGACATTATTGTTAAAATTCTAGATATCAACACAGTTCCAAAAGATGCTGTGGTTCACAAAGTCCTTTCGTACTCACAAAACGATGTTTCATTGTTACAGAACATCAGATGTTAACTTTATGAAATGGCTAAAAGGGACCGAAACTTTCCTGAAGGGTCCCTGATTAAACGACAAAAGCCAAAGTCTCAAAAGGGACAAAGTCTCGGTGAAAAGCTACATACTGGCATCATTCATTTGTGATGCTCCAGCCGAAGAACTTTCCAGTATTTTTACTACAAGCAAATCAAGCGGCAGAGTTGTAATTGAAACCTGCGGTAAACCCTCTGATCACCCTATTGGTCCTTTTGACAGTTGTAGCAGCTTGGCTGATACAGTAGCTCATCACGCTGTGAAATTGGAAGAAATTCAGTCAGAGTGTGCAAATATTAAAAAGTTGTTCTCTGATACTGTGTCTGAATTAAAACAAGAAATCACAGATAAAATTGTTGAAATAAGTCGATGTAATGAGGAATTTGAGGGCTTACGATTTTCTATTAAAAAACTTGAATGATGTGAATGATGACAATCAGTTTAATTGTCCCCGTCAAGTATAGAGATAGCAGACATGAAAAATTAGGGTTCGTGCACGGTCTTACAAAGTCTTACAAAGTCTTACTTTTTCATTTTGCAAAAAATAAGGCCTTAAAAAGTCCTACTTTTGATGTATTTTAGAGGACAGGTCTATAAGTCTTACTTTTTGTTTCCTAGAAACGTAATCAATCATTTTGATTTTATTTATATTTTAAAATCGTTGGAACTGAAAAGCAAACAAATATTAAAATGGACTGATCGTACGCGTACAGATAGGCCTACTAGGCCTACATGGATACCGAACGATGTGCACGCTCCAGTGATTTGCTGGTTTTCGTTTACAAAGGGGTCTCGCTTTTAACCGAAATTCTCCGAGATTTTTTTTACGAAGTTTTGCTCAAATTACAGAAAATGTCGGTGCACAAGTTTTTTTTTTGCTGCAGGAAATCTTCGAGTTGCGTATGTCTGTTTGTGGGTGTGTTTGTTGCATGCCTTCAAGCAGGTTGGTCAGTTCCGTATGTCTGTTTGTAACTTGCCGGAATCAAAGATTTCGGCAAGTATGTTGGTCAGTTCCGTATGTTTGTTGCTTGCCGGAAATCTTCGATTTCTACAAGCAGGTTGGTCAGTCGCGGATGTCTGTTTGTTGCTTGCCGGAAATTTTCGATTTCTACAAGCAGGTTGGTCAGTCGCGGATGTCTGTTTGTTGCTTGCCGGAAATCTTCGATTTCGGCAAGCAGGTTGGTCAGTCGCGGATGTGTGTTTGTCTGTTTTTTGCTTGCCGGAAATCTTCGATTTCGGCAAGTTGGTTGGTCAGTTGCGTATGTCTGTTTATTTGTTGCTTGCCGGAATTCTTCGATTTCGGCGATTTGGTTGATCAGTTGCGTATGTCTGTCTGTCTGTTTGTTGCTTGCCGGAAATCTTCGATTTCGGCAAGTTGGTTGGTCAGTCGCGTATGTCTGTCTGTCTGTTTGTTTGTTGCTTGCCAGAAATCTTTGATTTCCGCAAGTTGGTTGGTCAGTCGCGCATGTCTGTCTGTCTGTTTGTTGCTTGCCGAAAATCTTCGATTTCGGCAAGTTGGTTGGTCAGTCGCGTATGTCTGTCTGTCTGTTTGTTTGTTTGTCTGTGGACTCTCTACAGGCCACAATTTTGCAGGAATTGATTTCAAACTCACACAGCTGGTCAAAAATTAAAAGTCCTTGGAGGCCTATTGTTTTTTGGCGATATCGGTCAAAGGTCAAGGTCAAGGTCATCAAAACTTCTCAAAACGGTTTTTTCTTCATATCTTTGTCACTATTAGACATATCTTCTTCAAACATAGCTCATTTTAATTGGCATTCCAAGGCCTGTCATCTGGTGTGTAGCTGACTCAAATTTGCCGTAACAATTGTTACAAATTTTTGGGGGAAAGTCATGATATTCGTAATTAAGGGGTCTTATTTTTCTAACTTTGTCAGTTTTAAAGCTAGAGAGGTCTAGTTTTTTTGCATCAAGTAGCATTTAAATAGTACTACAAGATTTTATTACAAGTCTTGCAATATCTCGTAAAATATCTCGTGAATAGAGATATTACGAGATTTCATTCATCTTGCGCCAAAGGCCACATTATTGCAGGAATCTTTTAGAAACTGACATATCATAAGTCCTACACTAGTATCTCGAAATCGTTTTTTTCATTTTTCGAATATGGCTGCTAGGGGGCGCTGCACACGACCCTCACACACATATCATGATATTAGCCATATCTCTAAAATCCAAAGCCTCAATTACAGAAACTATGGCTTATTTTCTTTCCCTGAGTCCTCTCCATGACCTGGTAAAGTCATCTGGTCTTAATTTTGTATCACTTTGTCAGTGTGTCTGTCTGTTTGTCAGTTGTCCTCAAATCCGCCTGCTTGATGGTGCTTGCGTCTCATATATAGCATTCTATAGGCCACAGTTTTTTCAGGAATCCTTATAAAACTGGTACATCTTATGTGTTACACTGATATCTCAAAACAGATTTTTCATTTTCCGGATATGGCCACTAGGGGGCGCTGCACTTTTACCTCCCCAACATTTCATGTTTTGGCCATATCTCCAAAATTTTAAACTTTACCTACATAAACTATCGCTCATTTTGCTCTTCTTTACCTTCGGCACTTTTGTCTGGTAATCTGTTATCACAGATGTGTCAGTATGTCTGTCTGTTCGTCTTTTGTTGTCAGCTTTGTCTGCTTCCTCGTTGTTTTGTCTGATATGTCATTCTACAGGCCCAAACTTCTCAGCAAACGCTGAGGGTCATTCAAATGATAGAAAACCGACAATATGTTCTGTCTCTTCGTCTGTCTGTCATTTCAACTTCCAGCAAGCGCTCGACCTCTGGTCGTTTAGTTTGTCTGTTTGTTTGTCTGTCTGCCTGTGTACTCTCTACAGGCCACAATTTTGCAGCAATTGCTTTTAAACTTACACCAGTGTTAGGCAAGCAAAAGTCCTGGAGGCCTATTGTTTTTTTGGCATTATAGGTCAAAGGTCAAGGTCAAGGTCATCAAAACTTCTCAAAACGGTTTTTTCTTCATATCTATGTCACTATTAGTCGTATCTTCTTCAAACATAGCTCATTTTTAACGTCATTCCAAGGCAAGTCATCTGGTGTGTAGCTGACTCAAATTTGCCGTTACCATGGTTACGAATTTTTGGGAAAAAGTCATGATATTCGAAAATAAAGGACCTTATTTTTCTAACTTTGTCAGTTTTACAGCTAGAGAGGTCTAGTTTATTGCATCAGGTAGCATTCAACAAGTACTACAAGATTGTTTTATAAGTCTCGCGATATCTCGTATAATTTCTCGTCAAACGAGATATTTCGAGATTTCAGTAGTCTTGCCCTGGAGGCCACAGTTTTGCTGGAATCTTTTAGAAACTGACATATCTTAAGTCCTACACGATTTTATCTCGAAACTGTTTTTCCATTTTCTGAATGCGGCCGCTAGGGGGCGCTGTATGCAAACCTCCCCAACATATCATGTTTTGGCCATATCTCCAAAACTGAGAGCCTCAATTACATAAACTGTAGCTTATTTTCTTCCTCTGGCTCGTTCCTTAAAACTTGGTGTATTCATTTGGTCTCAATCTTGAGTCACTTTGTCTGTGTGTCCGTCTGTTTCTCAGTTGTCCTCAAATTCGCTTGCTTACCGGTTATTGCGTCTCACATATAGCATTCTACAGGCCACAGTTTTGCAGGAATCGTTTTGTAAAGTACACTTGTCATATATCGTGATGATATCTGGAAGTCCTATGTTTATTATTCAAATAAGTCAAAGGTCAAGGTCAAGGTGATCAAAACATATCAACATTTTTTTTCTTCAGAACTTTGTTAATATTGATCCTATCTTTACAAACTATGGATTATTTTCTTTCACTTTGACATTGCTCGTTCATCTGACTAACTTTACGTCATTTCCGGCAAGCGTGTGACCTCAGGTCATCTAGTTTGTTGCTTGCCGGAAATCTTCGATTTTGGCAAGCAGGTTGGTCAGTCGCGGATGTCTGTTTGTTGCTTGCCGGAATCAAAGATTCGGCAAGCATGTTGATCACCTGCGTATGTTTGTTGCTTCCCGGAAATCTTCGATTTTCGCAAGCTGGTTGGTCAGTCGCGGATGTCTGTTTTACTGTTTGTCTGTTTGTCTGTCCAGTCTCTACAGGTCGCAATTTTGATCCCATCGCTTTCAAACTTTCACAGTTTGTGTAAAATCAAAAATGCAAGAAGCCTGTTGTTTTTGGGCAATATAGGTCAAAGGTCAAGGTCAAGGTCATCAAAAGTTCCTAAAGTGCTCTTTTCTTCATATCTCCATTACTATTTGTCATAGCCACTTCAAACATGGCTCATTTTAATCGGCATTCCAAGGCCTTTCTTCTGATATATATGTTGCTGAAATCTGCTGTTTCTATGGTTACACATTTTCGGGGAAAACTCATGATTTTCGAAAATAAAAGGCCTAATTTTTGTAACTTTGTCAGTTTTATAGCTAGAGAGGTCTGGTTTTTTGCATAATGTAGCCCGTCAAGGGTTCTCGACGATCCAATACCAAGTCTCGCCAATTCTAGCATGAAATCTCGCCATACGAGATATTTCGTGATATCATTAATGATACCCTAGATGCCACAAATTTGAAGTATTTGTTATGAAACTGATATATTTTATATCCAACAGCAATATCTCGAAATTATTTTTCCATTTTTTTAATTTGACCGCCAGGGGGCGCTGCAGCGAATACACAGTGACATATCTTGTTTTGACCATATCTCCAAAACAATTGATCTTACTTACATAAATTATAGCTTATTTTCTTGTCCTGAGTCTTCCTTATATTCTGGTTGGGTCATCTGGTCTCAATCTTGTGTCACTTTGTCAGTGTGTCTGTCTGTTTGTCTGCTGTCCACAATCACGCCCGCTGGTTGGTGTAGCATGTTACATATAGCAAAGTACAAGCCATAGTTTTTAACGAATCTTTTTGAAACTAGTACATCTTATATCTGAGACTAATATCTAGAAACAGGTATTTCATTTTCTGGCTGTGGCCGCATGTCGTCTTTCGGCCATATCTCCAAAAATGTTAGTCGTAATTACATATATTATAGCTTATATTCTTGCCTTGAGTCTTCTGGATGTTATCGATGGGTCATCTGGCCTGAATCATTTGTCACTTTGTCAGTATGGCCGTCTGTTTGTCCGGTGTCTTCAGTTTCGCTTGCTTGCCGGTGCTTGTATCTTACATATAGCAATGTACAGGCCACATTTTTGCACGAATCCTTTTGAAACTGGTACATCTTCTGTCTTGTACTAATATCTAGAAATTTGATTTTCATTTTGTGAATATGGCCGCTAGGGGGCGCAGCAGTCAACCCACCCTAGCATATCGTCTTTTGACCATATCTCCAAAAATATAAGTAGTATGTACATAAATTAGAGCTTATTTTCTTGCCCTGAGTCTTCTCATCAAATAGTGATGTCATCTGGTCACAATCTCGTGTCATTGTCTCAGTATGTCTCTCTGTTTGCCAGTTGTCCACAATCACGCCCGCTCGTTTATGTAACATGTTACCTATAGGAATGCACAAGCCATAGTTTTGCACAAATCTATTTGAAACTGGTACGTATTATGTCTTGCACTAATATCGAGAAATGGGTTTTTTATTTTCTGGCTGTGCCCGCTAGGAGGCGCTGCAGTCAACCCAAGCTGACGTATCATGTTTTCAGACAGAACTCTGTCAAGTTTAGTCGTATCTTCACAAACTTAGGCTCATCCTTTTTCTCTTGGCGATAACTCCAAAAATATTTGATGTATAAACTTGTCTGTATGTTTGTTCTTTTGTCTGTCCAGTCTCTACAGAGTCTCTACAATTTTGCTTCAATCGCTTTCAAACTTATACATTTGGTGGACAATCAAAAATGCAAGAACCCTATTGCTATTGGTCAATAGAGGTCAAAGGTCAAGGTCATCGAAATACCTTGAAATTTCATTTTCTTCATTACTTTGTCAATTTTGTTTGTTTGTCTGCACTCTCCTGGCCACAATTTTGCCACAATCCCCTTGTAACTTTCAGAGATGATGGACAACCAAAATTCTAGGTGCCCTATTGTTTTTGGTCAAAAATGGTCAATGGTCAAGGTCAAGGTCATCAAAACTTCTCAAAACGGGGTTTTCTTCATATCTTTGTGACTATTAGTCGTATCTACTTCAACAATAGCTCATTTTAATTGTCATTCCAAGGCCTGTCATCTGGTGTATAGATGACTCAAATTTGCCGTAACCATGGTTACGAATTTTTGGGGAAAAGTCATGATATTTGAAAATATGGGGTCTTATTTTTCTAACTTTGTCAGTTTTAAAGCTAGAGTGATCTAGTTTTTTGCATCAGGTAGCATTCAACTAGTACTACAAGATTTTATAAAAAGTCTTGCAGTATCTCGTAAAATTTCTCGTGAATAGAGATATTTCGAGATTTCATTCATCTTGCGCCAAAGGCCACATTATTGCAGGAATCATTTTGAAACTGACATATCATAGGTCCTACACTAGTATCTCGAAATTGTTTTTTCATTTTTTGAATATGCCTGCTAGGGGGCGCTGCACATGACCCTCACACACATATCATTACATTAGCCATATCTCTAAAACCCGAAGCCTCAATTACATAAACTATAGCTTATTTTTTCCCTCTGAGTCTTCTCCATAAACTGATAATGTCATCTGGTCTCAATCTTGTGTCACTTTGTCAGTGTGTCCGTCTGTTTATCAGTTGTCCTCAAATTCGCCTTGTGGCTCTTGCGTCTCACATATAGCATTCTACAGGCCACAGTTTTGAAAGAATCCTTTTGAAACTATTACATCTTAAGTCTTACATTAATAACTCGAAACAAATTTTCCATTTTCCGGATATGGCCGCTAGGGGGCGCTGAACTCGAACCTCTCCCAACATATCATACTTTGGCAATATCTCCAAAACTATAAACCTCAGTTACATAAACTGTAGCTTTTTTCTTCCTTTGAGTCTTCTCTATAACCTGGAGTAGTCATCTGGACTCAATCTTGAGTCACTTTGTCAGTGTGTCCGTCTGTTTGTCAGTTGTCCTCAAATTCGCCTGCTTGCTGGTTCTTGCGTCTCACATATAGCATTCTACAGGCCACAGTTTTGACGGAATCCTTTTGAAACTATTACACCTTATGTCTTACACTTATATCTAGAAATAAATTTTTCATTTTCCGGATATGGCCACTAGTGGGCGCTGAACACGACCCTCACACACATACCATTGTATTGGCCATATCTCTACACCCAAAGCCTCAGTTACATAAACTGTAGCTTATTTTCTTCCTTTGAGTCTTCTCCATAACCTGATTAAGGCATCTGGTTTCAATCTTCTGTCACTTTGTCAGTGTGTCCATCTGTTTGTACGTTATCCTCAAAGTCGCCTGCTTGCTGGTTCTTACGCCTTACATATAGCATTCTACAGGCCACAGCTTTGACGGAATCCTTTTGAAACTGGGACATCTCATGTCATACACTAATAATACGAAACGCATTTGTCGTCTTCGGAATATGTCCGCTAGAGGGCGCTACAGTCGAACCTCCCAAGTATATCATTAATTCGCCATACCTCCAAAACTATAAATCTAAATTACATAAATTATAACTCATTTTCTTCCTTTGAATCTTCTCCATAACTAGGTTAAGTCATCTGGTGTCAATCTTGTCTCACAAAGTCAGTATGTCTGTCTGTTCGTCTTTTGTTGTCAGCTTTGTCTGCTTGCCTGTTCTTTTGTCTCATATGTCATTCTTCGGGCCACATATTCTCAGCAATGTCCCTGAGAGTCATTCCATTAATAGAAAACCGACAACATGTCGGTTCTGTCTGTCCGTCTGTGTTTCACTTCCGATTTCCGGCAAGCGTTCGACCTATGGTCGTCTAGTTTGTCTGTTTGTCTGTTTGTCTGTCTGTCTGTATGTCCCCGCTCTACAGGCCACAATTTTGCACCAATCGTCCTGAAACTTATAGATAGAGTGTATAATCGGTTCTTCTCGGAGCCTATTGTTTTTGGCCATGGTCGGTTCAAGGTTAAGGTCAGGGTCACTGAAAAACCTTAAAACGGTTTTTCCTTCATATCTGTGTCAATAATTATCGTAGCGGCTTAATCTTTAGCTCATTTTATTCCTCATTTTGTTGCCTTAACACATGCCAGCAAATTGTCCCGATCAATGATTACCATGGAAACGTATTTTTGGGGAAAACGTCACAAAATTTGAATTTTTTTTCTAATTTTTCCATTTTTAGAGCTAGAGACGTCTAGTTTTTTGCATCAGGAAGTTTTCAATCAGGTGTTCATCATAAAGTACCAAGTCTCGTAGAATCTCGTGCCATTTCTCGTCGAACGAGATTTTTCGAGATTTCATTAAATATGACCTTGAGGTCGCCATTTTTTTAACTATGGCTTTGAAAATGACATATTTTGTGTTATTTATAAATATCTCGAAATCATTTTTTCATTTTTTGGAAATAGCCACTTGGGGGCGTGGTACCTGAAACACTGTAACATATCATTTTTCTGCAATATCTCAAAAAATATTAAACGTGACACACTGTTTAATGTCTTATCTGAAACTAGTATCATTGGCTTATTCCTGCGTACATGTAGCTTTGTGCTGCTGTTACCATGATAACCAAATTTTGGGGTAAAACTTGACAATCTGAAAATAATTAGTTTTTTGCTTCTATCTCTGTTGATATTTATACTACAAGGGTCTAGTTTTCTGCATGAGGTAGCATTCCTTTGGCTCTAATCCAGTCAATTGGAAGTCTCGTAGAATCTCGATCTGTTTTCCCGTCAAACGAGAAATTACGAGATTTCGCAAAAATGCTGATAACTCGATCACTTTTAGGTTAAAGAGTATACGGTTTCAGCCTCTGGTAGCCTTTCGGAAGCTTAACATGATAAAACTGCAAATCTCGCCAAATCTCGCATCATCTCCCGCCAAACGAGAATATTCGATATTTTGACAAAATATTCAACAAATGTCTATATCTCTGTCATTTTTATTCTAGAGATTTTATTTTTCTATTGTTCAACAATCATTTGACTAGTGATACAAGTGATAGAAGTGCATATTTCGTTATATCTCGCACCATTTGTCGTCAAACGAGAACATTGGACCATTTAAACAAATGCCTATTATGCTGTCATTTTATACCCTACAGACATATAGTTTTCAGCATTTGACAGCGTCTGACACTCTCATTCACATCATGTGATTTTATTGCAATTCTCGTCAAATCTTGCCTCGTTTTTCATCAAATGATGAAAATACATCCAATTGCCGTGAGCACAAGTGGCTTCAGGGTTGACCGGTAAGTGCCGGCAAGGCTATTACAGTTGCATGTTGGCGTGCGCGGTCATGCATGAATCTCACAAAGCAGCATTGAATAGAGGACAAAAGCCGCTAAATGTGGAGGGAACACACCTGTGATTTTTATTGTGTCCCCTTGTGCGACCACTTGTGTTGCCAGGAACCACTGGCAAATCTTTGAAACCATGGACGGATCCCTGATTTTGTAGTTGGGTGTGTTAAAAAAAAAAAGGCTGATCCCTCGTTTAGCAGTTTTGGGCAGGAGTAAAATTTTAATTATACATCAAATATATATATTAAAATAAAATATCTGGAAACTTATTTTTTTCATTTTAGAAAATAGCCCCCAGATGGCGCTGCAGCAATCATTATTGTGCCATATCTCCAAAACTATAGACAGTGTCACAACATTGATTGCAGCTTCTGAAACTATATTTAATGCGTTTTACCTCGTGGGGACTCTGTCGGATTCTGTGGGGGTTAAATTTTAATTATACATAAAATATATATAATAAAAATTAAAATATCGCGAAACTATTTTTTTTCCCTTTCAGATGGCGCTGCAGCAATCATTATTGTGCCATATCTCAAAAACTATAGACAGTGTCACAATATTGATTGCAGCTTCTGAAACTAGATTTAAAGCGTTTGACCTCGTGGGGACTCTGTCGTATTCCGCTGGGGTTAAATTTTAATTATACATAAAATATATATTATTAAAAATAAAATATCTCGAAACTATTTTTTTTCCTTTCAGATGGCGCTGCAGTAATCATTAATGTGCCATATCTCCAAAATTATTGACGGTGTCACAACATTGATTGCAGCTTCTGAACCTAGATTTGATGCGTTTTCCTCGTGGGGACATTGTCATATTCAGCAGAAGTTTAAATTTAATTATACATCAAATATTTATTATGAAAAAATAAAATATCTCGAAACTTAATTTTTTGTCCTTTTAATAATAGCCGCCAGATGGCGCTGCAGCAATCATTATTTTGCCATATCTATAATCCTATAGATAGTGTCACAACATTGATTGCAGCATCTGAAACTAGATTTAATGGGTTTATCCTCGTGAAGACTCTGTCATATTCTTCCGTTACCATGGGGGCCTAATATAGGTTACAATTAAATTCTTCTTTTTCCTGAAATTCAAAATATGAAGATTTATTCTAATTGACTGACGCTTATTTTATTTATGCTTTCCATTCTCCATGACAGGAGTACATTGCCTACACATGGAGTTATTTTCCGTCTGTCTGTCTACTCATTTGTGGCTATTGAAAATCAGCGAAATCACATAAAAATGTGCTTCCATTTTAACCATGATAGCGGTTGTTCATTTGATCAGATCCAAACGTTCCCTGTCTGTCTGTCTAGTAACTGTCCGTCTGTTTTGCTGTCTTATTTCCGGCCATTTCCGGAACTAGATTTAATGCATATAACCTCGTGGGGACTCTGTCGTATTCTGCGGGGTTAAATTTTAATTATACATCAAATATATATATAATAAAAAAATAAAATATCTCGAAACTTTTTTTTGTCCTTTTAGAAATAGCCGCCAGATGGCGCTGCAGCAATCATCATTGTGCCATTTCTCCAAAACTATAGACAGTGTTATACGTTCCCTGTCTGTCTGCCTAGTAACTGTCTGTCTGTTTCGCTGTCTTATTACCGGCCATTTCCGGCAAGCGTTCGACCTCTGGTCGTCTAGTCTGTTTGTCTGTCTGTCTGTGTACTCTCTACAGGCCAGAATTTTGAAGCAATTGCCTTTAAACTTATACAGCTGGTAGACAAGCAAAAACCCTGGAGGCCTATTGTTTTAAGGCGATATAGATCCAAGGTCAAGGTCAAGGTCATCAAAACTCCTCAAAACGGATTTTGCTTCATATCTTTGTAACTGTAAGTCGTATCTACTTCAATTGGAGCTCATTTTAATCGTCATTCCATGGCATTTCTTCTGATGTGTAGCTGCTTTAAATTTGCCGTAACCATGGTTACGAATTTTTGGGAAAAATCATGATATTAGAAAATAAGGGGTCTTATTTTTCTAACTTTGTCAGTTTTAAAGCTAGAGAGGTCTAATTTTTTGCATCAGGTAGCATTTAACAAGTTCTACAAGATTTTATTACAAGTCTCGCGATATCTCGTATAATA
The DNA here is from genome assembly GCA_026874595.1 of Sipunculus nudus. Taxonomy (NCBI): domain Eukaryota; kingdom Metazoa; phylum Annelida; class Sipuncula; order Golfingiida; family Sipunculidae; genus Sipunculus; species Sipunculus nudus. The sequence goes on from CM049312.1 coordinate 48,508,898, forward strand.
TCTCGTCAAACGAGATATTTCGAGATATCAGTAATCTTGCCCTGGAGGTCATAGTTTTGCAGGAATCATTTTGAAACTGACATATCCCAAGTCCTACCCTATTATCTCGAAATCGTTTTTTTTTTCATTTTTCGAATATGGCTGCTAGGGGGCGCTGCACACGACCCTCACACACATATCATTTCATTGGCCATATCTCTAAAATCCTAAGCCTCAATTACATAAACTATAGCTTATTTTCTTCCTCTGAGTCTTCTCCATAAATTGATAATTTCATCTGGTCTCAATCTTGTGTCACTTTGTCAGTTTGTCCGTCTGTTTGTCAGTTGTCCTCAAATTCGCCTGCTTGCTGGTTCTTGGTCTCACATATAGCATTCTACAGTCCACAGTTTTTAAAGAAGCATTTGAAAACTGATGCATATTATGTTTTACAAAAATATCTCGAAACATATTTTCATTTTCCGGATATGGCCGCTAGGTGGCGCTGCACCTGACCCTCACACACATATCATGATATTGGCCATATCTCTAAAACCCAAAGCCTCAATTACAGAAACTATGGCTTATTTTCTTTCCCTGAGTCCTCTCCATGACCTGGTAAAGTCACCTGGTCTTAATTTTGTATCACTTTGTCAGTGTGTCTGTCTGTTTGTCAGTTGTCCTCAAATCCGCCTGCTTGCTGGTGCTTGCGTCTCATATATAGCATGCTATAGGCCACAGTTTTTTCAGGAATCCTTATAAAACTGGTACATCTTATGTGTTACACTGATATCTCAAAACAGATTTTTCATTTTCCGGATATGGCCACTGGGGGGCGCTGCACCTTTACCTCCCCAACATATCATGTTTTGGCCATATCTCCAAAATTTTAAACCTTACCTACATAAACTATCGCTCATTTTGCTCTTCTTTACCTTCGGCACTTTTGTCTGGTAATCTGTTATCACAGATGTGTCAGTATGTCTGTCTGTTCGTCTTTTGTTGTCAGCTTTGTCTGCTTCCTCCTTGTTTTGTCTGATATGTCATTCTACAGGCCCAAACTTCTCAGCAAACGTTGAGGGTCATTCAAATGATAGAAAACCGACAATAGGTTCTGTCTCTCCGTCTGTCTGTCATTTCAACTTCCAGCAAGCGCTCGACCTCTGGTCGTCTAGTTTGTTGCTTGCCGGAAATCTTTGATTTCTGCAAGCAGGTTGGTCAGTCGCGGATGTCTGTTTGTCTGTCTGTCTGTCTGTGTACTCTCTACAGGCCACAATTTTCCAGCAATTGCTTTCAAACTAATACAGCTGGTAGACAAGCAAAAGTCCTGGAGGCCTATTGTTTTTGGGCATTATAGGTCAAATGTCAAGGTCAAGGTCATCAAAAGTATATAAAACGGTTTTTTGTTTATATCTGTGTTAATATTGGTCATATCTACTTCAACATTAGCTCATTTTAATCGTCATTCCAAGGCCTGTCTTCTGGTGTGTGGCTGACTTAATTTGCGGTAACCACGGTAACGCATTTTTGGGGAAAAGTGCTTTTATTTTTCTAAATTTGTCAGTTTTAAAGCTACAGAGGTCTAGTTTTTTGCTTCAGGTAGCATTCACCTAGTACAACAAGATTCTATTAAGAGTCTCGCAATATCTCGTATAATATCTCGTCAAACGAGATATTTCGAGATTTCAGTAATCTTGCCCTGGAGGCCACAGTTATGCAGGAAGCTTTTTGAAACTGACATATCGTAAGTCCTACACTATTATCTCGAAATCAATTTTTCATTTTTTGAATTCGGCCGCTAGGGGGCGCTGGGTGCAAACCTCTCCAACATATCATGTTTTGGCAATATCTCCAAAATTATAAGCCTCAATTACAAAAACCATAGTTTATTTCTTTCCTCTAAGTCTTCTACATGAACTCGTTTAGTCATCTTGTCTCAATCTTGTGTCACTTTGTCTGTGTGTCCGTCTGTTTCTCAGTTGTCCTCAAATTCGCTTGCTTGCCGGTTCTTGCTTCTCACATATAGCATTCTACAGGCCACAGTTTTGAAAGAATCCTTTTAAAACTATTACATCTTATGTCTTACACTAATATCTGGAAACGAATTTTTCATTTTCCAGATATGGCCGCTAGGGGGCGTTGCACTCAAACTTCCACAACATATAATTTTTTGCCCATATCTCAAAAAGTATAAACCTCATTTACATAAACTATAGCTTATTATCTTCCTCTGAGGTTTCTCCATCACATGATTAAGTCAACTGGTCTCAATCTTGGGTCAGTTTGTCAGTATGTTAGTCTGTTTTTCAGTTGTCCTTAATTTCGCCTGCTTCCTGGTTCTTGCGTCTCACATATACCATTCCACTGGCCACAGTTTTGCAGGAATCGCTTTGTAACTTACACTTATCATATTTCGTAACGATATCTGGAAGGCCTATGTTTATTATTCAAATAAGTCAAAGGTCAAGGTCAAGGTGATCAAAACGTATCAAAGTTTTTTTTCTTTAGAACTTTGTTAACATTGGTTCTATCTTTACAAACTAGGAATTATTTTCTTTCACTTTGACATTGCTCGTTCATCTGACTAACCTTACCCATTTCCGGCAAGCGCGTGACCTCAGGTCATCTAGTCTGTTTGTTTGTCTGTCTGTCTGTGTACTCTCTACAGGCCACAATTTTGCAGCAATTGCTTTTAAACTTACACCAGTGTTAGACAAGCAAAAGTCCTGGATGCCTATTGTTTTTGGGCTTTATAGGTCATAGGTCAAGGTCATCAAAACTTCTCAAAACGGGTTTTTCTTCATATCTATGTCACTATTAGTCGTATCTTCTTCAAACATAGCTCATTTTAAACGTCATTCCAAGGCCAGTCATCTGGTGTGTAGCTGACTCAAATTTGCCGTTACCATAGTAACGAATTTTTTAGAAAAATTCATGATATTCGAAAATAAAGGACCTTATTTTTCTAACTTTGGCAGTTTTAGCGCTAGAGAGGTCTAGTTTTTTGCATCAGGTAGCATTCAACAAGTACTGCAAGATTGTTTTATAAGTCTTGTGATATCTTGTATAATTTCTCGTCAAACGAGATATTTCGAGATTTCAGTAGTCTTGCCCTGGAGGCCACAGTTTATCGGGAATCTTTTTGAAACTGACATATCTTAAGTCCTGCACGATTTTATCTCGAAACTGTTTTTCCATTTCCTGAATGCGGCCGCTAGGGGGCGCTGTATGCAAACCTCCCCAACATATCATGTTTTGGTCATATCTCCAAAACTGAGAGCCTCAATTACATAAACTGTAGCTTATTTTCTTCCTCTGGGTCTTTCAAAAAACCTGGTGTATTCATTTGGTCTCAATCTTGAGTCACTTTGTCTGTGTGTCCGTCTGTTTCTCAGTTGTCCTCAAATCCGCTTGCTTGCCGGTTCTCACATATAGCATTCTACAGGCCACAGTTTTGAAAGAATCCTTTCAAAACTATTACATCTTATGTCTTACACTAATATCTCGAACCGGTTTTTTTATTTTTCAGAATTGGCCGCTAGGGGCGGTGCACTCAAACTTGCACAACATATCATTTTTTAGCCATATCTCCAAAACTATAAACCTCATTTACATAAACTATAGCTTATTATCTTCCTCTGAGGTTTCTTCATAACATGATTAAGTCATCTGTTCTCAATCCTGGGTCAGCTTGTCAGTATGTTTCTCTGTTTGTCAGTTGTCCTCAATTTCGCCTGCTTCCTGGTTCTTGCGTCTCACATGTAGCATTCTACTGGCAACAGTTACGCAGGAATCGTTTTGTAAATTACACTTGTCATATATCGTGATGATATCTGGAAGTCCTATGTTTATTATTCAAATAAGTCAAAGGTCAAGATCAAGGTGATCAAAATATATCAAAATCTTATTTTCTTCAGAACTTTGTTAATATTGGTTCTTTCTTCACAAACTATGGATTATTTTCTTTCACTTTGACACTGCTCGTTCATCTGACTAACTTTACATCATTTCTGGCAAGCGCATGACCTCAGGTCATCTAGTCTGTTTGTTGCTTGCCGGAAATCTCCGATTACGGCAAGCAGGTTGGTCAGTCGCGGATGTCTGTTTGTCTGTCTGTCTGTCTGTGTACTCTCTACAGGCCACAATTTTTCAGCAATTGCCTTCAAACTTATACAGCTGGTAGACAAGCAAAAGTCCTGGAGGCCTATTGTTTTTGGGCATTATAGGTCAAATGTCAAGGTCAAGGTCATCAAAAGTATACAAAACAGTTTTTTGTTCATATCTGTGATAATATTGGTCGCATCTACTTCAACAGTAGCTCATTTTAATCGTCATTCAAAGGCCTGTCTTCTGGTGTGTAGCCGACTCAATCTGTTGTAACCATGGTAACGCATTTTTGGGGAAAAGTGCTGATATTTTTCTAAATTTGTCAGTTTTAAAGCTACAGAGGTTTAGTTTTTTGCTTCAGGTAGCATTCACCTAGTACTTCAAGATTCTATTAAGAGTCTCGCAATATCTCGTATAATATCTCGTCAAACGAGATATTTCGAGATTTCAGTAATCTTGCCCTGGAGGCCAGTTTTGCAGGAATCTTTTTGAAACTGACATATCGTAAGTCCTACACTATTATCTCGAAATCAATTTTTCATTTTCCAGAATTGGCCGCTAGGGGGCGGTGCACTCAAACTTGCACAACATATCATTTCTTTGGCCATATCTCCAAAACTATTAACCTCATTTAAATAAACTATAGCTTATTATCTTCCTCTGAGGTTTATCCATAACCTGATCAAGCATCTGTTCTTAATCTTGGGTCAGTTTGTCAGTATGTTGGTCTGTTTGTCAGTTGTCCTTAGTTTCGCCTGCTTCCTGGTTCTTGCGTCTCACATTTACCATTCTACTAGCCACAGTTTTGCAGGAATCGCTTTGTAACTTACACTTATCATATTTCGTAACGATATCTGGAAGGCCAAAGTTTATTATTCAAATAAGTCAAAGGTCAAGGTCAAGGTGATCAAAACATATCAAAATCTTTTTTCTTCAGAACTTTTTTAATATTGGTCCTATCTTTACAAACTATGGATCATTTTCTTTCACTTTGACATTGCTCGTTCATCTGACTAACTTTACGTCATTTCCGGCAAGCGCGTGACCTCAGGTCATCTAGTCTGTCTGTCTGTTTGTCTGTGTACTCTCTACAGGCCACAATTTTGCAGCAATTTTCTTTTAACTTATACAGTTGGTAGACAAGCAAACATCCTGGAGGCCTGTTGTTTTTGGGCGATATAGGTCAAAGGTCAAGGTCATCAAAAGTATACAAAACATTTTTTCTTCATATCTATGTGACTATTAGTCATATCTACTTCAACCGTAGCTCATTTTAATCGTCATTCCAATGCCTGACTTCTGGTGTGTAGCTGACTCAATTTGCGGTCACCATGGTAACGCATTTGAGGGGAAAACTGCTGACATTTTTCTAACTTTGTCAGTTTTAAAGCTAGAGAGGTCTAGTTTTCGGCTTGAGGTAGCATTCAACTAGAACTACAAGAATTTATTAAAAGTCTCGCAGTATCTCGTAAAATATCTCGTCAAACGAGATATTTCGAGATTTCAGTAATCTTGCCCTGGAGGCCACAGTTTTGCAGGAATCTTTTTGATACTGACATATCGTATGTCCTACCCTATTATATCGAAATTGTTTTTCATTTTTTGAAAGCGGCCGCTAGGGAGCGCTGTATGCAAACCTCCCCAACATATCATGTTTTGGCCATATCTCCAAAATTATAAGCCTCAATAACAAAAACTATAGCTTATTTTCTTCCTCTTAGTCTTCACCATAAACTCGTTAAGTCATCTGGTCTCAATCATGTGTCACTTTGTCAGTATGTCTGTCTGTTTGTCAGATGTCCTCAAATTCGCCTGCTTGCTGTTGCTTGCGTCTCACATATAACATTCTACAGGCCACAGTTTTGAAAGAATCCTTTTGAAACTATTACATCATATGTCTTACCGTAATATCTCGAAAGAGGTTTTTCATTTACCGGAGATGGCCACTAGGGGGCGCTGCACTCGACCCTCCTCAACATATCAATTTTTTTTGCTATATATTCAGAACAATAAACACCCATTACATAAACTATCGCATATTTCTCCCTCTAAGTCTTCTCCATAATCTGGTGTAGTCATTTGCACTCGATAATGAGTCACTTTGTCAGTGTGTCCGTCTGTTTGTCAGTTGCCCTCAAATTCGCCTGCTTGCTGGTTCTTGCGTCTCACATAGAGTATTCTACAGGCCACAGTTTTGAAAGAATCCCCTTGAAACTAGTACATCTCATGTCTTACACCAATATCTCAAAATATATTTTTCATTTTTCCGATATGGCCGCTAGGGGGCGCTGAACACGACCCTCCCATTTATATCATTATATTGGCCGTAACTCCAAAACTCACAGCCTCAATTACATTAACTATATCTTATTTTCTTTCTCTGATTCTTCTCCATAACCTGGTGTAGTCATTTGGACACAAACCTGAGTCACTTTGTCGGTGTGTCCGTCTGTTTGTCAGTTGTTTTCAAATTCGCCTGCTTGCTGGCTTTTGCGTGTCACATATACCATTGTACATACCTAGTTTTGCAGGAATCCTTTTGAAACTGGTACAGCTGATTTCATACACTACTATCTCGAAAGTGCTTTTTTTATTTTCGGGATTGGTTGCTAGGGGCGCTGCACTCGAACCACTGCAACATATCAGTGCTTGGCCTTTCCTCGAAAACCGTGAACTTTATCTGCACAAACTATAACTCATTTTGTTTCTATATATCTTCTCCATATGTTTATGTAATCATATATTATCTAAAATGTGTCAGTGTGTCAGGATGTTTTTCCGTTTGTCAGTTGTTGTCAGTTTTGTATGCTTTCATGTTATTTTGTGTGATATATATCATTCTGCAGGCCCTAATTCCTCGGCATTCACTCTGAAGGTCACTAAATTGATGGAAAACCGACACTTTGTATCGTTTGTCCGTCTGTCTGTCATTTCCATTTCCGGCAAGCGTTCGAACTCTGGTCGTCTAGTTTGTTTGTTGCTTGCCGGAAATCTTCGATTTCGGCAAGTTGGTTGGTCAGTTGCGTATGTCTGTTTGTTTGTTTGTCTGTGTACTCTCTACAGGCCACATTTTTGCCGGAATTGCTTTCAAACTGACAAAGCTGGTCAAAATCAAAATTCCTGGAAGCCTATTGTTTTTGGTCAATATAGGTCAAAGGTCAAGGTCATCAAAAGTATACAAAACGTTTTTATCTTCATATCTTTGTTACTTTTAGCCGTATCTACTTCAAACATAGCTCATTTTAATCTTCATTCCATGGCCTTTCTTCTGATGTGTAGCTGCTTTAAATTTGCCGTAACCATGGTTACGAATTTTTGGGAAAAATTCATGATATTAGAAAATAAGGGGTCTTATTTTTCTAACTTTGTCAGTTTAAAAGCTAGAGAGGTCTAGTTTTTTGCATCAGGTAGCATTTAACAAGTACTACAAGATTTTATTACAAGTCTCGCGATATCTCGTATAATATCTCGTCAAACGAGATATTTCGAGATTTTAGTGATCTTGCCCTGGAGGTCACAGTTTTGCAGGAATCTTTTTGAAACTGACATATCGCAAGTCCTACCCTTTTATCTCGAAATTGTTTTTTAATTTTTTTATGCAGCCGCTAGGTGGCGCTTTATGCAAACCTCATCAACATATTATGTTTTGGCCATATCTACAAAACTGTGAGCCTTAATTACATAAACTATAGCTTATTTTCTTCCACTGAGTCTTTTCAAAATCCTGGTGTAGTCATTTCCAATCAATCTTGAGTCACTTTGTCAGTGTGTCTGTCTGTTTCTCAGTTGTCCTTAAAAATTCGCCTGCTTACCGGTTCTTGCGTCTCACATATAGCATTCTACAGGCCACAATTTTGAAAGAATCCTTTTTTAAACTATTACATCTTATGTCTTACACAAATATCTCGAAACTGAATTTTCATTTTCCAGATATGGCTGCTAGGGGGCGGTGCACATAAACTTTAACAAAATATCATTTTTTGCCCTTTTCTCCAAAACTATAAACCTCATTTACATAAACTATAGCTTATTATCTTCCGCTGAGGTTTCTCCATAACATGATTAAGTCATCTGATCTCAATCTGGGGTCAGTTTGTCAGTATGTTTGTCTGTTTTTCAGTTGTCCTTGATTTCGCCTGCTTCCTGGTTCTTGGGTCTCAAATATACCATTCTACTGGCCACAATTTTGCAGGAATCGCTTTATAACTTACACTTGTCATATTTCGTAACGATATCTGGAAGGCCTATGTTTATTATTCAAATAAGTCAAAGGTCAAGGTCAAGGTGATCAAAACATATCCACATTTTTTTCTTCAGAACTTTGTTTAAATTGATCCTTTCTTTACAAACTAGGGATTATTTTCTTTCACTTTGAAATTGCTCGTTCATCTGACTAACTTTACGTCATTTCCGGCAAGCGCGTGACCTCAGGTCATCTAGTTTGTTGCTTGCCGGAAATCTTCGATTTTGGCAAGCAGGTTGGTCAGTCGCGGATGTCTGTTTGTCTGTTTGTCTATCTGTCTATGTACTCTCTACAGGCCAGAATTTTAAAGCAATTGCCTTTAAACATATACAGCTGGTAGACAAGCAAAAACCCTGGAGGCCTATTGTTTTAAGGCGATATAGGTCCAAGGTCAAGGTCAAGGTCATCAAAACTTCTCAAAACGGATTTTGCTTCATATCCTTGTAACTATAAGTCGTATCTACTTCAATTGGAGCTCATTTTAATCGTCATTCCAGGGCCTTTCTTCTGGTGTGTAGCTGCCTTAAATTTGCTGTAACCATGGTTACGCATTCTGGGGCAAAACTCATGATTTTCAAAAATGAGGGGTCTTATTTTTCCAACTTTGTCAGTTTTAAAGCTACAGAGGTCTAGTTTTTTGCATCAGGTAGCATACAAGCAGTATTATTTGATTATATTACAAGTCTCGCAATATCTCGTGTAATTTCTCGTCAAACGAGATATTTCGAGATATCGCTTAGTGATAGCCTAGAGTCCACAAGTATGCAGGAATCATTTTGAAACTGCTACAATTTGTGTCTTACACTAATATCTCGAAATAGATTTTTCATTTTCCGGATATGCCCGCTAGGGGGCGGTGCACATAAACTTTAACAACATATCATTTTTTGCCCTTTTCTCCAAAACTATAAACCTCATTTACATAATCTATAGCTTATTATCTTTCGCTGAGGTTTCTCCATAACATGATTAAGTCATCTGATCTCAATCTGGGGTCAGTTTGTCAGTATGTTTGTCTGTTTTTCAGTTGTCCTTGATTTCGCCTGCTTCCTGGTTCTTGGGTCTCAAATATACCATTCCACTGGCCACAATTTTGCAGGAATCGCTTTGTAACTTACACTTGTCATATTTCGTAACGATATCTGGAAGGCCTATGTTTATTATTCAAATAAGTCAAAGGTCAAGGTCAAGGTGATCAAAACATATCCACATTTTTTTCTTCAGAACTTTGTTAATATTGATCCTTTCTTAACAAACTAGGGATTATTTTCTTTCACTTTGAAATTGCTCGTTCATCTGACTAACTTTACGTCATTTCCGGCAAGCGCGTGACCTCAGGTCATCTAGTTTGTTGCTTGCCGGAAATCTTCGATTTCGGCAAGCAGGTTGGTCAGTCGCGGATGTCTGTTTGTCTATCTGTCTATGTACTCTCTACAGGCCAGAATTTTAAAGCAATTGCCTTTAAACATATACAGCTGGTAGACAAGCAAAAATACTGGAGGCCTATTGTTTTAAGGCGATATAGGTCCAAGGTCAAGGTCAAGGTCATCAAAACTTCTCAAAACGGATTTTGCTTCATATCCTTGTAACTATAAGTCGTATCTACTTCAATGGGAGCTCATTTTAATCGTCATTCCAGGGCCTTTCTTCTGGTGTGTAGCTGCCTTAAATTTGCTGTAACCATGGTTACGCATTCTGGGGCAAAACTCATGATTTTCAAAAATGAGGGGTCTTATTTTTCCAACTTTGTCAGTTTTAAAGCTACAGAGGTCTAGTTTTTTGCATCAGGTAGCATACAAGTAGTATTATTTGATTATATTACAAGTCTCGCAATATCTCGTGTAATTTCTCGTCAAACGAGATATTTCGAGATATCGCTTAGTGATAGCCTAGAGTCCACAAGTATGCAGGAATCATTTTGAAACTGCTACAATTTGTGTCTTACACTAATATCTCGAAATAGATTTTTCATTTTCCGGATATGCCCGCTAGGGGGTGCTGCACTATAACCTTCCTAACATATCAGTTTTTGACCATATCTCCGGAAGAATAAACCCCAATTACAGAAACTATAGCTTATTTTCTTCCTGTGAGTCTTCTCCATACCCTGGTTAAGTCAGCTGATCTAAATCTTGTGTTACTTTGTCAGTATGTCTGTCTGTTTGTCAGTTGGCCGCAATTTCACGCTTTCTGGTTCTTGCGTCTTATTTATAGCATTATACAGACCACATTTTAGCAGGAATCCTTTTGAAACTGGTACATGTTTTTTCTTACACTAATTTCTCAAAATGGATTTTTTATTTTTCGGAAATGGCCGCTAGGCGGCGCTGCACTCGAACCTCCCCAACATTTCGTCTTGTGGACATGTCTCCAAAACTATTAATCTCAATTACATAAACTATAGCTTATGTTATTTCTCTGAGTCTTCTCCACCTCTGGGTTAAGTCATCTGGTCTCAAATTTGTGTCACTTTGTCAGTATGTCTGTTTGTCATTTGTCCTCAATTTCACCTGCTTGCTTGTTCTTGCGTCTTACGTATAGTATTCTACAGGCCACAGTTTTGTAGCAATGATTTTGTAACTTACACATATTGAATGTCGGAATGAATTCTGAAAATAATTAAGTATATTATTTATATAGATCAAAGGTCAAGGTCAAGGTGGTGTGAAATAATTTTGTGAAAGGATTTGTCCTATCCTCACAAACTATACCTTATTTTCTCCCTCCTGAATTTACCATGGCACAGTCTACTGAATTACCCTACAGTTTGTGTCACTTTGTCAGTATGTTTGTCTTTCTGTTTATCAGATGTCCTCAATTTCGCTGGTTCCTGCTTCTTACTTATAACATTATACAGGCCACAGTTTTGCAGCAATCACTTTGTAACTTATACATAACATGTATTGGCACGATTTCTGGGGGCTACAATGTCATTTCTACATATTCAGGAATAAGATGGACCATTGAGCAAGTCATGACCTTGGTGTGTCTGTCTGTTCGTCTTGTAGTTCTTATTTATTGGACCACATCTGAGAGTATTCAATTTTCTTCACGTTGTGTATACCGCTTGTAATTAAGAAGACATTCGTTCCAGACTGTTCGTCACTTCTTGCACAACATCATGAATAACAAAAGAAAAATTCAAACAATATATTTTTTTACATAGAATAAAAAATGATATATATATATATATATATATATATATATATATATATCAACAGATTTCGTTTATTGTCACATTGTAATATTTTATGATTAACAGTTTTTATCATTTAAATCTGCATTAATTTCAAACAAATTTTATTACACAGAATAAAAAATAATGAAATACATATATATATATCAACAGATTTCATTTATTGTCACATTGCAATATTTTATAATTAACAGTTTTTATCACTAAAATCTGCATCAAAGTCAAACAATATATTGTATTACATAGAATAAAATTAATGAAATACATATATATATATCAACAGATTTCATTTATTGTCACATTGCAATATTTTATAATTAACAGTTTTTATCACTGAAATCTGCATCAAATTCAAACAATATATTTTATTACATAGAATAAAAAAATGAAATATATATATTAACAGATTTCATTTATTGACACATTGCAAAATTTTATGATTAACAGTTTTTGTCACTGAAATCTGCATCAAATTCAAACAATATATGTTATTACATAGAATAAAAAATAATGAAATACATTTATAGTATTTGTAATTGGTTATTGTGACATTGCTACAGGCTGCTTATCACACTGCCTGACCAAATGATGTAACAACCTTTGTCTCCAGTGAGACTTGTTCATTTCATGTATCCAAGGAGGTAATTTGGTCCAGCCGGAACTGCTTTTGATATACTGGTACGCCATACTGGTTAATCCCGGAGAGACCGACCGTGCTTATCACACAGCCTGTCGCCTCCTGTCCCCAAGTTACGTAACCATCCTTTTCCCAAAAGGACGATGGTGAGCCACTGGTTGGTCACGGAGAGACCGACCGTGCTTATCACACAGCCTAACGCCTCCTGTCCCCAGTGACGTAACCATCCAAGTCCCGAATGAGCAATAGTGCGCCACTGGTTGTTCCTGGAGAGACCGACCGTGATTACCTCCTGTCCCCAAGTGACGTATCCATGCAAATTCTAAATGAGACTTGGACAATTCAGAAACTAGGAAATGATAGTTATTCCGTAATACCGCACCCTTGTCTAGACTTGATTTTTTTTTAAATTTATCCAGATAATCTAGTCTTATTTAATGTATTGGATATATAAATCAGTAACTGTTATTACATACCGTAAAAAAGAAATCTCATCGTTCATTGTTAAAAGAAGGTACGATGGTTTCGTGCAGATAAAGAGCAAACATTTCTTCATCATTGTTCTACTTTGGTTTATACATGGCAATACCTCATATTGAACAATATGCTCCTCTGCCGGTCATTTTTGTTGTATGGAACGGCGTTCGAGTATCAAAAATGATCTCTCTGACCAAATTTCTTTTTGCACAAAGCGTTTGGTAGAGGCAATATATTAAAAATTATTACTTTCATTATTCAATCATTTTTTTTTTAAATTAATGAATATTGGGAATTCTCAATCTATCAATAAAGAATAAACAACAAAAAAATTCATTCATAAACTTATATAACCATAACAATAATGATAATATGACAATAGTAAGGTAATAACAGTGTAGAGATAATGTGACAATATATTTTAAAAATGTAAAGTTTTAGGTAAAATATTTAGATCATATTATTTCATCGTCTTTATTTATTAAAATATTCAAAATCTCATTAATATTGATAACCAATACATTAATAAAAATACAAAATTATTAGTGTGAATGAATAAAAATATAATACTTATAACAGGACAGTATATTAAAATTTATTCCGTATGAATACAATGTAAAATAGTTCATTTGTTCTGAAAGCTACAAAATGTTATGTCATGTTTGGAGAAGTATGTGTCGTGCACTTCTGAACTAACTCCCAGTGTACCAACATTATTGTGGTATATATGGTCTATCAGCGTCCCTCTGTCAGTTGTAGGAAATCTTACAAATTGTTCAAACCCGAATTCCTTCATTAATACAACTAATTTGCTTTCTTGCTTTTCATTCAAGTCATCATTAAAGTCGCCCGAAACAAACACTGGCAAATCCAAGGGTAAAGACGAAATGACAGAACGAAATCTTCGGCAAAAGTGCTCAAGAGGGTAAAACGGTTTTCTGTATGCAACAACCACAATCATTTTTGATTCCTGAACTTTGACCTGTACTTTTTTACATTCCAGTGCCTCACTCTCGACAGTTAACTCCTCTGATTTTAATTTCTGCTTTACACATACCATAATACCGTGCAATCCACCGTGGTTCTGTTTCGATGGTACATTGTACCGGAATAAGCGGTAATGGTACTTTTCCGAAAAAATATCCAGAATGTGTTCATCTGTCAAATATGTTTCGGTGAAACACATCACATCTGTGCGATTGAAAATGCGGGCTTGTCTAGCAGTTAATAGGTCCGGAATTTTAGGGAGCAAATAACGTACATTCAAATGACCAATTATGTCCACTCAGGGTTTCGTTCCATCAGATTCAGGTCTTCAGCTGGTATTGTATTTTGCCGCATTTCTTCCATTTCATCTTCGATTTTCTTGTTAGTCTTAGTTCCAGCCGCATCAAAGCCTACGATATATAAACCTTCCAATGTTTTCACACGACTAAATGCAACATAAGCCTGTCCTTTCCCAAAGCGCTTTACCTTTTTCATGTTCACAACGATTTTGTCTACGGTCAGACCCTGGCACTTGTGGATGGTCACTGCCCATGCTTATGTTAATGGAAATTGTCGTCTTGCTATCTGAGCTCCCTTTCTGTTCCGTTTTTCGTATCTTGCTTCATGTCTCTTAATAGGCACTCCAAAGGGATATTCCGGTTTCCACTGACTAGCAGATAATGCACCCTTTCCAACAGACTGATCGTCAAACTTTACCAAAATCACTTGAACTGTTCCGCTGGCATTTTTTGTACTGTTCCTATAACACCATTGACAAGACCATCAGCTGTATCGATGTTGTATGTAAGCATGACTCTGGCACCAACTGTCAGCACAAGAATCGTATGTAAACCCGCAGTTTCAGATCGCTTCTGCGAAGTTTTCATCTTTTCTAAATTGACCTGCCCAGTGCTGTCAGTCTTATCATCTGATGCATGGATGTATATCAGATTGTCTTCATTTGGCTCCACTTCTTTCAATTTTATCAAATTCCTTTCATCAAAGTCACAATTGTATGCAAAAAACGTGCAAAGCGTCATGTGGATAATTAGGATCATCTTCCGCTGTCTGTCGTGATTGTAATAATGAAATATCAGCATCAGTATGGTTTCCCGTTCTAATGCGACAAAGCATTTCAGCAAAGGAACAGTCGTCTTTTTGACGCATCACCTCATGCAACTCATGTAGATGGAATTTGTCTTTCCAAAGGTTACCTTGTAATCTTTCGACAGGATCTTTCACCGGTTGATAGATCTGTGACTGTAATACTGGTGGGAGTTGATACATGTCTCCAACTGCCAAGACTGAAACATTTCCAAACAAAACTGAATCATCGGAGAGTCCTTTTATTTTCTGCAGACGTTTGTGAATGTCCAGTAACATATCAGATCGAACCATAGATATCTCGTTAATAATTAACAACTGCAGATTTTCTAGTTTTGACCTCAGTGTGTTCAATTTGTCAAAAGAAATATGATCACCACCATACTTTCTAGTCTGCAGCGATAAAGCAGAATGTATTGTCATACCAACAATATTAAAAGCAGCTACTCCAGTGGGCGCAGTTAAAAGCACAGTAATGTCTGAAATGCTTATTGCGTTTGCCATACGAAATAGTTTTCTGACATCAGAGTGTACAAGTTTGATGACATGTGATTTTCCAACACCACCTGGTCCACTCAAGAACACATGATAAGGTTTCACAAGTTTCTTTTGTTTCAAAGCTAAAACAGCTTGCTTACACCATTTCCTGTTGAAGGATACGATTTGTGTTTGTTTCTTATTCAAATTGCGTACCATCTTACGGTATTCATCATCAGGTAAAATTTGTCTCTCGGCCTTATACCGCGCAATAATTTCTGAAGTATGATCGGACTTGGGGTTTTCAAGAAGTTCTGCATTGGCGTCCAGATCTTGCTGATCAATGTCTCTTTCTACCTCTACACCTTCATTTTCATCTTGCAAATTGTTATATTCAGCACCAGGTGCAACATTTGCCCACGCATGTTCAGGCGGTCCAAACTCAGCATTATTTTGGATTGCTTGTTCCACGAGTTCGGAATTTTCTGTGTATTTTGCTTCATTTTCAGCTATCAAGTCCTGTATGTTAAAGTAATGGGACGCAAAATCAGGAAAACCACCCAACAGATCAACATCTTCGTTACGCCATGGTAGATATAGCATCAGTTTTGCTCGATAAAAGTCACTTGGATCTTTTTCAATACTAAACTTGTGAAATCTTATTACTGCTGGACGTCTACGTTTGTACATCATACCGGCATTATTATTCAGTTTGATCTCTTTTGGCTATGTGCAGGAACATCCTCTTGTACATTGTCTGTATCTAATACAACTGGTACAGAGTCATTTTCCTCATCATTCATGTTTCCATAAATCACCTTAAAGTTAGCTGCGAATTCTGCTAGACACATATTTTCGATACAGCTAGGTCTCAAAGAATATCGTTCAATAACATTGCTCTGGAAAATGTTTTCCTCTTGATCTCCTAAATCGTCCAGTTCTCTCTGTGGTTTCAGAACAGCTGCTCGCACATCTTTCGCATCTGTATTAACAAATACGACTTCTCTACTGAACTTTTTCATGGGCATCGATAATATTCGGTAAACAGCTTCTTGAGCACTGACTTCACGATGATTTAGGAAAACCGAGCCTACACGTCGAAGCATGCATTTCATCTCTTGGTCTTTATACTCTTTACATACTTGCTTT
Source organism: Sipunculus nudus (assembly GCA_026874595.1). Classification (NCBI taxonomy): domain Eukaryota; kingdom Metazoa; phylum Annelida; class Sipuncula; order Golfingiida; family Sipunculidae; genus Sipunculus; species Sipunculus nudus. The sequence goes on from CM049312.1 coordinate 48,525,254, forward strand.
AGCAGTTCACCAATGCCTTTTTCATTTTTGGTCATATACGCAGCAATGTACATTACACATGCGTACGCATCTGTGATGTACTGTATGTCCATGTTTGCCTGCCATGCTTTCAGTATTACTGGGTTGTATGGATTGGTAAAACTTTCTGTTGGTAACCTCTTTAACACTATTGTTTTGCCTCTTTGTGAAACCAATAACTGTTTAATGTTATCGTTCAGGGAAACACAGGCTTTGTCTAATATCTGTTCCAGTGTGGCGTCTTTTGACGTATCCTTATCAGACATTACATCTTTCACTCTTTGGAGTACACTGGAGGCACAATGTTTCTTCAGTTTTGCCATTTCATCATCTGGTTCTTTTGCAATGAGTGTTACGGGGCTAGGTGGTCTAGAAAAGCTGAATCTACACGGTCCTTTCTTCTTGCAATAACTTGAGTGAGTGTGAGTTTGCAATTCCTTGACTAGTTTTTCCAGAGTTTCGTCTTCATCACCAGGTAATGCACATGTAATATATATGTCAACAAATGATGCAACCGTTTCATCTGCATCTGAGTCGATTTTTGGTGCATCTTTCACCCATAAGAGTGTATGTGCATGAGGAGAACCACGAGCCTGAAATTCTATTCGAATAACGTAGTCAACTATTTCCCCTAATGGTTGAGCTTTTGATTTCAGGACATCTCTGAACAACAGTTCTAATCTGTACTGGAACTGGCGTGCAGCAGTGACTGGGTTTCATCTCAGCCACTGTGATCTCTCAGTAAAAGATAATTGTTTCAAATCATCATCAGTCAATATTGTCCCATACTGTCTCGCTATTGTTTGAATCACGTCGGGCCATTGCATGTCAGCAGCAGAAACTGTGAAAAACCACGTTGGTATTCCCAGTTGTCGAACCATGCCTAAAACGTTATAAAATACAGTTTGGAAATTGGCCGGAGTTCCCCTGACGTTTTTCAACATTCTGTAGGCTTTATCTGATTTTACAAAACTTTTCATCTGTTCTACATTTTTTACCATGCCTGCAGTCAGCCGTTTTCCCTGAAAGTGTCTTCCACTAGCCCGTCTAAAAATGTAGTAATTAATGTCACCTGTAACCTGGTTACATTCCGTTGCATATTGTGCACTGAATATGTACTCAATAGATCTTGAAAATCTGCGATCAACATCAAGCAATCTTTGGTTGAAATATTTCCGAGGATTCAAGTGCACAGGTCGTTCAGCTGTCAGTGCATTTGTTCCATCAGGATACTTGTCAGGATTTGTTAATTCCTCAAAGTTAGGATCACTCAGAAGTGGCTTTGGTTTTGCTCCATCAGCTGAAGCAACACTTATTATTTTGTTCAGTAATTCAGGATCTTCATTCATCATACTTGTTTCATATGGCAGCCCTCGTACTTTAGATGCTTCTTCAAATGCGTATTCATCCTGTTCTCTTAGGTCTTCGTCGTCTTCAGAACATGACACGTTTCCATCAACTTTGTCATAGGCAGTTTGTATGCACTGAGCCCTTTTACTATTGTCCTGGCAAACATCATATTCATTCATTTCTACAGCGGTTTCCGTGAATGGCTCGAATATCACATAATGCGACTGCCCCAGAAGTCCGAGATCCATTTTCCGTGTTTCACTATTTGCAAGCCTTGGATATATTGTGTGAATCATAAGAGCACTTGTTGAGTGAACGTTCACTTTCACTGAATACATGTCTGCTAAAGCCTGGAGCACCAGATGATCACCCCAACTTTGATTTCTCAGGTCATCTATGTATCTTATCCACTGGATTTCTCTTTGGGTGTCCCGGTCTGTCATTTGATAAACGAACAAATCTTCAGCAGTCGGCTGTTCGGTGTCAGCATTTGCATGGTTTTCACTTTCCATTCTAGTAGCTACAAATTCAATGTAATTTTCCTTGTTCTCAATCATATAGTCAGCCACTTGATTACGTAAAAGAATGACGTTCGTATCTGTTATACCCAACCTCTCAAGATGGTACCAAAATGCATAAAACATACAATTTCCATCACCTGGAACATCCATAACGTGCATTCTACTCTGACTGGCCATAGTCATCAATTTTCATAGTCATTTTGACCATCACTCACATTAGTCACAGAAACAACTTCACTATGGGGTCGCCTCTTCTCAATGACGTTTCCTTTTCTAATGTTTATTTTTTCTTCAGTTTCATTCTGTTTTTTAGTTGAACAGTTATTTTTGTCTGTTGGAGAAACAGCGTCCCAAAGCTTAGAATCATCTTTCGTCGAATCTTCTAGCCAATTTTCATTAATTTCAGTATTTGCATAATGTGGATTTTCTTTCTTGAGCCATCTGAGAGCATTCATCACCACATCAAGCCTAACAGAATCATACATGTAGTAAGAAGAGTGTTTCAAACTTCCCTTTAATTTCATTCCAACAACTTGCGACTCTGAAGGTAGTCTCAGAAGTACCTCGCATACAGCATCAAGTTTTGCTGGAACATTAACTGCTGGTCCATGAATTCCATGTTGTTTCCCTCTAGGTAAGCCTATCATTTTCATGAAAGCAATTCTTTGGCAAACAGGTCTCAGTTCAAGCGTATTCAGATCTGCAAGTTCTTTTGGTGGATCCACTAAAAACAAATTATTTGCTTTGGACTGTGCGGGCAATTTCCCTTTTTTCAGTGTCAAGTGGCATGTTCTACATATCCATTCTTCATCATTGTAAGAGGTTTGACGAAATGCCAGTACATTTTGCAAGAGAGACTGTGATACATTGTTATACTTCTCTTCTTTCAGATGCACAACTGACATCCTAAACATCAAACGATGACAACTACAGCACACGTAATTTGCAGAATGACGTACTTTTTCTAAGAAATATGAAATAACAGTTTCATTTTCAGGAACAATATTACGGCATTCGTGTGGGTACTTTCTTTTATAACATGCTGCTTCGCTCAATCTTTGTTGGGTTTCTTGTTCCGTTTCTTTCGCTCTTAATTCGTTTTTACGTCTCGAGTCTAGATTATGTCTTTTTCTTTTTTCGTCAATTGTTTCAACCTGACGCGATTTATTTTGTCGATACCTTTGATAAGAGAGCCTTGTTTGATTTTCTTCAGGGGTTTCAAGTTCACGTTCTATCAAGTGTCTTTTGTGATCTTTGGAAAGTCTCTCTTGCTTTTTTCCTGGCGTTTCACAATCACGTAAACCTTCTTGTCGCTTCCTTTGGTAACAGAGTCTTTCTTGCGTTTTCTCTGGGGATTCAAGTTCACGTTCTATTGTGTCTTTTGTGATCTTTGGAAAGTCTCTCTTGCTTTTTCTCTGGTGTTTCACAATCACGTAAACTTTCCTGTCGCTTTCTTTGGCAAGAGAGTCTTCCTTGCTTTTTCTCAAGGGTTTCAAGTTTACGTTCCATAAAGTGTCTTTCCTGATCTTTGGACAGTCTCTCTTGCTTTTTCTCAGGGGTTTCAAGTACACGTTGCATAAAGTGTCTTTCCTGATCTTTAGAAAGTCTCTCTTGCTTTTTCTCTTTAGTTTCAAGTTCATGTTGCAGACGGTGTCTTTTCCGGTCTTTTGATTGTCTTTCCTCTTTTACATTTTCAGTTTCTGTTGATCTTTGTTTCTTATGTTAAGCATTCTCTCTTTCTGTTTTTGTTCATAACTCTTTTTTGTTCTGGGCATTATTATAAATCAGAATCAAAGCAAATGTAAAGCATATATTACCTATTTATGTTGGTTTATATCGTTACAAAAGTTACGTTCAAAATAATTTACTGTTTATTTTAACTTTTGTATAAATTTTGTCCCTGGACCGGGAAACCAAGCAACTATACCCAGATTGGGAAACTATTGCTTAGATTTGGCAACTAGACCCAGCTCGGGCAACTCGGCACAGATTCGGCAACTAGACCCAGATCTGGCAACTAGGCACAGATTCGGCAACTAGACCCAGCTCGGGCAACTTAGCACAGATTCGGCAACTGTCCCAGATTCGGGCAAACTCAAACCCAGATTCGGGCAAACTGGCCCAGATTCGGGCAAACTCAAACCCAGATTCGGGCAAACTGGCCCAGATTCGGGCAAACTCAAACCCAGATTCGGGCAAACTGGCCCAGATTCGGGCAAACTCAAACCCAGATTCGGGCAAACTGACCCAGATTCGGGCAAACTCAAACCCAGATTCGGGCAAACTCAAACCCAGATTCGGGTAAACTGACCCAGATTCGGGCAAACTCACACCCAGATTCGGGCAAACTCACACCCAGATTCGGGCAAACTGACCCAGATTCGGGCAAACTCAAACCCACATTCGGGCAAACTGACCCAGATTCGGGCAATCTCAAACCCACATTCGGGCAAACTGACCCAGATTCGGGCAAACTAGTCTTTCGCTTGATCTTTTGCCTTGACGCCAAGATTTTTCTGAAAAATAAAATAAAGTCAGTATTAATTTAGTATAACAATCGCATTCTGATATCATTCTAAAACATGTAGGTGGGTATGCAAAATAAGAAGTGTAGGATGATGTAAACATACCCTTAACAAGTTTATGTAATAGATATGTCACCATATATATTATTTTATAATTCAGTTTTTTAATATCAAATGTATAGAGTTTAAAAAGTCGAAAATTCCTAACAAATATAAAGTTTAATAAAATATTAAAGCATAAACTAGGGGGGGGGGGGGCGGTGAAATTTACCGATTTTCAACAACTTGTGCATTTTGTTCAGGGATAATCATGTCACAAAAGGGAGCGACCTTGCATTTCTCTTGTCGACAAAAAAAAGTTTTATATATTTTATATAGTGATATACTATGATTTTATTTAAACTTCTGACCTAAAGTATTACAAAAAGTGTCCCACGCTTCATGACCCTCAGCTAACAATCACAATATCTAGTCATATTTTGAAGAACTTCGTTTGTCTAAAATTTGTAGAATTAAAAAATGTCATGTCTGCTTAAAGCATGTTGCTTGCTGATCATAATATCATTCATTAGGGAAAATTAGCTTATACCAGGAAATAATTGATACTTGTCATCAAAGAAGTCTTTTTTATATCACTGGTGTCTTAGGATAAAAAGGAGATAAACATGGAGTAATTTCCATAACCATTCGCCGAAACATTACTGGGAATTTCCATTGACAACCATCTCTATATTATCCATATTGTTCCAGTATATTTTATGATTATGAACTATTATTATTACTTAACCCAGTAATTCACAGACGGCCAATAATAAAAAAAATGATTAAACAGTATCAATTTTTTTTTAAATAATTGTTTATACATATTACTTATAAAGGTAAAACTAAACTCTACATACTAAAACAACTCTAAAACAAACAAAAAAAAGAAAAATTAACATATTACAAATATGCACATCATTTCAAATACAATTATTCTGGGTTGAGCTCTCTCATCATGATATCTGATCATATATTATGTATATTCTAACACAATATTTAGTAAACATAACACATTCCCTATTCCGATACTTCTGATTGAATTTGCACCTAACAAGTTCAAGAATTGGACCGATTATGTTCACACACAAATGACTGCGATATTTGGTTAACGAACACAACATTTCTGCTTTACAACTGTTGTACACCACTTGTATTTCATACCTCTACCAAAATAATCCAACAATTGTAAAACATGAATATATATATATATATATATATATATATATATATATATATATACCCCTACCTATACAAACATAGGCGTTTTTTTTCTTTTTTTTTTTTTTGTTATTACAATTTATATTACAGACGTCGTTTGAAATACGTTTTCCGAAAAATAATGTCACTTAACAATCCAATCAAACATTCCGTTAAAATCATTGATTCGTAAAGCATAATAAAAATATGAACCTAATTTTTTCGTTCTGCTTCAAATGTTGCTGGTATTCATGCAAGGTTTCTATACTGTTTATTAAAAAAATTCACAATCGTGTATATATATATATATAAACAATATACAAGGTACATACAAATACATATATTCAAAAAATTTATATACATACGAAATTTCTTTATTAAAACAGTAAGAAAAAGAACTTAATACATCAACCTTCTAATCAAATAATTCGCCCGTTATAATTTATATGCAATTTTTTTAAATATTGTTTTAAAAATCAACAATTTACAATCGTATTTGAATATACACACACAATATATAATCCATCACATCAACATACAAATACCCATATTGAAACATATGCAAACAAAATTCTTTATTGCGAGAGTAAAAAGAATAATACATCGACCAGGAAATCAACAAATACGACTACCCATATGTATATACATACATATACACGGTACATATATATATATATATATATATATATACACGAAATAATGAATATACACATGATAAAATAATAATAAATATCTAAATATAGATATCAAAAGGCATGCTGAAAATAATGTATGTAATCGAGACAACCAGAACTAGCATATAACATGAATAAAACAAACATACTAACACCCCTGTTCATATAAATAGATGGTAGGCCATGACAACCTAGCGGTAACAAGCTCTGTTCTCTCCGCTGGCGACCTGGTTCGGATCTGTCCGAGACTAGGTTGTAATCACCCCCCATGTCAGTGGTTCTTCCAGGCACTCCGGTTTCTTCCACAGCTCGCTTTATCTTCTTCCATTTCTCATTCTACAGTTAAAGACTGCTTCTGTAATCTTAACCATTTGAGCTTTATACATTGCTGAACGAGCTAGTCCGGATTTGGGCTTGCACGAAACCGGTACCATCCTCGAGCTCCACTTTGTAAATCAGATATAAAATACAAACTAACATCCAGTTGAAAGTACACGAATACAAAAACCACGACAAATATACAAATAGAAACATATTCACACAATATACATACACGCAGATAAAAATTTAACAATTTTAAACTACCAAATTAAATAATCTGATCACGAAATAAACGCAACTGATTATAAAACATAAACCTAATATTTGAATACATAACCCCCCCCCCCCCCACACACACACACGCACGATAAATGATGTCCCACCTGCACAAAAGTACTTGCATATATATACACACACACTTACATCCAATCGATTCCGAAAACCTCTGCCTCACTTAGCATAGTCTTTTAAAGTGATTACCTCTGATCGAAATAACAAAACTAGAAGGTAAATAAACCAACTTAACATACGGACCAAACACTAAAACTTATGATCATCCACATCAAATATCCAAGAGAAACATCTGAAACCAAAAACTACAACTGAAATCAACTCTGATTTTAACAACTAACTTTGCTCAACTGCATATTTAAAATGCATTCATCTATAAATCCTAGAACTAAAATCAATTCACTTGCATCCATGTATGATACTAATGATAAAGAAACCCTGCTCTCTGCAATCCAATTACATATGCTTGTACACATACAGCCCCGTACATAAACAATACAACACTATTCAAAATGGTAAACAAATATAGGCCTTCAAATTAAATAAAAAAAAACAAGATAAACATCACAATAATTATGGCATTAGCTACAGTGCTTTGTGCACATAAATTAAATTTCACATAGACCATACCTTAAAAACATTTTGAATTAATTTCACCTTGCCAGTTATCTCAACCTGTACAAAATTTTCCTAAACGGAGATTATATATAAATCATTCCGAAGTCTAATTCCTATCACCCAGGTTAACGATCACTATTTCCCACGAAAAACAAAATCTGCATACTTACTAGATCTTGGAGTCTCGCCGCAAAAAGGGAGATGGTGGTTTGACTCCCCATATATATCGGTCTCGATATAAACTAAATCTTTGGTTTGATCCTAATAACAAGATCCAAAATGTCTCAATGCCCCACATAAAAAAGGACAATAGCCAAAAATATTCATAGTAAGCAGTAATATTTTTTTTACCTGTTTAGAACACCTTAATCTGAATTGAACACATTAAACAATTAAAGAATCCCAAAAATATGGATCACACTCACGCCTTGTCCTCATGTTTACGTATACCGGTACTTGGTAAAATCCGAACTCCAACTCCGGACTCGGACTCCACAGTAATAACCGCCGGATACTCATTTTGGCATGAGTGAACCTACAAACACACGTAATATTGTTAAGAAACAAAACTTCATACAAAATATGATTATTAGCCATTGTATCGGGTCCGGCGATTATTACTTTAATAATTACTGTAAAAATACTAAAAGTCGGGGTCCGTGTTTTAACAAGTACCTTCCACAGAGACTGGACTGCGCTGTAAGGCGCGAAGTGTATGCACCGTCATGCTTCACTGGTTGCACCTGCATCTCGTGCCACGGCATGATCAGACACGTTTGAAACACCCGCACAACAAGTACAAATTTTAACCAGCGCATGCAACATAATTGTAGCGGAAACGGCGGGTCTTCAGCAGTAATCTAACTTAAAAACACCAGGTCCCTGATAAAATCTATATTTACTCAAGATTTAAATCTAAATTACTTCAGAATACACCATCGAAAAACGTAAACATCCTATTTCTCTCCAATTTGGCCGAAAATCATGGAGCCGCAATAGCGCAAACATTGATAGGTACACGCGTACTTTTATAGGGAAACCAGGTCGAATTTAATGTGTTGTTGTGTCTGCGTGGACAGATAGCTCTTCAATAAACGAACTATGGCTTGAGCAGGCTTGAAATCATTTTTTTTTCAAGCTGTTGATCGGTTTGTGGGGGTGGGTTGGGCGTTCATAGGTCACAGTAGTTGTCATGGTATTAAGGAATTATTCACGAGTCTTTTCCTGTACTAGTGCGGTAGGATTAGTTCTGAATTTGCTGAAATTTTTGGAATATATGAACTGAATTTTGCGTGCCTCTGAAAGTGAATTGAATATATGGTACATATTTAATAAATCTGTCTTAATTTGTTACAAAATGTGAAGATTTGTTGACACTTATCAGTGTGTGTTTGTGTGTGTTGGGGGGGGGGGGGGGGGGGTGGCTCCTTTAAGGCCTGTTGGTTCACCTTGAAATTTTCTGTCGTTTTGGGCGGGGCTCTTGAAATGAGTTGCCGCGGTCTCAAATATGATCTCAGGTAAATCGGAATTCTCTCTATATACAGAGGCGGTGTGTAACTGGGGATAAAAAAATAGTTCGTAAGATAATGTTACTAGTTTCTTTATTAGCAATACACATGAACATATAAACATATAAAGTTTTGTTGATATGTATGTGTTTGTGATGAGAATGTGTACTTCAGCATTGTGTTTCTTGTATTGGCGTGAGGACGCCTAATTTGCCTGCGTCATGCCTTGTGTGTAAATATTTGTGCGTGTTGAGTGTTTGTATATGTATGTCTATATTTCTATATATTAATGTTGGTCAGTTCCGTTTTTTTGTTTCTCGAAATAATGTTTTCGTAATAACTCCTTTAACATTGGTCCTATCTTCACAAACTTCGACTCAATTTCTTCGTGTGGATCTTCTCTAAAACCTGGTCTATTCGACTAGCCTCAATATTGTGTCATTTTATCAGTGTGTCTGTCTGTTTGTCAGTTGTCCTCGCCTGGTTGCTGGTTCTTGCGTCTGACATGTAGCATTCTACAGGCCACAGTTTTGCAGGAATCCTTTTGAAACTGGTACATCTGATGTCCTACCCTTGTATCTCGAAAGTTATTTTTCATTTTCCGGATATGGTCTCTAGGGGCCCTGTACTCAAACCTCTACAACATATAATTTGTTGGCCATATCTCTAAAACCCTAAGCCTCAATTACATAAACTATAGCTTATTTTTTTCTCTGAGTCTTCTCCATAAACTGATAATGTCATCTGGTCTCAATCTTGTGTCACTTTGTCAGTATGTCTGTGTGATTGTCAGTTGTCCTGATTTTAGTCTGCTTGCTGGTTATTGCGTCTTACATATTAGCATTCTACAGAACACAGTTTTACAGGAATCCCTTTGTAACTTACATTTGTCATATATCGGAACGTTATCTGGAAGTCCTATGTGTATTATTCAAAATAGGTCAAAGGTCAAAGTCAATTTGATCAGAACATATCAAAATATTATTTTCTTCATTCTTCTTTGTTAATATTGGTCCTTTCTATCAATAAGTGATACCCTTAAGGCCACAGTTGTGCAGGAATCCTTTTGAATCTAGTACATCTTATGTCTTGCACTAATATCTCGAAGGTCATTTTTCATGTTTGGAAAATAGCCCCTAAGGAGCGCTGCACTCTATCCTTAACAGTCCTATCTGTATTATTCAAATAGGTCTAAGGTCAAGGTGAAGGTGATCAAAACATACCAAATTTTTTTTTCTTCAGAACTTTGTTAATATTGATCCTATCTTTACAAATTAGGGATTATTTTCTTTCACTTTGACATTGCACATTCATCTGTCTAACTTTGTGTCATTTCCGGCAAGCGCGTGACCTCTGGTCATCTAGTTTGTTTGTTGCTTGCCAGAAATCTTCGTAACTTCATTTAAAGGCCTTTCTTCTGGTGTGTAGTTGCTTCAAATTTGCCGAAACCATGGTTACGAATTTGGGGGAAAAGTCATGATATTCTGAAATAAGGGGTCTTATTTTTCTAACTTTGTCAGTTTAAAAGCTAGAGAGGTCTAGTTTTTTGCATCAGGAAGCATTCAACTAGTACTGCAAGATTTTTTTATAAGTCTCGCGATATCTCGTATAACGTCTCGTCAAACGAGATATTTCGAGATTTCAGTAATCTTGCCCTGGAGGTCACAGTTTTGCAGAAATCTTTTTGAAACTGACATATCGTAAGTCTTACACTATTATCTCGAAATTGTTTTTCCATTTTTTGAATGCAGCCGCTAGGTGGCGCTGCATGCAAACCTCCCCAACATATCATGTTTTGACCATATCTCCAAAACTGTGAGCCTCAATTACATAAACTATAGCTTATTTTCATACTCTGAGCCCTTTCTAAATCCTGGTGTAGTCATTTCGATTCAATCTTGAGTCACTTTGTCAGTGTGTCCGTCTGTTTCTCAGTTGTCCTCAAATTCGCCTGCTTACCGGTTCTTGCGTCTCACTTATAGGATTCTACAGGTCACAGTTTTGAAAGAATCCTTTTAAAACTATTACATCTTATGTCTTACACTAATATCTCGAAACAGATTTTTCATTTTCCAGATATGGCCACTAGGGGGCGGTGCACTTAAACTTCCACAACATATCATTTTTTGCCCATATCTCCAAAAATATAAACTTCATTTACATAAACTATAGGTTATTATCTTCCTCTGAGGTTTCTCCGTCACATGATTAAGTCATCTGTTCTTAATCTTGGGTCAGTTTGTCAGTATGTTTGTCTGTTTTTCAGTTGTCCTTAATTTCGCCTGCTTCCTGGTTCTTGTGTCTCACATTTACCATTCCACTGGCCACAATTTTGCAGGAATCGCTTTGTAACTTACACTTATCATATTTCATAACGATATCTGGAAGGCCAATGTTTATTATTCAAATAAGTCAAAGGTCAAGGGGATCAAGACATATCAAAAACTTTTTTCTTCAGAACTTTGTTAATATTGGTCCTATTTTTGCAAACTATATGTTATTTTCTTTCACTTTGACATTGCTCGTTCATCTGACTAACTTGACGTCATTTCCGGCAAGCGCGTGACCTCAGGTCATCTAGTTTGTCTGTCTGTCTGTCTGTGTACTCTCTACAGGCCACAATTTTGCAGCAATTGCTTTTAAACTTACAAAGCTGTTAGACAAGCAAGTGTCCTGGAGGCCTATTGTTTTTGGGCAATATAGGTCAAAGGTAAAGGTCAAGGTCATCAAGAATTCTTTAAACGGTTTTTTCTTATTAACTTTGTTACTATTAGTCGCATCTACTTCAACAATAGCTCATTTTAATCGACATTCCATGGCCTGTCATCTGGTATGTAGCTGACTCAAATAAGCCGTCACCATGGTTACAAATTATGGGAAAAAAGTCATGATATTTGAAAATCTGGGGTCTTATTTTTCTAACTTTGTCAGTTTTAAAGCTAGAGAGGTCTAGTTTTTTGCATCAAGTAGCAGTCAACTAGTACTACAAGATTTTATTACAAGTCTTGCAATATATCGTAAAATATCTCGTGAATAGGGATATTTCGAGATTTCATTCATCTTGCCCTGGAGGCCACATTGTTTCAGGAATCTTTTTGAAACTGACATATCATATCTCCTAAAGTATTATCTCGAAATTGATTTTTCATTCTTTGAATATGGCAGCTAGGGGGCGCTGCACCTGACCCTCAAACACATATCATTACATTGGCCATATCTCTAAAACCCAATGCCTCAATTACATAAACTATAGCTTATTTTCTTCCTCTGAGTTTTCTCCATAACTTGATAATATCAACTTGTCTCAATCTTGTGTCATTTTGTCAGTGTGTCTGTCTGTTTGTCAGTTGTCCTCTATTCGGCCTGCTTGCTGGTTCTTGCGTCTCAAATATAGCATTCTATGGGCCAGAGGTTTGCAGGAACGCTTTTGAAACTGGTATGTCTTATGTGTTACACTAATATCTCGAAAGTTATTTTTCATTTTCCGGATATGGAAACCAGGGGGCGCTGCATTTTAACCTTCCAAACATATCATATTTTGGCCATAGCTCCAAAGCTATAAAACTAACCCACATAAACTGTCGCTCATTTTGCTCCTCTTTACCTTCGGCACTTTTGTCTGGTAACCTGTTATCACAGCTGTGTCAGAATGTCTGTTTGTTCGTCTTTTGTTGTAAGCTTTGTCTGCTGGCTTGTTGTTTTGTCTGATATGTCATTCTACAGGCCAGAATTTCTCAGCAAACGCTCAAAGTAATTCAAATGATAGAAAACCGACAATATGTTCTGTCTGTCCGTCCGTCTGTCATTTCAAATTCCGGCAAACGCTCGACCTCTGGTCGTCTAGTTTGTTGCTTGCCGGAAATCTTCGATTTCGGCAAGTTGGGTGGTAAGTCGCGTATGTATGTTTGTTGCTTGCCGGAAATCTTCGATTTCGGCAAGTTGGTTGGTCAGTTGCGTATGTTTGTTTGTTTGTTTGTTTGTTTGTTTGTTTGTTTGTCTGTGGACTCTCTACAGGCCACACTTTTGCAGCAATAGCTTTCCATCTGACACAGCTGATAGACAAGCAAAAGTCCTCGAGGCCTATTGTTATTGGGCGACATAGGTCAAAGGTCAAGGTCAAGGTCATCAAAACTTCTCAAAACGGTTTTTTCTTCATATCTTTGTAACTGTTAGTGGTATCTTCTTCAAACATAGCTCATTTTAAACGTCATTCCCAGGCCTTTCTTCTGGTGTGTAGCTCTTTCAAATTTGCCGTAACCATGGTTACGCATTTTGGGGAAAAAGTCATGATATTCTGAAATAAGGGGTCTTATTTTTCTTACTTTGTCAGTTTTAAAGCTAGAGAGGTCTAGTTTTTTGCATCAGGTAGCATTTAACAAGTACTGCAAGATTTTATAAAAAAGTCTCGCGATATCTCGTACAATATCTCGTCAAACGAGATATTTCGAGATTTCAGTAATCTTGCCCTGGAGGCCACAGTTTTGCAGGAATCTTTTTGAAACTGGCATATCGTAAGTCCTACACTATCATCTCGAAATCAATTTTTCATTTTTTTAATTCGGCCGCTAGGGGGCGCTGGGTGCAAACCTCTCAAACATATCATGTTTTGGCAATATCTCCAAAACTGTGAGCCTCAATTACATAAACTATAGCTTATTTTCATCCTCTGAGTCTTTTTGAATCCTGGTGTAGTCATTTCGACTCAATCTTGAGTCACTTTGTCAGTGTGTCCGTCTGTTTCTCAGTTGTCCTCAAATCCGCTTGCTTGCCGGTTCTTGCGTCTCACATATAGCATTCTACAGGCCACAGTTTTGAAATAATCCTTTTAAAACTATTACATCTTATGTCTTACACTAATATCTCGAAACGGATTTTTCATTTTCCAGAATTGGCCGCTAGGGGGCGGTGCACTCAAACTTCCGCAACATATCATTTTTTGCCCATATCTCCAAAAGTATAAACCTCATTTACATAAACTATAGCTTATTATCTTCCTCTGAGGTTTCTCCATCACATGATTAAGTCAACTGGTCTCAATCTTGGGTCAGTTTGTCAGTATGTTAGTCTGTTTTTCATTTGTCCTTAATTTCGCCTGCTTCCTGGTTCTTGCGTCTCACATATACCATTCCACTGGCCACAGTTTTGCAGGAATCGCTTTGTAACTTACACTTGTCATATTTCGTAACGATATCTGGAAGGCCTATGTTTATTATTCAAATTAGTCAAAGGTCAAGGTCAAGGTGATCAAAACGTATCAAAGTTTTTTTTCTTTAGAACTTTGTTAATATTGATTCTATCTTTACAAACTAGGAATTATTTTCTTTCACTTTGACATTGCTCGTTCATCTGACTAACTTTACGTCATTTCCGGCAAGCGCGTGACCTCAGGTCATCTAGTCTGTTTGTTTGTCTGTCTGTCTGTGTACTCTCTACAGGCCACAATTTTGCAGCAATTGCTTTTAAACTTACACCAGTGTTAGACAAGCAAAAGTCCTGGATGCCTATTGTTTTTGGGCTTTATAGGTCATAGGTCAAGGTCATCAAAACTTCTCAAAACGGGTTTTTCTTCATATCTATGTCACTATTAGTCGTATCTTCTTCAAACATAGCTCATTTTAAACGTCATTCCAAGGCCAGTCATCTGGTGTAGCTGACTCAAATTTGCCGTTACCATAGTAACGAATTTTTTAGAAAAATTCATGATATTCGAAAATAAAGGACCTTATTTTTCTAACTTTGGCAGTTTTAGCGCTAGAGAGGTCTAGTTTTTTGCATCAGGTAGCATTCAACAAGTACTGTAAGATTGTTTTATAAGTCTTGTGATATCTCGTATAATTTCTCGTCAAACGAGATATTTCGAGATTTCAGTAGTCTTGCCCTGGAGGCCACAGTTTATCGGGAATCTTTTTGAAACTGACATATCTTAAGTCCTGCACGATTTTATCTCGAAACTGTTTTTCCATTTTCTGAATGCGGCCGCTAGGGGGCGCTGTATGCAAACCTCCCCAACATATCATGTTTTGGCCATATCTCCAAAACTGAGATCCTCAATTACATAAACTGTAGCTTATTTTCTTCCTCTGGGTCTTTCCAAAAACCTGGTGTATTCATTTGGTCTCAATCTTGAGTCACTTTGTCTGTGTGTCCGTCTGTTTCTCAGTTGTCCTCAAATCCGCTTGCTTGCCGGTTCTCACATATAGCATTCTACAGGCCACAGTTTTGAAAGAATCCTTTCAAAACTATTACATCTTATGTCTTACACTATTATCTCGAACCGGTTTTTCATTTTCCAGAATTGGCCGCTAGGGGCGGTGCACTCAAACTTGCACAACATATCATTTTTTAGCCATATCTCCAAAACTATAAACCTCATTTACATAAACTATAGCTTATTATCTTCCTCTGAGGTTTCTTCATAACATGATTAAGTCATCTGTTCTCAATCCTGGGTCAGTTTGTCAGTATGTTTCTCTGTTTGTCAGTTGTCCTCAATTTCGCCTGCTTCCTGGTTCTTGCGTCTCACATGTAGCATTCTACTGGCCACAGTTACGCAGGAATCGTTTTGTAAATTACACTTGTCATATATCGTGATGATATCTGGAAGTCCTATGTTTATTATTCAAATAAGTCAAAGGTCAAGATCAAGGTGATCAAAATATATCAAAATCTTATTTTCTTCAGAACTTTGTTAATATTGGTTCTTTCTTCACAAACTATGGATTATTTTCTTTCACTTTGACACTGCTCGTTCATCTGACTAACTTTACATCATTTCTGGCAAGCGCATGACCTCAGGTCATCTAGTCTGTTTGTTGCTTGCCAGAAATCTCCGATTTCGGCAAGCAGGTTGGTCAGTCGCGGATGTCTGTTTGTCTGTCTGTCTGTCTGTGTACTCTCTACAGGCCACAATTGTTCAGCAATTGCCTTCAAACTTATACAGCTGGTAGACAAGCAAAAGTCCTGGAGGCCTATTGTTTTTGGGCATTATAGGTCAAATGTCAAGGTCAAGGTCATCAAAAGTATACAAAACAGTTTTTTGTTCATATCTGTGATAATATTGGTCGCATCTACTTCAACAGTAGCTCATTTTAATCGTCATTCAAAGGCCTGTCTTCTGGTGTGTAGCCGACTCAATTTGTTGTAACCATGGTAACGCATTTTTGGGGAAAAGTGCTGATATTTTTCTAAATTTGTCAGTTTTAAAGCTACAGAGGTTTAGTTTTTTGCTTCAGGTAGCATTCACCTAGTACTACAAGATTCTATTAAGAGTCTCGCAATATCTCGTATAATATCTCGTCAAACGAGATATTTCGAGATTTTAGTAATCTTGCCCTGGAGGCCAGTTTTGCAGGAATCTTTTTGAAACTGACATATCGTAAGTCCTACACTATTATCTCGAAATCAATTTTTCATTTTCCAGAATTGGCCGCTAGGGGGCGGTGCACTCAAACTTGCACAACATATCATTTCTTTGGCCATATCTCCAAAACTATTAACCTCATTTAAATAAACTATAGCTTATTATCTTCCTCTGAGGTTTATCCATAACCTGATCAAGCATCTGTTCTTAATCTTGGGTCAGTTTGTCAGTATGTTGGTCTGTTTTTCAGTTGTCCTTAATTTCGCCTGCTTCCTGGTTCTTGCGTCTCACATTTACCATTCTACTAGCCACAGTTTTGCAGGAATCGCTTTGTAACTTACACTTATCATATTTCGTAACGATATCTGGAAGGCCAAAGTTTATTATTCAAATAAGTCAAAGGTCAAGGTCAAGGTGATCAAAACATATCAAAATCTTTTTTCTTCAGAACTTTTTTAATATTGGTCCTATCTTTACAAACTATGGATCATTTTCTTTCACTTTGACATTGCTCGTTCATCTGACTAACTTTACGTCATTTCCGGCAAGCGCGTGACCTCAGGTCATCTAGTCTGTCTGTCTGTTTGTCTGTGTACTCTCTACAGGCCACAATTTTGCAGCAATTTTCTTTTAACTTATACAGTTGGTAGACAAGCAAACATCCTGGAGGCCTATTGTTTTTGGGCGATATAGGTCAAGGTCAAGGTCATCAAAAGTTTACAAAACATTTTTTTCTTCATATCTGTGTGACTATTAGTCGTATCTACTTCAACCGTAGCTCATTTTAATCGTCATTCCAATGCCTGTCTTCTGGTGTGTAGCTGACTCAATTTACGGTCACCATGGTAACGCATTTGAGGGGAAAACTGCTGACATTTGTCTAACTCTGTCAGTTTTAAAGCTAGAGAGGTCTAGTTTTCGGCTTGAGGTAGCATTCAACTAGAACTACAAGAATTTATTAAAAGTCTCGCAGTATCTCGTAAAATATCTCGTCAAACGAGATATTTCGAGATTTCAGTAATCTTGCCCTGGAGGCCACAGTTTTGCAGGAATCTTTTTGAAACTGACATATCGTATGTCCTACCCTATTATCTCGAAATTGTTTTTCATTTTTTGAAAGCGGCCGCTAGGGAGCGCTGTATGCAAACCTCCCCAACATATCATGTTTTGGCCATATCTCCAAAATTATAAGCCTCAATAACAAAAACTATAGCTTATTTTCTTCCTCTTAGTCTTCACCATAAACTCGTTAAGTCATCTGGTCTCAATCTTGTGTCACTTTGTCAGTATGTCTGTCTGTTTGTCAGATGTCCTCAAATTCGCCTGCTTGCTGTTGTTTGCGTCTCACATATAACATTCTACAGGCCACAGTTTTGAAAGAATCCTTTTGAAACTATTACATCATATGTCTTACCGTTATATCTCGAAAGAGGTTTTTCATTTACCGGAGATGGCCACTAGGGGGTGCTGCACTCGACCCTCCCCAACATATCATTTTTTTGCTATATATTCAGAACTATAAACACCCATTACATAAACTATCGCTTATTTTCTCCCTCTGAGTCTTCTCCATAATCTTGTGTAGTCATTTGCACTCGATCTTGAGTCACTTTGTCAGTGTGTCCGTCTGTTTGTCAGTTGCCCTCAAATTCGCCTGCTTGCTGGTTCTTGCGTCTCACATAGAGTATTCTACAGGCCACAGTTTTGAAAGAATCTTTTTAAAACTATTACATCTTATGTCTTACACAAAACTATTACATCTTATGTCTTACACTAATATCTCGAAACCAATTTTTCATTTTCCAGAATTGGCCGCTAGGGGGCGGTGCACTCAAACTTGCACAACATATCATTTTTTTGGCCATATCTCCAAAACTATTTACCTCATTTAAATAAACTATAGCTTATTATCTTCCTCTGAGGTTTATCCATAACCTGATCAAGCATCTGTTCTTAATCTTGGGTCAGTTTGTCAGTATGTTGGTCTGTTTGTCAGTTGTCCTTAGTTTCGCCTGCTTCCTGGTTCTTGCGTCTCACATTTACCATTCTACTAGCCACAGTTTTGCAGGAATCGCTTTGTATCTTACACTTATCATATTTCGTAACGATATCTGGAAGGCCAAAGTTTATTATTCAAATAAGTCAAAGGTCAAGGTCAAGGTGATCAAAACATATCAAAATCTTTTTTCTTCAGAACTTTTTTAATATTGGTCCTATCTTTACAAACTATGGATCATTTTCTTTCACTTTGACATTGCTCGTTCATCTGACTAACTTTACGTCATTTCCGGCAAGCGCGTGACCTCAGGTCATCTAGTCTGTCTGTCTGTTTGTCTGTGTACTCTCTACAGGCCACAATTTTGCAGCAATTTTCTTTTAACTTATACAGTTGGTAGACAAGCAAACATCCTGGAGGCCTGTTGTTTTTGGGCGATATAGGTCAAAGGTCAAGGTCATCAAAAGTATACAAAACATTTTTTCTTCATATCTGTGTGACTATTAGTCATATCTACTTCAACCGTAGCTCATTTTAATCGTCATTCCAATGCCTGTCTTCTGGTGTGTAGCTGACTCACTTTGCGGTCACCATGGTAACGCATTTGAGGGGAAAACTGCTGACATTTTTCTAACTTTGTCAGTTTTAAAGCTAGAGAGGTCTAGTTTTCGGCGTCAGGTTGTATTCAACTAGAACTACAAGAATTTTTTAAAAGTCTCGCAGTATCTCGTAAAATATCTCGTCAAACGAGATATTTCGAGATTTCAGTAATCTTGCCGTGGAGGTCATAGTTTTGCAGGAATCTTTTTGAAACTGACATATCGTATGTCCTACCCTATTATCTCGAAATTGTTTTTCATTTTTTGAAAGCGGCCGCTAGGGAGCGCTGTATGCAAACCTCCCCAACATATCATGTTTTGGCCATACCTCCAAAATTATTAGCCTCAATAACAAAAACTATAGCTTATTTTTCCCTCTAAGTCTTCTTCATGAACTCGTTTAGTCATCTGGTCTCAATCTTGTGTCACTTTGTCTGTGTGTCCGTCTGTTTCTCAGTTGTCCTCAAATCCGCTTGCTTGCCGGTTCTTGCGTCTCACATATAGCATTCTACAGGCCACAGTTTTGAAAGAATCTTTTTAAAACTATTACATCTTATTTATGTCTTACACTAATATCTCGAAACCAATTTTTCATTTTCCAGAATTAGCCGCTAGGGGGCGGTGCACTCAAACTTGCACAACATATCATTTTTTTGGCCATATCTCCAAAACTATTAACCTCATTTAAATAAACTATAGCTTATTATCTTCCTCTGAGGTTTATTCATAACCTGATCAAGCATCTGTTCTTAATCTTGGGTCAGTTTGTCAGTATGTTGGTCTGTTTGTCAGTTGTCCTTAGTTTCGCCTGCTTCCTGGTTCTTGCGTCTCACATTTACCATTCTACTAGCCACAGTTTTGCAGGAATCGCTTTGTAACTTACACTTATCATATTTCGTAACGATATCTGGAAGGCCAAAGTTTATTATTCAAATAAGTCAAAGGTCAAGGTCAAGGTGATCAAAACCTATCAAAATCTTTTTTCTTCAGAACCTTTTTAATATTGGTCCTATCTTTACAAACTAAGTATCATTTTCTTTCACTTTGACATTGCTCGTTCATCTGACTAACTTTACGTCATTTCCGGCAAGCGCGTGACCTCAGGTCATCCAGTCTGTCTGTCTATTTGTCTGTGTACTCTCTACAGGCCACAATTTTGCAGCAATTTTCTTTTAACTTATACAGTTGGTAGACAAGCAAACATCCTGGAGGCCTATTGTTTTTGGGCGATATAGGTCAAAGGTCAAGGTCATCAAAAGTTTACAAAACATTTTTTTCTTCATATCTGTGTGACTATTAGTCATATCTACTTCAACCGTAGCTCATTTTAATCGTCATTCCAATGCCTGACTTCTGGTGTGTAGCTGACTCAATTTGCGGTCACCATGGTAACGCATTTGAGGGGAAAACTGCTGACATTTTTCTAACTTTGTCAGTTTTAAAGCTAGAGAGGTCTAGTTTTCGGCTTGAGGTAGCATTCAACTAGAACTACAAGAATTTATTAAAAGTCTCGCAGTATCTCGTAAAATATCTCGTCAAACGAGATATTTCGAGATTTTAGTAATCTTGCCCTGGAGGCCACAGTTTTGCAGGAATCTTTTTGAAACTGACATATCGTATGTCCTACCCTATTATCTCGAAATTGTTTTTCATTTTTTGAAAGCGGCCGCTAGGGAGCGCTGTATGCAAACCTCCCCAACATATCATGTTTTTGCCATATCTCCAAAATTATAAGCCTCAATAACAAAAACTATAGCTTATTTTCTTCCTCTTAGGCTTCACCATAAACTCGTTAAGTCATCTGGTCTCAATCTTGTGTCACTTTGTCAGTATGTCTGTCTGTTTGTCAGATGTCCTCAAATTCGCCTGCTTGCTGTTGCTTGCGTCTCACATATAACATTCTACAGGCCACAGTTTTGAAAGAATCCTTTTGAAACTATTACATCATATGTCTTACCGTAATATCTCGAAAGAGGTTTTTCATTTACCGGAGATGGCCACTAGGGGGCGCTGCACTCGACCCTCCCCAACATATCAATTTTTTTTGCTATATATTCAGAACAATAAACACCCATTACATAAACTATCGCATATTTCTCCCTCTAAGTCTTCTCCATAATCTGATGAAGTCATTTGCACTCGATAATGAGTCACTTTGTCAGTGTGTCCGTCTGTTTGTCAGTTGCCCTCAAATTCGCCTGCTTGCTGGTTCTTGCGTCTCACATAGAGTATTCTACAGGCCACAGTTTTGAAAGAATCCCCTTGAAACTAGTACATCTTATGTCTTACACCAATATCTCAAAATATATTTTTCATTTTTCCGATATGGCCGCTAGGGGGCGCTGAACACGACCCTCCCATTTATATCATTATATTGGCCGTAACTCCAAAACTCACAGCCTCAATTACATAAACTATATCTTATTTTCTTTCTCTGATTCTTCTCCATAACCTGGTGTAGTCATTTGGACACAATCTTGAGTCACTTTGTCGGTGTGTCCGTCTGTTTGTCAGTTGTTTTCAAATTCGCCTGCTTGCTGGCTTTTGCGTGTCACATATACCATTGTACATACCTAGTTTTGCAGGAATCCTTTTGAAACTGGTACAGCTGATGTCAAACACTACTATCTCGAAAGTGCTTTTTTTATTTTCGGGATTGGTTGCTAGGGGCGCTGCACTCGAACCACTGCAACATATCAGTGCTTGGCCTTTCCTCGAAAACCGTGAACTTTATCTGCACAAACTATAAATCATTTTGTTTCTATATATCTTCTCCATATGTTTATGTAATCATATATTATCTAAAATGTGTCAGTGTGTCAGGATGTTTTTCCGTTTGTCAGTTGTTGTCAGTTTTGTATGCTTTCATGTTATTTTGTGTGATATATATCATTCTGCAGGCCCTAATTCCTCGGCATTCACTCTGAAGGTCACTAAATTGATGGAAAACCGACACTTTGTATCGTTTGTCCGTCTGTCTGTCATTTCCATTTCCGGCAAGCGTTCGAACTCTGGTCGTCTAGTTTGTTTGTTGCTTGCCGGAAATCTTCGATTTCGGCAAGTTGGTTGGTCAGTTGCGTATGTCTGTTTGTTTGTTTGTCTGTGTACTCTCTACAGGCCACATTTTTGCAGGAATTGCTTTCACACTGACAAAGCTGGTCAAAATCAAAATTCCTGGAAGCCTATTGTTTTTAGTCAATATAGGTCAAAGGTCAAGGTCATCAAAAGTATACAAAACGTTTTTTCTTCATATCTTTGTTACTTTTAGCCGTATCGACTTCAAACATAGCTCATTTTAATCTTCATTCCATGGCCTTTCTTCTGATGTGTAGCTGCTTTAAATTTGCCGTAACCATGGTTACGAATTTTTGGGAAAAATTCATGATATTAGAAAATAAGGGGTCTTATTTTTCTAACTTTGTCAGTTTTAAAGCTAGAGAGGTCTAGTTTTTTGCATCAGGTAGCATTTAACAAGTACTACAAGATTTTATTACAAGTCTCGCGATATCTCGTATAATATCTCGTCAAACGAGATATTTCGAGATTTTAGTGATCTTGCCCTGGAGGTCACAGTTTTGCAGGAATCTTTTTGAAACTGACATATCGCAAGTCCTACCCTTTTATCTCGAAATTGTTTTTTAATTTTTTTAATGCAGCCGCTAGGTGGCGCTTTATGCAAACCTCATCAACATATTATGTTTTGGCCATATCTACAAAACTGTGAGCCTTAATTACATAAACTATAGCTTATTTTCTTCCTCTGAGTCTTTTCCAAATCCTGGTGTAGTCATTTCCAATCAATCTTGAGTCACTTTGTCAGTGTGTCTGTCTGTTTCTCAGTTGTCCTTAAAAATTCGCCTGCTTACCGGTTCTTGCGTCTCACATATAGCATTCTACAGGCCACAATTTTGAAAGAATCCTTTTTTAAACTATTACATCTTATGTCTTACACAAATATCTCGAAACTGAATTTTCATTTTCCAGATATGGCCGCTAGGGGGCGGTGCACATAAACTTTAACAACATATCATTTTTTGCCCTTTTCTCCAAAACTATAAACCTCATTTACATAAACTATAGCTTATTATCTTCCGCTGAGGTTTCTCCATAACATGATTTAGTCATCTGATCTCAATCTGGGGTCAGTTTGTCAGTATGTTTGTCTGTTTTTCAGTTGTCCTTGATTTCGCCTGCTTCCTGGTTCTTGGGTCTCAAATATACCATTCTACTGGCCACAATTTTGCAGGAATCGCTTTGTAACTTACACTTGTCATATTTCGTAACGATATCTGGAAGGCCTATGTTTATTATTCAAATAAGTCAAAGGTCAAGGTCAAGGTGATCAAAACATATCCACATTTTTTTCTTCAGAACTTTGTTAATATTGATCCTTTCTTTACAAACTAGGGATTATTTTCTTTCACTTTGAAATTGCTCGTTCATCTGACTAACTTTACGTCATTTCCGGCAAGCGCGTGACCTCAGGTCATCTAGTTTGATGCTTGCCGGAAATCTTCGATTTCGGCAAGCAGGTTGGTCAGTCGCAGATGTCTGTTTGTCTGTTTGTCTATCTGTCTATGTACTCTCTACAGGCCAGAATTTTAAAGCAATTGCCTTTAAACATATACAGCTGGTAGACAAGCAAAAACCCTGGAGGCCTATTGTTTTAAGGCGATATAGGTCCAAGGTCAAGGTCAAGGTCATCAAAACTTCTCAAAACGGATTTTGCTTCATATCCTTGTAACTATAAGTCGTATCTACTTCAATTGGAGCTCATTTTAATCGTCATTCCAGGGCCTTTCTTCTGGTGTGTAGCTGCCTTAAAATTTGCTGTAACCATGGTTACGCATTCTGGGGCAAAACTCATGATTTTCAAAAATGAGGGGTCTTATTTTTCCAACTTTGTCAGTTTTAAAGCTACAGAGGTCTAGTTTTTTGCATCAGGTAGCATACAAGCAGTATTATTTGATTATATTACAAGTCTCGCAATATCTCGTGTAATTTCTCGTCAAACGAGATATTTCGAGATATCGCTTAGTGATAGCCTAGAGTCCACAAGTATGCAGGAATCATTTTGAAACTGCTACAATTTGTGTCTTACACTAATATCTCGAAATAGATTTTTCATTTTCCGGATATGCCCGCTAGGGGGTGCTGCACTATAACCTTCCTTACATATCAGTTTTTGACCATATCTCCGGAAGAATAAACCCCAATTACAGAAACTATAGCTTATTTTCTTCCTGTGAGTCTTCTCCATACCCTGGTTAAGTCAGCTGATCTAAATCTTGTGTTACTTTGTCAGTATGTCTGTCTGTTTGTCAGTTGGCCGCAATTTCACGCTTTCTGGTTCTTGCGTCTTATTTATAGCATTATACAGACCACATTTTAGCAGGAATCCTTTTGAAACTGGTACATGTTTTTTCTTACACTAATTTCTCAAAATGGATTTTTTATTTTTCGGAAATGGCCGCTAGGCGGCGCTGCACTCGAACCTCCCCAACATTTCGTCTTGTGGACATGTCTCCAAAACTATCAATCTCAATTACATAAACTATAGCTTATGTTATTTCTCTGAGTCTTCTCCACCTCTGGGTTAAGTCATCTGGTCTCAAATTTGTGTCACTTTGTCAGTATGTCTGTTTGTCAGTTGTCCTCAATTTCACCTGCTTGCTTGTTCTTGCGTCTTACGTATAGTATTCTACAGGCCACAGTTTTGTAGTAATGATTTTGTAACTTACACATATTGAATGTCGGAATGAATTCTGAAAATAATTAAGTATATTATTTATATAGATCAAAGGTCAAGGTCAAGGTGGTGTGAAATAATTTTGTGAAAGGATTTGTCCTATCCTCACAAACTATACCTTATTTTCTCCCTCCTGAATTTACCATGGCACAGTCTACTGAATTACCCTACAGTTTGTGTCACTTTGTCAGTATGTTTGTCTTTCTGTTTATCAGATGTCCTCAATTTCGCTGGTTCCTGCTTCTTACTTATAACATTATACAGGCCACAGTTTTGCAGCAATCACTTTGTAACTTATACATAACATGTATTGGCACGATTTCTGGGGGCTACAATGTCATTTCTACATATTCAGGAATAAGATGGACCATTGAGCAAGTCATGACCTTGGTGTGTCTGTCTGTTCGTCTTGTAGTTCTTATTTATTGGACCACATCTGAGAGTATTCAATTTTCTTCACGTTGTGTATACCGCTTGTAATTAAGAAGACATTCGTTCCAGACTGTTCGTCACTTCTTGCACAACATCATGAATAACAAAAGAAAAATTCAAACAATATATTTTATTACATAGAATAAAAAATGATATATATATATATATATATATATATATATATATATATCAACAGATTTCATTTATTGTCACATTGTAATATTTTATGATTAACAGTTTTTATCATTTAAATCTGCATTAATTTCAAACAAATTTTATTACACAGAATAAAAAATAATGAAATACATATATATATATCAACAGATTTCATTTATTGTCACATTGCAATATTTTATAATTAACAGTTTTTATCACTAAAATCTGCATCAAAGTCAAACAATATATTGTATTACATAGAATAAAATTAATGAAATACATATATATATATCAACAGATTTCATTTATTGTCACATTGCAATATTTTATAATTAACAGTTTTTATCACTGAAATCTGCATCAAATTCAAACAATATATTTTATTACATAGAATAAAAAAATGAAATATATATATTAACAGATTTCATTTATTGACACATTGCAAAATTTTATGATTAACAGTTTTTGTCACTGAAATCTGCATCAAATTCAAACAATATATGTTATTACATAGAATAAAAAATAATGAAATACATTTATAGTATTTGTAATTGGTTATTGTGACATTGCTACAGGCTGCTTATCACACTGCCTGACCAAATGATGTAACAACCTTTGTCTCCAGTGAGACTTGTTCATTTCATGTATCCAAGGAGGTAATTTGGTCCAGCCGGAACTGCTTTTGATATACTGGTACGCCATACTGGTTAATCCCGGAGAGACCGACCGTGCTTATCACACAGCCTGTCGCCTCCTGTCCCCAAGTTACGTAACCATCCTTTTCCCAAAAGGACGATGGTGAGCCACTGGTTGGTCACGGAGAGACCGACCGTGCTTATCACACAGCTTGACGCCTCCTGTCCCCAGTGACGTAACCATCCAAGTCCCGAATGAGCAATAGTGCGCCACTGGTTGTTCCTGGAGAGACCGACCGTGATTACCTCCTGTCCCCAAGTGACGTATCCATCCAAATTCTAAATGAGACTTGGACAATTCAGAAACTAGGAAATGAAAGTTATTCCGTAATACCGCACCCTTGTCTAGACTTGATTTTTTTTAAAATTTATCTAGATAATCTAGTCTTATTTAATGTATTGGATATATAAATCAGTAACTGTTATTACATACCGTAAAAAAGAAATTTCATCGTTCATTGTTAAAAGAAGGTACGATGGTTTCGTGCAGATAAAGAGCAAACATTTCTTCATCATTGTTCTACTTTGGTTTATACATGGCAATACCTCATATTGAACAATATGCTCCTCTGCCGGTCATTTTTGTTGTATGGAACGGCGTTCGAGTATCAAAAATGATCTCTCTGACCAAATTTCTTTTTGCACAAAGCGTTTGGTAGAGGCAATATATTAAAAATTATTACTTTCATTATTCAATCATTTTTTTTAAAAATTAATGAATATTGGGAATTCTCAATCTATCAATAAAGAATAAACAACAAAAAAATTCATTCATAAACTTATATAACCATAACAATAATGATAATATGACAATAGTAAGGTAATAACAGTGTAGAGATAATGTGACAATATATTTTAAAAATGTAAAGTTTTAGGTAAAATATTTAGATCATATTATTTCATCGTCTTTATTTATTAAAATATTCAAAATCTCATTAATATTGATAACCAATACATTAATAAAAATACAAAATTATTAGTGTGAATGAATAAAAATATAATACTTATAACAGGACAGTATATTAAAATTTATTCCGTATGAATACAATGTAAAATAGTTCATTTGTTCTGAAAGCTACAAAATGTTATGTCATGTTTGGAGAAGTATGTGTCGTGCACTTCTGAACTAACTCCCAGTGTACCAACATTATTGTGGTATATATGGTCTATCAGCGTCCCTCTGTCAGTTGTAGGAAATCTTACAAATTGTTCAAACCCGAATTCCTTCATTAATACAACTAATTTGCTTTCTTGCTTTTCATTCAAGTCATCATTAAAGTCGCCCGAAACAAACACTGGCAAATCCAAGGGTAAAGACGAAATGACAGAACGAAATCTTCGGCAAAAGTGCTCAAGAGGGTAAAACGGTTTTCTGTATGCAACAACCACAATCATTTTTGATTCCTGAACTTTGACCTGTACTTTTTTACATTCCAGTGCCTCACTCTCGACAGTTAACTCCTCTGATTTTAATTTCTGCTTTACACATACCATAATACCGTGCAATCCACCGTGGTTCTGTTTCGATGGTACATTGTACCGGAATAAGCGGTAATGGTACTTTTCCGAAAAAATATCCAGATTGTGTTCATCTGTCAAATATGTTTCGGTGAAACACATCACATCTGTGCGATTGAAAATGCGGGCTTGTCTAGCAGTTAATAGGTCCGGAATTTTAGGGAGCAAATAACGTACATTCAAATGACCAATTATGTCCACTCAGGGTTTCGTTCCATCAGATTCAGGTCTTCAGCTGGTATTGTATTTTGCCGCATTTCTTCCATTTCATCTTCGATTTTCTTGTTAGTCTTAGTTCCAGCCGCATCAAAGCCTACGATATATAAACCTTCCAATGTTTTCACACGACTAAATGCAACATAAGCCTGTCCTTTCCCAAAGCGCTTTGCCTTTTTCATGTTCACAACGATTTTGTCTACGGTCAGACCCTGGCACTTGTGGATGGTTACTGCCCATGCTTATGTTAATGGAAATTGTCGTCTTGCTATCTGAGCTCCCTTTCTGTTCCGTTTTTCGTATCTTGCTTCATGTCTCTTAATAGGCACTCCAAAGGGATATTCCGGTTTCCACTGACTAGCAGATAATGCACCCTTTCCAACAGACTGATCGTCAAACTTTACCAAAATCACTTGAACTGTTCCGCTGGCATTTTTTGTACTGTTCCTATAACACCATTGACAAGACCATCAGCTGTATCGATGTTGTATGTAAGCATGACTCTGGCACCAACTGTCAGCACAAGAATCGTATGTAAACCCGCAGTTTCAGATCGCTTCTGCGAAGTTTTCATCTTTTCTAAATTGACCTGCCCAGTGCTGTCAGTCTTATCATCTGATGCATGGATGTATATCAGATTGTCTTCATTTGGCTCCACTTCTTTCAATTTTATCAAATTCCTTTCATCAAAGTCACAATTGTATGCAAAAAACGTGCAAAGCGTCATGTGGATAATTAGGATCATCTTCCGCTGTCTGTCGTGATTGTAATAATGAAATATCAGCATCAGTATGGTTTCCCGTTCTAATGCGACAAAGCATTTCAGCAAAGGAACAGTCGTCTTTTTGACGCATCACCTCATGCAACTCATGTAGATGGAATTTGTCTTTCCAAAGGTTACCTTGTAATCTTTCGACAGGATCTTTCACCGGTTGATAGATCTGTGACTGTAATACTGGTGGGAGTTGATACATGTCTCCAACTGCCAAGACTGAAACATTTCCAAACAAAACTGAATCATCGGAGAGTCCTTTTATTTTCTGCAGACGTTTGTGAATGTCCAGCAACATATCAGATCGAACCATAGATATCTCGTTAATAATTAACAACTGCAGATTTTCTAGTTTTGACCTCAGTGTGTTCAATTTGTCAAAAGAAATATGATCACCACCATACTTTCTAGTCTGCAGCGATAAAGCAGAATGTATTGTCATACCAACAATATTAAAAGCAGCTACTCCAGTGGGCGCAGTTAAAAGCACAGTAATGTCTGAAATGCTTATTGCGTTTGCCATACGAAATAGTTTTCTGACATCAGAGTGTACAAGTTTGATGACATGTGATTTTCCAACACCACCTGGTCCACTCAAGAACACATGATAAGGTTTCACAAGTTTCTTTTGTTTCAAAGCTAAAACAGCTTGCTTACACCATTTCCTGTTGAAGGATACGATTTGTGTTTGTTTCTTATTCAAATTGCGTACCATCTTACGGTATTCATCATCAGGTAAAATTTGTCTCTCGGCCTTATACCGCGCAATAATTTCTGAAGTATGATCGGACTTGGGGTTTTCAAGAAGTTCTGCATTGGCGTCCAGATCTTGCTGATCAATGTCTCTTTCTACCTCTACACCTTCATTTTCATCTTGCAAATTGTTATATTCAGCACCAGGTGCAACATTTGCCCACGCATGTTCAGGCGGTCCAAACTCAGCATTATTTTGGATTGCTTGTTCCACGAGTTCGGAATTTTCTGTGTATTTTGCTTCATTTTCAGCTATCAAGTCCTGTATGTTAAAGTAATGGGACGCAAAATCAGGAAAACCACCCAACAGATCAACATCTTCGTTACGCCATGGTAGATATAGCATCAGTTTTGCTCGATAAAAGTCACTTGGATCTTTTTCAATACTAAACTTGTGAAATCTTATTACTGCTGGACGTCTACGTTTGTACATCATACCGGCATTATTATTCAGTTTGATCTCTTTTGGCTATGTGCAGGAACATCCTCTTGTACATTGTCTGTATCTAATACAACTGGTACAGAGTCATTTTCCTCATCATTCATGTTTCCATAAATCACCTTAAAGTTAGCTGCGAATTCTGCTAGACACATATTTTCGATACAGCTAGGTCTCAAAGAATATCGTTCAATAACATTGCTCTGGAAAATGTTTTCCTCTTGATCTCCTAAATCGTCCAGTTCTCTCTGTGGTTTCAGAACAGCTGCTCGCACATCTTTCGCATCTGTATTAACAAATACGACTTCTCTACTGAACTTTTTCATGGGCATCGATAATATTCGGTAAACAGCTTCTTGAGCACTGACTTCACGATGATTTAGGAAAACCGAGCCTACACGTCGAAGCATGCATTTCATCTCTTGGTCTTTATACTCTTTACATACTTGCTTTAGCAGTTCACCAATGCCTTTTTCATTTTTGGTCATATACGCAGCAATGTACATTACACATGCGTACGCATCTGTGATGTACTGTATGTCCATGTTTGCCTGCCATGCTTTCAGTATTACTGGGTTGTATGGATTGGTAAAACTTTCTGTTGGTAACCTCTTTAACACTATTGTTTTGCCTCTTTGTGAAACCAATAACTGTTTAATGTTATCGTTCAGGGAAACACAGGCTTTGTCTAATATCTGTTCCAGTGTGGCGTCTTTTGACGTATCCTTATCAGACATTACATCTTTCACTCTTTGGAGTACACTGGAGGCACAATGTTTCTTCAGTTTTGCCATTTCATCATCTGGTTCTTTTGCAATGAGTGTTACGGGGCTAGGTGGTCTAGAAAAGCTGAATCTACACGGTCCTTTCTTCTTGCAATAACTTGAGTGAGTGTGAGTTTGCAATTCCTTGACTAGTTTTTCCAGAGTTTCGTCTTCATCACCAGGTAATGCACATGTAATATATATGTCAACAAATGATGCAACCGTTTCATCTGCATCTGAGTCGATTTTTGGTGCATCTTTCACCCATAAGAGTGTATGTGCATGAGGAGAACCACGAGCCTGAAATTCTATTCGAATAACGTAGTCAACTATTTCCCCTAATGGTTGAGCTTTTGATTTCAGGACATCTCTGAACAACAGTTCTAATCTGTACTGGAACTGGCGTGCAGCAGTGACTGGGTTTCTTCTCAGCCACTGTGATCTCTCAGTAAAAGATAATTGTTTCAAATCATCATCAGTCAATATTGTCCCATACTGTCTCGCTATTGTTTGAATCACGTCGGGCCATTGCATGTCAGCAGCAGAAACTGTGAAAAACCACGTTGGTATTCCCAGTTGTCGAACCATGCCTAAAACGTTATAAAATACTGTTTGGAAATTGGCCGGAGTTCCCCTGACGTTTTTCAACATTCTGTAGGCTTTATCTGATTTTACAAAACTTTTCATCTGTTCTACATTTTTTACCATGCCTGCAGTCAGCCGTTTTCCCTGAAAGTGTCTTCCACTAGCCCGTCTAAAAATGTAGTAATTAATGTCACCTGTAACCTGGTTACATTCCGTTGCATATTGTGCACTGAATATGTACTCAATAGATCTTGAAAATCTGCGATCAACATCAAGCAATCTTTGGTTGAAATATTTCCGAGGATTCAAGTGCACAGGTCGTTCAGCTGTCAGTGCATTTGTTCCATCAGGATACTTGTCAGGATTTGTTAATTCCTCAAAGTTAGGATCACTCAGAAGTGGCTTTGGTTTTGCTCCATCAGCTGAAGCAACACTTATTATTTTGTTCAGTAATTCAGGATCTTCATTCATCATACTTGTTTCATATGGCAGCCCTCGTACTTTAGATGCTTCTTCAAATGCGTATTCATCCTGTTCTCTTAGGTCTTCGTCGTCTTCAGAACATGACACGTTTCCATCAACTTTGTCATAGGCAGTTTGTATGCACTGAGCCCTTTTACTATTGTCCTGGCAAACATCATATTCATTCATTTCTACAGCGGTTTCCGTGAATGGCTCGAATATCACATAATGCGACTGCCCCAGAAGTCCGAGATCCATTTTCCGTGTTTCACTATTTGCAAGCCTTGGATATATTGTGTGAATCATAAGAGCACTTGTTGAGTGAACGTTCACTTTCACTGAATACATGTCTGCTAAAGCCTGGAGCACCAGATGATCACCCAAACTTTGATTTCTCAGGTCATCTATGTATCTTATCCACTGGATTTCTCTTTGGGTGTCCCGGTCTGTCATTTGATAAACGAACAAATCTTCAGCAGTCGGCTGTTCGGTGTCAGCATTTGCATGGTTTTCACTTTCCATTCTAGTAGCTACAAATTCAATGTAATTTTCCTTGTTCTCAATCATATAGTCAGCCACTTGATTACGTAAAAGAATGACGTTCGTATCTGTTATACCCAACCTCTCAAGATGGTACCAAAATGCATAAAACATACAATTTCCATCACCTGGAACATCCATAACGTGCATTCTACTCTGACTGGCCATAGTCATCAATTTTCATAGTCATTTTGACCATCACTCACATTAGTCACAGAAACAACTTCACTATGGTGTCGCCTCTTCTCAATGACGTTTCCTTTTCTAATGTTTATTTTTTCTTCAGTTTCATTCTGTTTTTTAGTTGAACAGTTATTTTTGTCTGTTGGAAAAACAGCGTCCCAAAGCTTAGAATCATCTTTCGTCGAATCTTCTAGCCAATTTTCATTAATTTCAGTATTTGCATAATGTGGATTTTCTTTCTTGAGCCATCTGAGAGCATTCATCACCACATCAAGCCTAACAGAATCATACATGTAGAACGAAGAGTGTTTCAAACTTCCCTTTAATTTCATTCCAACAACTTGCGACTCTGAAGGTAGTCTCAGAAGTACCTCGCATACAGCATCAAGTTTTGCTGGAACATTAACTGCTGGTCCATGAATTCCATGTTGTTTCCCTCTAGGTAAGCCTATCATTTTCATGAAAGCAATTCTTTGGCAAACAGGTCTCAGTTCAAGCGTATTCAGATCTGCAAGTTCTTTTGGTGGATCCACTAAAGACAAATTATTTGCTTTGGACTGTGCGGGCAATTTCCCTTTTTTCAGTGTCAAGTGGCATGTTCTACATATCCATTCTTCATCATTGTAAGAGGTTTGACGAAATGCCAGTACATTTTGCAAGAGAGACTGTGATACATTGTTATACTTCTCTTCTTTCAGATGCACAACTGACATCCTAAACATCAAACGATGACAACTACAGCACACGTAATTTGCAGAATGACGTACTTTTTCTAAGAAATCTGAAATAACAGTTTCATTTTCAGGAACAATATTACGGCATTCGTGTGGGTACTTTCTTTTATAACATGCTGCTTCGCTCAATCTTTGTTGGGTTTCTTGTTCCGTTTCTTTCGCTCTTAATTCGTTTTTACGTCTCGAGTCTAGATTATGTCTTTTTCTTTTTTCGTCAATTGTTTCAACCTGACGCGATTTATTTTGTCGATACCTTTGATAAGAGAGCCTTGTTTGATTTTCTTCAGGGGTTTCAAGTTCACGTTCTATCAAGTGTCTTTTGTGATCTTTGGAAAGTCTCTCTTGCTTTTTTCCTGGCGTTTCACAATCACGTAAACCTTCTTGTCGCTTCCTTTGGTAACAGAGTCTTTCTTGCGTTTTCTCTGGGGATTCAAGTTCACGTTCTATTGTGTCTTTTGTGATCTTTGGAAAGTCTCTCTTGCTTTTTCTCTGGTGTTTCACCATCACGTAAACTTTCCTGTCGCTTTCTTTGGCAAGAGAGTCTTCCTTGCTTTTTCTCAAGGGTTTCAAGTTTACGTTCCATAAAGTGTCTTTCCTGATCTTTGGACAGTCTCTCTTGCTTTTTCTCAGGGGTTTCAAGTACACGTTGCATAAAGTGTCTTTCCTGATCTTTAGAAAGTCTCTCTTGCTTTTTCTCTTTAGTTTCAAGTTCATGTTGCAGACGGTGTCTTTTCCGGTCTTTTGATTGTCTTTCCTCTTTTACATTTTCAGTTTCTGTTGATCTTTGTTTCTTATGTTAAGCATTCTCTCTTTCTGTTTTTGTTCATAACTCTTTTTTGTTCTGGGCATTATTATAAATCAGAATCAAAGCAAATGTAAAGCATATATTACCTATTTATGTTGGTTTATATCGTTACAAAAGTTACGTTCAAAATAATTTACTGTTTATTTTAACTTTTGTATAAATTTTGTCCCTGGACCGGGAAACCAAGCAACTATACCCAGATTGGGAAACTATTGCTTAGATTTGGCAACTAGACCCAGCTCGGGCAACTCGGCACAGATTCGGCAACTAGACCCAGATCTGGCAACTAGGCACAGATTCGGCAACTAGACCCAGCTCGGGCAACTCAGCACAGATTCGGCAACTAGACCCAGCTCGGGCAACTTAGCACAGATTCGGCAACTGTCCCAGATCCGGGCAAACTCAAACCCAGATTCGGGCAAACTGGCCCAGATTCGGGCAAACTCAAACCCAGATTCGGGCAAACTGGCCCAGATTCGGGCAAACTCAAACCCAGATTCGGGCAAACTGACCCAGATTCGGGCAAACTCAAACCCAGATTCGGGCAAACTCAAACCCAGATTCGGGCAAACTGACCCAGATTCGGGCAAACTCACACCCAGATTCGGGCAAACTCACACCCAGATTCGGGCAAACTGACCCAGATTCGGGCAAACTCAAACCCACATTCGGGCAAACTGACCCAGATTCGGGCAATCTCAAACCCACATTCGGGCAAACTGACCCAGATTCGGGCAAACTAGTCTTTCGCTTGATCTTTTGCCTTGACGCCAAGATTTTTCTGAAAAATAAAATAAAGTCAGTATTAATTTAGTATAACAATCGCATTCTGATATCATTCTAAAACATGTAGGTGGGTATGCAAAATAAGAAGTGTAGGATGATGTAAACATACCCTTAACAAGTTTATGTAATAGATATGTCACCATATATATTATTTTATAATTCAGTTTTTTAATATCAAATGTATAGAGTTTAAAAAGTCGAAAATTCCTAACAAATATAAAGTTTAATAAAATATTAAAGCATAAACTAGGGGGGGGGGGCGGTGAAATTTACCGATTTTCAACAACTTGTGCATTTTGTTCAGGGATAATCATGTCACAAAAGGGAGCGACCTTGCATTTCTCTTGTCGACAAAAAAAAGTTTTATATATTTTATATAGTGATATACTATGATTTTATTTAAACTTCTGACCTAAAGTATTACAAAAAGTGTCCCACGCTTCATGACCCTCAGCTAACAATCACAATATCTAGTCATATTTTGAAGAACTTCGTTTGTCTAAAATTTGTAGAATTAAAAAATGTCATGTCTGCTTAAAGCATGTTGCTTGCTGATCATAATATCATTCATTAGGGAAAATTAGCTTATACCAGGAAATAATTGATACTTGTCATCAAAGAAGTCTTTTTTATATCACTGGTGTCTTAGGATAAAAAGGAGATAAACATGGAGTAATTTCCATAACCATTCGCCGAAAAATTACTGGGAATTTCCATTGACAACCATCTCTATATTATCCATATTGTTCCAGTATATTTTATGATTATGAACTATTATTATTACTTAACCCAGTAATTCACAGACGGCCAATAATAAAAAAATGATTAAACAGTATCAATTTTTTTTAAAATAATTGTTTATACATATTACTTATAAAGGTAAAACTAAACTCTACATACTAAAACAACTCTAAAACAAAAAAGAAAAAAAGAAAAATTAACATATTACAAATATGCACATCATTTCAAATACAATTATTCTGGGTTGAGCTTTCTCATCATGATATCTGATCATATATTATGTATATTCTAACACAATATTTAGTAAACATAACACATTCCCTATTCCGATACTTCTGATTGAATTTGCACCTAACAAGTTCAAGAATTGGACCGATTATGTTCACACACAAATGACTGCGATATTTGGTTAACGAACACAACATTTCTGCTTTACAACTGTTGTACACCACTTGTTTTTCATACCTCTACCAAAATAATCCAACAATTGTAAAACATGAATATATATATATATATATATATATATATATATATATATATATATATATATATATACCCCTACCTATACAAACATAGGCGTTTTTTTTTCTTTTTTTTTGTTATTACAATTTATATTACAGACGTCGTTTGAAATACGTTTTCCGAAAAATAATGTCACTTAACAATCCAATCAAACATTCCGTTAAAATCATTGATTCGTAAAGCATAATAAAAATATGAACCTAATTTTTTCGTTCTGCTTCAAATGTTGCTGGTATTCATGCAAGGTTTCTATACTGTTTATTAAAAAAATTCACAATCGTGTATATATATATATATATAAACAATATACAAGGTACATACAAATACATATATTCAAAAAATTTATATACATACGAAATTTCTTTATTAAAACAGTAAGAAAAAGAACTTAATACATCAACCTTCTAATCAAATAATTCGCCCGTTATAATTTATATGCAATTTTTTTAAATATTGTTTTAAAAATCAACAATTTACAATCGTATTTGAATATACACACACAATATATAATCCATCACATCAACATACAAATACCCATATTGAAACATATGCAAACAAAATTCTTTATTGCGAGAGTAAAAAGAATAATACATCGACCAGGAAATCAACAAATACGACTACCCATATGTATATACATACATATACACGGTACATATATATATATATATATATATATATATATATATATATATATATACACGAAATAATGAATATACACATGATAAAATAATAATAAATATCTAAATATAGATATCAAAAGGCATGCTGAAAATAATGTATGTAATCGAGACAACCAGAACTAGCATATAACATGAATAAAACAAACATACTAACACCCCTGTTCATATAAATAGATGGTAGGCCATGACAACCTAGCGGTAACAAGCTCCGTTCTCTCCGCTGGCGACCTGGTTCGGATCTGTCCGAGACTAGGTTGTAATCACCCCTCCATGTCAGTGGTTCTTCCAGGCACTCCGGTTTCTTCCACAGCTCGCTTTATCTTCTTCCATTTCTCATTCTACAGTTAAAGACTGCTTCTGTAATCTTAACCATTTGAGCTTTATACATTGCTGAACGAGCTAGTCCGGATTTGGGCTTGCACGAAACCGGTACCATCCTCGAGCTCCACTTCGTATATCAGATATAAAATACAAACTAACATCCAGTTGAAAGTACACGAATACAAAAACCACGACAAATATACAAATAGAAACATATGCACACAATATACATACACGCAGATAAAAATTTAACAATTTTAAACTACCAAATTAAATAATCTGATCACGAAATAAACGCAACTGATTATAAAACATAAACCTAATATTTGAATACATAACCCCCCCCCCCCCACACACACACACACGCACGATAAATGATGTCCCACCTGCACAAAAGTACTTGCATATATATACACACACACTTACATCCAATCGATTCCGAAAACCTCTGCCTCACTTAGCATAGTCTTTTAAAGTGATTACCTCTGATCGAAATAACAAAACTAGAAGGTAAATAAACCAACTTAACATACGGACCAAACACTAAAACTTATGATCATCCACATCAAATATCCAAGAGAAACATCTGAAACCAAAAACTACAACTGAAATCAACTCTGATTTTAACAACTAACTTTGCTCAACTGCATATTTAAAATGCATTCATCTATAAATCCTAGAACTAAAATCAATTCACTTGCATCCATGTATGATACTAATGATAAAGAAACCCTGCTCTCTGCAATCCAATTACATATGCTTGTACACATACAGCCCCGTACATAAACAATACAACACTATTCAAAATGGTAAACAAATATAGGCCTTCAAATTAAATAAAAAAAAACAAGATAAACATCACAATAATTATGGCATTAGCTACAGTGCTTTGTGCACATAAATTAAATTTCACATAGACCATACCTTAAAAACATTTTGAATTAATTTCACCTTGCCAGTTATCTCAACCTGTACAAAATTTTCCTAAACGGAGATTATATATAAATCATTCCGAAGTCTAATTCCTATCACCCAGGTTAACGATCACTATTTCCCACGAAAAACAAAATCTGCATACTTACTAGATCTTGGAGTCTCGCCGCAAAAAGGGAGATGGTGGTTTGACTCCCCATATATATCGGTCTCGATATAAACTAAATCTTTGGTTTGATCCTAATAACAAGATCCAAAATGTCTCAATGCCCCACATAAAAGAGGACAATAGCCAAAAATATTCATAGTAAGCAGTAATATTTTTTTTACCTGTTTAGAACACCTTAATCTGAATTGAACACATTAAACAATTAAAGAATCCCAAAAATATGGATCACACTCACGCCTTGTCCTCATGTTTACGTATACCGGTACTTGGTAAAATCCGAACTCCAACTCCGGACTCGGACTCCACAGTAATACCGCCGGATACTCATTTTGGCATGAGTGAACCTACAAACACACGTAATATTGTTAAGAAACAAAACTTCATACAAAATATGATTATTAGCCATTGTATCGGGTCCGGCGATTATTGCTTTAATAATTACTGTAAAAATACTAAAAGTCGGGGTCCGTGTTTTAACAAGTACCTTCCACAGAGACTGGACTGCGCTGTAAGGCGCGAAGTGTATGCACCGTCATGCTTCACTGGTTGCACCTGCATCTCGTGCCACGGCATGATCAGACACGTTTGAAACACCCGCACAACAAGTACAAATTTTAACCAGCGCATGCAACATAATTGTAGCGGAAACGGCGGGTCTTCAGCAGTAATCTAACTTAAAAACACCAGGTCCCTGATAAAATCTATATTTACTCAAGATTTAAATCTAAATTACTTCAGAATACACCATCGAAAAACGTAAACATCCTATTTCTCTCCAATTTGGCCGAAAATCATGGAGCCGCAATAGCGCAAACATTGATAGGTACGCGCGTACTTTTATAGGGAAACCAGGTCGAATTTAATGTGTTGTTGTGTCTGCGTGGACAGATAGCTCTTCAATAAACGAACTATGGCTTGAGCAGGCTTGAAATCATTTTTTTTTCAAGCTGTTGATCGGTTTGTGGGGGTGGGTTGGGCGTTCATAGGTCACAGTAGTTTTCATGGTATTTAGGAATTATTCACGAGTCTTTTCCTGTACTAGTGCGGTAGGATTAGTTCTGAATTTGCTGAAATTTTTGGAATATATGAACTGAATTTTGCGTGCCTCTGAAAGTGAATTGAATATATGGTACATATTTAATAAATCTGTCTTAATTTGTTACAACAGTGAAGATTTGTTGACACTTATCAGTGTGTGTTTGTGTGTGTTGGGGGGGGGGGGGGGGGTGGCTCCTTTAAGGCCTGTTGGTTCACCTTGAAATTTTCTGTCGTTTTGGGCGGGGCTCTTGAAATGAGTTGCCGCGGTCTCAAATATGATCTCAGGTAAATCGGAATTCTCTCTATATACAGAGGCGGTGTGTAACTGGGGATAAAAAAATAGTTCGTAAGATAATGTTACTAGTTTCTTTATTAGCAATACACATGAACATATAAACATATAAAGTTTTGTTGATATGTATGTGTTTGTGATGAGAATGTGTACTTCAGCATTGTGTTTCTTGTATTGGCGTGAGGACGCCTAATTTGCCTGCGTCATGCCTTGTGTGTAAATATTTGTGCGTGTTGAGTGTTTGTATATGTATGTCTATATTTCTATATATTAATGTTGGTCAGTTCCGTTTTTTTGTTTCTCGAAATAATGTTTTCGTAATAACTCCTTTAACATTGGTCCTATCTTCACAAACTTCGACTCAATTTCTTCGTGTGGATCTTCTCTAAAACCTGGTCTATTCGACTAGCCTCAATATTGTGTCATTTTATCAGTGTGTCTGTCTGTTTGTCAGTTGTCCTCGCCTGGTTGCTGGTTCTTGCGTCTGACATGTAGCATTCTACAGGCCACAGTTTTGCAGGAATCCTTTTGAAACTGGTACATCTGATGTCCTACCCTTGTATCTCGAAAGTTATTTTTCATTTTCCGGATATGGTCTCTAGGGGCCCTGTACTCAAACCTCTACAACATATAATTTGTTGGCCATATCTCTAAAACCCTAAGCCTCAATTACATAAACTATAGCTTATTTTTTTCTCTGAGTCTTCTCCATAAACTGATAATGTCATCTGGTCTCAATCTTGTGTCACTTTGTCAGTATGTCTGTGTGATTGTCAGTTGTCCTGATTTTAGTCTGCTTGCTGGTTATTGCGTCTTACATATTAGCATTCTACAGAACACAGTTTTACAGGAATCCCTTTGTAACTTACATTTGTCATATATCGGAACGTTATCTGGAAGTCCTATGTGTATTATTCAAAATAGGTCAAAGGTCAAAGTCAATTTGATCAGAACATATCAAAATATTATTTTCTTCATTCTTCTTTGTTAATATTGGTCCTTTCTATCAATAAGTGATACCCTTAAGGCCACAGTTGTGCAGGAATCCTTTTGAATCTAGTACATCTTATGTCTTGCACTAATATCTCGAAGGTCATTTTTCATGTTTGGAAAATAGCCCCTAAGGAGCGCTGCACTCTATCCTTAACAGTCCTATCTGTATTATTCAAATAGGTCTAAGGTCAAGGTGAAGGTGATCAAAACATACCAAATTTTTTTTTCTTCAGAACTTTGTTAATATTGATCCTATCTTTACAAATTAGGGATTATTTTCTTTCACTTTGACATTGCACATTCATCTGTCTAACTTTGTGTCATTTCCGGCAAGCGCGTGACCTCTGGTCATCTAGTTTGTTTGTTGCTTGCCAGAAATCTTCGTAACTTCATTTAAAGGCCTTTCTTCTGGTGTGTAGTTGCTTCAAATTTGCCGAAACCATGGTTACGAATTTGGGGGAAAAGTCATGATATTCTGAAATAAGGGGTCTTATTTTTCTAACTTTGTCAGTTTAAAAGCTAGAGAGGTCTAGTTTTTTGCATCAGGAAGCATTCAACTAGTACTGCAAGATTTTTTTATAAGTCTCGCGATATCTCGTATAACGTCTCGTCAAACGAGATATTTCGAGATTTCAGTAATCTTGCCCTGGAGGTCACAGTTTTGCAGAAATCTTTTTGAAACTGACATATCGTAAGTCTTACACTATTATCTCGAAATTGTTTTTCCATTTTTTGAATGCAGCCGCTAGGTGGCGCTGCATGCAAACCTCCCCAACATATCATGTTTTGACCATATCTCCAAAACTGTGAGCCTCAATTACATAAACTATAGCTTATTTTCATACTCTGAGCCCTTTCTAAATCCTGGTGTAGTCATTTCGATTCAATCTTGAGTCACTTTGTCAGTGTGTCCGTCTGTTTCTCAGTTGTCCTCAAATTCGCCTGCTTACCGGTTCTTGCGTCTCACTTATAGGATTCTACAGGTCACAGTTTTGAAAGAATCCTTTTAAAACTATTACATCTTATGTCTTACACTAATATCTCGAAACAGATTTTTCATTTTCCAGATATGGCCACTAGGGGGCGGTGCACTTAAACTTCCACAACATATCATTTTTTGCCCATATCTCCAAAAATATAAACTTCATTTACATAAACTATAGGTTATTATCTTCCTCTGAGGTTTCTCCGTCACATGATTAAGTCATCTGTTCTTAATCTTGGGTCAGTTTGTCAGTATGTTTGTCTGTTTTTCAGTTGTCCTTAATTTCGCCTGCTTCCTGGTTCTTGTGTCTCACATTTACCATTCCACTGGCCACAATTTTGCAGGAATCGCTTTGTAACTTACACTTATCATATTTCATAACGATATCTGGAAGGCCAATGTTTATTATTCAAATAAGTCAAAGGTCAAGGGGATCAAGACATATCAAAAACTTTTTTCTTCAGAACTTTGTTAATATTGGTCCTATTTTTACAAACTCTATGTTATTTTCTTTCACTTTGACATTGCTCGTTCATCTGACTAACTTGACGTCATTTCCGGCAAGCGCGTGACCTCAGGTCATCTAGTTTGTCTGTCTGTCTGTCTGTGTACTCTCTACAGGCCACAATTTTGCAGCAATTGCTTTTAAACTTACAAAGCTGTTAGACAAGCAAGTGTCCTGGAGGCCTATTGTTTTTGGGCAATATAGGTCAAAGGTAAAGGTCAAGGTCATCAAGACTTCTTTAAACGGTTTTTTCTTATTAACTTTGTTACTATTAGTCGCATCTACTTCAACAATAGCTCATTTTAATCGTCATTCCATGGCCTGTCATCTGGTATGTAGCTGACTCAAATAAGCCGTCACCATGGTTACAAATTATGGGAAAAAAGTCATGATATTTGAAAATCTGGGGTCTTATTTTTCTAACTTTGTCAGTTTTAAAGCTAGAGAGGTCTAGTTTTTTGCATCAAGTAGCAGTCAACTAGTACTACAAGATTTTATTACAAGTCTTGCAATATATCGTAAAATATCTCGTGAATAGGGATATTTCGAGATTTCATTCATCTTGCCCTGGAGGCCACATTGTTTCAGGAATCTTTTTGAAACTGACATATCATATCTCCTAAAGTATTATCTCGAAATTGATTTTTCATTCTTTGAATATGGCAGCTAGGGGGCGCTGCACCTGACCCTCACACATATCATTACATTGGCCATATCTCTAAAACCCAATGCCTCAATTACATAAACTATAGCTTATTTTCTTCCTCTGAGTTTTCTCCATAACTTGATAATATCAACTTGTCTCAATCTTGTGTCATTTTGTCAGTGTGTCTGTCTGTTTGTCAGTTGTCCTCTATTCGGCCTGCTTGCTGGTTCTTGCGTTTCAAATATAGCATTCTATGGGCCAGAGGTTTGCAGGAACGCTTTTGAAACTGGTATGTCTTATGTGTTACACTCATATCTCGAAAGTTATTTTTCATTTTCCGGATATGGAAACCAGGGGGCGCTGCATTTTAACCTTCCAAACATATCATATTTTGGCCATAGCTCCAAAGCTATAAAACTAACCCACATAAACTGTCGCTCATTTTGCTCCTCTTTACCTTCGGCACTTTTGTCTGGTAACCTGTTATCACAGCTGTGTCAGAATGTCTGTTTGTTCGTCTTTTGTTGTAAGCTTTGTCTGCTGGCTTGTTGTTTTGTCTGATATGTCATTCTACAGGCCAGAATTTCTCAGCAAACGCTCAAAGTAATTCAAATGATAGAAAACCGACAATATGTTCTGTCTGTCCGTCCGTCTGTCATTTCAAATTCCGGCAAACGCTCGACCTCTGGTCGTCTAGTTTGTTGCTTGCCGGAAATCTTCGATTTCGGCAAGTTGGGTGGTAAGTCGCGTATGTATGTTTGTTGCTTGCCGGAAATCTTCGATTTCGGCAAGTTGGTTGGTCAGTTGCGTATGTTTGTTTGTTTGTTTGTTTGTTTGTTTGTCTGTGGACTCTCTACAGGCCACACTTTTGCAGCAATAGCTTTCCATCTGACACAGCTGATAGACAAGCAAAAGTCCTCGAGGCCTATTGTTATTGGGCGACATAGGTCAAAGGTCAAGGTCAAGGTCATCAAAACTTCTCAAAACGGTTTTCTCTTCATATCTTTGTAACTGTTAGTGGTATCTTCTTCAAACATAGCTCATTTTAAACGTCATTCCCAGGCCTTTCTTCTGGTGTGTAGCTCTTTCAAATTTGCCGTAACCATGGTTACGCATTTTGGGGAAAAAGTCATGATATTCTGAAATAAGGGGTCTTATTTTTCTTACTTTGTCAGTTTTAAAGCTAGAGAGGTCTAGTTTTTTGCATCAGGTAGCATTTAACAAGTACTGCAAGATTTTATAAAAAGTCTCGCGATATCTCGTACAATATCTCGTCAAACGAGATATTTCGAGATTTCAGTAATCTTGCCCTGGAGGCCACAGTTTTGCAGGAATCTTCTTGAAACTGGCATATCGTAAGTCCTACACTATTATCTCGAAATCAATTTTTCATTTTTTTAATTCGGCCGCTAGGGGGCGCTGGGTACAAACCTCTCAAACATATCATGTTTTGGCAATATCTCCAAAACTGTGAGCCTCAATTACATAAACTATAGCTTATTTTCATCCTCTGAGTCTTTTTGAATCC
Organism: Sipunculus nudus; assembly: GCA_026874595.1. Lineage (NCBI taxonomy): Eukaryota > Metazoa > Annelida > Sipuncula > Golfingiida > Sipunculidae > Sipunculus > Sipunculus nudus. The sequence goes on from CM049312.1 coordinate 48,569,216, forward strand.
TGGTGTAGTCATTTCGACTCAATCTTGAGTCACTTTGTCAGTGTGTCCGTATGTTTCTCAGTTGTCCTCAAATCCGCTTGCTTGCCGGTTCTTGCGTCACACATATAGCATTCTACAGGCCACAGTTTTGAAATAATCCTTTTGAAACTATTACATCTTATGTCTTACACTAATATCTCGAAACGGATTTTTCATTTTCCAGAATTGGCCGCTAGGGGGCGGTGCACTCAAACTTCCACAACATATCATTTTTTGCCCATATCTTCAAAAGTATAAACCTCATTTACATAAACTATAGCTTATTATCTTCCTCTGAGGTTTCTCCATCACATGATTAAGTCAACTGGTCTCAATCTTGGGTCAGTTTGTCAGTATGTTAGTCTGTTTTTCAGTTGTCCTTAATTTCGCCTGCTTCCTGGTTCTTGCGTCTCACATATACCATTCCACTGGCAACAGTTTTGCAGGAATCGCTTTGTAACTTACACTTGTCATATTTCGTAACGATATCTGGAAGGCCTATGTTTATTATTCAAATAAGTCAAAGGTCAAGGTCAAGGTGATCAAAACGTATCAAAGTTTTTTTCTTTAGAACTTTGTTAATATTGATTCTATCTTTACAAACTAGGAATTATTTTCTTTCACTTTGACATTGCTCGTTCATCTGACTAACTTTACGTCATTTCCGGCAAGCGCGTGACCTCAGGTCATCTAGTCTGTTTGTTTGTCTGTCTGTCTGTGTACTCTCTACAGGCCACAATTTTCCAGCAATTGCTTTTAAACTTACACCAGTGTTAGACAAGCAAAAGTCCTGGATGCCTATTGTTTTTGGGCTTTATAGGTCATAGGTCAAGGTCATCAAAACTTCTCAAAACGGGTTTTTCTTCATATCTATGTCACTATTAGTCGTATCTTCTTCAAACATAGCTCATTTTAAACGTCATTCCAAGGCCAGTCATCTGGTGTGTAGCTGACTCAAATTTGCCGTTACCATAGTTACGAATTTTTTAGAAAAATTCATGATATTCGAAAATAAAGGACCTTATTTTTCTAACTTTGGCAGTTTTAGCGCTAGAGAGGTCTAGTTTTTTGCATCAGGTAGCATTCAACAAGTACTGCAAGATTGTTTTATAAGTCTTGTGATATCTCGTATAATTTCTCGTCAAACGAGATATTTCGAGATTTCAGTAGTCTTGCCCTGGAGGCCACAGTTTATCGGGAATCTTTTTGAAACTGACATATCTTAAGTCCTGCACGATTTTATCTCGAAACTGTTTTTCCATTTTCTGAATGCGGCCGCTAGGGGGCGCTGTATGCAAACCTCCCCAACATATCATGTTTTGGCCATATCTCCAAAACTGAGAGCCTCAATTACATAAACTGTAGCTTATTTTCTTCCTCTGGGTCTTTCCAAAAACCTGGTGTATTCATTTGGTCTCAATCTTGAGTCACTTTGTCTGTGTGTCCGTCTGTTTCTCAGTTGTCCTCAAATCCGCTTGCTTGCCGGTTCTCACATATAGCATTCTACAGGCCACAGTTTTGAAAGAATCCTTTCAAAACTATTACATCTTATGTCTTACACTATTATCTCGAACCGGTTTTTCATTTTCCAGAATTGGCCGCTAGGGGCGGTGCACTCAAACTTGCACAACATATCATTTTTTAGCCATATCTCCAAAACTATAAACCTCATTTACATAAACTATAGCTTATTATCTTCCTCTGAGGTTTCTTCATAACATGATTAAGTCATCTGTTCTCAATCCTGGGTCAGTTTGTCAGTATGTTTCTCTGTTTGTCAGTTGTCCTCAATTTCGCCTGCTTCCTGGTTCTTGCGTCTCACATGTAGCATTCTACTGGCCACAGTTACGCAGGAATCGTTTTGTAAATTACACTTGTCATATATCGTGATGATATCTGGAAGTCCTATGTTTATTATGCAAATAAGTCAAAGGTCAAGATCAAGGTGATCAAAATATATCAAAATCTTATTTTCTTCAGAACTTTGTTAATATTGGTTCTTTCTTCACAAACTATGGATTATTTTCTTTCACTTTGACACTGCTCGTTCATCTGACTAACTTTACATCATTTCTGGCAAGCGCATGACCTAAGGTCATCTAGTCTGTTTGTTGCTTGCCGGAAATCTCCGATTTCGGCAAGCAGGTTGGTCAGTCGCGGATGTCTGTTTGTCTGTCTGTCTGTCTGTGTACTCTCTACAGGCCACAATTGTTCAGCAATTGCCTTCAAACTTATACAGCTGGTAGACAAGCAAAAGTCCTGGAGGCCTATTGTTTTTGGGCATTATAGGTCAAATGTCAAGGTCAAGGTCATCAAAAGTATACAAAACAGTTTTTGTTCATATCTGTGATAATATTGGTCGCATCTACTTCAACAGTAGCTCATTTTAATCGTCATTCAAAGGCCTGTCTTCTGGTGTGTAGCCGACTCAATTTGTTGTAACCATGGTAACGCATTTTTGGGGAAAAGTGCTGATATTTTTCTAAATTTGTCAGTTTTAAAGCTACAGAGGTTTAGTTTTTTGCTTCAGGTAGCATTCACCTAGTACTACAAGATTCTATTAAGAGTCTCGCAATATCTCGTATAATATCTCGTCAAACGAGATATTTCGAGATTTCAGTAATCTTGCCCTGGAGGCCAGTTTGCAGGAATCTTTTTGAAACTGACATATCGTAAGTCCTACACTATTATCTCGAAATCTATTTTTCATTTTCCAGAATTGGCCGCTAGGGGGCGGTGCACTCAAACTTGCACAACATATCATTTCTTTGGCCATATCTCCAAAACTATTAACCTCATTTAAATAAACTATAGCTTATTATCTTCCTCTGAGGTTTATCCATAACCTAATCAAGCATCTGTTCTTAATCTTGGGTCAGTTTGTCAGTATGTTGGTCTGTTTTTCAGTTGTCCTTATTTTCGCCTGCTTCCTGGTTCTTGCGTCTCACATTTACCATTCTACTAGCCACAGTTTTGCAGGAATCGCTTTGTAACTTACACTTATCATATTTCGTAACGATATCTGGAAGGCCAAAGTTTATTATTCAAATAAGTCAAAGGTCAAGGTCAAGGTGATCAAAACATATCAAAATCTTTTTTCTTCAGAACTTTTTTAATATTGGTCCTATCTTTACAAACTATGGATCATTTTCTTTCACTTTGACATTGCTCGTTCATCTGACTAACTTTACGTCATTTCCGGCAAGCGCGTGACCTCAGGTCATCTAGTCTGTCTGTCTGTTTGTCTGTGTACTCTCTACAGGCCACAATTTTGCAGCAATTTTCTTTTAACTTATACAGTTGGTAGACAAGCAAACATCCTGGAGGCCTATTGTTTTTGGGCGATATAGGTCAAGGTCAAGGTCATCAAAAGTTTACAAAACATTTTTTTCTTCATATCTGTGTGACTATTAGTCGTATCTACTTCAACCGTAGCTCATTTTAATCGTCATTCCAATGCCTGTCTTCTGGTGTGTAGCTGACTCAATTTGCGGTCACCATGGTAACGCATTTGAGGGGAAAACTGCTGACATTTTTCTAACTTTGTCAGTTTTAAAGCTAGAGAGGTCTAGTTTTTGGCTTGAGGTAGCATTCAACTAGAACTACAAGAATTTATTAAAAGTCTCGCAGTATCTCGTAAAATATCTCGTCAAACGAGATATTTCGAGATTTCAGTAATCTTGCCCTGGAGGCCACAGTTTTGCAGGAATCTTTTTGAAACTGACATATCGTATGTCCTACCCTATTATCTCGAAATTGTTTTTCATTTTTTGAAAGCGGCCGCTAGGGAGCGCTGTATGCAAACCTCCCCAACAAATCATGTTTTGGCCATATCTCCAAAATTATAAGCCTCAATAACAAAAACTATAGCTTATTTTCTTCCTCTTAGTCTTCACCATAAACTCGTTAAGTCATCTGGTCTCAATCTTGTGTCACTTTGTCAGTATGTCTGTCTGTTTGTTAGATGTCCTCAAATTCGCCTGCTTGCTGTTGTTTGCGTCTCACATATAACATTCTACAGGCCACAGTTTTGAAAGAATCCTTTTGAAACTATTACATCATATGTCTTACCGTTATATCTCGAAAGAGGTTTTTCATTTACCGGAGATGGCCACTAGGGGGTGCTGCACTCGACCCTCCCCAACATATCATTTTTTTGCTATATATTCAGAACTATAAACACCCATTACATAAACTATCGCTTATTTTCTCCCTCTGAGTCTTCTCCATAATCTTGTGTAGTCATTTGCACTCGATCTTGAGTCACTTTGTCAGTGTGTCCGTCTGTTTGTCAGTTGCCCTCAAATTCGACTGCTTGCTGGTTCTTGCGTCTCACATAGAGTATTCTACAGGCCACAGTTTTGAAAGAATCTTTTTAAAACTATTACATCTTATGTCTTACACAAAACTATTACATCTTATGTCTTACACTAATATCTCGAGACCAATTTTTCATTTTCCAGAATTGGCCGCTAGGGGGCGGTGCACTCAAACTTGCACAACATATCATTTTTTTGGCCATATCTCCAAAACTATTTACCTCATTTAAATAAACTATAGCTTATTATCTTCCTCTGAGGTTTATCCATAACCTGATCAAGCATCTGTTCTTAATCTTGGGTCAGTTTGTCAGTATGTTGGTCTGTTTGTCAGTTGTCCTTAGTTTCGCCTGCTTCCTGGTTCGTGCGTCTCACATTTACCATTCTACTAGCCACAGTTTTGCAGGAATCGCTTTGTAACTTACACTTATCATATTTCGTAACGATATCTGGAAGGCCAAAGTTTATTATTCAAATAAGTCAAAGGTCAAGGTCAAGGTGATCAAAACATATCAAAATCTTTTTTCTTCAGAACTTTTTTAATATTGGTCCTATCTTTACAAACTATGGATCATTTTCTTTCACTTTGACATTGCTCGTTCATCTGACTAACTTTACGTCATTTCCGGCAAGCGCGTGACCTCAGGTCATCTAGTCTGTCTGTCTGTTTGTCTGTGTACTCTCTACAGGCCACAATTTTGCAGCAATTTTCTTTTAACTTATACAGTTGGTAGACAAGCAAACATCCTGGAGGCCTGTTGTTTTTGGGCGATATAGGTCAAAGGTCAAGGTCATCAAAAGTATACAAAACATTTTTTCTTCATATCTGTGTGACTATTAGTCATATCTACTTCAACCGTAGCTCATTTTAATCGTCATTCCAATGCCTGTCTTCTGGTGTGTAGCTGACTCACTTTGCGGTCACCATGGTAACGCATATGAGGGGAAAACTGCTGACATTTTTCTAACTTTGTCAGTTTTAAAGCTAGAGAGGTCTAGTTTTCGGCGTCAGGTTGTATTCAACTAGAACTACAAGAATTTTTTAAAAGTCTCGCAGTATCTCGTAAAATATCTCGTCAAACGAGATATTTCGAGATTTCAGTAATCTTGCCGTGGAGGTCATAGTTTTGCAGGAATCTTTTTGAAACTGACATATCGTATGTCCTACCCTATTATCTCGAAATTGTTTTTCATTTTTTGAAAGCGGCCGCTAGGGAGCGCTGTATGCAAACCTCCCCAACATATCATGTTTTGGCCATACCTCCAAAATTATTAGCCTCAATAACAAAAACTATAGCTTATTTTTCCCTCTAAGTCTTCTTCATGAACTCGTTTAGTCATCTGGTCTCAATCTTGTGTCACTTTGTCTGTGTGTCCGTCTGTTTCTCAGTTGTCCTCAAATCCGCTTGCTTGCCGGTTCTTGCGTCTCACATATAGCATTCTACAGGCCACAGTTTTGAAAGAATCTTTTTAAAACTATTACATCTTATTTATGTCTTACACTAATATCTCGAAACCAATTTTTCATTTTCCAGAATTAGCCGCTAGGGGGCGGTGCACTCAAACTTGCACAACATATCATTTTTTTGGCCATATCTCCAAAACTATTAACCTCATTTAAATAAACTATAGCTTATTATCTTCCTCTGAGGTTTATCCATAACCTGATCAAGCATCTGTTCTTAATCTTGGGTCAGTTTGTCAGTATGTTGGTCTGTTTGTCAGTTGTCCTTAGTTTCGCCTGCTTCCTGGTTCGTGCGTCTCACATTTACCATTCTACTAGCCACAGTTTTGCAGGAATCGCTTTGTAACTTACACTTATCATATTTCGTAACGATATCTGGAAGGCCAAAGTTTATTATTCAAATAAGTCAAAGGTCAAGGTCAAGGTGATCAAAACATATCAAAATGTTTTTTCTTCAGAACCTTTTTAATATTGGTCCTATCTTTACAAACTAAGTATCATTTTCTTTCACTTTGACATTGCTCGTTCATCTGACTAACTTTACGTCATTTCCGGCAAGCGCGTGACCTCAGGTCATCCAGTCTGTCTGTCTATTTGTCTGTGTACTCTCTACAGGCCACAATTTTGCAGCAATTTTCTTTTAACTTATACAGTTGGTAGACAAGCAAACATCCTGGAGGCCTATTGTTTTTGGGCGATATAGGTCAAAGGTCAAGGTCATCAAAAGTTTACAAAACATTTTTTTCTTCATATCTGTATGACTATTAGTCGTATCTACTTCAACCGTAGCTCATTTTAATCGTCATTCCAATGCCTGACTTCTGGTGTGTAGCTGACTCAATTTGCGGTCACCATGGTAACGCATTTGAGGGGAAAACTGCTGACATTTTTCTAACTTTGTCAGTTTTAAAGCTAGAGAGGTCTAGTTTTCGGCGTCAGGTTGTATTCAACTAGAACTACAAGAATTTTTTAAAAGTCTCGCAGTATCTCGTAAAATATCTCGTCAAACGAGATATTTCGAGATTTCAGTAATCTTGCCGTGGAGGTCATAGTTTTGCAGGAATCTTTTTGAAACTGACATATCGTATGTCCTACCCTATTATCTCGAAATTGTTTTTCATTTTTTGAAAGCGGCCGCTAGGGAGCGCTGTATGCAAACCTCCCCAACATATCATGTTTTGGCCATACCTCCAAAATTATTAGCCTCAATAACAAAAACTATAGCTTATTTTTCCCTCTAAGTCTTCTTCATGAACTCGTTTAGTCATCTGGTCTCAATCTTGTGTCACTTTGTCTGTGTGTCCGTCTGTTTCTCAGTTGTCCTCAAATCCGCTTGCTTGCCGGTTCTTGCGTCTCACATATAGCATTCTACAGGCCACAGTTTTGAAAGAATCTTTTTAAAACTATTACATCTTATTTATGTCTTACACTAATATCTCGAAACCAATTTTTCATTTTCCAGAATTAGCCGCTAGGGGGCGGTGCACTCAAACTTGCACAACATATCATTTTTTTGGCCATATCTCCAAAACTATTAACCTCATTTAAATAAACTATAGCTTATTATCTTCCTCTGAGGTTTATCCATAACCTGATCAAGCATCTGTTCTTAATCTTGGGTCAGTTTGTCAGTATGTTGGTCTGTTTGTCAGTTGTCCTTAGTTTCGCCTGCTTCCTGGTTCGTGCGTCTCACATTTACCCTTCTACTAGCTACAGTTTTGCAGGAATCGCTTTGTAACTTACACTTATCATATTTCGTAACGATATCTGGAAGGCCAAAGTTTATTATTCAAATAAGTCAAAGGTCAAGGTCAAGGTGATCAAAACATATCAAAATTTTTTTTTCTTCAGAACCTTTTTAATATTGGTCCTATCTTTACAAACTAAGTATCATTTTCTTTCACTTTGACATTGCTCGTTCATCTGACTAACTTTACGTCATTTCCGGCAAGCGCGTGACCTCAGGTCATCCAGTCTGTCTGTCTATTTGTCTGTGTACTCTCTACAGGCCACAATTTTGCAGCAATTTTCTTTTAACTTATACAGTTGGTAGACAAGCAAACATCCTGGAGGCCTATTGTTTTTGGGCGATATAGGTCAAAGGTCAAGGTCATCAAAAGTTTACAAAACATTTTTTTCTTCATATCTGTGTGACTATTAGTCGTATCTACTTCAACCGTAGCTCATTTTAATCGTCATTCCAATGCCTTACTTCTGGTGTGTAGCTGACTCAATTTGCGGTCACCATGGTAACGCATTTGAGGGGAAAACTGCTGACATTTTTCTAACTTTGTCAGTTTTAAAGCTAGAGAGGTCTAGTTTTTGGCTTGAGGTAGCATTCAACTAGAACTACAAGAATTTATTAAAAGTCTCGCAGTATCTCGTAAAATATCTCGTCAAACGAGATATTTCGAGATTTCAGTAATCTTGCCCTGGAGGCCACAGTTTTGCAGGAATCTTTTTGAAACTGACATATCGTATGTCCTACCCTATTATCTCGAAATTGTTTTCCATTTTTTGAAAGCGGCCGCTAGGGAGCGCTGTATGCAAACCTCCCCAACATATCATGTTTTGGCCATATCTCCAAAATTATAAGCCTCAATAACAAAAACTATAGCTTATTTTCTTCCTCTTAGTCTTCACCATAAACTCGTTAAGTCATCTGGTCTCAATCTTGTGTCACTTTGTCAGTATGTCTGTCTGTTTGTCAGATGTCCTCAAATTCGCCTGCTTGCTGTTGCTTGCGTCTCACATATAACATTCTACAGGCCACAGTTTTGAAAGAATCCTTTTGAAACTATTACATCATATGTCTTACCGTAATATCTCGAAAGAGGTTTTTCATTTACCGGAGATGGCCACTAGGGGGCGCTGCACTCGACCCTCCCCAACATATCAATTTTTTTTGCTATATATTCAGAACAATGAACACCCATTACATAAACTATCGCATATTTCTCCCTCTAAGTCTTCTCCATAATCTGATGTAGTCATTTGCACTCGATAATGAGTCACTTTGTCAGTGTGTCCGTCTGTTTGTCAGTTGCCCTCAAATTCGCCTGCTTGCTGGTTCTTGCGTCTCACATAGAGTATTCTACAGGCCACAGTTTTGAAAGAATCCCCTTGAAACTAGTACATCTTATGTCTTACACCAATATCTCAAAATATATTTTTCATTTTTCCGATATGGCCGCTAGGGGGAGCTGAACACGACCCTCCCATTTATATCATTATATTGGCCGTAACTCCAAAACTCACAGCCTCAATTACATAAACTATATCTTATTTTCTTTCTCTGATTCTTCTCCATAACCTGGTGTAGTCATTTGGACACAATCTTGAGTCACTTTGTCGGTGTGTCCGTCTGTTTGTCAGTTGTTTTCAAATTCGCCTGCTTGCTGGCTTTTGCGTGTCACATATACCATTGTACATACCTAGTTTTGCAGGAATCCTTTTGAAACTGGTACAGCTGATGTCAAACACTACTATCTCGAAAGTGCTTTTTTTATTTTCGGGATTGGTTGCTAGGGGCGCTGCACTCGAACCACTGCAACATATCAGTGCTTGGCCTTTCCTCGAAAACCGTGAACTTTATCTGCACAAACTATAACTCATTTTGTTTCTATATATCTTCTCCATATGTTTATGTAATCATATATTATCTAAAATGTGTCAGTGTGTCAGGATGTTTTTCCGTTTGTCAGTTGTTGTCAGTTTTGTATGCTTTCATGTTATTTTGTGTGATATATATCATTCTGCAGGCCCTAATTCCTCGGCATTCACTCTGAAGGTCACTAAATTGATGAAAAACCGACACTTTGTATCGTTTGTCCGTCTGTCTGTCATTTCCATTTCCGGCAAGCGTTCGAACTCTGGTCGTCTAGTTTGTTTGTTGCTTGCCGGAAATCTTCGATTTCGGCAAGTTGGTTGGTCAGTTGCGTATGTCTGTTTGTTTGTTTGTCTGTGTACTCTCTACAGGCCACATTTTTGCAGGAATTGCTTTCAAACTGACAAAGCTGGTCAAAATCAAAATTCCTGGAAGCCTATTGTTTTTGGTCAATATAGGTCAAAGGTCAAGGTCATCAAAAGTATACAAAACGTTTTTTTCTTCATATCTTTGTTACTTTTAGCCGTATCGACTTCAAACATAGCTCATTTTAATCTTCATTCCATGGCCTTTCTTCTGATGTGTAGCTGCTTTAAATTTGCCGTAACCATGGTTACGAATTTTTGGGAAAAATTCATGATATTAGAAAATAAGGGGTCTTATTTTTCTAACTTTGTCAGTTTTAAAGCTAGAGAGGTCTAGTTTTTTGCATCAGGTAGCATTTAACAAGTACTACAAGATTTTATTACAAGTCTCGCGATATCTCGTATAATATCTCGTCAAACGAGATATTTCGAGATTTTAGTGATCTTGCCCTGGAGGTCACAGTTTTGCAGGAATCTTTTTGAAACTGACATATCGCAAGTCCTACCCTTTTATCTCGAAATTGTTTTTTAATTTTTTTAATGCAGCCGCTAGGTGGCGCTTTATGCAAACCTCATCAACATATTATGTTTTGGCCATATCTACAAAACTGTGAGCCTTAATTACATAAACTATAGCTTATTTTCTTCCTCTGAGTCTTTTCCAAATCCTGGTGTAGTCATTTCCAATCAATCTTGAGTCACTTTGTCAGTGTGTCTGTCTGTTTCTCAGTTGTCCTTAAAAATTCGCCTGCTTACCGGTTCTTGCGTCTCACATATAGCATTATACAGGCCACAATTTTGAAAGAATCCTTTTTTAAACTATTACATCTTATGTCTTACACAAATATCTCGAAACTGAATTTTCATTTTCCAGATATGGCCGCTAGGGGGCGGTGCACATAAACTTTAACAACATATCATTTTTTGCCCTTTTCTCCAAAACTATAAACCTCATTTACATAAACTATAGCTTATTATCTTCCGCTGAGGTTTTTCCATAACATGATTTAGTCATCTGATCTCAATCTGGGGTCAGTTTGTCAGTATGTTTGTCTGTTTTTCAGTTGTCCTTGATTTCGCCTGCTTCCTGGTTCTTGGGTCTCAAATATACCATTCTACTGGCCACAATTTTGCAGGAATCGCTTTGTAACTTACACTTGTCATATTTCGTAACGATATCTGGAAGGCCTATGTTTATTATTCAAATAAGTCAAAGGCCAAGGTCAAGGTGATCAAAACATATCCACATTTTTTTCTTCAGAACTTTGTTAATATTGATCCTTTCTTTACAAACTAGGGATTATTTTCTTTCACTTTGAAATTGCTCGTTCATCTGACTAACTTTACGTCATTTCCGGCAAGCGCGTGACCTCAGGTCATCTAGTTTGATGCTTGCCGGAAATCTTCGATTTCGGCAAGCAGGTTGGTCAGTCGCAGATGTCTGTTTGTCTGTTTGTCTATCTGTCTATGTACTCTCTACAGGCCAGAATTTTAAAGCAATTGCCTTTAAACATATACAGCTGGTAGACAAGCAAAAACCCTGGAGGCCTATTGTTTTAAGGCGATATAGGTCCAAGGTCAAGGTCAAGGTCATCAAAACTTCTCAAAACGGATTTTGCTTCATATCCTTGTAACTATAAGTCGTATCTACTTCAATTGGAGCTCATTTTAATCGTCATTCCAGGGCCTTTCTTCTGGTGTGTAGCTGCCTTAAATTTGCTGTAACCATGGTTACGCATTCTGGGGCAAAACTCATGATTTTCAAAAATGAGGGGTCTTATTTTTCCAACTTTGTCAGTTTTAAAGCTACAGAGGTCTAGTTTTTTGCATCAGGTAGCATACAAGCAGTATTATTTGATTATATTACAAGTCTCGCAATATCTCGTGTAATTTCTCGTCAAACGAGATATTTCGAGATATCGCTTAGTGATAGCCTAGAGTCCACAAGTATGCAGGAATCATTTTGAAACTGCTACAATTTGTGTCTTACACTAATATCTCGAAATAGATTTTTCATTTTCCGGATATGCCCGCTAGGGGGTGCTGCACTATAACCTTCCTAACATATCAGTTTTTGACCATATCTCCGGAAGAATAAACCCCAATTACAGAAACTATAGCTTATTTTCTTCCTGTGAGTCTTCTCCATACCCTGGTTAAGTCAGCTGATCTAAATCTTGTGTTACTTTGTCAGTATGTCTGTCTGTTTGTCAGTTGGCCGCAATTTCACGCTTTCTGGTTCTTGCGTCTTATTTATAGCATTATACAGACCACATTTTAGCAGGAATCCTTTTGAAACTGGTACATGTTTTTTCTTACACTAATTTCTCAAAATGGATTTTTTATTTTTCGGAAATGGCCGCTAGGCGGCGCTGCACTCGAACCTCCCCAACATTTCGTCTTGTGGACATGTCTCCAAAACTATCAATCTCAATTATATAAACTATAGCTTATGTTATTTCTCTGAGTCTTCTCCACCTCTGGGTTAAGTCATCTGGTCTCAAATTTGTGTCACTTTGTCAGTATGTCTGTTTGTCAGTTGTCCTCAATTTCACCTGCTTGCTTGTTCTTGCGTCTTACGTATAGTATTCTACAGGCCACAGTTTTGTAGTAATGATTTTGTAACTTACACATATTGAATGTCGGAATGAATTCTGAAAATAATTAAGTATATTATTTATATAGATCAAAGGTCAAGGTCAAGGTGGTGTGAAATAATTTTGTGAAAGGATTTGTCCTATCCTCACAAACTATACCTTATTTTCTCCCTCCTGAATTTACCATGGCACAGTCTACTGAATTACCCTACAGTTTGTGTCACTTTGTCAGTATGTTTGTCTTTCTGTTTATCAGATGTCCTCAATTCGCTGGTTCCTGCTTCTTACTTATAACATTATACAGGCCACAGTTTTGCAGCAATCACTTTGTAACTTATACATAACATGTATTGGCACGATTTCTGGGGGCTACAATGTCATTTCTACATATTCAGGAATAAGATGGACCATTGAGCAAGTCATGACCTTGGTGTGTCTGTCTGTTCGTCTTGTAGTTCTTATTTATTGGACCACATCTGAGAGTATTCAATTTTCTTCACGTTGTGTATACCGCTTGTAATTAAGAAGACATTCGTTCCAGACTGTTCGTCACTTCTTGCACAACATCATGAATAACAAAAGAAAAATTCAAACAATATATATATTATTACATAGAATAAAAAATGAGATATATATATATATATATATATATATATATATATATATATATATATATATATATATATATATATATATCAACAGATTTCATTTATTGTCACATTGTAATATTTTATGATTAACAGTTTTTATCATTTAAATCTGCATTAAATTCAAACAAATTTTATTACACAGAATAAAAAATAATGAAATACATATATATATATCAACAGATTTCATTTATTGTCACATTGCAATATTTTATAATTAACAGTTTTTATCACTAAAATCTGCATCAAAGTCAAACAATATATTGTATTACATAGAATAAAATTAATGAAATACATATATATATATCAACAGATTTCATTTATTGTCACATTGCAATATTTTATAATTAACAGTTTTTATCACTGAAATCTGCATCAAATTCAAACAATATATTTTATTACATAGAATAAAAAAATGAAATATATATATTAACAGATTTCATTTATTGACACATTGCAAAATTTTATGATTAACAGTTTTTGTCACTGAAATCTGCATCAAATTCAAACAATATATGTTATTACATAGAATAAAAAATAATGAAATACATTTATAGTATTTGTAATTGGTTATTGTGACATTGCTACAGGCTGCTTATCACACTGCCTGACCAAATGATGTAACAACCTTTGTCTCCAGTGAGACTTGTTCATTTCATGTATCCAAGGAGGTAATTTGGTCCAGCCGGAACTGCTTTTGATATACTGGTACGCCATACTGGTTAATCCCGGAGAGACCGACCGTGCTTATCACACAGCCTGTCGCCTCCTGTCCCCAAGTTACGTAACCATCCTTTTCCCAAAAGGACGATGGTGAGCCACTGGTTGGTCACGGAGAGACCGACCGTGCTTATCACACAGCCTGACGCCTCCTGTCCCCAGTGACGTAACCATCCAAGTCCCGAATGAGCAATAGTGCGCCACTGGTTGTTCCTGGAGAGACCGACCGTGATTACCTCCTGTCCCCAAGTGACGTATCCATGCAAATTCTAAATGAGACTTGGACAATTCAGAAACTAGGAAATGATAGTTATTCCGTAATACCGCACCCTTGTCTAGACTTGATTTTTTTTAAAATTTATCTAGATAATCTAGTCTTATTTAATGTATTGGATATATAAATCAGTAACTGTTATTACATACCGTAAAAAAGAAATCTCATCGTTCATTGTTAAAAGAAGGTACGATGGTTTCGTGCAGATAAAGAGCAAACATTTCTTCATCATTGTTCTACTTTGGTTTATACATGGCAATACCTCATATTGAACAATATGCTCCTCTGCCGGTCATTTTTGTTGTATGGAACGGCGTTCGAGTATCAAAAATGATCTCTCTGACCAAATTTCTTTTTGCACAAAGCGTTTGGTAGAGGCAATATATTAAAAATTATTACTTTCATTATTCAATCATTTTTTTAAAAATTAATGAATATTGGGAATTCTCAATCTATCAATAAAGAATAAACAACAAAAAAATTCATTCATAAACTTATATAACCATAACAATAATGATAATATGACAATAGTAAGGTAATAACAGTGTAGAGATAATGTGACAATATATTTTAAAAATGTAAAGTTTTAGGTAAAATATTTAGATCATATTATTTCATCGTCTTTATTTATTAAAATATTCAAAATCTCATTAATATTGATAACCAATACATTAATAAAAATACAAAATTATTAGTGTGAATGAATAAAAATATAATACTTATAACAGGACAGTATATTAAAATTTATTCCGTATGAATACAATGTAAAATAGTTCATTTGTTCTGAAAGCTACAAAATGTTATGTCATGTTTGGAGAAGTATGTGTCGTGCACTTCTGAACTAACTCCCAGTGTACCAACATTATTGTGGTATATATGGTCTATCAGCGTCCCTCTGTCAGTTGTAGGAAATCTTACAAATTGTTCAAACCCGAATTCCTTCATTAATACAATTAATTTGCTTTCTTGCTTTTCATTCAAGTCATCATTAAAGTCGCCCGAAACAAACACTGGCAAATCCAAGGGTAAAGACGAAATGACAGAACGAAATCTTCGGCAAAAGTGCTCAAGAGGGTAAAACGGTTTTCTGTATGCAACAACCACAATCATTTTTGATTCCTGAACTTTGACCTGTACTTTTTTACATTCCAGTGCCTCACTCTCGACAGTTAACTCCTCTGATTTTAATTTCTGCTTTACACATACCATAATACCGTGCAATCCACCGTGGTTCTGTTTCGATGGTACATTGTACCGGAATAAGCGGTAATGGTACTTTTCCGAAAAAATATCCAGATTGTGTTCATCTGTCAAATATGTTTCGGTGAAACACATCACATCTGTGCGATTGAAAATGCGGGCTTGTCTAGCAGTTAATAGGTCCGGAATTTTAGGGAGCAAATAACGTACATTCAAATGACCAATTATGTCCACTCAGGGTTTCGTTCCATCAGATTCAGGTCTTCAGCTGGTATTGTATTTTGCCGCATTTCTTCCATTTCATCTTCGATTTTCTTGTTAGTCTTAGTTCCAGCCGCATCAAAGCCTACGATATATAAACCTTCCAATGTTTTCACACGACTAAATGCAACATAAGCCTGTCCTTTCCCAAAGCGCTTTGCCTTTTTTATGTTCACAACGATTTTGTCTACGGTCAGACCCTGGCACTTGTGGATGGTTACTGCCCATGCTTATGTTAATGGAAATTGTCGTCTTGCTATCTGAGCTCCCTTTCTGTTCCGTTTTTCGTATCTTGCTTCATGTCTCTTAATAGGCACTCCAAAGGGATATTCCGGTTTCCACTGACTAGCAGATAATGCACCCTTTCCAACAGACTGATCGTCAAACTTTACCAAAATCACTTGAACTGTTCCGCTGGCATTTTTTGTACTGTTCCTATAACACCATTGACAAGACCATCAGCTGTATCGATGTTGTATGTAAGCATGACTCTGGCACCAACTGTCAGCACAAGAATCGTATGTAAACCCGCAGTTTCAGATCGTTTCTGCGAAGTTTTCATCTTTTCTAAATTGACCTGCCCAGTGCTGTCAGTCTTATCATCTGATGCATGGATGTATATCAGATTGTCTTCATTTGGCTCCACTTCTTTCAATTTTATCAAATTCCTTTCATCAAAGTCACAATTGTATGCAAAAAACGTGCAAAGCGTCATGTGGATAATTAGGATCATCTTCCGCTGTCTGTCGTGATTGTAATAATGAAATATCAGCATCAGTATGGTTTCCCGTTCTAATGCGACAAAGCATTTCAGCAAAGGAACAGTCGTCTTTTTGACGCATCACCTCATGCAACTCATGTAGATGGAATTTGTCTTTCCAAAGGTTACCTTGTAATCTTTCGACAGGATCTTTCACCGGTTGATAGATCTGTGACTGTAATACTGGTGGGAGTTGATACATGTCTCCAACTGCCAAGACTGAAACATTTCCAAACAAAACTGAATCATCGGAGAGTCCTTTTATTTTCTGCAGACGTTTGTGAATGTCCAGTAACATATCAGATCGAACCATAGATATCTCGTTTATAATTAACAACTGCAGATTTTCTAGTTTTGACCTCAGTGTGTTCAATTTGTCAAAAGAAATATGATCACCACCATACTTTCTAGTCTGCAGCGATAAAGCAGAATGTATTGTCATACCAACAATATTAAAAGCAGCTACTCCAGTGGGCGCAGTTAAAAGCACAGTAATGTCTGAAATGCTTATTGCGTTTGCCATACGAAATAGTTTTCTGACATCAGAGTGTACAAGCTTGATGACATGTGATTTTCCAACACCACCTGGTCCACTCAAGAACACATGATAAGGTTTCACAAGTTTCTTTTGTTTCAAAGCTAAAACAGCTTGCTTACACCATTTCCTGTTGAAGGATACGATTTGTGTTTGTTTCTTATTCAAATTGCGTACCATCTTACGGTATTCATCATCAGGTAAAATTTGTCTCTCGGCCTTATACCGCGCAATAATTTCTGAAGTATGATCGGACTTGGGGTTTTCAAGAAGTTCTGCATTGGCGTCCAGATCTTGCTGATCAATGTCTCTTTCTACCTCTACACCTTCATTTTCATCTTGCAAATTGTTATATTCAGCACCAGGTGCAACATTTGCCCACGCATGTTCAGGCGGTCCAAACTCAGCATTATTTTGGATTGCTTGTTCCACGAGTTCGGAATTTTCTGTGTATTTTGCTTCATTTTCAGCTATCAAGTCCTATATGTTAAAGTAATGGGACGCAAAATCAGGAAAACCACCCAACAGATCAACATCTTCGTTACGCCATGGTAGATATAGCATCAGTTTTGCTCGATAAAAGTCACTTGGATCTTTTTCAATACTAAACTTGTGAAATCTTATTACTGCTGGACGTCTACGTTTGTACATCATACCGGCATTATTATTCAGTTTGATCTCTTTTGGCTATGTGCAGGAACATCCTCTTGTACATTGTCTGTATCTAATACAACTGGTACAGAGTCATTTTCCTCATCATTCATGTTTCCATAAATCACCTTAAAGTTAGCTGCGAATTCTGCTAGACACATATTTTCGATACAGCTAGGTCTCAAAGAATATCGTTCAATAACATTGCTCTGGAAAATGTTTTCCTCTTGATCTCCTAAATCGTCCAGTTCTCTCTGTGGTTTCAGAACAGCTGCTCGCACATCTTTCGCATCTGTATTAACAAATACGACTTCTCTACTGAACTTTTTCATGGGCATCGATAATATTCGGTAAACAGCTTCTTGAGCACTGACTTCACGATGATTTAGGAAAACCGAGCCTACACGTCGAAGCATGCATTTCATCTCTTGGTCTTTATACTCTTTACATACTTGCTTTAGCAGTTCACCAATGCCTTTTTCATTTTTGGTCATATACGCAGCAATGTACATTACACATGCGTACGCATCTGTGATGTACTGTATGTCCATGTTTGCCTGCCATGCTTTCAGTATTACTGGGTTGTATGGATTGGTAAAACTTTCTGTTGGTAACCTCTTTAACACTATTGTTTTGCCTCTTTGTGAAACCAATAACTGTTTAATGTTATCGTTCAGGGAAACACAGGCTTTGTCTAATATCTGTTCCAGTGTGGCGTCTTTTGACGTATCCTTATCAGACATTACATCTTTCACTCTTTGGAGTACACTGGAGGCACAATGTTTCTTCAGTTTTGCCATTTCATCATCTGGTTCTTTTGCAATGAGTGTTACGGGGCTAGGTGGTCTAGAAAAGCTGAATCTACACGGTCCTTTCTTCTTGCAATAACTTGAGTGAGTGTGAGTTTGCAATTCCTTGACTAGTTTTTCCAGAGTTTCGTCTTCATCACCAGGTAATGCACATGTAATATATATGTCAACAAATGATGCAACCGTTTCATCTGCATCTGAGTCGATTTTTGGTGCATCTTTCACCCATAAGAGTGTATGTGCATGAGGAGAACCACGAGCCTGAAATTCTATTCGAATAACGTAGTCAACTATTTCCCCTAATGGTTGAGCTTTTGATTTCAGGACATCTCTGAACAACAGTTCTAATCTGTACTGGAACTGGCGTGCAGCAGTGACTGGGTTTCTTCTCAGCCACTGTGATCTCTCAGTAAAAGATAATTGTTTCAAATCATCATCAGTCAATATTGTCCCATACTGTCTCGCTATTGTTTGAATCACGTCGGGCCATTGCATGTCAGCAGCAGAAACTGTGAAAAACCACGTTGGTATTCCCAGTTGTCGAACCATGCCTAAAACGTTATAAAATACAGTTTGGAAATTGGCCGGAGTTCCCCTGACGTTTTTCAACATTCTGTAGGCTTTATCTGATTTTACAAAACTTTTCATCTGTTCTACATTTTTTACCATGCCTGCAGTCAGCCGTTTTCCCTGAAAGTGTCTTCCACTAGCCCGTCTAAAAATGTAGTAATTAATGTCACCTGTAACCTGGTTACATTCCGTTGCATATTGTGCACTGAATATGTACTCAATAGATCTTGAAAATCTGCGATCAACATCAAGCAATCTTTGGTTGAAATATTTCCGAGGATTCAAGTGCACAGGTCGTTCAGCTGTCAGTGCATTTGTTCCATCAGGATACTTGTCAGGATTTGTTAATTCCTCAAAGTTAGGATCACTCAGAAGTGGCTTTGGTTTTGCTCCATCAGCTGAAGCAACACTTATTATTTTGTTCAGTAATTCAGGATCTTCATTCATCATACTTGTTTCATATGGCAGCCCTCGTACTTTAGATGCTTCTTCAAATGCGTATTCATCCTGTTCTCTTAGGTCTTCGTCGTCTTCAGAACATGACACGTTTCCATCAACTTTGTCATAGGCAGTTTGTATGCACTGAGCCCTTTTACTATTGTCCTGGCAAACATCATATTCATTCATTTCTACAGCGGTTTCCGTGAATGGCTCGAATATCACATAATGCGACTGCCCCAGAAGTCCGAGATCCATTTTCCGTGTTTCACTATTTGCAAGCCTTGGATATATTGTGTGAATCATAAGAGCACTTGTTGAGTGAACGTTCACTTTCACTGAATACATGTCTGCTAAAGCCTGGAGCACCAGATGATCACCCCAACTTTGATTTCTCAGGTCATCTATGTATCTTATCCACTGGATTTCTCTTTGGGTGTCCCGGTCTGTCATTTGATAAACGAACAAATCTTCAGCAGTCGGCTGTTCGGTGTCAGCATTTGCATGGTTTTCACTTTCCATTCTAGTAGCTACAAATTCAATGTAATTTTCCTTGTTCTCAATCATATAGTCAGCCACTTGATTACGTAAAAGAATGACGTTCGTATCTGTTATACCCAACCTCTCAAGATGGTACCAAAATGCATAAAACATACAATTTCCATCACCTGGAACATCCATAACGTGCATTCTACTCTGACTGGCCATAGTCATCAATTTTCATAGTCATTTTGACCATCACTCACATTAGTCACAGAAACAACTTCACTATGGTGTCGCCTCTTCTCAATGACGTTTCCTTTTCTAATGTTTATTTTTTCTTCAGTTTCATTCTGTTTTTTAGTTGAACAGTTATTTTTGTCTGTTGGAGAAACAGCGTCCCAAAGCTTAGAATCATCTTTCGTCGAATCTTCTAGCCAATTTTCATTAATTTCAGTATTTGCATAATGTGGATTTTCTTTCTTGAGCCATCTGAGAGCATTCATCACCACATCAAGCCTAACAGAATCATACATGTAGTAAGAAGAGTGTTTCAAACTTCCCTTTAATTTCATTCCAACAACTTGCGACTCTGAAGGTAGTCTCAGAAGTACCTCGCATACAGCATCAAGTTTTGCTGGAACATTAACTGCTGGTCCATGAATTCCATGTTGTTTCCCTCTAGGTAAGCCTATCATTTTCATGAAAGCAATTCTTTGGCAAACAGGTCTCAGTTCAAGCGTATTCAGATCTGCAAGTTCTTTTGGTGGATCCACTAAAGACAAATTATTTGCTTTGGACTGTGCGGGCAATTTCCCTTTTTTCAGTGTCAAGTGGCATGTTCTACATATCCATTCTTCATCATTGTAAGAGGTTTGACGAAATGCCAGTACATTTTGCAAGAGAGACTGTGATACATTGTTATACTTCTCTTCTTTCAGATGCACAACTGACATCCTAAACATCAAACGATGACAACTACAGCACACGTAATTTGCAGAATGACGTACTTTTTCTAAGAAATCTGAAATAACAGTTTCATTTTCAGGAACAATATTACGGCATTCGTGTGGGTACTTTCTTTTATAACATGCTGCTTCGCTCAATCTTTGTTGGGTTTCTTGTTCCGTTTCTTTCGCTCTTAATTCGTTTTTACGTCTCGAGTCTAGATTATGTCTTTTTCTTTTTTCGTCAATTGTTTCAACCTGACGCGATTTATTTTGTCGATACCTTTGATAAGAGAGCCTTGTTTGATTTTCTTCAGGGGTTTCAAGTTCACGTTCTATCAAGTGTCTTTTGTGATCTTTGGAAAGTCTCTCTTGCTTTTTTCCTGGCGTTTCACAATCACGTAAACCTTCTTGTCGCTTCCTTTGGTAATAGAATCTTTCTTGCGTTTTCTCTGGGGATTCAAGTTCACGTTCTATTGTGTCTTTTGTGATCTTTGGAAAGTCTCTCTTGCTTTTTCTCTGGTGTTTCACAATCACGTAAACTTTCCTGTCGCTTTCTTTGGCAAGAGAGTCTTCCTTGCTTTTTCTCAAGGGTTTCAAGTTTACGTTCCATAAAGTGTCTTTCCTGATCTTTGGACAGTCTCTCTTGCTTTTTCTCAGGGGTTTCAAGTACACGTTGCATAAAGTGTCTTTCCTGATCTTTAGAAAGTCTCTCTTGCTTTTTCTCTTTAGTTTCAAGTTCATGTTGCAGACGGTGTCTTTTCCGGTCTTTTGATTGTCTTTCCTCTTTTACATTTTCAGTTTCTGTTGATCTTTGTTTCTTATGTTAAGCATTCTCTCTTTCTGTTTTTGTTCATAACTCTTTTTTGTTCTGGGCATTATTATAAATCAGAATCAAAGCAAATGTAAAGCATATATTACCTATTTATGTTGGTTTATATCGTTACAAAAGTTACGTTCAAAATAATTTACTGTTTATTTTAACTTTTGTATAAATTTTGTCCCTGGACCGGGAAACCAAGCAACTATACCCAGATTGGGAAACTATTGCTTAGATTTGGCAACTAGACCCAGCTCGGGCAACTCGGCACAGATTCGGCAACTAGACCCAGATCTGGCAACTCGGCACAGATTCGGCAACTAGACCCAGCTCGGGCAACTCAGCACAGATTCGGCAACTAGACCCAGCTCGGGCAACTTAGCACAGATTCGGCAACTGTCCCAGATTCGGGCAAACTCAAACCCAGATTCGGGCAAACTGGCCCAGATTCGGGCAAACTCAAACCCAGATTCGGGCAAACTGGCCCAGATTCGGGCAAACTCAAACCCAGATTCGGGCAAACTGACCCAGATTCGGGCAAACTCAAACCCAGATTCGGGCAAACTCAAACCCAGATTCGGGCAAACTGACCCAGATTCGGGCAAACTCACACCCAGATTCGGGCAAACTCACACCCAGATTCGGGCAAACTGACCCAGATTCGGGCAAACTCAAACCCAGATTCGGGCAAACTGACCCAGATTCGGGCAAACTCAAACCCACATTCGGGCAAACTGACCCAGATTCGGGCAAACTAGTCTTTCGCTTGATCTTTTGCCTTGACGCCAAGATTTTTCTGAAAAATAAAATAAAGTCAGTATTAATTTAGTATAACAATCGCATTCTGATATCATTCTAAAACATGTAGGTGGGTATGCAAAATAAGAAGTGTAGGATGATGTAAACATACCCTTAACAAGTTTATGTAATAGATATGTCACCATATATATTATTTTATAATTCAGTTTTTTAATATCGAATGTATAGAGTTTAAAAAGTCGAAAATTCCTAACAAATATAAAGTTTAATAAAATATTAAAGCATAAACTAGGGGGGGGGGGGCGGTGAAATTTACCGATTTTCAACAACTTGTGCATTTTGTTCAGGGATAATCATGTCACAAAAGGGAGCGACCTTGCATTTCTCTTGTCGACAAAAAAAAGTTATATATATTTTATATAGTGATATACTATGATTTTATTTAAACTTCTGACCTAAAGTATTACAAAAAGTGTCCCACGCTTCATGACCCTCAGCTAACAATCACAATATCTAGTCATATTTTGAAGAACTTCGTTTGTCTAAAATTTGTAGAATTAAAAAATGTCATGTCTGCTTAAAGCATGTTGCTTGCTGATCATAATATCATTCATTAGTGAAAATTAGCTTATACCAGGAAATAATTGATACTTGTCATCAAAGAAGTCTTTTTTATATCACTGGTGTCTTAGGATAAAAAGGAGATAAACATGGAGTAATTTCCATAACCATTCGCCGAAAAATTACTGGGAATTTCCATTGACAACCATCTCTATATTATCCATATTGTTCCAGTATATTTTATGATTATGAACTATTATTATTACTTTACCCAGTAATTCACAGACGGCCAATAATAAAAAAATGATTAAACAGTATCAATTTTTTTTAAAATAATTTTTATACATATTACTTATAAAGGTAAAACTAAACTCTACATACTAAAACAACTCTAAAACAAAAAAAAAAAAGAAAAATTAACATATTACAAATATGCACATCATTTCAAATACAATTATTATGGGTTGAGCTCTCTCATCATGATATCTGATCATATATTATGTATATTCTAACACAATATTTAGTAAACATAACACATTCCCTATTCCGATACTTCTGATTGAATTTGCACCTAACAAGTTCAAGAATTGGACCGATTATGTTCACACACAAATGACTGCGATATTTGGTTAACGAACACAACATTTCTGCTTTACAACTGTTGTACACCACTTGTATTTCATACCTCTACCAAAATAATCCAACAATTGTAAAACATGAATATATATATATATATATATATATATATATATATATATATATATATACCCCTACCTATACAAACATAGGCGTTTTTTTTTCTTTTTTTTTTGTTATTACAATTTATATTACAGACGTCGTTTGAAATACGTTTTCCGAAAAATAATGTCACTTAACAATCCAATCAAACATTCCGTTAAAATCATTGATTCGTAAAGCATAATAAAAATATGAACCTAATTTTTTCGTTCTGCTTCAAATGTTGCTGGTATTCATGCAAGGTTTCTATACTGTTTATTAAAAAAATTCACAATCGTGTATATATATATATATAAACAATATACAAGGTACATACAAATACATATATTCAAAAAATTTATATACATACGAAATTTCTTTATTAAAACAGTAAGAAAAAGAACTTAATACATCAACCTTCTAATCAAATAATTCGCCCGTTATAATTTATATGCAATTTTTTTAAATATTGTTTTAAAAATCAACAATTTACAATCGTATTTGAATATACACACACAATATATAATCCATCACATCAACATACAAATACCCATATTGAAACATATGCAAAAAAAATTCTTTATTGCGAGAGTAAAAAGAATAATACATCGACCAGGAAATCAACAAATACGACTACCCATATGTATATACATACATATACACGGTACATATATATATATATATATATATATATATATATATATATATATATACACGAAATAATAAATATACACATGATAAAATAATAATAAATATCTAAATATAGATATCAAAAGGCATGCTGAAAATAATGTATGTAATCGAGACAACCAGAACTAGCATATAACATGAATAAAACAAACATACTAACACCCCTGTTCATATAAATAGATGGTAGGCCATGACAACCTAGCGGTAACAAGCTCTGTTCTCTCCGCTGGCGACCTGGTTCGGATCTGTCCGAGACTAGGTTGTAATCACCCCTCCATGTCAGTGGTTCTTCCAGGCACTCCGGTTTCTTCCACAGCTCGCTTTATCTTCTTCCATTTCTCATTCTACAGTTAAAGACTGCTTCTGTAATCTTCACCATTTGAGCTTTATACATTGCTGAACGAGCTAGTCCGGATTTGGGCTTGCACGAAACCGGTACCATCCTCGAGCTCCACTTCGTATATCAGATATAAAATACAAACTAACATCCAGTTGAAAGTACACGAATACAAAAACCACGACAAATATACAAATAGAAACATATGCACACAATATACATACACGCAGATAAAAATTTAACAATTTTAAACTACCAAATTAAATAATCTGATCACGAAATAAACGCAACTGATTATAAAACATAAACCTAATATTTGAATACATAACCCCCCCCCCCCCCACACACACACACACACGCACGATAAATGATGTCCCACCTGCACAAAAGTACTTGCATATATATACACACACACTTACATCCAATCGATTCCGAAAACCTCTGCCTCACTTAGCATAGTCTTTTAAAGTGATTACCTCTGATCGAAATAACAAAACTAGAAGGTAAATAAACCAACTTAACATACGGACCAAACACTAAAACTTATGATCATCCACATCAAATATCCAAGAGAAACATCTGAAACCAAAAACTACAACTGAAATCAACTCTGATTTTAACAACTAACTTTGCTCAACTGCATATTTAAAATGCATTCATCTATAAATCCTAGAACTAAAATCAATTCACTTGCATCCATGTATGATACTAATGATAAAGAAACCCTGCTCTCTGCAATCCAATTACATATGCTTGTACACATACAGCCCCGTACATAAACAATACAACACTATTCAAAATGGTAAACAAATATAGGCCCTCAAATTAAATAAAAAAAAACAAGATAAACATCACAATAATTATGGCATTAGCTACAGTGCTTTGTGCACATAAATTAAATTTCACATAGACCATACCTTAAAAACATTTTGAATTAATTTCACCTTGCCAGTTATCTCAACCTGTACAAAATTTTCCTAAACGGAGATTATATATAAATCATTCCGAAGTCTAATTCCTATCACCCAGGTTAACGATCACTATTTCCCACGAAAAACAAAATCTGCATACTTACTAGATCTTGGAGTCTCGCCGCAAAAAGGGAGATGGTGGTTTGACTCCCCATATATATCGGTCTCGATATAAACTAAATCTTTGGTTTGATCCTAATAACAAGATCCAAAATGTCTCAATGCCCCACATAAAAGAGGACAATAGCCAAAAATATTCATAGTAAGCAGTAATATTTTTTTTACCTGTTTAGAACACCTTAATCTGAATTGAACACATTAAACAATTAAAGAATCCCAAAAATATGGATCACACTCACGCCTTGTCCTCATGTTTACGTATACCGGTACTTGGTAAAATCCGAACTCCAACTCCGGACTCGGACTCCACAGTAATAACCGCCGGATACTCATTTTGGCATGAGTGAACCTACAAACACACGTAATATTGTTAAGAAACAAAACTTCATACAAAATATGATTATTAGCCATTGTATCGGGTCCGGCGATTATTACTTTAATAATTACTGTAAAAATACTAAAAGTCGGGGTCCGTGTTTTAACAAGTACCTTCCACAGAGACTGGACTGCGCTGTAAGGCGCGAAGTGTATGCACCGTCATGCTTCACTGGTTGCACCTGCATCTCGTGCCACGGCATGATCAGACACGTTTGAAACACCCGCACAACAAGTACAAATTTTAACCAGCGCATGCAACATAATTGTAGCGGAAACGGCGGGTCTTCAGCAGTAATCTAACTTAAAAACACCAGGTCCCTGATAAAATCTATATTTACTCAAGATTTAAATCTAAATAACTTCAGAATACACCATCGAAAAACGTAAACATCCTATTTCTCTCCAATTTGGCCGAAAATCATGGAGCCGCAATAGCGCAAACATTGATAGGTACGCGCGTACTTTTATAGGGAAACCAGGTCGAATTTAATGTGTTGTTGTGTCTGCGTGGACAGATAGCTCTTCAATAAACGAACTATGGCTTGAGCAGGCTTGAAATCATTTTTTTTTCAAGCTGTTGATCGGTTTGTGGGGGTGGGTTGGGCGTTCATAGGTCACAGTAGTTTTCATGGTATTTAGGAATTATTCACGAGTCTTTTCCTGTACTAGTGCGGTAGGATTAGTTCTGAATTTGCTGAAATTTTTGGAATATATGAACTGAATTTTGCGTGCCTCTGAAAGTGAATTGAATATATGGTACATATTTAATAAATCTGTCTTAATTTGTTACAACAGTGAAGATTTGTTGACACTTATCAGTGTGTGTTTGTGTGTGTTGGGGGGGGGGGGGGGGTGGCTCCTTTAAGGCCTGTTGGTTCACCTTGAAATTTTCTGTCGTTTTGGGCGGGGCTCTTGAAATGAGTTGCCGCGGTCTCAAATATGATCTCAGGTAAATCGGAATTCTCTCTATATACAGAGGCAATGTGTAACTGGGGATAAAAAAATAGTTCGTAAGATAATGTTACTAGTTTCTTTATTAGCAATACACATGAACATATAAACATATAAAGTTTTGTTGATATGTATGTGTTTGTGATGAGAATGTGTACTTCAGCATTGTGTTTCTTGTATTGGCGTGAGGACGCCTAATTTGCCTGCGTCATGCCTTGTGTGTAAATATTTGTGCGTGTTGAGTGTTTGTATATGTATGTCTATATTTCTATATATTAATGTTGGTCAGTTCCGTTTTTTTTTTTGTTTCTCGAAATAATGTTTTCGTAATAACTCCTTTAACATTGGTCCTATCTTCACAAACTTCGACTCAATTTCTTCGTGTGGATCTTCTCTAAAACCTGGTCTATTCGACTAGCCTCAATATTGTGTCATTTTATCAGTGTGTCTGTCTGTTTGTCAGTTGTCCTCGCCTGGTTGCTGGTTCTTGCGTCTGACATGTAGCATTCTACAGGCCACAGTTTTGCAGGAATCCTTTTGAAACTGGTACATCTGATGTCCTACCCTTGTATCTCGAAAGTTATTTTTCATTTTCCGGATATGGTCTCTAGGGGCCCTGTACTCAAACCTCTACAACATATAATTTGTTGGCCATATCTCTAAAACCCTAAGCCTCAATTACATAAACTATAGCTTATTTTTTTCTCTGAGTCTTCTCCATAAACTGATAATGTCATCTGGTCTCAATCTTGTGTCACTTTGTCAGTATGTCTGTGTGATTGTCAGTTGTCCTGATTTTAGTCTGCTTGCTGGTTATTGCGTCTTACATATTAGCATTCTACAGAACACAGTTTTACAGGAATCCCTTTGTAACTTAAATTTGTCATATATCGGAACGTTATCTGGAAGTCCTATGTGTATTATTCAAAATAGGTCAAAGGTCAAAGTCAATTTGATCAGAACATATCAAAATATTATTTTCTTCATTCTTCTTTGTTAATATTGGTCCTTTCTATCAATAAGTGATACCCTTAAGGCCACAGTTGTGCAGGAATCCTTTTGAATCTAGTACATCTTATGTCTTGCACTAATATCTCGAAGGTCATTTTTCATGTTTGGAAAATAGCCCCTAAGGAGCGCTGCACTCTATCCTTAACAGTCCTATCTGTATTATTCAAATAGGTCTAAGGTCAAGGTGAAGGTGATCAAAACATACCAAATTTTTTTTTCTTCAGAACTTTGTTAATATTGATCCTATCTTTACAAATTAGGGATTATTTTCTTTCACTTTGACATTGAACATTCATCTGTCTAACTTTGTGTCATTTCCGGCAAGCGCGTGACCTCTGGTCATCTAGTTTGTTTGTTGCTTGCCAGAAATCTTCGTAACTTCATTTAAAGGCCTTTCTTCTGGTGTGTAGTTGCTTCAAATTTGCCGTAACCATGGTTACGAATTTTTTGCATCAGGAAGCATTCAACTAGTACTGCAAGATTTTTTTATAAGTCTCGCGATATCTCGTATAACGTCTCGTCAAACGAGATATTTCGAGATTTCAGTAATCTTGCCCTGGAGGTCACAGTTTTGCAGAAATCTTTTTGAAACTGACATATCGTAAGTCTTACACTATTATCTCGAAATTGTTTTTCCATTTTTTGAATGCAGCCGCTAGGTGGCGCTGCATGCAAACCTCCCCAACATATCATGTTTTGACCATATCTCCAAAACTGTGAGCCTCAATTACATAAACTATAGCTTATTTTCATACTCTGAGCCCTTTCTAAATCCTGGTGTAGTCATTTCGATTCAATCTTGAGTCACTTTGTCAGTGTGTCCGTCTGTTTCTCAGTTGTCCTCAAATTCGCCTGCTTACCGGTTCTTGCGTCTCACTTATAGGATTCTACAGGTCACAGTTTTGAAAGAATCCTTTTAAAACTATTACATCTTATGTCTTACACTAATATCTCGAAACAGATTTTTCATTTTCCAGATATGGCCACTAGGGGGCGGTGCACTTAAACTTCCACAACATATCATTTTTTGCCCATATCTCCAAAAATATAAACTTCATTTACATTAACTATAGGTTATTATCTTCCTCTGAGGTTTCTCCGTCACATGATTAAGTCATCTGTTCTTAATCTTGGGTCAGTTTGTCAGTATGTTTGTCTGTTTTTCAGTTGTCCTTAATTTCGCCTGCTTCCTGGTTCTTGTGTCTCACATTTACCATTCCACTGGCCACAATTTTGCAGGAATCGCTTTGTAACTTACACTTATCATATTTCATAACGATATCTGGAAGGCCAATGTTTATTATTCAAATAAGTCAAAGGTCAAGGGGATCAAGACATATCAAAAACTTTTTTCTTCAGAACTTTGTTAATATTGGTCCTATTTTTACAAACTATATATTATTTTCTTTCACTTTGACATTGCTCGTTCATCTGACTAACTTGACGTCATTTCCGGCAAGCGCGTGACCTCAGGTCATCTAGTTTGTCTGTCTGTCTGTCTGTGTACTCTCTACAGGCCACAATTTTGCAGCAATTGCTTTTAAACTTACAAAGCTGTTAGACAAGCAAGTGTCTTGGAGGCCTATTGTTTTTGGGCAATATAGGTCAAAGGTAAAGGTCAAGGTCATCAAGACTTCTTTAAACGGATTTTTCTTATTAACTTTGTTACTATTAGTCGCATCTACTTCAACAATAGCTCATTTTAATCGTCATTCCATGACCTGTCATCTGGTATGTAGCTGACTCAAATAAGCCGTCACCATGGTTACAAATTATGGGAAAAAAGTCATGATATTTGAAAATCTGGGGTCTTATTTTTCTAACTTTGTCAGTTTTAAAGCTAGAGAGGTCTAGTTTTTTGCATCAAGTAGCAGTCAACTAGTACTACAAGATTTTATTACAAGTCTTGCAATATATCGTAAAATATCTCGTGAATAGGGTTATTTCGATATTTCATTCATCTTGCCCTGGAGGCCACATTGTTGCAGGAATCTTTTTGAAACTGACATATCATATCTCCTAAAGTATTATCTCGAAATTGATTTTTCATTCTTTGAATATGGCAGCTAGGGGGCGCTGCACCTGACCCTCACACACATATCATTACATTGGCCATATCTCTAAAACCCAATGCCTCAATTACATAAACTATAGCTTATTTTCTTCCTCTGAGTTTTCTCCATAACTTGATAATATCAACTTGTCTCAATCTTGTGTCATTTTGTCAGTGTGTCTGTCTGTTTGTCAGTTGTCCTCTATTCGGCCTGCTTGCTGGTTCTTGCGTCTCAAATATAGCATTCTATGGGCCAGAGGTTTGCAGGAACGCTTTTGAAACTGGTATGTCTTATGTGTTACACTAATATCTCGAAAGTTATTTTTCATTTTCCGGATATGGAAACCAGGGTGCGCTGCATTTTAACCTTCCAAACATATCATATTTTGGCCATAGCTCCAAAGCTATAAAACTAACCCACATAAACTGTCGCTCATTTTGCTCCTCTTTACCCTTCGGCACTTTTGTCTGGTAACCTGTTATCACAGCTGTGTCAGAATGTCTGTTTGTTCGTCTTTTGTTGTCAGCTTTGTCTGCTGGCTTGTTGTTTTGTCTGATATGTCATTCTACAGGCCAGAATTTCTCAGCAAACGCTCAAAGTAATTCAAATGATAGAAAACCGACAATATGTTCTGTCTGTCCGTCCGTCTGTCATTTCAACTTCCGGCAAACGCTCGACCTCTGGTCGTCTAGTTTGTTGCTTGCCGGAAATCTTCGATTTCGGCAAGTTGGGTGGTAAGTCGCGTATGTATGTTTGTTGCTTGCCGGAAATCTTCGATTTCGGCAAGTTGGTTGGTCAGTTGCGTATGTCTGTTTGTTTGTTTGTTTGTTTGTTTGTCTGTGGACCCTCTACAGGCCACACTTTTGCAGCAATAGCTTTCCATCTGACACAGCTGATAGACAAGCAAAAGTCCTCGAGGCCTATTGTTATTGGGCGACATAGGTCCAAGGTCAAGGTCAAGGTCATCAAAACTTCTCAAAACGGTTTTTTCTTCATATCTTTGTAACTGTTAGTGGTATCTTCTTCAAACATAGCTCATTTTAAACGTCATTCCCAGGCCTTTCTTCTGGTGTGTAGCTCTTTCAAATTTGCCGTAACCATGGTTACGCATTTTGGGGAAAAAGTCATGATATTCTGAAATAAGGGGTCTTATTTTTCTAACTTTGTCAGTTTTAAAGCTAGAGAGGTCTAGTTTTTTGCATCAGGTAGCATTTAACAAGTACTGCAAGATTTTATTAAAAGTCTCGCGATATCTCGTACAATATCTCGTCAAACGAGATATTTCGAGATTTCAGTAATCTTGCCCTGGAGGCCACAGTTTTGCAGGAATCTTTTTGAAACTGGCATATCGTAAGTCCTACACTATTATCTCGAAATCAATTTTTCATTTTTTTAATTCGGCCGCTAGGGGGCGCTGGGTGCAAACCTCTCCAACATATCATGTTTTGGCAATATCTCCAAAACTGTGAGCCTCAATTACATAAACTATAGCTTATTTTCATCCTCTGAGTCTTTTTGAATCCTTATGTAGTCATTTCGACTCAATCTTGAGTCACTTTGTCAGTGTGTCCGTCTGTTTCTCAGTTGTCCTCAAATCCGCTTGCTTGCCGGTTCTTGCGTCTCACATATAGCATTCTACAGGCCACAGTTTTGAAATAATCCTTTTAAAACTATTACATCTTATGTCTTACACTAATATCTCGAAACGGATTTTTCATTTTCCAGAATTGGCCGCTAGGGGGCGGTGCACTGAAATTTGCACAACATATCATTTTTTGGCCATATCTCCAAAACTATAAACCTAATTTACATAAACTATAGCTTATTTTCTTCCTCTGGGTCTTTCAAAAAACCTGGTGTATTCATTTGGTCTCAATCTTGAGTCACTTTGTCTGTGTGTCCGTCTGTTTCTCAGTTGTCCTCAAATCCGCTTGCTTGCCGGTTCTTGCGTCTCACATATAGCATTCTACAGGCCACAGTTTTGAAAGAATCATTTTAAAACTATTACATCTTATGTCTTACACTAATATCTCGAAACAGATTTTTCATTTTCCAGATATGGCCGCTAGGGGGCGGTGCACATAAACTTTAACAACATATCATTTTTTGCCCTTTTCTCCAAAACTATAAACCTCATTTACATAAACTATAGCTTATTATCTTCCTCTGAGGTTTCTTCATAACATGATTAAGTCATCTGTTCACAATCTTGGGTCAGGTTGTCAGTATGTTGTCTGTTTGTCAGTTGTCCTCAATTTCGCCTGCTTCCTGGTTCTTGCGTCTCACATGTAGCATTCTACTGGCCACAGTTTTGCAGGAATCGTTTTGTAAATTACACTTGTCATATATCGTGATGATATCTGGAAGCCCCATGTTTATTATTCAAATAAGTTAAAGATCAAGGTCAAGGTGATCAAAATATATCAAAATCTTATTTTCTTTAGAACTTTGTTAATATTGCTTCTTTCTTCAAAAACTATGGATTATTTTCTTTCACTTTGACACTGCTCGTTCATCTGACTAACTTAACATCATTTCCGGCAAGCGCGTGACCTCAGGTCATCTAGTTTGTTTGTTTGTTTGTGTCCGCTCTACAGGCCACAATTTTCAAGCAATCGTTCTGCCATTTATGGAATAAGTATAAAATCCATAACCCTCGGTGCCTATTGTTTTTGGCCCTGATCGGTCAAAAGTCAAGGTCAGGGTCACCAAAAAGCCCTAATACGGCTCTTTGCTCATATTTTCGTTAATAATAATCGCAGCCATTCAAGCAGTAGCTCATTCTATTCGCGACAAGATGGCGACAAGCGCCACTGCAAATTTGTTCCATTCTGATTTTCAATTGGTACGCATTTTTAGGGAAAAATCATGAAATTTTTTTTTTCTAACTTTGCCATTTTTAAAGATAAAGGCGTCACTTTTTTGCATTAGGTAATACTCAATGAGGTGTTTATCATAAAAAAGCAAGTCTCGAAATATTTCGTGCCATTTCTAGTCAAACGAGGTCTTTCGAGATTTCATTAAATATGACCTAGAGGTCGCAATTTTTTTTATCAAAGGCTTTTGTGTAATTTATAAATATCTTAAAATTGTTTTTTTCAATTTTCGGAAATAGCCACCAGGGGGCGTGGTACATGAACCAATGTAACATATCATTTTTCTGCAATATCTAAAAAAAATTTGAACGTGACACAATTTTTTTTGGTATTATCTGAAACAAGAACCATGGGCTTCTTTCTCTGCAACAACAGCCTTGTGCTGCCGCTACCATGGTTACCAACTTTTGGGGTAAAACTTATCAATATCAAAATGTGCAGTTTTAGGCTTCCATCTCGATTAATATTCATGTTTAAAGGGTCTAGTTTTTTTCTTAAGGCCGCTTCCACTTGGTTCTAAGTCATTCAATTGCAAGTCTCGTCAAATCTCGCTCGGTTTATCGCATAACGAGAAATTACGAGATTTCACAGAAATGCTTATAACTTGGTCACCTTTTTGGCTAAAGAGGAGAAATTTTCGCCATTTCCTAGAAATTTAGTAGCTCAACCGTATAAAACCACAAATCTCGACAAATCTCGACAAATCTCGCATTATCTCCCGCCAAACGAGAATATTCAAGATTTTGAACAAATGTCTATATCTCGGTCCTTTTAATGCTAGATATTCTATTTTTCTATTGTTTGAGAATGCTTTGACTAGTTTTAGGTGACATAAGTACATATCTCATCATATCTCGCTCCATTTATCGTCAAACGAGAACATGGAACCATTCAAAGAAATGACTATAATGCTGCCATTTTTTACACTAAAGACATAGTTTTCAGCATTTGACAGCGTCTGACACTCCCAGTCAAATTATGTGATTAAATTGCAATTTTCGTCAAATCTCGCCTCGTTTTTCATCTAATGATGAAGATACGTCCAATTGCCAAGAGCACAAGTGGCTATAGGGTTGACCGGTAAGTGCAGGCAAGGATATTACAGTTGCAAGTTTGCGTGCGCGGTCGTCCATGAATCTCAGAAAGCAGCATTGAATAAAGGACAAAAGCCGCTAAATGTGAAGGGGACACACCTGTGATTTTTATTGTGTCCCCTTGTGCACCGACCTGTGTTGCCAGGAACCACTGGCAAATCTTTCAAAACGGGGAAGGATCCCCGATTTTGTAGTTGGGTGTGTCAAAATATGGGCGGATCCCTGGTTTAGCAGTAGGGGGCAGGGGTTAAATTTTAATTATACATCAAATATATATAATAAAAAAAAATCTCGGAACTTATTTTTTTTTCTTTTAGAAATTAGCCGCCAGATGGCGCTGCAGCAATCATTATTGTGCTATATCTCCAAAACTATAGACAGTATCACAACATTGATTGCAGCATATGAAACTAAATTTAATGCGTTTATCCTCGTGGGGACTCTGTCATAATTTCCATTACCATGGTGACCTAAGATAGATTACAATTCTTGAAATTCAAAATATGGAGATATTTATTCCTATAGACTGTGGCTTATTTTATTCATGCCTTCCATACTCTATGGCATGATTACACGCCCCTCACTAGGAGTTTTTCCGTCTGTCTGTCTGTCTGTTCGTCTGTCTACTCATCTGCGACTTTTGAAAATCAGCCAAACCACAAAAAGATGTGTTTCTATTTCCCCCCATGATAGGGGTTTGTCATTTGGTCAGATCCAAATGTTTCCTGTCTGTCTTCCTTTTAACCCTTGGTGCCTATTGTTTTTGGTCATGATGCATCAAAGGTCAAGGTCAGGGTCACCAAAAAACTTAAAAACGTTTTTGTTTCTGCATATCTTCCTCAATAATAAACAAAGTCAGTCAAACTGTAGCTCGTTGTATTCGCGACGAGATGGCCACTAGTGCCATTACACAATTGTTCAATTTTGCTGTTTCCATGGGTAGGTATTTTGCGGAAAAATTCTAGAAATTTTAAACTATTCTAATTTTGCAAATTTAAAAGCTAGAGACGTCTGTGTTTTTGTATTAGGAAGTATTTTATGACATGTTTATCATGCAATAGAAAGTCTCGTAGAATCTCGTGCCATTTCTCGACAAACGAGATTTTTCGAGATTTCATTAAATATGACCTAGAATTCGTATTTTTAGAAAAATGGCTTTGAAAGTGGTGTTTTTTGTGTAATTTATAAATATCTCGAAATTGTTTTTTTTTCCTTTTATTTTAAAATAGTCACCAGTGTACGTGAAACACTGTAACGTATCATTTTCTGCAATAACTTAAAAAAATTTTAAACATGTCACAATTCCTATTATCGTATCTGTAACTAGGATCATTGTCTTATTCCTTTGCACATGTAGATTTGTGCTGTGGTTACCATGGTTACCAAAATGGGGTAAAACTTGGCAATTTGAAAATATGGAGTTTTTCGCTTCCATTTCTGTTAAATTAATACTACGGAAGTCTAGTGTTTTAAAAAAAGGTAGACTTGATTCTTAGTCATTCATTTGCAAGTCTCGTCAAATCTAGCTTGATTTTCCGAAATTGAGAAAATACGAGATTTCACATAAATGCTTATAACTCGATCACGGTTTATGATAAAGAGGAGTAGTTTTCAGCATTTGGTAGCATTTCAGAAGCTAAACATGGTTAAACCGCAAATCTGACCACGTCTCGTACCATATCCCGCAAACGAGAATATCCGTGATTTCGAACAAATGTCTATATCTCGGTCATTTAATGCTAGAGATTTTATTTTTCTATTGTTCAAGAATCACTTGATTAGTTTTAAGTGATAAAAGTGAATATCTTGTCATATCTCGCACAATTTCTTATCAAACGAGAACCATTAAAAAAAACGCCTATAATTCTGTTTTTTTTTATACTGAAGACCTATAGTTTTCAGCAATTAATAGCGTCTAACACTCTCGGTCACATTATGTGATTATATTGTTAGTTTCTTCAAAACTTGCATCGTTTTTCTTCAAATAAAGAAAGTACATCCAATTGCCATGACCATAAGTGGCCGCAGAATGTTATAGTAAATGTCGGCAGGGGCATTACATTTGACAGTTGGAGCATTGTTCTATGGGTGTGCGATGGTCCGTGAAACGACACAATTGGGATTATTTCCCATCTGTGCTTTTGGTTGTGGCCTCTTTTCCTGCTTTGTATGGACGCATTTTGAGAATTTCCCTGCATCGAGAGCTTAATGACTTGTTCTAAAGGGTAATCCCTTTAAACAAACAAAGAGAGAGGCTCCCCCAAAATGTTACTAAATGCAGTGATTGTGTTGCTGGTAAACACAATCACAACTATAATATCAGGGACGGATTCCCTGTTTTGCAGTTGGGTGCAGGGCCGGATAATCGGTTTGCAATCGGGGGTAGGGGTTAAATATAAATAATATATATATATATAAATATATATATATATAATAATAATAATAATAATAATAATAATAATAATATAAAAATAATATTAACAAATTAATAATACATCTCGAGGCTTACTTTTATCATTTTGGAAAATAAATACCAGATGGCACTGCAGTAATCACTCTTGTGACATATCTCCAAAACTATAAACTGTGTCAAAATTTTGATTGCAGCATCTGAAACTAGATATAATGCGTTTATCCTCTTGGTCCCTCTGTCATATTCTTCCCTTACAATGGTGACTTAATATAGGTTACAATTCTTGAAATTCAAAATATGAAGTTTTATTCGAATAGACTCTGGCTTATTTTATTCATACTTTCATTTCTCTATGCCATGAGTACATGACCTTCACCTTGAGTTTTTTTCCGCCTCTCTGTCTGTTTGTCTGTCTACTCGTCTGGGACTTTTGAAAATCAACATAACCACATGAAGATATGCATCTTTCTCCCCAACAGTAGGGGTTGTTCATTTGACCAGTTCCAAATGTTCCCTGCCTTTCTGCTGCTTGTTGTCTGTTAGTTTGACTATCTTATTTCTAGTTCCGGCGAGTTCTCGACCTATGGTCGTCTAGTTTTGTTTGTTTGTCACGATGTTTGTTTGTTTGTTTGTACTCTTCTGGCCACAGTTTTGTTGCAATCGATCTGAAATTTACAGGGTTGATTGAAAGTCAAAAGTTCTGGAAACATATTTATTATCAACGTACGTCAAAGTTCAAGGTCAAGGTCATAAAAAAAGTTGAAATTTTATTTTCTTCTTAACTTTGTCAATATTGATCCTATATTCTCAAACATAGGCTCATTTTCTTCCACTGCGTCTTCTGCATTACATGGTTTAGTCATCTTGTCTCAGCTTTGTGTCGCTTTGTCAGTATGTCTGTCTGTCAGTTATCCTAACATTTGCCTTCTTGCATGTTCTTGTGTCTTACATGTTCTTGTGTCTTACATATAGCATTTTACAGGCCACAGTTGTACAGGAATCCTTTAGAAACTGATACATCTTATGTGATGCACTTTTATCTCGAAAGGGTTTTTTTTCTTTTTCGGAAAATAGGCATTGGGTGGGGGGAGGGGGGGGGGGGCTATGCGGCAGTCAAAACACTTCTACATTTATTTGGCCATATCTCCAAAAAAATAAACCTGAATTACATAAACTATAGCATATTTCTTTCTCTGAGTCTTTTATATAGCCTGGTCAATTCATCTGACCTCAATATTGTGTCACTTTGTCAGTATATCTGTCTGTTTGTCAGTTGTTCTCAATTTCGCCTGCTTGCTGGTTCTTGCGTCTTACATATAGCATTCTACAGGCCACAGCTTTGCAGGAATCCTTTTGAAACTAGTACATCTTATGTCTTGCACTTAAATCTCCAAAGTGATTTTTCATTTTCGGAAAATAGCCAATAGGGGGCGCTGCATTGAAAACACTACTACATACAGTTTTTTTGGCCATATCTCCGAAACTATAAACTTGAATTGCATAAACTATGGTTTATTTTCTTACTCTTAGTCTTTTTCATAACTTTGTTAGGTCATCTGGGCTCAACCTTGTGTCACTTGCTAAGTATGTAAGTCACTTCAAAATGTTGTTTTCCTCATAATATTGTCAATATTGGTTCGACATTCACAAACTTTAGCTCATTATCTTCCTCTGCGTCCTCTTCATAATCTGGTCTAGTCGGCTAGTTTTAACTGTGTCATCTTGTCAGTATGTCTGTCCGTTTGTCAATTGTCCTCAGTTTCGCTTGTTAGCGGTTTCTTGCCTCAGACATTCTACAAGCCAGTTATGCAGGAATCACTGTGTAACTTACATATCGTATATCGTAACGATTTCTTGAAGGTGTATGTGGCTCATTTTCTTCCTTTTCGTCTGCTTTATAAAATGATCTAGTTATCCGTCTACCCGTCATACCTGTCAGTATGTCTGATTGTTTTTCAGTTGTCCTTACTTTCGCCTGCTTGCTGGTTATTTGGTCGAATATATAACATGCTAGAGGGCACCGTTTATATTAAACAACTTTAAAAAACCTATATATCTCTTGTAAATGCATGCATTCTTGAAGCAGTACGTGTTTTTAAATAGATCAAAGGCGAATGCTACTTTAAACTTCAAAACTGCTGTTTTGTTGTTGTCCGAAACAGTCGCAGCCACAAATTTACTTCAGTGTTTCCGTCCAACCGTGGGCATTTTTCTTGGGCAGGAGTTAGGGTTACTATGGTTCCGAACTGTTGAGGTTAAATGGTTGACAATTGAAAAAAAAGTGTGTCTTATTTATAAAACTTTGTCATTTTAAAGCTACAGAGGTCTATTGTGTTTTGCAGCAGGCAGCATTTAATTGTTTTTGTTGTTGTAATTTTAATCGTATACAGTGATATATATATTCAGAGTTCATTCTCTATTCTATAACAAATAACAAAAGCATAAATACATTCATTCCAGACCATCTTTTAGTTTCTGTGCGATGCACAGCATAATAAATAACAACAATAAATTCAAAGTAATATTATATTTTATTGTATAGAATAGCACAGTAGTGGCAGGTTACATAAAGGATGTATATATATACAACATATTCAGTTCTTGTGATACGGTGTGTTATGATCAGTAAAACTTTTATAATTGACATCCGTGTGGTATAAGTTCTTGTATAGCAGCTTTTTGGTGGGGGTGAGCACGTCCACTCTTTAATGTGAACTTTGTCTGTCCTTGGCTTCATAACGCTCATACGAGGAAGGTGTGACATTCAAATATTTTTCAGACCCGACTTTTCATGTATGTCAGTTGCCAGTGTTGTGCAGCCACTATTTTATAAACATACCTGTTCTCCCCGGAGCGACCGACTGTGCTTATCACACAGCCTGTCATTTCCTGTCCCCAATTGACGGAACCAGGCATGACCCCAGTGAGTAACGGTACGCCACTAGTTTTTCTAGGAGAGAACATCCGTGCCTATCACACATCCTGCCACCCCCTGTCCTGTCCCCAAGGGCCGTTACTAGCCATGTCCCCAATGAGTCATGGTACGCCACTGGTATTTCCTGGAGAGACCGACCATGCTTATCAAACAGCCTGGCATCTTCTCACTCCCAGTGACATGCACATCTGAGTATAATATAAGACCGGGAAAATCGAGAAACCAGTAAACAAAGCTCTGCGATAATGTGTTAGTAATTTTAAAACTGTCTAAATATACTCCGGAAACTGGCCAATTGTGACCATTTATGTCTTAGTAAAATGATAATGGATGTTTCGAATACATATATCAGTAGTTGTAATTATTTATATATTTAACGACGGACACTTATATAAAACTGGCAGAAGAGGATGCGACGGCTTTGTGCAGAAGACCCCATATCATCATCATTCCATTACTTTGACCTTCACAATACTAATCAAGGTTACGTCTTACTGAACAATACAGTTTCTGCCTGTAATAGTGAGTACACCGATGCTTCCATTGAAAAGTTACGCTGATCAGATTTGTCGAATCACAAGCCATTTGTCAGTGACGATATAATAAAAATCTAATAATATATTTTAGTGTTTACAGAATTTATAAATAGTCATTTTTTATGTATCCGTCTCAATTCAACAATAAAGAATGAACAAAATATTTCAGTTATAAACTCATATGAATGTATAAATGGGATAATAATTCATGATATTTAGTTGATTGTACAGTGTTTTTTCCGACTTTCCTTTTTGTATAGAAATTAACATAAGGAACACATTCCAGACCA
Source organism: Sipunculus nudus (assembly GCA_026874595.1). Taxonomy (NCBI): domain Eukaryota; kingdom Metazoa; phylum Annelida; class Sipuncula; order Golfingiida; family Sipunculidae; genus Sipunculus; species Sipunculus nudus. Next base: position 48,609,392 of record CM049312.1, read on the forward strand.
TCCGTCCGTTCTATGCCGCATTGATATGTAATATTTAACCCTTCTCGGGAAAACAAAAGATCTTTGGGATAAATAATACAGTCAAAATCATTGCATGTCATCATTCAGTAAACTGTTCCAAATTTCTTTGTTGTAAATTGCACATGTTTCAATAGACAAAAATATATTCAAATTTGAGCTGATATCAATATATATATATATATATATATATATGTATCTATATGCTATCAAGATGTAACTAATACTCATAAATACAATAATGTGACAGTGTACGAAAAATGACAGTATGAATAGAATGCAACATAATTCATTTATTCCTGAAAGTAGAAAATGTGATGTCATGATCAGAGAAGTATGTATCATGAACTTCTGCAGTTACTTCCATTGTACCAATATTGTTGTGGTATATATGGTCTATCAGTGTGCCTCTGTCAGTTGTAGGCTTCCTTATAAATTGCTCAAATCCCATTTCCTTCATTAAAACACATAATTTGCTTGTTTCCTCTCATTCAAATCAGCATAAAGTCGCCCAATATAAATACTGGAAAATTCAAAAAGAAAAGAAGAGATAACAGAACAAAATCTTTGGCAAAAGCGTTCAAGAGGGTATAACGGTTTCTGTAGACAACAATTATAATGGTGTTGGATTCAAATTCAAATTTTCAAATGCACAATTTTACATTCCAGGCCTTCACACTCGACAATAACTTCCTCTGGCTTCATTTTCTGTTTTACGCATATCATGACACCATGCAATCCACTGTGCCTCTGCTCAGATGGTACATTATCCCTGAATGTCTCATACTGGTACTTCTCTGAAAAAATATTCAGAATGTGGTCATCTGTCGGATATGTTTCCGTTAAACACATAACATCTGCCCGTTTGAAATGCGGGCTTGTCTATCGTTCAATAAGTCGGGCATTTTCGGGAGAAAATAACGTATATTCAGCTGACCAATTACTGTCCACTCAGGGTTTCGTTTCATCAGATTCAGTTCGTCTGTTGGTATTGTATTGTGCTGCATTTCCTCTTCTAATTTCCTGTTAGCCTTAATTCCAGCGGCATCAAAATCTACGATATATAAACCTTCCAATGTTTTCACCCTACTAAATGCAACATATGCTTGTCCTTTTGCAAAACGCTTCGCCTTTTTCATTTTCACAAGAATTTTGTCTATAATTAAACCCTGGCATTTGTGGATGGTGACTGCCCATGCTAAGCTTAATGGGAATTGACTTTTTGGAATCCGAGCTCCCTTTCGATTACCTTTTTCGTATCTTGCTTCATGTTTTTTTAATAGGCACTCCACTAGGGTATTCCTGTTTGCATTGACTAGCAGATAAGCACCTTTCCCAACAGATTCATCATCAGATTTCACCAAAATCACTTGAACAGTTCAATTGACATTTTTTACTATCTGTTTCACTGTTCCGATAACACCATTTACAAGACCATCGGCCGTATCGATGTTCTATGTAAGCATGACCCTGACACCAACTGTTAATATAAGAACCGTATGTAAGCCCGCCGTTTCTGATCGCTTTTATGATGTTGCCACCTTTTCTAGATTGACCTGCCCAGTGCTGTCAGTTTTATCATCTGATGCATGAATGTATATCAAATTGTCTTCATTGGGCTCAAATTCTTTCAATTTCTTCAAATTTCTTTCATCAACGTCACTATTGTATGCATAAACATGCAGAGCGTCTTCTGGATAATTTTGATCATCTTCTGTAATCTGTCGTGATTCGTGTAATGAAATATCTGCTTCAGTACGGTTTCCGGTTCTAATACGACAGAGTATTTAAAGCAAAGGTACAGTCATCTTTTTGGCGCATCACTTCGTCCAATTCATGTAGCTGGAAGTTGTCTTTCCAAAGATTGCCTTGAAGTCTTTCAACAGGATCTTTTACCAGTTGATAGCTCTATGACTGTAATACTGGGGGCAGCTAATACAGGTCTCCTACTGCCAAGATTAAACGTTTCCGAATAAAACTGATTCAGCTGAAACACCTTTGATTTTCTGCAGACGCTTGTGAATGTTTAGCAACATATCTGATCCAACCATCGAGATCTCGTCAATGATCAATAACTGCAGATTTTCCAGTTTTGCCCTCAATGTGTTCAATTTGTCAAAAGAAATATGATCACCGCCATACTTTCTTGTCTGCAGCGATAAAGCTGAATGTATTGTCATTCCACCAATATTGAAAGTAGCGACTCCAGCGGGTGCCGTCAGAAGTACTGTGATATCGGAAATACCTATTGCGTTTGACATGCGAAACAGTTTTATCACGTCACATTGTACGAGCTTAATGACATGGGATTTCCCCAACACCACCTGGTCCACTCATAAACACATAATAAGGCTTTATAACTTACTTTAGTTTCAAAGCTAAAATAGCTTCTTTGCACCATTTCCTGTTGAAGAATACGATTTGTGCTTGTTTCTCATTTAAACCGCGTATTATCTTTCTGTATTCATTATATGGTAAGACTTGTCTCTCGGCCTCTGCAATAATTTCTGAAGTATGATTGCACACAGGATTTTCGATCAAATCTGCATTGGCGTCAAGATCCTGTTGATCTATGTCTCTTTCTACTTCTACTCCTTCACTTTCGACTTGCAAATTGCTATGTTCAGCACCAGGTGCATCATTTGCCCACGTATGTTCAGGCGCTCCAAACTGTGCATTGTTTTGGATTGCTTGGTCCACAAGTTCTACGTTTTCTGTGTATTTTGCTTCATTTACAGCTATCCAATCCTGTATATTAAAGTAATGAGACGCAAAATCATCAAAACCACCCAACAGATCAACATCTTCGTTACACCATAGTAGATATAGCATCAGCTTTGCTCGATAGAAGTTACTTGGAGGTTTTTCAATACTAAACTTGTTAAATCTAATTACTGCTGGACATTTTCGTTTATACATCATAGCTCCACTCATCAACTTTCTTTCTGTTTGTAGTTCTGCTTGATCAGCCTCTTGGAAGTTATCAGAATGTAGTAAAACTGGCATGCTTTCATTTTCGTCTTCATTCATTTTTCCATACTTCACTATGCAAAGTCTGCTAGACACAGATTTTCGACAGAGCTTGGTGTAATCGAGTACCGCTAAGTAACATTGCTCTGGAAATTTTTTTCTTCTGCGTCTGTCATATCATCCAGTTCTTTCTGTGGTTTAAGGACAGCTGCGCGCACATCTTTCGCATCAGTATTGTTGAACCGTTTCATCGGCATAGACAATATTCGGTAAACAGCTTCATGGGCACTTACTTCACGGTCTTACAGCCTTTTTCATTTATCTGAAAACACTCCATTTATTCCAAAGATTTTCTCTCTAGAGGATATTCTAAATTTTTTACATAATTCTTCAATTCAAGTTTTCCATTATATTCAATATCTTGTGCTTAAATCTGCCATTTCAAGGTTAAAAACCTTTCTCCCTCTTGGATTGCGCAATATATATATTTTAAACTCAATTGAAATCTGTTAAATCAAATGAGATTATTTAATTTCTTTATTTCATTGTTTTTTTGTATATTTAGTTCATGTGCTAGTGTATATATTTATATGAGTAATTTAAGAAAGATACAATGCAAGAGTATTTGGAACAGTTAATGTCAAATCATAAGAGTACAATTGGTCTGATGATGGTTATCGTATGTGTGCAAGAGAGTTACATATTGAACGAAGGGTTGTCACCGGGAACTGGTTATTTATGGGGAACATCAATCAAACTGCCCTCTTTTGTCATTATTAATGGCTGATTTTTCTGTAATTGCACTAAACCTGAGAGGACTCAGGAAAAATGAAAACGGAATTAGTATTTTGAACTGGTTATCTGAAAGATTTGGTACCAAATGCAAAATATACCTACAAGAGGCACATTGCACTCCTAATATAGAGGCGCGGAGGAAGGATTGGCCAGGTTCTATGTACTTTGCACATGAAACAAATATGTCTAAGGGAGTTATAACATTAATTGGGAAGGATTTAGATATTTGTGTGAACATCAGTCAGGTTGACACAAAGGTCGATATAAAATCCTGAGATAAACTGCGCATGAAAAAGATTTCTTATTCATAAATACTTGCATGCAAAATACTGAAACTGACCAGGTAGCCTTTCTCCTACACATCCATGACTAAATAGCTTACACTTGGATTTTAGTAATTTGGGGTGGCGATTTTAATGTATGTCTCTCAAATATGGATGCAGATGAAGAGCACTACCAGCGGAAAGATAAATCTGTGAATTTAATAAAAAATTAATATCTGATTTTGAGTTAATAGATCTCAGAAGAATAAGAAATCCAGACTGCAGACGGTATACATGGCGTTCGAAAACCCCTTTTAAGCAACGTAGACTAAATATGTTATTGGTTGTAAACGAACTGAATACTCACGTAACTACTGTTGATATTGCTCCTACTATCTTTACTGATCACTCAGCTGTAATGTTAAAGGTAAATTATTTACCTGATGATACACACGGTCCGTCATATTTGAAGCTGAATACATCTTTATTAAACGATCCTGAATATGTGCTACTAATAAAAGAATCTATTGACTCCTTGAGGAGGACTGTACAGAAACAAGGGACCTATGGGTCACGGCGCTCAGCTGTTATATATGATAAAAAAAATATGATTTAGAAATGAGGCACATGCTGGTTTTGTGTGGAAATAAGTATAAGTTGTATTATGAGTTGTTGTTGTTTAACTTATGCATGATTTTGATAGTACCTTTGGAGACAGGGAAGAGGATTGATTTCATTTATTTTATTAACAAATGGAGAACTATTGTCACACAGATTTTGACTTGGCCATATAACTTATAAGCAGAACATATAATATGAGTTTAACTATTTATTTAAAAAAATTACAAATATTGTCCCAGATATAATTTTTATTAAAAATAATAAGAGAATCGTATGATTTTTAAAATGAAATATAACTGAAATGATTATTAAAATAATATTAAAGAATATATTCATGAATGCATTCATGAATACATTTGGAAAGTATTTGCACTGGTATTCATATTTCATTTTTACCTGAATTCCCATTCTATATGCAAGAAATTTTATAATTGAGTACATATTGATATTCGTATTTAAATACAATTGCAAAGTATTCCCACCATGTCTGGTATTTATTCAGTTTTCACCAAACAATGGTGTTGAAAATCCAGAATGTACAAAATTCACACATTTAAATAATGATCATAAGTACCTGGTTTATGGCTTTTATTTATATTAAAAAAAATAAATGTAATATATTCATTTTGGACTAATTTCACATCAATGTACACACTAGACACAGTAGGAATCTAGATTAATAATATCAACTGCATCTTTGTCTATCATTAATTTCCTTCATATGATTCCTAATGATTAGTAAACAATAATATGATTTACTTTTTTATTATTAAAATTGAACTGAAAAATGCCATAGGTGACTGCATGGTGTTATATGGAATACGTGACATTCTATCCATCGAAACAAGATTCTTATATCATCAGTATCTGCAAGTTAATTCCCTATCATTATAAACTAACAAATTTTTTCTATTTTTCTTTAATTTGTTATTAAAAACCAATAAAAATTGATTAATTTATTGTTTACTGTTATGTTGTTGGTAAAAACTACTAGATGAGTTGGGTTGGACACCTGGATCAACTGTGGCTGGCCAAAAGCTGCCTGGCTACCCCAGTATATGCCTCGAATCAAGCGTGCATAATTTGCTGAAAGTTCAACAAGGTCAACATACAGGTGACTCAAGAGTGGCTGGAGAGAGCCACGGTCTGATATGGTCTAATAAAAACATTAATAAAAGCTACAATTTTTGGCCAATTTCTTTCAGCTTTCTTAACTAAAAAGCTGAAATCCTTATGTGTGCATGATATGAAAATTATATAAACAGAGCTCACAAGAAACAAACGTGAAATGGTCAAAGTTAGGCAAAATTTAAGGTACTAATTTTATATTTATACTAATAACTTATAAAATTTTTAAAAATTCAGAACTAATTTTGGGTATTCAATTGAATCTTGATTAAATAATGTTATATCCCTGACAAAAAATCTCTAGCTTCAGCAAGCCCCTTGTTAAGGGAGTAAATATATTTCTTGATTTTTTTACAAAGTGCATTATGTTTGGGCCCATAACTTAAAACAATTATGCAATACTGACATCATTTCTGGCATGTGCACAGAGAATATATAGAAAAACATGTATATTATATATGATTAAAGTCAGATCAGTGGTTTTGATATTAGGCAGTATTGAAGTGTAACAATGGGTTTTTAATTGAAAAATGAAGTTTTTCATTAATATCTCAAAGGTATTAAGTCCTAGTGACCAAATTCTTGGCATGGTAGGGGATTTTGGAGACATCTAATTGTATGCCAAATTTTAGGAACGAGAGCTGAAGCTGGGGAGCTGAGCTCTTGCAAACTGCATAACACTAGCCTGATGTAAACAATATGTTACATGGTGCATGAAAACTTGAATAAAATCTACAGTTTTTGATCAACTGGTTACAAATTTTTGGTGTTAACAGACAAAATGCTAACAAAAACATGCGCAGAAAATTAAATCCACAGTACTTACAGGAAAAAAACGTGCCATGGTCAAAGTTAGGCAAAATTAAAGGTACCAATTTTTTATTTTTGTTAATATTAAAAATATATATATAAATATATAAAATTTATTAGATTTTGATCTAATTTTGGGTATAGAATTTAATTTTGATTAATTAAAGTTATATTACTTGAAAAAAGTTTTGTGTTAAGTGATCAAATATCTTTCCTGATTTTTTTACAAAATGCATTATGTTCTGGCCCATAACTTTTTGAAATTATATAATACAGACATAATTTCAGGCATGTACATAGGAACTATATAGAGGAATATTTATGGTAAATATGAGGAAAAACAGATGAGTGGTTTTGATATTAGGCAGCCCTGAAGTGTCAAAAATAGGTTTTTAATAAAAAATTGAGGTTTTTCCTTAATTTCTCAAAGGAACAAAGTCGCAAAGACCCAGTTTTCGGCTTGGTGGGAGATCTTGGGGACATCTAACACTATGCCGAATTTTGGATTCCTAGGTCTTACGGTTTTAAAACGTGCCACATCTACGGACGGACGGACGGACGGACAGACGGACGGACGACGGACAGTGGACCACGACTATAGCTCAGATGACTTATAGTCAGCTGAGCTAAAAATGGATGAAAAATCGTGGTTGGAATTTTTAAAATTTAAATAAAAGAATTTTCAATTTAATTTGCAAAACAGAAAAAAAAGAAAAGAGAAAAGGGCAGGCAAAACTTCTTGAACAAAATTAAATTAGCCGAAGAGAACTTGATTGTAAACAGGACAAACATTATACGACAAAAAACGGCAGGAATTGGTACGGACTTTTTTTCGCAATGCCTGCAGATACGGGCCTGATTTTTGGTGTGTTGGCAGATAATGAGCAGTTACAGATCGAGTTCGTGTTTCGTTCCGGTTGACCTACTTTTGACCGTTTTACGGCTCCTGAACAAAAACATTTCATAAAAAATAGAGATTGTCATGACATATACACATATACGGACTTTTTTTTCGCAATGCCTGCAGATATTGGCCTGATTTTTGGTGTGTTGGCAGATAATGACAAGTTACTGATCGAGTTCGCGTTTTGTCCAAGTTGACCTACTTTTGACCGTTTGACGGTGCCCTAACATAGAAAATTTCATGAAAAATATAAATTTTCATGACAAGTGCACATGTACGGAATTTTTTTAGCAATGCCTTCAGATACGGGCCTGTTTTTTTATGTGTGGGCAGATAATGACAAGTTACAGCTCGAGTTAGTTCGTGTTTTGTCTCAGTTGACCTACTATTGACCGTTTGAAGGTGCCCTAACATACAAAATTTTATGAAAAATATAAATTTTCATGGCAAGTGCACATGTACGGACTTTTTTCCGCGATGCCTGCAGATACGGGCCTGATTTTTGGTTTGTTGGCAGATAATGACAAGTTACAGATCGAGTTCGCGTTTTGTCCAAGTTGACCTACTTTTGACCGTTTGACGGTGCCCTAACATAGAAAATTTCATGAAAAATATAAATTTTCATGACAAGTGCACATGTACGGAATTTTTTTAGCAATGCCTTCAGATACGGGCCTTTTTTTTTTAGGTGTGGGCAGATAATGACAAGTTACAGCTCGAGTTAGTTCGTGTTTTGTCTCAGTTGACCTACTTTTGACCGTTTTACGGCTCCTGAACATAGAAAATTTCATGAAAAATATAAATTTTCATGACAAGTGCACATGTACGGACTTTTTTTCGCGATGCCTGCAGATACGGGACTGATATTTGGTGTGTGGGCACATAATGACAAGTTACAGATCGAGTTAGTTCGTGTTTTGATTCAGTTGACCTACTATTGACCGTTTGAAGGTACCCTAACAGAGAAAATTTCATGAAAAATATAAATTTTCATGACAAGTGCACATGTACGGACTTTTTTTTCGCAATGCCTGCAGATATTGGCCTGATGTTTGGTGTGTTGGCAGATAATGACAAGTTACAGATCGAGATTGCGTTTTGTCTCGGTTGGCCTTCTTTTGACCGTTTGACGGTGCCCTAACATAGAAAACTTCGTGAAAAATATAAATTTTCATGACAAGTGCACATGTACGGACTTTTTTTCGCAATGCCTGCAGATACGTGCCTGATTTTTGGTGTGTGGACAGATAATGACCCGTTACAGATCAAGTTCGTGTTTCGTCCCGATTGACCTATTTTGACCGTTTTACGGCTCCTGAACATAGAAAATTTCATGAAAAATATAAATTGTCATGACAAATACACATGTACGGACTTTTTTTCGCAATGCCTGCAGATATTGGCCTGATGTTCGGTATGTTGGCAGATAATGACAAGTTACAGATCGAGTTCGCGTTTTGTACAAGTTGACCTATTTTTGACCGTTTGACTGTGCCCTAACATAGAAAACTTTATGAAAAATATAAATTTTTATGACAAGTGCACATGTACGGACTTTTTTTCGCAATACCTGCAGATACGGGCCTGATTTTTGTGTTTGGGCAGATAATGACCAGTTACAGATCAAGTTCGTGTTTCGTCCCGGTTGACCTATTTTTGACCGTTTTACGGCTCCTGAACATAGAAAATTTCATGAAAAATAGAAATTTTCATGAGAAATGTACACGTACAGCCTTTTTTAGCCCTCAGCTCATAGCCTGATAGGCTATTGTCATCACCGAAGCTGTGCGTCTGCCTGTCCGTCCGGCCGGCCGGCCTCCGTCCGGCGTCCGTTAACTTTTACCTTGGGAGCGGGAATCTCTAAATTGATTCACCGTTGGAATTTTATTTTCATAAGTGAAGGTGTTTATCATTATATCTCAGTCAAGTTTGAAGATGGGTGACATTGACCCATTTTTCTACATTTTAGAGCTGATTATAGAAAAACACTCAGAAGCTTATATCTCAGGAACAATTGTGTGGATTTTCACAAAACTTACTATGATCATTGAGACTGATGATATGTACGTGCTGCATAATTTTGGTGGTGCCAACTGCAATTTCTGATTTTTTAATCATTTTTTATCGGATTTTTCAATTTTGGCCTTGTAAGCGGGATATCTCTGAAAGGATTCACCGTTGGAATTTTATTTCATCAGTGAAGATGTATATCAATAAAATCTTGGTCAAGATGGAAGATGGGTAACCTTGACCTATTTTTCTTTGTTTTAGAGCTGATTATACAAAACCACTCAGAAACTTATATCTCAGGAAGCGTGTGGATTTTCACAACACTGACTATGATCATTGGGAATGATGGTATGTACGTGCTGCACAATTTTGGTGGTGCCACCTGCAATTTCTGATTTTTTAATGAATTTTTATCGGATTTTTCAACTTTCGCCTTATGTGCAGATATCTCCAAAGGTATTCAACACAGGAACTTCATTTCTTCAGTGCTATTGCATATTTACAAAATCTTGGTCAAGATCAAAGATGGGTGATCTTGACCTTTTTTCAAGGTCACAGAGCTTAGAATAGAAAAAAAACTTAGGAGCTTATTTCTCAGGAAGCATTTGGTGGTTTGTTATGAAATATGGTACATACCTCTCCTATTTAAATTTATAACTGATTATCAGCTTTTGGAAATATTCTAGTTTCGCAATGCAATGCTTACAGATACTGGCCTAATGTTTGGTCTGTGGGCACATAATGACCACTTACAGATCGAGTTCGCGTTTCGTCCCAGTTGACCTATTTTTGACCATATGACAGATCCTGAACATAGAAAATTTCATGTAAAACAGAAATTAAAAAAAAAAAATCGTACATGTATGGACTTTTTTCACAATGCCTGCAGATACTGGTCTGATTTTTGGTGTGTTGCTTGATAATGACCCGTTACAGATCGAGTTTGCATTTTGCCCTCGTTGACCGACTTTTAACCATATAACACCTCCTGAACTTAAAAAAAATTACGAAATTTTACAAATATTTCTAATTTGCTCCAGGCGGGGGCATTCGTGTCGTTCCAACACATCTTGTTTAACACATTCATCTATACCTGTTCTGTCAGAGGAGGATATAAATATATGTAATGGATAAATAGAAAAGTCCGATATTTTAAGGGCACTAAAGAAATGAATAACAATAAAACCCCCGGAGATAATGGTCTGCCTAAAGAATTTTATATAACTTTCTTCGATGTCATAGGTGATGATTTTACCAACTGCTTGAATAAATGTTTTATAGATGGTGTCTTGACAACAACGTCAAGCAGTAATAATATTGATTGAGAAGCCTGGAAAGGACAATACTGTTTTAACCAATGGCGGCCAATAAGTTTACTTAATGTAGATGTAAAAGTTATTAACAAAATATTAGTGAGCCGTCTGCAGAAATCATTACCAAAATTAATATCAAACGAACAAACGGTATTCATCAAAGGCAGACGAATATCTGATACATGTTCACTGATAAGAGATATTCTGGATCACTGTGATAAGGAAGAAAAAAAAATATATTATTCGTAATAGACTTTGCTGCATCTTTTGATACAATCGACTATGGATTTATGTTTGCAACTTTGAAAAAAAATGGGGTTTGGATGCATTTCTCAGATGGGTTAAGCTATTACATACAAATTTGGAAAGTTGTGTTATAAATAACGGGTATACCATTGGCTACTTTGGGTTGAATAGGGGTACAAGGCAAGGGAACCCGCTGGCTTCATATTTATTTATTTTGTTTATTGAAACTTTAGCGTTTCTGGTACGACAAAAAAAAAACATTTTTATACATGGTGTTGAGATAAAGCAGTGACGACACCAAATATTTTCTCAGAGACTTATACTAAATGGAGCATTGAGCAATGGAGCAACAATTAAAAAACATATTTGGATGATTTTGCTTTAATGCGTCGACAGTTGTTAATTATAAAAAATGTGAGGCAGCGTGGTTGGGAAGAACATCCGGAAAAACAGAATTTCAAGGAGACATAAAACGGATTAATTCAGAGAAAGATGCAAAAAAATATTAGGTATTTGGTAAACAAATGATGAGAAACTTTCACATATTCTTAACTTTGATAATTTTTTTTGAAAACATGAAGAAAATCCGGAATTTATGGCGGCAAAGGTCGTCAAGTTATGGTAGAAATACAGTTGTCAAGTCTATATATGTGTCAAAGATTCTATATGTTCTATATATAAAGGAGCCTCCTAATGGATTTATTTAGAAGGTGAAAAATTTTATGACTGACTTCATCTTGAATGGAAGAAAACCGAAAATAAGATATGATGTACTAATCAGCGATCGAGAAGAAGGAGGAATAAATCTCCCAGATATAGAAACCATTAGAAAAAGTCAGAGAATAATGTGGATTATACGATTGAAAAACGTGTTAGCTGCTAATAAGTGTACAGTATTTTTAGATTTTTATTTGAAAAATGTTTGAGGTATAAAAAATATAGGGGTTAATTTTGACGCGAGCATAACGGGTAGGAAAATTTAAAAATTCTATATTCAGTGTTTAGAATTATGGTCTAGTTTTACCTCATTTGTACCAGATAATACTGAAAGTATATATCGACAGCCTTTATGGACAATAAAAATATAACAGTGGACGGGAGATCTACTTATGTAAGTTATTTAGATAAATTATGAATTCAATACATATATCATCTGTATAGGTAAAATGGTTCTGAAAAAGATTTTAGTGATATTATACCGCACTCTTGAATGGAATATACATTATATTTTATACTTTAGCTAGCTATTCAGAGGGCAGTGCCAACAAATTGGAAACAACAGATTATATCAAAAGAAATACCTTTCACAATATATAACTGCAATACTGATGATGTTATTATCCCAGTACAGAACAAAATGCTGCACTTGAAAAGTATTTGTTTCTACCATGTGTATTTATCTATCTAATACTTATAAAAGGAATTCGGTTCACGTTTGTTCGCAATGTTCTCTAAAACCGCGTTGTGTACAATATTGTGCCATACATCTTTTGAAAGGTTATTATCCCCGCAGTGACAAAGGTGGTATGAAAATAAATAATTTTTAATGTACATATAATTTTGAGTGATTTTTCCGTTTTTTTACCGAGCCCAGCCGAATTGCCTTCGGCAATCACCGGAATGTGTGCATCGTGGTCACTTAACCTCTAACACTAAGGACTATTGTTAATATGAATAACGCTCGCTTTCAATGAGGGATTTGACCCACGTGCGTGGTCAGTAAAAGAGAAAAACACATGTTTCTCGCTTTATGAAATGGAGAGTTCAACCCAGGAGGATTAATGACACAACCTTATTCAAGGACCCAATTTCAGGAACAGGGCTGGGGTGGGGTGGGGTTCGGTGGTGGCAGGGGTTTCAGGCCTCATAATCTGTCTGATACGATGAAAAGAAGTTTGCGGTGGTTGAAAATGGGATACGGACCTACTGCATGGAGTCCCGCTGGGTGCGCTTCTGCTACTTACGATGTATGCATATTTCTGTTTCCTTCTTCAGGAACAGTTTCCTTGCAACGTACATTTAATTAATCTTTCACGTGTTCCTCATATCAACCTATTCTTTATACGTCCAACGATAGAAACCAGTCAAATATCAACGAAACACTGTATGCCTCCGCGTCTCATTCTGGTTCGCAATGTAAACCATCACTGACCAGGTCTTCAAAGTAAACATACCGGGGTATGTTTTGCCACGAGCATAGTGCCACAAAATAACAGTAAAAAATATTTGTACATATCGTATTCCGAGAGTATCCCACTAAAAATCCATATTTTCTTTTAACTTTTATAATAAAAAAAATAAGCCAACATTCAATATCTCAGTAAATATATCTCCCAAACCCCGGTAAAAAGCCCGGTATACCGGGTTTATCAGCTGGTCATATTATAAATACTAAAAAGGGAGAACCAGTGAACATAATGAAGCTTCAGGGGGGAAAAAATGAATGGAGCTGGAAAGAAGCAGCTAAATTAGTAAACACTGTATATGTATATGCGACATTACCAGTTTAAAATTCTTCATAATGTCTTAGCGGTTAATGAAAAACTCTTCATTTAGAAAATCTCGGATACTGAGAGATGTTCTTATTGCTTCATTCAAAGGGAAACTGTTATCCATCTATTTTGCAAGTGTCATAGGGCAGTCACGTTTTATGGACAAGTAAAGAATTGGGTTATGAAAGTAGGTATTGATATGCCTCCATTACAGGACAGTTTAATATATGTTGGATGTGAGAAAAATGAACTCAAATGTCTCCTTGATATGTTGATATTAATTTATAAAATTGTTTATTGAAATATCGTAAGGATGTTGATGATCCGTCTTTTGTTACATTTGTTAATCATGTGGGAAATTTGGAATTATTAGAGCGCAAAGTGGCGGTGAAGAAAAAGATGTTAGACCTACATGATGATAAATGGGGTAAAGTAATGCCTCTGTTTAAGAATCAGATGATATGTAATTGAATGTAATATTTATGTAATCCGCTTTTCTTTGTATAAAAATTATGTCCACTGTCACATGCATAAAAGTTATATACACTATCACATGCATGTTCAACTTTGAAGGTCTGTCGGTGATAAAAAAACAAGGCCTACAGGCCTAATGCGACCCTGTGCAGGGTTTATGAGTATGAATGTTTTTTTTTTTTTAAATTTAATATTGATCCTTTTTAATCCTGCATATTTACCTTAGTCATTATGATTTCAGCAAAATGGACATTTCGGACCTGCAAATTTCAGACTAGGACATTTTAAAACTAGAATATGGGTAGTCGACCAGCGACTATGTGTATCCGCAGAAATCAGAGTGGGACAGGTGAAGTGAGGCATGGATTAAGTGGCATGGGGAATAGAGTGAGGTGTGTTGAATATTAGCATGGATATCTGCAGAGTAAACCTGAATGTAGGTGGCGCCACCTGTCATAAAATCAAGAAAGCTGTCCAGGATGTATAAACCTGCTAAATTTCAGGTGGATAAGTCAAACCACTTCTAAGATATGAGTGATTTTATCCCAAGGAATATGAACAGATGGGTGCTGTGCATTAATGGTTGCAGGTGACGCCACCAGTTTTGCCTATGATGAAGAGCAATGTGAGATCTATACATAACAAAATTTTGGCCCAACGGTCAAACGGTTCCCAAGATATGAGCTTGGATGTCTGCAGAGTAAACCTGAATGTAGGTGGCGCCACCTGTCATAAAATCGAGAGTGCTGTCCAGGATGTATTAACCTGCTAAATTTCAGGTGGATAAGTCCACCCACCTCTGAGATATGAAAGATTTTATCCCAAGGCAGATGAACAGATGGGTGCTGTGCATTAATGGTTGCAGGTGACGCCACCAGTTTTGCCTATGATGAAGAGCAATGTGAGATCTATACATAGGTGGCGCCATCTGTCATAAAATCGAGAAATCTGTCCAGGATGTATAAACCTGCAAAATTTCAGTGTATAAGTCAAACTACTGCTGAGATGAGTGATTTTATCTCAAGGCAGATGAACAGATGGACGCTGTGCAAAAATGGTAGCAGTTGGCGCCACCATTTTTAGTGTATGTTATAAAGCTATCAAAGGGCTACATTTGCGCTAAATTTTTAGCCTGATAGGTCAAACGGATCCCGAGATATGCGGGTTTATGTGTGGAAACAGACGCACAAATGGACGCTGGGCAGCGAGGAAAGGTCAGAGCTCAACCAAAAATGAGGGCACAACAGTTCACATGTGACCTGATGATAAACCCAATTCACTTAAAATGCAAACCAAGTTTTTTTCAAACAGTTGAAAGATATAGTTCCAATAATCTGGGAATTTTGCATCTAAACATTGTCTAGACACTCCCCCCGAGCCAGGTCAGTTGCCATGGTGATGTCTGGACCCCACCTGTTTGTACTGAGTGACCTCTTGACTTGGCTGCTGAAACTCAAATCTGTTTTCAAATACAGAAAGCCTTTTTCAATTGGCTACAATATTTTTTTAAACTGTATTTACCCAATCTAATCTTATAAAACTGGCAGAACCCTACCATAGAATAATTCTTGTAAAGTTTAAACCAATCAGCTTAACAGTTTCATCATAAATCAGTGTATAAGCTAGAAGAATTTAAAATTACATTTTCGCTTGTAAAAAACACATCAATGTAGGTGGCGCCACCAATAACTCAAAATCAGATATGACATATGTGACAAACATTGGTATAAAATTTGGTGATATAGCTCTAGCCGTTTCGGAGATTTTAATTTTAGTGTGCTTTTTTGGACAGATGACTAAGTTCAACCTCCTGTAACTCGGCCAAAAATCTCCGAACTGGTACCATTCGAACAAACTTGAGAGAGATTGTTCCAGGGATCATTTCTGTGAAATATTGGACAATCTGGCTGGACAGTTTCAGAGAAGAAGATTTTTAAAGGTTTTTAAGCTTTTTCTCTATAAAATCTAAATTAATGCAGATACCCAATAATAAGCTCCAGGGCACCAAGTTTCACATGTGACTAATTCTTACATATAATTTGGAGCTGCTAGCTCCGACGGTTTCTGACTTACAACCATGGACGGCGGAAACCCAGCCCTGTACGGCGGAAGGCGGACGGCTGACGATGGACGGACGACGCTGCGCCATCGCATAAGCTCACAGGTTCGCTAAAAAAATAATGAAAATTTATTGAGGTGAAATTATTCTGAGACAACCCTCTAGAAAAAAAAACTTACTTCACGATGATTCAGGAATACTGAGCCTACACGTCGAAGCTTGCTTCTGATATCTTTTTCCTTGTGCTCTTTGCAAACTGATTTCAGTAGTTCACCAATGCCTTTCTCGTTTTTCGTCATATAGGCAGCAATGTATATAACACATGCGTACGCATCTATGATGCACTTGAGTCTATATTTGCCTGCAATGCTTTCAGGATCACTGGATTGTATGTATTTACGGGCCTTTCTGCAAGTGATCTCTTAAATACTATCATTGTGCCTCTTTGTGATACTAATAACTGTTGAACGTACTCTTGCAGCGAAACACAAGCTTTGTCTAAAATATATTCCAGTGTGGCGTCTTTTGGCGTGTTATCATCAGACATGACATCTTTTACTTGCACACGGAATGCACAATCTTTCTTCCACTTTGCCATTTCATCGTCTGGTTCTTTTGCAATGAGTGTTACAGGGCTAGGTGGTCTAGTAAAGCCGAATCTGCTCAGTCCTTTCTTCTTGCAATAACATTAATGAATGTAAGTTTGCAATTCCTTCACAAGCTTGTGCAGAGTTTCCTTTTCAGCATCAAGTACAGCACGTGATGTATTTGTCAACAAACGATGCAACCACCTCGTCTGTATCAGAGTCAATTTTAGGCGCATCTATTTTACCCATAAGAGTGTATGTGCATGAGGAGAACATCTAGTTTAGCTGGGACATTGACTGCTGGGCCATAAATTCCATGTTGTTTCCCTTTTGGTAAGCCTACTTTTTTTTCATAAAAGCGATCCTCTGACAAATAAGTCTCACTTCTAGCGCATTCATGTTTCTGAGTTCCTCCGGTGGATCCAACAATGTCAGATTATTCGCGTTGGACTGTGCAGGCAATTTCCCTCATTTTAGTGTCAAATGGCATGTTCTGCAAATCCATTCTTTCTTGTTGTACGATGTTTGACGAAATGCCAGTACACTTTGCAACAGAGATTCGGACATTTTATCATACCTCTCCTCTTTCAGATACACGACTGACGATCTAAACATCAACCGATGACAACTGATGCATACGTAATTTGCAGAATCACCAATTTTTTGTAAGGAATCTGAAATGATGATTTCAGTTTCAGGAACAATATTGCGACATTTATCTCGGTATTTTCTACTGAAATGTGCAGCTTTGCCCAAACTTTCTCGAGATTCTAGTTCTGTTTCTTTTCTTTTTTTCCTCACTTGTTTCAGAGTTTCGCAATCCACGCTGTCTTTCCCTTTGTTCACAGATTCTATGTTGCTTTTGTTCAAAGGTTTCAGAACCACGTACTTTTTCCTGTCCTTCCATTTTCTCACAGTCTTTTTTCCTTTTCTTCAGGCATTTCTGAACCATGTACTTTTCCTGGCTTTACCTTTTCTCACAGTCTTTTTTCCTTTTCTTCTGGGGTTTTCTGAATCACGTACTTCCTCCCGTCTTTCCTTTTGTTTACAAAGTCTCTTTCGCTTTACTACAGGGGTTTCTGAATCGCGTACTTTTTCCTGTCTTTTCCTTTGCTCATCAACTCTCTTTTGCTTTTCATCTGGGGTTTCAGAATCACGTAATGCTCTTTGTCGTTTCCTTTGTGAGCACAGTCTTTCTTGTTTTTTATTTTCGTTTTCCCTTGATCTTTGTTCCTATTTTATCAGCATTATTACTTTCTTATTTTGTTCATGACTTCCTTTTTTTCTCGGCATTATTATGAAAGCGGCCTTTAATAAGATACAGACTTGATTACTCGTATATTTTGTTATCTGGTGAAGACGTCACTTGAAAATATTTCCAAAATTGCTTAGCTACCAGAAATTAAATCCAACCAGTTAGAAATAATTACAAAATATTTTACACAAATGCAAACAATATGCTATTTTTGTTCTAGTATCTTAAAAACAGAGAGCTGTGGTAATGGTTTATAAATTCACCTTTTCTACCACTTATATATTTACTTTTAATATAATTTCTTGAAACGTGTACTTAATTTAAACGAGTGACCCATGGGTCATGACGCTCAGGGGACTGGGAAGAGATTCACATAAGGAAATTTTATCATCAGAATGGTATATACCCATTCAACTGAAGCATCAAACAGATTAACCAACAGGCCAAGATTTAGTCTGTATTTATATATCTGAAAAATAGAGAAAAAATGTGTAAACTTTAAAAACTAGAATACTGGTAGCCGACAAGTGACAACGTGTATCTGCCAAAATCAGAGTGAAGTGAGGCATGGATTGAGTGGCAAGGTGAAACAGAGTGAGGTATGTTGCATATTAACATGGATGTCTGCAGCCTAAATGTGTATGTAGGTTGTGCAACCTACCACAAATCCAGAAAGCTGTCCAAGTTGTATACATATGCAAAATTTTAGGCAGAAAAGTCAAACCACTACATGGATATGAGTGATTTTAGCCCACGGCAGACAAACAGACAGACGCTGTGCAAAAATGGTTGCAGTTTTGTGTATGATAAAGACCTATGTGAGATCTAAACACAAGCACAATTTTGGCCCAATCGGTCAAATGGTTCCTGAGATATTAGCTTGGATGTGTGCAGCGTTAACTAGAATGTAGGTGGCGCCACCTGTCATAAAATCAAGAAAGCTATCCAGGATGTATAAACCTGCAAAATTTTAGGCAGTTATGTCAAACCACTACAGAGAAATGAGTGATTTTAGGCCACGGCAGACCTACAGACAGACGCTGTGCAAAATGTGCAAAATGGTTGCAGGTGGCCCTTCCAGTTTTGTGTATGATAAAGACCTATGTGAGATCTAAACACATGCAAAAATTTGGCCCAATCGTTCAAACGGTTCCCGAGATATGAGCTTGGATGTCTGTAGCTTAAACTATAATGTAGGTGGCGCCACATGTCATAAAATCAAGAAAGCTATCCAGGATGTATAAAACTGCAAAATTTTAGGCAGATATGTCAAACCACTGCCAAGATGTGAGTGACTTTATTGCACGGCAGACAAACAGACAGACGCTGTGCAAAAATGGTTGCAGGTGGTGCCACCAGTTTTGTGTATGATAAAGAGCTATGTTAGATCTATACACATGCAAAATTTTGGCCCGATCGGTCAAACGGTTCCCGAGATATGAGCTTGGATGTCATCAGCGTGAACGTGAATGTAGGTGGTGCCACCTGTCATAAAATCAAGAAAGCTATCCAGGATGTATAAAACTGCAAAATTTTAGGCAGATATGTCAAACCACTGCCGAGATATGAGTGACATTATTGCACG
Organism: Sipunculus nudus; assembly: GCA_026874595.1. NCBI lineage: Eukaryota > Metazoa > Annelida > Sipuncula > Golfingiida > Sipunculidae > Sipunculus > Sipunculus nudus. The sequence goes on from CM049312.1 coordinate 48,628,922, forward strand.
GCAGACAAACAGACAGACGCTGTGCAAAAATGGTTGCAGGTGGCGCCACCAGTTTAGCGTATGATAAAGAGCTATGTTAGATCTATATACATGCAAAATTTTGGCCCGATCGGTCAAACGGTTCCCGAAATATGAGCTTGGATGTCATCAGCGTGAATGAGAATGTAGGTGGCGCCACCTGTCATAAAATCAAGAAAGCTATCCAGGATGTATACGCATGCCGAATTTCAGGTGAATTAGTCAATTCACTACAGAGATATGAGTGATTTAACCAAAAGCAGATGAACAGATGGACACTGTGCAAACATGGTTACAGGTGGCGCCACCATTTTTTGTGTATGTTATAGAGCTATCCAAGGGCTACATTAGTATAAATTTTATTTCCTGATCAGTCAAACGGTTCCCGAGATATGAGCTTGGAAAGCTGATAAAATCAAGTCCCAGAGGAGCTCTCTGGAAACGAACGCGGCAACGGCGGAGGAACCCGGTCAAAAACATAGTATCCACAAAACTTCGTTTTGGCGGGTACAAAAATACAGGTGGCTCCACCAGTCTGCAGAAACTAATAAAAACACTTACAAACATCAATATCCATGCAAAGAATCATGGTGATCTCCCCATTAGTTGTTCAGATACTTCAGCTTTTGTATCAAATTGTCCATTATTCTGAGGGATACTTCGGAGTCCTATAGCTTGAAGGATATAGGTAACAGAGACCTAATTTTAAGTTTCCACAGGCACTTTTCATCGGTCTTCTTGCATGACAAGAATGAAGATTCTAGGTCCAGTTGTTGCGATTTGTACCCTGTTGACAGATAACCACATCTTTAAAGGTATCAAAAAAGGAGAAAAAAAAATCGTAAAAATTTGAAAAAAATAGAGGTGGCGCACCCAGTCTGCAGAAACTGATGGAACAGGTCATGATCAATATGTATGCCGAAAATCATGACCATCAGTGTTGTAGTTATTGAGATACTGCAGTTTTTGTATCAAATTTTCCATTATTCTGGGGGGGGGGGGGGTAATTTGGAGCCATACAGCTTAAATAATATGGGTAACAGAGACCTAATTTCAGGTTTCCATGGAGACTTTTCATGGGTCTCCCTGTGTGTCAAGAATGAAGATTCTAGGTCCAGTTTTAATGATTTGTGCCCTGTTAACAGATGTTCATAACTTTAAAGGTCTCAAAAATAGAGAAAAAATTCGTAAAAAAAACCCAAACAAATACAGGTGGTGCCACCAGTCTGCAGAAACTGATGAAACACTCCATGATCAATATCCATGAAAACAATTATGGTGATCTCTGCATTAGTTGTTCAGATACTTCAGCTTTTGTATCAAATTTTCCATTATTCTGAGCTGTACTTTGGAGTGCCATAGCTCAAAGGATATGGGTAACAGAGACCTAATTTCAGGTGTCCATGGAGACTTATCATGGGTCTCCCTGTGTGTCAACAATGAAGATTCTAGGTCCAGTCCTTACGATTTGTACCCTGTTGACAGATAACTACATCCTGAAAGGTCTCGAAAATAGAGAAAAAAAAATTGTGAAAATTTGAAAAAATACAGGTGGCACCACCAGTCTGCAGGTACTGATGAAACACCTCTTGATCAATATGTATGCCAAAAATCATGACCATCAGTGTTGTAGTTATTGAGATGTTGCAGTTTGTTTTTATCAAATTTTCCATTATTCTTGGGGGTTATTGGGAGCCCCCCATAGCTCAAAGGATATGGGTTACAGAGACCTTATTTCAGGTTTCCATGCAGACTTTTTATGGACCTCTCAGTGTGTCAAGAATGAAGATTCTAGGTCGAGTCTTTATGATTTGTGCTCTGTTAACAGCTGTTCACATTTTAAATTTCGTAAAAAATCGAAAAATTCAGGTGGCGCCACCAGTCTGCAGAAAGTGATGAAACATCTCATGATCAATATGTATGCCAAAAATCATGACCATCAGTCAAGTAGTTAATGAGATATTGAAGTTTTTGTATGAAATTTTTTACTTTTCTGGGGGGTACTTTGGGGCCCCATAGCTCGAAGGATATGGGTAACAGAGATCTAATTTATGGTTTCCACGGAGACTTTTAATAGGTTTCTCAGTGTGTCGAGAATGAAGATTCTAGGTCCAGCGGTTACGATTTGTGCCACGTTACCAGATGACAGCATCTTTAAACGTCTCAAAAATAGAGGAAAAAAATTGTAAAAAAAATCGAAAAATACAGGTGGCGCCACCAGTCTGCAGGAACTTATGGAACATCTCATGATCAATATGTATGCCAAAAATCATGACCATCAGTGTTGTAGTTATTGAGATATTGAAGTTTTTGTATGAAATTTTTTACTATTCTGGGGGGTTCTTTGGGGCCCCATAGCTCGAAGGATATGAGTAACAGAGACCTAATTTCTGGTTTCCAAAGAGATTTTTCATGGACCTCTCAGTGTATCAAGAATTAAGATTCTAGGTCTAGGCTTTACGATTTGTGCCTTGTTAACAGATGTTCACATTTTTAAAGGTCTCAAAAATTGAGAAAAAAATTTGTAAAAAATCGAAAAATACAGGTGGCGCCACCAGTCTGCAGGAAGTGATGGAACATCTCATGATCAATATGTATGCCAAAAATCATGACAATCAGTCAAGTAGTTAATGAGATATTGAAGTTTTTGTATGAAATTTTTGACTTTTCTGGGGGGTACTTTGGGGCCCCATAGCTCGAAGGATATGGGTAACAGAGACCTAATTTCTGGTTTCCAAGGAGATTTTTCATGGACCTCTCAGAATCCCAAGTTACAAGGTTCTAGGTTCAGCGGTTACGATTTGTGCCTGGTTAACGGACGGACAGACGGACAGACGGACGACGGACAAAGAGTGATCGCTATAGCTCAGATGACTTTCAGTCAGCTGAGCTAAAAACGATCTATATAAACGGTCAACAGATGCAACTACTACAGCAAATTCAGTCAGCAAAGTTTGTAACGTCAAAGTTTATATTCAAGTAGTATACTGTCAACACAGTAATATGTCCAATTTAATACGATTTCCTTCAGCTTCCCTACTTAACAATAATGTTGGTCACGGATTCTAAATAAACAATGGTCAGTCTATCAATGCTTATTAAATTTACTGTGCAATTATATCACAACGTGGGCTCTCTTTTTTTTGTTCTCAAACCGCCAATAGATTAAGCAATTACCTCAGCAAGTTCAGTCAGAAATTTTAATCAACTTCAGCCAGCACGTTTGTAACGTCGAAGCTTAAATTTGCGTATTAGACTGTCAGTTCAGTAAACAAATTATTTTTAATACGATATACGTCAACTTCCCTGTTTAACTGAAAAAGCGGTCCTGTATTCTCAGAACAGAATGGTCAATCTATCTATATTAAATTGATTGTACAAATACGTCACAGTGTCGGACGTTCTTTTTGTATTAAAACCATCAACAGAATTAGCAACTACTGTGGCAAGTTCACTGATAAAGATTGGGCAAATTCAGTCAGCATGTTGTAGCGTCAAACGTTATTTGCGTACATATAGTTTGTAGCGTCGAAGTGTCTGAGACACAGTTCTTGATAGCCGAAGCTTATCGTGATAAAGTTTTGGTATGCTTGAGCAAGGCTGACAAAGGCTTTTTTGACGGCAACCTTTTTATTGAGGCTTACCTCCACTCTGAAAAAAGATATGGGCGACTTTTTTTAACGAGGCAAATTTCCTCGGATGCAGATGAAGATCAGTGAGATGAATGAAGATGAACGAATTTGCGAGATTAAAACAGCATCTGCAACAAAAAAAATACTTGTGTTAGAAAACTTATTAAAAAAACGCATAACATAATTCTCTAAATTATAATCCATCTACTCAAAAGGCTGGTAAAATATCATCCCTGAAGACTAGGAAAGCAAAACGTTACATTCCCTGAACTTGATTTATCAAATACGAAAATAACATTTAACTCTAATATAAGAACCCCATATTAACTATTCATCCTGTAACAGAGGACTATTTAAACATACAACCCTGAAGTTCATAGACCACCAAATGTTTAATAATGATCAAACTGTAATTCGTTAATAATTTTTACTTACTAAAAGAGCAGAGAAATAGAGGGGAACATCAAGGCAATAATAAAGATATATATAAAGGAAAAAAGTCTTTCACCTAACAACATCGTTTGCAACATCACATAAGAAAATGAGAATTAAATTCAAAGCCCTGTTGTAAGCGTTTGCAAGACGTATATTTATTTTTACCGTTCTGTATTTAATTATAAGAACCGTCTTATACTTACCGTGTATTCCAGTCAAGACCTCGATAGTTTACATCAGACCATAATGAGAAGATAAATTCAAAGCACTGTGGTATTTATTTATATGCTCAAGTTTTGCGAAACAAATGTACTTCCACTTATGTATTTAATTATAAGAACCGTCCCATTCTTACTGTGTATCGGATAACATATTGAAAGAAACATCAAACCATAAAGGTAGGATAAAATTTTAAAGCACTGCCAGATTTACTTATATGCTCATCTTTTTCAAATACATATTTATTTTATAACGATTTAGTTCAACGTCTGTATTCAATTAAAATAACTTTCTCATACTTACCGGCTGTTCCAGACAACAAGACAACATATTCATACTTTGTTCCTACAGTTATTTCAAATATTCGATACAATATACAGTAACACTCCACACACTGTCTCCTGTCCAAGAAGTGTTTGAATGCAAGACCAAACCTACAAAACTATAATAAAATGACGATTGTAAGACTTTTCATTTTTTTTTTTCAAAATGTCAATAGAATTAGCAACTACAGCAGCAACACTGTCTGAATACAACATTCTATGAATCTAATAATAAAATTACCAAATTATATTTGACTAATGTTACTTTTCATCATTTTTATTCAAACAATAAAACAGAATTAGCAACTACAGTATCCTCGTCATAAACTTCATCAAGGTTAAATGATATAATGTATATACAAGGTATTAAAACTCTTAACTGACAAAACAACTAAAGACACGTTGTTGTGATAAAGATTTCACTACATATACAATTTTTCTAGGACGTATTTACTTTAATACAATTTCTTTCTACTTTTTAATTAATTAAAATAACCTTTGTACTTACCGTGTGTTCAAAAAAAGATAGTCATACTTTATATAGTCATTTCATTTTATTATACAATGCAATATACGGCGGCACTCTACTCACTGTTCTTCCGACAGTGTCAAAAAATAAAATAGCCAGTCTATGAATCTTTAATAAAATAACCAATAAATACCTAACAAATGTTATACTTTCCACTTCTTCAAACTATCAAACAGAATTAGCAACTACAGTACTCTCGCAGTAAACTACTACACAATGAATCATTAGCATCAAGGCTAAAGTGATGCTTATACCATGCATTTAATAAACTCTGATCAGAAACAACTTGGGCCCTATATCCAAACATTGAGTGAGAACTTGACAGCCACGCGTAATGATATTTATTTACATACCAACATTTTCTAAGAAATGATTGTAGCGAACCGGGATTTCACTTCCCAGCGCTACGCGGGTTCGGACTTCGGGGGGGGGGGGGGGGGGGGGGTAACGGTATTTTAGATGACAAAACTGGGTCAAAGTTCATAACTGTTCTGTGCAGCGGTCACTCTGATTATTACGAAAGTAGACACGAAGACAGTAGCTTGATTAGAATAATTAATGACAAAAAATCATAACAAATTACAGTAATACCAGACGCGGTATGATTAATAACACACAATTATATTTTAAATCCACGGGTCCCCGCATCACCTGTTCATTTCCACATCCATATCCAGCGGCCGATAGTCCGCCATGACCTTAAAGCGGTAGGCTGAGATATTAAATCAAGCCAATATTGAGGTTCCTCGCAATGTCACGGCCCGCACTATGTATAAAATGCGTTCCAATACCTAATCTTCACAGATGTATAGTTCACCAGGCTGGGACACACTTTTTATTAGTTCTGTTCACGGTTTTCTCCCCGTCTGGCACTGGCCATATCTTCGTGCGTGGATCACAGCCGCTTCTCTCCTAAAACTAGTTCAGTACCGTAAAAACTTAACTGTTACTGTAAAAACTCGGCCGACTACCAAGGGGGGGGGGGGGGGGGGGGGTTCGCCACATTCCTCCCCTCTTAGACCAATACCGCCTGCGGTTTGGACTAAAACAAACACACTAAATCAAACTCTAAATAGACTTAAATATAACATTAGAACACCTACAACTAAGGTGACATCTTACGAACGATAATCTGGCCGGAAACTGTGACATTTTCCTTTCTCAACCGGTCTTTAGCTACTGATTGACCCGGCAAGTACTACAAATGATTTGAGCTAAACTTAACAGAACTTCGATCTATTGGACTGGGGAATATCTCTGGCTAACCTTTATTTCCATAATAACTTGGTAGTTCTTTAAAGGCACATTCTTCGCCCAAGGGCATACCTCCCAAGTAAGACCGGTACCCTTGGCGGCTCCACCATGTCAACCGATTTACCAGTCTGGTCACCCTAACTCCAAGTTCCCCGTCTCTTTGAAAGTGTCTTTTGGTCATTTAGCCGTTTAATAACAAGTCCCTTGCCTCTCTCTTACAAGTTAAGTCTGTCAACTGGCTTCTTGACACGCATACCCCGGCCTAACTGAACATCATCGGCCGCCGAGCGCATTGTATCATCGCCCATATTTTCATCATCGGTGACCTCTCCGTCGTACGAGAAGGGCTGTGGAGGAGTTTCGACTTCCCGATCGTCCAGGTCACTCCTGGTTCGGGGCTCCCCTTCCTCCGCATCATCCCCTCTACAAGGCTCACTCTGGTGGTCATCACCAACCCCTGGCTCCTCTTGACCAACCAACGGATCTCCTCTCCTGGTCAGGGGCCTCCGTCCGGATCCAGCTTTCACGGGGTGGATCTCCCATGTAAGACTTCAATTGATCCATATGAACAACCTTACTAGGTTTATCTGGGGCCTCTTGTATACGAAGATTGACATCAGTCACCTCATCGGTCACAAGATATGGGCCCGTCCAACCTCTGCCCAGTTTCTGGTTGCCCTTTGGTGGAAAGGGAAACTTCCGGTAGATTGCATTAACGTCATAGTTGCGTTTTTGCCGCTGTGCTGCTTGCTTCAGATATTTCCGGGCATACTCATGGGCGATCATAGTAGCCTCCTTCACCCAGGTCACATACTCATTTGGGCACTGGGGTACCTGGTCTTTAGGGGGTCCTCCCATAAGCAAATCTATAGGCATTGTCTTTTCTCTGCCCAGAAATATCAAGTCTGGCGAGGACTTGGTACTGTCATGGGTGGTTGCTCGATACGCGGACATGATGTAGGGTTACAAATCATCCCAGTTGTCGTTGTAGTCATTGACGAAACAGGACAACATCTTCAGTAAAGTCTTATTTGCTCGCTCCACGGTCGCATCGCTCTGCAGACGATAGGTACTTGTCCGGCTTTTATCTATCTCTAACAGCTTACACAGATGATTCATCATCTTTATCTGGAAATCGGATCCCTGATCACTGTGCAAGACACTCGGGATCCCGTATTTCAAAATGAACTCATGCATCAACCGTTCAGCGATGGTTTGAGCGGTGTGGTCTGGCATTGCGTAAGCCTGATTTCCATTTTCCTTGGTCCTGAGCGGTCCTAAAATGTCCATGGCCACACGCACCATCATGTCTCCAACAGGGCTTTGATGGAGTGGTGCTTTATGGGGTCCTGTGCATGGTTTTCGGCTCGCACACACGTTGCATCTTTGGCACAATCGAATCACATCCTGCTTATGACCGGGCCAATAAAAGCGTTGACGTATATTGTGTAGAGTCTTTGTTATGCCTAAGTGTCCAGCAAGTCTCTTGTTATGAACAAACTTCATGATTTGTTTTCTCAACAGCCACGGTGTCATGAGTTGTCGGACTTTTGGCATGTTGTCAGTAGGAGCCCACTCTCTATATAGCAAATTATCCAAGATCACTAGATTGTTCCACTGTCTCCACAATGCCTTTAAGTCTCGCGATTCGGTAGCTATCACTGCCCATGGTGGCTTTTGTCTATCTCTGGTCAGGAGGATCATTGTTTTCGATATGGCCGGATCCTCTTGTTGTAGTTTCCGGAGGGCATCTGTGTCATATTCTTGACACCACTCCTATAATGACTGATGATCTGGGGAGCTTTGAGCGGCATCCTTCTCTGTGTCACCGGCCGCTTGACTCCAGGTATCCACGGCCGAGATCTTTCTCGTATCTGGTCTTAAAAAGTCCTCTCTTTTGCACTGCTGACATGGAATTCTGCTTAAAGCGTCAGCGTTGGCATGCCTTGCCCCTGCCCGGGTTTCGTTATCAAATGAATACATGTCCAAGACAGTAAGCCACCGCGCTAACATCCCTCCAATGTTACGAAACCATCTCAGTGACGCGTGATCGGTTCGGAGAATAATGTTTCGTCCCCATAAGTAATGTCTGAAATGTTTAATGAATGTCACAACTGCCAGAAGCTCACGTTTGGTGGTACAGTAGTTACGTTGAGAACGATTGAGGGTTCTGCTGCCATACGCATTAACACGTTACTGGCCACCTTGAAGCTGGGACAGCACGGCACCCATACCTTCACCACTCGCGTCGGTATCCAAAATGAACTGGTCGTTTTCAGCAGGATACGACAACAAGGTATCTTCCGTAAATGATTTCTTAAGCGCTTCAAATGACTTTTGGCACTTTTCAGTCCATTGAAACGATCTCTTTTTGGGGTTCCCTCTAGTCAAAACGATCATCGGTGCAGCGATTTCCGAGAATCGGTTGATGTATCTACGGTAGAAGGCCGCTATACCGAGAAAACTTCGAACATCAGTTAGGCTGATTGGTACTGGCCACTCTTCAACTGCTTTGACTTTGTCGGGGTCACACCTGACACCATCAGCTGATACTAGGTGTCCTAAGAATGTCACACTGCGTTGGAAAAATGGCATTTCTTTGGTTTCAGTTTTAAGTTGGCTTCCCGAAACCTCTGCCACACAGTCATCAAGTTTTCTAGCGCATGGTCAAAGTCTTGTCCGACACATATCACATCATCGATGTAAACAAGACACTGTCTCCACTAGAGACCTCGTAAGACATTTTCCATAATGCGTTCGTAGCTCGCGGGCCAAACGGCATGACCTTGAACAGTTGTAAGCCGAGATGTGTACAAAACGCTGTCTTATCCTTGGATCCATCATCCGCCATCTTAAGCTGCCGATAGCCTGAGGCCATATCAAGCGTCAAAAACAAATGACTACCGGATAAAGTGTCCAACAAATCATCGATCCGCGGTAACGGATACGCATCTTTCCGCGTCACGCTATTTAGTCGTTGTAATCGACGCAAAAACGTACATCTCCGTCCTTCTTTGTTACGAGCACTATCGGTGAGGCCCAAGGGCTGTTACTGGGCTGTATAATGTCTTGGTCCAGCATCTTTTGATTTTCATTTTCAACTATAGCTTTCTGGGCCTGCGATACCCGTCGCGGCGGTTGTTTAATCGGCGGGCTACAACCAGTATCAATTTTATGTTCGGCCATGTTGGTAAGGCCTAACATTCCATCTAGTCAAAGAAAGACATCTTGGTACTCAAAATGGCTGCCTTTAGGCGACTCATTTGACCGCAAGTAAGGTCACCAGGTACATTGTCTATCAATGGCTGCAAGTGTCCTGATAATTGCATGTCTTTGTGGACATCAAGAAAACTGATATCAGTATTGTTATCACTAGGTAGCGGAATAACTTGATCTACCTCTCTAAACTGGGCAATGGGTGTTCCTTTTGCAACTCTTATTGTCTCATTGCTGGGATTTATCACTGTGACTGGTACAATCTTGTTGGATGTATTGATTACAGTGCTACCAACAAGAAGTCCACTCTCTTTAACATATTCAGGGTCTGGCTCTAACACAGCATCTGTTGGTATCTCAGTCCGTAACTTTCCCAGTTTACACGGTTTAGTTGCTTCATACTGTGATGGAATTATCATTGTCTCTTTCACGTGTACCCGAGCGACACTACTGTCAGACTGATAATGCATTTTATGAGGGATTCCTTTAACATTCAGTTCCCCTCTACCAAGCTGGAGTGTGGCATCGAGATGCCTCATCAAGTCAACGCCTATCAGTCTGGGATCCTCAGCTGGCGCAACCACAAATGGAAAGCTCAAGCGTTCCCCAGCTATCTTCAGATTGTATGTTCCATAACCTTCGGTGGCCATAGGCTGTCCATTAACGGTACTAAATGTTTTGTCTACCGGGTACAGTACAGGTCATGTATGTAAGGGTATTCGATCATACAACTCTTTACTGATTATACTGTGAGGTATCAACTAAAAAGTTCACATCAATTTCATTTATGCGTCCAGGCAGGTGCCATCCGGAAGCATCTTTTGATCCGCTAGACCATCCAGGTTTTGAGGTGGTAGCTGCTCTAGGCATAGCCAGTGCACTAGGTGTCAGTGTCGTAGGTGCAGAAACACGTATGCCACCTCCCAGTCTGGATCTAGTTGCTGAGAGGCCTATGTGCCCAATTGGTGTGGACACCTGCTGAAATGATGAACCCGGTGCAATAGGTGCCGATATGTAACAACTTGGCATCCCAACCGGATTACCAATATTCAAGCGCACAGGCTGTGGCATATATCCAGGGCAAGTAGGTGTTGCTGGAAGCAACTGCGCAATGGGGTTACCTGCTTCCGACATATTCGGTGTCGTGGCATAACCTCTCTGGTGCCTGCGATGGGGACAATTCCTTCTGAAATGTCCAACCTCCCCACAATAGAAGCAGGTACCAGGCTCGAATTTGTGCCTTCTCTCATTTATTTTTTATTACCTTGGCCTGGGGTCACTATGAGAGGGGTCACTATTGGAGTATCGGTTGGCAGTGACTGGTTATATTCCTCTAAGCTGGCAGGCCACTGACTCGATGCAGTCGTTACACCGGTCTTGACCTTGGCTGACCTTGGTTTACTTAAGTTTGGTGCATTTGGATCTCGAAAATCGACCGACTCATATTCAACTGTGCCGGATATGGCTGCCTCCAGTGAAATTGGCTTCGCGAAGTGTACATGCCTATGCAGCTCTCGGTGATCTAAGCCCAATGCAAACTGTTCTATATAACCAGCTCCTGTAATGCATCATAGCTGGCTATACTGTAAGCCTGACTGGATATTCGACGCAGCGCATACGCGTAATCGCGAAGATTCTCACCAGTTTGTCGCTTTCGCTTACATAACATAGAATGCAATATTATTATTGTTTTATATAATAAAAAATCAACAAGCTATGAGATCACTTAATATATTAAGTTTTGTAAATAACAGACAAATGAACAGACCAAATTTTTGTGAAAAATATAAACATTATACCTTTAATATAGCCGACAGTTACACATATTAATTTTATTAAAGAACAGCTCAATGATTCAAGATTGTACCTTTGTCTTTCGGTAGTTTCTTGACGATTTTTTGTATTTTTTTTTTTTTTTTGGTCAATTGAACAATCAGAAGATCTAGGTCGATCACCAAAATCTGAGTTCGCGCTTTAAACACACCAACAGGTCTGTGAGTTGTTAAGTTCTAACACCAGTAATCAGTAAGGCAGTAAATGACTGTTATGTAAATTGTCGACATGGTTACAATATAAAGCAGAAGGCTATACAATTAAACTTGTATCCTCGTCAATAAAAGTTACTGACCTTTTACCAGAGATATATCAAATATATTTCTGGTAAAAGGAGATAGCATATCGTCGCATGCATATATGAACACGTGAATATTGCATATCATCCCATGCACATGAACAAATGGGAATGGGAGACGCTCTGATTCGAGAGGGCCAAGATTGATACATTTTGTTTATACCCATCAACTTTAAAGAGTGAAGCGCTAGTGTGGGGAAAATGTAACACTTTTTAGCACTGGTTACAGGCCAGTGTTTACCAATAGATGGTATATAGGATCATATAGACTGCGTCTTTTGACTAACTGAAAATTTCATGTGTCATTATGGACTCAATATATGACAGGGCCAAATCAGGCCTGCCTTGTCCCATCCCTTGCGTTTCTCCTCGTCTTGTGATTTTATTACGAAGAGAAGGAAGAAAACAGATTGCTGTTACTTTGAATAATACCTGGGGTAACTTTTATAAAAATTATCAACATATGCCTCGACCGTATTAAAAATAAAACATATTTATTATGAGAGGTCCATCGAGCACTTATAGTTGAAAGTTTACACACGTGTCAGGAATGTCCGACCTGATGTCCGGCCTCCACGTGTGTTTACATGGCCTCGTTTTCAGTCCGGCAATAACGTTCGCTGATTGGCTAATAGAGCTGTCGATCACGCACTCGCCGTCAGGTCAACCTCAGAATTCCAACTTCAAGTCAGTGGCGCCATCTGTCTTCCACAACTTGAACTTATCTGTTTCCAGTCTGATTCAATATGGAAAATAACAACTGAAGCGGGCAGGTTTTCAGGATTATCAATGTTCAAAATTTCAATTAAAATGTCATCAGTTTACTCCAAATTATCACCAAGCGAGCGGGCTACCAAATTCTGTATCTCAAGTTGTACCACTTACAAAAGTGTGTAACGTCATGGAACGAACCTTTTACAGGCTCATGCATATTTATTTAGGGTGGCATGAATATAATGACCTGGTCGTTGCGCATGCGTATAAATTTCTGGGTCGCAACCGCTTCTACCAAAACAACATCTTCACGTGGTGTTTTTCATGTGTCTGTCAACGCGTCGTATCGGATTCATACTCGTTTATGTTTTCTGACGGGATTTATTCCGTCCAACTCCAAGTATTGTTAATCATACTTCCAGCCAGATCTCCGGTACGTAGAGCAAGGGATTATCAGTGATCAACCGGGTACAAGTGCAGAGAGGGGAACGCACGTAATCAGTATCACTATCAGCCACCTGTTTGAGACGATAACGCGGGACCCGTGTGCCGGCTTGCTGTCTCTGTGTCAGATCAGACCTGGTTTCAATTCAAGATTTACGCTGAAGATAATTTTGAGTCAAGTTCTGGATTTTCTCAACAGTTGGTTTATTTATATTTGTGTTTCATGGATTTTGCCTTTAGCACAACCCTCGTATCTGCTTCCACACTGTGTCTTCAGCTGTAAATATTTTGGCAGGCCTTATTTCCACTCCCCGGGACAATAAGGGATGCATTTTTTTTAACAATTTTTTATTGCATTTATACATATCATAAAATTTACAACTTTTTTACATTGAATTACAAACAACATACAACAATCACGTACAATTTCAAATACACAATATCATGAGGAAATATATGTAGATATACCAGATTCTATCTGCTTTGAATTTCCTCATAACAACATTTGACAGGATAAGTAAAGACATACACAAATGTAAATCATGGCAGGTTACATTTGAATGCATACAAATTTAACTGATATTTATAGAAATTGGAGATTGTTTACAGTAGAAAAAAAAATAAAATTTTAATCTCCTTTTTTTCTTTATTCTGATTACCTTATCTGAGGCATTATCTGATTACACTTTTTCAAATAAAATTCTATTTTACCTTTCTTTCAGCAATGATATATTCCTCTTTTTGAAGAGAGACTAATAGAGACTTGAACTTCGAGAAAAGATCTGTTTCACTTTTGCATTCTTTTCCTTTATATATTGTGAGTTTATACAATATAAGAATAGTGTTTACTATAATATTGCTGTCAGTTACAGGCAATACTCCAAATATGATAGCATTTGATGTGAATTCTGGCATATATATTTCAACTTGTTTCAGCCAATCACATATTTTAAAATATAAATTCTTTGTAATCATACATTGACAAAATAGGTGGAATAATGTTTCCTTATATAAAAAACAATAATCACATCTGTCACTTCCCATCAGTTTCCATTTAAACAGCTGGGCATTGACTGGTAAATAATTATTTAAGATTTTATTCTGGAATTCCCTGGTGTATGGGTCCAGTGATATATGATATATAGCTGAGAAATGTTCTTTTTCCTGATTAGACACATTCAAGTATTCATCCCATTTATTACTTCTAATAGTAGCTGTGTCATCTATGCATTTCTTATAGATTTATTTTGAACATAACTGTGTAATATCATATGTTACATTCTTGATAAATACAATATTGCTGTAAATAACATTATTGTTCAAATGTTGATAATCATGTATCTCACACAGTTTCCTGGGTATACAGCTGATGACTGACTGTAATTGTAATGTCTGTAAAGATGTTAAAGTAACACTAAAATCACCTGCCTTTTTAAATGACCCATCAGTTTTCATTAGGTCTCCTATAAAATTTATGCCTAAAGAAGAGAGTTTGTTATAAAATACAGATTTGTTACCAATTTTCAACAATCTATTATTCCATAATGGTTGAGATATAATTTCAGCTGTGTACTCAGGAGTACATTTTAACACATCAGCCCATGACACCAAACAGATTTTATAAAACGTTGATATCAACTTTGGAATTATATTTACATCAAAATTCGTTCTTATGAAGGCAACACCCCCTATTTTTTCCAGATGTTTTGTCACCAATTTAGTCCATGGATTTCCTTGTTCAAGAATAAGGCTTTTTATCCATAAAACTTGCTGAGTTTTTATCATTAATTTAAAATCTGGTAGATTCAGACCACCTGTACTGTATGGGCTAACTGCAGTGTTATACTTCACATTTGCTTTTTTACCATTCCATACAAATTTATTTACTGCTTTTTGTATATATTCAGTAAAACCTGTGGGTGGTTCACACATGTTTGTTACATATAAAATGTTTGATATAATAAGAGACTGAACCAATTCAAATTTACCATAAACTGTCAATGAGCATTGTTGCCACAAATTGAGAATTTGATTTATTTTTAGCTCAGCTGACTATAAGTCATCTGAGCTATAGTTGCGGTCCATTGTCCGTCGTCCGTCTGTCTGTCTGTAGAAGTGGCACGTTTTGAAACCGTAAGACCTAGGAATCCAAAATTCAGCATAATGTTAGATGTCCCCAAGATCTCCTACCAAGCCAAAAACTGGGTCTTTGTGACTTTGTTCCTTTGAGAAATTAAGGAAAAACCTCAATTTTTTATTAAAATCCTATTTTCACACTTCAGGACTGCCTAATATCAAAACCACTCATCTGTTTTTCCTCATATTTACCATAAATATTCCTCTATATAGTTCCTATGTACATGCCAGAAATTAAGTCTGTATAGTTTAAATTCTTTAAGTTATGGGCCCAAACATAATGGACTTTGTAAAAAATCAGGAAAAATAATAACTCACTTAACATTAAAAATTTTGAAACTAGAGTCTATTTTCTCAAGTATATAACTATGTTTAATTAAGATTCAATTGTTTACCCAAAATTAGATCTGAATTTTGTAAATTTTTTAAGTTATTAGCATAAAAAAAATCAGTACCTTAAATTTTGCCCAACTTTGACCATGGCACGTTTTTTTCCTGTAAGCACCATTGATTTAATTTTCACAGCATGTAAACATAAATATTTAGTTTGTCTAAATCAGAAATTTGAAAATAAAAGCTTGAAAATTAAGCTAGTTATTGATTTTTTTTTCTGTAGTCACTTGCTTTGTTTACAGATGCAGGGTCCCACTCCAGGTCACTGGATTTCAGCTATGCCAGGGTTTCTGATATGTTACAGTCACTGGGGGAGATCCCCTGCTGTGACAGGTGTACAGTTATTCTCATATCACCACCCCAATCATCCCCCCCCTGCAAACCCAACCCACCAAGTGTTATGCAGTAATTGTTATTATTTTCATTGTATCTCCTTTATTGTAATGCTGTTTCCACTCCGATATGCAAAAACTTTCCTTGAAAAAATAATTCAAGGTGTAATCCAGAAGATGCAATGTAGTGTAATGTAGCATTTTTAAAGAAATCAATTTTCTTTTAAATGATTTTAACAAATATAATTAAACCCATCAGTATGCTTAAATTATTATAAAATATGAAGCACATTATGGATAAATAAAGACACAATTAAAAATTGTGAAATCTATATCAAGTATTATTTTTAGATATTTATTGTTTTGCAGATTTAAAAGATATATTTTTGTGGTAAAAAATAAATAAACATTTGTATGCATGATGTGGTGTTATCTGACAAGATTGAGATTTATGATGATGCAATTGAGAATTATGAATCAACTTTTATATTCAGATATATATATGTTAAATTGGAAATGTATAGAAATATAAACTTAAATTAGAAAATAATTGATGTGATAAAAAAATGAGGATTTAATACAAACATTTTTTTATTATTTTCCTGCCTCAGCAAAATTTGAGATCAGGCTTTGTTTGCCCTGTTTTAAGTTGTTAATTAGCTATATTTCAACTGTATACATTTCATAAAAAAATACATATATATTTAATAATATATATTATACAAAAAATAGATTCAATTGAACAAATGTGTAAACTACTGAAATGTCAACAGTTAATCGAAAAAAAACTAATGATCATGGTAATAGTACAGATCATTTGTTCACAAACTGCTCATATGCTTTAGTTTCAACATTAGGAACACATGGTCAGGTCACAAAATATTTTTTGCAACAATTTCTTGCTCATCAATACAAACCAATCATATAAACCAACCATGGCCTTTATTACCTCTTCCTCTTACACTTTATCTCCATTAGATATTATTTTAGATTTTTACCTTCAAGGTTAACGTCAGCTGAGCACAGTGACCCATAGGTCCCTTGTTTCTTTTAGTCTGGTGAAATTTTTTTCCATAACCATGTCAGAGTCATATGAAAAGTATATACCTAAAATTCGAATGACGTTTGAATGTAAATTAACCCATTTACATTTTATGGAATTGTTCTCATGATATTTATACCTGCCAAGCCATGCCGCTACTGATTTTTCATAGTTTACCTCGAGAGAAGTAAAATGTGAAAAGCACTTTAAAGCTTTCATTAAACTCTTTAAAAGAATTTACATCTTGAAAAAGAAAGTTGAATCGTCGGCAAACATACACATTTTATGTTCTGTGGATAACATAGTAATTCCTCTAATATTTCTGTTGGTACCAATTTGTTGTGCTAAAACTTCCAGTGCAAACATGAACAGATAACAAGCCATGGGATCACCTTGGCGAGTGCCCCTTTCTATTGAAAACTAACGACTGGTCTTTCCATTATTAATAATTGCACTCTCTAAATTAGTATACATAGTCTTTATCCATGATATAAAACAATCACCAAATCCAATTTTCCTCAGTACACAATACGTAAATGTGCGATCAATTGAGTCAAAAGCTGCAGGAAAATCTGCAGCAAACATGATACCAGATACATCCTCCTGTTTACAATAATACATGACATCACTGATTAGCCTGATTGGTTCACCAATAAATCTCCCTTTGATAAAAGCACCTTGTTCTGTAGATATAATTTTAGGTAATATTTTCTTCACTCTCTCAACAAGTGCTTTACTAAGTATTTTATAATCAACATTAATGAGGCTGATGGGTCGCCATGATTTAATATAACGTGTATCTTTTACTGGTTTCTCCAGTAAAGTAATTATTGCTTGTCGCCGACTAGGTGTTAACTGACCAACTTTGAGGCTGTAGTTTATAGAGTCTACTAAATCTATCCCTATGACTGGAAAAAAATATTTATAAAATTCTTTGGTCAAACCATCATTACCAGGTATTTGAATTGATGGCATTAATTTTACAATATTATAAGCTTCTGGAAAAGACAATACCCCATCACATAATGAAGACTGTTCACTTGATAGTTTTTGGATATTAAGATCTTTTAAAAATTGTTCACAGTCTGTATAACTTACATTTATAGATCTTTTAAATTTCTTAGTGTAAAATGTTGTTAATCCCTGTAGTACATAATTTTGTATTGTAATTTCTTTTTCGCCAATTAATAGTTTTCTGACATGTTATTTCCTTTTGTTTCTTTTTTCTAAATTAAAAAAATAGGTGCTATTTCTCTCCCCTTCTTCTCTCCACTGTGCTCTAGAGCAAATTATTATTCCTTCAGTAATATAATTATAATGCTCCTCCAGAAGTTGTTTTGTTTCTTGATAATCCTTCACAGTTGATTCATTTTCCTGTTTGCCCAACTTATGTTCTATTTTTTTTTCAGTTTTCTTTCTAGATTCTCAAGATCATTTTTCCTTTTACTTTATTTTATTTTTGAATATTTAATTGTAAATTCTCTTATTTTGTATTTTATGAATTCCCATCTGTTTGAAGGATCACTATTTTTAATTTCTGATTTCCATTCTGTCATACATTTCTTTAATTCTTCTGTATAATGTTTATCTTTCAGTAGTGAATTATTAAATTTCCAGTAACCGTTGCCAGTCTTATTTATTTTATGAAGTATAAGCTTCATAACAATAGCAGAATGATCAGTGTCGACCGACACAACAATATCTGTATTCTTTACATAAGGCTGCATATCATTAGTTACTAGAAAATAATCTTAAAGCCCTGTGTCAGAGGTTTAAATCTTCTCCATGTAAACTTTTTTATGTTTGGATTTCTAACTCTCCAAATGTCAACAAGATCGTGTTCATGGATAATAAAATTGATTTTAGAGACAACTCTCTTTTTTAATACAGCTTGACCTCCATCAGTATCAATGTGATTTAAACATACATTGAAATCTCCACCTATAACTACTTTCAAATCATCATCATGGCAGTTTTCTCTGATAACAGTATTAAAATTTTCATAAAATTGCACTTGCTCTGTCTCTGTGTTTGGAGCATATATGTTACATAAGAGGAACAGACATTCTTGAATGATGCATTTCAATATTATATATCTACCATCTTTGTCTACAATCACATCTTTAAACTTATATTCTAAGTTTTCACCAACAATTATCATAACCCCTTTACTCGAAGTTGTTCCATGAGAAAAATACATGCGACCTCTCCATTGCTTGGACCAGCTATTTATATCCTCTTTTTTACTATGCGACTCTTGAATAAAACCCACCCCTTGTACGCAACCATGTTTATGAAACCAATTAAAAACTTTTCTTCTCTTTTCATATTTCCTCATTCCTCTTACGTTCAAAGAGATTATATTTACACAATTTGCTTTATTATACATAGCCATCTATGAAGTGATGTAAGAATTGAAAAATCATACTCCATGTTTCTCCAATTAAATAACTATTTCTACGATTTGCATCCATTACAAAGATAACACAGATAAGTACTTGACAAACACGTAATATGAATAGTAGTAAAAAGCATGAACTTTCAATTAAATCATAGAGGTATTTGGGCCTGCATCTTTTCATTTCTATCCTAGCATAGCACTAATTATAAGAAAAAAAATTTATACATCACATATTCAGTAATAAAGTGTGTGTACCAATGTTATTTATAGTCCGTTCCACCAACCGTGAAATACTGTTTTTTCACGTTTTCTTTTCCACCTTGATATATAATCTGTGTTCTTAGCGATAAGGTGAATTCCCAGAAAACGACCTAATTTTATATGAAGTCAGTGATAATGTATTGAAAAAAAAACTTGCATCACGACGCTGAGGTGTTGTTTACTTTATGTGAGAAGTGCATAACCAACTTAGCCAAACTGAACGGCGTTGTATGTGAAATCTTTGCCGTCATAATGGAATGACGTAACCGTGACGTCACGGTCGTCGCGTGAGATTTCCTGAATACACGTTATGAAGAGGTCTTCTGGAGTCACCGTTTTTAGTAGACTCAGCTGGGCTCCGATATCAAATACTGAATACTGCGGTATTTTTACACAGAGCTTTCATTCATGTAGCTTGTGGTCCAACTTGTCTATATATATATATATATATATATATATATATATATATATATATATATATATATATATATATATATACACATCCGACATAAAAGGCATAATTAGGCCTATCCTAAACTGACGCAATTTATATTGCTTATTTTTTCCACGTATCATATGTGTTTGAAGAACATTATTCATCATTGTAATTACCACAGCCTGAGGTAAATCCACTTAAAACCAGTGTTTTGCACTGCCGGGAATCCTGTTCTAAGATGAGCTAATATATTTTGTCAACTTGTTATACACGCGGGCAGTACCCTGTCATTTGAGGCGATGTAGACATCATGGTTCCATGGCAGCACAAACTGTGGGTAACAAAGCAAGGATTGCAAATTAAGAAATTGAATAGCTACCGTCCGATTTATAGTCATGGTATTGAAGTCACGAAATGAATTGTGATTTTATCATAAATATTCCATTTGTTTATCAACAAAGTTCAAAAGAACTTGAACAGTTATAATATTTCAATCTTTCAAACCCCTCTTCAAATGTTGGACTGTTCTAGCCAAGCTGAAACATTGTCCTATGAGGTTCGATCATTTGTTTATACATCGCCAATACTTTTCATGTAAAAATTGCTATTGGTGTTAAATTTGTTCCTTTTCTTAGTCATTTCCTTATAACTATTACTTATCTGACATTTTCCTAGCGTTTTTCTCATTATATGGTCTATCTCTTCATTATTTACTTAGTATTTGAGATCAAATATTAAGTAAATAATAAAGAGATGGACCATATAGAGCGAAAAACGCAGGGATAGTGCTAGATAAGTAATAGTTATAAGGAAATGAACCAGAAAAGGAACAAAGTTAACCGAAATCTGTACTCATAGCAATTCAAGCGTCTGTGTTGTGACCATGTATAAAATTGGGTTGACGCATCTTCACCTATTGTTTTATGGAAATGTTACTAATTTTCCTTCCAGTAAAGCTTGATGAACATGATATGGTGAAAAAACGTTTCGTTCGTTTTATACAGAATGAAGATGCCGGGCTTTATTTTAACCACTGCATAGTTTCATTAATAGTGCTGTTCAACTGCATGTACATATATAGATATATCATATGCGGCGGATGTATCAAGTTTTATGTCCACAGCCGGTGTGAATCTGTTCAAATTTGAAAAAAAATGCAACTTTACTTGTCAGCTTTACACAAAAGGTTGCGAAACTTTCTATGCAAATCCACATATTCATGAGTCCGTGAAACCTGTATATATATGGGTCAGGCTACTGAAAATGGCCCCAGCCAGTAATCAGAATGGAAGTAGATACAACACATGACATAGGCCTATATTTGTATCCTCATAATATTGCAATAGCCAATCTGCAGTATAGGCTAAAAATTAAGCCACTCCAGATTTGGCTTTTGTTTTAAATTTCATTTTGCACACTAAATATTTAGCCAGCTGATACCGTGTTTTGTTTATTTCCTGTATATCGTAAAAAATGTATTCTCGGACATCTTTTCATATAATATGCCGATGGCAAGGTGTGTAAATTTTACTAAATTACTAATTCCGTAAAATACTCTGATGGGTTACTTTAATTATTATATCTAGAAATAAATGATCAGTAAAATTAAATATAAAAATTAGTATAAGAACAACTCATCAAGGTTATCACCATAGTGCTCTTCAACAATGTGACCAGAATCATCTATATCCTTTGCAAATATTTTTCCATTCCATGTCCAAGCAGTTTGTACCTTGGGGTCATTTCTTACTCAATTTCATTTCTATTGAAAACCTGAACCAGTTCTTTACACAAGTCATCGACTATCATGATCCCTGTATTTTTTAGTTGCTTTCTCTCTTTTTGTACTGCATTTCTATCATCTGTGTTCTTAAACCTCACTGTCATTGGTCTAGGTTTACTCTGCCTTTTCTTACCCACTCTGTGTGCAGTATCTGTTGCATGTGCTGGCATGACAATTCATATGCATTTTTTCATTGAGTAAGTTAACAACTGTTTCTTTACAGTTTTCATCTCTCACTCCCTCTGTAAGACCAGTGATCCTGATGTTTAACCTACAAGAGTACTGCTCGTTGTTAACAGCCTGTACTTTTGCTTGAAGTGCTTTCTCTTTAGTGTCTTGAGATTCTTTTCTCAAGTCACTGTTTTCTTTTTCTAATTTGTCAACCTTTCTCTCTGAAGCATCTGTTCTAGTTTCCAGCTCAAACACTCTACCTTCTATTTTTCTCTATATATGTCTCTATTACAGCTTTGAATTCGTTTTTTATCTTTACTTTCAGTTGTACAAGCATGTCACTAAGCACTTTTTCTGTTACCATTCCTTCTGCCATCTCTCTGTTTTTATTTTCACTGTCTTCACTACCCTTTTTCAAACAGTATTTAATTTTTTTAGATGAAAGGGGAGAACCCTGTGAGGATGAACTAGAAGTGCTTGAGGTACTAGACAATACAGACCTTAATCTTTTTCTGTCATCATCCCCAGAAATGCCAATGTGAAAACTTTCAGTAAATATTTGTTAATAACACAACAATCCTAAGAATATATGCAGGCCCAAATTTATAAGAAAGATTTACATTATATAAATCATTCTTGTGTATATTTTCCTCATTTCAACCAAACAAGTATAGAAAATTCACAACACTACAGGCCAGCTGCTTATTTATAAGGGATGCTTATTTCCACTCTCCCTAATGGTAAAGGCTTGTGCGGTCTGACCGTCCGAACTTTCTGGAAAAAAGACAATTTTTTTTCCATTTCAGTTATAAAGCAAGTCTATAAACATTACCTATATTTATTGTTCACAAATTTTTATTTTGTGTGCAACTATATTATTGAGACATTAGGGGTACTAATCATACATTTATGCACTTGAAAAGGTTTAAGTTTTTACATTGACAGCCATTTTAAAGTTAAAAATTATTGAGTATGAAACATAAGTTTTAAACAATTATGATTTGCCAGAGTAAACACTGCTGTTAAATTACATTAATATTTGTGACCACGTTTTCAAGGACAAATAAAATGTACATTTCTGCGAATAGTTAAAAATTGTGGACTAGTTTGTTTAATAATTTTAAAGATTTATATATTAAGCAAGAGATCAAGCTTAAAGTAACTCAGATAGGCTGGTGATAAATGTTTTGACAACAACTGTTTCCTGGCTCAGTCATTATCAGTAGAGGGTTAGCACCTGATCAGTGGGGCCAGTTAAGAGTCTGTCTCCATATGCGAAGACTAATGCCATGGTGTCAGGTCTTGGCTCAGTGCACAGGTAAAGTCCAGACAGTTGCACTGGACCTGTACCCATGCACTACTATGGTTGGCTATTTCTTGAATTTATCCCATCACATTTTATCCAGAACAATTTGAATAACATGACTGCAGTGTAAAAATAAGTTAACTTTGTCTGAAAGAAAAACTAGAACTACAAAGAAACAGAAGTATTTCACTTAAGACAGTTGTCACCAGTTTTGGACATTAAGGGTAAGATTAAATAACCATCTTATATAACATTCAGCCATTAGATCCTATATAGAGCTGATATTTCAAATTAATTTCTTAACTTACAATTATTTAACCTTATATCTTATGTAGAGAGAATTTGGAAATAAGCATACTTTATTTCCATTCCCAAGGGGAGTGGAAATAAGCATCACTTATTTCCACTCCCCGGGGGAGTGGAAATAAGCACTTCCAAATATTTTATGGATTACGGTCGTAATGAGCGCGGTCGGGATGGGCGCGCGGTTCCTGGGCGTGGTCGGGCTGGGCGTGCCGGTTTATAAAAAGCGAGATTGGTGCTGCTGGGCATGGACGAGGCGGCTCTTATGAAATTTGAATATTACTTATTCCCTCAATATTGTTATATTACAACAGTTGGTTGACGATAAGTGGGTTTTTCATGAGCCGCACGTGAATACATTTCAATGTACGGTATATATACTAATTAACAACATTCCCAGGTTTGGACGACAAAAAATCGACCTTGAACGCTATTTTTACACATCTAATTCTTGTTGCTGGACATTTATCGGATATAACAAAATTTTTGTTTCATAAAAAACGATATCAATACCAAACAACATTTGTTGATGTAAGCCAGCTTGTTACCTGTAGAAGTACGTCGAAGGAAGGGAACCTGCTCACTCGGAAGCCGACACCGATCATTTAGCTAATTAGTTAATTATTAAGCTTCAGATTGATTTATCATTTAAATGGGGGAAATTTTATAAAATGAGAGGAAATTCATTTTAATTATCATTTAATTATAATAGTTGAAATAAATATTTGATTGAGAGATCATTAAAAATAAAGCGAGAGAGACAGAAAGAGTAGGAGAGACAGAAAGAAAGAGAGAAATATATAGGGGCAATTTATGGGGTCCGATTGATTGATCATATAAATACATCAGTAAGAGAGAGGGAGTTATTATATAACATGAGAGAAATAGACCGATCATTTAAAATGAAAACACAGAGAGAGAGAGAGAGAAAGAGAGAGAGAGAGAGGGGGGGGGATAAAAGGATGGACAGAAATACGGGACGATTTATAAAGGTTTAGATTGATTGGTCATTTAATTGAGGGAAAGTGAATAATTATATAAAAAGAGAGTAATATCATTGTATCCCCAGACAAAGTCGGGGGATACTATGTTTTCATACCGGTCCCGCCGCCGCCGCCGCCGCATATAAATCTTGTTGGCGCGATAACTCAAAAAATATTTCACGGAACTTTACCAAACTTGGTATATGTATAGATATGGGTAAGAGGACGACGCCTATTTAAAATGAGGTCATGACCTTTACTAGGAGAGTGTCCTTGACCTTGAATAAGTCCAATTTTGGGGAAAATCACACAAATTCTTTAATATCTCAAGAAATCTTGCATGGATTTATCCCAAAATCAAGTTGATTGAAGATCATGGATAGGGTTGTCATATTCCAGAAACTGGCGGCGCCACCTATTATTCTTTACTTGTTTTCGTGCCGTTTAATACCCCCAAAATTGCCACCTTACAGTACTGTGAGCATTATAAGTCAAAAAACCAATGGACAGATTTCTTTTATATTATGGATATACATAGGTATAGGTTATGGATGATGTTTATTTAAATTGGGGTCATGACCTTTCCTACGATAGTGGCCTTGACCTTGAATATTGCCATATATGGTGAAAATCACACACGTCTTATGATATCTCCAGTGTTGATAGCCATATGGATTTCAAACATGACTTATGTATGGCCCACCACTAAAGTAAGAACCCTATAGGGTCATGAGGTCAAAGGTCAAGGTCACTGGACTGGCATTTTAAAAGATACTGTGGATGCATTTTAAGCCAAACTTTCATCCTAGGTCTTCCATCTTGAATATATAGCTCACTTGCCAATAGTGGATGATCCATATAAATTTTGGGGTCACAAGGTCAAAGGTCAAGGCCACAGGAGCTATCTGTCCAAAAATTAGTTTCTGGATGATCATTCCTGCTTTTATTGATGTATGGATTTCAAACTTGACTTATATGTGTCCTATTGAAAAAGCAAGACTCCAGTTGATTTTGGGGTCATGAGGTCAAAGGTTAAGGTCACAGGACACATCTTTAAAAAGATTGTGGATGCATTTTCAGCCAAACAATTCATCTCAGATCTTTCATCTTGCACATATAGTTCACCTGCCAAGAGTGGAAGACCCCTATCAATTTTGAGTTCACAAGGTCAAAGGTGAAGGTCACAGGAGCCATCTGTCCAAAAATTAGTTTCTGGATGATAATTCCTGCTTTTATTGATATATGGATTTCAAACTTGACTTGTATATGTCCTATTGAAAAAACAAAACCAAAATTGATGTTGGGGTCAAAGGTCAAGGTCACAGGACACATCTTTAAAAAGATTGTGGATGCATTTTCAGCCAAATATTTCATCTCAGATCTTTCATCTTGCACATATAGTTCACCTGCCAAGAGAGGAAGAACCCTATCAATTTTGAGGTCACAAGGTCAAAGGTGAAGGTCACAGGAGTCATCTGTCCAAAAATTAGTTTCTGGATGATAATATCTTCTTTTATTGATGTATGGATTTCAAACTTGACTTGTATTTGATCCATTGGAAAAGCAAGACCCGAATTGCTTTTGGGGTCATGAGGTCAAAGGTCAAGGTCACAGGAAACCTCTTTAAAAAGATTGTGGATGCATTTTCAGCCAAACAATTCATCTCAGAGCTTTCATCTTGCACATAAAGTTCACCTGCCAAGAGTGGAAGACCCCTATCAATTTTTTAGGTGAAGGTCGCAGGAGCCATCTGACCAAAAATTAGTTTCTGGATGATAAGATCTTCTTTTTTTGATGTATGGATTTCAAACTTGACTTGTATATGTCCCATTGGAAAAGCAAGACCAAAATTGATTTTGGGGTCATGAGGTCAAAGGTCAAGGTCACAGGACACATCTTTAAAAAGATGTGGATGCATTTTCAGCCAAACATTTCATCTCAGATCTTTCATCTTGCACATATAGTTCACCTGCCAAGAGAGGAAGAACCCTATAAATTTTGTGGTCACAAGGTCAAAGGTGAAGGTCACAGGAGCCATCTGTCCAAAAATTAGTTTCTGGATGATAATATTTTCTTTCATTAATGTATGGATTTCAAACTTGACTTGTGTATGTCCTATTGGAAAAGCAAGACCAAAATTAATTCTGGGGTCATGAGGTCAAAGGACAAGGTCACAGGACACATCTTTAAAAAGATCAAGGTCACAGGACCAACATCTTCAACAAGATTGTTGATTGTTAGATGGAGGAAACAATAAATATGCCAAGTGTCAGTATATGCTGCTAAAAATGGGGGTCTATTCTTGAAGGGGGGGGGGGCTATTATGTCTGGGGATACTCTGGCACCTGCGGTGCCAAGAAATGTCTAGTTAAAAATTATCAAATCAGTTATAATAATTGAATTAAATATCTGATTGAGCGATCATTGAAAACAAAGCCAGAGAGAGTGAGAGAAAGACAGAGAGATATAAATATTTCATACTGAGTACTTCTGAAAGAAAAAAGAATTTCTGGCATTATCGCTCGTCACGATGCTGGCCGTCGTCAATGCAATCATGAATGTGTCTTCTGATAAATATTATTTATTTTGCTGGGGAAGTGCATGATTATGTATAATATTGCGAATGTTTGTAAAGACGAGTTTTTGCAGCTGTTTAAACAGCGTTGTAGGAAACCTCTGTGCCGCTAATTAAGTAATTAATCGGTGTTGGCTTCCGAGTGAACAGGTTTCCTTCCTTCGACGTACTTCTACAGGTAACTGGGTTGCTTACATCAACAAATATTGTTTGGTACTGAAATCGTTTAAAATGGAACGAAATTGTGTTATATCCGATCAATGTCAAGCAACAAGAATTAGATGTGTAAAAATAGCGTTCAAGGTCCATTTTTTGTCGTTAAAACCTGGAAATGTTGTCAATTTGTATATATTCCGTACATTGAAATGCATTCACGTGCGGCTCATAAAAAAAACACTTATCGTCAACCAACTGTTGAAATATAAAAATATTGAGGGATTAAGTAATATCCAAATTTCATAAGAGCCGTCGCGTCCATGCCCAGCAGCACCATCTCGCTTTGTATAAATTAACCGGCACGCCCAGTACGACCACGCCAATCCCGACCACGCCCAGGAACCGCGCGCCCTTCCCGACCACGCTCATAACGACTGACACCATTTTATGACCCAAGAGCAACCCCTCCCCCCTCCAATATAATAAATTGTATAACCAGTGTGCTCCATGCAGTTGTTTTTTTTTTCTTTAATGATATTTAAACTTATTCTGAGTACTCAAAGTTATATCAGTTGTTTTGTCATAAGCTGTGTAACCATAGATTTCTGGAATATTAATTTAATTAAAATCAAATATATATTCTGTACTCCTTTTTTTAACCCTAGCCCATGCTAGATTTTAATTATCATCAGAGCTTGTAACCTGTATAATATATGACTGGGTTAGTTATTATTCAATGTGATTTATGTGGGCATTAATATGCATTAATTAATATGTACCACCATATATTCAAGCTTATGTTAATAATAAATTTAAAGGTGAATATCAACAGAATGTCAGTAATAAATAAGTTATTAACAAGTTCAGTGTGTACATATACTGATAACTTTCATTTTTTTGTAAAGGTTTCTTAAAATAATTAAGCCATCAACAATATAAAAAAGAGAGGATCCCCAAGGAAAATGATCTGCAGTCTTTCTAAGGCCCATATAGGTGATAATACAGGGATAACCTTATGTGCCTAGAATGTTAAGGCAATATTTCAGCTTGGGAGACCTGTGAAGTCACAAGACATGAAAATACCAGAAGATCAATCTTTGAATGTATGGTTGATTTTGTTAATTAATGGTTACATCAAATGTTAAAAGACCACAGTGTTTCTTGTGTTTAAATGTATAAAACAAAACTGCATGACAACAAATTTGCCAACACGGATAAGGATGTGGGTACTTCTTTGTTTATTTTAAATTACCTGAAACATGTTTATGATGTTTGTTAGAATACATAGTCAAATGTATGAAATGCCTTATTATGAGTTGTGTAGTAAAGGTAGTAATGTGTTTACAGGAAAGGTTAAGCCTGTTTTGTTTACAGTTGATGGTCTTCTCAATTAATTTAGGTGGTTCCAGGGGAAATCTAGTCAAATAATTTACACTGACAACCTTATTGTAGGTTCAAAGCCATTTCAGAATAATATAGTAGACATCACATTTTATGACATTCACATGGTGACCAATCATACACAATCATACAGGAAGGTTGTGCAACACTTGTTTTAAAACAGTTGAACATGAGATGCTTATTTTATTGTACATATTATTGTACATAATTTTATTGTACATATTCAGAAAAGTAAAATTAATTAGTCTGATTCAAAACAATCGTATATTCTAGAGAAAAAGTTCTAAAGTATGGTATGATCACACACACACATATATAAACATACAAGTTTTTAATAAATATAAAATGTACATGGAAATTCATATCATTGAATGAGATATATATCACACTAAAATATTAGGGAAATATTGAACTGTGAAAGCTGAGGGTTTACTTGTCATACGAACATGTTGACAGTGGATTATATCACTGACAAAGGAGAATTTTCTTTGTTCCAATGCTCCTGGGGCACTCCCATGCAGGCAAACACATTTCTTATGTATTAGATGTATTAGGTTTTTGATTTCTGCAGATCTGTTAACTACTGAAATTAGCCAAAATGAGCATTTATTTAAACACCATGTATAGAAAGATTTATCAGTGAATATTTTCATATATGCAACACTTTCTAGTTTAGTATATACCACAATAGTCTTAAGATTGAAATGATTTGCCATAAGCAAATTTATTTTGCCCCTGACATCAATGGACAATGTCACAAAAATTAAAAAATGAACATTAATTTAAGTGATTAACAGTCCGTACTCAGCAGTAATGTCATCAGTTCAAACATCTTCTTCAAATAAAGATGATATAAGCTGACATGTTTGGTGCAAGCTGAACAATGTAGATTCTGTTTTTAGGCAAAATCCAAATCCAAACAGGACTTTTATTTCTAAAAAGAAAGTTACAAACACATTGTGTATTCACTGAACAAAAACATAAATCGCATGAAAAATCTTAAAATGAATATCAATCTTTAATATCTGATGACCTATCTGAGAAAATTATATTCACTTTTAAAAATCAAAACAAAAAAGTGTGACGATAATATCAAATTAAAATAAAAAAAATGTACTTTAACAATTTTTCTTTCACTCAACAATATCGGTAGACCATAAATAATATTAATATGTGAAAAGAAGTGATATTCTTACTCAGTAATGGGTCTTCCTTATAAATAATTTCTGCTTGAAAAGTAATTTTAACTAGAACTTGAAAATATGTTTATTCATAATTGCAAAAGTTTCACAGATTTGAATGGAACAAAGGAATAAAGTATAACTAAGGACCCATGGGTCTCGACGCTCGGCTGCATTTGTCTATAAGGATATATGTTTATGAGGTTTTTCAAATTAATGGTCCTGTGATCAGTTTGAAGCCAAACTGTCTACCCAAACTGGAGTTATCATCCATTAACTAATTTGTGAATGGATGGGCCCTGTGACCTTAACCTTTGACCTAGTGACCCCAAAAATCAAAAGGAAACTTCCCCCATTGGCAGGTGCACCACATGTCGATAATGGAAGGATTGAGATGAAAAGCTTGTCTTAAAATGCATCCACAATCTTTCTAAAGTAGTGGGTCCTGTGACCCTGACCTTTGATCTCATGACCCCAGAATCAACAGCTCTTACTTTAGTGGTGCATATGTAAGTCGAGTTTGAAACCAATATTTCAAACTAAACTGGTGTTATCATCTGGAAACTAATATGTGGACAGATGACCCCCATGACCTTGACCTTGTGACCCCAAAATCCATAAGTAACTTCCACTATAGGCGGGTGAGCAACATCTGGAACATAGAAGGTTTGGGACAGAAAGTTTGGCTTAAAATACATCAAGAATCTTTTTAAAGAAGTGGGTCCTGTGAACTTGACCTTTGGCCTTATGACCCCAAAATCAAAAGGGTTCTTATATTATTGTTGGGTCATATATAAGTCTAAATTGAAACCAATATGTCCATCCAAATTGGAGTTATCATCCAGAAACAAATATGTGGACAGATGGGCCCCTGTGACCATGACCTTTGACCTTGTGGCCCCCAAATCAATCAGGTTCTTTCCCTATTGGCAGCTCAGCTATATGTGCAAGTTGGAAGGTTTGGGATGAAAAGTTTGGCTAAAAATGCATCCACAATCTTTCTAAATAAGTGGGTACTGTGACCTTTACCTTTGACCTCATGACCCAAAAAATGAACAGAATCTTCCCCTATTGGCAGATTAGCAATATCTTGAAGATGGAAGGTATGGGATGAATAGTTTGGCTTTAAATGCATATGCATTCTTTTTAAAGAAATGAGTCCTGTGACCTTGACTTGTGACCGTTGGACCCCAAAATCGACACGGTTCTTACTTTAGTGGCGAGTCATATATAAGTTAAGTTTGAAACCAATATGTCAAACATAACTGGAGTTATTATCTGGAAACTATTTTGTGAATAGATGGCCCCTGTGACCTTTACCTTTGACCCCAAATTCATTTATGCTCTCCCCATACTGACAAGTAAGCTAAGTGCGCAAAATGGACAGTTTGGGATGAAAAGCTTGGCTTAAAATACAGCCATAATCTTTTTAAATAAGTGAGTCCTGTGACCTTGACCTTTGACCTCCTGACCCCAAAATCATATAGGTTCTTGCTTTAGTGGTGGGCCATTAGACAAGCATAGGTCCCTATAATTTTGTCTGTTTCTTATTTTCAATAAATATACCCCAAGTAAAAGCAACCCCTATACTGGTACTCTGTTGACCCTATGTCCAGCTGCCCTGCTGCTACCATGACATGTTCCAGTACTTTACAATTATCACTACAGGTGGCGTCTGTGTGCTCAATTATAGAGGATTCTCATGTGGTCCTTACCCCTTAGTGATAGTGGGGCCCCCAGGAGAAAGAAAGTAAACTATTTGCACCCCACAGAAGGAACCAATACATGAATTATAAAATGATCACTGAACATTAATAAACGTGATAAAAAAAATATTCCTCGACCTGTTGCAGGTCTATGGGGCCATATGCAAGTCAAGTTTGAAATCCATAAGTCAATACAACCTTGAGTGATCATCTGGAAACAAATTTGTGTGGATGGACAGACAGACAGACAGGGCGATTACTATATGACATCCACTTGTGATCAATACACACACCAGGTTTTGGGACACTAGATGTAATTACAGCTGAGAAACTGACATGAAAAAAAAAAAAAATATTCGTTAAAATAACAAAAAATACAGGTGGCGCCAACACTTTTTGGGAACTGACAAAACTAGTCATGGTCAATATTCAAGGCAAGATTCATGACAATCATGCATTAATTATCAAGATATTGGAGGTTTTGTATTATATTTTTGATTATTCTGGGGGGGGGGGGGGTACTTTCAATCCCCATAGCTCGGCGGATATAGGTCACAGTGACCTAATTTCAGGTTTCCAAGGAGATTTTTTATTGACCTCCTTGGATGTTCACTTAGAAATTTCTAGAATCAGCAGTTACGATTTGTGCCCTGCTAACGGCCGGACGGACGGACAAAGCGCCATTCCTATACCTCAGTTGACTTACAGTCAGCTGAGCTAAAAATGAAATATAATATTGATTTCAATTATATGGTAGAAGGACAAATAGGTGGAACTGGGGAAATGAAGTGTGGCACCTTAAACTGAGGTTATAATAATATATTTAGTCACTAAAATATAAACAGTATTTCTGTTAAATTATTGTCTTAGAGCTATTCAGTCAATTATATAATTACCATAAATACAAGAAATGTATAAGGAAATTGGTTTGTTTATGTTTTTAAACGAATATCAAACGGGACTGAACGAGGTGTCGATCAAGTACCATACATCATTTTTAACTTGATAACATACTCCGGAGCTCACCGGACATAAACACTTAAAGCTGAAATAGTCCTGTCAACTGACCATGTTGACGTGATTACAGGGGCAGTCATTCACGCTAGTTGTCGTTCAAAACCGGGGTCTGTTCCTCAATTGTGACCATTCTTGGACACCCCTGTGGTGGCATTTTGTTTATCTGAACTCCCAGTCGTGTAAGCTGTGACTGCCCGCGCTGCTATCGCATGTGACTCCGACAAATCAACAGCTGATGAAGCGGTGGCCAGGAGTAATACCACGTGAGGCCGCCAGGGGTAGGGGTTATCATTATGCAACTGGATTTGTTCTAAGGGAATTTGTATGTGAAAGGTACGGGGACATTTTCTGCGACATTTTGGAGGTCTCCGGGTTGTCGGGAAGGTATCACGAGAAGTTATGTATATATTTACATATCTACTACATTATATACATACAGCTACACACACACACACACACACACACATACAAATATTATTTAAAATCATTTTATAATAATAATTCATACGACATATTGTTATTAAAAAGGTTCAGTGTTATTCTTACAGTCCAAGCGCCGCCTATCGGTGCCCGTCTAGTACCAATCTCGGCCCGAGCAGGAAATATCGAAATGTCTAGTCACTGGGACATTTTCTGCGAGATTTCGATAGGCTGCATGTACGGGAGGGAGTACGAGCTCGTATCGAGATGAGTTTCTGACAGTCGTTGCGCCCCCTATCGGCAATCGCTTGGTGCAGCTACCCTACACATGTGTGATGTTGAGTGCTCAGGGGGCCTACAGAGTGTTGGGGACATGGAGTAAGCCTCAGCATCGGGAAGTTTGGTGAGACGCAGTCGCAGACCAGCACCGCAAGCTCGACGCAGAGGTCGTCAGCAAGGCGCTCGAGTGTGGCCGAGTTCAGCACAAAAGTAGAAAAGGTTGATGCAGGTGGCGCCACCAATACCTCAAATTCATATATGAGTCATGTGTAAAAACATTTCCATAAAATTTGGTGAAGATAGCTCCAGCCGTTCCTGATATTGTAAATTAAGTAACTTTTATGGCCAGATGACTTAGTTCAGTTTCCTGTAACTCGGCCACAATTTACCGAATTAGATCCATTCGAACATACTTCAGAGACTATTTCTGTGAAAATGATGAACAATTTGGCTGGACAGTTTCGGAGAAGAAGATTTTAATTTTTTTAGCTTTTTCTTGATAAAATCGAAGTAAATGCAAATAGCCAAAAAAAAAAGCAAAATCAGATAGAGTTTTTTAGAGGACTGATTTTTTGCATAAAATTTGGTGATGCTAGCTCCAGCGGTTTAACCCTTGCTCCGTAGGGTTGACGTACGGACGACGGCGGACGGATGACACTGAGCCATCGCATAAGCTCGCAGGTTCGCTAAATAGCCTTTAAAAAAAGACCCGTAAACGCATTTACGGACGATGCTAAAAATTGGTAAAAGGTTCCGGTAATTCTCTAGAAAGTATTTTTAGCACGGCAAAACGCGTACACGTTGTTTAAACCGGTCCGTCGAATATACGCTCGGAGTCAAGCATTGGTCGGAGGGTTCGATGAACAATAGCAAGCGGATTCAGCCGACATTTAGCTTCTATGTTAATAACGATGGAGCGTTATCATATGCACGTTGGCGAGCGCGAGAGCGAATGCGATTTTCTTGTCAGCTCCGGGGAGCGATGCAGAGGCCTGTCGCGCAGCATTCGAGTGGGTATTCTCTTTTATTGTTTTACAATAAAAAAAGGAGGGGGGGGGGGGATAAGAAGTAATCTTTATGCGACAAAGAAAGGAATCAGAAATATAAAAGAATTATTCAAAAACCTCATTAACCACAAGAATTGTGTCATTTGTCATGTACCTTGAGGTCAAATTTTCACTGTTTCATCATTTTTTTATTGAAAATTAATACAAGATATTTCTCAACACTGACTGAACGATATGTGATGCAATTTTTGTAGTTCTTTCCCATTGTTTCTAACTGTTTAAGACGAAAAAACTACAAGAAATAAGTTTTGAAGACTTATGAAGAGGCTTTACCTCTCAAATCTTCAGCAAAGTGAAATTGTCATTGAATTTGAAATATGACAATATATAGAAGATTTCCTTCATCTGATCTGTCTCATACTGACCAGTACTTTAAAACCATCATTCAAACTTGGCTTTAAAAATAATACAAAAAATCATTTCTGTCTTGAAATTTGTGACGTTTAGATTTATCAGATTAGATTGTTGCAGTATTTTTATACATATCAGGGAGCACTCAAGAGCAAACCTAAATTGATAACAAGAGACTTTACCATAAGAAAAGTTTATGAGGTCTTTCCGTTTTCTTTGACCAGACCCCAATCATGTCAGCCAAAGTCCCGATTATCAAATAACAATGACTCTCTTCAGTCAAATCAAGTTTACAACCATCCAGACCCCCTGATCCAGCTAATGACTTTGTCTAAGATTTGATGGTTTTTAATTAACCAAATGAATGGGCTGCCTATTCATTCTTTGTTATTCTGTATGTTCCCATTCTGAATCAGGATTTGGGCTGGGATTCTGATGGATTCTTGGCTTAAAAATTATATGTTGAGAATAAAAGTTAAACTTTGACTTCTTTGACACCTGTCCAGAGGGGTAATGTTTTGAAATATGATCTTCATGAATCACTTTACTAGTAAAATGGCAATAAACCTAATAAAACTTAAAATTCAGGGTTGGCCCCAGGACCAGTATAATGACTGGACTATTTTATCGCGTTCGCGCTAATAGAAAGTCAGCTTAGGGCGAACGCGGGCTCTCATAAATGCAAATGAAGTTTAAATAACACCGCAGACGTGTTTGTACCGTTTCAGTTTATTAAACCTGTTCTGTCTCTTCATATTCGGTAAATGGCGTCTCGTGCGTAAAATATATTTATGAAAAGCGTCTGCAATTATGCTTTCCTGAGAGATCCATGCACCAGTGTCTATCTGGAGTAGACCTACCTTCCAAATTACGCTGAGAAACAACATAAAAACAAAGTGAATATACCAAAAGAGATATATATATATATATATATATATATATATATATATATATATAATCCTGGAATAAAGGATTCCTTTATTCAGAAAACAATTTTTCTGAATATTTTATGTATATTAATGTAGCTGATACGGCTGTATGGCCTTGGAGAGAACAATATATTATCAGATAAGTCGCAAAATAAAAATAAAGTCTGTAGTACAGCCTGTAGGCTGTACTTCATTAATAGTCATATCGTACCCTTAAACTTGCTCATATTAAAACTCAACATTTGGACCTAATGAATGATTTACTAAGAAAGAATAAGACTTTTGTGAGATACACAGCAGCAACCTTTAACGCGAGTTAAAGATATACCGGTAATCAGTGTGAGAAATAAAACACAAATAAAAGGTCGTGTATCGACATCATGAGTTATAAAAAAACACGAAGTTATTTGATTCACACATGTACTGAGAAATCCACTCAATTTAGTTTAAAACGTGCCCATGTTAAAGATTTCAATGTGTATGTTAGAAAGTGAGTGAGAATCTAAGAAAATTTGTGATATGACCATTTAACCGTGACAAGTTAAAGAAATCGTGATCCTAGACACACCATGCGGGAGGATTCACTACATGTACCTTTTCGTTACAGAAGCCGTATTAACACTTGACAACACCCACAACTGTTCGGATGTTTAAATAATCAGCTAAAACGGAATGCAAACATTTCGTGAGCTGCTATGCGAGTCTCCCTCCGTCTGGAGCACGTGGGAATAGCACATTTATAGCCTGGAATGTTAAACAATCCCTGGTGTACATTTGCTGGTAATGTTAACACATGGGGTGTGCTGTAACTTTTAGTGTTTGACACCTGACGCCTTGAGGCGTAGGATGGCTTTGCTATGTCAAGCAGAAAACAAGGGATGGGTCATTTATTGTTAGTCATTCATACGTCCAGCTCCGTCTCCCTTTCTTTGGACTGCCTTTAGAAGAAGTGACAGATCTGTAGTAAGTAGGTTTTAACTGCACTTGAGGTTTTCAATCTAGACTACCTGTTACTGAACTGAAACGCAGAAACCAAGTAAGTTAAAACGAACTCTTTCACAAGCAAACTTCGAGAAATATATTTTTAAGTTAGATTTCGAAAACAAAAGGGAATTATTCATTTCTTTAACCGAATTTTAGGTTGGGTTAGAGAAAACGGCGCATAGAAACAAAGATTTTGGGCAACCATAAAACGCGTCATACTCGGGAGAAAAACTCGAAATAATCTTTGAAAGAGTGGGAAATCATCCAAGGACTAGCACAAATGGCCAAGAGGAGAAGCATCGCCATTACTCTCTATTTCCTTACATGGGCTATATTAGCATTTATCGCTGTAGTACTAAACATTCTGAACTATGACTGGCACAAGTCCAACATTCTTCAAGGCATTTTCTTCGTATTTTTCCTGTCGCTTATTGAAAGCAACGTGCTAGAACTTGTGGTAGTTGCCTTAGCTGCAATGGTCATCAAGTCGTACAAGCCCCGGCGTCCAAAGGAGGCGCCCTACGACAATCTGACTGTGGTTTTGAATTATAATCTGCTTGCTCTGATGGAACAGGACGCCGAGGAAGCTTTGGAGAACATGTACCGGGCGTATATGGGTAACCTAAGCCCCAACGTGGCCGCTGTCCTCGTCAGCGCCACCAGAGAACAAAAACTAAAGGACTACGAGGTCAAGCTCCGGGATGACTACAGGGCCTTGATACGGAAAGTGTTATATGAGGAAGGGAAACTTCTGGCTCAGAGAAAGTTTTATGATATACCTAAGATACACATGAAACACGTATGGCAAATGTACTCCGAAGTGGAGCCATCTGTATTTATGTCAGACTACCTTCCAGAAATACTGAACTTCTACACCAGTAACTTTATGGTCATCCAACGCGTCAGCCGGGTGTTAAAAAAATGTGGACAATACCAGGACCTTATGTTACTGTCCGAGGGAGACAATGCTGCTTTTACTTACACTGATAAAGACTTTTATGGGGAAGCCGCAAGGTCTTATGGTTCACCACTATTTTATGAAAGCCAAGATGTTAGAAACGTCAAAGGAAGAAAGTTCGATTACACCTTCGTCCTGGATGCAGATACTCGGGTAGAGTCCGGTGATGTTTTTCATCTGCTCAGGGTTGCCGCAGCCTATCCAAGTAGGGGAATTATTCAGCCCGGTATCAAACTACGTGTACAGGAGAATGACACCATGTTCATGCATCTGGAAAAAATGCGACAAGACGTGAACGAGCCCTTTACCCGTGTGATGACTGAAATTATGAAGCAGGCAGGATATTATGGTAAAGCCTTGCTGAAGAATCGCGTGTATATCGATCAGGTGCTCGGTACAAGGGACTGTCTTCTGGAAAAAGTGCCCATAGATGTGCTGAGTCATGATACCTTTGAAGCGGCCATCTTGAAACCCGTCTATGCACCATCAGTGTACTTGTACGAGAGCCCGTGTTACAATTACATCACCTGGAATATTCGAGAATCTCGCTGGAACAGAGGTGAGGTACTTCTAAGCATGTATTTCTGGCCATGGTTGGGTAATATCTTCTATCTCCTTCAGAGGGCGTTTCAGGGAGAAAAAGCGATAAAAAAGAAGATACGCACCAAGACCAAATTAGATTTTGTGACGGCCTACATTGCGTATAGCGCTCTGCGCCATATGAGCATGAAACCGCTGCTGTTGGCTTTTGTGTTAGTTCACGTGAATATTCACTGTCGTTACTATTGGATACCTTTCACTATAGTAATGTTTCTTGTTATCGTCTTTCCAAAGTTTGCTGTGATCACGTGCACCAACTGGAAGGCTGTTCTTCTGGAGACATTTGCGTCTATTATTCAATTCACCCCGGAACCGGTTATTGGGACATTCCGTTTCTTTCGTGCCATTGAAGCTAATATAAGTTCTTGCTGCTGCCGGTGGGTGCCGCAGCGTGTTGTGGAGGATGAACTGAGGAAAACAAACCCATTCCTTAGCAGTCTGAAGTACTTTTGGGGTTATGCTTTGATTGCTGCGGTTTGCATATTTCTGGTTGTGCCCTTTTATATACACTTCTACATGTTCATTATTTTCGTCGGGGTTTTCATTCTACCTTTCTACTGTGGACTAACGTCCTACAATAAGATATTTCAGACGGCCAGCAGCGATGACCGCAGTAAACAAAAGGAAAGGAAAAAAGGTCTGGCCTCTGGCAATATTAAGGTATGCAAGCAGACGACCGTGCGGAGCAGACTTTCCAAAAAAGGTGGGAACCAGTTTGACGCCCAGGCTGTATCAAATGTTGATCCTTTCAGATCTCTCCGCATCATGTCAGACCAAAATGACTGGGATCGACTGGTTAATGCAGTTTGAAAACGGCCTTTTCATTTGTAAAAATCAACTTCAGTTGACAATGGCTCAGATAGGAGGCGCGTTTTTTACCCCATTCTGCATAAACGTATCAAACATCCTGCACTCGAGAAAAAAGATTATATTCGCTCCCCTATCCGATCCATCACACCACTTCACTATTAAAGTAAAAAAACATAAATGCTTATCGTTTATTTTAGTCCCAATAGAAATCATTACCGGCAATGGGCTGGTGGGGGTGGCGGGGTCTCATATCTTCCAGACCACTTTTTGTTGAAAAATCACATAAAACAGAAAAGTTATACTTTGTCTAAACAAACATTCACATTGCCGACATATAACGATAACGTTTCGTTTGGTATGTATTGTAAAAGTATTTGTATGTTGCTATAAGTTTGATTCCATTCATATACACATACAACATGAATCATTGCTCGGGCCAGCACTTTTTAAAGTTTTTATCATCACTTACCAAGTGATGCTTTTTGACCCGGTAATATTGTGATAAGAAACTTCCTTTTTATGTATTTTAAGTTTCTGTTATTTATACAGGAAATATAAAAAGTCATATTAACATCCTCTGTCTGCTGCGACGTCAAAGAAGCATCTTTTTTTGGTTATGAAAGAAAATACTCTTGATGATGGAACGAATATATATTCCTCGGTGCATTTAGTGTGTATTAGTTAAAAATACATGGAAGGAAATATGACACAGTCATCATGTAAGTAAAACGTATGTAATACATGAAGGTTTGTGTGCAAAAGTTTTGTGTTAGTGGTCAACTGCTGCACAGTGGTCTAAGCCTTTTTCTCTGCTGTTCTTGAATCACTTGCAGTGAAACATTTGGTAGATTTCTGACGTTGCAAATAGATTTAACATTCATTCGATATGCGACTTTTTCTCCTGTGTCAAAACTTTTTTTGTTGTTTTCATGTTCCTCGCTAAATAAACTTACTTTGAAACAATTTATTTTTTTTGACAAAAGAATGAATCGTTAAGTTGTAGAATGGTGAAAATGTGCATGTATGGTAACATGACTTTGGTAGCCTGTCAGAGGTTGTAATCTGTATAAGAGCCCGGAGCCGTGTCAGCCACACAAATGCGGCTGGCTTGGACAAAAAGTACGTAGTCGTGTTTCGTGGCTCGACTCGGCTTAAAATGTCGGCAGGCTTAAATTGACCTGAAAGCCTAATTATTTTACGATGTTACAAACTACTTGTTTTTAACGAGTTATCTACATTACCTCTGACATTTTGCATCCATTTTACATTTAACTAGTTTGTGATTAAATATCGATTTTACTTTATCCTCGTAATTTCATAAGCCAACAGTTTCATACTTAATACAATCACGTTTTCTCTCAGTGACAAGACACAAAAAAATAACAAAACCTGAACATTTTTACATAGGTTGTTCTTTAGTAAAGCGCCTTGAAATATCCCAAATGAAATAGCGTTACAGTACGACAAAAGAACTTTGTATTAGCCTGTATATGTTTCGGTCATTTTTATTGTAAAATATTTATCTTTTTATATCAATTTTTTTTCTCAAGCAAAACTAAGCTGCACAAAATCGTCTCACTTCGGCTTAAAGAAATATCAGCGGCGCCTCCTGATAAGGTCTGCTCGGCTTTATCCTAACTCGGCTGGCGGCGGCGCAAAATGGCGGGCTCTGTTGTGCTCAGCCAAGTTTCTCAACAGAAGATGGTGATTGATGTAGGTCTTTAACTCATCCAGATCATTATGCAGAATATTTCAACTTGCATCAGGTGGCGGGGTAATATGCTTTATTCTTGGTTGGTTATTTTGTTGCTTGCCGGAAATCTTCGATTTCGGCAAGCAGGTTGGTCAGTCGCGGATGTCTGTTTGTTTGTTGCTTGCCGGAATCAAAGATTCGGCAAGCATGTTGATCAGTTCGTATGTTTGTTACTTGCCGGAATCAAAGATTCGGCAAGTATGTTGATCACCCGCGTATGTTTGTTGCTTGCCGGAAATCTTCGATTTCTGCAAGCAGGTTGGTCAGTCGCGGATGTCTGTTTGTCTGTCTGTCTACTCTCTACAGGCCAGTATTTTGCGGCAATTGCTTTCAAACTTACACAGCTGATAGACAAGCAAAGGTCCTGGAGGCCTATTGTTTTTGGGCAAGATAGGTCAAAGGTCAAGGTCAAGGTTATAAAAACTTCTCAAAACGGTTTTTTCTTCATATCTTTGTTACTATTAGTCGTATCTACTTCAACAATAGCTCATTTTAATCGTCATTCCAAGGCCTTTCATCTGGTGTGTAGCTGACTGAAATTTGCCGTAACCACGGTTACGAATTTTGGGGGAAAAAGTCATGATATTCTGAAATAAGGGGTCTAATTTTTCTAACTTTGTCAGTTTTAAAGCTAGAGAGGTCTAGTTTTTTTGCATCAGGTAGTATTTATCAAGTACTGCAAGTTTTTATTAAAGTCTCGCGATATCTCGTATAATATCTCGTCAAACGAGATATTTCGAGATTTCAGTAATCTTGCACTGGAGGTAACAGTTTTGCAGGAATCTTTTTGAAACTGACATATCGTAAGTCGTACACTATTGTCTCGAAATCTTTTTTCCATTTTTTGAATTGAACCACTCGGTCGCGCTGTATGCAAACCTCCCCAACATATCATGTTTTGACCATATCTCCAAAACTGTGAGCCTCAACTACTTAAACTATAGCTTATTTTCTTCCTCTTAGTCTTTTTAAAATCCTGGTGTAGTCATTTCGACTCAATCTTGGGTCACTTTGACAGTGTGTCCGTTGTCTGTTTCTCAGTTGTTCTAAAATTCGCCTGCTTACCGGTTCTTGCGTCTTACATATAGCACTCTACAGGCCACAGTTTTGAAAGAATCCTTTTAAAACTATTACATCTTATGTCTTACACTAATATCTCAACACTGATTTTTTTAATTTTCCAGAATTGGCCGCTAGGGGCGGTGCACTCAAACTTGCACAACATATCATTTTTTGGCCCTATCTCCGAAACTATAAACCTCAGTAACATAAACTATAACTTATTATCTTCCTCTGAGGTTTCTTCATAACATGATTAAGTCATCTGTTCTCAATTTTGGGTCAGTTTGTCAGTATGTTTGTCTGTTTGTCAGTTCTCCTCAATTTCGCCTGCTTCCTGGTTCTTGCGTCTCACATGTAGCATTCCTGCCACAGTTTTGCAGGAATCGTTTTGTAAATTACACTTGTCATATATCGAAATGATATCTGGAAGTCCTATGTTTATTATTCAAATAAGTCAAAGGTCAAAGTCAAGGTGATCAAAATATATCAAAATCTTATTTTCTTTAGAACTTTGTTAATATTGGTTCTTTCTTCTCAAACTATGGATTATTTTCTTTCACTTTGACACTGCTCGTTCATCTGACTAACTTTACATCATTTCCGGCAAGCGCGTGACCTCAGGTCATCTAGTTTGTTACTTGCCGGAATCAAAGATTCGGCAAGTATGTTGATCACCCGCGTATGTTTGTTGCTTGCCGAAATCAAAGATTCGGCAAGCATGTTGATCACTCGCGTATGTTTGTTTGTTGCTTGCCGGAAATCTTCGATCTCGCAAGCTGGTTGGTCAGTCGCGGATGTCTGTTTGTTGCTTGCCGGAAATCTTCGATTTTCGCAAGCTGGTTGGTCAGTCGCGGATGTCTGTTTGTTGCTTGCCGGAAATCTTCGATTTTCGCAAGCTGGTTGGTCAGTCACGGATGTCTGTTTGTCTGTTTGTTTGTTTGTCTGTCCAGTCTCTACAGGTCGCAATTTTGATCACATCGCTTTCAAACTTTCACAGTTTGTGTAAAATCAAAAATGCAAGAAGCCTTTTGTTTTTGGGCAATATAGGTCAAAGGTCAAGGTCAAGGTCATCAAAAGTTCCTAAAGTGCTCTTTTCTTCATATCTCCATTACTATTTGTCATAGCCACTTCAAACATGGCTCATTTTAATCGGCATTCTAAGGCCTTTCTTCTGATATATATGTTGCTGAAATCTGCTGTTTCTATGGTTACACATTTTTGGGGAAAACTCATGATTTTCGAAAATAAAATGCCTAATTTTTGTAACTTTGTCAGTTTTATAGCTAGAGAGGTCTTGTTTTTTGCATAATGTAGCCCGTCAAGAGTTCTCGACGATCCAATACCAAGTCACGCCAATTCTAGCATGAAATCTCGCCATAAGAGATAGTTCGTGATATCATTAATGATACCCTAGATGCCACAAATTTGAAGTATTTGTTATGAAACTGATATATTTTATATCCAACAGCAATATCTCGAAATTATTTTTCCATTTTTTTAATTTGACCGCCAGGGGGCGCTGCAGCTAATACACAGTGACATATCTTGTTTTGACCATATCTCCAAAACAATTGATCTTACTTACATAAATTATAGCTTATTTTCTTGTCCTGAGTCTTCCCTATATTCTGGTTGGGTCATCTGGTCTCAATCTTGTGTCACTTTGTCAGTGTGTCTGTCTGTTTGTCTGCTGTCCACAATAACGCCCGCTGGTTGGTGTAGCATGTTACATATAGCAAAGTACAAGCCATAGTTTTTAACGAATCTTTTTGAAACTAGTACATCTTATATCTGAGACTAAGATCTAGAAACAGGTATTTCATTTTCTGGCTGTGGCCGCTAGGGGGCGCTGAAGTCTATCTCGCTCGAACATGTCGTCTTTCGGCCATATCTCCAAAAATGTTAGTCGTAATTACATATATTATAGCTTATATTCTTGCCTTGAGTCTTCTGGATGTTATCGATGGGTCATCTGGCCTGAATCATTTGTCATTTGTCAGTATGGCCGTCTGTTTGTCCGGTGTCTTCAGTTTCGCTTGCTTGCCGGTGCTTGTATCTTACATATAGCAATGTACAGGCCACATTTTTGCACGAATCCTTTTGAAACTGGTACATCTTCTGTCTTGTACTAATATCTAGAAATTTGTTTTTCATTTTATGAATATGGCCGCTAGGGGGCGCAGCAGTCAACCCACCCTAGCATATCGTCTTTTGACCATATCTCCAAAAATATAAGTAGTATGTACATAAATTAGAGCTTATTTTCTTGCCCTGAGTCTTCTCATCAAATAGTGATGTCATCTGGTCACAATCTCGTGTCATTGTCTCAGTATGTCTCTCTGTTTGCCAGTTGTCCACAATCACGCCCGCTCGTTTGTGTAACATGTTACCTATAGCAATGCACAAGCCATAGTTTTGCACAAATCTATTTGAAACTGGTACGTATTATGTCTTGCACTAATATCGAGAAATGGGTTTTTTATTTTCTGGCTGTGCCCGCTAGGAGGCGCTGCAGTCAACCCAAGCTGACGTATCATGTTTTCAGACAGAACTCTGTCAAGTTTAGTCGTATCTTCACAAACTTAGGCTCATCCTTTTTCTCTTGGCGATAACTCCAAAAAATATTTGATGTATAAACTTGTCTGTATGTTTGTTCTTTTGTCTGTCCAGTCTCTACAGGACACAATTTTGCTTCAATCGCTTTCAAACTTATACATTTGGTGGACAATCAAAAATGCAAGAACCCTATTGCTATTGGTCAATAGAGGTCAAAGGTCAAGGTCATCGAAATACCTTGAAATTTCATTTTCTTCATTACTTTGTCAATTTTGGTCGTATCGTCACAATCTTAGGTTCATTTTCTTCCTCTTGGTCCTCCCCACACCTTTTGTTTGGACCACTTTTCTCTCAGATATGTAACTTGGTCAATATGTCCGTGTCTTTGTCCGCTGTCCTCATTTTTGCTTGTTTGACGGTATTTGCATCTTACGTATTGTTATCTGCAAGCCAGAGTTCTTCACGAATCAGTTTGTCCGTGCCTTTGTCCGCTGTCCTCGGTTTTGCTTGTTTGCCAGTGCTTCAATCATTCAAATTGTAATCTGCAAGCCACAGTTTTCCACGAATCCTTTTCAAACTG
The DNA here is from genome assembly GCA_026874595.1 of Sipunculus nudus. Lineage (NCBI taxonomy): Eukaryota > Metazoa > Annelida > Sipuncula > Golfingiida > Sipunculidae > Sipunculus > Sipunculus nudus. Next base: position 48,673,769 of record CM049312.1, read on the forward strand.
AAACATCCATTGTATTGTACTCATATCTAGAAACTCAATTTTCATGCTGTGGCTGAAGCCACTAGGTGGCGCTGCAGTGGATTCAATCTGACTTATCATGTTTTCGGCCATGACTTTGTCAATTTTAGTCGCATCTTCACTAACTTTTTTCTCTTGGTTTCATACACAACTTTTGTTTGACAACTTTTGTCTCATATGTGTCACTTTGTGTGTATGTCCGTTTCTTTGTCCGATGTGCCCAGTTTTACTTGCTGGCCAGTGCTTGCATCTTACATATATGAATTCACAAACCACAGTTTAGCATGAATCCTTTTGATACTGGTACATCTTACCTCTTGTAATCATATCTATAAATCCATTTTTTTTTTCAATTTCCTACCAATGCCGTTAGGGGGCGCTACAATCTTCTTAATATGACGTTTCATACTGTTGGTGATATCTCCAAAACTATTGATCTTTATTACATCAGTTATAGCTTATTATCTTGCCATGATTCTTCATTATAATCTGGTTGGATCATATCTGGTCTCCATCTTGTGTCATGCGTTGGCAGTATGTCTATCTCTTTTTCCACTGAGCTAATTTTTACCAGCTTTTCGGTGTATGCATCTTACATAAGCTGTCTACAAGCCCCAATTCCCCAATTTTGCATGAATACTTTCGAGACACGTACACCTTTCCTTCTGCACTACTATCTAGACACTTTTTTTTATTTTTCTGGCTGTGGCCGCTTGGGAGAGCTGCAGTCTACCCACACTTACGTCATATTTCGGCCATATCTCTAAAAATATTAGTCTTAATTACACCCATTATAGCTAATCTTCTTCGTCTTAGTCTTTGACATAAATTGATCAAGTCATCTGGTCATATCCGTTATCACTTTGTCAGTGTATGTCTTTTTTCGCTGATCTCATTTTCGCTTGCTCCCTGGTGCTTCTATCTTACATGTATCAACCAACAAGCCACAGTTTTACATACATTCTTTTGAAACTGATATAAAATATGTCTTCCATTATTATTTAGAGCATTGTTTTGTTTGCTTCAATATGACCTCTAGACGGCGCCGAGGTCTTGTCTGTCTGTCTGTCTGTCTGTCTGTCCGCACTCTACAGGCCACAATTTTGCACCAATCGCTCTGAAACTTACAGATAATGTGTAAAATCGGTTCTCCTCGGAGCCTATTGTTTTTGGTCATAATGTCAAAGGTCAAGGTCAGTGTCACCAAAAAACCTTAAATATTTATTTTCTTCATATCTTCGTCAATAATAATCGTAGCCGCATAATCTGTAGCTCCTTTTATTCCTCTTTATGTTAGCTTTCCAAGTGCTAGCAAATTTTTCCGGTCAATTGTTACTATGGTAACGTATTTTTTGGGGAAAACCAGAAAATTCGAAAATTTCACTCCAAATTTCTCATTTTTTAAGTTAGAGAGGTCTAGTTTTTTGCATTGTGTAGCATTTAATAATTAATATAATATTTCTGTTAATATTTATGCTACAAGGGTCTAGTTTTTTTGCAGAAGGCAGCATCCCCTTGGTTCTAAGTCATACAATTGCAAATCTCTTCAAATCTCGCTCGGTTTATCGTCAAACGAGAAATTACGAGATTTTAAACAAATATCTGTACCTCGGCTATTTTAATGCTACAAGGGTCTAGTTTTTATTGTTCTAGGATTTTTTAGTAGATTAAAGTGACAAAAGTGAATATCTCGTCAAATCTCGCACCATTTGTCGTCAAACGAGAACAGAGGACCATTTAAACAAATGCCTATAATGCTGCCATTTTTTACACTACAGACATATAGTTTTCAGCATGTGACAGCGTCTGACACTCTCAGTCATATAATGTGATTATATATCAATTCCCGTCAAATCTCGCCTCGTTTTTTATCAAATGATGAAAACAAATCCAATTGCCGTGAGCACAAGTGGCTTCAGGGTTGGCCGGTAAGTGCCGGCAAGGCTATTACAGTTGCAAGTTTGCGTGCGCGGTCGTCCATGAATTTCACAAAGCAGCATTGAACAGAGGACAAAAGCCGCTAAATTTGAATTGAATACACCTGTTATTTTCATTGTGTCCCCTTGTGCGGCCACTTGTGATGCCAGGAACCACTGGCAATTCTTTCAAACCAGGGACGGATCCCCGATTTTGTAGTTGGGTGTGTCAAAATAGGGGCGGATCCCTGGTTTAGCAGTTGGGGGGGGGGGCAGGGGTTAAATTTTAATTATACATTTAATATTTATAATAAAAAATAAAATATTTCGAAACTTTTTTTCCGTTTAGAAATTAGCCGCTAGATGGCGCTGCAGCAGTCATTATTGTGCCATATCTCCAAAACTATACACACTGTCATTGATTGCAGCATCTGATACTAGATTTATTGCGTTTATCCTCCTGGGGACTCTGTCACATTCTGCAGGGGTTAAATTTAATTATACATCAAATATATATAATAAAATAAATATCTGGGAACTTATTTTTTTTCCCTTTAGAAAATAGCCGCCAGATGGCGCTGCAGCAATCATTATTGTGCCATATCTCCAAAACTATAGACAGTGTCGCAACATTGATTGCAGCATCTGAAACTAGATTTAATGCGATTATCCTCGTGGGGACTCTGTCATATTCTTCCATTACCATGGCGACTTAATATACGTTACAATTAAATTCTTCTTATTCTTGAAATTCAAAATATGGAATTTTATTCTAATAGACTGTTTTCCATTCTCCATGACAGGAGTACATGGCCTTCACATGGAGTTTTTTTTCCGTCTGTCTGTCTGCTTGTCTGTCTACTCTTTTGCGACTTTTCAAAATCAGCATAACCACACAAAATTGTGCTTCTGTTTACGCCATTATTCGGGTACTTCATTTGACCAGTTTCAAATGTAAACTGCCTGCCTGCTGTATGTTGTCTCCTAGTTTGACTTTCTTATTTCCGCTTCCGGCAAGTGTTCGACCTCTGGTCGTCTAGGCTGTTTGTCTGTCTGTCTGTGCTCTACAGGTCACAATTTTTAAGCAATAGATCTGAAACTTATACATTTAGTGTATAATCGCTTCTCCTCGGAGCCTATTGTTTTTCGTCATGATCCGTAAAAGGTCACTGAAAAACCTTAAAACGGGTTTTCCTTCATATCTTTGTCAATAATAATCGTATGCGCTTAATCTATAGCTCATTTAATTCCTCATTTTGTTGCCTTTCCACATGCTAGCAAATTGTCCCGATCAATGGTTACCATGGTAACGTATTTTTGGGGAAAAGGTCACAAAATTTGATTTTTTTTCTAACTTTTCCATTTTTAAAGCTAGAGACGTCTGGTTTTTTGCTTCAGGAAGTTTTCAATCAGGTGTTTATCATAAATTACCAAGTCACGTCGAATCTCGTGCGAATTCTTGTCAAACGAGATTTTTCGAGATTTCAGTAAATATGACCTTGAGGTCGCGATTTTTTAAACTATGGCTTTGAAAATGACATATTTTGTGTTATTTATAAATATCTCGAAATCAATTTTTCATTTTCTGGAAATAGCCACCAGGGGACGTGGTACATGAAACACTGTAACATATCATTTTTCTTCAATATCTCAAAAAATATTTAAAGTGACACAATGTTTATTGTCTTATCTGAAACTAGGATCATTGGCTTATTCCTGCGTACATGTAGCTTTGTGCCGCTGTTACCATGGTAATCAAATTTTGGGGTAAAACTTGGCAATCTGAAAATAATAAGTTTTTTGCTTCTATCTCCGTTGATATTTATACTACAAGGGTCTAGTTTTCTGCGTTAGGTAGCATTCCTTTGGCTCTAATGCAGTCAATTGCAAGTCTCGCAGAATCTCGCTCTGTTTGCCGTCAAACGAGAAATTACGAGATTTAGCAGAAATGCTGATAACTCGATCACGTTTTAGGTTAAACAGTATAGGTTTTCACCCCCTGGTAGCCTTTCGGAAGCTTAACATGATAAAACTGCAAATCTCGCCAAATCTCGCATCATCCCCCGCCAAACGAGAATATTCGATATTTTGAACAAAATATTCAACAAATGTCTATATCTCTGTCATTTTTATGCTAGAGATTTTATTTTTCTATTGTTCAACAATCATTTGACTAGTGTTAAGTAATATAAGTGCATATCTCGTTATATCTCGCACCATTTGTCGTCAAACGAGAACAGTGGACCACTTAAACAAATGCCTATAATGCTGTCATTTTGTACACTACAGACATATAGTTTTCAGCATTTGACAGCGTCTGACACTCTCAATCACAGCATGTGATTATATTGCAATTCTCGTCAAATCTTGCCTCTTTTTTTCCATCAAATGATGAAAATATATCCAATTGCCGTGAGCACAAGTGGCTTCAGGGTTGACCGGTAAGTGCCAGCAAGGCTATTACAGTTGCATGTTGGCGTGCGCGGTCGTCCATGAATCTCACAAAGCAGCATTGAATAGAGGACAGAAGCCGCTAAATGTGGAGGGAACACTCCTGTGATTTTTATTGTGTCCCCTTGTCCGGCCACTTGTGTTGCCAGGAACCACTGGCAAATCTTACAAACCAGGGACGGATCCACGATTTTGTAGTTGGGTGTGTCAAAATATGGGCGGATCCTGGTTTTCAGTTAGGGGCAGGGGTTAAATTTTAATTTTACATCAAAATATATATAATAAAAGTAAAATATCTCGAAACTTATTTTTTTCCTTTTAGAAAATAGCCGTCAGATGGCGCTGCAGCAATCATTATTGTGCCATATCTCCAACACTATGGACAGTGTCACAACATTGATTGCAGCATGTGAAACTAGATTTAATGCGTTTATCCTCGTGAGGATTGTCATATTCTTCCATTACCATGGTGACCTAATATAGGTTACAATTCTTGAAATTCAGAATATGGAGATTTATTCCTATAGACTGTGGCTTATTTTATTCATGCTTTCCATACTCTATGGCATGATTACATGGCCCTCACTTGGAGTTTTTCCGTCTGTCTGTGTGTTCGTCTGTCTACTCATCTGCGACTTTTGAAAATCAGCCAAACCACATAAAGATATGTTTCTATTTCCCCTATGATAGGGGTTTCTCATTTAATCAGATCCAAATGTTCCCTGTCTGTCTGCCTTGTAACCTTGGTGCCTGTTGTTTTTGGTCTTGATCCGGGATAGGTCAAGGTCAGGGTCACCAAATAACCTAAAAACAGGGGTTTTTCGGCATATCTTCGTCAATAATAAACAAAGCCAATCAAACTGTAGCTCATTCTATTCGCGACAAGATGGCGGCTAGCGCCATTACAAAATTGTTAAATTTTGCTGTTTCCATGGGCAGGTATTTTGGGAAAAATTTAAAAAATTTGAATCTTTTTCTTACTTTGCCATTTTAAAAGCTAGAGAGTCGGGTTGTTTGCATTAGGTAGTACTTTATGAGATGTTTATCATACAAAAGAAAGTCTCATAGAATCCCGTGCCATTTCTTGACAAACGAGATCTTTCGAGATTTCATTAAATATGACCTAGAAGTCGTAATTTTAGAACAATGGCTTTGAAAGTGGTGTATTTTATGTAATTTATAAATATCTCGAAATTTTTTTTTCATTTTTCGAAAATAGCCACTAGGGGGCGTGGTACGTGAGACACTGTAACATATCATTTTCTGCAATATCTAAAAAAAATATTAAACATGTCACAATTTTTATTATCGTACCTAAAACTAGGATCATTGTCTTATTCTTCTGCACATGTAGCTTTGTGCTGCGGTTACCATGTTAATCAAATATTGGGGAAAAACTTGGCAATCTGAATTTTTTTAGTTTTTTGCTTCTATTTCTGTTAAATTAATACTACAGAGGTCTAGTGTTTTACACGAGGTAGCATTCCCTTGAATCTAAGTCATTCATTTGCAAGTCTCGTCAAATCTAGCTTGATTTTCCGAAAGAAAAAAAGAGGAAATACATGATTTCACAGAAATGCTTATAAATCGATCACGGTTTATGATAAAGAGGAGTAGTTTTCAGCATTTGGTAGCATTTCAGAAGCTGAGCATGGTTAAACCGCAAATCTAACCACATCTCGTTTCATCTCCCGCCAAACGAGAATATTCTTGATTTGGAACAAATATGTTAATCTTGGTCATTTAAATGCTAGAGATTTTATTTTTCCATTATTCAAGAATCACTTGATTAGTTTTAAGTGACAAAAGTGAATATCTCGTCATATCAGGCACCATTTCTAGTCAAACAAGAATATTGGACCATTCAAAGAAACGGCTATAATTCTGTTGTTTTTATGCTGAAGACCTATAGTTTTCAGCAATTGATAGCGTCTAACACTCTCGGTCACATTATGTGATTATATTGTAAGTTTCTGTCACAACTTTGATTGCAGCATGTGAAACTAGATATAATGCGTTTATCCTCTTGGTGAATGTCATATTCTTCCCTTACCATAGTGACCTATTATTGGTTACAATTCTTGAAATTCAAAATAAGAAAATTTATTTGAATAGACTCTTGCTTATTTTATTCATGCTTTCAATTCTCTATGGCATTAATACATGACCTTCACCTGGAGTTTTTTCCCGTCTTTCTGTCTGTCTACTCGTCTGCGACTTGTCTGTGACTTTTGAAAATCAACAAAACCACATGAAGATGTGCAACAGGGGTTGTTCATTTGACCAATTCGAAATGTTCCCTGCCTTTCTGCTCCTTGTTGTCTGTTAGTTTGACTTTCTCATTTCTAGTTCCGGCAAGTTCTCGACCTATGGTCGTCTAGTTGCTTGCCGGAATCAAAGATTCAGCAAGCATGTTGATCAGTTCGTATGTTTGTTACTTGCCGGAAATCTTCGATTTTCGTAAGTATGTTGGTCAGTCCCGTATGTTTGTTTGTTACTTGCCAGAATCAAAGATTCGGCAAGTATGTTCATCACCCGCGTATGTTTGTTGCTTGCCGGAAATCTTCGATTTTCGCAAGCATGTTGATCAGTCCCGTATGTTTGTTTGTTTGTCTGTCTGTTTGTTTGTCGGTGCTCTACAGGCCACAATTTTTCACCTATCGCTCTGAAACTTATAGATTATGTGTAAAATCGGTTCTCCTCGGAGCCTATTGTTTTTGGTCATGATCAGTCAAAGGTCAAGGTCAAGGACATCAAAAGTTCATAAAACTGTTTTTTCTTTATATCTTTTTTTCTATAGAGCGTATCTACTTCAACTGTAGCTCATTTTAATCGTCATTCCAAGGCCTTTCATCTAAGGTGTAGCTGACTCAAATTTGTTGTTCCCATGCTTATTTCTTTTCGGGTAAAAGTGATGAAAATCGAAAATCAATGGACTATTTTTTCTAACTTTGTCATTTTTAAAGCTAGAGAGTTCTAGTTTTTTGCATCTGATAGTACTAAATAAGCTTTGTATCATTCAAGTAAAAGTCTCGTTAAATCTCGCACCATTTCTCGTCAAACGAGAGTTTTTGAGATTTCATTTAATATGACCTACAGGTTGCATTTTTTTAACAATGGCTTTGAAATTGATATATTTTGTGTTATTTATAAATATCTCGAAATCAATTTTTCATTTGTTGGAAATAGCCACCAGGGGGCGTGGTACATGAAACACTGTAACATATCATTTTTCTGCAATATCTCAAAAAATATTAAACAGGACACAATGTTTATTGTCTTATCTGAAACTAGGATTATTGGCTTATTCCTGCGTACATGTAGCTTTGTGCTGCTATTACCATGGTAACCAAATTTTGGGGTAAAACTTGACACAATCTGAAAATAATTAGTTTTTTGCTTCTGTCTCTGTTGATATTTATACTACAAGGGTCTAGTTTTCTGCATGAGGTAGCATTCACTTTGCTCTTATCCAGTCAATTGGAAGTCTCGTAGAATCTCGATCTGTTTTTTCGTCAAACGAGAAATTACGAGATTTCACGAGATGCTGATAACTCGATCATGTTTTAGGTTAAAGAGTATAGGGTTTCAGCCTCTGGTAGCCTTTCGGACGCTTAACATAATAAAACTGCAAATCTCGCCAAATCTCGCATCATCTCCCGCCAAATGAGAATATTCGATATTTTGAACAAAATATTCAACAAATGTCTATATCTCTTTCAATTTTATGCTAGAGATTTTATTTTTCTACTGTTCAACAATCATTTGATTAGTGTTAAGGGATATAAGTGAATATCTCGTTATATTTCGCACCATTTGTCGTCAAACGAGAACAGTGGACCATTTAAACAAATGCCTATTATGCTGTCATTTTATACCCTACAGACATATAGTTTTCAGCATTTGACAGCGTCTGACACTCTCAATCACATCATGTGATTTTATTGCAATTCTCGTCAAATCTTGCCTCGTTTTTCATCAAATGATGAAAATACATCCAATTGCCGTGAGCACAAGTGGCTTCAGGGTTGACCGGTAAGTGCCGGCAAGGCTATTACAGTTGCATGTTGGCGTGCGCGGTCGTCCATGAATCTCACAAAGCAGCATTGAATAGAGGACAAAAGCCGCTAAATGTGGAGGGAACACACCTGTGATTTTTATTGTGTCCCCTTGTGCGGCCACTTGTGTTGCCAGGAACCACTGGCATATCTTTGAAACCAGGGACGGATCCCCGATTTTGTAGTTGGGTGTGTCAAAATATGGGCTGATCCCTGGTTTAGCAGTTAGGGGCAGGGGTAAAATTTTAATTATACATCAAATATATATATTAAAATAAAATATCTGGAAACTTATTTTTTTCCTTTTAGAAAATAGCCCCCAGATGGCGCTGCAGCAATCATTATTGTGCCATATCTCCAAAACTATAGACAGTGTCACAACATTGATTGCAGCTTCTGAAACTATATTAAATGCGTTTAACCTTGTGGGGACTCTGTCGTATTCTTCGGGGGTTAAATTTTAATTATACATAAAATATATATAATAAAAATTAAAATATCGCGAAACTATTTTTTTCCTTTCAGATGGCGCTGCAGCAATCATTATTGTGCCATATCTCCAAAACTATAGACAGTGTCACAACATTGATTGCAGTTTCTGAAACTATATTTAATGCGTTTAACCTTGTGGGGACTCTGTCGTATTCCGCGGGGGTTAAATTTTAATTATACATAATATATATAATTAAAAATAAAATATCTCGAAACTATTTTTTTCCTTTCAGATGGCGCTGCAGTAATCATTATTGTGCCATATCTCCAAAACTATAGACGGTGTCACAACATTAATTGCAGCTTTTGAACCAAGATTTAATGCGTTTTCCTCGTGGGGACATTGTCATATTCTGCAGAAGTTTAATTTTAATTATACATCAAATATTTATTATAAAAAAATAAAATATCTCGAAACTTATTTTTTGTCCTTTTAATAATAGCCGCCAGATGGCGCTGCAGCAATCATTATTTTGCTATATCTATAAAACTATAGATAGTGTCACAACATTGATTGCAGCATCTGAAACTAGATTTAATGGGTTTATCCTCGTAAAGACTCTGTCATATTCTTCCGTTACCATGGGGGCCAAATATAGGTTACAATTAAATTCTTCTTTTTCCTGAAATTCAAAATATGAAGATTTATTCTAATTGACTGACGCTTATTTTATTCATGCTTTCCATTCTCCAAGACAGGAGAACATTGCCTACACATGGAGTTATTTTCCGTCTGTCTGTCTACTCATTTGTGGCTATTGAAAATCAGCGAAATCACATAAAAATGTGCTTCCATTTTAACCATGATAGCGGTTGTTCATTTGATCAGATCCAAACGTTCCCTGTCTGTCTGCCTAGTAACTGTCCGTCTGTTTCGCTGTCTTATTTCCGGCCATTTCCGGAACTAGATTTAATCCATTTTACCTCATGGGGACTCTGTCGTATTCTGCGGGGGTTAAATTTTAATTATACATCAAATATATATAATAAAAAAATAAAATATCTGGAAACTTATTTTTTGTCCTTTTAGAAATAGCCGCCAGATGGCACTGCAGCAATCATTATTGTGCAATATCTCCAAAACTATAGACAGTGTTATACGTTCCCTGTCTGTCTGCCTAGTAACTGTCCGTCTGTTTCGCTGTCTTATTACCGGCCATTTCCGGCAAGCGTTCGACCTCTGGTCGTCTAGTTTTTCTGTTTGTCTGTTTGTCTGTCTGTCTGTGCTCTACAGGCCACAATTTTTAACCAATCGCTCTGAAACTTATAGTTATTGTGTAAGATCGGTTCTCGTCGGAGCCTATTGTTTTTGGTCATGATCGGTCAAAGGTCAAGGTCAGTGTCACCGAAAAACCTAAAATTTTTATTTTTTTTTATATCTTCGTCAATAATAATCGTAGCCGCATAATCTGTAGCTCATTTCTTTCCTCTTTATGTTAGCTTTCCAAGTGCTAGCAAATTTTTCCGGTCAATGGTTACCATGGTAACGTATTTTTGGGGGAAATTCAGAAAATTCGAAAATTTCACTCCAAATTTCTCATTTTTTAAGTTAGAGAGGTCTAGTTTTTTGCATTGTGTAGCATTTAATATGCTCTATGGAAAATTAATAGAAGTCTCGCAAAATCTCGTGCCATTTGTCGTCAAATGAGACTTTTCGAGATTTCATTAAATACGATTTAGAGGTGGCAGTTTTACAGCTAAGATTCTGAAAGTGACATATTTTCTGTTTTTCTGTATTATCTCGAACTTGTTTTTTCATTTTTCGAAAATACCCACCAGGGGGCGTGGTACCGGAAACACTACAACTTATCATTTTTCCGCAATATCTAAAAAAATATTAAGCATATAACAAATTTTTTGTTGCATCTTAAACTAGGATCATTGCCTTATTCCTTTGTATATATAGGCTTGTGCCGCCGTTACCATGGTTACCAAATTTTAGGGTAAAACTTTTACAATCTGAAAACATGATGTTTTTGGCTTTTATCTCTGTTAATATTTATGCTAAAAGGTTAAAGTGAATTGCATAAGGCAGCATTCCCTTGCTTCTAAGTCATTCAATTGCAAATCTCGTCAAATCTCTCTCATTTTATCGTCAAACGAGAAATTACGAGATTTTACACAAATATCTGTATCTCGGCTATTTTAATGCTACAAGGGTCTAGTTTTTATTGTTCTAGGATTTTTTAGTAGATTAAAGGTAACACAAGTGAATATCTCGTCAAATCTCGCACCATTTGTCGTCAAACGAGAACAGAGGACCATTTAAACAAATGCCTATAATGTTGTCATTTTTTACACTACAGACATATAGTTTTCAGCATGTGACAGCGTCTGACACTCGGAGTCATATAATGTGATTATATAGGAATTCTCGTCAAATCTCGCCTCGTTTTTTATCAAATAATGAAGATAAATCCAATTGCCGTGAACACAAGTGGCTTTAGGGTTGACCGGTAAGTGCCGGCAAGGCCATAACAGTTGCAAGTTGGCGTGCGCGGTCGCCCATGAATTTCACAAAGCAGCATTGAAAAGAGGACAAAAGCTGCTAACTTTGAATTGAACACACCTGTTATTTTCATTGTGTCCCCTTGTGCGGCCACTTGTGTTGCCAGGAACCACTGGCAAATCTTTCAAACCAGGGACGGATCCCCGATTTTGTAGTTGGGGGTGTCAAAATATGGGCGGATCCCTGGTTTAGCAGTTGGGGGGCAGGGGTTTAATTTTAATTATACATTAAATATTTATAATAAAAAATAAAATATTTCGAAACTTATTTTTTCCGTTTAGAAATTAGCCGCCAGAGAGCGCTGCAGCAATCATTATTGTGCCATATCTCAAAAACTATACACACTGTCACAACATTGATTGCAGCATCTGATACTAGATTTATTGCGTTTATCCTACTGGGGACTCTGTCAGATTCTGCAGGGGTTACATTTAATTGTACATCAAATATATATAATAAAATAAATATCTGGGAACTTATTTTTTTTTCTTTTAGAAAATAGCCGCCAGATGGCGCTGCAGCAATCATTATTGTGCCATATCTCCAAAACTATAGACAGTGTCACAACATTGATTGCAGCATCTGAAACTAGATTTAATGCGATTATCCTCGTGGGGACTCTGTCATATTCTTCCATAACCATATTCTGTCATATTCTTCCATATACGTTACAATTAAATTCTTCCTATTCTTGAAATTCAAAATATGGAGTTTTATTCTTATAGACTGTTTTCCATTCTCCATGACAGGAGTACATGGCCTTCACATGGAGTTTTTTTTTCCCGTCTGTCTGTCTGTTTGTCTGTCTACTCATCTGCGACTTTTCAAAATCAGCATAACCACACAAAATTGTGCTTCTGTTTACGCTATTTTTCGGGTACTTCATTTGACCAGTTCCAAATGTAAACTGCCTGCCTGCTGTATGTTGTCTCCTAGTTTGACTTTCTTATTTCCGCTTCCGGCAAGTGTTCGACCTCTGGTCGTCTAGTTTGTTTGTTTGTCTGTCTGTATGTCCGAGCGCTACAGGCCACAATTTTAAAGCAATCGCTCTGAAACTTTTACATAAAGTGTAAAATCGGTTCTCCTCGGAGCCTATTGTTTCTGGCCATGACCGTTCAAAGGTCAAGGTCAGGGTTACCAAAAACCCTTAAAACAGATTTTTCTTCATATCTTCGTCAATAATAATCGTAGCTGCTAAATCTGTAGCTCATTTTATTCCTCATTATGTTAGCTTTCCAGGTTCTAGCAAATATGTCCGGTCAATGGTTACCATGGTAACGTATTTTTTGGGGAAAATCGACAATTCGAAAATTTTCCTCCAAATTTCTCATTTTTTATGAAAGAGAGGTCTAGTTTTTTGCATTGTGTAGCATTTAATATGTTCTATGCAAAATTAATGCCAGTCTCGCAAAATGTCGTGCCATTTGTCGTCAAATGAGACTTTTCGAGATTTCATTAAATACGATTTAGAGGTGGCAGTTTTACAGCTAAGGTTCTGAAAGTGACATATTTTCTGTTTTTCTGTATTATCTCGAACTTGTTTTTTCATTTTTCGAAAATAGCGACCAGGGGGCGTGGTACTGGAAACACTACAACTTATCATTTTTCCGCAATATCTAAAAAAATATTAGGCATATAACAAATTGTTTAGTCGCATCTAAAACTAGGATCATTGCCTTATTCCTTCGTACATATCGCCTTGTGCTGCGGTTACCATGGTTACCAATGTTTGGGGTAAAACTTGACAATCTGAAAACATGATTCGTCCCTGAATTTCACAATGCAGTATTGAATAGAGGACAAAAGCCGCTAAATTTGAATTGAACACACCTGTTATTTTCATTGTGTCCCCTTGTGGTGCCACTTGTGTTGCCAGGAACCACTGGCAAATTTTTCAAACCAGGGACGGATCCCCGATTTTGAAGTTGGGTGTGTCAAAATATGGGCGGATCCTTGGTTTAGCAGTTGGGGGGGGGGTGCAGGGGGTTAAATTTTAATTATACATCAAATATTTATAATAAAAAATATAATATTTCGAACTTTATTTTTTCTTTTAGAAAATAGCCGCCAGATGGCGCTGCAGCAATCATTATTGTGCCATATCTCCAAAACTATACACACTGTCACAACATTGATTGCAGAATCTGATACTAGATTGAATGCGTTTATCCTCCTGGGGACTCTGTCATATTCTACAGGGGTTAAATTTTAATTATAAATCAAATATATATAATAAAAAATATCTGGGAACTTATTTTTTTTCCTTTTAGAAAATAGCCGCCAGATGGCGCTGCAGCAATAATTATTGTGCCATATCTCAAAAACTATAGACAGTGTCACAACATTGATTGCAGCATCTGAAACAAGATTTAATGCGTTATCCTAGTGGGGACTCTCTCATATTCTGCCATTACCATGGGGACCTAATATACGTTACAATTATATTTTTCTTTTTCTTAAAATTCAAAATATGGAGTTTTATTCTAATAGACGGTTTTCCATTCTCCATGACAGGCCTTCACATGGATTTTTTTCTCGTCTGTCTGTCTCTTTGTCTGTCTACTCATCTGTGACTTTTGAAAATCAGCATAACCACACAAAATTGTGCTTCTGTTTCCGCCATAATTGGGGTAATTCATTTGACCAGTTCCAAATGTAACTGACTGTCCGCTGTATGTTGTCTCCTAGTTTGACTTTCTTATTTCCGCTTCCGGCAAGCGTTCGACCTCTGGTCGTCTTGTCTGTTTGTTTGTTTGTTGCTTGCCGGAATCAAAGATTCGCAAACATGTTGATCACCTGCGTATGTTTATTTGTCTGTCTGTCTGTATATCCCCACTCTACAGGCCACAATTTTGCACCAATCGCTCTGAAACCTAAACATTCAGTGTAAAATCGATTCTCCTCGATTGTTTTTGGTCATGATCGGTCAAAGGTCAAGGTCAGGGTCACTGAAAAACCTACAAACGGGTTTTCCTTCATATCTTTGTCAATAATAATCGTAGCAGTTTCATCTGTAGCTCATTTTCTTCCTCATTATGTATCCTTTCCACGTGTTAGCAAATATCTCTGGTCATTCGTTACCACAGTAAAGTATTTTTAGGGAAAAAGTAACAAAATTTGAATTTTTTTCTAACTTTTCCATTTTTAGAGCTAGAGATGTCTTTTTTTTGCATCAGGAAGTTTTCAACTAGGTGTTTATCATAAAGTACCAAGTCTCGTAGAATCTCGTGCGATTTCTCGTCAAACGAGATTTTTCGAGATTTCATTAAAAATGACCTTGAGGACGCCATTTTTATAACTATGGCTTTGAAAATGACACATTTTGTGTTATTTATTAATATCTCGAAATCAATTTTTCATTTTTTGGAAATAGCCACCAGGGGGCGTGGTACATAAAACATATCATTTTTCTGCAATATCTCAAAAAATATTAAACATGGGACAATTTTTATTGTTGTATCTAAAACTAGGATAATCGCCTTATTCCTCCGCTCATGTAGCTTAGTGCTGCCGTTACCATGGTTACCAAATTAAGGGCTTAAACTTGACAATCTGAAAACATGATGTTTTTGGCTTCTATCTCTGTTAATATTTATGCTACACGGGTCTAGTTTTTTGCATAAGGCAGCATTCCCTTGATTCTAAGTCATGCGATTGGAAATCTCGTCAAATCTCGCTCGGTTTATCATCAAACGAGAAATTACAAGATTTCACAGAAATGCTTATAACTTGGTCACCTTTTTGGCTAAAGAGGAGCAGTTTTCAGCATTTTGTTGCGTTTTGAAAGCTTTACATGATAACAACACACATCTCGCCACATCTCGTACCATCTCCCGCCAAACGAGAATATTCGAGATTTCGAACAAATGTCTATATCTCGGTCATTTTAATGCTAGAGAGTTCATTTTTCTATTGTTCAAGATTAACTTGACTAGTTTGAAGTGAAAAAATTGAATATCTCGTCATATCTCGCACCAATTCTTGTCAAACGAGAACATGTAACCATTCAAAGATACGCCTATAATTCTGTTATTTTAATGCTGAAGACCTATAGTTTTCAGCATTTGATAGCGTCTAACACTCTCGGTCACATTATGTGATTATATTGTAAGTTTCGTCAAATCTGGGATCGTTTTTTCTTCAAATAAAAAAAGTACATTCTATTGCCGTGACCATAAGTGGCGGCAGTATGTGATAGTAAATGTCAGCAGGGGCATTACACTTGACAGTTGGAGCCATGTTCTATTGTAAGATTTGGCATGATAGGTTGTATATTCTTGGTACTATTTCATGTCACACTAAATGAGTTCAACGGGCTTCTCTCTCTCATTTGCAGCTGTTCTCAATAGTATGAATATTTTAATTATTATTATAACTTTACTGATTTTGTTAATTTAATATTTCAAATACATTCAAACCTCTGCGGTACCTTGTGACATATCACACATGTATAACAAGCCTCTGTTCCATGATGCCTGGGTACTGATTGCATAATCCCCTTATCTTGGTCACTGGGTCCCTTATTTGTACAGGCCAAGTCCTAATCTGTAAATCTCATTGGGGTAAAGGTGTTTATCTCATCAGGGTGACTACTAAAATGGGGGTCCCGTGATGTTTAGTCAGCTAGGAGCACACACAGATAGATGATATCACGATAACATATAATTACACTGTATGTAGACCTTGTATATGTCAGGGTATAATCAACCATCTCTCCCTTCATTTCATTGGCCAGTATAGTGGGTGGAGTTCACCTTACCCATCTGACCAATGGATTGAATGGGGTGATGTTATTGGTTATATTCCAATGAGAGAGAGAGAACAAAAGCCAGGTTATAATCATATGTGGACAGATTCCTTTTTGGCCACTCTGCATAGCCGCCGACGTCGACGCTTCAGGTTTCTGTTGCGTCGCCGGCCCACCAAAGGGCTAACTGGGGTTATAACACGATACGATCTGTTACTCTTAGAAAGAAAATTAAATAAAAATATTTCCTATGGTTTTAACATACCAATTCAACATTATGTTGTATGTCGAAAGTATGTTGTAATAAAAAATAACCATTCTGGAAAGCATAAAGCACCTCTAACATCAACAACTGATAGTATTTGTCCAGAGAGAATTGAAGCATAAACAGCCCCGGTAGACATCTTGCATTTGGTGGCAGTCCTGTATAAGGCTTTAGGCCTGTGTACAATTATGTTCATATTTTAACTTCCTTGGTGCAAAATAGGGCTGAGAAGAGAACAGTAATGTTTTCTAGTGGTCAAATATACAATAGACATAGATGTACTGAACATTAATCAATGGATATATGTTAAATCTCACAGTTGTGTATGGAGTGTTATAATCACAGTTAACTGCAGGTACAATCTATGGACTCCACAATGCGTCAGTCACTGAAAAAAAAGCAATTGAGGAGTTCATTCTTATGGGCTACCACTCTGCACTGAGGACACTTTTTTATGTATTGACATTTTTTATATACATTTGGATGCTACTGAAGAATAAAAATGGTTACCTAAGTTGCCGAATTCACCTGTTGTGGCTGTGTGCCACAAGTGCCATAAACTTGCTTGAACGAGAGCGTGACGGGGAGAAGTTTAGTCAAGTAACATAAGTTTACACTATGGGTGTGCGATGGCCCATGAAGAAGACTTCTATTGTGTTGTTATCGTCTTCCTTTGATTGTTGCTTCGTAAGCTTCACAGACCAGCGCCAACCACCTGGTTGCCACGTGTCCTCAATGTAAACAACCTTTGCTGATTTCCTGTACTTAAGATATGTACGGTAGCCTGTTCACTTGTCCTTAGCTTGTTTATTGTTGTTGTATTGAAGTAAAATAAAATGCCATGTTTTCCTGCATATTGATTGGAAATTGAATAAAATCAAACAAGAACCAACCAACCAAAGTTCAGTGACCACAATTTCTGATTTGAGATGAGAACAATTGATTTCTGCATTAACCAGTATGACCAGATTTGAAAAAAATTAGTGGTCTAAATTTTTTTTTCTGAGAGAGTTGAGCCAAATGCTTTGAGATAGCAGCCAGTGGGTGTAAATGGATTGCAATGATACCCAAACCAGGTGTGTGTGTGTTGAGTTTTGTGGAGATGAGGGGGGCCAGAACCTATTTGACTGTGTATAAGCATAAACTGGCCTGAAATCAGGTTTCTGGGGGCTTGAAATTTTGTTTGTGGGAACAGGGTAATATTATCTTGTTTCCCTGTATATACACCCTAAAGTGGGCCTAATGACACCAAAACCAGGTTTGAGGGACCATCAGTACAGATTTGAGGTAAAAAAATGTGGATTTTCTCTGTATATCACTATGTCCACTGTGTCAAGATTTGGAAATTCAAACTGGTCCTAATTTTTTTTCTGTGGGAGTTGAGCTAAATGCTTGGTGATGCCAGCCAGTGGATGAAAATGGATTGTAATGATACCCAAACCAGGTGTGTGTGTTGAGTTTTGTGGAGATGAGCGGGCCAAAACCTATTTGACTGTGTATAAGCATAAACTGCCCTGAAATCAGGTTTCTGGGGGCTTGAAATTTTTGTTTGTGGGAGCAGAGTAATATTATCTTGTTTCCCTGTATATACACCCTAAACTGGGGTTAATGACACCAAAACCATGCTTGTGGGACCATTAGTTTAAATTTGAGGTCCAAAAGATGGATGACTGCATATACCAAGTACAGTGCCATGACCACATTTTAAAATTTCAAACTGGTCCTAATTTTTTTTCTGAGGGAGTTGAGCCAAATGCTTAGAGATACCAGCCAGTTGGTGTAAATGGATTGCAATGATACCCAAACCAGGTGTGTGTGTTGAGTTTTGTGGATATGAAGGGGGGCCAAAACCTATTTGACTGTGTATAAGCATAAACTGCCCTGAAATCAGGTTTCTGGAGGCTTGAAATTTTTTGTTTGTGGGAGCAGGGTAATATTATCTTGTTTTCCTGTCTATACACCCTAAAGTGGGCCTAATGACACCAAAACCATGTTTGTGGGACCATCAGTACAGATTTGAGGTAAAAAAAATGTGGATTTTCTCTGTATATCACTGTCCACTGTGTCCAGATTTGGTCCTAATTTTTTTTCTGAGGGAGTTGAGCCAAAAGCTCGGTGATGCCAGCCAGTGGATGTAAATGGATTATAATGATACCCAAACCAGGTGTGTGTGTTGAGTTTTGTGGAGATGAGGGGGCCAAAACCTATTTGTTTGTGTATAAGCATTAACTGGCCTGAAATCAGGTTTGTGGGGGCTTGAAATTTTTGTTTGTGGGAGCAGAGTAATTTTATCTGGTTTCCCTGTATATATACACCCTGAATGACAATATAATGACCCTAAAAGAGCCTAAGGACACCAAAAACGTATGTTGGACCATGAGTACAGATTTGAGGTAACAAATTGTCTATCCTAAAATAAAAAAAAATCAAATATCAAACTGTTATAAACATGTATCAATATATTTAATAAGATCTCTCTTCATCCAATGAATTGCATCTTATTTTTTTATAAATAAACCACGATATTCAACTCCATCCAGCAATAAGAAAGAAAAATAAAATGAATAAAAGTTTTTTTTTTTTTGGGGGGGGGGGGGGTTGTGTTTTGGCAGTAAACTCCATGCTTCTCTTTGGATCTTGGCGGTGGGCGAGGGTACAATGGATACCAAACAACATTTGAATGAACATTTTTTCTGCTGTTATTGGATGACCGAGTCTCTATGAATTTTAAAAAAATATTTATTCTGTTATTCAAGATGACAGTGAAAATGACCCTATTTTTTCAATCATTCACCACCCTGTTTTAGCGTTCATCGAATAAGAAAGAGCCCGTCCCACCACATTTCCTGCGAGGGTTCGTTTCTTCGGAGTCCAAACTATCCTACCGGGGCGGGGTTTAGTCCATCTCGTCTTAAATTTGTGTCCGGGGCACGGTAAACATCATGAAAGCGGACAAAACTTTCATACGGCTGGTAAATGCGTTTATATGTAAATGCGAAGTATTCGCTGGGAATTCTTGGAGAATTTCCGAAAAGTTTAAAATCATTTAAAATCTACAACTATTTTACTCTTAAGACATTTATTCACTGTTAAATTACCGAAATAATAACCTGTTCGAAATTATGAATTTTAAGTGCAAACAATGTGGGATTGCCATTAACACCAATCTGGATCACCAGCTAACATTGACTACCGATCTTACATAAGACAGAAACGCAAAACACTATATTACGTTTCAACAGTTTATTGTGCAAACCGTAACAAGACCATGCAGGATATCAAATTTACAGGTTCTTAAGGAAATATAATATAATAAATAAATTGTACTGTTGCTCACATTTAATGATATCATCATGATGAATTCTCTGCGAATTCTCCAGCTGTCCGCGTTATAGATATATATGTATGAATTCACAACAAAAATTGACATACAATTTTATGGATACCCGTATAACTGTGGTTTTCTGGAGCGTCCCAGCCCGCAGGTAGGATAATATGGATTCCCGACAATATTCTCATGACCGTTCCCTAAGCTGGAACAGGCTAGGAAGGTCCGTCATTTTTTTTTAATTTCAAATTTCCAGGTCTTTCGGACTAAAATGGCCCTATCCTTCATTCAATCTCCAGCCTCTTCTGGCGTTCCGGGTATAAAAAAGAGCCCGTCCCATGGCTATTTAAGCTAGGACTGCAAACTCTGGGGTCAAAACAATTCAAATACGGCTTGGGATTACCACCTTTCCTCTTAAATTTCCATCGCGCCCATGTCAAGTGTACCGTTTTATTCACAAACGTGCGGCAGGTGCCAAAAAAATTTGACCCACCCCTTTCAGATGCCAGAATATATTTTTATATACAAAGTCCTAACCCACCACGGAACTAGGGCCTCAGAATTTTTTATCTCATTACTTACCACTTCAGACTCCTTAAAAAACCCTGCTTTCCTTTTTTTACCAAAGATTCTAATTTTTAACATATATTTTACATGGCAGATACACGAAGGGGACATTAAAGTTAATCCGTGATGGGCAGGACTTCTTGGAGTTTTTATTATTCCCTGACGCAGGCTGACCGGCCGCCTAGTTTCTTTAAGGCGGCCCTAATTTAAGCCAGACCTAAAGGAAGGTCATGCTAGGCACCTAGCTTGTCCAGGAATGAAAGGTCACGTCTCCCTTACCAAGAGGTCGGGTCTCTGTCTAACACGAACGCGGCTTCGCTTGCATTTCGGCATTCTGGACGTTCAACTCTTTTCAAGTCTCATTTTCATTGCTTTTTCTTATTTCCAGCAGTCAAGAACTGCCACGGATTCAGTTGGACTTTTTTATTTCTGTCAAAAAATGGATTGTCCTGTATAGGATGGCTACTAATAATAACACTAATAATGTCTGTCTGTCTATCTATCTGTCTGTCTGTCTGTCTGTCTCTCTGTCTATATTATTACCATGTCCGGCAAGCGCGTGACCTCTGGTCTGTCTGTCTGTCTGTGTACTCTCTACAGCCACAATTTTGCAGCAATTGCTTTTAAACTTAAACAGCTAGTAGACAAGCAAAAGTCCTGGAGGCCTATTGTTTTTGGGCAATATAGGTCAAAGGTCAAGGTCAAGGTCATCAAAAGTATACAAAACGGTTTTTTTTTTCTTCATATCCTTGTTACTATTAGTCGTATCTACTTCAAACATAGCTCATTTTAATCTACATTCCAAGGCCTTTCTTCTGGTGTTTAGCTGCTTCAAATTTGCCATAACCATGGTTACGAATTTTTGGGAAAAATTCATGATATTAGAAAATAAGCGGTCTTATTTTTCTAACTTTGTCAGTTTTAAAGCTAGAGAGGTCTAGTTTTTTGCATCAGGTAGCATTTAACAAGTACTGCAAGATTTTATTAAAAGTCTTGCGATATCTTGTATAATATCTCGTCAAACGAGATATTTCGAGATTTCAGTAATCTTGCCGTGGAGGTCACAGTTTTGCAGGAATCTTTTTGAAACTGACATATCGTAGGTCCTACATTATTATCTCGAAATTGTTTTTCCATTTTTTGAATGGAGCCGCTAGGAGGCGCTGTATGCAAACCTCCCAAACATATCATGTTTTGGCCATATCTCCTAAATTGTTAGCCTCAATTACATAAACTATAGCTTATTTTCTTCCTCTGAGGTTTCTCCATGACATGATTAAGTCATCTGTTCTCAATCTTGGGTCAGTTTGTCAGTTTGTCTGTCTGTTTCTCAGTTGTCCTCAAAATCCCTTGCTTACCGGTTCTTGCGTCTCACATATAGGATTCTACAGGCCCCAGTTTCGAAAAAATCCTTTTAAAACTATTACATCTTATGTCTTACACTAATATCTCGAAAAGGATTTTCATTTTCCAGACATGGCCGCTAGGCGGCACTGCACTCAAACTTCCACAACATATCATTTTTTGCTAATATCTCCAAAACTATAAACCTCAATTACATAAACTATAGTTTATTTTCTTCCTCTGAGGTTTCTCCATGACATGATTAAGTCATCTGTTCTCAATCTTGGGTCAGTTTGTCAGTATGTTTGTCTGTTTTTCAGTTGTCTTTAATTTCGCCTGCTTCCTGGTTCTTGCGTCTCACATTTACCATTCTCCTGGCCACAATTGTGCAGGAATCGCTTTGTAACTTACACTTATCATATTTCTTAACGATATCTGGAAGGCCAATGTTTATTATTCAAATAAGTCAAAGGTCAAGGTCAAGGTGATAAAAACATTTCAAAATCTTTTTTCTTCAGAACTTTGTTAATATTGGTCCTATCTTTACAAACTAGGGATTATTTTCTTTCACTTTGACATTGCTCATTCATCTGACTAACTTTACGTCATTTCCGGCAAGCGCGTGACCTCAGGTCATCTAGTTTGTTCGGCTTTTAACTACCTAACTCCATATGTTATGAACGGATTTGGATAAATGTTGAGCAACATTAGTGTGAAACACATGGAACACATAATCTATATCATTTAGAATTTATTCGGACCGAGGACAAGAACCATTCACTTTAATAAGGCCATGGAACTCTAGCTGATACATGATCCTACAAAAGAAGGTAAAAAAAGAAAAAGCTTACAGCCTTTGATTCTACCACGAATTAAGACTCATGTTCCATACATATAGTTCCTGTGCTTAATATGTAGCAAACACCGCTATCAATATAGTTTTAGGGTTTTATTCGCGCGGACTATGAATAATATACTATAAAACTAAAATGCCCCCCTCAACCTTCCATGGGCCATCCCCCCAAATTTGAGGGTGAAAATATGCAATATATCAAAAGTTACTGCGTGTCCAAAAACATGATTCCGCAGATTTTATCAAGGTCAAGATCACCCGATTTGAAATTCTTCCAAGAACTTTCACTTGACAACTGAGGAAAATTTCTTCAGTACTTTATAGTTACGGGGGGGGGGGGGTGTCACAATTAATGATTCCAGATTTAGGCAGATTTAACTTTGAAGATAAAGGGCAGGGTCACTGAAACTCAACCTCTTCCAAGAACTTGCTGAAAACAACCTGGTTGTCAAAATTGAGACGAAAATATGCAATATCTCTTATGTTATGGATTAACAAATTTTGAATGCTGGCCGATTCGCCCTTGATGATCTTGGTCAATATAATAACCATATACATATATATTCAAATATATATACTTGGTTTCAGATCCTTAGATGAAACCACAGCAAAGAAACTGATATGATTCCTGTCTTTTGTTAGTCTCAAAATAGAGGAAAAACGTGTCAACAACAAGGGACCTATGGGTCACGACGCTCAGCTGTTATATATGATAAAAAAATAAAAAAATATTTTTTAGAAATGAGGCACATGCTGGTTTTGTGTGGTAATAAATATAAGCTGTATTATGAGTTGTGGGTGTTTAGCTTATGTATGATTTTGATAGTATCTTTGGAGACAGGGAAGAGGATTGATTTCATTTATTTTATTAACAAATGGAGTGCTATTGTCACACAGATTTTGACTTGGCCATATAACTTATAAGCAGAACATATAATATAAGAGTTTAACTATTTATTAAAAAAATTACAAATATTGTCCCAAATATAATTTTTATTAAAAATAATAAGAGAATCATATGATTTTTTAAAATGACATATAACTGATATGATTATTAAAATAATATTAAAGAATATATTCATGAATGCATTCATGAATACATTTTGAAAGTATTTGCACGAGTATTCATATACTTTCATTTTTACCTGAATTCCCAATCTTTATGCAAGAAATTTTATAATGGTGTACATAATCATATTCGTATTTAAATACAATTACAAAGTATTTGCACCATGTCTGGTATTTATTCAGTTTTCACCAAACAATGATTTTGAGAATCCAGAATATACAAAATTCACACATTTAAATAATGATCATAAGTACCTGGTTTTATGGTTTTTATTTATATTAAAAAATAACTGTAAAAAATTCATTTTGGACTAATTTCACATCAATGTACACACTAGACACAGTAGGAATCTAGATTAATATTATCAACTGCATCTTTGTCTATCATTAATTTCCTTCATATAATCCCTAATGATTAGTAATGAATAATATGATTTACTTCTTTATCATTTAAAAAAAAATGAACTGAAAAATGCCATAGGTGACTGCATGGTGTTATTTGGAATATGTGACATTCTACCCATCGATACAAGATTCTTATATCATCAGTAACTGCAAGTTAATTTCCTGTTATTATAAACTAACAAATTCCTTTTCTATTTTTCTTTAATTTGTTATTAAAAACCACAAAAATTTATTAATTTATTGTTTATTGTTATGTTGTTGGTTAAAACTACTAGATGAGTTGGGTTGGACACCTGGATCAACTGTGGCTGGCCATAAGCTGCCTGGATTCTCGCCTCAAGCGTGCATAATTTGATGAAAGGTCAACAAGGTCAACATACAGGTGACTCAATAGGGGCTGGAGAGAGCCAAAGTCTGACAGGGTCTCATAAAAACATTAATAAAAGCTACAATATTTGGCCAATTTCTTTCAGCTTTCTAAACTAAAAAGCTGAAATCCTTATGTGTGCATGATATGAAAATTATATCAACAGTGCTCTCAGGAAACAAACGTGCCATGGTCACAGTTGGGCAAAATTTAAGGTACTAATTTTATATTTATACTAATAACTTATACAATTTGAAAAATTCAGAACTAATTTTGGGTATTCAATTGAATCTTGATTAAATAATGTTACATCCCTGACAATAAAATCTCTAGCTTCAGCAATGCCCTTGTTAAGGGAGTAAATATATTTCTTGATTTTTTACAAAGTGCATTATGTTTGGGCCCATAACTTAAAAAAAATACACAATACTGGCATCATTTCTGGCATGTGCATAGCGAATGTATAGAAAAATATGTATATTATATATGATCAAAGTCAGATCAGTGGTTTTGATATTAGGCAGTCTTAAAGTGTAACAATGGGTTTTTAATGGAAAAATGAAGTTTTTCATTGATATCTCGAAGGAATTAAGTCCTAGTGACCAAATTCTTGGCATGGTAGGGGATTTTGGAGAAATCTAACTGTATGCCAAATTTAAGGAACTTAGAGCTGAAGCTCGGGAGCTGAGCTCTAGCAAACTGCATAACACTAGCAATATGTGACATGGTGCTTGAAAACTTGAATAAAATCTACAGTTTTTGATCAACTGGTTTCAAATTTTTGGTGTTAACAGTTGAAATGCTAACAAAAACATGCTGTGAAAATTAAATCCACAGCAGTTACAGCAAAAAAACGTGCCATGGTCAAAGTTGGGCAAAATTTAAGGTACCAATTTTTTATTTTTGCTAATATTTAAAAAAAATTAAAAGATTTTGATCTAATTTTGGGTATACAATTTAATTTTGATTAATAAAAGTAATATTACTGGAAAAAAAGTGCTTAGCTTTAACAAGTTTTGTGTTAAGTGATAAAATTTCTTTCCTGATTATTTACAAAATGCATTATGTTTGGGCCCATAACTTTTTTAAATTATATAATACAGACCTAATTTCTGGCATGTACATAGGAATTATATAGAGGATTATTTATAGATAATATGAGGAAAAACAGATGAGTGGTTTTGATATTAGGCAGTCCTGAAGTGTGAAAATAGGTTTTTAATAAAAAAAATTGAGGTTTTTCCTTAATTTCTCAAAGGAATGAAGTCGCAAAGACCCAGTTTTCGGCTTGGTAGGAGATCTTGGGGACATCTAACATTATGCTGAATTTTGGATTCCTAGGTCTTACGGTTTCAAAACGTGCCACATCTACGGACGGACGGACGGACGGACGGACAGACGGACGGACGACGGACAATGGACCACGACTATAGCTCAGATGACTTACAGTCAGCTGAGCTAAAAAACTATAGATGACTATAGGTCGAGCGCTTGCTGAAAATTAAAATAGGACAGACAGACAGAATGGGGAATGCAAAGACTAATAAAATGAGCTATAGTTTGTGCAGATAGGACAATTTTGAACGACGTTATAAGCAAACTAATATTTCTTTTCGGTTACCTTGCCCTTGACCTATCTCCACAAAAAAAAGACTTGCAAGAGTTTTGTTTTTATGCCCCCGCCACAAAGTGGCCGGGGCATATAGTTTTACCCATGTCCGTCATTCTGTCATTCCGAAATCAAACAGTTGTACGGACTTTTTCCACAATGCCTGCAGATATTGGCCTGATTTTTGGTGTGCGGGCAGATAATGACCAGTTACAGATCGAGTTTGCGTTTCGTCCCGGGTGACCTACTTTTGACCATTTTACGGCTCCTGAACTTTTCATGAAAAATAGAAATTGTCATGACAAATACACATATACGGACTTCTTTTCGCAATGCCTGCAGATATTGGGCTGATTTTTGTTGTGTTTGCAGATAATGACCAGTTACAGATCGAGTTCTCGTTTTGTCCCAGTTGACCTACTTTTGACCGTTTGATGGTGCCCTAACATAGAAAATTTCATGAAAAATATAAATTTTCATGACAAGTGCACATGTACGGATTTTTTTTCGCAATGCTCGCAGAAACGGGCCTGATTTTTGGTGTGTGGGCAGATAATGACCAGTTACAGACCGAGTTCGCGTTTTGTCCAAGTTTACCTACTTTTGACCGTTTGACGGTGCCCTAACACGGCTCCTAAACATAGAAAATTTCATGTAAAATAGAAATTTTCATGAGAAATGTAATGTACAGCCTTTTTTAGCCCTCAGTTCATAGGCTGATGGGCTATTGTCGTCACCCAAGCTGTCCGTCTGTCTGTCTTGCCGTCCGTCTGTCCGTCCGGCGTCTGTTAGCTTTTTACCTTGTGAGCGGGATATCTCTAAAAGGATTCACCGTTGGAATTTTATTTCATCAGTGAAGATATATATCGATAAAATCTCGGTCGAGTTGGAAGATAGGTGACCTTGACCCATTTTTCTACATTTTAGAGCTGATTATGGAAAAACACTCAGAAGCTTATATCTCAGAAAGCATTGTGTGGATTTTCACAAAACTTAATATGATCATTGGGAATGATGGTCTGTACGTGCTGCACAGTTTTGGTGGCACCACCTACAATTTCTGTTTTTTTTTATGAATTTTTATTGTATTTTCAATTTTGGACTTTTGTACAGATATTTCCAAAGGTATTCAACACAGGAACTTCATTTCTTCAGTGGTATTGCATATTTACAAAATCTTGGTTAAGTTCATAGATGGGTGATCTTGACCTACTTTTCAAGGTCACAGAGCTTAGAATAGAAAAACAAGGGACCTATGGGTCACTGTGCTCAGCTGACGTTAACCTTAAAGGTAAAAATCGAAAGTAATATAAAATGGAGATAAAGTGTAAGAGGAAGAGGTTATAAAGGCCATGGTTGGTTTATATGATTGGTTTGTATTGATGAGCAAGAAATTGTTGCAAATAATATTTTGTGACCTGACCATGTGTTTCCTAATGTTGAAACTGAAGCATGTGAGCAGTTTGTGAACAAATGATCTGTACAATTACCATGATCATTAGTTGGCTTTTCGATTAACTGTTGACATTTCAGTAGTTTACACATTTGTTCAATCAAATCTTTTTTTTTGTATAATATATATTATTAAATATGTTTTTTATATGAAATGTATACAGTTGAAATATAACTAATTAACAACATAAAAAATGGCAAACAAAGCCTGATCTCAAATTCTGCTGATGCAGGATAATAATGAACACATGTTTGTAATAAATCCTCATTTTTTTTATCACATCAATTTTTTTTTAAATTTAAGTTTATATTTCTATACATTTTCAATATAACATATATATCTGAATATAAAAGTTGATTCATAATTCTCAATTGCATCATCATAAATCTCAATCTTGTCAGATAACACCACATCATGCATACAAATGTTTATTTATTTTTTACCACAAAAATTTATCTTTTAAATCTGCAAAACAATAAATATCTAAAAAAAATACTTGATTTAAATTTCCATTTTTTAATTGTGTCTTTATTTATCCATAATGTGCTTCATATTTTATCATAATTTAAGCATACTGATGGGTTCCATTATGACTGGTAAAATCATTTAAAAGAAAAATGATTTCTTTAAAAATGCTACATTACCCAACATTGCATCTTCTGGATTACACCTTGAATTACTTTTTCAAGGAAAGTTTTTGCATATCAGAGTGGAAACAGCATTACAATTAAGGAGATACAGTGAAAACAATAACAATACTATATAACACTTGGTGGGTTGGGTTTGCGCGAGGGGGGGGGGGGGGGGTGATTGGGGTGGTGATATGAGAATAACTGTACACCTGTCACAGCAGGGGATCTCCCCCAGTGACTGTAACAAATCAGAAACCCTGGCATAGCTGACTTCCAGTGACCTGGAGTGGGACCCTGCATCTGTAATCTGTAATCAAAGCAAATGACTACAATAGAGCCTCAAGAAAAAAATCAATAACCAGCTTAATTTTCAAGCTTTTACTTCCAAATTTCAGATTTAAACAAATTAAATATTTATGTTTACATGGTGTGAAAATTAAATCAATGGTACTTACAGGAAAAAAACGTGCCATGGTCAAATTGGGCAAAATTTAAGGTACTGATTTTATTTTTATGCTAATTACTTAAAAAATTTACAAAATTCAGATCTAATTTTGGGTAAACAATTGAATCTTAATTAAACATAGTTATATAATTGGGAAAATAGACTCTAGTTTCAAAATTTTTCATGTTAAGTGAGTAAATATTTTTCCTGATTTTTTACAAAGTCCATTATGTTTGGGCCCATAACTTAAAGAATTTATACTTAACAGACTTAATTTCTGGCATGTACATAGGAACTATATAGAAGAATATTTATGGTAAATATGAGGAAAAACAGATGAGTGGTTTTGATATTAGGCAGTCCTGAAGTGTAAAAATAGGATTTTAATAAAAAATTGAGGTTTTTCCTTAATTTTTCAAAGGAACAAAGTTGCAAAGACCCAGTTTTTGGCTTGGTAGGAGATCTTGGGGACATCTAACATTATGCTGAATTTTGGATTCCTAGGTCTTATGGTTTCAAAACGTGCCACATCTACGGACGGACGGACGGACGGACAGACGGACGGACGACGGACAATGGACCACGACTATAGCTCAGATGATTTATAGTCAGCTGAGCTAAAAAACTTAGGAGTTTATTTCTCAGGAAGCATTTGGTGGATTGTAATGAAATATGGTACATACCTCTCCAATAAAATTTATAACTGATTATCAGCTTTTGCTAATATTCTAGTTTCGCAATGCAATGCTTACAGATACTGGCCTAATGTTTGGTCTGTTGGCGCATAATGACCACTCACAGATTGAGTTCGCGTTTCGTTCCAGTTGACCTATTTTTCACCATATGACAGATCATGAACATAGAAAATTTCATGGGAAACAGATTTTTTTGTTAAATGCACATGTATGGACTTTTTTCACAATGCCTGCAGATACTGGCCTGATTTTTGGTGTGTTGCTTGATAATGACCCGTTACAGATCGAGTTTGCATTTTGCCCTCATTGACTGACTTTTCACCATATGACACCTCCTGAACTTAAAAATTTTTACAAAATTTAACAAATATTTCTAATTTGCTCCAGGCGGGGGCATTCTTGTCGTTCCGACACATCTAGTTCTATCAACTGTATAACGTTCAGAGCAATTGCTTGAGATATGTGGCCTGCAGAGCATGAAGCCAAAGAATAAGCAAAATCCGATAGAGTTTTTTGGATGACTAATTTTTTGCATAAAATTTCTTGATGCTAACTCTTGCCGTTTTCAAGATAGTATGGGTAAACATACAGACGATGGCCGACGGATGCCAGATGACGCCACACCATCGCATAAGCTCACATGTCGCTAAAAAAAATCATTCAAGATGGGAGAGCATGAAGAAATAAACAAACAGTCAATCATAGCAAGCCGGCAGAGCATGTACATATACACAAACAGTCAATCAACAAGGGAGAGCATGTACAAATACACAAACAGTCATTCAACAAGGGAGAGCATGTACAAATACACAAACAGTCAAGCAACAAGGGAGAGCATGTACAAATACACAAACAGTCAACCAACAAGGGAGAGCATGTACAAATACACAAACAGTCATTCAACAAGGGAGAGCATGTACAAATACACAAACAGTCAAGCAACAAGGGAGAGCATGTACAAATACACAAACAGTCATTCAACAAGGGAGAGTATGTACAAATACACAAACAGTCAAGCAACAAGGGAGAGTATGTACAAATACACAAACAGTCATTCAACAAGGGAGAGCATGTACAAATACACAAACAGTCAGGCAACAAGGGAGAGCATGTACAAATACACAAACAGTCATTCAACAAGGGAGAGTATGTACAAATACACAAACAGTCAAGCAACAAGGGAGAGTATGTACAAATACACAAACAGTCATTCAACAAGGGAGAGTATGTACAAATACACAAACAGTCAAGCAACAAGGGAGAGTATGTAAGAATTAACAAACAATCTCTCAACAAGGGAGAGCATGCACTATAAAACAGACATTCAACAAGGGAGGGCACTTACAAATACACAAACAGTCAAGCAACAAGGGAGAGCATGTACAAAAACACAAACAGTAAATCAACAAGGGAGAGCATGTACAAATACACAAACAGTCAGTCAACAAGGGAGAGCATGTACAAATACACAAACAGTCAATCAACAAGGGAGAGTATGTAAGAATTAACAATCTCTCAACAAGGGAGAGCATGCACTATAAACAGACATTCAACAAGGGAGGGCACTTACAAATACACAAATAGTCAATCAACAAGGCAGAGCATGTACATTACATAGTCAATCAACAATGGAGAGCATGTACAAAACAGGCTTGGGGCCAGGTACTTGTACCTGTACCTGTGTCACAATTCAGAGTACCTGTACCTGTACCTGCCGGTCATGAGTTGGAAGTTCCTTGTACCTGTACCAGGAACAAAAGTACCTGTACCTGGTAAAAGGTACTCCAGGTACTTGAAATGGTCACCAGGTTTGGGTCAATTGCATATACACCCCTGTCAGGGCAGTTCACTATCTTAGGCAGGGGTAATTACAAAGCATTCATCCCTGCTGCCTCTGCAGCTAGCTACCTGGCTAGCAAGCTGGTCAACCCCCAGCCTCTTAACAGGAAGTTTATTGCAGCATTATATTATCAGCACAAGTATACAGCAACCAACAAAGGATAGATACAGGGGGTTGCCTACATGCCCCATGTCTGAAGTTGGCTAGTATGTACACTGAACAGGGTTGGGGCCAGGTACTTGTACCTGTATCTAAGTACACAATTCATAGTTATATGAATTACAGGTAAGATACTGGATATGGACATCAAGTATGGTCAAGTAAGGTACTGAGCAGTCATCCCTGTCAGGACTATTAACTAAACCTGGCAGGGGTAATTACTAAGCTTTCAACCTTGCAGCCTTTGAACTTGAGTGGACTTGGGCTAGTAGCATGCTGGCCTAGCTACCTGCAGCCTCTACACAGGAAGTTCATAGTGGCATTATCATATATAAAGGGTACAGAGCAAAGGATATGGACAGGGTTGCTTTTATGTCCCATGTAGATACCTGTTGTCTAGTACGTATAAAGAACATTGGTGTAGGATAAATGTAGGAGTAAAGAAAAAAACATATTATATCATTGAACTCCCAACATAAGCCAAACAAAAGCAGAACTTCCCATTTTACAGAAAAAAAGTCCCAGCTCATGCAATTATATGCAGGTGCTCAAAACATCCTCAGTGTGACTTTCTGTCATGAATATGTGTATTGTTGCTTCTAATTTTGTATGTATTATTGTCATGAAGTTAATCTATTAAATTGATTGTAAGATTTTCCCTTTCAGACAAGCTATTAAGCCTCTTTACTTTAAAGTATGGGGCTCCCAGAGATTTTGACTTAAAAACAGGGTACTTACAAATTCACAAATAGTCAATCAACAAGGGAGAGCATGTACAAATACACAAACAGTCATTCAACAAGGAAAAGCATGTACAAATACACAAATAGTCAATCAACAAGGGAGAGCATGTACAAAACACAAACAGTCAACCAACAAGGGAGAGCATGTACAAATACACAAATAGTCAATCAACAAGGGAGAGCATGTACAAATACACAAACAGTCAACCAACAAGGGAGAGCATGTACAAATACACAAACAGTCATTCAACAAGGAAAAGCATGTACAAATACACAAATAGTCAATCAACAAGGGAGAGCATGTACAAAACACAAACAGTCAACCAACAAGGGAGAGCATGTACAAATACACAAATAGTCAATCAACAAGGGAGAGCATGTACAAATACACAAACAGTCAACCAACAAGGGAGAGCATGTACAAATACACAAATAGTCAATCAACAAGGGACAGCATGTACAAATACACAAACAGTCATTCAACAAGGAAAAGCATGTACAAATACACAAATAGTCAATCAACAAGGGAGAGCATGTACAAAACACAAACAGTCAACCAACAAGGGAGAGCATGTACAAATACACAAATAATCAATCAACAAGGGAGAGCATGTACAAATACACAAACAGTCAACCAACAAGGGAGAGCATGTACAAATACACAAATAGTCAATCAACAAGGGAGAGCATGTACAAAACACAAACAGTCAACCAACAAGGGAGAGCATGTACAAATACACAAACAGTAAATCAACAAGGGAGAGCATGTACAAATACACAAACAGTCATTCAACAAGGGAGAGCATGTACAAATACACAAACAGTCATTCAACAAGGGAGAGCATGTACAAATATAGTCAACCAACAAGGGAGAGCATGTACAAATACACAAACAGTCAGTCAACAAGGGAGAACATGTACAAATACACGAACAGTCAACCAACAAAGGATAGCATGTACGAAGCTTTGTAATTTTTTTGTACAAAGCACAAACAGTCATTCAATAAGGGAGAGCACATACAAATACACAAACCGTCAACCAACAAGGAGACCATGTACAAAACATAAACAGTTAATCAACAAGGGAGAGCATGTACAAATACACAAACAGTAAATCAACAAGGGAGAGCATGTACAAATACACAAACAGTAAATCAACAAGGGAGAACAAGTACAAATACACAAACAGTCAATCAACAAGGGAGAGCACTTACAAATACACAAATAGTCAATCAACAAGGGAGACCATGTACAAATACACAAACAGTCAACCAACAATGGAGAGCATGTACAAATACACAAACAGTCAGTCAACAAGGGAGAGCATGTACAAATACACAAACAGTCAACCAACAAGGGAGAGCATGTACAAATACACAAATAGTCAATCAACAAGGGAGAGCATGTACAAAAGACAAACAGTCAACCAACAAGGGAGAGCATGTACAAATACACAAACAGTAAATCAACAAGGGAGAGCATGTACAAATACACAAACAGTCATTCAACAAGGGAGAGCATGTACAAATACACAAACAGTCATTCAACAAGGGAGAGCATGTACAAATATTGTCAATCAACAAGGGAGAGCATGTACAAATACACAAACAGTCAGTCAACAAGGGAGAACATGTACAAATACAAGAACAGTCAACCAACAAAGGATAGCATGTACGAAGCTTTGTAATTTTTTTGTACAAAGCACAAACAGTCATTTAATAAGGGAGAGCACATACAAATACACAAACAGTCAACCAACAAGGAGACCATGTACAAAACATAAACAGTTAATCAACAAGGGAGAGGATGTACAAATACACAAACAGTAAATCAACAAGGGAGAGCATGTACAAATACACAAACAGTAAATCAACAAGGGAGAACATGTACAAATACACAAACAGTCAATAAACAAGGGAGAGCACTTACAAATACACAAATAGTCAATCAACAAGGGAGAGCATGTACAAATACACAAACAGTAAATCAACAAGGGAGAATATGTACAAATACACAAACAGTCAATCAACAAGGGAGAGCACTTACAAATACACAAACAGTAAATCAACAAGGGAGAACATGTACAAATACACAAACAGTTAATCAACAAGGGAGAGCATGTACAAATACACAAACAGTAAATTAATAAGGGAGAGCATGTACAAATACACAAACAGTAAATCAACAAGGGAGAGCATGTACAAATACACAAACAGTAAATCAACAAGGGAAAGCATGTACAAAACACAAACAGTCAACCAACAAGGGAGAGCATGTACAAATACACAAACAGTTAATCAACAAGGGAGAGCTTGTACAAATACACAAACAGTAAATCAACAAGGGAGAGCATGTACAAATACACAAACAGTAAATCAACAAGGGAGAACATGTACAAATACACAAACAGTCAGTCAACAAGGGAGAACATGTACAGATACACAAATAGTCAATCAACAAGGGAGAGCACTTTCAAATACACAAATAGTCATTCAACAAGGGAGAGCATGTACAAAACACAAACAGTCAACCAACAAGGAACAGCATGTACAAAACACAAACAGTCAACCAACAAGGGACAGCATGTACATATACACAAACAGTCAATCAACAAGGGAGAGCATGTACAAATACACAAACAGTAAATCAACAAGGGAGAACATGTACAAATACACAAACAGTCAGTCAACAAGGGAGAACATGTACAGATACACAAATAGTCAATCAACAAGGGAGAGCACTTTCAAATACACAAATAGTCATTCAACAAGGGAGAGCATGTACAAAACACAAACAGTCAACAAACAAGGGACAGCATGTACAAAACACAAACAGTCAACCAACAAGGGACAGCATGTACAAATACACAAACAGTCATTCAACAAGGGAGACCATGTACAAATACACAAACAGTCATTCAACAAGGGAGAGCATGTACAAATACACAAACAGTAAATCAAAGCAAGCCGGGAGAGCATGTACAAATACACAAATAGTCAATCAACAAGGGACAGCATGTACAAATACACAAACAGTAAATCAAAGCATGCCAGGAGAGCAAGTACAAATACACAAAATGTCAATCAACAAGGGAGAACATGTACAAATACACAAACAGTCAGTCAACAAGGGAGAACATGTACAAATACACGAACAGTCAACCAACAAAGGACAGCATGTACGAAGCTTTGTAATTTTTTGTACAAAGCACAAACAATCATTCAATGAGGGAGAGCACATACAAATACACAAATAGTCAACCAACAAGGAGACCATGTACAAAACACAAACAGTAAATCAACAAGGGAGAGCATGTACAAATACACACAGTCATTCAACAAGGGAGAGCATGTACAAATACACAAACAGTCAATCAACAAGGGAGAGTATGTAAGAATTAACAAACAATCATTAAACAAGGGAGAGCATGCACTATAAACAGACATTCAACAAGGGAGGGCAGTTACAAATACACAAACAGTCATTCAACAAGGGAGAGCATGTACAAATACACAAACAGTCATTCAACAAGGAAGAGCATGTACAAATACACAAACAGTCATTCAACAAGGGAGAGCATGTACAAATACACAAACAGTAAATCAAAGGAAGCCTGGAGAGCATGTACAAATACACAAATAGTCAATCAACAAGGGAGAGCATGTACAAATACACAAACAGTCAGTCAACAAGGGAGAACATGTACAAATACACGAACAGTCAACCAACAAAGGACATCATGTACGAAGCTTTGTAATTTTTTGTACAAAGCACAAACAGTCATTCAATAAGGGAGAGCACATACAAATACACAAACCGTCAACCAACAAGGAGACCATGTACAAAACACAAGCAGTTAATCAACAAGGAGAGCATGTAGAAATACACAAACAGTCATTCAACAAGGGAGAGCATGTAGAAATACACAAACAGTAAATCAACAAGGGAGAGTATATAAGAATTAACAAACAATCCTTCAACACGGGAGAGCATGCACTATAAACAGACATTCAACAAGGGACGGCACTTACAAATACACAAATAGTCAATCAACAAGGGAGAGCATGTACAAATGCACAAACAGTCATTCAACAAGGGAGAGCATGTACAAATACACAAACAGTCATTCAACAAGGGAGAGCATGTACAAATACACAAACAGTCAACCAACAAGGGAGAGCATGTACAAATACAAAAAAACGGTCATTCAACAAGGGAGAGCATGTACAAATACACAAACAGTCATTCAACAAGTGAGAGCATGTACAAATACACAAACAGTCATTCAACAAGGGAGACCATGTACAAATACACAAACAGTCATTCAACAAGGGAGAGCATGTACAAATACACAAACAGTAAATCAAAGCAAGCCGGGAGAGCATGTACAAATACACAAATAGTCAATCAACAAGGGACAGCATGTACAAATACACAAACAGTCATTCAACAAGGGAGAGCATGTACAAATACACAAACAGTCATTCAACAAGGGACAGCATGTACAAATACACAAACAGTAAATCAAAGCATGCCAGGAGAGCAAGTACAAATACACAAAATGTCAATCAACAAGGGAGAACATGTACAAATACACAAACAGTCAGTCAACAAGGGAGAACATGTACAAATACATGAACAGTCAACCAACAAAGGACAGCATGTACGAAGCTTTGTAATTTTTTGTACAAAGCACAAACAATCATTCAATGAGGGAGAGCACATACAAATACACAAATAGTCAACCAACAAGGAGACCATGTACAAAACACAAACAGTAAATCAACAAGGGAGAGCATGTACAAATACACACAGTCATTCAACAAGGGAGAGCATGTACAAATACACAAACAGTCAATCAACAAGGGAGAGTATGTAAGAATTAACAAACAATCATTAAACAAGGGAGAGCATGCACTATAAACAGACATTCAACAAGGGAGGGCAGTTACAAATACACAAACAGTCATTCAACAAGGGAGAGCATGTACAAATACACAAACAGTCATTCAACAAGGAAGAGCATGTACAAATACACAAACAGTCATTCAACAAGGGAGAGCATGTACAAATACACAAACAGTAAATCAAAGGAAGCCTGGAGAGCATGTACAAATACACAAACAGTCATTCAACAAGGGAGAGCATGTACAAATATTGTCAATCAACAAGGGAGAGCATGTACAAATACACAAACAGTCAGTCAACAAGGGAGAACATGTACAAATACAAGAACAGTCAACCAACAAAGGATAGCATGTACGAAGCTTTGTAATTTTTTTGTACAAAGCACAAACAGTCATTCAATAAGGGAGAGCACATACAAATACACAAACAGTCAACCAACAAGGAGACCATGTACAAAACATAAACAGTTAATCAACAAGGGAGAGGATGTACAAATACACAAACAGTAAATCAACAAGGGAGAGCATGTACAAATACACAAACAGTAAATCAACAAGGGAGAACATGTACAAATACACAAACAGTCAATAAACAAGGGAGAGCACTTACAAATACACAAATAGTCAATCAACAAGGGAGAGCATGTACAAATACACAAACAGTAAATCAACAAGGGAGAATATGTACAAATACACAAACAGTCAATCAACAAGGGAGAGCACTTACAAATACACAAACAGTAAATCAACAAGGGAGAACATGTACAAATACACAAACAGTAAATCAACAAGGGAGAACATGTACAAATACACAAACAGTCAATCAACAAGGGAGAGCACTTACAGATACACAAATAGTCAATCAACAAGGGAGAGCATGTACAAAACACAAACAGTCAACCAACAAGGGAGAGCATGTACAAATACACTAATAGTCAATCAACAAGGGAGAGCATGTACAAAACACAAACAGTCAACCAATAAGGGAGACCATGTACAAATACACAAACAGTTAATCAACAAGGGAGAGCATGTACAAATACACAAACAGTAAATTAACAAGGGAGAGCATGTACAAATACATAAACAGTAAATCAACAAGGGAGAGCATGTACATATACACAAACAGTAAATCAACAAGGGAAAGCATGTACAAAACACAAACAGTCAACCAACAAGGGAGAGCATGTACAAATACACAAACAGTTAATCAACAAGGGAGAGCTTGTACAAATACACAAACAGTAAATCAACAAGGGAGAGCATGTACAAATACACAAACAGTAAATCAACAAGGGAGAACATGTACAAATACACAAACAGTCAGTCAACAAGGGAGAACATGTACAGATACACAAATAGTCATTCAACAAGGGAGAGCACTTTCAAATACACAAATAGTCATTCAACAAGGGAGAGCATGTACAAAACACAAACAGTCAACCAACAAGGGACAGCATGTACAAAACACAAACAGTCAACCAACAAGGGACAGCATTTACAAATACACAAACAGTCAATCAACAAGGGAGAGCATGTACAAATACACAAACAGTAAATCAACAAGGGAGAACATGTACAAATACACAAACAGTCAGTCAAAAAGGGAGAACATGTACAGATACACAAATAGTCAATCAACAAGGGAGAGCACTTTCAAATACACAAATAGTCATTCAACAAGGGAGAGCA
Organism: Sipunculus nudus; assembly: GCA_026874595.1. Taxonomy (NCBI): domain Eukaryota; kingdom Metazoa; phylum Annelida; class Sipuncula; order Golfingiida; family Sipunculidae; genus Sipunculus; species Sipunculus nudus. Next base: position 48,712,332 of record CM049312.1, read on the forward strand.
TGTACAAAACACAAACAGTCAACAAACAAGGGACAGCATGTACAAAACAGAAACAGTCAACCAACAAGGGACAGCATGTACAAATACACAAACAGTCATTCAACAAGGGAGACCATGTACAAATACACAAACAGTCATTCAACAAGGGAGAGCATGTACAAATACACAAACAGTAAATCAAAGCAAGCCGGGAGAGCATGTACAAATACACAAATAGTCAATCAACAAGGGACAGCATGTACAAATACACAAACAGTAAATCAAAGCATGCCAGGAGAGCAAGTACAAATACACAAAATGTCAATCAACAAGGGAGAACATGTACAAATACACAAACAGTCAGTCAACAAGGGAGAACATGTACAAATACACGAACAGTCAACCAACAAAGGACAGCATGTACGAAGCTTTGTAATTTTTTGTACAAAGCACAAACAATCATTCAATGAGGGAGAGCACATACAAATACACAAATAGTCAACCAACAAGGAGACCATGTACAAAACACAAACAGTAAATCAACAAGGGAGAGCATGTACAAATACACACAGTCATTCAACAAGGGAGAGCATGTACAAATACACAAACAGTCAATCAACAAGGGAGAGTATGTAAGAATTAACAAACAATCATTAAACAAGGGAGAGCATGCACTATAAAGAGACATTCAACAAGGGAGGGCAGTTACAAATACACAAACAGTCATTCAACAAGGGAGAGCATGTACAAATACACAAACAGTCATTCAACAAGGAAGAGCATGTACAAATACACAAACAGTCATTCAACAAGGGAGAGCATGTACAAATACACAAACAGTTAATCAAAGGAAGCCTGGAGAACATGTACAAATACACAAATAGTCAATCAACAAGGGAGAGCATGTACAAATACACAAACAGTCAGTCAACAAGGGAGAACATGTACAAATACACGAACAGTCAACCAACAAAGGACAGCATGTACGAAGCTTTGTAATTTTTTGTACAAAGCACAAACAGTCATTCAATAAGGGAGAGCACATACAAATACACAAACCGTCAACCAACAAGGAGACCATGTACAAAACACAAGCAGTTAATCAACAAGGAGAGCATGTAGAAATACACAAACAGTCATTCAACAAGGGAGAGCATGTAGAAATACACAAACAGTAAATCAACAAGGGAGAGTATATAAGAATTAACAAACAATCCTTCAACACGGGAGAGCATGCAGTATAAACAGACATTCAACAAGGGACGGCACTTACAAATACACAAATAGTCAATCAACAAGGGAGAGCATGTACAAATGCACAAACAGTCATTCAACAAGGGAGAGCATGTACAAATACACAAACAGTCATTCAACAAGGGAGAGCATGTACAAATACACAAACAGTCAACCAACAAGGGAGAGCATGTACAAATACAAAAAAACGGTCATTCAACAAGGGAGAGCATGTACAAATACACAAACAGTCATTCAACAAGGGAGAGCATGTACAAATACACAAACAGTCATTCAACAAGGGAGACCATGTACAAATACACAAACAGTCATTCAACAAGGGAGAGCATGTACAAATACACAAACAGTAAATCAAAGCAAGCCGGGAGAGCATGTACAAATACACAAATAGTCAATCAACAAGGGACAGCATGTACAAATACACAAACAGTCATTCAACAAGGGAGAGCATGTACAAATACACAAACAGTCATTCAACAAGGGACAGCATGTACAAATACACAAACAGTAAATCAAAGCATGCCAGGAGAGCAAGTACAAATACACAAAATGTCAATCAACAAGGGAGAACATGTACAAATACACAAACAGTCAGTCAACAAGGGAGAACATGTACAAATACACGAACAGTCAACCAACAAAGGACAGCATGTACGAAGCTTTGTAATTTTTTGTACAAAGCACAAACAATCATTCAATGAGGGAGAGCACATACAATTACACAAATAGTCAACCAACAAGGAGACCATGTACAAAACACAAACAGTAAATCAACAAGGGAGAGCATGTACAAATACACACAGTCTTTCAACAAGGGAGAGCATGTACAAATACACAAACAGTCAATCAACAAGGGAGAGTATGTAAGAATTAACAAACAATCATTAAACAAGGGAGAGCATGCACTATAAACAGACATTCAACAAGGGAGGGCAGTTACAAATACACAAACAGTCATTCAACAAGGGAGAGCATGTACAAATACACAAACAGTCAACCAACAAGGGAGAGCATGTACAAATACAAAAAAACGGTCAATCAACAAGGAAAAGCATGTACAAATACACAAACAGTAAATCAACAAGGGAGAGCATGTACAAATACACAAATAGGCAATCAACAAGGGAGAGCATGTACAAATACACAAACAGTCAGTCAACAAGGGAGAGCATGTACAAAACACAAACAGTCAACCAACAAGGGAGAGCATGTACAAATACACAAATAGTCAATCAACAAGGGAGAGCATGTACAAATGACAAACAGTCTACCAACAAGGGAGAGCATGTACAAATACACAAACAGTCAGTCAACAAGGGAGAACATGTACAAATACACAAACAGTCAGTCAACAAGGGAGAACATGTACAAATACACGAACAGTCAACCAACAAAGGAGAGCATGGACGAAGCTTTGTAATTTTTTGTACAAAGCACAAACAGTCATTCAATAAGGGAGAGCACATACAAATACACAAACCATCAACCGACAAGGAGACCATGTACAAAACGCAAACAGTTAATCAACAAGGGAGAGCATGTAGAAATACACAAACAGTCATTCAACAAGGGCGAGCATGTAGAAATACACAAACAGTAAATCAACAAGGGAGAGTATATAAGAATTAACAAACAATCCTTCAACAAGGGAGAGCATGCACTATAAACAGACATTCAACAAGGGACGGCACTTACAAATACACAAATAGTCAATCAACAAGGGAGAGCATGTACAAATGCACAAAATGTCAATCAACAAGGGAGAACATGTACAAATACACAAACAGTCAGTCAACAAGGGAGAACATGTACAAATACACGAACAGTCAACCAACAAAGGACAGCATGTACGAAGCTTTGTAATTTTTTGTACAAAGCACAAACAATCATTCAATGAGGGAGAGCACATACAAATACACAAATAGTCAACCAACAAGGAGACCATGTACAAAACACAAACAGTAAATCAACAAGGGAGAGCATGTACAAATACACACAGTCATTCAACAAGGGAGAGCATGTACAAATACACAAACAGTCAATCAACAAGGGAGAGTATGTAAGAATTAACAAACAATCATTAAACAAGGGAGAGCATGCACTATAAACAGACATTCAACAAGGGAGGGCAGTTACAAATACACAAACAGTCATTCAACAAGGGAGAGCATGTACAAATACACAAACAGTCATTCAACAAGGAAGAGCATGTACAAATACACAAACAGTCATTCAACAAGGGAGAGCATGTACAAATACACAAACAGTAAATCAAAGGAAGCCTGGAGAGCATGTACAAATACACAAACAGTCATTCAACAAGGGAGAGCATGTACAAATATTGTCAATCAACAAGGGAGAGCATGTACAAATACACAAACAGTCAGTCAACAAGGGAGAAAATGTACAAATACAAGAACAGTCAACCAACAAAGGATAGCATGTACGAAGCTTTGTAATTTTTTTGTACAAAGCACAAACAGTCATTCAATAAGGGAGAGCACATACAAATACACAAACAGTCAACCAACAAGGAGACCATGTACAAAACATAAACAGTTAATCAACAAGGGAGAGGATGTACAAATACACAAACAGTAAATCAACAAGGGAGAGCATGTACAAATACACAAACAGTAAATCAACAAGGGAGAACATGTACAAATACACAAACAGTCAATAAACAAGGGAGAGCACTTACAAATACACAAATAGTCAATCAACAAGGGAGAGCATGTACAAATACACAAACAGTAAATCAACAAGGGAGAATATGTACAAATACACAAACAGTCAATCAACAAGGGAGAGCACTTACAAATACACAAACAGTAAATCAACAAGGGAGAACATGTACAAATACACAAACAGTAAATCAACAAGGGAGAACATGTACAAATACACAAACAGTCAATCAACAAGGGAGAGCATGTACAAAACACAAACAGTCAACCAACAAGGGAGAGCATGTACAAATACACAAATAGTCAATCAACAAGGGAGAGCATGTACAAAACACAAACAGTCAACCAATAAGGGAGACCATGTACAAATACACAAACAGTTAATCAACAAGGGAGAGCATGTACAAATACACAAACAGTAAATTAACAAGGGAGAGCATGTACAAATACACAAACAGTAAATCAACAAGGGAGAGCATGTACAAATACACAAACAGTAAATCAACAAGGGAAAGCATGTACAAAACACAGTCAACCAACAAGGGAGAGCATGTACAAATACACAAACAGTTAATCAACAAGGGAGAGCTTGTACAAATACACAAACAGTTAATCAACAAGGGAGAGTATGTAAAGATTAACAAACTATCATTCAACATGGGAGAGCATGCACTATGAACAGACATTCAACAAGGGAGGGCACTTACAAATACACAAATAGTGAATCAACAAGGGAGAACATGTATAAATACACAAACAGTCATTCAACAAGGGAGAGCATGTACAAATACACAAATAGTCAATCAACAAGGGAGAGCATGTACAAAACACAAACAGTCATTCAAAAAGGTAGAGCATGTACAAATACACAAATAGTCAATCAAGAAGGGAGATCATGTACAAATACACAAACAGTAAATCAACAAGGGAGAACATGTACAAATACACAAACAGTCAGTCAAAAAGGGAGAACATGTACAGATACACAAATAGTCAATCAACAAGATAGAGCACTTTCAAATACACAAATAGTCATTCAACAAGGGAGAGCATGTACAAAACACAAACAGTCAACAAACAAGGGACAGCATGTACAAAACAGAAACAGTCAACCAACAAGGGACAGCATGTACAAATACACAAACAGTCATTCAACAAGGGAGACCATGTACAAATACACAAACAGTCATTCAACAAGGGAGAGCATGTACAAATACACAAACAGTAAATCAAAGCAAGCCGGGAGAGCATGTACAAATACACAAATAGTCAATCAACAAGGGACAGCATGTACAAATACACAAACAGTAAATCAAAGCATGCCAGGAGAGCAAGTACAAATACACAAAATGTCAATCAACAAGGGAGAACATGTACAAATACACAAACAGTCAGTCAACAAGGGAGAACATGTACAAATACACGAACAGTCAACCAACAAAGGACAGCATGTACGAAGCTTTGTAATTTTTTGTACAAAGCACAAACAATCATTCAATGAGGGAGAGCACATACAAATACACAAATAGTCAACCAACAAGGAGACCATGTACAAAACACAAACAACAAGGGAGAGCATGTACAAATACACACAGTCATTCAACAAGGGAGAGCATGTACAAATACACAAACAGTCAATCAACAAGGGAGAGTATGTAAGAATTAACAAACAATCATTAAACAAGGGAGAGCATGCACTATAAAGAGACATTCAACAAGGGAGGGCAGTTACAAATACACAAACAGTCATTCAACAAGGGAGAGCATGTACAAATACACAAACAGTCATTCAACAAGGAAGAGCATGTACAAATACACAAACAGTCATTCAACAAGGGAGAGCATGTACAAATACACAAACAGTTAATCAAAGGAAGCCTGGAGAACATGTACAAATACACAAATAGTCAATCAACAAGGGAGAGCATGTACAAATACACAAACAGTCAGTCAACAAGGGAGAACATGTACAAATACACGAACAGTCAACCAACAAAGGACAGCATGTACGAAGCTTTGTAATTTTTTGTACAAAGCACAAACAGTCATTCAATAAGGGAGAGCACATACAAATACACAAACCGTCAACCAACAAGGAGACCATGTACAAAACACAAGCAGTTAATCAACAAGGAGAGCATGTAGAAATACACAAACAGTCATTCAACAAGGGAGAGCATGTAGAAATACACAAACAGTAAATCAACAAGGGAGAGTATATAAGAATTAACAAACAATCCTTCAACACGGGAGAGCATGCAGTATAAACAGACATTCAACAAGGGACGGCACTTACAAATACACAAATAGTCAATCAACAAGGGAGAGAATGTACAAATGCACAAACAGTCATTCAACAAGGGAGAGCATGTACAAATACACAAACAGTCAACCAACAAGGGAGAGCATGTACAAATACAAAAAACCGGTCATTCAACAAGGGAGAGCATGTACAAATACACAAACAGTCATTCAACAAGGGAGACCATGTACAACTACACAAACAGTCATTCAACAAGGGAGAGCATGTACAAATACACAAACAGTAAATCAAAGCAAGCCGGGAGAGCATGTACAAATACACAAATAGTCAATCAACAAGGGACAGCATGTACAAATACACAAACAGTCATTCAACAAGGGAGAGCATGTACAAATACACAAACAGTCATTCAACAAGGGACAGCATGTACAAATACACAAACAGTAAATCAAAGCATGCCAGGAGAGCAAGTACAAATACACAAAATGTCAATCAACAAGGGAGAACATGTACAAATACACAAACAGTCAGTCAACAAGGGAGAACATGTACAAATACACGAACAGTCAACCAACAAAGGACAGCATGTACGAAGCTTTGTAATTTTTTGTACAAAGCACAAACAATCATTCAATGAGGGAGAGCACATACAATTACACAAATAGTCAACCAACAAGGAGACCATGTACAAAACACAAACAGTAAATCAACAAGGGAGAGCATGTACAAATACACACAGTCATTCAACAAGGGAGAGCATGTACAAATACACAAACAGTCAATCAACAAGGGAGAGTATGTAAGAATTAACAAACAATCATTAAACAAGGGAGAGCATGCACTATAAACAGACATTCAACAAGGGAGGGCAGTTACAAATACACAAACAGTCATTCAACAAGGGAGAGCATGTACAAATACACAAACAGTCAACCAACAAGGGAGAGCATGTACAAATACAAAAAAACGGTCAATCAACAAGGAAAAGCATGTACAAATACACAAACAGTAAATCAACAAGGGAGAGCATGTACAAATACACAAATAGGCAATCAACAAGGGAGAGCATGTACAAATACACAAACAGTCAGTCAACAAGGGAGAGCATGTACAAAACACAAACAGTCAACCAACAAGGGAGAGCATGTACAAATACACAAATAGTCAATCAACAAGGGAGAGCATGTACAAATGACAAACAGTCTACCAACAAGGGAGAGCATGTACAAATACACAAACAATCAGTCAACAAGGGAGAACATGTACAAATACACAAACAGTCAGTCAACAAGGGAGAACATGTACAAATACACGAACAGTCAACCAACAAAGGAGAGCATGGACGAAGCTTTGTAATTTTTTGTACAAAGCACAAACAGTCATTCAATAAGGGAGAGCACATACAAATACACAAACCATCAACCGACAAGGAGACCATGTACAAAACGCAAACAGTTAATCAACAAGGGAGAGCATGTAGAAATACACAAACAGTCATTCAACAAGGGAGAGCATGTAGAAATACACAAACAGTAAATCAACAAGGGAGAGTATATAAGAATTAACAAACAATCCTTCAACAAGGGAGAGCATGCACTATAAACAGACATTCAACAAGGGACGGCACTTACAAATACACAAATAGTCAATCAACAAGGGAGAGCATGTACAAATGCACAAACAGTCAATCAACAAGGGAGAGCATGTACAAATGCACAAACAGTCATTCAACAAGGGAGAGCATGTACAAATACACAAACAGTCATTCAACAAGGGAGAGCATGTACAAATACACAAACAGTCAACCAACAAGGGAGAGCATGTACAAATACAAAAAAACGGTCATTCAACAAGGGAGAGCATGTACAAATACACAAACAGTCATTCAACAAGGGAGAGCATGTACAAATACACAAACAGTCATTCAACAAGGGAGACCATGTACAAATACACAAACAGTCATTCAACAAGGGAGAGCATGTACAAATACACAAACAGTAAATCAAAGCAAGCCGGGAGAGCATGTACAAATACACAAATAGTCAATCAACAAGGGACAGCATGTACAAATACACAAACAGTCATTCAACAAGGGAGAGCATGTACAAATACACAAACAGTCATTCAACAAGGGACAGCATGTACAAATACACAAACAGTAAATCAAAGCATGCCAGGAGAGCAAGTACAAATACACAAAATGTCAATCAACAAGGGAGAACATGTACAAATACACAAACAGTCAGTCAACAAGGGAGAACATGTACAAATACACGAACAGTCAACCAACAAAGGACAGCATGTACAAAGCTTTGTAATTTTTGTACAAAGCACAAACAATCATTCAATGAGGGAGAGCATGCACTATAAACAGACATTCATGGGAGGGCACTTACAAATACACAAATAGTCAATCAATAAGGTAGAACATGTACAAATACACAAACAGCCATTCAACAAGGGAGAGCATGTACAAATACATTTGTACATGCTCTCCCTTGTTGAATGGCTGTTTGTGTATTTGTACATGTTCTCCCTTATTGATTGACTATTTGTGTATTTGTAAGTGCCCTCCCATGAATGTCTGTTTATAGTGCATGCTCTCCCTTGTTGAATGATTGTTTGTTAATTCTTACATACTCTCCCTTGTGTTTGAGTGTTTGTGTATTTGTACATGCTCTCCCTTGTTGAATGACTGTTTTTGTATTTGTACATGCTCTCCCATGTTGATTTAATGTTTGTGTATTTGTACATGCTCTCCCTTGATGATTGACTATTTGTGTATTTGTACATGTTCTCCCTTGTTGACTGACTGTTTGTGTATTTGTACATGCTGTCCCTTGTTGAATGACTGTTTGTGTATTTGTACATGCTCTCCCTTGTTGATTTACTGTTTGTGTAATTGTACATGATTTCCCTTGTTGAATGACTGTTTGTGTATTTGTACATGCTCTCCCTTGTTGAATGACTGTTTGTGTATTTGTACATGCTTTCCCTTGTTGATTGACTATTTGTGTATTTGTAAGTGCCCTCCCTTGTTGATTGACTATTTGTGTATCTATACCTGTTCTCCCTTGTTGACTGACTGTTTGTGTATTAGTACAAGTTCTCCCTTGTTGATTGACTATTTGTGTATTTGTACATGTTCTCCCTTGTTGACTGACTGTTTGTGTATTTGTGCATGCTCTCCCTTGTTGAATGACTGTTTCTGTATTTGTACATGCTCTCCCTTGTTGATTTACTGATTATGTATTTGTACATGCTCTCCCTTGTTGGTTGACTGTTTGTGTTTTGTACATGCTTTCCCTTGTTGGTTGACTATTTGTGTATTTGTACATGCTCTCCCTTGTTGAATGACTGTTTGTGTATTTGTACATGTTCTTCCTTGTTGATTGACTATTTGTGTATTTGTGCATGCTCTCCCTTGTTGAAGGACTCTTTGTGTATTTGTACATGCTCTCCAGGCTTGCTTTGATTTACTGTTTGTGTATTTGTACATGTTCTCCCTTGTTGAATGACTGTTTGTGTATTTGTGCATGCTCTCCCTTGTTGAAGGACTGTTTGTGTATTTGTAAATGCTCTCCCTTGATGATTTACTGATTATGTATTTGTACATGCTCTCCCTTGTTCAATGCCTGTTTGTGTTTTGTACATGCTCTCCCTTGTTGATTGACTATTTGTGTATTTGTACATGTTCTCCCTTGTTGATTGACTATTTGTGTTTTTGTACATGTTCTCCCTTGTTGATTGACTATTTGTGTATTTGTAAGTGCCCTCCCTTGTTGAATGTCTCTTCATAGTGCATGCTCTCCCATGTTGAATGATTGTTTGTTAATCTTTACATACTCTCCCTTGTTGATTAACTGTTTGTGTATTTGTACATGCTCTCCCTTGTTGATTAACTATTTGTGTATTTGTACATGCAATCCCTTGTTGATTTACTGTTTGTGTATTTGTACATGCTCTCCCTTGTTGATTGACTATTTGTGTATTTGTGCATGCTCTCCCTTGTTGAATGACTGTTTGTGTATTTGTACATGCTCTCCCTTGTTGATTTACTGATTATGTATTTGTACATGCTCTCCCTTGTTGGTTGACTGTTTGTGTTTTGTACATGCTCTCCCTTCTTGATTGACTATTTGTGTATTTGTACATGCTCTCCCTTGGTGAATGACTGTTTGTGTATTTGTACATGCTCTCCCTTGTTGATTGACTATTTGTGTATTTGTGCATGCTCTCCCTTGTTGAATGACTGTTTGTGTATTTGTACATGCTCTCCCTTGTTGATTTACTGATTATGTATTTGTACATGCTCTCCCTTGTTGGTTGACTGTTTGTGTTTTGTACATGATCTCCCTTCTTGATTGACTATTTGTGTATTTGTACATGCTCTACCTTTTTGAATGACTGTTTGTGTTTTGTACATGCTCTCCCTTGTTGATTGACTATTTGTGTATTTGTACATGCTCTCCCTTGTTGAATGACTGTTTGTGTATTTATACATGTTCTCCCTTGTTGATTCACTATTTGTGTATTTGTAAGTGCCCTCCCTTGTTGAATGTCTGTTCATAGTGCATGCTCTCCCATGTTGAATGATAGTTTGTTAATCTTTACATACTCTCCCTTGTTGATTAACTGTTTGTGTATTTGTACATGCTCTCCCTTGTTGATTAACTATTTGTGTATTTGTACATGCTCTCCCTTGATGATTTACTGTTTGTGTATTTGTACATGCTCTTCCTTGTTGAATGACTGTTTGTGTATTTGTACATGCTCTCCCTTGTTGATTTACTGTTTGTGTATTTGTACATGCTCTCCCTTGTTGAATGACTGTGTATTTGTACATGCTCTCCCTTGTTGAATGGCTGTTTGTGTATTTGTACATGTTCTCCCTTGTTGATTGACTATTTGTGTATTTGTAAGTGCCCTCCCTTGTTGAATGTTTGTTTATAGTGCATGCTCTTCCTTGTTGAAGAATTGTTTGTTAATTCTCATATACTCTCCCTTGTTGAATGACTGTTTGTGTATTTGTAAGTGCCCTCCCTTGTTGAATGTCTGTTTATAGTGTATGCTCTCCCTTGTTGAATGATTGTTTGTTAATTCTTACATACTCTCCCTTGTGATTGACTGTTTGTGTATTTGTACATGCTCTCCCTTCTTGATTGACTATTTGTGTATTTGTACATGCTCTCCTTTGTTGAATGACTGTGTATTTGTACATGTTTTCCCTTGTTGATTAAATATTTGTGTATTTGTACATGCTCTCCCTTGTTCAATGCCTGTTTGTGTTTTGTACATGCTCTCCCTTGTTGATTGACTATTTGTGTATTTGTACATGTTCTCCCTTGTTGATTGACTATTTGTGTTTTTGTACATGTTCTCCCTTGTTGATTGACTATTTGTGTATTTGTAAGTGCCCTCCCTTGTTGAATGTCTCTTCATAGTGCATGCTCTCCCATGTTGAATGATTGTTTGTTAATCTTTACATACTCTCCCTTGTTGATTAACTGTTTGTGTATTTGTACATGCTCTCCCTTGTTGATTAACTCTTTGTGTATTTGTACATGCAATCCCTTGTTGATTTACTGTTTGTGTATTTGTACATGCTCTCCCTTGTTGATTGACTATTTGTGTATTTGTGCATGCTCTCCCTTGTTGAATGACTGTTTGTGTATTTGTACATGCTCTCCCTTGTTGATTTACTGATTATGTATTTGTACATGCTCTCCCTTGTTGGTTGACTGTTTGTGTTTTGTACATGCTCTCCCTTCTTGATTGACTATTTGTGTATTTGTACATGCTCTCCCTTGTTGAATGACTGTTTGTGTATTTGTACATGCTCTCCCTTGTTGATTGACTATTTGTGTATTTGTGCATGCTCTCCCTTGTTGAATGACTGTTTGTGTATTTGTACATGCTCTCCCTTGTTGATTTACTGATTATGTATTTGTACATGCTCTCCCTTGTTGGTTGACTGTTTGTGTTTTGTACATGATCTCCCTTCTTGATTGACTATTTGTGTATTTGTACATGCTCTACCTTTTTGAATGACTGTTTGTGTTTTGTACATGCTCTCCCTTGTTGATTGACTATTTGTGTATTTGTACATGCTCTCCCTTGTTGAATGACTGTTTGTGTATTTATACATGTTCTCCCTTGTTGATTCACTATTTGTGTATTTGTAAGTGCCCTCCCTTGTTGAATGTCTGTTCATAGTGCATGCTCTCCCATGTTGAATGATAGTTTGTTAATCTTTACATACTCTCCCTTGTTGATTAACTGTTTGTGTATTTGTACATGCTCTCCCTTGTTGATTAACTATTTGTGTATTTGTACATGCTCTCCCTTGATGATTTACTGTTTGTGTATTTGTACATGCTCTTCCTTGTTGAATGACTGTTTGTGTATTTGTACATGCTCTCCCTTGTTGATTTACTGTTTGTGTATTTGTACATGCTCTCCCTTGTTGAATGACTGTTTGTGTATTTGTACATGCTCTCCCTTGTTGAATGGCTGTTTGTGTATTTGTACATGTTCTCCCTTGTTGATTGACTATTTGTGTATTTGTAAGTGCCCTCCCTTGTTGAATGTTTGTTTATAGTGCATGCTCTTCCTTGTTGAAGAATTGTTTGTTAATTCTCATATACTCTCCCTTGTTGATTGACTGTTTGTGTATTTGTAAGTGCCCTCCCTTGTTGAATGTCTGTTTATAGTGTATGCTCTCCCTTGTTGAATGATTGTTTGTTAATTCTTACATACTCTCCCTTGTGATTGACTGTTTGTGTATTTGTACATGCTCTCCCTTCTTGATTGACTATTTGTGTATTTGTACATGCTCTCCTTTGTTGAATGACTGTGTATTTGTACATGTTTTCCCTTGTTGATTAAATATTTGTGTATTTGTACATGCTCTCCCTTGTTCAATGCCTGTTTGTGTTTTGTACATGCTCTCCCTTGTTGATTGACTATTTGTGTATTTGTACATGTTCTCCCTTGTTGATTGACTATTTGTGTTTTTGTACATGTTCTCCCTTGTTGATTGACTATTTGTGTATTTGTAAGTGCCCTCCCTTGTTGAATGTCTCTTCATAGTGCATGCTCTCCCATGTTGAATGATTGTTTGTTAATCTTTACATACTCTCCCTTGTTGATTAACTGTTTGTGTATTTGTACATGCTCTCCCTTGTTGATTAACTCTTTGTGTATTTGTACATGCAATCCCTTGTTGATTTACTGTTTGTGTATTTGTACATGCTCTCCCTTGTTGATTGACTATTTGTGTATTTGTGCATGCTCTCCCTTGTTGAATGACTGTTTGTGTATTTGTACATGCTCTCCCTTGTTGATTTACTGATTATGTATTTGTACATGCTCTCCCTTGTTGGTTGACTGTTTGTGTTTTGTACATGCTCTCCCTTCTTGATTGACTATTTGTGTATTTGTACATGCTCTCCCTTGTTGAATGACTGTTTGTGTATTTGTACATGCTCTCCCTTGTTGAATGTCTGTTCATAGTGCATGCTCTCCCATGTTGAATGATTGTTTGTTAATCTTTACATACTCTCCCTTGTTGATTAACTGTTTGTGTATTTGTACATGCTCTCCCTTGTTGATTAACTATTTGTGTATTTGTACATGCTCTCCCTTGTTGATTAACTGTTTGTGTATTTGTACATGCTCTTCCTTGTTGAATGACTGTTTGTGTATTTGTACATGCTCTCCCTTGTTGATTTACTGATTATGTATTTGTACATGCTCTCCCTTGTTGCTTGTCTGTTTGTGTTTTGTACATGCTCTCCCTTCTTGATTGACTATTTGTGTATTTGTACATGCTCTCCCTTGTTGAATGACTGTTTGTGTTTTGTACATGCTCTCCCTTGTTGATTGACTATTTGTGTATTTGTACATGCTCTCCCTTGTTGAATGACTGTTTGTGTATTTATACATGTTCTCCCTTGTTGATTGACTATTTGTGTATTTGTAAGTGTCCTCCCTTGTTGAATGTCTGTTCATAGTGCATGCTCTCCCATGTTGAATGATTGTTTGTTAATCTTTACATACTCTCCCTTGTTGATTAACTGTTTGTGTATTTGTGCATGCTCTCCCTTGTTGAAGGACTGTTTGTGTATTTGTACATGCTCTCCCTTGTTGATTTACTGATTATGTATTTGTATATGCTCTCCCTTGTTGGTTGACTGTTTGTGTTTTGTACATGCTCTCCCTTGTTGATTGACTATTTGTGTATTTGTACATGCTCTCCCTTGTTGAATGACTGTTTGTGTATTTGTACATGCTCTTCCTTGTTGAATGACTGTTTGTGTATTTGTACATGCTCTCCCTTGTTGAATGACTGTTTGTGTATTTGTAACTGCCCTCCCTTGTTGAATGTCTGTTTATAGTGCATGCTCTCCCTTGTTTAATGATTGTTTGTTAATTCTTACATACTCTCCCTTGTTGATTGACTGTTTGTGTATTTGTACATGCTCTCCCTTGTTGAATGACTGTGTGTATTTGTACATGCTCTCCCTTGTTGATTTACTGTTTGTGTTTTGTACATGGTCTCCTTGTTGGTTGACTATTTATATATTTGTATGTGCTCTCCCTCATTGAATGATTGTTTGTGCTTTGTACAAAAATTACAAAGCTTTGTACATGCTGTCCTTTGTTGGTTGACTGTTCGTGTATTTGTACATGTTCTCCCTTGTTGACTGACTGTTTGTGTATTTGTACATGTTCTCCCTTGTTGATTGACATTTTGTGTATTTGTACTTGCTCTCCTGGCATGCTTTGATTTACTGTTTGTGTATTTGTACATGCTGTCCCTTGTTGAATGACTGTTTGTGTATTTGTACATGCTCTCCCTTGTTGAATGACTGTTTGTGTATTTGTACATGCTGTCCCTTGTTGATTGACTATTTGTGTATTTGTACATGCTCTCCCGGCTTGCTTTGATTTACTGTTTGTGTATTTGTACATGCTCTCCCTTGTTGAATGACTGTTTGTGTATTTGTACATGGTCTCCCTTGTTGAATGACTGTTTGTGTATTTGTACATGCTCTCCCTTGTTGAATGACTGTTTGTGTATTTGTACATGCTCTCCCTTGTTGAATGACCGTTTTTTTGTATTTGTACATGCTCTCCCTTGTTGGTTGACTGTTTGTGTATTTGTACATGCTCTCCCTTGTTGAATGACTGTTTGTGTATTTGTACATGCTCTCCCTTGTTGAATGACTGTTTGTGCATTTGTACATGCTCTCCCTTGTTGATTGACTGTTTGTTCATTTGTACATGCTCTCCCTTGTTGATTGACTATTTGTGTATTTGTAAGTGCCGTCCCTTGTTGAATGTCTGTTTATAGTGCATGCTCTCCCTTGTTGAAGGATTGTTTGTTAATTCTTATATACTCTCCCTTGTTGATTTACTGTTTGTGTATTTCTACATGCTCTCCCTTGTTGAATGACTGTTTGTGTATTTGTAAGTGCCCTCCCTTGTTGAATGTCTGTTTATAGTGTATGCTCTCCCTTGTTGAATGATTGTTTGTTAATTCTTACATACTCTCCCTTGTGATTGACTGTTTGTGTATTTGTACATGCTCTCCCTTCTTGATTGACTATTTGTGTATTTGTACATGCTCTCCTTTGTTGAATGACTGTGTATTTGTACATGTTTTCCCTTGTTGATTAAATATTTGTGTATTTGTACATGCTCTCCCTTGTTCAATGCCTGTTTGTGTTTTGTACATGCTCTCCCTTGTTGATTGACTATTTGTGTATTTGTAAGTGCCCTCCCTTGTTGAATGTTTGTTTATAGTGCATGCTCTTCCTTGTTGAAGAATTGTTTGTTAATTCTCAACATGTACAAAACACAAACAGACAAGCAACAAGGGAGAGCATGTACAAATACATAATCAGTAAATCAACAAGGGAGAGCATGTACAAATACACAAACAGTCATTCAACAAGGAAGAGCATGTACAAATACACAAACAGTTAATCAACAAGGGAGAGCATGTACAAATACACAAATAGTTAATCAACAAGGGAGAGCATGTACAAATACACAAACAGTTAATCAACAAGGGAGAGTATGTAAAGATTAACAAACAATCATTCAACATGGGAGAGCATGCACTATGAACAGACATTCAACAAGGGAGAGCATGTACAAATACACAAACAGTCATTCAACAAGGGAGAGCATGTACAAATACACAAACAGTCAATCACAAGGGAGAGTATGTAAGAATTAACAAACAATCATTCAACAAGGGAGAGCATACACTATAAACAGACATTTAACAAGGGAGGGCACTTACAAATACACAAACAGTCAATCAACAAGGGAGAGTATATGAGAATTAACAAACAATTCTTCAACAAGGAAGAGCATGCACTATAAACAAACATTCAACAAGGGAGGGCACTTACAAATACACAAATAGTCAATCAACAAGGGAGAACATGTACAAATACACAAACAGCCATTCAACAAGGGAGAGCATGTACAAATACACAAACAGTCATTCAACAAGGTAGAGCATGTACAAATACACAAACAGTAAATCACCAAGGGAGAGCATGTACAAATACACAAACAGTCATTCAACAAGGAAGAGCATGTACAAATACACAAACAGTAAATCATCAAGGGAGAGCATGTACAAATACACAAATAGTTAATCAACAAGGGAGAGCATGTACAAATACACAAACAGTTAATCAACAAGGGAGAGTATGTAAAGATTAACAAACTATCATTCAACATGGGAGAGCATGCACTATGAACAGACATTCAACAAGGGAGGGCACTTACAAATACACAAATAGTCAATCAACAAGGGAGAACATGTATAAATACACAAACAGTCATTCAACAAGGGAGAGCATGTACAAATACACAAATAGTCAATCAACAAGGGAGAGCATGTACAAAACACAAACAGTCATTCAACAAGGGAGAGCATGTACAAATACACAAATAGTCAATCAAGAAGGGAGAGCATGTACAAAACACAAACAGACAAGCAACAAGGGAGAGCATGTACAAATACATAATCAGTAAATCAACAAGGGAGAGCATGTACAAATACACAAACAGTCATTCAACAAGGAAGAGCATGTACAAATACACAAACAGTTAATCAACAAGGGAGAGCATGTACAAATACACAAATAGTTAATCAACAAGGGAGAGCATGTACAAATACACAAACAGTTAATCAACAAGGGAGAGTATGTAAAGATTAACAAACAATCATTCAACATGGGAGAGCATGCACAAATACACAAATAGTCAATCAACAAGGGAGAGCATGTACAAATACACAAACAGTAAATCAACAAGGGATTGCATGTACAAATACACAAATAGTTAATCAACAAGGGAGAGCATGTACAAATACACAAACAGTTAATCAACAAGGGAGAGTATGTAAAGATTAACAAACAATCATTCAACTTCGGAGAGCATGCACTATGAAGAGACATTCAACAAGGGAGGGCACTTACAAATACACAAATAGTCAATCAACAAGGGAGAACATGTACAAAAACACAAATAGTCAATCAACAAGGGAGAACATGTACAAATACACAAATAGTCAATCAACAAGGGAGAGCATGTACAAAACACAAACAGGCATTGAACAAGGGAGAGCATGTACAAATACATAATCAGTAAATCATCAAGGGAGAACATGTACAAATACACAGTCATTCAACAAAGGAGAGCATGTACAAATACACAAATAGTCAATCAAGAAGGGAGAGCATGTACAAATACACAAACAGTCAATCACAAGGGAGAGTATGTAAGAATTAACAAACAATCATTCAACAAGGGAGAGCATACACTATAAACAGACATTCAACAAGGGAGGGCACTTACAAATACACAAACAGTCAATCAACAAGGGAGAGTATATGAGAATTAACAAACAATTCTTCAACAAGGAAGAGCATGCACTATAAACAAACATTCAACAAGGGAGGGCACTTATAAATACACAAATAGTCAATCAACAAGGGAGAACATGTACAAATACACAAACAGCCATTCAACAAGGGAGAGCATGTACAAATACACAGTCATTCAACAAGGGAGAGCATGTACAAATACACAAACAGTAAATCAACAAGGGAGAGCATGTACAAATACACAAACAGTCATTCAACAAGGAAGAGCATGTACAAATACACAAACAGTAAATCATCAAGGGAGAGCATGTACAAATACACAAATAGTTAATCAACAAGGGAGAGCATGTACAAATACACAAACAGTTAATCAACAAGGGAGAGTATGTAAAGATTAACAAACTATCATTCAACATGGGAGAGCATGCACTATGAACAGACATTCAACAAGGGAGGGCACTTACAAATACACAAATAGTGAATCAACAAGGGAGAACATGTATAAATACACAAACAGTCATTCAAAAAGGGAGAGCATGTACAAATACACAAATAGTCAATCAACAAGGGAGAGCATGTACAAAACACAAACAGTCATTCAAAAAGGTAGAGCATGTACAAATACACAAATAGTCAATCAAGAAGGGAGATCATGTACAAAACACAAACAGTCAACCAACAAGGGAGAGCATGTACAAATACATAATCAGTAAATCAACAAGGGAGAGCATGTACAAATACACAAACAGTCATTCAACAAGGGAGAGCATGCACAAATACACAAATAGTCAATCAACAAGGGAGAGCATGTACAAATACACAAACAGTCATTCACCAAGGGAGAGCATGTACAAATACACAAATAGTCAATCAAGAAGGGAGAGCATGTACAAAACACAAACAGTCAACCAACAAGGGAGAGCATGTACAAATACATAATCAGTAAATCAACAAGGGAGAGCATGTACAAATACACAAACAGTCATTCAACAAGGGAGAGCATGCACAAATACACAAATAGTCAATCAACAAGGGAGAGCATGTACAAATACACAAACAGTAAATCAACAAGGGATTGCATGTACAAATACACAAATAGTTAATCAACAAGGGAGAGCATGTACAAATACACAAACAGTTAATCAACAAGGGAGAGTATGTAAAGATTAACAAACAATCGTTCAACATGGGAGAGCATGCACTATGAAGAGACATTCAACAAGGGAGGGCACTTACAAATACACAAATAGTCAATCAACAAGGGAGAACATGTACAAAAACACAAATAGTCAATCAACAAGGGAGAACATGTACAAATACACAAATAGTCAATCAACAAGGGAGAGCATGTACAAAACACAAACAGGCATTGAACAAGGGAGAGCATGTACAAATACATAATCAGTAAATCATCAAGGGAGAGCATGTACAAATACACAAACAGTCCTTCAACAAGGGAGAGCATGCACAAATACACAAACAGTCATTCAACAAGGGAGAACATGTACAAATACACAAACAGTAAATCAAAGCAAGCCTGGAGAGCATGTACAAATACACAAAGAGTCCTTCAACAAGGGAGAGCATGCACAAATACACAAATAGTCAATCAACAAGGAAGAACATGTACAAATACACAAACAGTCATTCAACAAGGGAGAGCATGTACAAATACACAAATAGTCAACCAACAAGGGAAAGCATGTACAAAACACAAACAGTCAACCAACAAGGGAGAGCATGTACAAATACATAATCAGTAAATCAACAAGGGAGAGCATGTACAAATACAGAAACAGTCATTCAACAAGGGAGAACATGTACAAATACACAAACAGTAAATCAAAGCAAGCCTGGAGAGCATGTACAAATACACAAAGAGTCCTTCAACAAGGGAGAGCATGCACAAATACACAAATAGTCAATCAACAAGGAAGAACATGTACAAATACACAAACAGTCATTCAACAAGGGAGAGCATGTACAAATACATAATCAGTAAATCATCAAGGGAGAACATGTACAAATACACAGTCATTCAACAAAGGAGAGCATGTACAAATACACAAATAGTCAATCAAGAAGGGAGAGCATGTACAAATACACAAACAGTCAATCACAAGGGAGAGTATGTAAGAATTAACAAACAATCATTCAACAAGGGAGAGCATACACTATAAACAGACATTCAACAAGGGAGGGCACTTACAAATACACAAACAGTCAATCAACAAGGGAGAGTATATGAGAATTAACAAACAATTCTTCAACAAGGAAGAGCATGCACTATAAACAAACATTCAACAAGGGAGGGCACTTATAAATACACAAATAGTCAATCAACAAGGGAGAACATGTACAAATACACAAACAGCCATTCAACAAGGGAGAGCATGTACAAATACACAGTCATTCAACAAGGGAGAGCATGTACAAATACACAAACAGTAAATCAACAAGGGAGAGCATGTACAAATACACAAACAGTCATTCAACAAGGAAGAGCATGTACAAATACACAAACAGTAAATCATCAAGGGAGAGCATGTACAAATACACAAATAGTTAATCAACAAGGGAGAGCATGTACAAATACACAAACAGTTAATCAACAAGGGAGAGTATGTAAAGATTAACAAACTATCATTCAACATGGGAGAGCATGCACTATGAACAGACATTCAACAAGGGAGGGCACTTACAAATACACAAATAGTGAATCAACAAGGGAGAACATGTATAAATACACAAACAGTCATTCAAAAAGGGAGAGCATGTACAAATACACAAATAGTCATTCAACAAGGGAGAGCATGTACAAAACACAAACAGTCATTCAAAAAGGTAGAGCATGTACAAATACACAAATAGTCAATCAAGAAGGGAGATCATGTACAAAACACAAACAGTCAACCAACAAGGGAGAGCATGTACAAATACATAATCAGTAAATCAACAAGGGAGAGCATGTACAAATACACAAACAGTCATTCAACAAGGGAGAGCATGCACAAATACACAAATAGTCAATCAACAAGGGAGAGCATGTACAAATACACAAACAGTCATTCACCAAGGGAGAGCATGTACAAATACACAAATAGTCAATCAAGAAGGGAGAGCATGTACAAAACACAAACAGTCAACCAACAAGGGAGAGCATGTACAAATACATAATCAGTAAATCAACAAGGGAGAGCATGTACAAATACACAAACAGTCATTCAACAAGGGAGAGCATGCACAAATACACAAATAGTCAATCAACAAGGGAGAGCATGTACAAATACACAAACAGTAAATCAACAAGGGATTGCATGTACAAATACACAAATAGTTAATCAACAAGGGAGAGCATGTACAAATACACAAACAGTTAATCAACAAGGGAGAGTATGTAAAGATTAACAAACAATCGTTCAACATGGGAGAGCATGCACTATGAAGAGACATTCAACAAGGGAGGGCACTTACAAATACACAAATAGTCAATCAACAAGGGAGAACATGTACAAAAACACAAATAGTCAATCAACAAGGGAGAACATGTACAAATACACAAATAGTCAATCAACAAGGGAGAGCATGTACAAAACACAAACAGGCATTGAACAAGGGAGAGCATGTACAAATACATAATCAGTAAATCATCAAGGGAGAGCATGTACAAATACACAAACAGTCCTTCAACAAGGGAGAGCATGCACAAATACACAAACAGTCATTCAACAAGTGAAACATGTACAAATACACAAACAGTAAATCAAAGCAAGCCTGGAGAGCATGTACAAATACACAAAGAGTCCTTCAACAAGGGAGAGCATGCACAAATACACAAATAGTCAATCAACAAGGAAGAACATGTACAAATACACAAACAGTCATTCAACAAGGGAGAGCATGTACAAATACACAAATAGTCAACCAACAAGGGAAAGCATGTACAAAACACAAACAGTCAACCAACAAGGGAGAGCATGTACAAATACATAATCAGTAAATCAACAAGGGAGAGCATGTACAAATACAGAAACAGTCATTCAACAAGGGAGAGCATGCACAAATACACAAACAGTCATTCAACAAGGGAGAACATGTACAAATACACAAATAGTCAATCAACAAGGGAGAACTTGTACAAATACACAAACAGTCAGTCAACAAGGGAGAACATGTATAGATACACAAATAGTCAATCAACAAGGGAGGGCACTTACAAATACACAAATAGTCAATCAACAAGGGAAAGCATGTACAAATACACAAACAGTCATTCAACAAGGGAGAGCATGTACAAATACACAAACAGTCATTCAACAAGGGAAAGCATGTACAATTACACAAACAGTAAATCAACAAGGGAGAGCATGTACAAATACACAAACAGTCATTCAACAAGGGACAGCATGTACAAATACACAAACAGTCAGTCAACAAGGGAGAACATGTACAAATACACAAATAGTCAATCAACAAGGGAGAGCATGTACAAATACACAAACAGTAAATCAACAAGGGAGAGCATGTACAAATACAAAAACAGTCATTCAACAAGGGAGAGCATGTACAAATACACAAACAGTCAATCACAAGGGAGAGTATGTAAGAATTAACAAACAATCATTCAACAAGGGAGAGCATGCACTATAAACAGACATTCATGGGAGGGCACTTACAAATACACAAATAGTCAATCAATAAGGGAGAACATGTACAAATACACAAACAGCCATTCAACAAGGGAGAGCATGTACAAATACACAAACAGTCATTCAACAAGGTAGAGTATGTACAAATACACAAACAGTAAATCAACAAGGGAGAGCATGTACAAAAACACAAACAGTCATTCAACAAGGGAGAGCATGCACAAATACACAAACAGTCATTCAAGAAGGGAGAGCATGTACAAAACACAAACAGTCAACCAACAAGGGAGAGCATGTACAAATACATAATCAGTAAATCAACAAGGGAGAGCATGTACAAATACACAAACAGTCATTCAACAAGGGAGAGCATGCACAAATACACAAACAGTAAATCAACAAGGGATTGCATGTACAAATACACAAATAGTTAATCAACAAGGGAGAGCATGTACAAATACACAAACAGTTAATCAACAAGGGAGAGTATGTAAAGATTAACAAACAATCATTCAACTTCGGAGAGCATGCACTATGAAGAGACATTCAACAAGGGAGGGCACTTACAAATACACAAATAGTCAATCAACAAGGGAGAACATGTACAAAAACACAAATAGTCAATCAACAAGGGAGAACATGTACAAATACACAAATAGTCAATCAACAAGGGAGAGCATGTACAAAACACAAACAGGCATTGAACAAGGGAGAGCATGTACAAATACACAAATATTTAATCAACAAGGGAAAACATGTACAAATACACAGTCATTCAACAAAGGAGAGCATGTACAAATACACAAATAGTCAATCAAGAAGGGAGAGCATGTACAAATACACAAACAGTCATTCAACAAGGGAGAGCATGCACAAATACACAAATAGTCAATCAACAAGGGAGAGCATGTACAAATACACAAACAGTCATTCACCAAGGGAGAGCATGTACAAATACACAAATAGTCAATCAAGAAGGGAGAGCATGTACAAAACACAAACAGTAAATCAACAAGGGATTGCATGTACAAATACACAAATAGTTAATCAACAAGGGAGAGCATGTACAAATACACAAACAGTTAATCAACAAGGGAGAGTATGTAAAGATTAACAAACAATCGTTCAACATGGGAGAGCATGCACTATGAAGAGACATTCAACAAGGGAGGGCACTTACAAATACACAAATAGTCAATCAACAAGGGAGAACATGTACAAAAACAC
Source organism: Sipunculus nudus (assembly GCA_026874595.1). NCBI lineage: Eukaryota > Metazoa > Annelida > Sipuncula > Golfingiida > Sipunculidae > Sipunculus > Sipunculus nudus. The sequence continues at coordinate 48,736,303 of CM049312.1, forward strand.
AAATAGTCAATCAACAAGGGAGAACATGTACAAATACACAAATAGTCAATCAACAAGGGAGAGCATGTACAAAACACAAACAGGCATTGAACAAGGGAGAGCATGTACAAAACACAAACAGTCAACCAACAAGGGAGAGCATATACAAATACATAATCAGTAAATCAACAAGGGAGAGCATGTACAAATACACAAACAGTCCTTCAACAAGGGAGAGCATGCACAAATACACAAACAGTTAATCAACAAGGGAGAGTATGTAAAGATTAACAAACAATCATTCAACATGGGAGAGCATGCACTATGAACAGACATTCAACAAGGGAGGACACTTACAAATACACAAATAGTCAATCAACAAGGGAGAACATGTATAAATACACAAACAGTCATTCAACAAGGGAGAGCATGTACAAATACACAAATAGTCAATCAACAAGGGAGAGCATGTACAAAACACAAACAGTCATTCAACAAGGGAGAGCATGTACAAATACACAAATAGTCAATCAAGAAGGGAGAGCATGTACAAAACACAAACAGACAAGCAACAAGGGAGAGCATGTACAAATACATAATCAGTAAATCAACAAGGGAGAGCATGTACAAATACACAAACAGTCATTCAACAAGGAAGAGCATGTACAAATACACAAACAGTTAATCAACAAGGGAGAGCATGTACAAATACACAAATAGTTAATCAACAAGGGAGAGCATGTACAAATACACAAACAGTTAATCAATAAGGGAGAGTATGTAAAGATTAACAAACAATCATTCAAAATGGGAGAGCATGCACTATGAACAGACATTCAACAAGGGAGAGCATGTACAAATACACAAACAGTCATTCAACAAGGGAGAGCATGTACAAATACACAAACAGTCAATCACAAGGGAGAGTATGTAAGAATTAATAAACAATCATTCAACAAGGGAGAGCATACACTATAAACAGACATTTAACAAGGGAGGGCACTTACAAATACACAAACAGTCAATCAACAAGGGAGAGTATATGAGAATTAACAAACAATTCTTCAACAAGGAAGAGCATGCACTATAAACAAACATTCAACAAGGGAGGGCACTTACAAATACACAAATAGTCAATCAACAAGGGAGAACATGTACAAATACACAAACAGCCATTCAACAAGGGAGAGCATGTACAAATACACAAACAGTCATTCAACAAGGTAGAGCATGTACAAATACACAAACAGTAAATCACCAAGGGAGAGCATGTACAAATACACAAACAGTCATTCAACAAGGAAGAGCATGTACAAATACACAAACAGTAAATCATCAAGGGAGAGCATGTACAAATACACAAATAGTTAATCAACAAGGGAGAGCATGTACAAATACACAAACAGTTAATCAACAAGGGAGAGTGTGTAAAGATTAACAAACTATCATTCAACATGGGAGAGCATGCACTATGAACAGACATTCAACAAGGGAGGGCACTTACAAATACACAAATAGTGAATCAACAAGGGAGAACATGTATAAATACACAAACAGTCATTCAACAAGGGAGAGCATGTACAAATACACAAATAGTCAATCAACAAGGGAGAGCATGTACAAAACACAAACAGTCATTCAAAAAGGTAGAGCTTGTACAAATACACAAATAGTCAATCAAGAAGGGAGATCATGTACAAAACACAAACAGCCAACCAACAAGGGAGAGCATGTACAAATACATAATCAGTAAATCAACAAGGGAGAGCATGTACAAATACACAAACAGTCATTCAACAAGGGAGAGCATGCACAAATACACAAATAGTCAATCAACAAGGGAGAGCATGTACAAATACACAAACAGTCATTCAACAAGGGAGAGCATGTACAAATACACAAATAGTCAATCAAGAAGGGAGAGCATGTACAAAACACAAACAGTCAACCAACAAGGGAGAGCATGTACAAATACATAATCAGTAAATCAACAAGGGAGAGCATGTACAAATACACAAACAGTCAATCAACAAGGGAGAGCATGCACAAATACACAAATAGTCAATCAACAAGGGAGAGCATGTACAAATACACAAACAGTAAATCAACAAGGGATTGCATGTACAAATACACAAATAGTTAATCAACAAGGGAGAGCATGTACAAATACACAAACAGTTAATCAACAAGGGAGAGTATGTAAAGATTAACAAACAATCATTCAACTTCGGAGAGCATGCACTATGAAGAGACATTCAACAAGGGAGGGCACTTACAAATACACAAATAGTCAATCAACAAGGGAGAACATGTACAAAAACACAAATAGTCAATCAACAAGGGAGAACATGTACAAATACACAAATAGTCAATCAACAAGGGAGAGCATGTACAAAACACAAACAGGCATTGAACAAGGGAGAGCATGTACAAATACACAAATATTTAATCAACAAGGGAAAACATGTACAAATACACAGTCATTCAACAAAGGAGAGCATGTCAAATACACAAATAGTCAATCAAGAAGGGAGAGCATGTACAAATACACAAACAGTCAATCACAAGGGAGAGTATGTAAGAATTAACAAACAATCATTCAACAAGGGAGAGCATACACTATAAACAGACATTCAACAAGGGAGGGCACTTACAAATACACAAACAGTCAATCAACAAGGGAGAGTATATGAGAATTAACAAACAATTCTTCAACAAGGAAGAGCATGCACTATAAACAAACATTCAACAAGGGAGGGCACTTACAAATACACAAATAGTCAATCAACAAGGGAGAACATGTACAAATACACAAACAGCCATTCAACAAGGGAGAGCATGTACAAATACACAGTCATTCAACAAGGGAGAGCATGTACAAATACACAAACAGTAAATCAACAAGGGAGAGCATGTACAAATACACAAACAGTCATTCAAGAAGGAAGAGCATGTACAAATACACAAACAGTAAATCATCAAGGGAGAGCATGTACAAATACACAAATAGTTAATCAACAAGGGAGAGCATGTACAAATACACAAACAGTTAATCAACAAGGGAGAGTATGTAAAGATTAACAAACTATCATTCAACATGGGAGAGCATGCACTATGAACAGACATTCAACAAGGGAGGGCACTTACAAATACACAAATAGTGAATCAACAAGGGAGAACATGTATAAATACACAAACAGTCATTCAAAAAGGGAGAGCATGTACAAATACACAAATAGTCAATCAACAAGGGAGAGCATGTACAAAACACAAACAGTCATTCAAAAAGGTAGAGCATGTACAAATACACAAATAGTCAATCAAGAAGGGAGATCATGTACAAAACACAAACAGTCAACCAACAAGGGAGAGCATGTACAAATACATAATCAGTAAATCAACAAGGGAGAGCATGTACAAATACACAAACAGTCATTCAACAAGGGAGAGCATGCACAAATACACAAATAGTCAATCAACAAGGGAGAGCATGTACAAATACACAAACAGTCATTCACCAAGGGAGAGCATGTACAAATACACAAATAGTCAATCAAGAAGGGAGAGCATGTACAAAACACAAACAGTCAACCAACAAGGGAGAGCATGTACAAATACATAATCAGTAAATCAACAAGGGAGAGCATGTACAAATACACAAACAGTCATTCAACAAGGGAGAGCATGCACAAATACACAAATAGTCAATCAACAAGGGAGAGCATGTACAAATACACAAACAGTAAATCAACAAGGGATTGCATGTACAAATACACAAATAGTTAATCAACAAGGGAGAGCATGTACAAATACACAAACAGTTAATCAACAAGGGAGAGTATGTAAAGATTAACAAACAATCGTTCAACATGGGAGAGCATGCACTATGAAGAGACATTCAACAAGGGAGGGCACTTACAAATACACAAATAGTCAATCAACAAGGGAGAACATGTACAAAAACACAAATAGTCAATCAACAAGGGAGAACATGTACAAATACACAAATAGTCAATCAACAAGGGAGAGCATGTACAAAACACAAACAGGCATTGAACAAGGGAGAGCATGTACAAATACATAATCAGTAAATCATCAAGGGAGAGCATGTACAAATACACAAACAGTCCTTCAACAAGGGAGAGCATGCACAAATACACAAACAGTCATTCAACAAGGGAGAACATGTACAAATACACAAACAGTAAATCAAAGCAAGCCTGGAGAGCATGTACAAATACACAAAGAGTCCTTCAACAAGGGAGAGCATGCACAAATACACAAATAGTCAATCAACAAGGAAGAACATGTACAAATACACAAACAGTCATTCAACAAGGGAGAGCATGTACAAATACACAAATAGTCAACCAACAAGGGAAAGCATGTACAAAACACAAACAGTCAACCAACAAGGGAGAGCATGTACAAATACATAATCAGTAAATCAACAAGGGAGAGCATGTACAAATACAGAAACAGTCATTCAACAAGGGAGAGCATGCACAAATACACAAACAGTCATTCAACAAGGGAGAACATGTACAAATACACAAATAGTCAATCAACAAGGGAGAACTTGTACAAATACACAAACAGTCAGTCAACAAGGGAGAACATGTATAGATACACAAATAGTCAATCAACAAGGGAGGGCACTTACAAATACACAAATAGTCAATCAACAAGGGAAAGCATGTACAAATACACAAACAGTCATTCAACAAGGGAGAGCATGTACAAATACACAAACAGTCATTCAACAAGGGAAAGCATGTACAATTACACAAACAGTAAATCAACAAGGGAGAGCATGTACAAATACACAAACAGTCATTCAACAAGGGACAGCATGTACAAATACACAAACAGTCAGTCAACAAGGGAGAACATGTACAAATACACAAATAGTCAATCAACAAGGGAGAGCATGTACAAATACACAAACAGTAAATCAACAAGGGAGAGCATGTACAAATACAAAAACAGTCATTCAACAAGGGAGAGCATGTACAAATACACAAACAGTCAATCACAAGGGAGAGTATGTAAGAATTAACAAACAATCATTCAACAAGGGAGAGCATGCACTATAAACAAACATTCATGGGAGGGCACTTACAAATACACAAATAGTCAATCAATAAGGGAGAACATGTACAAATACACAAACAGCCATTCAACAAGGGAGAGCATGTACAAATACACAAACAGTCATTCAACAAGGTAGAGTATGTACAAATACACAAACAGTAAATCAACAAGGGAGAGCATGTACAAAAACACAAACAGTCATTCAACAAGGGAGAGCATGTACAAATACACAAATAGTTAATCAACAAGGGAGAGCATGTACAAATACACAAACAGTTAATCAACAAGGGAGAGTATGTACAAATACACAAACAGTCATTCAACAACAGAGAGCATGTACAAATACACAAATCGTTAATCAACAAGGGAAAACATGTACAAATACACAGTCATTAAACAAGGGAGAGCATGTAGAAATACACAAACAGTCATTCAACAAGGAAGAGCATGTACAAATACACAAACAGTCATTCAACAAGGGAAAGAATGTACAAATACACAAACAGTAAATCAACAAGGGAGAGCATGTACAAATACACAAACAGTAAATCAACAAAGGAGAGCATGTACAAATACACAAATAGTCAATCAACAAGGGAGAGCATGTACAAATACACAAATAGTCAATCAACAAGGGAAAGCATGTACAAATACACAAACAGTAAATCAACAAGGGAGAGCATGTACAAATACACAAACAGTAAATCAACAAAGGAGAGCATGTACAAATACACAAATAGTCAATCAACAAGGGAAAGCATGTACAAATACACAAACAGTAAATCAACAAGGGAGAGCATGTACAAATACACAAATAGTCAATCAACAAGGGAGAGCATGTACAAATATAGTCAACCAACAAGGGAGAGCATGTACAAATACACAAACAGTCAGTCAACAAGGGAGAACATGTACAAATACACGAACAGTCAACCAACAAAGGATAGCATGTACGAAGCTTTGTAATTTTTTTGTACAAAGCACAAACAGTCATTCAATAAGGGAGAGCACATACAAATACACAAACCGTCAACCAACAAGGAGACCATGTACAAAACATTAACAGTTAATCAACAAGGGAGAGCATGTACAAATACACAAACAGTAAATCAACAAGGGAGAGCATGTACAAATACACAAACAGTCATTCAACAAGGGAGAGCATGTACAAATACACAAACAGTAAATCAAAGCAAGCTGGGAGAGCATGTACAAATACACAAATAGTCAATCAACAAGGGAGAGCATGTACAAATACACAAACAGTCAGTTAACAAGAGAGAACATGTACAAATACACGAACAGTCAACCAACAAAGGACAGCATGTATGAAGCTTTGTAATTTTTTGTACAAAGCACAAATAGTCATTCAATAAGGGAGAACACATACAAATACACAAACCGTCAACCAACAAAGAGACCATGTACAAATACACAAACAGCCATTCAACAAGGGAGAGCATGTACAAATACACAAACAGTCATTCTACAAGGGAGAGCATGTACAAATACACAAACAGTAAATCAACAAGGGAGAGCATGTACAAATAAACAAACAGTCATTCAACAAGGGAGAGCATGTACAAATACACAAATAGTTAATCAACAAGGGAAAACATGTACAAATACACAGTCATTAAACAAGGGAGAGCATGTACAAATACACAAACAGTCATTCAACAAGGAAGAGCATGTACAAATACACAAACAGTCATTCAACAAGGGAGAACATGTACAAATACACAAACAGTAAATCAAAGCAAGCCTGGAGAGCATGTACAAATACACAAATAGTCAATCAACAAGGGAGAGCATGTACAAATACACAAATAGTCAATCAACAAGGGAGAGCATGTACAAATACACAAACAGTCATTCAACAAGGGAGAACATGTAAAAATACACAAACAGTTAATCAACAAGGGAGAGCATGTGGAAATACACAAACAGTCATTCAACAAGGGAGAGCATGTAGAAATACACAAACGGTCAATCAACAAGGGACAGTATATAAGAATTAACAAACAATCCTTCAACAAGGGAGAGCATGCACTATAAACAGACATTCAACAAGGGAGGGCATTTAGAAATACACAAATAGTCAATCAACAAGGGAGAGTATGTAAAAATACACAAACAGTCATTCAACAAGGGAGAGCATGTACAAATACACAAATAGTCAATCAACAAGGGAGAGCATGTACAAAACACAAACAGTCAACCAACAAGGGAGAGCATGTACAAATACACAAACAGTAAATCAACAAGGGAGAACTTGTACAAATACTCAAACAGTCAGTCAACAAGGGAGAGCATGTACAAATACACAAACAGTCATTCAACAAGGGAGAGCATGTACAAATACACAAACAGTCATTCAACAAGGGAAAGCATGTACAAATACACAAAGAGTAAATCAACTAGGGAAAACATGTACAAATACACAGTCATTCAACAAGGGAGAGCATGTACAAATACACAAACAGTCATTCAACAAGGAAGAGCATGTACAAATACACAAACAGTCATTCAACAAGGGAGAGCATGTACAAATACACAAACAGTAAATCAAAGCAAGCCTGGAGAGCATGTACAAATACTCAAAAAGTCAATCAACAAGGGAGAGCATGTACAAATACACAAACAGTCATTCAACAAGGGAGAGCATGTACAAATACACAAACAGTCATTCAACAAGGAAGAGCATGTACAAATACACAAACAGTCATTCAACAAGGGAGAGCATGTACAAATACACAAACAGTAAATCAAAGCAAGCCTGGAGAGCATGTACAAATACTCAAATAGTCAATCAACAAGGGAGAGCATGTACAAATACACAAACAGTCAGTCAACAAGGGAGAACATGTACAAATACACGAACAGTCAACCAACAAAGGACAGCATGTACGAAGCTTTGTAATTTTTTGAACAAAGCACAAACAGTCATTCAATAAGGGAGAGCACATACAAATACACAAACCGTCAACCAACAAGGAGACCATGTACAAAACGCAAACAGTTAATCAACAAGGGAGAGCATGTGGAAATACACAAACAGTCATTCAACAAGGGAGAACAGGTACAGATACACAAATACTCAATCAACAATGGGGGAGCATGTACAAATACACAAATAGTCAATCAACAAGGGAGAGCATGTACAAATACACAAACAGTCAGTCAACAAGGGAGAACAGGTACAGATACACAAATACTCAATCAACAATGGGGGAGCATGTACAAATACACAAATAGTCAATCAACAAGGGAGAGCATGTACAAATACACAAACAGTCAGTCAACAAGGGAGAACATGTACAGATACACAAACACTCAATCAACAAGGGAGGGCACTTACAAATACACAAACAGTCAATCAACAAGGGAGAGCATGTACAAATACACAAACAGTCAGTCAACAAGGGAGAGCATGTACAAATACACAAACAGTCAGTCAACAAGGGAGAACATGTACAGATACACAAATACTCAATCAACAAGGGAGGGCACTTACAAATACACAAATAGTCAATCAACAAGGGAGAGCATGTACAAATACACAAACAGTCAGTCAACAAGGGAGAACATGTACAGATACACAAATGCTCAATCAACAAGGGAGGGCACTTACAAATACACAAATAGTCAATCAACAAGGGAGAGCATGTACAAATACACAAACAGTCAGTCAACAAGGGAGAACATGTACAGATACACAATTACTCAATCAACAAGGGAGGGAACTTACAAATACACAAATAGTCAATCAACAAGGGAGAGCATGTACAAATACACAAACAGTCAGTCAACAAGGGAGAACATGTACAATACACAAATACTCAATCAACAAGGGAGAGCACTTACAAATACACAAATAGTCAATCAACAAGGGAGAACATGTACAAATACACAAACAGTAAATCAACAAGGGAGAACATGTACAGATACACAAATACTCAATCAACAAGGGAGGGCACTTACAAATACACAAATAGTCAATCAACAAGGGAGAGCATGTACAAATACACAAACAGTCAGTCAACAAGGGAGAACATGTACAGATACACAAATACTCAATCAACAAGGGAGGGCACTTACAAATACACAAATAGTCAATCAACAAGGGAGAGCATGTACAAATACACAAACAGTCAGTCAACAAGGGAGAGCATGTACAAATACACAAATAGTCAGTCAACAAGGGAGAACATGTACAAATACACGAACAGTCAACCAACAAAGGATAGCATGTACGAAGCTTTGTAATTTTTTGTACAAAGCACAAACAATCATTCAATAAGGGAGAGCACATACAAATACACAAACCGTCAACCAACAAGGAGACCATGTACAAAACGCAAACAGTTAATCAACAAGGGAGAGCATGTGGAAATACACAAACAGTCAATCAACAAGGGAGAGCATGTACAAATACACAAACAGTCAGTCAACAAGGGAGAACATGTACAGATACACAATTACTCAATCAACAAGGGAGGGCACTTACAAATACACAAATAGTCAATCAACAAGGGAGAGCATGTACAAATACACAAACAGTCAGTCAACAAGGGAGAACATGTACAATACACAAATACTCAATCAACAAGGGAGAGCACTTACAAATACACAAATAGTCAATCAACAAGGGAGAACATGTACAAATACACAAACAGTAAATCAACAAGGGAGAACATGTACAGATACACAAATACTCAATCAACAAGGGAGGGCACTTACAAATACACAAATATTCAATCAACAAGGGAGAGCATGTACAAATACACAAACAGTCAGTCAACAAGGGAGAACATGTACAGATACACAAATACTCAATCAACAAGGGAGGGCACTTACAAATACACAAATAGTCAATCAACAAGGGAGAGCATGTACAAATACACAAACAGTCAGTCAACAAGGGAGAGCATGTACAAATACACAAATAGTCAGTCAACAAGGGAGAACATGTACAAATACACGAACAGTCAACCAACAAAGGATAGCATGTACGAAGCTTTGTAATTTTTTGTACAAAGCACAAACAATCATTCAATAAGGGAGAGCACATACAAATACACAAACCGTCAACCAACAAGGAGACCATGTACAAAACGCAAACAGTTAATCAACAAGGGAGAGCATGTGGAAATACACAAACAGTCATTCAACAAGGGAGAGCATGTAGAAATACACAAACAGTCAAACAAGGGAGAGCATGTAGAAATGCACAAACAGTCAATCAACAAGGGACAGTATATAAGAATTAACAAACAATCCTTCAACAAGGGAGAGCATGTACAAATACACAGTCAGTCAACAAGGGAGAGCATGTACAAAACACAAACAGTCAACCAACAAGGGATAGCATGTACAAATACACAAATAGTCAATCAACAAGGGAGAGCATGTACAAATACACAAACAGTCAATCAACAAGGGAGAGCATGTACAAATACACAAACAGTCATTCAACAAGGGAGAGCATGTACAAATACACAAATATTTAATCAACAAGGGAAAACATGTACAAATACACAGTCATTCAACAAGGGAGAGCATGTACAAATACACAAACAGTCATTCAACAAGGAAGAGCATGTACAAATACACAAACAGTCATTCAACAAGGGAGAACATGTACAAATACACAAACAGTAAATCAAAGCAAGCCTGGAGAGCATGTACAAATACACAAATAGTCAATCAATAAGGGAGAGCATGTACAAATACACAAATAGTCAATCAACAAGGGAGAGCATGTACAAATACACAAACAGTCATTCAACAAGGGAGAACATGTAAAAATACACAAACAGTTAATCAACAAGGGAGAGCATGTGGAAATACACAAACAGTCATTCAACAAGGGAGAGCATGTACAAATACACAAACAGTCATTCAACAAGGGAGAGCATGTACAAATACACAAACAGTCAGTCAACAAGGGAGAGCATGTACAAATACACAAACAGTCAGTCAACAAGGGAGAGCATGTACAAATACACAAATAGTCAGTCAACAAAGGAGAACATGTACAAATACACGAACAATCAACCAACAAAGGATAGCATGTACGAAGCTTTGTAATTTTTTGTACAAAGCACAAACAATCATTCAATAAGGGAGAGCACATACAAATACACAAACCGTCAACCAACAAGGAGACCATGTACAAAACGCAAACAGTTAATCAACAAGGGAGAGCATGTGGAAATACACAAACAGTCATTCAACAAGGGAGAGCATGTAGAAATACACAAACAGTCAAACAAGGGAGAGCATGTAGAAATACACAAACAGTCAATCAACAAGGGACAGTATATAAGAATTAACAAACAATCCTTCAACAAGGGAGAGCATGCACTATAAACAGACATTCAACAAGGGAGGGCATTTAGAAATACACAAATAGTCAATCAACAAGGGAGAGTATGTAAAAATACACAAACAGTCATTCAACAAGGGAGAGCATGTACAAATACACAAATAGTCAATCAACAAGGGAGAGCATGTACAAAACACAAACAGTCAACCAACAAGGGAGAGCATGTACAAATACACAAACAGTAAATCAACAAGGGAGAACTTGTACAAATACTCAAACAGTCAGTCAACAAGGGAGAGCATGTACAAATACACAAACAGTCATTCAACAAGGGAGAGCATGTACAAATACACAAACAGTCATTCAACAAGGGAAAGCATGTACAAATACACAAAGAGTAAATCAACTAGGGAAAACATGTACAAATACACAGTCATTCAACAAGGGAGAGCATGTACAAATACACAAACAGTCATTCAACAAGGAAGAGCATGTACAAATACACAAACAGTCATTCAACAAGGGAGAGCATGTACAAATACACAAACAGTAAATCAAAGCAAGCCTGGAGAGCATGTACAAATACTCAAAAAGTCAATCAACAAGGGAGAGCATGTACAAATACACAAACAGTCATTCAACAAGGGAGAGCATGTACAAATACACAAACAGTCATTCAACAAGGAAGAGCATGTACAAATACACAAACAGTCATTCAACAAGGGAGAGCATGTACAAATACACAAACAGTAAATCAAAGCAAGCCTGGAGAGCATGTACAAATACTCAAATAGTCAATCAACAAGGGAGAGCATGTACAAATACACAAACAGTCAGTCAACAAGGGAGAACATGTACAAATACATGAACAGTCAACCAACAAAGGACAGCATGTACGAAGCTTTGTAATTTTTTGAACAAAGCACAAACAGTCATTCAATAAGGGAGAGCACATACAAATACACAAACCGTCAACCAACAAGGAGACCATGTACAAAACGCAAACAGTTAATCAACAAGGGAGAGCATGTGGAAATACACAAACAGTCATTCAACAAGGGAGAACAGGTACAGATACACAAATACTCAATCAACAATGGGGGAGCATGTACAAATACACAAATAGTCAATCAACAAGGGAGAGCATGTACAAATACACAAACAGTCAGTCAACAAGGGAGAACAGGTACAGATACACAAATACTCAATCAACAATGGGGGAGCATGTACAAATACACAAATAGTCAATCAACAAGGGAGAGCATGTACAAATACACAAACAGTCAGTCAACAAGGGAGAACATGTACAGATACACAAACACTCAATCAACAAGGGAGGGCACTTACAAATACACAAACAGTCAATCAACAAGGGAGAGCATGTACAAATACACAAACAGTCAGTCAACAAGGGAGAGCATGTACAAATACACAAACAGTCAGTCAACAAGGGAGAACATGTACAGATACACAAATACTCAATCAACAAGGGAGGGCACTTACAAATACACAAATAGTCAATCAACAAGGGAGAGCATGTACAAATACACAAACAGTCAGTCAACAAGGGAGAACATGTACAGATACACAAATACTCAATCAACAAGGGAGGGCACTTACAAATACACAAATAGTCAATCAACAAGGGAGAGCATGTACAAATACACAAACAGTCAGTCAACAAGGGAGAACATGTACAGATACACAATTACTCAATCAACAAGGGAGGGAACTTACAAATACACAAATAGTCAATCAACAAGGGAGAGCATGTACAAATACACAAACAGTCAGTCAACAAGGGAGAACATGTACAATACACAAATACTCAATCAACAAGGGAGAGCACTTACAAATACACAAATAGTCAATCAACAAGGGAGAACATGTACAAATACACAAACAGTAAATCAACAAGGGAGAACATGTACAGATACACAAATACTCAATCAACAAGGGAGGGCACTTACAAATACACAAATAGTCAATCAACAAGGGAGAGCATGTACAAATACACAAACAGTCAGTCAACAAGGGAGAACATGTACAGATACACAAATACTCAATCAACAAGGGAGGGCACTTACAAATACACAAATAGTCAATCAACAAGGGAGAGCATGTACAAATACACAAACAGTCAGTCAACAAGGGAGAGCATGTACAAATACACAAATAGTCAGTCAACAAGGGAGAACATGTACAAATACACGAACAGTCAACCAACAAAGGATAGCATGTACGAAGCTTTGTAATTTTTTGTACAAAGCACAATCAATCATTCAATAAGGGAGAGCACATACAAATACACAAACCGTCAACCAACAAGGAGACCATGTACAAAACGCAAACAGTTAATCAACAAGGGAGAGCATGTGGAAATACACAAACAGTCAATCAACAAGGGAGAGCATGTACAAATACACAAACAGTCAGTCAACAAGGGAGAACATGTACAGATACACAATTACTCAATCAACAAGGGAGGGCACTTACAAATACACAAATAGTCAATCAACAAGGGAGAGCATGTACAAATACACAAACAGTCAGTCAACAAGGGAGAACATGTACAATACACAAATACTCAATCAACAAGGGAGAGCACTTACAAATACACAAATAGTCAATCAACAAGGGAGAACATGTACAAATACACAAACAGACATTCAACAAGGGAGGGCACTTACAAATACACAAATAGTCAATCAACAAGGGAGAGCATGTACAAATACACAAACAGTCATTCAACAAGGGAGAGCATGTACAAATACACAAACAGTCAGTCAACAAGGGAGAACATGTACAGATACACAAATACTCAATCAACAAGGGAGGGCACTTACAAATACACAAATAGTCAATCAACAAGGGAGAGCATGTACAAATACACAAACAGTCAGTCAACAAGGGAGAGCATGTACAAATACACAAATAGTCAGTCAACAAGGGAGAACATGTACAAATACACGAACAGTCAACCAACAAAGGATAGCATGTACGAAGCTTTGTAATTTTTTGTACAAAGCACAAACAATCATTCAATAAGGGAGAGCACATACAAATACACAAACCGTCAACCAACAAGGAGACCATGTACAAAACGCAAACAGTTAATCAACAAAGGAGAGCATGTGGAAATACACAAACAGTCATTCAACAAGGGAGAGCATGTAGAAATACACAAACAGTCAAACAAGGGAGAGCATGTAGAAATGCACAAACAGTCAATCAACAAGGGACAGTATATAAGAATTAACAAACAATCCTTCAACAAGGGAGAGCATGCACTATAAACAGACATTCAACAAGGGAGGGCACTTACAAATACAAAAATAGTCCATCAACAATGGAGAGTATGTACAAATACACAAACAGTCAGTCAACAAGGGAGAGCATGTACAAATACACAGTCAGTCAACAAGGGAGAGCATGTACAAAACACAAACAGTCAACCAACAAGGGATAACATGTACAAATACACAAATAGTCAATCAACAAGGGAGAGCATGTACAAATACACAAACAGTCAATCAACAAGGGAGAGCATGTACAAATACACAAACAGTCATTCAACAAGGGAGAGCATGTACAAATACACAAATATTTAATCAACAAGGGAAAACATGTACAAATACACAGTCATTCAACAAGGGAGAGCATGTACAAATACACAAACAGTCATTCAACAAGGAAGAGCATGTACAAATACACAAACAGTCATTCAACAAGGGAGAACATGTACAAATACACAAACAGTAAATCAAAGCAAGCCTGGAGAGCATGTACAAATACACAAATAGTCAATCAATAAGGGAGAGCATGTACAAATACACAAATAGTCAATCAACAAGGGAGAGCATGTACAAATACACAAACAGTCATTCAACAAGGGAGAACATGTAAAAATACACAAACAGTTAATCAACAAGGGAGAGCATGTGGAAATACACAAACAGTCATTCAACAAGGGAGAGCATGTAGAAATACACAAACAGTCAATCAACAAGGGACAGTATATAAGAATTAACAAACAATCCTTCAACAAGGGAGAGCATGCACTATAAACAGACATTCAACAAGGGAGGGCATTTACAGATACACAAATAGTCAATCAACAAGGGAGAGTATGTAAAAATACACAAACAGTCATTCAACAAGGGAGAGCATGTACAAATACACAAACAGTCAATCAACAAGGGAGAGCATGTACAAAACACAAACAGTCAACCAACAAGGGAGAGCATGTACAAATACACAAACAGTAAATCAACAAGGGAGAACTTGTACAAATACTCAAACAGTCAGTCAACAAGGGAGAGCATGTACAAATACACAAACAGTCATTCAACAAGGGAGAGCATGTACAAATACACAAACAGTCATTCAACAAGGGAAAGCATGTACAAATACACAAAGAGTAAATCAACAAGGGAAAACATGTACAAATACACAGTCATTCAACAAGGGAGAGCATGTACAAATACACAAACAGTCATTCAACAAGGAAGAGCATGTACAAATACACAAACAGTCATTCAACAAGGGAGAGCATGTACAAATACACAAACAGTCAGTCAACAAGGGAGAGCATGTACAAATACACAAACAGTCAGTCAACAAGGGAGAGCATGTACAAATACACAAATAGTCAGTCAACAAGGGAGAACATGTACAAATACACGAACAATCAACCAACAAAGGATAGCATGTACGAAGCTTTGTAATTTTTTGTACAAAGCACAAACAATCATTCAATAAGGGAGAGCACATACAAATACACAAACCGTCAACCAACAAGGAGACCATGTACAAAACGCAAACAGTTAATCAACAAGGGAGAGCATGTGGAAATACACAAACAGTCATTCAACAAGGGAGAGCATGTAGAAATACACAAACAGTCAAACAAGGGAGAGCATGTAGAAATACACAAACAGTCAATCAACAAGGGACAGTATATAAGAATTAACAAACAATCCTTCAACAAGGGAGAGCATGCACTATAAACAGACATTCAACAAGGGAGGGCACTTACAAATACACAAATAGTCAATCAACAAGGGAGAGCATGTACAAATACACAAACAGTCAGTCAACAAGGGAGAGCATGTACAAATACACAAACAGTCATTCAACAAGGGAGAGCATGTACAAATACACAAACAGTCATTCAACAAGGGAAAGCATGTACAAATACACAAAGAGTAAATCAACAAGGGAAAACATGTACAAATACACAGTCATTCAACAAGGGAGAGCATGTACAAATACACAAACAGTCATTCAACAAGGAAGAGCATGTACAAATACACAAACAGTCATTCAACAAGGGAGAGCATGTACAAATACACAAACAGTAAATCAAAGCAAGCCTGGAGAGCATGTACAAATACTCAAAAAGTCAATCAACAAGGGAGAGCATGTACAAATACACAAACAGTCATTCAACAAGGGAGAGCATGTACAAATACACAAACAGTCATTCAACAAGGGAGAGCATGTACAAATACACAAACAGTAAATCAAAGCAAGCCTGGAGAGCATGTACAAATACTCAAATAGTCAATCAACAAGGGAGAGTATGTACAAATACACAAACAGTCATTCAACAAGGGAGAGCATGTACAAATACACAAATAGTCAATCAACAAGGGAGAGCATGTACAAATGACAAACAGTCTACCAACAAGGGAGAGCATGTACAAATACACAAACAGTCAGTCAACAAGGGAGAGCATGTACAAATACACAAACAGTCATTCAACAAGGGAGAGCATGTACAAATACACAAACAGTAAATCAAAGCAAGCTGGGAGAGCATGTACAAATACACAAATAGTCAATCAACAAGGGAGAGCATGTACAAATACACAAACAGTCAGTTAACAAGAGAGAACATGTACAAATACACGAACAGTCAACCAACAAAGGACAGCATGTACGAAGCTTTGTAATTTTTTGTACAAAGCACAAACAGTCATTCAATAAGGGAGAGCATGTACAAATACACAAACAGTAAATCAACAAGGGAGAGCATGTACAAATAAACAAACAGTCATTCAACAAGGGAGAGCATGTACAAATACACAAATAGTTAATCAACAAGGAAGAGCATGTACAAATACACAGTCATTAAACAAGGGAGAGCATGTACAAATACACAAACAGTCATTCAACAAGGAAGAGCATGTACAAATACACAAACAGTCATTCAACAAGGGAGAACATGTACAAATACACAAACAGTAAATCAAAGCAAGCCTGGAGAGCATGTACAAATACACAAATAGTCAATCAACAAGGGAGAGCATGTACAAATACACAAATAGTCAATCAACAAGGGAGAGCATGTACAAATACACAAACAGTCATTCAACAAGGGAGAGCATGTAGAAATACACAAACGGTCAATCAACAAGGGACAGTATATAAGAATTAACAAACAATCCTTCAACAAGGGAGAGCATGCACTATAAACAGACATTCAACAAGGGAGGGCATTTACAAATACACAAATAGTCAATCAACAAGGGAGAGTATGTAAAAATACACAAACAGTCATTCAACAAGGGAGAGCATGTACAAATACACAAATAGTCAATCAACAAGGGAGAGCATGTACAAAACACAAACAGTCAACCAACAAGGGAGAGCATGTACAAATACACAAACAGTAAATCAACAAGGGAGAACTTGTACAAATACTCAAACAGTCAGTCAACAAGGGAGAGCATGTACAAATACACAAACAGTCATTCAACAAGGGAGAGCATGTACAAATACACAAACAGTCATTCAACAAGGGAAAGCATGTACAAATACACAAAGAGTAAATCAACTAGGGAAAACATGTACAAATACACAGTCATTCAACAAGGGAGAGCATGTACAAATACACAAACAGTCATTCAACAAGGAAGAGCATGTACAAATACACAAACAGTCATTCAACAAGGGAGAGCATGTACAAATACACAAACAGTAAATCAAAGCAAGCCTGGAGAGCATGTACAAATACTCAAAAAGTCAATCAACAAGGGAGAGCATGTACAAATACACAAACAGTCATTCAACAAGGGAGAGCATGTACAAATACACAAACAGTCATTCAACAAGGAAGAGCATGTACAAATACACAAACAGTCATTCAACAAGGGAGAGCATGTACAAATACACAAACAGTAAATCAAAGCAAGCCTGGAGAGCATGTACAAATACTCAAATAGTCAATCAACAAGGGAGAGCATGTACAAATACACAAACAGTCAGTCAACAAGGGAGAACATGTACAAATACACGAACAGTCAACCAACAAAGGACAGCATGTACGAAGCTTTGTAATTTTTTGAACAAAGCACAAACAGTCATTCAATAAGGGAGAGCACATACAAATACACAAACCGTCAACCAACAAGGAGACCATGTACAAAACGCAAACAGTTAATCAACAAGGGAGAGCATGTGGAAATACACAAACAGTCATTCAACAAGGGAGAACAGGTACAGATACACAAATACTCAATCAACAATGGGGGAGCATGTACAAATACACAAATAATCAATCAACAAGGGAGAGCATGTACAAATACACAAACAGTCAGTCAACAAGGGAGAACAGGTACAGATACACAAATACTCAATCAACAATGGGGGAGCATGTACAAATACACAAATAGTCAATCAACAAGGGAGAGCATGTACAAATACACAAACAGTCAGTCAACAAGGGAGAACATGTACAGATACACAAACACTCAATCAACAAGGGAGGGCACTTACAAATACACAAACAGTCAATCAACAAGGGAGAGCATGTACAAATACACAAACAGTCAGTCAACAAGGGAGAGCATGTACAAATACACAAACAGTCAGTCAACAAGGGAGAACATGTACAGATACACAAATACTCAATCAACAAGGGAGGGCACTTACAAATACACAAATAGTCAATCAACAAGGGAGAGCATGTACAAATACACAAACAGTCAGTCAACAAGGGAGAACATGAACAGATACACAAATACTCAATCAACAAGGGAGGGCACTTACAAATACACAAATAGTCAATCAACAAGGGAGAGCATGTACAAATACACAAACAGTCAGTCAACAAGGGAGAACATGTACAGATACACAATTACTCAATCAACAAGGGAGGGAACTTACAAATACACAAATAGTCAATCAACAAGGGAGAGCATGTACAAATACACAAACAGTCAGTCAACAAGGGAGAACATGTACAATACACAAATACTCAATCAACAAGGGAGAGCACTTACAAATACACAAATAGTCAATCAACAAGGGAGAACATGTACAAATACACAAACAGTAAATCAACAAGGGAGAACATGTACAGATACACAAATACTCAATCAACAAGGGAGGGCACTTACAAATACACAAATAGTCAATCAACAAGGGAGAGCATGTACAAATACACAAACAGTCAGTCAACAAGGGAGAACATGTACAGATACACAAATACTCAATCAACAAGGGAGGGCACTTACAAATACACAAATAGTCAATCAACAAGGGAGAGCATGTACAAATACACAAACAGTCAGTCAACAAGGGAGAACATGTACAGATACACAATTACTCAATCAACAAGGGAGGGAACTTACAAATACACAAATAGTCAATCAACAAGGGAGAGCATGTACAAATACACAAACAGTCAGTCAACAAGGGAGAACATGTACAATACACAAATACTCAATCAACAAGGGAGAGCACTTACAAATACACAAATAGTCAATCAACAAGGGAGAACATGTACAAATACACAAACAGTAAATCAACAAGGGAGAACATGTACAGATACACAAATACTCAATCAACAAGGGAGGGCACTTACAAATACACAAATAGTCAATCAACAAGGGAGAGCATGTACAAATACACAAACAGTCAGTCAACAAGGGAGAACATGTACAGATACACAAATACTCAATCAACAAGGGAGGGCACTTACAAATACACAAATAGTTAATCAACAAGGGAGAGCATGTACAAATACACAAACAGTTAATCAATAAGGGAGAGTATGTAAAGATTAACAAACAATCATTCAAAATGGGAGAGCATGCACTATGAACAGACATTCAACAAGGGAGAGCATGTACAAATACACAAACAGTCATTCAACAAGGGAGAGCATGTACAAATACACAAACAGTCAATCACAAGGGAGAGTATGTAAGAATTAATAAACAATCATTCAACAAGGGAGAGCATACACTATAAACAGACATTTAACAAGGGAGGGCACTTACAAATACACAAACAGTCAATCAACAAGGGAGAGTATATGAGAATTAACAAACAATTCTTCAACAAGGAAGAGCATGCACTATAAACAAACATTCAACAAGGGAGGGCACTTACAAATACACAAATAGTCAATCAACAAGGGAGAACATGTACAAATACACAAACAGCCATTCAACAAGGGAGAGCATGTACAAATACACAAACAGTCATTCAACAAGGTAGAGCATGTACAAATACACAAACAGTAAATCACCAAGGGAGAGCATGTACAAATACACAAACAGTCATTCAACAAGGAAGAGCATGTACAAATACACAAACAGTAAATCATCAAGGGAGAGCATGTACAAATACACAAATAGTTAATCAACAAGGGAGAGCATGTACAAATACACAAACAGTTAATCAACAAGGGAGAGTGTGTAAAGATTAACAAACTATCATTCAACATGGGAGAGCATGCACTATGAACAGACATTCAACAAGGGAGGGCACTTACAAATACACAAATAGTGAATCAACAAGGGAGAACATGTATAAATACACAAACAGTCATTCAACAAGGGAGAGCATGTACAAATACACAAATAGTCAATCAACAAGGGAGAGCATGTACAAAACACAAACAGTCATTCAAAAAGGTAGAGCTTGTACAAATACACAAATAGTCAATCAAGAAGGGAGATCATGTACAAAACACAAACAGCCAACCAACAAGGGAGAGCATGTACAAATACATAATCAGTAAATCAACAAGGGAGAGCATGTACAAATACACAAACAGTCATTCAACAAGGGAGAGCATGCACAAATACACAAATAGTCAATCAACAAGGGAGAGCATGTACAAATACACAAACAGTCATTCAACAAGGGAGAGCATGTACAAATACACAAATAGTCAATCAAGAAGGGAGAGCATGTACAAAACACAAACAGTCAACCAACAAGGGAGAGCATGTACAAATACATAATCAGTAAATCAACAAGGGAGAGCATGTACAAATACACAAACAGTCAATCAACAAGGGAGAGCATGCACAAATACACAAATAGTCAATCAACAAGGGAGAGCATGTACAAATACACAAACAGTAAATCAACAAGGGATTGCATGTACAAATACACAAATAGTTAATCAACAAGGGAGAGCATGTACAAATACACAAACAGTTAATCAACAAGGGAGAGTATGTAAAGATTAACAAACAATCATTCAACTTCGGAGAGCATGCACTATGAAGAGACATTCAACAAGGGAGGGCACTTACAAATACACAAATAGTCAATCAACAAGGGAGAACATGTACAAAAACACAAATAGTCAATCAACAAGGGAGAACATGTACAAATACACAAATAGTCAATCAACAAGGGAGAGCATGTACAAAACACAAACAGGCATTGAACAAGGGAGAGCATGTACAAATACACAAATATTTAATCAACAAGGGAAAACATGTACAAATACACAGTCATTCAACAAAGGAGAGCATGTCAAATACACAAATAGTCAATCAAGAAGGGAGAGCATGTACAAATACACAAACAGTCAATCACAAGGGAGAGTATGTAAGAATTAACAAACAATCATTCAACAAGGGAGAGCATACACTATAAACAGACATTCAACAAGGGAGGGCACTTACAAATACACAAACAGTCAATCAACAAGGGAGAGTATATGAGAATTAACAAACAATTCTTCAACAAGGAAGAGCATGCACTATAAACAAACATTCAACAAGGGAGGGCACTTACAAATACACAAATAGTCAATCAACAAGGGAGAACATGTACAAATACACAAACAGCCATTCAACAAGGGAGAGCATGTACAAATACACAGTCATTCAACAAGGGAGAGCATGTACAAATACACAAACAGTAAATCAACAAGGGAGAGCATGTACAAATACACAAACAGTCATTCAAGAAGGAAGAGCATGTACAAATACACAAACAGTAAATCATCAAGGGAGAGCATGTACAAATACACAAATAGTTAATCAACAAGGGAGAGCATGTACAAATACACAAACAGTTAATCAACAAGGGAGAGTATGTAAAGATTAACAAACTATCATTCAACATGGGAGAGCATGCACTATGAACAGACATTCAACAAGGGAGGGCACTTACAAATACACAAATAGTGAATCAACAAGGGAGAACATGTATAAATACACAAACAGTCATTCAAAAAGGGAGAGCATGTACAAATACACAAATAGTCAATCAACAAGGGAGAGCATGTACAAAACACAAACAGTCATTCAAAAAGGTAGAGCATGTACAAATACACAAATAGTCAATCAAGAAGGGAGATCATGTACAAAACACAAACAGTCAACCAACAAGGGAGAGCATGTACAAATACATAATCAGTAAATCAACAAGGGAGAGCATGTACAAATACACAAACAGTCATTCAACAAGGGAGAGCATGCACAAATACACAAATAGTCAATCAACAAGGGAGAGCATGTACAAATACACAAACAGTCATTCACCAAGGGAGAGCATGTACAAATACACAAATAGTCAATCAAGAAGGGAGAGCATGTACAAAACACAAACAGTCAACCAACAAGGGAGAGCATGTACAAATACATAATCAGTAAATCAACAAGGGAGAGCATGTACAAATACACAAACAGTCATTCAACAAGGGAGAGCATGCACAAATACACAAATAGTCAATCAACAAGGGAGAGCATGTACAAATACACAAACAGTAAATCAACAAGGGATTGCATGTACAAATACACAAATAGTTAATCAACAAGGGAGAGCATGTACAAATACACAAACAGTTAATCAACAAGGGAGAGTATGTAAAGATTAACAAACAATCGTTCAACATGGGAGAGCATGCACTATGAAGAGACATTCAACAAGGGAGGGCACTTACAAATACACAAATAGTCAATCAACAAGGGAGAACATGTACAAAAACACAAATAGTCAATCAACAAGGGAGAACATGTACAAATACACAAATAGTCAATCAACAAGGGAGAGCATGTACAAAACACAAACAGGCATTGAACAAGGGAGAGCATGTACAAATACATAATCAGTAAATCATCAAGGGAGAGCATGTACAAATACACAAACAGTCCTTCAACAAGGGAGAGCATGCACAAATACACAAACAGTCATTCAACAAGGGAGAACATGTACAAATACACAAACAGTAAATCAAAGCAAGCCTGGAGAGCATGTACAAATACACAAAGAGTCCTTCAACAAGGGAGAGCATGCACAAATACACAAATAGTCAATCAACAAGGAAGAACATGTACAAATACACAAACAGTCATTCAACAAGGGAGAGCATGTACAAATACACAAATAGTCAACCAACAAGGGAAAGCATGTACAAAACACAAACAGTCAACCAACAAGGGAGAGCATGTACAAATACATAATCAGTAAATCAACAAGGGAGAGCATGTACAAATACAGAAACAGTCATTCAACAAGGGAGAGCATGCACAAATACACAAACAGTCATTCAACAAGGGAGAACATGTACAAATACACAAATAGTCAATCAACAAGGGAGAACTTGTACAAATACACAAACAGTCAGTCAACAAGGGAGAACATGTATAGATACACAAATAGTCAATCAACAAGGGAGGGCACTTACAAATACACAAATAGTCAATCAACAAGGGAAAGCATGTACAAATACACAAACAGTCATTCAACAAGGGAGAGCATGTACAAATACACAAACAGTCATTCAACAAGGGAAAGCATGTACAATTACACAAACAGTAAATCAACAAGGGAGAGCATGTACAAATACACAAACAGTCATTCAACAAGGGACAGCATGTACAAATACACAAACAGTCAGTCAACAAGGGAGAACATGTACAAATACACAAATAGTCAATCAACAAGGGAGAGCATGTACAAATACACAAACAGTAAATCAACAAGGGAGAGCATGTACAAATACAAAAACAGTCATTCAACAAGGGAGAGCATGTACAAATACACAAACAGTCAATCACAAGGGAGAGTATGTAAGAATTAACAAACAATCATTCAACAAGGGAGAGCATGCACTATAAACAAACATTCATGGGAGGGCACTTACAAATACACAAATAGTCAATCAATAAGGGAGAACATGTACAAATACACAAACAGCCATTCAACAAGGGAGAGCATGTACAAATACACAAACAGTCATTCAACAAGGTAGAGTATGTACAAATACACAAACAGTAAATCAACAAGGGAGAGCATGTACAAAAACACAAACAGTCATTCAACAAGGGAGAGCATGTACAAATACACAAATAGTTAATCAACAAGGGAGAGCATGTACAAATACACAAACAGTTAATCAACAAGGGAGAGTATGTACAAATACACAAACAGTCATTCAACAACAGAGAGCATGTACAAATACACAAATCGTTAATCAACAAGGGAAAACATGTACAAATACACAGTCATTAAACAAGGGAGAGCATGTAGAAATACACAAACAGTCATTCAACAAGGAAGAGCATGTACAAATACACAAACAGTCATTCAACAAGGGAAAGAATGTACAAATACACAAACAGTAAATCAACAAGGGAGAGCATGTACAAATACACAAACAGTAAATCAACAAAGGAGAGCATGTACAAATACACAAATAGTCAATCAACAAGGGAGAGCATGTACAAATACACAAATAGTCAATCAACAAGGGAAAGCATGTACAAATACACAAACAGTAAATCAACAAGGGAGAGCATGTACAAATACACAAACAGTAAATCAACAAAGGAGAGCATGTACAAATACACAAATAGTCAATCAACAAGGGAAAGCATGTACAAATACACAAACAGTAAATCAACAAGGGAGAGCATGTACAAATACACAAATAGTCAATCAACAAGGGAGAGCATGTACAAATATAGTCAACCAACAAGGGAGAGCATGTACAAATACACAAACAGTCAGTCAACAAGGGAGAACATGTACAAATACACGAACAGTCAACCAACAAAGGATAGCATGTACGAAGCTTTGTAATTTTTTTGTACAAAGCACAAACAGTCATTCAATAAGGGAGAGCACATACAAATACACAAACCGTCAACCAACAAGGAGACCATGTACAAAACATTAACAGTTAATCAACAAGGGAGAGCATGTACAAATACACAAACAGTAAATCAACAAGGGAGAGCATGTACAAATACACAAACAGTCATTCAACAAGGGAGAGCATGTACAAATACACAAACAGTAAATCAAAGCAAGCTGGGAGAGCATGTACAAATACACAAATAGTCAATCAACAAGGGAGAGCATGTACAAATACACAAACAGTCAGTTAACAAGAGAGAACATGTACAAATACACGAACAGTCAACCAACAAAGGACAGCATGTATGAAGCTTTGTAATTTTTTGTACAAAGCACAAATAGTCATTCAATAAGGGAGAACACATACAAATACACAAACCGTCAACCAACAAAGAGACCATGTACAAATACACAAACAGCCATTCAACAAGGGAGAGCATGTACAAATACACAAACAGTCATTCTACAAGGGAGAGCATGTACAAATACACAAACAGTAAATCAACAAGGGAGAGCATGTACAAATAAACAAACAGTCATTCAACAAGGGAGAGCATGTACAAATACACAAATAGTTAATCAACAAGGGAAAACATGTACAAATACACAGTCATTAAACAAGGGAGAGCATGTACAAATACACAAACAGTCATTCAACAAGGAAGAGCATGTACAAATACACAAACAGTCATTCAACAAGGGAGAACATGTACAAATACACAAACAGTAAATCAAAGCAAGCCTGGAGAGCATGTACAAATACACAAATAGTCAATCAACAAGGGAGAGCATGTACAAATACACAAATAGTCAATCAACAAGGGAGAGCATGTACAAATACACAAACAGTCATTCAACAAGGGAGAACATGTAAAAATACACAAACAGTTAATCAACAAGGGAGAGCATGTGGAAATACACAAACAGTCATTCAACAAGGGAGAGCATGTAGAAATACACAAACGGTCAATCAACAAGGGACAGTATATAAGAATTAACAAACAATCCTTCAACAAGGGAGAGCATGCACTATAAACAGACATTCAACAAGGGAGGGCATTTAGAAATACACAAATAGTCAATCAACAAGGGAGAGTATGTAAAAATACACAAACAGTCATTCAACAAGGGAGAGCATGTACAAATACACAAATAGTCAATCAACAAGGGAGAGCATGTACAAAACACAAACAGTCAACCAACAAGGGAGAGCATGTACAAATACACAAACAGTAAATCAACAAGGGAGAACTTGTACAAATACTCAAACAGTCAGTCAACAAGGGAGAGCATGTACAAATACACAAACAGTCATTCAACAAGGGAGAGCATGTACAAATACACAAACGGTCATTCAACAAGGGAAAGCATGTACAAATACACAAAGAGTAAATCAACTAGGGAAAACATGTACAAATACACAGTCATTCAACAAGGGAGAGCATGTACAAATACACAAACAGTCATTCAACAAGGAAGAGCATGTACAAATACACAAACAGTCATTCAACAAGGGAGAGCATGTACAAATACACAAACAGTAAATCAAAGCAAGCCTGGAGAGCATGTACAAATACTCAAAAAGTCAATCAACAAGGGAGAGCATGTACAAATACACAAACAGTCATTCAACAAGGGAGAGCATGTACAAATACACAAACAGTCATTCAACAAGGAAGAGCATGTACAAATACACAAACAGTCATTCAACAAGGGAGAGCATGTACAAATACACAAACAGTAAATCAAAGCAAGCCTGGAGAGCATGTACAAATACTCAAATAGTCAATCAACAAGGGAGAGCATGTACAAATACACAAACAGTCAGTCAACAAGGGAGAACATGTACAAATACACGAACAGTCAACCAACAAAGGACAGCATGTACGAAGCTTTGTAATTTTTTGAACAAAGCACAAACAGTCATTCAATAAGGGAGAGCACATACAAATACACAAACCGTCAACCAACAAGGAGACCATGTACAAAACGCAAACAGTTAATCAACAAGGGAGAGCATGTGGAAATACACAAACAGTCATTCAACAAGGGAGAACAGGTACAGATACACAAATACTCAATCAACAATGGGGGAGCATGTACAAATACACAAATAGTCAATCAACAAGGGAGAGCATGTACAAATACACAAACAGTCAGTCAACAAGGGAGAACAGGTACAGATACACAAATACTCAATCAACAATGGGGGAGCATGTACAAATACACAAATAGTCAATCAACAAGGGAGAGCATGTACAAATACACAAACAGTCAGTCAACAAGGGAGAACATGTACAGATACACAAACACTCAATCAACAAGGGAGGGCACTTACAAATACACAAACAGTCAATCAACAAGGGAGAGCATGTACAAATACACAAACAGTCAGTCAACAAGGGAGAGCATGTACAAATACACAAACAGTCAGTCAACAAGGGAGAACATGTACAGATACACAAATACTCAATCAACAAGGGAGGGCACTTACAAATACACAAATAGTCAATCAACAAGGGAGAGCATGTACAAATACACAAACAGTCAGTCAACAAGGGAGAACATGTACAGATACACAAATGCTCAATCAACAAGGGAGGGCACTTACAAATACACAAATAGTCAATCAACAAGGGAGAGCATGTACAAATACACAAACAGTCAGTCAACAAGGGAGAACATGTACAGATACACAATTACTCAATCAACAAGGGAGGGAACTTACAAATACACAAATAGTCAATCAACAAGGGAGAGCATGTACAAATACACAAACAGTCAGTCAACAAGGGAGAACATGTACAATACACAAATACTCAATCAACAAGGGAGAGCACTTACAAATACACAAATAGTCAATCAACAAGGGAGAACATGTACAAATACACAAACAGTAAATCAACAAGGGAGAACATGTACAGATACACAAATACTCAATCAACAAGGGAGGGCACTTACAAATACACAAATAGTCAATCAACAAGGGAGAGCATGTACAAATACACAAACAGTCAGTCAACAAGGGAGAACATGTACAGATACACAAATACTCAATCAACAAGGGAGGGCACTTACAAATACACAAATAGTCAATCAACAAGGGAGAGCATGTACAAATACACAAACAGTCAGTCAACAAGGGAGAGCATGTACAAATACACACATAGTCAGTCAACAAGGGAGAACATGTATAAATACACGAACAGTCAACCAACAAAGGATAGCATGTACGAAGCTTTGTAATTTTTTGTACAAAGCACAAACAATCATTCAATAAGGGAGAGCACATACAAATACACAAACCGTCAACCAACAAGGAGACCATGTACAAAACGCAAACAGTTAATCAACAAGGGAGAGCATGTGGAAATACACAAACAGTCAATCAACAAGGGAGAGCATGTACAAATACACAAACAGTCAGTCAACAAGGGAGAACATGTACAGATACACAATTACTCAATCAACAAGGGAGGGCACTTACAAATACACAAATAGTCAATCAACAAGGGAGAGCATGTACAAATACACAAACAGTCAGTCAACAAGGGAGAACATGTACAATACACAAATACTCAATCAACAAGGGAGAGCACTTACAAATACACAAATAGTCAATCAACAAGGGAGAACATGTACAAATACACAAACAGTAAATCAACAAGGGAGAACATGTACAGATACACAAATACTCAATCAACAAGGGAGGGCACTTACAAATACACAAATATTCAATCAACAAGGGAGAGCATGTACAAATACACAAACAGTCAGTCAACAAGGGAGAACATGTACAGATACACAAATACTCAATCAACAAGGGAGGGCACTTACAAATACACAAATAGTCAATCAACAAGGGAGAGCATGTACAAATACACAAACAGTCAGTCAACAAGGGAGAGCATGTACAAATACACAAATAGTCAGTCAACAAGGGAGAACATGTACAAATACACGAACAGTCAACCAACAAAGGATAGCATGTACGAAGCTTTGTAATTTTTTGTACAAAGCACAAACAATCATTCAATAAGGGAGAGCACATACAAATACACAAACCGTCAACCAACAAGGAGACCATGTACAAAACGCAAACAGTTAATCAACAAGGGAGAGCATGTGGAAATACACAAACAGTCATTCAACAAGGGAGAGCATGTAGAAATACACAAACAGTCAAACAAGGGAGAGCATGTAGAAATGCACAAACAGTCAATCAACAAGGGACAGTATATAAGAATTAACAAACAATCCTTCAACAAGGGAGAGCATGCACTATAAACAGACATTCAACAAGGGAGGGCACTTACAAATACAAAAATAGTCCATCAACAATGGAGAGTATGTACAAATACACACACAGTCAGTCAACAAGGGAGAGCATGTACAAATACACAGTCAGTCAACAAGGGAGAGCATGTACAAAACACAAACAGTCAACCAACAAGGGATAGCATGTACAAATACACAAATAGTCAATCAACAAGGGAGAGCATGTACAAATACACAAACAGTCAATCAACAAGGGAGAGCATGTACAAATACACAAACAGTCATTCAACAAGGGAGAGCATGTACAAATACACAAATATTTAATCAACAAGGGAAAACATGTACAAATACACAGTCATTCAACAAGGGAGAGCATGTACAAATACACAAACAGTCATTCAACAAGGAAGAGCATGTACAAATACACAAACAGTCATTCAACAAGGGAGAACATGTACAAATACACAAACAGTAAATCAAAGCAAGCCTGGAGAGCATGTACAAATACACAAATAGTCAATCAATAAGGGAGAGCATGTACAAATACACAAATAGTCAATCAACAAGGGAGAGCATGTACAAATACACAAACAGTCATTCAACAAGGGAGAACATGTAAAAATACACAAACAGTTAATCAACAAGGGAGAGCATGTGGAAATACACAAACAGTCATTCAACAAGGGAGAGCATGTACAAATACACAAACAGTCATTCAACAAGGGAGAGCATGTACAAATACACAAACAGTCAGTCAACAAGGGAGAGCATGTACAAATACACAAACAGTCAGTCAACAAGGGAGAGCATGTACAAATACACAAATAGTCAGTCAACAAAGGAGAACATGTACAAATACACGAACAATCAACCAACAAAGGATAGCATGTACGAAGCTTTGTAATTTTTTGTACAAAGCACAAACAATCATTCAATAAGGGAGAGCACATACAAATACACAAACCGTCAACCAACAAGGAGACCATGTACAAAACGCAAACAGTTAATCAACAAGGGAGAGCATGTGGAAATACACAAACAGTCATTCAACAAGGGAGAGCATGTAGAAATACACAAACAGTCAAACAAGGGAGAGCATGTAGAAATACACAAACAGTCAATCAACAAGGGACAGTATATAAGAATTAACAAACAATCCTTCAACAAGGGAGAGCATGCACTATAAACAGACATTCAACAAGGGAGGGCATTTAGAAATACACAAATAGTCAATCAACAAGGGAGAGTATGTAAAAATACACAAACAGTCATTCAACAAGGGAGAGCATGTACAAATACACAAATAGTCAATCAACAAGGGAGAGCATGTACAAAACACAAACAGTCAACCAACAAGGGAGAGCATGTACAAATACACAAACAGTAAATCAACAAGGGAGAACTTGTACAAATACTCAAACAGTCAGTCAACAAGGGAGAGCATGTACAAATACACAAACAGTCATTCAACAAGGGAGAGCATGTACAAATACACAAACAGTCATTCAACAAGGGAAAGCATGTACAAATACACAAAGAGTAAATCAACTAGGGAAAACATGTACAAATACACAGTCATTCAACAAGGGAGAGCATGTACAAATACACAAACAGTCATTCAACAAGGAAGAGCATGTACAAATACACAAACAGTCATTCAACAAGGGAGAGCATGTACAAATACACAAACAGTAAATCAAAGCAAGCCTGGAGAGCATGTACAAATACTCAAAAAGTCAATCAACAAGGGAGAGCATGTACAAATACACAAACAGTCATTCAACAAGGGAGAGCATGTACAAATACACAAACAGTCATTCAACAAGGAAGAGCATGTACAAATACACAAACAGTCATTCAACAAGGGAGAGCATGTACAAATACACAAACAGTAAATCAAAGCAAGCCTGGAGAGCATGTACAAATACTCAAATAGTCAATCAACAAGGGAGAGCATGTACAAATACACAAACAGTCAGTCAACAAGGGAGAACATGTACAAATACATGAACAGTCAACCAACAAAGGACAGCATGTACGAAGCTTTGTAATTTTTTGAACAAAGCACAAACAGTCATTCAATAAGGGAGAGCACATACAAATACACAAACCGTCAACCAACAAGGAGACCATGTACAAAACGCAAACAGTTAATCAACAAGGGAGAGCATGTGGAAATACACAAACAGTCATTCAACAAGGGAGAACAGGTACAGATACACAAATACTCAATCAACAATGGGGGAGCATGTACAAATACACAAATAGTCAATCAACAAGGGAGAGCATGTACAAATACACAAACAGTCAGTCAACAAGGGAGAACAGGTACAGATACACAAATACTCAATCAACAATGGGGGAGCATGTACAAATACACAAATAGTCAATCAACAAGGGAGAGCATGTACAAATACACAAACAGTCAGTCAACAAGGGAGAACATGTACAGATACACAAACACTCAATCAACAAGGGAGGGCACTTACAAATACACAAACAGTCAATCAACAAGGGAGAGCATGTACAAATACACAAACAGTCAGTCAACAAGGGAGAGCATGTACAAATACACAAACAGTCAGTCAACAAGGGAGAACATGTACAGATACACAAATACTCAATCAACAAGGGAGGGCACTTACAAATACACAAATAGTCAATCAACAAGGGAGAGCATGTACAAATACACAAACAGTCAGTCAACAAGGGAGAACATGTACAGATACACAAATACTCAATCAACAAGGGAGGGCACTTACAAATACACAAATAGTCAATCAACAAGGGAGAGCATGTACAAATACACAAACAGTCAGTCAACAAGGGAGAGCATGTACAAATACACAAACAGTCAGTCAACAAGGGAGAACATGTACAGATACACAAATACTCAATCAACAAGGGAGGGCACTTACAAATACACAAATAGTCAATCAACAAGGGAGAGCATGTACAAATACACAAACAGTCAGTCAACAAGGGAGAACATGTACAGATACACAAATGCTCAATCAACAAGGGAGGGCACTTACAAATACACAAATAGTCAATCAACAAGGGAGAGCATGTACAAATACACAAACAGTCAGTCAACAAGGGAGAACATGTACAGATACACAATTACTCAATCAACAAGGGAGGGAACTTACAAATACACAAATAGTCAATCAACAAGGGAGAGCATGTACAAATACACAAACAGTCAGTCAACAAGGGAGAACATGTACAATACACAAATACTCAATCAACAAGGGAGAGCACTTACAAATACACAAATAGTCAATCAACAAGGGAGAACATGTACAAATACACAAACAGTAAATCAACAAGGGAGAACATGTACAGATACACAAATACTCAATCAACAAGGGAGGGCACTTACAAATACACAAATAGTCAATCAACAAGGGAGAGCATGTACAAATACACAAACAGTCAGTCAACAAGGGAGAACATGTACAGATACACAAATACTCAATCAACAAGGGAGGGCACTTACAAATACACAAATAGTCAATCAACAAGGGAGAGCATGTACAAATACACAAACAGTCAGTCAACAAGGGAGAGCATGTACAAATACACACATAGTCAGTCAACAAGGGAGAACATGTACAAATACACGAACAGTCAACCAACAAAGGATAGCATGTACGAAGCTTTGTAATTTTTTGTACAAAGCACAAACAATCATTCAATAAGGGAGAGCACATACAAATACACAAACCGTCAACCAACAAGGAGACCATGTACAAAACGCAAACAGTTAATCAACAAGGGAGAGCATGTGGAAATACACAAACAGTCAATCAACAAGGGAGAGCATGTACAAATACACAAACAGTCAGTCAACAAGGGAGAACATGTACAGATACACAATTACTCAATCAACAAGGGAGGGCACTTACAAATACACAAATAGTCAATCAACAAGGGAGAGCATGTACAAATACACAAACAGTCAGTCAACAAGGGAGAACATGTACAATACACAAATACTCAATCAACAAGGGAGAGCACTTACAAATACACAAATAGTCAATCAACAAGGGAGAACATGTACAAATACACAAACAGTAAATCAACAAGGGAGAACATGTACAGATACACAAATACTCAATCAACAAGGGAGGGCACTTACAAATACACAAATATTCAATCAACAAGGGAGAGCATGTACAAATACACAAACAGTCAGTCAACAAGGGAGAACATGTACAGATACACAAATACTCAATCAACAAGGGAGGGCACTTACAAATACACAAATAGTCAATCAACAAGGGAGAGCATGTACAAATACACAAACAGTCAGTCAACAAGGGAGAGCATGTACAAATACACAAATAGTCAGTCAACAAGGGAGAACATGTACAAATACACGAACAGTCAACCAACAAAGGATAGCATGTACGAAGCTTTGTAATTTTTTGTACAAAGCACAAACAATCATTCAATAAGGGAGAGCACATACAAATACACAAACCGTCAACCAACAAGGAGACCATGTACAAAACGCAAACAGTTAATCAACAAGGGAGAGCATGTGGAAATACACAAACAGTCATTCAACAAGGGAGAGCATGTAGAAATACACAAACAGTCAAACAAGGGAGAGCATGTAGAAATGCACAAACAGTCAATCAACAAGGGACAGTATATAAGAATTAACAAACAATCCTTCAACAAGGGAGAGCATGCACTATAAACAGACATTCAACAAGGGAGGGCACTTACAAATACAAAAATAGTCCATCAACAATGGAGAGTATGTACAAATACACACACAGTCAGTCAACAAGGGAGAGCATGTACAAATACACAGTCAGTCAACAAGGGAGAGCATGTACAAAACACAAACAGTCAACCAACAAGGGATAGCATGTACAAATACACAAATAGTCAATCAACAAGGGAGAGCATGTACAAATACACAAACAGTCAATCAACAAGGGAGAGCATGTACAAATACACAAACAGTCATTCAACAAGGGAGAGCATGTACAAATACACAAATATTTAATCAACAAGGGAAAACATGTACAAATACACAGTCATTCAACAAGGGAGAGCATGTACAAATACACAAACAGTCATTCAACAAGGAAGAGCATGTACAAATACACAAACAGTCATTCAACAAGGGAGAACATGTACAAATACACAAACAGTAAATCAAAGCAAGCCTGGAGAGCATGTACAAATACACAAATAGTCAATCAATAAGGGAGAGCATGTACAAATACACAAATAGTCAATCAACAAGGGAGAGCATGTACAAATACACAAACAGTCATTCAACAAGGGAGAACATGTAAAAATACACAAACAGTTAATCAACAAGGGAGAGCATGTGGAAATACACAAACAGTCATTCAACAAGGGAGAGCATGTACAAATACACAAACAGTCATTCAACAAGGGAGAGCATGTACAAATACACAAACAGTCAGTCAACAAGGGAGAGCATGTACAAATACACAAACAGTCAGTCAACAAGGGAGAGCATGTACAAATACACAAATAGTCAGTCAACAAAGGAGAACATGTACAAATACACGAACAATCAACCAACAAAGGATAGCATGTACGAAGCTTTGTAATTTTTTGTACAAAGCACAAACAATCATTCAATAAGGGAGAGCACATACAAATACACAAACCGTCAACCAACAAGGAGACCATGTACAAAACGCAAACAGTTAATCAACAAGGGAGAGCATGTGGAAATACACAAACAGTCATTCAACAAGGGAGAGCATGTAGAAATACACAAACAGTCAAACAAGGGAGAGCATGTAGAAATACACAAACAGTCAATCAACAAGGGACAGTATATAAGAATTAACAAACAATCCTTCAACAAGGGAGAGCATGCACTATAAACAGACATTCAACAAGGGAGGGCATTTAGAAATACACAAATAGTCAATCAACAAGGGAGAGTATGTAAAAATACACAAACAGTCATTCAACAAGGGAGAGCATGTACAAATACACAAATAGTCAATCAACAAGGGAGAGCATGTACAAAACACAAACAGTCAACCAACAAGGGAGAGCATGTACAAATACACAAACAGTAAATCAACAAGGGAGAACTTGTACAAATACTCAAACAGTCAGTCAACAAGGGAGAGCATGTACAAATACACAAACAGTCATTCAACAAGGGAGAGCATGTACAAATACACAAACAGTCATTCAACAAGGGAAAGCATGTACAAATACACAAAGAGTAAATCAACTAGGGAAAACATGTACAAATACACAGTCATTCAACAAGGGAGAGCATGTACAAATACACAAACAGTCATTCAACAAGGAAGAGCATGTACAAATACACAAACAGTCATTCAACAAGGGAGAGCATGTACAAATACACAAACAGTAAATCAAAGCAAGCCTGGAGAGCATGTACAAATACTCAAAAAGTCAATCAACAAGGGAGAGCATGTACAAATACACAAACAGTCATTCAACAAGGGAGAGCATGTACAAATACACAAACAGTCATTCAACAAGGAAGAGCATGTACAAATACACAAACAGTCATTCAACAAGGGAGAGCATGTACAAATACACAAACAGTAAATCAAAGCAAGCCTGGAGAGCATGTACAAATACTCAAATAGTCAATCAACAAGGGAGAGCATGTACAAATACACAAACAGTCAGTCAACAAGGGAGAACATGTACAAATACATGAACAGTCAACCAACAAAGGACAGCATGTACGAAGCTTTGTAATTTTTTGAACAAAGCACAAACAGTCATTCAATAAGGGAGAGCACATACAAATACACAAACCGTCAACCAACAAGGAGACCATGTACAAAACGCAAACAGTTAATCAACAAGGGAGAGCATGTGGAAATACACAAACAGTCATTCAACAAGGGAGAACAGGTACAGATACACAAATACTCAATCAACAATGGGGGAGCATGTACAAATACACAAATAGTCAATCAACAAGGGAGAGCATGTACAAATACACAAACAGTCAGTCAACAAGGGAGAACAGGTACAGATACACAAATACTCAATCAACAATGGGGGAGCATGTACAAATACACAAATAGTCAATCAACAAGGGAGAGCATGTACAAATACACAAACAGTCAGTCAACAAGGGAGAACATGTACAGATACACAAACACTCAATCAACAAGGGAGGGCACTTACAAATACACAAACAGTCAATCAACAAGGGAGAGCATGTACAAATACACAAACAGTCAGTCAACAAGGGAGAGCATGTACAAATACACAAACAGTCAGTCAACAAGGGAGAACATGTACAGATACACAAATACTCAATCAACAAGGGAGGGCACTTACAAATACACAAATAGTCAATCAACAAGGGAGAGCATGTACAAATACACAAACAGTCAGTCAACAAGGGAGAACATGTACAGATACACAAATACTCAATCAACAAGGGAGGGCACTTACAAATACACAAATAGTCAATCAACAAGGGAGAGCATGTACAAATACACAAACAGTCAGTCAACAAGGGAGAACATGTACAGATACACAATTACTCAATCAACAAGGGAGGGAACTTACAAATACACAAATAGTCAATCAACAAGGGAGAGCATGTACAAATACACAAACAGTCAGTCAACAAGGGAGAACATGTACAATACACAAATACTCATTCAACAAGGGAGAGCACTTACAAATACACAAATAGTCAATCAACAAGGGAGAACATGTACAAATACACAAACAGTAAATCAACAAGGGAGAACATGTACAGATACACAAATACTCAATCAACAAGGGAGGGCACTTACAAATACACAAATAGTCAATCAACAAGGGAGAGCATGTACAAATACACAAACAGTCAGTCAACAAGGGAGAACATGTACAGATACACAAATACTCAATCAACAAGGGAGGGCACTTACAAATACACAAATAGTCAATCAACAAGGGAGAGCATGTACAAATACACAAACAGTCAGTCAACAAGGGAGAGCATGTACAAATACACAAATAGTCAGTCAACAAGGGAGAACATGTACAAATACACGAACAGTCAACCAACAAAGGATAGCATGTACGAAGCTTTGTAATTTTTTGTACAAAGCACAATCAATCATTCAATAAGGGAGAGCACATACAAATACACAAACCGTCAACCAACAAGGAGACCATGTACAAAACGCAAACAGTTAATCAACAAGGGAGAGCATGTGGAAATACACAAACAGTCAATCAACAAGGGAGAGCATGTACAAATACACAAACAGTCAGTCAACAAGGGAGAACATGTACAGATACACAATTACTCAATCAACAAGGGAGGGCACTTACAAATACACAAATAGTCAATCAACAAGGGAGAGCATGTACAAATACACAAACAGTCAGTCAACAAGGGAGAACATGTACAATACACAAATACTCAATCAACAAGGGAGAGCACTTACAAATACACAAATAGTCAATCAACAAGGGAGAACATGTACAAATACACAAACAGACATTCAACAAGGGAGGGCACTTACAAATACACAAATAGTCAATCAACAAGGGAGAGCATGTACAAATACACAAACAGTCATTCAACAAGGGAGAGCATGTACAAATACACAAACAGTCAGTCAACAAGGGAGAACATGTACAGATACACAAATACTCAATCAACAAGGGAGGGCACTTACAAATACACAAATAGTCAATCAACAAGGGAGAGCATGTACAAATACACAAACAGTCAGTCAACAAGGGAGAGCATGTACAAATACACAAATAGTCAGTCAACAAGGGAGAACATGTACAAATACACGAACAGTCAACCAACAAAGGATAGCATGTACGAAGCTTTGTAATTTTTTGTACAAAGCACAAACAATCATTCAATAAGGGAGAGCACATACAAATACACAAACCGTCAACCAACAAGGAGACCATGTACAAAACGCAAACAGTTAATCAACAAAGGAGAGCATGTGGAAATACACAAACAGTCATTCAACAAGGGAGAGCATGTAGAAATACACAAACAGTCAAACAAGGGAGAGCATGTAGAAATGCACAAACAGTCAATCAACAAGGGACAGTATATAAGAATTAACAAACAATCCTTCAACAAGGGAGAGCATGCACTATAAACAGACATTCAACAAGGGAGGGCACTTACAAATACAAAAATAGTCCATCAACAATGGAGAGTATGTACAAATACACAAACAGTCAGTCAACAAGGGAGAGCATGTACAAATACACAGTCAGTCAACAAGGGAGAGCATGTACAAAACACAAACAGTCAACCAACAAGGGATAACATGTACAAATACACAAATAGTCAATCAACAAGGGAGAGCATGTACAAATACACAAACAGTCAATCAACAAGGGAGAGCATGTACAAATACACAAACAGTCATTCAACAAGGGAGAGCATGTACAAATACACAAATATTTAATCAACAAGGGAAAACATGTACAAATACACAGTCATTCAACAAGGGAGAGCATGTACAAATACACAAACAGTCATTCAACAAGGAAGAGCATGTACAAATACACAAACAGTCATTCAACAAGGGAGAACATGTACAAATACACAAACAGTAAATCAAAGCAAGCCTGGAGAGCATGTACAAATACACAAATAGTCAATCAATAAGGGAGAGCATGTACAAATACACAAATAGTCAATCAACAAGGGAGAGCATGTACAAATACACAAACAGTCATTCAACAAGGGAGAACATGTAAAAATACACAAACAGTTAATCAACAAGGGAGAGCATGTGGAAATACACAAACAGTCATTCAACAAGGGAGAGCATGTAGAAATACACAAACAGTCAATCAACAAGGGACAGTATATAAGAATTAACAAACAATCCTTCAACAAGGGAGAGCATGCACTATAAACAGACATTCAACAAGGGAGGGCATTTACAGATACACAAATAGTCAATCAACAAGGGAGAGTATGTAAAAATACACAAACAGTCATTCAACAAGGGAGAGCATGTACAAATACACAAACAGTCAATCAACAAGGGAGAGCATGTACAAAACACAAACAGTCAACCAACAAGGGAGAGCATGTACAAATACACAAACAGTAAATCAACAAGGGAGAACTTGTACAAATACTCAAACAGTCAGTCAACAAGGGAGAGCATGTACAAATACACAAACAGTCATTCAACAAGGGAGAGCATGTACAAATACACAAACAGTCATTCAACAAGGGAAAGCATGTACAAATACACAAAGAGTAAATCAACAAGGGAAAACATGTACAAATACACAGTCATTCAACAAGGGAGAGCATGTACAAATACACAAACAGTCATTCAACAAGGAAGAGCATGTACAAATACACAAACAGTCATTCAACAAGGGAGAGCATGTACAAATACACAAACAGTCAGTCAACAAGGGAGAGCATGTACAAATACACAAACAGTCAGTCAACAAGGGAGAGCATGTACAAATACACAAATAGTCAGTCAACAAGGGAGAACATGTACAAATACACGAACAATCAACCAACAAAGGATAGCATGTACGAAGCTTTGTAATTTTTTGTACAAAGCACAAACAATCATTCAATAAGGGAGAGCACATACAAATACACAAACCGTCAACCAACAAGGAGACCATGTACAAAACGCAAACAGTTAATCAACAAGGGAGAGCATGTGGAAATACACAAACAGTCATTCAACAAGGGAGAGCATGTAGAAATACACAAACAGTCAAACAAGGGAGAGCATGTAGAAATACACAAACAGTCAATCAACAAGGGACAGTATATAAGAATTAACAAACAATCCTTCAACAAGGGAGAGCATGCACTATAAACAGACATTCAACAAGGGAGGGCACTTACAAATACACAAATAGTCAATCAACAAGGGAGAGCATGTACAAATACACAAACAGTCAGTCAACAAGGGAGAGCATGTACAAATACACAAACAGTCATTCAACAAGGGAGAGCATGTACAAATACACAAACAGTCATTCAACAAGGGAAAGCATGTACAAATACACAAAGAGTAAATCAACAAGGGAAAACATGTACAAATACACAGTCATTCAACAAGGGAGAGCATGTACAAATACACAAACAGTCATTCAACAAGGAAGAGCATGTACAAATACACAAAC
Source organism: Sipunculus nudus (assembly GCA_026874595.1). Classification (NCBI taxonomy): domain Eukaryota; kingdom Metazoa; phylum Annelida; class Sipuncula; order Golfingiida; family Sipunculidae; genus Sipunculus; species Sipunculus nudus. The sequence goes on from CM049312.1 coordinate 48,777,548, forward strand.
AGTCATTCAACAAGGGAGAGCATGTACAAATACACAAACAGTAAATCAAAGCAAGCCTGGAGAGCATGTACAAATACTCAAAAAGTCAATCAACAAGGGAGAGCATGTACAAATACACAAACAGTCATTCAACAAGGGAGAGCATGTACAAATACACAAACAGTCATTCAACAAGGGAGAGCATGTACAAATACACAAACAGTAAATCAAAGCAAGCCTGGAGAGCATGTACAAATACTCAAATAGTCAATCAACAAGGGAGAGTATGTACAAATACACAAACAGTCATTCAACAAGGGAGAGCATGTACAAATACACAAATAGTCAATCAACAAGGGAGAGCATGTACAAATGACAAACAGTCTACCAACAAGGGAGAGCATGTACAAATACACAAACAGTCAGTCAACAAGGGAGAGCATGTACAAATACACAAACAGTCATTCAACAAGGGAGAGCATGTACAAATACACAAACAGTAAATCAAAGCAAGCTGGGAGAGCATGTACAAATACACAAATAGTCAATCAACAAGGGAGAGCATGTACAAATACACAAACAGTCAGTTAACAAGAGAGAACATGTACAAATACACGAACAGTCAACCAACAAAGGACAGCATGTACGAAGCTTTGTAATTTTTTGTACAAAGCACAAACAGTCATTCAATAAGGGAGAGCATGTACAAATACACAAACAGTAAATCAACAAGGGAGAGCATGTACAAATAAACAAACAGTCATTCAACAAGGGAGAGCATGTACAAATACACAAATAGTTAATCAACAAGGAAGAGCATGTACAAATACACAGTCATTAAACAAGGGAGAGCATGTACAAATACACAAACAGTCATTCAACAAGGAAGAGCATGTACAAATACACAAACAGTCATTCAACAAGGGAGAACATGTACAAATACACAAACAGTAAATCAAAGCAAGCCTGGAGAGCATGTACAAATACACAAATAGTCAATCAACAAGGGAGAGCATGTACAAATACACAAATAGTCAATCAACAAGGGAGAGCATGTACAAATACACAAACAGTCATTCAACAAGGGAGAGCATGTAGAAATACACAAACGGTCAATCAACAAGGGACAGTATATAAGAATTAACAAACAATCCTTCAACAAGGGAGAGCATGCACTATAAACAGACATTCAACAAGGGAGGGCATTTACAAATACACAAATAGTCAATCAACAAGGGAGAGTATGTAAAAATACACAAACAGTCATTCAACAAGGGAGAGCATGTACAAATACACAAATAGTCAATCAACAAGGGAGAGCATGTACAAAACACAAACAGTCAACCAACAAGGGAGAGCATGTACAAATACACAAACAGTAAATCAACAAGGGAGAACTTGTACAAATACTCAAACAGTCAGTCAACAAGGGAGAGCATGTACAAATACACAAACAGTCATTCAACAAGGGAGAGCATGTACAAATACACAAACAGTCATTCAACAAGGGAAAGCATGTACAAATACACAAAGAGTAAATCAACTAGGGAAAACATGTACAAATACACAGTCATTCAACAAGGGAGAGCATGTACAAATACACAAACAGTCATTCAACAAGGAAGAGCATGTACAAATACACAAACAGTCATTCAACAAGGGAGAGCATGTACAAATACACAAACAGTAAATCAAAGCAAGCCTGGAGAGCATGTACAAATACTCAAAAAGTCAATCAACAAGGGAGAGCATGTACAAATACACAAACAGTCATTCAACAAGGGAGAGCATGTACAAATACACAAACAGTCATTCAACAAGGAAGAGCATGTACAAATACACAAACAGTCATTCAACAAGGGAGAGCATGTACAAATACACAAACAGTAAATCAAAGCAAGCCTGGAGAGCATGTACAAATACTCAAATAGTCAATCAACAAGGGAGAGCATGTACAAATACACAAACAGTCAGTCAACAAGGGAGAACATGTACAAATACACGAACAGTCAACCAACAAAGGACAGCATGTACGAAGCTTTGTAATTTTTTGAACAAAGCACAAACAGTCATTCAATAAGGGAGAGCACATACAAATACACAAACCGTCCACCAACAAGGAGACCATGTACAAAACGCAAACAGTTAATCAACAAGGGAGAGCATGTGGAAATACACAAACAGTCATTCAACAAGGGAGAACAGGTACAGATACACAAATACTCAATCAACAATGGGGGAGCATGTACAAATACACAAATAATCAATCAACAAGGGAGAGCATGTACAAATACACAAACAGTCAGTCAACAAGGGAGAACAGGTACAGATACACAAATACTCAATCAACAATGGGGGAGCATGTACAAATACACAAATAGTCAATCAACAAGGGAGAGCATGTACAAATACACAAACAGTCAGTCAACAAGGGAGAACATGTACAGATACACAAACACTCAATCAACAAGGGAGGGCACTTACAAATACACAAACAGTCAATCAACAAGGGAGAGCATGTACAAATACACAAACAGTCAGTCAACAAGGGAGAGCATGTACAAATACACAAACAGTCAGTCAACAAGGGAGAACATGTACAGATACACAAATACTCAATCAACAAGGGAGGGCACTTACAAATACACAAATAGTCAATCAACAAGGGAGAGCATGTACAAATACACAAACAGTCAGTCAACAAGGGAGAACATGAACAGATACACAAATACTCAATCAACAAGGGAGGGCACTTACAAATACACAAATAGTCAATCAACAAGGGAGAGCATGTACAAATACACAAACAGTCAGTCAACAAGGGAGAACATGTACAGATACACAATTACTCAATCAACAAGGGAGGGAACTTACAAATACACAAATAGTCAATCAACAAGGGAGAGCATGTACAAATACACAAACAGTCAGTCAACAAGGGAGAACATGTACAATACACAAATACTCAATCAACAAGGGAGAGCACTTACAAATACACAAATAGTCAATCAACAAGGGAGAACATGTACAAATACACAAACAGTAAATCAACAAGGGAGAACATGTACAGATACACAAATACTCAATCAACAAGGGAGGGCACTTACAAATACACAAATAGTCAATCAACAAGGGAGAGCATGTACAAATACACAAACAGTCAGTCAACAAGGGAGAACATGTACAGATACACAAATACTCAATCAACAAGGGAGGGCACTTACAAATACACAAATAGTCAATCAACAAGGGAGAGCATGTACAAATACACAAACAGTCAGTCAACAAGGGAGAACATGTACAGATACACAATTACTCAATCAACAAGGGAGGGAACTTACAAATACACAAATAGTCAATCAACAAGGGAGAGCATGTACAAATACACAAACAGTCAGTCAACAAGGGAGAACATGTACAATACACAAATACTCAATCAACAAGGGAGAGCACTTACAAATACACAAATAGTCAATCAACAAGGGAGAACATGTACAAATACACAAACAGTAAATCAACAAGGGAGAACATGTACAGATACACAAATACTCAATCAACAAGGGAGGGCACTTACAAATACACAAATAGTCAATCAACAAGGGAGAGCATGTACAAATACACAAACAGTCAGTCAACAAGGGAGAACATGTACAGATACACAAATACTCAATCAACAAGGGAGGGCACTTACAAATACACAAATAGTCAATCAACAAGGGAGAGCATGTACAAATACACAAACAGTCAGTCAACAAGGGAGAGCATGTACAAATACACAAATAGTCAGTCAACAAGGGAGAACATGTACAAATACACGAACAGTCAACCAACAAAGGATAGCATGTACGAAGCTTTGTAATTTTTTGTACAAAGCACAATCAATCATTCAATAAGGGAGAGCACATACAAATACACAAACCGTCAACCAACAAGGAGACCATGTACAAAACGCAAACAGTTAATCAACAAGGGAGAGCATGTGGAAATACACAAACAGTCAATCAACAAGGGAGAGCATGTACAAATACACAAACAGTCAGTCAACAAGGGAGAACATGTACAGATACACAATTACTCAATCAACAAGGGAGGGCACTTACAAATACACAAATAGTCAATCAACAAGGGAGAGCATGTACAAATACACAAACAGTCAGTCAACAAGGGAGAACATGTACAATACACAAATACTCAATCAACAAGGGAGAGCACTTACAAATACACAAATAGTCAATCAACAAGGGAGAACATGTACAAATACACAAACAGACATTCAACAAGGGAGGGCACTTACAAATACACAAATAGTCAATCAACAAGGGAGAGCATGTACAAATACACAAACAGTCATTCAACAAGGGAGAGCATGTACAAATACACAAACAGTCAGTCAACAAGGGAGAACATGTACAGATACACAAATACTCAATCAACAAGGGAGGGCACTTACAAATACACAAATAGTCAATCAACAAGGGAGAGCATGTACAAATACACAAACAGTCAGTCAACAAGGGAGAGCATGTACAAATACACAAATAGTCAGTCAACAAGGGAGAACATGTACAAATACACGAACAGTCAACCAACAAAGGATAGCATGTACGAAGCTTTGTAATTTTTTGTACAAAGCACAAACAATCATTCAATAAGGGAGAGCACATACAAATACACAAACCGTCAACCAACAAGGAGACCATGTACAAAACGCAAACAGTTAATCAACAAAGGAGAGCATGTGGAAATACACAAACAGTCATTCAACAAGGGAGAGCATGTAGAAATACACAAACAGTCAAACAAGGGAGAGCATGTAGAAATGCACAAACAGTCAATCAACAAGGGACAGTATATAAGAATTAACAAACAATCCTTCAACAAGGGAGAGCATGCACTATAAACAGACATTCAACAAGGGAGGGCACTTACAAATACAAAAATAGTCCATCAACAATGGAGAGTATGTACAAATACACAAACAGTCAGTCAACAAGGGAGAGCATGTACAAATACACAGTCAGTCAACAAGGGAGAGCATGTACAAAACACAAACAGTCAACCAACAAGGGATAACATGTACAAATACACAAATAGTCAATCAACAAGGGAGAGCATGTACAAATACACAAACAGTCAATCAACAAGGGAGAGCATGTACAAATACACAAACAGTCATTCAACAAGGGAGAGCATGTACAAATACACAAATATTTAATCAACAAGGGAAAACATGTACAAATACACAGTCATTCAACAAGGGAGAGCATGTACAAATACACAAACAGTCATTCAACAAGGAAGAGCATGTACAAATACACAAACAGTCATTCAACAAGGGAGAACATGTACAAATACACAAACAGTAAATCAAAGCAAGCCTGGAGAGCATGTACAAATACACAAATAGTCAATCAATAAGGGAGAGCATGTACAAATACACAAATAGTCAATCAACAAGGGAGAGCATGTACAAATACACAAACAGTCATTCAACAAGGGAGAACATGTAAAAATACACAAACAGTTAATCAACAAGGGAGAGCATGTGGAAATACACAAACAGTCATTCAACAAGGGAGAGCATGTAGAAATACACAAACAGTCAATCAACAAGGGACAGTATATAAGAATTAACAAACAATCCTTCAACAAGGGAGAGCATGCACTATAAACAGACATTCAACAAGGGAGGGCATTTACAGATACACAAATAGTCAATCAACAAGGGAGAGTATGTAAAAATACACAAACAGTCATTCAACAAGGGAGAGCATGTACAAATACACAAACAGTCAATCAACAAGGGAGAGCATGTACAAAACACAAACAGTCAACCAACAAGGGAGAGCATGTACAAATACACAAACAGTAAATCAACAAGGGAGAACTTGTACAAATACTCAAACAGTCAGTCAACAAGGGAGAGCATGTACAAATACACAAACAGTCATTCAACAAGGGAGAGCATGTACAAATACACAAACAGTCATTCAACAAGGGAAAGCATGTACAAATACACAAAGAGTAAATCAACAAGGGAAAACATGTACAAATACACAGTCATTCAACAAGGGAGAGCATGTACAAATACACAAACAGTCATTCAACAAGGAAGAGCATGTACAAATACACAAACAGTCATTCAACAAGGGAGAGCATGTACAAATACACAAACAGTCAGTCAACAAGGGAGAGCATGTACAAATACACAAACAGTCAGTCAACAAGGGAGAGCATGTACAAATACACAAATAGTCAGTCAACAAGGGAGAACATGTACAAATACACGAACAATCAACCAACAAAGGATAGCATGTACGAAGCTTTGTAATTTTTTGTACAAAGCACAAACAATCATTCAATAAGGGAGAGCACATACAAATACACAAACCGTCAACCAACAAGGAGACCATGTACAAAACGCAAACAGTTAATCAACAAGGGAGAGCATGTGGAAATACACAAACAGTCATTCAACAAGGGAGAGCATGTAGAAATACACAAACAGTCAAACAAGGGAGAGCATGTAGAAATACACAAACAGTCAATCAACAAGGGACAGTATATAAGAATTAACAAACAATCCTTCAACAAGGGAGAGCATGCACTATAAACAGACATTCAACAAGGGAGGGCACTTACAAATACACAAATAGTCAATCAACAAGGGAGAGCATGTACAAATACACAAACAGTCAGTCAACAAGGGAGAGCATGTACAAATACACAAACAGTCATTCAACAAGGGAGAGCATGTACAAATACACAAACAGTCATTCAACAAGGGAAAGCATGTACAAATACACAAAGAGTAAATCAACAAGGGAAAACATGTACAAATACACAGTCATTCAACAAGGGAGAGCATGTACAAATACACAAACAGTCATTCAACAAGGAAGAGCATGTACAAATACACAAACAGTCATTCAACAAGGGAGAGCATGTACAAATACACAAACAGTAAATCAAAGCAAGCCTGGAGAGCATGTACAAATACTCAAAAAGTCAATCAACAAGGGAGAGCATGTACAAATACACAAACAGTCATTCAACAAGGGAGAGCATGTACAAATACACAAACAGTCATTCAACAAGGGAGAGCATGTACAAATACACAAACAGTAAATCAAAGCAAGCCTGGAGAGCATGTACAAATACTCAAATAGTCAATCAACAAGGGAGAGTATGTACAAATACACAAACAGTCATTCAACAAGGGAGAGCATGTACAAATACACAAATAGTCAATCAACAAGGGAGAGCATGTACAAATGACAAACAGTCTACCAACAAGGGAGAGCATGTACAAATACACAAACAGTCAGTCAACAAGGGAGAGCATGTACAAATACACAAACAGTCATTCAACAAGGGAGAGCATGTACAAATACACAAACAGTAAATCAAAGCAAGCTGGGAGAGCATGTACAAATACACAAATAGTCAATCAACAAGGGAGAGCATGTACAAATACACAAACAGTCAGTTAACAAGAGAGAACATGTACAAATACACGAACAGTCAACCAACAAAGGACAGCATGTACGAAGCTTTGTAATTTTTTGTACAAAGCACAAACAGTCATTCAATAAGGGAGAGCATGTACAAATACACAAACAGTAAATCAACAAGGGAGAGCATGTACAAATAAACAAACAGTCATTCAACAAGGGAGAGCATGTACAAATACACAAATAGTTAATCAACAAGGAAGAGCATGTACAAATACACAGTCATTAAACAAGGGAGAGCATGTACAAATACACAAACAGTCATTCAACAAGGAAGAGCATGTACAAATACACAAACAGTCATTCAACAAGGGAGAACATGTACAAATACACAAACAGTAAATCAAAGCAAGCCTGGAGAGCATGTACAAATACACAAATAGTCAATCAACAAGGGAGAGCATGTACAAATACACAAATAGTCAATCAACAAGGGAGAGCATGTACAAATACACAAACAGTCATTCAACAAGGGAGAGCATGTAGAAATACACAAACGGTCAATCAACAAGGGACAGTATATAAGAATTAACAAACAATCCTTCAACAAGGGAGAGCATGCACTATAAACAGACATTCAACAAGGGAGGGCATTTACAAATACACAAATAGTCAATCAACAAGGGAGAGTATGTAAAAATACACAAACAGTCATTCAACAAGGGAGAGCATGTACAAATACACAAATAGTCAATCAACAAGGGAGAGCATGTACAAAACACAAACAGTCAACCAACAAGGGAGAGCATGTACAAATACACAAACAGTAAATCAACAAGGGAGAACTTGTACAAATACTCAAACAGTCAGTCAACAAGGGAGAGCATGTACAAATACACAAACAGTCATTCAACAAGGGAGAGCATGTACAAATACACAAACAGTCATTCAACAAGGGAAAGCATGTACAAATACACAAAGAGTAAATCAACTAGGGAAAACATGTACAAATACACAGTCATTCAACAAGGGAGAGCATGTACAAATACACAAACAGTCATTCAACAAGGAAGAGCATGTACAAATACACAAACAGTCATTCAACAAGGGAGAGCATGTACAAATACACAAACAGTAAATCAAAGCAAGCCTGGAGAGCATGTACAAATACTCAAAAAGTCAATCAACAAGGGAGAGCATGTACAAATACACAAACAGTCATTCAACAAGGGAGAGCATGTACAAATACACAAACAGTCATTCAACAAGGAAGAGCATGTACAAATACACAAACAGTCATTCAACAAGGGAGAGCATGTACAAATACACAAACAGTAAATCAAAGCAAGCCTGGAGAGCATGTACAAATACTCAAATAGTCAATCAACAAGGGAGAGCATGTACAAATACACAAACAGTCAGTCAACAAGGGAGAACATGTACAAATACACGAACAGTCAACCAACAAAGGACAGCATGTACGAAGCTTTGTAATTTTTTGAACAAAGCACAAACAGTCATTCAATAAGGGAGAGCACATACAAATACACAAACCGTCAACCAACAAGGAGACCATGTACAAAACGCAAACAGTTAATCAACAAGGGAGAGCATGTGGAAATACACAAACAGTCATTCAACAAGGGAGAACAGGTACAGATACACAAATACTCAATCAACAATGGGGGAGCATGTACAAATACACAAATAATCAATCAACAAGGGAGAGCATGTACAAATACACAAACAGTCAGTCAACAAGGGAGAACAGGTACAGATACACAAATACTCAATCAACAATGGGGGAGCATGTACAAATACACAAATAGTCAATCAACAAGGGAGAGCATGTACAAATACACAAACAGTCAGTCAACAAGGGAGAACATGTACAGATACACAAACACTCAATCAACAAGGGAGGGCACTTACAAATACACAAACAGTCAATCAACAAGGGAGAGCATGTACAAATACACAAACAGTCAGTCAACAAGGGAGAGCATGTACAAATACACAAACAGTCAGTCAACAAGGGAGAACATGTACAGATACACAAATACTCAATCAACAAGGGAGGGCACTTACAAATACACAAATAGTCAATCAACAAGGGAGAGCATGTACAAATACACAAACAGTCAGTCAACAAGGGAGAACATGAACAGATACACAAATACTCAATCAACAAGGGAGGGCACTTACAAATACACAAATAGTCAATCAACAAGGGAGAGCATGTACAAATACACAAACAGTCAGTCAACAAGGGAGAACATGTACAGATACACAATTACTCAATCAACAAGGGAGGGAACTTACAAACACACAAATAGTCAATCAACAAGGGAGAGCATGTACAAATACACAAACAGTCAGTCAACAAGGGAGAACATGTACAATACACAAATACTCAATCAACAAGGGAGAGCACTTACAAATACACAAATAGTCAATCAACAAGGGAGAACATGTACAAATACACAAACAGTAAATCAACAAGGGAGAACATGTACAGATACACAAATACTCAATCAACAAGGGAGGGCACTTACAAATACACAAATAGTCAATCAACAAGGGAGAGCATGTATAAATACACAAACAGTCAGTCAACAAGGGAGAACATGTACAGATACACAAATACTCAATCAACAAGGGAGGGCACTTACAAATACACAAATAGTCAATCAACAAGGGAGAGCATGTACAAATACACAAACAGTCAGTCAACAAGGGAGAGCATGTACAAATACACAAATAGTCAGTCAACAAGGGAGAACATGTACAAATACACGAACAGTCAACCAACAAAGGATAGCATGTACGAAGCTTTGTAATTTTTTGTACAAAGCACAAACAATCATTCAATAAGGGAGAGCACATACAAATACACAAACCGTCAACCAACAAGGAGACCATGTACAAAACGCAAACAGTTAATCAACAAGGGAGAGCATGTGGAAATACACAAACAGTCAATCAACAAGGGAGAGCATGTACAAATACACAAACAGTCAGTCAACAAGGGAGAACATGTACAGATACACAATTACTCAATCAACAAGGGAGGGCACTTACAAATACACAAATAGTCAATCAACAAGGGAGAGCATGTACAAATACACAAACAGTCAGTCAACAAGGGAGAACATGTACAATACACAAATACTCAATCAACAAGGGAGAGCACTTACAAATACACAAATAGTCAATCAACAAGGGAGAGCAAGTACAAATACACAAACAGTCAGTCAACAAGGGAGAGCATGTACAAATACACAAATAGTCAGTCAACAAGGGAGAACATGTACAAATACACGAACAGTCAACCAACAAAGGATAGCATGTACGAAGCTTTGTAATTTTTTGTACAAAGCACAAACAATCATTCAATAAGGGAGAGCACATACAAATACACAAACCGTCAACCAACAAGGAGACCATGTACAAAACGCAAACAGTTAATCAACAAGGGAGAGCATGTGGAAATACACAAACAGTCATTCAACAAGGGAGAGCATGTAGAAATACACAAACAGTCAAACAAGGGAGAGCATGTAGAAATACACAAACAGTCAATCAACAAGGGAGAGTATATAAGAATTAACAAACAATCCTTCAACAAGGGAGAGCATGCACTATAAACAGACATTCAACAAGGGAGGGCACTTACAAATACAAAAATAGTCCATCAACAATGGAGAGTATGTACAAATACACAAACAGTCAGTCAACAAGGGAGAGCATGTACAAATACACAGTCAGTCAACAAGGGAGAGCATGTACAAAACACAAACAGTCAACCAACAAGGGATAGCATGTACAAATACACAAATAGTCAATCAACAAGGGAGAGCATGTACAAATACACAAACAGTCAATCAACAAGGGAGAGCATGTACAAATACACAAACAGTCATTCAACAAGGGAGAGCATGTACTAATACACAAATATTTAATCAACAAGGGAAAACATGTACAAATACACAGTCATTCAACAAGGGAGAGCATGTACAAATACACAAACAGTCATTCAACAAGGAAGAGCATGTACAAATACACAAACAGTCATTCAACAAGGGAGAACATGTACAAATACACAAACAGTAAATCAAAGCAAGCCTGGAGGGCACTTACAAATACACAAATAGTCAATCAACAAGGGAGAGCATGTACAAATACACAAACAGTCAGTCAACAAGGGAGAACATGTACAATACACAAATACTCAATCAACAAGGGAGAGCACTTACAAATACACAAATAGTCAATCAACAAGGGAGAGCAAGTACAAATACACAAACAGTCAGTCAACAAGGGAGAGCATGTACAAATACACAAATAGTCAGTCAACAAGGGAGAACATGTACAAATACACGAACAGTCAACCAACAAAGGATAGCATGTACGAAGCTTTGTAATTTTTTGTACAAAGCACAAACAATCATTCAATAAGGGAGAGCACATACAAATACACAAACCGTCAACCAACAAGGAGACCATGTACAAAACGCAAACAGTTAATCAACAAGGGAGAGCATGTGGAAATACACAAACAGTCATTCAACAAGGGAGAGCATGTACAAATACACAAACAGTCATTCAACAAGGGAGAACATGTAAAAATACACAAACAGTTAATCAACAAGGGAGAGCATGTGGAAATACACAAACAGTCATTCAACAAGGGAGAGCATGTAGAAATACACAAACAGTCAATCAACAAGGGACAGTATATAAGAATTAACAAACAATCCTTCAACAAGGGAGAGCATGCACTATAAACAGACATTCAACAAGGGAGGGCATTTACAGATACACAAACAGTCAATCAACAAGGGAGAGTATGTAAAAATACACAAACAGTCATTCAACGCGGGAGAGCATGTACAAATACACAAACAGTCAATCAACACGGGAGAGCATGTACAAAACACAAACAGTCAACCAACAAGGGAGAGCATGTACAAATACACAAACAGTAAATCAACAAGGGAGAACTTGTACAAATACTCAAACAGTCAGTCAACAAGGGAGAGCATGTACAAATACACAAACAGTCATTCAACAAGGGAGAGCATGTACAAATACACAAACAGTCATTCAACAAGGGAAAGCATGTACAAATACACAAAGAGTAAATCAACAAGGGAAAACATGTACAAATACACAGTCATTCAACAAGGGAGAGCATGTACAAATACACAAACAGTCATTCAACAAGGAAGAGCATGTACAAATACACAAACAGTCATTCAACAAGGGAGAGCATGTACAAATACACAAACAGTCAGTCAACAAGGGAGAGCATGTACAAATACACAAATAGTCAGTCAACAAGGGAGAACATGTACAAATACACGAACAGTCAACCAACAAAGGATAGCATGTACGAAGCTTTGTAATTTTTTGTACAAAGCACAAACAATCATTCAATAAGGGAGAGCACATACAAATACACAAACCGTCAACCAACAAGGAGACCATGTACAAAACGCAAACAGTTAATAAACAAGGGAGAGCATGTGGAAATACACAAACAGTCATTCAACAAGGGAGAGCATGTAGAAATACACAAACAGTCAAACAAGGGAGAGCATGTAGAAATACACAAACAGTCAATCAACAAGGGACAGTATATAAGAATTAACAATCCTTCAACAAGGGAGAGCATGCACTATAAACAGACATTCAACAAGGGAGGGCACTTACAAATACACAAATAGTCAATCAACAAGGGAGAGTATGTACAAATACACAAACAGTCAGTCAACAAGGGAGAGCATGTACAAATACACAAACAGTCAGTCAACAAGGGAGAGTATGTAAAAATACACAAACAGTCATTCAACAAGGGAGAGCATGTACAAATACACAAATAGTCAATCAACAAGGGAGAGCATGTACAAAACACAAACAGTCAACCAACAAGGGAGAGCATGTACAAATACACAAACAGTAAATCAACAAGGGAGAACTTGTACAAATACTCAAACAGTCAGTCAACAAGGGAGAGCATGTACAAATACACAAACAGTCATTCAACAAGGGAGAGCATGTACAAATACACAAACAGTCATTCAACAAGGGAAAGCATGTACAAATACACAAAGAGTAAATCAACTAGGGAAAACATGTACAAATACACAGTCATTCAACAAGGGAGAGCATGTACAAATACACAAACAGTCATTCAACAAGGAAGAGCATGTACAAATACACAAACAGTCATTCAACAAGGGAGAGCATGTACAAATACACAAACAGTAAATCAAAGCAAGCCTGGAGAGCATGTACAAATACTCAAAAAGTCAATCAACAAGGGAGAGCATGTACAAATACACAAACAGTCATTCAACAAGGGAGAGCATGTACAAATACACAAACAGTCATTCAACAAGGAAGAGCATGTACAAATACACAAACAGTCATTCAACAAGGGAGAGCATGTACAAATACACAAACAGTAAATCAAAGCAAGCCTGGAGAGCATGTACAAATACTCAAATAGTCAATCAACAAGGGAGAGCATGTACAAATACACAAACAGTCAGTCAACAAGGGAGAACATGTACAAATACATGAACAGTCAACCAACAAAGGACAGCATGTACGAAGCTTTGTAATTTTTTGAACAAAGCACAAACAGTCATTCAATAAGGGAGAGCACATACAAATACACAAACCGTCAACCAACAAGGAGACCATGTACAAAACGCAAACAGTTAATCAACAAGGGAGAGCATGTGGAAATACACAAACAGTCATTCAACAAGGGAGAACAGGTACAGATACACAAATACTCAATCAACAATGGGGGAGCATGTACAAATACACAAATAGTCAATCAACAAGGGAGAGCATGTACAAATACACAAACAGTCAGTCAACAAGGGAGAACAGGTACAGATACACAAATACTCAATCAACAATGGGGGAGCATGTACAAATACACAAATAGTCAATCAACAAGGGAGAGCATGTACAAATACACAAACAGTCAGTCAACAAGGGAGAACATGTACAGATACACAAACACTCAATCAACAAGGGAGGGCACTTACAAATACACAAACAGTCAATCAACAAGGGAGAGCATGTACAAATACACAAACAGTCAGTCAACAAGGGAGAGCATGTACAAATACACAAACAGTCAGTCAACAAGGGAGAACATGTACAGATACACAAATACTCAATCAACAAGGGAGGGCACTTACAAATACACAAATAGTCAATCAACAAGGGAGAGCATGTACAAATACACAAACAGTCAGTCAACAAGGGAGAACATGTACAGATACACAAATACTCAATCAACAAGGGAGGGCACTTACAAATACACAAATAGTCAATCAACAAGGGAGAGCATGTACAAATACACAAACAGTCAGTCAACAAGGGAGAACATGTACAGATACACAATTACTCAATCAACAAGGGAGGGAACTTACAAATACACAAATAGTCAATCAACAAGGGAGAGCATGTACAAATACACAAACAGTCAGTCAACAAGGGAGAACATGTACAATACACAAATACTCAATCAACAAGGGAGAGCACTTACAAATACACAAATAGTCAATCAACAAGGGAGAACATGTACAAATACACAAACAGTAAATCAACAAGGGAGAACATGTACAGATACACAAATACTCAATCAACAAGGGAGGGCACTTACAAATACACAAATAGTCAATCAACAAGGGAGAGCATGTACAAATACACAAACAGTCAGTCAACAAGGGAGAACATGTACAGATACACAAATACTCAATCAACAAGGGAGGGCACTTACAAATACACAAATAGTCAATCAACAAGGGAGAGCATGTACAAATACACAAACAGTCAGTCAACAAGGGAGAGCATGTACAAATACACAAATAGTCAGTCAACAAGGGAGAACATGTACAAATACACGAACAGTCAACCAACAAAGGATAGCATGTACGAAGCTTTGTAATTTTTTGTACAAAGCACAATCAATCATTCAATAAGGGAGAGCACATACAAATACACAAACCGTCAACCAACAAGGAGACCATGTACAAAACGCAAACAGTTAATCAACAAGGGAGAGCATGTGGAAATACACAAACAGTCAATCAACAAGGGAGAGCATGTACAAATACACAAACAGTCAGTCAACAAGGGAGAACATGTACAGATACACAATTACTCAATCAACAAGGGAGGGCACTTACAAATACACAAATAGTCAATCAACAAGGGAGAGCATGTACAAATACACAAACAGTCAGTCAACAAGGGAGAACATGTACAATACACAAATACTCAATCAACAAGGGAGAGCACTTACAAATACACAAATAGTCAATCAACAAGGGAGAACATGTACAAATACACAAACAGACATTCAACAAGGGAGGGCACTTACAAATACACAAATAGTCAATCAACAAGGGAGAGCATGTACAAATACACAAACAGTCATTCAACAAGGGAGAGCATGTACAAATACACAAACAGTCAGTCAACAAGGGAGAACATGTACAGATACACAAATACTCAATCAACAAGGGAGGGCACTTACAAATACACAAATAGTCAATCAACAAGGGAGAGCATGTACAAATACACAAACAGTCAGTCAACAAGGGAGAGCATGTACAAATACACAAATAGTCAGTCAACAAGGGAGAACATGTACAAATACACGAACAGTCAACCAACAAAGGATAGCATGTACGAAGCTTTGTAATTTTTTGTACAAAGCACAAACAATCATTCAATAAGGGAGAGCACATACAAATACACAAACCGTCAACCAACAAGGAGACCATGTACAAAACGCAAACAGTTAATCAACAAAGGAGAGCATGTGGAAATACACAAACAGTCATTCAACAAGGGAGAGCATGTAGAAATACACAAACAGTCAAACAAGGGAGAGCATGTAGAAATGCACAAACAGTCAATCAACAAGGGACAGTATATAAGAATTAACAAACAATCCTTCAACAAGGGAGAGCATGCACTATAAACAGACATTCAACAAGGGAGGGCACTTACAAATACAAAAATAGTCCATCAACAATGGAGAGTATGTACAAATACACAAACAGTCAGTCAACAAGGGAGAGCATGTACAAATACACAGTCAGTCAACAAGGGAGAGCATGTACAAAACACAAACAGTCAACCAACAAGGGATAACATGTACAAATACACAAATAGTCAATCAACAAGGGAGAGCATGTACAAATACACAAACAGTCAATCAACAAGGGAGAGCATGTACAAATACACAAACAGTCATTCAACAAGGGAGAGCATGTACAAATACACAAATATTTAATCAACAAGGGAAAACATGTACAAATACACAGTCATTCAACAAGGGAGAGCATGTACAAATACACAAACAGTCATTCAACAAGGAAGAGCATGTACAAATACACAAACAGTCATTCAACAAGGGAGAACATGTACAAATACACAAACAGTAAATCAAAGCAAGCCTGGAGAGCATGTACAAATACACAAATAGTCAATCAATAAGGGAGAGCATGTACAAATACACAAATAGTCAATCAACAAGGGAGAGCATGTACAAATACACAAACAGTCATTCAACAAGGGAGAACATGTAAAAATACACAAACAGTTAATCAACAAGGGAGAGCATGTGGAAATACACAAACAGTCATTCAACAAGGGAGAGCATGTAGAAATACACAAACAGTCAATCAACAAGGGACAGTATATAAGAATTAACAAACAATCCTTCAACAAGGGAGAGCATGCACTATAAACAGACATTCAACAAGGGAGGGCATTTACAGATACACAAATAGTCAATCAACAAGGGAGAGTATGTAAAAATACACAAACAGTCATTCAACAAGGGAGAGCATGTACAAATACACAAACAGTCAATCAACAAGGGAGAGCATGTACAAAACACAAACAGTCAACCAACAAGGGAGAGCATGTACAAATACACAAACAGTAAATCAACAAGGGAGAACTTGTACAAATACTCAAACAGTCAGTCAACAAGGGAGAGCATGTACAAATACACAAACAGTCATTCAACAAGGGAGAGCATGTACAAATACACAAACAGTCATTCAACAAGGGAAAGCATGTACAAATACACAAAGAGTAAATCAACAAGGGAAAACATGTACAAATACACAGTCATTCAACAAGGGAGAGCATGTACAAATACACAAACAGTCATTCAACAAGGAAGAGCATGTACAAATACACAAACAGTCATTCAACAAGGGAGAGCATGTACAAATACACAAACAGTCAGTCAACAAGGGAGAGCATGTACAAATACACAAACAGTCAGTCAACAAGGGAGAGCATGTACAAATACACAAATAGTCAGTCAACAAGGGAGAACATGTACAAATACACGAACAATCAACCAACAAAGGATAGCATGTACGAAGCTTTGTAATTTTTTGTACAAAGCACAAACAATCATTCAATAAGGGAGAGCACATACAAATACACAAACCGTCAACCAACAAGGAGACCATGTACAAAACGCAAACAGTTAATCAACAAGGGAGAGCATGTGGAAATACACAAACAGTCATTCAACAAGGGAGAGCATGTAGAAATACACAAACAGTCAAACAAGGGAGAGCATGTAGAAATACACAAACAGTCAATCAACAAGGGACAGTATATAAGAATTAACAAACAATCCTTCAACAAGGGAGAGCATGCACTATAAACAGACATTCAACAAGGGAGGGCACTTACAAATACACAAATAGTCAATCAACAAGGGAGAGCATGTACAAATACACAAACAGTCAGTCAACAAGGGAGAGCATGTACAAATACACAAACAGTCATTCAACAAGGGAGAGCATGTACAAATACACAAACAGTCATTCAACAAGGGAAAGCATGTACAAATACACAAAGAGTAAATCAACAAGGGAAAACATGTACAAATACACAGTCATTCAACAAGGGAGAGCATGTACAAATACACAAACAGTCATTCAACAAGGAAGAGCATGTACAAATACACAAACAGTCATTCAACAAGGGAGAGCATGTACAAATACACAAACAGTAAATCAAAGCAAGCCTGGAGAGCATGTACAAATACTCAAAAAGTCAATCAACAAGGGAGAGCATGTACAAATACACAAACAGTCATTCAACAAGGGAGAGCATGTACAAATACACAAACAGTCATTCAACAAGGGAGAGCATGTACAAATACACAAACAGTAAATCAAAGCAAGCCTGGAGAGCATGTACAAATACTCAAATAGTCAATCAACAAGGGAGAGTATGTACAAATACACAAACAGTCATTCAACAAGGGAGAGCATGTACAAATACACAAATAGTCAATCAACAAGGGAGAGCATGTACAAATGACAAACAGTCTACCAACAAGGGAGAGCATGTACAAATACACAAACAGTCAGTCAACAAGGGAGAGCATGTACAAATACACAAACAGTCATTCAACAAGGGAGAGCATGTACAAATACACAAACAGTAAATCAAAGCAAGCTGGGAGAGCATGTACAAATACACAAATAGTCAATCAACAAGGGAGAGCATGTACAAATACAGAAACAGTCAGTTAACAAGAGAGAACATGTACAAATACACGAACAGTCAACCAACAAAGGACAGCATGTACGAAGCTTTGTAATTTTTTGTACAAAGCACAAACAGTCATTCAATAAGGGAGAGCATGTACAAATACACAAACAGTAAATCAACAAGGGAGAGCATGTACAAATAAACAAACAGTCATTCAACAAGGGAGAGCATGTACAAATACACAAATAGTTAATCAACAAGGAAGAGCATGTACAAATACACAGTCATTAAACAAGGGAGAGCATGTACAAATACACAAACAGTCATTCAACAAGGAAGAGCATGTACAAATACACAAACAGTCATTCAACAAGGGAGAACATGTACAAATACACAAACAGTAAATCAAAGCAAGCCTGGAGAGCATGTACAAATACACAAATAGTCAATCAACAAGGGAGAGCATGTACAAATACACAAATAGTCAATCAACAAGGGAGAGCATGTACAAATACACAAACAGTCATTCAACAAGGGAGAGCATGTAGAAATACACAAACGGTCAATCAACAAGGGACAGTATATAAGAATTAACAAACAATCCTTCAACAAGGGAGAGCATGCACTATAAACAGACATTCAACAAGGGAGGGCATTTACAAATACACAAATAGTCAATCAACAAGGGAGAGTATGTAAAAATACACAAACAGTCATTCAACAAGGGAGAGCATGTACAAATACACAAATAGTCAATCAACAAGGGAGAGCATGTACAAAACACAAACAGTCAACCAACAAGGGAGAGCATGTACAAATACACAAACAGTAAATCAACAAGGGAGAACTTGTACAAATACTCAAACAGTCAGTCAACAAGGGAGAGCATGTACAAATACACAAACAGTCATTCAACAAGGGAGAGCATGTACAAATACACAAACAGTCATTCAACAAGGGAAAGCATGTACAAATACACAAAGAGTAAATCAACTAGGGAAAACATGTACAAATACACAGTCATTCAACAAGGGAGAGCATGTACAAATACACAAACAGTCATTCAACAAGGAAGAGCATGTACAAATACACAAACAGTCATTCAACAAGGGAGAGCATGTACAAATACACAAACAGTAAATCAAAGCAAGCCTGGAGAGCATGTACAAATACTCAAAAAGTCAATCAACAAGGGAGAGCATGTACAAATACACAAACAGTCATTCAACAAGGGAGAGCATGTACAAATACACAAACAGTCATTCAACAAGGAAGAGCATGTACAAATACACAAACAGTCATTCAACAAGGGAGAGCATGTACAAATACACAAACAGTAAATCAAAGCAAGCCTGGAGAGCATGTACAAATACTCAAATAGTCAATCAACAAGGGAGAGCATGTACAAATACACAAACAGTCAGTCAACAAGGGAGAACATGTACAAATACACGAACAGTCAACCAACAAAGGACAGCATGTACGAAGCTTTGTAATTTTTTGAACAAAGCACAAACAGTCATTCAATAAGGGAGAGCACATACAAATACACAAACCGTCAACCAACAAGGAGACCATGTACAAAACGCAAACAGTTAATCAACAAGGGAGAGCATGTGGAAATACACAAACAGTCATTCAACAAGGGAGAACAGGTACAGATACACAAATACTCAATCAACAATGGGGGAGCATGTACAAATACACAAATAATCAATCAACAAGGGAGAGCATGTACAAATACACAAACAGTCAGTCAACAAGGGAGAACAGGTACAGATACACAAATACTCAATCAACAATGGGGGAGCATGTACAAATACACAAATAGTCAATCAACAAGGGAGAGCATGTACAAATACACAAACAGTCAGTCAACAAGGGAGAACATGTACAGATACACAAACACTCAATCAACAAGGGAGGGCACTTACAAATACACAAACAGTCAATCAACAAGGGAGAGCATGTACAAATACACAAACAGTCAGTCAACAAGGGAGAGCATGTACAAATACAC
Organism: Sipunculus nudus; assembly: GCA_026874595.1. Lineage (NCBI taxonomy): Eukaryota > Metazoa > Annelida > Sipuncula > Golfingiida > Sipunculidae > Sipunculus > Sipunculus nudus. Next base: position 48,798,569 of record CM049312.1, read on the forward strand.
AAACAGTCAGTCAACAAGGGAGAACATGTACAGATACACAAATACTCAATCAACAAGGGAGGGCACTTACAAATACACAAATAGTCAATCAACAAGGGAGAGCATGTACAAATACACAAACAGTCAGTCAACAAGGGAGAACATGAACAGATACACAAATACTCAATCAACAAGGGAGGGCACTTACAAATACACAAATAGTCAATCAACAAGGGAGAGCATGTACAAATACACAAACAGTCAGTCAACAAGGGAGAACATGTACAGATACACAATTACTCAATCAACAAGGGAGGGAACTTACAAATACACAAATAGTCAATCAACAAGGGAGAGCATGTACAAATACACAAACAGTCAGTCAACAAGGGAGAACATGTACAATACACAAATACTCAATCAACAAGGGAGAGCACTTACAAATACACAAATAGTCAATCAACAAGGGAGAACATGTACAAATACACAAACAGTAAATCAACAAGGGAGAACATGTACAGATACACAAATACTCAATCAACAAGGGAGGGCACTTACAAATACACAAATAGTCAATCAACAAGGGAGAGCATGTACAAATACACAAACAGTCAGTCAACAAGGGAGAACATGTACAGATACACAAATACTCAATCAACAAGGGAGGGCACTTACAAATACACAAATAGTCAATCAACAAGGGAGAGCATGTACAAATACACAAACAGTCAGTCAACAAGGGAGAACATGTACAGATACACAATTACTCAATCAACAAGGGAGGGAACTTACAAATACACAAATAGTCAATCAACAAGGGAGAGCATGTACAAATACACAAACAGTCAGTCAACAAGGGAGAACATGTACAATACACAAATACTCAATCAACAAGGGAGAGCACTTACAAATACACAAATAGTCAATCAACAAGGGAGAACATGTACAAATACACAAACAGTAAATCAACAAGGGAGAACATGTACAGATACACAAATACTCAATCAACAAGGGAGGGCACTTACAAATACACAAATAGTCAATCAACAAGGGAGAGCATGTACAAATACACAAACAGTCAGTCAACAAGGGAGAACATGTACAGATACACAAATACTCAATCAACAAGGGAGGGCACTTACAAATACACAAATAGTTAATCAACAAGGGAGAGCATGTACAAATACACAAACAGTTAATCAATAAGGGAGAGTATGTAAAGATTAACAAACAATCATTCAAAATGGGAGAGCATGCACTATGAACAGACATTCAACAAGGGAGAGCATGTACAAATACACAAACAGTCATTCAACAAGGGAGAGCATGTACAAATACACAAACAGTCAATCACAAGGGAGAGTATGTAAGAATTAATAAACAATCATTCAACAAGGGAGAGCATACACTATAAACAGACATTTAACAAGGGAGGGCACTTACAAATACACAAACAGTCAATCAACAAGGGAGAGTATATGAGAATTAACAAACAATTCTTCAACAAGGAAGAGCATGCACTATAAACAAACATTCAACAAGGGAGGGCACTTACAAATACACAAATAGTCAATCAACAAGGGAGAACATGTACAAATACACAAACAGCCATTCAACAAGGGAGAGCATGTACAAATACACAAACAGTCATTCAACAAGGTAGAGCATGTACAAATACACAAACAGTAAATCACCAAGGGAGAGCATGTACAAATACACAAACAGTCATTCAACAAGGAAGAGCATGTACAAATACACAAACAGTAAATCATCAAGGGAGAGCATGTACAAATACACAAATAGTTAATCAACAAGGGAGAGCATGTACAAATACACAAACAGTTAATCAACAAGGGAGAGTGTGTAAAGATTAACAAACTATCATTCAACATGGGAGAGCATGCACTATGAACAGACATTCAACAAGGGAGGGCACTTACAAATACACAAATAGTGAATCAACAAGGGAGAACATGTATAAATACACAAACAGTCATTCAACAAGGGAGAGCATGTACAAATACACAAATAGTCAATCAACAAGGGAGAGCATGTACAAAACACAAACAGTCATTCAAAAAGGTAGAGCTTGTACAAATACACAAATAGTCAATCAAGAAGGGAGATCATGTACAAAACACAAACAGCCAACCAACAAGGGAGAGCATGTACAAATACATAATCAGTAAATCAACAAGGGAGAGCATGTACAAATACACAAACAGTCATTCAACAAGGGAGAGCATGCACAAATACACAAATAGTCAATCAACAAGGGAGAGCATGTACAAATACACAAACAGTCATTCAACAAGGGAGAGCATGTACAAATACACAAATAGTCAATCAAGAAGGGAGAGCATGTACAAAACACAAACAGTCAACCAACAAGGGAGAGCATGTACAAATACATAATCAGTAAATCAACAAGGGAGAGCATGTACAAATACACAAACAGTCAATCAACAAGGGAGAGCATGCACAAATACACAAATAGTCAATCAACAAGGGAGAGCATGTACAAATACACAAACAGTAAATCAACAAGGGATTGCATGTACAAATACACAAATAGTTAATCAACAAGGGAGAGCATGTACAAATACACAAACAGTTAATCAACAAGGGAGAGTATGTAAAGATTAACAAACAATCATTCAACTTCGGAGAGCATGCACTATGAAGAGACATTCAACAAGGGAGGGCACTTACAAATACACAAATAGTCAATCAACAAGGGAGAACATGTACAAAAACACAAATAGTCAATCAACAAGGGAGAACATGTACAAATACACAAATAGTCAATCAACAAGGGAGAGCATGTACAAAACACAAACAGGCATTGAACAAGGGAGAGCATGTACAAATACACAAATATTTAATCAACAAGGGAAAACATGTACAAATACACAGTCATTCAACAAAGGAGAGCATGTCAAATACACAAATAGTCAATCAAGAAGGGAGAGCATGTACAAATACACAAACAGTCAATCACAAGGGAGAGTATGTAAGAATTAACAAACAATCATTCAACAAGGGAGAGCATACACTATAAACAGACATTCAACAAGGGAGGGCACTTACAAATACACAAACAGTCAATCAACAAGGGAGAGTATATGAGAATTAACAAACAATTCTTCAACAAGGAAGAGCATGCACTATAAACAAACATTCAACAAGGGAGGGCACTTACAAATACACAAATAGTCAATCAACAAGGGAGAACATGTACAAATACACAAACAGCCATTCAACAAGGGAGAGCATGTACAAATACACAGTCATTCAACAAGGGAGAGCATGTACAAATACACAAACAGTAAATCAACAAGGGAGAGCATGTACAAATACACAAACAGTCATTCAAGAAGGAAGAGCATGTACAAATACACAAACAGTAAATCATCAAGGGAGAGCATGTACAAATACACAAATAGTTAATCAACAAGGGAGAGCATGTACAAATACACAAACAGTTAATCAACAAGGGAGAGTATGTAAAGATTAACAAACTATCATTCAACATGGGAGAGCATGCACTATGAACAGACATTCAACAAGGGAGGGCACTTACAAATACACAAATAGTGAATCAACAAGGGAGAACATGTATAAATACACAAACAGTCATTCAAAAAGGGAGAGCATGTACAAATACACAAATAGTCAATCAACAAGGGAGAGCATGTACAAAACACAAACAGTCATTCAAAAAGGTAGAGCATGTACAAATACACAAATAGTCAATCAAGAAGGGAGATCATGTACAAAACACAAACAGTCAACCAACAAGGGAGAGCATGTACAAATACATAATCAGTAAATCAACAAGGGAGAGCATGTACAAATACACAAACAGTCATTCAACAAGGGAGAGCATGCACAAATACACAAATAGTCAATCAACAAGGGAGAGCATGTACAAATACACAAACAGTCATTCACCAAGGGAGAGCATGTACAAATACACAAATAGTCAATCAAGAAGGGAGAGCATGTACAAAACACAAACAGTCAACCAACAAGGGAGAGCATGTACAAATACATAATCAGTAAATCAACAAGGGAGAGCATGTACAAATACACAAACAGTCATTCAACAAGGGAGAGCATGCACAAATACACAAATAGTCAATCAACAAGGGAGAGCATGTACAAATACACAAACAGTAAATCAACAAGGGATTGCATGTACAAATACACAAATAGTTAATCAACAAGGGAGAGCATGTACAAATACACAAACAGTTAATCAACAAGGGAGAGTATGTAAAGATTAACAAACAATCGTTCAACATGGGAGAGCATGCACTATGAAGAGACATTCAACAAGGGAGGGCACTTACAAATACACAAATAGTCAATCAACAAGGGAGAACATGTACAAAAACACAAATAGTCAATCAACAAGGGAGAACATGTACAAATACACAAATAGTCAATCAACAAGGGAGAGCATGTACAAAACACAAACAGGCATTGAACAAGGGAGAGCATGTACAAATACATAATCAGTAAATCATCAAGGGAGAGCATGTACAAATACACAAACAGTCCTTCAACAAGGGAGAGCATGCACAAATACACAAACAGTCATTCAACAAGGGAGAACATGTACAAATACACAAACAGTAAATCAAAGCAAGCCTGGAGAGCATGTACAAATACACAAAGAGTCCTTCAACAAGGGAGAGCATGCACAAATACACAAATAGTCAATCAACAAGGAAGAACATGTACAAATACACAAACAGTCATTCAACAAGGGAGAGCATGTACAAATACACAAATAGTCAACCAACAAGGGAAAGCATGTACAAAACACAAACAGTCAACCAACAAGGGAGAGCATGTACAAATACATAATCAGTAAATCAACAAGGGAGAGCATGTACAAATACAGAAACAGTCATTCAACAAGGGAGAGCATGCACAAATACACAAACAGTCATTCAACAAGGGAGAACATGTACAAATACACAAATAGTCAATCAACAAGGGAGAACTTGTACAAATACACAAACAGTCAGTCAACAAGGGAGAACATGTATAGATACACAAATAGTCAATCAACAAGGGAGGGCACTTACAAATACACAAATAGTCAATCAACAAGGGAAAGCATGTACAAATACACAAACAGTCATTCAACAAGGGAGAGCATGTACAAATACACAAACAGTCATTCAACAAGGGAAAGCATGTACAATTACACAAACAGTAAATCAACAAGGGAGAGCATGTACAAATACACAAACAGTCATTCAACAAGGGACAGCATGTACAAATACACAAACAGTCAGTCAACAAGGGAGAACATGTACAAATACACAAATAGTCAATCAACAAGGGAGAGCATGTACAAATACACAAACAGTAAATCAACAAGGGAGAGCATGTACAAATACAAAAACAGTCATTCAACAAGGGAGAGCATGTACAAATACACAAACAGTCAATCACAAGGGAGAGTATGTAAGAATTAACAAACAATCATTCAACAAGGGAGAGCATGCACTATAAACAAACATTCATGGGAGGGCACTTACAAATACACAAATAGTCAATCAATAAGGGAGAACATGTACAAATACACAAACAGCCATTCAACAAGGGAGAGCATGTACAAATACACAAACAGTCATTCAACAAGGTAGAGTATGTACAAATACACAAACAGTAAATCAACAAGGGAGAGCATGTACAAAAACACAAACAGTCATTCAACAAGGGAGAGCATGTACAAATACACAAATAGTTAATCAACAAGGGAGAGCATGTACAAATACACAAACAGTTAATCAACAAGGGAGAGTATGTACAAATACACAAACAGTCATTCAACAACAGAGAGCATGTACAAATACACAAATCGTTAATCAACAAGGGAAAACATGTACAAATACACAGTCATTAAACAAGGGAGAGCATGTAGAAATACACAAACAGTCATTCAACAAGGAAGAGCATGTACAAATACACAAACAGTCATTCAACAAGGGAAAGAATGTACAAATACACAAACAGTAAATCAACAAGGGAGAGCATGTACAAATACACAAACAGTAAATCAACAAAGGAGAGCATGTACAAATACACAAATAGTCAATCAACAAGGGAGAGCATGTACAAATACACAAATAGTCAATCAACAAGGGAAAGCATGTACAAATACACAAACAGTAAATCAACAAGGGAGAGCATGTACAAATACACAAACAGTAAATCAACAAAGGAGAGCATGTACAAATACACAAATAGTCAATCAACAAGGGAAAGCATGTACAAATACACAAACAGTAAATCAACAAGGGAGAGCATGTACAAATACACAAATAGTCAATCAACAAGGGAGAGCATGTACAAATATAGTCAACCAACAAGGGAGAGCATGTACAAATACACAAACAGTCAGTCAACAAGGGAGAACATGTACAAATACACGAACAGTCAACCAACAAAGGATAGCATGTACGAAGCTTTGTAATTTTTTTGTACAAAGCACAAACAGTCATTCAATAAGGGAGAGCACATACAAATACACAAACCGTCAACCAACAAGGAGACCATGTACAAAACATTAACAGTTAATCAACAAGGGAGAGCATGTACAAATACACAAACAGTAAATCAACAAGGGAGAGCATGTACAAATACACAAACAGTCATTCAACAAGGGAGAGCATGTACAAATACACAAACAGTAAATCAAAGCAAGCTGGGAGAGCATGTACAAATACACAAATAGTCAATCAACAAGGGAGAGCATGTACAAATACACAAACAGTCAGTTAACAAGAGAGAACATGTACAAATACACGAACAGTCAACCAACAAAGGACAGCATGTATGAAGCTTTGTAATTTTTTGTACAAAGCACAAATAGTCATTCAATAAGGGAGAACACATACAAATACACAAACCGTCAACCAACAAAGAGACCATGTACAAATACACAAACAGCCATTCAACAAGGGAGAGCATGTACAAATACACAAACAGTCATTCTACAAGGGAGAGCATGTACAAATACACAAACAGTAAATCAACAAGGGAGAGCATGTACAAATAAACAAACAGTCATTCAACAAGGGAGAGCATGTACAAATACACAAATAGTTAATCAACAAGGGAAAACATGTACAAATACACAGTCATTAAACAAGGGAGAGCATGTACAAATACACAAACAGTCATTCAACAAGGAAGAGCATGTACAAATACACAAACAGTCATTCAACAAGGGAGAACATGTACAAATACACAAACAGTAAATCAAAGCAAGCCTGGAGAGCATGTACAAATACACAAATAGTCAATCAACAAGGGAGAGCATGTACAAATACACAAATAGTCAATCAACAAGGGAGAGCATGTACAAATACACAAACAGTCATTCAACAAGGGAGAACATGTAAAAATACACAAACAGTTAATCAACAAGGGAGAGCATGTGGAAATACACAAACAGTCATTCAACAAGGGAGAGCATGTAGAAATACACAAACGGTCAATCAACAAGGGACAGTATATAAGAATTAACAAACAATCCTTCAACAAGGGAGAGCATGCACTATAAACAGACATTCAACAAGGGAGGGCATTTAGAAATACACAAATAGTCAATCAACAAGGGAGAGTATGTAAAAATACACAAACAGTCATTCAACAAGGGAGAGCATGTACAAATACACAAATAGTCAATCAACAAGGGAGAGCATGTACAAAACACAAACAGTCAACCAACAAGGGAGAGCATGTACAAATACACAAACAGTAAATCAACAAGGGAGAACTTGTACAAATACTCAAACAGTCAGTCAACAAGGGAGAGCATGTACAAATACACAAACAGTCATTCAACAAGGGAGAGCATGTACAAATACACAAACAGTCATTCAACAAGGGAAAGCATGTACAAATACACAAAGAGTAAATCAACTAGGGAAAACATGTACAAATACACAGTCATTCAACAAGGGAGAGCATGTACAAATACACAAACAGTCATTCAACAAGGAAGAGCATGTACAAATACACAAACAGTCATTCAACAAGGGAGAGCATGTACAAATACACAAACAGTAAATCAAAGCAAGCCTGGAGAGCATGTACAAATACTCAAAAAGTCAATCAACAAGGGAGAGCATGTACAAATACACAAACAGTCATTCAACAAGGGAGAGCATGTACAAATACACAAACAGTCATTCAACAAGGAAGAGCATGTACAAATACACAAACAGTCATTCAACAAGGGAGAGCATGTACAAATACACAAACAGTAAATCAAAGCAAGCCTGGAGAGCATGTACAAATACTCAAATAGTCAATCAACAAGGGAGAGCATGTACAAATACACAAACAGTCAGTCAACAAGGGAGAACATGTACAAATACACGAACAGTCAACCAACAAAGGACAGCATGTACGAAGCTTTGTAATTTTTTGAACAAAGCACAAACAGTCATTCAATAAGGGAGAGCACATACAAATACACAAACCGTCAACCAACAAGGAGACCATGTACAAAACGCAAACAGTTAATCAACAAGGGAGAGCATGTGGAAATACACAAACAGTCATTCAACAAGGGAGAACAGGTACAGATACACAAATACTCAATCAACAATGGGGGAGCATGTACAAATACACAAATAGTCAATCAACAAGGGAGAGCATGTACAAATACACAAACAGTCAGTCAACAAGGGAGAACAGGTACAGATACACAAATACTCAATCAACAATGGGGGAGCATGTACAAATACACAAATAGTCAATCAACAAGGGAGAGCATGTACAAATACACAAACAGTCAGTCAACAAGGGAGAACATGTACAGATACACAAACACTCAATCAACAAGGGAGGGCACTTACAAATACACAAACAGTCAATCAACAAGGGAGAGCATGTACAAATACACAAACAGTCAGTCAACAAGGGAGAGCATGTACAAATACACAAACAGTCAGTCAACAAGGGAGAACATGTACAGATACACAAATACTCAATCAACAAGGGAGGGCACTTACAAATACACAAATAGTCAATCAACAAGGGAGAGCATGTACAAATACACAAACAGTCAGTCAACAAGGGAGAACATGTACAGATACACAAATGCTCAATCAACAAGGGAGGGCACTTACAAATACACAAATAGTCAATCAACAAGGGAGAGCATGTACAAATACACAAACAGTCAGTCAACAAGGGAGAACATGTACAGATACACAATTACTCAATCAACAAGGGAGGGAACTTACAAATACACAAATAGTCAATCAACAAGGGAGAGCATGTACAAATACACAAACAGTCAGTCAACAAGGGAGAACATGTACAATACACAAATACTCAATCAACAAGGGAGAGCACTTACAAATACACAAATAGTCAATCAACAAGGGAGAACATGTACAAATACACAAACAGTAAATCAACAAGGGAGAACATGTACAGATACACAAATACTCAATCAACAAGGGAGGGCACTTACAAATACACAAATAGTCAATCAACAAGGGAGAGCATGTACAAATACACAAACAGTCAGTCAACAAGGGAGAACATGTACAGATACACAAATACTCAATCAACAAGGGAGGGCACTTACAAATACACAAATAGTCAATCAACAAGGGAGAGCATGTACAAATACACAAACAGTCAGTCAACAAGGGAGAGCATGTACAAATACACAAATAGTCAGTCAACAAGGGAGAACATGTACAAATACACGAACAGTCAACCAACAAAGGATAGCATGTACGAAGCTTTGTAATTTTTTGTACAAAGCACAAACAATCATTCAATAAGGGAGAGCACATACAAATACACAAACCGTCAACCAACAAGGAGACCATGTACAAAACGCAAACAGTTAATCAACAAGGGAGAGCATGTGGAAATACACAAACAGTCAATCAACAAGGGAGAGCATGTACAAATACACAAACAGTCAGTCAACAAGGGAGAACATGTACAGATACACAATTACTCAATCAACAAGGGAGGGCACTTACAAATACACAAATAGTCAATCAACAAGGGAGAGCATGTACAAATACACAAACAGTCAGTCAACAAGGGAGAACATGTACAATACACAAATACTCAATCAACAAGGGAGAGCACTTACAAATACACAAATAGTCAATCAACAAGGGAGAACATGTACAAATACACAAACAGTAAATCAACAAGGGAGAACATGTACAGATACACAAATACTCAATCAACAAGGGAGGGCACTTACAAATACACAAATATTCAATCAACAAGGGAGAGCATGTACAAATACACAAACAGTCAGTCAACAAGGGAGAACATGTACAGATACACAAATACTCAATCAACAAGGGAGGGCACTTACAAATACACAAATAGTCAATCAACAAGGGAGAGCATGTACAAATACACAAACAGTCAGTCAACAAGGGAGAGCATGTACAAATACACAAATAGTCAGTCAACAAGGGAGAACATGTACAAATACACGAACAGTCAACCAACAAAGGATAGCATGTACGAAGCTTTGTAATTTTTTGTACAAAGCACAAACAATCATTCAATAAGGGAGAGCACATACAAATACACAAACCGTCAACCAACAAGGAGACCATGTACAAAACGCAAACAGTTAATCAACAAGGGAGAGCATGTGGAAATACACAAACAGTCATTCAACAAGGGAGAGCATGTAGAAATACACAAACAGTCAAACAAGGGAGAGCATGTAGAAATGCACAAACAGTCAATCAACAAGGGACAGTATATAAGAATTAACAAACAATCCTTCAACAAGGGAGAGCATGCACTATAAACAGACATTCAACAAGGGAGGGCACTTACAAATACAAATATAGTCCATCAACAATGGAGAGTATGTACAAATACACACACAGTCAGTCAACAAGGGAGAGCATGTACAAATACACAGTCAGTCAACAAGGGAGAGCATGTACAAAACACAAACAGTCAACCAACAAGGGATAGCATGTACAAATACACAAATAGTCAATCAACAAGGGAGAGCATGTACAAATACACAAACAGTCAATCAACAAGGGAGAGCATGTACAAATACACAAACAGTCATTCAACAAGGGAGAGCATGTACAAATACACAAATATTTAATCAACAAGGGAAAACATGTACAAATACACAGTCATTCAACAAGGGAGAGCATGTACAAATACACAAACAGTCATTCAACAAGGAAGAGCATGTACAAATACACAAACAGTCATTCAACAAGGGAGAACATGTACAAATACACAAACAGTAAATCAAAGCAAGCCTGGAGAGCATGTACAAATACACAAATAGTCAATCAATAAGGGAGAGCATGTACAAATACACAAATAGTCAATCAACAAGGGAGAGCATGTACAAATACACAAACAGTCATTCAACAAGGGAGAACATGTAAAAATACACAAACAGTTAATCAACAAGGGAGAGCATGTGGAAATACACAAACAGTCATTCAACAAGGGAGAGCATGTACAAATACACAAACAGTCATTCAACAAGGGAGAGCATGTACAAATACACAAACAGTCAGTCAACAAGGGAGAGCATGTACAAATACACAAACAGTCAGTCAACAAGGGAGAGCATGTACAAATACACAAATAGTCAGTCAACAAAGGAGAACATGTACAAATACACGAACAATCAACCAACAAAGGATAGCATGTACGAAGCTTTGTAATTTTTTGTACAAAGCACAAACAATCATTCAATAAGGGAGAGCACATACAAATACACAAACCGTCAACCAACAAGGAGACCATGTACAAAACGCAAACAGTTAATCAACAAGGGAGAGCATGTGGAAATACACAAACAGTCATTCAACAAGGGAGAGCATGTAGAAATACACAAACAGTCAAACAAGGGAGAGCATGTAGAAATACACAAACAGTCAATCAACAAGGGACAGTATATAAGAATTAACAAACAATCCTTCAACAAGGGAGAGCATGCACTATAAACAGACATTCAACAAGGGAGGGCATTTACAAATACACAAATAGTCAATCAACAAGGGAGAGTATGTAAAAATACACAAACAGTCATTCAACAAGGGAGAGCATGTACAAATACACAAATAGTCAATCAACAAGGGAGAGCATGTACAAAACACAAACAGTCAACCAACAAGGGAGAGCATGTACAAATACACAAACAGTAAATCAACAAGGGAGAACTTGTACAAATACTCAAACAGTCAGTCAACAAGGGAGAGCATGTACAAATACACAAACAGTCATTCAACAAGGGAGAGCATGTACAAATACACAAACAGTCATTCAACAAGGGAAAGCATGTACAAATACACAAAGAGTAAATCAACTAGGGAAAACATGTACAAATACACAGTCATTCAACAAGGGAGAGCATGTACAAATACACAAACAGTCATTCAACAAGGAAGAGCATGTACAAATACACAAACAGTCATTCAACAAGGGAGAGCATGTACAAATACACAAACAGTAAATCAAAGCAAGCCTGGAGAGCATGTACAAATACTCAAAAAGTCAATCAACAAGGGAGAGCATGTACAAATACACAAACAGTCATTCAACAAGGGAGAGCATGTACAAATACACAAACAGTCATTCAACAAGGAAGAGCATGTACAAATACACAAACAGTCATTCAACAAGGGAGAGCATGTACAAATACACAAACAGTAAATCAAAGCAAGCCTGGAGAGCATGTACAAATACTCAAATAGTCAATCAACAAGGGAGAGCATGTACAAATACACAAACAGTCAGTCAACAAGGGAGAACATGTACAAATACACGAACAGTCAACCAACAAAGGACAGCATGTACGAAGCTTTGTAATTTTTTGAACAAAGCACAAACAGTCATTCAATAAGGGAGAGCACATACAAATACACAAACCGTCAACCAACAAGGAGACCATGTACAAAACGCAAACAGTTAATCAACAAGGGAGAGCATGTGGAAATACACAAACAGTCATTCAACAAGGGAGAACAGGTACAGATACACAAATACTCAATCAACAATGGGGGAGCATGTACAAATACACAAATAATCAATCAACAAGGGAGAGCATGTACAAATACACAAACAGTCAGTCAACAAGGGAGAACAGGTACAGATACACAAATACTCAATCAACAATGGGGGAGCATGTACAAATACACAAATAGTCAATCAACAAGGGAGAGCATGTACAAATACACAAACAGTCAGTCAACAAGGGAGAACATGTACAGATACACAAACACTCAATCAACAAGGGAGGGCACTTACAAATACACAAACAGTCAATCAACAAGGGAGAGCATGTACAAATACACAAACAGTCAGTCAACAAGGGAGAGCATGTACAAATACACAAACAGTCAGTCAACAAGGGAGAACATGTACAGATACACAAATACTCAATCAACAAGGGAGGGCACTTACAAATACACAAATAGTCAATCAACAAGGGAGAGCATGTACAAATACACAAACAGTCAGTCAACAAGGGAGAACATGAACAGATACACAAATACTCAATCAACAAGGGAGGGCACTTACAAATACACAAATAGTCAATCAACAAGGGAGAGCATGTACAAATACACAAACAGTCAGTCAACAAGGGAGAACATGTACAGATACACAATTACTCAATCAACAAGGGAGGGAACTTACAAACACACAAATAGTCAATCAACAAGGGAGAGCATGTACAAATACACAAACAGTCAGTCAACAAGGGAGAACATGTACAATACACAAATACTCAATCAACAAGGGAGAGCACTTACAAATACACAAATAGTCAATCAACAAGGGAGAACATGTACAAATACACAAACAGTAAATCAACAAGGGAGAACATGTACAGATACACAAATACTCAATCAACAAGGGAGGGCACTTACAAATACACAAATAGTCAATCAACAAGGGAGAGCATGTATAAATACACAAACAGTCAGTCAACAAGGGAGAACATGTACAGATACACAAATACTCAATCAACAAGGGAGGGCACTTACAAATACACAAATAGTCAATCAACAAGGGAGAGCATGTACAAATACACAAACAGTCAGTCAACAAGGGAGAGCATGTACAAATACACAAATAGTCAGTCAACAAGGGAGAACATGTACAAATACACGAACAGTCAACCAACAAAGGATAGCATGTACGAAGCTTTGTAATTTTTTGTACAAAGCACAAACAATCATTCAATAAGGGAGAGCACATACAAATACACAAACCGTCAACCAACAAGGAGACCATGTACAAAACGCAAACAGTTAATCAACAAGGGAGAGCATGTGGAAATACACAAACAGTCAATCAACAAGGGAGAGCATGTACAAATACACAAACAGTCAGTCAACAAGGGAGAACATGTACAGATACACAATTACTCAATCAACAAGGGAGGGCACTTACAAATACACAAATAGTCAATCAACAAGGGAGAGCATGTACAAATACACAAACAGTCAGTCAACAAGGGAGAACATGTACAATACACAAATACTCAATCAACAAGGGAGAGCACTTACAAATACACAAATAGTCAATCAACAAGGGAGAGCAAGTACAAATACACAAACAGTCAGTCAACAAGGGAGAGCATGTACAAATACACAAATAGTCAGTCAACAAGGGAGAACATGTACAAATACACGAACAGTCAACCAACAAAGGATAGCATGTACGAAGCTTTGTAATTTTTTGTACAAAGCACAAACAATCATTCAATAAGGGAGAGCACATACAAATACACAAACCGTCAACCAACAAGGAGACCATGTACAAAACGCAAACAGTTAATCAACAAGGGAGAGCATGTGGAAATACACAAACAGTCATTCAACAAGGGAGAGCATGTAGAAATACACAAACAGTCAAACAAGGGAGAGCATGTAGAAATACACAAACAGTCAATCAACAAGGGAGAGTATATAAGAATTAACAAACAATCCTTCAACAAGGGAGAGCATGCACTATAAACAGACATTCAACAAGGGAGGGCACTTACAAATACAAAAATAGTCCATCAACAATGGAGAGTATGTACAAATACACAAACAGTCAGTCAACAAGGGAGAGCATGTACAAATACACAGTCAGTCAACAAGGGAGAGCATGTACAAAACACAAACAGTCAACCAACAAGGGATAGCATGTACAAATACACAAATAGTCAATCAACAAGGGAGAGCATGTACAAATACACAAACAGTCAATCAACAAGGGAGAGCATGTACAAATACACAAACAGTCATTCAACAAGGGAGAGCATGTACTAATACACAAATATTTAATCAACAAGGGAAAACATGTACAAATACACAGTCATTCAACAAGGGAGAGCATGTACAAATACACAAACAGTCATTCAACAAGGAAGAGCATGTACAAATACACAAACAGTCATTCAACAAGGGAGAACATGTACAAATACACAAACAGTAAATCAAAGCAAGCCTGGAGGGCACTTACAAATACACAAATAGTCAATCAACAAGGGAGAGCATGTACAAATACACAAACAGTCAGTCAACAAGGGAGAACATGTACAATACACAAATACTCAATCAACAAGGGAGAGCACTTACAAATACACAAATAGTCAATCAACAAGGGAGAGCAAGTACAAATACACAAACAGTCAGTCAACAAGGGAGAGCATGTACAAATACACAAATAGTCAGTCAACAAGGGAGAACATGTACAAATACACGAACAGTCAACCAACAAAGGATAGCATGTACGAAGCTTTGTAATTTTTTGTACAAAGCACAAACAATCATTCAATAAGGGAGAGCACATACAAATACACAAACCGTCAACCAACAAGGAGACCATGTACAAAACGCAAACAGTTAATCAACAAGGGAGAGCATGTGGAAATACACAAACAGTCATTCAACAAGGGAGAGCATGTACAAATACACAAACAGTCATTCAACAAGGGAGAACATGTAAAAATACACAAACAGTTAATCAACAAGGGAGAGCATGTGGAAATACACAAACAGTCATTCAACAAGGGAGAGCATGTAGAAATACACAAACAGTCAATCAACAAGGGACAGTATATAAGAATTAACAAACAATCCTTCAACAAGGGAGAGCATGCACTATAAACAGACATTCAACAAGGGAGGGCATTTACAGATACACAAACAGTCAATCAACAAGGGAGAGTATGTAAAAATACACAAACAGTCATTCAACGCGGGAGAGCATGTACAAATACACAAACAGTCAATCAACACGGGAGAGCATGTACAAAACACAAACAGTCAACCAACAAGGGAGAGCATGTACAAATACACAAACAGTAAATCAACAAGGGAGAACTTGTACAAATACTCAAACAGTCAGTCAACAAGGGAGAGCATGTACAAATACACAAACAGTCATTCAACAAGGGAGAGCATGTACAAATACACAAACAGTCATTCAACAAGGGAAAGCATGTACAAATACACAAAGAGTAAATCAACAAGGGAAAACATGTACAAATACACAGTCATTCAACAAGGGAGAGCATGTACAAATACACAAACAGTCATTCAACAAGGAAGAGCATGTACAAATACACAAACAGTCATTCAACAAGGGAGAGCATGTACAAATACACAAACAGTCAGTCAACAAGGGAGAGCATGTACAAATACACAAATAGTCAGTCAACAAGGGAGAACATGTACAAATACACGAACAGTCAACCAACAAAGGATAGCATGTACGAAGCTTTGTAATTTTTTGTACAAAGCACAAACAATCATTCAATAAGGGAGAGCACATACAAATACACAAACCGTCAACCAACAAGGAGACCATGTACAAAACGCAAACAGTTAATAAACAAGGGAGAGCATGTGGAAATACACAAACAGTCATTCAACAAGGGAGAGCATGTAGAAATACACAAACAGTCAAACAAGGGAGAGCATGTAGAAATACACAAACAGTCAATCAACAAGGGACAGTATATAAGAATTAACAATCCTTCAACAAGGGAGAGCATGCACTATAAACAGACATTCAACAAGGGAGGGCACTTACAAATACACAAATAGTCAATCAACAAGGGAGAGTATGTACAAATACACAAACAGTCAGTCAACAAGGGAGAGCATGTACAAATACACAAACAGTCAGTCAACAAGGGAGAGTATGTAAAAATACACAAACAGTCATTCAACAAGGGAGAGCATGTACAAATACACAAATAGTCAATCAACAAGGGAGAGCATGTACAAAACACAAACAGTCAACCAACAAGGGAGAGCATGTACAAATACACAAACAGTAAATCAACAAGGGAGAACTTGTACAAATACTCAAACAGTCAGTCAACAAGGGAGAGCATGTACAAATACACAAACAGTCATTCAACAAGGGAGAGCATGTACAAATACACAAACAGTCATTCAACAAGGGAAAGCATGTACAAATACACAAAGAGTAAATCAACTAGGGAAAACATGTACAAATACACAGTCATTCAACAAGGGAGAGCATGTACAAATACACAAACAGTCATTCAACAAGGAAGAGCATGTACAAATACACAAACAGTCATTCAACAAGGGAGAGCATGTACAAATACACAAACAGTAAATCAAAGCAAGCCTGGAGAGCATGTACAAATACTCAAAAAGTCAATCAACAAGGGAGAGCATGTACAAATACACAAACAGTCATTCAACAAGGGAGAGCATGTACAAATACACAAACAGTCATTCAACAAGGAAGAGCATGTACAAATACACAAACAGTCATTCAACAAGGGAGAGCATGTACAAATACACAAACAGTAAATCAAAGCAAGCCTGGAGAGCATGTACAAATACTCAAATAGTCAATCAACAAGGGAGAGCATGTACAAATACACAAACAGTCAGTCAACAAGGGAGAACATGTACAAATACATGAACAGTCAACCAACAAAGGACAGCATGTACGAAGCTTTGTAATTTTTTGAACAAAGCACAAACAGTCATTCAATAAGGGAGAGCACATACAAATACACAAACCGTCAACCAACAAGGAGACCATGTACAAAACGCAAACAGTTAATCAACAAGGGAGAGCATGTGGAAATACACAAACAGTCATTCAACAAGGGAGAACAGGTACAGATACACAAATACTCAATCAACAATGGGGGAGCATGTACAAATACACAAATAGTCAATCAACAAGGGAGAGCATGTACAAATACACAAACAGTCAGTCAACAAGGGAGAACAGGTACAGATACACAAATACTCAATCAACAATGGGGGAGCATGTACAAATACACAAATAGTCAATCAACAAGGGAGAGCATGTACAAATACACAAACAGTCAGTCAACAAGGGAGAACATGTACAGATACACAAACACTCAATCAACAAGGGAGGGCACTTACAAATACACAAACAGTCAATCAACAAGGGAGAGCATGTACAAATACACAAACAGTCAGTCAACAAGGGAGAGCATGTACAAATACACAAACAGTCAGTCAACAAGGGAGAACATGTACAGATACACAAATACTCAATCAACAAGGGAGGGCACTTACAAATACACAAATAGTCAATCAACAAGGGAGAGCATGTACAAATACACAAACAGTCAGTCAACAAGGGAGAACATGTACAGATACACAAATACTCAATCAACAAGGGAGGGCACTTACAAATACACAAATAGTCAATCAACAAGGGAGAGCATGTACAAATACACAAACAGTCAGTCAACAAGGGAGAACATGTACAGATACACAATTACTCAATCAACAAGGGAGGGAACTTACAAATACACAAATAGTCAATCAACAAGGGAGAGCATGTACAAATACACAAACAGTCAGTCAACAAGGGAGAACATGTACAATACACAAATACTCAATCAACAAGGGAGAGCACTTACAAATACACAAATAGTCAATCAACAAGGGAGAACATGTACAAATACACAAACAGTAAATCAACAAGGGAGAACATGTACAGATACACAAATACTCAATCAACAAGGGAGGGCACTTACAAATACACAAATAGTCAATCAACAAGGGAGAGCATGTACAAATACACAAACAGTCAGTCAACAAGGGAGAACATGTACAGATACACAAATACTCAATCAACAAGGGAGGGCACTTACAAATACACAAATAGTCAATCAACAAGGGAGAGCATGTACAAATACACAAACAGTCAGTCAACAAGGGAGAGCATGTACAAATACACAAATAGTCAGTCAACAAGGGAGAACATGTACAAATACACGAACAGTCAACCAACAAAGGATAGCATGTACGAAGCTTTGTAATTTTTTGTACAAAGCACAATCAATCATTCAATAAGGGAGAGCACATACAAATACACAAACCGTCAACCAACAAGGAGACCATGTACAAAACGCAAACAGTTAATCAACAAGGGAGAGCATGTGGAAATACACAAACAGTCAATCAACAAGGGAGAGCATGTACAAATACACAAACAGTCAGTCAACAAGGGAGAACATGTACAGATACACAATTACTCAATCAACAAGGGAGGGCACTTACAAATACACAAATAGTCAATCAACAAGGGAGAGCATGTACAAATACACAAACAGTCAGTCAACAAGGGAGAACATGTACAATACACAAATACTCAATCAACAAGGGAGAGCACTTACAAATACACAAATAGTCAATCAACAAGGGAGAACATGTACAAATACACAAACAGACATTCAACAAGGGAGGGCACTTACAAATACACAAATAGTCAATCAACAAGGGAGAGCATGTACAAATACACAAACAGTCATTCAACAAGGGAGAGCATGTACAAATACACAAACAGTCAGTCAACAAGGGAGAACATGTACAGATACACAAATACTCAATCAACAAGGGAGGGCACTTACAAATACACAAATAGTCAATCAACAAGGGAGAGCATGTACAAATACACAAACAGTCAGTCAACAAGGGAGAGCATGTACAAATACACAAATAGTCAGTCAACAAGGGAGAACATGTACAAATACACGAACAGTCAACCAACAAAGGATAGCATGTACGAAGCTTTGTAATTTTTTGTACAAAGCACAAACAATCATTCAATAAGGGAGAGCACATACAAATACACAAACCGTCAACCAACAAGGAGACCATGTACAAAACGCAAACAGTTAATCAACAAAGGAGAGCATGTGGAAATACACAAACAGTCATTCAACAAGGGAGAGCATGTAGAAATACACAAACAGTCAAACAAGGGAGAGCATGTAGAAATGCACAAACAGTCAATCAACAAGGGACAGTATATAAGAATTAACAAACAATCCTTCAACAAGGGAGAGCATGCACTATAAACAGACATTCAACAAGGGAGGGCACTTACAAATACAAAAATAGTCCATCAACAATGGAGAGTATGTACAAATACACAAACAGTCAGTCAACAAGGGAGAGCATGTACAAATACACAGTCAGTCAACAAGGGAGAGCATGTACAAAACACAAACAGTCAACCAACAAGGGATAACATGTACAAATACACAAATAGTCAATCAACAAGGGAGAGCATGTACAAATACACAAACAGTCAATCAACAAGGGAGAGCATGTACAAATACACAAACAGTCATTCAACAAGGGAGAGCATGTACAAATACACAAATATTTAATCAACAAGGGAAAACATGTACAAATACACAGTCATTCAACAAGGGAGAGCATGTACAAATACACAAACAGTCATTCAACAAGGAAGAGCATGTACAAATACACAAACAGTCATTCAACAAGGGAGAACATGTACAAATACACAAACAGTAAATCAAAGCAAGCCTGGAGAGCATGTACAAATACACAAATAGTCAATCAATAAGGGAGAGCATGTACAAATACACAAATAGTCAATCAACAAGGGAGAGCATGTACAAATACACAAACAGTCATTCAACAAGGGAGAACATGTAAAAATACACAAACAGTTAATCAACAAGGGAGAGCATGTGGAAATACACAAACAGTCATTCAACAAGGGAGAGCATGTAGAAATACACAAACAGTCAATCAACAAGGGACAGTATATAAGAATTAACAAACAATCCTTCAACAAGGGAGAGCATGCACTATAAACAGACATTCAACAAGGGAGGGCATTTACAGATACACAAATAGTCAATCAACAAGGGAGAGTATGTAAAAATACACAAACAGTCATTCAACAAGGGAGAGCATGTACAAATACACAAACAGTCAATCAACAAGGGAGAGCATGTACAAAACACAAACAGTCAACCAACAAGGGAGAGCATGTACAAATACACAAACAGTAAATCAACAAGGGAGAACTTGTACAAATACTCAAACAGTCAGTCAACAAGGGAGAGCATGTACAAATACACAAACAGTCATTCAACAAGGGAGAGCATGTACAAATACACAAACAGTCATTCAACAAGGGAAAGCATGTACAAATACACAAAGAGTAAATCAACAAGGGAAAACATGTACAAATACACAGTCATTCAACAAGGGAGAGCATGTACAAATACACAAACAGTCATTCAACAAGGAAGAGCATGTACAAATACACAAACAGTCATTCAACAAGGGAGAGCATGTACAAATACACAAACAGTCAGTCAACAAGGGAGAGCATGTACAAATACACAAACAGTCAGTCAACAAGGGAGAGCATGTACAAATACACAAATAGTCAGTCAACAAGGGAGAACATGTACAAATACACGAACAATCAACCAACAAAGGATAGCATGTACGAAGCTTTGTAATTTTTTGTACAAAGCACAAACAATCATTCAATAAGGGAGAGCACATACAAATACACAAACCGTCAACCAACAAGGAGACCATGTACAAAACGCAAACAGTTAATCAACAAGGGAGAGCATGTGGAAATACACAAACAGTCATTCAACAAGGGAGAGCATGTAGAAATACACAAACAGTCAAACAAGGGAGAGCATGTAGAAATACACAAACAGTCAATCAACAAGGGACAGTATATAAGAATTAACAAACAATCCTTCAACAAGGGAGAGCATGCACTATAAACAGACATTCAACAAGGGAGGGCACTTACAAATACACAAATAGTCAATCAACAAGGGAGAGCATGTACAAATACACAAACAGTCAGTCAACAAGGGAGAGCATGTACAAATACACAAACAGTCATTCAACAAGGGAGAGCATGTACAAATACACAAACAGTCATTCAACAAGGGAAAGCATGTACAAATACACAAAGAGTAAATCAACAAGGGAAAACATGTACAAATACACAGTCATTCAACAAGGGAGAGCATGTACAAATACACAAACAGTCATTCAACAAGGAAGAGCATGTACAAATACACAAACAGTCATTCAACAAGGGAGAGCATGTACAAATACACAAACAGTAAATCAAAGCAAGCCTGGAGAGCATGTACAAATACTCAAAAAGTCAATCAACAAGGGAGAGCATGTACAAATACACAAACAGTCATTCAACAAGGGAGAGCATGTACAAATACACAAACAGTCATTCAACAAGGGAGAGCATGTACAAATACACAAACAGTAAATCAAAGCAAGCCTGGAGAGCATGTACAAATACTCAAATAGTCAATCAACAAGGGAGAGTATGTACAAATACACAAACAGTCATTCAACAAGGGAGAGCATGTACAAATACACAAATAGTCAATCAACAAGGGAGAGCATGTACAAATGACAAACAGTCTACCAACAAGGGAGAGCATGTACAAATACACAAACAGTCAGTCAACAAGGGAGAGCATGTACAAATACACAAACAGTCATTCAACAAGGGAGAGCATGTACAAATACACAAACAGTAAATCAAAGCAAGCTGGGAGAGCATGTACAAATACACAAATAGTCAATCAACAAGGGAGAGCATGTACAAATACAGAAACAGTCAGTTAACAAGAGAGAACATGTACAAATACACGAACAGTCAACCAACAAAGGACAGCATGTACGAAGCTTTGTAATTTTTTGTACAAAGCACAAACAGTCATTCAATAAGGGAGAGCATGTACAAATACACAAACAGTAAATCAACAAGGGAGAGCATGTACAAATAAACAAACAGTCATTCAACAAGGGAGAGCATGTACAAATACACAAATAGTTAATCAACAAGGAAGAGCATGTACAAATACACAGTCATTAAACAAGGGAGAGCATGTACAAATACACAAACAGTCATTCAACAAGGAAGAGCATGTACAAATACACAAACAGTCATTCAACAAGGGAGAACATGTACAAATACACAAACAGTAAATCAAAGCAAGCCTGGAGAGCATGTACAAATACACAAATAGTCAATCAACAAGGGAGAGCATGTACAAATACACAAATAGTCAATCAACAAGGGAGAGCATGTACAAATACACAAACAGTCATTCAACAAGGGAGAGCATGTAGAAATACACAAACGGTCAATCAACAAGGGACAGTATATAAGAATTAACAAACAATCCTTCAACAAGGGAGAGCATGCACTATAAACAGACATTCAACAAGGGAGGGCATTTACAAATACACAAATAGTCAATCAACAAGGGAGAGTATGTAAAAATACACAAACAGTCATTCAACAAGGGAGAGCATGTACAAATACACAAATAGTCAATCAACAAGGGAGAGCATGTACAAAACACAAACAGTCAACCAACAAGGGAGAGCATGTACAAATACACAAACAGTAAATCAACAAGGGAGAACTTGTACAAATACTCAAACAGTCAGTCAACAAGGGAGAGCATGTACAAATACACAAACAGTCATTCAACAAGGGAGAGCATGTACAAATACACAAACAGTCATTCAACAAGGGAAAGCATGTACAAATACACAAAGAGTAAATCAACTAGGGAAAACATGTACAAATACACAGTCATTCAACAAGGGAGAGCATGTACAAATACACAAACAGTCATTCAACAAGGAAGAGCATGTACAAATACACAAACAGTCATTCAACAAGGGAGAGCATGTACAAATACACAAACAGTAAATCAAAGCAAGCCTGGAGAGCATGTACAAATACTCAAAAAGTCAATCAACAAGGGAGAGCATGTACAAATACACAAACAGTCATTCAACAAGGGAGAGCATGTACAAATACACAAACAGTCATTCAACAAGGAAGAGCATGTACAAATACACAAACAGTCATTCAACAAGGGAGAGCATGTACAAATACACAAACAGTAAATCAAAGCAAGCCTGGAGAGCATGTACAAATACTCAAATAGTCAATCAACAAGGGAGAGCATGTACAAATACACAAACAGTCAGTCAACAAGGGAGAACATGTACAAATACACGAACAGTCAACCAACAAAGGACAGCATGTACGAAGCTTTGTAATTTTTTGAACAAAGCACAAACAGTCATTCAATAAGGGAGAGCACATACAAATACACAAACCGTCAACCAACAAGGAGACCATGTACAAAACGCAAACAGTTAATCAACAAGGGAGAGCATGTGGAAATACACAAACAGTCATTCAACAAGGGAGAACAGGTACAGATACACAAATACTCAATCAACAATGGGGGAGCATGTACAAATACACAAATAATCAATCAACAAGGGAGAGCATGTACAAATACACAAACAGTCAGTCAACAAGGGAGAACAGGTACAGATACACAAATACTCAATCAACAATGGGGGAGCATGTACAAATACACAAATAGTCAATCAACAAGGGAGAGCATGTACAAATACACAAACAGTCAGTCAACAAGGGAGAACATGTACAGATACACAAACACTCAATCAACAAGGGAGGGCACTTACAAATACACAAACAGTCAATCAACAAGGGAGAGCATGTACAAATACACAAACAGTCAGTCAACAAGGGAGAGCATGTACAAATACACAAACAGTCAGTCAACAAGGGAGAACATGTACAGATACACAAATACTCAATCAACAAGGGAGGGCACTTACAAATACACAAATAGTCAATCAACAAGGGAGAGCATGTACAAATACACAAACAGTCAGTCAACAAGGGAGAACATGAACAGATACACAAATACTCAATCAACAAGGGAGGGCACTTACAAATACACAAATAGTCAATCAACAAGGGAGAGCATGTACAAATACACAAACAGTCAGTCAACAAGGGAGAACATGTACAGATACACAATTACTCAATCAACAAGGGAGGGAACTTACAAATACACAAATAGTCAATCAACAAGGGAGAGCATGTACAAATACACAAACAGTCAGTCAACAAGGGAGAACATGTACAATACACAAATACTCAATCAACAAGGGAGAGCACTTACAAATACACAAATAGTCAATCAACAAGGGAGAACATGTACAAATACACAAACAGTAAATCAACAAGGGAGAACATGTACAGATACACAAATACTCAATCAACAAGGGAGGGCACTTACAAATACACAAATAGTCAATCAACAAGGGAGAGCATGTACAAATACACAAACAGTCAGTCAACAAGGGAGAACATGTACAGATACACAAATACTCAATCAACAAGGGAGGGCACTTACAAATACACAAATAGTCAATCAACAAGGGAGAGCATGTACAAATACACAAACAGTCAGTCAACAAGGGAGAACATGTACAGATACACAATTACTCAATCAACAAGGGAGGGAACTTACAAATACACAAATAGTCAATCAACAAGGGAGAGCATGTACAAATACACAAACAGTCAGTCAACAAGGGAGAACATGTACAATACACAAATACTCAATCAACAAGGGAGAGCACTTACAAATACACAAATAGTCAATCAACAAGGGAGAACATGTACAAATACACAAACAGTAAATCAACAAGGGAGAACATGTACAGATACACAAATACTCAATCAACAAGGGAGGGCACTTACAAATACACAAATAGTCAATCAACAAGGGAGAGCATGTACAAATACACAAACAGTCAGTCAACAAGGGAGAACATGTACAGATACACAAATACTCAATCAACAAGGGAGGGCACTTACAAATACACAAATAGTTAATCAACAAGGGAGAGCATGTACAAATACACAAACAGTTAATCAATAAGGGAGAGTATGTAAAGATTAACAAACAATCATTCAAAATGGGAGAGCATGCACTATGAACAGACATTCAACAAGGGAGAGCATGTACAAATACACAAACAGTCATTCAACAAGGGAGAGCATGTACAAATACACAAACAGTCAATCACAAGGGAGAGTATGTAAGAATTAATAAACAATCATTCAACAAGGGAGAGCATACACTATAAACAGACATTTAACAAGGGAGGGCACTTACAAATACACAAACAGTCAATCAACAAGGGAGAGTATATGAGAATTAACAAACAATTCTTCAACAAGGAAGAGCATGCACTATAAACAAACATTCAACAAGGGAGGGCACTTACAAATACACAAATAGTCAATCAACAAGGGAGAACATGTACAAATACACAAACAGCCATTCAACAAGGGAGAGCATGTACAAATACACAAACAGTCATTCAACAAGGTAGAGCATGTACAAATACACAAACAGTAAATCACCAAGGGAGAGCATGTACAAATACACAAACAGTCATTCAACAAGGAAGAGCATGTACAAATACACAAACAGTAAATCATCAAGGGAGAGCATGTACAAATACACAAATAGTTAATCAACAAGGGAGAGCATGTACAAATACACAAACAGTTAATCAACAAGGGAGAGTGTGTAAAGATTAACAAACTATCATTCAACATGGGAGAGCATGCACTATGAACAGACATTCAACAAGGGAGGGCACTTACAAATACACAAATAGTGAATCAACAAGGGAGAACATGTATAAATACACAAACAGTCATTCAACAAGGGAGAGCATGTACAAATACACAAATAGTCAATCAACAAGGGAGAGCATGTACAAAACACAAACAGTCATTCAAAAAGGTAGAGCTTGTACAAATACACAAATAGTCAATCAAGAAGGGAGATCATGTACAAAACACAAACAGCCAACCAACAAGGGAGAGCATGTACAAATACATAATCAGTAAATCAACAAGGGAGAGCATGTACAAATACACAAACAGTCATTCAACAAGGGAGAGCATGCACAAATACACAAATAGTCAATCAACAAGGGAGAGCATGTACAAATACACAAACAGTCATTCAACAAGGGAGAGCATGTACAAATACACAAATAGTCAATCAAGAAGGGAGAGCATGTACAAAACACAAACAGTCAACCAACAAGGGAGAGCATGTACAAATACATAATCAGTAAATCAACAAGGGAGAGCATGTACAAATACACAAACAGTCAATCAACAAGGGAGAGCATGCACAAATACACAAATAGTCAATCAACAAGGGAGAGCATGTACAAATACACAAACAGTAAATCAACAAGGGATTGCATGTACAAATACACAAATAGTTAATCAACAAGGGAGAGCATGTACAAATACACAAACAGTTAATCAACAAGGGAGAGTATGTAAAGATTAACAAACAATCATTCAACTTCGGAGAGCATGCACTATGAAGAGACATTCAACAAGGGAGGGCACTTACAAATACACAAATAGTCAATCAACAAGGGAGAACATGTACAAAAACACAAATAGTCAATCAACAAGGGAGAACATGTACAAATACACAAATAGTCAATCAACAAGGGAGAGCATGTACAAAACACAAACAGGCATTGAACAAGGGAGAGCATGTACAAATACACAAATATTTAATCAACAAGGGAAAACATGTACAAATACACAGTCATTCAACAAAGGAGAGCATGTCAAATACACAAATAGTCAATCAAGAAGGGAGAGCATGTACAAATACACAAACAGTCAATCACAAGGGAGAGTATGTAAGAATTAACAAACAATCATTCAACAAGGGAGAGCATACACTATAAACAGACATTCAACAAGGGAGGGCACTTACAAATACACAAACAGTCAATCAACAAGGGAGAGTATATGAGAATTAACAAACAATTCTTCAACAAGGAAGAGCATGCACTATAAACAAACATTCAACAAGGGAGGGCACTTACAAATACACAAATAGTCAATCAACAAGGGAGAACATGTACAAATACACAAACAGCCATTCAACAAGGGAGAGCATGTACAAATACACAGTCATTCAACAAGGGAGAGCATGTACAAATACACAAACAGTAAATCAACAAGGGAGAGCATGTACAAATACACAAACAGTCATTCAAGAAGGAAGAGCATGTACAAATACACAAACAGTAAATCATCAAGGGAGAGCATGTACAAATACACAAATAGTTAATCAACAAGGGAGAGCATGTACAAATACACAAACAGTTAATCAACAAGGGAGAGTATGTAAAGATTAACAAACTATCATTCAACATGGGAGAGCATGCACTATGAACAGACATTCAACAAGGGAGGGCACTTACAAATACACAAATAGTGAATCAACAAGGGAGAACATGTATAAATACACAAACAGTCATTCAAAAAGGGAGAGCATGTACAAATACACAAATAGTCAATCAACAAGGGAGAGCATGTACAAAACACAAACAGTCATTCAAAAAGGTAGAGCATGTACAAATACACAAATAGTCAATCAAGAAGGGAGATCATGTACAAAACACAAACAGTCAACCAACAAGGGAGAGCATGTACAAATACATAATCAGTAAATCAACAAGGGAGAGCATGTACAAATACACAAACAGTCATTCAACAAGGGAGAGCATGCACAAATACACAAATAGTCAATCAACAAGGGAGAGCATGTACAAATACACAAACAGTCATTCACCAAGGGAGAGCATGTACAAATACACAAATAGTCAATCAAGAAGGGAGAGCATGTACAAAACACAAACAGTCAACCAACAAGGGAGAGCATGTACAAATACATAATCAGTAAATCAACAAGGGAGAGCATGTACAAATACACAAACAGTCATTCAACAAGGGAGAGCATGCACAAATACACAAATAGTCAATCAACAAGGGAGAGCATGTACAAATACACAAACAGTAAATCAACAAGGGATTGCATGTACAAATACACAAATAGTTAATCAACAAGGGAGAGCATGTACAAATACACAAACAGTTAATCAACAAGGGAGAGTATGTAAAGATTAACAAACAATCGTTCAACATGGGAGAGCATGCACTATGAAGAGACATTCAACAAGGGAGGGCACTTACAAATACACAAATAGTCAATCAACAAGGGAGAACATGTACAAAAACACAAATAGTCAATCAACAAGGGAGAACATGTACAAATACACAAATAGTCAATCAACAAGGGAGAGCATGTACAAAACACAAACAGGCATTGAACAAGGGAGAGCATGTACAAATACATAATCAGTAAATCATCAAGGGAGAGCATGTACAAATACACAAACAGTCCTTCAACAAGGGAGAGCATGCACAAATACACAAACAGTCATTCAACAAGGGAGAACATGTACAAATACACAAACAGTAAATCAAAGCAAGCCTGGAGAGCATGTACAAATACACAAAGAGTCCTTCAACAAGGGAGAGCATGCACAAATACACAAATAGTCAATCAACAAGGAAGAACATGTACAAATACACAAACAGTCATTCAACAAGGGAGAGCATGTACAAATACACAAATAGTCAACCAACAAGGGAAAGCATGTACAAAACACAAACAGTCAACCAACAAGGGAGAGCATGTACAAATACATAATCAGTAAATCAACAAGGGAGAGCATGTACAAATACAGAAACAGTCATTCAACAAGGGAGAGCATGCACAAATACACAAACAGTCATTCAACAAGGGAGAACATGTACAAATACACAAATAGTCAATCAACAAGGGAGAACTTGTACAAATACACAAACAGTCAGTCAACAAGGGAGAACATGTATAGATACACAAATAGTCAATCAACAAGGGAGGGCACTTACAAATACACAAATAGTCAATCAACAAGGGAAAGCATGTACAAATACACAAACAGTCATTCAACAAGGGAGAGCATGTACAAATACACAAACAGTCATTCAACAAGGGAAAGCATGTACAATTACACAAACAGTAAATCAACAAGGGAGAGCATGTACAAATACACAAACAGTCATTCAACAAGGGACAGCATGTACAAATACACAAACAGTCAGTCAACAAGGGAGAACATGTACAAATACACAAATAGTCAATCAACAAGGGAGAGCATGTACAAATACACAAACAGTAAATCAACAAGGGAGAGCATGTACAAATACAAAAACAGTCATTCAACAAGGGAGAGCATGTACAAATACACAAACAGTCAATCACAAGGGAGAGTATGTAAGAATTAACAAACAATCATTCAACAAGGGAGAGCATGCACTATAAACAAACATTCATGGGAGGGCACTTACAAATACACAAATAGTCAATCAATAAGGGAGAACATGTACAAATACACAAACAGCCATTCAACAAGGGAGAGCATGTACAAATACACAAACAGTCATTCAACAAGGTAGAGTATGTACAAATACACAAACAGTAAATCAACAAGGGAGAGCATGTACAAAAACACAAACAGTCATTCAACAAGGGAGAGCATGTACAAATACACAAATAGTTAATCAACAAGGGAGAGCATGTACAAATACACAAACAGTTAATCAACAAGGGAGAGTATGTACAAATACACAAACAGTCATTCAACAACAGAGAGCATGTACAAATACACAAATCGTTAATCAACAAGGGAAAACATGTACAAATACACAGTCATTAAACAAGGGAGAGCATGTAGAAATACACAAACAGTCATTCAACAAGGAAGAGCATGTACAAATACACAAACAGTCATTCAACAAGGGAAAGAATGTACAAATACACAAACAGTAAATCAACAAGGGAGAGCATGTACAAATACACAAACAGTAAATCAACAAAGGAGAGCATGTACAAATACACAAATAGTCAATCAACAAGGGAGAGCATGTACAAATACACAAATAGTCAATCAACAAGGGAAAGCATGTACAAATACACAAACAGTAAATCAACAAGGGAGAGCATGTACAAATACACAAACAGTAAATCAACAAAGGAGAGCATGTACAAATACACAAATAGTCAATCAACAAGGGAAAGCATGTACAAATACACAAACAGTAAATCAACAAGGGAGAGCATGTACAAATACACAAATAGTCAATCAACAAGGGAGAGCATGTACAAATATAGTCAACCAACAAGGGAGAGCATGTACAAATACACAAACAGTCAGTCAACAAGGGAGAACATGTACAAATACACGAACAGTCAACCAACAAAGGATAGCATGTACGAAGCTTTGTAATTTTTTTGTACAAAGCACAAACAGTCATTCAATAAGGGAGAGCACATACAAATACACAAACCGTCAACCAACAAGGAGACCATGTACAAAACATTAACAGTTAATCAACAAGGGAGAGCATGTACAAATACACAAACAGTAAATCAACAAGGGAGAGCATGTACAAATACACAAACAGTCATTCAACAAGGGAGAGCATGTACAAATACACAAACAGTAAATCAAAGCAAGCTGGGAGAGCATGTACAAATACACAAATAGTCAATCAACAAGGGAGAGCATGTACAAATACACAAACAGTCAGTTAACAAGAGAGAACATGTACAAATACACGAACAGTCAACCAACAAAGGACAGCATGTATGAAGCTTTGTAATTTTTTGTACAAAGCACAAATAGTCATTCAATAAGGGAGAACACATACAAATACACAAACCGTCAACCAACAAAGAGACCATGTACAAATACACAAACAGCCATTCAACAAGGGAGAGCATGTACAAATACACAAACAGTCATTCTACAAGGGAGAGCATGTACAAATACACAAACAGTAAATCAACAAGGGAGAGCATGTACAAATAAACAAACAGTCATTCAACAAGGGAGAGCATGTACAAATACACAAATAGTTAATCAACAAGGGAAAACATGTACAAATACACAGTCATTAAACAAGGGAGAGCATGTACAAATACACAAACAGTCATTCAACAAGGAAGAGCATGTACAAATACACAAACAGTCATTCAACAAGGGAGAACATGTACAAATACACAAACAGTAAATCAAAGCAAGCCTGGAGAGCATGTACAAATACACAAATAGTCAATCAACAAGGGAGAGCATGTACAAATACACAAATAGTCAATCAACAAGGGAGAGCATGTACAAATACACAAACAGTCATTCAACAAGGGAGAACATGTAAAAATACACAAACAGTTAATCAACAAGGGAGAGCATGTGGAAATACACAAACAGTCATTCAACAAGGGAGAGCATGTAGAAATACACAAACGGTCAATCAACAAGGGACAGTATATAAGAATTAACAAACAATCCTTCAACAAGGGAGAGCATGCACTATAAACAGACATTCAACAAGGGAGGGCATTTAGAAATACACAAATAGTCAATCAACAAGGGAGAGTATGTAAAAATACACAAACAGTCATTCAACAAGGGAGAGCATGTACAAATACACAAATAGTCAATCAACAAGGGAGAGCATGTACAAAACACAAACAGTCAACCAACAAGGGAGAGCATGTACAAATACACAAACAGTAAATCAACAAGGGAGAACTTGTACAAATACTCAAACAGTCAGTCAACAAGGGAGAGCATGTACAAATACACAAACAGTCATTCAACAAGGGAGAGCATGTACAAATACACAAACAGTCATTCAACAAGGGAAAGCATGTACAAATACACAAAGAGTAAATCAACTAGGGAAAACATGTACAAATACACAGTCATTCAACAAGGGAGAGCATGTACAAATACACAAACAGTCATTCAACAAGGAAGAGCATGTACAAATACACAAACAGTCATTCAACAAGGGAGAGCATGTACAAATACACAAACAGTAAATCAAAGCAAGCCTGGAGAGCATGTACAAATACTCAAAAAGTCAATCAACAAGGGAGAGCATGTACAAATACACAAACAGTCATTCAACAAGGGAGAGCATGTACAAATACACAAACAGTCATTCAACAAGGAAGAGCATGTACAAATACACAAACAGTCATTCAACAAGGGAGAGCATGTACAAATACACAAACAGTAAATCAAAGCAAGCCTGGAGAGCATGTACAAATACTCAAATAGTCAATCAACAAGGGAGAGCATGTACAAATACACAAACAGTCAGTCAACAAGGGAGAACATGTACAAATACACGAACAGTCAACCAACAAAGGACAGCATGTACGAAGCTTTGTAATTTTTTGAACAAAGCACAAACAGTCATTCAATAAGGGAGAGCACATACAAATACACAAACCGTCAACCAACAAGGAGACCATGTACAAAACGCAAACAGTTAATCAACAAGGGAGAGCATGTGGAAATACACAAACAGTCATTCAACAAGGGAGAACAGGTACAGATACACAAATACTCAATCAACAATGGGGGAGCATGTACAAATACACAAATAGTCAATCAACAAGGGAGAGCATGTACAAATACACAAACAGTCAGTCAACAAGGGAGAACAGGTACAGATACACAAATACTCAATCAACAATGGGGGAGCATGTACAAATACACAAATAGTCAATCAACAAGGGAGAGCATGTACAAATACACAAACAGTCAGTCAACAAGGGAGAACATGTACAGATACACAAACACTCAATCAACAAGGGAGGGCACTTACAAATACACAAACAGTCAATCAACAAGGGAGAGCATGTACAAATACACAAACAGTCAGTCAACAAGGGAGAGCATGTACAAATACACAAACAGTCAGTCAACAAGGGAGAACATGTACAGATACACAAATACTCAATCAACAAGGGAGGGCACTTACAAATACACAAATAGTCAATCAACAAGGGAGAGCATGTACAAATACACAAACAGTCAGTCAACAAGGGAGAACATGTACAGATACACAAATGCTCAATCAACAAGGGAGGGCACTTACAAATACACAAATAGTCAATCAACAAGGGAGAGCATGTACAAATACACAAACAGTCAGTCAACAAGGGAGAACATGTACAGATACACAATTACTCAATCAACAAGGGAGGGAACTTACAAATACACAAATAGTCAATCAACAAGGGAGAGCATGTACAAATACACAAACAGTCAGTCAACAAGGGAGAACATGTACAATACACAAATACTCAATCAACAAGGGAGAGCACTTACAAATACACAAATAGTCAATCAACAAGGGAGAACATGTACAAATACACAAACAGTAAATCAACAAGGGAGAACATGTACAGATACACAAATACTCAATCAACAAGGGAGGGCACTTACAAATACACAAATAGTCAATCAACAAGGGAGAGCATGTACAAATACACAAACAGTCAGTCAACAAGGGAGAACATGTACAGATACACAAATACTCAATCAACAAGGGAGGGCACTTACAAATACACAAATAGTCAATCAACAAGGGAGAGCATGTACAAATACACAAACAGTCAGTCAACAAGGGAGAGCATGTACAAATACACAAATAGTCAGTCAACAAGGGAGAACATGTACAAATACACGAACAGTCAACCAACAAAGGATAGCATGTACGAAGCTTTGTAATTTTTTGTACAAAGCACAAACAATCATTCAATAAGGGAGAGCACATACAAATACACAAACCGTCAACCAACAAGGAGACCATGTACAAAACGCAAACAGTTAATCAACAAGGGAGAGCATGTGGAAATACACAAACAGTCAATCAACAAGGGAGAGCATGTACAAATACACAAACAGTCAGTCAACAAGGGAGAACATGTACAGATACACAATTACTCAATCAACAAGGGAGGGCACTTACAAATACACAAATAGTCAATCAACAAGGGAGAGCATGTACAAATACACAAACAGTCAGTCAACAAGGGAGAACATGTACAATACACAAATACTCAATCAACAAGGGAGAGCACTTACAAATACACAAATAGTCAATCAACAAGGGAGAACATGTACAAATACACAAACAGTAAATCAACAAGGGAGAACATGTACAGATACACAAATACTCAATCAACAAGGGAGGGCACTTACAAATACACAAATATTCAATCAACAAGGGAGAGCATGTACAAATACACAAACAGTCAGTCAACAAGGGAGAACATGTACAGATACACAAATACTCAATCAACAAGGGAGGGCACTTACAAATACACAAATAGTCAATCAACAAGGGAGAGCATGTACAAATACACAAACAGTCAGTCAACAAGGGAGAGCA
Source organism: Sipunculus nudus (assembly GCA_026874595.1). Classification (NCBI taxonomy): domain Eukaryota; kingdom Metazoa; phylum Annelida; class Sipuncula; order Golfingiida; family Sipunculidae; genus Sipunculus; species Sipunculus nudus. The sequence goes on from CM049312.1 coordinate 48,833,966, forward strand.
TGTACAAATACACAAATAGTCAGTCAACAAGGGAGAACATGTACAAATACACGAACAGTCAACCAACAAAGGATAGCATGTACGAAGCTTTGTAATTTTTTGTACAAAGCACAAACAATCATTCAATAAGGGAGAGCACATACAAATACACAAACCGTCAACCAACAAGGAGACCATGTACAAAACGCAAACAGTTAATCAACAAGGGAGAGCATGTGGAAATACACAAACAGTCATTCAACAAGGGAGAGCATGTAGAAATACACAAACAGTCAAACAAGGGAGAGCATGTAGAAATGCACAAACAGTCAATCAACAAGGGACAGTATATAAGAATTAACAAACAATCCTTCAACAAGGGAGAGCATGCACTATAAACAGACATTCAACAAGGGAGGGCACTTACAAATACAAAAATAGTCCATCAACAATGGAGAGTATGTACAAATACACACACAGTCAGTCAACAAGGGAGAGCATGTACAAATACACAGTCAGTCAACAAGGGAGAGCATGTACAAAACACAAACAGTCAACCAACAAGGGATAGCATGTACAAATACACAAATAGTCAATCAACAAGGGAGAGCATGTACAAATACACAAACAGTCAATCAACAAGGGAGAGCATGTACAAATACACAAACAGTCATTCAACAAGGGAGAGCATGTACAAATACACAAATATTTAATCAACAAGGGAAAACATGTACAAATACACAGTCATTCAACAAGGGAGAGCATGTACAAATACACAAACAGTCATTCAACAAGGAAGAGCATGTACAAATACACAAACAGTCATTCAACAAGGGAGAACATGTACAAATACACAAACAGTAAATCAAAGCAAGCCTGGAGAGCATGTACAAATACACAAATAGTCAATCAATAAGGGAGAGCATGTACAAATACACAAATAGTCAATCAACAAGGGAGAGCATGTACAAATACACAAACAGTCATTCAACAAGGGAGAACATGTAAAAATACACAAACAGTTAATCAACAAGGGAGAGCATGTGGAAATACACAAACAGTCATTCAACAAGGGAGAGCATGTACAAATACACAAACAGTCATTCAACAAGGGAGAGCATGTACAAATACACAAACAGTCAGTCAACAAGGGAGAGCATGTACAAATACACAAACAGTCAGTCAACAAGGGAGAGCATGTACAAATACACAAATAGTCAGTCAACAAAGGAGAACATGTACAAATACACGAACAATCAACCAACAAAGGATAGCATGTACGAAGCTTTGTAATTTTTTGTACAAAGCACAAACAATCATTCAATAAGGGAGAGCACATACAAATACACAAACCGTCAACCAACAAGGAGACCATGTACAAAACGCAAACAGTTAATCAACAAGGGAGAGCATGTGGAAATACACAAACAGTCATTCAACAAGGGAGAGCATGTAGAAATACACAAACAGTCAAACAAGGGAGAGCATGTAGAAATACACAAACAGTCAATCAACAAGGGACAGTATATAAGAATTAACAAACAATCCTTCAACAAGGGAGAGCATGCACTATAAACAGACATTCAACAAGGGAGGGCATTTAGAAATACACAAATAGTCAATCAACAAGGGAGAGTATGTAAAAATACACAAACAGTCATTCAACAAGGGAGAGCATGTACAAATACACAAATAGTCAATCAACAAGGGAGAGCATGTACAAAACACAAACAGTCAACCAACAAGGGAGAGCATGTACAAATACACAAACAGTAAATCAACAAGGGAGAACTTGTACAAATACTCAAACAGTCAGTCAACAAGGGAGAGCATGTACAAATACACAAACAGTCATTCAACAAGGGAGAGCATGTACAAATACACAAACAGTCATTCAACAAGGGAAAGCATGTACAAATACACAAAGAGTAAATCAACTAGGGAAAACATGTACAAATACACAGTCATTCAACAAGGGAGAGCATGTACAAATACACAAACAGTCATTCAACAAGGAAGAGCATGTACAAATACACAAACAGTCATTCAACAAGGGAGAGCATGTACAAATACACAAACAGTAAATCAAAGCAAGCCTGGAGAGCATGTACAAATACTCAAAAAGTCAATCAACAAGGGAGAGCATGTACAAATACACAAACAGTCATTCAACAAGGGAGAGCATGTACAAATACACAAACAGTCATTCAACAAGGAAGAGCATGTACAAATACACAAACAGTCATTCAACAAGGGAGAGCATGTACAAATACACAAACAGTAAATCAAAGCAAGCCTGGAGAGCATGTACAAATACTCAAATAGTCAATCAACAAGGGAGAGCATGTACAAATACACAAACAGTCAGTCAACAAGGGAGAACATGTACAAATACATGAACAGTCAACCAACAAAGGACAGCATGTACGAAGCTTTGTAATTTTTTGAACAAAGCACAAACAGTCATTCAATAAGGGAGAGCACATACAAATACACAAACCGTCAACCAACAAGGAGACCATGTACAAAACGCAAACAGTTAATCAACAAGGGAGAGCATGTGGAAATACACAAACAGTCATTCAACAAGGGAGAACAGGTACAGATACACAAATACTCAATCAACAATGGGGGAGCATGTACAAATACACAAATAGTCAATCAACAAGGGAGAGCATGTACAAATACACAAACAGTCAGTCAACAAGGGAGAACAGGTACAGATACACAAATACTCAATCAACAATGGGGGAGCATGTACAAATACACAAATAGTCAATCAACAAGGGAGAGCATGTACAAATACACAAACAGTCAGTCAACAAGGGAGAACATGTACAGATACACAAACACTCAATCAACAAGGGAGGGCACTTACAAATACACAAACAGTCAATCAACAAGGGAGAGCATGTACAAATACACAAACAGTCAGTCAACAAGGGAGAGCATGTACAAATACACAAACAGTCAGTCAACAAGGGAGAACATGTACAGATACACAAATACTCAATCAACAAGGGAGGGCACTTACAAATACACAAATAGTCAATCAACAAGGGAGAGCATGTACAAATACACAAACAGTCAGTCAACAAGGGAGAACATGTACAGATACACAAATACTCAATCAACAAGGGAGGGCACTTACAAATACACAAATAGTCAATCAACAAGGGAGAGCATGTACAAATACACAAACAGTCAGTCAACAAGGGAGAACATGTACAGATACACAATTACTCAATCAACAAGGGAGGGAACTTACAAATACACAAATAGTCAATCAACAAGGGAGAGCATGTACAAATACACAAACAGTCAGTCAACAAGGGAGAACATGTACAATACACAAATACTCAATCAACAAGGGAGAGCACTTACAAATACACAAATAGTCAATCAACAAGGGAGAACATGTACAAATACACAAACAGTAAATCAACAAGGGAGAACATGTACAGATACACAAATACTCAATCAACAAGGGAGGGCACTTACAAATACACAAATAGTCAATCAACAAGGGAGAGCATGTACAAATACACAAACAGTCAGTCAACAAGGGAGAACATGTACAGATACACAAATACTCAATCAACAAGGGAGGGCACTTACAAATACACAAATAGTCAATCAACAAGGGAGAGCATGTACAAATACACAAACAGTCAGTCAACAAGGGAGAGCATGTACAAATACACAAATAGTCAGTCAACAAGGGAGAACATGTACAAATACACGAACAGTCAACCAACAAAGGATAGCATGTACGAAGCTTTGTAATTTTTTGTACAAAGCACAATCAATCATTCAATAAGGGAGAGCACATACAAATACACAAACCGTCAACCAACAAGGAGACCATGTACAAAACGCAAACAGTTAATCAACAAGGGAGAGCATGTGGAAATACACAAACAGTCAATCAACAAGGGAGAGCATGTACAAATACACAAACAGTCAGTCAACAAGGGAGAACATGTACAGATACACAATTACTCAATCAACAAGGGAGGGCACTTACAAATACACAAATAGTCAATCAACAAGGGAGAGCATGTACAAATACACAAACAGTCAGTCAACAAGGGAGAACATGTACAATACACAAATACTCAATCAACAAGGGAGAGCACTTACAAATACACAAATAGTCAATCAACAAGGGAGAACATGTACAAATACACAAACAGACATTCAACAAGGGAGGGCACTTACAAATACACAAATAGTCAATCAACAAGGGAGAGCATGTACAAATACACAAACAGTCATTCAACAAGGGAGAGCATGTACAAATACACAAACAGTCAGTCAACAAGGGAGAACATGTACAGATACACAAATACTCAATCAACAAGGGAGGGCACTTACAAATACACAAATAGTCAATCAACAAGGGAGAGCATGTACAAATACACAAACAGTCAGTCAACAAGGGAGAGCATGTACAAATACACAAATAGTCAGTCAACAAGGGAGAACATGTACAAATACACGAACAGTCAACCAACAAAGGATAGCATGTACGAAGCTTTGTAATTTTTTGTACAAAGCACAAACAATCATTCAATAAGGGAGAGCACATACAAATACACAAACCGTCAACCAACAAGGAGACCATGTACAAAACGCAAACAGTTAATCAACAAAGGAGAGCATGTGGAAATACACAAACAGTCATTCAACAAGGGAGAGCATGTAGAAATACACAAACAGTCAAACAAGGGAGAGCATGTAGAAATGCACAAACAGTCAATCATCAAGGGACAGTATATAAGAATTAACAAACAATCCTTCAACAAGGGAGAGCATGCACTATAAACAGACATTCAACAAGGGAGGGCACTTACAAATACAAAAATAGTCCATCAACAATGGAGAGTATGTACAAATACACAAACAGTCAGTCAACAAGGGAGAGCATGTACAAATACACAGTCAGTCAACAAGGAAGAGCATGTACAAAACACAAACAGTCAACCAACAAGGGATAACATGTACAAATACACAAATAGTCAATCAACAAGGGAGAGCATGTACAAATACACAAACAGTCAATCAACAAGGGAGAGCATGTACAAATACACAAACAGTCATTCAACAAGGGAGAGCATGTACAAATACACAAATATTTAATCAACAAGGGAAAACATGTACAAATACACAGTCATTCAACAAGGGAGAGCATGTACAAATACACAAACAGTCATTCAACAAGGAAGAGCATGTACAAATACACAAACAGTCATTCAACAAGGGAGAACATGTACAAATACACAAACAGTAAATCAAAGCAAGCCTGGAGAGCATGTACAAATACACAAATAGTCAATCAATAAGGGAGAGCATGTACAAATACACAAATAGTCAATCAACAAGGGAGAGCATGTACAAATACACAAACAGTCATTCAACAAGGGAGAACATGTAAAAATACACAAACAGTTAATCAACAAGGGAGAGCATGTGGAAATACACAAACAGTCATTCAACAAGGGAGAGCATGTAGAAATACACAAACAGTCAATCAACAAGGGACAGTATATAAGAATTAACAAACAATCCTTCAACAAGGGAGAGCATGCACTATAAACAGACATTCAACAAGGGAGGGCATTTACAGATACACAAATAGTCAATCAACAAGGGAGAGTATGTAAAAATACACAAACAGTCATTCAACAAGGGAGAGCATGTACAAATACACAAACAGTCAATCAACAAGGGAGAGCATGTACAAAACACAAACAGTCAACCAACAAGGGAGAGCATGTACAAATACACAAACAGTAAATCAACAAGGGAGAACTTGTACAAATACTCAAACAGTCAGTCAACAAGGGAGAGCATGTACAAATACACAAACAGTCATTCAACAAGGGAGAGCATGTACAAATACACAAACAGTCATTCAACAAGGGAAAGCATGTACAAATACACAAAGAGTAAATCAACAAGGGAAAACATGTACAAATACACAGTCATTCAACAAGGGAGAGCATGTACAAATACACAAACAGTCATTCAACAAGGAAGAGCATGTACAAATACACAAACAGTCATTCAACAAGGGAGAGCATGTACAAATACACAAACAGTCAGTCAACAAGGGAGAGCATGTACAAATACACAAACAGTCAGTCAACAAGGGAGAGCATGTACAAATACACAAATAGTCAGTCAACAAGGGAGAACATGTACAAATACACGAACAATCAACCAACAAAGGATAGCATGTACGAAGCTTTGTAATTTTTTGTACAAAGCACAAACAATCATTCAATAAGGGAGAGCACATACAAATACACAAACCGTCAACCAACAAGGAGACCATGTACAAAACGCAAACAGTTAATCAACAAGGGAGAGCATGTGGAAATACACAAACAGTCATTCAACAAGGGAGAGCATGTAGAAATACACAAACAGTCAAACAAGGGAGAGCATGTAGAAATACACAAACAGTCAATCAACAAGGGACAGTATATAAGAATTAACAAACAATCCTTCAACAAGGGAGAGCATGCACTATAAACAGACATTCAACAAGGGAGGGCACTTACAAATACACAAATAGTCAATCAACAAGGGAGAGCATGTACAAATACACAAACAGTCAGTCAACAAGGGAGAGCATGTACAAATACACAAACAGTCATTCAACAAGGGAGAGCATGTACAAATACACAAACAGTCATTCAACAAGGGAAAGCATGTACAAATACACAAAGAGTAAATCAACAAGGGAAAACATGTACAAATACACAGTCATTCAACAAGGGAGAGCATGTACAAATACACAAACAGTCATTCAACAAGGAAGAGCATGTACAAATACACAAACAGTCATTCAACAAGGGAGAGCATGTACAAATACACAAACAGTAAATCAAAGCAAGCCTGGAGAGCATGTACAAATACTCAAAAAGTCAATCAACAAGGGAGAGCATGTACAAATACACAAACAGTCATTCAACAAGGGAGAGCATGTACAAATACACAAACAGTCATTCAACAAGGGAGAGCATGTACAAATACACAAACAGTAAATCAAAGCAAGCCTGGAGAGCATGTACAAATACTCAAATAGTCAATCAACAAGGGAGAGTATGTACAAATACACAAACAGTCATTCAACAAGGGAGAGCATGTACAAATACACAAATAGTCAATCAACAAGGGAGAGCATGTACAAATGACAAACAGTCTACCAACAAGGGAGAGCATGTACAAATACACAAACAGTCAGTCAACAAGGGAGAGCATGTACAAATACACAAACAGTCATTCAACAAGGGAGAGCATGTACAAATACACAAACAGTAAATCAAAGCAAGCTGGGAGAGCATGTACAAATACACAAATAGTCAATCAACAAGGGAGAGCATGTACAAATACACAAACAGTCAGTTAACAAGAGAGAACATGTACAAATACACGAACAGTCAACCAACAAAGGACAGCATGTACGAAGCTTTGTAATTTTTTGTACAAAGCACAAACAGTCATTCAATAAGGGAGAGCATGTACAAATACACAAACAGTAAATCAACAAGGGAGAGCATGTACAAATAAACAAACAGTCATTCAACAAGGGAGAGCATGTACAAATACACAAATAGTTAATCAACAAGGAAGAGCATGTACAAATACACAGTCATTAAACAAGGGAGAGCATGTACAAATACACAAACAGTCATTCAACAAGGAAGAGCATGTACAAATACACAAACAGTCATTCAACAAGGGAGAACATGTACAAATACACAAACAGTAAATCAAAGCAAGCCTGGAGAGCATGTACAAATACACAAATAGTCAATCAACAAGGGAGAGCATGTACAAATACACAAATAGTCAATCAACAAGGGAGAGCATGTACAAATACACAAACAGTCATTCAACAAGGGAGAGCATGTAGAAATACACAAACGGTCAATCAACAAGGGACAGTATATAAGAATTAACAAACAATCCTTCAACAAGGGAGAGCATGCACTATAAACAGACATTCAACAAGGGAGGGCATTTACAAATACACAAATAGTCAATCAACAAGGGAGAGCATGTACAAATACACAAATAGTCAATCAACAAGGGAGAGCATGTACAAAACACAAACAGTCAACCAACAAGGGAGAGCATGTACAAATACACAAACAGTAAATCAACAAGGGAGAACTTGTACAAATACTCAAACAGTCAGTCAACAAGGGAGAGCATGTACAAATACACAAACAGTCATTCAACAAGGGAGAGCATGTACAAATACACAAACAGTCATTCAACAAGGGAAAGCATGTACAAATACACAAAGAGTAAATCAACTAGGGAAAACATGTACAAATACACAGTCATTCAACAAGGGAGAGCATGTACAAATACACAAACAGTCATTCAACAAGGAAGAGCATGTACAAATACACAAACAGTCATTCAACAAGGGAGAGCATGTACAAATACACAAACAGTAAATCAAAGCAAGCCTGGAGAGCATGTACAAATACTCAAAAAGTCAATTAACAAGGGAGAGCATGTACAAATACACAAACAGTCATTCAACAAGGGAGAGCATGTACAAATACACAAACAGTCATTCAACAAGGAAGAGCATGTACAAATACACAAACAGTCATTCAACAAGGGAGAGCATGTACAAATACACAAACAGTAAATCAAAGCAAGCCTGGAGAGCATGTACAAATACTCAAATAGTCAATCAACAAGGGAGAGCATGTACAAATACACAAACAGTCAGTCAACAAGGGAGAACATGTACAAATACACGAACAGTCAACCAACAAAGGACAGCATGTACGAAGCTTTGTAATTTTTTGAACAAAGCACAAACAGTCATTCAATAAGGGAGAGCACATACAAATACACAAACCGTCAACCAACAAGGAGACCATGTACAAAACGCAAACAGTTAATCAACAAGGGAGAGCATGTGGAAATACACAAACAGTCATTCAACAAGGGAGAACAGGTACAGATACACAAATACTCAATCAACAATGGGGGAGCATGTACAAATACACAAATAATCAATCAACAAGGGAGAGCATGTACAAATACACAAACAGTCAGTCAACAAGGGAGAACAGGTACAGATACACAAATACTCAATCAACAATGGGGGAGCATGTACAAATACACAAATAGTCAATCAACAAGGGAGAGCATGTACAAATACACAAACAGTCAGTCAACAAGGGAGAACATGTACAGATACACAAACACTCAATCAACAAGGGAGGGCACTTACAAATACACAAACAGTCAATCAACAAGGGAGAGCATGTACAAATACACAAACAGTCAGTCAACAAGGGAGAGCATGTACAAATACACAAACAGTCAGTCAACAAGGGAGAACATGTACAGATACACAAATACTCAATCAACAAGGGAGGGCACTTACAAATACACAAATAGTCAATCAACAAGGGAGAGCATGTACAAATACACAAACAGTCAGTCAACAAGGGAGAACATGAACAGATACACAAATACTCAATCAACAAGGGAGGGCACTTACAAATACACAAATAGTCAATCAACAAGGGAGAGCATGTACAAATACACAAACAGTCAGTCAACAAGGGAGAACATGTACAGATACACAATTACTCAATCAACAAGGGAGGGAACTTACAAATACACAAATAGTCAATCAACAAGGGAGAGCATGTACAAATACACAAACAGTCAGTCAACAAGGGAGAACATGTACAATACACAAATACTCAATCAACAAGGGAGAGCACTTACAAATACACAAATAGTCAATCAACAAGGGAGAACATGTACAAATACACAAACAGTAAATCAACAAGGGAGAACATGTACAGATACACAAATACTCAATCAACAAGGGAGGGCACTTACAAATACACAAATAGTCAATCAACAAGGGAGAGCATGTACAAATACACAAACAGTCAGTCAACAAGGGAGAACATGTACAGATACACAAATACTCAATCAACAAGGGAGGGCACTTACAAATACACAAATAGTCAATCAACAAGGGAGAGCATGTACAAATACACAAACAGTCAGTCAACAAGGGAGAACATGTACAGATACACAATTACTCAATCAACAAGGGAGGGAACTTACAAATACACAAATAGTCAATCAACAAGGGAGAGCATGTACAAATACACAAACAGTCAGTCAACAAGGGAGAACATGTACAATACACAAATACTCAATCAACAAGGGAGAGCACTTACAAATACACAAATAGTCAATCAACAAGGGAGAACATGTACAAATACACAAACAGTAAATCAACAAGGGAGAACATGTACAGATACACAAATACTCAATCAACAAGGGAGGGCACTTACAAATACACAAATAGTCAATCAACAAGGGAGAGCATGTACAAATACACAAACAGTCAGTCAACAAGGGAGAACATGTACAGATACACAAATACTCAATCAACAAGGGAGGGCACTTACAAATACACAAATAGTCAATCAACAAGGGAGAGCATGTACAAATACACAAACAGTCAGTCAACAAGGGAGAGCATGTACAAATACACAAATAGTCAGTCAACAAGGGAGAACATGTACAAATACACGAACAGTCAACCAACAAAGGATAGCATGTACGAAGCTTTGTAATTTTTTGTACAAAGCACAATCAATCATTCAATAAGGGAGAGCACATACAAATACACAAACCGTCAACCAACAAGGAGACCATGTACAAAACGCAAACAGTTAATCAACAAGGGAGAGCATGTGGAAATACACAAACAGTCAATCAACAAGGGAGAGCATGTACAAATACACAAACAGTCAGTCAACAAGGGAGAACATGTACAGATACACAATTACTCAATCAACAAGGGAGGGCACTTACAAATACACAAATAGTCAATCAACAAGGGAGAGCATGTACAAATACACAAACAGTCAGTCAACAAGGGAGAACATGTACAATACACAAATACTCAATCAACAAGGGAGAGCACTTACAAATACACAAATAGTCAATCAACAAGGGAGAACATGTACAAATACACAAACAGACATTCAACAAGGGAGGGCACTTACAAATACACAAATAGTCAATCAACAAGGGAGAGCATGTACAAATACACAAACAGTCATTCAACAAGGGAGAGCATGTACAAATACACAAACAGTCAGTCAACAAGGGAGAACATGTACAGATACACAAATACTCAATCAACAAGGGAGGGCACTTACAAATACACAAATAGTCAATCAACAAGGGAGAGCATGTACAAATACACAAACAGTCAGTCAACAAGGGAGAGCATGTACAAATACACAAATAGTCAGTCAACAAGGGAGAACATGTACAAATACACGAACAGTCAACCAACAAAGGATAGCATGTACGAAGCTTTGTAATTTTTTGTACAAAGCACAAACAATCATTCAATAAGGGAGAGCACATACAAATACACAAACCGTCAACCAACAAGGAGACCATGTACAAAACGCAAACAGTTAATCAACAAAGGAGAGCATGTGGAAATACACAAACAGTCATTCAACAAGGGAGAGCATGTAGAAATACACAAACAGTCAAACAAGGGAGAGCATGTAGAAATGCACAAACAGTCAATCAACAAGGGACAGTATATAAGAATTAACAAACAATCCTTCAACAAGGGAGAGCATGCACTATAAACAGACATTCAACAAGGGAGGGCACTTACAAATACAAAAATAGTCCATCAACAATGGAGAGTATGTACAAATACACAAACAGTCAGTCAACAAGGGAGAGCATGTACAAATACACAGTCAGTCAACAAGGGAGAGCATGTACAAAACACAAACAGTCAACCAACAAGGGATAACATGTACAAATACACAAATAGTCAATCAACAAGGGAGAGCATGTACAAATACACAAACAGTCAATCAACAAGGGAGAGCATGTACAAATACACAAACAGTCATTCAACAAGGGAGAGCATGTACAAATACACAAATATTTAATCAACAAGGGAAAACATGTACAAATACACAGTCATTCAACAAGGGAGAGCATGTACAAATACACAAACAGTCATTCAACAAGGAAGAGCATGTACAAATACACAAACAGTCATTCAACAAGGGAGAACATGTACAAATACACAAACAGTAAATCAAAGCAAGCCTGGAGAGCATGTACAAATACACAAATAGTCAATCAATAAGGGAGAGCATGTACAAATACACAAATAGTCAATCAACAAGGGAGAGCATGTACAAATACACAAACAGTCATTCAACAAGGGAGAACATGTAAAAATACACAAACAGTTAATCAACAAGGGAGAGCATGTGGAAATACACAAACAGTCATTCAACAAGGGAGAGCATGTAGAAATACACAAACAGTCAATCAACAAGGGACAGTATATAAGAATTAACAAACAATCCTTCAACAAGGGAGAGCATGCACTATAAACAGACATTCAACAAGGGAGGGCATTTACAGATACACAAATAGTCAATCAACAAGGGAGAGTATGTAAAAATACACAAACAGTCATTCAACAAGGGAGAGCATGTACAAATACACAAACAGTCAATCAACAAGGGAGAGCATGTACAAAACACAAACAGTCAACCAACAAGGGAGAGCATGTACAAATACACAAACAGTAAATCAACAAGGGAGAACTTGTACAAATACTCAAACAGTCAGTCAACAAGGGAGAGCATGTACAAATACACAAACAGTCATTCAACAAGGGAGAGCATGTACAAATACACAAACAGTCATTCAACAAGGGAAAGCATGTACAAATACACAAAGAGTAAATCAACAAGGGAAAACATGTACAAATACACAGTCATTCAACAAGGGAGAGCATGTACAAATACACAAACAGTCATTCAACAAGGAAGAGCATGTACAAATACACAAACAGTCATTCAACAAGGGAGAGCATGTACAAATACACAAACAGTCAGTCAACAAGGGAGAGCATGTACAAATACACAAACAGTCAGTCAACAAGGGAGAGCATGTACAAATACACAAATAGTCAGTCAACAAGGGAGAACATGTACAAATACACGAACAATCAACCAACAAAGGATAGCATGTACGAAGCTTTGTAATTTTTTGTACAAAGCACAAACAATCATTCAATAAGGGAGAGCACATACAAATACACAAACCGTCAACCAACAAGGAGACCATGTACAAAACGCAAACAGTTAATCAACAAGGGAGAGCATGTGGAAATACACAAACAGTCATTCAACAAGGGAGAGCATGTAGAAATACACAAACAGTCAAACAAGGGAGAGCATGTAGAAATACACAAACAGTCAATCAACAAGGGACAGTATATAAGAATTAACAAACAATCCTTCAACAAGGGAGAGCATGCACTATAAACAGACATTCAACAAGGGAGGGCACTTACAAATACACAAATAGTCAATCAACAAGGGAGAGCATGTACAAATACACAAACAGTCAGTCAACAAGGGAGAGCATGTACAAATACACAAACAGTCATTCAACAAGGGAGAGCATGTACAAATACACAAACAGTCATTCAACAAGGGAAAGCATGTACAAATACACAAAGAGTAAATCAACAAGGGAAAACATGTACAAATACACAGTCATTCAACAAGGGAGAGCATGTACAAATACACAAACAGTCATTCAACAAGGAAGAGCATGTACAAATACACAAACAGTCATTCAACAAGGGAGAGCATGTACAAATACACAAACAGTAAATCAAAGCAAGCCTGGAGAGCATGTACAAATACTCAAAAAGTCAATCAACAAGGGAGAGCATGTACAAATACACAAACAGTCATTCAACAAGGGAGAGCATGTACAAATACACAAACAGTCATTCAACAAGGGAGAGCATGTACAAATACACAAACAGTAAATCAAAGCAAGCCTGGAGAGCATGTACAAATACTCAAATAGTCAATCAACAAGGGAGAGTATGTACAAATACACAAACAGTCATTCAACAAGGGAGAGCATGTACAAATACACAAATAGTCAATCAACAAGGGAGAGCATGTACAAATGACAAACAGTCTACCAACAAGGGAGAGCATGTACAAATACACAAACAGTCAGTCAACAAGGGAGAGCATGTACAAATACACAAACAGTCATTCAACAAGGGAGAGCATGTACAAATACACAAACAGTAAATCAAAGCAAGCTGGGAGAGCATGTACAAATACACAAATAGTCAATCAACAAGGGAGAGCATGTACAAATACACAAACAGTCAGTTAACAAGAGAGAACATGTACAAATACACGAACAGTCAACCAACAAAGGACAGCATGTACGAAGCTTTGTAATTTTTTGTACAAAGCACAAACAGTCATTCAATAAGGGAGAGCATGTACAAATACACAAACAGTAAATCAACAAGGGAGAGCATGTACAAATAAACAAACAGTCATTCAACAAGGGAGAGCATGTACAAATACACAAATAGTTAATCAACAAGGAAGAGCATGTACAAATACACAGTCATTAAACAAGGGAGAGCATGTACAAATACACAAACAGTCATTCAACAAGGAAGAGCATGTACAAATACACAAACAGTCATTCAACAAGGGAGAACATGTACAAATACACAAACAGTAAATCAAAGCAAGCCTGGAGAGCATGTACAAATACACAAATAGTCAATCAACAAGGGAGAGCATGTACAAATACACAAATAGTCAATCAACAAGGGAGAGCATGTACAAATACACAAACAGTCATTCAACAAGGGAGAGCATGTAGAAATACACAAACGGTCAATCAACAAGGGACAGTATATAAGAATTAACAAACAATCCTTCAACAAGGGAGAGCATGCACTATAAACAGACATTCAACAAGGGAGGGCATTTACAAATACACAAATAGTCAATCAACAAGGGAGAGTATGTAAAAATACACAAACAGTCATTCAACAAGGGAGAGCATGTACAAATACACAAATAGTCAATCAACAAGGGAGAGCATGTACAAAACACAAACAGTCAACCAACAAGGGAGAGCATGTACAAATACACAAACAGTAAATCAACAAGGGAGAACTTGTACAAATACTCAAACAGTCAGTCAACAAGGGAGAGCATGTACAAATACACAAACAGTCATTCAACAAGGGAGAGCATGTACAAATCCACAAACAGTCATTCAACAAGGGAAAGCATGTACAAATACACAAAGAGTAAATCAACTAGGGAAAACATGTACAAATACACAGTCATTCAACAAGGGAGAGCATGTACAAATACACAAACAGTCATTCAACAAGGAAGAGCATGTACAAATACACAAACAGTCATTCAACAAGGGAGAGCATGTACAAATACACAAACAGTAAATCAAAGCAAGCCTGGAGAGCATGTACAAATACTCAAAAAGTCAATCAACAAGGGAGAGCATGTACAAATACACAAACAGTCATTCAACAAGGGAGAGCATGTACAAATACACAAACAGTCATTCAACAAGGAAGAGCATGTACAAATACACAAACAGTCATTCAACAAGGGAGAGCATGTACAAATACACAAACAGTAAATCAAAGCAAGCCTGGAGAGCATGTACAAATACTCAAATAGTCAATCAACAAGGGAGAGCATGTACAAATACACAAACAGTCAGTCAACAAGGGAGAACATGTACAAATACACGAACAGTCAACCAACAAAGGACAGCATGTACGAAGCTTTGTAATTTTTTGAACAAAGCACAAACAGTCATTCAATAAGGGAGAGCACATACAAATACACAAACCGTCAACCAACAAGGAGACCATGTACAAAACGCAAACAGTTAATCAACAAGGGAGAGCATGTGGAAATACACAAACAGTCATTCAACAAGGGAGAACAGGTACAGATACACAAATACTCAATCAACAATGGGGGAGCATGTACAAATACACAAATAATCAATCAACAAGGGAGAGCATGTACAAATACACAAACAGTCAGTCAACAAGGGAGAACAGGTACAGATACACAAATACTCAATCAACAATGGGGGAGCATGTACAAATACACAAATAGTCAATCAACAAGGGAGAGCATGTACAAATACACAAACAGTCAGTCAACAAGGGAGAACATGTACAGATACACAAACACTCAATCAACAAGGGAGGGCACTTACAAATACACAAACAGTCAATCAACAAGGGAGAGCATGTACAAATACACAAACAGTCAGTCAACAAGGGAGAGCATGTACAAATACACAAACAGTCAGTCAACAAGGGAGAACATGTACAGATACACAAATACTCAATCAACAAGGGAGGGCACTTACAAATACACAAATAGTCAATCAACAAGGGAGAGCATGTACAAATACACAAACAGTCAGTCAACAAGGGAGAACATGAACAGATACACAAATACTCAATCAACAAGGGAGGGCACTTACAAATACACAAATAGTCAATCAACAAGGGAGAGCATGTACAAATACACAAACAGTCAGTCAACAAGGGAGAACATGTACAGATACACAATTACTCAATCAACAAGGGAGGGAACTTACAAATACACAAATAGTCAATCAACAAGGGAGAGCATGTACAAATACACAAACAGTCAGTCAACAAGGGAGAACATGTACAATACACAAATACTCAATCAACAAGGGAGAGCACTTACAAATACACAAATAGTCAATCAACAAGGGAGAACATGTACAAATACACAAACAGTAAATCAACAAGGGAGAACATGTACAGATACACAAATACTCAATCAACAAGGGAGGGCACTTACAAATACACAAATAGTCAATCAACAAGGGAGAGCATGTATAAATACACAAACAGTCAGTCAACAAGGGAGAACATGTACAGATACACAAATACTCAATCAACAAGGGAGGGCACTTACAAATACACAAATAGTCAATCAACAAGGGAGAGCATGTACAAATACACAAACAGTCAGTCAACAAGGGAGAGCATGTACAAATACACAAATAGTCAGTCAACAAGGGAGAACATGTACAAATACACGAACAGTCAACCAACAAAGGATAGCATGTACGAAGCTTTGTAATTTTTTGTACAAAGCACAAACAATCATTCAATAAGGGAGAGCACATACAAATACACAAACCGTCAACCAACAAGGAGACCATGTACAAAACGCAAACAGTTAATCAACAAGGGAGAGCATGTGGAAATACACAAACAGTCAATCAACAAGGGAGAGCATGTACAAATACACAAACAGTCAGTCAACAAGGGAGAACATGTACAGATACACAATTACTCAATCAACAAGGGAGGGCACTTACAAATACACAAATAGTCAATCAACAAGGGAGAGCATGTACAAATACACAAACAGTCAGTCAACAAGGGAGAACATGTACAATACACAAATACTCAATCAACAAGGGAGAGCACTTACAAATACACAAATAGTCAATCAACAAGGGAGAGCAAGTACAAATACACAAACAGTCAGTCAACAAGGGAGAGCATGTACAAATACACAAATAGTCAGTCAACAAGGGAGAACATGTACAAATACACGAACAGTCAACCAACAAAGGATAGCATGTACGAAGCTTTGTAATTTTTTGTACAAAGCACAAACAATCATTCAATAAGGGAGAGCACATACAAATACACAAACCGTCAACCAACAAGGAGACCATGTACAAAACGCAAACAGTTAATCAACAAGGGAGAGCATGTGGAAATACACAAACAGTCATTCAACAAGGGAGAGCATGTAGAAATACACAAACAGTCAAACAAGGGAGAGCATGTAGAAATACACAAACAGTCAATCAACAAGGGAGAGTATATAAGAATTAACAAACAATCCTTCAACAAGGGAGAGCATGCACTATAAACAGACATTCAACAAGGGAGGGCACTTACAAATACAAAAATAGTCCATCAACAATGGAGAGTATGTACAAATACACAAACAGTCAGTCAACAAGGGAGAGCATGTACAAATACACAGTCAGTCAACAAGGGAGAGCATGTACAAAACACAAACAGTCAACCAACAAGGGATAGCATGTACAAATACACAAATAGTCAATCAACAAGGGAGAGCATGTACAAATACACAAACAGTCAATCAACAAGGGAGAGCATGTACAAATACACAAACAGTCATTCAACAAGGGAGAGCATGTACTAATACACAAATATTTAATCAACAAGGGAAAACATGTACAAATACACAGTCATTCAACAAGGGAGAGCATGTACAAATACACAAACAGTCATTCAACAAGGAAGAGCATGTACAAATACACAAACAGTCATTCAACAAGGGAGAACATGTACAAATACACAAACAGTAAATCAAAGCAAGCCTGGAGAGCATGTACAAATACACAAATAGTCAATCAACAAGGGAGAGCATGTACAAATACACAAATAGTCAATCAACAAGGGAGAGCATGTACAAATACACAAACAGTCATTCAACAAGGGAGAACATGTAAAAATACACAAACAGTTAATCAACAAGGGAGAGCATGTGGAAATACACAAACAGTCATTCAACAAGGGAGAGCATGTAGAAATACACAAACAGTCAATCAACAAGGGACAGTATATAAGAATTAACAAACAATCCTTCAACAAGGGAGAGCATGCACTATAAACAGACATTCAACAAGGGAGGGCATTTACAGATACACAAACAGTCAATCAACAAGGGAGAGTATGTAAAAATACACAAACAGTCATTCAACGCGGGAGAGCATGTACAAATACACAAACAGTCAATCAACACGGGAGAGCATGTACAAAACACAAACAGTCAACCAACAAGGGAGAGCATGTACAAATACACAAACAGTAAATCAACAAGGGAGAACTTGTACAAATACTCAAACAGTCAGTCAACAAGGGAGAGCATGTACAAATACACAAACAGTCATTCAACAAGGGAGAGCATGTACAAATACACAAACAGTCATTCAACAAGGGAAAGCATGTACAAATACACAAAGAGTAAATCAACAAGGGAAAACATGTACAAATACACAGTCATTCAACAAGGGAGAGCATGTACAAATACACAAACAGTCATTCAACAAGGAAGAGCATGTACAAATACACAAACAGTCATTCAACAAGGGAGAGCATGTACAAATACACAAACAGTCAGTCAACAAGGGAGAGCATGTACAAATACACAAATAGTCAGTCAACAAGGGAGAACATGTACAAATACACGAACAGTCAACCAACAAAGGATAGCATGTACGAAGCTTTGTAATTTTTTGTACAAAGCACAAACAATCATTCAATAAGGGAGAGCACATACAAATACACAAACCGTCAACCAACAAGGAGACCATGTACAAAACGCAAACAGTTAATAAACAAGGGAGAGCATGTGGAAATACACAAACAGTCATTCAACAAGGGAGAGCATGTAGAAATACACAAACAGTCAAACAAGGGAGAGCATGTAGAAATACACAAACAGTCATTCAACAAGGGAGAGCATGTAGAAATACACAAACAGTCAAACAAGGGAGAGCATGTAGAAATACACAAATAGTTAATCAACAAGGGAAAACATGTACAAATACACAGTCATTAAACAAGGGAGAGCATGTACAAATACACAAACAGTCATTCAACAAGGAAGAGCATGTACAAATACACAAACAGTCAATCAACAAGGGAGATTATGTAAGAATTAACAAAGAATCATTCAACAAGGGAGAGCATGCAATATAAACAGACATTCAACAAGGGAGGGCACTTACAAAAACACAAATAAACAATCAACAAGGGAGAGCATGTACAAAACACAAAGTCAACCCACAAGGGACAGCATGTACAAATACACAAACAGTAAATCAAAGCAAGGCAGGAGAGCATGTACAAATACACAAATAGTCAATCAACAAGGGAGAACATGTACAAATACACAAATAGTCAATCAACAAGGGAGAACTTGTACAAATACACAAACAGTCAGTCAACAAGGGAGAGTATGTACAAATACACAAACAGTAAATCAAAGCAAGGCAGGAGAGCATGTACAAATGACAAACAGTCAACCAACAAGGGAGAGCATGTACAAATACACAAATAGTCAATCAACAAGGGAGAGCATGTACAAATACACAAACAGTCATTCAACAAGGGAGAACATGTAAAAATACACAAACAGTTAATCAACAAGGGAGAGCATGTGGAAATACACAAACAGTCATTCAACAAGGGAGAGCATGTAGAAATACACAAACAGTCAATCAACAAGGGACAGTATATAAGAATTAACAAACAATCCTTCAACAAGGGAGAGCATGCACTATAAACAGAAATTCAACAAGGGAGGGCATTTACAGATACACAAATAGTCAATCAACAAGGGAGAGTATGTAAAAATACACAAACAGTCATTCAACAAGGGAGAGCATGTACAAATACACAAATAGTCAATCAACAAGGGAGAGCATGTACAAAACACAAACAGTCAACCAACAAGGGAGAGCATGTACAAATACACAAACAGTAAATCAACAAGGGAGAACTTGTACAAATACTCAAACAGTCAGTCAACAAGGGAGAGCATGTACAAATACACAAACAGTCATTCAACAAGGGAGAGCATGTACAACTACACAAACAGTCATTCAACAAGGGAAAAAATGTACAAATACACAAAGAGTAAATCAACAAGGGAAAACATGTAGAAATACACAGTCATTCAACAAGGGAGAGCATGTACAAATACACAAACAGTCATTCAACAAGGAAGAGCATGTACAAATACACAAACAGTCATTCAACAAGGGAGAGCATGTACAAATACACAAACAGTAAATCAAAGCAAGCCTGGAGAGCATGTACAAATACTCAAAAAGTCAATCAACAAGGGAGAGCATGTACAAATACACAAACAGTCATTCAACAAGGGAGAGCATGTACAAATACACAAACAGTCATTCAACAAGGAAGAGCATGTACAAATACACAAACAGTCATTCAACAAGGGAGAGCATGTACAAATACACAAACAGTAAATCAAAGCAAGCCTGGAGAGCATGTACAAATACTCAAATAGTCAATCAACAAGGGAGAGCATGTACAAATACACAAACAGTCAGTCAACAAGAGAGAACAGGTACAAATACACGAACAGTCAACCAACAAAGGACAGCATGTACGAAGCTTTGTAATTTTTTGAACAAAGCACAAACAGTCATTCAATAAGGGAGAGCACATACAAATACACAAACCGTCAACCAACAAGGAGACCATGTACAAAACGCAAACAGTTAATCAACAAGGGAGAGCATGTGGAAATACACAAACAGTCATTCAACAAGGGAGAGCATGTAGAAATACACAAACAGTCAATCAACAAGGGACAGTATATAAGAATTAACAAACAATCCTTCAACAAGGGAGAGCATGCACTATAAACAGACATTCAACAAGGGAGGGCACTTATAAATACACAAATAGTCAATCAACAAGGGAGAGTATGTACAAATACACAAACAGTCATTCAACAAGGGAGAGCATGTACAAATACACAAATAGTCAATCAACAAGGGAGAGCATGTACAAATGACAAACAGTCAACCAACAAGGGAGAGCATGTACAAATACAGAAACAGTCAGTCAACAAGGGAGAGCATGTACAAATACACAAACAGTCATTCAACAAGGGAGAGCATGTACAAATACACAAACAGTAAATCAAAGCAAGCTGGGAGAGCATGTACAAATACACAAATAGTCAATCAACAAGGGAGAGCATGTACAAATACACAAACAGTCAGTTAACAAGAGAGAACATGTACAAATACACGAACAGTCAACCAACAAAGGACAGCATGTACGAAGCTTTGTAATGTTTTGTACAAAGCACAAACAGTCATTCAATAAGGGAGAGCACATACAAATACACAAACCGTCAACCAACAAGGAGACCATGTACAAATACACAAACAGCCATTCAACAAGGGAGAGCATGTACAAATACACAAACAGTCATTCAACAAGGGAGAGCATGTACAAATACACAAACAGTAAATCAACAAGGGAGAGCATGTACAAATAAACAAACAGTCATTCAACAAGGGAGAGCATGTACAAATACACAAATAGTTAATCAACAAGGGAAAACATGTACAAATACACAGTCATTCAACAAGGGAGAGCATGTACAAATACACAAACAGTCATTCAACAAGGAAGAGCATGTACAAATACACAAACAGTCATTCAACAAGGGAGAACATGTACAAATACACAAACAGTAAATCAAAGCAAGCCTGGAGAGCATGTACAAATACACAAATAGTCAATCCACAAGGGAGAGCATGTACAAATACACAAATAGTCATTCAACAAGAGAGAACATGTAAAAATACACAAACAGTTAATCAACAAGGGAGAACATGTGGAAATACACAAACAGTCATTCAACAAGGGAGAGCATGTAGAAATACACAAACAGTCAATCAACAAGGGAAAGTATATAAGAATTAACAAACAATCCTTCAACAAGGGAGAGCATGCACTATAAACAGACATTCAACAAGGGAGGGCATTTACAAATACACAAATAGTTAATCAACAAGGGAAAACATGTACAAATACACAGTCATTCAACAAGGGAGAGCATGTACAAATACACAAACAGTCATTCAACAAGGGAGAGCATGTACAAATACACAAATAGTTAATCAACAAGGGAAAACATGTACAAATACACAGTCATTCAACAAGGGAGAGCATGTACAAATACACAAACAGTCATTCAACAAGGAAGAGCATGTACAAATACACAAACAGTCATTCAACAAGGGAGAACATGTACAAATACACAAACAGTAAATCAAAGCAAGCCTGGAGAGCATGTACAAATACACAAATAGTCAATCCACAAGGGAGAGCATGTACAAATACACAAACAGTCATTCAACAAGGGAGAACATGTAAAAATACACAAACAGTTAATCAACAAGGGAGAGCATGTGGAAATACACAAACAGTCATTCAACAAGGGAGAGCATGTAGAAATACACAAACAGTCAATCAACAAGGGAAAGTATATAAGAATTAACAAACAATCCTTCAACAAGGGAGAGCATGCACTATAAACAGACATTCAACAAGGGAGGGCATTTACAAATACACAAATAGTCAATCAACAAGGGCGAGTATGTAAAAATACACAAACAGTCATTCAACAAGGGAGAGCATGTACAAATACACAAATAGTCAATCAACAAGGGAGAGCATGTACAAAACACAAACAGTCAACCAACAAGGGAGAGCATGTACAAATACACAAACAGTAAATCAACAAGGGAGAACTTGTACAAATACTCAAACAGTCAGTCAACAAGGGAGAGCATGTACAAATACACAAACAGTCATTCAACAAGGGAGAGCATGTACAAATACACAAACAGTCATTCAACAAGGGAAAGCATGTACAAATACACAAAGAGTAAATCAACTAGGGAAAACATGTACAAATACACAGTCATTCAACAAGGGAGAGCATGTACAAATACACAAACAGTCATTCAACAAGGAAGAGCATGTACAAATACACAAACAGTCATTCAACAAGGGAGAGCATGTACAAATACACAAACAGTAAATCAAAGCAAGCTTGGAGAGCATGTACAAATACTCAAAAAGTCAATCAACAAGGGAGAGCATGTACAAATACACAAACAGTCATTCAACAAGGGAGAGCATGTACAAATACACAAACAGTCATTCAACAAGGAAGAGCATGTACAAATACACAAACAGTCATTCAACAAGGGAGAGCATGTACAAATACACAAACAGTCATTCAACAAGGGAGAGCATGTACAAATACACAAACAGTAAATCAACAAGGGAGAGCATGTACAAATACACAAACAGTCATTCAACAAGGGAGAGCATGTACAAATACACAAATAGTTAATCAACAAGGGAAAACATGTACAAATACACAGTCATTAAACAAGGGAGAGCATGTACAAATACACAAACAGTCATTCAACAAGGAAGAGCATGTACAAATACACAAACAGTCAATCAACAAGGGAGATTATGTAAGAATTAACAAAGAATCATTCAACAAGGGAGAGCATGCAATATAAACAGACATTCAACAAGGGAGGGCACTTACAAAAACACAAATAGACAATCAACAAGGGAGAGCATGTACAAAACACAAAGTCAACCCACAAGGGACAGCATGTACAAATACACAAACAGTAAATCAAAGCAAGGCAGGAGAGCATGTACAAATACACAAATAGTCAATCAACAAGGGAGAACATGTACAAATACACAAATAGTCAATCAACAAGGGAGAACTTGTACAAATACACAAACAGTCAGTCAACAAGGGAGAGTATGTACAAATACACAAACAGTAAATCAAAGCAAGGCAGGAGAGCATGTACAAATGACAAACAGTCAACCAACAAGGGAGAGCATGTACAAATACACAAACAGTCAGTCAACAAGGGAGAGCATGTACAAATACACAAACAGTCATTCAACAAGGGAGAGCATGTACAAATACACAAACAGTAAATCAAAGCAAGCTGGGAGAGCATGTACAAATACACAAATAGTCAATCAACAAGGGAGAGCATGTACAAATACACAAACAGTCAGTTAACAAGAGAGAACATGTACAAATACACGAACAGTCAACCAACAAAGGACAGCATGTACGAAGCTTTGTAATTTTTTGTACAAAGCACAAACAGTCATTCAATAAGGGAGAGCACATACAAATACACAAACCGTCAACCAACAAGGAGACCATGTACAAATACACAAACAGCCATTCAACAAGGGAGAGCATGTACAAATACACAAACAGTCATTCAACAAGGGAGAGCATGTAC
This sequence comes from Sipunculus nudus, assembly GCA_026874595.1. NCBI lineage: Eukaryota > Metazoa > Annelida > Sipuncula > Golfingiida > Sipunculidae > Sipunculus > Sipunculus nudus. The sequence goes on from CM049312.1 coordinate 48,858,851, forward strand.
AAATACACAAACAGTAAATCAACAAGGGAGAGCATGTACAAATACACAAACAGTCATTCAACAAGGGAGAGCATGTACAAATACACAAATAGTTAATCAACAAGGGAAAACATGTACAAATACACAGTCATTAAACAAGGGAGAGCATGTACAAATACACAAACAGTCATTCAACAAGGAAGAGCATGTACAAATACACAAACAGTCAATCAACAAGGGAGATTATGTAAGAATTAACAAAGAATCATTCAACAAGGGAGAGCATGCAATATAAACAGACATTCAACAAGGGAGGGCACTTACAAAAACACAAATAGACAATCAACAAGGGAGAGCATGTACAAAACACAAAGTCAACCCACAAGGGACAGCATGTACAAATACACAAACAGTAAATCAAAGCAAGGCAGGAGAGCATGTACAAATACACAAATAGTCATTCAACAAGGGAGGGCATTTACAAATACACAAATAGTCAATCAACAAGGGAGAGTATGTAAAAATACACAAACAGTCATTCAACAAGGGAGAGCATGTACAAATACACAAATAGTCAATCAACAAGGGAGAGCATGTACAAAACACAAACAGTCAACCAACAAGGGAGAGCATGTACAAATACACAAACAGTAAATCAACAAGGGAGAACTTGTACAAATACTCAGTCAGTCAACAAGGGAGAGCATGTACAAATACACAAACAGTCATTCAACAAGGGAGAGCATGTACAAATACACAAACAGTCATTCAACAAGGGAAAGCATGTACAAATACACAAAGAGTAAATCAACTAGGGAAAACATGTACAAATACACAGTCATTCAACAAGGGAGAGCATGTACAAATACACAAACAGTCATTCAACAAGGAAGAGCATGTACAAATACACAAACAGTCATTCAACAAGGGAGAGCATGTACAAATACACAAACAGTAAATCAAAGCAAGCCTGGAGAGCATGTACAAATACTCAAAAAGTCAATCAACAAGGGAGAGCATGTACAAATACACAAACAGTCATTCAACAAGGGAGAGCATGTACAAATACACAAACAGTCATTCAACAAGGAAGAGCATGTACAAATACACAAACAGTCATTCAACAAGGGAGAGCATGTACAAATACACAAACAGTCATTCAACAAGGGAGAGCATGTACAAATACACAAATAGTCAATCCACAAGGGAGAGCATGTACAAATACACAAACAGTCATTCAACAAGGGAGAGCATGTAGAAATACACAAACAGTCAATCAACAAGGGAAAGTATATAAGAATTAACAAACAATCCTTCAACAAGGGAGAGCATGCACTATAAACAGACATTCAACAAGGGAGGGCATTTACAAATACACAAATAGTCAATCAACAAGGGCGAGTATGTAAAAATACACAAACAGTCATTCAACAAGGGAGAGCATGTACAAATACACAAATAGTCAATCAACAAGGGAGAGCATGTACAAAACACAAACAGTCAACCAACAAGGGAGAGCATGTACAAATACACAAACAGTAAATCAACAAGGGAGAACTTGTACAAATACTCAAACAGTCAGTCAACAAGGGAGAGCATGTACAAATACACAAACAGTCATTCAACAAGGGAGAGCATGTACAAATACACAAACAGTCATTCAACAAGGGAAAGCATGTACAAATACACAAAGAGTAAATCAACTAGGGAAAACATGTACAAATACACAGTCATTCAACAAGGGAGAGCATGTACAAATACACAAACAGTCATTCAACAAGGAAGAGCATGTACAAATACACAAACAGTCATTCAACAAGGGAGAGCATGTACAAATACACAAACAGTAAATCAAAGCAAGCTTGGAGAGCATGTACAAATACTCAAAAAGTCAATCAACAAGGGAGAGCATGTACAAATACACAAACAGTCATTCAACAAGGGAGAGCATGTACAAATACACAAACAGTCATTCAACAAGGAAGAGCATGTACAAATACACAAACAGTCATTCAACAAGGGAGAGCATGTACAAATACACAAACAGTCATTCAACAAGGGAGAGCATGTACAAATACACAAACAGTAAATCAACAAGGGAGAGCATGTACAAATACACAAACAGTCATTCAACAAGGGAGAGCATGTACAAATACACAAATAGTTAATCAACAAGGGAAAACATGTACAAATACACAGTCATTAAACAAGGGAGAGCATGTACAAATACACAAACAGTCATTCAACAAGGAAGAGCATGTACAAATACACAAACAGTCAATCAACAAGGGAGATTATGTAAGAATTAACAAAGAATCATTCAACAAGGGAGAGCATGCAATATAAACAGACATTCAACAAGGGAGGGCACTTACAAAAACACAAATAGACAATCAACAAGAGAGAGCATGTACAAAACACAAAGTCAACCCACAAGGGACAGCATGTACAAATACACAAACAGTAAATCAAAGCAAGGCAGGAGAGCATGTACAAATACACAAATAGTCAATCAACAAGGGAGAACATGTACAAATACACAAATAGTCAATCAACAAGGGAGAACTTGTACAAATACACAAACAGTCAGTCAACAAGGGAGAGTATGTACAAATACACAAACAGTAAATCAAAGCAAGGCAGGAGAGCATGTACAAATGACAAACAGTCAACCAACAAGGGAGAGCATGTACAAATACACAAACAGTCAGTCAACAAGGGAGAGCATGTACAAATACACAAACAGTCATTCAACAAGGGAGAGCATGTACAAATACACAAACAGTAAATCAAAGCAAGCTGGGAGAGCATGTACAAATACACAAATAGTCAATCAACAAGGGAGAGCATGTACAAATACACAAACAGTCAGTTAACAAGAGAGAACATGTACAAATACACGAACAGTCAACCAACAAAGGACAGCATGTACGAAGCTTTGTAATTTTTTGTACAAAGCACAAACAGTCATTCAATAAGGGAGAGCACATACAAATACACAAACCGTCAACCAACAAGGAGACCATGTACAAATACACAAACAGCCATTCAACAAGGGAGAGCATGTACAAATACACAAACAGTCATTCAACAAGGGAGAGCATGTACAAATACACAAACAGTAAATCAACAAGGGAGAGCATGTACAAATACACAAACAGTCATTCAACAAGGGAGAGCATGTACAAATACACAAATAGTTAATCAACAAGGGAAAACATGTACAAATACACAGTCATTAAACAAGGGAGAGCATGTACAAATACACAAACAGTCATTCAACAAGGAAGAGCATGTACAAATACACAAACAGTCAATCAACAAGGGAGATTATGTAAGAATTAACAAAGAATCATTCAACAAGGGAGAGCATGCAATATAAACAGACATTCAACAAGGGAGGGCACTTACAAAAACACAAATAGACAATCAACAAGGGAGAGCATGTACAAAACACAAAGTCAACCCACAAGGGACAGCATGTACAAATACACAAACAGTAAATCAAAGCAAGGCAGGAGAGCATGTACAAATACACAAATAGTCAATCAACAAGGGAGAACATGTACAAATACACAAATAGTCAATCAACAAGGGAGAACTTGTACAAATACACAAACAGTCAGTCAACAAGGGAGAGCATGTACAAATACACAAACAGTAAATCAAAGCAAGGCAGGAGAGCATGTACAAATACACAAATAGTCAATCAACAAGGGAGAACATGTACAAATACACAAATAGTCAATCAACAAGGGAGAACTTGTACAAATACACAAACAGTCAGTCAACAAGGGAGAGCATGTACAAAACACACACAGTCAACCAACAAGGGAGAGCATTTACAAATACACAAACCGTTAATCAACAAGGGAGAGTATGTAAGGATTAACAAACAATCATTCAACATGGGAGAGCATGCACTATGAACAGACATTCAACAAGGGAGGGCACTTACAAATACACAAATAGTCAATCAACAAGGGAGAGCATGTACAAATACACAAACAGTCATTCAACAAGGGAGAGCATGTTCAAATACACAAACAATCATTCAACAAGAGAGAGCACGACAATAACAGACATTCAACAAGGGAGAGCACTTACAAATACACAAATAGTCAATCAACAAGGGAGAGCATGTACAAAACACAAACAGTCAACCAACAAGGGAGACCATGTACAAATACACAAAGTCAATCAACAAGGGAGAGCATGTACAAAACACAAACAGTCAACCAAGAAGGGAGAGCATGTACAAAACACAATCAACAAGTGGACATCTGGCATTCTTTTCATAGATTCAAATTGCAAACAGTTATGAATACACACAATCGTATATGGAATACAGAAAACATGGGTGCAATTTAAGTGGTTTATTTTCTATATAACCATCATGATATCAGGAATTTCATTTTGTTTGTATACTGTTCCGACCCTGCTTCTGTCACACTATTCCACCACTGCTAAACTATCAAGTACCAGTCCAGAGAGTTTTCAACTGGGACCTTCATATACAAGTGTAGAAAGGTGGGACAAACGCATGTCTTTTTCATGCAAAGTGCATATTTTGTTTGCATAAACACTTGTTCAGCATGCTGACCTGCCAAGGAACACGCCTCCCATGTGAAGATGCAAAACATGAAGAACAGTAATGAAACATGAGACATTCTGATGTTTCTTTGATTATACATGACAGCTGGAATGATTATCAACATTAGACTAGTTACAAGTGTTTGTCTTGTGAAAAAATATAATCCCACAGGTATCAATAATAATATCCAGTGCATAATCCAGGTAAAAAGATTATTCTTCACTCTAAAGCCAGTAAAGGTATACAGGTAACCCATACAGAGAAAAATTGTACCACACTGGGTCTTTAGCCAACCCTAAATCTTGAACTGGTAAGGAAATCAAACATTCAAAGTGATCTCTGTACACTCTGTATAATATTGGTTGCAGTCTCCATAGGCTGTTTCAATAGAATAATGTGATTTCCTGAATGAATACCTTTCTCAACTATTTTTGACAAGATAAGCAAAGGAGTCATTGTGTATTTACCAAACAGAATGTACAATCACAGACTAGATATTTGACATTCAGGCAGGTACCCACTTTACACCATGTAGATGGACAAATTTAGTGGCATTTTGGACATAATTATATATAATTTTCAGTTGATAATGTGATATTTATGATACCTTCCTGTTCATGTTTGATGATAATATTGAATAATATTGAGTCTGCATCTAACATCAAGACAATATACTGTTTTTTTAATACTTATTATATACAAATATTATGAACAGTGGGACACATTTAAAGCCAATTTTTTTATATTGTGAAGGGCTGGCATATTTAAAAAGACAAAAACACTGTATTGTAAAGCCAAAACTGCAGGGAAGGTTCTGATCATGATTTTACCAGTCAGAACAAAGAGAAAGACTGAGTCCATTTTACACTAGAATACGGGTAGTCGACAAGTGACTACGTGTATCCGCCAAAATCAGAGTGGGACTGGTGAAGTTAGGCATGGATTGAGTGGCAAGGGGAAATAGAGTGAGGTGTGTTGCATATTAGCATGGATGTCTGCAGCCGAAATGTATATGTAGGTTGCACCACCTACCACAAAATCCAGAAAGGTGCCAAAGTTGTATACAAATGCAAAAGGTCAAACCACTGCTGAGATATGAGTGAGATATGAGTGATTTTATCCGATGGCAGACAAACAGATGGACATTGTGCAAAAATGGTTGCAGGTGGCGCCACCAGTTTTGCGTATGATAAAGAGCTACGCGAGATCTATACACATGCAAAGTTTGGCCCAATCGTTCAAACGGTTCCCAAGATATGAGCTTGGATGTCTGCAGCGTAAATATGAATGTAGGTGGCGCCACCTGTCATAAAATCCAGAAAGCTATCCAAGATGTATAAACCTGCAAAATTTTAGGCAGATAAGTAAAACCAATGCTGAGATATGAGTGATTTTATCCCGCGGCAGACAAACAGACAGACGCTGTGCAAAAATGGTTGCAGGTGGCGCCACCATTTTACATTAGATGTTAACAAAGGAGTTAACTATTATTCAATAATTACAGGTTACCCATACCCAAGAGTTGCACCTGCACTAATTATATGAGAGTATAACTATTTAATTTTGCAATTATCCGGCCAAATACATTTTTAATTAAAAATACTAAGAGAATCATCTGAAATTTTTTTTTTTAAATAATATAATTAAAATAATTGATTATTAAAATAATATTATAAAATGTATTCATGAATGCATTCATAAATACATTTTGAAAGTATTTGCACTTGCATTCGAATACTTTCTTTTTACCTGTTTGAGTATTTGTTTACATTTTCATTATGGAACTACTGAATATTTGTATTCATATTCAAATACAATTATAAAGTAATTACTCAATTTCTCCTATTTATACAGTTTCAGTCAAACAAAACTGATGAGAATCCAGGATATACGAATTTCACTAGCTCTAGCTTCAGCAAATCTTATGTTAAGTAAGTAAATATATTTCCTGATTTTTTTACAAGGTGCATTATTTTTTGGCCCACAACTTCAACAAATTACGCAATACTGACCTGATTTTTGGTGCGTACATAGGAAATCTATGGAAGAATATACATACTAAATGTGATCAAAAACAGATCAGTGTTTTTTATATAAGGCAGTCTTGAAGTGTAACAATGGGTTTTTAATGGAAAACAGAGGTTTTTCCTTAATATTTGAAGGAAAAAGTCATAGTGACCCAATTCTTGGTATGGTAGGAGTTTGGGGACATCTGTATACAAAAGTTTCAATTCGTAGGTCAAATGGTTTCAAGACATGCCCTGTTAACGGCCAGCCGTCAGTCTGGCCATCCGACAGACAAAGGACCATGACTATAGCTAAGAATGACTTGTAGTTTTTAACTCAGCTGACTATGTCATTTAACAAACTTGTACAAATCGGGTACCAAAACCTTCCCTGCAGCTCACACTGCCCTTTATAAATGAATGTCAATCTACTGTTCATGGTATGTCATTTAAAGATGTTTACAAATGTTATTTGAGACGTCACAGACCCCTGGAACATTGGTAAGTGTCAAATGATTGTGCCTATAATTCTTCCTTCTGTGTTTTCTGCCCATATGGGCCTGTTTTAAATTCTTCAGGCACCTCAGAATCTAAAGTGGGCTTCTTATAAAAGCCAAGATCTTTCATTAGCTGATTGCATCCATCTTGACTCTTTGCACTCAAATCTATTTTCTGTAATAAAAGAGAACATTATCCATCAATGATCAATATCAATAAGAAAATTCTGTCATTAAATGGTCAGAAATATTTTATAGAAATCATCATTGGCATATTTCTTATATTAAATTCTTTGAACTATGAACAGTATTAGCATGATGCCTTTCATGTTACTATTCTAGATTCATTAAAGCACAAGAATTCTCTATTTTAAATCAAAGAAATACTAGCAGGTTGATATTATTATATCCAAAACACTGCTTCAAGAGAAGCCAATCTCAGTTCCAATCTGGATATAAACAAACAAAGGACCTGTGGGCCATGGCACTCGGCTGAAATTAATTGAGAGAATTTCTGTATAAATTCCTAGCCTGAGGTTGAATGTATACTTTTTTGGACTACATGAAAAATGAGTGAAACCCTCCTGATCATTTATTTGTACAAGTATCAGTATGTGACATTAATATGTGTGTAAATATATCAAGTGGGAATGTATGAAATGATGCAACTTATAAAACAATAAAAATGTCCAGAAGACTTTGTCCCCCGCCAAAAGTGAATGTGAGAAATGTGTACACACACCATCACACACACACACCCACACAGTCACAGAACTGACCAAAAAACACTAATCAGGGAACCTAATCTGCTGCCAAAAAAGAAAGTGACTTTAAAGATGCACCTACTATTTCAATTAGAAGTAGATCCCAGTAAAACTTTTTGAGAAAGTGTAGCATGTGAAATGTAACAAGGCCAATGCGAACCTGTTCAATGAGATTACACCAGGTATAATGCTTCAATGCTGGACCATTACTTTTCAAGAACATGTGTAGCATGTATAAGACACAATGCAAGTACTAAACACTTGGAACAAGAAACAATTAAACAAACATCTCTGCTGAAAATCTAGCATGGGTGCAAACAACACAACAAGGGACCCATGGGTCACATCGCTAAGCTGGATTTTAGAAAATATTAGTAACTGCAAAATATTTTTATTTCTTTTGTTCTAATACTCTGGCTAGACTGTCATGAAGAAAAACAGTAAAAGTTTTGAGATACTGTGATGCATATGAAAAATTTACAGATGGACAGGCCAGTGGACAGAAAGGACTAATACCTTTATTTCACTTTCAAGGGAATAATGCATTTAAGTTTATATATAAGCCTATTATTTAAGCATATCCACTTTTCTCATTAAAATAGTTTTTATCTGATTAATTTTTTTTTTATTTACACGTGTTATAATTTTGTATTAAAAAACACTGAAAATATAAGTTAAAATATTAGAATTCTAAGTTGCAATCATTATATATCTAGAGTGTAGCTCATATAGGGTCGTATTATGCATACACATATATATTTATTATTTTTAAATCACAAATTTTAACTGAATTTAAAAGAAAATAATGGCACAACATGGCATCTACAAGATTATTCCTTGAATCACTATTAAAAAATTTTGCACATTGGTGTTTTCAGTACATGCTTAATCTTATTCACCAAAATAAAATAAAAGATTCAGTAAATTTGGTAAAATAAAAACGTCTTTTCAAATAAAGTATACACACTGTTGGTTGAATGAGGGACAAACAATATCATTAAGCTAATTACAATCTAAGCTATAATTTATTACTGGATTTAACAGTCAATTTCACAACTGGTGAAGTTTTTACTCTTCTCAAGTAAGGAATTACTTATCTGATGAACATCCACACTTTCATAGCAATACACCACTTTGTGGACACAATTAAATGTGCACTTTAATCATTGTATCCCTGGTGGTAAATACAAAATCTAAAATGTAGCCTTGCATAGCCAAGAATAAAATGAAATACAGAAAATTATAACATTCATCTAGTTGATGCACCATCTGGGGGGGGGGGGGGTGCAGGGCAGAGGGGAAGCCTTCTAGTAGTGGCCATGCTGAGCCAAGGCAAGCTGCCTGGGATGGGTTACATAATGCAAGTGAAGGCTGTACTACTAGGTGGGCTAGATGTAAACAACATTTGACATGGTGTATGAAAACTTGAATAAGAGCTACCTTTTTCAATCAATTCCTTTGAAATTTCAGATTTTAAAAGATTTAATCCTTACGTATATATATGCTGTGAAAATTAAATCAACAGTGCTTACAGGGAAAAAACATACCATTGCCAAAGCTGGACAAAATTTAAGGTATTGATTTTTTATTTATGCTAATAACTTGAAAAATTTGCAAAATTCAGATCTTATTTTGGGTAGACAATTAAATCTTGATTAAATAAAGTTATATTCCTGAAAAAAAGTCTCCAGCTTCAGCAATTCTCATCTTAGTTGAGTAAATATATTTCTTGATTTTTTAAAAAGTGCATTATGTTCGGGCCCATAACTTAAAAAAATATGCATTACTGACATCATTTTTGGCATGTGCATAGGGAATGTATAGAAAAATATGTATATTATATATGATCAAAGTCAAATCAGTGGTTTTGATATTAGGCAGTCTTAGTGTAACAATGGGTTTTTAATGGTTTTAATGGTTTTAAAGTTTTTCATTAATATCTCGAAGGAATTAAGTCCTAGTGACCAAATTCTTGGCATCGTAGGGGATTTTGGAGACATCTAACTGTATGCAAAATTAAAGGAACTTAGAGCTGAAGCTGGTGAGCTGAGCTCTAGCAAACTGCATAACACTAGCTTGATGTAAACAATATGTGACATGGTGCTTGAAAACTTGAATAAAATCTACAGTTTTTGATCAACTAGTTTCAAATTTTTGGTGTTAACATTTGAAATGCTAACAAAAACATGCTTTGAAAATTAAATCCACAGCAGTTACAGGAACAAGTGACCCATGGGTCATGACGCTCAGCTGTCAAGCATGACCTGCTACATCATGGACTGCGATTCACAACTAGTAAAATTGTTGCAGAACCTATATGCCAATTTTGTTTAAACTTTCTACATTGCCATAAATTCTTATCATATATGTCTGGTTAAAACATAGTGAATTAGATATTTCTTTGCACCGCAGGTGCAGAGTATCCCCAGACATAGTAGGCCCCCCCCCTTTAAGAATAGGCCCCCATTTTTACCAGTATATACTGACACTTGGCAAGCAATTATTGTTTCTTCCATCTATCAATCCACAATCTTTTTAAAGATGTGTCCTGTGACCTTGACCTTTGACCTCATGACCCAAAAATCAATTGGGGTCTTGCTTTTTCAATGGGACATATATAAGTCAAGTTTGAAATCTATACATCAATAAAAGCAGGAATTATCATCCAGAAACTAATTTTTGGACAGATGGCTCCTGTGGCCTTGACCTTTGACCTTGTGACCCCAAAATTGATATTGATCATCCAATTTTGTATTTAAATCAATAGAGATCTAGATTTATTGATGGGCCATATATAAGTCATGTTTGAAATCCATATATTAATCCAAGCATGAATTATCATCTCAGGAACTAATTTTTGGACAGATGGCTCCTGTGACTTTCACCTTTGACGTTGTGACCTCACAATTGACAGGCGTCTTCCTCTATTGGCAGGGGAACTGTATGTGCAAGATGAAATGTCTGAGATGAAATGTTTGGCTGAAAATGCATCCACATCTTTTTGAAGATGTGTACTGTGACCTTGACCTTTGACCTCATGATCCCAAAATCAATTCGGGTCTTGCTTTTCCAATGGGACATATACAAGTCAAGTTTGAAAAACCATACATCAATAAAAGCAGGCATTTTCATCCAGAAACTAATTTTTGGACAGATGGCTCCTGTGACCTTCACCTTTGACCTTGTGACCTCAAAATTGATAGGGGTCTTCCACTCTTGGCAGGTGATCTATATGTGCAAGATGAAAGATCTGAGATGAATTGTTTGGCTGAAAATGCATCCACAATCTTTTTAAAGATATGTCCTGTGACCTTGACCTTTGACCTCATGACCCCAAAATCAATTCAGGTCTTGCTTTTCCAATGGGTCATATACAAATCAAGTTTGAAATCCATACATCAATAAAAGCAGGAATTATCATCCAGAAACTAATTTTTGGACAGATGGCTCCTGTGACCTTCACCTTTGACCTTGTGACCTCAAAATTTGATGGGGTCTTCCTCTATTGGCAGATGAACTATATGTGCAAGATGAAAGGTCTGAGATGAAATTTTTGGCTGAAAATGCATCCACAATCTTTTTAAAGATGTGTCCTGTGACCTTGACCTTTGACCTCATGACCCCAAAATCAATTGGAGTCTTGCTTTTTCAATGGGACATATATAAGTCAAGTTTGAAATCAATACATCAATAAAAGCAGGAATTATCATTCAGAAACTAATTTTTTGACATATAGCTCTTGTGGCCTTGACCTTTGTTCTTGTGACCCCAAAATTGATATGGATCATCTACTATTGGCAAGTGAGCTATATATTCAAGATGGAAGACCTTGAAAGTTTGGCTTAAAATGCATCTACAGTATCTTGTAAGATGCAAGTCCAGTGACCTTGACCTTAGACCTCATGACCCTAGAACCTATAGGGTTCTTACTTTAGTAGTGGGCCATACATAAGTCACGTTTGAAATCCATATGGCTGTCAACACTGGAGATATCATAAGAGGTGTGTGATTTTCACCAAATATGGACACATTAAAGGTCAAGGCCACTCTCATGGTAAAGGTCATGACCCAAATGTAAACAGACCTCATCCCATAGCCCATCTCTCTACATGTGCATAATTTGAAAGAAATCTGTCCATTAGTTTTTGACTTATAATGCTTACAGTACTATCAAGTGGCAATTATGGGGGTATTAAAAGGCGAAAAAACAAGAAAAGGATAATAGGTGGCGCCACCAGTTTCCGGTATATTACAAGGCTATCCAAGATCTTGGGTCACCTTAATTTTTAGACCAGTCCATGCAAGCTTACTTGAGATATTTAAGAATAATGGACCTATTCAAGATCAAGGTCATTCTCCTAGCATAGGTCATGACCCCATTTTAAATAGGCTTCGTCCCCTTACCTGTATCTATACAAATGTAAAGTTTGAAAAAAATCAGTGAAATATTTTTTGAGTTATCCCACTCACAAGGTTTTTCTGCGGCGGCGGCGGGACCGTCATGAAACCATAGTATCCCGACTTTGTCTGGGGATACAATGATGGTCTGAGGCAAAATGGATGGTTGTTGAGCTATCAGGAACTAATCCCACAGCTTGCTCGATACCTGTCAGTCTCAAAAGGAATACCACACAGGCCACATTTAAGATCAAATTATAGCAAAAGATTAAGGAAATCCATGTAAGAATTATTGTGAAACGGGTACTTCCATATTAACTTTTATTCAATACAAGCCAACTGTACGGAGCTTTCATAAATGATGGTCATATTTCTTAAGAAATCTTTGACCGAATGCAAGATAACATTAATATACATCCCACTGCATTCACTTTAATAGTTCTTGAGATAATATGTTCTAAAGGAATTTAAAGATGGCTTCCTGTTGGCCACATTGGATTTCTGACAGGTCAGAAAATGAACAACAAACATCCTCTAAAAGGGACCAAACATCATAAAAAAATCACAGAAACTGCCCTGGCAAAAGGATTTCTAAAATGGCTACCTGGCAGACATAATGGTTTTCTGACAAGTCTGACATTTGATATCACACATCCTCCAATAAGACACTAAACTTGTAGCAATTGCTTCAAAGAATGTAACAGTTATGAATGTCTAAAACAATTCAAAAGGCATGATCAGGTTGGAGAGCTCTCATATCAGATTTATGAACATGCAAATGTAATAAGTGCAATTCCAATTTGTTTGAATTATCAGCTTGCTATTTAATGGGGTCAGCAGGGTAGGTAAACTGCAAAACCTAAAAGAAAAGAAATGCAGAAATAATCACTAAGAGTCTTGTAATCAAATAAAGCCATCCTAAATCCAGGTAAAGACCCACATATTATCAGAACAAACACTTGCTGGTATATCTGATGATTTTTATAATAATATTCAGATATCTAGAAAACTAAGTTTATTGCTATGATTCCATGATATAAACTGCAAAATGTTCCCATCATTTTATAAATCAGTAGCTAAACCTTAACACTTAACTCTCATAGTCTTAATGCCTGGCCAAAGCATTCCGGCAACAGTGTTTTTGTTATGCACTAATGATATATCCTTATCACTCCATGAGCTGATACAAATGGGAGTCATATATCACAAGTGTCACTGACAATTATGGGCACATAGTGAGATGTACCAGTTGTGAGTGCCATGGTTATATATACAAGAAAACAAGAAAAATAGAGATGGTCTACAAAATAAGTTATTGTGAACATCCCTGACCTATGACCTTGGCTTTTTGCCCACATATCAACTGGATTCTTTCTAAATGATGTGTAACTACTTACCACTTACATCTGGCCGGGTGTAATTACTTGGCAACCAATGAGTGAATAACATAGACCTGCAACCTTTAACCTCCTGACCAGCTGACCTCAAAATCAATTAGTTATTTCTTCATGCAAAAAGACCCATAAATATGAAGTTTGAATCAAATTTAGTGATGCATAGATGTGGCATATGTGAAAGACTGAAGGTTTGGGTTGAACAGTTTCACTTGAAATATGTTCACAAGCATTTAGAACAATATTGTGACCTTGACCTTTGACCTTTTGAACTCAACATCAATAGGCTTCTTCTCCTAATGGTAGGCAAGCCATATATGACAGATGGAAAGTATAGATTGAAAAGTTTGCCTTAAAATGACTCCACGCAAGAAGAGGGTGCTGTGAACTTGACCTTTGACCTCAAAATCAACAGGTCTTTTCCCCTGTTGGCAGAGAAGCAATATCAGTGCTGAGAGGTTTGGAATGAAAGGTCTAGCTTGAAATGTGTCCACAACCTTTTCAAAGAAGTGGATCCTGTGACCCTGACCTTGTGACCTCAACATCTATAGGATTCTTCTCCCGCTTAGTAGGTGAGCTATATGTGAAAGATCAAAGAATTGGGATGAAAGGTTTGGCTTAAAATGCATCCTGAGGCTTTTCAAAGAAGTTGGTTCTGTGACCTTGACCTTTGACCTTGTGACCTCAAAATAATTATGGTTCTTCCCCTGTTGGTAGGTGAGCTGTATGTGAAAGATGGAAGGTTTGGGAAGAAAATTTTGGCTAAAAGAATTATTTCTGGGGGGTGCAAACACACCCCATAACTTCGAGAATATAGGTCGCAGTGACCTAATTTCAGGTTTGCAAGGAGATCTTTTTAGAACCTCTAAGACTGCATAGGGTTCATGGCCCTAGCCCCTACGGTTACGATTTGTGCCCTGCTAACGGACGGCCGGCCGGCCGGACGGACGGACAGACGAAAGGACGCCGGACATAGACCCATCGCTATAGCCCAGCATGACTGAAAGTCAGCTGAGCTAAAAAAACGTGCCATGGTCAGAGTTGGGTAAAATTTAAGGTACCATTTTTTTTATTTTTGCTAATATTTTAAAAAATTTAAAAGATTTTGATCTAATTTTGGGTATACAGCTGATTAGTAAAATTAATATTACAGGAAAAAAGTGCTTAGCTTTAACAAGTTTTGTGTTAAGTGATCAATTTTTTTTCATAATGCATTATGTTTCGGCCCATAACTTTTTTAAATTATATAATACAGACTTTATTTCTGGCATGTAAATAGGAACTATATAGAGGATTATTTATGGTAAATATGAGGAAAAACAGATGAGTGGTTTTGAGATTAGGCAGTCCTGAAGTGTGAAAATAGGTTTTTCATAAAAAATTGAGGTTTTTCTTAATTTCTTAAAGGAACAAAGTCGCAAAGACCCAGTTTTCGGCTTGGTAGCAGATCTTGGGGAAATCTTACATTATGCCGAATTTTGGATTCCTAGGTCTTACGGTTTCAAAACGTGCCACATCTACAGATGGACTGACAGACAGACGGACAATGTACCATGACTATAGCTCAGATGACTTATAGTCAGCTGAGCTAAAAAACGTGCCGTTGCCAAAGTGGGGCAAAATTTATAGTACCAATTTTTATTTTTGCTAATATTTAAAAAATTTTGAAAGATTTCGATCTAATTTTGGGTAAACTATTTTGATTTTGATTAATTAAAGTTATATTACTGGAAAAAAGTCCTTAGCTGTAACATGTTTTGTTTTAAGAGATCAAATATCTTTCCTGATTTTTTACAAAATGCGTTATGTTTGAGCCCATAACTTATTAAATTATATAATACAGACGTTATTTCTGGCATGTACATAGGAACTATATAGAGGAATATTTATGGTAAATATGAGGAAAAACAGATAAGTGGTTTTGATATTAGGCAGTCCTGAAGTGTGAAAATGGGTTTTTTAATAAAAAATTAAGGTTTTTCCTTAATTTCTCAAAGGAACAAAGTCGCAAAGACCCAGTTTTCAGCTTGGTAGGAGATCTTAGGGACATCTAACATTATGCCAACAGCCTGGGGAGCATAGAGAGCTGCACTGAATGACCTACAGTGACCAATGTGGACTGCTTGACAATGTAAGGGAATTCAACAAGAGCCTCCAAAAATATTCAATAACTAGCCTAATTTTGCAGCTTTTATTTTCAAATTTCAGATTTTAACAGATTATATCCTTATGTGTACATGCTGAGGAAATTGAATCCACAGTGCTTACAGGAAAAAACGTGCCGTGGCCAAAGTTGGGCAAAATTTAAGTTACCATTTTTTATTTTTGCTAATATTTTAAAAATTCGTAGATTTTGATCTAATTTTGGGTATACAATTTAATTTTGATTAATTAAAGTTATATTACTGGAAAAAAGTCCTTAGTTTTAACATGTTTTGTGTAAAGTGATCAAATATCTTTCCTGATTTTTTACAAAATGCATATTGATTGAGCCCATAACTTTTTTAAATTATACAATACAGACCTAATTTCTGGCATGTATATACTGAGGAACTATATAGAGGAATATTTATGGCAAATATGAGGAAAAACAGATGAGTGGTTTTGATATTAGGGGGTCCTGAAGTGTATCTAAAAATAGATTTTTAATAAAACATTAAGTCAAACCACTACTGATATATGAGTGATTTTAGCCCACGGCAGATAAATGGACGGACACTGTGCAAAAATGGTGGCAGGTGGCACCACCACTTTAGTGTATGATTAAGAGCTATGTGAGATCTATACACAATCAAAATTTCAGGGGTTATGTCAAACCAGTCCTGAAATAAAAGCCTGAATGTCTGCAGCATATACATAAATGTAGGTGGCGCCACCTGCCACAAAATCAAGAAAGCTATTCAAGATGTATAAACATGCAAAATTTTAGGCAGATAAGTCAAACCACTACTGAGATATGAGTGATTTTAGCCCACGGCAGACAAACAGACGGACGCTGTGCAAAAAAAGTTGCAGGTGGCCCCTCCTGTTTTGTGTATGATAAAGACCTATGTGAGATCAAAACACATGCACAATTTTGGCCCAATTGGTCAAACGGTTCCCAAGATATGAGCTTGGATGTCTGCAGCGTAAACTAGAATGTAGGTGGAGCCACCTGTCCTAAATCAAGAAAGCTGTCCAGGATGTATAAACCTGCAAAATTTTAGGCAGTTATGTCAAATCAGTACAGAGATATGAGTGATTTTAGCCAATGGCAAACAAACAGACAGACGCAGTGCAAAAATGGTTGCAGGTGGCCCCTCTAACCGGCTTCTTCGGCTCAGGGGTAGGGTGCAAGACTCAAAGCCGGGAGATCGTGAGTTCGAATCTCAGCCGAGGTGGTGAGGTTTTTCATGGTCGGCCCCCGTCCAGGGTGAGCGCTCTGCAGGCTTAATGGGAAGGTCGTGCCCAACGGCCGTGTTTCACTCACAATTGAGTGTGCCTTTCAGGGGTCCTCGGTGGTATGATTACCAACCTAGGGCCCGCAGGTGCAGTAGACACCGGGCC
This sequence comes from Sipunculus nudus, assembly GCA_026874595.1. NCBI lineage: Eukaryota > Metazoa > Annelida > Sipuncula > Golfingiida > Sipunculidae > Sipunculus > Sipunculus nudus. Next base: position 48,876,029 of record CM049312.1, read on the forward strand.
TGGTTAACTCCAGGATATAAAATGAGAGGAAGCGTGTGATACTGCCCTGTCACGTAGTCCGAAACCGAAATGGAAATCTGCAGATGTACATATACTTAGTTAAGCTAACATTAAAAAATGGAGGCGGTTACCTCCAAAAAAAAAAAAAAAAAAAAAAAAAAAAAGAGGTGGCCCCTCCAGTTTTGTGGATGATAAAAACCTATGTGAGATCTATACACATGCACAATTTTGGCCCAATCGGTCGTACAGTTCCCGAGATATGAGCTTGAATGTCTGCAGCGAAAACTAGAATGTAGGTGGTGCCACCTGTCATAAAATCAAGAAAGCTATCCAGGATGTATACGCATGCCGAATTTCAGGTGAATAGGTCAATTCACTGCAGAGATATGAGTGATTTAACCCAAGGCAGATAAACAGATGGACCCTGTGCAAACAGGCAATATAAGCCTGAATGTCTCCAGCATAAACATTAATGTAGGTGGCGCCACCTGCCACAAAATCCGGAGAGTTATTCAAGATGTATAAACCTGCAAAAATTATAGGCAGTTATGTCAAACAACTGCCGAGTTAGAAGTGTTTTTATCCCAGAGGGACGCTGTGCAAATATGGTTGCAGGTGGCGCCACCAGTTTTGCGTATGATAAAGAGCTATGTGAGATCTGTAAACACACAAAATTTTTGCCCAATCGGTCAATTTCCGGAGATACGAGCTTGGATGTCTGCAGCATAAATGTGAATGTAGCTGGCGCCACCTGTCATAAAATCAAACAAGTGACCCATGGGTCATGATGCTCAGCTGACTGGGAAGAGATTCGCAAAAGGAAATTTTATCATCAGAATGGTAGTATATACCCATTCAACTGAAGCATCAAACAGATTAACCAACAGGCCAAGATTTAGTCTGTATTTATATATCTCAAAAATAGAGAAAAATGTGTAAACTTTTAAAACTAGAATACGGGTAACCGACAAGTGACTACATGTATCTGCCAAAATCGGATAGTGAGGCATGGATTGAGTGGCAAGGGGAAATAGAGTGAGGTATGTTGCATATTAGCATGGATGTCTGCAGCCTAAATGTGTATGTAGGTTGTGCCACCTACCACAAATCCAGAAAGCTGTCCAAGTTGTATACACCTGCAAAATTTTAGGCAGAAAAGTCAAACCACTACATGTATATGAGCGATTTTTGCCCATGGCAGACAAACAGACAAACACTGTGCAAAAATCTTTGCAGGTAACCCCTCCAGTTTTGTGTATGATAAAGACCTATGTGAGATCTAAACACATGCACAATTTTGGCCCAATCGGTCAAATGGTTCCTGAGATATGAGCTTGGATGTGTCCAGCGTTAACTAGAATGTAGGTGGCGCCACCTGTCATAAAATCAAGAAAGCTGTCCACGATGTATAAACCTGCAAAATTTTAGGCAGTTATGTCGAACCACTACAGAGAAATGAGTAATTTTAGGCCACGGCAGACTAACAGACAGACGCTGTGCAAACATTGTTACTGGTGGCGCCACCATTTTTTGTGTATGTTACAGAGCTATCAAAGGGCTACATTTGTATAAATTTTATTTCCTGATCGGTCAAACGGTTCCCGAGATATAAGCTTGGATGTCATCAGCGTGAACGTGAACGTAGGTGGCGCCACCTGTCATAAAATCAAGAAAGCTATCCTGGATGTATACACATGACGAATTTCAGGTGAAATAGTCAATTCACTGCAGAGATATGAGTGATTTTAACCCAAGGCAGATGAACAGATGGACACTGTGCAAACATGGTTACAGGTGGCGCCACCATTTTTTGTGTATGTTATAAAGCAATCCAAGGGCTACATTTGTATCAATTTTATTTCCTGATCGGTCAAACGGTTCCCGAGATATGAGGGTTTATGAGTGGAAACAGACCCACAAATGGACACTGGATAGAGAGGAAAGGTCAGAGGTCAATGCAAATTGGTTAGGCATCAGTTCACATGTGACCCGATAATAGGTGTAAGTTTGGGAAAAATCGGTCCATTAGTCTCCGAGGAGCTCTCTGGAAACGAACGCCGCCGCGGCGGAGGAACTCGGTCAAAATCATAGTATCCGCAAAACTTCGTTTTGGCGGATACAAAAATACAGGTGGCTCCACCAGTCTGCAGAAACTAATAAAAACACTTAATGGTCAATATCCATGCAAAAAATCATGGTGATCTCTGCATTAGTTGTTCAGATACTTCAGTTTTTGTATCATATTGTCCATTATTCTGAGGGATACTTCGAAGTCCTATAGCTTGAAGGATATGGGTAACAGAGACCTAATTTCAAGTTTCCACAGGCACCTTTCATGGGCCTCCTTGCATGACAAGAATGAAGATTCTAGGTCCAGTTGTTGCGATTTGTACCCTGTTGACAGATAACCACATCTTTAAAGGTCTCAAAAAAAAGAAAAAAATTCGTAAAAATTTGAAAAAAAAATAGAGGTGGCACACCCAGTCTGCAGAAACTGATGGAACAGCTCATGATCGATATGTATGCCGAAAATCATGACCAACAGTGTTGTAGTTATTGAAATACTGCAGTTTTTGTATCAAATTTTCCATTATTCTGGGGGGGGGGGGTATTTTGGACCCATACAGCTTAAAGAATATGGGTAACAGAGACCTAATTTCAAGTTTCCATGGAGACTTTTCATGGGTCTCCCTGTGTGTCAAGAATGAAGATTCTTGGTCCAGTTTTTATGATTTGTGCCCTGTTAACAGATGTTCATATCTTTAAAGGTCTCAAAAATACAGAAAAATTTCGTAAAAAAAAACGAACAAATACAGGTGGTGCCACCAGTCTGCAGAAACTTATGAAACACTCCATGATCAATATCCATGCAAACAATTATGGTTATCTCTGCATTAGTTGTTCAGATACTTTAGCTTTTGTATCAAATTTTCCATTATTCTGAGCTGTACTTTGGAGTGCCATAGCTCAAAGGATATGGGTAACAGAGACCAAATTTCAGGTTTCCATGGAGACTTATCATGGGTCTCCCTGTGTGTCAAGAACGAAGATTCTAGGTCCAGTCATTACGATTTGTACCCTGTTGACAGATAACTACATCCTTAAAGGTCTCAAAAATGAAGAAAAAAATTCGTGAACATTGAAAAATACAGGTGGCGCCACCAGTCTGCACAAACTGATGAAACATCTCATGATCAATATGTATGTCGAAAATCATGACCATCAGTGATGTAGTTAATGAGATATTGAAGTTTTTGTATGAAATTTTTGACTATTCTGGGGGGTAATTTTGGGCCCCACAGCTCGAAGGATATGGGTAACAAAGACCTAATTTCTGGTTTCCATGGAGACTTTTCATAGGTCTCTCAGTGTGACGAAAATGAAGATTCTAGGTCCAGTCGTTACGATTTGTGCCACGCTAACAGATGACAGCATCCTCAAAGGTCTCAAAAATAGAGGAAAAAATCGTAAAAAATCAAACAGTACAGGTGGCGCCACCAGTCTGCAGGAACTGATCGAACATCTCATGATCAATATGTATGCCAAAAATGAAGACCATCAGTGATGTAGTTATTGAGATATTGAAGTTTTTGTATGAAATTTTTTACTATTCTGAGGGGTACTTTGGGGCCCCATAGCTAAACCATAACCTAATTTCTGGTTTCCAAGAAGATTTTTCATGGACCTCTCAGTGTGTCAAGAATTAAGATTCTAAGTCCAGTCTTTATGATTTGTGCCTTGTTAACAGATGTTCACATTTTTAAAGGTCTCAAAAATAGAGAAAAAAATTCGTAAAAAATCGAAAAATACAGGTGGCGCCACCAGTCTGCAGGAAGTGATGTAACATCTCATGATCAATATGTATGCCAAAAATCATGACCATCAGTCAAGTAGTTAATGAGATATTGAAGTTTTTGTATGAAATTTTTGACTTTTCTGGGGGGTACTTTGGGGCCACATAGCTCGAAGGATATGGGTAACAGAGACCTAATTTCTGGTTTCCAAGGAGATTTTTTATGGACCTCTCAGAATCCCACGTTACAAGGTTCTAGGTCCAGCGGTTACGATTTGTGCCTGGTTAACGGACGGACAGACAGACAGACGGACGACGGACAAAGAGTGATCGCTATAGCTCAGATGACTTTCAGTCAGCTGAGCTAAAAAGCTGTCAAGGATGTATAAACCTGCAAAATTTCAGGTGGATTAGTCAAACCACTGCTGAGACATGAGTAATTTTATCCCAAGGCAGATGAACAAATGGACGCTGTGCAAAATTGGTTGCAGGTGGCACCACCAGTTTTTCAATTGATGAAATGCTATGCGAGATCTATACACATACAAAATTTTAGGGGGATATTTCAAACCAATCCTGAGATATAAGCCTGAATGTCTGCAGCGTATACATAAATGTAGGTGGCGCCACCTGCCACAAAATCCAGAAAACTATCCAAGATGTATAAACCTGCAAAATTTTAGGCAGATATGTCAAACCACTGCAGAGTTATAAGTGATTTTATCCCACGGCAAACAAACAGACGGACGCTGTGCAAAAATGGTTGCAGGTGGCGCCACCAGTTTTGCCTATGATTAAGAGCTATGTGAGATCTATACACATGCAAAATTTTGGCCCAATTGGTCAAATGGTGTCTGAGATATGAGTTTGGATGTCTGCAGCGTAAATGTGAATGTAGGTGGCGCCACCTGTCATAAATCAAGAAAGCTGTCCAGGATGTATAAACCTGCAAAATTTCAGGTAGATAAGTCAAACCAATGCAGAGATGTGAGTGATTTTATCCAAAGGCAGATGAACAGATGGAAGCTGTGCATAAGTGGTTGCAGGTGGCGCCACCTGTTTTGCCTATGATGAAGAGCTATGTGAGATCTATAAACATGCAAAATTTTGGCCCAATCGGTCAAACTGTTCCCAAGATATGAGCTTGGATGTCTGCAGAGTAAACATGAATGTAGGTGGCGCCACCTGTCATAAAATCGAGAAACCTGTCTGTGGTGTATAAACCTGCAAAATTTCAGGTGGATAAGTCAAACCACTGCTGAGATATGAGTGATATCCCAAGGGAGATGAACAGATGGAAGCTGTGCAAAAATGGTTGCAGGTGGCGCCACCATTTTTAGTGTATGTTATAAAGCTCTCAAAGGGCTACATTTGTGCAAAATCTTTAGCCGGATCGGTCAAATGGTTCCCGAGATATGCGGGTTTATGTGTGGAAACAGACACAAATGGACGCAGGGCAGCAAGGAAAGGTCAGTGGTCAACAAAAAATGAGGGTGCAGCAGTTAACATGTGACCTGAAGATAAACCTGATTCGCTTAAAATGCAAACCAAGTTTTTTCAAACAGTTGAAAGATATAGTTCCAATAATCTGGGAATTCTGCATCTTAACATTGTGTCCAGACGTCTAGACGTTGTGTCTAGATGTCTAGACACATTGTCTAGACACCCCCACAGAGCCAGGTCAGTTGCCATGGTGATGTCTGGACCCCACCTGTTCGTACTGAGTGACCTCTTGACTTGGCTGCTGAAACTCAGCATATTGTCAAATCTGTTTTCAAATACAGAAAGCCTTTTTCAATTGGCTACAATGCTTTTTTAAAACTGTATTTACCGAATCTATTCTTATAAAACTGGCAGAACCCTACCATAGAATAATTCTTGTAAAGTTTAAACCAATCAGCTTAACAGTTTCATCATAAATCAGTGTATAAGGTAGAAGAGTTTAAAATTACATTTTCGCTTGTAAAAAACGCATCGAAAGCCATCAATACCTCAAAATCAGATATGACATGTGTGACAAACATTGGTATAAAATTTGGTGATTATAGCTCTAGCTGTTTCTGAGATTTTAATTTTAGTGTGCTTTTTGCGACAGATGACTAAGTTCAACCTCCTGTAACTCGGCCAAAAATCTAGGAACTGGAACCATTCGAACAAACCTGAGAGATTGTTCCAGGGATCATTTCTGTGAAATATAGGACAATTTGGCTGGACAGTTTCAGAGAAGAAGATTTTTAAAGGTTTTTAAGCTTTTTCTCTATTAAATCTAAATTAATGCAGATACCCAATAATAAGCTCCAGAGCACCAAATTTCACATGTGAATAATTCTTACATGTATTTTGGAGCTGCTAGCTCCGAGGGTTTCCGACTTACAGCCATGGACGGCGGAAAGCCAGCCCTGGACGGCGGACGGCTGACGGACGACACTGCGCCATCGCATAAGCTCACAGGTTTGCTAAAAAGTAGAAAAGACCCTTTTGTATCATGGAGAGTAGCTTGCGCCAAGTGCAGGTCATTCCCACATGCCAGTCATCTGAATAATGTATACATGTAAAATTTAATGTATGTAAAATTTTGTGAAAAAATTTTCCAGGCGTTTTTGGAGATATTTGGTAGAGAAGGGGGGCAGGATTGACAGATGGGGACTTTTTTAGTAGTCTTTCCTCCTTCAGCGGGGGACTAAAATGCTTTCTTCAACAGTTACCATATAAAGTGGGTAAAAAATATCTCTCCTGATATTTTTACAATATAGATTATGTTTGAGCCCACAACTCCTACAAATTGCACGATATAGACCCAATTTCTGGCATGTACATAGGAAACATATAGAGGAAAAGTTCATCAAATATGAAAAAAAAAACAAGACCAGTGGTTTTAATATTGGGCAGTCTTGAAGTGCATCAGTGGGATTTTAATGGAAAATGGTGGTTTTTTCTTTATTACTTGAAGAAACCAAGTAACAGTGACCCAGTTTGGGTTGGGAAGGTACCTCTAACTTTATGCAAATTTAAGATTGGTAGGTTCAGTTGTGTCAAAATGAACCAGTCTAACGTACAGACAGACAGACAGAAAGACAGACTCTGACCATTCACTATAGCTCAGTTGACTTACATTCAGCTGAGCTAAAAAAAGTGCCCTGACAAAAGTTGGGCGAAATTATACAGTCAACTGAGCTAAAAATTAAAATCTTTATCTTAATTTTTTTTGTACACTTAAATCCAAATTAAATTTAAACATTTTCTGGAGAAAAACGCTCCAGCTTTGCCATTTAACAAATTATACAATGATATATTGTTCCATCTGTTCCAGCAAAGTCACTAAGCCCTAGTTTGTAACTTCTACAATTATGCAATAATCATAATAATAATAAGAATAAATTAACTAAAGTGGTTTTTGATAAAAGGGCCATCCTGAAGTGTAAAAATAGGTTTTCAATGGAAAACAGTTTTGTTTAATATCTTGAAGGAATGAGGTCACACTGACCTAGTTTCAGGTTTGGCAATAGCTTTTGTCCCAACTTATTCCATGCAAAAATTTAGGTCCGAAACTATAATGGTTATGCTAAACAGATATCCACATGAGGGAAGAGGAAAAAGGCTCATCACTGCAGCTGACATGGAAGTGTTTAGTAATTTTTGTTTACAGTCTGAGCAATACACATTCTGAAAAGACAAATTAAACTAGATATTTCTTGGCAATGCAGGTGCCACAGTATCCCCAGACAATTAATCCCCCCTTTAAGAAAAGGCCCCCATCTTCAGCAGCATATACTGACACTTGGCAGGCAACTCTGGTTTCTTCCATCTATCATCTTGAGAAAATATTTTTCGCCAAATATAGGGGCCAATATGTTGAATCTCAGGCCAATAGGGCAAATCACTCATCAGAAAAGGACATTAATTTATTCTATAACTAGGGACCCATGGGTCTCGACGCTCAGCTGCACTTGTCAGGAAGGATATATGTTTATGAGGTTTTCCAAAATATTGGTCCTGTGATCAGTTTGAAGCCAACCTGTCTACCAAAACAGGAGTTATCATCCATAAAATAATTTGTGAATGGATGGGCCCTGTGACCTAAACCTTTGACCTAGTGACCCCAAAATCAAAAGGAAACTTCCCCTATTGGCAGGTGCACCTCATGTTGATGATGGAAGGATTACTTTAGTGGTTGGCCATATAAAAGTTAAATTTGAATCCAATATTTCAAAACAAACTGGTGTTTCCATCTGGAAACTAATATGTGGATAGATGGCCCTAATGACCTTGACCTTGTAACCCAAAAATCCATAAAGTTACTCATACTATTGGCAGGTGAGCAACATCTGGAAGATAGAAGGTTTGGGACAGAAAATTTGGCTAAAAATACATCAACAATCTTTTTAAAGAAGTGGGTCCTGTGAACTTGACCTATGGCCTTATGACCCCAAAATCAAAAGGGTTCTTACATTATTGGTGGGTCATATATAAGTCAAAATTGAAAACAATATATCCATCCAAACTGGAGTTATCATCCAGAAACAAATATGTGGACAGACTGCCTCTGTGACCATGACCTTTGACCTTATGACCCCAAATCAATCAGGTTCTTCCCCTATCGGCAGCTAAGCTATATGTGCAAGATGCAAGGTTTGGGATGAAAAGTTTGGCTTAAAATGCATCCACAATCTTTCTAAATAAGTGGGTACTATGACCTTGACCTTTGACCTCATGACCCCAAAATTCAATAGAATCTTCCCCTATTGGCAGGTTTGCTATATCTTGAAGATGGAAGGTTTGTGATGAAAAGTTCTTTTTTAAGGAATGAGTCCTGTGACCTTGACCTTTGGACCCGAAAATTGACACAGTTCTTCCTTTAGTGGTGAATCATATATATGTTAAGTTTGAAACCAATATGTCAAACTAAACTGGAGTTATCATCTGAAAACTAATTTGTGAACAGATGGCCCCTGTGACCTTGACCTCTGACCATGTGACCCAAAATTCATTTATGCACTCCCCATACTGGCAAGTCAGCTAAATGCGCAAAATGGAAAGTTTGGGATGTAAAGCTTGGCTTAAAATGCAGCCATAATATTTTTAAATAAGTGAGTACTGTGACCTTGACCTTTGACCTAGTGACCCCAAAGTCATACAGGTTCTTGCTTTAGTGAAGGGCCATATGTAAGTCAAGTTTGAAATCCATGTGTCCATACAACCTTGAGTTATCATCTGGAAACAAATGTGTGTAGTTGGACAGATGAACAGACAGACAGACAAACAGACAGACAGGGCGATTACTATATGGCATCCACTTGTGATCAGTAAACACACCAGGTTTTTGGACACTAGATGTAATTACAGCTGAGAAACTGACATGATTGTTGTCATTTTATAGAAAAAAAAATAGAAAAAATATTTGTTAAAATAACAAAAAAAAAACAGGTGGCGCCACCACTTTTCGGGAACTGACAAAACTAGTCATGGTCAATATTCAAGGCAAGATTCATGAGAATCCATGCATTAATTATCAAGATATTGGAGGTTTTGTATTATATTTTTGATTATTCTCGGGGTACTTTCAAGCCCCATCGCTCGGAGGATATAGGTCACAGTGACCTAATTTCAGGTTTCCAAGGAGATTTTTTATTGATCTCCTTGAATGTTCACTTAGAAGTTTTTAGGACAAGCAGTTATGATTTGTGCCCTGCTAAAGGATGGCCGGACGCCCTGACAGCCAGACGCCCAACGGACAAAGCACCATTCTTAAACCTCAGTTGACTAATAGTCAGCTGAGCTAAAAATGGGAAGGTAGGTGGGGCCACCTGTCTGATTTAGAACACTTTCCAAGATAGATGGACATGCCAAATTCAGAACAATACTTTGATCCACTTCGGAGTTAGAGCAATTTCCACTGAAAGCAAAAGTACGGATGGACGTCAACACATTTATGATTACAGGCAGCGCCACCAGTCTTGAATATAAGGTGGGGGTATCCAAGATCAATGGACATGCACAATTTCAGCCCAATCTGGCCATTAGTTTTAGATTTATAATGTTCACAGTACTGTAAAGTGGCAATGATGGGTAATTAAAAGGCCCCAAAACCAGAAAAGGACAGAAGGTGGCCTCACCTGTCTTCCACAGAAGACAAAACTGTCCAAGATCTTCAGTCAATTTGATTTTTGGACAAATCCATGCATCCCTTATTGAGATATTTATGATTTTGTCAGATTTTCACCATATATGGCAATATTCAAGGTCAAGGCCATTCTCATAGGAAAGGTCATGACCCGAATTTAAATATTGAAATGAAAAGGGGTCTTCCTCTATTAGCAGGTGAACTATATGTGCATGATAAAAGGTCTGAGATGAAAAGTTTGGCTGAAAATGCATCAACAATCTTTTTAAGGATGTGTCCTCTGTCCTTTGACCCCAAATCAATTGGGATCTTGCTTTTTAAATGGGACATATATAAGTCAAGTTGGAAATTCATACATGAAAAATAGCTGAAATTATCATCCTGAAACTAAATTTTTGACAGGTAGCTCCTGTGGCCCTGACCTTTTACCTTGTGACCCCAAAATTGATACAGATCATCCACTATTGGCAAGTGAGCTATAAGTTCAAGATGGATGATCTGGGATGAAAAGTTAGGCTTATAATACATCCACAATATCTTTAAAGATGGGAGTCCAGTGACCATGACCTTTGACCTCATGACCCTAGAACCTATAGGGTTCTTACTTTAGTGGTGGGCCATACATAAGTCACGTTTGAAATCCATATGGCTATCAACACTGGAGATATCATAAGAGGTGTGTTATTTTCACCAAATATGGAAATATTTAAGGTCCAGGCCACTCTCATGGTAAAAATCATGACCCAAATTTAAATAGACCTCATCCCATAACCCATCTCTCTACATGTTCATAATATGAAAGAAATCTGTCCATTATCTTTTTACTTATAATGCTCACAGTACTGTCAATTATGGGGGTATTGAAAGGCGTAAAAACAAGAAAAGGATAATAGGTGGCAGTTTCTGGCATATCACAAAGCCATCCAAGATACTCGGTCACCTTGATTTTTGGACCAGTCCATGCAATCTTTCATGAGATATTTAAGAATTTGTGTTATTTTCAGCAAAAATGGACCTATTTAAGGTCAAGGTCACTCTCATAGTAAAGGTCATGACCCCATTTTAAATAGGCTTCGTCCTCTTACCTATATCTATACAAATGTAAAGTTTGAAAAAGATAAATGAAATATTTTTTTAGTTATCCCGCTCACAATATTTGTTCGCGGCAGTGGCGGGAACATCGTGAAACCATAGTATCCCAACTTTGTCTGGGGATACAATGAGAAGAAAACAGTAACCTTGAACATGATGAGTTACTCAAACTAATGAACAACTAACCTTGATTATGTTTCCTGCTTCGTCCAACAGGAAGACTTCTGGGGGAGCTCCACCAACACTCTTGAATTCAACATTATGACTGATGTATGGTAAGGATCACAGCTGTTTGTTATTGATATCAATATTATGACTGATGCATTAAGGATAACAGCTTTTTGTTATTGAATTCAACATTATGACTGATGTTTGTAAGGATCACAGCCGTTTGGTACTGATTTTAACATTATGACTGAGGCATTAAGGATCACAGCTGTTTTTTGTTGAATTCAACATTATGACTGAAGCATTAAGGATCACAGCTGTTTGTTATTGAATTCAACATTATGACTGATGTTTATAAGGATCCCAGCCGTTTGGTACTGATTTTAACATTATGACTGAGGCATTAAGGATCACAGCTGTTTTTGGTTGAATTCAACATTATGATTAAGGCATTAAGGCACAGTGTCAGCTGTTGTTATTGAATTCAACATTATGACTGAAGCATTAAGGATCACAGCTGTTTTTTGTTCTGATTATACATCAGTGCAGCTTTGGCTTTTAGTGACACTGATGCAGGTCAAATATATCAAAACATAACATCAATAATCTATCAAGTGTAAGCATCAGATATGTTATAGTACATTTGAGTTCAGTTCCTGATAAATTTTCCACCACCTATCTGATGTTTAAGAGTATTGTTACAATGGCATGACAGCTATTTGTTCAAATGTGGTACCAATATTGAACATATAATGATCATTCAATTTTTATGCATCTTGAAAAATCAACCTAAAACAATCATTAAGACTTTATTAATCCTGAAAAATCAGAAAACTCATTCTTCTTTCGCATGAAATTAGAATAAAGCACATTTCAACTGATATCAAAATAGAAGGAACAGAATTGTAATTCATCTTAACTACATTTAATACTGGTTTGAGCACAATGAAGGGGATGGGGAATGAAATAAATATGTACCTAATACTCAAAAGAAGCAACGGACCCATACAACATGTCCCTCAGCTGTCTATAACGGGTAAATAATATGGAAAGAGAATATTCACTTTGATTTTTATATGGTTCTTTAAATAATCAGGGGAGGAGCCATTTATGTTTAGGAGGCAATATTATCCGTGATTTTAGCCCACGGCAGACAAACAAGACGGATACTGTGCAAAAATGGTTGCAGGTGGCCCCTCCAGTTTTGTGTATGATAAAGAGCTATGTGAGATCTATACACAATTATACAAAAATATACAAAATTTTGACCCAATCAGTCAAACAATTCCCGAGATATGAGCTTGGATGTCTGCAGCGTAAACTAGAATGTAGGTGGCGCCACCTATCATAAAATCAAGATAACTGTCCAGGATGTATAAACCTGCAAAATTTTAGGCAGATATGTCAAACCACCGCTGAGATATGAGTGATTTTTTCCAACGGCAGACAAACAGATGGACGCTGTGCAAAAATGGTTGCAGGTGGCACCACCAGTTTTGTGTATGATAAAGAGCTATGCCAGATCTATACACATGCAAGTTTTCAGGAAGATATGTCAAACCAGTCCAGAGATATAAGCATGGATGTCTGCAGCGTGAACATGAATGTAGGTGGCGCCACCTGTCATAAAATCAAGAAAGCTATCCAGGATGTATACGCATTTCAGGTGAATTAGTCAAACCACTGCAGAGATATGAGTGATTCTACCTCATCATAGCCTTTCGTACTCCAGGGTCACGCGAGATTACGCCGAGATCTCGTCCAAGTCAATACGCTCGTAGATTCCCGCTGAACAAGTCAGTCTTGTTAAGTGCTCCTCTATTACAAACGTTATTACTTATCTTCAGGACTACCTTTGGATATTTCTTACATATTTACGTCAAGAGTCACACGAGATTTGGATTATATTGGTTGCCGATATCCAGCACACAGACTAGTAAGCTTATATATTTTGTTTTATATATTTAAGTATTTACATTACACGTGGTCGCGCTATGGCTGATAAGCAGCCCCACCCTTGCTGTTCTAAGACAGATAGAAATGTAGGAGATCTGTTGGGCAGACTCCTGGAAGAAAGATCTGATTTTGTGGAACAGTGTAACACACCTATACATGGCAATCGGGACACGCAAGATGCGCATGCCGTTAATATCAATTTTGAGGGAGAAGATGATGGACATAACGGCACGCAAGATGGCGGCCGAGAAGAGACGCCCGCTAATGTGGGGGACCAAGAGGTCACTCCAGAAGCCATGCCGCTGTGGGCTCTTCAGATGCAGCAGATGCATCTGGAGCAGCAGAAAGCGCTGCAAACAATTTACGATTCCATTGCTGATCTCCGACAACATGTGAAAGCACCTAAAAGACCCAGGTACAGCCTGGTAGTTGAAGACGGCCATGATGGGAGCGAGAGTGCCCCAGTTGAGGTCAATCAAACTTGCGGCCCTCATGACCAGAGCACGATGCCTGGTGGAGAGCCAGCTCAAGTTACAGTCAACACTCGAAGCCCGTGTGTCTCAGTGGATTCAGACGCGGAGGAGGGCGAAATGACAAATAGGCTACTACAGAACCTTGCCGATGAATATGGCAAGGCTGTTGCCCTTGGGAAGGACATTACCCCAAAACTGGCGGAGCTTGTCAACGGTGTCATGACAGATGGCTGCACAGAGGACAAACAGCGTGAGCTGGAAGAAAAGTACCCCAAGCCTGGCAACTGTGGGGGACTTACCACAGCAAAGGTCAACCCAGATGTCTGGGGTAAGCTAAACAAACTTTCTAGGTCAGCAGACTTGCGTCTTCAAAAAGGCCAGGACCTGATCATGGCGGCCCTTAGACCGATCGTCAAAGTTACAGATCAACTACTGGGGGTTGTTAAACATTCAGTGCCCTTGTCGAGTGCTGAAACAGGAGAGGCTATAAAAACACTAATGGACGCAACTACATTGTTATCATGTGCCAATAATGGGTTAAATCAGGCCCGAAGGGAACAAATCAGACCTGTTCTGAAGGACAGGTATAAACCTATTTGTAACAAGAAACTGTACCCTACAAGTGGGGAATGGTTGTTTGGCGATGACATCAATTCCACAGTGGAAGATGCTAGTAAGCTGGCTCCAAAGATCCTGGAATACAGCAACAAATCTTTTTTGCACCATAAAAGCTTCAGGCAGGAAGGATTGCTGATTTCCTAGATAAATGGGAGTCCTTAACCTCTGTTTTACAGACAGTAAGGGGCTGTAAGCTTGAGTTTTCGCAAAAACCTATACAGTTTTTTGTTCCAAGAGAAACTCAGTTTTCAGATAAAGAATTGACAGTAGTTGACCAGGAACTGGTTAAACTTTTACAGAAAGGGGTAATACAAAAATGTGAACATACAAATGGAGAATTCATTTCGAATATTTTTCTCAGAAATAAGAAAGATGGTTCACATAGAGTTATACTCAACTTGTCAGCATTTAATAAGTTCTTGGAATATAAACACTTTAAGATGGAGACATTCCAGACCATGCTTACGCTGGTTAGAAAAAATTGCTACATGGCTTCAATAGACTTAAAAGATGCATATTATTCTGTGCCTGTGGATGCAAGTGATAGAAAGTTTCTTAGATTTAGATTCAAGGGATCTTTATATCAATTCACTGCATTACCAAATGGATTAGCCTCGGCGCCTCGCATATTTACAAAATTATTAAAGCCTCTTTTCTCTACCTTGCGGCAGAAGGGACATATCAGTGCAGGATATATTGATGATACTTTTCTTATTGGGGACACTTTGCATGCGTGTTATGACAATATAACTGCGATGTGCAACCTCATAAGAGAGCTGGGTTTCATTATACATCCGAAAAAATCTGTGCTTCAGCCCACACAGCAGATAACCATTTTAGGATTTACTGTAGACTCAAGTTCTATGACTGTGGTGTTAACCAAAGAAAAAGTTGACAATATTGTGTCAAAGTGTGCACAGCTTATAGGAAAACAAAAGACCACTATACAGGAAGTGGCTGAAATTTTGGGTGTTATGGTGGCTTACAGTGTAGCTGTACTGTACGGCACAATACATTACAGAGAGATAGAAATTTCACAAGGCAGAGGCACTCCGCAAGAGTAAGGGCAATTACAAGAGCAGCATGGCTATTCGTAGTAGAATGGTAGAAAATTTGCAGTGGTGGAGTAACCCTTTAAATTTGAGTCCTAGACCCATCAAAGCTACACTGCCAAAGATTACACTTCAGACTGATGCATCTGGAACAGGATGGGGTGCTGTGAGGGGTGATCGGAAAACTGGTGGAAACTGGAACAGTGAGCTTGCTGATAAACACATTAATTATTTAGAGCTGTTAGCTGGTTTTATGGGGTTATCCATCTTTTGTCATGATCAAAGTAGAGTTCACATCAGATTACAAATGGACAATTCAACGGCTGTAGCTTATGTCAATAACATGGGGGCAGGATACGAGAGCTCAATGACGTAGCGGCCCGAATATGGGCCTGGGCAGAGAAAAGGTCTGTGTGGATAAGTGCTGCCCATCTTCCAGGTGTTCAAAATACGGAGGCAGATAAACAGTCACGATTAAAACATGATAATACTGAATGGATGCTAAGTAGAAATTGTTTTTCTGCAATCACTGATTTATGGGGTACCCCTAAATTGGAACTGTTTGCCTCCACTCTGAACAGACAATGTTATAAATATGTTTCATGGAAACCGGACAGTCAGGCTGTGGCTGTAGATGCATTTACAATTGACTGGCATGCTGATGGTTGTATTTTATATGCTTTCCCTCCTTTTAGTTTGCTGGGCAGATTCATGGAGAAAGTGGCACAGGACAAGGCAGAATTAATACTAATAGCACCAGTGTGGACCACGCAGCCCTGGTTCTCTCACATGACAAGGCTACTAGTGGAGTGCCGCGACTATTACCGGTGACGAGGACCAGCCTTACATACGACCCCAATGCAGTTTATCCACTCAGTCACTTGAAATTAGGGGCCTTGCGCCTGTCAGGAAATGCCTCCAGGACAGAGGCATTCAGGGACAAGCTGCGGACATCATTGTGCACTCGTGGAGAAAGGGAACACGTAAACAATACAACACATTCATCAGTAAATGGTTTAAGTTTTGTGACAAAAGGGGTTTCAATTCATATGCACCCTCTGTAAACATGGTGCTTGGTTTTCTAACGGAGTTGTTCAATCAGGGATTAGGATATAGCTCATTAAATACAGCGCGCTCAGCTTTGTCTACATTAATAAAGCTAGACGGGGTCGGGGCAGGCTCGCACCCATTAATAGTGCGGTTCATGAAAGGAGCGTTTCAGCTGAAACCTGTGATTCCCAAAACAACGGCTATATGGGATACAAGTATTGTGCTTAGGCATTTAGCAACATATGACCAGTCATCTAGTTTAAAGCAGGTTACTTGTAAGATGGTTACATTGCTTGCTTTGCTCACCGGACAGCGTTTACAAACTTTGCATATGTTAGGTATTAATGATATATTGTTTCATGAAAATTCATGTATATTGAAAGTAGGGGCTATGCTTAAAACCTCTGCTGCAGGCAGGCATCAACAGGACTTGAGACTACCAGCTTACCCAATTAATAAGAAACTGTGCCCTGTTGTAACTGTAAAACTGTATTTAGATAAAACTAAGGATCTTAGAGGGACAGAGACCAAGCTATTTATTGTTTGTATGAAACCGCATAATGCAGTTTCCAAAGATACTATAGCAAGGTGGATCAAGGACACACTCAGGCAGGCTGGTATCGACATGAATGTTTTTCCACCACACAGTTGTAGGTCAGCAGCCACCAGCAAGGCCAGACTGTGATGTTCCACTGGGTACTATCATTAAAACAGCTGGTTGGTCTAATAGTAAGACATTTGCCAATTTTTACAATAAGCCAGTTATACAACCTGACACCTTTGCACTTAGTATTTTGAATGATGTGCTTTAATATGGCTTGGTTCATGTACAGGCACTTTTTCTCTTTGTTTTATTACCATACATGGTTTTGACAATAAATTCGTATTTGTAGAATTTTGTTTGTGGACACGCTTTAAACATCTCGCGTGACCCTGGAGTACGAAAGGCTATGATGAGGTAGAATTCACAAATTAAATGAGACTTACACCAACATTTTTTGTACATATTATAAAGCTATCCAAGGGCTACATTTGTACAAAAATTTTGTCCTGATCGGTCAAACGTTTCCTGAGATATGTGGGTTTATGTGTTGAAACAGAAGCACAAATGGACGCTGGGCAGAGAGGAAAGGTCAGAGGTCAACGCAAATTGGTTAGGCACCAGTTCACATGTGACCCGACAATAGGTGTAAGTTTTAGAAAAATCAGTCCAGTAGTGTCAGAGGAGTTCTCTGAACTTCGTTTTGGCGGATACAATAATTTGTAAATTTTGTCTTGCCCAGGAGCTTTGCTCTGTTGTTCCCTCAGTGCCGGCGGCTAAATTAACCTTAATTTGGAAAGAACAGATAATGTATTTCGCTCTACCGGTGCTAGCAATGAGTGGTTTAACTAGATATTTCTTGGCACCGCAGGTGCCATAGTATTCCCAGACAATTAACCCCCCCCCAGCCTCGAAGAATAGGATCCCATCTTGGATTCAGATGCAGAGACTGACACTTGGCAAGCCACCATGGTTTCTTATAATTATGGGCATATTTAAGGTAAAGGTCACTCTAACAGGAGAGGTCATGATACAAATTGAAATATATCTCATTTCGTAACCCATGTCTATATACATGATATGAAAGAAATCTGTCCATTAGTTTTCAACTTATCATGTTCACAGATCTGTGAAGAGGCAATGGTGGGGTATTACAAGGTGCAAAAGCAAGAAAACGACACATGGTGGCGCCACCTGTATTCTGCAGAAGAAATTCCAAAATTTAAAAAAAAAATTATTTAAAAATTAAAATAAAAAAAAAATTTTTTTAACTCAAAAATATATATATGCATGATATGAAAGAAATCTGTCCTTTAGTTTTCAATTTATCATGCTCACAGTGCTGTCAAATGGCAATGGTGAGGTATTAACAGGTGCAAAAACAAGAAAACAACACAAGGTGGCACCACCCAGAAAACAATGCTATCAAAGATCTTATGTCAATTTGATTTTTGGACCAATCCATGCATCCCTCAGCGAGATATTAAAAATAACATTATTTCAGCGTCATCGCCTCTGTGACCTTGAAAAATGCATCAAGGTCATCCATTTTGGAACTTGGCCTTGCCCTTTGAGAAGATGCATCTAAACTGTATGTTTAACCACTGTACCACAAATTCTTTTTGAGTTATTGCCCTATTTTAGCACAATGGCTGCTGTGACCTTGAAAAAATGCATCAAGATCATCCATGTTCAAACTTGACCTAGCCGTTGATAAGATGCATCAAACCTATGGGTTTGGTGACTCTACCTCAAATTCTTACAAAGTTATTGCGTTAACATTATTTTAACAAGAAACGACACAAGGTGGCACCACCCAGAAAACAATGCTATCAAAGATCTTATGTCAATTTGATTTTTGGACCAATCCATGCATCCCTCAGCGAGATATTAAAAATAACATTATTTCAGCGTCATCGCCTCTGTGACCTTGAAAAATGCATCAAGGTCATCCATTTTGGAACTTGGCCTTGCCCTTTGAGAAGATGCATCTAAACTGTAGGTTTAACGACTGTACCACAAATTCCTTTTTGAGTTATTGCCCTAATATCATTTTAGCACAATGGCTGCTGTGACCTTGAAAAAATGCATCAAAATCATCCATGTTCAAACTTGACCTAGCCGTTGATAAGATGCATCAAACTTATGGGTTTGGTGACTGTACCTCAAATTCTTACAAAGTTATTGCGTTAACATTATTTTAACAAGAAAACGACACAAGGTGGCGCCACCTGTCTTCTGCAAAAGACAAAGCTATCCAAGATCTTCGGTCAATTTGATTTTTGGATCATTCCATGTATCCCTTACTGAGATATTAAAGATTATGTGTGAAATTCACCAAATATGGGAATATTCAAGGTCAAGGCCACTCTCATAGGAAAGGTCATGACCCCAGGTTTAATAAACATCATCCCATAACCCATATCTATGTATATCTATACCTTATCTAATACTTATAAAAGGAATTCGGTTCACGTTTGTTCGCAATGTTCTCTAAAACCGCGTTGTGTACAAAATTGTGCCATACATCATTTGAAAGGTTATTATCCCCGCAGTGACATAGGCGATATGAAAATAAATAATTTTTAATGTACATATAAGGCCAAAAAAAAACTAGAATACGGGTAGTCGACAAGCGACTGTGTATCCGCCAGAATCAGAGAAGGACGGGTGAAGTGAGGCATGGATTGAGTGGCAAGGGAAACACACATCACATAAACATGATTGTAGGTGGCGCCACCTGTTATTTGAACAAGAAACTATCCAAGATGTATACACATGCAAAATGTCATGTGGAAAAGTCAAACCACTGCAGAGATATGAGTGATTTTATCCCACAGCAGACAAACAGATGGACGCTGTGTAAAAACGGCTGCCGGTGGTACCACCATTTTTGTGTATGTTATAAAGATATCCAAGGGCTACATTTGTGTAAATTTTTTTTCCTGATTGTTCAAACGAGTCCGGATATATAAGCATTATGTCTGCAGCGTGAACGTGATAGTAGGTGGCGCCACCTGTCATAAAATCAAGAAAGCATTGCGGGATGTATACGCATGTCAAATGTCAGGTAACTTGGTCAAACCACTGAAGAGATATGAGTGATTTTAACCCAAGGCAGACAAACAGATGGACGCTGTGCAAAAATGGCTGCAGTTGGCGCCACCATTTTTGTGTATGTTATAAAGCTATCCAAGGGCTACATTTGGGTAAAATTTTTTTTCCTGATCGGTCAAACGGTTCCCGAGATATGAGCTTGGATGTCTGCAGCGTTAACGTGAAGGTAGGTGGCGCCACCTGTCATAAAATCAAGAAAGCTATCTAGGATGTATATGCATGCCGAATTTCAGGTGAATTAGTTAAACCACTGCAGAGATATGAGTGATTTTATCCTAAGGCAGACAAACAGATGGACGCTGTGCAAAAATGGCTGCAGGTGGCGCCACCATTTTTGTTAATGTTATAAAGCTATCCAAGGGCTACATTTGTGTGAAATTTTTTTTCCTGATCAGTCAAACGGTTCCCGAGATATGAGCTTGGATGTCTGCAGCGTTAACGTGAATGTAGGTGGCGCCACCTGTCATAAAATCAAGAAAGCCATCTAGGATGTATACGCATGCCAAATTTTAGGTGAATTAGTCAAACCACTGCAGAGATGTGAGTGATTTTAACCCAAGGCAGATGAACAGATGGACACTGTGCAAACATGGTTGCAGATGGCGCCACCTTTTTTGTGGAAGTTATTAAGCTATCCCAGGGCTTCATTTGTGTAAAAAAATTTTCCTGATCGGTCAAACGGTTCCCGAGATATGTGGGTTTATGTGTGAAAATAGACGCACAAACGGACGCTGGGCAGAGAGGAAAGGTCAGAGGTCAAGGTCACTTGGTAAGGCACCAGTTCACATGTGACCCGATAATTTGTGTAAGTTTCGGAAAAATCCGTCCAGTAGTCTCAGATGAAATCTCCGGAAACGAACGCGGCGGCGGCGGAACCCGGTCAAAAACATAGTATCCGCAAAACTTCGTTTTGGCGGATACAATTAAGGTATGGTTCTCAGGCAATGCCCGCATCATTTTTAAACCCCCGCATCAAAACTTTTTATTTTGATTTTCAATTAAAACTTTCCAATTTTGAGCTGCTGCCGCTCTGACATTTCTTTCAAGAAGATAAAACTATTCAATTTCCTTTGTAATGTAGTGCTTTTACTTATTTAATAAAATAAAAATGTTATTTTCATGCTTTTCCCTTATCATTTGACATTTTTTATCGAAACATACCAAAAAATTTAAAATACAAAAAGCGCCCGCCCGCATTGATTTCTGAAAAAAAAGTGCCTGAGAACCATGCCTTTTTTATTTTGGCCTAATGTTGAGTCATTTTTTCCCCTTTTTTTTACCGAGCACAGCCGAACTGCCTTCGGCAATCACCGGAATGCGTGCATCGTGGTCACTTAAATTCTAACGATAAGGACTATTGGTGATATGAATAACGCTTGCTTTCAATGAGGGATTTGATCCACGTGCGTGGTTAGTAAAAGAAAAACACGTTTCTCGCTTTATGAAATGGAGAGTTCAACCCAGGAGGATTAATGACAAAACCTAAATCAGGGTCCAAATTTCAGGACAGGCCTGGGGTTGGGTGGTGGCGGGGGTTTCAGCCTCAAAATTTGTCTGATACGATGAATAAAAGGTGGCGGTGGTTGAAAATGGGATATGGACCCACTGCATGGAGTCCCGCTGGGTCCGCTTCTGCTACTTACGATGTATGCATATTTCTTGTTTCCTGCTTCAGGAACAGTTTCCTTGTAACGTACATTTAATTAATCTTTCATGTGTTCCTCACATCAACCTATTCTTTATACGTCCAACGATAGAAACCAGTCAAATATCAACGAAACACTGTATGCCTCCGCGTCTCATTCCGGTTCGCAATGTAAACCATCACCGACAGGTCTTCAATGTAAACATACTGGGGTTGATTTTTGCCACGACCACAGCGCCACAAAATAACAGTAAAAAAATAGTTGTACATATCGTATTCCGACAGTATCCTACTAAAAATCTATATTTTCTTTGAACTTTAATAATAAAAAATGAGCCAACATTCAATATCTCAGTAAATATATCTCCCAAACCCCGGTAAAAAGCCAGAATACCGAGTTTATCAGCTAGTGCATAATATAAAAGAAATCTGTCCATTAGTTTTTGACTTAAAATGCTAACAGGACTGTCAAGTGGCAATTTTAGGGGTATTAAAAGGCACAAAAACAAGTAGAGAATAAAAGGTGGCGCCACCAGTTTCTGGAACATGACAACCCTATCCATGATCTTCGGTCAACTTGATTTTGGGATCAATCCATGCAAGATTTCTTGAGATATTTAAGAATTTTGAGTAATTTTCCCCAAAATTGGACCTATTCAAGGTCAAGGACACTCCTAGTAAAGGTCATGACCTCATTTTAAATAGGCTTCGTCCTCTCACCCATATCTATACGTATACCAAGTTTGGTAAAGATCCGTGAAATATTTTTTTAGTTATCGCGCCAACAAGATTTATATGTTGCGGCGGCGGGACCGTCATGAAAACATAGTATACCCCAACTTTGTCTGGGGATACAATTTATTAATCAACACGCGCGTTACCTTACCCAAAATTAATACAATGAACTGTTTTGTTTGACCGATCGGCGGAATGTTTATTAGCGCGTCACCCATACGTGAAATTGGTTGATCCACGTTGTGTATTTTGAGGTTTCCACATGTTTTTTTTTTGTTTGCTCGATCCGGCCATGACATATCCATATTTTATCTTAAAAAAAATTGCTTGGAGTATTTCTGCCACCGCTTTTTCGGCAGATTAACTTGTGTGCATGCACTATTTTCACGCGCAGTGATTCGGACTTCCGGTGCCTTCAATGCCGGTGCTAAGCCGGACCGTGGTTCTTTCAGTATGTTTTCCAAGCCGTGGTTGTCTTTCCCACTCTTAGAATTAGACGATGAACTATTTATCCATTGCACACGAACCTCGCTTCTCGCGGAATTCTGTTGCGATCGGCACGTTTGCGCCGCACGTAATATAGAGCGGTAACCGGTCGGCGGATAAATGACGCCGAATTGTGAGCTTCTGCAAAATTTTCACTCTTATCTATGCTAAAGTTTCTTGTTATCAGACATTCGTTCGTGATTAGACCAGATATCTGATGATATTTTAACTGGGCAGGGATTAAATCCCCCCATCGGATCGCTGCGGACCCGTGCTCGTGTAAAACAAAGTGGCACGGTCGGTTATGAGTGGTTATGTAGATAGATCGTTCGTACAATATATGCCGCTTGAGTTCGAATACACATTCCCACCTTTCTAATGTGCAAATTTTATTTTAACTCAAAAATTTTGTGTTCGTGCCGGCTTTCTCATAATATTTTTGCTTTTGTGTAGATGATCGTCGCCGCATATTACTGTGTTATCATTGGAACTTTTCTCCCGCGCGAGCTTTATATACGGCTTATACATGCCTCTGGTGACAACAGACCACTTTGTGGTCTACGCGTAGCGGTAGTTGGCAGTTCTTTGAAGTTATATCACGTGTTCATGGGCTTTGCTTTACCGCTTGTCCTTGTCGCCGAACCCGGCGGTTATTTTAAAGGTACTTAACAACTAGCCCTGCCTGGCCTTTAGTGTACTGATGTTAACTGCTAAAATGCTTCAAATGAAACGTGATTCCATGTACTGATAGACGCGACGTAACTCAGTTATTGCTCTTATCACTAAAGCCCTGTAAAGTCCGTAAGGCGAATCCCTGATATTTGCATATCAAGGCGTCACAAGGCTCCTGACTCAATAGACAGCTCAACCCGTTTTGGAAAGTCCATACATGGATCTCCGTGTCCTGTGATATATCTCTGCTGTTCAAACATACGGTCCATGGGCAAATTTAAGTGTATTGTAGACAATGTCCAATCGATTTTGTACTGTGTATTTGTTAGTGTTCAAGTTACACATGAAAGTTTTGCCACTGTTGAGTTGCCAACACGCTGAACGTCGTGATCGTTTCAGTCAGCCGGTACATGAATAACATTTTGCGTTCGTCGCGTGTGGACCTGAATATCTCACGCTGATTGGCTGAGCTGGAGACTTATTTTAAAACCGGCCTGCTGCGATGTGCAACGGTCTGATAAACGGTGACACACTGACTCACTTAGGCCAAGGGTTTTATATAGTGTTAAAAATCTTGCCGTACTCAAATAACCGAGGACCTAAACATATTTACACTAATAAAATGGGAATATATATATATATATATATATATATATATATATATATATATATATATATATATATATAGCAAGCTGGGAGCCCACAATAGGCGGTTACTGAATTAACCATGCTGGTTTTGGAAAAAAGATTCTGGGAAAGGCCACTATAATTACTCCTTACGTCACTGGGAAAGACCTTAGTTCAGCGAGGCGGTGATGTGTGGCGCTGACTCTCCGGTACGGCCAAGTTTACCAGTCGATGAAATAAAGAGGGTCAGAGAATGGTAATTAGTTATGTAAGTTGCCGCGTGGTTGCAGTTCCGACATTAAGTGCGACACAGTGAGAGCCGTTTGATATCTCTGTCAGAGCCATTTCATTGACTTTGCCAGTCTACTTAACAAGACTTGTCTCCAGTGGCGTCAATTTTTCTCCCAGGGTGGGGGGGGGGGGGGGGGGGGGGGGTGATGAGTTTGTTTATATATATATATATACCTTTTTTCAGTGTCTCTGAGTGTCATATATATATAAACTCAATCATATTTATTTCAGATAATTATGTTTTAGAAAATAAGTGTATTCGTGAATTCTAAGCAAGGTTTAGATATAACTTTTTTTAGTAAATATATCAAGTCTTTAATTCTATTTATTAATTAATTTCATTTGCAATATTATAATATTATTCTCTGAAAAGATGGGGGGATGATAACACTGACCATGCCCCCTTGCCAAAAAGAGGGGGGTATATATACCCCCCCCCTATACTGACGCCCCTGCTTGTCTCACCCAATATATGCTATCTCAGGCCTATATCGGTGACCTGCAAAGAAAATCCACCTTACATACTTAATTATATATTCTGTTCCTTTTCTTCAATAACAGAAGATTTCATCCTTTTGGTTTGGACCAAATTTAATGTTGAATTTCATGCTTGTTAGTGTATTTGTTACTGCCTTGTTTTTCTGTTTTCATTTAGGTCTCTTTTTCTTGACAAAGGCCGATTCCCATCTGTCTGTTAGTTTGTTACACAGGTTAACCTGTGCTTTATCGTTAGGGACTTTTTGTTCGGTTGGCGAGGGCGGTGCCCAGCGTGTCTTGTTCAGTCATAAATTTTCACCCTTTTATTTTTTTCTCTCTCTTTTATATTCAGTATGGGTGCATGGGATCCGGGTCATATTACATTTTTGTATTTACCTACCTAGCATGACTTGTTGCTGTTATTGTTTATGTTCATCTGCAATAATTTTCAGTAGGCCTATGTTGTTCTTTACTTAATTGCTACCTATAGTATAGTTTATTTTCACATGCAGATTTGCAGAGGTCTACATTTTTACTCTGGTTTATTGTGGTGTGTGTGCAGAAGTTATTCTGCTTGTGTTTTGGGACAGCTGTCTTCCCTGCAAGTTAAAGTGTGGTGCTGCTGTCCCTCTGTTCCCCCCCCCCCCCCCGAAAGTTAACGTGGGGTGTTGCTGTATGCAGAATTTATTCTGCTTGTGTTTTGGGACAGTGGTTTTCCCCGCAAAATGACACGGGGTGCTTCTGTCCCTCTGTTTTCCCACGCAAGTTAACGTGGGGTGTGCTATACTATGAGTGCAAGTACGTGTTATCTTTATCATTGCTGTACATTTTTAATTTTTAACGGTGTCACAGAATCTTCCGAAATGTTTGTCCTGCATTTTTCTCCCCTTGTGCTCTAATCTTGTTTATGTTACACTATTTCAGGTGCAGTGAATGATCCCATTTCTCAACCTTTACTATGTTCTGTTTACTTCTTCATTCCTATTAGATTCTATACGTGTATTAATGTTGCCATTGTTCTGCATCTTACTGCGTGTATTATTTATAGTGTTAAGGCTGGTTTTTGTTGTTTTCATGTAACTGAATTACATGACTTGTTTTTATTTTTTTTATTACTCCTGTAAGGGATAAATTCCAAAGGTACCTGTCACCTCCTCTTTTCATACATATATTTATATGTATGAGCTTCATCCAATGCTTAACAAGTGTGTACTCTCTGTCTGCCCTTTTGTATTCCACGGGCTAGAAATTTTTTTGTTCATTGTGTGCCCATTTCTTTTGCTTTAGTATGAGCTTTTTTTGAGCTTCGTCTGCTTTCTGTGCAATTGTACTTTGTATTGTGTTTTCAACATTTCTTTTTTTCTAGAACATGTTTTCGAGGTGAAGGCTTCCCTCCATTTCTGTTTGCTGATCAGCCATTTGGGATTTCAAGTTTCCTGTTTAATTTCATATTTTGGTATTTCTCTTTTATTTCAGATTATCCATTAGTGGGTCACTTGTGTAGCCATTTTGTGTGTACATATATTTCAGGACAGTGTTTGTAAGATCTGTGCATTTACCTTTTTGCATTTATACATGCATTTTGATTGCATTACCCCAGTTGATCCTCTTAGCTGTACTATTCCTGTGATGGTGGTTTTTACATATTTGCATTTTTATTTTAACATAAACCTAACTTTTGTCTGTTATCATAAGTTAAACTCATTGTTTTGTTTTACTTCTTGTAACAATACAAACATTGTGACTCCAGATAAGTTTGTGTAAGCTTGCTTGTATCTTCATCACGTACTTGCAACAGTTACTTGGTTTTTCTTTTCCTGTCTTTCAGGTGCCCAAGAAGCCTACAGAACAGATATATAGTGACCAGAAGTGCTACACCATCTTCGTCATTGTTTTCTCATTTGTCTTAAATATATGCTGAATAACACTGTGGATCTATTTCCTCCATTTATGTTTGCTTTGTTCACTTATCCTCCCTTTTGTGTTAATGGAATTTTCATGCATTAATTACCTTTCATCAAGTACTTGTTGTTCAGTTATGTAAAAGGTATATTACAGTTTTGGGATCTTGTTTTCCTTGCATGCTTCCGTTTCTTTTTACAATGTCCTATCAGTAACAGAGTTATTTTCCCTTGTTGGGTCATGTTTTGTTACCATCCATGTTTCGGGAGATGAACATTTTCCCCTAACTTTAAGTTGCTCAACTTCCATACTCACCTGTCTGTTCTCAGTGTTCTTGAATGGTTATATACACGAGCCATTATAATTAAGTTGTTATAAAAAAAATATACATATATATCCCTGCATACCTGCCTTCAGCATGGTCTAGTCTTGGGATGCTGTTTTTGTTCCTGTTCTGTTCTTCCTGTGTTTCATATAATTCTTTTACATCTATCAATTTGATATCAAATTTTTAATTTCCCCTTTCTCGGCAGGCTATTCTAATTTTACTTTCATTAATTGGCTTTTATTTGTATTTAGTTATGCGGTATATAACTTTGCAACAACTTTTACATCTTTGCTTGTTCCAGCTCTTGTTTCCATCCAATCTCACACCATATTTTAATCTAGATTGTTATTTTATTTTATTTCTTTTTAGCCTTTATCCTTTTTTACAAGGTTACTCTATCCATATCATTGTGCTCTAAATGACTATTTGAATTTTACGTACAAGCACTCATATAAATGTTCTACACAGACGATTTGTATAGGATGCCATTCTGCCTAAGCTGTTTTGTTTCATAGCCTTTGGAAGGTGGGGACTGGATATCCATGTTCCAGTTATGCCATACATAGAATAATGGACCATCTCATGCACCACAACAGCCAGATGGTCTGCCTGCTGGCTGTTTTGTTATTTTAACCTCTCCTTTTCAATTGGAGTATTTGCCCTAACTTCACAGGAATAAATAAATAGTTATCCTTTCATTGGAACAGTAGGGAACAATGTGCTGTAATAGAAACAGTTTTATTGTAACAATCTCATGAATTTTTTATTTTAATATACATATATATAAACACTTCATTTATGGGTCATTCTTTTCAAATTCCAAGACCATCTGTCATATTTCACATGTATCAGTCAACATTAGGTTCTCTTTCCCTATGATTTTCTCTCCAAGTGTCTTCAGAGCATTTTATTGTGCGCAACTCAAACACATCCTGTTTGTTGGTGTTGTGTGTGGTACAGAAGGACTCGTTTTGAAATCTATCTCCTTTGATACCTAATATCTCATATAACCTTTTTCTTAATTCCAGTACGCTGCTTCAGTTGTATTTTTCCTTACTAAATGTATATTGAATTTTCTTTTCAGATGGTCTTTATTGTGGGTAGATATACCTTTCCCTGGCTTCCAGCATGGATCCTATATCCCTGTGTACAGCACACCATGGAACCAGACATTGTGCTGTGATCTACCTAGGCAGAGGTCACAGTTTGCAATACTAAACCAGTTGTCACTTACCTACACCTTTCACAGAACTCACCAAGATCTCCAGATATGGATTATATGATGTTTCAGTTTCCATACATCTAGTAATTTTCTGTAATCTTATCATGTTTAAGCCCAGTCAGGGGATAATGATAGTGCCAAAGAGGCATCGTACATAGGACTCTTTAAGACATTTTACGTACTGAATAGTTTTTGTCAGAGTGCTCTTCTTATATATTTCTGTATAGTTATATATTGGATGGTTATGTTGTTCCCTATTTCCCCTTACCTGACATACATTGCAAACAGTATGGTGTGGCCAATCTCATCCTGTATTTGACTGGAGGATTTGATCCACCCACCATCCTGCTCATAGAAATTCAACCCATACTACTATTCAGTTTGGGATTCATGCATCTTGCATTTGACTGGAGCATGGAATCCTTTGTACTTAAAACCTGTGCTTTTCTTTGTAGTTTTTGCATATGCCTGTAAATAAATATATATTTATGTAATTTAGATGCAAGTAATAATAATGCATTTGACATCCTGCATTTGACTTGAGTTAAAATACTATTGAGCTTTTAAAGGTTATGCCTTCTCTGCAATGAGTTTAATTTTTATCTCAGGTCATGAGCTGCATTCTTCCTGTGAATGATGGTCTGTCATTTGTGTTCATGTCATAGTTCTGGGGGGAGCTGAAAATTAATCCAGCGGTGGCATTTTTTGGTTCCCCCAAGCAATATGTGTTGTGTTTATAATTATAATTGTATCACTTGGTGTTTGAATTTACCTGGCAGAGCCCCTTGAGAAGCTTTAATGCATTATAATTACTAACAAGTACATATTAATGTTCTCACCCAGGCAATCTTGGACTCTGCTTACATTTCTGCCTGGAATGATTGACATATAATTTGGGCACTGCCAGCTGAATTATTGTCATTTTAATAAATGACATAAATGGCAGACCTTGTTTTCTATCTTTGTTTGATTGAATGCATGGGTGTGTGGCTCAATAAATATGCATGAATTTTGCTGAAAATTTAATTTAGATGAGAAATTCTATTGTTTAATACCAGTATTTATAAAAAATTTCATGAAAATCCATCTGACTTTCGGTAACAGTAAGTCATGGCACCACCAAAGTCTGGTGACCTCTGACTTCATTAAAAATGCATTGCCAGAAATCTTATATAGTGAGATACTGTATTATTTTGTATTTCTGTTGGGTTTCATCAAAATATATATTATGTTCCTGTAAGTTATCACAGTGACACCACAAAGTATCCTTGTCACCTCTGACATTTTTAAATATATGCACAGAATTTGCCTAGGTTAGATATTCTATTGGTATGTAGTTATGCAATGTTTTGTGAAAATCCCTTCAGGTGTTTGTAAGTTTTCATGGCAACACTTAAGGTATACAGACCAACAGAGAGATGGACAGACTGTGGGTATACCATAAAACATCCCATCATAGTGGGGCGTATAAAAAGCGCTCCATAGCCTGTTAAGAATACTGTTGAATCTCAACTGCAACACTTATTAAGGCATGATACAGGTATGAGAAGTAAGATCTTTATTAATGACACAGTTACTTAAGGCATCAATGACAAACAGGAGAAAGTCATAGTTCACCAACATTACACCAAAGTTCACCAACATTACACCAAATAACAAGAAGTAAGCATGACAGTCATCAGCCCTGTGCAGCAGACAGCTGAAAATAATCCAATACCATTCTCATTTCTGATCACACAGGCAAGTTTAGGGAGAGCATAAAAAAAGTCACAAAATGCAGAAAAGCAGACCCTGTCTAGCATAAAACTTGAAAGAGTAATGAGCATGTTCTTAAAATCTCACTTCTTCTCTTTTGACTGACAATGTCGCAAGATATGACAAGACTTATGAAATGCTACCAACAGCAGTAAACTAGACCTGTCTAGCATTCTCATTTATGGTCTAATGGGTGAGAACTTATAAAATGTCACAACATGCAGAAAACAAGGGACCTGTATGTCACGGCACTCAGCTGAAATTGATTTGGAGAATACTGGTGTAAAATTCTAGTGGTTATGCTGACTGTGCACTTTAAGTGATTTCATGAAAGACAAAGGAGCCTCTCATGATCACATATATTTTTAAGTTTCAGTATTTCAACTTATTGACTGTAATATGGATGTAAATATACCCACTGTGAACTTATGAACATGAAGTATGATAATACTTATTTAATTTATTAACTTATAATGAAGTAAAAATATAAACAAGGCCTACAGGCCTAATGAGAACCTGTGTAATGGGCCATACACCAGGTATAATGTTTCAATGCTGGACCATAACTTTTCAAGTACGTGTGACATGTATATGAACAGTGCAAGTACTAAACACTTTGAACAAGAACCAATTACACAAACATCACTGCTGAAATTCTGGCATGGGTGCATGCAACACAAAAATTATTGTAGGGGATGCCAAAAGTCTTGTATACAACAAACTATCGAAGATGTATCAACATGTATAATTTCAGGCTGATCTGTCACATCACTCCTGAGGAATAAGCATGAGCATACACTGCAAAAATTATTGTAGGTGGCACCACCTGTCTTGCATATGAAGAAGCAATCTAAGATGTAAACATATGCTCTATTTCATGATGATATATCAAACCTCTCCTGAGAAATAAGCAGGGACATACACTGTGCAACTAGGGACCCATGGGTCTTGATGCTGAGCTGAATTTGATTGTAAGGATATTAATGTGCTTTTTCAAAATGTGGTTCTGGTGACCTAACCAATGACTTTGTGACCAAAAATTTGAGAAGTAACTATCCTTGAACGTACAGCATTTAGATTATCTTAACAATCTTTGAAAAATTGATGTTGACCGCAGACCAGGAAACCTCAGAATCTACAGATGTATATGAACAATGCATGTACTAAACAATTTGAACAAGAACCAATAACACAAACATCACTGCTTTAATGCTGGCATTGGTGCACACAACACAAAACCAAGTGACCCATGGGTCATGACACTCAGCCGACTGACATGTTGACAATATGTCCTTGCATAGGGAACTAATTATGATAATGGAGGTGGCACCATCATTCATGCAAGTAAGCTTAAGTTCATTTAGACGCATAAGCACACCAAATTTTAGGACAATCCATTCACCCATCCCTGAGGAATCTCACAATTTGTGTGTATTTTGCATTATTTCTGGGTTGCTCAAACATGCTGATGGAAAATATGAGTTATAGACACCTATAATTTCAAGTTTGCAAGGACACTTATAATGGACCTCCCTGGATGTCAAATTAGAAGATTCTAGGTCGAATGGTTGTGATTTGTGCCCTGCTTTTGTTTTAAACTTTTAATTGTTTTGAGGGCACTTTGGAGTGCCATAGTTCAAATGGTACGAGTAAGAGAGACCTCATTTCATGTTTCATCGAAGACTTTTGATGGACCTTCCAGGATGTCAAGTTGAAAGATTCTAGGTCCAGTCAATATGGTTTGTGCCCTGTTAACAGATGACCACATCTTTAAAGGACTAAAAAAGGGGAAACAAATTCTTTTAGAAAAAATTTAAAAATACAGGTAGCACCACCAGTCTGTAGAAAATGATGAAACACTCCTTGGTCAATATCCATGCAAATAATCATGGTGATCAATGCATTAGTTGTTCAGTTACTTGAGCTTTTGTATGAAATTTTCCATTATTCTGGGGGGTACTTAGGAGCCCCAAAACTGGAAGAATATGGGTAACAGAGACCTAATGTCAGGTTTCCGAGAAGATTTTTCATGGATCTCTCTGGATGTCAAGTTGAAAGATTCCAGGTCCAGCAGTTACAATTTGTTCCCTGTTAGCGGACAGACGGCTGGACGGCAGGTCAACCGGATGGACGACGGACAAAGAGTGATTGCTAAAGCTCAGATGACATACATGCAGTCAGCTGAGCTAATGATTGATTATATAAATCTTATCTGCCCCAAATCAATTTGCATGACATATACTATAACCTTTCCTTTTTATATCATTGTTGATGGTACAATGGACATCAGAAGATGGACAATGCCACACCATTGCATAACCTCTCAGGTTAGCTAAAAATAGGTGGTGCTACCAGTTTTCAGGAACTGAAGAAACTTATAATGATCAATAATTGTATCACTAGATAACATCACATATCAATACTGACATTGTTGTGATTTGATGGGAGAAAAAAAATACAGGTGGCACCACCAGTCTTGTGCAACTGAAGGAACTAGTCATGTTCATAAAACATACCAGGAGAAACTTGTGTGATTGCTGTCATTTGACGGTCTCAAAAATAGCTAAAAATAGTAAAAAATGGACCCATAGGTCACGGCGCTCAGCTGTTATATATGATAAAAAATATGGTTTCGGAATGAGGCACATGCTGGTTTTGTGTGGTAATAAATATAAGCTTTATTATGAGTTGTTAGTGTTTAGCTGATGTACGCTTTTGATAGTATCTTTGGAGACAAGGAAGAGGATTGATTTCATTTATTTTATTTACAAATGGAGTGCTATTGTCACACAGATTTTGACTTGGCCATATAACTCATAAGCAGCACATATAATAAGAGTTTAACTATTTATTAAAATTTAATAACATATATTGTGCCAATATAATTTTTATTTAAAAAAAAATAAGAAAATCATATGATTTTTTAAAATAAAATATAACTGAAATGATTATTAAAATAATATTATAGAATATATTCATGAATGCATTCATGATTACATTTTCAAAGTATCTGCACTGGTATTCAAATACTTTCATTTTTAAGTGAATTCACATTCTTTTGTAATAAAATTTTTCATACGCAGTACATATTCATATTCTTATTCAAATACATTTGCAAAGCATTCGCACCATGTCTTGTATTTATTCAGTTTTAGCCAAACAATGATGGTGAGAATTCAGAATATACAAAATTCACAAATTTAAATAATGATCAAAGTACTTTTTTTATGGTTTTTATTTATATTAAAAAGAAAATAAATGTAATACATTCACTTTGGACTACTTTCACATCAATCTACACACTAGACACAGTAGGAATCTAGATTAATATTATCAACTGCATCTTTGTCTTTCATTAATTTCCTTCATATGATCCCTAATGATTAGTATTGAATAATATGATTTATTTTTTTATCATTAAAATTGAACTGAAAAATACCATAGGTGACTGCATGGTGTTATTTGGAATGACACTGACATTCTATCCATCCATACAAGATTCTTGCATCATCAGTAACTGCAAGTTAATTTCCCGTTACTCATCAACTAACAAATTCCTTTTCTATTAATTTTTCTTTAATTTGTTATTAAAAACCAATAAAAAATTATTAATTTATTGTTTATTGTTGTTGTTTTTCAAAACAACTACTAGATGAGTTTGGTTGGACACCTGGATCAACTGTGGCTGGGCATTAGCTGCCTGGCTGCCCCAGTGTATGCCTCACCTCAAGAGTGCATTATTTGCTGAAAGGTCAACAAGGTCATCATATAGGTGACTGAAGAGGGGCTGGGTAGAGCCTGGGTCTGACATGGTCTCATAAAAACATAAATGAAAGCTACAATTTTTGGCCAATTTCTTTCAGCTTTCTAAACTACAAAGATGAAATCCTTATGTGTGCATGATATGAAAATTATATCAACAGTGCTCTCAGGAAACAAATGTGCCTTGGTTGGGCAAAATTTAAGGTACTAATTTTATATTTATACTAATAACTTATAAAATTTGAAAAACTAATTTTGGGTATTCAATTGAATCTTGATTAAATAATGTTACATCCCTGACAAAAAAATCTCTAGCTTCAGCAATCCTTTTATTATGGAATTAAATATATTTCTTGATTTTTTAAAAAGTGCATTATGTTTGGGCCCATAACTTAAAACAATACTGACATCATTTCTGGGATGTGCATAGCGAATGTATAGAAAAATATGTATATTATATATGATCAAAGTCAGATCAGTGGTTTTGATATTAGGCAGTCTTAAAGTGTACCAATGGGTTTTTAATGGAACTAGATGTGTCGGAACGACACGAATGCCCCCGCCTTGGGCAAATTAGAAACATTTGTAAAATTTGGAAAATTTTTTAAGTTCAGGAGGTGTCGTATGGTCAAAAGTAGGTCAACAAGGGCAAAATGCAAAATCGATCTGTAACGGGTCATTATCAAGCAACACACCAAAAATTATGCCATTATATGCAGGCATTGTGAAAAAAAGTCCATACATGTGCATTTTCCATAAAAATTTCTGTCTTTCATGAAATTTTCTATGTTTAGGATCCGTAAAACAATCAAAAGTAGGTCAACCAGGATGAAACGCAAACTGTCATTATCTGCCCACACAAAAAAAATCAGGGTGGTATCTGCAGGCATTGAGGAAAAAAAGTCAGTACATATGCATTTGTTGTGAAAATTTATATTTTTCATGAAACTTACTATGTTCAGGAGCAGTCAAATGGTCAAAAGTAGGTCAACTGAGACAAAACAAGAACTCGATCTGTAACTGGTAATTATCTGCCTACACACCAAAAATCAGGCCCATATCTGCAGGCACTGCGAAAAAAAGTCCATACATGTGCACCTTTTTTATGAAATTTTCTATGTTAGAGCACCGTCAAACGGTCAAAAATAGGTCAACTGGGACAAAACGTGAACTCCATCTGTAACTGGTCAATATCTGCCGACACACCAAAAATCAGGCCAATATCTGCAGGCATTGCAAAAAAAGGCCGTACATGTGTATTTGTCATGAAATTTCATATTTTTCATGAAAATTTCTAAGTTTAGGAGCAGTAAAACGGTTAAAAGTAGTTCAACCAGGACGAAATGCGAACTCGATCTGTAACTGGTCTATATCTGCTCACACACCAAAAATCAGGCCAATATCTGCAGGCATTGCGAAAAAAAGGCCGTACATGTGTATCTGTCATGAATATTTCTATTTTTCATGAAATTTTCTAAGTTTAGGAGCCGTAAAATGGTCAAAAGTAGGTCAACCAGGACGAAACGCGAACTCGATCTGTAACTGGTCTATATCTGCTCACACACCAAAAATCAGGCCAATATCTGCAGGCATTGCGAAAAAAAGTCCGTACATGTGTATCTGTCATGAATATTTCTATTTTTCATGAAATTTTCTAAGTTTAGGAGCCGTAAAACGGTCAAAAGTAGGTCAACCGGGATGAAACTCGAACTTGATCTGTAACTGGTCTATATCTGCCCACACACCAAAAATCAGGCCAATATCTGAAGGCATTACGAAAAAAAGTCCGTACAACTGTTTCATTTCGGAATGACGGAATGACGGAATGACGGACATGGGTAAAACTATATGCCCCGGCCACTTTGTGGCGGGGGCATAAAAATGAAGTTTTTCATTAATATCTCGAAGGAATTAAGTCCTAGGGACCAAATTCTTGGCATGGTAGGGGATTTTGGAGACATCTAACTGTATGCAAAATTAAAGGAACTTAGAGCTGAAGCTCGGGAGCTGAGCTCTAGCAAACTGCATAACACTAGCTTGATGTAAACAATATGTCACATGGTGCTTGAAAACTTGAATAAAATCTACAGTTTTTGATCAACTGGTTTCAAATTTTTGGTGTTAACAGTTGAAATGCTAACAAAAACATGCTTTCAAAATTAAATCCAAAGCAGTTACAGGAAAAAAAACATGGTCAAAGTTAGGCAAAATTTAAGGTACCAATTTTTTATTTTTGCTAATATTTTAAAAAATTTAAAAGATTTTGATCTAATTTTGGGTATACAATTTAATTTTGATTAATAAAAGTTATATTACTGGAAAAAAGTGCTTAGCTTTAACAAGTTTTGTGTTAAGTGATCAAATTTCTTTCCTGATTATTTACAAAATGCATTGTTTGGGCCCATAACTTTTTAAAATTATATAATACAGACCTAATTTCTGGCATGTACATAGGAACTATATAGAGGATAATTTCTGGTAAATATGAGGAAAAACAGATGAATGGTTTTGATATTAGGCAGTCCTGAAGTGTGAAAATAGGTTTTTAATAAAAAATTGAGGTTTATCCTTAATTTCTTAAATGAACAAAGTTGCAAAGACCCAGTTTTCAGCTTGGAAGGAGATCTTGGGGACATCTAACATTACGCCAAATTTTGGATTCCTAGGTCTTACGGTTTCAAAACGTGCCACATCTGCGAACAGACGGACGGACAGACGGCCGGACGGACAGACAGATGGAAGACGGACAATGGACCACGACTATAGCTCAGATGACTTATAGTCAGCTGAGCTAAAAATGAACAAGGTAACCTAAAAATTTACAGATTTCTTTCACCTTATGGCAAGTGAGCCATTTGTGAAAGTGCATCCACAATCATTTTAAAGATCTGGCTCCTGGGTAGTTCACCTTTGACCTCTGGGACCCTAAAAATTAAACTTTTTTTTACTTAAGGTATGGGTCATTAATAAATCAAGTTTGAAACCAATCTGTCAAGCAAAAGCAGAATTATCATCCATAAAAAAATTTGTGAATGGATTGGCCCTGTGACCTCGACCTTTGACCCCCAAGACAACAAATCAAAAAGAATCTTCTCCTATTGGCAGATGAGTAATATCTTGAAGATGGAAGGTTTGTGATGAAAAGTTTGGCTTGAAATGCATACACATTCCTTTTAAAGAAATGGGTCTTCTGACTTTGACCTTTGGACACCAAAATCAAAAGGGTTCTTACTTTAGTGGTGAGCAACATAAAAGTTAAGTTTGACACCAATATGTCAAACTAAACTGGAGTTATCATCTGAAAACTAATTTATGAACAGATGGCCCCTGTGACCTTGACCTTTGACCCCAAAATCATTTGTGCTCTCCCCATACCAGCAAGTCGGCTAAATGTGCAAGATGGAAAGTATGGGATGAAAAGCTTGGCTTAAAATGCAGCCATAATCTTTTTAAATAAGTGAGTCTTGTGACCCTGACCTTTGACATCATGACCCAAAAATCATACAGGGTATTGCTTTAGTGGTGAGCCATGTGTAAGTCATGTTTGAAATCCATATGTCAATCCAACCTGGAGTAACCATCAGGAAACAAATTTTTTGGATGGATGGATGGACAGACAGACATACAAAAGACAGACATACAGGGTGATTACTACAGGGCATCCACATGTGATCAATTAACACACCAGGTTTTGGGACGCTAGATGCAATCACAGCTGAGAAACTGACATGCTCACAGGTTTGCTAAAAACAGAAAGGTGAGTGGTACCACCTGTCTGGTTTACAAGAACACTTTCCAAGATGGATGAACATGCCAAATTTCAGACCAATACCTTGACCCACTCCTGAGATATGAGCAATTTTCACCCAAAGCACATGTACGGATGGATGCTATTGGAAAACGAATGCAGATGGCACCACCAGTCTTGAGTACAATTGGGAGGAGTCCAAGATCTATGGATATGAACAATTTCAGGCCAATACTGCAAATTACTCCTGAAAAAAAGGGCATTTATTTATTTTACAAAAACAAAGGTAGGTGGCACCTGCTGCCTGGTTTATGAGAAAACTTTCTAAGATTGTTGGACATTATCAAATTTCAGACCAATATGAGCAATTTTTAACTAAAGAACATGTACAGATGGACGCCACAGCGAAAGGATTGCTGATGGCGCCACCAGTCTTGAGAAAAAGATGGAGGAGTCCAACATCTATGGATATGCACAAATTCAGGCCAATAGGGCAAATCACTCTGCAGAATAGAGCAATAATTTATTCTACAGCTAGGGACCTAGGGGTTTCGATGCTCAACCATATTTGTCAATAAGGACATTTTGAAGAAATTTTTCAAAATGATGGGCCTGTGACCTTCACCTTTGACCTCTGGACCCTGAAAATCAAAATGTTTCTTACTTAAGTGGTGGGTCATTAATAGATCAAGTTTGAAGCCTCTTTGTTTAGCTAAACAGAATTATCATCCATAAACTAATTTGTGAATTGATGGGCCCTGTGATCTTGACCTTTGACCCTGAGACACCAAATCACAAAGAATCTTCCCCCATAGGCAGGTGAGTAATATCTTGAAGATGGAAGGTTTGTGATGAAAAGTTTGGCTTAAAATGCATACACATTTCTTTTAAAGAAATGGGTCTTGTGGCCTTGACCTTTGACCACCAAAATCAACAGGGTTCTTACTTTAGTTGTGAGGCATATATAACTTAAGTTTGAAACCAATATGTCAAACTAAACTGTATTTATCATTTGGAAACTAAATTGTGAACAGATGGCCCCTCTGACCTTGACCTCTGACCTCAAATTCATTTATGCTCTCTCTATACTGGCAAGTCAGCTAAATGTGAAAGATGGGAAGATATTGGAGGTTTTTACAACAAGCCCAATAGCTCGGAGGATATAGGTCACAGTGACCTAATTTCAGATTTCTGAAGAGATTTTTTATTGACCTCCTTGGATGTTCACTAAGAAATTTCTAGGACCAGCAGTTACCATTTGTGCCCTGCTGACGGACGACGGACAAAGCACCATTCTATATCTCTGATGACTTACAGTCAGCTGAGCTAAAAACAGGATGGTAGGTGGTGCTACCCGTCTGGTTTATGAGAAAACTTACCAAGACTGATGGACAATACCATACACCACTGAAGAGATATGAGCAAATGTACGGACGAATTCCACATAATAACGATTACAGATAGCACCACCAGTCTTGAATAAAAGATGGTGGTATCCAAGATCAATGGACATGCACAATTTCAGGCTTACCTGTCCATTAGTTTTAGACTTAAAATGCTCACAGTACTGTCAAGTGACATGGATGGGGTATTAAAAGGCATGAAAACAAGGAAAGGACAGAAGGTGAAGCCACTTCTTCTGTAGAAGACAAAACTATTAAGATCTTCAGTCAATTTGAATTTTGGACCAATCAATGTATCCCTTATTGAGATATTTGTGATTATCACCATATATGGCAATATTCAAGGTCAAAGCCACTCTCATAGGAAAGATCATGACCCTTATTTTAATATACATCATCCCATAACCCACGTCTATGTATATGAATAATATGAAAGAAATTTGTCCATTTGTTTTTGACTTATAATGTTCACAGTACTGTTGAGTGGCAATGATGGGAGAATAAAGGGAACAAAAACAAGAAAAGGATAACAGGTGGCGCCACAAGTTTCCAGTACATGACAACATTATCCAAGATCTTCAGTCAAGTTGATTTTTGGATCAATCTATGCAAGATTTCTTGAGATATTTAAGAATTTGAGATTTTCCCCCAAAATGGACCTATTCAGGGTCAAGGTCACTCTGAGTAAAGGTCATGACACCATTTTTAATAGGCTTTGTCCCCTCACCCATATCTATGCA
Source organism: Sipunculus nudus (assembly GCA_026874595.1). Lineage (NCBI taxonomy): Eukaryota > Metazoa > Annelida > Sipuncula > Golfingiida > Sipunculidae > Sipunculus > Sipunculus nudus. Next base: position 48,915,803 of record CM049312.1, read on the forward strand.
CATGTCAAGTTTGGTAAAGATCTGTTAAATATTTTTTTAGTTATCACACCCAAATAAAATTTCTGCTGTGGCTGCAGCAGCGACGGCAGCACAACAATGCTTAAACCATAGGATCCCGACGTTGTGTGGCACCACTAGTCTGCAGGAACTGATGGGACTCCTCATGATCAATATGTATGCCAAAAATCATGACCATCAGTGCTGTAGTTATTGAGATACTGCAGTTTTTGTATGAAATTTTTTACTATTCTGGGGGAGTACTTAGAGCCCTATAGTTCAAAGGATGTTGGTAACAGAAACCTAATTCCTGGTTTCCAAGTGAATTTTTTATGGATCTCCCTGGATGTCAAGTAAGAAGATTCCAGATCCAGTGGTTATGATTTATGCCCTGTTAACAGATGGAAAGCTGGACAGACAGACAGACGGAAGACAGACAAAGTGTGATCACTATAGCTCAGATGACTTTCGGTCAGCTAAGCTAACAAGTGACCCATGGGTCATCAAGCTCAGCTGACTGACATGGTGACAATATGTCCTTGCACAGACAACCAATTAAGGTAATGTAAGTGGCATCATTGTTCATGCATATCAGCTTAAGTTCAACAAGACCCATAAGCTGAACAAATCTGATGACAAACCAAGCAGCCTTTCATGAAAAATCTAGCAATATGTGTGTATTTTACATTATTTCTAGGGTGCTTAAACATACCCCAAAACTCTGAGAATATAGTTCACTGTGACCCAATTTCAGGTTTCTGTGGAGAACTTTTGAGGAACTCTCAGGATGTCGAGTTAGAAGATTCTCGGCCCAAAGGTTATGATTTGTGCCCTACTTTGGTATCAAATTTTCAATTATTCTGAGGGGTCCTTATATTTATAAGCCCTATAGCTCAGAAAATATGGGTAGCGGAGACCTAAATACACATTTCCAAGGAGGTTTTCATAGACCTCCCTGGATTTTAGGTTAGAGGATTCCAGGTCCAATGTTTATGATTTGTGCCCTGCTTGGGTATCAAATTTTTCATTATTCTGGAGGGTTCTTTGGGGTCCCATAGCTTGAAGAATATGGGTACCAGAGACCTAATTTCAGGTTTCCATGGAGACTTTTCATGTACCTCTCTGGATGTAAAGTGGGAAAATTCTATGTCTAGTTGTTACAATTTGAGCCCTGTTAACAGATGAAGGCATCTTTTGAGGTTTCAAAAATAGATAACAAAATAGTAAAAAATTGAAAAAAATACAGGTGGCACCACCAGTCTGCAGAAACTGATGAAAAACTCCATGATGAATATCCATGCAAAGAATCATGGTGATCAATGCATTAGTTATTCAGAAACTTGGGCTTTTGTATCAAATTTTTCATTATTCTGGAGGGTTCTTTGGAGTCCCATAGCTTGAAGAATATGGGTACCAGAAACCCTTATTCCAGGTTTCCTAAGGAGACTTTTCATGGATCTATCTTCATGTAAAGTTAGAAGATTCCAGGTCCAGTGTTTACGATTTGTGCCCTGTTAACAGATTACCACATCTTTTAAGGTCTCAAAAATAGAGGAAAAATATTGTTAAAAATCGAAAACAAGGGACCTATGGGTCACTGTGCTCAGCTGACGTTAACCTTGAAGGTAAAAATCTAAAATAATATCAAATGGAGATAAAGTGTAAGATGGAGAGGTAATAAAGGCCATGGTTGGTTTGTATGATTGGTTTGTATTGATGAGCAAGAAATTGTTGCAAAAAATATTTTGTGACCTGACCATGTGTTTCCTAATGTTGAAACTAAAGCATGTGAGCAGTTTGTGAACAAATGATCTGTACTATTACCATGATCATAAGTTGGTTTTTCGATTAACTGTTGACATTACAGTAGTTTATACATTTGTTCAATTGAATTTTTTTTTTGTATAATAAATATTATTAAATATATATGTATTTTTTTTATGAAATGTATACAGTTGAAATATAGCTAATTAACAACATAAAACAGGGCAAACAAAGCCTGATCACAAATTCTGCTGAGGCAGGAAAATAATGAACAAATGTTTGTATTAAATCCTCATTTTTTTATCACGTCAATTATTTTCTAATTTAAGTTTATATTTCTATACATTTCCAATTTAACATATATATCTGAATATAAAAGTTGATTCATAATTCTCAATTGCATCATCATAAATCTCAATCTTGTCAGATAACACCACATCTTGCATACAAATGTTTATTTATTTTTTACCACAAAAATATATCTTTTAAATCTGCAAAACAATAAATATCTAAAAATAATACTTGATTTAGATTTCACAATTTTTAATTGTGTCTTTATTTATCCATAATGTGCTTCATATTTTATAATAATTTAAGCATACTGATGGGTTCAATTATATTTGTTAAAATCATTAAAAGAAAATTGATTTCTTTAAAAATGCTACATTACACAACATTGCATCTTCTGGATTACACCTTGAATTATTTTTTCAAGGAAAGTTTTTGCATATCGGAGTGGAAACAGCATTACAATTAAGGAGATACAGTGAAAACAATAACAATTACTGCATAACACTTGGTGGGTTGGGTTTGCGGGAGGGGGGGGGGGGGGGGGGTGATTGGGGTGGTGATATGAGAATAACTGTACACCTGTCACAGCAGGGGATCTCCCCCAGTGACTGTAACAAATCAGAAACCCTGGCATAGCTGACTTCCAGTGACCTGGAGTGGGACCCTGCATCTGTAATCAAAGCAAGTGACTACAGAAAAAAAAATCAATAACTAGCTTAATTTTCAAGCTTTTATTTTCAAATTTCAGATTTAGACAAACTAAATATTTATGTTTACATGCGTTGAAAATTAAATCAATGGTGCTTACAGGAAAAAAACGTGCCATGATCAAAGTTGGGCAAAATTTAAGGTACTGATTTTTTTTTTATGCTAATAACTTAAAAAATTTACAAAATTCAGATCTAATTTTGGGTAAACAATTGAATCTTAATTTAACATAGTTATATACTTGAGAAAATTGACTCTATTTTCAATATTTTTCATGTTAAGTGAGTTATTATTTTTCCTGATTTTTTTCAAAGTCCATTATGTTTGGGCCCATAACTTAAAGAATTTATACTTTACAGACTTAATTTCTGGCATGTACATAGGAACTATATAGAGGAATATTTATGGTAAATATGAGGAAAAACAGATGAGTCGTTTTGATATTAGGCAGTCCTGAAGTGTGAAAATAGGATTTTAATAAAAAATTGAGGTTTTTCCTTAATTTCTCAAAGGAACGAAGTTGCAAAGACCCAGTTTTCGGCTTGGTAGGAGATCTTGGGGACATCTAACATTATGCTGAATTTTGGATTCCTAGGTCATACGGTTTCAAAACGTGCCACATCTACGGACGGACGGACAGACGGATGGACGACAGACAATGGACCACGACTATCGCTCAGATGACTTATAGTCAGCTGAGCTAAAAATACAGGTGGCGCCACCAGTCTGCAGAAACTGATGACAAGCTCCCTGATTTATATCCACACAAAGAATCATGGTGATTAATGCATTAGTTGTTCAGACACTTGAGCTTTTGCATCAAAGTTTTCATTATTCTGGGGGGTACTTCGAAGCCCCATAGCTGTAAGAATATGGGGTACAGAGACATAATTCAAGGTTTCCAAGTAGACTTTTCATGGACCTCTCTGGATGTAAAGTGAGAAGATTCCAGGTCCACCCTTTACGATTTGTGCTCTGTTAACAGTTGACAGCATTTTTGGATGTCTCAAAAATAGAGAAAACAAGGGACCTATGGGTCACGGCGCTCAGCTGTTATATATGATAAACAAGGCCTACAGGCCTAATGCAAACCTGTGCAAAGTAGGAGTATGAAAGGAGGTTTATTTTAAAATTTAATATTGATCATCTTAAGTCCTGCATATCTACCTTAGTCATTATGAAATCAGCAAAATGGACATTTCAAACCTGCAAGTTTCAGACTAGGACATTTTAAAACCAGAATATGGGTAGTCGACAAGCGACTATGTGTATCCACAGAAATCATAGTGGGACGGGTGAAGTGAGGCATGGATTAAGTGACAAGGGGAATAGAGTGAGGTGTGTTGCATATAAGCATGGATGTCTGCAGCTTAAACAGGAATGTAGGTGGTGCCACCAGTCATAAAATCGAGAAAATTGTCCAGGATGTATAAACCTGCAAAATTTCAGGTGGAAAAGTCAAACCACTGCTGAGATATGAGTGATTTTATCCCAAGGCAGATGAACAGATGGACCCTGTGCATTATTGGTAACAGGTGGCGCCACCAGTTTTGCGTATGATGAAGAGCTATGTGAGATCTATACACATGCAAATTTTTGGCCCAATCAGTCAAACGGTTTCCGAAATATGAGCATGGATGTCTGCAGAGAAAATGTGAATGTAGGTGGCGCCACCTGTCATAAAATCGAGAAAGCTGTCCAGGATATATAAACCTGCAAATTTAAGGTGGAAAAGTCAAACTTCTGTTGAGATATGAGTGATTTTATCCTAAGGCAGATGTACAGATAGATGCTGTGCATAAATGGTTGCAGGTGGCGCCACAAGTTTTGCCTATGATGAAGAGCTATGTGAGATCTATATACATGCAAAATTTTAGCCCAATAAGTCAAACAGTTCCTGAGATATGAGCTTGGATGTCTGCAATGTAAACATGAATGTAGGTGGCGCTACCTTTCATAAAATCGACAAAGCTGTCCAGGATATATAAACCTGCAAAATTTCAAAGTGGAAAAGTCAAACCACTGCTGAGATATGAGTGATTTTATCCCAAGGCAGATGAACAGATGGACGCTGTGCAAAAATGGTTGCAGGTGGCGCCACCATTTTTAGTGTATGTTATAAAGCTATCAAAGGGCTACATTTGTGCAAAATTTTTAGCCTGATCGGTCAAACTGTTCCCGAGATATGTGGGTTTATGTGTGGAAACAGACGCACAAATGGACGCTGGGCGGGGGAAAGGTCAAAGGTCAACCAAAAATGAGGGCACAACAGTTCACATGTGACCGATCATAATTCCGAATTTTAAAAAATTTTGCCCAGTGGTTATGGAGGAGTTCTCTGGAAACCTATGCGGCAATGGTAGCAGCGTTGGCGTCTGACTGAAAACAGAGTATCAGCAAAACTCTGGCTGATACAATGATTGTAGCTGGCACCACCAGTCTTATATACAACACAGAGATATATAAATATGCCCAATGTCAGACTGATATGTCAAACTCCTCCTGTGAAATAAGCAGGGACATACACTGTGCAAAAATTATTGTAGGTGGCGCCACCAGTCTTGTACACTATAAAGCTACCCGATATATATAAACATGCCCAATTTTAGGCTGATGTATCAAATTCCTCTGTAGAAATAAGCAGGCGCATACACTGCAAAAGTCAATGTAGGTGGCACCACCTGTCTTGTAAAAGAGAATACCATCAAAGACACACAGACAGGTCAAAATATCAGTCCAATACATCAAACTTCCCCAGAGTTTGATGCACTGGGCTGACAAGGCTTAGGTGAGTAAGGAAGTTGCCCCAGAGTGACCTGTGACAAATTGCTGCCTCAAGCTACTGCACTGAGTGAACTCTTGACCTGCACCTGGCTAGACTGAGTGAACTTTTGACCTGTGCCTAGCTGCACTGAGTGAACTCTTGACCTGTTGCATAATCTGACACAGTTGACAGTCTGCCAAAGCTATAAATAGATTCAAGCTGAACTTTGGTGCCAACTATGATGCAGTGAGCAGTCTGCCAAAGCTATAAATAGAATGCAGCTACTGCACTGAGTGAACTGTTGACCTATACCTGGCTGCACTTCTTCCAATCCTGGCACTGTGCCAAAACTATTTATAGAGCTGACATCATCTTGGCTAAAGGCCAACATCAAGGCACTGGCAATCTGCCAATGGTAAACCAAGTGCTGCCATCTGAACACAAAAGTGGTCCCTACTTGAAATAACTTAGAAATTTATTTTCCCAATACAAAATGCTTTCCAGCTGACATTTTATAAAAAATAATCAGGAATATATGTAAAAAATTATTACGGATGGACACTGAATGCAAAATTAAAATACAGATATATCTCATTGATGGCAAATTCTTGAATTAAGTTGAGTAGGGATACCAATTATTTATATCCACGTACAGTTGTCTTTATACAGCCACAGAGAGGTGAATATCAATGATTGTAACATTGCTTGGTATGATGAATAATTAAATCATAAATCTAAATTTTTTAAAAGCTCTAAAAAAAACTTTCTTGTCAATATTAACCAAAGATAACCTGAAATCTAAATGTCCAGTGGCATGATGTAATAGATGCTGATAAACTGGTGCCAGGCTAGATGTAACAGCATAGCACAGCTAACATATATGGTAAAATGACTCAATTCAATCTCCATAATTCAGCCAAAAATCATTCATGTGGAACCATTAATGACAATTATTATAAGAATTATTGTAGGGATTATTCTTGTAAAATATTTAACAAACTGGCTTCAGTGGCATCAGTCGAAAAATGTTTCGCAGGTTTATAACTCATATAGGAAGATACAGCAAACTTGCTAAGTTCAGCTTCCCGTAACTCAGCCAAAAAGCACTGAACCAAAACCATTTGAACAAACTTGAATTATCAACATCTGAGGATAATTAATGTGTGAGATTTAAGAATTTGGCCCAGTGGTTTTTGAGAAGAAGATCTTTGTAGCCACTGAGCTAAAATGGGCTGTTATGGCATATGACTAAATTCAGCTTCCCATAACTTAGCCAAAAGTTAATGAAAAGAGACCATTTGAACAAACTTCAGAAAACACTACCCTAGGATCATTTCTGTGCGATATTAAACATTTTGGCCATATGCTTTCAGAGAAGAAGTTTTTAGTAGCCCTCAGTGTGATACAGGCACTGATGACCCTGTACAAAAAAGGCCGATGCAGGTGGCGCCATCAATACCTCAATTTCAAATATGACCTATGTGACCAACATTGGCATAAAATTTGGTGATGATAGCTCTATCTGTTTCTGAGATTTAAATTTTAATATGCTTTTTTGCACAGTTAACAAAGATCAACCTCCTCTAACTCGGCCAAAAATCTCCGAACTAGAACCATTCGAACAATCTTTCTCAAGATTGTTCCAGGGATCATTTCTGTGAAATATGGGACAATTTGTCTGGACATTTTCAGAGATGAAGATTTTTAAAGCTTTTTTAGCTTTTTCCCTATAAAATCTAAGAAAATGCAGTTAGAAAAAAAATACACAAAATCCGATATCGTTTTTTGGATGACTGATTATTTGCAAAAAATTTGGTGATGCTAGCTCCTGCCGTTTTTGAGATAGCTATGGTTAACGTACAGACGACGCACGACGTACGACGCACGACAGACACTGCCGCACCATCACATAAGCTCACAGGTTCGCTAAAAAATATGATTTAGAAATGAGGCACATGCTGGTTTTGCGTGGTAATAAGAATAAGCTGTATTATGAGTTGTTGTTTAGCTTATGTATGATTTTGATAGTACCTTTGGAGACAGAGAAGAGAATTGATTTCATTTATTTTATTAACAAATGGAGTACTATTGTCACACAGATTTTGACTTGGCCATATAACTTATAAGCAGAACATATAATAAAAGAGTTAACTATTTATTAAAAAAAATTACAAATATTGTCCCAGATATAATTTTTATTAAAAATAATAAGAGAATTGTATGATTTTTAAAATGAAATATAACTGAAATGATTTTTAAAATAATATTAAAGAATATATTCATGAATGCATTCATGAATACATTTGGAAAGTATTTGCACTGGTATTCATATACTCTCATTTTTACCTGAATTCCCATTCTTTATGCAAGAAATTTTATAATGGAGTACATAATCATATTCGTATTCAAATACAATTGCAATACCATGTCTGGTATTTATTCAGTTTTAGCCAAACAATGGTGTTGAGAATAAAGAATGTACAAAATTCACACTTTCAAATAATGATCATAAGTACCTGGTTTTATGGCTTTTATTTATATTAAAAAAAATGTTATATATTCATTTTGGACAAATTTCACATCAATGTACACACTACACACAGTAGGAATCTAGATTAATATTATCAACTGCATCTTTGTCTATCATTAATTTCCTTCATATGATCCCTAATGATTAGTAATGAATGATATGATTTACTTTTTTATTATTAAAATTGAACTGAAAAATGCCATAGGTGACTGCATGGTGTTATTTGGAATACGTGACATTCTATCCATCAATACAAGATTCTTATATCATCAGTAACTGCAAGTTGATTCCCTATTATTATAAACTAACAAATTCCTTTTCTATTTTTCTTTAATTTGTTATTAAAAACCAATAAAAATTGATTAATTTATTGTTATGTTGTTGGTTAAAACTACTAGATGAGTTGGGTTGGACACCTGGATCATCTGTGGCTGGCCATAAGCTGCCTGGCTGCCCCAGTATATGCCTCGCCTCAAACGTGCATAATTTGCTGAAAGTTCAACAAGGTCAACATACAGGTGACTCAAGAGTGGCTGGAGAGAGCCAAGGTCTGACATGGTCTCATTAAAACATTAATAAACTCTACAATTTTTGGCCAATTTCTTTCGGCTTTCTAAACTAAAAAGCTGAAATCCTTTTGTGTGCATGATATGAAAATTATATAAACAGAGCTCACACGAAACAAAAGTGATATGGTCAAATTTGGGTAAAATTTAAGGTACTAATTTTATATTTATACTAATAACTTATAAAATTTTAAAAATTCAGAACTAATTTTGGGTATTCAATTGAATCTTGATTAAATAATGTTACATCCCTGACAAAAAATCTCTAGCTTCAGCAAGCCCCATGTTAAGGGAGTAAATATATTTCTTGATTTTTTACAAAGTGCAATACGTTTGGGCCCATAACTTAGAACAATTACGCAATACTGACATCATTTCTGGCATGTGCACAGAGAATGTATAGAAAAACATGTATATTATATATGATTAAAGTCAGATCAGTGGTTTTGATATTAGGCAGTATTGAAGTGTAACAATGAGTTTTTAATTGAAAAATGAAGTTTTTCATTAATATCTCAAAGGTATTAAGTCCTAGTGACCAAATTCTTGGCATGATAAGAGATTTTGGAGACATCTAATTGTATGCCAAATTTTACGAACTGAGAGCTTAAGCTGGGGAGCTGAGCTCTTGCAAACTGCATAACACTAGCCTGGTGTAAACAATATGTTACATGGTGCTTGAAAACTTGAATAAAATCTACAGTTTTTGATCAACTGGTTTCAAATTTTTGGTGTTAACAGACAAAATGCTAACAAAAACATGCTGAGAAAATTAAATCCACAGTACTTACAGGAAAAAAACGTGCCATGGTCAAAGTTCGGCAAAATTGAAGGTACCAATTTTTTATTTTTGTTAATATTTTAAAAAATTTAAAAGATTTTGATCTAATTTTTGGTAAACAATTTAATTTTGATTAATTAAAGTTATATTACTTGAAAAAAAGTCCATAGCTTTAACAAGTTTTGTGTTAAGTGATCAAATATCTTTCCTGATTTTTTACAAAATGCATTATGTTCTGGCCAATTACTTTCTTAAACTAGAATACGGGTAGTCGACAAGCGACTACTTGTATCCGCCTAAATCAGAGTGGAACGGGTGAAGTGTTGCATATCAGCATGGATGTCTGCAGCCAAATTGTGTATGTAGGTTGCGCTACCTACCAAAAAACCCAGAAAGCCGTCCAAGTTGTATACATATGCAAAATTTAAGGCAGATAAGTCAAACCACTATATTGTATATGAGTGATTTTTGCCCTTGGCAGACAAACAGATCGACGCTGTGCAAAAAAGGGTTGCAGGTGGCGCCACCAGTTTAGCGTATGATAAAGAGCTTTGTGAGAACTATACACATGCAAAATTTTGGCCCAATTGGTCAAACTGTCCCCTAGATATGAGCTTGGATGTCTGCAGCGTAAACTTGATTGTAGGTGGCGCCACCTGTCATAAAATCAGATAAGCTATCCAGGATGTATACGCATGCCAAATTTCAGGTGAATTAGTCAAGTCACTGCAGAGATATGAGTGATTTTAACCCAAGGCAGACGAACAGATGGACACTGTGCAAACATGGTTGCAGGTGGCGCCACCATTTTTGGTGTATGTTATAAAGCTCTCCAAGGGCTACATTTGTGCAAAAAAATTTTCCTGATCAATCAAACGGTTCCTGAGATATGAGCTTGGATGTCTGCAGCGTAAACATGAATGTAGGTGGCGCCACCTGTCATAAAATCAGAAAAGCTATCCAGGATGTATACGCATGCCAAATTTCAGGTGAATTAGTCAAGTCACTGCAGAGATATGAGTGATTTTAACCCAAGGCAGACAAACAGATGGACACTGTACAAACATGGTTGCAGGTAGTGGCACCATTTTTGGTGTACGTTATAAAGCTCTCCAAGGGCTACATTTGTGCAAAAGAATTTTCCTGATCGGTCAAACGGTTCCCGAGATATGAGCTTGGATGTCTGCAGCGTAAACGTGAATGTAGGTGGCGCCACCTGTCATAAAATCAGATAAGCTATCCAGGATGTATACGCATGCCAAATTTCAGGTGAATTAGTCAAGTCACTGCAGAGATATGAGTGATTTTAACCCAAGGCAGACGAACAGATGGACACTGTGCAAACATGGTTGCAGGTGGCGCCACCATTTTTGGTGTATGTTATAAAGCTCTCCAAGGGCTACATTTGTGCAAAAGAATTTTCCTGATCGGTCAAACGGTTCCCGAGATATGAGCTTGGATGTCTGCAGCGTCAACGTGAATGTAGGTGGCGCCACCTGTCATAAAATCAGAAAAGCTATCCAGGATGTTTGCGCATGCCGAATTTCAGGTGAATTAGTTAAGTCACTGCAGAGATATGAGTGATTTTAACCCAAGGCAGACGAACAGATGGACACTGTGCAAACATGGTTGCAGGTGGCGCCACCATTTTTGGTGTATGTTATAAAGCTCTCCGAGGGCTACATTTGTGCAAAAAAATTTTCCTGATCGGTCAAACGGTTCCCGAGATATGTGGGTTTATGTGTGGAAACAGACGCACAAACGGACGCAGAGCGCAAAGGAAAGGTCAGAGGTCAAAACAAAATCGGGGCGCAGCAGTTCACATGTGACCCGAACATAATCCCGGGTTTCGGAAAATTCCGCCCAGCGGTTACGGAGGAGTTCTCCGGACACCTACGCGGCGGCGGCGGCGGCGGCGGCGGCGGCGACCAGCTGAAAACATAGTATCCGCAAAACTCTGTTTTGGCGGATACAATTATATAATACAGGCATAATTTCAAGCATATACATAGGAACTATATAGAGGAATATTTATGGTAAATATGAGGAAAAACAGATGAGTGGTTTTGATATTAGGCAGCCCTGAAGTGTGAAGATAGGTTTTTAATAAAAAAATGGAGGTTTTTCCTTAATTTCTCAAAGGAACAAAGTCGCAAAGACCCAGATTTCGGCTTGGTAGGAGATCTTGGGGACATCTAACACTATGCCGAATTTTGGATTCCTAGGTCTTACAGTTTCAAAACGTGCCACATCTACGGATGAACGGACGGACGGACTGACGGAAAAACTGACAGACGGACGGACGACGGACAATGAACCACGACTATAGCTCAGATGACTTATAGTCAGCTGAGCTAAAAATCATAAAAAAAATACAGGTGGCGCCACCAGTCTGCAAAAACTGGTGAAACACTCCATGTTCAATATCCATGCTAAGAATCATGGTGATCAATGCATTAGTTGTTCAGATACTTGAGCTTTTGTATCAAATTTTTCATTATTCGGGGGGGGGGGGGGGGGGTACTTCAGAGCCCCATAGCTGTAAGAATATGAGTAACAGAGACATAATTCAAAGTTTCCAAGTAGACTTTTCATGGATCTATCTGCATGTAAAGTTAGAAGATTCCAGGTCCAGTGTTTACGATTTGTGCCCTGTTAACAGATTACCACATATTTTAAGGTCTCAAAAATAGAGGAAAATTATTGTTAAAAATCGAAAAAAATACAGGTGGCGCCACCAGTCTGCAGAGACTGATAACACACTCCCTGATTAATATCCACACAAAGAATCATGGTGATCAATGCATTAGTTGTTCAGACACTTGAGCTTTTGTATAAAAAATTTCATTATTCTGGGGTACACTTCGGAGCCCCATAGCTCAAAGAATATGGGTAACCTAATTCTAGGTTTCAAAGGAGATTTTTCATGGACCTCTCTGGATGTAAAGTGAGAAGATAACAGGTCCACTGGTTACGATTTGTGCCCTGTTAACAGATTACCACATCTTTGAAGGTCTCAAAAATAGATGAAAAATATTGTTAACAATCGAAAAAAAATACAGGTAGCGCCACCAGTCTGCAGAAACTGATAACACACTCCCTGATTAATATCCACACAAAGAATCATGGTGATCAATGCATTAGTTGTTCAGACACTTGAGCTTTTGTATCAAAGTTTTCATTATTCTAGGGGTACTTCAAAGCCCCATAGCTGTAAGAATATGGGTAACAGAGACATAATTCAAGGTTTCCAAGTAGACTTTTCATGGACCTCTCTTGATGTAAAGTGAGAAGATTCCAGGTCCACCAGTTACGATTTGTGCTCTGTTAACAGTTGACAGCATTTTTGGATGTCTCAAAAATAGAGAAAAAAAAAATCATAAAAAAAAAATTACAGGTGGCGCAACCAGTCTGCAGAAACTGATGTAACATCCCATGATCAATATCCAAGCAAAGAATCATGGTGATCAATGCATTAGTTGTTCAGATATTTGAGCTTTTGTATCAATTTTTTTATTATTGGGGGGGGGGGGGGGGGGGAGTACTTCGGAGCCCCATAGCTTGAAGAATTTGGTTAACAGTGACCTAATTCCAGGTTTCAAAGGAGATTTTTCATGGATCTATCTGCATGTAAAGTTAGAATATTCCAGGTCCAGTGTTTACGATTTGTGCCCTGTTAACAGATGACGGAATCTTTTAAGGTCTCAAAAAGGAGAAAAACAAGTGACCCATGGGTCATGACGCTCAGCTGACTGGGAAGAGATTCGCAAAAGGAAATTTTATCACCAGAATGGTAGTATATACCCATTCAACTGAAGCATCAAACAGATTAACCAACAGGCCAAGATTTAGTCTGTATTTATATATCTCAAAAATAGAGAAAAATGTGTAAACTTTTAAAACTAGAATACGGGTAACCGACAAGTGATTACATGTATCTGCCAAAATCGGATAGTGAGGCATGGATTGAGTGGCAAGGGGAAATAGAGTGAGGTATGTTGCATATTAGCATGGATGTCTGCAGCCTAAATGTGTATGTAGGTTGTGCCACCTACCACAAATCCAGAAAGCTGTCCAAGTTGTATACACCTGCAAAATTTTAGGCAGAAAAGTCAAACCACTACATGTATATGAGCGATTTTTGCCCATGGCAGACAAACAGACAAACACTGTGCAAAAATCTTTGCAGGTAACCCCTCCAGTTTTGTGTATGATAAAGACCTATGTGAGATCAAAACACTTCACAATTTTGGCCCAATCGGTCAAATGGTTCCTGAGATATGAGCTTGGATGTGTCCAGTGTTAACTAGAATGTAGGTGGCGCCACCTGTCATAAAATCAAGAAAGCTGTCCACGATGTATAAACCTGCAAAATTTTAGGCAGTTATGTCGAACCACTACAGAGAAATGAGTAATTTTAGGCCACGGCAGACCAACAGACAGACGCTGTGCAAACATTGTTACAGGTGGCACCACCATTTTTTGTGTATGTTACAGAGCTATCAAAGGGCTACATTTGTATAAATTTTATTTCCTGATCGGTCAAACGGTTCCCGAGATATAAGCTTGGATGTCATCAGCGTGAACATGAACGTAGGTGGCGCCACCTGTCATAAAATCAAGAAAGCTATCCTGGATGTATACACATGACGAATTTCAGGTGAATTAGTCAATTCACTGCAGAGATATGAGTGATTTTAACCCAAGGCAGATGAACAGATGGACACTGTGCAAACATGGTTACAGGTGGCGCCACCATTTTTTGTGTATGTTATAAAGCAATCCAAGGGCTACATTTGTATCAATTTTATTTCCTGATCGGTCAAACGGTTCCCGAGATATGAGGGTTTATGAGTGGAAACAGACCCACAAATGGACACTGGATAGAGAGGAAAGGTCAGAGGTCAATGCAAATTGGTTAGGCACCAGTTCACATGTGACCCGATAATAGGTGTAAGTTTGGGAAAAATCGGTCCATTAGTCTCTGAGGAGCTCTCTGGAAACGAACGCCGCCGCGGGGGAGGAACTCGGTCAAAAACATAGTATCCGCAAAACTTCGTTTTGGCGGATACAAAAATACAGGTGGCTCCACCAGTCTGCAGAAACTAATAAAAACACTTAATGGTCAATATCCATGCAAAAAATCATGGTGATCTCTGCATTAGTTGTTCAGATACTTCAGTTTTTGTATCAAATTGTCCATTATTCTGAGGGATACTTCGAAGTCCTATAGCTTGAAGGATATGGGTAACAGAGACCTAATTTCAAGTTTCAACAGGCACCTTTCATGGGCCTCCTTGCATGACAAGAATGAAGATTCTAGGTCCAGTTGTTGCGATTTGTACCCTGTTGACAGATAACCACATCTTTAAAGGTCTCAAAAAAAAGAAAAAAAAATTCGTAAAAATTTGAAAAAAAAATAGAGGTGGCACACCCAGTCTGCAGAAACTGATGGAACAGCTCATGATCAATATGTATGCCAAAAATCATGACCATCAGTGTTGTAGTTATTGAAATACTGCAGTTTTTGTATCAAATTTTCAATTATTCTGGGGGGGGGGGGGTATTTTGGACCCATACAGCTTAAAGAATATGGGTAACAGAGACCTAATTTCAAGTTTCCATGGAGACTTTTCATGGGTCTCCCTGTGTGTCAAGAATGAAGATTCTTGGTCCAGTTTTTATGATTTGTGCCCTGTTAACAGATGTTCATATCTTTAAAGGTCTCAAAAATACAGAAAAATTTCATAAAAAAAAACGAACAAATACAGGTGGTGCCACCAGTCTGCAGAAACTTATGAAACACTCCATGATCAATATCCATGCAAACAATTATGGTTATCTCTGCATTAGTTGTTCAGATACTTTAGCTTTTGTATCAAATTTTCCATTATTCTGAGCTGTACTTTGGAGTGCCATAGCTCAAAGGATATTGGTAACAGAGACCAAATTTCAGGTTTCCATGGAGACTTATCATGGGTCTCCCTGTGTGTCAAGAACGAAGATTCTAGGTCCAGTCGTTACGATTTGTACCCTGTTGACAGATAACTACATGCTTAAAGGTCTCAAAAATGGAGAAAACAATTCGTGAACATTGAAAAATACAGGTGGCGCCACCAGTCTGCACAAACTGATGAAACATCTCATGATCAATATGTATGTCAAAAATCATGACCATCAGTGATGTAGTTAATGAGATATTGAAGTTTTTGTATGAAATTTTTGACTATTCTGGGGGGTAATTTTGGGCCCCATAGCTCGAAGGATATGGGTAACAGAGACCTAATTTCTGGTTTCCATGGAGACTTTTCATAGGTCTCTCAGTGTGTCGAAAATGAAGATTCTAGGTCCAGTCGTTACGATTTGTGCCACGCTAACAGATGACAGCATCCTCAAAGGTCTCAAAAATAGAGGAAAAAATCGTAAAAAATCAAACAGTACAGGTAGCGCCACCAGTCTGCAGGAACTGATCGAACATCTCATGATCAATATATATGCCAAAAATGAAGACCATCAGTGATGTAGTTATTGAGATATTGAAGTTTTTGTATGAAATTTTTTACTATTCTGGGGGGTACTTTGGAGCCCCATAGCTCAAAGGATATGGGCAACAGAGACCTAATTTCTGGTTTCCAAGGAGATTTTTCATGGACCTCTCAGTGTGTCAAGAATTAAGATTCTAAGTCCAGTCTTTATGATTTGTGCCTTGTTAACAGATGTTCACATTTTTAAAGGTCTCAAAAATAGAGAAAAAAATTCGTAAAAAATTGAAAAAATACAGGTGGCGCCACCAGTCTGCAGGAAGTGATGTAACATCTCATGATCAATATGTATGCCAAAAATCATGACCATCAGTCAAGTAGTTAATGAGATATTGAAGTTTTTGTATGAAATTTTTTACTTTTCTGGGGGGTACTTTGGGGCCACATAGCTCGAAGGATATGGGTAAGAGAGACCTAATTTCTGGTTTCCAAGGAGATTTTTGATGGACCTCTCAGAATCCCAAGTTACAAGGTTCTAGGTCCAGCGGTTACGATTTGTGCCTGGTTAACGGACGGACAGACGGACAGACAGACAAAGAGTGATCGCTATAGCTCAGATGACTTTCAGTCAGCTGAGCTAAAAATTGTAAAAAAAATTGAAAAAGTACAGGTGGCACCACCAGTCGACAGAAACTGATAAAACACTCCATGATCAATATCCATGCAAAGAATCATGATGATCAATGCATTTGTTCTTCAGATACTTGAGCTTTTGTATAAAAAATTTCATTATTCTGGGGTACACTTCGGAGCCCCATAGCTCAAAGAATCTGGGTAACCTTATTCTAGGTTTCAAATGAGATTTTTCATGGACCTCCCAGTATGTAAAATTAGAAGATTCTAGGTCCAGAGGTTACGATTTGTGCCCTGTTAACGGACAGACGGCCAGACGAAGACAGAGAAAGAGTGATTGCTAAACCTCAGATGACTTACAGTCAGCTGAGCTAAAAACTGCTGAACCTGGTTTGCCCAGCATATAAAATGTGTCTTCATTAAGCTTGTAATGTAAAGTTAAACTTTGTCTTACAAACTTGTCAGCTCAGGTGCCACATTCTCACATTAATAAGCATGGGAAAATGGCCTCTGGAGCTATGTTTTGCTAGGTTATTTTTACAGAGGTGTTGGACATTATTTATTGTTAGTGATAATAATATGATAAGAACTTGGGAGCATATGGCCAAGTTTCCACCAAGTCCATACTGTCATACATGAATAAAATTTGAATCCAGAGTATCAACTGTTTTAAACTTATACTAATTAACAACAAACTACTATAAGGCAATTATATTTTTTTTTCAAATTCAGGAAAAATATATGGTTTTGAGATTTCATAATCATATCTGATGGAATACATAATACAGGTAAACATTCACACAAAATTTAACAAGTGCTTGTCAAAGATGGCAGGCAAATGAAGGATGAACTAGAACACTGGAAGGGGCCCACAAAGGTCCAGTCCTAAAATGCAGACCGAGTGATGCAAAATATAACAAGGGACCCATGGGTCACTGTGCTCAGCTGAAATTGACCTTAAAGGTAAAATTCTACAATAATATCAAATGGAGATAAAGTCTAAGAGGAAAAGGTAATATCAGCAATGGCCGGTTGACATGATTGGTTTGTACTGATGAGTAAGAAATTGTTGCACATAATATTTTGTGACCAAAATATGCATTTTCTAATGTTAAAATTGAAGCATGTGAGCAGTTTGTGAACATAAAATGTATATTATTACCATGATCATTAGTTGCATTTTTATTTACTGTAGACATTTCAGTAGTTTACACATTTGTTCAATTGAATCTATTTTTTTTGTATAATAGAAGGTAGTGTTACCCTCCGATGTAAAGTGCTCTATGGCCTGCAGACTAGGCCAGAGCGGTTTAACTCTGAAGAAAAACAACACTGTAAATTCACAACAGTCTGAAAAACAACACTGTAAATTCACAACAGTCTGTTTCACGGGATGTGACCTGATCATCAGGTGAATGTGGTTAGAATGAAGCTAACGGCGTGGTTCGAAAAGCCGAGACTTTACGAGATTATGAGATTATGCTTTGTGCAATTCGGGAGGGGGGGGGGGGGGGACATATGAAAGACTGACACTGATCCTGTCGTCCTCGGGGGCACAATAGGATTGGTCAGGGTACCATGCGATACTGGAACATAACAGGGCAAAGAGGTTATTTGTTGTTTTAATGTTTATGTATAATACAAAGATATATACCAGGATGCTCAATTAGCATATTAAACTGATTTGTAATAGGGTCTTGGAAGCAGTGAACATATCAGTAGTATACATATGATATAAATACACATATACTATGAAAATACACAATATACAAGGCAAATATGCAATATAAAAGGCAAATATACTATACTATACTTGTACCAAGTGGGATCCACTCGGTAAACTCACCATGTGGTAGTGGTAACACCATGTCCCTCAACACTGCAACGCAGTGAGAGAACAACTACCTGAACAGGTAAGTCTGCCCAGCGGATCTTCGTGGGGGGGGGGGGGGGGTTGCTGGAGGGGGGGGGGGGACACTGAATACAAGTACGAATGCTAGGTTTAAAAATATTTCAGAGTGAATTTATTTTGATGGCGGCACTTGGAGAGAATTTCAGCTCTTGAGTTTAACAATGATCCGGTGGGGGGGGGGGGGGGGGGGGGGGCGCGCGTTGCTATAAGTAGCTTTTCAGACAAGCAGAGATCACACTTCCTCGTCCCACAGAAGTAAGATGCTGCCTTGGCAGATATTTCCCAGGAGAGCTTGTAATGGATATTGTTGTCTTTTAGTGACTAAATGTGTTTAGACAGATGAGTATTTTTAGCGTGGGATCTGTTGCGAAAGGATTGCTTGTGGTTTTTGTATCTTGTCTTGAAATCACCTTCAGTACACCCTATGTAGTGCTTCCCGTCATTGTCTGTTCTAAGTGTTGCCTTATAGACCATGCATCTAAGCTGACACTGACCATTCATAGGACATTCGTCTTTTTTACGGCAGTTACAGTGTTTCTGAGGTACATTCACAGCAGTGTCAGTATTTTAAACCTTCATGTTATGTTTGCTGATCAGGTTAGACATGTTGGGTAGACAGCTATAGCTAATTTTCAAATTGTTCCTGTTGAATAATCTGTGGTACCTGTGATGTTTAGGGAAGTGTTTTTCAACTAGTTTCATGAATTGTCTGCCAATGTTGGTTTTTACATGACGGCTGTAGGGGGGGTTGAAACATATTATTTTCCTTTTCCTGTTTCTTTCGCTTTTCACTGTGGGTTCAACATATTTTAAGCTTTCTGAGAACCCGCTTTTTGCTAAAGCTTTGTCAAACATGGGTTTGGCTTTCATAAATTGCTCTTCATTGCAGGAGTTGTCAGATCATCATAGGTATCTGCCTAATAATAGCTGGAGAGTAATTGGATTGTGTGTGGATATAGAGCGGGTAATTGTTCGGTTTTCTGTAAGGGTAGAATATGTCATTTTGGAGGTCAAATGTTACGTCTAAGCATACAGGTGGCGCCACCAATCTGCAGAAACTGATGAAACACCCCATGATCAATATATACATATAGATGTGTCTGAACGACAAGAATGCCCCCGCCTGGGGCAAATTGGAAACATTTGTTATATTGTCGTATGGTCAAAAGTAGGTCAACAAGGGCAAAATACAAACTCGATCTGTAACGGGTCATTATCAAGCAACACACCGAAAATCAGGCCGGTATCTGCAGGCATTGTGAAAAAAAGTCCATACATGTGCAAACATTAGGCCAGTATCTGTAAGCACTGCATTGCAAAACTAGAATATTAGCAAAAGCTGATAATCAGTTATAAATTTAAATAGGAGAGGTATGTACCATGTTTCATAACAATCCACCAAATGCTTCCTGAGAAATAAGCTCCTTAGTTTTTTTTATACTAAGCTCTGTGACCTTGAAAAGTAGGTCAAGAACACCCATCTTTGAACTTGACACAGATTTTGTAAATATCATGCATTAGCACTGAAGAAATGAAGTTCCTGTGTTGAAGACCTTTGGAGATATCCTGCACAAAAGGCCAACATTGAAAAATCTGATAAAAAATTCATTAAAAAATCAGAAATTGTAGGTGGTGCTACCAAAATTGTGCAGCACGTACAGACCATCAGTCCCAATGATCATTATTAAGTAAGTTTTGTGAAAATCCACACAATGGTTCCTGAGATATAAGCTTCTGAGTGTTTTTCTAAAATCAGCTCTAAAACAAAGAAAAATAGGTCAAGGTCACCCATCTTTGCACTTGACCAAGATTTTTTTATATACATCTTCACTGATGAAATAAAATTCCAATGGTGAATGCTTTTAGAGATATCCCGCTCACAAGGCCAAAATTGAAAAAATCCAATAAAAATTGATTAAACTAGATGTGTCGGAACGACACGAATGCCCCCGCCTTGGGCAAATTAGAAACATTTGTAAAATTTTGAAAATTTTTTTAGGTTCAGAAGGTGTCGTATGGTCAAAAGTAGGTCAACAAGGGCAAAATGCAAACTCGATCTGTAACGGGTCATTATCAAGCAACACACCAAAAATCATGCCAGTATATGCAGGCATTGTGAAAAAAAGTCCATACATGTGCATTTTCCATAAAAATTTCTGTCTTTCATGAAATTTTCTATGTTTAGGAGCCGTAAAACAATCAAAAGTAGGTCAACCGGGATGAAACGCGAACTCGATCTGTAACTGTCATTATCTGCCCACACAAAAAAAATCAGGGTGGTATCTGCAGGCATTGAGGAAAAAAAGTCAGTACATATGCATTTGTTATGAAAATTTATATTTTTCATGAAACTTTCTATGTTCAGGAGCAGTCAAATGGTCAAAAGTAGGTCAACTGAGAGAAAACAAGAACTCGATCTGTAACTGGTCATTATCTGCCTACACACCAAAAATCAGGCCCGTATCTGCAGGCACTGCGAAAAAAAAGTCCATACATATGCACCTTTTTATGGAATTTCTTTGTTAGAGCACCGTCAAACGTTCAAAAATAGGTCAACAAGGGCAAAATGCAAACTCGATCTGTAACGGGTCATTATCAAGCAACACACCGAAAAACATGCCATTATATGCAGGCATTGTGAAAAAAAGTCCATACATGTGCATTTTCCATAAAAATTTCTGTCTTTCATGAAATTTTCTATGTTGAGGAGCAGTCAAATGGTCAAAAGTAGGTCAACTGAGAGAAAACAAGAACTCGATCTGTAACTGGTCATTATCTGCCTACACACCAAAAATCAGGCCCGTATCTGCAGGCACTGCGAAAAAAAGTCCATACATATGCACCTTTTTATGGAATTTCTTTGTTAGAGCACCGTCAAACATTCAAAAATAGGTCAACTGGGACAAAACGTGAACTTGATCTGTAACTGGTCATTATCTGCCCACACACCAAAAATCAGGCCAATATCTGCAGGTATTGTGAAGAAAAGTCTGTACAAGTGTATTTGTCGTGAAAATTTATGTTTTAAATGAAATTTTCTATGTTCAGGAGCCGTAAAACAGTCAAAAGAAGGTCAACCAGGACGAAATGCGAACTCAATCTGTAACTGGTCAATATCTGGCCACACATAAAAAATCAGGCCAATATCTGCAGGAATTGCGAAAAAAAGTCTGTACATGTGTATTTGTCATGATATTTCATATTTTTCATGAAATTTTCTATGTTCAGGAGCCGTAAAACGGTCAAAAGTAGGTCAACCAGGACGAAACGCCAACTCGATCTGTAACAGGTCTATATCTGCTCACACACCAAAAATCAGGCCAATATCTGCAGGCATTGCGAAAAAAAGTCTGTACATGTGTATCTTTCATGAATATTTCTATTTTTCATGAATTTTCTGTTTGTACAACGGTCAAAAGTAGGTCAACCGGGACGAAACGCAAACTTGATCTGTAACTGGTCTATATTTGCCCACACACCAAAAATCAGGCCAATATCTGCAGGCACTGCGAAAAAAAAGTCCGTACATGTGTATCTGTCATGAATATTTCTATTTTTCATTAAATTTTCTAAGTTTAGGAGCCGTAAAACAGTCAAAAGTAGGTCAACTGGGACGAAACGCGAACTCGATCTGTAACTGGTCTATATCTGTCCACACACCAAAAATCAGGCCAATATCTGCAGGCACTGCGAAAAAAAGTCCGTACATGTGTATTTGTCATGAAATTTCATATTTTTCATGAAATTTTCAATGTTCAGGAGCCGTAAAACGGTCAAAAAAAGGTCAACCAGGACGAAACGCGAACTCGATCTGTAACTGGTCTATATCTGCTCAAACACCAAAAATCAGGCCAATATCTGCAGGCATTGCAAAAAAAAGTCCGTACATGTGTATCTGTCATGAATATTTCTATTTTTCATGAAATTTTCTAAGTTTAGGAGCCGTAAAACGGTCAAAAGTAGGTCAACCGGGACGAAACACGAACTCGATCTGTAACTGGTCTATATCTGCCCACACACCAAAAAGTAGGCCAATATCTGCAGGCATAGCGAAAAAAAGTCCGTACAACTGTTTGATTTCGGATTGACGGAAGGACGGAATGACGGACATGGGTAAAACTATATGCCCTGGCCACTTTGTGGCGGGGGCATAAAAATCAGAAATTGGAGGTGGCTCCACCAAAATTGTGCAGCACATACAGACCATCAGTCCCAATGACCATAGTAAGTTTTGTGAAAATTCACACAATGGTTCCTGAGATATAAGCTTCTGAGTGTTTTTCTATAATCAGCTCTAAAATGTAGAAAAAAAGGTCAAGGTCACCCATCTTCGAACTTTATTGAGATTTTATCGATATACATCTTCACTGATGATATAAATTTCCAATGGTGAATCCTTTAAGAGATATCCCGCTCACAAGGTAAAAGTTAACAGACGCGGACGGACGGACGCCAGACGGACGGCACGACCGACGGACAGCTTGGGTGACGACAATAGCCCATCAGCCTATGAGCTGAGGGCTAAAAATGGCTGTACATGTACATTTGTCATGAAAATTTATATTTTTTCATGAAATTTTCTATGTTTAGGAGCCGTAAAACAATCAAAAGTAGGTCAACCCTGACGAAACTCGAACTCAATCTGAAACTGGTCATTATCTGCCCACACACCAAAAATCAGGCCAATATCTGCAGGCATTGCGAAAAAAATGCGTACATGTGTATTTGTCATGAAAATTTATATTTTTCATGAAATTTTCTATGTTCAGGAGCCGTAAAACGGTCAAAATAGGTCAACTTGGACGAAACGCGAACTTGATCTGTAACTGGTCAATATCTGACCACACACCAGAAATCAGGCCAATATCTGCAGGCATTGCGAAAAAAAGTCTGTACATTATTTGTCATGAAAATGTCTATTGTTCATGAAATTTTCTAAGTTAAGGAGCCGTAAAATGGTCAAAAATAGGTCAACCGGGACAAAACGCAAACTCGAT
This sequence comes from Sipunculus nudus, assembly GCA_026874595.1. NCBI lineage: Eukaryota > Metazoa > Annelida > Sipuncula > Golfingiida > Sipunculidae > Sipunculus > Sipunculus nudus. The sequence continues at coordinate 48,939,228 of CM049312.1, forward strand.
CTGTAACTGGTCATTATCTGCTCACACACCAAAAATCAGGCCAATATCTGCAGGCATTGCGAAAAAAAGTCTGTACATGTGTATCTTTCATGAATATTTCTATTTTTCATGAAATTTTCTATGTTTGTACAACGGTCAAAAGTAGGTCAACCGGGACGAAACGCGAACTTGATCTGTAACTGGTCTATATTTGCCCACACACCAAAAATCAGGCCAATATCTGCAGGCACTGCGAAAAAAAGTCTGTACATGTGTATTTGTCATGAAATTTCATATTTTTCTTGAAATTTTCTATGTTCAGGAGCCGTAAAACGGTCAAAAGTAGGTCAACCAGGACGAAACGCGAACTCGATCTGTAACTGTTCTATATCTGCTCACACACCAAAAATCAGGCCAATATCTGCAGGCATTGCGAAAAAAAGTCTGTACATGTGTATCTTTCATGAATATTTCTATTTTTCATGAAATTTTCTAAGTTTAGGAGCTGTAAAAAGGTCAAAAGTAGGTCAACCGGGACGAAACGCCAACTTGATCTGTAACTGGTCACTATCTGCCCACACACCAAAAATCAGGCCAATATCTGCAGGCATTGCGAAAAAAAATCTGTACAACTGTTTGATTTCGAAATGACGGAATGACGGACATGGGTAAAACTATATGCCCCGGCCACTTTGTGGCGGGGGCATAAAAAATCATGTTGATCAATGCATTAGTTGTTCAGATACTTGACCTTTCGTATATAAATTTTTTAATATTCTGGGGGTACTTCAGAGCCCCATAGCTTAAAGAATATGGGTAACAGAGACCTAAAACCCGGTTTCCAAGGATATTTTTCATGAACCTCTTTGGATGTAAAGTTAGAAGATTCCATGTCCAGTGGTTATGATTTGTGCCCTGTTAACCGACAGACAGCCTAACGGCTGACAGACAAAGAGTGATCGCTACAGCTCAGTTGACTTACAGTCAGCTGAGCTATAAATCTTATTTAAATATATGTGGAGACAGAGGGAACTCTCTTTAAACAGTATTTAAATAACTGAACAAAGCTTTCAACATTTGAACCAATGACAGTCATGTAATCAGATGTAGGGTTGAAAAGTGGAGCATCCCTAGTAACAGAGGCATCATCGTTATGTACAGTCAAGCCGGCTTATTGTCTTGTTGGTTGTGCATGCATAAATTATGATAATAACTGGGATGCGACATTATGCGGGCCTCAACATAAATGTCCTTTTGAATCATAGAAGAAGCGTTATGTCTCAAATTATATTGATATATTGTCAATAAAAAGGAAACAAATGTTTATGGATATTTTTATTGCTCAATGGCATATCAAATTACGTTTAAGCGCACCTGGCAATTTATTTCCTGTAAGTTATGTGCCGCATGCTGCAATAATCGATAATAATCCGACTTGCCAACAGAAAGAGATGTAGCGTCTGGGTCATGAGGTCAAATGTCTGAAAAATATGTGGCACAGTAATAACGTTATGCATAGGCAAACCTTTTCACTAGATAATTCTTTCCCCTACTATTGCGCATATTTTCCAGATATCTTATTAATGACTAAAACTTCCATCATCTTTATGATAGGACTTTTCTGGGAGTGGGTATTGTCACGCCTTTGTCAACATTCTGAAGTTTCGCCGCGATTGCGGTTTTGGACTGGGCATCTCCTCCAGTGTTCACAAAACCTCCAGCATTTCGTGGGCCCTTAAAGAATATTTCCAGTCGTAAGCAAAGTTTACAGCTCGTGCTTCATATCATCTCAGCGACCATTGCCGAGGTGTAAACCACAGCCTTGCAAAGGCCAGGAGTTCATTATGTATAACATGTGATTGCAAACATCACCCTTGTTAACAGGCGAAAAAATGTAATGATCTGGATTACCGTGGTATCTTAGGATGTAGATTGGCTAAGTGACAGGGAGTGACCCGCATGCATCACTACACTGCCGCATGCATCACTACACTGCCTCACACAGGTGGTAGACGTGAACGTTTGATACGCCTGACAAATTACAGCCTCTTAGCCTCCTTGATAGCCATTTCGGCATTTGATGTGATATTAACTGAGAACTGGTATTACTGCCAAGGTTCAAAGCATGACAATAATCGGGATTATGACAATATTGTGTGATATTAAAAGGTCAGTTTTACCACTGTTTATATAGGAAATGGTTTGGAATTTCAGATTTATGTGACAATAAACAGGATTTTCTATTAACCGATATGACACAAAGTGGGCTCGACTGTATTCAACTGTGTGCCATATCATAACCGTTTGACAAGGCGACCCATGGTCAGCTCAGCTAAATATCCTTTATTATCACCCAATACTGACTGATACTGCCTTACAAATGATGTTCAATGCAACAGGAATATAGTTTGGAAATTTTGTTTCCATGTACAATTTATCTTTTTTTTTTTATTTATTAATATATCTTTATTTTCGGTGGCATATACTGATCTTCCATAAGGCCCTGATAGTAATTAAAATTTCAAACATAAACAAATAACATGACAGTATTATATACCATACAGGTTAACATATATTCAGGTTATCAACCATGTTCATAACATTGTATGAAATAAGTGCAGAGAATAATATGCATGAAGTTTTTTTTCTTTCAAACTAATGAAAAAAGTGTGATTTATCTTTGGGGAAGAAAGGTACCTATTTATTCTATCATATCGACCCCTCCATTAATTTGACCATGGAAAATGTCTGGTGACAATAATTTCTAAATTTCCTAAAATTTTCGACCGTGAATCAAATTTGATGAACAAGCCTAGAATGTTGTTGATATAAAATCTACTATGATTGCTTTTGATGCCAACGTGAAAGTGTTGGCGAATTTCAAAATGGCGGAATCTAGTGATCACTTGGTAGAATAAATATGGTAATTAGTCTTCAGCCCCTACTGTAACCACTTTAGAGGTATACTCCAAACAGGTTGAAAAATCTTTAAAAAATAAACAGGGCAGAAGCACCTATAAGGAAAAGTGTTACTAATGTCAGCTGTGTAATTTCAGACTACAATTTCACCACTCTTTTGCCTGTGTATGATAATTTATTACAATGTGAACCTTGACAATTGTTATGCCTTCTGTATACATCCATTTATGGCATGGAAAGCATTAAAACAAATATGACAAGGAAATAATGTTCCATATCACATAAAATGAGCCAGCCTGTTATCTTTGTGCAAAAAAAATATTTAATATTTCCTTGTCAAATCCTGTCAGCTCAATAGGGTTGGAAAGAATCTTAATATAATAAGAACTGCAAAACTTAAATCAGGGGTGTCTAACAGACTAAGCAGACCACACCAGGGGTACGGTATAAGTTCTTCTGAACTATATTACAGCAAGCTAAAATGTTATGGAGTTCAAAAATATTTTAATTTTAAAAATTTGACCTTGAAAATGAAGGTCATGGTCACCAGTGTTCAAACTCATCAGAGATTTTTGTAGGAACACTTTCAAATTTTTCAAGTGCTTCAAATTTTGGAGGAAAATATGCAGCCCTTCAAAAGTTAGTTATAGCATCAACAAGATAACCTACAGATGACGACTGAATATGCCTCATGACACAGATGACAACAGACTATGGCACTGAAAACAACATGTCTCCCCTGGGGGGAGGGGGACATAAATAATAAACAAGTTCACCACAAACATGCATAATATGCCGTCGTGTATCTGGTGACCTCTGACGTCACTAAATATGCGTGAATTTTGATGAGCAAGTAATTCAGGTGAGAAACTCATTCAGTAAATATGTATAATGAGTTTAATGAAAATCCATAGGAATTTTTGCAAGTTAATAAGGTGCCTTCCAAAGTGCCGTGACCTCTTACCTCATTAAATATGCATGGATTTTGCTGGAAATCAAACTTATCAGTAAGCCTGATATTTTATTGATTAACATTTCCGATGAGTTTGATCAAAATCCTTCATATTCTTCATAAGTTTTCGCAGCGAAACCACAAAGAAGCCTAGTGACCCATGACCTTATTAAATATGCGTGGATGCTGCCCATAATCAAACTTGGGCGGATAATCTGTTGGTAAGCAGTTATGGTGAGTTTCTTGAAAATCAATAAATGCCTTGGTATGTTATATCGGTGAGTCGGTGACACTAAAAGTCAATGGACAGATGGTATACCATAATACTCCCATCTTATGACGGGCGTATTATAAAAGGATACTAATATGGCAGGTCTTCAAATATAAATTTTTTAACTTCTGGCAGTCTGTTCAAACGTCATCCAGAGCAAGACTACAACAAAGAAGAAAAGCTTCAGTCAAAACACCCATTACACAGCAGAACATTTGTTTCAAATAATCACTGATTACACTACAGCATTTTTTAGAAATTCTCTGATTAACAATCAAACAAAACACAAAGCAGTTTGACATTTACATTCCTAAACAGTGCTAAATACCTTAAAGTTAGGTAAAAACTTCGAACATATTTTCTTTCCCTCTTATTTTTAATCAAACTTGTTAAAGAACACACTAGCTATACAGGAGCATTGAGAAAGAAGCATTTTAAGTGATACTTGTCTAGAATGGTACCATTTTTCCTGTTCTGGTTAAGTACGTGTACCTTGCAGTAACAGCAGAAGGTGCATGAACTGTCACAGACTTATTTGAAATAACTACTGTTAAGCTGTTGGCAGTCTAAGCTTCCTGTTTTATGATTAATATGTATGATAATTTTAGAAATATACACTTATATATTAGTGGTGGGAGTCTGTTCCTTTTTTATAATCAATCATCGGTTTGGGCAAACGGATCGATGATCTATTATTAATGGGTTCAGACAAATATAAGAAATGTGCAATTATCTACAGGTGAAACTGTACTCTCTTAACCCAGCCTGCATGTCTTAGTAATTCTACCTGACGAAAAGAAGTTTTTGCCTTTTTTTTATATATTCCTATTATTACTAAGATACGCTATTCAAAGTTTCATTTTAATTAATTATAAAAATCAAGAATTAAACCACAGTCCAGGACATCTACTTGCTTGCCCTCATCAATACTCCCGCATATCATGTTATCTTCACCACCAGCGAGGACTTTCATTTTATAACAATTATGATGACTGCCGACATGCATACTGGTTTAACAGGCCTGCCAGAAAAATTACAGGCCCATATAATTTTAGGTAAAAATTAAAACAAGGCCTACAGGCCTAATGCAAACCTGAGCAAAGTTTGGGAGTATGAATGGAGGTTTATTTTTAAAATTTAATATTGATCCTCTTATGTCCTGCATATCTACCTTAGTCATTATGAATTCAGCTAAATGGACGTTTCAGACCTGCAAGTTTCGGACATGGACATTTAAAAACTAGAAAACTGGTAGCCGACAAGACACTACGTGTATCTGCCGAAATCAGAGTGGGACGGTGAAGTAAGGCATGGATTGAATGGCAAGGGGAAATAGTGAGGAGTGTTGCATATTAGCATGGATGTCTGCAGCCGAAATGTGTATGTAGGTTGCGCCATCTACCACAAAAAACAAGAAAGCTGTCCAAGTTGTATACATATGCAACATTTTAGACAGATAGGTCAAACCACTACTGTATATGAGTGATTTTATCCCACAGCACACAAACAGAAGGTTGCTGTGCAAAAATGGTGGCAGGCTGCGCCACCAATCTTGTGTATGATTAAGAGCTATGTGAGATCTATAGACATGCAAAATATCAGAGGGATATGTCAAACAAGTCCTGAGATATAAGTCTGAATGTCAACAGCATAAACATAAAAGTAGGTGGCGCCACCTGCCACAAATTTGAAAAAGCTGTCCAAGTTGTACACATATGCAAAATTTTAGGCAGATAATTCAAAGCACTACTGAGATACGAGTAATTTTAGCCAATTGCAGACAAACAGACGGACACTGTGCAATAATGGTTGCAGCCTGAATGTCTACAGCATAAACATAAATGTAGGTGGCGCCACCTGCCACAAAATTGAGAAAGCTGTCCAAGTTGTATTCATATGCAAAATTTTAGGCAAAGCACTACTGAGATACGAGTGATTATAGCCCACGGCAGACAAACAGATGGATGCTGTGCAAAAATGGTTGCAGGTGGCACCTCCAATTTTGTGTATGATAAAGAGATCTATACACATGCAAAATATCAGGGGGATATGTCAAACAAGTCCTGAGACGTAAGCCTGAATGTCTATAGCATAAACATCAATGTAGGTGGCCACCTGCCACAAAATTGAGAAAGCTGTCCAAGTTGTATACATATGCAAAATTTTAGGCTGATAAGTCAAAGCACTACTGCAGGCCTTGAATTTGACGACCAGCAACCAGCAAGTGCCGGTTAAAATTGGCTGGCTGCTGTCAGCCAAGATCCTGATCAGCAGCTTGCTGCCGGTCAAAAAAATTCCTCACTGCCTGTACACAATCACAGCCACTCTATATGCTTTTTAATTAGAAAAAAAACAAGGGACCCATGGGTCACGGCGCTCAACTGATTGTGACAGTTATAACTGCATCACCATAGATTTTTTGAAGTTGCAATAAAAATACAATCCTCAGTGCTCAGGAACTAGGGCTCAATGACTGGGAGGGGGGGGGGGGGTGAGAGTTACAACACTTTTGGATATAAATACAGAATATGGAATTAAATTCAATGGTGCTTACAGGGACTGGTGGGAGTTACAGCACCTCTGTATATACGTAAAGGATCAAATTTAATTTAAATGGAATTATTTTTAATTATTTAAAAACAGGCAGAGAGATGGAAAACAAAGCAAAAACTTTAATTTCCATTCTATTGAGACAGGAAAATAATGAACAAATATTTGCATTAGATCCTATTTTTTCTTTTGTTAAGTCATTTTTTTAAGTTTATAAATTTTACTATATATTAACAGTATATCATATATATATCTGAATATTTAAATTGATTCACAAATCTAAATTGCATCAATATTTATACTTATTTTAGTCAGGTAACATCACATTATGCACACAGATATATTCCTTTTTTTTTTATAAAATATATTTTTTAAATTTGAAAAGCAATAAATATATGAAAATAACACTCCAGAATTCACAATTTAAAATTGCACCTTTATTTATCCATGATATGTTTCATATATTATCAAATTATGCCTACTGATGGGTTAAATTATATTTTGTTTAATCATTTAAAAGGAAATAATTTCTTAAAAATGCTACATCAGAACATGGCATCTCTTGGATTACTTCTTGAATTAATATTTCAAGAAAAGTTGTGCACATTTGATAAAAAAACAGCTTTACATCTAAAGAAATACAGTTGACAATAACAAACCATGTATTGCAATATAATTGGTGATGGTGATGGTGGGGGGGGGGGTTGTTAGGGTCCCGCCCATGAGAATAAGTATATGTTTATTACAGCAGGGGTGTTCTGCCAGTGCTGCATCACTAATTAGGTTACCTAGGCAAGGCTGTAGTGAGCAAGAGTGGGGTCTTGGATATACAAAATGCAAATACATTTGAGCATCTGAAAAACTTCAATGATTAGAATCATTTTTTAGCTTTTACTTTCAAATTTCAGAATTCAACAGATTAAATCCACTTGTATCCAGCTGTGAAAAATAAATTGAATATACTAACGAGAAAAAAACGTGCCATGGTCAAATTTGGGCAAAATATAAGGTACCAATTTTATATTTTTGCTATTTTAAAAAATTTAAAAGATTTTGATCTAATTTTGGGTATACAGTTAAATTTTGATTAGTTAAAGCTATATTACTGAAAAAAAGTCCCTAGCTTTAACAATTTTCTGTGTTAAGTGACCAAATATTTTTTATGATTTTTTACAAAGTGCAATATGTTTGGACCCATAACTTTTTTTAATTATGAAATACAGACCTAATTTATGGCATGTACATAGGAATTATATAGAGGAATATTTATGATAAATATCAGGAAAAACAGATAAGTGGTTTTGATATTAGGCAGTCCTGAAGTGTGAAAATAGATTTTTAATTAAAAATTGAGGTTTTTCCTTAATTTCTCAAAGGAACGAAGTCGCAAAGACCCAGTTTTCGGCTTGGTAGGAGATCTTGGAGACATCTAACATTATGCCGAATTTTGGATTCCTAGGCCTTACAGTTTTGAAATGTGCCACATCTACGGACGGACAGACGGAAGACGGACAATGGACCACGACTATAGCTCAGATGATTTATAGTCAGCTGAGCTAATTAGTGTTACTGGTTCCTGGTTTACGAGGAAACTGGCCTGAGAAACCAGGAAACCAGCCGATAATCTCTTACAGTGACATATGGTGGCGCTAAGCTAGCCACCATTCGGGTCTACTCGGGGAAATTCAGGGAACATTTCAGATAAAAAATGGCTACCCGTCGGCCAATCAGAAACAAGGGACCTATGGGTCACTGTGCTCAGCTGACGTTAACCTTGAAGGTAAAAATCTAAAATAATATCAAATGGAGATAAAGTGTATGAGGAAGAGGTAATAAAGGCCATGGTTGGTTTATATGATTAGTTTGTATTGATGAGCAAGAAATTGTTGCAAAAAATATTTTGTGACCTGACCATGTGTTTCCTAATGTTGAAACTAAAGCATGTGAGCAGTTTGTGAACAAATGATCTGTACTATTACCATGATCATTAGTTGGTTTTTCGATTAACTGTTGACATTTCAGTAATTTACACATTTGTTCAATGGAATCTATTTTTTTGTATAATATATATTATTAAATATATATGTATTTTTTTAATGAAATGTATACATTTGAAATATAGCTAATTAACAACATAAAACAGGGCAAACAAAGCCTGATCTCAAATTCTGCTGAGGCAGGAAAATAATGAACAAATGTTTGTATTAAATCCTCATTTTTTTTATCACATCAATTATTTTCTAATTTAAGTTTATATTTCTATACATTTCCAATTTAACATATATATCTGAATATAAAAGTTGATTCATAATTCTCAATTGCATCATCATAAATCTCAATCTTGTCAGATAACACCACATCATGCATACAAATGTTTATTTATTTTTTACCACAAAAATATATCTTTTAAATCTGCAAAACAATAAATATCTAAAAATAATACTTGATTTAGATTTCACAATTTTTAATTGTGTCTTTATTTATCCATTATGTGCTTCATATTTTATAATAATTTAAGCATACTGATGGGTTCAATAATATTTGTTAAAATCATTTAAAAGAAAATTGATTTCTTTAAAAATGCTACATTACACAACATTGCATCTTCTGCATTACACCTTGAATTATTTTTTCATGGAAAGTTTTTGCATATCGGAGTGAAAACAGCATTACAATTAAGGAGATACAGTGAAAACAATAACAATTACTGCATAACACTTGGTGGGCTGATTTTGCGGGGGGGGGGGGGGGGGGGGGGGGTTGATTGGGGTGGTGATATGAGAATAACTGTACACCTGTCACAACAGGGGATCTCCCCCAGTGACTGTAACAAATCAGAAACCCTGGCATAGCTGACTTCCAGTGACCTGGAGTGGGACCCTGCATCTGTAATCAAAGCAAGTGACTACAGAAAAAAAATCAATAACTAGCTTAATTTTCAAGCTTTTATTTTCAAATTTCAGATTTAGACAAACTAAATATTTATGTTTACATGCTGTGAAAATTAAATCAATGGTACTTACAGGAAAAAAACATGCCATGGTCAAAGTTGGGCAAAATTTAAGGTGCTGATTTTTTTTTTATGCTAATAACTTAAAAAATTTACAAAATTCAGATCTAATTTTGGGTAAACAATTGAATCTTAATTAAACATAGTTATATACTTGAGAAAATAGACTCTAGTTCCAATATTTTTCATGTTAAGCGAGTTATTATTTTTCCTGAATTTTTACAAAGTCCATTATGTTTGGGCCCATAACTTAAAGAATTTATACTTTACAGACTTAATTTCTGGCATGTACATAGAAACCATATAGAGGAATATTTATGGTAAATATGAAGAAAAACAGATGAGTGGTTTTGATATTAGGCAGTCCTGAAGTGTGAAAATAGGATTTTAATAAAAAATTGAGGTTTTTCCTTAATTTCTCAAAGGAATGAAGTCGCAAAGACCCAGTTTTCGGCTTGGTAGGAGATCTTGGGGACATCTAACATTATGCTGAATTTTGGATTCCTAGGTCTTACGGTTTCAAAACGTGCCACATCTACGGACGGACGGACGGACGGACGGACGGACGGACGGACGGACGGACAGACGGACGGACGACGGACAATGGACCACGACTATAGCTCAGATGACTTATAGTCAGCTGAGCTAAAAATGATCTTTTATGGCCCGCTGTTATCAGCCAATCATAGCTAAGCATAGCCATTACTGCAGCGTGGGCTACATGACTACATTATGTTACGAGTTATCCGATTGGTCAGCTGTATAAGGATATTTGTAATACAGTTCCGCGGGAAACTACATAGTATCCACGCTGTGTTCAGTTGTAAAATCCTGCATACCTCATGTTTAACATATATAGTATATAAATAAATACTGGGAACACCATTAATATATCTATTATAAGGTCTATCATCGTCCAAATTAGGCCTGCTATTAAATTATGATCTGGTAAAAAAAATTCTCATTCCAACCCCCGTCCGTGTCTCCATTTCACCCACTGTACATAGTCACTCGAGACTTGTATGGCTGACAGGTAAACACAGAGCGCAGTACTCGGTTCATGACTCACATGCACCCAAAAATAATGCAAACAAATGAAAAACAAGGGACCCATGGGTCACAGCGCTCAGCTGTTATATATGATCACAAAATATGATTTGGAAGAGGAGGTAGGCAAAGGCTGGTTTTGTGAGGTAATATAAGCTCTATTATGAGTTAATGGTGTTAACTCAAGTTATGTAAGATTTTGACAATATCTGTTGAGACAGGGAAAAGGATTGATGTCATTAATATTATTTACAGTTGGAAATGGTGTCCTTTAATCACACAGGTTTTGACTTGGCCATAAAACTTAACCTACATTGCAGCATTATTATTTGAAAAGTTAAAACTATTTATTAAAAATTAATAACAAATATCGTGTAAAGTATAATTTAAATTAAAAATGATAACAGTATCACCTGTTTTTTTCATCAAAGATTTTTTAATGATTATAAATATTTATAAAAATAATATAACAGAATATATTAATGAATGCATTTGTATTCAAATACTAAGGCCATCCTTAAAAAGTTCTGTGTTGGGGCTAACCCGGCCGGTCGTGATTTTTGGCTGCGGCTCGAATTTTTTTTTTGACATATCTGCAAATTAATATTTTTATATGATCTGCCGCAAGCACCTGGGCCCGTAAAAGTCTGCCTTCATGTGCTAGAAAAATAGTCCTTCTATTACATTTTTAGATGCACTTAATTTTCATAATGAAAGGTATTTCCCAACGTCGCCGATCGTTTAATATGAGCCCTAACAATTAGTCAGGTGGTGCCTATATATATACACGTGAAACGATCGCTACACTCGTGCGCGAGAGTAGAAAAACTGCCGGGAAACCGCCACCAAATTTCGTTGTTCTGTCGAAACAGGCTGAAAAAAAAATATTGAGCAATAAGAAATGTAGTCCATCTCTGGACCCTTGTGTCCTATGTTAGACCTGATGGACGGACACCTACGTGTCCGTCCATCAGGTCTAACATAGGACACAAGGGTCCAGAGATGGACTAGTCTGGCCCCAGTCTTTGAGAGTCATGCAGCACTTTCGGGATCATCAAGGCCAATGACCATTCCATATTCCAAAACAATCCATCCAGTGGTTCCTTAGAAATAAGCTCCAAAGTTTTTTTTCTAATATAAGCTCTTTGACCTTGGGTCATCCATCTTGGAACTTGACCAAGATTTCGTTGATATGTATCAGCACCAAAGAAATGAAATTTCTGTGTTGAATACTTTTGGAAATATCCTCCTTACATGGTAAATGTTAACACACGCCGGTTATTTTCTATAATTCGCTCTAAAACGTCGAGAAATAAGTCAAGGTCACCCATCTTCGAACTTGACCAAGATTTTGTTTGTATATACATCAACACCGAAGAAATAAAATTCCTAATCAGGGTACCGACATCCAATATATGGTTTCATCTTTCAAAAAGTACAGTTTTACATATATTTATATAAACATTTTATATATTCTACTACCTTATTAGGCATTGACTATTACTAAAGAGTTCATTTATTACCGTCCTTATTAATTATACCTCTTCACTTGCAAAGGAAATCTCGAACTGCACTTATTCCTACAATTCTGGCACTCGCATACAACACAAGATAAAATTGTCTGCAAATTCATGCGAGATCCAGAACAAGGCTTACAGGCCTAATGCGAACCTGTGCAATGGGATATACATCAGTTATAATGCTTCCATGATAACATGCTTGACTATTATTGGAAAAGTACTTGATAACTTTTCAAATACGTGAATGTTTGACATGTACATATTCAAAGCATGTACTAAAACATTTTAAACCCAAGTACAGGATTTTAAGCCTGTAATAAAACACAAAATCTGTTCAGAGATACCTTGTTGTGCATGTTTCAATGGTATTGAGGCAAGGAATGAATGGAGTACGGGTATGTAATTTGACATAACCTCGATATGCTAATATCCGGTAAAAAAAGGTGTAGTAAACTCCAGATCCTCCTTTAAAAAAAATATTTTTTTCCTCCCTACCTGATGACTTTTTTTGGACCAATGTTAGCCCCAACACAGAAATTTTTAAGGATGGCATAACATTTTTACCTGTATTCCTATCCTTATACATGAAATTATGGAGTACATATTCATATTTGCATTCAAATACATTTGTAAAGTACAGTACTGCACTATGTCTGGTATTTATTCAGTTTCAGCCAAACAAAGTTCTTCAGAATCCAGAATAAACAAATATCACAAATTTAAATAATGATCATAAGTACCTGGTTTTATGAAATTTATTTATATTAAAAAAATAAAACTATAATATTCACTTTGGACTACCTACACATCAATCTACACACTAGACATAGCAAGAGTATTATGACAATTATTAACATTACAGAAATCATAATGAGAACTTGTCCAATATCTGATTTTTTATCATATTCATAATTTTTAAATAAAAAAAAATGTATCAGAAAAAAATTTGAAGTATCTCAGCAATGAAACCATTATATGTGTAAAAAATAACCCAAGGATAAGAACAACCTATAAATTATACAAGGAGAAAACTAGAGATGGGTTAGTTTTAATTTTATTAACTGAAATATAGGAACCAGTAATATAAATTTTGATTATTTACGTAGTCTTGTGACAGCTGTTACAGCCACGTGTCTGAATGTCATAAGTGAAACATATGACATCTTTAATCAGTACCTGACTGAGTAAAATTTAAAAATTTTGACATTTTTACTTTTTTTTTAATTTTGAAATAAATATAAATTAACAAGCTGAAACACTTGGAAAAGACCTGGGAATTTAGATTTATATTATAAACTGCATCTTTGTAAATAACAATATAATTTAATAATTTTTTTTTTCATTATTAAAACTGAAAAGAAAAATACCATATGTGACTCAATGGCGTTACTTGGAATACATTTTCATCCATCCATACAAAATCCATAAAACATCAGTAACTGCAAGGTAAATTCCCTGTTACTCATCAACTGTCAAATTCCTTTTCTACTGATTATTTTTAAAGTTGTTATTATAGATCTATAAAAATTTATTTATTCATTGTTTATTGTTATGCTGTTGGTCTAAACAACTAATAGATGAGCTTGGTTGGACACCTGGATCAGCTGTGGGGAGCAATAAGCTGCCCAGCTGCAAGTATATGCCCCGCATCATGCATGCATAATTGGCAGGAAAGGTCAAGTAGAGGACATACAGGTGACTGAATAGGGCCTGGGTAGAGCCTGGATCTGACATGGTGTCATAAAAACTTTAATATAAGCTACAGTTTTTGGCCAATTTCTTTCAACTTTCAAAAATAACAAGCTGAAATCCTTATTTCTGCATGATATGAAAAATTATATCAACAGTGCTTACACGAAACAAACATGCCATGATCACAATTAGGCAAAATTTAAGGTACTGATTTTATATTTATACTAATAACTTATAAAATTTGAAAATTCAGAACTAATTTTGGGTATACAATTGAATCTTGATTAAATAATGTTATATCTCTGACAAAAAAAAATCTCTAGCTTCAGCAATTTTTTATGTTAATGGAGTAAACATATTTCTTGTTTACAAAGTGCATTATGTTAGGGCCCATAACTTAAAACAATTTCGCAATACCCACATCATTTCTGACATGTGCATAGAGTATAAATAGAAGTCAAATCAAAGTCAGATCAGTGGTTTTGATATTAGGCAGTCTTGAAGTGTAACAATTAGTTTTTAATTGAAAATTAAAGTTTTTTCTTAATATCTCAAAGGAATGAAGTTCTAGTGACCAAACTTTTGGAATGGTAGGGGGATCTAACTGTATGCCAAATTTTGGGAGCTAAGAGCTGGCCTGGGAAGCTGGGGAGCTGAGCTCTTGCAAACTGCATTACATTTGCTTGATCTAAACAATACAATACATGGTGCTTGAAAACTTGAATAAAATCTACAGTTTTTGATCAACTGGTTTCAAATTTCAGATGTTAAGAGATGAAATGCTTATGGTATCATGCTGTGAAAATTAAATCCACAGCAGTTACAGGAAAAAAATGTGCCATGGTCAAATCTGGGCAAAATTTAAGTTACTGATTTTATATTTATGCTAATAACTTATAAAATTTAAAAAAATCAGATCTCATTTTTGGTATACTATTGAATCTTGATTAAATATAGTTATATACCTGAAAGAAAGTCTCTAGCTTCAGCAATTCTCAGGTTAAGGGAGTAAATATATTTCCTAAATTTTTTCAAAGTGCATTATGTTTGGGCCCATTGCTTCAAGAATTTTAAGATATTGAAGTAATTTCTGGTATGTACATAGGAAATATACAGAGGAATTAATATATTAAAAATGGTCAATATCAGGTCAGTGGTTTTGATATTAGGCAGTCTTGAAGTGTAACAATGGGTTTTAAATGGAAAACGGAGGTTTTTCCTTAATAATTCGAAGGAGCAAAGTCCTAGAGACCCAATTTTCGGTATGGTAGGAGATTAATGGGACATCTAAAGGTATGCCGAATTTTAGATTTGTAGGTCAAATGGTTTAAAAATGTGCCAGTTTAACGGACGAAGCCGACGGACAAAAGACCACGACTATAGCTCAGATGACTTATAGTCAGCTGAGCTAAAAAATGAAACTGCCTGTCAAACTTCTTTGTTTCCTGTCAAGTTCAAATTTGACAGGCAGCAGTAGCTTGTTATTTCCAAAAATGAAATTCGAGCCCTGTACTGAGATACGAGTGATTTTAGCCCAAGGCAGACAAACAGATGGATGCTGTGCAAAAATGGTTGCAGGTGGCGCCTCCAATTTTGTGTATGATAAAGAGCTATGGGAGATCTATACACATGCAAAATGTCAAAAGAATACAGCATACGAGTCCTGAGTTATAAGCCTGGATGTCTGCAGCATAAATATCAATGTAGGTGGCTCCACCTGCCACAAAATCCAGAAAGCTATCCAAGATGTATAGACCTGCAAAACTTTAGGCAGATATGTCAAACCACTGCTGAGATATGAGTGATTTTATCCCATGGCAGACAAACAGACCGACACTGTGCAAAAATGGTTGCAGGAGGTGCCACCAGTTTTGTGTATGATGAAGAGCTATGTGAGATCTATACACCTGCAAAATTTTGGCCCAATCAGTCAAACGGTTCCTGAGATATGAGCTTGGATGTCTGCAGCATAAACATAAATGTAGATGGCGCCACCTAGCACAAGATCAAGAAAGCTACCCAAGATGTAAAGACCTGCAAAACTTTAGGCAGATATGTCAAATCACTGCCGAGATATGAGTGATTTATCTCACGGCAGAAAAACAGAGGGATGCTGTGCAAAAATGGTTGCAACAGGCGCCACCAGTTTTGGGTATGATGAAGAGCTATGTGAGATCTATACACATGCAAAATTTTGGCCCAATCGGTCAAATGGTTCCTGAGATATGAGTTTGGATGTCTGCAGCTTAAAAGTGAATGTAGGTTTTGCCACCTGTCATAAAATTAGTGGGAGCCCATAGTGCTAGAAAAGTGCACTTCTGGATAAAATTTTGGCTCTTTGCCCAGTGTTAATATAGATCATGAGGAATATAACAAGTGACCCATGGGTCATGACGCTCAGCTGACTGGGAAGAGATTTGCAAAAGGAAATTTTATCATCTGAATGGTAGTATATAACCATTCAACTGAAGCATCAAACAGATTAAACAACAGGCTGATATTGTGTCTGTATTAATATATCTCATAAATAGAGAAAAAATGAGTAAACTTTTAAAAAAATACAGGTGGCTCCACCAGTCTGCAGAAACTAATGAAACATCTTATGATGAATATGTATGCCAAAAATCATGACCATCAGTGATGTAGTTAATGAGATATTGAAGTTTTTGTATGAAATTTTTCACTATTCTGGGGGGTACTTTCGGGCCCCATAGCTCGAAGAATATGGGTAACAGAGACCTAAATTCTGGTTTCCATGGAGACTTTTTATAGGTCTCTTAGAATCTCAAGAATGAAGATTCTAGATCCAGTCTTTATGATTTGTGCCCTGTTAACAGATGTCCACTTTTTAAAGGTCTCATAAATAGAGAAAAAATGAGTAAACTTTTAAAAAAATACAGGTGGCTCCACCAGTCTGCAGAAACTAATGAAACATCTTATGATGAATATGTATGCCAAAAATCATGACCATCAGTGATGTAGTTAATGAGATATTGAAGTTTTTGTATGAAATTTTTCACTATTCTGGGGGGTACTTTGGGGCCCCATAGCTCAAAGGATATGGGTAACAGAGACCTAATTTCTGGTTTCAATGGAGACTTTTCATAGGTCTCTTAGAATGTCAAGAATGAAGATTCTAGATCCAGTCTTTATGATTTGTGCCCTGTTAACAGATGTCCACATTTTTAAAGGTCTCAAAAATGAGAAAAAAATTCGTAAAAAATAAAAAAATACAGGTGGCGCCACCAGTCTGCAGGAACTGATGAAACATCTCATAATCAATATGTATGCCAAAAATCATGACCATCAGTGATGTAGTTAATGAGATATTGAAGTATTTGTATCAAATTTTTCACTATTCTGGGGGGTACTTTTGGGCCCCATAGCTCGAAGAATATGGGTAACAGAGACCTAATTTCTGGTTTCCATGGAGACTTTTCATAGGTCTCTCAGAATCTCAAGAATGAAGATTCTAGGTCCAGTCTTTACGATTTGTGCCCTGTTAACAGATGTCCACATTTTTAAAGGTCTCAAAAATAGAGAAAACAATTCGTAAAAAATAAAGAAATGCAGGTGGCGCCACCAGTCTGCACGAACTGATGGAACATCTCATGATCAATATGTATGCCAAAAATCAAGACCATCAGTGATGTAGTTAATGAGATATTGAAGTTTTTGTATGAAATTTTTCACTATTCTGGGGGGGTACTTTGGGGCCCCATAGCTTGAAGGATATGGGTAACAGAGATCTAATTCAAGGTTTCCAAGGAGATTTTTCATGGACCTCTCTGAATGTAAAGTAAGAAGATTCCAGGTCCAGTGGTTACGATTTGTGCCTTGTTAATGGACAGACGGCCGGATGGCTGGACGGCTGGACGGACAACGGACAAAGAGTGATCGCTATAGCTCAGATCACTTACAGTTAGCTGAGCTAAAAATTGTTGGAAGCACTTCGGCCGACCCTTCTGGCGGCCATTTTGTTTAAATCCATTATGGCTGCTATCCGTATAGGGAAAATGCCATATTTCTGCATTATGTGATTTGAATGAATTGATTTTGGTATCGAAATAGGGCTTTTGCATCATCCTGAGTTCAATGGGGAAGGAGTTGCCGGTGTATTGTGTCAAGGTCAGCTATATTGGGTCAAGGTCAAGGTTAATTACCACCAAAATACACTCAAATTAATTTTATTCTGAATAAGGTGTTGTCATGCATTTAATAAACGAGACAGAAACACATTTATCCGGGATAAAAATCTGCAATATACTAATAGTACAATTACTAGTGGCGGATGTGGGGGGTCCAGACCGACCCCCCCCCCCCCACTTTTACAACCTGGACACCCTCGTTTCAGAACCAGAAGACCTTGTTTACTTGTTTAGGTCTTCATGGTTGGACCCTCAGAAGCGGATCGGGGGGGGGGGGGGGGGGGGTCCAGGAGGTCTGGACTCCCATTTTCAGCCACTGTAACCTTTTGTAAGGGTTTCAGACCAATTTTGCCCCCTGGGACCCCCTTCCCCTTTTCCAGCCCAATGGAGCTTTTTAAGGTTTTGTCATTAGGTCTCCTGGGTTGGACCCCTCCTTTTCCTGTATCCTAGATCCACCCCTGGCCCTCTCTCTTTCATTATTTGTTCTATTTAATTAAAAATTAAAATTCGGATGACGATCACAGCCTTAGGGGATTCTACATACAAAATAGTTAATGTAAATAAAGTATTCCAGTGGCCAAACCATTGAGGGTAATGATATTCAAGAGGTACTGATCTTTATTAGGGGTAAACTTACGGTTACTTTTTTTTCTACGTTACTGCCTTAACCATGAAAACCCATTTCATTTGATACTGCTGGATAATAATTTCAGATGGGGAGTGTTTGTTTTGATGTATCATAGCGGAAGCTGGAGGCATTTTATACAGCTCGTACTTCGAAAAGATGTAGTGTATCATTTTAGGGTGATGTTATCTGCACAATTCACCTTACTAGAATATATATACATGTTTTTTTGTTTTGGAGCTTCATTGGTGTGTATGACTAGTAAATGGTTATTACTGTCACTTGTTTTATGTACCTTTACTTAGATAATCAAGATTTAAATTTTGTGATGACAGAAAAAGAGGACAGTCTGATTCTCAGAGACCTTGCAAAATAAATGTCTGCCAGAGGGAATGAAGGGTTGGATGCCAAAACTATGCTTGCAAAGAAAGCTGTTTATTTAAAGATGCAGAACTGTTTACAATAATGCCATGGCAATGAGAGCAGAACTGAAACTAAAGAGAATGTGTGAAGCACCAGAGTAATAAAAACTACCAAAAGGATTTGATCAAAATTAAATGCCACCTATAGTCATGCTGTCGTGCAAGATATGTAATAAAAGGACTGAGGAAGAGGCTCTCCATAAAGCTTCATCTGATGCTGTAGAACAGAATTTCATAAGTTGTAGTGTCAAATGTTGTACATCCATTGAATGAACTGAAGAATATGGCATTCTAACATGATATGCAGAAAACTGAAGGAGAAGCATTCAAAACTGAGTTAGAAAGTAGATTTATGTGGGAGTTGAGATGCCCGTATGATCATCCAAGCAGCCATATTCCACCTAAAACAGATTTTGCTAGACCATAAACCTTTTGAAGGCCACTTTTAGTCCGGATTTTTTTTAAATCACATATTCTGGAGGCCTTGCTCATTTTCATTAATATTGTGCTGCAGGGTCCTGTTTGCATGGGAGAGCTTGACACATGTTTTAAGGAATCAAGTCATTTGCGACATAACACAAATTTTGAAGGATTAAAATTCAATCAATAAAGGTCAGGGCCATTGTACTTATGTAAGGGACTGTCTTACCAATGGCACTATTGCTTTTACGATTGAGACTACATTTGCAAAACCACTTGAGTCAAAGAGAATCAGCAAAGTTTCTATGCAGAAACTCCTGCCTCTTGGATAACTCAAATATTTCTGTCAATGCAGTGAAAGGAAGATGCTGACTTTGACAAACCATTTTATGCCCTTCATATCTTCTACCATGCAGTGTGGCATTCAGCAGTTGGATATAATGTGGAATACCTACTCAGAAGATTGTCTGAAAGTTTAAGAAGAGCGAGGATCTGACGTCATAATAACGCACACTGGAGTCAAGGAAACAACTCCAATAACCACCAGCTGGAAACTATTTCTACAAAACCGTCATGACATAGTTTATATCTGTTGTTTTCTTAGTAATGCAGTTGTTGGCTAACCAGCAAGTATGTTCTCTGTAGTCCTCTACTCCAGGAAAGATATTCTTGTGATTGTCAATGAAATGCATGGAACACCCAACAATTATATCCAGAATATTTCATCCTGTGACAACGAGATAGCTGATGGAAGAATGTTACTTCACCTTGCTGATGCTTTCCAACAATTTAAAGGTATTGTTTCCAATTGTAGATTATGATGTAACTGTTTTGGTATAAGCATATTTGAACACCTGGGGCTTCAGGAACAGTGGATAAAATTTATCACAGAAAAATCTTACCGATTTACACTGGCACATATAGTTATTGATTCTCTAGGGCCAGAGATGGTTTATCCACTGCCATTGTTTATTCGTTCACAGGTTGCGACACCACATCTTCCTTCCCAGGGATAGACAAAAGGACTCCTTCGGCAATGTGGAAGGTATTCCACAATTTCACTGAGACGTTAATAACTCTCCTGACTTATCCAGAGGAGAAGACATTGGATAGTGTCCAACACAATTCTTTGATCAATTCACTCTTATGATTTACTCTTAATTCCACAAATGCCTCGTCAAGAGTTGTTCTCTCATGGAATTTATAGGCTTGACATGATATCACCTACTCAGCAAGCACTGCTCCAGCATATACTGATGCCTTGGTTTGGGTATGGGTCAAGGCAGAGCAAAGCAATAAGAGCACTCTCCCTTTTTGACTTTCTTGCCTGATGCCAGCAAATCCTATTTTTTTGCTGTTTCATACAGTTGCTTGAAGGCATGCAGGAGCCATTGTAAATGATCTAAGGAAGGCTTCTCTGTCGATGTCAAGGCAATTGTGTCAATAATGACACCCTTTAACTAAGATGTTCGCCTAAGTTTCTTGAATTTTATACTTTTCTGCATATGTTCAAGCTAGTATTAGTATAAGGGTTAATAATGGGGCCCAATCATCCAAACGTCCTTTATAAACTAAAGGTTACCCCTCCGAGCTTTTATAAATATAGGCCTGAAAACAAGGATATCACCTCACACAGGCTGCTTGTTTTGTTTTTATCAACGCGTTAATAATATGTTGGAGCCCGACAAAAATAATCAAAACAATTTGAACAAGGGCATCTGGCAGCAAGTCAGGTAAGCCAGAGCTTTGCAAATGGTGTTTTCCAACAAGTAACCTTTAGACCTCAGCATATATGCGACATACCACCTTTGATTACATGTTTTTTCCTGTTTGTCAATGTTGTTGTTTATCAACATGCTGTTGAGAAATAAATTAAATATATTCTTTGCGAAGGCCTTATGAGAACTTTTCATAACCAGAATTACCATTAGATAATTAATATATACACAGAGGAAGCCATAAATCACATAAATTCTTTTTCCAAAGGTAAGTAAATGGGCACCTTTAAGTAATGTATGTGATATGCTTTCCACAAATCTCAAATAATGAAACTAGATGTGTCGGAACGACACGAATGCCCCCGCCTTAGGCAAATTAGAAACATTTGTAAAATTTGGAAAAGTTCAGGAGGTGTCGTATGGTCAAAAGTAGGTCAACAAGGGCAAAATGCAAACTCGATTTGTAACGGGTCATTATCAAGCAACACACCAAAAATTATGCCAGTATATGCAGGCATTGTGAAAAAAAGTCCATACATGTGCATTTTCCATAAAAATTTCTGTCTTTCATGAAATTTTCTATGTTTAGGATCCGTAAAACAATCAAAAGTAGGTCAACCAGGATGAAACGCAAACTCCATCTGTAACTGTCATTATCTGCCCACACAAAAAAAATCAGGGTGGTATCTGCAGGCATTGAGGAAAAAAAGTCAGTACATATGCATTTGTTATGAAAATTTATATTTTTCATGAAACTTTCTATGTTCAGGAGCAGTCAAATGGTCAAAAGTAGGTCAACTGAGACAAAACAAGAACTCGATCTGTAACTTGTCATTATCTGCCTACACATAAAAAATCAGGCCCATATCTGCAGGCACTTGGAAAACAAGGGACCTATGGGTCACTATGCTCAGCTGACGTTAACCTTGAAGGTAAAAATCTAAAATAATATCAAATGGAGATAAAGTGTAAGAGGAAGAGGTAATAAAGGCCATGGTTGGTTTATATGATTGGTTTGTATTGATGAGCAAGAAATTGTTGCAAATAATATTTTGTGACCTGACCATGTGTTCCCTAATGTTGAAACTGAAGCATGTGAGCAGTTTGTGAACAAATGATCTGTACAATTACCATGATCATTAGTTGGCTTTTCGATTAACTGTTGACATTTCAGTAGTTTACACATTTGTTCAATCAAATCTTTTTTTTGTATAATATAAATTATTAAATATGTTTTTTTTTATGAAATGTATACAGTTGAAATATAACTAATTAACAACATAAAACATGGCAAACAAAGCCTGATCTCAAATTCTGCTGATGCAGGAAAATAATGAACAAATGTTTGTAACAAATCCTCATTTTTTTATCACATCAATTTTTTTTTAAATTTAAGTTTATATTTCTATACATTTTCAATATAACATATATATCTGAATATAAAAGTTGATTCATAATTCTCAATTGCATCATCATAAATCTCAATCTTGTCAGATAACACCACATCATGCATACAAATGTTTATTTATTTTTTACCACAAAAATATATCTTTTAAATCTGCAAAACAATAAATGTCTAAAAAAAAAACTTGATTTAGATTTCACAATTTTGAATTGTGTCTTTATTTATCCATAATGTGCTTCATATTTTATCATAATTTAAGCATACTGATGGGTTCCATTATGATTGGTAAAATCATTTAAAAGAAAAATGATTTCTTTAAAAATGTTACATTACACAACATTGCATCTTCTGGATTATACCTTGAATTACTTTTTTAAGGAAAGTTTTTGCATATCAGAGTGGAAACAGCATTACAATTAAGGAGATACAGTGAAAACAATAACAATACTGCATAACATTTTGTGGGTTGGGTTTGCGGGGGGGGGGGGGGGGGGGGGGGAATGGGGTGGTGATATCAGAATAACTGTACACCTGTCACAGCAGGGGATCTCCCCCAGTGACTGTAACAAATCAGAAACCCTGGCATACCTGACTTCCAGTGACCTGGAGTGGGACCCTGCATCTGTAATCTGTAATCAAAGCAAATGACTAAAATAGAGCCTCAAGAAAAAAATCAATAACTAGCTTAATTTTCAAGCTTTTACTTCCAAATTTCAGATTTAAACAAATTAAATATTTTATGTTTACATGCTGTGAAAATTAAATCAATGGTACTTACAGGAAAAAAACGTGCCATGGTCAAAGTTGGGCAAAATTTAAGGTACTGATTTTATTTTTATGCTAATTACTTAAAAAATTTACAAAATTCAGATCTAATTTTGGGTAAACAATTGAATCTTAATTAAACATAGTTATATACTTGGGAAAATAGACTCTAGTTTCAAAATTTTTCATGTTAAGTGAGTAAATATTTTTCCTGATTTTTTACAAAGTCCATTATGTTTGGGCCCATAACTTAAAGAATTTATACTTAACAGACTTAATTTCTGGCATGTACATAGGAACTATATAGAAGAATATTTATGGTTAATATGAGGAAAACAGATGAGTGGTTTTGAAATTAGGCAGTCCTGAAGTGTGAAAATAGGATTTAAATAAAAAATTGAGGTTTTTCCTTAATTTCTCAAAGGAACGAAGTCGCAAAGACCCAGTTTTCGGCTTGGTAGGAGATCTTGGGGACATCTAACATTATGCTGAATTTTGGATTCCTAGGTCTTACGGCCTCATGCCACATCTACGGACGGACGGACGGACGGACGGACAGACGGACGGACGACGGACAATGGACCACGACTATAGCTCAGATGACTTATAGTCAGCTGAGCTAAAAAGTCCATACATGTGCACCTTTTTATGAAATTTTCTATGTTAGAGCACCGTCAAACGGTCAAAAATAGGTCAACTGGGACAAACATGAACTCCATCTGTAACTGGTCAATATCTGCCGACACACCAAAATTCAGGCCAATATCTGCAGGCATTGCGAAAAAACGTCTGTACATGTGTATTTGTCATAAAATTTCATATTTTTCATGAAATTTTCTATGTTCAGGAGCCGTAAAACGGTCAAAAGAAAGTCAACCGGGACGAAACCCGAACTCGATCTGTAACTGGTCTTATCTGCCCACACACCAAAAATCAGGCCCATATCTGCAGGCACTGCGAAAAAAAGTCCATACATGTGCACCTTTTTTATGAAATTTTCTATGTTTTCAGGCACAACTGTTTCATTTCGGAATGACGGAAGGACGGAATGACGGACATGGGTAAAACTATATGCCCCGGCCACTTTGTGGCGGGGGCATAAAAAAGTTATCCCACTTTTAAAAATAATGTTAATGTAACGCCTATGTAAACTGTACACCTCTCTGCCAATGTAAGAACTTCTGTGTCAATAATGAAACTATTTAATTAAGGAATTAAGGTCTCTGGAATTGAACATTTCTTCCATGTATGTATGTATATATATATATATATATATATATATATATATATATATATATATTGTTAGTGTTAGTGTAGTGCAAGTATGTGTGAAATTTTATCACTCAAATTTAATCCTGACAACCGAATTATTGTTTTATGTAAAAAAGTAGGTACCTGCCAAGGGGTGCAAAAACTGCTTTAGTATGACGTTTTTGGTGGTTATGACAGTGTCTTTAACCTGGAGACATGTATAAAACTCCAACAATAAAAATTAGGACCTTGCAAAATTAATCTTTCATACAAATATCAAAGTAATTCAACCTCTTTACACAGAATTATGCCTTTATCTCTATGCTGGTGGCAGCCATATTGGATTTGCCCAAAGTGGCTGCCAGAGGGGGAAGCGGAAGTGCTTCCATCATTGTTTTTATTCCTTATGGTCTAAATTACCTCGGAGCAAAAAGCCATAGTTTTATCCGGAAGGGCACTTTTATGGGATGTGTGTGCACTTAGGTTCTTCACTAAATCAAGCCCTGTCCAGGATGTATAAACCTGCAAAATTTCAGGTGGATAAGTCAAACCACTGCTAAGATTTTTTTTCCCCAAGACAGATGAACAGATGGACGCTGTGCAAAAATGGTTGCAGGGGGCGCCACCATTTTTAGTGTCTGTTATAAAGTTATCCAAGGGCTACATTTGTACAAAATTTTTAGCCTGATTGGTCAAACGGTTCCCGAGATATGTGGGTTTATGTGTGGAATCAGACGCACAATGGACGCTAGGCAGAGAGGAAAGGTCAGAGGTCAACCAACCAGTGACCCGTGGGTCATGACGCTCAGCAGACTGACATGTTGACAATATGTCCTTGCACAGACAACTAATTAAGGTAATGTAGGTGGCATCATTGTTCATGCATATTAGCTTAAGTTCATCAAGACCCATAAACACAACAAAGCTGATGACAAACTAACCGGCCTTTCATGAGGAATCTGGCAATTTGTGTGTATTTTGCATTATTTCTAGGGTGCTCAAACATACCCCAAAACTCTGAGAATATAGTTCACTGTGACCCTATTTCACTGGGGAGAACTTTTTGAGGAACTCTCATGATGTCAAGTGAGAAGATTCTGGGCCCAAAGGTTATGATTTGTGCCCTACTTTGGTATCAAATTTTCAATTATTCTGAGGGGTGCTTATATTTATAAGCCCTATAGCTCAGGAAATTTGGGTAACAGAGACCTTAATACATGTTTCCAAGGAGATTTTCATAGACCTCCCTGGATTTTAGATTAGTAGATTCCAGGTCCAATGATTATGATTTGAGCCCTGCTTTGGTATCAAATTTTTAATTGTGATGAGGGGTGCTTATAAGCCCAATAGCTCAGAGAATATGGGTAACAGAGACCTAATTTCAGGTTTCCATGGAGACTTTTTATGTACCTCTCTGGATGTAAAGTGAGAAGATGCTATGTCAAGTTGTTACTCAAGAGGGGCTGGATTGAGCCTGGGTCTGACATGGTTTCATAAAAACATTAATAAAAGCTACAATATTTGGCCAAATTCTTTCAGCTTTCTAAACTACAAAGATGAAATCCTTATGTGTGCATGATATGAAAATTATATCAACAGTGCTCTCAGGAAACAAACGTGACATGGTCAAAGTTGGGCAAAATTTAAAGTACTAATTTTATATTTATACTAACAACTTATAAAATTTGAAAATTCAGAACTAACTTTTGGTATTCAATTGAATCTTGATTAATTAATGTTACATCCCTGACAAAAAATCTCTAGCTTCAGCAATCCTCTTGTTAAGGGAGTAAATATATTTCTTGATTTTTTAAAAAGTGCATTATGTTTGGGCCCATAACTTAACAAGTGACCCATGGGTCATGTTGCTCAGCTGCATGGGAAGAGATTCGCAAAAAGGAAATTTTTATCATCTGAATGGTAGTATATACCCATTCAACTGAAGCATCAAACAGATTAACAAAAAGGCTGAGATTGTGTCTGTATTAATATATCTAAAAAATAGAGAAAAAAATTAAAAAAAAAAATACAGGTGGCTCCACCAGTCTGCAGAAACTAATAAAAACACTTAATGGTCAATATCCATGCAAAGAAGCATGGTGGTCTCTGGATTAGTTGTTCAGATACTTCAGCATTTGTATCAAATTGTCCATTATTCTGTGGGATACTTCGGAGTCCTATAGCTTGAAGGATATGGGAAACAGAAACCTAATTTAAGGTTTCCACAGAAACTTTTCATGGGCCTCCTTGCATGACAAGAATGAAGATTCTAGGTCCAGTTGTTATGATTTGTACCCTGTTGACAGATAACCTATTTTTTACAGGTCTCAAAAATAGAGAAAAAAGTTCGTAGTTTGTATGAAATTTTCCATCATTCGGGGGGGGGGGGGGGGCAAAAAAGATATGGGAAACAGAGACCTTATTTCAGGTTTCCATGGAGACTTATAATAGGTCTCTCAATTTGTCAAGAATGAAGATTCTAGGACCAGTCTATAGGATTTGTGAAAACAATTCGTAAAAAATTGAAAAATACAGGTTGCGCCACCAGTCTGCAGAAACTGAGGGAACACCTCTTGATCAATATGTATGTAAAAAATCATGACCATCAGTGTTGTAGTTAATGAGATACTAAAGTTTTTGTATGAAATTTTCCATCATTCTGGGGGGGGGGGGGGGCCAAAAAGGATATGGGAAACAGAGACCTTATTTCAGGTTTCCATGGAGACTTATAATAGGTCTCTCAATGTGTCAAGAATGAAGATTCTAGGTCCAGTCTATACGATTTGTGAAAACAATTCGTAAACAAGGGACCTATGGGTCACTGTGCTCAGCTGACGTTAACCTTGAAGGTAAAAATCTAAAATAATATCAAATGGAGATAAAGTGTAAGAGGAAGAGGTAATAAAGGCCATGGTTGGTTTATATGATTGGTTTGTATTGATGAGCAAGAAATTGTTGCAAATAATATTTTGTGACCTGACCATGTGTTTCCTAATGTTGAAACTGAAGTATGTGAGCAGTTTGTGAACAAATGATCTGTACAATTACCATGATCATTAGATGGCTTTTCGATTAACTGTTGACATTTCAGTAGTTTACACATTTGTTCAATCGAATCTTTTTTTTGTATAATATATATTATTAAATATATGTTTTTTTATGAAATGTATACAGTTGAAATATAACTAATTAACAACATAAAACATGGCAAACAAAGCCTGATCTCAAATTCTGCTGATGCAGGAAAATAATGAACAAATGTTTGTAATAAATCCTCATTTTTTTATCACATCAATTTTTTTTTTTAAATTTAAGTTTATATTTCTATACATTTTCAATATAACATATATATCTGAATATAAAAGTTGATTCATAATTCTCAATTGCATCATCATAAATCTCAATCTTGTCAGATAACACCACATCATGCATTCAAATGTTTATTTATTTTTTACCACAAAAATATATCTTTTAAATCTGCAAAACAATAAATATCTAAAAAAAATACTTGATTTAGATTTCACAATTTTTAATTGTGTCTTTATTTATCCATAATGTGCTTCATATTTTATCATAATTTAAGCATACTGATGGGTTCCATTATGATTGGTAAAATGATTTAAAAGAAAAATGATTTCTTTAAAAATGCTACATTACACCACATTGCATCTTCTGGATTACCGTAAAATCTCCACTTAAAACCGCACTTCCGATTAAAACCGCACCCAGACTTCGCCGAAATTCCAGGCGAGACACCGCGAGGGGCTCAAATACTAAGAACCCCCCTTTAAAACCGCACCAACTTTCGCTACGGAATGATTTGACAAAAGACAATCAAGCAATCATCTAGAAATGAACACGCGTAGGTTGCGACTCGGCCATTCCTGTCCACTTTAAAAATTCCTTGGGCATTTTATTTAAACACAGCATAACACTTTTTTGCAGGGTCACTCAAGCATGAAGTTTGGGAAGACGTAAGGGCCGGTGAACCTCTGCCTGTTTATACAGATTTTATATTCCGTGCCGTATTCTTGTTTGCTACTGATTTGTCATTATATTTTGGAAAAAATATTCTGCTGATCCATTTCAAGTCAATTTATATTTTAATTCTAAAAGTAATATTTTGAAATCTTAATTTCTGATGAAAATTCCATTTTCTGGAATTACTCGGAAGATTCAAATCATTTTCAAAGCGGTTACTTCGGTATTATCTTCGTCACATCGTACGTTGACATCGCTCCATGTCACAATTTGCTGGTGCGTTTGAAAACATCGCTGGTCAACTTAACTAAATATCAAAGTAACTGAAGTTACCTTTTCGAGATACGCACGTATAGGAAACATGACGCTTGAAAACGAGTGAATATAATGTAAAATTAAAGTGGCCATTTTTTTTCCTGAAGAAAGTTTCCGTGTGGAGAGCCATTTTGTCAAGGCAGTGTTCGCGCAAGGCACGCTGGGACGAAATAGGTGGCTGTTCTATTTACCACCCACCGCGTACAGCCGTTCAAAATATTCTTAGCAGAATACCGGGGTGTTTCAGCACATGGCGGCACTCAAACTTGATTTTAAAACGATCGTCTGCCATTGTGTGACTCTTTACGATGTCAGCTTTTATTCATTTTACATTTTAAACAAATAATCATTGCTAAATAATGCCGCAAATGGGTTTAAAGTGGGCTTTTATTTCAATTTTGCTTGACCATGCCCAACGAAGTGGACCGCTGTGTGTAACAGCAGGGTTGTTGTTAGCCGTAGCACCCGTCCTCTCTTACTACGCTACGCTGTGCGAGAGCCCTAGAAGATGATTTGAGGAAACTGGAGACATTCCACATGACAATTAAATTCTTATATTTCGTCTGAAAATGTCGTATTCGTTAAGAAATAAAGATATTCTTATCAAATACGCATATAACATACCACTTAGACAGTGCTTGTCCACTTTAAATGTTGATTAGAAGAATATGTATTATCCTAATAAACGGTGATACACGGGGAACGATGTCTGCTCTGGGTTTTCCCCCAGCCACGGCTGGCCGGCAGCCGCCTGTGTAACCAGTGGTAACGGGCCTTGTTGGCTCAGCGAGCAAAGGTCACGTAGTTCATTTTTTCAGATTCTGAGACAGTTTCAAGCGCAATGGTTGCAAAGTTGTAAAAGTGAGTCTTGTTTACATACTAAAACATAATATTGAGCTGAATTTCTTGGTCATTCGAATAAAGTACTATATCTCCCTTAGATTACTTAAAGTTTCCTTGTAATAAACGCACTATTTGATTTTACACGATTTTTTTCCCGACAAGGGTTTGAAGTTCTCCAGTTTACTCTGAAGCTTTTTATGCGGCCGTATCCAGAGTCCTGGATACCGCCGCATTTAATGCAGTTAGGTTGTTGTAAACGTATTATTTGGTGACAATTACCAAGATTTTATAACAAGTTATATATCACACGAAAACTAATCAGCAAATTTAATTTATAAATAACAAATAATCGTAAATAATACATTTACACATGGCTCCCATGCATGCTAAGAACAGTCTATGAAAGTTGCAATATTATCGCCCACGCGCCGGCCCAAAAACGATGTCTGCCAGGAAGATATTCAGGAAACCCTTCTAGTATAAACCGCACAGTGCTTTCAGGAAATCAACCTGATTTCAAGATTTTGAATTTCTTTATTAAACCGCGGTTTTAAGTGGAGATTTTACGGTACACCTTGAATTACTTTTTCAAGGAAAGTTTTTGCATATCAGAGTGGAAACAGCATTACAATTAAGGAGATACAGTGAAAACAATAACAATACTGCATAACACTTGGTGGGTTGGGTTTGCGGGGAGGGGGGGGGGTTGATTGGGGTGGTGATATGAGAATAACTGTACACCTGTTGTCACAGTAGGGTATCTCTCCCAGTGACTGTAACAAATCAGAAACCCTGGCATAGCTGACTTCCAGTGACCTGGAGTGGGACCCTGCATCTGTAATCAAAGCAAGTGACTACAGAAAAAAAAATCAATAACTAGCTTAATTTTCAAGCTTTTATTTCCAAATTTCAGATTTAAACTAATTAAATATTTATGTTTACATGCTGTGAAAATTAAATCAATGGTACTTACAGGAAAAAAACGTGCCATGGTCAAAGTTGGGCAAAATTTAAAGTACTGATTTTATTTTTATGCTAATTACTTAAAAAATTTACAAAATTCAGATCTAATTTTGGGTAAGCAATTGAATCTTAATTAAACATAGTTATATACTTGGGAAAATAGACTCTAGTTTCAAAATTTTTCATGTTAAGTGAGTAAATATTTTTCCTGATTTTTTACAAAGTCCATTATGTTTGGGCCCATAACTTAAAGAATTTATACTTAACAGACTTAATTTCTGGCATGTACATAGGAACTATATGGAAGAATATTTATGGTAAATATGAGGAAAAACAGATGAGTGGTTTTGATATTAGGCAGTCCTGAAGTGTGAAAATAGGATTTTAATAAAAAATTGAGGTTTTTCCTTAATTTCTCAAAGGAACGAAGTCGCAAAGACCCAGTTTTCGGCTTGGTAGGAGATCTTGGGGACATCTAACATTATGCTGAATTTTGGATTCCTAGGTCTTACGGTTTCAAAACGTGCCACATCTACGGACAGACGGACGGACCGATGGTTTGACGGACGGACAGACGGACAGACGACGGACAATGGACCACGACTATAGCTCAGATGACTTATAGTCAGCTGAGCTAAAAATTGAAAAATACAGGTGGCGCCACCAGTCTGCAGAAACTGATGAAACATCTCATGATCAATATGTATACAAAAAATCATGACCATCAGTGATGTAGTTAATGTGATATTGAAGTTTTTGTGTGAAATTTTTGACTATTCTGGGGGGTACTTTGGGGCCCCATAGCTCATAGGATATGGGTAACAGAGACCTAATTTCAGGTTTCCATGGAGACTTTTCATGGGTCTCCCTGTGTGTCAAGAATGAAGATTCTAGGTCCAGTCGTTACGATTTGTGCCCTGTTAACAGATGTTCACATTTTTAAAGGTCTCAAAAATAGAGAAAAAAACTCATTAAAAATCGAAAACTACAGGTGGCGCCACCAGTCTGCAGAAACTGTTGAAACATCTCATAATTAAAATGTATGCCAAAAATCATGACCAGCAGTGATGTAGTTAATGAGATATTGAAGTTTTTGTATGAAATTTTTTACTATTCTGGGGGGTACTTTGGGGCCCCATAGCTCCAAGGATATGGGTAACAGAGACCTAATTTCTGGTTTCCAAGGAGATTTTTTATCGACCTCTCAGAATGTCAAGTTACAAGATTCTAGGTCCAGCCGTTACAATTTGTGCCTAGTTAACAGACAGACGGACGACGGACAAAGAGTGATGACGGCATGACTGAAAGTCAGCTGAGCTAAAAACTGATGAAATACTCAATGATCTATATCCATGCAAACAATTATGGTGATCTCTGCATTAGTTGTTCAGATACTTCAGCTTTTGTATCAAATGTTCCATTATTCCGAGCTGAAATTTAGTGTGCCATAGCTCAAATGATATGGGTAACAGAGACCTAATTTCAGGTGTCCATGGAGACTTTTCATGGGTCTCCCTGTGTGTCAAGAATAAAGATTCTAGGTCAAGTCATTACAATTTGTACCCTTTGACAGATAACTACATCCTTAAAGGTCTCATTAATAGGGAAAAAAAATTGTAAAAATTTGAAAAAATACAGGTGGCAGGAAATGATGGAACACCTCTTGATCAATATGTATGCCAAAAATCATGACCATCTGTATTGTAGTTATTGAGATGTTGCATTTTTTTTAATCAAATTTTCCATTATTCTGGGGGGTAAATAGACCTTTAGAGTGCCATAGCTCAAATGATATGGGTAACAGAGACCTAATTTCAGGTGTCCATGGAGACTTTTCATGGGTCTCCCTGTGTGTCAAGAATAAAGATTCTAGGTCAAGTCATTACAATTTGTACCCTTTGACAGATAACTACATCCTTAAAGGTCTCATTAATAGGGAAAAAAAAATTGTAAAAATTTGAAAAAATACAGGTGGCACCACCAGTCTGCAGGAAATGATGGAACACCTCTTGATCAATATGTATGCCAAAAATCATGACCATCTGTATTGTAGTTATTGAGATGTTGCATTTTTTTAAATCAAATTTTCCATTATTCTGGGGGGTAATTGGGAGCCCCACAGCTCAAATGATAAGGGTAACAGAGACCTTATTTCAGGTTTCCATGGAGACTTTTCATAGGTCTCTCACTGTGTCAAGAATGAAGATTCTAGGTCCAGTCTTAATGATTTGTGCCCTGTTAACAGATGTCAACATTTTTAAAGACCTCAAAAACAGAGAAAAAAATTTGTAAAGAATCGAAAAATACAGGTGGCGCCACCAGTCTGCAGAAACTGATGAAACATCCCATGATCAATATGTATGCCAAAAATCATGACCATCAGTGATGTAGTTAATGAGATATTGAAGTTTTTGTATGAAATTTTTCACTATTCTGGGGGGTACTTTGGGGCCCCATAGCTCAAAGGATTTGGGTAACAGAGACCTAATTTCTGGTTTCCATGGAGACTTTTTATAGGTCACTCACTGTGTCAAGAATGAAGATTCTAGGTCCAGTCTTTATGATTTGTGCCGTGTTAACAGTTGTTCACATTTTTAAAGGTCTCAAAAATAGAGAAAAAAATTCGTAAAAAATCTAAAAATACAGGTGGCACCACCAGTCTGCAGGAACTGATGGAACATCTCATGATAAATATGTATGCCAAAAATCATAACCATCAGTGATGTAGTTAATGAGATATTAAAGTTTTTGTATGAAATTTTTTACTATTCTGGGGGGTACTTTGGGGCCAAAAAGCTGAAGGATATGGGTAACAGAGACCTAATTTCTCGTTTCCAAGGAGATTTTTCATTGACCTCTCAGAATGTAAAATTACAAGATTCTAAGTCCAGCGGTTACGATTTGTGCCAGGTTAACGGACAGACGGACGGACAGACGGACAGACAGACGGACGACGGACAAAGAGTGATCACTATAGCTCAGCATGACTGAAAGTCAGCTGAGCTAAAAACAATTACGCAATACTGACGTCATTTCTGGCATGTGCATAGCGAATGTATAGAAAAATTTGTGTATTATATATGATCAAAGTCAGATCAGTGGTTTTGATATTAGGCAGTCTTACAGTGTAACAATGGGTTTTTAATGGAAAAATGAAGTTTTTCATTAATATTTAAAGGAATTAAGTCTTAGTCATCAAATTCTTGGCATGGTAGGGGATTTTGGAGACATCTAACTGTATGCCAAATTTAAGGAACTTAGAGCTGAAGCTGGGGAGCTGATCTCTAGCAAACTGCATAACACTAGCTTGATGTAAACAATGTGACATGGTGCTTGAAAACTTGAATAAAATCTACAGTTTTTGATCAACTGGTTTCAAATTTTTGGTATTAACAGACAAAATGCTAACATAAACATGCTGTGAAAATTAACTCCACAGTACTTACAGGAAAGAAAACGTGCCATGGTCAAACTTGGGCAAAATTTAAGGTACCAATTTTATATTTTGGCCAATACTAAGAAAAATTAAACAGATTTTGATCTAATTTTTGGTATACAATAAAAGTTTGTTCAATTAAAGTTGTATTACTGAAAAAAAGTCCCTACCTTTAACACTTTTGGTCTTAAGTGACCAAATATCTTTCTTGATTTTTTTACAAAGTCCATTATGTTTGGGCCCATAACTTTTTTAAATTAAATAATACTGACTTAATTTCTGGCATGTACATAGGAACTATATATAGAAATATTTATGGTAAATATGAAGAAAACCAGATG
Source organism: Sipunculus nudus (assembly GCA_026874595.1). Lineage (NCBI taxonomy): Eukaryota > Metazoa > Annelida > Sipuncula > Golfingiida > Sipunculidae > Sipunculus > Sipunculus nudus. The sequence goes on from CM049312.1 coordinate 48,973,801, forward strand.
AGTGGTTTTGATATTAGGCAGTCCTGAAGTGTGAAAATAGATTTCTAATAAAAAATTGAGGTTTTTCCTTAATATCTCGAAGTAACAAAGTCCTATTGACCCAATTTTTGGCATGGTAGGAGATTTTGGGGACATCTAACTGTATGGCGAATTTCAGATTCATAGGTCCAATGGTGTCGAAACATGCCAGTCTTACAGACGGACACACAACGGACAATGGACCACGACTATAGCTCCGATGACTTATAGTCAGCTGAGCTAAAAATCGAAACAAAGCCTACAGGCCTAATGCAAACCTGTGCAATATGATTACACCAGGTATAATGCTTCAATGCTGGACCATTACTTTTCAAGAACATGTGTAACATGTATATGAACAATGCAGGTACTAAACACTTAGAACAAGAAACAATTAAACTAGACGACCATAGGTCGAACGCTTGCCGGAAATCGGAAGTGAAACACAGACGGACAGACAGAACATACTGTCAGTTTTCTATTAACCCTCCTCCTGCGGGACCCGTATATATACAGGCGACGCGCCGCATCCCCGCCATGCGGGATACGTATATATACGGTTTGGGAGGGTGCTAGGTTTATAGGCCAATAAAAAAATTCTTATCCCGTCAGTCCGTTTGAAATTTTATGCGGGATCACTAAAGGGGATTTCCATTCGAATGGTTTCGTTTTCCCGGAAGGTTATTTGACAAACCGTGTGCAAATAGCGATGACATTTTTATCATGTGTACGGGACATGACCGGTCATGACCCGCGAAGTAGGTCAATCATGGCGGCGTCTGTTATTGTTGACAATGAGAAAATAGCGCAATTATTTCTGGATTCTGGTCGACTAATGGGAAAAGTTTTTCTTATTAACTCAATGAAAATGACAGCCAGTTTCATTATAGATCTTGAGGAACTGACTGATCTGTTACGGGAGTGGGCAAACGGTGATGTTACGGACCGGACTGCGCGGTGTCGGCCTTCAAACCGGCACGCGCACGTCAGCCATGTTTCAAATTCAAGACGTGATGAATTGATGAAATATATATTTGACTAGAAAAGAGCATGAAATCAATGTTAACTGTAACAAAAAAAAATGTAAAAAAACGTATATGTAAGAGGTAAGACAAGTTAAAAGTAAAAAAGTCACTTGAATAATAACGTGTAGAGAAGTTCTCTCCCATGGGTGAACATTATTGGAATGATTTAGCGATTTAATCGTCACGTTCCTTGCATGTCAACTCATGCCGCAAGTTTAAGTCCTTGCATTATTATTTTATTTATATAAATTTTCTTTAATATTAACTGTTTATAATGAAGTTTTTTACATTTTTAATGAAGCTTACACATTTTTACGATGTCCTGTAAGCAAAGTATTTTTTTTTTTAGAAAAAAAGTAAAGAATAAAAACCTTCCAAAACTGTTGTCTCCCATGTGTTCCAAGTAAATTTATTCATATTTATATAGATAAAATAATTCTTTCCACTCTCTTCCACAAAAAAAGAATATTCAAAGACCTACGTTAAGAGGTTGATGACTTAAAAAAACAGCACAACACAACTACTGCGAGAAATTGTTAAATTAGAGTGACACAAAGAACATTTGTTTTATATCTCACATTTCAATTGGTTGCCATGGCAATCATATATATATATATATATAAGGATATCCTAAAATTTCTCACTTTAGCAGTCTTGATTCAGTCTGGTATACAATACTACAGGTATTGACCATTGGGACCAAAAAAGAGTACATACAGATGCTACAAATAAAGCATCCATTCAGCACTCTTTCTAAGGCAAAAAAACTGCAAACAATTCAGTATACAGCACATATAAGGAAAAATTCAAATCAGCAGGAGGAGGGTTAATGGAATGACTCTCAGGGACATTGCTGAGAATATGTGGCCCGTAGAATGACATATGAGACAAAAGAACAGGCAAGCAGACAAAGCTGACAACAAAAGACGAACAGACAGACATACTGACTTTGTGACACAAGATTGACACCAGATGACATAACCTGGTGATTGAGAAGATTCAAAGGAAGAAAATGAGTTATAATTTATGTAATTTAGATTAATAATTTTGGAGGTATGGCGAATTAATGATATACTAGGGAGGCTCTACTGTAGCGCCCTCTAGCCGACATATTCCGAAGACGACAAATGCGTTTCGTATTATTAATGTATACCATGAGATGTCCCAGTTTCAAAAGGATTCCGTCAAAGCTGTGGCCTGTAGAATGCTATATGTAAGGCGTAAGAACCAGCAAGCAGGCGACTTTGAGGATAACGGACAAACAGATGGACACACTGACAAAGTGACAGAAGATTGAAACCAGATGCCTTAATCAGGTTATGGAGAAGACTCAAAGGAAAAAAATAAGCTATAGTTTATGTAACTGAGGCTTTGGGTGTAGAGATATGGCCAATACAATGGTATGTGTGTGAGGGTCGTGTGCAGCGCCCACTAATGGCCATATCAGGAAAATGAAAAATTTATTTCTAGATATTAGTGTAAGACATAAGATGTAATAGTTTCAAAAGGATTCCGTCAAAACTGTGGCCTACAGAATGCTATATGTGAGACGCATGAGCCAACAAGCAGGCGAATTTGAGGACAACTGATAAACAGACGAAAACACTGACAAAGTGTCTCAAAATTGAGTCCAGATGACTACTCCAGGTTATGAAGAAGACTCAAAGGAAGAAAAAAGCTACAGTTTATGTAACTGAGGTTTATAGTTTTGGAGATATTGCCAAAGCATGATTTGTTGGGAGAGGTTCGAGTTCAGCACCCCCTAGCCGCCATATCCGGAAAATGAAAAATTGGTTCCGAGATATTAGTGTAAGACTTAAGATGTAATAGTTTCAAAAGGATTCTTTCAAAACTGTGCCCTTTAGAATGCTATATGTGAGATGCAAGAGCAAGCAGGCGAATTTGAGGACAACTGACAAACAGACAGACACACTGACAAAGTGTCACAAAATTGTGACCAGATGACTACACTAGGTTATGGAGAAAACTCAGAGGAAGAAAATAAGCTATAGTTTATGTAATTGAGGCTTATAATTTTGGAGATATGGCCAAAATATGATATGTTCAGGAGGTTCGCATCCAGCGCCCCCTAGCGGCCCTATTCAAAAAATGAAAAAACGATTTCGAGATACTAGTGTAGGACTTATAATATGTCAGTTTCAAAACGATTCCTGCAATAATGTGGCCTTTGGCGCAAGATGAATGAAATCTCGAAATATCTCGATTCACGAGATATTTTACGAGATACTGCAATCCTTGTTATAAAATCTTTTAGTACTAGTTGAATGCTACCTGATGCAAAAAACTAGATCACACTAGCTTTAAAAATGACAAAGTAAGAAAAATAAGACCCCTTATATTCGAATATCATGAGTTTTCCCCCAAAATTTGTAACCATGGTTACGGCAAATTTGAGTCAGCTAGACACCAGATGACAGGCCTTGGAATGACGATTAAAATGAGCCATTGTTGAAGTAGATACGACTAATAGTCACAAAGATATGAAGAAAAAACTGTTTTGAGAATTTTTGACGACCTTGACCTTGACCTTTGACCTATTTTAACCTATTTTAAGGTGATTGTGGCAAAATTGTTGCCAGGAGAGTGCAGACAAACAAACAGACAGACAGACAGACAAACAGACAAACAGACAAACAGACATACGCAACTGAGCAATATGCTTGCCGAAATCTTTGATTCCTGCAAGCAACAAACATCACTGCTGCAATTCTGGCATGGGTGCACACAACACAAAAACTAGAATATGGGTAGTCAACAAGCGACTACGTGTATCTGCCAAAATCAGAGTAGGAAAGGTGAAGTGAGGCATGGATTGAGTGGCAAGGGGAAATAGAGTGAGGTGTGTTGCATAATAGCCTAGATGTCTCCAGCCGAAATGTGTATGTAGGTTGCGCCACCTACCACAAAATCCAGAAAGATGTCCAAGATGTATAAACATGCAAAATTTTAGGCAGATAGGTCAAACCACTACTGAGATATGAGTGATTTTAGCCAATGGCAGAAAAACATACGAATGCTGTGCAAAAATGGTGGCAGGTGGCGCCACCAATTTTGAGAATGATTAAGGGCTATGTGAGATCTATACACATGCAAAATTTCAGGGGGATATGTCAAACCAGTCCTGAGATGTAAGCCTGAATGTCTGCAGCGTATACATAGCTGTAGGTGGCGCCACCTGCCACAAAATCCAGAAAGCTATCCAAGATGTATAAACCTGCAAATTTTTAGGCAGATATGTCAAACCACTGCTGAGATATGAGTGATTTTATCCCAGGGCAAACAAACAGAGGGACGCTGTGCAAAAATGATTGCAGGTGGCACCACCAGTTTTACGTATAATAAAGAGCTATGTGAGATGTATAAAAAAAAAAATGCAAAATTTTTGCCAAATTGGTCAAATGGATGTCTGCAGCGTAAATCTGAATGTAGGTGGCACCACCTGTCATAAAATCAAGAAAGCTGTCAAGGATGTATAAACCTGCACAATATCAGGTTGATAAGTCAAACCACCGCGGATATATGAGTGATTTTAACCCAAGGCAAACAAACAGATGGAGGCTATGCAAAATTGGTTGCAGGTGGCACCACCCAGTTTTGCATATGATAAAGAGCTATGGGAGATCTATACACATGCAAAATTTTTGCCCAACTGGTCAACGGTTCTTGGGATATGAGCTTGGATGTCTGCAGCTTAAACATGAATGTAGGTGGCGCCACCTGTCATAAAATCAAGAAAGCTGTCAATGGATGCAAAATTTCAGATGGATAAGTCCAACCAATGCAGAGACATGAGATGAACAAGGCAGATGAACAGATGAAGGCTGTGCAAAAATGGTTGCAGGTTGGGCCACCATTCTTAGTGTATGTTATAAAACTTTCCAAGGGCTACATTTGTGCAAAATCTTAAGCCTTATTGGTCAAACGGTTTCCGAGATATGTGGGTTTATGAGTGGAAACAGACACACAAATGGAAGCTGGGCAGTGAGGAAAGGTCAGAGGTCAACCAAAAATTAGGGCGCAAACAGTTCACATTTGACCGATCATAATTCTGAATTTTAAAAAATTCTGCCCAGTGGTTATGGAGGAGTTCTCTGGAAACCTATGCGGCGATGGCAGCATCATCGGCATCAGCATCCGACTGAAAACATAGTATCCGCAATACTCTGTTTTGGCGGATACAATGATTGTAGCTGGCACCACCAGTCTTATATACAACAAAGAGATATATACATATGCCCAATGTCAGACTGATATGTCAAACCCCTCCTGTGAAATAAGCAGGGACATACACTGTGCAAAAATTATTGTAGGTGGCGCCACAAGTCTTGTATACTTTAAAGCTACCCGATATGTATAAACATACCCAATTTTAGGCTGATGTATCAAATTCCTCTGTAGAAATAAGCAGGCGCATACACTGCAAAAGTCAATGTAGTTGGCACCACCTGTCTTGTAAATGAGAATACCATCAAAGATGCATAGACAGGTATCAGTCCAATACATCAAACTTCCCCAGAGTTTGATGCACTGAGATGACAAGGCTTAAGTGAGTAAGGCAGTTGACCCCGAGTGACCTGTGACAAATTGCTGCCTCAAGCTACTGCACTGAGTGAACTCTTGACCTGCACCTGGCTAGACTGCGTGAACTTTTGACCTGTACCTGGCTGCACTGAGTGAACTCTTGACCTGTTGCATAATCTGACACAGTTGGCAGTCTGCCAAAGCTATAAACAGATTCAGCCTGAACTTTGGTGCCAAATATGATGCAGTGAGCAGTCTGCCAAAGCTATAAATAGTGTAATGTATTGTTATTGTCTGTAGTGAGAGTGGTATGTGTACATGTATTGTAGTCAGGCTGTAAACAGGGATGGCTGGTCTGGTGACCGGCAGCCTGTGAGGTCAGCTGGTAGCCAGCAGAAAGAAAGCCAGTGACACATGGCCCCAGGGCAGTTTGTCAAGTGGCTAGCTGGGGACTGGTAGTGGGGTAGGGGACGCCTAGATAGGATTTCAGTGAGTCAGTGTGTACGTGTACAGCTAGCAACATTAAAACTACTGCTATACAACAACGGCATCTCTTCTATTTGTGTTCCTGGGTGTTTGTGGAATACTGAGTGATATTTCTCTGCAAGGAATTGTACAATAGAATGCAGCTACTGCACTGAGTGAACTCTTGATCTATACCTGGCTGCACTTCTTCCAATCCTGGCACCAAGCCAAAACTATTTATAGAGCTGACATCATCTTGGCTAATGGCCAACATCAAGGCACTGGCAATCTGCCAATGGTAAACCAAGTGCTGCCATCTGTACACAAAAGTGGTCCCTACTTGATATAACTGTGAAATTTATTTTCCCAATACAAAATGCTTTTCAGCTGACTTTTTATAAAAAAGAAATCAGGAATATATGTAAAATTATTACAGATGCATACTGAATGCAAAATTAAAATACAGATATATATCATTGATGGCAAATTCTTGAATTAAGTTGAGTAGGGATACCAATAATTTATAATCCACATAGCTGTCTTTATATCGCCACAGACTGCTGAATATCCATGATTGTAACATTGTCTGGTATGATGAATAACTTAAATCATAAATCTAAATTTTTTAAAAGCTTTAAAAAAAACTTTTTGTCAATATTAAACCAAATATAACCTTAAATCTAAATGTCTAGAGGCATGATGTAATAGATGCTGATAAACTGGTGCCAGGCTAGATGTAACAGCATCACACAGCTAACATATATGGTAAAATGACTTAAATCTAAATGTCTAGATGCATGATGTAATAGATGCTGATAAACTGGTGCCAGGCTAGATGTAACATGCAGCATCACACAGCTAACATATATGGTAAAATGACTCAATTCAATCTCCATAATTCAGCCAAAAATCTTTCATGTGGAACCATTAATGACAATTATTATAAAAATTATTGTAGAGATTATTCTTGTAAAATATTTAACAAACTGGCTTCAGTAGCATCAGTCGAAAAACGTTTTGCAAGTTTATAACTCATATAAGAGGATCCAGCAAACTGGATAAGTTCAGCTTCCCATAACTCAGCCAAAAAGCACTGAACCAAAACCATTTGAACAAACTTGAATTATCAACATCTGAGGATAAAAATTTGGCCCAGTGGTTTTTGAGAAGAAGATCATTGTAGCCACTGAGCTAAAATGGGCTGTTATGGCATATGACTAAATTCAGCATCCCATAACTTAGCAAAAAGTCACTGAAAAGAGACCATTTGAACAAATATTAGAAAGCACTACCCTAGGATCATTTCTGTGTGATATTAAACATTTTGGCCATATGGTTTCAGAGAAGAAGTTTCTTATAGCCCTCAGTGTTATACAGGCACTAATGACCCCGTACAAAAAAGGCTGATGCAGGTGGCGCCACCAATACCTCAATTTCAGATATGACCTATGTGACAAACATTGGCAAAAAATTTAGTGATGATAGCTCCAGCCGTTTCTGAGATTTAAATTACAATATGCTTTTTTGCACAGTTAACAAAGTTCAACCTCCTATAACTCGGCCAAAAATCGCGAAACTGGAACCATTTCGAACAAACTTCAGAAAGATTGTTCCAGGGATCATTTCTGTGAAATATTGGACAATTTGGCTGGACAGTTTCGGAGAAGAAGATTTGTAAAGCTTTTTTTAGCTTTTTCCCTATAAAATTGAAGAAAAAGCAGTTAGAAAAAAATAAACAAAATCAAATATAGTATTTTGGATGACTGATTATTTGCAAAAATTTTGGTGATGCTAGCTCCTGCCATTTTTGAGATAGCTGTGATTAACCTACAGATGACGCACGACGGACGCAGCCGCATCATCGCATAAGCTCACAGGTTCGCTAAAAATACAGGTGGCACCACCAGTCTGCAGAAATTGATGAAACACTCCATGATCAATATCCATGCTAAGAATCATGGTGATCAATGCATTAGTTGTTCAGACACTTTAGCTTTTGTATCAAATTTTTCATTATTCTGGGGGGCACCCATAGCTTGAAGGCACTTCGAAGCCCCATAGCTTGAAGACCTAATTCCAGGTTTCCAAGGAGATTTTTCATGGACCTCTCTGGATGTAAAGTTAGAAGATTCCAGGTCCAGTGGTTACGATTTGTGACTTGTTAACAGACAGACAGCCGGACAGCCACAGACAAAGAGTGATCGCTATAGCTCAGATGACTTACAGTCAGCTGAGCTAAAAATGGGGGCGCAGCAGTTCACATGTGACCTGTTCACAATCTAGAATTTCAAATAAGCTCACAGATTCGCTAAAAATGCAAACCAAGTTTTTTTCAAACAGTTAAAAGATAAAGTTCCAATAGTTCTAATCTGGGCATTCTGCTTCTAGACACTGTGTCTAGACGTCTAGACGCTGTGTCTAGACATCTAGACACATTGTCTAGACACCAGACAGAGCCAGGTAAGTTGCCATGGTGATGTCTGGACCCCACCTGGTTGTACTGAATGACCTCTTGACTTGGCTGCTGAAACTCAGCATGTGGTCAACTCTGTTTTCAAACACAGAAAGCCTTTTTCGGCTACACTACTTTTTTTAAAGCTGCATTTACCCAATCTATTCTTATAAAACTGGCAGAACCATACCATAGAATAATTCTTGTAAAATTGAAACTAATCAGGTAAACAGTTTCATCATAAAACAGTGTATAAGCTAGAAGAGTCTAAAATTACATTTTCGCTTGTAAAAAACAGATCAATGTAGGTGGTGCCACCAATATCTCAATTTCGGATATGACATATATGACAAACATTTGCATAAAATTTGGTGATGATAGCTCTAGCCGTTTCTGAGATTAAAATTTTAGTGTGCTTTTTTGGACAGATGACTTAGTTCAACCTCCTGTAACTCAGACAAAAATCTCCGAACTGGAACCATTAAAACAAATTTGAGAGAGATTGTTCCAAGGACCATTTCTGTGAAATATGGGACAATTTGGCAGGACAGTTTTGGAGAAGAAGATTTTTAAAGCTTTTTCAGCTTTTCCCCTATAAAATTTAAGAAAATGCAGTTAGAAAAAAATAAACAAAATCTGATAGAGTTTTTTATATGACTGATTATTTGCAAATTATTTCAAGATGCTAGCTCCTGCCGTTTTTGTGTTAGGTATGGTTAACGCAGAGACGCTGCACAACGCAAAAACGCCGCACTATTGCATAATCTTACAGGTTCGTTAAAAAAGTACTTGAAAGCTAAAAATATAATTACTCATGCAGCAGCGGCACCTGCCATCAGTTGAGTAGATTATTTCTAAGAGAATCTCGCAAAATTTGCATATGGACCTGGAGAATGATGGAGCATTTTAATGCCATACCGCCAATATTTTGGAATGAAAACTCTCCGCTTATTTTGCAGCTCCCTGCCAGTTCACAGAGGTTTAATAAGTCCTCATCTACTCAGTTATAACTGAGGTTATTCGGGAACACAGACTCATTATATGAAGCACAGAATGTTGTAAGAAATGGAAGAATAATTTTTGCCTATAACATAAAGACATTCTGGTAAAAACAACCATGAGTATGATGCAATCGACAATTGCCTTTGTTAATCAAGCACTTGAAAGTGGCAGCAAACCGACTGACTTTGGAAAAAACTCAATGATCGGCCCACCACTAATATATATACATCAGCAGCCCTTAGGGCCCCTGTCATATATATTCTAAGACTTTATATATATTGTATATTGCGGCCTTTACTGGTAGAGAATCTATTACTGGACTTTCTTATGGTTGCTTAGATTTTTATTTTAGTTTTATACAGCAGTGTAAACAAGACTTGTAAGATTAAATGGTACCATGCAGCCATACTCCGATATAGTGGCTGGATTGTTAATTTATGATTGTACATATCCTGTATATATGTATAACATATTGAATAGTGAATTTTTTTTACAGCCTACAGGTTTTAAGTATTATGTAAATAATCTATCACTGGAATTGTGATTGCTTATATCTTATTTATAGTTATTACTTGTTTGTATACTCAGTATACTTAAAACAGTTGTCAAACTGTAACTCATTTCAATGAGCTGTTGCAGGTCCTAGTATATGTTATTTCACTTGAGTCTGGCAATTTAAAAAAATAATCTTTAAAAAAAAAACAAGTGACCCATGGGTCATGACGCTCAGCTGCCAAGCATGACCTGCGACATCATGGGCTGAGATTCACAACTTCCAGTCAAATTTTTAAGAACCAATTTGCCAATTTGTTGAAATTTTCTATGACAACAGAAATATATAAAATGTCTGGTTAAAACACAGCGAATTGATGGTCTGAGGAAAATGTATGATTATTAAGGTATCCAGAACTATTCCCATAGCTTACTTGATACCTGTCAGTCTCAAAAGGAACACCACAAAGGGCAAATATAAGATCAAAATATATAGCAAAAAATCAAGGAAATCCATGCAAGAATTATTGAGAAACAGGTGCTTCTGTATGAATTTTTATTCAATACAAGCCAACTGTACTGCACTTTCATATATGATGATAATATTTATTAAGAAATATTTGACCCAATCCTTTGCAAGATTACATTAATATACATCCGACTGCCTTCACTTTAACAGTTCTTGAGATAATATGATCAAAAGGAATTTAAAGATGGTTGCCTGGTGGCCATTTTGGACTTCTGACAGGTCTGAAATCAGATAACAACCATTCTCTAAATCGGACCAAAAATTGAAGGAAAATTACTGAATCTGCACTGAAAAAAGGATTTCTAAGGTGGCTAACTGGCAGACAAAATGGATTTCTGACAAGTCTGACATTTTATATCACACATCCTCCAATAAGAGACCAAACTTGGGGCAAATTCTCCAAATGATGTTTCAGTAATGAATGTCCAAAACAATTCAAAAGGCATGTTCAGGCGCTCATATCAGATTTATAGATATACAAATGTAAAAGTGTAGGTCCAATATTTTTTATTATCACTCTGCTTTTCAATTGGGTCAGCAGGGTTGGTAAACTGCAAAACCTGAAAGAAAAGAAATGCAGAAAGCATGACTAAGAGACTTGTAATAAAATAAAGCCATCCTAAATCAAGTACACATCCACATATTATGAGAACAAACACTTGTTTTTATATGTGGTGATTTTTTTAAAAATATTAAGATATCTAGGAAACTACGTTTATTGCTATGATTCCATAAAATAAACTGCAAAATGTTCCCATCATCTAATAAATCAGTAGCTAAACCTAAATACTATACTCTCACAGTGTTAATTCCTGGCTGAAGTATTCCAACAACAGTGTTTTGTTATGCAGTAACGAGGTACTTATCACTCAGCCTTATCACTTAATAGCCTGATACAAAAGGGAGTCATATGTCACCAATGTCACTCACAATTACAGCCACACGGTGAGATGTACCAGCTGGAGTGCAGGCTTATATATACAAGAAAAACAGAGTTGGTCTACAAAATAAGTTGACCTGACCTTTGACCTTGGCCTTTTGCCCACATATCAACTGGATTCTTTCTAAATGATGGGTAACTACTAACCAATTACATCTGGCCGGGTGTAATTACTTGGCAACCAATGAGTGAATAACTTAGACCTGCAACCTTTAACCTCCTGACCAGCTGACCTCAAAATCAATTAGTTATTTCTTCATGCAAAAAGACCCATAAATATGAAGTTTGAATCACATTGAGTGATGCATAGATGTGGCATATGTGAAAGACTGAAGGTTTGGGTTGAACGGTTTCACTTGAAATATGTTCACAAGCATTTAGAACAATATTGTGACATTGACCTTTGACCTTTTGAACTCAATATCAATAGGCTTCTTCCCCTATTGGTAGGTAAGCCATATATGACAGAAAGAAAGTATAGATTGAAAAGTTTGCCTATAAATGACTCCACGCAAGAAGAGGGTGCTGTGAACTTGACCTTTGACCTCAAAATCAACAGGTCTTTTCCCCTGTTGGCAGAGAAGCGATATCAGTGCTGAAAGGTTTGGAATGAAAGGTCTAGCTTGAAATGTGTCCACAACCTTTTCAAAGAAGTGGATCCTGTGACCCTGACCTTTGACCTTGTGACCTCAACATCTATAGGATTCTTCTCCCACTTAGTAGGTGAGCTATATGTGAAAGATCAAAGAATTGGGATGAAAGGTTTGGCTTAAAATGCATCCACAGGCTTTTCAAAGAAGTTGGTTCTGTGACCTTGACCTTTGACCTCAAAATAATTATGGTTCTTCCCCTGTTGGTAGGTGAGATGTATTTGAAAGATAGAAGGTTTGGGATGAAAATTTTGGCTAAAAGAATTATTTCTGGGGGGTGCAAACACACCCCATAACTTCGAGAATATAGGTCGCAGAGACCTAATTTCTTTTTAGAACCTCTAAGACTGCATAGGGTTCATGGCCCTAGCCCCTACAGTTACGATTTGTGCCCAGCTAACGGCCGGACGGACAGATGGAAGGACGCCGGACAAAGACCCATCGCTATAGCCCAGCATGACTGAAAGTCAGCTGAGCTAATAATCAATAAAAAAACACTATTTTACTGTCAAAGGAGATATTTATTTACTTGTATGGTGTAGCTATGAACTGAAACTCTCCTGTAGTGGCTGGACTTGTAATTTATTATTGTAAATGTTGTTGTATAAACCCTACAGGTTGTAAATATGTAAACAAGTGACCCATGGTACACAGCGCTTAGCTGAAGTTTGAAATTTTAGCAAATGCAAAATATGCTAGTGTAATGTTTTTCACATAAGAGAAGCTAAGAGGAAATGGCCCTCCTACTTTGTTATAGTTAAGTCCTAAATATATGATTGCAAAACCAATATTCTGAGACTGACATGAAAAAAAAAACAATATAAGTTTAGAGATACTGTTACATATGGACAGGCATGTGGACAGAATGGACTAATACCTTCATTTCACTTTCAGAGGAATAATGCATGTAAGTTTATATTATAGCCTATTTTTTTAGCATATCCACTTTTTCCATTTATAGTTGTTATCAGATTCTTTTTTTTTATTTACAATTTTTATAAATCTGTAATAAAAAATCTTAAAATATAAGTTAAAATATCAGAATTCTAAGTTGCAATTATTATTTATCCAGATTGTAGCTCATATCAGGTCATATTATGCATACACATATATTTCATTATTTTAAAATCACAAATGTTTAAACAGAATTTAAAAGAAAATAATGCCATGACATGGCATCTTAAAGATTATTCCTTGAATCACTATTAAAAATTTTTGTACATTGGAGTTTTCAGTACATGCTTAATTTTATTCACCGAAATAAAAGATTCAGTAAATTTGAGAAAATAAAATAATCTTTTCAAATAAAATAAACAAACTGTTGGTTGAATGAGGGACAAACAATATCATTGTGCTTATTACTATCTCAGTTATAATTTATTACTGGAATTAATAGTCAATTTCACAACTGGTGAAGTTTTTACTCTTCTGAAGTAAGGAATTACTTACCTGATGAACATCCACACTTTCATAGAAATATACCACTTTGTGGACACAATTAAATGTGCACTTTAATCACTGTAACCCCAGTGGTACAATACAAAATCTAAAATGTAGCATAGCCTAGAATAACTAGGGACCCATGGGTCTCAACGCTCAGCTGAATTTGTCTATAAGGATATTTTTAAAGAAATTTTTCAGAATGACAATCCTGTGACCTTAACCAATAACCTTGTGACCAAAAAATCTTAGAACTTAATATCATTGAACTTGCAGCATTAGGATTATTGTAACAATCTTTTAAAAAGTGACCTTGACATCTGACCAGATAACCTCAAATCCTACAGGTTTCCTCATTTTAGGCAAGTAAGCCATGTGTGAACGTTGGAAAGTTCAGGATGAAAAGTTTGATTTACAGTACATCCACAATCTTTTTAAAGATGTGGCTCCTGTGACCTTCAACTTAGATCGCTGGACCCTGGTAATCAAAATGAATTTACTTATGGGGTTGGTCATTATTAAATCAAGTTTGAAGCCAGCTTATTTTTAGTAAATAAATAGAAAAATATTCGATAAAATAGAAAAAATACAGGTGGCTCCACCACGTTTCAGGAACTGACAAAACTAGTCATGGTCAATATTCAAGGCAAGATTCATGACAAACCATACATTAATTATCAAGATATTGGAGGTTTTGTATCAAATTTCTGACTATTCTGGGGGGTATTTCAAGCCCCGTAGCTCAAAGGATATAGGTCTCAGTGACCTAATTTCAGGTTTCCAAGGAGATTTTTTATTGACCTCCCAGGATTATCACTTAGAAGTTTCTAGGACCAGCTGTTACGATTTGTGCCCTGCTAACGGCCTGCCGGATATCCGTATGGCAACAGACAAAGCGCCATTCCTACACCTCAGTTGACTTACAGTCAGCTGAACTAAAAATGATTGTAGCTGGCACTACCAGTCTTGTATACAATGAAGCTATCAGAGATATATACATATGCCCAAGTTAAGACTGATATATCAAACCCCTCCTGAGAAATAAGCAGGGACACACACACTGTGCAAAAATTATTGTAGGTGGCACCACCAGTCTTGTATATGACAAAGCTATTCGATAGGTATAAATATGCCCAATTTCAGGATGATATATCAAATTCCTCTATAGAAATAAGCAGGTAAAAAAGTCACACACTGTGCAAAAGTCATTGTAGGTGATGACACCTGTCTTGTGAACGAGAAACCCATCAACGACGCATAGACAGGTCAAAATATCAGGCCAATACATCAAACCTACCTTAAGTCTGATGCATGGGGCTGACCACGCTTAGGTGAGAAAGGCAGTTGCCCTGAGTGAACTGTGACAAATTTGCTTGCTCAGGCTACTGCACTGAGTGAACTCATGACCTGCACCTGGCTAGACTGGGTGAACTTTTGACCTGTACCTGGCTGCACTGAGTGAACTCTTGACCTGTTGCCTAATCTGATATAGTTGGCAGTCTGCCAAAGCTATAAATAGATTGGCTCCACATGCAGCCCTGAGAGGCATGACACCCATGAGGTGATCACATGGTGCCCATGAGGTGTTCACATGTCACCCATGAGGGGATTACATGCCTTTTGCTTGGCTGCACTGAGTGAACTCTTGACCTATATCTGGCTGCACTGAATGAACTCTTGATCTATTGCCAAATCTGAAACAGTTGGCAGTTTCTTAACCTATTTAAATATACAGACACAATCTTAGCCTGTTGGCAAATCTGTTTACACATACTGAAAGACTTTGGCTAAAATGCATTTTTTCAAGCTGACATATTCATAAACTTTTTGTCAAAATATCTAGAATAATAAAAGATGCAGTTTTTTCATAAATAAGCTGAATCCCACAACATTTGATATATGACAGATTATTGCATAAAATCTGGGGATGGTAGTTCCTGCTATTCTGAGAAATTATGGGTTAATGTACAGATGACCAATGACCCCCGTACAAAAAAAGGTCAATGCAGCTGAGCACCAATACCTGAATTTCATATATGGCTCATGTGACCAACACTGGCAGAAAATTTGGTGATGATAGCTCCGGCCATTTCTGAGATTGTCATTTTAGTATGCTTTTTCAGACAGATGACTAGGTTCAACTTCCTGTAACTCGGCAAAAATTCACTGAACTTGAACCATTTGAACAAACTTGAGAGAGATGATATAAAAGATTATTTCTGTGAAATACTGAACAAATTGGCTTGAGCGTTTTGGAGGAGAAGATTTTTAAGGTTTTTTAGCTTTTTCTCTATAAAATCTGAGAAAATGCAGATTTTTTCAGATGGCTAATTTTTTGCATTAAATTTCATGATGCTATCTCCCGTCAATCCAATAGTATGAGTTAACGTATACCTGTGATTGTAAACATTGCCTGGCATGAGGAATATCTAAAATCATAAATCTACATTTTTTAAAAGTTTTTAAAAAACATTCTTGTCAATATTAACCAAAGATAACCTGAAATCTAAATGTCTGGAGGCATGATGTAACGGATGCTGATAAACTCATTCCAGGCTAGATGTATCTGCTTCACACAGCTAACATATATGGTAAAATGACTCAATTCAATCTTTATTATTCAGCCAAAATTCATTCTTCGGAACCATAAAAGAAAATTAATTATTATAAGAATTATCCAGGGGATTGTTCTTGTAAAATATTAAACAAATTAGCCTCAGTGGCATCAGTCAAAAAATGTTTTGCAGGTTTATAACTCATATGGGAAAATAAAGCAAAATGGCTAAGTTAAGCTTCCCCTAACTCAGCCAAAAATCACTGAACCAAAACCATTTGAACAAACTTGAATTATCAACATCTAAGGATAATTAATGTGTGAGATTTAAGAATTTGGCCCAGTGGTTTTTGAGAAGAAGATCTTTGTATCCACTGAGCTAAAATGGGCTGTTATGGCATATGACTAAATTCAGCTTCCCATAACTCAGCCAAAAGTCACTGAACTGAGACCATTTGAACAAACTTCAGAAAGCACTACCCTAGGATCATTTCTGTGCGATATTAAACAATTTGCCCATATGGTTTCAGAGAAGAAGTTTTTTGTAGCTGTAAGTATGATAAGGGCACTGATGACCCCCGTACAAAAAAAAGCTGATGCAGGTGGCGCCACCAATACCTCAATTTCAGATATGACTCATGTGACCAACATTAGCATAAAATAGGGTGATGATAGCTCCAGCCATTTCTAAGACTGTAATTTCGGTATGCTTTTTTGGACAGACTAAGTTCAACTATCTGTAACTCAGCCAAAAATCACCAAACTTAAACCATTCGAACAAACTTGAGAGAGATTGTTCCAGGGATCATTTCTGTGAAATATTGGACAATTTGGATGAGCAGTTTCGGAGAAGAAGATTTTTAAAGCTTTTTTAGCTTCTCCCCTATAAAATCTAAGAAAATGCAGTTAGCCAAAAATTAAGCAAAATCCAATAGAGTTTTTTAGATGACTAATTTTTTGCATAAAATGTTGTGATGCTAACCCTTGCCGTTTTTAAGATAAAATAGGTTAATGTACAGACAACGGACGACGCCACACCATCGCATAAGCTCACAGGTTCACTAAAAAAAGCATAGAACTTTTATAATATGCCAGATGATAAAGCTGAAGTGAGATATTTAGTTGGAAGGTGATTACCCCCTTTAAAGTTTGTGTGGTAAATGATAAAGCTTAAGTAAAATATATGGTCAGAATATGATTATCCCCTCGGTGGTTTTTACCTGCCACATGGTCAAGTGAGATATTTAGTCGGAAATTGATTGCCTTATTTATTCACTTTAAATGCCAGATTGTAGAGTTCAAGTGAGATACTTAGTCAGAAGTTGATTAAACCGTGTTTCTTAACTTTATATGCCAGATTGTAGGGTTCAAGTCAGATATTATAAAGTCAGACGGTGATTGCCCTGTTAATTAACTTTATATGCCAAATTGTATGGTTCAAGTGAGATACTTAGTCAGAAGGTGATTAAGCCCTCTTTATTAACTTTATATGCCAAATTGTAGGGTTCAAGTCAGATATTGTATAGTCAGAAGGTGATCGCCCTCTTTATTAACTTTATGTGCCAGATTGTAGGGTTCAAGTCAGATACTTAGTCAGAAGGTGATTTTCATGATTTTCACCACACCCAGGCTGTTGTAAATATAACTTGAGAGTACTCCTTATAGCACATACCACAACCAAGACCCAACACTGACAGCCTTGTGGAACACACTATTCTGTTATTTTTCTTTCCTGAAGAACCCTATGACTGCTGAAGAATACATGAAGAACCTTGACTTTTGCATTTAAGTGAAGAAGGTGGCACTGTAAGTTTATCAATGTATTTAAATTTCTTTTTTCTGATATGAAATGACCAATATCTCAAAGAACACCTTTAATCACATGACCATTTAAATGGTGTTCCTATAGAATGGGAGGAATCTGTGCAGTACCTAGGAAATATGGTAAGCTCAGACTTATCAGATCATCATGATATAATAAATAAAAGGGGCAAATTTATCTCAAGCTTTAATGTTCTAATGTTTAACTTTGGATGTCTGTCGACGAGGGTTGTAAATAAGTTATTTCATTCCTTTTGTTGTTCATTCTATGGCTGTCAGTCCTGGATATTACAGCATATATCAATAGAAAAATTATGTACATCTTATAACAAGGCTTTGCGTCATATTTGGTATTTGCCATATAACTCACACAGGAGTATTGTTCACGGTCTTGCAGGGTCTTCTTCCCTGATAAATATATTGATTGCACGCTTTATCACATTTTTATGCACTATGTATACTATTGAAAATAATATTGTACAGTTCTTAGCTAAAAGAGCTAAGTATACATCTGTCGGTGTACTTGGAAACAATCTACGATATCTTGAAAGTGATATGGATGAATATGGAATGTGGGGTGACACTGGTAATCTTAATACCCTAAAGAGTCACTATCAAAAGATACCAAGGTCTGTTAACATAGAATTAATATCGGAATTAACTGACTGTAAAGACGGATTAAGTACGTCACACTTAACAACTGAGGAAGTAAATGTGCTGATTAATGTGTTGTCTACTGTTGAGGTGATGTCTCTGGACTGAATGGTCCTATATCTGTATTTTGATTTGCATTTTCGTTGTTTGTTTGTTTGTTTTTCATTGTATACAATTAATGTACTCTGTTGTGGTACGAATAAAGATATATATATAAGATAAAAGACACAGGGCACAGATGAGCATGATTCCTCTGTCAAGCTTAGTTCAGTTGTCAGACAGTATTAACTTTTGTAATTTTCATTAATTTTCCTTCAAATATGAGTATTTTATCTATTCTACGAAATGATTTTATCATGTATATTAAAATAATTTTACTAAACTGGTCACCAAAGTCAACAAATAATGCACAATGTGAATTATTTTTGTTAATGGGAATACAAATATGTATCTATATATAGTGAAATACAAATATAAAACAAGATTAAAACAGTCAAGATGGAGAAAGTTGTTTTCCTGAAATTCATAGTGATCATAACCTCTTAAAATCTTATTCTACACTTTATTTGATGTAAAGTTTGTGCTAAGGGATATTTTCAAAGAAATCCGATGCATACTGCACATTGTAATTCTTTATTGATAATTTATATCTAAAATTGCTGTGTTGGGTTCTGCAAGAAAAAGTCACTAGCTGTTTACCATGTAAATGGTTTGTTGCGTTTCCAGAATATTTTTTTCATATATAACCTTTACTTGCCAGTGAAACATAATCAGTTTCCAGTATAAGCTGATTATAGCTTGAGGTGGCACTGCTGTTACATGACATACAGCCATAAATGTTTTCTTTATGAAAGTTCTTTCAAAATAACAGAAAGCTTTGATCTGTTCAATTCCATTCTATATACAGTGGCTGTGTTTTTTTTCCATGCATCTTGAACAATGTGTAATGACCTTTAACAAGTTTTGGTGACATTTCAAAATTTCTGCAGACTCGGCAAAAACCACGTCCAAATTTTCTGCTGCTCCAATGTCACTAAAAGCAGCATTTTACATTCAAAGTGCTTCTTACATAAACTCAGACAGTGTTATTTTGATAAATACTATAATTTGGATTCATTTTATCTATTTTAAGCCTTGAATCCCAGTGCACTTTAGAATATAAAGTTACCACTGGAGTACCCGTGCTGTCTGGATCATTGTGGCGGGTAATGATTCCAAATGATGTTCTACATAAAACTATTTCAACTGATGAAATGAGGATCCAAACAGCTGTCCTGTGTGGTCTTTATCACGTTTCACCTGTTTCTGTTGTCTGGTAAATTTCTTAAATTGTCAATCACAAACAGTGAAAAATCCCCTGACATTTACTAAACTTCTGAAGATTTGTCAAACAGCTTAATGATTCATAAAAATTTCTTATGTACTTTGATCTGCTAACTTTGTGCCCTGCTAGTAACAAATTTCAAAGACATTTTTTTGGAACTTCTTAAAAATTTTTCCAATGAACCTTAATGTCCTTTTTGCCTCAAACTTAATTAATTACATTGAAAATTTCTTAGGGGTTGAGGGCTTGACACGGTCCTACCTGTATCTGTAAGGGCATGTCAAGCAATTTCTAAACAGCCTATGATTCTTGGTTGGTCTGATTCCTGGCCCTGTGCCAGTAACCGTGTTATTAGACCAATGAGAGCAGGTGTCACATGTTTAAAATGTGGAGCTGGATGCACAATGAGATACCACAATCTTTGGTCTGATTACACTTCTCTGCTCGATGTGCACCCTAGTTGTCAAACTCAGACAATTTTCCTATAAAAAGCAGCTGTGACATGAAAAGAGGCCTGGGACAACTGTAGTGTATAACCAAAGGGTGAGGAGAGTACCTATGTGTGGATGTTGGTTTTATCTGCGGCTGCTAAATTATGCCAGTCCCATTTATACAGCTATTTTGTCATGTGCAGTGCATGAAATCCACCTTAACAAAGAACCTGAACGAAACTGTTTCAAACCAATGCACAATTTTGAAATGTGAAGAAAAGTTCATCCAGGGAAGTTCTCCATGACTCATCTGTCATGCCCTTAAGTCAAATACAGAGCTACTGTCTGGAAGACCATTTAAACTTAAGTCTCATGTATAAGGTGTTGAGGCATTCAATTGTTTAAAATTCCCTCCTTACCATCTAGAAATTGCAGCAGGAGACAAACTGGGCATACATGGAGAGGACAGAATAAGATTCAAAGAGACCTATCTTTTACACAGGGCAGAGAATTAGTCAAGAAAAAATATATCCCAAATTCTTCTTCTTTTCTATATCTCCCTATGTTCAACCCATTATCTGTTTTTCTCCTCCAGCAAATGGCTGTCATTAATTTTTGTGACAATGTCAGACTTTGTGTGGGTGGGTGATGCATGGAGGGCCTGAGGAATGCTATATCAAAGTAAAATACCTCCCAGAACTGATCACGATGATGAATTTTGGAAAATGAGCATGGAGGGATAGCATCAGTTCATAATACTAATCTAATACTGAAGATGCTGACATATCAAACTAGTCGATCATTTCATGAAGAGGGCAACCTTACAAAACTTTTCCTGAAGTCTAGGCATATATACTTAGCATTTCATGTAATGGTCGAAAAACATTAACCTTGTCATTTACCAAACCTGGCTAATCATTGAATATTTCAAATGAAAGATATTTTGAGAGATATCATGTATTATTTTATGACACTGAGACAATGCACAGAGATGCTCGTAAACCCATAAGCCCAGTGTATGTGTTTTTTATGAACTTTGTGCATTCTGTAAATTATTTCATGATATTTTGAGTGGTAAATGTAAATGTATCAATGATATGTGTATTTTCAATAACAACAAAAAATTCTCTATTGGAAACAGTGATAAAAATCTCAATTTTCAATTCATTTATAGTTCTGAGGTATCTTTATTGCTAAATTTTATGGTACAAGAAAGGGGCCATAAGTTAAGAATTTAGTTAGGTGGTGACCAGGGCCCATACTTTCCACAATTGTTCTTTTTTATTTACACTATATTAAGTGTGTGGCATTGTGCAATCAATGAGGATGCATGGATTCCTGTAGGAATGATAAGTCACTTTTCAAGCCACCTGAATTTTATAGTCAGGGATGAGTCAATTTTCAAGCCACCTGAATTTTATATTCAGGGATTAGTCACTTTTCAAGCCACCTGAATTTTATAGTCAGGGATGAGTCACTTTTCAAGCCACCTGAATTTTATAGTCAGGGCAGTTTTTTAACAGTGAATTACTGATCTTTGGATGAAATATTCAGCATTTCAACACAGGGTTGGGTTTAATCCAGATAAAACTTGTTTAATCCAGGACAATGGAAAAAACTGTTTTATCCAGTTTAATCCAGTTGTATCTTGATTATACAGGATTAAACTAGATCAAACTAAAAAAAAAAGAGGCCCATGGGTCACGTTGCTCAGCTGAATTTTGGAAAATAAATATTAGCAACTGCATAATATTTTTATTTCTTTTGGTTTTTCATGTAAAAAAGCATTTGAAACGCTAAGAGAAAAAGGCCCTGCTACAATGAAACTGTAAATTATAGAATAATTGGCATAAGCTTAAGCTTATGCACTGTGCAATAAATGAAACCTGTGGCCTGAAACCATAATCATGCACCAAGGGAAACAAGGGACCTATGGGTAACGACGCTCAGCTGTTATATATGATAAAAAAATATGATTTAGAAATGAGGCACATGCTGGTTTTGTGTGGTAATAAGTATAAGATGTATTATGAGTTGTTGTTGTTTAGCTTATGTATGATTTTGATAGTACCTTTGGAGACAGAGAAGAGAATTGATTTCATTTATTTTATTAACAAATAGAGTACTATTGTCACACAGATTTTGACTTGGCCATATAACTTATAAGCAGAACATATAATATAAGAGTTTAACTATTTATTTAAAAAATTACAAATATTGTCCCAGATATAATTTTTATTAAAAATAATAAGAGAATCGTATGATTTTTAAAATGAAATATAACTGAAATGATTATTAAAATAATATTAAAGAATATATTCATGAATGCATTCATGAATACATTTGGAAAGTATTTGCACTGGTATTCATATACTTTCATTTTTACCTGAATTCCCATTCTTTATGCAAGAAATTTTATAATGGAGTACATATTCATATTCGTATTTAAATACAATTGCAAAGTATTCCCACCATGTCTGGTATTTATTCAGTTTTCACCAAACAATGGTGTTGAGAATCCAGAATATACAAAATTCACACATTTAAATAATGATCATAAGTACCTGGTTTTATGGCTTTTATTTATATTAAAAAAAAAATAAATGTGATATATTTATTTTGGACTAATTCACATCAATGTACGCACTAGACACAGTAGGAATCTAGATTAATATTATCAACTGCATCTTTGTCTATCATTAATTTCCTTCATATGACCCCTAATGATTAGTAATGAATAATATGATTTACTTTTTTATTATTAAAATTGAACTGAAAAATGCCATAGGTGACTGCATGGTGTTATTTGGAATATGTGACATGCTATCCATCGATACAAGATTCTTATATCATCAGTTACTGCAAGTTAATTCCCTATTATAATAAGCTAACCAAATCCTTTTTTATTTTTCTTTAATTTGTTATTAAAAACCAATAAAAATTGATTAATTTATTGTTTATTGTTATGTTGTTGGTTAAAACTACTAGATGAGTTGGGTTGGACACCTGGATCAACTGTGGCTGGCCATAAGCTGCCTTGCTGCCCCAGTATATGCCTCGTCTCAAGCGTGCATAATTTGCTGAAAGTTCAACAAGGTCAACATACAGGTGACTCAAGAGTGGCTGGAGAGAGCCAAGGTCAGACATGGTCTCATTAAAACATTAATAAAAGCTACAATTTTTGGCCAATTTCTTTCAGCTTTCTAAACTAAAAAGCTGAAATCCTTATGTGTGCATGATATGAAAATTATATAAACAGAGCTCACATGAAACAAAAGTGAAATGGTCAAAGTTGGGCAAAATTTCAGGTACTAATTTTATATTTATACTAATAACTTATAAAATTTTAAAAATTCAAAACTAATTTTGGGTATTCAATTGAATCTTGATTAACCCTTTACTGTTTACATTTATTTTAGATTTCCGACAAATTCTGACACTATTTACATTTACACTAACAGCCATATCTTTTCAAGCTTTTTTTGTATCTTTATCAATTTTTCAACAGTTCTCACTAAGAGGGTTTGCTGAAGATTATTGAAAATCATTGAAACTTAGAAATAATATGCAATATTTTTGTCCTGAAAGAATCTATACATATCATGGCATTCTAGTTGCCAATTTAGAGTGCTCTTTAGTGGCTTGTAAACAGTAAAGGGTTAAATAATGTTACATCCCTGACAAAAAATCTCTAGCTTCAGCAAGCCCCTTGTTAAGGGAGTAAATATATTTCTTGATTTTTTACAAAGTGCATTATGTTTGGGACCATAACTTAAAACAATTACACAATACTGACATCATTTCTGGTATGTGCACAGAGAATGTATAGAAAAACATGTATATTATATATGATTAAAGTCAGATCAGTGGTTTTGATATTAGGCAGTATTGAAGTGTAACAATGGGTTTTTAATTGAAAAATGAAGTTTTTCATTAATATCTCAAAGGTATTAAGTCCTAGTGACCAAATTCTTGGCATGGTAGGGAATTTTGGAGACATCTAATTGTATGCCAAATTTTAGGAACTGAGAGCTTAAGCTGGGAAGCTGAGCTCTAGCAAACTGCATAACACTAGCCTGATGTAAACAATATGTTACATGGTGCTTGAAAACTTGAATAAAATCTACAGTTTTTGATCAACTGGTTTCAAATTTTTGGTGTTAACAGACAAAATGCTAACAAAAACATGCTGAGAAAATTAAATCCACAGTTCTTACAGGAAAAAAACGTGCCATGGTCAAAGTTAGGCAAAATTTAAGGTACCAATTTTTTATTTTTGTTAATATTTTAAAAAAATTTAAAGATTTTGATCTAATTTTGGGTATACAATTTAATTTTGATTAATTAAAGTTATATTACTTGAAAAAAAGTCCATAGCTTTAACAAGTTTTGTGTTAAGTGATCAAATATTTTTCTTGATTTTTTACAAAATGCATTATGTTCTGGCCCATAACTTTCTTAAATTATATAATACAGACATAATTTCAGGCATGTACATAGGAACTATATAGAGGAATATTTATGGTAAATATGAGGAAAAACAGATGAGTGGTTTTGATATTAGGCAGCCCTGAAGTGTGAAAATAGGTTTTTAATAAAAAATTGAGGTTTTTCCTTAATTTCTCAAAGGAACAAAGTCGCAAAGACCCAGTTTTTGGCTTGGTAGGAGATCTTGGAGACATCTTACACTATGCCGAATTCTGGATTCCTAGGTCTTACGGTTACAAAACGTGCCACATCTACGGACAGACGGACGGAAGACGGACAATGGACCACGACTATAGCTCAGTTGACTTATAGTCAGCTGAGCTAAAAATGAGTCAAACACATAATTATAACATTCATCTGGTTTATGCACCAGCTGAGGGGGGGGGGGGGGGGGGGGGAGTGCATGGCAGAGTGGAAGCCTGCTAGTAGTGGCCAAGCTGAGTCAAGGCAAGCTGCCTCAGGTAGGTTACATAACACAAGTGAAGGCTGTACTACTAGGTGTGCTTGATGTTAATAACACTTGACATGGTGTATGAAAACTTGAATGAAAGCTTCTCTTTTCAATCAATTCCTTTGAAATTTCAGATTTTAATAGATTAAATCCTTATGTATATACGCTGTGAAAATTAAATCAACAGGGCTTACAGGGAAAACAAGGGACCCACAGGTCACGGCTCTCAGCTGTTATATATGACTAGCTGATAAGGCTTTTTACCGGGGTTGGGGATATGTATTAATTGAGAGGATTTCTGGGTACTTTTTATTCAAGAATTCAAAGAAAATATAGATTTTCATTGGTTTGGCATGACCGTAGTATAATTCGTGCACCTCTCTGGGGCACAACACTTGTGAACAGCAAACGTTTTATGAACAGCTGCTTGTTTCTTTTTTGCCACTTATTTTTATCTGCATCTTACTTCTCCATTACATGAATCCTAAACATCATACCTTCCATATACACTTATAACCTCGTCGAGACACTGCGTGAGTGATCCTCCAGTCACTTCAGAAATTCATACACCGGTACGTTGACCTGGTCAGTGGTGATGTTTACAAATGTAAATGTTTGCGAACCGGAATGGGACGCGGGGGCACTCCGCTTTTCGATGATCTTTGACTGGTTACTATTTTTGGACGTTTAAAGTATAGGTTAATGTGAGGAAGACATTAATTCAAGATAGCTCAACTTAACCTCTAAGTTAATTGGAGTAGGAAGACATGAAAGATGAATTAAATGTACGTTTTAAGGCAAGGAAACTGTTCCTGAAGAAAGAAACGGAAATATGCATACCTCGTTGGTAGCAGAAGCGGACCCAAGGGGAGTGCAGGGGGTTGGTCCCCCTTTTCAGTTGCAACCTTTTGTAATCGTAATAGACCAAGTTTTAGGCCTGGAACGTTTCCCTCGACCCAACCCAAATCTTTTCCGGAAATGGGGACCTTGTATTAGGTTTTGTGTTTAATCCTCCTGGGTTGAACCCCTCCTTTTCGTAAAGCAAGCTAGAGTCATGTGTTTTTCACATTGACGGACCACACACGTGGGTCAGAGCCTTTGTCAAATGTCAGCCAAAACATGCATAAATCTGTCACTGAAAGCAAGGTTATTCATATGCACGGAAGTCCTTAAATCAACTTAATTCTGGGCTTGAGGTGACCACAAAGAAAATCCGGTCTTTGCCGAAGGCAGTTTGGCTGTTTTCGCCGCTCATATCAGAAAACACGCAAAGTCACTCAAAATGATGTGTAAATTAAACATTATTGTTTCTAATATGGGCCATGTCACCGAGGGAACAATAACCTTTAAAATGAGGTATAGCACAGTTAGCCACAGTATCATACGCAACACGGTTTCAGAGAACATTGCGAACACAGGTGGACCAAATTCCTACTATAAGTATTAGATCAAAAATATGATTTAGAAATGAGGCACACACTGGTTTTGTGTGGAAATAAAAATAAGCTGTATTATGAGTTGTTGGTGTTTAGCTTATGTATGATTTTGATAGTTTCTAGATTGATATCATTTATTTTATTAACAAATGGATTGCTATTGTCATACAGATTTTGACTTGGCCATATAACTGATAAGCAGCACATAAAAGATAAGAGTTTAACTATTTATTAAAATTTAATAACAAATATTGTGCCAAATATATTTTTATTAAAAATAAGAGAATCATATGATTTTTTTAATAAAATATAACTGAAATGATTATTAAAATAATATTATAGAATATATTCATGAATGCATTCATGAATGCATTTTGAAAGTATTCGCACTGGTATTCATATACTCTCATTTTTACCTGAATTCCCATTCTTTATGCAAGAAATTTTATAATGGAGTACATAATCATATTCGTATTCAAATACAATTGACAATTCACACCATGTCTGGTATTTATTCAATTTTAGCCAAACAATGATGTTGAGAATCCAGAATATAAACAAAGGACCAATGGGTCACAGCGCCCAGCTTAAGTTTTAAATTTTTGCAAATGCAAAATATGAAAAATATTCTATTGCAATGTTTTCATTTATATAAGCATATGAGAAACTAAGAGGAAAGGGGCCCTCCTACTTGGTTATAGTAAAGTTCTAAATATATGATTGCAAACTAATGCTCTGACAAGACTGTCATGAAGCAAAACAGTAAAAGTTTTGAGATACTGTGATGCATATGAAAAATTTACAGATGGACGGGCATGTGGACCGAATGGACTAATACCTTTATTTCACTTTCAAGGAAAAAATGCATTTAAATTTATATATAACCCAATTTTTTTAAGCATATCCACTTTTTCCATTAATAGTTTTTATCTGATTCATTTTTTTATTTACAAGTGTTATAAATTTGTAATAAAAAAAAAATGAAAATATAAGTTAAACTAGAATACGGGTAGTCGACAAGCGACTACGTGTATCCGCCAAAATCAGAGAAGGACGGGTGAAGTGAGGCATGGATTGGGTGGCAAGGGGATATAGAGTAACATGTGTTAAATATTAGAATGGATCTCTGCCACATAAACATGATTGTAGGTGGCGCCACCTGTTATTTGAATGAGAAACTATCCAAGATATATACACATGCAAAATTTCATGTGGCAAAGTCAAACCACTGCAGAGATAGGAGTGATTTTATCCCACAGCAGACAAACAGATGGACGCTGTGCAAAAATGGCTGCAGGTGGCGCCACCATTTTTGTTCTTGTTATAAAGCTATCCAAGGGCTACATTTGTGTAAACAAATTTTCCTGATTGGTTGAATGAGTCTGGAGATATAAGCATGGATGTCTCGTCGTGAACGTGAATGTAGGTGGCGCCACCTGTCATAAAATCAAGAAAGCTATGCAGGATGTATAAGCATGCTGAATTTCAGGTAATTTGGTCAAACCACTGCAGAGATATGAGTGATTTTAACCAAAGACAGACAAACAGATGGACACTGTGCAAACATGGTTGCAGGTGGCGCCACCTTTTGTTGTGTATGTTATACAGCTATCCCAGGGCTACATTTGTGTAAATTTTTTTTCCCGATCGGTCAAACGGTTCCCGAGATATATGGGTTTATGTGTGGAGTGTTAACGTGAATGTAGGTGGCGCCACCTGTCATAAAATCAAGAAAGCTATCTAGGATGTATATGCATGCCGATTTTTAGGTGAATTAGTCAAACCACTGCAGAGATATGAGTGATTTTAACCCCAGGCAGATGAACAAATGGACACTGTGCAAACATGGTTGCAGGTGGCGCCACCTTTTGTTGTGTATGTTATAAAGCTATCCCAGGGCTACATTTGTGTAAAATTTTTTTCCGGATCGGTCAAACGGTTCCCGAGATATATGTGTTTATGTGTGGAGCGTTAACGTGAATGTAGGTGGCGCCACCTGTCATAAAATCGAGAAAGCTATCTAGGATGTATATGCATGCTGAATTTTAGGTGAATTAGTCAAACCACTGCAGAGATATGAGTGATTTTAACCCCAGACAGATGAACAGATGGACACTGTGCAAACATGGTTGCAGGTGGCGCCACCTTTTGTTGTGTATGTTATAAAGCTATCCCAGGGCTACATTTGTGTAAAAATTTTTTCCGGATCGGTCAAACGGTTCCCGAGATATATGGGTTTATGTGTGGAAACAGACGCACAAACGGACGCTGGGCAGAGACGAAAGGTCAGAGGTCAAGGTCACTTGGTTAGGCACCAGTTCACATGTGACCCGATAATTTGTGTAAGTTTCGGAAAAATCTGTCCAGTAGTCTCAGAGGAGTTCTCCGGAAACGAACGCGGCGGCGGCGGCGGCGGATCCCGGTCAAAAACAGTATCCGCAAAACTTCGTTTTGGCGGATACAAATATTAGAATTCTAAGTTGCAATAATTATATATCCAGATTGTAGCTCATATTGGGTCATATTATGCATACATATATATTTTATTATCTTTAAATCAAATGTTTAAACTGAATTTAAAAGAAAATAATGCCACAACGTGGCATCTACGAGATTATTCCTTGAATCCCTATTAAAAAGTTTTGCACATTGGAGTTTTCAATGCATACTTAATTTTATTCACCAAAATAAAATGAAAGATTCAGTAAATTTGATAAAATAAAAACATCTTTTCAAATAAAGTATACACACTGTTGGTTGAATGAGGGACAAACAATATCATTATGCTAATTACAATCTCAGCTATAATAATTACTGGAATTAATAGTCAATTTCCCACCTGGTGAAGTTTTACTCTTCTGAAGTAAAGCATTACTTATCTGATGAACATCCACACTTTCATAGCAATACATCACTTTGTGGACACAATTAAATGTGCACTTTAATCATTGTACCCATGGTGGTACAATACAAAATCTAAAATGTAGCATAGCCAAGAATAAAATAAAATACAGAAAATTATAACATTCATCTAGTTTATGCACCAGCTGGGGGGGGGGGGGGGGAGTGCAGGGCAATGAGGAAGCCTGCTAGTAGTGGCCAAGCAGAACCAAGGCAAGCTGCCTGGGGTGGGTTACATAATGCAAGTGAAGGCTGTATTACTAGGTGGGCTAGATGTAAACAACACTTGACATGGTGTATGAAAACTTGAATTAAAGCTACTCTTTCATACAATTCCTTTGAAATTTCAGATTTTAAAAAAAATTAAATCCTTATGTATATATACTGTAAAAATTAAATCAACAGTGCTTACAGGAAAAAAACGTGCCATTGCCAAAATTGGATAAAATTTAAGTTATTGATTTTTTATTTATGCTAATAACTTGAAAAATTTGCAAAATTCAGATCTAATTTTTGGTAAACAATTGAATCTTAATTAAATAAAGTTATATTCCTGAAAAAAAGTCTCCAGCTTCAGCAATTCTCATGTTAAGTGAGCAAATATATTTCCTGATTTTTAAAAAATTGCATTATACTTGGGCCCATAACTTCAAAATAATACCCAACACTGAGGCCTAAAAAAAAGGTCTTTGTTTCTGATTACATGCCAGAGAAAAATAGGGTAGGTAGGTCGGGAATTTTTTTTTTTTTTTTAATTTTTTTTTATTCAGTTTATGCGACATATTTTCAGAATAAAATGGTAAATAGAATTATGTTAATGCATATCTGTGCCAATCCGTGTACAGTATGATCAAATATTGACCCATTAGAACCATTTTCTCTTGGAGAAATAGGTGTTTGTTCAATCTCTTATAAGAAGTGAATCGAAGTAACTTTCAAGGAATGATCAGCTGGTCGCTGACAAATAATTAAAGTTGGCCGGCCGGCCGGCCGGCCATTCATTCGCCCTCAGAAATTGCGAAATGACACTGTTGAACCATGATGTAGTATGCACGCATTAAGTTGGGGGGAAAATAAAGTGATCATAACATCGGTATATTTGTTTAAAACAAGAAATGTACATCGGCAATCCGCCAAATTGGACATCGCAGTTATGAATATGCTCTTATCATTTACCGCCGTTATATAAAAAAAATATTGCCAAAAATGAATGATCACCACGTGTGACCGCCAAATTTGCGTTTAACTTTTCGTTACATGACCGGCCAACGTTCATTAAATCGTTCGTTTTTACTCCTGCCAGCGCCCGAGCGCAGGTTCAGGTGATTATTGACAGAACAAATACGGGTACATATGTACCCGAATAGGTAACCACGGTTACGTGCAGTGACGAAACGTCATGTCATTGGTTCATTTTAACTCATTTGCATAGCCGAAGACGGCACTGAATTCCGAATATTGCCGACTAGCGACCGTGCATACAAGTGGGCCATTAATGAGGCCTTACGGAAGATGCAAATTTTCGGGCTTAGGGCAAATTTGAACGATCTCGAATCAGTTCCCAGATGGATCACGGCTATCAGACATTCGCGGAGGAGGCCACGTTCATAGCTTGAAAGAAGCTGCTTATTTCTCCAGTGGAACACTTTTGATATTTATCTGCTTCCTATAAATTGAAAAAAAGTTGTTGCGCAGAACTACGTTCTAAGCTGGTGAACCCGCTTATGAATATGACCTTCCACACGCCGTTTTCGCGGGTATATTTGAACTGTCAGTGACGATCTCAGAACATCGTAGTTTGTATCTGTATGACAGATTAAAGTTGTCGACATTAAGTCATACTTCACCCTAAAATTCCACACGCAAACCTCGACTTTTACTGCTTTTGCAATCAGAATCCAAATAAAAATTTTAGGGTCGCACAGTAAATCTAGGGTCGGTCGGGTAACTGGAAACAAAGACCTTTTTTTTTTACGCCTGACCTAATTTTTGGTATGTGCACAGATAATGTATGGAAGAATATGAATGCTAAATATGATCAAAAACAGATCAGTGGTTTTGATATTAGGCACCCTTGAAGTGTAACAATAGCTTTTTTTATGGAAAACGGAGGTTTTTTCTTAATATCTCAATGGAACCAAGTCCTAATGGCCCAATTTTTGGTATGGTAGGAGATTTTGGGGACATCTAATGGTATGCAGAATTTTGGATTCGGAGGTCCAGCGGTTTTAAAACATGCCCTGTTAAAGGACGGATGGCCAGCATGATGGCCGGACGACGGACAAAGGACCACGACTATAGCTCAGATGACTTATAGTCAGCTGAGCTAAAAATGGCTATAGCCAAGGTTGTACAAAATTTAAGGTATTGATTTTTTATTTATGCTAATAACTTAAAAAATTTGCAAAATTCAGATCTAATTTTGGGTAAAAAATTGAATCTTGATAAAATAAAGTTATATCCCTGAAAAAAGTCTCCAGCTTCATCAATTTTCATGTTAAACAAGTAAATATATTTCCTGAGTTTTAAAAAACTGCATAATATTTAGGCCCATAACTTCAAAACAATACCCAGTACTGACCAAATTTTTTGTATGTTCATAGAAAATGTATGGAAGAATATGTTTACTAAATGTGATCAAAAACAGATCAGTGTTTTGATACAAGGCAGCCTTGAAGTGTAACAATTGCTTTTCATGGAAAACAGAGCTTTTCCTTAATATTTCGTAAGAACGAAGTCCTAGTGACCCAATTTTCGGTATGGTAGGATATTTTTGGGACATCTAACTGCATGCAAAATTTTGGATTCATTGGTCCAAGGGTTTCAAAATGTGCCCTGTTAATGGGCGGACAACGGACAAAGGACCACAACTTTAGCTAAGATGACTTAAAGTCAGCTGAGCTAAAAATAAAATACCTTAGACATTGATGGGTTTTCTCCCTTTTACAGATACAGATCATACAGATCTAAGAATCCAACCCAAGTCCATACATGGGGTGGTGACTAAAATGTACTCTCAGATACATTCAACATTTTAGTCACCCCTGGTGGCTACCTTGGTGGCTAGTTGACAGTACTGCCAATATGGGATATTGCTAATGCAGCTTCTTGTGTAGATGGAGGTGATAAACATCATCCAACAAGGCAGTTGATTCAAGATCAAATTCTAATGCAAACTGTGTTATGCAGCAATTTCTTCTGTCTTTTCATGCTTCTGTAGTATGTTTTAACACATCATGATAAATATAATTAATAACACTCCAGCAGCCCGACGGAGACAAAAACAAAGTTACACTGACTTCATTCAGAGTAAGTGCCCATACTTTATTACATACTGATCATTCAGCAAAAGAGTCTAAGCATCTGTATCAATGATTATATGTGGGGGTTGCAGGGCTCGAATTTCATTTTTAAAAATAACAAGCTACTGCTGCCTGTCAAATTTGAACTTGACAGGCAACAAAGAAATTTGACAGGCAGTTTTCATTTGTTTGCATTATTTTTTGGTGCACGCGAGTCGTGAACCAAGTACCGCGCTCTGTGTTTACCTGTGATGCATACAAATCCCAAGTGACGACAGTGGGTGAAATGGAGACACAGACGGGGATTGGGAAATGGGCATTTTTTTACAGGTCATAATTTAATAGCAGGCCTACCGTAAAAACTCACATATAAGTCGATCTCGCATATAAGTCGAGTATAGATTTTCAGGGTTAATATCAGGTAAAAATTTTTTCAAGCCATTCTGGAGGTCAAAACAGGTCTGAAGCAGCATACATGACCATCGAGAGTAGGGCGACAGGCCACTGGGGAAAGGTGGATTGTATGACTGGCCACTCTTTTTTTTTTTTTTAACTGTAAAAATGTCATTTGTTTTGTTGTGCAATCTATTTAAAAGTTATTTGGCATCATAAAGACTCTAAGATTAATAAATTTAACAGGTTGATACTTAAAGTATTTTGCAGAAATGAAGATCGTCTGACACCCAGAATCGGCAGGTGGGCGATAATAGAACAGCCAAGGATTTCTCACACTTTCCGTCGTTGCTGATTTATTTTAAACTTATGATTGTTTGTGCCAGATATAAATAAAAACATGACTATTTAAAAACAGGATTGTTGCGGACTTCTCTACATTTTATATAATCTATTATGAAAAGAACGCGCGAAGCTGGGACCAAGCGAGTCGCCTGAAAAGGCCACGTGACAGTGTAAGCTGTCCTCAGCTTGCTCATATCCGTGGATCAAGGGCAGGATTTTATTATCAGAGATTTTTATTATAGATTCTGAGAAAACAAGTATTCAAGTTTTAATTAACTCCGGTCTTCCTTGCCTCCACAGACGGACGCACTAATGAACAATTACATGCGATATAACTGCATACATGCAGCCTGGGTATCCAGCATAGCGAACCGCAGAGTGAGAGCACGGAAGCCAGGGCAACACGTGGACAACACGTCAGTCGTTCTTTGATCAAACTCCTTTTTCCTATCTTTTTGATGAAAGTTTTCGTGAATGAATCATATATTTCACATTCTGTGGAGTACCAATTTTGACTAAGTCTTGCAGGTTTTGTGTTCGTTTGTTCATAGCGATATCGATGTCAGGTTGAACTTGGGTCTATTTTTCTCCCCGAGCTTTGCTCAGGGCCGCAGTCATTCACTTCGATTTGGGGTGATTTTTAAGTAGGAACTTCCGAACGGAGTGATAATTGCCCCCGCGTGTAAGTACTCAGGTGAACAGCGTGACCTAGTTTTGGGCTTCTTGGGACGCTTATCGGTGCTGTAATCAGCCATTTGTCACCTGTCTGTAGTTCAGATACCACGGCCCACAGGCTTTTGCCGTTTACATGTTGCCGTAAGTTGCAAACTTACGCAAGCACCAAATGTTTTTGTGGGGAAATACTGTAACGTAATTGGATGTCAAATACACAGGGGCCGATGCCCTGGATAAAATCCCAACTGATTACGCAATACCCGTGCCTCCTGCGCTCGTACTTAATCGCCCGTGAATGAAGCTCATTATAGCTAGACGCGGGTCATTGCCTGGTTGCCCGCCAGAGGCCGATATCGGCAAAACAAGACAAAGTAGGAAAACCTAACATAAAAAAGCGGAAGGAAATGGTGGTGATACCCAACAGACGGGATTAACCTATGCCAGGATCGCCGGTGGCTCCCGGGGGCCCGCGGCCTCAAAGGCTGATAGGACCCAGAAGGCTCCCGCTCCCGAAAGGGGGCAGGGCGTGGCTAGCAGTAGCACGTCCACCAGGCTGGCTGGAGGGCGGGCCGCGGCCAAAAACCGCAAGGATAAGGACAAAGGGGCAGCTCCGACGGAGGAGCAAGCCGTGGAGGAAAACCAGGCTCCGTTAGTGATCAAACCAGAAAAACTGATAAAGTTTCTCTGTGAAGTGATCACAGAAACGCTGAAGTTGGCTTAAGTCGACGAGCCCAGAGAACGGGCCGTAACGGTGGTGAAAAAGTCGGCTACTAGACACCTAGGTCTAGAATTGTCGTGGACGGCGCTGTCTGACAGGGGAACGGACAAGGACCGTGAGGAGCCGAAGGCTCGATCGGTAACAGCCAGGAACGCTCCAACCAAAAAGGATAAGGGTAGCTATAGGCAACCCAGATCCAAGAAGGCCGGTAGCAACGGTTTTAAGAAGTCGGTGGGGGGACGTCATGGTTAAGCTCAGTCTGTGTAATGTAAACGTGAACGGCGCGTATGGTAGGAGGAATGAGATCCTCAACTATATCCACAGGCACTCAGTAGACATCATGGCCATCAGCGTGACCAAGCTGACCAAAAACGCATCCTTCACTGGCTATAACCTGCTACACAGGGGACGGCCAGACGGTAACATGGGTGGTGGAGTGGCTCTCTTAATCAAAGAGAACCTGGTATACCGCCAGACGAACTGGCTAGGAAGGCTCGATGTAGAGGCTCTAACCATTAGAGTCAAACCAGTCAGCAGCGGGGACCCGGCAATCGATGTAATAGTGTATTACAATCCACCCCAGTTGCGGCCCCGGGCCCAGCTATTCGAAAGGATAAAGAGGAACAGCAGCCACTATGTGGTGCTGGGGGACCTAAACGCCCCACACACCTCATATGGCAGCAGAGCCTCGAATCTTAACGGAAAGGCACTGATGGATTGCATAGACCGAAACGGTATGGTGATAATGAACGATGGGAGCCCAACAAGGGTCAACCCCACGACAGGTAGTACGAACATACTCGATCTGGCAATAGTCTCACCCGAAGTAGGCCTGGTCAGCAAATTCTATGTAGGGGAAGATGTAGGCAGCGATCACATGCCAATTCATTTAGAGCTCGACTGGAGAGCAAACAGGAAGCCGCCGAGGATGGTTAGACCTTGGAGAAAGGCTAACTGGCGACTATACCAAAATGAACTGGCAGACAGGCTCCGAAACATTGCTGAACCATCGACCCCAGAGGGAATCGACAGCCTGGTCGATAAGCTGACCTCAGAGATGAGAGATTGCCTAGATCGGGCGTGCCCGATGGCGGAACGAAAGAACCGTAACTGGTGGTCATTCACCCCCACGATTAAAGCGCTTGTAAGGGAAAGAAGGCGGATTAGAAGGCTCCAGATCCAACTCCAGACTGAGGAGTTAAAATCCCAATACAACGCTATTAGTCGGAAGGTGAAATATGAATCAAAGCCCAGAAAAAGGCAGAATGGTACGAGTTCACGAGCAGTATGGACCACAGAATATCCGTGGGCGAATTCTGGCGAAAGGTTCACCAGTATACTGGCTCGCTGAACAAGCCATTGGTCGGAACGACAGACCTAATAGGCCCGATGGGATCGGTGGCTAGTACGGAAAAGGACAAGGCTGACTTGTTCGCGGAGACGCTCCGGAACATACACCAGGTCCCAACGGGACCCCAGTTCGATGACCGATCACAGGAGGAGGTTGATCAGTATGTAAGGCAAGGCGAAAAAGAGTTTTACTCACCTCTGGCAAAGGTGGAGAGCTGCTACGCTCAAATAGCAGAGGATGAGCCGCTACTGAGAGCGATCACAAAAGCGGAAGTCAGCAGGAAGCTGAAAAAACTCAAAAGCAGGAAAGCCCCGGGGGAGGACGGCCTCACCAGGGAAGTACTGATCAAGCTGCCGGAGGAAGGGCTGGAAGCGCTCACGACAGTGTTCAATGCATGGAAAAGAGCTAGCGTAATCATGATCCCGAAGCCGGGAAAGGATTGCTCGCTACCGAAAAGCTACCGACCCATCAGCCTACTGCCAATTCTAGGAAAAGTGCTGGAACGCATAATAGCTGGCAGGATCAGTGGACACCTGGAAACAGCGGGGTACTTTAACCCGAATCAGAGCGGGTTCTGTGAAGGCAAGTCAACAAATGACCAACTATTCAGGCTGACACAGGCGGTAGGGCAATGCCTGCAGCGATCTTGTGATACTATAGGTGTATTCCTAGACGTCGAGAAAGCCTTTGACGCAGTATGGCGGGATGGTCTAAGGTACAAGATCGCAACGCAGGCTAAACTGCCGGCTCGCATCGTGAGGATTCTCTCATCCTTCCTAAGAGATAGGAAGCTATGGGTCAGAGTAGGTGACGCTAAGTCGCACGAGA
This sequence comes from Sipunculus nudus, assembly GCA_026874595.1. Lineage (NCBI taxonomy): Eukaryota > Metazoa > Annelida > Sipuncula > Golfingiida > Sipunculidae > Sipunculus > Sipunculus nudus. The sequence goes on from CM049312.1 coordinate 49,011,028, forward strand.
TCGAACCCGCTGCTGGCACACCACAGGGCTCAGCTCTCAGCCCGTTGCTCTATGTCATATACGTCAACGACATGCCTAGCCTGTCCGAGAAAGGGGGAGTCCGCACGGGGGCGACGAGCCAATTTGCGGATGATACTGCGCTATGGACACATAGCAAGAGAGCAGCACCCAGGCTACAGGCAGGTCTAGATGAAGTGACCGAATGGTGCGCCAGATGGCGGGTAAGAGTCAATGCGACAAAAACGCAGGCTTGCAAGTTCGGTAGGCACCTGAGCCGACAAAGCGCCAGAACTGAAATTGGCCGGAGAACCAATTCAATTCACAGACCAGGTAAAATTCCTGGGGCTAACGGTTGATAAGAGACACACATGGGCGGCTCATATAAAGGATATCGAACAGAGGGTCAAAGCGAGACTAAACTGCTTAAGAGTGCTAAAAGCAGGGACAGGGGGCATGTCAACCCAAAGTTTGATATACCTTTATAAAGCCTGGATCAGACCGGTTATGATGTACGGCTGCATAGCCCTGATCTCAGCCAAAGAGCACCACATTAAGACACTTCAACGGCTTCAAAACAGAGCCTTAAGGACGGCCTTGAGACTCCCGCCTCGAACCCGAGTATCTGTGCTTCACGAGAAGGCAGAAATAGAATATGTGAAAGACCACATTCTAAGGTTGAGCAAAGGCTATGTCGAAAAGGTGAAGCAAGAGAAGTTCTATAAAGACCTCAAAATGTTGCTCGACTGGCAAAAAATCAGTGGCAAACGGAACCCCAGTATCATCACCCCACTAGAAAAAGTGGGGGAGGGGTAGAAAGGCTCCGGGCTCTGCAGCGCCCAACTGCAAAAGCAAAATACGGGCCGTAATGGCGGTCCCGTGTCCAGAAGGGGATGGGCACGTAAAAGATCCCATACTGTTTTTCGATAGAAGAGTAGGCCAGCCCGTTGCCGACAGTATGGAACCAGGCCCTAAAGAGCCAGCCGTTTGGTGGATAAAAGTTGAGGGGATCCCGAAAGGATCAGGGACAAGGCTCCGAGACGTAAAAACCGGGGGTCCGGTCAGGACCAGCAGGGACAAGGCTCAAGCATGGTGGCACGAGAACCAGGAAAGGCTCCGGAAAAGGCTCAGATCGAACGAACACCATACCTGGTCGAAAGGGACAAGGCTCAGGGCAGGACTCACGGTAGTCCAGGGGTAGGCCGGTGACGCTCGGACATTACTGGCTGGTTGCTAGGCTCAGGCTCCCGGGTTTACTTGGGGGATTCCCCGGTGGTGGTCGGCCAGCGAGGGCGGGCCGGACCTGGCTGGCTGGCGTGTCAGTTCTGGCGACCTCAGTGCAAAGAGGGGGGGTACCCGAAGAGGCAAAACTGCGGCGTAGAAACCCTAGTTATTGCCTGAGCGGTGTAACGGACATGGTCATGCCTGGTTGTCATCAACCATGTAAATTGCAAACATTTTAATATACTGCATTATCCAAATGAAAGAACAGCGTAAATGGTCAAAATTTGAAAAAAAAAAATAATCGGAAACCTTATTAGACTGTATTTTTGGACCGAAAGGGGGACTTGTGTACCTGACTTCACCGGAAACGGATATCTAGTTGTCGATCAGTTAAGACATTCAGGCCGGCAGTTTGACTAAGTTCGTGCAAAATTTTGCCTCTCAGGCTTAGACCCGCACTTAAGTAGACTCCTCTTTCTTGGATAATTTTTTTGGGAACAAATTTCTCGACGTATATGAGTTTCTTTACGGTAATTTGGACGAAGATAGACCTTATAATGGATATATTAATGGTGTTCCCAGTATTTATTTATATACTATATATGTTAAACATGAGGTACGTGGGATTTTACAAATGAACACAGCGTGGATACGATGTAGTTTCCCGCAAAACTGTATTACCAATATCCTTATACAGCGGACCAATTAGATAACGCTTTACATAATGTATTCGTGTAGCCCACGCTGCAGTAATGGCTATGCTTAGCTATGATTGGCTGATAACAGCCGGCTATAAAAGATCATTTTTCATATTGGCTGACGGGTATCCATTTTTTATCTGAAATGTTCCCGGAATTTCCCCGAGTAGACCTGAATGGTGGCTAGCTTAGCGCCACTGTGAGTCACTGTAAGAGATTATTGGCTGGTTTGCTGGTTTCCCAGGCCGGTTTCCTCGAAAATGGGGAACCAGTAATACTTATTTTTTTTCTAATAAAATACTGTGGTTGCCTTTTTGTTCGCGAGGGTTTTAATTTCGCGATATTCGCGAATGGGAAATAATCGCGAAAATGAAACCCTCGGGATTAATTGGCCAATGGATTACGTCCTTCTTATTTAATGTAGCCAATATTTGTATGGGAATAGATTAGAACAATGAGAATTGTTATAATAAGTTACATCCATGCAGGTATAGGGAAAACGTTCCCCTTAATTTGAACTTAAGTACCTGTGCTTTGTGTTCGGGCCCATCGTTATATGAGAAAAATATCACAAACTCATGACTTATTCTCATTTTATAACACACATAGGTATGGCTTACCATATATTTTGGTTCTGGTGAGATCGCGAAAATGAAACCCTCGCAAAACAATAAAAATTGAAAAATCGTGAAATTTCAGCCTCGCGAATATGAAGCCAACCACAGTAGCATATAGAGTGGCTGTGATAGTGTACAGACAAGAAGAACGTAGCGAGGAATTTTTTTTACCAGCAGCTTGCTGCTCGTCAGGATCTTGGCTGACGGCAGACAGATAATTTTAACAGGCATTTGCCTGTTTCCAGTCGTCAAATTGAGGCCTGGGGTTGTGTGGCATCCTCACACTACACAAGGCATATACATGTCTGAGGGGTTTGCACAGATCCGTGCAAGCTTGCATAGTATAAACTCTCCCCACGCAGATAGCCCATAAGAATGAACTCCTCAATTGCTTTTTTTTCAGTGACTGACGCAATGTGGAGTCCATAGATTGCACCTGCAGTTAACTGTGATTATAACACTCCATACACAACTGTGAGATTTAACATATATCCATTGATCAATGTTCAGTACATCTATGTGTATTGTATATCTGACCACTAGAAAACATTACTGTTCTGTTTTCAGCCCTGTTTTGCACCAAGGAAGTTAAAATATGATCATAACAGTACACAGGCCTAAAGCCTTATACAGGACTGCCACCAAATGTAAGATGCCTACCGCCGCTGTTAATGCGTCAATTCTCTCTGGACAAATAATATCAGCTGTTGATGTTACAGGTGCTTCATGCTTTCCAGAATGGTTATTTTTTTAGTAAAGGCCTTTTGACATAAATTATGTGGACATTGGTTTGTTAAAACCATAGGAAATATCTTTATTCAATTTCCTTTCTAGGAGTAACAGATCGTAATGTGCTATAACCCCAGTTAGCCCTTTGGTGGGCCGGCGACGCAACAGAAACCTGAAGCCTCACCATACTGCAGCAAACAGCTGTGCTGAATGCATGTTGGATGCTGGGCAGCACTGGTTTGTTTGCCTGCAGTTTTTCAAGCAGGCCGTCATTTACTGCCTCCATATACGGGAACCGGTCCTTTCGTCACCACAGTCATTTCGTCACCAAAGGAAATTGGTGACGAAGTGACTGTCAAAATGCAACAGGCTGGACTTGGCCGGGCACGTTCTTAAAATCAGCAATTCAAATGCATAGGGAATGACAGAAGAACAGAATATTGATTGACAGAAGAATGAAATATGGCTGGGAAAATAGTTACTGCAAAAAAACAAAAAAAAAACTTTTATACTCTGCAAAGGCCGTCTAAGATTTTAGAAAGTTCTTTTGACGACTTGTTTCTCTGTGTCAATTGTGGACGTGGAGTTTATTTAACAAAAACACCTGCGTGTGTGAAATAAAAGAACATTTCAAGCTGTGAGGGAATCGTTTGCGGTGAGCAGTGACGTAAATAGCCCTGAATACCATTGGCGGCCAGTTGGCCATGCTGCGCAATGTTTGTATTTATATGTAATCCACTCCTTGCATGGCGGTTCTACTTTTTACCGAAACTGACCTCTTTTACCGGAACTGACCAGAACTGACTTTAAAATATATTAAATTACATTTAAATTAAATAATTTTTTTTATTTTTATATTCTGAGACAATGTGACACATCGTAGTACAGTAACAACACATCATAACAAACATGATAAAATACAAGGTTTTGTGAAATGATCATACAATAAAAGAAAATTTTCCGTTTATGTTCTTTTGTAAATATTTATTCAGTTTTAACATTATGTTTCAATTTTATTTAAAGCCGAAAATTTCATGTAATTTACAATTTAATTTACATTTGGTCAAGTATTATTTCCTCAGTAAAATTATAGTATTTTCAGCATCTTTTCCAAAACAATTTTGAATATTCTGAACATGCAAACACAGCAGAATGACATAATTTTAGAATGACAGAAACAGTGCTGAATAGGCCATCACCCTCTGATTGATCTGGTTTTGTTCTCTTTGAGCAACTGCACGGTGTGATGAGCTGATAAGGGGTTAGCTGCCGACGGCGACGAAACAGGTTTCAGGTTTCTGTTGCGTCGCCGGCCCACCAAAGGGCTAACTGGGGTTATAGCACGATACGATCTGTTACTCTTAGAAAGGAAATTAAATAAAAATATTTCCTATGGTTTTAGCAAACCAATGTTCACATAAAATTGTATGTCGAAAGGCCTGTAATAAAAAATAACCATTCTGGAAAGCATGAAGCACCTGTAACATCAGCAACTGATAGTATTTGTCCAGAGAGAATTGCAGCATTAACAGCCCCGTAGACATCTTACATTTGGTGGCAGTCCTGTATATGGCTTTAGGCCTGTGTACTATTATGTTCATATTTTAACTTGCTTTGTGCAAAATAGGGTTGAGAACAGAACAGTAATGTTTTCTAGTGGTCAAATATACAATACACATAGATGTACTGAAGATTAATCAGTTGATATATGTTAAATCTCACTGTTGTCTATGGAGTGTTATAATCACAGTTAACTGCAGGTGCAATCTATGGACTCCACAATGCGTCAGTCACTGAAAAAAAAAGCAATTTAGGAGTTCATTCTTATGGGTTAATTAGGGGTGATAATGACTGGCTGCTCTCACTCCTAGGCTTGTCACTGAGCTGTTGAGGCTCTTTTGAGCTCTTTTACTGGTTGTCAGTAGGCTATAGTTTTGAGCGAATATAAAGAAGACAGCTTTTCTGCAGCTCTATACAAGGAAACCCCCACTATACTATGCAAAACTTTGAGTGAAACATTTAATTTAATATTTGAGAAAACAGTTTCTTCCTGTCATGACATATTGACTTTTTTTAATCATAAATATGATAAAATACATCAGCAGCTGAAAGACACCGGCTTGCGCTGTCGTTTTATGAAGAAATGTGTCGAAAGTTGCAAAGTATACAATAAATAAGTTCATCTAAAATTTTCTGCCATTGTATCAGTATGTCCTAAATATTGCAAAAAAAATGATGTGCGCCCCTTGTTGGACAAATTATATCGACTGGAAGGACCTATATATAGCAGCATCCCCGAGGACAAAAAGATGTTAAAAAGAAAAAAAAACTTCTCCTTTGCATTCATTAAATTATTTCTGAATTTTAATTTTAAATGTGGTACATGTGCAACACTTAGAAATTAATTAATCTAACAATCCAAGGTAATAAGGACAGAAAAGTTCAAGGCATCCCATCATTTGTCATGTATTAATAAGCTGTTGGAATGAATCCTTACTCAAACTGATTGACTAGTGGAATTTCACATTTGTTTTTCAAATGGTACAAATTGTAATCATAAAAACACTGCAACTTGCTTAACATCCAGACAAGTCCAGACAATTGGGAATTATTATAAAAGTGTTCATCTTTTACATGTTTTTTAGCTCAGCTGACTGTAAGTCAACTGAGGTATAGGAATGGCGTTCTTCAAGTCTGTTCTAGCAGAAGCAGATCCAGGGGGGGTCCAGGGGGTCCGGACCCCCCCTTTTTCACCCGAAGCAACCTTTTTTAAGGGGGTTTGGAAGTAATTTTGCGGCCTGGACCCCCCCTTTTCCTGACCTGATGACCTTTTTTTAGGAGTTTCATTAGTCCTCCTGGGTTGAACCCCCCCTTTTTCTAAATCCTGGATCCGCCCCTGTCTAGTACCATTTTAAGCAGATCCTGTAAGATATTGGTTGTCACAGTTGATTATAACTCATCAAATTATGTTATTATAAAATATGTTTTAAAATAACTTAACAAGTGCTTTATTTTCTTTTAAGTTCTGATAACATGCAGTCAGTTTTGGTCAGTTCCGGTAATATGAACTCAGTTTCGGTCAGTTCCGGTCATTTCCTGTAAAAAGTCGACCCCCTTGCATGGTGTATCCTGAGCCTTTAATAAAAAGAATCAACAACCAAACAAACTTTTCAGTATAGGTACCATTGTGTTTTAATTTTAATTGTAATACATGACATTTTATCATACCAATATTGGTGACGAATTGACCATTTGGTACCGCATGTAAATTGGTGACGAAATGACTGTGGTGACGAATCGACTGGTATCCCCATATACGAGAGTATCGGTATTAGCGATATCCCGTATTAGACCACACTGCTAACCAGACCAGTACGTAGTGTTTTCGACCCTTAATATTAATAATAAGGTCTTATCAACTGAGCTGTGTTTGAGGAAATGTAAAATAGTTATTGAGTAAAACTACCAAAATTTCAACTAGATAAATAAAGAATATAATTGAACTCACTTCTACTCTTGCCTTCATAACATTTTTATCGGCTACATCGTCGTCTGCAGACACCAAGACCAGTGCTATCAGAAGAATCATCTCATTTCTCCACGCCATGTTGCTTGTGTTCTGGCAGTGCCACGGGGCGCTCTGTGAATCCACGCCTGCCACGCTTCACAAACACGCGGCATGTTTTGAAAATCGGGGCTGTGTGTAAAACTCGGAAGTCGGAAGTCGGAAGCCAAGGATTCTTAATAAAAAAAATTGCTAAAACATGCACAAATTACCTCTAGATCAACACCATTTTAATTTCTTTTGATAGAATAAAGTCTGTTATATCATTCCATGAAGAATCATAGTTATCCATTTCGTAATCTGAAAATTTATAGACGATTTTGTGCTCGGAAGCCATCTCGGAAGCCAATAGGAAATGCAGGGATGCGGTCCAAATGTAAATCTATATGAGACTGCTTAACAAAGAAAGCCGTTTTACTCTGTTACAGTTTATTTTCAAACATTTCCTGAATCATTTTTGCTAAGCTAAATGTTTTGTTGATGTTTTATTGATTTGTTGTTGAATTTTTTTTTCTGTTGGCGCGATTTACAATATGTATATAAAACGTGTTAATGTTTGTGCCGTCTGGTTTTTTTTTTTTTTTATAAATTTCAGAACATTAACTTTCCGAACATTGTACATAACAGCATAAAAATACCGAGGAAATATCAAATCGTTCTGCAAAAACAGAAACAATTTTATTTTATATGAACGTTAAATGTTACAATCGGCATCATATGTATTTACACATGTATTGTGTATTTATTTCTGTCAAGGTTTTGTTTATGTTTGTTTTTCTTTTTAAAGTTATCCAATACATCTGATGAATCATTATCAAACAATTCAATGTGAAATATTTTGCATATTATGCTGTCTATTTTGGCAATTTTTTAAAAACTTGAATTGAAAAGGGTTTCATTTTACAGCATGAACATATCGGGGGGAAAATCACATTTTGAATTTGTAAAATGTGCATTCTGATCATGAAATATAAAATATATTTTGGAATTAATTAAATATTACATAATAGATATTTGAGTCTAAGAGATACGTAATCCTGATGAAATTTTTTATCAATGGAACATGAAAAGGTTGGTCAATATATACATGAAACATAAAACATTTTATCGAAACAACCTTTAGAAACATTTTCAGGACGTCGTGCTTCTGTCAAATTTAAATTCTATTTATCATTTTAATTAATCAATTATTACTATGTTGTTTTACAAAATGAAAAAAAAAAATATGACCACAAAATATTATTTTAAGAAAACAACATTATGAATGTTTCACAACAGATTGAATTATAAAAAATATGTCATCTGGAAGATTTTGAAAATGCTTGACACGCATGCTGACGATTTGATGACCAGTGCATGTTTGTGGCTTCCGAGTTTTCCACATTTGGACTACTATACCAGGCACTTCCGATCGAGTGACTTCCGAGATGGCTTCCGAGCACAGGATCTTCTATAACTTTCACATTATTGAATGAATAACCATGATTCTTCACAGAATGATAGAATAGACTCTAGTGTATCGATAAAAATCGAAATAGTATTGATGTAATGGCATTTTGTATATGCTTTATGGTTTTGTTTTTTAAAAAATCCTTGGCATCCGACTTCCGGCTTCCGACTTCCGAATTATACCCTATTGTTTATGCCCACGGAAATCACTAAAAACGCAAAAAACACGCCCTCCCTATTTACCGTAAGCATCCTATTGTGAGTACCCGTTACCTGTCCTAAATATACGTCACGTTATTGGACACGGGAACCAGTCTAAAAATCGGAGTGCATATTGATCACGTGGTCCTAATTGTTTTCATGACCTGGAGTTACGAAGCCCTGGGCCCACTCTGGTTGGCCCTCGTCCGCCACGTACGGACTCCATTTATCTGTGATATGGAGTCCGACCGTCTAGCGGTGAGAGTTCACCCTGCCTAACATGGAGGGACCTGTAACATGAATTATCACTGCTTGTTGTGCGATAGAGAAACAATCTTGTATTTATATATAGAAATAAACTTTTTATGTATCAAATTAAATCGATATATCACATTTAGTGCGCCTGTAAATGTTTTTTATCCTTTGAACTGCCAGGGTTCAGTTGTTGCATGCCAACTGGACACCGCCGGAAAAGGAATCCCATTCAAATTAGGTGGGCAATCTATGCAAAAGATGAATTCAGGGGGGCTTTTCCCAGGAATGCCAGTGCCGTGCACTAGGATAGACCATATTTTCATAAGCATCCTTCCCATCATACATCGCGTGTTGTCAATGATGCTAATTTCCTATTGGTTGTTCCAACCGAAAAGCGCCATCGGCCAGACGGAGACGAAGCAATATCTGACTTCATCCAGAGTAAGCGCCCAACCAACCAAAAGAAGTATACGCTCATCGAGCAGCTACAGGTTGCTGCGGTCAAGACCTCAGCCCTGTGCGCTCCTTAAGCATGTTCTCTGAGCCAACAGTCGCAGTGCCACGCCAAGCCAAGCAAGGAGCCATAGGGGGCGCCCTCTTCTCTCCTGGGTTGAAGTCCTTGTTAGAAAGCTACAGCACCCACAGCCACAAAGCCCGAATTAAGCAACCCGCATTCCCTCCACCGATCCTAGCAGCGGAGACCCAGCCATGCCATTCGAGAGCCGAACTCGATCCTTGTGAACGACTTTACTTCGAGGACGCAAAGCCCTTTTACTTGCGATTTCGGTCATTTGGACCGTTTTAACCAGTTTCCCGGTTGTGCAAGTTTACAAGTTTTTTCATCATCTGCAAAGAGTAAGCGCCCATACTTTATTAATGCTGCGCCCATACTTTATTAATGCTGATCATCCAGCAAAAGTTTTGGTCCAAACCGAGTCTTAGCATCTGTAACAATTATAATATGTGGGGTTTGTTTGGTGTCCTCACGCTTCACAAGGCATATACATGTCTGAGGGTCTGTACGGATCCGTACAAACTTAGATAGTATAGACTCTCCCCGCCAGAGGCTGCAGCGCTTGTATTGTTTACTATACATGTCAGCGCTGCAAGACTGCAGCAAGGTTGGCCCTAGCTGTTATTGCAGGAGGCCTTAAAAGAAACCTATAGTTTGATTTTTAAGTGTGTTAAGCATAATCTCCAATAAATTGACAGTATTGGTCTTTCTTTTAAATCTGTGGCCAATCAAAGACATGTTGTCCAAATGCTTGTTTGGGACTGCTTCGAGGGGTATTTTGGGCTTCACTGTATTCGGACCAGGGTGGTTAAAAAAGCTTTTAAAAGGAGATACACAAGGTCTAGTTTTACTGAAGAAACAACCAATTCTCAGGTAAAAAAAAAAAGTTAAATATCAGAATTTAGGGGCGAGTCTAGAATTCAGACTGCTGTTTGAGCCATTGAGTTTGAGTCAATGAATAAAACTTCCAAAATATCATTAAAACTAAAAAAAACCGTTAACTTACAAAGGAGTAACGTTAAACTGGATATATTGTAAGATTTGGCATGATAGGTTGTATATTCTTGTATTTCATGTCACACTTAATGAGTTCAATGGGCTTCTCTCTCTCTCATTTGCAGCTGTTCTCAATAATAGGAATATTTTAATTATTATTATAACTTACTGATTTTGTGAATTTAATCTTTCGTATACATTCAAACCTCTGCATTACCTTGTGACATATCACACATGTATAACAAGCCTTTGTTCCATGGGTACTGATTGCATAATCTCCTAGTCATGGCCACTGGGTCCCGTATTTGTACAGGCCAGGTCCTAATCTGTTAATCTCATCAGGGTAAAGTGTTGATCTCATCAGGGTGACCACTAATGGGGGGGGGGGGGGGGTCCCGTGATGTTTGGTCAGCTAAGAGCACACACAGATAGATGATATCAGGATAACGTATAATTACACTGTATGTAGACCTTGTATATGTCAGGGTATAATCAACAAACTCTCATTTCATTGGCCAGTATAGGGGGTGGAGTTCACCTCACCCATCTGACCAATGGAATGAATGGGTGATGTTATTGGTTATATTCAAATGAGAGAGAGAACAAAAACCATGGGATAATTATGTGTGGGCAGATTTCCACTTTGGCGACTCGGCACCTAGGACAGTTTCTGTGTATGGACATTTTTATCATATACTTAATACAAGAAGAATAAAAAATGGTTACCTAAGTTACCGAATTTGTGTGTTGTGGCTGTGTGCCACAAGTGCCACAAACTTGCTTGAACGAGAGCGTGACTGGGAGAAGTTTAGTCAAGTAATATAAGTTTACATTGGCGTCGCGTGCCAGGTCGAACTAAAATGTCAGATCACACGCATAGAGATAGAAAAACTCCTGCACCAACGGAGAGAGCAGTGTTCAAGCACATGAAAGCGAACCAAAATCAAATACGCTGCCGAAACTGACGCCTCTACAATCCCTGTGGTCCTGATGTGTCCATCAAGAAACGCTAGCAGTGTCACAAGCTGTGGAGAGGACATGCAGAAACGCTCAGGATGACAGTAAGAAGTTAAACGTCGAAGAATTTTATTTTATTAATATATATGCTTCTAAAAAAAATGTAAAACGTCTTTATATATGATTATAAAAAAAATAATGACAGAATGTATATTTTTTTTTATTTTGTGACATTTCAATGTGTATTGTAAATAAGAAATCTATGAGCTTTTCAGTTCTCACTTTATCAGGTGTAATTTGATTTATGGTTGTCTTTGTATTTTGATAGTTCCCAGTCCTAAATATTAGATCGTCCTGCTGTGTGCTGCAAATTTTAAATATAGTTCTGGGTGACAGATTCACTGCATATGCCATCATGTGAGGCATAGACTTAAACTTGAAACACTATGTATACATATTCTTGAGGCAATTATTTATAGATGTACTTTAGATAAACCAAGTTATCACTTCAGAAATTAAAACGGAAATGTCTTATTTATGTATCTAGAAACATCATGTTTTGAGCTGAATGTTGTACACTGTTTATTGATTGTCCCCTGAATATTAGATCTGACTGTATGGGTGGAACAGATAAGACTAATTTCATGTTGATAGAGTCACAATGCTAAAGGGGCCAGCATAGACTTGGGCGTTCAATACAGTGCATAGTCATGAAGCTAAACATTAAATTTTAAATTACTAGACACAAGTTCATATTGAATCACTCTTTTCATTTATAACACTTTTATTTTACATTAAGCTGAATGTTGTACACTGTTTATTGATTGTCCCCTGAATATTAGATCGGACTGTATAGGCGAACAGATAAGACTAATTTCGTGGTGATAGAGTCACAATGCTAAGGGGTTCAGCATAGACTTGGACGTTCAATCAAGTGCATAGTCATGAAGCTAAACAGTAAATTTTAAAAATCATTAGACACAAGTTCATATTGAATCACTCTTTTCATTTTTAACATTTTTATTTTACATTAAGCTGAATGTTGTACACTGTTTATTGATTGTCCCCTGAATATTAGATCTGACTGTATGGGTTGAACAGATAAGACTAATTTCATGTTGATAGAGTCACAATGCTAAAGGGGCCAGCATGGACTTGGACGTTCAATACAGTGCATAGTCATGAAGCTAAACATTAAATTTTAAATTACTAGACACAAGTTCATATTGAATCACTCTTTTCATTTATAACACTTTTATTTTACATTAAGCTGAATGTTGTACACTGTTTATTGATTGTCCCCTGAATATTAGATCTGACTGTATAGGCGAACAGATAAGACTAATTTTGTGGTTATAGAGTCACAATGCTTTATAGGGAGTCGAGCATAGACTTGAGCAGTCAATACAGTGCATAGTCATAAAGCGAAACGTTAAATATTAGAACATTAGCCATAGCTGCTTGTATAACGAATCATTCTTTTTAATTATGTCACTTTTACCCTACATTAAGCTGAATGTTGTGAACTGTTTTGGTAGTCTCCTGAATATTAGATCTGACTGTATAGGCGGGACGGGTAAGACTAATTTCATGGTGATAGGGTCACAGTGCTGAGCGTTCAAGCATAGACTCAGGCTTCATTAGACAAGGTGAACATTAAACAGAGCTTAACGAAATATTTTATTCAAAATGCTTAACCTATTAAATAACATTTATTATTTTTTGTACATTCTGAAAGGATGGATTATAATTTTACATGTGGGCTAGCCGTTTTGCACTGAATCTTGTGTACTGTTAACTGATAGCGTAATTGTGAATAATAGACCTCACTGCTGGGGGGCAGGTAAGACTAAGTTCATTGTACGGTCTCACTGTTTAGGGGCGAAACAAAGACTGTGGCTTTCAGTGCAGTGCATTCTCACGCTGCAGGATGCAAGTTCTCTTCCGATGTAAACATGATTCTTCAGTATGTATAACTATTAAATTTACTTTATTTTTTAGCAAATTAAAAATTGCATTCCACCTTTTTTTATATAAACTGTAATTCCTGCTGTTTTGTACTAGGCTTTATGTATTGTATATTGATGTTTTCATGAACATTAGATCTTACTGGTGGAAGGTACAGATGAGACTAACTTCATGTACGAGTCTGATTGCTGATGTATACAGCAAAGACTGGCTTTCAATGTAAATCATAAGATTTGGCAAGGTGCATGTATAAGCAAGTTGGAAATAAGTTTGACTAAAATTTTCTTTAATTACAATTGGTTTAACCATGTCATTGGTGTGTATATATATATATATATATATATATATATATATATATATATATATATATGAGTTGTAGTGTATTATATTGTGTGTGTATCAGCACCACTGCAATGGACTTACGAAGGAGGAAATTTTCTGGAAAAATATTTAATTATACGAGGCCCAGACCGAGGGCAAGGGTATTCTGCACTGTGGAGGGAAGCAGGCAGGGAAATGAAAGCGAGGAAGCACCTCTGGGGACTAAGACCACAATAATGTCTCCCCAGAGGGTGAGATGCTCGGGTTTCCACATGCTATACGGTCAATGAACTGATGCTAATGAATATTTAAGAAATGTGTACTATAATATCAATTTGCATATTTTTTTAATAAAAAAGACATGTTCACATAAGTTGTCATTTAGATTATTAATTTATGTACTTGTATTTTATCATGCCAAATCTTGTTCTTCTGGGATAAATGTGACAATATAAATTAGCCATTGGTATACACATATTTATATAGGTTCACATTAAGGACTTTATATATGTATTAAAAAAAAAGAAAATCATTCTGATTTTCTTTTTTTTTATCATGGGTGGTGTGCGAGTGTAAGATTTGGCATGATAGGTTGTATATTCTTGTATTTCATGTCACACTTAATGAGTTCAATGGGCTTCTCTTTCTCTCATTTGCAGCTGTTCTCAATAATAGGAATATTTTAATTATTATTATAACTTACTGATTTTGTGAATTTAATCTTTCGTATACATTCAAACCTCTGCATTACCTTGTGACATATCACACATGTATAACAAGCCTTTGTTCCATGGGTACTGATTGCATAATCTCCTAGTCATGGCCACTGGGTCCCGTATTTGTACAGGCCAGGTCCTAATCTGTTAATCTCATCAGGGTAAAGTGTTGATCTCATCAGGGTGACCACTAATGGGGGGGGGGGGGGGGGGGGTCCCGTGATGTTTGGTCAGCTAAGAGCACACACAGATAGATGATATCAGGATAACGTATAATTACACTGTATGTAGACCTTGTATATGTCAGGGTATAATCAACAAACTCTCATTTCATTGGCCAGTATAGGGGGTGGAGTTCACCTCACCCATCTGACCAATGGAATGAATGGGTGATGTTATTGGTTATATTCAAATGAGAGAGAGAACAAAAACCATGGGATAATTATGTGTGGGCAGATTTCCACTTTGGCGACTCGGCACCTAGGACAGTTTCTGTGTATGGACATTTTTATCATATACTTAATACAAGAAGAATAAAAAATGGTTACCTAAGTTACCGAATTTGTGTGTTGTGGCTGTGTGCCACAAGTGCCACAAACTTGCTTGAACGAGAGCGTGACTGGGAGAAGTTTAGTCAAGTAATATAAGTTTACATTGGCGTCGCGTGCCAGGTCGAACTAAAATGTCAGATCACACGCATAGAGATAGAAAAACTCCTGCACCAACGGAGAGAGCAGTGTTCAAGCACATGAAAGCGAACCAAAATCAAATACGCTGCCGAAACTGACGCCTCTACAATCCCTGTGGTCCTGATGTGTCCATCAAGAAACGCTAGCAGTGTCACAAGCTGTGGAGAGGACATGCAGAAACGCTCAGGATGACAGTAAGAAGTTAAACGTCGAAGAATTTTATTTTATTAATATATATGCTTCTAAAAAAAATGTAAAACGTCTTTATATATGATTATAAAAAAATAATGACAGAATGTATATTTTTTTTTATTTTGTGACATTTCAATGTGTATTGTAAATAAGAAATCTATGAGCTTTTCAGTTCTCACTTTATCAGGTGTAATTTGATTTATGGTTGTCTTTGTATTTTGATAGTTCCCAGTCCTAAATATTAGATCGTCCTGCTGTGTGCTGCAAATTTTAAATATAGTTCTGGGTGACAGATTCACTGCATATGCCATCATGTGAGGCATAGACTTAAACTTGAAACACTATGTATACATATTCTTGAGGCAATTATTTATAGATGTACTTTAGATAAACCAAGTTATCACTTCAGAAATTAAAACGGAAATGTCTTATTTATGTATCTAGAAACATCATGTTTTGAGCTGAATGTTGTACACTGTTTATTGATTGTCCCCTGAATATTAGATCTGACTGTATGGGTGGAACAGATAAGACTAATTTCATGTTGATAGAGTCACAATGCTAAGGGGTTCAGCATAGACTTGGACGTTCAATCAAGTGCATAGTCATGAAGCTAAACAGTAAATTTTAAATCATTAGACACAAGTTCATATTGAATCACTCTTTTCATTTATAACACTTTTATTTTACATTAAGCTGAATGTTGTACACTGTTTATTGATTGTCCCCTGAATATTAGATCTGACTGTATAGGCGAACAGATAAGACTAATTTCATGTTGATAGAGTCACAATGCTAAAGGGGCCAGCATAGACTTGGACGTTCAATACAGTGCATAGTCATGAAGCTAAACATTAAATTTTAAATTACTAGACACAAGTTCATATTGAATCACTCTTTTCATTTATAACACTTTTATTTTACATTAAGCTGAATGTTGTACACTGTTTATTGATTGTCCCCTGAATATTAGATCTGACTGTATAGGCTAACAGATAAGACTAATTTCGTGGTGATAGAGTCACAATGCTAAGGGGTTCAGCATAGACTTGGACGTTCAATCAAGTGCATAGTCATGAAGCTAAACAGTAAATTTTAAAAATCATTAGACACAAGTTCATATTGAATCACTCTTTTCTTTATAACATTTTTATTTTACATTAAGCTGAATGTTGTACACTGTTTATTGATTGTCCCCTGAATATTAGATCTGACTGTATTGGTTGAACAGATAAGACTAATTTCATGTTGATAGAGTCACAATGCTAAAGGGGCCAGCATGGACTTGGACGTTCAATACAGTGCATAGTCATGAAGCTAAACATTAAATTTTAAATTACTAGACACAAGTTCATATTGAATCACTCTTTTCATTTATAAAACTTTTATTTTACATTAAGCTGAATGTTGTACACTGTTTATTGATTGTCCCCTGAATATTAGATCTGACTGTATAGGCGAACAGATAAGACTAATTTTGTGGTTATAGAGTCACAATGCTTTATAGGGAGTCGAGCATAGACTTGGGCAGTCAATACAGTGCATAGTCATAAAGCGAAACGTTAAATATTAGAACATTAGCCATAGCTGCTTGTATAACGAATCATTCTTTTTAATTATGTCACTTTTACCCTACATTAAGCTGAATGTTGTGAACTGTTTTGGTAGTCTCCTGAATATTAGATCTGACTGTATAGGCGGGACGGGTAAGACTAATTTCATGGTGATAGGGTCACAGTGCTGAGCGTTCAAGCATAGACTCAGGCTTCATTAGACAAGGTGAACATTAAACAGAGCTTAACGAAATATTTTATTCAAAATGCTTAACCTAT
The DNA here is from genome assembly GCA_026874595.1 of Sipunculus nudus. Classification (NCBI taxonomy): domain Eukaryota; kingdom Metazoa; phylum Annelida; class Sipuncula; order Golfingiida; family Sipunculidae; genus Sipunculus; species Sipunculus nudus. Next base: position 49,027,948 of record CM049312.1, read on the forward strand.
TAAATAACATTTATTATTTTTTGTACATTCTGAAAGGATGGATTATAATTTTACATGTGGGCTAGCCGTTTTGCACTGAATCTTGTGTACTGTTAACTGATAGCGTAATTGTGAATAATAGATCTCACTGCTGGGGGACAGGTAAGACTAAGTTCATTGTACGGTCTCACTGTTTAGGGGCGAAACAAAGACTGTGGCTTTCAGTGCAGTGCATTCTCACGCTGCAGGATGCAAGTTCTCTTCCGATGTAAACATGATTCTTCAGTATGTATAACTATTAAATTTACTTTATTTTTTAGCAAATTAAAAATTGAATTCCACCTTTTTTTATATAAACTGTAATTCCTGCTGTTTTGTACTAGGCTTTATGTATTGTATATTGATGTTTTCATGAACATTAGATCTTACTGGTGGAAGGTACAGATGAGACTAACTTCATGTACGAGTCTGATTGCTGATGTATACAGCAAAGACTGGCTTTCAATGTAAATCATAAGATTTGGCAAGGTGCATGTATAAGCAAGTTGGAAATAAGTTTGACTAAAATTTTCTTTAATTACAATTGGTTTAACCATGTCATTGATGTATATATATATATATATATATATATATATATATATATATATATATATATAAATGAGTTGTAGTGTATTATATTGTGTGTGTATCAGCACCACTGCAATGGACTTACGAAGGAGGAAATTTTCTGGAAAAATATTTAATTATACGAGGCCCAGACCGAGGGCAAGGGTATTCTGCACTGTGGAGGGAAGCAGGCAGGGAAATGAAAGCGAGGAAGCACCTCTGGGGACTAAGACCACAATAATGTCTCCCCAGAGGGTGAGATGCTCGGGCATCCACATGCTATACGGTCAATGAACTGATGCTAATGAATATTTAAGAAATGTGTACTATAATATCAATTTGCATATTTTTTTTATAAAAAAGACATGTTCACATAAGTTGTCATTTAGATTATTAATTTATGTACTTGTATTTTATCATGCCAAATCTTGTTCTTCTGGGATAAATGTGACAATATAAATTAGCCATTGGTATACACATATTTATATAGGTTCACATTAAGGACTTTATATATGTATTAAAAAAAAAGAAAATCATTCTGATTTTCTTTTTTTTATCATGGGTGGTGTGCGAGTGTAAGATTTGGCATGATAGGTTGTATATTCTTGTATTTCATGTCACACTTAATGAGTTCAATGGGCTTCTCTCTCTCATTTGCAGCTGTTCTCAATAATAGCAATATTTTAATTATTATTATAACTTTACTGATTTTGTGAATTTAATCTTTCGTATACATTCAAACCTCTGCATTACCTTGTGACATATCACACATGTATAACAAGCCTTTGTTCCATGATGCCTGGGTACTGATTGCATAATCTCCTAGTCATGGCCACTGGGTCCCGTATTTGTACAGGCCAGGTCCTAATCTGTTAATCTCATCAGGGTAAAGGTGTTGATCTCATCAGGGTGACCACTAATGGGGGGGTCCCGTGATGTTTGGTCAGCTAAGAGCACACACAGATAGATGATATCAGGATAACGTATAATTACACTGTATGTAGACCTTGTATATGTCAGGGTATAATCAACAAACTCTCATTTCATTGGCCAGTATAGGGGGTGGAGTTCACCTCACCCATCTGACCAATGGAATGAATGGGTGATGTTATTGGTTATATTCAAATGAGAGAGAGAACAAAAACCATGGGATAATTATGTGTGGGCAGATTTCCACTTTGGCGGCTCGGCACCTAGGACAGTTTCTGTGTATGGACATTTTTATCATATACTTAATACAAGAAGAATAAAAAATGGTTACCTAAGTTACCGAATTTGTGTGTTGTGGCTGTGTGCCACAAGTGCCACAAACTTGCTTGAACGAGAGCGTGACTGGGAGAAGTTTAGTCAAGTAATATAAGTTTACAATATTATTACAACGTTTCACATGTATCAGTGGTGTCTTAACGTGTCCAGAACAGCAGCCTGAATTCTAGACTCGTACCAGAATTTATTTTGAAAATTATTTAAATCGGGCCCAAACCTCAGGTGTTTTATAGATGTTATACAGGGAAAATAAAGCCACGCGCCCCACTGGAAGTACGGCCGCGGCTATTTCGGACCCCCTCACACCCGTTCCGCCTGATACCGATAGGTGGCGCTGCAGAGCCTTACATGACTCGCTGCAGCACAGAGCGCCAAACGGGCCTCGCTTCACGTGTTCTTCACGGTTCTTCCTGGAACACAACGATTCTCCAGGTCTCCAGGAATGCCTGCTGTCAGTGCTGCGACATATTTTTATTATTATATTTTTTTTATTATTAAAACACATTTATACAGGGTAGCCCGTTCTGACAAGATTGTCTAATCTGCCACAGGGCTACACAGTTAATACAATGTAAAAAAAGTAAAATGCAATCAGAATTAATAAAAGTGACTAAGATAAAATTATGCAGCAAGATCTGGTATTAAACATGAAAATATATTAATATGACATGTAACGTAATCTACAGCAAGATTTGATATTAAACATGAATATAAAACTATTACATGCAACGTAATATACAAGGCAATCATGAGTGTGACATAAATATGAAATATAACAGAGTATGAAATAGCATGCATTATATGACACCTATAAAGCACAGAGATTTATTACATGATACTTTTTTAAAGACCTGTAAGGAGGAGCAGTTTCTTTGAGATTCATTTAATTTGTTCCACAAAATAGGACCTCGGCATAAAAATTATTTCTTTAAGTAGTCTGTCCGAGGTTTGGGTACGTATAATTTAGGCCTTACATATTTAATAAAAAGTTTCTCGGACGAAGACATGAAAAGTGGTGGGGAGGAGGAGGGAAAATAAAAATAAATATAATTCAAAATTTTAAAAATGAAAGGCGCCATTTTTTCCATATAAATTTTACAAATGATGAAATGAATATATAGGAATTATATGTGCCCTTCTACTATGTCAAGTGAACTAAAGTATTTTCTGTATCTGCAGGATATCCTCAACACTTTCTGGAAGGGGTGGTAAAAAATCAACTTTTCTAAAAAAAGAAATCATGAATTTTCTACTTTTTAAATACACTTTTATCAATTTAAATTAACAATTAATAAATTAATGATTTCCACTAAATTAATATTTTTGAAATCCAATCAGTCCACTTTCTTACTAAAACAGCTGGAAAGTTTAAAATGACCTGTACAGGAGACTGGTTGCAAAATTAACTGTTAATTTTGAAGTATATTATATGATCAGTGGAAATACAAAGCTTACAACAAATAAAGGAAAGTTCAGGCAAATGAAAATAGCCGTGAAATATACAATTCAAACACAAACGCACATTTAAGCAATATCAAGGTTCATCAGGGTCACCCAGTCAGAAAATAAGCAAAGTCCTTTTTATTTAAAATATCACTGAAATCAGCTTTAAGATAGGATCTATCTGTTGTCAATCATTGAAAAAGAAAAACCCCCAGAAAGACAAAATAAACAATACTATATAAAAAAATCTGGTAAAAATATACCCATCAGAAATTTAATCAAATATATCAAATGAGGTAAATCTTTACCCCTCAGAATTGTAAACAATTGCAAGGTGGGAAAAAATCAAGCTAATATAAACAAATATATCAGACGTAAGTATATATTGAACAACATCATTTCAGAATGCTTTGCAACAACACTGTAAAAACACGTGTTGAAATCCAACACAAACACTTGTGTTGAGCTCACGAACACAAACATGTGTCTGTGCAACACCTCAGTTGTGTTGAGATATCAGTTGGGCATCTGGCTGTCCACACCAAACTTTTGTACAAGTACTGCCTGACGGGAACAGGGCTTGCAGGCCCACCGCCCACCACAGCTCCATGCAGATGATTCAGTAAACTGGCCGTCGTAAACTCTGTATCGATTTTTATACATGAATGTACAAATTATTGACCAATTTCCCTATTTTTTTTTCTATTAACTGAACAAGACTAGTTCATCCATCCCAAACTGCGTTTTAATAATAAACTGTTATGTCACAAAGATAATTCAACTAAAAAAATCAAGAAGGCCACTATACTGAGGAAATACGACGAACTGAGGGCGTTACAAATTGTATCACATTTTAAGCTGCGGCGTACAGCCACCACAACATCATGTGAGGCGACAAAGTGGCACTGGAGCCTAAACAAGCAGCGAGAGTCTGTAAGTATTGAGATCCCCACTTTTATTCTATTAAAGATATATGTGTGCGATGCCATGTTTTTTGTCTTGAATTTGCACTCTGAATACAAAATAATTTTCTCCTTCTTCTGTAAAGTGTACTATTTACTCTACAAGCCTTGTCACATGGATACACCAAAATCATAAAATTAATAACCCGTTATATTGTGTAGGTGGCTACTATATGAAAATTATTAATATCAATATGTATCCTATGATAGGCTCCCTAATAATAACATGATTTATACAAAATGCTTGTTCTCTGGGAAGTTGGATCTATAAGGAACCTCTACTAAGTTATACTGGTGTATCTCTGTTTCACATGTTTGCACTGATACAGTGATAGTGATCCTGATATATATACACGGTTTTCTGTGTCCATTGTCACTCGGTACATCTGAACCGGCCATACCACTTGACCTGCGTTGACCTGATACAGCTGTACAGGCTGTATAGCGGGGTACTGCATACCAGTTTTGAGTGCTGTCAGTGTTTCCCGCCAACCCAGCAGCTTTCCAGTTGACTGTACATAACATCCGAGTGCGCATCTCCCACCGTTGCTAAAGAAGTCTAAATTTATCTGTGGATTACCTGGTAAGTCTAGTTTAATTATTTTCCTATAGATAGATTACATGAAATTAGCCTGGATTCAGTGCTAATTAACAGAGTATGTGTGGATCTGAGAAGAGATGTTGATCCTTCATATTGTAACATTCTTGGGGCAGGTTATGCAGGGGCGGGGCATAAACACTGATTGACAGTAAACATAGAGATGCCCCACAGCCAATCACAGGCAGCTAAGGACTTCGCCCTCTGCCGCCCCTCTGGGATAAAACCCCCTTGCCCTGGCAATTCCGGTCTCTCTTGGATCATCGAGCAGTGGACTCCTGTGCCTGCCCTCTGTGGCAGGCAGAGGGTATATGGCTTCTTTTTCACCTTGGGGTTGGTTTTACGACAATGTCGGCTACCCAGGTGAAGAGCCACCCACTACCAAAGAGCAGTCCTTTTATCTAGTCTGGTGAGTATCTTTCTGTTTCATTTATAAGTCTAGATAATAATATGCAGTTCTGATATTTTGAAGGTTTAGGCTTTATTCCAGTGAAAAGTGTTATTTTATCTCTTTAAATTGTGCGCGTGCATGTTGCCCAAGCCCAATTTCCTCCCAGAATAAATAAGCAGCTACAATATCACGTGAGGCCTGTGTGAAGACCCAGTTTTGGCTTTGTGTGAATCTGTTTTGAGATTCTGTGTATGAAGCCTGTGCCATGAGGTCTTTGTCATGAGAATGATTGCATATAAACTATGATTTTATACATATGTAGGGGCCTATGTACAGTATTTGACATTGTATGTAGTATATCACTGTATATACTATAAGGATTGATTGTTACATTATGCATATTCTGAATATGTTGTATAAAAGTAATATTATTGAATATCTTACAGAATAACATGTACTACCCTTACATGTACACATATTCAAGCCAATACAACTAGAACAGAACAGGGTTTTTTTAAAGGGGGGGGGGTTGGGGGGGGTTCCATACCCCAGGACTTGTGGATTCTGTTCATAAGTATGCAGTTGGCCCAATGACATCTACCCACATATATTCTCATTTAAAATTAAAATATAAAAAAAAATTTTCAGAAACACCTACCGGTATATATATACTCTGTTCTGTTTTTTTGTTCCAAAATAGTTAGGCATAAACTTTAAAAATAATACCCTTGTTTTTTTATTTGCTCTTTCTGTATTGTATAAAATATACTGAATTCACAGTTTTACAAATGAGATCACAGTGATCATTGAGATTGTATTTTATACATACTAGTATAAAAGACAGAAAACCAGCCAAGCTAAAATGCCTCTCATTTACACCTGATATGGGATGCACAAATAAATACTTACTAAAGGCTTAAATTGTACTCTTTCCCCATAATAAAGATTACATTTTGCAAAATGCACATGTACAAATATTTACTGAATTATTTTCTGTGGATATAATGGAGAAAACAACTTATAATATATACACTATGTTAACAATCTTAAATTAATATATATATGTATATTATTATAAAGAATAAGTGAAAATATTTTATATTAAAAAAAATCAAAGTCATAAAATAAACTTCATGGTTTATGAATCAATGATTTTTTTGGCTCAGCTGACTAAAAGTCATACGAGCTATAAAGTGATCACTCTTTAGCCATTGTCAGAGCATTTGTTTAAGTGTTTGAAGTGTTGCATAGTTTTTCCTCAAATTTGATGTTTTATCCTATATCTCAGATGAGTTGTGACCTAGACCTTGATGTTCAAAGTCAACTCTGCAGAAATTTAGCATTTTTGTTAAGCCCATAACTTTTGAACTTGTCATAACTTGTTTTTTTTTAAAATGATACACACATTGTTTCAACCAAGTTCTTGAATTATTTTGAAAGTAGATGACCTTGATCTTGATATTTAAGGTCTAGTCTTTGGAATTATCTTTGGAATCTTTGGAATCAGTTCAGAAAACAGTGACCATGACCGTGAGGTAAATGACTGTTTTAAGTCAGACAGTTATCAGTCATATCGGAGTATTTTTCTCATCAGTCGTATATTTTGTCCTGAACTACAAGTAATGCACTTCATGCAGTCATATTCCTGGTCTCCTGAAATATATAAACAAAATTTGAAAGTATGTTCTTCTTAAATATGGCAAACAGTTGTCATGTGACTCAGCTGAGCTACATGATCAATGGGTCACTTGTTTTATTTATGTTCAATAATAAGTGATTATGAATTTAATGTTATGGTTGTCATCTGTCACAAATGGGTATATTAATGTTATGCTCAACATCAGTACTGCCAAGGGTAAAATTACCAAATAGTTCGCCTATTATAAATAATGGACCTGTGGGTCACAGTGCTCAGCTGAAATTGATTATGAGAATATTTTTATAAAGTCCAGACAAAATCCCAATCAAGAATTTGGCCAGTCCAAACCCTGATCATGATGTGGTCCAGCCAAAATCTTGATTCAGACTGTAATTTACATAATACTGAATAATGCCTTCTGCCCTGTGACCTTGACCTTTGACCTCATGACTCCAAAATAAAAAGGGGTCATACTTTATTGGTTGGCCATTTAAAAATCAAGTTTAAACTAATACGCTAATCCAAAGAATGAAGTTATCACACAGAAACAAATATATAGACAGATGGCCACTGTGACCTTGACCTTTGAACGAGTGACCCCCAAATCAACTTAGCTCATCTCCTTATTGCAGGTCACCTATATGTGTTAAATGGAAGGTTTGGAATGAAAAATATGATTTAAAATGCATCCACAATCTTTATAAATAAGTGGGTCGGTCCCTTGTCCTATGACTCCAAAATCAATAGAGCCTTTGATGGTGGGTCATATATACAATTCAAATTTGAAACCAAAATGTCATTCCAAACTACATTTATGCTCCAGAAACAAATATGCAGACAGATGGCACCTGTGACCTTGACCTTTTACCTTGTGACCCCAATACCTATCAGAATTCCCCCTTTAGGCAGGTCAGCTATATGTGCAAGATGGAAGGTTTGGGATGAAAAGTTTGGCTTTAAATGCATCCACAATCTTTCTAAATATGTGGGTTGGATGACCTTGACCTTTGACCTCATGACCCTTCACCTACAGAGTTTTTGCGATAGAGGTAGGTCTTATATAGGTCAAGTTTGAAATCCATATGTCAATCCACACTGGAGTTATCACCAGGAAAAAAATGACCAATTTACAGACAAACAGACATACAAACACACAGACAGGGTGATTACTATAGGGCATCCGGCTACTCAAACAGGGCCCTAATAACACGCACGGTTTGAGGACACTAGATGAAACCACAGTTGAAAATTTGATAGTTTGAATATAATTTGGCATTCTCAATATAAAGGAAAAAAATTCGTAAAAAATGAAAAATACAGGTGGAGCCACTGGTCTTCAGGAACTGAAGAAAACAGTCATAATCAATATACACGTGAAGTTTCAGGACAAATTTTCAGGAACTAACAACCCTGGTCATGGGCAATATTATAGCTAAAATTCAGAGCAATCCATGCATAAATTGTCAAGAAAGCGAGGTTTTGTATCATATTTTCAATTATTCTGGGGGGTATTTACAAGACCCACTGCTCAGAGGATATAGGTCACAGTGACCTAAATTCAGGTTTCCAAGGAGATTTTTTTATGGACCTGTCTGGATATTCAGTTATAGGTTTCAAGGTCCAATAGTGTCAAAATGTGCCATTGTAACAGACAGACAGACAGATGGACAGACGGACGATGGATGCGCTGCCTGATTACTATAGCTCAGCTGACTTACAGTCAGCTGAGCTAAAAATCATTAAAAATTAAACAAAATTTCATATATCAGCATAAATAATGCACATAATTCAAAACATGATTACTTATTATGCTTTCCTAGCATAATTATGGCATCTCATGAAAAAAAATGTACTGGTAGTTATGTTTAATGTTTAAGGATGATTTTCCATGATCAATGTTATATATTAGGAAAAAAATCAATTACAAATTCTCATGCAAAGAGGTGGCGGATAAATATAAATCAGTGCTCCATAAACAGGGAACCCGGGTTGCAGGGTACTTGTGAATTTAATGAATCCTCTAGGAGAATTCTGCTGGGGTCCCAGTCAGAACAAAAAGTCCTTGTGGGAGTCTGAAATGGACATTGCAATTCATAAATATAGTAGCTGACATTGGTCATGGCTAGCATAAAAACACTAGCTTCTTCTGAATTCAGCTGCTCTGTCCTTTTTGTTTGGGACACTTCCCATCCATGTACTATGACAATGGTAAAAGAGTATTAAGTGACAATGGTAAAAGAGTATTAAGTTGAATTATTATTAAAATTGGTTGCGATGTTTTCCTGCACAAACACAGCACTGATTTACTATGAGCTCATCATTTTGTGGTAAATATAGAGGCATGGTGACAACATAAAAAAATAAAACTTGAGGAGGTGCTCATCATCCAATCTTTGAAAAGATCATTACTTAAACTATTGTAACACTGTTTAAAAGATTTTGTTGTTCTTTTCAGATATAGTAGCAATTTAACAGGAGCAGTATACCATAAATTTCTTTTTATGCATATAGGGTCCATAATCATAACTGGACTGACATTGTCACAGGTTACTTGGCATTTGCCACATTGTTTTCATGTCCGATAATTCTTGAACATAAGGTAACTTTGCTTTCCTTTACCTTACAGGTATCCTATTGATTAAAATGGAGAGATTTCTCGTCCATGGCCCAATAGTCTAATGTTGGTCATCAAAATAAGAATAAACATTTAAACCTGACACAAAATGGGCTACTTCTGTAAAATCTGCAATTTATACACAAAGGAAAAAACTGTTAGAGAGTTCATCCATCACCTCAACTATAGACACGGAATATCCCCATTTCAAAGATGCAGTCTGCAGTGTGGTCAGGAAGATTGTCAAAGATCCTTTGATAATGTTCAAGCATTTAGAACACACTTGCATCGCCATTATGCGAAACCTGTTGATATTGTTCCCAATGAGAACACTTATTACACTCAGTTTGAAACACATGATGCCATTATGTCTGATTCTTTTCAGTCAGAGGAAGAAGATTCCGTCTGCACAAATGTTGAGACTGATATGTGTCAGCTAATTTCAGATTTCATTGTAAGATTGCGGTCCAGAAATGTAAATCAGACAACAGTTGATGTTATAGTTACTGGCATGTAGTATTTATTCACTGCCCAGTTCAATATGATTAAAGGAAAATTAGATCCTGTCATTTGCATGGGAGGACACCAGAATCTGTCTGATTTGCTTAGTGAGCTTGAAGAAGCACTTTCCTCCTTTCATTCACTGAGGTCTGATTACAGTCAAAAGAAATATCTGAAGGAGAAACGAGGTCTTATAGAACCTGAAGTAGTTCTTTTGGGAACAAGATGTGAGCAGTATTTGGACAAAGAAAAAGTTTCCTCTTTGAAATATGTCCCAGAAACGTTGCAGTACATACCTATCCTTAAAACAATAAGAAACGCAATATGTACTTATGATCATTTACAAATCAACCAGCAAAATAACAGCTCTGTTGGTATTTTGAAAGAGTACAGGGATGGGGAACAGTTCAAAAACCACCCTTTGTTCAGAGAAAATTCCAGTGCACTTCAATTGCAGATGTACTTTGATGATTTTGAGACTGTTAACCCTTTAGGATCAAAAACCAAGATACACAAAGTTGGGGCATTATACATGTGTATTAAAAATTTGCCGGTAGAGCATAATTCAAAATTGGTTAATATTCATCCTGTGATATTTTGCCACACCCAGGATGTTGGAAAATATGGTTTCAAAACTGTGTTTGATAGAGTGTTGACAGATTTGAAGGAACTAGAAGGAGGAGTAATGATGGACATAAATGGTAGAAATCAAGTTGTTAAAGCAGCTCTTGTCTTGTGGTCGGGCGATAATCTAGGAATACACCAGGTGTTTGAACTATGCCAAAGTTTTCAGGCAAACAAACCCTGTCAGTATTGCTATATAAGCAGACATGAAATCTGCAGTCATGTAACTACTGCCCACCTTCAGCTTAGAACACACAAGCGCTATCTACAGGATATTGAAAAAGTGATCAACAACCCAGAAATGATCAAGGAAACTGGCGTGAAATCAGTGTTCCCTTTTGAGTCTTTACAGTACTTCAAATTTCCAGACAATGTCTGCCCTGATGCAATGCATGATTTGTTGGAGGGATCATTACAATATACTATAAAAGTTATAATATCACACTATATTAAAAACAAACGGTATTTTAAAATGGAGTTACTCAATTCAAGGATTAGAGGTTTCAATTATGGTCCAGATCGTAAAAATAGGCCAACAGATATTCCAAAGGACAGAATTTCTTCAGGTGACAAAAAGCTTGGTTTAAATGCCTCACAGGCTTGGTGATTCGGTCGATTTTTACCACTGTTGATTGGTGATGTCGTGCCGGAAGATGAGCCATGTACAAAATTACTGCAAACACTACTAGAAATTATTGACATTATTTTCTCTCCAAAGATTACAACGGGTTTGACAATTTGCTTGGAAAGTTTGATAGCAAAATACCTCACTGCATTCAAAGAACTTTTTCCACAAAAAAAAGTTTGACAAAGAGTAGTTGACATTTTGTTAATTTCAGGGTTTATTATGCTCTACCGGCAAATTTTTAATACACATGTATAATGCCCCAACTTTGTGTATCTTGGTTTTTGATCCTAAAGGGTTAACAGTCTCAAAATCATCAAAGTACATCTGCAATTGAAGTGCACTGGAATTTTCTCTGAACAAAGGGTGGTTTTTGAACTGTTCCCCATCCCTGTACTCTTTCAAAATACCAACAGAGCTGTTATTTTGCTTGTTGATTTGTAAATGATCATAAGTACATATTGCGTTTCTTATTGTTTTAAGGATAGGTATGTACTGCAACGTTTCTGGGACATATTTCAAAGAGGAAACTTTTTCTTTGTCCAAATACTGCTCACATCTTGTTCCCAAAAGAACTACTTCAGGTTCTATAAGACCTCGTTTCTCCTTCAGATATTTCTTTTGACTCTAATCAGACCTCAGTGAATGAAAGGAGGAAAGTGATTTTTCAAGCTCACTAAGCAAATCAGACAGATTCTGGTGTCCTCCCATGCAAATGACAGGATCTGCCAAGAGAAGGCGGGAGTGGATCGTGGTAAAGCAGTCCAACGATTACACAGATAGTTGATGCATTTCCACGTTTCAGAGAATTACCCCTGGAATGGTAATTACTTCATTTAAAATATATTTTCAATCGATTCTTCATGTATATTTATGTCTTAGATAAACCTGTTTTTACAACCATATTGTCATATTTCTAACTCAATTAATTTTTAGTAGGCTAGTCTATGCAGATTGCCTCTGTGTGAGCTTTTGGTATTTTATTAATATTGTATGTTTTTAAGTATTTAGCACTTATGTATAATTTACCTACAAATCTGAAAGTGCCTCAGACATGGGTAAATACCATTTTGAAAAGATATTCAGACATTCATATTTGATTTATACTACAATATGGCGGAGTAGGACGGGACATGAGTGGGCTCCGAAAGAAAATATGTTATATAGTAGTGCATACGAAAGAAAAACACAGAAATGCCACCAAAGCAACGAAGAAAACCCAGAGGTGTGACAAAACAAAGTGAGAGTGAAATAATAGAGTCTATTGAGACATATTTGTTGCATGAACCGGGGGAAACACAAACAGGTAGCCAGGCCGGGGCACCTGTGACTGAGGTGAGTCAAGCAGATATCGCGGCACTGGAGAAAAGGCTCACGGACTTAATCAGTGGCGCTGTGAAAAGCATAAAGGCTGCAAATAAAGAAGAATGTGATAAATTAAAGAAAGAACTAAGTGACCAGTTTCAAACAGTTACTGGTGATCTTAAGGCCAGTCTGGAACATACACAACAACAAGTGAAAGAATTGAGTGATGGCAAAGCGAGACTGGAACAAAAAGTGGAGGAGCTAGAGAATAAACTGTCAGAGAAGGGGAACGAGTTGGCAAATTTCAAAAAGGAGGTGAGCGAAAAGATAAACATGATAGAAAGACATAGTCGAGAGTACAATGTAAGGCTGAAAGGGATAACGGAAGAAAAGGGTGAGAACCCGCGCCAAAAGGCTATTCAAATGCTGGAAGAAAACGGGGCAGGGAGAGCAGATACATTAAATGAAAAAATAGAGATAGCGCATAGGACAGGTCAAAGGAAAGACAATTTAGACAGACAAATGATAGTGAGATTTTACAGTCGGGAAGACAGACAGGAGGTGCTTACTAAAACGAAAAGAAGGGGGCCAGAGGGCAAAACTCTAGTTGTGGAGGACTTGACCAAGATGGACCTTGCATTGAAAAAACGAGCCCTTCCGCAGATGAACCGGGCACATAACGAAGGTAAAAAGGTGAGATTCGTACGGGGCAAGCTTGTGGTGGACGGAAAGCAAGTGGAAATTATATAATAAGAACTCGGGTATCGTTAGGTGCAGAACCGGCGAGGCATGAAAAGGGACCATAAACTTACGCTGCTTACTATAATCTTACGCTGATCTTGTAAAAATAGCTTACGCGAGGTCATTGACCAATGGAACAAAGGGATCGACTTCATTCACATGTGAACATGAATGAAAGTGCGTCTATTTTTATAGTATGTTTAAGTAGCCAGTATGGAGAAGTCCGCGGAGCATGCGTGTTGGTACAATGATTTTAAACTACGAGCTTTACGAAATCGATTCAGAGTTATAACTAAACTTCTTGTTCGGTAATTTTTGTAAACAAGAGCAAAAATTAATAATAATATTAATAAATTATAGAATATGTTGGATTTTTTAAATCTACTTTCATAATATTGGACAACTAGAGAAGCAAGTAGTCATATTACTATTTATTAGGCTCTGTAAAAGGAGAGAGCACAGAACTTATTAATATTATTGTAGATGTCTTATTAATCCAAGTTAACAAGTTTTTGTAGTTTTTAGTAAAGTAAATAAGTAAACAACTGGCAGGTAGTTATCAGTTCATGGACAAAATATTAAAAGTTCAAATATTTCCAAAGGATTTCTCCGGGTCAAAATAGTCAATCGAGCTTATAAATTATAAAACAAATTCATAATATGGAATTTTTTAAGATTCAAGTATGGGTTTCTTTTTTCCGTATTTTGAGTATGTGTTTATATTACCAGTAAGCAATTGTATATATATTCCTTTAAGCTTTTTATTACAAAACTATGTAATCTACTGCACACCATGGATGAATATGATATTTCACATATGCAGGGAAGCCAGTGGCACACTAGTTTTGAATACTTGTAAAGAATAACACAAAAAACTAATTGTCATTTCTAAACCTTATAAAGGAGCTGGAATGTAACATATTTATATTACATGTTGTTAAAGCAGGTATATTTGGACACATCTAAGATTCATTGATTCATATCATAACATTATAATTTTATTACTTTACTCTTATGTAATATAGCATATTGTTGACAAAAAACTAAAAGGAACCCCAGTAATTAGTATTTGACATTCCCAAAATATAAAACCTATCACCATTTCTGTATATTAATGTAGATTATTATTCACTATTCAATTTTATAGTCACAAGCCTTTCTTAAGATTGAGTAAATTGGTATGTTTTATGTGTGATACTATAATTAATATATATCAGGAGTATGTATCAGTAATTAGAAAGCTATGGTATTCAATTTTTTCTTCTTCACTTTATCTGTAATTGTATTAATTAATAAAGAGTGGTAGGGTGAACAGAATTACTATATAAATCAGGAAAATGGAGCACCATTTATGTATATATATTGGTCATTAGATTACATCAGATCGTATATTCTGATGAAGCAACTGCACTAACACATATTATTGTAAGAACTTATTTTTGGATGGATATTGATATAATGGAAATAGGTGTAGTTACTATATTAATGTTTTTGTGTTGTTCTTGTGAAAAGGGTACTTCAAAAATTCAGGTAAAGTACAGATGTCTGTATGACATAAGAAGCTGTTTAAAAATTTATGATATAAACTATGAGCAAAATAATAATATAACATTGGTAATTTTTTTAAGAAAGTGGTATACTTTCATAGATAACATTTATATTGTGATTATAAATTTTAATTGTTCAAGAAATATCTCATGGCATCACAACTAAAAATATTAAGCATGAATGTAAGAGGCATGAGAAATTTCAACAAGAGAAGAGCCATTTTTAGTTGGTCCCGAAAACATGAAGCTGATATAGTTTTACTACAGGAAACATACAGCACAGAAAAGGATCATTACCTGTGGAAAAATGAATGGGGTGGGAAAGTCATTATGAGCCATGGTACAAACCATAGTAGAGGAGTGGCTTGTTTATTGTCTAATAATATCCAATATAATATTATTGAAACATTAAAGGATGATGATGGAAGATTAATTATAATTAAATTAGAAATATGTGATACTTCATTTATATTCATAAATATATATTCTCCAAATATAAAGAGATCACAAATATTGTTTTATAAAAAAATATATGAACAAATTTTGAAAATGCAAGTGACACAAGATGATAATGTTATATTGGGAGGGGACTGGAACTGTGTTCTTACAGGGATAGATAAAAAAGGGGGACAAATGGTGCTGAAAACAAAAGTTATTAAAGAAATCATGAAGATAAAAACATTATTAAATGTAAAAGATATATAGAGAATAAAATATCAAGAAAAAGAACAATACACGTGGCGACAGAAGTTAAAAAAACTATATAGTAGAATAGACTATTTTCTCATTACCAGTCATTTACAAGATTATGTCCTAGATGTTAATATTATCCCGGCATTTAAGTCGGATCATTCAGGAATAACTATAACACTTAAGAAACCTTCAGAGGATATTAGAGGGAAGGGCTATTGGAAATTCAATAATCAACTTTTAGAGGATAATAAATTTATTGTTTTTATGAACAAACAGATAGATGAATGGCTAAAAGAAAAAGATGAATTTAATCCTAACAGTTTTTGGGAGTTAATTAAGTACAGAATTAGAAGAAAAACCATTTATTTTTCTAAATGTAAAAATAAAGATACTAAAGAGAGGGAATTGGTTCTTATTGGTGAACTTCAAGCTTTGGAAGACCCAGAAGTTGAAAGGGAAAAGTATGAATTATTATATCAAGAATTACAAGAGCTTTATGATAAAAAAGTACAGGGAATTATTACAAGAGCTAAAATAAGATGGGTCGAGTACGGTGAAAAAAGTACAAATACTTTTATAATTTAGAAAAAAGAAATGGAAATAAGAAACATGTTAAGCTCTTGGTTAACAATAATGGAAATTCTGTAACAGGTATAAATAATATTTTAGCTGAAGAAAAGAAATTTTTTCAAAACCTATACTCCTCTCAAGTTAATGATACAGTAAATCTCGAAACTAATTGTTTTTTAAATAATAAAACAATTCCTAGATTAACAAAGGAAAATCAGGAGTACTGTGAAGGCTATTTAACAGCTGAGGAATGTTTTAAAGTATTGAAAACATTTAAAAAGGACAAATCACCAGGGAATGATGGATTAACAGCAGAGTTCTATAAAACTTTTTGGAATAAAATAGGATCTATAATTGTGCATAGTTTTATTTTTTCACTTGATCAGGGTAGCCTGACTCCATCACAGCGGCAGGCTGTAATTACTTTAATTGAAAAGAAAGATAAAGATAGAACAAAATTAAAGAATTGGCGCCCAATTTCGTTATTAAAGACCGATTATAAAATAATGACTAAAGCCTTATCGTTTAGAGTTAAACATGTTTTGTCAAAAATCATACATAGAAACCAATTTGGATATGTAAAAAATACATCTATGACAGAGGCAATAAGAACCATCTTAGATTCTTAATTTTATATAGATAAATGTAAATTAAATGGTTTATTGGCATCAATCGATTTTGAAAAAGCGTTCGATACAGTGGAATGGCAGTTTATTAAAGATTTAATTTTGGTGAATCATTTATTAAATGGGTTAAAGTATTGTATAAAGACGTGGAAGCTTGTATTATGAATAATGGACATTCTTCAGATATTTTAAAATAGGAAGAAGAGTTAGACAAGGAGACCCCTTATCACCGTATTTATTTATCATCTGTTTAGAAATAATTGCAGTTAATATTAGGAATAATCAAGACATTCATGGTATAAAGATTAAAAATAAGGAGGTAAAATTGGTTTTATATGCTGATGACACCACTGTTATCTTAAGAGATTTGGACTCGCTTAAAACTGTTCTAGATTTGTTCAGAGAGTTTACTCAATGTTCAGGTTTACACATTAATAATGCTAAAACTGAAGCAATGTGGTTAGGAAAAAACAAAGATAGCAATAGTAAACCTTTAGGGTTAGTGTGGTCAAAATGTGTGAAAGTGCTAGGCACATATATATCATATAATACAGAAATGAGTAATACATTAAATTTTGAAAATAAAATTAATAGCATATATGATATAACAAACATGTGGAAACAAAGAAATTTAACATTGCAAGGGCGAATTTTAATAGTTAAAACACTATGTTTTTCTAAACTCTCTCATCTCTTGGCTAATTTTAATATGCCGGAAACTTATAAAAAACGATTAAATAATATATTATGGTGTTTTATATGGAAGGGACAGAAAAAGGGAAGAGTTAAAAGAGATCTGCTGATAAAACCATTTGAAAATGGGGGGCTGAATATGTTAAGTATTGATTGCTATATAAAAGCGCAACAGATAATGTGGATTAAAAGATATTTAGATAAAACCAAAAAAGATTGGAAATTGTTTATAGACTCATTTTGTGATATATTTGGGAGCACAAAATTATTGTTAGAGTTTAACTATACCAAAAACTGTCTAAAAGGTTCAATGCCAGATGTATACATAGATATGTTTATTGCATGGAAGCAAGTTCGTATTTCAGAGTTATCTTATTGCATATGGAATAATAAGAATATTAAAATAAAAGGCAAACCGTTCTTCTGTAAGTCACTTTATCAGTCAGGTTTAATATATGTAAAACACTTATTTGGTGTGAATGGGAATCCAGTCAGTTTTAAAGAGTGGGAAGAAAAAGGAGCAAAACAAAGAGATTATTTGGTTTATAGGTCAATAATTAAACAAAGTAAAATATTGAATCACTGGGAATATAATGGACAGTCGATTTTACAAAATGAATTTAATTGTAAAACAAGACAAGGGCCAGTTGCAGTTGAAAATGTTATTGCAAAGCAGGTATATGATTATTTTATTAGTCTTGTTAAAACACAGGATTCCAATACAAGGCAAAAGTTTAGTACTAAATATGATGTAACAGATGAAGAGTGGGGTCTTTTATATACCAATAGTCTAACATTATGTAAAGAAAAGAAAGTGAGTGAGTTTCAGTTTAAAATACTTCATAATTATTTATATCTTAAAGAGAGATTATATAAGTTTGGTTTTACTGAAGACCCATATTGTAGGTTTTGCCATACAGAGGTAGAAAAGTATGAGCATTTCTTTTGTAATTGTTCTATTGTTAAACAGTTTTGGCAAGATATAAGCATTTTTTATGGTTTACCAATTAGTTTATTTACAGAGAGGAATGTTATTTTAGGAATATCTGAAAAGAATATGAGAATGGAAAATAAAATTCTTATACATGCAAAAGCTTTTATATATAGAACTAAAGATTCTGTTCAGATAAACCTTGAAAACTTTAAAAAATACATGGATTATCAAAGGAAGATTGAATGTACAGATAAGCCTGCAGAAAAAAACAAAAAAATGGAAACTTTTGCGGCAAAATATCAGAAGGACAACGGAAACTTGATCCCTTACTACATAATAGATAATTTGTATGACACTATTTGACATATAAAGGAAAACAATAATATTGAGCTTGTTTAACTTTACATTATAAGTATTTCTAAAATTATATATTGATGGAAAAGGTGATATATTGTTAGTCATACTGTACTTTGAACAAACAAGTCATTTTGTATGTATATATTTTGTATATAGTACCCTTTTTTTGTATGTTCTTTTGTATGTTAGTTTCGTGACTGTTTTTGTGTATTGTCTTGTAATCATGGGTGTTATTACTGTCTGTAATTTTTTTTGGGGTAATAAAAAAAAAAAAAAAAAAAAACTGGAGTTATTATCTGGAAATGAATTTGTGGACAGATGGCTCCTATGACCTTGACCTTTGAACTTGTGACCCCAAGATTGATAGAGATGTTTCCCTGTTGGCAGGCGCATATATGTATAAGATGGAAAGACTGGCATGGAAAGTTTCGCTGAAAATGCATCCAAATTGTTTTTATAAATGTTAGTCCTGACACCTTGACCTTTGACCTCATGACCCCAAAATCAATAGGGTTCTTGCTTTAGTGGTGGGCCATTTATATTTTAAGTTTGAAATCCATGTGTGAATTGAAACTGGAGTTATCATCCGGAAATGAATTTGTGGACGGGCAGACAGTCCGACAGTCAGGCGGAGGCACTTCTATTGAAGCAAGGTCCTAAAAATGTTTTCCCACATATCAGTCTTCCTAAAATCAGTGTATTTGTTGGCCCTACCTGACATGTCAGAAAAAAAATTAGTTCCTTACTGAAATTGTGTAGCTTCCATTATAATTACAACTACTATTGCTTTAAACTAAATTTACAAATATATTCATGATATCTGCTTAAATAAATAAAATTTCTTGTTTTCACTGCTACTTAATGAATGTATTGCAGCCTGGGACTTCTTTGGAGCTCGCCATAGATGAACTCAAGGTGAAAAATCAGGAACTTCAGAGGACCCAGCCATACATACTTCACATAAAGCCAAGGACATTCTTTGTGATGGCAGAAGATCAAGCTATGAGGATCGAACCGAGCACTATGGCAGTGGCGATGGACAGCCTTTTTAAGGCTTTTTATGCATTTAACACACAGTTTCCCAAGCCTCTGTCTGTTTTTTATGGGTTTATGGCCAATTTTTGTTTTAATGTTGAGGGAATTAGGGTCACGCCAAAGGCAGAGAAACTTTGGGGGGGATATCTGTAATGCAGCTGAATAAAATCTGAATTTTAGGCCAAGAAAAAAATAAGCTTTGGATCTGAGGCACTTTTTTCAGAAGTCAATGTGGGCGGGCGTTTTTTTTTATTTTTAATTTTTTGTATGTTTCTATAAATATGTCAAATAATAAGGGAAAAGCCTGATAATAACAGATTTATTTTGCTAAACAAGTAAAAGCACTACATTACAATGGAAATTTAACAAAATTGTAAGATTTAATCTTCTTGAAAGAAATGTTCAAGCAGTTGGAGATCAAAATTGGCAAGGTTCTGTTGAAAAAAAAATAAAAATTGTTGATGTAGGGGTTTAAAATTGACGTGGGTGGTGCCTGAGAACCACACCTTTTATTTTTATATGGCCTTATCATTACACGTTCTTCTGATTGGTGTTATTTTGCTATAGCAGCAAAATGCTTCTGATTGGCATATTTTGCTATAGAAGCAAAACTACTGTGCCAATTTATTGTATATCTTAGAGGAAAGATTCTTGGATGATCCTTGTTCAGATTTTTTGGCTTTAATATGTGACCTTGAACTGTAACATATGACATGGCACGAGTATATCTTTATATGATACAGATAAGAAGAGGGATATATGCTTTAATTTAACTACTGTCACAACCTGTGATTGGTTTTTCATGGAAAGTTCAGTGTATTTTTAAGGTCTCAGAACTGTCTCAGGAGCATGTGTAAGCACTGTTTCCATTTTTTCCTTATATTTTTATATTAACTATATATTATCTACTGATCATGGACCCCTTGACTCGTCTGAAAGCTGATAATGTGCTTTACTGTTTGGCATATGGAAACACTGGCATATCTGACACATGGTTGATTTAATATAGATTTGAAAATATTTTAATTAGTTTAGCATACCTGTAGCAGATACAGAATATCTGATACAGAATTCACCATGTTAAAATACAGGTAAAACTTAGCGAATGTCGTTTTATTTGGGGTGGTAACTTTCAAAATAATTTTATATGCATGGTATTCACGTTTTTTAAAATGACCTTGAGTAAAGTTATTTTTCAAATTTTCATCTGTAAAAGGCTTCCCATTAAAGGCAGGCAAAAAAAAAATTAAATAAAAATTGTGTTTTAGAACATACATATGTTGAAAAAATTGTTTTTGATCATAAATGGCTGACAATTGCATTTAAAGTTAATTATATGAAACTATTAAAATTGCTTTTCTATCTTAAAAAAAACCCCAACATTTTCATTAAAAAATTGTAGAGAATATTTTAAGTTTTCAGAATGTGTACATGGCAGGTGGTCACAGAGCAACAGTTTAGTTGCTTTCTTGTATTTAAAAGAACAGACAAGATATTACTGGAAGGGTAAAATAAATAAAATATATGTACAGAACACAGGCACTCGTTTCCAGCACTACAATGTCCTAGAAACGATAAACACATTGAGTATGGGCGGTATACCCATTATAAGAGAACTTATAATGGGTATATCGCCCATACTCAACATGTTTACCGTTTCTAGGCAATTGTAGTGCTGTAAACGAGTGCCTGTGGTACAGAACATGGAGTTTTGTTTTCTATACTACATGGAGAAATTGTGTATATAACAACAAACTTGTGTTCTTAAAACACATGTAAATTGTTTATACAATACACAAACATTTTGTTAAAGCGACACAAGCTAATTGTCAGGACCACACAATACTTGTGTGTATTACGTATTCCACACAAGTTACCGTGTTAAATCAACACAAGTTGGTGTTGTTCAAATACGACACAAGTGTTCCACGGAACTCAAACTTGTGTGTGGACAACACAAGTGTTTTTACAGTGAATTAAGGTTCGTACATCTGTCACTTGATAAACGCTTCGGAACTCTTACAATAGCGGTATAACGTGGTAGCGGTATATAACGCGGTATTTGCCACCCTGTAAACAACACACAGGTGCCCAGTGCTATTTTTAGCATTTCCATCGCGCGGGTATTTGATTGAGAGTTAAAGAGTTTATTTGCATATGACGACCTGTCAGGGCTTCAACGCGATTGGCGGAAAGAGACCCGCCCAGCAGCCCCAGAAAGAGAGCCAATCAGAGATTCATAGTATACTACACGCATGCGCGTTAAGTTTCATTCATGTGTTTTCATGGCGGGAAATTGTTCGTGTGCAACAATTCCTGTGCTCTCAAATGTGATGCTACAAGCATACACACAGTGATCGGTGATCCTTATTATAGAAAGTGGCTGATTTCATCCGGAATTTCCATAATCACAACCTCGTAGTCACATGTTCGCAGCCATTTTAACGAAGGGATTTAAATAAGTCGACTTTTTCCGCCTTCGGCCTAATGATTTCTTGTCTACAGAGGATTTTCCACGCGATGTCAAGAATGTCACAATAGTTTCGTGACCCTGCGCTGAGGTGGCATCCGAAACTGAGCTCGGCAGAACCATTCAAAAGCCAGACTTTTTCGGACACCTTGTGGAAAATATTTTACAATCCCTGCTAATATAATATATTACAGTCAGCACTTTTAATGTTTTCGAACGTAAGCGGTCCATCATTACAAGAATAACATAAAACTGAATTCGGATAAGATCGTGATGAAACGTGAAAGTATGAAGGAGAACATTTGAACGGTTTGACTCGAGGAAGATCTCCGACGAAAATCTTTTTATCTCTGCAGATCCTCGGATTTTAGATGATCATGAGAAAGACCAGGGAAATGTTTACCAACCATGGGCACGCAAATGCGGTCCCTTAAAAAATAACCGACTCTGTCGTGTGGGTCGCATTTTGTCGGAGGTGACTGCGAGTTTACTTTTTCAGGGGATTTATATCACGACTCATGGACACATTTTATAACGGCGGCAAAAAAAATAAAGACAGGGACTTAATTTACAAATTCTCACAACTAGGCGGGTCTGAGAAACGAAAAATTAAATAAGTATGGCCTTATTGGAATAGCTATTGCGTGTATCATGTTGGTGGACTTGGTGAACAAAAGTGAACCGGTCGGTCATATAGGACGGACTTAAGTTAATTAGACATTTAAACATAAGGATGCGAGTCAGAAATTCATGTCTTTGTTCAACTGAATTAATGCCAAGGAACTGACGGATAACTGTAATGCTACATTCATGATTAAAATTGCGACTCATAATACGTGCGGCTCAATTTTGAAGACTTTGAATGCGAGTAAGACATGAAGAAGGCGCATTTCACCAGACTGTGAGGCCGTAGTCATGCAATATGTGGCTCAATCAGGCCTGTGTACATTTTCAGTGCGTTGTCTTGAGGTATCGACTGCACCTAAAAAGTGCACCTACTTTAGAGGAGAGCTTTTTGCATACTTGTTCAGAGTGATCCGACCATGTCAGGTTTTCATTCAGCACTAACCCAAAGTAAGTGATACTGTTATAGATTGTTTGATGGGCTGGTCAAATACTGTGATATAAGGGCTAAAGTCTCCATAGAACGGGATCTGAAGAGGACGTTTGAATGTTTTTTCGATATTGATGGAAAACTGATTATCATAAAACCATTTAGATAAAGTAGTGTCGCCGGGTTGAAATTCCTGCCTAATTTTGTTAGGATCATTACTTGTATAGTAAATAATGGTGTCATCCGCAAAAAGATTACATTGAAAATTGCCAGTGTTTCCAGAAATATCATTGACATAAATTAAAATAATATGGGCCCTATAATACAGAACCATGGGATATTCCAATTTTCACAGAATGCTGTGAAGATACTGCGTTAGCTTTTTTTATATATACCGCATGCGATCTATCGGAAAGATATAGTTCTTAACTAGTTCATGTGTTTTACCATGGAAACCGTAATTTTTTATTTTTTCAAAGGGAATGTCATGACTGATGGTGTCGAAACATTTCTCGAGATCGAAGAAGCAAGCCCCTGTTAAACGTTTAGTATCAATTGCATGGAGCCATTTGTCCACAACTTTATATATGTAAACTTGTTTGAGTTATTATGTCAT
This sequence comes from Sipunculus nudus, assembly GCA_026874595.1. Taxonomy (NCBI): domain Eukaryota; kingdom Metazoa; phylum Annelida; class Sipuncula; order Golfingiida; family Sipunculidae; genus Sipunculus; species Sipunculus nudus. The sequence continues at coordinate 49,051,837 of CM049312.1, forward strand.
GTTGATTAAAGTGGTATAAAATTTGAGCATGTAGAACCTTTTCAAGTATGCATGCTAAATGAGGAAGAACAGAAATAGGCCGAAAATTATTAATATCTTCTTTGGATCCTTTACCTTTGTATATGGGAGTGATTCTTGCGGATTTCCATTCAGTGGGGAAGATAGCTTGGTTATAAGGTGGTTATAAGCTGACCATATTATATATATGTGAGGCTTTTCTCACCAGTCTGGAATCTATGCCGTTGTCATCGATTTTACTTTCGAGAGACAGGCTTGTTAGAAACTGCTGTACTAGAGAGGAAGTTATGAGATTAAATTCAAAGTTACTGGACGATGTTTTGATGTCAAAACTTTGCATGGACGAAGATAATTTGTCAGACAGTTGAAGGCCAACATCAGCAAAGTGTTTGGCCGCTTCTTCAATATTAATGTGCCGGAGATGTGCCATTCTGAGCTATCTCCAAGATGCTGTTCACAACGTTCCATATCTTTTTTTTGGTTCATACCAGCTTGGCCTATCTTAGTCATATAAAAACTACGTTTATGTTGTTTGATTTTAATATTAACTAAATTTCGAAGTTGTTTATATATAACTAAGTCAGTCTCAATGTGGTTTTTGAGCCATTTTTTATGCATGAAGTTGCGTCCCTGAGAAGAAAGTTATAATTACTATCTACATAACAACAAGAGACTTCCGTAGCTTATGACTTCAGTTTATTATTAAGTGATTTTACACCGTCCCCTGCACTTTTTGAGTTGAGTCTAGGGGTAATGCTGCAGATTTGATTCATGAGCCGCACGTGAATGCATCTCAATGTACGGTATATATGTTGGAGCCTATTTGCGGATATGGCCCATCTGCCGATGGGCTTGGCCCATATGAGAATCCGTTATTGGTCTGCCCATCTGCAGACGGGCAGCCCAATGACGGATTTGATACCATACACTTTCTGGTCCATCTGCAGATGGGCTTGGCCCAATAACTGATTTTAGTTTTTGTTAGTAATACGTTATTATTTTATTATCTTGATGACTTTTGTGCTCAGACAAACATTTCTCATAACTTAAATGTGTTTATTGAAACACAAATCACTATCACAGCCTTACATCAATAATTTAACATCAAAATTTCATAGATGTGCATTCAGTGTTACAATAATCCTTTTAATAATATTATTCAAACAATTAATAATTAGACTACATTGCATTTATGTGATGTTAAGAGTTTAATGAGGTTCATTAATTATTTGAATGGTTTGTAAGGTAATAATTAACTGACGTGTTTCTTTATAGATGAATGGTCTGTTAGGTAAGCTATCGGGTTTCTTTATATATAGTTCGATCAAAGAGACTCTGAGAAGTTCAGTTTTTCGTTATATACCAGTAACCTGGTAGGTCAGCATTAGTTCTTGCAGTTTGATAGAATGGACAACACACGCCATCGCGAACTGCCGGATGCGCACATCAGTAATGCCTTATCAACTATATTTACCCTCGGCATCATCTCTGTGATATCCTGAAAAAAGGAGTACTGCCCGACTTCCATGCTGTTCTCATCACCAGGACGCCAACATTTAGAACTGTAAGAATGCTAAGTAGAGAGCTTATCAATAAGACACTTCTCCAAAACAAACTGTAACAAGATGTATTATTGTGATGATAGTGCATAATTGTGATTGACTCTGAGATCAAATAACTCTGAGAGAGTGTTTGCTACATATATAACTATTTTATTGTCAAAATGTACATATATGGTAACCTTGATATATATGCGGTTATTTAAATGAATTTGAGAAACTGATTTTGTACCATATATAATTTCTCTTTCGTAAAATTGTATGGTACCATGGAAGTAACATCTATGTGGTAATGTAAATGAATTTTTTTCGCAACAGCTGTAATTACTCTTTGGTAAAAAGTAAACCTCATTAAATTTTTAACATCACATGAATGCAATGTAGACTAATTAAAAATTGTGTGCAAAAAAGTTATTAAATAGGGGATTGTAACACTGAATGCACATCTCTGTAGTTTTCTATGCTCATCTATGTGATTGTTATGATAAAATTATTGAGATAAGGCTGTGATAGTGATTTATGTTTCAATAAACACATTTAAGTTCTGAGAATTGTTTGTCTGAGTACAAAAGTCCTCAAGATAATAAAATAAAAACGTATTACTAACAAAAACTAAAATCGGTTATTGGGCCAAGCCCATCTGCAGATGGGCCAGAAAGTGCATGGTATTAAATCCGTTATTGGGCTGCCCATTGGCAGATGGGCAGCCTAATAACGGATCCTCATATTGGCCAAACCCATCGGCAGATGGGCCAGATCCGCAAACGGGCTCCAACATATATACAAATTAACAACATTCTCAGGTTCAGACGTGAAAAAACATACCTTGAACGCTAATTTTACACATCTTATTCTTGTTGCTGGATACATATCATACAATTTAACAATAAATAGTTCGCTAGTAAACGATATCCATACCAAACAACACTTGTTGATGTAAGCAACCCAGTTACCTGTAGAAATACATCAAAGGAAGGAAACCTGCTCACTCGGAAGCCAACACTGATTAATTAATTAATTAACGGCACCGAAATTTGATGGAGGACACTTGGTGCTCCATGATGAACAGTCACATATTTGGAGGAGCACTATTTTGGCCGAATAAAGGCAGGAATACTTTGTGCATTTTGCCAATAATTGGAGATGTAGAAGAATTTTAACCAGTGCATCTCCTGGAGCTATTTTTGTATGAAAAAGTGACAGACAAGTGAGTAATTTGGAAATTTTATGATATAAATACTAAGAGAAAGAGACAGAGAGCCAAAATGGGAGAAACAGCTGTGCTTCCTGTATTCATCCGTGACAGAGACATTGTTTTGTCTGAACAAAGCCCATTGACCCCTTACAGAATGTCCAGTGCAGTGGCCGAGTGCATAACCTTTAAGGGTATTTAAGGCTGTGAAAAGGTAGGGGGCCTGTGGAGGATTTACTTAAAATCAGAGGAATACAGAACCAAACTTCTAACAGAAGGAATTACCATTGAAAATCAGCTCGTACAAATTTTTTATCAAAACCCATTTGCATCTGGAAATAAGGATCCATCCAAAAGCACAATTAAGGTCACTGTGAAGGACATTCCATTGTCTTTCAATAATGATGAAATTAAATCAATGCTTGAGGAGCTGGGTGCTGAACTCTGTAGTGACTTGAAATATGGACACATTAGAGATGATGAAGGAAAACTTCCATGAAGAATGGAGACAGATATGCTTATGTGTTTGAACTGAAATTGAAAGAAAACCCATTACCACGCAAGGCTGTTTGTGGAGGATTCAAGTGCTATATTTTCCATAAACATCAAGCAGACAATTCAGCTCATACAGTATGTAGAAACTGCTGGCAGAGTGGACACTGGAGGAGTAAATGCCCAAATGCCAGGGCCTGTGCAGTATGTAAAAGCTCTGGGCATATTGAGGGATCACCTGAATGTAAAGATTATCTTGACAACATGGACGATGTTAAATCTGTATTTGTTGCCAGTGATCCTCTTTTTCATCTTTTCATCAGGAAACCTTCAGTGTCTATGGACTTGACTTTGAAAGTGTGGAGCAAGCATTTCAATACACAAGAGCAATATATTCAGGACGGCTTGATGTGTCTGCAAAAATAAAAGAATCTGAGAGTCCATATGAGGTCCGGGAATTATCAACCCTGGTCAAATCTGATGCAGATTGGGACTCTCAGAAAATCAAAGTGATGACTGACATTCTAAACAGGAAGCAGAAGTGCAGTGAATCATTTACAGAAGCCTTGCTTCAATCTGGATCTAAGGTTCTTGTAAACCCGAAGGTAGGTGATCTCTTCTGGGGAACAGGCCTGAGCTTTGATCTCAGTGCTAATACAAGGCCTCAGGCGTGGCCAGGGAGAAACCAGTGTAGAGCTATTCTCATGTCCATGCGTGACCAGATACCCAAAGAGGACAATCCAGATCATGATACCCTGGTAGGCCCACAGATGATAAAAAGATTATCATCCGCATCCAGTGGTAAGTCACCTGGTCCTGAAGAAATCCAGCAGCAAGTTAAGAGGACGGGAAAAAAGAAGTGGACTTTATATTGAACAATGGCTTCAGCATTATCTATAAAATGTATTTCATTAAATGTGCGTGGACTTCAATATTACATAAAGAGAAAAAAGCTGTTTTTATGGATAGAAAAAAAAAATTGATGTCATATTTTTGTAGACCCAGTTGTGGCTCTGTTGTAAACACAGAAGTCTGTGTTTACAACAGAGCCACAACTGGGTCTTATATTCTTGCAGGAAACCTATTGTACTGTTAGTAATTCTAAAATTATAACGTCAGGGTGGCTAGGAAATTTTTATTCTTACACTGATAGCTCCCACAGCAGAGGAATGGCTATCTTTATTAATAAAGACTTCGATTGTAATATTTTAAATACTGTCCAAGATGAGAAAGGCAGATTAGTTATGATTAATTTGAAAGTTTTTAATACAATATACTCATTAGTTTCACTGTATGCTCCAAACAAAATACACTGTAGGAAAGATTTTTTATAGTTACACTGTTAGATGGGTAAAACAACATACACAGAATGAAAATACTTTGTGTATTGCAGGAGATTTTAACAGTTACCTTCTTACTTGTGACAGAACAGGACCATATGTAGACCAAGGAAAGGATAGTAGAGCTTTTTTAGAGTTTATTGAAGACCTTAGGTTGCATGATGTTTTTCAGGTTAAATTTGGAAATGATGCAAATGATTATACTTATAAACGTGGAAGTGATTATAAAAGTAGAATTGACTATATGCTTTTCAGTCTACTATACACTGTCAAGAATTATAAAAGTGTGTAATTAGTAAGTGGAACTAGAACAAACACTATACCAGACCTCAAGGCTATTTATGTGGAAATTCAAAGAAGAGATACCTGTAGAGGTCCTAATTATTGGAAATTTAATGTTAGCCTTTTAGAAAATGCGCAATATGTCAAGGAGATGGAAATATTTTTAATTAAAGAACAAACCAACTTTGAAAAAAAAGTATATAAAAAAGTTATTTTTGCGGAGCATCTGAAAAATAAAATTAAATATTTTACAATAAAAACCAAACAGCTAAGTCTGTTTTATTTGAAAAAGAAGATCAAGCTAAAGTGCTAAAGGGATTACCTGTGACTGAGGAAAGAAACTTAGCTATTAAAGAAATACAAGTTGAAATTGATAATATATATAATGAAAGAGCTGAGGGTACAAAAGTTCGTTCCCGTGTTAAGTGGTGGGAATTTGGAGAAAAAAGTACCAGTTATTTTTTTAATATTAGAATCACAAAGGCAGACTGCAAATGTCATATCAGAACTTGAAGTTAATGGGAAAATAGACAATAGTAACAATTGTATTCTTAAGAAAATATGTGATTATTATGAAAGCCTATACTCATCAGATTTTATAAGTAAGCATGAAGTATCTTCCTACCTGAATAAAATTACAATGGAAATTCACTTTCGGACAGAGATAAAAGATCTTGCGAAGATCAAATCTCTGAAAAGGAATGTGACCTTGTAGTATCTAAACTTAAAAAAAAATAAAAATCCTGGATTAGATGGTTTAAGTCAGGAATTTTACACATGTTTTTGGCCTTTTCTTTGAAAATACTATTGTTCCATGATAAATGAGACATTTGAGGCTGGAGAAATGTGTAATTAGATGAAAAGGGCTGTAGTTTCTCTTCTATTTAAAAAAAGTGATAAAAAACAACTTACGAACTATAGACCCATTAGTATTACCAATACAGATTATAAAATTCTGGCATTTGTACTCGTTAACCGATTGCAAAAAGTTATAAGTCAAATTATCCCTTCCGATAAAATAGCCTACATAAAGGGCCGTTACATAGGCAATAACTGCCGATATGTATTAGATTTTTTTAAAATACTGTAAGGATAACACTAAAAGTGCAGTAATCTGTTTCCTGGATTATACAAAAGCTTAAATCATGATTTTTTTGTTAAAATGTATGGCAAAGTTCAACTTCGGAACACATTTCACGAAATGGCTGAAGATCTTGTAAAACAAACCAACCTTTGTTGTTAAAAATAATGGATGGTTAACTTAACCAATGGAAATGAAACGAGGGATAAGACAAGGATGCCCTATTTCAGCAATGGTTTTTATATTAGCAACTGAAATTTTACATAGTAATATTAAGAGATGTCAGAATATTTCAACAATAAAACTGAAAAATGGAGAGACATGCTCATCAATGATTCAATATGCTGATGATGCCGCACTGTTGTTAGATGGTAAGGACTCTCTTAATAATACCCTCAACATTATTTCTCAGTTTAGTGTAGTCTCAGGACTAAAATTAAATAGGTCCAAATGTGAGACAATTATCCTAGGGCCACTACAGTCTGAGATTTACAAAAATGAACATATTTGTGGTATTAAAATTGTGAAAAATTATGTAAAATATTTAGGGATACATGTTGGTAATGATTTAGAATCATGTTACCCTATTCATTGGAAGGAAAAAATGAAAAAGATTGATTTGTTACTTAGCAGCTGGAAGCAAAGACATTTATCCTTGAAGGGCAAAATAACAATATTGAAAACACTAGCGCTTCCGAATATTACTTTGTCATTAACATTACTACCGGTGCAGAAAGATATTGTCAGCAAATTAAAGAAGATGTTTTTCAAGTTTATATGGAAATCAAAAGATAGAATTAAAAGGGATACACTGATTGGCAGTTATAGTGAAGGAGGACTTCAAATGATAGATGTTATACTGTATGAAAAGGCACTTAAGTCTTCTTGGATTAAAAGAATCCTTGGACAAAAGAGTTCCGTGAATTCTATAGGCCAGTATTACTTTAACAGTATCTTTAAAAAATAATGCTCCTGTTAAATGGAATGTACGAAGTAAAATGTCTTAAAATTTTGAAAAATATCCCAGTTTTCTATAAAGATGTTTTGTGTGACTTTGTCAATATTGTGGACAAGATCCACATTACAAAAATAAGTAGACAACAGTTATTGAGAGAACAAATCTGGTTTAATAAGAAATGTACATTTAAAGGGCAGTGTTTACACTTTAACAGCTGGATTGATAGTGGAATCATGTTTATAAATGACTTATTTGATCGTGATGAAAGTTTCATCACAGAAAGAGATGTATATGAACGTTTGAAAATAAGAAGAAATTGGATATGTGAATATAATATAATTAAAAAAGTAATAGGAAAGTTCGAAGAATTGTTTAAAGATATTGATATATCATATGGACAGGTGAAGGTAAACAAACAATTTCTTATTAATGGTAACACCGTATGCATTGAAAAACTTAGCACTAGGCTTTTTCATAAAGCGAATGTGTGTAGACAATTTTGTGAGCCAGTTTCAAAGAAATACTGGTAAAAAAAAATTCAACTTTAACTATGGTAATTTTTTTTCCAAAAACTGTATATACAAAAAATTCAAAAAGAGCCTATTGCCAAGTTATCTAAATTTAATTATAAGATATTGCATAATATCCTTGTAACCAATGCGAGTGTACATAAATGGGATCAGAGTATCTCCAAACACTGCAGTGTGAAATATGTCAAGTAATAGAAGACAGTGAACATATTATTTACACTTGTAAAATAGTAAAGCCAATATGGCGAATGTTTGAACATGTTTTCCACTGTAAACTCATTGTGTTGGGCTACAATTTTGGGAATGATAATACAAATAACATTGAAGAATGTATAGCAACAATAGCATGGTTTATATACATGCAACTACAAGATCAAATGTAAAATGAAAAATATAACAGCAACAAAGGAGGGATTAATATCATGTATGAAATATGATTTGAAGTGCTACATGAAATTTATGCACATTAAGCGTCGTCAGATGAAATTAAAGAAGATGAAAACCTTTATAGAAATGCTATATATATGAATGATGAACTTTTGCTTTTGTATTTTTCTGGTAGATTCTGGTAGATTCCAGTTGCATATTTCAACTTCATATCAATATACATAGCACCTACCTGCCGGATGCTATGTAAACTGTAAATGGCAGAAGTTCTGGAATAAACTTGAATATATATATATATATATATATATATATATATATATATATATATAATATCGGTACAGAGGTTTTCTATGACGCTGTTTAAACAGCTGCAAAAACTCGTCTTCACAAACATTAGATATATTATGCATAAATAATGCATTTCCCCAGCAAAATACATATTTTTCATGAGACACGCTCATGATTGCATTGACGACGGCCAGCATTGTGACGGGCGATAATAACATAAATTCTTTTTGTTCAGAAGTACCTAATATGATCGCTCAATTATATATTTGTTTCAGTTATTTTAATTTTTAATGAAATTCCTCTCATTTTATATGATTACTCACCTTTCCTCATTTAAATGATCAATCAATCTGAAGCTTTATAAATCGTCCCGTATTTCTCTCCCTCCTTAATTTCTCTCTCTCTCTCTCTCTCTCTCTCTGGTTTCATATTAAATGACGTTCTATTTCTCTCATGTTATATAACTAGACATTTCTTGGCACCGCAGGTGCAAGAGTATCCCCAGACATAGTAGCCCCTCCCCCTTTAAGAATAGGCCCCCATTTTAAGCAGCATATACTGACACTTGGCAAGCAATTATTGTTTCTTCCATCTATCAATCCACAACTTTTTTTAACATGTTGGTCCTGTGACCTTGACCTTTAACCTCATGACCCCAAAATCAAATGGGGTCTTGCTTTTTCAATGGGACATATATGAGTCAAGTTTGAAATCTATACTTCAATAAAAGCAGGAATTATCATCCAGAAACTAATTTTTTGACAGATGGCTCCTGTGGCCTTGACCTTTGACCTTGTGATCCCAAAATTGATATTGATCATCCACAATAAATCAATAGAGGTCAAGATTTATTGATGGGCCATATACAAGTCAGGTTTGAAATCCATATATTAATCCAAGCTTGAATTATCAACTCGGGAACTAATTTTTGGACAGATGGCTCCTGTGACCTTCACCTTTGACCTTGTGACCTCACAATTGACAGGCGTCTTCCTCTATTGGCAGGGGAACTGTATGTGCAAGATGAAATGTCTGAGATGAAATGTTTGGCTGAAAATGCATCCACAATCCTTTTAAAGATGTGTCCTGTGACCTTGACCTTTGACCTCATGACCCAAAATCAATTCGGGTCTTGCTTTTCCAATGGGACATATACAAGTCAAGTTTGAAATCTTTACATTAATAAAAGCAAGAATTATCATCCAGAAACTAATTTTTGGACAGATGGCTCCTGTGACCTTCACCTTTGACCTTGTGACTTCAAAATTGATAGGGTTCTTCCTGTCTTTGCAGGTGAACTATATGTGCAAGATGAAAGATCTGAGATGAAAGGTTTGGCTGAAAGTGCATCCACATCTTTTTAAAGATGTGTCCTGTGACCTTGACCTTTGACCTCATGACCCCAAAATCGATTCGGGTCTTGCTTTTCCAATGGGTCATATACAAGTCAAGTTTGAAATCCATACATCAATAAAAGCAGGAATTATCATCCAGAAACAAATTTTTGGACAGATGGCTCCTGTGGCCTTGACCTTTGACCGTCCTTGTGACCCCAAAATTTATATGGATCATCCACTATTGGCAAGTGAGCTATATATTCAAGATGGAAGACCTGGGATGAAAGTTTGGCTTAAAATGCATCCACAGTATCTTTTAAGATGAGAGTCCAGTGACCTTGACCTTTGACCTCATGACCCTAGAACCTATAGGGTTCTTACTTTAGTGGTGGGCCATACATAAGTCACGTTTGAAATCCATATGGCTATCAACACTGGAGATATCATAAAAGGTGTGTGATTTTCACCAAATATGGACACAGTAAAGGTCAAGGCCACTCTCATGGTAAAGGTCATGACCCAAATGTAAATAGACCTCATCCCATAACACCATCTCTCTACATGTGCATAATATGAAAGAAATCTGTCCATTAGTTTTTGACTTATAATGCTTGAAGTACTGTAAGGTGGCAATTATGGGGGTATTAAACGGCGTAAAAACAACAAAAAAAAGGATAACAGGTGGCGCCATCTGTTTCCGGTACATGACATTACTATCCAAGATCTTCAGTCAAGTTGATTTTTGAACCAATCCATGCATCCCTTATTGAGATAGTAATGATTTTGTGTGATTTTCACCATATATGGCAATATTCAAGGTCAAAGCCACTCCCATAGGAAAGGTCATAACCCCAATTTAAATAAACATCATCCTATAACCCATATCTATGTATATGCATAATATAAAAGAAATCTGTCCATTTGTTTTTGACTTATAATGCTCACAGTACTGTCAAGTGGCAATTTTGGGGGTATTAAACGGCACGAAAACAAGTCAAGAATAATAGGTGGCGCCACCAGTTTCTGGAACATGACAACCCTATCCATGATCTTCCATCAACTTGATTTTGGGATCAATCCATGCAAGATTTCTTGAGATATTTAAAAATTTGTGTGATTTTCCCCAAAATTGGACCCATTCAAGGTCAAGGAAACTCTCCTAGAAAAGGTCATGACCTCATTTTAAATAGGCGTCGTCCTCTCACCCATATCTATACATATACCAAGTTTAGTAAAGATCCGTGAAATATTTTTTGAGTTATCGCGCCAACAAGATTTATATGCGGCGGCGGCGGGACCGGTATGAAAACATAGTATCCCCCGACTTTGTCTGGGGATACAATAACTCGCACTCTCTCTTATTGATGTATTGAAATATTCTATCAATTGGAAACGAAATTAATAACCCCTTATTCTCTCTCTCTCTCTCTCTCTCTCTCTCTCTCTCTCTCTCTCTTTCTCTCTGTGTTTTCATTTATTCCTCTATTCCCATCATATTATATAATTACTCGCTCTCTTATGTGTGTATTTAAACTAGACATTTCTTGGCACCGCAGGTGCCAGAGTATCCCCAGACATAGTAGCCCCCCCCCCCCCTTTAAGAATAGACCCCCATTTTTAGCAGCATATACTGACACTTGGCATATTTATTGTTTCTTCCATCTAACAATCCACAATCTTGTTGAAGATGTTGGTCCTGTGACCTTGATCTGTCCTGTGACCTTGACCTTTGACCTCATGACCCCAAAATCAATTCGGGTCTTGCTTTTCCAATGGGACATATGCAAGTCAAGTTTGAAATCTATACATCAATAAAGCAGGAATTATCATCCAGAAACTAATTTTTGGACAGATGGCTCCTGTGACCTTCACCTTTGACCTTGTGACCTCAAAATTGATAGGGTTCTTCCTCTTTTGGCAGGTGAACTATATGTGCAAGATGAAAGATCCTAGATGAAATGTTTGGCTGAAAATGCATCCACATCTTTTTAAAGATGTGTCCTGTGACCTTGACCTTTGACCTCATGACCCCAAAATCAATCTGGGTCTTGCTTTTCCAATGGGACATAAACAAATCAAGTTTGAAATCCATACATCAATAAAAGCAGGAATTATCATCCAGAAACTAATTTTTGGACAGATAACTCCTGTGACCTTCACCTTTGACCTTGTGACCTCAAAATTGATAGGGGTCTTCCACTCTTGGCAGGTAAACTATATATGCAAGATGAAAGATCTGAGATGAATTGTTTGGCTGAAAATGCATCCAAAATCTTTTTAAAGAGGTTTCCTGTGACTTTAACCTTTGACCTCATGACCACAAAATCAATTCGGGTCTTGCTTTTCCAATGGGTCAAATACAAGTCAAGTTTGAAATCCATACATCAATAAAGCAGGAATTATCTTCCAGAAACTAATTTTTGGACAGATGGCTCCTGTGACCTTCACCTTTGACCTTGTGACCTAAAAATTGATAGGGTTCTTCCTCTCTTGGCAGGTGAACTATATGTGCAAGATGAAGATCCTAGATGAAATGTTTGGATGAAAATGCATCCACATCTTTTTGAAGATGTGTCCTGTGACCTTGACCTTTGACCTCATGACCCCAAAATCAATCTGGGTCTTGCTTTTCCAATGGGACATAAACAAGTCAAGTTTGAAATCCATACATCAATAAAAGCAGGAATTATCATCCAGAAACTAATTTTTGGAAAGATGGCTCCTGTGACCTTCACCTTTGACCTTGTGACCTCAAAATTGATAGGGGTCTTCCACTCTTGGCAGGTAAACTATATGTGCAAGATAAAAGATCTAAGATGAATTGTTTGGCTGAAAATGCATCCACAATCTTTTTAAAGAGGTTTCCTGTGTCTTTAACCTTTGACCTCATGACCCCAAAATCGATTCGGGTCTTGCTTTTCAAATGGGTCAAATACAAGTCAAGTTTGAAATCCATACATCAATAAAAGAAGGAATTATCATCCAGAAACTAATTTTTGGACAGATGGCTCCTGTGACCTTCACCTTTGACCTTGTGACCTCAAAATTGATAGGGTTCTTCCTCTCTTGGCAGGTGAACTATATGTGCAAGATGAAAGATCCTAGATGAAATGTTTGGCTGAAAATGCATCCACATCTTTTTAAAGATGTGTCCTGTGACCTTGACCTTTGACCTCATGACCCCAAAATCGATTCGGGTCTTGCTTTTCCAATGGGACATATACAAGTCAAGTTTAAAATCCATACATCAATAAAAGAAGGAATTATCATCCAGAAACTAATTTTTGGACAGATGGCTCCTGTGACCTTCACCTTTGACCTTGTGACCTCAAAATTGATAGGGTTCTTCCTCTCTGGGCAGGTGAACTATATGTGCAAGATGAAACATCTGAGATGAAACGTTTGGCTGAAAATGCATTCACAATCTTTTTAAAGATGTGTCCTGTGACCTTGACCTTTGACCTCATGACCCCAAAATCAATTTGGGTCTTGCTTTTCCAATGGGACATATACAAGTAAAGTTTGAAATCCATACATCAATAAAAGCAGGAATTATCATCCAGAAACTAATTTTTGGACAGATGGCTCCTGTGGCCTTGACCTTTGACCTTGTGACCCCAAAATTTATATGGATCATCCACTATTGGCAAGTGAGCTATATATTCAAGATGAAAGACCCAGGATGAAAGTTTGGCTTAAAATGCATCCACAGTATCTTTTAAAATGCCAGTCCATTGACCTTGACCTTTGACCTCATGACCCTAGAACCTATAGGGTTCTTACTTTAGTGGTGGGCCATACATAAGTCATGTTTGAAATCCATATGGCTATCAACACTGGAGATATCATAAGAGGTGTGTGATTTTCACCATATATGGCAATATTCAAGGTCAAGGCCACTATTATAAGAAAGGTCATGACCCCAGTTTAAATAAACATCATCCAATAACCCATACCTATGTATATGCATAATATAAAAGAAATCTGTCCATTAGTTTTTGACTTATAATGCTCCTAGTACTGTAAGGTGGCAATTTCGGGGGTATTAAACGGCAAGAAAACAAGTAAAGAATAAAAGGTGGCGCCACCAGTTTCTGGAACATGACAACCCTATCCATGATCTTCCATCAACTTGATTTTGGGATAAATCCATGCAAGATTTCTTGAGATATTAAAGAATTTGTGTGATTTTCCCCAAAATTGGACCTATTCAATGTCAAGGACACTCTCCTAGTAAAGGTCATGACCTCATTTTAAATAGGCGTCGTCCTCTTACCCATATCTATACATATACCAAGTTTGGTAAAGTTCCGTGAAATATTTTTTGGGTTATCGCGCCAACAAGATTCATATGCGGCGGCGGCGGCGGCGGCGGCGGCGGGACCGGTATGAAAACATAGTATCCCCCGACTTTGTCTGGGGATACAATGATTACTGAATCGGACACCGAATTAATCACCCTTGTTCTCTCTCTCTCTCTCTCTCTCTCTCTCTCTCTCTCTCTCTCTCTCTGTTTTCATAATTAAATGATCGTGACAGACGATAATACCAGATTTTTTTTCCAAAGTACTCAATATGAAATATTTATCTCTCTCTCTCACACTCTCTCTGGCTTTTTTTTAATGATCGCTCAATCAGATATTTATTTCAATTACTATAATTTAATGATTATTTTAATTAAATTCTTCTCATCTTATTCGTTGTGATCCATTCATGTACATGTACAATAATAGAGAATATAATAGAAAACGATTTTTCAAATTTTAATTCAACAATAAATTTCAAATTCTAATTTTTTCGATTTAGAAGAATGGATCAAATATATTAGTCCTTGCAGTCGGTGAAACGATGACGATTATAAATGTTTTAATCGCTTGTGAGAAGAGAAAATGTTCAGAATGTGACAGGCAATCCAAGTCACATGGTAGATTTAATATCGTTAAAAAATGTATTCGCCTAGTTGTGATCCATTCATGCACATGTACAACAATAGAGAATATAACTGAAATTCTACCTCACTTATGTATAAGGCGCTAATATAACCTGTAATTTCACATATGTAAGAATAAATTAGAAATATTATTAGTATAGTCCTTCCATTCGTTGAAAAGATACCGACAAAAACGATTTTTAACAAATTTTAATTCAACAATAAATTTCCAATTCTAATTTTACATTTAGAAGAATACAATAAATATATATATATAAGTCCTTGCAGTCGGTGAAACGATGACGATGAAAAATGTCTAGTCGCTTGTGAGAAGAAAAATCTAAGTATATTTAATATCGTTCAAAAATGTATTCGACGATTTATTTTAACAGTTATAACAGTTGTGATCCATTCATGCACATGTATACATATATAAACAGTGCATACAAATATATACTTTATATATGTGTACAATAATAGTGGATACAATTGACTATCTAACTCACTTATATATGAGGCGCTAATATAATATGTAATTTCACATATATGAGAATTAATTAGAATTATTATTAGTATAGTCCTTCCGTTCGGTGAAAGATACCGACAAAAACGGTTTTTTAACTAACGTTAATTCAGCAATAAATTTCTCATTCTAATTTTACATGTACAAGAATATATCAAATATATTAGTCCTTGCGGTCGGTGAAACGATAACAATGAAAAATGTCTTGTCGCTTGTGAGAAGAAAAAAAACAAGTATCTTTGATATCGTTCAAAAATGTATTTGCCGATAATTTTTCATGTTTTGACAGTTGTGATTCATTACAAATGCACATGTAAACATATATAAACAGTGCATACAAATATATACTTTATATATGTACAATTGTGTAACGGTTATTTTAGTTTCGATCTTTCACAAACATGCAGTTTAAGTAATTTCAAAGTAAATATAAGATCATACAAGGGGCGTATATTTAAACAATCATTTTATTATTGTCATTGAAATGAATATTGATTGATCGATCATATAAAATGAAACCACAGGAAGAAAAAGAGAGAAAATGGGGGACGATTGATTAAGTTTCAGATTTATTGATCATTAAAATGAGGAAAAGTGAGTAATTCTATAAAATGAAAGGCTCATTTAAAATTATCATTTAATTATTATAATTGAAATAAATATCTGATGAAATTGAGTTTTTGCAGCTGTTTAAAAAGCGTCATAGGAAACCTCCCGTGTCGCTAATTAACTAATTAATCGGTGTTGTCTTCCGAGTGAGTAGGTTCCTCCTTTGATGTATTTCTACAGGTAACTGGGTTGTTACATCAACAAGTGTTGTTTGGTATGGATATCGTTTCCTAGCGAACTATTTATTTTTAAATTGTATGATATGTATCCAGCAACAAGAATAAGATGTGTAAAATTAGCGTTCAAGGTAGGTTTGTTTGGTATTGATATCGTTTATTAGCGAGCAAAATATTGTTAAATTGTGTTTAATTGTATGATATATTTCCAGCAAAAAGAATAAGATGTGTAAAAAAAGCGTTCAAGGTGGGGTTTTTTTCATGTCTGAACCTGTTAATTTGTATATATACCGTACATTGAAATGCATTAACGTGCGGCTAAAAAACCCTTATGGTCAACCAATTGTTAAAATAATTACAAAATTTAGGGAAAAGGTAATATTCAAGTTTCTTAAGAGCCGTCGCGTCCATGCCCAGCAGCACCCATCTCGCTTTGTACAAACCGGCACGCCAATCCCAACCACGCCTATCCAGACCACGCCCAGGAACCGCGCGCCCATTCCGACCGCGCTCGTTACGACTGACACCATGGTGATCGAGGGTGTAGTTGCCACCACGTCCCTCAAGAGGGGAACGCCCATAAAGAGATGTCTAGTTGCTGGAGTGCTGGTGGTTTCACTCAGGTCAGGGGAGTTGGAAGTTTTTTTTTTTTTAACAAAATTTATTCATTGAAAATCAAATACACCAAGAAGATGAAGAAAAAAAAAGTTATAAGGACACTTAATACAAAGCCGTACGGATACAACACATGGAGAAAATTCTCCCTTTTGGGGATGTCATATGATATCTGCTTTAAATCTTTATACACTCTGTGATTTTTCTCCATTTCTTTTCCCATTTTCGATCTACTCCTTTCATTTTACTTATATTTTTCTCTAAATCTATTATATCTTTAATAAATTGGAGACATTCCTTGAAACAAATTACTTTGTCTTTTACTTTACATTTCCAAATATAATAGAGCACTAGGATAACAACATGTCCTACTCCATTTATCGCGGTCTTACAAAGGAATATATCAAAGGTATTATTAAATCCCTCCAACTGTGGATAGGCCTCACGCTGGAGATTCAACATTTTATCCCATAAATGATTAACTACACAGCACTCTTTAAAAGCATGCTCAATTGTATCTACATTGTTACAATTTCTACATTTGTCATTCTCCCTTATACCAAATGTATACAGCATTTTATTTGTAGGTATAATTCGGTGTATCAATCTAAAGTGAAAGTATAATATCTTAGGATCCTGTGTAAATTTCCGTATACATTTAAATCCGTTTAAAACATCCTCTTTGCTGCTACCGTGTAATTCTATCCATTTGACAACACAAGTGGGACTCTCCTTATTCATTTCAATCATTAAATTGCTGTATGTTCTACATTTCAAATTACTAATATCATACAAAGTCCCCTGCATATTATAAGCATATACAGACTGATAATTTGCTATTTCATTGTTGTAAAAGTCTCTTTTCAACCATTTCTTAGGTATTGCATGGACTAAGGAATAATATTTAAACCAAGTAGTGACCACATTGAATTTTGCTTGCAACTGATGGTAAGTTATGACCTGTCCATTCTCATTTATTATATCAGATATATGTACAATTCCATTCTCAACAAATTCTTTGTAGTAAATCGGTTCTTTGTTAATTAATATGTCTTTATTATTCCAAATAATTCCTTGGGCCTCTACGTCTTGGGTATTCCTTATTATCTGCCAGTACTCAAGCATTTCTTTATAAAATAAAGGCATATTATACATATATCTGGTATCATAATTACATTGCAGTAAAAATGGTAAACCGCCATATTTTGAAAAATACATTTCTGGTATAGTCTTCCCTGGACGTTTTTTATCATCTAAATATCTAGATATCCAGTCGCAAAGATTTACATGTTATCCTTATGTCTGGGGCTTTAAGTCCTCCATCATTATAATCTGCTATCATTGTGGTCCATTTAACTCTACTGGGTTTATCGGACCATATAAATGCAATTATTTCCCGGTGTATTTCTGTTAACACGTGTTCAGGTGTTGATATCATTGACATCGTATAAACAAGCGATTGTAACCCTAAAGACTTGGCAATAACAATTTTACCTAGCACAGAAATATCTCTTCCTCTCCAGACACTGAACCTCTGTTTCAACTTCACTACTTTATTTTCAAAATAACATCGATCATTTTCCCCTTTGTTATGTGAAACATAAATACCTAATGCCCGAATAGGTTTATCAGACCATTTTATGCCCCATGGTTTATCATGTCTGCCCTTAAATGAACCTAGCCGCATCCCTACTGTCTTTTCTTTATTTATACATAATCCACTATATTTACTGAATATATCAAGCTCGCTAAACAGAGCCTTTAAAGGAATTGTATCAGACAAGATTATAGTAATATCATCTGCGAATTGCGTCAGTTTAAATTCTCTATCATTAATCAAAATACTATGGATATCCCTTCTATTTCTAAGTTAACCATCCATTATTTTTAACAACAAAGGTTGGTTTGTTTTACAAGATCTTCAGCCATTTCGTGAAATGTGTTCCGAAGTTGAACTTTGCCATACATTTTAACAAAAAATCATGATTTAAGCTTTTGTATAATCCAGGAAACAGATTACTGCACTTTTAGTGTTATCCTTACAGTATTTTAAAAAATCTAATACATATCGGCAGTTATTGCCTATGTAACGGCCTTTTATGTAGGCTATTTTATCGGAAGGGATAATTTGACTTATAACTTTTTGCAATCGGTTAACGAGTACAAATGCCAGAATTTTATATTCTGTATTGGTAATACTAATGGGTCTATAGTTCGTAAGTTGTTTTTTATCACTTTTTTTAAATAGAAGAGAATCTACAGCCCTTTTCATCGAATTACACATTTCTCCAGCCTCAAATGTCTCATTTATCATGGAACAATAGTATTTTCAAAGAAAAGTCCAAAAACATGTGTAAAATTCCTGACTTAACCCATCTAATCCAGGACTTTTATTTTTTTTAAGTTTATATACTACAAGGTCACATTCCTTTTCAGAGATTTGCTCTTCGCAAGATCTTTTATCTCTGTCCGAAAGTGAATTTCCATTGTAATTTTATTCAGGTAGGAAGATACTTCATGCTTACTTATAAAATCTGATGAGTATAGGCTTTCATAATAATCACATATTTTCTTAAGAATACAATTGTTACTATTGTCTATTTTCCCATTAACTTCAAGTTCTGATATGACATTTGCAGTCTGCCTTTGTGATTCTAATATTAAAAAATAACTGGTACTTTTTTCTCCAAATTCCCACCACTTAACACGGGAACGAACTTTTGTACCCTCAGCTCTTTCATTATATATATTATCAATTTCAACTTGTATTTCTTTAATAGCTAAGTTTCTTTCCTCAGTCACAGGTAATCCCTTTAGCACTTTAACTTGATCTTCTTTTTCAAATAAAACAGACTTAGCTGTTTGGTTTTTATTGTAAAATATTTAATTTTATTTTTCAGATGCTCCGCAAAAATAACTTTTTTATATACTTTTTTTTCAAAGTTGGTTTGTTCTTTAATTAAAAATATTTCCATCTCCTTGACATATTGCGCATTTTCTATAAGGCTTACATTAAATTTCCAATAATTAGGACCTATACAGGTATCTCTTCTTTGAATTTCCACATAAATAGCCTTGTGGTCTGGTATATTGTTTGTTCTAGTTCCACTTACTAATTACACACTTTTATAATTCTTGACAGTGTATAGTAGACTGATAAGCATATAGTCAATTCTACTTTTATAATCACTTCCACGTTTATAAGTATAATCAGTTGCATCATTTCCAAATTTAACCTGAAAAACATCATGCAACCTAAGGCCTTCATTAAACTCTAAAAAAGCTCTACTATCCTTTCCTTGGTCTACATATGGTCCTGTTCTGTCACAAGTACGAAGGTAACTGATAAAATCTCCTGCAATACACAAATTATTTTCATTCTGTGTATGTTGTTTTACCCATCTAACAGTGTAACTATAAAAAATCTTTCCTACAGTGTATTTTGTTTGGAGCATATAGTGAAACTAATGAGTATATTGTATTAAAAACTTTCAAATTAATCATAACTAATCTGCCTTTCTCATCTTGGACAGTATTTAAAATATTACTATCGAAGTCTTTATTAATGAAGATAGCCATTCCTCTGCTGTGGGAGCTATCAGTGTAAGTATAAAAATTTCCTAGCCACCCTGACGTTATAATTTTAGAATTACTAACAGTACAATAGGTTTCCTGCAAAAATATTAGACCCAGTTGTGGCTCTGTTGTAAACACAGACTTCTGTGTTTACAACAGAGCCACAACTGGGTCTACAAAAATATGACATCAATTTTTTTGTCTTCTATCCATAAAAACACCTTTTTTCTCTTTATGTAATATTGAAGTCCACGCACATTTAATGAAATACATTTTATAGATAATGCTGAAGCCATTGTTCAATATAAAGTCCTACTTCTTTTTTCCCGTCCTCTTAACTTGCTGCTTATTTCTTCAGGACCAGGTGACTTACCACCGGATGCGGATGATAATCTTGTTATTATCTGTGGGCCTACCAGGGTATCATGATCTGGATTGTCCTCTTTGGGTATCTGGTCACGCATGGACATGAGAATAGCTCTACACTGGTTTCTCCCTGGCCACGCCTGAGGCCTTGTATTAGCACTGAGATCAAAGCTCAGGCCTGTTCCCCAGAAGAGATCACCTACCTTCGGGTTTACAAGAACCTTAGATCCAGATTGAAGCAAGGCTTCTGTAAATGATTCACTGCACTTCTGCTTCCTGTTTAGAATGTCAGTCATCACTTTGATTTTCTGAGAGTCCCAATCTGCATCAGATTTGACCAGGGTTGATAATTCCCTGACCTCATATGGACTCTCAGATTCTTTTATTTTTGCAGACACATCAAGCCCATCCTGAATATATTGCTCTTGTGTATTGAAATGCTTGCTCCACACTTTCAAAGTCAAGTCCATAGACACTGAAGGTTTCCTGATGAAAAAGAGGATCACTGGCAACAAATACAGATTTAACATCGTCCATGTTGTCAAGATAATCTTTACATTCAGGTGATCCCTCAATATGCCCAGAGCTTTTACATACTGCACAGGCCCTGGCATTTGGGCATCTACTCCTCCAGTGTCCACTCTGCCAGCAGTTTCTACATACTGTATGAGCTGAATTGTCTGCTTGATGTTTATGGAAAATATAGCACTTGAATCCTCCACAAACAGCCTTGCGTGGAAATGGGTTTTCTTTCAATTTCAGTTCAAACACATAAGCATATCTGTCTCCATTCTTCATGGAAGTTTTCCTTCATCATCTCTAATGTGTCCATATTTCAAGTCACTACAGAGTTCAGCTACCAGCTCCTCAAGCATTGATTTAATTTCATCATTATTGAAAGACAATGGAATGTCCTTCACAGTGACCTTAATTGTGCTTTTGGATGGATCCTTATTTCCAGATGCAAATGGGTTTTGATAAAAAATTTGTACGAGCTGATTTTCAATGGTAATTCCTTCTGTTAGAAGTTTGGTTCTGTATTCCTCTGATTTTAAGTAAATCCTCCACAGGCCCCCTACCTTTTCACAGCCTTAAATACCCTTAAAGGTTATGCACTCGGCCACTGCACTGGACATTCTGTAAGGGGTCAATGGGCTTTGTTCAGACAAAACAATGTCTCTGTCACGGATGAATACAGGAAGCACAGCTGTTTCTCCCATTTTGGCTCTCTGTGTCTCTTTCTCTTAGTATTTATATCATAAAATTTCCAAATTACTCACTTGTCTGTCACTTTTTCATACAAAAATAGCTCCAGGAGATGCACTGGTTAAAATTCTTCTACATCTCCAATTATTGGCAAAATGCACAAAGTATTCCTGCCTTTATTCGGCCAAAATAGTGCTCCTCCAAATATGTGACTGTTCATCATGCAGCACCAAGTGTCCTCCATCAAATTTCTGTGCCGTTAATTAACTAATTAATCAGTGTTGGCTTCCGAGTGAGCAGGTTTCCTTCCTTTGATGTATTTCTACAGGTAACTGGGTTGCTTACATCAACAAGTGTTGTTTGGTATGGATATCGTTTACTAGCGAACTATTTATTGTTAAATTGTATGATATGTATCCAGCAACAAGAATAAGATGTGTAAAATTAGCGTTCAAGGTAGGTTTTTTTCACGTCTGAACCTGAGAATGTTGTTAATTCGTATATATGTTGGAGCCCGTTTGCGGATCTGGCCCATCTGCCGATGGGTTTGGCCAATATGAGGATCCGTTATTAGGCTGCCCATCTGCCTATGGGCAGCCCAATAACGGATTTAATACCATGCACTTTCTGGCCCATCTGCAGATGGGCTTGGCCCAATAACCGATTTTAGTTTTTGTTAGTAATACGTTATTATTTTATTATCTTGAGGACTTTTGTACTCAGACAAACAATTCTCAGAAATTAAATGTGTTTATTGAAGCATAAATCACTATCACAGCCTTATCTCAATAATTTTATCATAACAATCACATGGATGAGCATAGAAAACTACAGAGATGTGCATTCAGTGTTACAATCCCCTATTTAATAACTTTTTTGCACACAATTTTTAATTAGTCTACATTGCATTCATGTGATGTTAAAAGTTTAATGAGGTTTACTTTTTACCAAAGAGTAATTACAGCTGTTGCGAAAAAATTTCATTTACATTACCACATAGATGTTACTTCCATGGTACCATACAATTTTACGAAAGAGAAATTATATATGGTACAAAATCAGTTTCTCAAATTCATTTAAATAACCGCATATATATCAAGGTTACCATATATGTACATTTTGACAATAAAATAGTTATATATGTAGCAAACACTCTCTCAGAGTTATTTGATCTCAGAGTCAATCACAATTATGCACTATCATCTCAATTATACATCTTGTTACAGTTTGTTTTGGAGAAGTGTCTTATTGATAAGCTCTCTACTTAGCATTCTTACAGTTCTAAATGTTGGCGTCCTGGTGATGAGAACAGCAGGGAAGTCGGGCAGTACTCCTTTTTTCAGGATATCACAGAGATGATGCCGAGTGTAAATATAGTTGATAAGGCATTACTGATGTGCGCATCCGGCAGTTCGCGATGGCGTGTGTTGTCCATTCTATCAAACTGCAAGAACTAATGCTGACCTACCAGGTTACTGGTATATAACGAAAAACTGAACTTCTCAGTGTCTCTTTGATCGAACTATATATAAAGAAACCCGATAGCTTACCTAACAGACCATTCATCTATAAAGAAACACGTCAGTTAATTATTACCTTACAAACCATTCAAATAATTAATGAACCTCATTAAACTCTTAACATCACATAAATGCAATGTAGTCTAATTATTAATTGTTTGAATAATATTATTAAAAGGATTATTGTAACACTGAATGCACATCTATGAAATTTTGATGTTAAATTATTGATGCAAGGCTGTGATAGTGATTTGTGTTTCAATAAACACATTTAAGTTATGAGAAATGTTTGTCTGAGTACAAAAGTCATCAAGATAATAAAATAATAACGTATTACTAACAAAAACTAAAATCAGTTATTGGGCCAAGCCCATCTATCCGCAAACAGGCTCCAACATATATACCGTACATTGAGATGCATTCACGTGCGGCTCATGAATCAAATCTGCAGCATTACCCCTAGACTCGACTCAAAAAGTGCAGGGGACGGTGTAAAATGACTTAATAATAAACTGAAGTCATTTGCTACGGAAGTCTCTTGTTGTTATGTAGATAGTAATTATAACTTTCTTCTCAGGGACGCAACTTCATGCATAAAAAATGGCTCAAAAACCACATTGAGACTGACTTAGTTATATATAAACAACTTCGAAATTTAGTTAATATTAAAATCAAACAACATAAACGTAGTTTTTATATGACTAAGATAGGCCAAGCTGGTATGAACCAAAAAAAAGATATGGAACGTTGTGAACAGCATCTTGGAGATAGCTCAGAATGGCACATCTCCGGCACATTAATATTGAAGAAGCGGCCAAACACTTTGCTGATGTTGGCCTTCAACTGTCTGACAAATTTCATTCGTCCATGCAAAGTTTTGACATCAAAACATCGTCCAGTAACTTTGAATTTAATCTCATAACTTCCTCTCTAGTACAGCAGTTTCTAACAAGCCTGTCTCTCGAAAGTAAAATCGATGACAACGGCATAGATTCCAGACTGGTGAGAAAAGCCTCACATATATATATTATGGTCAGCTTATAACCACCTTATAACCAAGCTATCTTCCCCACTGAATGGAAATCCGCAAGAATCACTCCCATATACAAAGGTAAAGGATCCAAAGAAGATATTAATAATTTTCGGCCTTTTTCTGTTCTTCCTCATTTAGCATGCATACTTGAAAAGGTTCTACATGCTCAAATTTTATACCACTTTAATCAACATGACATAATAACTCAAACAAGTTTACATATATAAAGTTGTGGACAATTGGCTCCATGCAATTGATACTAAACGTTTAACAGGGGCTTGCTTCTTCGATCTCGAGAAATGTTTCGACACCATCAGTCATGACATTCCCTTTGAAAAAATAAAAAATTACGGTTTCCATGGTAAAACACATGAACTAGTTAAGAACTATATCTTTCCGATAGATCGCATGCGGTATACATAAAAAAAGCTAACGCAGTATCTTCACAGCATCCTGTGAAAATTGGAATATCCCATGGTTCTGTATTATAGGGCCCATATTATTTTAATTTATGTCAATGATATTTCTGGAAACACTGGCAATTTTCAATGTAATCTTTTTGCGGATGACACCATTATTTACTATACAAGTAATGATCCTAACAAAATTAGGCAGGAATTTCAACCCGGCGACACTACTTTATCTAAATGGTTTTATGATAATCAGTTTTCCATCAATATCGAAAAAACATTCAAACGTCCTCTTCAGATCCCGTTCTATGGAGACTTTAGACCTTAATATCACAGTATTTGACCAGCCCATCAAACAATCTATAACAGTATCACTTACTTGGGGTTAGTGCTGAATGAAAACCTGACATGGTCGGATCACTCTGAACAAGTATGCAAAAAGCTCTCCTCTAAAGTAGGTGCACTTTTTAGGTGCAGTCGATACCTCAAGACAACGCACTGAAAATGTACACAGGCCTGATTGAGCCACATATTGCATGACTACGGCCTCACCGTCTGGTGAAATGCGCCTTCTTCATGTCTTACTCGCATTCAAAGTCTATAAAATTCAGCCGCACGTATTATGAGTCGCAATTTTAATCATGAATGTAGCATTACAGTTATCCGTCAGTTCCTTGGCATTAATTCAGTTGAACAAAGACATGAATTTCTGACTCGCATCCTTATGTTTAAATGTCTAATTAACTTAAGTCCGTCCTATATGACCGACCGGTTCACTTTTGTTCACCAAGTCCACCAACATGATACACGCAATAGCTATTCCAATAAGGCCATACTTATTTAATTTTTCGTTTCTCAGACCCGCCTAGTTGTGAGAATTTGGAAAATAAATATAACAGTGTCCCTGTCTTTATTTTTTTTGGCGCCGTTATAAAATGTGTCCATGAGTCGTGATATAAATCCCCTGAAAAAGTAAACTCGCAGTCACCTCCGACAAAATGCGACCCACACGACAGAGTCGGTTATTTTTTAAGGGACCGCATTTGCGTGCCCATGGTTGGTAAACATTTCCCTTGTCTTTCTCATGATCATCTAAAATCCGAGGATCTGCAGAGATAAAAAGATTTTCGTCGGAGATCTTCCTCGAGTCAAACCGTTCAAATGTTCTCCTTCATACTTTTGAGTTTCATCACGATCTTATCCGAATTCAGTTTTATGTTATTCTTGTAATGATGGACCGCTTACGTTCGAAAACATTAAAAGTGCTGACTGTAATATATTATATTAGCAGGGATTGTAAAATATTTTCCACAAGGTGTCCGAAAAAGTCTGGCTTTTGAATGGTTCTGCCGAGCTCAGTTTCGGATGCCACCTCAGCGCAGGGTCACGAAACTATTGTGACATTCTTGACATCGCGTGGAAAATCCTCTGTAGACAAGAAATCATTAGGCCGAAGGCGGAAAAAGTCGACTTATTTAAATCCCTTCGTTAAAATGGCTGCGAACATGTGACTACGAGGTTGTGATTATGGAAATTCCGGATGAAATCAGCCACTTTCTATAATAAGGATCACCGATCACTGTGTGTATGCTTGTAGCATCACATTTGAGAGCACAGGAATTGTTGCACACGAACAATTTCCCGCCATGAAATCACATGAATGAAACGCGCATGCGTGTAGTATACTATGAATCTCTGATTGGCTCTCTTTCTGGGACTGCTGGGCGGGTCTCTTTCCGCCAATCGCGTTGAAGCCCTGACAGGTCGTCATATGCAAATAAACTCTTTAACTCTCAATCAAATACCCGCGCGATGGAAATGCTAAAAATAGCACTGGGCACCTGTGTGTTGTTTACAGGGTGGCAAATACCGCGTTATATACCGCTACCACGTTATACCGCTATTGTAAGAGTTCCGAAGCGTTTATCAAGTACGAACCTTAAGCACTGTAAAAACACTTGTGTTGTCCACACACAAGTTTGTGTTCCGAGGAACACTTGACTTGTGTCGTATATGAACAACACCAACTTGTGTTGATTTAACACAGTAACTTGTGTGGAATACGTAATACACACAAGTATTGTGTGGTCCTGACAATTAGCTTGTGTCGCTTTAACAAAATGTTTGTGTATTGTATAAACAATTTACATGTGTTTTAAGAATACAAGTTTGTTGTTATATACACAATTTCTCCATGTAGTATAGAAAACAAAACTCCATGTTCTGTACCACAGGCACTCGTTTCCAGCACTACAATTGCCTAGAAACGGTAAACATGTTGAGCATGGGCGATATACCCATTACAAGTTCTCTTATAATGGGTATATCGCCCATACTCAATGTGTTTATCGTTTCTAGGACATTGTAGTGCTGGAAACGAGTGCCTGTGTTCTGTACATATATTTTATTTATTTTACCCTTCCAGTAATATCTTGTCTATTCTTTTAAATACAAGAAAGCAACTAAACTGTTGCTCTGTGACCACCTGCCATGTACACATTCTGAAAACTTAAATATTCTCTACAATTTTTTAATGAAAATGTTGGCTTTTTTTTAAGATAGAAAAGCAATTTTATTAGTTTTATATAATTAACTTTAAATGCAATTGTCAGCCATTTATGATCAAAAACAATTTTTTTCAACATATGTATGTTCTAAAACACAATTTTTATTTTTATTTTTTTTTTGCCTGCCTTTAATGGGAAGCCTTTTACAGATGAAAATTTGAAAAATAACTTTACTCAAGGTCATTTTAAAAAACGTGAATACCATGCATATAAAATTATTTTGAAAGTTACCACCCCAAATAAAACGACATTCGCTAAGTTTAACCTGTATTTTAACATGGTGAATTCTGTATCAGATATTCTGTATCTGTTACACGTATGCTTAACTAATTAAAATATTTTCAAATCTATATTAAATCAACCATGTGTCAGATATGCCAGTGTTTCCATATGCCAAACAGTAAAGCACATTATCAGCTTTCAGACGAGTCAAGGGGTCCATGATCAGTAGATAATATATAGTTTATATAAAAATATAAGGAAAAAATGGAAACAGTGCTTACACATGCTCCTGAGACAGTTCTGAGACCTTAAAAATACACTGAACTTTCCTTGAAAAATCAATCACAGGTTGTGACAGTAGTTAAATTAAAGCATATATCCCTCTTCTTATCTGTATCATATAAAGATATACTCGTGCCATGTCATATGTTACAGTTCAAGGTCACATATTAAAGCCAAAAAATATTCATCAGGGACCATTAAAAAAAATCTGAACAAGGACCATCCAAGAATCTTTCCTCTAAGATATACAATAAATTGGCACAGTAGTTTTGCTTCTATAGCAAAATATGCCAATCAGAAGCATTTTGCTACTATAGCAAAATAACACCAATCAGAAGAACGTGTAATGATAAGGCCATATAAAAATAAAAGGTGTGGTTCTCAGGCACCACCCACGTCAATTTTAAACCCCTACATCAACAATTTTTATTTTTTTTTTCAACAGAACCTTGCCAATTTTGATCTCCAACTGCTTGAACATTTCTTTCAAGAAGATTAAATATTACAATTTTGTTAAATTTCCATTGAAATGTAGTGCTTTTACTTGTTTAGCAAAATAAATCTGTTATTATCAGGCTTTTCCATTATTATTTGACATATTTATAGAAACATACAAAAATAAAAAAACGCCCGCCCACATTGATTTCTGAAAAAAGTGCCTGAGATCCAGAGCTTATTTTTTTCTTGGCCTAAAATTCAGATTTTATTCAGCTGCATTACAGATATCCCCCCAAAGTTTCTCTGCCTTTGGCGTGACCCTAATTCCCTCAACATTAAAACAAAAATTGGCCATAAACCCATAAAAAACAGACAGAGGCTTGGGAAACTGTGTGTTAAATGCATAAAAAGCCTTAAAAAGGCTGTCCATCGCCACTGCCATAGTGCTCGGTTCGATCCTCATAGCTTGATCTTCTGCCATCACAAAGAATGTCCTTGGCTTTATGTGAAGTATGTATGGCTGGGTCCTCTGAAGTTCCTGATTTTTCACCTTGAGTTCATCTATGGCGAGCTCCAAAGAAGTCCCAGGCTGCAATACATTCATTAAGTAGCAGTGAAAACAAGAAATTTTATTTATTTAAGCAAATATCATGAATATATTTGTAAATTTAGTTTAAAGCAATAGTAGTTGTAATTATAATGGAAGCTACACAATTTCAGTAAGGAACTAATTTTTTTTCTGACATGTCAGGTAGGGCCAACAAATACACTGATTTTAGGAAGACTGATATGTGGGAAAACATTTTTAGGACCTTGCTTCAATAGAAGTGCCTCCGTCTGACTGTCGGACTGTCTGTCCGTCCACAAATTCATTTCCGGATGATAACTCCAGTTTCAATTCACATATGGATTTCAAACTTAAAATATAAATGGCCCACCACTAAAGCAAGAACCCTATTGATTTTGGGGTCATGAGGTCAAAGGTCAAGGTGTCAGGATTAACATTTATAAAAACAATTTGGATGCATTTTCAGCCAAACATTCCATGCCAGTCTTTCCATCTTATACATATATGCGCCTGCCAACAGGGAAACATCTCTATCAATCTTGGGGTCACAAGTTCAAAGGTCAAGGTCATAGGAGCCATCTGTCCACAAATTCATTTCCAGATAATAACTCCAGTTTGGATTCACATATGGATTTCAAACTGGACCCTTATATGGCCCAGCACTAAAACACACATCCTTCCTCATTTAGGGACAAGAGGTCAGAGGTCAAGGTCACAGCCCCACATCTTTAAAAAGATTGTGGATGCATTTTAAGCAAAAACTTTCATACCAGAGGTTCTATCTTACACATACAGGTCACCTACCAATAGGAAAACATCCCTTCCCTGTTGGGTTCACAAGGTCAATGGTCAAGGTCACAGGAGTCATCTGTACATGCATTGATTTCCAAAACCTTTCGTAACACCAGTTTGGATTCACCTATAGGTTTCAAACTTAATATATATATATCCCACCAAAAAAGCAAGAACCCTATTGATCTTGGGTTTGTGAGGTCAGAGGTCAAAGTCTCAGGACTCATATTTCTAAAGTGTGTGAATGCCTTTTAAGTCAAACTTTTCTTGCCAGTTGTTCAATCTTGCTTCAGTGTTTAAATATTGTTTTGGGTCAGTTTCCTCTGTCTCTGCATGTAATCAGGTCTTTTAATATATTTTTCCAAGCACCACTCAGCCCACACTAGAAGTCTATGGGCCTTCAGCAGGGCCCTTCCTGACCTGTCAGTATTCATCTAGTTGGAATAAGAAATGTAACAGTATCATGCGCAGCAGTGTCATGGGCAGCAGTCCAATCAGCCTAAAAACAGTCTGAAATCCTGTTGATGTTACCTGTGACTTTTGATTATCTGATATCAAAATCAGTAGAGTTTTTCCTTCAGTAATAAGTCTTATATATGTGAAATTTGAAACAAATTCAATCCAAACCAGAGTTTATCCTCTGAAAAGCCAGTTGTGGATGTGTTTGACCTTTTATCCCAAATTTGATAGAAGTCTTCCTATTGTTATGAGTCATATGCATGTAAAATTGGATTGCAATAAATCAAACCAAATTATCATATAGAGTTATCATTGGGATCAAATTTGTGTATGGACAGATGGACTTACATAAATACATAAAGAGGGTGATTACTGTAGGTCACCCACTTTTCCAAGTGGGCTCCTTATTAACAACATTATCATAATTTCAATGCACAAACCTCTTTTTCTTCCATAAAATACTTGAACGCAGTTCCAGCTCCTACCCGGTGTTTCCCATATGCTGGTAGCATAGATATTAAACACTTGATTGCAATACATGTACAATATTTTCAATACAATTTTGGATGTATCACTGGACTTATCATTAAGATAAAAGAGGTTATCTTTATCTGCATCTTCATTTGCGAATTATCTGCTTTTTAGTTTATTGTCTGAGTTTGTTATTTACTTTTTCATGAAGGAATTGTTTTTAGCTTTGGTTTCTTAAAAATATGATAGGAAATTTATGAAACATGCTTCATTTTATGCAATCAGTGTACATATATTTTAAATTTTATAATATTGTATGGACTGAGGCTGCCATTCCTGAATTGAAATCGTTAAAACTTTGACAATGATTTGCCTTTTCTTGTTAATCAAGTACACATATACAGATTTTTTAAATTCCCTAGTCACAAAAGTATTTCCTAGGGTGGCATTTCCTGAAAGGAATTATATCCCAGAGTGGGAATTCCCCCCCCCCCCCCCCCCCACCCTATATCCAAGGCAACCCTTGTCAGAATACCTTCATCCTGGTCTTCTTCCAGATCAAGGCTGGCTGTAAGATCAGCACACTTTCCCACAGCCTTGCAGTATCTTATGCATTTCCTTGTTGTTGTAGCCTGAAACTTGGCAGATGACAGCTCTGTTTCCTCACAGTGAGGAAAAGGTAACGGTATTCCAGTTCCATCTGAAAGTAAATTATAATTGATAACAGCATGAGAGGCTAAAGCATCACATTGTAGATAACATGTGACCAAAGGGTCTCAAAGCTCAGCTGACATGGCTATTGAACATCTACGGTAATGTAAGTGTAATAGGTTTCATTGGTCCACCAGGTTTGATTTATGGTACAAGATTGGATGACTGTATGTATATCATGCTTACGTATGGCCCAGCCTGTTGTACAACCAAACCCTATATTGCATGATTGTTCTTTAAGTGTCATATCACCATGGAATATGACATAAACAAATACACCATCACCTTTTTCTCTCAATCACAAATGTTGATTCTTCCATTTCTATTATCCTTCAAGTATAAATCAAATATGAATGTCTGAATATCTTTTCAAAATGGTATTTACCCATGTCTGAGGCACTTTCAGATTTGTAGGTAAATTATACATAAGTGCCTAATACTTAAAAACATACAATATTAATAAAATACCAAAAGCTCACACAGAGGCAATCTGCATAGACTAGCCTACTAAAAATTAATTGAGTTAGAAATATGACAATATGGTTGTAAAAACAGGTTTATCTAAGACATAAATATACATGAAGAATCGATTGAAAATATATTTTAAATGAAGTAATTACCATTCCAGGGGTAATTCTCTGAAACGTGGAAATGCATCAACTATCTGTGTAATCGTTGGACTGCTGTCCACGATCCACTCCCGCCTTCTCTTGGCAGATCCTGTCATTTGCATGGGAGGACACCAGAATCTGTCTGATTTGCTTAGTGAGCCTGAAGAAGCACTTTCCTCCTTTCATTCACTGAGGTCTGATTACAGTCAAAAGAAATATCTGAAGGAGAAACGAGGTCTAATAGAACCTGAAGTAGTTCTTTTGGGAACAAGATGTGAGCAGTATTTGGACAAAGAAAAAGTTTCCTCTTTGAAATATGTCCCAGAAACTTTGCAGTACATACCTATCCTTAAAACAATAAGAAACGCAATATGTACTTATGATCATTTACAAATCAACCAGCAAAATAACAGCTCTGTTGGTATTTTGAAAGAGTACAGGGATGGGGAACAGTTCAAAAACCACCCTTTGTTCAGAGAAAATTCCAGTGCACTTCAATTGCAGATGTACTTTGATGATTTTGAGACTGTTAACCCTTTAGGATCAAAAACCAAGATACACAAAGTTGGGGCATTATACATGTGTATTAAAAATTTGCCGGTAGAGCATAATTCAAAATTGGTTTATATTCATCCTGTGATATTTTGCCACACCCAGGATGTTGGAAAATATAGTTTCAAAACTGTGTTTGATAGAGTGTTGACAGATTTGAAGGAACTAGAAGGAGGAGTAATGATGGACATAAATGGTAGAAATCAAGTTGTTAAAGCAGCTCTTGTCTTGTGGTCGGGCGATAATCTAGGAATACACCAGGTGTTTGGACTATGCCAAAGTTTTCAGGCAAACAAACCCTGTCAGTATTGCTATATAAGCAGACATGAAATCTGCAGTCATGTAACTACTGCCCACCTTCAGCTTAGAACACACAAGCGCTATCTACAGGATATTGAAAAAGTGATCAACAACCCAGAAAATGATAAAGGAAACTGGCGTGAAATCAGTGTTCCCTTTTGAGTCTTTACAGTACTTCAAATTTCCAGACAATGTCTGCCCTGATGCAATGCATGATTTGTTGGAGGGATCATTACAATATACTATAAAAGTTATAATATCACACTATATTAACAACAAACGGTATTTTAAAATGGAGTTACTCAATTCAAGGATTAGAGGTTTCAATTATGGTCCAGATCGTAAAAATAGGCCAACAGATATTCCAAAGGACAGAATTTCTTCAGGTGACAAAAAGCTTGGTTTAAATGCCTCACAGGCTTGGTGTTTCGGTCGATTTTTACCACTGTTGATTGGTGATGTCGTGCCGGAAGATGAGCCATGTACAAAATTACTGCAAACACTACTAGAAATTATTGACATTATTTTCTCTCCAAAGATTACAACGGGTTTGACAATTTGCTTGGAAAGTTTGATAGCAAAATACCTCACTGCATTCAAAGAACTTTTTCCACAATGTTCAGTTATTCCAAAGCAACATTTATTGCTGCATTACCCTCAAAAGCTCAGAGACCTTGGTCCTTCCTGTGGATATTGGTGTATGCGAATGGAGGCAAAACATGCCAAAGCCAAGGAATATGCCCACATCATTCACTGTTTTAAAAATATATGCAAGTCCATTGCATGGGACCATCAGATTAAGGCTGCTATAGCATGGGCAGACATGAAGTCATTTCATGCATTCACCAAAGATGTAAGGAATGGCTACATTGAATTGCCTGCTAGACTGGACATACCTGATGAAATTCTGGTGGATGCTTCTATACCCCTGTA
The DNA here is from genome assembly GCA_026874595.1 of Sipunculus nudus. Lineage (NCBI taxonomy): Eukaryota > Metazoa > Annelida > Sipuncula > Golfingiida > Sipunculidae > Sipunculus > Sipunculus nudus. The sequence goes on from CM049312.1 coordinate 49,085,171, forward strand.
TGCAGAAGTGTTTGTTTGCAACAAAGTTTAAATTAAAGGAGTGGAATACATGTCATCACGTGTTGCCTATATCATTTGACAAGGGTCATATCCAGTTTGGTCTTGTAAAGCAAATCATCTCAATACCTCATCAAACAGATACATCATTCATAATGGTCAAATTAAACACCAATCATTATGACTTCCATCATCATGCTTATGCAGTAACACTAACAAATAATCAATTCATCTGCAAAGCAGACAACTTCCTTGATCACCATCCCCTTCATTTGGCTGAGTCATTTAAAGAGAATGATAAATACAGCTATGTTGTTCTGAAATATGCCGTTCTGGATGAAGAGGAGTATCTGCTAATAACCAGTTAATCATTAACCTGATAATTATTTCTATTTAAAGTAAACCTAAGAAGGAAATCAATCTATTAATGGTACAATATACCAATGTATATTAACAGGACAAAAATCATGGAAGAAGTTGAACAGTTTCTAGTGGAAAAGGCTCACCTTAGTCTGGAGGAAGTGAAGAATATTCTACCTTCACTAGAGAAAGTGGGTGTGGAATCTGTGCAAGACCTGCAATGCTGTGAGCCAATGACAGACCTTGAGGATGTTCCAATTGTGAAGAGACGAAAACTTTCAATAGGAATTAGCAGTGCATTCCAAGTGATGAAATCAGGTACTTAGATAATTCATTACAGCACATATTAAATTAGCTATTGAAAATCTTTGGCATCAACTGGAAGTAAATTCATAACTTACTACGTAATCCATTATGGAGTATAGGCATGATCAATTGCCATTGGTATATCATTATTAACAAAATGTCAACTACTCTTTGTCAAACTTGCAAAAAAAAAAATACCATACAAAAGCTTTCACTGATATAATTCCATGGCATTCCAGCCCCTGTGCCCCCAAGTGGCTTGACCAACACACCTGAACAGTACTCAGATCCAAATCTGACATCTCAAGAAGCATCTACTCCTTGCTCCTTGGAAACAAGTGATCCACCAGAAACTTCAGAAAAGCAAAAAGGAACTCTCGTCAAATGGAGACAAAGTGGTAAATACTTCTTGACTTAAATGAAACATTCCTCATATCTCAATGTTGTAATTTTATTTATTTTTTTTTCAATTTAAAAGAAAATAATTATATATTTATACCATAACTTCATTTCCATTTCAAAATGAACTCATAGCAAATATAATATATATATATATATATATATATATATATATATATATGTATGACAGCAGCTATAAAAAAAAGTTTACTCAAACATATTTTTGTCTTAATCTCTTTGTAGGAACAGGAAGTGTCAGAGTTTCCATTCTAGAAGCTCTTGGCAATTGATCATGCCTATACTCCATAATGGATTACGTAGTAAGTTATGAGTTTACTTCCAGTTGATGCCAAAGATTTTCAATAGCTAATTTAATATGTGCTGTAATGAATTATCTAAGTACCTGATTTCATCACTTGGAATGCACTGCTAATTCCCATTGAAAGTTTTCGTCTCTTCACAATTGGAACATCCTCAAGGTCTGTCATTGGCTCACAGCATTGCAGGTCTTGCACAGATTCCACACCCACTTTCTCTAGTGAAGGTAGAATATTCTTCACTTCCTCCAGACTAAGGTGAGCCTTTTCCACTAGAAACTGTTCAACTTCTTCCATGATTTTTGGCCTGTTAATATACATTGGTATATTGTACCATTAATAGATTGATTTCCTTCTTAGGTTTACTTTAAATAGAAATAATTATCAGGTTAATGATTAACTGGTGATTAGCAGATACTCCTCTTCATCCAGAACGGCATATTTCAGAACAACATAGCTATATTTATCATTCTCTTTAAATGGCTCAGCCAATTGAAGGGGATGGTGATCAAGGAAGTTGTCTGCTTTGCAGATGAATTGATTATTTGTAAGTGTTACTGCATTAGCATGATGATGGAAGTCATAATGATTGGTGTTTAATTTGACCATTATGAATGATGTATCTGTTTGATGAGGTATTGAGATGATTTGCTTTACAAGACCAAACTGGATATGACCCTTGTCAAATGATATAGGCAACACATGTGATGCCATGTATTCCACTCCTTTAATTTCAACTTTGTTGCAAACAAACACTTCTTCATACAGGGGTATAGAAGCATCCACCAGAATTTCATCAGGTATGTCCAGTCTAGCAGGCAATTCAATGTAGCCATTCCTTACAACATCTTTGGTGAATGCATGAAATGACTTCATGTCTGCCCATGCTATAGCAGCCTTAATCTGATGGTCCCATGCAATGAACTTGCATATATTTTTAAAACAGTGAATGGTGTGGGCATATTCCTTGGCTTTGGCATGTTTTGCCTCCATTCGCATACACCAATATCCACAGGAAGGACCAAGGTCTCTGAGCTTTTGAGGGTAATGCAGCAATAAATGTTGCTTTGGAATAACTGAACATTGTGGAAAAAGTTCTTTGAATGCAGTGAGGTATTTTGCTATCAAACTTTCCAAGCAAATTGTCAAACCCGTTGTAATCTTTGGAGAGAAAATAATGTCAATAATTTCTAGTAGTGTTTGCAGTAATTTTGTACATGGCTCATCTTCCGGCACGACATCACCAATCAACAGTGGTAAAAATCGACCGAAACACCAAGCCTGTGAGGCATTTAAACCAAGCTTTTTGTCACCTGAAGAAATTCTGTCCTTTGGAATATCTGTTGGCCTATTTTTACGATCTGGACCATAATTGAAACCTCTAATCCTTGAATTGAGTAACTCCATTTTAAAATACCGTTTGTTGTTAATATAGTGTGATATTATAACTTTTATAGTATATTGTAATGATCCCTCCAACAAATCATGCATTGCATCAGGGCAGACATTGTCTGGAAATTTGAAGTACTGTAAAGACTCAAAAGGGAACACTGATTTCACGCCAGTTTCCTTTATCATTTCTGGGTTGTTGATCACTTTTTCAATATCCTGTAGATAGCGCTTGTGTGTTCTAAGCTGAAGGTGGGCAGTAGGTACATGACTGCAGATTTCATGTCTGCTTATATAGCAATACTGACAGGGTTTGTTTGCCTGAAAACTTTGGCATAGTCCAAACACCTGGTGTATTCCTAGATTATCGCCCGACCACAAGACAAGAGCTGCTTTAACAACTTGATTTCTACCATTTATGTCCATCATTACTCCTCCTTCTAGTTCCTTCAAATCTGTCAACACTCTATCAAACACAGTTTTGAAACCATATTTTCCAACATCCTGGGTGTGGCAAAATATCACAGGATGAATATTAACCAATTTTGAATTATGCTCTACCGGCAAATTTTTAATACACATGTATAATGCCCCAACTTTGTGTATCTTGGTTTTTGATCCTAAAGGGTTAACAGTCTCAAAATCATCAAAGTATATCTGCAATTGAAGTGCACTGGAATTTTCTCTGAACAAAGGGTGGTTTTTGAACTGTTCCCCATCCCGGTACTCTTTCAAAATACCAACAGAGCTGTTATTTTGCTGGTTGATTTGTAAATGATCATAAGTACATATTGCGTTTCTTATTGTTTTAAGGATAGGTATGTACTGCAATGTTTCTGGGACATATTTCAAAGAGGAAACTTTTTCTTTGTCCAAATACTGCTCACATCTTGTTCCCAAAAGAACTACTTCAGGTTCTATAAGACCTCGTTTCTCCTTCAGATATTTCTTTTGACTGTAATCAGACCTCAGTGAATGAAAGGAGGAAAGTGCTTCTTCAAGCTCACTAAGCAAATCAGACAGATTCTGGTGTCCTCCCATGCAAATGACAGGATCTAATTTTCCTTTAATCATATTGAACTGGGCAGTGAATAAATACTCCAGGCCAGTAACTATAACATCAACTGTTGTCTGATTTACATTTCTGGACCGCAATCTTACAATGAAATCTGAAATTAGCTGACACATATCAGTCTCAACATTTGTGCAGACGGAATCTTCTTCCTCTGACTGACAAGAATCAGACATAATGGCATCATGTGTTTCAAACTGAGTGTAATAAGTGTTCTCATTGGGAACAATATCAACAGGTTTCGCATGATGGCGATGCAAGTGTGTTCTAAATGCTTGAACATTATCAAAGGATCTTTGACAATCTTCCTGACCACACTGCAGACTGCACCTTTGAAATGGGGATATTCCGTGTCTATAGTTGAGGTGATGGATGAACTCTCTAACAGTTTTTTCCTTTGTGTATAAATTGCAGATTTTACAGAAGTAGCCCATTTTGTGTCAGTAAGTCAGGTTTAAATGTTTATTCTTATTTTGATGACCAGCATTAGACTATTGGGCCATGGACGAGAAATCTCTCCATTTTAATCAATAGGATACCTGTAAGGTAAAGGAAAGCAAAGTTACCTTATGTTCAAGAATTATCGGACATGAAAACAATGTGGCAAATGCCAAGTAACCTGTGACAATGTCAGTCCAGTTATGATTGTGGACCCTATATGCATAAAAAGAAATTTATGGTATACTGCTCCTGTTAAATTGCTACTATATCTGAAAAGAACAACAAAATCTTTTAAACAGTGTTACAATAGTTTAAGTAATGATCTTTTCAAAGATTGGATGGTGAGCACCTCCTCAAGTTTTATTTTTTTATGTTGTCACCATGCCTCTATATTTACCACAAAATGATGAGCTCATAGTAAATCAGTGCTGTGTTTGTGCAGGAAAACATCGCAACCAATTTTAATAATAATTCAACTTAATACTCTTTTACCATTGTCACTTAATACTCTTTTACCATTGTCATAGTACATGGATGGGAAGTGTCCCAAACAAAAAGGACAGAGCAGCCGAAGTCAGAAGAAGCTAGTGTTTTTATGCTAGCCATGACCAATGTCAGCTTCTATATTTATGAATTGCAATGTCCATTTCAGACTCCCACAAGGACTTTTTGTTCTGACTGGGACCCCAGCAGAATTCTCCTAGAGGATTCATTAAATTCACAAGTACCCTGCATCCCGGGTTCCCTGTTTATGGAGCACTGATTTATATTTATCCGCCACCTCTTTGCATGAGAATGTGTAATTGATTTTTTTCCTAATATATAACATTGATCATGGAAAATCATCCTTAAATATTAAACATAACTACCAGTACATTATTTTTCATGAGATGCTATAATTATGCTAGGAAAGCATAATAAGTAATCATGTTTTGAATTATGTGCATTATTTATGCTGATATATGAAATTTTGTTTAATTTTTAATGATTTTTAGCTCAGCTGACTGTAAGTCAGCTGAGCTATAGTAATCAGGCAGCATCCATCGTCCGTCTGTCCATCTGTCTGTCTGTCTGTTACAATGGCACATTTTGACACTATTGGACCTTGAAACCTATAACTGAATATCCAGACATGTCCATAAAAAAAATCTCCTTGGAAACCTGAATTTAGGTCACTGTGACCTATATCCTCTGAGCAGTGGGTCTTGTAAATACCCCCCAGAATAATTGAAAATATGATACAAAACCTCGCTTTCTTGACAATTTATGCATGGATTGCTCTGAATTTTGGCTATGATATTGCCCATGACCAGGGTTGTTGGTTCCTGAAAATTTGTGTCCTGAAACTTCACGTGTATATTGATTATGACTGTTTTCTTCAGTTCCTTTAAGACCAGTGGCTCCACCTGTATTTTTCAATTTTTACGAATTTTTTCCTTTATATTGAGAATGCCAAATTATATTCAAACTATTAAATTTTCAACTGTGGTTTCATCTAGTGTCCTCAAACCGTGCGTGTTATTAGGGCCCTGTTTGAGTAGCCGGATGCCCTATAGTAATCACCCTGTCTGTGTGTTTGTATGTCTGTTTGTTTGTACATTGGTCATTATTATTTCCTGGTGATAACTCAAGTGTGGATTGACATATGGAATTCAAACTTGACCTATATAAGACCTACCTCTATCGCAAAAACTCTGTAGGTGAAGGGTCATGAGGTCAAAGGTCAAGGTCACCCAACCCACATATTTAGAAAGATTGTGGATGCATTTAAAGCCAAACTTTTCATCCCAAACCTTCCATCTTGCACATATAGCTGACCTGCCTAAAGGGGAAATTCTGATAGGTATTGGGGTCACAAGGTAAAAGGTCAAGGTCACAGGTGCCATCTGTCTGCATATTTGTTTCTGGAGCATAAATGTAGTTTGGAATGACATTTTGGTTTCAAATTTGACTTGTATATATGACCCACCATCAAAGGCTCTATTGATTTTGGAGTCACAGGACAAGGGACCGACCCACTTATTTATAAAGATTGTGGATGCATTTTAAATCATATTTTTCATTCCAAACCTTCCATTTAACACATATAGGTGACCTGCAATTTGGAGATGAGCTTAGTTGATTTGGGGGTCACTCGTTCAAAGGTCAAGGTCACAGTGGCCATCTGTCTATATATTTGTTTCTGAGTGATAACTTCATTCTTTGGATTAGCGTATTGGTTTCAAACTTGATTTTTAAATGGCCAACCAATAAAGTATGACCCCTTTTTATTTTGGAGTCATGAGGTCAAAGGTCAAGGTCACAGGGCAGAAGGCATTATTCAGTATTATGTAAATTACAGTCTGAATCAAGATTTTGGCTGGACCACATCATGATCAGGGTTTGGACTGGCCAAATTCTTGATTGGAATTTTGTCTGGACTTTATAAAAATATTCTCATAATCAATTTCAGCTGAGCACTGTGACCCACAGGTCCATTATTTATAATAGGCGAACTATTTGGTAATTTTACCCTTGGCAGTACTGATGTTGAGCATAACATTAATATACCCATTTGAGACAGATGACAACCATAACATTAAATTCATAATCACTTATTATTGAAGATAAATAAAACAAGTGACCCATTGATCATGTAGCTCAGCTGAGTCACATGACAACTGTTTGCCATATTTAAGAAGAACATACTTTCAAATTTTGTTTATATGTTTCAGGAGACCAGGAATATGACTGCATGAAGTGCATTACTTGTAGTTCAGGACAAAATATACGACTGATGAGAAAAATACTCCGATATGACTGATAACTGTCTGACTTAAAACAGTCATTTACCTCACGGTCATGGTCACTGTTTTCTGAACTGATTCCAAAGATTCCAAAGATAATTCCAAAGACTAGACCTTAAATATCAAGATCAAGGTCATCTACTTTCAAAATAATTCAAGAACTTGGTTGAAACAATGTGTGTATCAATTTAAAAAAAAACAAGTTATGACAAGTTCAGAAGTTATTGGCTTAACAAAAATGCTAAATTTCTGCAGAGTTGACTTTGAACATCAAGGTCTAGGTCACAACTCATCTGAGATATAGGATAAAACATCAAATTTGAGGAAAAACTATGCAACACTTCAAACACTTAAACAAATGTCCTGACAATGGCTAAAGAGTGATCACTTTATAGCTCGTATGACTTTTAGTCAGCTGAGCCAAAAAAAATCATTGATTCATAAACCATGAAGTTTATTTTATGACTTTGATTTTTTTTTAATATAAAATATTTTCACTTATTCTTTATAATAATATACATATATATATTAATTCAAGATTGTTAACTTAGTGTATATATTATAAGTTGTTTTCTCCATTATATCCACAGAAAATAATTCAGTAAATATTTGTACATGTGCATTTTGCAAAATGTAATCTTTATTATGGGGAAAGAGTACAATTTAAGCCTTTAGTAAGTATTTATTTGTGCATCCCATATCAGGTGTAAATGAGAGGCATTTTAGCTTGGCTGGTTTTCTGTCTTTTATACTAGTATGTATAAAATACAATCTCAATTATCACTGTGATCTCATTTGTAAAACTGTGAATTCAGTATATTTTATACAATACAGAAAGAGCAAATAAAAAAACAAGGGTATTATTTTTAAAGTTTATGCCTAACTATTTTGGAACAAAAAAACAGAACAGAGTATATATATACCGGTAGGTGTTTCTGTAGTTTTTTTTTATATTTTAATTTTAAATGAGAATATATGTGGGTAGATGTCATTGGGCCAACTGCATACTTATGAACAGAATCCACAAGTCCTGGGGTATGGAACCCCCCAACCCCCCCCCCCCCCCCCCTTTAAAAAAAACCCTGTTCTGTTCTAGTTGTACTGGCTTGAATATGTGTACATGTAAGGGTAGTACATGTTATTATGTAAGATATTCAATAATATTACTTTTATACAACATATTCAGAATATGCATAATGTAACAATCAATCCTTATAGTATATACAGTGATATACTACATACAATGTCAAATACTGTACATAGGCCCCTACATATGTATAAAATCATAGTTTATATGCAATCATTCTCATGACAAAGACCTCATGGCACAGGCTTCATACACAGAATCTCAAAACAGATTCACACAAAGCCAAAACTGGGTCTTCACACAGGCCTCACGTGATATGAAGGATCAACATCTCTTCTCAGATCCACACATATTTAATTAGCACTGAATCCAGGCTAATTTCATGTAATCTATCTATAGGAAAATAATTAAACTAGACTTACCAGGTAATCCACAGATAAATTTAGACTTCTTTAGCAACGGTGGGAGATGCTCACTCTGATGTTATGTACAGTCAACTGGAAAGCTGCTGGGTTGGCGGGAAACACTGACAGCACTCAAAACTGGTATGCAGTACCCCGCTATACAGCCTGTACAGCTGTATCAGGTCAACGCAGGTCAAGTGGTATGGCCGGTTCAGATGTACCGAGTGACAATGGACACAGAAAACCGTGTATATATATCAGGATCACTATCACTGTATCAGTGCAAACATGTGAAACAGAGATACACCAGTATAACTTAGTAGAGGTTCCTTATAGATCCAACTTCCCAGAGAACAAGCATTTTGTATAAATCATGTTATTATTAGGGAGCCTATCATAGGATACATATTGATATTAATAATTTTCATATAGTAGCCACCTACAGATTATAACGGATTATTAATTTTATGATTTTGGTGTATCCATGTGACAAGGCTTGTATAGAGTAAATAGTACACTTTACAGAAGAAGGAGAAAATTATTTTGTATTCAGAGTGCAAATTCAAGACAAAAAACATGGCATCACACACATATATCTTTAATAGAATAAAAGTGGGGATCTCAATACTTACAGACTCTCGCTGCTTGTTTGGGCTCCAGTGCCACTTTGTCGCCTCACATGATGTTGTGGTGGCTGTACGCCGCAGCTTAAAATGTGATACAATTTGTAACGCCCTCAGTTCGTCGTATTTCCTCAGTATAGTGGCCTTCTTGATTTTTTTAGTTGAATTATCTTTGTGACATAACAGTTTATTATTAAAACGCAGTTTGGGATGGATGAACTAGTCTTGTTCAGTTAATAGAAAAAAAATAGGGAAATTGGTCAATAATTTGTACATTCATGTATAAAAATCGATACAGAGTTTACGACGGCCAGTTTACTGAATCATCTGCATGGAGCTGTGGTGGGCGGTGGGCCTGCAAGCCCTGTTCCCGTCAGGCAGTACTTGTACAAAAGTTTGGTGTGGACAGCCAGATGCCCAACTGATATCTCAACACAACTGAGGTGTTGCACAGACACATGTTTGTGTTCGTGAGCTCAACACAAGTGTTTGTGTTGGATTTCAACACGTGTTTTTACAGTGTTGTTGCAAAACATTCTGAAATGATGTTGTTCAATATATACTTACGTCTGATATATTTGTTTATATTAGCTTGATTTTTTCCCACCTTGCAATTGTTTACAATTCTGAGGGGTAAAGATTAACCTCATTTGATATATTTGATTAAATTTCTGATGGGTATATTTTTACCAGATTTTTTTATATAGTATTGTTTATTTTGTCTTTCTGGGGGTTTTTCTTTTTCAATGATTGACAACAGATAGATCCTATCTTAAAGCTGATTTCAGTGATATTTTAAATAAAAAGGACTTTGCTTATTTTCTGACTGGGTGACCCTGATGAACCTTGATATTGCTTAAATGTGCGTTTGTGTTTGAATTGTATATTTCACGGCTATTTTCATTTGCCTGAACTTTCCTTTATTTGTTGTAAGCTTTGTATTTCCACTGATCATATAATATACTTCAAAATTAACAGTTAATTTTGCAACCAGTCTCCTGTACAGGTCATTTTAAACTTTCCAGCTGTTTTAGTAAGAAAGTGGACTGATTGGATTTCAAAAATATTAATTTAGTGGAAATCATTAATTTATTAATTGTTAATTTAAATTGATAAAAGTGTATTTAAAAAGTAGAAAATTCATGATTTCTTTTTTTAGAAAAGTTGATTTTTTACCAACCCTTCCAGAAAGTGTTGAGGATATCCTGCAGATACAGAAAATACTTTAGTTCACTTGACATAGTAGAAGGGCACATATAATTCCTATATATTCATTTCATCATTTGTAAAATTTATATGGAAAAAATGGCGCCTTTCATTTTTAAAATTTTGAATTATATTTATTTTTATTTTCCCTCCTCCTCCCCACCACTTTTCATGTCTTCGTCCGAGAAACTTTTTATTAAATATGTAAGGCCTAAATTATACGTACCCAAACCTCGGACAGACTACTTAAAGAAATAATTTTTATGGCGAGGTCCTATTTTGTGGAACAAATTAAATGAATCTCAAAGAAACTGCTCCTCCTTACAGGTCTTTAAAAAAGTATCATGTAATAAATCTCTGTGCTTTATAGGTGTCATATAATGCATGCTATTTCATACTCTGTTATATTTCATATTTATGTCACACTCATGATTGCCTTGTATATTACGTTGCATGTAATAGTTTTATATTCATGTTTAATATCAAATCTTGCTGTAGATTACGTTACATGTCATATTAATATATTTTCATGTTTAATACCAGATCTTGCTGCATAATTTTATCTTAGTCACTTTTATTAATTCTGATTGCATTTTACTTTTTTTACATTGTATTAACTGTGTAGCCCTGTGGCAGATTAGACAATCTTGTCAGAACGGGCTACCCTGTATAAATGTGTTTTAATAATAAAAAAATTATAATAATAAAAATATGTCGCAGCACTGACAGCAGGCATCCCAGATAGCACGCAAACAAGGGACCCATGTGGGACCAATATGTACAAACCAATGGGTCCCATATGGGCTAACCCAGTGGGCACCCATGACTTTTTGCTCCCGGGTCCAATGTTGGCTAGGACGTGGGGCCAACATGGGTATACATGTGGGCCCATGGAGGGTACCAGGTGGGGCCTGTATATGGGGCCCACGAATGGCTACCAATGGGCTAAACAGGGGCAGACACAAGGGTCCTTGGAGGGTTTGTCACTACATGCAAACAAGGGACCCTTGAGGTACATGTCCATGGGCCCCATATGGGCTAACCCCATGGGCACCCGTGACTTTTTGCTCCCGGGTCCAATGTTGGCTAGGACGTGGGGCCAATATGGGTACACATGTGGGCCCATGGAGGGTACCAGGCGGGGTCTGTATATGGGACCCACGACTGGCTACCAATGGGCTAAACAGGGGCAGACACATGGGTCCTTGGAGGGTTTGTCACTACATGCAAACAAGGGACCCTTGTGGTACATGTCAATGGGCCCCATATGGGCTAACCCCGTGGGCACCCGTGACTTTTTGCTCCCGGGTCCAATGTTGGCTAGGACGTGGGGCCAACATGGGTTCACATATGGGCCCATGGAGGGTACCAGGCGGGGTCTGTATATGGGGCCCACGAATGGCTACCAATGGGCTAAACAAGGGAAAACACATGGGTCCTTGGATGGTTTGTCACTACATGCAAACAAGGGACCCTTGTGGTACATGTCCATGGGCCCCATATGGGCTAACCCCGTGGGCACCCGTGACTTTTTGCTCCCGGGTCCAATGTTGGCTAGGACGTGGGGCCAATATGGGTACACATGTGGGCCCATGGAGGGTACCAGGCGGGGTCTGTATATGGGACCCACGACTGGCTACCAATGGGCTAAACAGGGGCAGACACATGGGTCCTTGGAGGGTTTGTCACTACATGCAAACAAGGGACCCTTGTGGTACATGTCAATGGGCCCCATATGGGCTAACCCCGTGGGCACCCGTGACTTTTTGCTCCCGGGTCCAATGTTGGCTAGGACGTGGGGCCAACATGGGTTCACATATGGGCCCATGGAGGGTACCAGGCGGGGTCTGTATATGGGGCCCACGAATGGCTACCAATGGGCTAAACAAGGGAAAACACATGGGTCCTTGGATGGTTTGTCACTACATGCAAACAAGGGACCCTTGTGGTACATGTCCATGGGCCCCATATGGGCTAACCCCGTGGGCACTCGTGACTTTTTGCTCCCGGGTCCAATGTTGGCTAGGACGTTGGGCCAACATGTGTACACATGTGGGCCCATGGAGGGTAACAGGCGGGGTCTGTATATGGGGCCCAAGAATTGCTACCAATGGGCTAAACAGGAGCAGACACAAGGGTCCTTGGAGTGTTTATCACTGCATGCAAACGGAGTTGATATAAATAAAGTTGGATTAAATCAATAAAGGATTATTTAAATTGATTTTTTTAAAATCATATATAAGTGAATTTTTACCAGCCCTAGATAATACAATATGTGTTTTGGACAATTTTTCTTTGTTCTTGAAAGCATGAGCATGATTTATTCGTTGCAGAATAATATGTACAAACTTGCCACTTTATCTTACATGAATGGTACAACTGGTCACAAAAACTAACACAAGGCATTCTCCATGGCAAGGATGGTGGCGTGCGGTAATCTGTTAGGGGGGAGGAAACAGGGGGACCTGGACAGGCCACTACAACTCGCTCTCATAGCCACTCGGGATTGAACCCGGGTCACCAGGTGCCAGCAGGGAACGCTTACCGTTTTACCACTTTTCTGTTTTCACTGTGTAATACAGTGGTGTTCCGATTAATCGATTGATGACTTGTCTATTTGTCCAAATTAATTAATCGATTGCATTATGCATAATCGGGTAATATGATTATGCATGCATATGCAAAGAATCCTGCCAGAGATATGCGAACACAAAATAACAATGTATAGCGAACAGCATCACAACAGAACCTTGCGGCAGCCAACAATCGTCCGTCGGCAAGTTCGACTTGGCTACTGGTGAATGGATTGTTTCATTATGAATAGTGATGTACAAGTCAGACTATTTACTAGGGTCAATATTTATGGTACTAGTATACAGTAGATTACACGGTAATATAGAAAGTACATAAAATAATCGATTAAATTATCGATCATCAGCCGTTTTTATTTTTTAATCATCGATTATGATTTTAAAACCATTTCCTACAACTTATATATATATACACACACACACATTTGAAAAGCTTAGAGGAAATAGCCCTGCTCACTGGTGATAATTACATATTAACTATATATTTGTCATACTAATAATGTGTACTTTTATGGACTATATCAAAGGTGGAGGTGTCTCTCATGATCAAATAATTCTAGAAGTATCCTTATTTCAGCTATGTGACAGTGATATGTGCATAAAATAATCATGGAACCTGTCACTTATAAAACAAGGAATAATGTGATACACATTTTATTTATTAGCTGAAATAAAATGCTCCCAAAACAAGGCATACAGGCCTAATGCGAACCTGTACAAAGTTTGGGAGTATGAATGGAGGTTTATTTTTCAAATTTAAATTGTTCCTCTTATGTCCTGCATATCTACCTTCGTCATTATGATGTCAGAAAAAAGGACGTTTCAAACCTGCATTTTAGACCTAAGACATTGTAAAACTAGGATGTATCAGTCAGGATATTTCGGATATGTTTTCTTTTTTTTTTTTTTTTGCCAGGGATGATTATTGGGACGGATGAACGCGCAATTTGGCAGCATGGTTTCGGACAAGAAAATTTTTAAATGTTTAGCCAAGAAATAAGCAAATCCCGATAGAATTTTTTAGATGACAAATTTTTTTGCAAAAAAAAACATGGTGATGCTAGCTCCTGCCCTTTTTGAGATAGCTATGACGCACGACGGACGACGGCACACCATCGCATAAGCTCACAGATTTGCTATAAATGCAAACCAAGTTTTTTTTCAAAGAGTTGAAAGATATAGTTCCAATAGTTCTAATCTGGGCATTCTGCGTCTAGACGATGTGTCTAGACGTCTAGACGATGTGTCTAGAGGTGTAGATTTTCTAGACACCAAACAGAGCCAGGTCAGTTGCCATGGTGATGTCTGGACCTAACCTGGTTGAACTGAGTGACCTCCTGACTTGGCATGTTGAAACTTGGCATGTCAAATCTGTTTTCAAACACTGAAAGCCTTTTCCAATTGGCTACACTGGCAAAAGCTGCATTTACCCAATCTATTCTTATAAAACTGACAGAACCCTACCATTGAATAATTCTTGTAAAGTTTAAACCAATCAGCTTAACAGTTTCATCATAAAACTGTATAGGCTAGAAGAGTCTAAAATTACATTTTTGCTTGTAAAAAAGGTCAATGTTAGTGGCGCCACCAATACCTCAATTTAAGATATGACTTATGTGATAAAACATTTGCATAAAATTTGGTGATGCTAGCTCCAGAAGTTACTGAGATCATTTTCATTTTAGTGTGCGTTTTTGGACAGATGACTAAGTTTAACCTCCTGTAACTCGGCCAAAAATCTCCGAACTGGAACCATTCGAACAAACTTGAGAGATTGTTCCAGGGATAATTTCTATTAAATATTGGACAATTTGCTTGGACAGTTTCGGAGATTTTTAAATCTTTTTTAGTGTTTTCCCTATAAAATCTAAGAAAATACAGTTAGAAAAAAAAATAAACAAAATCCGATAGAGTTTTTCAGGTGACTGATTATTTGCAAAAAAAAAAATGATGCTAGCTCCTGCCATTTTTGAGATAGCCCTGGTTAACGTACAGACGACGCACGACACAAGACGCACTTACGCACGACGGCGCATCATCGCATAAGCTCGCAGGTTGGCTAAAAATTGAAAATAAGCTAAATCTAAGAAAGAGAGAGAGAGGGGGGGGGGGGGTATTAAACAATGCTTATAGGAAAAGAGTTGATTAAACAAAGAAGATGGACAGATGGCACTGGTCCCTTTATGTCAGATACTGCTGAGGCAAGAACATAATATGTTTCAATTATATCCTTTTTTTATTACACTGATTTTTTTTTTCTCATTTAATAAATCCTTATATATTTGCTATTAAACTAATGGGCCAGTCCACAGGTGCAGGTGCTCAATGGCAAGAGGAAGGGGGTGTTACTGGTGAGAGGTGAAATTTAAGGAAAACAGTACTTACGGGAGGAAATGTTTATTCATAATTGTAACAAATTTAAAAAAAGACAGACAGGTGGAAAAAAAAGCCAATCACTTTATTTTATCTTATGCTAAGGCAGGAAAATAATGAAAAAAATATTTGCATAAGATCCTCATTCTTTTCATCACATCAATCTTTTTTTTCAAGTTTATAAATATTTTACATTTGCAATATATCATATATATATCTGAATATATAAGTTAATTTACAATTCTTAATAGCATCTTCATTTATCCCAAATTTTGTCCAAAAACAACACATTATACATTCACATGTATCATTTTTTTACCACTAATAATATATATATTTTATTAATTTGCAAAACAATAATATCTGAAAATTTATCTTGATTCAGAATTTACAATTTTAAATTGCACCTTCATTTATCCATAATTTGGCTCATATATTATCATATTACGTATCCTGTTGGGTTTAATTTTATTTTAATTTGTCAAAATTATTGAAAAGGGAATTAATTTGTTTAGAGTATTTCATTATGTCTAGAAAACCAAATGAGCTTTACATTTCAATTTAATTTCTGTGTCAATTAAGGAAGAATTCAAACGATAGGTTTCACATTACATTTGGTGCCGGAGGGGGGGGGGGGGTTGATATGAAAATTAATGTACACTTGTTACAGCAGGGGATGTCCCAAGTGACCCATTACGAATCAGGTAAACAGAGAGAGATGCATTGAATGCCCTCCAGTGTGATGCAATTGAAACAATAAGAGCCTCTAAAAAATCTTTCAATAACTAGCTTAATTTTGCCATTACACACTTAAGTCTTTCTTGCAAACCCTTCGTACGGCTGCGTTAACCAAGTTGGAACGATCATGTTAGTTAAGCTTGATTGAGCGCGGTTTGCTTCTGGATTGGCGTACAAAACAGTGTCCGATCTAGAGCACGGGAGGTTTAGGGCTATTTCCGATCGTGTATATTTTAACGCAGCTCCCCCCTCCCCATATTCATTACGTATTATGCAAATTAAATTTATTTGATAATAGCCAGTTATTCTACTTGTAATGATGGACGCTTACTTTTGAAAACATTCAAAATAATATCAGCGAGGTTTGTAATATTCTCCACAAGGTGTCCGAAAATGTCCGGCTTTTATATGGTCCTGCCGAGATCAGTTTCGGAATCAACCTCCACGGAGGGTCACGGACTATAGCGACATTCTTGACATCGCGTGGATAAATCCTCTACAGGCAATCCTAAGGCCGAAGGCGGAAAAAGCCGACCTATTTAAATCTCTTTGTTAAAATAGCTGCGAACATGTGACTATGAGGTTTTGATTTTGAAAATTCAGAATGAAATAAGCTAATTTGGATATCCGATCGCCATATACCTATGCTTGCAGCATCGCATTTGTGAGCACTGGAATTGTTGCACATGCACGGACTATTTCCCGCTATGAAACCACATGAATGAAACTGCACTCGCATGCGCGTAGTGTACTAAGAATCTCTGATTGGCTCCTTTTCTAGGGCTGCTGGGCGATCGCAGCTAATCGCATGGAAGCCCGGTAGGTCGTCTTATGCAAATAAACTCTTTAATCAAATATACACACGATGAAAATGCTAAAAATTGCGATAGGCACCTGTTTTATTTGTGGCCAATGCCGCGTTATACCGCTAATCTAAGGGCTCCGAATCGTTTGATGCAAAAAAAAAACAACATTCTAAAATGATGTTCATCAGTATATACCTACGTTTGATATATTTGTTTATATTAGTTTGTTATTTTTTCTTGCATTTGTTTACATTTCTAAACTTTTAATTAATTTGATATATATAGTTAAATTCCCGACTGGTATAGTTTCACCATATTTTACATATTATGTTTTTTTTAAATGTGTTTCTGAGGGTTTTTTTCGATGATTGACAACAGATAGATCCTATCTTAAAGATGTTTTAAGTGATATTTTAAAGAAAAAGACTGTTTGCTTATTTTTCTTGATTTCTGACTGGGTGACTCTGATGAACCCTGATATTGCTAACATGTGCGTTTGTTATTCGAATTGTATATTACATGGCTATTTTTATTTGCCTGAACTTTCCTTTACTTGTTGTTAGCTTTTTATTGCCACCGACCATATAACATACTTCAAAATTAATAGTTTAATTTGCAACAAGTGTCCTATACCGGTTATTTTAAACTTTCAAGTTGTTTAAGTAAGAAAAATAGATTGATTGGTTTTACAAAAATGTTTTAATGGACTGATTAGTTTTACAAAAATGTTTAAATTGATAAAAGTTTAAAAAGAAAAAATCTTGATTTTTTTAAAGTTTTTCACTGGCCCATCAAGAAAATAATGAGGATATCCTGTAGATACTGAGAATACTTTATTTGCACTATTCATTGTAAAAGGGAACATATAGTTCCTATCTATTCATGTCATCATTTGCAAAATTTATATAGAAAAATGGCGGTTTTTAATGTTTGAATTATATTTATTTTTTTATTTTTTCCCTTCTCCTTCCCATCACTGTTCATTTCTTTGTTCGAGATACTTTTTATTAAATATGTAAGGCATATAATTAAGAAAGGGCTCACAACCTCAAGAAATTACACAATACTGACTAATTTCTGGTATGTACATGGCAAATATATAGAGAAATATTTATATCAAATATGATCAATATCAGATCAGAAGTTTTGATGATCTTGAAAGTTAAGAACTGGCTTTAAATGGAAAATTTAATTTTTACCTAAATATTTAAAAGGAACGAAGTTGAGCGACCCAATTTTCGGTATGGTAGGGTTTTTTTTGGGAGGACATCTTACCATATGCCGCATTTCGGATTCATATGCCCAACGGTTACAAAAAATATACCCTACTAACGGACGGACGCCCGGATGACGGACAATGGACATGGCTATAGCTCAGATGACTTTTAGTCAGCTGAGCTCAACATATAATTATCCCTAGACTGAATGGGAAATTTTCAAAGCAAATAAATCACTCTGAACATAATATTAAGGACTTCATACTTTATTGGTGGTTCACCAGAATGTTATTTACAAACATTATTTAGAATTACAAAATAACATGGATAATATACATCTGAAACTTGAAAGTACTATATCTACCAAGGGATTATTCTACGCTTTTCTATGGTCCTTTATATATGTGCCACATCCCATCTGAAAATTGTTTTTTTCTTTTAACAAGAAATTCACCATTCATCAATTTAGGCTCCACTTTGATCTTTTTAAACTTAACAGCACATAAATAATCCTTCTTTCGCAAAAATGGGATTCTTGAAAGATAGAATAATTCCTGGTATCAATAAATCTTCCATAAAAAGATTCAAAATATATGTCCGTAAAATCTGAGTTTCTGGTATGACTTTCACCTATTCCAACTTGTGCTACTATCCTTTGAATACATATAATGAGTGCATTAATGGAGTAAATTTTATATTGAACTCATCAATTGTTCAGAACATAGGATCCAGATCCATTGTTATTTTGCTTGCCTGGACATTCCCTGCAGTGTTCTCCAAAATGACAATATGTATGGGCTTGAATAGGAAGTTGGGTCGAGTTCTCTCCAGGGTTTTTTTTCATGTGTGTTTTCCCATATATCTAAAGCAGAAAACTTTGTTTTAATATTTTTAAATACTTAACTTACAATAGGAACTTTAAAAAAACTAACATTAAAAAAAATATTATCAACTTTGAATATTATTCATTAAAAAAATCCATTTTAATACTATTAAACGATGTAGACTAAATTTTCCCTGTTGTCTGTGGATCTAAAAAATACACAAACCATAGCATGCATACTATACAAAGACACATGATATCAAGTGTCAGATTTACTAGAATTCTCTGCATGAACTGCTCTAAACCAAACTATTTTCAAAATATATTAATAATATAAAATAATTTAATTAGCATATTGATTTTTTTTTATTATAGGGAACTTAATATGAAACTTCCTATTACTGTAGGTAAAAAAGAAAAGAAACTGAAACCCTAATGGATAATTTTTTTTAAATATGGTCATGATGTTACAAATTCTGAATAATAACCAGCCCAATATAGGTAATAACCTTAAAAAATGTGTAAATAATACATGATAAGGCATGATATATAGAGTAAAAAAGGCAACATGACAGCCTATATGTACATCTGCAAAAAAAAGTATTTACATATACTTCTATATACTTACAGTTACAGTGACATTATTTGTATAAAAAAATATTAAATTTTAAAATTTACATGACAATCTTTAAAAATAACACTAACACTAAGTAACAGATAAACCGTGTGAAAATGTAACATTATTGATTCATTTAAAGAGCATGACGTGATTATTCATGGTCATATGGCATAGTTTGTCAGTAATCCATGGCTCACCATAGCAATTTATTTGCGTCTTGCAGGCCCTCCGACTTCGGACACCGAACATCCCGGAATACAAACCAGCGTCCTTGAGACCTTGACATAGCCATTTTGGCTGACGATAATTCCGCAACTCGCTGCGCTTAACTGTTTATCAAACACTGTAGAAAAAGCGTACTCCAGTAATATTGTATCCTCTGTGAAAATGAAGTCTATAGAACGTAGAAACTATAAAATTATGAACTTCTTAACGAAACTTAGTGTTCCACATGCCGAAATATCCCCGCCTGACAGTCCCGCCCAGCAGACGACATGACTATAGTGCACTCCTTCTTATCACTACGCGGGCCCACACGCAGCGTGACGTCAAAGAGACCGCGGATTACGCTACACGAAATAGTTCTTTCGTTGTAAGCAAATATGTCGTCAGACTGTGTGCACGTTATATTCATCAGTTTAAATTGCTTGAAATTGCACAGTATAAACAAACGGTCAAGATATAAAACTGACATTTTGAAGATTAGTTAAGGGTTTCCTGAAAATATATGATATGTTAAAACCTGATATTCAATTTAAGTTGTTCTTATTAAGTTAAATAAATATAAGATTCATTTAAAATAAAAATATAAATAAACTGAAAATTAAATTATTTTATTAATATTTTATAATATTTATTTATCTGATTATTTATTATTAATATGATATTTTTTAATACTATGAATTTATTATTTTCATTATAACTATCATTAGGCCTCTTATTGCAAAATTTAGATATCAAAATTAAAATTGATCATAAAATCAGAAATAATATATTAATGACATTATATTAAGATATCATAATGTAATATAAATAATTATTGTAATTCAAATGATAATTATAATGAAAAAATAATATTAATAACATTAAAAAATAGAATATTTGAATACATATTCAATAATATAGATAAGAAATAAATTATTTTATTAATATTTTATAATATTTATTTATCTGATTATATTCATAATATTCATCATGTTACCATAGTTTCCTATATGTTACTATGGGGTCTTACTCCTAGCTGTGTTTTTCCTAGAGGCACATAAAATTAACTATAATACCTCAAATATATTACTAATTAATTTCCTATATTTTACTGTAACCCCTATAGGTTACTATAGATGTATATAGTAAACTATAGGATATTTTGGCTGGGTAAATACGGACTTTATATGGTTATTATCCAGAAACGTGATGTTTATATGGGTATTACATCGACAATCCTGGAGGGACCCTTGTGACTTAACCCACCTTTCTCCCTCGACCTAATCTTATTTCAGAAGTAAATCCTGCGATGAGTTTAAATAGACAAATACATGAAAATACGTCACGTAGAACAATTTCGAAGTTTAATAATTACTTTTCAAAGATTTAATAATATATTATTGTTGATTATTTTATGTAACCAAACAAACATGCCACGTGGGGCCCGCCATGGGCCCACATGGGGAACAATGCAGGACAAACTGGACAATGTCCTCATGGCCCCATGTGGGCACTACCTACATGCACTAGTACTGTTCTGTATTGTGTTATATAAATGATAGTTATTTTGATATAAACTATAGCTTTACTTTATGCTTACATAAAATGATATTAAAGGAAACTACAAACTAATCTATGCTTTGAAAATTTACAAAAATACTCCACGTTACTAAAATTTATTATATGACTATAGACTCCTGCAGTTAATTAAGAATTTTCTTTAGGTATTGAAAATTGACTATAATATTCATTATGTTACCATAGTTTCCTATATGTTACTATGGGGTCCTATTCCAAGCTGTGATTTTCCTGGAGGCATTGAAAATGGACTATAATACCCAAAATATTATTTTTCTGTAACCCCTATAGGTTACTATACATGTAAATAGTAAACTATAGGATATTTTGGCTGGGTGAATACGGACTTTATATGTTTATTATCCAGAAAAGTGATGTTTATACTGGTATTACATAGGCTAGCCTGGAGGGACCCTTGTGAATTAGCCCGCGTGGCTCCCTCGACCTAATCTCAGTTGAGAAGTAAATCTTGTGATGAGTTTAAATAGATAAAAAAAACATGAACATACGTGTCGTAGAACAATTTCGCAGTTAATTAATTACTTCTCAAAGATTTAATAATATATCATTGTTTTTATTATTTTCTTTGTAACAAATATGAACATGCCACATGGGACCCGCCATGGGCCCACATGTGGAACAATGCAGTGCAATCTGGACAATGCCCTCATTGGCCCCATGTGGGCACTACATGTGTCCGCCAAATTCAATAATATGAATTAGAAATAAATTATTTTATTAATATTTTATAACAAAAAATTACTTATCTGATTATTTTCTAAAAAATATTCTAAATTATGTTATATAAAATGAGATTAATGGAAACTACAAACTAATATATGCTTTGGAAATTGACAATAAATACTTCATGTGACAAAAGGTTCCTTTTAGGTGACTACAGACTCCTGCAGTTAATTAAGATTTTTCTATAGGTATTGAAAATTGAGTATAATACTCATCATGTTACCATAGTTTCCTGTATGTAACTATGCGGGGTCCTATTGCTAGGTGTGATTTTCCTAGAGGCATTGATAATTGACTATAATACCCCACATAATACTAATTAGTTTCCTGTATTTTAATATAACCCCTATAGGTAACTATACATGTAAATTGTAAACTATAGGATATTTTGGCTGGGTAAATACAGACTTTATATGGTTATTATCCAGAAACGTGATGTTTGTTCTGGTATTACTTGGGCTAGCCTGGCGGGACCCTTGTGACTTAACCCACGTGGCTCCCTCAACCTAATCTCAGTTGAGAAGTAAATCCTGTGATGAGTTCAAATAGCCAAAAACATGAAAATACGTCACGTAGAACAATTTCGCAGTTAATTAATTACATCTCAAAGATTTAATAATATATCATTGTTTTTTATTTTTTGTAACAAATACGAAAATGCCACATGGGACCCGCCATGGGCCCACATATGGAACAATGAAGGACAATCTGGACAATGCCCTCATGGGCCCCATGTGGGCAATACCTGTGTCCGCCCAGATTCAATAATATGAATAAGAAATAAAATAATAATTAATATTTATATTAATATTTTATAACGAAATATATTGTTCTGATTTTTTTTATTAATATTCTTATTTATGTTTTATAAAACAATAGTAATATTAATGGAAACTACAAACTAATATATGCTTTGAAAATTGACAAAATATACTTCACGTTACTAAAGGTTTCATTAATGTGACTACAGACTCCTGCAGTAAATTAAGATTTTTCTATAGGTATTGGAAATTGACTATAATATTCATCATGTTACCATAGTTTCCTATATGTTACTATGGGGTCCTACTGCTTGAGGTGATTTTCCTAGAGGCATTGAAAATTGACTATAATACCCCAAATATTACTAATTAGTTTCCTATATTTTAATGTTACCCCTGAAGGTTACTATACATGTAAATAGTAAACTATGGGAACTTTTGGCTGGGTAAATACGGATTTGATATGGTTATTATTCAGAATAGTGATGTTTATACTGGGATTACATAGGCTAGCCTGACGGGACCCTTGTGAATTAGCCCGCGTGGCTCCCTGAACCTAATCTCAGTTCAGAAGTAAATCTTGTGATGAGTTTAAATGGACAAAAAATCATGAAATTAGGTCACGTAGAACAATTTCGCAGTTAATTAATTACTTCTCTAAGATTTTATAATATATCATTGTTTTTATTTTTTTTGTAACAAATACGAACATGCCACATGGGACCCGCCATGGGCCCACATGTGGAATAATGCAGTGCAATCTGGACAAAGCCCTCATTGGCCCCATGTGGGCACTGCCTGTGTCCGCCCATATTCAATAATATGAATTAGAAATAAATTATTTATCAATATTTTATAACAAAAAATTACTTATCTGATTATTTTCTAGTAATATTCTAAATTATGTTACATAAAATGATATTAAAGGAAACTACAAACTAATATATGCTGTGAAAATTGACAAAAAATACTCCACATTACTAATCTTTCCTTTTTATGACTACAGACTCCTACATTTAATTAAGATTTTTCTATAGGTATTGAAAATTGACCATAATATTCATCATGTTACCTTAGTTCCCCATATGTTACTATGGGGTCCTATTGCTAGCTGTGATTTTCCTAGAGGCATTGAAAATTGACTATAATGCCCCAAATCCTACTAATTAATTTCCTATATTTTTATATAAACCCCTATAGGTTACTATACATGTAAATAGTAAACTACAGGATATTTTGGCTGTGTAAATACAGACATTATATGGTTATTTTCCAGAAACGTGATGTTTATACTGGTATTACTTGGGCTAGCCTAGCAGGACCCTTGTGACTTAACCACGTGGCTCCCACGACCTAATCTCAGTTCAGAAGTAAATCATATGATGAGTTTAAATAGACAAAAACATGAAAATACGTCACGTAGAACAATTTCGCAGTTAATTAATTACATCTCAAAGATTTAATAATATATCATTGTTTTTTATTTTATGTTACAAATACGAACATGCCACATGGGACCCGCCATGGGCCCACATGTGGAACAATGTAGGACAATCTGGACAATGCCCTCATGGGCCCCATGTGGGCACTACCTGTGTCCGCCCATGCCCATGTCTGCCCATGTGAAGCCCATATACACCCACGTGGGCCCCTCGTATACGTGCTATCAGGGATTCCTGGAGACCTGGAGAATTGTTGTGTTCCACGAAGAACCGTGAAGAACACGTGAAGCGAGGCCCGTTTGGCGCTCT
This sequence comes from Sipunculus nudus, assembly GCA_026874595.1. Taxonomy (NCBI): domain Eukaryota; kingdom Metazoa; phylum Annelida; class Sipuncula; order Golfingiida; family Sipunculidae; genus Sipunculus; species Sipunculus nudus. The sequence continues at coordinate 49,109,763 of CM049312.1, forward strand.
GTCCTGCAGCGAGTCATGTAAGGCTCTGCAGCGCCACCTATCGGTATCAGGCGGAACGGGTGTGAGGGGGTCCGAAATAGCCGCGGCCGTACTTCCAGTGGGGCGCGTGGCTTTATTTTCCCTGTATAACATCTATAAAACACCTGAGGTTTGGGCCCGATTTAAATAATTTTCAAAATAAATTCTGGTACGAGTCTAGAATTCAGGCTGCTGTTCTGGACACGTTAAGACACCACTGATACATGTGAAACGTTGTAATAATATATCCAGTTTAACGTTACTCCTTTGTAAGTTAACGGTTTTTTTTTGTTTTAATGATATTTTGGAAGTTTTATTCATTGACTCAAACTCAATGGCTCAAACAGCAGTCTGAATTCTAGACTCGCCCCTAAATTCTGATACTTAACTTTTTTTTTACCTGAGAATTGGTTGTTTCTTCAGTAACATTAGACCTTGTGTATCTCCTTTTAAAAGCTTTTTGAACCACCCTGGTCCGAATACAGTGAAGCCCAAAATACCCCTCGAAGCAGTCCCAAACAAGCATTTGGACAACATGTCTTTGATTGGCCACAGATTTAAAAGAAAGACCGATACTGTCAATTTATTGGAGATTATGCTAAACACACTTAAAAATCAAACTATAGGTTTCTTTTAAGGCCTCTTGCAATAACAGCTAGGGCCAACCTTGCTGCAGTCTTGCAGCGCTGACATATATAGTAAACAATACAAGCGCTGCAGCCTCTGGCGGGGAGTCAATACTATCTAAGTTTGTACGGATCCGTACAGACCCTCAGACATGTATATGCCTTGTGAAGCGTGAGGACACCAAACAAACCCCACATATTATAATTGTTACAGATGCTAAGACTCGGTTGGGACCAAAACTTTTGCTGGATGATCAGCATTAATAAAGTGTGGGCGCAGCATTAATAAAGTATGGGCGCTTACTCTTTGCCGATGATGAAAAAACTTGTAAACTTGCACAACCGGGAAAATGGTTAAAACGGTCCAAATGACCGAAATCGCAAGTAAAAGGGCTTTGCGTCCTCGAAGTAAAGTCGTTCACAAGGATCGAATTCGGCTGTCGAATGGCATGGCTGGGTCTCCGCTGCTAGGATCGGTGGAGGGAATGCGGGTTGCTTCGGGCTTTGTGGCTGTGGGTGCTGTAGCTTTCTAACAAGGACTTCAACCCAGGAGAGAAGAGGGCGCCCCCTATGGCTCCTTGCTTGGCTTGGCGTGGCACTGCGACTGTTGGCTCAGAGAACATGCTTAAGGAGCGCACAGGGCTGAGGTCTTGACCGCAGCAACCTGTAGCTGCTCGATGAGCGTATACTTCTTTTGGTTGGTTGGGCGCTTACTCTGGATGAAGTCAGATATTGCTTCGTCTCCGTCTGGCCGATGGTGCTTTTCGGTTGGAACAACCAATAGGAAATTAGCATCATTGACAACACGCGATGTATGATGGGAAGGATGCTTATGAAAATATGGTCTATCCTAGTGCACGGCACTGGCATTCCTGGGAAAAGCCCCCCTGAATTCATCTTTTGCATAGATTGCCCACCTAATTTGAATGGGATTCCTTTTCCGGCGGTGTCCAGTTTGCATGCAACAACTGAACCCTGGCAGTTCAAAGGATAAAAAACATTTACAGGCGCACTAAATGTGATATATCGATTTAATTTGATACATAAAAAGTTTATTTCTATATATAAATACAAGATTGTTTCTCTATCGCACAACAAGCAGTGATAATTCATGTTACAGGTCCCTCCATGTAAGGCAGGGTGAACTCTCACCGCTAGACGGTCGGACTCCATATCACAGATAAATGGAGTCCGTACGTGGCGGACTAGGGCCAACCAGAGTGGGCCCAGGGCTTCGTGACTCCAGGTCATGAAAACAAATAGGACCACGTGACCAATATGCACTCCGATTTTTAGACTGGTTTCCGTGTCCAATAACGTGACGTATATTAAGGAAAGGTAACGGGTACTCACAATAGGATGCTTACGGTAAATAGGGAAGGCGTGTTTTTTGCGTTTTTTTGTGATTTCCGTAGGCATAAACAATAGGGTATAACTCGGAAGTCGAAAGCCGGAAGTCGGATGCCAAGGATTTTTTTTTTAAAAACAAAACCATAAAGCATATACAAAATGCCATTACATCAATACTATTTCGATTTTTATCGATACACTAGGGTCTATTCTATCATTCTGTGAAGAATCATGGTTATTCATTCAATAATCTGAAAGTTATAGAAGATTCTGTGCTCGGAAGCCATCTCGGAAGTCACTCGGAAGTGCCGGGTATAGTAGTCCAGATGTGAAAAACTCGGAAGCCACAACCATGCACTGGTCATCAAATCGTCAGCATGCGTGTCAAGCATTTTCAATATCTTCCAGATGACATATTTTTTATAATTCAATCTGTTGTGAAACATTCATAATGTTGTTTTCTTAAAATAATATTTTGTGGTCATTTTTTTTTTTCATTTTGTAAAACAACATAGTAATAATTGATTAATTAAAATGATAAATAGAATTTAAATTTGACAGGAGCACGACGTCCTGAAAATGTTTCTAAAGGTTGTTTCGATAAAATGTTTTATGTTTCATGTATATATTGACCAACCTTTTCATGTTCCATTGATCAAAAATTTCATCAGGATTATGTATCTCTTAGACTCAAATATCTATTATGTAATATTTAATTCCAAAATATATTTTATATTTCATGATCAGAATGCACATTTTACAAATTCAAAATGTGATTTTCCCCCGATATGTTCATGCTGTAAAATGAAACCCTTTTCAATTCAAGTTTTTAAAAAGTTGCCAAAATAGACAGCATAATATGCAAAATATTTCACATTGAATTGTTTGATAATGATTCATCAGATGTATTGGATAACTTTGAAAAGTAAAAACAAACATAAACAAAACCTTGACAGAAATAAATACACAGTACATGTGTAAATACATATATGATGCCGATTGTAACATTTAACGTTCATATAAAATAAAATGTTTCTGTTTTTGCAGAACGATTTGATATTTCCTCGGTATTTTTATGCTGTTATGTACAATGTTCGGAAACTAAATGTTCTGAAATTTATATAAAAAAAAACAGACGGCACAAACATTAATTCGTTTTATATACAAATTGTAAATCGCGCCAACAGAAAAAAAATTCAACAACAAATCAATAAAACATCAACAAAACATTTAGCTTAGCAAAAATGATTCAGGAAATGTTTGAAAATAAACTGTAACAGAGTAAAACGGCTTTCTTTGTTAAGCAGTCTCATAATAGATATACATTTGGACCGCATCCCGGCATTTCCTAGTGGCTTCCGAGATGGCTTTCGAGCACAAAATCGTCTATAAATTTTCAGATTACGAAATGGATAACTATGATTCTTCATGGAATGATAGAACAGACTTTATTCTATCAAAAGAAATTTAAATGGTGTTGATCTAGAGGTAATTTGTGCATGTTTTAGCACTTTTTTTTAATTAAAAATCCTTGGCTTCCGACTTCTGAGTTTTACACACAGCCCCGATTTTCAAAACATGCCGCGTGTTTGTGAAGCGTGGCAGGCGTGGATTCACAGAGCGCCCCGTGGCACTGCCAGAACACAAGCAACATGGCGTGGAGAAATGAGATGATTCTTCTGATAGCACTGGTCTTGGTGTCTGCAGACGACGATGTAGCCGATAAAAATGTTATGAAGGCAAGAGTAGAAGTGAGTTCAATTATATTCTTTATTTATCTAGTTGAAATTTTCGTAGTTTAACTTAATAACTATTTTACATTTCCTCAAACACAGCTCAGTTAATAAGACCTTATTATTAATATTAAGGGTCGAAAACACTACGTACTGGTCTGGTTAGCAGTGTGGTCTAATACGGGACATCGCTAATACCGATACTCTCGTATATGGGGATACCAGTCGATTCGTCACCACAGTCATTTCGTCACCAATTTACATGCGGTACCAAATGGTCAATTCGTCAATATTTTGTATGATAAAATGTCATGTATTACAATTAAAAATTAAAACACAATGGTACCTATACTGAAAAGTTTGTTTGGTTGTTGATTCTTTTTATTAACGGCTCAGGATACACCATGCAAGGGGCTCGACTTTTTACAGGAAATGACCGGAACTGACCGAAACTGAGTTCATATTACCGGAACTGACCAAAACTGGGGTGTGACTGAAAGTCGGAGAGATCCGGCCGGAGAGACCCGGAGATAACCGGAGATGTCAATATTTCCTTAAATTTGAATCCATTTGGTCAGAAAACTTCACAGGAATTACTAGGCATGCATATTTTTTCAACCACAAATCAATTACTGATTAACCTTGTTAAGATAATTTAGATATACAGTTTTTTTTAGTCCGGAGACCACCCGGAGACGACCCACAGGGAATGGCGGCTTGATGCGGTATGCCAAAGCCGGATGTCGGAGTGTACAACCCGGAGACGTCAATATCTCTTTATAAACGCAGGTTCTCCTTTCTTGGTGGGATATTTCTGTGTCCCGTTATTTTGCCGCCATGTGTACTGGTCGCAGCGCCAGTCATCTGAAAAACAAAATGGGAAATTTATTGATTACATTCTTTAAAATTTGGCATTTTTCTGTGCGACTGGTTTCAACCATATCAAACGACGATACTAATTTTACTAGTGCACATACAACAAATACTGTGAAGGCCCTGACAGGTGAGTATGCGCCAGGCACTAAACACACTAATTTAGCTATCACATATCGTTAAATAATTTAAAATATTATTCCTAAGGCCGAAAAAAAGGCTTGGTTCCCAGGCACCGCGCGTATCAATTTTAATTTCGAGAAAATAAAATAATACAATTTTGATAATATTTCCTTTGTCATGTTGTTCTTTTACCTGTTTAGCAAATAAAAATATGTAATTGTCATGCATTTTTATCAAAACATACAATTAAAAGGAAAAATAAAAAACCGCCCGCCCGCACCGATTTCTGAAAAAAAGTACCGGGGAACCCAACTTTTTTTATTTTGGCCTAATGCGACTGAAATGCTTTACACTTACTTAGTTTAGCAGCATCGCCGTTCGTGCTGATCAGAAACATCTGCCCCCCCCCCCCCCCCATGCGGCTGGATGGCTGGGCCAGTACACACATGATAGTTGTCCTTGTTCCTCAGCAGAGTAGCAGCCTCTTGATACGTTAGCCTGGTTGGATGCTCGGCAATGGGTATGATGTTGTGCTGTTTTGAGGACTGGTTTGGTGATGATCCGGCCTCCAGTTGTGGCGAACACTGTTCGGGGCCCGACGGGAAACCTCCTCCAACTTGCACAGCATCCGACGGACAAAAACCACGACCCTTACGCGATCTCCTCTTGGTAGGTGCAGGCATCCTCCCATCAGATACTCCTGTCTGGATGTCATCACGTTACTCTGTTGTTGATTCGATCAGTGCTTGCAATACACGGAAACGTGAACCCATGTCTGGAGTCGGGCGCTTCTCTGTTTGCCGACCACTGAACTTCGTTGCTGGCGGTTTACCATAAATCCCTGTCTTCCGACCACTGGACTTGGTTGCTGTCGGAGTACCGTAATTCTCTGTCTTCCGACCACTGGCCTTGGTTGCTGGCGGAGTACCGTACTTCCATGTCTTCCGACCACTGGACTTGGTTGCTGGCGGAGTACCGTAATTCCCTGTCTTCCGACAACAGGACTTGGTTGCTGGCGGAGTACCGTACTTCCGTGTCTGTCGACCACTGGACTTGGTTGCTGGCGGAGTACCGTACTTCCGTGTCTGTCGACCACTGGACTTGGTTGCTGGCGGAGTACCGTACTTCCGTGTCTGTCGACCACTAGATTTGGTTGCGGGCGGAGTCGTGCGCTTCTCCGTCTGCCGACAGCTGGACTTGGTTGCGGGCGGAGTCGTGCGCTTCTCCGTCTGCCGACAGCTGGACTTGGTTGCGGGCGGAGTCGTGCGCTTCTCCGTCTGCCGACAGCTGGACTCGGTTAAGGGCGGAGTCGTGTCTGTCCTCGTAGGCGAACAGAGAGTGGCAGGCCGAACATCAGAAGAGTGTGGTGGAAATGGAAACGGCGAATTTCTCTGGGGAAGAGCAGGCCATTCGTCTTCTGACAGTGTTGTGGCATTTGCGGAATCTGTCAAGACAGGCACTGGTGTAGAGGGTACCGGAGGGTCTGGATGCCCCACAGACTTGCACTGAAAGATAAAAACAGCAGGGGATATTGTAATAACACGTAAATTTTATCCAATTTAATGTCTGTTTTGTTAAATGAACTTGATCTTATAGCACAGAACTACAAGCAGTCCAAACTTGAGGCTAGTCATTTCTGTTTTTGTTTTAGTCAGGCAAACTGCATTATCACACGATTGATCTCCACGTGGGTCATAACAATTTGCAAATATAATTAAAACACTTATCACAGCATTAATATCATAAGTATTATAAAATTGTGCCTACCTGCGCTTCACGCAAAGTGCTCAGCATGCGGTTGATACCGCGGAGTAGTACTCTCCGGCCCTTTTGGTTGATATGCAGACCATCATATGCCAACAAATCTGTGTTGCATCCTCCGAAGAAGAAAAATGGATGCTCCAGGAAATGCACACCATCTGTCGAGGCAGCAAAGCTTCGAAGCTCCAAGTTTACCTCGGCTGCCTGTCTATTCCACCGAGCCGGGAAGTGTGCGTTGAGTGCCTGTCCCGGAAAGTTATCCTGGCCTCTTGGAAGGATTTCTGAGATGACAACTTGTATGCTGTAAAAATACGCAAACGCCAAACTGTTAGTCCGATAACAATACTCAAATTTGTTATAGTTGCCTAATTTTTCTAATTGTTTGCTTACAATTCTCGATTCATCGTTTCAATACGCCATAGCGACATGGCGGCGTTTACAACAATTCAAGCCGTTAATAGATCAACAAAGTTCTCTTATTTATACAGTAATATTATCTATACAAGTTATGGGGGGGGGGGGGTAACCAAATTTTATCAATATATGCTCCTTATAAAGACACATGGAACAATGAATATCTCTTCAAAATACCTTGGGTTAAGTTGACGCAGACCTGAGACCAGTTGACAGAACCTTGCAAGGACGGTATCATTCTGTATCCAGGGAAGATCATTTGCCCCCGTGACCAGAACAATTATCTGCAAAAAAAAGAGAGTATAGATAAATACAAATACAGAACATCAAATACAAATACGAAAATTCACGTACTATATACTTGTGTATATTCAGGGATCACATTTCGTCTTTACTCCACGAAGAATAAGTGGTGGTCTGTAATATATATATATATATATATATATATATATATTTATATATACATGTGCAGTTATGAATATTTTTTTTTTAATATGTTATATTATAAATATTATATTATAAATATGTTTCATCTGATACATCAAATATTGAGATAAAATACATATATTAGCAGTTTACACGGCACAAACACCAATATAAATACACATACACAAACATATATATATATATATATTTACTGTGACTATATTTAAATGCAAATACAAGGAAGCACTTGACCCCAACTCAATATTTATTTGGTATTATTCATGTATAATAAAGAATGTTTTACCTTGAAAAAAATAATTTAAAACAACGATTAATTCACGAATACTTAACGAAGTGTTTTGCGGGGTTATATTGTATTAAGACAGCTTCCAAATGATTAAGTATAACTAAGTACAATTAATTAATGATGAGCAACGGCAGATAAATGGGTCAGCTCACGCCCAACATGGCTAATTACACTTGGTAGTAGGCACCCTTGCAGGGCGACCCTTGTTTGTACAACACTTAGGTTATTATTGCGGGATGCACACCGTGGTGATACGCAGCTCAATTGAGTTGCCGATGTATACGCTGATAATAGGCTCTTTTCAATAGCGTGTACGTGAATATTAATAAACCACGAATTATAAATATTTCCAGCCTCTTTCCATAAAATCAAATACCCCTTGATATGCTTTTAGCACAAAAACCACGACTTTTTAAGCCAACGATAATAACTGAATCTACAGTAATCGTGAAAGGGCTTATACTGATTTACCGTTACTTCTAGCTTTTTGCTCAGTCAGTGTTCCTAGTATCTCTTCATTACTTTTGTCCCTAACGATGTATATATTAATCGAACTTTATGCTAATATCAATTATGAGTCCCTTTTCATTTGATTACACCTTATAAAAGACATATGTTAAAGATTTATAAGATATAGACCAGGCCCTATCTACTACACTTCTTTGTCATGTGAATAGTTTTTTTTTTATTTTCCATATTGATGAGAGGCAAGAAAAGAGCAAACAAAAGTAAAATAGTTACTTACGTCAACCGATGAAACTTGGTCTCTGATAAGTTCAAGTAGATCATCTGTTTTGCGGACGGGAAAACTCAGCACGGAAGTTAGATTGTCCTGTATCAATTTTCCTAATCCCTTCAGCTGTGAATGTCCTGCTACCAACGCAGACATGTTCAATGTGTGTATTAAAATTAAACCAATAAACCAAACTTTAAAACTAAATACTTTCCTAGTAGGAGCGTATACGGTCAATAATAACGTGTGAACTGTAATGAGACAATCGTAATTCTGATCCTGTGGAAGGTGAAGTAAGCTTTTATTGGTATCCCTTGTTTTTCGTAGCTAAGGAAACCTGTTCAGGAAAACCTTGCTTGATTGGTTTGAATAAACACATTCCAATACCAGCTGATCAACGTTTGATATCTAGGAAGAAATATAGAATGTATGTCGCGAGCAGTTATGTCAAATCAGGTTTGCTCCAGCAGTAACCTCTACCTTTAAGTGGTTCCTAATCTACCTTTGATCTTCAGTGCGAAGTTAATTACAAAGCAGGAGCTGTTAATGAGAGGGGTATCTGGTGGGGATTAATCAGAAAGGGAAATAATTAACAAGAAGTGCACAATTTTTATTGAAACCTTTTTTCTTCAAATCGAATGTATCTGTATGTGTAAGAATATTTATAAATATTTGATCTATATATATAAGAGGGATAAAAAAAATTATAATTATAAATCGAGGAGCGTTATCATATGATGAGAAACTGGCGACAAAAACATGGAGCGACCAAAAGGGTTAAGAAAGAGACTGGATAGGGGATCATTAATAAATTTATATAATATATTAATATAAATACATACAAATATATAAGGAATGAAAAAAAATCATTTTCACATTTATATTTATAAACACATATATGAATGTATATGAGAGATGAGCGTTATGTGCGTTACACACACACATAGACAGACTGTCACAGACAGACAGACAGAGAGATAGCGACAAACGGAGAGAGATAATGAAAGAGTGGGCGAACGAAAGAGGGAGAGAGATGGATGTGTAAAAGAGAGGTTCACACTATACCTTAATTACTTCGATTTTTGTATATTAAAAAATCCCATTATTTTAGTTCGTACAAAAATATCATAATAAATATATGAAACATGGTTCGTCAAGGTGAGAGAGAGAGAGAGACGGAGAGATACCATGAAAGAATGAACGATCGAAAAAGGGAGGGAGGGAGGGAGGGGGATGTGATAGAGAGAAAGTAAAAACAACAAATTACTTCGATTTTGGTATATAAAAAAACTATATATTTTTTTTTTTTTAATTTTGGTTCATCCGAAATTATCATAAAAAATAGGTTTATGTGAAACATGGTTCTTCAAGGTGTATATATGTAACAGGGGAGAAATATAATTTGTTTTATATGTCAATGAATACATATGAGATCTTTGTGTGTTTGACCAGGTGTACTCCTTGTACACCACACGGCATCCGGCAGAGAACTCCAGTTTTTACCCGGTGTCTCTGTGGTGAAGCTAAGCTGGCTACTACACAAGCTCTCTCCGGATCGCCTCCGGCAAGGATTTCTTTCAAATTATGCTTTAATATGTTATGATCCTGTTGACACTGTGCTCCATTATATAGGGCGGTCGCCAAGGAATAAAAGTATGCAATGTGAGGTGATTAATGACCTAGGGCACAAATATATATTGACATCTCCGGTTATCTCCGGGTCTCTCCGACCGGATCTCTCCGACTTTCAGTCACACCCCCAAAACTGACTGCATGTTATCAGAACTTAAAAGAAAATAAAGCACTTGTTAAGTTATTTTAAAACATATTTTATAATAACATAATTTGATGAGTTATAACCAACTGTGACAACCAATATCTTACAGGATCTGCTTAAAATGGTACTAGAACAGACTTGAAGAACGCCATCTATACCTCAGTTGACTTAAAGTCAGCTGAGCTAAAAAACATGTAAAAGATGAACACTTTTACAATAATTCCCAATTGTCTGGACTTGTCTGGATGTTAAGCAAGTTGCTGTGTTTTTATGATTACAATTTGTACCATTTGAAAAACAAATGTGAAATTCCACTAGTCAATCAGTTTGAGTAAGGATTCATTCAAACAGCTTATTAATACATGACAAATGATGGGATGCCTTGAACTTTTCTGTCCTTATTACCTTGGATTGTTAGATTAATTAATTTCTAAGTGTTGCACATGTACCACATTTAAAATTAAAATTCAGAAATAATTTAATGAATGCAAAGGAGAAGTTTTTTTTTCTTTTTAACATCTTTTTGTCCTCGGGGATGCTGCTAGGTCCTTCCAGTCGATATAATTTGTCCAACAAGGGGCGCACATCATTTTTTTTTTTGCAATATTTAGGACATACTGATACGATGGCAGAAAATTTTAGATGAACTTATTTATTGTATACTTTGCAACTTTCGACATGTTTCTTCATAAAACGACAGCGCAAGCCGGTGTCTTTCAGCTGCTGATGTATTTTATCATATTTATGATTAAAAAAGTCAATATGTCATGACAGGAAGAAACTGTTTTCTCAAATATTAAATTAAATGTTTCACTCAAAGTTTTGCATAGTATAGTGGGGGTTTCCTTGTATAGAGCTGCAGAAAAGCTGTCTTCTTTATATTCGCTCAGAACTATAGCCTACTGACAACCAGTAAAAGAGCTCAAAAGAGCCTCAACAGCTCAGTGACAAGCCAAGGAGTGAGAGCAGCCAGTCATTATCACCCCTAATTAACCCATAAGAATGAACTCCTCAATTGCTTTTTTTTTCAGTGACTGACGCCTTGTGGAGTCCATAGATTGCACCTGCAGTTAACTGTGATTATAACACTCCATAGACAACAGTGAGATTTAACATATATCAATTGATTAATCTTCAGTACATCTATGTGTATTGTATATTTGACCACTGGAAAACATTACTGTTCTGTTCTCAACCCTATTTTGCACAAAGGAAGTTAAAATATGAACATAATAGTACACAGGCCTAAAGCCTTATACAGGACTGCCACCAAATGCAAGATGTCTACGGGGCTGTTAATGCTGCAATTCTCTCTGGACAAATACTATCAGTTGCTGATGTTACAGGTGCTTCATGCTTTCCAGAATGGTTATTTTTATTACAGGCCTTTCGACATACAATTTTATGTGAACATTGGTTTGCTAAAACCATAGGAAATATTTTTATTTAATTTCCTTTCTAAGAGTAACAGATCGTATCGTGCTATAACCCCAGTTAGCCCTTTGGTGGGCCGGCGACGCAACAGAAACCTGAAACCTGTTGCGTCGCCGTCGGCGGCTAACCCCTTATCAGCTCATCACACCGTGCAGTTGCTCAAAGAGAACAAAACCAGATCAATCAGAGGGTGATGGCCTATTCAGCACTGTTTCTGTCATTCTAAAATTATGTCATTCTGCTGTGTTTGCATGTTAAGAATATTCAAAATTGTTTTGGAAAAGATGCTGAAAATACTATAATTTTACTGAGGAAATAATACTTGACCAAATGTAAATTAAATTGTAAATTACATGAAATTTTCGGCTTTAAATAAAATTGAAACATAATGTTAAAACTGAATAAATATTTACAAAAGAACATAATTTCCTTTGGTGACGAAATGACTGTGGTGACGAAACGACTGGTTCCCAATAATAGTCATATCATCACTATAAGGATTGTTTCTTAACTGTTTATTAAATTGGTGATATCTGATTAAGAAGTAGAGTCTACATTATGCTTATCCAATTATTTTCAAATGGTTAGCCTATTGGTATTGGTAGCATTAATTTGTATATTATTAAAATTCCTGAAAAGTGTTCAGATGCTCATTTGTAAATTTATTTCCTAAAAGCTGTTTGAACATAAATATTACAGGATGATGGTAGATTAATATTACATATATTTAGAGAACATATTTTTTCCAATTTTCTTATATAAAAAAATATAACCTGTAATTTAGCTATTTTTTATTTTTATTATTTTTTTTCTCAGAACTGACCAAAATCCTCCTAATCTGAAAATGTTTTAGGCACTTCTCAAATTAGCATATCTTTTGCATGATTGTTAACACCTATAATTAGTACTATAGTCCGTCCCAGCACCCCTGTCCACCTTTTTTTTTCGTGATTATTTTTTTTGATAATCAAAGAGCGTCCAAACATTTTGTTCTTAGGGCAGAAAGAGGAAAAAGCGTAATTAACTATTATGGAAATAATAGCGTACCTTAGGTCATTTCCCTGTAAACAATTTAAAAACATTTTATGAGTAACAAGTCTATTCTGTAACGACATCGTGCCACTAATCTGTGAAATGGGCATATCAGGGATTAGTGATGACGTCATAATAGACGTGACGTACTAAAGAAGCGCCAATATTCATGGGACCAATAATCATAGACATAGAAAGAGATGGACTGCCAACTTGCCCGTTACGTCACACATGTTGCGTCGCGCATGCGCGAATCAAAAGAGGGGATGTTTACTTCCGGCGGGACGACTTGTCAGCGGGTACCGGCAGGTAGGCGAATATTCTTTTTTCTTAGAAAACATACTTATCAGACCTTTCATACAAATCATTTAAAAAACCTAGGTCTAAGCTTTTGTATAAGAAAACATTACATAGATAATCCGAATTTGACCGGTATATTATTTTACACAGGCACTTGCAAATCCATCTGTCGTCCGTCGCGTGAACGCCTGACAGTTGGCACGATGTCAGCTGGTCAGGAGGGAAATGTTGCTGCATGGTGGGTTACATCGCCTCCCATCTGAAATGCCGTGGACTTTCATTTAATCAAATTCGAAAGAAAGGTAAAACAAGTGTTTGTTTTTAGTATATCTACAAGGTTTCCCACATTCAACATGCAAATGCAGTGCCATTCAAAGATTAAATGGGTAAAAACAATGGGTGATAAAAGGGGGCGTTACGATGTAAACAAAGAAATGTCAAAATACATCCGTATTAACTGGTCGTTTAGTGACCGTCTGTTAATCACTGTAATAATAAATATTAGGGCCGGGATCATTTAATGTTTAAGATATTAAATTCTGAGTATTTATTAAGACACGACTATAGAATAGCTCACGCACCTGTCAGAAACATGAGACTAGTGTGAACAGAAGACACTTACATTTAGCTGCATTTAACTTGAATTGCCCATATATTATTTTATGTATGTTACATCTTCATTACATAAATTATAATCATCATGTCATCCATCCATATACACACATACCTTGTCAAGACAGTGCCAGGGGGTGAGAGATTCTATCGTTGCTCCTTTATTTGACATTTACAGATAAAAAATACCCAGAATGGTTTCCTGGTGTGAAGGCAAAATGGCTGGTGGGTGGCGAGTCGTGCAGTGTGTCGACTGCCCATATTTGCTCAAGACACTGAGGACAACTACTTTGTTACAAGTAATTGTGATGTCTGTGTCATGGGTAAGCAAAATATAAACACTACATACAAGGAAAACATATAAAACCTCAGTGTTCCCTGAAGAAAGTAATTTTTGGAGAAATGTTAATTTTCCAGAACAATGCGCATGTGCAAGGTTTTCTATTCAGACATTACTTAGGACTGCAGCAACCAGCATAATGACCATACAGTACATAATAAGCGTATATTCAACTTCAGGACTGTGGTTTGTTGATGCAACATCATGTGAACAGATACTTGCCAGCTACATAACGCACAAACATGGGCGTCAATATAGGGTGTTGTGGGGTTAATATGCCCCCTCCCCACTTTTTGGCAATAGGGATGGTCAATGTAATCATATAGTAATCATGCAGATTATCAGATATTCCAGTAAGCAATCCATATCCAGGAACTTTCCAGGAAATACAAGATATGTTCCTAGTCATTAGACACTGCACTGTCCTGGCCATTCATCCTATTGCCTCAATATTGCTGCTCAACACATCTGTGCAATTTTAACATTAAGCTATGAGTGAGGCATTTACACCAAAGAATACATGTTGAAATAAAAAGTATTAATTACATCCCTGTGGGTTATGCAATCATTTCCACTTCTTTGAACAACAATATTAGCATACACTGTACACGAGTGCATGTAAGTCCATAACATTTCAAAAATGTTTCACAAAAGTCTCCCATATTATCACAAATTTGTATTGAAATCAATACAATGCAGAAAAAAACAAGAATAAACATAAAAAATATTTAAAGAATACACACATATATATTCCAGGTTTACATGTTTGGACAGCATGTCTTTGATTGGCTACAGATTTGAAAAAATTTGACTGATACCATCATTTTGTTTGCGATTATGCTAAACATACATAAAAAATTTAACAATAGATTTTTAAAGGCATAACAGCTAAAGCCATCCAGAGCAGACAAAACCGTTCACTACTCCCCTTCAGGTACACAGCTTCGTGACCCTAGGTCTTGAAAAATAGGACCACATGACCAAAATATTAACATATTATTTTGCCCCCCCCCCTATTTACATGAAGACAAATCAAATGCCATAAAAGGACTAATAGAATATAATGTTTATGTTATGTCACACTATCTCTAAAAATTTACATTTCAGAGCACTACATGTGGTATACATGAGAGAGGGCACTGTGAAAAATCAACATACCATTCTACCATTATCCTATAAACTACCTCACTTTACCAGATGTGAGACACATTGTTTACCAAGTACCAATATCTCATACCCCCGATATGATATTTAAGACCAAATTGTGTGGGAGACATATCTGTAATGCTCTGTTTATGACTGACTTTGAACAAAGCAATATTTTCACTTTAATCCTGGTGTCTGGACCCATTCAGTCTGAACAGTCAGGTTTATGAATGAAACATGCTGAAAAGTACTCTCGATAATAACTCATAGAAACTGATGAAACAGTCTGTAGTCAATACTGTTGCCTGATGACTGTCTTCATTGCAAATGCCTGCATGCAGGGTGTCTGGGAAAAACAGCAATTCTGAACTCGATCACTGTTGATCTTCATTCAACATTTAGAAACTTAATTTCTGGATCTGAAAATACATCCAATTTCACAGTATATGTAAATGATGGAAATATAAATATATATATATATATATATATATATACATATAAATAGATTTATATATATATATATATATATATATATATATATATATATATATATATATATATTTACACATACATTAAATACTGGTTGGGTGCATCAAAGTTGTCAAATAGGGGAAATGTTAACCAGGGGAAATGATGTGTGAATACTACTGCACATATAGGCCACAATATGATTTCTATTCATTGTATCCTTTAAAATCATCAAGGAAGGCAAATTTTGAAGTCCGATAAAAATGACATCACTATGATATCATAATATAAAACCATTATTTTTATCTTTTTGTGACATATAATTTAGGATTGTTTGTATACATGCCAATGATTATATAATCTTCCTTTTTTCAACAGAATAATGGCAAGAAGATTCTCTGGGACTATGTTTGAAAAGGCCATTGTGATGATGCTGCTCAGGGAAATTTGTAGGACTGAACTTACATCTGAGCACATTTACTTTAACCCATCAGTATAATATGAAGCATCAGCTTTTGCCTCAGAAAGAAATGAATCACCATAAATGGTAGTGAAAACAAATGGCTGAGACGTATGCACAAAGAAATTTTGAAATGTATTAATACATAGCCACATTGTTAGCTGGTGACTGATGATATTGCAGTCAATATTGGTACTCCAGTACCGAGGTGCTTCTCTGCTGATGCCTTTAATAGGAGACTTCATTGTGACACATGCCTTCGGCTGTGATGTTAAGACAGTGGTGAACTTGGACGCTTTAAAAATATAATTATCTCAATGGAAGTTGCTCAATAGAGTATATCACATATAATCATATTTGTAGGGTTCAGGGATGGGTAATATCAATATGTAACAGAAGATCACAGGTTTTTGAAGAAATAGTAGAAATTTTAACCTGTAATAGAAAGAGGACCTAAAGTAATAGAATAATAGCTATTACATTCATTTCCTATTGCTACCTTGAATAAAATAGGGGAGGGATGGATTGTTTCTCCATAATATAATACTGCATGGTTTCACATCCATGCTGAGGATGAACTTGACATTAGATATAGTGAACATGAAAGTATTGGGTTTATGCAGTGCTTAACAGGAACCAATTATATTTAATTGTGCTATATTGTACCAAATATTTATTAAATATTTTTGTGTTTGGTGATTACTCAAACCTTACTCATTTTCTATTAAAAATGTGAAAATGCAACATTAAATAGCTGATTTAATTTTTCATTGGACATTGTGTGAAATGTATAATTAAAGGTAAGACACGTGTTAAACTGTGGGGAATATGAACATAATGAACCTGTTTATGTAATACTGATCATGAACTTAATGGATATAAATAATGCTGGATGCTGGACTTTGACAATATATACACATTAATTGCAAGAGAAAGCAAGATAAAATAAAATAGGATATCAATTTATTTAGTTTCTTTTTTCAATTGAGAACACAATAGTGACAATACATATAGTGTGACTACAGGATCAAGTTTCACCTACAGGGGATGAAGCTTAGGTGAGGCAGAGAGCAAGGTGAGGCTATGCATCACACTATGTGACAGTAAGCAACAGTTAATTCAATAATGTTATTGTAATAGAAGCCAAGTAATAAAGAAAAAAAACTATAAACACGCAAAACCCAAAAAGGTATTCAGTGGTCTTGTTTGATCTAAGGCTTCCACATAGAAAATACAGCACTTATTTAAGCTATATGGTCAAGTGCAGCAACCAGGGTTTATATAAAACAAGTGTGAAGTTGACTTTGAAGGTAAAAATCTAAAATAATGTGGAGACAAAATCTGAGAGGAAGAGGTTATATTGGCCATCATATGGTTGGTTGTTGTGATTGGTTTGTTTTGATGAGTAAGAAATGAGTCGTGGATAAAATTTTATGATCTGACCATGTTTTCTAATGTTGAAACTGAAGCACGTGAGCAGTTTGTGAACATAAGATCTATACTAATATCATGACCATTTGTTAGCTTTTGATAATCTGTTGACAGTTCAGCAGTTTACACATTTAATCAATTGGATCTTATATTTAATAATACCAAATTTGTTTCCAGTTTTATAGAATGTACACAGTTACAATATAACTAACATCCCCACAGGTGCAAGGTTTTTTTTTGGGGGGGGGGGGGGGGGGGGGGAGGAATGATGGGATCTGCACTATTTTGCTTTATTTAATAAATTTTTAACAGCTGCAATAAAACTGATGTGACCCAATGGCATTTTCAGGGGGGGGGGGAGTTAAACACCTCCGCATATACATACTGGATATAAAATTTATTTCAACAGTGTTTACAGGAAAAAAGTTTATTCACATTTGTTAATTATTTAAAAATAGAGAGAGAAAGAGAGATCTAAGGAAAATTAATTAGCATGGTATTCCTTTGATTTATATATGAAATAGTGGCCACTGACCAAAAAGAATAATATTTTTTTTCACAGCTAGCCCCCACAAGCAAACTAAGAGAAAAGAAAAATTTCAAAAAATGTATGAGCAGTACTGGACCGATATTAAATAATATTAGGGTAAATCCATCTTTTATTACATTTTATACTTACTCTTTTCTGGACCCTCTTCAACTTTTTGGACTCCAATGAAAACTTGATTGAACAGTTAACTTGTTTATTGCTGATCCTGATTAATGATCAGCAAATAAATCATTATTGATTTGACAATTAAAGAAAAGTTGCAGTATTATCATGAAATTAAGCTTTTCACATCCATGGCTCTTATGGAGTAAAATCAAATAAAATTATGCATATAATAAAATTAATATGATTAAATTGTCCCGAAAATCTTATTTTGCTAATTTTCATTTCTTGTAAATTGAACTTTTGTTTACCAAGCATTATGTCAAAATTTATTCAGAAAGACTAAGATTTTATAAATATTATTTTTAATATAATTTATAACATAATATATATTATAATATAATTTTGTAAATATTTTAGCTTTAATTCAGGTCCGTTTGGGTCTGTTTGGGTAATTAGTCAGACCCTAAAAAAGGTTCTGTTTCAACTTGTTGTCATCACATGCCCAGAACTAGACTGGGCAACAATCTCTTTTCCCTCCTCCTTTTCAAACGGTCTGTTAAGTCCAGTCACTAATTAAAACAAATATAACTATCTAAAATTTGCATTTGTCATTAAATGACACTATCAGATTATTGTAATTTTGTATCTAATATTTGTGGCATTGGTGCTAATTAGACCACTCGGGCACGGGTAACACATGCGATTGTTCAGCCTGCGAGGTGTATGTATTACATTTCAGCTGGATGGGCCACGAGGTCAGCAGTGACGATGTATAAAACATGTGCATGCACAAAGTTGACTGAAACAATAGCGCTGGCTCACTGGGACAGAAACAACAGTGTCACTGTCAGACCAAAACAACAAGTGCTGCGCAGACCGTCATATGCGCTCCATCCTGTATATATTATAAATGAAGGCATGTGGCTCTGTTTACACTACACTGGCTGTGTTTTTGCTTGTAATTAATAATCATTATGTCCTTGACCCTCTCAGTCTCACATTCACAAAATTTCAGTCAAACTGCCGTGAGTAAATACAAGTATTTTTCACATTTTTAATTTGGTTTATTAAAATGATCTACAAACGTAAAGTCATAGTATATGCAACTGGATATATTCTATTCTATATATTTGCTTAGACATTTGATTCATTTAGTAAAGTTGACGGCATGTTTTCCTGTATGAACTGTCTGTGACATTTGTAAACAAACTTGCAAACCAGTGTACACTCAATAGCTGCCGTGCAGCTGCAGTGCACGTGCAGTCGTCTTGTGTTATGAACGTATTTATGGACGAAGCCGCCAAGTACCAACACCGTATGAGGTTAGAAAAACTAATTTATTCGAAAGAACATTAAATCTTCATTTATCAAAATCTTACTTACTCACCTCTGAAAAGCTGTATGACATCGTGCGCTGCGTTATCCATATCGATGGGAGATTGAGATGTTTGCCGCTTCAGCCCTCGCGTGTTTTTGTTTACAACAGACGTCAAACCGGAAGTTACACACCCCTCTTCTCGCGCAAGTCTCGCGGACGTAACATCGTTAATGATATATCATGGGCGAGATCTCGCAGTTGGCAGTCCATCTCTTTCTATGTCTATGCAATAATCAAGAGCTCCCGACCCCTGTTTACAGCAAGACTTGTATTCTCCGCGTGCACGCGCTTAACTGTTACGTCACATTACTTTATATCCATATCCAAGGAGGATAAACATTGGCCACTTATTAGGGACGCCATGAACCACGGATATATATGAGGTCTGTCAACCAGGCCGTAAAGTGAATAATATTTATATTTTTAGTAGGTAAGGTACCAAAATTGACGCTTTTGCCTCTTCATGCCATTGGTGCAAATATTATTTTGCAAGTTTGTCTTATGTAGAGATAATCGCCAAAAAACAGGTGGACAGGGGTGCTGGAACGGACTGTGAAAGTGCCACTTGCTCCAGCCGGAAAACCAATCCAGTTAAAGATTCCCAAAACTGCTGAGGTTGTTTGTATCAAAACCACTCCCAAACCAGAAAAAAGTCCAGATGACCTAAAAAACTATAATATGCAATTTCTTTGTTGGTTTGTCCATCTTATTGAATTTAGAGATGCAATTTGTGAAGGAGACCCTTACAGTAACAACATTAATATAAAGAGAATGCTCCCTTTTTTATAGCCATTCAAATCAATCAAAATATGCTGTGGAAGCCATTGATTTTATTCTTAAAACTGAGGTTATATTGCCCGCAACACAAGCCATGAGAGTAAGACTTGGATGTTTTGTTAATCCATATGGTACAGCTGTTGGCAACAAACCTGCAGATATGCAACAAGAAAATAATATACTAGTTTTGAAAGATATAATAAAAGGGCTGACAAAAGCAATTGTCAGAGCATCAAAAGCAGCTCCAGTTATTGCAGACATTGTGAAATGTCAAGAACAGTACCTGGACCTCCATTCTAAAAAAGGCCAGCACAAAATGAAGGATAGGGCAGAACATGTCCAGGCTGTGGTCAGTGCTGCGGGCAAATGTGATCCATTTAATCATATTCCTGGACGAACGTTGCCACCATTTAGAGACAGATTCTCGGGTCACAATAAGTCGTGTAGCCCTTAACCCGAGAGAAAATCTAATGCATGGGGTATTCATTTCACTTTTATTACACCATAGGAAAGGTTTCATAAGATGTAGTCCTATGCGCGAAAATTATAAACTCTTGTTCATTGTGTTAGAGGTGCTCCTTTTATTGTGTGACACGGGCATAACTCGTGTAGTTCAATTGTACTGGTTGAACTCTCGTCATGTGAGCCTTTTGGTTTTCACGCCTGGTCGTGGGTCACGTGATGAGCCTGGTGTGTGGAGATACACAGCGATGTCTTTCTAGAGAATTCCTTAAGCGCGTGTTTACTGTGATTGGGCAAGAACACATAGACTGTTCGAGAAGTGGAAGATTCCCAGTTTTGGGTGTAAAGTTATATAAAGGGGCTGTTGTTTAGAACCAGGGGGCAGACAGCAAAGCAGATTCCAGCAGACGCAGAAGCGTATGTCAGATTCTAAGACCTTATCCGATGAATGCAGCAATTATACATTTTCAAAGACTTCCTCCTGGACTTTATGCATTTGGAGTTTGCTCTATGGATGTTGCAAGAACTTTCCACAGGACTATCATTCTACGAGAGTTTACATTTAAAGGACTTATCGTTGTGATGGTGTTGGTATCCAGGTACAGTACCATTATCTTTCTTTGTGATGTATTGACTTGTATTGCTATAACGCTGTTTTACTGTATAATTGTATTGATTTAGTGTATTGTATTGTTAGGGTTGTTTTTGGAATAAATTATAGTTATTTGTTAACAAAAAAACCACTGACTTCTTTATTCATTCCCCAAGACATTTCCCACTGCCTAGTGTTACAGAATCTGATTTTTTTAATCTCCATTACAAAATTTATGTTCATCACACATACGTGATCTGTTTATATTAGGTTCCGTAACAATTGTTTGTACATTTCAGATGTCCATTCCCCCACGGAAAAGAGCCGGATGTGCGATCACTGCTTAAGTTAATGCTGGTTTGTCCAGTAACTTCTTGTGAATGTGAACGCAGCTTCTCAGCATTAAGGCGACTCAAGACCTGGTTGAGAAACAACATGACGCAAACCAGGCTGAACCCTTGTGCAGTTGCTAACATCCACAAGTCAATGCTGGATGACATTGACATTATGAAACTAGCCAAGGTGTTTGCTTCCAGATCTGAGAATCGCAAAAAAAGTTGGCAATTTCACTTAAGTTAACATCACCTCATCAACAAACAACATCTATAGTTCTATTATATAGTGTTTATCTTCAGTTTTATGTGGGACATATTTTACAGTGTACTATATCATTTTGTTTGTGTCTGTTCGGCTCCAACATGTCAAAATAAATAAACGGAACTGCTATAACTGTCTTTATTTTATTCATTGCTGCTTTTTAATGTTTCTAACTCTATGAAGCCATGTTTATGCCAATGGGAATAAGAACAAAGCAAAAAAAAGGCACTAAGAGGCTTATCGTTCGTATTTGAGCAGATGTATTTAAAAGTATGAAAATAAGGTGAGTAAATAAATGCTGTAAAATATTATTTCATAATCCTACAAAGATGTCATATTCAATGGTAACTCGCACGTTCATTTTATTCAAAATTTCACTTAAAGTATTCATCAAATTGCACCAATTCACTTTGAAAAAAAAAAAAAAAAACTTCCAGCTTCTCAGGGGGGAACTCCCCCCTCAGACACCCCCCTATAGCGCATACCCCCAATGAAAAAAACTTTTCTACGCCACTGTTTGTCCCTCATTCAACCTACAGTGTTGTAGTTGCCCGTCCAAGGTCGGTGGTTTTCTCCGGGTCCTCCGGCTTCCTCCACCCTTACCGACTACCGAGCGCCAACATCCGAGCCATGGAGAGTGCCTCGTATTAGTTATAATAACTAGTTGTACAATCCATGTAAAATAAATAAAGTTTATAATATTTGAAAAGATGCTTTTATTTTATCAAATTTACTGAATCTTTTATTTCAATTCAGTGAAGTACCATTATCTTTCTTTGTGATGTATTGACTTGTTTTGCTATAAAGCTTGTTTTACTGTATAATTGTATTGATTTAGTGTATTGTATTGTTAGGGTTTTTAGGAATAAATTATAGTTATTTGTTAACAAAAAACCACTGACTTCTTTATTCATTCCCCAAGACATTTCCCACTGCCTTGTGTTACAGAATCTGATTTTTTTAATCTCCATTACAAAATTTATGTTCATCACACATACGTGATCTGTTTATATTAGGTTCCGTAACAATTGTTTGTACATTTCAGATGTCCATTCCCCCACGGGAAAGAGCCGGATGTGCGATCACTGCTTAAGTTAATGCTGGTTTGTCCAGTAAATTCTTGTCATGTGAACGCAGCTTCTCAGCATTAAGGCGACTCAAGACCTGGTTGAGAAACAACATGACGCAAACCAGGCTGAACTCTTGTGCAGTTGCTAACATCCACAAGTCAATGCTGGTCAAATCGTCTTGGTTTTACTTCTTCATTAAATGAATCCTAAACATTATAATGTCAGTCCGTATACACCCATAACGGGTACCTAAAAAAATTAAAATAAAATTACCTGTAATTGACTTATTTTCCGAAACTGAAAGGTCTTCAAGTCTTCAAGTAAGCGCAGCGCAAGCCAGCGCAAGCGAGCGTTTTATACACTAGACTCGTGCTCTGTCCTATTTCAGCACGCCATGGTACCAGACTACGCTTGTCAAGTAGTTCGGTCCTTCCCACAGTGCCCAAACAGAAGTTTTTTTTTTAGTAGACTAGCTGGCTCACACCGGAGAACTACGTCATCAGGACGTTATACGTCGACTGGCACCTTCCCTCTCAAATAAGACTGGTACCCTGCCCCCAAACACGCTACAATGTAAACAAAGCACTTTCGTGACATTACTCCCCCTTTAAGAAAATTCCCCGGAAATTTTCCGACCTAATCATGAAAGACTGTTTTTAAACTAAATCACTTTACGTAAAAAAAATTTATAGTCTGGATCTGAAAAAAAATCTTAAGAAAGTGTTACTTATACTGACTTGTACCCCTGGCACAAAAATTACTACGCATATCTGGGCCAGGCACACGACTTAAAAAGTCGGGTCCACAATTTTGCTTACCAGGGATCGCTTCTACGCGGATATGGTATTCTTTAGTACCATGGCCTACCTCATGATACGCTTGTTTACGGTTTTAGATCTGGTAATGTACACTAACGGCTGGCGGTCCGTTTGAATAACAAATTCGCGCCCGTATAGGTAGGCTTCGAACTTTTGTACCGCCCAAATAAAGCTCAAGCACTCTCGCTCAATGGTGGAATAGTTGCGTTGCCTCTGGAGTAAATCTTTCGAAGCATATGCGATCGGATTTATTGTTTTATCACTTTCCTGAAACAGGATGGCTGCTATCCCTATGTCGGATGCGTCTGTTTTAACGTAATTTTTTTTTGTTGAAATATGGAAGTTTGAGAATAGGAGGGTTTGACAAGCATTCTTTCAACGTGCGGTATGCTTGCTCCTGATCGAGCTTCCCCCCATGTTACAGTATTTGGTTATCCCTTTCGCGTTAGATCTGTAAGCGGTAACACGATATTGGCGAAATTCGGGACGAATTTCCTGTAGAAACTGACTAGTCCTACAAAAGACCGCACTAGATTTTTTTTGTCGCTCAAAATCCTGCATGTATCTTCTTTAGAAGTTGTACGCTCCCGAGGCAGCGGAAATCTTGCGCTTCTAAAGAAGCTACTGATTTTCCCACTGCCTGCTTTGACCGTTTATAATGCACTTGAACACTAGGTGGTGAGCCTGTCTGCTGAAAAAAAAAATTGCTGATGTGACTAGCAGCCAACCAAATGCCAGTCAACAAACACTCGACTGGCATCAGGCTCCGCCCAGAAACCACGTGCGGGGCCATTTCCGAGCCTGTGGCCTGTTCAAACGGTTGCCGGGGCGATGAGCTGTTACTCAAAACGAATTGAACAACATTAGCTCCGTGTATTCCTCGCTTGGCTGGTAAACCGTTTTGTCTTCCAGGACAGGGTCTCATCTGATTGGACAAAAATACAGTGCTCCCCTCGGACGATGAGATTCAGGATACGAGGTCAAAACAAACAGCGCTTAAGATATAGGTAGTAGGCCTTAGGTAATGCACTGTGTTAAGAGCGTATAGAAGTTTGGGATTTGTAGCTAATGCACCACCGCCAACATGGTGACCCAAAAATTCAACCTTGTCAAAATCAATGATAAATTTAGAGGGTCTAACTAACAAGTTGGCTTTCTCCAGCATATGGAGAACAATGGATCTTCAAGATTTTCATATGCTCGGACCAAGACTGGTGAGGGATGAGTATATCGTCCACATAATGCAAGACGTTAGGGACTCCCTGAAACAACCTTCTGCCAATCTGGTGAAACGATGTGCCGAATTTACCAATCCGTATGGCATAACCACGAAATGGTGTAGGCCATTTGTTGTGACGAATGCCGTTAATTTCTTTGAATTTCTGGCCATTGGAATTTGCCAATAACCCTTGCTTGTATTTAATTTAGACATATTTACTGCTCGTGGGCAATGGGAACAAATCCTCTGTGTTAGGCATTAGCTCAGGGTCAAAAATTGTGATCCTGTTCAGTTTTCTGAAATCTACAGAGAACCTAAAACTTTGATCTTTTTTATTTACCAATACCACGGGGCCTGACACATATCCATCACACCCATATCCATCATCCATATCACACCAATATCCATCATCTTTTGGACTTCACTGCCCATAACAACCCTAACTGCATGTGGTACTGGATATGGTCAAGAACGCACGGGTACATCCGTGTTTTTTTTCTCTCTCCTTTTTATATATGTCTCAGAGATATCAATTTTTTTCCGTGTATCATCATTGACATCTATTTTTATTTGTCGACGATACAGTTACAACAGGACCATTGCTAGCTACGTCTATCCACCAACAATGTCACATTACACACAAATACAAAGATAATTCACACTTTACATTAATGCACCAATCCTTTTATAATTAATCTTTAACCTATTTGTATATTATATACCATCTTTGTTTTTTATACTCTGTGTACCACTTTAAACATATATATAAGTGCCCGTTTATTATTTAAATGTATAGATGCAGACCCGACACCGATTCTTACTTCAGCAACAAATAAAAACAAACTGTACTTGTTCTGAACCAAAGAAACTACTACACTTTGATCCAACTAAAATTCATCCAACACCCATATGGGTTTTTGTTATAATTCTGTGAATTGTTCTACCATACAAATATTTTCCATATTATTTAAATGTTATTTGTTTCAGGAACCTAATTAAAGGTTCCAATTTAAACCTCAATTTATTATTTTTCGATGCTATTTTGCTTTAAATATTACAGATACTTTTTAAGCGATGTAAAAAAGATGTAACAGTTGACGTACTATACATTCCTCAATCCTTTGTAATAACTCACGACTTTGAAATAGTGTTTTCCTAAAAACAAGCATAGATAAATTAATTAACAAGTTACTTTCAGTGACAGGAATACTACCAGACAATGCAACATCTTTTGGCCAGTATAGGGAAGTTTTAATTGTGACTCTTCATAATGTCTTTTGATGTATTAGAATAGGTTTGTGGCTGTGTTACATTCATAGAATAAGTGCACTGTTGATTCTTCGTTTATAAAACAGTAGGAACATCTGTTTGAATCTTTTAATTTACAATTATATATAGTAACTTGTTTACACTCAGATAGTTATTTAACAATTTGAACTAAAATTCTCTTGAAAATGTGTCGATAGTGACTTTGTAAATAGCCTCTTTATCAATATTATGATTTTTGTTCCACCAGTGAAATGCAGAAGATAATAAAAATTTCTTTTTGTCAAACTCATGTATATTTGTTTATAATTTACCTTAAAAAATCAGCACATTCTTTCATAGTTTGTTTGTGTATTTCTTTCATTATATTCAGCCACTCCTTGGGAATAGCATGGTATATTTGCATAAAATTTATATAATCAATTTGATCCAAATCATTATCCTAACAAATAAAATATTAAATAAAATTAAATTTTATTGCTAATCAAAAAAGAACTTGTTATTCCATAAAGGTAGTTGCAAAACTTGATCTAGTGAAATGGGACATTTTTTATGTGTGGATGTCCATGCCCTTGAACATTCTTCATAAAATGTAGGAAATGTGTTTTGTATTCTTGTTATATCGACATTAAATCCTAAAGCTGAAAGACCTCCTATTCCTGTTAAGTAAAAAGAAGGTATTGCTTTCCATTGTTCCTTGTCTTTATTCAGTAATCTTTTCGTCTACATTATTCGCTGTGTTTGTATCATTGATTTAACATCAGGTAATTTTAAGCCTCCTGAATTGTATTCCCCGACCACCGTTTAGTATTTTACTTTAGGTTTTTTTTTTTATTTCCATGTAAAATTACACTCTTGTTGTATTAATTCAATGAATCCTTCTGGTCGAGAACATACATTCCAAACATATATTTTGATTTCCAAAGACCTGATGATCTCAATCCTTCCAAATATGGTTAACTGTCTTCTTGACCATATATTAAAAACGGCTTTGAAGTCTCGTTCTCTTTTCAAAAAGTCCAAGCCAAGCGAGCTCAGATTTTTATGCGAGTGTTCGTCATGAAGGAAAAATGTACTGTCATCAGCAAATATACACTGTTTTATTTCGTTGCTTGCGACCTTAATTCCCTCTCTTTACTCAGGCCATTACCTCTATTACCAGTATAGATTGATAAAGAGCAATCGGGCTCCTTGCCTAGTCTGATATGTTTGCCTGGTTTTTCATTTAGTGTAACTATTACTTGTCTTTTGCTTGGAGTCATTTCCAGGATTCCAAACAATTATTAAAACACTGTAACACATCTGGTCCGACACCCTGAAGGAAGATTATATAACATTCTTTAGACATGCGAGCATTCTCAGGTGATTTATTGTTCTTCATACTATTTAATACATCATTTATTTCATCCATCGTTACAAGACCAGTTTATGTTAACATCTTCCTCAGACAGGCAAGGTAGATTTATAGTGGAGAGGAAATCTTTACATGCACTCCTCTATAGTAAGTGAACTCATTCTTTCATACTTTTCTTTGTACAATTTTTTAATTCATTTAATATTTCCCTGACCATCGGTGATTTCGTTTCCTCCTACCATCAGTCTTCTGACGCAACTTTCAGATTTATTTCTTTTCTCAAGGTTTAAAACGTATTTTGATTTTTTCTCACCCTGCTCATACCACTGTGTTTGGGATCTTATAATTAAACCTTCTGTTATACAATCATAACACTTTTCTAGTTTCTTCTTAACTTCTATATATCTTTGTATTCTTTTTTACAATTTCTTGCCTTATTTTTAAAGAATTCAGGGTAAATTTCCTAATATTATATTTTAGAAGCTCCCATTTTGTTTTTGGGGCATAACACCCCCGGGTTCTGATTCCATTTCACTATCTCATTCCTCATCTGTGATTTATAATCTGTGTCATTTAGTAAAGCATCATAAATTTTCCAGTAACTCGGGCCATGCTTTTGCTCCTGATAAGAAGCACATTTAACAATATAGCCGAATGATCAGAGTCCACAGCCATTAAGATGTCATTTTCTGTTACGTATGTTTGTAAAGAAAGTGAACTCAAGAAAAAATCTTCTTTGAATCAAAGGATTATACCCTCTCCATCTTTTAACTAATGGGTAACGAATACGCCAAATATCGTGTATATATTAAACTGATTACATATTCCATTAATAACAGATATAACATTTCGTTTTAGTGTCATGCAGCCTCCATCAGCGTCAATAGATGAGAAACAAAAATTAAAATCTCCTCCCCATCTTATAGATACTGTATCTTCCAAGTTCAATTCCTTCAAAAAACCTGGCGACCGTTTGATAACTTTTAACCTGTTCTGATTCATAATTAGGCCCATTTATATCGTTCAGTAAAAAATTACTCTCTTGTATCATACAATGAGTTCAGAATCTGTGATACTGTTCAGTATAGAAAATTCAATTTTGTTTCCAATTAAAGTTAATGTTCCTCGGCTCTTATTCGACCCGTGACTGAAAAAAGAATGCCCACGCCACAAGTTATTCTATGCCATACTACGGTTATGTCACTGTGCGTTTCCTGTAAAAATAATATACCATCATCACATCCATGGTTACGTGCCCAGTTATAAGTTTTTCTTAATTTCTTATATTCTCTGAGACCACCTGTATCCAACGAAATAACTATAAATTTGAATGTACTTTATAATTTGCACAAGCAAACATGAAAACCAGGATATAATGAAGATAATAAATCACTGAATGAGTAAATTTTAGAATCATAGCTGCCTACCCAGTTAAATAAAGATTATGAACAGAGTTTGGTGTAACATAAATATAAACAATAAACAAAGAAACACATACCAAACATGAAAAGGTATCATATTCCTTATTCTATATAACAGAACTATGGCAGTTAGGCCTGCTTTTTCCTAAAATCATGAATGTAAAGTGTCACTCTCAGTGTTCCGGTTAATTTTGTCCTCTTCCCCTTCGGTGTCACTAAAAAACACATGCCTATTCAATGTCCAGGCCTTGAGTCCTGCTTAAACCTTTTGAAAAGTGTCTGAATGTCAGGACAAAGATCCTCAATAATCAATGTCTTTGTGTCTTTCAGCCTGTGCCTGACTTTCAACACCTGTGTTCTAGTGTCACGGTCCTTGAACCTGACTACAATTGGCCTGGGTCTATTTTGGGTTTTCGCTTTCCAAACTCTGTGTGAAGCTTCAATGTTTTTTACATCCAGGGTTATCCCAATACTATTTCTGAACATATATATCTAATGTGGTTTAACCACAGTCCTCTCGGGGTTCTTGTTCCTAAATACCTAATATTTATATATTTTCCCTCCTAGAATACTGTTCATTTTCCAACGCATGGATTTTTGCCTCATTTGCTAATGAAAATGCACGTTCAACTTTCTCTCTCTGTTTTCCTCCGTCAGTATTTTTATTTGGTCTCTTAAACAATCATTCTCTTTACTCAGATCAAATATCATATTCTCTAAAAGAGAAAAACGTTTTTCAAATTTTTCCTCAAACTGACTGTTAATCTAAACATTGAATAATTCCAACATCCCCTGTATTTCAGATTTTGTTAGATTTTCACCTGCCATCCATCCGTGGTCAATTAAATTTCACATTCTAGGAGATCGGTTCTCAAAGGAACATCAGTAAACGTAGATGCGAATTGCCCCAATAGAGTGCTAACCTCTGCCCTCTGTTATGTGTCCAAAGATCGTCCTAGTTCTACGTCACAAACAGATTCTTTCGCGATGGGGCTGGGTAAGGGTAGTATCCTGTGAACAGCCTCAGACACGTTACTACCCTCGTATTCATCCTCAGGAATGCTTGCATCACTTACCTGTTCCGTACTGGTTGACCTTGGCTGTTCTATACCAAATACACCGAGTAGACAGTGGCTTTCCGTTTGATCCCTCTCGATTTACTTTTAAGCTTTAGAGTGAATTGATATGATACACTCTTTCCTTACCATCCTTTTGAATGCAAGAGTCGCAGTCAGTATATAAACTTCTCGACGACCTTGAATGGCCCATTCCACTGCATCAGTTTAATTTTATATATAAGATCCCGAACACAGTGGTATGAGCAGGGTGAGGAAAACACAAAATACGTTTTAAACCTTGAGAAAAGAAATAAATCTGAAAGTTGTGTCAGAAGACAGATGGTATAGTCGGGTCGTTGAAGACCAGAAATGAGGTGTACATGGAAAAAAATGGTAGAAAGCTCAATTTGGTGTCATATGAAAGGCCGCATTGAGTAGAATAAAATCCGCTAAAATCCGCTCTGTGGAAAATTTTTTTACAGCAGTTTGAAAAATTTACTTTTTTAGAATAAAAGTGACAGCCGGAAACAGGAAAATCTACGTTGATCCGCTTTTATTTTTTAATCTGTTCACATTCATCATGAGCCAATATTTTTATGATGAATACAACGTTTAATTTTAATGTGTTCAGTCAAATAGAATCATTTCCTGAATTTATGTTGTTGTTTTTCAACCTTGAAATAATATTTTATCATTTAAAGTTATGAAACGTAATACATTCAAAATGATACATCTGTACTCCATTGGGCAGCGTCAAACCATTATTGAAGTCTGAATACGGTGTAAATCAAGTAAATCTACATTAGAAACATTTATTGCCGGAGTGCGTGCACTTGCTAAGATACAATGTAATACATCGGGCACTCGGCATTAGACCGACCGCGGACTGGGGAATATAACTGTTCCCCTGTAAACGATACCTCGGTCTTGTGGTTTACACGCAAGCTGGTAGCAGCTCGGGCGTTGTACTCGGTAAACGCTTGTGTGTTAATACAACGATCTCACCATTGATAAAATTTGTTATCTTCAAATAGTCACATAGATTTACAGCGCCCGGGTATTGCCTGTTTTTAAGAAACAAGACAGGTTACACTTCTCAGAAAAGCCTATGATGGCTTCATTTACCCTGACAATTTGGACTGAGTTTACCTGCAACTAAGTTTGATAGATTACTAAACATTTTTATTCATTTATACTATTACTACGGTGTAACTAATTTTTTTATATCCATCACTTTTATATTTAAATTGCAATAACTGTCCATGATAAAAAATGGCCGAGGTGCCGACTTCATCAAATGCCTTCTCAAACTGCCCGGGAGACTGTTGTGTCATATTTAAATTAAGATTCACTGAAAATAGACCATCCGTAACTGTAACAAGGAAGGGCTTACAGAGAATAATCAATTGCGCTGAACAACGAGGGGAGTCAGAACTTAACAAATATCTTAATGAATGTATTTGTTCTTCGCCAGTAAAAAAGGTGTTAGTACATCAAACCTGCCGTCGAGATTTCACTGACCAAAAATGAATCAACAGTACTAAAACTGAAGAGGAGCCTTGCGCCAAAAAACTTAGGTCAAGTTTGTTGCTTTTCAATCCGAAAGAACACTGTTTGTTTTGTTTAGCATCTGCTGCGCCAGATGATCGACATCCAGGTCGAAGTCGGGTTCATGCTGTAGAAACTCTCCCCGTACGTGAAAGGCTTCTAGAGTGTTGCGACAAGAGGGAAGACTCCTGGGCATCTGAAGTAAAACAACGCATTTTAGGATCTATTGACTTGGTTGCAGCAGAAGCTGTATACCATGACAGCTATTTT
This sequence comes from Sipunculus nudus, assembly GCA_026874595.1. NCBI lineage: Eukaryota > Metazoa > Annelida > Sipuncula > Golfingiida > Sipunculidae > Sipunculus > Sipunculus nudus. Next base: position 49,141,612 of record CM049312.1, read on the forward strand.
TCGCGGTTCTTGCTAAAAAAGGAATTCGGAGCATCAGCAATAAAGAAGCCCCAAGGCCGACCCGAAGCAAAACAGATGAAGCAATGGTTTGATGTGCTTTGTGATTGGCTCGAATCTGAGGGTCGTATGGAACTGTACACAGTTTCAGAACTACATGAAAAAATGGCAACATTTGCTGGTCCTTCAGAAGTTTACGGTGTTAAGAGGCTCAAACAAAAACTTAAGGAACTTTACAAGGAATTTATTTTCTTCGCTGAAATCAGAGGCGGCAAAAATGTTGTTTGTTTCAGAAACATGGCAAAGTTCATAATAAATGATAGCTGGCACGCAGGTAAGGAAGATAACATTGAAGATGAAACAGAACGTGTTATCAAGACTGCAGCAAGGATCATAAGAGCAGAAATTCGAGAAAGGGAGTATGACCCTTCCAATTATCCTACCTGCGAGTACATAGAAAATACCGATCGTGCGAGAAATGGATCCCTCGCAATCTGCAATTCCTCTTGAAAATGTTGATTCCATCCGAATTAAAACAGAACAGTATTGGACACTGCATTGTCCAGGCAGCCCGACCAAGGTCAGTTATAACACCAACGTTGTTTGGTTTGGGTGTTGAGATGGACCATGTATTTGGCTCAAAGTGGCTGATTAGTGAACTGTCCCGCTTGGGATTTTCAATCAGCTATGGTGAAGTGACCCGATATAAGCAATCTGTTATTCAAAGTGGGATCCTTGAGAATCTTCTAGCTGAGTATTTTCCTGGCACATTCACGCAGTGGGTGGCCGATAATATTGATCACAACGTGGCAACTTTAGATGGACAAGACACATTCCATGGTATGGGAATTATGGCGGTTGCAACAACTAGAAACGACACATTGCCCATTTTGAAATCACGTGCCATTGTCAGACAACCCTGTATCAGTGTAAATGATCTCTTAAAGGATAGGGGGGTTCCCATTCATCATTACATAGGACCATCTGGAAAAAGTCTGGCATCAGTTAATTATAGACCAATTATTGAACTACTTGTTCCATACACATTGTCCTCGGAACTGTTCTCTGATTTACTTTGGCACTCAGGTGGCTTATTCAGTGAGGCTGAAAATCCTAGACCAAACTGGTCGGGGTTTATGCAGCATGTTTTCTCTGGAGATCAGTACCCTGCTTCAAAATCCAAAACGCTGCTTCTGCCAATCATTGACTTGAATCCTTCGGATGAAACATGCATCTACTCTACATTGCTCTATATTCAAAGCCAAGCTAGGCAACTGAATATACAAACGCCATGTAAAACATTTGATCAACCTTTGTGGCTAAAAGCTTTGAAAATAATTACTGCAAATTCAATGAAGATAGTTTGCAGACTTGGCGGATTTCATGAGTTTCCTGGGTAGCATTGGATCCATGATGAAAGGTTCAGGATTAGAGGAGGCACTGGAAAGCGTATATGGACCAAATGCAGTTCATCATATGATGTCAGAAAAGAAAATGTCTAGGGCGTTACGTGAGCATTTCATGGTGGAGGCCGTTTTAATGAACAAGCTTTTTATGGGAATTGTTCCATGTTCATTGCATAATGGGAACCAAGCTTTCACCTTTACAGAAATAGATGAGAATCCACATGAAGAACATGGATCAGACATTGAGAATGCATCTTCCATTGAGCATACCTATGTAGATAATGGACCAAGTGACAAGAATCTTGGAGAGATGGAGAGAGATATCACAATCCTAGAGGATGAACTTGATAAAACAGAAACAAAGAAGATCAAAGCTTTGTATGACGGAGTAAGAGATAAATCTATACCAGTTTCTCGCATCTTTGAATCAAATGAATTTGTCAAATTGGAGATCTGCTTGGCGAAATATAAAGCAATGCTTTTAGACAGGTCGCCAACAGCAAGGCTTTGGTTGCAGTATATAGAATATGTTGAAACTCTTAAGTTATTCATTAGAGCTGAAAGGACAGGAGATTGGAGTCTTCATCTCATCGCCGTTGGTAGGATGTTGAATTTATTTGCTGCTACTGGCCATATTAACTATGCAAAAAGTGCACGTCTTTATCTGCAAATGATGCAAGATTTGCCAAATGACCATCCTTGGCTGTATAACTGTTTCGCCGAGAATGGATTTCACACTGTCTGCAGAACTAGAAGATACTATGCAGGTCTTTGGACGGATCTAACCATTGAACAAGTCATGATGCTGTCTATCAAGAGTCGAGGAGGACTGACCAGAGAAAGAGGCATGACCGAGTCCGTCCACCTGCAGTGGATCTACAGTATGCACAAATGTTCTGAAGTCCATGAGGCCATGACGACGCTGACTAATATGAAGCTAGACTCCAGTGAACAGCAACACATTGAGCTAGGAAAATCCAGATGTCAGCGTGATTTCAAAGACCTGACCAGCATCCAGACAACGTTCGAGCATCATGACCCCTTTGATGTGAACGAACAGAAACTGCGTTCTTTGTCTTCTGGTTTGAGTGCTTCAGGCAGTGACGATGTGAACTGTCACCAGACAGAGGAGATTGGGGCGAAAATCCACAAACAAATCGACAATATGAGTGTCACGGAGGCATCCATTAAAAGAAGCGAGCAAGTTCGATCATTAGATCATTTGTACCCGGGAGTCAAAGTTGACAAGCAGAAGGTTCAAATCGATCCAAATATTTTATTTTCTCGCCTGATTGCTATAGTAGAGAGACAGGAAAATATGGCACCGTATTTTGATTATGAACTGACAGCAGTGCCAACCTCTTTATTCAAAATGATGCTATGCGAAAACCAGCAAAGGCCCAGCTAGCTAAACTTCTTTCTTCAGGTGTGAAGCCATGTGAGCTTACTAAAGAGGCCATAAATGTGCTTGATGGCGGGGCACTTTTGCATAGTGTAAAATGGATGAAAAAACAACCTGAAAGACATAGCCAAACAATATGTAGATTATGTTCAGACCAAGTACGGAGACTGCTGTGTCGTATTTGATGGCTATGGTCAGAGCCAATCAATCAAAGACCACGAGCATGTAAGAAGACTTGGCAAGACGTGTGCGGATATATTCCTCAGTGAATCTATGATGGCCCACAACAACCAGCAGATCTTTCTTACAAATGAGAAAAACAAGGCACAGTTCATCTCATTGTTGTGTCGCTACCTGCAAGATGATGGTAAAATTGTACATGTCAGCACGGGAGACGCTGACACCAAGATAGTTGCGTGTGCTCTTCAGTATGCAACACAGGGGAGAGAAGTCACTGTTGTAGCAGATGACACTGACCTGCTATTTCTCTTGATGTACCACTGGAATGAAGATATGGCAGATATATGTTTCAAGTCAGAGGCAAAATCGTCCGTGAAACAGGAGGCAAATTAATCATAGAAAATATGTGATCTTGTCAACAAGGCTGGCAAAACAGTCACAAAACACATATTGTTTCTTCATGCATGGACTGGTTGTGATACTACTTCTGCCACTTTTGGCCAGGGCAAAACTAGTTTGCTTTCAAAGATGAAAAATTCATGTATAATGGATGATCCTAAGATGTCACCAGATGAAATCGGCAAAGCTTGCATCCGGTTGTTTGTGCTACTCTTTGGTGGCAGAGAAGGTGAGTCATTGAACAGTCTGCGGTATGCAAAATTCATGGAAATGATTTCAACATGCAAAACATCACTTGATCCCCAGAAACTACCACCTACAGAAAGAGCAGCACATTTTCACAGTTTACGGGTCCATCTGCAGGTGATGATTTAGAAGAAACTGAACAACAACGAACTGGACCCTGAGCACTGGGAGTGTACACTGTTAGGTAACAGCCTCACGCCACTGATGACGGATTTGGCTGCAGGACCAGACAGTATTCTTAAGTTTATAAGGTGCAAATGTAGACTGTCAACCAAAAACCCGTGCGGAACAACTGTCTGTTCATGCCGCAAAAATGGTCTCAAATGTGTTACTGCATGTGGAGATTGTAGAGGCGAAAGCTGTAGAAACGCCGAAAAAATCATTATAGAAGAAGAAAAAGAAGAAGACCAATAAATATTTCCGTATATGATAGATTAACCATAAATACGTGTTCCCATATGCACGTAAAGGAAGGCAAAGCTGGGTAGCCATAATTTCTTATTGTTAATTCCAGAGACCAGTGTTGGTTGACAAATGGTAAGTAGTTGGAAGGGCTCTTGTTTCTAAACCAATAGCTTACCCGTGTTTCTTGACTCTGTAAGATTATAGAATGGAAACCCAAGGTAACATAAACATATCAATAGGATGATACGAAACTGGCATATTCCAAGAGGGTTGAATTCTAGTTAAGATTAGTTAAGTAAACGAAAAAAGGGGCGACCGTCTCCGCAAAAAAAAAAATCATTACAAGTTAGTTATATATGTTCATACTGTAAAAGTGTTACCATTTATTTATATTGGCTTTTTACATTAATCACGTTATGATAATCATCAAATTTGCTGATTGAATTCGACGGTTTCAGTGACAAAAGATGTGCAAGATTACAGCTACAATAAATAAAATGTTCACATATTTTGAAAACGGACAGATTATAGGGGGAATCAAGTGTAAAATGATTTGTATATGAATTTGGCATACCAAACATTCCAAACGTAATTTAAACAGATCATTCTCAATTTTTTTTAAATGACTCAAATATTTTATATTTAAATATTTAGAATATATGACAATTCTAATGGATGTGGCACACTTGTAGATGTAGCGCAAAAATGTTTACTCATAACATACTGCGTTTCACAGAAAATGTGAAGAAAACGCAAAAAACAAGCATTTTAAAATTTTACAAAAATTTAAATTTAAATTTTATAGTTCACAAATATAGCATTAAAATATAGCATGACCATTGAATCTGATGTTTTCAGCAGAACTAAATTATATCAAAGGGAAGTTTCAGTGTCCTTCACAAATACATAAAAAAATGTTTGCATATCAATAATTTTCATTTTTTTTTTAATTTCAATTTTAAATTAGAATTATTTAAAAAAATTCCGAAGCCTATCCAAATGAACTCTTCACGCCAAAGACGTCTCATATTGCCTATGGCATTTGAAGTCGGGTATCTTAAATCACAAAATATGAACGTTATATGCAATTTTTTTATTTGAAACTGCTGTAAAAAATTTTCCCCAAAGCGGAATTTAGCGGATTTTGGATATGTAATTCTACAGACACTGGCGCTTCAAATGACACCTAAATCAGCTTTCTACCAATTTTTTTCCACGTGGAACCCTCCAACGACCCGACTAGTAGGAGGAAACGAAATCACCGATGGTCAGGGAAATATTAAATGAATTAAAAAATTGTACAAAGAAAAGTATGAAAGAATGAGTTCACTTACTATAGAGGAGTGTAAAGATTTCCTCTCCACTATAAATCTACCTTGCCTGTCTGAGGAAGATGCTAACATAAACTGGTCTTGTAACGATGGATGAAATAAATGATATATTAAATAGTATGAAGAGCAATAAATCCCCTGAGAATGATGGCAGGTCTAAAGAATGTTATATAATCTTCCTTCAGGGTGTCGGACCAGATGTGTTACAGTGTTTTAATTATTGTTTGGAATCCTGTGAAATGACTCCAAGCCAATGACAAGCAAAAATTACACTAAATGAAAAACCAGGCAAACATAACAGACTATTTAAATCATTGCGTCCAATTAGCCTTGGATCAACGTGGATGTTAAAATTCTAAGTAAAGTATTATGCAACAGATTAAAATAATTTTGCCTCAGTTAATAAGAGGTGACTAGTGTGCATTTTATCTGGAAAGGTACATTGGCGAACTATTACGATATGTCATGTGATATACCGAACAAGAAAATAATTCCTGTATAACGATGTCTGCTGATTTTGAAGCTGCATTTGATACAGTTGATCACATATATTTTATTACATTTCTAGAAAAGATGGGTTTTAAATATTGCTATATAAAATGGATCAAGGTCTAACATAATAATCTAGTTTTAATCCACCTGGTTTATGATCATTGGGAACGCCCTGCTCAGTCCGAACCTGGAATCTAGGTCTATTAACCGGTTTGGCTTGCCCAACAAAGCAACCTAACCCATGGGCCTCTGTGTAACTCTCTGCTGCAGAGGCTAACACATGAATGGTTTTACATTGCTTCTCCCTCAGAGATGCAGCTAATTTCTCACTATAGGATCGGATAAACTGCTCCCGCAGGATCCAATCTAACAAAGATGTGTAATCTTGTTTAATACCCGAAAGCTGTACCCAACTACCCACTTGCTACAATAATTGCCAAAACGTACCGCAAATTGTATTGGGTTTTATTACGTTCGGGAAGACACGTCCTGAATTTCGTTCTATAACCTTCTCCTGAGAGGTTATACCACTTAAAAAGCGCATGCTTAAGGGTGTCAAAATCGAGCGCCTCCTCTGACGTCAGGAGAGAATAAACCTTAAGGGCTTTTCCCTTGAGCAACGCACCTAGGCTTACTGCCCAGTTTTCACGTTTCAACCCTTGGCTTATCGCAAAACGTTCAATGTATGCATCCATACTGTCTTTACCGTCTTCGTAAGTGGGGATTTTTTTTATGCTCGGGGTCCTAATTTTAGCAGCCGCTACATTATCCGCTCTACCCCCTGTCTGATTTTGTAACCGCAAGGGCTCTTTCTGCTCTTGAAACATTTTTAAATCGCGTCGCCTCGTTTATTAGAAGCCCTGCCTACCGGTAGCAATGTACGCAAACGGTAGTGGCCCTGCTGTCCCGGGCTCGCGTTTACTGCGGAAAAGAGCCAACTGCATGAAATTACAGGAATAAACCGATGAACAATGATGCCGACACGCGGTAGCCTTTAACATATGAAAACCTTTACAAAACACGTGCTGTGGATACTAAAGTAGCAATTAAGGAATTATCGGGTTATGCTACCGAAATCAAATGACATACAGTAGGAGGCTGCAATATCACGAGCTCTTCAAAAGAAGCCAACAATCAGGTTAAGGGCTAATCAGACCTCAATATCGAACAATGCCCGATCTCAACCTCTCAGCATCTTTGTACGTTGTCAAGCCGGACCCAACCTTATATGCGCCACGTTGTAAACTTTTGTTACTTGACTAAACTTCGTCTTTCTCCCACTCGCGTACTCGTTCAAGCAAGTTCGTGGCACTTGTGGCACACAGCCACAACAGACAAATTCGGCAACTTAGGTAACCATTTTTATTCTTCAGTAGCATCTAAATAATATTAAAAATATCAATATATATTATACAATATAAATAGTTTCCTCAGTGCAGAGTGGCCAAAAGGAATCTGTCCCGCACATTATTATATCCTGGCTTTTTGTTCTCTCTCTCTCTCTCTCATTGGAATATAACCAATCGTATCCTCCATTCATTCCATTGGTCAGACGGATAGGGGAACTCCACCCCCATACTGGCCAATGAAATGAAGGGAGAGTTTGTTGATTACACCCTGACATACACTAGGTCTACATATAGTGTAATTATACGTTATTGTGGTACCATCTATCTGTGTGCTCCTAGTTGTCTAAACATCACGGTGGTCACCCTGATGAGATAAACACCTTTACCCTAATGAGATTAACAGATTAAGACCTGGCGTGTACAAATAAGGGACCCAGTGACCATGACTAGGAGATTATGCAATCAGTACCCAGGCATCATGGAACAAAGGCTTGTTATACGTGTGTGATATGTCACAAGGTAACGCAGAGGTTTGAATGCATACGAAAGATTAAATTCACAGAATCAGTAAGGTCATAATAATAATTAAAATATTCATATTAATGAGAACAGCTGCAAATGAGAGAGAGAAGCGCATTGATCTCATTTAGTGTGACATGAAATACCAAGAATATACAGCCCATCATGCCAAATCTTACACTCGCACCCCACCCATGATAAAAAAGAAAATCAGAATGATTTTCTTTTTTAAATACAGATATAAAGTGCAACATATGAACCTAAATAAAATGTATATACCAATGCTTAATTTTTATTGAAACATTTATCCCAGAAGAACAAGATTTGGCATGATAAAATACATGAACATAGATTCATATAATCTAAATGAAAAATTATGTGAAAATGTCTTTTTTTATAAAAAAAATATGCAAATTCATATTATAGTACACATTTCTCAAATATTCATTGCATCAGTTCATTGAATGTATAGCATGTTATTGAGACATTGTGGTCTTAGCCCCCAGAGGTGCTTCCCTGCTTTCCTCCACAGTGCAGTATACCCTTGCCCTCAGTCTGGGCATCGTTAATATTTCTCCAGAAAAATTTCCTCCTTCCTAAGTCCATTCGGTGGTACCGATCGATACACAACACAATATAATACACTACAACTCATATAAATATACATCAATGACTAGTTAAACCCAATATTAATTAAAGGGAACTTTAGTCGAACTTATTTCCAGCTGCATGGTGTACATGCATCTTGCCAAGTCTTATGATTTACATTGAAAGCCAGTCTTTGCTGTATACATTAGCAATCAGACTCGTATATAAAGTTAGTCTCATCTGTACCTTAGTAAAATCTAATGTTAATGAAAACATCAATATACAATACATAAAGCCTAATACAAATCAGCATGAATTACAGTTTATATAGATAAGATAAGATAACATTTATTGGCCTTCAGTTCCAGGAATTTGTCGTTTACTTGCAATTCATTACATAAAAATAAATAAGTTAAAAGACATGTCAGATACATAAAAATAATACATAAAAATACATAAAACTAAGATAACATATTGACTATGCGTGTAAAAATAAGCATGTAAAAATGCAATAACAGATAATTCTGCAGGTAAAAACACATAATTCAAAACATTAAATATCAAAGAGGGTTGCGAGTTAAAAAGTTTAATACTGTATGGCACGAGAGATTTTTTAAAACGAGTTGTTCTGCAGAATATTGTATCTAGGCGTTTACCTGAAGATAAAAAACGGAACTCTGAATGTAGGGGATGTTGTGTCATTCATGACCTATGGCATGACGGCCATTGTTTTGGTTTCACAGACTACCTGGTGTGTGACAAGAGAAGTACTAGTTATTCTACAACTTCTCTTCCTGGTATTATTTAACTGCATGTTTCTTTAACTTATCAGATATATTTGTAAACCAGCACTCCAGTGAATAAGTTAGGACACTGGAAATTACCGAATTATAAAACATGGTAGTTATGGTTATGTCAGTATTTGCTTTCGTAGATAATATAGATAATATAATCTTTTGTTTGCTTTCTTGGATTGATTCAACACATGTTCTTTCAATTCAGATTTCTGTCAATAATACATCCTAAGTATTTATAATTTTCTACAATATCTGTTTAATGTTAATCTTGCCTAATGATATGTTCTGTATGGAAAGCTTGAGTCTATGCTTGACCGCTCAGCACTGTGACCCTATCACTATAAAATTAGTATTACCCGTCCCGCCTATACAGTCAGATCTAATATTCAGAAGTCTAACAAGACAGTTCACCACATTCAGCACAAAAGAGCATGTTAGGTGTGAAAGACAGCTAGGCTTGATTTCTTTATTTTTTTACTGATTAAGAATATTCTATATTTTTTTCCTATAGATAAATTTTATCAAATGTACAAAACATTTAGACTATGTTGCATAGAAAGCCCCCGTCTGTGCTCGAACCCTTAGCAGGGAGACTGTATCATGAAATTTAATCTATACAGTTTGACCCTCCCTACAGCAGTCAGATTCCATCTTCACAAACTATTGGTAGACAACACACTTCGTTTATCACAATTAATTCGTTGGAAAAAGTCATTCATTATACGGCTATGGCTAAGAACCTTATATATAACATTTCGTTTGATTACCATGCACTGTACTGAATATCCAAGTCAATGCTTGACCCATTGCATTTTGACTCTAACACCATGAATTTAGTCTTATCTGTTCGCCAATACAGTCAGATTTAATATTCAGGGGACAATCAATAAACAGTGTACAACATTCAGCTTAATGTAAAGTAAAAGTGATATAAATAAAAAGAGTGATTGGTTATACAAGCAGCTATGGTTAATGTTTTAATATTTAATTTTTCGCTTTATGACTATGCACTGTATTAACTGCCTAAGTCTATGCTAGACTCCCTATAGCATTATGACTCTACCAACATGAAATTAGTCTTTTCTGTTCCACCCATACAATCTGATCTCATTTTCAGGGGACAATCAATAAACAGTGTACAACATTCAGTTTAATGTTAAGAAAAAGTGATATACATTAAAAGAGTAATTCATTATAAACTTGTGTCAAATGATTTAACATGAAACGTTTCGCTTTATGACTATGCACTGTATTGACTAAGGCTATGCTCGACTCCCTAGCATTGTGACTCTATAAACATGAAATTAGTCTAATCTGTTCCGCCAATACAGTCAGTTCTAATATTCAGGGGACAATCAATAAACAGTGTACAACATTCAGCTCAAAACATGATGTTTCTAGATATATGAATAGGACATTACCGTTTTAATTTCTAAAGTGATAACTTGGTTCATAAAAAGTACATCTTTAAATAATTGCCTCAAGAATATGTAAACATAATGTTTTAAGTTTCAGTCTATGCCTCACATGTTGGCATATGCAGTGGGACTGTCACTCATAACTATATTTAAAATGTGCACCACACAGCCGGACGATCTAATATTTAGGAGTGGGAAATTATGGCCCATCAATATCCCATTTGATCAACAGATGACAGTTTCATTGCAGGTCTGAAAAAAAAAAAGAGAAAAATTTTCGTAAAAATTGGAAAAACACAGGTGGCGCCATCAGTCTGCAGGAAGTGATGGAACATCCCATGATCAATATTCATGCAAAGAATCATGGTGATCAATGCAGTAGTTATTCTGAAACTTCAGCTTTTGAATCAAATTTTGCATTATTCTGGGGGGGGGGGGGGGGTTACTTCGGAGCCCAATTGCTTGAAGGATATGGGTAACAGAGACCTAATTTCAGGTTTTCAAGGAGATTTTTCATGGACCTCCCTGGATATTAAGTTTAAGGATTCCAGGCCCAGTGGTTACGATTTTTGCCCTGTTAACAACTGACAGTTTCATTGCAGGTCTGAAAAAAATAGGAAAAAATTCGTAAAAATTGGAAAAATACAGGTGGCGCCACCAGTCTGCAGGAAGTGATGGAACACCCCATGATCAATATTCATGCAAAGAATCATAGTGATCAATGCAGTAGTTATTCAAATACTTGAGCTTTTGTATCAAATTTTGCATTATTCTGGGGGTACTTCGGAGCCCCATAGCTCGAAGGATATGGGCAACAGAGACCTAATTTCAGGTTTCCAAGGAGATTTTTAATGGACCTGCCTGGATGTCAAGTAAGAAGATTCCAGGTCCAGCGGTTACGATTTGTGCCATGTTAACGGACGGACGGCAGGACGGCCGGACGGACGGACGACGGACGAAGAGTAATCGCTATAGCTCAGATGACTTTCAGTTAGCTGAGCTTAAATGGCTGAGGTAAAAATTGCTTAGGTACTAAAAATGGCTTGAGTAAAAATGGCTTAGGTAAAAGATGACAGATAACAGGATTAAATTTTGAGTTAAACTTTTGCAATTCATAACCTCGCTTTTCAGTATCAAATTGTCTGTAATATTGTCTGAATGCATCTTGACAATTGGATCCTGTTGTTTGTTTTGCAGTTCAACCTCTTTGTTCCCCATTGGTTGACCACCGGTGTTATATTGTAGGTACTTGATTAGCTTCATGGTTAGGGAATTTGTTACACTGATGATCATATGTTTGTTTAAGGTACAACCTCTTTGATCCCCTTTGATGGGCCAAGGAAGGATAAAAGGAAAGCTAATTAAAAACAATAAAATTTACCTATTCGAGATCACACAAGTTAGCCTACCCATGAATAAAAACCCTTTAATATAGGTATACCTAATACTCAAAAAAATTAAATCCAATCAATACACCTGAAACAGTCAGCTGTCATCCAGCAGTTGTAAACGTATAAGAACCATATATACATGTAAACTTGAAGGAAAATGATATATACACGATTTAATAACATAAATCAACGAAGAAAAAAAAAGGATGAGTTGAAACTGGCCATGCATCCTGAATGAGACTAATCATGGGGCCTAGTGCACGTCAGGATCTTGCTTGATGGTCAAAGTTTTCTGTAATCTTAATGGAAGCCATTTTACCTAAGCCATAAATTTTTGCCTCAGCCATTTTTACCTCAGCCATTTTCTATGACGGGTGCCAGTCTAATGCTCAACATGCAGGATCTCCAACTACGTCATTTGGATCTCCCTTTTCAGCCAATAGCGGCGTGGTTTATAACTGGTCTCTTTCACAAGGCCAGGCTCACTAAGTGATACCGCGACCAGTCGATCCAAGAAGCCGGCAAGATGGCGTTGTGTTGTTCAAGTAAGAGGTTAAATACTGTAATTACCGTACAAGTAACAAATAACATTCATCAAAAGGAAACAGGAAGTACACCTATTCACAGACATGCATTTGTATGCACCTTATATAACTGGTCTTATTTAAATTTTTGGTTTGTACACCGGCTGCAGTATGAAAGATTTGTGCTTTGTGCTTCTCACGTGCTGATAATGAAACTATTGAATAGTGTTATCTTTTGCTTGTTGGCAAGTGATATGTTCGTCCAATTTTTACCTGTTCAACAAATTAAAAACATCATTATATGTTGTCAAGTTTTGTATGAAACCGTAATAATGCGCTGAATAAAAACTCTGAAATTGCGAAACAGCAGTGCAGTGCGCATCAAATTTGACAAGTGTGGGTGATAATAGAGGGATATTACGGGAAGTGGACAGTCGAGCTGTTGGCGACCTGGGTTCGATCCCCGAAGTTGCACTTGCCGAATTTGAATAGTTGATCTTATGTAGCACATTCTCCCAATTCAACAAATTTTACATTCAGTTGTTAGCTTGTGTTGCACGGTATAGGTGCATTATATGGGGCTGAACTTCAGGGGGGTAAAACATCAACTGAACCCACATTTGTTTACAGGAAAAGGTAGGTTCAATGCCTAATAGACACTCAACTAGTGAACCCACATTTTTAATTTTACAAAATCCAACATTTCAGCCTATGAACCCACATTTGTTTTGTGCAAAGTGAACCCACTTTTTTAGTTTTGGATATTTTTGTTGATGATGTTTAACAGCACATCCAAAAACTAAGTAAAGATGTGACGCTTATTTTTTACTGTTTATTTCTTATTTACAAAATACTATTATTAGCTCAGCTGACTATAAGTCAACTGAGCTATAGTTGGGGTACTTTGTCCATCTGCCATTAACAGGGCACGTTTTGAAACCGTTGGACCTATGAATTCAAAATTTTGCTTACCGTTAGATATCCCTAAAATCTCCTACCATACTGAAAATTGGGTCACTAAAACTTTGTTCCTTTGAGATATTAAGGAAAAACCTCCCGTTTTCTATTAAAAACAATTGTTACAGTTCAAGACTGCCTAATATCAAAACCACTGATCTGAATTTGATCATAAGTAATATTCATATTCCTCCATACATTTCCTATGTACATACCAAAAATTAGGTCAGGATTGTGTAATTTGTTGAAGTATTTACTCACTTAACATAAGAATTGCTGATGCTAGAGACTTTTTTTCAGGGACATAACTTCATTTAGTCAAGATTCAATTGCATACCAAAAATTAGATCTGAATTTTGCAATATTTTCAAGTTATTAGCATAAATATAAAATCAGTACCTTAAATATTGCCTAACTTTGTCCATGGCACATTTTTTCCTGTTAGTACTATGGATTTAATTTTCACAGCATGTACACATAAAGAATTAATCTGTTAAAATTTGAAATGTGAAATTAAAAGCTGCAGAATTAGGCTAGTTATTGATTTTTTTAGGCTCTTTTTGTATTCCCTTATATTGTCAAGCAGTCCACTTTGGTCACTGTAGGATATTCAGTGCAGTTCTCTATGCTCTCCAGGCTGCTGTTATGTAATCCCATCACTCAGGCAAGCCCTCTCTCTTGTTGAGCTTGATCAGGCTGTCTGCAGTTGATACCACAAGGAGCCTTTCTCTCCCCCCTCCCCCCGTTTCTGTTGACAGACCTGTTCTTTAAATAAGAAATCTTATAATTTCACATTTTTTTCAGCAACAACAATGACCCCTTTCCCAACCTGTTCCTTCAATACACAGGACTAATAAACAAGACAAATCTTATAATTTTAATGTTTAATAACTTCTTTTTGTTGAGACTTGGACAATTTTGATTTTTTAAAGAAAAAAATGTTCAGGAATTTGATCCTAAAATTTAAATGTGATAAAATATTTGGATCTAATGTAAGTGCTAACTGACAAGATTAAAGAAGATATAAATACTTTGTAGCATTTAATTCATATCTCTTAAAGTTGGCTGGGCCTAGGTTTGAAAAACACTGTTAAACTTAGTTTAAAATCAGGAATTTTGGTCAGACTTTGTGGGATTAATTTTTAACTCGTATGGCCATATATTTAAGTTTTGAAAACTTAATTACCTTCACACATTTTTTGTTTATTAAATGTTACTTTTATATAACACTTACCATAGGCCCATTTTTTCCCCTTGGTGCATCATTTAAGGGTTTTAGGCCACAGGTTTCATTTATTACACAGTGCGTATGCTTCAGCTTATGCCCATTATTCTATAATTTACAGAGTTTCATTTTAGCAGGGCCATTTTCTTTTCACTTTTCAAATGCTAATATACATGAAAAACCAAAGAATTTAAAATATTTTGTAGTTGCTAATAATTTTTTCCAAAATTCAGCTGAGTGATGTGACCCATGGGTCCCTTGTATATTACTTATATGAGTATATAGTAGAACCCTATTAGGCATTTGACCCACATTTTTTAAAATGAAAATATTTTAGCTGATCTTGTATGTTTATGGTGAATCCACATTTGTTGTTATTTTCAATGACGTCACATACACATGAAATGTCAAGAAAAATAAGTCATGAAATGATGCTTAATTTTCAAATTTTACATAAACAAATGATAAGATATTAAAATATTTTTTATAGAAGGGTATTTTAGAACCTATTAGGCATTGATGCCACATGTTTTAAAAAATGTGGGTTCAGTTACTGTTTTAGCCCCATGGTGTTCAGCCCCATATTTTGCACCTATACCTGTTGTACAAACTCCCCTAGCAGGTAGCACAAACTCCTAAAAAATTGCAGGCCTTATTTCAACTCAGGTAGTCTACTTAGTGAGCCTCCCAGTGAGGTTGTAATAAGATTGTAATGACGAACAAGTCAGTTTAGGGGGAATATGTGTGTTTAAAACGGATTGATATATACAGTTGTGGTGATACTCATCTAGCTCTACTCTTGTAAAATACAAAGTGTCTATAGAATTCCAGGCCGGACACATTGCGCTAGAGCTGCAGGTCCCAAGTATTTCTGGTGTGCACTTACGCAATTAAGTACATAGCTGTAAGTACATACATACATCGGCATTGAGTAATACTCTGTGCAAATTATGGATATCAGCATAAACTTAAAAGACTGGGTTCCATTTAAATACCAGGGGAACATGGAGTTTAACGTAATATCTGCAACTGTTCACTTGGGCTCTTGACTGAATTTTGAGTATCAGCAGGGAAAGAAGTTATCTGAGCTAGATTTTGGCAGACATGCTTATACTGCAAATAACTGAAATAAATTATGTTTCATGTATGAAGTTCTGTGGTTTCTGCAGGAAAATGAATTATATATGCCCATGCTAGTCCCAGTTCAAATTTAGTGTGAGGTGTTAAGTCACAGCAGGCGCCAAGCAGATGGCAGCCAAGATGTATATAAACAACAGCACATAGCCTTATGTACAGGCAGGGTATGCTGTATCATAAGTCTGTTCAAAATGCTGGTACTTGCCAAACAATATCCTTGCTAAATCTCTGATCATTGTGCATATATTAATCTTGTTACATAATGGCTCTGAAATAATTGATTTGATAAAGCAGTTTATATCGAACTTTTGTCAAAAATAAACCAACATGAAGCAGAATGAAAGTACATAGTACACAGCACACAGGTATTTCCTACACTAGTTTTCAACAGTGTGTGAAGCTGTGCTGCTGCATGGCTGAATAAAACTTCTGGGTTAGTGTAGGGTAAGGCCATGGAATGGAGATATGAACCAAATTGGGTTATTTCAATTGTTACGGAACCTAATATAAACAGATCACGTATGCGTGATGAACACAAATTCTGTGACGAAGATAAAAAAAATCAGATTCTGTAACACTAGGCAGCGTGAAATGTCTAGGGGAATGAATAAAGAAGTCAGTGGTTTTTTGTTAACAAATAACTATAATTTATTCTTAAAACAACCCTAACAATACAATACACTAAATCAATACAATTATACAGTAAAACAGCGGTATAGCAACTAGGGTTGGGACGGTTACCGGTATACGGTATTATCACGATATCTCACAGCCACGGTTATCATACCGTCAACTTTCCTTTTATCGTGATACCACGATATCAATTTTTGTTCACAATTTTGGTTCACAAGCAAGCCCTTGAAGTACAAAATAAATTTATTTCAAAGAATCACATTTATTTTTATAAACCACATGTATTTGAATACACACGTGTGGGTGGAACCCTGTGCTTACAGACTTTGGGATTAGTCGGAAATGTCCGGAAGTAGCAGGATGAATCGGAGAGGACAAAAGCTTGAGAATTCCAGGAGAAAATAACATTATAATGAAAGAGCAATAAATACATATATTTATGCTTTTATTGCATGGAACGAAAATGTCAACATAAAAGTGTCACCACTGGATCGAACATTCCATACGGGTTGCATATTTTGCCATATAAAATTGAGATGGTTTATTTAGCCATGATTGGTATGACACGCTCTCCGAAAATTCGCCGGGATTCTTCGGCTTTTATGTAGCTATAGGAAACTGATGGAAAGTTGTGTCAAGGGTGATTCAACGATGGGGGCAGGACTTCCCGCGCCTCAAGCTTGCACACCTGCAGGACCTTCATGCAACTTACATCACTTAATGAGTCATTCTGTGGTACTGGCACAATTGGTATAAATGTTATTAATACTTAACTCCTTGTATAAAGTCAAGACTTTAAAGGTGGTTGTTATAAATACCATTATTGATGGGTTATGAATGCCATTATATATAATTAAAAATATCGCAATATCACGGTATATCCCGATAAAATTTGAATAATTATCATTATATCAAAATCCCATATCGTCCCAACACTAATAGCAACGAGTCAATACAATCACATAGAAAAATAATGTGCACAGTACCTGGATACCAACACCATCACAACAATAAGTCCTTTAAATGTAAACTCTCGGAGAATGAGTGCAGTGGAGGGTTCTTGCAACAACCAAGAAAGTAAACTTAAATCCAAATGCATAAAATCCAGGAGAAAGTCTTTGAAAATCTATAATTGCCGCATTCGTCATTAAGGTCATAGAAACTGACACACGCTTCTGCATCCACTGGAATCTGCTCTGCTGCTCTCTCTCTGCCTCCTGCTTAAACACAGCCCCCTAATATACCTTCACACCCCAAGCCGAGAATTTTCCACTTCTCGAACAGTCCATAAGATTTCGCACAACACAGTAAGCACACGTTTCAGGAATTCTCTAGAAAAACAGCGCTGTGTATCTTTACATACCAGGCTCATCATGTGACCTCGGCCAGGTGTGAAAACCCAAGGCTCACATGACAACAAGAGTTCAACCAGTACGGATTAAACATAGAATGTAATACGCGGCCAGACACGAGTGCCACAACAGGAGTTACGCCCGTGTCACATAATAAAAAGAGCACCTGTAACACAATAATTAAGAGAATTTCTCGCTATAAACAAAACACACATGTATACATATTTAATATAATTGACTGAGTCATATTAGAATGAAACTAACTGTATTTTAATTTAAGTTTTTGTTACAGAAATACTGAATAAGGTCTAAACAAATTTGAAATGAAATATGCTTGAAAAACCATATTAACCACTGAATTTCTTTGTGCTGCCTTTGAACCCTGCCTTCTAGCGTGTACTCAATCCAGTCATTGAGCCTCCTCTGCTGGGGTTGGCTTATTGATTCAGTACTTTTTTTTCTTCCAGACACTCCTTTGCAGGAGTGGCCAAATTAGGCAAACAATCTTTTTGTTTGCGTGGAGGTTACCCAAACTGGATTAAGGGGGAAAGCTTATTCATTCGCCTAAATCTCGTAGACAAAAGCTATGGAAATGGATCAGATTTATAAACATTCTCTCTCAAAAAAATATCCTGATTATATTCTTTCAACTATGTGTTCAATTTAACCCAAGTGATCCCTTTGCATGCAGAACGACAGGGCTTAACTGCATATTTACGATAACCAATTCACAGATGTCTGCTGGCCATGCCATGATTTTCTTCAACCCCCCATAATTATTATATGTTATAGAGAATGCCATACAGGGGTGCGTTCGTGTGTTGGAATAGCCAAAAGAACCTGGGTTGTTCTCAAATGCTGCACTGTTCACTGAAACTTTGTGACAATGACAAATTCCCTTGCTTTAATTTCCCACGAAAATCGGAAGTTGTGTGAGTTTATATTTAATTCCATACAATTTCTTCAGTTATATTTTGGCCTCACCATTCACTCACAGGTCAAGAATGTTTTCAAATGCACTCCCAAGTCTTTGGCAAAGAAGTGACATCGAACAAGTGATCTTTCAATGTAGTGGTTGCAATAATCACCACGGTCTGTGAGTGATTATACCTTATATTAATAAACTTTCAGACACAATCACAGATAAGGATTGTTCTATAATCTTTAAAATCAGAAAAAATATCAAATATCATATTTAGATTATCAGTTTTATGAGAATTTGGACATTGACAAGCTGCTTTGACCAAATTGATAGACGACCCCACCAGCTGACATCATTATTTTCCAATGACTTTATTTTATAACATATAATTTCAAATAACAAATCAGATAGAAAAGTTTGTTAATGATTGGTACAACAATTTCAATAAATATCATCGAACCTTTGATTTTTAAAAAATTTTTTATATTTTTAAATGGATACAACAAAAATGCACGCAAACAGGAACCTAAAGGCAAAACATTTAAGTTTGTTGGTCTTCAAATGAACTTTTTTTATAATTAAATAGAAAAAAATACAGATAATAGTCTTACCTTTCAGTATTTTCACAAATTTGTAAGGCACAGGGGAAGCAGCTTTCATCTGTCCAATTTGCTTGTAGAAGCTGGTGCACGTTTTACATATAGCTCTTTATACTTTTGAATAACACCAGCTGCTACTTTATTAGCATGCACAAGAGTTACACACTGGGTACTTAGTGATACATGTTATGTAAGAAAACTCAACTGTATGCTTACTTCAGGTAGTTGAAGGAATATTTCTACCCTGTTGATGGTTTATTGAAAAAAACGTATAAAACAAGTTTTTAATTGGATCTTTATTACCGGTACCAACTTTTAAGTAACTAACAGTCACTGGTTCAATAACATATTGCTCGTTGCAGTTCAGTAAGTTGAATGTTCCGAGTCTATGTGATCTGAAACATGTAATGGGTTACCCATTAAAAAAGTGAGTTACCCAATTTTTTTATGGGGTTATCTAAATGGGTAACCTAAATTTTAAATTTGGCCATGCCTACTTTGTGACAACAATATTTCAAGACTAGCTGATAAACCCGGTATAACAGGCATTTTACCAGGGTTTGGGAGATATATTAACTGAGGTATGGAATGTTGGCTCAATTTTTAGCTCAGCTGACTGAAAGTCATCTGAGCTATAGCGATCACTCTTTGTCCTTCGTCCGTCTGTCTGTCCGTCAGCCGTCTGTCCGTCTGTCTGTCCGTTAACCAGGCACAAATCGTAACCGCTAGAACTGGAATCTTCTTACTTGACATCCTGGGAGGTCCATGAAAAATCTCCTTGGAAACCAGAAATTAGGTCTCTGTTACCCATATCCTTCGAGCTATGGGGCCCCAAAGTACCCCCCAGAAAAGTAAAAAAATTTAAACAAAAACTTCAATATCTCATTAAATACTTGACTGATGGTCATGATTTTTGTCATACATATTGATCATGAGATGTTCCATCTTTTCCTGCAGACTGGTGGCGCCACCTGTATCGTTCGATTTTTTACGAATTTTTTTCTCTATTTTCGAGACCCTTCAAAATGTAAACATCTGTTAACAAGGCACAAATTGTAAAGACTGGACCTAGAATCTTCATTCTTGACACACTGAGAGACCTATGAAAAGTCTCCATGGAAACCAGAAATTAGGTCTCTGTTACCCATATTCTTCGAGCTATGGAGCCCCAAAGTACCCCCAAGAAAAGTAAAAAATTTCATACAAAAACTTCAATATCTCATTAACTACTTGACTGATGGTCATGATTTGTGGCATAACTATTGATCATGAGATGTGTCATCACTTCCTGCAGACTGGTGGTGCCACCTATATTGTTCGATTTTTTACGATTTTTTCCTCTATTTTTGAGACCTTTAAGGATGCTGTCATCTGTTAGCTTGGCACAAATTGTAATGACTGGACCTAGAATCTTCATTCTTGACACACTGAGAGGTCCATGTAAAATATCCTTGGAAACCAGAAATTAGGTCTCTGTTAACCATATCCTTCGAGCTATGGGGCCCCAAAGTACCCCCCCCCCCCCTGAGTAGTCAAAAATTTTCTTACAAAAACTTCAATATCTCAATAACTACATCACTGATGGTCATGATTTTTGCCATACATATTGATTATGAAATGTTCCATCAGTTCCTGCAGACTTGTGGCGCCACCTGTATTGGTTTTTTTACGATTTTTTCCTCTATTTTTGAGACCTTTAAGGATGCTGTCATCTGTTAACGTGGCACAAATCATAACGACTGGACCTAGAATCTTCATTCTCGACATACTGAGAGACCTATGAAAAGTCTCCATGGAAACCAAAATTAGGTCTCTGTTACCCATATTCTTTGAGCTATGGAGCCCTAAAGTACCCCCAAGAAAAGTAAAAAATTTCATATAAAAACTTCAATATCTCATTAACTACTTGAATGATGGTCATGATTTGTGGCATAACTATTGATCATGAGATGTGTCATCTGTTCCTGCAGACTGGTGGCGCCACCTGTATCGTTCGATTTTTTACGATTTTTTCCTCTTTTTTTGAGACCTTTTAGGATGCTGTCATCTGTAAGCATGGCACAAATAGTAACGACTGGACCTAGAATCTTCATTCTCAACACACTAGAAGACCTATGAAAAGTCTCTATGGAAACCAGAAATTAGGTCTCTGTTACCCATATCATTTGAGCTGTGGGGCACCCAATTACCCCCCAGAATAATGGAAAATTTGATTAAAAAAAAAATGCAACATCTCAATAACTACAAAACAGATGGTCATGTTTTTTGGCATACATATTGATCAAGAGGTGTTCCATCATTTCCTGCAGACTGGTGGTGCCACCTGTATTTTTTCAAATTAAAAAAATTTTTTTTTAACCCTATTTATGAGACCTTTAAGGATGTAGTTATCTGTCAACAGGGTACAAATTGTAATGACTTGACCTAGAATCTTTATTCTTGACACACAGGGAGACCCATGAAAAGTCTCCATGGACACCTGAAATTAGGTCTCTGTTACCCATATCATTTGAGCTATGGCACTCTAAAGCACAGCTCGGAATAATGGCACATTTGATACAAAAGCTGAAGTATCTGAACAACTAATGCAGAGATCACCATAATTGTTTGCATGGATATTGATCATTGAGTGTTTCATCAGTTTTTAGCTCAGCTGACTTTCAGTCATGCTGAGCTATAGCGATCACTCTTTGTCCGTCGTCCGTCTGTCCGATAACTAGGCACAAATCGTAACCGCTGGACCTAGAATCTTGTAACTTAACATACTGAGAGGTCGATAAAAAATCTCCTTGGAAACCAGAAATTAGGTCTCTGTTACCCATATCCTTCGAGCTATGGGGCCCCTAAGTACCCCCCAGAATAGTAAAAAATTTCATACAAAAACTTAAATATCTCATTAACTACATCACTGATGGTCATGATTTTTGGCATACATATTGATCCTGAGATGTTTTAACAGTTTCTGCAGACTGGTGGCGCCACCTATATTTTTCGATTTTTTACGAATAGTTTTCTCTATTTTTGAGACCTTAAAAAATGTGAACATCTGTTAACAAGGCACAAATCATATAGACTGGACCTAGAATCTTCATTCTTGACACACAGGGAGACCTATGAAAAGTCTCCATGGAAACCAGAAATTAGGTCTCTGTTACCCATATCCTTTGAGCTATGGGGCCCCAAAGTACCCCCCCCCCCCCCCAGAATAGCAAAAAAATTTCATACAAAAACTTCAATATCTCATTAACTACATCACTGCCGGTCATGATTTTTGGCATACATTTTAATTATGAGATTGACCATCAGTTCCTGCAGACTGGTGGCGCCACCTGTATTTTTCGATTTTTTTACGAATTTTTTTCTCTATTTTTGAGACCTTAAAAAATGTGAACATCTGTTAACAGGGCACAAATCGTAACGACTGGACCTAGAATCTTCATTCTTGACACACAGGGAGACCCATGAAAAGTCTCCATGGAAACCTGAAATTAGGTCTCTGTTACCCATATCCTATGAGCTATGGGGCCCCAAAGTACCCCCCAGAATAGTAAAAAATTTCATACAAAACTTCAATATCTCATTAACTACATCACTGATGGTCATGATTTTGGCATACATATTGATCATGAGTTGTTTCAACAGTTTCTGCAGACTGGTGGCACCACCTATATTTTTCGATTTTTTACGAATAGTTTTCTCTATTTTTTAGACCTTTAAGAATGTGAACATCTGTTAACAGGGCACAAATCGTATAGACTGGACCTAGAATCTTCATTCTTTACACAGTGAGAGACGTATAAAAAGTCTCCATGGAAACCAGAAATTAGGTCTCTGTTACCCATATCCTTTGAGCTATGGGGCCCCAAAGTACCCCCCCCCCCCTAGAATAGCATAAAAATTTCATACTAAAACTTCAATATCTCATTAACTACATCACTGATGGTCATGATTTTTGGCATACATATTGATCATGTGATGTTTCATCAGTTTCTGCAGACTGGTGGCGCCACCTGTATTTTTCAATTTTTTACGAATTGTTTCCTCTATTTTTGAGACCTTTAAAAAGGTGAACATATGTTAACAGGGCACAAATCGTTAAGACTGGACCTAGTATCTTCATTCTTGACACATTGAGAGACCTATTATAAGTGTCCATGGAAACCTGAAATTAGGTCTCTGTTACCCATATCCTATGAGCTATGGGGCCCCAAAGTACCCCCCAGAATAGTCAAAAATTTCATACAAAACTTCAATATCTCATTAACTACATCACTGATGGTCATGATTTTGGCATACATATTGATCATGAGTTGTTTCAACAGTTTCTGCAGACTGGTGGCACCACCTATATTTTTCGATTTTTTACGAATAGTTTTCTCTATTTTTTAGACCTTTAAGAATGTGAACATCTGTTAACAGGGCACAAATCGTATAGACTGGACCTAGAATCTTCATTCTTTACACAGTGAGAGACGTATAAAAAGTCTCCATGGAAACCAGAAATTAGGTCTCTGTTACCCATATCCTTTGAGCTATGGGGCCCCAAAGTACCCCCCCCCCTAGAATAGCATAAAAATTTCATACTAAAACTTCAATATCTCATTAACTACATCACTGATGGTCATGATTTTTGGCATACATATTGATCATGTGATGTTTCATCAGTTTCTGCAGACTGGTGGCGCCACCTGTATTTTTCAATTTTTTACGAATTGTTTCCTCTATTTTTGAGACCTTTAAAAAGGTGAACATATGTTAACAGGGCACAAATCGTTAAGACTGGACCTAGTATCTTCATTCTTGACACATTGAGAGACCTATTATAAGTGTCCATGGAAACCTGAAATAAGGTCTCTGTTTCCCATATCCTTTGAGCTATGGGGCCCCAAAGTACCCCCCCCCCCAGAATAGCAAAAAAATTTCATACAAAAACTTCAATATCTCATTAACTACATCACTGCCGGTCATGATTTTTGGCATACATTTTAATTATGAGATTGTCCATCAGTTCCTGCAGACTGGTGGCGCCACCTGTATTTTTCGATTTTTTTACGAATTTTTTTCTCTATTTTTGAGACCTTAAAAAATGTGAACATCTGTTAACAGGGCACAAATCGTAACGACTGGACCTAGAATCTTCATTCTTGACACACAGGGAGACCCATGAAAAGTCTCCATGGAAACCTGAAATTAGGTCTCTGTTACCCATATCCTATGAGCTATGGGGCCCCAAAGTACCCCCCAGAATAGTAAAAAATTTCATACAAAACTTCAATATCTCATTAACTACATCACTGATGGTCATGATTTTGGCATACATATTGATCATGAGTTGTTTCAACAGTTTCTGCAGACTGGTGGCACCACCTATATTTTTCGATTTTTTACGAATAGTTTTCTCTATTTTTTAGACCTTTAAGAATGTGAACATCTGTTAACAGGGCACAAATCGTATAGACTGGACCTAGAATCTTCATTCTTTACACAGTGAGAGACGTATAAAAAGTCTCCATGGAAACCAGAAATTAGGTCTCTGTTACCCATATCCTTTGAGCTATGGGGCCCCAAAGTACCCCCCCCCCCTAGAATAGCATAAAAATTTCATACTAAAACTTCAATATCTCATTAACTACATCACTGATGGTCATGATTTTTGGCATACATATTGATCATGTGATGTTTCATCAGTTTCTGCAGACTGGTGGCGCCACCTGTATTTTTCAATTTTTTACGAATTGTTTCCTCTATTTTTGAGACCTTTAAAAAGGTGAACATATGTTAACAGGGCACAAATCGTTAAGACTGGACCTAGTATCTTCATTCTTGACACATTGAGAGACCTATTATAAGTGTCCATGGAAACCTGAAATAAGGTCTCTGTTTCCCATATCCTTTGAGCTGTGGGGCTCTTAATTACCCCACCCCCACCCCCCCGAATAATGGAAATTTTCATACAAAAACTTCAGTATCTCATTAACTACAACACTGATGGTCATGATTTTTTACATACATATTGATCAAGAGGTGTTCCATCAGTTCCTGCAGACTAGTGACACCACCTGTATTTTTTCCAATTTTACAATTTTTTTTTCTCTATTTTGGAGACCTTTAAGGATGTAGTTATCTGTCAAAATGGTACAAATCGTAATGACTGGACCTAGAATCCATTCTGGACACACACGGAAACCCATGAAAAGTCTCCATGGAAACCTGAAATTAGGTCTCTGTTACCCATATCCTTAGAACTATGGCACTCCAAAGTAAAGCTTTAGAATAATGGAAAATTTGATACAAAACAAGTATCTGAACAACTAATGCAGAGATCACCATAATTGTATGCATGGATATTGATCATGGAGTGTTTCATCAGTTTCTGCAGACTGGTGGCACCACCTGTATTTGTTCAGCTTTTTTTATGAATTTTTTTCTCTATTTTTGAGTCCTTTAAAGATATGAACATCTGTAAACAGGGCCCAAATCATAACAACTTGACCTAGAATCTTCATTCTTGACAAACAGGGAGATCCATGAAAAGCCTCCATGGAAACCTGAAATTAGGTCTCTGTTACCCATATCCTTTAAGCTGTATGGCTTCAAAATACCCCCATAACAATGAAAAATTTGATACAAAAACTGCAGTATCTCAATAACTACAACACTGATGGTCATGATTTTTGGCATACATATTGATCACGAGGTGTTCCATCAGTTTCTGCAGACTGGGTGAGCCACCTCTATTTTTTTCAAATTTTTACGAATTTTTTTCTCTATTTTTGAGACCTTTAAAGAATAGGTTATCTGTCAACAGGGTACAAATCGTAACAACTGGACCTAGAATCTTCATTCTTGTCATGCAAGGAGGCCCATGAAAAGTTTCTGTGGAAACCTGAAATTAGGTCTCTGTTTCCCATAATCTTCAAGCTATAGGACTCAAGCTATAAGTATCCCTCAGAATAATGGACAATTTGATACAAATGCTGAAGTATCTGAACAACTAATCCAGAGACCACCATGCTTCTTTGCATGGATATTGACCATTAAGTGTTTTTATTAGTTTCTGCAGACTGGTGGAGCCACCTGTATTTTTTTTTTTTTTTCTCTATTTTTTAGATATATTAATACAGACACAATCTCAGCCTGTTGGTTAATCTGTTTGATGCTTCAGTTGAATGGGTATATACTACCATTCAGATGAAAAAATTTTCTTTTTTGCGAATCTCTTCCCATTCAGCTGAGCGTCATGACCCATGGGTCACTTTTTTTCTCTACTTTTGTGATCTTTAAACATTTGGTCATCTGTAAACAGGGCACAAATCATAATGACAGGACCTAGAATCTTCTGTCCTCACCTCCAGGGAAGCCCATAAAAGGTCTACATGGAAACCCGAAATAAGGTCCCTGTTACCCATATTCTGTGAGCTATGGGGCTCTGAAGTACCCCCCAGAATAAAGATTTGGTCATATATTAACAGGGCACAAATCATAATGACTGGACCTAGAATCTTCTGTCCTCACCTCCAGGGAAGCCCATAAAAGGTCTACATGGAAACCCGAAATAAGGTCCCTGTTACCCATATCCTTCATGCTCTGGGGCTCCGAAGTACTCCCTAGAATCAAGATTTGGTCATCTGTTAACAGAGCACAAATTATAATGACTTGACCTAGAATCTCCTTTCTTGATATGCTGGGAGACCCCTGAAAAGTCATCTTGTAAACCTTGAAAATAGGTGTCTGTTACCCATATCCTTCATGCTACAGAGCTCCATAGTACCCCAATGAATATTGGATGATTTTATACAAAAGTTTGGAAAAAGTATTTCATTCAAATTTGACATTCAGATGATAAAATTACTTTTGTCAATGTCTTCCTGGTCAGCTGAGCGTCATGACCCCTGGGTCACTTGTTATTCTAAAAGTTAAAAGAAAATATAGGTTTTCAGTTGGAAACTGTCTCAATAAGATATGAATAAATATTTTTTTTACATTTATTTTGTGGCGCTGTGCTCTTGGCAAGAAATTAATACCCCACTATGATAATGTTTACCTTGTAGACCTGGTCAGTGATTATGTTTACATTGCAAATCGGTAACAGACACGGGGGCATTCAGCTTTTCAGTGATATTTGACTGGATTTATTGTTGGACGTATAAAGATTAGGTTGATGTGAGGAACACTTGAAAGATGAATGAAATCTACGTTGCAAGCAAACTGTTCCTGAAAAAAGAAACAGAAATACACATACCTCGTAAGTAGCAGAAGCGGACCCAACAGGACTCCATGCAGAGGGTCCGTATCCCATTTTTAGCTGTGTTAACCTTTTTTTTATCGTATCAGACAAAATTTGAGGCCTGAAACCCTCGCCACCACCCCAACCCACCCAAACCAACCCCGGTACTGAAATGGGGACCTTGAATTAGAGTTTGTCATTAATGCTCCTGGGCTGAACTCTCCATTTCATTAAGCGAGAAACATGTGTTTCTCTCTTTTACTGACCACACACATGGGTGAGAGCCTCATTCATTCGTAAGGCCAGACATGCTCAAATCCCTCACTGAAAGAAAGCATTATTCATATGAACAATAGCCCTTAATAGTTTTTGAAGGCAGTTCAGCTGTGCTCAGTTTAACCTCGCTCGCGCTCAAAGCATAACTGTATACGTGATTCATTCAAAACTTTGTGGATACCTTGAGAGTACCCCTCTAAGAAGTTAATTAACTTTTGGGGTCAATCTGTGCATATTAAGTAGCTCATTTGCATAATTATGTAAATCAGCCATGTGTAAATTTGTTAATTTTATCAAATTCTCAAGTCTATCCATTACATATTTGAACATGTAACACTTTTTCATAGAGGACATGAATCTAATGCTTACTGATGCACCCATTTACATATATAATTTACGGTAATTACATTTACTTAGATTTTACTTTAGGGACTTTAATTTACTTAGGGAAAAAGCTAAAACATCTTTAAAAATATGCAGTGTCATCATTAAGGGGCGCCAGTAAAGTGTCAAGTTCCCCTTAATTAATTCACACAATTTATATCATTTAGTTATTTTTAAACACTTACCTTAAAAAATTAAGGAATAACATACTAAGACACAGGCTCTTTGTGATAATCATTTTTTGTAACACTACCAGTCTTTCAAACATGGATGCCATCCAGAATGCATAGACATGCAAAATTTAAGGAAATGTTTGAGGGGCAATTTGAGACTTAAATAATATAAAAAATACATTATATAATATTTTCAAAACCCATCTTACGGTTATCATATTGTACTGTTAGAAAATCCTCCCTTGCATAAGACCTGTCTCCAACATCTCAGTCCTGCATGTGCTTTTCATATAATGGTCATGTTAACATGTTATGTTTATACATGATATTTATCCAGTGAATTGCACAGGTTCGCATTAGGCCTTTAGGCCTTGTCCATTATTCTGGGGACTAATTCTCAGCCCCATATCTTGGAGGATATGGGTAACAGAGATCTAATTTCAAGTCCAAGGAGACTTTCCATGGACCTCCCAGCATGTCAAATTGGAATATCCTAGGTCGAGTGGTTAAGATTTGTGCCTTCTTAACAGACAACTGCATCTTCCAAGAACTCAAAAATAGAGAAAAAAATAGCAACAGCAGTGTGACTTTGTTTCATTAACTGTCTTCCTGTTGATTAGTGATACGCTCTGCATAGCAATACATGAATTTAAGTATGACTGGAAAATGGCTGCTTCTTGACTGGGGTTATGTGGTCAGAACCACTTGGCTTACAACCAACATTCATAAAATGTATGTATTATTTAATCACTGCTTACCATTCATGAAGAAAGAAAGGTAGGATCCCTGTGTATGATTAAAGCCGATAAATATATGAAAAGCTTGGACATATAAATGGGTAAAACCCCAGGTAAAATATGGGTTAAACCTGGGTAAAATACATTTTACCCAAGTTTTTCCCTCTTGGTTTGGTAAAATAGGTTTTTTACCCTGGGTAAATGTGAACCCTGATGGGAGGCCCTTAGGGAGGGGAGACATGTATCTGATTTTGCATGACAAAAACAACCTTCTAGTCTTAATTTTTATTCTTTTTCAGTCAGCAATGAAGTACCTGAGCATCCGGTTGTATCTCCTGTGTCAGGCTGTGTGTATGAGCGGAGGCTGATAGAAAAATATATATCGGAAAATGGCACAGATCCAATGACAGGAGAAAAATTGACTCCTGAAATGTTGATTGAGATGAAGAGTAAGTATGATTGAATGTGAAACAAACAATTGATATTTAGATAAAAGGGGGAGAATTAGAATATAAGAAATGTAGGTTATCTGAAAAAAGAGCTGAAGAATATGTGGGATTTATAGTTTAGGTAATAAGAAATATGGTATTATGTTATGAAGAAACTTCCCTATGACATTGAAATAACTTTAATTTCAGATGTGTTATCTGGAATGGGGTAAGTTGTGTGCTAATATAAATGAGGGTTGTAACTTATTAAGAGTGAGCGCTGTGGATTGTAAGTAATGCTTAAATCATAGGGTCTACAATATCATAGGGTTTGTGCATCCTTAAAAATCATGAATTTTTTTTTATTTTAAATTTCATTACTTTAAAAGGCATGATTTGTTTAATTTCTCTTACCAGTTCAGTGATTATATCCTCAGGCTGAAAATTCAGGGGAAACAGACACTATGTTTTCAGCACAGCAGTTCTGCCACCATATGCAAACCTTCTACAAACAATAACTAAAAAAATTCATTTTGGGCGAAGATCACACATCTTCAGAAGGGTAGACTGCATGGATTGTTCTGAATTTAAGTTGCTGAAAGATCTTGGTTAGACTTACAATGCCACATGTCTTTTTTTGCCATTTTTGCACAGTTGAAATCCTTAATCATTGCCAAATGAAAATACTTTGACTTATGTGCAAATGCATAGATGTCAGTGGTGGATCCAGAGGGGGATGGGGCAGGGGGTTTGTGCCCTCCCTTTTGAGCCACCACAAGCATAAAAGCTTGCTAAAAGTCAACTGAGCTATAGCAATGGTTCTTTGTCAACTCTCTGTCTGTCCATCCATCTATTTGTATGTTAAACTGGCACATTCTGAAATGTTTTTGAATCCAAAATTCAACATACAGGTAGATCTCCAAGTTCTAAAAGGGACCCATGGGTCACAGCACTCAGCTGTTATATATGATAAAAAATATGAGTTGGAAATGAGGCACATGCTGGTTTTGTGTTGTAATAAATATAAGCTGTATTGTGAGTTGTTGGTGTTTAGTGTATGTATGATTTTGATAGTATCTTTGGAGACAGGGAAGAGGATTTATTTCATTTATTTATTAACAAATGAAGTGCTATTGTCACACAGATTTTACATTGGCCATATAACTTATAAGCAGCACATATAATATAAGAGTTTAACTATTTGTTAAAATTTAATAACATATATTGTGCAAAATATAATTTTTATTAAAAAATAGTAAGAGAATCATGATTTTTCTTATTAAAATATAACTGAAATGATTATTAAAATAATATTATAGAATATATTCATAAAAGCATTCATGAATACATTTTGAAAGTATTTGCAATGGTATTCAAATACTTCATTTTTACCTGAATTCCCATTCTTATGCAAGAAATTTTATAATGATTCATATATGTATTCAAATAAATTTGCAAAGTATTCGCACCATGTCTGGTATTTATTCAGTTTTAGCCAAACAATGATGTTGAGAATCCAGAATATACAAAATTCACAAATTTAAATAATGATCATAAGTACCTGGTTTAATGGCTTTCATTTATATTAAAAAAAAAAAATGTAATATATTCACTTTGGACTACTTTCACATCAGTCTACACACTAGACACAGTAGGAATTTAGATTAAAATTATCAACTGCATCTTTGTCTTTCATTAATTTCCTTCATATGATCCATAATGATTAGTAATGAATAATATGATTTATTTTTGTTATCATTAAAACTGAACTGAAAAATACCATAGTTGACTGCATGGAGTTATTTGGAATACGTGACATTCTATCCATCCGTACAAGATTCTTACATCATTAGTAACTGCAAGTTAATTTCCTGTTACTCATCATCTAACAAATTCCTTTTCTATTAATTTTTCTTTAATTTGTTATTGAAAACCAATAAAAATTTATTAATTAATTGTATCCGCCAAAACGAAGTTTTTGACCGGGTTCCGCCGCGGTGGCGTTCGTTTCCGGAGAACTCCTCTGAGACTACTAGACAGATTTTTCCGAAACTTACACCAATTATCTGGCCACATGTGAACTGGTGCCTAACCAATTGGCCTTGACCTCTGACCTTTCCTCTGCCCAGCGTCCGTTTGTGCATCTGTTTCAACACATAAACCCACATATCTCAGGAACCGTTTGACCGATCAGAAAAAAAAAATTGTACAAATGTAGCCCTTGGATAGCTTTATAACATACACAAAAAATGGTGGCGCCACCTGCAACCATGTTTGCACAGTGTCCATCTGTTCATCTGCCATCGGTTAAAATCACTCATATCTCTGCAGTAGTTTGACTAATTCACCTGAAATTTGGCATGTGTATACATCCTAGATAGCTTTCTTGATTTTAGGACAGGTGGCGCCACCTACATTCACGTTCATGCTGCAGACATTCAAGCTCTTATTTCAGGAACCGTTTGACCAATCATGAAAAAAAAATTACACAAATGTAGCCCATGGATAGCTTTATAACATACACAAAAATGGTGGCGCCACCTGCAGCCATTTTTGCACAGCGTCGATCTGTTTGTCTGCCTTGGGTTAAAATCACTCATATCTCTACAGTTGTTTGACCAAATTACCTGAAATTCGGCATGCGTATACATCCTGCATAGCTTTCTTGATTTTATGACAGGTGGCACCAGCTTCATTCATGTTCATGCTGCGGACATTAATGCTTATATCTCCAGACTTGTTTAACCAATCAGAAAAAAATTTTACACAAATGTAGCCCTTGGATAGCTTTATAACACACAAAAATGGTTGCACCACCTGCAGCCATTTTTGCACAGCATCCATCTATTTGTCTGCTGTGGGATAAAATCACTCATATCTCTGCAGTTGTTTGACTTTTCCACCTGAAATTTTGCATGTGTATACAGCTTGGATAGTTTCTCGTTCAAATAACAGGTGGCGCCAACTACATTCATGTTTATGTGGCAGACATCCATTCTAATATGTAACACATGTAACTCTATTACCTCTTGCCACTCAATCCATGCCTCACTACACCTGTCCTACTCTGATTTTGGCGGATACACGTTGTCGCTTGTCGACTACCCTTATTCTAGTTATTTATTGTTATGTTGTTGGTCAAAACAACTACTAGATGAGTTGGGTTGGACACCTGGATCAACTGTGGCTGGCCATAAGCTGCCTGGCTGCCCCATTGTATGCTTTTCCCTCAAGCGTGCGTAATTTGCCAAAAAGGTCAACAAGGTCAACATACAGGTGACTGAAGAGGGGCTTGGGAGAGCCTGGGTCTGACAGGGTCTCATAATAACATTAATAAAGGCTACAATGTTTTGCCAATTTCTTTCAACTTTCTAAACTAAAAAGCTGAAATCCTTAAGTGTGCATGATATGAAAATTTTATCAACAGTGCTCACAGGAAACAAACATGCCAAGGTCAAATTTGGGCAAAATTTAAGGTACTATTTTTATATTTATACTAATAACTTTGAATTTGAAAAATTCAGAACTAATTTTGGGTATTCAATTGAATCTTGATTGAATATATGTTACATCCCATACAAAAAATCTCTAGCAATCCTCTTGTTAAGGGAGTAAATATATTTCTTGATTTTTATGCCCCGCCACAAAGTGGCCGGGGCATATAGTTTTACCCATGTCCGTCCTTCCGTCCTTCCGAAATCAAACAGTTGTACGGACTTTTTTCGCAATGCCTGCAGATATTAGCCTGATTTTTGGTGTGTGGGCAGATATAGACCAGTTACAGATCGAGTTCGCGTTTCGTCCCGGTTGACCTACTTTTGACCGTTTTACAGCTCCTAAACTTAGAAAATTTCATGAAAAATAGAAATTTTCATGACAAATACACATGTACAGACTTTTTTTTCGCAATGCTTGCAGATATTGGCCTGATTTTTGGTGTGTAGGCAGATAATGACCAGTTACAGGTCCAGTTCGCGTTTTGTCCCAGTTGACCTACTTTTGACTGTTTTACGGCTCCTAAACTTAGAAAATTTCATGAAAAATAGAAATTTTCATGACAAATACACATGTACCCACTTTTTTTCGCAATGCCTGCAGATATTGACCTGATTTTTGGTGTGTGGGCAGATAATGACTAGTTACAGATCGAGTTCGTGTTTCGTACTGGTTGACCACTTTTGAACGTTTAACGCCTCCTTAACAAAGAAAATTTCATGAAAAATATTAAATTTCATGACAAATACACATGTACAGACTTTTTTTCGTAATGCCTGCAGATATTGGCCTGATTTTTTGTGTGTGGGCAGATATTGACCAGTTACAGATAGAGTTCGCGTTTGGTCCCAGTTGACCTACTTTTGACTGTTTTACGGCTCCTGAACATAGAAAATTTCATGAAAAATATAAATTTTCATGACAATTACACTTGTACAGACTTTTCTTCACAATACCTGCAGATATTGGCCTGATTTTTGGTGTGTAGGCAGATAATGACCAGTTACAGATCCATTTCGCGTTTTGTCCCAGTTGACCTACTTTTGACTGTTTTATGGCTTCTAAACTTAGAAAATTTCATGAAAAATAGAAATTTTCATGACAAATACACATGTACGGACTTTTTTTCGCAATGCCTGCAGATATTGACCTGAATTTTGGTGTGTTGGCAGATAATGACCAGTTATAGATCAAGTTCAGGTTTTGTCCCAGTTGACCTATTTTTGACCATTTGACTGCTCCTGAACATAGAAAGTTTCTTGAAAAATGGAAATTTTCATAACAAATGCATATGTACTGACTTTTTTCCTCAATGCCTGCAGATACCACCCTGATTTTTTAATGTGTGGGCAGATAATGACAGTTACAGATCGAGTTCGCGTTTCATCCCGGTTGACCTACTTTTGATTGTTTTACGGCTCCTTAACAAAGAAAATTTCATGAAAGACAGAAATTTTTATGGAAAATGCACATGGACTTTTTTTCACAATGCCTGCATATACTGACATGATTTTTGGTGTGTTGCTTGATAATGACCCGTTACAGATTTTGCATTTTGCCCTTGTTGACCTACTTTTGACCAAACGACACCTCCTGAACTTAAAAATTTTTCAAAATTTTACAAATGTTTCTAATTTGCTCCAGGCAGGGGCATTCGTGTCGTACCGACACATCTAGTTTACAAAGTGCTTAATGTTTGGGCCCATAACTTATAACAATTAGGCAATACTGACATCATTTCTGGCATGTGCATAGCTAAAATATAGAAAAATTTGTATATTATATATGTTCAAAGTCAGATCAGTGGTTTTGATATTAGGCTGTCTTGTGTAACAATGGGTTTTTAATGGAAAAATGAAGTTTTTCATTAATATCTCGAAGGAATTAAGTCCTAGTGACCAAATTCTTGGCATGGTCGGGGATTTTGGAGACATCTAACTGTATACCAAATTTTAGGAACTGAGAGCTGAAGCAGGGGAGCTGAGCTCTAGCAAACTGCATAACACTTAGCTTGATATAAACAATATGTGACATGGTGCTTGAAAACTTGAATAAAATCTACAGTTTTTGATCAAATGGTTTCAACTTTTTGGTGTTAACAAATGATATGCTATCAAAAACATGCTGTGAAAATTAAATTCACAGCAGTTACAGAATTTTTGCTAATATTTAAAAAAATTTAAAGGATTTTGATCTTATTTTGGATATAAAATTTAGTTTTGATTAAATAAAGTTATATTACTGGAAAAAAGTCCTTAGCTTTAACATGTTTTGTGTTAAGTGATCAAATATATTTCCTGATTTTTTAGCTCAGCTGACTATAAGTCATCTGAGCTATAGTCGTGGTCCATTGTCCGTCGTCCGTCCGTCTGTCCATCCGTCCGTCCGTCCGTAGATGTGGC
The DNA here is from genome assembly GCA_026874595.1 of Sipunculus nudus. Lineage (NCBI taxonomy): Eukaryota > Metazoa > Annelida > Sipuncula > Golfingiida > Sipunculidae > Sipunculus > Sipunculus nudus. The sequence continues at coordinate 49,177,003 of CM049312.1, forward strand.
ACGTTTTGAAACCGTAAGACCTAGGAATCCAAAATTCAGCATAATGTTAGATGTCCCCAGGATCTCCTACCAAGCCGAAAACTGGGTCTTTGCGACTTCGTTCCTTTGAGAAATTAAGGAAAAACCTCAATTTTTTATTAAAATCCAATTTTACACTTCAGGACTGCCTAATATCAAAACCACTCATCTGTTTTTTCTCATATTTACCATAAATATTCCTCTATATCGTCCTATGTACATGCAAGAAATTAAGTCTGTAAACTATAAATTCTTTAAGTTATGGGCCCAAATATAATGGACTTTGTAAAAAATCAGGAAAAATAATGACTCCCTTAACATGAAAAATTTTGAAACTAGAGTCTATTTTCTCAAGTATATAACTATGTTTAATTAAGATTCAATTGTTTACCCAAAATTAGATCTGAATTTTGTAAATTTTTTAAGTTATTAGCATAAAAAAAAATCAGTACCTTAAATTTTGCCCAATTTTGACCATGACACGTTTTTTTCCTGTAAGCACCATTGATTTAATTTTCACAGCATGTAAACATAAATATTTAATTTGTCTAAATCTGAAATTTGAAAATAAAAGCTTGAAAATTAAGCTAGTTATTGATTTTTTTTTTCTGTAGTCACTTGCTTTGATTACAGATGCAGGGTCCCACTCCAGGTCACTGGAAGTCAGCTATGCCAGGGTTTCTGATTTGTTACAGTCACTGGGGGAGATCCCCTGCTGTGACAGGTGTACAGTTATTCTCATATCACCACCCAAATCACCCCCCCCCCCCCCCCCCCCCCCGCAAACCCAACCCACCAAGTGTTATGCACTAATTGTTATTGTTTTCACTGTATCTCCTTAATTGTAATGCTGTTTCCACTCCGATATGCAAAAACTTTCCTTGAAAAAATAATTCAAGGTGTAATCAAGAAGATGCAATGTTGTGTAATGTAACATTTTTAAAGAAATCAAATTTCTTTTAAATGATTTTAACAAATATAATTGAACCCATCAGTATGCTTAAATTATTATAAAATATGAAGCACATTATGGATAAATAAAGACACAATTAAAAATTGTGAAATCTAAATCAAGTATTATTTTTAGATATTTATTGTTTTGCAGATTTAAAAGATATATTTTTGTGGTAAAAAATAAATAAACATTTGTATGCATGATGTGGTGTTATCTGACAAGATTGAGATTTATGATGATGCAATTGAGAATTATGAATCAACTTTTATATTCAGATATATATGTTAAATTGGAAATGTGTAGAAATATAAACTTAAATTAGAAAATAATTGATGTGATAAAAAAATGAGGATTTAATACAAACATTTGTTCATTATTTTCCTGCCTAAGCAGAATTTGAGATCAGGCTTTGTTTGCCCTGTTTTATGTTGTTTATTAGCTCTATTTCAACTGTATACATTTCATAAAAAAATACATATATATTTAATAATATATATTATACAAAAAAATAGATTCGATTGAACAAATGTGTGAACTACTGAAATGTCAACAGTTAATCAAAAAACCAACTAATGATCATGGTAATAGTACAGATCATTTGTTCACAAACTGCTCACATGCTTTAGTTTCAACATTAGGAAACACATGGTCAGGTCACAAAATATTTTTTGCAACAATTTCCTGCTCATCAATACAAACCAATCATATAAACCAACCATGGCCTTTATTACCTCTTCCTCTTACACTTTATCTCCATTTGATATTATTTTAGATTTTTACCTTCAAGGTTAATGTCAGCTGAGCACAGTGACCCATAGGTCCCTTGTTTACAAAATGCATTATGTTTGGGCCAAGAACTTTTTAGCTCAGCTGACTATAAGTCATCTGAGCTATAGTCGTGGTCCATTGTCCATCGTCCGTCCGTCATTTGTGGCACGTTTTGAAATCGTAAGACCTAGGAATCCGAAATTCAGCATAATGTTAGATGTCCCCAAGATCTCCTACCAAGATGAAAACTGGGTCTTTGCGACTTCGTTCCTTTGAGAAATTAAGGAAAAACCTCAATTTTTTTATTAAAAACCTATTTTCACACTTCAAGACTGCCTAATATCAAAACCACTCATCTGTTTTTCCTCATATTTACCATAAGTATTCCTCTATATAGTTCCTATGTACATGCCAGAAATTATGTCTGTATTATATAATTTAAAAAAGTTATGGGCCCAAACATAATGCATTTTGTAAAAAATCAGGAAAGATATTTAATCACTTAACATAAAAATTTGTTTAAGCTATGGACTTTTTTCCAGTAATATAACTTAAATTAATCAAAATTAAATTGTATAACCAAAATTAGATCAAAATCCTTTAAATTTTTTAAAATATAAACAAAAATAAAAAATTGGTACCTTAAATTTTGCCCAACTTTGACCATGGCACATTTTTTTCCTGTAAGTACTGTGGTTTGGTTTTAATTTTCATAGCATGTTTATGTTAGCATTTTGTCTGTTAACACCAAAAATTTGAAACCAGTTGATCATAAACTGTAGATTTTATTCAAGTTTTCAAGCAACATGTAACATATTGTTTTCATCAAGCTAGTGTTATGCAGTTTGCAAGAGCTCAACTCCCCAGCTTCAGCTCTCAGTTCCTAAAATTTGGCATACAATTATGTCTCCAAAATCCCCTACCATACCAAGAATTTGGTCACTAGCACTTAATACCTTCGTGATATTAATGAAAAACTTCATTTTTCCATTAAAAACCCTTTGTTACACTTCAAGAATGCCTAATATCAAAACCACTGGTCTGACTTTAATCATATATAATATATATATTTTTCTATACATTCTCTATGCACATGCCAAAAATGATGTCAGTATTGCGTTATTGTTTTAAGTTATGGGCCCAAACATAATGCACTTTGTAAAAAATCAAGAAATATATTTACTCCCTTGACAAGGGGATTGCTGAAGCTAGAGATTTTTTGTCAGGGATGTAACATTATTTAATCAAGATTCAATTGAATACCAAAAATTAGTTCTGAATTTTTCAAATTTTATAAGTTATTAGTATAAATATAAAATTAGTACCTTAAATTTTGCCAAACTTTGACCATGGTACGTTTGTTTCCTGTTAGCTCTGTTGATATAATTTTCATTTCAAGCACACATAAGGATTTCAGCTTTTTAGTTTAGAAAGCTGAAAGAAATTGGCCAAAAATTGTAGCTTTTATTAATGTTTATATGAGACCCTGTCAGACCTTGGCTCTCTCTCCAGCCCCTCTTGAGTCACCTGTATGTTGACCTTGTTGAACTTTCAGCAAATTTTGAATGCTTGAGGCGAGGCATTCACTGGGGCAGCCAGGCAGCATGTTGATCAGTTCCGTATATCAGTTTGCTGCTTGCAGGACAAGCATGTTGATCAGTTCTTTATGTCAGTTTGATACTTGCAGGAAAAGCAGGTTGATCAGTTCTGTATGTCAGTTTGGTGCTTCCAGGACAAGCATGCTGATCAGTTCCCTATGTCAGTTTGGTGCTTGCAGGACAAGCATGTTGATCAGTTGCGTATGTCAGTTTGCTGCTTGCAGGACAAGCATGTTGATCAGTTCCCTATGTCAGTTGGGTGCTTGCAGGACAAGCATGTTGATCAGTTCCATATATCAGTTTGCTGCTTGCAGGACAAGCATGTTGATCAGTTCCTTATGTCAGTTTGGTGCTTGCAGGACAAGCATGTTGATCAGTTCCCTGTGTCAGTTTGCTGCTTGCAGGAAAAGCATGTTGATCAGTTCCTTATGTCAGTTTGGTGCTTGCAGGACAAGCATGTTGATCAGTTCCGTATATCAGTTTGCTGCTTGCAGGACAAGCATGTTGATCAGTTTATTATGTCAGTTTGGTGCTTGCAGGACAAGCATGTTGATCAGTTCCCTGTGTCAGTTTGCTGCTTGCAGGACAAGCATGTTGATCAGTTCCTTATGTCAGTTTGGTGCTTGCAGGACAAGCATGTTGATCAGTTCCCTGTGTCAGTTTGCTGCTTGCAGGACAAGCATGTTGATCAGTTCCCTATGTCAGTTGGGTGCTTGCAGGACAAGCATGTTGATCAGTTCCGTATATCAGTTTGCTGCTTCCAGGACAAGCATGTTGATCAGTTCCTTATGTCAGTTTGGTGCTTGCAGGACAAGCATGTTGATCAGTTCCATATGTCAGTTTGGTGCTTGCAGGACAAGCATGTTGATCAGTTCTGTATGTCAGTTTGGTGTTTGCAGGACAAGCATGTTGATCAGTTCCCTATGTCAGTTGTGTGCTTGCAGGACAAGCATGTTGATCAGTTCCTTATATCAGTTTGCTGCTTGCAGGACAAGCATGTTGATCAGTTCCTTTTGTCAGTTTGGTGCTTGCAGGACAAGCATGTTGATCAGTTCCCTGTGTCAGTTTGCTGCTTGCAGGACAAGCATGTTGATCAGTTCCTTATGTCAGTTTGGTGCTTGCAGGACAAGCATGTTGATCAGTTCCCTGTGTCAGTTTGCTGCATGCAGGACAAGCATGTTGATCAGTTCCTTATGTCAGTTGGGTGCTTGCAGGACAAGCATGTTGATCAGTTCCGTATATCAGTTTGCTGCTGCCAGGACAAGCATGTTGATCAGTTCCTTATGTCAGTTTGCTGCTTGCAGGACAAGCATGTTGATCAGTTCCTTATGTCAGTTTGGTGCTTGCAGGACAAGCATGTTGATCAGTTCCCTGTGTCAGTTTGCTGCTTGCAGGCCAAGCATGTTGATCAGTTCCTTAAGTCAGTTTGCTGCTTGCAGGACAAGCATGTTGATCAGTTCCCTGTGTCAGTTTGCTGCTTGCAGGACAAGCATGTTGATCAGTTCCTTATGTCAGTTTGGTGCTTGCAGGACAAGCATGTTGATCAATTCCCTGTGTCAGTTTGCTGCTTGCAGGACATGCATGTTGATCAGTTCTGTATGTCAGTTGGGTGCTTCCAGGACAAGCATGTTGATCAGTTGCGTATGTCAGTTTGCTGCTTGCAGGACAAGCATGTTGATCAGTTCCTTATGTCAGTTTGGTGCTTGCAGGACAAGCATGTTGATCAGTTCTGTATGTCAGTTTGGTGCTTGCAGGACAAGCATGTTGATCAGTTCTGTATGTCAGTTTGCTGATTGCAGGACAAGCATGTTGATCAGTTGCGTATGTCAGTTTGCTGCTTGCAGGACAAGCATGTTGATCAGTTCTGTATGTCAGTTTGCTGATTGCAGGACAAGCATGTTGATCAGTTTTGTATGTCAGTTTGCTGCTTGCAGGAAAAGCAGGTTAAGTTCCGTCTGTCTGGTTGTGACATTTTTAGCTTAGCTGACTATTAGTCTACTGAGGTATACTGATAGTCCTTTGTCCATCATCTGGCCGTCCCTCCTTCTTTTGGTCGGTAAAACCGGCATGTTTTGAAACCGTTGGACCTACAAATCCAAAATTTGGCATACTGTTAGATGTCCCCATGATGTCCTACAACTAAAAAAGGGTCACTGAGACTTCATATCTTCTAAATATTACGGAAAAATCTTCATTTTCCATTAAAATCCTATTGTCACACTTTAGGACTGCAATCTTAAAAATCATTGGTGCTGTTTTGATTTAACCATTCCTGCATGTATTTCCTATATACATGCCAGAAATTACCTCAGGACTGTATACTTTGCAGCAGTTATGGGCCTGAACAAAATGCACTTAGTCAAAATTCAGGAGTTTTTCACACCATCCATATATGGTCGGCTACTGAGTTATGATCTGTTGTAACATTTTGTATGTGCGTGTAATAAACTGTAGTGATGTGACTGGAAATTTTTAGAGGTCAGAGGCCACGCTCGCACCGGAAGTTTTAAGCGAGCGTGATATCTCAGTTACGTGCAATCCACCAGCGAGATCGCTGCTCACAGCAGGAAAGATATTATGGGAGATATTGAAGGTAAACTTGACTTTCTGATTCAGAAACTTGATAATTTGGACGCTAAAGTGATAATGATTGAACAGAGAATCAATTCAGAGCATGCTCTCATCAAAGAAGACCTTAACAGACTGGATTCAAAATTAAGTGAGAAACATGAGTCAGTTAAAAGCGCCACTGCGTCACATGTACAGATCACGGGTGGTTCAGACGCCTGTGTTGAGACAGAAATGTATCAAATTCAGGCTTTGCCATAGCAGGCCTAGAGCTGGACAGGGGTCTTGGAGGTGAAAACTCTCATTCCACAGCCCCCTGTGAATATTTGCAGGACTCCTGTCTGATCACAAGTTGCACGATTCCCACATCGGTATACGAAGAGATAACCAACAAGTTTTTAATACACTTAGTAGATCTGGAAGATATATTGAGACTGCACTGAAGTGGTGAGCTGTACATGCTACCAGTTGTTCGCTTGGCCAGGAATCCCTGATTCAACTGCATTCAATAAGCTTGCCCATTTAAGATATATTCAAGCCGAATTAGTAGCCCTGCAGGTCAAAACTAATTTTGATGAAGGTGTCCCGAAATTATTCAGGAGCCTGCAGTACAACACATCTGCACTGAAAAGTCAACACTTGGAACATTTAAAAACTACCATCGAGTTTTGTAGTTTGCGCGGACAAATACAGCGGGACGCAGCAGAAGTCAAACAGGACGAAGAGGTCAGTCACATGGAAGGGGCTACATTCCAGATTGGTTTCATCAACTTACGAATCCGAATATCCCTCATTCATGCCTAGCCCCCTCCTCTGAGGAGTCTTAAATGTGAATACTAGTGACTCATGAATTGGAGCTTTTTCATTCTGTTTGCATTTTATGACTTGATGTTGTTAATGGTATTACACATATCATGAAAGATATTATATGTCAATACTTTGAATGTGCATCGAACTTTTTACCATTAGTAGGTATATTTTTCCCTCGATAACACTTTTACATCTGATAGACCACTATAAGGGCCGTCACGTGACATCCCCGCATCTGTTCGTAAGGCACCAAAACGCTCTCAAATATGACACTAAGATCTCCTGGTTTTAGTTCAGTCTTGGAGGTAAAATTAACGTTAGACAAGATTAATTTTGGTTCTATACGGTTCCAGGATACACCTACCGTAAAGTTGATAATTTTTTATTAGCTCAGCTGACTGTAAGTCATCTGAGCTTTAGCAACCACTCTTTCTCCGAGGTCCGTCCGGTCGTCCTGTCGTCTGTCTGTTAACAGGGCACAAATCGTAACGACTGGACCAAGAATCTTCTCTTTTTACATGCAGGGAGGCCCATGAATATTCTTCTTGGAAACCTGAAATCAGGTCTCTTTACTAATAAACTCTGAGCTATGGCCATTGGGGCTTTGAAATACCCCCAAGAATAATGGAAAATTTGATACAAAAGCTCAAGTATCTGAACAACTATTGCATTGATCATTATGGTTCTTTGCATGGATATTGATCATGGAATGATTCATCAGTTTCTGCAGTCTGGTGGCGCCACCTGGAATTTTAATTTATTTTTACGAATTTTTTCTCTGTTTTTGAGACCTCTTAAGATGCAGTCATCTGTTAACAGGGCACAAATCATAACAATTGGACCTAGAAACTTCTCTTTTGAAATGTAGATAGGGCCATGAAAAGTCTAATGGGAAACCTGTTACCCATATCCTCCAAGCTTTGGGGCTCAGAAATACCCCCAGAATTATTAAAAAATTAATACAAAAGCTCCAGTATCTGAACAACTAATGCATTGAACACCATGATTCTTTGCATTCATATTGATCATGGAGTCTTCCATTAGTTCCTGCAGACTGCTGGCGCCACCTGGATTTTTTAGCTCAGCTGACTACCGTATTTCCTTGAACAGACGCCGGGCCTTTAATAGTCGCCTGCCTTATTTAGACGCCGGGGCGAAACAATGTCCCAGAAAACAGACGCCGGTCTTGTTCACAGGCCTGGTGTCAGAGTAGTTTCCATGTTTGCCACCAGATGTCTTTTTCCTTCATTATAATTTGTGAATTTACCGGTCAAAGTGACCATAGATTGTTGTATGAATTTCGGTTTGTGTTGTATTGATAATATGTTTTATTCCTCTTAGTCTATAAATCAATCTTTTATCTTACGTGAATCCTTGTTTCCATAAGGGACACCATATATTCCCGATTCGTCCATTATGATTAAAGCCGATCACCGATCCTAATAAACGATACACAAATACGTCAGCAGTGAGAAGGCTTACACTATCACTGCTATGAAGCAATAGTAAATAGTACCGCTTGAAACAAGCGGTAAAACTTGGTACGGTGAAAGTCTGTACCTCACGGATGGTTGAACAGAACTGTTCAAATACGTTTTTGCACACATTACTTCTGTAGCATGCAGACACCAAATGATGGTGTTGAGCGGTACAATTTCTAGCTACAGTCAAGCCAAATTACGCTCCTTGCTTTCATTTTAGCTCTTTTAAATGCGTCCCCACTTTTACCAAAACCACGCTTCTGAGATAATCTTTAAAGTTAAAAATAGTATGTACTCTTGTCCACAACTATATTTTCAGTAATAATCCCAGCAGTAAATGTCACATACCAGTATATACCAGGTGGGCGCTTGAATACGCTGTGTCAAGCTGTATCAGATAAAGGACGGGGGGAAAGTGTCATAAAATTGACCTACGCGGTGCCATTATTAAGAACCAACCCCCTGTATTTCGACGGAACCAATATTACAAGTTATACACGGTGAACAGTTAATGGAAGAGCCACCCCGTGTTTAGTATATAAAAGGCCAGAAACGCTTGATTACGCTGTGTCGAGCTGAATCAGTTTAATATTTAAGGAGAGGAAAGTGTCATGAAAATGAATTACGCTGTGCCGTTATAAGTACCAAACCCCCGTATTTCGATGGAACAAATGCTACAGGTTGTACGTTGAGAACAGTAAATGGAAGAGCCACCTCGTGTTTAGAGCGAAACAATGTTACCAAGTTCACGCGGTGTAAAATAAATGGAACAGCCACATAAAACACCTCGATACCTGGTTTCGAGGGGCCTGCGCGGACCGAGTTTTGTGGACAGCTGCAATCTCCCGCTGTGAATCTACGTTATTCTTATTATGGTGCGTGATTATGGAGATTGCACGTGTCCCATATACTTGTGGCATCTAAGGAAATTTCGTAAACACAATCCGTGTACCAGCGATGTTTTCAATTGTGTCAGTGATTAGTGACCGGCGAGTTCATTGTTTCGACGTGTTCTATTTTTAGTTTGTCTGACGAGCCTGATGATGTATTTTTTTAATAAACGCCGGCCTTAAATAGAAGCCGGCCTTGTTTAGACGCCGGGTCAAAGCAGGGTCTGAAAAAAATAAACGCCCGGGCGTCTGTTCAAGGAAATACGGTATAAGTCATCTGAGCTATAGTCGTGGTCCATTGTCCGTCGTCCGTCCGTCCGTAGATGTGGCACGTTTTTAAAACCGTAAGACCTAGGAATCCAAAATTCAGCATAGTGTTAGATGTCCACAAGATCTCCTATAAAGCCGAAAACTGGGTCTTTGCGACTTTGTTCCTTTGAGAAATTAAGGAAAAACCTCAATTTTTTATTAAAAACCTATTTTCACACTTCAGGGCTGCCTAATATCAAAACCACTCATCTGTTTTTCCTCATATTTACCATAAATATTCCTCTTTATAGTTCCTATGTACATGCCTGAAAGTATGTCTGTATTATATAATTTAAGAAAGTTATGGGCCAGAACATAATGCATTTTGTAAAAAATCAGGAAAGATATTTGATCACTTAACACAAAACTTGTTAAAGCTATGGACTTTTTTTTCAAGTAATATAACTTTAATTAATCAAAATTAAATTGTATACCCAAAATAAGATCAAAATCTTTTAAATTTTTTAAAATATTAACAAAAATAAAAAATTGGTTCCTTAAATTTTGCCTAAATTTGACCATGGCACGTTTTTTTCCTGTAAGTACTGTGGATTTAATTTTCTCAGCATGTTTTTGTTAGCATTATGTCTGTTAACACCAAAAATTTGAAACCAGTTGATCAAAAACTGTAGATTTTATTCAAGTTTTCAAGCACCATGTAACATATTGTTTACATCAGGCTAGTGTTATGCAGTTTGCAAGAGCTCAGCTCCCCAGCTTAAGCTCTCAGTTCCTAAAATTTGGCATACAATTAGATGTCTCCAAAATCCCCTACCAAGCCAAGAATTTGGTCACTAGGACCTAATACCTTTGAGATATTAATGAAAAACTTCATTTTTCAATTAAAAATCCATTGTTACACCTAATATCAAAACCACTGATCTGACTTTAATCATATATAATATACATGTTTTTCTATACATTCTCTGTGCACATGCCAGAAATGATGTCAGTATTGCGTAATTGTTTTAAGTTATGGGCCCAAACATAATGCACTTTGTAAAAAATCAAGAAATATATTTACTCCCTTAACAAGGGGCTTGCTGAAGCTAGAGATTTTTTTGTCAGGGATGTAACATTATTTAATCAAGAATTAATTGAATACCCAAAATGAGTTCTGAATTTTTTAAATTTTATAATTTATTAGTATAAATATAAAATTAGTACCTTTAATTTTGCCCAACTTTGACCATTTCACTTTTGTTTCATGTGAGCTCTGTTTATATAATTTTCATATCATGCACACATAAGGATTTCAGCTTTTTAGTTTAGAATGCTGAAAGAAATTGGCCAAAAATTGTAGCTTTTATTAATGTTTTTATGAGACCATGTCAGACCTTGGCTCTCTCCAGCCACTCTTGAGTCACCTGTATGTTGACCTTGTTGAACTTTCAGCAAATTATGCACGCTTGAGGTGAGTCATATACTGGGCCAGCCAGGCAGCTTATGGCCAGCCACAGTTGATCCAGGTGTCCAACCCAACTCATCTAGTAGTTTTAACCAACAACATAACAATAAACAATAAATTAATCAATTTTTATTGGTTTTTAATAACAAATTAAAGAAAAATAGAAAAGGAATTTGTTAGTTTATAATAATAGGGAATTAACTTGCAGTTACTGATGATATAAGAATCTTGTATCGATAAATAGAATGTCACGTATTCCAAATAACACCATGCAGTCACCTATGGCATTTTCAGTTCAATTTTAATAATAAAAAAGTAAATCATATTATTCATTACTAATCATTAGGGATCATATGAAGGAAATTAATGATAGACAAAGATGCAGTTGATAATATTAATCTAGATTCCTACTGTGTCTAGTGTGTACATTGATGTGAAATTAGTCCAAAATGAATATATCACATTTATTTTTTTTATATAAATAAAAGCCCTAAAACCAGGTACTTATGATCATTATTTAAATGTGTGAATTTTGTACATTCTGGATTCTCAACACCATTGTTTGGTGAAAACTGAATAAATACCAGACATGGTGGGAATACTTTGCAATTGTATTTAAATACAAATATGAATATGTACTCCATTATAAAATTTCTTGCATAAAGAATGGGAATTCAGGTAAAAATGAAAGTATATGAATACCAGTGCAAATACTTTCCAAATGTATTCATGAATGCATTCATGAATATATTCTTTAATATTATTTTAATAATCATTTCAGTTATATTTCATTTTAAAAATCATACGATTCTCTTATTATTTTTAATAAAAAATTATATCTGGGACAATATTTGTAATTTTTTTTAATAAATAGTTAAACCCTTTATTATGTGTTCTGCTTATAAGTTATATGGCCAAGTCAAAATCTGTGTGACAATAGTACTCCCTTTGTTAATAAAATAAATGAAATCAATTCTCTTCTCTGTCTCCAAAGGTACTATCAAAATCATACATAAGCTAAACAACAACAACTCTTAATACAGCTTATACTTATAACCACACAAAACCAGCATGTGCCTCATTTCTAAATCATATTTTTTTATCATATATAACAGCTGAGTGACGTGAGTCATAGGTCCCTTGTTTCTAATTTTTTTATCTATTTTGAGACATTCAATGATGTGGTCAACTATTAACAGGGAACAAATTGAAACCATTGGACCTGGAATTTTGTAACTTGACATCCAGGGAGGTCCATGAAAATCTCCATGGAAACCTGAAATTAGGTCTCTCTTACCCATACTCTATGAGCTATGCTTCATTTAAATGGGCATACCACCTACAAAATTTGGCATTCAGATGATGAAATTCCTTTTGTGAATGTCTTCGTAGTCACCTGAGCATCATGACACATCGGTCACTTGTCATGAGATATGGGGTGTCAAATGTAGGATGTCATGGGCATCCTTTGGCCATCTCAGGTGACCTTTTCACCCATCCAAAATCGATGACAGCCTGTCCAAAATATGGTGAGACGGCACTCTGGCTAACATACTGTTGTGGAGGCCTAAGCATTATTTGGAACAAAGATACAAGAAACTGTACATGCAGGACAGACTTCATAATATAGCGAAATGGCTGTAGCATTAACATTTATATAAGTGCAACAATATAACAAAAACTGTAACCTCTTTTCTGTCTGCCAGGTTTTGATATTTTTCTGTCATAGGCAAAATCAGCTGAGCGCCAAGTCCTGAAATTTTGATTTGCCCAAAGTGTATGAACCCTGTAGCAGATATGAGAGTTGTTGTTCTATGTATAACATTTCCAGGGGCTGGCAGTTATATTGGTAAAACTCACTTAAGAGCCAGCACTTCTGTTCATATTGATCAACATTTCATCTGTCAAATTTTTAATGTGTCTCATTATAGTCCAGTGTTACAAGATTTGTCAAGTTCAGTTATTATAGGCAGAGTTGTCTTACAGTCCCATTCTGATTTTTTTCTGCTACAGCCTCCCCCCTGGCTAAGCCCAGACCACCATCAGCAACAAGTATTCCAGCTATTCTCAAGTCCCTTCAGGATGAGTGGGTAAGTATCATCTTTTGAAAATAATGAATGAATAGCCACTTTGTACCATTGAGAATTAATGCAATTACTATAGAATGTAATAATTATCTCCACTTCACAATACCTTATTTTAAAAGCATGAGTTTGATTTGAACAAAGTGAGGTCAATCAACGACAGTTTCAAATTGTTTATGTGGAATTTCTGAACAGCATGACTGTTGTGCATTTTTAGCTCAGCTGACTATAAGTCCGTCCGTCTGTCCATTAAACTAGCACGTTTTGAAACCGTTAGACCTACGAATCTGAAATTTGGCATACAGTTAGATGTCCCCAAAATCTCCTACCATACTGAAAATTGGGTCATTGGGACTTCGTTCCTTTGAGATATTAAGGAAAAAGCTCCATTTTCCTTAAAAAACCATTGTTACACTATAAGACTGCCTAATATCAAAACCACTGATCTGATTTTGATCATAGTGAATATGCATGTTCTTCCATACATTTTCTATGTACATACCAAAAATAGGTCAGTATTGCGTAATTTGTTGAAGTTATGGGCCGGAACATAATGCACCTCATAAAAAATCAGGAAATATATTAACTCACGTAACATAAGAATGGCTGAAGCTAGAGACTTCTTTTCAGGGATATAACTCCATTTAATCAAGATTCAAATGTATACCGAAAATTAGACCTGAATTTTTCAAAATTTTATAAGTTATATGCATAAATATGAAATCAGTACTTATAATTTTGCCCAAATTTGGGCATGGCACGTTTTTTCCCTGTAAGTACGGTTGGTTTAATTTTCATATCATGCACATGTAAGGATTTCAGCTTCTAAATTCTGAAATTTGAAAGGAATTGACCAACAACTGTAGCTTTTATTAAATTTTTTATGAGACCATGTCACACCTAGGCTGTACTGAAGCCCCTCTATATGTCCCCATATTGACCTTTCATGCTTGAAGCGAAGCATATGCAGCAGCAAGCAAGCTCTTGGTTGGCCTCAGCTGGATATAGCTATTCAACCCCCCTCCTTTTGTAATTGTTTGGCCAAAAACATAACAATAAACAAAAATTAAAAAAAATTATTGGTTTACAATAACAACTTTAAGAAAAATAAATGGAAAAGGAATTTTATGGTTAATGAGTAACAGGAACCTTGCAATTACTGATGTTTTATGGATCTTTCATGGATTGCTGAAAATATATTTCAAATGACACCATGCAGTCACCATTTGGTATTTTTTAATTTCAATCATAAAAATGAAAAATAAATAATCAAATAAAATTGTTGTTTACTATAAGGGATTATGTGAGACAAGTTAATGATAGACAAGGATGCATTTGATCATATTAAATATTCTAAATTTCCAGGTCTTTTCCAGGTGTTTAATTTATTGTTTTTTTTTAATGAAATATATCAAATTTTAAAAAAAATGAAATATATCAAAAATAAAAAAAAATACTCAGACAAGTGCTCATCAAAGATGTCAATATGTTTGAATAATAACATTCAGACTCATGGCTGTATCAGCTGTTACATGATGCTGGGTAAATAATCAAAATTTATATTTTTGATAACTTTATTTCAGTTTATAAAATTAAACATTCCCAACTCCAGTTTGCTCCTTGTATAATATATTGGTTTGTTTTGATCCTTGGGTTATTTTTGACACATGTATTAGTTTTGTAGTAGAGATTATTTTCTTTTTTTCTAATACAAATTAAAAAAAAAAATAAAATTTTTAAAATCTGATATAAAAAATCAGGTCTTAAAGACAAGTTCTCATCATGATGTCTATAATGTTAATAATTGTCATAAGTGTCTTGACAGTGATGTGAAAGTATTCAAAAGTGAATATAATTTTTTTTTATAAATTAAAGCCATAAAACCAGGTAGTTACAGTCATTATTTAAATTGTTGAAATTTGTATATTCTGGATTCTCAACAGTTTCCTTCGACTGAAACTGAATAAATATGAGACCTTGAGTGAATACTTAATAATTGTATTCAAATATGATTAAAAAAAAATTAAATAGTTCAATAATGTAAATTACTACAAATACTAATACAGGTAAAAAGAAAGAATTTGAGTGCAAATACTTTCAAAATGTATTCATTAATGCATTCATGAATATATTTTATAATTTTATTTTAATAATTTTTTTTAATTATATTATTAAAAGTAATCTTTTCAAATGTTACTGTTAATATTTCTAATTAAAATTATATTTTGCCCAATAATTACAATTAATTTTTAATGAATAGTTTAACTCTCATATCACTTGTGCTAGTTCTACTTTTGGCTATGGGCAGCCTGAAATTATTGAATAACAGTTAACTCCTATGTAAAAAGCATGCATGATAATTAACATGACTTACAGTGGACATTTATTTCCTGTGACTAGTGTTTGTGCTGTGGATTTAAATTTCACAGCACGTACACATAAGAATTTCATCTGTTAAAATCTGAAATTTTAAACGAATTGATCAAAAACTGAAGATGTCATTCAAGTTTTCAAGCACCATGCCTTGATTGTTTTCATCTAGTCAGTGAAATGTGTGCTCGGGCAGTATTACATAATCGGTTCAACTTCTGACCTAGCCACTGCCTCTGTGATTGTATGGGTCAGGCAGTAATTACTAGAGAGCCTCTCTCTCTCTCTTGCAGTCTGTCTCTCTCTCTCTTATGCTCTCTCTCTCTCTCTCTCTCTCTCTCTCTCTCTCTCTCTCTCAATGACAGTCTAGCTGACTTTCTCTTTCTTTCTCTCTCTCTCTCTCTCTTTTTCTCTTTCTCTCCCATTCTCTCTCACCCCTAAACCTCCCATTCTCTCTGCTCCCCATTCTGTTGACAGGTACTATAAACCAGATTAATTGTATCGCCAGACATAGTCTGGAGATATTATGGTTAAGGCACGCTTGCGCCGCCGCCGCCGCAGAGATTTCTTTTGGACACAATAACTCAAAAAATATTTCAAGGATCTTTTTCAAACTTGACACATTTATAGATATAGGTGAGAGGACGAAGCCTATTTAAAAAGGGGGTCATGACCTCAACTAGGAGAGTGACCTTGACCTTGAATAGATCCATTTTTGGGGAAAATCACACAAATTCTTAAATATCTCAAGAAATCTTTCATGGATTTATCCAAAAATCAAGTTGGACAAAGATCTTGGATATTGATGTCATGTACCAGAAACTGGTGGTGCCACCTAGTATCCTTTTCTTGTTTTTGTGCCGTTTAATACCCCCATCATTGCCACTTGACAGTACTTTTAGCATCATAAGTCAAAAACTGATTGACAGATTTCTTTAATATTATGCATGTACATAGGTATGGGTTATGGGATGATGTATATTAAAATTGGGGTCATGACCTTTCCTTTGAGAGTGGCTTTGACCTTGAATATTACCATATATGGTGAAAATCACATAAAATCATGAATATCTTAAAAAGTTATGCATGGATTGGTCAAAAAATCAAGTTGACGGAAGATCTTGAATTTTTTTGTCTTTTGCAGAAGATAGGTGGCGCCACCTGTTGTCCTTTTTTTGTTTTTTTGCGCCTTTGAATACCCCACCATTGCCACTTGACAGTATATACTGTGAGCATTATAAGTCAAACAGTAATGGACAAATTTCTTTCATGTTATGCATGTATATAGATATGGTTTATGGAATGAGGTATATTTAATTTTAAATTTAATTTTAAAATTTAATTTAAATTATTTTTTTTTAAATTTAATTTTTTTTCAAATGTTGGATATTTTGGAATGCAGTTTATTGATTTGGGGTCATGACTGTGACTATGAGAGTGACCTTGACCTTGAATATTCCCATATTTTGTGAAAAACAAAATCATGAATATCTTAAAAAGGGCCACTTGACAGCACTGTGAGCATTATAAGTCAAAAACTAATGGACAGATTTCTTTTATATTATGCATATACATAGATTTGGATTATGGGATGAGATATATTTAAATTTGGGTCCTGACCTTGCATATGAGAGTGGACTTGACTTTAAATATTGCCATATATGGTAAAAATCACCAACAATCATGAAAATCTCCAGTGAACCTGGGGGATTGCTTCAGCTAGAGGTCTGCACATGGTGTTGCATCATGTCAGATATCTTTCATATTATGCATATAGATAGATATGGGTAATGTGATGAGTCATTTGCTGGGAACTGCATGGTGGCACCCCCTACTCTATTTTCTTGTTTTTCCACAATTTATGCTATTGATAAGGAACAAATGACAATTTTTATGACAATATAACAATTTATTACAAAGAACAAAATATGATGTGAAACAAAATATAACAGATACAACTCAATACATCATTAAATATATACTTCTAATTATACATAACCTTTTACATAACAATTGCCTTCACTTTAAATATTCCTATATTTTGTACAAATGTTTCTCACATTCATTGCTAAAATACAAATACATCACATTATATCAACAAAATACCACAAAACCTCATTTGTCTGGCGATACTATGGCACCAGCGGTGCCAAGAAATGTCTAGTTATCTATGAATGTTGAAGCAATTTAGAAATGTGAATCAACTGATATATATATATATATGTTATACTGTAAATGTGTAGTTCCATTTTTAAACCTGGAAAAAATGATGTATTGAAAAAAAGGAATAAAGGCAAATATTGTTAATTTTTCCTGGCTCTAATTGTTAATTTTTCTCTTTCTCTCTCTCTCTCTCTCTCTCTCTTTCCTTTTCTCTCTACATCCACCTCATAGCTACCCTCACTGTTCCCTTCTCTGAGAACAATCTGAATGTCAGCCTCAGTAAACAAGAACAAGATGAATCAGATATATTCATACTTTAATATTTTGTATAACTATTTTTCCATAGGTACCTATGTACATGCCAGGAATTATGTCAATATTGTGTAATATGTAGACATAGTGGGCATCAAAATAATGTACATTGTCAAGACTGAAGAGATATTGTGTCATACAGTAACAAATTCATAAATCCCCTCCTCAGCTTAGTAAATCATAACATCATATCTGTCAAATTGAATTCTTGCAGAATTCCATACACTATAGATCCTTCAACAAATAGCCTATTCATCATTCTACTACTGCTTATTACTGCTTTTATTGCATTCAAATTTGCTCAGATATATCGCAATTTTCAACCCCTCCTAAATAAATAAAAAATAAACCACTATATTTTACTCTGTTAATCCATCAGTCAGGTTATTTCATTTATTATTTACTCACATATTACATTACATTCTTTTATAATAGCCCAACATGTCCATAATATTCTTAAGCTTTATCGACTCAATATAGTATCACAATGGAGAAACATTTATGGTCCAATCACAAGCAGCTGAGCGCTGTGACCCATGGGTCCCTTGTTTTTTAGCTCAGCTGACTGAAAGTCAACTGAGGTATAGGAAAAGCACTTCTGTCTGTCTCGGCCTCTGGCCGTTCAGGCGTCTTGCAATCCTTTTAAAGGGCACAAATCTTAACTGCTCACCCAAGAAATTTGTAACTATATCCAGGTAGGTTTATAAAAATTTACTTAGAAACCTGAAATAGGTCACTGCAACCTATATCCTCCGAGCTATGGGGCTCTGTTACAGCTCCTATTGTAATATCGTCCCCTATTGTTATAATTATTACATTAGGGATAAAAAATGAGCTGGTTCTCATAACCCGTATTGTAATAAGGTGCACTATTGTTATTATTATTACATACGGGGTTGTATTTGCAGCCCCTATTAATATAACATTTTTATTAGCTCAGCTGACTGTAAGTCATCTGAGCGAATGTGATCACTCTTTGTCCCTTGTCTGTCTGTTCGTCTTTCCGTCTTTCTGTTAACCAGCCACAAATCGTAACCTCTGAGCCTAGAATCTTGTAACTTGACATCCTGAGAGGTCCATGAAAAATCTCCTTGGAAACCAGAAATTAGGTCTCTGTTACCCATATCCTACGAGCTATGGGGCCCCAAAGTACCCCCCAGAATAGTAAAAAATCTCATAAAAAAACTTCAATATCTCATTAATTACATCACTGATGGTCATGATTTTTGGCATACATATTGGTGATGAGATTTTTCATCAGTTTCTGCATACTGGTTGCGCCACCTGTATTTTTTCCATTTTTTATGAATTTGTTTCTCTTTTTTTGAGACCTTTAAAAATGTGAACATCTGTTAACAGGGCACAAATCGTAAAGACAGGACCTAGAATTTTCATTCTTGACACACAGGGAGACCAAAGAAGTCTCAATGGAAACCTGAAATTAAGTCTCTGTTACCCATATCTTTTGAGCTATATGTCAGCTCAGAATAATGGAAAATTTGATTCAAAAGCTGAAGTATCTGAACAACTAATGCAGAGATCACCATAATTGTTTGCATGAATATTGATCATGGAGTGTTTCATCAGTTTCTGCAGTTTGTTGGCGCCACCTGGATTTTTTCAATTTTTACAAATTTTTTCTCTATTTTTGAGACACCTTAAAATGCGGTCATCTGTTAACAGGGCACAAATCGTAACCACTGGACCTAGAAACTTCTCTTTTGTAGGGAGGCTCATGAAAAGTGTCTGTGAAAACCTGAAATTAGGTCTCTGTTACCCATATCCTTCGAGCTATGGGGCCCCAAAGTACCCCCCAGAATAATAAAAAATTTCATGCAAAAACTTTAATATCTCATTAACTACATCACTGACGGTCATGATTTTTTGCATACATATTGATCATGAGATGTGTCATCAGTTTCTTCAGATTTGTCACGCCACCTGTATATTTCAATTTTTTACGAATTTTTTTCTCTATTTTTGAGACGTTTAAAAATGTGAACAGGGCACAAATCATAAAAACTGGACCTAGAATCTTCATTCTTGACACATAGGGAGACCCATGAAAAGTTTCCATGGAAACCTGACATTAGGTCTCTGTTTCCCATATCCTTTGAGCCATGGCACTCCAAAGTACAGCTCAGAATATTGGAAAATTTGATTCAAAAGCTGAAGTATCTGAACAACTAATGCAGAGATCACCATAATTGTTTGCATGGATATTGATCATGGAGTGTTTCATCATTTTCTGCATTTCTGGTGGCACCACCTGTTTTTTTTACAAATTTTTTTCTCTATTTTTGAGACCTTTAAAGATGTGGTTATCTGTCAAGGGGGTACAAATCGTAACAACTGGACCTAGAATCTTCATTATTGTCATGCAAGGAGGCCCATGAAAAGTGTCTGTGGAAACCTGAAATTAGGTCTCTGTTTCCCATATCCTTCAAGCTGTAGGACTTCGAAGTATCCCTCAAAATAATGGACAATTTGATACAAAAGCTGAAGTATCTGAACAACTAATGCAGAGATCACAATGATTCTTTGCATGGATATTGATTATGGAGTGTTTTATCAGTTTCTGCAGACTGGTGGTGCCACCTATATTTCATGGTCCATTGTCTGTTGTCCGTCTGTCTGTCCATAGATGTGGCACGTTTAGAAATCGTAAGACCAAGGAATCCAAAATTTGGCATAATGTTAAATGTCCCCAAGATCTCCTACCAAGCTGAAAACTGGGTCTTTGCGACTTAGAGAAATTAAGGAAAACCTCAATTTTTTATTATAATCCTATTTTCACACTTCAGGACTGCCTAATATCAAAACCACTCATTTGTTTTTTCCTCATATTTACCATTAATAATCCTCTATATAGTTCCTATGTACATGCCAGAAATTAGGTCTGTATTATATAATTTTAAAAAGTTATTGGCCCAAACTTTTGTAAACTTTTGTTAATAATCAGGAAAGAAATTTTATCACTTAACACTAAACTTGTTAAAGCTATGGACTTTTTTTCCAGTAATATAACTTTTATTAATCAAAATTAAATTGTATACCCAAAATTAGATCAAAATCTTTAAAATTTTTTAACATATTAAGAAAAATAAAAATTGGCACCTTAAATTTTGCCCAACTTTGACCATGGCACGTTTTTTTCCTGTAACTGCTGTGGATTTAATTGTATCCCCAGACAAAGTCGGGGGATACTATGTTTTCATACCGGTCCCGCCGCAGCCGCCGCCGCATATAAATCTTGTTGGCGCGATAACCCAAAAAATATTTCATGGAACTTAACCAAACTTGGTATATGTATAGATATGGGTAAGAGAACGACGCCTATTGAAAATGAGGTCATGACCTTTACTAGGAGAGTGTCCTTGACCTTGAATAGGTCCAATTTTGGGGAAAATCACACAAATTCTTTAATATCTCAAGAAATCTTGGATAGATTTATCCCAAAATCAAGTTGATGGAAAATCATGGATAGGGTTGTTATGTTCCAGAAACTGGTGGCGCCACCTATTATTCTTTACTTGTTTTCATGCCGTTTAATACCCCCAAAATTGCCACCTTACAGTACTGTGAGCATTATAAGTCATAAACTAATGGACAGATTTCTTTTATATTATGCATATACATAGGTATGGGTTATGGGATGATGTTTATTTAAATTGGGGTCATGACCTTTCCTATGATAGTGGCCTTGACCTTGAATATTGCCATATATGGTGAAAATCACACACCTCTTATGATATCTCCAGTGTTGATAGCCATATGGATTTCAAACATGACTTATGTATGGCCCACCACTAAAGTAAGAACCCTATAGGTTCTAGGGTCATGAGGTCAAAGGTCAAGGTCACTGGACTGGCATTTTAAAAGATACTGTGGATGCATTTTAAGCCAAACTTTCATCCCAGGTCTTCCATCTTGAATATATAGCTCACTTGCCAATAGTGGATGATCCATATAAATTTTGGGGTCACAAGGTCAAAGGTCAAGGCCAGAGGAGCTATATGTCCAAAAAATAGTTTCTGGATGATAATTCCTGCTTTTATTGATGTATTGATTTCAAATTTGACTTATATATGTCCCATTGAAAAAGCAAAACTCCAATTGATTTTGGGGTCATGAGGTCAAAGGTCAAGGTCACAGGACACATCTTTAAAAAGATTGTGGATGCATTTTCAGCGAAACATTTCATCTCAGACCTTTTATCTTGCACATATAAGTCATCGCCAAATAGAGGAAGACCCCTATCCGTTTTGAGGTCACAAGGTCAAAGGTGAAGGTCACAGGAGCCATCTGTCCAAAAATTAGTTTCTGGATGATAATTCCAGCTTTTATTGATGTATGGATTTCAAACTTGACTTGTATTTGACTAATTGGAAAAGCAAGACCCAAATTGAATTTGGGGTCATGAGGTCAAAGGTCAAGGTCACAGGGCATCTTTAAAAAGATTGTGGATGCATTTTCAGCCAAACATTTCATCTCAGATCTTTCATCTTGCACATATAGTTCACCTGCCAAGAGTGGCAGAACCCTATCAATTTTGAGGTCACAAGGTCAAAAGTGAAGGTCACAGGAGCCATCTGTCCAAAAATTAGTTTCTGGATGATAATTCCTTCTTTTATTGATGTATGGATTTCAAACTTGACTTGAATTTGACCCATTGGAAAAGCAAGACCTTAATTGATTTTGGGGTCATGAGGTCAAAGGTCAAGGTCACAGGAAACCTCTTTAAAAAGATTGTGGATGCATTTTCAGCTAAACAATTCATCTCAGATCTTTCATCTTGCACATATAGTTCACCTGCCAAGTGTGGAAGACCCCTATCAATTTTGAGGTCACAAGGTCAAAGGTGAAGGTCACAGGAGCCATCTCTCCAAAAATTAGTTTCTGGATGATAATTCCTGCTTTTATTGATGTATGGATTTCAAACTTGACTTGTGTATGTCCCATTGGAAAAGCAAGACCCAAATTGATTTTGGGGTCATGAGGTCAAAGGTCAAGGTCACAGGACACATCTTTAAAAAGATTTGGATGCATTTTCAGCCAAACATTTCATCTCAGATCTTTCATCTTGAACATATAGTTCTCCTGCCAAGAGAGGAAGAACACTATCAATTTTGAGGTCACAAGGTCAAAGGTGAAGGTCACAGGAGCCATCTGTCCAAAAATTAGTTTCTGGGTGATAATTCCTGCTTTATTGATGTATAGATTTCAAACTTAACTTGCATATGTCCCATTGGAAAAGCAAGACCAGAATTGATTTTGGGGTCATGAGGTCAAAGGTCAAGGTCACAGGACACATCTTTAAAAAGATCAAGGTCACAGGACCAACATCTTCAACAAGATTGTGGATTGTTAGATGGAAGAAACAATAAATATGCCAAGTGTCAGTATATGCTGCTAAAAATGGGGTTCTATTTATAAAGGGGGGGCCTACTATGTCTGGGGATACTCTGGCACCTGCGGTGCCAAGAAATGTCTAGTTGATATATGGATTTCAAACTAGATTTGTATATGTCCCATTGGAAAAGCAAGACCAAAATTGATTTTGGGGTCATGAGGTCAAAGGTCAAGGTCACAGGACACATCTTTAAAAAGATGTGGATGCATTTTCAGCCAAACCTTTCATCTCAGATCTTTCATCTTACACATATAGTTCACCTGCCAAGAGAGGAAGAACCCTATCAATTTTGAGGTCACGATGTCAAAGGTGAAGGTCACAGGAGCCATCTGTCCAAAAATTAGTTTCTGGATGATAATATCTTCTTTTATTGATGTATGGATTTCAAACTTGACTTGTATTTGATCCATTGGAAAAGCAAGACTCGAATTGATTTTGGGGTCATGAGGTCAAAGGTCAAGGTCACAGGAAACCTCTTTAAAATGATTGTGGATGCATTTTCAGCCAAACAATTCATCTCAGATCTTTCATCTTGCACATATAGTTCTCCTGCCAAGAGAGGAAGAACACTATCAATTTTGAGGTCACAAGGTCAAAGGTGAAGGTCACAGGAGCCATCTGTCCAAAAATTAGTTTCTGGATGATAATTCCTGCTTTATTGATGTATAGATTTCAAACCTGACTTGCATATGTCCCATTGGAAAAGCAAGACCCGAATTGATTTTGGGGTCATGAGGTCAAAGGTCAAGGTCACAGGACACATCTTTAAAAAGATCAAGGTCACAGGACCAACATCTTCAACAAGATTGTTGATTGTTAGATGGAAGAGACAATAAATATGCCAAGTGTCAGTATATGCTGCTAAAAATGGGGGTCTATTCTTGAAGGGGGGGGGCCTATTATGTCTGGGGATACTCTGGCACCTGCGGTGCCAAGAAATGTCTAGTTTTCAAAGCATGTTTTTGTTAGCATTTCAACTGTTAACATTCAAAATTTGAAACGAGTTGATCAGAAACTGTAGATTTTATTCAAGTTTTCAAGCACCATGTCACATATTGTTTACATCAAGCTAGTGTTATGCAGTTTGCTAGAGCTCAGCTCCCCAGCTTCAGCTCTAAGTTCCTTAAATTAGGCATACAGTAAGATGTCTCCAAAATCCCCTACCATGCCAAAAATTTTGTCACTAGGACTGAATTCCTTCGGGATATTAATGAATAAATTCATTTTTCCATTAAAAACCCATTGTTACACTTCAAGACTGCCTAATATCAAAACCACTGATCTGACTTTAATCATATATAACATACATATTTTACTATACATTCTCTATGCACATGCCAGAAATGATGTCAGTATTGCGTAATTGTTTTAAGTTATGGGCCCAAACATAATGCACTTTGTAAAAATCAAGAAATACATGTACTCCCTTAACAAGAGGATTGCTAGGCTAGAGATTTTTGTCAGGGATGTACCATTATTTTATCAAGATTAAAGTGAATACCCAAAATTAGTTCTGAATTTTTCAAATTTTATAAGTTATTAGTATAAATATAAAATTAGTACCTTAAATTTTGCCAAACTTTGACCATAGCATGTTTGTTTCCTGTGAGCACTGTTGATATAATTTTCATATCATGCACACATAAGGATTTCAGCTTTTTAGTTTAGAAAGCTGAAAGAAATTGGCCAAAAACTGTAGCTTTTATTAATGTTTTTATGAGACCATGTCAGACCTTAGCTCTCCCCAGCCCCTCTTGAGTCACCTGTATGTTGAACTTGTTGACCTTTCATCAAATAATGCACGCTTGACCTTTCATCAAATTATGCACGCTTGACACGAGGCATACACTGGGGCAGCCAGGCAGCTTTATGGTCAGCCACAGTTGATCCAGGTGTCCAACCCAACTCATCTAGTAGTTTTAACTAACAACATAACAATAAACAATAAATTAATAAATTTTTATTGTTTTTTAATAACAAATTAAAGAAAAATGGAAAAGGAATTTGTTAGTTGATAATAACAGGAAATTAACTTGCAGTTACTGATGAAATAAGAATCTTGCATCGATTGATAGAATGTCAAGTATTCCAAATAACACCATGCAGTCACCTATGGTATTTTTCAGTTCAATTTTAATGATAAAAAAATAAATCATATTATTCATTACTAATCATTAGGGATCATATGAAGGAAATTAATGATAGACAAAGATGCAGTTGATAATATTAATCTGGATTTCTGCTGTGTCTAGTGTGTATATTGATGTGAAATTAGTCCAAAATGAATATATTACATTTATTTTTTTTTTAATATCAATAAAAGCCATAAAACCAAGTACTTATGATCATTATTTAAATGTGTGAATTTTGTATATTCTGGATTCTCAACATCATTGTTTGGTGAAAACTTAATAAATACCAGACATGGTGGGAATACTTTGCAAATGTATTTGAATACGAATATGAATATGTACTCCATTATAAAATTTCTTGCATAAGAATGGGAATTCAGGTAAAAATGAAAGTATACCAGTGCAAATACTTTCAAAATGTATTCATGAATGCATTCATGAATATATTCTTTGATATTATTTTAATAATAATTTCAGTTGTATTTTATTTTAAAAAATCATATGATTCTCTTATTATTTTTATTAAAATTATATTTGGGACAATTTGTAATTATTTTTAATAAAAAGTTGAACTCTTATATTATATGTTCTGCTTATAAGTTATATGACCAAGTCAAAATTTGTGTGACAATAGCACTTCATTTGTCAATAAAATAAATGAAATCAATCCTCTTCCCTGTCTCCAAAGATACTATCAAAATCATACATAAGCTAAACACCCACAACTCATAATACAGCTTATATTTATTTCCACACAAAACAAGCATTTGCCTCTTTCTAAATCATATTTTTTTTATCATATATAACACCTGAGCGCCGTGACCCATGGGTCCCTTGTTTTTTGATTGCTCAAATGTTGCTATTATTATCCTGTTTCTTTCTTTATGTTGTAGGATGCTGTGATGTTGCACAGCTTCACTCTGAGACAGCAACTGCAAACTGCCAGACAGGGTGGGTGAAACAATTATTTTATCAGGAAAGGAATAATGTATCCTTATGGTTTGTTTAAAGGCAATAAATTTGGAGGTTAAAAGCTCTGCAATAGGGATAACAGCTTTTCCAGCAGTCAATGAAAAAATAGGTCCATAAAAAGTCTCCTTGGAAACCTGAAATTAGATCACTGTGTCCAATATCTCTGAGGTATGGGACTCACAAGTACTCCCCCCACCCCCCCACCCCCAAATAATAAAAAATACAAAGGCTCAAGCATCTGATTAACTGATGCATTGGTTGCCATGATTCTTTCCATGCATATTGTGCATGGAGCGTTTCATCAGTTCCTGAAGACTGGTGCTGAGAATAACTCCACAAAGCTTTTATAGACAACTTTATTCATTTCACATAAACTGAATCATATCAGTCAGCCATCTTGAATACCTATGACCTTGACCTACCATAAGCCATGTCCCAAAGCACTAGTTATTTTCCACCAGGTGTCAGCACAGACAAAGCAATTGTGCTTACAGTTCCCAATCGGAACATATCGCCTCATCTCACAAGATACTCAATCTTAGGCTCAGATGTATCTATGGCCCTAGGATATCCCCACAACATGGGTATTTTCTGCACCAGAAGTATGGAATACAACAATCACAGTTTATAACTAAATTCATCCCCAAGCTTTGATTAAACAGGAACAGTTGAACATTTAGAAAAATTGTTAAAACACTTTTATAAGCGCTGTAATAAGGGATTTCATCTTGCCACATAGCATCTTCAGGTATGTCATGGCAATAATGCGAAGGGTTGAACAGCACAAGAGTAATGTTCATGCCAGAAACCGTACAAGCTGGTGTCACCTTTATCCTCATGCAGCAAAACCATGGGAGACTAATGAAGTGCAAAACATACATGAAGTGCATGTAATCTACGAGTCTCTCGCTATGTATTCCTTTAAAAAAATCAGTAATATCAATTACATGTAGAGCATGTCTCTTTAGATGTTGGTTTGTTTTAAATGACGTGGCCTTGACCTTCTCCGCCGAACTACTTCCATGGGCAATATGGCTGAACCCTATACATCTGAGGTCAGAATCCGAATATGGCTGAGGATTTCCGAGTGTACAGTTCCAAGTCAAGTATTCACAAGTGGCACCACCTGTATTTTTATGCCCCTGCCACAAAGTGGCCGGGGCATATAGTTTTACCCATGTCCGTCATTCCGTCCTTCCATCCTTCCGTCCTTCCATCATTCCCAAATCAAACAGTTGTACAGACTTTTTTTCACAATGCCTGCACATATTGGCCTGATTTTTGGTGTGTAGCTAGATAATGACCAGTTACAGATCGAGTTCGCGTTTCGTCCCGGTTGACTTACTTTTGACTGTTTTATGGCTCCTAAACTTAGAAAATTTCATGAAAAATAGAAATTTTCATGACAATTACACATGTACGGACTTTTTTTCGCAATGCCTGCAGATATTGGCTTGATTTTTGGTGTGTTGACAGATAATGACCAGTTACAGATCGAGTTCGTGTTTCGTCCCAGTTGACCTACTTTGGACCTTTTACCCCTCCTGAACTTAGAAAATTCCATGAAAAATAGAAATTTTCATGACAAATACACATGTACAGATTTTTTTCACAATGCCTGCAGATACTGGCCTGATTTTTGGTGTGTTGCTTGATAATGACCCGTTACAGATCGAGTTTGCATTTTGCCCTTGTTGACCAACTTTTGACCATACAACACCTCCTGAACTTAAAATTTTTTTCAAAATTTAACAAATGTTTCTAATTTGCCCCTGGCGAGGGCATTCGTGTCATTCCAACACATCTAGTTTTACACTTTTTTCTCTATTTATGAAACTTTCATATGTCAAGATGAAGACAGGACACAAACTGTAACTGTTAGACCTAAAAACTTCTACTTGTATATCAAGGGAGGTCGTAAACTAGTCTGCTTGGAAACTTGAAGTTAGGTTATGTTGATCTACTGTATTTATTCTATCATTTCAACCCCTAAAAATAATTAAATTTTCTGAGGGTGGAAATAAAGAAGGGTATTTCAAAATTATAACTCTACAAATTAAGAGGTGGTCAAAATTAGGAACACTTTGTTATGGAGATTCATCGGTGGGCACCTAGTCAGTGGTTGTGTGCATACAGAAGGACATTGTTAGCATGACACTAGCGATACTTCACTGTAACAACTATAAACTGAAAGTCTTATATTTTTCAAAGTAACATCATACTTTTGAATGAAATTCACCTGATCTGATGTCACATAAACATCGGTAAATGGTGTGTTGCCTCAAAGTCTGCTACGTTTGCAGTGTCAGTACAAGCCCAATAATGGGATGTGTGATTGTTGTTTCAATTTTACCCACTAGGCGGCGATATCGGCGGACAGAGGGACAAGCAGCTTTAAGTAAGATACAAGATGAATTTTTAAAAAATAACCGGCTATTTGGTATTATTAGGTAACTTTGATTTGCATAATAAATATGGGAAAGTAAAGGCGCATTAAAAAATATAGGATCGGAAATAGCCCTTGCTCCCATGTTCTCAATCGGACATTACGAGTGGTCACTCATCCAAAAGCTAACCATGCTCAATCAACCTTAACTAAGATGATCTTTCCAACTGTGTTAACATTGTTTCTCCAAGCAGACGTATACATTTGTTGCAAAAAGTGTGTTATGGCATAGAGGTTAATTGCTTCCCTGGACAAAAGCATGAATTACACACGGGGCATGTGTGTATCAGGAATGATACAAGAGTTTGCTTCGTCATGGACATCCATCTGAATAAGTGTTATGTAATAAGTTTGCTAGTCAGATACAAAGTAAGACAGAGGCATTTCACCTAAACATCATCAGCAGTAAACATTGTCGGCAGTCGCGAAATTAGAATCATTTTAGAAATTATTATTAAGCTTTCAAAATGTAAAAATTAATTGCAGAGAAAGACCACCGTGGCACAAGACTCCCACGCCAGTCCTTTGATGATTAATTAATACTTGATCAAAACACACCAAATTGTATCTGTTTGTCCTAGAATATTCTAACACACCAAATTGTATCTGTTTGTCCTAGAATATTCTAACACACCAAATTGTATCTGCTAGCTCTAGAATATTCTAAAATGACATGAAGGGAGGTCCTTGGCAAGTCTCCTTTGTATCCTGAAATTAGGTCCCTGTGACCTATATTCTGTGAGCAACAAGCAGAAACTCATTTTGAGAGCCCAGAAAGTCAGACAGGGCACGAATCTTAACTGTTGGATCTAAAAATGTCTTTCTTAATATAAAGTGAGGTAATTGTAAAGTCTCCTTGGACATTCGAGATAAGGTCACTCTGACCTGTATTCTGTGAGCTATGTGGCACATTTCATTCATGTACATATATTCATTTTTAATTTTTCATGATGCATAGATATGGTTTTTAGCTAATATAATCTGAAATTTGAAAGGAATTGGTCAGATTTACCATTGTTTATTTAGGAAATGGTTTTGGATTTCAGATTTATGTGACAATAAATAGGATTTTCTATTAACCAATATGACACAAAGTGGGTTTGATTGTATATGTATATGATCATGTAGTCCATTAAAGTGCACAGTCATCACACCCACTAGGATTTTATACAAATCGGATTCAATTTTAGCTGAAAGCGTGACCAACAGGTCCCTTGTTATTTTACATTTTAAATGAGAGTGAATATTGAAGACTTCTCAGGTAATGTAATAGAAATAGGGTTGCTCATTCATTTGGGATATCCTAAACCAATGTCTTTTTGTGTCTTCAATTTCTGAAATTTTATGCAGTTTTAATGTATTTTATCTTTATTTTTGTAGCAGTCATTCAGATGCCCCACCCATCAGTAGAGGTTCTTTAGTCATTCAAAAATGTCATGAACAGTTGCAAGTTTTTACGATGATGGAATAGATGAGAGCAAAAGGCCGAACTTGACAGAAAGTGACATATTATAGCAGTAATTTGGGTGTCAGAGGTCAGAATCAAGTTATATTGACTGATAAACAAAGTAAAATAATCTGTTTCAGCCACAAATATATTGTTCCATTCTTGGAAACTTTGGTGAACACAAATTCAAGATTCTTACTAAATCATTTCCAGACAAGACAATCAGTATTCCATGAACTCTTGTGTGATTTATACATTGCAGTATCAGGGTTTAATTAACTCTGTTTTATTTAATATCACATTTCTGGTTTAGATATTAAAAGTACCATTAAAATTATGAATAAATGGTTTAATTGTAGAATTGTCTCATGCTCTGTATCAGCATGATGCTGCTTGCCGTGTGATTGCTCGTCTAACCAAAGAGGTTACAGCTGCTCGTGAAGGTATGTACATTATTATGCAGTCAGTATAATGTGTGTATTCCCAGTTGACCACCAAACAATATGTTAATTACCCTGATGCTTTCTGTGTTTGCTGTTCTCTGTGGAAATAAGTTCCATATCTAATCCAAGTTTTTATTTTTGAACCAGGGCTGACTATACTTTTCACATATTTATAACAGCACAAGGTAACAGCACACTGAAATTTTGGATAGACAAGGCTTGTATGCAGGAAATAGTTTTACTAACAGAGCAAAAAAAGGTTAGGGTGAAGTGTGTTATACAAAAATACCAATTTTATAACCTTTTGAAACATGAATCTCATTTCAGTATAACATTTAAAGGTAGCTTTATGATAGATTGGAGCATTGATGTCTGATACTTGTAGGAAATATTGTTTATATCAGACAGATTTGTTGGTTATTTCCCACAGCTTTGGCTACTCTCAAGCCCCAGGCTGGTATTACTGCTGCCCCTGGATCTACTGCTGTACCCCAGCCTGTCTACGCAGCAGAGGCTGGGCCTGAACGTGCTGAGGAGCCAATGGAGGCAGCAGGCATGACAGAAGAAATCCTACAGAAGGTATGTTGAAACATGTCTGTAGCACAAGTTACTTGCAACAATTCTGTGCAAGTTTTGAATCAAAGGATTTTAGTAGATCAGCTGACTGAAAGTCATGAGCTATAGCTTTCACTCTTTTTTTCACTGTCCGTCCGTCTGCCCATCTGTCTGTTAACAGGACACAAATCATAACCACTGACCCTTGAAGCTTCTAGGTGAACATCCATGCAGGTCAATAAAAAATCTCCTTTGAAACCTGAAATTAGGTGACTGCAACATACATCCACCAAGCTATTTGACTTGTAATTATCCTCTGCCTCAGTAATGATCAGCTCCATCCATCTTGTTGTCCATCCGTCTCTCTGTCTGTCCGTTAAAAATTATATGCGACACGATATCTCAAAAAGTTCAACTGGGATCTACTTCAAATTGTAGTATCAGGTACATCTTATGGGTCTCCAGAGCTGATTAGGTTTTGGTCACACTAAAATGATTTTTAGCGAACCTGTGAGCTTATGCAATGGTGCGGCGTCGTCTTTCTTATGTCGTGCTTTGTGCGTCAAATGTTGTCTGTACGTTAACCATAGCTATCTCAAAAAAGACACTAGCTAGCATCACCAATTTTTTGTAAATAATCAGTCATCTGAAAAACTATCAGATTTTGTTCATTTTTTTCTAACTGCATTTTCTTAGATTTTATAGGAAAAAACTAAAAAAGTTTAAAAATTGTCCAGCCAGATAGTCCAATGTTCCCTGGAACATTCTCTCTCAAGTTTGTTCAAATGGTTCCAGTTTGGAGATTTTTGGCCGAGTTACAAGAGGATGAACTTTGTCATCTGTCCAAGAAAGCATATTAAAATTTCAATATGAAATTGAGGTAATGGTGGCGCCACCTGCATCGGTCTTTTTTTGTACGGGGTCATCAGTGCCTGTATCACACCAAGGGCTACAAAAAACTTCTTCTCTGAAACCATATGGCCAAAATGTTCAATAATGCACAGAAATGATCCTAGAGTAGTGCTTTCTGAAGTTTGTTCAAATGGTCTCTGTTCAGTGACTTTTAGTCATATGCCATAACAGCCCATTTTAGCTCAGTGGCTACAAAGTTCTTCTAAAAATCCACTGGGCCAAATTCTTAAATCTCACACATTAATAATTATCCTCAGATGTTGATAATTCAAGTTTTTTCAAATGGTTGTGGTTCAGTGCTTTTTGGCTGAGTTAGGGGAAGCTGAACTTAGCCAGTTTGCTTTTTCTTCCCAAATGAGTTATAAACCTGCGAAACTTTTTTTTGACTGGCGCCACTGAAGCCAGTTTGTTAAATTTTTTTACAAGAATGATCCCCTCAATAATTCTTATAATAATTGTCTTTAATGGTTTCACATTAATGATTTTTGGCCGAATTATGGAGATTGAATTGCGTCATTTTACCATATATATTAGCTGTGTGATGCTGTTACATCTAACCTGGCACCAGTTTATCAGCATCTATTACATCATGGCACTAGACATTTAGATTTCAGGTTATCTTTGGTTAATATTGACAAGAATGTTTTTTTAAAAGCTTTCAAAAAATTGAATATATGATTTAAGTTATTCATCATACCAGGCAATGTTACAGTCATGGGTTTAAAGCTCTCTGTGGCTATATAAAGACAACTGTACATGGATTATAAATGATTGGTATCCCTACTCAACTTAATTCAAGAATTTACCATCAATGAGATATATCTGTATTATAATTTTGCATTCAGTATGCATCTGTAATTATTTTACATATATCCCTGATTTCTTTTTATTATGCCCTCGCCACAAAGTGGCCGGGGCATATAGTTTTACCCATGTCCGTCCTTCCGTCATTCCGAAATCAAACAGTTGTACGGACTTTTTTTCGCAATGCCTGCAGATATTGGCCTGATTTTTGGTGTGTGGGCAGATATAGACCAGTTACAGATAGTGTTCGCGTTTCGTCCCTGTTGACCTATTTTGACCGTTTTACGGCTCCTAAACTTAGAAATTTTCATGAAAAATAGAAATATTCATGACAGATACACATGTACGGACTTTTTTTCGCAATGCCTGCAGATATTGGCCTGATTTTTGGTGTGTGGGCAGATATAGACCAGTTACAGATCGAGTTCGCGTTTCCTCCCGGTTGACCCCCTTTTGACCATTTTACGGCTCCTGAACATAGAAAATTTCATGACAAATACACATGTACGGACTTTTTCGCAATGCCTTCAGATATTGGCCTGATTTTTGTTTTGGTGTATGGACAGATATAGACCAGTTACAGATCAAGTTCAAGTTTTGTCCCGATTGACCTACTTTTGACCGTTTTACGGCTCCTGAACATAGAAAATTTCATGGAAAATATGAAATTTCATGACAGATACACCTGTACGGACTTTTTTTCGCAATGCCTGCAGACAGTGGCCTGATTTTTGGTGTCTCCGCAGATATTGACCAGTTACAGGTCTAGTTCGCATTTCGTCCCAGTTGACCTACTTTTGACTGTTTTACGGCTCCTGAACATAGAAAATTTCATGAAAAATATGAAATTTCATGAAATATACACATGTACGGACATTTTTTCACAATGCCTGCAGATAGTGGCCTGATTTTTGGTGTCTTGGCAGATATTGACCAGTTACAGATGAAGTTTGCATTTCGTCCCAGTTGACCTACTTTTGACTGTTTTACGGCTCCTGAACACATGTATGGACTTTTTTTGGCAGTGCCTGCAGATACGGGCCTGATTTTTGGTTTGTAGGCAGATAATGACCAGTTACAGATCGAGTTCTTGTTTTGTCTCAGTTGACCTACTTTTGACCATTTGACTGCTCCTGAACAAAGAAAGTTTCATGAAAAATATAAATTTTCATAACAAATGCATATGTACTGACTTTTTTCCTCAGTGCCTGCAGATACCACCCTGATTTTTTATGTGTGGGCAGATAATGACAGTTACAGATGGAGTTCGCATTTCATCCCGGTTGACCTACTTTTGATTGTTTTACGGCTCCTAAACATAAAAAATTTCATGAAAGACAGAAATTTTTATGGAAAATGCACATGTATGGAATTTTTTTACAATGCCTGCATATACTGGCATGATTTTTGGTGTGTTGCTTGATAATGACCGGTTACAGATCGAGTTTGCGTTTTGCCCTTGTTGAACTACTTTTGACCATACGACACCTCCTGAACTTAAACAATTTTTCAAAATTTTACAAATGTTTCTAATTTGCCCAAGGCGGGGGCATTTGTGTCGTTCGGACACATCTAGTTTAATAAAAAATCAGCTAAAAAACATTTTGTATTTGGAAAAAATAATTTCAGTGTTATTTCAAGTAGGGACCACAGATGGCAGCACTTGGTTTATCATTGGTAGATTGCCAGTGCCTTGATGTTGGCCATTAGCCAAGATGATGTCAGCTCTATTAATAGTTTTGGCACAGTGCCAGGATTGAAAGAAGAAGTGCAGCCAGGTATAGGTCTACAGTTCACTCAGTGCATTAGCTGCATTCTATTTATAGCTTTGGCAGACTGCTCACTGCATCAGATTTGGCACCAGAGTTCAGCCTGGATCTATTTATAGCTTTGGGAGACTGCCAACTGTGTCAGATTATGTAAGGGGTCAAGGTTCACTCAGTGCAGCCAGGTACAGGTCAAAAGTTCATTCAGTGCAGTAGCTTGAGGCAGCAATTTGTTAAAGTTCACTCGGGGGCAACTGTCTTACTTACCTAAGCCTTGCCAGCCCAGTGCATCAAACTCAAGGGAAGTTTGATGTATTGGCCTGATATTTTTGCCTGTCAATGCGTCTTTGATGGTATTCTCATTTACAAGACAGGTGGTGCCACCTACATTGACTTTTGCAGTGTATGCGCCTGCTTATTTCTACAGAGGAATTTTATACATCAGCCTAAAATTGGGCATATTTATACATATCGGGTAGCTTTATCGTGTCAAGACTTGTGACGCCACCTACAATAATCTTTGCACAGTGTATGTCCCTGCTTATTTCGCTTATTAGACATATACGTCTGACATTGGTCATATGTATATATCTCTTTGTTGTATACAAGACTGGTGGTGCCAGCTACAATCGTTTTTGTGTTGTGTGCACCCATGCCAGAATTTCAGCAGTGGTGATTGTGTAATTGTTTCTTGTTCAAAGTATTTAGAACTTGCATTGTTAATATACATGTTATACATGTTCTTGAAAAGTAATGGTCCAGCATTGAAGCATTATACCTGGTGTAATCTCATTGCAATTCGCATTAGGCCTGAAGGCCTTGTTATTAAATTTTTTTATGCAACATTTTAACATATATGTGACACGATATCTCGAAAAGTTTTACACAGGTCTACTCCTAGATGTAGTAGCAGGTGCACCTTATGGGTCTTCAGAGTTTATTAGGTTTTGGTCACACTTGAATGATTTTTAAATTTTTTAGCAAACCTGTGAGCTTATGCGATGGTGCGTTGTCGTCCGTTGTACGTCATGTGTCATGCGTCGTGCTTCATACGTCTTGTGTTGTGCGTGGTCTATAGCTATCTCAAAAATGGAAGGAGCTAGCATCACCAAATTTTTTGCAAATAATCAGTCATCTGGAAAACTCTATAGGATTTTGTTTATTTATTTCTAACTACACTTTCTTAGATTTTATAGGGAAAAAGCTAAAAAGAGCTTTAAAAATCTTCTTCTCCAAAACTGTGATAAAATGTGATAAAATATAAGGATCTAATGTAAGTGCTAACTGACAAGATTTAAGAAGATATAAATACTTTGTAGCATTTCATTCATATCTCTTAAAGTTGGCAGGGCCTAGGTGTGAATAACACTGTTAACTTAGTATTAAAATTAGGAATATTGGTCAAACTTTGTTGGATTAATTTTTAGCTCAGCTGACTATAAGTCATCTGAGCTATAGTCGTGGTCCATTGTCCGTCGTCCATCCGTCTGTCCGTCCGTCCATAGATGTGGCACGTTTTGAAACCATATGACCTAGGAATCCAAAATTCCTCATAATGTTAGATGTCCCCAAGATCTCCTACCAAGCCGAAAACAGGGTCATTGCAACTTAGTTTCTTTGAGAAATTAAGGAAAAACCTCAATTTTTTTATTAAAACCTATTTTCACACTTCAGGACTGCCTAATATCAAAACCACTCATCTGTTTTTCCTCATATTTACCATAAATATTCCTCTATATAGTTCCTATGTACATGCCGGAAATTATGTCTGTATAATATAATTTAAAAAAGTTATGGGCCCAAACAATGCATTTTGTAAAAAATCAGGAAAGATATTTGATCACTTAACACAAAACATGTTAAAGCTATGGACTTTTTTTCCATTAATATAACTTTAATTAATCAAAATTAAATTGTATACCCAAAATTAGATCAAAATCTTTTAAATTTTTTAAAATATTAACAAAAATAAAAAAATTGGTACCTTAAATTTTGCCCAACTTTGACCATGGCATGTTTTTTTCCTATTAGTACTGTGAATTTGATTTTCACAGCATGTTTTTGTTAGCATTTTGTCTGTTAACACCAAAAATTTAAAACCAGTTGATCAAAAACTGTAGATTTTATTCAAGTTTTCAAGCACCATGCAACATTGTTCACATCAGGCTAGTGTAATGCAGTGTGCAAGAGCTCAGCTTCCCAGCTTCAGCTCTCAGTTCCTAAAATTTGGCATACAATTAGATGTCTCCAAAATCCCCTACCAAGCCAAGAATTTGGTCACTAGGACTTAATACCTTCCAGATATTAATGAAAAACTTCATTTTTCCATTAAAAACCCATTGTTACACTTCAAGACTGCCTAATATCAAAACCACTGATCTGACTTTAATCATATATAATATACATATTTTTTCTATACATTCTCAATGCACATGCCAGATATGATGTCAGTATTGCGTAATTGTTTTAAGTTATGGGCCCAAACATAATGCAATTTGTAAAAAATCAAGAAATATATTTACTCCCTTAACAAGGAGATTGCTGAAGCTAGAGATTTTTTGTCAGAAATGTAACATTATTTAATCAAGATTCAATTGAATACCCAAAATTAGTTCTGAATTTTACAAATTTTATAAGTTATTCGTATAAATATAAAATTAGTACCTTAAATTTTGTCAAACTTTGACCATGGCACGTTTGTTTCCTGTGAGCACTGTTGATATAATTTTCATATCATGCACACATAAGGATTTTAGCTTTTTAGTTTAGAAAGCTGAAAGAAATTGGCAAAAAATTGTAGTTTTAATTACTGTTTTTACGAGACCATGTCAGACCTTTGCCCCACTCCAGCCCCTCTTGAGTCACCTGTATGTTGACCTTGTTGAACCTTGTCGCTTGAGGCGAGGCATGCACTGGGGCAGCAATGCAGCTTATGGCCAGCCACAGTTAATCCAGGTGTCCAACCCAACTCATCTAGTAGTTTTAACCAACAACATAACAATAAACAATAAATTAATCAATTTTTATTGGTTTTTAATAACAAATTAAAGAAAAATAGAAAAGGAATTTGTTAGTTTATAATAACAGGAAATTAACTTGCAGTTACTGATGATATAAGAATCTAGTATCGATGGATAGAATGTCACGTATTCCAGATAACACCATGCAGTCACCTATGGTATTTTTCAGTTCAATTTTAATGATAAAAATGTAAATCATATTATTCATTACTAATCATAAGGGATCATATGAAGGAAATTATGGTAGACAAAGATGCAGTTGATAATATTAATCTAGATTCCTACTGTGTCTAGTGTGTACATTGATGTGAAATTAGGTCAAAACGAATATATTACATTTATTTTTTTTAATATACATAAAAGCCATAAAACCAGGTACTTATGATCATTACTTAAATGTTTGAATTTTGTATATTCTGGGTTCTCAACATCATTGTTTGGTGAAAACTGAATAAATACCAGACATGGTGCAAATACTTTGCAATTGTATTTAAATACGAATATGAATATGTACTCCATTATAAAATTTCTTGCATAAAGAATGGGAATATAGGTAAAAATGAAAGTATATGAATACCAGTGCAAATACATTCAAAATGTATTCCTGAATGCATTCATGAATATATTCTTTATTATTAATTTAATAATCATTTCAGTTATATTTCATTTTAAAAAATCATACGATTCTCTTATTATTTTTAATAAAAATTATATTTGGGACAATATTTGTAATTTTTTTAATAAATAGTTAAACTCTTATATTATATGTTCTGCTTATAAGTTATATGGCCAAGTCAAAATCTGTGTGACAATAGTACTCCATTTGTTAATAAAATAAATGAAATCAATCCTCTTCCCTGTCTCCAAAGGTACTATCAAAATCATAGATAAGCTAAACAACAACAACTCATAATACAGCTTATATTTATTACCACAAAAAACCAGCATGTGCCTCATTTCTAAATCATATTTTTTATCATATATAACAGCTGAGCGCTGTGACCCATAGGTCCCTTGTTAACTCATATGGCCATATATTTAACTTAATTACCTTCACACATTATTTGTTTATGAAATGTTACTTTTATTAGCCCTCAGCCCTTAGGCTGATGGGCTATTGTCGTCACCCAAGCTGTCCGTCCGATTGTCCGTCTGGCGTCCGTTAACTTTTACCTTGTGAGCAGGATATCTTGAAAAGGATTCACCGTCAGAATTTTTTTCCTCGGTAAAAAATGTATATCGCCAAAATCTTGGTCAAGTTCGAAGATGAGTGACCTTGACCTATTTTTCTACATTTTAGAGCTGATTATAGAAAAACACTTAGATGCTTATTACTCAGGAACCATTTAGTGGATTTTCACAAAACTTACTATGATTATTCGGACTGATAGTCTGTACATGCTTCATAAGTTTGGTGGCACCACCTACAATTTCTGATTTTTAATTAATTTTTATTGGATTTTTCAACTTTGGGCTTGTGAGCGGGATATTTATAAAAGGATTCACAATAGGAATTTTATTTCTTTGGTGAAGATGTATAATGACAAAATCTCAGTCAAGTTCGAAGATGGGTGATCTTGACCTATTTTTCTACGTTTTAGAGCTGATTCTAGAAAAAAACATTTAGAAGCTTATTTCTCAGGAACCATTGGGTGGATTTTCACAATACTTACTATGATTATAGGGACTGATGGTCTGTAACTGCTGCACAAGACAAGTTTGGGGGCGCCACCTGCAATTTCTATTTTTTAATGAATTTTTCTTGGATTTTTCAACTTTGGCCTTGTGAGCGGGATATCTCTAAAAGGATTCACAATAGGAATTTTATTTCTTTGGTGAAGATGTATATCGACAAAATCTCAGTCAAGTTCGAAGATGGGTGACCTTGACCTACTTTTCAAGGTCACAGAGCTTATTATAGAATAAAACCATTTTAAATTTATAACTGAGACATGTACAGATATACATCCATGTGAGAACAGATATTTAGTACTTGTTACTGTTACCACCTCTAAACACTGTTCTTTTGGCTGAGGGCTTTTGTTAGCTTCTGCTGATATTCTATGACTTACTGTAGGCCTATTTGTTCCCTTGGTGCATCACTAAATTGTTTAGCTCATGTCCATTATTCTATAATTTACAGAGTTTCATTTTAGCAGGGCCATTTTCTCATAGCTTTTCTAATGATAATATACATGAAAAACCAAAAGAAATAAAAATATTTTGCAGTTACTAATATTTTCCAAAATTCAGCAGAGAGATGTGACCCATAGGTCCCTTGTTGTAGCGATCACCCTTTGTCCGTCAACCATCGGGCCGTCCGTTAACAGGGCACAAATCATTACCGCTGGACCTGGAATCTTCTCACTTGACATCCAGGGAGGTCCATGAGAATCTCCTTGGAAACCTGAAATTAGGTCTCTGTTACCCATATCCTTCGAGCTATGGGGCTCTGAAGTACATCCCTGAATAATGCAAAATTTGATAGAAAAGCTCCAGTATCTGAATAACTACTGCATTGATCACCATGAATCTTCGCATGAATATAGATCATGGGATGTTCCATCACTTCCTGCAGACTGGTGGCGCCACCTGTATTTTTCCAATTTTTACGAATTTTTCTCTTTTTTTCAGACCTGCAATGAAACTGTCATCTGTTAACAGGGCACAATACGTAACCACTGGACCAGGAATCTTCAAATTTAATATCCTGGGAGGTCCATGAAAAATCTTCTCAAAAACCTGAAATTAGGTCTCTGTTACCCTTATCCTTCAAGCTATGGTGCTCAGAATACCCCCCAGAATACTACAAAATTTGATACAAAAGCTCAAGTATCGGAATAACTAATGCATTTATCTCCGGGATTCTTTGCAGGCATATTGATCATGGAGTGTTCCATCAGTTCCTGCAAACTGGTGGTGCCACTTGTATTTTTTCCAATTTTTACGAATTTTTTTCTTTATTTTTGAGACTTTCAAAGAAGCTGTCATCTGTTAACAGGGTACAAATTGAAACTGCTGGACCTGGAATCTTCTAACTTGACATCAAGGGAGGTCCATGAAAAGTGTCTGTGGAAACATGAAATTAGGTCTCCATACCCATATCCTCCGAGCTATGGGGCTGGTTAATACCCCTAAGAATAATTGTATCAGCCAAAACGAAGTTTTGCAGATACTATGTTTTTGACCGGGTTCCGCCGCCGCCGCCGCATTCGTTTTCGGAGAACTCCTCTGAGACTACTGGACGGATTTTTGCGAAACTTACACAAATTATCGGGTCACATGTGGACTGGTGCCTAACCAAGTGACCTTGCCCTCTGACCTTTCCTCTCTGCCCAGCGTCCGTTTGTGCGTCTGTTTCCACACATAAACCCATATATCTCAGGAACCGTTTGACCGATCAGGAAAAAATTTTTTTACACAAATGTAGCCCTGGGATAGCTTTATAACATACAAAAAATGGTGGCGCCACCTGCAGCCATTTTTGCACAGTGTCCATCTGTTTGTTTGCCTTAGGTTAAAATCACTCATATCTTGGCATTGGTTTGACCAAATTACCTGAAATTCAGCATACATATACATCCCGTATAGCTTTCTTCATTTTATGACAGGTGGCGCAACCTACATTCACGTTCACACTGTAGACATCCATGCTTATATCTCCGGACTCGTTCAACCAATCAGGAAAAAAAATTTACACAAAT
The DNA here is from genome assembly GCA_026874595.1 of Sipunculus nudus. Taxonomy (NCBI): domain Eukaryota; kingdom Metazoa; phylum Annelida; class Sipuncula; order Golfingiida; family Sipunculidae; genus Sipunculus; species Sipunculus nudus. Next base: position 49,218,351 of record CM049312.1, read on the forward strand.
GTAGCCCTTGGATAGCTTTATAACATATACAAAAATGGTGGCGCCACCTGCACCCATTTTTGCACAGCGTCCATTTGTTTGTCTGCCTTGAGTTTAAATCACTCTTATCTCTGCAGTGGTTTGACCAAATTACCTGTAATTTGGCATGCATATACTTCCTAGATAGCTTTCTTGATTTTATGACAGGTGGCGCCACCTACATTCACGTTCACGCTGCAGACATTAATGCTTATATCTCCGGAACGGTTTGACCAATCAGGAAAAAAAAAATACACAAATGTAGCCCTTGGATAGCTTTATAACATACACAAAAATGGTGGCGCCACCTGCAGCCATTTTTGCACAGCGTCCATCTGTTTGTCTGCTGTGGGATAAAATCACTCATATCTCTGCAGTGGTTTGACTACAATCATGTTTATGTGGCAGAGATCCATTCTAATATGTAACACATGTAACTCGATATATCCCCTTGCCACTCAATCCATGCCTCACTTCACCTGTCCTTCTCTGATTTTGGCGGATACATGTAGTCGCTTGTCGACTACCTGTATTCTAGTTAAAAATGTGATACAAAAGCTGAAGTATCTGAATAACTAATGTACAGATGGCCATGATTTTTTGCATGCATATTGATCATGGAGTGATTCATCAGTTCCTGCAGACTGGTGGCACCACCAATATATTTTTTTTATTTGTACATATTTTTTTCTCATTTTGAGACTTTCAAATAAAGTCTCATCTTGTAACAGGGCACAAATCGTAACCACCTGACCTAGAATCTTCATACTTGACATCTAGGGAGGTCCATGAAAAGTCTTCATGGAAACATGAAATTAGGTCTCTGCTACCCATATCCTCTGAGCTATGGGGCTCGCAAGTACCCCCAAAATAATTAAAAATGTGATACAAAAACTGTGTTCGTTTCTGGAGAACTCCTGACACCCTTAGAATGATCTTTTGTAACCCGGCATAGTTGTTCCCTCACCTATGTAGTTGTGCATAACAAAGACAGGTGGCACCACCTGCAATCCTTTCTGTGCAGTCTGAATCTGGATGTCTTTTAGATAACAGCCCATATCTCAGGAGTGTCTAAATGTATTGAGCTGAAAGTTTGCTTGTACATAGATCTTGGATCTGTCCATTTTGTAATTGCGACTGGTAGCGCCACCTACAATACTTTTTGCATAGCATCCTTCTGTGCATTTGCCATCTGTTCGTCTTAGTGGTTCTTCAATGTATTGGGTTGAAATTGTGCATGTTCATTGATCCTCGACATCTTCATCTCATAAACAAGACTTGTGGCGCCATCTGCAATAATTTTCACATGGCGTCCATCCGTATATTTACTTTTGGTAAAAATTGCTCATATCTCAGGAGTGGTTCCAGGTATTGATCTGAAATTTGGCATGTCCATCCATCTTGGAAAGTTTTCTCGTAAACCATGCAGATGTCGCCACCTACCTCCAAGTTTTTGTAGAATAAATTAATGTCCTTTTCTCAGGAGTGATTTGCCTTATTGGCCTGAAATTGTGCATATCCATAGATCATGGACTCCTCCATCTTGTACTCAAGACTGGTGGTGCCATCTGCAATCATTTTCCGAAGGTGTCCAGCCGTACGTGTGCTTTGTGTGGAAATAGCTCATATCACCAAATTGGTTCAAGGTATTGGTCTGAAATTTGGCATATCCATCCAACTTGTAAAGTTTCTCGTAAACCAGACAGGTGGCGCCACTTACCTTCCCATTTCCGTAGAATAAATTACTGCTCTTTTCTTAGGAGTGGTGTGCCATATTGGCCTGAAATTGTGCATGTCCATATATCTTGGACTCCTCCATGTTGTTCTCAAGACTGGAGGCACCATCTGCAATTGTTTTCCTGTGGTGTCCATCTGTACATTTGCTTTGGGTGAAAATTGCTCATATCTTAGGAATCTTTCAAGGTATTGGTCTGAAATTTGGCATATCAATCCATCTTGGAGAGTTTTCTCATAAACCAAACAGGTGTGGCCAGGTGTTTTTGTTGATTAAATTAATGCCCTTTTCTCAGAGTTTTTGTGGACTATATTCAGGAGTGGTGTGACATACCACTTAATCCATCCCTCACTCCACCTGTACCACCCTGACTTCGGCGGATACACATTGTCACCTGGCAAATGTTTTCTAGTAAAAAAAGTGATACAAAAACTCAACTACTGCACTGATGACAATGATACTTAGCATGCATATTGATAAAGGAGTGTTTCATCAGTTCCTGTACACTGGGGGTGCCACCATTTTTTTTTTTTTCAATTTTTTAGGCATTTTTTATGTATTGATGAGACCTTAAAATGAAGTGGTCATCTGTTAACATGGCACAAACCGTAACTGCTGAACCTAGAATCTTCTTACTTGACATCCAGGGAGACTAATGAAAAATCTCCTTGGAAACCTGAAATTAGGTCTCTGTTACCCATATTCTCCGAGCTATAGGGCTTGTAAATACCCCCAAGAATAATTAAAAATTTGATACAAACAAAAGCTCCAGTATCTGAATAACTAATTCTTGGATAGTCATGATTCTTTGGATATATATTGATCATGGAGTGTTTCATCAATCCTGCAGACTTGTGGCACTACCTGTATTTTTTTCAAATTTTACACATTTTTAGCTCAGCTGACTATAAGTCATCTGAGCTATAGTTGTGGTCCATTGTCCGTCGTCCGTCCGTCTGTCCGTCCGTCCGTAGATGTGGCACGTTTTGAAACCGTAAAACCTAGGAATCCAAAATTCAGCATAATGTTAGATATCCCCAAGATCTCCTACCAAGCCGAAAACTGGGTCTTTGCGACTTCGTTCCTTTGAGAAATTAAGGAAAAACCTCAATTTTTTATTAAAATCCTATTTTCACACTTCAGGACTGCCTAATATCAAAACTACTCATCTGTTTTTCCCCATATTTACCATAAATATTCTTCTATATAGTTCCTATGTACATGCCAGAAATTAAGACTGAAAAGTATAAATTCTTTAAGTTATGGGCCCAAACATAATGGACTTTGTAAAAAATCAGGAAAAATAATAACTCACTTAACATGAAAAATTTTGAAACTAGAGTCTATTTTCTCAAGTATATAACTATGTTTAATTAAGATTCAATTGTTTACCCAAAATTAGATCTGAATTTTGTAAATTTTTTAAGTTATTAGCATAAAAAAAAAATCAGTACCTTAAATTTTGCCCAACTTTGATCGTGGCACGTTTTTTTCCTGGAAGCACCATTGATTTAATTTTCACAGCATGTAAACATAAATATTTAGTTTGTCTAAATCTGAAATGTGAAAATAAAAGCTTGAAAATTAAGCTAGTTATTGATTTTTTTTTCTGTAGTCACTTGCTTTGATTACAGATGCAGGGTCCCACTCCAGGTCACTGGAAGTCAGCTATGCCAGGGTTACTGATTTGTTACAGTCACTGGGGGAGATCCCCTGCTGTGACAGGTGTACAGTTTTTCTCATATCACCATCCCAATCACCCCCCCCCCCCCCCCCCCCCCCGCAAACCCAACCCACCAAGTGTTATGCAGTAATTGTTATTGTTTTCACTGTATCTCCTTAATTGTATTGCTGTTTCCACTCCGATATGCAAAAACTTTCCTTGAAAAAATAATTCAAGGTGTAATCCAGAAGATGCAATGTTGTGTAATGTAGCATTTTTAAAGAAATCAATTTTCTTTTAAATGATTTTAACAAATATAAATGAACCCATCAGTATGCTTAAATTATTATAAAATATGAAGCACATTATGGATAAATAAAGACACAATTAAAAATTGTGAAATCTAAATCAAGTATTATTTTTAGATACTGTTTTGCAGATTTAAAAGATATATTATCGTTGTAAAAAATAGATAAACATTTGTATGCATGATGTGGTGTTATCTGACAAGATTGAGATTTATGATGATACAATTGAGAATTATGTATCAACTTTTATATTCAGATATATATGTTAAATTGGAAATGTATAGAAATATAAACTTAAATTAGAAAATTATTGATGTGATAAAAAAATCAGGATGTTCATTATTTTCCTGCCTCAGCAGAATTTGAGATCAGGCTTTGTTTGCCCTGTTTTATGTTGTTAATTAGCTATATTTCAACTGTATACATTTCATAAAAAAAATACATATATATTTAATAATATATATTATACAAAAAAAATAGATTCAATTGAACAAATGTGTAAACTACTGAAATGTCAACAGTTAATCAAAAAACCAATTAATGATCATGGTTATAGTACAGATCATTTGTTCACAAACTGCTCACATGCTTTAGTTTCAACATTAGGAAACACATGGTCAGGTCACAAAATATTTTTTGCAACAATTTCTTGCTCATCAATACAAACCAATCATATAAACCAACCATGGCCTTTATTACCTCTTCCTCTTACACTTTATCTCCATTAGATATTATTTTTGATTTTTACCTTCAAGGTTAACGTCAGCTGAGCATAGTGACCCATAGGTCCCTTGTTTTCTATTTATGAGACCTTCAAATGAAGTTGTGATCTGTCCAAAAGCCCACAGAAACCCATTTAAAAGGACTCTTCACAAATACATAATTTGTTTGCACTCTGGCAGTCATTTTTGCTCATTGTTCAACATTCCTTAAATTCAGCAGAGCGTCATGGCCCATGGGCCACTTGTTAGCAAATCTGTGAGCTCATGCAATGGTGTGGCGTTGTCCGTCGTCCATCTTCCGTCGTCCGTTGTCCATCTTCCGTCATCCATTGTGCATCATAGCTATCTCAAAAAGGGCAGGAGCTAGCATCACCATTTTTTTGCCAAAGATTTGTCATCTAAAAATTATCAGATTTTTAGGAACCTTTGAGCTTATGCAATGTTGCTGCATCGTCCATCATAGGTCAGTGCCTTGTCCATCGTCTCTAGTTAACCATAGCTATCTCAAAAATTGCAGGAGCTAGCATTACCAAGCAGGTTACTGGACCGGCTACAGAGAGTGCAGAATGCAGCTGCTAGGCTTGTAACTGGTGCCAAGAAGCACAACCACATTACACAAATACTTAAAGAACTCCGTTGGCTCCCAGTGTGACAGCCCATTGATTTTAAAATTTTATTATTAGTATACAAAGCCATAAATGGTCAATCGCCTATTTACAGTAGGAACCTCTTAACTTTTTATGTTCCAGTCAGGCAGCTTATGTCATCTGACCAAGGACTCTTAGTGATTCCTAAGTGAGATGTGTCGTTCAAGAGCTTTCTCAGCTGTGGCACCAAGGTTGTGGAATGAACTTCCGCACTCAATTAGACCCCTGCCTTCTTTAGCTCCTTTTAAAAGAAATCTTCAAACTTACCTTTTTATATTAGCTTTTGGTAGTTCTTAGAAATTAGGGTTCTCTTTTAGGAATCTTTGCTTTAGAAGGAATCTACATTTTATGTTTTAGTAAAACTCTGGTCTGTGTCTTGTAAAGTGCTTTTGATAACTATTTTGTTGAATTAGCGCTATACAAATTAAATATATTATTATTATTATTATTATTTTAGTTAGGGTCCCGCTTGACAAGCGTTGCCCCTTAGTGATCACCCTGTAAGTCCGTCCTTCCGTCAGTGACACTTTCTTCCGCGCGCGATAACTCAACAACAACATACTGCAGCTTTCCCAAATTAACAGGGTTGATTGGTATCTATGAGGGCTCCAGACCGAACAAATTACAGACTTGTCGGAATTCCAATATGGTCACCACAGCCCAATCGCTGATTTTCTTTCACGTGCGATAACTCAACAACAACCTACTGCAGCTTTCCCAAATTTATAGGGATGATTGGTACCTATAAGGGAACCAGACCTATTGAATTACAGACCTGTTGGAATTCCAATATGGCCGCCACAGCCGATGGCTGAATTTCTTTCGCACACAATAACTTAACAACAACCTACTGCAGCTTTCCCAATTTCACATGGATCATTGGTGCCTATGAGGGCTCCAGACCTATTGAATTACAGACTGGCTCAAAATCAAATATGGCTAACAGATTACATTCGTTGTTTTTCTATTGCACACATTATTTCAGACATATCTTCTTCAATATCATTTGATCCATTAGGATTTTTTTCCCTCATGCATATGGATAAAATCTGTTTCTGTTTGTCATATTTTACAAATTTAACTTAAATTTTCACCCACATGTAAACTAGTCCAGCACTTGCAGAAACGCGTGGCCCTCTGAGGACCATTGTCTGACCACATCTAGTTTTGATTTTTACTATCTGGCGACTAATCTCCTAACAGAGAAAATTCTCGTTAATACAGAAAAGGCTACATTTGTTTTCCAACAAAACCACAAATCACCCAGGTTCGGGGGGGGGGGGGGGGGTTGGGGGATTCAATATGTAGGATTAAAGATTACAAAAATGGGAAGGAAAAACAGACTGCACATGACTAATTATAAAAAAAGTACAAGGTAAATTTATAATGTTTAAATTTGTATTATTTGGTTAATGGTATGGTCAGGAATGCATAATGATGCTGCAAGTGCACATCATTTGAGTCATTTAGTAGTCCTGCACTTGTTATTGATATAACACTTGCAGCTTATGCTGCCTTTTACATGTTCGATAAAGCTGATTTGTTGCTCACTTCACTACAGCTTCAAGATAGGGCAACCTTGCTGACAGCAGAACGGAAGAAGAGAGGAAAGACTGTCCCAGAAGGACTTGCTACATCAGATGATATTCGTTCCTACAGACAGCTGGCTTCTCATGTGGTAAGGAAGGTTTAAGTAAAAAATTATATATGTTTTGTGTTATTATCTCAGCTGACTATTGGTCATCTGAGCAATAGTGATGGTCTTTTGTCCATCTGGCCATTAACAAGGCACCTTTTGAAACCGTTAGACCTACAAATCCAAAATTCATCACACAGTTGGAAATCCCTGAGTCCTCCTGCTAAACCCCAAACTGGGTCACATATTTTGCATAACTTTTCCTCTATATGTTTCATATGATCTTTCCAGAAATATAGCCTGTATTGCCTTATTTGTAGGAGTGATAGGCCCAAACATAATGTATATTATAAAAATATCAGGAAAGATATTTACCCTTCAAACATGGTAACTGTTGAAGCTGGAGAGCCTTTTTCAAGCATGTACCTTTATTGAATGAACATTAAACTGTATGCCAGAAATTAGATCTAAATTTTGTAATTTATTTAAGTTATTAGCAAAAATATAAAATCAATACTTTTAATTTTGCCAAACTTTGGACATGGCACATATTTTCCCCTGTACATACTGTTGATTTATTTATCACAACATATATACATAAGGATTTAATCTTTCAAAATCTGAAATTTCAATGGAATATACTTCTTCTCTGCAACCCGCCCCCCTCTCCCCCAAAGACAGGATGAATAAACTAGATGAATGTTATAATTTCCCTGTTTAATTCATTCTTATTGTTGACATTTGCTACATTTTTGTACAATACAAGTACGCAAAGTGATGTATTGCTATAACAGTGTGGAGCATTTCATTCATATCTCTTAAGGCTTGCTAGGCAGTGCAATGCATACCACTGCTACACTAGTCAAGAATACTGGGCAATTTCCTGGAATTTAATCTTTAGCTGATTTGGCCATATGTTTAAACTTTTTTAATCATTAATTACATTAACACATTTTTTGTTTATAAAAAATATCCTTTCACATTACTCTTAGGCCCATAACCTTTTTAACTCAGCTGACTTTAACTCATCTGAGCTATAGTGATGGTCCTTTGTCTGTTTTCTGTCTAGCTGGCCATCCTGGACAAATGAATCCAAAATTCTACATACAGTTAAATGTCCCCAAGTTCTTCTACCAAACCAAAAATGGGTCACTGTGACTTCTTTCCTTTGAGAAATTAAGCAAAAAACTCTTTGTTTTCCAGTAAAAACCTATTGTTACACTTCAAAACTACCCACTATGAAAACAACTAGTGTTATTGTATTCATGTTTTATATAACCATTTCTGCATATCTTTCTGTTGTACATGCCATAAATTAAGTCAATATTGCTTAAATTATTGAAGCTATGTGCTAAAACACAATGCACTTTGTCAAAAATCAGGAAATATATTTACTCACCTAACAAGGTAATTGCTTAAGTTAGAGATTTTTTTCCAAGGATATAACTTTATTTAATCAAGATTCAAGTATATACCAGAAATCAGATAAGAATTTTGTAAGCTATTAGCATAATTATAAAAACAGTACCTTAAATTTGGCCCAACTTTGAGCATGGCACATTTTTTTCCTATGAGTACTGTGGGTTTAATTTTCATAGCATGTACAAATAAGGATTCAATATGTTAAAATCTGAAATTGAAATTTTTTCTCCCTATATTTTTCAGATTGCCATATTACAGCAATGTGTCATTTTCTGAGCATTTTATCTAGTTTCCTGAACCCTGGTGTGTTAACTTTGTCCCCCCAATATGGTAAAATATTAGATTTTTATATAAGTACTCATTGACACAATTTAAGCTTAATAATGGAATGAAAACACCCTAGTCATCAACAATCCTGTTTTATATGTAAAAAAAAATGCAAGTGTTCTGCAAGCTATATTTAAATTTTACAGCTATAAATTGTAATTTATAGCCATTAGAGTGGGTTGTAGTGGCCTGTCCAAGTTTGGTGGTGTTCTCTGGGTCCTCCGTCTCTACGACTACCTAACTCCAACATCTGAGCCATGGAGATTGTCTCAAATCAGTTACTATAGCTAGTTGTTCAATCCATGTAAAATAAATTAAGTTAACTGTTCATATATAAAAGCCATGATAGGGGTAACTTTTAGCCATTATTAAAATGTTTTGAATTTTTATCTCCTTAATTATGTCTCCCCTCCCCATGGGGGAAACATATAGTGTTTGGTCTGTTGCCTGTCGTGTTTGGTGTTGGTGTCATATCTTGAACGAGATAAATTTTGAACAAGTCAACATTTTTATGCCCCGGCCACAAAGCGAAAACATGTGACCTTGACCTTCATTATCAAGGTCAAATAGGTCAAAATAAATGTTTCTGGTGAACCCTAAAACCTTTGAAGTATCTCATATTTACCCCTCAAATTTGAAACATTAATTGTATTGATCACATTGTTTGAGGAGCTTGACAATTGGTGATCTTGACCTGGGTCTTCAAGGTCAAATAAGCCAGAATAGATATTATTTGTGAATTGTAAACTTTTGAACCCCTAGACATATTTTCTTGAAATTCAACTTTTGAAACGTCTCTACCAGTATCTCGGAGAAGTATAAAAACCAGTGACCTTGACCTTCATCATCAAGGTCAAATAGGCCTAAATAGAATTTTTTGGTAAACCCCATAACTTTTGAAGTATTGTGTGTTTTTTCCTCAAATCTGAAACACTAATTGTTTTAATCAAGTCACTTGAGGAGCTCGTAAACTGGTGACCTTGACCTCGATCTTCTAAGTCAAATCAGCCAAGATAAATTTTTTTTTTAAAAAGCTATAACTTTTGAACCAATTGATTTATTTTCATGAAATTCAAACTGTGAATTGATTCTCAGACAAGTTAAAAAAAAAAGGTGACCTTGACCCTCATCATCAAGGTCAAATAGGCCTACATAGAATTATTTGTGAACCCCATTACTTTTGAAGAATTAACATATTTTTTCTCAAATTTGAAACACTAATTGTTTTTATTAAGTTCCTTGAGGAGCTCAAAACCTGGTGACCTTCACATGGATCTTCAAGGTCAAACCAGCCAGAATAAAATCTCAGATCTGTTCATAACCTGGGTACCTTGTTCATCATCATACAAGGTCAAATCTTTAGAAATCCAGGATTGAAGTTAACATCAAACAGCTAAATGTTAGTAAACTGAGCTATAGTCGTGGTCCTTTGTCTGTCAGCTGTCCATCTGTTAAACTGGCACATTTTAAAAACGTTGGATCTACAAGTTGAAATTTAGGCGTAGACTTCGCACCTTCAAGATATTCAGGAAAAACCTCTGTTTTCCATTAAAAACCCATTGTTACACTTCAAGACTGCCTAATTTCAGCTGAATTTGATCAGAGTAAATATGCATATTTTTCTGTACATTTGTATTCATAATTAAAAAAATAAGAACAGTATTGCCTTATTGGTTGAATTTATGGGCCTGACCATAATGCACTTTTTAAAAAATCAGGAAATATATTTACTCACTTAACATAAGAATTGCTGAAGCTAGAGACTTTTTTTCATGGAAATAATTTCATTTAATCAAGATTCAGTTGTTTACCAAAAATTAGATTTGAATTTTTCAAATTTTATTAGTTATTTGCATAAATAAAAAATCAGTTCCTTAAATTTTGCCCATCTTTGGCTATGGAATGTTTTTTCCTGTAAGCACTGTTGATTAAATTTTCAAATCATGCTTAAGTAAGAATTTTAGCTTTTAATTCTGAAGTTGGAAAGGAATTGATAAAAAAACTGTAGCTTTTATTAAAGTTTTTATGAGACCATGTCACACCTTGGCTGTACTGAAGGCCCTCTTATATGTCCCCACATTGACCTTTCAGGCCAATTATGCATGCTTGAAGCCAGGCACTTTGCAGCCAGCCAGCTCTTGGTTGGGTTTATTGCAGTATTTGTTTTGGCCAAAAACATAACAATAAACAATATTTTTTTTTTAAATTATTGGTTTATGATAAGAACTTTAAGAAAAATAAATGGAAAAGGAATTTTATAGTTAATGAGTAACAGGGCATTACCTTGCAATAACTGATGATTTAGGGATCTTTCATGGATGGCCTGAAAATGTATTTCAAATGACACCATGCAGTCACCATTAGGTATGTTTCATTTCAATCATAAAAATGAAAAATAAATAATTAAATAAAATTGTTGTTACTATTAGAGATTATATGAAGCAGGTTAATGATAGACAAGGATGCAGGTGATTATATTAAATTAATCTAAATTTCCAGGTCTTTTCCAGGTGTTTAATTTGTTGGTTTATATTTATTACAAAATTAAAAAAAATATATAAATATGTCAAAAATTTTAAATATTACTCAGACAAGTGCTCATTAAAGATGTCAATATGTTTGACTAATGACATTTAGACTCATGGCTGTATCAGCTGTTACATGATACTAGGTAAATAATTCAAAATTTTTAGTACTGATTCCTTTATTTCAGTTAATAAAATTAAACATGTCCGACTCCAGTTTGCTCCTTGAATAATATATTATGTGTTTTGATCCTTAGGTTATTTTTAACACATGTATTAGATTCATAGCTGAGATAACTTTTCTTTTTTCCTGATACATGTTTTAAAAAAATAGAAATATTCAAATGTGATAAGAAAATCAGATCTTAGACAAGTTCTTATAATGATGTCTATAATGTCAATAATTGTCATAAGTGTCTTGCTATGTTTAGTGTGTAGACAGTGATGTGACAGTATTCAAAGGTAAATATAATAAATGTTTTTTTTTATAAATTAAAGCCATAAAACCAGGTACTTATGATCATAATTTCATTTAGTGAAATATCCTTGATTATCAACAGTTTTGTTTGACTGAAACTGTATAAATACAAGACATTGAGTGAATACTTTATAATTGTATTTGAATATGAATACAAATTACCAATAGTCCCATAATGAAAATGTATACAAATACTAATACAGGTAAAAAGAAAGTATTTGAATGCAAGTACAGATACTTAAATGTATTCATGAATGCATTCATGAATACATTTATAATATTATTTTAATAATCATTTTTTTTCAATTATATTTTTGAAAAAAATCTTTTCAGATGATACTATTAGTATTTTTTAATTAAAATTATTTTAGGCCAAATAATTGCAATTAATTTTTAATAAATAGTTAAAATAGAATATCATTAATGCTAGTGCTACACTTGGGTAACCTGTAATTATTGAATAACAGTTAAGTGTAAAAAGTATGATAAATTACATGACTTATACTTATGCTGCAATGTAGGTAAAGTTATTTGGCCAAGTCGTAACCTGTGTGACAATAGCACTCCTTTTCCAGATGTTAATAATATAAATGACATCAGCCCTCTTCCCCCTCCAAGGATTTTATCAAAATCTTTACATAACATATGTTAAACACCATCATTCTCATAAATCAGCTTATATTACCACACAAAACCAACATTTGTCGACCACTTCTTCAAAATCATATTATATTATCATATAAGCGCCATGACCCATATGATATGTCCCTTGTACAGGCAACGGGTTGAGCATGTCAGTGGCTCATAGACTGAAAAAAGAGTCACATCAGTTTCCATTCTTTGTTTGTGAGGTATATCTGCCATCCTTTATTTGCCTGGTTCAGCTGACTGTAAGTCAACTGAGGTATAGTCGTCCATCCAGCCGTCCGGTCGTCCGTTAGCAGGGCACAAATCGTAACTGCTGGCCCTAGAAACTTCTAAGTGAACATCCAGGGAGGTTAATAAATAATATCCTTGGAAACCTGAAATTAGGTCACTGCGACCTATATCCTCCAAGCTATTTGGCTTGTAAATACCCCCAGAATAATAAAAAATTTGATACAAAACCTCCAATATCTTGATTAATAATACATGGATTGTCATGTAACTTGCCTTTAATATTGACCATGACTAGTTTTGTCAGTTCCCCAAAAGTGGTGGCGCCACATATATTGTTTCTTATTTTACTTTAAAATGACAACAATCATGCCATTTTCTCAGCAATGATTCCATCTAGTGTCCAAAAAACCTGGTGTGTTTATTGAGCAAAAGTGGATGCCCTATAGTAATCACCCTGTTTGTCTGTTTGTTCATCTGTCTTGTCTGTCTGACCATCTGTCCATCCACACACATTTGTTTCAAGATGATAACTCTAGGTTGGATTGACATATGGATTTTTGACATGACTTACATATGGCCCTCCACTAAAGAAAGAATCTGTATGATTTTGGGGTCATGAGGTCAAATGTCAAGGTCACAAGACTTAAATATTTAAAAAGATTATGGCTGCATTTAAATCCAAGCCTTTCATCCAAAACTTTCCAACTTACACATTTTGCTGACTTGCCAGTATAGGAATAGCATAAATGATTTTGGGTTACAAGGTCAAGGTCACAGGGGCCATCTGTACACAAATTAGTTTCCAGATGATAACTCAAGTTTAGTCTGACATATTGGTTTCAAACTTAACTTATATATGGCTCACAACTAAAGTAAGAACCCAGTCGATTTTAGGGTCAAAAGGTCACAGGAACCATTTCTTTAAAAGAAATTTGTATGCATTCCAAGCCAAACTTTTCATCACAAACCTGCCATCTTCAAGATATTACTTACATGCCAATTGGGGGAAGATTCTTTTTGATTTTGGGTCATAGATTCAAAGGTCAAGGTCAAAGGCCCCATCCATTCATAAACTAGTTAATGGATGGTAATTCTGCTTTGGCTTGACAGATTGGCTTCAAAATTGATTTATTAATGACCCACCACTTAAGTAAAAAGTATTTTGATTTTCAGGTTCCAGCGGTTAAAGGTAAAGATCACAGGAGCCATATCTTTAAAATGATTGTGGATGCACTGTAAATCAAACTTTTCATTCCAAACTTTCCATCTTTCACACATGGCTTACTTGCCCAAAGTGGAAGAAATCTGTAGATTTTGAGATTACCTTGTCAGAGGTTTAGGTTACTGGACCCGAATTTTTTAGAAGATTGTTACAATAATCTAAATGCTGCAAGTTCAAGGATAATAAATTCTCAGATGAAGGACACTGGTCCATCATTTGTAAAAATTTCTTTTTAAAATATCATTATATACAGCTGAGCATCGAGACCCATGGGTCCCTAGTTTCATGAGAAAATATGTTGTTTTATAAAAGTTAGAGCTACAACAAAAATGTAAAGAAAACAAAACTTTTTTATGCTTGAGAATGATATTGTACTTCTTAACTTAAGTGTTTATCTTTGTGTTCAGGGTGTTCACAGTGCCAGTTCTCCAGGTATCCTGGCCCTAGATGTCTGCCTGAGGGACACGTCAAAGATTGTTACAGGTATGATATTACTACCATACTTACCACGAAGATTGTTACAGGTATGATATTACTACCATACTTACTTCAGAGATTTTTACAGGTATGATATTACTACCATACTTAACACAAAGATTGTTACAGGTATGATATTACCACCAAACTTACCACAAACATTGTTACAGGTATGATATTACTACCATACTTACCACAAAGATTGTTATAGGTATGATATTACCACCAAACTGACCACAAACATTGTTACAGGAATGATATTACTACCATACTTACCACAAATATTGTTAAAGGTATGATATTACCACCAAACTTACCACAAACATTGTTACAGGTATGATATTACCACCATACTTACCACAAAGATTGTTCCAGGTATGATATTACCAACAAACCTACCACAAAGATGTTACAGGTATGATATTACCAACAAACCTACCACAAAGATGTTACAGGTATGATATAACCACCATACTTACCACAAAGATTATGACAGTCATGATATTACTACAATACTGGTGCTTACCATAAAATTGTTACAGGTATGATATTACCACCATACTTACCACAAAGATGTGTTGAAATGGCCAGCTAGTGAAAATTCCCTGAGTGCTACAGGCTTCTCCGATCCATGGCATTGGAAGTTTATGGTTCAAACTTTCTCATATTTTAGGGGTAGGGGGTAACATACATGCATATAGATTCTTGTTGTTCTCATGTATATGATCATATTTCTTATCATTGAAATAGGAATGTTTCTACAAATCCAAAGCAGGGTGAAGATAGTTTCGTTCACACACAGGTTACCCTAATTGGATTAAGGGTTAACGATTTTTATGCCCCCGCCACAAAGTGGCCGGGGCATATAGTTTTACCCATGTCCGTCATTCCGTCTTTCTGTCATTCCGTCATTCCGAAATGAAACAGTTGTACGGACTTTTTTCTCGCAATGCCTGCAGATATTGGCCTGATTTTTGGTTTGTGGGCAGATATTGACCAGTTACTGATCAAGTATGGGTTTCGTCCAAGTTGACCTACTTTTGACTGTTTTACGGCTCCTGAACATAGAAAATTTCATGAAAAATATGAACTTTCATGACAAATACACGACTTTTTCTCCCAATGCCTGCAGATATTGGCCTGATTTTTGGTGTGTTGGCAGATATTGACCAGTTACAGATTGAGTTCGGGTTTCATCCCAGTTGACCTCCTTTTGACTGTTTTATGGCTCCTGAACATAGAAAATTTCATGAAAAATATAAATTTTCATGTTAAATACACATGTACAGACTTTTTTTTGCAATATCTGCAGATATTGGCCTGATTTTTGGTGTGTGGGCAGATAATGACCAGTTACAGATCGAGTTCACGTTTTGTCCCAGTTGACCTATTTTGACCGTTTGACAGTGCTCTAACATAGAAAATTTCATAAAAAGTGCATATGTACGGACTTTTTTCGCAGTGCCTGCAGATATGGTCCCGATTTTTGGTGTGTAGGCAGATAATGACCAGTTACAGATTGAGTTCTTGTTTTGTCCCAGTTGACCTACTTTTGACCATTTGACTGCTCCTGAACATAGGAAGTTGAAAAATAGAAATTTTCATAACAAATGCATATGTACAGACTTTTTTCACAATGCCTGCAGATACTGGCCTGATTTTTTATGTGTTGCTTGATAATGACCAGTTACAGATTGAGTTCGTGTTTCATCCCGGTTGACCTACTTTTGATTGTTTTATGGCTCCTAAACATAGAAAATTTCATGAAAGACAGAAATTTTTTTGGAAAATGCACATGTATGGAATTTTTTTCACAATGCCTGCAGATACTGGCCTGATTTTTGATGTGTTGCTTGATAATGACCCGTTACAGATCGAGTTTGCATTTTGCCCTTGTTGACCTACTTTTGACCATATGACACCTCCTGACCTTAAAAAAAAATTTTCAAAATTTAACAAATGTTAATGCCCAGGCGGGGGTATTCCTGTCGTTCTGACACATCTAGTTTGTTGACCTAAACTTCCTGGACAAAAGCTATGGAAATTGATGATATTTATTAATATTTCTCACAGAAAAAAAATATCCTGAATATATTCTTTCAACAATACCGGTCACTTTGTGTTCGATTTAACCAAAATTGACCCTTTGCATGCAGAACAACGGGGCTTAACCGCAAATTTATGGTAACCAATTACAGCATAATAGAGTGGGGTACCAGTCTTATACCCCCTGATAATAATTAAAAATTTGATACAAAAACTCTGGTATCTGAATAACAAATGCATTAATCGCCATGAATTTTTAGCTCAGCTGACTATAAGTCATCTGAGCTATTGTCGTGATTCATTGTCTGTTGTCCGTCAGTCCGTCCGTCAGTCTGTCAGTCCGTAGATGTGGCATGTTTTGAAACCGTAAGACCTAGGAATCCAAAATTCGGCATAATGTTAGATGTCCCCAAGATCTCCTACCAAGCCGAAAACTGGGTCTTTGCAACTTTTTTCCTTTGAGAAATATGCAGTTATGCAGTTTACTAGAGCTCAGCTCCCCAGCTTCAGCTCTAAGTTCCTTAAATTTTGCATACAGTTAGATGTCCCCCAAATCCTCTACCATACTAAAAGTTTGGTCACTAGGACTGCTATGCATATGCCAGAAATGATGTCAGTATTGTGTAATTGTTTTAAGTTCTAGGCCCAAACATAATGCACTTTGTAAAAAATCAAGAAATATATTTACTCTCTTAACATGAAATTTGCTTAAGGTAGAGATTTTTTGCCAGGGATATAACATTATTTAATCAAGATTCAATTGTATTCCCAGAATTAGTTCTGAATTTTTCTAATTTTATAAGTTATTAGCATAAATAAAAAAATCAGTACCTTAAATTTTGCCCAATTTTGGCAATGGCATGTTTTTTCCCTGTAAGCACTGTTGATTTAATTTTCATATCTTGCACACGTAAGGATTTTAGCTTCTAAATTCTGAAGTTATAAAAGGTATTGGTCAAAAACTAGCTTTTATGAAAGTTTTTATGAGACCATATCACACCTTGGCTGTACTGAAGCCCCTTTTTTATGTCCCCACATTGACCTTTCAGGCCAATTATGCATGCTTGAAGCCAGGCACTCTGCAGCCAGCCAGCTTTTGGGTGGCTTCAACTGGATCTAACTGTCCAACCCCCTCCACTAGTATTTGTTTAGGCCATAAACATAACAATAAACTTTATTTTAGCTCAGCTGACTATAAGTCATCTGAGCTATAGTCGTGGTCCATTGTCCGTCGTCCGTCCGTCCGTAGATGTGGCACATTTTGAAACTGTAAGACCTAGGAATCCAAAATTCAGCATAATGTTAGATGTCCCCAAGATCTCCTACCAAAACTGGGTCTTTGCGACTTCGTTCCCTTGAGAAATTAAGGAAAAACCTCAATTTTTTAATTAAAATCCTATTTTCACACTTCAGGACTGCCTTATATCAAAACCACTCATCTGTTTTTTCCTCATATTTACCATAAATATTCTTCTATATAGTTCCTATGTACATGCCAGAAATTAAGTCTGTTAAGTATAAATTCTTTAAGTTATGGGCCCAAACATAATGGACTTTGTAAAAAATCAGGAAAAATATTTACTCACTTAACATGAAAAATTTTGAAACTAGAGTATTTTCCCAAGTATATAACTATGTTTAATTAAGATTCAATTGTTTACCCAAAATTAGATCTGAATTTTGTAAATTTTTTAAGTAATTAGCATAAAAATAAAATCAGTACCTTAAATTTTACCCAACTTTGATCATGGCACGTTTTTTTTCTGTAAGTACCATTGATTTAATTTTCACAGCATGTAAACATAAATATTTAATTTGTTTAAATCTGAAATTTGGAAGTAAAAGCTTGAAAATTAAGCTAGTTATTGATTTTTTTCTTGAGGCTCTATTGTAGTCATTTGCTTTGATTACAGATTACAGATGCAGGGTCCCACTCCAGGTCACTGGAAGTCAGCAATGCCAGGGTTTCTGATTTGTTACAGTCACTGGGGGAGATCCCCTGCTGTGACAGGTGTACAGTTATTCTCATATCACCACCTCAATCACCCCCCCCCCCCAAACCCAACCTACCAAGTGTTCACTGTATCTCCTTAATTGTAATGCTGTTTCCACTCTGATATGCAATAACTTTCCTTGAAAAAGTAATTCAAGGTGTAATCCAGAAGATGCAATGTTGTGTAATGTAGCATTTTTAAAGAATCATTTTTCTTTTAAATGATTTTACCAATCATAATGGAACCCATCAGTGTGCTTAATTTATGATAAAATATGAAGCACATTATGGATAAATAAAGACACAATTAAAATTGAGAAGTCTAAATCAAGTATTTTTTTAGATATTTATTGTTTTGCAGATTTAAAAGATATATTTTTGTGGTAAAAAATAAATAAACATTTGTATGCATGATATGATGTTATCTGACAAGATTGGATTTATGATGATGCAATTGAGAATTATGAATCAACTTTTATATTCAGATATATATGTTATATTGAAAATGTATAGAAATATAAACTTAAATTAAAAAAAAATTAATGTGATAAAAAAATGAGGATTTATTACAAACATTTGTTCATTATTTTCCTGCATTAGCAGAATTTGAGATAGGCTTTGTTTGCCATGTTTTATATTGTTAATTAGTTATATTTCAACTGTATACATTTCATAAAAAAAAACATATATTTAATAATATATATTATACAAAAAAAAGATTCGATTGAACAAATGTGTAAACTACTGAAAAGTCAACAGTTAATCGAAAAGCCAACTAATGATCATGGTAATTGTACAGATCATTTGTTCACAAACTGCTCACATGCTTCAGTTTCAACATTAGGAAACACATGGTCAGGTCACAAAATATTATTTGCAACAATTTCTTGCTCATCAATACAAACCAATCATATAAACCAACCATGGCCTTTATTACCTCTTCCTCTTACACTTTATCTCCATTTGATATTATTTTAGATTTTTACCTTCAAGGTTAACGTCAGCTGAGCACAGTGACTCAAGCACCATGTAACATATTGTTTACATCAAGCTAGTGTTATGCAGTTTGCAAGAGCACAGCTCCCCAGCTTCAGCTCTAAGTACTCCCTTAACAAGGGCATTGCTGAAGCTAGAGATTTTTTTGTCAGGGATGTAACATTATTTAATCAAGATTCAATTGAATACCCAAAATTAGTTCTTAATTTTTCAAATTTTATAAGTTATTAGTATAAATATAAAATTAGTACCTTAAATTTTGCCCAACTGTGACCATGGCACGTTTGTTTCCCGTGAGCACTGTTGATATAATTTTCATATCATGCACACATAAGGATTTCAGCTTTTAAGTTTAGAAAGCTGAAAGAAATTGGCCAAAAATTGTAGCTTTTATTAATGTTTTTTATGAGACCCTGTCAGACTTTGGCTCTCTCCAGCCCCTCTTGAATCACCTGTATTATGCATGCTTGAGGTGAGGCATACCGTAAAAACTGATGTATAAGACGAACTAGTGTATAAGACGAGGTGGATTTTTTGCATCAAAAATGGGGTAAAAATTATTTTTAGCCAAATAAAGTATGAGACAGGTGGAGACCATTCCGACTTAGGATGTGAAGGTAAGTGAAATGTTTTAATTTGACTTGAGTGTCACTTGAACGAAAGTGCAAAGTGCATAAGTGCCAAGTGCAAAACAGGATAGCTCTTGAGCTGCTCATAGGTGAGCTTAATATATCAGTTTTCATTTTTAAAGTTTGCATTATAAGGCAAAAATAAAGGAAATAACAATGAGAAACATGTTTTTTATATTTCTTTATTACATTGAACATACACTTACCTTAATAATACAATAACAGAATACCGTCAATCTCCCACTGGCCACCATTTTTGACATCGTGACACAGGTAAGTCGTAGTTTCGGGTTGATCCAGGGCTTCATTTATAAGTTTTGGTGTACAAGTCGGGGTAGCTTTTCTCAATCGATATTTGAGGTATAAATTTTTCGACTTATACACCAGTTTTTACGGTACATGGAATCCAGGCAGCTTATGGCCAGCCACAGTTGATCCAGGTGTCTAACCCAACTCATCTAGTAGTTTTAACCAACAACATAACAATAAACAATAAATTAATAAATTTTTATTGGTTTTTAATAACAAATTAAAGAAAAATAGAAAAGGAATTTGTTAGTTTATAATAACAGGAAATTAACTTGCAGTTACTGATAATATAAGAATCTTGTTTGGATGGGTAGAATGTCACGTATTCCAAATAACACCATGCAGTCACCTATGGCATTTTTCAGTTCAATTTTAATGATAAAGAAGTAAATCATATTATTCATTACTAATCATTAGGGATCATATGAAGGAAATTAATGATAGACAAAGATGCAGTTGATAATATTAATCTAGATTCCTACTGTGTCTAGTGTGTACATTGATGTGAAATTAGTCCAAAATGAATTTTTTACAGTTATTTTTAATATAAATAAAAGCCATAAAACCAGGTACTTATGATCATTATTTAAATGTGTGAATTTTGTATATTCTGGATTCTCAACATCATTGTTTGGTGAAAACTGAATAAATACCAGACATGGTGCGAATACTTTGTAATTGTATTTAAATACGAATATGATTATGTTCTCCATTGTAAAATTTCTTGCATAAAGAATGGTAATTCAGGTAAAAATGAAAGTATATGAATACTCGTGCAAATACTTTCAAAATGTATTCATGAATGCATTCATGAATATATTCTTAAATATTATTTTAATAATCATTTCAGTTATATTTCATTTTACAAAATCATGTGATTCTCTTATTATTTTTAATAAAAATTATATTTGGGACAATATTTGTAATTTTTTTTAATAAATAGTTAAACTCATATTATATGTTCTGCTTATAAGTTATTTGGCCAAGTCAAAATCTGTGTGACAATAGTACTCCATTTGTTAATAAAATAAATGAAATCAATGCTCTTCCCTGTCTCCAAAGGAACTATCAAAATCATACATAAACTAAACAACAACAACTCATAATACAGCTTATATTTATTACCACACAAAACCAGCATGTACCTCATTTCTAAATAATATTTTTTTATCATATATAACAGCTGAGCGTCATGACCCATAGGTCCCTTGTTTAATTCTTGGATTATGATAAGAACTTAAAAAAAATAAATGGAAAAGGAATTTATAGTTTATGAGTTACAGGGGATAACCTTGCAATAACTGATCATTTATGGATCTTCCATGGATGGCCAAAATTGTATTTCAAATGATACCATGCAGTCACCATTGGGTATTTTTCATTTCAACCATAAAAATGAAAAATAAATAAGTAAAATAAATTGTTGTTTACTATTAAGGATTATATGAAGCAAGATAATGAATAGACAAGGATGCAGTTGATTATTAATCTAAATTTCCAGGTCTTTTCCAGGTGTTTAACTTGTTGGTTTATATTTATTACAAAATTAAAATAATAAATAAATATGTCAAAAATTTAAAATATTACTCAGACAAGTGCTCATTAAAGATTTTAATTTGTTTGACTTATAACTCATGGTTGTATCAGTTGTTACATGTTACTGGCTAAATAATCAAAATTTATATTGCTGGTCCTTTATTTCAGTTCATAAAATTAAACATTCGGAACTCCAGTTTGCTCCTGGTATAATATATTGGATGTTTTGATCCTTGGATTAATTTTAACACATTAATTAGTTTTATAGCTGAGAATACTTCTTTTTTTCCTGATACCATTTAAAAAAATATAAATATTCAAATTTTTCCTGTTAGTGCTGTAGATTTAATTTTCACAGCATGTACACATTAACATTTTATCCATTAAAATATGAAATTTGAAACCAATTGATCAAAAACTGTAGATTTCATTCAAGTTTCCAGGTACCATGTCTTCATTGTTTACATCAGATCAGTATAAATGCAGTGTACTGGGCAGTTACATAACACCTTCAGGTCTGACCTACTGCCACTGTGAGTGTCTGGGTCAGGCTGGGTCAGGCAGTAATTACCAGAGAGCCTCTCTTTCTCTCTCTCTCTGGCAGTCTAGGTCTCTCTCTCTCTCTCTCTCTCTCTCTCTCTCTCCTCTGCTTTTTCTCTTTCTTTCTCCATCTTTCTTTCTCTCTCTCTCTCTCTCTCTCTCTAATTGCCTCCCTTCCTCCCTCCATCCCATTTTGTTGACAGGTACTATAAACTAGATACATTAGCTATAAATGTTGATGCAATTTAGAAATGTGAATCAACTGAAATATTGATATGTGAGATTTTAGCACCCTATAGGACAGATATGCATGATTGGTTACTGTTAGACCTAAAACCTTCTAATTTGATTATGATCCAGGGAAGGTTCCTGTAAATATTTCTTGGAAACCTAAAATAATTTCACTCTGACCTATATTCTGCAAACTCTTAAAGAACATGATTTTAACACTGTTAGTCAGATGGGCACAAATGGTTGCAGCTGAATGTTGAATAAGGTCACTGTAACCTATATCTGAGCTCTGTTGGCAAAATGCTTGATTTCAGCACTCTGGGAGTCATTTTGCAAATTGTTCAAGGTTCGTTGAGTTCAGCTAAGTGCCATAGCCTAGGGGCTACTTGTTTGCTAAGGGCTGTCTTTTCTCTTGAGCAGACAGTTTTCAGTCCTCTTCATCTGCTGTTGTCAGCGTCATCAGTCTTTGTCAAACTGGTTGAATTTTAGGATTATAAGAACTTTTGAAACTAGGTCATAGTGACCTGTATTCTGTGAGCAACTGGCCAAAAGTATGATTTTGAGGAGATAGAGCACATATTATATCCATTTATCCTAGAATCTTCTAACATGAGATTCAGGGAGGTCTTGGGTAAATCTCCTTTGAAATCTGAAATTAGGTCATGGTGAACTATATTTTGTGAGCAACTGGCCAAAAATATGGTTGAGAGCACCAAAACAGTCAGTCAAGAGCACAAATTCTATCAGTCATGCCTAGAATCTTCTAATGCAACATGCAAAGGGGGGGGGGGGGGGGGGTTGTGTCTTGATGCAACCAGCTTAAAGTGTGATTTTGAGCACCAAAGGAATCAGACGGGACACAAATTGTACCCATTTGGCCTGGAATCTCCTAACATGATCTTGGTAAATCTCCATTGAAACCTGAAATTAGGTCTTGATGACCTATATTCTGCAAACTGCAGGCCAAAATTATTTTTAAGCACCTTGAAAGTCAGATGGGCATTAATTGTATCAGCTAGTCTAAGAGACTGCTGAAGTAACATCAAAGAACGTCTCGACAAAATCTGCAGGGGAACTTGAAAAGAGATCATGGTTACTATATTCTGCAAGCTACTGGCCAAAAACATGATTTTAGCACTGTGAAAGTCAGATGGGCACAAATCAATATGGAAAGACCCAGAATCTTCTAACTTAAAATTCAAGGAGCTGAAGCTAGAAATTTTTTTTCAGGTATATAACTATATTTTTATCAAGATTCAATTGTATACCCAAAATTAGATCTGAATTTTTCAAATTTATTAAGTTTTTAGCATAAATATAAAATTAGTAACTTAAATTTTGCCAAGATTTGACTATGGCACATTTTTTTTTCCCTGTAACAGCTGTGGATTTAATTTTCACAGCATGTTACCATAAGCATTTCATTGGTTAACATCTGAAATTTGAAACCAGTTGATCAAAAACCGTAGATTTTATTCAAGATTTCAAGCACCATGTAAAATATTGTTTAGATCAAGCAAGTGTTATGCTGTTTGCTAGAGCTCAGCTCCCCAGCTTCCCAGGCCAGCTCTCAGCTCCCAAAATTTGGCATACAGTTAGATATCCCCCAAACCCCCTACCATACCAAGAGTTTGGTCACTAGAACTTCATTCTGTTGAGATATTAAGAAAAAACTTAAGTTTTCAATTAAAAACCAATTGTTACACTTCAACACTGCCTAATATCAAAACCACTCATCTGACTTTGATCATAAATATTATACATGTTCTTCTGTTCATACTCTGTGCACATGCCAGAAATGATGTCAGTATTGTGAAATTGTTTTAAGTTATGGGCCCAAACATAATGCACTTTGTAAAAAATCAAGAAATATATTTACTCCCTTAGCATGAGAATTGCCCGGGCAACGGACAATGGAAGCTCAGCTGCATATGACCTACTGGTGACGCATGTATGTCATATGCAGCTGAGCTTCATGGCCCATTTGTTTGTACTAAAGGTAAATGAAATGAAATGAAACTTCAGGAGCTGAAAAATTTATACCCAGAGATCTGAGAGACCATGACATTTAATGGTGTGTACATTTTATCCCCAGGTGGTAATGACAAAAACGCTGTGGTGTTCAACAAAGAAACAGAGCAGTATGTGGCGGTGCTGGAGGGGCACAGCAAGAAAGTCACCAGTGTCATCTACCATCCACAAGAGGTCAGCTTCTTACAATTTCCAAAATACTATGGTCTCGAACTCTTTGAGATTTATAGAATTTTGTTAAAATGTGAAAAGAGGTATATTTGTATCTCCAAAACCCACAGGGATCCTTTTGTCCACAAAAATACTTTTCTTGTTTCATTTCTCCCAGATCACTCAGACTGTCCCTTAAAAACAATGGAAGCAATGAAACCCATGATACTGGATGGATTTCTTTGAAATGTTATTGGTCAGACACACATCAAATTGTGGTGTTGATTTGGATCATGAAATTGGCTTTTAGTTTATATGGTTGTGTATCCGCAGACAAAGTCAGGGGATACTACAGTTTTAGCATCATCCTGCTGCAATCACAGAAAAATCTTGTGAGCAAGAAAGCTAAAACAATATTTCACAGATCTTTATCTAACTTGATATATGGATAAATATATGGGTGAGAGAATGAAGCCTATTTGAAATGGGGTCTTGAACTTTAATCGGAGAGCTTCACTAAGGCATATTTACCTCAGCTGACTGAAAGTCATCTGAGCTATAGCAATCACCCTTTGTCTATCATATGTGGGGCCATCTGACTGTCCGGCCTTCTGTTAACAGGGCACAAATTGTATCGGCTGACCATAGAAACTTGAAAGTGAACATCCAGCTAGGACAATAAATATCTCTTTGAAAGCCTATATTTAGGTCACTGTAACCTTTATCCTCTGAACTATGGGTCTCATAAATACCCTTGGCCCCCAGAATAATTAAAAATCACATACAAAATTTCCTGTATCTCAATAATTAACCCTTTCCTGTTTACATCAGGTTGTCACAAAACACCCTCATTCCTGTTCAGATTTATTTTAGGTTTTCACACTCTGGATTTTGACAGTCTATACATTAATGTTATAACTCCTAACGTGATCAGTTTTTGTTGGATCTTTATGAAATTTTAAACAGGTTATACAGAGATGCAAAGCAAGAGATTGATGACTTAATCAATCATAAATTTCACATATATCTATTAATAGAACCAGGTAAATCAGGTGAATTCAGGTAAGTATAGTGTCTTTGTTGTTCAGCATATTTGTACATGAAATGTCTGCAGTATATCCCAGTGAAGACTTTGTAGAATTTAGGAACAATAAGGGGATTAACATCGGCCAGTCCCTGATGTAATGTCATGGAAGATCTAGGTAAATATGATTAAGGTTAATTAAGTAATTATAGGTGGGGAGTTTTGAAATAAATTAGACAAAACCAAATGTGATTTGTTCCAAGAAATTTTTAAGAAATAATACTTGTATATTTGACATGAAATATCATGTTTAATTGAAATAAGGATAAAATTGCATTTGCCTACCTATTCAAGTATGAAAAACTAATTAAGACCAGGTGAATTTCAAAGAAAGGTTACAAAAAAGGCAAATTCACAGATTTACTCATCATATACGTATAAAACCTAATGGAAAATCGCAAAAAGTCTGGCAGAATTGTAAAAACTAACATTTCTATATGTATTTTCCTTATTTAATATTTACTTAGATCATTTTGGTACTCACGGTAAAGAGTGTATTTCCCTTTTTGTCGCCCAGTGACGGAACATCTGGGGAATCCCCACGGAATTGCATTATGGTCATACCGTGTCAAAATGATGTCAGACGTCTTTTTTTAGCGAACCTGTGAGCTAATGCGATGGTGTGGCGTTTCTGGCGTCTGTCATCTGTATGTTGACCCATACTATCTCGAAAATGACAGGAGCTAGCATCACAAAATTTTATGCAAAAATTTAGCCATCTGAAAAACTCTTATCCGATTTTGCTTATTTTTATGGCTAACTGCATTTTCTCAGATTTTATAGAGAAAAAGCTAAAAAAACTTTGACAAAATCTTCTTCTCCGAAACCATCAAACCAAATTGTCCAATATTTCACAGAAATAATCATAGAAACAATCTCTCTCAGGTTTGTTTGAATGGTTCCAGTTTGGTGATTTTTTTTTAAGTTACAGGAAGCTGAACTAAGTCATCTATCCAAAAAAGCATACTAAAATTTCAGTCTCAGAAACGGCTATCGTCACAAAATTTTATGCCAATGTTTGTCACATGAATCATATCTTAAATTGAGGTATTGGTGGTGCCACCTGCATCCGGCTTTTTTAGTACAGGTGTCATCAGTGCCTGTATCATAATGAGGGCTACAAAGAACTTCTTCTCTGAGACCATATGGCCAAATTGTTGAATATCGCACAGAAATGATCCTAGGGAAGTGCTTTCGGAAGTTTGTTCAAATGGTCTCTGTTTAGTGACTTTTGGCCAAGTAATGGGAAGTTGAATTTAGTCATACGCCATAACAGCCCATTTTAGCTCAGTGGCTACAAACATCTCAACAAAAACAACTGGACCTAATTCTTAAATCTCACACATTAATTTTCCTCAGATGTTGATAATTCAAGTTTGTTCAAATGGTTTTGGTTCAGTGCCTTTTGGCTGAGTTACAGGAAGCTGAACTTAGCCAATTTGCTGTATCTTCCTATATGTGTTATAAACCTGCAAAATGTCTTTTGACTGATGCCACTGAAGCCAATTTGTTTTATATTTTACAAGAATAATCCCAACAATAATTCTTATAACAAGTGCAAGATGTAATCATGACATAGTCGCCAGTGTTTGCCAAGAACCATGACCTTGCCCTTGGACCGATCAAGGCCAAAAACAATAGGCTCCGAGGGATACAGATTTAACACTTGACCTATAAGTTTCAAAGCGACTGATGCAAAATTGCGACCTGTAGCGTGCGGACAAACAGACAAACAAACAAACAAACAAGTGCAAGATGTAATCATGACATAGTCGCCAGTGTTTGCCAAGAACCGTGACCTTGCCCTTGGACCGATCAAGGCCAAACACAATAGGCTCCAAGGGATACCGATTTTACACTTGACCTATAAGTTTCAGATCAATTGCTGCAAAATTGCGACCTGTAGCGTGCGGACAAACAGACAAACAAACAAACAAACAAACTAGACGACCAGAGGTCGAACGCTTGCCGGAAATGGCTGGAAATAAGACAGCGAAACAAGCAGGACAAACTGTCGCTTTTCTATCAATTGAATGACTTTCAGAGCGATTGCTGGAAAGTTTTGCATGTTGAATGACATATATCACACAACAGACCATGAAAGTAGACTTGGCTCAAAACAGACAGATATACTGACACACCTGAGATAACAGACTACCAGAAAAAAGTTGGGAACGTAAATAGAAGCAAAATGAGCTATAGTTTTAGTAGGTAGAGTTTATAGTGTCGGAGGTATGGCCAATATATGGTAGCGGCCATATCCCAAACATTAAAAATTTCTTTTGAGACTTTAATGTAAGAAATAAGATGTTGTTCCAGTTCCAAAAGGATTCCCTCAAAACTGTGTCCTGAAAATTGCTAACTGCAAGAAGCAAGGTCCAGCAAAGCAGGCGAAATTTAGGATCACTGACAAACAGACAGACATACTCAAAAAATGACACAAGAATAAGACCAGATGACCTACTCAGATTATCGAGTAGATTCAGAGGAAGAAAATAAATCATAGTTTTCAATTGGCTACACTGCTTTTTTAAAGTTGCATTTACCCAATCTCTTCTTATAAAACTGGCAGAAACCTACCATAGAATAATTCTTGTAAAGTTTAAACCAATCAGCTTAACAGTTTCATCATAAAACAGAGTATAACCTGGAGTCTAAAATTACATTTTCCCTTGTAAAAAACAGATCAATGCAAGTGGCGCCACCAATACCTCAATTTCAGATATGACATATGAGACAAATATAGGTATAAAATTTGGTAATGACAGCTCTAGCCGTTTCTGAGATTTTAATTTTAGTTTGCTTTTTTGGCAGATGACTAAGTTCAACCTCCTGTTTAATCTCCGAACTAAACCAATCGAACAAACTTGAGATAGATTGTTCAAGAGATCATTTCTTAGAAATATTGGCCTATTTGGCCGGACAGTTTCGTAGAAGAAAATTTTTAAAGCTTTTTTAGCTTTTTCCCTATAAAATCTCAGTAAATGCAGAAAGCCAAAAAATAAACAAAATCCGATAGTGCTTTTCAGATGACTGTTTATTTACAAAAAAAATTGGTAATGCTAGTTCCTGCCGTTTTTGAGATAACTATGGTTAACCTACAGACGACGGACGACGCTGCACCATAGCATAAGCTCACAGATTCGCTAATAATCTGTTTCGAGATATAACTGTAAGACATATGATTTAATAGTTTAAAAAAGATTCTTTCAAAACTGTGGCCTGTAGAATTCTATTAGTGAGACGGAAGAACAAACAAGCAGGCGAATTTGAGGACAACTGACAAACAAACAGACATACTGACAAAGGGACACAAGATGAAGACAAGATGACTTAACCAGGTCATGGGGAAGACTCAGAGGAAGAAAATAAGGTATAGTTTATGTAATTGAGGTTTCCAGTTTTGGAGATATGGCCAAATAATGATATATTGGGGATGTTCGACTGCAGCGCCCTCTAGTGGACATATCCTGAAGACGACAAATGCGTTTCATGATATTAGTGAATGGCATAAGATGTAATCGTTTCAAAAGGATTCCTCAAAAAATCTGATTGCTATATGTGAGATGCAAGAACCAGCAAGTAGGCGAATTTGAAGATAACTGACAAACAGACAGACATACTGACAAAGTAACACAAGATGGACACCAGATGAAGTTACCATATTTTGCAGAAGGCCAAGAGAAAGAAAATAAGTTACTGTTTGTGTAACATAGGTTTACTCTTACGGAAATATGTCCAAAAACTGATTTGTTTGGATGTGTCTAGTGCAACGCCCCCTAGCAGCCATATCCGGAAAATGAAACATAAGTTTTGAGATATTAGTGTAAAACATAAGATGAAGGAACAAACATACGCGGGTGACGAACATGCTTGGAAAATAGAAGATTTCCGGCAAGCAATAAAGTTCTTCGGACTGTGCCTCCAACATGTATGATCATAGACAGGGCCCGGAGAGGCCGTCACGCACCGCTGCACACGCCGGCCGCCCACCGTAAGGACCCTGTCGCCACTTGCGGCAATTGCGCGGGTCTTCGTGGTTTGGCGAAAAACGGCGCGAGATTTGACGAGACTTACAATATGACCCCTGAATGTGACTGCGAGTGTCAGGCGCTACCCAACGCTGAAAACCATGTGTCTGTAGCGTAAAAAATGACAGAATTATAGGCATTTCTTTGAATGGTCTCGTGTTCTCGTTTCACGAGAAACGGTGCGAGATATGACGAGCCTTTCTATTGAATGACTAAGAAGTAAACTAATGCTATCTAACGCCAAAAACCAGAGCGTTCTATCGCAAATATTGACAGAGACAGAAGCAGGAACACTCTGTATTTCAGATTGTCAAGTTTTACCCCAAAATTTGGTAACCATGGTAACGGCAGCACAAGGCTAAATGTACGAAGGAATAAGGCAATGATCCTAGTTTTAAATTCGACAAAAAAAAATTGTTCTATGCTTAATATTTTTTTAGATATTGCGCAAAAATGATAAGTTGTAGTGTTTCCAGTACCAGGCCCCCTGGTGGCTATTTCCGAAAAATGAAAAAACAAGTTCGAGATAATACAGAACAACAGAAAATATGTCACTTTCAGAACCTTAGCTGTAAAACTGCCACCAGTAAATCGTATTTAATGAAATCTCGAAAAGTCTCATTTGACGACAAATGGCACGAGATTTTGCGAGACTTACATTAATTTCGCATTGAGCATATTAAATGCTACGCATTGCAAAAAACTAGACCTCTCTAACTTAAATAATGAGAAATTTGGAGGGAAATTTTCGAATTTTCTGAATTTCCCCCAAAAATACATTACCATGGTAACCATTGACCGGAAAAATTTGCCAGCACTTGGAAAGCTAACATAGTGAGGAATAAAATGAGCTACAGATTATGCGGCTACGATTATTATTGACAAAGATATGAAGAAAGTAAAAATTTTAGGTTTTTTGGTGACCCTGACCTTGACCTTTGACCGATCATGACCAAAAACAATAGGCTCCGAGGAGAACCAATCTTACACTTAATGCATAAGTTTCAGAGCGATTGCTTGAAAACTGTGGCCTGTAGCGCGTGTACATACAGACAAACAAACAGACAGACAGACAAACAAATAAACAAACAAACATACGCGGGTGATCAACATGCTTGCGAAAATCGAAGATTTCCGGCAAGCAACAAACAGACACGACGATTAGCCTATAGTCGCCAGACCTAGGCTGGCGACTATAACAAACAGACACGACGAATAGCCTATAGTCGCCAGACCTAGGCTGGCGACTATAATAATTGTCTTTTATGGGTCCACATGAATGATTTTTGGCTGAATTATGGAGATTGAATTGAGTCATTTTACCAAATATGTAAGCAGTGTGCAGGGCCTCCGAGAGGGTTCTTTTAAGGCGGTACAAAAACGTTGCCGGGCCCCTGCCCCCTCCAAGCACTATTATTATTGTATCCCCAGACAAAGTCGGGATACTATGGTTTCACGACGGTCCCGCCGCCACAGCAGAAAAACCTTGTGAGCGGGATAACTCAAAAAATATTTCACTGATCTTTTTCAAACTTTACATTTGTATAGATATACGTAAGGGGACGAAGCCTATTTAAAATGGGGTCATGACCTATTCTAGGAGAGTGACCTTGACCTTGAATAGGTCCATTTTTGCTGAAAATAACACAAATTCTTAAATATCTCAAGTAAGCTTGCATAGACTGGTCCAAAAATCAAGGTGACCGAAGATTTTGGATAGCCTTGTGATATACCGGAAACAGGTGGTGCCACCTATTATCCTTTTCTTGTTTTTACGCCTTTTAATACCCCCATAATTGCCACTTGACAGTACTGTAAGCATTATAAGTCAAAAACTAATGGACAGATTTTTTTCATATTATGCACATGTAGAGAGATGGGTTATGGGATGAGGTCTATTTACATTTGGGTCATGACCTTTACCATGAGAGTGGCCTTGACCTTTAATGTGTCCATATTTGGTGAAAATCACACACCTCTATGATATCTCCAGTGTTGATAGCCTAATGGATTTCAAACGTGACTTATGTATGGCCCACCATTAAAGTAAGAACCCTATAGGTTCTAGGGTCATGAGGTCAAAGGTCAAGGTCACTGGACCTGCATCTTAAAAGATACTGTGGATGCATTTTAAGCCAAACTTTCATCCCAGGTCTTCCATCTTGAATATATAGCTCACTTGCCAATAG
Source organism: Sipunculus nudus (assembly GCA_026874595.1). Lineage (NCBI taxonomy): Eukaryota > Metazoa > Annelida > Sipuncula > Golfingiida > Sipunculidae > Sipunculus > Sipunculus nudus. The sequence continues at coordinate 49,250,175 of CM049312.1, forward strand.
TGGATGATCCATATCAATTTTGGGGTCACAAGGTCAAAGGTCAAGGCCAGAGGAGCTATCTGTCCAGAAATTAGTTTCTGGATGATAATTCCTGTTTTTATTGATGTATTGATTTCACATTTGACTTATATATGTCCCATTGAAAAAGCAAGACTCCAGTTGATTTTGGGGTCATGAGGTCAAAGGTCAAGGTCACAGGACAAATCTTTAAAAAAGATTGAGGATGCATTTTCAGCCAAACATTTCATCTAAGACCTTTCATCTTGCACATATAGTTCATCTGCCAATAGAGGAAGTCCCCTATCAATTTAGAGGTCGCAAGGTCAAAGGTGAAGGTCACAGGAGCCATCTGTCCAAAAATTAGTTTCTGGATGATTATTCCTGCTTTTATTGATGTATAGATTTCAAACTTGACTTGTATATGTCCCATTGAAAAAGCAAGACCCTAATTGATTTTGGGGTCATGAGGTCAAAGGTCATGGTCACAGGACCAACATCTTCAAAAAGATTGTGGATTGATAGATGGAAGAAACAGTAATTGCTTGCCAAGTGTCAGTATATGCTTCTAAAAATGAGGGCCTATTCTTAAAGGGGGGGGGGGCGTACTATGTCTGGGGATTCTCTGGCACCTGTGGTGCCAAGAAATGTCTAGTTTCCACACAAAACCAGCATGTGCCTCATTTCAAAATCATATTTTTTTTATCATATATAACAGCTGAGCGCTGTGACCCATGGGTCCCTTGTTTCTTATAAGCACTGTTGAATTAAATTTCATATCCAGTATGTATATGCAAGGGTGTTGCACAATCCCCTTCTTCACCCTACTGAGTCCTTTGCCCTAGGCTCTGTTAACAATAATTCTATTACTAAAGCATAAAATTTAATAATTAAATAACGTATCTACAGAGAGACAGAGGCGTTGTAACTCCCATCATAACCCCCCCCCCCCCCACTTTTCTATGAGAGTGACCTATTCTATGAGAGTGGTCTGAATATTAATTATTGCTAAAGATGTGGGCCCTATTCTTAAAGGGGGGGGGGGTTGAGATTAATTGTCTGGGGATACTATGGCACCTGCGGTGCTAAGAAATATCTAGCTATATTTTGTATAACTATTTGTCCATAGGTACATGCCAGAAATTATGTCAATATTGTGTAATATGTAGACGTGGTTGGCATAAAAATAATGTACCTTGTCAAGACCGAAGAGATATCATGTCATACAGTCACAAATTCATAAATCCCCTCTTCAGCATAGTTATTCATAACATATCTGTCAAATTGAAATCTTGCAGACTTCCATACACTATAGATCCTTCAACAAATAGCCTTATCATCATTCTACCACTGCTTAGTATACTATCATTGCATTCATATTTGCTCAAATAAATTTTTTTTTTCAACCCCTCCCAAATAAATAAAAAATAAACCACTGTATTTTATTCCATATTAATCCATCAGTCAAGTTATTTCATATATCTAATCATTAACTCATATATTACATTATATTCCTTTACAATAGCCAGACATGTCCATGATATTCAGAAGCTTTATCAACTCAATACAGTATCACAATGGTGATACATTTATAGTCCAATCATGAGTACCGTGACCCATGGGTCCCTTGTTTTTACCTGTTAAAAAAATAAACAGAGAAAGCTTTACAGTGAAAATGTGACAGATTCCTGGAATAATATCTAGGCATTCATTTTTTGCTCAGCTGACTGAAAGTCATTTGAGCTATAGCAATCACTTTTTGTCTGTCTGTCCATCCGTTAACCAGGCACAAATCATAACCGCTGGACCTGGAATCTTCTAAATTGACATGCAGGGAGTTCCATGAAAAATCTCCTTAGAAACCTGAAATTAGGTCTCTGTTACTCATATTCTTCGAGCTATGGGGCTCAGAAGTACCCCCCAGAATAATGGATAATTTGATAAGTATCTGAACAACTAATGCATTGATCACTATGATTCTTTGCATGGATATTGATCATGGAGTGTTTCATCAGTTTCTGCTGACTGGTGGCGCCATCTGTATTTGGTTTTTTTACTATTTTTTTTCTCTGTTTTTGAGACCTTGAAAGATGCTTTAATCTGTTAACAAGGCACAAATAATAATGACTGGTCCTAGAATCTTCTATCTTGACATTCAGGGAGGCCCATAAAAAAGTCTCCTTGGAAACCTAAAATTAGGTCTCTGTTACCCAAAATCTCTAAGCTATAGGGATTCGAAGTACCGCAAGGAGTGTTTCATCAGTTTCTGCAGACTGGCGGCGCCACCTGTATATTTTTAATTTTTGATGATTTTTTTTTTCTCTATTTTTGAGACCTTTTAAGATGTGATCATCTGTTTACAGATTAATTTTAGACTCTTCTAGCTTTTACACTGTTTTATGATGAAACCTTTATGCTGACTGGTTTACACTTTACAAAAATTATTCAATGGTAGGGTTATGCCAGTTTTATAAGAATAGATTGGGTAAATGCAGGTTTAAAAAAGCAGTGTAGCCAATTGAAAAAGGCTTTCTGTGTTTGCAAACAGATTTGACAACATGACAAGTTTCAGCAGCCAAGTCAAGAGGTCACTCATTTCAACCAGGTGGGGTCCAGACATCACCATGGCAACTGACCTGGCTCTGTCTGGTGTCTAGACAATGTGTCTAGGCGTCTAGACACATCTAGACGTCTAGACACATCCTCTAGACCAGAATGCCCAGATTAGAACTATTGGATCTATATTTTTTCAAATGTTTGAAATAACTTGGTTTGCATTTCTAGCGAATCTGTGAGCTTATGCAATAGTGTGGCGTCATCCGTCTTTCGTCATAGCTATCTCAAAAAGGGCAGGAGCTAGCATCACCAAATTTTTTGAAAAAAAATTGTTATGGAACCTTATATAAACAGATCATGTATGCGTGTTAAACACAAATTTTGTAATGGAGATAAAAAAAATCAGATTCTGTAACACTAGGCAGCGTGATATGTCTAGGGGAGGAATGAAGAAGTCGGTGGTTTTTGTTAACAAATAACTATAATTTATTCTTAAAACAACCCTAACAATACAATACACTAAATCAATACAATTATACAGTAAAACAGCGGTATAGCAACAAGTAAATACAATCACAGAGAAAATAATGTATGTGCACAGTACCTGGACACCAACACCATCACAGCGATAAGTCCTTTAAATGTAAACTCTCAGAGAATGACAGTCCAGTGGAAAGTTCTTGCAACAACCCAGAAAGTAAACTGAAGTCCAAATGCATAAAATCCAGGAGAGAGTCTTAGAACATCTATAATTGCCTCATTAGTCGGATAAGGTCCTAGAATCTGACACACGCTTCTGTTTCAACTAAAATCTTCTCTGCTCTCTGCCCTCTGGTTCTAAAAAACAGCCCCTTTATATACCTTCACACCTCAAGCGGAGAATTTTCCACTTCTCAAACAGTCTATAAGATCTTGCACAGTAAAAACACGTTTCAGGAATTCTCCAGAAAAACAGCCCTGTGTATCTCCACATACCAAGCTCATCACATGACCCACATCCAGGCGTGGAAACCCAAGGCTCACATAACAACGAGAGTTCAACCAGTACGGATTAAACATAGAATGTAATACGCGGCCAGACACGCGTCACAACAGGAGTTGCGCCCGTGTCACATAATAAAAAGAGCACCTGTAACAATTAGTCATCTAAAAAATTCTATTGGATTATGCTTATATCTTGGCTAACTGCATTTTCTTAGATTTTTTAGTGAAGAAGCTAAAAAACATTAATAAATGTTCATCTCCGAAACCATGCTGCCAAATTGTCCGTTCATCTGTCCTAATAATCCTCCCTGGCAAAAAGAAAATATCGGAAATATCCTGACTGATACATTCTAGTTTTGAAATGTACTAGTCAGAAACTTGCAGGTCCAAAACGTCCATTTTGCTGAAATCATAATGACTAAGGTAGATTTGCAGGACATAAGAGGATCAATATTAAATTTGAAAAATAAACGTCCATTCATACTCCTAAACCTTGCACAGGTTCACATTAGGCCTGTAGGCCTTGTTTTTCTTTTTATCTGTAACATCTCTGTTAAGTTCCTCTGAATGTGTAATGTTCCTCTGACAAAAATTAATGTCAAACACCATGATTTAAAATTGTAACAAAGCAGTATCTTAAAAATTTGAACTGTTGTTATCTGAAAAAAAAAAGTATTTTGGATTGTTAAATTATCTGAGATATCCGTAATGTCCTACTTTTTGACAACGCCTTTCATTTGTATAATGACTGTTATGATCATAATATTTTCATTTAAATATGAGGGGAATTTATTTTTGTGTATGTAGATAGGTTTCTCATAGTTAATTAAAGATGTGTTAGTGAATTTTTAGTTAAAATATTTTGTTTATGTTTAAAATTTAAAACTGATGCCAAATATTGAAATCAGATTTGCTTTTACCATGCTCAATTGAGTGTTAAGTGAAATATTGCATAAAATAAATACTTGGAAGAACATACAACTGGATTTGAGATTATGAAACCACTACCTATGATATAGAATATGGTAACCACGTGTACCAAGTTTGTGTTATGATAACAGTTTATAAAAAAGTTAGAATAAAGTCTCTTATTTTATTTATTTTAGTTTACACTTGCCAGCAGCATATTAATGACATGGCTAATTACAAATGACAAAATTAATTAATGATGATAGGTTTTTTTCAGTTTTTAGCTTAGCTGTGTAAGTCAACTGAGGTAAAAGTATGGCGCTTTGGCAGTCGTCCTATGTTAGCAGGGCACAAATTGTAACCGCCAACTCTAGAAGCCTATTACTTAAATCTAGGGAGGTCCATAAAAAATCTCTGTGGAAACCTGAAATTAAGTCACTGTGACCTATATCCTCCGAGCTCTGGGGCTTGTAAGTACCCCCCAGAATAATAAAAAATTTGATACAAAACCTCCAATATCTTGATAATTAATGCATGGATTATCATGAATCTTGCCTTGATTATTGACCATGACTAGTTTTGTCAGTTCCTGGAAAGTGGTGGTGCCACCTGTATTTTTTTCTTATTTTTACGAATATATTTATATTTTTTAGCTCAGCTGACTGAAAGTCATCTGAGCTATAGCGATCACTCTTTGTCCGTCCTCCGGCCGTCCGTTCGCCTTTATATTCAAGGTAAAATCTGCTGAAATGTGAAATTTTTGTGAACCCCAAAACTTTTGAAGTATTCCACATTTTTTCCTCAAAGTTGGTACATATATTGTTCCTGCCAGGTTCTTGGAAAAATTTGAAAACTGGTGACCTTGACCATCATCTTCAAGGTCAAATTTGTCAAAATGTAAAATTTTTGTAACCCCATAACTTTTGAAGTATTAAACATTTTGTCCTAAAAAAGGTACAGGAATTGTTCCTACTAAAATCAAAGACAAGTTAAAAAGACAGTGACCTTGACCTTCATCTTTAAGATCAAATCTGCAGAAATATGACATTTTTGTGAACCCCATAACTTTTGTAGTATTTCCAATTTTGTCCTCAAATTTAGTACAACAATTTTTACTACCAAGCTCTCAGACGAGTTTGAAACCTGTTTACCTTGACCAGGTTCTTCAAGGTCAAATCAGTTGAATTATAGTTATTGTCTTGTGGACGAGATAACTTTTGAAGGGCTGCATATTTTCCTCCAAAAGTTGAAACCCTCATTGTTCCTACCAAAATCTTGGATGTGATAGAAATCCTGTGACCTTGAACCTTGATCTTCAAAGTCAAAACATATGCAATTCTAGGCTTATTATGACCCCAATAATTTTGCAAGTACTGAAGCTTTTGACACACCAGTTTTTCTGCCAAAATGTCATCAGAGTTCGAAAAGCATTGACCTTGACCTTCAAAGTCTAATCTGCTGAGATCTAGATTCATTGTTTTGAGATATTGCATATTTTACCCCTAATGTTTTTGGATGAACCATAGGAGGGGGAGACATATCTGTTTTGCACTGCAAAAACAGAGCCATCTAGTTTAAAATTTTTAAAGTATTTTTATTTTGTGTTTTTAGCTCAGCTGACTTTCAGTCATGCTGGGCTATAGCAATGGGTCTTTGTCCGTCGTCCTTCCGTCTGTCCGGCCGGCCGGCCGTTAGCAGGGCACAAATCGTAACTGTAGGGGCTAGGGCCATGAACCCTATGCAGTCTTAGAGGTTCTAAAAAGATCTCCTTGCAAACCTGAAATTAGGTCACTGCGACCTATATTCTCGAAGTTATGGGGTGTGTTTGCACCCCCTAGAAATAATTCTTTTAGCCAAAATTTTCATCCCAAACCTTCCATCTTTCACATACAGCTCACCTACCAACAGGGGAAGAAACATAATTATTTGAGGTCACAAGGTCAAAGGTCAAGGTCACAGAACCCACTTCTTTGAAAAGCCTGTAGGTGCATTTTAAGCCAAACCTTTCATCCCAATTCTTTAATCTTTTACATTTAGCTCACCTACTAAGTGGGAGAAGAATCCTATAGATGTTGAGGTCACAAGGTCAAAGGTCAGGGTCACAGATTCCACTTCTTTGAAAAGGTTGTGGACACATTTCAAGCTAGACCTTTCATTCCAAACCTTTCAGCACTGATATCACTTCTCTGCCAACAGGGGAAAAGACCTGTTGATTTTGAGGTCAAAGGTCAAGTTCACAGCACCCTCTTCTTGCGTGGAGTCATTTTCAGGCAAACTTCTTAATCTATACTTTCCATCTGTCATATATGGCTTACCTACCAATAGGTCAAGGTCACAATATTGTTCTAAATGCTTGTGAACATATTTCAAATGAAACTGTTCAACCCAAACCTTCAGTCTTTCACATATGCCACATCTATTGCTCTCTGAATGTGATCCAAACTTCATATTTATGGGTCTTTTTGCATGAAGAAATAACTAATTGATTTTGAGGTCAGCTGGTCAGGAGGTTAAAGGTTGCAGGTCTAAGTTATTCACTCATTGGTTGCCAAGTAATTACACCCGGCCAGATGTAAGTGGTTAGTAGTTACCCATCATTTAGAAAGAATCCAGTTGATATGTGGGCAAAAGGCCAAGGTCATAGGTCAGGGATGTTCAAAATAACTTATTTTGTAGACCCATCTCTATTTTTCTTGTTTTCTTGTATATATAACCATGGCACTCACAACTGGTACATCTCGCTGTGTGCCCATAATTGTCAGTGACACTTGTGATATATGACTCCCTTTTGTATCCGCTCATGGAGTGATAAGGATATATCATTAGTGCATAACAAAAACATTGTTGCAGGAATGCTTTGGCCAGGCATTAAGACTATGAGAGTTAAGTGTTAAGGTTAAGCTACTGATTTATAAAATGATGAGAACATTTTGCAGTTTATATCATGGAATCATAGCAATAAACTTAGTTTTCTTAATATCTGAATATTATTATACAAATCATCAGATAAACCAGCAAGTGTTTGTTCTGATAATGTGTGGGTCTGTACCTGGATTTAGGATGGCTTTATTTGATTACAAGACTCTTAGTGATGCTTTCTGCATTTCTTTTCTTTTAGGTTTTGCAGTTTACCTACCCTGCTGACCCCATTGAATAGCAAGCTGATAATTAAAACAAATTGGACTTGCACTTTTTACATTTGCATGTTCATAAATCTGATATGAGAGCTCTCTAACCTGATCATGCCTTTTGAATTGTTTTGGACATTCATAACTGTTATAAATTTTTTGGAGCAATTGCTACAAGTTTAGTGTCTTATTGGAGGATGTGTGATATCAAATGTCAGACTTGTCAGAAAACCATTATGTCTGCCAGGTAGCCATTTTAGAAATCCTTTTGCCAGGGCAGTTTCTGTGATTTTTTTGTGATGTTTGGTCCCTTTTAGAGGATGTTTGTTGTTCAATTTCAAAACCTGTCAGAAATCCAATATGGCCACCAGGAAGCCATCTTCAAATTCCTTTAGAACATATTATCTCAAGAACTATTAAAGTGAATGCAGAGGGATGTATATTAATGTATTCTTGCATTGGGTCTAAGATTATTTAATAAATATGACCATCATTTATGAATGCTCAGTACAGTTGGCTTGTATTGAATAAAAATTAATATGGAAGCACCCTTTTCACAATAATTCTTGCATGGATTTCCTTGATCTTTTGCTATATTTTGATCTTATATGTGGCCTTTGTGGTATTCTGTTTGAGACTGACAGGTATTGAGCAAGCTGTGGGATTAGTTCCTGATAGCTCAACAACCATACATTTTGCCTCAGACCATCATTCACTATGTTTTAACCAGACATATATGATAAGAATTTATGGCAACGTAGAAAGTTTAAACAAAAATGGCATATAGGTTCTGCAACAATTATACTAGAAGTTGTGAATCGCAGCCCATGATGTCGCAGGTCATGCTTGGCAGCTGAGCGTCATGACCCATGGGTCACTTGTTGAGAACTTCAAATGAAGCAGTTGTCCATTAACAGGGCTCAAAGCATGAGTGTTGGACCTAGAATCTTCTTATTTAACAGTTCCATGACAAATATTCTTGGAAACTTGAAATTAGGTCATGGTTACCTATATTTTGCAAATTAGGGGAGAAAACATGATTTTTAAATATCCTTGGAAAATTGAAATTAGGTCATGGTTAACTATATTTTGTAAATTAGGGGAGAAAACATGAGCACCAAGTGAGTCATGTGGGCCACAAATTGTATCCATTTGGCCTAAAATCCTCCTACATGACTTTCAGAGAGGTCCCTAAAAATCTCCTTGGAAACCTGATATATCACTCTGACTCGTTTTCTACAAGCTGTGTGAAAGAACTTTATTTTAACACTAAATTAGTCAGGAAGGCATAAATAGTAGCAGCTGCATGTAGAATAAGGTCACTGTAATCTATATCTAAGCCAGGGCTATTGGCAAAATGCATGATTGTGAGCTCTCTGAGAGTCTTTTGCCCATTGTTCAAGGCTCCTTGAATTCAGCTGAATGTCATGGCCCATTGGCCACTTGTTTTTAACTCCTAGCATTCATTAAAGTATGTTCAGGTTGTGTACTGGCATTGTGCATACCATTAGAGAAATTAAAGGTTGTTCATTATGTATGCCTGATATTGTCTCTGTGACCATGCAAAGTTTTATGTGAGCCAGTCCAGCAATATCTTCAAAACTGTCATTGGCATAATTGTGAAATCTAGCATAATTTCAAAATGTTAAACATAGCAGGAATTTTATGTTTTATAGCAGGCAAGTAAAATTTGCAGACTGTCCAATACAATGGTAATTTTAGGCCTGGTGTCACTATATTCTATAAGATTTTTCTGCAGGTTTTGCAGTTGTAATGAACTATTTAATAACAGGAAGTTTCTTTATGAAGTAGAATAAAGCTTTTCTAGTGTTATCATATTTATAAATGCACAGGAGAGCTTTTGGGTCCTTGGGCCCATGTTGGTTTTGATTTTATGAAAAAAAATTGTGGATTGTCTTTGATGAAAATTTCATATCAAGTTATATTATTAATTATGTTGTTTGATTTTATTTGACAGGAGCTGGTATTTACAGCATCACCTGATAGAACAATCAGGGTATGGGGAGTCCAACAAGCCCAGTGTGCTCAGATCATCCGAGCTCATGATGGACCTGTCACTGGCCTAAGCCTCCACGCCACGGGAGATTATCTGCTCAGCTGCTCCACAGATGCTGTAAGGCTTGTGGTTTATCAGTTTCTCGTGTCAAATACTACTTGTTTCCACTTCCTTATAGTGACAGCATTGTTCTGATTTCTGGATAATTTTTTAGCTCAGCTGACTATAAGTCATCTGAGCCGTAGTCGTGGTCCATTGTCTGTTGTCTGTCCGTCCATCTGTCTGTCGGTCTGTCCGTCCATTAGACTGACACGTTTTGAAACCATTAGACCTAGGAATCCAAATTTGGCTTACTGTTTGATGTCCCCAAGATCTACCAAACAGAAAACTGGGTCACTGCGACTTCATTCCTGCGAGAAATTAAGGAAAAACCTCAAATTTCCATTAAAAACCTATTATCACACTTCAGGACTGCCTTATATCAAAACTACTTATCTGTTTTTCTTAATATTTATCAGGAGTATCCTCCTATATATTTCCTATATACATGCCAGACTGTTAAGTCTTAATTTCTATAAGTTGTGGGTTTTTTAAGTTATCAGCATAAAAATAAAATCAGTACCTTTAAATTTGCCCAACTTTGAACATAGCATGTTTTTTTCCTGTGAGTACTGTTGATTAAAATTTTCACAGCATGTAAACATAAGTATTTAATTTTTTTAATTGTTGTCACATGCTTTGTCCAGATGCAGGCAACTCATGCAAGGGTCCCTGAATTATTACAGTCACTGGGGGAGATCCCCTGCTGTGACAGGTGTACAGTTATTCTCATATCCCTCCCCCAACCCTCCCAACCATTGCAAGTGCTATGGAGTAATTGTAATTCTTTGCACTGTATTTTATGAATTGTAATGCTGTTTCCACTCCAATATACAAAACTTTCCTTGAAAAGTAATTCAAGGAGTAATCTAGATGTCAATGTTGTGTTAATGTAGCATTTTTAAAGAAATCAATTTTCTTTTAAATGATTTTAACAAATTAAAATATAATTTAATCTATCAGTATGCATAAATTTATAAAAAAAATAGAAATATGAAGCAAATAATGGATAAATAAAGGCACAATTTAAAATTGTGAAATCTGAATCAAGTATTATTTTTAGATATTTATTGGTTTGCAAATTTAAAAGATATATTTTTTTAGTTAAAAAAATTAACATTGTATGCAAGATGTGGTGTTATCTGACAAGATTGAGGTTTATAATGAATCAATTTAGAATAATGAATCAATTTTTATATTCATATATATCAATGTTATATTGGAAATGTATAGAAAAATAAACTTAAAATAAAAAAATTGTTGGATAAAAAATTGAGGATCTAATAGTTTCCTGCTTCAGGAGAATTACGCTCCCGAGGCAGCGGAAATCTTGCGCTTCTAAAGAAGCAACTGATTTTCACGCTGCCAGCTTTGACCATTTATGATATATTTAGACACCAGATGGCGGTTTGTTGTTCACTGAAATAAACGTGCGTACGATGTGACAAGCAGCCAATCAGATGCCAATAAACAAACACTCGACAGGCATCCTGGCTCCGCCCATTGCCGCACTTCAAGCGCCGCTTGATGAGTTTCCGGTCGAATTTAAATTGCTCCCTCTGCATTCTCGCAACATGGACTGATTCGATTATGACATAATGACTGTGTTAGCGTAGCCATGTATCCGTTGTCTGCAGAACTGAAACCAGCCAGCGAGGTGTGCACGCAGCCTTTGTTGTTACGTTTCGTTTGAAGTTCACCGGCCGAGCATCCTATGTGCCCAAGGCCCTAAGCAAACAACGTCAGGGGCAATTCTCTCTGAGCCTGAGGCCTGTTCAGACGGTTACGCTGGGGGATGAGCTGTCACTCAAAAAGAAATGAATATGATTGGCTCCTTGTATTCCTCGCTTGGCTTTGTCTTCCAGCACAAGGTCTCATCTGATTGGACAAAAATACAGTACTCCCCTCTGGTGTTGCAATTCAGGATACGAGGTCATAACAATCAGCGCCTTACAGTATAGGAAGTAGCCCTATAGGTAAAGCGCTGTGTAAAGAGCGTACAGGAGAATTGGAGATCAGGCTTTGTTTGCTCTGTATGTATATGCAGGAGTGTCCTTAATCCCACCCCTGCCCCCCTCTGCTGCCATTGATTCCTTTGCACCTGTGCAAAGGGACATTAATTTTTATTGCAAATGTGTAAAATTTATTTAATCAATAAAATAATTTGATTAGAAAAATTCAAGATCTTATTGAAACATATTCTTGCCTTAGGAGAATAGAACATAAAGTGATTTAAAGTGAAAAATTATTCATTAAATAAAGGATTATTCTACTAGCAAAAAGGATATCCTGAAAAAAATAGGGTTTAATATAAACTTAACATTATTATTCGCCTTTCTCAGCAGAGAGTGAAATAAAGTGATCAGTCCTTTCTGTTCATCTTTCTGTCCATCTGGAAATATTTCATATACCACACAGCAGCTCAAAAACCTTTACTGATTTTTCATGCTGGTCAGGTCAGAGTATTAGTTTGGCAATCATATTTAGTATTTGGTTATCAACAAATAGCAAGGCCATATCCCATGAGCTTTTCAAATGCTAATATATTAAAAGTTGCAATTGAAGTAAGTATATTTTGCATTTGTTAACATTTGACGAAATTCAGCAGATGGGTGACCCAGAGGTTCTGTGTTTATGTCACATTTATAAGTAAATTCTGTGCGATTTGGCATGTATCTGACGAAGCTTATTGTTTGTCTTTAAAGAGTTACTCGATGTTTGTTCCCAATGAGTATATGTATATGTTGTAGTATTTGCCTACGTGTCGTAACATACATGTTTTATTACAGAACTGGGCATTCTCAGATATCAGAACAGGACATGTGCTGACCAAGGTGTCTGACTCACAGTCTCAGCATGGTGAGTTATTAATATACAGTTGTCTATTGTAATATTGATATATGAAAGGATTTCAAACACTAATTTAATTCTGCTAATTATACCTAATATAGTCAGTGTGCTCAAACTTCCTAGGAATGTTAAGGCTTTTGTAATGGATTTGGAAGTAAATGTACAACCACCAGATACAGAAGTGACTAGAATGATTTAATGCAGACTATTACTGCCAATCCAAATCTTTTGTATATATAAGTACAGTTTCCCCCTTATGAAGTGATATACCAGACACAAACCATGCAGGTCCTGCCAAAACAAGTATGACAAGATCCAACATGACTGGGAATGTATTAACCTGGCAGGGCCATTGATAAATCATTTTGGTTTCAATGTTATCATCACTTCACAGTATAAAGTCATTTAATCGCTCATACTTCAGGATGTTCAAGGGACCTAATGAATAAGAGAAATGAAAAAGCATGTTGAAATGAGAAGAAAAATTGCTTCTTCTCTTTTAAATAAAATGTTACCTGCCAAAATAATTTTCTGAAACCATTGGCTTACTTCAGTGCATGAATGTAAAAAAAGTTGATGGGGTGCAATCACTGGCACCAACATAAACGTAAGAACATGTTCTTAGTTCTAAAACCTTGTTTTGATATGTAGGGCATGCGCAAAATCAGACCTCTGGTCACACTTCCTTGTTATGTTAAACAGATACATGCAGACCATGTTTGCTCACACGCAGAATCATAAGGTGTTAAATAGCTGAAGGGGAGGTACTGAGACCATGTGCTGGAATGGTCTTACTTGGAGACTTTTTTATAAAGCAAAACTGTTGCTCCTTATTGTCACCCTTTAAACAGTATACCCTGAACTACTCAGGCTTTAATGTAAAGTAATTATACTTCTTCAACAGCCCTGACATGTGCTCAGTTTCACCCTGATGGTTTGATCTTTGGCACTGGTACTGAAGATTCTATGATCAAGATTTGGGATTTGAAAGAGAGTGCCAATGTGGCCAATTTCCCTGGACATTCTGGACCAATCACAAGCATTGCATTTTCTGAGAATGGTGAGTCAAAACATTTTTAGCTCAGCTGACTATAAGTCATCTGAGCTATAGCAATGGTCCTTTGTCCATGGTCCATCCAGCTGTCTGAAGGTCCATTAACAAGGCACTTTTAAAAACTGTTGGACCTACAAATCCTACATCAGATGTCCCCAGGTTCTCCTGCCAAACCGAAAATTGGGTCACTGTGGCTTTGTTCCTTCGAAATTTTAAAGAAAACTTCGATTTTCCCTTTAGAAGCTTGTTTTTCTTCAAGACTGCACACCTTGAAAACCACATGTGTTGTTTTGTTTATATTTTGCATAACTATTTCTACAGAAATATACTATGTCCATGCAAGAAATTAGGTCAGTATTGCATAAATTGTTAAAGTTATTGGCCTGAACATAATGCACTTTGTTGAAGTTCAGGAAAAATATTAATCCATTTAAGGCCAAAAAAGATTGATTAAATGTTTCTCAGGCACTTTTTGGGGGAAAATGATGCGGGCGTGATGCTTATTATTTTTATTTTTTATTTCACCTTAAAAATAGCGTAATATATCGTTATTTCTCATGCATTGACACAGAAGTGACAAACAATGGTTAAAATATAAGATAATAAACAATGTATATGTCAAATTTGTCAAAAGTTTGAAAAGATCCTTGAAATATGTAACATATTTATTTCTTTTACATGTAATATTAACATGCAAACCAGATTATAAAGGATTACGGTGCTAAAATCTCGTCGTGTTTCCTGAAACACGAGGGCCCTGCTGATGATCATGACATGGGGGATTCCCCATCAAAATGCATTATGGTCACGTGTAGTTAAAACAAGATCCAAGAACATTTAATCAAGAAAAACAGAAATTTCTTTAAATCTGTTATAATCTTTGTTAAGTTTTCTTATTTAAATTTTAATTGCAAAATATATATATTGAAAATTCATTTAAAACACAATTTCTGCCGATGGGCTGCGATGGCAGTCATGTTTATTCCCATCAAACTCTCACAAAGCATGAAAAAAGTGAAAGCCTGCAAATATATATTTTTTGTGGGACAAAATTTTACATTTGTATATCATCACACACAAATTGGACCTATTTAATTGTTAATTTAAAGATAAGTACGGAAACCGAGCGTATTAACACATCTTTAGCTATGAACACAGGCACCAAGTTGTGGCCGCTAAAGAAAATAGTTCACAAAGACGGAAATATGAAATTTTAATAATCATAATAAACGATGTTCAGGTCAAACTGGTCAAAACTTTTATATGAATTTTCTGTGTATTGAATTATATACATGGGTCAAAATGGTCCAAGTATCATTAGGAAGGAAACTGATGGATGCAGAAGTCACAGGTTATTTAGAGAACATGTGAGCTTATGCAATGTTGCAGAGTCGTCAGTCATGCAGTGTGCGTTGTGCGTCGTCTGTACGTTAACCATAGCTATCTCAAAAACAGCAGGAGCTAGCATCACCAAATTTTTTGCAAATAAATAGTCATCTGAAAAACTCTATAGGATTTTGTTTATTTTTTTCTAACTGCATTTTTATGCCCCCTCCACAAAGTGGCCAGGGCATATAGTTTTACCCATGTCCGTCATTCCGAAATCAAACAGTTGTACAGACTTTTTTTCGCAATGCCTGCAGATATTGGCCTGATTTTTGGTGTGTGGGCAGATAATGACCAGTTACAGATCAAGTTCGCGTTTCATCCTGGTTGACCTACTTTTGACCATTTTACGGCTCCTAAACTTAGAAAATTCATGAAAAATAGAAATTTTCATGACAAATACACATGTATGGACTTTTTTTCGCAATGCCTGCCGATATTGGCCTGATTTTTGGTGTGTGGGCAGATAATGACAAGTTACAGATAGAGTTCGTGTTTCGTCCTGGTTGACCTTCTTTTGACCGTTTTACAGCTCCTGAACAAAGAAAATTTCATGAAAAATATAAATTTTCATGACAAATACACATGTACAGACTTTATTTACGCAATGCCTGCAGATATAAGCCTGATTTTTGGTGTGTGGACAGATAATGACCAGTTGCAGATAAAGTTCACGTTTTGTCCCGGTTGACCTACTTTTGATTGTTTTACAGCTCCTAAACATAGAAAATTTCATGAAAAATATAAATTTTCATGACAAATGTACATGTACAGCCGTTTTTAGCCCTCAGCTCTAAGGCTGATGGGCTATTGTTGTCAACCAAGCTGTCTGTCTGTCTGTCTGTCCGTCCGGCGTCCGTCTGTCCCGCGTTTGTTAACTTTTACCTTGTGAGCGGGATATCTCTAAAAAGATTCACCTTAAGAATTTTATTTCATCAGTGAAGATGTATATCGATAAAATCTCAGTCAAGTTCGAAGATGGGAGACCATGACCCATTTTTCTACATTTTAGAGCTGATTATAGAAAAACACTCAGAAGCTTATATCTCAGGAACCATTGTGTGGATTTTCACAAAACTTACTATGCTCATTGGGACTGATGGTCTGTACATGCTGCACAATTTTGGTGGCACCACCTGCAATTTCTGATTTTTTAATAAATTTTTATCAGGTTTTTAGCTTAGCTGACTATAAGTCATCTGAGCTATAGTCGTGGTCCATTGTCCGTCGTCCGTCCGTCTGTCCGTCTGTCCGTAGATGTGGCACGTTTTGAAACTGTAAGACCTAGGAATCCAAAATTCGGCATAATGTTAGATGTCCCCAATAGTCCAGCGGTTACGCTCCCATATTCGGAGGAATTGTGCAAAAAATGAAAGAAGCATGAAAGTTGGCAAAAGTATTCTTTGGTGCTTATTGATGAATTTAAGATATAAGGCCAAGCTGAAAATAAATTATCTTGGCCAATATCAAAGATGGCGGCCAAGATGGCCGCCAATTTAGAAAATGTCAATAACTTGAGTTAAAATGTCCTGAGAAAGCATTGCAAGTACTCTAATATTGTGTTTTTTTGGACTGAGGATTTAAAATTTTTGAGGTTCCAACCCTCTCCAGGTACTCATTAGCTGGTTTTTATCACGAATTTGGTAATGTTCCCATTAGTCCAACAGTTCAGCTGCATATTGAGAAGAATTGAAATGAAAACTTGGAAAGAAGAATGAAACTTGGCATAATAATTTTCAGATATGGGGCCGAGCGGAATTCACTATATCTTGCTCAAACTCCAAGATGGCGGCCAAGATGGCCACCGATATATAAAATACCAATATAGTCGGTTATATTCGTCCTGGAATACATTGCAAGTGCACTGTTTCTATGTTATTAGGATCGAAAAATTTATTTATAAGGGTTCCATGTCTGTATCATGCATGTGTGAATGAAGTTTGATTTTGTTGGTATTGAAATTGTGCTAAAATTACCCTTTTTTACCAGCACATCTAATGGTAAAACGTATTTGTTGATTACCCTGCCGAAATTTAATATATTTGTTGATTTTAAGTATTTGAACAATATGTCTCATTAAATGTAATGAAAAGGACAGTCGATTGGTAAAACGCTCTGTTCTCTTGACTGGCGACTGAAGTTTCTGTCCACGTTGTTGCTATGAGAGTGGAATTTTGTGGTCCATACAGAGTCGGTTGTTTTCTTCGTGTCCTCTTAATTCCATCCACCACTTCGCCATCCGAGCCGTGGAAAGTGCCTTGTAGTAGTTATTATAACCAGTAGTACAATCAGTGTAAAAGAAATTTTATTTGTTTATAAGTTGTAGCTCTTTTGCCTTGAGGTGAGGGTACAGCTTCAAGACTCTTTGCTTGCATGAAGACAGAATCAGTACATATTAAGCGGCTCACCACATTATGCTGTATGCTATGCTTTCTTTTAAAGTGATAGATTTAGGCCTGTTGGTATCACTTTCAACTGAATGAGAATGAAGTTAATCGTATGATAAAGATGGATTATTGTTAGAAAGAAGTCATAACCTATCGTTAAGACATAGAGAAAATCTCATGGTTTGTGATGAGATTTCACCAATATGCCATTGCGACATCGACGGGGTTTGAACCGCGGACCTACAAACACGACTTTAACCATGAGGCAACGTTCTAACCCTTTATATGCTATCTTTTTACTTGGTGATGGTGCATGACAGAATCTGGACACTTGTAGACACTTGTGCAGTTTGCCGTTTACCTTCTACATTGATAATCTGGTTTATGATCCTTACCAATAAGCTAACTTTGCATTTCCAAGTGATGCCTAAAAATACCTCGTTAGCTTACAAAATGCACGCTTTTAATAAATATAATGATAATTAGAAATATTAAATATTTGCTTCATTTAATGAAATAATTTATCTTCATGTGTACAGAATGCAAGATTCTAGATCGGACTGAACTTTGCACATAAGATAAAAAGAACCGATAGTAAGTCGGAATTGTGGGCGTTTTACTAGAAGAAAAATGAAAATATGAAAGAAAATATTCAGGCAAGGTGATAAAATTTGCTGGAAATATTACAAAAAAAAGTAATTAACTGTTCTGTACAGTAATAATATTCAGAAGTAGTCTGTCCTCATTAATATATGTTCATTTGATGAAGCTAATGGTATGAAATACAAGTTTCCCAAGCATTCTGCATTTGGGCATAAAACTGACATAAAGGGAAAGTACAAAGGTTGCAAGAGCTCAGAAGCTGAAAGCACAGCAAAGTTACAGTCACCAATCAAGTAAATAAAAACTCAAACCAAACTTTGTACTGCATTTTTAAGGGAATCAAGTTAATGAAGAAAGAATGCATGTCTGGAACCTGAGGGTGCATTATATTTTTCACCTTGTTTTGTTAATTAGACTTTCTATCTTCTGTCTTGCTGTATCATTTTCTTAGCATCGATCCATGAAAGATCAGCTAGCTTGAACCTGGCAGCACCGACTCATACATGTGGTGAATATTTCTAACAATATATGCATTTACTACATGAATCTACAAATGTGCATCACAGCAAATGGAAGTGATACTCTACTAACACATGTGTCGGTTCTTTCCTACAATCAGGCAGTCTAAAGTCTGCATCATCACCATATCACAAAATTAGTAATCTGCATGAGTGTTATTTCATGCATTCATCACCATAGTACAAGGGCAGCACACAGCAGCATGTTACGCACCTCTAATGTGTGTGGATTCTGTTTTCTTACCAACATACAGTCTGAAAGCCATCACTTCATGGCAAAAGAAGCTTAGAATCCATACAGCACACAGGTTTGAGCTTCTACATAAGTGCATATCTTGTCATGCACGCATGTACTCTAAATTCATTATAAATAAAAGTCTTTCCTTTTTAACAGACATGGTGTTAAAATACTTTTAAATAGAACATGTAAATTAAATTTCAGCAGAACTATTTGATTTTTTATTGCACCAATCAAGATTAACATGAATATTAAGTTGATTGTAAAATTAAATATCATGTTTGTAGATTTTTGAAAACCCTGTCTATTCTTCACTGATATATGAAGCTCCCACTGATACCAGACAGGATACCTAAGTTTCTTTCATCCCTTACTTCGGCAAAGCAGTTAATACATTCTTAATGCATGCAAATAAAGGAATTTCAAACAGAGGAAGTCAGATATCAAATATTAATATAATAAAACCTACCCCAGAAAATGACACTTTCATTTAAAAGTGTATTCAGCGAATCATATCAAGTTTACCGTTGGATGTTCTGATGAAAAAGGGAATTTTAGTACAATTTCAGTAGGTACACACCAGGCAGAATCTATATAGCTGACAGGTGTGAGCTTCTTACATAGGTCTGTATCCTGCCACGCACCCATCCAGTCTGATATAAAAGTTATAAGCAGGATAAACTTTATATTATATGGATTGTCTAATTTATTTTATTATAATATATAATTAATATGGATTGTTAAACTTTATATTATATGGATTGTCTAATTTATTTTATTATAATATATAATTAATATGGATTGTACAGTTAGTTGTAATTACTATTACAAGCCACTCTCCATGGCTCGGATGGTTGCGTTCAGTGGTATATATACAGGGGTGATGGAAAGCGAAGGACAAGGAAGAATTCACCCACCTTGGATGGGCCATTATAACCCAATACGAATAGGAACGATGTTGTTTAAAATTGGGGCGCCAGTGGAGATAGCCGAGCGTTTTACCACTCAATTGTCCATTCCATTACATTGAAACAGACATTGGGCTCAAATACGTAAAATTAATATATATGTTAAATATCAGCACAGTTGGATTTATGCATTTGATATTTCCCAATTGCCCTAACAAACATTTACATGAATGCTGATCGTAAACCTTAGTACATGTATGTAGGTTTCAATATTCTAATGGTAAGTTTTTACGGACATATCAAGTTCAATCCTAATTTCATTGCAGATTTAGACAGATAAGTTTTTTGCACCCTTCACCTCTTCAAAGGAATTATATTTGTTAGCATGCAAATAAAGGGGGAGTAAAAGGGAGAAAGGAAGAAACATTGCAATAAAAATTTTTCTACTATTAAAGCATCCGAATTAATGACAAAGCAGACAAACATAAGCCAGCAAATGACACTCTCATTTGACTACGATCACAATGTATGCGACTACTGTACAGAACTCGACAAATAATGTTTGCTATCCATTGTGGTAGTAAACCAGGGAAAATGTAGGAAAATTTCAAAATAAACAAAACCAGGATTCATTTACTGAGTCATTTTACAGACTTTAAACCCTTATAAATGAATTTATCGACCCCAAAAACGTAGAAATTGTGCACTAAGAGAGCATTCTAGGACAAATATAACCGAATGTATTGATATTTGATAATCCGGCGGCCATCTTGGCCGCCTTCTTGGATTTTGACCAAGATTGGAAGAATTCCGCTTGGCCCTATATCTGAAAATGTTAAGTATAGTCTGGCGAACTATTATGCAGTTTCATGCTTCTTTCACTTTTTGCACAATTCTTCTCTTAACAGCTGGACTACAAGATCTCCTACCAAGCCGAAAACTGGGTCTTTGCGACTTCGTTCCTTTTAGAAATATAGGAAAAACCTCAATTTTTTTTATTAAAAACCTATTTTTACACTTCAGGACTGCCTAATATCAAAACCACTCATCTGTTTTTCCTCATATTTACCATAATTATTCCTCTATATATTATTCCTATGTACATGCCAGAAATTATGTCTGTATTATGTAAATTTAATAAGTTATGGGCCCAAACATAATGCATTGTGTAAAAAATCAGGAAAGATATTTGATCACTTAACACAAAATATGCTAAAGCTATAAACTTTTTTTCCAGTAATATAACTTTTATTAATCAAAATTAAATTGTATACCCAAAATTAGATCAAAATCTTTTAAATTTTTTTAAAAATATTAACAAAAATAAAAAATTGGTACCTTAAATTTTGCCCAACTTTGACCATGGCACGTTTTTTTTCCTGTAAGTACTGTGGATTTAATTTTCACAGCTTGTTTTTTTTAGCCTTTTGTCTGTAAACACCAAAAATGTGAAACCAGGTGATCAAAAACTGTAGATTTTATTCAAGTTTTCAAGCACCATGTAACATATTGTTTACATCAAGCTAGTGTCATGCAGTTTGCAAGTGCTCAGCTCCCCAGCTTCAGCTCTCAGTTCCTAAAATTTGGCATGCAGTTAGATGTCTCAAAAATCCCCTACCATGCCAAGAATTTGGTCACTAGGACTTAATACCTTTGAGATATTAATGAAAAACTTCATTTTTCCATTAAAAACCCATTGTTACACTTCAAGACTGCCTAATATCAAAACCACTGATCTGACTTTAATCATATATAATATACATATTTTTCTATACATTCTCTATGCACATGCCAGAAATGATGTCAGTATTGCGTAATTGTTTTAAGTTATGGGCCCAAACATAATGCACTTTGTAAAAAATAAAAAAATAATTTTACTCCCTTAACAAGGGGATTGCTGAAGCTAGAGATTTTTCGTCAGGGATGTAACATTATTTAATCAAGATTCAATTGAATACCCAAAATTATTTCTGAATTTTTCAAATTTTATAAGTTATTAGTATAAATTTAAAATTAGTATCTTAAATTTTGCCCAACTCTGACCATGGTACATTTGTTTCCTGTGAGCACTGTTGATATAATTTTCATATTAGCACACATAAGGATTTCAGCTTTTTAGTTTAGAAAGCTGAAAGAAATTGGCCAAAAATTGTAGCTTTTATTAATGTTTTAATGAGACCATGTCAGACTTTGGCCCTCTCCAGCCCCTCTTGAGTCACCTGTATGTTGACCTTGTTGAACTTTCAGCAAATTATGCATGCTTGAGGCTACCCATACACTGGGGCAGCCAGGCTGCTTATGGCCAGCCACAGTTGATCCAGGTGTCCAACCCAACTCATCTAGTAGTTTTAACCAACAACATAACAATAAACAATAAATTAATAAATTTTTATTGGTTTTTAATAACAAATTAAAGAAAAATAGAAAAGGAATTTGTTAGTTTATAATAACAGGAAATTAACTTGCAGTAACTGATGATATAAGAATCTTGTATCGATGGATAGAATGTCATGTATTCCAAATAACACCATGCAGTCACCTATAGTATTTTTCAGTTCAGTTTTAATGATAAAAAAGTAAATCATATTATTCATTACTAATCATTAGGGATCATATGAAGGAAATTAATGATAGACAAAGATGCAGTTGATAATATTAATCTAGATTCCTACTGTGTCTAGTGTGTACATTGATGTGAAATTAGTCCAAAATGAATATATAACATTTATTTTTCTTTTAATATAAATAAAAGCCATAAAACCAGGTACTTATGATCATTATTTAAATGTGTGATTTTTGTATATTCTGGATTCTAAACATCATTGTTTGGTGAAAACTGAATAAATACCAGACATGGTGCGAATACTTTGTAATTGTATTTAAATACGAATATGAATATGTACTCATTTCAGTTATATTTCATTTTAAAAATTCATACAATTCTCTTATTATTTTTAATAAAAATTATATTTGGGACAATATTTGTAATTTTTTTAGCTCAGCTGACTTTCAGTCATGCTGAGCTATAGTGATCAATCTTTGTCCGTCGTGCGTCTGTCTGTCTGTCCATCTGTCCGTCTGTCCGTTAACTAGACACAAATCGTAACCGCTGGACCTAGAATCTTGTAACTTGACATTCTGAGAGGTCGATAAAAAATCTCCTTGGAAACCAGAAATTAGGTCTCTGTTACCCATATCCTTCCAGCTATGGGGCCCTAAAGTACCCCCCCAGAATAGTCAAAAATTTCATACAAAAACTTCAATATCTCATTAACTACATCACTGATGGTCATGATTTTCGGCATACATATTAATCATGAGATGTTCCATCAGTTCCTGCAGACTGGTGGCGCCACCTGTATTTTTTTTATTTTTTACGAATTTTTTTCTCTATTTTTGAGACCTTAAAAAATGTGAACATCTGTTAACAGTGCACAAATCGTATAGACTGGACCTAGAATCCTCATTTTTGACACAGAGAGACCTATGAAAAGTCTCCATGGAAACCAGAAATTAGGTCTCTGTTACCCATATCCTTTGAGCTATGTGGCCCCAAGGTACCCCCCCAGAATAGTAAAAAATTTCATACAAAAACTTCAATATTTCATTAACTACATCACTGATGGTCATAATTTTTGTCATACATATTGATCATGAGATGTTTCATCAGTTTCTGCAGACTGGTGGCGCCACCTGTAATTTTCAATTCTTTACGAATTGTTTTCTCTATTTTTGAGACCTTTAAAAATGTGAACATATGTTAACAGGGCACAAATCGTATAGACTGTACCTAGAATCTTCATTCTTGACACAGTGGGAGACCTATGAAAAGTATCCATGGAAACCAGAAATAAGGTCTTTGTTACTCATATCCTTTGAGCTATGGGGCCCCAAAGTACCCCCCCCCAGAATAGTCAAAAATTTCATACAAAAACTTCAATATCTCATTAACTACATCACTGATGGTCATGATTTTTGGCATACATATTGATCATGAGATGTTACAATAGTTTCTGCAGACTGGTGGTGCCACCTGTAATTTTCGATTTTTTTACGATTTTTTTTCTCTATTTTTGAGACCTTTAAGGATGCTGTCATCTGTTAACGTGGCACAAATTGTGACAACTGGACCTGGAATCTTCATTCTTGTGTTGCAAGTAGGCCCATGAAAAGTGTCTGTGGAAACCTGAAATTAGGTCTCTGTTACCCATATCCTTCAAGCTATAGGACTCCGAAGTATCCCTCAGAACAACGGAAAATTTGATACAAAAGCTGAAGTATCTGAACAACTAATGCAGAGATCACTATGATTCTTTGCATGGATATTAACCATTAAGTGTTTTTATTAGTTTCTGCAGACTGGTGGAGCCACCTGTATTTTTTTTTAAGTTTAGGCATTTTTTCTCTATTTTTGAGATATATAAATACAGACACAATCTTGGCCTGTTGGTTAATCTGTTTGATGCTTCAGTTGAATGGGAATATACTACCTTTCAGATGATAAAATTTCCTTTTGCGAATCTCTTCCCAGTCAGCTGAGCGTCATGACCCATGGGTCACTTGTTTTAATAAATAGTTTAACTCTTTATATTATATGTTCTGCTTATAAGTTATATGGCCAAGTCAAAATCTGTGTGACAATCGCACTCCATTTGTTAATAAAATAAATGAAATTAATCCTCTTTCCTGTCTCCAAAGGTACTATCAAAATCATACATAAGCTAAACAACAACAACTCATAATACAGCTTATTTTTATTACCACATAAAACGAGCATGTGCCTCATTTCTAAATCATATTTTTTATCATATATAACAGCTGAGCGCCGTGACCCATAGGTCCCTTGTTTACAAGAATGATTCCCACAATAATTCTTATAATAACTGTCTTTAATGGTTCCACATGAATGATTTTTGGCTGAATTATGGTAATTAAATTGAGTCATTTTACCAAATATGTTAGCTGTGTGATGCTGTTACATCAAGCCTGGCACCATTTTATCAGCATCTATTACATCATGCCACTAGACATTTAGATTTCAGGTTATCTTTGGTTAATATAAGCAAGAATGTTTGTTAAAAGCCTTTAAAAAAAATTAGATTTATGATTTAAGTTAGTCATCATACCAGGCAATGTTACAATCATGGATTTTCAGCTCTCTCTGGCTATATAAAGACAACTGTACATGGATTATAAATTATTGGTATCCTTACTCAACTTAATTCAAGAATTTGCCACCAGTGAGATATATCTGTATTATAATTTTGCATTCAGTATGCATCTGTAATAATTGTATCCCAAGACAAAGTCGGGGGATACTTTGGTTTCATGACGGTCCCACCGCCGCAAATAAATCTTGTTGGTGCCTTAACTCAAAAAATATTTCACGGATCTTTACAAAACTTGGTATATGTATAGATATGAGTGAGAAGACCAAGCCTAATTAAAATGAGGTCATGACCTTTACTAGGAGAGTGTCCTTGACTTTGAAAAGGTCCAATTTTTGGGAAAATCACACAAATCCTTAAATATCAAGTTTTGTTCTTGCAACAAAATCTTACTCATCAATACAAACAAATCATGTCAACCAGCCATGGCCTATATTACCTTTCCTCTTAGACTTTATCTCTGTTTGACACTATTTTAGATTTTACCTTCAAGGAAAACTTCAGCTGAGTGTGGTGACTCATGGGTCCCTTGTTCATAAAGTACATTCCAAAAGTGTAGATTCAATTTTAAACCATAAGGATTCTGTCTAGGCCCACTGTTTTATCAGGTGCACCATGACAGTTTGTCAGAGTATATCATCTGGAAAAAATTCCTGTGCCTCTGACTCTATCAATCTATACCAGAGTAACTGTGAGTTTAAGTTAGCTGCTTCTCCTAAACAAACATACAGCTGAATAGCCATTAAAACTAACTTTCCTGCCATTTACAGGTTACTACCTTGCCACCTCTGCTGATGATGCCACTGTTAAACTTTGGGATTTGCGTAAACTGAAGAACTTCAGAACCATCCAGCTTGATGATAGATACGAGGTATGTGGTCTAATATATACACATGTACATGCTTCTGAAAAGTATAGAACAGTGTTATCACACATGTATATGCTGAAGAGTATAAAACAGTGTTATCACACATGTACATGCTACAGAGGTCAGAACAGTGTTATCACACATGTATATGCTGAAGAGTATAAAACAGTGTTATCACACATGTACATGCTGCAGAGGTCAGAACAGTGTTATCACACATGTATATGCTGAAGAGTATAAAACAGTGTTATCACACATGTACATGCTGCAGAGGTCAGAACAGTGTTATCACACATGTATATGCTGAAGAGTATAAAACAGTGTTATCACACATGTTCATGCTGCAGAGGTCAGAACAGTGTTATCACACATGTATATGCTGAAGAGTATAAAACAGTGTTATCACACATGTACATGCTGCAGAGGTCAGAACAGTGTTATCACACGTATATGCTGAAGTGTATAAAACAGTGTTATCACACATGTTCGTGCTGCAGAGGTCAGAACAGTGTTATCACACATGTATATGCTGAAGAGTATAAAACAGTGTTATCACACATGTACATGCTGCAGAGGTCAGAACAGTGTTATCACACATGTATATGCTGAAGAGTATAAAACAGTGTTATCACACATGTACATGCTGTAGAGGTCAGAACAGTGTTATCACACATGTATATGCTGAAGAGTATAAAACAGTGTTATCAAACATGTACATGCTGCAGAGTATAAAACAGTGTTATCACACATGTACATGCTGCAGAGTAAAGGTCAGTGTTATCACACATGTACATGCTGCTGCAGAGTATAGGTCATTGTTATCACACATGTACATGCTGCAGAGATCAGAACAGTGTTATCACACATGTACATGCTGCAGAGTATAAAACAGTGTTATCACACATGAACATGCTGCTGCAGAGTATATAAGTGTTATCACACATGAACATGCTGCTGAATAGTATAAAACAGTGTTATTACACATGTACATGCTGAAGAGTATAAAACAGTGTTATCACACATGTACATTCTGCTGCAGAGTATATAAGTGTTATCACACATGTACATGCTGCTGCAGAGTATAAAACAGTGTTATTACACATGTACATGCTGAAGAGTATAAAACAGTGTTATCACACATGAACATGCTGCTGCAGAGTATATAAGTGTTATCACACATGTACATGCTGTAGAGTATAAAACAGTGTTATCACACATGTACATTCCGCTGCAGAGTATATAAGTGTTATCACACATGTACATGCTGCTGTAGAGTATAAAACATTGTTATCACACATGTACATGCTGCTGCAGAGTACAGAACAGTGTTATCACATGTACATGCTGCAGAGGTCAGAACAGTGTTATCATACATGTACATGCTGAAGAGTATGGAACAGTGTTATCACACATGAACATGCTGCTGCAGAGTATATAAGTGTTATCACACATGAACATGCTGCTGCAGAGTATATAAGTGTTATCACACACGTACATGCTGCTGCAGAGTATATAAGTGTTATCACACATGTACATGCTGTAGAGTATAAAACAGTGTCATCACACATGTACATTCTGCTGCTGAGTATATAAGTGTTATCACACATGAACATGCTGCTGCATAGTATAAAACAGTGTTATTGCACATGTACATGCTGAAGAGTATAAAACAGTGTTATCACACATGAACATGCTGCTGCAGAGTATAAAAAAGTGTTATCACACATGTACATGCTGCTGCAGAGTATATAAGTGTTATCACACATGTACATGCTGTAGAGTATTAAACAGTGTTATCACACATGTACATTCCGCTGCAGAGTATATAAGTGTTAGCACACATGAACATGCTGCTGCATAGTATAAAACAGTATTATTACACATGTACATGCTGAAGAGTATAAAACAGTGTTATCGCACATGTACATTCTGCTGCAGAGTATATAAGTGTTATCACACATGAACATGCTGCTGCAGAGAATAAAACAGTGTTATTACACATGTACATGCTGAAGAGTATAAAACAGTGTCATCACACATGTACATTCTGCTGCTGAGTATATAAGTGTTATCACACATGAACATGCTGCTGCATAGTATAAAACAGTGTTATCACACATGAACATGCTGCTGCAGAGTATAGGTCATTGTTATCACACATGTACATGCTGCAGAGATCAGAACAGTGTTATCACACATGTACATGCTGCAGAGTATAAAACAGTGTTATCACACATGAACATGCTGCTGCAGAGTATATAAGTGTTATCACACATGAACATGCTGCTGAATAGTATAAAACAGTGTTATTACACTGAAGAGTATAAAACAGTGTTATCACACATGTACATTCCGCTGCAGAGTATATAAGTGTTATCACACATGTACATGCTGCTGCAGAGTATAAAACAGTGTTATTACACATGTTCATGCTGAAGAGTATAAAACAGTGTTATCACACATGAACATGCTGCTACAGAGTATATAAGTGTTATCACACATGAACATGCTGCTGCAGAGAATAAAACAGTGTTATTACACATGTACATGCTGAAGAGTATAAAACAGTGTTATCACACATGAACATGCTGCTGCAGAGTATATAAGTGTTATCACACATGAACATGCTACTGCAGAGTATATAAGTGTTATCACACATGAACATGCTGCTGCAGAGTATATAAGTGTTATCACACATGAACATGCTGTAGAGTATAAAACAGTGTTATCACACATGAACATGCCGCTGCAGAGTATATAAGTGTTATCACACATGTACATGCTGCTGTAGAGTATAAAACATTGTTTTCACACATGTACATGCTGCTGCAGAGTACAGAACAGTGTTATCACATGTACATGCTGCAGAGGTCAGAACAGTGTTATCATACATGTACATGTTGAAGAGTATGGAACAGTGTTATCACACATGTACATGCTGCTGCAGAGTATATAAGTGTTATCACACATGAACATGCTGCTGCAGAGTGTATAAGGGTTATCACACATGTACATGCTGCTGCAGAGTATATAAGTGTTATCACACATGTACATGCTGTAGAGTATAAAACAGTGTTATCACACATGTACATGCTGCTGCAGAGTACAGAACAGTGTTATCACATGTACATGCTGCAGAGGTCAGAACAGTGTTATCATACATGTACATGCTGAAGAGTATGGAACAGTGTTATCACACATGTACATGCTGCTGCAGAGTATATAAGTGTTATCACACATGTACATGCTGCTGCAGAGTATATAAGTGTTATCACACATGAACATGCTGCTGCAGAGTATATATGTGTTATAACACATGAACATGCTGCTGCAGAGTATATAAGTGTTATCACACATGTACATGTTGCTGTAGAGTATATAAGTGTTATAACACATGTACATGCTGTAGAGTATAAAACAGTGTTATCACACATGTACATGCTGAAGAGTATGGAACAGTGTTATCACACATGTTCATGCTGCTACAGACTATATTACAGTGTTATCACACATGTACATGCTGCTGCAGACTATATAACAGTGTTATCACACATGTACATGCTGCTGCAGACTATATAACAGTGTTATCACACATGTACATGCTGCTGCATAGTACAGAACAGTGTTAACACACATGTACATGCTGCTGCAGACTTTATTACAGTGTTATCACACATGTACATGATGATGCAGAGTATAAAGCAGTGTTATCACACAGGTACATGCTGCTGCAGAGTATACAAGTGTTATCACACGTGTACATGCTGCTGTAGACTATATTACAGTGTTATCACACATGTACATGCTGCTGCAGACTATATAACAGTGTTATCACACATGTACCTGCTGCTGCAGACTATATTACAGTGTTATCACACATGTACATGCTGCTGCAGACTATATAACAGTGTTATCACACATGTACATGCTGCTGCAGACTATATTACAGTGTTATCACACATGTACATGCTGCTGCAGACTATATAACAGTGTTATCACACATGTACATGCTGCTGCAGACTATATCACAGTGTTATCACACATGTACATGCTGCTTCAGACTATATAACAGTGTTATCACACAGGTACATGCTGCTGCATAGTACAGAACAGTGTTATCACACATGTACATGCTGCTGCAGACTATATAACAGTGTTATCACACATGTACATGCTGCTGCAGAGTACAGAGCAGTGTTATCACACATATCCATGCTACTGCAGAGTATATAACAGAGCTATCACACATGTACACACTGCTGCATAGTATAAAACAGTGTTATCATACATGTATATGCTATGAGTAAAGAACAGTTTTCCCCAATAGTCACTACTTGGAATGGGGACCATCACAAAATTCATTCACTTGAATGTTTGGAAACTTCACATAACACCGCTTAGTTAAAAATTATTAACATGCAGATATTGAAATAAATTTCTTTAGATGGTCCCCAAATAAAGTAGACCCTCTATAGGTCTGCAGGCACACGGGTTTGTACATCAGATCATGAAATATCAAGTCACATCTGAGTGGGGTCAAGCCTGATATGTCAGACTTGAAATGATAGCAGGGTACTGATAAATAGATCTGTGAATTTCCTATACTTTTGCTTGCAAAATATCAGTTACAACCAGTACAAGTAAAGCCCCTCACCCCATAACACCAGAGGACAATTCACTCAAAGAGTTATGTCTCACCTCTCCATGGGGGGAGATATGTAGTGTTTGGTACGTCGTCTCTGTCATCTCCGTGTCATATCTTGTGAATGCAATAACTTTTGAACGACTCAATATTTTTTCATGACATTATTAAATTTAAATTGTTTCTACTAAAATCTCGAATGAGTTTGAAAATCGGTGACCTTGACCTTCATTAACAAGGTCAAATAGGCCAAAATAGAATTTTTGGTGAACCCCAAAGTATCGCATATTTTTTCCTCAAATTTGAAACAGTAATTGTTTAAATAAAGTTATTTAAAGGGTCCCAATCACCTACTCCTGTACACGAGTGTTAAAAACAGTTGACTGGGCGGGATGACAGATGTCAACATAAACACAGTGCATGGGACTGCGTGCACTGCCTGTGCCAAACATGTCAATCAGGAGATGCCCTGACTGACTTGCCCCTTGAAATGTCATACATTTTTCCACTGGCTGAAACATCGCATTTTATCTGTCAGGCATGAGCAAAATCGGACCTCTGGCCACGAGGCCTAATTATTGTAAATAGACACATGTGGACTGTGTTTACAAACACGCAAATCCATTACAAGGTGTTCAACAGCCCAAAGGCAGGTACTTAGACCATATAATAGGAGAGTTTTGCCTGGAAACTTTTTTTTTTTATATATATATATTTTCAAGTTTATTCCAGAACTTCTGCCATTTACAGTTTACATAGCATCCGGCAGGTAGGTGCTATGTATATTGATATGAAGTTGAAATATGCAACTGGAATCTACCAGAATCTACTAAGAAAAATACAAAAGCAAAAGTTCATCATTCATATAGCATTTCTAAAAAGGTTTTCATCTTCTTAAATTTTATCTGACGACGCTTAATGTGCATAAATTTCATGTAGCACTCCAAATCATATTTCATACATGATATTAATCCCTCCTTGTTGGTGTTATATTTTTCATTTTACATTTGATCTTGTAGTTGTATATAAACCATGCTATTGTTGCTATACATTCTTCAATGTTATTTGTATTCTCATTCTCAAAATTGTAGCCGAACACAATAAGCTTCCATTGAAGTTTACAGTGGAAAACTTGTTCAAACATTCACCATATTGGCTTTACTATTTTACAAGTGTAAATAATATGTTCACTGTCTTCTATTTCTTGACATATTTCACACTGTTTGGAAATACTCTGATCCCATTTATGTACACATTGGTTACAAGGATATTATGCAATATTTTATAATTAAATTCAGATAACTTGGCAATAGGCTCTTTTTGAATTTTTCTGTATATACAGTTTTTTTTTAAAATCATTACCATAGTTAAAGTTGAATTTTTTTTACCAGTATTTCTTTGAAACTGGCTCACAAAATTGTCTACACACATTTGTTTTATATAAAAGCCTAGTGCTAAGTTTTTCAATACATACGGTGTTACCATTTATAAGAAAGTATTTGTTTACCTTCACCTGTCCAGATTATATATCCATATCTTTACACAATTCTTCAAACTTTCCTATTACTTTTTTAATTATATTATATTCACATATCCAATTTCTTCTTATTTTCAAACGTATATTCATATACATCTCTTTCTGTGATGAAACTTCCATAACAATCAAATAAATCATTTATAAACATGATTCCACTATCATCCAGCTGTTAAAGTGTAAACACTGCCCTTTAAATGTAAATTTCTTATTAAACCAGATTTGTTCTCTCAATAACTGTTGTCTACTAATTTTTGTAATGTGGATCTTGTCCACAATATTGACAAAGTCACACAAAACATCTTTATAGAAAACTGGGATATTTTTCAAAATTTTAAGACATTTTACTTTGTACATTCCATTTAACAGAAAAGCATTTTTTTTACAGATACTGTTAAAGTAATACTGGCCTATAGAATTCATGGAACTCTTTTGTCCAAGGATTCTTTTAATCCAAGAAGACTTCAGTGCCTTTTCATACAGTATAACATCTATCATTTGAAGTCCTCCTTCACTATAACTGCCAATCAGTGTATCCCTTTTAATTCTATCTTTTGATTTCCATATAAACTTGAAAAACTTCTTTAATTTGCTGACAATATCTTTCTGCACCGGTAGTAATGTTAATGACATAGTAATATTCGGAAGCGCTAGTGTTTTCAATATTGTTATTTTGCCCTTCAAGGATAAATTTCTTTGCTTCCTGCTGCTAAGTAACAATTCTATCTTTTTCATTTTTTCCTTCTAATGAATAGAGTAACATGATTCTAAATCATTACCAACATGTATCCCTAAATATTTTACATAACTTTTCACAATTTTAATACCACAAATATGTTCATTTTTGTTAATCTCAGACTGTAGTGGCCCTAGGATAATTGCCTCACATTTGGACCTATTTAATTTTAGTCCTGAGACTACACTAAACTGAGAAATAATGTTGAGGGTATTATTTAGGGAGTCCTTACCATCTAACAACAGTGCAGCATCATCAGCGTATTGAATCATTGGTGAGCATGTCTCTCCATTTTTCAGTTTTATTGTTGAAAGATTCTGACATCTGTAATATTAATATGTAAAATTTCAGTTGCTAATATAAAAACCATCGCTGAAATAGGGCATCCTTGTCTTATCCCTGGTTTCATTTCCATTGGTTTAGTTAACCATCCATTATTTTTAACAACAAAGGTTGGTTTGTTGTACAAGATCTCCAGCCATTTCTTGAAATGTGTTCCGAAGTTAAACTTTGCCATACATTTTAACAAAAAATCATGATTTAAGCTGTCAAAAGCTTTTGTATAATCCAGGAAACAAATTACTGCACTTTTAGTGTTATCCTTACAGTATTCTAAAAAATCTAATACATATCTGCAGTTATTGCCTATGTAACGGCCTTTTATGTACGCTGTTTGTTCGGGAGGGATAATTGACTCATAACTTTTTGCAATCGGTTAGCAAGTACAAATGCCAGAATTTAATAATCTGTATTGGTAATACTAATGGGTCTATAGTTCGTAAGTTTTTTTTTTTTTTTCACCTTTTTAGCTCAGCTGACTATAAGTCATCTGAGCTATAGTCGTGGTCCATTGTCCGTCGTCCGTCCGTCTGTCTGTCCGTCCGTAGATGTGGCACGTTTTGAAACCGTAAGACCTAGGAATCCAAAATTCGGCATAGTGTTAGATGTCCCAAAGATCTCCTACCAAGCCGAAAACTGGGTCTTTAAGACTTTGTTCCTTTGAAAAATTAAGGAAAAACCTCAATTTTTTATTAAAAACCTATTTTCACACTTCAGGGCTGCCTAATATCAAAACCACACATCTGTTTTTCCTCATATTTACCATAAATATTCCTCTATATAGTTCCTATGTACATGCCTGAAATTATGTCTGTATTATATAATTTAAGAAAGTTATGGGCCAGAACATAATGCATTTTGTAAAAAATCAGGAAAGATATTTGATCACTTAACACAAAACTTGTTAAAGCTATGGACTTTTTTTTCAAGTAATATAACTTTAATTAATCAAAATTAAATTGTATACCCAAAATTAGATCAAAATCTTTAAAAATTTTTAAAATATTTACAAAAATAAAAAATTAGTACCTTAAATTTTGCCTAACTTTGATCATGGCACGTTTTTTTCCTGTAAGTACTGTGGATTTGATTTTCCCTTCAACAAGGGGTTTGCTGAAGCTAGAGATTTTTTGTCAGGGATGTAACATTATTCAATCAAGATTCAATTGAATACCCAAAATTAGTTTTGAATTTTTAGTTTAGAAAGAAATTGGCCAAAAATTGTAGCTTTTATTAATGTTTTTATGAGACCATGTCAGACCTTGGCTCTCTCCAGCCACTCTTGAGTCACCTGTATGTTGACCTTGTTGAACTTTCAGCAAATTATGCACGCTTGAGGCGAGGCATATACTGGGGCAGCCAGGCAGCTTATGGCCAGCCACAGTTGATCCAGGTGTCCAACCCAACTCATCTAGTAGTTTTAACCAACAACATAACAATAAACAATAAATTAATCAATTTTTATTGGTTTTTAATAACAAATTAAAGAAAAAAAGAAAAGGAATTTGTTAGTTTATAATAATAGGGAATTAACTTGCAGTTACTGATGATATAAGAATCTTGTATCGATGGATAGAATGTCACGTATTCCATATAACACCATGCAGTCACCTATGGCATTTTTCAGTTCAATTTCAATAATAAAAAAGTAAATCACATTTTTCATTACTAATCATTAGGGATCATATGAAGGGAATTAATGATAGACAAAGATGCAGTTGATAATATTAATCTAGATTCCTACTGTGTCTAGTGTGTACATTGATGTGAAATTAGTCCAAAATGAATATATCACATTTATTTTTTTTTAATATAAATAAAAGCCATAAAACCAGGTACTTATGATCATTATGTAAATGTGTGAATTTTGTACATTCTGGATTCTCAACACCATTGTTTGGTGAAAACTGAATAAATACCAGACATGGTGGGAATACTTTGCAATTGTATTTAAATATGATTATGAATATGTACTCCATTATAAAATTTCTTGCATAAAGAATGGGAATTCAGGTAAAATTGAAGGTATATGAATACCAGTGCAAATACTTTCCAAATGTATTCATGAATGCATTCATGAATATATTCTTTAATATTATTTTAAAAATCATTTCAGTTGTGTTTTATTTTAAAAATCATACAATTCCCTTAACATTTTAAGTAAAAATTATATCTGGGACAATATTTGTAATTTTTTTAATAAATAATTAAACTCTTATATTATATGTTCTGCTTATAAGTTATATGGCCAAGTCAAAATCTGTGTGACAATAGTACTGCATTTGTTAATAAAAAAAATGAAATCAGTTCTCTTCTCTGTCTCCAAAGGTACTATCAAAATCATACATAAGCTAAACAACAACAACTCATAATAAAGCTTATACTTATTACCACACAAAACCAGCATGTGCCTCAATTCTAAATCATATTTTTTTATCATATATAACAGCTGAGCGCCGTGACCCATAGGTCCCTTGTTTAAATAGAAGAGTAACTACAGCCCTTTTCATCGATTTACACATTTCTCCAGACTCAAATGTCTCATTTATCATGGAACAATAGTGTTTTCTAAGAAAAGGCCAAAAACATTTGTAAAATTCCTGACTTAAACCATCTAATCCAGGACTTATTTTTTTTTAAGTTAAGATACTACAAGGTCACATTCCTTTTCAGAGATTTGTCCTTCGCAAGATCTTTTATCTCTGTCCGATAGTGAATTTTCCATTGTAGTTTTATTCAGGTAGGAAGATACTTCATGCTTATTTATAAAATCTGATGAGTATAGGCTTTCATAATAATCACATATTTTCTTAAGAATACAATTGTTACTATTGTCTATTGTCTGATATGACATTTGCAGTCTGCCTTTGTGATTCTAATCTTAAAAAAATAACTGGTACTTTTTTCTCCAAATCCCACCACTTAACACGGGAACGAACTCTTGCACCCTCAGCTCTTTCATTGTATCGCAAAACATAGTCTGGAGATACAATGGTTTAGGCACGGTCGCGCCGCCGCCGTCGCCGCAGAGATTTCTTTTGGACACAATAACTCAAAAAATATTTCACAGTTCTTTACCAAACTTGGTATATGTATAGATATGGGCGAGAGGACGACGCCTATTAAAAATGAGGTCATGACCTCAACTAGGAGAGTGACCTTGACCTTGAATAGGTTCAGTTTTGGGGAAAATCACACAAATTCTGAAATATCTCAAGAAAACTTGCATGGATTGATCCCAAAATCAAGTTGATCAAAGATCATGGATAGGGTTGTCATGTTCCAGAAACTGGTGGCGCCACCTATTATTCTTTACTTGTTTTCATGCCGTTTAATATCCCCAAAATTGCTACTTGACAGTACTGTGAGCATTATAAGTCAAAAACTAATGGACAGATTTCTTTCATATTATGCAAATACATAGATATGGGTTATGGGATGATGTTTATTTAAATTGGGGTCATGACCTTTCCTATGAGAGTGGCCTTGACCTTGAATATTGCCATATATGGTGAAAATCACACAAAATCATTAATTTCTCAATAAGGGATGCATGCATTGGTCCAAAAATCAACTTGACCGAAAATCTTGGATAGTAATGTCATGTACCGGAAACAGGTGGCGCCACCTGTTATTCTTTTACTTGTTTTCGTGCCGTTTAATACCCCATCATTGCCACTTATCAGTACATTTATAACCTGTGAGCATTATAAGTCAAAAACTAATGGACAGATTTCTTTCATATTATGCATATACATAGACATGGGTTATGGGATGATGTATATATAAATTGGGGTCATGAACTTTCCTATTAGAGTGGCCTTGACCTTGAATATTGCCATATATGGTGAAAATTACACAAAATCATTAATTTCTCAATAAGGGATGCATGCATTGGTCCAAAACTCAACATGTTCGAAGATCTTGGAAAGTATTGTCATGTACCGGAAACAGGTGGCGCCACCTGTAATTCTTTTACTTGTTTTGTGCCGTTTAATACCCCATCATTGCCATATATCAGTACTGTGAGCATTATAAGTAAAAAACTAATGGACAAATTTCTTTCATATTATGCATATACATGGATATGGGTTATAGGATAATGTTTATTTGAATAGGGGTCATGACCCTTTCCAATGAGTGGCCTTGACCTTGAATATTGCCATATATGGTGAAAATCACACAAAATCATTAATTTCTCAATAAGGGATGCATGCATTGGTCCAAAAATCAACTTGACCGAAGATCTTGGATAGTAATGTCATGAACCGGAAACAGGTGGCGCCACCTGTTATTCTTTTACTTGTTTTCGTGCCGTTTAATACCCCATCATTGCCACTTATCAGTACATTTATAACCTGTGAGCATTATAAGTCAAAAACTAATGGACAGATTTCTTTCATATTATGCATATACATAGACATGGGTTATGGGATGATGTATATATAAATTGGGGTCATGACCTTTCCTATTAGAGTGGCCTTGACCTTGAATATTGCCATATATGGTGAAAATTACACAAAATCATTAATATCTCAATAAGGGATGCATGCATTGGTCCAAAAATCAACATGTTCGAAGATCTTGGAAAGTATTGTCATGTACCGGAAACAGGTGGCGCCACCTGTAATTCTTTTACTTGTTTTGTGCCGTTTAAAACCCCATCATTGCCATATATCAGTACTGTGAGCATTATAAGTCAAAAACTAATGGACAAATTTCTTTCATATTATGCATATACATGGATATGGGTTATAGGATAATGTTTATTTGAATAGGGGTCATGACCTTTCCAGTGAGTGGCCTTGACCTTGAATATTGCCATATATGGTGAAAATCACACAAAATCATTAATTTCCCAATAAGGGATGCATGCATTGGTCCAAAAATCAACTTGACCGAAGATCTTGGATAGTAATGTCATGTACCGGAAACAGGTGGCGCCACCTGTTATTCTTTTACTTGTTTTCGTGCCGTTTAATACCCTATCATTGCCACTTAACAGTACATTTATAACCTGTGAGCATTATAAGTCAAAAACTA
Source organism: Sipunculus nudus (assembly GCA_026874595.1). Lineage (NCBI taxonomy): Eukaryota > Metazoa > Annelida > Sipuncula > Golfingiida > Sipunculidae > Sipunculus > Sipunculus nudus. The sequence goes on from CM049312.1 coordinate 49,288,139, forward strand.
ATGGACAGATTGCTAGTGTTATGCAGTTTGCTAGAGCTCAGCTCCCGAGCTTCAGCTCTAAGTTCCTTAAATTTGGCATACAGTTAGATTTCTCCAAAATCCCCTACCATGCCAAGAATTTGGTCACTAGGACTTAATTCCTTCGAGATATCAAAGAAAAACTTCATTTTTCCATTAAAAACCCAATGTTACACTTTAAGACTGCCTAATATCAAAACCACTGATCTGACTTTGATCATATATAATATTCATATTTTTCTATACATTCACTATGCACATGCCAGAAATGATGTCAGTATTGTGTATTTTTTTAAGTTATGGGCCCAAACATAATGCACTTTGTAAAAAATCAAGAAATATATTTACTCCCTTAACAAGGGCATTGCTGAAGCGAGAGATTTTTTTTGTCAGGGATGTAACATTATTTAATCAAGATTCAATTGAATACCCAAAATTAGTTCTGAATTTTTCAAATTTTATAAGTTATTAGTATAAATATAAAATTAGTACCTTAAATTTTGCCCATCTGTGACCAAGGCACGTTTGTTTCCCGTGAGCACTGTTGATATAATTTTCATATCATGCACACATGAGGATTTCAGCTTTTTAGTTTAGAAAGCTGAAAGAAATTTGCCAAATATTGTAGCTTTTATTAATGTTTTTTATGAGACCCTGTCAGACTTTGGCTCTCTCCAGCCCCTCTTGAGTCACCTGTATGTTGACCTTGTTGACCTTTCATCAAATTATGCACCCTTGAGGGGAGAATCCAGGCAGCTTATGGCCAGCCACAGTTGATCCAGGTGTTCAACCCAACTCATCTAGTAGTTTTAACCAACAACATAACAATAAACAATAAATTAATAAATTTTTATTGGTTTTTAATAACAAATTAAAGAAAAATAGAAAAGGAATTTGTTAGTTTATAATAACAGGAAATTAACTTGCAGTTACTGATGATATAAGAATCTTGTATCGATGGGTAGAATGTCACATATTCCAAATAACACCATGCAGTCACCTATGGCATTTTTCAGTTCATTTTAAATGATAAAGAAGTAAATCATATCATTCATTACTAATCATTAAGGATTATATGAAGGAAATTAATGATAGACAAAGATGCAGTTGATAATATTAATCTAGATTCCTACTGTGTCTAGTGTGTACATTGATGTGAAATTAGTCCAAAATGAATTTTTTACAGTTATTTTTTAATATAAATAAAAGCCATAAAACCAGGTACTTATGATCATTATTTAAATGTGTGAAATTTGTATATTCTGGATTCTCAACATCATTGTTTGGTGAAAACTGAATAAATACCAGACATGGTGCGAATACTTTGTAATTGTATTTAAATACGAATATGATTATGTACTCCATTATAAAATTTCTTGCATAAAGAATGGGAATTCAGGTAAAAATGAAAGTATATGAATACTCGTGCAAATACTTTCAAAATGTATTCATGAATGCATTCATGAATATAATCTTTAATATTATTTTAATAATCATATCAGTTATATTTCATTTTAAAAAATCATATGATTCTCTTAATATTTTTAATAAAAATTATATTTGGGATAATATTTGTAATTTTTTTTAATAAATAGTTAAACTCTTATATTATATGTTCTTCTTATAAGTTATATGGCCAAGTCAAAATCTGTGTGACAGTAGTACTCCATTTGTTAATAAAATAAATGAAATCAATCCTCTTCCCTGTCTCCAAAGGTACTATCAAAATCATACATAAGCTAAACAACAACTCATAATACAGCTTATATTTATTACCACACAAAACCAGCATGTGCCTCATTTCTAAATAATATTTTTTTATCATATATAACAGCTGAGCGTCGTGACCCATAGGTCCCTTGTTATATACTTTTTTCAATGTTGGTTTGTTCTTTAAAAACATTTCCATCTCCTTGACATATTGTGCATTTTCTAAAAGGCTAACATTAAATTTCCAATAATTAGGACCTCTACAGGTATCTTTTCTTTGAATTTCCACATAAATAGCCTTGTGGTCTGGTATAGTGTTTGTTCTAGTTCCACTAACTAATTACACACTTTTATAATTCTTGACAGTGTATAGTAGACTGATAAGCATATTGTCAATTCTACTTTTATAATCACTTCCACGTTCATAAGTATAATCAGTTGCATCATTTCCAAATTTAACCTAAAAAACATCATGCAACCTAAGGTCTACAATAAACTCTAAAAAAGCTCTACTATCCTTTCCTTGGTCTGCATATGGTCCTGTTCTGTCACATGTATGAAGGTAAATGTTAAAATCTCCTGCAATACACAAATTATTTTCATTCAGTGCATGTTGTTTTACCCATCCAACAGTGTAACTATAAAAACTTTCCAACAGTGTATTTGTATCCGCCAAAACAGAGTTTTGCGGATACTATGTTTTCAGCTGCACGCCGCCACCGCCGCCGCCGCGTAGGTGTCCGGAGAACTCCTCCGTAACCGCTGGGCGGAATTTTACGAAACCCAGGATTATGTTCGGGTCAAATGTGAACTGCTGCGCCAAGATTTTGTTTTGACCTCTGACCTTTCCTCTGCGCTCTGCGTCCGTTTGTGCGTCTGTTTCCACACATAAACCAACATATCTCAGGAACCGTTTGACCGATCAGGAAAATTTTTTTGCACAAATGTAGCCCTTGGAGAGCTTTATAACATACACAAAAAATGGTGGCGCCACCTGCAACCATGTTTACACAGTGTCCATCTGTTCGTCTGCCTTGGGTTAAAATCACTCATTTCTCTGCAGTGACTAGACTAATTCACCTGAAATGGGCATGCGTAAACATCCTGGATAGCTTTTCTAATTTTATGACAGGTGGCACCACCTACATTCACGTTTACGCTGCAGACATCCAAGCTCATATCTCGGGAACCGTTTGACCGATCAGGAAAATTTTTTTGCACAAATGTAGCCCTTGGAGAGCTTTATAACATACATAAAAAATGGTGGCGCCACCTGCAACCATGTTTGCACAGTGACCATCTGTTCGTCTGCCTTGGGTTAAAATCACTCATATCTCTGCAGTGACTTGACTAATTCACCTGAATTCGGCATGCTAATACATCATGGATAGCTTTTCTGATTTTATGACAGGTGGTGCCACCTACATTCACGTTTTACGCTGCAGACATCCAAGCTCATAACTCGGGAACCGTTTGACCGATTGGGCCAAAATTTTGCATGTGTATAGATCTCACATAGCTCTTCATCATATGCAAAACTGGTGGCGCCACCTGCAGCCATTTTTGCACAGCTCCTGTCTGTTTCTCTGCCATGGGATAAAATCACTCATATCTCGGCAGTGGTTTGACATATCTGCCTAAAATTTTGCAGGTTTATACATCCCCGACAGCTCTCTTGATTTTATGACAGGTGGCACCACCTGCATTCTAGTTTATGCAGCAGACATCCAAGCTCATATCTTTGGAACCGTTTGACTGATTGGGCCAAAGTTTTGCATGTGTATAGTTCTCGCATAGCTCTTTATCATACGCAAAACTGGTGGCGTCACCTGCAACCATTTTTGCTCAGCGTCCATCTGTTTGTCTGCCACGGGCTAAAATCACTCATATACATGTAGTGGTTTGACTTATCTGCCTTAAATTTTGCATATGTATACAACTTGGACGACTTTCTGGATTTTGTGGTAGGGGGGGCAACCTACATACACAATTTGGCTACAGACATCCATGCTAATATGCAACTCTATTTCCCCTTGCCACTCAATCCATGCCTCACTTCACCCGTTCCACTCTGATTTAGGCGGATACATGTAGTCGCTTGTCGACTACCTGTATTCTTGTTTGTTTGGAGCATACAGTGAAACTAATGAGTATATTGTATTAGAAACTTCCAAATTAATCATAACTAATCTGCCTTCCTTATCTTGGACAGTATTTAAAATATTACAATCGAAGTCTTTATTAATCAAGATAGCCATTCCTCTGCTGTGGGAGCTATCAGTGTAAGAATAAAAAAATTTTCCTGGCCACCCTGACGTTATAATTTAATAATTACTAACAGTACAATAGGTTTCCTGCAAAAATATGACATCAATTTTTTTTTTCTTCTATCCATAAAAAGCTTTTTTCTCTTTATGTAATTTTGAAGTCCATGCACATTTAATGAAATACATTTTATAGAAAATGCTGTAACTTTTTATAGATAATGCTGTAGCCATTGTTCAAGATCAAGTCCTACTTCTTTTTTCCCGTCCTCTTAACTTGCTGCTGGATTTCTTCAGGACCAGGTGACTTACCACTGGATGCAGATGATAATCTTGTTATTATCTGTGGGCCTACCAGGGTATCATGATCTGGGTTGCCCTCTTTGGGTATCTGGTCACTCATGGACATGAGAATAGCTCCATACTGGTTTCTCCCTGGCCACGCCTGAGGCCTTGTATTAGCACAGAGATCAAAGGTCAGGCCTGTTCCCAAAAGAGATCACCTACCTTCGGGTTAACAAGAACCTTAGATCCAGATTGAAGCAAGGCTTCTGTAAATGATTCACTGCACTTCTGCTTCCTGTTTAGAATGTCAGTCATCACCTTGATTTTCTGAGACTCCCAACCTGCATCAGATTTTACCAGGGTTGATAATTCCCTGACCTCATATGGACTCTCAGATTCTTTTATTTTTGCAGACACATCAAGCCGTCCTGAACGTATTGCTCTTGTGTATTGAAATGCTTGCTCCACACTTTCAAAGTCAAGTCCACTGAAGGTTTCCTGGTGAAAAGATGAAAGAGGGTCACTGGCAGCAAATACAGATTTAACATTGTCTCTGTTGTCAAGATAATCTTTACATTCAGGTGATACCTCAATATGGCCAGAGCTTTTACATACTGCACAGGCCCTGGCATTAGGGCATTTACTCCTCCAGTGTCCACTCTGACAGCAGTTTCTACATACTGTATGAGCTGAATTGTCTGCTTGATGTTTATGGAAAATATAGCACTTGAATCCTCCACAAACAGCCTTGCGTGGTAATGGGTTTTCTTTCAATTTCAGTTCAAACACATAAGCATATCTGTCTCCATTCTTCATGGAAGTTTTCCTTCATCATCTCTAATGTGTCCATATTTCAAGTCACTACAGAGTTCAGCACCCAGCTCCTCAAGCATTGATTTAATTTCATCATTATTGAAAGACAAAGGAATGTCCTTCACAGTGACCTTTATTGTGCTTTTGGATGGATCCTTATTTCCAGATGCAAATGGGTTTTGATCAAAAATTGGTACTAGCTGATTTTTAATGGTAATTCCTTCTGTTAGAAGTTTGGTTCTGTATTCCTCTGATTTTAAGTAAGTCCTCCACAGGCCCCCTACCTTTGGCAGCCTTCATTACCCTCAAAGGTTATGCACTCACCACTGCCCTGGACATTCTGTAAGGGGTCAATGGGCTTTGTTCAGACAAAACAATGTCTCTTTCACGGATGAATACAGGAAGCACAGCTGTTTCTCTCATTTTGGCTCTCTGTGTCTCTTTCTCTTAGTATTTATTCATAAAATTTCCAAATTACTCACTTGTCTGTCACTTTTTCGATACAAAAATAGCACCAGGAGATGTACTGGTTAAAATTCTTCTACACCTTCAATTATTGGCAAAATGCACAAAGTATTCCTGCCTATATTTGGCCAAAATAGTGCTCCTCCAAATATGTGTCTGTTCACCATGGAGCACCACGTGACCTATCCTTCTGGAAACTTTTGAATAAAACAAACGTGAACTTAAAGTGTGAAAGAATAAGTATAATACTGGTCTTGATTATGTCCCTTAAAGGAGCTCAAAAACTGGTGACCTTGACCTTGATCTTCATGGTCAAATTGGCCAGAATCAGAAGTATTTGTAAACATTATAAGTTTGAATCACCCATATATTTTCATGAAATTCTACTTGTGAAATGTCCCTACCAAAATTTCGGACAAGTTAAAAAACTGGTGACCTTGACCTTCAACATCATGGTCAAATAGACTGAAACAGAATTATTTGTGAAACCCATAACTTTAGAAGTAGCGCATATTTTGAGGCCCGTAGTGAGTGGAGACGTATAGTTGTTTTTGTGTTACAAAAACCAGGTCCTCTGGTTTAAAAGGAAATGTTTCATGTGAAGAATTTAGCCAGTCACACAAGAGGAACTGCTGGATGTGCATGTATGTTAGTAGTTTGAGCCAGCTAGGTCACCTTGCAGTCTATGTGAATAAAGGCAGTTCAAATTTGCAGAGACAAAATATATAATAAGGAAAGAAAAATCATCTATCTCTGCATCACACTTGTTCATGTGAACATATATATTTTTTAGGTAATTTGTTGAGATCGGACATAGTAATTTTTGTAACATCAGAGTAGAGATGGTCCCTCAGGGTACAAATTGTATGTTTAGATAGATATGTTTTTAGATTAAATCAGAATAACTTTATGACAATTAATTATTCATCTTTGAAACCCAAAATAATTTACTTTTTCAGGCTTGTAAGTAAAAATAGTCATGGAATATCGCATTTTCTTAGAGCTATGTTTTGTGCACAGCCAGGGTGACTACTTTCAGCCTTATAACATCACATAGGGACTACTTGCACTTCATCCACGTGCCAAGTTAAGAGTGAATGGACTATAGTTCCCACAATAGCCAATACCAACTGGTCAATCAGCTGAGCATCATGACCCATGGGTCACTTGTTTGGAGGCCCCATTGTATTGATTTTATTGCATTGTCAGTCCCCAGGCAGCCCACTTCTGGTCACTTGAGCCCTGCCTCGGTAACAGTATCAGTAATGCAACACAGGTTGAGTACCCTTGCTGTCACAGGTATACAGTAATTCTCATATCAACTGTATTTCCTTGATTGTAATGCTGTTTCCACTCCAATACAGAAAACCTTCCTTGAAAAGTAATTCAAGGAGTTATCCAGAAGATTCCAGTGTTGTGTTAATGTAGCATTATTAAAGGAATCAATTTTCTTTTAAATGATTTTAATTTTAACAAATTAGAATATAATTAAACCCTTCAGTAAGCATAAATTTATAAAATATGAAGCAATTTAAGGATAAATAAAGGCACAATTTAAAATTAGGAAATCTGGATGAAGTATTATTTATAGATATTCATTGTTTTGCAAATTTAAATGATATATATTTTTGTGGTAAAAAAATAAATATACATTTGTATGCATGATGTGGTGTTATCTTATTGAGAATATAATGATGTAATTAAGAATTATGAATCAACTTTTATTTTCAGATATAAATATTATGACTAATTTATGACTAATTAGTTTTGTACCACATAATCAGATTGTTTAAACATTTGTATGCATGAAGTGGTGTTATCTGACAGCTGAGATTAATGATGACGCAATTTAGAATTATGAATCATTTTTTAGATTCGAATATATATGTTATATTGGAAATGTATAGAAATATAAATTTAAAATTAAAAAAAAATGATGTGATAATAAAATGAGGATCTAATACAAACATTTGTTCATATTTTCCTGCCTCAGCAGAATTGGAAATCAGGCTTTGTTTGCCCTGTATGTATATGCAGAAGTGTTGTTCATCCCACCATCCCCCCCCCCCCCCCATATATTAATTATGAATTTTTTCCTATAAGCACTGTTGATCTAACTATTATATGCTGTATGTGTATGGATTTAAGTTATTTAAGTCTGAATTTGAAAGCAACTTATATGTTGTGATGTGAAATATTGCAGATGAAAAAATGTCACATATATGTTATTCTCTTTATGTATAATTACATTTTTAAACATGGAAAACAATGATGTTATAAAAAAAGGAATTTATGCAAAAATTGTTAATTATTTTGTGGCTCAAAAGAATGGGAATTAAAATGATTATCTTTGTTTCTCTAGCTTTCTTCCTGTTTTAAATATTTTATAATTATGAATAAACTTTTTTTTCCTGTTAGCACTGATTAATTAAATTTTATATCCTGTATGTATATGCAAGGATATTGTAACTCCCACCATCCCCTTCCCTCTGCCCAGTGAGTCCTTGCTTCTCGGCACTTTGAACAATAGTTCTATTGCTAAAGCATAAAATTTAACAATTTCTTCAATCATCAACCAACCATGGCCTAGATTACCTCTTTCTCTCAGACTTTTATCTACATTTCATAATATTTTAGATTTTAACCTTCCAGGTGTTTAAGTACTGTTGAATGCGCCTCCCCTCTCTCTCTATCTCCTTACATCCACCCCTCCTTGTTGCCATCACTGTTCCCTTCTCTGAACCCCATCCCAATGTCAGCCTCAGTAAACAAGAACAAGATGAATCAGATAAATTCATATTATTAGTGAACCTGTGAGCTTATGCAATGGCGCGACGGCGTCCATCCGCCGCCCGCCGTCCAAGGTTGGCTGTTCACTGTCCATGGCTGTAGGTCAGAAACCATAAGAGCTAGCAGCTCCACATTACATGTAAGAATTAGTCACATGTGAAACTTGGTGCCCTAGAGCTTATTAATAGGTATCTGCATTAATTTAGATATTATAGAGAAAAAGCTTAAAAACCTTTAAATATCTTCTCCTCTGAAACTGTCCAGCCAAATTGTCGTATATTTCAAAGAAATGTTCCCTGGAACAATCTCTTACAAGTTTGTTTGAATGGTTCCAGTTAGGTGATTTTTGAAGGAGTTACAGTAAGTTGAACTTAGTCATTTGCATGCTAAATTACAATCTCAGAAACAGCTGGAGCTATCATCATCAAATTTTATGTTAATGCTGGTCACTTGAGTCATATCTGAAATTGAGGTATTGGTGGCGCCATCTGCATTGGTCTTTTTCTAAGGGGGTCAACTGTGCCCGAAGCATACAGAGGGCTACAAAAAAAATTCTTCTCTGAAAGCGTAAAGCCAAATTGTTTAACATTGCACAGAAATGCTCCTTGGGTAGTGCTTTCTTAAGTTTGTTCAAATGGTCTGTGTTCAGTGACTTTTGGCCGAGTTATGGGAAGCAGAATATAGCCAAATGTTATAGCAGCCCATTTCTGCTCAGTGGCTTCAAAGATTTTCTTCTCAAAAACCACTTAGTCAAATTCTCTAATCTCACACATGAATGATCCTTAGATGTTGATAATTCATATGTTTTAGATTTTATACAGGAAAAGTTAAGAAAAAATATAAAAATTTTCTTCTCCAAAACTTTCCAGCCAATTGCTTATATTTCACAGAAATGATCCCTTGAACAATATCTTTGTTTGAATGGCACCATTTCAGTGATTTTTTGCAGAGTTACAGGAGGTTTAACTTAGTCATCTGTGCATAAAAGCATACTAAACTTAAAATCTCAGAAACAGTTGGAGCTGTCATCACCAAATTTTATGCCAATGTTTGTCACATGAGTCATATCTGAAATTGAGGTGTTGGTGGTGCCACCTACATTAGCCTTGTTTTCACAAGCAAAAATGTAAATTTAGACTCTTCTAGCTAACACACTGTTTTTTAAGAAACTGTTAAGCTGATTGGTTTAAACGTTACAAGAATTGTTCTATGGTATTGTTCTGTCAGTTTTATAAGAATAGATTAAGAATAGTTAAGCAATTTGAAAAAGGCTTTCAGTGTTTGAAAACAGATTTGGCAGCATGGCAAGTTTCAACTTGTCAAGTCAAGAGGTCAATTATTGCACTCAGGTGCAGTCCAGACATCACCATGGCAACTGACCTGGCTCTGCCTGGTGTCCAGATACAGTCTGGACGTCTTGACACTTCAACGTCTAGACGATTAGTCTAGCACACTGTCTAGATGTCTAGAACCTGCCAACTGTGTCAGATTTTACAATAGGTCATGTTACGCTTTGTATCTATAAATAACTTTGGCAGACTGCCAACCACTTCAGATTTGCCAGCAGGTCAAGTTTAAGTCTGTAAGAGCCAGTGGTAAGTTTCAGTCTGTAAGAGCCAGTGGTGCAGTTACATGTGGCACATTAGATACCCTTGACTTGGGGGAAAGCTTAGCCTCCATTGCCAGGATGCATGAATAGGTGTGAATCAATACCAAGGTGAAAGAGGAACTTGTTTATAGATTTCATAGGGAAGAAGCTAAAAAATGTTCTTCTCAGAAACCATGCTGCCAAATTGTCTGTTCATCTGTCCCAATATCCCTCCCTGGCAAAAAGAACATATCGGAAATATCCTGACTGATACATCCTAGTTTTAAAATGTCCTAGTCCAAAATGTGTAGGTCCGAAACGTCCATTTGGCTGGAATCATTACTAAGGTAGATATGCAGGACATGAGAGGATCAGTATTAAATTTTAAAATAAACATTTATATGCCCAAACTTTGCACAGGTTCTCATTAGGCCTGTATGCCTTGTTATTTATTGTATAATTATTGTCCATAGGTACCTATGTACATGCCAGAAATTATATCAATATTGTGTAACTAGCTGATAGACCCGGTATACCGGGCTTATTGCCAGGGTTGGGGAGAAGTATTAACTGAGATGTGAAATGTTGGCTCATTTTTTTTAATCCAAAAGTTAACAGAAAATATTGGTTTTCAGTGGGAAACTGTCTCCATAAGATATGTATAAACATTTTGGCACGACTGCAGAATAACTCACACACCTCTCTGAGGCACAACACTTCTGTGAACAGAAAACGTTTCTATGTACAGCTGCTTGTATCTTAATTTTGCCACTTACTTTTAAATTACAAGAATCCTTAACATCATACCGTCCGTCCGTATAAACTCATAATCTGGTGGAGACAGTGCGTGAGTGATCCTGCAGTCGCTCCAATATTTTTAACATTCATTTTGTGGTTCTGTCCTCGTGGCAAGAAATTTATACCCCGGTATGTTTACCTTGATGACCTGGCCAGTGATGGTGTTGACATTGCGAACCGGAATGAGACGCGGGGGCATTCAGGTTTTCGATGATATTTTACTGGATTCTATCGCTGGACGTATAAAGATAAGGTTGATGTGAGGAACACATGAAAGATTTATTAAATGTACGTTGCAAGGAAACTGTTCCTGAAGAAAGAAACAGAAATATGCATACCTCGTAAGTAACAGAAGCGGACCCAACGGAATTCCATGCAGACGGTCCGTATTCATTTTCAACCCCCGCAATGGTTTTTTTTTTTCATCGTATCAGACAAACTTTGAGGCCTGAAACCCCAGACACCACTCCTCCCCACCCCACCCCACGCATGTTCCTGAAATTGGGACCTTGAATTAGGTTTTGTCATTAATCCTCCTGGGTTGAACTCTCCATTTCATAAAGCGAGAAACATGTGTTTTTCTCTTTTACTGACCACGCACGTGGGTCAAATCCCTCATTGAAAGCAAGCGTTATTCATATGAACAATAGTCCTTAGTGTTAGGGGTTAAGTGACCACGCTGCACGCATTCCGGTAATTGCCGAAGACAGTTTGGCTGTGCTCGGTAAAAAAATTGAAAAATCACTCAAAATTATATGTATATTAAAAATTATTTATTTTCATATCGCCTATGTCACTGCGGGAATAATAACCTTTAAAATGATGTATGGCACAATATTGTACACAGTGCGGTTTTAGAGAACATTGCGCACAAACGTGAACTGAATTCCTTTTATAAGTATTAGATATGTAGACGTGGTGGGCATCAATACAATGTACCTTGTCAATACCGAAGAGATATCATGTCTTTCAGTCACAGTTCATAATTCCCCTCTTCAGCATAGTTAATCATAACATTATATCTGTCAAATTGAAATCCTGAGGGCTTCCATACACTATAGATCCTTTAACAAATAGCCGTTTCATCATTCTACCACTGCTTAGTGTACTGTCATTGCATTCATATCTGCTTTTGAAAATATATATCGCTATTTTCTACACCTCAAATTAATAAAAATTAACCAATGTATTTACTCCATATTTATCCATCATTCAGGTTATATCATACATCAATTACTCAAATATAACATTATATTCCTTTATAATAGCCCGACATGTCCATGATATTCATAATGTTTGTCACCTCAATATAGCATCACAATGGTGATACATTTATTGTCCAATCACGATCGGCTGAGCGCCGTGACCCATGGGTCTCTTGTTCACATACTTCTACTGCAATGTGGATAAAGTTATATGGCCAAGGCAAAACCTGTGTGATGACATCAATCCTCTTCCCTGTCTCCAAAGATACTATTAAAATCTTACATAAGCTTCACACCAACAACTCATAATACAGCTTATATTACCACACAAAACCAGCATGTGCCTTATTTCCAAATAATATTTTGTGATCAAATATAACAGCTGAGCGTTGTGACCCATGGGTCCCTTGTTTTTTTAGCAAACCTGTGAGCTAATGCGATGGTGTGGCGTTGTCTGTCGTTATCATTCCACTAGATTTCAGGTTAAATAGCTTGGCAGACTGCCAAATATATATGATTTGGCAACAGGCCAAAGGTCAGTCTAGATCTATTTATAGCTTTGGCAGACTGGCAACTGTATCTGATTAGGCAACAGGTCAAGAGTTCACTCAGTGCAGCCAGGTATATGTCAAGAATTCACTCAGTGCAGTAGCTGCATTCTATTTATAGCTTTGGCAGACTGCCCACGGTATAAGATTTGGAGCTAAAGGACAGTCGGATCTATTTATAGCTTTGGCAAACTGCCAACTCTGTCAGATAATGCAACAGGTCAAGAGTTCACTAAGTGCAGTCAGGTACAGGTCAAAAGTTCACTCAGTCTAGCCAGTTGCAGGTCAAGAGTTCACTCAGTACAGTAGCTTGAGCCAGCAATTTGTCACAGTTCAATGGGGGTAACTTTCTCACCTAAGCCTGGTCAGCCCAGTCGATCAGACTCAAGAAGTTTGATGTATTGGCCTGATATTTTGACCTCTGTATGCGTCTTTGATGGCTTTCTGGTTCACAAGACAGGTGACCCCACATACAACTTTTGCATGGTATATGTGCCTGCTTATTTCTCCGGAGGAATTTGATGTATCAGCCTGTATCAAATTTATACATATTGTAAAGCTTTGTCATATACAAGACTGGTGGTGCCACCAACAATTTTTGCACAGTGTATGGCCCTGCTTATTTCTCAGGAGGGGATATCAGCCTGAAATTGGACATGTGTATACATCTCTGATACCTTCGTCGTATACAAGACATGTAGGCCTACTTGAAAAGTAATGGCCAAGCATTGAAGCATAATACCTGGTGTATAAACCATAGCACAGGTTTGCATTAGGCCTTTAGGTCTTGTTTTTTAACCCCATAACTTTGATGTATCACATAATTTTTCCTTAAATTTGTAACAATAAGAGTTTAAATCATGTTCTTTGAGGAGCTGGGTCTTCAGGGTCAAATCAAATCAGCCAGAATAGAGATTATTTGTGAACTTTTGTCCGTGTCATATCTTTTGAACGCGATAACTTTTGAATGACTTTAGTCCATTTCACCACCTGCTGTCGATCTATTTTTTGCAGATAATTTTCTAAAAAGTTTATTTTTCAATTATTTCGTAGAAAACTACATATGGAGGTGGCAACCTAATACAGCAATTAAGTATTTTACAAAAAATTCCCAGTTTATGTTTCATAACATTTTTGTCTTTTGATGTGTCTGCATGAGTAGCCATCTTTGTTTTGGCTGGTTATGTTTTTAGACTATATTTGATTGACATCATCCAGTTAGAAGCTGTCAATTGAGGCTGTTTTTGCATGTGACCAATGACCTTGACCGCAAGTGGGTCTGATATGTTGTAACATGTAGACTGATTTCTCATGGTTTCAAGTAATTCTGTTTCTTGAATAAAGTATGAGGTAGGTATTTTTGTTTTACCTTGTTGAAAATAAGGTCCTTTAATCCTCTTCTCTACTTCTCTAATTTTAGAAGTAGTACATATTTTTTCTTTAAATTTGAAACACTAATTGTTTTTATTAAGTTCCTTGAGGAGCTCAATCACTGGTGACCTTGACGTGGATCTTCAAGGTCAAATCAGCCAGAACAGAAATTATTTGTGAACACTGTGACTTTTGAAGTAGTCTGAATTGTCTCCCTTGCTGTTTATGCACAACATACGCTTTCCATAAAACGATTTCTTGCAAAACCATCAAACATGTCAGTGAGTCCTACTAAGCATATTTACAAACCTGCACTGGAGGGGGGAGACATCCTGTTGTTTTTACCTCCATAAACAACCCTGCTCTAGTTTAATTTTTCATTTTATCCCAAATTATAAAAATGAAAAAGATCTGCAGAGTACTAGCTTGATTAACCAAATCAAAAGGCCAGTAAAGTTTAGCCAGTCTGAAAACCACGTGTAGTAATAAGACTACCTATCTATTACGGTTATGTCCAGTGGTGGCTAGACTATGAGTCCCTTGGGGAGGGCAAAATTGTCAAGTTTGTTGACACGGTAGCTGAAAGCCAAGTGTTAACCCAGATCCTGGACAACATGTAAAATATAAGAACCTCTTAAACATATTCTAAGAACATGAAAGAAATTCAAGTTGGGAAGTTTTAGCACAATCATACAAATATGTAGATGTTTTCTGCTTAAATCTTCTGCAGATACAGAAAATCGGGATTAGGGGTATAGTTAATATGTGCTCACACCCTGTGTGTACAAACACATTTTGCTGATGGATATGTTATGTTGGTATTGCTACTTCCAGGTGAAGAACCTCTGCTTTGATCAGAGTGGAACATACTTGGCTGTGGCAGGATCAGATGTCAGGTGAGTTATATACCTGTGTATACTGGTGGGAGTCAGTTCCTTTTTCTCAACCAGTCATCTGTTTGGGCAAACCGATCGATGATTGATTATTAATCAGTTGAGACAAATATAATGAAATGTGCAATTATCTGTGAAACTGTACTTTATTTAACCCAGCCGGCATGTCTGAGTAATTCTACCTTAAGAAAATGAATTCTTGTCTTTTTAGCTCAGCTGACTATAAGTCATCTGAGCTAAAGTCGTGGTCCATTGTCCGTCGTCCGTCCGTCCGTCCGTCCGTCCGTCCGTCCGTAGATGTGGCACGTTTTGAAACCGTAAGACCTAGGAATCCAAAATTCAGCATAATGTTAGATGTCCCCAAGATCTCCTACCAAGCCGAAAACTGGGTCTTTTTGACTTAGTTCCTTTGAGAAATTTAGGAAAAACCTCAATTTTTTTTATTAAAAACCTATTTTTACACTTCAGGACTGCCTAATATCAAAACCACTCATCTGTTTTTCCTCATATTTACCATAATTATTCCTCTATATATTATTCCTATGTACATGCCAGAAATTATGTCTGTATTATGTAAATTTAAAAAGTTATGGGCCCAAACATAATGCATTGTGTAAAAAATCAGGAAAGATATTTGATCACTTAACACAAAATATGCTAAAGCTATAAACTTTTTTTCCAGTAATATAACTTTTATTAATCAAAATTAAATTGTATACCCAAAATTAGATCAAAATCTTTTAAATTTTTTTAAAAATATTAACAAAAATAAAAAATTGGTACCTTAAATTTTGCCCAACTTTGACCATGGCACGTTTTTTTTCCTGTAAGTACTGTGGATTTAATTTTCACAGCTTGTTTTTTTTAGCCTTTTGTCTGTAAACACCAAAAATGTGAAACCAGGTGATCAAAAACTGTAGATTTTATTCAAGTTTTCAAGCACCATGTAACATATTGTTTACATCAAGCTAGTGTCATGCAGTTTGCAAGTGCTCAGCTCCCCAGCTTCAGCTCTCAGTTCCTAAAATTTGGCATGCAGTTAGATGTCTCAAAAATCCCCTACCATGCCAAGAATTTGGTCACTAGGACTTAATACCTTTGAGATATTAATGAAAAACTTCATTTTTCCATTAAAAACCCATTGTTACACTTCAAGACTGCCTAATATCAAAACCACTGATGTGACTTTAATCATATATAATATACATATTTTTCTATACATTCTCTATGCATATGCCAGAAATGATGTCAGTATTGCATAATTGTTTTAAGTTATGGGCCCAAACATAATGCACTATGTAAAAAATCAAGAAATATATTTACTCTCTAAACAAGGGGATTGCTGAAGCTAGAGTTTTTTTGCCAGGGATGTAACATTATTTAATCAAGATTCAATTGAATACCCCAAATTAGTCCTGAATTTTTCAAATTTTATATGTTATTAGTATAAATATAAAATTAGTGCCTTAAATTTTGCCCAACTTTGACCATGGCACATTTGTTTCCTTTGAGCACGGTTGATATAATTTTCATATCATGCACACAAAGATTTCAGCTTTTTAGTTGAGAAAGCTGAAAGAAATTGGCCAAAAATTGTAGCTTTTATTAATGTTTTTATGAGACCATGTCAGACCTTAACTCTCTCCAGCCCCTCTTGAGTCACCTGTACGTTGACCTTGTTGAACTTTCAGCAAATTATGCATGCTTGAGGCGAGCCATACACTGTTGCAGGTAGGCAGCTTATGGCCAGCCACAGTTGATCCAGGTGTCCAACCCAACTCATCTAGTAGTTTTAACCAACAACATAACAATTAACAATAAATTAATAAATTTTTATTGTTTCTTAATAACAATTTTAGAAAAATAAAAAAGAATTTGTTAGTTTATAATAACAGGAAATCAACTTGCAGTTACTGATGATAAAAGAATCTTATATCGATGGATAGAATGTCACGTACTCAAAATAACACCATGCAGTCACCTATGGTATTTTTCTGTTCAATTTTAATGATAAAAAAGTAAATCATATTATTCATTACTAATCATTAGGGATCATATGAAGGAAATTAATGATAGACAAAGATGCAGTTGATATTATTAATCTAGATTCCTACTGTGTCTAGTGTGTACATTGATGTGAAATTAGTCCAAAATGAATATATTTGGCCAAAATAAAAAAAAGGTATGGTTCTCAGGCATTTTTTTTTCAGAAATCAATGCGGGCGGGCGCTTTTTTTATTTTAAATTTTTTGGTATGTTTCGATAAAAATGTCAAATGATAAGGGAAAAGCATGAAAATAACAATTTTAATTTGCTAAATAAGTAAAAGCACTACAAAACAAAGGAAATTGTATGGTTTAATCTTCTTGAAAGAAATGTCGGAGCGGCAGCAGCTCAAAATTGGAAAGTTTTTATTGAAAATCAAATAAAAATTTTTGATGCGGGGGTTTAAAATTGATGCGGGCGGTGCCTGAGAACCATACCTTTAATTTTTTTTGGCCTTACATTTTTTTTTTTTAATATAAATAAAAGCCATAAAACCAGGTACTTTTGATCATAATTTAAATGTGTGAATTTTGTATATTCTGGATTCTCAACATAATTGTTTGGTGAAAACTGAATAAATGCCAGTAATGGTGGGAAAACTTTGCAATTGTATTTAAATACGAATATGAATATGTACTCCATTATAAAATGTCTTGCATAAAGAATTGGAATTCAGGTAAAAATGAAAGTATATGAATACCAGTGCAAATACTTTCAAAATGTATTCATGAAAGCATTCATGAATATATTCTTTAATATTATTTTAATAATCATTTCAGTTATATTTCATTTTAAAAAATCATAATATTCTCTTATTATTTTTAATAAAAATTATATTTGGGACAATATTTGTAATTTTTTTTAATAAATAGTTAAACTCATATGTTCTGCTTATAAGTTATATGGCCAAGTCAAAATCTGTGTGACAATAGTACTCCATTTGTTAATAAAATAAATGAAATCAATCCTCTTCCCTGTCTCCAAAGATAATATCGTAATCATACATAAGCTAAACACCAAGAACTCATAATAAAGCTTATATTTATTACCACACCAAACCAGCATATGCCTCATTCCTAAATCATATTTTTTAATCATATATAACAGCTGAGCGCCGTGACCCATAGGTCCCTTGTTTATTTTCCTATTAATACTAAGCTATGCTATTCCAAGTATCATTTTAATTAATTATAACAATCAGGAACTAGAATGCGGGTAGTCAACAAGCGACTACGTGTATCCGCCTAAATCAGAGTGGAACGGGTGAAGTGAGGCATGGATTTAGTGGCAATGGGAAATAGAGCGAGGTGTGTTGCATATTAGCATGGATGTCTGCAGCTAAAATGTGTATGTAGGTGGCGCCACCTGTCATAAAATCAAGAAAGCTGTCCAGGATGTATAAACCTGCAAAATTTTAGCCAGATAAGTCAAACCACTGCCGACATGAGTGAGTTTATCCCACGGCAGACAAACAGACAGACACTGTGCAAAAATGGTTGCAGGTGGCGCCACCTTTTTTTGTGTATGTTATAAAGCTATCCAAGGGCTACATTTGTACAAATTTTTTTCCCCAATCAGTCAAACAGTTCCCGAGTTTATGTAAGGAAACAGACACACAAATGGATGCTTGGCAGAGAGGAAAGGTCAGAGGTCAAAACAAAATCGGGGTTCAGCAGTTCACATGTGACCTGAACATAATCCCCAGTTTTGTAAAATTCTGCCCAGCGGTTACAGAGGAGTTCTCCAGAATCCTACGCGGTGGCGGTGGCAGCAGTGTGCAACTAAAAACATAGTATCCACAAAACTCTGTTTTGGCGGATGCAATTAAACCACAATTTATTAAGTACTGTGTCATGCTAATTTACATAAGGAAGTTATTTTGGAACACAGACTCATTACATGAAGTGTGAAATAATGTAAAAAAAAAATGAATTCTTGCCTCTAACATAAAGGCATTCTGGAAAAAAAAAACAGTCATGATTATGATGTAATAGATAGATGCCTTTGGTAATCGAGCGCTTGAAAGTGGCAACAAACCGACTGACTTTTGACAAAGACTTGATGATCGGCCCATCACTACCTGTATATACTATAACTTAAACACTATTGAAACCATAACCCGGGGTACAGCACCAGACAAAGTCGGGATTACTATGGTTTTAGCATTGTCCTTTTGCTGCCGTCCCTTTGAATACCCCACATCATTGCCACTTGACAATACTGTGAGAATTATAATTAAAAAACTAATGGGTAGATTTTTCATATTATGCACATGCATAGATGTGGGTTATAGGATGAAGTCTATGTAAATTTGGGTCTTGACCTCTATTATGAGTGGTCTTGAACTTGAATATTTCCATATTTGATGAAAAACACAGCATTGTTTCCCAAGTGAATTGATGTATTTTTAGCTCAGCTGACTATAAGTCGTCTGAGCTATAGTCATGGCCCATTGTCCGTCGTCCATCTGTCTGTCCGTCCGTCCGTCCATAGATGTGGCACGTTTTTAAACCTTAAGACCTAGGAATCCTAAATTCGGCATAATGTTAGATGTCCCCAAGATCTCCTACCAAGCCAAAAACTGGATCTTTGCGTCTTTGTTCCTTTGAGAAATTAAGGAAAAACCTAAATTTTTTATTAAAAACCTATTTTCACACTTCAGGACGGCCTAATATCAAAACCACTCATCTGTTTTTCTTCATATTTGCCATAAATATTCCTCTACATAGTTCCTATGTACATGCCAGAAATTAGGTCTGTATTATATAATTTAAAAAAGTTATTGGCTCAAACATAATGCATTTTGTAAAAAAATCAGGAAAGATATTTGATCATTTAACACAAAACATGTTAAAATTAAGGACTTTTTTTCCAGTAATATAACTTTAATTAATCAAAATTAAATTGTATACCCAAAATTAGATCGAAATCTTAATTTTTTAAAATATATACACAAAAATAAAAAATTGGTACCTTAAATTTTACCCAACTTTGGCCATGGCACGTTTTTATTTCTGTAAGTACTGTGGATATAATTTTCAGAGCATAAACATATAAGGATTTAATCTGTTAAAATCTGAAATTTAAAAATAAAAGCTGCAAAATTAGGCCAGTTTTTGAATTTTTTTTTAAGGCTCTTGTTGTGTTGCCTTACATTGTCAAGCAGTCCACTTTGGTCACTGTAGCTTATTCAGTACAGCTCTCTATGCTCCCCAGGCTGTTGGCATAATGTTAGATGTCCCCAAGATCTCCTACCAAGCTGAAAACTGGGTCTTTGCGACTTCCTTCCTTTTAGAAATATAGGAAAACCCTCAATTTTTTATTAAAAACCTATTTTTACACTTCACGACTGCCTAATATCAAAACCACTCATCTGTTTTTCCTCATATTTACCATAATATTCTTCTATATAGTTCCTATTACATGCCAGATATAAGGTCTGTATTTCATAATTTAAAAAAGTTATGGGCTCAAACATAATGCATTTTGTAAAAAATCAGGAACGATATTTGATTGCTTAACACAAAATCTGTTAAAGCTAAGGACATTTTTTCAGTGAAATAACTTTAATTACCATAATGTCTACATCAGTTCGTATCCTTCATTAGTTCGCACACTATAAATTTCCTGAAACATATTTTTCTATGATACATATATGAATTCGTACACCAACATTCTGTGCTGTTATTAGCTATTGCCGGTGACCACCGGCAGTCCGTATGAACCATAATTGTTGCTATGATTAAAACAGCTTTTCATGCGGAGATGAATCAAATGTCGACGCTGTTCATCTGATAACAACACATCTTTATGTCCTAGTGCGTGGCAGTAACATGATTATTTATCGGAACAATTTTATCAGATTTGCGACTTCATGTTTGTAAATAAGAAAAACTGTCACTTAACTGATACCGATGGGCCATCTTTGCTTCAGACTTGTTACAACATGAATGTGATCTGAACAATAGAACTCAAGGTAAAAAAATGTGTTTTTATTGATAATATTTTGTTTACTTAATAACAGAATAAGAAGGATTTGTAAGTGGGACAAAAATCACATTAGCTGATGATCATATACTAGCAATCCACTTGGGACAAATCTCGCACGGACCACTGATCACAGGCATGACCTGGTGCTACGAGACATCAAAGGTTAAATGGAGATCGTCAGTGCTTTGAACCACAGCTACAAAGGCTATTCGGGTTGGGACGGTTACCGGTATACGGTATTATCATGATATCTGACAGCTACGGTTATCATACCGTCAACTTTCCTATTATCGCGATACCACGATATCATTTTTTGTTCACGATTTTGGTTCACAAGCAAGCCCTTTAGGTTCAAAATAAATTTATTTCAAAGAATCACATTTATTTTTATAAACCACATGTATCTGAATACACGCGCGTGGGTGGAACCGTGTACTTACAGACTTCGGGATTAGTCGGAAATGTCCGCGTGTAGGTGGAAAAGTGTGCTTACAGACTTCGGGATTAGTCGGAAATGTCCGGAAGTAGCAGGATGAATCAGAGAGGACAAAAGCTTGAGAATTACAGGAGAAAATAACATTATAATTGAAGAGCAATAAATACACATATTTATGCTTTATTACATGGAACGAAAATGTCAACATAAAAGTGTCACAACTGAATCGAACATTCCATACGGGTTGCATATTTTGCCATAAAAAATTAGGATGGTATATTTAGCCATGATTGGTATGACACGCTCTCCGAAAAATTCGCCGGGATTCTCCGGCTCTAATGTAGCTATAGGAAACTGATGGAAAGTTCTGACAAGCGTGATTCGACGATGGGGGCAGGACTTCCCGCGCCTCAAGCTTGCACACCTGCAGGACCTTCATGCAACTTACATCACTTAATGAGTCATTCTGTGGTACTGGCACAATAGGTATAAATGATATTAATACTTAACCCCTTGTATAAAGTCAAGACTTTAAAGGTGGTTGTTATAAATATCATTATTGATGGCTTATTATTGCCATTATATATAATTAAATATATCGCGATATCACGGTATATTGCGATAAAATTTGAATAATTATCATGATATCAAAAACCTGTATCGTCCCAACACTAAAGGCTATACCGCTGTCTTCAAGAGTTTTTATTTGATAAATCCCAGTAATGTCTGTGAAATCATTTATTTTTTTTCCCCGCTGTATGAATCTTATTAGAATCTCCCAAATAAAACTACCTTATGTAGCGTTGGCAACTGTGGCCATTTGGTTAGAGGCGCATGAAGAGTTAAATTGTTAACCTTGTTCCCTGGTTCAAACCTGCTAGTCTTTTCCCCTTTTATGTTATTCCCCCGTCCCAGTTTTGAAATATGATAAACATATATTATTCATGTATTTCTTTCCACTGAAATTACTAAACGGGTAAAATAAACATTCAATTTATTGAAATATATAAATAAATCTGGTGAGATTACATATTCACAGCTGTAATAAGTTCACTTGCCGCCAGGTGGCACCAGGAATCAATTTCGTTAACGCCCTAAGAAAATCACCATTACCATTTTTTTAGGGCGTATTCTGAAATCCATACAAATAATGTTCGTAAATGAATTAAATGTTGCCATGAATTATTACAAAACAATAGTCCCTTTTCTTACAGCTAATGATGCTACGCACCGATGTACGCCATGAGAGACCCCTGGCTAATGATGTTTTCCTTTCATGTCCAAACTGTGAAACCCTTCCAAGATCGTTGCTTGTTTGTTTACCAATAATTTACTTGATTTGTTATATTAAGGTGATCAGTAACTCCTGTCAATTGTGTTTGCACCATGGCCGTGATCAAATAAATTTGTTAACAAATTGTACTAATGAGGTACAAATTTAACAGTTTGGGGTAATTAATTACTGAAGTTCCATTGCTGGTAGCTGGATTTTTTCTACGATCTTTATGATCTTTTATGCTGGCCTGTGGGTTACAAATGTTTAGTTTGTTCCGGCCGCAGTACAGGCCGTCCCGGTAACCCCCGACTGGCGCGGCTAAAACCCTGTATATTATATATATGTCAGAGACGAGATTGAAATCCAGGCGGATTTTAAATTCGCCTAGACGAGATTGCAATTGTGATCTCGGCTAGACGGATTTTAAACTCGCCTAGATCACAATCGCAATCTCGCCTAGGCGAGATTAAAATCCATCATGGAGCAGGCCAGGATTTTAATCTCGCCTAGGCGAGATTTAAATCTGTCTGGTGTCATCCAGGCGAGTTTAAAATCTGCCTAGGCGAGATTAAAATAGTGATCTGATCTAATTTCCTAATATATTAAGCATTGTAATTGACATATGAAAAATGTTTTCAGTCGGATTTTCAATATTTTAACACTAAATGGTTACATATAGTTAACAGGTAATATATTTATTAATATTTACAGAATATTATAGTATTAGTGTAATAATTAACTTTTTTACAGTAATGTAATAATTAATCATGTAATAATTATCATTTATTTTGGAAATAGAATTATGAAATAGATATTTGATTATTACTTGCACCTTTGATGTGTTTCATGTGGTCTACAGCATCCATATCATACCAATGATTTGCTAAACATTAATTAATCTTTATTTTTTTTTCCCAGTTTTCTTATCAACCTTGGGATTGTAAATATCACTAATAATTTTGACAAAATATAATTTGTAATTGTATTTAAGTATATGGCAATTGGAGAGTAACAGGAGGTATATTGAAGCACACTTATGAGATATTATGAAGAGCAAATCTGGGGGAAAAAGTCATCCACTTGCATACTCAATCAATCATAGATAGATAGATAGACAGATAGATAGATTAGTCTAGATAGCTATTACTTCACTATTTAAAAAGTATATTACACATTAACATAAACAATCATCCTATTTGATAATTCTTACAGGACAAACAGAACAAATTAGTTGGTTGATACAGTTCAAATGTTTCTTTTTAACCCAGGTATTCAACACTCAACAGTCAAAACATGTACACTTATGGTACAAAATATGCAGGGTATCAGTATTTATGATGGACTTTGATACACCATCCTATTTTTGGTAATTAAACATCATATGAGAAAAGGTAAAAGTTGATAAACAGATGTATATATGTGAATATTTCTTTGTCTTATTTAATCTTTACTTCTAATGTATATAATATTCTTCTGATCTTTTTTTTTTGTTTTGTGAGGGATTTTGTGAAGCTTCAATATTTATGTAGACTGTGTTACAAGATAACTGCCTTTTTTGGACAGTATTATATCATATCAGAAATTCATAGATCAATAGATCATTTATGCATGTGAACATGCATTGAATTATATTGATAAATAATAAATGAGCTATGTCTCCTTTTGTCTTTTTAAAATACTACATTACTAATATTACTAATACCAGTTTTCCATCAAATTAATATTGACAACAAAATTATTATGTAAATAATCAGCAGCAGCCCACATCATATATCATTTAAATAAGCCATATACAATACCAATGTAAGTTTCTTATTACCTTGTTTATTAATAAAAATATACAATAAAAAAATTAATGTTAATTATTACATTAATATAATATTCTGTAAATATTAATTAATATATTACTTGTGAACTATACATAACCATTCAGTGTTAAAATATTGAAAATCTGACTGAAAACATCTTTCATAAGTCAATTACAATGCATAATTTATTAGGAAATTAGATCAGATCACTATTTTAATCTCGCCTAGGCAGATTTTAAACTCGCCTAAGTGATATCAGGCAGATTCTAAACTTGCCTGGATGACACCAGACAGATTTTAAACTCGCCTAGGCGAGATTAAAATCCTGGCCTGCTCCATGATGGATTTTATTCTCGCCTAGGCTAGATTGCGATTGTGATCTCGTCTAGGCGAGTTTAAAATCTGTCTAGCCGAGATCACAATTGCAATCTCGCTTAGGCGAGATCACAATCGCAATCTCGTCTAGGCGAATTTAAAATCTGCCTGGATTTCAATCACGTCTCTGACATATATATAACACCGGTTTATAAAATGCCAGTTACGGGATATAATGGACATCGTCACCAGCAAGTGTTTAATAATAATTAACATGAGGGTTGCTGTACATCCCCTATTATCGCCCACCGCCAATTCTCAGGTGTCTGACGATCTTCGCTCCAGCAATATTCTAATTTTTCATATTTTACATATAATAATTAACACACTTAGAAAAAAAATTATTTTTTCCTGTACAAATTCTACAAGAAGTGAATTCAAGTAGACATTACGGTAATCAAAATTAAATTGTATACCCAAAATTTGATTATAATCTTTTATTTTTTTTTAAATATTAGCAAAAATAAAAAAAATTGATACCTTAATTTTGCCCAACTTTGGCCACGGCACTTTTTTTTCCTGTAAGTACTGTGGATTTAATTTTCACAGCATGTGCATATAAGGATTTAATCTGTTAAAATCTGAAATTTGAAAAGAAAAGCTGTAAAATTAGGCTAGTTATTTAATTTTGCTTTGTTGTATTCCCTTACATTGTCAAGCAGTCCAATGTGGGTCATTCAGTGCAACTCTCTATCTTTCCCAGGCTGTTGGCATAATGTCATGCAATCCCCTGACTAGGGCAAGCCCTCTCTCCACTGAGCTGAGCTTGCCCTAGTGATGTCTACAATATATACCATACCACAGGGAGCCTTTTTCTTTCTCTCCCCCGCCCCCACCCCATTCTGTTGACAGACCTGTACTATGAACTAGATGAATCTTAAAATCAACATTTTTTTCAGCAACGAGCAGTAACAGCGGAGACCCCTCCCCCCGGGACCAACCCCTTCAATACACAGGACTAATAAACAAGATGAATCTTATAATTTTAATGTTAAATAAATTCTTTTTGATGAGTATTGGACAATTTTGATTTTTTTTAAGAAAAAAATTTCAGGAATATAATCCTAATATTCAAATGTGATAAAATATTAGGATCTAATGGAAGTGCTAACTGACAAGATTTAAGAAGATATAAATACTTTGTAGCATTCCATTCATATCTCTTAAAGTTGGCAGGGCCTAGGTGTGAATAACACTGTTAACTTAGTATTAAAGTTAAGAATATTGGTCAAACTTTGGGGGATTAATTTTTAACTCGTATGGCCATATATTTATTTTTTGAAAACTTAATTACCTTCACACATTATTTGTTTATGAAATGTTACTTTTATATAACACTTACTGCAGGCCTATTTGTTCCCTTGGTGCATCACTAAATGGTTTAGCTCATGTCCATTATTCTGTGGTTTACAGAGTTTCATTTTAGCAGGGCCATTTTCCCATAGCTTTTCTAATGATAATATACATGAAAACGGAAAAGAAATAAAAGTATTTTGCAGTTACTAATATTTTCCAAAATTCAGCTGAGCTATGTGACCCATGGGTCCCTTGTTTTGAAAATCAGAATGAAGGTTGTCATGTGATAAGTTGTCGAAAGAGTTTTCATACTCTTGACCTTCAAGGGCAAATCTGTTGATATATGAGATTTTTGTGTACCCCATAACTTTGGAAGTACTTTGTTTAAGCTCAGTTGACTGAAAGTCATCTGAGCTATAGCGATCACTCTTTGTCCGTTGGCTGTCTTTCTGGTCATCTGTTAACAGGGCACAAGTCATACATCCAGGGAGGTCTATGAAAGATCTCCTTGGAAACCTGAAATTAGGTCTGTGTTACCCATTATCTCCGAGCTATGGGGCTCAGAAGTACCCCCCAGACTTATTAAGAATTTGATGCAAAAGCTGCATTATCTGAATAATTAATGAATTGATCGCCATGAGATATAAAGGAAAAACCTCCGTTTTCCATTAAAAAAAGCCATTGTAACACTTCAAGGCTGCCTCATATGAAAACCACTGATCTGTTTTTGATCATATTTAGTAAGCATATTCTTCCATACATTTTTATGCCCCTGCCACAAACTGGCCGGGGCATATAGTTATACCGTGTCTTTCATTCCATCATTCCGTCCTTCCGTCATTCTGTCATTCCGAAATGAAATAGTTGTACAGACTTTTTTTGCTATGCCTGCAGTTATTGGCCTGATTTTTGTGTGTGTGGGCAGATAATGACCAGTTACAGTTCGCGTTTCTTCCCGGTTGACCTACTTTTGACTGTATGACGGCTCCGGAACAGAAAATTTCATGAAAAATAGAAATTTTCATAACAAATGCACATGTATGGACTTTTTTTTCGCAATGCTTGCAGATATTGGCATTATTGTATGCGCCAAAACAAAGTTTTGCAGATACTATATTTTTGACCGGGTTCCTCCACTGCTGCCGCCACATTCTTCTCCTGGACAGATTTTTCCGAAACTTACACCAATTATGGAGTCACATGTGAACTGGTGCCTAACCAATTGGCCTTGACCTCTGACTTTTCCTCTCTGCCCTGCGTCCATTTGTGCGTCTGTTTCCACACATAAACCCACATATCTCCGGAAACCGTTTGATTGATTGGGGGGAAAAATTGTACAAATGTAGCCCTTGGATAGCTTTTTAACATACACAAAAAATGGTGGCGCCACCTGCAACCATTTTTGCACAGTGTCCGTCTGTTTGTCTGCTGTGGGATAAAATCACTCATCTTGGCAGTGGTTAGACTTATCTGCCTAAAATTTTGCAGGTTTATACATCTTGGATAGCTTTCTTGATTTTATGACAGGTGGCGCCACCTACATTCACATTCACGCTGCAGACATCCGAGCTCATATGTCAGGAACCGTTTGACCGATTTGGCCAAAATTTTGCATGTGTATAGATCTCACATAGCTCTTTATCATACGCAAAACTGGTGGCGCCACCTGCAACCATTTTTGCACGCTGTCCATCTGTTTGTCTGCCTTGGGCTAAAATTACTCATATCTCGGCAATTTGTTCAATTGGTCTCAGTTCAGTGACTTTTGGCTGAGTTATACGCTCTTTACACAGCGCTTTACCTATAGGCCTATTACCTATATCGTAAGCGCTGTTTGTTTTGACCTCGTATCCTGAATCTCTACCCAAGAGGGGAGCACTGTATTTTGGACCAATCGGATGAGACCCCGTGTTGGAAGACAAAACTGTTTACCAGCCAAGCGAAGAATACACGGAGCTTATGTTGTTCATTTTGTTGTGAGTGACAGCTCATCGCCCCGGCAACTGTTTGAACAGGCCACAGGCTCAGACATTGCCTTGGTGCAAGGCTGAGAATTACACACCAGGTGACCCGGGCTCCATACTCAGCCTTGAATATGTTCTTACGAAATACCGTAGCTTCTGAAAGAATAAAATAGTAATTAAGAATAAGATGCAGCTTAAACTATGTTCACTCTACCTATAAACCCTTTATATATCAGTTTCCATACATGTGGAGTCTCCTGTTTATGTTATATATGATATAACAGCATTTTATCATGAAGAGAAGAGCAGGAGACCATCACTGACACAGCCATGTTGCTGAGGCATGAACTCTGGTCACCCATGACCTGACCTGTGACCTGACTTCTGGTGTACCAGAGTAATTTATTGCTAATATGTCTATTAAAAAAATCTTATTTCATGAATAATACTTATGAGTAAATGAAAGTATATGGCTACAATAATTCCTTTATAACTTTATTGCTAGATCTTTTAAGGTTTTGACAAATTTGCCTATGGAAGTTATGGAAACAATATTTACTATAATTTATTTGGGACAATAATCAGAGGACAACTTTTCTCATATCAATAAGGTCAAGGACAGGGTCATGTGACAAAAGATAAACATGACAGCATGGCAGGCTAAAAAAAACAACCAGAGTTGAAATCTTAACAATTTCCTCATAAGAGCACTTCTACATAATTTATTTTTGCTTCAGAACAGTTTATTAGCCATTATTGGTAAGAAATATGCTTAATTGTCTCTATTTTCTCTGTTTATTTTGCAAATATCCCAATATACCCTTGCTACGCTTTTCCATAAGAGGATCCCCATAACTGAAATCTCATTTCAGTTTTGAACCCATAACAAGCTCAGACAGAATGGCACCACACGTGGTTTCTGGGCAGTGCCTGATGCCTGACGAGTGTTTGTTGACTGGCATTTGGTTGGCTGCTAATCACATCACCATTTTTTTCAGCAGACAGGCCACCTGGTGTTTAAGTGCATCAAAAACGGTCATAGCAGGCAGCGGGATATCAGTAGTATCTTTAGAAGCGCAAGATTTCCTCTGCCTCTGGAGCGTAGCTGAGTTATGGGAAGCTGAATTTAGTCATATGCAATAACAGCCCATTTTAGCTCAGTGGCTACAAAGATTTTCTTCTCAAAACCACTGGGCAAAATTCTTAAATCTCACACATTAATTATCCTTAGATGTTGATAATTCAAGTTTGTTCAAATGGTTTTGATTCAGTGATTTTTGGCTGAGTTATGGGAAGCTTAACTTAGCCATTTTGCTGTATTTTCGCATTTGAGTTATAAACCTGCAAAACGTTTTTTGACTGACACCACTGAGGCCAATTTGTTTAATATTTTACAAGAATAATCCCCTGAATAATTCTTTTAATATTTGTCTTTTATGGTTCCAAAGAACCATACTATCTAGAAAACGACTGGAGCTAGCATCATGAAATTTAATGCCAAAAATTAGCCATCTGAAAAACTCTGCATTTTCTTAGATTTTATAGAGAAAAAGCTAAGAAACCTCTTCTCCTCCAAAATGGTCAAGCCAAATTGTTCAGTATTCCTCAGAAATAATCTTTTATACCATCTCTCTCAAGTTTATTTGAATGGTATATGTTTGGTGAAATTTGGCCAAGTTACAGGAAGTTGAACTTAGTCATCTGTCCAAAAAAAGCATACTAAAATGACAATCTCAGATATGGCCAGAGCTATAATCACCAAATTTTAAGCCAGTGTTGGTCACATGAGTCATATATGAAATTCAGGTATTGGTGGCGCCCCCTGCATTGACCTTTTTTTTGTACAGGGGTCATTGATCATCTGTACATTAACCCATAATTTCTCAAGAATAGCAGGAGCTACCATCCCCTGATTGTATGCAATAATCTGTCACATATCAAATGTTGTGGGATTCAGCTTATTTTTTTTGCTATCTGTGTTAACTTTATAGGGAAAAAGCTGAAAAACTTTTAAAAGTCTTTTTCTTGTAAACGTTCCAGCCAAATTGTTCAATATTTTACAGAAATGATCCCAGAGGCAAGCCCTCTCAAGTTTGTTCAAATGGTTTGCATTTGATGAATTTTAGTGGAGTTACACAAATTTGAACAGTCATTTGGCCAAGTTAGCATACTGACATAGTAATCTCAGAAATGACAGAAGCTAGCATTACCAATTATTGTGTAAATGTTGGTCACATGACTCATATTTGAAGTTGCAGATTTTGTGGTGCTACCTACATTGACCTGTTTTTTTTATGGGCAAAAACCTCATAATTTTAGCCTCTTTCAGCTTAAAATGTTTATGATGAAATTGTCAAGTTTAATTGTTCAATTTTTCAAATGAACTATCCTAGGACATTGTTCTTTCAATCATATCAGAATAGATTGAGTTTGTTGATTTTTGGTTGAGACGTGAAAAGCTTAAGTTGGTCTTATAGCCATTATTATGTCTATTTCAAACTGAGGACTGCAATAGTGTTCTTCTACAAAATTATTGTTTCAATTATAACTTCTGTAACATGGCACAAAAATTATTCTTAGGTGACCTTTGTTCAAGTTTACTTGAATGACTTTTGGTAGAATTATTGGACCTTTAACAATGATAGGACTGCATCTTTTATAATTATAGATATTTTAATAAAAAGTTTATGAATATGTCAGCTTGAAAAAATAAGCATTCTAGCCAAAGTCTTCCAGTATGTGTAAACAGATTTACCAACAGGCCATGATTGTGTCTGTAACTTTAAATATGTTGAGAAACTACCAACTGTTTCAGATTTGGCAACAGATCAAGAGTTCATTCAGTGCAGCCAGATATAGGTCAAGAGTTTAATAAGTGCAGCCAAGCACAAGGCATGTGATCACCTCATGGGTGACATGTGAACACCTCATGGGTAGCATGTGATCACCTTTAGAGTATCATGTGATCACCTAATGTGTGTCATGCCCCTCAGGGCTTCATGTGGAGCCAATCTGTGAGCTTATTTAATGGTGTGGCTACTATTTCAGATTTGGCAACAGGCCAAAGGTCAGTCTGGATCTATTTATAGCTTTGGCAGACTGCCAACTGTATCAGATTAGGCAACAGGTCAAGAGTTCACTCAGTGCAGCCAGGTATAGGTCAGGAGTTCACTCAGTGCAGTAGCTGCATTCTGTTTATAGCGTTGGCAGACTGCCTACTGCATCATATTATGCAACAGGTCAAGAATTCACTCAGTGCAGCCATGTATAGGTTAAAAGTTCACTCAATCTAGCCAGGGGCAGGTCATGAGTTCACTCAGTGCTAGCATTTTGTCACAGTTCACTCGGGGCAACTGCCTTACTCAGCTATGCCTCATCAGCCCAGTGCATCAAACTCTGGGGAAGTTTGATGTATTGGCCTGATATTTTGACCTGTCTATGCGTCTTTGATGGTATTCTCATTTACAAGACAGGTAACTCCACCTACAATGACTTTTGCACAGTTTATGTGCCTGCTTATTTCTACAGAGGAATTTGATATATCAGCTTGAAATTGGGCATATTTATACATATCAAATAGCTTTGTCGTAAACAAGACTGGTGGTGCCACCTACAATCATTTTTGCACAGTGTGTGTCCCTGCTTAATTCTTAGGAGGGGTTTGATATATAATTCTGAAATTGGGCATATGTATATTTCTCTGATAGCTTCTTTGTTTACAAGACTGGTGGTGCCAGCTACAATCATTTTTGTGTTGTGTGCACCCATGCCAGAATTTCAGCAGTGATGTTTGTGTAATTTTTTAGCTCAGCTGACTATAAGTCATCTGAGCTATAGTCGTGGTCCATTGTCCGTCGTCCGTCCGTCCGTCCATCCGTAGATGTGGCACGTTTTGAAACCATAAGACCTAGGAATCCAAAATTCGGCATAATGTTAGATGTCCCCAAGATCTCCTACCAAGCCGAAAACTGGGTCTTTACGACTTCGTTCCTTTGAGAAATTAAGGAAAAACCTTAATTTTTTATTAAAAACCTATTTTCACACTTCAGGACTGCCTAAAATCAAAACCACTCATCTGTTTTTCCTCATATTTACCATAAATATTCCTCTATATAGTTCCTATGTACATTCAAGAAATTATGTCTGTATTATATAATTTAAAAAAGTTATGGACCCAAACATATTGCATTTTGTAAAAAATCAGGAAAGATATTTGATCACTTAGACACAAAACATGTTAAAGCTATGGACCTTTTTTCCAGTAATATAACTTTAGTTAATCAAAATTAAATTGTATACCCAAAATTAGATGAAAATCTTTTAAATTTTTTAAAATATTAATAAAAATAAAAAATTGGTACCTTAAATTTCGGCCAACTTTGACCATGGCACGTTTTTTTCCTGTAAGTACTGTGGATTTAATTTTCACAGCATGTTTTTGTTAGCTTTTCAACTGTTAACACCAAAAATTTGAAACCAGTTGAACAAATACTGTAGATTTTATTTAAGTTTTCAAGCACCATGTAACATTGTTTACATCAAGCTAGTGTTATGCAGTTTGCAAGAGCTCAGCTCCCCAGCTTCAGCTCTTAGTTCCTTAAATTCGGCATACAGTTAGATGTCTCCAAAATCCCCTACCATGCCAAGAATTTGGTCACTAGGACTTAATACCTTCAAGATATTAATGAAAAACTTCATTTTTCTTTAAAAAACCATTGTTACACTTCAAGACTGCCTAATATCAAAACCACTGATCTGACTTTAGTTATAAATAATATACATATTTTTCATTTTCTATGCACATGCCAGAATGATGTCAGTATTGCGTAATTGTTTTAAGTTATGGGCCCAAACATAATGCACTTTTTAAAAAATCAAGAAATATATTTACTCCCTTAACAAGGGGATTGCTGAAGCTAGAGATTTTTTGTCAGGGATGTAACATTATTTAATCAAGATTCAATTGAATACCCAAAATTAGTTATGAATTTTTCAAATTTTATAAGTTATTAGTATTAATGTTAAATTAGTAACTTAAATTTTGCCCAATTTTGACCATGGCACGTTTGTTTCCTGTGAGCACTGTTGATATAATTTTCATATTATGCAAACATAAGGATTTCAGCTTTTAAGTTTAGAAAGCTGAAAGAAATTGGCCAAAAATTGTAGCTTTTATTAATGTTTTTATGAGACCCTGTCAGACTTTGGCTCTCTCCAGCCCCTCTTGAGTCACCTGTATATTGACCTTGTTGAACTTTCAGCAAATT
Organism: Sipunculus nudus; assembly: GCA_026874595.1. Lineage (NCBI taxonomy): Eukaryota > Metazoa > Annelida > Sipuncula > Golfingiida > Sipunculidae > Sipunculus > Sipunculus nudus. The sequence continues at coordinate 49,321,345 of CM049312.1, forward strand.
ATGCATGCTTGAGGCGAGGCATACATGAGAATCCAGGCAGCTTATGGCCAGCCACAGTTGATCCAGGTGTCCAACCCAACTCATCTAGTAGTTTTAACCAACTACATAACAATAAACAATAAATTAATAAATTTTTATTGGTTTTTAATAAAAAATTAAAGAAAAATAGAAAAGGAATTTGTTAGTTTATAATAACAGGAAATTAACTTGCAGTTACTGATGATATAAGAATCTTGTATCGATGGATAGAATGTCACGTATTCCAAATAACACCATGCAGTCACCTATGGTATTTTTCAGTTCAATTTTAATGATAAAAAAGTAAATCATATCATTCATTACTAATCATTAGGGATCATATGAAGGAAATTAATGATAGACAAAGATGCAGTTGATAATATTAATCTAGATTCCTACTGTGTCTAGTGTGTACATTGATGTGAAATTAGTCCAAAATGAATTTATTACAGTTATTTTTAAATATAAATAAAAGCCATAAAACCAGGTACTTATGATCATTATTTAAATGTGTGAATTTTGTATATTCTGGATTCTCAACATCATTGTTTAGTGAAAACTGAATAAACACCAGACATGGTGCGAATACTTTGTAATTGTATTTAAATATGAACATGATTATGTACTCCATCGTAAAAATTTCTTGCATAAAGAATGGGAATTCAGGTAAAATGAAAGTATATGAATACCAGTGCAAATACTTTCAAAATGTATTCATGAATGCATTCATGAATATATTCTTTAATATTATTTTAATAATCATTTCAGTTATATTTCATTTTAAAAAATCACATGATTCTCTTATTATTTTTAATAAAAATTATATTTGGGACAATATTTGTAATTTTTTTTTAATTAATAGTTAAACCCTTATATTATATATTCTGCTTATAAGTTATATGGCCAAGTCAAAATCTGTGTGACAATAGTACTCCATTTGTTAATAATATAAATGAAATCAATCCTCTTCCCTGTCTCCAACGGTACTATCAAAATCATACATAAGCTAAACAACAACAACTCATAATACAGCTTATATTTATTACCACACAAAACCAGCATGTGCCTCATTTCTAAATAATATTTTTTTATCATATATAACAGCTGAGCGTCGTGACCCATAGGTCCCTTGTTCTTATTCAAAATGTTTAGTACTTGAATTGTTCATATACATGAGAAGTAATGGTCCAGCATTGAAGCATTATACCTGGTGTATTTCCCAATGCACAGGTTAGCATTAGGCCTGTAGGCCTTGTTATGTTTGTCAAATTTGTTTCCTGATGATAACTTCAGTTTCGATTGACATAATGATATCAAACTTGATTTATATATGACCCTCCTAAAATGTAAGAATCTATTGATTTTGGGGTCATGAAGTCAAAGGTCAAGGTCACAGGACCCACATATTTGGAAATAACGTTGGTGCTTTTAAGCCAAATTTTTCATCCTAAACATTCCATCTTGCATTTATAGCTGACCTGCCAATAAGGAAGAACCTGTTTGATTTTGGGGTCACAAGGTCAATGTCACAGGGGCCATCTGTCCACATTTTGAAAAAAAGCTTATAGACATATCCTTATAGACAAATTCAGCTGAGCATCAAGACCCATGGGTCCCTAGTTTACAAGTAAATGTGTGTATTGTAAATTTGAAGTAAATATTTGGAAATTATATGATTATCAAATATTGATGAAGTTGAATAATAACAACAAATATTTATGAAAGCAATAATATAAAAATACCTCTTATTTTATGGCAGTTAATTATATTAAAGGCAAATGCCTTGGAACACAAGACGGGTGTTCAGTATTGATTATAAATTATTTTTATGTATTCATATTGCAGGCTGTACCTTTGTAAACAGTGGCAAGAACTGACTGTGTTCAATGATCACACTGCTCTTGCAACAGGAGTGCGATTTGGTCACAACAGCACCTTTATAGCCTCTACTGGAATGGACCGCTCCCTCAAGTTTTATGGACTGTAGTTGTACATCTTCAAAACATTGGAGTACTCCACAATTCTATTTTATATACACAGCAATGTGATCAGTTTAGTTTGACATAAATAATCTTGTTATGGACTATAGAATGTACAGGATTAAGTATTATGAATTAAATTGTATTTCTGTGTCCACTAGCCCCAATAAAAAGCCCACCATTACAGTTCCTCAGTCACTCATTCCCAGTGTTTTAACCCCAGTGACACTGAGCTCACTGTTTTTCCAAAAGTATTCAGATAAATCTGAGCTTACTGGTCTTTGAATATTGAACATATTCCATTAGTCAGATTTACTGTAGTTTTAGATACGGAATTAATAGGTAACTGGTAACTAATTAAATGATACATTAGTTTACAGGCTTTTCAGTGTTTAATTTTGTCAACTGCTTTTTAGCTCAGCTAACTCTTAATTCATATGAGCTATAGTGATGCTCCTTTGTCCGTTGTCCATCTGTTAACAGGGCACGTTTTGGAACCGTTGGACTTAAGAAATCCAAAATTCTCCTACCAAACAAAAAATTGGGTCAATGTGACTTCATTCCTTCGTGAAATTAAGCAAAAACCTCCATTTTCCAGTGAAAACCTTTTGGTACACTTCAAAACTGCTCCCATGTTTTATATAACCATTCTTGCATATATTTCCTATGTACATACCATAAATAAGGTCAATTTGGCAAATTATTGAAGTTGTGGGCTCAAACATAATGCACTTTGTCAAAAATTAGGAAATATATTTTCTCACATAACAAGATAATTAGCTGAGGATAGTTTTTTCCCCCAAGGATATAATTTTATTTAATTAAGATTCAATTATATACCACAAATCAGACAAGAATTTTATAATTATCAGCATAATTATAAAAACAGTACCTTAAATTTGGCCCAACTTTGAGTATTGTACTATTTTTGCTATATGGATTTGATTGTCACAGCATGTACACATAAGAATTCAATCTGTTACAATCTGAAATTTGAAAATTAAAGCTCCAAAATTAGGCTATTTATTGATTTTTTTAAGGCTTTTATTGTATTCACTTGCTTTGTCAAGCAGCCCACTTGGTCACTGGAGTTCATTCATTGCAGCTCTCTCTGCTTACCTGATTTGTAATGGGTCATTGGGGAGCAGGGGTCACAGGTGTACAGTTATTCTCATATCACCCTCCCCCCCCCCCACCAAGTGTAATGCAAAAATTGTTATTGTTTGAAATGTATTTCCTTAATTGTGATGCTGTTTCTACTCCATTGTTCAAAACTGTCCTAAATCAAGGAGAAATTCATAATGCCATGTTGTGGTAATGTAACATTTTTAGGGAAATTAATTTCCTTTTAAATAATTTTAACAAATTTAATTATAATTAACCCCATCAGGAAGCATAATTTGACAATATACGAGCAAAATTATGGATAATTAAGGTGCAATTTAAAATTGTAAATTTTGAATCAAATTATATTTTCAGATAAATACATGTGTAAGCATAATGTGATGTTATCTGACCAAATTAATGAAAACGGTGATGCAGTTTAGAATTGTGAATCAGCTTATATATTCAGATACATATGTTATATAACAAATGTATAAAATTTATTATTTTTAAAAAAAATTGATGTCATGAAAAGAATGAGGATCTAATGCAAACATTTGTTCATTATTTTCCTGCCTCAGAAGAATATGAAATAGTTGATTGCCTTTGTTTGTCCATCTCTCCGTCTGTTTTAAATGTTTAATAATTATGAAAAATCTTTTCCGTCCATCTCTGTTAATCATTAGTTATATAATAATTATTAATCAACGTTTTTTCCTATAAGCACTATATCCCCTCTCTCTCCTTCTCTCTCACTCCTCCCTCCCTCCATCTAGACTTATTAATAACAAATAAGTTAAATATATCCTTTCATATAACTCTTAGGCAGATGTTTTTTTTAGCTCAGCTGTCTGTAAGTCAACTGAGGTATAAGAATGGCGCTTTGTCCGTTGTCCATCCTGCTGTCCGGGCGTCCGGCCGTCTGTTTTAGCAGGGCACAAATCGTAACTGCTGGACCTAGAAACTTCTAAGTGGATATCCACTGAGGTCAGTAAAACATCTCCTTGGAAACCTGAAATTAGGTCACTGTGACCTGTATCCTCCGAGCTATGGGGCTTGAAAGTACCCCCCAGAATAATCAAAAATATAATACAAAACCTCCAATATCTTGATAATTAATGCATAGATTGTCATGAATCTTGCCTTAAATATTGACCATGACTAGTTTTGTCAGTTCCTGAAGTATGGTGGTGCCACCTGTATTTTTTGTTATTTTAACCAATATTTAAAAATTATTTTACTTAAAAATGACAACAATCATGTCAGTTTCTTAGCTTAATTACATCTAGTGTCCAAAAACCTGGCGTGTTTATTGATCACAAGTGGATGCCATATAGTTATCACCTTGTCTGTCTGTCTGTTTGTCTGTCTGTCTGTCCCTCCATCCATCCACACAAATTTGTTTCCAGATGATAACTCCAGGTTGTATTGACACATGGATTTCAAACTTGACTTACATATGGCCCACCACTAAAGCAAGAACCTAAATGATTTAGGGGTCATGAGGTCAAAGGTCAAGTCACAGGACTCACTTTTTTAAAAAGATTATGGCTGCATTTTAAGCCAAGCTTTTCATCCCAAACTTTCCATTTTGCAGATTAAGCTGACTTGCCAGTATGGGGAGAGCAAAAATGAATTTGGGGTCACATAGTCAAAGGTCAAGGTCACAGGGGCCATCTGTTCACAATTTAGTTTCCAGATGACAACTCCAATTTAGTTTGACATATTGGTTTCAAACTTAACTTATATATGACTCACCACTAAAGTAAGAACCGTGTAGATTTTGGGGTCCAACGGTCAAAGGTCATGGTCACGGGACTCATTACTTAAAAAAAGAATGTATATGCATTTGAAGCCAAACTTTTCATCCCAAACCTTCCATCTTTAAGATATTGCTATCCTGCCAATAGGGGAAGATTCTGTTCAATTTTGGGGTCATGAGGTCAAAGGTCAAGGTCACATTACAGACTTATTTAGAAAGATTGTGGATGCATTTTATGCCAAACTTTCATCCAAAACTTTCCATCTTGCACATATAGCTGAGCTGCAAATAGGAGAAGAAACTGATTAATTTGGGGGTCACAAGGTCAAAGGTCATCATCACAGGGGCCCATCTGTCCACATATTTGTTTCTGGATGATAACTCCAGTTTGGATTGACATATTGGTTTCAATTTTGACTTATATATGACCCACCAATAATGTAAGAATCCTTTCAATTTTGGGGTCATAAGGCCAAAGGTCAAGGTCACAGGACCCACTTCTTTAAAAAGATTGTTGATGTATTTATAGCCAAACTTTCTGTCCCTAACATTCTATCTTCCAGATGTTGCCCACCTGCCAATAAGTGATTTTGGGGTGTCAAGGTCATGGGGGCCATCAGTCCGCATATTAGTTTCCAGATGATAACACCAGTTTAGTTTGAAATATTGGTTTCAGACTTGACTTATATATGGCCCACCACCAAAGTAAGAACTGTTGATTCAGGGGTCATGAGATCAAAGGTCAAGGTTACAGGACCCACTACTTTAGAAAGATTGTGGATGCATTTTAAGCCAAACTTTTCATCTCAATTCTTCCATCATTAACATGTGGTGCACCTGCCAATAGGGGAAGTTTCCTTTTGATTCTGTGGTCATAAGGTCAAAGGTTAAGGTCACAGGGCCCATCCATTCACAAATTAGTTTGGGTAGACAGGTTGGCTTCAAACTGATCACAGGACCAATATTTTGGAAAACCTCATAAACATATATCCTTATAGACAAATGCAGCTGAGCATTGAGACCTATGGGTCCCTAGTTTATCTTTATTTTAGAGACTTTAAAAGATGCGATCATCTGATAACAGGGCACAAATCGTTATGACTGGACCTAAAATCTTCTTCCTTGACATCAAAGGAGGTGAATGAAAAGGCTTCTTGGAAACCCGAAATTAGGTCTCTGTTACATATATTTTCCAAGCTATGGGGCTTATATGTACCCCCCAGAATAATTGAAAATTTATACCAAAACAGGGCACAAATCATAACCATTGGACCTTGAATCTTCATTTTTGACAACCAGGGAGGTCCTTGAAAAGTCATCTTGGAACCTTGAAATTAGGTCTCTTTTACCCATAATCTCCAAGCTATTGGGCTTATAAACACCCCTCATAATAATTGAAAATTTAATACTAAAGCAGGGCACAAATCAAAACCATTTGACCTAGAATCTATAATTTCAACAACCAGGGAGGTTCATAAAAAGTCTTCTTGGAAACCTGAAATTAGGTCTCTATTACCCATATTCTCCAAGCTATGGGGCTTATAAGCAACCCTCAGAATAATTGAAAATTTGATACCAAAGCAGGGCACAAATCACATATGACCTAGAATCTTCACACTTGACATCCTGAGAGTTCCTCGGAGTTCACCTCAGAAACCTGAATTGAGGTCTCTGTGACCTATATTATTTGAGTAACAGGCCATGTTTGAGCACCCCAGAAATAATGCAAAATACACACAAATTGCCAGATTCCTCAGGAACAGCTCTATGGATTGTCATCAAATTTGATGTGCTTATGGGTCTTGATTAACTTCAGCTAATATGCATGAACTATGATGCCACCTACGTTGTCTTAATTTGTTTGCTGTGCAAGCACATATTGTCAACATGCCAGTCGGCTGAGTGTCATAACCCATGGGTCACTTGTTATCCAAACTTTGTCCCAAACCTTTTATCTTCCAAATGTTGCTCTGCTCACGTGCCAATAATGGAAATTACTTATGGATTTTGGGGTCCAAAGGTCAAGGTCATGTGGACCATCCATCCACATATTAGTTTCCACATGATAACACCAGTTTAGTTTGAAATACTGGTTTCAAACTTGACTTATATATAGCCGACGACTAAAGTAAGAACTTTTGATTCTGGAGTCCAAAGGTCAAGGTCACAGGACCCACCACTTTAGAAAGATTGTGGATGCATTTTAAGTCAAACTTTTCATCTCAATCCTTCCATCATCAACATGTGGTGCACCTGCCAATAGGGGAAGTTTCCTTTTGATTTGGGGTCACAAGGTCAAAGGTTAAGGTCACAGGGCCCATCCATTCACAAATTAGTTTATGGATGAAAACTCCAGTTTGGGTAGACAGGTTGGCTTCAAACTTATCACAGGACCAATATTTTGGAAAACCTCATATACATTTATCCTTATAGACAAATGCAACTGAGCGTCGAGACCCATGGGTCCCTAGTTCCTTGTTGCATTATATGAAGGGTTTCAGACCACAATTTTCATGTATTACACAGTAAAATATATACTTATTAGACTTAGATTATGTTTAAATTTTTTACAGCATTTTATTTCAGTTAAAAAATTAAATTTGAATAATTATACTTCAGCTTATCTCCCCTTTCTGCCTTATTCTATAACTGACAGGTATTCATACATTCCCATGGTTATTTTATGCACATATTGCTGTCACATACTAGTAGCTAAAATAATGATACTTCTAGAAATATTTGATCATGAGAGACTCCTGCACCTTTGATATAGTCTACAAAAAATACATGGTATTAGTTCGCCAAATATATATTTGATATTTGATTATCACCTGTTGGCAGGACTATTTCCTCCTAGCTGTTAAATGCTCGTGTATATATAAAAACATAAGTATATTTTGCATTTGCTAATATATCTAAAATTCAGCTGAATGACATGACCCATGGGTCCTTGTTTTATGTCTTCATTAAGAATATTTTAAACATGTTTTTTGTGTAAATACAGTTTCTGTAAAGTGAAGAAATTTCATGTGTAGGTAATTTTATTAACTGGACTAGAAATCTGCAATTCAAGGAAATTACATGCTGAAACATCTGTGTACCTGATTAATGTAAACATATATACACACAAAACAGCTTAGTTCATCTGCCACTTAAAAATAGACAGAGCAAAAACTTTTTTTTGCTCAAATAATAACCATGCTGTTTTTATGTTGACACATTTTTCAAGGTCACAAAGGCACTCATACTAAAATTTTGTTTGTGCAGAAACTTGAAAATAGTTAGAGGTTTAGGTGCCAAACTTACACGACTGATGCTTTTCATGAAGGCAAGCTCTATAACGAACATTGATGACCATGCCACAGTTTTGAAGGTAACACAGGCATTACTGTTTGTTACTTATGTTACAGTCCTTTATGAAGTGTATCTTAGCTTTGCCATCTGGCATTCAGAACCTTTTCTGCAGTTTATTCCATGATAGGTGAAGACAAACCAGACTGTTCCACAAACCAAATTTCTTGTAATGAAAGAGTGACTGAAAGTTGTATTTTACCTTTTCATTGGATTGAAATAATTCATTCTAAAAAGTATAAGAAAATGGTATACTGTAATGTAATATTATTTTACTCCTAGGAGCAGTTTATCAGATGGTCAAAGGTAAAAACTGTATCAGTTAATTGTAAGATTGCTGGAATGGTATCATGTAAAAAAATGTAATTATCCAAATATGCTGCCATAAAATCTGAAACAAGTATTTTAATTGATGGTGGTGGGCTCTTCTGTGGCCATTCCTCAGAAATGATGGGAAATGTGTTCTTAGGGGGTAATTTTTCACATTTTCCAACAAATCCTGAAAATTTGAAATTAAAAAGGGCCATCACAGGGCCATCCATCAGAAACTATAGCACTTTATTTGGCCATGCCAACTCTTGACTTTCCGAATTGTCAATTTGAACTCCGCCTGTGTCAGCTTGCCCTTCGGAGAACATATCCCGCACCAATCTGGCCCAAAGTCCTGTGGACCTGTCTCCACACAAGACAGGTGAAATGCGAGTTATGATAAAAATCAAGTGATTAAAAGAAGCCCAATATCTTTACTCCGGGATTTGTCAAATATTTGGAGACAGTTACCACATTGGTGATTTGATGGAAAACAAAAAAAAAATAATCCTGACTTTGAGTACTTGATTGTATGTCCCAACAAGAAAACAAACAAATATTTCTGAGGTAGAGTACTTGATTGTATGTCAAAACAATAAGTCTTCAAACAGGACATGTTCAGAGGGATGCACAACTTGACCTTTGTAATGATATTGTTGGTATTAATATTATTCAGTGACCTTGAACTTGTACTGTTTGGTGAAGCAATTCTGAAACCACACTCTAGGTCTAGTCCTGGTTTAGTTTTGATACCCAGAAGAAAAAAAAGTTGTAAAATGGAACGTGTGTTTGTTTTGTATTGATGTGTTGTGTTGTGCAACATGTACTATGTTACACCAATTAAAATAAGTACAGTTCTGTTGCTGATATGTTGCTGAAAAGTATAGATCATCGTATGACTAAACAGTGCTAGGTATCACAGGAACATGGGGTCGTTATCCCATCTGAATAAACCATGAGGCTTTAATTATTGATATACTTTACAGAAATTTAATGAGTTTTGGAAGGGATTAATAAGATTACAGTTACAGATTTTGGCGGTCAGTTATTGCTTGCCGGAGCATGTTGGTCAACTGTATGTCTGTTGATTCTCTGATTCCGGCAAGTATGTTAATCAGTTCCGTATGTCTGTCTGTTTGTCCCCTCTCTACAGGCTACAATTTTCCTGCAGTTGCTTTGAAACCTATGCAGTTATTTTACAATCATCCTGAAACATTTTGGTCAAAATCGGTCAAAGTTCAGGGTCATCAAGACCCCTAAAAATGTCATTCCGTCATCCCGAAATCAAACAGTTGTACGGACTTTTTTTTCGCAATGCCTGCAGATATTGGCCTGATTTTTGGTGTGTGGGCAGATAATGACCAGTTACAGATCAATTTTGCGTTTCGTCCAGGTTGACCTGCTTTTGATTGTTTTACGGCTCCTAAACATAGAAAATTTCATGAAAAATAGAAATTTTCATGACAAATACACATGTACGGACTTTTTTCGCAATGCCTGCAGATATTGGCCTGTTTTTTGGTGTGTTGGCAGATAATGACCAGTTATAGATCGAGTTCGCGTTTCGTCCCAGTTGACCAACTTTTAACCGTTTGACAGCACCCTAACCTCAAAAAATTTCATGAAAAATATAAATTTTCATGACAAGTGCACATGTACGGACCTTTTTCAAAATGCCTGCAGATACTGCCCTGATTTTTTATGTGTTGGCAGATAATGACCAGTTACAGATCGAGCTCGCGTTTCGTCCAGGTTGACCTATTTTTGACTGTTTGACAGCTCCTGAACATGACAAAAAAAATTCATGAAAAAAAAATGTTCATGTCAAATGTACATGTACAGCCTTTTTTAGCCCTCAGCAAATAGGCTGATGGGCTATTGTTGTCACGCAAGCTGTCCGTTGGTCTGTCCGCCGTCCGTTTTTATCGGATTTTTCAATTTTGGCCTTTTGTGCAGGATATCTCCAAAGGTATTCAACACAGGAACTTCCATTTCTTCAGTGCTATTGCATATTTACAAAATTTTGGTCAAGTTCAAAGATGGGTGATCTTGACCTACTTTTCAAGGTCATAGAGCTTAGAATATAAAAAACATAGGTGCTTATTTCTCAGGAAGCATTTGGTGGATTGTTATGAAACATGGTACATACCTCTCCAGTTTAAATTTATAACTGATTATCAGCTTTTGCTAATATTCTAGTTTCGAAGTGCAGTGCTTACAGATACTAGCCTATTTTTTTGGTCTGTTGGCGCATAATGACCACTTTCAAATCAAATCAGCGTTTCGTCCCAGCTGGCCTATTTTTGACCATATGACAGATCCTGAACATAGAAAATTTCATGAAAAATAGAAATTTTTATGAAAAATGCACATGTATGGACTTTTTTTCACAATGCCTTCAGATACTAGCCTGTTTTTGGTGTGTTGCTTGATAATGACCCGTTACAGATCGAGTTCGCATTTTGTCATGCTTGATCTATTTTTGACCATATGACAGCTCCTGAACTTTAACAAAATTCAACAAATATTTCTAATTTTGCTCCAGGCGAAGGCATTCGTGTCATTCCGACACATCTAGTTCTTCATATCTTTGTCAACAATGCTCATAGCCGGAAGAACTATAGCTCATTTTATTCATCATTAAATGGCCTTTTACCTTGATGCATAAATGCTTCAGTCTTTTCAGTCTTTGTCATTTTTAGCTCAGCTGACTGTAAGTCATCTGAGCTATAGGGATCACCTTTTGTCCGTTGTCCGTCCGGCCGTCCGGGCGTCTGTATGTTAACAGGTCACAAATCGTAACCGCTAGAACTGGAATCTTCTTACTTGACATCCTGGGAGGTCTATGGAAATTCTCCTTGTAAACCTGAAATTAGGTCACTGTGACCTATATTCTTCGAGCTATGGGGTTCCGAAGTACCCCCCAGAATAATGCAAAATTTAATACAAAAGCTCAAGTATCTGAACAACTAATGCATTAATCACCATGATTCTTTGCATGGATATTGATCATGGAGTGTATCATCAATTTCTGGAGATTGGTGGCGCCAGCTATATTTTTTTTATTTTTTACGATTTTTTTTTTTCTACTTTTGTGATCTTTAAACATTTGGTCATCTGTAAACAGGGCACAAATCATAATGACTGGACCTAGAATCTTCTGTCTTCACCTCCAGGGAAGCCCATAAAAGGTCTACATGGAAACCCGAAATAAGGTCCCTGTTACCCATATTCTGTGAATTATGGGGCTCTGAAGTACCCCCCAGAATAAAGATTTGGTCATATATTAACAGGGCACAAATCATAATGACTGGACCTAGAATCTTCTTTCTTGACATGCAGGGAGGCCTTTGGAAAGTCTCTTTGGAAATCTGAAATTAGGTCTCTGTTACCCATATCCTTCATGCTATGGCTCCGAGAATAAAGATTTGGTCATCTGTTAACAGAGCACAAATTAAAATGACTTGACCTAGAATCTCCTTTCTTGATATGCTGGGAGGCCCCTGAAAAGTCTCCTTGTGCACCTGAAATTACATCTCTGTTACCCATATCCTTCATCCTATGCGGCTTTGAAATACCCCCCAGAATAAACATTTGGTCATCTGTTAACAGGGCACAAATCATAATAACTGGACCTAGAATTTTATTTTTTGACATGCTGGGAGACCCCTGAAAAGTCATCTTGTAAACCTTGAAAATAGGTGTCTGTTACCCATATCCTTCATGCTACAGAGCTCCATAGTACCCCAATGAATAATGGATGATTTTATACAAAAGGTCAAGTTTGGAAAAAGTATTTCATTCAAATTTGACATTCAGATGATAAAATTACTTTTGTCAATGTCTTCCTGGTCAGCTGAGCGTCATGACCTCTGGATCACTTGTTAAAGATAGACAGGTCTAGTTAAAGCGAACCTGTGAGCTTATGCGATGGTGTGGCGTCGTCCATCGTCTGTACGTTAAACCCATACTATCTCGAAAACGGCAGGAGCTTGCACCACCAAATTTTATGCAAAAAATTACACATCTATGTGTATCATATTTTGCTTTAATTTTTAGCTCAGCTGACTATAAGTCAGCTGAGCTATAGTCGTGGTCCATTGTCCGTCCGTCCGTCTGTCCGGGCATATGTGCATGCCTTAGGGGCTAAATGATTTGTCCATCTGTAACCTAGGGGTTAAAATTCTGACTTAGGGGCTTAAGCCCCTAAGAATTTTCAGAAGTGTGTTCAAACAATACTTGAGGGGTTTTCCTGTCTTTTGAACACCTATCTTAAATGACCCCCTAAGGAACGGACTTCACTATTTTGTCCGTTGTCCATATTTTTGCAATTCCACATTGTACAGTTATGCCCCCTGGTGTTTCTTATGGTTATTAGTTGCCAAACTCATCTCCTATCCTTAGGGGCTCTTTTTGGTACGCGAACACATTTTCAATACTTGGGGGCTTTTTTTTTTGGACAAACACATCTTCAGTTCCTGAGTGCTTTTGTTTATGGACAAAAACACATCTTCAGTACTTTGGGGCTTTTTACTTTGGACATAAATACATCTTCAGTACTTAGGGGCTTTTTTTTACAAAAACCTATCTTCAGTGCTTGGGGGCTTTTTTTTTTACAAAAACACATCTCCAGTACTTGGGGGCTTTTGTTTTTGGACATAAACACATCTTCAGTACTTGGGGGCTTTTGTTTTGGACATAAACACACCTTCAGTACTTGGGGGCTTTTTTTTTATTGGACTAACACATCTTCAGTGCTTGGGAGCTTTTTTTTGGACAAACACATCTTCAGTACTTGAGTGCTTTTTTTATGGACATAAACACATCTTCAGTCTTTGGGGTTTGTTATATTAGAACATAAATACATCTTCAGTATTTAGGAGCTTTTTTCTACATAAACACATCTTCAGTACTTGGGGGCTTTTTATTTTTGACATAAATACATCTTCAGTACTTATGGGCTTTTTTTTACAAAAACATATCTTCAGTTCTTGGGGGCTTTTTTTACATAAACACATCTTCAGAACTTGGGGGCTTTTTATTTTGGACATAAAAACATCTTCAGTACTCAGGGGCTTTTTTTTTACACAAACACATCTTCAGTTCTTTATTTATTTTAACATGACACACCTTCAGTACTTTGGGTTTTTTTGGCTACTTAAACACATCTACATAACTCGGGGGCTTTTTTCGGTACTAAAACACATGGATTTTGGATGCACATCTTCAGTGCTTTTTTGGGAACTTAAACACATGGATAATTTAATCATAAATTTTATGACCTGACTTTTTTACACTAGCCATAAAGGGATGTGTAAATCAGTAACACAGTTCTATGTCATGTGACTATGCTTGGTGCATATGACCCTGCTTGACGTATAAGGTCCCAATATGGCAGCTTCTGAGCTTTGCCAAATTCCAATCATTGGTCACTCTACTAAGTATGTGACAATGTCTTTTTGTACCAAGCTCCATGATGGCCCTTCTGCTCTAACCCAATCATAGATTTGGTTAGGTGGAATAGAGCAGGGTACCAGTCTATCTTCAGCCTGCCCCAGCATAACTCAGAGGAGCAATTTTACCATCAGTACCTACATTTGGGACATTTGGAAAAAATAATTCTCCAACCTGAAGTCTTTTCTTTTATTTCTTACTTTGGCATAATCAATTGATGAAGCATAATGTATTGTATACAATAAATGTGTCAATACATGTACATGTATAATTTATAAATCATGAAAGAGCACAGTTGGGGGAAACTATGGTTTAGACTAGGTTGTTCCGTTGTTTTCTCCACAGCTGCCGCAGAGAATTCTTTCAAGTTTCTAATCACTGGACAATGTCAGAGTATAATAAAGCCCCCTAGATACAGACGAACAAAGGCCCTTTATTATGGGACCATTAGTATGTTGATTATTCTGTATGATAGTTTACTTGTTATTAGATTAAGCCCCTAATTATTAGGCAATACAAAGATATATAAAAGCCCCTTAAATACATGCAAACACACAAAAGCCCCATATTATTGGCACGTTTATAATGTTTATTATTCAGTGTGATTGTCTTACCTGATATTAGAATAAGCCCCTAATTATTTGACAGTGCCAGGGTATAATAAAGACCTTTAGATACAGACGCACAGAAGACCTTTATACTTGGACACTTAGTATTTTGATTATTCAGGATGATAGTTTTACTAGTTATCAGATTTAGCCCCTAATTATTAGACAAAACAAGGATATAATAAAGCCTCATATCCATGCAGACACACAAAAGCCCTTAATTCTTGGACCCTATTTATGTTGATTTAGTATGACGGTCTTACTTGTTATAAGACAAAGCCCCTTATTATAAGACAATACCATGGTATAATTAAGCCCCTTAGATACATGCAGACACACAAAAGCCCTTAATTCTTGGACCCTAAGTATGTTGATTATTCCGTATGGCAGTCTTACTTGTTACTTAAATTAAGCCCCTAATCATTGGACAATGCCAGAGTATAATAAAGCCCCCTAGATACAGACGAACAAAGGCCCTTTATTATGGGACCATTAGTATGTTGATTATTCAGTATGATAGTTTACTTGTTATTAGATTAAGCCCCTAATTATTAGGCAATACCAAGATATATAAAAGCCCCTTAAATACATGCAAACACAGAAAAGCCCCATATTATTGGCACGTTTATAATGTTTATTATTCAGTGTGATTGTCTTACCTGATATTAGAATAAGCCCCTAATTATTTGACAGTGCCAGGGTATAAAAGACCTTTAGATACAGACGCACAGAAGACCTTTATACTTGGACACTTAGTATTTTGATTATTCAGGATGATAGTTTTACTAGTTATCAGATTAAGCCCCTAATTATTAGACAAAACAAGGATATAATAAAGCCTCTTATATCCATGCAGACACACAAAAGCCCTTAATTCTTGGACCCTATTTATGTTGATTATTTAGTATGACGGTCTTACTTGTTATAAGACAAAACCCCTTATTATAAGACAATACCATGGTATAATTAAGCCCCTTAGATACATGCAGACACACAAAAGCCCTTAATTCTTGTACCCTAAGTATGTTTATTATTCCGTATGGCAGTCTTACTTGTTACTAAAATTAAGCCCCTAATCATTGGACAATGCCAGAGTATAATAAAGCCCCTAAGATACAGACACACAAAAGTCCTTTATTATGGAATCCTTAGTATGTTGATTATTCAGTATGAGAGTTTTACTTGTTATAATAAAGGCCCCTAATTATCAGACAATACCATGATTATAAAAGCCCCTTAGAAATATGCAAACACAAAAGCCCTTAATCCTTTGACCCCATTTATGTTGATTATTTAGTATGACGGTCTTACATGTTATAAGATAAAGCCCCTTTTTATAAGACAACACCATAGTATTGTTACAACGTGGAATTAGGGGAGTTCTTCCCTGGCCATAACACAGTCACACGGCGCGTCAGGTGAATAACTGAGACAGTCCAAGTTGGATATTGTGCTGTTTTATTTCCAGTTGTCTTGGTTTACATGTTGATGATGGCGTGGGTCTGTCTGCCAGTTCCCAGCCCAACACAGGTTTTTGTATCAGTATTACTACGTCACAAACCTTTACATCATCTTACACTTTTTCCATTGGATATTGGATGTGTGTCATTATGACATACCTGATGTTTAGATAACCATATATGGCTTCGGCTTTCGCCTACGCACAAACTTTTTCCTTGTTTTACCTAAAGCTCATGTAATATCATTATATTCCTGTCATTAATATATTCAGGGTATATATTTGTCTCCTGATCAATTCTGTGTGACCCAGCTACTTACTGACTCACTTTTGGTACTGTTTTCCTGTCCTAAATTACTGCCTTATGCGTAGGCCGGTATTCACCGTACCCTTGACTTTTATATCATTTTACACTGTCATCCAGATCTAAACCTGGCTTCTGCTGATGCCTATATTAACAGAATCTATTTTGGCTTACTTGATTAAGTTTACCTTCACATGGCTATAACAATTATACCAGTCTATGGTAATCACTGGTTGTCTGCATTCAGAATTTATGTCCATTAAAATACTCATTTATCAGCTTCTTTTCTAAACCTATATGCTAACCGACATATGGAGATCGGAATCCAAACACCTGTCTTACTATGGTAGACAATGCGTTAGTACACCAATTTAGGCTACTATCATTTCTCCCTGTCGCTCTATCTGTCTTTCCATCTGCTGAACTGGTAACTGATCTTGTGTGTACCAAAATATTGCGTTAAAATCAGTAATTATTTATAATAGATATTAACACCTCTTACCACATAACATCCCTGGGGCTCAAAATTTGAACTCCGGGTCAAATACACAGGAAGATGAACAACACACTGGGGACAATGTGTACAACATTAGAACAATGTAAGCAAGAATAATAGGATAAATCGGTGAATATAAGTCTAATAACAATAATGATCATAACGATAGACATATATAAAATACAAGAAGTATCAATAGTGTAACATGAAAAAGCGCATCGAAGTACTGGCTGCAGCGGCAGTACAATCCATAAACATCAATATAGTATCAGGAAACATGGATAATACAATATACTAGTAGCTATCTCTAGTATACTAGTTTGTTTTTGTTTTTTGTATATATTTGTTTGTGTGTGTTAGAGTACATCTTATCGTAACACAGCAAGAAGGTAAAATAGTAGTCCCTTAATTGTATGATAATATTCATTAATTTTCATGAAGGTACAATCACAAGGAAATACATATATAGATATATATATTAAATATACATATGAAAAGACCAATATACATAACATGATAATAATATAATGCAGGATAAATATACATCAATGAGATCTACACATGGTATATAGTGATGATTAACTACACATAAGATATAATGATAAGGGATAATAAGTATACAGATATATGTATGGCTTATTTGCAAAGAGGCAAAAATTATACATATTAGTAGTCAAACAGCCTTTTTCTTTAGTGATTTTAAAGCTTTTGTACATTTTTTTTTTTATTTTTTTTTGTTTTCCAGTATGCACGGATTAAGGAACAATAAGAATATGTATATGTACAATCGTAACAACAAGAATAATGCTACCTATGTCATGTATTATCAAGAAATATCATATAAGGACAATATCATATAACAAAGATATATATACATATACATATAGCGACAATATTCTAAATAGACGCTACATAAGTACCTCAACGTGATATTGCACCATCTAATGATACATTATCAGATAGTGAATACAACGTAGCATGCGTTGTATTATCCGTCATGGACATCGTGGACAACGATGCCATGAACGGAGGTACAGCAGGAAACATTGCTGTTTTGAGTGCCTGACCCGGAACTTTTAATGGATTTGTAGCGACTTTATTGTCTACGTCCGTTTCATAGGAAGTGGGGTCCTCCCGTGTAGGACACGAGTTAACCAAATACACTACGCCGTGATGTTTCATCGTAAGAATCGTAATAGGAAGTCCGTGACGCAACATGCGTTTTAATTTCCATGATTGCCAAAACGATATATAAACGTGCTGAGGTATGGGGACTGTGTCATTGTTAATCATACGAGTGGAAACAACAGGGTTGCCATGCCAGCTAATAATCAATTGATAGCACAGGTAAGTGGAATGTATTTCTTCCCGTGTGATGCCCATTTTCTGTAAGGGGACAAGGAATGGATGAATAAGTATGAGGAATGACATATGAGAATAGTAAATCTCTCAACAAGTGTGTGTATTTATCTTAACCTTAAGGATTTAAGATGGTAATTTTATTGTGAGCGCTGTATGTGTAAGATCCACACAGCTGCAGAGTGATGATATAATATATGTAAATGAAACGAATGATATCCTCGTCATCTCACTATTAGGGTCTATATACGGGTGAGTACGGTCAGTGTATTTTACGTGTATTTTTACGTTTGCGTACCTGACCGGTCATTGTTCGTTTAATGTGAAATTCACGGATAAGTGCGGGCGAAATATCGTCAGCATATTCCCAGGAAGATTTCCGTGATTTGTCCACCCATTTCACGGAATACACACGCTTTCCTTGGTGTTTTGAACACTTCATAAGCCTATTGACGGCAGCGTATGCATCATGGGAAGTTTGAGATTGACCTGGGCTGTCTGGATCCAAGACAGACCGATCTCTAGGGGATGTATCACGCTGGGATGAATCTACACGGGTCGAGGGTGGATCATCGGTGGGATGATCGGGGGGATCGCGACGATTTGTCGGACGATCCTGGGGATCAAAATATTTATTTAACCTATTACTATGCACGAGAGCGGGTAAAGCTTTGTTAGTACGGCAATCAATAAGTTTATACGTATTATTAGAATTGGCTATTGCAATGTAGTATGGGCCTAAGTATTTGGGGAGTAATTTTGGCGTAAGACCTGGGGTTTTGGTCATACGTTTTAACAGAACACGATCACCGACCTGAAAGTCAGGTTGAGATGCTTTTATATCATGTCGCTGTTTAATTTTATCTTTGGTCTCAGAAGTAATATCAGCTACTATCTCCCTAATTTGTTTCAGGCGTGTAGTTAATAAATCAAGGTATGCCTGATCGGGACTGGTCAGTTTATGTGCAGGTAACAACTGCACATCAATTGGAAGTGTTGGTTTCTTACCAAACAAAATTTGATATGGGCTAAAGCCATCAAGTTGTGCCTGAGGTCTGAAACGAAAAGCCATTAATAAACTTGGAATTAAATCAGCCCAATTAGATTGATCGGCTTCGATATATGTTCGAAGTGACTGGACTAAGGTGCGGTTATAAACTTCCACCTGACCATTCGAGGCTGGGTGGTAAGCACTTGTTTCTACTTTTGTAATTTGAAAAAGTTTACATAATTGTTTAATCAAGTGGGACATAAAGTTAGCACCTCTATCCGAAACGAGGCTATGCGGGGGTCCAAACCTGGTAATAAAGGTATTATAAATAGCCTTGGCGATAGACTGTGCATTCTGTTCTCGTAATGGAACAGCCTCTATCCATTTTGAAAAACTGTCAACCATGACAAGAACATATTTATATCCTTTTGGAGTTGTTTTCAGGGGGCCACAGACGTCTACATGGACTCGAGAGAACACAGAGGAAAGTGGGTAATTAATAAGTGGTGCATCCCTTGCATGGAAATGTCGTTTTGCAACCTGACAAGCGTCACAAGATCGTATGTATTTTGTAATATCAGCATACATAGAATGCCAATAGTACTTCTGACGTAAGGCTTCGCAGGTAGAATTAATACCAAAATGACAACCAGCAGCCAAAGAATCATGATAAGATCTTAAAATATCATCACGCAAGATATGGGGAATGACTAACTGAATATATGGTGCATTATTTTGTTTACTGCTGGAGCGCGGATAATAACGATGGTATAGAATATTATTATCCAGAAAATAATTTTGACTTTCTAAAATAACGTTTCTGGCTAAACGTTGATTATCAGGTAAGTCAGTTTTATTCCTAAGGTATTTTATGATATGTATTAAATCCTCATCTTGACCCTGTAATTCCTGTATCGGGGTAATCTCAGGAAGAAGATGTTCCAATAACTGTTGTGGAGTCGCGTCCGTGTAATTTTGCGAGGCTTGAGCCAACTCTTGTAATTGATTAATTTCAGGAGTTATGATCTGAGAGCTATAAGTAAAACGATGTTCAACTAAATCAGATGTCTGATCCGGAATAGCCTGTGTAGAAAGTAAACTAAGACTAGACACATCACGAGTGTCCTCCCGAGATATGGGTTGTAAACTAATATCATAATTTCTTCTTGAAAGAGCGTCCGCATTAACGTTTGATTTTCCAGGCTTATATACTATTGTATATTTATATGGCTGTAATTTCATAGCCCAGCGAGCGAGCCTTGCTGATGAATTTTTACAGGAGTCCAAATAAGTCAGAGCCCTATGATCTGTCACGATTGTGAATGGCCGGTCGTTTGCAAGATACACATTGTAATGTTTAATACCTTCTATAATAGCTAAACACTCTTTATCTGTTATGCCCCATCTGGTTTCGTTATTTCTCAAATTTCGGCCACCATAGGCAATAACACGCTCCTTGCCATGGTCGTCTTTTTGACCCAAAATATAACCAATAGCATAAACGGACGCATCAGTATATAAAATGAATTCCTTGTCAAAATCAGGATACACCAAAACAATAGGTTCCGTAGTCAGAGCCTGTTTCGATTTAGTAAAAGCATTTTGGCACGCAGTATCCCAGTTGAATGGAATATCTTTATGCAATAATCTGGTCAATGGGTAAGCAATTTTTGAATAATCTTTAACAAATTTTCTGTAGTAATTACATAATCCTAAGAAACTGCGCTTTTGTTTAGGGTTCTTAGGTTGGGGAAAGGTGGCAACAGCTTGTGTCTTCGCTGTGTCCATTTCAACACCTCTAGTTGTGATATAGTGACCTAAAAAATTGACCTTAGGAGTGGAAAAATGACATTTGGATGGTTTCAGTTTTAAGTTAGCTTGTCGTAGTCTAGTAAAAACTTGAGACAAATGAGTGAGATGTTCAGATAAATTACGACTATAACCAAGTATATCATCAACATATACTACAGTATTTTTAAAGTTTAAACCCTTTAAAATAGTTCCAACTGTAAAAGAGAACGATGATGGTGCATTACGAAGACCGAAGGGCATAACATTCCAGGTATATGTACCTGAATGCGTGACAAATCCAGTTTTGTCAATAGAGTCAGGGTGCATTGAAATCTGCCAAAATCCAGAGGCCATATCTAGAACAGAGAATATGCGCGCTTTTGCTTGTCCAATACTATCAAAAACATCCTCAATTCGAGGTAAAGGATGACTTACCGGCTTAGTTATAGCATTTAATTTTCTATAATCCACAGCAAATCTATATTGTCCATTTTTCTTAGGGACTAATAAAACAGGAGCTTGCCATAAGGATGTAGATTCTTGGATGATGCCCGTATCGAGCATTTCCTGAACTTGCCTATCTATTTCAGCCTTTTTAGAGGGGCTTACTCTGTATGGGGCCAGTCGAATGGGAGTTTCATCACCAGTATCTATTGAATGAGAGAATACATTTGTACGTCCTAATTCATTAATATTAGTAGCAAAAATGTCCCGATTTGAGCCTAAAAATGCCAGTAATTTATATCTTTCCTGTTCATTTAATTCTGTTCCTTCTAAGTTGAAGTTTAAGGATTGGGCTATTTTAAAATATGCCTTCTCGTTATCCTCATTGGTATTACTAGCACTAACCTGATTAATGTCCATACTGACTTGGCGATCGATAATGGTGAATGCGTCAGATGTGGGTGCAATTAAACGGAATGAGGCAATTGGATAACCCTGTGGGAGTTTAATTGGTTTGGTATAAGGATTCATAACACGCATGGCAGTTTTTGAATTGGTTAAGGTATTGATGCTATACGCCCCAGCTAATCGTTTCGACTTTCTTAATAAGCTAAGAGGAATGACCTGTCCAATGGTATCCGAGAAGTATGGATCCGGAGTATAAACAGGTAATATTGTTTCTGTGAGCGGTTGACAGGTAGTATTAATCGCAACTCTGAGATACGAGTGATAAGAGGGCCGTCCCTTACTACACAGTGGAATGTGATATTTACCATTCATTAAGGAGAGAACATTATGAGAAAAATCAATTTGGGCTTGGTACTTCTGTAAATAATCCGTACCTAATATTATGGGTACACTACTGGATGTTAAGACCAGAAAGGAATGTTTGGTACTGAATTCCCCCAATTTAAGAGTTAAATCAATCTGACCCATAACTTTAACATGGATATTTCCGATCCCTTTTACATATGAAATGTTTACTGGATTAACCGGAATAGAACCCCTGTTGTTTAGATTTTGTATCGTATGCCAATCAATACAAGAGACTTGAGCTCCCGTGTCTAATAAACATTGGACTTGGAGGGAATTAACTGTAGCTGTAACCAAATTATTATATCTGTTATTTTGAAGATTGACTAAAATATGGGGACATTTGATATCTAAGGATCTGGTTCAGAGGACGGTTATGTCTACTGATTGATGGAGAATTTTGTTTTAAAGCGCTACGGTCCAGTTCAGGATCAGGCGTTATATCCTATTTAAACATTACTCTATCAAACCGTACAGTTTTTGGAGTAGTTTTAGCGTTGCGATTTACACTGGCCAAATGGCCTATTTCACCACAAAAATTACAGCTAACATTTTTAAATCTGCATAGATAAGCCCAATGATTATAACCACACCGTGGACACGGCGAAGGTGGCTGACTGTTACCTGGCAATGATCATCTGGGTTGTCTGTAACCTTGAGTGGAGCGTTGTTGTTGTGGTCCCGAAGATCGCCAGCGGGTAGGGGGTGCAGGTGATGCGGAACGCATTCCTGTGCGCTCACGTGATGGTGTGCGAGGTCGTCTCAGCGGAGATTCGGTGGCGGTCGACGGGGCCCGCTGCCAAACAGCGTTGCTGATCTCTTCACACAGCTCTGTTATATTAAGTTGTGGTGGAATCGGCGAGTTGGTAATGGGATGAAATTCAACAGCCTTACGAGCTAGTTCTGTTAAATCCTCAAGATTTTGTGGGTCTTTTAAGTCTATATATTGTTGGATTCCTCTGGGAAACCCAATTTTAATGGCTTCCATGATATCCTGTTCAGATTTACCGAGCTGTGCTCCCATATTACGGAGGTGATCAATGTAATGATCAACAGTTTCGGTGGACTGAAAAACTCTTGTATTAAAAGTTCTTAAAATAGCGAGTCTCTGACCTTTACGCGCGAAACGCTGTGTAAAAGCTTCTGCTAGTTTTGTAAAGTCTTTACGCGTGTCTAAAGGTAGAGAACGATACCAAGACGCGGCAACACTACCTGGAGCTAGTTTTAAGGAGAATATTTCAGCTCTCTGATCGCTTCTAAGACCTTCTACGGACGGTTTCGTCCAGCCTAGTAGGACAGCCGTGGTGTTAAAACGGTCGAGCCAGTCAATTGCATCTGTGTCACCATCTCCATAAAACATGGGAATAACTGAACAGTCTATTTTACCTGACGGTGTAGAGTCTGATGATGTCTTCTGTCCTGTTGGTGCCATATTGATTATGTCGTGACGAGGAAGATCGTTGTACCGAAACCGGATCTCCACCAATGTGTTACAACGGGGAATTAGGGGAGTTCTTCCCTGGCCATAACACAGTCACACGGCGCGTCAGGTGAATAACTGAGACAGTCCAAGTTGGATATTGTGCTGTTTTATTTCCAGTTGTCTTGGTTTACATGTTGATGATGGCGTGGGTCTGTCTGCCAGTTCCCAGCCCAACACAGGTTTTTGTATCAGTATTACTACGTCACAAACCTTTACATCATCTTACACTTTTTCTATTGGATATTGGATGTGTGTCATTATGACATACCTGATGTTTAGATAACCATATATGGCTTCGGCTTTCGCCTACGCACAAACTTTTTCCTTGTTTTACCTAAAGCTCATGTAATATCATTATATTCCTGTCATTAATATATTCAGGGTATATATTTGTCTCCTGATCAATTCTGTGTGACCCAGCTACTTACTGACTCACTTTTGGTACTGTTTTCCTGTCCTAAATTACTGCCTTATGCGTAGGCCGGTATTCACCGTACCTTTGACTTTTATATCATTTTACACTTTCATCCAGATCTAAACCTGGCTTCTGCTGATGCCTATAATAACAGAATCTATTTTGGCTTACTTGATTAAGTTTACGTTCACATGGCTATAACAATTATACCAGTCTATGGTAATCACTGGTTGTCTGCATTCAGAATTTATGTCCATTAAAATACTCATTTATCAGCTTCTTTTCTAAACCTATATGCTAACCGACATATGGAGATCGGAATCCAAACACCTGTCTTACTATGGTAGACAATGCGTTAGTACACCAATTTATGCTACTATCATTTCTCCCTGTCGCTCTATCTTTTTTTCCATCTGCTGAACTGGTAACTGATCTTGTGTGTACCAAAATATTGCGTTAAAATCAGTAATTATTTATAATAGATATTAACACCTCTTACCACATAACAGTATGATTAAGCCCCTTAGATACATGCAGACACACAAAAGCCTTTATTTCTTGGACCCTAAGTATGTTTATTATTCAGTATTAGAGTAACTTGTTATTAGATTAAGTCCCTAATCACTGAACAATGTCAGAGTATAATAAAGCCCCCTAGATACAGACAAAAGCCCTTATTTCTTGGACCTAAGTATGTTGATTATTCAGTATGATAATTTTGACTTGTTATTAGATTAAGCCCCTAATCACTGGACAATAACAGAGTATAGCAAAGCCCCCTAGATACAGACAACAAAGGCCCTTAATAATGGGACCCTTAGTATGTTGATTATTCAGTATGATAGTTTTACTTGTTATTAGATTAAGCCCCTAATTATTAGACAATACCATGATATATAAAAGCCCCTTAGAAACATGCAAACACACAAAAGCCCTTTATTATTGGCACGTTTATAATGTTTATTATTCAGTGTGATTGTCTTACTTGATATTAGATGAAGCCCCTAATTATTTGAAAGTGCCAGGGTATTATAAAGCCCTTTAGATACAGACGCACAGAAGACCTTCATACTTAGACACTTAGTATTTTGATTATTCAGCATTATAGTTTTACTAGTTTTTCAGATTAAGCCCCTAATCACTGGACAATGTCAGAGTATAACAAAACCCCCTAGATACAGACGAACAAAAGCCCTTAAGCCCTTAATCCTTTGACCCTATTTATGTTGATTATTCAGTATGACGGTCTTACTTGTTATAAGATAAAGCCCCTTATTATAAGACAATACCATGGTATAATTAAGCCTCTTAGATACATGCAGACACACAAAAGCCTTTAATTCTTGGACCCTAAGTATGTTTATGATTCTGTATGGCAGTCTAACTTGTTACTAGATTAAACCCCTAGTCATTGGACAATGCCAGAGTACAATAAAGCCCTTTAAATACAGACACACAAAAGTCCTTTATTATGAAATCCTTATTATGTTGATTATTCATTATAATAGTTTTACTTGTTATTAAATTAAGCCCCTAATTATTAGACAATACCATGATTATAAAAGTCCCTTAGATATATGTAAACACAAAAGCCCTTAATCCTTTGACCCCATTTATGTTGATTATTCAGTATGAAGGTCTTACTTGTTATAAGATAAAGCCCCTTATTATAAGACAATACCATGGTATAATTAAGCCCCTTAGATACATGCAGACACACAAAAGCCTTTAATTCTTGGACCCTAAGTATGTTTATGATTCAGTATGGCAGTCTAACTTGTTACTGGATTAAGCCCCTAATCATTGGACAATGCCAGAGTACAGTAAAGCCCTTTAGATACAGACACACAAAAGTCCTTTATGATGGAATCCTTAGTATGTTGATTATTCATTATGATAGTTTTACTTGTTATTAAATTAAGCCCTTAATTATTAGACAATACCATGATTATAAAAGAACCTTAGATATATGTAAACACAAAAGCCCTTAATCCTTTGACCCTATTTATGTTGATTATTCAGTATGACGGTCTTACTTGTTATAAGATAAAGCCCCTTATTATAAGACAATACCATGGTATAATTAAGCATCTTAGATACATGCAGACACACAAAAGCCTTTAATTCTTGGACCCTAAGTATGTTTATGATTCTGTATGGCAGTCTAACTTGTTACTAGATTAAACCCCTAGTCATTGGACAATGCCAGAGTACAATAAAGCCCTTTAAATACAGACACACAAAAGTCCTTTATTATGAAATCCTTATTATGTTGATTATTCATTATAATAGTTTTACTTGTTATTAAATTAAGCCCCTAATTATTAGACAATACCATGATTATAAAAGTCCCTTAGATATATGTAAACACAAAAGCCCTTAATCCTTTGACCCCATTTATGTTGATTATTCAGTATGAAGGTCTTACTTGTTATAAGATAAAGCCCCTTATTATAAGACAATACCATGGTATAATTAAGCCCCTTAGATACATGCAGACACACAAAAGCCTTTAATTCTTGGACCCTAAGTATGTTTATGATTCAGTATGGCAGTCTAACTTGTTACTAGATTAAGCCCCTAATCATTGGACAATGCCAGAGTACAGTAAAGCCCTTTAGATACAGACACACAAAAGTCCTTTATGATGGAATCCTTAGTATGTTGATTATTCATTATGATAGTTTTACTTGTTATTAAATTAAGCCCTTAATTATTAGACAATACCATGATTATAAAAGCCCCTTAGATATATGTAAACACAAAAGCCCTCAATCCTTTGTCCCTATTTATGTTGATTATTCAGTATGAAGGTCTTACTTGTTATAAGATAAAACCCCTTATTATAAGACAATACCATGGTATAAAAAAGGCTCCTTAGATACATGCAGACACACAAAAGCCCTTAATTCTTGGACCCTATTTATGTTGATTATTCAGTATGACGGTCTTACATGTTATAAGATAAAGCCCCTTATTATAAGACAATACCATGGTATAAAAAAGCCCCTTAGATACATGCAGACACACAAAGCCCTTAATTCTTGGACCCTAAGTATGTTTATTAATCAGTATGGCAGTCTTACTTGTAACTAGATTAAGCCCCTAATCATTGGACAATGCCAGAGTATAATAAAGCCCCTAAGATACAGACGTACAAAAGTCCTTTATTATGGGACATTTATGTTGATTATTCAGAATGATAGTTTTACTTGTTATTAGATTAAGCCCCTTAGATACATGCAGACACACAAAAGCCCTTAATTCTTGGACCCCTAAGTATGTTTATTATTCAGTATGAGTCTTACTTGTTACTAGATTAAGCCCCTAATCATTGGAAAATGCCAGAGTATAATAAAGCCCCTTAGATACAGACACACAAGTCCTTTATATTGAATCCTTAGTATGTTAATCATTTATAATGTTATAAATTAAGCCCCTTAGATACATGAGGACACACAAAAGCCCTTAATTCTTGGACCCTAAGTAAGTTTATTATTCTTAATGACAGTCTTACTTGTTACTAGATTAAGCCCCTAATCATTGGACAATGCCAGAGTATAATAGAGCCCCTTAGATACAGAAGTACAAAAGTCCTTTACTATGGGACCCTTATTATGTTGATTATTCAGTATGATAGTTTTACTTGTTTTTTAGATTAAGCCCCTAATTATAAGACAATACCATGATTATAGAAGCCCCTTAGATTTATACAAACAAACAAAAGCCCTTTATTATGGGACCCTTAGTATGTTAATTATTTAGTATGACTGTCTTACTTGTTATAAGGTTAAGCTTCTAATTATTGGACAGTGTCAGGGTATAAAAAAGCCCCTTAGATACATATGCACAAAAGACCTTAATACTTGGACACTTAGTATTTTGATTATTCAGTATGATAGTTTTACTTTTTATTAAATTATGCACCTCATTATTAGACAATATCATGATATAATAAAGCCCCTTTGATATATGTAAACACACAAAAGCCTTGGACCCTGTGTATGTTGATTATCCAGTTTGATGGTCCTACTTGTTATTAGATTGAGCCCATAATTATTAGACAATACCACAGTATAATAAAGCTCCTTTTATACATGCAGACATACAAAATCCCTAAATTCTTGGACCTTAAGTATGTTGATTATTAAGTATGACAATTTTATTAGTTAACAGATTAAGTCACTAATTATTGGACAATGCCAGAGTATAATAAAGCCCCTTAGATACAGACGCACATGAGCCCTTTATTATGGGACCATTAATAAGTATGTTTATTATTCAAACAATTAATTTCTACATGTTAAGAAAACCTTGAGATCTAGATAACTAAAAAAAATATTTCGCAGATCTTTATCAAACGTTACATGTGTATAGATATTGGTAAGAGGCAGACATCGGGTGATTTTAGTCAGTAATTGTAATCAATTACATTTTTTTATTATGTAATCGTAATTGTAATCAATTATATTTATTTTAAAAAGAAAGTAATTGTAATTGTAATCAATTACTCTCCCAATGTAATCATAATCATGACAATTAGATATGATTACATTGATTACTTTTGTATTTTCCAATTTTAAACAGTTACAGTTAATGTTCCATGTTTAACACTGATAAAAACATAATTAAGAGCGAAGAAAGCGGCTGATGGGACTTCTGACGGCCATCAAAGCATACTTAGGTAGTAGATGACTAGATGTATTAAATGGAAGCTAGGTGGATTCTGTGTGTGCGCATTTTGAGATGAAATAAGAGAGGAATAAATAAAATCAGCATTTTAAATTTAATTTCTATCATATTTAGTATATTCATTATAAATTTATTAAAGACCATGGTGAAGTGCTCACTATTATAGTTCTTAGCTAAACCTGTAAGTTTGTGTAATTGGTACTGCAAAAATGAGTAGTTATAGTAAGCCAGGTAACATTCCCCTGTCAGTCACCTCCTGAGCAAATCTTTAGTATATGAACATAAACAGATACCTTTGTACAACATCTGGACTACGCAAACTAATATATATGTTCAGTAGCATATGTTCATGGCTTAAATGCATAAAACAACATATCACACCTAATCATACCTTAAATGGTCAGATTTAACATTTTACTGAGGAAAATAAAAAGACACGGCCCTATGCAGCTATATGTCTTCCATGTACATGCATATAT
The DNA here is from genome assembly GCA_026874595.1 of Sipunculus nudus. Taxonomy (NCBI): domain Eukaryota; kingdom Metazoa; phylum Annelida; class Sipuncula; order Golfingiida; family Sipunculidae; genus Sipunculus; species Sipunculus nudus. The sequence goes on from CM049312.1 coordinate 49,350,656, forward strand.
ACTGAGATAAAAAAAACTCAAGGATAAAGGAATCCATTTCTATCAAGTATATATGCCCAGAGCCACTAGCTGCTCTAGCTTGAGGATAGTATTGGCTGAAATTTCACACCTTGTATTTTACAAAGATATGGTCAGTGGTCAGGTTAATCCTGTTAAGTAATGCTAAGCTAATTAGCTGTTAAGGGGGAAGGGTATGGTACTTCCATTGAGATATAGAATGAGACTTTCCATGGAACTACAGAGGGACTCCAGCTATTATACAGGTGTACAAAGAGATACATATCAAAAGAGCATGGCTTGTTGCATGCAGTGTTTGCCTATGTAGTGCTCTAAACCAGCCATTGGTCTTTGGCTGATCCATGAGGAGAACACCTCAGGCTTTGTAGGTTGTGTAAAGCTAATTCAAGCCAGTAACAAAGCCAGATGCAGCTTATATTAAGTCACAGGTAATCATGCTGTTGCTCTGTACTCAGGGCCATGTTATGTAATATTTGAGACTGGCCAAAAGTATAAGCCTACAGTACTGAACAGTCTAAACATACAACATTTTGGCCAGGCACATTTGTACAACATTATGTCCAGTATATATAAGTGTACATATATGTGGTTTTTTTTCAGATCACTATATATATATATATATATATATATATATATATATATATATATATATATATTCTTTTATATTGTATTAATAGAAATAGACACGAAACTCTTGAACAAAAAAATCAGGCTAATTAACTAGCTGGTTTCTGATGGGGGTCTCCACAGCTAAAGTTATGCAATAAAAAGATCACAAACAAATATAATACTTGCCATTAGTATAAAAATCTTATATAAATGATACAGCAGTACTTTAAAATCTTTAGAAAAACATTGTAAAGTCATTTAATTTTATATTTTAGTCAAGGGTGGGCTTTTGTCCAGGTCTGCATTTTTAGGGGTGGGCTTTTGTCCAGTGGACTTTTGTCTGGGTGGGCTTTGTTAGGGTGGGCTTTTTAGCGAACCTGTGAGCTAATGCGATGGTGTGGCGGTGTCCACCGTCTGTACGTTAACCCATACTATTTCAAAAACGACTGGAGCTGAAATTTAATGCAAAAAATTAGCCATCTGAAAAACTCTGCATTTTCTTAGATTTTATAGAGAAAAAGTTAAAAAACCTTTAAAAATCTTCTACTCCGAAAAGGTAAAGCCAAATAGTTCAATATTTCACAGAAATTATCTTTTATACCATCTCTCTCAAGTTTGTTTGAATGGTTGAAGTTCGGTGAATTTTTGCCGAGTTATAGGAAGTTGAACTTAGTCATCTGTCAAAAAAGCATACAAAAATGACTGTCTCAGAAATAGCTGGAGCTATCATCACCGAATTTTATGCCAGTGTTGGTCACATGAGTCATATATGAAATTCAGGTATTGGTAGCGCCACCTGCATTGACCCTTTTTTGTAAGGGAGTCACTGGTCATCTGTACATTAACCAATAATTTCTCAGGAATGGCAAGAGCTACCATCCCCAGATTTTATGCAGTAATCTGTCACATAATAAATGTTGTGGGATTCAGCTTATTTTTTTGCGATCTGCGTTTACTCAGATTTTTTAGGAAAAAGCTGAACAAATTTTAAAAGTCTTCTTGTAAACGGTTCAGCCAAATTGTTCAATATTTTGCAGAAATGATCCCAGAGGCAAGCCCTCTCAAGTTTGTTCAAATGGTTTGCATTTGATGAATTTTAGTGGAGTTACATGAATTTGAACAGTCATTTGGCCAAGTAAGCATACTGACATAGTAATCTCAGAAATGACAGAAGCTAGCATTACCAAGTATTGTGCTAATGTTGGTCACATGACTCGTATTTGAAGTTGCAGATTTTGTGGTGCTACCTACATTGACCTCATAATTTTAGCCTTTTTCAGTTTAAAATGTTTATGATGAAACTGTCAAGTTGAATTGTTCAATATTTCAAAAGAATTATCCTAGGACATGGTTCTTTCAAACATATCAGGAAAGCTTAAGTTGGTCTTATGGCCATTATTATGTCTATTTCAAACTGAGGATTGCAAAACTGTTTTTTACAAAATTATTGTTTCAATTATAAATTCTGTAACATTGCACCAAAATTATTCATAGATGGCCTTTGTTCAAGTTTACTTGAACAATGAAAGAACTGCATCTTTTATTATTTTAGATATTTTGATAAAAAGTTTATGAATATGTCAGCTTGAAAAAAGCATTTTAGCCAAAGTCTTTCAATATGTGTAAACAGATTCACCAACACTCCAAGATTGTGTCTGTATTTTTGAATAGGTTGAGAAACTGCCAACTGTTTCAGATTTGGCAACAGATCAAGAGTTCATTCAGTGCAGCCAAGCACAAGGCATGTGATCACCTCATGGGTGACATGTGATCACCTCATGGGCAACATGTGAACACCTCATTGGCACCATGTGATCACCTCATGGGTGTCATGCCCCTCAGGGCAGGGCCTCTGCATGAGCTTATGCAATGGTGTGGCTACTATTTCAGACTTTGCAACAGGCTAGAGGTCAGTCTCGATCTATTTATAGCTTTGACAGACTGCCAACTGTATCAGATTAGGCAACATGTCAAGAGTTCACTCAGTGCAGTAGCCTGAGCCAGCAAATTTGTCACAGTTCACTTGGAGCAACTGCCTTTCTCACCTAAACCTCGTCAGCCCCATTTATCAGACTCAAGGTAAGTTTGATGTATTGGCCTGATATTTTGACCTGTCTATGTGTCCTTGATGGCTTTCTCGTTCACAAGACAGGTGTCACCACCTACAATGATTTTTGCACAGTGTATGTGCCTGCTTATTTCTACAGAGGAATTTGATATATCAGCCTGAATTTGGGCATATATATACTTATTGAATAGCTTTGTCATAAATAAGACTGGTGGTGCCACCTAAAATAATTTTTGCACAGTGTGTGTCCCACTTTATTTTCAGGAGGGGTTTGATATATCAGTCTGAAATTGGGCATATGTATATATCTCTGATAGCTTTGTTGTATACAAGACTGGTAGTGCCAGCTACAATCATTTTTGTGTTGTGTGCACCCATGCCAGAATTTCAGCAGTGATGTTGTGTAAACGCCTCTTATTCAAAATGTTTTGTACTTGCATTGTTCATATACATGAGAAGTAATGGTCCAGCATTGAAGCATTATACCTGGTGTATTTTCCAGTGCACAGGTTCGCATTAGGCCTGTAGGCCTTGTTTTGTGTCACCCCCTCCCCCACCCCACCCCACAGTTGATATTTCTTTGACCCACCCTCCGAAATCATATATCAAGATTTTGGTTCATAAAGTGCTACAAGCATTTGGAATGATATTAATCATTTCTAGTTATTCTTCAGTCACTACTTTATCTATTTCATATCTTGATAGCACTAACTACTGGATCTGTATACCCTGTAAGTTTTCTTTTCTATGATGCATTTGTATAAAGGTAAGAGTATACATTTCTTGTATAGCCTTTTAACAATATTAAGTTTTGTAATCGTGGCCGTAATCATAATGGTTTATTTTCAAAGTAATCGTAATTGTAATTGATTACCTATATCAAGTAATCACCCCATGTCTGGTAAGAGTACAAAGCCTATTTAAAACCGGGTCATAACCTTGAATAATTCCATTTTTGCTGAAAATCACAAATTCTTAAATATCTCAAGAAAGCTGGCATGGATTGGTCCAAAAATCAAGGTGACCAAAGATCTTGGATAGCTTTGTGATTTACCAGAAACTGGTGGCCTCACCTATCATCCTTTTCTTGTTTTGCACCTTTAAATACCCCAATCATTGTAACTTGACAGTACTGTGAGCATTATAACTCAAAAACTATTTGTCAGATTTATTTCATATATATATAAGAGATGGTTATGGGATGAGGTCTAATTAAATTTGGGTCATGTCCTACACAATGAGAGTGGCCTTTGAACTTGAAATTACTTCCCATTTTTGGTGAAAATCACACACCTCTTATGATATCTCAAGTTTTGATGGACATATGGATTTCAAACTTGAATTATGTATGGCCCTCCACTAAAGAAAGAACTCTATAGGTTCTAAGGTCATGAGGTCAATGGTCAAGGTCACAATACACATTTTAAGCCAAAATTTTCATCCCAGATCTTCCATCTTGAATATACAGTTCACCCGCCAATAATGGATGATCCCTGTAAATTTTGAGGTCAAAGGTCAAGGTCACAGGAGCCAACTGTCCAACAATTAGTGTCTGGATGATAATTACAGCTTGGACTGATATATGGAATTCAAATTTGACATTTATATGTCCCTTTAAAAAATCAAGAACCCTACTGATTTTTGGGGTCATGAGGTCAAAGATCAAGGTCACAGGACCCATATTTTTAAAAAGACTGGGATGCATGTTAAGCCAAACTTTTCATCTGAGTCCTTTCATCATTCACATATAGATCACCTGCCCTTTGGTAAAGTCCAATGAGGGTGATGATGTTATCTGACAAGCTAGGTTCCTTGAAAAAGCAACATAAAAAATGAGATATCTGTGATAGGGTAACATGTTGGTTTATTTGGATGGGCTGAAACAGAGTTTTGCATACTGTCACACCAAGCCTAGGCTGGGCAGGTAGGCCACATCGCGGCCAGATGCCCAGCTGAGAAACCTCTGGTTAAGTCCAAGGGGAAAGATGGGAAGAAGGGGACCGGTAAAGGTTACTTCTCCCTGGGAATCAAAATGTGACCAATCCATATGTGTACGAGGGTTCGGTAAATGGACGCCCAGTTAGTTTGCTGTGTGATATCAGTTGTACGCAGACATTGATTGGGGCAGACATGGTGGACCAAGAGGCATATTTGGGCACAAAAGTTGCCATGGAATATGCAAATGGCCAGATTCCTGATGTCACAGAATTATCATGATATCCTTTATTATTATTTATTTCACTCTATGTCAAATTCTGTGGCATGTTCTTCTGTGTTCATATCCTGGGGATCTTTAAAACGATTTGCACTCTGTGAACAGGGATTTCCGTGTATTGTTCTCGCGGGGGTGTTAATAGCGGTCCAGTCTGAATCCAATGCACACACATTTCAGGGAACCAGTGAACCATGCAATGTTGGGGTTGTGAAGCGTCATATGGTCTCTAGGTAACGATGCCGATATTTTACAGAGGCTACAGTAAATTTTGGCCAATAAGCGCCCGGTAGCGAATTCTGAACGAAAAGGCTCTGAACAAATATTTCAGTTGGCAGAACGACTCCAAGCAGGAAGCTGCAAGCTTCATAACAGGACAATTTTTGTTATTGGGGCCCCCGAGCCGTGGAGTCGTGTTATTGAAGGCCAACTCATTTTTTTTTTTGCTGAATGAACATTGTTGTTGCATATATCAGCCGCATACATACTCACGTCTGTGTTGTGATTTGTCGGGCCCGGAGACATGGTGTAGGGGACGAGTCGCCTGAAGTAGAGCCATGGAGACGTGATGCGGTAGACTCCAATGTGACTTGCCGGTGTATCGACACTACTGCCACCGGTCCAGAGGTCGAGGGACAACCCTGTGTTACTGACATGTCTGAGGAGTCGTAAACACCAACCCATATTGTTTTCGTACACGGTGAGCCTAAGTTCTATTCCTACTGAGGAAATTTGCCGTAGCCTGTATAATTCTTACAATGTCAAGAATATACTGTAGGCCTACCAATTTGCTGTCTTCTCTTAGTATTATTTTACAGATATAATCTAGAGATATAATTATTCTTCATATCTATTGTTAGTCGTATGACACGCTATGCTGTATTCAATAGTACTTTAGGCCCAATGGCCCAAAACTATCATTAAATGGCCCATATGTTCCTACGGGTAAACGTCCTATAAATAAAGGGATATTTCATGTAAGTGGAATTACGTCTGCTTACCCAGTTAAGACTACATAAATAGTAAATCCTATAGACATAAATAGGACCTACGAATATTCTTTTTATTTTAACTATAGAACTGAACTGGTCCATTCTACCCTGGTGTGTTGTGAGGGTTCAGACTGGAGCTGGGGAACGAGCCATAGAAGATTTATGGACGCTTTATAAGCCATCCAAATATCTATTTTCTGTATATATTGTAAATAAAATTTGTTGATGTTTAAATGAGCTGTTTCGTCTCTTTGTGCAAATGCTTCTGTCTATGCCGAACGAGTCTGGGCAGGGTCAGATTGGAAACTGACCTTGACATTGGCGAGCGTGCCAGGATAGACAGTATTGTTAGCTTTGCACAACAGAGAAGGTAATTCGATTGTGCATATGATTTAAATTTCTTCGCAGGGGAAATTGTTTTAAAGGAATAACCAGGGCTGGGTTATAAGGCAGCACATCCCACATTTCTATTGGTACGGCATTGCTTCGGCAAGAATAAGGTTAATGCTACGGCATTGATATAACATATACACCTGGGATATACACCTACCCTAGTGATCTTGGCTTTTGGGAGAAGGTAGGGCATTGTTTATTTGGTATTTTTCTGAAGGACCGGAGACGAGAATCGGTTGATAACTATTTTTTTTATATAATATTGATAAGTTTATTAGTGATAAAACTAGATAAGGACAGATATGGAGGATATTGAAAAGCTGGTAAATTTTGGAGAACGGATAGGTTATTCAGGGGAGCAACTTCAAGCTTTTGCCCAAAGCGTTACGTTCTCAAGGTCCAGCTGATGTGAATCTTTATGATCAGCTTTCAATACAGCAGGTATCAGATATGAAAGACTTGGTAAACCGATATGACTCGGTACTAACTGATGTCCCAAATAAAACCCATGTAATCGAGTGTGATTTTCAAATTACATCCGATCAACCTGTCAGGTCTAAACCTTTACCCGGTACCCTATGCCTTGAAAGACATCATGATGAGTGAGATAAATGATATGTTGTCTCTTGGGATCATTGAGAGATCCAATTCTAAATTTGCATCTCCAGTGGTAATGGTACGCAAAAAGGATGGTTCCATGCGCTTTTGCGTAGACTTTCGCAGACTGAATCGGGTAATACTTTTCATTCCAGAACCCATGCCACACCCAGAAAGCATCTTTGCAGAATTACGTAACAGTTCAGTGTTTTCAAAGATAGATTTGACAAAAGGGTATTGGCAAATACCCATGTCAGAAAGATGCAAAGAATTCACAGCATTTGTTACCCCAAACGCCCAATACCAGTTCAATTTCATGCCTTTCGGCTTGGTGGTAGCTGGTGCTCAGTTCACTCGCATGATGCGAAAACTATTTGCAAATGTCGAAGGTGTCATATGCTATATTGATGACGTGCTATGCCACAGCGTTAACTGGTCTGACCATTTAATGCTACTAGAGAAAGTGTTTCAGATTCTCCACAGCGCCAATCTAGCTGCAAAACCCTCAAAGTGCTTCTTGGGCTTTCCTAATTCAGGGGTCCTTGGACATACGATCGGTAGGGGTCAACTCGCCAAGGATCCGGTAATTTTGAACAAAATAAACAATAGTCAGAGACCCACCACCAAAAGGGAGGTCCGGTCATTCCTCGGCCTTACGGGGTATTATAGAAAATTCATCCCTAATTACGCCGAAATGGCGGTACCATTGACTGATCTCCTACGAAAGGGGCAAAGTAATAAAGTTAATTGGGGAGAAGCACAAGAAAGGGCATACAAAACTCTAAAGGGATTGTTACAAAAACAACCCATATTACAACTGCCCGACATAACCCAGGGGTTCATCCTAAGGACAGACGCATCGGATAAGGGTATTGGGGCTATTTTGATGCAAGAACAAAATGATACCCTTCATCCAGTAGCTTATGCAAGCCGTAAGCTAACAGACAGAGAGCAAAACTACGCCGTCATTGAGAAAGAAGCCTTGTCAATAGTCTGGTCAATTAGTAAGTTTGAAATGTATCTATTCGGTAAAGAATTTATTATTCAAACAGACCACAAGCCACTTGTATATATTCAAAGGGCAAAATGTCTGAATAAGCGCATAATGCGCTGGGCCATGGTGTTGCAAGAGTTTAAGTTCAGAGTGGAGGCCATTCCAGGCAAACATAACTGCGGACCAGATTTCTTAAGTAGGGTCCCAGCGCTAGGGGAGATTCCGTAAAATGTATGGCATTGTATCTTAATACTTATATTGTCGTTCTTATAGTCTTTAAGAGATCGTCTGGCAAAAAAAAAAAAATAAAATAAATAAAGGTTTTTTTTTTGTTTTAGGGGGGAGTGATGTCACAGAATTATCATGATATCCTTTATTATTATTTATTTCACTCTATGTCAAATTCTGTGGCATGTTCTTCTGTGTTCATATCCTGGGGATCTTTAAAACGATTTGCACTCTGTGAACAGGGATTTCCGTGTATTGTTCTCGCGGGGGTGTTAATAGCGGTCCAGTCTGAATCCAATGCACACACATTTCAGGGAACCAGTGAACCATGCAATGTTGGGGTTGTGAAGCGTCATATGGTCTCTAGGTAACGATGCCGATATTTTACAGAGGCTACAGTAAATTTTGGCCAATAAGCGCCCGGTAGCGAATTCTGAACGAAAAGGCTCTGAACAAATAGTTCAGTTGGCAGAAAGACTCCAAGCAGGAAGCTGCAAGCTTCATAACAGGACAATTTTTGTTATTGGGGCCCCCGAGCCGTGGAGTCGTGTTATTGAAGACCAACTCATTTTTTTTTTTTTTGCTGAATGAACATTGTTGTTGCATATATCAGCCGCATACATACTCACGTCTGTGTTGTGATTTGTCGGGCCCGGAGACATGGTGTAGGGGACGAGTCGCCTGAAGTAGAGCCATGGAGACGTGATGCGGTAGACTCCAATGTGACTTGCCGGTGTATCGACACTACTGTCACCAGTCCAGAGGTCGAGGGACAACCCTGTGTTACTTACCTGTCTGAGGAGTCATAAACACCAACCCATATTGTTTTCGTACACGGTGAGCCTAAGTTCTATTCCTACTGTGGAAATTTGCCGTAGCCTGTATAATTCTTATAATGTCAAGAATATACTGTAGGCCTACCAATTTGCTGTCTTCTCTTAGTATTATTTTACAGATATAATCTAGAGATATAATTATTCTTCATATCTATTGTTAGTCGTATGACACGCTATGCTGTATTCAATAGTACTTTAGGCCCAATGGCCCAAAACTATCATTAAATGGCCCATATGTTCCTACGGGTAAACGTCCTATAAATAAAGGGATATTTCATGTAAGTGGAATTACTTCTGCTTACCCAGTTAAGACCACATAAATAGTAAATCCTATAGACATAAATAGGACCTACGAATATTCTTTTTATTTTAACTATAGAATTGAACTGGTCCATTCTACCCTGGTGTGTTGTGAGGGTTCAGACTGTAGCTGGGGAACGAGCCATAGAAGATTTATGGACGCTTTATAAGCCATCCAAATATCTATTTTCTGTATATATTGTTAATAAAATTTGTTGATGTTTAAATGAGCTGTTTCATCTCTTTGTGCAAATGCTTCTGTCTATGCCGAACGAGTCTGGGCAGGGTGGCTGCATATTTGACTTGTCCTGTCCGGTCAATGAACGATGTGAGAATATATTAGCTGGCGAAATTGGCGAGCGTGCCAGGATAGACAGTATTGTTAGCTTTGCACAACAGAGGCATTATTCAAACAGATAAATACGGTTGAGGGAGAAACGTGTTAGTGATAGGGCTCGTGAAGATAGGGCGTTTGAGCGGGAGGAAAGAGCACGCGAACATAAAAGAAACATGAAAGAACGTGATCAATCACATGAGCTTGAAATGTTAAAATTACAAGCTCAAGTGACCGAGCATACCTCAGTTATCCCGAGTAGTCAAGCAGGTAACCAAGGGATTTCATCCTTAAAGATGCCTGCTTTTGAAGAGACCCGCGATAGTTTAGATGCGTATTTAGAGCGATTTGAGAGATTTGCTAAAGGACAGAATTGGGCAAATTCAGATTGGGCTATCCGTTTAAGTGCCCTCCTAAAGGGTAAAGCCTTGGAAGTATACTCTCGTTTACCCGTTGATGAAGCGTTAGATTACGAGAGGTTGAAATTAGCACTACTGAGGAGGTATCAGTTAACCCAAGAAGGTTATCGTGCAAAATTCCGTACATGTAGACCAGATAAATACGAATCTCCTTGTCAGTTTGCTGCGAGATTAGGTGGTTACCTAAACAACTGGGTAAAATTGGCTGGTATTCATCACACGTATGATTCTCTGGTAGACTTGCTACTTAGAGAACAGTTTATGACCTCGTGTAGCAAGGAATTGTCATTGTTTCTAAAGGAAAGGGAATGTACTTCTATAGGTTCCATGACAGAAGTAGCAGAACGCTATATAGAAGCACATGGACAGTATAGCTTTGCGTCTGCTAGCAAACCTGCCCAGTCGGTAAAGGGGGGAGGGAAACCGCCCGATAGATCATATGGGTTCCGTCAGTTTGATAATACTAGACAGAAACAACCTGGGAAGTCTACGGTTGCTTCGCATAGCTCGCCTAGCCCTATTGTTATCAAATGCTATAACTGTGGGGGACTTGGTCATAAATCCTTTAGATGTAAAGAAGCTAAAAGACCCAGTATTCAGGGTCACGGTATGGAATATCTATCTGAAATGGTAGATAAGGCCGTTGAGAAAGCTATCAAACAGGCGATAAATCCTGATAGTAATAAAAGTACTACCGAGACAAGCGCTTGTCTACCAGTCGAGCCAGAACATGTCCCTGATATATTAAGCAAGCAACCATTTCTCAAAGATGAGCCAGAAATGAGTCAACTAAATGTGTCATGCCAAGCTTGTGCAGGTAAGCCAGATGCTCACCCCCCTGGAATGCCCACCAGCAAGGGCATGGTCTCCCATAATGAAGTATCTGTTTTGAGGGACACTGGTTGTAGTAGTGTTGTAATGAGAACTGCTTAAGTAACAGAGGAACAAATGACTGGCGATAAACAAACCTGTGTTTTGATAGACGGCACTATCAGAGAGTTTCCTATAGCCCAAGTGAGTATAGACACACCTTTCTATAAGGGAGTTGTAAAGGCACTTTGTATGAACAATCCCGTATATGACATCATAGTGGGGAATATAGAGGGGGCTAGAGAACCACACGATCCTGATCTCGAATGGGTACCCGTGAAAAGCGAGATAATGAACGCAGTTGAAACTCGTTCAATGAGGGCACAAGCAAATAAATCCCCCAAACCACTTAAAGTGCCCACTCCCATTTCAGAGGTTGCACGGGTAGATTTTCTCAAGGCACAAAGGGAAGATCCTTCCATTTCCCATCTCTGGGAAAAGCTAACAGTTAGGCAGGAAGGCAGAAATAAATTTGTCCTTAAGAACCAAGTCCTAGTTCGGAAATGTGAGCGTAAGTACCCCCCAGGCGAATGTCAAACGCAGTTTGTAGTGCCTAGGGTTTACAGGTCTGATGTCATCAGACTAGCGCATGAGGGGTTAGACTAGCGCATGAGGGGTTAATGTCAGGTCACCAGGGAATAGCTCGAACCTATGACAGAGTAGTATCCCAGTTTTATTGGCCTGGAATGCATAAGGATGTAACAGAATTTTGTCGATTATGCGACTTGTGTCAAAGGACACTGCCAAAAGGTAAGGTTACCAAAGTGCCCTCAGGTAAAGTACCCTTAATACAAGAACCTTTCCATCGTGTGGCGATGGATATCATTGGTCCGATTTTCCCAGCTACTGATAGAGGTAAACGGTTCATTTTAACTATCATGGATTATGCCACTCGATATCCTGAGGCCATTGCTTTGCGAAATATTGATACAGAAACAGTAGCTGAAGCATTGCTTGAAGTCTATAGTAGGTTAGGGGTTCCTAGTGAAGTCCTAACTGATATGGGAAGCCAGTTTACGTCAGCGGTCATGCGCGAGGTAAGTCGGCTGTTGAGTATTAAGCAGTTAACTACAAGTCCTTACAATCCTCGCTGCAATGGGACTTTAAAGTTGCTGTTAAAACGGGTTTGCTCAGAACAACCACGTGATTGGGATCGTTACTTAGCTCCCGTGCTGTTTGCTTATCGAGAAGCAAAACATGAATCTTTGGGTGGGTTTTCCCCTTTTGAGCTACTGTACGGTCGGCGCGGGAGAGGACCCATGAGGGTCCTGAAAGAACTCCTTACCAAAGAAGGTACAGAATCAGAAATAAAGACCACGTATCAATATGTAATTGATCTCAAAGAACGATTGAAAGACACGTTGAGTGTAGCACAAACTATAGATAGATACAAAGCATATTATGATGCAGGTGCAAAACCAAGATGTTTAGAAAGTGGTGATCAGGTCCTTGTTTTACTACCAACTAACAAAAACAAATTATTGCTTCAGTGGAAAGGGCCATACCAAGTCTTGCATAGGTTTAATGATTGTGATTACAAAGTTAACGTGAATGGGAAAATAAAAACCTTTCACATCAATCTCCTGAAGAAATATATTCCTCGAACAATCAATAAGCCTGACCAGCTTGGTGGCTGCATATTTGACTTGTCCTGTCCGGTCAATGAACGATGTGAGAATATATTAGCTGGTAGTGCGATTGAATGTGGCTCAAATGACTGGGAAATTAATGATGGGAGAACTATTATTTAAAAGCCCAAAGCGTTACGTTCTCAAGGTCCAGCTGATGTGAATCTTTATGATCAGCTTTCAATACAGCAGGTATCAGATATGAAAGACTTGGTAAACCGATATGACTCGGTACTAACTGATGTCCCAAATAAAACCCATGTAATCGAGTGTGATTTTCAAATTACATCCGATCAACCTGTCAGGACTAAACCTTACCCGGTACCCTATGCCTTGAAAGACATCATGATGAGTGAGATAAATGATATGTTATCTCTTGGGATCATTGAGAGATCCAATTCTAAATTTGCATCTCCAGTGGTAATGGTACGCAAAAAGGATGGTTCCATGCGCTTTTGCGTAGACTTTCGCAGACTGAATCGGGTAATACTTTTCGATCCAGAACCCATGCCACACCCAGAAAGCATCTTTGCAGAATTACGTAACAGTTCAGTGTTTTCAAAGATAGATTTGACAAAAGGGTATTGGCAAATACCCATGTCAGAAAGATGCAAAGAATTCACAGCATTTGTTACCCCAAACGCCCAATACCAGTTCAATTTCATGCCTTTCGGCTTGGTGGTAGCTAGTGCTCAGTTCACTCGCATGATGCGAAAACTATTTGCAAATGTCGAAGGTGTCATATGCTATATTGATGACGTGCTATGCCACAGCGTTAACTGGTCTGACCATTTAATGCTACTAGAGAAAGTGTTTCAGATTCTCCACAGCGCCAATCTAGCTGCAAAACCCTCAAAGTGCTTCTTGGGCTTTCCTAATTTAGGGTTCCTTGGACATACGATCGGTAGGGGTCAACTCGCCACGGATCCGGTAATTTTGAACAAAATAAATAATAGTCAGAGACCCACCACCAAAAAGGAGGTCCGGTCATTCCTCGGCCTTACGGGGTATTATAGAAAATTCATCCCTAATTACGCCGAAATGGCGGTACCATTGACTGATCTCCTACGAAAGGGGCAAAGTAATAAAGTTAATTGGGGAGAAGCACAAGAAAGGGCATACGAAACTCTAAAGGGATTGTTACAAAAACAACCCATATTACAACTGCCCGACATAACCCAGGGGTTCATCCTGAGGACAGACGCATCGGATAAGGGTATTTGGGCTATTTTGATGCAAGAACAAAATGATACCCTTCATCCAGTAGCTTATGCAAGCCGTAAGCTAACAGACAGAGAGCAAAACTACGCCGTCATTGAGAAAGAAGCCTTGTCAATAGTCTGGTCAATTAGTAAGTTTGAAATGTATCTATTCGGTAAAGAATTTATTATTCAAACAGACCACAAGCCACTTGTATATATTCAAAGGGCAAAATGTCTGAATAAGCGCATAATGCGCTGGGCCATGGTGTTGCAAGAGTTTAAGTTCAGAGTGGAGGCCGTTCCAGGCAAACATAACTGCGGACCGGATTTCTTAAGTAGGGTCCCAGCGCTAGGGGAGATTCCGTAAAATGTATGGCTTTGTATCTTAATACTTATATTGTCGTTCTTAGTCTTTAAGAGATCGTCTGGCAAAAAAAAATAAATAAAGGTTTTTTTTTTTGTTTTAGGGGGGAGTGATGTCACAGAATTATCATGATATCCTTTATTATTATTTATTTCACTCTATGTCAAATTCTGTGGCATGTTCTTCTGTGTTCATATCCTGGGGATCTTTAAAACGATTTGCACTCTGTGAACAGGGATTTCCGTGTATTGTTCTCACGGGGGTGTTAATAGCGGTCCAGTCTGAATCCAATGCACACACATTTCAGGGAACCAGTGAACCATGCAATGTTGGGGTTGTGAAGCGTCATATGGTCTCTAGGTAACGATGCCGATATTTTACAGAGGCTACAGTAAATTTTGGCCAATAAGCGCCCGGTAGCGAATTCTGAACGAAAAGGCTCTGAACAAATAGTTCAGTTGGCAGAAAGACTCCAAGCAGGAAGCTGCAAGCTTCATAACAGGACAATTTTTGTTATTGGGGCCCCCGAGCCGTGGAGTCGTGTTATTGAAGACCAACTCATTTTTTTTTTTTTTTTGCTGAATGAACATTGTTGTTGCATACATCAGCCGCATACATACTCACGTCTGTGTTGTGATTTGTCGGGCCCGGAGACATGGTGTAGGGGACGAGTCGCCTGAAGTAGAGCCATGGAGACGTGATGCGGTAGACTCCAATGTGACTTGCCGGTGTATCGACACTACTGTCACCAGTCCAGAGGTCGAGGGACAACCCTGTGTTACTTACCTGTCTGAGGAGTCATAAACACCAACCCATATTGTTTTCGTACACGGTGAGCCTAAGTTCTATTCCTACTGTGGAAATTTGCCGTAGCCTGTATAATTCTTATAATGTCAAGAATATACTGTAGGCCTACCAATTTGCTGTCTTCTCTTAGTATTATTTTACAGATATAATCTAGAGATATAATTATTCTTCATATCTATTGTTAGTCGTATGACACGCTATGCTGTATTCAATAGTACTTTAGGCCCAATGGCCCAAAACTATCATTAAATGGCCCATATGTTCCTACGGGTAAACGTCCTATAAATAAAGGGATATTTCATGTAAGTGGAATTACTTCTGCTTACCCAGTTAAGACCACATAAATAGTAAATCCTATAGACATAAATAGGACCTACGAATATTCTTTTTATTTTAACTATAGAATTGAACTGGTCCATTCTACCCTGGTGTGTTGTGAGGGTTCAGACTGGAGCTGGGGAACGAGCCATAGAAGATTTATGGACGCTTTATAAGCCATCCAAATATCTATTTTCTGTATATATTGTAAATAAAATTTGTTGATGTTTAAATGAGCTGTTTCATCTCTTTGTGCAAATGCTTCTGTCTATGCCGAACGAGTCTGGGCAGGGTGGCTGCATATTTGACTTGTCCTGTCCGGTCAATGAACGATGTGAGAATATATTAGCTGGCGAAATTGGCGAGCGTGCCAGGATAGACAGTATTGTTAGCTTTGCACAACAGAGGCATTATTCAAACAGATAAATACGGTTGAGGGAGAAACGTGTTAGTGATAGGGCTCGTGAAGATAGGGCGTTTGAGCGGGAGGAAAGAGCACGCGAACATAAAAGAAACATGAAAGAACGTGATCAATCACATGAGCTTGAAATGTTAAAATTACAAGCTCAAGTGACCGAGCATACCTCAGTTATCCCGAGTAGTCAAGCAGGTAACCAAGGGATTTCATCCTTAAAGATGCCTGCTTTTGAAGAGACCCGCGATAGTTTAGATGCGTATTTAGAGCGATTTGAGAGATTTGCTAAAGGACAGAATTGGGCAAATTCAGATTGGGCTATCCGTTTAAGTGCCCTCCTAAAGGGTAAAGCCTTGGAAGTATACTCTCGTTTACCCGTTGATGAAGCGTTAGATTACGAGAGGTTGAAATTAGCACTACTGAGGAGGTATCAGTTAACCCAAGAAGGTTATCGTGCAAAATTCCGTACATGTAGACCAGATAAATACGAATCTCCTTGTCAGTTTGCTGCGAGATTAGGTGGTTACCTAAACAACTGGGTAAAATTGGCTGGTATTCATCACACGTATGATTCTCTGGTAGACTTGCTACTTAGAGAACAGTTTATGACCTCGTGTAGCAAGGAATTGTCATTGTTTCTAAAGGAAAGGGAATGTACTTCTATAGGTTCCATGACAGAAGTAGCAGAACGCTATATAGAAGCACATGGACAGTATAGCTTTGCGTCTGCTAGCAAACCTGCCCAGTCGGTAAAGGGGGGAGGGAAACCGCCCGATAGATCATATGGGTTCCGTCAGTTTGATAATACTAGACAGAAACAACCTGGGAAGTCTACGGTTGCTTCGCATAGCTCGCCTAGCCCTATTGTTATCAAATGCTATAACTGTGGGGGACTTGGTCATAAATCCTTTAGATGTAAAGAAGCTAAAAGACCCAGTATTCAGGGTCACGGTATGGAATATCTATCTGAAATGGTAGATAAGGCCGTTGAGAAAGCTATCAAACAGGCGATAAATCCTGATAGTAATAAAAGTACTACCGAGACAAGCGCTTGTCTACCAGTCGAGCCAGAACATGTCCCTGATATATTAAGCAAGCAACCATTTCTCAAAGATGAGCCAGAAATGAGTCAACTAAATGTGTCATGCAAAGCTTGTGCAGGTAAGCCAGATGCTCACCCCCCTGGAATGCCCACCAGCAAGGGCATGGTCTCCCATAATGAAGTATCTGTTTTGAGGGACACTGGTTGTAGTAGTGTTGTAATAAGAACTGCTTAAGTAACAGAGGAACAAATGACTGGCGATAAACAAACCTGTGTTTTGATAGACGGCACTATCAGAGAGTTTCCTATAGCCCAAGTGAGTATAGACACACCTTTCTATAAGGGAGTTGTAAAGGCACTTTGTATGAACAATCCCGTATATGACATCATAGTGGGGAATATAGAGGGGGTTAGAGAACCACACGATCCTGATCTCGAATGGGTACCCGTGAAAAGCGAGATAATGAACGCAGTTGAAACTCGTTCAATGAGGGCACAAGCAAATAAATCCCCCAAACCACTTAAAGTGCCCACTCCCATTTCAGAGGTTGCACGGGTAGATTTTCTCAAGGCACAAAGGGAAGATCCTTCCATTTCCCATCTCTGGGAAAAGCTAACAGTTAGGCAGGAAGGCAGAAATAAATTTGTCCTTAAGAACCAAGTCCTAGTTCGGAAATGTGAGCGTAAGTACCCCCCAGGCGAATGTCAAACGCAGTTTGTAGTGCCTAGGGTTTACAGGTCTGATGTCATCAGACTAGCGCATGAGGGGTTAGACTAGCGCATGAGGGGTTAATGTCAGGTCACCAGGGAATAGCTCGAACCTATGACAGAGTAGTATCCCAGTTTTATTGGCCTGGAATGCATAAGGATGTAACAGAATTTTGGCGATCATGCGACTTGTGTCAAAGGACACTGCCAAAAGGTAAGGTTACCAAAGTGCCCTCAGGTAAAGTACCCTTAATACAAGAACCTTTCCATCGTGTGGCGATGGATATCATTGGTCCGATTTTCCCAGCTACTGATAGAGGTAAACGGTTCATTTTAACTATCATGGATTATGCCACTCGATATCCTGAGGCCATTGCTTTGCGAAATATTGATACAGAAACAGTAGCTGAAGCATTGCTTGAAGTCTATAGTAGGTTAGGGGTTCCTAGTGAAGTCCTAACTGATATGGGAAGCCAGTTTACGTCAGCGGTCATGCGCGAGGTAAGTCGGCTGTTGAGTATTAAGCAGTTAACTACAAGTCCTTACAATCCTCGCTGCAATGGGACTTTAAAGTTGCTGTTAAAACGGGTTTGCTCAGAACAACCACGTGATTGGGATCGTTACTTAGCTCCCGTGCTGTTTGCTTATCGAGAAGCAAAACATGAATCTTTGGGTGGGTTTTCCCCTTTTGAGCTACTGTACGGTCGGCGCGGGAGAGGACCCATGAGGGTCCTGAAAGAACTCCTTACCAAAGAAGGTACAGAATCAGAAATAAAGACCACGTATCAATATGTAATTGATCTCAAAGAACGATTGAAAGACACGTTGAGTGTAGCACAAACTATAGATAGATACAAAGCATATTATGATGCAGGTGCAAAACCAAGATGTTTAGAAAGTGGTGATCAGGTCCTTGTTTTACTACCAACTAACAAAAACAAATTATTGCTTCAGTGGAAAGGGCCATACCAAGTCTTGCATAGGTTTAATGATTGTGATTACAAAGTTAACGTGAATGGGAAAATAAAAACCTTTCACATCAATCTCCTGAAGAAATATATTCCTCGAACAATCAATAAGCCTGACCAGCTTGGTGGCTGCATATTTGACTTGTCCTGTCCGGTCAATGAACGATGTGAGAATATATTAGCTGGTAGTGCGATTGAATGTGGCTCAAATGACTGGGAAATTAATGATGGGAGAACTATTATTTAAAAGCCCAAAGCGTTACGTTCTCAAGGTCCAGCTGATGTGAATCTTTATGATCAGCTTTCAATACAGCAGGTATCAGATATGAAAGACTTGGTAAACCGATATGACTCGGTACTAACTGATGTCCCAAATAAAACCCATGTAATCGAGTGTGATTTTCAAATTACATCCGATCAACCTGTCAGGACTAAACCTTACCCGGTACCCTATGCCTTGAAAGACATCATGATGAGTGAGATAAATGATATGTTATCTCTTGGGATCATTGAGAGATCCAATTCTAAATTTGCATCTCCAGTGGTAATGGTACGCAAAAAGGATGGTTCCATGCGCTTTTGCGTAGACTTTCGCAGACTGAATCGGGTAATACTTTTCGATCCAGAACCCATGCCACACCCAGAAAGCATCTTTGCAGAATTACGTAACAGTTCAGTGTTTTCAAAGATAGATTTGACAAAAGGGTATTGGCAAATACCCATGTCAGAAAGATGCAAAGAATTCACAGCATTTGTTACCCCAAACGCCCAATACCAGTTCAATTTCATGCCTTTCGGCTTGGTGGTAGCTAGTGCTCAGTTCACTCGCATGATGCGAAAACTATTTGCAAATGTCGAAGGTGTCATATGCTATATTGATGACGTGCTATGCCACAGCGTTAACTGGTCTGACCATTTAATGCTACTAGAGAAAGTGTTTCAGATTCTCCACAGCGCCAATCTAGCTGCAAAACCCTCAAAGTGCTTCTTGGGCTTTCCTAATTTAGGGTTCCTTGGACATACGATCGGTAGGGGTCAACTCGCCACGGATCCGGTAATTTTGAACAAAATAAATAATAGTCAGAGACCCACCACCAAAAAGGAGGTCCGGTCATTCCTCGGCCTTACGGGGTATTATAGAAAATTCATCCCTAATTACGCCGAAATGGCGGTACCATTGACTGATCTCCTACGAAAGGGGCAAAGTAATAAAGTTAATTGGGGAGAAGCACAAGAAAGGGCATACGAAACTCTAAAGGGATTGTTACAAAAACAACCCATATTACAACTGCCCGACATAACCCAGGGGTTCATCCTGAGGACAGACGCATCGGATAAGGGTATTGGGGCTATTTTGATGCAAGAACAAAATGATACCCTTCATCCAGTAGCTTATGCAAGCCGTAAGCTAACAGACAGAGAGCAAAACTACGCCGTCATTGAGAAAGAAGCCTTGTCAATAGTCTGGTCAATTAGTAAGTTTGAAATGTATCTATTCGGTAAAGAATTTATTATTCAAACAGACCACAAGCCACTTGTATATATTCAAAGGGCAAAATGTCTGAATAAGCGCATAATGCGCTGGGCCATGGTGTTGCAAGAGTTTAAGTTCAGAGTGGAGGCCGTTCCAGGCAAACATAACTGCGGACCGGATTTCTTAAGTAGGGTCCCAGCGCTAGGGGAGATTCCGTAAAATGTATGGCTTTGTATCTTAATACTTATATTGTCGTTCTTAGTCTTTAAGAGATCGTCTGGCAAAAAAAAAATAAATAAAGGTTTTTTTTTTTGTTTTAGGGGGGAGTGATGTCACAGAATTATCATGATATCCTTTATTATTATTTATTTCACTCTATGTCAAATTCTGTGGCATGTTCTTCTGTGTTCATATCCTGGGGATCTTTAAAACGATTTGCACTCTGTGAACAGGGATTTCCGTGTATTGTTCTCACGGGGGTGTTAATAGCGGTCCAGTCTGAATCCAATGCACACACATTTCAGGGAACCAGTGAACCATGCAATGTTGGGGTTGTGAAGCGTCATATGGTCTCTAGGTAACGATGCCGATATTTTACAGAGGCTACAGTAAATTTTGGCCAATAAGCGCCCGGTAGCGAATTCTGAACGAAAAGGCTCTGAACAAATAGTTCAGTTGGCAGAAAGACTCCAAGCAGGAAGCTGCAAGCTTCATAACAGGACAATTTTTGTTATTGGGGCCTCCGAGCCGTGGAGTCGTGTTATTGAAGACCAACTCATTTTTTTTTTTTTTTTTTTGCTGAATGAACATTGTTGTTGCATATATCAGCCGCATACATACTCACGTCTGTGTTGTGATTTGTCGGGCCCGGAGACATGGTGTAGGGGACGAGTCGCCTGAAGTAGAGCCATGGAGACGTGATGCGGTAGACTCCAATGTGACTTGCCGGTGTATCGACACTACTGTCACCAGTCCAGAGGTCGAGGGACAACCCTGTGTTACTTACCTGTCTGAGGAGTCATAAACACCAACCCATATTGTTTTCGTACACGGTGAGCCTAAGTTCTATTCCTACTGTGGAAATTTGCCGTAGCCTGTATAATTCTTATAATGTCAAGAATATACTGTAGGCCTACCAATTTGCTGTCTTCTCTTAGTATTATTTTACAGATATAATCTAGAGATATAATTATTCTTCATATCTATTGTTAGTCGTATGACACGCTATGCTGTATTCAATAGTACTTTAGGCCCAATGGCCCAAAACTATCATTAAATGGCCCATATGTTCCTACGGGTAAACGTCCTATAAATAAAGGGATATTTCATGTAAGTGGAATTACTTCTGCTTACCCAGTTAAGACCACATAAATAGTAAATCCTATAGACATAAATAGGACCTACGAATATTCTTTTTATTTTAACTATAGAATTGAACTGGTCCATTCTACCCTGGTGTGTTGTGAGGGTTCAGACTGGAGCTGGGGAACGAGCCATAGAAGATTTATGGACGCTTTATAAGCCATCCAAATATCTATTTTCTGTATATATTGTAAATAAAATTTGTTGATGTTTAAATGAGCTGTTTCATCTCTTTGTGCAAATGCTTCTGTCTATGCCGAACGAGTCTGGGCAGGGTGGCTGCATATTTGACTTGTCCTGTCCGGTCAATGAACGATGTGAGAATATATTAGCTGGCGAAATTGGCGAGCGTGCCAGGATAGACAGTATTGTTAGCTTTGCACAACAGAGGCATTATTCAAACAGATAAATACGGTTGAGGGAGAAACGTGTTAGTGATAGGGCTCGTGAAGATAGGGCGTTTGAGCGGGAGGAAAGAGCACGCGAACATAAAAGAAACATGAAAGAACGTGATCAATCACATGAGCTTGAAATGTTAAAATTACAAGCTCAAGTGACCGAGCATACCTCAGTTATCCCGAGTAGTCAAGCAGGTAACCAAGGGATTTCATCCTTAAAGATGCCTGCTTTTGAAGAGACCCGCGATAGTTTAGATGCGTATTTAGAGCGATTTGAGAGATTTGCTAAAGGACAGAATTGGGCAAATTCAGATTGGGCTATCCGTTTAAGTGCCCTCCTAAAGGGTAAAGCCTTGGAAGTATACTCTCGTTTACCCGTTGATGAAGCGTTAGATTACGAGAGGTTGAAATTAGCACTACTGAGGAGGTATCAGTTAACCCAAGAAGGTTATCGTGCAAAATTCCGTACATGTAGACCAGATAAATACGAATCTCCTTGTCAGTTTGCTGCGAGATTAGGTGGTTACCTAAACAACTGGGTAAAATTGGCTGGTATTCATCACACGTATGATTCTCTGGTAGACTTGCTACTTAGAGAACAGTTTATGACCTCGTGTAGCAAGGAATTGTCATTGTTTCTAAAGGAAAGGGAATGTACTTCTATAGGTTCCATGACAGAAGTAGCAGAACGCTATATAGAAGCACATGGACAGTATAGCTTTGCGTCTGCTAGCAAACCTGCCCAGTCGGTAAAGGGGGGAGGGAAACCGCCCGATAGATCATATGGGTTCCGTCAGTTTGATAATACTAGACAGAAACAACCTGGGAAGTCTACGGTTGCTTCGCATAGCTCGCCTAGCCCTATTGTTATCAAATGCTATAACTGTGGGGGACTTGGTCATAAATCCTTTAGATGTAAAGAAGCTAAAAGACCCAGTATTCAGGGTCACGGTATGGAATATCTATCTGAAATGGTAGATAAGGCCGTTGAGAAAGCTATCAAACAGGCGATAAATCCTGATAGTAATAAAAGTACTACCGAGACAAGCGCTTGTCTACCAGTCGAGCCAGAACATGTCCCTGATATATTAAGCAAGCAACCATTTCTCAAAGATGAGCCAGAAATGAGTCAACTAAATGTGTCATGCAAAGCTTGTGCAGGTAAGCCAGATGCTCACCCCCCTGGAATGCCCACCAGCAAGGGCATGGTCTCCCATAATGAAGTATCTGTTTTGAGGGACACTGGTTGTAGTAGTGTTGTAATAAGAACTGCTTAAGTAACAGAGGAACAAATGACTGGCGATAAACAAACCTGTGTTTTGATAGACGGCACTATCAGAGAGTTTCCTATAGCCCAAGTGAGTATAGACACACCTTTCTATAAGGGAGTTGTAAAGGCACTTTGTATGAACAATCCCGTATATGACATCATAGTGGGGAATATAGAGGGGGCTAGAGAACCACACGATCCTGATCTCGAATGGGTACCCGTGAAAAGCGAGATAATGAACGCAGTTGAAACTCGTTCAATGAGGGCACAAGCAAATAAATCCCCCAAACCACTTAAAGTGCCCACTCCCATTTCAGAGGTTGCACGGGTAGATTTTCTCAAGGCACAAAGGGAAGATCCTTCCATTTCCCATCTCTGGGAAAAGCTAACAGTTAGGCAGGAAGGCAGAAATAAATTTGTCCTTAAGAACCAAGTCCTAGTTCGGAAATGTGAGCGTAAGTACCCCCCAGGCGAATGTCAAACGCAGTTTGTAGTGCCTAGGGTTTACAGGTCTGATGTCATCAGACTAGCGCATGAGGGGTTAGACTAGCGCATGAGGGGTTAATGTCAGGTCACCAGGGAATAGCTCGAACCTATGACAGAGTAGTATCCCAGTTTTATTGGCCTGGAATGCATAAGGATGTAACAGAATTTTGTCGATCATGCGACTTGTGTCAAAGGACACTGCCAAAAGGTAAGGTTACCAAAGTGCCCTCAGGTAAAGTACCCTTAATACAAGAACCTTTCCATCGTGTGGCGATGGATATCATTGGTCCGATTTTCCCAGCTACTGATAGAGGTAAACGGTTCATTTTAACTATCATGGATTATGCCACTCGATATCCTGAGGCCATTGCTTTGCGAAATATTGATACAGAAACAGTAGCTGAAGCATTGCTTGAAGTCTATAGTAGGTTAGGGGTTCCTAGTGAAGTCCTAACTGATATGGGAAGCCAGTTTACGTCAGCGGTCATGCGCGAGGTAAGTCGGCTGTTGAGTATTAAGCAGTTAACTACAAGTCCTTACAATCCTCGCTGCAATGGGACTTTAAAGTTGCTGTTAAAACGGGTTTGCTCAGAACAACCACGTGATTGGGATCGTTACTTAGCTCCCGTGCTGTTTGCTTATCGAGAAGCAAAACATGAATCTTTGGGTGGGTTTTCCCCTTTTGAGCTACTGTACGGTCGGCGCGGGAGAGGACCCATGAGGGTCCTGAAAGAACTCCTTACCAAAGAAGGTACAGAATCAGAAATAAAGACCACGTATCAATATGTAATTGATCTCAAAGAACGATTGAAAGACACGTTGAGTGTAGCACAAACTATAGATAGATACAAAGCATATTATGATGCAGGTGCAAAACCAAGATGTTTAGAAAGTGGTGATCAGGTCCTTGTTTTACTACCAACTAACAAAAACAAATTATTGCTTCAGTGGAAAGGGCCATACCAAGTCTTGCATAGGTTTAATGATTGTGATTACAAAGTTAACGTGAATGGGAAAATAAAAACCTTTCACATCAATCTCCTGAAGAAATATATTCCTCGAACAATCAATAAGCCTGACCAGCTTGGTGGCTGCATATTTGACTTGTCCTGTCCGGTCAATGAACGATGTGAGAATATATTAGCTGGTAGTGCGATTGAATGTGGCTCAAATGACTGGGAAATTAATGATGGGAGAACTATTATTTAAAAGCCCAAAGCGTTACGTTCTCAAGGTCCAGCTGATGTGAATCTTTATGATCAGCTTTCAATACAGCAGGTATCAGATATGAAAGACTTGGTAAACCGATATGACTCGGTACTAACTGATGTCCCAAATAAAACCCATGTAATCGAGTGTGATTTTCAAATTACATCCGATCAACCTGTCAGGACTAAACCTTACCCGGTACCCTATGCCTTGAAAGACATCATGATGAGTGAGATAAATGATATGTTATCTCTTGGGATCATTGAGAGATCCAATTCTAAATTTGCATCTCCAGTGGTAATGGTACGCAAAAAGGATGGTTCCATGCGCTTTTGCGTAGACTTTCGCAGACTGAATCGGGTAATACTTTTCGATCCAGAACCCATGCCACACCCAGAAAGCATCTTTGCAGAATTACGTAACAGTTCAGTGTTTTCAAAGATAGATTTGACAAAAGGGTATTGGCAAATACCCATGTCAGAAAGATGCAAAGAATTCACAGCATTTGTTACCCCAAACGCCCAATACCAGTTCAATTTCATGCCTTTCGGCTTGGTGGTAGCTAGTGCTCAGTTCACTCGCATGATGCGAAAACTATTTGCAAATGTCGAAGGTGTCATATGCTATATTGATGACGTGCTATGCCACAGCGTTAACTGGTCTGACCATTTAATGCTACTAGAGAAAGTGTTTCAGATTCTCCACAGCGCCAATCTAGCTGCAAAACCCTCAAAGTGCTTCTTGGGCTTTCCTAATTTAGGGTTCCTTGGACATACGATCGGTAGGGGTCAACTCGCCACGGATCCGGTAATTTTGAACAAAATAAATAATAGTCAGAGACCCACCACCAAAAAGGAGGTCCGGTCATTCCTCGGCCTTACGGGGTATTATAGAAAATTCATCCCTAATTACGCCGAAATGGCGGTACCATTGACTGATCTCCTACGAAAGGGGCAAAGTAATAAAGTTAATTGGGGAGAAGCACAAGAAAGGGCATACGAAACTCTAAAGGGATTGTTACAAAAACAACCCATATTACAACTGCCCGACATAACCCAGGGGTTCATCCTGAGGACAGACGCATCGGATAAGGGTATTTGGGCTATTTTGATGCAAGAACAAAATGATACCCTTCATCCAGTAGCTTATGCAAGCCGTAAGCTAACAGACAGAGAGCAAAACTACGCCGTCATTGAGAAAGAAGCCTTGTCAATAGTCTGGTCAATTAGTAAGTTTGAAATGTATCTATTCGGTAAAGAATTTATTATTCAAACAGACCACAAGCCACTTGTATATATTCAAAGGGCAAAATGTCTGAATAAGCGCATAATGCGCTGGGCCATGGTGTTGCAAGAGTTTAAGTTCAGAGTGGAGGCCGTTCCAGGCAAACATAACTGCGGACCGGATTTCTTAAGTAGGGTCCCAGCGCTAGGGGAGATTCCGTAAAATGTATGGCTTTGTATCTTAATACTTATATTGTCGTTCTTAGTCTTTAAGAGATCGTCTGGCAAAAAAAAATAAATAAAGGTTTTTTTTTTTGTTTTAGGGGGGAGTGATGTCACAGAATTATCATGATATCCTTTATTATTATTTATTTCACTCTATGTCAAATTCTGTGGCATGTTCTTCTGTGTTCATATCCTGGGGATCTTTAAAACGATTTGCACTCTGTGAACAGGGATTTCCGTGTATTGTTCTCACGGGGGTGTTAATAGCGGTCCAGTCTGAATCCAATGCACACACATTTCAGGGAACCAGTGAACCATGCAATGTTGGGGTTGTGAAGCGTCATATGGTCTCTAGGTAACGATGCCGATATTTTACAGAGGCTACAGTAAATTTTGGCCAATAAGCGCCCGGTAGCGAATTCTGAACGAAAAGGCTCTGAACAAATAGTTCAGTTGGCAGAAAGACTCCAAGCAGGAAGCTGCAAGCTTCATAACAGGACAATTTTTGTTATTGGGGCCCCCGAGCCGTGGAGTCGTGTTATTGAAGACCAACTCATTTTTTTTTTTTTTTGCTGAATGAACATTGTTGTTGCATACATCAGCCGCATACATACTCACGTCTGTGTTGTGATTTGTCGGGCCCGGAGACATGGTGTAGGGGACGAGTCGCCTGAAGTAGAGCCATGGAGACGTGATGCGGTAGACTCCAATGTGACTTGCCGGTGTATCGACACTACTGTCACCAGTCCAGAGGTCGAGGGACAACCCTGTGTTACTTACCTGTCTGAGGAGTCATAAACACCAACCCATATTGTTTTCGTACACGGTGAGCCTAAGTTCTATTCCTACTGTGGAAATTTGCCGTAGCCTGTATAATTCTTATAATGTCAAGAATATACTGTAGGCCTACCAATTTGCTGTCTTCTCTTAGTATTATTTTACAGATATAATCTAGAGATATAATTATTCTTCATATCTATTGTTAGTCGTATGACACGCTATGCTGTATTCAATAGTACTTTAGGCCCAATGGCCCAAAACTATCATTAAATGGCCCATATGTTCCTACGGGTAAACGTCCTATAAATAAAGGGATATTTCATGTAAGTGGAATTACTTCTGCTTACCCAGTTAAGACCACATAAATAGTAAATCCTATAGACATAAATAGGACCTACGAATATTCTTTTTATTTTAACTATAGAATTGAACTGGTCCATTCTACCCTGGTGTGTTGTGAGGGTTCAGACTGGAGCTGGGGAACGAGCCATAGAAGATTTATGGACGCTTTATAAGCCATCCAAATATCTATTTTCTGTATATATTGTAAATAAAATTTGTTGATGTTTAAATGAGCTGTTTCATCTCTTTGTGCAAATGCTTCTGTCTATGCCGAACGAGTCTGGGCAGGGTGGCTGCATATTTGACTTGTCCTGTCCGGTCAATGAACGATGTGAGAATATATCAGCTGGCGAAATTGGCGAGCGTGCCAGGATAGACAGTATTGTTAGCTTTGCACAACAGAGGCATTATTCAAACAGATAAATACGGTTGAGGGAGAAACGTGTTAGTGATAGGGCTCGTGAAGATAGGGCGTTTGAGCGGGAGGAAAGAGCACGCGAACATAAAAGAAACATGAAAGAACGTGATCAATCACATGAGCTTGAAATGTTAAAATTACAAGCTCAAGTGACCGAGCATACCTCAGTTATCCCGAGTAGTCAAGCAGGTAACCAAGGGATTTCATCCTTAAAGATGCCTGCTTTTGAAGAGACCCGCGATAGTTTAGATGCGTATTTAGAGCGATTTGAGAGATTTGCTAAAGGACAGAATTGGGCAAATTCAGATTGGGCTATCCGTTTAAGTGCCCTCCTAAAGGGTAAAGCCTTGGAAGTATACTCTCGTTTACCCGTTGATGAAGCGTTAGATTACGAGAGGTTGAAATTAGCACTACTGAGGAGGTATCAGTTAACCCAAGAAGGTTATCGTGCAAAATTCCGTACATGTAGACCAGATAAATACGAATCTCCTTGTCAGTTTGCTGCGAGATTAGGTGGTTACCTAAACAACTGGGTAAAATTGGCTGGTATTCATCACACGTATGATTCTCTGGTAGACTTGCTACTTAGAGAACAGTTTATGACCTCGTGTAGCAAGGAATTGTCATTGTTTCTAAAGGAAAGGGAATGTACTTCTATAGGTTCCATGACAGAAGTAGCAGAACGCTATATAGAAGCACATGGACAGTATAGCTTTGCGTCTGCTAGCAAACCTGCCCAGTCGGTAAAGGGGGGAGGGAAACCGCCCGATAGATCATATGGGTTCCGTCAGTTTGATAATACTAGACAGAAACAACCTGGGAAGTCTACGGTTGCTTCGCATAGCTCGCCTAGCCCTATTGTTATCAAATGCTATAACTGTGGGGGACTTGGTCATAAATCCTTTAGATGTAAAGAAGCTAAAAGACCCAGTATTCAGGGTCACGGTATGGAATATCTATCTGAAATGGTAGATAAGGCCGTTGAGAAAGCTATCAAACAGGCGATAAATCCTGATAGTAATAAAAGTACTACCGAGACAAGCGCTTGTCTACCAGTCGAGCCAGAACATGTCCCTGATATATTAAGCAAGCAACCATTTCTCAAAGATGAGCCAGAAATGAGTCAACTAAATGTGTCATGCAAAGCTTGTGCAGGTAAGCCAGATGCTCACCCCCCTGGAATGCCCACCAGCAAGGGCATGGTCTCCCATAATGAAGTATCTGTTTTGAGGGACACTGGTTGTAGTAGTGTTGTAATAAGAACTGCTTAAGTAACAGAGGAACAAATGACTGGCGATAAACAAACCTGTGTTTTGATAGACGGCACTATCAGAGAGTTTCCTATAGCCCAAGTGAGTATAGACACACCTTTCTATAAGGGAGTTGTAAAGGCACTTTGTATGAACAATCCCGTATATGACATCATAGTGGGGAATATAGAGGGGGCTAGAGAACCACACGATCCTGATCTCGAATGGGTACCCGTGAAAAGCGAGATAATGAACGCAGTTGAAACTCGTTCAATGAGGGCACAAGCAAATAAATCCCCAAAACCACTTAAAGTGCCCACTCCCATTTCAGAGGTTGCACGGGTAGATTTTCTCAAGGCACAAAGGGAAGATCCTTCCATTTCCCATCTCTGGGAAAAGCTAACAGTTAGGCAGGAAGGCAGAAATAAATTTGTCCTTAAGAACCAAGTCCTAGTTCGGAAATGTGAGCGTAAGTACCCCCCAGGCGAATGTCAAACGCAGTTTGTAGTGCCTAGGGTTTACAGGTCTGATGTCATCAGACTAGCGCATGAGGGGTTAGACTAGCGCATGAGGGGTTAATGTCAGGTCACCAGGGAATAGCTCGAACCTATGACAGAGTAGTATCCCAGTTTTATTGGCCTGGAATGCATAAGGATGTAACAGAATTTTGTCGATTATGCGACTTGTGTCAAAGGACACTGCCAAAAGGTAAGGTTACCAAAGTGCCCTCAGGTAAAGTACCCTTAATACAAGAACCTTTCCATCGTGTGGCGATGGATATCATTGGTCCGATTTTCCCAGCTACTGATAGAGGTAAACGGTTCATTTTAACTATCATGGATTATGCCACTCGATATCCTGAGGCCATTGCTTTGCGAAATATTGATACAGAAACAGTAGCTGAAGCATTGCTTGAAGTCTATAGTAGGTT
This sequence comes from Sipunculus nudus, assembly GCA_026874595.1. Classification (NCBI taxonomy): domain Eukaryota; kingdom Metazoa; phylum Annelida; class Sipuncula; order Golfingiida; family Sipunculidae; genus Sipunculus; species Sipunculus nudus. Next base: position 49,380,346 of record CM049312.1, read on the forward strand.
AGGGGTTCCTAGTGAAGTCCTAACTGATATGGGAAGCCAGTTTACGTCAGCGGTCATGCGCGAGGTAAGTCGGCTGTTGAGTATTAAGCAGTTAACTACAAGTCCTTACAATCCTCGCTGCAATGGGACTTTAAAGTTGCTGTTAAAACGGGTTTGCTCAGAACAACCACGTGATTGGGATCGTTACTTAGCTCCCGTGCTGTTTGCTTATCGAGAAGCAAAACATGAATCTTTGGGTGGGTTTTCCCCTTTTGAGCTACTGTACGGTCGGCGCGGGAGAGGACCCATGAGGGTCCTGAAAGAACTCCTTACCAAAGAAGGTACAGAATCAGAAATAAAGACCACGTATCAATATGTAATTGATCTCAAAGAACGATTGAAAGACACGTTGAGTGTAGCACAAACTATAGATAGATACAAAGCATATTATGATGCAGGTGCAAAACCAAGATGTTTAGAAAGTGGTGATCAGGTCCTTGTTTTACTACCAACTAACAAAAACAAATTATTGCTTCAGTGGAAAGGGCCATACCAAGTCTTGCATAGGTTTAATGATTGTGATTACAAAGTTAACGTGAATGGGAAAATAAAAACCTTTCACATCAATCTCCTGAAGAAATATATTCCTCGAACAATCAATAAGCCTGACCAGCTTGGTGGCTGCATATTTGACTTGTCCTGTCCGGTCAATGAACGATGTGAGAATATATTAGCTGGTAGTGCGATTGAATGTGGCTCAAATGACTGGGAAATTAATGATGGGAGAACTATTATTTAAAAGCCCAAAGCGTTACGTTCTCAAGGTCCAGCTGATGTGAATCTTTATGATCAGCTTTCAATACAGCAGGTATCAGATATGAAAGACTTGGTAAACCGATATGACTCGGTACTAACTGATGTCCCAAATAAAACCCATGTAATCGAGTGTGATTTTCAAATTACATCCGATCAACCTGTCAGGACTAAACCTTACCCGGTACCCTATGCCTTGAAAGACATCATGATGAGTGAGATAAATGATATGTTATCTCTTGGGATCATTGAGAGATCCAATTCTAAATTTGCATCTCCAGTGGTAATGGTACGCAAAAAGGATGGTTCCATGCGCTTTTGCGTAGACTTTCGCAGACTGAATCGGGTAATACTTTTCGATCCAGAACCCATGCCACACCCAGAAAGCATCTTTGCAGAATTACGTAACAGTTCAGTGTTTTCAAAGATAGATTTGACAAAAGGGTATTGGCAAATACCCATGTCAGAAAGATGCAAAGAATTCACAGCATTTGTTACCCCAAACGCCCAATACCAGTTCAATTTCATGCCTTTCGGCTTGGTGGTAGCTAGTGCTCAGTTCACTCGCATGATGCGAAAACTATTTGCAAATGTCGAAGGTGTCATATGCTATATTGATGACGTGCTATGCCACAGCGTTAACTGGTCTGACCATTTAATGCTACTAGAGAAAGTGTTTCAGATTCTCCACAGCGCCAATCTAGCTGCAAAACCCTCAAAGTGCTTCTTGGGCTTTCCTAATTTAGGGTTCCTTGGACATACGATCGGTAGGGGTCAACTCGCCACGGATCCGGTAATTTTGAACAAAATAAATAATAGTCAGAGACCCACCACCAAAAAGGAGGTCCGGTCATTCCTCGGCCTTACGGGGTATTATAGAAAATTCATCCCTAATTACGCCGAAATGGCGGTACCATTGACTGATCTCCTACGAAAGGGGCAAAGTAATAAAGTTAATTGGGGAGAAGCACAAGAAAGGGCATACGAAACTCTAAAGGGATTGTTACAAAAACAACCCATATTACAACTGCCCGACATAACCCAGGGGTTCATCCTGAGGACAGACGCATCGGATAAGGGTATTTGGGCTATTTTGATGCAAGAACAAAATGATACCCTTCATCCAGTAGCTTATGCAAGCCGTAAGCTAACAGACAGAGAGCAAAACTACGCCGTCATTGAGAAAGAAGCCTTGTCAATAGTCTGGTCAATTAGTAAGTTTGAAATGTATCTATTCGGTAAAGAATTTATTATTCAAACAGACCACAAGCCACTTGTATATATTCAAAGGGCAAAATGTCTGAATAAGCGCATAATGCGCTGGGCCATGGTGTTGCAAGAGTTTAAGTTCAGAGTGGAGGCCGTTCCAGGCAAACATAACTGCGGACCGGATTTCTTAAGTAGGGTCCCAGCGCTAGGGGAGATTCCGTAAAATGTATGGCTTTGTATCTTAATACTTATATTGTCGTTCTTAGTCTTTAAGAGATCGTCTGGCAAAAAAAAATAAATAAAGGTTTTTTTTTTTGTTTTAGGGGGGAGTGATGTCACAGAATTATCATGATATCCTTTATTATTATTTATTTCACTCTATGTCAAATTCTGTGGCATGTTCTTCTGTGTTCATATCCTGGGGATCTTTAAAACGATTTGCACTCTGTGAACAGGGATTTCCGTGTATTGTTCTCACGGGGGTGTTAATAGCGGTCCAGTCTGAATCCAATGCACACACATTTCAGGGAACCAGTGAACCATGCAATGTTGGGGTTGTGAAGCGTCATATGGTCTCTAGGTAACGATGCCGATATTTTACAGAGGCTACAGTAAATTTTGGCCAATAAGCGCCCGGTAGCGAATTCTGAACGAAAAGGCTCTGAACAAATAGTTCAGTTGGCAGAAAGACTCCAAGCAGGAAGCTGCAAGCTTCATAACAGGACAATTTTTGTTATTGGGGCCCCCGAGCCGTGGAGTCGTGTTATTGAAGACCAACTCATTTTTTTTTTTTTTTTGCTGAATGAACATTGTTGTTGCATACATCAGCCGCATACATACTCACGTCTGTGTTGTGATTTGTCGGGCCCGGAGACATGGTGTAGGGGACGAGTCGCCTGAAGTAGAGCCATGGAGACGTGATGCGGTAGACTCCAATGTGACTTGCCGGTGTATCGACACTACTGTCACCAGTCCAGAGGTCGAGGGACAACCCTGTGTTACTTACCTGTCTGAGGAGTCATAAACACCAACCCATATTGTTTTCGTACACGGTGAGCCTAAGTTCTATTCCTACTGTGGAAATTTGCCGTAGCCTGTATAATTCTTATAATGTCAAGAATATACTGTAGGCCTACCAATTTGCTGTCTTCTCTTAGTATTATTTTACAGATATAATCTAGAGATATAATTATTCTTCATATCTATTGTTAGTCGTATGACACGCTATGCTGTATTCAATAGTACTTTAGGCCCAATGGCCCAAAACTATCATTAAATGGCCCATATGTTCCTACGGGTAAACGTCCTATAAATAAAGGGATATTTCATGTAAGTGGAATTACTTCTGCTTACCCAGTTAAGACCACATAAATAGTAAATCCTATAGACATAAATAGGACCTACGAATATTCTTTTTATTTTAACTATAGAATTGAACTGGTCCATTCTACCCTGGTGTGTTGTGAGGGTTCAGACTGGAGCTGGGGAACGAGCCATAGAAGATTTATGGACGCTTTATAAGCCATCCAAATATCTATTTTCTGTATATATTGTAAATAAAATTTGTTGATGTTTAAATGAGCTGTTTCATCTCTTTGTGCAAATGCTTCTGTCTATGCCGAACGAGTCTGGGCAGGGTGGCTGCATATTTGACTTGTCCTGTCCGGTCAATGAACGATGTGAGAATATATCAGCTGGCGAAATTGGCGAGCGTGCCAGGATAGACAGTATTGTTAGCTTTGCACAACAGAGGCATTATTCAAACAGATAAATACGGTTGAGGGAGAAACGTGTTAGTGATAGGGCTCGTGAAGATAGGGCGTTTGAGCGGGAGGAAAGAGCACGCGAACATAAAAGAAACATGAAAGAACGTGATCAATCACATGAGCTTGAAATGTTAAAATTACAAGCTCAAGTGACCGAGCATACCTCAGTTATCCCGAGTAGTCAAGCAGGTAACCAAGGGATTTCATCCTTAAAGATGCCTGCTTTTGAAGAGACCCGCGATAGTTTAGATGCGTATTTAGAGCGATTTGAGAGATTTGCTAAAGGACAGAATTGGGCAAATTCAGATTGGGCTATCCGTTTAAGTGCCCTCCTAAAGGGTAAAGCCTTGGAAGTATACTCTCGTTTACCCGTTGATGAAGCGTTAGATTACGAGAGGTTGAAATTAGCACTACTGAGGAGGTATCAGTTAACCCAAGAAGGTTATCGTGCAAAATTCCGTACATGTAGACCAGATAAATACGAATCTCCTTGTCAGTTTGCTGCGAGATTAGGTGGTTACCTAAACAACTGGGTAAAATTGGCTGGTATTCATCACACGTATGATTCTCTGGTAGACTTGCTACTTAGAGAACAGTTTATGACCTCGTGTAGCAAGGAATTGTCATTGTTTCTAAAGGAAAGGGAATGTACTTCTATAGGTTCCATGACAGAAGTAGCAGAACGCTATATAGAAGCACATGGACAGTATAGCTTTGCGTCTGCTAGCAAACCTGCCCAGTCGGTAAAGGGGGGAGGGAAACCGCCCGATAGATCATATGGGTTCCGTCAGTTTGATAATACTAGACAGAAACAACCTGGGAAGTCTACGGTTGCTTCGCATAGCTCGCCTAGCCCTATTGTTATCAAATGCTATAACTGTGGGGGACTTGGTCATAAATCCTTTAGATGTAAAGAAGCTAAAAGACCCAGTATTCAGGGTCACGGTATGGAATATCTATCTGAAATGGTAGATAAGGCCGTTGAGAAAGCTATCAAACAGGCGATAAATCCTGATAGTAATAAAAGTACTACCGAGACAAGCGCTTGTCTACCAGTCGAGCCAGAACATGTCCCTGATATATTAAGCAAGCAACCATTTCTCAAAGATGAGCCAGAAATGAGTCAACTAAATGTGTCATGCAAAGCTTGTGCAGGTAAGCCAGATGCTCACCCCCCTGGAATGCCCACCAGCAAGGGCATGGTCTCCCATAATGAAGTATCTGTTTTGAGGGACACTGGTTGTAGTAGTGTTGTAATAAGAACTGCTTAAGTAACAGAGGAACAAATGACTGGCGATAAACAAACCTGTGTTTTGATAGACGGCACTATCAGAGAGTTTCCTATAGCCCAAGTGAGTATAGACACACCTTTCTATAAGGGAGTTGTAAAGGCACTTTGTATGAACAATCCCGTATATGACATCATAGTGGGGAATATAGAGGGGGCTAGAGAACCACACGATCCTGATCTCGAATGGGTACCCGTGAAAAGCGAGATAATGAACGCAGTTGAAACTCGTTCAATGAGGGCACAAGCAAATAAATCCCCAAAACCACTTAAAGTGCCCACTCCCATTTCAGAGGTTGCACGGGTAGATTTTCTCAAGGCACAAAGGGAAGATCCTTCCATTTCCCATCTCTGGGAAAAGCTAACAGTTAGGCAGGAAGGCAGAAATAAATTTGTCCTTAAGAACCAAGTCCTAGTTCGGAAATGTGAGCGTAAGTACCCCCCAGGCGAATGTCAAACGCAGTTTGTAGTGCCTAGGGTTTACAGGTCTGATGTCATCAGACTAGCCCATGAGGGGTTAGACTAGCGCATGAGGGGTTAATGTCAGGTCACCAGGGAATAGCTCGAACCTATGACAGAGTAGTATCCCAGTTTTATTGGCCTGGAATGCATAAGGATGTAACAGAATTTTGTCGATTATGCGACTTGTGTCAAAGGACACTGCCAAAAGGTAAGGTTACCAAAGTGCCCTCAGGTAAAGTACCCTTAATACAAGAACCTTTCCATCGTGTGGCGATGGATATCATTGGTCCGATTTTCCCAGCTACTGATAGAGGTAAACGGTTCATTTTAACTATCATGGATTATGCCACTCGATATCCTGAGGCCATTGCTTTGCGAAATATTGATACAGAAACAGTAGCTGAAGCATTGCTTGAAGTCTATAGTAGGTTAGGGGTTCCTAGTGAAGTCCTAACTGATATGGGAAGCCAGTTTACGTCAGCGGTCATGCGCGAGGTAAGTCGGCTGTTGAGTATTAAGCAGTTAACTACAAGTCCTTACAATCCTCGCTGCAATGGGACTTTAAAGTTGCTGTTAAAACGGGTTTGCTCAGAACAACCACGTGATTGGGATCGTTACTTAGCTCCCGTGCTGTTTGCTTATCGAGAAGCAAAACATGAATCTTTGGGTGGGTTTTCCCCTTTTGAGCTACTGTACGGTCGGCGCGGGAGAGGACCCATGAGGGTCCTGAAAGAACTCCTTACCAAAGAAGGTACAGAATCAGAAATAAAGACCACGTATCAATATGTAATTGATCTCAAAGAACGATTGAAAGACACGTTGAGTGTAGCACAAACTATAGATAGATACAAAGCATATTATGATGCAGGTGCAAAACCAAGATGTTTAGAAAGTGGTGATCAGGTCCTTGTTTTACTACCAACTAACAAAAACAAATTATTGCTTCAGTGGAAAGGGCCATACCAAGTCTTGCATAGGTTTAATGATTGTGATTACAAAGTTAACGTGAATGGGAAAATAAAAACCTTTCACATCAATCTCCTGAAGAAATATATTCCTCGAACAATCAATAAGCCTGACCAGCTTGGTGGCTGCATATTTGACTTGTCCTGTCCGGTCAATGAACGATGTGAGAATATATTAGCTGGTAGTGCGATTGAATGTGGCTCAAATGACTGGGAAATTAATGATGGGAGAACTATTATTTAAAAGCCCAAAGCGTTACGTTCTCAAGGTCCAGCTGATGTGAATCTTTATGATCAGCTTTCAATACAGCAGGTATCAGATATGAAAGACTTGGTAAACCGATATGACTCGGTACTAACTGATGTCCCAAATAAAACCCATGTAATCGAGTGTGATTTTCAAATTACATCCGATCAACCTGTCAGGACTAAACCTTACCCGGTACCCTATGCCTTGAAAGACATCATGATGAGTGAGATAAATGATATGTTATCTCTTGGGATCATTGAGAGATCCAATTCTAAATTTGCATCTCCAGTGGTAATGGTACGCAAAAAGGATGGTTCCATGCGCTTTTGCGTAGACTTTCGCAGACTGAATCGGGTAATACTTTTCGATCCAGAACCCATGCCACACCCAGAAAGCATCTTTGCAGAATTACGTAACAGTTCAGTGTTTTCAAAGATAGATTTGACAAAAGGGTATTGGCAAATACCCATGTCAGAAAGATGCAAAGAATTCACAGCATTTGTTACCCCAAACGCCCAATACCAGTTCAATTTCATGCCTTTCGGCTTGGTGGTAGCTAGTGCTCAGTTCACTCGCATGATGCGAAAACTATTTGCAAATGTCGAAGGTGTCATATGCTATATTGATGACGTGCTATGCCACAGCGTTAACTGGTCTGACCATTTAATGCTACTAGAGAAAGTGTTTCAGATTCTCCACAGCGCCAATCTAGCTGCAAAACCCTCAAAGTGCTTCTTGGGCTTTCCTAATTTAGGGTTCCTTGGACATACGATCGGTAGGGGTCAACTCGCCACGGATCCGGTAATTTTGAACAAAATAAACAATAGTCAGAGACCCACCACCAAAAAGGAGGTCCGGTCATTCCTCGGCCTTACGGGGTATTATAGAAAATTCATCCCTAATTACGCCGAAATGGCGGTACCATTGACTGATCTCCTACGAAAGGGGCAAAGTAATAAAGTTAATTGGGGAGAAGCACAAGAAAGGGCATACGAAACTCTAAAGGGATTGTTACAAAAACAACCCATATTACAACTGCCCGACATAACCCAGGATAAGGGTATCGGGGCTATTTTGATGCAAGAACAAAATGATACCCTTCATCCAGTAGCTTATGCAAGCCGTAAGCTAACAGACAGAGAGCAAAACTACGCCGTCATTGAGAAAGAAGCCTTGTCAATAGTCTGGTCAATTAGTAAGTTTGAAATGTATCTATTCGGTAAAGAATTTATTATTCAAACAGACCACAAGCCACTTGTATATATTCAAAGGGCAAAATGTCTGAATAAGCGCATAATGCGCTGGGCCATGGTGTTGCAAGAGTTTAAGTTCAGAGTGGAGGCCGTTCCAGGCAAACATAACTGCGGACCGGATTTCTTAAGTAGGGTCCAAGCGCTAGGGGAGATTCCGTAAAATGTATGGCTTTGTATCTTAATACTTATATTGTCGTTCTTATAGTCTTTAAGAGATCGTCTGGCAAAAAAAAAAATAAATAAAGGTTTTTTTTTTGTTTTAGGGGGGAGTGATGTCACAGAATTATCATGATATCCTTTATTATTATTTATTTCACTCTATGTCAAATTCTGTGGCATGTTCTTCTGTGTTCATATCCTGGGGATCTTTAAAACGATTTGCACTCTGTGAACAGGGATTTCCGTGTATTGTTCTCACGGGGGTGTTAATAGCGGTCCAGTCTGAATCCAATGCACACACATTTCAGGGAACCAGTGAACCATGCAATGTTGGGGTTGTGAAGCGTCATATGGTCTCTAGGTAGCGATGCCGATATTTTACAGAGGCTACAGTAAATTTTGGCCAATAAGCGCCCGGTAGCGAATTCTGAACGAAAAGGCTCTGAACAAATAGTTCAGTTGGCAGAAAGACTCCAAGCAGGAAGCTGCAAGCTTCATAACAGGACAATTTTTGTTATTGGGGCCCCCGAGCCGTGGAGTCGTGTTATTGAAGACCAACTCATTTTTTTTTTGCTGAATGAACATTGTTGTTGCATATATCAGCCGCATACATACTCACGTCTGTGTTGTGATTTGTCGGGCCCGGAGACATGGTGTAGGAGACGAGTCGCCTGAAGTAGAGCCATGGAGACGTGATGCGGTAGACTCCAATGTGACTTGCCGGTGTATCGACACTACTGCCACCGGTCCAGAGGTCGAGGGACAACCCTGTGTTACTGACATGTCTGAGGAGTCGTAAACACCAACCCATATTGTTTTCGTGCACGGTGAGCCTAAGTTCTATTCCTACTGAGGAAATTTGCCGTAGCCTGTATAATTCTTACAATGTCAAGAATATACTGTAGGCCTACCAATTTGCTGTCTTCTCTTAGTATTATTTTACAGATATAATCTAGAGATATAATTATTCTTCATATCTATTGTTAGTCGTATGACACGCTATGCTGTATTCAATAGTACTTTAGGCCCAATGGCTCAAAACTATCATTAAATGGCCCATATGTTCCTACGGGTAAACGTCCTATAAATAAAGGGATATTTCATGTAAGTGGAATTACGTCTGCTTACCCAGTTAAGACCACATAAATAGTAAATCCTATAGAAATAAATAGGACCTACGAATATTCTTTTTATTTTAACTATAGAACTGAACTGGTCCATTCTACCCTGGTGTGTTGTGAGGGTTCAGACTGGAGCTGGGGAACGAGCCATAGAAGATTTATGGACGCTTTATAAGCCATCCAAATATCTATTTTCTGTATATATTGTAAATAAAATTTGTTGATGTTTAAATGAGCTGTTTCATCTCTTTGTGCAAATGCTTCTGTCTATGCCGAACGAGTCTGGGCAGGGTCAGATTGGAAACTGACCTTGACACCTGAGGTGCCTGTTGCCTTGGCACACATCGAGAACCCTTTCTGGGAAGATCACAGACCAAAAACCCCAACTTATGATAAATGATAAATAACTTTAAATAACAAATAAAATTTTGAATTTACAGGTATTGGATCACAACTAATGATATTTTCATAGAACATGAATAAATTCATGAAAAATATTAATTATTTTTGACTTGCAATGTTTTACATTTTCTTTGAATTGATTAAAGGCCAGCTATGTAAATATAGTGTCATTGAAGCCAGCCTAGGAGTAGATTAGGATTTTGATTTGGGCTGGTCCAGTTTAAAATCAGTCCATCACAGGATTGTTAACCTGACCGGCCCATATCAAAATTCTAATCTGGGCCAGCCCAGTTTAAAATCAGTCCAGACCAGATTTAAATCCTGAAGTCTTCACCACAGGATTTTAATTTGGACCGGCCCAGATCAAAATTTTAATCTGGGCAGGCCCTGTTTAAAACTGGTCTGGCCCAGATTAGAATTTTGATCTGGGCCGGTCCAAATCAAAATTTTGATCTGGGCTGGCCCAGTTTTAAATTGGGCCAGATTCTAATCTGGGCCTCTATATATATATATATATATATATATATATATATATATATATATATATATATATATATATATATATATATATTAAGCAGAACACAACCATCAAGTTAATTGACACATCCATAATTTGTTTTCACTTAAACTCGATTCAATTACATGAAAAATAGTTGCTAAATCTACACGCCTACGAAAAGCAATTCACATTGTGCTGGTAACCAGCTTTCTCATAGGCCTTATGACTGTGTAAAATTAAGAACTATAATAAAAACTTCTGTGCTCCCAAAAAAAATTACACCTTATTCAGTATTTGCTTTTCTGCCCAATTTTAGACTTGCTTCAAAACCTCCCAAAAGTTTACACATTATTACGTCATTAATCTAGTCCAAAAATGCTCTGGAAAAGCCCGTCTGCATTTGTTTTTGTCACTCCCTTTCTACCTAATGCTGATGCCTCATCACGGCATGTAAGCATTAGCACTTCACTCAAAAATCCAAATCATTACCCATTAACACACACAGGGAGATTTTCTAGCACCCCCCCCCCCCCCCAGTCACCGATTAAAAAATTTGCACATGTTATAACATTGGACCTAAATCTTATAACATACTACATATTAAGGAAAGAAGGCCCTGAAACATCTATTAAGATACCTGAACTTAAGTCGTGAAATTAGGTGACTGATATTTAGCAAACAGAAAAATATATATCTAGTGTACATAAATTAGGTTGATATTTGCTAATTTGTGTGAATTATTAACACCCTCATAATGTATTTACATAGAACGGTGGGAACAATATTCACCAACTCAGCATTTTAACTATTGAAGGTAGAAAATATTTGTATTGCAGCATTTAACTATCTTCAATTTAGATTAGTTATCAATTAATAGATTAGCTTTTTTTTTTAAGTTATTAACTCGAAAGTGAAACCTCCGGCATGTTTGTCACCCTCTGAAATAAAATTCTAAATCCAATTTTCACGCATGTTCACCTCTGTTTTTGAGACTGCCACATGACAGCAATCATATCATTTTACTCAGCTGTGGATTTTCTGCTATTGAAAATGACAGAATTGGTATCACAAACCTCTCCATAGCCCCATGTTAGGGCACAATGTCATGCTGCTCACCCAAATGAGCATCTAGACTGATTACTTTTGTTCACTTATAAATGAATAAAGCTAGTATTTAATTATGCATGTATATATTTAATATTACACCTGTAATTTTGATATTCAGAACAGAAAATTATCTCAGTTAAGTTGAAAATTTTGATACTAAGTCAAATAGATGTCTCAGAACTGACACATATTCTAAACTGTGGTTAATCATGTTAGTTCGTTTAGGTGAAGTTCAAATGTGAACTTGCATGCTTGAAGAATAGATGAAACCAAAGAAGAACATTACATTTGTTCGTTAGCTTTTTCCTCATTAAAATATTTTAAATGATCTTGTTTATTATGTGTTTTGTAACCTTAAGAATGGTGTATCTTGAAAAAATGGTTACTGTATTATCTGATTTAAGATGATAAAAATCAAGCTAGCTTAAGATTAGATTAGGGTTCTGATCTGATTAGGCCCAGTTTAAAATCAGTCCACCACAGGATTGTAATCTTAACTAGCCCAGATTAAAATTTTGATCTGGGCCGGCCCAGTTTAAAATCTGTCCACCACAGGATTGCAAACTTAACCAGCCCAGATCAAAATTCTAATCTGGGCCAGCCCAGTTTAAAATCAGTTCAGACCAGATTTAAATCCTGAAGTCTTCACCACAGGATTTTAATTTGGACCGGCCCAGATCAAAATTTTAATCTGGGCTGGCCCAGTTTAAAACTAGTCTGGCCCAGATTAGAATTTGATCTGGGCCGGTCCAAATCAAAATTTTGATCTGGGCTGGCCCAGTTTTAAATTGGGCCAGTTTCTAATCTGGGCCTCGACATATATATATATATATATATATATATATATATATATATATATATATATATCAGGACTGTGCAGGGTCAGGCAAATAGAACAAGAGAGAGAGAGGAGACAGATTGTAGGTGGCTGGAGAGGGCACATTGTGGATTCTGTATAATGAACCTTATTTTATCAACATCTTTGTCGCTTATCTGTGACACGTACTGTTTCCATATGGGTTCCACTGCCTCCAGATTAAGCAAAATCAGCTAACGTGAATAAAAACACTAATATTTTAAGAACATCTGAAGAAAGACACCCTTCAAACTTGATATCATCCAGCTGTTTGTCACTGAATTTGCGGTTTCCTTTCATGAATCATAAGTTTTCAATAGGAGGCTCTCCATTGTAACAGATGTCTGGCAGTAACTATTTAAATGTACCTTTTGGTCTTGTCCCATGAGGATGAAAATGTTATTTTGCCAGGTTATTGCCTTTAAAAGCAACCTAAAAAAATGAGATATCAGTGGTAGGGTAACAAAACAGTTATTTGTATGCACCAAAACACAGTTTTGCATACATTAAGTTTTCACACAGGTTCTGTCGCCACCACTAGATTTAGCAAATTGGCTAAAGTGAACACACACAAAAATATTTTTAGAATATCTGCAGATAATAACCTTCAAACTTTATATCATCCAGCTGTTTGTCTTTAAATTAACTAGTTAGGTTCTTTCATGAATCATAAATAGTTTTCAAACATGGAGTCTTTCCATTGTAGCAGATGTATGGGGGTACCATGTTTTTCAGACCTTCGGGTCAAGTCCCATGTAGATGATGACTTTACTAGCAAGCCTGCCACTTTGGAAAATCAACATAAAGTAATTATATATATATCAGTAATATGGTAACAAATCAGCTTATTTGTATACTATGTTTTCATGCAGGTTCCGGCCACGCTGCCCTGTTCCTTCACAGAGATCTACCTAGAGACCAATCTTTCCAAAATCTAGCATATTTATTCTCTGACATATGTAGTTGTGTGGAACAAAGACTTGTGGCACCACCTGCAATCTTTTTATGCAGTATGAATCTGGGTGTCTTTTAGGCAACAGCTAGTATCTCAGGAGTGGTTCAATGTACTGAGCTGAAATATTGGATGTACATAGATCTTTGATCTCTCCATCTAGCAATAGAGACTGGTGGTGTCACCTACAAAGTTTTTTTGTCTGGTGTTCATCTGTTGGTTTGCCATCTGTTCATCTTGTGGTTGTTTAATGTATTGGGCTTAAATAGTGCATGCCTATAGGTCTTTGCTACCTACGCAAGTACATTTCGTGCTGGAGACTGGTGTTGCCACCTACAATCGTTTTCACATGGAGTTGCTCTGTACATAGGCTTTGGGAAAAATTATAGTTCATATCTCAGGTGTGGCTTTGTGTATTGGTCAGAAATTTTGCAAAACTCACCAAAATGACGATACAGAAGAGCATTCTGCAGGTGATTCTATGTAACTTTTCTGGATTATGATTTAAGGCAGGTACCATATGACTCCTGTCTTTCAAAGATTCATAATTTATTCTGGTTCACTCAGGGCAACTGCCATCTTCTGAGCTTGGTTAGCCCAGTGCACTTGACTCAAAAGAAGTTTGTTGTATTGTGCGAAGTTGTAATTTTGACTTGCCCATACATCTCTGATGGCATTGTGGTATACCAGATTTGTGGCACCACCTACAATAAATTTTGCAGAGTGCATGTCCCTGCTTATTTTGTCAGGAGGTATTTGAAGTTTCATGGAGGAAAAAGGATATATTTAATAATTTATACATCTCTGATAGCTTTTTCATACACAAGGCCTGAGGTGTTCCCTACATTTGTTTTGGTCTCATGACTGTGCACATAACGCAAGAGTGGTCTGAAGTATCTGCCTGAGATTGTCCATGTCCATGCTTCAATGACTTTCTTGTACACAAAACTGGTGGTGGCACCTATAATTATATTTTTTTCTGTTGTGTACATCTATGCCAGTATTTCAGGAGTGATGTTTGTGTAATTGTTGCTTTTACTGGAGTTAAAATTGTTCAGTGTTTGCATTGTGCATGTCACACATAATTCAAAATTAATCCAGTGCATAGGTTCGCATTAGACATGTAGGCCTTGTTATGGAAAAAATTATTATTTTGGGCCTTTCCTGCTTCTTTAAAAAATATAACTTGATGAAACTGTCAAACAGTTAGTTTTTTTTTACAAAAATGATCATAGGGTGAGGTTCTCTGAATTGTATAAGAACAGATCAAGATCAGTTTTTTGGTAGAGTCCTAGAAAACTGAAGTTTATCTTTTGGCTAGGTAAGCATATATCATACTGAAGGCTGCAGTAGTCTTCTTCTGCAAATCTGATATTTTAACTTTTGTAACTTTGAACCAAGTTTACTTATATGCTTTTTAGCAGTATTCATGGACATATTGCAATTAAGTGTGAGGTATTTTGGTAACAATTAAGTGTGAGATACTTTGGTAAACAATGATTCTGGATTTATTGTAGTTACAGTCTGTGCAGTGGTGGTATATACGCAGAGCTGTACAGGCAACTATTTATGTCCAAATCAGTGTTGAAATCCATGAAAACAATATATCTGTATTCTGTTTTTGCTTTTAATATACATCTGTTATTATTCTATACATTTTTAAAGAAAATCATATGAATATTACAGCAAGATAAAGGCAATTTAGCCAAAGTACAGTATGTGTAAACAGATAAGACAACAGGCATAGATTTTCTGTATCTCTATATAGCTTGGCAGAGGGCAAACTGTTTTAGATTTGGCAACAGGCCACGTTTCTAACGGCATCTACTTATAGCTTTTCCAGACTGCAACTGTATCAGATTAAGCAACAGGTCAAGTGTTCACTCAGTGCAGCAGCTCACATTTGAAAATGAGGTTTTTATGGTGCGATCTGCATCGACCTTGTTTTTTTAATTATTGGCAAAAACCTCATAATTTCAGCCTGTTTCGGCTTAAATATGATTTTTAATGAAACTCAAGCTGTATAAAATGAATAAAATATATCTTTATTCTGATATTGTTTTCAAAAGGGCTGTGTTATTATTCTAAACATTTTGATGAAAAAAATCAGTATGAATATGCAACTTGAAAAAAAACTTTGTATGTTATGCTTTTTACTTTGCATAAACAAATTTGGCAACAGGCAAACATTTTATTTGTTTCTATATATATTTGCAGACTGCCAACTATTTCAGAATTGGCTACAGGCCAAGTTTTAGTCTTGATCTATTTTAAGCTTTAGCAGACTGCCAGCTGAGGCAGATTTAGCAACATGTCAAGAATTCACTCAGTGCAGTGGCTGTAGCTGGCAATGAGCTTCACTTGACCTTTGACAAGTACAGGTAAACTCCTGGCTCAGCTTGGACAGCTGAGTGCACCTGACTTGAGAGAAGTTTGATTCATCTGCCTGAAAATTTTGTCGTATCCTTGCATATATTTGATGGCTTTCTAGTCCAAAAGACTGATATTGCCACCTACTACATTTAATTTTAACAAATATTTGAATAACTATAATTTTTTTTCAAATTAGTTCTGCTAGACAAGTTTTCAATGTTTACAAACCGTTGAGTTTTCATGGCTGATGCCAGGGGTTAGCTTGATTGTTCTCTGACACTGGCCATATCGAGCAGAAACAGGCGCAAATTCATCAAAGTTCACAATTTTATGTTAAAACATCTCTGTAACTCCTTATTGTCACTATATATATATATATATATATATATATATATATATATATTGATAAAATTAATTTCCCCTTGAAATCTGGTGTGGCAGAAGTGCCAGTTCTGCGTGTATAATACTGCATACAAATCAAGTTGTGCAAATTGTGCACACGAATGGTAAGCCGAGGAAGTTCAGATCTCAAAATAATTCTCCAGTTGTGCAAATGGGTTTTTCCTGGTTGGAACGTGATTGGAAAGCTTTCTACTAATGTCACTAGGAAACTCGAAAATGCAGTTTGCACATCTTGATTGGAATGCAGCATAAACAAGCACACTTTCTTGGTTTAATGTCCAACCATGCAAGCAACATTATCCAAGGTGTGCAGAGCTAACTCGTCTGTGCCATCATATCAAACTTACCACCTGAAAGCCCTTTATTATTAATGATAATGGTTATGATATGAACCATCAGATCAAGGTCAGGTCCCTAATTTGACCATTAAGCTCCTTGGAAACGGACAATACAAAAGCCCCTAAAAATTAGACATGGTAAAGCCCCTAAGCGACATTCATTGGTAATTCATTGTTAGCCCCTAGGGAACGGACATCTCGTAAGCCCCTAATTCAGAAAGCCCTTAAATCATAAACATTGGTATTGCCGTCCGTCCGTCCGTCCGTAGATGTGGCACGTTTTGAAAAACCATAAGACCTAGGAATCCAAAATTCGGCATAATGTTAGATGTCCCCAAGATCTCCTACCAAGCCGAAAACTGGGTCTTTGCGACTTCGTTCCTTTGAGAAATTAAGGAAAAACCTCAATTTTTTTTTTATTAAAAAACTTTTTTTACACTTCAGGACTGCCTAATATCAAAACCACTCATCTGTTTTTCCTCATATTTACCATAATTATTCCTCTATATAGTTCCTATGTACATGCCAGAAATTATGTCTGTATTATATAAATTTAAAAAGTTTGGGCCCAAACATAATGCATTGTGTAAAAAATCAGGAAAGATATTTGATCACTTAACACAAAATATGTTAAAGCTATAAACTTTTTTTCCTGTAATATAACTTAAATTAATAAAAATTAAATTGTATACCCAAAATTAGATCAAAATCTTTTAAATTTTTTTAAAAATATTAACAAAAATAAAAAATTGGTACCTTAAATTTTGACCATGGCACGTTTTTTTCCTATAAGTACTGTGAATTTAATTTTCACAGCATGTTTCTTTTAGCATTTTTTCTGTAAACACCAAAAATTTGAAACCAGTTGATCAAAAACTGTAGATTTTATTCAAGTTTTCAAGCACCATGTAACATATTGTTTACATCAAGCTAGTGTCATGCAGTTTGCAAGTGCTCAGCTCCCCAGCTTCAGCTCTCAGTTCCTAAAATTTGGCATACAATTAGATGTCTCAAAAATCCCCTACCATGCCAAGAATTTGGTCACTAGGACTTAATACCTTTAAGATATTAATGAAAAACTTCATTTTTCCATTAAAAACCCATTGTTACACTTCCAAGACTGCCTGATATCAAAACCACTGATCTGACTTTAATCATATATAATAGACATATTTTTCTATACATTCTCTATGCACATGCCAGAAATGATGTCAGTATTGCGTAATTGTTTTAAGTTATGGGCCAAAACATAATGCACTTTGTAAAAAATCAAGAAATATATTTACTCCCTTAACAAGAGGATTGCTGAAGCTAGAGATTTTTTGTCAGGGATGTAACATTATTTAATCAAGATTCAATTGAATACCCAAAATTAGTTCTGAATTTTTCAAATTTTATAAGTTATTAGTATAAATATTAAATTAGTACCTTAAATTTTGCCCAATTTTGACCATGGCATGTTTGTTTCCTGTGAGCACTGTTGATATAATTTTCATATCATGCACACATAAAGATTTCAGCTTTTTAGTTTAAAAAGCTGAAAGAAATTGGCCAAAAATTGTAGCTTTTATTAATGTTTTTATGAGACCATGTCAGACCTTGGCTCTCTGTAGCACCTCTTGAGTCACCTGTATGTTGACCTTGTTGAACTTTCAGCAAATTATGCATGCTTGAGGCGAGGCATAAACTGGGACGTCTAGGCAGCTTATTATATAATGGCAAGCCACAGTTAATCCAGGTGTCCAACCCAATTCATCTAGTAGTTTTAACCAACAACATAACAATAAACAATAAATTAATAAATTTTTATTGGTTTTTAATAAAAAATTAAAGAAAAATAGAAAAGGAATTTGTTAGTTGATAATAACAGGAAATTAACTTGTCACGTATTCCAGATAACACCATGCAGTCACCTTTGGTATTTTTCAGTTCAATTTTAATGATAAAAAAGTAAATAATATTATTCATTACTAATCATTAGGGATCATATGAAGGAAATTAATGATAGACAAAGATACAGTTGATAATATTAATCTAGATTCCTTCTGTGTCTAGTGTGTACATTGATTTGAAATTAATCCAAAATGAATATATTACATTTTTTTTTAATATAAATAAAAGCCATAAAACCAGGTACTTATGATCATTATTTAAATGTGTGAATTTTGTATATTCTGGATTCTCAACATCATTGTTTGGCGAAAACTGAATAAATACCAGACATGGTGCGAATACTTTGCAATTGTATTTAAACACGAATATGAATATGTACTTCATTATAAAATTTCTTTCATAAGAATGGAAATTCAGGTAAAAATGAAAGTATATGAATACCAGTGCAAATACTTTCAAAATGTATTAATGAATGCATTCATGAATATATTCTTTAATATTATTTTAATAATCATTTCAGTTTTATTTTATTTGAAAAAAATCATACCATTTCTCTTATTATTTTTCATAAAAATTATATTTGGGACAATATTTGTAATATTTTAAATAAATAGTTAAACTCTTATATTATATGTTCTGTTTATAAGTTATATGGCCAAGTCAAAATCTGTGTGACAATCGCACTCTATTTGTTAATAAAATAAATGAAATTAATCCTCTTTCCTGTCTCCAAAGGTACTATCAAAATCATACATAAGCTAAACAACAACTCATAATACAGCTTATTTTTATTACCACATAAAACCAGCATGTGCCTCATTTCTAAATCATATTTTTTTAATCATATATAACAGCTGAGCGCCGTGACCCATAGGTCCCTTGTTTTGGCTTACTGCATTTTCTCAGATTTAATAGGGAAAAGGCTAAAAAAACTTTAAGAGTCTTCTTCTCATATTAAATGTTGTGGGATACAGCTTTTTTGGTGCCACTTGCATTAGTTTATATTTACGGGGGAAAAGCCAATAGGCTGATGGGCTATTGTTGTCACCCAAGCTGTCCGTACGTCTGTCTGTCCGGCGTCCGTTTTTATCGGATTTTTCAATTTTGGCCTTTTGTGCAGGATATCTCCAAAGGTATTCAACACAGGAACTTCCATTTCTTCAGTGCTATTGCATATTTACAAAATTTTGGTCAAGTTCAAAGATGGGTGATCTTGACCTACTTTTCAAGGTCATAGAGCTTAGAATAGAAAAAACGTAGGTGCTTATTTCTCAGGAAGCATTTGGTGGATTGTTATGAAACATGGTACATACCTCTCCAGTTTAAATTTATAACTGATTATCAGCTTTTGCTAATATTCTAGTTTCGAAGTGCAGTGCTTACAGATACTAGCCTATTTTTTTGGTCTGTTGGCGCATAATGACCACTTACAAATCAAGTTTGCGTTTCGTCCCAGCTGGCCTATTTTTGACCATATGACAGATCCTGAACATAGAAAATTTCATTAAAAATAGAAATTTTTATGAAAAATGCACATGTATCGACTATTTTCACAATGCCTTCAGATACTGACGGTTTTTGGTGTGTTGCTTGATAATGACCCGTTACAGATCAAGTTCGCATTTTGTCATGGTTTATCTATTTTTGACCATATGACAGCTCTTGAACTTAAAAAAAATTTAACAAAATTTAACAAATATTTCTAATTTTACTCCAGGCGAAGGCATTCGTGTCGTTCCGACACATCTAGTTCTTCATATCTTTGTCAACAATGCTCATAGCCGGATGAACTATAGCTCATTTTATTCATCATTAAATGGCCTTTTACCTTGATGCATAAATGCTTCAGTCTGACGTTACCATGGTTACAAATTAAAAAAATATGGAATTTCAAATTTTAAAAATATTTTTTGGAACTTTGTCATTTTTGAAGATAGACAGGTCTAGTTAAAGCGAACCTGTGAGCTTATGCGATGGTGTGGCGTCGTCCGTCGTCTGTACGTTAAACCCATACTATCTCGAAAACGGCAGGAGTTTGCACCACCAAATTTTATGCAAAAAAATTACAAATCTATGTGTATCATATTTTGCTTTAATTTTTTTGGCTCAATGCAATTTCTCAGATTTAATAGGGAAAAGGCTAAAAAAATTTTAAAATCTTCTTCTCATATTAAATGTTGTGGGATACAGCTTTTTTGGTGCCACCTGCATTAGTTTATATTTACGGGGGAAAAGCTTTGAAAACTATTGAAAATTCTCTTCTCCAAAACTGTTCAGCCAAATTGTCCATTCAAAAGCATATTTGAAGCTATCATCACCAGATTTTATGCCAATGTTGGTCACATTAGCCATTTAGGTATTGTTGGTGCCATCTGCTACCTTTTTTGTACGGGGGACATCGGTTATCAGTACATTAACCCATAATTTCTCAGGAACAGCAGGAGGTTGCATCCCCAAAATATACACAAAAATCAGTCGCATATCAAATGTTCTGGGATACAGTTTTTGTCGCCACCTGCATCATTTTACGGGGGAAAATCTTGCAAACCTTGAAAATCTTCTCCGAAATCATTGTTTAATATTTCACCCAAAAAAATGATCTCAGGGATAAGCTCTCTCAAGTTTGTTCGATTGCTTCAAGTTTGGATAATCTTGGCCGAGTTACAGGAATTTGAAATAAGTCATTTGGCCAAACTAACATAATAATCTCAGAAACGACAGGAGCTAGGGTCACTAAGTTTTGTGCAAATGTTGCAACATGACTCATGATTGAAATTGAGGTTTTGTGGTGCCACCGTCATCGACCTGTTATTATATGATAAATCACCTTGTAATTTTAGCCATTTTCAGCTTTAAAATATTTCACGATGAAACTGAAGCTGAATGGTTTTACAGGGTCCGTACGTCCTTAAAAAGTCATGATTTTTGAGATTTTAAAAATCAGTACTTAAAAGGTCATGATATTTTAGAAAATTCTCAAAAGTCATAAAAAAGTCATGATGTTTCATTTTCTTACTGTCTAAAAATATTTTCGTATCATCTTTATTATATTTATGAAAGATTGAACGTACATGATAAATGAAAACCACCTAAACCAGACTACACCTGGACATTTCTCCCCTTTGAGCTGTTCCAACTTAGGTTGGCATCTGCTCTTCCCTATCTGGGCGGTCAACCCCCCCCCCCCCTCCCATTGCTTTCATGCTATTCTTACGAATACTTTCATAAAAAATATGCCAGGGCAGTCTTCATTCCACTGAACATGTATTTAAGATACAAATTTTAAGAACTGAGTGTTGTTCGAAGGAAACCAAACGAACCAATTCTAAGCTTTTATGTTATGGACAATCACGGCAATGGCGAGTTTTGTGTCAATGCAGTTTGACATGGGGGGGGGGGGGGCCTGAAATGGTTCGTATACGAGACGAATAAAAATGAAAGGTATTTCACAGTCGTTAGCAATAGAAAAAAATCAGCTAAGTCTATGAGTTTCAGATGTTAAATCATAAATAAAAATGCTTTTTTAGATATTTTTTCAGTGATGAAGGGCTGTCGTGTATTAAAATTTGCAATTTAAAATATGTTTTTAAATGAAAGAAAGGTTGAATATGCTGCCGTTTTCAGATAGGTATTAATAACAATGTTACTTTTATAGTCATTACTATAGCTTTATTGTTTTCCAGTAAGAGATTCCAACGCTTCTTTTCTCGGGAGTCTACCGAGTTTTAATGCCAAATGCCTGCCCTTCCGGGCCAACAAATGCATCGCAAATTTATAATGCCCATACTCCAAGCACTCGTGTATCTCTTGAAGTTCATAACTCGACAAAAACGGATTAATATTATATATACTTGTAAGAAAGTTTTATGCAAAATGCCAATGAGGCCTCATGTATGCGCGTGTAACATATTTTTCAGCCATGCATTCCATATGGTTTGGCGGGAATCTGTTGCCCTTCACATGTACATTCACTGATTCGGCCCGTACTCATTTTAATAGAACTGACGGGACGTTGTGAATACACAAGCCGGCTTGAACAATAAGTCGCAAAAACCAAGAGTTGAAATAAAATATTTAAGATTTTAAAATTAAAAATGGAGGATTTGCGAAGAAATTGTCCTGAGGGATATTGCAGAAAAAAGCCACGGTCAACTTCAATGAAATGAGTAAACAAGTTTTCCCGTTTTATTACTCCCCGGTAACGTAGATGGTGTAGATGCATGCTTCTTCATGGTATCAGGGTTCGTACGCACCTTGAAAACCTTGAAAAGTGCTTGAATTTACCCATTTCAATTTCAAGGGCTTGAAAAGTGCTTAAAAAGATACTGGTTTGGAAAAGTGCTTGAAAAGTAAAATTTTGTGAAAGAGTTTGGTGTATGTTGTGTGTATGCATACCTGGTATTTTAATATCGACATTCGGGCATATCTACGTCAATCAAATGTATGAAATATAATTAACCCAGTCGTGGATGAATGAGACTGGGCAGTGAAAGTGACGATATAACAAGTTAACATACGAGGGTAATAACCATGATTATTATCAAATAGTAAGTGAGCTGCTTTACTGGAAAGATCGTGGAGATTTCCCCCGAGGCACGTATAAAAGCTCTTTATTTGAAAACTCAATACAGACGAGTTCACGTAAGTATTTTCGAAAGATTTATAATTTAAATTTAAATGTAATACTACAGAGATTATTAATATAGCTATTGAGAAGATCTGTCCAAAGGAAATAATTATCTGGGAACAAGCCAGGGGAATAAATGTGTGAAAAATGAATGATTGGAACAATTCGAATCTGAGGGATAATCTAATACTTATCAAAGGAATTCAGTTCACGTTTGTGCGCAATGTTCTCTAAAACCGCGCTGTGTACAATATTGTGCCACACATCATTTTAAAGGTTATTATCCCCGCAGTGACATAGGCGATATGAAAATAAATAATTTTTTATATACATATAATTTTGAGTGATTTTTCCATTTTTTTACCGAGCACAGCCGAACTGTCTTCGGCAATTACCGGAATGCGTGCATCGTGGTCACTTAACCCCTAACACTAAGGACTATTGTTCATATGAATAACGCTTGCTTTCAATGAGGGATTTGACCCAGATGCGTGATCGGTAAAAGAGAAAAACACATGTTTCTCGCTTTATGAAATGGAGAGTTCAACCCAGGAGGATTAATGACAAAACCTAATTCAAGGTCCCAATTTCAGGAACATGCGTGGAGTGGGGTGGGGTGGAGTGGTGTCTGGGGTTTCAGGCCTATAAATTTGTCTGATACGATGAAAAAAAACATTGCGGCGGTTGAAAATGAATACGGACCCTCTGCATGGAATTCCGTTGGGTCCGCTTCTGCTACTTATATGCATATTTCTGTTTCTTTCTTCAGGAACAGTTTCCTTGCAACGTACATCTAATATATCTTTCATGTTTTCCTCACATCAACCTAATCTTTATACGTCCACCGATAGAATCCAGTAAAATTTCATCGAAAACCTGAATGCCCCCGCGTCTCATTCCGGTTCGCAATGTCAACACCATCACTGGCCAGGTCATCAAGGTAAACATACCGGGGTATAAATTTCTTGCCACGAGGACAGAACCACAAAATGAATGTTAAAAATATTGGAGCGACTGCAGGATCACTTGCGCACTGTCTCCACCAGATTATGAGTTTATACGGACGGACGGTATAATGTTAAGGATTCATGTAATTTAAAAGTAAGTGGCAAAATTAAGATACAAGCAGCTGTACATAGAAACGTTTTCTGTTCACAGAAGTGTTATGCCTAAGAGAGGTGCGCGAGTTATTCTGCAATCGTGCCAAAATGTTTATACATATCTTATGGAGACAGTTTCCCACTGAAAACCTATATTTCCAGTTAACTTTTGGATTAAAAAAAATGAGCCAACATTTCACATCTCAGTTAATAAATCTCCCCAACCCCGGCAATAAGCCCGGTATACCGGGTCTATCAGCTAGTAATAATAAAAAACTAATTCGCTCAGTAGAATATGTTGTTTAAATCAAGTTAACTTTACGTTTTACATTGGTAACTCGGCGATAATAATTATATCAAAGGGGTCCCCCCCAACGAACCCGACCCGACCCTGTTTTGGTTTAAGGTTTTCAGTTTACCCACGGGTTGTGTTTTTTTTTATCTTGGTACCTGCGCATTCCACGTGTACGCGCTGTGATCATCATTTGTTAGCTCCCTAAGACCACTGATCAGCGAAATACAGTTCACACGCGGGGTCAATCCAATTCAGGATAAATACTGTTTGTCCGAAATAGGTAAAGGTGTTTGGCAGGTACTGACGTATATTCACATACTTTGGCGTCAGTTTGTAAAAGGCTGGGATCCATAGGGGAAATCACATTTTTGTTGCGATGTGAAAGCCGTTTGTAAGCGTAGTACGCTGGCAGTTTAAAGAGTGATCAGCGACATATATACAACTTCTAGCATCGGCCCCCTCCTTGCCCTGCATAACGATTGCATAAAGCTCACCAATAAGAGATTTTTAGCGAACCTGTTAGCTTATGCAATGGTGCGGCGTCGTCCGTCGTACGTCGTGCGTCGTCTGTACGTTAACCATAGCTATCTCAAAAATGGCAGGAGCTAGCATCACCAATTTTTTTTGCAAATGATCAGTCATCCAAAAAACTATATCGGATTTTGTTTATTTTTTATCTAACTGCATTTTCTTAGATTTTATAGGAAAAAGGCTAAAAAAGCTTTAAAAATCTCCTTCTCCGAAACAGCCAAATTGTCTAATATTTCACAGAAACGATCCCTGGACCAATCTTTCTCAAGTTTGTTCGAATGGTTCCAGTTCGATGACTTTTGGCAGAGTTACAGATGGTTGAACTTTGTTAACTGTGCAAAAAAGCATATTAAAATTTAAATCTCAGGAGCGGCTGCAGCTATCATCACCAAATTTTATGCCAATGTTGGTCACATAGGTCATATCTGAAATTGAGGTATTGGTGGCGCCACCTGCATCGGCCTTTCTTGTACGGGGTCATCAGTGCCTGTAACACACTGAGGGCTACAAAAAACGTCTTCTCTGAAACCATATGGCCAAAATGTTTAATATCGCACAGAAATGATCCTAGGGTAGTGCTTTCTTAAGTGTGTTCAAATGGTCTCTTTTCAGTGACTTTTGGCCAAGTCGTGGGAAGCTGAATTTAGTCATATGCCATAACAGCCCATTTTAGCTCAGTGGCTACAAAGATCTTCTCAAAAACCAGGTGGCGCCACCTCCATTTACGTTTACTCTGCAGACATTCAAGCTCATATCTCGGGAACCGTTTAACCGATTGAGCCAAAATTTAGCATGTGTATAGATCTCACATAGCTCTTCATCATAGGCAAAACTGGTGGCGCCACCTGCAACCATTTTTGCACATCGTCCATCTGTTCATCTGCTTTGGGATAAAATCACTCATATCTCAGCAGTGGTTTGACTTTTCTACCTGAAATTTTGCAGGTTTATACATCCTGGACAGCTTTCTCGATTTTATGACAAGTGGCGCCACCTACATTCACGTTTACTCTGCAGACATCCAAGCTCATATCTCGGGAACCGTTTGACCGATTGAGCCAAAATTTTGCGTGTATATAGATCTGACATAGCTCTTCATCATAGGCAAAACTGGTGGCGCCACCTGCAACCATTTTTGCACAGCGTCCATCTGTTCATCTGCTTTGGGAAAAAATCACTCATATCTCAGAAGTGGTTTGACTTTTCCGGCTGAAATTTTGCAGGCTTATACATCCTGGACAGCTTTCTTGATTTTATGACAGGTGCCGCACCTACATTCATGTTTACCCTGCAGACATCCAAGCTCATATTTCTCGAACCGTTTGACCGATTGAGCCAAAATTTTGCATGTGTATAGATCTCACATAGCTCTTCATCATAGGCAAAACTGGTAGCGCCACCTGCAACCATTTTTGCACAGCGTCCATCTGTTCATCTGCTTTGGGATAAAATCACTCATATCTCAGAAGTGGTTTGACTTTTCCACCTGAAATTTTGCAGGTTTATCCATCCTGGACAGCTTTCTCGATTTTATGACAGGTGGCGCCACCTACATTCACGTTTACTCTGCAGACATCCATGCTCATATTTCTCGAACCGTTTGACCGATTGAGCCAAAATTTAGCATGTGTATAGATCTCACATAGCTCTTCATCATAGGCAAAACTAGTGGCGCCACCTGCAACCATTTTTGCACAGCGTCCATCTGTTCATCTGCTTTGGGATAAAATCACTCATATCTCTGCAGTGGTTTGACTTTTCCACCTGTGATTGTCTACCTAGTTAGTACTTCAGCCAGACCCCAAAAGTTGGATCATCGGTACCATTTTGGTGACAAATTTTCACCATGTTTGCTTGATAGGTATACATGTGTAGGTAATAAAAATGCCTGATAGTAGTATGAAAGTGGTAGCTTTCAGTGAATAAAAGGATGTTTTATGTCGGAAGACGTATATATTTTTAGCTCAGCTGACTATAAGTCATCTGAGCTACAGTCATGGTCCATTGTCCGTCGTCCGTCCGTCCGTCCGTCTGTCTGTCCGTCTGGATGTCCGTCCGTAAGACTGGCACGTTTTGACACCGTTGGACCTACGAATCTGAATTTCGGCATACAGTTAGATGTCCCCATAATCTCCTACCATGCCAAAAATTGGGTCAATAGGACTTCGTTCCTATGAGATATTAAGGAAAAACCTCATTTTTTTATTAGAAATCTATTTTCACACTTCAGGACTGCCTAATATCAAAACCACTCATCTGGTTTTCTTCATATTTACCATAAATATTCCTCTATATAGTTCCTATGTACATGCCAGATATTAAGTCAGTATTATATAATTTAAAAAAGTTATTGGCCCAAACATAATGCACTTTGTAAACAAATCAGGAAGATATTTTGTCACTTAAGACCTAAAGTGTTAAAGGTAGGGACTTTTTTTCCAGTAATACAACTTTAATTAATCAAAATTTAATTGTATACCAAAAATTAGATCAAAATCTGTTAAATTTTTTAAAATATTGGCAAAAATATAAAATTGGTACCTTAAATTTTGCCCAACTTTGGCCATGGCACGTTTTTTCCTGTAAGCACTGTGGATTTAATTTTCACACCATGTATACATAAGGATTTAATCTGTTAAAATCTGAAATTTGAAAATAAAAGCTGCAAAATTAGGCTAGTTATTGATTTTTTTTGGAGGCTCTTGTTGTATTCCCTTACATTGTCAAGCAGTCCACTTTGATGACTGTAGGTCATTCAGTGCACATCTCTATGCTCCCCAGGCTGTTGACATAATTTTAGATGTCCCCAAAATCTCTTACCATACCGAAAATTGGGTCATTAGGACTTTGTTCCTTCGAGATATTAAGGAAAAAAACTCCGTTTTCCATAAAAAAAGCCATTGTTACACTTCAAGGCTGCCTAATATCAAAACCACTGATCTGTTTTTGATCGTATTTAGTATTCACATTCTTTTATACATTTTCTATGAACATACCAAAAATTAGGTCAGTATTGAGTATTATTTTGAAGATATGGGCCAAAACATAATGCAATTTTTTAAAAAATCAGGAAATATATTTACTCACAAGAGAATTGCTGAACCTAGAGACCTTTTTTTCAGGAATATAACTTTATTTAATCAAAATTCAATTGTTTACCCAAAATTAGATCTGAATTTTGCAAATTTTTCAAGTTATTAGCATAAATAAAGAACAATACCTTAAATTTTGTCCAACTTTGGCACTGTTGATTTAATTTTCCCAGCATATATGCATAAGGATTTAATCTTTTAAAATCTGAACTTTCAAAAGAAATTGATTGGAATGAATAGCTTTTATTCATGTTTTCACACACCATGTCAAGTGTTGTTTACATCTAGCCCACCTAGTAGTACAGCCTTCACTTGCATTATGTAACCCACCCCAGGCAGCTTACCTTGGCCCAGCTTGGCCACTACTAGCAGGCTTCCCCTCGCCCTGCACTCATCCCCCCCCCCCAGCTGGTGCATAAACTAGATGAATGTTATAATTTTTCTGTATTTTATTTTATTCTTGGACATGCTACATTTTAGGTTTTGTATTGAACCACCAGGGTTACAATGATTAAAGTGTACATTTAATTGTGTCCACAAAGTGGTGTATTGCTGTGAAAGTCTGGATGTTCATGAGATAAGTAATTCCTTACTTCAGAAGAGTAAAAACTTCACCAGGTGTGAAATTGACTATTAATTCCAGTAATTAATTAAAACTGGGATAGTAATTAGCACAATGATATTGTTTGTCCCTCATTCAACCAACAGTGTGTATACTTTATTTGAAAAGATGTTATATTTTGTCAAATTTACTTTTATTTTATTTTGGTGAATAAAATTAAGCATGTCCTGAAAACTCCAATATGCAAAACTTTTTAATAGTGATTCAAGGAATATTCTTGTAGATGCCATGTTGTGGCATTATTTTCTTTTAAAATCAGTTAAAACATTTATGATTTAAAAATAATAAAATATATGTGTATGCATAATATGACCCAATGTTTTTTACTCTGTATATATAATGATTGCAACTTTTGCAACAATTCTAATATTTTAACTTATATTTTCAGGTTTTTTAATTAAAAATTTATAAACCTGTAAATAAAAAAATGATACAGATAAAAACTTCTTAATGGAAAAAGTGGATCTGCTTAAAAAAAATAGGATTATATATAAACTTAAATGCATTATTCTCTTGAAAGTGAAATAAAGGTATTAGTCCATTCTGAACACTTGCCTGTCCATCTGTAAATTTTCGTATGCAACACAGTATCTCAAAACTTTTACTGTTTTTCTTCATGACAGTCTTGTCAGAGTATTAGTTTGCAATCATATATTTAGAACTTTACTATAACCAAGTAGGAGGGCCCCTTTCCTCTTAGCTTTTCATATTCTTATATAAATGAAAAACATTACAATAGAATATTTCTACATCCACCTTCGTGCTGCCCTCACTTTTCCCTTCTCCGAACCCCATCCCAAAGTCAGCCTCAGTAAGCAAGAACAAGATGAATCAGATATATTCACACTTTAATATTTTGTATAACTATTCGTCAATAGGTACCTATGTACATGCCAGAAATTATGTCAATATTGTGTAATATGTAGACATAGTGGGCATCACAATAATGTACCTTGTCAAGACTAAAGAGATATTGTGTCATACAGTCACATATTCATAAATCACTTCATCAGCATAGTTAATCATAACATCATATCTGTCAAATTGAACGCTTGCAGACTACCATACACTTTAGATCCTTCAACAAATAGCCTTATCATCTACTACTGCTTATTACTGCTGTCATTGCATTCATATTTGCTCAAATATATCACAATTTTCAACCCCTCCTAAATAAATAAAAAATAAACCACTTTATTTGACTCTATTAATCCATCAGTCAGGTAATTTCATTTATCATTTACTCACATATTACATTTCATTCCTTTATAATAGCCCAAAATGTACATGATATTCATAAGCTTTATCGACTCGATATAGTATCACAGTGGAGAAACATTTATAGTCCAATCACGATCAGCTGAGCGCCGTGACCCATGGGTCCCTTGTTTTCATTTCAAGAACACCGACTTCAGAGTGGTTGTAAGCCCCATACAACTTTATATGCAAAACGTATCCAGTCAAATTTGGTCTCAAATGATAGCTTAAACCGTACGCTTCAGTATGACATGCCATTCATGACAACTGGGTGTATACTGCATAAATAATACATTCTTATAGTTAAGCTCACCCCTAGGAAAAACGACAAAGGAGTGGTTATATAAATTTACTTCATACAACTTTATATGCCAAACTTGTCTCCAGCAAAATAATATTTTTCAATGATGTATCATTTATGATCAATAGGTATATGCATGTTCAGTTATATTTTCTTATGCTCTCACAGGGGCAGATCCAGGATTTAAGAAAGGAGGGGTCCACGCCAGGACTGATTGCAAAGCCTATAAAAAAAGGTCCCCAGGTCCGGAAAGGGCGGGGGGGGGGGGTTCCAGGACATAAAACTTGGTCTGTAAACCTTCAAAGAAGTTGTGGCGACTCGAAAAAGGGGGGCCTCCTGGAACCCCCCCCCCCCCACACACACACACACTCCGCTTCTGCCTTACCCTTAAGGGAAATATTCGATATATAGAATACGTCAACAGATATAACGTTATGTCGGTAACCGAATACACCCATGAACTGCCGCAACTGTCAGCTCCAAGTACTGAGGTAATCTTGATCATTGGACTGGTATTTTGTTTGTGAACTATAGGTTGTCCTTACTTGTCAGGCCAAAGAAAATATAACTCCATTCGTTCCATAGCGAATTCATTACAGTTTATCAAAAGATTACTAAATAAGTATGAGGTGTGCTGAATTATTATAAGATTTGTCCTCACTTCATTTTAACTTTGCTGATCACAAGTGTTTGCATTCATACTGTTATGACCAGTACCCGGCATACTGATCACATGACTGGTATGTCAGTGTTAGTTGCAAGTATCGCCACTCATGTTGACTTGAGTCAAAATGATCTTTTTCAGTTCTTCCTACTCAAGTCAGGAAATAAAAAATATCTTTTATGTGAGGGATAGCGTTACCTTAGTGTAGTTAAACCTTTATTCGCTTATTGTTGTATTTCATATTTGATTTGACCTACAATTTGTAATGTCCTGTACCAAACATTGATCATGTGACTTTAACGAGTATATAAACAACAGATGGGACCATTTATGTTTACCTATTATCTTTTTCGAGCAAAATCGGTACATTTCCAGTTTTTTTCTGTTTGGTAAGAAAATTCAATATATATGTAGCACACGGCATTCGTTTTTCTAGATGGTTCCTGTAACGCGTGTGTACTGTGTATTATGTGAGATTCTTTAGATTTTTCGAAAAATAGAAAATTCTCGGCTTTAGGTGAAAAGTTATATAAAGAGGCTGTGTTTTAAAGCCGAAAGAGATGTGAGAGAATATTCCAGCGGACACAGAAGCGTGTATGTCAGTTTGTGGGACCTATTCCGATAAGTGCGGCAATTATAGATTTTCTTCAGATTGTCTTCTGGATTTGTGACGAATCATATTTTGTCTTCAGTTTACTTTCGGGATTGTTACAAGAGCTTTACATTGGACTGTTATCCTCCGAGAGAATTTGTGTGAATTGTTCGTCAGGTTTATACATTTTAAAGGACTTGTCGTTGTGACAGTGGTGGTTTCCAGGTACTGTGCACTATGTTTATTTTACTGTGTGATTATATTGATTTGCTGTTATACTGCTTAAATTTTACTGTTGTACTGTGTAATTGTATTGTTTTAGTGTTTGTTTTAAGAATAAATTATAGTTATTTGTTAACAAAACAACCACTGACTTCTTATTCATTCCCCTAGACATTTCACGCTGCCTAGTGTTACAGTATCTGATTTTTTTTATCTCCTTGACAAAATTTATGTTCATCACGCATATGTGATCTGTTGATATAAGTTCCGTAACACAAAATTGTGGGCTCGTCTTGGAGGCTTAATAGTTTTGAAAATTTATTAGGCCTTGACCTGGACACATCGTTTTATCATATATTGTTTACAAGATTACATATTGTTAACAATACATTGATTACAGGATTTATCTCAGTGTTTTTTTGTTATTGTTTTAACATCTTTACATGGCAGATTTCAAACCTGAGATATTTGTTGACGATCCCGACCCTGATCAACTTGAACAGTTGACAAAGGAACAGATGTTTCGTTTGGGACAACACTTAGGGCTAAGTGTGAAAAAAGCTTTGAGAAAGCCTGATATCATTGCTAAAATCATGCAAGATCTAGTTAGCAAAGGTTTAATTGAAGAGAGTGAAGTTGAAACATAAAAAAATGACAGCCTTGCTATGCAATTAGAATTTAAAAAGTTAGAAATGCAACATGAGCTACCATTAAAACAGTTAGAATTAGAAAAACAAAGAGAGGAGAGGGAAGAACGTGAAAGGTTAGAAAGAGAAAGACTAGAAAAAGAAAAAGAAATTGAGCTAAAACAAATGGAATAGGAAAGACTTAAACTGGAACATAGTCTACGTGCTGCCCCGACTCACAGTATTGATGTTGCTAAACACATAAGACTTGTCCCACCTTTTCAAGAAAAAGAGGTTGATAAATATTTCTTACACTTTGAGAAAGTAACTGAAAATTTAAAATGGCCCAAGGAAAATTGGACTATGCTGTTACAAAGTGCGTTGACGGGCAAGGCCAGGGAAATTTATACATAGCTTTCTGTAGAAGCTGCAGCTGACTAAAACCTGGTAAAACGGTTAATCCTAAAAGGTTATGAGTTAGTTCCGGAGGCTTACCGCCAGAAATTCAGAAATTGGGAAAAGCGCAAAGAACAGACCTACGCCGTATTTGCTGGGAAAAAGAGCAATTGTTTGATCGCTGGTGTAGTTCTAAAAATGCAATGAAAGATTATGACAATTTGCGCCAGTTGATTTTTTGTTGAAGAATTTAAGCGCTGCATTAACGCAGATGTTAAAAGTTTTCTTGATGTGAAAAGTCCTGAAACACTTGACATTGCTGCTCAATTAGCTGATGATTATTCATTGACACACAAAATGTCCTTTACTAGCAAATCAAACCAGTCATTCACAAATAAGAATGTAAAACAGTATGGTCAAAAGAAGTTTACAGCGCAGTCTCCCAGTACTAGAAGTTCTGATAGTTCAGCAAAGCCCATAGCTACACCTCAGTCCACGTCCACTGTGTCTAAGTCCAATCATTTTCGAAGAAAATCTGTAATTACTGCAAGAAGGAAGGTCATCTAATATCTGACTGCTGGAAACTTGCGAATAAACCAAATAGCAAACCTTCTGGTTTTGTTTCAAAATTTATGCATAGCATAGTACAAGAGCCAGGCTCTTTTCATGTAAATAAGGGGTATAACTCCTTTATTGACTCTAATAAAGAGTTTGATGCTACGGAGGCCCAAGTGCCGTCTGAATCCAAAGAAGAATCCGTAGCTTGCGGGGTAAAAACCTCAGTGGATTCCTGCGAGGATTTAATAAGGCTAGGTCCTTCCAAGACTTCTGCGAGGGGTATTCTTTAAATAAGGCTAAGTCCTTTTATGACTCTCGCGAGGGTATTTCAAATTAGGCCATGTCCTCTTATGACAAACAGAAGTTTGTTACTGCTGAGGAAAATTCCTCTGGTGACTCCCATGAGGAGTTTGATGATAAAAAGTATGTAGATTCCTTAAATGACTCTGAAAAAAAATTTATGACTGACACTGTCAATGTCAGTTCTTTGATGAAGCTGAGGTAGTAGCTTCCTCTCCTGACTCTGAAATGGAGTTATTCGAGCCATTCATACATGATGGTTTCGTATCACTTTCAAGTGATTTTTCAGACTCCATCCCTATTTGAATTTTGAGGGACACTGGTTCAGGCCAGACTCTCATGTTAGCAAACGCTTTGCAATGTTCTAATAGGCCTTTTACTGGTGCACATGCACTTGTTAATGGTGTGTTTTCAGACAAGCATACTTCAGTGCCGCTTCACAGTATCCATTTAAAGTCAGATTTGATTTCTGGGAATATTACTGTGGGCATAAGAACTACTTTTCCCTTTAAGGGAATTCAGTTGCTGCTAGTCAATGATGTTGCAGCTGACAGAGTTACAGCCTGTACCAATAGTGACAGAAAAGCCGTCACTTGATCAGGACACTGATCCGGAAAGTCAGGAAATTCCTGGTTTGTATCCTTCATGTGCTGTAACTAGATCTATGGCCAAGAAAAACACACATGAGGATAATGGTCCACATAATAACACTCTGGGAGTCACTAGTGACTCGTCTAACCACTCGCCTGTACAGGATACAACCGTTTCAAGGTCAGAAGTTATCGCGGAACAGCATAAGGACCATGAAATTTCATGTTTGTTTCCCAGTGCAGTTTCTAAAGATGAAATGTCACAGAACCCAGTTTGTTTCTGTGTTAAAAATAGAGTGCTTATGCGTAAATGGCGACCACCTGATGTATGTGCTGATGATGAGTGAGCCATCAAATAGTAATGCCCAAAAGCTTTCGCTATGAAATTCTAAGCATGGCACATGAGGCTCCTTTGTCTGGCCATTTAGGTATAAATAAATCTTATCAGAAATTAGTACACACTTCTTTTGGCTAGCCTTAGGAAAGATGTTGTACAATATTGTAAATCATGCCATACATGCCAGATGGTAGGCAAACAAAATCAGAATGGACCGTGAACTGGACATCCATTAAAACTGCCTAAAGAAAATCTCTTGTGTGAAAATCCTGATTCTCTTAGTTTACTGCAGTATGTCTCAGACTTTCGCACTAAACTACACAATGCTTGTGAGATTGCAAAGTCAAATCTAAAATCTGCACAAAGTAAAATTAAAACAAAGTATGATAAGCACACTGTAAGTAGGAAGTTTGAGCCTAGTGAAAAGGTCCTTGCCTTACTTCCTATCCCTGGCAGACCTTTGCAAACTAGGTATTTTGGTCCTTACATTGTTGACAAGAAAGTCAGTAATTTAAATTACATACTGTTGACACCAGATAGACGTTAGAAGAAACAGCTGTGCCATGTTAACATTTTGAAACTATATTATGAAAGAAATAGCACATCAGATGTTGTACAAAATGTTACTGCTGTTAATTGTGTAAAAACTGACCCTGACCCAGTTAAAGTAGATACTGATTGTAAGTGTGATGTAGACATTCAGTGTGGTACAGTACCATTAAAAACTCAGACGTGCTTAACAACCTGGATGCCAAACTGTCACACCTTGCCGCACAACAACAACAATAAGACCGCAAGAACCTGCTGCGGAATTATGGGCATTTGTTTGGTGAAATTCCAACGCGAACTAACATATTGTGCCATGACGTCGATGTTGGCGAGGCAAGCGCAGTCAAGCAGCATCCTTTATAGACTGAATCCAGAAAAGCAAAAGTATCTACAAGATGAGATTCAGTTTGCTGGACACTGATTTTATTGAACCTAGTGACAGTAACTGGAGTTCACCATGTATTCTTGTGCCAAAACCTGATGGAAGTTACCGTATGTGCACAGATTATCGAAAACTGAACTCTTTCACCAAGACTGACACGTTCCCGATTCCGGGGATCGATGATTGTATTGATGAGTCGGTAGCTCCAGATATGGTTCCAAGTTTGATTCTGGCAAGTTCTGCTGACAGAACGAGCGAAAGAAGTATCCGCATTTGTGACGCCGCAAGGACTGTATCAGTAGAAGGTTAAACCGTTTGGCATGACGAACTCGCCAGCCACGTTCCAGCGCCTCATCCATATGGTTGTCAAGGACATTCAGGGCTGCGACGCATATATTGATGACCCCATCGTGTACAGCGACACCTGGGAGAAACAACTGCAAATTTTTCGCGATCTGTTCGAAAGACTATGTGAACTTCGTCTGACCGTCAACTTAGTAAAATTTGAGTTTTGTCATGCAAAAGTAACATTTTTGGGTCATATTGTAGGGCAGGGTCAAGTTAAACCTGTTGATGCTAAAATAAGTGCTATTTATGCATTTCCTAGACCAGAAAACAAAAAGCATAGAATGCGTTTTTTAGGTATGGTTGGATACTAAAGGAAGTTTTGTCCAAATTTTTCTGCTGCAGCTGAACCTTTGACTAATTTGTTAAAGAAGAAACAAAAATTTGCATGGAATGTTCAGTGTGAAAATACATTTCAGAATTTGAAAGCAATTCTGCAAAGTTCACCAGTTTTGGAAGCTCCAACCTTTTCTGTACCTTTCAAGTTTGCTGTACAGCTAGTGATAATGCTGCTGGTGCTGGGTTGTTACAAGATGCAATTATAGCATTGATCATCCAATTTGTTATTTCTCAAGAAAGTTTAATGCAAACTAGAAAAAATACTCCACTATTGAAAAAGAAAATTTGGCTTTGATTTTGGCGTTGCAACATTTTGAAGTTTATGTTACTTCATCAGTCAAGCCTATCATTGTCTTCAGTGATCACAATCCCCTCACGTTCATGAACAAGGTGAAGTGTAAAAAATCAAAGATTGTTGAGATGGAGTTTGTCCTTACAAGATTACAACCTTGAAATCAAGCACATTAAGGAGAAAGACAATGTACTTGCAATTTGCTTGTCGAAATTTTTATGAAATGTTGTAAACTAGATGTTTATGTAATGTTGTAAATAAGATGGTTTTGAAATGTTGTAATAATTTAGTGATTGTGATCGCAAAAAGAAAGTTTTGTGAAAACTTTCTTTTATCTTACAGGAAGGGGAGTGTTACAGGTGCCCTTTTTATTGTGTGGCACGGGCGTAACTCGTGTTGTGGCGGCCTCGCCTGGCCGGGTGTTGCACTCTCAGTTTAATCCGTACTGGTTGAACTCTCGTTGTCATGCTAGCTTGGGGCTTTCTCGCCTGGCCGAGTCGGGCA
This sequence comes from Sipunculus nudus, assembly GCA_026874595.1. NCBI lineage: Eukaryota > Metazoa > Annelida > Sipuncula > Golfingiida > Sipunculidae > Sipunculus > Sipunculus nudus. The sequence goes on from CM049312.1 coordinate 49,416,954, forward strand.
GGCTGCATGTGAACCCTGATATGTAGAGACACGGCATTCGTTTTTCTATATGGTTCCTGTAACGCGTGTGTACTGCGTATTATGTTGAATTCTTTAGATTGTTCGAGAAATAGAACATTCTTGGCTTTAGGTGAAAAGTTACATGAAGAGGCTGTGTTTTAAACCCGAGAGAGAGGTGAGAGAATATTCCAGCGGACACAGAAACGTGTATGTCAGTTTGTGGGACCTATTCCGATAAGTGCGGCAATTATAGATTTTCTTCAGATTGTCTTCTGGATTTGTGACGAATCATATTTTGTCTTCAGTTTACTTTCGGGATTGTTACAAGAGCTTTACATTGCACTGTTATTCATCGAGATAATTTGTGTGAATTGTTCGTCAGGTTTATACATTTTAAAGGACTTGTCGCTGTGACAGTGGTGATTTCCAGGTACTGTGCACTTTGTTTATTTTACTGTGTGATTATATTGATTTGCTGTTTTACTGTTGTTGTACTGTGTAATTGTATTGATTTAGTGTTTGTTTTAAGAATAAATTATAGTTATTTGTTAACAACAAAATAAAACACTGACTTCTTTATTCATTCCCCTAGACATTTCACGCTGCCTAGTGTTACAGAATCTGATTTTTTTATCTCCTTGACAAATTTTATTTTCATCACGCATACGTGATCTGTTGATATTAGGTTCCGTAACAGCTTACTTGCAATAAAGCAAACTGGTATATATTCATGTTAAAACTCTGTCTGCCCCACGGTTCAAATAACTACCTAGTTTCCGTTACACAAAGTGGTATTTATTTAGAAAGCTCTCTCCTTAAGGAAATGTTAAACAGAGGCAAATCAGAATGAATGACTTACAGCTCTGCTTCACAGTTAGTCTTGACAGAAAGGCAAACTGGAATATCTATCATTTATTTATGGTGCAACCCAAGCAAAATATTGTAGGTACATTTACTGCTCTTGCCTTGATTTTATGTGTAAATTTTGTAGGACATATTTGCATGGAAATATTTCAGCAGGCAACACAGGCTTCTCTCAGCTGAAGGCTCTTTCATATTTCGCATAAGAGAGCGAATTTGGCCAGAAGCGCAAAAACGGCGGCCTAGTTTGTAGGTTATCACAGGTGACTTAGGCACAAATGTAACAAAAACTTACAAATAAAAATATACTGCTTAAAATGACTTGTCGCCCTTTTCTTTATTCTTCAACCGGAGACAAGCAAAAAAAAAACCATATATTTAAAAACAACTAGCCGAGTACCTGTGCCTGCATATATGGCATGTGTGACATTCAGCTTGCGACATCCGAGTTTTGGTCTATATATGGGCCCCCGATAGCAGCCACGTGGAATAATTGGGAGTATTAACCAATCAGGGTTAGATAAGTGCGTGGGTATGCGACACAAAAGTACTCAAAAACATCAACCAGGCATTAATTGTTTCTGCGGACAGTTGGTGGCAATGGTACATGTATCGGCTAACTAAAAAAAACGGAATAACACCTTTCTGTGACCACGCCCAAATCCACAAATTGTAGTTTGGTGCAAGACATGTTTTTTTTTAGCGAACCTGTGAGCTTCTGCGATGGTGCGGCGTCGTCCGTCGAGCGTTGTGCGTTGTCTGTACGTAAACCATAGCTATCTCAAAAACGGCAGGAACTAGCATCACCAATTTTTTTGCAAATAATCAGTCATCTGAAAAACTCTATCGGATTTTGTTTATTTTTGTATAACTGCATCTTCTTAGATTTTATAGGGAAAAAGCTTTAAAAATCTTCTTCTCCGAAACTGTCCAGCCAAATTGTCCATTATTTCACAGAAATGATCCCAGGAACAATCTCTCTCAGGTTTATTCGAATGGTTCCAGTTCGGAGATTTTTGGCCGAGTTACAGGAGGTTGAACTTTGTCATCTGTCCAAAAAAGCATATTAAAATTTCAATCTCAGAAACGGCTGGAGCTATCATCACCAAATCTTTTGCCAATGTTGGTCACATAGGTCATATCTGAAAATTAGGTATTGGTGGCGCCACCTGCATCAGCCTTTTTTGTACGGGGTCATCAGTGCCTGTAACACACTGAGGGCTACAAAAAACGTCTTCTCTGAAACCATATGGCCAAAATGTTTAATATCGCACAGAAATGATCCTAGGGTAGTGCTTTCTGAAGTTTGTTCAAATGGTCTCTTTTCAGTCACTTTTGGCTCAGTTATGGGAAGCAGAATTTAGTCATATGCCATAACAGCCCATTTTAGCTCATCTTCTTAAAAACCACTGGCCAAATTCTTAAATCTCACACATTAATTATCCTCAGATGTTGATAATTCAAGTTTGTTCAAATGGTTTTGGTTCAGTGCTATTTGGCTGAGTTACGGGAAGCTGAACTTAGCCAGTTTGCTGTATCTTCCTATATGAGTTATAAACCTGCGAAACGTTTTTCGACTGATGCAACTGAAGCCAGTTTGTTAAATATTTTACAAGAATAATCCCCACAATAATTCTTATAATAATTGTCATTAATGGTTCCACATGAATGATTTTGGATGAATTATGGAGACTGAATTGAGTCATTTTACCGTATATGTTAGCTTTGTGGTGCTGTTACATCTAGCCTGGCACCAGTTTATCAGCATCTATTACATCATGCCACTAGACATTTAGATTTCAGGTTATCTTTGCTTATATTGACAAGAAAGTTTTTTAAATAGTTTTTTAAAGATGATTTAAGTTATTCATCATACCAAGCAATGTTACAATCATGTATATTCAGCTCTCTGTGGCTATATAAAGACAACTGTACATGAGTTATAAGTTATTGGTATCCCTACTCAACTTAATTCAAGAATTTGCCATCAGTGAGGTTTATCTGAATTTTAATTTTGCATTCAGCATGCATCTGTAACAAATTTAACATATATTCCTGATTTCTTTTTTTTTATAAAAAAAGCAGCTGAAAAGCATTTTGTATTGGGAAAATTAATTTCAAAGTTATTTCAAGTAGGGACCACTTTTGTGTACAGATGGCAGCATTGGTTTACCATTGGCAGATTGCCAGTGCCTTGATGTTGGCCATTTGCCAAGATGATGTCAGCTCTATAAATAGTTTTGGCACAGTGCCAGGATTGGAAGAAGTGCAGCCAGGTATAGATCAAGAGTTCACTAAGTGCAGTAGTTGCATTCTATTTATAGCTTTGGCAGACTGCTCACTGCATCAGATTTGGCACCAAAGTTCAGCCTGGATCTATTTATAGCTTTTGCAGACTGCCAACTGTTTCAGATTATGCAACAGGTCAAGAGTTCATTCAGTGCAGCCAGGTACAGGTCAAAAGTTCACTCAGTGCAGTAGCTTGAGGCAGTAATTTGTCACAGTTCATTCGGGGGCAACTGCCAATATTTCACAGAAATGATCCCTATAACAATCTCTCTCGAGTTTGTTGGAATAATTCCAGTTCGCAGATTTTTGGCCGAGTTACAGGAGGTTGAACTTTAGTCATCTGTCCAAAAAAGCACACTAAAATTAAAATCTCGGAAACGGCTTGAGCTATCATCATAAATTATTCTGCCAATGTTTGCCACATGAGTCAAATCTGAAATTTAGGTATTGGTGGCGCCACCTACATTGATCTGTTTTTTACAAGCAAACATGTAATTTTAGACACTTCTAGCTTATACACTGTTTATGATGAAACTGTTAAGCTGATTAGTTTAAACTTTACAAGAATTATTCTATGGTAGGGTTCTGCCAGTTTTATATGAATATATTGGGTTAATGCAACTTTATAAAAAGCAGTATAGCCAACTGAAAAAGGCTTTCTGTGTTTGAAAACAGATTTGAAAACATGCAAAGTTTCAGCAGCAATGTAAAGAGGTCACTCAGTTCAACCAGGTGGGGTCCAGACATTACCATGGCAACTGACCTGGCTCTGCCTGGTTTCTAGACAATGTGTCTCTAGACACATCGTCTAGACGTCTAGACCACATCGTCTTGACGCAGAATGCCCAGATTAGAACTATTGGAACTATATCTATCAACTGTTTGAAAAATCTTGGTTTGCATTTCTAACGACCTGTGAGCTTATGCGATGGCGCGGCGTTGTCTGTCCGTCCTCCGCCGTCCATGGCTGTAAGTCAGAAACCGTCGGAGTTAGCAGCTCCAAATTATATGTAAGAATTAGTCACATGTGAAACTTGGTGCCCTAGAGCTTATTATAGGGTATTTGCATTAATTTAGATTTTATAGAGAAACAAAAAACTTTAAAAAATCTTCTTCTCTTAAACTGTCCAGCCAAATTGTCCAATATTTCACAGAAATGTTCCCTGGAACAATCTCTATCAAGTTTGTTTGAATGGTTCAAGTTCGGTGATTTACAGGAAGTTGAACCTAGTCATTTGCATGCTAAAATTTCAATCTCAGAAACGGCTAAAGCTATCTTCATCAAATTTTATGTTAATGTTGGTAACTTGAGTCATATCTGAAATTGAGGTATTAGTGGCGCCACCTGCATCAGTCTTTTGTACTGGGATCAACGGTGCCTGAAGCATACAGAGGGCTACAAAAAACTTCTTCTGAAAGCGTAAAGCCAAATTGTTTAATATTGCACAGAAATGCTCCTGGGGTAGTGCTTTGTTAAGTTTGTTCAAATGGTCTCTGTTAAATGATTTTGGCCGAGTTTTTGGAAACTGAATATAGTCAAATGTTATAGCAGCCCAATTCTGCTCAGTGGCTACAAAGATCCTTGATAATGATGTTGATAATTCAAATTTGTTTAAATGGTTTTGAATCAGGAAAGTTGAAAAATATATAAAAATCTTCTTCTCCGAAACTGTCCAGCCAAATTGTCCAATATTTCACAGAAATGATTCCTAGAACAATCTCTCGCAAATTTGTTTGAATGGCTCCAGTTCCATATATGCAGGGAACTGTCGGTTTTTTCAGACTAATCTATGGGATTCTTTGCTACCATTGCACATAGCCCGACACAACGCGCACTCAGCATCCACTCATCTTGCTACTATTATGCGCTTGGCGGCTATTGACCGCAAAGTGTGCCATAGCAAATAGCAGTCGCACAGTAGCATTTGCTACCCTTGCGCATAGTTTGCCACATCGCGCAATGAGCAGCCGCTGGACTTACTACCATCTGACACAGACCGGCTCATATGCGCAAAGTGCGCGGTAGCAAATCAGACCTGCGCGGTAGCAAATGGCTGTCATTGCTACCCACGGGGGCTATGCACTGACCGGAACAGGGGCTAAATAAAAATTTAACAAATCGCATATGTTGAAATACCTTTATTACAATAAATTATATCATGAAACATTCACCCAATTAAAATATTAACACGATATTTATATCTTTGTTCTGTTCCGTTCCGTAAATTATGCCCCTGTCACGCGTTCCATGTTCCGTTCCGTGTTTTAGGGCAGCCCCGGAAGACCCCCCAGGAGGTGTGAGTGAGGCATTTTGTTTTGACTTTGCCGAACTGATTTCAAAAGGCCGAGGCGTAGTGAATGCGCTGTAGCAAGTGCCATGGACCATATTTAGCTGCGATTGCAATGCGCAATGTGCCCTGTAGCAAATCAGATCTACGCGGTAGCAAGTACCCAATGGAGGATATCTATTGCGATCGAATCTTTTGCTGCTATCGTTTCAGTGCAAGTCTTTGTAGCCATAGGTTGCCCGGATAGGCCAGCAACAAGCTTTGCAATAGGCGTGTAAGCAATTAATAGTCGCAGAGTAACACATTGACCTGCGCAGTAGCAGGTGTTACGGGCCATATTAACCAGCGACCGCAAAGCGCAATGTGCACGGTAGCAAAACAGACCTGCGAGATAGCAAGTGCTTGTTACTGACTAATCATAGTCATAATTCTGGCATAATATATGATTCATTTCATTGATTTTTTTTTTCAAATAATCACACATGATATATTAACATTTAATTTTGATAAACACTTGTTCCAAACCTTTGTCGCCCTTCTCTTACAAAATCTGCATCTTCTATTCATACACAATATTGCACATTTATGTAGGGCTTGTTCACATGCTTTGTCTGTAAAACATAGACTTTTTCCAATAATTGATATTTTGTAATTTGAATTATTTCTAATTCCGATGAACCTTCAACATACCCAGGATCAGAACTGTCCAGATTCCATTCCAATGTCCTGATTTCAAGTATTGATGCAATATTCTAGAATAATTTATATCTCTCAGAAATTCTGTATAATTTTATTCATAATATACAATGTACAGTCACGCATTCATGTGAGCTTGATTTGCTGTTCACTTCTCATTCATGATTACATCGCTGTTGTCGGTTCTATCGATGTGTCTCTTCGTGATATATTGAAATATCAGGGTAACCCGTTTCCCGGATACAGCATATATTAATAGTGACAAACACTTTCTGGAGTATTTCATGCCCGAAAGGTTAGGGTAATCCGTATTCCTGATATAGCATATATCATTAGTGACCAACACTAAATGAAGTATTTCATGCCCGAAAGGTTAGGGTAACCTGTATCCCAAATATAGAATATATTAATAGTTACAAACATTTACTTGAGTTTTTCATGTCCCAATGCTTAGGGTCGCCCGTATCCAGGATATACCATATATTAATAGTGACAGATACTTACTGGAGTTAACAGTTACTGGTGTTTTTCATGTTCGATGGGTTCGGATAACCAGTGCCCCGGATATACGATATTAATAGTGACAAACACTTATTGCAGTATTTCATGTCCAAAGGGTTAGGGTAACCTGTATCACGGATATAGCATATATTAACAGTGACAAACACTTACTGGAGTATTTCATGCCCGAAGGGTTAGGGTAAACCGTATTCCGGATATAGCATATATTAATAGCGACAAACACTTACTGGAGTATTTCATGCCCGAAGGATTAGGGTAAACCGTATTCCGCATATTGCATATATTAATAGTGACAAAGACTTACTGTAGTATTGCACGCCCAAACGGTTAGGATAACCCGTATCCCGGATATAGCATATATTAACAGTGACAAACACTTACTGGAGTATTTCATGACCGAAGGGTTAGGGTAAACCGTATTCCGGATATAGCATATATTAAGAGCGACAAACACTTACTGGAGTATTTCATGCCCGAAGGGTTAGGGTAAACCGTATTCCGCATATAGCATATATTGATAGTGACAAAGACTTACTTTAGTATTGCACGCCCGAACGGTTAGGGTAACCCGTATCCCGGATATAGCATATATTAACAGTGACAAACACTTACTGGAGTATTTCATGACCGAAGGGTTAAGGTAACCTGTATCCCGGATAAAGCTAATATTAATAGTGAAAAACACTTACTGGAGTATTTCATGCTCGAAGGGTTAGGGTAACACGTATCCCGGATTAGCATATATCAATAGTGACAAACGCTTACTGAAGTATTTCATGCCCGAAAGGATAGGGTAATCCGTATTCCTGATATAGCATATATCAATAGTGACACACACTTAATGAAGTATTTCATGCCCGAAGGGTATGGGTAACCTGTATCCCGGATAAAGCATATATTAATAGTTCCAAACACTTACTGGAGTATTTTATGCCCGAAGGGTTAAGGTAACACGTATCCCGGATTAGCATATATCAATAGTGACAAACGCTTACTGAAGTATTTCATGCCCGAAAGGATAGGGTAATCCGTATTCCTGATATAGCATATATCAAAAGTGACACACACTTACTGGAGTATTTCATGCCCGAAGGGGTAAAGGTAACACGTATTCGGATATAGCATCTATTAATTGTGACAAACACTTACTGGAGACTTTCATGCCAAAAGAGTTAGGGTAACCTGTATCCCGGATATAGCATATATTAATAGTTCCAAACACTTACTGGAGTATTTCATGCCCGAAGGGTTAGGGTAACACGTATCCCGGATTGGCATATATCAATAGTGACAAACGCTTACTGAAGTATTTCATGCCCGAAAGGATAGGGTAATCCGTATTCCTGATATAGCATATATCAATAGTGACACAAACTTAATGAAGTATTTCATGCTCGAAGGATTAGGGTAACCTGTATCCCGGATATAGAATATATTAATAGTTCCAAACATTTACTGGAGGGTTTCATGCTCGAAGAGTTAGGGTAACCCGTATCCCGAATATAGCATAAATATTAATAGTGACAAACGCTTACTGAAGTATTCCATGTCGAAGTGTTTTTGGTGACTCGTATACCGGATATAGCAAATACTAAAAGTGACAAACACTTACTGGAGTATTTCATGCCCGAAGGGGTAAAGGTAACACGTATTCGGATATAGCATATATTAATTGTGACAAACACTTACTGGAGTCTTTCATGCCAAAGAGTTAGGGTAACGTGTATCCCGGATATAACATATATTAATAGTTACCAACACTTACTGGAGTATTTCATGTCCGGAGGATTAGGGTCACCCGTATCCAGGATATACCATATATTAATAGTGACAAACACTTAATGCAGTATTTCATGCCCAAAAGTTACGGTAAACCGTATCCCCGATAAAGCGTATATTAATAGTATTATTCTTATTTAGCATAAGAATATATCCATGTGTCATGTAAACATACAAAGCGACGGTACTCGGGGGAAAAACGAGCAACAGCAAAAGCAAACTCCAAACTAGATCAGCTACGAACTGTCCTAAATCATCAGCATAAATTTAAAATTATAGGTATAAGTGAAACCTGACTTAATAACTCTGTGACTGACGAAGAAATTGAGCTCTCGAACTACAAATATATCGCAAGGACAGGCAAACTAGAGGAGACGGAGTTTGTATTTACACGCACTCTTCACTGCCTTGCAAAAGAAGAAGTGATCTTGAAAACAATGATTTAGAACTGATATGAATTGAAGTGTGTCTGAAACCCAGACCAGTCCTGGTAGCAATATGCTACAGACCACCAGGTATGACCAGACCCCAAGCAATTGCGGTTGTGAATAACCTACAGGATTCAATCCAAGCGGCTATGAATATAAACAACGATGGTATCTATATATTAGGAGATTTCAATGATCGATGTACTGAATGGAAAAGTATTCACATACACAGTGAACTAAAGCAGGATCTGGTTGACATGACCACATCATTCGGCCTAGTTCAACTTATCAACGATCCAACTTACTTGACAAAAGACTCGGCGAACATCCTTGATCTACTTTTCACAAGCACACCTGGAAGTGTTACAAAATCAGGAACCCTACCACGCATAGGCACATCACATCATGCTGTGATATACTGTAACATAAACCATAAAAGAATATTTGATAAACCATATAGAGTTGAAATTTGGAAATACAAGGAAGCAGACATAGAAGGGCTCAACACAGCAACTGAGACTTTCTATTAAGAGAAATACACGAAGAAATATATGATATTAACTATGCTGCAGAAAGCTGGACAGACCTCATACTTCAATTAGCCAAGGAATATATACCATGTCACACTGTTAAAATACATCCAGAGGATAAACCCTGGATAAACAAAGACATCAAAGATACCATACGCACTAGAGATAGACTGTACAAGAGATACAAAAACACAAGACAAGACCATCACTTTGAAACCTACATGAAAGTAAAAAATTAACCAAACGTTTAAATAGAACAAGCATAAATGAAACACAATAACAGACTAGAAGCTAAATTAGTAATAACTATTTCTAAATTCCTAAATTAGGAATAACTCTCCTAAAACATACTGGAGTTTGGCAAAAGAGATATATAGAAATAAAGCCAAAAGCTCCACTCCAACCTTGATTGAAGATGGAAAACAATACAACACAGCTGAACAAAAGGCCAACCTACTGGCAGAGTATTTCGCATCAAAATCCCAGAAACCAAACTTGCCACCCGACTATGAAATAAGGACACTACAGTCAATACCTGGAGTAGAGTCTATACAAATAACAGAACATGAAGTGACTAATATCCTGAAAAACGACACACAAACAAAGCACCAGGATTAGATGGGATTAGCAACAGGTTGTTGAAAATTACAACAAGAAGCATAATAACATCACTAACAATATTATTCAATGAAGTTGTGACGTCTGGGACCTTTCAAAGGATATGGAAGGAGGCAAATGTTACTCCAATTTAAAAAAAAGAGACAGACAAAATAAAAAGAATTATCGCCCAGTATCCTTGTTATCGACTGTTGGGAAAGTACTAGAAAGAATAAAATTCGACAAACTGTATAGGTACTGTGAAACCAAAGGCTACCCACATGGCGAAACTTGGGTTACAAGAAGATAGATTCAACAATAAACCAGTTGACATATATTGTGGATAATATATATAAAAATTTAGATAATAAAAAAGAAAATTTAGTGTTCCTCGACCAATCTAAGGCCTTTGACAGAATCTTTCATGATGGCTTAAAAATAAACCTAAAGAAATAGGAACAAATGGGACATTGCACGAATTACTATGCAATTATTTGGACAACCGTAGAATGAGGGTGGTCCTTTATGGAAAAAAGTCCAAATGGGATAAAACTCCTGCAGGTGTACCACAAGGTTCAATACTTGGTCCCCTGATGTTCCTTATCTACATCAACGATATATGTGACAATCTAGAGTCGGAAATATTCTTATATGCAGATGATGCTGTCCTTATGAAGAGTTTTACCCCTTAAGAAGAAAGCTGTGCTTTCAAACAACTTCACAGAGACCTAAAAGGCTCCAAAACTGGGCAACAAATTCCTTTATGGCTTTCAACTCTTCAAAAACGAAATACATGGTAGTAGCATCATCAAGTAGACCTAGGCAGTATCCAGCACTATATCTCAATCAGGAACCACTAGAAAAAGTAAACGCCTTTGCACAACTGGGACTACATCTGAATGATAGGATGAACAGAGAGGTCCCACGCCACACAGTTGAAAACATTTACACGGCCTTAATGAGGCCACAACTTGAATTTGCATGCACACTGTACAATACCTGCACCAAAGAAAAAAGAATCGGCTAGAAAGATTCCAAAAATAGTGACAAACACTTTCTTGAGTATTTCATAACCGAAGGGTAAGGGTGTAACCCGTATCCCGGATAAAGCATATGTTAATAGTGACAACCACGTACTGGAGTATTTCATGTCCAAAGGGTTAGGGTAAACCGTATTCCGGATATAGCAAAAATTGATAGCGACAAACACTTACTGGAGTATTTCATGCCCGAAGGGTTAGGGTAAACCGTATTCCGGATATAGCATATATTAATAGTGACAAAGACTTACTGTAGTATTGCACGCCCGAAGGGTTAGGGTAACAAGTATCCCGGATATAGCATATATCACTTGTGAGAAACAATGACTGGAGTATTTCATGTCCGAAGGCTTAGGGTAACCCGTATCCCGGATATAGCATATATTAATAGTGAAAACACACGAGTATCTCATGTCCAAAGGCTCAGGGTAACTTGTATCCAGGATATAGCATATATCACTAGTGACAAACACTGATTGGAGTATTTTATGTCCGAAGGCTTAGGGTAATCCGTTTCCCGGATTTACCATATATACCATCTTGTAACATGTCACCAGTATCACGCGCTCAATTTAGTATTCAAGCCCGAAGGGTTAGGGATGCACATATCACGGACATTAAACGGAACCTGGGATAGGCACTTTACAATTATCCGTGCCCGAAGGGTTAGGGTTTCACATATCAGGGATATATCAGGAGACCTGTGAAACGCATTTACTGGCGTATTCAATGCCAGAAGGGTTAGGGTTACCTGTATTATGGACAAAATATATTATACCCGTGACAACTACTTATCGTTTAAGCCTTGCCCATAAAGTTTGGGTTAGCCATAACACGGATATCTCCTCTCCCCCTGGCGGCACTAATGCGAAACTGCCTGCGAAAAGTCCCATCCGCTTTAATTACAAGCCTCTACCGAAAACCGGCAGTTCCCGGCCTATCTCCGCCTACTCCCCATGGCGGCAGTCTTGACACTTTTTATGGCAGCAAATACCTGCTATTTCTGCTTGCCATTCATGGGGACCCCTCTGGCAGCCCGCTCTGATATCCACTCCCCCTTGCGGGAGTCTTTGTCACTTTTTATGGTAGCAAATAGCTGCCATTTGCGCGTGCGATTCATGGGGGCCCTTCTGGCAGGCCACTGAGATCTCTGCTCCCGATAGCGGCAGTCTTGACACTTTTAATGGTAACAAATAGCTGCTATTTGCGCGTGCGATTCATGGGGGCCCTTCTGGCAGGCCACTGAGATCTCCACTCCCCCTGGCGGCAGTCTTGACACATTTTCATGGTAGCAAATAGCTGCTATTTGCGCGTGCGACTCATGGGGACCCTCTGGCAGGCCGCTCTCGGAGGTACTCCCCTGGCGGCAGTCTTGACACTTTTTATGGTAGCAATTAGCTACTATTTGCGCTAGCGATTCATTGGGAGGGGGCCCTTCTGACAGGCCGCTGAGATCTCCACTCCCTCTGGCGGCAGTCTTGACACTTGTTATGGTAGCAAATAGCGGCTATTTGCGCGTGCGATTCATGGGGGGCCCTTCCGGCAGGCCGCTCTCATATCTTCTCTTCCTGGCGGCAGTCTTGACACTTTTTATGGTAGCAAATAGCTGCTATTTGCGCTTTTGATTCATGGGGGGGGGGGGGGGCTTCTGGCAGGCCGCTGAGATATTCACTCCCCCTGGCGGCAGTCTTAACACTCAATGCGATGCTACCAAAAGTTTTACCCCCTCCCGATTTTTTTGGGTAGCAAATAGCTTCTATTTGCGCGTTCATGTTCGGTGATTTTTGGCTGAGTTACAGGAGGTTTAACTTGGTCATCTGTGCAAAAAAGCATACTAAACTTAAAATCTCAGAAACAGCTGGAAAAATTTTGCAAATGTTTGTCACATGAGTCATATCTGAAATTGAGGTGTTGGTGGCGCCACCTACATTGATATTTTTTTACGAGCAAAAATGTAAGTTTAAACACTTAAATTATTCATATCTTTTGAATTCGGAAAGATATATACGTGAATACCACACCATATGAAAGCTATAATAGTCCATGAACTAGACGGGTTGGTCGGTACCATCCGAGGGGATTAATTCTCATCGTGATATTTAGCAAGGTATACACCCTTAGAGTTAAAAAATATGTGATAGCATTGCATCGGTGGTAGCTTTTGTGTGTAACACCCTCTATATATGCCCACCCTCAAATGTATTGCACCATCGGGGTAAAACATATGGGGGTAGGGGTAACTCTTTTGAATATAACTTTTGAGATATCTAGAGTAGAACTATAAAAAAAACAACATTAAAAAGTATATAAATTTTGCTTTTAAATGATATCAAATATAATGACGTTGATAAATTTTTCAAGGTCACGGAGGGGCCAACAAGTGCAAGTTTGAAAAATATTTAAATCTCCCATTGTTGAAACACTTTTCATTTGCATAAAGTTATCTATATCAAATAAGGTATAAGAAATAGCAGTTTGTATTATAAGGAAAGGATGGGATCTGGGAATTAAATTGGTGTGTCATATGCTTTCTGTTGTACATTTGCTTCTATTGACACGGGGTAGTTAATGTACTGGTGACGATCCGGTGCAGTGGCCATTTGTAGAGCAAAGTTGCGGTAGGTTTAACATTTTTGGTTGTAACATTTGTGATACTTAGAATAAAAATACAAATGACCTATCTCTTGCAAGTTAATTTGATTTAGTTTTAAAAAAGACAGTAAATATGATGACCTTGACCTTTTTTAAGGCCAGGGAGGGGTCTACAAGTGCACATTTGATAAAGTGCAGGACTATACTATAGACTTGTAACCAGCTCTGCGACAAAGAGAGGTTTCGGACACCGTCTGTCTCAGTTTCAAAGCAAATATTGGAACAAGTAAAACATAACTATTGTATGTTAAATTGAAAAGTGCCGAAAAGCAAACTGTTTGAAATGAAAGGCTTTCAGCTATGACTAAAGTCATGACTCCAATAAATTACCATCAATTCACTGGAAAAGTAAATGAGTCATGTTTTCATGGCCTTAAGCTTGTTGGCTTGTCTTAGTACTTTTGTTTTGTTAACTGGGCCAGTCAAATTGTTCATTTCTTCCAGTTAATGATTGAATATTTTTCTTCAGAGATGATTTTAATGAAACATTTTTATTGAACCAGCATTTCTACAATAAACTTTATCCCCATCAGTTAAAAGAACCATCATAAATATATCATCCTTGTTTCATCTATTCACCATTTTTTTCTGAACCTGAATACTTTTGTTTTAAATAGGTCTTATCTGTTTCTCACACTTTTAATGGTCCATGATTAAAAGAAACCAATGATTAAAATAAGGATTCTGATTGTATATATCCACTTTTAGATTTTCACCCTAATGCTGTTGAAAGCAATATGACGGGGAGACACCAATGTATTTTTCGGTGCAAAATCAACCGCTTTCTATTTTTTCAGCATGATTATCTGTAGTAGGGTTGCCAGAACCGAAAATCAACCCTAAATCTGCTCTTTGGTAGAAAATATTTTTTTATGATTTAATTTTGTTCTCCGGGCGATTGTGATTCCAAATCCGCCGGGTGCCAAGCTCGCACCATTGGGCAATTTTTATAAACGTTGATTGAAGAAAAGAGTAATAATAGTCAAATATGTGTTATTTTCAGCGTATCTAAACAGGAAAACCTGGTGTAATTTCTTCCGTATTTTTAGCTTCTGTTCTGTAAACATGTTGATTACTTAATTTTTGAAAGAAGTAAATAAAGGAACAAAAAAAAAAAAAAAACAGCAGGCCTGTCAGGTGCATCAGGCCTGGATTCTCGCTAACAGCATATTTGCAGTTTCTAAATATTTCGCATTGCAGTTTATGAAAACAGAAATGATCAACAGAACTAATAAAACCCTTATGCTGTTAGAGTTTTGAAAAATGTTGTTTATGAGTAATCTTCACCTTGATACATTAATTTTATCAAAGGCTTTAAAGAGTTCCATTTATAAAAAGCAACAAAGCAAAATAACCTACATCAGAGCTCCTCCCAATATACGCTTAAGACCTGCATACCACACTGAAACGTTTCATACGAAATATTTGAAGCAATCCTACGCTACAGTTACTGTGTGCATTCGATCCTTCGTTTAACCGCTTCAAAATAAATTTAGATGCATTAAAAAATATACAAGGCTATACATTCTCACAAACTATTTTTTATGAATTATAAATACAAATAAATAATAAAACATACAGTTGAAAAAGAAAGTCTACAGTGAGATATTTTTAAATTACCTTTTTAATAAACTCCAGGATAAATATCCTTCACGCTGGACGATTGATGAAATCAGAGGCTTTATTGATGTCTGTTCACTTACCAATATTTCCAGATAAAAAGCTTTAGGAAAGCCCGCGAAAGGCCTCATACACAAGTTATACCATCCTTAAACTCTCCCTGTTGCAATAAGTGAGGACAGTAGAGAATCTGTATTTATTTCTAACGTACAATGAAGAGAAACAACCACGAAGAGTGGGCCCTGAGAGAGTAAGCACCATTATTATTTCATGTGAAAAATGAGCCGATTCGTTACATGAAACTCTGGGGCCTGAATTAAATGAAGACCCAGCCCTAACATTGGAGTGTCATAAATCATTTGTACCATCATATAAATTAAAACAAAACATATCGCGTTTCTTTAAGGAACGGTTGATCCATACATAAAGTGAACCATTTCCTCACGTAGGTCTCAAGCGAAATTATTTCGACTTTAAGGAACACTCTTAATCTGTGGTTACCCTTGCTTGCCACATGTCAGTTTCCAAGCATCCGAATAGATAGCGACCATTTTATCCATGTCGGAAAATGAACCAAAAGATTGGTTGAGTTTGTTTTAAAATCCAAATTGTTTTAAATATGTTATGAACGCAGCGATTAGCTATCAGATGAGGTCCGAATATCTGGAACGCCATCAAATTTTCATGCTGCTGATCAATACATTGGAATGTTATTTACATTTTGTCAGTGCACAGAATGTCGAGGCACCAGTCATAGAAAATTTCGGAAATCTCAGAAAATTTCTGAATCTCCAGCAGACGTTGTATTTTGTCATATTCTAGGCAAGATGATTTTTTTCCTAGAAGACTTTGTGAAGAGAACAGATGCTGTGCATGTCCCATATAGTGTCTTTTTATCTATCTGACACCTAAGATTCGTTTACAAGGAGAAAATGAAAATGATATTGGAATGTTTTCAAATGAGAACTGTAAAAAGAGTAAATCTGAATTCAAATCAATTTAAGAAAAACTTAGTTACTATATGACTACTCTAAGGCTTTTGCTAATACGTCATACCTTGTTGAAAATAGTCTCAACACCTGTGTCCCGGGGTACTGCACACACAATGGAATTTCTGTTCACCATAATCCGAAACCAAACGACTTTAAGTCTAGGTGTCAAAGTACATCAACATATTGGCCCAAAAGAACTTGTTTCACTTCTGTTTGAGTGCCAGGTTCCAGTGCCTTATGACGAGGTTCTGCATTTCAGACAGTCAGTGGGGGAACATACTGGTGAACAGAATGGGACACATGAGAATCTTCCCTTGGCTATTGAGTTCAAAAAGCAACAACGCCATTCAACTGAGAAAAAAATTAGCTAACAGTTTCAAACCAAGTGAGACTTGTCTTATTCTTATGTAACATAATACGGGCCAGAAGAGACCCAAAACTCCACAGATCTAATACTTATAAAAGGAATTCGGTTCACGTTTGTTCGCAGTGTTCTCTATAACCGCGTTGTGTTCAATATTGTGCCATACATCATTTTAAAGGTTATTATCCCCGCAGTGACATAGGCGATATGAAAATAAATAATTTTTAATATACATATAATTTTGAGTGATTTTTCCGGTTTTTTTACCGAGCACAGCCGAACTGCCTTCGGCAATCACCGGAATGCGTGCATCGTGGTCACTTAACCTCTAACACTAAGGACTATTGTTCATATGAATAACGCTTGCTTTCAATGAGGGATTTGACCCACGTGCGTGGACAGTAAAAGAGAAAAACACATGTTTCTCGCTTTATGAAATGGAAAGTTCAACCCAGGAGGATTAATGACAAACCTAATTCAAGGTCCCAGTTTCAGGAATAGGGCTTGGGTGGTGTCGAGGTTTCAGGCCAAAATGTGTCTGATAACGATGAAAAAAAAGGTTGCGGTGCACGGCTGCAAGGCTGAAAATGGGATACGGACCCACTGCACGGAGTCCCGCTGGGTCCGCTTCTGCTACTTACGATGTATGCATATTTCTGTTTCCTTCTTCAGGAACAATTTCCTTGCAACGTACATTTAATTAATCTTTCATGTGTTCCTCACATCAACCTATTCTTTATACGACTAACGATAGAAACCAGTCAAATATCAACGAAACACTGTATGCCTCCGCGTCTCATTCCGGTTCGCAATGTAAACCATCACTGACCAGGTCTTCAAGGTAAACATACCGGGATATGATTTTTGCCACGACCACAGCGCCACAAAATAACAGTAAAAAATATTTGTACATATCGTATTCCGGGAGTATCCCACTAAAAATCTATATTTTCTTTTAACTTTTATAATAAAAATTGAGCCAACATTCAATATCTCAGTAAATATATCTCCCAAACCGTGGTAAAAAGCCCGGCATATCGGGTTTATTAGCTAGTTCAAAATAATCAAGGTGTTTCCTTTACACAACTAGATATCACAACTGGAACATCTAACCCAAACTCTCTCTTTGGTATCGAAAGCAGTGTTGAAGTCGAGTCTACACCAACCGAGTCCAAGTGAAAGTCTGAGTCCAAGGTACCTAAGTCCGAGTCGAAGTCCACAATATTTGAGTCTTTTAAAACTCGAGTCTAAGTCCGAGGCCACTAAAATATCTATATTAAAAATACACTTAATTGGACATTATCATGACATCTTTCTGTTACAGTTTACACATGCCTTTGTTTTGATGTTTAATCACATTTTGCTCCCAAAGTAGGGAAAAAATCGTATAAACAGTCTAAATTCTCTATATATGAGAAGGTTCCGCCATCTGAACATCGCAGGCTACAGCCTCTTTTTCCTTGTACTCCAGATTGACTCGGCTACACATCTCGAGTCCTGACCTCCGATTCAGAGTTAAAATCCGAGTCCAGGAAACTCGAGGCCAAGTTCGAACTCAGTCCTACATAGCTGAACAATAGCAAACAGAAGAAACTTAGTTCGATGTAAAATAATATATATTTTTTATTTTCACTCAAGTTTCTATACATATTTTCCATGGATAACCTATTTTAACCAAAAGTTCAGGTACTGGATCAGACGAAGCATAGAATAAAAATGCATCCCTTGTAAAAAAACACATCAAACCACTATTTTCCTATGAAAACATCTATACTGATGAATAAAATAATTTGTTTGAAATACAAAATCAGATACAAAATAAACGATAATTGAACTAATGAGAATGGATAACTCAGTCATAGTATCCTAGCTCTCTTATGTGAACCATAACAAGATTTGATTTTAAAATGTTTGAACTTATTAATAATATTTATGTGCAATTTCAAAACAAACACAAAAAAAAACACTAAAAATATAGGATATATGCTATTACTAACTACCCAGAGATTTTGGTGGTATAAATAAACCAAGTATAATTTTTTATTTTATTATTATTTTTATTATTATTATGCATTCTACAGATGTCATATGAAATGTTCATGGATAAAAATTACTTTGATACATATGCTTAAGGGCAACCAACAAGAGCCCAAAAACCAATCACCAAATATCACTCTATAGTTTAATCTACGCCGTTTTTTCAAATTACATGTTTCACATTGTTCGTTATTTCGAGAAATGACAGCTATTTCGGCGTCATTTTAGATTATTGTATTATTGTTGCATCGTGGCATGTAACTATTAATGTGAAAGTTTCTGTCCACATTTTATTTCAAGGAGACAGTTTTCTAAAACTATATTGTAATCACATAAATGTAATTTAATTTAAAAATGAGCGCCGGATACACTTTTTAATTTATGCAATTATAAAAATTGCCAAAAGGTGACAGACAAGCTGGCACCCGGTGAATTCAGATTTACAAGACTTTGAAGAACACAAATCAGCAATACAAACCTTCTACATTAGGGCAAGGTTATTGACTCCGCAGCTGGACTATATAATCATACTTATTGATCCCTTCTGACCTTGAAAAATATGCCAAGGAGATCATATAAATATTATTAGACAGAAATCAAATATGTTTTCGAAAGGTAGGTCATTTGTATATTTAATCTATGTATTTCATATGTTACAAACAAAAGTGTTAATACTAACTCCATTTGCCCTACAAATAGCCACTGCACAAGAAAGTCAGATGTACATTTACTATCCCTTAAAAGTAACATAAAAAGTGCAGTAGGTAAGCGTGTGACACACCAACTTTATTCACAGAGCCGATTCTTTCATTTGGAATAATAATATTTGTTATTTTTATATTACCTGCGCAACGATGATAACTTTTTGCAAATAAAATTTTTTTCTGCAACGAGATATTTTATTATTTTATTATATTTTCACTTGTTGACCCTCCCTGACCTTGAATAATGTGCCAAGTTTTTCATATTTGGTATAATTTAAAAACGAATTTAATATATTTTATGATGATTTGTCTTTTAAAAGAATCAGAAATGTTATATACAAATGTGTTACCCAAACCTCTACATGTCTTACACAAGTGGTGCAATGAATGGGTTTAAGGGTAGGAGGGTAAACGGGCTGATACACATAGAAAGCTATCACCGATACAATGCTATCACACATTTTCTAACTCCAGGGTTGTATACCTTGCAAAAATCACTATTAGAATTATTCCCCTCAGATGGTACCGGTGACCAAATTGTCAGGGTCTTGCTCATGGACTAGTTGGTACCGGCGAACCACAGGCGCTTGACACAAAGTTAACAAACATACATGCAGAACCAGGCCTATATATAATACCTGAAAGCAGAACCAGGCATATATATGATATCTGAGAGTAGAACCACGCATATATATATGATATCTGAAAGCAGAACCACGCATATATATGATATCTGAGAGTAGAACCACGCATATACATGATATCTGAAAGCAATACCACGCATAGATATGATATCTGAAAGGAGAACCACGCA
Organism: Sipunculus nudus; assembly: GCA_026874595.1. NCBI lineage: Eukaryota > Metazoa > Annelida > Sipuncula > Golfingiida > Sipunculidae > Sipunculus > Sipunculus nudus. Next base: position 49,437,167 of record CM049312.1, read on the forward strand.
TATTTTATATCTGACAGTAGAAATACGCATGTATATGATATCTGAGAGCAGAACGACGCATACATATGTGATATCTGAAATAATAACCACGCATATATATGATATCTTAAAGCAGAACCACGCATATATATGATATCTGAAAGCAGAACCATGCACATGTATGATATCTGAAAGCAGAACCACGCATATATATGATATCTGAGAGTAGAACCACGCATATACATAATATCTAAATGCAGAACCACGCATATACATAATATCTGAAAGCAGAACCAAGCATATACATGATATCTAAATGCTGAACCACGCAAATACATAATATCTTAAAGCAGAACCACGCATATATATATCTGAGAGAAGAACCACGCAAATATATGACATTTGAAAAGAGAACCACGCATATATATGATATCTGAGAGTAGAACCACGCAAATATATGATATCTCAGAGTAGAACCACGCAAATATAAGATATCTGAAAGCAGAACCACGCATATATATGATATCTGAGAGTAGAACCACGCAAAAATATGATATCTGAGAGCAGAACCAAACATATATGATATCTAAAAAGAGAACCACGCATATATATGATATCTGAGAGTTGAACCACGCATATACATGATATCTGAAAGGAGAACCATGCATATATGCATGATATCTGAGAGTATAGAACCACGCATGTATATGATATCTGAGAGCAGAACCACGCATATATATATATGATATCTGAAAGGAGAACCACGCATATATATGATATCTAGGAGCAGAACCACGCATAAAAATAATATCTAAGAATAGAACCATGCATATATATGATATCTGAAAGTAGAACCACGCATGTATAAGATATTTGAGAGCAGAACCAGGCAAATATATATATATATATATATATATATATATATATAAATATAATATCTGAAAGGAGAACCACGCATATATATGATATCTAGGAGCAGAACCACGCATAAAAATAATATCTAAGAATAGATCCACGCATATATATGATATCTGAAAGTAGAAACACGCATTTATATGATATCTGAGAGCAGAACCACGCATATATATGTGATATCTGAAAGGAGAACCACGCATATATATGATATCTAGGAGCAGAACCACGCATAAAAATAATATCTAAGAATAGAACCATGCATATATGTGATATCTGAGAGTAGAACCACGCATATATATAATAGCTCAGAGCTGAACCACGCATATATATGATATCTGAGAGAAGAACCACCCATATATATGATATATGAGAGAAGAACCACGCATATATATGATATATGAGAGAAGAACCACGCCACGCATATATATGATATTTGAGAAAACTACGCATTTATATATAATATCTAAGAGAGAATCACACTAATATATGAAATCTTGAAGGAGAACCACGCTAATATATGGTATCTGAGTGGAGAACTATGTATATATATGATATCAGTAGAACCACGCATATATATGATATCTGAGAGCAGATCTGCGCATATATATGATATCTGAAAGGAGAACCACGTATATATATATGATATCTGAGAAAAATGCGCATTTATATATAATATCTAAGAGGAGAACCATGCTTTTATATATAATATCTGAGAGCAGAACCATGCATATATGTGATCTGAAGGACGAACCACGCATACACCTTTCAATATCTGGTTGAAGAATCACACATAAGCTCTATCTCTGATCCACGCAGGTATATATCGGGTCCACAGATATATATTTTTCCAGAAGAAGAATACACGGAAAGACATACAGAAATATTTATAATAACACAATATAACTAGATATTTCTTGGCACCGCAGGTGCCATAGTGTCTCCGGACAATAACCCCCCCCCCCCCCCCCCCACTCCCCCCAGCCTCGAAGAATAGGATCCCATCTTGAATTCAGATGCAGAGACTGAAACTTGGCAAGCCACCATGGTTTTTTTTTTCAAATTTGACCTAACCGTTGATAAGATGCATCAAACTTGTGGGCAAAGGCGTCGATTTGTTGCAAAAAGTGGAGGGGATGATAGGGCGTCTGTGCTGGGGAAAGAAACACGAGAGAGGGAGAGAGGGGGGGGGGGGGGAGGGGTCTCCCTTTCACACGTTTTTCTATTATATATATTTTAAAACAAAACTTGGATAAAAAATTAATACATTTATAATATATTAAATTGATGTGCCTGCATCAAACACAAACAACTTTATTAATTACAAAATGTTGGACTGGAAATGTAAAAAAAATTAGTATTAAAATTAGTATTAAACAAGTTTGCCCAAAAGAAATGTGTACACTTTACACAAATGAGTCCGAGGCAGAAAGTAATTACAAAAAAGTCACAATTACGGAATCATGGATTTACACCAAACTTTCTTACTCGAAGTTGCCGAAAATATTTCGACGTGTGTTTGATCTACAAGCAAATTCCTTGGCCAGGGAGTGCATGTTTAGATCCTCAAGGACTGTGGGGTGTACGTGGCACAAGGCGACGGAGTTAAGACGCTGTTGACTCATCGTGCTGCGTAACCAAGTCTTAAGCCGTCGGAGTGCTGAAAAGCTCCGCTCACAGGATGTGGATGTCACTGGACACACAAGCAAGACTTTCAGAAGGATCTCCACTTGCGAAAATAACGCACGCACCTCTGGATGCATACCCTGGAATGCAATCTTAGCTTCATGCAATGTTTTTGCATCTGTTTTTTGCCGGAATATGCTCAGCTGGACGGATAGTGATTCCTTCTTGAATTCAGGATACCTCTCGACCAGAGACATCTGATCTGAGTCGATTTTGCCTTTGATCAAAATCTGTTCAAGCTGGTTGTATGTCTGCAGGCCTTGGTTTGAGCTGCCGAACCGTTCCTGTAGCTCTGTCACCATGCGATCCAGGAAGAGGAAGTACTGTTGTCTGAAGTGTTGCTCTGGGCTGTTATGGTGGAATTGACTGTCTGACCAGCCTGCTCGTTTAGGCCTTTTATTCCTTCTAGGGAGGCACAAGGGATCCAGTTCGTATAGTTCCACTTTGGCAGATGCTTGGGAAAATATATCCTTGAAATTCTCTTCACTCCTCCAAGACTGCAGCTGTGCTGTGCACACATTTGTTGCCTCTATCAGTCCTTGAAGAAGAGCATTTAAGTGACATTAACAAACAGAGCAGCAGCAGAATAATAATAATAATAATGATAATAATAGTACTTATCAGTATTATGATTGTTATTATCATCTAAAAAGGAAATCCAATACACCCTTATCACTCAAAGGAGCTAGTTCTAAAAATAACATATTTCCGTACTCCGAAATGGCTAAAAAATCGGTTGCATTCAGTTTCCAAATGGTCGTATCGCATTAAGCAAAATGATAATAATAAAAATCTCGATAATACATGGGTATAATGCACATTGCATAACCCTGAGTAATCACATTATGCTTGCGTTATTGCAAATTCAACTTGGTTTTCTGTTCTACTTTAAACTGATTTACTTCAAAAATTGTGTGGGCATAATATATTAAAAGAGCATCTTGCCTGATATAATTGCTGGCTGGGCTTGACAGGACCTGCTGCCATCACCAATGCCAAGAGAGTAGATCCCTTCTCAAACCTATCAAGCAGTCCATTTGCCTTTGCCGAACTTTCTGACACACTTAATGCTGCCATTTCCTGCAAGCTCTTCAAAACCGCCGGGTAGTTTTCAAGGACTGAAGTGATGGCCGGAAGCCGACACAACCATCTAGTTGGGCAACGAGGTCTGATGCTCTTTCTGTTCGACGGAAGGTGATCTGTATCACTGGACTCTGATGACCTAGATGCAATGTCTTGAAATATTGCCTGAAATTCAAGATGAAATTAATAAATAAGCGCATTTTTAATTGTTTTACTAATATTTGAAACTTTTATAACAGAGGGTTTATTTAAGACTGAAACTCTCAGATATATTAGGGGTTTTATGGAGGTAGTATAGTGATTAACTTTATAGCAGTCATTGCTTCAATTGCATGAGAAAATGTGGTATAAAGTTACAGAATATTGGTAATAAATCCTACCTTATACTTTGAAGACCGTTTGAAGAGTACCCCTAGCTCATGAACCCATTGGACAGCATCTCGGATCAGTGTACATTCCGTCACAGAATGTTCAAGGGCGAGGTTCGCAAGATGTGAGGCACAATTGAAATGAAGGGCCAAGGGATGTTTGGCTTTGACTTTTGCTTGGCAGCCGTTATGCTTTCCTTTCATGTTAGCAGCACCATCGTACGTTTGTGCACGCAAATTGTCTGGGTTTAATTCAAGACGTGTCATCACGTCAAAAATCATCTTGGCAATGGTTTCACTACTTGTGTCAGGTAGGTGATAAAGGCCAACGAAATGTTCGTGAACCTCCATGTCAGAGTCAACATGACGGAAGCAAATCGACTCTTGCTCCAATCCGGAAACGTCCTGGGTTCCGTCTACCATGATGGCAAAAAAGCCACTTTGTCGAATGCTATTTGCCAGCTCTCTACATACACTGTGCCCGATCATGTTTATCATCTCCTCTTGTGAAGATGGTGATGTGAACTTGGTTGTTCTCGTTAAGTAGGAGCGCAGGCCACTGTCTTCGCTACCTATTAGTTTCAGAAGCTGATCAAAATTCCCATCACCTGGTGTTTTCCCACGGAAAGACAAGCCCTGACGCAGCAAGTATCCCAAGGCTTGAAAGACTTTGACGAGTGCTTTGCGTGAGGCCTCTTGGTTCCTGGCATGCTGAGTACTAATTTGGTTGGACACTGATTGCTTTGCATGGGCTTGTAGCTGGAGAATAGCAAACCGATGAGATTCCGAGCCTTGATGTCCATCGAACTTTTCTGTGCCTTTTTTCCAGTTATTAAACCCGTCCTTTATGAAGGCTGGCTCTTTGCACTTGCTAAGGTCTAACAACCCCATGGCGTCAGCTCGCCTGCAATAAAAACAAAGGACTTTTTTGCTGTCATGTTGGTAATCAAGCCATGGAAATTGACTGAACCACTTTCTCTGAAAGTAGACCCTTTGGGACTTTGTTTCTATAGGAGGAATGAGGGAGCAGTCTGAGGGATGGTTTGGTACATCTCCAAAGACAAGATCATGGCCTTCTACGGTAGAGCTTGTTGTCGGTATTACAGAGCATTCTGGTCTCTGCTGATTTCCCTCACTCGGAATTTCATCAATGCACGAACGTGAAGAACTTTCCTTGTCACTAGTATCACCTTTGTCATCTCTGGATGATCTAGCGATATCTTCATTTGTCTTCTCATTGTTCTTTTCTTTGCTGGCGGTTGTAAAAAATTGTGTAATCTTGGAGTATTTCCTCCACTTTCCTCCATATTTGCCTTCTCGAACTGATGTAGGCGTACAACGTTGACAGTAATTGACAACTGAATTAACTATTTTCAATCTTCTAAACGTTGGTTGGTACGGTGCTCTCGGTGAGCTACGGGCTTCTTCATTAACATATGCTTTGAGCATTTAACAGATTACAGGTTAAACTGTAGAGGTATGAATTATCAATGCCTTAACAAATGTGTATGAATTCACCGTTTTCACTGCTGAATGCAAGGGTCTGGAAGTGTAGATAACGTCGTATACAATTGCTGAACAAAGCATGGGGACCAAAACTCAAGTGATTCATACAAGAAGTCCACTGTACGCCCGGCATGGAACTATTGTAATCAGTGGAGAGGCGATATACTGCTGGTGTGATTGTATTAACAGGAAAAAATACAATGTGCTGTTTAGCAATAAAGTAAGAATTCTGACGGTAGATTTTAATATTGAATCATGCCAAGTCTATATAATTTAGCGGAAACTGACATTTTACCGACAGTTGCAACTAACCACTCCGCAGTTAAGTTTAAATCAGTAAATCTTCTTATCGATTCTCAGCGAGGTCCTTGCTTTGGCGTTTAAAGTGTTCGCTGTTAGCTGGCCGTGTTTATATTGATTCTTTAAGAAAGAGAACTAATAAATTGAGACAAGAATGGTACTAAGAAAATCAAGATGAGCACATAAGAAATTAATTGGAATATTTTAAATATAAATCTCGACAGTTTACCATAAAAGAGTCTATAAAAAGGCGCATAAAGCTGGGGGGGGGGGGGGGGGGGGGGGACTTGGGGAGGACAAACAGCACATAGCTAGAGAATATATTATAAAGTAAAGGGAATAAGAAAGGATACAGGTTCCGACATAAGTTTGCATACAGAAATAAAAACGAATTTAAAGGAGCACTTTGTGACTTTGATAAAGTGATTGATTCAATAATGATCGATACATCGCTCTTGGTGCAATTAGCATGAAAAAGGGGAAAGGAAAAATTAAGTTTTCAGGATCAGAAAGGAAAAACAAAATGAAAGTAGTGTACAAAAAAATTATGCGCCCTCAATAAGAAATATCTGGGTAGTGTTTTTATGATGTATTGTCGCTTTGCATATTTTTCTTTTCAAATCTTTTGTACATATTTACTTGTGTAACGAGAAGATACTGGAGGATAAGTACATTTTTCACAAAATAATGTATATATATATATATATATATATATATATATATGCGTACTATGTTGAATCTTAAAAAGGAGCTAATGTCTAATGCAATATATTTTCTCAAAACGTAATCCTGTATTCCTGTATAATCTCCACTGATATGTATGTGTGTATTTACTCTGGGGTCTATTTGAATTGTGAAATCTACATCGATGAAGTTGCGGTCTGGACCTGGACGCGATGAGAACCCCATACGCACGTACATAAAATACTGATTCAAATTCGAATTGATGAACGTTGTTTATATGTAATAGCCTTCCGGCTGGACAAGTGAAGTTGGATTTCTCTTAATAGACTAGCGTTTAACGTAGAGCAAGTGGCATGTGGATGACATCAGTTCATATCTTTTGCTCCAGCACGGTCTAACGCCTTTGCTAATGCACACTTTTTTTCTTCAAAAATTTTTTAAAATGTGGGGGGGATGATTGTATAGGTCATCCCCCCACCTCAAAAAGTGTGTGTGTGGGGGGGGGTATATACCCCCCCATCCCCCTAGGATCGACGCCCATGCTTGTGGGTTTGGTGACTGTAACTCAAATTCTTACAAAGTTATTCCGTTTAAACATCATTTTAGCTAGAAAACACATAAGGTGGCGCCACCTGTCTTCTGCAGAAAACAATGCTATCAAAGATCTTATGTCATTTGATTTTTGGACCAATCCATGCATCCCTCAGTGAGATATTAAAGTTAACATCATTTCAGCGTTATCGCCTCTGTGACCTTGAAAAATGCATCAAGGCCATCCATATTCGAACTTGGCCTAGCCCTTGATAAGATGTATCTAAACTGTAGGTTTGGTGATTGTACCACAAATTCTTTTAAGAGTTATTGCCCTTATATTATTTTAGCATAATCGCTGCTGTGACCTTGAAAAAATGCATCAAGGTCATCCATGTTTGAACTTGACCTGGCCGTTAATAAAATGCATCAAACCTGTGGGTTTGGTGACTGTACCTCAAATTCTTACAAAGTTATTGCGTTAACATCATTTTAACAAGAAAACGACATAAGGTGGCGAAACCTGTCTTCTGCAAAAGACAAATCTATCCAAGATCTTCGGTCGGTTTGATTTTTTGGATCATTCCATGTATCCCTTACTGAGATATTAAAGATTTTGTGTGAATTTCACCAAATATGGGAATATTCAAGGTCATGGCCACTCTCATAGGAAAGGTCATGACCCTTATTTAAATAAACATCATCCCATAACCCATATCTATGTATATGCATAATATAAAAGAAATATGTCCATTAGTTTTTGACTTGTAATGCTCACAGTACTTTCAAGTGGCAATTTTGGGGGTATTAAAAGGCACGAAAACAAGTAAAGAATAATAGATGGCTCCACAAGTTTCTGGAAATTGACAACCCTATCCATGATCTTCCATCAACTTGATTTTGGGATTAATCCATGCAAGATTTCTTGAGGTATTTAAGAATTTGTGCGATTTCCCCCAAAATTTGACCTATTCAAGGACACTCTCCTAGTAAAGGTCATGACCTCATTTTAAAAAGGCGTCGTCCTCTCACCAATATCTATACATATAACAAGTTTGGTAAAGATCCGTGAAATATTTTTTGAGTTATCGCGCCAACAAGACTTATATGCGGCGGCGGCGGGACCGGTATGAAAACATAGTATCCCCCGACTTTGTCTGGGGATACAATAATAACAGTCTATGGCTACACACCCTCTCAACCAATAGGAGCGTGGTTTTACACCGTGGTTGAATAGGAAATGTTAACTATATAAGCTCTCCATGTGAAGCGAAGTGTGTGTTGTCATGACGATGTCATTTTCTTCTTCCGTTCGTTAGAGATTTATGCAATGCACTGGAGCGCCAACAATCGGTATCAGGCGGAACGGGTGTGAGGGGGTGCGAAATAGCCACGACCTTTCAGGAATGTCTACCCATGATGCAATGCGGTTTCCGTAGAAATACCGTTAAACATTACCGTAAAGACTTAGTCAAGCGGCGACATCTCGACCATACCACAGTTATCACAATAGGGGTCGTAACAGTGCCATCCATGCAAGGTTTACACATTTTGCACTTCATGAGACTGTTTGTGACTTTTTAGTTGAGTCAGCTAATCTTATAATTGATAATAGATGCTAACAGCAAGAATATGCACACTATATATTACCTATGTTGAAATAATTTCAATAAAATTTGAAAAAAAAAATACCGAAAGTAAAATTTCATGACGTCTAGCTGGCGAACGATATGGAAAGCAATGATATGGGGAGCAATGGTTTTCAGCAAACCCGGAGGCCTGTGTTTTAAAGCGCCATTTCTCATTTGTCCGGCATGATTCCAGCTTCATTCAGCCAGCAAACGCACTCTAATGACATTGCTTTTAGGATGAGATATTAATTAAAAGAATACATGTATTTTCAAATAACCGTGATACTGACCACTATAATTGAATTAACATGAAAATTACTTACACGTGCCGTCTGTTGAATGCCTGTATCTCCATTATCAATCGCTTCAAGGTCATGCGACTTGCACAATATATGGTATTCGGTATAAATATGAGCATGAATATGCCTTGAATTAATGCGCAGGATATTAATACTGGCTTATAATTATTTTTAATTCCCACTCGGCCGGTATGTCAAATCAATGAAGGGTTTACTCCCACGGGCGTGAGCCACATCGAACGGGGTGATACGCTCGTCGGGGCATAATGAGGTGTAAAGATAAGCGGGGAGCCGAGACCAATAGCGCGCCGGTCACGGTCAGGGCGGGGAGCCGACTACAATATCCGGTCACGGTCAGGGCGGGGAGCCGAATAAAATATCCAATCACGTCAGGGCGGGGAGCCGAGTAAAATAGCCGGTCACGGTCAGGGCAAAAAGCCGGGGTAATAAATCTCAGGGGACAGCTCGGCCGCAAGCTTTAACCCGAGTTCTCTCCTTCTTGATTCAACAAACCATCGCGCTGTAATGCCGCTGCTTTTAGGTAAAATTAAAAGGCAAACTATTAAATGAGGAAACAAGACACACTCTTTGTATAAACATCAAAATTTAATATACCAATCATATGTACTCGTTATTAGCAATTTTCTAAAAATATATGATTACAATCATCAACCGAGAAAACTGCAAACGGTTTTCGATGATCGTTCTCTATATTTATGGGAATATCTAAGAAATCTGTTTTTTTTAACATTCAAAACCAGACAGTTTGTTTATATATCAAAACGTATATCTTTTAATTATCCGACAAGTAAACCTGAACTTTAATCCGTCCCAAAACCTTTGTCTGCATGTTTTTTTTTCGCAATTATCATTTTAAGAATATTCTTTTTAAAATGCGCTTTGGTCTAAAGTGGACAGATATTCCGCCAATTTTGTGTAAATTAGTAATATATAATGTAAAAAGTATTAACTTTGCAGCTCTTTTGTGTTATTTTTGCTGATGGGCCGTTGATGGCGTCTTCCCGGCACTGCTGAACGGCAAACGGAACATCTCGCCTCATCTCGCGAGACACTCGATAATAGGCTCGGATGCTCTATTGCCCTAGGATATCCCCACGACATGGTTATTTTCTGCACCGGAAGTGTGACGAACAAAAACCACAGTTTATAACTAAATAATCCCTCATAAACTTCAACAGCTGAACATTTAGATAAATTGTTAAACACCTTTGATAAGCGCTGTTAATAAGGTATTTCATCTTGCCGCACGGTGTTTCTAGGTATGTCATGGCATTAATGCGAAGAGTGAAACAGCACGAGAGTCATGTTCACGCGCAATGCAAAAAATACATGAAGTGCACGTAATCTACGAGTCTCCCGACATAAACTCCATAAAAATAATCAATAATATCAATTACATGTAGAGCGTGTCTCTTTAAATGTTGTTTTTTTTTTTTAATCAACCCTTGACGCGACCTTGACCTTCTCTACTTCCATGGGCAATATGGCTGCGCCCTTGATACATCCGAGGTCAGAATCCGAATTCGGCTGAGGAGTTCCGAGTGTGCTGAACGGTATATATATTCCTCTATTGTACACTTTTCCATTGCTGCATTCGGTGTTTATCAGACACCAGTGACGTCACAAAGACGTTACAATGATCGGTCGCGCGTAGCTTCTATTGACTGACATGATAAGCGCTGTTAATAAGGTATTTCATCTTGCTGCACGGTGTTTCTAGGTATGTCATGGCAACAATGCGAAGAGTGAAACAGCACGAGAGTCATGTTCACGCGCAATGCAATAAATACATGAAGTGCACGTTATCTACGAGTCTCCTGACATATACTCCTTAAAAATAATCAATAATATCAATTACATGTATAGCGTGTCTCTTTAAATGTTGTTTTTTTTTAATCAACCCTTGACGCGACCTTGACCTTCTCTACTTTCATGGGCAATATGGCTGCGCCCTTGATACATCCGAGGTCAGAATCCGAATTAGGCTGAGGAGTTCCGAGTGTGCTGAACGGTATATATGCGGACACGGGTACTTTGACGAACTATAGCAAAGGAAATCGTAACACAATCTCATTCAACTTATGTTTGTTCGTATGACCGAGAATAATTCGCAACAAACTAGTTACATATAATGTCACAACATAAGAAACACGGACCAGAAATATAACTGCAGTAAACAAACATTTATCTACTTCTAACGTAAAGTTATGCCTAATACAAACCATATACTGCAGCCTAACAACATCGCCGTATTTTAGGTATCCTACACGACAAAGTGTTGAAATTAACTTTAGTTTATCCAGAATTGTTTTGACGATTTATGAGTGATGGGGTCTCCACAAAATTAATAACACACATTTTATTTATATGTGACCCAAGGCTGTTAATTTCTTAACTGTCAAACCTCGTCCAGTTCTTCTTAAATGTGTATTCACATTTCCCGATCATGGGCCGATATAGCGTATACAATGCATTGCTGCCAGTCTTAAACTGGGGCCGCTTCTACTAATAGGTCTTACGCCTATTTCTCATCTGGTCCGCTCCTGTTAATATCCTGGTATATTTCCTTACATAAAGTAGATATAGTTTTAATCACTGAAAATAACCTCGCCCCGATAATTAGTCGTTTCTTGAATTCAATGAAAATTCAATTCTTGTACCTTATCTCAAATGACCACCATTCACAAAAAAATTTGGAGGATCATTCAAAATGATGAAATGTCGATGTTTCTCCAATGTATGACTTTCTTATAATTAGGACGGGTTGTTCTTTCCCTCCTGAAAATGACTTTAGGGGTGTTTTAGTTTGTCCGTCAGTCCCCGAAACAAAAAAAAGTTTGGGTTTCCGACATTCACGGTTAATCAGTCATTAATCAACCATAGTCCCAGAACGATTTTCAATTCAACATTTCATTGTACATATAATCGTCTTCTTTTCTCCTCGTCTAACAGATCAAGTGATCAGGGAATGGCCAAGCCTATACGATGTGCACATAATCACGATCTCGTTTCCCCTGTATGTGTAGTCTATACATGGACAAGGCGCGGATCCAGAGGGGGTGGGGTTTTGGGGGTCGACCCCCCCCCCCCCCGCTTTCAACAAACGACATTTCTTTAGACAAATCTTATGCATGACGAGGGGATTAGGGGTCGAGACCCCCCCCCCCCCCCTTCCCCCTCTCAGGCAACGACTCCTCCCTGCAAAAAAAGAATCCTGGATCCGCGCCTGTGGACCTCTATGTCCTATGATACATTACATAATGTCCGTTCAGCAGGAGTATCATAAAACATAGAGGTCCATGCATGGACTACTGTATATAGACGATATCAGGTAGGCCTAAGTAGCCAAAATAATGAAAATAAACTCATAGCAGGCGGCTTTTATGAGATCCCTGTGTAGGCCTATTAAAGTTGTATTCCTCTTTGCGTTATCAGGTAGACCTAAAGCCCTAGCTCTAGCCTTCGTGCTCTTTCCGTACGCTACGCTGTCCGAGAGCCCTAGAATCTGACACTTTGAGAAAACTGGAGACATTCCACTTTGCAATAAAATTCTGACATTTCTGCAAAAAAAGTGTTCATAAAGTAAAAAAGTTAATTTTAAAAAATGCGTATGTATAACATATATACCACTTCAACAGTGTTTTCCACTTTAAATGTCGATTATAGAAGAATAGTGTTCTTATAACAGGGGCGGATCCAGGAATTTGGAAAGGGGAGGGTCACGCCAAAGAACCTGAAAGAAAACCTAAAAAAGGCCCTCTGGTCCGGTATGGTGGGGTCCAGGGTCGCAAATATTGGTTTGAAACCCTAAAAAAAGGGTTGTTTCGGCTCCAAAAGGGGGAGGGGTCAGGACCTCCTTGATCGCCCCCCCCCCCTCTGGATCCGCCACTTTATAAGCGGTGATTAGCGGCGAACGATGTCTGCTCTGGGTTTCCCCCCAGGTCATTGTGTCAGATTCTGAGACAGTTTCAAGCGCCAGGGTTGCAAAGTTTTTAAAGTGAGTCTTGTTTTCATACTAAATCACAATATAAAGCTAAATTTCTTGGGCATTCGAATAAAGTACTATTTCTGCTTAAGAATACTTGAAGTTTCCCTGTCATGAACGCAATATTTAATTTTACACGATTTTTTTCCCGACTAGGGTTTTAAGTTCTCCAGTTTTCTTGAAGTTTTTTTATGCGGAAGTATCAAGAATCCTGGATACGTACGCCGCATATAATGCAGTTAGTAGACCTAAAGCCGCAACAAATGCCCATTCCGCCTGCCGTTCTGTTTTCTGCCACAGATATTACTCCTGCAGCCTGCATCACCTCTTTCTCAGTCCGGATGTGTTGGGCTCCGATGGTTGTTTTGGGATTGGCGCGTCCTAAAACATATATGTAAACATATTATGTATGTGGGAATTCAGTTTTCGTGAATTACCGGTAAATGCCTATAAATAAATCAATGCATTACGTCCATGCACCTAGTACAGAGTATGATCAATAATCGAATTTGTATAACCGCTCTAGTTGCAGGCTTGGATTCAAATTCATGAGTATTTGAATTTGAAAATGTTGCATGCATTTTCATTGGAATTCAGGGAACAGGCCCGAAAAACTCTTCATTTGCATGTAAACATAAAAAAAAAAAATTTGATTTTCAACTGGAAATTCAAAAGCAGTTCCAAAATGCTCTCTGGGAATAACCAAGGTAGCACAGAACATTTTTAAAACATTTTAAACATGTTGCATAAATATTTCGACACAACATCCTTTTAGAATGTTTTAAAACATTTTTAAAAACATTTTCTACTGATGGCGGATAAATGATAAAACAAAACATTTTTAAAACATTTTTTATAATGGTGCATAACTGTTACTACAGAACATTTTTTTTAAACGTTTATAAAATATTTTTCAAACATTTTTCTTATAGGGCACATAAATATATTCACAAAGCAACTTCTTAAAAAAAGGCATATAATAAATGTATAGATAGTATATTAAACCTGGACTTGTTTCAACAAATCCATAGACTCATTTATTCAATACATTATACACATATTTTGATATCAGTTGGCATAACAGAGATCAAATGCTGTTTTTATGTAAAACTGCATTTGATATTTAACCTAGCATTTTAAGTGTTTACACAGTTACCTCTGCAACTAAAATGCGTAAAGTAAAACATGATTCCACGACGCTCCTATCACTAAAGCATGCAAGGCTCGTATGGTGAATCCCTGATATTTGCATATTGAGGTGTCACAATGCTCGTATGGTGAATCCCTGACATTTGCAGATTATGATGTCACAAGACCCGTGTGGTGAATCTCTGATATTTGCATATTAGGGTGCCACAAGGCTCGTTTGGTGAATCCCTGATATTTGCAGATTAAGTTGTCACAAGGCTCGTGTGGTGAATCCCTGATATTTGCAGATTAAGTTGTCACAAGGCTCGTGTGGTGAATCCCCAATATTTGCATATTAGGATGTCACAAGGCTCACTGAGGACCTGCATAGGCCTACTTCGCAGACTCTGTTGGTTCGGGTTTTTGGGCTTTCAAATACGTTGGATAAAAAATTCTCAGATAAGTAATATTTTATTGGCATGCGCATGTGAAATGTTAACAGAACCGAAGATGTTTCCTTGAAATGTGACATGTTTTGATTTTAAAGTTTGACAGTTTAGACAAGTTACGTTAGTCCCGACCATCAAGTTTCGTTTCGAATAGAAACGACCTCTGGCTGGAGGGTGGAGAACATGACGATTGCCTCTTATTTGTATATGACGACGTCAAGTTTATGTAAATCACATGGTTGCTATGAGAACGCCAACAGCGATCCCATAGGCAATCGACAGATCAAGGCGCTTGGTTACATTCGCAATACGATCATATGTTAAGGTAGTCCATACATGAATCTCCTGTCCTTACTCCAATTAAATTAGAGGTAATAAGTTAAGCTTCACCGTGCTACGCTCTTAACCGAGTATACAGAGTCAGCTTTGTTGAATTATCCCGTCCCATGATCTATCTGGACGGACATTACGGGCCATAGGCCAAATGCAAATGCGGTGTCGACACTATCATTTAGATAAAGGGGTGTTTCCATGAGCGCGTATATGCGTGAAGAATCGCTCATATGAATTTTGTAACTGAGTGTTTCGATGTGTCCGTGCATATATGCATGAAAATCGCCACAGGAGCGAATTTTCAGCATAGTGTCTGCGTGAACTTAGAGATTATGGTTTAAATGACGTCACTTAATGTTTTTCTGAAAGGCCTGCTCGATCCACTGTACAAATATATGTCTGCCAGTTCACGCACATGGAAACACCCCTTTTTTACGCATATTGTTACGGAACCTTATATAAACAGATCACGTATGCGTGATGAACACAAATGTTTGTAATGGAGATAAAAAAATCAGATTCTGTAACACTAGGCAGCAGGAAAATGTCTAGGGGAATGAATAAAGAAGTCAGTGGTTTTTTGTTAACAAATAACTATAATTTATTCCTAAAACAATCCTAACAATACAATACACTAAATCAATACAATTATACAGTAACAAAGTGTTATAGCAACAAGTCAATACAATCACACAGAAAGATAATGGTACAGTACCTCGATACCAACACCGTCACCAAGAAAAGTCCTTTGAATGTAAACTCTCAGAGAATGACAGTCCAGTGGTCAGTTCTTGCAAAAACACAGAAAGTAAACTGAAGTCCAAATGTATAAAATCCAGGAAAGATTTTGAAAATGTATAATTTGCCGCATTCCCGCATTCGTCAGATAAGGTCTTAGAATCTGACACACGCTTCTGCGTCCGCTGGTATCTGCTCTGCTGTCTGCTATTGGTTCTAAAATCAGCCATTTATATACCTTCACACCCCAAGCCGGGAACCTTCCACTTCTCGAACAGCCTATAGGGATCCTACTCAAACAGTAAACACTCGTTTCAGGAATTCTCTAGAAATACATAGCCGCGCGTCTCTACACATACCAGGCTGATCACGTGACCCACGACCAGGCGTGAAAACCCAAGGCTCACATGACAACGAGAGTTTCACGGAAAACTTTCTTTTTGCGATATCAATCACTAAATTTTTACAACATCTCAAAAATCATTTTATCTACAACATTACATAAACATCTTGTTTACATCATTTCATAAACATCTCGATATGCAATCAGCAAGTACACTGTCTTTCCCTTTAATGTGTATGATATCTAGATTGTAATCCTGTAAGAACAAACTCCATCTCAACAATCTTTGATTTTTACACTTCAACTTGTTCATGAACGTGATTGTGATCACTGAAGACAAAAATAGGCCTGACTGACGAAGTAACATAAACTTCAAAATGTTGCAACGCCAAAATTAAAGCCAAACATTCTATTTCAATAGTGGAGTAGTTTTTCTGGTTTGCATTAAACTTTCTAGAGAAATAACAAATTGGATGACCTAAGCCATTATTGCCTTCTTGTAACAACACAGCACCAGCAGCAGTATCACCAGCATCTACAGCTAACTTAAAAGATACGGTAAAGTCTGGAGTTGCTAAAACTGGTGAACTTTGCAGAATAGCTTTCAAATTCTGAAATGCATTTTCACACTGAACATTCCATACAAACTTTTGTTTCTTCTTTAACAAATTAGTCAAAGGTTCAGCTGCAGCAGAAAAATTTGGACACAAATTCCTGTGGTACCCAACCATACCAAGAAAACGCATTATCTGCTTTTTGTTTTCTGGTCTGGGAAATGCAGAAATAGCACTTATCTTAGCATCAATAGGTTTTACCTGACCCTGCCCTACAATATGACCCAAAAATGTTACTTGTGCATGACAAAATTCAGATTTCACTAAGTTGACGGTCAGACGTATTTCACTGTGTCTTTCGAAGAGGTCGCGAAGAATTTGCAGATGTTTCTCCAAGGTGTCGCTGTACACGATAAGGTCATAAATATATGCGTCACAGCCCTGAATGTCCTTGACAACCATATGGATGAGGCGCTGGAACGTGGCTGGCGAGTTCTTCATGCCAAACGGCATAACTTTATACTGGTACAGTCGATGCGGCGTCACAAATGCGGATACTTCTTTCGCTCGTTCTGTCAGCGGAACTTGCCAGAATCATTTTAACAAGTCAAGCTACCGACTCTATCAATACAATCATCGATCCTCGGAATTGGGAACGTGTCAGTCTTGGTGACAGAGTTCAGTTTTCGATAATCTATGCACATACGGTAACTTCCATCAGGTTTTGGCACAAGAATACATGGTGAACTCCAGTTATTGTTACTAGGTTCAATAAAATCATTGTCCAACAAATATTGAATCTCATCCTGTAGATACTTTTGTTTTTATGGTTTCAGTCTATATGGATGTTGCTTGACTGCTCTTGCCTCGCCAAAATCGACGTCATGGCACAACATGTTAGTTCGCGTTGGAATGTCACTAAACAAATGTTCATAATTCCGCAGCAGGTTCTTGAGGTCTTGTTGTTGTTGTGCGGTAAGGTGTGACAGTATGGCAGTTGGAATGTCACTAAACAAATGTTCATAATTCCGCAGCAGGTTCTTGAGGTCTTGTTGTTGTTGTGCGGTAAGGTGTGACAGTATGGCATCCAGGTTTTTAAGCACGTCTGAGTTTTTTAATGGTACTGTACCACACTGATTGTCTACATCACACTTACAATCATTATCTACTTTAACTGGGTCAGGGTCAGTGTTTACACAATTTACAGCAGTAACATTTTGTACAACATCTGATGTTCCATTTCTGTCATAATATGGTTTCAACATGTTAACATGGCACAGTTGTTTCTTCTTACGTCTATCTGGTATCAACAGTATGTAATTTAAATCAATGACTTTCTTGTCAACAATGTAAGGACTAAAATACCTAGCTTGCAGAGGTCTACTTTAACTGGGTCAGGGTCAGTGTTTACACAATTTACAGCAGTAACATTTTGTACAACATCTGATGTGCTATTTCTGTCATAATATGGTTTCAACATGTTAACATGGCACAGTTGTTTCTTCTTACGTCTATCTGGTGTCAACAGTATGTAATTTTAATCACTGACTTTCTTGTCAACAATGTAAGGACCAAAATACCTAGCTTGTAGAGGTCTGCCAGGGATAGGAAGTAAGGCAAGGACCTTTTCACCAGGCTCAAACGTCCTACTTACAGTGTGCTTGTCATACTCTGTTTTCATTTTACTTTGTGCAGATTTTAGATTTGACTTTGCAATCTCACAAGCATTGTGTAGTTTAGTGCAAAAGTCTGAGACATACTGCAGTAAACTATGAGAATCAGGATTTTCACACAAGAGTTTTTCTTTAAGCAGTTTCACTGGTCCGCGAACGGAGTGTCCAAAAACTAGTTCAAAGGGACTGAAACCCAAGAACTCTTGAAAGGATTCTCTGACAGCAAACAACAATAGGTGGATTCCTTCGTCCCAGTCTTTCTGTGTGTCATAGCAATAAGTCCTGATCATGTTTTTTAATGTCTGGTGAAAACGCTCGAGGGCGCCCTGACTTTCAGGATGGTATGGCGAAGAGCTGTACTGTTTTATACCTAGCTCAAGCATAACTTGTTGGAATAAGCCAGACATAAAATTAGACCCTTGGTCAGACTGGACAGATTTTGGTATTCCAAAGGTTGTAAAAAAAACTTGGTCAGAGCTTTAATAACATTTTTGTCATTAATTTTGCGCAATGGTATTGCCTCAGGGAACCTGGTAGATACGCACATAATTGTAAGCAAGTACTCATGTCCAGATTTTGTTTTGGGCAGTGGTCCAACACAATCAACAATAATCCTACTGAATGGTTCCTCGAAAGCAGGAATAGGCCTAAGTGGGGCCTTAGGAGGATTCTGATTGGGCTTGCCTACCATCTGACATGTATGGCATGATTTACAATATTGTACAACATCTTTCCTGAGGTTAGGCCAATAGAAGTGTGTACTAACTTTCTGATAAGTTTTATTTATACCTAAATGGCTGGACAAAGGAGCCTCATGTGCCATGCTTAGAACTTCACTGGAAAAGCTTTTGGGCATTACTATTTGATGTTTGATGGCCCACTCATCATCAGCGCATATATCAGGTGGTCGCCATTTACGCATAAGCACTCCATTTTTGACATAGAAACACACTGGGTTCTGTGACAGCTCATCTTTAGAAACTGCCCTGGGAAACAAACATAAATATCAGGGTCCTTATGCTGTTCCGCGATAAGTTCTGACTTGAGAATGCTGCATCCTGTACGGGCGAGTCATTAGACGAGTCACTAGTGACTCCCAGAGTGTTATTATCTGGACCATTATCTTCATGTGTGTTTTTCTTGGCCATAGATCTAGTTACAGCACATGAAGAATACAAGCCAGGAATTTCCTGAATTTCCAGATCAGTGTCCTGATCAGGTGAAGGCTTTTCTGTAACTATTGGTACAGGCTGTACTTTATCACCTGCAACATCATTGCCTAGTAGCAACTGAATTCCCTTAAAGGGTAAAGTGTTCCTTATGCCCACAGTAATATTCCCAGAAATCAAATGTGACTTTAAATGGATACTGTGAAGAGGAACTGGTGTGCCTGTCTGAAAACACACCATTAACAAGTGCATGTGCACCAGTTAAGGACCTATTAGAAAATGGCAAAGTGTTTGCTAACATGAGAGTCTGGCCTGAACCAGTGTCCCTCAAAATTCTAAAAGGGATAGAATCTGAAAAATCACTTGAAAGTGATACAAAACCATCATGTATGAATGGCTCAAATAACTCCATTTCAGAGTCAAAGAGAGGAATCTACTACCTCAACCTCATCAAACAAAGAACTGACATTGACAGTGTCAGTCATAAACTCTGTTTCAGAGTCATTTAAGGAATCTACATCCTTACCAAACTCCTCATCGGAGTCAACAGAGGAATTTTCCTCAGCAGTAACAAACTTTTGTTTGTCATAAGAGGACAAGGCCTCATTTGAAATACTCTCGCAAGAGTCATAAAATGACTTAGCCTCATTTGGAGAACACTCCTCGCAGGAGTCTTGAAAGGACCCAGCCTTATTCAATTCCTCGCATGAATCAACTGAGGTTTTTACCCCACAATCTACGGATTCTTCTTTGGATTTAGACGGCAATTGGGCCTCCGTAGCATCAAACTCTTTATTTGAGTCAACAAAGGAGTTGTACCCCTTATTTACATGAAAAGAGCCTTGCTCTTGTACTATGCTATGCATAGATTTTGAAACAAACCCGGAAGGTTTGCTATTTGGTTTGTTCGCAAGTTTCCAGCAGTCAGATATTAGATGACCTTCCTTCTTGTAGTAATTACAGATTTTCTTTGAAAATGACTGGTCTTTGTTTGACTTAGACACAGTGGACATGGACTGAGGTGTAGCTATGGGCTTTGCTGAACTATCAGGACTACTAGTACTGAGTGACTGCACTTTAAACTTCTTTTGACCATACTGATTTACATTCTTGTTTGTGAATGACTGGTTTTATTTGGTAGTAAAGGACATTTTGTGTGTCAGTTAATAATCATCAGCTAATTGAGCAGCAATGTCAAGTGTTTCAGGACTTTTCTCATCGAGAAAAGTTTTAACATCTGCGTTAATGCAGCGCTTAAATTCTTCAAGCAAAATCAACTGGCGCAAATTGTCATAATCTTTCATTACATTTTAAGAACTACACCAGCGATCAAACAACTGCTCTTTTGTCCTAGCAAATTCGGCGTAGGTCTGTTCTTTGCGCTTTTCCCAATTTCTGAATTTCTGGCGGTAAGCCTCTGGAACTAACTCATACGTTTTAGGATTAATCGTTTTACCAGGTCATAGTCAGCAGCTGCTTATACTGAAAGCTCTATATAAATTTCCTGGCCTTGTCAGTCAATACACTTTGTGACAGCATCGTCCAATTTTCCTTAGGCCATTTTAAATTTTCAGCTACCTTCTCAAAGTGTAAGAAATATTTGTCAATCTCTTTTTCTTGAAAAGGTGGGACAAGTGTAATGTGTTTAGCAAAATCAAAACTATGAGTTGGGGCATCACGTAGACTATGTTCCAGTTTAAGTCTTTCTAACTCCAGTCCTTTTAACTCAAATTCTTTTTCTTTCTCTTTTAATGCTAGCTCATTTTGCACTTCCAACTTTTTGAATTCTAATTGCATAGCAAGGCTGTCATTTTTTTATGTTTCAACTTCAGTCTCTTCAAATAAACCTTTGCTAATAAGATCTTGCATGATTTTAGCAATGATATCAGGCTTTCTCAAAGTTTTTTTTTTTCACATTTAGCCATAAGTGTTGTTCCAAACGCAACAACTGGTCTTTTGACAACTGTTCAAGTTGATCAGGGTCCAGATCGTCAACAAATGTCTCAGGTTTGAAATCTGACATGTTAAGATGTTAAAACAATAACAAAAAAGAACACTGTGATAAATCCTGTAAACAATGTACTGTAAACATTATGTAATCTTGTAAACAATGCATGATAAAACAATGTGTCCAGGTCAAGGCCTAATAAATTTGAAAACTATAAAGCATCCCAGACGAGCCCCTAATTTTATGTAACGGAACCTAATATTAACAGATCACGTATGCGTGATGAACACAAATGTTTGTAATGGAGATAAAAAAATCAGATTCTGTAACACTAGGCAGCGGGAAATGTCTAGGGGAATGAATAAAGAAGTCAGTGCTTTTTTGTTAATAAATAACTATAATTTATTCCTAAAACAATCCTAAAAATACAATACACTAATTCAATAAAATTTTACAGTAACACAGCGTTATAGCAACAAGTCAATACAATCACACAGAAAGATAATGGTACAGTACCTCGATACCAACATCGTCACCAAGATAAGTCCTTTGAATGTAAACTCTCAGAGAATGACAGCCCAGTGGTAAGTTCTTGCAACAACACAGAAAGTAAACTGAAGTCCAAATGTATAAAATCCAGGAAAGTTTTTGAAAATGTATAATTGCCGCATTCGTCGGATAAGGTCTTAGAATCTGACACACGCTTCTGCGTCCGCTGGTATCTGCTCTGCTGTCTGCTCCTGGTTCTAAAAACAGCCCTTTATTTACCTTCACATCCTAAGCCGGGAACCTTCCACTTCTCGAACAGCCTATATTGACCCTACTCCAACAGTAAACACGCGTTTCAGGAATTCTCTAGCCGCCTGTCTCTACACATACCAGGCTGATCACGTGACCCACGACCAGGCGTGAAAACCCAAGGCTCACATGACAACGAGAGTTCAACCAGTACGGATTAAACATAACAACACGAGTTACGCCCCTGTCACACAATAAAAAGAGCACCTGTAACATTATACGCACATACGCATATACGTGCACATGGAAACACACACCTGGGCCATGTTTCATTAACGTGGCATAAGCCTGATATCACCCGTTTTTTTACCTCAAGGGGCCCAATCACTTAAAAAGCATGTTGAAATAACACTAAAAATAGGTTCTTCCCTTTAAAATAAATTTGTACCTGACAAAATATTGCCCTGAAACCGTTTGCTTACTCCTGTAAACGAGTGTTATAAATGTTGGACCGGGCGCGATCGGAGGTTTAAACATAAACACAGCGCGTGGAACTTCATGCATCACTGAGCCACAGCACCCGCCAATAATGAGGTGCCCTGACTGACTTGGCCCCAAAAAGGCTTACATGTTCACGCTGGCTGAAAATTCGGGTGTTGCTGCTCACAATCGGACCTCCGGTTACGCGGCCTTGTTAAGGGAAACAGACACACGTGGACTGTGTTTACAAACACGCAGAGCCATAACAGCCGCATGTGAGGTAGTGAGACTGTGTGCTGGTATGGTTTTGCTGGGGAAACTTTTGTATAAAGCAAAACTGAACTGATAGTGTGAAAGAATATAGGCATAATATTGCTCCTGATTATGTCCCTTTAAGCCCGGTGCCGAACAACATATGTCAATATGCAATTATATAAAACGAGGCCTAAGCCTGTTCCGAGGGGGTTTACCCCAGGAAATCGGGAGCCTGCCGTTGTCTGCACGAACTTATGAGACAGCGTTGTCCAGACATTTGTGTTTTGCGGAACATATCGATATACCGGGACTGTTTATAAATAATATCCTTGTGAACGAGAGGGAGACGAATGCTCACTTCAACAACTTCACTTTGAGATCATAGACGGTGAGGTATATATAAATATTAAAAGATCAATGGTTAATAAACAGATAAAGCTGCAAATATCTGTAGATTACTAGTGAAGACACTGACATAAATGAGCACTAAGCCTAAACGAAGCCTGATTAATACAGTTTGTAGCGTCCTTGGCAACCAACTGCGTTTGGGAACCTGAATGAAACTGTGTTTTTACTTTAGAAATAGAATATCTGACAGTCAATCCATGTGTACACATTATAAATAAATAATAGAAGTTTATAAGGCTACTCATTATTAAGTGGAGAAAATGTGAATGGTTATTCATGAAATATCAAAAGTCCATTATTTCCTTATAAACTGCATGGTAACAATAACAATACAAACTAATGTACTATGTTTATGTTTTAATTCAACAGAATTGCAAACTTGGCTGCAAATATATATATATATATATATATATATATATTTTTGTTGCATATCATACACATCAGATTCTTAAATGTATATATATATACATGTGTATAAATACATGTATATATATATATATATATATAAATATATATATATATATAATTAAGGCTATATAAAGATCCCGATGAACTGTGAAATAGGGTCTTCATATTTTTGCTGATGCATCGGCCATACTTAATTAACTGACATAAAAAAATGTGACAAAATTATGTTAAAATTTATGTATGAACTACTTATGGCTAGATCAAATGTAACGTAGGGCCTCTGTCATCAAAATTAAGGTTTCAGCATCCTTCTGATGCCTCGTTGCAAAAAGAAATATATATATATATATATATATATATATATATATATATATATATATATATATATATATACAGTCAAGCCCGCTTATTGTCATATCGGTGGTGCATGCATAAATTACGATAACAAGATGACCAGAGGTCACGCGCTTGCCGGAAATGGAAATAATACAGACAGATGGACAGAGAGTGCATGTAGAAACAGTCATATGAATGAGCAACATTGTGGGGGCAGCAGAAACGAATAATACGTTTATGTATGCATGCTGACCTTGAACAGCTGCATACCTTTCTAGTGTAAAAGGGACCAAGTTCAAACATTTCCATGAAATCCCGTTAATCTCGTTTGACAAGAAGCAGTGAGAAGTTTTCAGATTTGTCATGTCAAGCTGGCCAAATGTTATGAAATACCGAAAACTAGACCTGTCTAGCTTAAAAAGTCGCTGAGTTATCAGCATTTCTGTGAAATGTCGTTTTTTATCGTTTGACGAGATATGGTGCGAGATTTGGCCAGTCTTGCAGTTTTACTATGTCAAGTTGGCCAAATGTTACCAAATGCCGAAAACTAGACCGGAGTAGCTGTAAAAGTCGCCTAGATATAAGCATTTCCATGATATCTCGTTTTTTTCTCGCTTGACGACATATGGTGAGAGATTTGATGAGACTTGTAGTTTTATCATGTCAAGCTGGTAAAATGTTACGAAATACTGAAAACTAGACCTGTGTAGCTCTAAAAGTCGCCGAGTTATAAGTATTTCCGCGAAATCTCGTTTTTTTTCTAGTTAAACGAGATATGGTGCGAGATTTGGCTAGTCTTGCAGGTTTTTCATGTCAAGCTGGCCAAATGTTATGAAATGCCGAAAACTAGACCTGTCTAGCTGTAAACGTCGCTGAGTTATAAGCATTTCTGTGAAATCTCGTTTTTTATCGTTTGACAAGAAATGGTACGAGATTTGGCTATTCTTGCAGGTTTGTCATGTCAACCGTCCAAATGTTATGAAATGCCAAAAACTAGACCTGTCTAGCCGTAAAAGTCGCCGACTTATATGTATTTCCGTGAAATCTCGTTTTTCCCCATTTGACCAGATATAGTGCGAGATTTGGCCAGTCTCTCAGTTTTACTATGTCGAGTTGACCAAATGTTACCAAATGCCGAAAACTAGACCGGAGTAGCTGTAAAAGTCGCCTAGTTATAAACATTTCCATGATATCTCGTATTTTCTCGCTTGACGAGGGATGATGCGAGATTTGGCCTGATTTCTTTTTTGGTGTGTCAAGCTCGTCATATGTTATGAAATGCCGAAAACTAGACCTGTGTAGCTGTAAAAGTCGCCGAGTTATAAGCATTTCCATGAAATCTCGTTTTTTCTCGTTTGACAACATGTGGTGCAAGATTTGGCTAGTCTTGCAGGTTTGTCATGTCAAGCTGGCCAAATGTTATGAGTAGCCGAAAACTAGACCTGTCTAGCTGTAAAAGTTGCTGATTTATTAGCATTTCTGTGAAATCGCGTTTTTTATCTTTTGACGAGATATTGTGCAAGATTTGGCTAGTCTTGTAGGTTTGTCATGTCAAGCCGTCCAAATGTTATGAAATGCCAAAAACTAGACCTGTCTAGCCGTAAAAGTCGCCTAGCTATAAGCATTTCCGTGATATCTCGTTTTTTTCTCGCTTGACGAGAGATGGTGCGAGATTTAGCCTGATTTCTTTTCTGGCGTGTCAAGCTGGTCATATGTTATGAAATGTCAAAAAACTAGACCTGTGTAGCTGTAAAAGTCGCCGACTTATATGCCTTTCTGTGAAATCTCGTTTTTCTTCATTTGATCAGATATAGTGCGAGATTTGGCCAGTCTTGCAGTTTTACTATGTCAAGTTGGCCAAATGTTACCAAATGCCGAAAACTAGACCTGTCTAGCTTGAAACGTCGCTGAGTTATCAGCATTTCTGTGAAATGTCGTTTTTTACCGTTTGACGAGATATGGTGCGAGATTTGGCCTGATTTCTTTTCTGGTGTGTCAAGCTGGTCATATGTTATGAAATGCCGAAAACTAGACCTGTGTAGCTGTAAAAGTCGCCGAGTTATAAGCATTTCCATGAAATCTCGTTTTTTCTCGTTTGACAACATGTGGTGCAAGATTTGGCTAGTCTTGCAGGTTTGTCATGTCAAGCTGGCCAAATGTTATGAAATACCGAAAACTAGACCTGTCTAGCTTAAAAAGTCGCTGAGTTATCAGCATTTCTGTGAAATGTCGTTTTTTATCGTTTGACGAGATATGGTGCGAGATTTGGCCAGTCTTGCAGTTTTACTATGTCAAGTTGGCCAAATGTTACCAAATGCCGAAAACTAGACCGGAGTAGCTGTAAAAGTCGCCTAGATATAAGCATTTCCATGATATCTCGTTTTTTTCTCGCTTGACGACATATGGTGAGAGATTTGATGAGACTTGTAGTTTTATCATGTCAAGCTGGTAAAATGTTACGAAATACTGAAAACTAGACCTGTGTAGCTCTAAAAGTCGCCGAGTTATAAGTATTTCCGCGAAATCTCGTTTTTTTTTCTAGTTAAACGAGATATGGTGCGAGATTTGGCTAGTCTTGCAGGTTTTTCATGTCAAGCTGGCCAAATGTTATGAAATGCCGAAAACTAGACCTGTCTAGCTGTAAACGTCGCTGAGTTATAAGCATTTCTGTGAAATCTCGTTTTTATCGTTTGACAAGAAATGGTACGAGATTTGGCTATTCTTGCAGGTTTGTCATGTCAACCGTCCAAATGTTATGAAATGCCAAAAACTAGACCTGTCTAGCCGTAAAAGTCGCCGACTTATATGTATTTCCGTGAAATCTCGTTTTTCCCCATTTGACCAGATATAGTGCGAGATTTGGCCAGTCTCTCAGTTTTACTATGTCGAGTTGACCAAATGTTACCAAATGCCGAAAACTAGACCGGAGTAGCTGTAAAAGTCGCCTAGTTATAAACATTTCCATGATATCTCGTATTTTCTCGCTTGACGAGGGATGATGCGAGATTTGGCCTGATTTCTTTTTTGGTGTGTCAAGCTCGTCATATGTTATGAAATGCCGAAAACTAGACCTGTGTAGCTGTAAAAGTCGCCGAGTTATAAGCATTTCCATGAAATCTCGTTTTTTCTCGTTTGACAACATGTGGTGCAAGATTTGGCTAGTCTTGCAGGTTTGTCATGTCAAGCTGGCCAAATGTTATGAGATGCCGAAAACTAGACCTGTCTAGCTGTAAAAGTTGCTGATTTATTAGCATTTCTGTGAAATCGCGTTTTTTATCGTTTGACGAGATATTGTGCAAGATTTGGCTAGTCTTGTAGGTTTGTCATGTCAAGCCGTCCAAATGTTATGAAATGCCAAAAACTAGACCTGTCTAGCCGTAAAAGTCGCCTAGCTATAAGCATTTCCGTGATATCTCGTTTTTTTCTCGCTTGACGAGAGATGGTGCGAGATTTAGCCTGATTTCTTTTCTGGCGTGTCAAGCTGGTCATATGTTATGAAATGTCAAAAAACTAGACCTGTGTAGCTGTAAAAGTCGCCGACTTATATGCCTTTCTGTGAAATCTCGTTTTTCTTCATTTGATCAGATATAGTGCGAGATTTGGCCAGTCTTGCAGTTTTACTATGTCAAGTTGGCCAAATGTTACCAAATGCCGAAAACTAGACCTGTCTAGCTTGAAACGTCGCTGAGTTATCAGCATTTCTGTGAAATGTCGTTTTTTACCGTTTGACGAGATATGGTGCGAGATTTGGCCTGATTTCTTTTCTGGTGTGTCAAGCTGGTCATATGTTATGAAATGCCGAAAACTAGACCTGTGTAGCTGTAAAAGTCGCCGAGTTATAAGCATTTCCATGAAATCTCGTTTTTTCTCGTTTGACAACATGTGGTGCAAGATTTGGCTAGTCTTGCAGGTTTGTCATGTCAAGCTGGCCAAATGTTATGAGATGCCGAAAACTAGACCTGTCTAGCTGTAAAAGTTGCTGATTTATTAGCATTTCTGTGAAATCGCGTTTTTTATCGTTTGACGAGATATTGTGCAAGATTTGGCTAGTCTTGTAGGTTTGTCATGTCAAGCCGTCCAAATGTTATGAAATGCCAAAAACTAGACCTGTCTAGCCGTAAAAGTCGCCTAGCTATAAGCATTTCCGTGATATCTCGTTTTTTTCTCGCTTGACAAGAGATGGTGCGAGATTTAGCCTGATTTCTTTTCTGGCGTGTCAAGCTGGTCATATGTTATGAAATGTCAAAAAACTAGACCTGTGTAGCTGTAAAAGTCGCCGACTTATATGCCTTTCTGTGAAATCTCGTTTTTCTTCATTTGATCAGATATAGTGCGAGATTTGGCCAGTCTTGCAGTTTTACTATGTCAAGTTGGCCAAATGTTACCAAATGCCGAAAACTAGACCTGTCTAGCTTGAAACGTCGCTGAGTTATCAGCATTTCTGTGAAATGTCGTTTTTTACCGTTTGACGAGATATGGTGCGAGATTTGGCCTGATTTCTTTTCTGGTGTGTCAAGCTGGTCATATGTTATGAAATGCCGAAAACTAGACCTGTGTAGCTGTAAAAGTCGCCGAGTTATAAGCATTTCCGTGAAATCTCGTTTTTTCTCGTTTGACAACATATGGTGCGAGATTTGACGAGACTTGTAGTTTTAACATATCACGCTGGCAAAATGTTACGAAATACCGAAAACTAGACCTGTGTAGCTGTAAAAGTCGCCGAGTTATAAGTTTTTCCGCGAAATCTCGTTTTTGCACGTTTGACAACATATGGTGCGAGATTTCACGAGACTTGTAGTTTTATTATGTAAAGCTGGCAAAATGTTACGAAATACTGAAAACTGGACCTGTGTAGCTGTAAAAGTCGCCGAGTTATAAGTATTTCCGCGAAATCTCGTTTTTTCTCGTTTAGCGAGATATGGTGCGAGATTTGGCCAGTCTTGCAGTTTTATCATGCCAGGCTGGCAAATGTTACGAAATGCCGAAAACCAGACCGGTCTAGCTTAAAAAGTCGCTGAGTTATAAACATTTCCGTGAAATCTCGTTTTTTCACGTTTGACCAGATCTAGTGCGAGATTTGGCGAGACTTTCAGTTTTATCATGCCAGCCGCCTATAAGCTACATAATGACCAAAACCAGACGTCTGTAGCCTAAAAATTGACAAAGATAGAAAATGTAGCATGACTATTTTCAAATTATCAAGTTTTAACCCAAAAATGCGTAACCATGGTAACGGCAGATTTGAGTCAGGTACCCATCACATAAAAGGCCATGGAATGACGAATATGGTTTAAGTGGCTACGACCATTTGTTACAAAGTTATGGAGCAAAAACTGTATTGTATACTTTCCATGACCTTGACCTTCACCATGATGCGATGTTGACCAAAAACAATAGGGTTCCAGGACTTTGGGTTGTCAATCATCTTTGTAAGTTTCATGTTGATTGCTGCAAAATTGTGGCCAGGAGAGCGCAGACAAACAAAACAACAAAAAAAAAAAAAAAAAAAAAAGACAAACAGACTAGATGACCAGAGGGCAGTCGCTTGCCGGAAGCGGAAATAAGAAAGTCAAACTAGGAGACAACATACAGCAGACAGGCAGGTTACATTTTGAACTGGTCAAATGAATTACCCCAATTATGGCGAAAACAGAAGCACAATTTTTTGTGGTTATGCCGATTTTCAAAAGTCGCAGATGAGTATACAGACAAACAGACAACGTATATACAACGTAATTGTAACGTATATTAGGTCACCATGGTAATGGAAGAATATGACAGAGTCCCCACGAGGATAATCGCATTAAATCTAGTTTCAGATGCTGCAGTGAATGTTGTGACACTGTCTATAGTTTTATAGATAACACAATATGGCACAATAATGATTGCTTCAGCCTTATCTAGCGGCTATTTTCTAAAAGGAAAAAAATAAGTTCCCAGATATTTTTTTATTATATATATTTGATGTATAATTAAATTTAACTCCTGTAGAATGTGAAAGAGTCCCCAGGATGATAAACGCAATACATCTAGTATCAGATGCTGCAATCAATGTTGTGACAGTGTGTATAGTTTTGGAGATATGGCACAATAATGATTCCTGCAGCGCCATCTGGCGGCTTATTTCTAAACGGAAAAAAATAAGTTTCGAAATATTTTATTACAAATATTTGATGTATATTTAAAATTAAACCCCTGTCCCCCAACTGCTAAAACAGGGATCCGCCCCTGTTTTGACACACCCAACTACAAAATCGGGGATCCTACCATGGTTTGAAAGATTTGCCAGTGGTAACTTGCAACACAAGTGGCCGCACAAGGGGACACAATGAAAATAACGGGTGTGTTCAATTCAAATGTAGCGGCTTTTGTCCTCTTTTCAATGCTGCTTTGTGAAATTCGTGGACGACCGCGCACGCCAACTTGCAACTGTAATGGCCTTGCCGGCACTTACCGGTCAACCCTGAAACCACTTGTGCTCACGGCAATTGGATGTATCTTCATCATTTGATAAAAAAACGCGGCGAGATTTGACTGGAATTGCTATATAATCACATTATATGACTAAGAGTGTCAGACGCTGTCACATGCTGAAAACTGTATGTCTGTAGTGTGCAAAATGACAGCATTATAGGCATTTGTTTAAATGGTCCTCTGTTCTCGTTTGACGACAAAAGGTGCGAGATTTGACGAGATATTCACTTGTGTCACTTTAATCTACTAAAACATCCTGGAGCAATAACAAACTAGACCCTTGTAGCATAAAAATAGCCGAGATACAGATATTTGTTTAAAATCTCGAATTACTCGTTTGGTGGGAGATGATGCGAGATAGGGCGAGATTTGCAATTCATTTAAATTAAGCTCTAAAAAAGCTACCAAATTCTGAAAACAACTGCTTCTTAGCTTAAAAGGTGATCAGGTTATAAGCATTTCTGTGAAATCTCGTAATTTCTCGTTTGACGAAAAACCGTGCGAGATTTGACGAGATTTGCAACTGAATGACTTAGAACCAAGGGAATGCTGCCTTATGCAAAAAACTAGACCCTTGTAGCATAAATATTAACAGAGATAAAAGCCAAAAACATCATGTTTCAGATTGTCAAGTTTTACCCCCAAAATTTGGTAACCATGGTAACCGCAGCACAAGGCTATATGTACGAAGGAATAAGGCAATGATCCTAGTTTTAGATGCGACAAAAAAAATTGTTATATGCTTAATATTTTTTAGATATTGCGGGAAAATGATAAGTCGTAGTGTTCCCAGTACCACGCCCCCTGGTGGCCTTTTTCGAAAAATGAAAAAACAAGTTCGAGATAATACAGAAAATATGTCACTTTTAGAACCGTAGCTGTAAAACTGCCACCTCAAAATCGTATTTAATGAAATCTCGAAAAGTCTCATTTGACGACAAATGGCATGAGATTTTGCGAGACTTGCATTAATTTTGCATAAAACCTATAAAATGCTACACAATGCAGAAAACTAGACCTCTCTATCTTAAAAAATGAGAAATTTGGAAGGAATTTTTCGAATTTTCTGATTTTCCCCCAAAAATACGTTACCATGGTAACCATTGACCGAAAAAAATGTGCTAGCACTTGGAAAGCTAACATTAAGAGGAATAAAATGAGCTACAGATTATGCGGCTACGATTATTATTGACGAAGATATGAAGAAAATAAAGATTTTAGGTTTTTTGGTGACACTGACCTTGTCCTTAGACCGATCATGACCAAAAACAATAGGCTTCGAGGAGAAAAGATCTTACACTTTACCTATAAGTTGCATGACGATTGGTGCAAAATTGTGGCCTGTAGAGCACAGACAGACAGACAAACTAGACGACCAGAGGTCGAAGGCTTGCCGGAAATGGCCGGTAATAAGACAGCGAAACAGACGGACAGTTACTAGGCAGACAGACAGGGAACGTATAACACTGTCTATAGTTTTCGAGATATGGCACAATAATGATTGCTGCAGCGCCATCTGGCGGCTATTTCTAAAAGGACAACAAAAAAGTTTCGAGATGTTTTATTTTTTTATTATATATATTTGATGTATAATTAAAATTTAACCCCCGCAGAATACGACAGAGTCCCCACATGGTAAAATGCATTAAATCTAGTTCCGGAAATAGCCGGAAATAAGACAGCGAAACAGACGGACAGTTACTAGGCAGACAGACAGGGAGCGTTTGGATCCGATCAAATGAACAACCGCTATCATTGTTAAAATGGAAGCACATTTTTATGTGATTTCGCTGATTTTCAATAGCCACAAATGAGTAGACAGACAGACGGAAAATAACTCAATGTGTAGGCAATGTACTCCTGTCATGGAGATTGGAAGGCATGAATAAAATAAGCGTCAGTCAATTAGAATAAATCTTCATATTTTGAATTTCAGGAAAAGGAAGAATTTAATTGTAACCTATATTAGGCCCCCATGGTAACGGAAGAATATGACAGAGTCTTCACGAGGATAAACCCATTAAATCTAGTTTCAGATGCTGCAATCAATGTTGTGACACTATCTATAGTTTTATAGATATGGCAAAATAATGATTGCTGCAGCGCAATCTGGCGGCTATTATTAAAAGGAGAAAAAAAAGTTTCGAGATATTTTATTTTTTCATAATAAATATTTGATGTATAATTAAATTTAAACTTCTGCTGAATATGATAATGTCCCCAGGAGGAAAACGCATTAAATCTAGGTTCAGAAGCTACAATCAATGTTGTGACACCGTCAATAGTTTTGGAGATATGGCACAATAATGATTACTGCAGCGCCACCTGAAAGGAAAAAAAATAGTTTCGAGATATTTTATTTTTAATAATATATATTTTATGTATAATTAAAATTTAGCCCCCGCGGAATACGACAGAGTCCCCACGAGGTTAAACGCTTTAAATCTAGTTTCAGAAGCTGCAATCAATGTTGTGACACTGTCTATAGTTTTGGGGATATGGCACAATAATGATTGCTGCAGCGCCATCTGAAAGGAAAAAAAATAGTTTCGCGATATTTTAATTTTTATTATATATATTTTATGTATAATTAAAAATTAACCCCCACAGAATACGACAGAGTCCCCACGAGGTTAAACGCATTAAATATAGTTTCAGAAGCTGCAAACAATGTTGTGACACTGTCTATAGTTTTGGAGATATGGCACAATAATGATTGCTGCAGCGCCATCTGGGGGCTATTTTCTAAAAGGAAAAAAAATAAGTTTCCAGATATTTTATTTTAATATATATATTTGATGAATAATTAAAATTTTACTCCTGCCCCCAACTGCTAAACCAGGGATCAGCCCATATTTTGACACACCCAACTACAAAATCGGGGATCCGTCCCTGGTTTCAAAGATTTGCCAGTGGTTCCTGGCAACACAAGTGGCCGCACAAGGGGACACAATAAAAATCACAGGTGTGTTCCCTCCACATTTAGCGGCTTTTGTCCTCTATTCAATGCTGATTTGTGAGATTCATGCATGACCGCGCACGCCAACATGCAACTGTAATAGCCTTGCTGGCATTTACCGGTCAACCCTGAAGCCACTTGTGCTCACGGCAATTGGATGTATTTTCATCATTTGATGAAAAACGAGGCAAGATTTGACGAGAATTGCAATAAAATCACATGATGTGATTGAGAGTGTCAGACGCTGTCAAATGCTGAAAACTATATGTCTGTAGGATATAAAATGACAGCATAATAGGCATTTGTTTAAATGGTCCACTATTCTCGTTTGACGACAAATGGTGCGAGATATAACGAGATATTCACTTATATCACTTAACACTAATCAAATGATTGTTGAACAGTAGAAAAATAAAATCTCTAGCATAAAATTGAAAGAGATATAGACATTTGTTGAATATTTTGTTCAAAATATCGAATATTCTCGTTTGGCGGGAGATGATGCGAGATTTGGCGAGATTTGCAGTTTTATCATGTTAAGCTTCCAAAAGGCTACCAGAGGCTGAAACCGTATACTCTTTAACCTAAAACGTGATCGAGTTATCAGCATTTCTACGAAATCTCGTAATTTCTCGTTTGACGGAAAAACAGATCGAGATTCTACGAGACTTCCAATTGACTGGATTAGAGCCAAAGGAATGCTACCTCATGCAGAAAACTAGACCCTTGTAGTATAAATATCAACAGAGATAGAAGCAAAAAACTAATTATTTTCAGATTGTCAAGTTTTACCCCAAAATTTGGTAACAGCAGCACAAAGCTACATGTACGCAGGAATAAGCCAATGATCCTAGTTTCAGATAAGACAATAAAAATTGTGCTATGTTTCAATATTTTTTAGATGTTGCAGAAAAATGATATGTTACAGTGTTTCAAGTACCACGCCCCCTGGTGGCTATTTCCAAAAAATGAAAAATTGATTTCGAGATATTTATTAATAACACAAAATATATCATTTTCAAAGCCATTGTTAAAAAATGTGGACCTCCAGGTCATATTAAATGAAATCTCGAAAAATCTCGTTTGACGAAAAATCGTACAAGATTCTGCGAGACTTGCAACTGTATCATATAAAACTGACTAAACACTACCTAATGCAAAAAACTAGACGTCGCTAGCTTTAATAATGACAAAGTTAGAAAAAAAATTCAAATTTTGTGACTTTTCCCCAAAAATACGTTACCATGGTAACCATTGATCGGGACAATTTGCTGACATGTGGAAAGGCAACGGAATGAGGAATTAGATGAGCTATAGATTAAGCGCATACGGTTATTATTGACAAAGATATGAAGGGAAAACCGTTTTAAGGTTTTTCAGTGACCCTGACCTTGACCTTGAACCGACCATGGCCAAAAACAATAGGCACCCAGGGTTATTGATTTTACACTTTTTCTATAAGTTTGATTGCTTCAAAATTGTGGCCTGTAGAGCACCGACAAACAAACAGACAGACAGACAAACAAACAAACATACGGAACTGACCAACATGCTTGCGAAAATCGAAGATTTCCGGCAAGCAACAAATAATTACCCCAATTATGGCGGAAACAGAAGCACAATTTTGTGTGGTTATGCTGATTTTCAAAAGTCGCAGATGAGTAGACAGTCAAACAGACAGACGGGAAAAAACTCCATGTGAAGGCCATGTACTCCTGTCCTGGAGAATGGAAAACCGTCTATTAGAATAAAACTCCATATTTTGAATTTTAAGAAAAAAGAAGAATATAATTGTAACGTATATTAGGTCCCCATAGTAATGGAAGAATATGACAGAGTCCCCACGAGGATAAACGCATTAAATTTTGTTTCAGATGCTGCAATCAATTTTGTGACACTGTCTATAGTTTTCGAGATATGGCACAATAATGATTGCTGCAGCACCATCTGGCGGCTATTTTCTAAAAGGGAAAAAAATAAGTTCCCAGATATTTTTTATTATATATATTTGATTTATAATTGAAATTTAACCCCTGTAGAATATGACAGAGTCCCCAGGAGGATAAACGCATTAAATCTAGTATCAGATTCTGCAATCAATGTTGTGACAGTGTGTATAGTTTTGGATATATGGCACAATAATGATTGCTGCAGCGCCATCTGGCGGCTATTTTCTAAGAGAAAAAAATAAGTTTCGAAATTTTATATTTTTTATTATAAATATTTGATGTATAATTTCAAATTTAACCCCCTGCCCCCCCCCAACACCCCCAACTGCAAAACCAGGGATCCGCCAGTGGTTCCTGGCAACACAAGTGGCACCACAAGGGGACACAATGAAAATAACAGGTGTGTTCAATTCAAATTTAGCGACTTTTGTCCTCTATTCAATGTTGCTTTGTGAAATTCATGGACGACCGCGCACGCCAACTTGCAACTGTAATGGCCTTGCCGGCACTTACCGGTCAACCCTGAAGCCACTTGTGCTCACGGCAATTGGATGTATCTTCATCATTTGATAAAAAACGAGGCGAGATTTAACGAGAATTGCTATATAATCACATAATATGACTGAGAGTGTCAGACGCTGTCACATGCTGAAAACTATATGTCTGTAGTGTAAAAAATGACAGCATTATAGGCATTTGTTTAAATGGTCCTCTGTTCTCGTTTGACGACAAATGGTGCGAGATTTGACGATATATTCACTTGTGTCACTTTAATCTACTAAAAATTCCCAGAACAATAAAAACTATACCTTGTAGCATTAAAATAGCCGAGATACAGATATTTGTTTAAACTCTCGTAATTTCTCGTTTGACGATAAACTGAGCGAGATTTGACGAGATTTGCAATTGAATGACTTAGAACAAAGGGAATGCTGCCTTATGCAAAAAACTTCACCCTTGAAGCATAAATATTAACAGAGATAAAAGCCAAAAACATCATGTTTTCAGATTGTCAAGTTTTACCCTAAAATTTGGTAACCATGGTAACGGCGGCACAAGCCTATATGTACAAAGGAATAAGGCAATGATCCTAGTTAAAGATGCGACAAAAAAATTTGTTATATGCCTAATATTTTTTAGATATTGCGGAAAAATGAAAAGTTGTAGTGTTCCCGGTACCACGCCCCCTGGTAACTATTTTCGAAAAATGAAAAAACAAGTTCGAGATAATACAGAAAAACAGAAAATATGTCACTTTCAGAACCTTAGCTGTAAAACTGCCACCTCTAAATCGTATTTAATGAAATCTCGAAAAGTCTCATTTGACGACAAATGGCACGAGATTTTGCGAGACTTGCATTAATTTAGCACAGAGCGTATAAAATGCTACACAATGCAAAAAACTAGAGCTCTCTAACTTAAAAAATGAGAAATTTGAAAGGAAATTTTCGAATTTTCTGATTTTCCCCCCAAAATACGTTACCATGGTAACCATTGACCGGACATATTTGCAAGCACATAGAAAGCTAACATAATGAGGAATAAAATGAGCTACAGATTTAGCAGCTACGATTATTATTGACGAAGATATGAAGAAAAATCTGTTTTAAGGGTTTTTGGTAACCCTGACCTTGACCTTTGAACGGTCATGCCCAAAAACAATAGGCTTCGAGAAGAACCGATTTTACACTTAATGTAAAAGTTTCAGAGCGATTGCTTTAAAATTGTGGCCTGTAGCGCGCAGACATACAGACAGACAAACAAACAAACAAACAAACTAGAGGGATGCTGTCTAACGCCGAAAACCAGACCTTTCTATCGCAAATATCAACAGAGATAGAAGCTGGAAAACTCCGAATTTTCAGATTGTCAAGTTTTACCCCGAAATTTGGTAACCATGGTAACGGCAGCACAAAGCAACATGTGCGAAGGGATAAGCCAATGTTCCTAGTTTTAGATACGACCAAAAAAATGGTGTCACGTTTAATATTTTTTGAGATATTGCAGAAAAATGATATGTTACAGTGTTTCATGTACCACGCCCCCTGGTGGCTATTTCCAAAAAATGAAAAATTGATTTCGAGATATTTCTAAACAACACAAAATATGTCATTTTCCAAGTCATAGTTTAAAAAATGCGACCTGTAAGCCATATTTAATGAAATCTCGAAAATTCTCGTTTGACGAGAAATGGTGCGAGATTTTACGAGACTTTTACTTGTATGATAAAAAGCTTATTTAGTACTATATGATGCAAAAAACTAGAACTCTCTAGCTTTAAAAATGACAAAGTTAGAAAAATTAGGCCTTTTATTTTCGAAAATCATGAGATTTCCCCCAAAATGTGTAACCATAGAAACAGCAGATTTCAGCAACATATACATCAGAAGAAAGGCCTTGGAATGCCGATTAAAATGAGCCATGTTTGAAGTGGCTATGACAAATAGTAATGGAGATATGAAGAAAAGAGCACTTTAGGAACTTTTGATGACCTTGACCTTGACCTTTGACCTATATTGCCCCAAAACAATAGGCTTCTTGCATTTTTGATTCTACACAAAGTGTGAAAGTTTGAAAGCGATGGGATAAAAATTGCGACCTGTAGAGACTGGACAAACAAACAAACAAACAAACAAACAAACAAACAAACAAACAAACAAACAAACAAACAAACAAACAAACACACAAACACACAAACAAACAAACAAACAAACAAACAAACTAGACGACCATAGGTCGGGACTTGCCGGAAGTAAAAATTAGAAAGTCAAACTAACAGACAACAAACAGCAGAAAGACAAAAAACATTTGGAACAGGTAAAATGACCAACCCCTATTGTTTGGAAAACATAAGCACATCTTTATGTGGTTTTACTGATTTTCAAAAGTCGCAGACGAGTAGACAGACAAACAGACAGACAGACAGAAAACCTCCAGGTCAAGGTCGTGTACTCATGCCATACAAAATTGAAAGCATGAATAAAATAAGCCACAGTCTATTCGAATAATTCTTCATACTTTGAATTTCATGAATTGTTACCTACATAAGTCACCATGGTAAGGGAAGAACATGACAGAGTCACCAAGAGGATAAACGCATTAAATCTAGTTTCAGATGCTACAATCAAAGTTGTGACACAGTTTATAGTTTTGAAGATATGGTACAATAATGATTACTGCAGCGCCATCTCGTGGTTATCTTCGCAAAATTTTATTAGTATGTTATTATTATTATTATTATTATTATTATTATTATTATTATTATTAATATTATTATTATTATTATTATATGATGTATAATTTATATTTAACCCCTACCCCCAATTGAAAACCGGATATCTGTCCCTGATTTGACACACCCAACTGCAAATCGGGGATCCGTCCCTGATATTATAGTTGTGATTATGCTTACCAGCAACACTATCTCTGCATTCAGTAACATTTCGGGGAGCCTCTCTCTTTGTTTTTTTTTTTTTTTAAGGGATTATCTTTTACAATAGGTCATTAAGCTCTCAATGCATTGAAATCCTCAAAGTGCGGCCATACAAAGCATGAAAAGAGGCCACCACCAAAAGCACAGGTGGGATCAATCCGAATTGTGTCTTTTCATGGACCATCGCACATCCATAGAACAAAGCTCCAACTGTCAAATGTAATGCCCCTGCCGACATTTACTATCACATACTGCCATCGCTTATGGTCATGGCAATTGGATGTAATTTTTTTATTTGAAGAAAAACGATGCAAGATTTGAAGAAACTTACAATATAATCATATAATGTGACCGAGAATGTTAGACGCTATCAAATGCTGAAAACTATAAGTCTTCCACATAAAAATAACACAATTATAGGCGTTTCTTTGAATGGTCCCATGTTCTCGTTTGACAAGAAATGGTGCGAGATATGACGAGATATTCACTTTTGTCACTTAAAAGTAGTCAAATGATTCTTGAACAATAGAAAAATAAAATATCTAGCATGAAAATGACCGAGATAAAGACATTTGTTTGAAATCTAAAATATTCTCGTTTGGCGGGAGATGATACGAGATGTGGCGAGATTTGCAGTGTAATCATGTCCAGCTTCTGAAATGCTACCAAATGCTGAAAACTACTCCATTTTAGCATTAACCGTGATCAAGCTATAAGCATTTCTGTGAAATCTCGTAATTTCGCGTTTGGCAATAAACCGAGCGAGATTTGACGGGACTTGCAATTAAATGGCTTAGAACCAAGAGAAAGCAGCCTAATGCAAAAAACTAGACCCTTAAAACATAAATATTAACCGAGATAGAAGCCAAAAACTACATATTTTCAGATCGTCAAGTTTAACCCAAAAATTTGGTTACCATGGCAACGGCCGCACAAGGCTATATGTCGGATGGAATAAGGCAATGATCCTAGTTTTAGATGCGACCAAAAAAATTGTTATTTGCTTAATATTTTTTAAGATATTGCGGAAAAATGATAAGTTGTAGTGTTTCAAGTACCACGCCCCCTGGTGGCTATTTTCGAAAAATGAAAAAACAAGTTCGAGATAATACAGAAAAACAGAAAATATGTCACTTTCAGAACCTCAGCTTTAAAACTGCGACCTCTAAATCGTATTTAATGAAATCTCGAAAAGTCTCATTTGACGACAAATGGCACGAGATTTTGCGAGACTTTCATTAATTTAGCACAGAGCGTATAAATTGCTACACAATGCAAAAAACTAGAGCTCTCTAACTTAAAAAATGAGAAATTTGGAGGGAAATTTTCGAATTTTCTGATTTTCCCCCCAAAATACGTTACCATGGTAACCATTGACCGGACATATTTGCTAGCACGTGAAAAGCTAACATAATGAGGAATAAAATGAGCTACAGATTATGCGGCTCCGATTATTATTGACGAAGATATGAAGAAAAATCTGTTTTAAGAGTTTTTGGTAACCCTGACCTTGACCTTTGAACGGTCATGGCCAAAAACAATAGGCTCCGAGAAGAACCGATTTTACACTTAATGTAAAATTTTCAGAGCGATTGCTTTAAAATTGTGGCTTGTAGCGCGCAGACATACAGACAGACAAACAAACAAACAAACAAACAAACAAACTAGACGACCAGAGGTCGAGAGCTTGCCGGACTTAAATGACAGACAAATGGAGAAACAGGACAAACTGACGGTTTTCTATCAATTGAATGACTTTTAAAGCGATTGCTGGAACGTTTGGCCTGTTGAACGACATATATCACACAAAAGAACATGAAATCAGACATAGCTCAAAACAGACAAATATACTGACACACCTGAGAAAACAGACTACAAGTGAAGGTAGAGTTTATAATGTCGGAGATATGGCCAAAAAATGATATGGTGTGGAGGCTCTACCGCAGCATCCCTTAGCGGCCATATCCCAAAAATTAAAAAATTTCTTTTGAGATATTATTGTAAGAAATGTTCCAAAATGTATATATTATTGTAAGAGATGTTCCAATTCCAAAAGGATTCCTTCAAAACTGTGGCCTGAAGATTGCTAACTGTAAGACGCAAGATCCAGCAATCAGGCGAAAATGAGGATCACTGACAAACAAACAGACATACTGAAAAACTGTGGCCTGAAGATTGCTAACTGTAAGACGCAAGATCCAGCAAGCAGGTGAAATAGAGGATCACTGACAAACAGACAGACATACTGAAAAAGTGACACAAGAATAAGACCAGATGACTAACTCAGATTATGGAGAAGATTCAAAGGAAGACAATAAGTCATAGTGTTTGTAATTGAAGTTTATAGTTTTGTAGATATGGCAAAGAAATATATATAGGGGAGAGGCGAGTGCAACGCCCCCTATTGGCAATATCCAGAAAATGAATAATCTGTTTCGAGATATTACTGTAAGATGTAAGATGTAATAGTTTAACAAGTGACCCATGGGTCATGACGCTCAGCTGCCAAGCATGACCTGCCACATCATGGGCTGAGATTCATAACTTCCAGTCACATTTTGAAGAACCAATTTGCCAATATTTTGAAATTTTCTACGACAACAGAAATATACATCACCTATGTCTGGTTAAAACACAGTGACTTGATGGTCTTAGGAAAAATGAATGATTGTTAAGCTATCGGTAACTATTCCCATAGCTTGCTTGATACCTGTTAGTCTCAAAAGAAACAACAAAAAGGGCAAATATAAGATCAAAATATATAGCAAAAATCAAGGAAATCCATGCAAGAATTATTGAGAAACGGGTGCTTATAAATATGAAGTTTGAACCAAATTGAGTGATGCATAGATATGGCATATGTGAAAGACTGAAGGTTTGGGTTGAACAGTTTCACTTGCAAAATGTTCACAACCATTTAGAATAATTAAGTAATGTGTCCTTGACCTTTGACCTTTTGAACTCGACATCGATAGGCTTCTTCCCCTATTGGAAGGTCAGCCATATATGACAAATGGAAGGTATAGATTGAAAAGTTTCCTGAAAATGACTCCACACAAAAAGTGGGTGCAGTGAACTTCACCTTTGACCTCAAATTCAACAGGTCTGTTCCCCTGTTGGCAGAGAAGCGATATCAGTGCTGGGAAGTTTGGAATGAAATGTCTAGCTTGAAATGTTTTCACAACCTTTTAAAAAAATTGGATCCTGTGACCCTGATCTTTGATCTTGTGACCTAAAAATCTATAGGATTCTTCTCCCTCTTAGAAGGTGAAATATATGTAAAAATTCAAAGATTTGGCTTAAAATGCATCCACAGGCATTAAATAAAGGGACTCCTGTGACCTTGACCTTTGACCTGTTGACTTCAAAATAATTATGGTTCTTCCCCTGTTGGTAGATGAGCTGTATGTGAAAGATGGAAGTTTTTGGATGAAAATTTTAGCTAAAAGAATTATTTTTGGGGGGTGCATACACACCCTGTAACTTCGAGAATATAGGTCAGTGACCTAATTTCAGGTTTGCAAGGAGATCATTTTAGAACCTCTAAGACTACATAGGGTTCATGACCCTAGCCCGTACAGTTACGATTTGTGCCCTGCTAACAGACGGACGGCCGGTCAGCAGGATGGACAGATGGAAGGACGACGGACAAAGACCCATCGCTATAGCCCAGCATGACTGAAAGTCAGCTGAGCTAAAAATGATCCTTTCAAAACGGTGGCCTGTAGAATGCTATCAGTGAGACTCAAGAACCAAAAAGCCGGCGAATTTGAGGACAACTGACAAACAAACAGACAAACTTACAAAGGGACACAAGATGGAGACAAGATGACTTAATCAGGTTATGGAGAAGACTCAGAGGAAGAAAATAAGCTATAGTTTATGTAATTGAGGCTTATAATTGTGGAGATATGGCCAAATAATGATATACTGGATATGTTCGACTGCAGCGCCCTCTAGTGGACATATCCTGAAGACGACAAATGCGTTTCGTGATATTAGTGTATGACATAAGATGTAATAGTTTCAAAAGGATTCGTCCACATATCTGACTTGTTGATTGCTATATCTAAAGTGCAAAAACTAGCAAGCAGGCGAATATGAGGATAAATGACAAACAGACAGACATACTGACAAGGTGACACTAGATGGACACCAGGTGACTTGACAATGTTTTGAAGAAGACCAAGAGAAAGAAAATAAGCAATAGTTTGTGTAATATAGGTTTACTCTTACGGAAATATGTTCAAAAACTGATTTTTTTGGAAGGGTCAAGTGCAGCGCCCCCTAGCGGCCATATCGGGAAAATGAAAAAAATTTTGAGATATTAGTATAATACATAAGATGAAGGAACAAACATACACGGGTGACCAACATGCTTTCGAAAATCGAAGATTTCCGGCAAGTAATACAAGTAATAAAGTCTGGACTGTGCCTCCAACATGTATGATAATAGATAGGGCCCGGAAAGGCCGACACGCAACGCTGCACACGCCGCCTGCCCACCGTAAGGACCCTGTCGCCACTTGCGGCAATTGCACGTGTCTTCGTGGTATGTATCAGTTTCAAAAGGATGCCTGCATATCTGTGGCCTATAGGGCATGTCACCGTGAAATCGCGAAATCTCATTCGACGAGAAACGGTGCGAGATTTTGCAAGATTTTTGGTTGGATCACCGAGAACTCACCAAGGGCTACAAGATGCAAAAAATTTGACCTCTCTAGCATAAAAACTGACAGAGTTAGAAGCTGAAAACTGCATATTTTCAAAATTCAAAGGTTTTACCCCAAAAATAGAGAAATCTGGCAATAGCGCACTTTGGCACCTATGCGCAAAAATAAGCCCATGGACCCTAGTTTAAGGTGCTGTGATGGAAATGGCCCAATGTTTAATAGTTCTGGAGGTATAGCACCAAAACAAATTTTCATGTTTTTTCATCTGCAACGCCCCCTGGCGGCCATTTCCAAAATCTGAAAAACCCGTTTCGAGATATTCTTCTGTTACATAAAATATCTCAGAATCAGTAAAATTGCTGCAAATTTGAAAAATATCACGAAATTCCATGATTTCTCCCCAAAATTGCGTAACCATGGTAACAGCGAAATGAGGCAATTTTGCAGTGTTGGAAGTGGCCATGCAGTGGCAAATAAAACGGGCTACAGATTAGGTGCCTACGGCTATTTTTGACGAAGGTATGAAGAAAAAACCGTTTTTGAGCTTTTTGGTGACCCTGACCTTGACCCTTGACCGATCATGACCAAAAACAATAGGCTCCGAGAAGAACCGATTATACACTCTATCTATAAGTATCAGGACGATTGGTGCAAAATTGTGGCCTGTAGAGCGGGGACATACAGACAAACAAACAAACGGAACTGATCAACATACTTGTCGAAATCTCTGATTCCGGCAAGCAATAAACTATAACGCGACAGAAATGGCAAACCGGCCCGAAAAGAGTGCCTGTGGTCACTTATTTTATACGGCGAACGCTATAATTTTTGCAGTCACGGGAAAGCGTGTCTGTCTTTCATACTAAAACGCGTGCATGCATGCGTGATGGCATATGTA
This sequence comes from Sipunculus nudus, assembly GCA_026874595.1. Taxonomy (NCBI): domain Eukaryota; kingdom Metazoa; phylum Annelida; class Sipuncula; order Golfingiida; family Sipunculidae; genus Sipunculus; species Sipunculus nudus. The sequence continues at coordinate 49,481,498 of CM049312.1, forward strand.
TTTGTGCATTAGGGGTTTTAATTTTTACAAAGTTGCTAAAATTTGCGGGGACCGTGTATGATTAAACAAAAGAGGTCATGGGCAGAAAGGCCATGAAACGCCAATTCATATGGTGTACAGTTTATGTACCTAAAATGTGTAGTTTTGGAGATATGGTTAAACAATGATAGTAGGTACGGGGTTGCAGTGCAGCGCCCCCTAGCGGTAATTTTCCAAAAACTGAACAATTGCTTTCGAGATATTAGTGTATGACGTAACATGTATCAGTTTCAAAAGGATGCCTGCATATCTGTGGCCTATAGGGCATGTCACCGTGAAATCGCGAAATCTCATTCGACGAGAAACGGTGCGAGATTTTGCAAGATTTCTGGTTGGATCACCGAGAACTCACCAAGGGCTACAAGATGCAAAAAATTTGACCTCTCTAGCATAAAAACTGACAGAGTTAGAAGCTGAAAACTGCATATTTTCAAAATTCAAAGGTTTTACCCCAAAAATAGAGAAATCTGGCAATAGCGCACTTTGGCACCTATGCGCAAAAATAAGCCCATGGACCCTAGTTTAAGATGCTGTGATGGAAATGGCCCAATGTTTAATAGTTCTGGAGGTATAGCACCAAAACAAATTTTCATGTTTTTTCATCTGCAACGCCCCCTGGCGGCCATTTCCAAAATCTGAAAAACCCGTTTCGAGATATTCTTCTGTTACATAAAATATCTCAGAATCAGTAAAATTGCTGCAAATTTGAAAAATATCACGAAATTCCATGATTTCTCCCCAAAATTGCGTAACCATGGTAACAGCGAAATGAGGCAATTTTGCAGTGTTGGAAGTGGCCATGCAGTGGCAAATAAAACGGGCTACAGATTAGGTGCCTACGGCTATTTTTGACGAAGGTATGAAGAAAAAACCGTTTTTGAGCTTTTTGGTGACCCTGACCTTGACCCTTGACCGATCATGACCAAAAACAATAGGCTCCGAGAAGAACCGATTATACACTCTATCTATAAGTATCAGGACGATTGGTGCAAAATTGTGGCCTGTAGAGCGGGGACATACAGACAAACAAACAAACGGAACTGATCAACATACTTGTCGAAATCTCTGATTCCGGCAAGCAACAAACAAACAAACAAACAAACAAACAAACAAACAAACATACGGAACTGACCAACATACTTGCCGAAATCTTTGATTCCGGCAAGTAACAAACAAACAAATAAACGGAACTGACCAACATACTTGCCGAAATCTTTGATTCCGGCAAGTAACAAACAGACATACGGAACTGACCAACATGCTTGCCGAAATCTTTGATTCCGGCAAGCAACAAACAGACAAACAGACATACGCAACTGAGCAATATGCTTGCCGAAATCTTTGATTCCGGCAAGCAACAAACATACGGAACTGACCAACATACTTGCGAAAATCGAAGATTTCCAGCAAGTAATAAAGTTTGGACTGTGCCTCCAACATGTATGATAATAGATAGGGCCCGGAAAGGCCGACACGCACCGCTGCACACGGCGGCTGCACCCGTAAGGACCCTGCCGCCACTTGCGGCCACGGCACGTGACTTCGTGGTTTGGTGAAACGCGGCGCGAGATTTGACGAGACTTACAATGTGACCCCTGAATGTGACTGCGAGTGTCAGACGCTATCCAGCGCTGCAAACCATGTGTCTGTAGCCTAAAATATGACAGAATTATAGGCATTTCTTTCAATGGTCACGTGTTCTCGTTTCACGAGAAACGGCGCGAGATATGACGAGACTTTCTATTGAATGACTTAAAACTAAACTAATGCTATCTAACGCCAAAAACCAGACCTTTCTATCGCAAATATGTACAGAGATAGAAGCAGGTAAACTCCGTGTTTTCAGATTGTCAAGTTTTACCCCAAAATTTGGTAACCACGGTAACGGCAGCACAAAGCTACATGTGCGGAGGAATAAGCCAATGTTCCTGGTTTCAGATACGACAAAAAAATGGTGTCACGTTTAATATTTTTTGAGATATTGCAGAAAAATGATATATTACAGTGTTTCATGTACCACGCCCCCTGGTGCCTATTTCCAAAAAATGAAAAATTGATTTCGAGATATTTATAAATGACACAAAATATATCAATTTGAAAGCCACTGTTATAAAATGCGACCGGTAGGTCATATTTAATGAAATCTCGGAAACTCTCGTTTGGCGAGAAATGGTGCGAGATTTCACGAGACTTTCACTTGTATGATAAAATGCTTATTTTGTACGATCTGGTGCAAAAAACTAGACCTCTCTAGCTTTAAAACTGACAAAGTTAGAAAAATTAGTCCATTGATTTTCGATTTTCATCACTTTTACCCGAAAATACATAACCATGGTGACAACAAATTTGAGTCAGCTACACCTTAGATGAAAGGCTTTGGAATGACAATTAAAATGAGCTACAGTTGAAGTAGATACGCTTTATAGAAAAAAAAGATATGAAGAAAAAACCGTTTTGAGAACTTTTGATGTCCTTGACCTTGACCTTTGACCGATCATGGTCAAAAACAATAGGCACCAAGGGTTATCCGTTTCACATAATTTCTATAAGATTAAGAGCAATTGCTTAAAAATTGTGGACTGTAGAGCACCGACAAACATACAAACAAACTGACAAACAAACTAGACGACCAGAGGTCGAACGCTTGCCGGAAATGGCCAGTAATAAGACAGCGAAACAGACGGACAGTTACTAGGCAGACAGACAGGGAACGTAAAACACTGTCTATAGTTTTGGAGATATGGCACAATGATGATTGCTGCAGCGCCATCTGGCGGCTATTTCTAAAAGGACAAAAAATAAGTTTCGAGATTTTAATTTTTTATTATATATATTTGATGTATAATTAAAATTTAACCCTCGCAGAATACGACAGAGTCCCGACGAGGTTAAATGCATTAAATCTAGTTCCGGAAATGGCCGGAAATAAGACAGCAAAACAGACGGACAGTTACTAGGCAGACAGACAGGGAACGTTTGGATCTGATCAAATGAACAACCGCTATCATGGTTAAAATGGAAACACATTTTTATGTGATTTCGCTGATTTTCAATAGCCACAAATGAGTAGACAGACAGACGGAAAATAACTCCATGTGTAGGCAATGTACTCCTGTCATGGAGAATAGAAAGCATGAATAAAATAAGCCACAGTCTATAGGAATAAATCTCCATATTTTGAATTTCAAGAATTGTAACCTATATTAGGTCACCATGGTAATGGAAGAATATGACAATCCTCACGAGGATAAACGCATTAAATCTAGTTTCACATGCTGCAATCAATGTTGTGACACTGTCTATAGTGTTGGAGATATGGCACTATAATTATTGCTGCAGCGCCATCTGGTGGCTATTTTCTAAAAGATAAAAAAAAGTTTCGAGATATTTTATTTTTATTATATATATTTTGATGTAAAATTAAAATTTAACTCCTGCCCCCAACTGCTAAACCAGGATCCGCCCATATTTTGACACACCCAACTACAAAATCGTGGATCCGTCCCTGGTTTGAAAGATTTGCCAGTGATTCCTGGCAACACAAGTGGCCGGACAAGGGGACACAATAAAAATCACAGGTGTGTTCCCTCCACATTTAGCGGCTTCTGTCCTCTATTCAATGCTGCTTTGTGAGATTCATGGACGACCGCGCACGCCAACATGCAATTGTAATAGCCTTGCCGGCACTTACCGGTCAACCCTGAAGCCACTTGTGCTCACGGCAATTGGATATATTTTCATCATTTGATGAAAAAAGAGGCAAGATTTGACGAGAATTGCAATATAATCACATGATGTGACTGAGGGTGTCAGACGCTGTCAAATGCTGAAAACTATATGTCTGTAGTGTACAAAATGACAGCATTATAGGCATTTTAAGTGGTCCACTGTTCTCGTTTGACGAAAAATGGTGCGAGATATAACGAAATATGCACTTCTATCACTTGTATCACTAGTCAAATGATTGTTGAACAATAGAAAAATAAAATCTCTAGCATAAAAATGACAGAGATATAGACATTTGTTGAATATTTTGTCAAAATATCGAATATTCTCGTTTGGCGGGATATGGTGTGAGATTTGGCGAGATTTGCAGTTTTATCATGTTAAGCTTCCGAAAGGCTACCAGAGGGTGAAAACCTATACTGTTAAACCTAAAACGTGATCGAGTTATCAGCATTTCTGATAAATCTCGTAATTTCTCGTTTGACGGAAAACAGAGCGAGATTCTGCAAGACTTGCAATGGACTGCATTAGAGCCAAGGAACGCTACCTAACGCAGAAAACTAGACCCTTGTAGTATAAATTACAACGGAGATAGAAGCAAAAAACTTATTATTTTCAGATTGCCAAGTTTTACCCCAAAATTTGATTACCATGGTAACAGCGGCACAAAGCTACATGTACGCAGGAATAAGCCAATGATCCTGGTTTCAGATAAGACAATAAACATTGTTAAATATTTTTTGAGATATTGCAGAAAAATGATATGTTACAGTGTTTCATGTACCACGCCCCCTGGTGGCTATTTCCAAAAAATGAAAAATTGATTTCGAGATATTTATAAATAACACAAAATATGTCATTTTCAAAGCAATAGTTAAAAAAATGGCGACCTCAAGGTCATATTTACTGAAATCTCGAAAAATCTCATTTGACGAGAATTCGGACGAGATTCTACGATACTTGGTACTTTATGATAAACCCCTGATTAAACACTTCCTGATGCAAAAAACCAGACGTCTCTAGCTCTAAAAATGGAAAAGTTAGAAAAAAAATTCAAATTTTGTGACCTTTTCCCCAAAAATACGTTACCATGGTAACCATTGATCGGGAAAATTTACTAGCATGTGGAAAGGCGACAAAATGAGGAATTAAATGAGCTATAGATTAAGCGCATACGATTATTATTGACAAAGATATGAAGGAAAAACCGTTTTAAGGTTTTTCAGTGACCCTGACCTTGCCCTTTGACCGATCAACACCTAAAACAATAGGCCCCGAGGAGAATAAATTATACAATAAATGTATAAGTTTCAGATCAATTGCTTAAATATTGTGACCTGTAGAGCACAGACAGACAGAAAAACAGACAAACAGACAAACTAGACGACCAGAGGTCGAACGCTTGCCGGAAGCGGAAATAAGAAAGTCAAACTAGGAGACAACATACAGCAGGCAGGCAGTTTACATTTGGAACTGGTCAAATGAAGTACCCGAATAATGGCGTAAACAGAAACACAATTTTGTGTAGTTATGCTGATTTTCAAAAGTCGCAGGTGAGTAGACAGACAGACAGACAAGAAAAAACTCCATGTGAAGACCATGTACTCCTGTCATGGAGAATGGAAAACAGTCTGTTAGAATAAAACTCCATATTTTGAATTTCAAGAATAAGAAGAATTTAATTGTAACGTATATTAGGTCACCATGGTAATGGAAGAATATGACAGAGTCCCCACGAGGATAATCCCATTAAATCTAGTTTCAGATGCTGCAATCAATGTTGTGACAGTGTGTATAGTTTTGGAGATATGGCACAATAATGATTGCTGCAGCGCCATCTGGCGGCTATTTTCTAAAAGGATAAAAATAAGTTCCCATTTATTTATTTTATTATATATATATTTGATGCATAAATAAATTTAACCCCTGCAGAATGTGACAGAGTCCCCAGGAGGATAACCGCAATAAATCTAGTATCAGATGCTGCAATCAACGTTGTGACAGTGTGTATAGTTTTGGAGATATGGCATTGCTGCAGCGCCACCTGGCGGCTAATTTCTAAACGGAAAAAAATAAGTTTCGAAATATTTTATTTTTTCTTATAAATATTTAATGTATAATTAAAATTAAACCCCTGCCCCCCAACTGCTAAACCAGGGATCCGCCCATATTTTGACACACCCAACTACGAAATCGGGGATCCGTCCCTGGTTTGAAAGATTTGCTAGTGGTTCCTGGCGACACAAGTGGCAGCACAAGGGGACACAATGAAAATAACAGGTGTGTTCAATTCAGATTTAGCGGCTTTTGTCCTCTTTTCAATGCTGCTTTGTGAACTTCATGGACGACCGCGCACGCCAACTTGCAACTGTAATGGCCTTGCCGGCTCTTACCGGTCAACCCTGAAGCCACTTGTGCTCACGGCAATTGGATTTATCTTCATCATTTGATAAAAAACGAGGCGAGATTTGACGGGAATAGCTATATAATCACATTATATGACTGAGAGTGTCAGACGCTGTCACATGCTGAAAACTATATGTCTGAAGTGTAAAAAATGACAGCATTATAGGCATTTGTTTTAATGGTCCTCTGTTCTCGTTTGACGACAAATGGTGCGAGATTTGACGAGATATTCACTTTTGTCACTTTAATCTACTAAAAAATCCTAGAACAATAAAAACTAGACCCTTGTAGCATTAAAATAGCCGAGGTACAGATATTTGTTTAAAATCTCGTAATTTCTCGTTTGACGATAAACCGAGCGAGATTTGAAGAGATTTGCAATTGAATGACTTAGAACCAAGGGGATGCTGCCCTCTGCAAAATACTAGACCCTTGTAGCATAAATATTAAGAGAGATAAAAGCCAAAAACATCATGTTTTCAGATTGTCAAGTTTTACCCCAAAATTTGGTAACCATGGTAACCGCAGCACAAGGCTAAATGAAAGAAGGAATAAGGCAATGATCCTAGTTTTAGATGCGACGAAAAAATGTGTTATATGCCTAATATTTTTTAGATATTGCGAAAAAATGATAAGTTGTAGTGTTTCCAGTACCACGCCCCCTGGTGGCTATTTTCGAAAATGAAAAAACAAGTTCGAGATAATACAGAAAAACAGAAAATATGTCACTTTCAGAACCTTAGCTGTAAAACTGCCACCTCTAAATGGTATTTAATGAAATCTCGAAAAGTCTCATTTGACGACAAATGGCACGTGATTTTGCGAGACTTGCATTAATTTAGCACAGAACATATTAAATGCTACACAATGCAAAAAACTAGACCTCTCTAACTTAAAAAATGAGAAATTTGGAGTGAAATTTTCGAATTTTCTGGTTGTCCCCAAAAAATACGTTACCATAGTAACAATTGACCGGAAAAATTTGCTAGCACTTGGAAAGCTAACATAAAGAGGAATAAAAGGAGCTACAGATTATGCGGCTACGATTATTATTGACGAAGATATGAAGAAAATAAATATTTAAGGTTTTTTGGTGACACCTTTGACCGATCATGACCAAAAACAATAGGCTCCGAGGAGAAACTATTTTACACATTATCTGTAAGTTTCAGAGCGATTGGTACAAAATTGTGGCCTGTAGAGTGCGGACAGACAGACAGACAGACAAGACCTCGGCGCCGTCTAGCGGTCATATTGAAGCAAACAAAACAATGCTCTAAATAATAATGGAAGACATATTTTATATCAGTTTCAAAAGAATGTATGTAAAACTGTGGCTTGTTGGTTGATACATGTAAGATAGAAGCACCAGGGAGCAAGCGAAAATGAGATCAGCGAAAAAAGACATACACTGACAAAGTGATAACGGATATGACCAGATGACTTGATCAATTTATGTCAAAGACTAAGACGAAGAAGATTAGCTATAATGGGTGTAATTAAGACTAATATTTTTAGAGATATGGCCGAAAGATGACGTAAGTGTGGGTAGACTGCAGCTCTCCCAAGCGGCCACAGCCAGAAAAATAAAAAAAAAGTGTCTAGATATTAGTGCAGAAGGAAAGGTGTACGTGTCTCGAAAGTATTCATGCAAAATTGGGGAATTGGGGCTTGTAGACAGCTAATGTAAGATGCACACACCGAAAAGCTGGTAAAAATTAGCTCAGTGGAAAAAGAGATAGACATACTGCCAACGCATGACACAAGATGGAGACCAGATATGATCCAACCAGATTATAATGAAGAATCATGGCAAGATAATAACCTATAACTGATGTAATAAAGATCAATAGTTTTGGAGATATCACCAACAGTATGAAACGTCATATTAAGAAGATTGTAGCGCCCCCTAACGGCATTGGTAAGAAATTGAAAAAAAATGGATTTGAATTGAATGATTGAAGCACTGGCAAACAAGCAAAACCGAGGACAGCGGACAAAGTCACGGACATACTGATTCGTGAAGAACTCTGGCTTGCAGATAACAATATGTAAGATGCAAATACCGTCAAACAAGCAAAAATGAGGACAGCGGACAAAGACACGGACATATTGACCAAGTTACATATCTGAGAGAAAAGTGGTCCAAACAAAAGGTGTGGGGAGGACCAAGAGGAAGAAAATGAACCTAAGATTGTGACGATACGACCAAAATTGACAAAGTAATGAAGAAAATGAAATTTCAAGGTATTTCGATGACCTTGACCATTGACCTCTATTGACATATAGCAATAGGGTTCTTGCATTTTTGATTGTCCACCAAATGTATAAGTTTGAAAGCGATTGCAGCAAAATTGTGTCCTGTAGAGACTGGACAGACAAAAGAACAAACATACAGACAAGTTTATACATCAAATATTTTTGGAGTTATCGCCAAGAGAAAAAGGATGAGCCTAAGTTTGTGAAGATACGACTAAACTTGACAGAGTTCTGTCTGAAAACATGATACGTCAGCTCGGGTTGACTGCAGCGCCTCCTAGCGGGTACAGCCAGAAAATAAAAAACCCATTTCTCGATATTAGTGCAAGACATAATACGTACCAGTTTCAAATAGATTTGTGCAAAACTATGGCTTGTGCATTGCTATAGGTAACATGTTACACAAACGAGCGGGCGTGATTGTGGACAACTGGCAAACAGAGAGACATACTGAGACAATGACACGAGATTGTGACCAGATGACATCATTATTTGATGAGAAGACTCAGGGCAAGAAAATAAGCTCTAATTTATGTACATACTACTTATATTTTTGGAGATATGGTCAAAAGACGATATGCTAGGGTGGGTTGACTGCTGCGCCCCCTAGCGGCCACAGCCAGAAAATGAAACACCTGTTTCTAGATATTAGTACAAGACAGAAGATGTACCAGTTTCAAAAGGATTCGTGCAAAAATGTGGCCTGTACATTGCTATATGTAAGATACAAGCACCGGCAAGCAAGCGAAACTGAAGACACCGGACAAACAGACGGCCATACTGACAAAGTGACAAATGAATCAGGCCAGAAGACCAATCGATAACATCCAGAAGACTCAAGGCAAGAATATAAGCTATAATATATGTAATTACGACTAACATTTTTGGAGATATGGCCGAAAGACGACATGTTCGAGCGGGGTTGACTGCAGCGCCCCCTAGGTGCCACAGCCAGAAAATGAAATACATGTTTCTAGATATTAGTCTCAGATATAAGATGTACTAGTTTCAAAAAGATTCGTTAAAAACTATGGCTTGTACTTTGCTATATGTAACATGCTACACCAACCAGCGGGCGTGATTGTGGACAGCAGACAAACAGACAGACACACTGACAAAGTGACACAAGATTGAGACCAGATGACCCAACCAAAATATAGGGAGGACTCAGGACAAGAAAATAAGCTATAATTTATGTAAGTAAGATCAATTGTTTTGGAGATATGGTCAAAACAAGATATGTCACTGTGTATTCGCTGCAGCGCCCCCTGGCGGTCAAATTAAAAAAATGGAAAAATAATTTCGAGATATTGCTGTTGGATATAAAATATATCAGTTTCATAACAAATACTTCAAATTTGTGGCATCTAGGGTATCATTAATGATATCACGAAATATCTCGTATGGCGAGATTTCATGCTAGAATTGGCGAGACTTGGTATTGGATCGTCGAGAACTCTTGACGGGCTACATTATGCAAAAAACCAGACCTCTCTAGCTATAAAACTGACAAAGTTACAAAAATTAGGCCTTTTATTTTCGAAAATCATGAGTTTTCCCCAAAAATGTGTAACCATAGAAACAGCAGATTTCAGCAACATATATATCAGAAGAAAGGCCTTGGAATGCCGATCAAAATGAGTCATGTTTGAAGTGGCTATGACAAATAGTAATGGAGATATGAAGAAAAGAGCACTTTAGGAACTTTTGATGACCTTGACCTTGACCTATTGCCCAAAAACAATAGGCTTCTTGCATTTTTGATTTTACACAAACTGTGAAAGTTTGAAAGCGATGGGATCAATTTTGCGACCTGTAGAGACTGGACAGACAAACAAACAAACAGACAAACAGATATCCGCGACTGACCAACCAGCTTGCGAAAATCGAAGATTTCCGGCAAGCAACAAACATACGCGGGTGATGAACATGCTTGCCGAATCTTTGATTCCGGCAAGCAACAAACATATGGAACTGACCAACATACTTGCGAAAATCGAAGATTTCCGGCAAGTAACAAACAGACAAACTAGACGACCATAGGTCGGGACTTGCCGGAAGTAGAAATTAGAAAGTCAAACTAACAGACAACAAACAGCAGAAAGGCAAAAAACATTTGGAACAGGTCAAATGACCAACCCCTATTGTTTGGAAAACATAAGCACAGCTTTATGTGGTTTTACTGATTTTCAAAAGTCGCAGACGAGTAGACAGACAAACAGACAGACAGAAAAAACTCCAGGTGAAGGTCGTGTACTCATGCCATACAAAATTGAAAGCATGAATAAAATAAGCAACAGTCTATTCGAATAATTCTTCATACTTTGAATTTCATGAATTTTAACCTACATAAGGTCACCATGGTAAGGGAAGAATATGACAGAGTAACCAAGAGGATAAACGCATTAAATCTAGTTTCAGATGCTACAATCAAAGTTGTGACATAGTTTATAGTTTTGGAGATATGGTACAATAATGATTACTGCCGCGCCATTTGGTGGTTATTTTCCAAAATGATAAAAGTAAGCTTCGCGAAATTTTATAAGTATGTAATTATTATTATCATTATATCATGTATAATTTATATTTAACCCCTATACCCAATTGCAAACCGGATATCCGTCCCTGGTTTGACACACCCAACTGCAAATCGGGGATCTGTCCCTGATATTATAGTTGTGATTGTGCTTACCAGCAACACTATCTCTGCATTTAATAACATATCGGGGAGCCTCTCTCTTTGTTTTTGTTTTTTAAAGGGATTATCCTTTACAACAGGTCATTAAGCTCTCAATGCATTGAAATCCTCAAAGTGCGTCCATACAAAGCATGAAAAGAGGCCACCACCAAAAGCACAGGTGGGATCAATCCGAATTGTGTCTTTTCACGGATCATCGCACATCCATAGAACAAAGCTCCAACTGTCATGTAATGCCCCTGCCGACATTTACTATCACATACTGCCATCGCTTATGGTCATGGCAATTGGATGTACTTTTTTTATTTGAAGAAAAACGATACAAGATTTGAAGAAACTTACAATATAATCATATAATGTGACCGAGAATGTTAGACGCTATCAAATGCTGAAAACTATAAGTCTTCCACATGAAAATAACAGAATTATAGGCGTTTCTTTGAATGGTCCCATGTTCTCGTTTGACAAGAAATGGTGCGAGATATGACGAGATATTCACTTTTGTCACTTAAAACTAGTCTAATGATTCTTGAACAATAGAAAAATAAAATATCTTGCATGAAAATGACCGAGATCAAGACATTTGTTTGATATCTAAAATATTCTCGTTTGGCGGGAGATGATACGAGATGTGGCGAGATTTGCAGTGTAATCATGTCCAGCTTCTGAAATGCTACCAAATGCTGAAAACTACTCCATTTTAGCATTAACCGTGATCAAGTTATAAGCATTTCTGTGAAATCACGTAATTTCTCGTTTGGCAATAAACCGAGCGAGATTTGACGAGACTTCAATTGAATGGCTTAGAACCAAGAGAAAGCAGCCTTATGCAAAATACTAGACCCTTAAAACATAAATATTAACCGAGATAGAAGCCAAAAACTACATATTTTCAGATCGTCAAGTTTAACCCAAAAATTTGGTAACCATGGCAAAGGCCGCACAAGGCTATATGTCGGATGGAATAAGGCAATGATCCTAGTTTTAGATGCGACAAAAAAAATTGTTATTTGCTTAATATTTTTTAAGATATTGCGGAAAAATGATAAGTTGTAGTGATTCCAGTACCACGCCCCCTGGTGGCTATTTTCGAAAAATGAAAAAACAAGTTCGAGATAATACAGAACAACAGAAAATTTGTCACTTTCAGAACCTCAGCTTAAAAACTGCGACCACTAAATCGTATTTAATGAAATCTCGAAAAGTCTCATTTGACGACAAATGGCACGAGATTTTGCGAGACTTGCATTTATTTAGCACAGAGCGTATAAAATGCTACACAATGCAAAAAACTAGAGCTCTCTAACTTAAAAAATGAGAAATTTGGAGGGAAATTTTCGAATTTTCTGATTTTCTCCCAAAAATACGTTACCATGGTAACCATTGACCGGACATATTTGCTATCACATGGAAAGCTTACATAATGAGGAACAAAATGAGCTACAGATGTAGCAGCTACGATTATTATTGACGAAGATATAGGGAAAAATCTGTTTTAAGGGTTTTTGGTAACCCTGACCTTGACCTTTGAACGGTCATGGCCAAAAACAATAGGCTCCGAGAGAACCGATTTTACACTTAATGTAAAAGTTTCAGAGCGATTGCTTTAAAATTGTGGCCTGTAGCGCGCAGACATACAGACAGATAGACAAACAAACAAACAAACTAGACGACCAGAGGTCGAGCGCTTGCCGGAAGTTGAAATGACAGACAGATGGACAGACAGAACATATTGTGGGTTTTCTATTATTTGAATGACCCTCAGCGTTTGCTGAGAAGTTGTGGCCTGTAAAATGACATATCAGACAAAACAACGAGGAAGCAGACAAAGCTGACCACAAAAGACTAACAGACAGACATACTGACACATCTGTGATAACAGATTACCAGACAAAAGTGCCGAAGGTAAAGAAGAGCAAAATTAGCGATAGTTTATGTAGATAAGGTTTATAATTTTGGAGATATGGCCAAAACATGATACGTTGGGCAGGTGAAGGTGCAGCGCCCCCTAGAGGCTATATCCGGAAAATGAAAAATCTATTTTGAGATGTTAGTGTAACACATAAGATGTACCAGTTTTAAAAGGATTCCTGAAAAAACTGTGGCCTGTAGAATGCTATGTATGAGACGCAAGAACCAGCAAGTAGGCGGATTTGAGGACAACTGACAAACAGACGGACACACTGACAAAGTGACACAAGATTGAGACCAGATGACATTATCAGTTTATGGAGAAGACTCAGAGGATAAAAATAAGCTATAGTTTATGTAATTGAGGCTTTGGGTTTTAGAGATATGGCCAATGTAATGATATGTGTGTGAGGGTCGTTTGCAGCGCCCCCTAGCAGCCATATTCAAAAAATGAAAAAAACATTTCGAAATACTAGTGTAGGACTTATGATATGTCAGTTTCAAAATGATTCCTGCAATAATGTGGCCTTTGGCGCAAGATGAATGAAATCTCGAAATATCTCTATTCACGAGATATTTTACGAGATACTGCAAGACTTGTAATAAAATTTTGTAGTACTAGTTGAATGCTACCTGATGCAAAAAACTAGATCACTCTAGCTTTAAAACTGACAAAGTTAGAAAAAATAAGACCCCTTATTTTCTAATATCATGACTTTTCCCCAAAAATTTGTAACCATGGTTACGGCAAATTTGAGTCAGCTACACACCAGATGACAGGCCTTGGAATGACGATTAAAATGAGCTATTGTTGAAGTAGATACGACTAATAGTCACAAAGATATGAAGAAAAAACCGTTTTGAGAAGTTTTGATGACCTTGACCTTGACCTTTCACCTATATTGACCAAAAACAATAGGCTTCTTGCATTTTTGATTATCTATAAAGTGTGTAAGTTTGAAAGTGATTGGTGCAAAATTGAGACCTGTAGAGAGATGACAGACAAACAGACAAACAGACAGACATCCGCGACTGACCAACCAGCTTGCGAAAAATCGAAGATTTCCGGCAAGCAACAAACAGACATCCGCGACTGACCAACCAGCTTGCGAAAATCGAAGATTTCCGGCAAGCACACCAAACATACAGGACTGATCAACATGCTTGCGAAAATCGAAGATTTCCGGCAAGCAACAAACATACGGAACTGACCAATATACTTGCCGGAATCTTTGATTCCGGCAAGTAACAAACATACGCGGGTGATCAACATACTTGCCGAATCTTTGATTCCGGCAAGTAACAAACATTCGCGAGTGATCAACATGCTTGCCGAATCTTTGATTCCGGCAAGCAACAAACATACGCGGGTGATCAACATACTTGCCGCATCTTTGATTCCGGCAAGCAACAAATGGACATACGGAACTGACCAACATGCTTGCGGAAATAGAAGATTTCCGGCAAGCAATAACCGGGATGTGACATTATGCGGGCTTCAACATTGATGTTCTGTTGAATCATAGAAGAAGCGTTATATCTCAAATGATATCAAATAAATCCTCAATAAAAAGGAAACAGAAACGTTTATGAATATTTTTATTGTACAACGGCATATCGAATTACGTTTATGCGCACCTGACAATTTATTTCCTGTATGTTTTGTGCCGCATGCCGCAATAACTGACAAAGCTCCGACTTGCCAACCGAAGGAGACGTACTGTCTGGGTCATTAGCTCAAATGCCTGAAATATGCGACACAGTTACAACGTTACAAACTATTTTACTAGATAATTCTCTTTCCCCGAGTATTGCGCCTAATTTTACGGGTATCTGTTAAATGATTCCATGATCGTCTTTATGATAGGACTGTTCGGAAAGCCGGTATCGTTATGCCATTGTCAACATTCTGAAGTTTCGCCGTGATTAAGGTTTTGGACCGGGTATCTCCTCCAGTGCTCACAAAACCTCCAGCTTTTCGTGGACCCTTAAAGGGGATTTCCAGTCGTAAGCTACGTTTACAGCTCGTGCTTCATAACATCTCGGCGAAACGTCACCGAGGTGTAAACCACGGCCTTGCAAAGGCCAGGAGTTCATTTTGTTTGACATATGATCGCAAACATCGCCTTGTAAACATACTACATAAAAATAACTCAGAACGTATTTGACTATGCATGTAAAAACAAGGGCAAAGCAAAGCGGAGCATCCCCTCGCATGGGAGCATTATGTTATGGGGTGTATTACGCAAGTGTTAAAATGAGGAGGGGGTTGTGTGAGCTTGAGCTTTGACGTTAAACTCAATAAGTTGTATGTGTACGGGTGGGTGAGGCATATGTGAAGGAGAAAGCTTAAGATGAAATGATTTGGCTTAAAATTGATCAATAAAGTATATTGAGATGGATGGGAAGACAAGCTTTTTCAAGAAGTTGGTGCTGTGGCCTTGACCTTTGACCTAGAGACCTCAAAATCAATAGGTTTCTTCATCTATGGATGGGTGAGCCATATGTACGAGATGAAAGTTTAGGTCAAAGGGTTTTGCTTTAAATGGGTCCACAAGCTTTTTCAAGAAGAGGGTGCTGTGGCCTAGACCTTTGACCCCGTGACCTCAAAATCGATAGGTTCCTTCAGCCATGGGTGGTTAAGCCATATGTGCAAGATGAAAGGTTTAGGTCAAACGCTTTTGCTTGAAATGGGTCCACAAGCTTTTTCAAGAAGTGGGTGCTGTTGCAATGACCTTTGACTCCGTGATCTCAAAATCGATAGATTTCTTCATCCATGGGTGGGTAAGCCGTATGTGCAAGATGAAAGGTTTAGGTCAAACGGTTTTGCTTAAAATTGGCCCACAAGCTTTTTCAAGAAGTGGGTGCTGTATGCGTGACCTTTGACCCCGTGACCTCAAAATCGATAGGTTTCTTTATCCATGGATGGGTAAGCCATATGTGCAAGATGAAAGGTTAAGGTCAAAGGGTTTGGCTTTAAATGGGTCCACAAGCTTTTTCAAGAAGTGGGTGCTGTGGCCGTGACCTTTGACCCCGTGACCTCAAAATCGATAGGTTTCTTCATCCATGGGTGGTTAAGCCATATGTGCAAGATGTAAGGTTTTGGGCAAACGGTTTGGCTTGAAATTGATCCACAAGGCAATTTCGGACGGACAGACGGACGCACGCACGAACGGAGGCGTTACTATATCCCTTTCGCAACTTCGTTGCGAGGGGATAATAAGCATGTAAAAATGTTAAAACAATTTTGCAGGTAAAACACGTCAAAACATTAAATATTTAGAAGGTTGCGGGTTAACAAGTTTAATACTGCATGGCACGAGAGATTTTTTTAAGCGAGTAATTCTACAGAATGTTACATCTAATCGTTAACCTGAAGGTAAAAAACTGAACTCTGAATTTAGGGGATGTATTGTGTCGTTCATGACCTTTGATATGAAGGCCATTGATTTGATTTCACAAATTTCCTGGTGTGGGGCAAGAGAAGTACTAGTTATTCTACAACTTCTCTTCCTGGTATTATTTAACTGTTTCTTTGACTTATCAGATATAGTTGTAAACAAGCACTCCAGTGCATATGTCAGGACACTGGAAATTACTGAATTATAAAATATGGTAATAATGGTTTTGACAATATTTAGCATTCTGAGATAATATAGGTAAAATATAATTTTTTGTTTGCTTTCTTGGATTGATTCAACACATGTTCTTTTCAATTCAGATTTCTGCAATAGTACATCCTTAGTATTTATAATTTTCTACAATATCTACATCTTCATTTTTACAGCAACTGGGGTTATAACAGAATTTAATCTCCTGAAATCAAAGACAATTTCTTTAGTCTTCTTAATATTTAATTGAAGGTAGTGTTCCTCACACCAACCAGTCACATATTGAATGGTTTTCCTGTAGAGTGATTCATCATTCTTGTGTATCAGGCCTAGAATGAATGTGTCATCTGCATATTTGTTAATTTTACAATCTGAAAGGAAATGCTCACAGACAAATTATTTGTTTATGGGATAAAAAGATCGGCTGACAGAACACAGCCTTGTGGAGCACCAGTATTTATGATTATATCTGAAGAAGTGTCTTTGCTTGTTCTAACCTGTTGTCTTCTATCTGAGAGAAAATCTAGAATCCATAGACAGTAGAAAGGAAGAATGTTATTCCCACAGAGCTGACTGGTCATGATGTGCGGCTGTATTGTATTGAATGCTGAAGAATAATCAGTGAAAAGTGATCCGGCATAATTTCTGGGGTCCCGGCCTGTCCAAGTGTTGATTAAATCGGGATGTTGGTATATATAGCCTGCTTGAAAGCGCGGATTAGGCGATGACGGAATGATCCACGTTGGGTTGGAGAACGTTCTAAGAAAGACCACCAATAACAGTTATTGCCGACGTCACTTGAAATAACTTTGTTCAACGAGGCGATGATGTGTGGCGCTGACCGTCCCAAAACCGTCGGACCAGCAGACGAAATGAGTCGATCAGAGAACTGTAGATATAGAATTTACCGCGAGGTGGCAGTACCTGTTCTAAGCGCCGGGTAACGGAGAGAGCAAGGTCGATGGCTCTGCGGAGCAGAGGATGTCAGCTCCGCCCTTCTGTCCGTCTGTCCCTCAAACTAGTTCTACGTTAGCGACATGATCCGACATCCTAAAAAAGAGCTACTCGGATCTACTTCTCATTGCATTGGCATTTCATAGGCGCGGCGACATCTAAAAAATTGTTACTCATATTCACTTCTAAATAACATTTCAAGTGTACCTTATGCATGGGTCCCTGTACGCTCCATAAACAACGGTTACGTTATGCTCATCTATTCGCTACCCTACCCGCTGCAATAAACCGCGGTTGCCGGTCAGGTTTGGCCACTAGTCGGTGCTGTCTCTGTGGAATTCCCCCTGTGTAATATTTAATCAAACACATTGCGGATATCACCAGCAGAATCGGATTTTCTTCGAGGTACCGGTCACTTTGCACATCGAGGGAAAGCGCTTGGTAGCACAGATCCTCCCCACCCCCCACCCCCCACCCGTTGGAATACACACGATGCAATCGTCAACTTTCAACACAGTCACTGTACTGAATTGCTGTTGTGTAACCTGAGGTCAGTTATCCCCCACTGTCTGCCTATTTCCTTTAATGCAGTGCTACACGAGTTTGCCACATGCACAGCCGTGTTTGTTTACGCGCTAAGCCAATCAAATTTCTTCTACCAGTTCTGCAGAGCAAATCAGATTTTACTGTATCCAGCGTAAACTGACTGGGTGTTGCCAAACCTGAAAAATCCTGCTATTTCTCACAGCGTGTGAGTGGAAGTTCACCAGGAGGTCACGCGCTGTGTTCAGAGCGTAGGGTCTCCCGGGATGATCAGGGTTTTTTTCACACGAATGATTTTAAAATATTTTTATGACCTTTTTTAAATTTTAAATCAAATATGTCAAAGCATGCAGGATTTCTCATACAATTTTGGCAAGTGTATCGTGGGTATTCTGACCTCATCGAGTTTTGGTCACACCTGAAGGATTTCAATTTTTTTAATGAATTATAAAATTATTAATTATACAATCAAATACGACGCAACATCTAAAGAACTGTTACTCAAATCCACTTCTAATTATATTTACAAGTGAATCTTGTGGTTCTTCTTAGCTGAACAGGTTCAGGTCACACTTTTTATATTTTCTGAATGAAAGTTCAAAGTTGATTTTTTGTAGTTTTATCGGCCTATATGATGCGTTATCGCAAAAAGTGTAATGGAATCCACTCTTTATTAATAAGTGATGTGTATCGTATAGGGGAGTTCACACCTATCCGTTTTTTTAGCTCAGCTGACTGTAAGTCATCTGAGTTATAGCGATCACTCTTTGTCCGTCGTCCGTCCGGCCGTCCGGCCGTCTGTCCGTTAACAGGGCACAAATCGTAACCACTGGACTTAGAACCTTGTAACTTGGGATTCTGAGAGGTCCATGAAAAATCTCCTTGGAAACCAGAAATTAGGTCTCAGTTACCCATATCCTTCAAGCTATGGGGCCACAAAGTACCCCCACAGAAAAGTCAAAAATTTCATACAAAAACTTCAATATCTCATTAACTACTTGACTGATGGTCATGATTTTTGGCATACATATTGATCATGAGATGTTCCATCACTTCCTGCAGACTGGTGGCGCCACCTGTATTTTTCGATTTTTTACGAATTGTTTTTCTATTTTGAGACCTTTAAAAATGTGAACATCTAGGTCTCTGTTACCCATATCCTTCGAGCTATGGGGCCCCAAAGTACCCCCCCCAGAATAGTCAAAAATTTCCTACAAAAACTTCAACATCTCAATAACTACATCACTGATGGTCATGATTTTTGGCATACATATTGATCATGAGATGTTCCATCAGTTCCTGCAGACTGGTGGCGCCACCTGTATTGTTCGATTTTTTACGATTTTTTCCTCTATTTTTTAGACCTTTAAGGAAGCTGTCATCTGTTAACTTGGCACATATAGTAATGAATGGACCTAAAATCTTCATTCTTGACACACTGAGAGAACTATGAAAAGTCTCCATGGAAACCAGAAATTAGGTCTCTGTAACCCTTATCCTTTGAGCTATGGGGCCCCAAAGTACCCCCCAGAATAGTCAAAAATTTCATGCAAAAACTTCAACATCTTATTAACTACATCACTGATGGTCATGATTTCTGGCATACGTATTGATCATGAGATGTTTCATAAGTTTCTGCAGACTTGTGGCGTCACCTGTATTTTTCGATTTTTACGAACTGTTTTCTCTATTTTTGAGACCTTTAAAAATGTTAACAGCTGTTAACAGGGCACAAAACATAAAGACTGGACCTAGAATCTTCATTCTAGACAAACTGAGAGATCCATGAAAAATCTCTTTGGAAACCAGAAATTAGGTCTCTGTTACCCATATCCTTCAAGCTATGGGGCCACAAAGTACCTCCACAGAAAAGTCAAAAATTTCATACAGAAACTTTAATATCTCATTAACTACTTGACTGATGGTCATGATTTTTGGCATACATCTTGATCATGAGATGTTCAATCAGTTCCTGCAGACTGGTGGCGCCACCTGTATTTTTCGATTTTTTTACGAATTGTTTTCTCTATTTTGAGACCATTAAAAATGTGAACATCTGTTAACAAGGCACAAATCATAAAGACTGGACCTAGAATCTTAGTTCTTGACACACGTAGAGGTCCATGAAAAGTCTCCAGGGAAAAGAGAAATTAGGTCTCTGTTACCCATATCCTTCGAGCTTTGGGGCCCCAAAGTACCCCCCATGAATAGTAAAAAATTTCCTACAAAAACTTCAATATCTCAATAACTACATCACTGATGGTCATGATTTTTGGCATACATATTGATCATGAGATGTTCCATCAGTTCCTGCAGACTGGTGGCGCCACCTGGATTGTTCGATTTTTTTTTACGATTTTTTCCTCTATTTTTGAGACCTTTAAGGATGCTGTCATCTCTTAGCGTGGCACAAATCATAACGACTGGACCTAGAATCTTCATTCTCAATACACTGAGAGACCTATGAAAAGTCTCCATGGAAACCAGAAATTAGGTCTCTGTTACCCAAATCCTTCGAGCTATGGGGCCCCAAAGTACCCCCCAGAATAGTCAAAAGTTTCATACAAAAACTTCAATATCTCATTAACTACATAAATGATGGTCATGATTTTTGGCATATGTATTGATCATGAAGTGTTTCATCAGTTTCTGCAGACTGGTGGTGCCACCTGTATTTGTTCGGGTTTTTTTACGAATTTTTTTCTCTATTTTTGAGACCTTTTAAGATATGAACATCTGTTCTTGACACACAAGTCTCCATGGAATCCTGAAATAAGGTCTCTGTTACCCATATTCTTTAAACTGTATGACTCCAAAATACCCCCCCCCCCAAGAATAATGGAAAATTTGATACAAAAACTGCAGTATCTCAAGTACAACACGATTTTTCTGAAACTTACACCAATTATCGGGTCACATGTGAACTGGTGCCTAACCAATTTGCGTTGACCTCCGACCTTTCCTGTCTGCCCAGTGTCCATTTGTGCATCTGTTTCATCACATAAACCCTCATATCTCAGGAACCGTTTGACCGATCAGGAAATAAAATTTATACAAATGTAGCCCATGGATAGCTTTATAACATACACAAAAAATGGTGGCGCCACCTGTAACCCTGTTTGCACAGTGTCCATCTGTTCATCTGCCTTGCGTTAAATTCACTCATATCTCTGCAGTGAATTGACAAATTCACCTGAAATTCGGCATGCTTATACATCCTGGATAGCTTTCTTGATTTAATGACAGGTGGCGCCACCTATATTCACGTTCACGCTGCAGACATCCAAGCTCATATCTCAGGAACCGTTTGACCGATCAGGAAATAAAATTTATACAAATGTAGCCCTTGGATACCTTTATAACATACACAAAAATGGTCGCGCCACCTGTAACCATGTTTGCACAGTGTCCATCTGTTCATCTGCCTTGGGTTAAAATCACTCATATCTCTGCAGTGAATTGACTAATTCACCTGAAATTCGGCATGCTTATACATCCTGGATAGCTTTCTTGATTTTATGACAGGTGGCACCACCTATATTCACGGTCATGCTGCAGACATCCAAGCTCATATCTTGGGAACCGTTTGATCGATCAGGAAATAAAATTTATACAAATGTAGCCCTTGGATAGCTTCATAACATACACAAAAAATGGTGGCGCCACCTGTAACCATGTTTGCACAGTGTCCATCTGTTCATCTGCCTTGTGTTAAAATCACTCATATCTCTGCAGTGAATTGACTAATTCACCTGAAATTCGGCATGCGTTTACATCCCGGATAGCTTTCTTGATTTCATGACAGGTGGCGCCACCTACATTCACGTTCACGCTGATGACATCCAAGCTCATATCTCAGGAACCGTTTGACCAATCAGGAAATAAAATTTATACAAATGTAGCCCTTGGATAGTTTTATAACCGGGGCGCCACCTACACTATAGTTTACGCTGCAGACATCCAAGCTCATATCTCGGTAACCCTTTGACTGGTTGGGCCAAAATGTTGCATGTGTATAGATCTCACATAGGTCTTTATCATACACAAAACTGGAGGGGTAACCTGCAACCATTTTTGCACATTTTGCACAGCGTCTGTCTGTTTGTCTGCTGAGGCCCAAAATCACTCATTTCTCTTTAGTGGTTTGACATGACTGCCTAAAATTTTGCAGGTTTATACATCCTGGACAGCTTTCTTGATTTTATGACAGGTGGCGCCACCTACATTCTAGTTAATGCTGCACACATCCAAGCTCATATCTCAGGAACTGTTTGACCGATCAGGAAATAAAATTTATACAAATGTAGCCCTTGGATAGCTTTATAACATACACAAAAATGGTGGCGCCACCTGCAATCATTTTTGCACAGCGTCTGTCTGTTTGTCTGTTGAGGCCTAAAATCACTCATTTCTCTGTAGTGGTTTGACATAACTGCCTAAAGTTTTGCAGGTTTATACATCCTGGACAGCTTTCTTGATTTTATGACAGGTGGCGCCACCTAAATTCTAGTTAATGCTGCACACATCCAAGCTCATATCTCAGGAACAGTTGACTGATTGGGCCAAAATTGTGTATGTGTTTAGATCTCACATAGGTCTTTATCATACAAAACTGGAGTTGACCTGCAATCATTTTTGCACAGCGTCTGTCTGTTTGTCTGCCATGGGATAATGTCACTCATATCTCGGCAGTGGTTTGACGTACCTGCCTAAAATTTTGCAGCTTTATACATCCTGGATAGCTTTCTTGATTTTATGACAGGTGGCGCCACCTGCATCCTAGTTTACGCTGCAGACATCCAAGCTCATATCTCGGGAACCGTTTGAACGATTGGGCCAAAATTTTGCATGTGTATAGATCTCACATAGGTCTTTATCATACACAAAACTGGAGGGGTCACCTGCAACCATATTTGCAAATTTTGCACAGCTTCTGTCTGTTTGTCTGCTGAGGCCTAAAATCACTCATTTCTCCGTAGTGGTTTGACATGACTGCCTATAATTTTGCAGGTTTATGCATCCTGGACAGCTTTCTTGATTTTATGACAGGTGGCACCACCTAAATTCTAGTTAACGCTGCACACATTTAAGCTCATATCTCAGGAACCGTTTGACTAATTGGGCCAAAATTGTGTATGTGTTTAGATCTCACATAGGTCTTTATCATACACAAAACGGGAGGGGCCGCCTGCAACCATTTTTGCACAGCGTCTGTCTGTTTGTCTGCCGTGGGCTATAATCACTCATACACATGTAGTGGTTTGACTTTTCTGCCTAAAATTTCGCATGTGTATACAACTTGAACAGCTTTCTGGATTTGTAGTAGGTGGCACAACCTACATACACATTCAGGCTGAAGACATTCATGCTAATATGCAACATACCTCACTCTATTTCCCCTTGCCACTCAATCCATGGCTCACTTCACCCGTTCCACTCTGATTTTGGCGGATACACATAGTCACTTGTGGGCTACCCATGTTCTAGTTTTTTAAGTTTACACATTTTTTCTCCATTTATAGATATATAAATACAGACTTAATCTTGGCCTCTTGGTTAATCTGTTTGATGCTTCAGTTGAATGAGTATATACTACCATTCTGATGATAAAATTTCCTTTTGTGAATCTCTTCCCAGTCAGCTGAGCGTCATGACCCATGGGTCATTTGTTTCTTCCGCACCCGCTTCCGTCATCCGTCAAATTCGAGTCAGTTTAAAATACATGGAGCATTCACACCTATCCGCTTCCGCACCCGCCTCACCGTCCGCACAAATCTGTCTGGGACTGATTCACGACGGAAGCGGTCGACGGGTGTGGACGGGAATCCCTACCATGACGTAAATTTAAACATAAATCACAATGATTAACTTGTATGGAGAATGATTTAAGCATCCTTGTTGAAACATGGTTAACATGTCATAGAGAAACGGAGGTGAAATTGGTCCCATTTTGAATTAACCTCAGTTACATGAATTTGATCACATTCAAGGTTAAGAGGGTACGCGGCAATAGATAATTTGTTATTAGATCTCGAATTTAGAATAAAATAAAACATTGGATAAAGAAACACGTTTTAACAGTAATAATTTTTACATAAAGATTATCATTACTCAGAAGCCGATCGAGGGGGAGCTCCCCCCCCCCTTTCAGCCACATTTTTTAAAAAAAAATTTAAGGGTTTCAAATCAATTTTTGCGGCCTGGACCACCCGCCCCACCCCCCGAAAATAACACACACACATTTTCAGGACCTTTTGTGACTTTTTTTCCACTGGATTGGAGATGGCCTCAGTCTTATATATATATATATATATATATATATATATATATATATATATATATATATATATATATATATACAATCGGTCCAGTTAAATTGAGAATCGTATTTGTCAACCGATTATATTCATTTAAGCGGGCTATTCAATGTAGGGGGTGTTCATCTTCCACAAGGTTGTAGCCGTCACTGTAATACTAAGAATTGCCATCGGATGGCTTGCGTGTGTTTTTCGTATTATTCAGATGGTTCTGAATTATCTGTTTTGGAATTTTTCATTTAATGATGTTTCAATTCATTAGTTTATATATTTTATTAATTTCTAATTTCTACACATTCTATAGAAAAAATACTGTATATTCACTTGTTTTCATTTATTATTGATAAAAAACGATCTCACTGCCAATGGCTGACAGCTTACCGATCACGTGAATATATCAAATGTTGTGAAAGGTTAAATACGATTCCTCAAGGATTTTGGTTTATCATAAAACATTTTGTTTCATCCCAAGAAACAGAGAATCACTGTGCATTCACCTGTTCGTATATGATATCTATTTAAAGCGATGCTGCACAATGGCTGACAGATTAACGATCACCTGAGAGTGTCGAAGGTCACGATGTTTAGCAAGATTCCTTAAAGATTTTAATTTGTATAACACGTATTGTCTTGCTTTTTAAAATTTAAAAATACTTTCTGCACGTTAACCTGTTCGTGTGTGGTTTTAATAAACGACATTTCTGGAAAACGTCATCATTCCGCCAGAGATCGTTTCTACTCAAAACCATTGTGAGTACACTCCTCGCAGTGTGCATGGCTGGCGGCATACCGATCACGTGAATATGTCAAAAGTTCAATAAGGTGAGCGGCCACATAAGTCCAGCAAAATACATATTCATACTTCGAAATACCTATAAAAAATGAATCAATACTGTTTTCCTTAATACGGATTGCATTATGAATTTTAAAACATATTCACCGATTGACCGTACAGGTAATAGTCCATGAGCCAGGCGGGTTGGTCGGTACCATCTGAGGGGAATAATTCTCATTGTGATATTTGGCAAGGTATACACCCCTAAATATGTGATAGCATTGCATCGGTGGTAGCTTTTTGTGCGTATCACCCTCTTTATATGCCCACCCTCAAACAAATGTATTACACCAACGGGGTAAAATATATGGGGGTAGGGTAACTCTTTTGTATATAACTTTTGAGATATTGGGAGTAGAACTATAAAACACATATCATTAAAAAGTATATTAATTTTGCTTTTGAATTATATCAAACTTGATGACGTTGATACATTTTTCAAGGTCAATGAGGGTAGTATGAAAAATATTTAAATCTCTCATTGCTGAAACACTTTTCATTGGCATGTAAGGTATAAAAATAGCAGTTTGTATAATTCCAAAGGAAAGAATGGGATCTGGAAATTAAATATGCTTTCTGTTGTAAACCTATTGACACGGGGTTGTTGATCCTCCTGACCTTGAAAAATGTGCCAAGGTCATCATATCATTTAAAAACAAATTAAATCTATTTTATGATGAAATGTCTTTTATATTTTTCCCTTCAGAATCACAAATGTTGTGTGTTACCCCTACCCCTACATGTCTTACACAACTGGTGCAATGAATGGGTTTAAGGGTAGGCATATAAACGGGCTGATACACACAGAAAGCTACCATCGATACAATGCTATCACACATTTTCTAACTCAGGGTTGTATACCTTGCCAAAAATCACTATTAGAATTATTCCCCTCAGATTGTACCGGTGACTAAATTTTCAGGGTCTGGCTCATGGACTATAATGCTCTTGAAAAAAAGACCATGTTTAAAGCGTATCCTGTGTTTATAATACAACCTACCATGTAATAGTTGTCCGGGAAGCACGAGTAGAATTAACGCATCAATCACACATTTAATTTAGCATGTAATCACGGAGGGTAACCATTTCAGCTGATGGCTCGAGTTATATCAAAGGCTAATTAGAAGAAAGAGTGGTCAGTGGTCCATGAGTTAACCTTCAAACCTGTCAGGCGAGCAATATCAAAGGTTAATTAGCGCACGGGGCGGTCAGTAGTCAGTTGTCAGCACATGAATATCACGTTTAATTGTATAAAAAAATGAAATCCAAAACCTTTTCCTATGTCTTCTTAATAAAATTCTCCGTTTATTTAAATATCTGATAAATGTATATATCGGGTAATTGTATAGAAAACAAGTGGCCCATGTGCCATGATGCTCAGCTGAATTCAAGGAGCCCTTGAACAATTGGCCAAAAGACTCTCAGAGTCAAAATCATGAATTTTGCCAATAGCCGTTAGATATAAGTTACAGTGACCTTAACCTACATGCAGCTGCTACCATTTATGCCCTCCTGACTAATTTAGTGTTAAAATCAAGTCCTTTCGCACAGCTTGTAGAAAATGGGTCAGAGTGACATTTCACGTTTCCAAGGAATATTTTAGGGACATCCCTGAAAGTCATGTATGAGGATTTTAGGCCAAATTGATACAATTTGTGCCCCACCTGACTCACTTGGTGCTTAAAAATCATGATTTCTCCCCTAATTTGCAAAATATATTTAACCCTGGCCTAATTTCAATTTTCCAAGGATATTTTTCATGGAACTCTAAGGATGTCAGGTAAGAAGATTTTAGGTCCAACATTCATGATTTGTGCCCTGTTAATGGACAACTGCTTAAATTGAAATTCTAAAAAAAGACATAAATTAAAACTAGAATGGCTCTATTTGTGCAGTGCAAAACAGATATATGTTTCCCCCCTATGGGTCATCCCAAAACATTAGGGGTAAAATATGCAAAATCTCAAAATAATGAATCTAGATCTCAGCAGATTAGACCTTGAAGGTCAAGGTCACCGCTTTTCGAACTCTGATGACAGTTTGGCAGAAAGAACTGGTGTATCAAATTTGAAGAAAAATCTTCACTACTTACAAAGCTATTGGGGTCACCATTAGCCTAGAATTGCATAAATTTGACCTTGAAGATCAAGGTAAAGGTCACAGGATTTCTATCATGTCCAAGATTTTGGTAGGAACAATGAGTGTTGCAAATTTTGGAGGAAAATATGTAGCCCTTCAAAAGCTATCTAGTCCACAAAACAATAACTATAATTTTACTGATTTGACCTTGAAGATCCTGGTCAAGGTCACCAGGTTTCAAACTCGTCTGAGAGCTTGGTATTAACAATTGGTGTACCAAATTTGAGGACAAAATTGGAAATACTACAAAAGTTATGAGATTCATAAAATGTTTCATTTCTGCAATTTTACCTTAAAGAGAAAGGTCAAGGTCACCAGGTTTTGAACTTATCCGAGAACAAGGTAGGGACAATTGATGTGCCAAATTTGAGGACAAAATGTTTAATACTTCAAAAGTTATGGGGTTAAAAAAATTTACATTTTGGCAGATTTGACCTTGAAGATGAAGACCAAGGTCACTGGTTTTCAAACTCCTCAAATTTTGGCAGAAAATATGCAGCTCTTCAAAAGTTATCTCCTTCACAAGATATCCTACAGATGAGGACGACAATGACAGACGATGGCACTGAAAACAAAATGCCTCATAGCCTCATGGGGGGGGGGGGGGGTAGCCACCAGTCTACAGGAACTGATGAAGCACTCCATGATCAAAAAGCATGCAAAGAATCATAGCAATCAATGCATAAGTTATTCATATATAGAAGCTTTTGTATCACATTTTTAATTATTCTGGGGGTGCTTATGAGCCCCATTGCCCAAGGATGTGGGTAACAGAGACCTAATTTCAGGTTTCAATGAAGACTTTCCCTGGACCTCCCTGGTTGTCAAGTCAGAAGATTCTAGGTCAAACAGTAACGATTTGTGCCTTGTTAACAGATTACTGATTCATTTGAAGGTCTCAAAAATACAGAAAATTCGTGAAAAATCGAAAAAAAATAACAGGTGGTGCCCTTAGTCTACAGGAACTAATGAAGCACTCAATGATCAAAAAGCCCGCAAAGAATCATAGCAATAAATGCATTAGTTATTCAAATACAGAAGCTTTTGTATCACATTTTTAGTTATACTGTAGGTACTTACGAGCCCAATAGCTCGGAAGATATGGGTAACAGAGACCTAATTTCAGGTATCCATGAAGACTTTCATGGAACTCTTTAGTTGATAAGTTAGAAGATTCTAGGTAAACAGTGATGATTTGTGCCCTGTTAACAAATGATGCTTTATTTGAAGGTCTAAAAAATAGAGAATAAAACTTGAAAAATAAGAAAAAATACAGGTGGCGCCACCAGTTTGCAGGAACTGATGGAACACTCCATTTTCAAGTTTAATGCAAAGAATCATTGTGATCAATGCAGTAGTTATTCAGATACTTGAGCTTTTGTATCAAATTTGTATTATTCTGGGGGGTACTTACGAGACCCATAGCTCGGGGAATATAGGTAACAGAGACCTAATTACAGGTTTCCAAGGATATTTTTCAATGTCCTCACTAGATGTGAAGTATGAAGCTTCTAGGTCCAGCGGTTGCGATTTGTGCCTTTTAACAGAGGAGGCTTTATTTGAGGTCTCAAAAATAGAGAAAAAAAAATGAGTCAAAATTTTATTAAATATAGGTGGTGCCACCACTCTACAGGAACTGAAGAAACAGTCCATGATCAGTATGCATGCAAAAAATCATGGTGATCAATGCATTAGTTATTCAGATACAGGAGCATTTGGATCAAATATTTTATTATTCTGAGGGGTACTTATGAACCCCATAGGACCGAGAATATGGGTAACAGAGACCTACTTCCACATTTCCACAGACACTTTTCATGGACCTCCCTTGATGTCAATATTCTAAGTCCAGTGTTCACGATTTGTGCCTTATAAACAACTGACAAATTCTTTGAAAGTCTCAAAAATAGAGAAAATAATTCGTTATTCAGATACTTTTTATTTTTCTTGGGGGTACTTACGAGACCCATACCTCGGGGAATATGGGCAACAGAGACCTTATTTTAGGTTTCCAAGGAGATTTTTAAGGACCTTCCAAGATGCTAAGAGAGAAGATTCCAGGTCTAGTGGTTACGGTTTGTGCCCTGTTAACGGACGGCCTGCCGGAGGGACGATGGACAAAGAGTGATCGCTATAGCTCAGATGACTCAAAAACAGAGAAGAAAAATTTAAAAAAAATCGAAAAATTACAGATGGCACCACCAGACTGCAGAAACTGATGAAACATTCCATGATCAATATCCATGCAAAAAATCATGGTTATCAATAAAATAGTTGTTCAGTTACTTGAGCTTTGGTATCAAATTTTCCATTATTCTGGGGGGGGGGGGGGGGGGTTTCGGAGCCCCATAGCTCAGGGGTAACAGAAACCTAATTTCAAGTTTTGAAGGAGACTTTTTATGGGCCTCCCTTCATGTCAAGAGAGAAGATTCTAGGTCCAGTTGTTACGATTTGTGCCCTGTTAACAGATGACCTCATCTTAAGAGGTCTAAAAAATAGAGAAAAATTTCATAAGAAATAAAAAAAATACAGGTGGCCCCACCATACTGCAGAAACTGATGAAACATTCCATGATCAATAACCATGCAAAAAAACATTGTGGTCAATGCAATAGTTGTTAAGTTACTTGAGCTTTTGTATCAAATTTTCCATTATTCTGGGGGGTATTTCGGAGCCCCATAGCTCAGTGGTTATTTGTAATAGAAACCTAATTTCAGGTTTTGAAGGAGACATTTTATGGGCCTCCCTTCATGTCAAGAGAGAAGATTCTAGGTCCAGTTGTTAAGATTTGTGCCCTGTTAACATATGACCGCATCTTAAGAAGTCTCAAAAATAGGCCTCCCTGCATGTCAAGAGAGAAGATTCTAGGTCCAGTTGTTAAGATTTGTGCCCTGTTAACATATGACCGAATCTTAAGAGGTCTCTAAAAGAGAAAAAAAAATTCTTAAAAAAAAAAAAAATACAGGTAGCACAACCATACTGCAGAAAATGATGAAACATTCCATGATCAATAACCATGCAAAGATACATGGAGATCAATGCAATGGTTGTTCAGATGCTTGAGCTTTTGTATCAAATTTTCCATTATTCTGGGGGTAATTGTGAGACCCATAGCTCAGTGGTTATGGGTAACAGAGACCTAATTTCAGGTTTCCAAAGAGACTTTTTATGGGCCTACCTGCATGTCAAGATAGAAGATTCTAGGTCCAGTCGTTAAGATTTGTGCCCTGTTAACAAATGACCGAATCTTAAGGTCTAATCATCGTCAAACAACCTTGATTTATTTTAGCTTTAGAATTCATATTAATAATAATTTTAGACACAGTGATGTATATATATTTAGAATCCTTAGAATATTCTCTATCAGATGAGATATATTTAAAAATTGTAACAGTGTCCACTTTGAAAATTTAAAATTTAAAATTTGAAATGATTTAAAATTATTTTTTTTAATTGGATCTATCTCAAAATTGGCATAGGGTATGTGTGTGGAAATAATTTCATTTAAAACTACATACAAATATCTCCAGGCGTTTTTTTTTTGTTATTTATTGATAGTCTTTTTTTCATAATGAATTTTAAATTTAAAAAAATGTGTTATGTTAACAATACTTATTTCGTTTAAATAACGTATTTCTACTACACTAAAAACGATATAGGAAAAAGAAAAAAAAAAAACACATTTTAGAATACTTGTTGAATTACCTACATGCAAAATTTGAAGACTCTGTATTCGATGGTTTTTGAGAAATATCGCTCTGAAGACCGTACAGTCTCCTAAAATACTGTTTTGAGAAAACGGCCAAAAACTGTTTTGGAAGAGAAATTTCGTTTTAAGAGGAAAACAGGGATATAAGCGCATGTGACAGTTGTATTTTTTCACTAAATGTTCCGATGAGAATCGGGTACGGAGCCCGGGAGACGACATGGTGAAAAATATTAATTAATTCGTGCGCACGAATTACTAATCCGTGCGCACGAATGACTAATTCGTGGCCATGAATTACTAATCCGTGGCCAGGAATTACTAATTCGTGCGCACGAATTACTCGGTGTGAAAAAATAAATTTCCAAGGTGGAAAAATATTTATTAATTCGTGCGCACGAATTACTAATCTGTGCGCACGAATTACTAATTCGTGGCTACGTATTACTAATCCGTGCGCACGAATTACTAGGTGTGAAAAATATATTTCCAAGGTGAAAAAATGTTTATTTCAATAGGATAACAAAGTAGCCGTTTACGCTAATGAAACTGCTCTCCTGCATATATAAATTAAAAGAAAGTGAAAAATTAACATGAATGCATATAGGTATATTTAAATGATCAGATTGGAAAAGTGCACATATATTCACACACGATAATATATATATATATATATATATATAAATACAAATATAAATATAAATATATATATATATATATATAAATATATATATATATATATATATATATATATATAGATAGATACTTAATATACGTTTATACAGAATGACATTCCACATACACTGATACTTGTACATATATTATTACTGGTAGGCGTACGTCTCAGTCCATATCGAGCATATCAATTAGATTAAAAACATCAGTTTTTCCTATTGAAAATGGGTATTGATTTAAGTAACTGGCACCTAGTCGCAACCGAGCATGAATAATTTCATGTTGACAATGATTGTCGCAATAATAACTGTATATTTCTCGAGAGGCAGGGTTTAAATAGTCACGAACATTTTCCTTAAAGGAATCGATTGAAGTAGACTTAAATATATGACACTGTTCCAAAGTTTGCAGGCTATTGAAAGGAAAGAAAAGAAAATTGGAAGGATAGAAAAGCGACAGTCTTTCCGTTTGAACCTCAGTATCTTTAGCAAATGCGATATGCGCAGACTGTATAGGGCGAAGCATGAGACAGAGTTTTAGTTAATATATAAGCAGATAATCTGGTGCTAGTCCGTTAATCATTTCATAAAATGTGGATTGTATAGCCAACTCTCTTCTTATTTTTATACTTGACCATTATAGCTCTTTTACCATAGCTCCAGTGCTGGAAGTCGAGAGCGCTCCAGTACATGTTAAACATGCTTTTCGTTGTATACTCTCAAGTTGGTATGACTGTCTGACAAAACAATTGTTTAATATTAAAACACCATACTCCAGTACTAAATGTATTAATGATTTATACATACGATCTAAAACTTTCATAGAGAATTGGAATTT
Source organism: Sipunculus nudus (assembly GCA_026874595.1). Taxonomy (NCBI): domain Eukaryota; kingdom Metazoa; phylum Annelida; class Sipuncula; order Golfingiida; family Sipunculidae; genus Sipunculus; species Sipunculus nudus. The sequence goes on from CM049312.1 coordinate 49,514,154, forward strand.
GTAATTTTTTCAAAATTTCCAAACGCTTATTGGCTTTCAAACATATCATGTTTATGTGTTCCTGTCAGGAAAGCGAATCCCAAATATGATATGAGAAGTTCTGTGAAGTTCATTTCACCTAGTTTATGCGTAATTTGCAATTTAGCATCACTGTCAAATGGCGATTGAGAACTGTAACTGGAGTTACTTTGTGAAGCAAAATAACTGTTAAAAATTTCAGCCTGATCGGCTTTGTCTATAATAATGTTCCCATTATGCCCGAACGATGAAATTTTCCACTATGCACGGCAATTGGATCTGTGAGTTTTATATTTATATTCTTTAAGTATCGCTTAAAGCCCTTTCTATTTTCAATATACAGAGTTCCGAATTAGGAAGTCACGGAACTGGCGGAAGGCGCTGGGCTTCATTTTGACAACCGTGTGTGCCCGCTGAAACTGCCAGCCTGTGCCCAGACTGAGTCGATGTGTGCTTGCTTCTCATTTGCTAGTAATTCGGGCGCACGAATTAATAACTCGTGCGCACGAATTAGTAGCCAATGAGCATTGAGCTAGCAACATAAGAGAGCTGTTCTCATTGGTCACTAATTCGTGGCCACGAATTAGTAATTCGTGCGCACGAATCAATAAATATTTTTTTCCACCTTGGAAATATATTTTTTACACCTAGTAATTCGTGCGCACGGATTAGTAATTCGTGCGCACGGATTAGTAATTCGTGCGCACGAATTAATAAATATTTTTCACCATGTCGTCTCCCGGGCTCCGTAGTAGTAATTCGTGCGCACGAATTAAAAAATATTTTTCACCATGTCGTCTCCCGGGCTCCGTAGAATCGGTTTCAATATATAAATTATAAAATTTTATGGTTTATCAATGTAAAAAAAAAAAAGGATTTTTTTGGCATCATGACAACTGGAGAACTGTCAAACTAAAGTTGGCGGAGCTTACTGGTCCGAGGGGTCGGTCATCGATAATCAGGTCATGCGCTACCGCGCCGTGGCACGCGTCAGGTGTGAAGTGACTCATAAGAACGATCACTCTGTTTACTCTGCGCTCTCATTCAGACTCTTATATACCCTAATCCAATTAACAGCTTGTCTCTCCCTCTCACAATTATATATGAGAAACTACATAGCTAGCAGCAACACATATCTCTCTCTCTCTCATTAGATTTATTTACACCCATCATATATCCCGTGCTGCGGCCGCTCTTCCTTTACCGATCGCTCTCATAGCTAAGACTCCGGCGCGGTTCACTTCGCAAAATTTGTTAGCAGGCGACGTGGTGGTGTAACTTGGTGCCGCGTTCCTCTCACAAAATTCATTCAGTATGTGACTGTCTCTCGTTCAAATAGCAATTTTATATTCGCTCATTCTACTCATTTTTTCTTCGACCCATGACGTTCAGTTTGAAGATAGTGTATATTATAGAAGAAGGAACGATGTATTCGGTAATGGTTTTGGCGATGTAATGTTGGACCCTGGGAGAAAATGTTATAGTGTTAAGCAGGGTCAATATTATAGAAATAACAATCGGTAAATTCATATTTCTGGGTATATTCTTGGTGCCAGGACCATTATTGGGTGACACTAACCATATTTTAGGGCAGTGACATAGACATTATTCAGCGACTGGAGGAGTGCAATGTACAGTTTACTTCTGGGTTAGGAGTATAGGGGGACGTGTTTGTATTAGCTCTTTCCCGGCTGACTGACCGCGGCTTCCCCACGCCTGTCAATCAACCATTTGCCTAAAACCACGAGCGCATGGTTAACCAATAAGCAACTTACACGCTGCTAACTCTCGCCGAGCTGACAGTTGGTCCTGTTTGCACCCCACGTGGGGTTGACATCTGAATTAAAATACTTATTTTTCTTATTGATACAATATAACCCCAGGAACGTGTTTTTGTGAAAAGATAGATATAGCAAACATCTATAAAACCAGATGTTTTTCAGAAAAATGTAATTTTCATGATTTTTGACGATGATTAGACCTTACGAGGTCTCAAAAATAGAAAAAAAATCGTAAAAATTGAAAAAATACAGGTGGCGTCACCAGTCAGCAGAAACTGATGAAACACTCCATGATCAAAATCCATGCAAAAAGTCTTGGTGATCAATGCATTAGTTCTACAGATACTTGAGCTTTTGTATCAAATTTTCCATTATTCTGGGGGGTACTTCGGAGCCCCATAGCTCGAAGAATATGGTTAACAGAGACCTAATTTCAGGTGTCCAAGGAGATATTTATGGACCTCCCAGGATGTCAAGTAAGAATATTCTAGGTCTAGTGGTTACGATTTATGCCTGGTTAACGGACAGACGGACAGACGGACAGACGGTCGATGGACAAAGGGTGATCGCTATAGCTCAGATGACTATCAGTCAGCTGAGCTAAAAACGGAAAGGTGTGAACATGGCTTATGACTCTCCCCACATATCTGGGTATTAATTCTATATTTAATACTGTTTTTGAGTGCCTGATGCTATTTTATCAGCCAAAGAAAACATTTCACACTTTCCCATTTTCAGTGGAATTTTGTCCTCCGGGCATATTTCTAGTTTTTATCCCATTTGCATTTGAAAACATTTATTTGTAGTTGCATCAGCATTTGATTCATTGAAGCACTTGCATTTAAATGTGTGGAATCGCAGAGAAACCAAACCCTATTTGGTTGTGAGTGTCTGTCGACTGTACGTCTGCCTGCCGACCTCAGAATCTTCACCATCAGTTTCGGATGTACTTTTTTGGGGGATGACTAAATATCTTTCTTTTTTTGCAGATATATCATCTTTATATAATTAAATATGATTTTTTGGTGGATAAACAGGTTATGAGAGCCATAAAATTTATTTACCATACATTTCCTGTCATCTTCAGAGTGATCACGTGTTAGACTGGCCTCACTAGATACAAGTGTTACAACAGTTTACCATAAATCAGAGCCTAGCAGGGAATTCTAAATGATAATTACCTTCATTTCACGACCTTTCGTTTCTATTGGCAAAACCAGCGTTGCCATGGCAGCCAAAACACATATTGTTCCGTACATTGAGATGGTAAGATAAACAGAAGTTTTCAGCATCACCTGAAAATAATATATACTGAGTACATTCTTTGACATTTTCCTTGTGAAACATGATATTCATGATAAATAAAAGAACACATTACATTTTACATCATCCCGCTTTAAATATTCTGTTTGATAGCACAAAACCACAACATCGAATTTAACACTTCATGTTACATATATACTTAATTTAATGTTGATGGCCACGCAACAGATTGCTAAATCTGTTTATAAAATTAATATATTTTCTTTCTGTCGTTTAATGTTGCACATTCTATGAGTATATTTTGATACAAGATTCACACGTTAACTCTGCCATGTTGAAAACAAACTGTATATGAAATACGCAGTGCCTGACTGTCACCATTCTGCATCACGCCGAGCGGGAGGCGGAAACTACCTGTGCAACAAATGGCGTGACCAAAGCTCCAATTCGTGCCATTCCACTACAGGAACCAAGACCTAGAGCACGCGTCGTTGTTGGGTAAACCTGCAAAGGTTAAGAAGATGTCACAGCATAGCCATCTATATACAAAACAGTAATACCATATAAGCAAAACACCATATATATATATATATATATATATATATATATATATATATATTTATTTATATATATATATACTTATACATACATATAAACACATCAACATTTGTAGGAACAAAGTGAGGAGTCCAGGGAATATCTTGAGGTTAATTTTGTGAGATGAAGTAAGCTCATGTCACCACAAGGAGCAGTTGGAGACCACAAATCCCGGCTATGTAGGCCTACATAGCTCAGTCGTGTCCAGAGTGCCCCTGCATAACTATAGTGTTAGTACTTACAGCGTTAGCTTTCACTATGTGATCGCAGCCATACGCCGCCATGCATACAGGATTCCTGGCACATGGTATCCCAGCCTCAGTTACAAGTTTAAGAACAAGTTTACCCCCTACCAGCTCCTAATGAATACATTTCCAGATATAAACTTTGACTATATTGCTACAACCCGGAATAGAATCTACCTCCACCCAACACCACCACCCGCAGGAACCTACTGAACTAACCATAAAGGAAAAATACACCTGAATTTAGTGACGTCACAGAAGTAACCACCACTACCCATCGCCCCAGATGCAGACCACCCAGAACCAACAGGAAACCAGTGGAATTCCCTATCGTTATGAAGGGCGTCCCCGTAAACATAACAGTCAGATATACTAGCCCAGCTATCAGCTGAGACAACAGCCATGCCGACCACAGTCGTCAGATTATGGAACCAACAAGGACAACCCATTATGCGAGTTGAAGTTATTCACTCCACACAGCCAGCCGCCACTACAGCATTGCATAACGGCATATGCACTGGACCGTAACGATTTACCACAGAGCCTTACAACCCAGCAGAGATTACCTTTTGTGGGCGATGCTTCGATCACCTGGAGCACCACAGCCGCGCCTGCCCTAGCTCCCCAAGGTGCTACCGATGTGGGAGCGGGAGTCACCTGAATAAGCACTGCACAGCCACTGCATTCACCTGTGGAAACTGTGGACAACAGCACTCATCTGCATATAAAGGATGCCAAACCCATAAAGACTACAAGAGAGCCAAGGCCAAAAGACACAACACCCTTGGAGATAGAATTTATCGACCATGCCAAGCCACCAGTTTCAAGCACCCCTGAGGACAAGACCACCAAGACAACCCATTTAGCCGCAAAGCTCCACAGCTACACAGACAGAAGCCAAGCAGACAACCCGTACTAAAGCAACACACACTGAGATCATTATGATGACAACAGCCACCCCGACACCAAACCACCAGAGACTGAACCAACACCAGCCGCTAGGTGTCGCCCAAAACCAGATACCGCCCAGAGTGCAGGAGCCACTGCACCCAGAGACGAGGAAGTAGACCTGAATGAGCAGGGTATTATAGCCATGAGAGCATCATGCACATCATCCAGAACCTACCAGAACTGCCAGAGCTGTATAGATACAGAACCTACAGAGCAACATATAGAACTCCTGAGATCCCTTTCAAGCCATACAGCAGCTATCTGAGGCAGAACAGAATCTACAAGACCAGCAGGAACCAGAACCAGCACCCGAACCAAATCACAATAGCCAAAAAAAAGAGCCAAGCAACAACCTCAACAGCAACCACCAAAACAGACCAAGAGAAAGAAAGTCATCTACCGCAAGTTTTATCCACACGACCACTAGAAGTAAACAGTACAGTGAAGCTCCCGAGCAAGACCAAAGAAAACACAACAGCAGCCATCGGTGACATACCAGTCTATCGGCCATCAAAATTCTCTTTAGAATTCGTACTTAAGGAGTCCCCAGGGCGGAGGTCACAGATCTAGCCAACTAGAGGACTCGACGAGCCTGTTACATCTCAAACAAGCAAGGCCTACATAGCTGTAACGGTTCAACAACCCCATCCCAGGTCACTCCAACAAGAAAGCCGCCCCACAATACTGATGAAACATTCTTTTATAATGAAATGTAACAACGGGATAGAATATTACAAATTAACAAGCTGCCCATGGGCCATGACACTCAGCTGAATTCGAGGAATGAATTTTGTGAATCAACCTTAGGTATAGGTTACAGTGACCTTATTTTAAATCTAGCTGCCATCATTTTGTGCCCATCTGACTAATAGAGCGTTAAAATCATGTTCTTTCACACATTGCAGAATAAAGGTAACAATGACATTATTTCAGGTTTCCAAGAAATTTTTACAGGAACCTCCCTGGATCATCTAAAGGTCTTAAATATAGAGAGAAAACATTGCTTAAAAATCAAAACAAGGCCTACAGGCCTAATGCGAACCTATGCAATGGGATAAACATCAGGTATAATGCTTCCATGCTGGACCGCTACTTTTCAAGTACATGTGTGACATGTATATGTACAATGCAAGCACTGAATAAATTAAACCTGAGTGCATGCACCAATTACACAAACATCACTGCTAAAATACTGGCATAGGTGCACAGAACACAAAAATGAATATACAAGTGGCACCACTTTTTACTAGAAAGCCATTGAAGATGTATGGACATACATAAACAATTTCAGGCTTCAAACCACTCTTCGGCTATGTGCACAGATGCATGAAACAACTAGATACAGGTAGTCAAAATCAACTACGTGTATCCCCCGAAATCAGAGTAGTACAGGTGAAGTGAGGCATGGATTGAGTGGTAAGGGGAAACAGAGTGAAATGGATGTATGCCACGTATCATATGATTATAGATTGCACCACCAGAGGCCAATACTGCAAATCACTATTAAAAAAGGGTATTATTTTATTCAACAAAAATGGAAAGGTAAGTCGTACCACCTGTCTGGTTTACGAGAAAAATTTCAAAGATGGATATACATGCCAAATTTCAGAACAATACCTTGACCCACTCCTGAGATATGGACAATTTTCACTCAAAGCACATGTACAGATGGACGCCACAGGAAAACGATTGCAGATGGTGCCACCAGTCCTGAGTACAAGATGGAGGAGTCCTAGATCTATGGATATCTACAATTTCCTGCCAATACTGTTAATCACTCCTGAGAATAGGGCATTAATTTATTTTATGAAAACAACAGTATGTGGGGCCACCTGTCTGCTTTACAAGAAAACTTTCCAAGATGGATGAACATGCTAAATTTCAGACCACTACCTTGACACATTCCTGAGCTATGAGCAATTTCAACCAAAGCACATGTATGGATGGACGCCATAGGAAAATGATAGCAGATTGTGCCACCAGTCTTAAGTACAAGATGGAGAAATCCATGGCTATAAATATGCACAATTTCAGAGAAATACTGCAAATCACTCCTGAGAAACGGGCAATAAATTATTCTACAAAAACGGAAAGGTCAGTGGTGCCACCTGTCTACTTAACGAGAACACTTTTCAAGATGGATGAACATGCCAATTTCAGACCAATATCTTGACCCACTCCTCCACGATTGCAGAGAGTGTCACAAGTACAAAAGGGAGGAGTCGAAGATCTATGAATATTCAAAATTTCAGGCTAATACTTAGATTTACTCCTGAGAAAAGAGCATTTATTTATTTTACAAAAACAAAGGTAGGTGGCACCACCTCTCTGGTTTACGAGCAAACTTTCCAAGATGGATGAACATGCCAAATTTCAGAAATTTCTAATTTCAAGGTTCCTACTTGAAATAACTTTGAATTAAACAGACTTGAATTGATTTGTTCAAAATATTGCAATGAATTTACCTTGAAAACACAACTCCAAGCTGTTAAGTAGTCAGACTGCAGCACATAGGCCTCTTCCAATCCTGGCAAAGTGCCAAAGCTATTTGGTCGAGTTATTTCGGTTCTCCAGTTATAATTATGGATAAACTATTTATGGATAAACGGTGTTCGGATGAATGGCGTTCCACTCTAACAATATCAGAAACGGCTGGAGCTATCTTCACCAAATTTTATGCCAATGTTGGTCATATGACTCATATATGAAATTGAGGTATTGTTGGGGCCACCTGCATCGACCTTTTTTGTATGGGGGTCATCGGTCATCAGTACATTAACCCATAATTTCTCAGAAATAGCGGGAGCTAGCATCCCCAAATTTTATGCAAAAATCTGTCACATATATCAAACATTTCCAGATTGAGCTTTTTGTTACGCAACCTGCTTTAAATTAACTTGCATTTTACAGGAAAAAGGCTGAAAACCATTGAAAATTTTCTCCGAAAACATTCAGCCAAATTGTTCATTATTTCACAGAAATGATCCCAGAGACAAGCTCTCACAAGTTTTTTTTCAAATGGTTTAGGTTTAATGAAATTTGTTGGAGTTACAGGAATTTGAACTTAGTCATTTGGCCAAGTAAGCATACTATTAACATAACAATCTCAGAAATGACAGGAGCTAGCATCACTAAGTTTTGTACAAATTTTGGTCACATGACATTGCAGTTTTTGTTGCACCACCTACATCAACCTGTTTTTTACGGGCAAAAACCTCATAATATGAGCCTATTTTAGCTTATAAATGTTTTATGATGAAACTGTCAAGCTGAATGGTTAAAGTTTTACATGAATTATCCTAGCTAGGGTAGGGTTCTTTCAATTGTATAAGAATAGATTGGGTTCGTTGATTTTGGTAGAGTCATAGAAAGCTGAAGTTGGTCTTGTGGCCAGTAGCAAGCTTATTTCAAGCTGAGGGCTGCAACTGTCTTCTTCTGCAAAACTGTTGTTTCAATTTCTGTAACTTTGCACAAAAATGATTCTTAGGAGGCCTTTGTTCATGTTTACCTAAATGATTTTTGGCAGAAATATTGGACCTGTAACATTGAAAGGACAGCATCTTTTATTATTCTAAACATTTTGATATAAAAGTGTTATGAATATGTCAGCTTGAGAAAAGGCATTGTAGCCAAAGTTTTTCAGTATGTGTAAACAGATTTACCACAGGCCAAGATTGTGTCTGTATCTATAAATAGCTTGGCAGACTGCCAACTATTTCAGATTTGGCAACAGGCCAAAAGTCAGTCTGGATCTATCTATAGCTTTGGCAGACTGCCAATTGTATCAAATTAGGTAACTAAAAAGGTCAAAAGTTCACTCAGTGCAGCCAGGTGTTCACTCATTGCAGTGGCTGCAGCTTCCAATTTGTTCTGGTTCACTCGGGGCAATTGCCTTCCTCACCTGACCTTGGTCAGCCCAGTGCACCTGACTCAAGAGAAGTTTGATGTATTGGCCTGACATTTTGACTTGTCCATGCATCTTTGATGCCTTTCCCATACACAAGACTGGTGTCGCCACCTATAATGACTTTTGCAGTGTATGCTACTCGTTATTTCTCAGGAGGGATTTGACATATCAGCCTGATATTATACATGTCGATACATCTCGGATAGTTTTGTTGTATACAAGACTTGTGGCACCACCTACAATTGTTTCATGCATCTGTGCACATAACCCCTGAGTGGTTTGAAGCATCTGCCTGAAATTTTGCATGTCCATATATTTATCTAAGGCTTTCTTGTACACATGACTGGTTGCGCCACCTACAATCATTTTTGTGCTGTGTGCACTTATGCCATATTTCTGCAGTGATGTTTGTGTATTTGATGATTGTATTTGGGTTTAAAATGTTTAGTACTTGCATTGAACATTACAATGTTACACATGTATTTGGAAAGTAACGGTCCAGTATGGAAGCATTATACCTTTAAGCATTATATCCCATTGCACAGGTTCACATTAGGCCTGTAGGCTTTGTTAATTATTCTGGGGGTTATTTATGAGCCCCATAGTTCAGAGGATATGGGTAACAGAGACTAAATTTCATGTTTCCAAGATAATTTTCCATGGACCTCCCTGGATGTCAAGTTAGAAGATTCTCGGGCCAGTGGTTATGTTTTGTGCATTGTTAATGGACGACGGACAAAGAGTTGACTTTCAGTCAGCTGAGCAAAAAATCTGTTTTGGTGGCTTACTTCTTGGGTATTATCGTAACCCTCTACAAACTTTCAAAAGCATCTTGTCGTTTGTTTTAAGTAAAACATTACACTGACCAACCAAATAACAAGATGACCAGAGGTCACGCGCTTGCCGGAAATGGAAATAATACAAACAGATAGACAGAGAGTGCATGTAGAAACAGTCATATGAATGAGCAACGTTTTGGGGGCAGCAAAAAACGAATAATACGTTTATGTATGCATGCTGACCTTGAAACGCTGCATACCTTTCTAGTATAAAAGGGAACAAGTTCAAACATTTCCATGAAATCCCTTTAATCTCGTTTGACAAGAAGCAGTGAGAAGTTTTCAGATTTGTCATGTCAAGCTGGCCAAATGTTATGAAATGCCGAAAACTAGACCTGTGTAGCTGTAAAAGTCGCTGAGTTATTAGCATTTCTGTGAAATCTCGTTTTTTATCGTTTGACGAGATATGGTGCGAGATTTGGCCAGTCTTAAAGGTTTGCCATGTCAAGCCGTCCAAATGTTATGAAATGCCAAAAACTAGACCGGTCTAGCCCTAAAAGTCGCCGACTTATATGCATTTCCGTGAAATCTCGTTTTTCCACATTTGACCAGATATAGTGCGAGATTTGGCCAGTCTCGCAGTTTTACTATGTCAAGTTGGCAAAATGTTACCAAATGCCGAAAACTAGACCTGAGTAGCTGTAAAAGTCGCCTAGTTATAAGCATTTCCATGATATCTCGTGTTTTCTCGCTTGACGAGATATGGTGCGAGATTTAGCCTGATTCTTTTCTGGCGTGTCAAGCTGGTTATATGTTATGAAATGCCGAAAACGAGACTTGTGTAGCTGTAAAAGTCGCCGAGTTATAAGCATTTCCGTGAAATCTCGTTTTTTCTTGGTTGTCAACATATGGTGCGAGATTTGACGAGACTTTTAATTTTATCATGTCAAGCTGGCAAAATGTTACGAAATACCGAAAACTAGACCAGTGTAGCTGTAAAAGTCGCCGAGTTATAAGTATTTCCGCGAAATCTCGTTTTCTCTCGTTAAACGAGATATGGTGCGAGATTTGGCCACTCTTGCAGTTTTATTATGTCAGGCTGGCAAAATGTTACGAAATGCCGAAAACCAGACCAGTCTAGCTTAAAAGGTCGCTGAGTTATAAGCATTTCTGTGAAATCTCGTTTTTTCACGTTTGACCAGATCTAGTGCGAGATATGGCGAGACTTTCAGTTTTATCATGCCAAGCTGCCTATAAGCTACATAATAACCAAAACCAGACGTCTGTAGCTTAAAAATTGACAGAGATAGATAATGTAGCATGACTATTTTCAAATTATCAAGATTTAACCCAAAAATGCGTAACCATGGTCACGGCAGATTTGAGTCAGGTACCCATCATAGAAAAAGCCATGGAATGACAAATAAAACAAGCTATGGTTTAAGTGGCTACGACCATTTGTTACAAAGTTATGGAGCAAAAACTGTATGGTATACTTTCCATGACCTTGACCTTCACCATGATGCGATGTTGACCAAAAACAACAGGGTTCCAGGACTCTGGGTTGTCAATCATCTCAGTAAGTTTCAAGTCGATTGCTGCAAAATTTTGACCAGGAGAGCGCAGACAAACAAAAAAAAAAACAAAAAACAAAAAAACTAGACGACCAGAGGTCGAACGCTTGCCCGAAGCGGAAATAAGAAAGTCAAACTAGGAGACAACATACAGCAGACAGTCAGGTTACATTTGGAACTTGTCAAATGAATTACCCCAATTATGGCGGAAACAGAAGCACAATTTTGTGTGGTTATGCTGATTTTCAAAAGTCGCAAGTGAGTAGACAAACAAACAGACAGACAGACGGGAAAAAAAAACGTAACGTATATTAGGTCCCCATGGTAATGGAAGAATATGACAGAGTCCCCAGAAGGATAAACGCATTAAATCTAGTATCAGATGCTGCAATCAATGTTGTGACAGTGTGTATAGTTTTGGAGATATGACACAATAATGATTGCTGCAACGCCATCTCGCGGCTATTTTCTAAAAGAAAAAAATAAGTTTCGAAATGTTATATTTTTTATTATAAATATTTGATGTATTATTAAAATTTAACCCCCTGCCCCCCCCCCCAACTGCTAAACCAGGGATCCGCCCATATTTTGACACACCCAACTTCAAAATCGGGGATCCGTCCCTGGTTTGAAAGATTTGCCAGTGGTTCCTGGCAACACAAGTGGCACCACAAGGGGACACAATGAAAATAACAGGTGTGTTCAATTCAAATTTAGCGGCTTTTTTCTTCTTTCTTTTCAATGCTGCTTTGTGAAATTCATGGACGACCGCGCACGCCAACTTGCAACTGTAATGGCCTTGCCGGCACTTACCGGTCAACCCTGAAGCCTCTTGTGCTCACGGCAATTGGATGTATTTTCAGCATTTGATAAAAAAACGAGGCGAGATTTGACGACAATTGCTATATAATCACATAATATGACTTAGAGTGTCAGACGCTGTCACATGCTGAAAACTATATGTCTGTAGTGTAAAAAATGACAGCATTATAGGCATTTGTTTTAATGGTCCTCTGTTCTCGTTTGACGACAAATGGTGCGAGATTTGACGATATATTCACTTGTGTCACTTTAATCTGCTAAAAAATCCTAGAACAATAAAAAACTAGACCCTTGTAGCATTAAAATAGCCGAGGTACAGATATTTGTTTAAAATCTCGTAATTTCTCGTTTGACGATAAACCGAGCAAGATTTGACGAGATTTGCAGTATAATCATGTCCGGCTTCTGAAATGCTACCAAATGCTGAAAACTACTCCATTTTGGCATTAACCGTGATCAAGTTATAAGCATTTCTGTGAAATCTCGTAATTTCTCGTTTGGCAATAAACCGAGCGAGATTTGACGAGACCTGCAATTGAATGACTGAGAACCAAGAGGAAGCAGCCTTATGCAAAAAAACTAGACCCTAAAAACATAAATATTAACCGAGAAAGAAGCCAAAAACTACATATTTTCAGATAGTCAAGTTTAACCCCAAAATTTGGCAACCATGGTAACGGCAGCACAAAGCTACATGTGCGGAGGAATAAGCCAATGTTCCTAGTTTAAGATACAACAATAAAAATTGTGCCATGTTTAAATTTTTTTTAGATATTGTAGAAAAATGATATGTTACAGTGTTTCAGGTACCACGCCCCTGGTGGCTATTTCCAAAAAATGAAAAATTGATTTCGAGATATTTATAAATAACACAAAATATATCAATTCAAAGCCATTGTTAAAAAAATGCAACCTGTAGGTCATATTTAATGAAATCTGGAAAACTCTCGTTTGACGAGAAATGGTGCGAGATTTAACGAGACTTTTACTTGTATGATAAAAAGCTTATTTAGTACTATCTGATGCAAAAAAATCTAGAACTCTCTATCTAGCTTTAAAAATGACAAAGTTAGAAAAAATGATCCATTGATTTTCGATTTTCATCACTTTTAACCGAAAATACTTAACCATGGTGACAACAAATTTGAGTCAGCTACACACATTAGATGAAAGGCCTTGGAATGACGATTAAAATGAGCTACAGTTGAAGAAGTTACGCTTTATAGAAAAAAAAGATCTGAAGAAAAAACCGTTTTATTAACTTTTGATGTCCTTGACCTTGACCTTTGACCGATCATGACCAAAAACAATAGGCTCCGAGGAGAACCGATTTTACACATTATCTATAAGTTTCAGAGCGATTGGTGAAAAATTGTGGCCTGTACAGTGCGGACAGACAGACAGACAAACAAACACACTAGACGACCAGAGGTCGAACGCTTGCCGGAAGCGGAAATAAGAAAGTCAAACTAGGAGACTACATACAGCAGGCAGGCAGTTTACATTTGGAACTGGTCAAATGAAGTACCCGCATAATGGCGTAAACAGAAGCACATTTTTGTGTGGTTATGCTGATTTTCAAAAGTCGCAGATGAGTAGACAGACAGACAGACAAGAAAAAACTGTATGTGAAGGCCATGTACTCCTGTCATGGAGAATGGAAAACGGTCTATTAAAATAAAACTCCATATTTGATATTTCACGAATAAGAAGAATTTAATTGTAACGTATATTAGGTCACCATGGTAATGGAAGAATATGACAGAGTCCCCACGAGGATAATCGCATCAAATCTGGTTTCAGATGCTGCAATCAATGTTGTGACACTGTCTATAGTTTTGGAGATATGGCACAATAATGATTGCTGCAGCGCCATCTGGCGGCTTTTTTCTAAACAAAAAAAAAAATAAGTTCCAAGATATTTATTTTATTAAATATATTTGATGTATAATTAAATTTAAACCCTGCAGAATGTGACAGAGTCCCCAGGAGGATAAACGCAATAAACCTAGTATCAGATGCTGCAATCAATGTTGTGACAGTGTGTATAGTTTTGGAGATATGGCACAATAATGATTGCTGCAGCGCCATCTGGCGGCTAATTCCTAAATGAAAAAAAAATAAGTTTCGAAATATTTTATTTTTTATTATAAGTATTTAATGTATAATTAAAATTAAACCCCTGCCCCCAACCTGCTAAACCAAGGATCCGCCCATATTTTGACACACCCAACTACAAAATCGGGGATCCGTCCCTGGTTTGAAAGATTTGCCAGTGGTTCCTAGCAACACAAGTGGCCGCAGAAGGGGACACAAGGAAAATAACAGGTGTGTTCAATTCAAATTTAGCGGCTTTTGTCCTCTTTTCAATGCTGCTTTGTGAAATTCATGGACGACCGCGCACGCCAACTTGCTACTGTAATGGCCTTGCCGGCACTTACCGGTCAACCCTGAAGCCACTTGTGCTCACGGCAATTGGATTTATCTTCATCATTTGATAAAAAACGAGGCGAGATTTGACGGGAATTGCTATATAATCACATTATATGACTGAGAGTGTCAGACGCTGTCACATGCTGAAAACTATATGTCTGTAGTGTAAAAAATGACAGCATTATAGGCATTTGTTTAAATGATCCTCTGTTCTCGTTTGACGACAAATGGTGCGAGATTTGACGATATATTCACTTGTGTCACTTTAATCTACTAAAAAATCCTAGAACAATAAAAACTAGACCCTTGTAGCATTAAAATAGCTGAGATACAGATATTTGTTTAAAATCTTGTAATTTCTCGATTGACGATAAACGGAGCGAGATTTGACGAGATTTGCAATTGAATGACTTAGAACCAAGGGAATGCTGCCTTATACAAAAAACTTCACCCTTGTGGCATAAATATTAACAGAGATAAAAGCCAAAAACATCATGTTTTCATATTGTCAAATTTAACCCTAAAATTTGGTAACCATAGTAACGGCGGCACAAGCCTATATGTACAAAGGAATAGGCCAATGATCCTAGTTTAGGATGCGACAAAAAAATTGTTATATGCTTAATATTTTTTTAGATATTGCGGAAAAATGATAAGTTGTAGTGTTTCCAGTACCACGCCCCCTGGTGGCTATTTTCAAAAAATGAAAAAACAATTTCGAGATATTTATAAATAACACAAAATACATTAATTTCAAAGCCATTGTTAATAAAATGCAACCTGCAGGTCATATTAAATGAAATATCGAAAACGCTCGTTTGACGAGAAATAGTGCGAGATTTTGCGAGATTTACAGTTGTATCATAAACAGCTCATGAAATACTACCTGATGCAAAAAACTAGAACTCTCTAGCTTTAAAAGTGAAAAATTTAGAAAGAAAATATCGAATTCTATCATTTCTTCCCAAAAATACGTTACTATGGTAACGAATGATCAGAGATATTTGCTAGCATGTGGAAAGGTAACATGATGAGGAATAAAATGAGCTAAAGAATTAGCCGCTACGATTATTATTAACAAAAATATGAAGGAAAACCCGTTTTAAGGTTTTTTCAGGGACCCTGACCTTGACCTTGAACCGTTCAAGGCCAAAAACAATAGGCACCCAGGGTTTTCGATTTTACACTTTTTCTATAAGTTTCAGGGCGATTGCTTCAGAATTGTGGCCTGTAGAGCACCGACAAACAAACAGACAGACAGACAGACAGACAGACAGACAAACAAACAAACTAGACGACCATAGGTCGAGAGCTTGCCGGACTTAAATGACAGACAGATGGACAAACAGGACAAACTGACGGTTTTCTATCAATTGAATGACTTTTAAAGCGATTGCTGGAACGTTTGGCCTGTTGAACGACATATATCACACAAAAAACATGAAATCAGACATAGCTCAAAACATACAAATATAGTGACACACCTGAGATAACTGACTACAAGTGAAGATAGAGTTTATAATGTCGGAGATATGGCCAAAAAATGATATGGTGTGGAGGCTCTACCGCAGCATCCCCTAGCGGCCATATCCCAAAAATTAAAAATTTCTTTTGAGATATTATTGTAAGAAATGTTCCAAGATGTATATATTATTGTAAGAGATGTTCCAATTCCAAAAGGATTCCTTCAAAACTGTGGCCTGAAGATTGCTAACTGTAAGACGCAAGATCCAGCAATCAGGTGAAAATGAGGATCACTGACAAACAGACAGACATACTGAATAACTGTGGCCTGAAGATTGCTAACTGTAAGACGCAAGATCCAGCAAGCAGGTGAAATAGAAGATCACTGACAAACAGACAGACATACTGAAAAAGTGACACAAGAATAAGACCAGATGACTAACTCAGATTATGGAGAAGATTCAAAGGAAGACAATAAGTCATAGTGTTTGTAATTGAAATTTATAGTTTTGTAGATATGGCAAAGAAATATATATAGGGGAGAGGCGAGTGCAACGCCCCCCTTTTGGCAATATCCAGAAAATGAATAATCTGTTACTGTAAGATGTAAGATGTAATAGTTTAACAAGTGACCCATGGGTCATGACGCTCAGCTGCCAAGCATGACCTGCCACATCATGGGCTGAGATTCACAACTTCCAGTCACATTTTGAAGAACCAATTTGCCAATATGTTGAAATTTTCTACGACAACAGAAATATACATCACCTATGTCTGGTTAAAACACAGTGACTTGATGGTCTAAGGAAAAATGAATGATTGTTAAGCTATCAGTAACTATTCCCATAGCTTGCTTGATACCTGTCAGTCTCAAAAGAAACACCACAAAGGGCAAATATAAGATCAAAATATATAGCAAAAATCAAGGAAATCCATGCAAGAAATATTGAGAAACGGGTGCTTATAAATATGAAGTTTGAATCTAATTGAGTGATGCATAGATGTGGCATATGTGAAAGACTGAAGGTTTGGGTTGAACACTTTCACTTGCAAAATGTTCACAACCATTTAGAATAATTAAGTAATGTGTCCTTGACCTTTGACCTTTTGAACTCGACATCGATAGGCTTCTTCCCCTATTGGTAGGTAAGCCATATATGACAATTGGAAGGTATAGATTGAAAAGTTTCCTGAAAATGACTCCACACAAAAAGTGGGTGCAGTGAACTTGACCTTTGACCTCAAAATCAACAGGTTTTTTCCCCTGTTGGCAGAGAAGCGATATCAGTGCTGGGAAGTTTGGAATGAAATGTCTAGCTTGAAATGTTTTCACGACCTTTTAAAAAAATTGGATCCTGTGACCCTGATCTTTGATCTTGTGACCTAAAAATCTATAGGATTCTTCTCCCTCTTAGTAGGTGAAATATATGTTAAAGTTCAAAGAATTGGGATGAAAGATTTGGCTTAAAATGCATCCACAGGCATTAAATAAAGGGACTCCTGTGACCTTGACCTTTGACCTGTTGACTTCAAAATAATTATGGTTCTTCCCCTGTTGGTAGATGAGCTGTATGTGAAAGATGGAAGGTTTTGGATGAAAATTTTAGCTAAAAGAATTATTTATGGGGGGTGCATACACACCCTGTAACTTCGAGAATATAGGTCAGTGACCTAATTTCAGGTTTGCAAGGAGATCATTTTAGAACCTCTAAGACTACATAGGGTTCATGACCCTAGCCCTTACAGTTACGATTTGTGCCCTGCTAACAGACGGACGGCCGGTCAGTAGGATGGACAGATGGAAGGACGACGGACAAAGACCCATCGCTATAGCCCAGCATGACTGAAAGTCAGCTGAGCTAAAAATGATCCTTTCAAAACGGTGGCCTGTAGAATGCTATCAGTGAGACTCAAGAACCAAAAAGCCGGCGAATTTGAGGACAACTGACAAACAAACAGACAAACTTACAAAGGGACACAAGATGGAGACAAGATGACTTAATCAGGTTATGGAGAAGACTCAGAGGAAGAAAATAAGCTATAGTTTATGTAATTGAGGCTTATAATTTTGGAGATATGGCCAAATAATGATATACTTGGGATGTTCGACTGCAGCGCCCTCTAGTGGACATATCCTGAAGACGACAAATGCGTTTCGTGATATTAGTGTATGACATAAGATGTAATAGTTTCAAAAGGATTCGTCCACATATCTGACTTGTTGATTGCTATATCTAAAGTGCAAAAACTAGCAAGCAGGCGAATTTGACGATAAATGACAAACGGACAGACATACTGACAAAGTGACACAAGATGGAGACCAGATGACTTGACCATGTTTTGAAGAAGACCAAGAGAAAGAAAATAAGCTATAGTTTGTGTAATATAGGTTTACTCTTACGGAAATATGTTCAAAAACTGATTTTTTTGGAAGGGTCAAGTGCAGCGCCCCCTAGCAGCCATATCAGGAAAATGAAAATAATTTTTGAGATATTAGTATAATACATAAGATGAAGGAACAAACATACACGGGTGACCAACATGCTTTCGAAAATCGAAGATTTCCGGCAAGCAATAAAGTTGCGACTGTGCCTCCAACATGTACGATAATAGACAGGGCCCGGAAAATCGGACACGCACCGCTGCACACGCCGGCTGCCCACCGTAAGGACCCTGTCGCCACTTGCGGCAATTGCACGTGTCTTCGTGGTATGTATCAGTTTCAAAAGGATGCCTGCATATCTGTGGCCTATAGGGCATGTCACCGTGAAATCGCGAAATCTCATTCGACGAGAAACGGTGCGAGATTTTGCAAGATTTTTGGTTGGATCACCGAGAACTCACCAAGGGCTACAAGATGCAAAAATTTTGACCTCTCTAGCATAAAAACTGACAGAGTTAGAAGCTGAAAACTGCATATTTTCAAAATTGAAAGGTTTTACCCCAAAAATAGAGAAATCTGGCAATAGCGCACTTTGGCACCTATGCGCAAAAACAAGCCCATGGACCCTAGTTTAAGGTGCTGTGATGGAAATGGCCCAATGTTTAATAGTTCTGGAGGTATAGCACCAAAACAAATTTTCATGTTTTTTCATCTGCAACGCCCCCTGGCGGCCATTTCCAAAATCTGAAAAACCCGTTTCGAGATATTCTTATGTTACATAAAATATCTCAGAATCAGTAAAGTTGCTGCAAATTTGAAAAATATCACGAAATTCCATGATTTCTCCCAAAAATTGCGTAACCATGGTAACAGCGAAATGAGGCAATTTTGCAGTGTTGGAAGTGGCCATGCAGTGGCAAATAAAACGGGCTACAGATTAGGTGCCTACGGCTATTTTTGACGAAGGTATGAAGAAAAAACCGTTTTTGAGCTTTTTGGTGACCCTGACCTTGACCCTTGACCGATCATGACCAAAAACATTAGGCTCCGAGAAGAACCGATTATACACTCTATCTATAAGTTTCAGGACGATTGGTGCAAAATTGTGGCCTGTAGAGCGGGGACATACAGACAAACAAACAAACGGAACTGATCAACATACTTGTCGAAATCTCTGATTCCGGCAAGCAACAAACATACGGAACTGACCAACATGCTTGCGAAAATCAAAGATTTCCGGCAAGCAACAAACATACGCGAGTGATCAACATGCTTGCCGAATCTTTGATTCCGGCAAGCAACAAACAAACATACGAACAGATCTACATGCTTGCCGAATCTTTGATTCCAGCAAGCAACAAACAGACAAATGGACATACGGAACTGACCAACATGCTTGCGGAATTCGAAGATTTCCGCCAAGCAACAAAGGGTTAAACATATTACCAGAAAGATATGAACAGGAAAAAGAGCAGTCCAACTCACCTCTGGAGTGTAGACATATGCCGCCTGGAATGCCCCAGATATAAATGCCCTGGATACGAACAAGAAGAAAATCAAGGCCGCCCTGAAAACAGGTGAAAATAGGATTATTGTCCTGTTTAACAGTTTATGGATCAGATGAGTCTGATTCATTCCATTGTTTACTATGTGGTCAGGATCAGATCAGTATGATAAATTCCTTTCTCGGCCATGTGGTCCGGATCAGGTCAGTATGATTAATTCCATCATGTGATCAGGACAAGATCAGTCTGATTCATTCAATCATTGTTCATCTGGTCAGGATCAGATCAGTCTCATTCATTCCATTGTGGTTCATGTGCTCAGGATAAGATCAGTCTGATTCATTCAATAGTTTAAAATGTGGTAATGATCAGATCAGTGTGTTTCATTCCATCGTGGATCATGTGGCCAGGATAAGATCAGTGTAATTCATTCCATCGTGGACCTTGTGGTCAGGATCAGATCAGAATGATTCATTTCATCATGGATCATGTGGTCAGGATAAGATCAGTCTTGATTCCCATCGGGGACCATGTGGTCAAGATCAGATCTGTCTTATTCATTTCATCGTGGATCATGTGGTCGGGATCAGATCAGTCTGATTCATGTCATTGTGGATCATTTGGTCGGGATCAGATCAGTCTGATTCATTTCATCCTGGATCATGTGGTATGGATCAGATCGGTCTGATTTATTCCATCATGAGCACTGTGGTCAGGATAAGATCAGTCTGATTCATTCTAGGGTGAACCATGTGGTCAGAATAAGAACAGTCTGATTCCTATCATCGTGGATCATGTGGTCAGGATCAGATCAGTCTGATTCATTTCATCAGGGATCATGTGGCCGGGATCAGATCAGTCAGATTCATTTCATCGTGGCTCATGTAGTCAAGATAAGATCAGTCAGATTCATTTCATTGTGGAACATGTTGTCAGGATCAGATCAGTCTGATTCATTTCATCTTGGATCATGTTGTCAGGATCAGATTGGTCTGATACATTTCATTGTGGATCATGTGGTCAGGATCAGATCGGTCTGATTCATTTCATCGTGGATCATTTTGTCGGGATGAGATCAGTCTGATTCATTTCATTAAGGATCATGTGGTCAGGTTAAGATCATACTGATTCATTTCATCATGAGCAATCATGAGCACTGATTTCATCGTGGTTCGTATGGTCAGGATAATATCATACTTATTCATTCCATCATGGGCACTGTGGTCAGGATATGATCAGTTTGATTCATTTCATTGTGGATCATGTGGTCAGGATAAGATCAGTCTGATTCATTTCATTGTGGATCATGTGGTCAGGATCAGATCAGTCTGATTCATTTCATTTTAGAACATGTTGTCAGGATCAGATCGGTCTGATTCATTTCGTTGTGGATCATGTTGTCAGGATCAAATCGGTCTGATGCATTTCATTGTCGAATATGTGGTCAGGATCAGATTAGTCTGATTCATTTCATTGTGGATCATGTGGCCAGGATCAGATCAGTCTGATTCATTTCATCTTAGATCATGTTGTCAGGATCAGATTGGTCTGATGCATTTCATCATGGATCATGTGGTCAGAATCAGATCGGTCTGATTCATTTCATCGTGGATCATTTGGTCGGGATCAGATTAGTCTGATTCATTTCATCGTGGATCATGTGATCAGGATCAGATCGGTCTGATTCATTTCATCGTGGATCAGTTGTCAGGATAAGATCAGTCTGATTCATTTCATTTTGGATCATGTTGTCAGGATCAGATTGGTCTTATTCATTTTGTTGTGGATGATGTTGTCAGGATCAGATGGGTCTGATACATTTCACTGTCGAATATGTGGTCAGGATCAGATCAGTCTGATTTATTTCATTGTGGATCATGTGGTCTGGATCAGATCAGTCTGATTCATTTAATCTTGGATCATGTTGTCAGGATCAGATCGGTCTGATTCATTTCATTGTGGAACAGGTGGTCAGGATCAGATCAGTCTGATTCATTTCGTTGTGGACCACGTGGTCAGGATGACATCAGTATAATACATGTCATCGTGGATCATGTGGTCAGGATTAGATCAGTCTGATTCATTTCATCAGGGATCATGTGGTCAGGATCAGATCAATATGGTTCATTTCATCATGGATCATGTGATCAGGATACGATCATACTGATTCATTCTATCATGAGCACTGTGGTCAGGATATGATCAGTCAAATTCATTTCATTGTGGATCATGTGGTCAGGATAGGATCAGTCTGATTCATTTCATTGTGGATCATGTGGTCAGGATAAGATCATACTTATTCATTCCATCATGAGCGCTGTGGTCAGGATAAGATCAGTCTGATTCATTTCATCTTGGATCATGTTGTCAGGATCAGATTGGTTTGATACATTTCATTGTTGATCAAGTGGTCAGGAACAGATTGGTCTGATTCATATCATCGTGGATCATTTGGTCGGGATGTGATCAGTCTGATTCATTTCATCGTGGATCATTTGTTGTCAGGATAAGATTAGTCTGATTCATTTCATCTTGGATCATGTTGTCAGGATCAGATCAGTCTGATTCATTTCATCGAGGATCATATGGTCAGGATAATATCATACTGATTCATTCTATCATGAGCACTGTGGTCAGGATATGATCAGTCTGATTCATTTCATTGTGGGTCATGTGGTCAGGATAAGATCAGTCTGATTCATTT
This sequence comes from Sipunculus nudus, assembly GCA_026874595.1. NCBI lineage: Eukaryota > Metazoa > Annelida > Sipuncula > Golfingiida > Sipunculidae > Sipunculus > Sipunculus nudus. Next base: position 49,536,580 of record CM049312.1, read on the forward strand.
CATTATGGAACATGTGGTCAGGATTAGATCAGTCTGATTATTTTCATCGTGGATCATATGGTCTGGATAAGATCAGTCTGATTCCTTTCATTTTGGATCATGTGGTCAGGATCAGTTCGGTCTGATTCTTTTCATCGTGGATTATATGGTCAGGAAAAAATCAGTCTGATTCAATTTATCATGGAACATGTTGTCTGGAGCAGATTAGTCTGATTTATTTTGTTGTGGATCATGTGGTCAGGATCAGATCAGTCTGATTCATTTCATTGTGGATCATGTGGTCAGGATCACATCAGTCTGATTCATTTCATCATAGATCGTGTGGTCAGGATCAGATCAGTCTGATTCATTTCATCGTGGAACATGTTGTCTGGAGCAGATCAGTATGATTCATTTCATCGCGGATCATGTGGTCAAGATAAGATAAGTATGATTTATTTCGTCGAGGATCATATGATCAGGATAATATCAGTCTGATTCATTTCAGCGTGGATCATATGGTCAGGATAAGATCAGTCTGATTCATTTCATCATGGAACATGTTGTCCGGAGCAGATCAGTCTGATTTATTTTGTTGTGGATCATGAGGTCAGGACCAGATCAGTCTGATTCATTTCTTTGTGGATTATGTGGTCAGGATCAAATCAGTCTGATTCATTTCATCGTGGATCATGTGGTCAGGATCAGATCAGTCTGATTCATTTAATCGTGGATCATGTGATCAGGATACGATCATACTGATTGTTTCCATCATGAGCACTGTGGTCAGGATAACATCAGTCTGATTCATTTTATCTTGGATCATGTTGTCAGGATCAGATCAGTCTGATTCATTTCATCGAGGATCATATGGTCAGGATAATATCATACTGATTCATTCTATCATGAGTACTGTGGTCAGGATATGATCAGTCTGATTCATTTCATTGTGGGTCATGTGGTCAGGATAAGATCAGTCTGATTCATTTCATTGTGGAACATGTGGTCAGGATCAGATCAGTCTGATTCATTTCGTTGTGGATCATGTGGTCAGGATTAGATCAGTCTTATTCATTTCATCATAGAACATGTTGTCAGGATCAGATCAGTCTGATTCATTTCATCAGGGATCATGTGGGCGGGATCAGATCAGTCTGATTGATTTCATCGTGGATCATGTGGTCAGGATCAAGGCAGTCTGATTCATTTCATCTTGGATCATGTTGTCAGGATCAGATCGGTCTGATACATTTCATCATGGATCATGTGGTTAGGATAAGATCATTTTGATTCATTTCATCATGGATCATGTTGTCAGGATCAGATAGGTCTGATTCATTTCATCATTGATCATTTGGTCGGGATCAGATCAGTCTGATTCATTTCATCGTGGATCAGATCAGTCTGATTCATTTCATCGAGGATCATATGGTCAGGATAATATCATACTGATTCATTCTATCATGAGCACTGTGGTCAGGATATGATCAGTCTGATTCATTTCATTGTGGGTCATGTGGTCAGGATAAGATCAGTCTGATTCATTTCATCGTGGATCAGGTGGTCAGGATAAGATCAGTCTGATTCATTTCATCGTGGATCATATTGTCAGGATAAGATCAGTCTGATTCAATTCATTTTGGATCATGTGGTCAGGATCAGTTCGATCTGATTCATTTCATCGTGGATCATATGGTCAGGAAAAAATCAGTCTGATTCATTTCATCATGGAACATGTTGTCTGGAGCAGATCAGTCTGATTTTTTTTGTTGTGGATCAAGTGGTCAGGATCAGATCAGTCTGATTCATTTCATTGTGGATCATGTGGTCAGGATCACATCAGTCTGATTCATTTCATCATAGATCGTGTGGTCAGGATCAGATCAGTCTGATTCATTTCATCGTGGATCATGTGGTCAGGATAAGATAAGTATGATTTATTTCATCGTGGATCATAAGATCAGGATCAGATCAGCCTGATTCATTTCAGCGTTGATCATATGGTCAGGATAAGATCAGTCTGATTCATTTCATTGTGGAACATGTGGTCAGGATCAAATCAGTCTGATTCATTTCATCGTGGATCATGTGGTCAGGATCAGATCAGTCTGATTCATTTCATCGTGGATCATGTGATCAGGATACGATCATACTGATTCTTTCCATCATGAGCACTGTGGTCAGGATAAGATCAGTCTAATTCATTTCATCAGGGATCATGTGGTCAGGATCAGATCAATATGATTCATTTCATCATGGATCATGTGATCAGGATACGATCATACTGATTCATTCTATCATGAGCACTGTGGTCAGGATATGATCAGTCAAATTCATTTCATTGTGGATCATGTGGTCAGGATAGGATCAGTCTGATTCATTTCATTGTGGATCATGTGGTCAGGATAAGATCATACTGATTCATTCCATCATGAGCGCTGTGGTCAGGATAAGATCAGTCTGATTCATTTCATCTTGGATCATGTTGTCAGGATCAGATTGGTTTGATACATTTCATTGTTGATCAAGTGGTCAGGAACAGATTGGTCTGATTCATATCATCGTGGATCATTTGGTCGGGATGTGATCAGACTGATTCATTTCATCATGGAACATGTTGTCTGGAGCAGATCAGTCTGATTTTTTTTGTTGTGGATCATGTGGTCAGGATCAGATCAGTCTGATTCATTTCATTGTGGATCAAATGGTCAGGATCAAATCAGTCTGATTCATTTCATCGTGGATCATGTGGTCAGGATCAGATCAGTCTGATTCATTTCATCGTGGATCATGTGATCAGGATACGATCATACTGATTCTTTCCATCATGAGCACTGTGGTCAGGATAAGATCAGTCTAATTCATTTCATCAGGGATCATGTGGTCAGGATCAGATCAATATGATTCATTTCATCATGGATCATGTGATCAGGATACGATCATACTGATTCATTCTATCATGAGCACTGTGGTCAGGATATTATCAGTCAAATTCATTTCATTGTGGATCATGTGGTCAGGATAGGATCAGTCTGATTCATTTCATTGTGGATCATGTGGTCAGGATAAGATCATACTGATTCATTCCATCATGAGCGCTGTGGTCAGGATAAGATCAGTCTGATTCATTTCATCTTGGATCATGTTGTCAGGATCAGATTGGTTTGATACATTTCATTGTTGATCAAGTGGTCAGGAACAGATTGGTCTGATTCATATCATCGTGGATCATTTGGTCGGGATGTGATCAGTCTGATTCATTTCATCGTGGATCATTTGTTGTCAGGATAAGATTAGTCTGATTCATTTCATCTTGGATCATGTGGTTAGGATCAGATCAGTCTGATTCATTTCATCGTGGATTATATGGTCAGGAAAAAATCAGTCTGATTCATTTCATCATGGAACATGTTGTCTGGAGCAGATTAGTCTGATTTATTTTGTTGTGGATCATGTGGTCAGGATCAGATCAGTCTGATTCATTTCATTGTGGATCATGTGGTCAGGATCACATCAGTCTGATTCATTTCATCGTGGATCATGTGGTCAGGATAAGATAAGTATGATTTATTTCATCGTGGATCATATGATCAGGATAAGATTAGTCTGATTCATTTCAGCGTGGATCATATGGTCAGGATAAGATCAGTCTGATTCATTTCATCATGGAACATGTTGTCCGGAGCAGATCAGTCTGATTTATTTTGTTGTGGATCATGAGGTCAGGACCAGATCAGTCTGATTCATTTCATTGTGGATTATGTGGTCAGGATCAAATCAGTCTGATTCATTTCATCGTGGATCATGTGGTCAGGATCAGATCAGTCTGATTCATTTAATCGTGGATCATGTGATCAGGATACGATCATACTGATTCTTTCCATCATGAGCACTTTGGTCAGGATAACATCAGTCTGATTCATTTCATCTTGGATCATGTTGTCAGGATCAGATCAGTCTGATTCATTTCATCGAGGATCATATGGTCAGGATAATATCATACTGATTCATTCTATCATGAGCACTGTGGTCAGGATATGATCAGTCTGATTCATTTCATTCTGGGTCATGTGGTCAGGATAAGATCAGTCTGATTCATTTCATTGTGGAACATGTGGTCAGGATCAGATCAGTCTGATTCATTTCGTTGTGGATCATGTGGTCAGGATTAGATCAGTCTTATTCATTTCATCATAGAACATGTTGTAAGGATCAAATCGGTCTGATACATTTCATCATGGATCATGTTGTCAGGATCAGATCGGTCTGATTCATTTCATTATTGATCATTTGGTCGGGATCAGATTAGTCTGATTCATTTCATCGTGGATCAGGTGGTCAGGATAAGATCAGTCTAATTCATTTCATGATGGAACATATTGTCTGGAGCAGATCAGTCTGATTTATTTTGTTGTGGATCATGTGGTCAGAATTAGATCAGTCTGATTAATTTTATCATGGAACATATTGTCAGGATCAGATCGGTCTGATACATTTCATCATGGATCATGTGGTCTGGATCAGATCGGTCTGATTCATTTCATCGTGGATCATTTAGTCGGGATCAGATTCATTGTGTTCAGGATAATGTGGTAAGGATAAGATCGTACTGATTCGTTCCATCATGAGCACTGTGGTCAGGATGTATCAGTCTGATACATTTCATTGTGGATCATGTGGTCAGGATCAGATCGGTCTGATTCATTTCATCTTGAATCATGTTGTCAGGATCAGATCAGTCTGATTCATTTCATTGTGGGTCATGTGGTCAGGATAATATCATACTGATTCATTCTATCATGAGCACTGTGGTTAGGATATGATCAGTCTGATTCATTTCATTGTGGAACATGTGATCAGGATCAGATCAGTCTTATTCATTTCGTTGTGAATCATGTGGTCAGGATAAGATCAGTCTAATTCCTTTCATCGTGGATTATGTGGTCAGGATCAGATCAGTCTGATTCATTTCATCAGGGATCATGTGGGCGGGATCAGATCAGTCTGATTGATTTCATCGTGGATCATGTGGTCAGGATCAAGGCAGTCTGATTCATTTCATCTTGGATCATGTTGTCAGGATCAGATCGGTCTGATACATTTCATCATGGATCATGTAGTTAGGATAAGATCATTTTGATTCATTTCATCATGGATCATGTTGCCAGGATCAGATAGGTCTGATTCATTTTATCGTGGATCATGTGGTCAGGATCAGATCAGTCTGATTCATGTCATCATGTGTCATGTGGTCAAGATAAGATCAATCAGATTCATTTCATTGTGGAACATGTGGTCAGGATTAGATCAGTCTGAGTCATTCCATCATGAGCACTGTGGTCAGGATCAGATCATACTGATTCATTCTAGTGTGAACCATGTGGTTAGGATAAGATCAGTCTGATTCATTCTAGGGTGAACCATGTGGTCAGGATAAGATCAGTCTGATTCATTTCATCGTGGATCATGTTGTCAGGATCAGATCAGTCTGATTCATTTCATCAGGGATCATGTGGCCGGGATCAGATCAGTCTGATTGATTTATTCGTGGATCATGTGGTCAAGATAAGATCAGTCGGATTCATTTCATTGTGGAACATGTGGTCAGGATCAGGTCAGTCTGATTCATTTCATCTTGGATCATGTGATCAGGATCAGATCGGTCTGATTCATTTCATCGTGGATCAGTTGTCAGGATAAGATTAGACTGATTCATTTCATTTTGGATCATGTTGTCAGGATCAGATTGGTCTGATTCATTTTGTTGTGGATGATGTTGTCAGGATCAGATGGGTCTGATACATTTCACTGTCGAATATGTGGTCTGGATCAGATCAGTCTGATTTATTTCGTAGTGGATCATGTGGTCGGGATCAGATCAGTCTGATTTATTTCATCGTGGATCATGCGGTCAGGATCAGATCAGTCTGATTCATTTCATTGTGGATCATGTGGTCAGGATCAGATCAGTCTGATTCATTTCATCGTGGATCATGTGGTCAGGATCAGATTGGTTTGATACATTTCATTGTTGATCAAGTGGTCAGGAACAGATTGCTCTGATTCATATCATCGTGGATCATTTGGTCGGGATGTGATCAGTCTGATTCATTTCATCGTGGATCATATGGTCTGGATAAGATCAGTCTGATTCATTTCATTGTGGAACATGTGGTCAGGATCAGATCAGTCTGATTAATTTCATCGTGGATCATATGGTCTGGATAAGATCAGTCTGATTCATTTTGTTGTGGATGATGTAGTCAGGTTCAGATGGGTCTGATACATTTCACTGTCGAATATGTGGTCTGGATCAGATCAGTCTGATTTATTTCGTAGTGGATCATGTGGTCGGGATCAGATCAGTCTGATTTATTTCATCGTGGATCATGCGGTCAGGATAAGATCAGTCTGATTCATTTCACTGTGGATCATGTGGTCAGGATCAGATCAGTCTGATTCATTTCATCGTGGATCATGTGGTCAGGATCAGATAAGTATGATTCATTTCATTGTGTATAATGCGGTCAGGATCAAATCAGTCTGATTCATTTCATCGTGGATCATGTGGTCAGGAAAAAATCAGTCTGATTCATTTCATCATGGAACATGTTGTCTGGAGCAGATTAGTCTGATTTATTTTGTTGTGGATCATGTGGTCAGGATCAGATCAGTCTGATTCATTTCATTGTGGATCATGAGGTCAGGATCACATCAGTCTGATTCATTTCATCATAGATCGTGTGGTCAGGATCAGATCAGTCTGATTCATTTCATCGTGGATCATGTGGTCAGGATAAGATAAGTATGATTTATTTCGTCGTGGATCATATGATCAGGATAAGATCAGTCTGATTCATTTCAGCGTGGATCATATGGTCAGGATAAGATCAGTCTGATTCATTTCATCATGGAACATGTTGTCTGGAGCAGATCAGTCTGATTTATTTTGTTGTGGATCATGAGGTCAGGACCAGATCAGTCTGATTCATTTCATTGTGGATTATGTGGTCAGGATCAAATTAGTCTGATTCATTTCATCGTGGATCATGTGGTCAGGATCAGATCAGTCTGATTCATTTAATCGTGGATCATGTGATCAGGATACGATCATACTGATTCTTTCCATCATGAGCACTGTGGTCAGGATAACATCAGTCTGATTCATTTCATCTTGGATCATGTTGTCAGGATCAGATCAGTCTGATTCATTTCATCGAGGATCATATGGTCAGGATAATATCATACTGATTCATTCTATCATGAGCACTGTGGTCAGGATATGATCAGTCTGATTCATTTCATTCTGGGTCATGTGGTCAGGATAAGATCAGTCTGATTCATTTCATTGTGGAACATGTGGTCAGGATCAGATCAGTCTGATTCATTTCGTTGTGGATCATGTGGTCAGGATTAGATCAGTCTTATTCATTTCATCATGGAACATGTTGTCAGGATCAGATCGGTCTGATACATTTCATCATGGATCATGTGGTCAGGATCAGATCGGTCTGATTCATTTCATCGTGGATCATTTAGTCGGGATCAGATTCATTGTGGTCAGGATAATGTGGTAAGGATAAGATCATACTGATTCGTTCAATCATGAGCACTGTGGTCAGGATGTATCAGTCTGATACATTTAATTGTGGATCATTTGGTCAGGATCAGATGAGTCTGATTCATTTCATCTTGAATCATGTTGTCAGGATCAGATCTGTCTGATACATTTCATTGTGGATCATGTGGTCAGGATCAGATCGGTCTTGTACATTTCATTGTGGATTATGTTGTCAGGATCAGATCGGTCTGATTAATTTTATCATGAAACATGTGGTCGGGATCAGATCAGTAGGATTCATGTCATCGTGGGTCATGTGGTCAGGAATAGATCATAATTATTCTTTCATGTGGCCGGGATCAGATCAGTCTGATTGATTTAATCGTGGATCATCTGGTCAAGATAAGATCAGTCAGATTCATTTCATTGTGGAACATGTGGTCAGGATCAGGTCAGTCTGATTCATTTCATCTTGGATCATGTGATCAGGATAAGATCGGACTGATTCATTTCATCGTGGATCAGTTGTCAGGATAAGATTAGTCTGATTCATTTCATTTTGGATCATGTTGTCAGGATCAGATTGGTCTGATTCATTTTGTTGTGGTTGATGTTGTCAGGCTCAGATGGGTCTGATACATTTCACTGTCGAATATGTGGTCTGGATATGATCAGTCTGATTAATTTCATCGTTGATCATAGGGTCTGGATAAGATCAGTCTGATTTATTTCATCGTGGATCATGTGGTCAGGATCAGTTCGGTCTGATTCATTTCATCGTGGATCATATGGTCAGGAAAAAATCAGTCTGATTCATCTCATCATGGAACATGTTGTCTGGAGCAGATCAGTCTGATTCATTTTGTTGTGGATCATGTGGTCAGGATCAGATCTGTCTGAATTATTTCATTGTGGATCATGTGGTCAGGATCACATCAGTCTGATTCATTTCATCATAGATCGTGTGGTCAGGATCAGATCAGTCTGATTCATTTCATCGTGGAACATGTTGTCTGGAGCAGATCAGTCTGATTTATTTTGTTGTGGATCATGTGGTCAGGATAAGATCAGTCTGATTCATTTCATTGTGGATCATGTGGTCAGGATCACATCAGTCTGATTCATTTCATCATAGATCGTGTGGTCAGGATCAGATCAGTCTGATTCATTTCATCATGGAACATGTTGTCTGGAGCAGATCAGTCTGATTTATTTTGTTGTGGATCATGTTGTCAGGATCAGGTCAGACTGATTCATTTCATCGAGGATCATATGGTCAGGATCAGATCAGTCTGATTCATTTCACCGAGGATCATATGGTCAGGATAATATCATACTGATTCATTCTATCATGAGCACTGTGGTCAGGATATGATCAGTCTGATTCATTTCATTGTGGGTCATGTGGTCAGGATAAGATCAGTCTGATTCATTTCATTGTGGAACATGTGATCAGGATCAGATCAGTCTGATTCATTTCATCGTGGATCATGTGGTCAGGATAAGATTAGTATGATTTATTTCATCGTGGATCATAAGATCAGGATCAGATCAGCCTGATTCATTTCAGCGTTGATAATATGGTCAGGATAAGATCAGTCTGATTCATTTCATTGTGGAACATGTGATCAGGATCAGATCAGTCTGATTCATTTCGTTGTGGATCATGTGGTCAGGATAAGATCAGTCTAATTCCTTTCATCGTGGATTATGTGGTCAGGATCAGATCAGTCTGATTCATTTCATCAGGGATCATGTGGGCGGGATCAGATCAGTCTGATTGATTTCATCGTGGATCATGTGGTCAGGATCAAGGCAGTCTGATTCATTTCATCTTGGATCATGTTGTCAGGATCAGATCGGTCTGATACATTTCATCATGGATCATGTGGTTAGGATAAGATCATTTTGATTCATTTCATCATGGATCATGTTGTCAGGATCAGATAGGTCTGATTCATTTCATCATTGATCATTTGGTCGGGATCAGATCAGTTTGATTCATTTCATCGTGGATCAGATCAGTCTGATTCATTTCATCGAGGATCATATGGTCAGGATAATATCATACTGATTCATTCTATCATGAGCACTGTGGTCAGGATATGATCAGTCTGATTCATTTCATTGTGGGTCATGTGGTCAGGATAAGATCAGTTTGATTCATTTCATCGTGGATCAGGTGGTCAGGATAAGATCAGTCTGATTCATTTAATCGTGGATCATATGGTCAGGATAACATCAGTCTGATTCATTTCATTTTGGATCATGTGGTCAGGATCAGTTCGATCTGATTCATTTCATCGTGGATCATATGTTCAGGAAAAAATCAGTCTGATTCATTTCATCATGGAACATGTTGTCTGGAGCAGATCAGTCTGATTTTTTTTGTTGTGGATCATGTGGTCAGGATCAGATCAGTCTGATTCATTTCATTGTGGATCATGTGGTCAGGATCACATCAGTCTGATTCATTTCATCATAGATCGTGTGGTCAGGATCAGATTAGTCTGATTCATTTCATCGTGGATCATGTGGTCAGGATAAGATAAGTATGATTTATTTCATCGTGGATCATAAGATCAGGATCAGATCAGCCTGATTCATTTCAGCGTTGATCATATGGTCAGGATAAGATCAGTCTGATTCATTTCATTGTGGATTATGTGGTCAGGATCAAATCAGTCTGATTCATTTCATCGTGGATCATGTGGTCAGGATCAGATCAGTCTGATTCATTTCATCGTGGATCATGTGATCAGGATACGATCATACTGATTCTTTCCATCATGAGCACTGTGGTCAGGATAAGATCAGTCTAATTCATTTCATCTTGGATCATGTTGTCAGGATCAGATCAGTCTGATTCATTTCATCGAGGATCATATGGTCAGGATAATATCATACTGATTCATTCTATCATGAGCACTGTGGTCAGGATATGATCAGTCTGATTCATTTCATTCTGGGTCATGTGGTCAGGATAAGATCAGTCTGATTCATTTCATTGTGGAACATGTGGTCAGGATCAGATCAGTCTGATTCATTTCATCGTGGATCATTTAGTCGGGATCAGATTCATTGTGGTCAGGATAATGTGGTAAGGATAAGATCATACTGATTCGTTCCATCATGAGCACTGTGGTCAGGATGTATCAGTCTGATACATTTAATTGTGGATCATGTGGTCAGGATCAGATGAGTCTGATTCATTTCATCTTGAATCATGTTGTCAGGATCAGATCTGTCTGATTCATTTCATCTTGGATCATGTGGTCAGGATCAGATCGGTCTGATACATTTCATTGTGGATTATGTTGTTAGGATCAGATCGGTCTGATTAATTTTATCATGAAACATGTGGTCGGGATCAGATCAGTAGGATTCATGTCATCCTGGGTCATGTGGTCAGGAATAGATCATAATTATTCTTTCATGTGGCCGGGATCAGATCAGTCTGATTGATTTAATCGTGGATCATCTGGTCAAGATAAGATCAGTCAGATTCATTTCATTGTGGAACATGTGGTCAGGATCAGGTCAGTCTGATTCATTTCATCTTGGATCATGTGATCAGGATAAGATCAGACTGATTCATTTCATCGTGGATCAGTTGTCAGGATAAGATTAGTCTGATTCATTTCATTTTGGATCATGTTGTCAGGATCAAATTGGTCTGATTCATTTTGTTGTGGATGATGTTGTCAGGCTCAGATGGGTCCGATACATTTCACTGTCGAATATGTGGTCTGGATATGATCAGTCTGATTAATTTCATCGTTGATCATATGGTCTGGATAAGATCAGTCTGATTTATTTCATCGTGGATCATGTGGTCAGGATCAGTTCGGTCTGATTCATTTCATCGTGGATCATATGGTCAGGAAAAAATCAGTCTGATTCATCTCATCATGGAACATGTTGTCTGGAGCAGATCAGTCTGATTTATTTTGTTGTGGATCATGTGGTCAGGATCAGATCAGTCTGATTCATTTCATCATAGATCGTGTGGTCAGGATCAGATCAGTCTGATTCATTTCATCATGGAACATGTTGTCTGGAGCAGATCAGTCTGATTTATTTTGTTGTGGATCATGTTGTCAGGATCAGGTCAGACTGATTCATTTCATCGAGGATCATATGGTCAGGATCAGATCAGTCTGATTCATTTCACCGAGGATCATATGGTCAGGATAATATCATACTGATTCATTCTATCATGAGCACTGTGGTCAGGATATGATCAGTCTGATTCATTTCATTGTGGGTCATGTGGTCAGGATAAGATCAGTCTGATTCATTTCATCGTGGATCATGTGGTCAGGATAAGATAAGTATGATTTATTTCATCGTGGATCATAAGATCAGGATCAGATCAGCCTGATTCATTTCAGCGTTGATCATATGGTCAGGATAAGATCAGTCTGATTCATTTCATTGTGGATTATGTGGTCAGGATCAAATCAGTCTGATTCATTTCATCGTGGATCATGTGGTCAGGATCAGATCAGTCTGATTCATTTCATCGTGGATCATGTGATCAGGATACGATCATACTGATTCTTTCCATCATGAGCACTGTGGTCAGGATAAGATCAGTCTAATTCATTACATCTTGGATCATGTTGTCAGGATCAGATCAGTCTGATTCATTTCATCGAGGATCATATGGTCAGGATAATATCATACTGATTCATTCTATCATGAGCACTGTGGTCAGGATATGATCAGTCTGATTCATTTCATTCTGGGTCATGTGGTCAGGATAAGATCAGTCTGATTAATTTCATTGTGGAACATGTGGTCAGGATCAGATCAGTCTGATTCATTTCGTTGTGGATCATGTGGTCAGGATTAGATCAGTCTGATTCATTTCATCATGGAACATGTTGTCAGGATCAGATCGGTCTGATACATTTCATCATGGATCATGTAGTCAGGATCAGATCGGTCTGATTCATTTCATCGTGGATCATTTAGTCGGGATCAGATTCATTGTGGTCAGGATAATGTGGTAAGGATAAGATCATACTGATTCGTTCCATCATGAGCACTGTGGTCAGGATGTATCAGTCTGATACATTTAATTGTGGATCATGTGGTCAGGATCAGATGAGTCTGATTCATTTCATCTTGAATCATGTTGTCAGGATCAGATCTGTCTGATACATTTCATTGTGGATCATGTGGTCAGGATCAGATCGGTCTTATACATTTCATTGTGGATTATGTTGTCAGGATCAGATCGGTCTGATTAATTTTATCATGAAACATGTGGTCGGGATCAGATCAGTAGGATTCATGTCATCGTGGGTCATTTGGTCAGGAATAGATCATAATTATTCTTTCATGTGGCCGGGATCAGATCAGTCTGATTGATTTAATCGTGGATCATCTGGTCAAGATAAGATCAGTCAGATTCATTTCATTGTGGAACATGTGGTCAGGATCAGGTCAGTCTGATTCATTTCATCTTGGATCATGTGATCAGGATAAGATCGGACTGATTCATTTCATCGTGGATCAGTTGTCAGGATAAGATTAGTCTGATTCATTTCATTTTGGATCATGTTGTCAGGATCAGATTGGTCTGATTCATTTTGTTGTGGATGATGTTGTCAGGCTCAGATGGGTCTGATACATTTCCCTGTCGAATATGTGGTCTGGATATGATCAGTCTGATTAATTTCATCGTTGATCATATGGTCTGGATAAGATCAGTCTGATTTATTTCATCGTGGATCATGTGGTCAGGATATGTTCGGTCTGATTCATTTCATCGTGGATCATATGGTCAGGAAAAAATCAGTCTGATTCATCTCATCATGGAACATGTTGTCTGGAGCAGATCAGTCTGATTTATTTTGTTGTGGATCATGTGGTCAGGATCAGATCTGTCTGAATTATTTCATTGTGGATCATGTGGTCAGGATCACATCAGTCTGATTCATTTCATCATAGATCGTGTGGTCAGGATCAGATCAGTCTGATTATTTCATCGTGGAACATGTTGTCTGGAGCAGATCAGTCTGATTTATTTTGTTGTGGATCATGTGGTCAGGATAAGATCAGTCTGATTCATTTCATTGTGGATCATGTGGTCAGGATCACATCAGTCTGATTCATTTCATCATAGATCGTGTGGTCAGGATCAGATCAGTCTGATTCATTTCATCATGGAACATGTTGTCTGGAGCAGATCAGTCTGATTTATTTTGTTGTGGATCATGTTGTCAGGATCAGGTCAGACTGATTCATTTCATCGAGGATCATATGGTCAGGATCAGATCAGTCTAATTCATTTCACCGAGGATTATATGGTCAGGATAATATCATACTGATTCATTCTATCATGAGCACTGTGGTCAGGATTTGATCAGTCTGATTCATTTCATTGTGGGTCATGTGGTCAGGATAAGATCAGTCTTATTCATTTCATTGTGGAACATGTGATCAGGATCAGATCAGTCTGATTCATTTCATCGTGGATCATGTGGTCAGGATAAGATAAGTATGATTTATTTCATCGTGGATCATAAGATAGGGATCAGATCAGCCTGATTCATTTCAGCGTTGATCATATGGTCAGGATAAGATCAGTCTGATTCATTTCATTGTGGAACATGTGATCAGGATCAGATCAGTCTGATTCATTTCGTTGTGGATCATGTGGTCAGGATAAGATCAGTCAAATTCCTTTCATCGTGGATTATGTGGTCAGGATCAGATCAGTCTGATTCATTTCATCAGGGATCATGTGGGCGGGATCAGATCAGTCTGATTCATTTCATCGTGGATCATGTGGTCAGGATCAAGGCAGTCTGATTCATTTCATCTTGGATCATGTTGTCAGGATCAGATCGGTCTGATACATTTCATCATGGATCATGTGGTTAGGATAAGATCATTTTGATTCATTTCATCATGGATCATGTTGTCAGGATCAGATAGGTCTGATTCATTTCATCATTGATCATTTGGTCGGGATCAGATCAGTTTGATTCATTTCATCGTGGATCAGATCAGTCTGATTCATTTCATCGACGATCATATGGTCAGGATAATATCATACTGATTCATTCTATCATGAGCACTGTGGTCAGGATATGATCAGTCTGATTCATTTCATTGTGGGTCATGTGGTCAGGATAAGATCAGTCTGATTCATTTCATCGTGGATCAGGTGGTCAGGATAAGATCAGTCTGATTCATTTAATCGTGGATCATATGGTCAGGATAAGATCAGTCTGATTCATTTCATTTTGTATCATGTGGTCAGGATCAGTTCGATCTGATTCATTTCATCGTGGATCATATGTTCAGGAAAAAATCAGTCTGATTCATTTCATCATGGAACATGTTGTCTGGAGCAGATCAGTCTGATTTTTTTTGTTGTGGATCATGTGGTCAGGATCAGATCAGTCTGATTCATTTCATTGTGGATCATGTGGTCAGGATCACATCAGTCTGATTCATTTCATCATAGATCGTGTGGTCAGGATCAGATCAGTCTGATTCATTTCATCGTGGATCATGTGGTCAGGATAAGATAAGTATGATTTATTTCATCGTGGATCATAAGATCAGGATCAGATCAGCCTGATTCATTTCAGCGTTGATCATATGGTCAGGATAAGATCAGTCTGATTCATTTCATTGTGGATTATGTGGTCAGGATCAAATCAGTCTGATTCATTTCATCGTGGATCATGTGGTCAGGATCAGATCAGTCTGATTCATTTCATCGTGGATCATGTGATCAGGATACGATCATACTGATTCTTTCCATCATGAGCACTGTGGTCAGGATAAGATCAGTCTAATTCATTTCATCTTGGATCATGTTGTCAGGATCAGATCAGTCTGATTCATTTCATCGAGGATCATATGGTCAGGATAATATCATACTGATTCATTCTATCATGAGCACTGTGGTCAGGATATGATCAGTCTGATTCATTTCATTCTGGGTCATGTGGTCAGGATTAGATCAGTCTGATTCATTTCATCATGGAACATGTTGTCAGGATCAGATCGGTCTGATACATTTCATCATGGATCATGTGGTCAGGATCAGATCGGTCTGATTCATTTCATCGTGGATCATTTAGTCGGGATCAGATTCATTGTGGTCAGGATAATGTGGTAAGGATAAGATCATACTGATTCGTTCCATCATGAGCACTGTGGTCAGGATGTATTAGTCTGATACATTTAATTGTGGATCATGTGGTCAGGATCAGATGAGTCTGATTCATTTCATCTTGAATCATGTTGTCAGGATCAGATCTGTCTGATACATTTCATTGTGGATCATGTGGTCAGGATCAGATCGGTCTTATACATTTCATTGTGGATTATGTTGTCAGGATCAGATCGGTCTGATTAATTTTATCATGAAACATGTGGTCGGGATCAGATCAGTAGGATTCATGTCATCGTGGGTCATGTGGTCAGGAATAGATCATAATTATTCTTTCATGTGGCCGGGATCAGATCAGTCTGATTGATTTAATCGTGGATCATCTGGTCAAGATAAGATCAGTCAGATTCATTTCATTGTGGAACATGTGGTCAGGATCAGGTCAGTCTGATTCATTTCATCATATATCGTGTGGTCAGGATCAGATCAGTCTGATTCATTTCATCGTGGATCTGTGGTCAGGATAAGATAAGTATGATTTATTTCGTCGTGGATCATATGATCAGGATAAGATCAGTCTGATTCATTTCAGCGTGGATCATATGGTCAGGATAAGATCAGTCTGATTCATTTCATCATGGAACATGTTGTCCGGAGCAGATCAGTCTGATTTATTTTGTTGTGGATCATGAGGTCAGGACCAGATCAGTCTGATTCATTTCATTGTGGATTATGTGGTCAGGATCAAATTAGTCTGATTCATTTCATCGTGGATCATGTGGTCAGGATCAGATCAGTCTGATTCATTTAATCGTGGATCATGTGATCAGGATACGATCATACTGATTCTTTCCATCATGAGCACTGTGGTCAGGATAACATCAGTCTGATTCATTTCATCTTGGATCATGTTGTCAGGATCAGATCAGTCTGATTCATTTCATCGAGGATCATATGGTCAGGATAATATCATACTGATTCATTCTATCATGAGCACTGTGGTCAGGATATGATCAGTCTGATTCATTTCATTGTGGGTCATGTGGTCAGGATAAGATCAGTCTGATTCATTTCATTGTGGAACATGTGGTCAGGATCAGATCAGTCTGATTCATTTCGTTGTGGATCATGTGGTCAGGATTAGATCAGTCTTATTCATTTCATCATAGAACATGTTGTCAGGATCAGATCGGTCTGATACATTTCATCATGGATCATGTTGTCAGGATCAGATAGGTCTGATTCATTTCATTATGGATCATTTGGTCGGGATCAGATTAGTCTTATTCATTTTATCGTGGATCAGGTGGTCAGGATAAGATCAGTCTGATTCATTTCATGATGGAACATATTGTCTGGAGCAGATCAGTCTGATTTATTTTGTTGTGGATCATGTGGTCAGAATTAGATCAGTCTGATTAATTTTATCATGGAACATATTGTCAGGATCAGATCGGTCTGATTCATTTCATTGTGGGTCATGTGGTCAGGATAAGATCAGTCTGATTCATTTCATCGTGGATCAGGTGGTCAGGATAAGATCAGTCTGATTCATTTAATCGTGGATCATATGGTCAGGATAAGATCAGTCTGATTCATTTCATTTTGGATCATGTGGTCAGGATCAGTTCGATCTGATTCATTTCATCGTGGATCATATGTTCAGGAAAAATCAGTCTGATTCATTTCATCATGGAACATGTTGTCTGGAGCAGATCAGTCTGATTTTTTTTTGTTGTGGATCATGTGGTCAGGATCAGATCAGTCTGATTCATTTCATTGTGGATCATGTGGTCAGGATCACATCAGTCTGATTCATTTCATCATAGATCGTGTGGTCAGGATCAGATCAGTCTGATTCATTTCATCGTGGATCATGTGGTCAGGATAAGATAAGTATGATTTATTTCATCGTGGATCATAAGATCAGGATCAGATCAGCCTGATTCATTTCAGCGTTGATCATATGGTCAGGATAAGATCAGTCTGATTCATTTCATTGTGGATTATGTGGTCAGGATCAAATCAGTCTGATTCATTTCATCGTGGATCATGTGGTCAGGATCAGATCAGTCTGATTCATTTCATCGTGGATCATGTGATCAGGATACGATCATACTGATTCTTTCCATCATGAGCACTGTGGTCAGGATAAGATCAGTCTAATTCATTTCATCTTGGATCATGTTGTCAGGATCAGATCAGTCTGATTCATTTCATCGAGGATCATATGGTCAGGATAATATCATACTGATTCATTCTATCATGAGCACTGTGGTCAGGATATGATCAGTCTGATTCATTTCATTCTGGGTCATGTGGTCAGGATTAGATCAGTCTGATTCATTTCATCATGGAACATGTTGTCAGGATCAGATCGGTCTGATACATTTCATCATGGATCATGTGGTCAGGATCAGATCGGTCTGATTCATTTCATCGTGGATCATTTAGTCGGGGTCAGATTCATTGTGGTCAGGAAAATGTGGTAAGGATAAGATCATACTGATTCGTTCCATCATGAGCACTGTGGTCAGGATGTATCAGTCTGATACATTTAATTGTGGATCATGTGGTCAGGATCAGATGAGTCTGATTCATTTCATCTTGAATCATGTTGTCAGGATCAGATCTGTCTGATACATTTCATTGTGGATCATGTGGTCAGGATCAGATCGGTCTTATACATTTCATTGTGGATTATGTTGTCAGGATCAGATCGGTCTGATTAATTTTATCATGAAACATGTGGTCGGGATCAGATCAGTAGGATTCATGTCATCGTGGGTCATGTGGTCAGGAATAGATCATAATTATTCTTTCATGTGGCCGGGATCAGATCAGTCTGATTGATTTAATCGTGGATCATCTGGTCAAGATAAGATCAGTCAGATTCATTTCATTGTGGAACATGTTGTCCGGAGCAGATCAGTCTGATTTATTTTGTTGTGGATCATGAGGTCAGGACCAGATCAGTCTGATTCATTTCATTGTGGATTATGTGGTCAGGATCAAATTAGTCTGATTCATTTCATCGTGGATCATGTGGTCAGGATCAGATCAGTCTGATTCATTTAATCGTGGATCATGTGATCAGGATACGATCATACTGATTCTTTCCATCATGAGCACTGTGGTCAGGATAATATCAGTCTGATTCATTTCATCTTGGATCATGTTGTCAGGATCAGATCAGTCTGATTCATTTCATCGAGGATCATATGGTCAGGATAATATCATACTGATTCATTCTATCATGAGCACTGTGGTCAGGATATGATCAGTCTGATTCATTTCATTGTGGGTCATGTGGTCAGGATAAGATCAGTCTGATTCATTTCATTGTGGAACATGTGGTCAGGATCAGATCAGTCTGATTCATTTCGTTGTGGATCATGTGGTCAGGATTAGATCAGTCTTATTCATTTCATCATAGAACATGTTGTCAGGATCAGATCAGTCTGATACATTTCATCATGGATCATGTTGTCAGGATCAGATAGGTCTGATTCATTTCATTATGGATCATTTGGTCGGGATCAGATTAGTTTTATTCATTTCATCGTGGATCAGGTGGTCAGGATAAGATCAGTCTGATTCATTTCATGATGGAACATATTGTCTGGAGCAGATCAGTCTGATTTATTTTGTTGTGGATCATGTGGTCAGAATTAGATCAGTCTGATTAATTTTATCATGGAACATATTGTCAGGATCAGATCGGTCTGATACATTTCATCATGGATCATGTGGTCAGGATCAGATCGGTCTGATTCATTTCATCGTGGATCATTTAGTCGGGATCAGATTCATTGTGTTCAGGATAATGTGGTAAGGATAAGATCGTACTGATTCGTTCCATCATGAGCACTGTGGTCAGGATGTATCAGTCTGATACATTTCATTGTGGATCATGTGGTCAGGATCAGATCGGTCTGATTCATTTCATCTTGAATCATGTTGTCAGGATCATATCAGTCTGATTCATTTCATTGTGGGTCATGTGGTCAGGATAATATCATACTGATTCATTCTATCATGAGCACTGTGGTCAGGATATGATCAGTCTGATTCATTTTATTGTGGGTCATGTGGTCAGGATAAGATCAGTCTGATTCATTTCATTGTGGAACATGTGATCAGGATAAGATCAGTCTGATTCATTTCGTTGTGGATCATGTGGTCAGGATAAGATCAGTCTAATTCCTTTCATCGTGGATTATGTGGTCAGGATCAGATCAGTCTGATTCATTTCATCAGGGATCATGTGGGCGGGATCAGATCAGTCTGATTGATTTCATCGTGGATCATGTGGTCAGGATCAAGGCAGTCTGATTCATTTCATCTTGGATCATGTTGTCAGGATCAGATCGGTCTGATACATTTCATCATGGATCATGTGGTTAGGATAAGATCATTTTGATTCATTTCATCATGGATCATGTTGTCAGGATCAGATAGGTCTGATTCATTTCATCATTGATCATTTGGTCGGGATCAGATCAGTCTGATTCATTTCATCGTGGATCAGATCAGTCTGATTCATTTCATCGAGGATCATATGGTCAGGATAATATCATACTGATTCATTCTATCATGAGCACTGTGGTCAGGATATGATCAGTCTGATTCATTTCATTGTGGGTCATGTGGTCAGGATAAGATCAGTCTTGTCGATGAAATGAATCAGACTGATCTGATCCTGACCACATGATCCACGATGAAATGAATCAGACTGATTTGATCCTGACCACATAATCCACAATGAAATGAATCAGACTGATCTTATCCTGACCATATGATCAACGCTGAAATGAATCAGGCTGATCTGATCCTGATCTTATGATCCACGATGAAATAAATCATACTTATCTGATCCTGACCACATGATCCACGATGAAATGAATCAGACTGATCTGATCCTGACCACACGATCTATGATGAAATGAATCAGACTGATGTGATCCTGACCACATGATCCACAATGAAATGAATCAGACTGATCTGATCCTGACCACATGATCCACAACAAAAAAAATCAGACTGATCTGCTCCAGACAACATGTTCCATGATGAAATGAATCAGACTGATTTTTTCCTGAACATATGATCCACGATGAAATGAATCAGATCGAACTGATCCTGACCACATGATCCAAAATGAAGATCATGATAATGTCTGATTCATTTCATCATAGATCGTGTGGTCAGGATCAGATCAGTCTGATTCATTTCATCATGGAACATGTTGTCTGGAGCAGATCAGTCTGATTTATTTTGTTGTGGATCATGTTGTCAGGATCAGGTCAGACTGATTCATTTCATCGAGGATCATAAGGTCAGGATCAGATCAGTCTGATTCATTTCACCGAGGATCATATGGTCAGGATAATATCATACTGATTCATTCTATCATGAGCACTGTGGTCAGGATATGATCAGTCTGATTCATTTCATTGTGGGTCATGTGGTCAGGATAAGATCAGTCTGATTCATTTCACTGTCGAATATGTGATCAGGATCAGATCAGTCTGATTTATTTCGTAGTGGATCATGTGGTCGGGATCAGATCAATCTGATTTATTTCATCGTGGATCATGCGGTCAGGATAAGATCAGTCTGATTCATTTCATCGTGGATCATGTGGTCAGGATCAGATCAGTCTGATTCATTTCATCGTGGATAGTTGTGGACCATGTGGTGAGGATCAGTTCAGTCTGTTTATTTCATTGTGGATCACGTAGTCAGGATTAGATCAGTCTGATTCATTTCATCATGGAACATGTTGTCAGGATCAGATCGGTCTGATACATTTCATCATGGATCATGTGGTCAGGATCAGATCGGTCTGATTCATTTCATCGTGGATCATTTAGTCGGGATCAGATTCATTGTGGTCAGGATAATGTGGTAAGGATAAGATCATACTGATTCGTTCCATCATGAGCACTGTGGTCAGGATGTATCAGTCTGATACATTTCATTGTGGATCATGTGGTCAGGATCAGATCAGTCTGA
The DNA here is from genome assembly GCA_026874595.1 of Sipunculus nudus. Classification (NCBI taxonomy): domain Eukaryota; kingdom Metazoa; phylum Annelida; class Sipuncula; order Golfingiida; family Sipunculidae; genus Sipunculus; species Sipunculus nudus. The sequence goes on from CM049312.1 coordinate 49,558,281, forward strand.
TTCATTTCATCTTGAATCATGTTGAAAGGATCAAATCTGTCTGATACATTTCATTGTGGATCATGTGGTCAGGATCAGATCGGTCTGATACATTTCATTGTTGATCATGTTGTCAGGATCAGATCGGTCTGATTTATTATATCATGAAACATGTGGTCGGGATCAGATCAGTAGGATTCATGTCATCGTGGGTCATGTGGTCAGGATAAGATCATAATGATTCATTCTTTCATGAGGACTGTGGTGAGGACAAGATCAGTCTGATTCATTTCATCTTGGATCATGTTGTAAGGATCAGATCGGTCTGATACATTTTATCGTGGATCATGTGGTCAGGATCAGATCAGTCTGATTCATGTCATCATGTGTCATGTGGTCAAGATAAGATCAATCAGATTCATTTCATTGTGGAACATGTGGTCAGGATTAGATCAGTCTGAGTCATTCCATCATGAGCACTGTGGTCAGGATCAGATCATACTGATTCATTCTAGTGTGAACCATGTGGTTAGGATAAGATCAGTCTGATTCATTCTAGGGTGCACCATGTGGTCAGGATAAGATCAGTCTGATTCATTTCATCGTGGATCATGTTGTCAGGATCAGATCAGTCTGATTCATTTCATCAGGGATCATGTGGCCGGGATCAGATCAGTCTGATTGATTTAATCGTGGATCATGTGGTCAAGATAAGATCAGTCAGATTCATTTCATTGTGGAACATGTGGTCAGGATCAGGTCAGTCTGATTCATTTCATCTTGGATCATGTGATCAGGATCAGATCGGTCTGATTCATTTCATCGTGGATCAGTTGTCAGGATAAGATTAGACTGATTCATTTCATTTTGGATCATGTTGTCAGGATCAGATTGGTCTGATTCATTTTGTTGTGGATGATGTTGTCAGGATCAGATGGGTCTGATACATTTCACTGTCGAATATGTGGTCTGGATCAGATCAGTCTGATTTATTTCGTAGTGGATCATGTGGTCGGGATCAGATCAGTCTGATTTATTTCATCGTGGATCATGCGGTCAGGATAAGATCAGTCTGATTCATTTCATTGTGGATCATGTGGTCGGGATCAGATCAGTCTGATTCATTTCATCGTGGATCATGTGGTCAGGATCAGATAAGTATGATTCATTTCATCGTGGATAATATGATCAGGATAAGATCAGTCTGATTCATTTCATGGTGGATTATATGGTCAGGATAAGATCAGTCTGATTCATTTCATCATGGAACATGTTGTCCGGCGCAGATCAGTCTGATTTTTTGTCTTGTGGATCTTGTGGTCAGGATCAGATCAGTCTGATTCATTTCATTGTGGATAATGTGGTCAGGATCAAATCAGTCTGATTCATTTCATCGTGGATCATGTGGTCAGGATAAGATAAGTATGATTCATTTCATCGTGGATCATATGATCAGGATAAGATCAGTCTGATTCATTTTATCGTGGATCATATGGTCAGTATAAGATCAGTCTGATTCATTTCATCATGGAACATGTTGTCCGGAGCAGATCAGTCTGATTTATTTTGTTGTGGATCTTGTGGTCAGGATCAGATCAGTCTGATTCATTTCATTGTGGATCATGTGGTCAGGATCAAATCAGTCTGATTCATTTCATCGTGGATAGTTGTGGACCATGTGGTGAGGATCAGTTCAGTCTGTTTATTTCATCATGTACCATGTGGTCAGGATCAGATCTTGTTCATTTCCTCTTCGACCATTTTTCAGGATCTGTTCAGTCTGTTGGATTCATTTCAATGTGGGCCCTGAATTTGATGGAAATAGGGCACAAACTAGGGCCAAAGTATTAATGCGTCTGCCTGACTCTGCCATGCTTCTGAAAAATGATCTTGACCAATTTACTTTAAATTATGCATGATGACAGGGATATATGCTGGAGATCGTACTTTCATTTTCTGGACCAGATACACCATGACTGCATAATAAAGCCCAAAACACACTAACAGGCGTGTCATGCATGCGTGCATCAAGCATCAAGCGTGCACAACGCATGCGCCTCACGACAAAACACAAGGGCTATAATGTGCACAACACGTCTCAAATTGATATTTGTATTAACCAAGCACCTATTGTATTTTTTTTTATCTTTGGAAAAATAGTACTTTTGATGGTTTAATTGTATACAAAAATGTATTTCTTTGTGACCAAACATGTTCTAAATATGACAGAACATAGTCACTATTCTTAACGAAATTTATATATTTGTGTTGGTACAAATCAGTGGTTATAGTTCAATGATTTATAACAAACGTTTTACCCCCAGTTTAATATAGAAAGCAAGTGCTGGGGAGGGAAACCTTCTCTTTAATTATGTCATTATCAGGAATCCCTAAGCGGCAAGCGTGCGTCATGCATCAAAAATCGCTCCAGGAGCAATAGTAGATGCTTGACAGGCGCGTGACGCATCGTGTGTTTTGGGCTTTAGTCTGTTTTGTCATTGATAAATAGAGTGGAGCGACTTTTTCAGATTTGATGCTTGACGCGCGTGTTAAGCCAAAAACAGGGTAACACGCGCGTCACGCGGAGGCACGTGCGTGGCTCGCGACAAATTCAAAACACACTAGCGCGGCTACAACGCGCATGACATGCGTCTGATTAGACGGTAATAATCAAGCACCTATTGTATTTTTTGTTTAACTTTGTAAAAATAGTAATTTTGATAATAACCATTGGTTTAATTGTATACAAATATGTATCTGTTTGTGACCAAACTTGTTCTAAAGATGACAGAATTCAGTCACTCTTCTTAACGTTCGATATCTATATATTTGTGTTGCTTTTTTGCACTTTTTCTATCCAGATACAAATCAATAACTAGATATTTCTTGGCACCTGGGTGCCATTGTATCCCAAGACAATTAATCCCCCCCCCCTTTAAGAATAGGCCTCCCATCTTCAGTAGCATATACTGACACTTGGCAAGCCACTATGGTTTCTTCATCTATCAACTTAAGAAACAATATTTTTCACCAAATATGGAGACCAATATGCTGAATTTCTCTTGAAAAAAGAGCATTAATTTATTTGACTGAAGCGGGAAGGAAGGTGGCGCCACCTGTCTGGTGTATGAGAAAATTTTCCCAGATGGATAGACATGCCAAAATTAAGACCAATACCTTGAATCACTCCAGAGATATGGGCAAATTTTTACCAAATACACATGTACAGATGGACACAATGCCAAAACGATTTATGATAGCGCCAATAGTCTTGAATGCAAGATGGAGGTATCCAAGATCAATGTAATGCACAATTTCAGCCAAATATGTGCATTAGTTTTAGACTTAAAAAATTTTAATGCTCACAGTACTGTCAAGTTGCAATGATTGGGTATTAAAAGTCCCGAAAACAAGAAAAAGGCAGAAGGTGGCACCACCTGTCTTCCGTAGAAGACAAAGCTATCAAGGATCTTCGGTCAATTTGATTTTTGGACCAATCCATGCATCCCTTATTGAGATATTTTTGATTTTGTGTAAATTGTCACCATATATTGCAATATTCAGGGTCAAGGCCACTCTCATAGGAAAGGTCATGACCCCAATTTAAATATACATCATCCCATAACCCATGTCTATGTGTATGCATAATATGAAAGAAATCTGTCCATTAGTTTTTGACTTATAATGCTCACAGTACTGTTAAGTGGCAATGATGGGGGTATTACACTGCACAAAAACAAGAAAAGGATAACAGGTGGCGCCACCAGTTTCTGGTACATGACAACACTATCCAAGATCTTCGGTCAATGCATGCAAGATTTCTTGAGATACTTAAGAATTTGTGTAATTTTCCCCAAAAACGGACTAATTCAAGGTCAAGGTCACTCTTATTACAGGTCATTACCCCATTTTAAATAGGCTTTGTCCTCTCACCTATATCTATACACATGTCCAATTTGGTAAAGATCCATAAAATATTTTTGAGTTATCGCGTCCAAGCAAAATCTCTGCGGCGGCGGCGGCGCGACCGTGCTTAAAACACATAGTATCCCGACTTTGTCTTGGGATACAATTAAAGTTCAATGAATTATAACGAATATTTTACCTTTAATCTGCAGTTTAATATAGAATGCGAGTGCGCGGGAGGGAAATCCTCTCTTTAGTAATATCATTATCAGGAATCCCCACGCGGCAAGCGCGCGTCACGCGTTAAAAATCGCTCCAGGAACGATAGCTGTCGCTTGACGTGCGCGCTTGTCTGTTTTGTCATTGATAAATAGAGTGGAGCGATTTTTTCCAGATTTGACGCGCACGTTTGTTTGTTTTGGGCTTTAGTGTGTTTGGGCTTAAAGGTGCCCAATCACCTATAAAGCTTGTTAAGTTCACACAAAAAAAGTTTCTACCCTTTAAAATAAATATTTACCTGCCAAATATTGCCCTGAAACAGTTGGCTTTCACCTGTAAACAACTGTTAAAAACAGTGCACTGTGGACCGGTGTAAGGTGTCAACATAAACACAAGTGCGTCGCTGAGCCAGAACATGTGTCAACCAGGAGATGCCCGGTCTGACTTGGCCCAAAAAAATGTAATACAAGTTTCTGCTGGCTGAAACAGAGCGTAATGCTACTCTTAATCGGACCTCCGGTCACGCGGCCTGGTATTGGTAAACAAACCTTGTTTACCAACACGCAGAGCCAAAACATGATGTTAAACAGCCGTATGTGAGGAAATAAGACCGTTTGCTGGGATGGTTTTGCTCGGAAACATTTATATAAAGCTTAACCTAACTGATAGGGTGAAAGAATAGCCATTATTTAACTTCTGGTTATGTCCGTTTAAGCCACATTGCTTAAAACTGTGCCATTTCTTATGGGCCTATTACACAATAAAATGCACATAAAAGTTCATAAAAAAAATGCAGGTTTTGGTTTGTGGCCTCCTTGGCCCAATTTACACTTCTACATAAATTTTGGTAATATATGTGCAGACTGCTTAGAAAAGCTGCTAGGATTAACAGAAAGACGTCAAACGACAGAAGACGACTGGACGCCGCATCATAGGTATAGCTCACAGGTGAGCTAAAAGTACGAAATATTTTGCGCCGCCATTCATTTGCCATAGCCCTTTTAATGTAAAGTCACACAACAAGGGAGGGCAGTTGGCGTTGTTTATTTCAGGATGAACACTTATTCTTATTTACGAATCAAGACTGCCTTTTATAAACGTTACATTTAAGTAGTTTTTATATTTAGAACAAATCACGTTACGATTTTTTTTATGTGGATTAGATTTTGCATAATCAGCATGACTGACCTGTTAATACACAGGTTGACGAGAAACACGAACAGAGAGAACACCACGAGTTCCATCGCCATGGTTTTCTTCCTACCCAGCCATTCTATTATTGAGACCGTCACGAGTAGCCCTGGCAACGGAAGCAAACACGTTCTGTTATCTTGGGATTATAAAAGATATCATGAACAGCTGTGTAGCATGAATATTCCTATTAATTAAAGTAGTTGGTAAACCGGAGGAGGGCGCCAGACGTAGGTGGTCGTTGAGGTTGCAATATTTCATTTGTTTCAGTTCAATAGAGGGGCAGCTCATGATTACATCAATGTAGGCGATATATATATATATATATATATATATATATATATATATCTTTTTCCCCAATTTATTTCAAGCAAAATATGAATGAGGATATCCTATACTAGCAAAGTATCTTCTTGAACAAAGTAGTTAAATATCATTTATTAAATGTTTAACAAACAACTTATAATAAAGTAGCATTCAATTATTGCAACAGTGGTGTTTCATGAATTCAAAGCAAACAAAAAATCCCGTTTACTGAAGTGCACTAAGTCGTTCATTTTGCAATTTGGTAAATTTAGATTTGTCGTGCGTAGCCGAGATCTATAACCCCTTAATAAAAATAGCAAACGAGAGCAACTTGTTACAGTTCAAAAATCGATGAAGGCATTATGGCATTTAGAGCCTTTTTTGTTAAAAATGTCTCCTGACGAAGTTCAGTTGATTAAACTTCACGTTTTATATTATTGCCACCTACTTGGAAGTAAAAATATGATCCTCGGGGGAGTTTATAATAGTTAACTGTTCATTAACTTTGGCATTCCTTTCAAAGAGGATACCGCAGCTTACCCTGCAGCAGTAATCGGCAGTCAAAATATTTACCCGGAAACTCTGCGATTGTGGTCCACAGCAGATCCATGTAATCTTTGGTGGAGAGTCTCCGGCACATCAGAGAGCACGGAGGTTCCCCGAGACCCCCGCGGTCACCATCGCTACCTGGCAGTGAAAATATACTAAAACACACTATATGGTGTATTTTCCATACATTTTCAAGTTCTATTGTAAGTTGGTCTGCATACATAGGGTCCTACCCAGAGAACGAGACAGACATATGGCATAAATTACAATGAATTTTATGCCCTAAATTCCACTTTTTGTTAAACTGAAAATTAATACTGTAAATATTATGAACCTATGTGGGTGAGACCTGATGTGATACTGGTTGCAGTAATATCACGACTTTACAAACCATTTATTGTATATATGGGACATTTTTTAGCGCTTACGATACGAACGTATAATTCCATTATGAACCATCATTGGCGTAGCCAGGATTGAGGGAGGGTAGGGGGAGGGGCCTAAATTGAAGCATATATATATATATATATACATATATATATATATATATATATATATATATATATATATATATAAAACACCTCACATGTTTTAATTCTAAATACTGCATGTGCAATGCTTTTAAATAAGTCCCAAATCTGCGAATACTAATGACAGGAATTTCATCATTGTAGATTTAGAAAATATAATCATTATTAGACCAAGTGAAATTCCGGGAGGTCTGTGAGCACTGGATGCGCATGGATGCCCCCCCCCCCCCCCCCCCCCCCCCGGCTACGCCCCTGAAACCATTACGTCAGATGTTACCATGACAACCATCTCCGGCCTCGAACAGTTCCGTCGTCATCAAGACAATGCCGTAGTATGAAAAAGCATTTGCCAACCTGAAAACCAATTAATTTTATATGTATATATGTTAAATGGTTCTTATCTTATTTAAATTTGAACACCCCTCCCTCTTTAGCTTTCCTGATTTTTGTTTTGCTTAATTGGGTAAACCTCTTACGACCCTTTCAGTTAGATAATATTGTATCAAAAATACAAAATGAATGTTACCAGAGATAACTTTTGTCTCAAGATGACTGCACTTTCTAACCATATATTTCTCTGACTGTTACCCCTACATAGTCACTGTTTTTTTTAGGAAACCCCATTGTACCTTGGGCCGAAAACCTCTACATCCTTTCAGAATCGAAGTGCCCCCCCCCCCCCGAAACTACTGAATATTATTCTCTGTAAAACATACGTATATACATATTTAAAGTGACTTTCTCTTTGCCAGGATAAAATAACACAAATAGGGCATACATTTGATAGTCAACTCACTTGCATACAACAAAGTTTACAGTGACCAATGTCCTTAAAATATGGCGCATTCATTTTAATGTAAATTCAGCAATTACAGAGGTATGAACAAGACGCTGAAAAAAAAATCACATTATTGGCTGTAAACGTTTTTGGTATTAACCTTTATTCTTGTCATATATGGCAAAATCTGGGCCTGAGGATGTTGGTTTTATTTTTTATTTTAATCTCTCCTTTTTGCCAATACTCAATACATGTATATGATCAGCTAATTGCATGCCCTGAAAAAGGAATGATTGCATGGAAAATCAGTTTGAATACTTGAAGAATACTTGTACTGATAATGTTGCATGCAATAAAAAAAATATAAATATCGCTTGATCTGTAAAAGGTTGCAATCGATATTTTCTGATAAATTATGGTTAAAGAAATGATTATAGACTTTTACAAACGCTGTAGTCAAAATAAATCACAGATTTGGTTATGGTGGTAAAGTTTATACGCAATGGCATCGACACTGATGAGGATACTGAAAGGAAGAATTTGGGAGGAGATGTATAATATTCCTAAGACTACACAAAAGGAATTATTATTAGGGTTCCAATCGTTTCATGAAAACAAATTCCCTGATTTCCAATGTATTAAAAAAATTTCAGGATACTTAGCCACAAAATCCAGCTTCATATAGACACATTGTTTGGACATGAACATGATTTAAGATGGTGCTATCGTAAATTGTTTATTAAAATACAGTTTCTTAGGTGTCCCGTAACAAGGTCAATAAGGAGAAAATGGCATATGGCCTTGTTATTTTTGCAGGAGACATTTTATGCTCCATTTTATAGATGCTGAGCGAGGGTGAAGTAATTTTTTTTTAACCTTGTGCCCTCCTTTACCGAAATCCTGGATCCGCGACTGGAACTGTCCTAAACTAAAGGCGTTTTCAAACCGGATGCGTCCGAACCAATTTTATGTCCGAACGAAAAAAAATAAAACCCTTTATGTCAAACTGGTGCATATACATCTAGTCCGAACGATCATATCCGAACGAAAAAATAGAAAATGTTCTTTTTTTTTGTCGTTCGCATCGGACTAGAATCGCTCTTTTCACCTTCAACACAAAAAAGCTGGAACATTTATAACCAGACTGGTTATTTGTACGTAATATATTTGATATATAACACTGCGTAACAAATAAATGGTGTTTCCTTGTCCACGGTTTAAAAAATGATTAAAACAAAAGCAGAAAGATGGGATATATTCATTTAAATTTTGTGTATTTGGTTTAAATAGATATTTACTACTATTTGTTTAGATCCAATGATTTTTACCCATTTAAATCAGTTTTAATATAGAATCAGACTTATTTTTATATGATATGTAGATTTACTGAAAATAAATAATTATATTTTAAACAAGGGGTTTGTAATCGCCCTTTGACCGCATTTTTTAATTTTCAGTCGGGAACAAAATACATGGACTTTTTTATATGTACAGTAAGATAAACACAACAATACACTTCATTCCCTGAAATGATGAAAAGAACAACACAGAATTTAGTCTAGTTTCAATAATATAATAAAAAGCGCTATGGGCAAAAGTTAGCAACATTACCTATGACTTGGTGCACAATATCCAACCCCTCCCCAAAAATAAAATGATCCGCAATAAAAAATCGGAACAATTCAGAACCAAAAAATTAGAACAAAAAGTTATTTAATGTGTCCTAAATCAGCATATATTTTAAGTTCAACGATATGCTTATTAGCACACATTTCAAAGCTGTGCTTAGACTGATCTAAATCATATTGGCAGATTTGAAAATCACGTATTTAAACAAAACTGAACTGGTGATTCAAACTTTAATACAAATCATATTTTTAACCCTGATAAAGATAGGAGCTGTAATGGCATATGCTCTGTTGAAAAAACAGGTCGCGCAATTATTTTAAAGGCATGGTAAAATGGTTTGGGTCCAGAATAGTAAACATCTGTCACCTAGTACCTGTGAATATAACTATACACATAGCCTGATACCTAAACTAACAAGGCCCAATAATTTTCAATTACCTTGATGTGAATGTATTTTCAAACACGGAATTTTACATGAATTATAGAGTGAATATTTTTGGAAAACGAAAAATAAACCAAATTATTTTAGCTGCTTTTTAACTTCATAAAATGCAGGTTGAATGTGTCCCTGCGACATAAGTAAGGGGGAGGTCTTGGTCTCAAGACGGTTTCACACCGGATTCTTCCGAACGAATTTTACGTCCGAACGAAAATTTGCTGTACGAACGAAAAAATAAAATCCTTTATTTTATGTTGGTGGATACACACCTAATCCGAACAATGCTATCCGAACGAAAAAAAAATAGAACATGATCTGTTTTTTGTCGTTCGCATCGGACAAGAATCGCTTCTTTTCACCTTCTACACAAAAGAGCTGGAGCATTTATAACCAGACTGGTTCATTTGTACGTTACCTATTTGATATATAAAGGCAGTTTCACACCGGATGCGTCCGAACGAATTTTACGTCCGAACGAAAATTTGCTGTACGAACGAAAAAATAAAAACCTTCATTTTATGTTGGTGAATACACACCTAATCCGAACGATGCTATCCAAACGATAAAAATAGAACATGTTCTATTTTTTGTCGTTCGCATTGGATAAGAATAGCTTCTTTTCACCTTCAACACAAAAGAGCTGGAACATTTATAACCAGACTGGTTCATTTGTACGTTACCTATTAAATATATTATACTGTACAACAAAGAAATTTTGTTTTCTTGTCCACTGTTCTCAAATTATGTGCCAAAAATATAAAAAGAGGGATTATTTTTATTTCAACCTTATTTATTTGATTTAAACGGATATTTATAACTTTTTTCAATCTTGAATGACTCTCGAATTTTCTATTAACATCATACTATACTGTTTATATAATATGTTAATTTCCTGGGGGAAATTATATTTTAATCAAAGGGATTTCAATCGCCACTTGGCCACTTATTTTAATGTACAATCGAAGACAAAACATTTAGACTTTTAAACCAGGTTAAGATTAATATTTCATGGTAAATTTTTTTAATATATTATTTGCAATATATTACATTCATTCTTTGAATGGAGGGGGAGGGATGATTATATTGATCATCCACCTAGCACCCCAACCCCCTATCTTGACGCCCCTGAATTAAGTCAGCTGTAAAAGCGATATGTATATGAGCAACATTATCCAGAACTTGGTGTTCATTACCCAACCCTCCCCTGAAAATTAATTGTTCCGCGATAAATTTAGAAAAAAAAAATCAGGAAACAATAACTTTTTTCATGTATCATTTTTATTATTAAAGAAGTATTATTTTTAGTAATGTATAAACGTTATACATTTTATCAGAAGTTTTAAAACTTTGGCAAAACTGGTCTAAAATTTATTGGCAGATTTGAAAATCAAATATAAATCAAACTAGACTAGTGATTCAAACTTTAATTTAACTTGAAATGCAGGAGCTGCAGTGGAATCTGTTCTGTTGAAACAACAGGTTGCACAATTATTTTGAAAGGCATGTTGAAATGGGAATCTGGGTCCTGTCAAGGTATAAATATATGTCACCTGTGAACTAATGACTATAGCTGGTACCCAGCAAGGCCATAACATTTTTATTTATAGTCAGTACACTCAGAGATAACATTTATTATAAAGTGGCAATTAAGGTAGTTAATTGTTTTTAGCCAAACACGGGGACCCGACCGCGGGAGGGGGGTCGCGTCTAGCTTCACCGATCCTTTACTTTACCGATCCTTGGCAAAGTGGAAACACGCCGGTTGCCCGGTCGCCGTGGTACAAGCAACCACGTGTACCGTAGTTAAGTTTCGTAGGTTAAGGTGCCTTTAATTTCGTCTCACAATTTTTAAGCAGAATAAACCAGGAAGAGAACCAGGAATTTTAACAACAGAAACCTCGCCTTTGCACCTTTTGTGGTAGGCCGTGTAAAGGCCACGAGGGGCCTTTTCCAGCTACTAACCAGTGTGATATTTCCAACGACGCAAATGAGGCCAGGCCGAGCAACCAGTTTCAGGTCCCGAAGTGACAGTGCAACCCCAAGACGCCTGAGCTAGGCTTGTCTGAAAAGGTGATAGCAGTAGCCCAGCTCGGTGAGTACGTGAATTTACTTGACTTTCTACCTAATGCAGAAAGTTGTAGTGTGGAGCTAGAAGCCATCCTGGCGAATGGTACGTTTGAAATGCGCCCTAAGAAGCCTAAAAATGTCATTGACAATTTTAACTGTTGGCTATCAGCATGAACAAACTATGAAAAAGTCGTTTTACATAAATACCCACAACTGTACACAAATTTGGTCGAGTACCGCTCCATTCCGTTCGAGAATGTCCTTTTCGGGCGGAGCTCGCCCAGAAAGAGGCGAGCGACACCTATCATCAGGACCAGGGTGCCCCTCGTAACTCAAGTACCGGGCGAAAGGCAAGCTCGGAACGATTGTTTCGCAACGGGACAGAATGATGCAACAACTATCAGATCGGTCGATGCAGTTTCCCAGCTTGCAAGAGAGCCCATGTGTGCCGGAACTGTAAAGGACCTGACCCGTACAACCAATGTAAACAGTGTAATCCGAACTAAATCGCCATTAAATTTACCGGCATGGAAGGAAGCATTACGCTTACATCCGGACCAAAATTTTGTAAACATTACTTTGTGGTATAGAGCATGGAGTGAGATTAGGGCACAATGGCCCCCGCGAAACACGTGTAAGTCCCAAATGGCCATCCACGAAAACCCACGCGGCCGTGGTCAAAGAATCCATTGATAAAGACCTGAAGCTCAAACGCAGGGCAGGGCCATTTTCACAACCACCCCGACAGTTTGTCGCTCCGCCGTTAGGAGTGTATCACAAGAAACGCTCAGACATATATCGTGTCATACACGATCTCTCCTGGCCGCCGGGCCAAGCTGTAAACGATCACATTACCGATGAGGTATGTGCCGTACGTTATATCTCTATGGATCAGGTGGTCGCAATCGTGAAATCCTACGGGAAAACGCCTTACTCGCTAGCTTGACCTTAAGGACGCTTACAGACATATTGTTGTCGCTCCAGAGGACTGGGAACTATTAGGAAGTTCCTGGCCAGTAACGGACTCCGAAGGGATAGAACGCGTAGAATACTTCGTTGATCTTGTGCTCCCCTTCGGGCTTCGTAGTTTGGCTCGTCTGTTCAACGATTATGTCGACGCTCTTCAGTACGTATTGCGCGACAGGGGCGCGGCAGTCGTGGAGCATTACCTAGACGATTACGTCACTTGCGGATCTCCCATATCAAGCCAGTGTAATGATAATCTGAAGATTATGCTGAAGAGGTGCAAGGACCTGGGTTTTACTGTCCAGCCTTCTAAAGTGATCAGCCCCTCTACACGTATGGTATCAAAACATTTTCATTTATACAGTCAGTACACTGTTACAGGTGCTCTTTTTATTATGTGACACGGGCGTAACTCCTGTTGTGGCGCTCGTGTCTGGCCGCGTAATACATTCTATGTTTAATCCGTACTGGTTGAATTCTCGTTGTCATGTTTAGCCTTGGGTTTTCACGCCTGGTCGTGGGTCACGTGACCAGCCTGGTGTGTAGAGATACACAGCGCTGTTTTTCTAGAAACGCGTGTTGTGCAAGATCTTTTAATATATAGACTGTTCGAGAAGTGGAAAATTCTCGGCTTGGGGTGAAGGTATATAAAGGGGCTGTTTTTTAGAACGGGCGGGGCAGAGAGCAGAGAAGATTCCAGCGGACGCAGAAGCGTGTGTCAGATTCTGGGACCTTTTTCGATGAATGCGGCAATTATACATTTTCAAAGACTTTCTCCTGGATTTTATGCATTTGGACTTCAGTTTACTTTCTGGGTTGTTGCAAGAACTTTCCACTGGACTGTCATTCTCCGGGAGTTTACATTTAAAGGACTTATCGTTGTGATGGTGTTGGTGTCCAGGTACTGTGCGAATTGTTTTTCTATGTGATTGTATTGACTTGTTGTTATACCGCTGTTTTACTGTATAATTGTATTGATTTAGTGTATTGTATTGTTAGGGTTGTTTTAAGAATAAATCATAGTTATTTGTTAACAAAAAACCAATGACTTCTTTATTCATTCCCCAAGACATTTCCCGCTGCCTAGTGTTACAGAATCTGATTTTTTTATCTCCGTTACAGAATTTGTGTTTATCATGCATACGCGATCTGTTTATATAAGGTTCCGTTACAACACTCAGAGATAAAAATTATTATTAATTATTATTTATTACAAAATTAATGAGAAAATCAATTAACAAGTTAAAAAATATTCGACATTTTTCTGTATAGGTGCCTAATACGAATTTCGTAGACGAAAATACCTCGGTCGGAAACCAAAAATATCATTCGGACTTAGTGTGAATGAAATTTCGGATGCGACAGGATTTTAGTCGGAACGACAGAAATATTCGTTCGTGTCATATTCGATCGGACGCATTCGGTGTGAAACCGCCTTAATACTGTATAAAATACTGTAGATATTAGTCGGAACGACAGAAATAAACGACAGAATATATATATATATATATATGTGTGTGTGTGTGTGTGTGTGTGTGTGTGTGTGTGTTTGTTTGTGTGTGTGTGTGTAACCGGACACACAAAAGCGTTCCTACTGGCCTTCCTAGTGAAGCTTGCTTTATAAGCGAAGCGGTAGAACGTCTGACTTGTGTGTCACAGGTTACGGGTTCGAACCCACATTCGGGATTGGTTTCTATTTTCACCCGTTACAATGGTGGCAGCGGTGGGATCCGGGGAGTTGGTGTCGTGGCATATAATGCCCAACCCAGTTCACGTGTGTGACCCCCGGGATAGATCCCACGTTCTGGGGACAGAACGTTCTCGGAGAGGGGGTGAATGTAACAGGACACACAAAAGCGGTACTACTGGCCTTGCTAGTGAAGCTTGCTTTATTAGCGAAGCGGTATAGAAAGTCTGACTGGTGTGTCACAGATTACCGGTTCGAACCCACATTCGGGCCTGGTTTTTATTTTCACCCGTTTCACAGGTGATATATATTTATACCACTAACTGGACCCAGATTCCCATTTCCACGTACCTTTAAAAATAATTGTGCAACCTGTTGTTTCAACAGAACAGATTCCATTGCAACTCCTGCATTTCAAGTTTAATTAAAGTTTGAATCACTAGTTTAGATTTAATTTTTATTTTCAAATCTGCCAAAATGATTTAGAACAGTCTGCCCAAAGCTTTGAAACTTCCGTTTATATGAAAACATTTAACTAAAATAATACTTTTGTTATATTAAAAATGACACATGAAAAAAACTTATTGTTTCATGACGTTTTTCTAAATTTATCGCGGAACATATTTTTTTTCAGGGGAGGGTTGGGTAATGAACACCAAGTCCTGGATAATGTTGCTCATATACATATCGCTTTTACAGCTGACTAAATTCAGGGAGGGGTTAAAAATAAGAAGTCTGATTTTAATGGAAAAAATCATTGGAGCTAAAAAAGCTATAAATATCCGTTTAAATTAAATAAATTTGATTGAAATAAAAAATGCCTCTTTTTATATTTTTCTTCTATCACATAATTTAAGAAAAGTTGACAAGGAAACAAAATTTCTTTGTTGTACAGTATTGTATATCAAATAGGTAACGTGTAACGTACAAATGAACCAGTCTGGTTATAAATGTTCCAGCTCTTTTGTGTTGAAGGTGAAAAGAAGCCATTCTTGTCCGATGCGAACGACAAAAAATAAAAATTATGTTATATTTTTTTTTCGTTCGGATAGCATCGTTCGGATTAGGTGTGTATGCACCAACATAAAATAAAAGATATTATTTTTTCGTTCGTACACTAAATTTTCGTTCGGACGTAAAATTCGTTCGGACACTTCCGGTTTGAAACCGCCTTAACTGTTGTAATTATTTATTGTATAACTGTTGTAATTATTTATTGTACAACTGTTTTATTATTTATTGTATACCTGTTGTAATTATTCACGGAATTAATTAATCAGGCTTAATGATTTTCGAGATTATTTAAAGAATCAAACAACAATTTTTTCCATTCATACCATTTTCCTGTTTTATTGTGGTACCTTACAGTGAAGCTTCATTGGATATACGTGCTGAGATAATTCCTCCGGAATTATAGATTTACCGAATGCATTGAAAAACTCGTCAACACAACTTAAAAGATAATTTAAGAAAAATGCTATAAAGTGTGTAATATGATAATGCCTCTTTCAAACCTTCTGTCAGGTACCATATTTCATATTCTTATACCGTCCTTACTTTTTCATTTATTTGTAAATGTTTGGTTTGAAACAACATCATTCAGAACAATATTTTATGAATATGATTAATGTGAGACGTTGATATAAACCAACGTGAGACGTTACCATATAAACAAACGTGAGACGTTACCATATAAACAAACGAGAGACGTTACCATATAAACCAACGTGAGACGTTAACATATAAACAAACGTGAGACGTTACCATATAAACAAACGAGAGACGTTACCATATCAGAGAGCTTAGATGACCATATACACAAACATGAGACGTTACCATATAAACAAACGTGAGACGTTACCATATAAACAAACGTGAGACGTTACCATATAAACAAACGAGAGACGTTACCATATCAGAGAGCTTAGATGACCATATAAACAAACATGAGACGTTACCATATAAACAAACGTGAGACGTTACCATATAAATTAACGTAAGAGGTTACCATATAAACCACAGTAGGCTGGTTGTCAGGCGAAGTTCAGGCGTGAACAGATCCCGGAGCTGACCTCGTTTGGCTTTCTTTGAGGACATTAAATAAAAATATTGTGAAAAATATAAATCTCTCTCTCTCTCTCTCTCTCTCATGACATTTATATCTTGTACACTTGCAATGCTGCATGCTATTAGGAAGTTAAATGCAAATTGCTATATTTAACTAAATATGCAGTCAATAAAAATTAAGGAAATTTATGTTATGAGTATTGTGCTAAAGTTTCTTAATTATTAAAACGTTTTCCGTGTTTTTTCTGATGATGTGTCATTTATATTTTTCCAGCTTTTAATTTGAGTAATAATCATAATAATAGTCATAACAATGATAATAAAAATTAATATTGCTTTAAAACATTTTCTTTGCAACATATGTGCTCCTTTGTACAGTGTAAAGGTGGAATTTAACCTCTGCATGTGGGAAAGATGCGTCAACCAGTTTTCCCAACGGCATGGGTTTTCCGTTATCTGCTGCAATCCTCTGTAATGTTGCTAACGCCCTTTCTGGGTGACCGCGGGCTACATCGTACCGAGCACTCTCCGGCAACCACTGGAATTAATTTGAAACAATGCCGTTTTGTAACACGATGTACACAATAGGAACAATAGCTTGCTACAATACCAGCTTTACTGTACCAGTTCTTTGTTTTATCAAGACGAATTATCCTCTCACATGTGCGACGATAGCCCGATTTAATCGGACTCAATATTATAAAGCCCTGCCATATAATGAATCCGGTATCATCAGAGTGAGTGTTTCTACAATAGAAGCCACAATTTATGCATCTTCTTTTACTACCTGTTTACTGCCTTACAACAAGAGAGAAAATTACACCATTTGAAAACAATAAATGTATGTTTCATAATTCAATAAAAACAATAGTTAAGTGGAATCCACATTTTTTAACGCTTACTGACCATTGTACCAACGACTTTAGTAGGCACAGGGAAGAACATCCTAGTGCAGGCTAGCCCTAGCATGGTTCCCAGCCTGCCTTGTGCTACGCTCACGAATTCCCAGGCTGGGAACCATGCATGCTCCTGGGAGCCCTCACTGGCAGCCTCGCTGACTCCAAGGAACGAGAGCCAGAATTTAATAATAATAATTATAATAATAATAATGTATTCATTTATAAAGCGCTATCATACATACGTTTCAATGAGCTGTACAGCACCTAAAGATCAAACAGTTCATTGTAAAAGCACCATTAAAAAGACAAAAGTGTATCAGCTGACTAAAATAAAACTGAAATGCGGTTCACTGAATGACTAAATATAGGCTTCTTTAAAAAGGATGTCTTTAACTTCTCTTTAAAAATGTCATGAATCATTTGACCTCTGATGTCTGCAGGCAGAGTGTTCCATGGTTAAGCACCAAACACAAAGAACGTTCGATCCCCATGTTAGCGTGACACTCGGGGTACAGCCAGTTTCCACTGATCTGAGGATGATCCGAGTTCTCTTCCAGGTTGATACACAGATAACATATCTTGTATACAACGCGGGGCATTCAATGCATGCAGGGATTCTTTGTACAGTGGTAAGAATTTTGTATTCTATAAGTTGTTTCACACAATTTTGTTACATTTTGTTTAAACAGGCCACCTTTGAAGTATGATGCGCTGGCACGGGGTAATCGTAACACCTGTTAACACTGGTTAAATACCTTTCACACATTCGCGGATAGCAACACGGATCATCCCGGAGTATGGTTGGAAGATGCCAGTCTCAATATGGAGCTCTCGGTGGCTACACGGAGACTCCCGGATATATGCGGTGGCTACACGGAGGTGAACGGTGCCAAGAAGAAGTGATACGGACCATTTTTAATCCGTGTACTCCGGGACGAAAATTTTTTTTTTTCTCCGAACATGCCGCTGCACCAAGGATCACCCAGGATGCCTACACGGTGATACCGGAGTTAACACGAATGATCCCGGAACGATAATCCGGGATGATCCGTGATGCTATCCGTGAATGTGTGAAAGGGGCTTTACGAGTTCATAGAGTGGTGTGGGAGTATAAGGCTTATATTGTAGAAAAACACTGTATGGATATCGGACTCATTATAAGGCAGGCCCTGATTATAATGAGTCCGATTAAACCAGACTAGTGGGACGACTGACTGGGATTATCTGCCTAAGCTTCCCGCAACATTTCTTTGGGGAAAATCAACAATAAAATTTTAATAGGATAACAAATTTGTATGCAACTGCCTCTGAATAAATATCTAGTAGAGGAGCGATATATTACATCACACGCAAACATAAATAAGCTTCTAGAGTTAACTGGTAGATATACGATACAGTGCATCACACGCCATCATAAAGAAGCTTCTATAGTTAACTGGTAGAAGTACGATACAGTTCATCACACGCCATCATAAAGAAGCTTCTATAGTTAACTGGTAGAAGTACGATACAGTACATCACACGCCATCATGAAGAAGCTTCTATAGTTAACTGGTAGAGGTACGATACAGTGCATCACACGCCATCATAAAGAAGCTTCTATAGTTAACTGGTAGAAGTATGATACAGTACATCACACGCCATCATGAAGAAGCTTCTATAGTTAACTGGTAGAGGTACGATACAGTACATCACACGCCATCATAAAGAAGCTTCTATAGTTAACTGGTAGAAGTACGATACAGTGCATCACACGCCATCTTAAAGAAGCTTCTATAGTTAACTGGTAGAAGTACGATACAGTACATCACACGCCATCATAAAGAAGCTTCTATAGTTAACTGGTAGAAGTACGATACAGTACATCCGAGCCATCAAAAAGAAGCTTCTATAATTAACTGGTAGAAGTACGATACAGTGCATCACACGCCATCATAAAGAAGCTTCCATAGTTAACTTGTAGAAGTACGATACAGTACATCCGAGCCATCAAAAAGAAGCTTCTATAGTTAACTGGTAGAAGTACGATACAGTCCATCACACGCCATCATAAAGAAGCTTCTATAGTTAACTGGTAGAAGTACGATACAGTGCATCACACGCCATCATAAAGAAGCTTCTATAGTTAACTGGTAGAAGTACGATACAGCGCATCACACGCCATCATAAAGAAGCTTCTATAGTGAACAGGTAGAAGTACGATACAGTGCATCAGACGCCATCATAAAGAAGCTTCTATAGTTAACTGGTAGAAGTACGATACAGTGCATCAGACGCCATCATAAAGAAGCTTCTATAGTTAACTGGTAGAAGTACGATACAGTACATCACACGCCATCATAAAGAAGCTTCTATAGTTAACTGGTAGAAGTACGATACAGTGCATCGGAGCCATCATAAAGAAGCTTCTATAGTTAACTGGTAGAAGTACGATACAGTACATCACACGCCATCATAAAGGAGCTTCTATAGTTAACTGGTAGAAGTACGATACAGTGCATCACACGCCATCATAAAGAAGCTTCTATAGTTAACTGGTAGAAGTACGATACAGTCCATCACACGCCATCATAAAGAAGCTTGTATAGTTAACTGGTAGAAGTACGATACAGTGCATCACACGCCATCATAAAGAAGCTTCTATAGTTAACTGATAGAAGTACGATACAGTGCATCACACGCCATCATAAAGAAGCTTCTATAGTTAACTGATAGAAGTACGATACAGTGCATCACATGCCATCATAAAGGAGCTTCTATAGTTAACTGGTAGAAGTACGATACAGTACATCCGAGCTATCATAAAGAAGCTTCTATAGTTAACTGGTAGAAGTACGATACAGTGCATCACAGGCCATCATAAAGAAGCTTCTATAGGTAACTGATAGAAGTACGATACAGTGCATCACACGCCATCATAAAGAAGCTTCTATAGTTAACTGGTAGAAGTACGATACAGTGCATCACACGCCATCATATAGAAGCTTCTATAGTTAACTGGTAGAAGTACGATACAGTGCATCACACGCCATCATAAAGAAGCTTCAAATGTTAACTGGTAGAAGTACGATACAGTGCATCACACGCCATCATAAAGAAGCTTCTATAGTTAACTGGTAGAAGTACGATACAGTGCATCACACGCCATCATAAAGGAGCTTCTATAGTTAACTGTTTTACATTACACTTTTGATGTTACACGGCACAGGGGCGTCAAAACAGGGGGGATGAGATGGGGGGGGGGGGGGTATATTCTCCCACTTTTTAGCAAGGAGGATGGTCAATGTAATCATCCCCCTGATCTTTATATTTATATATAAGTATTTATAATTAGAATTGTAGACTTTGCGCCCATTTCTGAGATTTCTATGAAATACTTAAATCTAAATCTGCTTTAGAATTAACATTATATTTCAAACATAATACCTTATTTTCAAATCATTATACTTTATTATAAATTGACGCCACTGAGCCGGCCCGGGATTTGGATTAGACTTTAGAACTTTATGACTTGAATTTAGGAATCAGGCTCGAGGAACAATCGATACTATGAATGTAACAAATTATAGGTGCAGATAAACTCACGAAACATAATGTAGTGAAGATGGCCAAGGGAACAGCGGAGAACGCCAGCAGCCAACGCCAACCGAGTGTCGGCATCACGAACAGTGCAAGCAGCACCTCAGAACATGCTCCAATCGCCCAGAAAACCTGCAGATAAACCAGTCAAACATGTGCAATGTATAATCATTGTAAGCCGATCAAGGCGGTTAACTCAAGAGTCAGATCATGAGTAAATCATAAATAAAGTTATATAACTGATAAATGCTTGTTATAGCCAACCAATCAGTTAATTGAAAACTTTCCATAGATAAATATAAACAGATTTAAGATAAACACGCACTTTAGGCCAAAACAGTCTCTGGTCTACGCGAACGCCGCCGAGTGTGAAAAGACGTACCACTGAAGTATATGCATGCATGTTCAGAAGGCTACATGATTGCTGACAGCCGTCAGTCGACAAATGGATGAGTCATACAGTGAGTTTAGGAAGAACTAAGTCAAGTAAATTGCATTTTTGTCTAAATCAGTTGAAATAATTATACTTAAACCATTTATGAACATAATTTATGTGTATTGCAGTTCAGTGGCGGATCCAGAATTTCGAGAACGGGGGACGCTAATATTTGGTTGGCGGACAATTAAGTTCTTAAATTGTGCATTTAACTCTGTGTGTGTGTATATATATATATATATATATATATATATATATATATATATATATATATATATAAGACTTTACCTACGAATAAAACTATAGAAAGGGTTTTCCTTTTTGAACTAATTACAGGTTCATGGGGAGGGTGTGGGAGGGGTGTTCCACTCCCCTTTAGGGAGAATTTTTTTTAAACTGCAATGTAAATTGGACAATTTGATGCACCTTTCTCAAAATGTGCATCTACGTTAACAACTTGCAAAATATCAACATTTGAATGTAATCCACGTGGTTAAAAAATTAACGTAGAAGTCCATGTTTACCGTTTCATTTTACCGGTTTCTGTGGTCTATAGGCAGCGCACATGCAGGACTCAGGCTGGGGGCTATGCAGGCTAATGGGAAGGCCGTGCCTCACTCACAGACTAGTGTGATATGAGGGGTACCTCGGTGTTGTGACCCAGCAGGGTGCATATTACGGAAAACCCGCTCCCTCAGTACAGAATTATTTGGATGCTATCTGAATCGAGCAAATAACACAGAAGTACATTTTTATCCTCAACTTACGAATTAGAATGTAATAAACTGTGGATAATGTAATAATTTTATTGCTAGGAAATAATAACGAAATCTGAAAAATCAGAAATGAATGGGAAAAGAAACAGATAACATAAAAGGTGTTGCAGCTTAACCCCCCCCCCCCCCCCACGGATCCGCCACTGCAGTTGTCCGGTTTGTTTTTCCGTTTGCTCTCTATTATACGTAAAACAAGTTTCGATGACGTTAACATAATTCAACGCCAGGTCCCATGACAACATTATGACTACAATCCAGCCCCACATGATTGAAAAGCCATATGAATAAATAATATAATGGAACAAATTTATATAACTGTAATCTATAAATTATGTTGTTGCATGTAATGTTTGTATAAACAATGTTTCTGTGTGGTATTTGCAGTCCAGTTTTCCAGTGATTTTGCCACCGATCAGTAATTGCCCGGCGAAACTTTTGTCGTTTGCGCTTTAAGCGTAGAAATCGGTGTTATCAGCATTAAAACTATGTGTAGTGTGTCTGGAATCATAATCTAGAAGCAGACGTTGCGTAGAAAATGAAAAGAGAAAAACTTATTTACAGAGAAGTCCGACAGAGAAGTTGAAGAAAAAAAAGAGGTTTGAAAGCTGTTTTTTTTTATCTCAGCTAAATATAAGTAATCTACTCAGCTGAATACAAGTCATCTGAGCTACAAAGTGATGGGCCTTTGTCCTTCCGTCTGTCTGTCCTTCCGGCCTTTCAGGGGTCCGTTAACAAAAAGCGTTTTGAAACAATTTGACCTGCTAATCCAAAAGTTGCATACAGTTAGCTGTACCTAAGTTCTCCTACCACAACCCAAAACTGGGTCACTGCGTTCTGGTTCCTTCGAGAAAGTAATGAAAAACCTACGTTTTCCAGTAAAACCCGTTATTAGACTTCAGGACTGACTAATATCAAAACCACTTGATGTAGCTGTTTTTTTTTTTCATATTTGGCATAAAGTTTCTTCTAATTAGTTCCTATGCACCTGCCTGAATTAGGTCGAATATTACATATGAAGATGTTCTGGACTAAAACTTTAGGTACCTTATCAAAACAGCAAGAAATATATTTTCTCATTTAACATGGTAACTGTTCAAACTAAAGCCTTTTTTCAAGGACACAACTTAATTAAATCAATCTTTGACTGTATGCCAGAATTTAGATCAGGATATCTATTTTTGAAGTTATTAATTAGCATAAATGTAAAATAAAGATCTTAAATTTTGCCCAACTTTCACCATGGCACTTTTTTCCCGGAAGCACTTTTGATTTGTTTTTCATAGCATATACACAGTAAGGTTTAACCTTTTAAAATCTGAAATTTGAAAGGAATTGATAAAAAAATATCTTTTATTCCAGTTTTCAAACACCATGTAAAAGTATTATTTACATCAAGCCCACTTCAATACAGTGGAGTGCTGCAGCCCTCTGAGACACCTGGTCCATTGCCAGCTCTTGTGTAACTTACTTCACTCGAGCAGCTAGCTCCCTTTGCTTAGCTGAGCTAGGCTTCCCATTGCTCCCCATCCCCTCCATGGACAGGATGCATAAACAAGATGTTTAGTTTCCTATGTTAATTAACTTTTTTTCTAGTCGTTTGCTATAATGCGTCCACTAAGTGTTGTATTGCTATAAAATTGGGGGATGTTCATGTTGTGAGAATTCCTCACTTCAGAAGTTAAATTGTTTTCGTTCATTTTTAACATGTGAGAAATTAAGTATTAATTTCAGTATTAAATTATAGTTGAGATAATAATTAGCATAATGTTATTGTTTCTTCTTCAACCAGCAGTGTGCATACCTAATTCTAAAAGGGAAGTTTCAATCAATATAACTGAATCTTTTATTTTAGTTAATAAAATTAAGCATGTACAATAAATTGAAAACTCTATAGTGTACAAAACTTTTATTGAATAGTGATCCAAGGATTGATCTAGAAGATGCCATGTTGTGGCATCTTTTTCAGTGATTATATTTCTAAATAATAAATTTTCTTTTAAATTCAGTTTAAACATTTTATGATTTAAAATATAGAAAAATATGTGTATGCATAACTTGACATAATATGAGCCAAACAAAAGATAAATAATGATGCTACTTATATTTCTGAATGAACTTTTATTTTCTATTTTTTATAGCGTGCAATTATAAAATTTATAAAATAAAAAAAATGAATATGATAAAAATTATTCTTTAAATAAATCATTTTTCCCTGCCAAAAATGGATAAACTAAAAAAGGGAGTTTACTTTGAACTTAAAAAGCATTAATCCCCTACCCCAGCAGAAAGTGAAATAAAGTGATCAGTGTTTTCTGTCCACCTGTCTGTTCATCAAATATTTCATGGCAACCGTGTCAGATTATAAGTTTGGCAATCATATTTTTAGTACTTGATTATCACCAAATAGCAGGGCCATTTCGTCTTTGCTTTTCAAATGCTAATATCTGGGGGAAAAAATAACAACAGAAATGAGTATATTTTGCGAAAATCTGTCTTTGAGTAGGCCTATGTTTTAACCAAGTCTTAAACTATCCCCGTAGCTCAAAGAATATATGTCAGCCTTACCTGGTTTTGAATTCATACAGAGAACTCATCAGGGCCTGTCAGCCGATCAGGTGTGACAAAGACTAATGCTGTAGGATCACTTAAAAAGTGAGTTTGTGAAAACCACCATCAGACCTGAGAGAAACACTAGCCTATACTTCATCTGACTGACTAAGTGGTATAAGAAATATCAATGGGTACACTTGCCTCTATCATGACAACACATCTCGCCCTGGCAGAAGACGGCAGGAACTCCGCATACAACGTCACTCTGTAACAAATATCAGTGGCGTGTGCTATAATAACGTTACTGGATAATGTGCCGTGTGCTGTAATAACGTTACTAGACAGTGTGCCGTGTGCTGTAATAACGTTAGTAGACAGTGTGCCGTGTGCTGTAATAACGTTAGTAGACAGTGTGCCGTGTGCTGTAATAACGTTAGTAGACAGTGTGCCGTGTGCTGTAATAACGTTAGTAGACAGTGTGCCGTGTGCTGTAATAACGTTACTAGACAGTGTGCCGTGTGCTGTAATAACGTTAGTAGACAGTGTGCCGTGTGCTGTAATAACGTTAGTAGACAGTGTGCCGTGTGCTGTAATAACGTTAGTAGACAGTGTGCCGTGTGCTGTAATAACGTTAGTAGACAGTGTGCCGTGTGCTGTAATAACGTTACTAGACAGTGTGCCGTGTGCTGTAAATGTAATAACGTTACTAAACAGTGTGCCGTGTGCTGTAATAGCGTTACTAGACAGTGTGCCGTGTGCTGTAATAGCGTTACTAGACAGTGTGCCGCGTGCTGTATAACGTTACTACAACGAGCTTTTAAAGTTGGAAATATTTTTTATATTCGATAATTACAGGAGAGGTGTAAACTCCAATTGCTTTGTGGCGGCGGCTTCAGCCTCTCTGAGGACATCTCTTGGCATACGCTTGGTCTCTGTTGCATGAGGGTAGCCCAGGCCAGTAATCCAAGAAGAACGAGCATTGATAAACCAATTTTACTAGACAGTAAACTATATACAAAAATTACCGTAAAGAATATCGTCTCTAATGTCCATAAGGTGGCGACACCGGCTGGTGCGCCCACGAAACATCCTTCCCTTTAAGGAAAATAAATGTCGTGATAGTTCTTGATCTGTTCTCATAATTAAACTAGATATTTCTTGGCACCGCAGGTGCCATAGTATCGGCAGACAATTAATCCACCCCGCCCCCTTTAAGAATAGCCCCCCCCCCCCCCCCCCCCATCTTCAGCAGCATATACTGACACTTGGCAAGCAACTATGGAACATCTATCAACTTGAGAAACAATATTTTTCACCAAATATGGAGGCAATACAGAGAATCACGATTATGAAAAAGGGATGAATTTATACTATAAAAATGGTAAGGTAGGTGGCGAGCAATTTTCATCAAAAACAAAAGAACAGATGGACACCACACAAAAAATGGCAGATGGCGCCACCAGTCTTGCATACAAGATGGAGGAGGCCAAGATCTATGGTTAATGTACAGTTTCAGACCAATACAGCACACCACTCCTAAGAAAAGAGCATTAATCTATTCTACAAAAAAAGAAAGGTAGGTGGCGCCACCTGTCTGGTCTACGAGAACATTTTCAACGATTAATAGACATGCAAACTTTGAATCACTCTGGAGATATGAGCAATTTTCACCGAAAGCACATGTACAGATTGACACCATGGCAAAGCGATTGCAGATGGCGCCACCAGTCTTGCGTACAAGATGGAGGAGTCCAAGATCTATGGATATGCACAATTTCAGGCCAATAGGCCAAATCACTCCTGAGAAAAGGGCATTAATTTATTCAACAAAAAGGGAAGGAAGGTGGCGCCACCTGTCTGTTTTACGAGAAAACTTCCCAAGATGGATGGACATGCCAAATTTCAGACTAATACCTTGAACAGCTCTGGAGATTTGAGCTATTTTCACCCAAAGCACATGTACAGATGGACGCCATGGCAAACGATTGCAGATGGCGCCACCAGTCTTGAATACAAGATGGAAGTATGTACATGCATAATTTCAGCCCAATCTGCCCATAAGTTTTAGACTTTTAATGCTCACATTACTGTTAAGTGGCAATGATGGGGAATTAAAAGGCACGAAAACAAGAGAGAGACCGAAGGTGACGCCACCTGTCTTCCGCATGAGACAAAACTATCCAAGAACTTTGGTCAATTTGATTTTTGGATCAATCCATGAATCCCTTTTTTAGATATCTATAATTTTGTGTGATTTTCACCATATATGGCAATATTCAAAGTCAAGGCCCCTCTCATAGGAAAGGTCATGACCCCAATTTAAAAATACATCATCCCATAACCCATGTCTATGTATTTGCATAGTATGAAAGAAATCTGTCCGTTAGTTTTTGACTTAAATGCTCACAGTATTGTTAAGTGGTAATGGAAGGGGTATTAAACGGCACGAAAACAAGAAAATGATAACAGATGGCGCCACCAGTTCCCGGTACATGACAACACTATCCAAGTTCTTCGTTCAAGTTGATTTTTGGATCAATCCATGCAAGATTTCTTGAGATATTTAAGAATTTGTGTGATTTTCCCCAAAATGGACATATTCAAGGTCAAGGTCACTCTCCTAGTAAAGGTCATGTCCTCATTTTAAATTGGCTTCGTCCTCTCACCTATATCTATGCACATGTCAAGATTAGTAAAGATCAATGAAATATTTTTTGAGTAATCGCGTCCAAACGAAATCTCTGCGGCGGCGGCGGCGGAGACGGCGCAACCGTGCCTAAACCATAGCATCTCCAGACTTTGTCTGGCGATACAAAAATAGTGTCCTTGTCATGGGGCCATAATGGCACAGTTCTTCCCTGCTGTGATTGTAAGTATCTTATGCATAATGCGCAAAATGTATTTAAAAATCACCAGAATTATCCAATAACGACACTTAAACGTCTAATCATCAGTAATGGAGTACGTAGGTGACTGCACCCAAATACTGTTATAACATAGGTCTAATCTTTTAGCACTTTTTACCACTCTACCATATCCGGTCTTGTACGGCGCACTGGTGGTTGGCGATTCATCACACCTGACATCTGGTGTACTCACAGGTTCATCCTGTGAAGCATTTCCTTGCGGAGATAATACATTCGTATCAGACACACATGGTGGTCTTGGGGTAAAGGCTATTGAATCTCGAGGGGGGGGGGGGGGGCGGACTGCTAGGGACTGTGTGATACGAAGGAACCATCTGTTTCAATGATACGTTTTTCCGTCCTCTGTGGCAAACTTGTATGATCTGCTTTGAAGCTTCTTGGTAACTGTAGCTTTACGCCAGTCCTTTTGCTGACCATCAATCGGTTGCATACGCACTTTGGCACCGGTTTCTTGAGGTCTTAGTGTCCGGTTAGTTTCGTTCCTTTGTGCTACATTTTGGCTGGTGATCTCTTGGAAGACTTTGTCATTGGCCACTTGCGTGTTCGGGGCTTCAGTAATACATTTGTTGTTGGCAACAACGTTTCGGTGCGCCTGTTCATTAAACGCTGTACAGGACTGGAGTTCAGTCCTTCTTGTGGCGTGTTTCTCAGATTCAGGGAACCAAGATATGGATCCTCATGGTTTTTAAGAGACTTTTTCATGAGACACTTCGCGATTTTTACAGCTGCTTCAGCTGCACCATGCTGTTGCAAGGACTGCTAGTCATTTGTGTGATACTCCATTAACGCGAAAAATTTTTAAACACATCAGACGTAAACTGGGGGCCATTGTCACTGATAACTTTGTTCGGTATCCCATGTTTGGCAAAATGATGTTTCATTTTAGTCACAACTGTTTCTGCTTTAGTGTCTGGCAAATAGACGACCTAAAAAAAGCGACTGAAGTAGTCCACAGAAACAAGGTACTCACGGCCTTGAATACTGAATATATCAGTACCTAGTTTCTCCCAAGGTCTATCTGGAACTTCATGGAGGATCAGTGGCTCCTTTTGTTGCTTGTCTGGGAGATGCTCATATATCACAGGCCTCCACAAACTGCCTGATCTCACTTGACATTCCCGGCCAGAACACTTGCTCACGGGCTCTGCGTAGGAATGATTTGATGCCTGAATGTCCTATATGCACATTACGTTTGATATCTAATCTTAGCGAGATGGGGATGACAACACGGTCACCTCTGAGGACAATACCATCCTGAATAGTCAGTTTGTCTCGGTATCCATAATAAGGTAGTATTGGTGGTGGAACCTCACTCTTACTAGGCCATCCCTTCATTATGCTTTCTTTCAAGAGTTCCAATGTAGGATCATCTTGGGTCCAAGCGGATTTCACCGAGTCGTTTGTCATTGATCGGTGTAAATGATAGGTTGTTCATTGCACCGACAGAGTCTGGTTCATCACTGTTAACTGGCGCACGAGATAGCGTATCCGGGATTGTCAGTTCTTTGCCAGAATTTTTCACAAGCTTGATGTTGTATTCTTATGCTTGAAGTAGAAAATTTCGCAAGCTTCGCGGTGCCTTTGGCAGTGGTTTGTTCTTTATGGTTACCAGCGGCAGGTGATCAGTTAACACAGTAACATCCCGTCCGTAGGTATAGTGATGAAACTTCTTAAGTCCGTACAGGACTGCTGCCATCTCTTTCTCAATGGCAGCAAAACCATCCTTTTCACGAGCTTAAGTTTCCTGCTAGCATAGGCTATGGGTTTCCCCTCTTGCATCAACACGGATCAGATACCATAGTTACTGGCATCATTCTGTAGTATGAGTTCTTTCTCAGGATTATAGTAAGTATGTTAGAGTTTGACGAAGGTTTGCTGTTTCACATCTGACCCTGTCTAAGGAAAATCTGCATTGGGTCTGCTGGGTCTGTAGTTCGGCAAAAGCTGTGAGAGGTATTTCATCATACCTAGAACCTGTAGGATATTGCTAATTTCCAGACAGTTTTTACATGACACTTAGTTTTATGTTACACCGGCACTAATTGTGTATGACGTCACCACTTTCTGTGGTTCTGTGTACCCGCCATGTTGGCCAGACAATGGTTGAATCAAACTTCGTTATGTTCCTGGAATTGTCATTACTTATGTAAAACACGACAATTGGCGAACGAGTACGGGATAGTAGATCGTTGCGGACCCAGAGGCACGAGCTGTCGAACTTTATGGACACTAGCTGTAAGTTCTAGGAGTTGCGCTCTGTCACGAGATGACTCGCGCCACGAGGTCGGCCGTGAGCGATAAACGGTGCATATAAGTGGTGAGTGGTCAAAGAGACTTTATATCCAAGTTGATTCCGTGCTAACTGTACCAGTAGTCAGATTTTTTTTATTGAAGAAACGTAAAGTAACTACGAGAATGGCTCTTTCTGAACTCTCGATGCCCATGTTTGTCCTTGAGCCAAAGGAAACAGCTGGTCAACGGTGGCCACGCTGGCTTGCAAGATTCGATAATTACTTGTGTGCCGCTGGTATTGACAAGGCTCCACGGCAGCGTGCAATGTTATTGCACATGATTGGTGACGAACTTTATGGGATTTTTGACACTTTAACTGAGGCTGCTCCTGACACATCAAACAGAGAAACTGTATCTGATACAGCTAAGGCTGCACTGAATGCTTATTTTGCACCTAAACGATACGTAGAATTCGAACTTTTCAACTTTCGTAATGCACAGCAGCAGGAACATGAAGACCTAGATGGATTTTAAGCCAGATTAAAACAATTGTCTGTGAACTGTGATTTTACAAATCCTGAAGCAGAGATTAAATCTCAAATCATACAGAAGTGCGCCATGCACAAAGTCAGAGAAGAGGGTATTATTAAGCCCCAGTTGTCCCTACAGGATTTGTTAAAATTTGGCAGGACATTAGAGGCATCCAAGCGTCAGACAAAACTAATGGAACAGAAGATGATGACAAGTTCATCTTGCCAGTCCCCATTAACTTCAGGTGTCCACAAGTTGACAAATAAAACAAGGCCAAGGCATAATGTGAAATCTGCTGGTGCAACATCTATTAGTGTTAGGTCAACACCAAACAAGACATGTTTTAACTGCGGTGGGAGTTGGCCCCATCGAAATGTCGTCGATGTTCCGCCTATGGCAAAAGCTGTCGAAGCTGTAATTCTGCTAATCATTTTGCCACAGTGTGTCGAAAGAAAAAGTCTAGTTCACGTGTCAGCAATACAGTGAAAGTGCTTGACAATGAATCTGATTCTGATAGTGACTTAGCTTTAAAGGTGATCACATCTACAAACAAGCCAGATGTTATATGGGTAACGCCCACAATTCAAGGTAAAGAGTTGAAAATGGAGCTTGATACCGGCTCATGCGTGTCTGTTATCAGCCAGTCAGATTTTGAAGCACAATTTCATGATGTTCCATTACACAGTACTACGGACACTCTAAAAACATTTTCGGGACAGAAAATCCGACCTGTGGGTGTAGCTACAGTGACTGTAGAATATGGTGAACAAGTGAAGCAGCTAGAGCTGTTTGTAGTTGAGACAGATAGTCCTCCACTATTCGGTCGAGCTTGGCTGAAAGAAATACAAATTGATTGGCCGGAAATCAAGACAGTACGCCAGATGTCTCTACCCAGACAACAGAAGTTAACTAGTTTACTCACCAGATTTGACCCCCTTTTTGATGGTGATGTTGGTCACATGATTGGGATTCAAGCGCACTTGGATGTAAACAGCTGTGAACCAAAGTTTTACAAACCTAGGCCTGTGCCCTATGCCTTGCGGCAGAAGGTTGAGGATGAACTAGACAGGTTAGTCAGTTCAGGCATTTTGTCACCAGTCAGCCACAGTGATTGGGCTACACCAATCGTTCCTATAGTAAAACGTGATGGCTCCATCCGCATATGTGGAGACTTTAAAGTAACTGTAAATCCACACTTGAAAGTTGATGTATATCCATTACCCAAAATTGAGGACATGTTTGCGAACTTAGCAAATGGGAAGTGTTTTACTGTTATTGATCTCGCACATGCATACCAACAGATGGCGGTTGATGAGGCTAGCAAAAAGATCTTGGTTATCAACAGGCATAAAGGGTTGTTTATGTACAACAGACTCTGTTTCGGCATTGCATCAGCGCCAGCTGTGTATCAGCGCGCAATTGAACAGGTGTTGCAGGGACTGCCGGGCGTGCAGTGCTTTTGGATGACATTTTAGTTACGGGACAGTCTGATGAGGAGCACCTGCTAAATTTAGAACAAGTTTTGCAACGTTTGCAAGAATACGGATTGAAAATCAAGAAATTCAAATGTGAATTCTTCAAATCTAGTGTGAATTACTTGGGGCACGTCATTGATGCAGAAGGGCTCCACACCTCTGAGGACAAAGTCAAAGCTATCTTGGAGGCTCCCAGTCCTCAAAATGTGCATCAACTGAGATCGCTGCTTGGTTTGATCAACTATTATTCCAGATTTCTGCCTATGTTGTCCAGTGTTCTGTACCCACTCAACCAGCTGCTGAACAAGTCAGCACAGTGGCAATGGACATCTCAGTGTGATGAGGCACTCCAGAAAGCTAAGGAAAAGTTGACATCCTCCAGGGTACTGACTCACAACGATTTAAATTTGCCAGTAATTCTCGCTGCCGATGCATCCGCCTTTGGCATAGGCGCAGTCATTTCACACAAAATGAGTGATGATGAAGAACGCCCGATAGCATTTGCGTCACGAACCTTGAGCAAAAGTGAACAGAACTATTCGCAAGTCGAAAAAGAGGCACTGAGTCTGATTTTCGGGGTGAAGAAGTTTCATCAATATCTATTTGGACGTCAGTTTACGTTGGTCACAGATCACCTCCCACTCACAACTATCTTCGGCTCAAAGAATGCGGTACCTGCATTAACTGCTGCCAGATTACAACGCTGGGCATTGTTTCTTGCAGGTCATCAATACAAGATCATTTACAAGTCTTCCTCTCAGCATTGTCATGCAGATGGACTGAGTAGGTTACCGCTAAATATTCAGCCTGAGGAAGATGACCGTCTTGATGATTATCTAGTGTCGCAGTTTGAGAACTGTTTACCTGTCACAAGTGATATGATCAGAGCTGAAACGCGCCGTGATCCAACACTCTCCAAGGTCATGGACTATACGCAGAGAGGATGGCCTCCCAAGGATAGTGTTGATGAAATGTTGTCCTAGCTCGTAACTACCGGGGAGGCAGGAAATGGCTTCCTGGTGTTGTTAGTGCCAAGAGTGGACCCGTTTCGTATGAGTTAGAGATGGATACCGGAGAAAAATGGTATCGTCATGTAGAACAAATTGTCAGTTATTATGAGTGTCACACAGAAGAGTGTAGTGATAATTCTGCAGAGCATGATTTTACTCCTGTGCCGGAACCAGGAGGTGTTTGTGTTCCTAGTTTTGAGAATCCTGATAGTGGTGATAATACATGTTGTTTGAAAGATAAATCGGTTGTACAAGTATCTCTGGAAGATACAGTGAACGACACCATAGATGCTGAGGAATCTGATAGTTCAAGTGAAATTGTGAGTGATACCACTGCTAGTGTTGATATCAGGGTTACGCCAGAGCGTTATCCTAAGAGGAAACGTAAACCGAGAAAGATTATGGACTTATAACTCAGAGACTTTATTTGTACGTACTGGATACGTGGTTTCAGAGAGACAGTTCTACAATAAGGTTCTTTTGATTTTTATATTTAATGATAACAAGACCATAACACCTCAGTTCTGTTGTTTCACATGCCGGAGTTAGTAATCGCATGGTATCAAGTTTAAATGTTTACAGTGGATATGTTTAACAGTTGGTAAGGTTTAGCATTTACTGTGGCATATGTAAATTGTCAAAATATGATGCACAAAATCTAGATTATTTGTAGACTTTTAAATTCTACCCTGTAGTTGTTTTAACCAAAGTTTTATTTGAGAGTGCTGAGTTATTTAACAACTGCGATACCTAGTTTAATATTTGTAACTTAAGGTTTTTTTCACGGTTATTGATTAACTCTTTCATGGCCACAGTTTAACTCTTTCAGTACCAAGTAAATATATATGTCTTTTGATATCATTTATTATCTTGTCAGTAAACCACTCACACTATCCAGATTTTACTACACAACCTATGCTAACTAAAGATGTAGAGGGGAGGAGTGTAGGATATTGCTAATTTCCAGACAGTTTTTACAGGACACTTAGTTTTATGTTACACCGGCACTAATTGTGTATGACGTCACCACTTTCTGTGGTTCTGTGTACCCGCCATGTTGGCCAGACAATGGTTGAATTAAACTTCGTTATGTTCCTGGAATTGTCATTACTTATGTAAAACACGACAGAACCCTCCTCCGTTCGTCAACGATGGTTGGAGCTTGGGGATCAGTGTGAATTCTCACCTTTTCAGGATCTATCTCTATTCCATCTTAAGTGATCATATGACCTATGAAAGTTGTCTGACATTTCTTCACCTGGAGCTTGTTTTAACTGCTGTTGAGTTTGACACCTTGTTCCTTGCATCGACAAAGAAATCGCTCAAACTTAATGTCATGCTCAATTTCATCAGCTCCATGCACCTCAAAATAATCGGCGATGCAAATTACTCCCGGTAGGTTGTCAAGAGCTTTAAAAAGTTCTTTTGGAAGATCTTTGCTGTTACTGAGAGACCAGAAGGTAGTCGACACCACCTGAAACGTCCAAAACCCATGTTTCTGCATTAAACTAAATGGAATTATTTTACCTTTTTCATCTAACAAGTCCCTTACATACCACATGCCATCATGGAAAGTTTTATTCAAATGAAATATTTATTTATGCGCATTATGTCATATCATTTGATTATATATATATTGCTATAATTATATCTGATATTATACCATGCCTTTAACACTTCCATGCAAAACGGATCTAATACTTTTCCTGCCTGTTTAAAAGCCATTATTTCATAGGAACAATAAAAAAACATATGGGGAAGTGAGCAAAATTTCCACATATTATTCCACAGAAGTTTCCATGCACTCCCAGTTCCATATATATATATATTTTATCCACTGTAACCTGCATGTGTTGATAATACATTCTAAATGTGGGGCTTTTAATCCACCTAGCTCTGTATCCTGAATAAGTATTTTTCTTTTAACTTTCTCACTCCTTCTATTCCAAACCTAAATATTAAATTATTTAAAATTTTAATGACCTCTTCTGGGATTGAGAGGCTTGAAAAATCATACTGAAAATGGGATATTATGAATGATTTGACGATTTGTATTCTACCTATTACTGTTAAATGCCTTCCCTGCCAGCTATTAATAATATGTTTCATCTTTTTTTTTTTAATTTATCATAAAGATTGCATTTTCTGCCTACTCCTGGTCATATGATAAATAAATACCAAGCACTTTAATTTTATTTCCAGGCCAGTTTATACCAAAAGGTTTAGCAGAATGATATTTTTCTTCTCCTAACCATAAACCTTCAGTTTTATTTTTGTTTATATAAAGGCCAGATATGTTTGAGAAATCACACATGATCTTAAATAAACATTTGCCAGAAGGTTCATCGGCCACTAGTGCAGTTACATCATAGGCATAACCTAGTATTTTAATTTCTTTATAATTAATTTGTATACCTTTTATTTTCTTTTCTTGTCTAATTTTATAGGATAAAGCTTCCATTGACAATATGAATAAATACGGTGACAAGGGGTCACCTTGTCGAACTCCTCTTTCAATATTGATACGTGCAGACAAGTGTCCGTTTTTCAATACATTACTGTAAAAGTTTGAGTAGATTGTATTTATACACTTACAGAAATTTTCTCCAAAGTTAAATTTTCTCAGAACTTTAAACATATATGACAATTTTAAGGAATCAAACGCTTTTCTAAAATCTATTGCCAGCAGCATACCTGGTAAATCCCTTTCTTCCATGTATGGCAGTAAATCTGTTACAAATCGTGTTACGTCAGTAATATGTCGGCCTTTAATAAACCCAGCCTGACCCGTATTGATTAAATCTGGCAAAAATGTAATGATTCCGTTAGCTAGTGCCTTGGATAAATTTTATAGTCTGTATTGAGTAATGAAATAGGACGCCAGTTTTCCAGCAGTGTGAGGTCTTGTCCTTTGTCTAGTAATGTGATTATTGCCTGTCTTTGTGTTACAAAAAGTTGACCAATATCATTTGAATAGTTGAAAGAATCCAAAATATTTTTTGTTCAAAATTATGCCATAGAACTTTATAAAATTCAACTGGTATTCCATCACTACCTGGACTTTTATTTGGTTTCATGCTTATTAGTGCTGTTTTATATTCTTCTAAAGTAAGTGGACCATCACAAAATATTTTTTCTTCTTCAGACAGTTCTGGCAATTTAAGATTATTTAAAAATGTATCCATTTTATTATCCGTGGGCTGTGAGCTCGTGAACTAATTTTCATAAAATTGCCTCTGCAATTCTAATATCTCTTTCAAATCAGTTGTAAATTGACCACTTGCATTCACTAGTTTACAGACATTTTTATTGCTTTCCTTTTGTCCAGATTCCAAAAATACTTTTTTCACCTTGATCGTGCCACCTGGATTTTGAAAAAGATTATTACACCCTTAGTTTTTTTTTGATCTATTTTTCCAAATTATTTTTTGTCTATGAATATGATTGATTTAGAAGATTTCTGTCTTCTTGATTCATATCTGTATCTAACAATTCTTCTTTTATTCTTAACTGTTCCTTCAGTTCTTTCTCTTTACCTTTTCTATCTTTAACCCTCTGTTTACTATATGATATGGAGAATTCTTTTATTTTGCATTTAATATTCCCATTTGATTTGTGGATTTGTAAACTTTTACATTCATCTTGCCACAATTTTTTTTCATATAAATCTTTCAAAAAGTCGGTTTTTTTAAAGTATGATATATTCATTTTCCAATAATCTTTACCTCTTTTCTCAGGCCGAATACCTTAAAACTTTAACTGGGCTATGATCAGACTGATATGCTGCTTCTATAAAAATAACTTCTATATGGTCATGTAAACAATTTGAGACAAGCCAAAAATCGAATCTGCAGCGACTATCTGGGTTCTTTCTACGCCAAGTATATCTTTTCCAGTCAGGGTATCTTTGCCGCCATTAATCTGACAAATTGAAGGTTTCATTCATTCCGCAATGATATCTTTAACTACTTGTTTAATTTCCATTGTAATACCATTCTCATCCATATTATTATCCATGACAAGATTAAAATCTCCCCAAAGAAAAATGTTACAATCCCCTTCTGACCAGAATTTAACCATAACTTGTTTCAATTAAGAAAAAAATAACGTTTTTGTTCACCATATCTATTTGGAGCATAAATATTTATCAGAATAAAAAGTACAACCTAGCATTATATTCGACCTTCATCATCAAAGTACGATTTTTTACTATTATATCAAACTCATTACGAATTAATATCGCAACCCCTCTACTGTGTCTAGTTCCATGAGAACAGAACACTATCTTCTAAATGTTTAGAGCTGTAAGTTTCTTGTAAAAAATAATATCAATACATTCGGTTTGTAGCATTCTGAACAAACCTCTTCTTTTCCTTGTTTTATTTAAACCCCGGATATTTAATGTTTTAACTGTCATGTTACGATTACCAAAGTTATTCATTCTATGTTCACTGCTTTCCAAGTAACAAATAGTGACCGCTGTTTCAAAATATTCCAGTTCAAAACAGACCTGAGTGCACAAAGATTAAACCCAAATAATACCCCAGTAAATACACGTTTGCTTTGTCCATACCCTATTACAGGGCAAAAATAGTAACATCTAACACAAAAAAAAAATTTAAGAGGCTTACTCCCGCTGTGGTAACAAAACATCCAAGAAAGTACATTAAGTTATACTTTAATACAACATATTAGTAATATATCCCTATGTGTAACGGCACTCACAGCCATTAACTGATACATTTGGTATATTATTCTATTATTCAGTCCAAACACATGACGTGCAGAGTTAAAATCACTGTCATTATATATATTTACAAGAAACAGCTTTACTGATTGTTTCATTTGCAAGGAATCATAAATTATATTAACATTAAGATTAAGATTTAAAAACAGTGTAGAAGATAAAAGTTCTGTTTAAGTCTAAATTATAATATAATTATGCAATCTAATTAAAAAAAGGAGTGTTTACAATATCATCATGTTTTTCTTTAAAGCTTCTACCCTTTTATTTATGTATTAAAAACAATATTCAAGTTAACAAAGGTTAACAAAATGGTAGCAAGTTGTTCCTTTTACCAGTTGCACATATGGTGATTACAAAATTAGGATTTAACTAGGGAACCAGAGGCTCGACGCTCAGCTGTATTTGTCTATAAGAATATTTTCATAGAAAATTTTCAGAATGACGGTCCTGTGACCTTAACCAATGATCTTGTGACCAAAAAATCTGAGAACTTATTATCCTTGAACTTGCAGCATTTAGATTATTGTAACAATGTTCTAAAAAAATGTGGGTCCAGTGACCTTGACCTCTGAACAGGTAACCTCAAAATCTACAGATTTCTTCCATTTTGGGCAAGTAAGCCATGGGTCAAAGATGGACAGTTAGGGATGAAAAGTTTGATTTACATTGCATCCACAATCATTTTAAGGATATGGCTCCTATGACCTGCACTTTTGACCTCTGGACCCTAAAAATCAAAATAGTCTTACTTAAGTGGTGGGTCATTAATAAATCAAGTTTGAAGCCAATCTGTCCAGCAAACGCAGAATTATCATCTGTAAACTAGTTTTTGAATGGATGGGCCCTGTGACCTTGACCTTTGACCCTATGACCCCAAATCGAAAAGAATCTTCCCCAATTGGCAGGCGAGTAATATCTTGAAATGAGGGGTTTGTGATGAAAAGTTTGGCTTGAAATGCATACACATTCCTTTTAAAGAAATGGGGCCTGTGACCTTGACCTTTGACCTCAAATCGACAGGGTTCTCACTTTAGTGGTGAGCCATATATAAGTTAAGTTTGAAACCAACATTTCAGACTAAA
Source organism: Sipunculus nudus (assembly GCA_026874595.1). NCBI lineage: Eukaryota > Metazoa > Annelida > Sipuncula > Golfingiida > Sipunculidae > Sipunculus > Sipunculus nudus. Next base: position 49,596,838 of record CM049312.1, read on the forward strand.
CTGGAGTTATCATCTGGAAACTAATTTGTGAACAGATGGCCCCTGTGACCTTGACCTTGTGACCCCAAATTCATTTATGCTCTCCCTATACCGGCAAGTCAGCTAAATGTGTATGATGGAAAGTTTGGGATGAAAAGCTTGGCTTAAAATGCAGTCATAATCTTTTTAAATAGGTGGGTCTTGTGACCTTGACCTTTGACCTCATGACCAAAAAATCATACAGGTAGACCGGCTTCTGTGGCTCAGGGGTAGAGCGCAGGACTTAAAGCCGAGAGATCGTGAGTTTGAATCTCAGCCGAGGCGGTGAGGTTTTTCACAGTCGGCCCCCACCCAGGGTTAGCGCTCTCCAGGCTTAATGGGAAGGTCGTGCCCAACGGCCGCGTTTCACTCACTAACGAGTGCGCCTTTCGGGGGTTCTCGGTGGTATGATTACCAACCCAGGGCCCGCAGGTGCAGTAGTCACCGGGCCTGGTTAACGCCAGGATATAAACATGAGAGGAAGCGTGTGATACTGCCCTGTCACGTAGTCCCAAACCGGAATGGAAAACTGCAGATAAACATATACTTAGTTAAGCTAGCATTAAAAAATTGAAGCGGTTACATCCAACAACAAATATATTTAAAAAAAATCATACAGGTTTTTCTTTAGTGGTTGGCCATGTGTAAACCATGTTTGAAATCCATATGTCAATCCAACCTGGAGTTATCATCTGGAAACAAATTTGTGTGGATGGACGGATGGGCAGACAGATGAACAGACAGGGTGATTACTATAGGGCATCCACTTGTGATCAATTAACACACCAGGTTTTGGGAAACTAGATGAGAAACTGACATGATTGTTGTCATTTAATAGAAAAATATTCGTTAAAAAATACAGGTGGCACCACCACTTTTCGGGAACTGACAAAACTAGTCATGGTCAATTTTCAAGGCAAATCCATGCGAATCCATGAGAATCCATGCATTAATTATCAAGATATTGGAGGTTTTGTATAAAATTTTTGATTATACCAGGGGGTATTTACAAGCCCCATAGCTCGGAGGATATAGGTCGCTGTGACCTAATTTCAGGTTTCGAAGGAGATTTTTTATTGACCTCCCTGGATGTTCACTTAAAAGTTTCTAGGACCAGCAGTTACGATTTGTGCCCTGCTAACGGACGGCCAGACGGACGACGGACAAAGCGTAATTCATATACCTCAGTTGACTTTCAGTCAGCTTAGCTAAAAAAAAACTCAGGCAATGCATCACTCAGCAGAATAGGAACAAGTGAATTAAGTCAACCACTTATGATATCAAAACGTCCAAAATGTATCACGTCCCAGAATTTATGAATTACACTTTGAAAAGGAGTGTTTTACACAAAATAATACCCTCTGGCAGGAAGAGGAGCCTCTCTTGGTTTACTAACATCTGTGTCACCAGAGAACTATGACTAAGTTATTGTATTGCATGTTCTACTAGAACTTCTAGTAGGCAATATAAACAGATGATTGTTTTGATAATCTATTATATATATATATATATATATATATATATATATATATATATATATTAAATGGAGCATTATGTTTAGATATAAGCTCAAGGACTTTAGTTAGAGAGGACACGTTTCATTTGTTGTTAATTTCAGTACAGTTTAATTCTGTCGGGGCCGTTACTGTTGGGAAGTCTCTATAATAACGAGTGTTTGCTGTCAATTCCAAAGGAATAGCACCTGCTTATATTGGTTTTTCCCAGGTTTTGTCTCTGGAGGCGTGTCAATATTGGAATTCATGTTGTTATTGACGGTCAGCATAATAGGGAGTGTCCAGAGGACGGTCAGGACTTCTGACGTCAGCAAGCATATATAAGTCTTGATTAAGACATAATTCACTACCCGATAAGCGCGCAAGTCGGTGTAGCCGAACGATATCTGCATTCTAGGGGCAGGTCTGCACACATTACAGGCTAAACAGCTGAGATATGATGTCTATAAGCAAAGATAGTCGGTGTCTGAGGAAGGCCACTTTGTAACGGACTTCAGAGCTAGCGCCGCATTTTGCAGATGGACAAGGATACAATTTAATATGGCATGGCTTCTTACCTAACATCTGACACTTGTACAGTTTTGGGGAAATTACTTATCAAATTTTAAAATACATAAGCTAAGATTCATCATTATATGGTATGAAAATTAAATCAAAAGAGCTTTTGGGAAATATTTGTGCCTGATTCTATTTTGAGGTAATTTAATTTTTTAAATGAAAGCTAATAATTTCCCAAATTCCATCCTGTCTTCAATACATCTTTATAAGCAAAACCTATTTATATCCTCAAAATAAACTACATCATATTATTAGCTAAAGTAGTCAGTAGAAAATAAGTACCCCCCCCCCCCCCCATGCACAGTTAAATATGATTTGATGTCCCATGATCAAAGTTGGCCTAAATTTAAGGTAATGATTTAACATTAATGCTAATAATTCAAATAATGTACAAATTTCTGATCTAATTACTCGTATATTACTGAATCTTAATTCCAGTTATAAGCTTAAACAAGTGAGACATGCTTCATGACGCTTAGCTGACTAGCGTGACAGTATGGCCTTACATTCATAACTGTCAGTCATATTTTTGTTAACCTGATCAAATTTGATGAAATTTGCAGGAGGACAGGAATATTTATCTAATTAAAGCATATAACATGACAGTTCAGGGAAAATACATGATTGCTGGGATAATTCTGTGACATGATTGATATTTAAAAATATCCTTTTGAAAGCCAATTATTAAAAGAATGGTTAAGGTGAGGCCACTTGTGTTGTACAGTGGATGAACATAAGGTATATATATTAATATAAGTTTTTAAGGTAATCCATGTGAGCATTATTAAAAATGTGCTTCTCTATGAACTCCACTCAGTAAAGACCCAATATACTGGACTTTCATTCCTGTCAGTTTTTTTTTTGGTGAAGTAATTCCTGACTGACAAGTCTTTGCAGGATTATATGGATATATGCCTGGCTATATTCTTTTAATGTTACAATTCTTATGGTTATGTGTGCAAAAGGGATTCAAAAAGGCTGCCTGGTGGTAATAATGGCATTCTGTGAGACCGAAATGCAGCAGCAAACATCGTCTCATAGGCACCAAACATTTAGAAATACAGATGCTGCCCTAACAAGAGCATTTGCAAGGTAGATGCTTGGCAGATCAAGTCAAGCCATCAGTTTGTGTTTCTCTTCGAAGAATCAAATTTGAGAAACATATGTGCAATACGTAAATAATTATTGGGTTCCCAATCCGATATTGTTTACTTCAAACTCATTTGAGAACTTTGTTGAAACAGTTTCTGCACCATATTTGAGGAAGAATATCTAGTACTTCAAAAGCTATGAGGTTCAGAAGAAATCCTTTATTTCCACATGCTTGGCCTTGAACCTCAAGACCAAGGTCTCTTCTGAGAAACTGGTTGAAACCATTCAAGGGCGTGAGCAGGATTTTAGCATAGATGGGGGCTCACGACCGGAAGAATTCTGATGGGACCCCCTTCCCCCCCCCCCGCCCTTCGGCCAAGACAGTCGACAGAAGCGCTATGATCTATAAACGTCCCCCACCCCAACCCCCCCCCACATCGGATGTTATTAAATTGTATCAAATTACAAACCCACAAATTCTACTGTTTTTTGCATAGAGTTAGGCCTACTTCGCGTCAGGGATGACAGTCTCTGACGATTTTTATTGTGTCTATATTCGATCAAATTATTAAGATGAGTTAAAACTAAATTATGTTTGAGTAGAAAGGATATATTTCATTCATATTTCTGGAATACTATGTTGACGCCCTGAATGAGACTTTAAGCAGGGCCTCCGAGAGAAATACTTGAGGCGATACAAACGGTTTCCGGCCCCTTCCGTTTTCTTAATTATAATAACCATTCTGTTTAACGGATGTAATAAACCCTTTATTCGATTTAAATCCAAGGATATCACTTATTGAAGCGGTTTACTAAAGAATGGTCTGTAACAGAGGGATACATAGCATTGTCCATTTAATGCTACGTATATTCTCATATAATATATATTCTTTTCCCACCATGCTAAACTGGAAAAAAAAATCACATGGAGGTCTTAGCAGGCAGCCTTATAACCTCAGGCCAAAGGCAAGCATAAAACAAAAGGTTACCCACACTGCAGTATGTGCTTCTCATGCTATATATGTACTATCAACCACAATACTGTCATAATAACGACAAAACCAATTGAAACTTGGACGAATTAAAAAATATTTACAGGAACATAATAAGGGGTTAAAATAGTTAGATAAATTATCACGTGCCGCCGCAGCCATGTCGAGTGCAGATGCGTCTGACTGTCACATACTTCAATTGTGTTAGACCAGCAGTGGAAGCTGTATCGATGACCACTGTGATTCTGTGACAACCTCTTTCTTTTTCAATAGCTCATGGTTAACATATATCAGCTTTCATCATGTTCCACTAAACAGATCGAAGGAACTACCAAAGTTTTGTTTACTTTCTGGGGACATTCGTCATATACGATAAAATTGTTCAATAATTAATAAGAGCAGACCTGTAATTGCTCGTATGATTTTGAATATTGATATTTTGCATCTCAAACACATCCATACATGGTCTTTCACAATAATAGGAAGCTATATTGGTTCCTGATAAGTTGATAATTGACAAGATGTACATAGCATGCATATATAGGGAACCCGGGTTTTATAAAAAAAAATGAAAGCAACCCACCCCCCACCCCCCTCCCCTCCCATGCACGCACACACAAAGAAAATCACACAGACAGATTAAAAAATAAAATGAAAGGGGCCTCTTCACTGAATCGTTTTTTATACCGCGTGAATCACTAAATAAATTTGGTTCCTTGAATAATTATATTTACGAACATATAACAAAAGAAATTTTTTATACCTGATCTGAACTTAAAACAGAGGAAAAGAGTGAAATGAAAACAAACGACATGTATTTGCGGAAGGAAAGTGTACGCGTTACAAGGCCCTCCGGACCATGTAAAGTGATTGCAAATTAATATTAATATAGTTAATTCCTTCCATTCACGGATCTGTTGTACAAAATATAAGATTTACCATTCTGTTATACCGTAACTATTGTGTACTATTACTCAGGATTTTCTACATTTCCATGCATGCTAATGGGCCTTAAGAACTCCTGGCCCATCCAGCCCCTTTGGACCCGACGAGGTAAAACCTATATAAACTAGCTAATGCCCTTAGAAAGTAGAAACTACTGGGTCTGAGTCCCCATATACAGCCCTTCCGATCACTTCCGATTAAAACTATTAAAATACCGGCGGGGATTGAACACAACTCACTGACGTTACCTGAAGCAATCACAGAACCGGTATGTAATGGCTTACGGCCAGGACTGTCGTGCTCCATGACCTATGCATGAGCAGCAGCTTCCATTGAGGATTTTGTGAGGTCCATCAGATCTACCACAGGGTGTCATCCTATACTGTTACTAAATCGATGTGTCATCCTATACTGTTACTAAATCGAAAGTTTGAACTAGGGCCTGGGCCTTAAAAATACAACTTTTTGAGCTTATTTTGAAAAAGGTTTAGACACACCCTGGCAATTTACGAAATTGGATCCCCCTAAAAATTTGTTTTTTAGATTTTAGGGGGAGGGGGCGCGCGCCTGTTGCGCCTCTCTCTAAACACGCCCCTGCATACTTCGAGGAGTCCGACATCCATTGTGCAGGTTTAGCCACGTGGCTTGCATGATATACGTCACTAGGACCTACTTTCGGGTTTTACAAGAGATTTTATCAGGATCTGTCTGGATGTTAAGCATGAACTTTATAGGTTTTATGATATACCTTGCTTATGGACAAAGACCCATTGCTTTTACTCAGAATGACAGAAAGTTAGCTGAGCTAAGAAAACACTCTGCACCTACAAAGTACCCAATAAAGACGTAATTTCTGACACTGAACATATGAAACATGTAGAGGAATATATTTGCCAAATATGAACAAAATCAAGTCGTTTTGATATTTGGCAGTTTTAAGTGAAACAATAATTTTTCAATGGAAAATGAAGTTTCCCCTTACTATCTCGTAGAAGCGAAGTCGCAGTGACTAGTTTTGGGTTTGGGACTTAGAACAAGTGACCCAAGGGTCATGACGCTCAGCTGCCAAGCATGACCTGCGACATCATGGGCTGAGATTCACAACTTCCAGTCAAATTTTGAAGAACCAATTTGCCAATTTGTTGAAATTTTCTAAGACAACAGAAATATATTTCACCTATGTCTGGTTAAAACACAGTGAATTGATGGTCTGAGGAAAATGTATGATTGTTAAGGTATCCAGAACTATTCCCATAGCTTACTTGATACCTGTCAGTCTCAAAAGGAACACCACAAAGGGCAAATATAAGATCAAAATATATAGCAAAAAATCAAGGAAATCCATGCAAGAATTATTGAGAAACAGGTGCTTCTGTATGAATTTTTATTCAATACAAGCCAACTGTACTGCACTTTCATATATGATGATAATATTTATTAAGAAATATTTGACCCAATCCTTTGCAAGATTACATTAATATACGTCCGACTGCCTTCACTTTAACAGTTCTTGAGATAATATGATCAAAAGGAATTTAAAGATGGTTGCCTGGTGGCCATTTTGGACTTCTCACAGGTCTGATATCAGACAACAACCATTCTCTAAATCGGACCAAAAATTGAAGGAAAATTACTGAAACTGCACTGAAATAAAGGATTTCTAAGGTGGCTAACTGGCAGACATAATGGATTTTTAACAAGTCTGACATTTAATATCACACATCCTCCAATAAGAGACCAAACTTGGGGCAAATTTTCCAAATGATGTTACAGTAATGAATGTCCAAAACAATTCAAAAGGCATGTTCAGGCGCTCATATCAGATTTATAGATATGCAAATGCAAAAGTGTAGGTCCAATATATTTTATTATCACTCTGCTTTTCAATGGGGTCAGCAGGGTTGGTAAACTGCAAAACCTGAAAGAAAAGAAATGCAGAAAGCATGACCAAGAGTCTTGTAATAAAATAAAGCCATCCTAAATCAAGTACACATTCACATATTATGAGAACAAACACTTGCTTTTATATGTGGTATATATTTTTATATAAAAATATTCAGATATCTAGGAAACTAAGTTTATTGCTGTGATTCCATAAAATAAACTGCAAAATGTTCCCATCATCTTATAAATCAGTAGCTAAACATTAATGCTATACTCTCATAGTGTTAATTCCTGACTGAAGTATTCCAACAACAGTGTTTTGTTATGCAGTAACGAGGTACTTATCACTCAGCCTTATCACTTAATAGCCTGATACAAAAGGGAGTCATATGTCACAAGTGTCACTCACAATTACAGCCACACGGTGAGATGTACCAGCTGGAGTGCAAGCTTATATATACAAGAAAAATAGAGATGGTCTACAAAATAAGTTGACCTGACCTATGACCTTGGCCTTTTGCCCACATATCAACTGGATTCTTTCTAACTGATGTGTAACTACTAACCAATTACATCTGGCCGGGTGTAATTACTTGGCAACCAATGAGTGAATAACTTAGACCTGCAACCTTTAACCTCCTGACAAGCTGACCTCAAAATCAATTAGTTATTTCTTCATGCAAAAAGAACCATAAATATGAAGTTTGAATCACATTCAGTGATGCATAGATGTGGCATATGTGAAAGACTGAAGGTTTGGGTTGAACAGTTTTACTTGAAATATGTTCACAAGCATTTAGAACAATATTGTGACCTTGACCTATGACCTTTTGAACTCAACATCAATAGGCTTCTTCCCCTATTGGTAGGTAAGCCATATATGACCGATGGAAAGTATAGATTGAAAAGTTTGCCTGAAAATGACTCCACGCAAGAAGAGGGTACTGTGAACTTGACCTTTGACCTCAAAATCAACAGGTCTTTTCCCCTGTTGGCAGAGAAGCGATATCAGTGCTGAAAGGTTTGGAATGAAAGGTCTAGCTTGAAATGTGTCCACAACCTTTTCAAAGAAGTGGATCCAATGACCCTGACCTTTGACCTTGTGACCTCAACATCTATCGGATTTTTCTCCCACTTAGTAGGTGAGCTATATGTAAAAGATTAAAGAATTGGGATGAAAGGTTTGGCTTAAAATGCATCCACAGGCTTTTCAAAGAAGTTGGTTATGTGACCTTGACCTTTGACCTTGTGACCTCAAAATAATTATGGTTCTTCCCGTGTTGGTAGGTGAGCTGTATGTGAAAGATGTAAGGTTTGGGATGAAAATTTTGGCAAAAAGAATTATTTCTGGGGGGTGCAAACACACCCCATAACTTCGAGAATATAGGTCGCAGTGACCTTATTTCAGGTTTGCAAGGAGATCTTTTTAGAACCTCTAAGACTGCTTAGGGTTCATGGCCCTATCCCCTACGGTTACGATTTGTGCCCTGCTAACGGCCGGAAGGTCGGCCGGACGGACAGACGGAAGGACGCCGGACAAAGACCCATCGCTATAGCCCAACATGACTGAAAGTCAGCTGAGCTAAAAACTGAGACAATCTAATTCTCTGTTGCAAAAAGTGCCAGTCTATGATGACGGATGGACGGAAGGACATGTGACAGATGTATGTGAAAGATAAATTTCAACAGATATGGTTATATAACAATGAGAAACTGAATACTGAGGTTATATACAGTGTCTTAATAAATTATTGCGAAAACATTTGGAACATAATTCAATGGACATGTGGTCTGTATTTTAATATATTTTATGATAAAGTATAATTATATCATTGTTGTAATTGAAAAAAAAAACTGAAATGAAATTTTTACATCTAGGGATATGCATTAGAACTACTTATAAGGTAAATTATGTATGCTAGATTGCAACTTCGGTACATGTATGTACAGATATCAAATGACTCAATTGTGGAATAAAACTCTCTTAAAACGTTATTGTATTATTGGCATAACTGAACACATGCACTCTTAGGTAGCACAGCCTTAAAGAGCCATTTATTATAATACTACTAAGACAGACTAATTTAACCGTTATTAGTATATTTCCTTTGTGCTCAAAATAAGTCACATATGAGTAACAAGTGAGAATTAAAAGTCCTAGTTTTGTATAATTAATTGGGTCTTACTCTAAATATCTATCACATCATAAATCCAAAATGGTTGTAAACTTGGGAGATATCAATTTTATTCTTATATCAAGCCTCCTCTCTAATATCTTGTCAGTGATGAAATACAACTTTCATGAGTGCAACTTCTTAATTTTCCTGATCCATATATCTAAATCCATTAAAAAGTCATAAAAATTTACATCCACATATTTTATAACTAAGTTTTAATACCAATTTGAAAAATATTAGATAATGTATGATATATATATATATATATATATATATATATATATATATATATATATATATATATATATATACAGTGAAACTCCTACTTGCGGACAACTCAGTAAGACGGACAACTCACTAATGCGGACACTAAATCTCAGTCCCTTCAAATTTGCCTCTTTATTATGTTTAACGTCAACTCAGTTAAGCGGACATCGGACAAACTTTCCCGTCCCGCCTGCGTATCCAGTGCATATTACGACCCTCTAAAGCGGACATACATCGCGAGTTCTTTTTTGTTCATATATCTGCCGGGAGGTGGCACTCCGAGGTCATGACCTCGTATGACCTGTTTTGGTCAAAGTGACAGCCCGAGGACAAGCCTAATGTGGTGAACCATTGTGATGTAACATGTGGATATACAGTCGAAATTGGTTATTTCTATTGATGTGAAGATATCACAATCATTACTTTATTAAGACTGGGCAGTCAATCAGAAAAAAAACTAAGCTTTCAAACAGCTTTTCATTTGACAAGACCACCATCAAAGACTAAAGTTCGTGCATTATGATCGGCGTCCGGCCCGGGGAGCCTTGATTAGTTAGCGGCAGTTTCCGCTTTGTAATGGTGATTGCGTTGTGAAGACTATCCTTTAACAAATAATCAAGCTGTCCGGATGCTGTCAGTAACCAATCTTCAATATATCTAGTGCAACCATCCATGAACTATGCTTACTTAGAAGATGAAGCATGGTAGGTCGAAGTGAAACTGCCTAGATTCGTGTGGGAGGCCTAGCTGATGAAGTTGAAAGAAAGAAAGAGAGTTTCTCTCTGTCCTTTTTAATAATTATATTTTATAAATAACAAATGCATATTTAAGCTATTTTCGAAATGATTTATTTAGATTTATGTATTTCAAATTAAGCGTGAACATAATCAAAACAGAGGATATCAGTTACATTCAATGAAAAATTGACACAATATGCCAACTCCTCTAAACAGGACAACTCACTAATACGGACAAAACCTTCCAGTCCCTTGAGTGTCCGGCTTAGAGGAGTTTCACTATATATATATATATATATATATATATATATATATATATATATATATATATATACATGTATAATGTAGGCAATATTTGGAAAAGGACTTAAAATATCACTCTTATGTTTTTAAAATTGGATTCTTCGACCCAGAAAACCTTTGTATACATATATCACACTTCATAGTTCAGATATTGGAACAAAACATCTAATTTTTCATGCAGCTATTTATATATTCAAAATGGCGGCATGCAAGACCAAATTCATTATTAATCTTAAATTTTAATCATGACCTGTAACTGTAATATCTTTTTAATTATGGCATAATTTGATCAGGAGTATCTGTTTAATATTCCTTGGGCTTGCCAATTACAAATCTGGTGCATTGCATGATAACTTTACTCATACATTCATGGAGTTATGCAGAAGAGGCTACCTCATTATATATTATAGAAAAGGAAGTCTAATTGGTACAAAAATCACCAAATATCGAATGGCAGACATATTTATACTGAGAGACGACCAACATTAGCTATCTCATATTACTTCATAACTGTTATTTGTACTTCGGTGATACAATAGAAAAATATGAAGTATGACAAAAATACGTGGAAACAATAGTCCAATTATATATTCAAAATGGCAGCTTATCGGGCCAAAATCACCAATGATCCATTATCATACTTTATCTGCCCTTTAATATCATCAATATGATAGCACACATTTGTTCAAGTGTCTTTCTTGTATTCCTTAGGCTTAACATCCCAAAACTTCATGTTCATGTTATGATATCTTTGTTTAAATATTGATAAAGTTATGCGAAAACAGCAACCTAATTATATATTCAAAATGGCGGCCGCATGGCCAAAGTCACCAACGGTCGCCTGGCACACCAGATTCTGAAAGAGCACACCTTTAAGTATACAAAAATGATTACCTCATAAAATCCCTAGGCGCGGGGGGGAGGGTTACAGTTGGCCCTTCGTGTATAATCTTGTATAAGTCTCTCAAAAGAGGGACGTTCACTTCTGTAATAAGGGCTATGATTAGTATCTCTTTTTTTTAATCTTCTTTTAATATTTCTAGTTTTTCTTCAAAAGACCCCTCAAGGTGACCAATGCAATTATTTACCCGTTTTTCAAGGCTGTCCACCATATATCTGGTTTCAATCACAGGGTTCTGTTTATGATTTTAAAATAATGGGCTTTAAAAGGCCCACAAAACTTAAAATGGTGGGTTCTGCTGGGTACAAAAAAGACCAATGCCAAACCAAATATTATCTCAAAATAATCACAATATATTTCGAGATCTGTTCAAATAAACTCTTTAATTAAATTGGGTATGTCAGGGGTTGCCGACTCGCAGGTTCTCTCATGAAAACTCGAACTCCAGGCAGACGTTAAGACGATGTTTAATCAATATAAATATCAAAGCCGTACAGGTTCGCACCATGCACATACATTAAAAATATATTAAAACAGCAGGCTACTGGAGACTTGAGACTTGACACCTCCGACTTGACACTTGACACCGACTGCCTTTTCAATGCCATCCCAGTGTACTTATACATTCTAGAGGCGTGAGTGAGGACCTTAACGAAACAAGGGCTACAAGGCTGATGCTGGTACCGTTATCTGTCCACTTCAGAGTAAATGTGTGTTTCCTGTCTGCTCTTAAAATGCCTATTAAGCAAAGACTATTATAAGCTCAACAATAAATATTACCTTCCCAGATTACTCAAGGAACACTTAATCAGTGGTACTAATTGTGACGTAATCACGAATTAGGGTTATATACTAATGAGAAATAAACTTAGATTATACTATGTGGATTTTAATTTATCAACGGAAAAATGATTAATAACTGGCAAATGAAATAAGGTAAGGTACCATTGCATATATGTACATACAGAGAACAAAGAGGTCCACCTGATACTATATTATTCTTAGAAATATACATAAGGACTTGGTTGCTAATGAAAAATATAATTTAACAGAAAACACTTTATCTCTCTCTATATATATCCATATGGGATATTGAGCAGGGGTCGAGGGGAAGCCATCAGCCTCATCGCGCAGACGCTGGGCTGGGTGGCCCCTTACGCAATCAGACCGGAGAGACCAGAACTAATAGTTAACGGCTTGACATCAGTGTACGCCTAGACCTGTATATGTATAAGTGTGTACTTTGTAACAGGTATCACCATGCACAATCGGCTGTCCTTTGCTGTCACTTTACACTGCTTTAGAAAGCGCTTGGTAGCACAGACATTTTCCGCCCCCATTGGATTACACACGATGCAATCGTCAACTTTCATCACAGTCTGTACTGACTTGCTTGTGGTCATTAACCCCCCCCCCCCCCTCACCCAGTCTGCATATTTCCTGTGTTGCCGTGCAACACAAGCTTGCGACCGGCATAGCTGGGTTTGGCTACCAGTTCTGCAGATTAGTTTAAACGCTGGGCCAATCATATTTTACTTTATCCAGCGCAAACTGCGTGGCAGTTGCCAAACCTGAAAAATCATGCCATTTCTCACAGCGTGCGAGCGGAAGGTAACTGGGCCGGGAGGTCGCGCGCTGTGTTCAGTGCTTATTGGGGTACCATAAAATTTATATTCCTATCCAAGGATTTGGTGGGCCTTTTGGGCCCTTCTGACTAAGTTTAGTTGGACTTCCAGGGAAAATGTGGGCCAAGGCCCAAGAGCACACCCATAAACGGAAACCTATATCAGGTCTTAATTTGTCTTTTGAAGCATGTGGGTTTTCAATGTCTCAAGGTTTTCATCCATTCGTTTTTCCATCTAAATGTGTGAGTATATTTTGCTCCATGTTATTGAGCATTCCTTCCAGCACAGACTTTTCCATTTTTGCAAGTATTAGAGGCCTGGATGGATATGGATTTATAATCAGCTGAAAAAACGGCCTACTATATTGGAGACCTTGACCTCATCTGGCCGTTACATGTTGCTACAAACACCCTAGACTACACAAGCACCAGCTGTGTTGCCCCCACTGTACTTACAATCTCTGAAACCCTGAGTCTGTCCCCGCCCTCTCCGGGCAACCGCGGCCTGTTTGATGGCTGCCAGCGTGGGCTTAACTTGGAGGGATCCCTTGGTAAGTTCCCATATGTTTAGGGTAATTGTCCCGAGGGTAGCTATCCTGTTGCCACATTAAAGGGCAAAATTGGCTATGCGAATGATAAAATAATCATGCAGCGGCGTTCTAATTTTGCATGTCAATACCACATGATACAATTATCTACATTTGATATTATCATTCGAATATCACACAAATAAGACACATTCGAATACTTCTGCGAATATAACATTCGGAAATAGACATTTGCACGCGAAAGTCTGGGAAATCTATCTGAAAGTTTTGAACAGTTTCTACTTCTCTATGGACAATTTCTCTTGTAATATTCTCTGCAGAAATTCCCGAGTACGTCCTTCGTTCCTGCGCTGCCCCTTACCTACACACAGAAGTGCCCCCCCCCGGGTAAAAGGGTGCGGTCGGTCGGTTCCACCGTTGCTCTGTGTGGACTCGCTTCGCACGTTTCTCTTGGCAAATACCCGTCCCTTTATACGACAATTATGGACATGTGACATTCTAAATTCACATGCGAATCACGAACATCACACAAATTAACGACACTCGATATTTACATGCGAATATCACACAAAGATGTGACATTCCATATTCAAATAATAACATGAATATGGCCTATCACACAAATGAGTTGATGTTAAAACAAAGCGAGACCTTAGTATATCTCTATATTTTAATATTATAAGGGACTGCCCTGGCTAGTACTATAACTTGTAAATATTATTCTTCAGGACTGGCAAAACCTTGTATACATTGGATCTAATACTGAAATGAACGCCATAACCCGGGAATGAAGCCGATAGCCCGGCCAGCCACCGCTTCGAGAGCTAAAACGATGTCAAATTCGGTAATAAAATGCGGGCATTTACCTCCGAAATGATTGTCAGGCGTTCACGGTGGTAAAGAGAATCGTTTCGTCCCATAATGATCCAGAAATCCCGTTAATTCCGTCCAGAATATGCCGGCAGACGCTGAAACTTCCATGTTCTTTCGTCAGCACCGACCGCCTTGACCTAGTTGTCAGGTCGTCACGCATGCGCTCGTGTAACTAGGTCATGTTTACATTCGCTGACCACGTGGTCCCTACAAAAACGCATAAATAGAAGCCGAGTGGGCCAGAAAGGAACCATTCGCTCAAGTCGACTTGGACGAGCAGCGTCAGCCAGCCGACTTGCGGTCACCGCTGCATCATGCAGACCAACAAGGTAGCCATAACTACTTATTTGGCCAATTATACCAGTTAAAATACCGGGAATCACTCGGTATATACCAGTAAAAAAATGTAAACATAGCTCCAGATGCCAGTATAAGCATCATACGTGACATCCCATACCGATGACAGCTCGGTATCAACCCGGTGACCCCCATACCGAGCCCCCATATACCGAGTGGCCAGGTGGGTGGAAATGTCTGTAAAGGCCAAGCACATGGTCAAGAATGTCTGCAAAGGCCAAGCACATGGTCCAGAGTGTCTGCAAATGCCAGGCACATGGTCCAGAGTGTGTTCAAATGCCAAGCACATGGTCCAGAGTGTCTGCAAAGGCCAAACACATGGTCTAGGGTGTCTGCAAAGGCCAAACACATGGTCTAGGGTGTCTGCAAAGGCAAGGAACATGTTCCAGTGTGTCTGCAAATGCCAAGCACATGTTCCAGTGTGTCTGCAAATGCCAAGCACATGGTTTAGAGTGTCTGCAAATGCCAAGCACATGTTCCAGAGTGTCTGCAAATGCCAACCACATGGTCCTGAGTGTCTGCAAATGCCAAGCACATGGTCCAGAGTGTCTGCAAAGGCCAAGCACCTATTCCAGAGTGCCGCAAGGGCCAAGCACATGGTTCAGCGTGTGTTCAAATGCCAAACACATGGTCCAGAATGTCTGCAAAGGCTAAACACATGGTCCAGAGTGCTGCAAAGGCCAAACACATGGTCCAGATGGTCTGCAAAGGCTAAACACATGGTCCAGCTTATATACATGTGGTACTGGCATGCGAATATCGAATATCATTTTTTTCTATTTTTGTCCTAACAGAGATGCGAATTCGCCAAGATAACAACACAAGGTGATTCCTCGTTCATCAGCGATCCAACCGGTCATAAGTTCCCATTGGAATGGTTTGTTGTGTGTATATTGATTACACATGCAGGGCGCAGCACAGGAACAAAGGCCGGTTTACCCGCGTTGTGCTTGAGTGCCCCAGAAGATCCCAAAATATATTATAAGGGAACTATCCTCAGAGAAGTTGAAACTGAGCGGTCGTATCATTTGGATATATAGTGTTATTCTAATTTCACAGGCGAATATCGAATGTCGCTGATTTGTGCAATATTTGATAACTCCATGTGAATGTCGAGTGTCGCTTATTCATGTGATACTATCATACGAATATCGTATGTCCAGGGGCGGATCCAGGATTTGGGAAGGGGGGGGGGTTGAACCCAGGAGGACTAATGAAACCCTAAAAAAGGTCCCCAGGATTGGAAAAGGTGGGTCCAGGCCGCGAAATTTTGTCTGAAGCCCTTATAAAACGTTGTTTCCGGTGAAAAAAGGGGGGTCCGGACGCCCTTAACCCCCCCCCCCCCCCCGGATCCGCTTCTGATGTCATGGTTGATCATTGCTCTAAATCGATGGAACGTTGACCAGCCGTCGAACCGTCCGAGCCCCCATGGACAGGCTTCTGTGGGTAGGGATGACAATACACAGGGCGCAGCACAGGAACCCTGTCAGGACTGTGAATTTATGTATTTAGGTACAAGGAGTATGACCAGATAATTGTTTTTCAAGTTTTATCAATTCTTTTATGTAATAAAATGTTTAGCCATTAGGGTTAGAAATCCAGTTGGGAAGAACATTTGGTTCATTTGATGTAAATATAAAATGCAGTTAAGCAATCAGTATACGCCCCCTGTATCCTCGAATGTTTTATTTCTATTTAGCATAGTCTGTAGAACCGTGAACTTGTATGACGGTCTCCATAGGAAATGTGTCTGATAGGTGACGTTTTGTCTGCGAAAATGTTAGGATTATTTTCCGAGGAAACCTTCCTAGGGGCGTGTGTACGTTAGGTTGATGTGTGTTGACAACCGACATAGGGGATGGAAATGCTGATTGGCGGAGGAGTCTAGGAGTTGTGATGTCAGGAGCCTCGTATAAGACGTAAATCCCAGCTAACTTGAGAGGAGTCGGAGCTCTTCCTGAGTGAAGCATCACCTGAGCGTGCTTCAGCAGTCCAACTGGCTGGTCTGCTATCTTCTGTGTGTCCAGATGGGCGATCAAGTCAGTGGTTATAAGCAGTCTATGTCTGAGGGAGGCCACCTTGTTGATACTCGATCTGTAAAGTATTTATAGACAGTAATATTGTTTGCCGAAGGACGGGCATTCTTGTGATAGTGCGCACTCCCAGGAATAGGCAAGGGGACTTTGTCTGGACACGAAACTGTGCTGAATTTCGCTAGAATGCGTTTGTTCGGTATCCGGTAACTGGAGGGCTACAGTAGACTGCAGCTGAGAGAGTCGTTAATTCACGGTTCCACAGGAACTTTCGGTGTGCGGCACGTGAATTGTGTTTCACGGACAATTAACAGCCATACCACAGTGTGAACCAGTTTTGTGCTGTGACCATCTGTATTACGCTGGGATTGGACTATGCTCCGTGTACACATGGGTTACGCCAGAGACAGCCATAATGTCTAGACGTCACGTGAGTGCGAGAGGTCATGTGACCTGAAACATTTGGTACTGCGTCAGTGTTAGAAGGATTAGTGTGATGAGGATAACTGGACTCTGTGAACTATCCTGGTTATTGTAATATTTGTACTAATAACACCCCCCCCGGCCGAGATATGTAAAAAATCAATTTATTAGTTATTATTATATTTTTTGTTAACATACAACTGTCTTAACGTTTTTTCTTTGGGTGAATTAATGTCTGGTCTGCCTGTTATTTTGACTGACTGAAAAGAACCTGGAAGTTCACATCCCCAGTGGTGCAAAGGCTGGTTTGACGACGTTTTGATTTTGTAGTCTGAACTGAATGAAACATCAGTCGTATGACAAGTTCTACTCAGAGGAAGACCCTTAGTCAAAAAGTGTTCATAGTTTTCCCCAGAATTGTTTATGCGAATATCAAATATTAAATATCTAATTTCACTACTCTGAGTGAAATTCGCATGCGGGTATAGATTGTAGCTGAATCATGAGTCCTTTGTTGACCAGCGATTGAACCTGCTGAGCACTCACATGTGACGAGGACAGGCTCCTTGATGGAGGGAATGTAATAACACTAAGCTGGTTTGTGCTTGTATCAGTAGAGGCCAGGCATAGGACAGGAGAAGTTGCCCTTAAAGGGGCCGTCACATATCCAAAACGGAGCCCGTTTTCTCCAGCGCTCTCACTGATTTTCCGCTGGGAGTGATGCTTGAAGTACACACACATTGGTTTTGCTCATACATCTGGACAAGCGTCATTGACTGTTCACACCGAGGAACTATCAAATACAACCAGAACTGCTTCTCCGCTGACATTTGCAAGACTTCGCCATTTTTACCATGAACTGAGCCAAGAGCAATTGTGCTTTTGCTTATAAACAGCTAGGCCCTCTAGTGACGAAAGTGTACACTACCAAGTGTTTCGGCTACTCTCATTATCAGCCAATCAGATATGCCTTGGCAGACATACCCGCCAGTGCTCGGACGGCAGGCAGAAATCTCCTATACATGCAGAACAATATACGAATATATTGGGTTATTACGGAATAATTCACACACATGTTACGTGTCATTGGAGAGATAAGAAACTTATTAAAAGGTCTAGCGGGTTTATTTGATGTGACACGATACTTGTGAGCAATGAGGCGTCAAAAATGACGAAAATATTTGCATCCTCATGGGGCCTCATAATGCGTTCCTCAGACATAGATGTTCAGACATTCTGGAAGGGCAGGGATCTGGCCGTAATGTCAGAGGGCCGATCTGGCGCTACTTCTCAGGTAGCTGAAAAAGGCATTTTCGGCTGGAATACGGCCGGTGTTTGCTTGATCACTGCGGGCTCCGCCGCGATTTTTAGGGGTCGGCCGACTGCGATCACCGAAACCTGTTCTTAATTCAATGATTTTTCAATGGTGATTTTTGAGGTCGCAGAGCTCGTAAATAGGTCGCCCGTAGATCGCTCGGGCAGCGGCCAACATGCGATCGATATTCGGGCTGCAAACCGACGATTTAAGACGCATTTTTGCTTTAAAGTCGAACGTGCTGCGAGCGGTCCCCCTGCTGGTGTCGGGAAGCCGTTGGGCGGCTACTGCGGCGTCTGGCCGGGCGCCTCCTGTCAACTCAGCTTCCAGTTCATGCTCCGATGAAGCGGTTTCAGGCTCTCGTGCCACCTTCTTCTTAGGAACAGGTTGTCACAGGTTGACTGCTGAAAACGATAGTTATTAATGTATTTTTACATGTGACTCAGTTTTCTAACCCTGCCCTGTACTTTCCCCGGGCCAGAAGGGTCCTGTAACCTTAAATCCCTGATCAGATTTCAAGTTTTGACTGAGTGCAGTGGACCATGTCAGGTCCAGCTTTTCAAGGCCCAGTATATTCATTGGGTTTTAACTGTTGTCTCCTTTCTTTTTTCTGCTGGGCAAGAATCCCCTTTCTCCCTGTCACAAGTCCTTTCTTATGCCCCAGTAATCACATAACTCAAAGTGAGGCTGTAATTTTTGTTGTGTCTTGGTGCATGAGGAATTTTGTGTGAAAGTCAGAGTTAGTCTGTGAACCTGGAACCGAGAGGTTCACCTGTGAGCTGAACTCAAAAATGCTCCAAGCATGATCATAGAAGTGAAGTCAGAGGACATTTTGCCAAATGAACAATGGTAACCAACTCTCTACCAAAACTGTACAGTATCATGTGACTGAAGTGTTTAATACTTGGCACTGCATAACTCTACCAAAGCAGCAAAAATGTTGGGAAACCAGGCACTGGAAGTCACCTTGTGAGGGATGGTTTCAATGACAACCCAACGCAACCACTAACAACCTGTGACAACAGACGTTCCTCAAACTTTGACCTAATATTGGTGAGACTGTTACAATTTTCCTTATTGCATTGTAAAGGCACTGTATTGCAGCCTCGTAAGAAGGTGAGAACGTAACTGGTTGATATATTTCATTACTATCATTTTTACTTCATTAACTTGTGCCGTGCCCTGTTGAATTTAATTGGTCTTAAAATAAATCCTATATGTACTTCTAGCTTTTTCTGTCTAAATACTCCCTTCTTGTGACACATTTCTCTTGGGAAGATTTTGTTGCGAACCGTAAACATTAATTAAGGGTTTTATTTGTCTTCAGATATTGCACTTTTGGGATGGTCCCTCTGTCACTAAGCTTGGTACCCGTAGTCGTTCCTGGTCCAACTTTATATCGCCGTCAGCTACCAGCCGAGCCAATTTATTGAAATTCACTGTATATAGTCAATACAAAAAAAATTGTTATATCTGCTGTCTTAGTTGTTTGTTCATTGGTGTGCGTGTGAGTGCTTGGCTATTCTTAGGCATCCTTCCTTAATGTTTCAAACGAACCTGGCCACGGGCCAGAGTAACCCGGTGACACAGGTTTCTTTGCTCCCTTGGTCTTCTTTGGCCACATTTTAGCTAGCCGCTATTACTTAGTACCTGTGCAGTGCTCTTCACTCTGTCAGACTTAGGAAATATGATGTAACCAATTTTTTATTTCCCATATATATACTCGAGGCGCGGACGTCGGAGGACGTTAGGCAGAACATCGGTCGGAGCCCGTCCGAGCGTCGCCAGGGGGTCATGCGGGCATCGACCAAATGACCATCGACCGCAACTCGGCCATTATGCCGGGCGGCCTTCCCCGACTACCTTTTGTTTACTGTTGGCCGACGGGAGATTTTTGATCATCATTATTCAATTGGCACCGCCCGTTCCCCGTCCAATATGTGACAGGTTAGATTTTAAAATACGCTCGACTTCCTGGCGAGCTTGGAATTCGGCGACTTTCTGGCGATCCACAAATTCGGCCGGAGGCCATCGGATATGTGACGCAGGCTTAATAAATTTGAGGCCGTCAATGCGTTATGAGTTTTCCCCGATAATTGTAATATTTTGCCACTAATATGTGTAATATTTTTTATTCGCATGCGGATATCGAATGTCTCTGATTTATATGATGTCACTGATTTGTGTGATTTTCGCTTGTGAACATGAATTACCCCTCATTGGTGTGATATTCGATATTCGTTGGTAAGTATAAAATATCTTTCCAATTTCAGTCCCATATTCTCTGCAGGGCCTTCATGCAAAAGCAAGGCTGCCTAATTTCCAATCTTAAAAAAACATATAATGAAGCATTATGCTTTGCATGATATTGCTTGTGCAAAATATAATTTGAACAGACATATATCAGATATCAGTCCATTTTCTTGTATCAAATGCAAATTCTGTCTTAACGAATGACAGGAATGTACTGTTGGTTATGTATAGCCATGAATGTTGTGTAATAGGACTCTGTGGAACAGCCCCGCTAGTAACGTGTGCACAGGTTGGTGCTACGTCACCGCTTTCTGAAAAAAGTTATGAACATAGAGCCACGAGTTTTGTATATTTATGTATTTTATGACTTAGTGACAGCGGGTTTTTAACCCATAGACGTTTTTGAACGGACTTTTGGCCTGTCAATTTATTGGCGGAGTATCAGGACGACTTGCAGAATCGTGTGGGCGTCTGATTACATGACCATGCTTGGATTTCAGCCGCCAGAGTGCTTTGATTTCCAGCATCCGGAGAACTGGCCTGAATTGAGGTTTAGCCGTTTTCGGATAGCCACGAAACTTCATAAAGATGAGGCTGAAATACAAGTTCCCATGATATATGACATGGGAAAGGATGCTGAACGTGTTTTCAATACATTCACATGGGATTCAGCAGAGGATTAGAACAAATACGACGTTGTTGTTCGTAGATTCGATGACTTTGTTGTGCCTAAACACAATGTAATTCATCAGCGTGCATTGTTTTATCAATGTTTTCAGCGGTTCGGCGAGGCAGTCGAGGCATTAGTTAGACATTTAATTGTGTGAACTGGCCGAGTCGTGTGAATTTGGTCCTAAGGGAGAAGAAAATATTAGAGACCGCATAGTTATTTGAATAAATGACAAGCAGCTCTCACAAGAACTACAGTTAAAATCTAATCTCAATTTGGAAGTAGCAGCACAGCTGTGTAGACAGATTTATTCAAGGCTCAGATAGAAGAGCAAGCAGCAGCTGTTGCCCTTGATGATTTTCGTTCAGCCAGTAGAGAACAGAGTTCTTATGCTGCTAGTTTCAATAAACGTCGGGGAGGTCATCAGAAACGTAGTCGAGGTCAGGGTCATTCAAAATCGAGTAATAGTACTAGTAACAAGGCCACTAAACAGGAACAGGGAGCCTGTGGTAGATGCAACAAATTTCACAGAGTAGGCCATTATGCAGTAGTTTGTAAGACCAAGTCTGTACAGGAGGTGGTCGTACCTGAAGCTGACAACAATCCAAAATTACTGGGCACTGTTTCTGATGGCGTAGAAAGTACTGTTGACACTGACTGGAGAGTATGACTTCACATAGAAGGAAAATTCCTCACTTTAAGAAATATTTTGGAGCTGAAGTGATTGTGATATCAGAAAGAGCTTATCAGAGGCTTCGGTGTCCTCCGTCCCTAAAGCCGCCTAAAACAGTTCTGAGAAGGGTTGGTGAACAGTTACATTGTCTGGGGTGTTTTGAGACTAAAGTGAATTTTAGCGGGATTGTGTATAGAATGACGATGTATGCTTTAACACAAGCAAACAATTTGTTAAGCCGTAGTGCTACTGTAGCTATGGAACTGATTCAGTTAAACACACATGATATTGGTACAGAACAGGAAGTATTTGGAGACCTTGGTCATATTCATTGTGAGCCAGTAAAATTTAAAGTGAAGGCTGATATTCAGCCTTACAGTCAGAGCGTCGCTCTTAGAGTTCCGATACCCCTCTTACCAAAGGTGAAGGATGAATTCGATCGTATGGAAAAAAGTGATGTCATCACTTAGATCACGGAACCTACAGAATGGTGCAGTCCTATTGTTTCAGTAGTGAGAAAGAACAAGAAAGATGTTCGTATATGTATAGACCTACGTAAACTTAACAAAGCTTTCATTCGAGAGAGATATATTCTCCCAACTCTGATGTCTTGCTCCCAAAGCTGGCAGGAGCTTAGATATTTCAAGCGGATTCTGGGCGATTCCGTCCCATGCAGACAGCATGAAGTTGACCACATTTATAACTCCGTTCGGCAGGTATGCGTTTCAACGTTCCCCTTCGGAATTACATGTGCTCCCGAAATATTTCAGAGAAAAATGACAGAGCTGCTGCAGAGTCACGAAGGAGTTATAATGTGCATGGACGATATTCTCGTGTTTGGCAACTCGATGGAACAACACGACGAAAGATAAAGAACGTGTCAGTTCCGTCTTGAGGTCTGGACTGAAACTGAACAGGTCAAAGTGCCTCCTGAGACAGGAGGGTCTTCAATTTCTGGGTCACTGGATGGGTATTCGACCTTCACCTGATAAAGTGAAGGTCAACTTGAAAGCACCTGCTGATATGACGGAGCTGAAAGGACTACTGGGAATGATCAACTGTCTGGGACGCTATGTGCCATATTTGGCGTCAGTCGCAAAACTGATGAATTATCTCTTGCGTTCAGACTCCGTATGGTGTTTGGGCTCATCACAAGAAGAAGCATTTGCTTATGTAAAGAGAGCATTGACAGACGCTCCATCACTCGCCTTTTACGACGCAAACAAGAAAACGGTAGTTAGCGCAGATGCATCCAGCATTGGAGGCGTTCTACTCCAAGAGCACGGGACTTAGCTAAAACCTGTGGCGTTTGCTCGAGATCTCTCAGCAGCGCGGAGGCTAACTATGCCCATATCGAAAAGGAGTGTCTTGCTGCAGTGTGGGCCTGTGAGAAGTTTGCACAGTACCTGTGAGGCCTAGAGACATTTAAGCTACAAACAGATCACAAACCACTGGTACCAATGATAAATGGGAAATACTTAGAACAGGCACCACTACGATGCCAGCGCCTTCTGATCAAGCTTATGAGATTTAATCCTGAAGTTGTTCACATTCCAGGAAAGCCACTGTCAATTGCAGACACGTTGACAAGAAGCCCACTGGCAGAGAATACACCTTGTCAGGAGCTGGGTGCAGACATCGAAGCCTACATCAGTACCGCTTAAGTTACCGGCCAATGTCACCTATGAAATTGAAAGAGCTCCAGAAAGCTACGGCTCAAGATCTGATAAGGCACATTCAGGATGCCATTGAGAGTCTACTTTGTTGTTAAAGACCATTTAAGTGTAGCCAATGGTTTGTTGTTGTTCAACGACAGAATTGTTGTTCCAGGTGTTATGCAAACTGAAATGCTTGACCGGATACATGATGGACACCAAGGAATCTTCCAGTGTAGAGAAAGAGAGCTAAATCTGGTGTCTGGTGGCCTTCTATGAACAAGGAAATTCAGGACAAAGTTGACTCGTGTGAACATTGCCAAACGTATAAGCAAACATAACGTAAAGAGCCTTTGATAACGCCAATGCCAGAAACTAGGATTGGGAAACCATCGCCTCAGATCTGTGTGAAAACAAATAAGACAATTTTTAGAGAACAATTTTTCAAGTTTCAGAGAGATCGCATATCTGCCAGATTCAGCAGCCGGAACTGTCATATTGAAACTGAACTCCCTATTCGCTAGATCGGGAATTCCAGATCGCCTCATATCGGACAACGAACCACATTATGGTTCAGCTGAATTTGCTGACTTTGCCGCTTAGTATGGGTTTAATCACGACACAACAAGCCCATACAACCCACAAGCCAATGGGGCAGTAGAGCGAGCATTGGAAACTGCTAAGAACAGTTTAAGACAGGATGACCCATTCCTAGCACTGTTAGTATATAGTGCAACACCGAACACGGCAACTGGTTACAGCCCAGCGAAACTTATGATGGGCAGAGAGATAAAAAGTACATTATCAGTACTTCCAAGGAAGTTGGAGCCTAATTGGCCTACTATGGCTAAAGTAAAAGAAAAGGACGCAGAGACAAAAAAGTGCCTGTGAATCTTACTACAACCGTAGGCACGGAGCCCGACCTTTGAACTCTATATGCCCTAGATACGCATGAAAACCGACAATGAAGATTTCTAGACGAAAACAGGAAAAGTGTTTGGTCAGTATAGAGGTAGCAATAGGTCATACATGGTTCTCACAGAGCAAGGTCGCATAGTTCGTCGTAATCGTCGTCATATCCGGCCCGTCGCAGATCAGAATGATCCCACAGACGCAAACGCAGGAGGACAACATAGCCCTCCATTAGACATACCACCCGCAGTGGATACTGGTATGTTAACCAATGATCCGTCCTCAACATCTGCTCAATCATCAAGTGTGAACCCAACCGTGACAACACGATCAGGACGCCAGGTGAAGCCAGTTCAGTGACTGGATCTGTAATTGTGTTAGTCATAGGTACTATTAAGGCTTTATGAGCCAGAATAATGCCTTGCCTTAATAGCTGTCTGAGATGGACAGTCTACTCCAACTCAGTTCGCAGTTTATTAGTTTCCTTAATTTTCTTAACTCGTTTTATTAGACTTTCTGTATCCATGACCATATGAAACATACCAGTGTTTTATCCGGTGCACAGTTATTATTTCTTCTGATGAGCATAGCAACCCTAAGTGCCAAATATAGACTTTTCTCTCTCGAGTGGCTTTATTATGGTAGCCTGGTTATGTATCTTGCCTTGTATAATTCTCAAAGGGGGAGATGTCGTGTAATAGGACTTTGAGGAACAGCCCCGCTAGTAACGTTTGCACAGGTTGGTGCTACGTCACCGCTTTCTGAATAAAGTTATGTTCATGGCGACACGTGTTTTGTATATTTATGACAATGAATACGTGAAAGAAGATGATGAACCGATATGGTGCCTACATTGACGGCTCCATCCTTTTTAAATGTTCAACAGACAGTCCAGATAACGACCGGATAACCTTTTACGGTGGCATTCCATATGTACATATGCAGTAAGTATGCGTTATGTATGCATATGTAGAAATCGCGCCCATTATATTTTCTCAGAAAACCAGTGACCTTAACCTTTATCTTCAAGGCTAAATAAGCTGAAATAAAAAACATTGTGCCCCATGACTTTTAACATATTGCATATTTTTTTCTCGAAATTGTTTCAACCAAATTCTCGAATATGTTGGAAACTGGTGAATATGAACTTTATCTTCAAGATTAAAATTTTGCTCTCAATGCTATAATATTTGAACCACTCAACATTTTCCATGAAATTTATAACATGAATTGTATCTATAAAAATCTTAGAAGAGGCCTAAAACCGGTGTCCTTGACCTTCATCTTCAAGGTAAAATCAGCAAACATAGATTTATTTGTAAACGCTATAACTAATATTTTGTGAAGTTTGAAAAGCTAGTTGTTTCTGTCAAAGTCTCGGATCAGTTCGAAAACTGATGACTTTGAATCTGGATCTTCTATTACAATTCAGCCACACTACAGCTTATGATTCCTAGGATTTTTTGTGAATGTGATGAATTTTGAAGCATGGCATATCCTTTCCTAGAAATTGATACACCAATTGTTTCAACCAAGCTCTTGAACTGGTGACCTTGACCATAATTTCCCAGACCAAATCAGTCGAAATAGAATCTTTAGTGAGCGTTATATCTTTTTAACACCACTTGATATTCTTTCTTGAAATCTGAATTGTTTCTACCAAAATGTTTGAAAAATTTGAAAACTGGCGACCCTCAGGAATCTTCAGAAATCTAGAATTTTATGAACTGGATAACGTGGCATGTACTACTTATTTTTTCCAATTTGATAACCCAAATTTAATATTATAACCAAATGCTCGGAGAGTTTCACAAACAGTTTCAGAAATTTGTGAACTTGAACTTGATCTTTAAAGTCATTTATGTTGAAATATATGATTTCTGTAACCATAATTTTTTAAAAAGTGCTTATCCGTCCGACCACACTACCCCCCACCCCCTCCCCCCCCCCGCCTCCCCCCCCCCCCCCCGCCTCGCTTCAATCCTTGCATCCTCCCTCAACCCCTGCCGCCACAAATCAAGGTCCATGTTGAAGTGAGACATGGTACATCTGTTTTTGTTACTGCAAAAACAAACTTAATTCTAGTTTGAACGGCCCGAGATCATACCGGTACTAAACAACAACAACTGTGTTACACAATGTTGTAAAACTCAAACCAAAGGAGTGAGATGAGATGACGATGTGTCAACTTGAAAGAGTTCTCATTGTTGACGTTCAGGTAAATGCTATGTGGTAATTAATATATTAGAATCAATGTACTGAGCATTATCTGATATGTGGTAATAAATATTGGCCTGGATTAGAATCAATGTACCGAGGATTATCTGATATGTGGTTATTAATATGGGCCTGGATTAGAATCAGTGTGTGTTGATGTTTTTTGCTGAGAATTATCTTACGACTGTGGCGCCCCTCCGATGCCGAACCCGACCAGACCCCGGAGAATCAACATCCAGACGAACGTCGGCGAGAAGGCACTCAGAATCCCGAAGTAGAAGGTGAAGGCCGAACACATGATGAGCTCCTGCAAGTATTCATTATTATTATGTATAGATAGCACTGAAATTTGTTTTTTTATAGTTACACCATATTTTCTTTCACCCGATCATGCAATTATTATTAACATATCATTTATAATATAAATCATCTTCTCCTGTTTGCGGAATGAACAGATTTTATGCCGCAGATTTTATGCTTTCTGAGTAAAGGCGGTTTCACATCATGCGTCCGAACGAATTTTACGTCCGAACGAAATTTTGCTGTACGAACGAAAAAATAAAATTCTTTATTTAATGTTGGTACATACACACCTAATCTGAACTATGCTATCCGAACGAAAATAATAGAAATGTTCTATTTTTTGTCGTTCGCATCGGACAAGAATGGATTCTTTTCACCTTCAACGCAAATGAGCTGGAACATTTATAAGCAGACTGGTTCATTTGTAAGTTATCTATTTGATATATTATTCTGTGCAACAAAGAAATGTTGTTTCCTCACTACTGTTTTAAACTTTTGTGATAAAAAACATAAAAACAGGGATAATTTTTTATTCAATTAAAATTCTTGGAATTTATTTTACTTACAATAATACTATTGACCAGAAATGCAATTTTGAAAAAGTTTTAACTTCCATCACTACAAGTTTAGAGAGATGGAATCGTAGATCCTTGTCCTTTTTTGGACGAAAAACAGTTTTGAAAACATTTGCTATATAAAAAATCATGTATCCTTGTATGATGCAATCTCCACCATCTTGATTTCTCAAGGAGGTTCAAGATAAAATAAAGAGTTACTTCTGGAAGAATAAAAAGCCAAAAATAAAACAAACGACACTCATTATGGATTATAAAGATGGGGGTTTAAAGTTACCTGACATTGAACTTGTTTTGAGGTGCCAAAAACTTATATGGGTCAACAAATTAATTAATTCTTCGGATACACCGTGGAAAATTATACCTAACTTTTATTTGAGAAAGATTGGTGGTATTAAAAGTGTAAATTGTAATTTTGATAGAGCACGGATCCCTAAATACTTACCAACATTTCATAAAGATTGTTTAAATGCTTGGGCAACCTCTATTCGCACGATACCCATTAATCGAGTTACAGTGTTGGCCCAGCCGCTCTGGAATAATTACCTACTAACTAGAGAAAGAGCTTCCTTCTATTTTTATACTATCTCTCTCTAGACACGGATATAACTTTTTAAAAGACATTGTAGGAAATAATAATGAACTGATAAAATGGCAGGATTCAGGACTAGAGCTGAAGGAGTACATGAATTGGACCGCTGTCTTACATTCTATACCAAGAGAGTGGCTTAAACTGTTAAATCATGATATCCTTGAACAAAAAGATTCAACCAATGTACTTGACAAACCATGGTATTTAGAAAAGTTAAACGTCAGAACAATGTACAGTAATTTGGTGAAAGAAAAAGGAATTCGCCCAACTGCACAAATACAGATACAAAAACTAGTGGGGACGGATATAGATTGGCAGTTAGTTTATGAGAGACCTTTTGAAACCACAATTGAAACAAAAACTAGAGAGTTTCAGTATAAAGTTCTGAACGATATTTTACCATTAAACGAAAAATTATACAGATGGAATCTTGTTGAAAATGATAGATGTTCATATTGTTCTATGAATGCTGAAACATCAGTTCATATTTTTTCAGAATGTGCTCAAAGTTGCTTAGTGTATAGTGAGATTTGTAATTGGCTTATGGAATTCGATATAAAAATGCCAGAAAATACAAAAAAAAATATGTTGCTAGGAGTTATCATTGAGACAACAGAGGATGTATAAATAAATCACTTGCTTCTTTCATACAAAAATATGGTTTTTAATTGCCGGGTTTCACCAAGTGAACTGGCTCTACAAAAATATGCAGCAATAATATTTAATTTGGAACGTATTGAATAAAGTAGCAGAACAAAAAAAATAAATTGGAAAATCATCTTAAAAAGTGAGAGAAATTGAAGTCTTTCCTTTGATAGTACTGTAATATTCGTATAAAAAATTAATATATGATTATTTTCTATGTACTACCTACAGATGTAGGAAATCTGATTGTTTTTGTTTTTTTTGTGGTATGTAACGCGTATGTATCCTTTGATGTCTGTAAACTTCATGTATCGTCTTGTTAATTGCTTGTATGTAATATTGTGTGATGTATTGTTGGTATTATATCAATAAACGTATTAAAAAAAAAGGGGGGGGGATTTTAATCCGCTTGGCCACTTATTTAATTTATAATTGGGGACAAACCATTTAGACTTAAACCAGGTTAAGATAAGATATTTCACGGTAATTCTAATTCTTAATATATTATTTGCAATTCATTAAATTAATTCTCTGAAAAGGATGGGGGGGGGGGGGGTGATAACACTGATTACCCCCCCCCCCCCCCCCATATTGACGTCCCTGCCATATAAATATGTCAGCTGTATAATGTTTCATTTTTATTATTATAAAAGTACATGTATTATTTTCAGTTCAACGTTTTGCATATAAACAGAAGTTTCAAAGCTGTGGGCAGACTGTTTTAAATCATATTGCAGATTTGAAAATCAAAATTAAATCAAACTTAACCAGTGATTCAAACTTTCATTTAACTTGAAATACAGGAGTTGCAATGGAATCTGTTCTGTAGATATTACCCATATCGATTCCAATTCACCTACTAGATAGCACATACTCCTATAAAGATTCAAATTCAACAACTTGATAACACATGTTACCTATAGAGATTCAGATTCATCTACTATATAGCACATGTTACCTATAAAGATTCCATTTCACCAACTATATAACACATGCTACCTATAAAGATTCCAATTCACCTACTAGATAACACATGTTACCCATAAAGATTCCGAGTCAGCAACTCAATAACACATGTTACCTATAAAGATTCCGAGTCAGCAACTCAATAACACATGTTACCTATAAAGATTCCGATTCACCAACTAGAAACACATATTACCTATATAGATTCTGATTCACCAACTAGATAGCACATATTTACTCTAAAGATTCCGATTCACCAACTATGTAGCACATATTACCTCTAAAGATTCCAATTCACCAACTAGATAACACATGTTACCTTTAAAGATTCTGATTCATCAATCTGATAACACGTTACTTATAAAGATTCTGAATCACCAACTAGATAGCCCATGTTACCTATAAATATTCCGATTCATCTACTATATGGCACATGTTACCCATAAAGATTCCGATTCACCTAATAGATAACACATGTTACCCATAGAGTTCCAATTTACCAGCTAGATAGCACTTGTTACTTATAAAGATTCATTAATTGTCAATTTGTAGTCGAATGGGTAATTTATTGTCCAGATAATGAAAATACCACGAGTTGAGGATCATCATGCTTCTTCTTAGTTTTCTTGGTTCCTCTGCTGTATGGCTGGGTTTCCTGCGGATGTCTTTCTTCTGGCAGATTTAATTGTTCTTGGTTCTTCTGCTGTATGGCTGGGTTTCCTGTGGATGTCTATCTTCTGGCAGGTTTAATTGTTCTTGGTTCTTCTGCTGTATGGCTGGGTTTCCTGTAGATGTCTATCTTCTGGCAGGTTTAATTGTTCTATGTTCTTCTGCTGTATGGCTGGGTCTCCTGTAGATGTCTATCTTCTGGCAGATTTAATTGTTCTTGGTTCTTCTGCGGTATGGCTGGGTTTCCTGTGGATGTCCATCTTCTGGCAGATTTAAATATTCTTGGTTCTTCTGCTGTATGGCTGGGTTTCCTGTGGATGTCTATCTTCTGGCAGATTTAATTGTTCTTGGTTCCTGTGCTGTTTGGCTGGCTGTCCTCTGGATGTCCATCTTCCGGCAGATTTAAATGTTCTTGGTGTCTCTGCTGTATGGCTGGGTTTCCTGTGGATGTCCATCTTCTAGCAGAAATAATTGTTCTTGGTTCCTCTGCTTTATTTTTTGGTTTTCTGTGGATGTCCATCTTCTGGCGGATTTAAATGTTCTTGGTTACTCTGCTGTATGGAAGGGGTTGTCTGTGGATGTCCATCTTCTGGCAGATTTAATTGTTTCTGGTTCTTCTGCTGCATGGCTGGGTTTCCTGTGGATGTCCATCTTCTGGCAGATTTAATTTTTTTTGGTTACTCTGCTGTATGGAAGTGGTTGTCTGTGGATGTCCATCTTCTAGCAGATTTAATTGTTTCTGGTTCTTCTGCTGTATGGTTGGGTTCCTGTGGATGTCCATCTTCTGGCAGATTTAATTGTTCTTGGTGTCTCTGCTGTATGGCTGGGTTTCCTGTGGATGTCCATCTTCTGGCAGATTTAATTGTTCTTGGTTCCTCTGCTTTATTGTTTGGTTTTCTGAGGAGGTCCGTCTATCGTCTGGCAGATTTAATTGTTCTTGATTCTTCTGCTGTATGGTTGGTTTTTTCTGTTTATGTCCATCTTCTGGCAGATTTATTTGTTCTTGGTTCCTCTACTGTATAGTTGGTTTTTCTGTGGATGTTCCTTTTTTGGCAGATTTAATTGTTATTGGTTCATCTGCCGTATGGCTGGGTTTCCTGTGGATGTCCATCTTCTGGCAGATTTAATTGTTATTGTTTCCTCTGCTGTAGGGTTGTTTTTTCTGTTTATGTCAATCTTCTGGCAGATTAAATTTTTCTTGGTTCTTCTGCTGTATGGATGGTTTTTTTTGTGGATGTCCATCTTTTGGCAGATATATTTGTTCTTGATTCTTCTGCTGCATGGTTGGTTTTCCTGTGGATGTCCATCTTCTGGCAGATTTAAATGTTCTTGGTTCCTCTGCTGTATGGGTGGTTTTCTGTGGATGTCCATCTTTTGGCAGATTTATTTTTTCTTGTTTCTTCTGCTGCATGGTTGGTTTTTCAGTACATGTCCATCTTCTGCCAGATTTAAATGTTCTTGGTTCTTCTGCTGTATGGCTGGGTTTCCTGTTGATGTCCATCTTCTGGCAGATTTAATTGTTATTGATTCTTCTGCTGTATGGCTGGGTTTCCTGTGGATGTCCATCTTCTGGCAGATTTAATTGTTCTTGGTTCCTCTGCTGTATGGTAGGGTTTGTCTGTGGATGTTCATCTTCTGTGGATTTAATTGTTCTTTGTTCCTCAGCTTTAGTGTTTGGTTTTCGGAGGAGGTCCATCCATCTTCTGGCAGATTTAATTGTTCTTGATTCTTCTGCTGCATTGTTGGTTTTTCTCGGGTTGTCCATCTTCTGGCAGATTTAATTGTTCTTGATTCCTCTGCCGTATGGCTGGGTTTCTGTGGATGTCCATCTTCTGGCAGATTTAATTGTTCTTGGTTCCTCTGCTGTATGGCTGGGTTTCTGTGGATGTCCATCTTCTGGCAGATTTAATTGTTCTTGATTCCTCTGCCGTATGGCTGGGTTTCTGTGGATGTCCATCTTCTGGCAGATTTAATTGTTCTTGGTTTCTCTGCTGTATGGCTGGGTTTCTGTGGATGTCCATCTTCTGGCAGATTTAATTGTTCTTGATTCCTCTGCCGTATGGCTGGGTTTCTGTGGATGTCCATCTTCTGGCAGATTTAATTGTTCTTGGTTCCTCTGCTGTATGGCTAGGTTTCTGTGGATGTCCATCTTCTGGCGGATTTAATTTTTCTTGGTGTCTCTGCTGTATGGGTGGGATTTCCTGTTGATGTCCATCTTCTGTCAGATTTAATTGTTCTTGGTTGCTCTGGTTTATTTTTTGGTTTTCTCTGGATGTCCTTCTTGTGGCAGATATAATTGTTCTTGGTTACTCTGCTGTATGGAAGGGGTTGTCTGTGGATGTCCATCTTCTGGCAGATTTAATTGTTCTTGGTTCTTATGCTGTTTGGCTGGGTTTCTGTGGATGTCCATCTTCTGGCAGATTTAATTGTTCTTGGTTCCTCTGCTGTATGGCTGGGTTTCCTGTTGATGTCCATCTTCTGGCAGATTTAATTGTTATTGGTTCCTCTGCTGTATGGCTAGGTTTCCAGTTGATGTCTATCTTCTGGCAGATTTAATTGTTCTATGTTCTTATGCTGTATGGCTGGGTCTCCTGTGGATGTCTATCTTCTGGCAGATTTAATTGTTCTTGGTTCCTCTGCTGTATGGTAGGGTTTGTGTGTGGATGTTCATCTTCTGTGGATTTAATTGTTCTTTGTTCCTCAGCTTTAGTGTTTGGTTTTCGGAGGAGGTCCATCCATCTTCTGGCAGATTTAATTGTTCTTGTTTCTTCTGCTGCATTGTTGGTTTTTCTGGGGTTGTCCATCTTCTGGCAGATTTAAATGTTCTTGATTCCTTTGCCGTATGGCTGGGTTTCTGTGGATGTCCATCTTCTGGCAGATTTAATTGTTCTTGGTTCCTCTGCTGTATGGCTGGGTTTCTGTGGATGTCCATCTTCTGGCAGATTTAATTGTTCTTGATTCCTCTGCCGTATGGTTGTTTTTTTCTGTTTATGTCCATCTTCTGGCAGATTTAATTGTTCTTGGTTCCTCTGCTGTATGGCTGGGTTTCTGTGGATGTCGATCTTCTGGCGGATTTAATTGTTCTTGGTGTCTCAGCTGTATGGGTGGGATTTCCTGTTGATGTCCATCTTCTGTCAGATTTAATTGTCCTTGGTTCCTCTGGTTTATTTTTTGGTTTTCTCTGGATGTCCTTCTTGTGGCAGATTTAATTGTTCTTGGTTACTCTGCTGTATGGAAAGGGTTGTCTGTGGATGTCCATCTTCTAGCAGATTTAATTGTTCTTGGTTCTTATGCTGTATGGCTGGGTTTCTGTGGATGTCCATCTTCTGGCAGATTTAATTGTTCTTGGTTCCTCTGCTGTATGGCTGGGTTTCCTGTTGATGTCCATCTTCTGGCAGATTTAATTGTTATTGGTTCCTCTGCTGTATGGCTAGGTTTCCAGTGGATGTCTATCTTCTGGCAGATTTGATTGTTCTATGTTCTTATACTGTATGGCTGGGTCTCCTGTGGATGTCTATCTTCTGGCAGATTTAATTGTTCTTGGTTCTTCTGCTGTTTGGCTGGCTTTCCTCTGGATGTCCATCTTCTGGCAGATTTAAATGTTCTTGGTGTCTATGCTGTATGGCTGGGTTTCCTGTGGATGTCCATCTTCTAGCAGAATTAAATGTTATTGATTCTTCTGCTGAATGGCTGAGTTTCCAGTGGATCTCCATCTTCTGGCAGATTTAATTTTCTTGGTTCTTCTGCTGTATGGTAGGGGTTGTCTGTGAATGTCCATCTTCTGGCAGATTAAATTGTTCTTGGTTTCTCTGCTTTATTATTTGGTCTTCTGTGGATATCCATCTTTTGGCAGATTTAATTGTTCTTGGTTACTCTGCTGTATGGAATGGGTTGTCTGTGGATGGCCATCTTCTGGCAGATTTAATTCTTTCTGGTTCTTCTGCTGTATGGCTGGGTTTCCTGTGGATGTCCATCTTCTGGCAGATTTAATTTTTCTTGGTTACTCTGCTGTATGTACGGGGTTGTCTGTGGATGTCCATCTTTTCGCAGATTTGTTTCTGGTTCTTCTGCTGTATGGTAGGGGTTGTCTGTGAATGTCCATCTTCTGGCAGATTAAATTGTTCTTGGTTTCTCTGCTTTATTTTTTGGTCTTCTGTGGATATCCATCTTTTGGCAGATTTAATTGTTCTTGGTTACTCTGCTGTATGGAATGGGTTTCCTGTGGATGTCAATCTTCTGGCAGATTTAATTGTTATTGATTCTTCTGCTGTATGTCTGGGTTTCATGTGGATGTCCATCTTCTGGCAGATTTAATTGTTCTTGGTGTCTCTGCTGTATGGGTGGGATTTTCTGTGGATGTCGAACTTCTGGCAGATTTAATTGTTCTTGGTTCCTCTGCTTTATTGTTTGGTTTTCTGAGGAGGTCCATCTATCTTCTGGGCAGATTTAATTGTTCTTGATTCTTCTGCTGTATGGTTGGTTTTTTTCTGTTTATGTCAATTTTCTGGCAGATTTAATTGTTCTTGGTTCCTCTGCTGTATAGTTGGTTTTTCTGTGGATGTTCCTCTTTTGGCAGATTTAATTGTTATTGGTTCCTCTGCCGTATGGCTGGGTTTCCTGTGGATGTCCATCTTCTGGCAGATTTAATTGTTATTGTTTCCTCTGCTGTATGGTTGGTTTTTCTGTTTATGTCAATCTTCTGGCAGATATAATTGTTCTTGGTTCTTCTGCTGTATGGATGGGTTTTTTTTGTGGATGTCCATCTTCTGGCAGATTTAATTGTTATTGATTCTTCTGCTGTATGGCTGGGTTTCCTGTGGATGTCCATCTTCTGGCAGATTTAATTGTTATTGATTCTCTTGCTGTATGGATGGGTTTCATGTGGATGTCCATCTTCTGGCAGATTTAATTGTTCTTGGTGTCTCTGCTGTATGGGTGGGATTTTCTGTGGATGTCCATCTTCTGGCAGATTTAATTGTTCTTGGTTCCTCTGCTTTATTGTTTTGGTTTTCTGAGAAGGTCCATCTATCTTCTGGCAGATTTAATTGTTCTTGATTCTTCTGCTGTATGGTTGGTTTTTTCTGTTTATGTCCATCTTCTGGCAGATTTATTTGTTCTTGGTTCCTCTGCTGTATAGTTGATTTTTCAGTGGATGTTACTCTTTTGGCAGATTTAATTGTTATTGGTTCATCTGCCGTATGGCTGGGTTTCCTGTGGATGTCCATCTTCTGGCAGATTTAATTGTTATTGTTTCCTCTGCTGTATGGTTGTTTTTTCTGTTTATGTCAATCTTCTGGCAGATTAAATTGTTCTTGGTTCTTCTGCTGTATGGATGGTTTTTTTTGTGGTTGTCCATCTTTTGGCAGATTTATTTGTTCTTGATTCTTCTGCTGCATGGTTGGTTTTCCTGTGGATGTCCATCTTTTGGCAGATTTAAATGTTCTTGGTTCCTCTGCTGTATGGGTGGTTTTTCTGTGGATGTCCATCTTCTGGCAGAATTAATTGTTCTTGGTGTCTCTGCTGTATGGGTGGGATTTCCTGTTGATGTCCATCTTCTGTCAGATTTAATTGTTCTTGGTTCCTCTGGTTTATTTTTTTGGTTTTCTCTGGATGTCCTTCTTGTGGCAGATTTAATTGTTCTTGGTTCCTCTGCTGTATGGCTAGGTTTCGTGTTGATGTCCATCTTCTGGCAGATTTAATTGTTATTGGTTCTTCTGCTGTATGGCTGGGTTTCCTGTGGATGTCCATCTTCTGGCAGATTTAAATATTCTTGGTTCTTCTGCTGTATGGCTGGGTTTCCTGTGGATGTCTATCTTCTTGCAGATTTAATTGTTCTTGGTTCCTCTGCTGTTTGGCTGGCTTTCCTCTGGATGTCCATCTTCTGGCAGATTTAAATGTTCTTGGTGTCTATGCTGTATGGCTGGGTTTCCTGTGGATGTCCATCTTCTAGAAGAATTAATTGTTATTGATTCTTCTGCTGTATGGCTGAGTTTCCAGTGGATCTCCATCTTCTGGCAGATTTAATTGTTCTTGGTTCTTCTGCTGTATGGTAGGGGTTGTCTGTGGATGTCCATCTTCTGGCAGATTTAATTGTTCTTGGTTCTTCTGTTGTATGGTAGGGGTTGTCTGTGGATGTCCATCTTCTGGCAGATTTAATTGTTCTTGGTGTCTCTGCTGTATGGGTGGGATTTTCTGTGGATGTCCATCTTCTGGCAGATTTAATTGTTCTTGGTTCCTCTGCTTTATTGTTTTGGTTTTCTGAGAAGGTCCATCTATCTTCTGGCAGATTTAATTGTTCTTGATTCTTCTGCTGTATGGTTGGTTTTTTCTGTTTATGTCCATC
Source organism: Sipunculus nudus (assembly GCA_026874595.1). Taxonomy (NCBI): domain Eukaryota; kingdom Metazoa; phylum Annelida; class Sipuncula; order Golfingiida; family Sipunculidae; genus Sipunculus; species Sipunculus nudus. Next base: position 49,633,872 of record CM049312.1, read on the forward strand.
TTCTGGCAGATTTATTTGTTCTTGGTTCCTCTGCTGTATAGTTGATTTTTCAGTGGATGTTACTCTTTTGGCAGATTTAATTGTTATTGGTTCATCTGCCGTATGGCTGGGTTTCCTGTGGATGTCCATCTTCTGGCAGATTTAATTGTTATTGTTTCCTCTGCTGTATGGTTGTTTTTTCTGTTTATATCAATCTTCTGGCAGATTAAATTGTTCTTGGTTCTTCTGCTGTATGGATGGTTTTTTTTTTGTGGTTGTCCATCTTTTGGCAGATTTATTTGTTCTTGATTCTTCTGCTGCATGGTTGGTTTTCCTGTGGATGTCCATCTTTTGGCAGATTTAAATGTTCTTGGTTCCTCTGCTGTATGGGTGGTTTTTCTGTGGATGTCCATCTTCTGGCAGAATTAATTGTTCTTGGTGTCTCTGCTGTATGGGTGGGATTTCCTGTTGATGTCCATCTTCTGTCAGATTTAATTGTTCTTGGTTCCTCTGGTTTATTTTTTTGGTTTTCTCTGGATGTCCTTCTTGTGGCAGATTTAATTGTTCTTGGTTCCTCTGCTGTATGGCTAGGTTTCGTGTTGATGTCCATCTTCTGGCAGATTTAATTGTTATTGGTTCCTCTGCTGTATGGCTGGGTTTCCAGTGGATGTCTATCTTCTGACAGATTTAATTGTTCTATGTTCTTCTGTTGTATGGCTGGGTCTCCTGTGGATGCCTATCTTCTGGCAGATTCAATTGTTCTTGGTTCTTCTGCTGTATGGCTGGGTTTCCTGTGGATGTCCATCTTCTGGCAGATTTAAATATTCTTGGTTCTTCTGCTGTATGGCTGGGTTTCCTGTGGATGTCTATCTTCTTGCAGATTTAATTGTTCTTGGTTCCTCTGCTGTTTGGCTGGCTTTCCTCTGGATGTCCATCTTCTGGCAGATTTAAATGTTCTTGGTGTCTATGCTGTATGGCTGGGTTTCCTGTGGATGTCCATCTTCTGGAAGAATTAATTGTTATTGATTCTTCTGCTGTATGGCTGAGTTTCCAGTGGATCTCCATCTTCTGGCAGATTTAATTGTTCTTGGTTCTTCTGCTGTATGGTAGGGGTTGTCTGTGGATGTCCATCTTCTGGCAGATTTAATTGTTCTTGGTTCTTCTGCTGTATGGTAGGGGTTGTCTGTGGATGTTCATCTTCTGGCAGATTAAATTGTTCTTGGTTCCTCTGCTTTATTTTTTGGTTTCTGTGGATGTCCATCTTCTGGCAGATTTAATTGTTCTTGGTTACTCTGCTGTATGGAAGAGGTTGTCTGTGGATGTCCATCTTCTGGCAGATTTAATTGTTTCTGGTTCTTCTGCTGCATGGCTGGGTTTCCTGTGGATGTCCATCTTCTGGTAGATTTAATTGTTCTTGGTGTCTCTGCTGTATGGCTGGGTTTCCTGTGGATGTCCGTCTTCTGGCAGATTTAATTGTTATTGATTCTTCTGCTGTATGGCTGGGTTTCATGTGGATGTCCATCTTCTGGCAGATTTAATTGTTCTTATTGTCTCTGCTGTATGGGTGGGATTTTCTGTGGATGTCCATCTTCTGGCAGATTTAATTGCACTTGGTTCCTCTGCTTTATTGTTTGGTTTTCTGAGGAGGTCCGTCTATCTTCTGGCAGATTTAATTGTTCTTGATTCTTCTGCTGTATGGTTGTTTTTTCCTGTTTATGTCCATCTTCTGGCAGATTTAATTGTTCTTGGTTCCTCTGCTGTATAGTTGTTTTTTCTGTGGATGTTCCTCTTTTGACAGATTTAATTGTTATTGGCTCCTCTGCCGTATGGCTGGGTTTCCTGTGGATGTCCATCTTCTGGCAGATTTAATTGTTATTGTTTCCTCTGCTGTATGGTTGGTTTTTCTGTTTATGTCATTCTTCTGGCAGATTTAATTGTTCCTGGTTCTTCTGCAGTATGGATGGTTTTTTTGTGGATGTCCATCTTTTGGCAGATTTATTTGTTCTTGATTCTTCTGCTGCATGGTTGGTTTTCCTGTGGATGTCCATCTTCTGGCAGATTTAAATGTTCTTGGTTCCTCTGCTGTATGGGTGGTTTTTCTGTGGATGTCCATCTTTTGGCAGATTTATTTGTTCTTGATTCATCTGCTGCATGGTTAGTTTTTCTGTAGATGTCCATCTTCTGCCAGATTTAAATGTTCTTGGTTCTTCTTCTGTATGGCTGGGTTTCCTGTTGATGTCCATCTTCTGGCAGATTTAATTGTTATTGCTTCTTCTGCTGTATGGCTGGGTTTCCTGTGGATGTCCATCTTCTGGCAGATTTAATTGTTCTTGGTTCCTCTGCTGTATGGTAGGGTTTGTCTGTGGATGTTCATCTTCTGTGGATTTAATTGTTCTTTGTTCCTCAGCTTTAGTGTTTGGTTTTCGGAGGAGGTCCATCCATCTTCTGGCAGATTTAATTGTTCTTGATTCTTCTGCTGCATTGTTGGTTTTTCTGGGGTTGTCCATCTTCTGGCAGATTTAATTGTTCTTGGTTACTCTGCTGTATGGAAGGGGTTGTCTGTGGATGTCCATCTTTTGGCAGATTTATTTGTTCTTGATTCTTCTGCTGCATGGTTGGTTTTCCTGTGGATGTCCATCTTATGGCAGATTTAAATGTTCTCGGTTCCTCTGCTGTATGGGTGGTTTTTCTGTGGATGTCCATCTTTTGGCAGATTTATTTGTTCTTGATTCATCTGCTGCATGGTTGGTTTTTCTGTAGATGTCCATCTTCTGCCAGATTTAAATGTTCTTGGTTCTTCTGCTGTATGGCTGGGTTTCCTGTTGATGTCCATCTTCTGGCAGATTTAATTGTTATTGATTCTTCTGCTGTATGGCTGGGTTTCCTGTGGATGTCCATCTTCTGGCAAATTTAATTGTTCTTGGTTCCTCTGCTGTATGGTAGGGTTTGTCTGTGGATGTTCATCTTCTGTGGATTTAATTGTTCTTTGTTCCTCAACTTTAGTGTTTGGTTTTCGGAGAAGGTCCATCCATCTTCTGGCAGATTTAATTGTTCTTGATTCTTCTGCTGGATTGTTGATTTTTCTGGGGTTGTCCATCTTCTGGCAGATTTAATTGTTCTTGGTTACTCTGCTGTATGGAAGGGGTTGTCTGTGGATGACCATCTTTTGGCAGATTTATTTGTTCTTGATTCTTCTGCTGCATGGTTGGTTTTCCTGTGGATGTCCATCTTATGGCAGATTTAAATTTTCTTGGTTCCTCTGCTGTATGGGTGGTTTTTCTGTGGATGTCCATCTTTTGGCAGATTTATTTGTTCTTGATTCATCTGCTGCATGGTTGGTTTTTCTGTAGATGTCCATCTTCTGCCAGATTTAAATGTTCTTTGTTCTTCTGCTGTATGGCTGGGTTTCCTGTTGATGTCCATCTTCTGGCAGATTTAATTGTTCTTGATTCCTCTGCCGTATGGCTGGGTTTCTGTGGATGTCCATCTTCTTGCCAATTTTATTGTTCTTGGTTCCTCTGCTGTATGGCTGGGTTTCTGTGGATCTCCATCTTCTGGCAGATTTAATTGTTCTTGGTGTCTCTGCTGTATGGGTGGGATTTCCTGTTGATGTCCATCTTCTGTCAGATTTAATTGTTCTTGGTTCCTCTGGTTTATTTTTTGGTTTTCTATGGATGTCCTTCTTGTGGCAGATTTAATTGTTCTTGGTTACTCTGCTGTTTTGAAGGGGTTGTCTGTGGATGTCCATCTTCTGGCAGATTTAATTGTTCTTGGTTCTTATGCTGTATGGATGATTTTTCTGTGAATGTCCATCTTTTGTCAGATTTATTTGTTCTTGATTCTTCTGCTGCATTGTTGGTTTTTCTGTTGATGTCCATCTTCTGTCAGCTTTAATTGTTCTTGGTTCCTCTGATTTATTTTTTGGTTATCTGTGGATGTCTATCTTCTAGCAGATTTAATTGTTCTTGGTTACTCTGCTGTATGGAAGGGGTTGTCTGTGGATGTCCATCTTCTGCCAGATTTAATTGTTCTTGGTTCTTCTGCTGTATGGCTGGGTTTCATGTGGATGTCAATCTTCTGGCAGATTTAATTGTTCTTGGTGTCTCTGCTGTATGGGTGGGATTTTCTGTGGATGTCCATCTTCTGGCAGATTTAATTGTTCTTGGTTCCTCTGCTGTATGGTAGGGTTTGTCTGTGGATGTTCATCTTCTGCGGATTTAATTGTTCTTTGTTCCTCAGCTTTAGTGTTTTGTTTTCGGAGGAGGTCGATCCATCTTCTGGCAGATTTAATTGCTCTTGATTCTTCTGCCGCATGGTTGGATTTACTGTGGATGTCCATCTTCTGGCAGATTTAATTGTTTTTGGTTCCTGTGCTTTATTTTTTGGTTATCTGTGGATGTCCATCTTCTGGCAGATTTATTTGTTCTTGGTGTCTCTGCTGTATGGGTGGGATTTCCTGTTGATGTCCATCTTCTGTCAGATTTAATTGTTCTTGGTTCCTCTGGTTTATTTTTTGGTTTTCTCTGGATGTCCTTCTTGTGGCAGATTTAATTGTTCTTGGTTACTCTGCTGTATGGAAGGGGTTGTCTGTGGATGTCCATCTTCTGGCAGATTTAATTGTTCTTGGTTTTTATGCTGTATGGCTGGGTTTCTGTGGATGTCCATCTTCTGGCAGATTTAATTGTTCTTGGTTCCTCTGCTGTATGGCTGGGTTTCCTGTTGATGTCCATCTTCTGGCAGATTTAATTGTTATTGGTTCCTCTGCTGTATGGCTAGGTTTCCAGTGGATGTCTATCTTCTGGCAGATTTAATTGTTCTATGTTCTTATACTGTATGGCTGGGTCTCCTGTGGATGTCTATCTGCTGGCAGATTTAATTGTTCTTAGTTCTTCTGCTGTTTGGCTGGCTTTCCTCTGGATGTCCATCTTCTGGCAGTTTTAATTGTTCTTGGTTACTCTGCTGTATGGAATGGGTTGTCTGTGGATGTCCATCTTCTGGCAGATTTAATTCTTTCTGGTTCTTCTGCTGTATGGCTGGGTTTCCTGTGGATGTCCATCTTCTGGCAGATTTAATTTTTCTTGGTTACTCTGCTGTATGTAAGGGGTTGTCTGTGGATGTCCATCTTCTGGCAGATTTAATTGTTATTGATTCTTCTGCTGTATGGCTGGGTTTCATGTGGATGTCCATCTTCTGGCAGATTTAATTGTTCTTGGTGTCTCTGCTGTATGGGTGGGATTTTCTGTTGATGTCCATCTTCTGGCAGATTTATTTGTTCTTGGTTCCTCTGCTGTATGGCTGGGTTTCTGTGGATGTCCATTTTCTGGCAGATTTAATTGTTCTTGGTTCCTCTGCTGTATGGATGGGTTTCTGTGGATGTCCATCTTCTGGCAGATTTAATTGTTCTTGGTTCCTCTGCTGTATGGCTGGGTTTCCGTGGATGTCCATCTTCTGGCAGATTTAATTGTTCTTGGTTCCTCTGCTGTATGGCTGGGTTTCCTGTTGATGTCCATCTTCTGGCAGATTTAATTGTTCTTGATTCCTCTGCCGTATGGCTGGGTTTCTGTGGATGTCCATCTTCTGGCAGATTTAATTGTTCTTGGTTCCTCTGCTGTATGGCTGGATTTCTGTAGATCTCCATTTTCTGGCAGATTTAATTGTTCTTGGTTCCTCTGCTGTATGGCTGGGTTTCCTGTTGATGTCCATCTTCTGGCAGATTTAATTGTTCTTGCTTCCTCAGCGTATGGCTGGGTTTCCAGTGGATCTCCATCTTCTAGCAGATTAAATTGTTCTTGGTTCCTCTGCTGTATGGAAGGGTTTGTCTGTGGATGTCCATCTTCTGGCAGATTTAATTGTTCTTTGTTCCTCTCCTTTAGTGTTTGGTTTCCTGAGGAGGTCATCCATCTTCTGGCAGATTTAATTGTTCTTGATTCTTCTGCTGCATGGTTGGGTATCTTGTGGATGTCCATGTTGTGGCAGATTTTTTTCTTTTCTGCATGTTTGGTGCCTAAAAATCTTTTCAAGTTATTGATTTAACATCATATAAAATAATCGGCTGTATGGCCTTGAAAATGCCTTAAGGTCATCCATATTTAAACTTGACCTAACATTTCATGAGCTGCATCAAAGATATGACTGTGCCTCAAATTCTTTTCCAGTGATGGCGTTAAAATAATTTTAGCATTATAGACTCTGTGACCTTAAAATGCGCCAAGGTTTTCAATATTCAAAATTAACCTAGCCCTTTATGAGTTTTGTCTTTCTGCAAGTTTGATGACTGTGACTTTAGTTATTTTCAAGTTATTTCGTTAACATTATTTAAACAATATTGCCTCTGTGCCCTTGAAAAATGCGTCATAGTCATCCATATTCAAACTTGACCTAGCCCTTTATGAGTTTATTCAATGCTGCAAGTTTGGTGACTGTGCCTCAAATTATCTTTACAATATTGCGTTAACATCATTTTAACATTATTTCCTCTGTGACCTTAAAAATGCGTCATAGTCATCCATATTCAAACTAGACCTAGCCCTTCATGAGTTTATTCAATGCTGCAAGTTTGCTCACTGTGCCTCAAATTCTCTTCACGATATCGCGTTAACATCATATTAACATAATCGCCTGTATGACCTTGAAAATGCCTTAAGGTCATCCATATTCGAACTTGACGTAGCATTTCATGAGTTGAACCAAAGATATGACTGTGCCTCAAATTCTTTTCCAGTGATTGCGTTAAAAAATTTTAGCATTATAGAATCTGTGACCTTAAAGTGCGTCAAGGTTTTCAATATTCAAACATAACATAGCCCTTTATGAGTTTTGTCTTTTCTGCAAGTTTGGTGAATGTGCCTTAAGTTCTTTTCAAGTTATTTCGTTAACATCATTTTAACAATATTGCCTCTGTGACGTTGGAAAAAGCTTCAAGGTCATCCATATTCGAATTTAACCTAGCCCTTTATAAGTTTTGTCTTTTCTGCAAGTTTGGTGACTGTGCCATGAGTTCTTTTTCAAGTTATTTCGTTAACATCATTTTAACATTATTGCCTCTGTGACCTTGAAAAAATGGGTCATTGTCATCCATATTCAAACTTGACCTAGCCCTTCATGAGTTTATTCAATGCTGCAAGTTTGGTGACTGTGCCTCAAATTCTCTTCACGATATTGCGTTAACATCATTTTATCATTATTGTCTCTGTGACATTGAAAATGCCTTAAGGTCATCCATATTCGAACTTGACGTAGCATTTCATGAGTTGAACCAAAGATATGACTGTGCCTCAAATTCTTTTCCAGTGATTGCGTTAAAATAATTTTAGCATTATAGACTCTGTGACCTTAAATGCGTCAAGGTTTTCAATATTCAGTCTTAACCTAGCCCTTTATGAGTTTTGTTTTTCCTGCAAGTTTGGTGACTGTGCCTTAAGTTCTTTTCAAGTTATTTTGTTAACATCATTTTAACAATATTGCCTCTGTGACCTTGAAAAATGCGTCATAGTCATCCATATTCAAAATTGACCTATCCCTTCATGAGTTTATTCAATGCTGCAAGTATGGTCACTGTGCCTCAAATTCTCTACACGATATCGCGTTAACATCATAAAAACATAATCGCCTGTATGACCTTGAAAAAGCCTTTAGGTCATCCATATTCGAACTTGACCAAGCATTTCATGAGTATATCATCAAAGATATGACTGTGCCTCAAATTTTTTTCCAGTTATTGCGTTAAAATAATTTTAGCATTATAGACTCTGTGACCTTTAAATGCGTCAAGGTTTTCAATATTCAAACTTAACCTACCCCTTAATGAGTTTTGTCTTTTCTGCAAGTTTGGTGACTCTGCCTTAAGTTCTTTTCAAGTTATTCGTTAACATCATTTTAACAATATTGCCTCTGTGACCTTGAAAAATGCGACATAGTCATCCATATTCAAACTTGACCTAGCCCTTCATGAGTTTATACAATGTTGCAAGTTTGGTGACTGTGCCTCAAATTCTCTTCACGATATTGCGTTAACATCATATAAACATAATCGCCTCTGAGTTGCATCAAAGATGTCAGTATGATGACTTTTGGTGACATTGCTTTTACGTAATTGCGTAAACATCATATCTGTAACGGACGGACGAGCGCTCGCGTAAGAAAAAAAAAACATCTCGCTGTAACGAATCATATTTTTTTCAATTTTATTAATAGGTCAATAACTTGATTCTAAGAATCACCTCTTCTGCTGTGATCGATTATATATGACTTGTTGGTGTTTAAAAAAAAAATATTTGATGACGATAACTTGTCTGTCATATTTTGCGCATGTTTATAAATTAAATACTCACTACTCTCCGTCCATACTTGTCGCAGACCTTCCCCCACAGTCCAGAGCTGATCATCATCCCCGCGAACACCACCTACAGTCAAACAACACAGCTGGTGCTATCAGATATGTCAAAAAAATTTGCAAAAATGAGAAAAAAATCCTTTTTATGATAGCTATGGCAAAAGGACAACTACCCCGGACAATTACCCCCCCCCCCCGACAATTACTCCCTGGACAATTACCCCCCCCCCCCAGACAATTACCCCTCGGTAAAATACCCCCCCCCCCCCCCAAGGACAACTACCCCCTGGACAATTACCTCCATGGTATAAATTACACATTTAAAGTACACGTTTTACATTTAAATATATTCTGTGTTGCTAATGAGTAGAGAGAGCCGTTGTTTCCTACGAGCATGTGGAACATGTATGACCGTACGCAGGATGAGCTGCCACGCACCAACAACCCAGTACATGTATGACAGTACGCAGGATGAGCTGCCACGCACCAACAACCTAGTACATGTATGACCGTACGCAAGATGAGCTGCCACGCACCAACAACCCAGTACATTGTATGACCGTACGCAGGATGAGCTGCCACGCACCAACAACCCAGTACATGTATGACCGTACGCAGGATGAGCTTCCACGCACTAACAACCCTGTACATGTATGACCGTACGCAGGATGAGCTGCCACGCACCAACAACCCAGTACATGTATGACCGTACGCAGGATGAGCTGCCACGCACCAACAATCCAGTACATGTATGACCGTACGCAGGATGAGCTGCCACGCACCAACAACCCAGTACATGTATGACCGTACGCAGGATGAGCTGCCACGCACCAACAACCCAGTACATGTATGACCGTACGCAGGATGAGCTGCCACGCATCAACAACCCAGTACATGTATGACCGTACGCAGGATGAGCTGCCACGCACTAACAACCCAGTACATGTATGACCGTACGCAGGATGAGCTGCCACGCATCAACAACCCAGTACATGTATGACAGTACGCAGGATGAGCTGCCACGCACCAAAACCCAGTACATGTATGACCGTACGCAGGATGAGCTGCCACGCACAAACAAACCAGTACATGTATGACCGTACGCAGGATGAGCTGCCACGCACAAACAAACCAATACATGTATGACCGTACGCAGGATGAGCTGCCACGCATCAACAACCCAGTACATGTATGACAGTACGCAGGATGAGCTGCCACGCACCAAAACCCAGTACATGTATGACCGTACGCAGGATGAGCTGCCACGCACAAACAAACCAGTACATGTATGACCGTACGCAGGATGAGCTGCCACGCACAAACAAACCAATACATGTATGACCGTACGCAGGATGAGCTGCCACGCACCAAAACCCAGTACATGTATGACCGTACGCAGGATGAGCTGCCACGCACAAACAAACCAATACATGTATGACCGTTCGCAGGATGGGCTGCCACGCAGCAACAACCCAGTACATGTATGACCGTAGGCAGGATGGGCTGCCACGCACCAACAACCCAGTACATGTATGACCGCACGCAGGATGGGCTTCCACGCAGCAACAACCCAGTACATGTATGACCGTACGCAGGATGGGCTGCCACGCATCAACAACCCAGTACATGTATGACCGTACGCAGGATGAGCTGCCACGCACCAACAACCCAGTACATGCATGACCGTACGCAGGATGAGCTGCCACGCACCAACAACCCAGTACATGTATGACCGTACGCAGGATGAGCTGCCACGCATCAACAACCCAGTACATGTATGACCGTACGCAGGATGGGCTGCCACGCATCAACAACCCAGTACATGTATGACCGTACGCAGGATGAGCTGCCACGCACAAACAAACCAGTACATGTATGACCGTACGCAGGATGAGCTGCCACGCACAAACAAACCAGTACATGTATGACCGTTCGCAGGATGAGCTGCCACGCATCAACAACTACATGTATGACCGTTCGCAGGATGGGCTGCCACGCAGCAACAACCCAGTACATGTATGACCGTAGGCAGGATGAGCTGCCACGCACAAACAAACCAGTACATGTATGACCGTACGCAGGATGGGCTTCCACGCAGCATCAACCCAGTACATGTATGACCGTACGCAGGATGGGCTTCCACGCAGCAACAACCCAGTACATGTATGACCGTACGCAGGATGAGCTGCCACGCACCAACAACCCAGTACATGTATGACCGTACGCAGGATGGGCTGCCACGCATCAACAACCCAGTACATGTATGACCGTACGCAGGATGAGCTGTCACGCACCAACAACCCAGTACATGCATGACTGTACGCAGGATGAGCTGCCACGCATCAACAACCCAGTACATGCATGACCGTACGCAGGATGGGCTGCCACGCACCAACAACCCAGTCCATGTATGACCGTACGCAGGATGAGCTGCCACGCACCAACAACCCAGTACATGTATGACCGTACGCAGGATGGGCTGCCACGCATCAACAACCCAGTACATGTATGACCGTACGCAGGATGAGCTGCCACGCACCAACAACCCAGTACATGCATGACTGTACGCAGGATGAGCTGCCACGCACCAACAACCCAGTACATGTATGACCGTACGCAGGATGAGCTGCCACGCACCAACAACCCAGTACATGTATGACCGTACGCAGGATGAGCTGCCACGCATCAACAACCCAGTACATGTATGACCGTACGCAGGATGGGCTGCCACGCATCAACAACCCAGTACATGCATGACCGTACGCAGGATGAGCTGCCACGCACCAACAACCCAGTACATGTATGACCGTACGCAGGATGAGCTGCCACGCACCAACAACCCAGTACATGTATGACCGTACGCAGGATGAGCTGCCACGCACCAAAAACCTAGTACATGTATGACAGTACGCAGGATGGGCTGCCACGCATCAACAACCCAGTACATGTATGACCGTACGCAGAATGGGCTGCCGCGCATCAACAACCAAGTACATGTATGACCTTCGCAGGATGAGCTGCCACGCATCAACAACCAAGTACATGTATGACCGTACGCAGAATGGGCTGCCGCGCATCAACAACCAAGTACATGTATGACCGTACGCAGGATGGGCTGCCACGCATCAACAACCCAGTATAAGCATTGCATCATTCCTTCAAGACAAATGTCGGTGCTTGCTACCCTAACTTCTGGGGATTCCTGGATGTTCTGAAACGTAAGCAGTCACTGAACCAGGTTGTGATTGCGCAGATCGCTGGTAGTCATGGACCACCCCACAGAGGCGGGTATACCATTATCGTCACCAGAGGATATTGAACATTGTGCGGGACTACGGAAACAGGGACACATTAGATTACCTTCGAGGCATTGCCTACAACTTTCCAATGTAATGAACATTTCATATAATGGAATTTTTGACCATATATTTACCATTTTTTTACAATACACAATACAATCATCTGAGAGGCATTGCCTAGAAATAGTTATCAGCTACTGAAAACTTGATGTAATTGATTTTTTTTTCTATTTTTACAATACACATGATGTATGTACCTATGCATGGTTTGAAATATATTATCACCGGTATTTGTTTTACTTACAATCGGAATATTTTACTTTTAGTTTGTACAACGTGTACTTTAAAAGTGTTATTTTACCATGGGGGTAGTTGTCCGGGTGGTAGTTGTAGCGGGGGGTAAATGTTAGGGGGTAGTTGTTTGGGGGGGGGGGGGGTAGTTGTCCCAGGGGGTTATTGTCCTGGGGGTAATTGTCCGGGGGGTAATTGTCTGGGGGTAATTGTCCAGGGGGTAATTGTCCGGGGGGTAGTTGTCCTAGAGCCCATTGCTATGCATGTTCCAGAGAGGAGAATATTGGGATATTCAGAAGATTAACATAAAAATACATAGGTGAGAGGATTAAAATAAGACCAAATAGACAATTTCTTATTTGGGCCCACGTTTCACGACAACTGACAAGATTTATAAATTTCTGCACAATACTTTCATGTTACATCTGGTCATGATAAATTCTGACATGGCTTCGGTATCTATTCCACAAACAGTTTATATCTACTTATTGGACTAAACCAACGTATGTAACTCGAAGAAGGTGGACTAATATTTCAAATTAAAATTGGTTAAAATATACACATTTGAAGACTCTACCTATATCTGACTCTTAGTATTCATATGCGAGTTTCATATGATTACTGAATTCCAAGACATTTTCGTAAGTGCCAACTTTCGTTGAAATGCATGTTTTTAATTTTACTGAAACATACTCGGTCCGTGCAGATCTCCTTAATTTGACACAATAAACCTGATTTGTACTGTGCTGTTACCGTGGTGAGCATGGCTTGCTGCCAGCCGGGAAGGTTCCAGTCACAGTGCAGCGCCGGGGACAGGATACTCAAAATCATCATCTCCATGGCATCCGCCATCTGACGACAACAAATATCAAACCATTTATCGTAAACCGTTACAATAAACTGTTACAGTAACCATTACAACATAGGCGGCGAAGCCGGAGGGGGGGGGGGGGTGCCCCAATGACAAGTTTGGGGGGTCTCAGCCCCCAATAATGTGATGGAAAACATAAGGAGTACCAGTTTTCCTTAATGTATAGTATATTCTCCTTCGCTCTGACGAAGGCTACAGGGGTAGCTGAAAATTTAGCAACAATCTGTATTTGTTATCTAAATAATATGATTGTTTGAAATGTAGGCGTTGATGTCTCTCTTCTTTTTATGTTTACTGTCTTAAGCCAGCACCCGGAAAATTTAGAAATGTTATATATATATACATATATATATATATATATATATATATTAATATATATATATATATATATATATATATATTGGTATTTTTATATATAGCATATATATTTGAATATATATATATACATATATTTATGTATGTCTACTATTTGGCTCCAAGAATGAATATTTAGCTTCGCCGCCAATGTACAATAACCGTTATAGTAAACCATTACATTTACCGTTACAGTTTACCTTTACAGTACACCTTAACAGTAAACCGTTTATATTAAACCGTTAAAATAAACCTTTACAACAACCGTTACAGTAAACCATTACTTCAATCGTCACAGTACACTTTACAATAAGCAGTATAAACAGTGGAATAACCATTAGAGTTAACCGATATAATAAACCGTTAGAGTAGACTGTTACAATAACCATTAGAGTCTATCGCTATAGTAAACTGTTAGAGTATAGACTGTTACAATAACCATAAGAGTAAACCGCTATAATAAACCGTTAGAGTATAGACTGTTACAATTACCAATAGAGTTAACCGCTATAGTAAACCGTTAGAGTATAGACTGTTACAATTACCATTATAGTAAACCGCTATAGTAAACCGTAAGAGTATAGACTGTTACAATAACCATTAGAGTAAACCGCTATAGTAAACCGTTAGAGTAGACTGTTACAATAACCATTACAGTAAACCACTATGGTAAACCGTTAGAGTATAGACTGTTACAATTACAATTAGAGTAAACCGCTATAGTAAACCATTAAAGTATAGACTGTTACAATTACCAATAGAGTAAACCGCTATAGTAAACCGTTAGAGTATAGACTGTTACAATTACCATTATAGTAAACCGCTATAGTAAACCGTTAGAGTATAGACTGTTACAATAACCATTAGAGTAAACCGCTATAGTAAACCGTTAGAGTAGACTGTTACAATTACCATTATAGTAAACCGCTATAGTAAACCGTAAGAGTAGACTGTTCATTTACCATTATAGTAAACCGCAATAGTGAACCGTTAGAGTATATAGAGTTACAATAACCATAAGAGTAAACCGTTATAGTAAACCGTTAGGGTATAGACTGTTACAATTACCATTATAGTAAACCGCTATAGTAAACCGCTATAGTAAACCATTACAGTAACCCATTAGTGTCAGCACCTTGTCCAGCATCATTGTAGTTTAAGAGTAGTCAGATGTGGTGTCGACCGGAAAAACACAGACTGGACACGGAATTGAAATTCCACTTCTCCTTACAATTATTTTGAAATTTTTTCATAATATGTTTGCATATGAATATATATACCATGTTGCAACAGACTGGGCAACCAGAGGTCGCGTGATTGTCTGAAATGATTTTTTTTTTTAATTTTTAACCCTCAGCCCATGACCTTTGACTGATGTTGATGAAAATAATAAGCTTCGGTGTTTATTTGTATCTACCTAAGGCAAAATTTTGTTGATAACCTGGCAGAATGGACACCTTGATAGTGTAAGGATACAGAGATACATCCAGAGATGGCAATTAAATCAGCCTGCCGATATATAAAAATCAAGACAGAAAACAAACATCCCGATACAGCTAACAATACAGCATTCATCTGACATTGTAATATTTTATTATCCACGCTTTCTTGAAAAAAAGTAAATCTGGAAGCACCAACAAAATGAAAATATTTTACATACCCATGCCAGACCGGTAAGTAAAGACAGTTTCAGCTGAAACTTGCCAAATCCGATGGCGTCCACGGCCTGCTGTACCGTGAAGGTATCTGAAACATAAATCAGCACGACACTCTTAGCAAGAGAAAAGCAATGCCGCATGAACAAAATACAGTGCCGAAACAAGTGGTCACGACCCTCAGCTGAATTTGATATTCGGATGATGCATGTATTAATTATTAATATTAATTATGATTGAGTGAAAAATATTTATCAAGGAAGGTTGAACAAACCAGCCGAACTAATTTACTTTCAAAACTTTCTAATCCACTTCCCATGCGATCCTAATGCAGTGAATATTAATCAAAATCGCCCGCCTGTTCTGGACATAGACCGATAAAGTACCTCCATCAAAGTGTCAGACCACACACGCAGCGGATATATATTTCCCGGGAACTTTCACGCAAAAAAAATCCAGAAATTCACTCGACGTCTCGGGTATAACAAAACAGGTTTGTTCTTATTACGTCCCAGAATTGGCCTTCACCGCCATGGACTGGCTCCAATCTCACAAAACATTTCTTCGACAATTGTTTAGCTTTCGCTCGCCGTTAACTGGCTCTAACTCCACAACAATTCTAATGCTCTCCTCTGCTAAATAAACACTATCCTCTACGACCAATAATCATCCATATACGGTACTTGAAATAACATCCTGCTGGTGTTACATCTACATCTAGCTGTGATAACCCGACTCAGTAGGCAATGGGATAACTGAGCTGGTAAGCCTACTCGAGTCGTGATACAAGTAATATCGAGGAATGCATCGCAGTGGTAATGCTTCAGGTCGCATTCATATTGTGGTAAACGGCCCATAATCTCAATATCATGCTAAGAATAATTAAATAACACAATGGTATACATGTGAGCTCACAACCCAAACTGAAACACCGTCCATGGACATGGGTTATTTCCTGTATCGCCTGCAAGCTGCCTGCGTCCTGTAACCCATGTGAGCCATGCTTGTGTTCATGCGGTCATAAATTTAAAAAAAACATGCCGAGGGGTTTACCAATGTGCTGTGTTAAAACGGAACTGTCCTCGCTCATGTTTGGTATTATTAGAACGTTCACCAAAAAAATGCTAACGATTGCCCTGGTTTATGTTGTTTCACAGTGTACTTGTAGGCCATGAAGCGTTGTCAGGAATGACGAAATATTTACATCTTCATAAGGCCTTATAATGCGTTCCTCAGACACTAGTGAAAAGACACTCTTTCGCCAGTTATCTGGTCGTTATGCCAGAGGGTCGATATGACAATAATCTACATCTCACAACACGTCTTGTTGCAAAGACACTTCTGGGCTGACCCTCCTTCGGCAGCTTTGGGACCGGCTTCTATATATACCTGCCGCAAAGAAACCTCGAGAAAGTTCTAGTCAACGAATGTTCTACAGACTTCTCTACATGGAATTACCTGCTTAGCCTCCCAGAAGCATCTAGACTTCCAGAACATTCTGTTAGCTAATCATAACAAACCGAAGTCTAGTAAGTTCCATTACTTGATACATAAACAAACCGATCTACCGATCAACACAACTAATGATAATAATAAACACAACTATATAAAATATTATTAAATACGTTTCCCTGACCATACCTTATTATTTTCTGAGGCTCCCATTTAACATGACCTGACCTGGTAATACACTTGTGACACAAAGCCTGGACCAACAGCGTTTTGTGTCATACGCAGCCCCCGCCCCACAAAAAAAATAACCGTGATTTTTAAGAAAAGAAGTATTGTACAAAAAGGTCTAGGCTTGAATATGTTGAATAAGCATTTATTGCAATCTTTTAATACAATGCTGAAGAACTCATCAAATTTGGGCCGATTTTTTAAAAACTTTCCTAACTGATTTTCTCAGGAACAGTATTCTCCGTCAATTTTATTTTTAAAGTGGCATCCCAAAGAATTCCCCTAGTGACAGATAAGAAGTTGTGATCAAGGTAAAAAACACCGGGTGGGAACATAGGCCTACACCAAGGTTCCTGCTTCACAGAATGGCACTGCGACCTTTTAGGGCAGTCCTTTTATTTTAGGTTTTAGCACTGCAGGCAGTTGGCCTATCAGGGCCGGGCCTCAAGTTGTGGTCCACCCGTCTGTTGTGAGTAATAGTTACATCAACATGAAGTGCACCTCCGCCGGGCCCGATGTTCACCTGTTATAAACAAGCCTGCCTCTCTTTTTCGCCTAATTTAAATATCACATTAATAGGTGAAACATCAAATATTTAACAGTCACTCATATAATCAAGTCTCCCGGTGAATAAAAAATGAAATAAAATTGCAGATATCAAGCGAGTTATTTCAGGGAAAGCCTGATAGCCCTTCAAAATAGAGGACATGGGTATCAGATACCAACGGTGTAGGAAACACAGGTCCAGCCTTCAGCTTACGAGCTCGTGGTTGGACTATTTTCGGCTAGTTTGGCATGTTGCTGTATTTTCAGCAAGCACTGGAGGGTGTAGAGATCGGTCGAAGAAATCGTAGCGAGTTTTAAAATCAACTTAGAGAACAGGACAGTTTAGGCATGTGCCACACATACAGTCTCCAGCAGTTATGGACAATAAACCACACACACTTGTACATCGCAGAAAGTATATCGACAGCCAATCACAGCCTGCGAGAATCACAGTGTGCGAGAATCACAGTGTGCGAGAATCACAGTGTGCTGGGACAGCCATGGGTATATGCCTTATTCACCCGGGGTCGGTTTTAAGACAGTGTCTGCCACCTGAGTGTATAGCCAGCAACTTTTAAAAGAGCAGTCATTCTTCCTAGCCTGGTACGTATCTTTTATTTTCCCATTTCTAATTTAAATAATATTGCAGTTTGATATTTGAAGGTTTAGACTCTTAATTTTATCTCTGTAAAACAGTGTTGTTTTATTTTATTAAATTGTGCAAGTGCATGCTGCTGAGGCCCAATTTTCCACTAGAATTAATAAGCAAACTACAACAGTGTGCGAGAATCACAGAGTAAGCGAGAATCATAAGGTGCAAGAATCAAAAAGTAAGCGAGAATCACAGTGTGCGAGAATCACAGAGTAAGCGAGAATTACAGTGTGCGAGAATCATAGAGTAAGCGAGAATCACAGTGTGTGAGATTCAAAGAGTAAGCGAGAATCACAGTATGCGAGAATCATAGAGTAAGCGAGAATCACAGTGTGTGCGAAACATAGAGTAAGCGAGAATCACAGTGTGTGAGATTCAAAGAGTAAGCGAGAATCACAGTATGTGAGAATCACAGAGTAAGCGAGAATCACAGTGTGTGAGATTCAAAGAGTAAGCGAGAATCACAGTGTGTGAAAATCACAGAGTGTGCGAGAATCATAGTATGCAAGAATCATAGAGTAAGCGAGAATCACAGAGTAAGCGAGAATTACAGTGTGCGAGAATCATAGAGTAAGCGAGAATCACAGTGTGTGAGATTCAAAGAGTAAGCGAGAATCACAGTTTGCGAGAATCACAGAGTAAGCGAGAATCACAGTGTGTGAGATTCACAGAGTAAGCGAAAATCACAGTGTGTGCGAATCATAGAGTAAGCGAGAATCACAGCGTGGGAGATTCAAAGAGTAAGCGAGAATCACAGTGTTTGAGAATCACAGATTTAGCGAGAATCACAGTGTGTGCGAAACATATAGTAAGCGAGAATCACAGTGTGTGAGATTCAAAGAGTAAGCGAGAATCACAGTATGTGAGAATCACAGAGTAAGCGAGAATCACAGTGTGTGAGATTCAAAGAGTAAGCGAGAATCACAGTGTGTGAAAATCACAGAGTGTGCGAGAATCATAGTATGCAAGAATCATAGAGTAAGCGAGAATCACAGAGTAAGCGAGAATTACAGTGTGCGAGAATCATAGAGTAAGCGAGAATCACAGGGTGTGAGATTCAAAGAGTAAGCGAGAATCACAGTATGCGGGAATCACAGAGTAAGCGAGAATCACAGTGTATGAGATTCAAAGAGTAAGCGAGAATCACAGTGTACGAAAACACAGAGTGTGCGAGAATCATAGTATGCAAGAATCATAGAATGAGCGAGAATCACAGAGTAAGCAAGAATTACAGTGTGCGAGAATCATAGAGTAAGCCAGAATCACAGTGTATGAGATTCAAAGAGTAATCGAGAATCACAGTATGCAAGAATCACAGAGTAAGCGAGAATCACAGTGTGTGAGATTCACAGAGTAAGCGAAAATCACAGTGTGTGCGAATCATAGAGTAAGCGAGAATCACAGCGTGGGAGATTCAAAGAGTAAGCGAGAATCACAGTGTGTGAGAATCACAGATTTAGCGAAAATCACAGTGTGTGCGAAACATAGAGTAAGCGAGAATCACAGTGTGTGAGATTCAAAGAGTAAGCGAGTATCACAGTGTGTGAGATTCACAGAGTAAGCGAGAAGCACAGTGCGTGCGAATCATAGAGTAAGCGAGAATCACAGTGTGTGAGATTCAAAGAGTAAGCGAAAATCACAGTATGCGAGAATCACAGAGTAAGCGAGAATCACAGTGTGTGAGATTCACAGAGTAAGCGAGAATCACAGTGTGTGCGAATCATAGAGTAAGAGAGAATCACAGTGTGTGAGATTCAAAGAGTAAGCGAGAATCACAGTGTGTGAGAATCACAGATTTAGCGAGAATCACAGTGTGTGCGAAACATAGAGTTAGCGAAAATCACAGTATGTGATATTCAAAGAGTAAGCGAGAATCACAGTGTGTGAGAATCACAGAGTGTGCGAGAATCATAGTATGCAATAATCATAGAGTAAGCGAGAATCACAGAGTAAGCAAGAATCACAGATTTAGCGAGAATCACAGTGTGTGCGAAACAGAGTAAGCGAGAATCACAGTGTGTGAGATTCAAAGAGTAAGCGAGAATCACAGAGTGTGAGATTCAAAGAGTAAGCGAGAATCACAGTGAGTGCGAATCATAGAGTAAGCGAGAATCACAGTGTGTGCGAAACATAGAGTAAGCGAGAATCACAGTGTGTGAGATTCAAAGAGTAAATGAGAATTACAGTGTGTGAGATTCAAAGAGTAAGCGAGAATCACAGTGTGTGCGAATCATAGAGTAAGCAAGAATCACAATTGTGTAAGATTCAAAGAGTAAGCGAGAATCACAGTGTGTGCGAATCATAGAGTAAGCGAGAATCACAGTATGTGAGATTCAAAGAGTAAGTGAGAATCACAGAGTGTGAGAATATCAGAGTAAGCGAGAATCATAGTGTGTGCGAAACATAGAGTAAGCGAGAATCACAGTGTGTGAGATTCAAAGAGTAAGTGAGAATCACAGTGTGTGCGAATCATAGAGTAAGCGAGAATCACAGTATGTGAGATTCAAAGAGTAAGTGAGAATCACAGTGTGTGAGATTCAAAGAGTAAGCGAGAATCATAGTGTGTGAGATTCACAGAGTAAGCGAGAATCACAGTGTGTGCGAATCATAGAGTAAGCGAGAATCACAGTGTGTTAGATTCAAAGAGTAAGCGAGAATCACAGTGTGTGAGAATCACAGATTTAGCGAGAATCAGAGTGTGTGCGAAACATAGAGTAAGCGAGAATCACAGTGTGTGATATCCAAAGAGTAAGCGAGAATCACAGTGTGTGAGAATCACAGAGTTTGCGAGAATCATAGTATGCAATAATCATAGAGTAAGCGAGAATCACAGAGTAAGCGAGAATTACAGTGTGAGAGAATCATAGAGTAAGCGAGAATCACAGTGTATGAGATTCAAATAGTAAGCGAGAATCACAGTATGCAAGAATCACAGAGTAAGCGAGAATCACAGTGTGTGAGATTCACAGAGTAAGCGAAAATCACAGTGTGTGCGAAACATAGAGTAAGCGAGAATCACAGTGTGTGATATCCAAAGAGTAAGCGAGAATCACAGTGTGTGAGAATCACAGAGTATGCGAGAATCATAGTATGCAATAATCATAGAGTAAGCGAGAATCACAGAGTAAGCGAGAATTACAGTGTGAGAGAATCATAGAGTAAGCGAGAATCACAGTGTATGAGATTCAAATAGTAAGCGAGAATCACAGTATGCAAGAATCACAGAGTAAGCGAGAATCACAGTGTGTGAGATTCACAGAGTAAGCGAAAATCACAGTGTGTGCGAAACATAGATTAAGCGAGAATCACAGTGTGTGAGATTAAAAGAGTAAGCGAGAATCACAGTGTGTGAGAATCACAGATTTAGCGAGAATCACAGTGTGTGCGAAACAGAGTAAGCGAGAATTACAGTGTGTGAGATTCAAAGAGTAAGCGAGAATCACAGTGTGTGAGATTCACAGAGTAAGCGAGAATCACAGTGAGTCCGAATCATGGTGTATGCGAAAATCACAGTGTGCGAGAATCACAGAGTAAGCAGGAATCACAGTGTGAGAGATTCAAAGAGTAAGCGAGAATCACAGTGTGTGAGATTCAAAGAGTAAGCGAGAATCACAGTGTGTGAGAATCACAGATTTTGCGAGAATCACAGTGTGTGCGAAACATAGAGTAAGCGAGAATCACAGTGTGTGAGATTCAAAGAGTAAGCGAGAATCACAGTGTGTGAGATTCACAGAGTAAGCGAGAATCACAGTGTGTGCAAATCATAGAGTAAGCGAGAATCACAGTGTGTGAGATTCAAAGGGTAAGCGGGAATTACAGTGTGTGAGATTCAAAGAGTAAGCGAGAATCACAGTGTGTGAGATTCAAAGAGTAAGCGAGAATCACAGTATGTGAGATTCACAGAGTAAGTGAGAATCACAGTGTGTGAGATTCAAAGAGTAGGCGAGAATCACAGTGTCTGAGATTCAAAGAGTAGGCGAGAATCACAGTGTGTGAGAATCACAGATTTTGCGAGAATCACAGTGTGTGAGAATCACAGAGTGTGCGAGAATCATAGTATGCAATAATCATAGAGTAAGCGAGAATCACAGAGTAAGCGAGAATTACAGTGTGCGAGAATCATAGAGTAAGCGAGAATCACAGTGTGTGAGATTCAAAGAGTAAGCGAGAATCACAGTATGCAAGAATCACAGAGTAAGGGAGAATCACAGTGTGTGCGATTCACAGAGTAAGCGAAAATCACAGTGTGTGCGAATCATAGAGTAAGCGAGAATCACAGTGTGTGAGATTCAAAGAGTTAGCGAGAATCACAGTGTGAGAGAATCACAGATTTTGCGAGAATCACAGTGAGTGCGAATCATAAGTAAGCGAGAATCACAGTGTGCGAGAATCACAGAGTAAGCAGGAATCACAGTATGAGAGATCCACAGAGTAAGTGAGAATCACAGTGTGTGAGATTCAAAGAGTAAGCGAGAATCACAGTGTGTGAGAATCACAGATTTTGCGAGAATCACAGTGTGTGCGAAACATAGAGTAAGCGAGAATCACAGTGTGTGAGATTCAAAGAGTAAGCGAAAATCACAGTGTGTGAGATTCACAGAGTAAGCGAGAATCACAGTGTGTGCGAATCATAGAGTAAGCGAGAATCACAGTGTGTGAGATTCAAAGAGTAAGCGAGAATCACAGTATGCAAGAATCACAGAGTAAGCGAGAATCACAGTGTGTGAGAATCACAGATTTAGCGGGAATCACAGTGTGTGCGAAACATAGAGTAAGCGAGAATCACAATGTGTGATATTCAAAGAGTAAGCGAGAATCACAGTGTGTGAGAATCACAGATTTAGCGAGAATCATAGTATGCAATAATCATAGAGGAAGCGAGAATCACAGAGTAAGCGAGAATCACAGTGTGTGAGATTCAAAGAGTAAGCGAGAATCACAGTATGCAAGAATCACAGAGTAAGCGAGAATCACAGTGTGTGAGATTCACAGAGTAAGCGAAAATCACAGTGTGTGCGAATCATAGAGTAAGCGAGAATCACAGTGTGTGAGATTCAAAAAGTAAGCGAGAATCACAGTGTGTGAGAATCACAGAGTAAGCGAGAATCACAGTGTGTGAGAATCAAAGAGTAAGCGAGAATCACAGTGTGTGAGAATCACAGATTTTGCGAGAATCACAGTGTGTGCGAAACATAGAGTAAGCGAGAATCACAGTGTGTGAGATTCAAAGAGTAAGCGAGAATCACAGTGTGTGAGATTCACAGAGTAAGCGAGAATCACAGTGTGTGCAAATCATAGAGTAAGCGAGAATCACAGTGTGTGAGATTCAAACCGTAAGCGGGAATTACAGTGTGTGAGATTCAAAGAGTAAGCGAGAATCACAGTGTGTGAGATTCAAAGAGTAAGCGAGAATCACAGTATGTGAGATTCACAGAGTAAGTGAGAATCACAGTGTGTGAGATTCAAAGAGTAGGCGAGAATCACAGTGTCTGAGATTCAAAGAGTAGGCGAGAATCACAGTGTGTGAGAATCACAGATTTTGCGAGAATCACAGTGTGTGAGAATCACAGAGTGTGCGAGAATCATAGTATGCAATAATCATAGAGTAAGCGAGAATCACAGAGTAAGCGAGAATTACAGTGTGCGAGAATCATAGAGTAAGCGAGAATCACAGTGTGTGAGATTCAAAGAGTAAGCGAGAATCACAGTATGCAAGAATCACAGAGTAAGCGAGAATCACAGTGTGTGAGATTCACAGAGTAAGCGAAAATCACAGTGTGTGCGAATCATAGAGTAAGCGAGAATCACAGTGTGTGAGATTCAAAGAGTAAGCGAGAATCACAGTGTGAGAGAATCACAGATTTTGCGAGAATCACAGTGAGTGCGAATCATAGAGTATGCGAGAATCACAGTGTGCGAGAATCACAGAGTAAGCAGGAATCACAGTGTGAGAGATCCACAGAGTAAGTGAGAATCACAGTGTGTGAGATTCAAAGAGTAAGCGAGAATCACAGTGTGTGAGAATCACAGATTTTGCAAGAAACACAGTGTGTGCGAAACATAGAGTAAGCGAGAATCACAGTGTGTGAGATTCAAAGAGTAAGCGAAAATCACAGTGTGTGAGATTCACAGAGTAAGCGAGAATCACAGTGTGTGCGAATCATAGAGTAAGCGAGAATCACAGTGTGTGAGATTCAAAGAGTAAGCGAGAATCACAGTATGCGAGAATCACAGAGTAAGCGAGAATCACAGTGTGTGAGAATCACAGATTTAGCGGGAATCACAGTGTGTGCGAAACATAGAGTAAGCGAGAATCACAATGTGTGATATTCAAAGAGTAAGCGAGAATCACAGTGTGTGAGAATCACAGAGTGTGCGAGAATCATAGTATGCAATAATCATAGAGTAAGCGAGAATCACAGAGTAAGCGAGAATCACAGTGTGTGAGATTCAAAGAGTAAGCGAGAATCACAGTATGCAAGAATCACAGAGTAAGCGAGAATCACAGTGTGTGAGATTCACAGAGTAAGCGAAAATCACAGTGTGTGCGAATCATAGAGTAAGCGAGAATCACAGTGTGTGAGATTCAAAAAGTAAGCGAGAATCACAGTGTGTGAGAATCACAGAGTAAGCGAGAATCACAGTGTGTGAGAATCAGAGATTTTGCGAGAATCACAGTGTGTGCGAAACATAGAGTAAGCGAGAATCACAGTGTGTGAGATTCAAAGAGTAAGGGAGAATCACAGTGTGTTAGATTCACAGAGTAAGCGAGAATCACAGTGTGTGCGAATCACAGAGTAAGGGAGAATCACAGTGTGTGAGATCCAAGAGTAAGCGAGAATCACAGTGTGTGAGATTCACAGAGTTAGCGAGAATCACAGTGTGTGCGAATCACAGAGTAATGGAGAATCACAGTGTGTGAGATCCAAGAGTAAGTGAGAATCACAGTGTGTGCGAATCATAGAGTAAGCGAGAATCACAGTATGTGAGATTCAAAGAGTAAGCGAGAATCACAGTGTGTGAGATTCAAAGAGTAAGCGAGAATCACAGTGTGTGAGAATCACAGATTTTGCGAGAATCACAGTGTGCGAAACATAGAGTAAGCGAGAATCACAGTGTGTGATATTCAAAGAGTAAGCGAGAATCACAGTGTGTGAGAATCACAGAGTGTGCGAGAATCATAGTATGCAATAATCATAGAGTAAGCGAGAATCATAGTATGCAATAATCATAGAGTAAGCGAGAATCACAGAGTAAGCGAGAATTACAGTGTGCGAGAATCATAGAGTAAGCGAAAATCACAGTGTGTGCGAATCATAGAGTAAGCGATAATCACAGTGTGTGAGATTCAAAGAGTAAGCGAGAATCACAGTGTGTGAGAATCACAGATTTAGCGAGAAACGCAGTGTGTGCGAAACAGAGTAAGCGAGAATCACAGTGTGTGAGATTCAAAGAGTAAGCGAGAATCACAGTGTGTGAGATTCACAGAATAAGCGAGAATCACAGTGAGTGCGAATCATAGAGTAAGCGAGAATCACAGTGTGCGAGAATCACAGAGTAAGCAGGAATCACAGTGTGAGAGATTCACAGAGTAAGCGAGAATCACAGTGTGTGAGATTCAAAGAGTAAGCGAGAATCACAGTGTGTGAGAATCACAGATTTTCGAGAATCACAGTGTGTGCGAACATAGAGTAAGCGAGAATCAAAGTGTGTGAGATTCAAAGAGTAAGCGAGAATCACAGTGGGTGAGATTCACAGAGTAAGCGAGAATCACAGTGTGTGCGAATCATAGAGTAAGCGAGAATCACAGTATGTGACATTCAAAGAGTAAGCGGGAATTACAGTGTGTGAGATTCAAAGAGTAAGCGAGAATCACAGTGTGTGCGAATCATAGAGTAAGCGAGAATTACAGTATGTGAGATTCACAGAGTAAGTGAGAACCACAGTGTGTGAGATTCAAAGAGTAGGCGAGAATCACAGTGTGGGAGATTTAAAGAGTAGGCGAGAATCACAGTGTGTGAGAATCACAGATTTTGCAAGAACCACAGTGTGTGAGAATCACAGAGTGTGCGAGAATCATAGTATCAAATAATCATAGAGTAAGCGAGAATCACAGAGTAAGCGAGAATTACAGTGTGCGAGAATCATAGAGTAAGCGAGAATCACAGTGTGTGAGATTCAAAGAGTAAGCGAGAATCACAGTATGCAAGAATCACAGAGTAAGCGAGAATCACAGTGTGTGAGATTCACAGAGTAAGCGACAATCACAGTTTGTGCGAATCATAGAGTAAGCGAGAATCACAGTGTGTGAGATTCAAAGAGTAAGCGAGAATCACAGTGTGTGAGAATCACAGATTTTGCGAGAATCACAGTGTGTGAGAAACATAGAGTAAGCGAGAATCACAGTGTGTGAGATTCAAAAAGTAAGCGAGAATCACAGTGTGTGAGATTCACAGAGTAAGCGAGAATCACAGTGTGTGCGAATCATAGAGTAAGCGAGAATCACAGTATGTGAGATTCAAAGAGCAAGCGAGAATCACAGTATGCGAGAATCACAGAGTAAGCGAGAATCACAGTGTGTGAGATTCACAGAGTAAGCAAGAATTAGAGTGTGTGCAAATCATAGAGTAAGCGAGTATCACAGAGTGTGAGATTCAAAGAGTAAGCGAGAATCACAGTGTGAGAGATTCACAGAGTAAGCGAGAATCACAGTGTGTGAGATTCAAAGAGTAAGCGAGAATCACAGTGTGTGAGAATCACAGATTTTCGAGAATCACAGTGTGTGCGAACATAGAGTAAGCGAGAATCAAAGTGTGTGAGATTCAAAGAGTAAGCAAGAATTAGAGTGTGTGCAAATCATAGAGTAAGCGAGAATCACAGTGTGTGAGATTCACAGAATAAGCGAGAATCACAGTGAGTGCGAATCATAGAGTAAGCGAGAATCACAGTGTGCGAGAATCACAGAGTAAGCAGGAATCACAGTGTGAGAGATTCACAGAGTAAGCGAGAATCACAGTGTGTGAGATTCTAAGAGTAAGCGAGAATCACAGTGTGTGAGAATCACAGATTTTCGAGAATCACAGTGTGTGCGAACATAGAGTAAGCGAGAATCAAAGTGTGTGAGATTCAAAGAGTAAGCGAGAATCACAGTGGGTGAGATTCACAGAGTAAGCGAGAATCACAGTGTGTGCGAATCATAGAGTAAGCGAGAATCACAGTATGTGACATTCAAAGAGTAAGCGGGAATTACAGTGTGTGAGATTCAAAGAGTAAGCGAGAATCACAGTGTGTGCGAATCATAGAGTAAGCGAGAATTACAGTATGTGAGATTCACAGAGTAAGTGAGAACCA
This sequence comes from Sipunculus nudus, assembly GCA_026874595.1. NCBI lineage: Eukaryota > Metazoa > Annelida > Sipuncula > Golfingiida > Sipunculidae > Sipunculus > Sipunculus nudus. The sequence goes on from CM049312.1 coordinate 49,660,882, forward strand.
CAGTGTGTGAGATTCAAAGAGTAGGCGAGAATCACAGTGTGGGAGATTTAAAGAGTAGGCGAGAATCACAGTGTGTGAGAATCACAGATTTTGCAAGAACCACAGTGTGTGAGAATCACAGAGTGTGCGAGAATCATAGTATCAAATAATCATAGAGTAAGCGAGAATCACAGAGTAAGCGAGAATTACAGTGTGCGAGAATCATAGAGTAAGCGAGAATCACAGTGTGTGAGATTCAAAGAGTAAGCGAGAATCACAGTATGCAAGAATCACAGAGTAAGCGAGAATCACAGTGTGTGAGATTCACAGAGTAAGCGACAATCACAGTTTGTGCGAATCATAGAGTAAGCGAGAATCACAGTGTGTGAGATTCAAAGAGTAAGCGAGAATCACAGTGTGTGAGAATCACAGATTTTGCGAGAATCACAGTGTGTGAGAAACATAGAGTAAGCGAGAATCACAGTGTGTGAGATTCAAAAAGTAAGCGAGAATCACAGTGTGTGAGATTCACAGAGTAAGCGAGAATCACAGTGTGTGCGAATCATAGAGTAAGCGAGAATCACAGTATGTGAGATTCAAAGAGCAAGCGAGAATCACAGTATGCGAGAATCACAGAGTAAGCGAGAATCACAGTGTGTGAGATTCACAGAGTAAGCAAGAATTAGAGTGTGTGCAAATCATAGAGTAAGCGAGTATCACAGAGTGTGAGATTCAAAGAGTAAGCGAGAATCACAGTGTGTGAGATTCACATATTTAGCGAGAATCACAGTGTGTGCGAAACATAGAGTAAGCGAGATTCACAGTGTGTGAGATTCAAAGAGTAAGCGAGAATCACAGTGTGTGCGAATCATAGAGTAAGCGAGAATTACAGTATGTGAGATTCACAGAGTAAGTGAGAACCACAGTGTGTGAGATTCAAAGAGTAGGCGAGAATCACAGTGTGGGAGATTTAAAGAGTAGGCGAGAATCACAGTGTGTGAGAATCACAGATTTTGCAAGAACCACAGTGTGTGAGAATCACAGAGTGTGCGAGAATCATAGTATCAAATAATCATAGAGTAAGCGAGAATCACAGAGTAAGCGAGAATTACAGTGTGCGAGAATCATAGAGTAAGCGAGAATCACAGTGTGTGAGAATCACAGATTTAGCGAGAATCACAGTGTGTGCGAAACATAGAGTAAGCGAGAATCACAGTGTGTGAGATTCACAGAGTAAGCGAAAATCACAGTGTGTGCGAATCATAGTGTAAGCGAGAATCACAGTGTGTGAGATTCAAAGAGTAAGCGAGAATCACAGTGTGTGCGAATCATAGAGTAAGAGAGAATCACAGTGTGTGAGAATCACAGAGTAAGCGAAAATCACAGTTTGTGAGATTCTAAGAGTAAGCGAGAATCACAGTGTGTGAGAATCACAGATTAAGCGAGAATCACAGTGTGTGCGAAACATAGAGTAAGCGAGAATCACAGTGTCCGAGATTCAAAGAGTAAGCGAGAATCACAGTGTGTGAGATTCACAGAGTAAGCTTGAATCACAGTGTGCGAATCATAGAGTAAGCGAGAATCACAGTGTGAGATTCAAAGAGTAAGCGAGAATCACAGTGTGTGAGAATCACAGATTTAGCGAGAATCACATTGGTGCGAAACTGAGTAAGCGAGAATCACAGTGTGTGAGATTCAAAGAGTAAGCGAGAATCACAGTGTGTGACAATCACAGATTTAGTGAGAATCACAGTGTGCGAGAATCACAGAGTGTGCGAGAATCACAGTGTGTGAGATTCACAGGGTAAGCGAGAATCACAGCGTGCGAGAATCACAGAGTAAGTGAGAATTACAGTGTGCGAGAATCATAGAGTAAGCGAGAATCACAATCTGTGAGATTCAAGGAGTAAGCGAAGATCACAGTATGCGAGAATCACAGAGTAAGCGAGAATCACAGTGTGTGCGAATCATAGAGTAAGCGAGCATCACAGTGTGAGATTCACAGGGTAAGCGAGAATCACAGTGTGCGAGAATCACATAATAAGCGAGAATCAAAGTGTGCGAGAATCACAGAGTAAGCGAGAATCACAGAGTGTGCGAGAATGACAGAGGGAGCGAGAATCACAGTGTGTGAGATTCAAGGAGTAAGCGAGAATTACAGTATGTGAGAATCACAGAGTAAGCGAGAATCACAGTGTGTGAGATTCACAGAGTAAGCGAGAATCACAATGTGTGCGAATCATAGAGTAAGAGAGCATCACAGTGTGTGAGATTCAAAGAGTAAGCAAGAATCACAGTGTGTGCGAATCATAGAGTAAGCGAGAATCACAGTGTGCAAGAATCGCAGAGTAAGCCAGAATCACAGTGTGTGAGATTCAAAGAGTAAGCAAGAGTGCAAGAATCACAGAGTAAGCGAGAATACAGTGTGCGAGAATCACAGAGTGAGCGAGAATACAGGGTGCGAGAATCACAGAGTAAGCAAGAATCACAGTGTGTGAGATTCACAGAGTAAGTGAGAATCAGAGTGTGTGAGATTCACAGAGTGAACAAGAATTACAATGTGTGAGTCTCAAAGAGTAAGCAAGAAACACAGTGTTCGAGAATCACAGAGTAAGCGAGAATCACTGTGTGAGATTCACAGTGTGCCAGAATCATAGAGTATGCAAGCATCACAGTGTCGAGAATCAGATTATGTGAGAATCACAGAGTAAGCAAGATTCACAGTGTACCAGTGTGTGCGAGAATCATAGTGTGCGAGAATCACAGTGTGCGAGAATCACAGAGTAAGCGAGAATCACAGTGTGCATGAATCATAGAGTAAATGAAAATCACAAGTTGCAAGAATCATAGAGTGAGCGAGAATCATAGTATGCAGTAATCACAGAGTAAGCGAGAATCACAGTGTGTGCGAATCATAGAGTAAGCGAGCATCACAGTGTGAGATTCACAGGGTAAGCGAGAATCACAGTGTGTGCGAATCACAGAGTAAGGGAGAATCACAGTGTGTGAGATCCAAGAGTAAGCGAGAATCACAGTGTGTGAGATTCACAGAGTTAGCGAGAATCACAGTGTGTGCGAATCACAGAGTAAGGGAGAATCACAGTGTGTGAGATCCAAGAGTAAGTGAGAATCACAGTGTGTGCGAATCATAGAGTAAGCGAGAATCACAGTATGTTTGATTCAAAGAGTAAGCGAGAATCACAGTGTGTGAGATTCAAAGAGTAAGCGAGAATCACAGTGTGTGAGAATCACAGATTTTGCGAGAATCACAGTGTGCGAAACATAGAGTAAGCGAGAATCACAGTGTGTGATATTCAAAGAGTAAGCGAGAATCACAGTGTGTGAGAATCACAGAGTGTGCGAGAATCATAGTATGCAATAATCATAGAGTAAGCGAGAATCATAGTATGCAATAATCATAGAGTAAGCGAGAATCACAGAGTAAGCGAGAATTACAGTGTGCGAGAATCATAGAGTAAGCGAAAATCACAGTGTGTGCGAATCATAGAGTAAGCGAGAATCACAGTGTGTGAGATTCAAAGAGTAAGCGAGAATCACAGTGTGTGAGAATCACAGATTTAGCGAGAAACGCAGTGTGTGCGAAACAGAGTAAGCGAGAATCACAGTGTGTCAGATTCAAAGAGTAAGCGAGAATCACAGTGTGTGAGATTCACAGAATAAGCGAGAATCACAGTGAGTGCGAATCATAGAGTAAGCGAGAATCACAGTGTGCGAGAATCACAGAGTAAGCAGGAATCACAGTGTGAGAGATTCACAGAGTAAGCGAGAATCACAGTGTGTGAGATTCAAAGAGTAAGCGAGAATCACAGTGTGTGAGAATCACAGATTTTCGAGAATCACAGTGTGTGCGAACATAGAGTAAGCGAGAATCACAGTGTGTGAGATTCAAAGAGTAAGCGAGAATCACAGTGGGTGAGATTCACAGAGTAAGCGAGAATCACAGTGTGTGCGAATCATAGAGTAAGCGAGAATCACAGTATGTGAGATTCAAAGAGTAAGCGGGAATTACAGTGTGTGAGATTCAAAGAGTAAGCGAGAATCACAGTGTGTGCGAATCATAGAGTAAGCGAGAATTACAGTATGTGAGATTCACAGAGTAAGTGAGAACCACAGTGTGTGAGATTCAAAGAGTAGGCGAGAATCACAGTGTGGGAGATTCAAAGAGTAGGCGAGAATCACAGTGTGTGAGAATCACAGATTTTGCAAGAACCACAGTGTGTGAGAATCACAGAGTGTGCGAGAATCATAGTATCCAATAATCATAGAGTAAGCGAGAATCACAGAGTAAGCGAGAATTACAGTGTGCGAGAATCATAGAGTAAGCGAGAATCACAGTGTGTGAGACTCAAAGAGTAAGCGAGAATCACAGTATGCAAGAATCACAGAGTAAGCGAGAATCACAGTGTGTGAGATTCACAGAGTAAGCGACAATCACAGTTTGTGCGAATCATAGAGTAAGCGAGAATCACAGTGTGTGAGATTCAAAGAGTAAGCGAGAATCACAGTGTGTGAGAATCACAGATTTTGCGAGAATCACAGTGTGTGAGAAACATAGAGTAAGCGAGAATCACAGTGTGTGAGATTCAAAGAGTAAGCGAGAATCACAGTGTGTGAGATTCACAGAGTAAGCGAGAATCACAGTGTGTGCGAATCATAGAGTAAGCGAGAATCACAGTATGTGAGATTCAAAGAGCAAGCGAGAATCACAGTATGCGAGAATCACAGAGTAAGCGAGAATCACAGTGTGTGAGATTCACAGAGTAAGCAAGAATTAGAGTGTGTGCAAATCATAGAGTAAGCGAGTATCACAGAGTGTGAGATTCAAAGAGTAAGCGAGAATCACAGTGTGTGAGATTCACAGATTTAGCGAGAATCACAGTGTGTGAGATTCAAAGAGTAAGCGAGAATCACAGTGTGTGAGAATCACAGATTTAGCGAGAATCACAGTGTGTGCGAAACATAGAGTAAGCGAGAATCACAGTGTGTGAGATTCACAGAGTAAGCGAAAATCACAGTGTGTGCGAATCATAGAGTAAGCGAGAATCACAGTGTGTGAGATTCAAAGAGTAAGCGAGAATCACAGTGTGTGCGAATCATAGAGTAAGAGAGAATCACAGTGTGTGAGAATCACAGAGTAAGCGAAAATCACAGTTTGTGAGATTCTAAGAGTAAGCGAGAATCACAGTGTGTGAGAATCACAGATTAAGCGAGAATCACAGTGTGTGCGAAACATAGAGTAAGCGAGAATCACAGTGTCCGAGATTCAAAGAGTAAGCGAGAATCACAGTGTGTGAGATTCACAGAGTAAGCTTGAATCACAGTGTGCGAATCATAGAGTAAGCGAGAATCACAGTGTGAGATTCAAAGAGTAAGCGAGAATCACAGTGTGTGAGAATCACAGATTTAGCGAGAATCACATTGGTGCGAAACTGAGTAAGCGAGAATCACAGTGTGTGAGATTCAAAGAGTAAGCGAGAATCACAGTGTGTGACAATCACAGATTTAGTGAGAATCACAGTGTGCGAGAATCACAGAGTGTGCGAGAATCACAGTGTGTGAGATTCACAGGGTAAGCGAGAATCACAGCGTGCGAGAATCACAGAGTAAGTGGGATTACAGTGTGCGAGAATCATAGAGTAAGCGAGAATCACAATCTGTGAGATTCAAGGAGTAAGCGAACATCACAGTATGCGAGAATCACAGAGTAAGCGAGAATCACAGTGTGTGCGAATCATAGAGTAAGCGAGCATCACAGTGTGAGATTCACAGGGTAAGCGAGAATCACAGTGTGCGAGAATCACATAATAAGCGAGAATCAAAGTGTGCGAGAATCACAGAGTAAGCGAGAATCACAGAGTGTGCGAGAATGACAGAGTGAGCGAGAATCACAGTGTGTGAGATTCAAGGAGTAAGCGAGAATTACAGTATGTGAGAATCACAGAGTAAGCGAGAATCACAGTGTGTGAGATTCACAGAGTAAGCGAGAATCACAGTGTGTGCGAATCATAGAGTAAGAGAGCATCACAGTGTGTGAGATTCAAAGAGTAAGCAAGAATCACAGTGTGTGCGAATCATAGAGTAAGCGAGAATCACAGTGTGCAAGAATCGCAGGGTAAGCCAGAATCACAGTGTGTGAGATTCAAAGAGTAAGCAAGAGTGCGAGAATCACAGAGTAAGCGAGAATACAGTGTGCGAGAATCACAGAGTGAGCGAGAATACAGGGTGCGAGAATCACAGAGTAAGCGAGAATCACAGAGTAAGCAAGAATCACAGTGTGTGAGATTCACAGAGTAAGTGAGAATCAGAGTGTGTGAGATTCACAGAGTGAACAAGAATTACAATGTGTGAGACTCAAAGAGTAAGCAAGAAACACAGTGTTCGAGAATCACAGAGTAAGCGAGAATCACTGTGTGAGATTCACAGTGTGCCAGAATCATAGAGTATGCAAGCATCACAGTGTCGAGAATCAGATTATGTGAGAATCACAGAGTAAGCAAGATTCACAGTGTACCAGTGTGTGCGAGAATCATAGTGTGCGGGAATCACAGTGTGCGAGAATCACAGAGTAAGCGAGAATCACAGTGTGCATGAATCATAGAGTAAATGAAAATCACAAGTTGCAAGAATCATAGAGTGAGCGAGAATCATAGTATGCAGTAATCACAGGGTAAGCGAGAATCACAGTGTGTGCGAATCATAGAGTAAGCGAGCATCACAGTGTGAGATTCACAGGGTAAGCGAGAATCACAGTGTGCGAGAATCACAGAGTAAGCGAGAATCAAAGTGTGCGAGAATCACAGAGTAAGCGAGAATCACAGTATGTGAGAATCACAGAGTAAGCGAGAATCACAGTGTGTGAGATTCACAGAGTAAGCGAGAATCACAGTGTGTGCGAATCATAGAGTAAGCGAGCATAACAGTGTGTGAGATTCAAAGAGTAAGCAAGAATCACAGTGTGTGCGAATGATAGAGTAAGCGAGAATCACAGTGTGCAAGAATCACAGAGTAAGCCATAATCACAGTGTGTGAGATTCAAAGAGTAAGCGAGAATACAGTGTGCGAGAATCACAGAGTAAGCAAGAATCAAAGTGTGTGAGATTCACAGAGTAAGCGAGAATCACAGTGTGTGAGATTCACAGGGTAAGCGAGAATACAGTGTGCGAGAATCACAGAGTAAGCGAGAATACAAAGTGCGAGAATCACAGAGTAAGCGAGAATCACAGAGTAAGCGAGAATCACAGTGTGTGAGATTCACAGAGTAAGCGAGAATCAGAGTGTGTGAGATTCACAGAGTAAACAAGAATTACAGTGTGTGAGATTCAAAGAGTAAGCGAGAGTCACAGTGTGCGAGAATCATAGAGTATGCAAGCATCACAGTGTCGAGAATCAGATTATGTGAGAATCACAGAGTAAGCAAGATTCACAGTGTACCAGTGTGTGCGAGAATCACATTGTGCGAGAATCACAGTGTGCGAGAATCACAGAGTAAGCGAGAATCACTGTGTGAGATTCACAGTGTGCCAGAATCATAGAGTATGCAAGCATCACAGTGTCGAGAATCAGATTATGTGAGAATCACAGTGTAAGCAAGATTCACAGTGTACCAGTGTGTGCGAGAATCACATTGTGCGAGAATCACAGTGTGCGAGAATCACAGAGTAAGCGAGAATCACAGTGTGCATGAATCATAGAGTAAGCGAGAATCATAGTATGCAGGAATCACAGAGTAAGCGAGAATCACAGTGTGTGCGAATCATAGAGTTTGCAAGCATCACAGTGTGAGATTCACAGTGTAAGCGAGAATCACAGAGTAAGCGAGAATCAAAGTGTGCGAGAATCACAGAGTAAGGGAGAATCAGAGTGTGTGAGATTCACAGAGTAAGCGAGAATTACAGTGTGTGAGATTCAAAGAGTAAGTGAGAATCACAGTGTGCAAGAATCACAGAGTAAGCAAGAATCACAGTGTGTGTGAGAATCAGAGTGTGTGAGATTCACAGAGTAAGCGAGAATCAGAGTGTGTGAGATTCACAGAGTAGTCGAGAATCACAGTGTGTGAGATTCATAGTGTGCCAGAATCATAGAGTGTGCAAGCATCAACGTGTTGAGAATCAGAATATGCGAGAATCACAGAGTAAGCGAGAATCACAGTGTGTGAGATTCATAGTGTGCCAGAATCATAGAGTATGCAAGCATCAACGTGTCGAGAATCAGAATATGCGAGAATCACAGACTAAGCGAGAATCACAGTGTGTGCGAATCATAGAGTTAGCGAGCATCACAGTGTGAGATTCACAGACTAAGCGAGAATCACAGAGTAAGCGAGAATCAAAGTGTGCGAGAATCACAGAGTAATCGAGAATCTTAGTATGTGAGAATCACAATGTAAGCGAGAATCACAGTGTGTGAGATTCACAGAGTAAGCGAGAATCACAGTCTGTGCGAATCATAGAGTAAGCGAGCATCACAGTGTGTGAGATTCAAAGAGTAAGCAAGAATCAAAGTGTGCGAGAATCACAGAGTAAGCGAGAATCACAGTGTGTGAGATTCACTGTGCCAGAATCATAGAGTATGCAAGCATCACAGTGTCGAGAATCAGAATATGCGAGAATCACAGAGTATGCAAGAATCACAGTGTACCAGAATCACAGTGTACCAGAATCACAGTGTGCGCGAGAATAACAGTGTGTGAGAATCACAGTGTGTGAGAATCACAGAGTAAGCGAGAATCAAAGTGTGCGAGAATCACAGAGTAAGCGAGAATCACAGAGTGTGCGAGAATGACAGAGTGAGCGAGAATCACAGTGTGTGAGATTCAAGGAGTAAGCGAGAATTACAGTATGTGAGAATCACAGAGTAAGCGAGAATCACAGTGTGTGAGATTCACAGAGTAAGCGAGAATCACAGTGTGTGCGAATCATAGAGTAAGAGAGCATCACAGTGTGTGAGATTCAAAGAGTAAGCAAGAATCACAGTGTGTGCGAATCATAGAGTAAGCGAGAATCACAGTGTGCAAGAATCGCAGGGTAAGCCAGAATCACAGTGTGTGAGATTCAAAGAGTAAGCAAGAGTGCGAGAATCACAGAGTAAGCGAGAATACAGTGTGCGAGAATCACAGAGTGAGCGAGAATACAGGGTGCGAGAATCACAGAGTAAGCGAGAATCACAGAGTAAGCAAGAATCACAGTGTGTGAGATTCACAGAGTAAGTGAGAATCAGAGTGTGTGAGATTCACAGAGTGAACAAGAATTACAATGTGTGAGACTCAAAGAGTAAGCAAGAAACACAGTGTTCGAGAATCACAGAGTAAGCGAGAATCACTGTGTGAGATTCACAGTGTGCCAGAATCATAGAGTATGCAAGCATCACAGTGTCGAGAATCAGATTATGTGAGAATCACAGAGTAAGCAAGATTCACAGTGTACCAGTGTGTGCGAGAATCATAGTGTGCGGGAATCACAGTGTGCGAGAATCACAGAGTAAGCGAGAATCACAGTGTGCATGAATCATAGAGTAAATGAAAATCACAAGTTGCAAGAATCATAGAGTGAGCGAGAATCATAGTATGCAGTAATCACAGAGTAAGCGAGAATCACAGTGTGTGCGAATCATAGAGTAAGCGAGCATCACAGTGTGAGATTCACAGGGTAAGCGAGAATCACAGTGTGCGAGAATCACAGAGTAAGCGAGAATCAAAGTGTGCGAGAATCACAGAGTAAGCGAGAATCACAGTATGTGAGAATCACAGAGTAAGCGAGAATCACAGTGTGTGAGATTCACAGAGTAAGCGAGAATCACAGTGTGTGCGAATCATAGAGTAAGCGAGCATAACAGTGTGTGAGATTCAAAGAGTAAGCAAGAATCACAGTGTGTGCGAATGATAGAGTAAGCGAGAATCACAGTGTGCAAGAATCACAGAGTAAGCCATAATCACAGTGTGTGAGATTCAAAGAGTAAGCGAGAATACAGTGTGCGAGAATCACAGAGTAAGCAAGAATCAAAGTGTGTGAGATTCACAGAGTAAGCGAGAATCACAGTGTGTGAGATTCACAGGGTAAGCGAGAATACAGTGTGCGAGAATCACAGAGTAAGCGAGAATACAAAGTGCGAGAATCACAGAGTAAGCGAGAATCACAGAGTAAGCGAGAATCACAGTGTGTGAGATTCACAGAGTAAGCGAGAATCAGAGTGTGTGAGATTCACAGAGTAAACAAGAATTACAGTGTGTGAGATTCAAAGAGTAAGCGAGAGTCACAGTGTGCGAGAATCATAGAGTATGCAAGCATCACAGTGTCGAGAATCAGATTATGTGAGAATCACAGAGTAAGCAAGATTCACAGTGTACCAGTGTGTGCGAGAATCACATTGTGCGAGAATCACAGTGTGCGAGAATCACAGAGTAAGCGAGAATCACTGTGTGAGATTCGCAGTGTGCCAGAATCATAGAGTATGCAAGCATCACAGTGTCGAGAATCAGATTATGTGAGAATCACAGAGTAAGCAAGATTCACAGTGTACCAGTGTGTGCGAGAATCACATTGTGCGAGAATCACAGTGTGCGAGAATCACAGAGTAAGCGAGAATCACAGTGTGCATGAATCATAGAGTAAGCGAGAATCATAGTATGCAGGAATCACAGAGTAAGCGAGAATCACAGTGTGTGCGAATCATAGAGTTTGCAAGCATCACAGTGTGAGATTCACAGTGTAAGCGAGAATCACAGAGTAAGCGAGAATCAAAGTGTGCGAGAATCACAGAGTAAGGGAGAATCAGAGTGTGTGAGATTCACAGAGTAAGCGAGAATTACAGTGTGTGAGATTCAAAGAGTAAGTGAGAATCACAGTGTGCAAGAATCACAGAGTAAGCAAGAATCACAGTGTGTGTGAGAATCAGAGTGTGTGAGATTCACAGAGTAAGCGAGAATCAGAGTGTGTGAGATTCACAGAGTAGTCGAGAATCACAGTGTGTGAGATTCATAGTGTGCCAGAATCATAGAGTGTGCAAGCATCAACGTGTTGAGAATCAGAATATGCGAGAATCACAGAGTAAGCGAGAATCACAGTGTGTGAGATTCATAGTGTGCCAGAATCATAGAGTATGCAAGCATCAACGTGTCGAGAATCAGAATATGCGAGAATCACAGATTAAGCGAGAATCACAGTGTGTGCGAATCATAGAGTTAGCGAGCATCACAGTGTGAGATTCACAGTGTAAGCGAGAATCACAGAGTAAGCGAGAATCAAAGTGTGCGAGAATCACAGAGTAATCGAGAATCTTAGTATGTGAGAATCACAATGTAAGCGAGAATCATAGTGTGTGAGATTCACAGAGTAAGCGAGAATCACAGTCTGTGCGAATCATAGAGTAAGCGAGCATCACAGTGTGTGAGATTCAAAGAGTAAGCAAGAATCAAAGTGTGCGAGAATCACAGAGTAAGCGAGAATCACAGTGTGTGAGATTCACTGTGCCAGAATCATAGAGTATGCAAGCATCACAGTGTCGAGAATCAGAATATGCGAGAATCACAGAGTATGCAAGAATCACAGTGTACCAGAATCACAGTGTACCAGAATCACAGTGTGCGCGAGAATAACAGTGTGTGAGAATCACAGTGTGTGAGAATCACAGAGTAAGCGAGAATCACAGTATGTGAGAATCACAGAGTAAGCGAGAATCACAGTGTGCGAGAATCACAGAGAAAGCGAGAATCACAGTGTGTGAGATTCATAGTGTGCCAGAATCATAGAGTATGCAAGCATCAACGCGTCGAGAATCAGAATAAGCGAGAATCACAGTGTATGAGATTCACAGAGTAAGCGAGAATTACAGTGTGTGAGATTCAAAGAGTAAGTGAGAATCACAGTGTGCGAGAATCACAGAGTAAGCGAGAATCACAGTGTGTGAGATTCACAGTGTGCCAGAATCATAGAGTATGCAAGCATCAACGTGTCGAGAATCAGAATATGCGAGAATCACAAAGTAAGCAAGAATCACAGTGTACCAGAATCACAGTGTACCAGAATCACAGTGTGCGCGAGAATAACAGTGTGTGAGAATCACAGTGTGCGAGAATAACAGTGTGTGAGAATCACATTGTGTGAGAATCACAGAGTAAACGAGAATCACAGTGTGCGAGAATCACACAGTAAGCGAGAATCACAGTGTGTGAGATTCACTGTGCCAGAATCATAGAGTATGCAAGCATCACAGTGTCGAGAATCAGATTATGCGAGAATCACAGAGTAAGCGAGAATCACAGTGTGTGTGAGAATCAGAGTGTGCAAGAATCACAGAGTAAACGAGAATCACAGTGTGTGAGATTCACAGAGTAAGCGGGAATTACAGTGTGTGAGATTCAAAGAGTAAGCGAGAATCACAGTGTGCGAGAATCACAGAGTGAGCGAGAATCACAGTGTGTGAGATTCACAGTGTGCCAGAATCATAGAGTATGCAAGCATCACAGTGTCGAGAATCAGATTATGCGAGAATCACAGAGTAAGCGAGAATCACAGTGTGCATGAATCATAGAGTAAATGAAAATCACAAGTTGCAAGAATCATAGAGTAAGCGAGAATCATAGTATGCAAGAATCACAGAGTAAGCGAGAATCACAGTGTGCCTGAATCACAGTGTGTGAGAATCACAGAGTAAGCGAGAATCACAGTGTGCATGAATCATAGAGTAAAGGAAAATCACAAGTTGCAAGAATCATACAGTAAGCGAGAATCATAGTATGCAAGAATCACAGAGTAAGCGAGAATCACAGTGTGCCTGAATCACAGTGTGTGCGAGAATAACAGTGTTCGAGAATCACAGTGTGTGAGAATCCTTGTAGCGCCTCCGCTGACCTCCTATGGACCTTTTACCAGACACAATAGTTTTCCATGCAAAAGTTGTTTTGGGAGTCTTGTATCTGGCATGCGGCAAACATGACCTGCCCATTGGACCTGGGATAGATGCAAGATGATGCATGGACCATGGGAGGTCGGCACATGTTAGGACCTCAGTATCTGGAACTTTGTCTTGCTATCTTTTATTCATCAGTCGACGAAGGCAGGTCAGGTGAAAGTGGTTTTGATTATTTGGCATGTTTTGCACAGATATTTCATGTTTCGCAGCCATACAGCAGGGTAGTGATGACTACAGCCTTTTAGGCCTGGATCTTGGTTTCAATGTGGATGTTCTGCGCTCCCAAAATGCTGGCTTTTGCTACTCTAATGTTGACCTCATCATCTATGTTTGTTGTTTTGACAATGTGCCCCGATACGTGATTACGATACGAAGGTACGTTATATTGCTTTCCTTGTCTGGTTGGTGCATCATTTCTGTCTTCTTTATGCTCATGGTAAGCCCAAAGTTGTCGCATGCACGAAAAAAAAAATGGTTCATTATGTGCTGCATGTCTGATTCTGAAGATGCATTCAAGGCGCAATCGTCAGTAAAGAGCAGGTCACGGATAATGGTTGTCCTGACTTTCGTGACAGCATAGAGTCTTCTGCGATTGAGGAGCTTCCCATCTGTGCAGTATCTAACACGGACTCCAAGATCATCCTTGTTAAAAGCGGCCATTAGAAATGAAGCAAACATCATGCTGAACAGTTTTGGAGCCATAGAACGCAGGATTGATTTACGCCGTTGCCTACTGGGAAGTCGGAAGCTTTGAGAGCATCATCATAGAATTTTTTAGAGCCATGCATATCCGCGTATCTCTGAATCTCTAGTGTTTTGTCTCTTAGCCAGGTATCTTGCATGCTGCGTAGTTTAGTCTGGACTAAGCGGTGGATGTTTGTGAAGGCCGCTTTCTCTGAGGTTGAGGTGGGGTCCTGTTCGTACACAAGGTGAAGCCTGTGTTTTTCTGTGAGGAGCCTAGCTTGTATCTTGTAATCGTTCTCATCAAACCAGTCCTGGTGCCTCACAGTTGTTGGTCCAAGGACATCCAGTGAGGTGGATAAGACTAGATCTCTAAACGCTGCCCAGTCATCCTCGATCTCTAAATTGTCAAAGTGTAGCTCCGTTAGCTTCCTATTGAGGTCAGTTTTGAGGAGGGAGACATTCTTGTCCACTTACAACTTGGAGACATCGACGCGCTTCAGTGACTTCTTACCCTATGGCCGACGTATAGCTTGATAGTTAAACTTAATACACTGATGTACAATGACCATTCCAGGCACAACTATTAACAGTTTTTATCATATTTTAATTTCTCGGCCAGTAATTAGACCACATTTATACAGATTTGTACAGATCCCAACCCAGCTCAGGTTAAAGTTTAGGGACAACCCTTTATAACTCAACAACCAACCACCATATAGCTTTCATATTTCATATATGTATTGTATATGGGGTTAGGAATCCCACATGTAATTTTGGGGTTAAAGGTTAAGGATTTTCTGAATGCCCCGTACCAATTAGCTTTGTTGTCCTCAGACGACTTGGTTCATGTTTCGTTACCCTGACCTTTTTACTCTATTTCAAATCCTTATCTTAATGCTTGATATGCCTGTCAACATTAATAGACTCTAATAGAAGCATGTAGTAGTCGTTAATCCTGAAGACTGGCACCATTATAATTCTATATACATGTATCATCAAGTGTCGGTAATTAATAAAACGTCAATTACAGTAACCACTTATCACCCTTGTCAACAAACTCAAACACCGTATTTTGTTTTGTTATTTGTATGCTAATAGAGTGACCCACATCCAGCAACCATTACAGCTATTACTGTTCTTGCTCAGATGGTTCACATTGTTATCTTCTTTGACCACATTGGCTTATTACTTGGATATGGAACAAGCATTTTCGTTAAATTTGCTAATTTTATTGCAAAATTAAGCCATGTAAATATGTCCAATCGAAATCATGCAAATATCAATACAATTGGAAAGAATATCATATTAATTTACTATCAGCCAAGCATCCCACGCATAAAGTTTGCATTCTCTGTTCCATATTTAATTGTATTCGCCAAAACAAAGTTTTGCGGATACTATGTTTTTGACCGGGTTCCGCCGCAGCGCCGCCGCGTTCCATTCCGGAATTGAACTCTGAGACAACTGGACCGATTTTTTCCGAATTTGACCCTATTATCGGGTCACATGGTGCCAAACTATTTTGCGTTGACCTCTGATATTTCCTCTCTTCAGTTCGTCCATCTGTGCGTCGGCTTTCACACACATATCTTGTGACTCGTTTGACTAATCGGGCTGAAATTTTGCACAAGTGTAGCGCTTGGATAGATTTATATCATACAAAATAACTGGTGGCGCCACCTACATTAATGTTTATGCTGCAGACATCCAAGCTAATATCTCAAGATTGGTAAGATGTGTCGGTCTGAAATTTCGCATGTGTATAGATCAGTGTTGTAGTCGAGTCACCAACCTCCGAGGCGAAGGCCGAGTCCGAGTCACCACCATCCGAGGCCAAGGCCGAAGCCGAGTCACAACCAGCCGAGGCCAAGGCCGAGTCACCAATGTCCGAGGCCAAGGCCGAGGCCGAGTCACCGCAATCTACCAGTTAAACTGCCTATATTTAAGAAGGCAAATATTTCCTTGATAAAAGTACCACATGTATGCCTATATAGCGTATATATGTCTATATATAGCAGATAAAACTTTTTTGTAGTTCATCTGGACCATTCTGAGAAATGCTACACATATTTTCAGGCCTATCCTTCCTGCCAGCTATGTATTTTGCACCGACGATAGTTTTCAAAAGGTTAAAAATCGCCTTAATTCATATTTTGGGCCACATTGGTCTGTATATGTATTTTTAGTGATGGTCTTATAAGTCGCTATGTTACCCGGATGCATAAGTTAGAAAGTATACAAAACTGTACAAAGTGATGCTGATAGAACGCAGTTTGACCCAGAAGGGTAGTATCGTATGTCCGCAGTATCAGGATACTCCGTGCCTTGCACGTATGCTCCAAAGGCAGCGATAATGCTGTGCTCATGCATTCGCTCTGCTCACACGTGTAACACAACCCAGTACAAGTTTCCTTTCCACACAATGTTTGCGCCGGCTAACAGAAAAATCACGGGGCACGGTCACAAGTAAGTGACATGTCTAGGGAATTCCCGCTTGGAAAAGATCCCGCTTCAAACATCACACATGCACAAATAATATTTTTTTATGATTTATAACAGTTAATAATGGAAGAACTTCGATGAGATATTAAACAATTGCAGGCAAATGTTCACGATAAAGGTTTGTTTTGGTGAACAACAAGTGCGCCCCCAATACTTCCGATAGATTTTTTTTTTTTTTTTTTTTTGCTAGCGGGACAAAGACCACTGTCTTGTGAGAGGCATTTCTGCGCAAAAAGAAAAAAAGTCTAGAAAATATACAGGCTAGTCGGCCCTGTGTAACATTGGTTTCACAGGTCCGCCAGAAAAAAAATTACAGGCCCGCTTATTTTTGTGTCGATATTAAAAATAAGGTAAAAAGATTAAATATAATTAACAACATATGTACTCCTTGTATAACGTTCACTGCCTCGATGGTACTTATTTTTTATTTGGTTTTGAATAAAAAAAAACATGAACATCACACACGTGCATAATGCGCCCTCATTAAATATGCGTGAATTTTGCTGAGAATTAAATTCAGGTGAGAAACTGTATAGATTAATATTTGTACTGACCATGTCACTCACCAATAATATATTTATGTCACCATGGTGCCACCAAAGTCTGGTGACCCACTGACCTCACTGAATATGGAAATTAATAGGCGAGATATTATACTGATTAATATTTCTGTTGAGTTTTATCAAAATCAATTGCATTCCATGCACACAAGTTATCGCAGCGACACCACAAAGCAGCCTATTGACCTCTGACCTAATTAAATATGCGAGGATTTTGCCCATAATGGAACTCGGGCGAGAAAATAATACTCTCACGGACATTTAGACTGATTTCTTAATCTATTTTCCCAGTCTGTTGTCAATTTCTTTATTTTGGAAAATCCTCTTTCATAGTCAGCTGGGAAAAATACTTGTGAAATAACGTACCAGCATTTATACTAGGAAAAAATACACGACAGGCACAGCGCTGCCTGGTGTTGAATATATTTTATTTTTCTTTAATTAATGACTGGGCAAATAATGTTGATCTGTATCCTGTCAACGTCTCCACATGAAACACCGTACAGCTGGGAATTATCTTTTTTGTTTAATTTAAATAAAACAAGGTTCTAGGTTTATTTTAAACGCAATCAAATTAAATAAATTTACGTAAACAAGGGCAGTTAAAACGAAACACTACAAAAAGAATTCGATATACGCGGTCGCTTAAATTAATCTGATCAGTTATAGATGGTAGGGACGATTCGTAAGAAACCGTTTGCTGCCAAATACCTGTCATGATCGTTACAGAACCGGAGAAATTGCACAATTCTAGCGATAACAAACATCTGATTTGTGGAGATCGTGCACCAGACATGGTCAGTTGCAAGTTCCAGTATATAGTCCTGCGTCATTTGCTTTATATACACACGGTGCCGCCGGGATATTAGCTGGAAAAACAAACACTCAAACTAGACGACCATAGGTCGAACGCTTGCCGGAAATCGGAAGTGAAACACAGACGGACAGACAGAACATATTGTCGGTTTTCTATTAATGGAATGACTCTCAGGGACATTGCTGAGAATATGTGGCCCGTAGAATGACATATGAGACAAAAGAACAGGCAAGCAGACAAAACTGACAACAAAAGACGAACAGACAGACATAGTGACTTTGTGAGACAAGATTGACACCAGATGACATAACCTAGTGATTGAGAAGATTCAAAGGAAGAAAATGAGTTATAATTTATGTAATTTAGATTTATAGTTTTGGAGGTATGGCGAATTAATGATATACTTGGGAGGCTCGACTGTAGCGCCCTCTAGCAGACATATTCCGGAGACGACAAATGCGTTTCGTATTATTAGTGTATGACATGAGATGTCCCAGTTTTAAAAGGATTCCGTCAAAGCTGTGGCCTGTAGAATGCTATATATGTAAGGCGTAAGAACCAGCAAGCAGGCGACTTTGAGGATAACGGTCAAACAGATGGACACACTGACAAAGTGACAGAAGATTGAAACCAGATGCCTTAATCAGGTTATGGAGAAGACTCATGGAAGAAAATAAGGTATAGTTTATATCAGAGGCTTTTGGTGTAGAGATATGGCCAATACAATGGTATGTGTGTGAGGGTCGTGTGCTGTGCCCACTAATGGCCATATCCGGAAAATGAAAAATTTATTTCTAGATATTAGTGTAAGACATAAGATGTAATAGTTTCAAAAGGATTCCGTCAAAACTATGGCCTATAGAATGCTATATGTGAGACGCAAGAGCCAACAATTAAGCAGGCGAATTTGAGGACGACTGACAAACAGACGAAAACACTGACAAAGTGACTCAAGATTGAGTCCAGATGACTAATCCAGGTTATGGAGAAGACTCAAAGGAAGAAAAAAGCTACAGTTTATGTAACTGAGGTTTATAGTTTTGGAGATATTGCCAAAGCATGATATGTTGGGAGAGGTTCGAGTTCAGCGCCCCCTAGCGGCCATATCCGGAAAATGAACAATTGGTTTCGAGATATTAGCGTAAGACTTAAGATGTAATAGTTTCAAAAGGATTCTTTCAAAACTGTGGCCTGTAGAATGCTATATGTGAGACGCAAGAGCAAGCAGGCGAATTTGAGGACAACTGACAAACAGACAGACACACTGACAAAGTGTCACAAAATTGTGAACAGATGACTACACTAGGTTATGGAGAAGACTCAGAGGAAGAAAATAAGCTTTAGTTTATGTAATTGAGGCTTATAATTTTTGAGATATGGCCAAAATATGATATGTTCGGGAGGTTCGCATCCAGCGCCCCCTAGCGGCCCTATTCAAAAAATGAAAAAACAATTTCGAGATACTAGTGTAGGACTTATAATATGTCAGTTTCAAAACGATTCCTGCAATAATGTGGCCTTTGGCGCAAGATGAATTAAATCTCGAAATATCTCTATTCACGAGATATTTTACGAGATACTGCAAGACTTGTAATAAAATCTTTTAGTACTACTTGAATGCTTCCTGATGCAAAAAACTAGATCACTCTAGCTTTAAAACTGACAAAGTTACAAAAATAAGACCCCTTATTTTCGAATATCATGACTTTTCCCCAAAAATTTGTAACCATGGTTACGGCAAATTTGAGTCAGCTACACACCAGATGACAGGCCTTGGAATGACGATTAAAATAAGCTATTGTTGAAGTAGATAGGACTAATAGTCACAAAGATATGAAGAAAAAACCGTTTTGAGAAGTTTTGACGACCTTGACCTTTGACCTATTTTAACCAAAAACAATAGGGCACCTAGAAATTATGTTTTCCATCATCCCTGTAAGTTTCAAGGTAATTGTGGCAAAATTGTGGCCAGGAGAGTGCAGACAAACAAACAGACAAACAGACATACGCAACTGAGTAATATGCTTGCCGAAATCTTTGATTCCGGCAAGCAAAAAACTGAAGGCGAAGCGATGTCAGTGAACATTTCCCCGCTTTAATTGTCATGAATGAAGTCATCGGGGGTGAATTTTACTACGAACCTCTTATTGGCGCTCTATCTATGACACGTCATCTCTCCGCCAATCACAAGAACGTACGCGTGCACTGACTAGGGACGGATGCATGCAAATCAACTGCATGTCAGTCAAGGTGTCACATGGTTTAAATGCCAACATGGCCGGTTGACAGTATGAATGTCGAGAAAACTCATTTAATGCGACAGTGATGAACTTGCGCTTGAATTGTAATCCAACGAGAACGATTTCTTATTGCTCAATGTCTCTTTTTACGCGATTCCCCTATTTTTATAACGTTTGCGCATGTTAATAAGTCAATTCATGGATCTTTTCACTCATGCAAGTAATGAAACTTTGGGAGCGCTTTACCGGAAATTTTTCTCCACTCACCGGCGTACGAGAGTGTACCGATCGTTCCTCGTATGTAGGCACAATCAGACTTATTTTCAAGGCTAAAATTAATGATCGGTTACGTCGGGTAATACTGTTCATTATGGATATTAGGAATATCTACATGGAGACTGAGGGAGATTCAAAATAGAGGGGCTATTAGTCTAGCACCTGAAGGCAGATTTTTACGGGCCAGACAAGCTTGCACCTTCACATTCCACGGGAGTGAGCCAAAAAATACGGGTGATTGGCCCGTGGGCCCCCTAAATCCTGTTCACAAATGCAAGCTGAGTGTGTTCAATGAAGGTCAAACATGCGCGGCCTCGAGCCGGCCTCGAACCCGTTTGCCCCGAGTCACCGAGGCCGGAGGTCTCGAGGCCGAGTCCGAGTCATGGCCTTCCGAGGCCAAGGCCGGCGAAACCCGGCCTCGAGACCGGCCTCGAGGCCAAGACCGGCCTCGAGACCTCCAACACTGGTATAGATCTCACATAGCTCTGTATCATACGCACATTCAACCATTTTTCACAGCGTCCTTCTGTTTGTCTGCCGTGGGGTTAAAATCATCCATATCTTGGCAGTGGTTCGACTTATCCACCTGAAATTTTGCATATGTATATACCTTCGAAAGCCTACCGGATTTTGTGGCAGGAGGCGTCACCTACATCCACCTTTACGCTGCAGACATCCATGCTAATATCTCAGGACTGGTTTGACATACAGGCCTGAAATTTTGCACGAGTATAGATCTTACATAGCTCTACAGCTTAACAACCAGTTTTGCATTGTGTCAATCTGCTCATTTGCCTAGGGTAAAAATCACGCATATCTCAGCGGTGGTATCACTTATCCACCTGAAATTTTGCATACGTTTACATCTTGGATCGCTTTCTCTTTCAATTAATAGGTGGCGCCACCTACAATCATGTTTGAGTGGCAGACATCCATGCTAGTATGCAACACATCTAAATCTATTTCCCCTTGCCACTCAATCCATGCCTCACTTCACCCATCCCGCTCTGATTTCGGCGGATACACGTAGTCGCTTGTCGACTACCCGTATTCTAGTTAATTTATAAAAATATTCCCCTGATTTGGTGTATCAAGTTAATTTATTTATAAAGTACATGTCAAATCTTGGCCTCGCACACGTTGGCATCAATAATAAATGGATGTATTATTTTGCACCTGTAATAATATTCGCTATAATTGGTGCATTAAAATTTATCTATAAAATACATGCTAAATCTTGGCCACTCACATCTCGGCATCAATAACGATATATTATTTTGCACCAAACACCCAACAACTGATCATGATTTGAACGGCGGCTGCATGTGCAAATAAGTAAATTATTTATTAACTAGACAACTTAATTGGTAGCAGACAAACCATTAAATCACACTGAATAAATGCTCTCAAATAACATCATTTCTTTTTAATTTTCCAATAAGTATCGCTATCCAAATTCGGTACATATATTTATATATGCAAACTAGTTAATAAATAACAGAGATATGTAAATTAGTTTTAAAAAAATGAATCACAACACATATTATGGCTGACAAGTGAAATAATAAACAACTATTGAAATAGCCGTAAAGTGAAATAAGTAGGAACTGTTTAAGTTATGATGTTCTCATTTCCTCAATACATTACAAATTAGCTAATATTTTATTCACTTGTCAACTAGAGGGAAAGACAAATTACCTAAGTAAGCAAATATTTAATCCATTAAATATATGTTTCTAAATTACATTCAATTTAAAAACAATACAATCAGTGACGCTATTCCCATCGGAAAAATACATGCGTGTTCATATATACGAAACTAAGTTAATAAGTGACACAAATATGTATGTAAGCTTTAAAATCAAAAACAATTATTACATTTTTTACAATCAATAAGTGGACATATGACCGCTAATAAGTGAATTATTAAGCAACTATTTACCTTATGATGTTCTCATGAAAAGACCACTACCTTTATTCTCAATTTTTCTAATTTGCCTAATTTATCTGCATTTTATTATTCGAAAAATATGATTTTATACAGACATACGTTATATCTTATCATATTTGAAAATTTTGTACTTAAAATTTTTTTTCCATAAAAAGCCAAATAATCAATACATCTATATTTATTGTATAATTAATTCCACCAATTCATTCATATATGCAAATTTATGCAAATTATCTAATTTAATACGTAAAGTACAACAATTGTGATAGCACAATTTAATTCTACAGGAAAAAATACCCTAGAATCAATCAAGATAAATTACCTATGGAGGATTATGAAATTCTATTTGCCTTTCCGTGTCTAAAATGTCGGTTTTGAGTGATAAAAAAACCCTGGCTTTAATATGGCCGCCATTTTTTTCATGATGGCGGAAGAAAAAATGCAAACATCGATTTTTATTTATAGTTACATTAGGATCCAAAGTTATGAAAACTTTATGATTGCAAAAATTTATATGTGAATTCCAGAGAATGGCACAAGCGTATACACAATTCGACATGAGTGTGCAAATGATAGGTTGGATCTGGAATCGTAGCAACAACAGTGATGAACGAATGGTTTTACACACGTTGCTCCCAGTAATCGCCATCTTCATAAAATCTTTGTCCCCATAAGCTTCATAATATAAATAACATTATCTATCCAATATAATGCAAATTATTTACGCATAAAATAGCTTTCCTGATGAATATCATTAAAGCACTCATCCGTAACAGATACAGTTGCAGGTTATTTATTAACTGCAAGAACAGTTCCAGTGATGACTATATGTACAAATTTTATATTATGGTCACTCTATATGCATAAACATTTGCATGTATATACAGGCCATATAACTGAGCTGAAGTTATAAATTATGAAGAATTATGTTCCCTGTCCCAAAGGGAAAATTTAAGCAAAGAACGATTAACATTTTTATGACATTTTTTATTTGAGATGACAAAAAAATGCACATTTTAAATTGAAAATTTGCATATATTTACATATATTACCATAAATTATACAAATAATGAATACATAATGTACAATATAAAAATCCCCATGTTATTTCCCGCATTTTGGTGCTGGTTGCATTTTTCTATCTGTAAAAACAACAGAGTTATGGCAATTTATTTAAAAATTATTCTGACCTTGTAAATTAGAATGGTTACCATGGAAACATGGCTGTAAATGTAGGACAAAACACGACCTTGAGACCACGACCTATTTTTTCTGGAAGTATAGGAGTTCATTACTAATAAAAAATAGGTTGTGTTTTGTTATACCTTGGGTTGGGGTTTGACCCCATGAAACCCCTCTCTGCCGCAGGTCTATAAACATAAGTTCTGTTTTTTTTATTTACAATACCGCGTCACGGATATTACCCACAAAATAGATCCACTGGTTTATCAATGTATTAAAAATGTTTCACGGACAAATACTTTCTGTTGGTTATATTTGGCATCGATGTTGTCGATGCATAATCTATGTTAGCTCCATTTACTTAATTTTGTAATAACGCTCCTCAGGTTTTCGGCGTAAAAGCGTGCTGTGTGAATGAATGTGGGCAGGAAGTTTATCCTTGACATTCATACTGATAGACCGTCTGTGGGGAGAATGTGACATACAGTTAACAAGAACATAACCTGGACGACAATCAGAGGGAAACGGTGCCTAATACAGATAATCACTGTTCCGCCACGCAGGCCGTCCATCAAGATTTCACCAAATGATCTTTGTTTCCTTACTTTTAATGTAAACATTTTTAAAACATCATATATTCCCTACAAAACATATTATAGTTTACTTTGAGTGATTTCCCACGAACACATCATTTAGTCCCTACAAAACCTAAAATAGATCCCAAGGTCCAGAAAAGGGGAGTCGGGGGGGGGGGGGGGCTGGACCCCCTTGGTTCCGCTTCTGCAAAAATTCATCTTTGATATCTCCCTCACGCCAATCTTTCCTTTAAAGGTCTATCAGAAATAATAATTGACGACCGGGATATATAAAAAATATTGGATTTATTTGCAGAGCTTGATTGGTAAAGATCAGTCTAACCTGTTTTTAGGTTATGTGCGTGACCCTTTTCTCAACAGTTTTACCGGAAGGAAAAGGTTAAATGACATCGCCGTTAATTAGTTTGTTTCTTTAACAGCCCACAGGCAGCCCGAGTGCGGCACACGCAAAACCAGTGAGGGCAAAGATAATAAAAAGTTTTTTAACGATCGTAGAGCCTACCAATTAAAAGGAATAATTTATAATTTTCAGATTTGTCGTAGGTTTAAACTTATTGAATACCTACCTAGCCTACTTTGCATATTAAACTTCCCGACTTCGTCTCATAGCCGCTAAAGAATTGTCAGTTGTTATCAAAGCATAACGCCGTACTTTAATCTTCTTTGACTTAGTATCTCTGGCAAGTGACAGCAAGACGATCGTGTCTGAGTAGTGTTCTTCTTGACAGTAAAAGTGAAATGATGAATAAGCTGAATAACAGCGAGTTTACATAGATGACACAATCGCTCTTGGGAATGAACTGCTCATTGGTATGGCCAAGCCCGCATGCTTTTAGCCTCGCACCTTAACCAGTGTTAACCTGCTCGAGCACAAGCGATTACGCTATGCTCAACTATTCGCTCCGCTGTGAGTGGAAGGTCCCCGGGAGGTCACGCCCTGTATTCAGAGCGTAAAACGGGTCGGACGTTGGCCATGTTAAAAGAAAACGTAGTGAGGACTGGCGTGGCGCGGACGGCAAAACCTGTATGGCGTTGTTACTGCGTTGTCGCTGGGTTCCTGGTACGTCAACAGAGTTCTCACTACGACTTCTCCACGATTGTACTATGAGTATGGTACGTCCATGCCATGTTGTAGAAGACCGTATTACATTGTTAATACTCTCATTCCGATGCTTATGGCGTCTATAGGACCTTTGCAACAGGTTATCATCACGTCTCTGTTAAGGCGGTTTCACACCGGATGCGTTCGAACGAATATTATGTCCGAACGGAAATTTGCTGTACGGACAAAAAAAAATAAAACCCTTTAGGCCTATGTCATATTGGTGCAAACACTTCTAACCCGAACGATCATATCCGAACGAAAAAAAAATAGAAAATGTTCTATATTTTCTCAGTCGCATCGGACAAGAAGTGCTTCTCTCTACACCTTCAACACAGAAGAGCTGGAACATTTATAATCAGACTGGTTCATTTGTACGGTACCTATTTGATATATAATACTATGATACATGTACCTTTTATTGATATTGACATATAAATGTATCAACGGACAACGGAATCTTATAAGAAATGTTACTTTGTTACAGAATAACACTCGTTCATTAGTTAACTCCCACGTTAATCTTCCGAAACCGCACACAGAAATCCTAAAAACCTCATCCTTTTATGCCAGTAGTGTTCTATGGAATAGCTTTCCGGTAAAACTTAAAAAAAAAACGGGAACAATCTAAAGAGCTTTAAAAGGCTAGCGCGCTGATATACATACAAAACCAATGTAGAATAAATTCCTGTTATGTTCTCTTTGTATAGCTAAATAATACGAATGTTTTAGCGTTATCTAAATTTTTAATTACCGTACTTATGCGCATTTTATCTACATTTTATTTTAGTTGTACACTATATTTCTTTATTTGTGTTTTTTACAAATTTTCGTTTTATGTATTTAGTAACTCGGTTGCATACTTTTTAAAACATGACTCTACTATATATATTTGTACCTCACCTTTAGCTGTGCTTACGTCACTGCGATTTCGCTTAATATTCTGTGACTGTATGATGTCATTTTAGTTTAATGCATATAGACCTACTGAAAATTGTATTTTAATGTGATTTCTCTATGTATTACAGAGCCGTTCTGTAAACAGAAATTTATTCTGATAAAGGCTACCCTGGAAAATGTTTTAATAAATAAATAAACGTTTTGCATACAAACAGACGTTTCTAATCTGTGCTCAGACTGTTTTAAATCATATTGGCAGATTTAAAAAATCATATATAAAATCAATATAAGCTGTAATGATATATGTTATGTTGAAACAAAAGCTTTCTCAATTATTTTAAAGGCATGTTAAAATATGAGCCATGGTCCAGTCAATGGTAAATACCTGTAACCTGTGAACATAACCATAGCCTGGTAACTAACAAGGCCCCATAATTTTCAATTAAACCTGGATGAAATATATGTTCAAACACGACTTTTAACAGGAAATACATAATTTAATACAAATTTCCATATTTCTGGAAACGAAAAATTAAACTATTTTAGCTATTTTTAATCATATCTTTAATCAGTTATTTTAATCAAATTATTTTAATCAACCAAACTGGTACATAATACATAATTTATATTTCTGGAAACGAAAAATTAAACTATTTTAGCTATTTTTAATCATATCTGATTAGAAAACTAATTTACAAGGTCATAAATATTCGACTTTTTTGTATATTTATATTGTAGTGCATCCGATATATTGCTAATATAGCTGTCCAATTCGAACTCTGAATACGAAAATACTTTGGTCGGAAACCAAAATATCGATCGGGTTCGATGTGAATGATAATTTCGTATGCGGCTGAATTTTATTCGTTTGTGTCATATTCGTTGTGCAGCATCTGGTGTGAAACCGCCTTTAGGGTGCTCTTCCATGTACGCGGCTGCAGCGCGGCGAAATCCAACCAGTTAAGCCTCGGTCACAACCTGCTGCGGTCACCGCAAACCGTAGAGTACCGTGCGGTTTTGGGGACCGCAGGAATACTTAAGCCTCGGTCACAACCCGCTGCGGCTACCGCACACCGTAGATCACCGTTCGGTTTTTGAAACCGCAGGAATACTTATGCGGCCGACGTGCGGAAAGTCACGGTGTCTTCCTCATTCTCACGTCCATCGGACGGTAAAGTAAGCTAACCCTGCGTACGCCGCAAACTAACCTTGCGGAAGCCGTAAAGACCCCTTACGACAGCCGCAGGTACACCGTACGTCTCTCGGGTAGCCGAGTAGGCGTTAAAAATCGCACGGGCATACTACGACACCCATACATCTCTGTACGGTGCCCGGCCGTACGGAGCCCGTAGGTGGCTGCCTGACGCACGGCCGCCGCATCAACTTAAGAGCTTGCGCTAATGTCAGTTAAGCCCCGGTCACAGCCCACCGTGCGTGTTTTTAGTCCGTACGTTTTCTGAGGGAGGCCACAGCCGCCACGTTTTTCTGAAAATGTGGGGAGGGAGTGGCAAGAGTAGGGAGGGAGTGCGTCAACGCACGGTTGCGCAAGATGTTAGTACGTGGCCCGTGAGCGTTTGCGTGCATCGTACGATGCGCACGTGGTAAGTGAGTTGTATGTGTTTACAACGTGCTTGTAACCTACGATCTCCGTGCAATTGCCACGATGTTGTACGGAGGCAATACTTACACGTGCTGCTCACGGACGGTGCCCTTCCTCACTCGCATGTTGTAAGTGCGTGCAAGTGCGATGAACGTGGGTTTTCCCGGCCGATGTCGGTTGTGAATCCGTAGCCCGAACGCAGCCAGGACGCAGCAAAAGTTCCTCCTGCGATAAAAGTGCTGCGGCGTGTCTGCGTGCTCCTAAATCCGTACTGAGGCGGTACTCACCACGTACGGATCCCCAATTTTGCCCATGTTTTTGCAAGTAGACAGCACGCACTTGCAAGTACGGCGGGTTCGGACCACGGCTTTACGGTTGTTGCGGAGCTTTGAAAAACGCACGGTTGCCGTGCGTCTACCGCACGGAATACCCCTAAACACTCGCCGTACGGCGACCGTATCCCGGTTGTGACCGAGGTTTTATTAAGTCATTTTCTTTTTCATGTATGCGATTGCCGCGCGGCAAACTCATGGGAATCCACCTTCAAATGGCGTCCCATGAGGAGTTTCCCCGTACCAAGCTGTCCTCGTATCTTTGAGCCTGTTCAGCAATGTGGAAAGGACACGCGATAGCCGCGCGGCAAACGCATACAAAACGCTCACAAGGAAAAGGACTGCCCGCGCGGCAAATTCATGCGTTTGACGCGCGGCACACATAGAAAAGCACCCTTAGGCTCTACTGTCCGCGCGGCACACATAGAAAAGCACCCTTAAGCTCTACTGTCCGCGCGGCACACATAGAAAAGCACCCTTAGGCTCTACTGTCCGCGCGGCACACATAGAAAAGCACCCTTAGGCTCTACTGTCCGCGCGGCACACATAGAAAAGCACCCTTAAGCTCTACTGTCCGCGCGGCACACATAGAAAAGCACCCTTAAGCTCTACTGTCCGCGCGGCACACATAGAAAAGCACCCTTAGGCTCTACTGTCCGCGCGGCACACATAGAAAAGCACCCTTAGGCTCTACTGTCCGCGCGGCACACATAGAAAAGCACCCTTAAGCTCTACTGTCCGCGCGGCACACATAGAAAAGCACCCTTAGGCTCTACTGTCCGCGCGGCACACATAGAAAAGCACCCTTAGGCTCTACTGTCCGCGCGGCACACATAGAAAAGCACCCTTAGGCTCTACTGTCCGCGCGGCACACATAGAAAAGCACCCTTAAGCTCTACTGTCCGCGCGGCACACATAGAAAAGCACCCTTAGGCTCTACTGTCCGCGCGGCACACATAGAAAAGCACCCTTAGGCTCTACTGTCCGCGCGGCACACAAAGAAAAGCACCCTTAGGCTCTACTGTCCGCGCGGCACACATAGAAAAGCACCCTTAGGCTCTACTGTCCGCGCGGCACACATAGAAAAGCACCCTTAGGCTCTACTGTCCGCGCGGCACACATAGAAAAGCACCCTTAGGCTCTACTGTCCGCGCGGCACACATAGAAAAGCACCCTTAGGCTCTACTGTCCGCGCGGCACACATAGAAAAGCACCCTTAAGCTCTACTGTCCGCGCGGCACACATAGAAAAGCACCCTTAGGCTCTACTGTCCGCGCGGCACACATAGAAAAGCACCCTTAGGCTCTACTGTCCGCGCGGCACACATAGAAAAGCACCCTTAGGCTCTACTGTCCGCGCGGCACACATAGAAAAGCACCCTTAAGCTCTACTGTCCGCGCGGCACACATAGAAAAGCACCCTTAAGCTCTACTGTCCGCGCGGCACACATAGAAAAGCACCCTTAGGCTCTACTGTCCGCGCGGCACACATAGAAAAGCACCCTTAGGCTCTACTGTCCGCGCGGCACACATAGAAAAGCACCCTTAAGCTCTACTGTCCGCGCGGCACACATAGAAAAGCACCCTTAGGCTCTACTGTCCGCGCGGCACACATAGAAAAGCACCCTTAAGCTCTACTGTCCGCGCGGCACACATAGAAAAGCACCCTTAGGCTCTACTGTCCGCGCGGCACACATAGAAAAGCACCCTTAAGCTCTACTGTCCGCGCGGCACACATAGAAAAGCACCCTTAAGCTCTACTGTCCGCGCGGCACACATAGAAAAGCACCCTTAAGCTCTACTGTCCGCGCGGCACACATAGAAAAGCACCCTTAGGCTCTACTGTCCGCGCGGCACACATAGAAAAGCACCCTTAGGCTCTACTGTCCGCGCGGCACACATAGAAAAGCACCCTTAGGCTCTACTGTCCGCGCGGCACACATAGAAAAGCACCCTTAAGCTCTACTGTCCGCGCGGCACACATAGAAAAGCACCCTTAGGCTCTACTGTCCGCGCGGCACACATAGAAAAGCACCCTTAGGCTCTACTGTCCGCGCGGCACACATAGAAAAGCACCCTTAAGCTCTACTGTCCGCGCGGCACACATAGAAAAGCACCCTTAGGCTCTACTGTCCGCGCGGCACACATAGAAAAGCACCCTTAAGCTCTACTGTCCGCGCGGCACACATAGAAAAGCACCCTTAGGCTCTACTGTCCGCGCGGCACACATAGAAAAGCACCCTTAGGCTCTACTGTCCGCGCGGCACACATAGAAAAGCACCCTTAAGCTCTACTGTCCGCGCGGCACACATAGAAAAGCACCCTTAGGCTCTACTGTCCGCGCGGCACACATAGAAAAGCACCCTTAGGCTCTACTGTCCGCGCGGCACACATAGAAAAGCACCCTTAAGCTCTACTGTCCGCGCGGCACACATAGAAAAGCACCCTTAGGCTCTACTGTCCGCGCGGCACACATAGAAAAGCACCCTTAAGCTCTACTGTCCGCGCGGCACACATAGAAAAGCACCCTTAAGCTCTACTGTCCGCGCGGCACACATAGAAAAGCACCCTTAGGCTCTACTGTCCGCGCGGCACACATAGAAAAGCACCCTTAGGCTCTACTGTCCGCGCGGCACACATAGAAAAGCACCCTTAAGCTCTACTGTCCGCGCGGCACACATAGAAAAGCACCCTTAGGCTCTACTGTCCGCGCGGCACACATAGAAAAGCACCCTTAGGCTCTACTGTCCGCGCGGCACACATAGAAAAGCACCCTTAGGCTCTACTGTCCGCGCGGCACACATAGAAAAGCACCCTTAAGCTCTACTGTCCGCGCGGCACACATAGAAAAGCACCCTTAAGCTCTACTGTCCGCGCGGCACACATAGAAAAGCACCCTTAGGCTCTACTGTCCGCGCGGCACACATAGAAAAGCACCCTTAGGCTCTACTGTCCGCGCGGCACACATAGAAAAGCACCCTTAGGCTCTACTGTCCGCGCGGCACACATAGAAAAGCACCCTTAGGCTCTACTGTCCGCGCGGCACACATAGAAAAGCACCCTTAAGCTCTACTGTCCGCGCGGCACACATAGAAAAGCACCCTTAGGCTCTACTGTCCGCGCGGCACACATAGAAAAGCACCCTTAAGCTCTACTGTCCGCGCGGCACACATAGAAAAGCACCCTTAGGCTCTACTGTCCGCGCGGCACACATAGAAAAGCACCCTTAAGCTCTACTGTCCGCGCGGCACACATAGAAAAGCACCCTTAAGCTCTACTGTCCGCGCGGCACACATAGAAAAGCACCCTTAGGCTCTACTGTCCGCGCGGCACACATAGAAAAGCACCCTTAGGCTCTACTGTCCGCGCGGCACACATAGAAAAGCACCCTTAGGCTCTACTGTCCGCGCGGCACACATAGAAAAGCACCCTTAGGCTCTACTGTCCGCGCGGCACACATAGAAAAGCACCCTTAGGCTCTACTGTCCGCGCGGCACACATAGAAAAGCACCCTTAGGCTCTACTGTCCGCGCGGCACACATAGAAAAGCACCCTTAAGCTCTACTGTCCGCGCGGCACACATAGAAAAGCACCCTTAGGCTCTACTGTCCGCGCGGCACACATAGAAAAGCACCCTTAAGCTCTACTGTCCGCGCGGCACACATAGAAAAGCACCCTTAAGCTCTACTGTCCGCGCGGCACACATAGAAAAGCACCCTTAGGCTCTACTGTCCGCGCGGCACACATAGAAAAGCACCCTTAGGCTCTACTGTCCGCGCGGCACACATAGAAAAGCACCCTTAGGCTCTACTGTCCGCGCGGCACACATAGAAAAGCACCCTTAAGCTCTACTGTCCGCGCGGCACACATAGAAAAGCACCCTTAGGCTCCACTGTCCGCGCGGCACAAATCGTTGTGCAGCATGAAAATATTCTCTACATACTGAGATAATTCCTAAATATTATCATTAATACACACGCCAGATGTTTAGACTCTATATGAACCAAAATTACTGATCACGATTTACTGCACAGTATTGGTTCTCCACCGGGCTCCTGGTATCTCCCGGTTGTAACAGAACAAGCTCTAAGTTTCTCACGTCCTTACACATCAGCAAATGGCCATCAAGTTCAATGTTGATTGTTCGGCCCAGATTGGTACCGAAGGGCAATTCCATCCAGCCCTCTGTGTCTTCTAGTCCACAGTTAATGGTCGTTTCGCTGTCGTAAAGGATCCATCGGTAAATGGACGTAATGCTATTTCGTTGGCCCGGATGAAAATTTTAGATAAATCTCTCACTGACTGATACTCTGTCAGCCACATTGTCCTCTGTCCCGCAAGTCCAATGTAGTGGAAGTCCAATTCTACAGTTTCTGTAATAGTAGGCTACATAGAATTTACTGACTTTTTTTATTTATCTGGACACACCGTGATACCTATCAGTGCCATTAATAAATAAATATATATATATATATATATATATATATATATATATATATATATATATATATATATATGAGAGAGAGAGAGAGAGAGAGAGAGAGAGAGAGAGAGAAATGTACAATGTACACCTGGCCGGATTTTTTATTAAATCACGTCTCCATGCCGATAAATGTCACATTCCGAAGACGTCCATATAAAACGTTGAAAAAGGTAGTTTTGCCCTTATACGAAAATGTTATCAAATTACAAAAAAAATACAGGACCATCCCGTCTACACTCTTGTTGCGAAATCAACAACCCTGACACTCCGCACTGTTAACATTCCTGGCTCGATGCTTTACTTGGATCCCATGCTTTTGTTTTGCTCAAAATCTGCCATGATCTGCTTTAGTGTTCTTTAACACAACCTTAATAGTCGACCAACCAAGACCCTAAAACACTTACGATGGCATTTACTGTTCAAGGCTGCAACCGCGCTTGAAAGTATGATAATAAATATACATCATTTTGGCATTACCTCGAAAACCTTAGTATTATTAAGGTTTTATTGAGATAACTGGTGAATTTTAATATTTTCAAGTTTAGTTAAATTTCAGGGTCAAATGGGGCAATTTATACCAAATGAATCAAAATACAATGTGCTTTCATTTAAGCAAGTATGAAGTGAGTAGTTTGGTTAATTTGGACGTTACCAGATTTTATTAAATGTGGAATAATTATAAAATATGAATGCAAATTCAGTTTAAAATATCTATTTTCCGATAATAGATAAGGATACTGGAACGCAGTTATATTTTCTTTATGATTTAGTTTATAATTGACCTGTTGACCTTGAGTGTAACCATATATTGAAAAAAATGTTTAACAAAACAACATCAAACCAATTGAAAGTGTCCAAAAAATCATTTGTGGCATCTTACATATGACTAGAACCTAAAACTAAATGAAATTGAAATGGGTCCTTATGTTTAACATAAATCGAGTACTGAATGAGTAAATATCATTTATCATCACAATTTTATTCATTATATATTCCTGGATAAAATAGAAATACACCTCAATAAATCCTCATTTTGTGATTAAAATGGCCGATTATTTGTAAATATTAGTAAAAAATGTAACAACATTTGAACTTTTGACGTTGAACTGTGATTTTGAAGTTCAAATGCCTCCTTTCCCCCCGTTTGATTTTGAAACCTTGGACTATGGTCATACTTTCTAGCGCGCGGTCCAGCCATGAAGAAGCGTATAAAAAATCCATAAAAAGACAAAGCAAAAAATAAACCCGGCAGTCAAGGCACAGACAGCGTGTACAGAAGCCATAAAAAGACAAGGCAAAAAATAAACCCGGCAGTCAAGGCACAGACAGCGTGTACAGAAGCCATAAAAAGACAAGGCAAAAAATAAACCTGGCAGTCAAGGCACAGACAGCATGTACAAAAGCCATAAAAAGACAAGGCAAAAAATAAACCCGGCAGTCAAGGCACAGGCAGCGTGTACAGAAGCCATAAAAAAACAAGGCAAAAAATAAACCCGGCAGTCAAGGCACAGGCAGCGTGTACAGAAGCCATAAAAAGACAAGGCAAAAAATAAACCCGGCAGTCAAGGCACAACCACCGTGTACAGAAGCCATAAAAAGACCAGGCAAAAAATAAACCCGGCAGTCAAGGCACAGACAGCGTGTACAAAAGCAATAAAAAGACAAGGCAAAAAATAAACCCGGCAGTCAAGGCACAGACAGCATGTACAAAAGCCATAAAAAGACCAGGCAAAAAATAAACCCGGCAGTCAAGGCACAACCACCGTGTACAGAAGCCATAAAAAGACCAGGCAAAAAATAAACCCGGCAGTCAAGGCACAGGCAGCGTGTACAAAAGCAATAAAAAGACAAGGCAAAAAATAAACCCGGCAGTCAAGGCACAGACAGCATGTACAAAAGCCATAAAAAGACCAGGCAAAAAATAAACCCGGCAGTCAAGGCACAGACAGCATGTACAAAAGCAATAAAAAGACCAGGCAAAAAATAAACCCGGCAGTCAAGGCACAGACAGCATGTACAAAAGCAATAAAAAGACCAGGCAAAAAATAAACCCGGCAGTCAAGGCACAGACAGCATGTACAAAAGCAATAAAAAGACAAGGCAAAAAATAAACCCGGCAGTCAAGGCACAGACAGCATGTACAAAAGCCATAAAAAGACCAGGCAAAAAATAAACCCGGCAGTCAAGGCACAGACAGCATGTACAAAAGCAATAAAAAGACAAGGCAAAAAATAAACCCGGCAGTCAAGGCACAGACAGCATGTACAAAAGCCATAAAAAGACCAGGCAAAAAATAAACCCGGCAGTCAAGGCACAGGCAGCGTGTACAAAAGCAATAAAAAGACAAGGCAAAAAATAAACCCGGCAGTCAAGGCACAACCACCGTGTACAGAAGCCATAAAAAGACCAGGCAAAAAATAAACCCGGCAGTCAAGGCACAGGCAGCGTGTACAAAAGCAATAAAAAGACAAGGCAAAAAATAAACCCGGCAGTCAAGGCACAGACAGCGTGTACAAAAGCCATAAAAAGACCAGACAAAAAATAAACCCGGCAGTCAAGGCACAGGCAGCATGTACAAAAGCCATAAAAAGACAAGGCAAAAAATAAACCCGGCAGTCAAGGCACAGGCAGCGTGTACAAAAGCCATGAAAAGACCAGGCAAAAAATAAACCCGGCAGTCAAGGCACAGGCAGCGTGTACAAAAGCAATAAAAAGACAAGGCAAAAAATAAACCCGGCAGTCAAGGCACAGACAGCATGTACAAAAGCCATAAAAAGACAAGGCAAAAAATAAACCCGGCAGTCAAGGCACAGACAGCGTGTTCAAAAGCCATAAAAAGACCAGGCAAAAATAAACCCGGCAGTCAAGGCACAGGCAGCGTGTACAAAAGCCATAAAAAGACAAGGCAAAAATAAACCCGGCAGTCAAGGTAAAGGCAGCGTTTACAAAAGCCGTAAAAAGACGAGGCAAAAAAAAACCCGGCAGTCAAGGCACAGACAGCGTGTACAAAAGCCATAAAAAGACAAGGCAAAAATAAACCCGGCAGTCAAGGCACAGGCAGCGTGTAAAAATTAAGATAATATAGGTGGCATCATCATTCATGCATATTAGCTTAAGTTCATCAAGACCCATTAGCACACCAAATTTGATGACAATCCAACCAGCCTCTCATGAAGAAACTGGAAATGTATGTGTATTTTTCCTTATTTCTGGAATGCTCAAACATACCCCAAAACTCTGAGAATACAGGTCACAGTGACCCAATTTCAGGTTTTGAGGGGAGAGCATTTGAGGAATTCCCAGGATGCCAAGTGAGAAGATTCTTGGTCCAATGGTTATCATTTGTGCTCTACTTTGGTATCAAATTTTCAAATATTCTGGGGTGTACTTGAAAGCCCCATTGCGCAAAGATTATGGGTAACAGAGACCTAATTTAATGTTTCAAAGGAGACTTTTCATGGTTTTCCCTGGATTTCATTTAGAAGATTCTAGGTCCAAGGGTTATAATTTGTGCCCTGCTTTAGTATCAAATTTTCAATTATGCTAGGGGTGCTTATAAACCCCATTGCTCGGAGAATATGGGTAACAGAGATCTATTTTCAGGTTTCCAAGGATATTTTTCATTGACCTCCCTGCCCTGATAACAGACGGCCGCATCTTTGAAGGTCTCAAAATTAGAGAGAAAATGCATAAAAATTTGAAAAAAGTGACCCATGGGTCATGACGCTCAGCTGCCAAGCATGACCTGTGACATCATGGACTGAGATTCACAACTTCCAGTCAAATTTTGAAGAACCAATTTGCCAATTTGTTGAAAATTTTCTATGACAACAGAAATATATATCACCTATGTCTGGTTAAAACACAGTGAATTGATGGTCTGAGGAAAATGCATGATTGTTAAGCTATCAGGAACTATTCCAACAGCTTGCTTGAAACCTGTCAGTCTCAAAAGGAACACCACAAAGGGCAAATATAAGATCAAAATATATAGCAAAAAATCAAGGAAATACATGCAAGAATTATTGAGAAACAGGTGCTTCTGTTTTAATTTTTATTCAATACAAGCCAACTGTACTGCACTTTTATAAATGATGGTAATATTTATTCAGAAATATTTGACCCGATCCTTTACAAGATTACATAAATATACATCCAAATGCATTCACTTTAACTGTTCTTGAGATAAAATGATCAAAAGGAATTAAAAGATGGTTGCCTGGTGTCCATATTGGACTTCTGACAAGTCTGAAATCAGACAACAAACATTCTCTAAATGGGACCAAACATTAAAGAAAAATTACTGAAACTGCACTGAAGAAAGAATTTCTAAGGTGACTAACTGGCAGACATAATGGATTTCTGTCAAGTATGACATTTGATATCCCACATTCTCCAATAAGAGACCAAACTTGGGGCAAATTATCCAGTAATGGATGCCCAAAATAATTCAAAAGGCATGTCCAGGCCCTCATATCAGATTTATAGATATGCAATTGTAAAAAGTGAAAGTCCAATATTTTTTATTATCACTCTGCTTTTCAATGGGGTCAGCAGGGTAGGTAAACTGCCAAACCTGAAAGAAAAGAAACTGAGAAAGCATGACTAAGAGTCTTGAAATAAAACAAAAAGCCATCCTAAATCAAGGTACACATCCACATATTATGAGAACAAACACTTGCTTTTATATGTGGTGATATATATTAAAATATTCAGATATCTAGGAAACTAAGTTTATTGCTAGGATTCCATAAAATAAACTGCAAAATGTTCCCATCATCTTATAAATCAGTAGCTAAACCTTAATACTATACTCTCATAGTCTTAATGCCTGGCTGAAGCATTCTGACAACAGTGTTTTTGTTATGAAGTAACGAGGTACTTATCACTGAGCCTTATCACTTAATAGGCTGATACAAAAGGGAGTCAAATGTCACCAGTGTCACTCACAATTACAGCCACACAGGGAGATGTACCAGCTGGAGTGGGATGGTTATATATACAAGAAAAATAGAGATGGTCTATAAAACAGGTAATTGTGAACATCCCTGACCTATGACCTTGGCCTTTTGCCCATATATCAACTGGATTCTTTCTAAATGATGGGTAACTACTAAGCACTTAAATCTGGTGTAATTACTTGGCAACCAATGGGTGAAAAACTTTTACCTGCAACCTTTAACCTGCTGACCAGCTGACCCCAAAATCAATAAGTTATTTATTCAAGCAAAAAGACCCATAAATATGAAGTTTGAGTCAAACTGAGTGATGCATAGATGTGGCATATGTGAAATACTGAAGGTTTGGGTTGACCAGTTACACTTGAAATATGCTCACAAGCATTTAGAACAATTAAATATTGTGACCTTGACCTTTGACTTTTTGACCTCAACATCAATAGGCGTCTTCCCTTATTGGTGGGTAACCCATATATGACAGATGGAAGGTACAGATTGAAAAGTTTGCCTGAAAAAGACTCCACGCAAGAAGTGGGTGCTGTGAACTTGACCTTTGACCTCAAAATCAACAGGTCTTTTCCCCTGTTGGCAGAGAAGAGATATCAGTGCTGGAAGGTTTGGAATGAAAAGTCTAGCTTGAAATGTGTCCACAACCTTTTCAAAGAAGGTGAGCTATATGTGAAAGATCAAAGAATTGAGATGAAAGGGTTGGCTTTAAATGCATCCACAAGCTTTTCAGAGAAGAGGCTCCTGTGACCTTGACCTTTGACCTTTTGACCTCAAAAAAATTATGGTTCTTCCCCTGTTGGTAGGTGAGCTGTATGTGAAAGATGGAAGGTTTGGGATGAAAATTTTGTCTAAAAGAGTTATTTCTGGAGGGTGCAAACACACCCCATAACTTCGAGAATATAGGTCGCAGTGACCTAATTTCAAGTTTGCAAGGAGATCTTTTTATAAACTCTAAGACTGCATAGGGTTCATGGCCCTAGCCCCTATGGTTACGATTTGTGCCCTGCTAACGGACGGACGGCCGGCCGGACGGCCGGACGGACAGACGGAAGGACGATGGACAAAGACCCATCGCTATAGCCCAGCATGACTGAAAGTCAGCTGAGCTAAAAATTCCAGGCGACGCCACCAGTCTGCAAGAAATGATGAAACACTTTATGATGAAAATGCATGCAAAGAATCATGGCAATCAATGCACAATTTGTTGAGATACTAGAGCTTTTGTATAAAATTTTTAGTTGTTCTTGGGTGTACTTCAAAGCCCTATAGCTCAGGGGTTATTGGTAACAGAGACCTAATTCGAGATTTCCACAGAGACTTTTCATGGGCCTCCCTGCATGTCATGATAGAAGATTCTAGGTACAGTGGTAACGATTTGTGCCTGTTAACAGATGACCGCATCTTAAGAGGTCTCAAAATAGAGAAAAAAATTGTAACAAATAAAAAAAAATACAGGTGGCGACACCTGTCTGCAAACACTGATGAATCACTCCATGATCAATATCCATGCAAAAAATCATGGTGATCAACACAATAGTTTTCCAGATATTTGGGCCTTTGTATCAAATTTTCCATTATTCTGGGGGTACTTCAGAGCCCCATAGCTCGAAGAATATGGGTAACAGAGACCTTATTCCAGGTTTCCACAGAGACTTTTCATGGGCCTCCCTGCATGTCAAGAGAGAAGATTCTAGGTCAAGTCCTTAGGATTTGTGCCCTGTTGACTGATGACTGCACCTTAAGAGGTCTCAAAACAAGAGAAAAAAAAATCGTAAAAAATCGAAAAAAAATACAGGTGGCGCCACCAGTCTGCAGAAAGTGATGAAACATTCCATGACTAATATCCATGCAAAAATCATAGTTATCAATGCATTAGTTGTTCAGATACTTAAGCTTTTGTATCAAATTTTCCATTATTCGGGGGATATTTCAGAGCCTCATAGCTCAAAGAATATGGGTAACATAGACCTATTTTTTTATTTCCAAGAAGACTTTTCATGGACCTCCCTTCATATTAAGAGAGAAGATTCTAGGTCCAGTTGTTATGATTTTTGCCCAGTGAACAGATGACAGAGGTGACATCTTAAGAGGTCTCAAAACAAGAGAAAAAAAATCGTAAAAAATAAAAAAATACATTTAGCACTACCAGTCTGCAGAAACTGATGAAACACTCCATGATCAATATCTATGCAAACAATCATGGTGATCAATGCATCAGTTGTTCAGATACTTGAGCTTTTGTATCAAATTTTCCATAATTCTAAGGAGTTTTAAGGAATTCTTCGGGGCCCCATAGCTCGAAGAATATGGGTAACAGAGACCTAATTCCAGGTTTTCAAGGAGAATTTTTGTTGACCTCCCTGTTAGAAGATTCCAGTTCAAGCAGTTACACAAAAAAAATCTGCAGACCACGCTTAGGCCACACAAAGAAAAAATAATGTTCAACTGACTCTGTAAAAAATATATGGTGTGTCTACAGGTCAAACTTTAGCCACACCAAGGAAGATATAACCTGTGGGAATATCAAATATGGTGCAAGCGGGCAGATTTTTTTTTCTTTCCGGTCGAGACACAATTCTTCAGAGTTTGCCAGCTTCCCTTTAAAATAAAAATGCGCTTCAATTCTTAAAATGCTCTGTATGCTAAACACTTAATTTGGTGCATATATTACTCTCTCTCTCTCTCTCTCTCTATATATATATATATATATATATATATATATATATATATATATATATATATATATATATATATACTAGAATATATAATATAATATAATATAATATAAAAAAGAAGATTACTTCAAAACTTAATGCAATCTTTATTGCATAAGAGAAATAAATATACAAATCCATCAATTTAAGAATACATTATTAACACGTCTTATTTATTTCTACTGTCATTTTTTTCCCTTTTTAAAAAGTGCGAGCATTTTTCTGTTCACTCCATCTATATAGGCAGCTGCAGGATACACTGCTGCTATAATAATTTATTAGGGGACCGAAACGGACATAACATGGTCCCGAAACAGACATGCATGGACCCATGAGGCCAGTCATCCTCCGGGATTGTATCTGTCACTGATCGCTGTGTAGTGGCCGTATTAATATGTAAAGCACTAACGGTTTATTTCGCTCTAAATTTATTTCTCATTCCTAACCTTATTCTCCTTGGAAAATTATTTTTTATCAAAATATATTTGGGTTATTTGACGGAGCCAACGCCTTTAAAAACGAAGAAATTTGTGTGCACTCTCCCCTGACAAAATGATAATTTCTTCTGATAAATTACTTATCATTACGTCAATAAAGAACAATGAATTTATGCCCCCTCATATCTGTGATTTCTGGTTTGATACTAGCGAGCCAACTTTTACCCCAGGCAACGCTGGGTACCCCTGCTAGTTATATTATACGTATAACTTAAAATTGTAGAAAGTACAGGAAGAAAAGAAATATATACGGAGTGGGTCTTAATACTTGTACATGAGAAGCTTAATTTTATGATAAGGAGAGTATTTAAATATACTTATATAATTATTCTGATTTTGGATGGAAAATATTGGGTGAATTAAAGGACCTGGCTGTTGTATGTAGTTATGTTAGGGATCTGGCTGTTGTATGGAGTTATGTTAGGGATCTGGCTGTTGTACGTTGTTATGTTAGGGATCTGGCTGTTGTACGTAGTTATGTTAGGGACCTGGCTGTTGTATGTTGTTATGTTAGGGATCTGTCTGTTGTATCTTGTTATGTTAGGGATCTGGCTGTTGTACGTTGTTATGTTAGGAATCTGGCTGTTGTATGTTGTTATGTTAGGGATCTGGCTGTTGTACGTTGTTATTTTAGGGATCTGGCTGTTGTATGTTGTTATGTTAGGGATCTGACTGTTGTACGTTGTTATGTTAGGGACCTGGCTGTTGTATGTTGTTATGTTAGGGATCTGGCTGTTGTATGTTGTTATGTTAGGGATCTGTCTGTTGTATCTTGTTATGTTAGGGATCTGGCTGTTGTACGTTGTTATGTTAGGAATCTGGCTGTTGTATGTTGTTATGTTAGGGATCTGGCTGTTGTACGTTGTTATTTTAGGGATCTGGCTGTTGTATGTTGTTATGTTAGGGATCTGACTGTTGTACGTTGTTATGTTAGGGACCTGGCTGTTGTATGTTGTTATGTTAGGGACCTGGCTGTTGTATGTTGTTATGTTAGGGATCTGGCTGTTGTATGTTGTTGTTTGTTTTTGTATTTAGGTGACTTTGGTGAGTTAAATCTGTTACTGGGAGATCTTAAAGCAAATTTTGGAGAATTAAAAGGTTATATTTATCAGGGTACTCTAGTGCACACTTGATTTAAAAATTGTTACCTAGGTGATAACTTTGATATTTCCCGTCTGTCAACAGATAAAATAGTGAATAAATTTGAGTGGAGCTTACCGCAACAATGCTGTTCATATGGTGCACATCTTGTAAATGGAAGAATAGAGCCAGATATATCATTGAAGCGCACATTAAGTAAACATTCAGGTTGCAGTAGACTATGTATAATTATGTAGAGTGAACTCTTTAAATATGTCAAAACATTTTGTCTTTTACCTTTTGACATTTCTGATCACTTGACAGTATATTGTTCCATCAAATATCAAAAGACATAAAAACTAGACGACCATAGGTCGAACGCTTGCCGGAAATCGGAAGTGAAACACAGACGGACAGACAGAACATATTATCGGTTTTCTATAAATGGAATGACTCTCAGGGACATTGCTGAGAATATGAGGCCCGTAGAATGACATATGAGACAAAAGAACAGGCAAGCAGACAAAGCTGACAACAAAAGACGAACAGACAGACATACTGACCTTGTGAGACAAGATTGACACCAGATGACTTAACCTGGTTATAGAGAAGATTCAAAGGAAGAAAATGAGTTATAATTTATGTAATTTAGATTTATAGTTTTTTGAGGTTTGGCGAATTAATAATATACTTGGGAGGCTCGACTGTAGCGCCCTCTAGCGGACATTCCGAAGACGACAAATGCGTTTCGTATTATTAGTGTATGACATGAGATGTCCCAGTTTCAAAAGGATTCCGTCAAAGCTGTGGCCTGTAGAATGCTATATGTAAGGCGTAAGAACCAGCAAGCAGGCAACTTTGAGGATAACGGACAAACAGATGGACACACTGATAAAGTGACAGAAGATTGAAACCAGATGCCTTAATCAGGTTATGGAGAAGACTCAAAGGAAGAAAATAAGCTATAGTTTATGTAATTGAGGCTTTGGGTTTTAGAGATATGGCCAATACAATGGTATGTGTGTGAGGGTCGTGTGCAGCACCCACTTGTGGCCATATCTGGAAAATGAAAAATTTATTTCGAGATATTATTGTAAGACATAAGATGTATTAGTTTTAAAAGGATTCCGTCAAAACTGTGGCCTATAGAATGCTATATGTTAGACGCAAGAACCAGCAAGCAGGCGAATTTTAGGACAACTGACAAATAGACGGACACACTGACAAAGTGACTCAAGATTGAGTCCAGATGACTAATCCAGGTTATGGAGAAGACCCAAAGGAAGAAAAAAGCTACAGTTTATGTTACTGAGGTTTATAGTTTTGGAGATATTGCCAAAGCATGATATGTTGGGAGAGGTTCGAGTTCAGCGCCCCCTAGCGGCCATATCTGGAAAATGAAAAATTGGTTTCGAGATATCAGTGTAAGACTTAAGATGTTATAGTTTCAAAAGGATTATTTCAAAACTGTGGCCTGTAGAATGCTATATGTGAGACGCAAGAGCAAGCGGGCGAATTTGAGTACAACTGACAAACAGACAGACACACTGACAAAGTGTCACAAAAGTGTGACCAGATGACTACACTAGGTTATGGAGAAGACCCAGAGGAAGAAAATAAGCTATAGTTTATGTAATTGAGGCTTATAATTTTGGAGATATGGCCAAAATATGATATGTTCGGGAGGTTCGCATCCAGCGCCCCCTAGCGGCCCTATTCAAAAAATGAAAAAACAATTTCGAGATACTAGTGTAGGACTTATAATATGTCAGTTTCAAAAAGATTCCAGCAATAATGTGGCCTTTGGCGCGAGATGAATGAAATCTCGAAATATCTCTATTCACGAGATATTTTACGAGATACTGCAAGACTTGTAATAAAATCTTGTAGTGCTAATTGAATGCTACCTGATGCAAAAAACTAGATCACTCTAGCTTTAAAACTGACAAAGTTAGAAAAATAAGACCCCTTATTTTCGAATATCATGACTTTTCCCCAAAAATTTGTAACCATGGTTACGGCAAATTTGAGTCAGCTACACACCAGATGACAGGCCTTGGAATGACGATTAAAATAAGCTATTGTTGAAGTAGATACGACTAATAGTCACAAAGATATGAAGAAAAAGCCGTTTTGAGAAGTTTTGACGACCTTGACCTTGACCTTTGACCTATTTTAACCAAAAACAATAGGGCACCTAGAAATTATGTTTTTCATCATCCCTGTAAGTTTCAAGGTGATTGTGGCAAAATTGTGGCCAGGAGAGTGCAGACAAACAAACAGACAGACAGACAAACAGACAGACCAAACGACCAGAGGACGAACGCTTGCAGGAAGTGGCCGGAAATAAGACAGCGAAACAGACAGACAGTTACTAGGCAGACAGACAGGGAACATTTGGATCTGATCAAATGAAAAAAAACCCCT
This sequence comes from Sipunculus nudus, assembly GCA_026874595.1. Lineage (NCBI taxonomy): Eukaryota > Metazoa > Annelida > Sipuncula > Golfingiida > Sipunculidae > Sipunculus > Sipunculus nudus. Next base: position 49,704,697 of record CM049312.1, read on the forward strand.
ATCATAGGAGAAATAGAAGCACATATTAATGTGGTTTGGCTGATTTTTAAAAGTCGCAGATGAGTAGACAGACAAACAGACAGACAGAAAAACTCCAAGTGAGGGCCATGTAATCATGCCATAGAGAAGGGAAAGCATGAATAAAATAAGCAACAGTCTATAAGAATTAATCTTTATTTTTATTTTGAATTTTAAGAAGTGTAACCTATATTAGGTCATCAGGGTAATGGAAGAATATGACAGAGTCCCCGCGAGGATAAACCCATTAAATCTAGTTTCAGATGCTGCAATCAATGTTGTGACACTGTACATAGTTTTGGAGATATGGCACAATAATGATTGCTGCAGCGCCATCTGGCGGCTATTTAGTAAAAGAAAAAATATAAGTTTCCAGAAATTTAATTTTTTATTCTATATTTATTTGATGTATAATTAAAATTTAACCCCTGCAGAATATGACAGAGTGCCCACGAGGATAAACGCATTAATTCTAGTTTCAGATGCTGCAATCAATGTTGTGACACTGTCTACAGTTTTGTAGATATGGCACAATAATAATTGCTGCAACGCTATCTGGCGGCTATTTTCTAAAAGGAAAAATATAAGTTTCAAGATATTTTATTTTTTATTTTATAAATTTTTTTATGTATAATTAAAATAACCCCCCTGCCCCAAGCCTGCTAAACCAGGGATCGCCCATATTTTGATACACCCACTTACAAAATCGGGGATCCGTCCCTGGTTTTAAAAGATTTGCCAGTGGTTCCTGGCAACACAAGTGGCCGGACAAGGGGACACAATAAAAATCACAGGTGTAGTCCCTCCACATTTAGCGGCTTTTGTCCTCTATTCAATGCTGCTTTGTGAGGTTCATGGACGACCGCACGCCAACTTGCAACTGTAATAGCCTTGCCGGCACTTACCGGTCAACCCTGAAGCCACTTGTGCTCACAGCAATTGGATATATTTTCATCATTTGATGAAAAACGAGGCAAGATTTGACGAGAATTGCAATAAAATCACATGATGTGATAGAGAGTGTCAGACGCTGTCAAATGCTGAAAACTATATGTCTGTAGTGTATAAAATGACAGCATTATAGGCATTTGTTTAAATGGTCCACTGTTCTTGCTTGACGACAAATGGTGCGAGATATAACGAGATATTCATTAACATCACTTACACTAGTCAAATGATTGTTGATCGATAGCAAAATAAAATCTCTAGCATAAAATTGAAAGAGATATAGACATTTGTTGAATATTTTGTTCAAAATATCGAATATTCTCGTTTGGCGGGAGATGATGCGAGATTTGGCGAGATTTGCAGTTTTAACATGTTAAGCTTCCGAAAGGCTACCAGTGGCTGAAACCCTATACTCTTTAACCTAAAACGTGATCGAGTTATCAGCATTTCTACGAAATCTCGTAATTTCTCGTTTGACGGAAAAACAGATCGAGATTCTACGAGACTTCCAATTGACTGGATTAGAGCCAAAGGAATGCTACCTCATGCAGAAAACTAGACCCTTGTAGTATAAATATCAACAGAGATAGAAGCAAAAAACTAATTATTTTCAGATTGTCAAGTTTTACCCCAAAATTTGGTTACCATGGTAACAGCAGCACAAAGCTACATGTACGCAGGAATAAGCCAATGATCCTAGTTTCAGATAAGACAATAAAAATTGTGCTATGTTTCAATATTTTTTAGATGTTGCAGAAAAATGATATGTTACAGTGTTTCATGTACCACGCCCCCTGGTGGCAATTTTCAAAAAATGAAAAATCGATTTCGAGATATTTATTAATAACACAAAATATATCATTTTCAAAGCCATTGTTAAAAAAATGTGGACCTCAAGGTCATATTAAATGAAATCTCGAAAAATCTCGTTTGACGAAAAATCGTACAAGATTCTGCGAGACTTGTAACTGTATCATATATAACTGACTAAACCCTACCTAATGCAAAAAACTAGACGTCGCTAGCTTTAATAATGACAAAGTTAGAAAAAAATTCAAATTTTGTGACTTTTTCCACAAAAATACGTTACCATGGTAACCATTGATCGGGACAATTTGCTAACATGTGGAAAGGCAACAGAATGAGGAATTAGATGAGCTATAGATTAAGCGCATACGGTTATTATTGACAAAGATATGAAGGGAAAACCGTTTTAAGGTTTTTCAGTGACCCTGACCTTCACCTTGGACCGACCATGGCCAAAAACAATAGGCTCCCAGGGTTTTTGATTTAACACTTTTTCTATAAGTTTCAGGGTGATTGCTTCAAAATTGTGGCCTGTAGAGCACCGACAAACAAACAGACAGACAGACTAGACGACCAGAGGTCGAACACTTGCCGGAAGCGGAAATAAGAAAGTCAAACTAGGAGACAACATACAGCAGGCAGGCAGTTTACATTTGGAACTGGTCAAATGAAGTACCCGAAAAATAGCGTAAACAGAAGAACAATTTTGTGTGGTTATGCTGATTTTGAAAAGTCGCAGATGAGTAGACAGACAAACAGACAGACAGACGGGAAAAAAAAACTCCATGTGAAGGCCATGTACTCCTGTCATGGAGAATGAAAAAGAAAGTCTATTAGAATAAAACTCCATATTTTGAATTTAAGAATAGGAAGAATTTAATTGTAACGTATATTAGGTCACCATGGTTATGGAAGAATATGACAGAGTCCCCACGAGGATAATCGCATTAAATCTAGTTTCAGATGCTGCAATCAATGTTGTGACACTCTCTATAGTTTTGGAGATATGGCATAATAATGATTGCTGCAGCGCCATCTGGCGGCTATTTTCTAAAAGGAAAAAAATAAGTTCCCAGATATTTATTTTATTATATATATTTGATGTATAATTAAATGTAACCCCTGCAGAATGTGTCAGAGTCCCCAGTAGGATAAACGCAATAAATCTAGTATCAGATGCTGCAATCAATGTTGTGACAGTGTGTATAGTTTTTGAGATATGGCACAATAATGATTGCTGCAGCGCTCTCTGGCGGCTAATTTCTAAATGAGGAAAAATAAGTTTCGAAATATTTTATTTTTTAATATAAATATTTAATGTATAATTAAAATTAAACCCCTGCCCCCCCCCCCCCCCCAACTGCTAAACCAGGGATCCGCCCATATTTTGACACACCCAACTACAAAATCGGGGATCCGTCCCTGGTTTGAAAGATTTGCCAGTGGTTCCTGGCAACACAAGTGGCCGAACAAGGGGACACAATGAAAATAACAGGTGTGTTCAATTCAAATTTAACGGCTTTTGTCCTCTTTTCAATGCTGCTTTGTGAAATTCATGGACGACCGCGCACACCAACTTGCAACTGTAATGGCCTTGCCGGCACTTACCGGTCAACCCTGAAGCCACTTGTGTTCACGGCAATTGGATTTATCTTCATCATTTGATAAAAAACGAGGCGAGATTTGACGGGATTTGCTATATAATCACATTATATGACTGAGAGTGTCAGACGCTGTCACATGCTGAAAACTATATGTCTGTAGTTTAAAAAATGACAACATTATAGGCATTTGTTTAAATGGTCCTCTGTTCTCGTTTGACGACAAATGGTGCGAGATTTGACGAGATATTCACTTGTGTCACTTTAATCTACTAAAAAATCCTAGAACAATAAAAACTAGACCCTTGTAGCATTGAAAATAGCCGGGATACAGATATTTGTTTAAAATCTCGTAATTTCTCGTTTGACGATAAACTGAGCGAGATTTGACGAGATTTGCAATTGAATGACTTAGAAGCAAGGGAATGCTGCCTTATGCAAAAAACTTCACCCGTGTAGCATAAATATTAACAGAGAAGAAAGCCAAAAACATAATGTTTTCAGATTGTCAAGTTTTACCCTAAAATTTGGTAACCATGGTAACGGCGGCACAAGCCTATATGTACAAAGGAGTAAGGCAATGATCCTAGTTTAAGATGCGACAAAAAAAATTGTTATATGCTTAATATTTTTTTAGATATTGCGGAAAAATGATAAGTTGTAGTGTTTCCTGTACCACGCCCCCTGGTGGCTAATTTCGAAAAATGAAAAAACAAGTTCGAGATAATACAGAAAAACAGAAAATATGTCACTTTCAAAACCTTAGCTGTAAAACTGCCACCTCTAAATCGTATTTAATGAAATCTCGAAAAGTCTCATTTGACGACAACTGGCACGAGATTTTGCGAGACTTCTATTAATTTTCCATAGAGCATATTAAATGCTACACAATGCAAAAAACTAGACCTCTCTAACTTAAAAAATGAGATATTTGGAGTGAAATTTTCGAATTTTCTGATTTTTCCCCAAAAATATGTTACCATGGTAACCATTGACCGGAAAAATTTGCTAGCACCTGGAAAGCTAACATAAAGAGGAATGAAATGAGCAACAGATTATGCGGCTACGATTATTATTGACGAAGATATAAAAAAAATAAAAATTTTACGTTTTTCGGTGACACTGACCTTGACCTTTGACCGATCATGACCAAAAACAATAGGCTCCGAGGAGAACCAAACTTACACAATAACTATAAGTTTCAGAGCACCAAACTTACACAATAACTATAAGTTTCAGAGCGATTGGTTAAGAATTGTGGCCTGTAGAGCACAGACAGACAGACAAACAGACAAACAGACAAACAAACATACGCGGGTGATGAACATACAAACAAACAAACATACGGAACTGACCAACATGCTTGCGAAAATCGAAGATTTCCGGCAAGCAACAAACAGACATACGCAACTGACCAATATGCTTGCCGAAATCTTTGATTCCGGCAAGCAACAAACAGACAAACAGACATACGCAACTGAGCAATATGCTTGCCGAAATCTTTGATTCCGGCAAGCAACAATGCAACATTGAGGCAACCAATCAAATTACAAGAAAGAATTGACTTAAAATTATGACAAGATGAAATTGACAATATTCCCACTAAAATGCAACAGTCTATGTACAAACAAGGCCTACAAACGAACCTGTGTAGTGAGATATAAACCAGGTATAATGTTTCAATGCTAGACCATTTCTTGTGTACATGTGTAACATGTATATGAACAGTGCAAGTACTATACATTTTGAACAAGAACCAATTACACAAACATCACTGCTGACATTCTGGCATGGGTGCTCATAACACAAAAATTATTGTATGTGGTGCAATAAGTCTTGTATACAACAAAACTACCCAAGACATATTGACATGTAAATTTCAGGCTGATCTGTCAAATCACTCCTGAGGAATAAGCAAGAACATACACTTTAAAAATTATTGTAGGTGGCGCCACTTGTCTTGCATACAACAAAGCTATCTAAGATGTTTACATATGCCCAATTTCAAGCTGATATATCACACCCCTCCTGAGAAATAAGCAGAGACATACACTGTGCAAAAATATTTTAGGTGGCCCCACCAGTCTTGTACACGACAATGCTCTCCGATATGTATAAACATGCCTTATTTCAGGCTGATATAATAAGGCACATACACTGTGCAAATGCCATTGTAGGTGGAGACACTACTCGTGTGAACGAGAAAGCCATCAAAGAATCATAGACAGGTCAAAATATCAGACCAATACATCAAACATTTCTTGAGTTTGATGTACTGGGATGACCAGGCTTAGGTGAGAAAGGCAGTTGCCACGAGTTAACTGTGACAAATTGCTGGCTCAAGCTACTGCACTGAGTGAACTCTTGACCCGCACCTAGCTGCACTGAGTGAACCTTTGACCTGTACCTGGCTGCACCGTGTGAACTCTTGACCTGTTGCATAATCTGATACAGTTTGCAGTCTACCAAAGCTATAAATAGATCCAGACACAAAATTTATTTACACATTCTGAAAGACTGGCTATAATGCTTTTTTCAAGCTTTTTTTTTATCAAAATGTTAAAAATAACAAAAGATTTAGTCCTTTCATTGTTAAAGGTCCAATAATAATGCCAACAATCATTTAAGTAACCTTAAACAAAGGCCTCCTAAGAATCATTTTTGTGCAATGTTACAGTAGTTGCAGAAACAGTTTTGCAGAAGAAGACTATTGCAGTCCATTTTTTAAAATAGGCTTACTATTGCCACAAGACCAACTTTAGCTTTCTATGATTCTACCACAAATCAACAAACCCAATCTATTTCTTATACAATTGAAAGTACCATACCCTAGGATAATACTTGTGAAAAATTTAACGATTCAGCTTGACATTTATATCATAACACAGTCTTAAACTAAAAGAGGCTAAAATAATGAAGTTTTTGTCTGTAAAAAACAGGTCGATGTAGATGGCACCACAAAAACTGCAATTTCAAATATGAGTCATGTGACCAACATTTGACAAAACTTGGTAATGCTAGCTCCTGTCGTTTATGAGATTGTTATGTCAGTATGCTTACTTGGAAAATTAATAAGTTCAAATTTCTGTAACTCAGCCAAAATTCATCAAACCCACACCATTTGAACAAACTTAGATAATTTCTGTGAAATATTGAACCATTTGGCTTAATATTTTCAGAGAAGAAGATTTTCAAAAGTTTTTTTTTTAGTTTTTTACCCGTACAATGTAAGTTAATGCAGTTGGCGCAACAAAACACTCAATCCCATATTTGATATATAACCGATTTTGGCAAAACATTTTGGGATACTAGCTCCTTCTATTCCTGAGAAATAATGGGTTAATGTACTGATGATCGATGACCTTTGTATGGAAAAGGTTGATGCAGGTGGCGCCACCAAAACCTCAATATCATATATGAGTCATGTGCCCAACATATGCATAAAATTTGTTGAAGATAGCTCCAGCCATTTCTGATATTGTAATTTTAGTATCCTTTTTTGGCCAAATGACTAAGTTCAGCTTCCTGAAACTCGGCAAAAATTCACCACACTGGAACCATTCGAACAAACATGAGAGAGATTGTTTCAGAGATTATTCCTGTAAAATATAAAACAATTTGTCTGGACAGTTTCGGAGAAGAAATTTTTAGCTTTTTTTAACCTTTTCCCAATTAAATCTAAGTAAATTCAGATAGGAAAAAAAATAAGCAAAATCCGATAGAGATTTTACGTGACTTATTTTTTGCACAAAATTTGGTGATACTAGCTTCAGCCGTTTTCAAGATAATATGGGACGCCGCACCATCGCATAAACTCACAGGTTCACTAACAAATGATATCATGTATACTTACAACAGGAATATTTTCCATGTGGCAATTGGACTCGACACAGATGTATGATAAGTCCTTTATTACTTCATTATTTTTTTAATGAATTTAATATATTGATCAATGATGAAATTTATCATGGTTAATTTATAGATGAAAAACTTCCCAACATAATGACGTTAATGTGTGCAGATAATTTGGTAAATTTTAGCGATACAGTGGGAAGAATTCAGCAACATTAAAAAACATTAAAAGTATTATCAAAAGATTCAGACTGAAAGTGTATCATCTTACAAATACTTAGGGATACATTTTACAACTAGATTAAACTGGTATAAAACACAGCAGGTTAAAGCTTCACAGACATAGAGGGCACTTGTGATCATCAAGAATGTTAACAGGAAGTACAATTATGTCACATCAGTTATGTTACTTATTTGATAGTAACTTATATTTCTTTATGGATCTGAGCGTTGGGGATTTAATAAGAGTGAATTAACTGAAAGAGTTGACATCAGTTTTGCAAGTATGTATTAAGAGTAGGCTAATCAACTCCAAACGTTGTTGCCCTTGGAGAATGATTCCAATACTGGACAAACCTTATCCATGTTACTGATAACAGATATTCCAGACACATTTATAAATTATTGGTTAATTTAGATCACAAGGGAAATGAACCTTGGGCAACACACATTAAAACATAATTTTCAACTAGGGTTTTGCTATGTATGGATGATGCAGAAAACTGGAGATGCCAATGTTTTTGAGCCACATCAAAGAAAGAATTAAAGATATGCCTATTCAAAACTGGCACAATGATATTAAATCATGCTGTAAACTAAGAAAACACAAGCAATCATTACAAGCTGAGAGGTACCAATCATATTTAAAAATAGAAAAGGGGAGACAGTATTGTTTAAAGTAAGGCTATAACAAAATTGAAGACGAATTTCATTTTCTATTTGAATACCTTCTATATAGACACGTGTGACAAATATGTTGACAAAAGTCTGCGAATAAAAAACCAACATAGTTTTGTAAATTTATTTATCCATAAAAATGTTTTTGAAATAAACAGATTAGCCGCCTATATACCTATCATGCATTCCTGAAGAAAGAATAACTTTATAAAAGTATGTTAGTATGTAGCATTTAACTTCTTGTAAGCTGTGTATATGTACAAGAAGAATATTTATGTTAAATGTTTGTAGTATAATTTATTACCTCCGCTAACGGGGATTATGTTTTTTGCGGTGTTGGTTTTTTGCTTGCCGGAATCAAAGGCAAGCATCTTAGGGGCTCTGCACTGGAACCACTAGAACATATAATTTTTTGCCATATCTCCAAAACTAATAAACTTAGCTACATAAATATAGTTAATTTTGTTCCTCTATACCTTTACCAAAAGATTATCTAGTCATCTGATATCTCAGATGTGGCAGTATGTCCGTGTCTTTGTCAGTTGTCATCAAATTCGCCTCCCTGGTTGTTCTTTCGTCTGACATATGGTATTGGACAGGCCAGACTTTTAAAACCATTCCTTATGAATGTTATACTGTTGATAGAACGCCTAAAGTTATAGAAGTATGATGTATTTTAGTGTAAATAGGTCAATTGTCAAGGTAAAAACATCAAAAATTTATTTTCTTTATAACTTGGTCAACATTAGTTCTATCAAACTTGTTCTCATGGTCTTCCTTTGGGTCTTCTCGAAAACCTGGTCTAGTCATCTGGTCTCAACCATGTATCACTTTTTCAGTATGTCTGTCTGTTTGTCCATTGTCGACAATTACGCCTGCTTGCTGGTTCTGGTTCGCATGACATATAGCATTATACATGCCACAGTTAAGCAGGAATTTCTTTGTAACTTACAAATAAACTTATATCGGGACGATTTCTTGAAGTCCTAAGTGTATTATATAAATTTCTCCTGCCGCTAGTTCATTCGTATGACATAAAGCATTCTATAGGCCGCCTTTGTCATTTTGAAAGCTAGAGAGTTTGTTATTCAGGCAGCACTAGATCAATTTGACTCGACTTTTCATCAAATCTTGCGAAATCTTGCAAATGTTTCTTGTCAAACGAGATATTAGGAGATTTCACAGTTTTCGCTCTACAGGCCAGATTTCTCGAGCAATCGATCTGAAAGTTAAACAGTCGATAGAAAAACAAAGATCCTGCAAGCCTTTCGTTTTCGTTTGATATAGGTCAAAAGTCAAGGTCAAGGTACTGAAAAACAAAAACAAAAATATTATTTTGCTTAGAAGGTCGTCAAATATTGTCCCAGCTACACAAATTATAGCTCATTTTATTCGTCTTTGCTTTCCCCATTATGAAGTCTGATCACCTGTCATCCAGGTTGTATCTGTCTGTTCTTATGTCTGTCTGTTGTTGTCAATTTTCCTGCCTGCCTGTTCTTTAGTCTGGCATATGTCGTTCTGGTGTCACACTGTTAAAGCAATGCCTCTGAAAGGCAAACAGTTAAAAGAAAACCAGGAATTATGTTCTGTCTGTCAGTCCGTTCGTCCGCGACTTTTCAATATCATCATAAGTATATAAGGGTTCTATTTTTTCTGCTCTCCCAGGACATTGCTCAATCAAATGATTTTTTCACACATTTCCCTGTCTTCGTGTATCTTTGACTGTGTTAACTGAACTTCCGGCAAGCGCACGACAAATGGTCGTCTAATGAGTTTGTCACAACTCTACTGGTCACAATTTTGTAGCAGTCGTATTTAAACCTACATAGCTGATTGACAATCAAAAGTCCTGGAAGCCTATTGTTTTTCTTTAATATAGGTCAAAGGTCGAGGTCATCAAGAAACGTCAAAATTTTATTTTCATCATAACTTTGTCAATATTGGTCCTATCTTCATAAACTCTGGCTCATTTTCTTCCTCTTTGTCCTCTTCATAACTTAGTCATGTCTACTCGTCTCAACTTTGTGTAACTTTGTCAGTATATCTGTCTTTTTTCAGCTGTCCTCAATTTCGCCTGCAGGCATATAGCATTCTACAGGCCACGGTTTAACAGGAATCACTTTGAAACTTATACATATCAAATATCGGAAAGATTTATTGAAGCTGTATGTGTATTTTTAAATAGGTCAACGTTCAAGGTCAAGGTCCTCAAAAGACTATTAAATGTTATTTTCCTCATAACTTTGTTAATGATTGCCTTATCTTCATAAACCTTGACTCGTTTACTTATTTTTCGTCTTCTTCATAACTTAACACTAGTCAACTGGTCTCAACTTTGTGTCACTTTGTCAGTTTGTCTATTTGTTTGTCAGATGTCCTCAATTTCGAGTGAAGGCTTGTTCTTGTCTCTGGCATAAAGCATTCTACAGGCCACAGTTTATTGAGCAGGAATCACTTTGTAACTTACAGATATCGTATTTCGATCGATTTTTTAAGCAAAATGTGTATTATTAAAATAGGTCAAAGTTCAAGATCAAGGTCATCAAAAGATATCAAAATCTTATTTCCCTCAAAACTTTGTCAATATTGGTCCTATTTTCCCACACTATGGCTCATTTTCTTCCTCCTCGTCATTTCCATGACATGGTCTAGTCAACTGCCCTGCACTTTGTGTTGTTTTGTCAGTATAAATGTTTGTTTGCTAGTTATCCTCATTTTCACCTTCTTGTTGGTTATTGCGTCTAACATGCAGCATTCCCCAGGCCATAGTTTTGCAGGAATCACTTTATGACTTACACATATCATATATTTGGACGATTTTTGAAGCTGCATGTATATTTACTAAATAGGTTAAAGTTCAAGATCAAATTTATCAAAACACGTCAAAATCTTATTTTCCTCATACTTTGTCAATATTGGTCCTATCCGCACAAACTATGGCTCACTGCTTGCCGGAAATCGAAATTACTTGTCGGAAATCTTAAATGCTTATAACTCAACGACTTAAAGCAAGACAGGTCTAGTTTTCATCATTTCGTAACATGTGGCAAGCTTGACATGACTGAACTGCAGATCATGCCAAATCTTGCATCATATCTCTCCAAACGAGAAAAAACGAGATTTCAGCTAAATGTTTATAACTCTGCGACTTTTACAGCTATACAGGTCTAGTTTTCGGCATATCGTAACATTTGGCCAGCTTTATATGACAGAATTGAAAATGACGCCAAATCTCGCACAATATCTCTTTAAACGAAAATAAATGCGGTTTCACATGAATGCTTGTGATTTGGCAACATTTATTGATAGAGAGATCAAGTTTTTGGTATTCGATAACATTTGGCAAGGTTGACATGATCAAATATGATAACCTCTCACTGTTTTTTGTCAAACGAGAATAGACGATATTTCACAGAAATGTCAGAATACCTACATAAACGTATATTTTTTCTTATCCTATATACGACATTGTTCGTTCATACAACTCTGTCCACTCACCCTTCTTGTCTGTCTTCCAGTCTGTTTTATTTCCATTTCTGGCCAGCGGGTGACCTCTGGTCATTTTTTCTGTCTGTTCGTCCCCTCTCTCCTGGCCACAATTTTGCAGCAATCGACTTGAAACTTACAGGGTTGATTGACGACCCAAAGTCTAGGTCACCTATTGTTTTTGGTCAACATAGGATAAAGGTCGAGGTCATCAAAAACGAGATTGGGTGAGGTTTCTATTAAAGATGGCCTAGAGGCCACAAATTTGCAGGAATTATTTTGAAACTTAGAAAACTTATCGCCTACACCAATATCTTGAAATGATTTTTTCATTTTTTTAATAAGACCGCTAGGGGGCGCTGCACCCTGAACACTACGTCATAACATTTTTTTTGCTTATCTCCATAATGTAAAGGTTACCTGCACAAACTGTAGCTCATTTTATTCGACATTCCATGGCCTTTCATCTGATATGTAGCAGGTTCAATATGTTGTTACCATGGTTACGCATTTTCGGGTTAAATCTTGCTTATTTGAAAATGTTCATGCCACATATTCTTTCTTTGTAAATTATGTAGCTAGACATTTGCCAGCTTGACATGGCAGAACTGCAAATCACGCCAAATCCCGCACCATATGTCGTCATACTAGGATAAGAGTGATTTCACAGGAATGCTTATATCTCGGCGACATTTAAGGCTAGACTGATCTTGTTTTCTGTAATCGGCAAAATACAAATCGGTAATCGGGAACATTTGGCAAGCTAGACAAAACTGCTAACCTCTGGCCGTTTCTTGTCAAACGAAAAATAACGAGATTTCATGGAAATGTTTTACTTGGTCACTTTTACACTAGAAAGGTCTGCAGCTACTCAATGTCAGCATACCTACATAGTATTTGTTTCTGCTCCTCACAGCATTGCTCATTCATACGAGTCTTTCCACATCCCCTGTCTGTCTGTCTCTCTGTATGTATTTTATTCCATCTCAAGCAAGCGCGTGACCTCTGGTCATCTTGTTTTTATGTTTGTTTGTCCGACTCTACATACCACAATTATGCAGCAACCGTTCTGAAACTTACAGGGATGAAAGACGATTAAAAGTCCTGGTACCCTTTTGTTTTTGGTCACAATAGGTAAAAGATCAAGGTCAAGGTCATCGAAAAACGTCAAACCCGTTTTTTCTCCATATCTTTGTAAAAATGGTCGTATCTACTTCATTCATCGGCTCATTTATTTTGTCTTTCCAAGGCCTTCGCATGTCGTGCATTGATATCTCAAATGTGATTTTTCATTTTCGGAAAATAGCCACTGGGGGGCGCTGCACTTGAAACACTTCTGCAAATCTTTCTTTTACATCTTTACCTTCCCAATAATATTTCTCTGGTCACCTGTTATCTCAGATGTCTCCCTTTGTCAGTATATCTGTCTTTTTATCAGAAGTCTTCAATTTCGCCTGCTTGCAGATTCTTGCGTCTTACGATTATCAGTCTACAGGCCACATTTTAACAGGATTCCTTTTGAAACTGGTACATTTTATGTCTAACACTAATATCTCGAAAGAGATTTTTCATTTTCGGAAAATATCTGCTAGGGGGCGCTGCACTCGAAACACTTCAAACATATTTTTGGCCATATCTCAAAAGGACAAACCTAACCTACATAAACTATAGCTTATTGTGCTCCTCTTCACGTTACCCACATCTTTTGTCTGGTCATTTGTTATCTCAGATGTGTCACTTTGTCAGTATGTCTGTCTGTCAGTATGTCTGTCTGTCAGTAGTTCCCAATTTCGCCGGCTTGCTGGTTCTTGCGTCTTACAATTAGCAATCTAGCGGCCACAGTTTTGCAGGAATCCTGTTAAAACTGGTACATCTTATGCCTTACACTTATATCTCAAAAGTGATTTTTCATTTTCGGAAATATGCGCTAGGGGCCGCTGCACATGAACACATATCATCTTGTTTGGCCATATCTCCAAAACTATAAACCTAACCTACATAAAGTAAAGCTCATTTTGTTCCTCTTCACCTTCTCAAACAGATTATCTTGTCATCTTTTATCTAAGATATGTCACTTTGTCAGTATATCTGTCTGTATGTCAGTAGTCCTCAATTTTGTTTGTTGCTGTTTCTTGAACTTGACATATAGCATTCTACAGGCCATAGTTTGCAAGAATCGCTTTGTAACTTACACGTATCGTATATCGAAACAATTTCTGGGAGCTGTATGTGTATTTTATAGAGGATAAAGTTCAGGGTCAAGGTCATCAAAGCACGTCAAATTCTTATTTCCCTGATAACTTTGTCAATATTGGTCCTATCCTCACAAACAATGGCCCATTTACTCCCTAAAATTCATTTGATTATTTCCATGTCATTTCCGACAAGCGCTCGACCCCTAGTTGTCTAGTTTTTCGTTTTTCTGTCAGTTAACAACAATACTCAAAAGTTTTTTTACGGATTTTGAAGAAATTTTCAAGATGGCTCGGAAATGATACAAATTAAATTTGATTAATGAAGATTTTATAAAGGAAAAACCTGCATTTTTGACAATGTCATAATGCGGAGGTCTGCGCTCTCTGAGTGCAAATTTCTAGCTTAATTCATTATTTTTATATTCAAGCTCAAGACTTTATTTTTTTTAAAATTTATTTCTCTTTCCGTTTCTTTCTTATGTTGAATATGCCCCTCATTTGAATAAATGACACAATGTAACTCATTTATTTTGTGGAAAATTGTACTTAATTTGTTAAATGTTGATGCGGTTTTTTTTACATGTAATTATACTGATGAGCTTATGACAAGTTTAGATCATGGATCTGTGGCCTTTTTAATTTCTGAATAAAGTATTCTATTCACTGTAACTGACCGACACAACATTTCAAACATGTGTATAAACTAGAATTTGCACTCAGAGACAATAGACCTCCACCAAGACAGCTCATTATCCCCATATAGCCTTGTCAGATATGCAGCCGGATTAGCCCTAATAATATATTTTTTAGCAATGTCGCTTACAGACAGACAAACCAACGCCGCATAAACAAAACCCTCGCTTGGCTGAGGTTTTAATAACCAGATAATACAAGTTCCTGTGACAGGAGTTTATGCAAGTGACTGAAGTATGAGTTCATAGCATTGTCGGCTGAACAGATTCTTCGTTCTATGTGTCAATGAAAAGTTTGGTTTCAGTAGTTCCACCTGGACACAAAATGTGTTATTGACAATATAGTTCAACATTATGAAAAAGCAGCATTTTACTTGACTTGTCAATCCCATATGTGGTGTAAACAAATCCAAAGATTTGTCCAAACAGAAGGGGCCCAAAGGTGGGGGGAGGGCTCTCCTAAATCCTGGATCCAGTATTGAGTGTCACGCTCATGACTGCATGGGGAAAACACCGCGTCATCAACACAATTAACATCAGAGACAGAAGTGCGATGGTACAGCTTAAGTATATTGCAGCCTTTGTTGGCCGTTAGATAGACTCCCGCTGAGGAATTTTAAAGGCACATTGAAATTTTAGCCATAATTAGGCGTTTTGTCACGAAAATCCACAATTTTGAAAAACAGGAAAGATTATTACTAAAAGAGCTCACAAAAGCACAACATATTATACCCAATGCCTCATTAAGTCTCAAAACATATTTAGGAGCTTGTTCTACGGAATGGTATTGCTATACTACGTGTGGCCAACTTTTCGACTCACTAATGAATGTTTTATTCCTCGCGCCTTCCAGATAGGCTACAGCTGATTGTGTCCCGAGTTGGAAAAAAGAATCCAAATTTTGTTGGGACGTAATCAACATGCTAGCATCGTGAATTGTTGATGAGAATTTCTTGCGAGGGGCCGGTTGTCCTTAAGAACAGCCCCAATTTCAGCTCCTCGCTTCCCGAGTGTCCATTAAAATTTAAGTCTCGCCCTGTTCTGGAACAAAAAACCGCCTGCACTGGGAAAGTTCTTGTGTGAAATGCAGCATCACGTGAAAGCAAGGTGATGTCACATGAACGCGTAATCTAATTCATGCGTTTATATTTACAGAATCTTGTTGGTTTTGTTCGGGTTTTAGTTCCGTTTAATGTATATCACGGCTTATCATGTACATGTGGGAATTCCCGTAGTTAAGCACCTCTAAACTTTATTTTACGTTTTAAGGGAACCAGTGTTCATATCAACCTCAAGCATTCTTCTTGGTCATATCAACCTCAAACATTCTAATTGGTCATATCAACCTCAAGCATTCTAATTGGTCATATCAACCTCAAACATTCTTCTTGTTCATATCAATCTCAAACATTCTTCTTGGTCATATCAACCTCAAGCATTCTAATTGGTCATATCAACCTCAAACATTCTTCTTGTTCATATCAATCTCAAACATTCTTTTTGGTCATATCAATCTCAAGCATTCCTCTTGGTCATATCAACCTCAAACAATCGACTGGTCATATCAACCTCAAACAATCGTCTTGGTCATATCAACCGCAAACATTCCTCTTGGTCATATCAACCTCAAAAATTCTTCTTGGTCATATCAACATCAAACAATCTTCTTGTTCATATCAATCTCAAACATTCTTCTTGGTCATATCAACCTCAAACAATCTTCTTGGCCATATCAACCTCAAACATTCTTCTTGGTCATATTAACCTCAAACGTTCTTCTTGGTCATATCAACCTCAAACATTCTTCTTGGTTATATTAACCTCAAACAATCGTCTTGGTCATATCAACCTCAAACATTCTTCTTGGTCATATGAACCTCAAACAATCGTCTATGTCATATCAACCTCAAACATTCGTCTTGGTCATATCAACCTTAAACATTCGTCTTGGTCATATCAACCTCAAACATTCTTCTTGGTCATATTAACCTCAAACATTCGTCTTGGTTATATCAACCTCAAACATTCGTCTTGGTCATATCAACCTCAAACAATCGTCTTGGTCATATCAACCTCAAACATTCGTCTTGGTCATATCAACCTTAAACATTCGTTTTGGTCATATCAACCTCAAACATTCTAATTGGTCATATCAACTTCAAACATTCTTCTTGGTCATATTAACTTCAAACATTCTTCTTGGTCATATCAACTTCAAAAATTCGTCTTGGTCATATCAACCTCAAACATTCTTCTTGGTCATATCAAATGCAAACAATCATCTTGGTCATATCAACCTTTAACATTCTTCTTGGTCATATCAACCTCAAACATTCTTCTTGGTCATATCAACTTCAAACATTCTTCTTGGTCCTATCAACATCAAACAATCTTCTTGTTCATATCAACCTCAAACATTCTTCTTGGTCATATCAACCTCAAACATTCTTCTTGGTCATATCAACCTCAAACAATCTTCTTGGTCCAATCGTCTTGGTCATATCAACCTCAAACAATCGTCTTGGCCATATCAACCTCAAACATTCTTCTTGGTCATATCAACCTCAAACAATCTTCTTGGTCCAATCGTCTTGGTCATATCAACCTCAAACATTCGTCTTGGTCATATCAACCTCAATCATTCTTCTTGGTCAAATCAAGCTCAAACATTCTTCTTGGTCATATCAACCTCAAACAATCGCCTTGGTCATATCAACCTCAAGCATTCTTCTTGGTCATGTACATCAAACAATCTTCTTGGACAAATCATCCTCAAACATTCTTTTTGGACATATCAACCTCAAACATTCTTCTAGGTCATATCAACCTCAAACAATCTTCTTGGTCATACCATCAGCAAGCATCCTTTTTGGTTTTTGCCATTCACCTAAGACCTGACATATGCTATATAAACATGCGTTTTCAAAATTGTTCTTCAAATTGCTACTTTTATTGACTCCACCAGGAGAGAAGGCGTTCACTCCCGTTTGTTGGGGTGTTTTTGTTCACAACATTACTAACGCAATCTTGAATGGAATCTCATGAAATTTTCAGAGCATTTCGGAAGTGGGCCAAGGAAGGTGTGCATCCAGCATCATCTCCTGATTCTGAAGCGTCATTAATGAATATTCACAAATGTACGGTTACTTATCTCGAATGAACCTGGGAATATTGGACAAAAAATAAGAAATACTGACAAGGTCCAGCCTCCTGTTCACGTCACTGTCGAGCCCACACAGTGATGATGTCCAGTTTGTTTGCAGAGCGTTTTGGAAATGTGTGCTCTTAGTTCTGAGGTGAGTGGATGCACGCACCAGTAAGGGAGCATCCTGCCACAGGGACCCCTAAAGCGGAAGCATGTATCCATTGGGATGCAGGTTCCTAGTTATTTTATATTCTTATATAGTCACCAAAAAGCCCAATTTTCAGACTAACATTTGTTAACCATCAGAAAGTAACTTATATATAAATATCCATCTTTTAAAGTCTCATATTTACCTACTTTTCACAATGTTGGAAGGCATTTTGCCACATCTTCGCACATATGTTTCATATGAATTATTCATTATATCTTTAATTGTAATATATAAAACGGTACCTTTCGTGCTTTACCGACAATAAAACAATTTGAAAGTATTTGTTTATATCCAGCAATGACTAGAAACCAATAACGCCGCTTTCATCTTTCAACTATCCCTAAATATAACAGTGGTGGAATTCTAAACAAAATCTTTTAAGTAAATATATTTACTTCTTTTTTCTGTTTTTTTTTTGTCCTCGCTGTACAGGCCACAATTTTTAAGAAATCGTTCTGAAACTTTCAGGATTGAAGTATACCCGTTATGGCTCGGTGTCTATTTTTTTGGTAAAAATCGGTCGAAAATCATGGTCAAGGTCACCAAAATACCTACAAAATCAGGTTTTCCTCTTACTTGTCGCCCTACAGGCCACAATTTTGCAGGAATAGTTTTGAAACCGATACATTTGATGTTATACAACAATATCTGGAAACCAATTTTCATGGCTTTTCAAGAAAATGGCTACCAGGGGGCGTTGATATGGAACGCTTAAATATCCTTCTTTTGCACTATCTCAAAAACTGTAAACGATATCAAAACATTTAATGCAGCATCTAAAAGTAGAATCCATTGGCGTATTTCTAGGTAAAATTGGCTTTATTATATTGTAACCTTGATTACCTGTTTTTGGGTAGAAGTTATGAAACATAAAAATATCTAATATTAGTAAATAATGCCCCACAAAGGCCCCTACTCCTTTTGTCCTTTACTGGCCTCCACTTTGAGGATTTGCATTCATTTAGAGTTCACTTACCTTTTCAAAAGGGAATTGAAGCCAATACAATGAAGGAGTCTCCCCGAATGTTAGTGAATGCAGTCATTGCTTTGCTAGGAAACACTGGCACAATTTTCATACAAGGGACGGATCCAGGATTTTTGCAGTCTGGCCGGGGGTGGGGGCTAGAATCGCAAACTATGAGAATTTGCATATTTATCGTATGCATATATAAATATATATATATATTATATATTTGTATATATATATATATATATATATTATATGCATTATATATATATATTATATATATATAATTAATAAAAATGTTCATTTTTTTTATATGGGAACTTTACCGGTTAAATTTTAAAGCCACATAAAATTGCCTCATTATGTAGTTGCCATAGTAACATATTTTGGGGAAAATATATGAAATTTTAAAATTGTTATCCTTATTTTGTAACTTTGTCTTTAGTTTTTTGCATCAATCTTATTTTAAGTCTCGCAAACATTTCGCACAGTATATCATCAAACGAGATTTTGCGAGATATCTCTTAATGATGCCCTAGAGGCCCCAGTTTTAGAGTAAATGTTTCATAACTCATATATTATATGTTATACAGTTATATCTCGGAATAATTTTTAATATAGGCACCAGGGGGCGCTGTAGCAGAAACACTTAAAATTATCATTTTTGTCCTAGAAATTCAAACCTATAAAAAATTGTCACAACATTTATTACAGGATCTGAAACTAGGATGAATGGGCTTATTTCTGGTGACACTTGACCTCATTCTGCCGTTACCATTGGTGACCTGTTATTTCCTTGAATTTGTACCTTTATTTTTGTAACTTTGTCAATTTAAAGCTAGAGAAGTCTCTTTTTTTGGCATTAGGTAGCATTTAAGTAGATTAACAAGATTTTATTTCAAATCTCGCAATATCTCGCAAAATATCTCTTCAAATGAGATTTTTCGAGA
The DNA here is from genome assembly GCA_026874595.1 of Sipunculus nudus. Classification (NCBI taxonomy): domain Eukaryota; kingdom Metazoa; phylum Annelida; class Sipuncula; order Golfingiida; family Sipunculidae; genus Sipunculus; species Sipunculus nudus. The sequence goes on from CM049312.1 coordinate 49,724,466, forward strand.
TATCACTTAATTACGCCCTAGAGGCCAAATTTTGCAGCAATCGTTTTGAAACTGATAAATTTTTTTGTTTTACAATAATATCTCGAAATCAGTTTTTCATTTTTTGTATTTGACCACCGTGGGCGCTTCACAACAAACACTACAAACACTGTGCCATATCTCCAAAGTTATATATAATATTCTAATTTTTATTGCTGCACGTGAAACAAGGATCATTCGCCTAAGACTCGGCCATATTCTGCTATTATCATGATTAACTAATTTACAGTAAAGATGTCGAAGTTAAAAGTATTCAGATATTGCTATATCCTATGCAGTCTCACGTTTCCTGCGATCGCTTTGAAACTTTTACAGTTGGTACATATCTATTATCCCATGAAGCCTATTTGTTTCCGTCAAGATTGGTTTAAGGTCAAGGTCATAAGCATGCACCAATGTCGTATTATCTTCATAACTTCGTCAACAATGGTCGTATCCACATAAAATGAAGCTCAATCTGCTCGCCTCTCCATTCCTCATAATCTTAAAGGGGGTGGATTTTAAATATAAACCCACTTAATTAATTAAATCCTTCCACGGACATCGTAACCAGGGACGTCCCACGCGTTACATTTCCACAGTAAATCCAATAATAAAGGTTAAAATGAGAAAAATCAGGCCCAAGGGGGCTGCCATGTTGGCTTGCTCGGCCCAGGCATTGCTGACGTGACGGGAACCCTACTACAGCAGCACAGTGATTGGCCTCAGGGGCTGTACCCTCCAGCAAGGAGGCTGGTCAGCGGAGGGCCATTTGCTTGCGCTGCAGTGGTTTCTACGCGGAGGTTAAAGTAAATATCCTGAGAGAGCAGCATAGCTAAAAGCATTCTCCTCACGCGAGATCTCGTTTATGAAGGGGATAGATCTCTGCCAATCAATGTGCACAAGGCACTTTTTTAGTCGAACGCAAATATACCTTACTCTTACAAAACATTAATACAGTTTACATCATATTCTTGTACAATTTAATTATTTATTTGATCAGAAGTGTCCATCTGGCTTCATTTTTGTATTTGCAAATATAATAAGGTAATCATATAAGATGTAAATATTATATGATCTTAGGGGCACAATTTCCTTTTGCACTATGTGGAGCGGGTGTGGGCGGGATGAACCCCTCCCTGAATGCGGGAAATGGTCACAAATGTCTTTCCAAACTTCAGCCATTTTGAAGCACATTTGGCGTAAAATAACGCGGAATATTCTCGCTTCATAAACCAACAGATTTCTAAAAAATACTAAGGGCAGCAAACGTCCCCTTAGAAACTCCCCTCTCTCCAACCCTTCGATCCGCTACGGGTTATATCACAATAAATTTCTTGTTTAAATTCTTGAAATCTGCATGGATTATTTAATTTGTGCTTTAATGATTGGATCCCATGCACAAAATCACGGAACAGAGTAATTAAGGCCATATAATAAGTTATTGTGTAAAGTTAGTTATTAGGTATTTCTGAAAAATTAAATTTTTGTAAACAACGCCATTTTTATTAACAGTTGACTACACAACACTACCAGTCATCACAGTACGGCTCCAATCAAAGAAAGTGGATGGCAGACTCATTAAAAGTAACAAATGTTTAATGTTCATACAAACAAAAGTTTCCATTTGACTTGATTGTCGTTCTTAAATAAGAAAAGATGTAGCCATATGAGTTGTAACATGTAGTATGCATATTTGATTATGTTATAATAGTCTGCATATTCAACTTTACGATTCTGGTTATACCCCCCCCCCCCCCCCAATCAGTCTGGGTATTTTAGTCTTATTACGTTATAATAAATAGCCTAGAGAGAAGAAATAGGCACAAGGTTTACTTAAATGTAGCCGGTTATTCTATATGACAATGTCTGTTTCAGTGTAATGAGATATGTGAAACAGACAGACTGTTCCATATCGACCCAGTCAATGTGTCATATAAATTGTCTGGTTTTTCAGTCAATTTATAAAATGCCTGATAATTTCAGTCATATTATAAAGAGCCTGAGTGAATCAGGCAATTTGTAAATTGACTGAAAATTTAAGGCAATTTACAAATTGACTGATTTTACACATTGACTGTAACAAATGCAAACAATAGCACGTGCCAAACGGTTTAGGCATGGGATTGGTAAATGGGCGCGATTCTAGGGTGACATGTGACGTCCAGGGGCATGTGGTCAACCATGTTTATATACAGTGGTTGCCCCGGCAATCAAGTGAAACCCGCTGTGGTTCCATGTCGTGAGCACATCCCTTTTGAAGGGATCTCTCATTGTCTAAATAGACCTTGATCCTGTACGGAGGTTGATAGTAAACAACACGCGATCTCAGCGAAGTTCAACCGTATTTGTTCGAGCAAGAGATGTGACAGTGCGAACGGGTAGGCCTACTGTCAAGTGACAAGGAAACATCATTGAACGAGGATGATAACACTGGGCGGGACTGTCAGGCCTGGTATACATGGTGTCGACGCATTAACTTTACACCGATGCCGACCAGTACGCGTGTGCTACAATGAGAGAAGGTGCCCGCGCGCCTGGCTGGGCCGATACCGATTGTGTCATCTAACATCCCGACTTGGGAGTACTTTGTCTTTCAGAGGCGGTGAGTGGGTTTAACTTTGAGCCTTGGGTATGCAGTAGTGTTTGGTGTGTGGGTGTAAATTTGAGCCTTGGGATGTAGTAGTGTTTGGTGAGTGGGTGGTACTCTGAGCCTTGGGTATGTAGTAGTGTTTGGTGAGTGGGTGTACCTCTGAGCCTTGGGATGTAGTAGTGTTTGGTGAGTGGGTGTAACTCTAAACTTAGGGATGTAGTAGGGTTTGGTGAGTGGGTTTAACTCTGAGCCTTGGGAACTAGTAGTGTTTGGTGAGTGGGTGTTGCTCTAGACCTTGGGATGTAGTAGGTTTTGGTGAGTGGGTGTTACTCTGAGCCTTGGGAACTAGTAGTGTTTGGTGAGTGGGTGTACCTCTGAGCCTTGGAATGTAGTAGTGTTTGGTGAGTGGGTGTAACTCTAAACCTTGGGATGTAGTAGGGTTTGGTGAGTGGGTTTAACTCTGAGCCTTGGGAACTAGTAGTGTTTGGTGAGTGGGTGTTACTCTAGACCTTGGGATGTAGTAGGTTTTGGTGAGTGGGTGTTACTCTGAGCCTTGGGAACTAGTAGTGTTTGGTGAGTGGGTGTTACTCTAGACCTTAGGATGTAGTAGGTTTTGGTGAGTGGGTGTTACTCTGACCCTTGGGATGCAGTAGAGTTTGGTGAGTGGGTGTAACTCTAAACCTTGGAATGTAGTAGGGTTTGGTGAGTGGGTTTAAACTTTGGTATGTAGTAGTGTTTGGTGCTTCGGTGTAACTCTGAGCCTTTGGTATGTAGTAATGTTTGGTGAGTGGATGTAACTCTAAACCTTGGGATGCAGTAGTGTTTGGTGAGTGGGTGTAAATTTGAGCTTTGGGATGTAGTAGTGTTTGTGAGTGGGTGTTTCTCTGAGCCTTTGGTATGTAGTAGTGTTTCGTGAGTGGGTGAAACTCTAAGCCTTGGGATGTAGTAGACTTTGGTGAGTAGGTGTAACTCTACACCTTTGGCTGTAGTAGGGTTTGGTGAGTGGGTTTAACTCTGAGCCTTGGGAACTAGTAGTTTTTGGTGAGTTGGTGTTACTCTGAACCTTAGGATGTAGTAGTGTTTGGTTAGTGGGTGTAACTCTAGACCTTGGGATGCAGTAATGTTTGGTGAGTGGGTGTAAATTTGAGCTTTGGGATGTAGTAGTGTTTGTGAGTGGGTGTTACTCTGAGCCTTGGGTATGTAGTAGTGTTTCGTGAGTGGGTGTAACTCTAAGCCTTGTGATGTAGAAGTGTTTGGTGAGTAGGTGTAGCTCTAAACCTTGGGATGTAGTAGGGTTTGGTGAGTGGGTTTAATCTGAGCCTTGGGAACTAGTAGTGTTTGGTGAGTTGGTGTTACTCTGAACCTTAGGATGTAGTAGTGTTTGGTTAGTGAGTGTAACTCTAGACCTTGGGATGTAGTAGGGTTTGGTGAGTGGGTTTTACTCTAAGCCTTTGGTATGTAGTAGTGTTTGGTGAGTGGGTGTTACTCTGAGCCTTGTGTATGTAGTAGTGTTTGGTGAGTGGGTGTAACTCTAAGCCTTGTGATGTAGAAGTGTTTGGTGAGTGGGTGTAAATTTGAGCCTTGGGATGTAGTAGTGTTTGTGAGTGGGTGTTACTCTGAGCCTTGGGTATGTAGTAATGTTTGGTGAGTGGGTGTAACTCTAAGCCTTGTGATGTAGAAGTGTTTGGTAAGTGGGTGTAACTCTAAACCTTGGGATGTAGTAGGGTTTTAGTGAGTGGGTTTAATCTGAGCCTTGGGAACTAGTAGTGTTTGGTGAGTTGGTGTTACTCTGAACCTTAGGATGTAGTAGTGTTTGGTTAGTGGGTGTAACTCTAGACCTTGGGATGTAGTAGGGTTTTTGATGAGTGGGTTTTACTCTGAGCCTTGGGTATGTAGTAGTGTTTGGTGAGTGGGTGTTACTCTGAGCCTTGGGATGTAGCAGTGTTTGGTGAGTGAGTGTAACTCTAAACCTTTGGTATATAGTAGTGTTTGGTTAGTGGGTGTTACTCTGAGCCTTTGGATGCAGTAGTGTTTGGTGAGTGGGTTTAACTCTAAACCTTGGGATGTAGTAGGGTTTGGAGAGTTGGTGTAACTCTGAGCCTTTGGTATGTAGTAGTGTTTGGTGAGGCGGTTTAACTCTGAGCCTTGGGGTGTAGTAGGGTTTGGTGAGTGAGTTTAACTCTGAGCCTTGGGTATGTTGTAGTGTTTGGTAAGTGGATGTTACTCTGAGCCTTGTGATGTAGTAGGGTTTGGTGAGTGGGTTTAACTTTGAGCCTTCCGATGTAGCAGTGTTTGGTGAGTGGGTGTAACTCTAGACCTTGGGATATAGAAGGGTTTGGTGAGTGGGTTTAACTCTGAGCCTTTGGTATGTAGTAGTGTTTGGTGAGTGGGTGTTACTCTGAGCCTTGGGTATGTAGTAGTGTTTGGTGAGTGGGTGTAACTCTAAGCCTTGTGATGTAGAAGTGTTTGGTGAGTGGGTGTAAATTTGAGCCTTGGGATGTAGTAGTGTTTGTGAGTGGGTGTTACTCTGAGCCTTGGGTATGTAGTAATGTTTGGTGAGTGGGTGTAACTCTAAGCCTTGTGATGTAGAAGTGTTTGGTAAGTGGGTATAACTCTAAACCTTGGGATGTAGTAGGGTTTTAGTGAGTGGGTTTAATCTGAGCCTTGGGAACTAGTAGTGTTTGGTGAGTTGGTGTTACTCTGAACCTTAGGATGTAGTAGTGTTTGGTTAGTGGGTGTAACTCTAGACCTTGGGATGTAGTAGGGTTTTTGATGAGTGGGTTTTACTCTGAGCCTTGGGTTTTTGTAGTGTTTGGTGAGTGGATGTTACTCTGAGCCTTGGGATGTAGCAGTGTTTGGTGAGTGAGTGTAACTCTAAACCTTTGGTATATAGTAGTGTTTGGTTAGTGGGTGTTACTCTGAGCCTTTGGATGCAGTAGTGTTTGGTGAGTGGGTTTAACTCTAAACCTTGGGATGTAGTAGGGTTTGGAGAGTTGGTGTAACTCTGAGCCTTTGGTATGTAGTAGTGTTTGGTGAGGCGGTTTAACTCTGAGCCTTGGGGTGTAGTAGGGTTTGGTGAGTGAATTTAACTCTGAGCCTTGGGTATGTTGTAGTGTTTGGTAAGTGGATTTTACTCTGAGCCTTGTGATGTAGTAGGGTTTGGTGAGTGGGTTTAACTTTGAGCCTTCCGATGTAGCAGTGTTTGGTGAGTGGGTGTAACTCTAGACCTTGGGATATAGAAGGGTTTGGTGAGTGGGTTTAACTCTGACCCTTGGGTATGTAGTAGTGTTTGGTTAGTTGGTGTAACTTCGTGACGAGATTACCTATGAAAGCAGAGCATGGCTACTTATAATCATGGGACACCACTGCTGTCCATGGGGTTTGAACCCATTCCTTATATGTGATGTTATCACCACTATCTGCACTTTGCTTTAGATACTGTTAACCAGCTTCCCCAGGACAGTTCTCACACCTGTGGGGCATATACAGCTTGATATCTTTAGCATAGACAAACTTTGTAATCAGTGTTTGGAACGTGACATCAGGACCTGTGCAAGGAGCCATCCGCTTTACATTTTGATGTATGGTGCACACACAGACTGAATGAGTACTCTGGATTTCTTTGTGCTGACTGATGATTTTACACCATCTATACACATTTCCAATCATAATTATAAACATACTGGAAGACAACCAGCCCCCCCCCCAAAAAAAAAAAAAAACCCGATGAATAAAAAGATGCAATCACTCTATTCAGTCATTTAAAACCATTAAAATGCAGGCGTTGAGTTATTTTAACAAATATTTTAACAATTTCTGGAACAAACCTTAAAGCCTCTCCGTAAATATTCCATATGTAGTAGCTACAGTATGATTAATATTGAGCCTCTTCTATATGCCCAACATTCACTTGAATGTTCCGCGGCACTTGAATGTATGCTTTTTTTAATTTTTTATCAACTTTACTGAACAATTTCTCAAATATGAAGCATTACAATCTTTGTTGCAAGCCATGAGAATATAAAACTTTAATAAGTATTAATTTTTTCTGTTTATTAATCAGAGAAAAATTTGCAGGGATATCCTTGTTAATGGTCCTTAAAAAAAAATAAATATATTCGCAAATGAAAAAAATGCTTTTACTGGATTTTAATGGCAAAACCTATTATGGTTTTACCACATTTTGATACATTTTCAATTAATTTTATATACATATTTTGAAAGAAAAAACAAACCAATAGAAAGAATTTAAATACTGTTTAAGCCATGTAGCTGTCGGATAATTCTCGGGCTGGTTCCTGTAATTATTGTAGTGTATGATCCCGTGAGAAGCAAGACACCCGAGGACTTGTCACGATCTGTATTAAAGTATTGGACTTACTAGCTAGCGTTTTTGTCTTTTACCGACTACAACATCATGTCAGAGTGGTCAAGAAATCTGCTAATGTGAGTAAAGACTGGATGGGTAGCTGTGATGATCGCATGCCAGAAGGTGAGCTCATAATTCGGCCTCTCAAGTCTGTCTCGCTTATTGCCTCTTTTGTCAGAGCGAACTAATCCTACTGCGTGATGAGAAACTTGCCGACTCTCTTCAGCTAGATCCTGAACTGACACTGGAAAAAGCGCTAAACAAGACAAGATAAGACAAAGTGAAGCCATAAAGAAACAACACGGATGTTGTCAGAAACCAGTTCCCTGTAGTAGGGCGGATCAAACCAAACTCTCAGTCTCAGAGCACCTATATACCTATATAACGTGGACATTTTCGGAACGTTTGTAGGTCAAAGTCTGTTGGTGAGGTTACCACCACACCAGACTGTCAGACATCAGCTTTTATGGGGGTTGTAACCAGTAATGGACTCGAATCAGACTGGCTAACCTACTTAACACTGGGAGTGAAGTCCGTCCAGTGGAGAATCGATACTGGTGCGGATGTCACGTGTTTCCCTGACTCTGTGTATACACTCAAGATGGGTCAACTCTGTCACTCTGACCGGACGCTCTATGGAGCAGGAGGAATACTTTTAGATGTTTCAGGAAAATTTAGTGGTGTCATAAAATCTGAGAGATCACATCTACGTGGTTAAAACCTCCTCAAGCAAATCTTAGGGCAGGCAGCAATTTCTGAACTTGAACTTGTAAATAAAGTGGACGCAGTGTTATCAGGTGACCATTCCTCATTGAAGGAGATATTTCCTAAACTATTTCAAGGACTCGAGAGGCTTAAAGGTCAATACAAAATTAAGCTGAAGGCTGATGCCCAGCCATTTGTGTTGTCGACACCACGACGAATTCCGGTTCCGCTCTTACCAAAAGTAAAAAAGGAATTGACGAATATGAAGAAAATGGGGATCATACGAAAGGTTGAACAACCTACAGCATGGTGCTCGGGCACTGTAGTTGTCCAAAAACCCTCAGGAATATCAGACTATATGTAGACCTCACCAGATTGAATGATAGTGTGCGCAGAGAGAAATATATGCTTCCAACTATTGTTCATACCATGGCACAGATACCTGGAGCTTCAGTTTACACAAAACTATACGCCAACTCAGGTGCCAAGTGCAGTTAGCGGAAGAATCTGCATTACTCACCACGTCAATAAACCCTTTTGGACGCTTCTGATTCAATCGCCTTCCGTATGGCACATCTTCAGCCCCAGAATATTTTCAACGCCGGATGAAGCAGGAATTAGAGGGCCTGGAAGGTGTCGTGTGTCTTATGGACGATATCCTGATATTCAGACGTGATTAGGAGGAACACGACAATCGCCTTGATGTTACGCTGAAACGCTTAGAGGAAAGCTGACATTACACTAAACCCTGATAAGTGTATGTTTTCATGCATCAGCCTGGAATTCCTCGGTCAACTTGTAGACTCATCAGGAGTTCACGTAGACCAATCCAAGCTCAAAGCTATAATAGGCATGCCGGAATCTCAAAATGTAGCAGACGTGCGCAGTTCCTAGGAATGGCGAATCAGCTGGGAAATTGCTGAGGAGACAAAACCTTTGCGTGACCTACTCATAAAGAACAATGAATGGGTGTGGGATGTTCCTCATCAGGAGGCATTCAAATCCCTAAAAGATTCTCAGTTCGTCAAAAGTGCTCGCACTATACAATCCGTCAAGAAAGACCGTTGTCTCTAGTGATGCTTCGTCATACGGCTTAGGAGCCATGAACTCAGTACCAAGATAATGGAAAACTGCGGCCTGTCGCTTACGCATCACGATCAATGACGGACACTGAGCGAAGGTTTGCGCAAATCGAAAAGGAAACCCTCACGGTTACCTGGGCGTGCGAAAATTTCACTGACTATTTACTTGGACTACATGCAGTTTAACATAGAAACGGATCACAAACCTGTCGTTCCCCTGTTGACCTCAGACCTTATAGGTGAGCTTCCTCTCAGAGTCCAACGGTTTCGCATGCGATTACTCAAATTTTCGTACACTATATCTCATTTTCCAGGTAAAAACCTTGTTGTCGCCGACTTCCTGTCTCGTGCCCCTGCCAAGCAGTGCATTCCTTAAAGATTCAAACACTCCATGAAGATGTGTCTGGATACGTCAACTTCGTCATTAATGCTTTACCAGCAACACCTGATCGCTTGCAGAAAATCTGAGATAATCTTGAGAAAGATGCAGTATGCAAACAGTTCATGTAGTACTGCACGACAAAATGGCCACTTCGCAATAAGTTAAAAGGTCTATTGAAACATTACTGGAACTACAGGCACGACCTTTCAGTAGCAGACGGTCTTCTGTTAAAGGATGGTAGAGTCGTCGTCCAAGAAAACATGCGATGTGACATGTTAGAGAAGTTGCACACTGGCCACTAGGGCATTGTTAAATGTCGAGAGAGAGCGCGAGACAATCGGTATGGTGGCCAGGCATAAATAAACAGATTCAGGAGATGGTTGAAAGTTGTATGATAGTGCAAAACAAAGGGCAGATGCCCCCGAAATCCTGCTTACAACCGTGTTCCCGCTAGTCCTTGGCAAAAGGGGCGGAACAGATTTGTGTGAACATAATGAAGCAAATTATCTCATGGTGGTAGATTACTACCCTCATTTCATTGAAATGGCCAGACTCATGAGTACAGTATCAGCATCGGTTATCAATCACCTTAAGTCGATATTCGCCAGGCATGGTATATCGGAAAAGGTGATCTCAGACAATGGACCACAGTAAACGTCGCATGAATTTAAGTCCTTCCAAACGACGTATAGATTTGCACATGTCACGTCAAGTCCGCGATACCCACAGTCGAATGGGGAGGTCGAATGGGGAAGGCGGTACAGACTTTAAAGAGAATGATCAAAAGGCGGAAGATCCTTACGTAGCCTTACTTGCTTATCGGACGTCGCCGGTACAGAATGGATATAATCCAGCCCAATAACTTATGGGTCGTTAGTTGCAATCAGTTGTGCCGGTACATTCATCCAAACTGAAACCATGTTTGCCTGCAAAAATGTCACTCTTCCGCAAGGAGAGGAGACACAGAAAGGCTCAAGCAACGCGATTTAATAAGGCACACAGAGCACGTCATATGAACCCTTACAGTCAAAGGACTCAGTTTGGGTAAAATACTTAGACTCGCCTGTTAAAGTCTAACACAAAGCAACAACCCCAAGGTCTCATGTAGTCGAGGCCCAAAAAGGTGTGGTTAGACGTAACAGGCGTAGCTTAGTGCCGGTCCCTGATAGTGAGGACAGTGAGAATACCCAAGTCGGGTCAAACGGTACAGGTACTAGTAGTTGTACTAAACCCAGGATGGTACCCAAACATCAAATTCCAGAGATCCGGTAGCAAATCAGAGTGCTACCACAGTTGATCAGGATACCGTGGCTCCGGACAAGGATGCAGAACAGATCCCCGAGACTGGTAGAACCACATCTACTGGCAGAGTATACCGAAAGCCGAAGAGAATTATTGAGATAAAGCATATTTAGATTAACCAGTTATCTTCTTATGGTATAAGTTTAAAGAAACCTCAGTATAAAACCAGTGGATATTCGTAAAATTCGTAAAATCCAGAAGGACATCACACAGACTTGTAATTACACCGTATCTCTTGTTCCTTTGTTAAATCATTATCAGGTAATTCTGCATAACTGATCTTAAGGATAAACGGTACACAATCAAAAGGGGTGATGTGGTGTAAGCTGTCGGATAAATCTCGGGCTGGTCCCCAGAATGAATGTAGTGTACGATCCCGTGAGGAGCAAGACATCCGGGGACTTGTCACGATCTGTATGTCAGCGGAATTTAACTATTGGAATTACTAGCCGGTGTTATTGTCTCTTACAGACCACTATACCTTTGAAAAATAGGCGCGAATGAAATTTCATCTGACCGAGAATACTTTACAAATTAATCTACACCAATCCACAAGAGATATCATAATAATACTTTGAAGTTCATTATAAAATGTTACAATAAAAAGAACCAAGGGACCCATGGGTCACTGTGCTCAGTTGAAGTTGACCTTGAAGGTAAAAATCTAAAATAATATCAAATGGAGATAAAGTGTAAGAGGAAGAGGTATAATATAGGCCATGGTTGGTTTATATGATTGGTTTGCATTTATGAGCAAGCAATTGTTGCAAATAATATCTTGTGACCTGACCATGTGTTTCCTAATGTTGAAACTGAAGCATGTGAGCAGTTTATGAACAAATGGCCTGTACTATTACCATGATCAATAATTGGCTTTTTGATTTACTGTTGACATTTCTGTAGTTTACACAGTTGTTCAACTGAATCTATTTTTTATAATATATATTATTAAATATATGTATTTTTTATTTCATGAAATGTATAAAGTGAAATTATAACTAATGTCCCCAGTCCACAGATGAAAGGACTTGGTGGTTGGGGGGAAGGGGTGTGGAATGGTGTGAGTTACAACATATCTGTATTATTATAGTGTATATACATAGGATTTTCACTTAATTCAACACTGCTTACAGGATAAAAAAATCATTCATAATTACTTAATATTTGAAAAAGTACAGACAGACTGGTAGACAAACAAAGCTGATAATATATGAAGTTTCAATTATTTATTAATTTATTTATTATATCAATTTTTAAAGTTTAACATCTGCAATAATATACAATTGAATATATAATTTGCTTTCAAACTTCAGACTTAAATAGCTTAATTCCAAACACATACAGCATATGAAAGTTATTTCAACAGTGCTTATAGGAAAAATTTCATCATTAATATATATTTAATGATAACAGAGAGATGATGGACAGAGCTGATCACTTTATGTTCCATTCTCCAAAAGCAAGAATATGTTTCATTAAGACCTTATTTTTTCTAATCCTATTATTTTTTTTAATTAAATAAATTTTACACATTTGCAATAAAAAACTAATGTCCCAGTGAAAAGGAATCAATGGCAGGGGGGGGGGGATTAACAACACTTCTGCATATACATATACAGGGCAAACAAAGATTGATCTCCAATTCTGCTGAGGCAGGAAAAAATGAACAAATGTTTGTATTAGATCCTCATTTTTTTATCACATCAATTTTTTTTATTATAGGTTTATATTTCTATACATTTCCAATATAACATATATATCTGAATATAAAAGATGAATCATTATTCTAAATTGCTTCATCATAAATCTCAATCTTGTCCGATAACACCACATCATGCATACAAATGTTTATTTATTTTTTATCACAAAAATATATCTTTTGAATTTGCAAAACAATTAATATCTAAAAATAATACTTGATTCAGATTTCACAATTTTAAATACTGATGAGTTTAATCATATTCGTTAAAATCATTTAAAAGAAAACTGATTCCTTTAAAAATGCTACATTAACACAACATGGCATCTTCTGGATTACACCTTGAATTACATTTCAAGGAAAGTTTTTGTATATTGGAGTGGGAACAGCATAACAATTAAGGAGATACAGTGAAAACAGTAACAATTACTGCATAACACTTGGTGGGTTGGGTTTTCGGGGGAGTGGGGGGGGGCTGCATTTGGACAAAGCAAATGACTACAATAGAGCCTCAAGAAAAAAAATCAATAACTAGCCTAGTTTTCAAGCTTTTATTTTCAAATTTCATATATAAACAAATTAAATACTTATGTTTACATGCTGGTAAAAATTAAATCAATAGTACCTGCAGGAAAAAAACGTGACATGGTCAAAGTTGGGCAAGATTTAAGGTAGTGATTTTATTTTTATGCTAATATCTTTACAAAATTTACAAAATTCAGATCTAATTTAAAGAATTAAAAGAATTTATACTTAACGGACTTAATTTCTTGCATGTATATAGGAAATATGTAGGAGGTTACTTCTGGTAAATATTAAGAAAACAAATACGTACATATAAACAGTGATATTAATCTGTACATACATATTTTTTTCACATTCCAGAAGGCCAAACTGTTATAACTGTGCTGTATTTGTTTCGAGCAGAGCAGGTTTATGGCCTATAGACATCTGTCAGCTTGCAGACACATTGGGAATATCTGGGCATGGCAAACAGAATCCCTCTGATCCAATATATGTATATATATATATATATATATATATATATATATATATATATATATATATATATATATTGTGTGTATGTCATAAGTAACAAGCAAATACAGTATTTACATACCAATATTAAGGAAATTTCACTTAAGAAGAGATAAAAATTGCATTTAATAAATTTATTTAATAAATAAAAAATGAAAACGCAATAATGTTCACCTGTGTAAAATTGGAATATAATAAAAATTTGTTTGTTTGACCTTGGAAGAAGACCTAGCTCCTGACGACTGCCAGTCAGCCTGTTAAAAAAACGAGTGTTAAGTTTGACGCTAAAGACATTTGACAAAGGTTCATGTCAACAAGGTTTATTCTAAGACTTTCTAGAGGCCTTTTATCTGCCCTTCCCCTAATAATTGTTCAGATAATTTTTGTCTTGACATTAAATTTACCTGTTGAAGTGTACAGAATTATTCTCACTTTTAGCAAAAAGGCATTGAAAGTATAATTCCTGATTAAATGTTTTCTTTTAACAAGACCCCCCCCCCCCCGGCGGTTTTATTATCTGAAAGCTTGACATATCGGCATCTTTGATAGTATTGTTGTTAATTTTGACGGGTTGTCATTGCTTTGGGTAGTACATGTGGAACGGAAGTGAGAATGTTTGGGTTCCCACCGCGCCATAGTCCCATGTTATCTCGCGCTATCACGGGGCAGTTCACAGCTTCAGAACCATGATCTAATTTCAGGTTTCGACGGAGATTCACCTAGGACCTCCCTGAAAGTCATGTATGAAGATTCCATGTCAAATGGATACAACTTGTGCCCTATCTGACTCTCTGGGTGCTCAAAATCATGTTTTCGGTCCGGAGCTCGCAGAATATAGTTCACTATAACCTAATTTCAAGTTTTCATTGAGATTTGTCTAGGACCCCTTGGATAAACAGCTAGAAGTTTCTAGGTCGAATGGTTACCGATTGTGCCCTTTAACGGCCAGATTGCTTCATTTGAAGGTCTCAAAAATATACTGAAAAATGATTAAAATTTAGAAAAAAATGTGGCGCCACCAATCTTCAGGAACTGATGAAACACTCTATGATCAATATGCATGGAAAGAATCATGATAATGAATGCATTAATAATACAAAAACTGGAACTTTTTGTACTGGAACTGTTATGTCAGGTTTCCACGGAGATCTTTATGAACCTCCATGGGTTTTCAAGTTAGAAGTTTCTTGTTCGAGCGGTTAAGATCAGTGTCCTGTTAATGACAAGACGGCCGGACGACGTATAAAGAGCGATCGCTATAACTCAGATGATTTTCAGTCAGCTGAGCTAAAAATCTGCTATTTGGAAAAGTTTGAAGAAATAGCCATGGAATTCAAATTCTTTCAGGATAGTTTATTAGTATTATATTTAACTGCTCAATCAACAAAACCATATAATGTATTAATATGATCATTTTTATCAGTGACTTGCTCTTGTTCTTCCCTTTTTTACAATTTGCAAAAACGATACAGTTTATTTTAAGTGAATGTGTCAAATGATAAGGGGGATATAAACATTTACATACTCCTACCACCTTATCAAGGCTATACCTGTCCGCAGGTGCGTGCGTAATGACTCGGTTGTCTTTTAATGGCCTAAAATGGCAGTGTATCTTAATTCGTTAATCGGACATATTTAAGGATCTAAAAATACCTATATATGCCATAAAATCCTAGAGGGGGTGCACGGTGACACCTCCTACCCCTTTGCCTATTATAATTCGCAACGGATCAAAGAAGGTTAGTCTGGATACAATTGTTTATTCAAGAAAAGAAGTCTAGTTTATGATGCTTATGATGAAAATTAATTTAAACTTCTGCTTCAGTAGGTTCTAAAGGGTAGAAAAATAAGGTCGCAGTCGAATATTTATCAACGCGAACTGGTTTCTAAATGCAACAAAAGAAGTACTTTGCTGTGAAAAAAGGTTCAACGCTGTACATTATGCGAAAATTCACTGACCTCAAACATTTACACAATACAGTGTATGCACCAATTTAAATCTATAATTCAATACACAACATTCACTTTTGCAATTTTTAATGTTTAAAGTTAAGAGCATAAAGGAATGACAGTTAAATTAATAATAGAAAATTGATTTATAATTAGATCAAGATAAGTTTCCTTGTTATTTCTAAATAGGCACCGTATGGCAGCATGCGATAAACGTTATACCTGTTTGATTGAGCGTTGTAATTCAGTTTAAGCACGCGTCAGACCGTATAACGAACCAAAAGACTAATCCGTCGCTTTTATGTTAAACACCTATCACACCGGGAAAGCGAATGAAAAGTGATCTATAGTTTAAATCCGTTTTTTTTTTTTTTCGCTTTCCATACGCCCATGTCAGAATTGATTCGCTGACTTCGGTTTTCAGTCAGCAAAAGACAAAAACGAACCAATACCGACACGGGTGAATGAAAAGCGACAGAAAAACGGATTTAAGCTATTGATCCGCTTTTCATTCGCTTTCCCGGTGTGATAGGTGTTTAACATTAAAGCGACGGATTAGTCTTTTTTCCGCAGTTGTTTTTAATGACGTTATGTTTAGTGTGTGGATAATGTCCAATTCAAGATGAGTATTCTTTTCATGAGATAAAAAAGAATTTGTAAGGTCACTTATGGTCAATTTGATCATGTGGTTTCCACGCAGGTGATGGATCAGTTATTCCTGGCAGATATTTAATAACTAGTAACCGTCCGATGTGTACAATTCATTACCCGTTATAAATTAATTTAGATAAATAGAAACGTTTTATTAAAAAGGTCATGTACCAGGATTTTTATAAATGCTAGTAATATCTTATATGTATCTTCCTTAGGCTACTTCACTGCAACAGTATAACATTTAACATTGTACGTTTCACTGTAGCTTTTATACTTTTTATTGTACAGCGCTTTAACGCAGGATTTTTATTCTGGATTAAGCGCTATATAAAAACTATCGATAAAAATAATAATAATTTATTATTGCCTGGGGCAAATTAGAAACATTTGTAAAATTTTGAAAAAAATTTTAAGTTCAGGAGGTGTCGTATGGTCAAAAGTAGGCCAACAAGGGCAAAATGCAAACTCGATCTGTAACGGGTCATTATCAAGCAACACACCAAAAATCATGCCAGTATATGCAGGCATTGTTAAAAAAAGTCCATACATGTGCGTTTTCCATAAAAATTTCTGTCTTTCATGAAATTTTCTATGTTTAGGAGCTGTAAAACAATCAAAAGTAGGTCAACCTGGACAAAACGCGAACTCGATCTGTAACTGTCATTATCTGCCCACACATAAAAAATCAGGGTTGTATCTGCAGGCATTGAGGAAAAAAAGTCAGTACATATGCATTTGTGAAACTTTCTATGTTCAGGAGCAGTCAAATGGTGAAAAGTAGGTCAACTGGGACAAAACAAGAACTCGATCTGTAACTGGTCATTATCTCCCTACACACCAAAAATCAGGCCCGTATCTGCAGGCACTGCGAAAAAAAGTCCATACATGTGCACTATTTTATGAAATTTTCTATGTTAGAGCACCGTCAAACGGTCAAAAGTAGGTCAACTGGGACGAAACGCGAACTCGATCTGTAACTGGTCAATATCTGCCCACACACAAAAAATCAGGCCAATATCTGCAGGCATTGCGAAAAAAAGTCCGTACATGTGTATTTGTCATGAAATTTCATATTTTTCATGAAATATTCTATGTTCAGGAGCTGTAAAACGGTCAAAAGGAGGTCAACCGGGACGAAACGCGAACTTGATCTGTAACTGGTCTGTATCTGCCCACACACCAAAAACCAGGCCAATATCTGCAGGCATTGCGAAAAAATTCCGTACATCTGTATTTGTCATGAAATTTCATATTTTTCATGAAATTTTCTATGTTCAGGAGCCGTAAAACGGTCAAAAGTAGGTCAACCAGGACGAAACGCGTACTCGATCTGTAACTGGTCTATATCTGCCCACACACAAAAAATCAGGCCAATATCTGCAGGCATTGCGAAAAAAAGCCGTACATGTGTATTTGTCATGAAAATTTCTATTTTTCATGAATATTCTAAGTTTAGGAGCCGTAAAACAGTCAAAAGTAGGTCAACTTGGACAAAACGCGAACTCGATCTGTAACTGGTCATTATCTGACCACACACAAAAAAATCAGGCCAATATCTGCAGGCATTGCAAAAAAAGTCCGTACATGTGTATTTGTCATGAAATTTCTATTTTCATGAAATTTTCTAAGTTTAGGAGCAGTAAAACGGTCAAAAATAGGTCAACCGGGACGAAACGCGAACTCGATCTGTAACTGGTCTATATCTGCCCACACACAAAAAATCAGGCCAATATCTGCAGGCATTGCAAAAAAAGTCTGTACAACTGTTTGATTTCGGAAGGACGGAAGGACGGACATGGGTAAAACTATATGCACCGGCCACTCTGTAGCGGGGGCATAAAAATCAAGGAAATCCATGCAAGAATTATTGAGAAATGGGTGCTTCTGTTTAAATTTTATTTAATACAAGCCATCTGTACTGAACCTGTATAAATGATGGTAATATTTATTAAGAAATATTTGACCCAATCCTTTGCAAGATAAGATTAATATACTTCCAACTGCATTCACTTTAACAGTTCTTGAGATAATATGATCAAAAGGAATATGGTTGCCTGGTGGCCATATTCAACTTCTGACAGGTCTGAAATCAGACAACAAACATTCTCTAAATTGGATCAAACATTGAAGAAAAATCACTGAAACTGCACTGAAAAAAAAGGATTTCTAAGGTGGCTAACTGGCAGACAAAATGGATTTCTGACAAGTCAGACATTTGATATCACATCAATAAGAGACCAAACTTGGGGCAAATTCTCCGAAGGATGGTACAGTAATGAATGTCCATGACAAATCAAAAGGCATGTTAAGGCCCTCATATCAGATTTATAGATATGCAAATGTAAAAAGTGTAAGTCTAATATTTTTTATTATAACTCTGCTTTCCAATGGGGTCAGCAGGGTAGGTAAACTGCAAAACCTGAAAGAAAGGAAATGCAGAAAGCATGACTAAGAGTCTTGTAAAGAAAAAAAAGCCATCCTTAATCCAGGTACATATCCACATATTATGAGAACAAACACTTGCTTTTATATGTGGTGATTTATATATAAATATTCCGATATCTAGGAAACTAAGTTTATTGCTATGATTCCATAAAATAAACTGCAAAATGTTCCCATCATCTTAAAAATCAGTAGCTAAACCTTAATACTGTACTCTCATAGTCTTAATGCCTGGCTGACGCTTTCCGACAACTGTGTTTTTGTTATGCAGTAACGAGGTACTTATCACTCAGCCTTATCACTTAAGAGGCTGATACAAAAGGGAGTCATATGTCACCAGTGTCACTCACAATTACAGCGACACAGTGATATGTACCAGCTGGATTGCAATGGTTATATATAAAAGAAAAATAGAGATGGTCTACAAAATAAGTTATTGCAAACATCCCTGACCAATGACCTTGGCCTTTTGCCCACATATCAACTGGATTCTTTCTAAATGATGGGTAACTACTAACCACTTGTATCTGGTGTAATTACTTGGCAACCAATGAGTGAATAACTTTGACCTGCAACTTTTAACCTCCTGACCAGCTGACCCCAAAATCAATCAGTTATTTCTTCAAGCAAAAAGACCCATAAATATGAAGTTTGGATCAAATTGAGTGATGCATAGATGTGGCATATGTGAAAGACTGAAGGTTTGGCTTGAACAGTTTCACCAGAAATATGTTCACAAGCATTTAGAACAATTAAGTATTGTGGCCTTGACCTTTGACCTTTTGAACTCGACATCAATAGGCTTCTTCCCCTGTTGGTAGGTAAGCCATATATGTCAGATGGAAGGTATAGATTGAAATGTTTGCCTGAAAATGTCTCCACATTAGAAGAGGGTGCGGTGAACTTGACCTTTGACCTGAAAATCAACAGGTCTTTTCCCCTGTTGGCAGAGAATCAATATCAGTGCTGGAAGGTTTGAAATAAAAAGTCCAGCTTGAAATGTGTCCACAACCTTTAAAAAAATATGTTCACAAGCATTTAGAACAATATTGTGACCTTGACCTTTGACCTTTTGAACTCAACATCAATAGGCTTCTTCCCCTATTGGTAGGTAAGCCATATATGACAGGTGGAAAGTACAGACTGAAAAGTTTGCCTGAAAATGACTCCATGCAAGAAGAGGGTGCTGTGAACTTGACCTTTGACCTCAAAATCAACAGGTCTTTTCCCCTGTTGGCAGAGAAGCGATATCAGTGCTGAAAGGTTTGGAATGAAAGGTCTAGCTTGAAATGTGTCCACAACCTTTTCAAAGAAGTGAATTCTGTGACCCTGACCTTTGACCTTGTGACCTCAACATCTATAGGATTCTTCTCCCACTTAGTAGGTGAGCTATGTGAAAGATCAAAGGTTTGGGATGAAAATGTTGGCTAAAAGAATTATTTCTGGGGGGTGCAAACACACCCCATAACTTCGAGAATATAGGTCGCAGTGACCTAATTTCAGGTTTGCAAGGAGATCTTTTAGAACCTCTAAGACTACATAGGGTTCATGGCCCTAGCCCCTACGGTTACGATTTGTGCCCTGCTAACGGACGGACAGACGGAAGCACGCCGGACAAAGACCCATCGCTATAGCCCAGCATGACTGAAAATCAGCTGAGCTAAAAAGAGTATGGTTCTCAGGCACTTTTTTCAGAAATCAATGCGGGCGGGCGCTTTTTTTATTTTAAATTTTTTGGTATGTTTCGATAAAAATGTCAAATGATAAGGGGAAAAGCATGAAAATAACAGTTTTATTTTGCTAAATAAGTAAAAGCACTACAAAACAAAGGAAATTGTATGGTTTTATCTTCTTGAAGAAATGTCGGAGCGGCAGCAGCTCAAAATTGGAAAGTTTTTATTGAAAATCAAAATAAAAATTTTTGATGAGGGGTTTGAAAATTGATGCGGGGGGTGCCTGAGAACCATACCTTAAATTTTTTTGGCCTAAGGGGTAATTTGTTGCTGTATACGAAATAACCCTACCCCTGTTCTGCAGGTTTCCATTGCTAGGGTGGTGTATAAAAACGTGCTATCTCAAAAAATTGCACCACTTTTCCCACTTGCGTCTACTCCAGCAATAAACCAGAGAGGTGTAGCTGGCCCTTGATACCAATAATTTGTATGAGAATCTAAAATGGACAGCCTGGATAAAACGTTTCACTCATGAAATGTAATTTTTAAACAACTCCTAGACTATTTCCATAACCCTGGGAAATCATTAATCATATTTTTTAAAGTATATGCCAGTTTTATATTAATTTGTATTGGATTTCTTTGTGGCTTTAAAAAGTGTCTCGCCACCAGAACAACAATGTACATATGTGTGTTTGTTTGTCCGTTTCACTTTGTATATTTATTCAAATGTTCCAAGTGGTCCTATATGTATAAGTGGGTTAAAGGGACCTAATCACCTATAAAGCATGTTGGATTAACACAAAAAATACTTTCTTCCCTATGAAATAAATTGGTCTCTGTCAAAATATTGCCCCGAAACCGTTCGCTTAGTCTCTCACACGAGTGTTAATACATGTGGACGGGGTGCGATCATATGTATCAACATAAACAAAGTGCGTACATCGTCCAGACTACAACACCCGTTAATCAGGAGATGCCCAGACTGATTTGGCCCCCAAAAAATGTAATACATGTTCCCGCTGGCTGAAACATTGCGTGTTGCGGCTCACACGGTGATACGCGGTCAACTCAGCTGAGGCCCCTGGACCTATCGTACAGATCTGTTCCGACAGATTCTATGAATTTACATTTGGCCCATGGACCGTATAATGTCCACCCACCAAATATATATCAGAGGACATGATGGTCCATGTATGGACCAGTTCTTGTTTGGGATCTGTCGCGTATGCACAAATCGGACCTCCGATCACGCCTTGTTATGGTAAACAGACACAGATTAAATAGGCATAACATTGCTCCTGATTATTTCCCTTTAGATGTACTCCTGAATGAACGATCAAACGAGTATGCGCATGGTTAACTTCAATATAATCTCTCAAATAGCAACATGAGACGTAGCAACAAACAACTGTATTACTGTTATTGGTTCTGAGAAAGATTTGTGGAAATTGGTATTTCAGTGTTCATAATCAAGCATAAACAAAATAATAATCGTTATCTCCATTCTCAACGGAACAGTATGGACAAATGACTGTCGCCATATGTGAAAACCTTTTAAGTCCAAATATGAGTTGATCAAAAACCAGTTAAAAGCTAACATAAGAGCACGGTGAATTACATGGATAATTTGATATATCAGAAGTAACATCTAAACAGTACCAGACAAAGCTTAAAGGGACATAATCAACAGGAATATTATACTCATAGTTCTGTTTTGCTTCATACATAGTTCCCCAGCTAAAACATCTAAGCACACAGTCTCAAAACCTCCCTTTCAACTGCTTAAGACCTTGTTATGGTTCTGTGTGAGAGTAAACATGGTCAAGGTGTCTGTTTAACAAGGTCACGTGACCGGAGGTCTGATTTTGCGCATACCAAACAGATCCCAAACAAGGAGTAGTCCAAATATGAACGATCACGGTTGTGAATCACCAGTTGTAGGATTGAAAAGATAAAAGAAAGCGTTCGCGCTATGCTTTTAAGTTGGTGCCAGTGATCACGCCAGGTCCACTTTTTTAAACTCTTGTACAGGAGTAAGCCAACGGATTCATTTATCAGGTATCATTTAATTTCAAAGAGATTATTAATCGTGTTAATTCAACTTGCACTGCACGTGACCGACGGTGAATTCATATTCAGAATTCTCTATATATAGTTATCTACCATACATTAGTGAAAGCATTTCCTTGCTTAATGTGTGTGTGGGGGGGGGGGGGGTCTTCATTTTTGACAATTTTGTGACGCTTTTTAGTCGGTTCTCAACACTAAAATAAAGTAAAAACATGTATATCTTTCATTGGATGTATTCCTCTCATCGTGCAAAGTTTGAGGACAATTGGGTAAACCGGTTCTTCAGAATCATTAAAGACATCTCTTAAAATAGATACTTTGAAGGTTTAGGCGCCACATTGTGCATGTAGTCAATGGCCTTCACATGAAGTTGTATTTATTATTAATCAAGTTCAGTAACTGTTTGCTGGTCACCATGTGGTTGGCTTTTCCCCAGTCTTATTACTGTATTACTTGGGTCAGATCAAATTGTTAATTTCTCTAATTACTCTATCTGTAAAGTTCTCATGACTATCTCTTGAGTATGTGTAAATATTTTTTCTACAGCTTGCCTTTAATATTACCAAGGGAAATATTATGAAATACCATGATTTTAACTTAGAAGTTGTCTTACAAACCGGTTACACGCGATGTACCGATGGTCTGACGGGCGTTCTCTAAGTGAGATATATGATGTCATGTCATCAAGAGGTTGTGATTGAATGCAGGCGGAATAAATACTAAATGGTAAAAAAGTTGTCGAAAACAAACATTTACTAGAAAACAAAGAACACCCAAACACTTCACACTTTGAATCCCTGTGCTCTTGTACCTACTAAAAAACGAGGCCCCCCTAATATAAGTAGGCATGAGACATAGCCTGGTCATCACAACACGCAAAAGAAAGATTTATTTTTCTCGTGAAACATCAGGTCTAAATCTACTGACGAAGTTAAACCCATGCAGGGGTCAAGATGTTACATGAGCTTCGTCAAAAATGCTTCCCGGTTATTCTCGAAAACAGTGTCAGCTGTTCTAGTGGCGTCATACCGGGATTTTTAGTCTTTTAGTGCACAGCTGTTTAAAAGAGAGAGGAGTAGGCTATGATCCAGGCCTGCCAAATCACTCTTTTTTAAAAGAGTCACTCCTGTTTTGAGGATTTCTTGAAAATGACGCTAATTATTCTTTTTTCACTCTTTTTTTTCAGCGGCGCTCTTTTTTCTGTTTTTTTTTTTTTTTTTTTTTTGTTTAATTTTGTACTGGAGTGCCTTAACAGTCAGGTTAGAACAAGAATGGGACATTTCGCAATTTTTTGTATGCAAATGTCCAGCATGTGTCACAACATGTGCAAAATGCCGTTATCTTAACGCAGGGGGCTGTGCGGCAGGTATGTTTCTGACATTGGGTTCAATATGCGTCGATATATACACACAATTGTGGTATACGAAGCACATCTTTATTCAGTTTGTGATAAAATATGGAAGGATTGGCGCTAATTTTACTCTTTTTCACTCTTAATTTCAAAGAGTTGTACTCTATTTTTCTGGAACACTTACTCTTTTTTTTTTTGCCATTACTTATGGCAGGCCTGAGTATACCTGCTATTAGTCTACGAAATGCAACGTATGTGGTAACTGCTTGTTATAATGCGGCGTATGTATCCATTCCATCCATGGATACCCCGCCGCATATGAAGCTTCCAGTAAACTTGGGAATGTAAATCCTGTACCGGACAAAAATTCCTATAAAACCAAATATGGTGTATATGACAAGGAAACTTACCCATTCGGGGTCAGAAATGTCCAATGTATTCGACTGACCAAGAATTTTCGCTAAAATGCATGCTTTACCACCAAAACCGTACTAACTTAGTTTAGCTTCCCTGAGCCTGTCAGTTGTTCCGACTTGTTCCGGAACTTCCGATTTCAAAGTTTCCGGTGATCTCGTTAGGTGTTTCATAAAAGGGGCCGAATCTACATCGTTGGTATCAAGTGGCATGACATGTGTAAGTACACGTTTTCTATTCTTACATCTGAGACGGCCCCCGAGGCTGCATATCTAAAATACGAAGACACTAGGTGGCGTGTATGACGCTTCTTGCGTATTATGTGGGGGAACCCAGGGAAATTCCCAACAGACATGTTTGTCCATCTCGCTTCAGATGAGCCCTTTTTTAATTGATTGTTTAAGGGACAGATGTTGAAGTGGTATGTTATGTTACCATATGATCTAAATATGTTTGTTTTCGTGACACTTTATTGGCCGAGATATCATAGTTTTATTGTCCACTGGAATGTCTCCAGTTTCCAAACACCTCTTGCTAGGGCTCTCTCCGAATATATATAAGGATAGAGCACAAGCTAGGGCTACGTATGTGGATACACGCATAAAACAACTGTTTCTTGTTTTTGTATTAAAGTCGTTTTCAGATTAAGATATAATTAATTGCTTAATTTACTTTTACAAAAATATTCATACTTGACCACATTTAGTTGTTGAGCAATTGCGTATTTTACAAAGATTTAAATTAATATATTTAGATTCTATATTTATATATCTCACATTATATTTTTAGTCGTCTTGTCATCTCACTTACCTTCTGATAAACAGTTCTTGGATATTAGTTTTAATATTTAAAATCTACAATTAAAAAGACACTGTGACAGCGAGGAACCAAAAACTCCCGAACTGATCTGCCCGGTTAGAAACGATAACATACATGTACCTTGCTGAAATGTGCCACAAAGAATTATCTGCGAACCTACCGTACCTAATGGCTAGCTATAGCACTGAAGTCGCGGGTAATTGAATAACAGACTTAAGAAACACACCGAAGAATACATAAATGACCCAGTAATTATTTCTTGTTATCAAAGTTTCACTGTCAAAGGCATAGTGCCAAGTTTGAACATTATGCCATGCAAATCATAAACTGAATACCTGTACATTGTAAGCCGACACAAGCCGACAATGGTTAAACAGACGAATGTTTATCGCTCGATTCCGGACCAGCATCATGTGCAATAATTTTATCGCCGTTGCCATGGTAATTGACGACCGTCACTAGCTTCGGGCGTGTTCAGGATATGATAAACTTTATACTCCTTAGTTTCCCGCCGCATAACCAGCTAACACAGCCGTGTTCTTAATTCTAAACCTGCTAGATGTAATAAGTTTGTAATGACGAACAAATCCGTTATTGGATATATAAGCGTTAATACGGAAGGATACACAGTCTTGGTGATCTTAATCTAGATGTAAAGTTAGGCTGCCTGATGTGATGTCATGTATATATAAATATGTAAATGACATGTAACGATGAGAACTCGATTGTTTAAAACCCCGTGTCCGGTGACTGGGATGGAACTGATTTATTGATCTACATCACTCCTCCTTCATAACCTCGGTACCTCAGCGTACTATCAGTTCTGACATAACAAGATCACTCCTCCTTCATAACCTCGGTACCTCAGCGTACTACCAGTTCTGACATAACAAGATCACTCCTCCTTCATAACCTCGGTACCTCAGCGTACTATTAGTTCTGACATAACAACACCCAGAACCCGGCGCTTTATCTGACCGGATTGTTTGTCCGCGCATTGTGAGCGCATCATTACATTAAGGACCACGACAATGAAACAATTGGTCTTCCTCGGCATGTTGTGATCATAAATGAAAGGAAATGTCAAGGCAGCCAACAATGTCGACTGGCAAGACTCGTATAATTCGTAGCCGATTTTTCGGCTGCCAAGACTTTTGACATTCCAGACCTTGCGCAAATGACAATGCAGTATAAACTCATAACACAAGCACTTGTATAAACTCCTATTGCATGTAGTTGTTTAATCTATTTATAAACACACTTTTTTAATACTGTCAAAAACAGCGGTGATCTTGCATGTCTTCATCCTTTCAACATGCATTTTTTTTTCGGTACATTCATATAAAGAAATTATAATGAACAATATGTTCATAACCATTGATGTGATCTTTAAATTTACATACAACAAATGACAAGACTGATTCAGGGGTAACATACATTATATTGAAGCAATTACTATACCATATCAATTGTATATGAACTGTATTACTAAAGGGCTAGCTCCTCCAAATTAATGAATCAAGCTACTATTACATGTTGAATGTTAAAGTTTCAAGACTTAATTGTCATCTTCACAGTATTTTCACTTGACATGCCCAACAAAGTTTCCAAGCAGTTTCTGTGCATTCTGGACAGAAAAAGACTCAAGGCATTAATTAGTTCCTTGGTTTTCCCGAAATAGTTAGGGTGATACTATTTGTGATTCCATTGCACTGAACGGTTTGTGTGGGGACAGAGACTGAATAGAGAGTTGGTAAACTTTAGAATAGTATAGCACTCATGGTCAATATTTAGTTATCAAGTGTTATAGGGTGAACATAAAGCGGAGCGCTCTGTCTCGTTAATGAAGTTTGCTTTTCAAGCGAAGCGGTTAGAACGCCGAACATGTGCACCACTGGCATGGGTTCGAATCCGGGATCGGCACAATATTTTCCCCTGAGCAAAATGTTGACGTGACATAGGCCTGTGGAGGGTTGTCGGGGATTAAGCCGATTTTTGGTGCCCGGGGATTGATGGTTTGAAACAATTTAAGCAAACCGTCACCTAGTTCATCAGAAGTGTGACTCGTGGGATAATTAATCTGGTTTTGGTAGCAGATCGCTCTTATGTGGGGGTGTGTTACGGTGTTCATGAAAGTGGACCGAACTGTCTCGCTACCTTCATCGACGTGGAAAAGGCTTTGGACGCCTTATGTTCAGATGGCATACTAGTATACGCGTCAAAACAATGAACACTTAACTACCATCCAAATTAGTCAGAATTATATCCTCATTTCTGGTTGACCGCACACTGCAAGTAAAAGTGAATGGAATGTTATCACAGGAGATAACATTACAAACAGGGATCCTCCAGGGTTCTGTCCTTGGGCCCATTTTATTCGTTATATATGTCAACGACATACCAAACACCGGACATCAATTCAGCGTCTCTCAAAACGCTGATGATATAGTGATCTGGACCACAGGAACTACTATAATCCACAATAGAAACAATGTCAAAAACGACTGGACCGGGGCAGTGACTGGTGCAAAAGGCTTGAAGGTCAAACTTAACCCAAATATGTCACGAACAGTGTTTTTCACAAAAGCAAGAAGGAACAAACAATTTGAACCGCTTGAATTACTAGGCGAAAGCTTAACAATGCACAACCAGTCAAAATTCCTGGGGGTCACTTTCAAAGCAAAAGCAATATGGAAACGACATATAGAGGAGAAATACCACCGAATGTGGACCTTGACAAATATACTCAGAGCTATATGCTACAAACACGACGGACCAAAAGCTGACACGGCAAATTACCTATGCAAACACTGGATCCCAACCATCAGACCATATATGGGTCCGTATATACAGCCATTCTAGGGGCAGGGAAAAACCCTGTTAAAACACTAGAAGTCAATCAGAACAGAGCGCTCAGAGCAACACTTAAAACAAAACGAAATACCAAAACCGACATTCCCAGAGAAAAAAAAAACACCCCAAAAATAATTAACTGCATGCTAGAACAAGCAAACAGCTTATACGACAGAATTATGCAAATAGAATCAGTTAAACAACTCACGCATGAACACCACCTCACAAGGGAAAAAAAAATCTCCATTAAATCTACCGAAAACATAAATGTATTGGTTATGAGACAGGGACCAGAAATAGGTGCCCGCATGCCAATAAGAACTAGCAACACGCAAAATTGCACCAACACACATATATTCTAGAAACCTCTCCGCCGACCAAAGACGTACTAAAATAACAATATAAGGGAGAAATGGCCAGGACTAAGAAGCTCGTCATGCGTACTCCCGTTAATTAAAAAAAAAAGACAGGACGCCAGGCGCTTGCATGTCATCAAAACCATATGCATGGTTTTAAGGCAGGACACCAGAAATAGGTGTACGCATGTCAATAAGAACAAGCAAAAAGCAACAAAAATACATAAAATAAACCAGAAACCACTCAACCTAATAAAATAAACATGTCTGATTTGATAATCACTTCACATGTAAAATCAACTCAACAACTAATACAGGCAGGTAAACAAGGACACGCATGAGACACAGCTTGAACAGCTAAACTCTGAACACAAACAGGTAAACAAGGACACGCATGAGACACAGCTTGAACAGCTAAACTCTGAACACAAACAGGTAAACAAGGACACGCATGAGACACAGCTTGAACAGCTAAACTCTGAACACAAACAGGTAAACAAGGACACTCATGAGACACAGCTTGAACAGCTAAACTCTGAACACAAACAGGTAAACAAGGACACGCATGAGACACAGCTTGAACAGCTAAACTCCGAACACAAACAGGTAAACAAGGACACGCATGAGACACAGCTTGAACAGCTATACTCTGAACACAAACAGGTAAGCAAGGACACGCATGAGACACAGCTTGAACAGCTAAACTCTGAACACAAACAGGTAAACAAGGACACGCATGAGACACAGCTTGGACAGCTAAACTCCGAACACAAACAGGTAAACAAAGACACGCATGAGACACAGCTTGAACTGCTAAACTCTGAACACAAACAGGTAAACAAGGACACGCATGAGACACAGCTTGAACAGCTAAACTCTGAACACAAACAGGTAAACAAGGACACGCATGTGACACAGCTTGAACAGCTAAACTCCGAACACAAACAGGTAAACAAGGACACGCATGAGACACAGCTTGAACTGCTAAACTCTGAACACAAACAGGTAAACAAGGACACGCATGAGACACAGCTTGAACAGCTAAACTCTGAACACAAACAGGTAAACAAGGACACGCATGAGATACAGCTTGAACAGCTAAACTCCGAACACAAACAGGTAAACAAGGACACGCATGAGACACAGCTTGAACAGCTAAACTCTGAACACAAACAGGTAAACAAGGACACGCACGAGACACAGCTTGAACAGCTAAACTCTGAACACAAACAGGTAAACAAGGACACGCATGAGACACAGCTTGAACAGCTAAACTCCGAACACAAACAGGTAAACAAGGACACGCATGAGACACAGCTTGAACAGCTAAACTCCGAACACAAACAGGTAAACAAGGACACGCATGAGACACAGCTTGTACAGCTAAACTCTGAACACAAACAGGTAAACAAGGACACGCATGAGACACAGCTTGAACAGCTAAACTCCGAACACAAACAGGTAAACAAGGACACGCATGAGACACAGCTTGAACAGCTAAACTCATAACCAAAACACGACGACCGAGGAACAACAGCACGACAAACGAGTCAATTAAAAAAAAAATGACACGTGACTCGCTTGCCAATTTCGGCATTCCTAGATCAGCTGTAAATTCCATGCATCAATAAAATCACCAACCCATGACGATCCAGAGGCGCTTGGATTGCTATTAGTGTAGATTTCGGTTAAATTAGTTACTTTTCTGGGTCATTTACTTATAAATATTATTTATCGGACAGTTTCCTAGGGTTTTTCACACACTATATGGATCATCTCTTTATTATTTACGTAATATTCTGGATAGGCAGGCAACGCCCTGCATGTATATATTGTAAAATTGTATATATTGTATATCTTGTTTAATTTTCATTTCAGACTATATGCAAGGCATTATACATACACATGTTAAAGCTCACACCTGCCAACTGTATAGATTCTATGACTGTTTTACCATGAGGTGATGGTACAGCTTTCCGACTCTTTGCCTGCATGGAGACAGAATCAGCACATATACAGAGGTTCACAACACTATATGCTACTGTTTATTTTTCAAAGGATAGACCTAGGCCTGTTGGTGGCACTGTCTATTGAGAAGGAGAATGAGCTTATCCACACTATAAGGATGGTATGTTTCTTTTTAGGAAGAAACTGATATCCTGTCGTGAATACATTAAAGAACGAATCTCCCGGGTTCTTGCGAGATTTCAACATTATTCCATTGAGACATCGGCAGGGTTTGAACCGTGGATCTTCAGCTGTGAGGCCCCACTTGCACACACTTGTAGACACCTTTTGCAATTTTCTCAATCTGTGATCTGGCTGTGATGCAGAATTCAGAGTTGACAATTTCATGAAACAAAATCAACAATTTCATTTGAGTTGATAGTGCAGTTTCTAGACTTAACATATGTTCTTCTTACAGAATTAGCATGTATGCATTTAGAAGTTTCTGACTTTTTGTTACATGCTACTTTGGTAATATGGTGAAGAGTCCGTAAAAAATCACGTTAATTTACCAGCGATTTTCATTCAAATGTATTTAGATATTTGCCTATTTTAAAAGTTTTTGAAGTAATCTGCTTCTCAGCTGTAGAGTAACTGAAGGATCAGGAGTTTTATTAGTAAGGTTAGTTTAAATTATTACAAAGCCATAAAGAGCAAGGATGAAAAAAATTAACTGCATATAAAATATATTTATAGATTCAAAATTGAATGTAATGTAAAGGTCTTATGCATCTAATTTAAACCTTCTTAAAGTTTTCTATCACATAGTAACATTTTAAGGCAAGGTCATTTTTGAACCAGTAATAACATCAAGCTTCACAGTCACAGCAACTTTCTAAAAAAAATATTATTTCCTCCATCAATTTCTCTCAAATTATCATCTTTCACGTGTGCAACACATATTTATATAATGAAAACAAATTCAAGTTTACACCTGGCAAATCTGTTATTTTGCATGCTGATTTATTTTTCTTGATATCCTCTTGGGGCGCCCTGGTATATTCATTCATACGTATATATACGCGCTCATGGCATATTATACAAAACAATCCAATCTGTACTAAAGAAACGATGTTTTCCCAGTACAGCACTAAACGTATATTCAAAAGGTTACAGTTCGTGTATATCTTCAGTTAGTTATTTATATAACATTATTGCACAAATGTTTGTAATTCAAGACATATGGAAAGCACATTTGGCTAATGTTATGTTAGGTTCGAATGGCAGAGGTCAGAGCAAGGGAGTTTCACTGGTATACAAAGAGAACATATTCGTTTATATAAATCAATACATATACAGAATTAACGTTGCATTCACTAAATGTTAGAGGTCTAAGAGATAGGGTTAAAAGAGAAAAAAATATTTAAATGGTTAGGATGCAAACCGAAAGGCATAATCTTTCTACAAGAAACGCACAGCTGTGTAGACAATGAGAAATCCTGGGAAAGCGAATTGAGGTCAAAGTTGTGTTTGTTCATGGGAATAGGATGAGTAGAGGTGTAGCCATTTTCTTTCCACACAATATTAATATTATTATCCACAAAATGAATGCAGACGTAAACGGACGTCACATATTTCTCCACTGTAATATAGATGAAGCAGAAGTTATACTGATAAACATATATGCACCTACCAGAGACAACCCCAGTGAACAATATATTTTCTTTACAAATATTTTATCAATATTGAAAACTTTTATGGATAAAACAATAATTATCGGTGGTGATTTCAACATTACTCTAAATCCTTATATAGATAAAATGGGTTGTAATAATAAACCTTAATCTAAATACAGAAATTTAATCACCAATTTCCTATATGATTATGATTACAGAGATATATGGCGGGATTTAAACCCAAACACGCGCACGTATACAAGAGTACAGAAAACCCCTAGGATTTTTAGCAGACTTGATTATGGGATAACCCCTGCTGCCCTCTCCACACAGGTGTTCTATGCAAATATTACAGCCGCTATATATGTACGGATCACAGCCTGATGACATTAAACTTAAAATTAATCGGGTTATCAAAACGGGGTCCAGGTTACTGGAAATTTATTACGCTTCTTTTAAATGATAAAGACTTTTGTTCGGGTGTCAGAGGAATAATAAAAGAAAACAAAGAAAAAAATGCAGAAGAATAAAATAAAACTCTGGTGTGGGACACCCTAAAATGTGAAATCAGGGGATTCGCTATTAAATTTTCGAAACGAAAAGCTAGGAGTTTGCGCCAGAAGGAGAAAATTATTGAAGAAGAGATTAATACTATATCAGAATCTATCCAGAAGACTGAAAAAGGTAAACGTTTGAAATAACTAAAGTCAGAACTAGAGGAAAATTATGAGAAAAAAAACAAAAGATCACGTGTACAATGTTATGAAGAAGGCGAAAAAACACGAAATATTTTCTTTCTTTAGAGCACAGTAATATAATATTAAACATATAAGACAGATTAAAGGAAAATATGGTACTATAATGCTGATATTACGGAGGAAGAATGTATGAAAGCTCTTAAAGAAATGAAGAATGGGAAAACGCCATGTCTGGATGGTTTCAACGCCGAGTTTTATCAATATTTTTGGCATGACTTAAAAAAATACTTTTTTTCGATTCTGTGAGATATAGTTCTGAATGCGGAATCCTATCAGTTGAGCAAAGAAGGGGGGTCATATCATTACTTCCAAAGAAAAGTAAAGACAGGATGTTCCTTAAAAACTGGACGCCCATTAAACGTTTGCCCACCGATTATAAAATCATAGCCAAAACCTTGCCAAACAGGCTAAAACCCTTCCTATAAACACTGGTTCACTGTGACCAGACCGGTTTTATAAAAGGCCGTTATATTGGTGAGAATATACGTCCTATCTTCGATATATTACACTTATATAAACAAAAAATAGACCCCCGGGATTTTATTACAACTGGATTATGAAAAGGCTGTTGACACTTTACGTTGGAATTACATAGAGATAGCACTTAAGTCCTTTGATATTGGAGCGAAATTCATAGTTTGGATAATATATTAGTCGTTGAATTATTCTCCATACACATCAGAAATAACGAACGTGTAAAAGGCATAATTATAGGAAACACTGAAATAAAAAGCTCACAGTTTGCAGATGATACGACATGCTTTCTTAAGGATGAGGAATCCGGATGATATCTTTTGAAGTCCCTTTTTGAATTTGGTTTATGTTCAGGCCTGAAAGCTAATTTAGACATAACAGAGGCCAGATGGATAGGAAATTCAGTAGGAAAAGAAGACGATGATTTACCAGTGAGATGGTGCTTGGGGTCCTTTATAGTTCTTGGAATTATATTTGATGACAATGAAAGTAAAATAGCATATGCTAACTTCAAGGACAAATTGTTGCTTATTCAAAATATGTTTCGAATTCGGAAATTGAGATGTCTTACACTTAAAAGAAGAATTTTTATTGCAAAAACTTTAGTCATGCCCCAGCTGATATATCCAATGTCTGTTCTGCATAAACGTGAACACTGTTTGAGAAAGGCACAGCAGTTGATAGATCAATTCATTTGGAAGGAGAAACCCCTAAGATAAAACACAGTGTATTAATTTCTAATGTTAAACATGGTGATCTTAATGCTCCAGTCGTTAGGTTGCAAAACGTCTCATTGAATTTAACCTGGGTTAAACGCTTCCTCTGTTCAAATAATGTTGAATTGAAAACTGCTATGGAATCCAATTTTAAATGGTCACCTGTATCTATAACAGAAATGTTTCAGAACAGATGCGACATGGACTTAACAATCCATTTACCGTCTTTTTACCGAGATATCCTTACTAACATATTAACCAATTATAAGATTAAAGTGATCACTGCTCTGTGGGAAATACTTTATATGAAATCATATGGCATAATAGCTGCATTCGTGCCAATGATAAATCTATACTATACCTAAGGTGGTATAAAGCAGGGATAAAATTTTTAAAGGATATTTTAACAGAGGATGCATATTTTATGACGCTTGAAGATATAGCTACTAAATATCATATTAAAGTTAATTTCTTAGAATATTTTTCACTACGCAAAGCCATAACATCATTTTGGAAAAAAACAACTGGTACGAACAAACATTGAACAGAGTAATATGAGTGATGAAAATATGGTACGAACAAAATGTGGTAAATATGAGGATTTCCAATACAGACTACAACAGAATTGTAGCACACAATCAATGGTTGCAAAAAATGAAAATAAGTGAATCATCGAACTGTCAATATTGCAAAACGAACGAAGAATCACTGTTACACAAGTTCATTTTTTGTAAAGATATACAGACATTCTGGCTTAATTTTGAGGCCTGGTGGTCAAATATATTTCAGACACCTTTACTTTTGAATAACAAAGATAAAATATTCGGGATATATAGGAATCAAGATAAAAGGCATCTTAATTTTTGTTGGTTAATCGCAAGATTCTACATCTATTAATACTCGATATAAAAATGAACCTATTTCTCTTTTAGCCTTTCAGAGAATATTGAACAGCTACCTAAATACAGAAATGCAAATCTGTATTAACAGGAATAATAAAAACAGTATTCAAACTTGGTATAGAATATGCTCTCCTATCTCACTGTAATGAAATCTTCCAGCAATAGTGTGCCAGGCCATCTGTTAAGAAGGTTGATTTTCAAAGAATTCGCATTTGTGTACTTACTGTTCCCCCCCCCCCCCCCCAACCATTCTGTACCGTATTATGTGCATTAAAAAAACTGGAAATTGCAAGGATGAAAACGAACTTGCAAAGAAATTTGAAAAGTTAAAATGAATATGTTCTTTGCGTTATACTTGCTGAGATGCATTTCCAAGAAAAGTAAAAAAAAAGGAAAAAAAATTAACATTCAATTAACATTCAGAGAAACCATATTGATGGAGTCACGATTGTGGATGTCTTATGAAATGTTTGAATGAAATTACCTTGAGATAAACATCGTCGGCCATCTTTGATTTTAAGGTCAATATAGGCCAATCACAAATTTAACATCAGATATGAATTCCTCAACCCCCAAAATTCCATAATCCATATACTGAAAAGTATTGCAGGTCAGCCCATTGAAAAACTAGATGTGTCGGAACGACAGGAATGCCCCCGCCTGGGGCAAATTAGAAACATATGTAAAATTTTGAAAATTTTTTTACGTTCAGGAGGTGTCGTATGGTCAAAAGTAGGTCAACAAGGGCAAAATGCAAACTCGATCTGTAACGGGTCATTATCAAGCAACACACCAAAAATCATGCCAGTATATGCAGGCATTGCGAAAAAAAGTCTGTACATGTGTATTTGTCATGAAATTTCTATTTTTCATGAAATTTTCTAAGTTTAGGAGCCGTAAAACGGTCAAAAGTAGGTCAACCGGGACGAAACGCGAACTCGATCTGTAACTGGTCTATATCTGCCCACACACCAAAAATCAGGCCAATATCTGCAGGCATTGCGAAAAAAAGTCCATACAACTGTTTGATTTCGGAAGGACGGAAGGACGGAATGACGGACAAGGGTAAAACTATATGCCCCGGCCACTTTGTGGCGGGGGCATAAAAATAATGGCGAATGGCGGCCAATTTGGATTTCGGGCTCTCACGGATTCCGCCCACACTTTCACGAGGGACACCCTCGCTAAATTTTTTTTCACCTCCATAGAAGACAAATCCACCGAGAAACCAACCTTCGCTCTTAAGGAATTGCTCCAGATGACCCAACTACAAGCATTCGCGCTTGCGCATGGAAATCGGTAAGTGGCGAGACTTGAACATTTTTCCGATTGCTTAAAAATAATCGTTAGATGGGAGGTCGGCAAAAGCAAATATATTTTGCAGGTCTGAGTCGATGAAAAAGGTCGTTAATAATATAAAGGAAGAGAACATGGCCTAGTGCAGCGCCTTGGAGCACGCATATATTAATTGTAGGCGGCGATGAGCAATTTAAAGGTATACCGTTGCATCTCACAATTTGAAGGCGTTCTTTTAAATATATATATAAAGCCTATATTGTATAAACAACAAATATTTGGCACGCTAGGAATTATACCTAGCTTAAAGAATAAGCCCTCACCTTCAGGAAATGACGTAATAGAACCAGGGGTTGAAGGGGTTGCCATGGGAACGTTGTGGAACTGTCCTTGGCTGGGGCTGCCCGCGACACGTGGTGACTCGGACACATCCTCCCCGCCGAGGTCTTCATAGCGGTCTCCACGTCGGATCTTCACTAACCTGGACATGGTGAAGTTAAAGATAAAGTCAAAATCCTGTATACTGTATACTGTGTATGGTCAATACATCTATGCAACGTGTATTAAAACATCGGTTCTTAATTTTGAAATGCTTTTGTATTTCACACGATAAAACTGAGATTGTCAGACATGTCCGTTTGGTATAATGCGAAGGATTCTTCTGGCTGAGTCGGAAGAAAAACTATACAGAATCTGACTAGTCCCAGGGTGGTTTGTAGACTACTGTGTTAGACTCGAAGGTGTTGAAATTCCCGTAGTGTGATAAAATGCCTCCTGAGGAGAACGCTGGTTGTGGACGCACAGTTAAAGCCAGGTGGATACATGGACGATCTGACGCTGACAGTGGTACACGGTGTTTACATGTAGTTGACACGTTTGTGACGTCTTATTTTCAAAGATATTCAGTTGTAAAGGATCGCAACCGCTAATCGGGGCATTCCCGGAATGTCGAGTCGGCCCCATGCACTCAACATATTAGTGTCCCGGACAAGCAAGCCATCAGCGACAACCTGCACCACCAAGCTACCTGACTGCACATGGGCTTAACATGCTGGTTCAGGCGGCCCAGTGAATGTATTAGGACAGCGATATTGGGCTGCGGTTGTCACTAATCAAGCCACAGGGTTAATCACAAGCCGCATGAAAACAGCATGGTTCCTTTCAGTGTCGCCTTTGATGCACGATGTTAAAAGATGTTACTCACTCCATCTAGTCTATTGTACACACACGTCCAATATTGTCATCGGTGATGGCTATAGACAATCAATGTCCTGTACCTGGTTTACCGAGCCAGGTCGTCTCTAGGATCGCTGAGAATATCTCCGACACCACCAGAAAGAATCTCCATGGAAACCACTAGCAGGCGAACGAATTTGCATAAATCATGAGCGGGAACGTGATACATTTCTCAGCCACTGATCGGCGACTTCTTTTTGCTGGGACATGCATCTTATGATGTGAATTTGAATAAAAGGGTAGCACAATAGTACAGGTGTTTAAGATTTATTTTTCCACCTATCTGTGGTAGAATAGTGTGACAGACAAACATAGAGTGACTTTAAAGAACATTGCACTACGCGGATCTCAATTTCTTAACCCTTAATGTATAACATTTATCTCTTTATCACGGACGTAAAAACTAAATAAATAATATTTTAGAGTCTAATTATGCCTTCACCGACCAGTTTTCCCATGGTTCGTTTGTCTGTTTTAAAAAATTATGCAAAACGCATTTAACATATTTTGATGAACTGTTCAGCAGGGCTAGGGTAACACTCAAGGAACAATGTTCAGGAGGGCTAGGGTAACACTCAAGGAACAATGTTCAGGAGGGATAGGGTAACACTCAGGGAACAATGTTCAGGAGGCCTAGGGTAACACTCAAGGAACAATGTTCAGGAGGGCCAGGGTAACACTCAGGGAACAATGTTCAGGAGGCCTAGGGTAACACACAAGGAACAATGTTCAGGAGGCCTAGGGTAACACTCAAGGAACAATGTTCAGGAGGGCTAGGGTAACACTCAAGGAACAATGTTCAGGAGGGCTAGGGTAACACTCAAGGAACAATGTTCAGGAGGCCTAGGGTAACACTCAAGGAACAATGTTCAGGAGGGATAGGGTAACACTCAAGGAACAATGTTCAGGAGGCACAGTGTTTAGGAGGGCTAGTGTAACACTCAAGAAACAATGTTCAGGAGGGATAGGGTAACACTCAAGGAACAATGTTCAGGAGGCACAGTGTTTAGGAGGGCTACCTTAACACTCAAGAAACAATGTTCAGGAGGCATAGGGTAACACTCAAGGAACAATGTTCAGGAGGCACAGTGTTTAGGAGGGCTACCTTAACACTCAAGAAACAATGTTCAGGAGGCATAGGGTAACACTCAAGGAACAATGTTCAGGAGGGCTAGGGTAACACTCAAGGAACAATGTTCAGGAGGGCTAGGGTAACACTCAAGGAACAATGTTCAGGAGGGCTAGAGTAACACTCAAGGAAAATGTTAAAGGAGGCACAATGTTCAGGAGGGCTACTGTAACACTCAAGGAACAATGTTCAGGAGGGATAGGGTAACACTCAAGGAACAATGTTCAGGAGGCCTAGGGTAACACTCAAGGAACAATGTTCAGGAGGGCTAGGGTAACACTCAAGGAACAATGTTCAGAAGGGCTAGAGTAACACTCAAGGAAAATGTTCAGGAGGCACAATGTTCAGGAGGGCTACTGTAACACTCAAGGAACAATGTTCAGGAGGGATAGGGTAACACTCAAGGAACAATGTTCAGGGGGCCTAGGGTAACACTCAAGGAGCAATGTTCAGGAGGGATAGGGTAACACTCAAGGAACAATGTTCAGGAGGGATAGGGTAACACTCAAGGAACAATGTTCAGGAGGGCTAGGGTAACACTCTAGGAACAATGTTCAGGAGGGCTAGGGTAACACTCAAGGAACAATGTTCAGGAGGTACAATGTTCAGGAGGGCTAGTGTAACACTCAAGGAACAGTGTTCAGGAGGACTAGTGTAACAATCAAGGAACAATGTTCAGGAGGGCTAGGGTAACACTCAAGGAACAATGTTCAGGAGGGCTAGGGTAACACTCAAGGAACAATGTTCAGGAGGGCTAGGGTAACACTCAAGGAACAATGTTCAGGAGGCACAATGTTCAGGGGGCCTAGGGTAACACTCAAGGAACAATGTTCAGGAGGGCTAGGGTAACACACAAGAAACAATGTTCAGGAGGGCTAGTGTAACACTCAAGGAACAATGTTCAGGAGGGCTACTGTAACACTCAAGGAACAATGTTCAGTAGGGATAGGGTAACACTCAAGGAACAATGTTCAGGAGGCCTAGGGTAACACACAAGGAACAATGTTCAGGAGGCCTAGGGTAACACTCAAGGAACAATGTTCAGGAGGCCTAGGGTAACACTCAAGGAACAATGTTCAGGAGGGCTAGGGTAACACTCAAGGAACAATGTTCAGGAGGCCTAAGGTACCACTCAAGGAACAATGTTCAGGAGGGCTAGGGTAACACTCAAGGAACAATGTTCAGGAGGCACAGTGTTTAGGAGGGCTAGTGTAACACTCAAGAAACAATGTTCAGGAGGGATAGGGTAACACTCAAGGAACAATGTTCAGGAGGCACAGTGTTTAGGAGGGCTAGTGTAACACTCAAGAAACAATGTTCAGGAGGGATAGGGTAACACTCAAGGAACAATGTTCAGGAGGCACAGTGTTTAGGAGGGCTACCTTAACACTCAAGAAACAATGTTCAGGAGGGATAGGGTAACACTCAAGGGACAATGTTCAGGAGGGATAGGGTAACACTCAAGGAACAATGTTCAGGAGGCCTAGGGTAACACACAAGGAACAATGTTCAGGAGGCCTAGGGTAACACTCAAGGAACAATGTTCAGGAGGCCTAGGGTAACACTCAAGGAACAATGTTCAGGAGGGCTAGGGTAACACTCAAGGAACAATGTTCAGGAGGCCTAGGGTAACACTCAAGGAACAATGTTCAGGAGGGCTAGGGTAACACTCAAGGAACAATGTTCAGGAGGCACAGTGTTTAGGAGGGCTAGTGTAACACTCAAGAAACAATGTTCAGGAGGGATAGGGTAACACTCAAGAAACAATGTTCAGGAGGGCTAGTGTAACACTCAAGAAACAATGTTCAGGAGGGATAGGGTAACACTCAAGGAACAATGTTCAGGAGGGATAGGGTAACACTCAAGGAACAATGTTCAGGAGGCCTAGGGTAACACTCAAGGAACAATGTTCAGGAGGCACAGTGTTTAGGAGGGCTAGTGTAACACTCAAGAAACAATGTTCAGGAGGGATAGGGTAACACTCAAGAAACAATGTTCAGGAGGGCTAGGGTAACACTCAAGAAACAATGTTCAGGAGGGATAGGGTAACACTCAAGGAACAATGTTCAGGAGGCCTAGGGTAACACACAAGGAACATTGTTCAGGAGGCCTCGGGTAACACTCAAGGAACAATGTTCAGGAGGCCTAGGGTAACACTCAAGGAACAATGTTCAGGAGGGCTAGGGTAACACTCAAGGAACAATGTTCAGGAGGCACAGTGTTTAGGAGGGCTAGTGTAACACTCAAGAAACAATGTTCAGGAGGGATAGGGTAACACTCAAGGAACAATGTTCAGGAGGCACAGTGTTTAGGAGGGCTAGTGTAACACTCAAGAAACAATGTTCAGGAGGGATAGGGTAACACTCAAGGAACAATGTTCAGGAGGCACAGTGTTTAGGAGGGCTACCTTAACACTCAAGAAACAATGTTCAGGAGGGATAGGGTAACACTCAAGGAACAATGTTCAGGAGGGCTAGGGTAACACTCAAGGAACAATGTTCAGGAGGGCTAGGGTAACACTCTAGGAACAATGTTCAGGAGGGCTAGAGTA
Organism: Sipunculus nudus; assembly: GCA_026874595.1. NCBI lineage: Eukaryota > Metazoa > Annelida > Sipuncula > Golfingiida > Sipunculidae > Sipunculus > Sipunculus nudus. Next base: position 49,764,924 of record CM049312.1, read on the forward strand.
ACACTCAAGGAAAATGTTAAAGGAGGCACAATGTTCAGGAGGGCTACTGTAACACTCAAGGAACAATGTTCAGGAGGCCTAGGGTAACACTCAAGGAACAATGTTCAGGAGGGCTAGGGTAACACTCAAGGAACAATGTTCAGAAGGGCTAGAGTAACACTCAAGGAAAATGTTCAGGAGGCACAATGTTCAGGAGGGCTACTGTAACACTCAAGGAACAATGTTCAGGAGGGATAGGGTAACACTCAAGGAACAATGTTCAGGAGGCCTAGGGTAACACTCAAGGAACAATGTTCAGGAGGGCTAGGGTAACACTCAAGGAACAATGTTCAGGAGGGATAGGGTAACACTCAAGGAACAATGTTCAGGAGGGCTAGGGTAACACTCAAGGAACAATGTTCAGGAGGGCTAGGGTAACACTCAAGGAACAATGTTCAGGAGGTACAATGTTCAAGAGGGCTAGTGTAACACTCAAGGAACAGTGTTCAGGAGGACTAGTGTAACAATCAAGGAACAATGTTCAGGAGGGCTAGGGTAACACTCAAGGAACAATGTTCAGGAGGGCTAGGGTAACACTCAAGGAAAATGTTCAGGGGGGCTCGGGTAACACTCAAGGAACAATGTTCAGGAGGGCTAGGGTAACACTCAAGGAACAATGTTCAGGAGGCACAATGTTCAGGAGGGCTAGTGTAACACTCAAGGAAAATGTTCAGGAGGGCTAGGGTAACACTAAAGGAACAATGTTAAGGAGGGCTAAGATAACACTCAAGGAACGAACCATTAAATTTTGGAGAAAATCTTGATCATAATCATATTTTTATTCGCAATTACTTGCCCAGTCCAAAGGTTCAAACCGCCCATTGACAGGAATTAGAGCCAGTGCTTGGTCTCTCATTCACTAGGAAGCGTGGCACTGGATGTGTATACACACATGAAAGTCTTATTCCGGAGGTTTGTAGGCTCTGACTACAGAGTTAAGGTTAATTATATACATACATATATATATACCTCATAATAATTCCACACGAAAATACTGTTTAAATTCTAATAAGAAATACCAATTGTACAAGATGAATAAATATTAAATATATATCATATTTGCAGGATAAAATAAGTCCTAAACCTGCGAAACCAGTGACAGGAATTTCATGAATGTGTTTTAATAAATTTAATCATTATTAGACTAAGTTAAATTCTGGAAGGACCGGGAGTACTGCATGACCCCTTGTAGCCGTGACAAACACGACTCAGTTAAGGCCCCCTACTGAGTCGTGACACAAGCCAAATTTAGAACCGCCCTGCAAGTCCACGCCACGCTTTATAACCGTCTCTTCGCATACAGTCAGCAGCAGACAGCAGGCAGAAATCTCCCAAACATGCAGAACAATATACGGATATATTGGGTTATAACGGACTATTTCACACACATGGTAGTTGTCGTTGGAGAGATAAGAAACTTATTAAAAGGTCTAGTGGTTTTATTTGAAGTGACACGATACTTGTAAGCAATGAGGCGTTGTCAAAAATGACGAAAATATTTGCATCCTCATCCGGCCTTATAATGCGATCCTAAGAGTTAGATGTCCAGGCACTCTGGCAAGCCAGTAATCTGGCCATAATGTCAGAGGGCCGATCTGGCAAGTCAGTATTCTGGCCATAATGTCAGAGGGCCGATCTGGCAAGTCAGTAATCTGGCCATAATGTCAGAGGGCCGATCTGGCGCTAGACCCCTTGACCGCCCACCCCCCCCCCCCCCCCCCCCCCCCCCGGCTACGCCCCTGTATTGGTATATTACTCTAACCAACATTAATAGGAATAAGCTGTAAAATATCTGTGCAAAAACTTACGAGTCATTTATTTTGCAAAAAGCAAGAGAGCCGCAGGTTATATGTTATTTTTTAGTTTTTTTTCAGTGGCTGGGCCTTTCCCCATTTATGTGTCAGTGTAATATACACCACAGAACGCTACGCTCCTTACACAGCGCTTTAACTATAGGCCTACTTCCTATATCGTAAGCGTTGTTTGTTATGACCTCGTATCCTGAATTGCAACACCAGAGGGGAGCACTGTATTTTTGTCCAATCAGATGAGACCTTGTGCTGGAAGACGGAGCCAAGCGAGGAATACACGGTGCAAATCATGTTCATTTCGTTTTGAGTGACAGCTCATCGCCCCGGTAACCGTCTGAACAGGCCACAGGCTCAGAGAGAAGTGTCCCAGACGTGGTTTGCTTAGGGCATTGGGCACATAGGATGCCCGGCCGGTGAGCTGTAATACAAACGAAACATAACAACAAAGGCTGCATGCACACCTCGCTGGCTGGTTTCAGTTCTGCAGACAACAGATACATGTCTACGCTAACACAGTCATAATGTCATAATCGAATCGGTCGATGATGCGAAAATACAGAGGGAGCAATTAAAATTCGACCGTAAACTGCATGATATAAAGCAGCGCTTGAAGCGCAGCTTTGGGCGGAGCCAGGATGCCTGTCAAGTGTTTGTTTATTGGCATCTGGTTGGCTGCTTGTCACATCATACGCACGTTTCCTCAGCGGACAACGAACCGCCATCTGGTGTCTAAATATATCATAAACGGTCAAAGCTGGCAGCGTGAAAATCAGCTGCTTCCTTAGAAGCGCAATATAACCGCTGCCTCGGGAGCGTACACAAACGTATACCTCCGCCAGTGTATCCTGATAACTAGTCCGCCGAAAATCAGTTATTCATTTATTTGCCCATTGAAATTGATTGGAAAACATTGACAACAAAGAGGAATTGGAGCCATACGTGCGGCCAGAGTGTTAAACTGAAAGCAGAAATTAATACTTAGACGATGACTGTAATCCTTTTATTCTCCTACTATCATGACGTGATTGCGGTGATATAATCGCTGTATTATTAATATGTATATACTTAATTTTATATGTATGATTTGTATGTTAAAATTAAACGATGAGTCCAGGGCAAGAAGGCGATGTTTAAATTTTGGGCAGATCCGTTACTTCAGAGACATTGAACAGACAAACAAAGGCGCATTCCTCTTTGGCTCACTTCACAATGGTGTTTCGCAGAAAAAGGCCCAACAGTGAAATATATTGTTGCTGCAACTACATTATTAGACCTAATATTTTTGGGCCTAATATCGAACCCCTTGGACATCAATTTCAACCCTGTTTTCCTGTTAGCATGGGTGGTCAGCTATCATATTCTGCATCACAGGCACTCGTTTCCAGCACTAAAATGGCCTAGAAATCGTAAACTTTCGCAACTAGTAAATGTATACATGACAAATGACGGTGTCGCAGCTGGAATAAACGTGCTGGAATTCGGGGTTAGTGTAGAGAACATTGATTTTTGGAAGTTTAATCTTGTAAATAAAGGAGTTTTCAACAAAAAGGCGCGCGATCATGCTTGTGAAGCGGATATTTTTTCGGAATTCGGACTTGTGAAAAAAAAATGTCTTGCCCGCGTAAGGGTGGAGTTCATTACCTTGTTCTTTTATAACGGGTATATAGCCCATACTCAATGTGTCTACGGTTTCTAGGCCATTTTACTGCTGGAAACGAGTGCCTGTGGGTATGAGCGCCAGAGCCGTTGCCATGGCAACGCATCAGCAAAAATCAGGAATTTAAGAAAACCCTTATATTTCTTAATAAACACCCTAAAATCATAATCTTAGTTACCAGGAATGTGTATTTGAGGCTGCCCAGTCGAATTAAACAAGATTTGATTAATATTAGGTAATGGTATAATGTAAAATAAGCGTCGTCGCCATGGCAGCATGATTTCTAGGAACAATTAACTTTTGAGGAAATGTAGTTGCATTGTAAATAACAACATTAAAGTACAATCTATGTGTCTATTTATACATGCTTAAAGTTGTGTGGTTCACGGCCGCCAAGATATGGTTCATGTATAAGGTCACCTTCATGCTAAATCATAGCCGTTGCTAAGGTAAAATGGGCATGGTCATCATAGAAATGATAGACTTACAAAATAGGGGTAGACCATATAGCCTCCTGGCAAAATAAAAAAAAACATAATGTACGTGTAAAACTCCATAATTGAAACTGCCTGGTCCAGTACAGTCAAAATCTAAGTCATTCAAAGTCAGTCATGCAAAATCAACGTAAAGGCAGAAAGTCTATTAGACTTGATAGACATGATTGCAATTGTTGATCAGTTTGGACCCCCTCCCTGTTTAGGCAGTAAATGTTTTCTATTTAGTCTGCATCCTCAGCTCTCATAATCTGCTTGTTAAGACATCGTCCGAAGGGAGGAACTCTTACAGGGGTTGATGAGGTATCAATATTTGGGTCAACTGTCAGTTTCGGGCTATTGTTGAGATATTGTCGAGTGCCTTTTCTTTAAACATGCTAAATCTTACGAAGCCGACATTGCTTTATACTCATACCAAAGGCACCCGTATAAACTCATATAACAAGCATTTGTATTAATTTATTTATAGACACACTTTTTTTAATATGGTGTCTGTCATATATAGAAGTTATATTGTAGTTTATTTGTATACTGATATCTTAATCTATGATATTTTCATAATACATAATGTATTTATTTATTTTTATATAATGTAAAACTACATATATATAGTACACGACTATTAATATTTTATTATTTTATACCTGATATTTTACATAATATAAATTGATCCTGTAATGTAAAAATAGCAGGTACAAGATTAAATCAGATATGTATTAACGACATTCCCCATTTTGGGGGTGGGGGTGGGGGGGGATTCTTAATTTCCCGGAATGCAAAATCATCAATTGCATTTTTTCCTTCTGGCCTTACCTCCACCAGATATCTTGATCATATCATACGTAGTTAGCAAGACAGCGCCCTGTTTAAAATAGAGTTGATGAATACATGATACCCTGACAATGAAACAAAACAAAATCAAAGTGTTTGTAAAGTTAATCTTGATTTGTTAGCAGGTAAGGGCAGTTTACTGTGTTTGGAACAAACGATTATTACGTAAAATAAAATAAAAGATGTTTCTTTCTACTTTGAAAAACATTCCCTTTGATTTTTTGTTTCCTATTTAGCTTTGGCTTTTTAACCTTTTCTGTTGATCTATCCTCTCTTTCCTCTTTTGGCCTGAAATAATCAGTTACAGCTTTGTCTCTATTATACACCTAGTCTTTATTTCCCTAAAGTTCATCGGCAGCCCAGTATTTTTTTATATTTTTTGGTGGAGGAACCCGCCTCCATTTTTTAATGCTTGCTTAGCTATTACTATGTACATTCCGGTTTCGGACTACGTGACAGGGGGGCTTATACCCGGTTATCCTGGTGTCAACCAGGCTCGGTGTACCTCTCCTGCGGGTCCTGGGTGTGTGTCATCCCCATTGTTGGGGCATAACACCGAGGAACCCCCGAAAGGCGCAATCGTTTGTGAGTGAAACATGACTGCATGCAGAGCGCTCAACCTGGGTGGGGGCCGATCGTGAAAAATCTCACCGCCTCGGCTGAGATTCGAACTCACGATCTCCCGGCTTTGAGTTCTGCGCTCTACCCCTGAGCCACAGAGGCCGGTGGCAGCCCAATAATGAACACCTTCATGTCAGAAAACCCTAAAATATTTCAATTTACAGATTTTTTAGAAGCAGCAGGTGTCATTTATTTGTGTTCTATGGAACAAAATAATTTCTAAGGAGCAAGGAGCACACTATTTAGTGTGTGTATATATACTTGCCCCCCCCCACACACACACACTCACACTTTTTCAACTGGGGGGGGGGGGGGTACCATGATATGTCCCCCCCCCCTTTTTTGGTAATTAAATGAATGTAATTTTGTCATTAAATTAAGACTCTATCTGCAATTAATGAAAAAAAATATGTTTTAACAATAATGTTTCACAGTCTCGCAAAGTTCCTCAAATATCAATCAAATGCAAGGTTTCGGAAATTAGTAAATTAGCAAAAGTGACTGATAGTATATGATTCCAACGTTTTCATGACATTGTGGTACTCAGGGATTAAATTCTCAAATTAAAGAAAATCTAACAGGTTACATAGAATCTTAAAGGAAGGCGCATTTTTACTTCATATTGGTTTCCGAAGAAATATTCCCTGTCACTTTATTCTCAAATCAAATCACATTGCTTAAATTCCCAACCCCCTCACCCCGTACACACAGTAGACAGGCAGTCGTGAATCACTGAAAACACTGAAAACCCTCCAGCACTTGGGTCCTGGATCCACCAATGATAACATTCTTCTTATTATTACATTATATTGAGATATTTGGGAGCGGTAAATGTGGTTCAACCCGTTCAAAGTTTGTGGGAGCTGATTATGACATTAAATGGACTAGATTTTGCATGTCCATGCCTATGCAGCTTGAAATATATATACTTTGCACATATTAAGTTTTTATTTTGTTTAGTAAAAAATATATGACTTTTTAAATGTTTCGTTACTCTCTTGCCACGGTAACGGGTCACATGGCCACAACCTTCAATGGAAGCAAACAAAAACATTCTGATAGCAGAGCTTCTTGGCTAACTAGAAAATTCGTTATTACAATGACATGCCGAAAGGGGAACGGGTCCATGCTTGACCATACTCGACCTGCTAAGCCCAAGCAGAAAGCTCGTGGCTAGCTTTTCCGGCTGTTATCAGCTATGATCTTAGTTGGTGACAGATAATGACATGTCATGGTGTCTGGTATTTCAGCTGAATGAAATGGACACCACATCACTGAAGCCGCTGGCAGGGTGATGTAGTTACAAACAGTGAGGCAGTGCTGGGTGCTGGACAGTTGTATATGAACAAACTTTTATATTTCTAAACCTGTACTTATTTGTGAATGCTGTGACTTTTGAAGTAGTCCATATATTTTCCTTAAATTTGGGGCAAGGAGCCCCTTAGAGAGGGGAGACACCTCTATATTTTGTAAAGTGGGCAGTTTTCCAGAGCTAAAGTGGGCACTTCTCCTTACAGCAACTTTTAAAGCCTTCTTTTTAGCGCTTTTAAAATTATTAAGATAAAATTAATTCTTAATTCTCTTTATTATGTTTAGCTAATTTGGGCACCTCTATATTTTGTAAAGTGGGCAGTTTTCCAGAGCTAATGTGGGCACTTCACAGATTATCAAGGTTGAACTATTTCCTTACAGCAACTTTGTAAGCCTTCTTTTTAGCGCTTTTAAAGTTATTAAGATAATATTAATAATAATTAATATTTATAAATATTAATAAAAACAATCAAAACAAATGAACAGAATTAAGAGGTGTACAAGTTAACATTACATAATAATGATTATAATCTACTTGACTCAAGATTTAGCTTGGGATGCATGCATACTAATTAGATTCACATGCCTGCATCGGCTCAAGTCAGAGATCACCCCAGACTAGATTGCCCTGTGCTAATGAATTAATATTTGTATGTTGGGCTACAAAGAGTGGAAGGAAGCCCTATTCATTCACCTAATTAATACTCTGTGATGAGGGGACACAGCTAAATGGCCCTCTGGCTCATCATAGGTATAGGCAGGTACATGCCCACTAGATCTGGGCAGTGTTTATTTAATAGTTGTTACATAACGACTCATACTGTTGAAATGGTGTTCAACCTGGACTTTCCAAAAGCAAATATAAATCTACAATGTGCACTTTGCTCCAAACAATATACAATCAGAGACTTTTTCACCAAGAAATAGAATTGTGACAATTTAACTCATTCATTCAAAGTGTATCACACACTTCAAATGATTTATGGACTTTCAGAGACTGGATGATTTTGTTTTTGTTTTACTTACTTGTCAACTTGACATAGAATGTTTTGCTAAGATGATAGCATTTAGATTAGTGACGTATTGTCTTTACTTTTACTTGTGTATTTTTGTATCAGAAAATGACTAAATTTAAAAGAATGTATTATTTAGAATCATTACTTCCCATGGTAATGCTAAAAATCGCATCCTGCTTTGCCATTCTGTGCTTATAAAATATAAAAAATTGAAAAATATATATATACATACATACATACATACATACATACACATATATATATATATATATATATATATATATATATATATATGAGTTTAGCTATCTTATAGACCAACTACACAGCTTCCTTTTATTGTGCTTATTTTTATCTTCATATTATTAATATCCAAGTAAATCCCCATCCTGATTTACCTAGTCTTGAGAATTTGCTTTGAATGTGCCCCCTCCCCCTCATGAAGGACTGTATTGTGTCTGAGTGGTCGGCATGCTATCTCTGTCCTGTGAGTTTTTATGCAGGTTCCCTGTCACAAATATTTTTGTGTCAGAGTGGTCAGCATACTCTACAGGCAGGCCGAATCAGCTCAACACAGCAGTAAATAACCATGAGTACTCCATATAAATTTAAGCATTGAGACTGGGATTTTCAGCAAACAAAGTGAACGTTAGTCAGCAGTCTGATATTGAGTATCATGTTAATCAGCCCAGTTCTTGAGGATGTACATGTCAAGGTGAATCTGTACAGACTGGCCTACACTGAGTTATTTCTCCGTACAGCCGGAACATGATGCAGCTGATGAAAGACATGGAGACGGGGTATAAAGATAACGAGGAGCTCAATGAAAGTGTCAGTGATCCAGGCCAATGTGAGAACTGCCTTTGCATTTGGTGTGTGACAACTAACCCGCCACACACCGGCTTGGACAAATAAAAATGTTAAAGATAACAGGAATAAAGCTAATTATTTTCATTCTGAAACTTGTCAGATATTTTTTTTACTTAATCAACATGAAGCAACAAAACCCCCTGAGAGGGGTACATTCATATGACCAAACTGAGCACATGGCTCCGTGTATGTTTACTATTCATAGGCTCCACCCTCTTTACCCATGTGACTTAGTCATGTGACTTATACCGGCAAATTCAAACTGGATATTACCACTGACTGTTGTTTATTCTCTCATATATTACAACAAACAGGTGAGGAGTCGAGTGTTTTTATTTAGCTCATTTTATTCACAACACATAAATCTTTATCTCAGACAAAAAATGGATGTATACAGCTTGTTTTAAACTTAATAACTCCAAAATTGTGTCTGCCTGAGCTCTGCACTGCATGCACAAACCACTCCCACTGATGGTGCGCTCCCATTTGGCCCTTTATATACCCAGGGTTCCCCTTTAAACACCAGGTGGTAGGCCTGTCTGCTGAAATACTCTTGATGTGACTATCAGCCAACCAAATGCCAGTCAACAAACACTCGACAGGCATCAGGCTCCGCCCAGAAACCACATGTGGGGCCATTCTCTCTGAGCCTGTAGCCTGTACAAACGGTTGTCGGGGCGATGAACTGTCACTCAAAACGAAATGAACAACATTAGCTCCGTGTATTCCTCGTTTGGCTAGTAAACCGTTTTGTCTTCCAGCACAGGGTCTCATATCTGATTGGACCAAAATACAGTGCTCCCCTCTGTTGTAGAGATTCAGGATACGAAGTCAAAACAAACAGCGCTTTCGATATAGGTTTTTGGCCTATAGGGAAAGCGTTGTGTAAAGAGCGTATTTATCGATCTGTGGGTGAGCCATATTTTCAAACTGAAAGGTTTTGGCCACACGGTTTCGCCTAAAATGGGTCCACAATCTTTTTCCAGAAGTGGGCCTTGTGGCCGTGACCTTTGACCCCGTGACCTCAAAATTGAAAAGGTTCTTCATCTGTGGGTGGGTGAGCCATATGTTCAAGATGAAAGTTTTGGTTAAAGGGTTTGGCTTAAAATAGGTCCACAAGCTTTTTCAAGAAGTGGGCCTTTTGGCCGTGACCTTTGACCCCGTGACTTCAAAATTGAAAAGGTTCTTCATCTGTGGGTGGGTGAGCCATGTGTTCAAGATGAAAGGTTTTGGTTTAAGGGTTTGTCTTTAAATGGCTCCATAAGCTTTATCAGAAGTGGGCCCTGTGGCCGTGACCTTTGACCCCTTGACCTCAAAATCGATAGGGTTCTTCATCCATGGGTGGGTGAGCCATATTTGTAAGATGAAAGGTTTTGGTTAAAGGGTTTGTCTTTAAATGGGTCCATAAGCTTTTTCACAAGTGAGGCCTGTGGCCGTGACCTGTGACCCCGTGACCTCAAAATTGATAGGGTTCTTCATCCATGGGTGGGTGAGCCATATTTGCAAGATGAAAGGTTTGGTCAAATGGTTTGGCATGAAATCGATCCACAAACCAATTCAGAATGGACAGACGAACAGACGGACACATGAACGGAGGCGTTACTGAATCACTTTCGCAATTTCGTTGCTAGGAGATAATAACACGCCTGGAATGCAATAATAGATTGTCACTGTGTTTTTTTTACAGAGGGCTGCATGTTCTACGCTGTGACCAAAATATAACCATATGATTTTAATACATCTGTAACTGTACCTGATTAAAGTTTACCTTTAGGGCCTACTAGATTTGACTGCTAAAACAGATAGTCCAGACGTGTTAACGACTTAACGATTCAAGGCTATCACGGCTGTATCACAACCAACAAATTCACACTTGCGTTTCTTCTATGATGATCACTTGAAAACATGACATATACAAGAAAGACGTCTCAATTCCAGTCATCTTTCTTACGATCATTTAACATGACCTGTGATATATTTATGTTATTATTAAATTGTATTTTCTTGGTATAATCTTTCTAAAACTTATATACAAACACAACAAATGATGAGATTAAAATCTTATGAGCATCAAAGAAAAGGCCTGAACGTGAACAGTGAGGCCACTCTGATACACCCTGAACACTGGTCATCGTTGGGCAAGAAATGAACGTGTATTTTCTTGGTATAATCTTTCTAAAATGTATATACAAACACAACAACTGATGAGATTAAAAATCTTATGAAAAATCAAAGGAAAGACCTGAACGTGAACAGTGAGGCCACCCTCATACAGGAATCAAATAAAAACCTCCTGAACGTGAAAAGTGAGGCAACACTCATACAGGAAACAAAAGAAAGACCTGAACATGAAAAGTGAGGCAACACTCATACAGGAAACAAAGGAAAGACCTGAACGTGAACAGTGAGGCCAACCTCATACAGGAATCAAAAGAAACCTCCTGAACGTGAAAAGTGAGGCAACACTCATACATGAATCAAAAGAAAGACCTGAACGTGAACTGTGAGACAACACTCATTGAGGAATCAAAAGAAACCTCCTGAACTTGAACAGTGAGGCAACCCTCATAAAGGAAACAAAGGAAAGACCTGAACGTGAAAAGTGACCCACCCTCATACAGGAATCAAAAGAAAGACCTGAACGTGAACAGTGAGGCAACCCTCATATAGGAAACAAAGGATAGACCTGAACGTGAAAAGTGACCCACCCTCATACAGGAATCAAAAGAAAAACCTGAACTTGGACAGTGAGGCAACCCTCATATAGGAAACAAAGGAAAACCTGAACGTGTAAAATGACCCACCCTCATACAGGAATCAAAAGAAAGACCTTTAAGTGAACAGTGAGGCAACCCTCATACAGGAAACAAAGGAAAGACCTGAACGTGAACAGTGAAGCCACCTTCATGCAGGAAACAAAGGAAAGACCTAAATAGAACAGTGAGGCCACCCTCATACAGGAATCAAAAGAAAGACCTGAACGTGAACAGTGAGGTAACCTTCATGCAGGAAACAAAGGAAAGACCTGAACGTGAACAGTGAGGCCACCTTCACAGGAAACAAAGGAAAGACCTGAACGTGAACAGTGAGGCCACCTTTACAGGAAACAAAGGAAAGACCTGAACGTGAACAGTGAAGCCACCTTCATGCAGAAAACAAGGAAAAGATCTTAACGTGAACAGTGAGGCCACCTTCACAGGAAACAAAGGAAAGACCTGAACGTGAAAAGTGAAGCCACCTTCATGCAGGAAACAAAGAAAAGACCTGAACGTGAACAGTGAGGCTACCCTCATACAGGAAACAAAGGAAAGACCTGAACGTGAACAGTGAGGCCACCTTCATGCAGGAAACAAAGGAAAGACCTGAACGTGAACAGTGAGGCAAGCTTCACAGGAAACAAAGGAAAGACCTGAACGTGAACAGTGAGGCCACCTTCATGCAGGAAACAAAGGAAAGACCTGAACGTGAACAGTGAGGCAAGCTTCACAGAAAACAAAGGAAAGACCTGAACGTGAACAGTGAGGCAAGCTTCACAGAAAACAAAGGAAAGACCTGAACGTGAACAGTGAGGCAAGCTTCACAGAAAAACAAAGGAAAGACCTGAACGTGAACAGTGAGGCAAGCTTCACAGAAAAACAAAGGAAAGACCTGAACGTGAACAGTGAGGCAAGCTTCACAGAAAAACAAAGGAAAGACCTGAACGTGAACAGTGAGGCCACCCTCATACAGGAAACTAACAAAGTTGATAGGTTTGGCGTAGGGGCCTTGATGTAGAGAACTCCTTCACAGGATTGCCAGGGGGTCGACCTCCTTGTACCTACAAGGGCTCTATGAGTATTGTGTGAAGTAACATAACCCACCACTATGATTAATGTGCACCAAGGGATCCTCATTAAATTTAGGGATTTGAAAACACTTCGGTAATTAAATAAATAACATACTTTGTATTGAAACAAGGGACCCATGGGTCACGGCGCTCAGCTGATCATGATTTGACTATAAATGTATCACTATTGAGATAATATATTGAGTCGATAAAGCTTATGAATATCACGGACATGTTGGGCTATTATAAAGGAATATAATGTAATATGTGAGTAAATGATATATGAAATAACCTGACTGATGGATTAATATGGAGTAAAATATACTGAGCAATGGTAGAATGGTGATAAGGCTATTTGTTGAAGGATCTATTGTGTATGGAAGTCTGCAAAATTTCAATTTGACAGATATAATGTTATTATTAACTATGCTGATGAGGGGATTTATGAATTTATGACTGTATGGCATGATATCTCTCTGGTCGTGACAAGATACATTATTTTGATGTCCACTATGTCTACATATCACAAAATATTGACATAATTTCTGGCATGTACATAGCTACCTGTGGACAAATAGTTATATAAAATATAAAAATATGAATATATCTGATTCATTTTGTTCTTGTTTACTGAGGCTGACATTGTGATGGGGTTCGGAGAAGGGAATAGTGAGGGCAGCAAGGAGGACTGGAGAAAAGGAGAGAGGGGGGGGGGGGCAGAACATTCATCAGTACTTAAACACCTGGAAGGTTAAAATATAAAATATTATGAAATGTAGAACAAGTTTTAAAGAAAGAGGTAATCTAGGCCTTGATTGGTTGACATGATTGAAGAAATTGTTGCAAATAATATTTTGAGAAGCTGTTGACAGTTCAACAGTTTTCACATTTGTCCAATGAGATCCAATTTATTTAATGAACCTTTTTTTTCAACTTTATGATATGTATATAGTTGCCATAACGTCGCCACTCCACTGGAATGACTTGATGGGGGGTGGGGGGTTGGGGAGGGGTTACAACGCCTCTGTCTCTCTGTAGACATTTTCTTTAATTATTAAATTTTATGCTTTAGCAATAGAACTGTTGTTCACAGTGCCAAGGAGCAAGGACACTGTGGGGTGAAGAAGGGGATGCTGGGAGTTACAACAACCTGGCATATCCATACAGGTAATGAAATTTAATTCAACAGTGCTTATAAGAAAAAAAAGTTTATTCATAATCATTTAATATTTAAAACAGGCAGAGAGATGCAAATAATTTTTTCCCATTCTACTGAGCCAGGAAAATTTAACAATATTTGCATTAATTCCTTTTTTTTTCATTACATCATTTTTTATGGTTTAAAAATGTTACTATACATTTACAGTATAACATATATATGTGACTGTAAATATTTCAGTTGATTACATTTCTAAATTGCTTCAACATTTATAGCTAATTAATCTGGTTTATAGTACCTGTCAACAGAATGGGATGGAGAGAGGAAGGGAGGCATTGGAGAGAGAGAGAGAGAGAGAGAGAAAGCGAAAAAGCAAGCAGGAGAGAGAGAGTTAGACTGTCATGGAGAGAGAGAAAGAGAGTGTGTGTGTGTGTGTGAGAGAGAGAGAGAGAGAGAGAGAGAGAGAGAGATAACAAGACTGCCACAGAGAGAGAGAGAGAGAGAGAGAGAGAGAGAGAGAGAGAGAGAGGAGAGAACAAGACTGCCACAGAGAGAGAGAGAGAGAGAGAGAGAGAGAGAGAGAGAGAGAGAGAGAGAGAGAGAGAGATCTGGTAATTACTGCCTGACCTAGCCTGACCCAGACACTCATTGAGGCAGTAGGTCAGAAGTGAAGGTGTTAATTCACAGCCTATCACACAGCATTTATAATATAATATAAACCTATTTATTTTACATGGATTGTACAAATAGTTATTATAACGAATCGAGGCACTCTCCATGGCTCGGTTGATGGCTTTCGGTAATCTGCTGGGGTGGAGGAAACCGGAGTACCCGGAGAAAACCACCGGCCTTGGACGGGCAACTACAACCAACTCTCATAGCCACGCCGGGGATCGAACCACTCAGCTGTCCAGGCCCCTATTGACTTGATATAAGACTATAAACAAGACATGGTGCTTGAAAACTTGAATGAAATCTACAGTTTTTTGATCAACTGGTTTCAAATTTCAGATTTTAACAGATGAAATGCTTATGTGTACATGCTGTGAAAACTAAATCCACAGAACCAACAGGAAAAATGTGTATATATATATATATTTTTTAATCGTATCAGAAAATAAAGAAAAGTATTCTCAGCTATGAAACTAATACATGTGTTAAAAATAATCCAAGGATCAAAACACCCAATATATTATACAAGGAGCAAACTAGAGTTGGGAATGTTTCATTTAATTAACTGAAATAAAGGAATCAGTAATATAAATTTTGATTATTTAGCCAGTATCATGTAACAGCTGCTACAGCCATGATTCTTAATGTCATTAGACAAACATATTAACATCTTTAATGAGCACTTGTCTGAGTTATTCTTTAAATTTTTGACATATTTATTTTTTTTAATTTTGTAATAAATATAAACCAACAAATTAAAGACCTGGAAATTTAGATTAATTTGATATTATCAACTGCATCCTTGTTTATCATTAACTTGCTTCATATAATCTCAATAGTAAACAACAAATTTATTTAATTATTTATTTTTCATTTTTTTGATTGAAATGAAAAATACCCAATGGTGACTGCATGGTGTTCATATGAAATACATTTTCGGCGATCCATTGAAGATCCATAAATAATCAGTAATTGCAAGGTTTATTTGATTTAATATTCCTAAACGTTGTAAAGCAACAGCTAGTTCAGTCACTCAAAATTCCTATTTTATTGTCAAGTATGTTTTTTGGCGCATGCCGTTACGTTTAGACCTATACGTTCCCTTTGAGCTCATTGCTTAAAACCCAGAATTATAAGGTCAAAGACATCTTCCATGAAATCTAAATCGAAACATCATATACGTTTATGTATTATAATGATTCTTTAATATAATATGGTTTATTCCAGTTAATGCAAGCGATTCACAACTACAGGAAAAGCACACAGCATTAGCTCGATGACAGGTACTAATCAAATTTGTATTTACTCTGCTGCATAAATTATATTAGAAAGAGATTGATTCTCTGTTTACGACTTGGCCAATGATTTAACTTACGGCAGCGTGAACCGATCTCGCTCCATGTCTGTGCTGATTCACTACACCATCTCTTTCAGATCATGGAAAATGGCGCCACATCGTCGCCGGAAGGCAGTGTCGTCTGCTGAGCGATATATGACTACAAAATGAAAATAAAAACTTTCTGATCTGATTGTCATGTATTTCAATGATTCAACCATTTGTGTTTCTCTATTTTGGTCAGACAGTCAGTACGCTGGTCTGTTAGAAATAGAAAGACATTTGTTATGATTTTCACCATATAAGTATATATAATATAAGCATTTATATTTATATGTATAGATATCATTTAATATAATTGTCTCTGCCAGGAGCGTAGCGTTCATTCGATCCGTTCGTGTGTGTTTGAGGTGTGTGTTTGTTCACAACATAACTGATGCAGTCATGAACGGAATCTCATGAAATATTCAGGCCATTTCGGGAATGGACCAAGGAAGAAACGACTAGATTTAGGTGTGGATCCCCCCATGATCCGAACACAGGAGGGACTTCCAGGAATATTCACAAAAGTAAAGTCATTTATGCACGAATGAATCTGGGAATATGGGCAAATATGGTGTGCAAATATGGTGTGCATTCGACATAGCCTACATTGCTTAGAATGCATATTTCTGGTTTGAAGGGTCTTTGTTTATTTTTTATGAATCTTTGTATAACCAATGAACACTGAAGATTTTGAAAGAGGCGTTTAAGTTTATCTAATTTCAGGACAGGCCTCTGCATGTATATACATTTAGAACACCTTTCCCCTGAGTACTTAAACATCATATTCTATTTTATTGTTACTATTATTATCATAATAAAAATTAGTAATATTGTTAGTAGTAGTAGTAGTAGTATTAGTAGTAGAAGTAGTATTATTATTAGTATCTTTCATTTTAATATAATGATTTGTTCTTTCAAGGAAATTCTCCTTGTCTGTCTGTCTCTCCTGTGCTCTTGTTTTGCCTAGTAACAGTACTAGTGAATTGCATTCACTGACATCTGTTTTATTTTTCAAGTCTTACATATATGTAACCTGTCCGTAAGGCTTGCTCTCTCGCAGAGTATCAGTGCTGAGGGACAGGCATTGCCACCGCACGGCAGGAGGGTATGTAGGTTGGAAGTCCAATAATCCTTATTGTAACTTATAAATATTATAGGCATGTCATTTGACATGATTAGGTATATTTTTTTTCACGTGTAATATTCTTAGTTATATAACATTAATTAATATACTAGAAAAGGGAATACGAATAACACGACACTGTGATGCTTTAATTAAATTTACATTCAAAAGTAAAACCATTTTATTTGGAGTAATATAAAGCGGGGCTGAGTCATCCTGCAATTATAAGTTTTTGGCTAATTCACCAAAGCACTAGTGAATATCTATTCTATTGAGCGCCAATATGTATACAGCAGCACCCTTTCAAAACGTAAGATATCATTCGATATTTTTCAACGTACCGTTTCCGAAAGGACTAACAAAAAAATGCAAAGGAGCCTTTTGAAAACTAAGCTTGTTAATGACAGAGGTTGATTTTTTAGTTTTGACCCTGAATGTAAGAGGATTACGTGAGTACAAGAAAAGAATCAAAATATTTAAATGGCTACTTGATCATGGTGGAAGAAACAGTATAATATTTTTGCAAGAAGTTTACAGTTTAGAACAAGATGAGAGAATATGGTGTAAAGACTGGCAGGGTTTAAACTTTTTTTTTCTCACGGTACAAAACAGTCTAAAGGAGTATTAATATTAGTGGGCAATGATATAGCGATATCAGATATTAAAATTGAAACAGATAATGATGGTAGAACTATATATTCATGCATGCAAGCATTAGTTCAAGATAACCCCTTTGTATTTATTAACACATATTCTCCGAATACAGAAAAGGAACAAGTAAAATATTTTCAGAACTTAGCTTCTAAGATTCATGCTTTGTTTGTAGAATCAGGGAGTCGGATAATTTGGGGTGGTGATTTTAATTTCTGTTTTTCATATATTGATACAGATGGTGGTAACTATCGACCGAAATTCAAATCTATCGATGCAGTTTCAACTATTGTGGAAACACATAATCTAATGGATATATGGAGAAAAAGGAAACCCTTTACCCGAGACTTTACCTGGCGGAGTATGAATCAATTCGTGCAGCGCAGATTAGATTTTATTTTAGTATCCAGTGAATTGAATAGCCAAATAAGCGAAGTTAATAATATAAATGCTATTGCAACGGATCACGCAGCTGTGATATGCAACATTAAATCTGTTCATAATGCTAAACACGGTCCCTCACATTGGAAACTTAACATATCCCTTCTAGATAATGCAAATTATAAGTCAATAGTGAGAGAAAAATTAAAATCATGGAAAGAAGACTATAAAACAAAAAAGAAGAAAAACTGTGGTGGGAATAAATGAAATATAAAAAATCAAAGAATTCTCAATTTATTTTTCTAAACATATAAGGAAAAAAGAGAGACAAAGGATGAAAAATCTAAAGAAAAAGGTCGAAAAGACAAAAAAATAATATTCATAAATAAAGAAAGTAGAGAAGAATTTGATAAAGCTCGTGAGGAATTGGAAAAATATTATGAAAAAATTACAGAAGGTGCAATTATTAGATCTAGAGTAATCTGGTATGAAGAAGGAGAACGCAACACAAAATACTTCTTAAATTTGGAAAAAAAAAGAATAAAAAGAAATCCACTATAATAACATTGTTGGTTAATCGACAAGAAATAACAGACTATAAGTCAATAATGAAAGAAATAAAGTTATTTTCGAAGGTAAATACAGAAGCGATAGTAATGCTACTAGCATAGCGTGTTTAGATGTTTTATCAAAATTGAACGCTCCTAACATGTCGGAAGATGAAGCTGCCATCTGTGAGAGAGAAATAACTAAGAGGAATAAGTATTAGTGGAAAAGAAATAATAAAACAATGTATTTTTGCAGATGATACAAACTATATCCTTAAAGATATAGAGTCTATGGTTACGTTACGCTCAGTGCTCGAGACTTTTGTATATATTTAAGATATCAAATTAAATCACAATAAATGTGAGGCTGCATGGATAAGCAACAAGGGTAATAATAAAAATAAATTAAATGAATTTAAATGGATAGACCTGAATGACGACGCACTTAAAATTTTAGGGATCTATCATACTTTTGATAAGCTTCTGTCAAATGCACTGAATTTCTATAGAAACTTTCAGAAGATGCAAACAATATTTAATCTGTGGAAGCAAAGGTCAATGACTATATATGGACGGATGACAATAATAAAAGCATTGGGTGTTTCAAAAATTATATACGTTACAAATGTGCTGGATCCAACAAAAGAATTGGTTTAAACAATATTTTTATTGCAAAACAAAGCAATGAGGATTGGAAAACAGGGCACAGCCCTATATCAATTCCTCTCCTCAAAAGAATTCATAAAAATAGTAAAAGACTCTATGATGAATTTCATATGGAATGGGAGAAAACCAAAAATTAAGTATAGCATGTTGATTAATTAATACTTTTCAAAATGGTGGTATAAAATTGCCAGATTTTGAAACGATAGATATATTACAGTGGGAGGTAAAACAATCTTTTATCGATTATTGACCATTTAGGGATAAAATACTTTCATCATATGTAGTTACAGGAGAAAAAAAGGCATTTAAGAGAAATTATTTCTTTAAACACTTATGATTATAAAAAGTATTTTATGCATTGGGTAGCATTGCAAAATGCAATCCCCAAAAAGTGGACAATGCATATCAGTAAAACCAGAATCTCTACCTCTCTTTCACGAGTTTACTTAATTTCCTTTAAGGAGAGTGTATGGGATTACAAAAAATAACTTTTAAGTATATTTATAATCAAATCGTTACGAATAAAACATCGGAACAAGTGGCAAAAAGAAAATAACTAGCAGATATGAACATTTTAATTGGAAACGAGCAACTCCCTTTGTTTATTCCACAACACATGATATGTATCTTATACAATTTAAATACAGGATTCTTAATAATATACTTGGTGTTAATGAAAAACTTTATGTCAGAAATATCTCATACACAGATGTTCGTACTGTTTTATTGAAAAAGATTCCGTCGTGCACTTATTTTGCGAATGTCATACTTCCATAACGTTTTATATGCAGATCAAAACATGGGTCGGATACAGGAACATCACTATGCCATCTCTTAGTCCATTTGTAATTTATATGGGTGTTGAAAGTGACGAAAACGTTGATCTTATTAATACGCTGCTCATACTATATACGTGGTTAAAAAACCCGTGAGAGTCCAACTTCTCCGAGCATTGAGAAGTACATTTTGCATGTTAAAAATACAGAACAAATGGAAAGCAAGGTAGCAGAAAATAGAAACAAAAATGTTATTCATAAGCAAATGTGGAAACCACTTTTCGAGGTACTATGATATTTTTTACATGTACTCACATTACCATTGTCATTATAATTTTTTATAATATGTTATATTATAAGAAATCAGAACATAGAACTGAACTTAATACTTCTGTTAATAATCAATACCTCTGTAATGTTAGTCCTTAAGTTTATTATTTGTAACTATCACATTTAAATTTGAACTTATTTGTCATTAACGGAGTGCCAATGGAATTATTTATTCTGAATATCGCCTGTTTTGTATCTATATTAATTATTTTTTAAAAATAAAATTGGTGTCTGTGATGAAATTAAATATATTTGAAATGATGAAAACTGATTTCATAATCTGAGACAAAAGAGAATTGGAAAAAAGTCTTACATATAAATTGACTTTATATTACGTTAACAATTCAAAATTCTTTGCAGACACTTATCCGTTCTTACGTTAAATCAATACATAAAAAAATCAAGAGTTAGTTCTTGTGAAACATGTGGTTCGATTCACCAAGGAGTGTACTTAACTATTTACTGATGTTCCACCCACAACAAAAAGCGAATTTCCAGCTTCAGTTAGCTGTCTGATTAAAAGAAAATGTTTCTTATGTATATATACATTAAGAAACATGTAGTTTTAATCTCCTTTGATACAACTAGACATTGATTTACTGTAAGAGTAAACATGCGAAACAACCACATCGACCACGTATTTCCTGAATGTGGCCCCTGAGGGAGTACATAGTCCGTGCATTTTACTTGGTGTATCAGAAAAACAAATTCGTTAGCTGTTATCTGTCGTCACGGCCTCTGCCAATGGACCTTTTTCAGCACACACAGGCCCACTGGTGGGCGCTGATGAAAAAAAACTGATCTTGGGTAACGACCAAAGCGACATATAGCTTACGCACAATAACATTTAATAGTTATACGGCAGTGGTTCACACCTGTAGATTTATACATACGTTTGGGTGGTCTGGCCTCAGCAACTCCAAATTCATATAACATGCAAATGACAGGCATGCGCCAGCACAGAGCTCGCTGACCAGATTCTAGTTTTGCACGGGCACAAAAATGTATATACACGGATAAGTAGGCCTACATGCATTTCATGTTTATACAAGTATAAGTAGGCCTACATGCACTTCATGTATATACACGTGTAAGTAGGCTTGCATGCACTTCATGTATATACGCGTGTAGGTAGGCCTACATGCACGTCATGTATATACACGTGTTAGTAGGCCTACATGCACTTCATGTATATACACGTATAAGTAGGCCTACATGCACTTCATGTATATACACGTGTAAGTAGGACTACATGCACTTCATGTATATACACGTGTAAGTAGGCCTACATGCACGTCATGTATATACACGTATAAGTAGGCCTACATGCACTTCATGTATATACATATATACACGTGTAAGTAGGCTTGCATGCACTTCATGTATATACGCGTGTAGGTAGGCCTACATGCACGTCATGTATATACACGTGTAAGTAGGCCTACATGCACTTCATGTATATACACGTATAAGTAGGCTTACATGCACTTCATGTATATACACGTGTTAGTAGGCCTACATGCACTTCATGTATATACACGTGTAAGTAGGACTACATGCACTTCATGTATATACACGTGTAAGTAGGCCTACATGCACTTCATGTATATACACGTGTAAGTAGGACTACATGCACTTCATGTATATACACGTGTAAGTAGGCCTACATGCACTTCATGTATATACACGTGTAGGTAGGACTACATGCACTTCATGTTTATACACGTGTAAGTAGGCCTACATGCACGTCATGTATATACACGTATAAGTAGGCCTACATGCACGTCATGTATATACACGTATAAGTAGGCCTACATGCACGTCATGTATATACACGTATAAGTAGGCCTACATGCACTTCATTTCTCTCTGTGTATCACTTCTATAGTAGAGTATTCTGTCTGTCAGTTTGTCTTGACTGTGAACACATGTTGGCAGGGTCGTTACAGATGTTATACATGAGCGTTTATTGGATATGATCTGGATATTTAGATTTAAGATGTGATGGCAGATAATTTTAGTTTTGTCTGTTTCACATATGAACTGGAATTACTTAAAATAAACAGCCTAACATCTGTTGGAGGGACTTCACCGTATTAATGGAGTAAAACGACAATTTCTTATAAGCCGCCTCTCTATTTTTTTCCAAAGAAAATGCCGCTCAGCAAAAGAAATGCATAAAATGATGAGCGTTAAAAATATTGCAATTTAAGCTAAATGCTGACGTAACGTGTATATATATATATATATATATATATATATATATATATATATATATATATATATATATTTATATATATAAATATATATATATATAAGCAAGAAGGAAGACTTTTTTACACCTTTGAATAATATCTCATTCAGAAATGAATTCGAAGTCTTTGGTGTTGGTGATTTCCGCTTGCTAGTTTCTTTTTTCCTATTCTTAAATGCCTTAAAGAACATGACCAGCGAAATATACCCCCATGTGTGTAAAGTGCATCTGACCCCTATTAAAGTGACATACCGCTGGTGACCTGTGCTGACTGAGCTTGAATATTGAGCAATTAGGCAAATAGTAGTAGTAGTAGTAGTATTCTTTATTAGAGTGACAAGTACATTCAGATACATATATAATTATACATATCAGTGCACCCGGCCCCATGGACCTATTAGTCACATCATAACTTGGAACAAAATAAGTGATTCGCATGCACTAGACATACAGTTGCTTGCTCCTAATTTCATAACATCTGCATAAATATTTTGCTAGCTTTCTAAATTTATTTTCACACAACCAGGATATTTTTTCATTTTCTGTAAAAGTAGATGTTGGCCAGTTTGTACCAGAAAATAATGTTTTTCGTTCCTGCTCATACAAAGGACAGTGAAAAAGGAAGTGGACCTCATCTTCAATACACTCATTACATTTAAAACAGACTCTTTGTTTAATATTAATACGACGAAATCTGCCTGTTTCAATTGCCAAAGATAATACACCCATTCTGAACTGAGCCAAAAAGGATCTTTATTTTGAAGAAAGGTTCAATTTTACATATATAATTCAGTACTGATTGAATTTTTGTACAGCCTATAATTCCTAAGTTTTGGTTTTGATAACAGTTTTTCTCTCCAATCATCATTCATGACATGTTCTAATTTATTGTATATTTTAGTCATTGAGCACTCTATAATATTGTCAAAACTTGGTTTACATTCACAAACATAATCTGTTTTCATCCATTTTGACAATCCTATTCCATAATCTCACCATATTCATAATAAACCGGTATTTACAGATTACCCAACCTACATCACCTTGGATGGCTAAATGTGGAGCACATCTGTTTACTCCCAAAAATATTCTGTCGGCTGTCGTCTGAACATTCTCTAATCTAGGACGTTTATAACCGCAACATATTTCTGAACCATATTCTATGATTGGTAGAACACAAGCATGAACAAGATAACTGTAAACTTTAAACGACATATTATTATTTGTTCGATATTTACCTATCACAGCTCCTAATGCTCTCAAGGCAGCTGCAGCCATCTCTCTCTCGTGATGATTTAAATTGAGATTTTCATCAAAATACACACCAAGATATTTATAAAATAATGTATAGGAAATAACTTTCTCCCCTGCTTTAAAGAGAACATTTGACCTTTTCTGTCTCGACCGCCTAAAGTGTACAACTTTTGACTTTTTCTCACTAATTTCAATTTGCCACTTTTGACACCATTCATGAATTTAAGATAACATTTCTTGTAAAGTAGACGAAGAGGGTGCTAATAAAACAATATCATCAGCGTACATTAAGATACTAACATTTCTGCTATTAACATCTGTTCATTCTATTGATACCTTCTGCCAAATCATTATAAAAGATCGAAAATAACGTTGGTGAAAGGGTATCACCCTGCCTGACACAATCTGAGGTATCAAACCAATCTGTGTACAGATCATTTACCTTTACACAAGCTCGTGTGTCTTTGTATAACGCTTTAATAGCAAAATAAAATTTGCCATCAATTCCACACTGAAATAATTTATAGTACAGAAAATCTCTTTTCACCGAGTCAAAAGCGGTTTTCAAATCTATAAAAGCTGGTAAACGTATTAAGACCCATGTTTAGTCTATTTCTGATAATACAATATAAGGAAAAATTGTGCTCTAAGCACGATCTATTTTCTCTGAAACCATTTTGCTCCTCAACTAAGATGTTATGATTTTCTAAGTACTTCATATGACGCCTGTTCAAAATACTCCCATAGACCTTTGCAATACAACATAACAAACTAATACCCCTATAGTTCATTGGCACCCTAGGTAGGGTCATCGACACTGGACTTCAAGATCGGAATTACCATTGAATCAGCCCATACGGAAGGAACTATTCCATAATCAAATACCATATTAAAGAAACTGTGTATTGCCTTAGTGACTATAGCATTTTTCAGAACATCATAAGGAATCTCATCAATTCCTGCAGCTTTCCGCCTTTTCAGCTTATTAACTACACTTTCTACTTCATCATAAGTAATAATTGTAAATATTTCCTGGTTTCCCTGATATAATGGGTCAATCATATCATTTTCTATACATGACATAAAATGTTTTATTTGTTCCGCAAAATTTTGATTGTTAATGTAAGACTCATTTATACCCGCATATAATTTTTCAAAATCAGATTTCCATTTACTCAACACACTTACCTTATCATATACAATATGATTATCTATGTCATATACCTCAAATGGTATACAATTCTTACGGGGAGGACCCAATCGCTTAATATATTGCCAAAAAAAGTTGAGAGTTGTGCACCTGTAACTGCTCAATCCTGCACATTCTGTCCCTTCGGTATTGTCTTTCATAATATCTGAATTTTCGATCAAAGAGAGCAGATTTTTTCTTAAAAGCTGCTAGAAGTTCTTTCCTCTCTTTCCAGCACTAACACATTTTCTATATTCCTTTTCAGCCTTTCTTTTATCTTTAAACAATGCATCTAATCGAGTCACTCAGACACTGAGTAAAGGGAATTACCGTCAAGTCACTTAGACACTGAGTACAGAGAATTCCCGTCCAGTCACTCAAACACTGAGTAAGAGAATTACCGTTCAGTCACTCAGACACTGAGTAAGGGGGATTAACCGTCCAGTCACTCAGACACTGAGTACTGAGAATTACCGTCCAGTCACTCACACACTGAGTACAGAGAATTACCGTCCAGTTACTATGACATTGAGAACATAGAATTAACGTCCAGGCACTCAGGCACTGAGTACAGAGAATTACCTTCAAGTCACTCAGACACTGAGTAATGGGAATTACCGTCAAGTCACTCAGACACTGAGTACAGAGAATTACCGTCCAGTCACTCAGACACTGAGTAAGGGGGATTAACCGTCCAGTCACTCAGACACTGAGCACTGAGAATTACCGTCCAGTCAGTCACACACTGAGTACAGAGAATTACCGTCCAGTCACTCTGACATTGAGAACATAGAATTAACGTCCAGGGACTCAGGCACTGAGTACAGAGAATTACCTTCAAGTCACTCAGACACTGAGTACTGAGAATTATCGTCCAGTCCAGGCACCCAGGCACACATGTTACCACCTTGTCGGAGGTACAGATATAGCAAGAACACTGTAAAGAGATATGTTTATTTATAGTAACTGAACGTATGCATGTGCGGCAATAACGGCAGCAACAGACGTATATGTACTGATGATATGAGTATACAGACTTCTGTGAACAGCGATATCCACAAGAGGGCGCAGGTGTTTGGAGCATACACAGCATAACTGCATGATAACAATGCCCCAATCTACATAAACTGCATCAGTAGAAAACCACGTGGGTGTTGTAAATGATTAACCATGGCCTAATAGCCCCATCCGTAATGAGATGTTTGTCTAAATATTAGAATCCTGTTAACATTACACAACGAGGTGCCCTCACATAAAATTATTACATCAGCAGACTAAATTACACGTACCCATCTCAGGGGGTGCTCTCCCGTCATAACATCAGCTGACTGAATCACACGTACCCATTTGAGGGGCAGATCAAGAGCAAACCCACGGGAGATCTCACTTACTCCCTCATAGAGTTCAACGTGACTTGTGACATTCATTACATATAAATCAAAAGCAACAAAATATCCCTAATTAAGACACAATGAACAAAATCATATTTATATACTAGTATATTAAGACTTGTCTTCATTTACATAAACCAGGATCAGTCTTGTCATCTCGTATTGTTGTGAAATTTGTTAGAATGAATGATTATATTATTTTTCGTTTTTTTGTTTTTTTTTTAATTATTAAGACGATCTCTTGTATATCCCATATATTTCTCTTAAACGATGAAAATCCATGAGTAACCCAAGTTTTGTTCAAAATAGCTAAAATAATTTTTTTTCGGCCCTAATGTTTTCTTAGTTAAGGTGATTTTTTATATTTCATTTTTCGTTGCATGAAGCAATACAAAGTGTACAGTCCCAGGTTATAAGCTTTTATATGGTATATTTCTTTTTTTAAAGGATTTTTTTGGTGGAGGTATCCGCCTAATTTTTTAATGCTTGCTTAACTAAATGTGAACATCTGCAGAATTCCAATCTAGTTTCGGACTACCTGACAGGGGCTTACATACGATACTCTGGCGTCAACCAGGCTCGGTGTACCACTCCTATGGGTCCTGGGTGTTTGTCATCCCCATTGCTGAAACCCCCGAAAGGCACACTCAATTTTGAGTGAAACACGACTGCTGGGCACATTATGCCTGCAGACGCTCACCCTGGGTGGGGGCCGACCGTGAAAAACCTCACCACCTCGGCTGGGATTCGAACTCCCTATCTCAAGGCTTTGTGCCCTGTGCTCTAACCCTGAGCCACAGAAGCCGATCTACTGTATATTTCTTCTAATTCACTCTCACGCAGACGCAAAATACTCTCTCTCTCTCTCTCTCTCTCTCTCTCTCTCTCTCTCTCTCTCTCTCTCACACACACACACACATCCCATAAAAAAGCTTAACCCTCTACTCTTCAAATTGACTACATTAACCTTAGGACACATTCTGACATATATATATATATATATATATATATATATATATATATATATATATACATTTATATTTGTTTACATTTCCTTGTGATTGATTGTAATCACTATGGGGAAATATGTGACAAAATATGTATTAGTAAACCGTTAAAACAATATATAAACATGTTAAATTGTGACCCTTTTTTATAGTACAAACAGGTACATGGCACACTGCCACTGCTTTTATTATAATATTGTTAGTGCAATTGAGTGATTTCAATAAAACACACACTTGGAATAGAGCAACGTAGGAGTATTATGACATTTGAAATGTAATTTTTCACATCTTGACATCCCGTGGTCGATTAGAAAATGACCGATTAATCCATTTGATAGGCCAAAGACGACACGGTTTTATCCAAAAGTATTAAGGGTGTTAAACATACATACATTTATAATCGCCCCGCGTCTGCCCAGTACAGGAACTCATGGCCGATCACTCCAGTTACACG
Source organism: Sipunculus nudus (assembly GCA_026874595.1). Taxonomy (NCBI): domain Eukaryota; kingdom Metazoa; phylum Annelida; class Sipuncula; order Golfingiida; family Sipunculidae; genus Sipunculus; species Sipunculus nudus. Next base: position 49,792,633 of record CM049312.1, read on the forward strand.
GCCAACACTGACAACAGAAATGATTGATCGCTGCTCTCCCAATTCTTCAGAATCAAATTTTAATTAGCCGGGAACCCGCCAGATGACGCTCGCTGTCTGCACCTGGCCAAACTCCTACGTAGGGGCAAGATATATTGGGGATAAATGATAGACCCTGCTGATATTCACCAAAAAGGTCTGCAGATCAAAGGGATTTAAGTTTACATAACCTTATATTAATGCTTGCCTAGATTGTCATTACAGCATGTGACCCTCCGTCTCTTGGCACTCGCTTCGATTCAGTCAAATGACAGGGACAAATGTCCAAGAAAATCTGTATATAATAATACAATAATTTAATCCCCCTAAAAAATCCACGATAAGATCCTCTTGTTTAATTTTGCCTTCCCAGCCACATCCTTGCAGCTTGATATGTCTCCACCTCGAACTGCACTTTACTTTCCTTTCCTTTCTCTTTCTTATTCTTCTCGAAAACCGGGTTAAGAAACCGTACGGCGCCCGCTGTATATGATTGCTAGGCATTAACAAGACCCTTGGTTACTGTGAGAAGTCCAATGAGAGCAGTTATTTCAATTGTATTGCTGCCGGAAACAGTAAGTATATACAATGTAACACCAATACTCAAATTTCGACATGGACACAGTACCCCAAAAGATGAGTTTGATATTGCCAGTCTTTGGATTACACAATACAATACAACTATGAGTGTGTTTTAGACGGAGAAAGGATTTGGGTATATATTTAAACCGTAACAGACAAAAACTCACTGTTTCAGATGTAGATCTGTGTCCGTGTCTTGGTTGTAACTTTATGGATGTATATTATTAGAGAGACCCAATAGATCTCCTCCACGCTTGTCTTTACGTTCGTGATCACCCTGGTAATACCGACGAATCCATTGACCTCAGTACCCCAAGGTTATTCTAATTACATCCCCTCACACCGGGACAGACACGCACTTGTCCAGTGTACTATCCTTTCTATTGTAAACGGCATCGAGACAAGACCGGTTACTATAAATGTCTGATCTAATTCATACCAATTTCTTGAATAAAATTGCAGCTATTTCCGACACTTACCTTGTACAGGCGTGTGGTATTTGACCTTCCCCCGGCCGGAGCTGTCATTGACTGCGTCAGGATGGGATGTTCTCCTGTGCCAGGATATGGTTTTGGACAGAGCGGTGCCATGGAGTCCGCCTGTGAATTATCTGTGGCACATATAGCGCACTGCGTGCTCCAAACTTCGATTTTCCCCGACTGTGAGAGGCCAACGGCTATCGATCGGCAGACAACCAGCGTCGACCTTGCAGGAATAGTCGCTCAGAAGAGAGGCCTTACACTTTCACATCCTGCGGTAAAATTCAATTCCCGTCTGCATGCAATACAAATAATATCAATGAGTTCAGTTTTATCAGAATGGGACTACTTTTTTTCAGGGATGCAGATCGGTTTACTGCTCTCTTAATTTTTTACCGATTTTGTAGACATGAAGGCCTATGGTACTAACAGTATTTTTGTATACCGCAATTAAAACTTCACATTCTTGAGGACACAAATAACAGGTGCAGTTGCTTTTAAAGAGCTCCTATACCAGTGCACTATACCTTGCTTAATTTATTCTCACGCACTTGGATTTCATATTTATTTGAATTGCGTTAATCGCGTGTTATTATTTCTACGATACCCAAGGGTTGTAACCAAAAAATACAGAAAGGTAAGGTAATGGCACTATTTACATACGAAATAAGACAACTCTAACCTGGCTACAGAGGCATGTCGACTCTGGATACACCTCAGATATTAATTTTCACCCAATCCTTTATTAAATTAATTTAAAAAAATAATTAAAGATTCCATAGAAAGTGTTTGTCTTTAGTCCTAACTTATTCCACACAAATACCCAAACTGTTAAAACAAAGGGTTTATTAAAGGGTCTTTTGAGAGAAAAGGGTTTATTGTACACTAGTAAACCCTAACGGATTATTCGAAGGGTTTATTGCAGGTTTTCCTCCTCAATGAACCCGTTCGCTTGCACAGTTTCACCGCCAGGGGAACACCATGTATTACTGGTTATTTGCTCAGCAGCATTTGAAACAGCAGCATACCGCAAGCGCCATTTTGGTCACAGAAGTTTTCAGTCTTAATTCTATTTGAATCCATTCTCTATGTGTATTCCGTGATGTACTCTTACAGGTAAGACAATATTATAATCCATACATTTTCTATACTTACATATATATATATATATATATATATATATATATATATATAGTTGTTAAGTTCAGGATATGAATGTATAGTGCCTTAATGTGAATGCTTTTAAATAGCTTATAGGATAAATTTGCCAGACAAAGGCATGTATTTGGGGTGGACAAAATTCAAAACAAAATGCTATAATTTGTACGGAAGTGTATTGCTGCCACCTGGTGAAAAAAAATTATTTATCTCGTATCTGTACAACATATTATCTCGTACGTACGACATTATAATTCACAGACTACACAACAGGCCAACTTATAAATTTTATACACCGGTATGTTATAAGCAATATATATAAATAAATAAATAAATATATAATAAATAAATATATAAATAAATAAATAAATAAATAAATAATGTATGTTCACCACCTCTTTGCAAACGAACACATATATAATATATATTTGTATATACTATATATTTAAATGCTACTCGATTATATCATTTTTTTTGTCTAGGTTTCTGAAATATTTCAAGGGAGCGAAATATATCAAGTCGTTGTCTGCCAGTCATATACAGAACTGTTATTTTTAGATACGTGATTAAATTCTGTTGGCAGCGTGTGATGTTATCATAGTGAGCCTGTCATAATGTTAATAAGACAAAAATATTGCCTTTGCCAAATTGAATTCAAAAGGTACAGCTACCACATAGCCTAATTTTAAGTGTTTGCCAACACTTAAGCCTGACATATGAGGAAAAGAATTGTATTAGAATTCCATATTTTGCTGTCACAGATTAATCGCACGTCCATGGGTGATAGTTTTTTTTTCAATATTTGTTATTATTTATTATGTATCAGACTATTTAATATATCATTTAATATACCATGTCTCATTTAATATACCATTTATATATGGATTATCTCTATTTATAATCATGGACTTGCACAACCAGACCGCCACCACATTAGTCGTCAATCATCATTAACATTAAGCCGTTGAGCATAATGAACTTCAAACCTTTATTGTGTCAGAGGACATGAACTCAACATAACCCGGACACTCATAACTTAGCATTATGGGTAAATAACAATGACACACTCGGAACCTGGGTCAACATGGTACAAATTCAGAGTAGCCAATCACAGTCCAATTACACTATACCATGCATTATAGTCATTAGAAATTGTTCATCTAATATATATATATATATATATACAGCCGATTTCTATACCTTTCCACTTGACACCTGATGAAGAAGCTATAAGCTTCGAAAGCTCGTGGTTGAATTAAACAGTTAGTCGACACTAAGGCGTCTTCATCTTGTTATCTATATATATATATATATATATATATATATATATATATATATATATATATATATATATCCCTCGTTGTGTCGCACACACACTTGTACATGTCAATAACAGTAAGCCTAAGGAGGGCTTGGTAACTGATGGATGTAACAAAGTTTATATCATGTCACTTTAACTATTGAGGTAGGTCCGCCTCGATATAACCTCGTTGTGTCAAACTAATACGCCGCTTATGTCGAAGTTACAGACTCGATATTCCGGACAACTCTATTTAAATTATAACCAAATAAAACCCTCTTGAGTCGAACCTGGGATGTGTCGAAGTTTTTTTCTGAGGGTCCCTTCGACTTCGACACAACGAGGGATATATATATATATATATATATATATATATATATATATATATATTTATATATATATAGAATGTGTATAGATAACAACGAGAAGAAAGGTGCTGCTTTGGCAGATATTTCCCAGGAGAGCTGTAGTGTTTCACAGAACAGACAATGACGTGAAACACTACATAGGGTGTACTGAAGGTGATTTCAAGACAAGATACAATAACCACAAGCAATTCTTTCGGAACAGATCCCACGCTAAAAATACTGAACTGTCTAAACACATTTGGTCACTAAAAGACAACAATACCAATTACAAGCTCTCCTGGGAAATATCTGCCAAAGCAGCACCTTACTTCTGTGGGACTAGGAAGTGTGATCTCTGCTTGTCTGAAAAGCTACTTATAGCAACGGCCCCCCCTGGATCATTGTTGAACTCAAGAGCTGAAATTCTCTCCAAGTGCCGCCATCAAAACAAATTCACCCTGAAATATTTTAAAACCTAGCATTCGTACTAATATTCAGCGTTCCCCCTTACCCCCCCCCCCCCCAACGAGGATCCGCTGGGCAGACTTACCTGTTCAGGTAGTTGTTCTCTCACTGCTTTGCAGTGATGAGGGACATGGCGTTACCACTACATCATGGTGAGTTTACAGAGTGGATTGCATTTGGAATGAGTAAAGTATAGTATATTTGCCTTTTATATTGTATATTTGCTTTGTATATTGTGTATTTTCATAGTATATGTGTATTTTTATCATATGTATACTACTGATATGTTCACTACTTCCAAGACCCTATTAGACATCGGTTCAATATGCTAATTGAGCATCCTGGTATATATCTTTGTATTATATATAAAATTTACAACAATAATAACCTCATTGCCCCGCCCTGTTATGTTCCAGTATCGCACGTGTACCCCGACCAATCCTATTGTGCACCCGAGGACAACAGGATCAGTGTCAGTCTTTCACATGCCCCCCCCCCCCCCCGAATCGCACAAAACATAATCTCGTAATCTCGTAAAGTCTCGGCTTTTCAAACCACGCCGTTAGCTTCATTCTAACCACATTCACCTGATGATCGGGTCGTATCACGTGAAACAGACTGTTGTGAATTTACAGTGTTGTTTTTCTTCAGAGTTATACCGCTCTGGCCTAGTCTGTAGGCCAAAGAGCACTTTACATCGGAGGGTAACACTACCTTCTATATACATACATATATATATATATATATATATATATATATATATATATATATATATTTATATATATATATATATATATGAGTTCATTCAGATGTCATAATATCGATGTCCTATTATAATTTGATTATAGCACACAAATATCTAAACAAAACGACTGTATTATACATATATATATATGTGTGTGTGTGTGTGTGTTATTTAGGTGATAACTTTTAAAGTGCAGCTTTATTTAAGGTTGTAACCCTTGATAAAAGATATTACATTGTCTACAGTGAAATCATATTCACCACTGATGTTGCCGGCTGGCGCGTTTTCAATGTAGTTGACTGGCTTTGTGAAATCGGACTGAAGGACCATCATGAGCCTTTCTCTACTGAGTGTAAGCGCATAAGATTTTTCTATCATTCAAGGTGCTGTTATACATTAGTCAAACGCAATGGCAGAACATACCAATCCAATTCATTGTCCAGTCTGTGATATTCCGAAATACATATTTCTACCTACACTGAGCATAAAGCATTGTATCACCTATTTGAAAGTAATTTTAATGTAAAGTTTCATGTACGAGGCTGCAATAACTATAACATAAAGGCTGAAAATCTTTAAAAAAAAAAAACATGATAGAAGAAATCACATGACAAATTATTTTATTTGAGAGAGCTCTGATTAAGCAATAGTTGGAGATGTGGAAGAGACTGATAATGACAAAGCATATATGCTAGTGATGATTTTGATAAAATTGATAACGAGATGGATTTCACGAATAATAGGGCTACTGATTCCCCCTCTCAAGGGTGTAACCGTAAAGAATTCACAAAACATTATGTGAGAGAAGCATTTACTGTCAGATGTGGTTCAGGATACATTGGTAACAGAATCCGAATTCCTGATTGCTTATACAGCAAGAAGTTACCGGGAGCTGGTGGCCAAAAGGCAAGCAGGACCAAACTGTGGCCATTCACCTACCTTTTGAAAAAGAATTTATGTGATTTCTGGCTTCCTTTGTGTATATATAAATGATCTAAGGATAATTTTGGTTGTAAAAAGTCCTTATATGGCCTTCGTGAAGGATGTATGAATTCGTTTATCAATAACATGTATGTAAACACAGCAGTGTTGATAAACAGGAAAAACATGTAATCTAAGGTGTTAGGTTGCATTAATGCGGAGTTAGAAAGATCACTTATTCCAAAACGCCATTTGCAAAGCTCTGGCTTATCTGACTTGCTGCCAGATACGCTTGTTATATTTGTTTTATTTTGGCGGGCATCAAAATGTGTGGTATCAAACATAGGCGATACCAATGGTGGACGCACGAGCATAGAAAAAGCCCTGCATGTATAGGATTTATCATCAACGACACGTACAATTAAGCCTGTTTTGTACGAAACACGGCTGCATTCACAAGATTATAAAGAATAAATACAAACCTAAATCATACGTTCGCAAACATTTTCCATATGTTGCCCCCCCCCCCCCCCCCCCCCCCCAGCATACCTGTTGTCAGATACTGATAAGTCAGTATTTCATTATGTTCCGATCACGGCCCTTCTTTGTAACCCTGATATCCATGATCAGGTGTTTAGTTCTTCCCATTCAGCTCACCATCCTAATGCACTTTTTTATTTTTGTGATGGTGCGTTTTACAAAAATATTGATACAATCACAGACTGGCCAATTCATCTGGTTTTCTATGAGGAGGAAATTTGAATTATGTAACTCCACTGGGGCAAAAAGAGGCAAATTTAAATTGACGACAGTGTATTACACAATACGGAACTATTCTAAACGATAGAGAAACCGTTCTTCTTCGATAGATCTTTGCTTATTAGTCAGACATGATTCCATTAAGTCTCATGATCCGACATACCAAAACCTTTTTGAGCCGTTGTTAGCTAATCTTCAGACCCTACAGAATGGTTATAACATGGAAATAAATGTTAAACAAAATAGAATTCATGCAGTAATAAACTTTATTTGCGGAGATTACTTGTCATCCCATGCAGGTGCGGGACGGCTATGAAATTTCAGGACGTTCCGATATATCAGGTCTCGTACCTAAAAAACAGGATGTACCGATTTTTCAGGATTCGTACCTAAAAAACAGGACGTACCGATTTATTAGGACTCGTACCTAAAAAGCAGGACCTACCGATTTATCAGGACTCGTACCTAAAAAAACAGGACCTACCGATTTATCAGGCCTCGTACCTAAAAAAAACAGGACGTACCTATTTATCAGGACTCGTACCTAAAAACAGGACGTACCGATTTATCAGGACTTGTACCTAAAAAAAACAGGACGTACCGATTTATCAGGACTCGTACAAAAAAACAGGACCTACCGATTTATCAGGACTCGTACCCAAAAAAACAGGACCTACCGATTTATCAGGACTCGTACCTAAAAAAACAGGACGTACCAATTTTTCAGGGCTCGTACCTAAAAAACAGGACGTACCGATTTATCAGGACTCGTACCTAAAAAACAGGACGTACCGATTTATTAGGACTCGTACCTTAAACAAGTGACCCATGGGTCATGACGCTCAGCCGACTCACATGTTGACAAAATGTCTTTGCACAGACATTAAGATAATGTAGGTGGCATCATTGTTCATGCATATTAGCTTAAGTTCATCAAGACCCATAAGCTCAACAAATTTGATGACAATCCAACCAGCCTTCCATGAGGAATCTGGCAATTTATGTGTATTTCTCATTATTTCTGTAGTAAAACATACCCTAAAACTCTGAGAATATAGCTCACTGTGACCAAATTTCAGGTTTCTGGGGAGAACTTTTGAAGAACTGATCTGAGAATACAGCTCACTGTGACCCAATTTCAGGTTTCTTGGGAGAACTTTTGAGGAACTCTGAGAATATAGCTCACTGTGACCCAATTTCAGGTTTCTGGGGAGACCATTCGAGGAACTCTCAGGATGTCGGGTTAGAAGATTCTGGGCCCAATGGTTATGATTTGTGCCCTACTTTGGTATCAAATTTTCAATTATTCTGAGGGGTGTTTATAAGCCCCATAGCACAGAAAATATGGGTAACAGAGACTTTCATTCACGTTTCCAAGGAGACTTTTCATAGACCTCCCAGATACCAGGTCCAATGTTAATGATTTTTTGCCCTGCTTTGATATCAAAATTCAAATTTTTAATTATGCTGGGGGGTGCTTATGAGCCCCATAGCTCAGAGAATATGGGTAACAGAGACCTAATTTCAGGTTTCCAAGGATATTTTTCACAGAGTCCCTGGGTGTCAAGTTAGGAGATTCTAGGACCAATGGTTACAATTTGTGCCCTATTAATGGATGAACGCATCTTGAAGGTCTCAAAAATAGAGAAAAAAATGTGTTTATTTTTTATAATTTAGGTGGTGCCACCAGTTTGCAAAAACTGATGAATATGCATGTAAAGAATCAGGGTGATCAATGCATTAGTCGTTCAGATACTGGAGCTTTTGGATCAAATTTTTAGTTATTCTGGGTGGTACTTCTAAGCCAAATAAATCGGAGGATATGGGTAACAGAGACCTTGTTTCATTTTTTTCAGTTATTTATGGACCTCCCAGGATGTCAAGAAAGAAGATTTTAGGTCGAATGGTTATGATTTGTGCCCTGTTAACAGACGAACACATCTTTGAAGGTCTCAAATATAAAGATATAAATGCGTAAAAATTCAAAGAAGTCCAGGTGGCGCCACCAGTCTGCAAAACTGATGAAACACTCAATGATGCATATGCATGCAAAGAATCATGCCGATCAATGCATTAGTTGTTCAGCTACCAGAGCTTTTGTATCAATTTTTTAGTAATTCTGGGGTTTACTTTGGAGCCCCATAGTTCGAAGGATATGGGTGAAAGAGACCTTATTTTAGGTTTCCTAGGAGTCTTTTCATGGGCCTCCCAGCATGTCAAGAAAGAAGATTCTAGGTCTAGTCGTTGCGATTTGTGCCCTACTAACAGATGACCGCATCTTTTAAGGTCTATAAAATCGATTAAAAAAAAAAAGAAAAAAAATGGAAAAAAATCTAGATGGCGCCACCAAGCTGCAGAAATTGATGAAACACTCCATGATCAATATCCATGCAACGAATCATGGTTATCCGGCATGCATGAGTTTTTTAGATACTTGAGCTTTTGTATCAAATTTTCCATTATTCTGTAGGGGGTGGGTGGGTACTAAGAAGCCCAATAGCTTGAAGAATATGGGTAACAGAGACCTAATTCCAGGTTTCCAAGGAGACTTTTCATGTACTTATCTGAATGTAAAGAAAGAAAATTCTAGGTCCACCGTTTACGATTTGTGCCCTGTTAACAGATGACGGCATCTTTTAAGGTCTCAAAATAGAGAAAAAATATCGATAAAAATCGAAAAAATACAGGTGGCGCCACCAGTCTGCAGAAACTGATGAAACACTCCATGATTAATATCCATGCAAAGAATCATGGTGATCAATGCATTAGTTGTTCAGATACTTGAGCTTTTGTATCAAATTTTTCATTATTCTGGGGGGGGGGGGGGGTACTTTGGAGCCCCATAGCTTGAAGAATATGGGTACCAGAGACCTAATTCCAGGTTTCCAAGGAGACTTTTCATGGACCTCTCTGGATTTAAAGTAAGAAGATTCCAGGATCAGCGGTTACGATTTGTGCCTTGTTAACGGATAGCCGGCCGGATGGCCGGATGGCCGGACGGACGACGGACAAAGAGTGATCGCTATAGCTTACATGACTTGCCTTCAGCTGAGCTAAAAACAGGACGTACCGATTTTTCATTAAAAATAATACACATGTTTTACTGAATGTACACTCAATGCAATTTTTGTAAGGTGAAGTTCTATTATCTAGTTGAAAGAGTATGGGTCAGCCCTTATTTTCGTTGGTAATTTGTCCATTTTGGTTTTCTACAAGTGGAGCTATAGACCTTTGAAAATGACAGCTCCCCACCGATGCTTTTTAGCTCGACGGAACGAAGTTCACGAGAGCTTATACCGTACCCCCGGCGTCGTCGGCGTCGTCCATGTACACCCCAGGTTAAAGTTTTTTGTTAACTCTTTATAACTCGGCAACCACTTACCCGATTTCTTTCATATTACAAACATGTTTTGTATAGGTGGTTATGAATCTCCCTATGATTTGGGGATCAAAAGGTCAAAGGTCAAGTTCACAGATCCCCGTCGTTCATGAACAAGTCAGGTTAAAGTTTTTTTTGTTAGGCTCATTACTCCATTGCTTATGAAGATATTTAAATTAAAATAAGTACACGGATGAACAGATACAATACCTAGCAGCTCTATTAAAATTGTCCCTATATTTAAAATTTTGGGCCAGTAATTAGCACCTAACGAGCAAAATTTATACAGATCCCAACCCAGTTTAGGTTAAAGTTTTTACTTAACTCTTTATAACACAGCAACCACTTACCATATTGCTTTCATATTTCACATATATGTACTGCATTGGGGGTTAGAAATAACCCCTATGATTTAAGGATCCAAAGATTAAAGGTCAAGGTCACAGGTCCCCGTTGTATAACTCAACAACCACTCACCCTATTGTTTTCATATTTCATACATGTGTTTTATGGGGGCTTAGAAATCTCTCATATAATTTTGGGGTTAAAGGTCAAGGTCACCTTTGTAACGGCTTTGTTCAAGAAAACATCAGGTTAAAGTTTTTTTATGCGCTTATTGCTCCATTGCTAATGAAGGTATTCCTATTTCTGATAAACCTATACTCATGTTTTGTGACATTAAACAGATTAACTAGGTTAAGTTTTATTATAGGCAAAATCAACACATATTTAATTAGATCAGATGTCACCAAGCTACTTTATATGTAGCTTTATATATAACTTAGTAGGAAAGTGATGGATTTTGATGAAACTCAACAGAAATATTAACCAAAATATAATATCTTGCTTAAATTTGATCCCGACAGAATCCACAAATATATTCACAAGAAATATGACGGGCATATTGTCAGTGAGTGAAAGTTTAAATGTGAATATTTTGTTGTGTTTTTGAATTAACTGTCTCATATCAGATGATAAAATAATTTCCGAGATTCCATTTACATAATACTGATGTGTAGTAACGTATAAAGCACAACTTTAGAATAACGTTTATAATACGTTGTACTAAAAAGCCCATGCAGCTCCGTCCCTTTCCACAGGAGGACTCGCGCATTCTGTACATTTTCTGATACAATAAACAAGCACGTGACCCCTGGGATTCTCGTTTTTTCATTGATGATTGCGATGCCTGCTTTTTTCACTTGACCTTTTAACAACTGGCCGGCCTGCAGGATGTAAGCATTATTGGTTACGTGAGGGCGGAGTTTATTATTCCATCATTCATTTCTTGACTCAAAGTTTTGTTCGTCGGACTCATTCGCGTCAACCCAGGGCCTGGGTTTTGCTATTCAATATCTTCGGATGCCAACCAAGGAAATGACTGTGCTTATATATCCTTAGACGCAGTGGCCGTCTCTATACAGAGACGGAGAGCGCTGCAAACATTCTAGTGGGACCCTGTCTGATATTACTTTTTCCCACCTTTGGCCACATTACCAAACATAATCTAGCTACCAAACCCTGAACTAAGACATCTTACTTGTTTTCTTGCTCAAATAAGAAAATGAAACATATTATTCAGGTGCACAGTTAAGAAGTGAAGCCAGCAAGTTTCTAACCAAACATGACATGATACATTAGGGTCAAGGGCAGAGGGAACAGCCAGTTTTCAAAGTCCTTCTGATTGGCTGTTGGGTTTCAGGCTCATTCACCATGGATATCTTAGCATAAAATATACTCCCCGGTCCCTAAAAGTGCCATCTAGTGACTAAACAGAAAAAATAATGGCTCCAAGCAAAGCTGGTAGATAAATTGCAAATTTTCTTTGACCAGTTTAGAACTGATATACATACCCAGGTAAAGACCCACGTTTGTTTCTTTAAAGCTTATTATGTCATTTATTTTTTTTTAAATCTGTGTCCTCGGTTGTGTTAAAGTTCTTTATGCGGCTTCAATAAGCAGTAACAACGGACGACACGTTAGATCTGACAGAAACCAGGCCTACGTCTCAGAACGTAGGGTCAAAGGTCACCGGTGTGGTGGCCTATTACAGACCGTAACACACAAAACAAGATTTCCGCGTATTATGACATGATGTTACATCCTCTTCTTTTTATTTTATTTTATTAAACGGAGTCCAAATATTTATCTTCAGGATACTTTACTGTGCACAATATGTTTAATAATGTCCATGAGATGAAATAATAAAAGGTATATTCTGACTTTAATGTGTTGTGTTTTTGTGATTACTTAGTAGTTACATAACTGAATAAAACAACCTGACTAACATGTAGGAAGAGCGTCCTACAGCCTACAGCCTGGGTCCTCAGCACCCGGCACTTACTAAATTTAGAGCTTTACAAAGTCTTGGAGCCAACGTGGCTGTTTGATAGAACGGCCTGCTCTGGATCTGTAAGTGACATCTGTGTTGGGTTGCATTTGTTGTCTGTCCTGAGCTGGTTCGGCTGGAATTTCTTGTCCATTCCTTTGCGAGTTGGATTGAACTTGAGATGATGGTGGTTGGAGTTCATGGTCATTAGCATTGTTATGTGAACTTTCTTCAAGGTCTGGAGATTAAACAATATAGTCAGATGGTGGATTCTCTTTGGTTTTCTTGAGGTGTTCACGGTTTCTCCGATAAACTATGTTGCCTGTACGTACCACGTGCAAGTGATCATCCAAGCGTCTTTCTACAGTTGCCTTTCGCCATGATTTACGGTCCATGGTGAAGGGCTGCATTCTGACAGTATCACCTTCACTGAGTGGTTTGAGATCATGTGCTGTCCTAATATAGTACTTTGCTTGTCTCCGCTGATTAAGCTGAAGTTCTTCGATCACGTGCTTTGTTGATGGATTTCTTGGTTGGAGTTGTACTCTCGTAGTTGGGAGTATGGTTTTAGTACGTCTGCCAAGGAATCTCTCTGCAGGACTGCTGTCAACACCTTGAGATGGGGTGTTTCTGTGGTTATGAAGTGTTAAGTATTGGTCCTCACCTGATCTTATTGTTTTTGTAGCATTCGCTTTGCGGCTTTCACAGCTGATTCGACTTTGCCATTGGCCTTGTTGTTGTATGGTGAAATGGTGTTGTGAACGATATTCCATTTCTTGGTGAATGCTCGAAATACATCACAGTCTAACTGCGGCCCAAAATCGCTCACGATCTGATCTGGTATGCCATATTCGGCACAATGTGATTTGATTTTGCTGATTACCATTTTTGCTTTGGAATCAATTATACTTTTAACTCCCAGAAGTTTGACTTGGAGCACAATGTTATGAGAAAGTCTTTCTGGTTGTAACTGAACAGGTCTGTGCCGATTTTCTCCCACGCTCGTTCTGGTACATTATGGCTCATGAGCGATTCTTTTGGTTGTGCAATCTCATACTCACGGCAGGTTTCACAGGTTTGAATCCTTCTTTCAGTTCGTGGTTCATGCTAGTCCAGCGGTTAAGCTCCCATATTTGGAGGAATTGTGCAAAAAATGAAAGAAGCATGAAAGCTGGCGAAAGTACTCTTTAGAGCTTATTGATGAATTTCAGATAAAGGGCCAAGCTGAAAAAAAATTATCTTGCCCAACTTCCAAGATGGCGGCCAAGATTGCCGCCAGATAAGAAAATGTCAATAACTTGAGTTATAACGTCCCCAGAAAACATTGCAGATTCTCTGATATTATGTTCTTTGGGCTGAGAAAATCAATTTTTGGGGTTTTAAACCTGTTCAGATACTCATTAGCTCGGTTTTTTATCCAGATTTGGTAATATATCCATTAGTCCAGCGGTGAAGCTGCATATTGAGAAAATTATGCAAAAGATGAAAGAAGAATGAAACTTGGCATAATAATTATCCAGACCATACTCTATATGTTCAGATATGGTGCCGAGGAATTCACCATGTCTTGGTAAAAATCCAAGATGGCGGCCAAGATGGCCACCGAAATATAAAATTTCAATACAGCCGGTTATATTTGCCCTAGAATGCATTGCAAGTGCGCTGTTTTTTTGTTATTGGGGTCGAGAAATTCATTTATAAGGGTTTGATGTCTGTATCATGAATGTGTGAATTAAGTCTGATTTTGTTGGTATTGAAATTGTACTAAAATTGCACATCTAACGGTAAAACGTATTTGTTGATTACCCTGCTGAAATTTAATATATTTATTAATTAATATTTAATATTTAAACACTGTCTCTTTCAATGAAATGAAAGGGACAGTCGATTGGTAAAGGTCCGTACAGAGTCGGTTGTTTGCTTCGTGTTCTCTGAATCCGTCTACTACTTTGCCATCCGACCCATGGAAAGTGCCTTGTAGTTGTTTTACAATCCATGTTAAAGAAATTTTTTGTTTCAAGATGCATAATTGTAGATCGAACTGAACCTTGCACATAAGATAAAAAGAACCGATAGTGAGTTGGAATGGTGTGTGTTTTACCAGAAGAAAAACGCTCTTGTCCTGCCAAATCTAAAAGAAAATATTCAGGCACAGGTAATTAAAAATTGCTGGCAATATTACAAAAAAAAGTAATAAACTGTTCTGTTCAGTAATAATATTCAGAAGTAGTGTATTCTCAAAAATGTAGGTTCACTTAATGAAGCAGATGGTATGAGATACAAGTTTCCCAAGCATTCTGCAATTGGACATAAAACTGACAAAGGGAAGAATAACTGTGCTTAGGTGCCAGATCTCAGAAGCTGAAAGCACAGAAAAGTTACAATCACCAAACAAGTCGATAAAAACTCAAACCAAACTTTGTACTGAATTTTGAGGTAATCAAGTTGAAGATTAAATCATATCTGGAACCTGAGGGTGCATTATATTTTTTTAACCTTGTTTTGTGAATTCGACTCTCTATATCTTCCGCCTTGCTTTTCCATGTTCTGAGCATCCATCCATGAAAGATCAGCTAGCTTGAACCTGGCAGCACCGACTCATACATGTAGTGAATATTTCTAACAATACATGCAGGTACAACAGGAATCTACAAATATGCATAATGTCAGCAAATGAAAGTATTTTGTTGACATAAACACATTATGCAGAGTGAATTTTAATGGCAAATCGTTGGCAAGGAACTAGTTCTATATCACAAAGAAAGCATCACAACAATGGGCAGTGATATTTCATGACACGCGTTGGTTCTTTCATACGAGCATTCTGTCTAAAGTCTGCATTGTCACCATATCACAAAATTAGTAATCTGCAAAAGGTATCTACATGAGTATTGATTATTTCATGCATTTATCGCCATATTACAAAGGCAGCATAAAGCAACATGCTGCGCACCTCTAATTGTGTGCTGATTCTGTTTTCATACCAACATACAGTCTGAAAGCCATCACTTCATGGCATAAGAAGCTTAGAATCCATATAGAAAACTAGCATGAGCTCCTACATAAGCGCGTATCTTGTCATGCACGCATGTAGTCTAAATAAATAAAAAAATAAAAGTCTTTCCTTTGAAACAGACTTGATGTTCAAATACATGTAACTAGTACATTTAAATTCAATTTCAGCTGAACTTTCTTCCATTTCTTAATTGCACTAATAAAGATTTGAATGTTAAGTTGATGGTAAAATTTAATATCATGTTTGTAGATTTTTAAAATGTTCTTACTATTCTTCACGGATATATCAAGCTTCCACTTTGATACGAGACAGGATACCTAAATTTCTTTCATCCCTCACATCTGCAAAGCAGTTAATACATTCGTTAGCATGCAAATAATGGGATATCAAACAGAGGAAAATAGAAATGAAATATTAATATAATAAAACCTACCCCAGCAAATGACACTTTCATTTAAAGGTGCGGTATTAAAAAAAATTATCAACTTTAACCGTTGGGTGTGCTGATGAAGAAGGGACTTTTAGCACGTACAATTTCAGTAGGTACACAAGGCAGAATATATACACAGCTGACAGGTGTAAGCTTCTTACCTAGGTCTGTATCCTGCCACCCACGCATTCAGTCTGATGTAAAAGTTAGAAGCAAGATAAACTCTATATTATATGGATTGTCTAATTTATTTTATTATAATAAATAGTTTATATGGACAGTTAGTTATAATTACTATTACAAGCCGCTCTCCATGGCTCGGATGGTGGCGTTTGGTGGTATATATACAGAATGGAGGAAAGCGAAGGACAAGGAGGAATTCACCCACTTTGGACGGGCCATTACAACCCACTAATAGGAACGATGATGATTAAGCGTTTTACCACTCGATTGTCCATTACATTACATAGAAACAGACATAGGGTTCAAATACGTAATATATATATATATATATATATATATATATATATATATATATATATATATATATATAATGTCAGCACAGTTGGATTTATGCATTTGATATTTCCCAATTGCACTAACAGAGGTTTACATGAAAGCTGATCGTAAAATCTGATTACATGTATGTAGGTTTAAAACATTCTAATGATTAGTGTTTACGGACATATCAAGTTTTTTTGCAACCATCACCTCTTCAAAGCAATTATAATTGTAAGTATGCAAATAAAGTAAAATTCAGAGGAAGAATATTGCAATAAAAATTGTTCTACTATTCAAGCATCTAAATGCATGACAAACCTGAGCCATCAAAGGACACTTTCATTTGAATACAATCACAATGTATGCGACTACTGTGCAAAAACCAACAAATAATGTTTGCTGTACATGTGCTAGTAAACGAAAGCAAATTCGGGACAATTTTAATATAAACAAAACCAGGATTCATTCACTCAGTCATTTTAAACCCCTTTAAATGAATTTATGGACCCTAAAAACATAGGAATAGTGCACTTGGAAAGCATTATAGGACAAATATAACCGAATGTATTGATATTTTATAATCCGGCGGCCATCTTGGCCGCCATCTTGGATTTTGACCAACATGGGGTGAATTCCGCTTGGCCTTATATCTGAAAATATTGAGTATGGTCTGGCCAACTATTATGCCAAGTTTCATTCTTCTTTCACTTTTTTCACAATTCTTCTCTTAACAGCTGGACTACGCCTGGCCAGTAAACGCGATCTCTGGCGCTTCTAAGGCATCCGTCTATCCCTGTATGGCCAAGGTATCAGATCTCATATCCTTAGGGACTACTAGTCTCTCACCACGAAACACTAGTCCATCACTGACGGTGAATTCATCCCGTATGTTGAAGAACGGAAATACTAGTGTTGGGAGTCTATTCATATCATTTGGCCAGATTTCCTGGATTACTGTTTTAAGCTGTTGCAGCACTGGGTCACAGCTGGTCATCTGTTGTATCTGTTTTACTCTGTCTATTGGTGCTATCAGATAGGACAGAGCATTTACACTGACAAATTCTTCTTGACCATGCTGATCTTTCAAATAAGCCCTGCTAAGAGTGGTGCAAACACAGACCAGATGCCCTTCCATTTCAAACACAAGGGAGTCGCCTTTAACATGCTTTATTGCATAAAGCTGGCGTTCTGAAATTACAGAAACAATAAACAAGTCCTTAAAACCACATACTGACTTGTTGTGATCCTTACTGTTTATAATATAAAGACATATCTGTATGAGTGTACCGTAACATTATATACTCTAAGCAAATAGTCTCTGAAGTATCCATAACTAGAGTCCTATATAGATAGACAGCTTTAAGTTGAATTACAAAACATCAGTCCTATTGCAAGTATTATATCATACACTCCCTAGCCCTATTATTCAGTTTACCTAAACATTAATGTGCATGTTCAAATTGCAGTTATATTTAACTATGGGAACATTAATGACATATATAGCCATATAATAACGTTCTCTTTCTGGAAGAAGTTGAACTTAATCATAAATATTTAGAGCACTGTGAATCCTGACAATTAAATAATATAAAAGTCTCATATAGTGTCTGGTCTTACAGGTGTTATCATAATGAAAACTATCAATTAAGCAATTACCACAAATAAGCACTACAACACAGAATGATGCAACCTGTGAAATATTTAAACCACTTGAATGTAATATGACATATTGACAAGCCTGTATGCATCCTACATGCATTCAATTTAATGTGAAAGCCTTCTTACAATCTTAAACAATACCCCCAAATGCTCAGTCAAATATTCCAATACAGACAGATAAACAATGTGATTATATTTACTGCCGGTATACAAAGTCTCAAACGATATTATAGTAATCTACCCTTATTTACCTTTGGTACAGACATCAAACGAATAATATTGCCAGAATACATGAATAGCACAGCAAACAAACATCTCGGAATACTTAAATTCGTCCTCAGTGTCAAACTCGCATATTAAATTAAGCTTTAATGCTGACAACCGTATGAAACTCATCCTCGGCGTCAAACTCAAACATATTAAACTCGACCGCAGTACAAAGTGGGTTTCTTATGATTTCAGATTTAAAGCATAACGTTTATAACTCACAGAGATGTAGTTTCACCGTACAATGTATATAAAATCAATTATAAGGCTACAATACCTGAGGAGTGAGTCTCCCTCGGGCTTGAAATTACAAGAAATCGTCACAATCACTGAAAGAGCGCCGCTGGACTGCTTACGGGTCCCGAGCTTCAAACTTTTCGACCTTCACCTTTACAAATTCGCATTAAACAAAAGGGGAGCGGCCCCTAAACTAATTACGCGGGACCATTCTTACTATCAAGTCGCGCTATACGAAACAACCTCCGGGGGCCAGAGATGGACGGATTATGACTCGGCTTCCAATAGCAGACAACATCTTTGGACTGACCGTTTGTATTCTCCGTTCTTGGTTCTGACCTTGACGTTCCTGTTGATGCCGTCCTGCCCCGGATAGACCTCGAGAAGTCTGCCCATGTCCCACCTGCCTCGTGGCGCAGCTGAGTCCACGAGCAAGACAACATCTCCGGGTTTCAACTGTCGCCCCTTTGTTTTCCATTTGACTCGTCTGGTCAATGTCGGTAGATAATCTGATATGAAACGTTGCCATATCCGTTTGACCATGGCTTGTACGAATTCGAATCGCTTGTGTAAGTTCTTTGTTTCCTCGAATGGGCCTTGTGGTATGTCAACAGTAGCTCGTCCCAACAGAAAATGGTTTGGTGTTAGTGGCTGTAAGTCGTTTAGATCATTCGGAGAATAACCTATGGGTCTTGAATTTAACAGAGCCTTAACCTCTGCGAAAACTGTAGACATCTCGTTCCATGCCAGCCTTTGGTCTCCTATTACTTTCATTGCACGTTTTACCTGCTTTACGAGGCTTTCGTAGAATCCCCGCTGATTCGGACTAAGTGGTGTGATAAACTTCCACGTCACCGAATGTAGCATCGCAAATTCCTTGAGTTCTTGACGCCCTGCTTGCACGAGTTTTTTTAGTTCCTTTTCTGTTCCGACGAATGACGTCCCATTGTCACTTATAATTGTAGTCGGCCATCCGTGCGTGCTAACAAAACGCCTGAGAGCCTGGAGGAGGGCCTGGGTTGATAAGTCGTCGACAATCTCCAAATGAACCGCGCGGACGGTTCCACACGTGAAAAATGCTCCCCATGCCTTTCTGGATTGGGTCCTTCCGAACTTTAGGTTGAATGGCCCAAATAAGTCAACGCCTGTTGTTGTAAAGGGTGGTGATTGTACCCTCATTCTCTCTGGGGGAAGATCCGCCATGAGTGTGGTGTGTGGCGGTTGCCTTAATTTCCGACAAACAATACATTTCCTGACAATTAATTTTGCTAAATTCCGCCCTCGCGTTATCCAGTACCTCCGTCTTGCTTCACATAGTGTCTTTTCTGCTCCTGGATGAATCGCCTTTGAATGGGCATCAGCCATGACCAACTTCGCTATATGGCTTGAGCCTGGTAACAGAACTGGATGCACTTGGTCATACGACAAATTTGAACGTTTAAGCCTGCCTCCTACTCTTACAATCCCTTCCTTTTCAAATGGGGAAAGGTCACTGTATTGTTGCCTCCAGTCACCCAAGTCCTCTTGGGCTTTCAAGATCCAGTGTCTCTCTGATGTTTCGCGCGGTGATAATGTGTCCCTCCGCTTATCCTTATTTCTGGCATTGTGCAGAAACCTGTAACACCAGGCTGTGACTCGAAGCATCTTATGCCAATCAGAAAAATCTCTGCACTCAATGAAAGATGTTGCCTTTATTACACCGCAGACCAGTTTCTTGGGTTGTTTTCTCTCTGGATCTTCCAGGGGAGTGCCATCCTGAGCTGGCTGTTCTGGCCAATCCCTTTCTGATCTCACAAGAAATTCTGGTCCCTTAAACCAACGTCCCTTCAAATCTGTCACTTTGAGACCTCGACTCAGATCGTCAGCAGGGTTTTTGTCTGTGGGTATGAACCTCCAGTGTGGGGATCCCATGTCGCTTGAATCTCTGCCACCCGGAGACCCACAAACTGCTTTAAATTATGGGACTCTGATTTGATCCAATGAAGCACGATTCTGGAATCTGTCCAAATTGTCGTGGTTAAATCCGTTCGTAGCTCCTCATGAATGGTTTTAGCCAATCTGGATCCGATCAATGCTGCTGCCAATTCCAATCTTGGGATTGTTGTTTGACGTAATGGTGCCACTCTAGCTTTGGCAGCAATCGGCTGGATATACGGTGTGGTAGAACCAGGCGATTTTGTCCGAATATATGCGATAGCGCCATACGCCACCGAACTGGCATCCGTAAATACATGCAATTCTGCTTTCTGTCTTATTGCCTCTGGTTTCACGCATCTTGGAATCTCTAGTCCTTCAATACTCTTCAGTTCCTCAAATAGCCTACCCCATAAGTCTTGATAATCTTCCGGGAGTGGGTCGTCCCATTCCATGCCCAACTTCCAAGTGTTCTGCATCGCAATTCTGGTTTTGATAGTCACTACAGCAGCAAGATCAAGCGGATCATATATCATTGACAGTCTCGATAATACTATCCTCTTGGTCAGTATACCCGGTTTCATTTCCTTTACTTGAAAGTGAAGCATATCTGTCGTCGGTTTCCAACAGACGCCGACCGTTTGACACTGTCCTGACCGTCAAGACTTACATCTTGTGTGCATCCGTTATCGTGATCCTGCACTGCCTGACGTTCGTGTTCCTTCCTTATATCAGAAGAACAAATCCACTCTTTGATCTGGAAGCTAGCACTGCCGAGGATCACTTCCATGGCTGCTTTTAGTCTATCTGCTTCCTGAAACGTAACACATGAGTGAATGATGTCGTCAACATACCGATCACGTTTAAGAAGTACAGCTGCTTCTGGAAATCTGGACTGAAACTCTTCGGCTACCTTGAGCACCCCAAAACTGGCCATAGATGGTGACGGTTTATCACCGAAAGTGATCCTTGTCAAACGATAGACCTTCGGTTCTTTTGAGACATCTATGTCTCGCCAAAGAAAGCGGTGGACATGTGTATCTTCCTCCATGAGACACACCTGAAGAAACATCTTGGATTTATCTCCTATGAAGGCCACCGGTTCTTCTCTGAAGCGAAGAAGCACGCCAAAAAGGTCCCCAATCAGGCATGGTCCCTTGTACAGAAGCGAATTCAATGATACCCCTTTGTAGGTGCACGCTGGGTCAAACACAATCCTCAAAGGAGTGCTTGGTTTATCTGGTCTGTAAACCCCATGGTGAGGAAGGTAGAACACTGGTTTTCCGCCTCTGTTGTCTATTTCAGCTGGGGTAAGCTGAACTGCCGATCCCTGCTGTATATACTGGTCTATAGCCTTGCAATACAACTCGGCCATCTCAGGTTTGTTCAACAGTTTCCTTTCCAAGGAAGAAAGCCTACTCTCTGCCAATTTATAGTTATCTGGAAGCTGTTTAGGGTCCTCTTTCCATGGTAGACCTATGACGTACCTGCCGCCGTCCTTACGACATGTTGTCTCGAAAATATCTTGGGCTCTCTGGTCTTCAAGCGACATCACTTTTACAGGACAGGAACAACCTGGTGTACGAATCCCTAGAGTCTCCATGTCATATAATGTCTCCATGTTGACCTTCTGGACAAAGTTGATTGAAACATCAGGCGTACGACTATTACTTGGTCCTATCACAAACCATCCTAGCTTGGTTTTCTTTCCGACCGGTTCAAAGTAGGCGCCCTTACGAATTTCCTCCTTAACATGAAGATGACTGTACTGAACTCCTAGGATCATATCTATAGGTCCTGCCTTAGTGAGAATTGTACATCACTCAGGTGTTGGAATGACGACAGCCAATGTCTGTCCAGAGGATGGACGCTAACAATTGTATTGTCTATTTCGTGGGCCTCAATTTAATATTCTCCTACAGCCTGCAACGGGGAGATCCACACTTTGATCCTCCTGCTATCACTCTGGTCGAGTCTCTGCCCTCCAACAACTGACAGTTCCAGGGCCTCTCTCTTGCCTTGCAGTCCCAAAGCCTTTGAAAAGTCTTTCCTAATAATTGTGGTTGCAGCCCCACTGTCGATCAAGACGTTTCCCTGCCTAACCTGTCCATTATTTGATCTGAATAAAACCCTGACAACCGGCAGCAAACCATCCTTGTCAAAAGCTGTAGTAACAGTGCTAGAAGGGGGAGGGTCTGTGTGTAGGAGACGATGATGCTGTTTATCACAACCTGCTTTATCACATTTCTTTTTTGACCTGCACTCTCTCATAGTGTGGCCCCTGTTGAGACATCCGTAACACAGTCTCTGCTCTTTTGCTGTTTTGAAACGCTCTGACACTGTCGAGTCACTGAAAGTTGGGCACTCACTAACTCTGTGCTGATCACTGCACACAAAGCATTTCAATTGCCTTTTTCTGTCCTCTGATAGAGGTTGGCCCTTAACTGCATTAACGCCTCTGCCTTTGTCCTTCTGCCAGACTCTCTGTTCAGCTCTGCCCCCTATCTCAAGGTCGCCGAAGTCTGGGTCGTAGCTTATCTTGACTTGCTGTTGCAGTAGAGTGCTGATGTGGTCAAGAGTCGGCATTGTCCCATTTTCTCTCAGCTCTGCAGCCTTGACCTTCCACTTGATGATCAGGTGGTCAGGAAGACGCCTGACCATTCGACGGAGACTATCTGAGGCATTAACATCAGAATGAAACCCTATACGTTTCATGGTAGCAAGACAATTAATCATATCAAGTGAGAAATTAAGTAAACCTTGTCTATTACCAGGCATGATCTTTGAACCCTTGGTCAGCTTATTAATGTGAGCCCTAGCAATAACACTTTTATCACCAAACTGCTCTTTCAACAGTTTTAAAGCAGTTGCATACATAACACGTGCTGACCCTAAACCGCAATTGCCCTGTCTGCATCACCAGTGACATGCATTTTCAATTGCAACATACGAATATCATTTGTCAAATGATATTTGTCATGAATATGGAGCTTAAAACTTTCAATAAACTCAACATATTGCAAAGGATTACCATCAAAATGACAAAGTCTCACATTTGGAACGTCTTTGGTAGCTTCAAGTCTATATAAAGCATCAGCGACAGACCTTGTCGGTGTCATCTCTTGGAATTCTACCAAATCGTCTATCCAGGAATCAAACACATACATCCTTCTTGACAGATGACCTTGGCTCGCCGCGAATTGACCTCAAAACATTTTATATTGATCGCTCATGTGTACGGTCTCTGGGAAAGGAATATTAGACCTTTGTGTATTGCTAGGCTCTACACAGTCATCTGCTGACATATCTGGATCTCTCTGTCTCACTGTCTCTGATATAGATTCGCGCACATTATGGTGTGTATCTCTCTGAGGAGCACTTGGCTCAGAACGTTCGTTTGGAGGCCTCGATGTTGTATCTCTGTCAGAATTACTTCTGGTCACCACAGATGTCTGCCCTGCCTGGAGAGTAAGGCTTCTATCACCTTTAAGAGCTTTATAAGCTGCTTTACGATCTTCGATTTCTTCTTCAAATTCATAAAAGTCTGTGGCTAAATCTGCTTCCCATTTATCAAGAGCAGCATGACCCTCAGCTTCAGTCAGGTCATACAGTTTACCATGTAATTCACAAAGAACATTAAAGTCTTTCTGTATTTCCTGCATTTCTCTATTTAGTCTCCTTTCGCCCACAACTTCTATGTGGCGTGAAGAATCACGTAATCTGTTCATAGCTCTTGTCATCTTTGCTCTAAGAGACTTTCGCTTTTCTTTAATCTCAGTCATTTTTTCTTGTTCTTGGTCATTCCCAGACTGCTCTGGACCACTATCATCAGCAGGGTTCGATCCTGTACCTGGCATCTTGTCTATGTCACCACTACTCTGGTTGTTTGCTAAGTCGACACAACATGCTCATCAATTCCTCAGAACTTTGGTGCAAACACAGACCAGATGCCCTTCCATTTCAAACACAAGGGAGTCGCCTTAAACATGCTTTATTACATAAAGCTGGCGTTCTGAAATTACAGAAACAATAAACAAGTCCTTAAAACCACATACTGACTTGTTGAGACCCTTACTGTTTATAATATAAAGACATATCTGTATGAGTGTACCGTAACATTATATACTCTAAGCAAATAGTCTCTGAAATATCCATAACTAGAGTCCTATATAGATAGACAGCTTTAAGTTGAATTACAAAACATCAGTCCTATTGCAAGTATTATATCATACACTCCCTAGCCCTATTATTCAGTTTACCTAAACATTAATGTGCATGTTCAAATTGCAGTTATATTTACCTATGGGAACATTAATGACATATATAGCCATATAATAACGTTCTCTTTCTGGAAGAAGTTAAACTTAATCATAAATATTTAGAGCACTGTGAATCCTGACAATTAAATAATGTTTGGTCCCAACGGAGTCTAAGCATCTGTAACAATTATAATATGGGGGGTTTGTTTGGTGTCCTCACGCTTCACAAGGCATATACGTGTCTGAGGGTCTGTACGGATCTGTACAAACTTAGATAGTATAGACTCTCCCCGCCAGAGGCTGCAGCGCTTGTATTGTTTACTATATATGTCAGCGCTGCAAGACTGCAGCAAGTCTTACAGGTGTTATCATAATGAAAACTATCAATTAAGCAATTACCACAAATAAGCACTACAACACAGAATGATGTAACCTGTGGAATATTTAAACCACTTGAATGTAATATGACATATTGACAAGCCTGTATGCATCCTACATGCATTCAATTTAATGTGAAAGCCTTCTTACAATCTTAAACAATACCCCCAAATGCTCAGTCAAATATTCCAATACAGACAGATAAACAATGTGATTAAATTTACTGCCGGTATACAAAGTCTCAAACGATATTATAGTAATCTACCCTTATTTACCTTCGGTACAGACATCAAACGAATAATATTGCCAGAATACATGAATAGCACAGCAAACAAACATCTCGGAATACTTAAATTCGTCCTCAGTGTCAAACTCGCATATTAAATGAAGCTTTAATGCTGACAACCGTATGAAACTCATCCTCGGCGTCAAACTCAAACATATTAAACTCGACCGCAGTACAAAGTGGGTTTCTTATGATTTCAGATTTAAAGCATAACGTTTATAACTCACAGAGATGTAGTTTCACCGTACAATGTATATAAAATCAATTATAAGGCTACAATACCTGAGGAGTGAGTCTCCCTCGGGCTTGAAATTACAAGAAATCGTCACAATCACTGAAAGAGCGCTGCTGGACTGCTTACGGGTCCACCGCTTCAAACTTTTCGACCTTCACCTTTACAAATTCGCATTAAACAAAAGGGGAGCGGCCCCTAAACTAATTACGCGGGACCATTCTTACTATCAAGTCGCGCTATACGGAACACCCTCCGGGGGCCAGAGATGGACGAAACAAAGAAACAAAGAGTGTCTGCAATGTACATATGTTTCCCTTTGAGGTATTTTTTAACGTCTATGTTGTACGTCAGGGCACGTAGTAACATGCATTGCAGGCGTTTTGGTGCTCTCTCGAGGGGTTTCTTGGTAATGGTCTCTATAGCGGCTTATGGTCGGTGTATACATTTACTGGTCTCCCATAGGTGATTTGGCAGGGCCTCCGAGAGGATTCTTTTAAGGCGGTACAAAATGTTGCCCCTGCCCAGCACTATTATTTTTATTATTATAATTATTATTATTATTATTATTATTATTTTATATATATATATATATATATATATATATTATATATATTAAAAAACTAGGAAAAGACGGTTTAATTAGGAATACCCGTCATGTAAAACCCGCGAAAATCAAATTTAAAAATATGCGTGGCACATATTAAAATTAATTATACGTGACCAAAAGGTCAATTGCCTATTGTGCAGCTGATGAGCACAAGTTGCCTTATTTGTGACACGTAACCTAGAACATTTGATTGAAAGCACCACATAAGAAAAAGAAAGTCTAAAGATCTAAATAACAGAGCAGTTTGATTGTCCAGGGCTGCACCAAGACCACTTTTACTTGCGTCGCATTGTATCACGAGTGGTTTGGCAACATCGAAGTATGCTCGGACTGGAGCCCTAGTCAACAGTCTTTTAATCTCATTGAGTGCTTTGTCTTGTACACTGGTCCATGACCATATCACATCTTTGAGTGAGCATGCTGATTGGCTGCATGTAGTCCGACAGCTTTGGTACATATTTTGACAGAAAATTCACTGTTCTACGAAGTCGCTCGACTCCTTCCTTATCAGTCGGGGTTTTCATGTTCTGCACAGCTTCGACTTTGGCTGGATCAACCTTGAGACCATCATAACTGACAATATGGCCTAAGAATGGTATTTCAGTCACTCGATATCTACATTTCTCAAAGTTGAGAGACATACCCTTCTGTAAGCATCTTTCCAGCAGTTTATGGACACGAGTTTCATGTTCTTAGTTTGACAAAGTAAATGACAGTCAAAATTCCTGATGATATCAGAGGTTTTCATCCTATCCTCACCATATATACTAAACTTCGTACCATTGTAAATGCGTACAGCATCAGGTCCTATGCTGTGTAGTAGCAAAGCAGATTCTATTTCTCTGACTGACCATCTAGCCGAGTTTTGATCAGATCAGCGACTGTGTTAGAGTCAATGTTAAGCACGGGAGGTGGCGACACCTGTCAATGTCGGTAGATAATCTGATATGAAACGTTGCCATATCCGTTTGACCATGGCTTGTACGAATTCGAATCGCTTGTGTAAGTTCTTTGTTTCCTCGAATGGGCCTTGTGGTATGTCAACAGTAGCTCGTCCCAACAGAAAATGGTTTGGTGTTAGTGGCTGTAAGTCGTTTAGATCATTCGGAGAATAACCTATGGGTCTTGAATTTAACAGAGCCTTAACCTCTGCGAAAACTGTAGACATCTCGTTCCATGCCAGCCTTTGGTCTCCTATTACTTTCATTGCACGTTTTACCTGCTTTACGAGGCTTTCGTAGAATCCCCGCTGATTCGGACTAAGTGGTGTGATAAACTTCCACGTCACCGAATGTAGCATCGCAAATTCCTTGAGTTCTTGACGCCCTGCTTGCACGAGTTTTTTTAGTTCCTTTTCTGTTCCGACGAATGACGTCCCATTGTCACTTATAATTGTAGTCGGCCATCCGTGCGTGCTAACAAAACGCCTGAGAGCCTGGAGGAGGGCCTGGGTTGATAAGTCGTCGACAATCTCCAAATGAACCGCGCGGACGGTTCCACACGTGAAAAATGCTCCCCATGCCTTTCTGGATTGGGTCCTTCCGAACTTTAGGTTGAATGGCCCAAATAAGTCAACGCCTGTTGTTGTAAAGGGTGGTGATTGTACCCTCATTCTCTCTGGGGGAAGATCCGCCATGAGTGTGGTGTGTGGCGGTTGCCTTAATTTCCGACAAACAATACATTTCCTGACAATTAATTTTGCTAAATTCCGCCCTCGCGTTATCCAGTACCTCCGTCTTGCTTCACATAGTGTCTTTTCTGCTCCTGGATGAATCGCCTTTGAATGGGCATCAGCCATGACCAACTTCGCTATATGGCTTGAGCCTGGTAACAGAACTGGATGCACTTGGTCATACGACAAATTTGAACGTTTAAGCCTGCCTCCTACTCTTACAATCCCTTCCTTTTCAAATGGGGAAAGGTCACTGTATTGTTGCCTCCAGTCACCCAAGTCCTCTTGGGCTTTCAAGATCCAGTGTCTCTCTGATGTTTCGCGCGGTGATAATGTGTCCCTCCGCTTATCCTTATTTCTGGCATTGTGCAGAAACCTGTAACACCAGGCTGTGACTCGAAGCATCTTATGCCAATCAGAAAAATCTCTGCACTCAATGAAAGATGTTGCCTTTATTACACCGCAGACCAGTTTCTTGGGTTGTTTTCTCTCTGGATCTTCCAGGGGAGTGCCATCCTGAGCTGGCTGTTCTGGCCAATCCCTTTCTGATCTCACAAGAAATTCTGGTCCCTTAAACCAACGTCCCTTCAAATCTGTCACTTTGAGACCTCGACTCAGATCGTCAGCAGGGTTTTTGTCTGTGGGTATGAACCTCCAGTGTGGGGATCCCATGTCGCTTGAATCTCTGCCACCCGGAGACCCACAAACTGCTTTAAATTATGGGACTCTGATTTGATCCAATGAAGCACGATTCTGGAATCTGTCCAAATTGTCGTGGTTAAATCCGTTCGTAGCTCCTCATGAATGGTTTTAGCCAATCTGGATCCGATCAATGCTGCTGCCAATTCCAATCTTGGGATTGTTGTTTGACGTAATGGTGCCACTCTAGCTTTGGCAGCAATCGGCTGGATATACGGTGTGGTAGAACCAGGCGATTTTGTCCGAATATATGCGATAGCGCCATACGCCACCGAACTGGCATCCGTAAATACATGCAATTCTGCTTTCTGTCTTATTGCCTCTGGTTTCACGCATCTTGGAATCTCTAGTCCTTCAATACTCTTCAGTTCCTCAAATAGCCTACCCCATAAGTCTTGATAATCTTCCGGGAGTGGGTCGTCCCATTCCATGCCCAACTTCCAAGTGTTCTGCATCGCAATTCTGGTTTTGATAGTCACTACAGCAGCAAGATCAAGCGGATCATATATCATTGACAGTCTCGATAATACTATCCTCTTGGTCAGTATACCCGGTTTCATTTCCTTTACTTGAAAGTGAAGCATATCTGTCGTCGGTTTCCAACAGACGCCGACCGTTTGACACTGTCCTGACCGTCAAGACTTACATCTTGTGTGCATCCGTTATCGTGATCCTGCACTGCCTGACGTTCGTGTTCCTTCCTTATATCAGAAGAACAAATCCACTCTTTGATCTGGAAGCTAGCACTGCCGAGGATCACTTCCATGGCTGCTTTTAGTCTATCTGCTTCCTGAAACGTAACACATGAGTGAATGATGTCGTCAACATACCGATCACGTTTAAGAAGTACAGCTGCTTCTGGAAATCTGGACTGAAACTCTTCGGCTACCTTGAGCACCCCAAAACTGGCCATAGATGGTGACGGTTTATCACCGAAAGTGATCCTTGTCAAACGATAGACCTTCGGTTCTTTTGAGACATCTATGTCTCGCCAAAGAAAGCGGTGGACATGTGTATCTTCCTCCATGAGACACACCTGAAGAAACATCTTGGATTTATCTCCTATGAAGGCCACCGGTTCTTCTCTGAAGCGAAGAAGCACGCCAAAAAGGTCCCCAATCAGGCATGGTCCCTTGTACAGAAGCGAATTCAATGATACCCCTTTGTAGGTGCACGCTGGGTCAAACACAATCCTCAAAGGAGTGCTTGGTTTATCTGGTCTGTAAACCCCATGGTGAGGAAGGTAGAACACTGGTTTTCCGCCTCTGTTGTCTATTTCAGCTGGGGTAAGCTGAACTGCCGATCCCTGCTGTATATACTGGTCCATAGCCTTGCAATACAACTCGGCCATCTCAGGTTTGTTCAACAGTTTCCTTTCCAAGGAAGAAAGCCTACTCTCTGCCAATTTATAGTTATCTGGAAGCTGTTTAGGGTCCTCTTTCCATGGTAGACCTATGACGTACCTGCCGCCGTCCTTACGACATGTTGTCTCGAAAATATCTTGGGCTCTCTGGTCTTCAAGCGACATCACTTTTACAGGACAGGAACAACCTGGTGTACGAATCCCTAGAGTCTCCATGTCATATAATGTCTCCATGTTGACCTTCTGGACAAAGTTGATTGAAACATCAGGCGTACGACTATTACTTGGTCCTATCACAAACCATCCTAGCTTGGTTTTCTTTCCGACCGGTTCAAAGTAGGCGCCCTTACGAATTTCCTCCTTAACATGAAGATGACTGTACTGAACTCCTAGGATCATATCTATAGGTCCTGCCTTATGTGAGAATTGTACATCACTCAGGTGTTGGAATGACGACAGCCAATGTCTGTCCAGAGGATGGACGCTAACAATTGTATTGTCTATTTCGTGGGCCTCAATTTCATATTCTCCTACAGCCTGCAACGGGGAGATCCACACTTTGATCCTCCTGCTATCACTCTGGTCGAGTCTCTGCCCTCCAACAACTGACAGTTCCAGGGCCTCTCTCTTGCCTTGCAGTCCCAAAGCCTTTGAAAAGTCTTTCCTAATAATTGTGGTTGCAGCCCCACTGTCGATCAAGACGTTTCCCTGCCTAACCTGTCCATTATTTGATCTGAATAAAACCCTGACAACCGGCAGCAAACCATCCTTGTCAAAAGCTGTAGTAACAGTGCTAGAAGGGGGAGGGTCTGTGTGTAGGAGACGATGATGCTGTTTATCACAACCTGCTTTATCACATTTCTTTTTTGACCTGCACTCTCTCATAGTGTGGCCCCTGTTGAGACATCCGTAACACAGTCTCTGCTCTTTTGCTGTTTTGAAACGCTCTGACACTGTCGAGTCACTGAAAGTTGGGCACTCACTAACTCTGTGCTGATCACTGCACACAAAGCATTTCAATTGCCTTTTTCTGTCCTCTGATAGAGGTTGGCCCTTAACTGCATTAACGCCTCTGCCTTTGTCCTTCTGCCAGACTCTCTGTTCAGCTCTGCCCCCTATCTCAAGGTCGCCGAAGTCTGGGTCGTAGCTTATCTTGACTTGCTGTTGCAGTAGAGTGCTGATGTGGTCAAGAGTCGGCATTGTCCCATTTTCTCTCAGCTCTGCAGCCTTGACCTTCCACTTGATGATCAGGTGGTCAGGAAGACGCCTGACCATTCGACGGAGACTATCTGAGGCATTAACATCAGAATGAAACCCTATACGTTTCATGGTAGCAAGACAATTAATCATATCAAGTGAGAAATTAAGTAAACCTTGTCTATTACCAGGCATGATCTTTGAACCCTTGGTCAGCTTATTAATGTGAGCCCTAGCAATAACACTTTTATCACCAAACTGCTCTTTCAACAGTTTTAAAGCAGTTGCATACATAACACGTGCTGACCCTAAACCGCAATTGCCCTGTCTGCATCACCAGTGACATGCATTTT
Organism: Sipunculus nudus; assembly: GCA_026874595.1. Classification (NCBI taxonomy): domain Eukaryota; kingdom Metazoa; phylum Annelida; class Sipuncula; order Golfingiida; family Sipunculidae; genus Sipunculus; species Sipunculus nudus. The sequence continues at coordinate 49,824,188 of CM049312.1, forward strand.
CAATTGCAACATACGAATATCATTTGTCAAATGATATTTGTCATGAATATGGAGCTTAAAACTTTCAATAAACTCAACATATTGCAAAGGATTACCATCAAAATGACAAAGTCTCACATTTGGAACGTCTTTGGTAGCTTCAAGTCTATATAAAGCATCAGCGACAGACCTTGTCGGTGTCATCTCTTGGAATTCTACCAAATCGTCTATCCAGGAATCAAACACATACATCCTTCTTGACAGATGACCTTGGCTCGCCGCGAATTGACCTCAAAACATTTTATATTGATCGCTCATGTGTACGGTCTCTGGGAAAGGAATATTAGACCTTTGTGTATTGCTAGGCTCTACACAGTCATCTGCTGACATATCTGGATCTCTCTGTCTCACTGTCTCTGATATAGATTCGCGCACATTATGGTGTGTATCTCTCTGAGGAGCACTTGGCTCAGAACGTTCGTTTGGAGGCCTCGATGTTGTATCTCTGTCAGAATTACTTCTGGTCACCACAGATGTCTGCCCTGCCTGGAGAGTAAGGCTTCTATCACCTTTAAGAGCTTTATAAGCTGCTTTACGATCTTCGATTTCTTCTTCAAATTCATAAAAGTCTGTGGCTAAATCTGCTTCCCATTTATCAAGAGCAGCATGACCCTCAGCTTCAGTCAGGTCATACAGTTTACCATGTAATTCACAAAGAACATTAAAGTCTTTCTGTATTTCCTGCATTTCTCTATTTAGTCTCCTTTCGCCCACAACTTCTATGTGGCGTGAAGAATCACGTAATCTGTTCATAGCTCTTGTCATCTTTGCTCTAAGAGACTTTCGCTTTTCTTCAATCTCAGTCATTTTTTCTTGTTCTTGGTCATTCCCAGACTGCTCTGGACCACTATCATCAGCAGGGTTCGATCCTGTACCTGGCATCTTGTCTATGTCACCACTACTCGGGTTGTTTGCTAAGTCGACACAACATGCTCATCAATTCCTCAGAACTTTGGTGCAAACACAGACCAGATGCCCTTCCATTTCAAACACAAGGGAGTCGCCTTAAACATGCTTTATTACATAAAGCTGGCGTTCTGAAATTACAGAAACAATAAACAAGTCCTTAAAACCACATACTGACTTGTTGAGACCCTTACTGTTTATAATATAAAGACATATCTGTATGAGTGTACCGTAACATTATATACTCTAAGCAAATAGTCTCTGAAATATCCATAACTAGAGTCCTATATAGATAGACAGCTTTAAGTTGAATTACAAAACATCAGTCCTATTGCAAGTATTATATCATACACTCCCTAGCCCTATTATTCAGTTTACCTAAACATTAATGTGCATGTTCAAATTGCAGTTATATTTACCTATGGGAACATTAATGACATATATAGCCATATAATAACGTTCTCTTTCTGGAAGAAGTTAAACTTAATCATAAATATTTAGAGCACTGTGAATCCTGACAATTAAATAATGTTTGGTCCCAACGGAGTCTAAGCATCTGTAACAATTATAATATGGGGGGTTTGTTTGGTGTCCTCACGCTTCACAAGGCATATACGTGTCTGAGGGTCTGTACGGATCTGTACAAACTTAGATAGTATAGACTCTCCCCGCCAGAGGCTGCAGCGCTTGTATTGTTTACTATATATGTCAGCGCTGCAAGACTGCAGCAAGTCTTACAGGTGTTATCATAATGAAAACTATCAATTAAGCAATTACCACAAATAAGCACTACAACACAGAATGATGTAACCTGTGGAATATTTAAACCACTTGAATGTAATATGACATATTGACAAGCCTGTATGCATCCTACATGCATTCAATTTAATGTGAAAGCCTTCTTACAATCTTAAACAATACCCCCAAATGCTCAGTCAAATATTCCAATACAGACAGATAAACAATGTGATTAAATTTACTGCCGGTATACAAAGTCTCAAACGATATTATAGTAATCTACCCTTATTTACCTTCGGTACAGACATCAAACGAATAATATTGCCAGAATACATGAATAGCACAGCAAACAAACATCTCGGAATACTTAAATTCGTCCTCAGTGTCAAACTCGCATATTAAATGAAGCTTTAATGCTGACAACCGTATGAAACTCATCCTCGGCGTCAAACTCAAACATATTAAACTCGACCGCAGTACAAAGTGGGTTTCTTATGATTTCAGATTTAAAGCATAACGTTTATAACTCACAGAGATGTAGTTTCACCGTACAATGTATATAAAATCAATTATAAGGCTACAATACCTGAGGAGTGAGTCTCCCTCGGGCTTGAAATTACAAGAAATCGTCACAATCACTGAAAGAGCGCTGCTGGACTGCTTACGGGTCCACCGCTTCAAACTTTTCGACCTTCACCTTTACAAATTCGCATTAAACAAAAGGGGAGCGGCCCCTAAACTAATTACGCGGGACCATTCTTACTATCAAGTCGCGCTATACGGAACACCCTCCGGGGGCCAGAGATGGACGAAACAAAGAAACAAAGAGTGTCTGCAATGTACATATGTTTCCCTTTGAGGTATTTTTTAACGTCTATGTTGTACGTCAGGGCACGTAGTAACATGCATTGCAGGCGTTTTGGTGCTCTCTCGAGGGGTTTCTTGGTAATGGTCTCTATAGCGGCTTATGGTCGGTGTATACATTTACTGGTCTCCCATAGGTGATTTGGCAGGGCCTCCGAGAGGATTCTTTTAAGGCGGTACAAAATGTTGCCCCTGCCCAGCACTATTATTTTTATTATTATAATTATTATTATTATTATTATTATTATTTTATATATATATATATATATATATATATTATATATATTAAAAAACTAGGAAAAGACGGTTTAATTAGGAATACCCGTCATGTAAAACCCGCGAAAATCAAATTTAAAAATATGCGTGGCACATATTATAATTAATTATACGTGACCAAAAGGTCAATTGCCTATTGTGCAGCTGATGAGCACAAGTTGCCTTATTTGTGACACGTAACCTAGAACATTTGATTGAAAGCACCACATAAGAAAAAGAAAGTCTAAAGATCTAAATAACAGAGCAGTTTGATTGTCCAGGGCTGCACCAAGACCACTTTTACTTGCGTCGCATTGTATCACGAGTGGTTTGGCAACATCGAAGTATGCACGGACTGGAGCCCTAGTCAACAGTCTTTTAATCTCATTGAGTGCTTTGTCTTGTACACTGGTCCATGACCATATCACATCTTTGAGTGAGCATGCTGATTGGCTGCATGTAGTCCGACAGCTTTGGTACATATTTTGACAGAAAATTCACTATTCTACGAAGTCGCTCGACTCCTTCCTTATCAGTCGGGGTTTTCATGTTCTGCACAGCTTCGACTTTGGCTGGATCAACCTTGAGACCATCATAACTGACAATATGGCCTAAGAATGGTATTTCAGTCACTCGATATCTACATTTCTCAAAGTTGAGAGACATACCCTTCTGTAAGCATCTTTCCAGCAGTTTATGGACACGAGTTTCATGTTCTTAGTTTGACAAAGTAAATGACAGTCAAAATTCCTGATGATATCAGAGGTTTTCATCCTATCCTCACCATATATACTAAACTTCGTACCATTGTAAATGCGTACAGCATCAGGTCCTATGCTGTGTAGTAGCAAAGCAGATTCTATTTCTCTGACTGACCATCTAGCCGAGTTTTGATCAGATCAGCGACTGTGTTAGAGTCAATGTTAAGCACGGGAGGTGGCGACACCTGTGGGCGATGAAAGGTACTAGAACTAGGACACGATGTGACAGACTGACAGCGGTACCACCTGGATTAGACATCGTGGCTTTTATAAAGAAGTGACAGTAGTATAAACACGTTAATCCAAGGTTATAACTGTCTTTACACAAGTTTGTTTCAGGGTTTCTCACAGTGCTCGAGCTGGTTTTCGGTTTCTGTGCGAGCGCATTTGGAAACTTCAAAAGCAAGATGGCGGCTAACACGAGCGCTGGAGTCAGACGCGACGAAATCATCAGATTTCTGCGTTCACAGATCCGCAGACTTACAAAAACATAGATATCAGTCCGTAACAGTCTTTGTTGAGAATAATCCCCGCGCTGCCACCATGTTAAAGTTCTTTATGCGGGTTCAATAAGCAGTAACAACAGACGACACGTTAGATCTGGTACTTGTGCATTTTGGCGGGTTTTTTAGAGGCTTATTTTCTAATCTTTAATGCAAATTATAAACAAAAGTAATATACTGTAATATACAAGAGATGTATAATTTTAGAAAAATAAGGGTAATATAATGAAAGATAGTGTTTTGTTATGCATGACGTTGATGACGTCGGCATGAAAAGAAGCTATATTTAAGCATTTTTGCTCATTATATCTAAAACATATCGGTTATCAAACACTTTAATCCTTTTTCTTATATAAGTAAACATTTCTCCTTAATATAGAATAAACAATATTTGGAAATAATGCGTTAAAAATGGTAAAATAAGCCTTTTACAAAAACCCGCTAAAATGCACAATTACCTTAGATCTGACAGAAACTTTATTCCAGGCCTACGTCACAGAACGTAGGGTCAAAGGTCTCCGAAGTGTGTTGGTCTATAACAGACCGCAATAGAGAAAACTAAAGATATCCGCGTATTATGACAAAATGTTACAGGTTGCACACCAATATCTTATATAGAGTGCATGTAAGCCTGACTGAGAGGCTAACAACGTACGCTACTCCTGTGGTTATACTATGGAAGAGATCCTGGTTTATTTTAAAAATGCTGCTCCCGTGCATGTGGTAGCGTTGTTCACAGACGAGTCTACCGGTATTGAGAAGGCCATCGAAGTCTTTGAAATTAATAAATGTACCCAGGATGTTGCAAAATTTCGATAATCATTACAGCTCCTAAGCAAAGCCGGTTTTATCCCTTTAAAAATCAGTCCAGCTAAAACTGAGGATGAAGGTCTTATTGAAGAAGTTCAAAATAAAACAGAATATCTAGTAGTACAAGGAGGTGTACTAGACCATTTTCTTGAAACTGTCAACTGGTCAACTAACCGCCCTACATGGAAAATAGGGAACAGACTTGAAGTAACTAAAAAACCGCTGGATACAGTTCCACTAAATTGTAGCTTAGTCCAGAAGCCTAACTTACCATGCTTTTCCGGAGACCCTGGCTCAAAAAACAGCCCTAATGTTCAATTTCGGTACCATGTTCAGTGTCTTTCAGGAAAATCCTGCATATCAGGATTGGGAAGTAGTAGAAGCTATGAGGTCCTCTTTTAGGGGAACAGCGGCAGAAATGAGCGTTTGTTAAAGCCAAGACAGTATCATACATGATCGCTCCACCAATTCGACATCACTTTCGGGAGGTAGAAGATATCAGTGAAGTAAAGGGCCAGGGGCGGATCCGGGATTTTTCAGTTTGGGGGGGGGGGGGGGGGGAGAAAAAAAAAGGGCCCATGGGTCACGGTGCTTAGCTTTATTATAATCAAATATGATTTTGAAGAAGGGGTAGACAAATGTTGGTTTTGTGTGGTAATATAAGCTGATTTATGAGTATGATGGCGTTTAACTCAAGTTATGTAAAGATTTTTTGATAAAATCCTTGGAGAGTGAAGAGGACTGATGTCATTTATATTATTTTCATTTGGAAAAGGAGTGATATTGTCACAAAAGTTTTGACTTGGCCTATTGCAGCAGAAGTATTTGGGGAAAAAAATGTCAAATAATATGGTTAACAGTGTTTTTTTCGGGGTATTCTGAGGCAAATATTTGTCGCCTTTTTCTGACAAATTCACAAGTTTGCTAAAAAAGTTTTTTTTTTTCTTTTGGTTGAGTTGGGGATGAGGGCAGGGGGTCGGTGGCAACCGATTAGCTGCTTACATTTCATCACACTTTCCATCAAACCTTGCTTTAATCGGTAAGCAAGGCCTACAGGTCTAATGCTAACCTGTGCAATCGGATATACGCCAGGTATAATGCTTCAATGCTGGACCATTCCTTTTCAAGTACATACGTAACATGTATATCAACAATGCAAGTACTAAACATTTTGAACAAGAAACATTACACAAACATCACTGCTGAAATTCTGGCATAGGTGCACACAACACAAAAATTATTGTAGCTGGCACCACCAGTATTGTATACAACAAGCTATCAGAGATATACACATATGCCCAATTTCAGATTGATCTGTCAAACCCCTCCTGAGAAATAAGCAGGGACATACACTGTGCAAAAATTATTGTAGGTGGCGACACCTGTCTTTTGAACGAGAAAACCATTAATGACGCATTATCAGGTCAAAATATCAGGCCGATACATCAAACTTCCCTCGAGTTTGATGCACTAGGCTGACCAGGCTTAGGTGAGAAAGGCAGTTGCCCCGAGTGAACTGTGACCAATTGCTAGCTGAAGCTACTGCACTGAGTAATCTCTTAACCTGCACCTGTCTAGACTGAGTGAACCTTTGCCCTGTACCTGGCTGCACCGAGTGAACTCTTGACCTGTTGCATAATCTGACACAGTTGGCAGTCTGCCAAAGCTATAAATAGATCTAGACTGACCTTTGGGATCAATCTGATGCCAAGGGCAGTCTGGTAAAGCTATAAATAGAATGCAGCTACTGATGTGAGTGAACTCTTGACCTAAACCTGGCTGCACTGAGTGAACTCTTAACCTGTTGCCTAATCTGATACAGTTGCCAGTCTGCCAAAACTATTAATATATCCAGGCTGACCTTTTGCCTGTTGCCAAATCTGAAATAGTTGGCAGTCTGCAAAGCTATTAACCTGAAATCTAAATGTCTAATGGCATTTAGTAATAGATGCTGATAAACTGGTGTCAGGCTAGATGTAACTGCTTCACACAGCTAACATATAAGGTAAAATGACTCCATTTAATCTCCATAATTCAGCCAAAATTCATTCATGTGGAACCATCAAAGAAAGTTATTATAAGAATTATTGTGGGGATTATTCCTGTAAAATATTAAACAAATTGGCCTCAGTGGCGTCAGTTGCAGGTTTATAACTCATATAGGAAAATACAGCAAAATGGCTAAGTTCAGCTTTCCGTAACTCAGCCAAAAATCACTGAACCAAAACCATTTGAACAAACTTGAATTACCAATGTCTCAGGATAATTAATGTGTGAGCTTTAAGAATTTGGCCCAGTGGTTTTCGAGAAGAAGATGTTTGTAGCCCCTGAGCTAAAATAAGCTGCTGTGGCATATGACTAAATTCAGCTTCCCATAACTTGGCCTAAAGTCACTGAACTGAGACCATTTGAACAAACTTCAGAAGCACTACCCTAGGATCATTTCTGTGCGATATTAAACAATTTGGCCATATGGTTTCAGAGAAGAAGTTGTTTGTAGCCCTAAGTATGATACGGACATTGATGACACCCGTACAAAAAAGGCCGATGCAGCTGGCGCCACCAACACCTCAATTTTAGATATGACTCATGTGACCAACATTGGTATAAAATTTGGTGATGATAGCTCCAGCTGTTTCTTAGATAGTAATTTTATTATGCTTTTTTGGACAGATGACTAAGTTAAACCTCCTGTAACTCGGCCAAAAATCACCAAACTTATACCATTCGAACAAACTTGAGAGAGATTGTTCCAGGAATTATTTTGGTGAAATACTGGACAATTTGGCTGAACAGTTTTGGAGAAGAAGATTTTTAAAAGTTTTTTAGCCTTTTCCCTATAAAATCTAAGAAAATGCAGTTAGCCTAAAAATACGCAAAATCCGATAGAGTGTTTTAGATGACTAATTTTTGCATAAAATTTGGTAATGCTAACTCCTGCCGTTTTCAAGATAGTATGGGTTAACGTACAGACGACGGACGACAGAAGACGGGCGACGCCACACCATCGCATAAGCTCACAGGTTCGCTAAAAATTATAGCCCCAGCTATGGTTTTATAATGTGTGTTGAGAAATATTAATAATTATGAAATTTGTATCTGAACTTTGAATTATCTTTATTAATATTTACTTTTAGTCATATTACAAATAAACTGATTCAAGAACCAAGTCTCTTTTGCAAACGTTGCATAATTCATAAAAAATGTGAAGTACTTTTTATGCAGCACATGTTAATGTACGGATGTAAAATCAGTCGTCTATAACATAAACAGTAATTGAACATAGTTTCTTATTTATCAAGTATTTTTCATTGTACTGTGACTTAGTAACGTAGTAACCTTCTAAACATTACACTAACCGATTCGAAAGTATAATTGAACAATTGTAATAATGTTGTAACAATTGTGTTAAATCAGGTAATAAACTAGTGGCCCACGGGCCATGACGCTCAGCTGAATTCAAGGAACGTTAAACAATGAGCAAAAAGACTGCCAGAGTGCAAATAAATCATGAATTTTGTGAATAGTCCTTAGAAATTAGTTACAGTGGGGTTTTTGACCAAAAAGTCCAAATATTCAAAGTCGGAAGTTTTTTGTCCAACTGCTGAGTGTTAAAATCATTATCGTTTGATACGAGATTGGATGGGGAGGTTAATTCATAGATATGGACATGCACAATTTCAGGCCAATACGGCACACCACTTCTACGAAAAGAGCATTAAATAATTCTACAGTAACGGGAAATTAGGTGGCGCCACCTGTCTGGTTTAAGAGAAAATTTTCCAAGATGGATGAACGTGCCAAATTCCAGACCAATACCATGAACCACTCCTGAGATATGAGCAATTTTCACCTAAAGCCCACGTACGGATGGACGCCATTGGAAAACGAATGCACATGGTACCACCAGTCTGAAGTACAAGATGGAGGAGTCATATATCTAAGGATATGCACGCTTTCAGGCCAATACGGCAAATCACTCCTGAGGAAAGGGCATTAATTTATTCTGCAAAAACACCTAGCTGCCGCCACCTGTCTGGTCTACTAGAAAACTCTCCAAGATAAATGGACACGCCAAATTTCATACCAATACCTTGAATCACTTCTGAGATATAATTTTCACCCGAAGCTCATGTACGAATGAACACCACGGGAAAGCGATTGCAGAAGGCGCCACCAGTCTTGAGTACAAGATGGAGGAGTCCAAGATCTATGAATATTCACAATTTCAGGTCAATACGGCAAATCACTCCTGAGAAAAGAGCATTAACTTATTCTACAAAATGGGAATGTAGGTGGCCCTTCTTGTCTGGTTTACGAGAATATTATCCAAGATGGATGGACGTGCCAAATTTCAGACCAATACCTTGAACCTCTCCTAAGAAATTTACACCAAATGCAAATATACGGATGGAGGCCACGCGAAAACGTCTGCAGATGGCGCCTCCAGTCTTGTTTACGAGACGGGGGTTTCGAGGATCTATGGACATGCACAATTTCAACCTAATACATTGAAGAACCACTGAGACGAACAGATGGCAAATGCACAGATGGACGCTATTCAAAAAGTATTAAAGATGGCGCCACCAGTCCCGATTACGAGATGGAGAGATCCAATGTCTATGGACATGCAAACTTTCAGCTCAATACATACAAAACCACTCCTGAGATATGGGCTGTTATCTAAAAAACATCCAATTTCGTCCTGCACAGAAATAATTGAAGGTGGCGCCACCTGTCTTTGTTGCGCACAACTACATAGGTGAAGGAACAACTATGCTGGGTTTCGGAGAGATCGGCCCAAGGGTCTCAGAAGAGTTCTCTGGAAACGAACGCTGCGGCATCGGCAGAACCTTTAGATGAATCGTTAGGTGATAAGGTAGAAGATTCTAGGTCAAACATTGATGATTTGTGCCCTGTTAACAGATGAAGCTATATTTGAAGGTCTAAAAATAGTGAAAAAAAATGCAAAAAAATCGAAAAAATACAGGTGGCACCACCAGTCTGCAGGAACTGATGAAACACTCCATGATCAATAGGCATGCAAAGAATCATAGCGATCAATGCATCAGTTATTCAGATTCTGGAGCTTCTGTATCAAATTTTTCATTATTTGGGGAGGGGGGTATTTACAAGCCCCATAGCTTGGCGGATATGGGTAACAGAGACCTATTTTCAGGTTTCAATGAAGACTTTTAATAGATCTCCATGGATGGTAAGTTGGAAGATTCTAGGTCAAATAGTGACGATTTGTGCTCTGTTAACAGATGACGCTTCATTTTAAGGTTTCAAAAATACAGTAAAAACTATGTAAAAATTCGAGTAAAAAATCCATCAGTCTGCAGGAACAGATGAAACACACCATTATCAATATGCATGCAAAGAATTAACGCCATCAGTGCATTAGTTATTCAGATACTAGAGGGGTAATTACGAGCCCCATAGCTCGGAGGATTGGGTTACAGAGACTAAATTTCAGGTTTCCATAAAGACTTTCCATGGACCTCCCTGGTTGTCAAGTTAGAAGATTCTAGGTCAAACAGTGATTATGTTTGCCCTGTTAACAGATGACCACTTCATTTTAAGATCTCAAAAATAGAGAAAAAAAGCGTAAAAATTAAAAAAAATACAGATGGCGCCACCAGTCTACAGGAACTGATGAAACACTTCATAATCAATACGCATGCAAGAAATCGTGGCAATCAATACATTAGTTATTCAACTACTGGAGTTTTTGTATCACATTTTTAATTATAGGGGGGGGGGCAGGGGCTACTTACGAACCCGATACCTCGGAAGATATGGGGAACAGAGACCTAATCTCAGGTTTCCATGAATACTTTTCATGGACCTCTTAAGATGATAAGTTGGAAGATTCTAGATCGAACGGTTACAAATTGTGCCTTGTTAACGGACGTCAACTTCATTTGTAGGGCTCAAAAAGAGAAAAACATGCGTAAAAATACCAAAAAAATACAGGTGGCGCCACCAGTCTGCAGGAACTGATGAAACACTCCATGATCAATAGGCATGCAAATAATCATGGCGATCAATGCATAAGTTATTCAGATATTATTCTCGGGGATACTTACAAGCCCCATAGCTCGAAGGATAGGTCGCACTGACCTAATTTCAGGTTTCCAAGGAGATTTTTTATTAACCTCCTTGGATATTTAGTTACAGGTTTCTAGGTTCAGCGGTTACAATTTGGTCCCTGCTAACGGACGGACGGACAGACTGACGACAGGACGACGGACATAGCGCCATAACTATACCTCAGCAGACTTTCAGTCAGCTGAGCTAGAATCTGCACATTATGGCAAGCTGGATAATAAATGTCTCCCTTTAAAATGCATTTACTTGATAGATGTACCACAGGAAATATTAATGTGCATGCAGTATTATAATAATGAGACATTTCCTGGGTAGCTAATCCCTGAGCTGAATTTCCATAATACCGCCTCCTCATAGTAATGTGCGCATCTCTATTCTACATCTATTATCAGAAGATAAAGTGTCAATCTAAGGGAAACGATGTACAATGAATTTAGACATATTAACATGACAAAATTTAAACACCAGAATATTCTTTCATAAAATAAGTAATACCAGTACTCTAGTAAATAAAATCAAATTTAACCATGTACTATGAATCCAGTACTACATGACAGGGAAGAGCATCAGCACTGGGATGAAGACGCAACTGATCCATGCTGAACTCACCTATAAGATGCCTAGCTGGTGACCACAAGGCGTAGAAACATTCCAATGAAAGCTCTGCTTCTCAACGCAGCAGTTCACACATGCCCCGCTGGCGGCCAAACACGTCTACCCGTGACGACATGAGCCTGGTTCAACAGAACACAGGGAATATAAGAAAACCTGCTAAACCACAACTTACTTAAATGCTATCAAAACAAGCACATTAGTTAAGGCAATTATCTTATAACTGATGTTTCTCTTCTTTACATAAACACGTATATGATTGCAGTGTGTAAGTGGTATTTTTTTTTAAAAATTCGCCATTTATAAGGGACACTTTTCTCAATATTTTCTTTTAAAAATATGACCACTAAATATTTTTGTTAAATCATCGCCCTAAAAGGCAAAATGGTTGAATATGCATGCATTAATACTGCTTGAGTGCAAAGTGTCTGATTTTCAGAATAATTTTCTTTTACAGATTCTCTGTTTCAATATAAAATAAATAAAATATACAATTTCATTTTCTTTCATTCAAATAAACATTTATGTGTTATTTATTCCATTTGCATTTTAAAAGTGGGTCATAATAACATTCATTTTACCATCGAATGTTCTTTAATTCACAGGACCAATAATACAAAAATTACATTTGTAAGAAAAATAAACAGCTGCACAGTAAACGCAACATAAACATTACATCACAAAAGATAAATTGTTATCATCGACTTAACCAATGTCATCTGTAACAGAGGAAAATAACTAAAAATCTGTGACCTATGTATATGGACAATGTTTTGAAGAAGGATAGGACTTCTCAAAAGGTAACTAGAAATGATAAGGGGGGGGGGGGCGGCTAACGTGTGTGGGCTAACGCCACATTGGGAAGCTTTCCACGGCTGCCATGATTTTGGATTACCCTCATGATATTAAATGTTTTGGTCTGGTCTGGCAAGTAATATGTCGAAATATAGGTTTTATGGGTGGGTAAATGATTAAAATAATTTAAAATAACAAAAAAAAGATTTAAAGAGATATGCAGTTTTAATCAAATGATTGTTACAGTCATCCTAATGTATTACTTCTACCAGCAGGATTAAGCACATCTTTCAGCAACTTAACTCTCTCTCTCTCTCTCTCTCTCTCTCTCTCTCTATATATATATATATATATATATATATATATATATATATATATATATATATATATATATATATATATATTTATATATATATATATTTATATATATATATATATCCTTCAACTTGTAGAGGCACATATTTACATGCTTATAGGCAGCGATTAAGTCCAGTTAAACATGTTGGGATAAACATGATGTGTTTGGATACGAGTCCGTCCAACCAGGGACGGACTCTTAACTGCTCATTACACTTTCATGGAACAGCAGATAATGAAGCATAATGATCAAAAGAATGCTACAGCTGCAAGTGAACCAGTCAATATGGACAGAGGAGCAACAATCCGCATTCGATTTTTAGCTCAGCTGACTGAAAGTCATCTGAGCTATAGCGATCACCCTTTGTCCGACGTCCGTCCGTTAACCAGGCACAAATCGTAACCACTGGACCTAGAATCTTCTTTCTTGACATGCAGGGAGGCTCATGAAAAGTCTTCTTGAAAACCTAAATTAAGGTCTCTGTTGCCCAAAACCTCTTGGTTATGGGGCTTCGAAGTACCCTCCAGAATCATGGAAAATTTGATACAAAACCTCAAGCATTTGAACAACTAATACATTGATCACCATGATTCTTTGCATGGGTATTGATCATGGAGTTTTTTCATCAGGTTTTGCAGACTGGTGGCGCCACCTATATTTTTTCGATTTTTTTAACGATTTTTACTATTTTTTAAGACCTTAAAAGAAGCTTTCATCTGTTAACAGGCCACAAATCGTTATGACTGGACCTAGAATCTTTCAACTCGACATCCTGGAGGCTCCATAGAAAGTCTCCTTGCAAACTTGAAATTAAAGGTGTCTATAACTCATATTTCCCAACTTATGCGACATGTTTGAGCACCCCAGAAATAATGCAAAATGCACACAAATGCCAGATTCCTCAGGAATGGGTGAATGAATTTTCATAAAATTAGATGTGCCTATGCGTCTTAATGAACTTAACCTTATTTGCATGAATGATGATGCCACCTCCATCATCTTAATTAGTTCCCTATGCAAGGACATATTGTCAACATGTCATTCGGCTGAGCGTCATGACCCATGGGTCACTTGTTCTGCATAAGCATTTGCCATTCAAGTACAAACATGAGAATGGTGTCTGCTTCTGTCTGTATGCTGGCATTTTATTATATTTTGTGGTTTCCCCATGAAATCATTATAAAAGACGTAGTTGTCTGAATATGCAATTTTGTTGTCAGGTTTTCGTGTACCATGAACACGTTTTCGAACTTTAGAAGTTGTTCGAGTTCTTCCTTCTGTAGACTCTAGGACATGTCATTGAACATTAACTTCCATGGATATGTTTGGTGTCTTGCTAATATATGCTGCTGCGGTTGTCCCTCTCATGTTCATTGCCCTTTATGTATATTCAATGTCAAATGGATCAGTGGCTATACGCTCCCGAGGCAGCGGAAGTCTTGCGCTTCTAAAGAAGCTACTGATTTTCTCGCATCCTGCTTTGACCGTTTATGCTGCACTTATACACCAGGTGGTCTGTCTGCTGGAAAACACTGCTGATGTGTCTAGCAGCCAACCAAATACCAGTCAACAAACACTCGACAGGCATCAGGCTCCGCCCAGAAACCACGTGAGGGCCATTCTCTCTAAGCCTGTAGCCTGTTCAAAGGGTTGCCGGGGCGATGAGCTGTCACTCAAAACGAAATTAGCTCCGTGCATTCCTCGCTTGGCTGGTAAAACGTTTTGTCTTCCAGCACAGGGTCTTATCTAATTGGACGAAAATACAGTGCTCCCCTCTTGTGTAGAGATTCAGGATACGAGGTCATAACAAACAGCGCTTACGATATAGGTAGTAGGCCTATAGGTAAAGCGCTGTAAAGAGCATACAGTGACTACAACTGGCAGCTTTTTGGTAATGTGCACAAATGTATCCAAGCAGCTTTAATTTAAACCCAGTGAGGGTTTCTTTGTCTTCAGATGGTGTAGCAAGTCTCCAGATATTTCTCATGTCAATCAAAGTAATGTATTCATTCCAACAAGAGTTGTCTGCCTCTTTGTTTTACATTTCCAGACTGTTAAGTTATCTTGCCTGTTGGGGAAACATTCATCTTCCACACCTATCATTTAACCGAGTTCAAATTGTCTTTGCGTCCGTCTGCAGGTTAGCTGCCATATATTTTTTTTACATAGACTGTGGAAAACATTCCTCCTATAACAATTAAAGTTACTGGAACTCCCCCTTGACTGTCTATGTACCTCAGCATCAATTGGTTTTGTATTTGAGGGCATACTTTTTTGGAGGACATCATCACTTTCACTGTTAGAATGACTGTTTCGAAAGATCGGACAAATTCATCAGAGGCGAGCCTTCCAGACTACAGTGAGCAAAGCCTAATATGATAAGATCATATTACAGGCAATTTTGTTGATGCAGTTCACTTTGGGAACTATGCAGAGATGTTTCACTCCTCTGTACATAGCATCTTAATCTGCCACCATGGCTCTGGTCAATGATCCAACTAAAATAGAAAAAGGCCAAAGTTATCAGGAGAGAAGGAATTCAGTTGTAATAAAAATTCTTAAGACTGTTAAGATAATTGGGTATTCATGAAATATTTTCACAATACGGACAATCTAACAAACTCAAGAATGGCAGAGTAATAAAATAAGATATAACTTCAACTCCCGGAGTCTCTTAACATTGTATTGGGTACAGGCAAGATAATATGACTAAAAAAATCGATGTTTAATTACCTTTTCAGCTAGAAATACATTCTATGATATACTGTCACGTGATGAAACCTTAAGGAAGTCATTATGTGAATGCTGGCATCGGAAACATACAGCATAGGATTGTCTTGTATGTGGAGTCAGAAAATTCTGAGGGTCTAATATTTCGTAGTTTTGACATGAAGCACTTTTTGTGGGGTTAATCTTTCCTGTGTAGTTCCTGTTGTTGTTTACTGACTTCACTGAGGTAAACAAGACCAGCACGTGATTGTCTTGTCTCAATGTCTCTACAAGAATAGATTACGTGTCTGTTGGACAGTTGAACAAGTCTCTTTTGGACTGTCCCGTTTGGACGGGTCCCAGTTGGACGGGTCCCAGTTGGACGTATCCCATTTTAGACGCTATGTTATATTGACGTGATCATACAATTTAGTAGCCCGGGATATGACGCTTTATGAACAAGCAAAAAAATCATAAAACTGGATATCTGCTGACCTAAAACGGTAAAAGTATGAAATCTAACGCAATCTACCCGTGCGCATGAATTAATATTTAAAACGCTTTCGATTTTTTTGTTATCTTCTTTCTTCCCTGGGGTATTTTTCGTGAATCCCAAAAGAAATTCTCACCAATGTTATCCGTATCGTTAAAATCATCAGAGTGACAATAACGAATCATTTAAATGTCAAATAAATAGCCTACGTCTTCTTCAATAACTGATGTGCGGTTGGTATGTTGGGTCCACTTATAGACATTTGCAATATATATATATATATATATATATATATATATATATATATATATATATATATATATATATATATATATATACCGGTAAGCTAGGTTCTGGATGAATTTGTATTTTTGATCCGATATATCACATTAAACCATATACTGTCATATTGTCAGTTAAGATATATGCACATTTCCAAGAAAACAGAGTAGAAAGTCGGTTTGGAAACCCGTACCATAGCAGGGATATATGGTAGAAAAAGGAAGTGGTTAAACAGCCGGCAGGGTGCCGTCAGTTAAGTCTACAGGCTAAACGGCCGGCAGGAAAAATTGACCTTGCCGGCAGTCTAGCCCACAGGCTAAACTGCCGACAAATGAATGCTTGCTCTGAGTTTCAATGTACTCAATACTATCCATTATTATTTTGACACTGGGCTGAAAATATAGTGCTGACTTACCAAATTAGATATTTTGCTAGTCTATATGTAAGAATTACCATTTGGTGTGGATATTTCTTGCATCATCTCACAACACAATAGCTTTAATTTTAGTTACCCATCAAGTTTGGTATCAACGGAAAGTACTTTTCACTGGTAGTTATATGGTATGAATTTTAGAGTGGCACAAGTGAGCATTTTAGAGCAGTCAAATACGACTATTATTCAATTTTATTTTAATTTAGCGTGAATTTTAAAGTGTTATATAACTTTAAATACGCTAAACAACCCATCAAGTTTGGTATCAACGGAAAGTACTTTTTACTGGTATTCACATGGTATGAATTTTAAAGTGGCACAAGTGAGCCTTTTAGAGCAGTCAAATACGACTATTATTCATTTTTTTTACTTTAGCGTGAATTTTAAAGTGTTATATAACTTTAAAAACGCTAAAGAACCCATCAAGTTTGGTATCAGCGGAAAGTCCTTTTCACTGGTAGTTATAAGGTATGAATTTCAGCGTGGCATAAGTGAGCGGTTTAGAGCAATCAAATACGACTATTATTCAATTTTTTTTAATTTAACGTGAATTTTAAAGTATTATACATCTTTAAATATGCTAAAGAACCCATCAAGTTTGGTATCAACGGAAAGTACTTTTCACTGGTAGTTATATGGTATAAATTTTAGAGTGGCACAAGTGAGCGTTTTAGAGCAGTCAAATACGACTATTATTCAATTTTATTTTAATTAAGCGTGAATTTTAAAGTGTTATATAACTTTAATTACGCTAAAGTACCCATCAAGTTTGGTATCAACGGAAAGTACTTTTCACTGGTAGTTATATGGTATGAATTTTAGAGTGGCACAAGTGAGCGGTTTAGAGCAGTCAAATACGACTATTATTCAATTTTTTTTTTATTTAGCGTGAATTTTAAAGTGTTATATAACTTTAAATACGCTATAGAATCTATCACGTTTGGTATCAACGGAAAGTACTTTTCATTGGTAGTTATATGGTATGAATTTTAGAGTGGTACAAGTGAGCGTTTTAGAGCAGTCAAATACGACTATTATTCAATTTGTTTTAATTTAGCGTGAATTTTAAAGTGTTATATAACTTTAAATACGCTAAAGAACCCATCAAGTTTGGTATCAACGGAAAGTACTTTTCACTGGTAGTTATATGGTATGAATTTTAGAGTGGCACAAGTGAGCATTTTAGAGCAGTCAAATACGACTATTATTCAATTTTATTTTAATTTAGCGTGAATTTTAAAGTGTTATATAACTTTAAATACGCTAAACAACCCATCAAGTTTGGTATCAACGGAAAGTACTTTTTACTGGTATTCACATGGTATGAATTTTAGAGTGGCACAAGTGAGCCTTTTAGAGCAGTCAAATACGACTATTATTCATTTTTTTTACTTTAGCGTGAATTTTAAAGTGTTATATAACTTTAAAAACGCTAAAGAACCCATCAAGTTTGGTATCAGCGGAAAGTCCTTTTCACTGGTAGTTATAAGGTATGAATTTCAGCGTGGCATAAGTGAGCGGTTTAGAGCAATCAAATACGACTATTATTCAATTTTTTTTAATTTAACGTGAATTTTAAAGTATTATACATCTTTAAATATGCTAAAGAACCCATCAAGTTTGGTATCAACGGAAAGTACTTTTCACTGGTAGTTATATGGTATAAATTTTAGAGTGGCACAAGTGAGCGTTTTAGAGCAGTCAAATACGACTATTATTCAATTTTATTTTAATTAAGCGTGAATTTTAAAGTGTTATATAACTTTAATTACGCTAAAGTACCCATCAAGTTTGGTATCAACGGAAAGTACTTTTCACTGGTAGTTATATGGTATGAATTTTAGAGTGGCACAAGTGAGCGGTTTAGAGCAGTCAAATACGACTATTATTCAATTTTTTTTTTATTTAGCGTGAATTTTAAAGTGTTATATAACTTTAAATACGCTATAGAATCTATCACGTTTGGTATCAACGGAAAGTACTTTTCATTGGTAGTTATATGGTATGAATTTTAGAGTGGTACAAGTGAGCGTTTTAGAGCAGTCAAATACGACTATTATTCAATTTGTTTTAATTTAGCGTGAATTTTAAAGTGTTATATAACTTTAAATACGCTAAAGAACCCATCAAGTTTGGTATCAACGGAAAGTACTTTTCACTGGTAGTTATATGGTATGAATTTTAGAGTGGCACAAGTGAGCGGTTTAGAGCAGTCAAATACGACTATTATTCAATTTTATTTAAATTTTGCGTGAATTTTAAAGTGTTATAAAATTTTAATTACGCTAAACAACCCATCACATTTGGTGTAATTGGAAAGAACTTTTTACTGGTAGTCACAAGGTATAAATTTTAAAGTGGCACAAGTGAACGTTTCAGAGCAGTCAGATACGACTATTATTCAATTAAGTTTAAAGTGTTGTAAACTTTTAAATCGGTAAACTAGCTGATTTCAAGTTAAGGTTTGGATGAGAGCGGTTTATAACTAGAATACGGGTAGTCGGGAAGCGACTACGTGTATCCGCCGAAATCAGAGTGGGACAGGTGAAGTGAGGCATGGATTGAGAGGCAAGGGGAAATGCTGTGAGGTGTGTTGCATATGAGCATGGATGTCTGCAGCCGAAATGTGTTTGTAGGTTTCGCCGCCTACCGCAAAATCCAGAAAGCTGTCCAAGTTGTATACATATGCATAATTTTAGGCAGATAAGTCAAACCACTACTTGTATATGAGTGATTTTATCCCACAGCAGAGAAACAGAAGGACGCTGTGCAGAAATGGTGGCACCAATCTTGTGTATGATTAAGAGCTATACACATGCAAAATTTTGGCCCGAGCAGTCAAACGGTTGCCGAGACATGAGCTTGGATGTCTGTTGCGTTAACGTGAATGTAGGTGGCGCCACCTGTCATAAAATCAAGAAAGCTATTAAGGATGCATACACATGCAAAAGTTCAGGTTGATAAGTCCAACCAGTGCAGAGATATGAGTGATTTTATCCAAAGGCAGATGAACAGATGAACGCTGCGCAAAAGTGGTTGCAGGTGGCGCCACCATTTTTAGTGTACGTCATAAAGCTATCCAAGGGCTACATTTGTTTATAGCCTGATCGGTCAAACGGTTCCCGAGATATTTGGGTTTATGTGTGGAATGAGACGCACAAATGGACGCTGGGCAGAGAGAAAAGGTCAGAGGTCAACCAAAAATGAGGGCGCAGCACTTAACATGTGACCCGATAATAATCCCGAATTTCAAAAGATTCCGCCTAGTGGTTACGGGGGAGTTCTCCGGAAACCTATGCAGCGGCGGCGGCCGACTGTAAACATAGTATCCGCAAAACTCTGTTTTAGTGGATACAATTATGAGACAGGCAGAAAATGTTAATTAGCATAAAAAAGGAAGGGTGACAGAAATTTAAAAGCAGACATAAAGGAGAGGGATATTAGCACAGAGAGAGAGAGAGAGAGAGAGAGAGAGAGAGATTAACACATAGATTGACGGAGAGAGAGAGAGTGAGAAAGAAAATAAAGTAATGATTGAGAGAGAGAGATAGAGAGAGACATGGAAGAAGATATATGTAAGCTTAATACCTCCTAATTCATCAATGGTAATCAGGTGTAAAATATTAAAATAGATAAACATTTGTTCTTGTCTTACAAAAGAATAAATCCATACACACATGAACAATATTAAATCTTTATTTTAGATTGCTCTAAAACGCTCACTTGTGCCACTCTAAAATTCAAACCCTATATCTACCAGTGAAAAGTACGTTCCGTTGATACCAAACTTGAAGGGTTGTTTAGCGAATTTAAAATTTGATGACACTTTAAAATTCACGCTAAATTTAAATAAAATTGAATAATAGTCGTATTTGGCTGCTCTAAAACGCTCACTTGAGCCACTCTAATATTTATACTATGTGACTACCTGTGAAATGTATTTTGCGTTAATACCAACTTTGATGGGTTGTTAAGCGTATTGAAAGTTGTATAATACTTTAAAATTCACGCTAAATTAAAAAAAAAATAGAAAAATAGTCATATTTGACTGCTCTAAAACGCTCACTTGTGCCACTCGAAAATTCATACCATGTAAATACCAGTAAAAAGTACAATCCGTTGATACCAAACTTGATGGGTTTTTTAGTTTAGCGTATTTAAAGATGTATAATACTTAAAAATTCACGCTAAATTAAAAAAATTGAATAATAGTCGTATTTGACTGCTCTAAACCGCTCACTTGTGCCACTCTAAAATTTATACCATATAACTACCAGTGAAAAGTATTTTCCGCTGATACCAAACTCGATGGGTTGTTTAGTATAATTAAAATTTAATAACACTTTAAAATTCACGCTAAATCAAAATAAAATTGAAAAATAGTCGTATTTGACTGCTCTAAAACATTCACTTGTACCACTTTAAAATTCATACCATATAACTACAAGTAAAAAGTACTTTCCGTTGATACCAAACTTGATGGGTTGTTTAGCGTAATTAAAATTTTATAACACTTGAAAATTCACGCTAAATCAAAATAAAATTGAATAATAGTCGTATTTGACTGCTCTAAAACGCTCACTTGTACCACTTTAAAATTCATACCATATAACTACCAGTAAAAAGTACTTTCCGTTGATACCAAACTTGATTGGTTGTTTAGCGTATCTAAAGATTAATAACACTTTAAAATTCACGCTAAATTAAAAAAAAAAAGAATAGTCGTATCTGACTGCTCTAAAACGCTCACTTGTGCCACTCTAAAAATTCATACCATATAACTACCAGTAAAAATTACTTTCCGTTGATATCAAACTTGATGGGTTGTTTAGCGTATTTAAAGATGTATAATACTTTAAAATTCACGCTAAATTAAAAAAATGAATAATAGTCGTATTTGACTGCTCTAAAACGCTCACTTGTGCCACTCTAAAATTCATACCATGTGACTACCTGTGAAAAGTACTTTCCGTTGATATCAAACTTGATAGGTTGTTTAGCGTATTCAAAATTTTATAACACTTTAAAATTCACGCTAAATTAAAAAAAAATTGAAAAATAGTCGTATTTGACTGCTCTAAAACGCTCACTCGTGCCACTCTAAAATTCATACCATGTGAATACCAGTAAAAAGTACTTTCCGTTGATACCAAACTTGATGGGTTGTTTAGCGTATTTAAAATTTTATGACACTCTAAAATTCACGCTAAATTTAAATAAAATTGAATAATAGTCGTATTTGACTGCTCTTAAACGCTCACTTGTGCCACTCTAATATTTATACTATGTGACTACCTGTGAAATGTACTTTGCGTTAATAACAAAATTTGATGGGTTGTTAAGCGTATTAAAAGTTGTATAATACTTTAAAATTCACGCTAAATTAAAAAAAATTGAATAATAGTCGTATTTGACTGCTCTAAAATGCTCACTTGTGCCACTCTAAAATTCATACCATATAACTACCAGTAAAAAGTACTTTCCGTTGATACCAATTTTGATGGGTTGTTTAGCGTAATTAAAATTTTATAACACTTTAAAATTAACGCTAAATTAAAATAAAATTGAAAAATAGTCGTATTTAACTGCCCTAAACCGCTCACTTGTGCCACTCTAAAATTCATACCATATAACTACCAGTGAAAAGTACTTTCCGTTGATATCAAACTTGATGGGTTGTTTAGCGTATTTAAAGTTATATAACACTTTAAAATTAACGCTAAATTAAAAAAAAATTGAATAATAGTCGTATTTGACTGCTCTATAACGCTCACTTGTGCCACTCTAAAATTCATACCGTTTAACTACCAGTAAAAAGTACTTTCCGTTGATACCAAACTTGATGGGTTGTTTAGCGTAATTTAAATTTTATAACACTTTAAAATTCACGATAAATTAAAATAAAATTGAATAATAGTCGTATTTGACTGCTCTAAAACGCTCCATTGTCACGGTGCCACGCTAAAATTCATACCATGTGACTACCAGTGAAAAGTACTTTCCGTTGATACCAAACTTGATGGGTTGTTTAGCGTATTTAAAATTTTATAACATTTTTTATATCAAGCAGGTTTCTAAAAAAGAATAGTCGCATTATTGTAATTATATATAGTGAAATTTGTCTATTAGAAAGCGTGTATTGGCACCGTTTGATATACATGATCTTGACGAAGCCTTGAGGGCAGCGATGATCAGCGAAAGACACTGCAAAGGGGTCTGTCTAAAACGCGGAGAATCCGCGGAGGGATGGAGAATTCGCGGAGAATTCGTGGAGAATTGGCGGAGAGTTTTTATATTCAATATGATACTTTTTAATCCACATTAAAATCACTTAAAACCCCCAACCATATTACTCTTAACATATTTGCGCACTAATAAGTGAACGAAATAATTTTAAAAATCTGTATATAATTAAGCATTTTATGCTTAACAATGTAGACTCGCCGCCGAGTGAATGCGTTACACAAAATCTAATTAACACCCGTCTGAGTCACCAGCAGACACTGACAGATCTTTAGACGAAAACGCAAAACACCTAATATTTGAACAGTTTATTTTGCAAACAATAACAAAACCATGCACGTGTATCAAATTTACAGGTGTTAAACGATATATATATATATATTATTAATAAATCATAATTTTACCTACATTTATTGATAGATAAAAAAAACCACTATCACCATTTATAGTGTATGGACCCAATTTACATGCACAAAGGTGAAACACAAACATTCGACTTTACACACTCACACACAAAATAAAAGATTGCCCCTTTAAGCTAATGAATCAACTTGGCAGTAGGATTAAATAAAATAAAAGAAAAAATAGTAAATATATATTGTAATCACAGTTAAAGAATTATATTTTTCTTATTCTGTACAAAATACACCACACTGCTTTCTGGCCATATCAATACAGAGTATAATAATAAAAAAAATTAAAACTATAGCACAATGTACACATACATACAGCAATAGTACATGAACTTATTTGTACAATCTTCACAAAACCATTTCATTTTTTAATTGCTTTAGTTATTTTAAAGACATATACACATTTAAAATGAAACGATTTATTACATTTTTTCATTTTTTTTTACAACCAATCATGTCTTCGAATAAATCTCCTAATCATCATTCACATTCAATCCGAATGGTCACAGTTGCATTATATTAAGGTTAGTTAGGTTTTGGTATTCCAGGAGAACGTTTTGCTTGAGGAAATGGTGTAAAAATGCCTGAATCGTAACAAGAAACTAAGTGTTGTTGCATCAATCCATTGTTAAAATGTTCAATTTGTTCAATTTCTAAATTGAAACGAAAATCAGCTGCATTTGCAATCACAAATAGTCCACAATCTCCTGATGCTGTATTCGTTGTCTCTGGCATGGCACAAATAAAATCTTAAGAGAAGAACTGAGAGCTGAATTTTACATTAAAGTACAGATTTTTAACTATTTTGGTAACTAAACAGATACGTTAATATATGAAGAGTAATATAGTTGCAGATTTTAAGTAATTTTAACGTGTATTTAAAAGTATTATTGCATATAAAAACTCTCCGCAAATTCTCCACGAATTCTCCGCGAATTCTCCATCTCTCCGCGGATTCTCCGCGTTTTAGATAGACCCACTGCAAAGCGGTGAACAGAACGCTGGTCAGGGAAATATGTTTCCGTCTAAAAGCGGAGGAAGAGCAGGCATTCACGGAGCATTTTCACGAAAAATGGACCTCGGACGTCCGTCGAACTTCACAGTCGTACGTGCAACATGGCCGCGCCCATGGAAGAGAACGTGAGCCAAAAAACAGATACGGCGGGATCTCATATATCAGATAATCCAGAGCCTCGTGCCAAGAAGCAACGACTTTTTGGTGAAGATACTGACTTGCCTAAATTTCTGTCATGGTGCACTGACAACAAACTTGTGCTGTCCAACAAGGTTGTAATAATTTCACTTATTATCGACAACATAACTCGTTAGTAATGATGGCTATAAGCCCCGGTCCCCAGAAACACCGGTGTTTCGGGTGCCTATGACGAACCACCCACTTAACTTCAAATCTGAAGCCAAAACGTAACACCAATCATCTGATGAATATATCTCTGCAATATTGTGTCATAAATTTATGACATAAAGATAAGGTAGTGTGTAAAACCCGGACCCCACGGACCCAGATCCCAGACACCAAGAAAAATCTATAATTCTTAAAAATCTCATGGTAATTTGTTGAGACATTGGCAGAATTATAGAATCCTTCCTACACCAGTACCCCTATCTCAGGGCCCAACTGGACAATATCAAACCTCAATTGTGCCTTGACAAGCATGTTTCACTCATGTAAATGCTTAGTATCTCTTCTCTAGTCATATTTGTAAGAACTCAGTAAAACCCAGAAAATCCGCGGAATTTCCGAGGATATTCCAAGATTCCTTGGAATAAAAGTTGGAGCAATTTCCCATGGCAGAGGACCCATGACAGTAAGGAAAAAGTATCAAAACCTATAGATTGAATAATAATCTTCCTATTTATTCAGGGTTCAGTTCTAATCTTCTTATTATTAATGTGTATTCTATGTTATTCTGAGCCAGAGCTGACCAGCCCTGGATGAAGGCAATGTTTATGGTGGATTATACCTAAATCCGGCGGTTTTAGGACAATTCTGGGAGAGTATAAACAGCTGACAGGCCTGGATAAAAAGGAAATGGTTAAATAGCCAGTAAAGGGGGTGAGATTTATCAGATATACTCCTCTTACTGATAATAAGATTATAGAATATTGTGATAGTCCACAACTAAAGAAATGAACAAAGAAGACAACTCCCTCAAAAAAATAATTTATTAGCAACTGAACCATAATAGTCAAATGAAATATTGACAAATTAAAAGTAAATTCAGCCTGATGAAATACACCAGATACCAGTTATCAATGTATGAAATATATACAAATGACAAGTAATAAGATGAAATACAAGTAGTACCAGGTATCAATTTATGCATTATGTTTAGAAGAAAAGTAAAATGATCATGTAATACAATCCCTATACCATGTATTATATTTACAAATGAAAAATGAAACCATCATCTTGAAATAAATTTAACATTACCAGGTGACGATGTATATGAAAGAGAGGAGAGGAATTAATATAGGGCTGTGCCCTGTTAGTGATTAATGTAAGATTCAATAAACTATTGTTTACACAATGTATGAAATATTTACAAATGAAAAGTAAATTGCAAATGAAGTACATGTAACACCAGGTGTCAAAAAATGAAATATTTACATAACGAAAAGTGAAATGGTCACCATGTCAAATACATGTTATACCAATTAAGTGACAATTATTGAAATATTTACAAATGAAAAGTGAAATGATCATGAAATACACTTTATACCTGGTGTCTATGTATGAACAATTTACAAATGCAACATTCAGTAAAAATAAATGAATACTAGTACATTTGTGATTTTTATTCTTACAGAGGATCAGTAAAAATAACACAAATACAGAAAATATGGATATAAATTAACACACACATACCCTGACATATATCAACATATGATTACATATGTAATCAATATATGTATATATATATATGTATGAACTTTTTACACGAATCTGAATATTAGTACATGATTTTAAATATTCATATATATATATTATTCGATTATATATACTTGTACATTTTATCAAACCATTATACATAATAATCTATAGACCTTATATATTTAATAATAATGAAACTATTGCGCTGTAAAAGAATTGAACAATGTTCTGCAACAGGTACAAATTAATTTGTCAACAGAAATGAAGAAACAGTTTTTAGCTCAGCTGACTATAAGTCATCTGAGCTATAGTCGTGGTCCATTGTCCGTCGGGGTCTCCCGAAACACCCAAAACACCGGTGTTTTGGGTAGTTTTTGACGAAACACCATGAAACACCTACTTAACCTCAACAGCGAAGCTGAATATTCATTCCATTAGATAAATAATCATTTGGGGAATCTTTTCATGAAATATGGATGCGTAATTATCTATTTTAAAGTCGTACGCGAGTGTTTCGTGTTGATGTCGGTTCAGACGGTGAAGGAGGTCGCCATTTTGATAGCGTGGTTGCTGCCACCTGGTGGCACTAAGGGGAATTATACTCAGCCAGGGTGTTTTGGGTGCAGTGGCGAAACACTGCGGTGTACATACGTTTGAAGGAAAAATCAAACATTTGAAACAGAGAATATGAGAGCCAATAATAATAATTATATTCCCATGCAAATCATACTATCATGACTACTCTTCTAAATCATATTAATTATTTTATTATATTAGGCCTATTTAATAAAAACTTTTCATTTCAATTTTGTATCATAGATTTTATTTCATAGACACAAGATAACATATATACATATAAACAATTAATCATCATTGATAATTAATGATAAACGGATACCAGCTACTAGACATGTAATACTGAAGAAGGGTTCTTGCAAGATACGGGTGATAGCTTCAAATATGTATGGTTCATTTCGGGTATATTTCATTATTTATGGAGTGACAGAGGACTTTTTTCAATACTATTTGAACCACATCAGGCCCTACAATAAAATGTATACACCAGTTCCAAAGACCAGTATACTGATCAAAATGACAATATATACATAAAGAACCTATCACCCGCTATAAGTCCACTACATGTTTTAAACACGCACTACTGGAAAACCAACTGGAACCGGTTGCTCTGTTTACCCAAATTGTTAAACCACCTTTATAATAAATTATATACATTATCACTGATTTTATGTTTGCAAATTATTTTTCATACATTCTTAATGTAAAACCGATATGATACATAAACTGTCCATATATGCACAATATCCATATCCGGCTAGAAGGATTAATGCACATTAACGCGGAGCGGTTCGTTCAGTTCTCACACGTTTACGCTGGCCAGGTTTTTTGGCAATTGACGCTACTTTCGGAATGAAGTAGTTTGCCTTTGTTGCCTTGATGGTATCCGAACTGGGTTTCGATGTGACTGAACGCAAAAATTGTCTGAAATGGCGCGTTTTTTCCTCCTCCGACAGTCTGCGCCAGTTGTTCTCAGGTACGAAGAACTTCTGAAAGCGTGGGCATAACACGAAGTCTCCGAGTCCGTGCAGACAGCGTCGCAGATTCAGCATCTGAAGCTTCACTTCAGAATAGAGTGACTCTATGAGGTCTGGCAGCCTTTGAGATTTCCACTCTACTGCCAATTTCATCTGATGATTCACGGATTCACTATTGTTGTTTGTCCAGATTTTTTGGTGATCATCTCTGCTGTGAGGCTTGCTGACATGTTCCAACAGAATGGGTTTCAGTTTCTCTTTGAAGTAGTCAACAAATTTAGGAAATTGTTGACATGATGACTCCAGTCTCTGTGCTTTTTCCTCAAATGTGAATGTGTCATTTGCTGCTGCTATGCCCTGTGTTCCGAAGATTTCATTTACAATGTTCAACCGGTCTTTATTAGTTGCCCCGACTCTATCTTGAAGGTAGCGACCGACATTGTCCTTCAAGTGTTTGGTACACAAATACCTTGTTGCTTGTGGGAACACACTATCTATGGCTTTGGTCAGGGCCTTTTCCTCATCACTGCCGATGCTTACTTCTGCTGCTGTTATTTCTGTGTCCAGATTTCCCTTTATATGTGAGAGAAAGGAGTGGTATGAAGGATACGATCCATCCCAGTGTAAATAGAGGGGCCCGATCATGATGGGATGTTCCTTTGTGTCATGTTTCATCACACGGAGATTTTTGTACACAATAGATGTGACATAACAGGCACCAAGATTGAAGGTCCGGTCTATTCCTATCACGTGGTCCGACTTAGAATCAATGAAAGCGCGCAAGTCGGCCATTTGCTCATCTAGGTATAATATCACGCAAGGGGGTTTGCCTTTCTTATGCACGACCTCTTGTACATATGGATGACTGTTTACCATTGAGAAAACTTGTAGCAAGTCATCAGCAATGTTTTTTCCTGCCACAGACCCGGCTTTTCGTCGCTGGCGTGTTTTGGCGTCGGAAACCTGTTTCCTATTCCGTGGCAAACATGTGCTGTCATCGGCCTCATCAAGAAGTCGCTTGTATGCCTTTTTAGGGGCTTCATGCGCAACAGCTTCCTTTATCTTTACCATAACATCTGGATGTGACCTGATGTACGGGTTTGATGGACCTTTCGAATTCCCGTGAGGCGCAGTTGTTGGGCTCTGTACGCCCGTGTATTCGACGATAGCCACATCTGGTACGTTGGCGTAGGTAACAGGAATTTCCAGCCATGATACGCGCTTCTTGAATGTCGTATTCGCTGCCAAACAGGTGTAATACCGATGCATTACAATAACTCGGTCTGGACTTGGTTGTGGTTCCAGTGGTACCCAGGTGATTTTTTTGTTTTGCTTTTTCCGAGTGCAGTACAGCCCTTGTTTCAAGTTCACTGTTTTCAGTTTTTGCTCTGATGTTACAACAAAGGTGGTGCTGGTAGTTGTTCCCTTTGTTCCAGTCCATGCCCCGCAGTCATCAGTGAAATTCATACGTTCTTGAGAACAATGTTTCTTCACATTTTCGGAGTTATCTATGATGAAGCGGGAATTTGATTTTGTGCCACTGGGAATTTTTCGAAGTATGTTGTTTCTATTTTCGGCGGCATCCAGGAAGGTTTGTAATATTTCCTCGGCTGTGAGTTGGACAAGGGTATTTGTAGAGACCTCTGTGGCGGTAAATTGTTTGTCACTGGACAGTTTTTCAGGAGTTGCACTGTTGCTATCCGTGGGCTGTTCTCTCTGGGGTGTTTGTTTGTCACTGGACTGTTTTTCAGGAGTTGCACTGTTGCTAGCCGAGCGCTGTTCTCTGTGTGGTGTTGAATGGTCGTAGGGGTAGTCAAATATTAAATCTGAAACATCATGAATGTCGTTCTCTGTCAGCACTGGAGATATGGGTGGAATTGAATCTCTGAACGTTGATGCTATGTCCAATAGAGGTACAAAGTGGTTTGGCGACCATATCCTCGAATTTCTGGCGTCCGGACCCAACCGGGTCCACATTATCACCACTGGATCAGCACTGGTGGAATTCGTTGGCAGGTATCATGTAGACAAGATTCTGTGGACAATATCATCCGGTCCATTCACAGGCGGGTAAAACACGTCTATTGGGGATGATATCACGTTGGCGAGTGCTTGGAAAGTCCAGGCTGAGGAAAATCCACCGTCCGTGCAGCAGTCACGAAATGCGTCGTCGTATTTAGGTGAGAAGCTTGAAATATCTCCAACGTGTGACATATTTTGCAGCTCTGTACACCTTACTGCCATCTCTACAGCACATCGAACACGCAGCTCTGTTGCCAATGTTTCATTTCCCATTAAGTATACCGAGACGGCGTTGAAAAGGCAGTTTCCGTTGCCTGAGACTGCAACCGGCTGTCCGGGAACTTTATATCCAAACGTGTTGCATCTTGTAAGGATGGCCCTTGCATCTTGGTCTGGATACAGGCGGGGATGGAATGATGAATCCTGTTGCGCAGAAAATTGGCTGTCTATCATAAGACCTTCCACTTTTGCACGGGATTTGAGGTCACCCATCTTCCTGCGTGTAACTTTATGAAGACGCTTAAGACTTCGCTCAAAGTCAAACTTTCCATCTTCGCCACTTGCACATTGCTTGCAGTATTATGCCGCCGTCTCATTGGATAGTTCCTCTATCTGTCGACCTGTTAGTTCTAGACATCCTGCGTGGAACCAACAGATACACTTATCACAGTAAACTGTTTGGTCTTCACATTCTTCACTGCAGATACCGCAAGGCCATTTGGCCTGTTGAGGGCGTTTGCGTTTTCTGGTCATCTGTCGTGCGTACACTGTAGATTTTCAGGATAGAATGGCAATGGGATCATGTACCCTGATTATATAGCCTAGTGGCATTTTAGATGTTTATTTAGGAGAAAGGCCCTTTGTCTTTACAACTGTGAACAAACAAGTCAATGAGTAACTACTCAGGGGTTAAGTTCTACTCATGATGTACTCATCAACTGTGAATGTGCTCGACATCTGTTTATAGAAAAATGACAAACAACCAACGATGCTCTGATCTGATGTCTAAACAATCCAATTAACTCACGGGCGACTGAACACTGCGACATCTGTTTATAGAAAAATGACAAACAGCCAACGATGCTCTGATCTGATGTCTAAACAATCCAATCAACTCACGGGCGACTGAACACTGCGATGTCCATTAAGGTTTTGATGTAGTTTATGAAAGATCCCCATTAACCACTGTAATCACTGTAATCACAACCATGACGTCTAAAGGCCAGAGGCTCAGGATTTGTAACATCAGATGATATTACACAGCTGCATCAAAGATATAAATATATATATTATATATATATATATATATATATATATATATATATATATATATATATATATATATATATACATATTCGGCATTAAAATATATATTTAACGTTTTATTTATCATATTCCTTAATATTGTATTCATGTTATTCATATTTATTTATAAATATATAAGTATATAAATATATATATATATATATATATATATATATATATATATATATTAATACTATCAATTATAATGTATATTGTCTAAACGTATGGATTTTATTGTTATTTCTCTCACTCTCTCTCTCGCTTTCTCTCTCTCTCCTTATAATTAGAAGTTTCGTCATTACCATGGCATATAACTTTGATTTATATTTGCTGCTTTTTTAGCATTGGGATCAGGTCTTTGTTAATGTGCCTACTGCTCAACGAATTATGTCTTGCAAATAAAGTGACACTATATAATGATACAGATTAGGCTGAGCACACGACACGCAACAGTGGACATCATAGATCACCTGCGAGAAGGTAACGGTTCAGCGTATTGCGTAACAACTCCTAATCTCATTACTCAACTAATTAATTATGTCACAAAGGCAGGGCTGCAGTGCAGCAAGTGTCAGGTGGTGGGTGATCAAAGGGTCGGTTTTCCCCGACACTTGACCTCTTTCAGGTGAGAAGGTTCTGATGGTAATCAAAATACGGTGTAAAATACACTTACAATGAGTTTTACAATGCATTTCAAAATTTTATTTTCGTGCCCGTTAATTTTGTAATAATTAAATTCATAATGCATATAATTAATAATAAAAATAATAATAATAATAATAATAATAATAATAATAATAATAATCATTATCATATTAATAACATGATCTTTACCAAGGTATGACACTAAAATGTTCATATTGAAATTGTAATATATATATATATATATATATATATATATATATATATATATATATATATATATATATTCCTATATTAAAAATATAATAATCGCTACGGTTGGAATATAATTGCATGATCCTTTGAGTGTCAAAATTTTAATTTGTAGTTTATTTTATATTTATATTTATATAGTATATTTTTATTTATTGATTTGTAGTATATTTTATATTCATATTTATATAGTATATTTTTATTTATTGCTTGAGGTGCAATGCGCCTGATACAAAGTTGAAATGAAAAGTTTTTATTAAATAGGCCTAATATAATAATGTGATTAATATGATTTAGAAGAGTGGGCATGATAGTACGATTTGCATGGGAATATAATTATTATTATTGGCTCTCATATTCTCTGTTTCAAATGTTTGATTATTCCTTCAAACGTATGTACACCACAGTGTTTCGCCACTGCACCCAAAACACCCTGGCTGAGTATAATTCCCCTTAGTGCCACCAGGTGGCAGCAACCACGCTATCAAAATGGCGACCTCCTTCACCTTCTGAACCGACATCAACAAGAAACACTCGCGTACGACTTTAAAATAGATAATTACGCATCCATATTTCATGAAAAGATCCCCCAAATGATTATTTATCCAATGGAATGAATATTCAGCTTCGCTGTTGAGGTTAAGTAGGTGTTTCGTGGTGTTTCGTCAAAAACTACCCAAAACACCGGTGTTTTGGGTGTTTCGGGAGACCGTGTCCGTCGTTCGTCCGTCCGTCCGTAGATGTGGCACGTTTTGAAACCGTAAGACCCAGGAATAAAAAATTCAGCATAATGTTAGATGTCCCAAAGATCTCCTACCAAGCCGAAAACTGGGTCTTTGCGACTTCGTTCCTTTGAGAAATTAAGGAAAAACCTCAATTTTTTATTAAAATCCTATTTTCACACTTCAGGACTGCCTAATATCAAAACCACTCATCTGTTTTTCCTCATATTTACCATAAATATTCTTCTATATAGTTCCTATGTACATGCCAGAAATTAAGTTTGTTAAGTATAAATTCTTTAAGTTATGGGCCCAAACATAATGGACTTTGTAAAAAATCAGGAAAAATATTTACTCACTTAACATGAAAAATTTTGAAACTAGAGTCTATTTTCCCAAGTATATAACTATGTTTAATTAAGATTCAATTGTTTACCCAAAATTAGATCTGAATTTTGTAAATTTTTTAAGTAATTAGCATAAAAATAAAATCAGTACCTTAAATTTTGCCCAACTTTGACCATGGCACGTTTTTTTCCTGTAAGTACCATTGATTTAATTTTCACAGCATGTAAACATAAATATTTAATTTGTTTAAATCTGAAATTTTGAAGTAAAAGCTTGAAAATTAAGCTAGTTATTGATTTTTTTCTTGAGGCTCTATTGTAGTCATTTGCTTTGATTACAGATTACAGATGCAGGGTCCCACTCCAGGTCACTGGAAGTCAGCTATGCCAGGGTTTCTGATTTGTTACAGTCACTGGGGGAGATCCCCTGCTGTGACAGGTGTACAGTTATTCTCATATCACCACCCCAATCACCCCCCCCCCCCCCCCCACAAACCCAACCCAGCAAGTGTTATTCAGTATTGTTATTGTTTTCACTGTATCTCCTTAATTGTAATGCTGTTTCTACTCTGATATGCAAAAACTTTCCTTGAAAAAGTAATTCAAGGTGTAATCCAGAAGATGCAATGTTGTGTAATGTAGCATTTTTAAAGAAATCATTTTTCTTTTAAATGATTTTACCAATCATAATGGAACCCATCAGTATGCTTAAATTATGATAAAATATGAAGCACATTATGGATAAATAAAGACACAATTAAAAATGTGAAATCTAAATCAAGTATTTTTTTTAGATATTTATTGTTTTTCAGATTTAAAAGATATATTTTTGTGGTAAAAAAAATATAAACTTAAATTTAAAAAAAATTGATGTGATAAAAAAATGAGGATTTATTACAAACATTTGTTCATTATTTTCCTGCATCAGCAGAATTTGAGATCAGGCTATGTTTGCCATGTTTTATGTTGTTAATTAGTTATATTTCAGCTGTATACATTTCATAAAAAAAACATATATTTAATAATATATATATACAAAAAAAAGATTCGATTGAACAAATGTGTAAACTACTGAAATGTCAACAGTTAATCGAAAAGCCAACTAATGATCATGGTAATTGTACAGAGCATTTGTTCACAAACTGCTCACATGCTTCAGTGTCAACATCAGGAAACACATGGTCAGGTCACAAAATATTATTTGCAACAATTTCTTGCTCATCAATACAAACCAATCATATAAACCAACCATGGCCTTTATTACCTCTTCCTCTTACACTTTATCTCAATTTGATATTATTTTAGATTTTTACCTTCAAGGTTAATGTCAGCTGAGCACAGTGACCCATAGGTCCCTTGTTTACTGATGTGGTTTTAAGTGGGCCGACCAATCTCCCGGAATTTTCCTGACGCTTCCAAAATATTAGTAAACATGGCAGTCTTTTGAAAATATGTTCATAAAATCATCCGCTGTTCCTTACTAAGGTTAAGGTAAGAACTGAACCCAAAAGAAATGGAAAGATTATTATTCATTATTTAGGTTAGGGTACTCTTTTTTTGACTTTCTTGAGTCATCTGACGAGGGAAATCGCTCAAACTTTTATTCCGAGATATCTGGAATTTCCGAGGATATTCCACAGATATTCTTGGTTTTACCGTGTGCCATATTTGTATCCATATATCTCTTTATTGAAGACTTTAAAAAAGTCTTCCTTGACTTCCTACCACCATGACACTCATTTACATGTTGAGGTGTTGCATAAAATGTTGTTAACAGTTTTTTCCTCCCTCTCTTGAGATATTATCTTTGTATCTCAGACTAAGCAGGGGTTTTGGGGTGCAATACCCAATTTAAATGAAATATATATGTTGTCCAACTACACCTGGGTTCCTAACCTGAGCAGGGGTGTGGGGTGCAACCCCCAATATAAAATAAATTATATTCATTTACTACATCATTGGTTTAGCAATTGACTTTCAGGTGGTGCTGCAATAACTCAGGTTCAAATTAATCAGAACACCCCTGTTCAGTATCTCAGCAAGTTAACTCAGTGAGTTAGGGTGTAGTACTAGAAAACTTGAGATGGCAGGTTCAAACCCAGGTAGTGCCAAATAAAGTCTTCTGGGAATTATTCAATGGTGTAGAGTGACAGGAGTAAGACATGAATAAGAGTCGATGAAATGAAATAGAGAGCCAGATAAGGACAGTTTTTGGTATGAATTGTCATCGCTCCCCAGCCTGTAGGAAGGATTCTACAATTGCTCCGAGACATTTTAGCAGAGAAGTATCTTTAGACGTATTTTATATTTATTTTGTTAAACATAAATATTAGTCTGTTATGGAACAAAATTTGATAATTAACCTTTTACTTGTTGTTTTACCATTTCTTTAGTACATATTTTAACATCACATTTAGACATAACATCCATGTCATAGTTATTGTGTTTTTGTATCTGTATTTTACATTTTTGTCTTCCTTTTATTCATATTTTTATATTTGCTATTTATTTCATATGACTATCTCTTTAAGAGGTATGATAAGAAAATTTATAAAATCATTTTGTTTTTAGCTCAGCTGACTATAAGTCATCTGAGCTATAGTCGTGGTCCATTGTCTGTTGTCCGTCTGTCTGTCTTGCCGTCCGTGTGTCCGTCCGTCCGTCCGTAGATGTGGCACATTTTGAAACCGTAAGACCTAGGAATGAAAAATTCGGCATAATGTTAGATGTCCCCAAGATCTCCTACCAAGCCGAAAACTGGGTCTATGCGACTTCGTTCCTCTTAGAAATTAAGGAAAAACCTCAATTTTTATTAAAAACCTATTTTTACACTTCAGGACTGCTTAATATCAAAACCACTCATCTGTTTTTCCTCATATTTACCATAATTATTCCTCTATATAGTTTCTATGTACATGCCAGAAATTATGTCTGTATTATGTAAATTTAAAAAGTTATGGGCCCAAACATAATGCATTGTGTAAAAAATCAGGAAAGATATTTGAATACTTAACACAAAATATGTTAAAGCTATAAATTTTTTTTCCAGTAATTTAATTTTAATTAATCAAAATTAAATTGTATACCCAAAATTAGATCAAAATCTTTTAAATTTTTTAAAATATTAACAAAAATAAAAAATTGGAACCTTAAATTTTGCCCAACTTTGACCATGGCACGTTTTTTTCTGTAAGTACTGTGGATTTAATTTTCACAGCATGTTTTTTTTAGCATTTTGTCTGTAAACACCAAAAATTTGAAACCAGTTGATCAAAAACTGTAGATTTTATTCAAGTTTTCAAGCACCATGTAACATATTGTTTACATCAAGCTAGTGTCATGCAGTTTGCAAGTGCTCAGCTCCCCAGCTTCAGCTCTCAGTTCCTAAAATTTGGCATGCAATTAGATGTCTCAAAAATTCCCTACCGTGCCAAGAATTTGGTCACTTGGACTTAATACCTTCGAGATGTTAATGAAAACTTCATTTTTCCATTAAAAACCCATTGTTACACTTCAAGACTGCCTAATATCAAAACCACTGATCTGACTTTAATCATATATAATATACATATTTTTCTATACATTCTCGATGCACATGCCAGAAATGATGTCAGTATTGCGTAATTGTTTTAAGTTATGGGCCCAAACATAATGCACTTTGTAAAAAATCAAGAAATATATTTACTCCCTTAACAAGAGGATTGCTGAAGCTAGAGATTTTTTGTCAGGGATGTAACATTATTTAATCAAGATTCAATTGAATACCCAAAATTAGTTCTGCATTTTTCAAATTTTATAAGTTATTAGTATAAATATAAAATTAGTACCTTAAATTTTGCTCAACTTTGACCATGGCATGTTTGTTTCCTGTGAGCACTGTTGATATAATTTTCATATCATGCACACATAAAGATTTCAGCTTTTTAGTTTAAAAAGCTGAAAGAAATTGGCCAAAAATTGTAGCTTTTATTAATATTTTTATGAGACCATGTCAGACCTTGGCTCTCTGTAGCACCTCTTGAGTCACCTGTATGTTGACCTTGTTGAACTTTCAGCAAATTATGCATGCTTGAGGCAAGGCATAAACTGGGGCTCCAGGCAGCTTATTATATAATGGCCAGCCACAGTTGATCCAGGTGTCCAACCCAACTCATCTAGTAGTTTTAACCAACAACACAACAATAAACAATAAATTAAAAATTTTTATTGGTTTTTAATAACAAATTAAAGAAAAATAGAAAAGGAATTTGTTAGTTGATAATAACAGGAAATTAACTTGCAGTGACCGATGATATAAGAATCTTGTATCGATGGATAGAATGTCACGTATTCCAAATAACACCATGCAGTCATCTATGGTATTTTTCAGTTCAATTTTAATGATAAAAAAGTAAATCATATTATTCATTACTAATCATTAGGGATCATATGAAGGAAATTAATGATAGGCAAAGATGCAGTTGATAATATTATTATCTAGATTCCTACTGTGTCTATAGTTAGTACATTGATGTAAAAATTAGTCCAAAATAAATATATTACATTTTTTTTTTAAATATAAATAAAAGCCATAAAACCAGGTACTTATGATCATTATTTAAATGTGTGAATTTTGTATATTCTGGATTCTCAACATCATTGTTTGGTGAAAACTGAATAAATACCAGACATGGTGCGAATACTTTGCAATTGTATTTAAACACGAATATGAATATGTACTCCATTATAAAATTTCTTTCATAAGAATGGGAATTCAGGTAAAAATGAAAGTATATGAATACCAGTGCAAATACTTTCAAAATGTATTAATGAATGCATTCATGAATATATTCTTTAATATTATTTTTATAATCATTTCAGTTATATTTTATTTGAAAAAATCATACTATTCTCTTATTATTTTTAATAAAAATTATATTTGGGACAATATTTGTAATTTTTATAATAAAAATGTTAAACTCTTATATTATATGTTCTGCTTATAAGTTATATGGCCAAGTCAAAATCTGTGTGACAATCGCACTCCATTTGTTAATAAAATAAATGAAATTAATCCTCTTTCCTGTCTCCAAAGGTACTATCAAAATCATGCATAAGCTAAACAACAAAAACTCATAATACAGCTTATTTTTATTACCACATAAAACCAGCATGTGCCTCATTTCTAAATCATATTTTTTATCATATATAACAGCTGAGCGCCGTGACCCATAGGTCCCTTGTTATACCTGGCATTGCTTGAAATGCATGTACCGTATTTATTCCAATTTGGCGACCACTTAAAAATAATTAATTTTCTCAGAGGTCGAGATAATGGAGGATATTTGAAAATTATCAGAATGCAGAATTTGTGGTGGTCGAGATTTTAGAGGCATGCAATGGGATAACCTTCCCTAGAGAACCCGGGCTGCTCTGACACTCGAGCGGTCATATGGATTGAGTGATAACATGGGTGTTTATAAGTTTGTTTTGTTAATATCCTACAAACGGGCTTCCAACCGTCACATGAAAAATACGGAGTCAGCCAATGAATAATCAAACTGAGCTCAGTCACTTTACAAAATGATCAGTACTTCCCGTATAGGTACGATGACTTGACTTAGATGGCAACTCATGTAACTACCAGTTGTTTCAAGTTACCCACCAGGCGGCGATATCGGCGGGCTGAAAAGGGACACGCAGCTGCATGGAAGTTGGAAGAAAACTTTATAAAAATTAACTACCTATTATCAGATAACTTTTATTTGTATAATACCTAATAAATATAGGAAAGTAAAGGCGCATTAAATTACATATGACCGGAAATGGTCTCAGCTCCCGTGCCCTCGATCGGGCCCTGTTTTGTACGTGTGGTCACCCATCCAAAAACTAACCGGGGTCGTTTAAGCTTAACTTTGATGACGGTTCCGACTGTGTCCCAGTTGTTCCACCACGTGTGCCTACCTGTATTTTGTAATTATATTGCTAAATACCCCACGTGAACTGCACACAAGGCACGTGCGTACCAGGAACGGTACACGAGTTTGCTTCGTCACGGACACCCATTTGGAACTTAAACGCTTTATCATGTTTATATATTAATAGTGAAAAACGCATCTTTGAGTCTTCAAAAATTTTTTTATTGCAAACAAGTTTGATGTGGATGCTCAGTGTAATAAGAATCTAGTCGGATACAAACTGCGGCACCCGCGATAGACGGAGGCATTTCACCTAAACATTGTCGACAGAAAACATCGTCGGCAGTCGCGAAATTAGAAATTATGCTTTCAAAATATTTTTTTGGGTCGAGAAATAAGAGGGATCCCCAAATTGGAATAAATACAGTACATACACATGGGTTATGGGATGATATATATTTAAATTGGGGTCATGACCTTTCTTATGAGAGTGACCTTGACCTTGAATATTGTCGTATATGGTGAAAATCACAGTAAATCATAAATATATCTCAATAAGGGATGTATGCATTGGTCCAAAAATCAAATTGACTGAAGTTCTTAGATAGCTTTGTCTTTTGTGGAAGACAGGTGGCGCTTCCTTCTGTCTTTCTCTTGTTTTCTTGCCTTTTAATACCCCATCATTGCCACTTGACAGTACAGTGAGCATTATAAGACTTATTGACAGATTTGGCCAAAATTGTGCATGTACATTGATCTTGGATACCCCCATCTTGTATTCAAGACTGATGGTGCCATCTGCAATCTTTTTGCTGTAGCGTCCATCTGTACTTGTGCTTTTGGCGGAAATTTCTTATATATCCGGAGTGGTTCAAGGTATTTGTCTGAAATTTGGCATGTCCATCCATCTTTGAAAGTTTTCTCATAAACCAGACAGGTGGCGCCACCTACCATTGTTTTTGTAGAATAAATTGATGCCCTTTTCTGAGGAGTGGTTTACCCTTTTGGCCTGAAATTGTGCATATACATAGATCTTGGACTCCTCCATCTTGTACATAAGACTGGTGGTGCCATCTGCAATCGTTCAATGGGAAGTTTGATGTATTGGACTGATAAATTTGACCTGTCTATGCGTCTTAGATGGTATTCTTATTTACAAGACAGTTGGTGCCACCTAAATTGACTTTTGCAGTGTATGCGCCTGCTTATTTCTAAGGAGGGGTTTGACATATCAGTCTGACATTGGGCATATTCATATATCTCTTTATTGTATATAAGACTGGTGGTACCAGCTACAATCATTGTATCCGCCAAAACAGAGTTTTGCGGATACTATGATTTCAGTCGGACTCCAACGCTGCTGCCATCGCTGCATACCGTGAAAAACCGCATATACTTCGAGAAATTTGTTCCCAAATAAATAATCCAAGAAAGGGGAGTCGACTTATGTGCGGGTCTTAGCCTGAGAGGCAAAATTTTGCACGAACTTAGTCAAACTACCGGCCTGAATGGCTTAACTGATTGACAACTAAATATCCATTTCCGGTGAAGTCAGGTACACAAGTCCCGCTTTCAGTCCATAAATACAGTCTAATAAGGTTTCCGAATATTTTTTTTTCTTCAGATTTTGACCATTTACGCTGTACTTTCATTTGGATATTAAAATGTTTGCAATTTACATGGCTGATGACAACCAGGAAATGACCTGAGTCTAGGTATAATGAGCTTCATTCACGGGCGATTAAGTATGAGTGCAAGAGGCACGGGTATTGCGTAATCAGTCAGGATTTTATCCAGGGCATGTGCCCCTGTGTATTTTACATCCAATTATGTTACAGTATTTCAACACGAAAACATTCAGTGCTTGCGTAAGTTTGCAAACATGTAAACGGTAAAAGCCTTTAGGCCGTGGTATCTGAACTACAGACAGGTGACAAATGGCTGATTATAGCGCCGATTAGCGTTCACTCGGTACGGGGATGGCTGCCTGTCCCAAGAAGCCCAAAACTAGGTCACGCTGTTCACCTGTGTAATTACACGCGGGGGAAATTATCACTCCGTTCGGAAGCTCCTACTTAAAAATCACCCCGAATCGTAGTGAATGACTCGACCCTGAGCAAAGGTCGGGGGAAAAATAGACTGAAGTTAAAACTGACATTGATATCGCTATGAACAAACGAACACAAAACCTGCAAGACTTAGTCAAAATTAGTACTCCACAGAATGTGAAATATATGATTATATGCATCTGTAATAATTTTACATATATTCCTGATTTCTTTTTAGCGAACCTGTGAGCTTATGCGATGGTGCGGCGGCGTCCGCCGTCTGTCGTGCATTGTGCCTCGTGCGTCGTCTGTACGTTAACCATAGCTATCTCAAAAACGGCAGGAGCTAGCATCACCAAATTTTTTGCAAATATTCAGTCATCCAAAAAACTATATCGGATTTTGTTTATTTTTTTTCTAACTGCATTTTCTTTGATTTTATAGAGAAAAAGCTAAAAAAACTTTAAAAATCTTCTTCTCTTAAACTGTCCAGCCAAATTGTCCAATATTTCACAGAAATGATCCCTGGAACAATCTTTCTCAAGCTTGTTCGAATGGTTCCAGTTCGGAGATTTTTGGCTGAGTAACAGGAGGTTGAACTTTGTTAACTGTGCAAAAAAGCATATTAAAATTTAAATCTCAGAA
Source organism: Sipunculus nudus (assembly GCA_026874595.1). NCBI lineage: Eukaryota > Metazoa > Annelida > Sipuncula > Golfingiida > Sipunculidae > Sipunculus > Sipunculus nudus. Next base: position 49,865,842 of record CM049312.1, read on the forward strand.
ACGGCTGGAGCTATCATCACCAAATTTTATGCCAATGTTGGTCACATGAGTCATATCTGAAATTGAGGTATTGGTGGCGCCACCTGCATCAGCCTTTTTTGTACGGGGTCATCAGTGCCCGTATCACACTGAAAGCTACAAATAACTTCTTCTCTGAAACGAAATGGCCAAATTGTTTAATATCCAGTTCAGTGACTTTTGGCTAAGTTATGGGAAGCTGAATTTAGTCATATGCCATAACAGCCCATTTTAGCTAAGTGGCTACAAAAATCTTCTTCTCAAAAACCACTGGGCCAAATTCTTAAATCTCACACATTAATTATCCTTAGATGTTGATAATTCAATTTTGTTCAAATGGTCTCAGTTCAGTGACTTTTGGCTAAGTTATGGGAAGCTGAATTTAGTCATATGCCATAACAGCCCATTTTAGCTAAATGGCTACAAAAATCTTCTTCTCAAAAACCACTGGGCCAAATTCTTAAATCTCACACATTAATTATCCTTAGATGTTGATAATTCAAGTTTGTTCAAATGGTCTCAGTTCAGTGACTTTTGGCTGAGTTATGGGGAGCTGAATTTAGTCATATGCCATAACAGCCAATTTTAGCTAAGTGGCTACAAAAATCTTCTTCTCAACAACCACTGGGCCAAATTCTTAAATCTCACACATTAATTATCCTTAGATGTTGATAATTCAAGTTTGTTCAAATGGTCTTAGTTCAGTGACTTTTGGCTGAGTTATGGGAAGCTGAACTTTGCCATTTTGTTGTATTTTCCCATAAGAGTTATAAACCTACAAAACGTTTTTCGACTGATGATGATACTGAGGCCAGTTTGTTTAATATTTTGCAAGAATAATACCCTGAATCATTCTTATAATAATTGTGTTTTATGGTTCCAAAAAATGAATTTGGCTGAATTATAAAGATTGAATTGAGTCATTTTACCAAATATGTTAGCTGTGTGAAGCAGATACATCTAGCCTAGCACCAGTTTATCAGCATCCATTACATCATGCCTCTAGACATTTAGATTTCAGGTTATCTATGGAAAATATTTACAAGAATGTTTTAAAAGCTTTTAAAAAATGTAGATTTATGATAATACATATCATCTGTACACTAACTCATAATTTCTCAGGAATAGCAGGAGCTACCATCCCCAAATGTTATGCAATTATCTGTCACATATCAAATGTTGATGGATTCATCTTATTTTTGCTATCTGCATTTACTTAGATTTTACAAGGAAAAAGCTGAAAAAAACTTGTAAAAGTCTTCTTCTTGTAAACAGTCCAGCCAGATTGTCCAAATTTTACAGAAATGATCCCAGAGGCGAGCCCTCTCAAGTTTGTTCAAATGGTTTGTGTTGGATAAATTTTAGCAGGGTTACATAACAGGCCAAGATTGTGTACGTTTCTTGAATAGGTTGAGAAACTGCCAACTATTTCAGATTTGGCAACAGATCAAGAGTTCATTCAGTGCAGCCAAATATAGGTCAACAGTTCAGTCAGTGAAGCCAAGCACAAGGCATGTGATCACCTCATGGGCAGCATGTGATCATCTCATGGGTAGCATGTGATCACCTCATGAGTATCAAGTGATCACCTCATGGGTGTCATGCCCCTCAGGGCTGCATATGGAGCCAATCTGTGAGCTTATGCAATTGTGTGGCTACTATTTCAGATTTTGCAATAGGCAAAAGGTCAGCCTGGATTTATTTATAGCTTTGGCAGACTGCCAACTGTTTCAGATTATGCAACAGGTCAAGAGTTCACTCAGTGCAGCCAGGTACAGGTCAAAAATTCACTCAGTCTAGCCAGGTGCAGGTCAAGAGTTCACTCAGTGCAGTAGCCTGAGCCAGTAATTTGTTACAGTACACTGGGGGCAACAGGCTTTCTCACCTAAGCCTGGTCAGCCCCGTGCATCAGACTTAAAGTAATTTTGATGTACTGGCCTGATATTCTGACCTGTCTATGTGTTTTTATGGCTTTCTCGTTCACAAGTCAGGTGTCGCCATCTACAATGACTTTTGCAAAGTGTATTTGCCTGCTTAATTCTACAGAAGAATTTGATATATCAGCCTGAAATTGGGCATATGTGTACATGTCAAATAGCTTTGTTGTATACAAGACTGGTGGTGCCACCTACATTAATTTTTGTGTTGTGTGCACCCATGCCAGAATTTCAGCAGTGATGTTTGTGTATTGTTTCTTGTTCAAAATGTTTAGTACTTGCATTGTTCATATCTATGAAAAGTAGTGGTTCAGCACTGGAGCGTTCTACCTGGTGTATATCCATATGCACAGGTTCGCATTAGGCCTGTAGGCCTTGTTTATAAAAAGTCAGCTGAAAAGCATTTTGTATTGGGAAAATAAATTTCAAAGTTATTTTAAGAAGGGACCACTTTTTTGTACAGATGGCAGCACTTGGTTTACCATTGGCAGATTGCCAGTGCCTTGATGTTGGCCATTAGCCAAGATGATGTCAGCTCTATAAATAGTTTTGGCACAGTGCCAGGATTGGAAGAAGTGCAGCCAGGCATTGTTTGCAAACATGTAAATGGTAAAAGCCTTTAGGCCGTGGTATCTGAACTACAGACAGGTGACAAATGGCTGATTATAGCACCAATTAGCGCTCACTCGGTACGGGGATGGCTGCCTGTCCAAAGAAACCCAAAACTAGGTCACGCTGTTCACCTGTGTAATTACACGCGGGGGAAATTATCACTCCGTTCGGAAGCTCCTACTTAAAAATAACCCCGAATCGTAGTGAATGACTGCGGCCCTGAGCAAAGGTCGGGGAAAAAATAGACCGAAGTTAAAACTGACATCGATATCGCTATGAACAAACGAACACAAAACCTGCAAGACTTAGTCAAAATTAGTACTCCACAGAATGTGAAATATATGATTCATTCACGAAAACTTTCATAAAAAATATAGGAAAACTGAGTTTGATCAAAGAACGACTGACATGTTGTCCACGTGTTGCTATATATATACGCTGCATATATGCAGTTATATCGCATGTAATTGTTCATTAGTGCGTCCGTCTGTGGAGGCAAGGAAGACCGGAGTTAATTAAAACTTGAATAAAACTGTCATTTACGGCCTTGTGTTTTCTCAGAATGAATAATAAAAATATCTGATAATAAAATTCCTGCCCTTGATCCACGGATATGATCAAGCTGAGGACAGCTTACACTGTCACGTTTCCTTTTCAGGCAACTAGGTTTCCAGAGAACTCCTCCATAACAACTGGGCAGAATTTTTTAAAATTCGGAATTATGATCGGTCACATGTGAACTGCTGCCCCCTCAATTTTGGTTGACCTCTGACCTTTCCTCTCTGCCCTGCATCCATGTGTGCGTCTGTTTCCACACATAATCCCACATATCTCGGGATAAAAACACTCATATCTCTGCATTGGTTGGACTTATCCATCTGAAATTTTGCATGTGTATACATCCTGGACAGCTTTCTTGATTTTATGACAGGTGGCACCACCTACATTCACATCTAAGCTGCAGACATCCAAGCTCATATCTCGGGAACCGTTTGACCAGTTGGGCCAAAATTTTGCATTTGTATAGATCTCCCTTTCTTCTTTATTATACGCAAAACTGGTGGTGCCACCTTCAACCATTTTTGCACAGCGTCCATCCGTTCATCTGCCTTGGGATAAAATCACTCATATCTCGGCAGTGGTTTGACTTATCCACCTTATATATTTTGCAGGTTTATACATCCTTGACAACTTTCTTAATTTAATGACAGGTGGCACCACCTACATTCAAATTTACGCTGCCCACATCAAAGCTCATATCTCAGGAACCATTTGACAGATTGGGCATAAATATTGAATGTTGATAGATCTCACATAGCTGTTTATCATAGGCAAAATCAGTGACGCCACCTGGCACCATTTTTGCACAGCATCTGTCTGTTTGTTTGCCGTGGGATAAATCACTCATATCTCGGCAGTGGTTTGACATATCTGCCTAAAATTTTGCAGGTTTATATATCTTGGATAGCTTTCTTGATTTTGTGGCAGGTGGCGCCACCTACATTTATGCATACGCTGCAGGCATTCAGGCTTATATCTCAGGACTGGTTTAACATATCCCCCTGAAATTTTGCATGTGTATAGATCTCACATAGCTCTTAATCATACACAAAATTGGTGGTGCCACCTGCCACCATTTTTGCACAGCGTCCATCTGTTTGACTGCCGTGGGCTAAAATCACTCATAGCTCAGTAGTGATTTGACTTATCTGCCTAAAATTTTGCAGGTTTATACATCTTGGATAGCTTTCTTGATTTTTTTGGCAGGTGGCTCCACCTACATTTATGTATATGCTGCAGACATTCAGGCTTATGTCTCAGGACTGGTCTGACATATCCCCCTGAAATTTTGCATTTGTATAGATCTCACATATCTCTTAATCATACACAAAATTGGTGGTGCCACCTGCCACCATTTTGGCACAGCGTCAGTCTGTTCATCTGCCTAGGGATAAAAACACTCATATCTCTGCATTGGTTGGACTTATCCACCTGAAATTTTGCATGTGTATACATCATGGATAGCTTTGTTGATTTTATTACAGATGACGCCACCTACATTCACGTCTAAGCTGCAGACATCCAAGCTCATATCTCGGGAACTGTTTGACCAGTTTGGCCAAAATTTTGCATGTGTATAGGTCTCCCATAGCTCTTTATGATACGCAAATCTGGTGGTGCCACCTGCAACCTTTTTTGCACAGCCTCCATCTGTTCATCTGCCTCGGGATAAAATCACTCATATCTCAGCTGGGTTTGACTTATCCACCTGAAATTTTGCAGGTTTATACATCCTTGACAGCTTTCTTGTTTTATGACAGGTGGCGCCACCTACATTCAAATTTACGCTGCAGACATCCAAGCTCATATCTAAGGAATTATTTGACTGATTTGGCAAAAATTTTGCATGGTTATTGCTTTCACATAGCTCTTGATCATACGCAAAACTTGTGGTGCCACCTGCAATTACTTTTGCACAGCATCCTTCTGTTTGTTTGCCTTGGGATAAAATTACTCATATATCGGCAGTGGTTTGACATATCTGCCTAAACTTTTGCAGGTTAATACATCTTGGATAGCTTTCTGGATATTTTGGCAAGTGGCGCCACCTACATTTATGTATACGCTGCAGACATTCAGGCTTATATCTCAGGACTGGTCTGACATATCCCCTGAAATTTTGCATTTGTATAGATCTCACATATCTCTTAATCATACACAAAATTGGTGGTGCCACCTGCCACCATTTTGGCACAGCGTCCGTCTGTTCATCTGCCTTGGGCTAAAAACACTCATATCTCTGCATTGGTTGGACTTATCCAGTTGAAATTTTGCATGTGTATACATCATGGATAGCTTTATCGATTTTATGACAGGTGGCACCACCTACATTCACGTCTAAGCTGCAGACATCCAAGCTCATATCTCGGGAACCGTTTAACCAGTTGGGCCAAAATTTTGCATGTGTATAGATCTCCCATAGCTCTTTATGATACGCAAATCTGGTGGTGCAACCTGCAACCTTTTTTGCACAGCCTCCACCTGTTCATCTGCCTTGGGATAAAATCACTCATATCTCAGCTGAGTTTGACTTATCCACCTGAAATTTTGCAGGTTTATACATCATTGACAGCTTTCTTGTTTTATGACAGGTGGCGCCACCTACATTCAAATTTACGCTTCAGACATCCAAGCTCATATCTAAGGAATCATTTGACATTTGGCAAAAATTTTTCATGTTTATTGCTCTCACATAGCTCTTGATCATACGCAAAACTTGTGGCGCCACCTGCAATGATTTTTGCACAGCATCCGTCTGTCTTTTGCCTTGGGATAAAATCACTCATATATCAGCAGTGGTTTGACATATCTGCTTAAACTTTTGCAGGTTTATACATCTTGGATAGCTTTCTGGATTTTGTGGTAGGTTGCGCCACCTACATTTATGTATACGCTGCAGACATTCAGGCTTATGTCTCGGGACTGGTCTGACATATCCCCCTGAAATTTTGCATGTGTATAGATCTCACATTGCTCTTAATCATACACAAAATTGGTGGTGCCACCTGCCACCATTTTTGCACAGCGTCCGTTTAGTGTTTAGTACTTGCATTGTTCATATACATGTTACACATGTTCTTGAAAAGTAATGGTCCAGCATTGAAGCATTATACCTGGTGTAATCTTGTTGCACAGGTTCCCATTAGGCCTGTAGGCCTTGTTGTAGAATAAAATACTGCCCTTTTCTCAGAAGTGATTTGGCCTATTGGCCTGAAATTGTGCATATCTATAGATCTTGGACTCCTCTATCTTGTACGCAAGACTGGTGGCGCCATCTGCAATAGTTGTGCCATGACGTCCACCTGTATATTTGTTTTAGATGAAAATTGCTCATATCTGAGGAGCCTTCAATGTGTTGGTCTCCAATTTGGCATGTACATCCATCTTGGAGAGTTTTCTCATCACCCAGACAGGTGGTGCCACCTACCTTACCATTTTTATAGCATAAATTAATCCCCTTTTCTAAGAGTGGTTCTCTTTATTGGCCCCCATATTTGTTGAAAAATATTGTTTCTCAAGTTGATAGATGGAAGAAACAATAGTTGCTTGCCAAATGTCAGTATATGCTGCTGAAGATGGGGCACTATTCTTAAAGGGGGAGGGGGATTGATTGTCTGCGGTGCCTAGAAATATCTAGTTACTATTTGTCTTAATTATTGAATTTTTCAATTGCAGGTGATATAGCTTGCGTTCGACTGGATATAGTGCCTTGTGATCTATCCCTTCATAGACGAGATCTCACGTGAGGAGAATGGCTGAGCCCATATATTGTGTATATTGTGTTCTACACACACCGTATTGTGCAAAATATTACCTAGGTGCACGAATTATCATGTATATTGCTCCTAATATACAGACACAGTGTCGTTCAAATGGAAAGCTGCAGGCACGGTTTGGTAAATTGTTTGTAGGCAAACACAAGATACATGACTGTAGAAACTTGGCGGTCGGTAGTGGGATTCCCATATTATTTTTCGATTAAATCTTTAAAATACAGGTTACAGCAAAATCAACACATTTTCTTGCTGTAAAAAACTAAAGATGCCCTCTGGGCAACAGATAAAGTTTGCAATTTTTAGTTACCAGATATAAAATAAAGCAAATTTAGCATCAGAACCCACTTTGCCATCAGCAGAAATGACAAGCAATGAGCACTGATAATGTGTAAAAAAAATAATAAGTAAAATTGACACACCACAATGGGGGAAAAAAGCCTTTTGTCACTTAAATTTAACATTTTGATAAATATATTCTATAAATATAAAATTATAACAATATTGAATAACAGAATAATATTGTCTAAAAATAAAATTTTGTGTAAAATTAATATATAGGCCTTATATTTAAAAATAAATAAACAAAATTCCAACATGGATGACCTTGACACATTTCTAGCACTGCTGACTATAAGTCATCTTAGCTATACTTGTGGTCCATTGTCTTCTGTTTGTCTGTTAGACTGGCACGTTTTGAACTACAAATCCAAAATTTGGCATACTGTTAAATGTCCCCAAAATCTCCTACAAAACTGTAAACTGGGTCACTGTGACTTTGTTCCTTCGTGAAATTTAGGTAAAACCGCAAATTTCCATTAAAAACCTATTATCACACTTCAGGACTCTCTAATTTCAAACCACTTATCTGTTTTTAGCAAACCTGTTAGCTTATGTGATGGCGCAGCGTCATCCGTCGTAGTCCGTACGTCCACTCTTTTTGATTTATAGATAAACGTTCAGAAATACAAAGGTATGGATATACAAGATTCTGCTGTGATTAATGAACTGTTGTTGCAGGTGAGAGTTGGGAGAGAGGGTTCATGCGCTCAGAATGGGATGGTAGCAGTGTGTGACATCCAGAAGGGAGAGACCCTTTTCACCATCCCAAGAGATCTGCTCCTCACACCAGAGAACTCTAGGATTGCTGATCTGTTGAAGAAAGGTAGAGCTCAAACTAACAAAAATTATAACAAACTCCTGCATTTCATGTATTTTAAATGTATATTTTCAAGTAGGATTGATTCTGAATGTTTTTACAAGCTTAAAATATGCATGAATTCCACCTTTTCCTCCTTTAATTTGTAGTTAATACCTTGAAAGAACATATTTTTTCATTCAAAGGTAAGGGTCATTTCCTGTGGTTGGCAGTCTATGTATCAAAATAAAAATACACATATACTGTTGAATGAGTTGGTGTTTGTAAGCATTTTTTTTAGATTTGGCCTTTTTTAGGCACATGACTATAAGTCATCTGAGCTTTATAGTCATCTAAGCTGTGGGGATGATCCTTTGTCCATCCAACCATCTGTCCATCTGTTTAACTGCCATGTTATGAAACCATTGGACCTACAAACTTGAAATTTGACCTACAGTAAGATGTCCCTAAGTCCTTTTATTAAATTTGGAACTGGGTCACTATGACTTTGTTCCTTTGAGATATTAAGGATAAACCTCCCTTTTACTTTAAAATCCTATTGTTATAGAATTAATTGTATACAAGAAATAAGGTCGCAATTATTTTATTAGCATAAATGTAAAATCATTAGCTAAAGTTTTGCCCAAATTAAACAAGGCATATATTTCCTTTAAACACTCTAGATTTAATTTTAAATCATGTATACCCAAAGTTTTGAGTTTTGACATGTCTGAAATTTGAAAGCAAGAGATTATAAACTGTAGCTTTCATTCAAGTTTTAGAAGACCTTGTCTTTATAAATGTTTTGTTTTCATAAATTGAATTGTGTAGAGTCAGCCACACATTAGCTTGCCGTAGATCCACATTTTGCCGCGTCACCTAAAGGCCAAACCCATGTTTATAAAATATCTGGAAGGGACCTTCACTGAAGTAAAGAATACCCAAAACCTTACTTAATGACCGCACCACATTCAATTCCGGGTGGTGTATTGGAACATGATGAAAATAGGTCCTTTCCTCAAAAGCTAGGCTGCAGCTAGGAACGCTGCAGTATGCTGATATGCGGTCAGGCATAACAGTTTTGGGAAACAGTTGCAACTGTGTATGTTGCTTTGCTTTGCTAATTAATTAATTTTATTAATTGGTTTAACAGCCTGATCTTCCCAATTAGAATAGATGACAATTTGTTCAGTTTATGATGACGCATCCCAGATGACTCGTAGGGCCACAAAATTAATTTGACACATCAGGAATGCTGGAGAATCTTGCGCCTTTAACTTGGCTAATTACACATCAATGGGGTATCAAAGCATTATATAAGCCAGCGGTACTTTTTGTGATGACAGACTTATAACATCAGTCTATACTACAAAACTATACAAAGTCTTTCAATTAACAAACTAAACAAATCAAGCATCAATGTTCACACAGCCTGTACGGGTACTCCCAGGGTCCTACTGATCATAATATATGCACACTGGTGCCTGATCCATCTACGCCAAGAAAATGCCATATTAAATGATTACAGAACTAGCTGGTTTTGAGGTTTTTACCTTTGAGCACCATTTATTGTCAATGGGATAAAAGAAGAAGTATCTGAATGTGAACGCATTTTAAATGCCAAAGAACATGTGGTCTTTGGTTATCTTTTGTTTTTCATTTTTAGCTCAGCTGACTGTAAGTCATCAGAGCTATAGCAATCACTCTTCTTCTGTTGTCTGGCCGGCCATCAAGCCGTCTGTCCGTTAACAAGGCACAAATCGTAATCACTGGACCTGGAATCTTCTAACTTTATATCTAGAGAGATCCATGAAAAATCTCCTTGGAAACCTGGAATGAGGTCTCTATTGCCCATATTCTTTAAGCTATGGGGCTCCGAAGTACCCCCCCAGAATAATGAAAAATTTGATACAAAAGCTCAAATATCTGAATATCTAATGCATTGATCACCATGATTCTTTGCATGGATATTGATCATCAAGTTTTTCATCAGTTTCTACAGACTGGTGCCGCCACCTGTATTTTTAGCAAACCTGTGAGCTTATGCGATGGTGCAGTGTCATGCGGTATGCGTCGTGCGTTGTCTGTACGTTAACCATAGCTATCTAAAAAATGGCAGGAGCTAGCATCACCAATTTTTTTGCTATGAACAAACGAACACAAAACCTGCAAGACTTAGTCAAAATTAGTACTCCACAGAATGTGAAATATATGATTATATGCATCCGTAATAATTTTACATATATTCCTGATTTCTTTTTAGCGAACCTGTGAGCTTATGCGATGGTGCGGCGGCGTCCGCCATCTGTCGTGCATTGTGCCTTGTGCGTCGTCTGTACATTAACCATAGCTATCTCAAAAATGGCAGGAGCTAGCATCACCAATTTTTTTGCAAATATTCAGTCATCCAAAAAACTATATCGGATTTTGTTTATTTTTTTTTCCAACTGCATTTTCTGAGATTTTATAGGGAAAAAGCCAAAAAAAGCTTCAAAAATCTTTTTCTCCGAAACTGTCCAGCCAAATTGTCCAGTATTTTACAGAAATGATCCCTGGAACAGTCTTTCTCAAGTTTGTTCGAATGGTTCTAGTTTGGAGAATTTTGGTTAAGTTACAGGAGGTTGAACTTGGTCACCTGTCCAAAAAAGCACACTAAAATTAAAATCTCAGAAATGGCTAGAGCTATCATCACCATATTTTATGCCAATGTTTGTCACATATGTCATATCTGAAATACAGGTATTGGTGGCGCCAACAACATTGGTCTGTTTTTTACAAGCAAAAATGTAATTTTAGACTCTTCTAGCTTATACACTGTTTTATGATGAAACTGTTAAGCTGATTGGTTTAAACTTTACAAGAATTATTCTGTGGTAGGGTAAATGCAGCTTTAAAAAAACAGTGTTGCAAATTGAAAAAGGTTTTCTGTGTTTGAAAATAGATTTGACAACATGCTGAGTTTCAGCAGCCAAGTCAAGTGGTCACTCAGTACAACCAGGTGGGGTCCAGACATCACCATGGCAACTGACCTGGCTCCGTCTGGTGTCTAGACAATGTGTCTAGACGTCTAGATGCTGTGTCTAGATGCAGAATTCCCAGATTAGAACTATATGATCTATATCTTTCAACTGTTTGAAAAAAATTGGTTTGCATTTTTAGCCAATCTGTGAGCTTATGCAATGGTGTGGCGTCGTCCATCTTCTGTCGTCCGTCGTGTGTCATAGCTGTCTCAAAAAGGGCAGGAGCTAGCATCACCAAATTTTTTGCAAAAATTTTTTCATCTAAAAAATTTTATTGGAATTTGCTTATTTCTTAGCTTACTGCATTTTTAGTGAACCTGTGAGCTTATGCGATGGTGTGGCGTCTGTCCTCTGTCCTCCGTCGTCTGTACGTTAACCCATACTACCGTAAAATCTCCACTTAAAACCGCACTTCCGATTAAAACCGCACCCAGACTTCGCCGAAATTCCAGGTGAGACACTGCGAGGGGCTCAAATACTAAGAACCCCCCTTTAAAACCGCACCAACTTTCGCTACGGAATGATATGTCAAAAGACACAATCAAGCTATCATCTAGAAATGAACACGCGTAGGTTGCGACTCGGCCATTCCTGTCCACTTTAAAATTCCTTGGGCATTTTATTTAAACACATCATAACACTTTTGTGCAGGGTCACTCAAGCATGAAGTTTGGAGAGATGTAAGAGCCGGTGAACCTCTGCCTGTTTATACAGATTTTATATTCCTTGCCGTATTTTTGGTTGCTACTGATTTGTCATTATATTTTAGAAAAAAATATTCTGCTGATCCATTTCAAGTCACTGTATATTTTAATTCTAAAAGTAATATTTTTAAACCTTAATTTTTGATGAAAATTCCATTTTCTGGTATTACTCGGAAGATTCAAATCATTTTCATACCGGTTACTTTGGTATTATCTTCATCACATGGTACGTTGACATCGCTCCATGTCACAATTTGCTTGTGCATTTGAAAACATCGCTGGTCAACTTAACTAAATATCAAAGTAACTGAAGTTACCCTGTGGAGATACGCACGTATAGGAAACATGACGCTTGAAAACGAGTGAGTTTAAGGTAGAATTAAAGTGGCCAGTCAGGGTAAGTTTTTTTCCTGAAGAAAGTTTCTGTGTGGGGAGCCATTTTTTCAAGGCAGTGTTCGCGCAAGGCACGCTGGGACGAAATAGGTGGCTGTTCTGTTTACCACCCACCGCGTACAGCCGTTCAAAATATTCTTAGCAGAATACCGGGGCGTTTCAGCACATGGCGGCACTCAAACTTGATTTTAAAACGATCGTCTGCCATTGTATGACTCTTTATGATGTAAGCTTTTTATTCATTTTACTTTTTAAACAAATAATTATTGCTAAATAATGCCGCAAATGGGTTTAAAGTAGGCTTATATTTCAATTTTGCTTGACCATGCCCAACGAAGTGGGCCGCTGTTACAGCAGGGTTGTTGTGAACGTATTATTTGGTGACAATTACCAAGATTTATAACAAGTTATATATCACAAGAAAACTAATCAGCAATATTTAATTTATAAATAACATATAATCGTAAATAATACATTTACACACGGCTCCCATGCATGCGAGACTGCTGCTAAGAACGGCCTTCAAAAGTTGCAATATTATCGGCCACTCGCCAGCCCAAAAACAATGTCTGTCAGGAAGATATTCAGGAAACCCTTAGAGTATAAACTGCACGGTGCATTCAGGAAATCAACCTGATTTCAAGATTTTAAATTTCTTGATTAAACCGCGGTTTTAAGTGGAGATTTTACAGTATCTTAAAAACAGCAAGAGTTATCATCACAAAATCTTATGCAAAAAATTAGTCATCTAAAAAACTCAATTGGATTTTGCTTATTCATTAGTTAACTGCATTTTCTTAGATTTTATAGGGAAAAAGCTAAAAAAGCTTAAAAAATCTTCTTCTCCAAAACTGTTCAGCCAAATTGTCAAATATTTCACAGAAATGATTCCTGGAACAATCTCTCTCACGTTTGTTATAATGGTTTAAGTTTGGTGATTTTTCGACGAGTTGCAGGAAGTTGAACTTAGTCATTTGTCAAAAAGAGCATACTAAAATTTCAATCTCAGAAATGGCTGGAGCTATCATTACCAAATTTTAGGCCAATCTTGGTCACATGAGTTGTATCTGAAATTGAGGTATTGGTTGCGCCACCTGCATCGGCCTTTTTTGTAGGGGGGTCATCAGTGCCTGTATCACACTGAGGGCTACAAAGAACTTCTTCTCTGAAACCATATGGCCAAATTGTTTAATATCCCACAGAAATGATCTTAGGGTAGTGCTTTCTGAAGTTTGTTCAAATGGTTTCAGTTCAGTGTCTTTTGGCTGAATTATGGGAAGCTGAATTTAGTCATATGCCATAACAGCCCATTTCAGCTCAGTGGCTACAAAGATATTCTTCTTAAAAACCACTGGGCCAAATTCTTAAATCCCACACATTAATTATCCTTAGATGTTGATAATTCAATTTTGTTCAAATGGTTTTGGTTCAGTGATTTTTGGCTGAGTGATGGGAAGCTTAACTTAGCCATTTTGCTGTATTTTCTTATATGAGTTATAAACCTGTAAACCGTTTTTCGACTGACACCAGAGGCCAATTTGTTTAATATTTTACAAGAATAATCCCCTGAATAATTCTTATAATAATTATCTTTTATGGTTCCCAAGAATGAATTTTGGCTGTATTATAATCATTGAATTAAGTCATTTTACCATATATGTTAGCTGTGTAAAGCAGATTCATCTAGCCTGGCACCAGTTTATCAGCATCCGTTACATCATGCCTTCAGACATATAGATTTCAGGTTATCAATGGTTAATTTTGACAAGAATGATTTTTTAAAGCTTTTAAAAAAATATAGATTTATGATTTTAGATATTCTTCATGCCAGGCAATATTAACAATCACAGGTATACAGCTCTCTGTGGGTATATAAAGACAGCTATACATAGATTATAAATACAGTCGCGACTTGACATTCCGACCCTTAACAATCCGGAAACCTTGCAATCCGACGGTATTTTGCAATAAACGAACGGGACCCATAGAAATTAGCCTTGACAAACCGACAGCCTTGGATTCCGACTCCGACATGACATTTCCCGACACAAACAAGGATACCAACGTATTTTCTGACTTGACAATCCGACCCTTAACAATCCGGAAACCTTGCAATCCGACGGTATTTTGCAATAAACGAACGGGACCCATAGAAATTAGCCTTGACAAACCGACAGCCTTGGATTCCGACTCCGACATGACATTTCCCGACACAAACAAGGATACCGACGTATTTTCTGACTTGACAATCCGACCGGTATATTATCCTTCGATGTCAGTCTTCGGGCTCATGCACACTGCACCCTGATAAATTAGGCATGAAATGCAGCTATGCGTACTGTTTTAACTGTAGCCTACAAAAGAACTAATTATTGTGTCAATTTGGTCCACTAATTAAGTCAGTTTACATCCGTATATGGCACACATGAACCTCTCGGTGTGTGGAATACGCTGAGGTGGAGAACGGTGTCGAGGAACTTTTCCAGGCACTCAACAGCGCGGACCATGTGACTGAGGAACGATACCTCGTATTAGACAACATGGAGCCCACAGAAGCAATGCCGACGGCCGGCAGTACCAGTAACTCACAGAGACACGATTGGGGGAATGGAAACAGGGCTACGGTTTATTGAGGAGTAGGGCTTTGCTGCAGGGGACTTTGACACTGACCGTTTAGAAAAGTCCGTGAAAATGAAAAAAATAAAAGAACAAGATACCAGACAGATATGCTTGCATTCTTTATACGCACACGAACTTAGTAGATCAACCACTGGTTCATATATATACATTTAGTTAATGTTTGTTCAGAAATATAAGCATATCTCATAATTGTAGAATCTGCATAGGTCGTCAATTTTGACGAGCGTAGTATATATAGACACGTATATAAGAAATAAAAAAACAGTACTCTATGACGGATGTTTTTTATTTTCTAATTCACATTAATCATAACAATATCATATACGTAGTTTATTATAACAAAATACTTAATGAATTATAACAAGTCCTCCAAACATTTAGATCACATTGTATCTTTACCCTCCGTCATCTTTATTGATTTGACAGTCCGACAGCCTTGCAATCCGACGTAAATTAGCGTATAACATTTAGTGTCGGATTTTCAAGTCACGACTGTTATTGGTATCCATTCTCAACTTAATTCAAGAATTTGCCATCAGTGAGATGTATCTGTATTATCATTTTGCGTTCAATATCTTTATATGTATCTGTAGTAATTTTTAGTGAACCTGTGAGCTAATTCTATGTTGTGGCGGCGTCCGTAGTCCATCATCTGTACGTTTACCCATACTATTCAAAAATGACTGGAGCTAGCATCATGAAATTAAATGCAAAAATTTAACCATCTGAAAAACTCTGCATTTTCTTAGATTTTAATGAGAAAAAAATAAAATACCTTTAAAAATCTTCTCCGATGAAACGGTCAAGCCAAATTGTTCAATATTTCACAGAAATAATCTTTTATATCTTCTCTTACAAGGTTGTTCAAATGGTTCGAGTTTGGTCAATTTTGGCCGAGTAACAGGAAGTTGAACTTAGTCAGCTTTTTTTTTAACTCATTTTTTATGGGCAAAAAACCTCAAAATTTTAACCTCTTTCAGCTTAAAATATTTGTGATGAAACTGTCAAGTTGTATTGTTCCATTTTTCAAAAGAAGTATCCTAGGACATGGTTCTTTCAATCATATCAGAATAGATTGAGTTTGTTGATTTTTGGTTGAGTCGTGAAAAGCTTAAATTGGTCTTATGGCCATTATTACCGTATTCGACATAATAAGCACCCCGGGCGCTCTCAAAATTAAATTTTTCTAAATTTTTTTTATACCCTAATAAGCGCGCCCCCCCCCCCCACATCTGCCAACTTCCAAAGTGCATTACGATCCTCCAATGTAAACTGCGGCTTGTGTACACGTGTTTGACTTCACAGCACATTCAGGACAATTCAGAAAAAAAAAATGGTTGTGTAATCCAAGTGATACCGATTTGAAGACGATTTTATTTTGTGTTGCATGAGAGAATTGTCTGAATGACTACAGTTCGAGATTTCCTTTGCAGGTGAAGAGGAAAAATAAGGATGGTAATAAATGAACGCTTTTATAAAAGTCAACGCCTAATAAGGTAGCACAATGTTTAAAATGTTCATATAAAAATATATAAAACAGTATTTATTTGAATGATGAAAAAAAAAATAATACGGGACATCGGTACCCCGATTATGTCAGTCACCTTGCGCAAATACCTTTGACAGCTGAGCCGATTAATGACATTGAATGGCATCGACAATAATTGTATTTTTTGTCTTTCATTGTGCTTGATATTACATGCAAAAGTTAAAAAAAAACTGAAATACTGGCCCTCAGACTCCTGCGTATTATATTTACTTCAGTGCGTATACGAACCAAATCCGGGGTTTTGTTTTGAAATTGTTAGGAAATTTGTCATATTTATATCCCGCGGAAACACGGTCCCTTTCTTGAACTTTGTTGACCCGTTATAATACATTCATTTTCTCGACGTAGTCCAATAAAACAAGCTTGACAAACATTGTCACCTGAGGAAAGGCCACTTCATATTTATAATTATAAATGCGTTACTGGTTGTCTTGTAATTGAAGTGCCATGAGCGAGTCTCCGTGTATGTCAGTGTGCAAGCAAGCTGACAGCGTCCGCATTCACTGGACTCGTGAACATTTTATGCAGTAAATACGGCACCATATGAAAAAATCATCCTTGTTTTAACATGCATATTACGTGCTACTGGATGGCACTTGGTTAGGCAAATTCCCAGCATCCCTTGCGCGAGCGCTGTATACACACAGATTAACCCAGGGCACTGGGATCTTGAGAACACGGGTAAGCCCTGCACGCTGTCAGCGGCATCGACAATTATATTACTGTGTACATGTTTCAAGTGAATTACCAAGATATTTTTTGGCAAAAAATACATTAAAACTTATATATTATCAGGATTGGGAATTCCGTTTTGGTCCGTCAATTCCGTCCGCGGTCGCGTAAATTCACTGGCTCTACTGTCAGAAGGGCTTTCATATATTGATTCTGTTAAAATCCCTGTGTCAATGCGGCAAGGGCAAACCTTTTCTTACCAATTATTTAACTATGTGCACATGGAAATCTGATGTATAAACGATAAATTCAAACAAAAACAAAGCATTGTAATGCTCTTTATTGAGTGTATATTACCACCATACGGACATGATCACTTATATTCACGGCATCAAGTTCGGCTGACGTAATAATTCACATTGCCGTAAATTATCCTTGGCGGCCCTGAGGAGGCTGAGAAACTTGTACCAGTGTATAAGACGGCCGCCCTTCTTTGCCAATATTTAAGGATAAAATTTATCGCCCATCACGAGCAAATACGGTAAGTAATATATGTTTCATTGCATAATACATCCACATACGTACCTGAATTCAGGTCACCCGATCAGCATGGCCACCTGCAGGGTCTGCCTTCATGGACACCGTCATCCAGTGTTATCTATGATACACTTGACCACTGATTCTGTTATGTGTAACTAATATTATTATTATATTAGATGATAAAGCTTAACGGAGATTGAATAAAAACTGGTGGTAACTTTTAAGCTTGGCGGGGAGAAATGAAAGCATTACGTTGTCCTGTGTTATATTGGCTAGGGAGAAAAGTGAGGTTAGGATGGCTCATCCTTTAGTTTCATAAAGTGATCTCCAAAATCCGGTGGGGGGGGGCGAGGGCGCTTATTACGGGAGGGGCGCTTATTACGTCGAATAAGGTATGTGTATTTCAAACTGAGGACTGCAATAGTGTTCTTCTACAAAATTATTGTTTCAATTACATTTTCTGTAACATTGCACAAAAATTATTCTTAGGTGGCTTTTGTTCAAGTTTACTTGATTAAATTTTGGCAGAACTATTGGACCTTTAACAATGAAAGGTCTGCATCTTTTATTGTATCCCCAAAGGCGGGGGATACTATGTTTTCATACCGGTCCCCCAGCCGCCGCCGCGTATAAATCTTTTTGGCGCGATAACTCAAAAAATATTTCACTGATCTTTACCAAACTAGGTGTATGTATAGATATGGGTAAGAGGACAACGCCTATTTAAAATGAGGTCATGACCTTGATAAGGAGTATGTCCTTGACCTTGAATAGGTCCAATTTTGGGAAAAATCACACAAATTCTTAAATATCTCAAGTAATCTTCCATGGATTGGTCCAAAAATCAACTTGACCAAAGATCTTGGATAGTGTTGTCATGTACCGGAAACTGATAGCGCCACCTGTTTTTCTTTTACCTGTTTTCGTGCCGTTTAATACCCCATCATTGCTACTTAACAGTACTGTGAGCATTATAAGTCAAAAACTAATGGACAGGTTTCTTTCATATTACGCATATACATAGACATTGCTTAGGGGATGATGTATATTGAAATTGGGGTCATGACCTTTTCTATGAGAAGGACCTTTTCTATGAGTGTGGTCTGATATTAATTGTTGCTGAAGATGGGGGGGGGGGGGCTATTCTTAAAGGGGGGGATTTATTGTCTGGGGATACTATGGCACCTGCGGTGCCAAGAAATATCTAGTTATTCTGGATATTTTGATAAAAAGTTTGTGAATATGTCAGTTTGAAAAAAAAAATATTTTAGCCAAAGTCTTTCAGTATGTGTAAACAGGTTTACCAACAGGCCAACATTGTGTCTGTATCTTTAAATAGGTTGAGAAACTGCCAACTGTTTCAGATTTGGCAACAGATCAAAAGTTCATTCAGTGCAGCCAGGTATAGGTCAGGAGTTCACTCAATGCAGTAGCTGCATTCTATTTATAGCATTGGCAGACTGCCCACTGCATCAGATCTGGCACCAAAGTTGAGCCTTGATCTATTTATAGCTTTGGTAGACTGCCAACTGTGTCAGATTATGCAACGGGTCATGAGTTCACTCTGTGCAGTAGCCTGTGCAAGCAATTTGTTACAGTTACTCGGGGCAACTGCCTTTCTCACCTAAGCCTGGTCAGCCCCATGCATCAGATTCAAGGTAAGTTTGATGTATTGGGCCTAATATTTTGACCTGTCTATGTGTCTTTGATGGCTTTCTCGCTCACAAGACAGATGTCGCCACTTACAATGACTTTTTGCACAGTGTGTGTCCCTGCGTTTTTCTCAGGATGGGTTTGATATATTAGTCTGAAATTAGGCATATGTATATATCTCTGATAGCTTTGTTATATACAAGACAGGTGGCGCCAGCTGCCATCATTTTTGTGTTGTGTGAACCTGTGCCAGAATTTCAGCAGTGATGTTTGTGTAATTGTTTTATATTCAAAATGTTTAGTACTTGCATAGTTCATATACATGAAAAGTAATGGTCCAGCATTGAAGCATTATACCTGGTATATTTCCCAATGCACAGGTTCGCATTAGGCCTGTAGGCCTTGTTTAAATAATTCTAGGCCTATTATTATTACTTTTTGTCTTCTATACTCATCCTGTGATATAAACTGCATGTACTCATTCTTATGATGTAGGAAATGAGGGAGTTTAATGGGTTTGGATATTATTTGAGTTAAAAGAAATATATCTTGTCATTTGACAGTCTGATTGGCTTTTTGAAGCATTAAATGAGCATATATGATCTCTACATTCATGAAACATGACTGGTTTAATACCATGAAAAGGAAAGTCCACCTTATGTACAGCAACTACAACCATGTGTGTGAGTGTTTTAGTGCAGCTCTTTTTAGCATGTATTTTTTCATACTTGTTTCATATGTTTGTCTAATCATGATGAAGAACAAGCAGCCACTGAGAGCAGAAGTGGCTGGGTGCGTCTGCTGATTGCTCTCATGTATGAAGTCAGCAGCCCGGGATCAATGTGGCGACCATATATTGACATCATTCCTCAAGTTGATCTCCCACTGTTCTGGCCAAAGTAAGCTGCTTTAAAACTTTAATCCAAGAGGGAGGACTGCTGTCCATCCATCCCCAGTATGTCACAACATACTTTTGAAACCCATTCAACTAGCATTCCCAAAGTTTAACACATTAATCCCTGCAGCTAGCATCCCCAAAGTTTAACACATTAATCCCTGCAGCTAGCATCCCCAAAGTTTAACACATTAGTCCCTGCAGCTAGCATCCCCAAATTTTAACACATGCACCCCTGCAGCTAGCATCCCCAAAGTTCAACACATTAACCCCTGCATCTAGCATCCCCAAATTTTAACACATGCACCCCTGCAGCTAGCATCCCCAAAGTTTAACACATTAACCCCTGCATCTAGCATCCCCAAAGTTTAACACATTAACCCCTGCAGCTTGCATCCCCAAAGTTTAACACATTAATCCCTGCAGCTAGCATCCCCAAAGTTTAACACATTAATCCCTGCAGCTAACATCCCCAAAGTTTAACACATTAATCCCTGAAGCTAGCATCCCCAAAGTTTAACACATTAATCCCTGCAGCCAGCATCCCCAAATTTTAACACATGCACCCCTGCAGCTAGCATCCCCAAAGTTTAACACATTAACCCCTGCAGCTTGCATGCCCAAAGTTTAACACATTAATCCCTGCAGCTAGCATCCCCAAAGTTTAACACAATAATCCCTGAAGCTAGCATCCCCAAAGTTTAACACATTAATCCCTGCAGCTAGCATCCCCAAAGGTTAACACATTAATCCCTGCAGCTAGCATCCCCAAAATTTAACACATTAATCCCCGCAGCTAGCATCCCCAAAGTTTAACACATTAATCCCTGCAGCTAGCATCCCCAAAGTTTAACACATCAATCTCTGCAGCTAGCATCCCCATAGTTTAACAAATTAATTCCTGCAGCTAGCATCCCCAAAGTTTAACACATTAATCCCTGCAGCTAGCATCCCCAAATTTTAACACATGCACCCCTGCAGCTGGCATCCCCAAAGTTTAACACATTAACCCCTGCAGCTAGCATCCCCAAAGTTAAACACATTAACCCCTGCAGCAACATCCCCAAAGTTTAACACATTAATCCCTGCAGCTAGCATCCCCAAAGTTTAACACATTAATCCCTGCAGCTAGCATCCCCAAAGTCTAACACATTAATCCCTGCAGCTAGCATCCCCAATGTTTAACACATTAACCCCTGCAGCTAGCATCCCCAAAGTTTAACACATGCACCCCTGCAGCAAGCATCCCAAAAGTTGAACACATTAATCCCTGCATCCCAAAAGTTGAACACATTAACTCCTGCAGCTAGCATTCCCAAAGTTTAACACATTAATCCCTGCAGCTAGCATCCCCAAATTTTAACACATGCACCCCTGCAGCTAGCATCACAAAAGTTTAACACATTAACCCCTGCAGCTAGCATCCCCAATGTTTAACACATTAACCCCTGCAGCTAGCATCCCCAAAGTTTAACACATTAACCCCTGCAGCTAGCATCCCCAAAGTTTAACACATGCACCCCTGCAGCAAGCATCCCAAAAGTTGAACACATTAATCCCTGCATCCCAAAAGTTGAACACATTAACTCCTGCAGCTAGCATTCCCAAAGTTTAACACATTAATCCCTGCAGCTAGCATCCGCAAAGTTTAACACATTAATCCCTGCAGCTTGCATCCCCAAAGTTTAACACATTAATCCCTGCAGCTAGCATCCCCAAAGTTTAACACATTAATCCCTGCAGCTTGCATCCCCAAAGTTTAACACATTAACCCCAGTAGCTAGCATCCCCAAAGTATAACACATGCACCCCTGCAGCTAGCATCCCAAAAGTTTAACACATTAACCCCTGCATCCCAAAAGTTGAACACATTAACCCCTGCATCCCCAAATTTTAACACATGCACCCCTGCAGCTGGCATCCCCAAAGTTAAACACATTAACCCCTGCAGCTAGCATCCCCAAAGTTTAACACATTAACCCCTGCAGCAACTTCCCCAAAGTTTAACACATTAATCCCTGCAGCTAGCATCCCCAAAGTTTAACACATTAATCCTTGCAGCTAGCATCCCCAAAGTCTAACACATTAATCCCTGCAGCTAGCATCCCCAATGTTTAACACATTAACCCCTGCAGCTAGCATCCCCAAAGTTTAACACATTAACCCCTGCAGCTAGCATCCCCAAAGTTTAACACATGCACCCCTGCAGCAAGCATCCCAAAAGTTCAACACATTAATCCCTGCATCCCAAAAGTTGAACACATTAACTCCTGCAGCTAGCATTCCCAAAGTTTAACACATGCACCCCTGCAGCTAGCATCACAAAAGTTTTAACACATTAATCCCTGCAGCTAGCATCCCCAAAGTTTAACACATTAATCCCTGCAGCTAGCATCCCCAAATTTTAACACATGCACCCCTGCAGCTAGCATCTCAAAAGTTTAACACATTAACCCCTGCAGCTAGCATCCCCAATGTTTAACACATTAACCCCTGCAGCTAGCATCCCCAAGGTTTAACACATTAACCCCTGCAGCTAGCATCCCCAAAGTTTAACACATGCACCCCTGCAGCAAGCATCCCAAAAGTTGAACACATTAATCCCTGCATCCCAAAAGTTGAACACATTAACTCCTGCAGCTAGCATTCCCAAAGTTTAACACATTAATCCCTGCAGCTAGCATCCGCAAAGTTTAACACATTAATCCCTGCAGCTTGCATCCCCAAAGTTTAACACATTAATCCCTGCAGCTAGCATCCCCAAAGTTTAACACATTAATCCCTGCAGCTTGCATCCCCAAAGTTTAACACATTAACCCCAGTAGCTAGCATCCCCAAAGTATAACACATGCACCCCTGCAGCTAGCATCCCAAAAGTTTAACACATTAACCCCTGCATCCCAAAAGTTGAACACATTAACCCCTGCATCCCAAAAGTTTAACACATTAACCCCTGCATCCCAAAAGTTTAACACATTAATCCCTGCAGCTAGCATCCCCAAAGTTTACACATTAATCCCTGCAGCTTGCATCCCCAAAGTTTAACACATTAATCCCTGCAGCTAGCATCCCCAAAGTTTAACACATTAATCCCTGCAGCTTGCATCCCCAAAGTTTAACACATTAACCCCAGTAGCTAGCATCCCCAAAGTATAACACATGCACCCCTGCAGCTAGC
Source organism: Sipunculus nudus (assembly GCA_026874595.1). Taxonomy (NCBI): domain Eukaryota; kingdom Metazoa; phylum Annelida; class Sipuncula; order Golfingiida; family Sipunculidae; genus Sipunculus; species Sipunculus nudus. The sequence continues at coordinate 49,889,125 of CM049312.1, forward strand.
ATCCCCAAAGTTTAACACATTAACCCCTGCATCCCAAAAGTTGAACACATTAACCCCTGCATCCCAAAAGTTTAACACATTTACTCCTGCATCCCAAAAGTTTAACACATCAACCCCTGCAGCTAGCATCCCCAAAGTTTAGCACATTAATCCCAGCAGCTAGCATCCCAAAAATTTAACACATTAACCCCTGCAGCTAGCATCCCAAGAGTTTAACGCATTAACCCCTGCAGCTAGCATCCCAGAGGGTTTAACAGATTAACCCCTGCATCTAGCATCCAAAAAGTTTAACACATTAATCCCAGCAGCTAGCATCCCAAAAATTTAACACATTAACCCCTGCAGCTAGCATCCCCAGAGTTTAACGCATTAACCCCTGCAGCTAGCATCCCAGAGGGTTTAACAGATTAACCCCTGCATCTAGCATCCCCAAAGTACAACACATGCACAGCTGCAGCTAGCATCACCAAAGTTCAACACATTAACCCCTGCAGCTAGCATCACCAAAGTTTAACACACCCACCCCTGCAGCTAGCATCTCAAAAGTTTAACACATTAACCCCTGCTGCTAGCATTGCTAAAGCATCCCCAAAAGTTAACTCATTAATCCCCTGCGGTTAGCATCCCAAAAGTTTAACACATGATTTTTCATCTCCAGGTGGCACCACTTTTGTCAAACTACTTGTTAATATCCATAATTGTTTCTTCCACATTTCTCCAGTCATTGAGCAAATATGAACAATTCAACCTTAGTCTTTTGTACAATTCTGTGGAGCAAGGCTAGTAAAATGATTATGAAGTGGATATATTTATTAGTTATTTATTGTATCCACCAAAATGAAGTTTTTGACCGGGTTCCGCCGCTGCCGCTGCTTCGTTTCCGGAGAACTCCTCTGAGACTACCGGACAGATTTTTCGGAAACTGACACAAATTATCGGGTCATATGTGAACTGGTGCCTAACCAAGTGGCCTTGACCTCTGACCTTTCCTCTCTGCCCAGCGTCCATTTGTGCGTCTGTTTCCACACATAAACCCACATATCTCCGGAACCGTTTGACTGATCAGGAAAAAAAATTTACACAAATGTAGCCCTTGGATAGCTTTATAACATACACAAAAAAAGGTGACGCCACCTGCAACCATGTTTGCACAGTGTCCATCTGTTCATCTGCTTTGGGTTAAAATCACTGATATCTCTGCAGTGGTTTGACTAATTCACCTAATATTCGGCATGCGTATACATCCTATATAGCTTTCTTGATTTTATGACAGGTGGCGCCACCTACATTCACGTTAACGCTGCAGACATCCAAGCTAATATCTCAGGAATCGTTTGACCAATCAGGAAAAAAAACTTACACAAATGTAGCCCTTGGATAGCTTTATAACATACACAAAAAAAGGTGACGCCATCTGCAACCATGTTTGCACAGTGTCCATCTGTTCATATGCCTTGGGTTAAAATCACTCGTATCTCTGCAGTGGTTTGACTAATTCACCTAAAATTCGGCATGCGTATACATCCTAGATAGCTTTCTTGATTTTATGACAGGTGGCGCCACCTACATTCACGTTAACCCTGTAGACATCCAAGCTCATATCTCAGGAATCGTTTGACCAATCAGGAAAAAAACTTACACAAATGTAGCCCTTGGATAGCTGTAAAACATATACAAAAATGGTGGCGCCACCTGCAGCCATTTTTGCACAGCGTCCATCTGTTTGTCTCCCTTGGGTTAAAATCACTCGTATCTCTGCAGTGGTTTGACTAATTCACCTAAAATTCGGCATGCGTATACATCCTAGATAGCTTTCTTGATTTTATGACAGGTGGCGCCACCTACATTCACGTTAACGCTGCAGACATCCAAGCCCATATATCAGGAATCGTTTGACCAATCAGGAAAAAAAAACTTACACAAATGTAGCCCTTGGATAGCTGTATAACATATACAAAAATGGTGGCGCCACCTGCAGCAATTTTTGCACAGCATCCATCTGTTTGTCTGCCTTGGGTTAAAATCACTCATATCTCTGCAATGGTTTGACTTTTCCACCTGAAATTTTGCATGTGTATACATCTTGGATAGTTTCTTGTTCAAATAACAGGTGGTGCCACGTACAATCATGTTTATGTGGCAGAGTTCCATTCTATTATGTAACACATATAACTCTATTTCCCCTTGCCACTCAATCCATGCCTCACTTCACTCGTCCTACTCTGTTTTCGGCGGATACACGTAGTCGCTTGTCAACTACCTGTCTTCTAGTTATATATTTAAAGTTATATCAAACTTTTCAAATTTATCATTAAACAATTATATCTCATTTTAGAGTTCATGATATTATAGATTTTAGAAGATGATACCAGCTGTTAGCATTCAGATGTCTTACATCAGTCCTAGAGATAATAAGCACAGGCTGGATAGTATTTTGTCATCAAACATGGTGTGTTATGTACCACTAATCTTGTGGTGCTTTATTCAGGGATGAGATGGAGAGAGAGTTGTCAGGTACGGGTGTGCCCGAGGCTGTGAACAGGGATGTCAAGTCTATACAGGAGGAGTTCAGCAACATTGTGCTTCCATTTGTCAAGAAGCACAATACAGTCTTCCCGTGAGTAAAGCTGACCATCCTCTGCCTTTATCTTTAAGTTCAGTTCTGCAGAAATATTAGATTTTTGTGAACCCCATAACATTTAAAGTGCTGCATGTTAATTAAGACTGGCAATTAGCAGATTTTTGCAGCTCAGTTCTGGTGATTGGTTAGTGTATCCGCCAAAACAAAGTTTTTCAGATACTATGTTTTTGACCGGGTTCCTCCGCCACCACTATAATAGTTTCAGGAGAACTCCTCTGAGGCTAATGGACTGATTTTCCAGAAACTTAAACCAATTATTGGGTACCATGTGAACTGGTGCCACTATTTGGTGTTGACGTCTCACCTTTCCTCTATGCAGTGTGTCCATCTGTTCATCTTTACACATTAAACCACATATCTTCTGTCTTGTTTGACTGATCAGGCTGAAATTTTGCACAAGTGTAGCTTTTGGGTAGCTTCATTTAATATAATTAACTGGTGGCGCCACCTGCAACCATTTTTGCACAGTGTCCATCTGTTTGTCTGCCTTGGGTTAAAATCAGTCATATCTCAGCGGTGGTGTGACTTATTAACCTGAAATTTGGCATGCATATACATCTGGGATAGCTTTCTTGATTTTATGACAGGTGGTGCCACCTACATTCTGGTTCATGCTGCAGTTATCCATGCTAATATCTCCGGACTGGTCTTACATATCTTCCAGAAATTTTGCATGTGTTTAGATCTCACTTAGCTCTTTATCATTCACAAACCTTTTGGTGCCATCTGCAACCATTTTCGCACAGCATCCTTCTGTTTGTCTGCTGTTGGATAAAATTACTCATATCTCGGCAGTGGTTTGCCTTATCCACCTGAAATATTGCATGTGAAAACATCTTGGATAGTTTCTCTTTCAAATAACAGGTGGCACCACCTAGAATCATGTTTACATGGCAGATATCCATGCTAATATGTCATACATCCTACTGTATTTCCCCTTGCCACTCAATCCATGCTTCACTTCACCCATCCTACTCTGATTTTGGCAGATATACGTAGTCGCTTGTCAGCTACCTGTATTCTAGTTGATAAATATTGATATTAATTTGGCAAGAGATTAAGTTAAGTTTAATAAACCTGCACAAAAGTTATATCATTGTAGTTCCTGCAGCCCAGTGGGCAATAATAAAAGGAAGTTTAGACACTTTACTTTGTTTCACTTTTATGCAGTGAATATGCAACACAAAATTTATTATAAATTTTTGGAAATTAATTGTTCCTTGAGGAATTCAAGCCTTGCTCTAAACAGAACCAGGAAATTGAAACTGATATCCCCTGAGAACAGATCATGGCTTGGGATCACTGCACCCCCTGTTGGCTATACAGTAAACAGCAGTGATTTTGTTTTAAGGTGCCTGTTCTATTCCTCCATTTTCAGTATTACACCATGGGCAACATATAAAGCCCAGATTTTTCACTGCATTTTATTTGGGTTAATACTAATATTATTATTGATTAAAATTGTTTCAAAATAATTTTAATCAAGCACAAAAAAAAGTAAACAAGATAGTTTACCAATATATGGTATTCCTTATTAAAATTTGGGTCAGTTCATGAGATTGATTTTTGGCATTCTAATTAATTATCATTTCGAACCAGTAATTGATTAATTGTGCCAGCCCTAATGTTTATTCCTCCAATTTTATACATGAATTGTTTCAACCAAATTTTACCGAAAATTAAATTTTTGTGTACCCCATAACTTTCAAAGTTTTTTTCTTAGCTCAGCTGACTATAAGTCATCTGAGCATTAGTTGTGGTCCATTGTCCATCTTCTCTCCATCTTTCAGTCCTTTAGACTGGCACATTTTGAAACATTTTTTAGACCTACAAATACAAAATTCAGCATACAACAGTGTTAGATGGCTCCAAGATCTATCAGATTGAAAACTGGGTCACTATGACTTTGTTCCTTTGAGAAATTAAGGAAAAACCTAACTTTTGGATTGAAAACTATTAACAAACTTTAGGACTGCCTAATATCAAAACCAATTGTCTGTTTCTCTTCATATTTACCATAAATATTCCCCTATATAGTTCCCATATACATGCTAGAAATTAGGTCAGTATTAAAAAAATTTATAAAAATTATCGGCCAAAACATAATGCACTTGGTAAAAAAAGGGAAGGATATTTACCCATGTGACTTGATAATTTTTTAAGCTAGAGACTTTTTTCATGGATATATAACTTTATTTAATCAAGATTCAATTGTATACCCATGATTTGATCTGAATTTTGTAATTTTGTTAAGATATTAGCATAAATATAAAATCAGTACCTTAAATTTTGCCCTACTTTGACCATGGTCTGTTTTTAGCTCAGCTGACTATAAGTCATCTGAGCTATAGTCGTGGTCCATTGTCTGTCGTCCATCCGTCTGTCCGCTCATTTGTAGATGTGGCACATTTGGAACCTTAAGACCTAGGAATCCAAAATTTGGCATAATATTAGATGTCCTCAAGATCTCCTACCATTCAGAAAACTGGGTCTTTTCGACTTTTTATCTTTAAGATATTAAGGAAAAACCTCAATTTTTTTATTAAAAACCTATTTTCATAATTCAGGACTACATAATATCAAAACCACTCATATGTACATGCCAGAAATTAGGTCTGCATTATTAGCATACCTGTGAGCTTATGCGATGGTGTGACAGCGTCTGGCTTCTGTCGTCTGGTGTCTGTTGGCCATCGTCCGTGGTCCGGCGTCTGATCGTTAACCCATACTATCTTGAAAACAGCAAGCATCACAAAATTTTATGCAAATAATCAGTCATCTGAAAAACTCTATCGGATTTTGCTTATTTTTTGGCTACTTGCATTTTCTTAGATTTTATAGGGAAAAAGCTAAAAAAGCTTTAAAAATCTTCTTCTACAAAACTGTTCAGCCATTTGTGTGTCTGTTGCCACACATAAACCCACACATCTCGGGAACCATTTGACCAATCAGGCTAAAAATTTTGCACAAATGTAGCCCTTTGATAGCTTTATAACATACACTAAAAATGGTGGCGCCACTTGCAACCATTTATGCACAGCGTCCATCTGAAAAGGCCATGTGACAGTGTAAGCTGTCCTCAGCTTGGTCATATCCGTGGATCAAGGGCAGGAAATATATTATCAGAGATTTTTATTATACATTCTGAGAAAACACAAGGCCGTAAACGACAGTTTTATTCAAGTTTTAATTAACCCCGGTCTTCCTTGCCTCCACAGACAGACACACTAATGAACAATTACATGCGATATAACTGCATACATGCAGCGTAGGTATCCAGCATAGCGAACCGCAGAGTGAGAGCACGGAAGCTAGGGCAACACGTGGACAACACGTCAGTCGTTCTTTGATCAAACTTTGTTTTCCTATCTTTTTGATGAAAGTTTTCATGAAAGAATCATATATTTCACATTCTGTGGAGTACTAATTTTGACTAAGTCTTGCAGGTTTTGTGTTCGTTTGTTCATAGCGATATCGATGTCAGGTTGAACTTTGGTCTATTTTTTCCCCCGACCTTTCCTCAGGGCCGCAGTCATTCATTATGATTTGGGGTGATTTTTAAGTAGGAACTTCCGAATGGAGTGATAATTGCTCCTGCGTGTAAGTACACAGGCGAACAGCATGACCTAGTTTTGGGCTTCTTGGGACAGGCAGCCATCCCCGTACTGAGTGAGCGCTAATCGGTGCTGTAATCTGCCATTTGTCACCTGTCTGTAGTTCAGATACCACGGCCAACAGGCTTTTACCGTTTACATGTTTGCAAACTTACGCAAGCACCAAATGTTTTTGTGGTGAAATACTGTAACATAATTGGATGTCAAATACACAGGGGCCGATGCCCTGGATAAAATCCCAACTGATTATGCAATACCCGTGCCTCTTGCACTCGTATTTAATCGCCAGTGAATGAAGCTCATTATAGCCAGACGCAGGTCATTTCCTGGTTGTCATCAACCATGTAAATTGCAAACATTTTAATATACTGCATTATCCAAATGAAAGAACAGCGTAAATAGTCAAAATTTGAATAAAAAAATATTCGGAAACCTTATTAGGCTGTATTTTTGGAATGAAAGGGGGACTTAGGTACCTGACTTCATCGGAAACGGATATCTAGTTGTCGATCAGTTAAGACATTCAGGCCGGCAGTTTGACTAAGTTCGTGCAAAATTTTGCCTCTCAGGCTAAGACCTGCACATAAGTCGACTTCCCTTTCTTGGATTATTTTTTGGGGAACAAATTTCTCAACATATATGCTTTTTTTTACCGTAGATCTCACATAGCTCTATATCATAGACAAAACTGGTGGCACCACCTGCAACCACTTATGCACAGAGTCCATCTGTTCATCTGCCTTCGGATAAAATCACTCATATCTCAGCAGTGGTTTGCAGGTTTATACATCCTGGACAGCTTTCTCGATTTATGACAGGTGTTGCCACCTACATTCATGTTTACTCTGCAGACATCCAAGCTCATATCTTGGTAACTCTTTGACTGATTGGGCCAAATTTTTGCATTGGTATACATCTCACATTGCTCTTCATCATAGGCAAAACTGGTGGCACCACCTGCAACCATTTATGCACAGCATACATCTGTTCATCTGCTTTGTTGTAAAATCACTCATATCTCAGCAGTGGTTTGACATATCCATCTGAAATTTTGCAGGTTTATACATCCTGGAAAGCTTTCTCGATTTTATGACAGGTGGCGCCACCTACATTCAGGTTTACTCTGCAGAAATCCAAGCAAATATCTCGGGAACCGTTTGACCGATTGGGCCAAAATTTTGCATGTGTATAGGTCTCACATAGCTCTTCATCATAGGCAAAACCGGTGGTGCCACCTGCAACTACTTATGCACAGCATCCATCTGTTCATCTTCCTTTGGATAAAATCACTCATATCTCAGAAGTGGTTAGACTTATCCACCTGAAATTTTGCAGGTTTATACATGCTGGACAGCCTTCTTAATTTTATGACAGGTGGCGCCTACCTACATTCATGTTTACTTTGCAGACATCCAAGCTCATATCTCGGGAACCATTTGACTGATTGGGCCAAATTTTTGCATGGGTATAGATCTCGCATAGCTCTTCATCTTAGGCAAAACTGGTGGCACCACCTGCAACCATTTATGCACAGCATACATCTGTTCATTTGCTTTGTTGTAAAATCACTCATATCTCAGCAGTGGTTTGACATATCCACCTGAAATTTTGCAGGTTTATACATCCTGGAAAGCTTTCTCGATTTTATGACAGGTGGCGCAACCTACATTCAGGTTTACTCTGCAGACATCCAAGCACATATCTCGGGAACCATTTGACTGATTGGGCCAAAATTTTGCATGTGTATAGGTCTCACATAGCTCTTCATCATAGGCAAAACCGGTGGTGCCACCTGCAACTACCTATGCACAGCGTCCATCTGTTCATCTGCCTTGGGATAAAATCACTCATATCTCAGAAGTGGTTAGACTTATCCACCTGAAATTTTGCAGGTTTATACATCCTGGACAATTTTCTGGATTTTATGACAGGTGGCACCACCCACATTCACATTTATGCTGCAGACATCCATGCTAAAATGCAACACACCTCACTCTATTCCCCTTGCCACTTAATCCATGCCTCACTTCACCCGTCCCACTCTGATTTCTGCGGATACACTTAGTCGCTTGTCGACTACCCATATTCTAGTTTTAAAATGTCCTAGTCTGAAACTTGCAGGTCGGAAATGTCCATTTTGCTGAAATCATAATGACTAAGGTAGATATGCAGGATTTAAAAGGATCAATATTTAATTTTAAAAATAAACCTCCATTCATTCTCCAAAACTTTGCACAGGTTCGCATTAGGCCTGTAGGCCTTGTTTCAGAGACTCTATTGTATTCACTTGCGAAATGTCCAGCTGCAGGCAGGCCACTTCTGGTCACTGGAAGTCAGCTATGCCAGGGAACTTATTTGTCACTGGGGAGATCCCCTGCTGTGACAGGTGTCAGCTATTCTCATATCGTATTTTCGTTCCATGAACATGTTCCTGTTCATACCTTTCTCCATGAATTAAGACCATTTAAGCCCACGAACACCAACATGTTCCTGTTAATTGTTCAAGAAAATCATAACCAACTCCTGCAGTTGGTCACACCACCGGGGGCCCAGGAATAAAGTATAACACTGGCAACAATGGCGGTAAGGAAAGAAGTGCCTAACCACACTTGGACTGTTCATTAGGGAAATTGTGAGCTTATGCGATGGTGTGGCGTCGTGCGGCATCCATCGTCTGTCGTCCGTCGTCATTAACCCATACTATCTTGAAAACGGCAAGAGTAAGCATCACAAAATTTTATGCTAAAAATTAGTCATCTAAAAAACTCTATCTGATTTTGCTTATTTTTTTGGTTAACTGCATTTTCTTAGATTTTATTGGGAAAAAGCTAAAAAAGCTTTAAAATCTTCTCCGAAACTGTTCAGCCAAATTGTCCAATATTTCACAGAAATGATTCCTTGAACAATCTTTCTAAAGTTTGTTCGAATGGTTTAAGTTTGGTGATTTTTGGCAGAGTCACAGGAAGTTGAACTTAGTCATCTGTCCAAAAAAGCATACTAAAATTACAATCTCAGAAACAGCTGGTGCTATCATCACCAAATTTTATGCCAATGTTAGTCACATGAGTCATATCTGAAATTGAGGTATTGGTGGCGCCACCTGCATCGGCCTTTTTTGTACGGGGGTCATCAGTGCCAGTATCATACTGACGGCTACAAAAAACTTCTCCTCAGGAACCATATAGCCAAATTGTTTAATATCGCATAGAACTTATCCTGGGGTAGTGCTTTCTGAAGTTTGTTCAAATGGTTTCAGTTCAGTGACTTTTGGATGAGTTATGGGAAGCTGAATTTAGTCATATGCCATAACATCCCCTTTTAGCTAGGTGTCTACAAATATCTTCTTCTCAAAAACCACTGGGCCAAATTCTTAAATCTCACACATTAATTATCCTTAGATTCAGTGGTTCAGTGATTTTTGGCTGAGTTATGAGACACTTAACTTAGCCATTTTGCTGTATTTTCCCATATGAGTTATAAACCTGAAAAACGTTTTTTGACTGACGCCACTGAGGCCAATTTGTTTAATATTTTACAAGAATTATCCCCTGAATAATTCTTATAATAATTGTCTTTTATGTTTCCAAATGAATTTTGGCTGAATTATAAAGATTGAAATTTGAAGATTGAGTCATTTTACCATGTATGTCAGCTGTGTGAAGCAGCTACATCTAGCCTGGAACCTGTTTATCAGCATCCATTACATCATGCTTCTAGACATTTAGATTTCAGGTTATCTATGGTTAAATTGACAAGAATGTTTTTTTAAAGCTTTTAAAAAATGTAGATTTATGATTTTAGATATTCCTTGTGCCAGGCAATGTTTACAATCACAGGTATACAGCTCTCTGTGGGTATATAAAGACGGCTGTACATGGATTATAAATAATAGGTATCCATACTCAACTTAATTCAAGATTTTGCCATCAGTGAGATGTATCTGTATTACAATTTTGCATTCAATATGCATCTGTAGTAATTTTTAGCTAACCTATGACCTAATGCGATGGTTTGGCGGCGTCCGCCGTCTGTACGTTAACCCATACTATTTCAAAAACGACTTGAGCTAGCATCATGAAATTTAATGCAAAAAGTTAACCGTCTGAAAAACTCTGCATTTTCTTAGATTCTATAGAGAAAAAGGTAAAAAAACTTTAAAAATCTTCTCCTCTGAAACGGTAAAGCCAAATTGTTCAATATTTCACAGAAATAATCTTTTAAACCATATCTCTAAAGTTTATTTGAATGGTTCAAGTTTGGTGAATTTTGGCCAAGTTACAGGAAGATGAACTTAGTCTTCAGTCAAAAAAGGATACTAAAATGACAATCTCAGAAACAGCCGGAGCTATCATCACCAAATTTTCTGCCAGTGTTGGTCACATGAGTCATATATGAAATTCAGGTATTGGTAGCGCCACCTGCATTGACCATTTTTTAGCTCAGCTGACTATAAGTCATCTGAGCTATAGTCGTGGTCCATTGTCCGTCGTCCGTCCGTCTGTCCGTCCGTCCGTCCGTAGATGTGGCACGTTTTGAAACCGTAAGACCTAGGAATCCGAAATTCAGCATAATGTTAGATGTCCCCAAGATCTCCTACCAAGCCGAAAACTGGGTCTTTGCGACTTCGTTCCTTTGAGAAATTAAGGAAAAACCTCAATTTTTTATTTAAATCCTATTTTCACACTTCAGGACTGCCTTATTTCAAAACCACTCATCTGTTTTTCCTCATATTAACCATAAATATTCTTCTATATAGTTTCTATGTACATGCCAGAAATTAAGTCTGTTAAGTATAAATTCTTTAAGCTATGGGCCCAAACATAATGGACTTTGTAAAAAATCAGGAAAAATATTTACTCACTTAACATGAAAAATTTTGAAACTAGAGTCTATTTTCCCAAATATATAACTATGTTTAATTAAGATTCAATTGTTAACCCAAAATTAGATCTGAATTTTGTAAATTTTTTAAGTAATTAGCATAAAAATAAAATCAGTACCTTAAATTTTGCCCAACTTTGACCATGGCACATTTTTTCCTGTAAGTACCATTGATTTAATTTTCACAGCATGTAAACATAAATATTTAATTTGTTTAAATCTGAAATTTGGAAGTAAAAGCTTGAAAATTAAGCTAGTTATTGATTTTTTTTCTTGAGGCTCTATTGTAGTCATTTGCTTTGATTACAGATTACAGATGCAGGGTCCCACTCCAGGTCACTGGAAGTCAGCTATGCCAGGGTTTCTGATTTGTTACAGTCACTGGGGGAGATCCCCTGCTGTGACAGGTGTACAGTTATTCTGATATCACCACCCCAATCCCCCCCCCCTGCAAACCCAACCCACCAAGTGTTATGCAGTATTGTTACTGTTTTCACTGTATCTCCTTAATTGTAATGCTGTTTCCACTCTGATATGCAAAAACTTTCCTTAAAAAAGTAATTCAAGGTGTAATCCAGAAGTTGCAATGTTGTGTAATGTAACATTTTTAAAGAAATCATTTTTCTTTTAAGTGATTTTACCAATCATAATGGAACCCATCAGTATGCTTAAATTATGATAAAATATGAAGCACATTATGGATAAATAAAGACACAATTCAAAATTGTGAAATCTAAATCAAGTATTTTTTTTTAGACATTTATTGTTTTGCAGATTTAAAAGATATATTTTTGTGGTAAAAAATAAATAAACATTTGTATGCATGATGTGGTGTTATCTGACAAGATCGAGATTTATGATGATGCAATTGAGAATTATGAATCAACTTTTATATTCAGATATATATGTTATATTGAAAATGTATAGAAATATAAACTTCAATTTAAAAAAAAATTGATGTGATAAAAAAATGAGGATTTGTTACAAACATTTGTTCATTATTTTCCTGCATCAGCAGAATTTGAGATCAGGCTTTGTTTGCCATGTTTTATGTTGTTAATTAGTTATATTTCAACTGTATACATTTCATAAAAAAAACATATTTAATGATTTATATTATACAAAAAAAAGATTTGATTGAACAAATGTGTAAACTACTGAAATGTCAACAGTTAATCGAAAAGCCAACTAATGATCATGGTAATAGTACAGATCATTTGTTCACAAACTGCTCACATGCTTCAGTTTCAACATTAGGAAACACATGGTCAGGTCACAAAATATTATTTGCAACAATTTCTTGCTCATCAATACAAACCAATCATATAAACCAACCATGGCCTTTATTACCTCTTCCTCTTACACTTTATCTCCATTTGATATTATTTTAGGTTTTTACCTTCAAGGTTAACGTCAGCTGAGCACAGTGACCCATAGGTCCCTTGTTTTTGTACAGCCGGGTCATTGGTCATCTTTACATTAACCAATAATTTCTCAGGAATAGCAGGAGCTACCATCCCCAGATTTTATGCAATAATCTGTCACATATCAAATGTTGTGTGATTCAGCTTATTTTTTTGCTATCTGTGTCTTCTTCTTGGAAACAGTCCAGCCAAATTGTTTATTATTTTGCAGAAATGATCCAAGAGGCAAACCCTCTCAAGTTTGTTCAAAAGGTTTGCATTTGATGAATTTTATTGGAGTTACATGAATTTGAACAGTCATTTGGCCACAGTAATCTCAGAAATAACAGAAGCTAGCATTACCAAGTATTGTGCAAATGTTGGTCACATGACTCATATTTGAAGTTGCAGATTTTGTGGTGCCACCTACATTGACTGTTTTTTTAATGGGCAAAATCTTCATAATTTTAGCCTCTTTCAGCTTAAAATGTTTATGATGAAACTGTCAAGTTGAATCGTTCAATTTTTCAAAAGAATTATCCTAGGACATGGTTCTTTCAATCATATCAGAAAAGCTTTTGTTGGTCTTATGGCCATTAGTATGTCTAATTCAAACTGAGGACTGCAAAACTGTTCTTCTACAAAATTATTGTTTCAATTATAACTGCTGTAACATTGCACAAAAATTATTCTTAGGTGGCCTTCAAGTTTACTTGAATGATTTTACAATGAAAGAACTGCATCTTTTATTATTCTAGATATTTTCATAAAAAGTTTATAAATATGTCAGCTTGAAAGAAAAAAGCATTTTAGCCAAAGTCTTTCAGTATGTGTAAACAGATTCACCAACACTCCAAGATTGTGTCTGTATCTTTAAATAGGTTGAGAAACTGCCAACTGTTTCAGATTTGGCAACAGATCAAGTGTTCATTCAGTGCAGCCAGATTTAGGTCAAGAGTTCAATCAGTGCAGCCAAGCACAAGGCATGTGATCACCTCATGGGTGACATGTGAACACCTCATGGGCACCAGGTGATCACCTCATGGGTGTCATGCCCCTCAGGGCAGGGCCCCTGCATGAGCTTATGCAATGGTGTGGCTACTATTTAAGACTTGGCAACAGGCTAGAGGTCAGTCTCGATCAATTCATAGCTTTGGCAGACTGCCAACTGTATCAGATTAGGCAACAGGTCAAGAGTTCACTCAGTACAGCCAGGTATGGGTCAGGAGTTCACTCAGTGCAGTAGCTGCATTCTATTTATAGTGTTAGCATACTGCCCACTGCATCAGATTTGGCACCAAGGTTCAGCCTTGATCCTATTATAGCTTTGGCAGACTGCCAAATGTGTCAGATTATGCAACAGGTCAGAGTTCACTCAGTCTAGCCAGGTGCAGGTCATGAGTTTACTCAGTGCAGTAGCCTGAGCCAGCAAATTTGTCACAGTTCACTCGTTGCAACTTCCTTTCCCACCTAAGCCTGGTCAGCCCCATGCATCAGACTCAAGGTAATTTTGATGTATTGGCCTGATATTTTGACCTGTCTATGTGTCTTTGATGGCTTTCTCATTCACAAGACAGGTGTCGCCACCAACAATGACTTTAGAACAGTGTATGTGCCTTCTTATTTCTACAGAGGAATTAGATATATTAGCCTGAAATTGGGCATATTTATACATATCAAATAGCATTGTCGTATACAGGACTGGTAGCACCACCTACAATAATTTTTGTACAGTGTGTGTCCCTGCTTATTTCTCAGGAGGGGTTTGATATATCAGTCTGAAATTGGGCATATGTATATATCTCTGATAGCTTCATTGTATACAAGACTGGTGGTACCAGCTTCAATCATTTTTGTGATGTGTGCACCCATGCCAGAATTTCAGCCGTTATGTTTGTGTAATTGTTTCTTATGCAACATTTTTAGCACTTGCATTGTCCATATACATGAAAAGTAATGGTCCAGCATTGCAGCATTATACCTGGTGTATTTCCCAATGCACAGGTTCGCATTAGGCCTGTAGGCCTTGTTTAAATCCAGGCAGCTTGCCTTGGCTTAGCTTGGGCACTACTAGCAGGTGACCCCTCTTCCCTGCACTCATTCTTATTCTATACTAGGCTACATTTTAGATTTTGTATTGTACCACCAGGGTTACAGTGATTTTAAAGTGCACATTTAATTGTGTCCACAATGTGGTGTATTGCTATGAAAGTGTGGATGTTCATCAGATAAGGAATTCCTTACTTCAGAAGAGTAAAAACTTCACCAGGTGTGAAATGACTATTAATTCCAATAATAAATTATAGCTGAGATAGTTATTAGCACAATGATGTTGTTTGTCCCTCATTCAAGTAACAGTATGTATACTTTATTTGAAAAGATGTTTTTATTTTATCAAATTTATTGAATCTTATTTTCGGTGAATAAAATTAAGCACGTACTGAAAAATCCAATGTACAAAACTTTTTAATAGTGATTCAAGGAATTATCTTGATGATGCCATGTTGTGGCATTATTTTCTTTTAAATTCAGTTTAAACATTTGTGATTTAAAAATAATAAAATGTATGTGTTTGCATAATATGACTCAACTAGCTGATAAACCCGGTATACCAGGCTTTTTAAGAGTTTGGGTAAAAGTATTAATTGACAGGATTGTTGGATCCATTTTTCATTCAAAATCAAAAGAAAATATAGATATTCAGTGGTTTACAGTCTCAATAAGATATGTACAAATATTTTGTTAACATTTATTTTGTGGCACTGTGCTTGTGGTAAGGAATTCATACACAGGTATGTTGACCTTGAAGACCTGGTCTGTGGTGATTTTTACATTAATTTGCGAACCGGAATGGGACGCGGGGGCCCTCCGGTTTTCGATGACCTTTGACTGGTTTCTATTTTTGGACATTTAAAGTACAGTTTAATGTAAGGGGGAAAATTAATTCAACATAGCTTAACTTAACCTCTAATTTAATAGGAGTAGGAAGACATGAAAGATTAATTAAATGTACGTTTTAAGGCAAGGAAAATGTTCCTGAAGAGAGAAACGGAAATATGCATACATCATTAGCAGCAGACAGGGGCGTAACCAGACATGACCATATGGGGGACAAGACTCTGGCGGTTTCCCGATTCTGTACATTTTTAGCTCAGCTGGCTGAAAGTCATTTGAGCTATAGCGATCACCCTTTGTCTGTCGTCCGTCCGTCCGTCTGGCGGTCCATTAACAGGGCACAAATCATAATCACTGGTTCTGACATCTTCTCACTTGACATCCAGGGAGGTCCATGAAAAATCTCCTTTGAAACCTGAAATTAGTTCTCTGTTACCCATATCCTTTGAGCTATGGTGCTCCAAAAGTACCCCCCAAAATAATGCAAACTTTGATACAAAAGCTCAAGTATATGAATAACTACTGCATTGATCACCATGATTCTTTGCATGAATATTGATAATGGGATGTTCCATCACTTCATGCAGACTGGTCGCGCCACCTGTATTTTTAGCTCAGCTGACTATAAGTCATCTGAGCTATAGTCGTGGTCCATTGTCCGTCGTCCGTCCGTCTGTCCATCCGTCCGTCCGTCCGTCCGTCCGTCCGTCCGTAGATGTGGCACGTTTTGAAACCGTAAGACGTAGGAATACAAAATTCAGCATAATGTTAGATGTCCCCAAGATCTCCTACCAAGCCGAAAACTGGGTCTTTGCGACTTCGTTCCTTTGAGAAATTAAGGAAAAACCTCAATTTTTTATTTAAATCCTATTTTCACACTTCAGGACTGCCTTATTTCAAAACCACTCATCTGTTTTTCCTCATATTAACCATAAATATTCTTCTATATAGTTCCTATGTACATGCCAGAAATTAAATCTGTTCAGTATCAATTCCTTAAGTTATGGGCCCAAACATAATAGACTTGGTAAAAAATCAGGAAAAATATTTACTCACTTAAAATGAAAAATTTTGAAACTAGAGTCTATTTTCCAAAGTATATAACTATGTTTAATTAAGATTTAATTGTTTACCCAAAATTAGATCTGAATTTTGTAAATTTTTTAAGTTATTAGCATAAAAATAAAATCAGTACCTTAAATTTAGCCCAACTTTGACCATGGCACGTTTTTCTCCTGTATGTAGCATTGATTTAATTTTCACAGCATGTAAACATAAATATTTAATTTGTTTAAATATGAAATTTGAAAATAAAAGCTTGAAAATTAAGCTAGTTATTGATTTTTTTCTTGAGGCTCTACTGTAGTCATTTGCTTTGATAACAGATTACAGCTGCAGGGTCCCACTCCAGGTCACTGAAAGTCGGGCTATGCCAAGGTTTCTGATTTGTTACAGTCACTGGGGGAGACCCCCTGCTGTGACAGGTGTACAGTTATTCTAATATCACCACCCCAATCCCCCCCCCCCCCCCGGCAAACCCAACCCACTAAGTGTAATGCAGTAATTGTTATTGTTTTCACTGTATTTCCTTAATTGTAACGCTGTTTCCACTCCAATATACAAAAACTTTCCTTAAAAAAGTAATTCAAGTGTAATCCAGAAGATACCATGTTGTGTTAATGTAGAATTTTTAAAGACATTAATTTTCTTTTAAATGATTTTAACAGATATAATTGAACCCATCATTATGCTTAAATTTATAAAATATGAAGCACATTATGGATAAATAAAGACACAATTAAAAATTGTGAAATCTAAATCAAGTATTATTTTTAGATATTTATTGTTTTGCAGATTTAAAAGATATATTTTTGTGGTAAAAAATAAATAAACATTTGTATGCATGGTGTGGTGTTGTTATATGACAAGATTGAGATTCATGATGATGCAATTGAGAATTATGAATCAATTTTTATATTCAGATTTATCTGTTTTATTGGAAATGTATAGAAATATAAACTTAAATTAAAAAAAAATTGATGTGATAAAAAAATTAGGATTTAATACAAACATTTGTCCATTATTTTCCTGCCACAGCAGAATTTGAGATCAGGCTTTGTTTGCCCTGTTTTATGTTGTTAATTAGTTATATTTCATCTGTATACATTTCATAAAAAAATACATATATATTTAATAATATATATTATACAAAAAAAATAGATTCAATTAAACAAATTTGTATACTACTGAAATGTCAACAGTTAATCAAAAAGCCAACTGATGATCATGGTAATAGTACAGATCATTTGTTCACAAACTGCTCACATGCTTCAGTTTCAACATTAGGAAACACATGATCAGGTCACAAAATATTATTTGCAACAATTTCTTGCTCATCAATACAAACCAATCATATAAACCAACCATGGCCTTTATTACCTCTTCCTCTTACACTTGATCTCCATTTGATATTATTTTAGATTTTTACCTTCAAGGTCAACTTCAGCTGAGCACAGTGACCCATAGGTCCCTTGTTTCCAATTTTTACAAATTTTTTTCTCTTTTTTTTCAGACCTGCAATGGAACTGTCATCTGAATAACTACTGCATTGATCACCATGATTCTTTGCATTAATATTGAACATGGGATATTCCATCAGTTCCTCCAAACTGGTGACGCCACCTGTATTTTTTTCCAATTATTACGAATCATTTTCTTTATTTTTGAGACCTTCAAAGATGTTGTCCTCTGTTAACAGGGCACAAATAGTATCCGCAGACCTGGATTCTTCTTACTTGACATCAAGGGAGGTCCATGAAAAGTCTCTGTGAAAACATGAAATTAGGTCTCTGGTACCCATATCCTTCGTAGTAAGTATCCCTCAGAATAATTAAAAAGTTGATACAAAAGCTCCAGTATCTGAATAACTAATGCATTGATCTCCATGATTCTGTGCAGGCTTATTGATCATGGAGTGTTCCATCAGTTCCTGCAAACTGGTGGCGCCACTTGTATTTTTTCCAATTTTTACGAATTTTTTCTTTATTTTTGAGACTTTAAAGAAGCTGTCATCTGTTAACAGGGTACAAATCAAAACTGCTGGACCTGGAATCTTCTAAATTGACATCAAGGGAGGTCCATAAAAAGTGTGTGTGGAAACATGAAATTAGGTCTCTGTTACCCATATCCTCCGAGCTATGGGGCTCGTTAATACCCCTTAGAATAATTAAAAATGTGGTACAAAAGCTGCGGTATTTGAATAATTAATGTACTGATGGCCATGATTTTTTGCATGCATTTTGATCATGGAGTGTTTCATCAGTTCCTGCAGACTGGTGGCCCCACCTTTATTTATTTTTAATTTGTACACATTTTTTTCTCTTTTTGAGACTTTCAAATAAAGCCTCATCTTGTAACAGGGCACAAATCGTAACCTAGAATCTTCATACTTGACATCTAGGGAGGTCCATGAAAAGTCTTCATGGAAATCTGAAATTAGGTCTCTGTTACCCATATCCTCTGAGCTATGGGGCTCATAAGTACCCCTTAAATAATTAAAAATGTGATACAAAAACTGTGTTTGTTTCTGGAGAACTCCTCTGAGACCCTTGGAATGATCTTTTCTTAACCCGGCATAGTTGTTCCCTCACCTATGTAGTTGTGCATTACAAAGACAGGTGGCACCACCTGCAATCCTTTCTGTGCAGTCTGAATCTAGATGTCTTTTAGATAACAGCCCATATCTCATGAGTGGCTCAATGTATTGAGCTGAAAGTTTGCATGTCCATAGATCTTGGATCTCTCCATCTTGAAATTGTGCATGTTCATAGATCCTTGACACCTCCATCTTGTAAACAAGACTGGTGTTGCCATCTGCATAAATTTTCACATGGCGTCCATCCGTATATTTGCTTTTGGTAAAAATTGCTCATATCTCAGGAGTGGTTCAAGGTATTGGTCTGAAATTTGGCATGTCCATCCATCTTGGAAAGTTTCTGGTAAACCAGACAGGTGGCGCCACCTACCTTCCTGTTTTTGTAGAATAAATTAATGTCCTTTTCTAAGGAGTGATTTGCCGTATTGGCCTGAAATTGTGCATATCCGTAGATCATGGACTCCTCCATCTTGTACTCAAGACTGGTGGTACCATCTGCAATCATTTTCCTAAGATGTCCAGCCGTACATGTGCTTTGTGTGGAAATAGCTCATATCTCCAAATTGGTTCAAGGTATTGGTCTGAAATTTTGGCATATCCATCCATCTTGGAAAGTTTCTGGTAAACCAGACAGGTGGCGCCACTTACCTTCCCATTTCTGCAGAAAAAATTACTGCTCTTTTCTTAGGAGTGGTGTGCCATATTGCCCATTAAATTGTGCATGTCCATATATCTTGGACTCCTCCATGTTGTTCTCAAGACTGGAGGCACCATCTGCAATTGTTTTCCTGTGGTGTCCATCTGTACATTTGCTTTGGGTGAAAATTGCTCATATCTTAGGAATCGTTCAAGGTATTGGTCTGAAATTTGGCATGTCAATCCATCTTGGAGAGTTTTCTCATAAACCAAACAGGTGGCGCCAGGTGTTTTTGTTTATTAGATTAATGCCCTTTTCTCAGAGTTTTAGTGGACTATATTCAGGAGTGGTGTGACATACCACTTAATCCATCCCTCACTCCACCTGTACCACTCTGACTTCGGCGGATACACATTGTTGCTTGGCAAATGTTTTCTAGTCAAAAATGTGATACAAAAACTCAACTATTTGAATAATTACTGCGCTGATGACCATGATACTTAGCATGCATATTGATCATGGAGTGTTTCATCAGTTCCTGTACACTGGTGGTGCCACCTGTATTTTTTTCAATTTTTTAGGCATTTTTTAGCTCAGCTGACTCTAAGTCATCTGAGCTATAGTCGTGGCCCATTGTCCGTCGTCCGTCCGTCTGTCCGTCCGTCTGTCCGTCCGTCCGTAGATGTGGCACGTTTTGAAATCGTAAGGCCTAGGAAACCAAAATTCGGCATAGTGTTAGATATCCCAAAGATCTCCTACCAAGCCGAAAACTGGATCTTTGCAACTTTGTTCCTTTGAGAAATTAAGGAAAAACCTCAATTTTTTATTAAAAACCTATTTTCACACTTCAGGGCTGCCTAATATCAAAACCACTCATCTGTTTTTCCTCATATTTACCATAAATTTTTCTCTATATAGTTCCTATATACTTTCTTGAAATTATGTCTGTATTATATAATTTAAGAAAGTTATGGGCCAAAACATAATGCATTTTGTAAAAAATCAGGAAAGATATTTGATCACTTAACACAAAACTTGTTAAAGCTATGGACTTTTTTTCAAGTAATATAACTTTAATTAATCAAAATTTAATTGTATACCCAAAATTAGATCAAAATCTTTTAATTTTTTTAAAATATTAACAAAAATAAAAAATTGGTACCTTAAATTTTGCCTAACTTTGACCATGGCACGTTTTTTCCTGTAAGTACTGTGGATTTAATTTTCTCAGCATGTTTTTGTTAGCATTTTGTCTGTTAATACTAAAAATTTGAAACCAGTTGATCAAAAACTGTAGATTGTATTCAAGTTTTCAAGCACCATGTAACATATTGTTTACATCAGGCTAGTGTTATGCAGTTTGCAAGAGCTCAGCTCCCCAGCTTCAGCTCTCAGTTCCTAAAATTTGGCATACAATTAGATGTCTGCAAAATTCCCTACCATGCCAAGAATTTGGTCACTAGGACTTAATACCTTTGAGATATTAATGAAAAACTTCATTTTTAAATTAAAAACCCATTGTTACACTTCAATACTGCCTAATATCAAAACCACTGATCTGACTTTAATCATATATAATATACATGTTTTTCTATACATTCTCTGTGCACATGCCAGAAATGATGTCAGTGTTGCGTAATTGTTTTAAGTTATGGGCCCAAACATAATGCACTTTGTAAAAAATCAAGAAATATATTTACTCCCTTAACAAGGGGCTTGCTGAAGCAAGAGATTTTTTTGTCAATGTTGTAACATAATTTAATCAAGATTCAATTGAATACCCAAAATTAGTTCTGAATTTTTTAAATTTTATAAGTTATTAGTATAAATATAAAATTAGTACCTTAAATTTTGCCCAACTTTGACCATTTCACTTTTGTTTCATGTGAGCCCTGTTTATATAATTTTCATATCATGCACACATAAGGATTTCAGCTTTTTAGTTTAGAAAGCTGAAAGAAATTGGCCAAAAAATGTATCTTTTATTAATGTTTTTATGAGACCATGTCAGACCTTGGCTCTCTCCAGCCACTCTTGAGTCAACTGTATGTTGACCTTGTTGAACTTTTAGCAAATTATGCACGCTTGAGGCGAGGCATTTACTGGGGAGGCAAGGCAGCTTATGGCCAGCCACAGTTGATCCAGGTGTCCAACCCAACTCATCTAGTAGTTTTAACCAACAACATAACAATAAACAATAAACTAGAATACGGGTAGTCGACAAGCGACTACTTGTATCCGCCTAAATCAGAGTGGAACGGGTGAAGTGTTGCATATCAGCATGGATGTCTGCAGCCAAATTGTGTATGTAGGTTGCGCTACCTACCAAAAAATCCAGAAAGCCGTCCAAGTTGTATACATATGCAAAATTTAAGGCAGATAAGTCAAACCACTATATTGTATATGAGTGATTTTTGCCCTTGGCAGACAAACAGATGGACGCTGTGCAAAAAAGGGTTGCAGGTGGCGCCACCAGTTTAGCGTATGATAAAGAGCTTTGTGAGAACTATACACATGCAAAATTTTGGCCCAATTGGTCAAACGGTTCCCTAGATATGAGCTTGGATGTCTGCAGCGTAAACTTGATTGTAGGTGGCGCCACCTGTCATAAAATCAGAAAAGCTATCCAGGATGTATAAGCATGCAGAATTTCAGGTGAATTAGTCAAACCACTGCAGAGATATGAGTGATTTTAACCCAAGGCAGACGAACAGCTGGACACTGTGCAAACATGGTTGCAGGTGGCGCCACCATTTTTTGTGTATGTTATAAAGCTCTCCAAGGGCTACATTTGTGCAAAAAAATTTTCCTGATCAATCAAACGGTTCCTGAGATATGAGCTTGGATGTCTGCAGCGTAAACATGAATGTAGGTGGCGCCACCTGTCATAAAATCAGAAAAGCTATCCAGGATGTATACGCATGCCAAATTTCAGGTGAATTAGTCAAGTCACTGCAGAGATATGAGTGATTTTAACCCAAGGCAGACAAACAGATGGACACTGTACAAACATGGTTGCAGGTAGCGGCACCATTTTTGGTGTATGTTATAAAGCTCTCCAAGGGCTACATTTGTGCAAAAGAATTTTCCTGATCGGTCAAACGGTTCCCGAGATATGAGCTTGGATGTCTGCAGCGTAAACGTGAATGTAGGTGGCGCCACCTGTCATAAAATCAGATAAGCTATCCAGGATGTATACGCATGCCAAATTTCAGGTGAATTAGTCAAGTCACTGCAGAGATATGAGTGATTTTAACCCAAGGCAGACGAACAGATGGACACTGTGCAAACATGGTTGCAGGTGGCGCCACCATTTTTGGTGTATGTTATAAAGCTCTCCAAGGGCTACATTTGTGCAAAAGAATTTTCCTGATCGGTCAAACGGTTCCCGAGATATGAGCTTGGATGTCTGCAGCGTCAACGTGAATGTAGGTGGCGCCACCTGTCATAAAATCAGAAAAGCTATCCAGGATGTTTGTGCATGCCGAATTTCAGGTGAATTAGTCAAGTCACTGCAGAGATATGAGTGATTTTAACCCAAGGCAGACGAACAGATGGACACTGTGCAAACATGGTTGCAGGTGGCGCCACCATTTTTGGTGTATGTTATAAAGCTCTCCGAGGGCTACATTTGTGCAAAAAAATTTTCCTGATCGGTCAAACGGTTCCCGAGATATGTGGGTTTATGTGTGGAAACAGACGCACAAACGGACGCAGAGCGCAGAGGAAAGGTCAGAGGTCAAAACAAAATCGGGGCGCAGCAGTTCACATGTGACCCGAACATAATCCCGGGTTTCGGAAAATTCCGCCCAGCGGTTACGGAGGAGTTCTCCGGACACCTACGCGGCGGCGGCGGCGGCGGCGGCGGCGGCGGCGGCGGCGGCGACCAGCTGAAAACATAGTATCCGCAAAACTCTGTTTTGGCGGATACAATTAATCAATTTTTATTGGTTTTTAATAACAAATTAAAGAAAAATAGAAAAGGAATTTGTTTATAATAATAGGGAATTAACTTGCAGTTACTGATGATATAAGAATCTTGTATCGATGGATAGAATGTCACGTATTCCAAATAACACCATGCAGTCACCTGTGGCATTTTTCAGTTCAATTTTAATAATAAAAAAGTAAATCATATTATTCATTACGAATCATTAGGGATCATATGAAGGACATTAATGATAGACAAAGATGCAGTTGATAATATTAATCTAGATTCCTACTGTGTCTAGTGTGTACATTGATGTGAAATTAGTCCAAAATAAATATATCACATTTATTTTTTTTTAATATAAATAAAAGCCATAAAACCAGGTACTTATGATCATTATTGTATCCACCAAAACAGAGTTTTGCGGATACTATGTTTTCAGCTGCACACCGCCGCCGCCACCGCGTAGGTGTCCGGAGAACTCCTCCGTAACCGCTGGACAGAATTTTACGAAACCCGGGATTATGTTCGGGTCACATGTGAACTGCTGCGCCCCGAATTTATTTTGACCTCTGACCTTTCCTCTGCGCTCTGCGTCCGTTTGTGCGTCTGTTTCCACACATAAACCCACATATCTCGGGAACCGTTTGACCGATCAGGAAAATTTTTTTGCACAAATGTAGCCCTTGGAGAGCTTAATAACATACACCAAAAATGGTGGCGCCACCTGCAACCATGTTTGCACAGTGTCCATCTGTTCGTCTGCCTTGGGTTAAAATCACTCATATCTCTGCAGTGACTAGACTAATTCACCTGAAATTCGGCATGCGTAAACATCCTGGATAGCTTTTCTGATTTTATGACAGGTGGCGCCACCTACATTCACGTTTACGCTGCAGACATCCAAGCTCATATCTCGGGAACCGTTTGACCGATCAGGAAAATTTTTTTGCACAAATGTAGCCCTTGGAGAGCTTTATAACATACACAAAAAATGGTGGCGCCACCTGCTACCATGTTTGCACAGTGTCCATCTGTTTGTCTGCCTTGGGTTAAAATCACTCATATCTCTGCAGTGACTTGACTCATTCACCTGAAATTCGGCATGCTTGTAAATCCTGGATAGCTTTTCTGATTTTATGACAGGTGGCGCCACCTACATTCACATTTACGCTGCAGACATCCAAGCTCATATCTCGGGAACCGTTTGACCGATCAGGAAAATTTTTTTGCACAAATGTAGCCCTTGGAGAGCTTTATAACATACACAAAAAATGGTGGAGCCACCTGCAACCATGTTTGCACAGTGTCCATCTGTTCGTCTGCCTTGGGTTAAAATCACTCATATCTCTGCAGTGACTTGACTAATTCACCTGAAATTCGGCATGCTTATACATCCTGGATAGCTTTTCTGATTTTATGACAGGTGGCGCCACCTACATTCACGTTTACGCTGCAGACATCCAAGCTCATATCTCGGGAACCGTTTGACCGATCAGGAAAATTTTTTTGCACAAATGTAGCCCTTGGAGAGCTTTATAACATACACAAAAAATGGTGGAGCCACCTGCAACCATGTTTGCACAGTGTCCATCTGTTTGTCTGCCTTGGGTTAAAATCACTCATATCTCTGCAGTGACTTGACTAATTCACCTGAAATTCCGCATGCTTATACATCCTGGATAGCTTTTCTGATTTTTTGACAGGTGGCGCCACCTACATTCACGTTTACGCTGCAGACATCCAAGCTCATATCTCGGGAACCGTTTGACCGATTGGGCCAAAATTTTGCATGTGTATAGATCTCACATAGCTCTTCATCATACGCAAAACTGGTGGCGCCACCTGCAGCCATTTTTGCACAGTTCCTGTCTGTTTGTCTGCCATGGGATAAAATCACTCATATCTCGGCAGTGGTTTGACATATCTGCCTAAAATTTTGCAGGTTTATACATCCCCGACAGCTCTCTTGATTTTATGACAGGT
Source organism: Sipunculus nudus (assembly GCA_026874595.1). NCBI lineage: Eukaryota > Metazoa > Annelida > Sipuncula > Golfingiida > Sipunculidae > Sipunculus > Sipunculus nudus. The sequence goes on from CM049312.1 coordinate 49,914,768, forward strand.
GGCGCCACCTGCATTCTAGTTTACACAGCAGACATCCAAGCTCATATCTTGGGAACCGTTTTTCCGATTGGGCCAAAGTTTTGCATGTGTATAGATCTCACATAGCTCTTTATCATACGCAAAACTGGTGGTGTCACCTGCAACCATTTTTGCTCAGCGTCCATCTGTTTGTCTGCCACGGGCTAAAATCACTCATATACATGTAGTGGTTTGACTTATCTGCCTTAAATTTTGCATATGTATACAACTTGGACGGCTTTCTGGATTTTGTGGTAGGGGGGTCACCCTACATACACAATTTGGCTGCAGACATCCATGCTAATATGCAACGCTCGATTTCCCCTTGCCACTCAATCCATGCCTCACTTCACCCGTTCCACTCTGATTTAGGCGGATACACGTAGTCGCTTGTCGACTACCCGTATTCTAGTTTAAATGTGTGAATTTTGTACATTCTGGATTCTCAACACCATTGTTTGGTGAAAACTGAATAAATACCAGACATGGTGGGAATACTTTGCAATTGTATTTAAATACGAATATGAATATGTACTCCATTATAAAATTTCTTGCATAAAGAATGGGAATTCAGGTAAAAATGAAAGTATATGAATACCAGTGCAAATACTTTCCAAATGTATATATGAATGCATTCATGAATATATTCTTAAATATTATTTTAATAATCATTTCAGTTATATTTCACTTTAAAAATCATACGATTCTCTTATTTTTTTTATAAAAATTATATTTGGGACAATATTTGTAATTTTTTTAATAAATAGTTAAACTCTTATATTATATGTTCTGCTTATAAGTTATATGGCCAAGTCAAAATCTGTGTGACAATAGTACTCCATTTGTTAATAAAATAAATGAAATCAATTCTCTTCTCTGTCTCCAAAGGTACTATCAAAATCATACATAAACTTAACAACAACAACTCATAATACGGCTTATACTTATTACCACACAAAACCAGCATGTGCCTCATTTCTAAATCATATTTTTTTATCATATATAACAGCTGAGCGCAGTGACCCATAGGTCCCTTGTTCTGTATTTATGAGACCTTCAAATGAAGTGGTCATCTGTTAACATGGCACAAACCGTAACTGCTGAACCTAGAATCTTCTTTCTTGATATCCAGGGAGACTAATGAAAAATCTCCTTGGAAACCTGAAATTAGGTCTATGTTACCCGTATCCTTCGAGCTATGATATTTGATACAAACAAAAGCTCCAATATCTGAATAACTAATTCTTTGATAGCCATGATTCTTTGGATATATATTGATCATGGAGTGTTTCATCAATCCTGCAGACTGGTGGCACTACCTGTATTTTTTTTCAAATTTTTACACATTTTTTTTCTATTTATGAGACCTTCAAATGAAGTTGTGATCTGTCCAAAAGCCCACTGAAACCCATTTCTAAGGACTCTTCACAATTACATAATTTGCTTGCACTCTGGCAGTCATTTAGCTCATTGTTCAACATTTCTTAAATTCAGCTGGGCGTCATGGCCCATGGGCCACTTGTTTTCTTCTTCCTTCCTTTTTCTTTTCCTTTTCTTTTCTTTTCTTTTCTTCCCCTTCCCTTCTCTTCCCGTTCTCTTCTTCCCTCTTTCCCCTCTTTTCTTTCACTCCTTCCTTTTTTCCCTCCCTGATTTTTTGTCCCCTTCCCATTTTTGGGGGTCGGGGGGGGGGGGGGGGCAAGTTGCTTCCCCGGCCATCCCACTGGTTATGCCACTGGCAGCAGAAGCAGACCCAAGGGGACTCAAGGGGGTCAGTCACCCTTTTCAGCTGCAACCTTTTTTAACCCTTTACTGTTTACATTTATTTTAGATTTCCGACAAATTTGACACTATTTATATTTACACTAACAGCCATATCTTTTCAAGCCTTTTTTGTATCTTTATCAAATTTTCAACAGTTCCCACTAAGAGGGTTTGCTGAAGATTATTGAAAATCATTGAAACTTAGAAATAATATGCAATATTTTTGTCCTGAAAGAATCTATACATATCATGGCATTCTAGTTGCCCATTTTGAGTGCTCTTTAGTGGCTTGTAAACAGTAAAGGGTTAATCATATCAGACCAATTTTGAGGCCTGGAACGTTCGCCCCCACCCACCCCAACCCTTTTCTGGAAATGGGGACCATGTATTAATCCTCCTGGGTTGAACCTAGTGGTGGGCCGATCATCGAGTTTTTTCGAAAGTCAGTCGGTTTGCTGCCCCTTTCAGGCGCTCTATTACCAAAGGCTACTCTTGATTACATCATACTCATGATTGTTTTTTTTTTTCCAGAATGTCTCTATGTTATAGGAAAAAATTATTCTTCCATTTTTTACAACATTCCGCGCTTCATATAATGAGTCTGTGAACCCAAATCATCTCCGTATCTAACTGAGTATGACACGGTAGATGAGAGAACGGAGGACTTATTAAACCTCTGTGAACTGGCAGGGAGCTGCAGAATTAGCGGAGAGTTTTCTAATGAGATGTTTATTGCAAAATATGGGCCATATGGCGTTAAATGCTTCATAATTCTCCAGGTCTACGCCAATTTTGCGAGATTCTCTTAGAAATAATCTCTTTAACTGATGCCAGGTGCCACTGCCGCATGAGTAATTATATTTCTAGCTTTCAATGACTTTTTAGCTCAGCTGACTATAAGTCATCTGAGCTATAATCGTGGTCCATTGTCCGTCGTTCGACCGTCTGTCCGTCCATAGATGTGGCACGTTTTGAATCCGTAAGACCTAGGAATCCAAAATTCAGCATAATGTTAGATGTCCCCAAGATCTCCTACCAAGTCGAAAACTGGGTCTTTGCGACTTCGTTCCTTTGAGAAATTAAGGAAAAACCTCAATTTTTTATTAAAAACCTATTTTACACTTCAGGACTGCCTAATATCAAAACCACTCATCTGTTTTTCCTCATATTTACCATAAATATTCCTCTATATAGTTCCTATGTACATGCCAGAAATTAAGTCTGTTAAGTATAAATTTTTAAGTTATGGGCACGAACATAATGGACTTTGTAAAAAATCAGGAAAAAATATTTACTCACTTAACATGAAAAATTTTGAAACTGGAGTCTATTTTCCCAAGTATATAACTATGTTTAATTAAGATTTAATTGTTTACCCATAATTAGATCTGAATTTTGTAAATTTTTTAAGCATAAAAGAAAATCAGTACCTTAAATTTAGCCCAACTTTGACCATGGCACGTTTTTTTCCTGTAAGTACCATTGATTTAATTTTCACAGCATGTAAACATAAATATTTTATTTGTTTAAATCTGAAATTTGAAAATAAAAGCTTGAAAATTAAGCTAGTTATTGATTTTTTTCTTGAGGCTCTAATGTAGTCATTTGCTTTGATTACAGATTACAGATGCAGGGTCCCACTCCAGGTCACTGGAAGTCAGCTATGCCAGGGTTTCTGATTTGTTACAGTCACTGGGGGAGATCCCCTGCTGTGACAGGTGTACAGTTATTCTGATATCACCACCCCAATACCCCCCCCCCCCCCTGCAAACCCAACCCACCAAGTGTTATGCATTAATTGTTATTGTTTTCACTGTATTTCCTTAATTGTAACGCTGTTTCCACTCCAGTATACAAAAACTTTCCTTGAAAAAGTAATTCAAGGTGTAATCCAGAAAATGCCATGTTGTGTTAATGTAGCATTTTTAAAGAAATTAATTTTCTTTTATATGATTTTAACAGATATAATTGAACCCATCAGTATGCTTAAATTTATAAAATATGAAGCACATCATGAATAAATAAAGACACAATTAAAAATTGTGAAATCTTAATCAAGTATTATTTATAGCTATTTATTGTTTTGCAGATTTAAAAGATATATTTTTGTGGAAAAAAATAAATAAACATTTGTATGCATGATGTGGTGTTATCTGACAAGATTGAGATTTATGATGATGCAATGGAGAATTATGAATCAACTTTTATATTCAGATATATCTGTTATATTGGAAATGTATAGAAAAATAAACTTAAATTTTAAAAAAATTGATGTGATTAAAAAAATGAGGATTTAATACAAACATTTGTTCATTATTTTCCTGCCTCAGCAGAATTTGAGATCAGGCTTTGTTTGCCCTGTTTTATGTTGTTAATTAGTTATATTTCAACTGTATACATTTCATAAAAAAATACATATATATTTAATAATATATATTATACAAAAAAGAGATTCAATTGAACAAATATGTAAACTACTGAAATGTCAACAGTTAATCAAAAAGCCAACTAATGATCATGGTAATAGTACAGTTCATTTGTTCACTAACTGCTCACATGCTTCAGTTTCAACATTAGGAAACACATGGTCAGGTCACAAAATATTATTTGCAACAATTTCTTGCTCATCAATACAAACCAATCATATAAACCAACCATGGCCTTTATTACCTCTGCCTCTTACACTTGATCTCCATTTGATATTATTTTAGATTTTTACCTTCAAGGTCAACTTCAGCTGAGCACAGTGATCCATGGGTCCCTTGTTTTTAATTCTTACCAAAAATTATATAGGCCTGTAATTTTTCTGGCGGGCCTGTGAAACCAGTATGCATGTCAGCATAATTGTTATAGAATGAAAGTCCTTGCTGGTGGTGAAGTTAAAATGATACGCGGGAGTATTCATGAGGGCCAGCAAGTAGATGTCCTGGATTGTGGTTTAATTAAACTTTGAACAGCATATCTGAGTAATAATAGGAAAATATGAAAAAGGCAAAAACTTCTTTTCATAAGGTAGAATTACTAAGACATACGGGCTGGGTTAAGAAAGTACAGTTTCACAGATAAATGCATTTTTCTTTATATTTGTCTGAACCGATTAATAATCGATCATCGATCAGTTTGCCCAAACCGATGATCGATTATGAAAAAGATACTGACTCCCACCACTAGTTGAACCCCTCCTTTCCGTAAAGCGAGCCAGAGTCATGTGTTTTTCATATTGACTGACCACACACGTGGGTCAGAGCCTTTGTCAAATGTCAGCCCAAACATGCATGAATCCGTCACTGAAAGCAAGGTTATTCATATGCATGGTAGTTATTCATATGCATGGTAGTCCTTAAATCAGCCTAATTCTTGGCTTGAGGTGACCACATGAAAAATCCGGTCTTTGCCGAAGGCAGTTCGGCTGTTTTAGGTCATAGCCTCTGCTCATATCAGAAAACACGCAAAAATCACTCAAAATGATGTGTACATTAAAAATTATTTATTCTAATGTTGGCCATGTCACTGAGGGAAAGATAACCTTTAAAATGAGGTATAGCACAGTATCATAAGAAACGCGGTTTCAGAGAACATTGCAAACAGAGGTGGACCCAATTCCTTTCATAAGTATTAGATATAGATATGAGCTACACTCTGGATAAATAATGATTGCAACTTAGAACTCTGATATTTTAACCTATATTTTCAGATTTTTTTTTACTTGTAAAAAAAAAATAAATCTGATAAAAACTATTAATGGAAAAAGTGGATATGCTAAAAAAAATAGGCTTTAATATAAACTTAAATGCATCATTCCCTTGAAAGTGAAATAAAGGTATCAGTCCATTCTGTCCACTTGCCTGTCCATCCATAGAATATTTTGCCTTTGCAAAAATTTCAAACTTCAGCTGAGCGCCATGACCCATGGGTCCTTTGTTATTTTATAATGCAGTGCAATATGTGCTTGACAGATTTAGTTTATGCTCATTGAAAATGGAAAATTTAAATTTCTTAGAGAATTTTATTTCAGTCAATAAATCAACTTTATACATGCGGCATAACACAATCAACACTATGTAGATGATTAAATGTCATTTTAATATGACAAAAAGGTAGAATAATAAAGAGACGGTTAAACAAACTGCAGGTGTGCCACCTGCAAACATCATATCTCACATAAACAAATGTGTCTGAACTGACAGCAAAACAAAACGCTTACAAATCCCTTGGCTATTGTAATATAATTAATTATTGTTGGATATGAGGGGTAAAGGTCGAGAAACAGACCATAATACAGAGAACCTACAGAAAATGACTATAGTGAATTATTACATCGTTAAACTGAAGTGAGCATTGAAAGTTGGGGTAGAAAGTATCTGCCACAGCCCTGCAAACCGGAGCTCCCCACCAAAAATGCGCATTTCAGTGGTTTAAGGTCCCTGGGGAAAGGTAAAAGGGAGGTAGATCCACAGTGAGGTACACAGTCAAGTGGGAGCAGTTATAGGAGGGAAAGGAAGGTAGGTCCAGACTTAGTCATACAGTCACATCCTAGCATTTCAAGGGGATTAGAGAAAAATTGGGCATGCAAGTTCAGACCAAGGAAGCCAGAAAAGTGCCGACAGATGCTTTAGAGGGATAAGGAGGAAATAAAGGGACATGTATGTTCAGACTAAGGTAGTCAGTCATGTCCTGGCAGTACATGAGAGGGATAAGGAGGAAATAAAGGGACATGTATGTTCAGACTAAGGTAGTCAGTCATGTCCTGGCAGTACATGAGAGGGATAAGGAGGAAATAAAGGGACAAGAATGTTTAGACTAAGGTAGTCAGTCATGTCCTGGGAGTATATGAGAGGGATAAGGAGGAAATAAAGGGACAAGAATGTTTAGACTAAGGTAGTCAGTCATGTCCTGGCAGTACATGAGAGGGATAAGGAGGAAATAAAGGGACAAGAATGTTTAGACTAAGGTAGTCAGTCATGTCCTGGGAGTACATGAGAGGGATAAGGAGGAAATAAAGGGACAAGAATGTTTAGACTAAGGTAGTCAGTCATGTCCTGGCAGTACATGAGAGGGATAAGGAGGAAATAAGGGGACAAGAATGTTTAGACTAAGTTAGTCAGTCATGTCCTGGCAGTACATGAGAGGGATAAGAAGGAAATAAAGGGACAAGAATGTTTAGACTAAGGTAGTAAGTCATGTCCTGGCAGTACAAAAAACGGATCAGGAGGAAATAAAGGGACATGTATGTTCAGACTAAGGTAGTCAGTCAAGTCCTGGCATTACATGAGAGGGATAAGGAGGAAATAAAGGGACAAGAATGTTTAGACTAAGGTAGTCAGTCAAGTCCTGGCAGTACAAAAGACGGAAAAGGAGGAAATAAAGGGACAAGAATGTTTAGACTAAGGTAGTCAGTCATGTCCTGGCAGTACATGAGAGGGATAAGGAGGAAATAAAAGGGACAAGAATGTTTAGACTAAGGTAGTCAGTCATGTCCTGGGAGTACATGAGAGGGATTAGGAGGAAATAAAGGGACAGGTATGTTTAGAATAAGTTAGTCAGTCAAGTCCTGGCATTACATGAGAGGGATAAGGAGGAAATAAAGGGACAAGAATGTTTAGACTAAGGTAGTCAGTCATGTCCTGGCAGTACATGAAAGGGATAAGGAGGAAATAAAGGGACAAGAATGTTTAGACTAAGGTAGTCAGTCATGTCCTGGCAGTACATGAGAGGGATAAGGAGGAAATAAAGGGACAAGAATGTTTAGACTAAGGTAGTCAGTCAAGTCCTGGCAGTACATGAGAGGGATAAGGAGGAAATAAAGGGACAAGAATGTTTAGACTAAGGTAGTCAGTCATGTCTTGGCAGTACATGAGAGGGATAAGGAGGAAATAGGGACAAGAATGTTTAGACTAAGGTAGTCAGTCATGTCCTGGGAGTACATGAGAGGGATAAGGGGGAAATAAAGGGACAGGTATGTTTAGAATAAGTTAGTCAGTCAAGTCCTGGCATTACATGAGAGGGATAAGGAGGAAATAAAGGGACAAGAATGTTTAGACTAAGGTAGTCAGTCATGTCCTGGCATTACATGACAGGGATAAGGAGGAAATAAAGGGACAAGAATGTTTAGACTAAGGTAGTCAGTCATGTCCTGGCAGTACATGAGAGGGATAAGGAGGAAATAAAGGGACATGTATGTTCAGACTAAGGTAGTCAGTCATGTCCTGGCAGTACATGACAGGGATAAGGAGGAAATAAAGGGACAATAATGTTTAGACTAAGGTAGTCATTCATGTCCTGGCAGTACATGAGAGGGATAAGGAGGAAATAAAGGGACAAGAATGTTTAGACTAAGGTAGTCAGTCATGTCCTGGCAGTACATGAGAGGGAAAAGGAGGAAATAAAGGGACAAGAATGTTTAGACTAAGGTAGTCAGTCAAGTCCTGGCAGTACAAAAGACAGAAAAGGAGGAAATAAAGGGACAAGAATGTTTAGACTAAGGTAGTCAGTCATGTCCTGGCAGTACATGAGAGGGATAAGGAGGAAATAAAGGGACAAGAATGTTTAGACTAAGGTAGTCAGTCATGTCCTGGCATTACATGAGAGGGATAAGGAGGAAATAAAGGGACAAGAATGTTTAGACTAAGGTAGTCAGTCAAGTCCTGGCAGTACAAAAGACGGAAAAGGAGGAAATAAAGGGACAAGAATGTTAAGACTTAGGTAGTCAGTCAAGTCCTGCACTGCAAAAAATAACTTACTTAAAATAAGTAGAAAAATCTTAAAATAAGTAAAATTATCTTGGGAGTCAGATAAGAAATATTTTCTTGTTAGCTATAAGGAATATTTTCTTATTTCAAGGAATATTTACTTGATTTAGTTTTTCTTATTTCAAGGAATATTTACTAGATTGACTTTCTTATTTCAAGGAATATTTACTAGATTTTGTTTCTTATTTCAAGGAATATTTACTAGATTTAGTTTCTTATTTCAAGGAATATTTACTTGATTTAGTTTCTTATTTCAAGAAAAATTTACTCAGCTTCTTTCAAGGAAAATTTTCTAGTCCAAGGAATATTTACTTAATTCAAGAAAATTTGTTCAAGAAAAATTCTCTTGATTTAAGCAAAATGGGAGTCAGATAAGAAAAATTGACTAGGACAAGTAACATTTCCTTGAATAAGGAATATGACCTGTTCAATCTTTCTAGTTCAAGAAAATCCTGCTGAAACAATTGTCACCTGCATTAATTCAGTATTACATATAGCTTGATGCATGATGGTTCTAAATTATAGCATAGTACATGGCAACTTGAATATCATGAATGTCTACAAACAATAGAAATATTAACAAATGCAACTTTCAACTACATCTCTTTTATTTCATTTATGTGTGTATCAGACAGTATATATGATACAATCAAACATAGATCTACTGTTATCTACATATATATAATACATAAACTTAATGATATGATGGTACTGATAATTATAAGGCTAAATCCTTGCAGGTTCCTCTCTGAATATAAAGTTGATATAAGAAACACCAGCTGTTAAAACAAAGGTCCTCTAGATAAAATTACTGACAATTATAATAAAATTGTAACAGATTGCATAAAAATATAAACATATATACTAGATTGTAAGAATATATGTATACAGTGACTATAACAACTTCCAACTGATTTTTTTCCCACATAACCATCAATATAAAAAATGTAAAGCCTTAGAATATTTATAATTATGTAGGAAACACTGACCTTTTTTATGATTGTCAGCTTGTAAATTAGTACCACTTCATAGTTAAATGAATATATATATCTAAATTATCTAATACCTTAAATTTTATTAAAAGGTTGTTGCTGTTGAAACATATTAGTTACATTTAAATTGTATCTTTGTAACGTTTTAAAAGAGTACATGTTTTATAACAAAGGGCCCATGGGTCACGGCGCTCAGCTGTTATGTATGATCACAAAATGATTTGGAAGAGGGGGCAGGCAGATGCTTTTTTTTAATGGAAATATAAGCTGTATTATGAGTTGATGATGTTTAACTCAAGTTATGTAAGATTTGATCAAATCCTTGGAGTTGGGAAGAGGATTGATATCATTGATATTATTTACATTTGGAAATGGTGTGCTATAGTCACACAGGTTTTGACTTGGCCTTATAACTTTATCTACATTGCTTTTAAGTTAACTGTCTTCAATAATTACAGGTTAATTCTACCCACAAGTAGCACAAGCACAAATGATATAAGAGTTTATATATTTATTAAAAGTTAATATCAATTATTGTGCCAAATATGGGTTAAACTAAAAATGATAACAGAATCATCTAAAAAATGTTTAAATAATATGATTGAAATAAATGATTATTAAAATAATATAAAATGTATTCATGAATGCATTCCTGATTACATTTTGAAAGTATTTGCATTCGTATTCAAATACTTTCATTTTTACCTGTATTCTTATTTTTTTTCATATGCAGGAAATTATAGAGTATTCATATTCATATTCATATACATGTGCAAAGTATTCTCATGATGTCTGGTATTTATTCAGTTTCAGTTTAAGTTGTTGAGAATCCAGAATATACAAATTTCACATATTCAAATAATGACCTGGTTTTATGGCTTTAATTTATATTTAGAAATTAAACTATTATATTCACTTGGACTACTTTCACATCAATCTATACACTAAGACAGAGCAAGAGTCTTATAACAATTTATATAATATTAACATTACAGACATCATAATGAGAACTTGTCTAAGATCATATTTTTTTTTAATATTTAAATATTTTTTTTTTTATAAACATGTATAAAAAAATAATTCAAAGCAATCTCAGCTATGAAACCAATATATGTGTAAAAAAATTAACCCAAGGATAAGAGAACCCTATAAATTATATGAGGAGCAAACTAGAGATCAGCAAGTTTAATTTTATTAATTGAAATAAAGGAACCAGTAATATAAATTTTGATTATATATACATAGTATCATGTGACAGCTCATACAGCTATGAGTCTCAATGTCATTAGTGAAACATATTGACATCTTTAATCAGTACTTGTCTGAGTAAAATTTTTAAATTTTGTCATATTTTAATTTTTGTTTAATTTTGCAATAAATATAAGTTAACAAGCTGAAACACTTGGAAAAGACCTGGAAATTTAGATTAATATTATCAAATGCATCTTTGTCTATCATTAATTTTCTTAATTAATTCCCTAATAGTAAAGAACAATATATATTTTTTTCATTATAGAAATTGAAATGAAAAATATCTAAGTGACTGAATGGTGTTGTTTGGAATACATTTTCATCAATCCATACAAGATCCATACAACATCAATATTTGCAAGGGAATTCCCTGTTCCTCATAAAATATCAAATTCCTTTTCCATTAATTTTTCTTGAAGTTGTTATAATAAACAAATAAAAATTTATTTAATTATTGTTTATTGTTATGTTGTTGGTCAAAACAACTACTAGATGAGTTGGGTTGGACACCTGAACCATGAGCTTGCTGGCTGCCCAGTATATACCCCATTTCATGCGTGCATAGTTAGCCTGAAAGGTCAACAAGGGGACATACAGAGGGGCTTCAGTATAGCCTAAGTGTGACATAGTCTCATAAAAACTTAAATAAAAGCTACAGTTTTGGGCAATACCTTTCAACTTTCAGTATTTAGAAACTGAAATCCTTACATGTATGAAAAATTATATGAAAATAAAATCAACAGTGCCTAAAGGGTAAAATGTGCCATGGCCCAAGTTGGGCAATCTTTAAGGTACTGATTTTGTATTTTTTGTACTAACTTATAAAATTTGAAAATTCAGATCTATTATTTGGTATACAATTGAATCTTGTTTAAATGAAGTTATATTCCTGAAAAAAGTCTCTTGCTTCAGCAATTCTTATTATAAGTAAGTAAATATATTTCCTGATTTTTTACAAAATGCATTATGTTTGGGCCCATAACCTCAACAAATTAGGCAATACTGACCTTATTTCTGGTGTGTACATAGGAAATGTATAGACAAATATGTATACTAAGTATGATCAAAAACAGATCAGTGGTTTTGATATTAGGGAGTCCTGAAGTGGGACAATGGCTTTTAAATGGAAAATTAAGGTTTTTCCTTAATATCTCAAAGGAACGAAGATGTATTGACCCACTTTTGGTACCCTTAGAGATTTTGGGGACATCTAACTGTAGGCCGAATTTGGATTTGTAGGTCCAATGGTGTCGAAACGTGCTTGTCTTACAGATGGACAGAAGGACAGACAGAAAAATCACGGACAATGGACCACGACTATAGCTCAGATGACTTACAGTGAGCTGAGCTAATTATCTCAGGAATGGGAGGAACATTTTCCAAGATTTTTTTTCATAATTTTTAGCAATTAACTGCCAAGAAATAATGAAAGCATGCATAGAACCCTTTAAATCTGCCTAGCTGTTGATTATCTGCATATTTGGAAATTTTCTTTGGATTGGGACTGTAGAGATTTTCTGTAGATTTGTAAAACCCATAGGAAGAAAACTGAAATCCTGTATCTGTGGTTATTTTCCAAAGTGTCCACACTTTATCCTGCATTTGTCCATAGTCTGCTCTTTTCTGTGGATATTTTGTGAAGCATCCACTTTTTTCAATAAACAGTTTCTCAGTGTGCTTGTCTCTGTGGTAACCTATCTGTAAAATTATCTGAGGAAACTTTTAACATCCAGAAACACCAAAATATTGCTGTAGTTGCATCTGCATATGAGAAAAATAAAAGAATATACAAAATAAAGTGGAATAGTTATTTATCGGAGGATGCAGGATAAATCTTGCTTAGTTGTTGCTTATCCCAAATGGTTTCAGAATATCCGTCAGCTTGTGCCTTATAGTATACGCTTGACCTCATAATACTTCTTGCATGGTGATCATGTCTGGAAAGGAAATGAAAACAGTTTACTAAAATTGCATACTGCAAGTACATGTCAGGGCAATCAGAAGTGATTCATGAAAAATTGTCAGTTGTACAGATTTACTAGTGACAGAGCAGTCATTTCTTACAAAATATTGTTAGCTCAGCTGACTATAAGTCATCTGAGCTATAGTCATGGTCCATTGTCCGTCGTCCGTCCGTCTGTCAGTCCGTCCGTCCGTCCGTCCGTCCGTCCGTAGATGTGGCACGTTTTGAAACCGTAAGACCTAGGAATCCAAAATTCAGCATAATGTTAGATGTCCCCAAGATCTCCTACCAAGCCGAAAACTGGGTCTTTGCGACTTCATTCCTTTGAGAAATTAAGGAAAAACCTAAATTTTTTATTAAAAACCTATTTTCACACTTTAGGACTGTCTAATATCAAAACCACTCATCTGTTTTTCCTCATATTTCCTATAAATAATCCTCTATATAATTCCTATGTACATGCCAGAAATTAGGTCTGTATTATATAATTTAAAAAAGTTATGGGCCCAAACATAATGCATTTTGTAAATAATCAGGAAAGAAATTTTATCACTTAACACAAAACTTGTTAAAGCTAAGCACTTTTTTTCCAGTAATATTACTTTTATTAATCAAAATTAAATTGTATACCCAAAATTAGATCAAAATCTTTTAAATTTTTAAAAATATTAGCAAAATAAAAAATTGGTACCTTAAATTTTGCCCAACTTTGACCATGGCACGTTTTTTTGCTGTAACTGCTGTGGATTTAATTTTCACAGCATGTTTTTGTTAGCATTTCAACTGTTAACACCAAAAATTTGAAACCAGTTGATCAAAAACTGTAGATATTATTCAAGTTTTCAAGCACCATGTCACATATTGCTAGTGTTATGCAGTTTGCTAGAGCTCAGCTCCCAAGCTTCAGCTCTAAGTTCCTTAAATTTGGCATACAGTTGGATTTCTCCAAAATCCCCTACCATGCCAAGAATTTGGTCACTAGGACTTAATTCCTTCGAGATATCAATGAAAAACTTCATTTTTCTATTAAAAACCCAATGTTACACTTTAAGACTGCCTAATATCAAAACCACTGATCTGACTTTGATCATATATAATATACATATTTTTCTATACATTCACTGTGCACATGCCAGAAATGATGTCAGTATTGTGTATTTTTTTTAAGTTATGGGCCCAAACATAATGCACTTTGTAAAAAATCTTGAAATATATTTACTCCCTTAACAAGGGCATTGCTGAAGCTAGAGATCTTTTTTGTCAGGGATGTAACATTATTTAATCAAGATTCAATTGAATACCCAAAATTAGTTCTGAATTTTTCAAATTTTATAAGTTATTAGTATAAATATAAAATTAGTACCTTAAATTTTGCCCAACTGTGACCATGGCATGTTTGTTTCCCGTGAGCACTGTTAATATAATTTTCATATCATGCACACATAAGGATTTCAGCTTTTTAGTTTAGAAAGCTGAAAGAAATTTGCCAAATAGTGTAGCATTTATTAATGTTTTTTATGAGACCCTGTCAGACTTTGGCTCTCTCCAGCCCCTCTTGAGTCACCTGTATGTTGACCTTGTTGACCTTTCATCAAATTATGCACGCTTGAGGGGAGAATCCAGGCAGCTTATGGCCAGCCACAGTTGATCCAGGTGTTCAACCCAACTCATCTAGTAGTTTTAACCAACAACATAACAATAAACAATAAATTATTAAATTTTTATTGTTTTTTAATAACAAATTAAAGAAAAATAGAAAAGGAATTTGTTAGTTTATAATAACAGGAAATTAACTTGCAGTTACTGATGATATAAGAATCTTGTATCGATGGGTAGAATGTCACATATTCCAAATAACACCATGCAGTCACCTATGGCATTTTTCATTTCATTTTTAATGATAAAGAAGTAAATCATATTATTCATTACTAATCATTAAGGATTATATGAAGGAAATTAATGATAGACAAAGATGCAGTTGATAATATTAATCTAGATTCCTACTGTGTCTAGTGTGTACATTGATGTGAAATTAGTCCAAAATGAATTTTTTACAGTTATTTTTTAATATAAATAAAAGCCATAAAACCAGGTACTTATGATCATTATTTAAATGTGTGAATTTTGTATATTCTGGATTCTCAACATCATTGTTTGGTGAAAACTGAATAAATACCAGACATGGTGTGAATACTTTGTAATTGTATTTAAATACGAATATGATTATGTACTCCATTATAAAATTTCTTGCAAAAAGAATGGGAATTCAGGTAAAAATGAAAGTATATGAATACTCGTGCAAATACTTTCAAAATGTATTCATGAATGCATTCATGAATATATTCTTTAATATTATTTTAATAATCATATCAGTTATATTTCATTTTAAAAAATCATATGATTCTCTTATTATTTTTAATAAAAATTATATTTGGGACAATATTTGTAATTTTTTTAATAAATAGTTAAACTCTTATATTATATGTTCTGCTTATAAGTTATATGGCCAAGTCAAAATCTGTGTGACAGTAGTACTCCATTTGTTAATAAAATAAATGAAATCAATCCTCTTCCCTGTCTCCAAAGGTACTATCAAAATCATACATAAGCTGAACAACAGCAACTCATAATACAGCTTATATTTATTACCACACAAAACCAGCATGTGCCTCATTTCTAAATAATATTTTTTTATCATATATAACAGCTGAGCGTCGTGACCCATAGGTCCCTTGTTTTATTGTAGTTTTGGCATAATTTTACATTTTAATGGCTGAATTTGCAGTTTTACACTTCAGTGTATATTGAAAAAGCTTAATTACAAAATTAGAAATTATTAAAAAAATCCATGAAAATATGTAATTAATTACATCAGTAAAGGTTACTTTTCCAAGATTTCCGGACACAATCCTCCTAATACATCTACAGAGTTTGTGACAAATATCAATTTAATATAATAATAAATTGACCATAACTCAGTGTATAGTGGCTAAGTTGTCACTGACAATGACATATATATTCTTCTGTGCAGCCTAGATTTAAGCTCAAGGACATATTGTGACCAATTAACAGACACTTTAATTAAAATTGAACAACAATTTAATTTTACTATTATGTATTTCTGCTCCCCCTAAAGGACATGTAACAAATAAACAGATCCCTCTTACTACTTGATGATTATAAATTATCTCTGTTGTTTTTATTTGCCATTTCTGGGGCTTTCTGTTTCTTCAAGCAGCAGAAGGGAGAGGATAAAAAAATACCATTTATCAAATGTTTCTTTGCACCAGAACATCATAAAATGTACAATTATAATACTTTGTGAGTTTAAATAATGTATATTAAAAATTAGTAATGATAATCATGAGGCATGGTGGGAAAGATATACATATTTGAGTATACAGGTCTCAGTTGTTTTCATGCAAGCCCTGTAAGTCCATACAAGTTGACTCATTGACAGTACATTACTGAGCTTTCTCAAACAAAAGTGCTTATAACAGCTTTTACATATTCTTTATATGTATTTTGAATTCAGATTAAACATATCATGTATACTCACATGAATTGTCTTCTCTTCTTTCTCCATGACCGTTAGATTTGCACCATTTGAACTAAACTCTGTGACTCACTGGGTCATTGTATGCCCTGTGAGCCAGGCTTGACACACTGCTTACAGTAACCTGATATGCTGGGGTGGCCCCCAAGGCCAAGATGCTGATGGCTAGGTGACAGCTTGATAAAGTGCAAGCATCCCAGGGTGCACAGTCATGTTTCTTGTTGACACTATATACCTTTTCATTATTAATTAGCTGATTTTTCAGATGAGTAGAACATCATTCAGATAAGTCTAAATCAGAACACCATTATTTGTCAGAGAAATATATGCAATACATGTATCTCTCTGTATCTCATTCTCTATCTCTTTCACTCTATCTCTCTCTCTCATATATATATATATATATATATATATATATATATATATATATATATATATATATATATATATATAATTATATATAAATTACAATACACAAGAAAAGGATAAATTAATATCCATATAATTTTATAAATATATTAAGATACATTGTCCAACAATCAGAGTTTTTTTTACAATTATTTTGAATAAAAATATACCCAAATTCATGTTCTATGTGCTTTTCTAAACATATTGATATGTTAGAAACCTTATCTTGGTTATAGAGTTTTATTGTTTTTTCGGTGTAAAGTCCTTCTCCAGGAGAAATATCTATATCCATAGAGCCTTTTCTGAACTAAGTATGTTCTGGGTCAGACAGTTTTGTGGCAATCTGCAGAAATTAATTACCATACTTTTAGAATTCTGCACTTTTCTGAAAATTTGTAAAAACTTCTGCAAACTTATGATATCAGTTGAAATTTAATTGACCTACATATAGTTTTCAGAAAATCTACAGCCAGGTTGTCTCTGACACCACATGCAGAAGTAGTTTGATATAAGTGGTATTTTTATATCAGTTGAAACTTTTTTATTTATTTTTAGTAAAAATCTCATGAGGAAGAATGAGGTCATTCACAACCTGAATTTTATCTAAGAATTCTTGATACAAGTCCCTCATTTCTCTCATAAAAGTAATATATACATATATATATATATATATATATATATATATATATATATATGTATGTATGTATGTATGTATGCATACACACACAGAGAGACTAGCCATAACCTGCAAGACATTGTCAGGAAGTACGAACTGAAGGCATAAAGTCATGTATACTTGCTCCTTGCATTTGCAGTTTCTTGATTTAAGGAAATATTTCTTAAAATGATATAAATGACAATGAAAGCTGCAACCTCATAAAAACAAGGAAAATTTTCTTGTCTTTGTCAGGTTATGGCTACAAAAAAAGAAATTAATTTTTTGCAGTGTACCCCCCTGAATTTTCCAGTATAAGTTCTGTTATTCGTTTGTGTCCTACGTAGGAGTAACTTGATAAGTTATAACTTATAACATCATTTGAAGATTTATTTTTTTTGGTGAATTTCTCATGAGGAAGAATCAAGGTCATTCCTACTTTCATTCAGACTTTTGCCCATGTATTCTACATGAGAATTTACATAGCTTGATGCATATATTTGTACCTCACATTTGTAGTTTCCTGGTGTAAGGAGATATTTCTTGAAATAAGATATTAGACCTTGAAAGCTGTAACCTCATAATAAACTTTTCTTGAATCTAGGAATCTTTCGTAGAAACAAGGAATATTTTCTTATCTAAGTCAGTTTATGGCTACAAACCCAGGATTTAAGAAAAATTTCCTAAGAGTTTACTTGTTTCAAGAAAAAATTTCTCATTTCAAGGAAATTTAACTTGGTTAAGTAAGGGATTTTTTGCAGTGTGGCATTATATAAGAGGGATAAGGAGGAAATAAAGGGACAAGAATGTTTAGACTGAGTGAGTCAGTCAAGTCCTGGCAGTACATGAGACAGATAAGGAGGAAATAAAGGACGTATGTTCAGACTAAGGTAGTCAGTGAAGTCCTGGCATTACATGAGAGGGATAAGGAGGAAATAAAGGGACAAGAATGTTAAGACTAAGGTAGTCAGTCAAGTCCTGGCATTATATGAGAGGGATAAGGAGGAAATAAAGGGACAAGAATGTTTAGACTAAGGTAGTCATTCATGTCCTGGCAGTACATGAGAGGGATAAAGGGACAGGTATGTTTAGACTAAGGTAGTCAGTAAAGTCCTGGCAGTACAAAAGACGGATAAGGAGGAAATAAAGGGACAAGAATGTTCAGACTAAGGTAGTCAGTCAAGTCCTGGCATTACATGAGAGGGATAAGGAGGAAATAAAGGGACAAGAATGTTTAGAATAAGGTAGTCAGTCAAGTCCTGGCATTACATGAGAGGGATAAGGAGGAAATAAAGGGACAAGAATGTTTAGACTAAGGTAGTCAGTCAAGTCCTGGCATTATATGAGAGGGATAAGGAGGAAATAAAGGGACAAGAATGTTTAGACTAAGGTAGTCAGTCAAGTCCTGGCAGTACATGAGACGGATAAGGAGGAAATAAAGGGACCAGAATGTTCAGACTAAGGTAGTCAGTCAAGTCCTGGCAGTACAAAAGACGGATAAGGAGGAAATAAAGGGACATGTATGTTCAGACTAACGTAGTCAGTCAAGTCCTGGCATTACATGAGAGGGATAAGGAGGAAATAAAGGGACAAGAATGTTTAGACTAAGGTAGTCAGTCAAGTCCTGGCAGTACAAAAGACGGATAAGGAGGAAATAAAGGGACATGTATGTTCAGACTAAGGTAGTCAGTCAAGTCCTGGCATTACATGAGAGGGATAAGGAGGAAATAAAGGGACAAGAATGTTTAGACTAAGGTAGTCAGTCAAGTCCTGGCAGTACAAAAGACGGAAAAAGAGGAAATAAAGGGACAAGAATGTTTAGACTAAGGTAGTCAGTCAAGTCCTGGCAGTACATAAGAGGGATAAGGAGGAAATAAAGGGACAAGAATGTTTAGACTAAGGTAGTCAGTCAAGTCCTGGCAGTACAAAAGATGGATAAGGAGGAAATAAAGGGACAAGAATGTTTAGACTAAGGTAGTCAGTCAAGTCCTGGCAGTACAAAAGATGGATAAGGAGGAAATAAAGGGACAAGAATATTTAGACTAAGGTAGTCAGTCAAGTCCTGGCAGTACAAAAGACGGAAAAAGAGGAAATAAAGGGACAAGAATGTTTAGACTAAGGTAGTCAGTCAAGTCCTGGCAGTACAAAAGACGGATAAGGAGGAAATAAAGGGACAAGAATGTTTAGACTAAGGTAGTCAGTCAAGTCCTGGCAGTACCAAAGATGGATAAGGAGGAAATAAAGGGACATGTATGTTCAGACTAAGGTATTCAGTCAAGTCCTGGCATTTCATGAGAGGGATAAGGAGGAAATAAAGGGACAAGAATGTTTAGACTAAGGTAGTCAGTCAAGTCCTGGCAGTACAAAAGACGGATAAGGAGGAAATAAAGGGACATGTATGTTCAGACTAAGGTAGTCAGTCAAGTCCTGGCATTACATGAGAGGGATAAGGAGGAAATAAAGGGACAAGAATGTTTAGACTAAGGTAGTCAGTCAAGTCCTGGCAGTACATGAGAGGGATAAGGAGGAAATAAAGGGACAAGAATGTTTAGACTAAGGTAGTCAGTCATGTCCTGGCAGTACAAAAGACGGATAAGGAGGAAATAAAGGGACAAGAATGTTCAGACTAAGGTAGTCAGTCAAGTCCTGGCATTACATGAGAGGGATAAGGAGGAAATAAAGGGACAAGAATGTTTAGACTAAGGTAGTCAGTCAAGTCCTGGCAGTACAAAAAACGGATAAGGAGGAAATAAAGGGACATGTATGTTCAGACTAAGGTAGTCAGTCAAGTCCTGGCATTACATGAGAGGGATAAGGAGGAAATAAAGGGACAAGAATGTTCAGACTAAGGTAGTCAGTCAAGTCCTGGCATTACATAAGAGGGATAAGGAGGAAATAAAGGGACAGGTATGTTTAGACTAAGGTAGTCGGTCAAGTCCTGGCAGTACATGAGAGGGATAAGGAGGAAATAAAGGGACATGTATGTTCAGACTAAGGTAGTCAGTCATGTCCTGGCAGTACATGAGAGGGATAAGGAGGAAATAAAGGGACAGGTATGTTTAGACTAAGGTAGTCAGTCAAGTCCTGGCAGTACATGAGAAGGATAAGGAGGAAATAAAGGGACATGTATGTTTAGACTAAGGTAGTCAAGTCCTGTCAGTACATGAGAGGGATAACATTCAACTGTTACTGTGTTCTTGAATACATAATAACTGCAGCATTATGATTTCAGGTTGGCCTGCCAGGATTTGATGTTCTACAAGAGGATGGTGGCATTTGTGATGGCATACAGCTTCACAGAGCCAGAACTGGATGATGATGGTGATGATGATAATGAGGAGGGGAGAAATGTGACACACAATCCTCCCATGATGGTACCCATAGCTGATATACTCAACCATACTGCCAAAAATAATGCTCATCTCAACTTTGGCAAAGATGCCCTGAAAATGGTGGCAATATGTGACATCAAAAAGGTAACTGGATAATAATTATTTTTTGTACTTTTTGTAATTTTATGTTTCTTTAGTGTGCTGAGGTATTGTCTTGTGTACAGGCAGGTTTTAGTGTGCCGAGGTAATCTCTTATGTACAGGCAGGTTTATGTGTGCTGCGGTATTGTCTTGTGTACAGGCAGGTTTTAGTGTGCTGAGGTAATCTCTTATGTACAGGCAGGGTTTATAGTGCTGAGGTTTTGTCTTGTGTACAGGCGGATTTCATCTGAATTTATTTGACCAAAGCAGAATTGTAACTTTAAGGAGGTATACAATTACTTGTGGTTTTACAGATCTGGAGTTATCATATTCTCCATTTTCACAGATAGTAGAATCCGTCTGTCTTTAGACGCAGAATTTCGAGATAAGAACTATTGGAACTATATATTTAAACTGTTTGAAAAAACTTGGTATGCATATTTAGCCAATCTGTGAGCTTATGCAACAAATCAATCTGTGTGGCGTTGTCCGTCTTCCGTCATGAGTCGTAGTTATCTCAAAAAGGGCAGGAGCTAGCATCATATCTCTGCATTGGTTGGACTTATCCACCTTAAATTTTGCATGTGTATACATCATGGACAGCTTTCTTGATTTTATGACAGGTGGCACCACCTACATTCATGTTAATGCTGCAGACATCCAAGCTCATATCTCGGGAACCGTGTAACCGATTAGGCCAAAATTTTGCATGTGTATAGATCTCACATAACTCTTCATCATATGCAAAACTGGTGGCACCAGCTGCAATCATTTTTGCACAGTCTATCTGTTCATCTGCCTTGGGATAAAATCACTTATATACAAGTAGTGGTTTGACTTATCTGCCTAAAATTTTGCATATGTATACAGCTTGGTCGGCTTTCTGGATTTTGTGGTAGGTGGCGTGACCTACATACACATATCGGCTGCAGACATCCATGCTAATATGCAACACACATCAGTCTATTTCCCCTTGCCAATCAATCCATGCCTCACTTCACCTGTCCCACTCTGTTTTCAGCGGATACATGTAGTCGCTTGTCAACTACCCGTATTCTAGTTTAAAACTTGCAGGTCTGAAACGTCCATTTTGCTGAAATCATAATGACTAAGGAAGATATGCAGGACATTAGAGGATCAATATTAAATTTTAAAAATAAACCTCCATTCATACTCTCAAACTTTGCACAGGTTCGCATTAGGCCTGTAGGCCTTGTTGATCATATTTAGTATGCAAATCCTTTATACATTTTCTATGTACATACAAAAAATTAGTCAGTTTTGCTTAATGTTTTGAAGTTATGGGCCCAAACATAATGCAATTTTTTAAAAATCAGGAAATATATTTACTCACTTAACATGAGAATTGCTGAAGCTGAAGACTTTTCTTCAGGGATATAACTTTATTTAATCAAGATTCAAATGTTTACAAAAAATTAAGATCTGAATTTTGCAAATACTTTAAGTTATTAGCATAAATACAAAATCAATACATTAAATTTTGTCATTCTTTGGCCACGGCATGTTTTTCCATGTAAGCACTGTTGATTTAATTTTCACAGCATATATACATAAAGATTTAATATTTTAAAATCTGAAATTTCAAAGGAATTGATTGAAAAGAGTAGCTGTTATTCAAGTTTTCATACACCATGTCAAGTGTTGTTTACATCAAACCCACCGAGTTGTACAGCCTTCACTTGTGTTATGTAACCCTCTCCAGGCAGCTTGCCTTGGCTCAGCTTGGCCACTCTAGCAGGCTTCCCCTCTCTGCCCTGCACTCCCCCCCCCCCCAGCTGGGGCATAAACTAGATGAATTTTATAATTATCTATACATGATTCATTCTTATTCTAGGCTATGGTACATTTTAGATTTTGTATTGTACACCAGGGTTACTGTGATTAAAGTACACAATTAATTGTGTCCACAAAGTGGTATATTTCTATGAAAGTGTGGATGTTCATCTGATAAGGAATTCCTTATTTCAGAAGTGTTAAAACTTCACCATTTTGTGAAATTGAACATTAATTCCAGTGATAAATTATAGCTGAGATAGTAATTAGCACCATAATATTGTTTTTCAATCATTCAACCAACATTGTGTAAACTTAATTTGAAAAGATATTTTCATTTTATAAAATTTACTGAATCTTTAATTTTCGGTGAATAAAATTAAGCATGTACTGAAAACTCCAATGCACAAAAATTTTTAATAGTGATTAAAGGAATAATCTTCCAGATGCCATGTTGTGGCATTATTTTCTTTTAATTCAGTTTAAACATTTGTGATTTAAAAATTATAAAATATATATGTCTGCATAATATGACCAAATGTGAGGTAAACTCTGGATAAAATAATGATTGCAACTTAGAATTCTTATATTGTAACTTATATTTTCAGATTTTTTTATAACAAACTTATAAAACTTGTACATAAAAAAATGAATCTGATCAAAACTATTAATGGAAAAAAGTGGATATGCTAAAAAAATAGGCTCTAATATAAACTTTAATGCATTACTCTCTTGAAAGTGAAATAAAGGTATTAGATTTGCAATCTTATATTTAGAACTTTACAATAACCAAGTAGGAGGGCCTCTTTCCTCTTAGCTTCTCATATGCTTATATGAATGAAAAACATTACAATAGAATATTTTGCATATTTTACATTTGTTTAAATTTCAAACTTCAGCTGAGTGCTGTGAATAATGGGTCCCTTGTTTATGGTCAGAAACCTTGTAATTTTAGCCACTTTCAGCTGAAAAATGATGAACCTGTCAAGCTGAATGGTTTAATTTTTCACAAGAATATCCTAGGATAGGGTTTTTTAATTGTATAAGAATAGGTCGGGTTCATTGATTTTTGGTAGAGTCATAGAAAGCTTAAGATGGTCTTTAGGCCATTAGTAAGCCTATTTCAAATTGAGGGCTGCAATAGTCTTCTTCTGCAAAACTCTTGTTTCTAGATATGTAACAATGCACAAAAATGATTCTTAGGTGGCCTCTTTGTTCAAGTTTACTTGAAATATTTTTGGCACAATTATCAAACCTTTAACACTGAAAGGACTGCATCTTTTATAATTCTAAACATATTTTATAAAATAATCTTATGAATACATCATCTTTTAAAAAAAGCATTTGAGCCAAAGTCTTTCAGTATGTGTATACAGATTTACCATTAGGCAAAAACTGTGTCTGTATATATAAAAAGCTTGGCAGACTGTCAACTATTTCAAATTTTGCAACAGGCCAAAGGTCAGCCTGGATTTATTTATAGCTTTGGCAGACCGTCTGCCTTTCCGTCTGTCTGTCCATCTAGCTGTCCGTCCATTAACCAAGCACCTAGAATCATTTAACTTGTTACCTCGAACTTTGAGACAGTCCATGACAGCAGTTGTATCAGTTTGTCAAGTGTGGTTTCATCTAGTGTTCTGAACATCATATATGATTATTGATCATGAATTTAGTTTTGTCAGTTCCTAAGGACTTTTATTTTTATGCCCCCGCCACAAAGTGGCCGGGGCATATAGTTTTACCCATGTTCGTCCTTCCGTCCTTCCGTCATTTCGAAATCAAACAGTTGTATGGACTTTTTTTCCCAATGCCTGCAGATATTGGCCTGATTTTTGGTGTGTGGGCAGATAATGACCAGTTACAGATCGAGTTCGCGTTTCGTCCCGGTTGACCTACTTTTGACCGTTTTACGGCTCCTAAACTTAGAAAATTTCATGAAAAATAGAAATTTTCATGACAAATACTCATGTATGGACTTTTTTTCGCAATGCCTGCAGATATTGGCCTGATTTTTGGTGTGTGGGCAGATAATGACCAGTTACAGATCGAGTTCACGTTTCGTCCCGGTTGACCTACTTTTGACTGTTTTGCAGCTCCTAAACTTAGAAAATTTCATGAAAAATAGAAATTTTCATGACAAATACACATGTACGGACTTTTTTTTCGCAATGCCTGCAGATATTGGCCTGATTTATGGTGTGTGGGCAGATAATGACCAGTTACAGATCGAGTTCGCGTTTCGTCCCGGTTGACCTACTTTTGACTGTTTTACGGCTCCTAAACTTAGAAAAATTCATGAAAAATAGAAATTTTCATGACAAATACACATGTACAGCCGTTTTTAGCCCTCAGCTCATAGGCTGATGGGCTATTGTCGTCACCCAAGCTGTCCGTCTGTCCATCTGTCTGTCCGGTGTCTGTCCGTCCGTTCCGCGTCTGTTAACTTTTACCTTGTGAGCGGGATATCTCTAAAAGGATTCACCGTTGGAATTTTATTTCTTCAGTGAAGATGTATATCGATAAAATCTCGGTCAAGTTCGAAGATGGGTGACCTTGACCCATTTTTCTACATTTTAGAGCTGATTATAGAAAAACACTCAGAAGTTTATATCTCAGGATCCATTGTGTGGATTTTCACAAAACTTACTATGATCATTGGGACTGATGGTCTGTATGTGCTGCACAATTTTGGTGGCGCCACTTGCAATTTCTGATATTTTAATGAAATTTTATCGGATTTTTTCAATTTTGGCCTTTTGTGCAGGATATCTCCAAAGGTATTCAACACAGGAACTTCATTTCTTCAGTGCTATTGCATTATATTTACAAAATCTTTGTCAAGTTCAAAGATAGGTGATCTTGACCTACTTTTCAAGGTCACAGAGCTTAGTATAGAAAAAAACTTAGGAGCTTATTTCTCAGGAAGCATTTGGTGGATTGTTATGAAACATGGTATATACCTCTCCAATTTAAATTTATAAATGATTATCAACTTTTGCTAATATTCTAGTTTCGCAATACAATGCTTACAGATACTGGCCTAATGTTTGGTCTGTGGGCGCATAATGACCACTTACAGATCGAGTTCGCGTTTCGTCCCAGTTAACCTATTTTTCACCATATGACAGATCCTGAACGTAGAAAATTTCATGAAAGACAGAAATTTTCATGAAAAATGCACATATATGGACTTTTTTTCACAATGCCTGCAGATACTGTCCTGATTTTTGGTTTGTTGCTTGATAATGACCCTTTACAGATCTAGTTTGCATTTTGCCCTTGTTGACTTACTTTTGACCATACAACACTTCCTGAACTTTAAAAAATTTACAAAATTTAACAAATGTTTCTAATTTGCCCCAGGCGGGGGCATTCGTGTCGTTCCGACACATCTGGTTTATATCTTTCCAAGCACATGTACATGTACTTTTTAGACTGAAAAACTGAAATTAATGGTGTCAGCTTTTCAACTGTAAATTCATCCACTGTCCTGAAACATGGCGTGCTTTTTGATAAAAAATTGCTTCATCAGTTGTTGAAGACTTGTTTGAACCAATTGCGAATGTTAAGTCATGCCTAGTATCACTATTTTGCCCTGAACCATCAATCAATGTGCTTTATGCATACTGTCTTCCTGCTCCTTCCCAAAATTTTAAAAACATTTGCAATAATTTCCTTCTAAATAAGACAACAGTTGTAAAAATTAGGCCATTACCTCATGCTTGTCAGCTGAGCGTCATGACCCATGGGTCTCTTTTATACAAATGCAAGAAGAATAAGCAAGCTTAAGTATCAAAGTGTTTTCCAGAAAAACCCTTTTTAGCTCAGTTGACTGAAAGTCATATGGGCTGTAGGAATCACCCATTGTCTGTCTGTCTAGCTGGCCATCAACAGGGCACAAATCATAACCTTAAAGCCTAGAATCATGATTCTCTGCATCCTGAGAGATCCTCAAAAGTTCTCTGCAGGAACCTGAAATAAGGTCACTGTGACCTATATTCTTTGATTTATGGAGCATGTTTAATCCTCCCTCCCCAGAATAATTGTATCCGCCAAAACAGAGTTTTGCAGATATATGTTTTCAGTTCCACGCCCCCGCATCCACATAGGTTTCCCGAAAACTCCTCCATAACCACTGGGCAGAATTTTTTAAAATTCAGAATTATGATCAGTCACATGTGAAATGGTGCGCCCTCATTTTTGATTGACCTCTGACCTTTCTTCTCTCCTGTGCATCCATCTGTGCGTCTGTCTTGACACATTAGCATTTATATCCAATCAGGAAAAAAATTTTGCACAAATGTAGCCCTTGGATAGCTTGGATAACAAACATCAAAAATGGTGACGCCACCTGCAACCATTTTTGCACAGCATCCATCTGTTCTTCTGCCTTGGGATAAAATTACTCATATTTCTGCAATGAATGGACTTATCCACCTGAAATTTTGCATGTGTATAAATCCTGGATACTTTCTTGGTTTCATGACAGGTGGCACCACCTACATTCACATTCAGGCTGCAAACATCCAGGCATATATCTCAGGACTGGTTTGACGTATCCTCCTGAAATTTTGCATGTGTATAGATCTCACATAGCTCTTTATCAATATCATACACAAAACTGGTGGTGCCATCCAGAACCATTTTTGCACAGGTGGCACCTTCTACTTTCATGTTCAGGCTGCAGACATCCATGCTAATATGCAACATACCTTTCTTTATTTTCCCTTGCCACTCAATCCATGCCTCACTTCACCAGTCCAACTCTGGGGATCAGTGGATACACGTAGTCGCTTGTTGACTACCTGTATTCTAGTTAAAAATACACTAATTGCCAGATTCACCAGGAACGGCTTGATGGATTGTCATCAAATTTGGTGTGCTTGTAGGTCTTAATAAACCTTAGCTACTGGGCTTAAATGGTGGCCCCATTTGCATTTTCTTAATTTTTACAAATTTTTACATATATGTTCGAGAACACTAGGTCTGTTAACAAGGCACAAATTGTACCTGTAATGGCTAGAATCATGAACTTTTCCATCCTGAGAATTCCATTAAAGTTCTACTCAAAAACCTGAAATTAGGTCACTGTTACCTATTTTCTTAGTTATTGGGGGTTTGAGCAGCCCAGAAATATTGTAACAAGTATATACAAATTACCAGATTTCTCATAAATTTCCAGATTTCTCAGGAAAGCTGGATGGCTTTTTTTTAAATTTGATGTGCCTATGGGTCTTGGTGAACTTAAGCTAATATGCATGAATGATGATGCCACCTACATTATCTTAATTTGTTGCCTGTGCACGGACATATCATTCCCATGTCAATCAGCTGAGCATCATGACCCATGGTTCACTTGTTTAAAACCCGTGTATGCCTGGGTCTATATTAAAGTCAGTCACAAATGCACAGTATTGGTCCCATACATCTTTCAGGCTATCTATTTGTCCCCTTGCAAGTCCTGTTCGAGGTTCATCAGCTACATTTTGCAAACATGTTCTGTTGATCATCTAGGCTGGATTTTAAGGAGCTGCATTTGTGTATTCTCAGGAAACTGCTGTAGCAAGTCAGGCGATATTTACCTTCTGAAGCTTTAAGGTCACTGACACCTGCAAATCTGCATCTAGCTGACCTAGTTGAAGAATGTTGTTGGACAAGTCCATTGTCTAAAGATTGTGCAGCTTTTCTCCTAACTTTTTATGTCTTGATGAAACATGCCTTTTGTCAATATAATAGGAGGCAATGAGCTTCTCTGTGAACAAAATTGGATGTCAGATACCTGCCCTTAAGATGAGGAAGACACTTTAGTCCCTTCTAAACGCTTTATTCTTTTTTTGAATATTTCTGATAAGTCGCAAGCCACCAAGAACAAAACTATAAAAAAAAATTTATATTGGTGCAAAAGCTATGTACATATTACTACTAATCTGGCAAGTAAAATGGATAAAATGAAATATTGATTTTATTCTAGAAAAACTAGTGAAATTAGTGAACCAATTGTGTTTAGCAACTATGATTAAGTGAAGATGGCATGCACAGTTGAAAAAACAACATGCAACATATATGCGTGCACAGTTTGCAAGGCAGGATGTGTATGAAAAGCTTAGACTCCTCAGTAGCTCCAACTACAGAATAAAATACCAACTCAAAATATTATAGTGCTTCCCTGAAACTGTCCAGCCAAATTGTCCAATATTTCACAGAAATGATCCCTGGAACAATATCTCTCAAGTTTGTTCGAATGGTTCCAGTTCAGAGATTTTTGGCCGAGTTACAGGAGGTTGAACTTAGTCAGCTGTCCAAAAGAGCACACTAAAATCAAAATCTCTGAAATGGCTGGAGCTATCATCACCAAATTTTATGCCAATGTTTGTCACATAAGTCATATCTGAAAATGAGGTATTGGTGGCGCCATCTACTTTGAACTGTTTTTTACCAGCAAAAATGTAATTTTAGACTCTTCTAGCTTATACACTGTTTTATGATGAAACTGTTAAGTTGATTGGTTTAAACTTTACAAGAATTATTCTATGGTAGGGTTCTGCCAGTTTTATAAGAATAGATTGATTAAATGCAGCTTTAAAATAGCAGTGTAGCCAATTGAAAAAGGCTTTCTGTGTTTGAAAACAGATTTGACAACATGCTAAGTTTCTGCAGCCAAGTCAAGAGGTCACTCAGTACAACCAGGTGGGGTCCAGAATCACCATGGCAACTGACCTGGCTCTGTCTGGTGTCCAGATAATGTGTCCAGAAATCTAGGATCATCGTCTAGATGTCAAGAACAGACGATGTCAAGACACATTGTCTAGACGCAGAATGCCCAGATTAGAACTATTGGCACTATATCTTTCAACTGTTTAAAAAAACTTGGTTTGCATTTTTAGCGAATCTATGAGCTTATGCAATGGTGTCGCGTTGTCTGTCTTCCATTGTGCATCATAGCTATCTCAAAAATGGCGATAATGATCACCAAATTTTTGGGAAAAAATTAACTCAAAAATTCTATCCAATTTTGCTTTTATTTTGGCTAGCTGCATTTTCTCAGATTTTATAGGGAAGAAGCTAAAAAACATTTAAAATGTTCTTCTATGAAACCATGCTGCCAAATTGTCCTTTCATCTGTCCTAATAATCCTCCCTGGCAAAAAGAACATATCCTAAATATTCTGACTGATACATCCTAGTTTTAAATGTCCAGAAGTCCGAAACTTGCAGGCAAAAAACGTCCATTTTGCTGAAATCATAATGACTAAGGTAGATATGCAGGACATGAGAGGATCAATTTTAAATTTTAAAAATAAACATTCATACTCCCAAACTTTGCATAGGTTTGCATTAGGCCTGAAGGCCTTGTTGTAGAATAAATTAATGCCCGTTTCTCAGGAATGATTTGCAGTATTGGCCTGAAATTGTGCATATCCATAGATCTTTGACTCCTCCATCTTGTACTGAAGACTGGTGGCACCATCAGCAAGCGTTTCCCTGTGGCATCCTTCCCTACATGTGCTTTGGGTGAAATTGCTCATTTCTCAGGAGTGGGTCAAGTTATTAGTCTAAAATTTGGCATGATCCTCAATCTTGGAAAACTTTTTCAGAAACCAGACAGGAGGCACCACTTACCTTTCTGTTTTTGTTGAATAAATTAATGCCCTTTATTTCAGGAGTGTTCACAGTATTTGCCTCAGTTGGTGCCACCTACAATCATGTTTACCTGGCATACATCCATCTCACTCTATCATCTCACAGTGGTAAGAGTGAGATGTTTGTTCATTATTTTCCTGCCTCAGCAGAACTGGAGATCAGGCTTTGTTTGCCCTGCATGTATATCCAGAGTGTTGGTAATAACCCCCCCCCCCCCCCCCAATATCAACCACCCCCTCCCCCTGCTGCCATTGAATCCTTTGCACCTGTACACTTGGACATTTGTTTTTATTGCAAATGTGTAGAATTTAATCAATTTTAAGAAATAATTGGATTAGAAAAAATCAAAACTTAATTGAAACATATTCTTGCCTAGGGAGAAGGGAACATAAAGTGATCAGCTCTGTCTGTGCATCATCTCAACTTTATCAATAAATATATTTATATTTATTTCCATATGATGACTCCAGGTAGGATAGAAATATTGGCTTCAACTTGACTAATATATGGCCCATCACTAAAGTAAGAACCCTTTTGATTTAGGGTCATGAAGTCAAAGGTCAAGGTCAAAGGATCCACTTTTTTAAAGAAGATTGTTGATGCAGGTTAAGCAAAACTTTTCATCCCAAACCTTCCACGATTTGCTCACCTGCCAATAGTGGAAGAAAAGTATGGATTTTTGGGTAACAATGGTCAAAGGTCAAGGTCACATAGGCCATCTGGCACATATTTGTTTCCAAATGATAGCTCCAGTTTGGAATAACAAATGGATATCAAACTTGTTCTTATTTGAAAAATTGAAATTTGATTATTTTTTAATGCCCTCATATTTCAGTTAATTCAATGTGTATTATTATACAGTGAAAACTCAATCATTTTTTCCTAATAGTGAGGTACCCTTATTAGACAGATTGACCTTGTTTTATAATCAAGGGATTATAAATAAAGACAACGAACAGCATGTACAAAATATTCATGCACACATCTGTATTCAATAGTCATATAAAAACTGTAATTATTTTACTTTTCTCAAGTTGATTTGCTTTGATGTTGAAAGCAAGTGAGATTAAACAAAACCAGAGGAGCGTGTGCACGGCGGCATGGTCCAAACAACCACAGAGCAAGCACATTTTTGACGCTGAGCAGATCAGTTTGAGACCTATTTAGAAAAATTAATAAAAAATATCAAACACCCTGCTACAACAAAATGGCTAAGGTTACAGTTAGATATTGAGTGGTGAGAATAGGGACGCATGGGTAATCGACAGCAATTTAATCAAATACCCCTACAGTCGAGGGAATAATATGCAGCTTTGCAACATGTAAATGATCAACCGTGAAATAAAGTGACACAATGTTTACCGCTCTACCCTTCCAGTGTTTATCTTATGAGCACATCTCACCGTGACATGAGCACGTAAGGTAACAACTGGAGATTGCATAATCCTTTGATTCTAGTATTGGGAACAACAACAGTACTGGTGGCCTTTGATATCAGCCAGGGCGAGTGACCAGTGTCTGCCAGAGTTGGCGTATAGTGTCTGTATATATCTGGTTTATTTACTCTTAAAATGTTGGTTTAGTTGAAATCTGCTGTCTGTTGTCCACATTAGTGAGGTGCCACCTTATAGAGGTTCAGCTTATACATAACATATAGGGAATTTTGAAGGGACTTAACTCTTCTGTCAGTTATAGCCAGTTGTCCGCCTAAGTGAGGTGCCCGTTAGACCAGTTTTAACTGTACTTTGATCAACTCATCTCCACTTTCTTCCTTTTTAGTGAACCTGTGAGCTTATGCGATGGTGTGATGTCGTCTGTACGTTAACCCATACTATCTCTAAAAGGGCAGAAGCTAGCATCACCAAATTTTATTTTGAAAAAAAAGTCATCTTAAAAACTCTATAGGATTTTGCTTATTTTTTGGCTAACTGCATTTTCTTAGATTTTATAGGGTAAAAGCAAAAATTCATTAAAAACTTCTTCTCTGAAACTGTTCACCCAAATTGTCCAGTATTTCACGGAAATGATTGCTGGAACAATCTCTCTTAAGTTTGTTCAAATGGTTCAAGTTTGGTGATTTTTGGCTGAGTTACAGAAGTCATCTGTCCAAATAAGCATACTAAAATTGCAATCTCAGAAACGGCTGGAGCTATCATCACCAAATTTTATGCCAATGTTGGTTACATGAGTCATTTCAAGAAATTTAGGTATTGGTGGCGCCACCTGCATCAACCTTTCTTGTGCAGGGTCATCGGTTATCAGTACATTAACCCATAATTTCTCAGGAACAGCTGGAGCTAGCATCCCCAAAAGTTACTCAAAAATCAGTCATATATCAAATGTTCTGAGATGCAGCTTTTTTTGTCGCCACCTGCATCATTTTACATTATATGGGTACCGGTAATAAGATAGAAAAACTTTGAAAATCTTCTCTGAAAACATTGAGCCAAATTGTTCATAATTTCACAAAAATGATCCCAGGGATAAGCGCCCTCAAGTTTGTGTAGATTGGTTCTAGTTTGGCTAATTTTGGCCTAGTTACAGGAATTTGACATTAGTCATTTGGCCAAACTAACATAAGAACCTCAGAAATGACAGAAGCTAGCATTACTAAGTTTTGTGCAAATGTTGCAACATGACTCATGTTTGAAATTGAGGTTTCGTGGTGCCATCTTCATTGACAAGTATATTTTATTGCAAAAACCTTGTAATTTTAGCCTCTTTCAGCTTAAAAATGTTTCATGAAGAAATTGAAGCTTAATGGTTTTAGTTTTCACAAGAAATTCTCTCAATTTTATAAGAATAGATGGGGTTCATTGAATTTTGCAGAGATATAGAAAGCTTAAGATACCAGGCTTGGGTAAAAAAACAGGGGATCAGTACTTGAGTACAAGTACAAGTACTTCATAATTTGTCAAATACAAGTACAAGTACACAATTTTTTAAATGTACTTGAGTACAAGTACAGGGGTCTGTACTTGAGTACAAGTACTTTTAATTAAAAAACTAAAAAAGCCATTTTTCTGAATATTCATTGATAAAACAATTACCTATATTATACACACTGTTACACAGTCAGATATCAGTACTGGTTCACAAAAAAGTGGTTGATGCTCCAATTGCTGAAAATTTTTTTAGCTCAGCTGACTATAAGTCATCTGAGCTATAGTCGTGGTCCATTGTCCGTTGTCCGTCTGTCTGTCCGTCCATCCGTCCGTAGATGTGGCACGTTTTGAAACGGTAAGACCTAGGAATCCAAAATTCAGCATAATGTTAGATGTCCCCAAGATCTCCTACCAAGCCGAAAACTGGGTCTTTGCAACTTCGTTCCTTTGAGAAATTAAGGAAAAACCTCAATTTTTTATTAAAATCCTATTTTCACACTTCAGGACTGCCTAATATCAAAACCACTCATCTGTTTTTCCTCATATTTACCATAAATATTCCTCTATATAGTTCCTATGTACATGCCAGAAATTAAGTCTGTAAAGTATAAATTCTTTAAGTTATGGGCCCAAACATAATGGACTTTGTAAAAAATCAGGAAAAATAATAACTCACTTAACATGAAAATTTTTGAAACTAGAGTCTATTTTCTCAAGTATATAACTATTTTTAATTAAGATTCAATTGTTTACCCAAAATTAGATCTGAATTTTGTAAATGTTTTAAGTTATTAGCATAAAAAAAATCAGTACCTTAAATTTTGCCCAACTTTAACCATGGCACGTTTTTTTCCTGTAAGCACCATTGATTTAATTTTCACAGCATGTAAACATAAATACTTAGTTTGTCTAAATCTGAAATTTGAAAATAAAAGCTTGAAAATTAAGCTAGTTATTGATTTTTTTTTCTGTAGTCACTTGCTTTGATTACAGATGCAGGGTCCCACTCCAGGTCACTGGAAGTCAGCTATGCCAGAGTTTCTGATTTGTTACAGTCACTGGGGGAGATCCCCTTCTGTGACAGGTGTACAGTTATTCTCATATAACCACCCAAACAACCCCCCCCCCCCCCCCCCCCCCGCAAACCCAACCCACCAAGTGTTATGCAGTAATTGTTATTGTTTTCACTGTATCTCCTTAATTGTAATGCTGTTTCCACTCCGATATGCAAAAACTTTCCATGAAAAAATAATTCAAGGTGTAATTCAGAAGATGCAATGTTGTGTAATCTAGCATTTTTAAAGAAATCAATTTTCTTTTAAATGATTTTAACCAATATACTTGAACCCATCATTATGCTTAAATTATTATAAAATATGAAGCACATTATGGATAAATAAAGACACAATTAAAAATTGTGAAATCTAAATCAAGTATTATTTTTAGATATTTATTGTTTTGCAGATTTAAAAGATATACTTTTGTGGTAAAAAATAAATAAACATTTGTTAGCATGATGTGGTGTTATCTGACAAGATTGAGATTTATGATGATGCAATTGAGAATTATGAATCAACTTTTATATTCAGATATATGTGTTAAATTGGAAATGTATAGAAATATAAACTTAAATTAGAAAATAATTGATGTGATAAAAAAATGAGGATATAATACAAACATTTGTTCATTATTTTCCTGCCTCAGCAGAATTTGAGATCAGGCTTTGTTTGCCCTGTTTTATGTTGTTAATTAGCAATATTTCAACTGTATACATTCCATAAAAAAAATACATATATATTTAATGATATATATTATACAAAAAAATAGATTCAATTGAACAAATGTGTAAACTACTGAAATGTCAACAGTTAATCGAAAAACCAACTAATGATCATGGTAATAGTACAGATCATTTGTTCACAAACTGCTCACATGCTTTAGTTTCAACATTAGGAAACACATGGTCAGGTCACAAAATATTTTTTGCAACAATTTCTTGCTCATCAATACAAACCAATCATATAAACCAACCATGGCCTTTATTAACTCTTCCTCTTACACTTTATCTCCATTTGATATTATTTGAGATTTTTACCTTCAAGGTTAACGTCAGCTGAGCAAAGTGACCCATAGGTCCCTTGTTTAATGTTAGTCTAGGTAATCCAGGGTGACAGTCTTGATGGCCTTTCAGTATTTATATACACTCATGCACGTGCTTTGATGCCTGAATTTTTTTTGTATTCTAGGTAATCGACGGGGATGCCTCTCTCAGTGACTGGGAATAGTTGATGGAAATAATATTAAGTTGTCATTTTCATCTACATTTCATTTAGTTATGCATACACAAGCTGTCATTAGGCCAAAAAAAATTAAAGGTATGGTTCTCAGGCACCGCCCGCGTCAATTTTAACCCCCCGCATCAAACATTTTTATTTTGATTTCATCATTCAAAATGATAAAATAATACAATTTCGATACCATTTCCTTTGTTATGTAGTGCTTTGACCTGTTTAGCAAGAAAAAAACCTGTCATTTACATGTTTTTCCCTGATCATATGAAATTTTATCGAAACATACAAAAAAAGGTCAAAAATAAAATTCCGCCCGCCCGCATTGATTTCTTAAAAAAAGTGCCTGAGAACCATACCCTTTTATTTTTTTGGCCTTACACTTGATAAATATGATACATTCAAAGTTTTTGTCTGTAAGTTGGCATCTGTCAGGTCGAAAAACTTTGCCAGCATTGCTGAAGACTCTCTCCACAGGTGCAGATGAAGCTGGAGTTGCCAAATGTGCTTTTGCTGATCTAGCTAATCCAGGGAGAGAGTCCTGATGGTCTTTCCAAAAGGCAAGTGGTTCACTGTCATCATCCATACAAGGCTGACTGGAATGGCAGGTCACCTCGCCAGTAGGGTCCAGTCGCATTTCTGTTGCTTCTGATGAGACAGTCATGAAACTGAAGAGTTTCTTTCTTTTCTTCAGGGGAGGAGATATCTGTGTTTCCAGTTGACCCTGTGTTTTTGTGCTGACACATGTTAATGATGTTAATGGCTGATTAACCTGGAGCATGAGCAGATGTAACCTGGGACAAACTTACTCAGCAGGACTACTCAGTGAGTAGTGTTTCCACAAGCCATTCATATAATCAGGTCTGAGGATCTGAGCAGTTTAGAACTAAGGTATAGTTTTGGTTCATCAGAACAACTCACAAAACAGGTTGAATTATTCAGTCTAGTGTCAGTTCTGTCTGAGTCTATCAGTCAAACATAGTGCTAAGATTTCTGTCTGACCTGAGGTCTCCTAATGCTGTGTTTATGGTAAGTAGATAAGCGGCTCTGTATTCAAAATAATTAAAAAAAATACATGTACTTGACTAGTACTTGAAATGTACTTGATTTTCCAAGTACATTTTTTGCAGGTACAAGTACAGTACAAGTACTGTACTTGGTAAAAAGTACCAAGTACAAGTACAGGCCAAGTACTGAAAATTGTGTACTTGAGTACAAGTACCAAGTACAAGTACATGTACTTGACCCAAGCCTAGAAGATACTCTTGTAGCCATTAGTAAGTCTTTATCAAATTTAGGGTTGCAATAGTTTTCTTATACAAAAATGGCATTTTTTATTGTATACAAAAATGGCATTTTTTATTGTATCCCCAGACAAAGTTGGGGGTACTATGTTTTCATGACGGTCCCGCCGCCGCAGCTGCATATAAATTCTGATAACTCAAAAAATATTTCATGGATCTGTACCAAACTTGGTATATGTATAGATATAGGTGAGAGGACGACGCCTATTAAAAATGAGGTCATTACCTTTACTAGGAGAGTGTCCATGATCTTGAATAGGTCCAATTTTGGGGAAAATCACACAAATTCTTAAAAATATTTCAAGAAATCTTGCATGGATTGATCCCAAAATCAAGTTGATCAAAGATCATTGATGGGGTTGTCATGTTCCAGAAACTAGTGGCACCACCTATTATTCTTTACTTGTTTTCGTACCTTTTAATACCCCCAAAATTGCCACTTGTAAGCATTATCAGTCAAAAACTAATTGACAGATTTCTTTTAAATTATGCATATACATAGATATGGGTTATGGGATGATGTTTATTTAAATTGGGGTCATGACCTTTCCTATGAGAGTGGCCTTGACCTGGAATATTCCCATATTTGGTGAAATTCACACAAAATCTTTATCTCAGGAAGGGATACTTGAAATAATCCAAAAATTAAATTGACCGAAGATCTTGGATAGCTTTGTCTTTTGCAGAAGACAAGAGGCGCCACCTTGTGTCGTTTTCTTGTTAAAATGATGTTAACGCAATAACTTTGTAAGAATTTGAGGTACAGTCACCAAACCCACAGGTTTGATGCATCTTATCAACAGCTAGATCAAGTTCAAACATGGATGACCTTGATGCATTTTTTCAAGGTCACAGCAGGTATTATGCTCAAATGATATTAGGGCAATAATTCAAAAAGAATTTGTGGTACAGTCACCAAACCTACAGTTTAGATGCATCTTATCAAGGGCTAGGCCAAGTTCGAATATGGATGACCTTGATGCATTTTTCAAGGTCACAGAGGCGATAATGCTGAAATGATGCATGGATTGGTCAAAAATTAAATTGACATAAGATCTTTAATAGCACTGTTTTCTGCAGAAGACAGGTAGCGCCACCTTATGTTGTTTTCTTGCTAAATTGATGATGAAACGGAATAACTTTTTAAGAATTTGAGGTACAGTCACCAAACCCACAAGTTTGATGCATCTTATCAACTGCTAGATCAGTTTGAACATTCAATGACCTTGATACATTTTTTCAAGGTCACAGCAGTGATAATGTTAAAATGAAATTACGGCAATAACTCAAAAACAATTGTTGGTACAGTCACCAAACTTACAGGTTAGATGCATCTTGTCAAGGGCTGGGGGAGGGGGTTAATCGTCTGGGGATACTATGGCACCTGTGGTGCCAAGAAATATCTAGTTATTCTTAACATTTTGAAAAAAATTCTTTTATGTCAACTTGGAAAAAGAGAATTTTAGTATGTGTAAACAGATTTACCAACAGGCCACGATTGTGTCTGTATCTATAAATAGCTTGGCAGACTGCCAACTGTATAGATTTGGCAACAGGCCAAAGGTCTGTCTGGGTCTTTTTATAGCTTTGGCAGACTGCCAACTGTATCACATTATGCAACAGGTCAAGATTTCACTCAGTGCACCAAGATATAGGTCAAAGAGCTCACTCAGTGCAGCCAGGTACAGGTCAAGAGTTCAATAAATGCACACTGAGTTTGCCAGGGTTCACAAGGTCAGTTTTGCTCATTTTCCTCAAGGCTGCATGTGATCACCTCATTTGTGCCATGCCCCTCAAGGCCGCATGTGGACATCTCATGGGTGCCATGTCCTCAAGGTTGCATGTGGATACCTCATGAATGCCTACAGGTATCCCTGAAAACTGTCAGGGCTCTTAAGTTCATTTTAGTTTCACCTTGCTAGGCTAGAGGTTTTTGTTTGAAATTTTGCATATTCATCCATCTTGGAGAGTTTTTAGCTCAGCTGACTATAAGTCATCTGAGCTGTAGTCGTGATCCATTGTCCGTCGTCCATCCGTCCGTCTGTCTGTCTGTCCGTCCATCCAGCCGTAGATGTGGCACGTTTGGAAACTGTAAGACCTAGTAATCCAAAATTAAGCATAATGTTAGATGTCCCCAAGATCTCATACCAAGCCGAAAACTGGGTCTTTGCGACTTCTTTCCTTTGAGAAGTTAAGGAAAAACCTCAATTTTTTATTAAAAACATATTTTCACACTTCAGGACTGCCTAATATCGAAACCACTTATCTGTTTTCCCGCATATTTACCATAAATATTCCTCTATATAGTTCCTATGTACATGCCAGAAATTATGTCTGTATTATATAATTTAAAAAAGTTATGGGCCCAAACATAAGGCATTTTGTAAAAAATCAGGAAAGATATTTGATTACTTAACACAAAACATGTTAAAGCTATGGACTTTTTTTCCAGTAATATATCTTTAAATTATAAAAATGAAATTGTATACCCAAAATTAGATCAAAATCTGTTAAATTTTTAAAAATATTAACAAAAATAAAAAATTGGTACCTTAAATTTTGCCCAACTTTGACCATGGCACGTTTTTTTCCTGTAAGCACTGTGGATCTAATTTTCACAGCATGTACAAATAAGGATTTAATCTGTTAAAATCTTAAATTTGAAAATAAAATCTGCAAAATTAGGCTAGTTATTAAATTTTTTTAAAGCTCTTGTTGTATTCCCATACATTGTCAAGCAGTCCACTGTGGTCACTGTTGGTCATTCAGTGCAGCTCTCTATGCTCCCAAGGTTGTTGGCATAATGTTAGATGTCCCCAAGATCTCCTACCAAGCCAAAAACTGGGTCTTTGCTACTTCTTTCCTTTGAGAAATTAAGGAAAAACCTCAATTTTTTATTAAAAACCTATTTTCACACTTCAGGACTGCCTAATATCAAAACCACTCATCTGTTTTTCCTCATATTTACAATAAATATTCCTCTATATAGTTCCTATGTACATGCTAGAAATTATGTCTGTATTGTATAATTTAAAAAAGTTATGGGCCCAAACATAATTCATTTTGTAAAAAAACAGGAAAGATATTTGATCACTTAACACAAAACATGTTAAAGCTATGGACTTTTTTCCAGTAATATAACTTTAATTAATCAAAATTAAATTGTATACCCAAAATTAGATCAAAATCTTTTAAATTTTTTAAAATATTAACAAAAATAAAAAATTGGTACCTTAAATTTTGCCCAACTTTGACCATGGCACGTTTTTTTCCTTTAAGTACTGTGGATTTAATTTTCACAGCATGTTTTTGTTAGCATTTTGTCTGTTAACACCAAAAATTTGAAACCAGTTGATCAAAAACTGTAGATTTTATTCAATTTTTCAAACACCATGTAACATATTGTTTACATCAAGCTAGTGTTATGCAGTTTGCAAGAGCTCAGCTCCCCAGCTTCAGTTCCTAAAATTTGGCATACAATTAGATGTCACCAAAATCCCCTACCATGCCAAGAATTTGGTCACTAAGACTTAATACCTTCGAGATATTAATGAAAAACTTCATTTTTCCATTAAAACCCATTGTTACACTTCAAGACTGCCTAATATCAAAACCACTGATCTGACTTTAATCATATATGATATACATATTTTTCTGTACATTCTCTATGCAAATGCCAGAAATTATGTCAGTATTGCGTAATTGTTTTAAGTTATGGACCCAAACATAATTCACTTTGTAAAAAATCAAGAAATATATTTACTCCCTTAACAAGGTAATTGCTGAAGCTAGAGATTTTTTTGTCAGGGATGTAACATTATTTAATCAAGATTCAATTGAATACCCAAAATTAGTTCTGGATTTTTCAAATTTTATAAGTTATTAGTATTAATATAAAATTAGTACCTTAAATTTTGCTCAACTTTGACCATGGCACGTTTGTAACCTGTGAGCACTGTTGATATAATTTTCATGTCATGCACACATAAGGATTTCAGCTTTTTAGTTTAGAAAGCTGAAAGAAATTGGCCAAAAATTGTAGCTTTTGTTAATGTTTCTGTGAGACCATGTCAGACCTTGGCCCTCTCCAGCCCCTCTTGAGTCACCTGTATGTTGACCTTGTTGAACTTTCAGCAAAGTATGCATGCTTGGGGCGAGGCATACACTGGGGCAGCCAGGCAGCTTATGGCCAGCCACAGTTGATCCAGGTGTCCAACTCGACTCATCTAGTAGTTTTAACCAACAACATAACAACAAACAATAAATCAATAAATTTTTATTAGTTTTTAATAACAAATTAAAGAAAAATAGAAAAGAAATATGTTAGTTTATAATAACAGAAAATTAACTTGCAGTTACTGATGATATAAGAATCTTGTATCGATGGATAAAATGTCATGTATTCCAAATAACACCATGCAGTCACCTATGGTATTTTTCAGTTCAATTTTAATGATAAAAAAGTAAATCATATTATTCATTACTAATGATTGGGGATCATATGAAGGAAATTAATTATAGACAAAGATGCAGTTGATAATATTAATCTAGATTCCTACTGTGTCTAGTGTGTACATTGATGTGAAATTAGTCCAAAATGAATATATTACATTTATTTTTTTTAAATATAAATAAAAGCCATAAAACCAGGTACTTATGATCATTATTTAAATGTGTTAATTTTGTATATTCTGGATTCTCAACATCATTGTTTGGTGAAAACTGAATAAATACCAGACATTGTGCAAATAATTTGCAATTGTATTTAAATACGAATATGAATATGTACTCCATTATAAAATTTCTTGCATAAAGAATGGGAATTCAGGTAAAAATGAAAGTATATGAATACCAGTGCAAATACTTTCAAAATGTATTCATGAATGCATTCATGAATATATTCTGTAATATTATTTTAATAATCATTTCAGTTATATTTCATTTTAAAAAATCATAAGATTCTCTTATTGTTTTTAATAAAATTTTTTTTAATAAATAGTTAAACTCTTATATGTTCTGCTTATAAGTTATATGGCCAAGTCAAAATCTGTGTGACAGTAGTACTCCATTTGTTAATAAAATAAATTAAATCAATCCTCTTCCCTGTCTCCAAAGATACTATCAAAATCATACATAAGCTAAACAACAACATCT
Source organism: Sipunculus nudus (assembly GCA_026874595.1). Lineage (NCBI taxonomy): Eukaryota > Metazoa > Annelida > Sipuncula > Golfingiida > Sipunculidae > Sipunculus > Sipunculus nudus. The sequence continues at coordinate 49,956,658 of CM049312.1, forward strand.
CATAATACGGCTTATATTTATTACCACACAAAACCAGCATGTGAATCATTTCTAAATCATATTTTCTTATTATATATAACAGCTGAGCGCCGTGACCCATAGGTCCCTTGTTTTATAAACCAGACAGGTGGCACCACTTACTTTTCTGTTTTTGTAGAATAAATTAATGCCCTTTTCTCAGGAGTGGTTCGCAGTATTGGCATGAAAATGGCATATCCATAGATCTTGGACTCCTAAATCTTGTATCCAACACTGGTGGCACCATGTGCAATAGTTTTCCTGTGGCATCCATCCATGCATGTTCTTTGGGTGAAAAATGCTCATGTCTCAGGAGTGGGTTAAGGTATTGGTCTGAAATTTGGCATGTTCATCCATCTTGGAGAGTTTTTTTATAAACTAGACAGATGGCACCACTTACCTTTCAGTTTCTTGTGGAATAAATTAATGCCCTTTTCTCAGGAGTGATTATCAGTATCAGCCTGAAATGGTGCATATCCATAGCTCTTGGAGTCGTATATCTTGTACTCAAGTCTGGTGGTGCCATCTGCAAACATTTTCCCGTGGAGACCATCCCTACATGTGCTTTGGGTGAAAATGGCTCATATATCAGGAGTGGGTCAAGGTATTGGTCTGAAATTTGGAATATGTTTGTACATAAAGGAAAGTTTTCTCATAAACCAGACAGGTGGCACCACTTACCTTTTCATTTTCAAAGAATAAATTAATGCCCTTTTCTCAGGAGGGATTTTCAGTATTAGCCTTAAATTGTGCATATCCATAGACTTTAGACTCCACCAATTTGTACCCAAGACTGGTGGCACCATCTGCCATCATTTTCCCTTGGAGTCCATCCCTAAATGTGCTCTGGGTAAAAATTGCTCATATCTCAGGTGTGGATCAAGGTATTGTTCTGAAATTTGGCATGTTTATCCATCTTGGAAAGTTGTCACGTAAACCAGACAGGTGGCGGCAAATGTTTTTGTTGAATACATTATTGCACTTTTCTCAGAGTTTTGGTTGACTATAGTATGACATACCACTCAATCCATCCATCACTTCACCTGTACCAATCTTGACTTCAGCGGAGACACATTGTCTCTTGTCAACTACTAGTTTTCTAGTTGTTTCATGCATCTGTGCACATAGCCTAACAGTGGTTTGAAGTATCTGCCTTATTTTTGTTCATGTCCATACATCTTTGATCACTTTCTTTTACACAAGACTGGTGGTGCCACTTACAATCATTTTTGTACTGTGTGCAGCCCTGTAGGCCTTGTTTATAATTAACATGAATATAACAGTCACTTAATTCAGATACCAATACAAATCTGTGATCATGAAAGGCTAACTGTTGCCACATTTCCATATGGTAGGGTTTTATAAAAATATTCTTGTAATCAATTTCAACTGAGTGCCAACACCCGTTTTGAGAACTTCAAATGACTTAGTCTGGCTATTTATAGGGCACAAACTGTAAATGGTAGACTTAGAAACTTCTAATTGTACATCCAGGGAGTTGCTTGGCAAATCTCCTTGGCAAATTGATATGAGGTCATGGTGACCTGTATTTTCAGAATTATGGGCCGAAAACATGATTTGTAAACTGTGTTTTCATCCATCCACAAAAAACATATCTGTAAAAGATGTACGTACGTTCCATAGTGCGGAGTCCTCAAAAACTGTTTCCATAAGTACGTACGTTTTTCTTGCGGATACCCTTTCATGTGCCTCTTTTGAAACTGCAAGGACGACAGGCAGGGAGAAGGTCAATATGGCTCATCACACTTGGCGCCAGGCCACTGTTAGGAAAATGTAGGCATTTTTTGCCATCCGCAAAATTGATGAATTGCTCACCGATCCGTTTCGATGCTGTCCGTTTTTGCGGATACGCATGCAGAGCACGTTAAAACGTACATATGGAAAGAGTTCATCTTAAAAAGAGGGATCCGATTTTTTGCATACGAGACGTACAAGGTTTATGGATAAATGGAAACACAGCTTTAAGCACTCAGTAAGTCAGATGGGGCACAAATTGTATCCATTTTAGCCTAGAATTTTCTTAACATGACTTTTAGGGAGATCCATAAAAAATCTGTGAAACCTATGACCTAATGTCACTGTGACCTATTTTCTGCAAGCTGTCTGAAAGAACATGATTTTAACACTCTGTTAGTCAGATTGGCACAATTGGTAGCAGCTGCATGTAGAATAAGGTCAGTGTAACCTGTATCTAAGGTGTATTGGCAAAAATTCATGATTTTGAGCACTCTTGGAGTCATTTTGAGTCAGTTGTTCAAGGCTCCATGAATTCAGCTGAGTGTCATGGCCCATGGACCACTTGTTTTAATAAAACAGTGGTCACAAGTTCCTTATACCTGTACACAGTTTGGGCACAGGAATGTTTTCACACTGTCATTCTCTAACAAGGATGAAATGTTTGGAACTATAATTATCATAACACAAGCAGCCTAATTCTCATTCAGATTGCAAACTGTAATATTTTTCTTTTTTATTTTTTCTTTCCTGGGTGTACCTGTTAACTTGTACAGGGATTATAGTAGTTCCTTGTGACCAGATCATATTCAAATGAATGAAATAAATATTCACAGCAGAGCCTTAGAAATTATAGGGCACAGGCCCCCACACTTATTCCTGGCTCTGGCTATGAAATTCCATCCATTTATTATAGCCTCTTGAACAAACTGTATAGTTTATGTGATACATACCAGCAGACAAGGTAATGTTGCCAAAAGCTCCTGATAACAGTCATCCTAAGGCACTGATGTGAGAATATTTTTTTGTCATAGAGTAATTTTAGATCATTTATATGTATTTTATTATTTGTAGGGAGAGGAGGTCTTCAACACATATGGACACCTTGCCAATGCACCGCTGCTACAGATGTATGGGTTTGCAGAAGAATTTCCTCACAACCATAATGATACAGTGAGTGACATCCAGCCTCACAAGCTTTTATCTATGTTTTATTGTATAACTGTCATTACATGGTTAACTTTCATTCAGTGTGTTGTGATGTAATGGAAAAGGTGCCAGATCAGATGATCTTAGGTTCCACTCCAGTTGCCTATCACTTCTGAACTACAGTAAGACTCTAAAGCAAGCTAGGTCTCATCCACATGTTTCCTTCTGCTTGCTTGGCAGTGAAAATTGATACTGTATTAAATGCTATCTGTATATCGTGGCCCTCAAGGCCTAAAACCAAATGTGCGGGCTCTGTAGCATGCCCAGGGAGCTACCAACAGGAAGTAAATTGTACAAGTGTTCTACATACTTTAAAGGTACTCAATACCAATAACTTTTCTTGACTGTATGGGATGTTTCCTGGCTTATACCTGGCACCTGATAAATACAGGTGTAACTCATGCTTTGGATTAAGGTACAGGATTCCAACAAGTGATACCAAGTGATAACATTCTCTGATTTATATTCTGTGTATCCGTCATAAAGTACAAAAAAAGTTGCTATATATTTATATACATACAGGGGTAGGTGGTGATGTGCCTTTCTGTGAAATGTATCTGTTCAAGTGGAGCATAAATGGGGCAAGGCTGAAGCACATTTACATACAATTTTTATACAGACTATTTTACAGTGATGCCTGAAAATTGCTGAAACTCATGTTAAACATATTTCCCTGTAATGGTATAAAGAAATCTGCAAAAATCTAAATAATATGGTATGTTGGCTGATACCCATATGATAAAGATACAAATATTTATACACCTCTTGCACTTTCAAAAAGGGTGAGGATATGCTGTAAAGTGGAATATGTTCATCTGTTGTTAATGTCACCTTCCATATGTGTCTTCAAAAAGTGCCATTTACACATTTGCTGATACAGTGATAACCCAGGATGCAAAGGATCTGTGGTAATCCACTTGTGATCGCTACCTATTGTGACTTTTGACTATCATTTATGATCCAGGTAGATCTCCCAGTGTCTGTGATACAAGATGTTTTCCTGGAGGAATGTGGGAAGGAAAATGAGCAGTTCTTGATGGAAAAGTGGAAATATTTGATGCAGCAGGTAAGAGTATGATATACAGTTGGTTCATACATCCTTAAAAAGTCATGATTTTCTAGGAAATTCTCAAAAGTCATTAATTTTCATTTCTAAACTGTTTAATAATATTTTGTATCAACTTTATTATATTTATCAAAGATTTAATGACATGGCACATAGAATAATAATAATAATAATAATATAATAATTTATTCTTATAATGCGCACATATCCAGAATACAAGACCCTGCTGAAGGCACATCACAATAAAATATATAAATAGCAATCGCATACATTTAAAATAAATGTGAGTAATTAGTATATATTTAAGACATAATGCCAGTGTTAAGATCAATAAAATGTCATAATACTAAATACTAAAACATGGCATATAATCTACCATTTACATTAAATATTATCATAGGTTTGCCTAAAAAAATGAGTCTTCAGTGCACGTTTAAATATATTGATAGAATCTGATTTCTTTATATAATCCAATATTAAATTTGTACTATGGTAAATGTAATTCATATTAATTATTATTAAAAATGATGTCACATCTTCTTTTGCCTGTTCCTCTGCCTGAAACCACCTTAACATGTCTACACCTGGGCTTTTCTCACCTTTAGTATTCTGTTCTAACTTATGTTGACATCAGCTCTTCTCTGTCTCTGCTAAAACCCCCCATTGCTGTCATACCAGTCTTATGAATACTTTTGTAATAATATGCCAGTGCAGTCTTTATTCAGCTAAACATGCATTCAAGATACAGAATTTTAAGACGACTGTTGCTGATAGGATACCAAGTGAACCAAATTCTAAACTTTTCTGTATAGTACTTGTTATGTAGTATTCATGGCAATGAGGAGTATTGTGCAAATTCAGGTTCACATACCAGGGGAGAAGCTTAAAAATGGTACGTATATGTGCCTAAAAAAGGGTGCAGATATTTTCACTGTTGTTTGCAATAAAAAATTAATTTCTTAAGCCCATGAGTTAAAGATGTTATATCATAAATAAAAACACTTTTTTCAGATATTTGACAGAGATGCTTGACTGTTGTGTATTGATAATTGCATCTTAAAAAAAGTTTTTTTAAATTAAAGAAAAATAGAAAATGCCGCCATTTAGGATTAAATAACAATGTTATTTTCATTATTATTACAATGGTAGCATTTTTATCTATTAAAAGGGAATAAAACAGTTTTAACACCAACTTCCTGCCCTCCCAGGCCTTCTATTACATCAGGAATTCGTAATGTTTATACTCCAGGCAATGGTGGATGTCTTAATTCATCACTCTACAAAATGGATTAATACTTCAAACAAAGTCTTAACAATATCCTAAACATTATAATCCACATTTTAATGCTTCTCCTAAAAATTTGACATTTTAACTGCTGAAATAATAACTCTTAGGCCAAAAAATAAAAAAGTAATGGTTCTCAGGCACATTTTTCCAGAAATCAGTGCGGGCGGGCGGTATTTTATTTTTGACCTTTTTTGTAAGTTTCGATAAAAATGTAATATGATCAGGGAAAGCATGAAAATAACCATTTTTTTTTTTTTTTTGCTAAACAGGTAAAATCACTACATAAATTGTATAATTTATCTTCTTGAAAGATAAAAATCAAAATAAAAATGTTTGATGCGGGGGATAAAAATTGATGCAGGCGGTGCCTGAGAACCATACCTTTTATTATTTTTGGCCTTAAATATATTTAATTATATATGTGTATTTAGCTATATTTTCAGGTCCTGTAAAAGTCCTGAAAGTTTGATTTTCACAAAGTGTATGAACCCTGACACTGTAGCATGTACTAAAGTGTGTGGAGTGTCCCATGTTTTATATTTCCTTGCTGTTTTTTTAGCGAACCTGTGAGCTTATGCGATGGTGCGGCGGTGTCCGTTGTCTGTCGTGTGTCGTCTGTACGTTAACCATAGCTATCTCAAAAACGGCAGGAGCTAACATCACCAAATTTTCTGCAAATAATCAGTCATCCAAAAAACTATATCAGATTTTGTTAATTTTTTTCTAACTGCATTTTCTAAGATTTTATAGGGAAAAAGCTAAAAAAGCTTTAAAAATCTTCTTTTCCGAAACTGTCCAGCCAAATTGTCCAATATTTCACAGAAATGATCCCTGGAACAATCTTTCTCAAGTTTGTTCGAATGGTTCTAGTTCAGAGATTTTTGGGCCGAGATAAATCTCACACATTAATTATCCTTAGATGTTGATAATTCAAGTTTGTTCAAATGGTTTTGGTTCAATGATTTTTGGCTGAATTATGGGAAGCTGAACTTTGCCATTTTGCTGTATTTTCCCATATGAGTTATAAACCTACAAAACGTTTTTTGACTAATGATACTAAGGCCAGTTTGTTTAATATTTTGCAAGAATAATTCCCTGAATAATTCTTATAATAATTGTCTTTTATGGTTCCAAAGAATGAATTTTGGCTGATTTATAAAGATTGAATTGAGTCATTTTACCATATATGTTAGCTGTGTGATGCTGTTACATCTAGCCTGGCACCAGTTTATCAGCATTTATTACATCATGCCACTAGACATTTAGATTTCAGGTTATCTTAGGTTAATATTGACAAGAAAGTTTTTTTAAAAGCTTTTAAAAAATTTAGATTTATGATTTAAGTTATTCATCATACCAGGCAATGTTACAATCATGCTCTCTGTGGCTATATAAAGACAACTGTACATGGATTATAAATTATTGTATCGCCAGACATAGTCTGGAGATACTATGGTTTAGGCACGGTTGCGCCGCCACCACCGCAGAGATTTCCTTTTGGACTCAATAACTCAAAAAATAGTTCAAGGATCTTTTTCAAACTTGACACATTTATAGATATAGGTGAAAGGACGAAGCCTATTTAAAATGGGGTCATGACCTCAACTAGGAGAGTGACCTTGACCTTGAATAGATCCATTTTTGGGGAAAATCACACAAATTCTTAAATATCTCAAGAAATCTTTCATGGATTTATCCAAAAATCAAGTTGGACAAAGATCTTGGATAGTGATGTCATGTACCGGAAACTGGTGGTGCCACCTAGTATCCTTTTCTTGTTTTTGTGCCGTTTAATACCCCCATCATTGCCACTTGACAGTACTTTTAGCATCACAAGTCAAAAACTGATTGACAGATTTCTTTAATATTATGCATGTACATAGGTATGGGTTATGGGATGATGTATATTAAAATTGGGGTCATGACCTTTCCTTTGAGAGTGGCTTTGACCTTGAATATTACCATATATGGTGAAAATCACATAAAATCATGAATATCTTAAAAAGGGATGCATGGATTGGTCCAAAAATCAAGTTGACGGAAGATCTTGGATAGTTTTGTCTTTTGCAGAAGATAGGTGGTGCCACCTGTTGTCCTTTTCTTGTTTTTTGCGCCTTTGAATACCCCATCATTGCCACTTGACAGTATATACTGTGAGCATTATAAGTCAAACAGTAATGGACAGATTTCTTTCATGTTATGCATGTATATAGATATGGTTTATGGAATGAGGTATATTTAATTTTAAATTTAATTTTGAAATTTAATTTAATTTAAATAATTTTTTTTTAATTTAATTTTTTTTTTTAATGTTGGATATTTTGGAATGCAGTTTATTGATTTGGGGTCATGACCGTGACTATGAGAATGACCTTGACCTTGAATATTCCCATATTTGGTGAAAAACATAAAATCATGAATATCTTAAAAAGGGCCACTTGACAGCACTGTGAGCATTATAAGTCAAAAACTAATGGACAGATTTCTTTTATATTATGCATATACATAGATTTGGATTATGGGATGAGATATATTTAAATTTGGGTCCTGACCTTGCATATGAGAGTGGACTTGACTTTAAATATTGCCATATTTGGTAAAAATCACCAACAATCATGAAAATCTCCAGTGAACCTGGGGGATTGCTTCAGCTAGTGGTCTGCACATGGTGTTGCATCATGTTTTGCCCAAACATCAGCAGTTCTGGGCCATGGTCAGATTCTATAAATAGATATGATGGTCAGTGATAAATGAATTAGTGCACTGGGTGTATATTTTGTACAAATGTTTCTCACATTCATTGCTAAAATACAAATACATCACATTATATCAACAAAATACCACAAAACCTCATTTGTCTGGCGATACTATGGCACCAGCGGTGCCAAGAAATGTCTAGTTGGTATCCCTACTCAACTTAATTTAAGAATTTGCCATCAATGAGATATATCTGTATTTTAATTTTGCATTCAGTATGCATCCGTAATAATTTTACATATATTCCTGATTTCTTTTTTATGAAAAGCCAGCTGAAAACATTTTGTATTGGGAAAATAAATTTCAAAGTTATTTCAAGTAGGGACCACTTTTGTGTTCAGATAGCAGCACTTGGTTTATCATTGGCAGAATGCCAGTGCCTTGATGTTGGCCATTAGCAAAGAGATGTCAGCTCTATATATAGATTAAGCACAGTGCCAGGATTGGAAGAAGTGCAGCCAGGTATAAGTCAAGAGTTCACTCAGTGCAGTAGCTGCATTCTGTTTATAGCTTTGGCAGACTGCTCACTGCATCATATTTGGCACCAAAGTTCAGCCTGAATCTATTTATAGTTTTGGCAGACTGCCAACTGTGTCAGATTATGCAACTGGTCAAGAGTTAACTCAGTGCAGTCAGGTACAGGTCAAAAGTTCACTCAGTCTAGCCAGGTGCAGGTCAAGAGTTCACTCAGTGCAGTAGCTTGAGGCAGCATTTTGTCACAGGTCACTCGGGGGCTACTGCCTTACTCACTAAGCCTTGTCAGCCCAGTGCATCAAACTCTGGGGAAGTTTGATGTATTGGACTGATATTTTGACCTGTCTATGCATCTTTGATGGTATTCTCATTTACAAGACAAGTGGTGCCACGTACATTGACTTTTGCACAGTGTATGTGCCTGCTTATTTCTACAGAGGAATTTGATATATCAGCCTGAAATTGGGCATTTTATACATATGGAATAGCTTTGTCTTATACAAGACTGGTGGTGCCACCTACAATAATTTTTGCACAGTGTGTGTCCCTGCTTATTTCTCAGGAGAGGTTTGATATATCAGTCTGAAAATTAGCATATGTGTATATCTCTGATGGCTTCGAAATATACAAGACTGGTGGTGCCAGCTACAATCGTTTTTGTGTTCGTGCACCCGTTCCAAAATTTCAGCAGTGATGTTTTTGTAATTGTTTCTTATTCAAAATGTTTAGTACTTGCATTGTTCATATACATGAAAAGTAATGGTCCAGCATTGAAGCATTATGCCTGGTGTATTTCCCAATGCACAGGTTCGCATTAGGCCTGGAGGCCTTGTTATTCCTCTGTAGATCGACACCATTAGCTTTATATTTATATGAGTTTATTTAGCAATGGTGGTTTAATGTATCACTACCTCTTAATGGCGTTCATTGCTCACAGTTTCAGACTAGGTTTTATAGTCCACAATTTTAGACTGGAATTTATCCAGCACATTTTGAATCTGGCATGATGTGTTTTGGTAGGGGTTGGTGAGTGAGGGTGGAAGCTTTGTTCTAGGAGTTGAAGGTATACTCACAGAGGAAGAAATGCATACCACATTAAAGGTAAGTACTTCTAGTATTTCATTCAAGTATTATTTACTGGAAATTAAAATGAATATAAGGTTGATATTTCAATCTGACAGAGATTGACTGAATATTGTTTTTAAGCAGTCAGTATAAGAATGACAAAAAAAAACACTATATGAACAGAAATACTCTTAGGTTCCAAGATTTTTAGCTTAGCTGACTATACCGTAGATCCGTGTTTTGCGGCTGCATGTCATCTTATGGCCCCACCCCATGTTCATAAAATACCTGGAAGGACCCTTCACTTGAGTGAAAAAATACCCAAAACCTTACTTAATGGCCACACCACATTCCATTGCCGGTTGGTGTATTAGAACACAGAATGAAAAAAAAGGTTCTTTCCTTGAAAGATAGGTGCAACTAGTAACGCTGCAGTATGCTGATATGTGGTAAGGCATGACAGTTTTGGGAAACTGGACAAGTTGCAACAGTGCATGTTGCTTTGCTTTGTTAATTAATTAATTTAATTAAGTGGTTAAACAGCCTGATCTACCCAGCTAGAATAGATGACAATAGATCTACTCCGGAACTGTCCACTAATGAGGGCCATCTGGCAGGTTAAGCCTGCTGGTGGTACAAACAGCGCTTGCTCCAGCACTCCCTGGTCATTTTATATAGCATTTACCCCGTTGATGAAAGTCAGCTACTTTCTGTGTAATCACCTCTTTTTACACTATTATTTCAACAGAATGAGTGAAGGAATTCCTGGATTATCTGTAAGCAGATGAATTGCCTCTGTTTATTGGAAAACGGCCTGTTATTTAAAAAGGCCTATGACTTGTGTTTTAATGGCTAGTGTACCCTAAGCTACAAACCATGTCTCCATGTCTTGTCTCAACCATGTTGAAATCTCTTTAAAATTACAATTTATATTTTAAATCTGCCAATCAGGTTGATTTAAAGCAGATATATCTTCAACCTCAAGGTGAGGTCTTAAACCTCAGAGTGAGAGGAGCCAAAACATTATTAACCACCCCATCAGAAACCGAGTTACAATCAAATATTATACATATGAAATATATAATACATTTGATTTGTCTTTGTTGTGTCCACTTGGTGCCATTATATGACCTTAAGTAATCACTGGTGTATAATCTTAATTAATTTTTTGGTCAATGTCAGTCAGTAGGAAATGGAACTTAGCTGTTTCATAAATGTTGAAATCTTCAGTAAATGTTAAATTTATTTTTCACTATGACTTGATCAAAATATTTATATAACTTCATTATGTGAACTATTCTTTTTATCTTAATTTATGCTTATGACTGATCTTATTCTCTTAATATGTTGACTGTTTGCAATACTTTTACAACAAGTCTTTAAGGATCCAGTGTAAAAAGCTCAATAGGTGTTAGGCAATTAAAAGTCATTATGTTTGAAAGATGTAATTGATATTTTTCAAAATACTGTCATTAATCCAAATTATTCCCTAATTGATTATAATAGTTAAAAATTAGGCATGATATACACTGTCTTTGTCTTGTTTACATTCATGAGGTGATAAGCACATGTATCCAGTCTGATCTATTTCTCCTGTGATATCAATTTTAGATTTTATTAAATCTCACGGCTTCTATGTGTGGCTTCAGAAGTTGCCTATGTTATCCATCTGGCAGCATTTCTGATTATCCATGGTCATTTACAGATAAATCTAAGTGATAGGGACCCTAGATTATACACACAGCCCTATGTCCAGCCTACTGCTGTGGGTCACAGCCTCTGGTCACTAGAGACTGTTTGTACCACCTGCAGGCCTGTGGTCAGCTTGCAGGGAGTTCCGGATAAGGTCTATTCGTTGGGTTTATGACAACTCAACCAAGACAAAGTCTATGTCTAGTAGGGCCACAGAATTAATTTAAGACACATAATTGAATGCGCCGAAGAATCTTACGACTTTAACCTGGCTAATTAGGACATCAAATGGACATCAAAGCACCATATAGGACAACGGTACTTGTATTTAGACTTTATACAACACCAGTCATTTTACAACAAAACCTTTAAATAAACGACTCCAGCATCAATGATCATGTTGCCTGAACACCCGGGTCCTGCTGATCATAATATATGCAATATGGTGTCCGAACTGCCTACTGGCAAATCATGCCATAAAAAATAATTACGAACTTGCTGGCCTTTGGGAAACTTGCCCCTTTACCCTGGCTAAATACATTTCAATGGGACATCAAACCATTATATAAGCTGACGGTTCTCTTTGTGATGACAAACTCTTATTTAGACTATACAAGGTCGGTCAATTAACAACTGTGACAAAACCTTTGAATAAATGAATCCTGTGTCGAAGTGCACACAGCCTGTACATGTACTCCCATTGCCCTGCTGATCATTATATATGCCCACTGGTACCCTGACCTTCTGCTGGCAAAATGTGCCATATTAAAGGATCACAGAACTAGCTGGTTTTTAGATTATGACCTTTGAGCGCCATCTATTGAAAATGTGGTGACTGAAGAAGTATCTGAACACAAGTTTAATTGCCAAAAAATGTATGGTGTTTGGTTAGCTTTTGTTTAACACTTTATTTTAAAAGAACTGACATGTTCCAGAAATATCTTAAAATTATGTTTCACCAGTATTGTAGCCATGCTCAAATTAGGTACAACCGTTAGAGTGCATAATTTGGTTAGGGAATATATATCTTTTATCAGTCATGGCATGAAAATGGCTATGGTTAATGACTGACTCAAAAAAGTTTGTTAATACAATACATATAAGCCTGTTTAAAAAATTAATTTTATATTTTATAGAATTTATAATGAATAAAATTAATATAAAATATACAAAAATGCAGTATCATTAAAGATTGTGGATTCATAATTGTTCATTGGGCTTTTATTTTCATGGAATTTGTGGGTGACTTTCATCCACAAAATTAAAAACCCAATCATCATTAAATTTATTTTAAATCCATTAAAAGTCAGTCGTACCTGTAAATTGAGTTATGACATTGTGATTGCATGCTGTCACCACCCATGCTATCAATGGTATTGGTCAATTGAATGCACAGAAAGCGATTTATAGCCTATAAATTTTAAAAAATAATTAAAAAATTTTATTTTGTGAGGAAAGATATTTAGTTCCTTGGGTTGAGTTTAAAATATAGTGTCGGATTTGTAACTTGTACAAGTGATGGTTTGAAAGTGCGTCTGCACTAGCTTACACTGGTAGCCTATGTGTGGACTTACTTTCTCTCTCTCATATTATCTTGCTAAACATTGTAGTTAAAGGTAATTTTGCACTGCTGGTTGTATTTAATTGCTTGTTAGAATAATGTCATTTTTAAAAATTAAATAATAGTAGACAGGAGGGAATGGGTTTCTTGACAGTTTTAGTGAAACCGTGCACTGTAACATGGATGCCTATAATGAAAGGCTCAGCCAACTTGCAGTTGATGTGGCCGGGTGTTGGAGTGACAGCCTCTGCACGATTCTGCCGCAATTACCATTTGATGTTGAAAACAAACTGATAACTGGACCTTGTAAACAAGTCAAACTCGCCCTTTAGCAGTATCCTGTTTATTTCTGACCAAACAATAAGTGTTCAACTGTGCGGCAGAGTTAATCCAGTTGGTCTCCAGGCTGGGTGATGAGTCAAGGTCAGCTGAGGACAGTTTAGAGCTGTGGCATAGTCTAACTGTGGCCTCATACGAATTAAGCACAGGTCCCACAGAAGTACAAGGAGAAACCAGATTTCTTCTGAAAGAACGCTGAGACTTGCTATCATTAACCTATTAATGCATGACTTCATTTGTTATACACAGGTAAAATTATCCCTGAGAAATTAAAAGCCTTTAAAAAATTTAGATATATGATTTAAGTTATTTATCATACCAGGCAATGTTACAATCATTGATATTCAGCTCTCTGTGGCTATATTAAGACAACTGTACGTGGATTATAAATGTTTGGTATCCCTAATCAACTTAATTCAAGAATTTGCCATCAATGAGATATATCTGTATTTTAATTTTGCATTCAGTATGCATCCGTAATAATTTTACATATATTCCTGATTTCTTTTTTATGAAAAGCCAGCTGAAAACATTTTGTATTGGGAAAATAAATTTCAAAGTTATTTCAAGTAGGGACCACTTTTGTGTACAGATGGCAGCACTTGGTTTACCATTGGCAGATTGCCAGTGCCTTGATGTTGGCCATTAGCCAAGATGATGTCAGCTCTATAAATAGTTTTGGCACAGTGCAAGGATTGGAAGAAGTGCAGCCAGGTATAGGTCAAGAGTTCACTCAGTGCAGTAGCTGCATTCTATTTATAGCTTTGGCAGACTGCTCACTGCATCATATTTGGCACCAAAGGTCAGCCCGAATCTATTTATAGCTTTTGCAGACTGCCAGCTGTGTCAGATTATGCAACAGGTCAAGAGTACACTCAGTGCAGCCAGGTACAGGTCAGAACTTCACTCAGTCTAGCCAAGTGCACGTCAAGAGTTCACTCAGTGAGGTAGCTTGAGGCAGCAATTTGTCACAGGTACTAGGTCATTCGGGGGGGGGGGGGGCCACTGCCTTACTCACCTCAACCTAAGCCTTGTCAGCCCAGTGCATCAAACTCTGGGGAAGTTTGATGTATTGGACTGATATTTTGACCTGTCTATGCGTCTTTGATGGTATTCTCATTTACAAGACAGGTGGTGCCACCTACATTGATTTTGCAGTGTATGCGCCTGCTTATTTCTACAGAGGAAATTTGATACATCAGCCTAAAATTGGGCATGTTTATACATATCGGGTAGCTTTATAGTGTACAAGACTGGTGGCGCCACCTACAATAATTTTTGCACAGTGTATGTCCCTGCTTATTTCACAGGAGGGATTTGACATATCAGTTTGACATTGGGCATATGTATATATCTCTTCGTTGTATATAAGACTTGTGGTGCCAGCTACAATAATTCTATCTGCCAAAACAGAGTTTTGTGGATACTATGTTTTTAGTCGAATGCTGACGCTGCTGCCATCGCCCGCATAGGTTTCTGGAGAACTCCTCCATAACCACTGGGCAGAATTTTTTTAAATTCGGAGTTATGATAGGTCACATGTGAACTGCTGCTCCCTCATTTTTGGTTGACCTCTGACCTTTCCTCTCTGCCCAGTTACCATTTGTGCGTCTTTTTCCACACATAAACCAACATATCTCAGGAACCGTTTGATCCATAAGGCTAAAAATTTTGCACAAATGTAGCCCTTGGAAAGCTTTATAACATACACTAAAAATGGTGGTGCCACCCGCAACCATTTTTGCACAGCTTCCATCTGTTCATCTGCCTTGGGATAAAAACACTCTTATCTCTGCATTGGTTGGACTTATCCACCTAAAAATTTGCAGGTTTATACATCCTTGACAGCTTTCTTGATTTTATGACAGGTGGCGCCACCTGCAACCATTTTTGCGCAGCGTCCATCTGTTCATCTGCCTTGGGATAAAATTACTCATATCTCGGCAGTGGTTTGACTTATCCACCTGATATTTTGCAGGTTTATACATCCTTGACAGCTTTCTTGATTTTATGACAGGTGGCGCCACCTACATTCAAATTTACGCTGCAGACATCCAAGCTCACATCTCAGGAACCATTCGACCTATTTGGCAAAAATTTTGCATGTGTATAGATCTCACATAGCTCTTTATCATACACAAAATTGGTGGCGCCACCTGTAATCATTTTTGCACAGCATCCATCTGTTTGTCTGCAGTTGGCTAAAATCACTCATATCTCAGTAGTGGTTTGACTTATCTGCCTAAAATTTTACATGTTTATACATCTTGGATAGCTTTCTGGATTTTGTGGCAGGTGGCGCCACCTACATTTATGTATATGTTGCAGACATTTAGGCTTATATCCCAGGACTGGTTTGACATATCCCCCTGAAATTTTGCATGTGTATAGATCTCACATATCTCTTAATCATACACAAAATTGGTGGGGCCACCTGCCACCATTTTTGCACAGCGTCCGTCTGTTCATCTGCCTTGGGATAAAAACACTCATATCTCTGCATTTGTTGGACTTGTCCACCTGAAATTCTACTTACATACATCTTGGACAGCTTTCTTGTTTTATGACAGATGGCGCCACCTACATTCAAATTTATGCTGCAGACTTCCAAGCTCATATCTCAGGAACCATTTGATCGATTGGGCAAAAAATTTGCATGTTTATATATCTCACATAGCTCTATATCATACGCAAAACTGGTGGCGCCACCTGCAATCATTTTTGCACAGCATCTGTCTGTTTGTTTGCTGTGGGATAAAATCACTCAGATCTCGGCAGTGGTTTGACTTATCCACATGAAATTTTGTAGGTGTATACATCTTGGACAGCTTTCTTGTTTTATGACAGGTGGCGCCACCTACATTTATGTATATGCTGCAGACATTCAGGCTTATATCTCAGGACTGGTTTGACATATCCCCCTGAAATTTTGCAAGTGTATAGATCTCACATATCTCTTAATCATACACAAAATTGGTGGTGCCACCTGCCACCATTTTTGCACAGCGTCTGTCTGTTTGTCTGCCGAGGGCTAAAATCTCTCATATCTCAGTAGTGGTTTGACTTATCTGCCTAAAATTTTGCATGTTTATACATCTTGGACAGCTGTCTTGATTTTGTGGTAAGTGGCGAAACCTACATACACATTTCGGCTGCAGACATCCAGGCTGTTATGCAACACACCTCACACTATTTCCCCTTGCCATTCAATCCATGCCTCACTTCACCTTTCCCACTCTGATTTTGGCGGATACATATAGTCGCTTGTTGACTTCTAGTTTTTGTGTTGTATGCACCCATGCCAGAATTTTAGCAGTGATGTTTGTGTAATTGTTTCTTATTCAAAATGTTTAGTACTTGCATTGTTCATATACATGAGAAGTAATGGTCCAGCATTGAAGCATTATACCTGGTGTATTTCCCAGTGCACAGGTTCGCATTAGGCCTGGAGGCCTTGTTAAGAATGGCCTGTATATTTGACAGGTCTGGTTCATTTTCAGGTGCTGTATATACGATGGGTCTGGTTCACCTTCAGGTGCTGTATATTTAATGTATCTGGTTCACCTTCAGGTGCTGTATATTTGATGTATCTGGTTCACCTTCAGGTGCTGTATATTTGATGTATCTAGTTTACCTTCAGGTGCGGTATATTTAATGTATCTGGTTCACCTTCAGGTGCTGTATATCTAATGTAACATGGTTCAGCCTTAGGTACTCATTATAGACCAGGTTTAGTATTAGGTTCTGGTAATGGACCTGGATCAGCTGCAAGTACTCATTATGGACCTTGTTCAGTGTTAGGTACTTGCCATGGACTTGGGTCAGGTATATTTTACAGATCTGTTACATCCTCATATACCTGTTGGTCTTCAGGTACTCATTATGGATTTTGTTCATCCTCACATACTCTCTATGGACCTTTTTCTTCCTCACATACTATTTATAGATTTTGTTAATTCCCAGGTACTCTTTAATTATTTATATCATCCTCAGGTGTGTTTTTATGAATTTTATTTATCCCTAGGTACTCTTCATGGACCAAGCTTCTTTTAAGGAGTACACAGACAATGAAGGATGGCTGGATGCTAAAGAAGATGAAGAAGACCTGCTCACAAATGGTATTCCATTATGACATTCATTTAAATACATAGTATACCTTCATTCATCTGAACACCTGAGGGGACTTCATGTTTGTACAATGCTCAAGGGATGAGAGGTACACATTTGTTCTGTTTGAACATTATGTGGTTGAGTTGTCCTATGTTGTATGTAATAAATCATTAAAGCAATCATTTACCATCAGGACCAAGCCCACTAGGCAAACAATAAACACCAGAAACCTCTGGAAAATTATAATTAAATGTTTAGCTCAGCTGACTCTAAGGTGAAGTGATGATTTTTTTAGGAAACCTGTGAGCTTTTGCAATAGTGTGGCATCGTCTATTGTCCGCTGTCCGTCGTCTGTACATTAACCCATACTATCTAGAAAACGGCAAGAGTTAGCATCACGAAATTTTATGCAAAAAATTAGTCATCTAAAAAACTATCAGATTTTGCTTATTTTTTGGCTAACTGCATTTTCTTAGATTTTTTAGGGAAAAAGCTAAAAAGCTTTAAAAATCTTCTTCTCCAAAACTGTTCAGCCAAATTGTCCAATATTTCAGAGAAATGATTCATGGAACAATCTTTCTCAAGTTTGTTCGAATGGTTTAAGTTTGGTGTTTTTAGGCCAAGTTCAGGATGTTGAACTTGTCCAAAAAAGCATACTAAAATTACAATCTCAGAAACGGCTGGAGCTATCACCACCAAATTTTATGCCAATGTTGGTCACATGGGTCATATCTGGAACTGAGGTATAGGTGGTGCCACCTGCATCAGCCTTTATTGTAGGGGGGTCATCAGTGCCACAGTGACAGCTACAAAAAACTTCTTCTCTGAAACCATTTGGCCAAATTGTTTAATATCGCACAGAAATAATCCTAGGGTAGTGCTTTCTGAAGTTTGTTCAAATGGTCTCAGTTCAGTGACTTTTGGCTGTGTTATGGAAAGTTGAATTTAGTCATATGCTGTAACAGCCCATTTTTTACTCAGTGGCTACAAAGATCTTCTTCTCAAAAACCACTGGGCCAAATTCTTAAATCTTAGACATTATTTATCCTTAGATATTGATAATTCAAGTCTGTTCAAATTGGTTTGGTTCAGTGATTTTTGGCTGAGTTATGGGAAGCCTAACTTAGCCATTTTGCTGTAGTTTCCCATATAACATATAAACCTGCAAAACGTTTTTTGACTGATGCCACTGAGGCCAATTTGTTAAATATTTTACAAGAATAATCCTCTGAATAAGTCTTATAATAATTGTCTTTTATGGTTCCAAAGAATGAATTTTGGCTGACTTATAAAGATTGAATTGAGTCATTTTACCGTATATGTAAGCTCTGTGAAGCAGATACATCTAGCCTGGTACCAATTTATCAGCATCTGTTGCATCATGCCTCTATAGACATTTAGATTTCAGGTTATCTATGGTTAATATTGAAAGGAATGTTTTTTAAAAGCTTTTAAAAAATGTAGATTTATAATTTTAGATATTCTTCATGCCAGGCAATGTTTACAATCACAGGTATACAGCTCTCTGTGGGTATATAAAGACGGCTGTACACAGATTATAAATAATTGGTATCCATTCTCAACTTAATTCAAGATTTTGCCATCAGTGAGATGTATCTGTATTATAATTATGCATTCAATATGCATCTGTAGTAATTTTTAGCGAATGTTAGCTAATGCAATGATGTGGCAGTGTCTCCTCTGTATGTTGACCCATACTTTTTCAAAAACAACTGGAGCTAGCACAATTGTTCAATATTTCACCGAAATAATCTTTTATACCATCTTGTTCATGTTTTTTTAAATGGTTCAAGTTCGGTGAATTTTGGCCGAGTTACAGGAAGTTGAACTTAGTCATCTGTCCAAAAAAGCACACTAAAATGACAGTCTCAGAAACGGCCAGAGCTATCATCACCAAATATTATGCCAGTGTTGGTCACATGAGTCATATATGAAATTCAGGTATTGGTGGTGCCACCTGCATTGACCTTTTTTTGTACTGGGGTCATTGGTCATCTGTACATTAACCCATAATTTCTCAGGAATAGCAGGAGCTACCATCCCCAGATTTTTTATGCAATAATCTGTCCCATATCAAATTTTGTGGGATTCGGCTTATTTCTTTGCTATCTGCATTTACTTAGATTTTTTAGGAAAAAAGCTGAAAAACCTTTAAAGGTCTTCTACTTGTAAACGGTCCAGCCAAATTGTTCAATATTTTACAGAAATGATCCCAGAGGCAAGCCCTCTCAAGTTTGTTAAAATGGTTTGCATTTGATGAATTTTAGTGGAGGTACATGAATTTGAACAGTCATTTGGCAAAGTAAGCATACTGACAAAGTAATCTAAGAAATGACAGAAGCTAGCATTACCAAGTATTGTGCAAATGTTGGTCACATGACTCATATTTGAAGTTGCAGATTTTGTGGTGCCAACTACATTGACCTGTTTTTTTATGGGCAAAAACCTCATAATTTTAGCCTCTTTCAGCTTAAAATGTTTCTGATGGAACTGTCAAGTTGAATTGTTGAATTTTTTCAAAGGAATTATCCTATGGACAAGGTTCTTTCAGTTATAACAAAGAAGATTGAGTTTGTTGATTTTTGGTTGAGTCGTGAAAAGCTTAAGTTGGTCTTATGGCCATTATTATGTCTCTTTCAAACCGAGGACTGCAATAGTGTTCTTCTACAAAATTATTGTTTCAGATGTAACTTCTGTAACATTGCACAAAAATTATTCTTAGGTGGCCTTTGTTCAAGTTTACTTGAATGATTTTTGGCAGAATTATTGGACCTTTAACAATGAAGGGACTTCATCTTTTATTATTCTAGATATATTGATAAAAAGTTTATGAATATGTCAGCTTGAAAAAAAGCATTTTAGCCAAAGTTTTTCAGTATGTATAAACAGATTTACCAACAGGCCAAGATTGTGTCTGTATCTTTTAAATAGGTTAAGAAACTGCCAACTGTTTCAGATTTGGCAACAGATCAAGAGTTCATTCAGTGCAGCCAGATATAGGTCAAGAGTTCAATCAGTGCAGCCAAGCACAAGGCATGTGATCACCTCATGGGTGACGTGAAAACCTCATGAGCACCATGTGATCACCTCATAGGTAGCATGTGATCACCTCATGGGTGTCATGCCCCTCAGGGCTGCATGTGGTGCCAATCTGTGAGCTTATGCAATGGTGTGGCTACTATTTCAGATTTGGCAACAGGCCAAAAGTCAGCCAGGATCTATTTATAGCTTTGGCAGACTGCCAACTGTATCAGATTATGCAACAGGTCAAAAGTTCATTCAATGCAGCCAGGTACAGGACAAAAGTTCACTGAGTCTAGCCAGGTGCAGGTCAAGAGTTTACTCAGTGCAGTAGCTTGAGCCAGAAATTTGTCTAAGACACAGGGCGCTGCATTTCTCACCTAAGCCTGGTCAGCCCAGTGCATCAAACTCAATAAGTTTGATGAATTGGCCTGATATTTTGACCTGTCTATGCATGTTTGATGGCTTTCTCGTTCACAAGACAGGTGTCGCCACCTAAAATAACTTTTGCACAGTGTATATACCTGCTTATTTCTCCAGAGGAATTCGATATATCAGCCTGAAATTGGGCATATTTATACATATTGTAAAGCTTTGCTGATACAAGACTGGTGGCCCCACCTACAGTAACTTTTGTACAGTGTATGTCCCTGCTTATTTCTCAGGAGGGGATATCAGCCTGACATTTGGCATATGTATACCGTTATTCCCTGTGGATAATCCGCTACCGTTGATAATCCGCTACCCCTATTTAGAGCAACAATTTCTGAGGAAAAACACATAACCCTGTGTATAATACGCAGCCTGTTTCTGGCCAAAATCTTGAATGCTGCAACTTGTATTTGCCGTAGTAATTGAATAAGCACTGGCTACATGGAGGTAATCTTTGCCAGTCAGACCGACACGTCTCTTAGAAGAAGATCGTTACACTTAAAATAGCAGAAAGGTTATTCTCCTTTAGCTGTCAAATGTAAAAAAGGGAGCTGTTAAGTGTACAATACTGACACGTAAATGTTTTAAGTAAGATATAATATACTGAACCTGTAAAATGCGAGCAAATGACGACCATTTTCTATCAGTCCCTTTCGAAACTCTGTTATATTATCAATTTATAAATGTTGTGAAATACGACCACCTGGCTTTTACAGATTACGAGTTGTTTTTTAGCTCAGCTGACTATAAGTCATCTGAGCTATAGTCGTGGTCCATTGTCCGTCGTCCGTCCGTCTGTCCGTCCGTCCGTCCGTAGATGTGGCACGTTTTGAAACCGTAAGACCTAGGAATCCAAAATTCGGCATAATGTTAGATGTCCCCAAGATCTCCTACCAAGCCAAAAACTGGGTCTTTATGACTTCGTTCCTTTGAGAAATAAAGGAAAAACCTCAATTTTTTATTAAAAACCTATTTTTACACTTCAGGACTGCCTAATATCAAAACCACTCATCTGTTTTTCCTCATATTTACCATAATTATTCCTCTATATATTTCCTATGTACATGCCAGAAATTTTGTTTGTATTTTATAAATTTAAAAAGTTATGGGCCCGAACATAATGCATTGTGTAAAAAATCAGGAAAGATATTTGATCACTTAACACAAAATATGTTTAAGCTATAAACTTTTTTTCCAGTAATATAACTTTAATTAATCAAAATTAAATTGTATACCCAAAATTAGATCAAAATCTTTTAAATTTTTTAAAATATTAACAAAAATAAAAAATTGGTACCTTAAATTTTGCCCAATTTTGACCATGGCACATTTTTTTCCTGCAAGTACTGTGGATTTAAATTTCACAGCATGTTTTTTTTTAGCATTTTGTCTGTAAACACCAAAAATTTGAAACCAGTTGATCAAAAACTGTAGATTTTATTCAAGTTTTCAAGCACCATGTAACATATTATTTACATGAAGCTAGTGTCATGCAGTTTGCAAGTGCTCAGCTCCCCAGCTTCAGCTCTTAGTTCCTAAAATTTGGCATACAATTAGATGTCTCAAAAATCCCCTACCATGCCAAGAATTTGGTCACTAGGACTTAATACCTTCGAGATATTAATGAAAAACTTCATTTTTCCATTAAAAACCCATTGTTACACTTCAAGACTGCCTAATATCAAAACCACTGATCTGCCTTTAATCATATATAATATACATATTTTTCTATATATTCTCTATGCACATGCCAGGAATGATGTCAGTATTGCTTAATTGTTTTAGGTTATGGGCCCAAACATAATGCACTTTGTAAAAAATTAAGAAATATATTTACTCCCTTAACAAGAGGATTGCTGAAGCTAGAGATTTTTTGTCAGGGATGTAACATTATTTAATCAAGATTCAATTGAATACCCAAATTAGTTCTGAATTTTTCAAATTTTATAAGTTATTAGTATAAATATAAAATTAGTACCTTAAATTTTACCCAACTTTGACCATGGCATGTTTGTTTCCTGTGAGTACTGTTGATATAATTTTCATATCATGCACACATAAAGATTTCAGCTTTTCAGTTTGAAAAGCTGAAAGAAATTGGCCAAAAATTGTAGCTTTTATTAATGTTTTTATGAGACCATGTCAGACCTTGGCTCTCTGTAGCACCTCTTGAGTCACCTGTATGTTGACCTTGTTGAACTTTCAGCAAATTATGCATGCTTGAGGCGAGGCATAAACTGAGGTGTCCAGGCAGCTTATTATATAATGGCCAGCCACAGTTGATCCAGGTGTCCAACCCAACTCATCTAGTAGTTTTAACCAACAACATAACAATAAACAAAAAATTAATAAATTTTTATTGGTTTTTAATAACAAATTAAAGAAAAATAGAAAAGGAATTTGATAGTTGATAATAACAGGAAATTAACTTGCAGTTACCGATGATATAAGAATCTTGTATCGATGGATAGAATGTCACATATTCCAAATATCACCATGCAGTCACCTATGGTATTTTTCAGTTCAATTTTAATGATAAAAAAGTAAATCATATTATTCATTACTAATCATTAGGGATCATATGAAGGAAATAAATTATAGACAAAGATGCAGTTGATAATATTAATCTAGATTCCTACTGTGTCTAGTGTGTACATTGATGTGAAATTAGTCCAAAATGAATATATTACATTTTTTTTTTTTAATATAAATAAAAGCCGTAAAACCAGGTACTTATGATCATTATTTAAATGTGTGAATTTTGTATATTCTGGATTCTCAACATCATTGTTTGGTGAAAACTGAATAAATACCAGACATGGTGCGAATACTTTGCAATTGTATTTAAACACGAATATGAATATGTACTCCATTATGAAATTTCTTTCATAAGAATGGGAATTCAGGTAAAAATGAAAGTATATGAATACCAGTGCAAATATTTTCCAAATGTATTAATGAATGTATTCATGAATATATTCTTTAATATTATTTTAATAATCATTTCAGTTATATTTTATTTGAAAAAATCATACTATTCTCTTATTATTTTTAATAAAAATTATTTAGGACAATATTTGTATTTTTTTTAATAAATAGTTAAACTCTTATATTATATGTTCTGCTTATAAGTTATATGGCCAAGTCAAAATCTGTGTGACAATCCCACTCCATTTGTTAATGAAATAAATGAAATTAATCCTCTTTCCTGTCTCCAAAGGTACTATCAAAATCATACATAAGCTAAACCACAGCAACTCATAATACAGCTTATTTTTATTACCATATAAAACCAGCATGTGCCTCATTTCTAAATCATATTTTTTTATCATATATATCAGCTGAGCGCCGTGACCCATAGGTCCCTTGTTTTCTGACCAAAGTGATATATTACAATTAAAATGACCTGCCTAATACGGGCCATCGTGTTTATCCAGCGCTGATCCGGTTGATTGCCCATGGGTTAAGTCGCGGTGACGTGTATGTACTCACTGTTTGTTCTATTGTTGTGCGAATGTACCGGCTACCGAACCCTGGCTGGTGCCTGGTATTCTAGGCACCTGAGGCAGACCCTGGACTTCCCCTGACCACGTGACAGACTCACACGACCTGCTAATCCGCGTAAGTGGAGGTGCCCTGATTTTAATCTTTGATCTTTTGATCCCGTGGTTTGTCTTTCATCTATACAGTGCAATACGCTACATGAAAGATTTTCTTTCAAGAGTGCATGACCTGTGATGTTCTTTATATATACAGTTAAGTATAAAAAAAATCCCCAAACCTTTGTTATCAAATTATAACACCATGGCCGTGATAACATTACTTTGTACAACTGATCAATCTGACCATGACGATGTACAAAATAGGGTAGTTAATTAACTAAAGGAACCACTAGGCAATTATTCCTCCCTTGGCTCAATTTGTTTAGGAAGTATTTAAGTGTATCACGGATCATTTCCTAAGAGAATTAATGACCTGGTATAACAACCCCAGTGCTGGTGCGCACAGCGCCATCTACCAACTGACAATGACATTAAATGA
This sequence comes from Sipunculus nudus, assembly GCA_026874595.1. Classification (NCBI taxonomy): domain Eukaryota; kingdom Metazoa; phylum Annelida; class Sipuncula; order Golfingiida; family Sipunculidae; genus Sipunculus; species Sipunculus nudus. The sequence goes on from CM049312.1 coordinate 49,981,507, forward strand.
AGTCGGCCAAACCATGCACAGTCATGCATATTTCAGTTCACAAATCATCAATGATCTTCGGCTGTAAGCCACATTAAAGGTATATTTTAAATTTATGAAATTATGACAGTAAATAAAACCTATTATTATGTTTTTTTATGCGTTATTTGATAAAGTTCAGTGAGTATACACTTAGTTTGCATAAAATCCTTTATTATCACTCACCGTCGGCCCACAATACGATGTCCAATGTGATGGGGAAAATAGTTTGGAATTATGCTTCCATGTATAATACGCACCAATGTTCTTTTATATCAATTTCATGGGGAAAAAGTGCGGATTATCCACGGGGAGAAACGGTACATCTCTGATTCCTTTGTTGTATACAAGACATGTAGGCCTACTTGAAAAGTAATGGCCCAGCGTTGAAGCATTATACCTGGTGATTTAACATTGCACAGGTTCGCATTAGGCCTGTAGGCCTTGTTTATAACTTGCATATATCTGTTTCATTTAAGGGAAACATGTTTGAGGGTGCTTTGAGAATGTAAAAATTATTAAATGTGTGTATAAAAAAAATTACAATAAGGTGTTGATGAAAACATTCAGTTCCATGTAAATTAATGATTTACATTATATTTATTTACAGATGCAATAAAGAAGCTGCCACTCCCATTTAAGGAAAAGTTGTCATTGTAAGTGAAGACCTTTAAGTGGTAAACTTTTGTAAATTTATATTCGTACTTTACTTTGTTTCTTCATAAATTTTACATGAACCAAACTGTATAATGGACTTTTTCATGATGTTTTTGTCAGTGGATATTTGCACACACTCAAGGACTGTTGTGTATGCAAACCTCAAATAACTAACTGATACCATACAGAACTGCATCAGTAACCTGATTATTTATGCATCAGTAACCTTATTTTTTATGCATCAGTAACCTGATTGTTTATGCACCACTAACCTATTGGTCAGATTTCGTTTGACAGTTGTTGGATGTCTGATGTTTTCATATTTACTTATTCCTTTGATAAAAGAGCAGAAATTAATGATTTACATTTGTTCACAGAATCGCTCTAAAATGCATGGAGAAGTATCCTTATAACTTGCAAGAGGAAGAAGATATAAGGAAGATTGCTTCCCAGAAGGCTTTAACAGACCATCAAAAATACAGCCATTATGTCAGATATGGTCAGTTGAGCCTGCTTCAAAGATTGAAGGCTTCTGTGGCTCAAGATTAGAGCACAGGACTCAAAGCTGGGAGATCATGAGTTCAAATCTCAGCTGTGACGGTGAGATTTTTCACGGTCACCCCTCAAACATGATAAGCACTCTACAGGCTACATGGGAAGGCCGTGCCCAAGGGCTATGTTTCACTCACAAATGAGCTCCTCGGTGGTATAACCCAGCTATGGGGAGGATGGCACACCCAGGACCAGTCACCGGGCCTGGTTTACACCAGGATAACATGAAAGGAAGCGTGTGATACTGCCATGTAGTCCATAGTCCAAAACTGGAAAGAATTCTGCCGATGTACATTTTTAAGCTAGCATTAAAAAATGGAGGCAGTTAACTCCAACAAAAAAATATTTTAAAAAAGGATCTGTGTAGCCGACAGAACTCACAAAGTTATAGTAAATCTCAACAAAACAGGTTCGGAAGACTTTGTACCGTAGCTTTGCATTTTCCACCAGGAGACACCCCATGATGCTACATCTCTGTGGCCAGTCACCAAATACTTCATCTGAACCTGAGGTCAATCAGCCTGTGTCACAGTTCACACCTTTGACATCTATATATTCATGTTCATGGCTTAATTTGTTAACTGGAAAGTTTCACTAGGTTTCAAATTGACATTTGCAAAGGCCAAGTTATTTTGGCTGAAATTTGATGTCCTTGTTAACTATCATCATGTATATTGTCAACCTGCTAATGTTATATTTATACTGGAGATCATAACTGATACAAACAACTGTTCAGGATTGTCTCTCAGTAAAACTGCAGAATATCCAAGCTTGAGTTGTCAGCCCACTTAGCCCAACTCTGCATTGTTGACTCAGCTGAGTATAAGTCATCTGAGCCATAATCTTGGACCTTTGTCCATCGGCTGTAAGTCCGTCTGTCTGTCCGGACCCAAATCTCCTACCATACTGAAAATTGGGTCACTATGACTACCTTTTGGTAAATATACCAAAAATTAGATCTGAATTTTTCAAATTTTATAAGTTATTAGCATAAATATAAAATCAGTACCTTAAATTTTGCCCAGATTTGACCATGGTACATTTTTTTCCTGTAACTGATATGGATTTAATTTTCACAGCATGTTTTCATGAGCATTTAATCTGTTAATATCTGAAATTTGAAACCAGTTGATCAAAAATTGTAGATTTTATTCATGTTTCCAAGCACCTTGTCAAGTATTGTTTACATCAAGCTTGTGATATGCAGTTTGCTAGAGCTTTCCGGGCCAGTTCTCAGCTCCCAAAATTTGGCATACAGTTAGATGTCCCCCAAATCCCCTACCATACCAAAAATTTGGTCAACAGGACTTTAATCCCTTTGGGTTATTAAGGAAAAACTTCAATTTTCCATCAAAACCCCAATGTTACACTTTAAGACTTCTTAATATTAAAACCACTGACCTGTCTTTGATCATATATAATATACATATTTTTTCTTTACAATTGCCATGCACATGCCAGAAATGACGTCAGTATTGCGTATTTGTTTTATGTCATGGGCCCAAACATAATGCACTTTGTAAAAAATCAAGAAATACATTTACTCCCTTAACATGAGAATTGCTGAAGCTAGAGATTTTTTGTCAGGGATATAACATTATTCAATCAAGATTCAATTGTATACCCTAAGTAAGTAATTTTTTTTTATTTTATAAGTTTTTATCATAAATATAAAATCAGTACTTTTAATTTTGCCCAAACTTGCCCATAACACGTTTGTTTCCTGTAAGCACTGTCCATATAATTTTCATATCATGCACACATAAGGATTTCAGCTTGTTAGTTTTGAAAGAAGAAAGAAATTTACCAAAAACTGTAGCTTTTATTAAAGTTTTATGAGACCATGTCACACCCAGGCTCTACCCAGCCCCACTTCAGTCCTGTTTGTCACCTTGTTGATCTTTCAGACACATTATTCAAGCTTGAGGCGGGGCATACTGGTCAGCCAGGCAGCTTAAAGCTGGCCACAGTTGATCCAGGTGTCCAACCCAACTCATCTAGTAGCTGTTTTGACCAACAACATAAAAATAAAAATTTTTAATTGGTTTATAATAACAACTTTAAGAAAAATTAATAGAAAAGGAATTTGATAGTTGATGAATAACAGGAAATCACCTTGCAATTACTGATGTTGCATAGATCTTGTATGGATGGATGCAAATGTATTCCAAATAACACAATGCATTCACCTATGGTATTTTTCATTTCAATTTTAATAATGAAAAAAAAAAATCTTCTATAAAGGATTATATGAAGGAAATTAATTATTGACAATGTTGCAGTTTATAATATTAATCTCAATTTCCAGGTCTTTTCTAAGTGTTTCAGCTTGTTAATTTAAATTTATTGCAAAAATTAAAAAAAAAATAAAACAGAAATTTTTAAAGTTTACTCAGATGTCAATCTGTTTCACTTCTGACATTAAGACTTGTGGCTGAATCAGCTGTCACAAGTCTATGTAAATGGATCAAAATTTTTATTAGAGTCTTTAATATCCTTAGTGTATTTTTAGCGAACCTGTGAGCGATGGTGCAGTGGTGTGCGTCGTGTGTCGTCTGTACGTTAACCATAGCTATCTCAAAAATGATAGGAGCTAGCATCACCAATTTTATGCAAATAAACAGTCATCTGAAAAACTCTAATGAATTTTGTTTATTTTTTTTTCTAACTGCTTTTTCTGAGATATTATAGGGAAAATCTAAAAAAAAAATTAAAAAATGTTCTTCTCCGAAACTGTCCAGCCAAATTGTCCAATATTTCACAGAAATGATCCCTCAATCTTTCTCAAGTTGGTTCCAGTTTGGAGATTTTTGGTTACAGGAGGTTGAATTAAGTCATCTGTCCAAAAAAGCACACTAAAAGTAAAATCTCAGAAATGGCTAGAGCTATAATCACCAAATTTTATGCCAATGTTTGTCATATATGTCATATCCGAAATTGAGGTATTTATGGCACCACCTACATTGATCTGTTTTTTACAAGCAAAAATGTAATTTTAGACTCTTCTAGCTTATACACTGTTTTATGATTAAACTGTTAAGCTGATTGGTTTAAACTTTACAAGAATTATTCTATGGTAGGGTTCTGCCAGTTTTATAAGAATAGATTGGGTAAATGCAGCTTTAAAAAAAGTGGTGTAGCCACTGATTATCACCAATTAGCAGGGCCATTTCCTCTTTGCTTTTCAAATGCTAATATATATATTAAAAAAAGTATATTTTGCATTTGCTCAAATTTTCTAAAATTCAGCTGAGCTTTGTGACCCATGGGTCCCTTGATTTTTACTCTTTTGGTTTTAATCAAATAAAAAAAGTTAAATGTAAACAATAGTTGGACATCCACTGATTATGCCCTCAGCAGAGCCTTATTAATTTTGGCAGAATAATTATAACTTCAGGGTTGCCAGCATTTAGGGAAAAGTCAGGGAATTTCATAAAAAAAGTTGTGGAATTATGTAATAATTAGGGAAGTCTGGGAAAAGTCAGGGGATTTTTAAAGCCAATGGAGACCATAGTTGATGACAAGGTTGAAAGGGTTTGGCATGTCTTGCCTGGAGGGCCAGCATTCAGTAATTAAAAACTAAATGTTCATTTTCCCTTTCAGTTACGGTTGTGGTGTGTTTGCAGATTTAGTTATAATGGTTTTCTTAGTTATTCAGATGACGCTGTTTTAATTTGGAGCAATGGCAGATATACAGTTGAAACTGGACAAATTTGAACATCTGATACTTAGGGACAGGTTATCAATATACCTGTTATGTTTGTGGCCAAGAAATATGCCTGTTAAATTATATGCCAACAGCTCGTGCTGTTGCTTTAACATCTGGTACTAGATTTAACATTTTGTATCCAAACACATAAAATTGTTTGTGATTGGTAAAAATTGGATTTATATGAAGAAGCAATTTTGAAAATAAACCATTCAAGTCACACACATTTAATTTCCTTTGGTCTAAGATACAATTGACCAGTGGTGGGCGGATCATCCAGTTTTATTGAAAGTCAGTCGCTTTGCAGCAACTTTCAAGCGCTCGATTACCAAAGAACTATCGAATACATCATAATCATGATATAGGCCTATGTATGCATGTAGGCAGTTGTCTTAATTGTTATAAAATGAAAATTTTTGCTGGTGGTGAATTTAAAAATATACGCGGGAGTATTCATGAGGGTCAGCAAGCAGATGTCCTGAAATGTGGTTGAATTCTTGATTATTATAATTAATTAAAATGAAACTTTGAATAGCATTTCTTAGTAATAATAAGAAAAAGATAAAAAAAGGCAAAAACTTCTTTTACTAAGGTAGAATTACTAAGACAGGCAGGCTGGGTAAAGAAGTACAGTTTCACAGATAATTGCATATTTCTTTATATTCGTGTGAACCGATTAATAATCAATCATCGATCAGTTCACTGAAACCGATGATGGATTATGAAAAAGGAACCGACTCCCACCACTACAATTGACCATGATTGGAAAGGTAAAATTTAATCATTTTCTGGGATCAACCTAACTGTGGGTTCCCACGCGGGTCCATGCATGGACCCGCACCCACATTGCACAGGACACATCTCCCTAAATGCAGACCTATGCAGACCTTCCTCAATATGTTTTATATAAATAATAATAATAATAATGATATTTTATTTTGTAAAGCATATAATCCACAGTGTTGTGCACTAAAACACTATCACAAGCAAGCAATTGCACACAATTGTCTATGAGAAAAAAATTTTCATTAAGACAAATATTTATATCTTACTTAGGCTAGATAAATCATGAACATAATCCAGTTACATACATTAACTATGGTAATAAACCAATAAAAGACATTAAACCTATAAAAAAAGTAGTTAAAATTATGGTATTGAAATGAAAACTGCACTTAAGCAAAATCACAGCTAATCGAAAAATTGCACAAATAAGTATGACTTGAGCATTTGTTAGCTCAGCTGACTGAAAGCGATCACTCTTTGTCCATCCGTCTGTCAAGCTGTCAGTCCGTCTGTCTGTCTGTCTGTTAACCAGGCGCAAATCATAACCACTGGACCTGGAATCTTCTAACTTGACATCCAGGGAGGTCCATGAAAAATCTCCTTGAAAACCTGAAATTAGATCTCTGTTACCCAAATTCTTTGAGCTATGAGGCTCCAAAGTATCCCCCAGAATAACTAAAAATATGTTGCAAAAGCTCAAGTATCTGAACAACTAATGCATTGATCCTCATGATTCTTTGTATGGATATTAATCATGGAATGTTTCTGCAGTCTGGTGGCGTCACCTGTATTTTTTCGATTTTTACGAATTTTTTTCTCTTTTTTTTAGACCTCTTAAGATGTAGTAATCTGTTAACAGGGCACAAATCATAACAACTGGACATGAAAAGTCTCCTTAGAAACCTAAAATTAGGTCTCTGTTACCCATAACCTCTGAGCTACTGGGCTCCGAAGTACCCCCCCCCCCCCGAATATTGGAAAATTTGACACAAAAGCTCAAGTATCTGAACAACTAATGAATTGATCCTCATGATTCTTTGCATGGATATTGATCAAGGAGTGTTTCACTGATTGGTGGTGCCACCTGCATTTTTTAATTTTTTACGATTTTTTTTCTCTATTTTTTTAAACCTTTTTTGAAAGATGTGGACCTTTAGTAACAGGGCACAAATCCTAATGATTGGACCTAGAATCTTCTATCATAACATGCAGGGAGGCCCATGAAATGTCTTTTTGGAAACCTAAAATTAGGTCTCTGTTACCAATAACCTTTGAACTATGGGGCTCCAAAGTACCCCCCAGAATAACTAAAAAATTTGATACAAAAGCTCAAGTATCTGAACAACTAATGCATTGATCCTCATGATTCTTTGCATGGATATTGGTCATGGAATGTTTCATCAGTTTCTGCAGAATGGTGGCGCCACCTGCATTTTTTTTCAAATTTTACACATTTTTACTCATTTTTAGCTCAGCTGTCTATAAGTCATCTGAGCTTTAGGCATAGTCCATTGTCCGTCTGTCTGTCTTGCCATCCGTCCGTAGATGTGGCACGTTTTGAAACCTTAAGACCTAGGAATCCAAAATTCGGCATAATGTTAGATGTCCTCAAGATCTCCTACCAAGCCGAAAACTGAGTCTTTGCGACTTTGTTCCTTTGAGATATTAAGGAAAAACCTCAGTTTTTCATTAAAAACCTATTTCAAACTTCAGGACCGCCTAATATCAAAACCACTCATCTGTTTCCTCATATTTGCCATAAATATTTCTCTATATAGTTCCTATGTACATGCCAAAAATTAGGTCTGTATTATATAATTGGAAAAAGTAATGGGCTCAAACATAATGCATTTTGTAAAAAATCAGGAAAGATATTTGATCACATAACACAAAACATGTTAAAACTAAGGAATTTTTCCAGTAATATAACTTTGATTAATCAAAATTAAATTGTATACCCAAAATTAGATCAAAATCTTTTAAATTTTTTTAGATATTAGCAAAAATAAAAATTGGTACTTTAAATTTTGCCCAACTTTGGCCACGGCACGTTTTTTTCCTGTAAGTGCTGTGGATTTAATTTTCACAGCATGTACACATAAGGATTTAATCTGTTAAAATCTGAAATTTTAAATAAAAGCTGCAAAATTAGGCTAGTTATTGAATTTTTTGGAGGCTCTTGTTGTATTCCCTTACATTGTCAAGCAGTCCACTTTGGTCACTAGATCATTCAGTGCAGCTCTCTATGCTCCCGAGGCTGTTGGCATAATGTTAGATGTCCCCAAGATCTCCTACCAAGCTGAAAACTGGGTCATTGCGACTTTGTTCCTCCAGTGGCGTTTCGTCTGCCTCGAGTTTCTCACCAACTTTTAGATCCAGTCTCTTAAGGTTTACTTTGACGAGAGTTTGCTCAGAATTTATTCTTTGCTCAATCGTTATCACTTTATCGTTCCAAATTATCAAGGTTCTGAATCAGAAAATCAAGTTTACCTTCAATATCTCCCATAATATCTTCCTGCCTGGTGTGAGAAGCGATCTCGTCTGCGGATGGCACGTAACTCAGATACTACGCTCGCTTAAAAGCGTGGGCTATGACCACTCATATTTCCTGTCACATGTCAACAGGTAGCTCATGGTATAGTATACCGTGGACAGCAAGCTGTTGTACCATCTTCCATGCACCCTGAGATACTCGACAAAGTCCATGCATCACATGCTGGAGCAGAGCTGCATCCGCAAGGATCTTATATTCATGTCAGGTCTGCAAGCCAATGTGAGGGATATGTGCAGTGCCTGTGGAAATGCGCTCAATTTTCGTCAGACAATGCAAAGAAACCAATGTTGTCACAGTCGATACCAGAATATCCTTGGCAGGTGGACAGTCAGGAAAAAAATTCCTTATTACAGTCGACCATTTTTCAGAATTTATAGAATAGATGAATTAAATGACACTGACATCGTCTGTCTGAACCACGTGCTCGTGTACACACACACTCACTTAATGCTCACAATAATAACAGAGACCAGCATATAAGATAAACGTATCTTTACAGCGTTTATCCTATCTAATACATAAAGGTTTCTACTCTAAAACAAAAATTCGAGATCTGTTGGAAATCCTGGGACGCCCACACGATCCGCTGCACTCTGACGTCATTACCCAGACCTAGGTCTTCTGTGCTGGACTCTTGTACCCCAGTCCTCACCAGCCGTACCTCGATACCTCTCGTCACGTCTCAGATGAACCTCACTCCCCCACCGGCCCCATTCGGGCGCCCTCTCTTGGCCTCGCTGACAACCCCTGCGGCGACTGTGCGGTGCTGGTCTGTGACTCTGGTCTCACCAGACTCCCAGATGCTTCACTGCGACTCTGCGCCTCACCGGACTTTCATCCTCCTGGGATGTCTGCTTGTCCGTCAGCTGGACGGTATACCCACCCTCTGCGCCCCCTGCGCTCTCGGCCTCGCTGTTGTGGCCTCACCCGGGATAAAAAGGGTCTTCAATTCCAAACTTTCGATGGCACTCTAAAATATGCGGCTTCTGTCCTGCTGGCAATCTCTCCTCGTTGGCAGCTTTAGTTCAAGTGTCCTTTGGACTCCTCTGAAAGCTACTGACTATTCATGAGGTGCATGAATTCCAAAAACTTAACAATAAGCAAAGTGCTTGGTAGCCGTATGAATATTCATTAGCTTCGACAGGCTAGCTAAGCCTATTACACAGGCGTGCCCCTTCACCTCTGAACTGGTGACCTATGAACTTATCAACCTGAGCGATCGGTTTTGGCGTGCCGAATTGCAATGAGCGCTCACTCAGCCAGAACAGCAAAAACAAACGAGTGATCGCACCCATGTGTATAAATGGGCAATTTTGTGTGGAGAAATTTTTATCGCATCACAATAGCTCCCCTTTTAAGATGAACGCGGGTTCTCTAGAACCGCCAGTGAATCTCAATGAAAATTTCTCAACAACGAAACTAAAAAAAAATGTCATCCAATGACAAATTTGGAGTCTTACATCGAAAATGCTATCTTATCGTTGTCTGCCCTCAGCAAAATGCGGTTGAGCCCGTGTCATCATCAGTCACTTGATGCTCAGACACATCAGCTTAAACAATCAGCAAGTACATTATTTTTGCCTTTAACAACTCTCACCCTGTACCGGAATATCTGCATTGCCAGTGCCCATCCCATGATCCTTCGGTTGGTGATTTTGATCTGTCAAGAAATAACAGTGGTTGATGATCAGTTTTTAAAACAAATTCTCTACCATACAGATAAGGGTACAACTTCCCTGTGGCCCACACTAAAGCAAGGCATTCTCGCTCCAGTATCGAGTATCGGCTCTCAGAATCACTCAGCTTCCTGCTGACGTACAGAACCGGGAATCTGTCTTTGCCATGCTGTTGCATAAGCATTCCTCCCACTCAAGCTTGTGAAACATCTGTACACAGTATAAATTCTTTACTAAAATCAGGTAAGCATAAAACAAGCTTATAGCAATCTTACCCCTCAAAATTTTTGAATGCCTGATTGGCATAGTAGTTCCGTTGGTTTTTCCTTCTTTGTCATATCCGTTAAGGTTAACCTATTCTAAGAAATTGTTCCCCTACGCTCCTAGAAATGATCTCAACTGTGATTTGTTCGTTGATTTGGCAATGTCAAGGATTTTACCAACCTTACCCGCTTGAGGACGTATCACACCTCTACCTATCATGTGGCCCAACAACTCCAGCCTCGCGCCTCCTATCTCACACTTAGCTGGCCGAGCTGTTAGGTTGTATTCACGAAGCCTGTAGGATACCTGTTTAACCGCCTCGATGTGAGTTTCCCAGTCCTCGTTATGGTTGAAGATGTCATCGATGGAGCTCTTCACGTTGTCCAATCCTCGTAGTAATTTGCGAACCCCCCTGCAAAAAACTGCACCCACATTTACAAACCCGAATGGCATGTGAACGAAGTGAAACAAACCCTGATCAGTCTGGAACGCCATGAGATTCTTAAAAACCTTTGCCATAGGCACTTGCCAGTATCCCTTATACAAGTCTATTTTTGTGAAATACTTAGAGTTTCCCAGCTTTCCCATTACGATTTCTTGGTTAGGTATAGGTTCTGCATCAAATACTGTTTTAGCATTCAATTGACGAAAGTCATACAGTATCGATTTGATCCATTAGGCTTACCAACGATTAACGGAGGGCTGGTATATTTCGACATCAAAGGTTCGATGATGTCCACTTTCCTCATTTTCTCGACTTCCTCCCCCATCTCCTCCTGGAGTGCGTACGGCAATGTGTATGGTTTGCGCCGAAAGGGTTCTTTTTCCGCCAGATCGATGGTTCAGTGTAGCAGATTAGTCTTACCGGTATATCCGTCAAAACATCCTGGTACGTCTGTATCAGTTCCCCTGCCTGCTGCTGCTGCTCTGTTGACAGGTTCGGGCCGATTATTACCTCTTTCAAGATCTCCTTGGCCTGTAGTGGACAACATACACCTTCATTGTTTAGTATGGAATCGCTAAGATCCTCGCTGCTTACCTGAGTGCTCTGGACAACCTCCAACTGTAGGCTTCCCATAAATGTCACCATCCCTGATGTTTGTGATTGCCTCTCGATGTACTTCCGTAACTTGTTGATATGGAAGGTCTTGTGGTTCCCATTGACGTATAGTCAATAGTTGCGCTCGTTCACCTACTCCACAACTGGGAATGGCCCCTTCCACTGCATAAGTAGCTTGTTGGTGTCAGTCGGCAGTAAGGTCAATGCATTGTCTCCCACTTCCAGTCGTCTGATTCTGGTTTTCTGGTCAAAGTACTTACGTTGTTTCACTTGGGCCTTCCTTAATTCCTCGTGTGCCAACCTGCAGGACTCTTCGTGCTTGTCTTTCAGTTCCACATGTTGGTACGTGGTGACGGTATCCTCGTCCTTGGCCTCGTCTGTCCACAGTTCTCTCAGTATGCTCTTGGGCCCTGTTACCGTGAGTCCGTATAACAGCTCAAATGGTGAGAACTTAAGGCTCTCATGTGGTACCTCACGATAAGCAAAGAGTAATGCTGGTACATACTTACCCCAGTCTTGGGGTTTCTCCTGGCACATTTTCTGTAACATCTTCTGAGGGGTTCCATTGAGTTTTCGACCAGTCCATTGCATATTGTGTGATATGGTGTCGTTGTCAGTTGGGTTATCGACAATACTTTAGCGATTTCCCGCATCAAATCAGATGTGAACTGGGTCCCTTTGCCACTAAGGATCTCTCTTGGTACCCCGACTCTGGAAAAAATAATCATAAGTGCTTCAGTCACTTCAGTTGTTTCAATACTACGTAAAGGAACTGCTTCCGGATAACGTGAAGCAGAATCAATTATAGTCAGAATCCACCTGTACTTACGGTCCGATGCCACCATTGGTCCGACCAGATTAATACTGACACGTTTAAAGGGAGTACTGATGATCGGCATAGTTCCAAGTTGAGCTTTGCTGGTCCTTCCTTTCGTAATAGTCCTCTGGCATATATCACACGACTGACAATACCTTGTGACGTCACCGTTGATCCTTGGCCAGTAGAAATTGGTACTCGCCCTATCCAACGTCTTCTGACATCCCATGTGTCCTCCGAAGATAGAGTCGTGCCCTACCGCCATAACTCCGCCTCACAGCTTCCGCGGTACCACCAGTTGAACCAAAGTTGTCTTGTCTCTTGGAGAAACATGTTCACTGTTAATGACGCCATCCTTGGTATAATATCTCTCCGTACATCCTTTCCTCGAGTTTGTCCCGTTTCCCGCTTCATCCACTTGCGTACTCATCAGAAGGTAGAATCCTGAAGCTGAGCTTCATGTAGCTGTTCTCTGTTCATCATCGGAATATGCGCCTTGGCTACCTTCAGTGCTTGTGGCGTCTCCATTTTCGTTTGGGCTCTGGTCACTACGGCACACTGCTGTCCTTCTCCCCCACTTCGTTGCATCACCTCGGCGTTTCTCGGTGCCCAACTACCATCTGGATCTGCTGGCTGCCTGGCTCGTTTTACATTCCCTATGACTAGATTATACACTGGGTTTTCCATGGCTAAAGCCTCCACTGATCCTACATAATATGGGGTATCTACGTAAACCTTTACAACAGATGCCTTTATAGCTTGACCGTCAATAATCAAACAAGCTTTATACTTGCCAGTGTAATCCTGATCGGTGCACAGACTTCGATTCACCACCGCTCCAGAGCATCCCGAGTCCCGTTATACCTCCACGTCTCGTTGTTTGTGGCCCACTCTCCCTAGGGTAACACCTATCCGCCCATTTGTCTCTGATGGATAGGGCTGTTATCTTCATCCAGCCTCCATCTTGTCCCTTACAAGTATCTCATGTCACCGTCCCGCTCTACAGGAATCCTCAGGCCGTTATCCAACGTAAAGTATTCCACCTGCGGTATTTCTGCTTCTTCCGTTGGTTCTTCTACCCTTGCCGAACTCTGGACCTGAACTCGACGCTGAATTGGCATTGGCCTTCTTCCTGATGTCGTAGTCCTCTTCAGTGACCTACAATCCTTGGCGAAGTGACCGGGTTAATTACAAAAGAAACAGGAACGTAAGTTTACATTACCTGGCGTTCCCGTCGCTGGCTTAGTAGCCCACTTGTCTACCTCTACCGGAGGTCCCTGTATTCGTTTGACTGTGGGATACTGTCGGGCGTCTGGTGCCCTCTAGCGACGCTCCAGTGGTTGTACACATTACAATGGACTTGCAAGTACTGTTCCGCGATCTCACACATGGCCTTAGCATCTCCTGGTCCACGCCCCTGGACGAACATCTTGAGATCTCTGAGGCATACGCTGGTGGCCTGTTCTCTTAAAAGTAAATCCTTTAGCCCATGAAATATTTGCGGACTATGACTTAGTTCTATCCATCTATAGATAAGTAACCATCAATCCTGATTACAAACTGACTGAAACTCTTACCTGATTCTGGCAATGCCGTACGGAACTTGTTCTGAAATCCCGCTGCGCATCAACTGGTATCTGCGCATCAGTGCTACCTTCACCTTGTCGTAATCGTTTATGTCCGCTGGCGTCACCTATAGTACACTTGCAATGCGTTACCTCTGAGCAAAGCGCTGAGGTTGGACGTCCACCTCTCACGTGACCATCCCTACGCCGTGGCGTAACCCTCGTATCTATGTAGATACGCATTCATGTCATCCATCCTGTATCTCGTCAAACAACGTCAACTTAGGTTAACTAGCCCTCTCAGATGGCCTACCTCTAGTTCCACCGGCTATGGCGAGTGCGAGCTCATGTTCTCTCTGTTTCTGGGCTTCTCTGGCATTGGCTTCTCTCTTTTCTCACGGGCCGTTTCTCTTCCCTCGCGTGTTGCTTCCAATTGGCTCTCTGCTTCCTTGGCAGTGGCCTCCGCCTGAATACGTAACCTGACCTCCTCCCGCTGCTGTGCACGCTCCTCCCGCATAAACGCTGCCAACTCCGGTCCCGTCAAGCCTGCCTTCTTGCTCAACTCAAGGATCGCCTCAAAGTCCGCTGTCTAAGCCATTTCATACAAGATGTTGGATGCAAAAAACGTTATACTATTAGTATCTCAAACAACCGTAGATTAGAAGAGGATGGCAATGCTTTCTTAAAAAAAAATTCAGCTCAAATTGTCTCAAGTTTAAAACAAATCTATCTCAAGTTTTAAAATAAACTGTATTTCCTTCTTGCTCAACTCAAGGATCGCCTCAAAGTCCGCTGTCTAAGCCATTTCATACAAGATGTTGGATGCAAAAAACGTTATACTATTAGTATCTCAAACAACCGTAGATTAGAAGAGGATGGCAATGCTTTCTTAAAAAAAAATTCAGCTCAAATTGTCTCAAGTTTAAAACAAATCTATCTCAAGTTTTAAAATAAACTGTATTTTTGAAAACCGTGTTTTTAAGGTAAACGGCGTTTCACCCTTTTAAACGTAGTTTAGGCAAAGATAATGTTTATTATAACCATCTAACCATCATCACTGATGTGATAAAAAGTGACACTCACCACAAAGGAAATCCTCAGTTGAAAAATGGAAATGGTTAAATACATACAACCAGTGCACAGAGTCAAGCACAGTACTAAGATATCCCTATATACCTTTGTACTAAATCTATATTACAATACACAAAATATCCTACAAATAAATATCCTGGTTTAAAAAAAATACCTACCTTAGAAAAATGTGTGAATACACTAGTTGCAATGGTTCAGCGCAATTCCGGCTGCGAGCCCAAAGTAATGTGACGTCGTTGTCTGTCTGTCTGAACCATGTGCTAGTGTACACACTCATTCACTCAAGGCTCACAATACTTACAGAGACCAGCATTTAAGATAAACGTATCTTTACTGCGTTTACCCTATCTAATACATAAAGGTATCTACACGATCCGACGCACTCTGACGTCATTACCCAAACCCAGGTCTTCTGTGCTGGACTCGTGCGCCCCAATTATCACCAGCCGTATCTCGATACCTCTTGTTACGTCTCTGACGAACCTCACTCCTCCACTGGCCCCACTCGAGTGCCCTCTCTCGGTCTCGCTGACGACCCTTGCGTCGACCATGCAGTGCTGTTCTGCGACTCTGTGCCTCACCTGACTTCCAGATGCTGGTCTGTGACTCTGTGCCTCACCAGGCTTTCATCCTCCCGGGATGTCCGCTTGTCCGTCAGCTGGATGGTATACCCACTCTCTGCGCCCCCTGCGCTCTCGGCCTCGCCGTAGTGGTCCCACCCTAGGTAAAAAAGGGTCTTCAACCCCAACCTTTTGAATGTTCTGTGATCTACGGCTTCTGTCCTGCTGGCGATCTCTCCTCGTTTGCAGCTTCAGTTCAAGTGCCCTTTGGACACAAGAAGTGAGCCCCTTTATACTGGACTCCCCTGAAAGCTACTGACTATTCATGAGGTGCATGAATTCCAAAAACTTAACGATAAGCAAAGTGCTTGGTAGCCGTATGAATATTCATTAGCTTCGACAGGCTAGCTAAGCCTATTACACAGGCGTGCCCCTTCACTTCTGAACTGGTGAACTATGAACTTAATCACCCGAGCGCTCAGCCCCAGTGTGCCGAATTACAATGAGCGCTCACTCAACCAGAACAGCAAAAACAAGCGAGTGATCGCACCCATGTGTATAAATGGGTAATTTTGTGTGGGGAAATTTTTAACGCGTCACAGACACACTCTCTGCTACTATTATAGACAAGACCAAGACACCTTTTGGTTGATATGGAATTCCAGAGAGGCTGCTTACAGATAATGGCCCACAGTTTGTCTCTCAGGAGCATAGAGGCTTTTGTCATAAGCTGGACATACTTCACCATACTGGTCCCAAGGAAATGGGAAGGCTGAGGGATCTGTAAAAATTGTGAAGTCTTTCCTCAAGAAATCTTATGAAATAAAAATCCCTGCTGCTTCACAGGAACATTCCAACTCAGGGCCATAAATTAAGTCCCGCCAATGGGACGGCATGGATGGCATTATGGTCAGGTAACCAAGCTGTCTGGTCCTAGATAAAATGAGGCGTAACTTTCCAAAGGAAAATTTCGTAGGAACCGGGTGCAGCTTCGTCCAGCAGCAGCTCCGCCGAGAGAATACTTTAACTCTAATACCTATGTGCCCAGGGTCCAATGTACACCTGTATCTGTGATCAGTGGTTAAGGTAACGCCAACGTTTCTGAAAATACGCTAGCTGATGCAAACATATCGGTATCTGAGCTAGTAGCACCACAGGAATCGACTTCTGATGGGACCCCTTCACCTCTGAACAGCAGTCCTGGTGGTGGGCTTTCTGAGGTTCTTACAGAAAAATAAACACTACTCCCATTTACGAGGGCAGACAGGCAGGTCCGCAAGTCCCTGATTTTTATCATTCTGACAAAGGGGACTAGTCCTATAATGTGTTACTTACCCTAAGGACTCTGAAGATATTCATATCTGCTTAATGTGTTTATGATGTGCAAAGTATTTCTTTTTTTTCAGTTTGTTAATGATAAGATTTTATTTTTTGGAAGAGGGGAGATGTCACAAGGCCTGGCGCCCTCTTCTCGAGCCAGCTGACACAAACGGTTGTGTAAAGGCTTTATGGTATGGAGTAAGCATGGTGAACAGTAATTAAAGTAGTTTGATACTACAAACTTACTTTACTTATTTTGCATGAGTCCGTCATTCAGCACTCTCAGCTGATGACTGCCGTGCTTGATTGAAGCGATAACGTTCAAAGTTACATTTGTTTTTGGCGTACAATTCTGCTTGAACCTCTGTAGTACTTTATCTAGCTTGAGCACATCCCCGTATTATCCTACGTCCATGTGTTATATACACATCAAGAGCCTCGTCACCCACAACATGTTAAAGCAGGAACGTTTTCTGTATATCGTCTTTTGAAGAGGCTCCTGTGGCTGCTAGATACAGCTCGAAACGCTGACGAAATATATTCCAATTTTCAGCAACGTTACCAGTATGATTAAGACGACTAGGGATTGATAACATACGCTAAAGCGTCGCCATGATGATAATGCACTATATATTGCTTGTAAAGTATGATGACTTGTTAAACGTAAGGTGCTGTCCCCTCTATGAAGAGATGTATACTAAGAAATAAAGGGTTTCCCAGAATGCACTTGGGACAGCACATGGCTGCGTCACGACTTGTTCTTTACATGGTGTCAGAAGAAAAACGTGTGATTAAGCAGCATGGCCAATATTAATTTGAAGGCACCATCCGCTTTATCCCTCAAGGGTAACGTGGCAAAGGACTGGAAAGACTGGAAAGCGGAGCTGGGACATGTTCTCGACCGCAGCGGAGCTCGAAAATAAAGGTGAGAAAGTCCAAGTTGCCACGTTTCTTCACATCGCTGGACTTCCGGCGCAGCAAGTATATGAAACATTCACTTTTGCTGATAAGGCAGATAGAGATAAGATTGCCAAAGTCATTGAAAAATTTGCACTGTATTGTGAACCCAAGAAAAACACGACTGTGTCCAGATATCTGTTCAATAGTAGGCAACAGAAACCCAGTGAAAATTTCACGGACTATCTCACGGCCCTGAGAACGCTGAGAAAGGACTGTGAATTCCCGGATGATACAGCAGATGAATTTCTGTGTGACCGCATAGTGTGTGGTATCCGTGATGAAAAGGTAAGAGAGAGACGCATGGACAAGTTTAAGCTAGAAAAGGCCATCGATGCATGTAAAGTAGCCGAGCTGAGTGCAGACCAGCCAAAGTCGCTGAGTAACCCAAATGCCGCCCAAGAAGTGAACTCTGTTGACAAATCAAAAAGAGGCCATGACGGTGGTATGAAGCCCAAATACCCTGAGTGCCCATGCTGCAAATATAATCATGATTTTGGTAAATGTCCCGCCAAGGGAAAGACCTGTAATAAATGCGGCAAATTAAACCATTGTGCTGTGAAGTGTAGATCCAGCATGCCAGGCCAGCCCAGCAGCGAACACTATGCTAATCGTGGACGTGGCAGAGCACAGACACATGGCAGGGGGCGCAGTCGTCGGCGCGGAGGAGCAGTCCGAGCCCGTGGAGCATCACATTCTGTTCAGTCCCTGGAAGCAGACGAGCATGATGGACCAGATTTCAACCCTGCTTTTGAGTTCATCATCGACGAAATAGTGACTGTCCGGACAGTTGAAAGTAGTGTTTGTGTTGTCAATCAAGACTGGGTACAAAACTGCTTTATTGGTTATACACTAGTTAAGGTTAAACTAGACAGTGGGTCGCAAGTCGACATTATTCCTGAGGTGACGTTCAAACTGTTACCTAAGGAAGTTCCGGGTAAGTTAAAACCTGGTGAAACTGTGTTGAAATCTTACAGCAATCATACCATGAAGCCAAAAAAGCAAATCTCTTTGAAGGTGAAACCACGCACAGGTAAAGCTAAAGAAATGGTGCCCAGCCCAACCCCAGTAACCTTTCAGGTTGTCAGCGGCAGCACAGTCCTGATTCTAGGTAAAAGTACTTGTGAAATGCTAGGCATTTTGAAACGTGTCTATGATGTTGAAAATGAAAGTGACTGTGATGCAGGTGTAAACCCCACTCTTACTGCTGATCATAACAAAGCAAAGCCTCATGTGGTATCACCCCAATTATCCGCAATACTGCTGCACCAACCCAGTAAAAAAGCATTAGACCTATTAGCCAAAAATCAGGATTTATTTGAGGGCTTAGGATGTTTGATAAACAGGGAGTATGATATAGAATAAGATCCCAGTATTCCACCCGTGCAGTGCCCCCCTCGCCAAATACCCTATAAGATAAGAGATAAAGTAAAGGAGAAACTGGATAGAATGGTAGGTCTGGGGGTAATCGAGCCCATTACTGAGCCAACAGAGTGGGTCAGCCAAATTACTACCACCTTGAAAAAAAATGGCAAAGTTAGAGTTTGCCTGGATCCGCGGGAGCTGAACAAAGCAATACGGCGCAACCTTGGAAAATGTAGTCTCCAAATTGCCTTATGCCAGAATATTTTCCAAATTTGATGCTACATCCGGGTATTGGCAACTAAAATTGACAGACCAAAGTGCAAAGCTCACCTGGGGTCGGTTCATATTTAAGAGAATGCCCTTTGGAATCAGTTCTGCCGGTGAAATTTGGCAGCGTGCCATGGTACTCTTGACGGTGTAGATATCATTGTAGACGACATGCTTCTCTCAGGCGACACCGACAAGCAACATGACGACCGATTAGAACGACTCCTTAACCGTGCCAGGGAATCTGGGCTGAAGTTCAATCGACCCAAGTGTGAAATTAGTAGGAATAGCGTCGTATACTCAGTTCACATGGTGACGGATCAGGGCCTAAAGCCTGATCCAGAACGCGTCAGGGCACTGCAGGAAATGCCCAAGCCCAAATGCAAATCCGAACTTGAATCATTTCTAGCTATCATGGTCTATCTCTCTAAATTTGTCCCCAATTTGTCCCGTGTATCAACGCCACTCCGAGAATTGCTAGAGAAAGGTATTGCATGGACTTGGGGAAAATCGCCATGATGAGGCTTTCAATCAGTTGATAAATGATGCCTCAACCGCCCCGGTTTTGCGTTTTTATGATCCCTCTAAACCAGTAACCCTGTCAACCGACGCGAGCGGTCTTGGCCTTGGGGCCATGATTAGCCAAGAGACGCAACCCGTCGCATATGCGTCACGGAGACTCAATAAGGCGGAGAGAAATTACGCGCCTTTAGAATTAGAAATGAGTGCCATTCAGTTTGGCTGTCTGAGATTCCATGATTATATCTATGGGGCGAAAACAATAGTCCAAACAGACCATATGTCCTTAGTTGGAATCTTCCAGAAACCCCTGCACAAATTAAGTCCCAGATTACAGAGAATGCGTATGGCATTACTTAGATATGACTAAGAAGTCGTATGGATACCTGGCAAAGAAATGCTGATTCCTGACGCGTTGAGCCGGGCTACGGTAAATGATGAACTCCCCGAACATAACGACACCCAAGAGGTCATGAGCATTATCAGTCAAATGCCCGTATCCGACCAGAAACTTGTCGAGATACGCAGATTAACTGCACAAGACCCAGCGCCAATTAAAGTTAATGAACTGGTGAGGTCGGGATGGCCAGAATCTAGGAAGGACGTGCCTATAGAGGCCAGACCGTACTATACATTCAACTCCGAAATTACCGAGTGTCAGGGTGTACTCTTCCGGGGTCACCAAATTTTCATACCGAAAGAAATGCAATCAGATATGTTGTTAAAATTGCACGAAAGCCACCAAGGCGTGGTGAAGTCAAAACAGAGAGCCCGGTCAATCATGTTCTGACCAGGCATTAATGCACAAATTGAGGAGATGGTATCAAAATGCCCTACCTGCATGCAGTTTAGACACAAACGCTCCCCGGAGCCTATGATTTCCCATGAAATAACGAATATCCGGTGGTGTAAGATTTGTTCAGATTTGTTTGAAATCGGTCAGGACAATTACCTGCTACTTGTAGACTATTATTCCAAATTCCCAGAAGTGGTACAATTACCAGACAAAACTGCACAGTCGTTGATAACCGCGTCGAAATCGGTCTTTGCGCGATCCGGCATCCCCAATATTGTCGTCAGTGACAACGGCCCCTGCTACAACAGTCACGAATACCAAAAGTTTGCCCTAGACTGGGGGTTTAAAATAGTGACCATAAGCCCAGGCTTTACACAGTCCAATGGGCAAGTAGAAAATTCTGTAAAATCAGTAAAGAGACTCATCAAGAAAGCCCAAATGGACGGTAAGGATCCGTATAATGCACTGCTGGAGTTTAAAAATACGGCACAGAAAAGTATGCCCCCAGCCAAATGTTACATAGTAGTCTACTTAGGTCGAAACTCCCCACTTCAGACACACTCCTAAGACCACACATAGTCCCACCAATGATTGAAAACCTGAAAGCCAGGCAAGACAAACAAAAAATGTATTATGACAGGAAAAGTAATAGCATTCCCCAGCCAGTCCCGAGTGAACCTGTCAGATTCAGAAACAAGAACAAGTGGGAATACGGAGTAGTTAAAGAGGCACTGCCGCAACCGAGAAGTGTTTTGGTCGAATCGCAGTCTGGCGGGGTGTTTAAAAGCAACCGTAGACATATGTATCCAACGTTAGAAATTGCACCAGTGGTAACTAAGAAGTATGAGAACTACCACTGTTCTGATACTTCTACTGGGCCTACGGCTCAGGACGCCAATGTAGAGCTTAGAGAACAATCACAATTTGATGTACCACCAAATGATTCAACCAGTACACTGTCTCGGTCTGATAAGTTATATGACAAAATCAAAATAAGAGAGGACATTGTGACCAAGAGCGGCAGAATTTCTAAGGGCAGGAGCCAGATTAATGCGTAAGAAAAGCTAAACAAGGAACATTCAGTTCTGTGTATATCAATATTCAGATGTAGAGATTTTAGAGATTGATAGCTATTTGTTTGTAAAGGGGCATGTAATGTATGATGACTTGTTAAACGTAAGGTGCTGCCCCCTCTATGAAGAGATGTATACTAAGAAATAAAGGGTTTCCCAGAATGCACTTGGGACAGCACATGGCCGCGTCACGACTTGTTCTTTACATAGCTCACTCACCTCGTGAATCTACTTTTAACGTCACAGAGTATACCTCCCTGGACAGGTCCTTGTAAAATCCACTATTCAGACACCATGTATTGTGTGAAAACCGTAAAAATAGAGCCTATAAGTTAAATGCTTTAATTCCATTGAAACATGTGCCATCTTTTGCCGGCAGTGCCACCTGGCGGTAGCCTGGTATTTCACCACATATATAATGACATGCAGGCGGGAAGGAGTACGAGTAACCCTGGTTCGTGGCGGGGGGTCGGCCGCCTCAGTTGACACGTAAGTAGTCGATCATTTATGGAAGCTTCAATCTCCGTTAGCACTGTGATGATGCTGGACAGGGGGACAGACCAGGTGTTTCCTTTGATATTATTGGACCTGATATATAGCAAGTAGCCCAGCTTGGGTGAAGCAGCAGTTTGCCCCGGTCCTCTAACAATGTTATCTCCCACGAATGACCAGTTATAGTCGGCATCAATCAGGGGCGGATCGAGGATTTTTCAACAGGGGGGGGGGGGGGGGGGGGGGCTAGAATCAGAAACCGGTTTTAATTTGATACTGATAAAGTGCAGTATATATATATATACTATTTAGAAGTGTAAAAACATGGGCAATGTTTGGACGAAACGTAAATGTAGACTCAAAAGTAAAAAGTTTCATATTATGATTATTGGTAATTTTATTTGAAAATATATTTCGGAAGTACTTGCAAACTCGCTCATCCGTTTTATACTCCTGTACACTGGTTGACAGGCAGGAAATACTAAATAAATTACAAAAAGCATAACAGCTTAATAATTTGGCGCAATATATAATAAAGAAGCAACATTTTCTTGATTAAGATAACCTCCAGTATGTGTTATAAATGCAGGCTTGATGGAATATATTAATCTGTAAAAACACAAATGCATGTATATAACTTATGACAGCTGCTCTTTATTTGGGTAAAATTACACAAATACCAGTGCATACACATGAACAAAAAAAATCTCATCGTGATCCTTATTTGTTAAAAGACTTTTTTTTTTGCAAATTTGCATATAACATCATAGTATTCGCATATTTTGAGAATTTGGTTGGGGGTGGGGGGGAGGCAGTTATATACCCAACCCCATAACCTATATATGCGCTATCAATTATCATTTGTGATCATATCAAAGCAGTGGAAAATGCCGGCAAGGACGCATATATAAGCATTCCTCTATTATATCAAAACCAAGTTTACCCATTCATAAAATAGATGCAAACGTAAACATTCAAAATTAATAAGCAACATTGAATTATGTAAATATTAATGTGAGGCAAACCGATACCCCATTATAATTAGTTAAATACTCGAACTGCAGCTGATTTTCAAGTTGATTTTACCCATTCGAGATTATTTTGAATAACCAGTAGCTTTAATTACTCTTCCCTGTGTGCGGCTACTATATAAAAGAGCTTATCAGCTTACGGTAAATTTGATCTCTGGCATGCACGTCTTGATGTATTATAAAGCATTTGTTATCTAGTATATATTTATGCATCATTGATAACTGCATTGCTGATCGATAAGAAATATTCATAAATTAAAGCTGTGTGTATAATATTTAATTTTCCTGTCACATTTTGTTGTTCTTTTCACCATATACGTCTAACAAAGTTGTTCTTTTCACCATATACGTCTAACAAAGTGTTCGACTACGAAAATTCAGACGGATATATACAGCCCAATCTTAGTCATTAATCATTTACCTGTTATTAATGACGAGCCAGCACGTTTTCAGATTTTAATTCTGCAATCATAAAAAAAGACCATGCATATACATACACTGTTTACTGTGTTGTTTACTGTGTATGTATTTCCCAAAACAAGGCCAACTGAAAAAATGTGGTTCAAGATGTCAAAGCCTTAAGAAGCTGCAACATTCTACGTGAACGGCGTAGAATTTATTTGGATAGAAATGTTAATGTCTGCATCCATTGTGGGTATTCCAATTTATTCTTTTAAAATATAAATAGATATGGGCATTGCACATGTCGACACACGCTTTTAGTTCCATTTTTCCAGTTTTTGTTGTTGTTGTTGAATTGGTCTTTTGTTTAATGCTATATGGTAATTATAAATAAAATAATGCAAATGACATAAGGACATAACGCATAGATATACATATTTCTCTGATAAAAAGGCCTATAACAGTGGTTTACTGGGGGGGGGGGGGGGGCTTCAGCCCCCAAAGCTCCCCCTCTGGATCCGCCACTGTCAATCTTTAGGGAGATTTTTATTGGAATTTGCATCAGATGCTGGGTGTCAATGGGTTAAACCTTGTAAATATGCCAGCTTTTGTGGTTTAGGCGTCACATGGTTTTGTATCGGAGTCGAGATTGTTGGAACCACTAATGCACCTACATATAAATGCCTAGTCCCTGAACAGTTTCACTGTAAAATGAGCCACTTTGAGTGCACGTAATCCGTCTGATTTTATTGCAAAAGCTGATACGTAGGCCGTTTCTGTTTCTGTCAGGTCAAGTTTGAGCTCATGTGCTATGTTCTATTTGATAAAGCTCCTCTGGTCCCCTCATCGATAAGTAGTATTACATCGGTACGTGAATACAGTATCAGAAGATATTTCAGTTACAGCCAGCGGCATCAGTACTTGGGGGATGGGGTATATACCAACCCTCCTACTTTTGAGCAAGGCGGAGAATGGTCCATGTAATAATCCCCTGCTATTGAGAGAAAAATATTTATATGTTGAAAATTAAATATATTTAATAGCAGAATTATAGACTTTGGTTCTATTTATGAGTTAATTAAGAAATACCATATGTGTAAACCTGGTTTAGAATTAACCTATGTGTATTGGAATCATGATATCTTTTTCTTTAAAGTAATACTTTTGTAATAATTGTAATATATTTGAATATGCGTCACATATATAGACAACAAACGGTGTGTGTGTGCATGTGGGAGTGTGTGTTTAAAAGAAGATGTCCAAGCTCCCCCACCCTTGAAGATAAATTGACGCCACTGGTAACAGTTGTCTTCAGTAACACCGGTAGGAGTTTGGGTGTAGAGTGCATGGTACACGCATGAACTGCTACTGTATCGTTATGTTCATGTGTTCTTTTGGGCATTTTTTTCTTGTGTAAATATCACAAGGCAGTACCGTGTTTGCGTTTGCATACCTGGTATCTATAACATGATTTACAGTCACTAACGCGATGATTTTCCAAGCAGTTGAAACATAGGTTGTCTATCTTAAGAACTTGCAGTCTTCTCTCCGAATCAGAAATAATATTAGGGGTACAGTCACATGGTTTGCGATTGCCTTTAATTAAATGCACAATTGTGTGATGGCTTCACTTTTGATATACATGTGGTATCGAATGAGGAACAGTAGGCTCCCTGTCATCTGATAGGAATACGAAAGTACTGTGTGGCAATGAAAATGCACTACTCGCTGATTCACCTGCTTGTATAGCCTAAACCTCCAGTGCTATTGCTTCACGAAGTGTATTTAGTGTCAGTTCTCTGGGCCTTTCTCTGGGCAGCCTTTCAACAATTATTGGAACTAATAAGTCACCATACAATTCCTCAGTTTTTCCCAGAGCGCTTCGGCCACAAATATAACTCTCCATGGGGTCGTCATTACAATATTATCTGAATATGATGTTGCCAGGTGCCTAATTACGTGAGGATACCAGGTTATGTTCCAGGCATGTATGTGCTATATACATTAGTTATCATATATTCAACCGTATGTTCTGATTCCTCTGATACAGACTGAGAGTATAAGGCATCAAAGAGACTGACGTACGACTTGCACTATTCTTTGCCCCATACAGTTTTGACGCCACAAATGGGCTGGCCTGACCCGGGAATATACTGCAGAAAGCTTAGCCTCTTCCACAGGCTGAGGGTTGCGTAGGTACAGCACGTACCACTTGACTATGACTGTCATGGATAGAGCTACAGGTAACTCCGTTGAGGGTTTATCCAACGAATGGCCATGTAGCATTGCCATTTAATTCTAGTCCTTGTTGTGCGTGGAACGTCATTCCATTCATGAATCAAATATAGGAAATAAACATGTTAAGTATCAAGCTGCATCAATATATCGCTTAAATGTGTGTCTGTGAAAGTATTTTCACACTTTGTGTTCAATTTTTGCTGTTACAACCGGAAGGTACCAAAAGTACAGTGGAGTAGAAGTAATATCTCATTTTGTTCACAGTAAGCACCAATACTTTCAGACACTGATCATGCAGCAGAAACTTTGGCCCCAATGGAGTCTAAACATTAAATTTGTATTAATGATAATAGGTAGAGGTTTTTTGGTCTCTTTCTGCTACACAAAGAATAATGGCCAAAACGTCTTTGGACGGATCTGTCCAACGATCCGTTGTGTAAACCCTCAATAGAGTACCCTGTAACGTTACCCATGCATGCCAACCATGGTCAAGCGGTACAAACTGTAATTAAAAATGCGTCTGATATGGGGACGTAAACCCAGCGCGGAAGATAAGTGATATGGAATTTCAATTGTATCGCCAGACAAAGTCTGGAGATACTATGGTTAAGGCACGGTTACGCCGCCGCCGCCGCCGCCGCAGAGATTTCTTTTGGACACGAAAACTAAAAAAAATGTTTTACAGATCTTTACCAAACTTGACATGTGCATAGATATGGGTGAGAGGACGAAGCCTATTTAAAATAGGGTCATGACATTTACTAGGTGAGTGACCTTGACCTTGAATAAGTCCATTTCGGGGGACAATCACACAAATTCTTAAATATCTCACGAAATCATGCATGGATTGATCCAAATATCAACTTGACCGAAGATCTTGGATAGTGTTGTCATGTACCGGAAACTGGTGGCGCCACCTAGTATCCTTTTCTTGTTTTCTTGCCGTTTAATACCCCCATCATTTCCACTTAACAATACTGTGAGCATTATATGTCAAAAACTAATGGACAGATTTCTTTCATAATATGCATATACATAGACATGGGTTATGGGATGATGCTGTATATTTAAATAAGGATCATGACCTTTCCTATGAGAGTGGCCTTGACCTTGAATATTGCCATATATGGTACATGTGCTTTGGGTGAAAATTGCTTATATCTCCGCATGGGTTCAAGATATTGGTCTGAAATTTGGAATGTCCATCCATCTCGGAAATTTTTCTCGTAAACCAGACAGACGGCGCTACCTACCTTCTCGTTTTTGTAGAATAAATTAATGCCCTTTTCTTAGGAGTGATTTGCACTATTGGCCTGAAATTGTGCATATACATAGATCTTGGACTCCTCCATCATGTACATAAGACTGGTGACGCCATCTGCAATCGTTTTGCTGTGGCGCCCATCAGTACATGTACTTTCGGTGAAAATTAATTTTATCTCCAGAGTGGTTCAAGGTTATTTGTCTGAAATTTGGCATGTCCATCCATCTTTGAAAGTTTTCTCATAAACAGACAGGTGGTGCCAAATTTGGCATGTCTATCCATCTTTGAAAGTTTTCTCATAAACAGACAGGTGGTGCCACCTTCCCTTTTATATAGAAAAAAAGAATGCCCTTTTCTCAGGATTGATTTGGCCTATTGGCCTGAAACTGTGCATATCTATAGATCTTTGACATCTCCATCTTGTACGCAAGACTGGTAGCGCAATCTGCAATCGTTTTGCTATGGCGTCCATCTGTATATTTGTTTTAGATGAAAATTGCTCATAACTGAGGAGTCCTTCAATGTGTTTGGCATGTACATCAATCTTGGAGAGTTTTCTCATCAACCAGACAGGTGGCGCCACCTACCTCACCATTTTATAGTATAAATTTATCCCCTTTTCATAAGAGTGATTCTCTTTATTGGCCCCCTTATTTGGTAAAATATGGCTTCTCAAGCTGATAGATGGAAGAAACGATAGTCGCATGCCAAGTGTCAGTATATGCTGCTTAAGATGGGAACCTGCTGCTTAAGATGGAGAACTTTTCTTAAAGGGGGGGGGGGGGGTAATCGGCTTGCGGTACTAGGGCACCTCCTATGCCAAGAAATATCTATAGTTAAACCTGTGTTATTCCTGGGAACTTTTTAACTGAATATTTGGAATGATGTATGTTGGTTTACGGACACCTTTCAGGGAAACAGCACGAGGCATGACGTCAAATATCGTCCGGACATACACGGTGACCCCCTATACCCCCCCCCCCCCCCTACACACACACAGAATCGAGTGAAAACAATATATTATAACCCTCGCTTCGCGCAGGGTTAATTAAACAAGCGTCCGATATTGGGACACAAACCCTGCGCGGAAGATACAGCTAGTGTTCAAAGTTAGTGCCATGAAATGGTTTATTAAACTTATTTTATACTCCATGGAACTTTTTTAACTGAAAATATTAAAAAAAAATCCTCACATCGTGGTATTGTTGTCCTTAACGATAAACATAATGAACAACCCCCCCGATGCACGTTGGTTAATTACTTCTTTCAGGGAAACGGCACATGGCGTGACGTCATTGTCGCCTGTGGCGTAACGGATCACGCTCGTTAGATGGAAGTCCATAAGAATAGGGCCTTTCCCAAATTTATGCATACGTCACTCGCGCATGCGCGGAACTGCTTCCGGCGGGCAAAAGCGTTGTTTGTAAACAGAGGTCGCACATGCTGATATCTAGATCTGTCATTTGGAGATCGTGCAGTTTTGGAAAATGCCGGATAGCTGTTGTGTTGTTGGTTGTGCCAGGCGGAGGAATGAAAATTCCCGGTCGCTAGGCTTAAGCTTTCACAGATTTCCATCAAATAGACACCAGAGAGCAGCGTGGATCCGGGCCGTCAACCGGAAAAATTGGAAGCCTGAGACATGGCATAGTGTGCAGCCGTCACTTCATTTCTGGGTGGCCCAGTGACGATCCGAGTGAAATAGACTACAGTCCAACATTATATATGAGAGGACAAGGAGCAGTTGTTTGTGATACCGTCACAAAGAGAGAGGAGAGACTACACCGGAGGGAAGTTGTGAAGGTATTTTATTGCTTGCCGGAATCAAAGATTTCGGCAAGCATATTGGTCAGTTGCGTATGTCTGTTTGTCTGTCTGTCTGTCTGTTTGTTTGTTTGTCACCACTCTCCTGGCCACAATTTTGCCACAATAACCTTGAAACTTACAGGGATGTTGGAAAACATAATTTCTAGGTGCCCTATTGTTTTTGGTTAAAATAGGTCAAAGGTCAAGGTCAAGGTCGTCAAAACTTCTCAAAACGTTTTTTTCTTCATATCTTTGTGACTATTAGTCGTATCTACTTCAACAATAGCTCATTTTAATCGTCATTCCAAGGCCTGTCATCTGGTGTGTAGCTGACTCAAATTTGCCGTAACCATGGTTACAATTTTTTGGGGAAAAGTCATGATATTCGAAAATAAGGGATCTTATTTTTCTAACTTTGTCAGTTTTAAAGCTAGAGTGATCTAGTTTTTTGCATCAGGTAGCATTCAACTAGTACTACAAGATTTTATTTCAAGTCTTGCAGTATCTCGTAAAATATCTCGTGAATAGAGATATTTCGAGATTTCATTCATCTTGCGCCAAAGGCCACATCATTGCAGGAATCTTTTTGAAACTGACATATCATAAGTCCTACACTAGTATCTCGAAATTGTTTTTTCATTTTTTGAATATGGCTGCTAGGGGGCGCTGCAGACGACCCTCACACAGATATCATTACATTGGCCATATCTCTAAAACCCAAAGCCTCAATTACATAAACTATAGCTTATTTTTTCCCTCTGAGTCTTATCCATAAACTGATAATGTCATCTGGTCTCAATGTTGTGTCACTTTGTCATTGTGTCCGTCTGTTTGTCAGTTGTCCTCAAATTCGCCTGCTTGCTCTTGCGTCTCACATATAGCATTCTACAGGCCACAGTTTTGAAAGAATCCTTTTGAAACTATTACATCTTAAGTCTTACACTAATATCTCGAAACCAATTTTTCATTTTCCGGATATGGCCGCTAGGGGGCGCTGAACTCGAACCTCTCCCAACATATCATGCTTTGGCAATATCTTCAAAACCATAAACC
Source organism: Sipunculus nudus (assembly GCA_026874595.1). Lineage (NCBI taxonomy): Eukaryota > Metazoa > Annelida > Sipuncula > Golfingiida > Sipunculidae > Sipunculus > Sipunculus nudus. The sequence continues at coordinate 50,011,397 of CM049312.1, forward strand.
TCAGTTACATAGACTGTAGCTTTTTTCTTCCTTTGAGTCTTCTCCATAACCTTGAGTAGTCATCTGGACTCAATCTTGAGTCACTTTGTCAGTGTTTTCGTCTGTTTATCAGTTGTCCTCAAATTCGCCTGCTTGTTGGCTCTTGGGTCTCACATATAGCATTCTATAGACCACAATTTTGACGGCATCCTTTTGAAACTATTACATCTTATGTCTTACACTAATTTCTAGAAACAAATTTTTCATTTTCCTGATATGGCCACTAGTGGGCGCTGCACACGACCCTCCCACACATACCATTGTATTGGCCATATCTCTACACCAAAAGCCTCAGTTACATAAGCTATAGCTTATTTTCTTCCTTTGAGTCGTCTCCATAACCTGATTAAGGCATATGGTTTCAATCTTCTGTCACTTTGTCAGTGTGTCCATCTGTTTGTCCGTTATCCCCAAAGTGCCTGCTTGCTGGTTCTTACGCCTTACATAAAGCATTCGACAGGCCACAGCTTTGACGGAATCCTTTTGAAACTGGGACATCTGATGTCATACACTAATAATACGAAACGCATTTGTCGTCTTCGGAATATGTCTGCTAGAAAGCGCTACAGTCGAGACTCCCAAGTATATCATTAATTCGCCATACCTCCAAAACTATAAATCTAAATTACATAAATTATAACTCATTTTCTTCCTTTGAATCTTCTCAATCACCAGGTTTTGTCATCTGGTGTCAATCTTGTCTCACAAAGTCAGTATGTCTGTCTGTTACTCTTTTGTTGTCAGCTTTGTCTGCTTGCCTGTTCATTTGTCATTCTACGGGCCACATATTCTCAGCAATGTCCCTGAGAGTCATTCTATTAATAGAAAACTGACAATATGTTCTGTCTGTCCGTCTGTGTTTCACTTCCGATTTCCGGCAAGCGTTCGACCTATGGTCGTCTAGTTTTTATTATGACAGTTTCTTATGTCATGACAGTATTTTGATAATATTAATTATTATATTATTACACTTTAATCCATAAACATGTCGTGTTCCGTGCAACATTTATTATATAATGCCTAGTTTATATTATGTTTTCTGTGATTTATTAATAAATGAATAAATAATATGTTATTTTTATAAATAATTTTATTTCTAACACAATTAATATAAATATATATAAATATGTTGTAGACCACAACAGGCAATATCAACAGAGTTAAACTACCCAATAATTGATAGATATTTGAGAAAAGCTATCATGTACATGCCAACAAACAAAAATGTGTTTGGGTGTGTTAATAAATTAAGGAAGTAAAATGTTTTTTTATTTGGTATGAATAAGATGACAGACGAACAATGATTTATAGTGGTAATTTTAATAGATGTGTATGTATTTTAGAGAAGCAGGTAAAAATGTGATCAGTTGAAGTTTTATTACAGTTATATGTGAATAAAAATAATAATCATAAAATGTATTTATTAACTGTTTGTTGTGTAGAGTTTATCAATATGTCACAAATAATTTACACATTTTTTTAAATGTATATATAGATGACATGTAAATTTATATTATATATTGATATTATATATTTTTTTAATGGTGAAGTGTTGGGGGATTCAAGCAATTAAGTTTTATCCTGTTGCCATTATAGATTATCATATTTTTATAAATTTGTATATATTTATCATATAATGTTAAGAAACAGAACAGCCCTTGTTTGTTAAAATGTGAAATATTTAATGCTGATAATAATAAATTTAACAGAATGACTTAAAATATTAACTGTAGGTGTTTGAAGAAGCTGCAAAAGTGTCAGCCACCAGAGAGAGGGAGGCAGGAGAGGTGTCACTGCAAATGCATGACTACATCAGGCCTACCATTATCAGCCCTGCAAGTGATGATGCTGCATCAGGACCAACCTTTGCAGACAAAGGTATTTTATTTAAGAAATTATTCATATTAATACTGAATGGTGATAAGTAATAAAATAATATTTCAGTTTATGTATAAATAAGAAGAATTAAGATAAATAGTTAAAAGTATGAAATAATATTAATTAAATAACACAATAATATATTTTTTTTAGTTTAAAATTTTTAATCAATCATATTTTAATGTAACTGCAAATAGTGTGGTTAAGTAGTGGGCAATCATATTATCCTCATGTTGTAATACATAATCTAGTCAAAATATATTTAAACAGTCCTCATATAAACCATGAAAGCCAATAATAAATATAAAAGTGATTTGATATATTTATTGTATTAAATAAGTATTTTTTTACAATTTTAATAGATCTAATCAAAGAAATATAAGACTTGACAATGATTGATGCAGGTGTGCAAACTGAAGATGATCTGGTTGCCGAAAATCAACAGCTGAAGAAAGAGGTGGCTGCTCTTAAGAAGAAGGTGACCAGTTTGACATGGAGTGTGGAAAAGATAAAAAATGATGACAAAGCAACCAAATTCTACACTGGTCTGCCCACCTTTGCAATGTTCCTTTGGCTATTCAGGTAACAAATACAAAATGAAGTCCATTTTTCCTATTGTATTTAATTTCTAGTAATAATTTTTTTAATTATATAATTAATATTTTATGGATATACATGTATGTTACTTGTTTTCAAGGAAAATAAGTATGGGTTTCTGTTGGAAATATTAAAGTTTTCAAAATCCCAAAACATGGGTAATAATGTTATTGATTAGGCAGGCTTACATTACATACATTACTGTTATAAATATAATGTTACTTTGTGACTGTACGAAAAAAGTAAATAAAAATATATTATTGGGGACAGTCGAGTGGTAACAAGTTTGGGTTTCTCCACTGGGAACCCAAGTGCAATTTCCAGTGTGGCCGTGAGTATGTGTTGCACTGACACATCCAAGGTCATTGGTTTCCTCCGTGTCCTCCAGTATTCTCCACCTCCAATTAATTCTGAATGCCACTGTGTGAGCCATTCGGGATTGCCAAGTATTAGTTATTATAATAATTTGTACAATCCTTGTTAAATAAATAAAGTTAGAAAAAAAATTGTTTTAATTCCTTTAAAAAATGTACATGCAGTTTAACTACATGTTGATGAAATACATATATCCATTATGGTTGAGATATGACATAAGTTACAACATTATCACGTGGCATTTGTATAGTTTATGTGAAAAGTGTTTAATAGTTACTCATTTAAAATTTAACTTGTGAATTAATAGATACGAGGTCCTTAGTTAATTGTGGTAGTTTGTACATTTTATATGGTCTAATGGCTAGCCAAATAAAAAAATGCAGTATGGCTGTTAAATACAAGGTAAGGAATATAAATTTTTAATGTACATAAGCCATGCATTTTTATATTATTATATGAAACATATTATTGCTGTATATAATATATTGCAGGAAATATTAGCAATATCTTAAATGCTTCTTGTCAGATTACTATGCAAATTTTATATAAATCTAATAATCAAAAGAGGAACATAAATTGTAAATTAATCTGGGAAAAACAGGTATCATATCACACTGGTTCTCAGTTATTATTTTTTTCCAGGAAGATTATTGATTTCTCTCCACCCCCACCCCCCCCCCCCATCACACAAAAACACATTTAAAAAAGTAAATTCATGTGCAGTGGCATATGTGGGCTGTGAATATAGGCATATGGTGTTAATTTGTTTGAAAAAAAAAATTATGACAAGATTTATATTTTATGGGAAATTTGTTTCAATTTAGATTTCTCAGTCCTAAAGCAGAACAAATGTCCTACTGGGGAGACAAGGTGATGCACAGGAGGAACACACGGCGACTCGGAATGCCACTGATTGACCAGTTTCTTGCAACCATGATGCGACTGAAGGTAAAGTTGTGGTAATTGTTGTATAAGATTATACTAATTTTAAGTCCAATCTTCTGGATAAAAAATATTATGTAGTACAATGAATATTTCCTTAAGAAGATGTCCCAAAGTGTGTGTATTTGACTGATGTTCCATGGGGATGTGTTGAATCACCAATTTGTGACAGAATCCAGGAGGGAAGTGAGGGTGTTTCCTAAATAACACAGAGTTAAAATATTATTTAAGTACATAACTGTAGCATAATTTAAACATTGTTATGATTTTCCATTTTCTTAATTCAAAATATTGTACACCAGGGGCAGATCCAGGATTTTTGGGAGGGGTGTACTGCTACACCAAAGGGACTAATGCCCTTTAAGAGGTCCACAACACCCAGAAGGGGGGAGGGGGGGGGAGGTCAGCATAAATAATGTGAGGAAAACACTGCAAAAAAAAGGTAATTCCACGCAGTAAGGGGTCTTTAAACTCCCTAAAACCCCCCATTTGGATCTGCCACTGTACAAATAGTGCATATGACCATCTCAGGTGTAGGCTGGCTATGAGCAGTTGAACAATTAATCTAAAGTTATTAAATGATGATTGATAATATATATAGTTAATTAATTTATTAAATTTACAGGTTGGTCTATTCCTGAGAGATGTGGCAGACAGATTTAATGTTTCGACAGCACTGATGTCAAGAGTGTTCACCATGTGGATATTTCTAATGGAGAAGGAACTTGAGAAGCTCAATCCATGCCCAAGCCAGACTATGATAAAACACAGCATTCCTAAACAATATTCCAAGTTTCCTAATATTCATTTTATCATTGATTGTACTGAACTATTTATTGAACGAGCTTCTTCTCTTGTTGCACAAAACCTAACATTTTCAAACTATAAACATCACACTACTGTTAAATTTTTGGTGGCAATTATTCCAAGTGGAGCAGTTTGTTTTGTTAGTCATGCATGGGGTGGGAGAACTTCAGATAGACATATAACAGAACATTGTGGATTCTTAGAGTTAATTGAAGAAGGGGATTTAGTATTAGCAGATAAGGGGTTTTTGATCGGGGACTTACTTGCAAAGAAGAAAGCTTTCCTAAACATTCCTCCTTTTTTGAGATCATCACAATTTACATTATCAGAAGTTCAAGAAACAAAAGACATAGCAGAAGTACGTATTCATGTTGAAAGAGCAATTGGTCGTATTAAGCAGTATCATATTTTAGATCCAGTAATCCCACTTTCTCTGAGAAAAGTTTTGGGTAGTGTATTTCGTGTGTGTTCATTTCTCACAAACTTTGATAAACCACTTGTGGCATAAGTAAAATAACAAGAACACACAACACATATATACACCAGTGCTGTAGTCACGTCTACGCTATAAGAATCTGAGGGAAAATGCCTCAAGTGCAAGCCAGAGTCCCTGATGATTAAATTTGAGTATAATCAATAAAGTTACCACAGTTAGGCTCCCACTGAATTAATTTCAGTGCAAGTATCCTCATTTTTTGTATATTATCTATAATTTCAATCAACATTGCATGTTATCATTGACTACTACCTAAATGTTATCCCTTACTTAAATGCAAGTGTTCTCACAACTTGTGCATATGAATCGCTTAATATTTATTAGCAAGTATATTTACAACTTAAATGTTATCATTGAATGTAAAATAAACCTGCAATATCTCTGTGTTAACACTTACTACATACAATTCTCCCTACAATTAGTTAGCTATGAGCAGGTATGTTCATAAACAAGGGACCCATAGGTCATTGCTCACCTGTTAAAAGTTAAAAATCTAAAATAATATTAAATGGAAATAAAGTCTGAGAGGAACAGGTAATAAAGACCATGTATAGTTGATATGATCAAAGATATTGTCGCAAATAATATTTTGTGATCTGACCATATGTTTCCTAATGTTGAACTGAAGCATGTTACGGCAGTTTGTGAATATATCATCTATACTATTACCATGCTCGTTGGCTTTTTGATCAGCTGTTGACAATTCAGCAGTTTACACATTTAATTATTCTGGGGGGTACTTCTGAGCCTCATAGCTAACACAGACTTAATTTAAGGTTTCCAAGGAGATTTTTCATGGACCTCCCTGGTTGTCAAGTAAGAAGATTCTAGGTGCAGTGTTTACGATTTGTGCCCAGTTAACAGATGGATAAAGGGTGATCACTATAGCTCAGACGACTTTCAGTCAGAAGAGCTAAAACTGATCTGTTACTGATTTATTCACTTAAACTTTGGTAAAACAATTTCAGGGACAATAAAGGTCTCATAGAAGGAAACTAATTTTGGCAACATTTCTTCCTTCCACAGTTGAGGATCAAAAGCAACTGAAATGATCTCCATATCCTGTGGAGTCCATACAATCATATGACACATGTTGCAGCCCATCAATGCCATTTGCCCTGTTACCTGGTAATAGTAACCAGATGTTTTCCTTAGCTCTAGGCTCCCATCATCATTTATATCAATATGAGGGTAGCCACTTTCCACAAGTTCTTGAACAGTTTTGTCCCTTCCTGTGTAGGGACATTTCACCTCAACAACAACATCCACTGTAACTCCATCTGGACTTGTTCCAATGTATGGATATGTGTTGTGTAAACACAACCCACAAGCATCAACTTTAACCCCAAGGAGTTCTTGATACTCAGCCAGGGCATGGGCTTCATGTTCCTTCCCCCATTCTATAGCTTGGCCGTATGATTTGCTTCAAACAGAAAAACAGGAAAAAATACAATCCTCATATTTCACTGTTATGAAATTAATACAAATTATTAAAATTTTTTCATGTTAATTATGTTGTTAACCTCATATTTATCATAACTATTGGCCCATGGTGATTAGCTGAATCTGACATTGAAGGCTGTATCACATAAATAGGTAACAGTGATCTATTTTAGGTTTCCAAGAAAAAATACCCTAAATTGTCTGTATGTAATTGAGGATTTCCTTGGCCTTACCATTAAGATTTGTGCCCTGTTAATGGACGGATGTACATACAATGGATAAAGAGTAACTGCTTTAGCTCAGATGACTTTCAGTCAGCTTCACAAGAAACAATAAATTATTAAATGCTCATGAATTTTGGTTTAAAATACTATTTAATATATCAACTAAGTGGAATATATAAAACACAAATGTAATTATTTAACCTGTGTTTAATTCATATTAATTTTACCAAGCAGTAAATGTTATTATCAAATATGAGTAATTGGGATGTACCTGATACCCATTATACTCTTCATCAAGGTCTTGGAAGGCATGCTGTGACACTTCATTATGTCTCCAAACAGGGAACTGGTAAGGCGGCCCTTCCTAAGTTGCTGCCACATTGGGTTTCTGCTTTGACCTTTTGTCCCATTGAACACCTTTTCTTGAACTTCTGCTGTTATCGGCCTCATTATTATTTCTGGTGGTGTGTGACCTATAGTAGTATGATGAATTTGATAAGTGTGCCAAATTTCCTCACAATTTAAATAATATAATTTTATGATATGTATAACAAAATTATGAATGTTAATGAACAAATGAACAAAATTGCAAACTTTCTATTATTTTTTTTATAAAATTTAGGCAAAGAATGGTATGTATTTCAACATTATTAAACTTTTTAATGAAAATACTACATCAATTAAAGCTGCTAACTGTTCCTTTTTATTAGCTCAGGAAAGGCTGGTTGGATGGTCATCAAATTTGGTGTGGTTATGGGTCTTGATGAACATAAGATAATATGCATGAATGATGATGCCACCTATATTATCTTAATTAGTTTCCTGTGCAAGGACATTTTGTTGGCTGTGGGTCATGACCCATGGGTCACTTTTTACAAAATTCCCTTAGAGACTGAGTTTCCCATAGTACAATGTATTTTTTAACTACAATACATGTATCCACTGAATCACAGGGGCATGTGCTATGTCATGAATGGAATGTTTCATCATGTGAGATCTCTTTAAATCTAAATTAGGCATCAGAGATGCCAAAGTATGGCCAGACTTTGGTAACACCACCTTTAAAATAGGCCATGTCTTAATGCCCCTATCTTTTGAAATGCTACATAGCACAAGACACTGATCCAATAAATTACCACTTACCATGATTGTCTGATCAACTTGGGCAGTTCAGGCTAATTACCCGGTACTCACCTTAATACTTTTTTGTTTGGTATCAAATCAAATGTGTATAATGTTTAAAATGAATGTGTAAATGTTTGCAAAGTTATATATCTACGTTTCATGGATGGGGAATATAATTAACAGTATTTACCTGACTCAATTATAAGGGTGTGCATATCATCAGGTGCTGTGCAGGTTGAAACAGTGATTTCCAGGGCAGCATCTGGAGGCTGAGGATGAATTCCCCACAGATGTCCAATAGCTAGTTCACCACATGCGCCTATTAGCTCTTGCACAGCAGTCATGTAATGGTTATCTGGTTGATCCCTGTGTGCTGGTGCTCTGGGATCAAAGGTTGTAGTGGTTGGATTTGATTCTGTGTCTTTACTAACTGAAAATAGTTACAATACAGAGTACATATTGCTGAACGAAAATAAATAATAATAATACTATCATAAGTTAATACTGTATGCACAAAACTGGGGATATGAATGGATAGTTTCATTCAAGCATAAAAAGTAAATATTTATGATCCTTAATTTTAGTTTGCTGCAAATTGAGTCCCTTGCAACTCTGTTTAAATTAACATATCAAGTACAGAGATAACACAGTTTTTGAGTCTAAATGAAGTTCAAGATAAAAGGGAAAGGAAGTTCCCTTAAAAACTGAACGAGGGTTTACGGTTTGATATTTTAATTAGGTCTTTGAAAAATGAATACTGTAATTAACTTTTGATACCTTTTCTGTACTTAGGAGAAGTAACTTCAATGTTAAGAAGTTGTTGTGGCTCCAGTTTCATTGCTCTGGGAATGTTCCACTGGCTAGATTTTGAGGTCCGTGAAATGCTTCCACTCCTTTTGCACTCTTCAAGTGAAAACAACATTGCCCCAATGTGGCTACAGTGTTGGGCAAGACTGAAATTAACAAATGTTGAATAAAATTATTATAAAGTGTTTTTTATGTAAATGTTCAAAGTACAATTTTTTTCACAAACCACTAAAAATTATCCAAATTATACATAAGTTGTTGTAACAGATCAATAAACAAATTTTAAGTTTTTATGCATTAAATTCATGCATAAACATTAACATGCATAGATTTAACATGTTTTTATAATTTACATATGTGGGGAATGACATATATGTGAACTTTTACAACTAATAATGAGTTTGGGTAATATGAAATATATTACTCTTGACATGTTTTAAGTTAAATTGCTATAACTAACAAAACATAAATGTATGCTAATTTCATATGACATTTCATATTTTTATTCATGTTAATTAACTTATTTTTACATTGAATCTCATTGATATGTCACAACAGTACTTTTAATTGTTATCAATGTTTATTACATCAACTAAATTAACTTCTCTTGTTTTACACTTGAAAACTGACATTTTTTATTGATGTAGACAAAAAATCATTGCTTACTCAATTGGGCAGTCACATGTTGCAGCAAGTATTGCTCCATTGTTTCTCACAGCAACAAAGCAGGTGTATCTTTTACTCTTCTGTGAAGCAATACATCTACACCGAGCATATACTATATCATTCACCTGCAAAAAAATTAATTTTCAATCAATCATCTGGATATATATATATATATATATATATATATATATATATATATATATATATATCAGGGTTGGACGCGTAATACCCAGGCAGGTAAACCTAAGTGGGTAATACTCTTTATTACCCGGGCTGAAAATAAGTGTTAAAACCCATATGTAGGTTTTATGGGCAATATAATATGGACTTTTCTGAAACTTTTTGTGTTTATATATGATTTCCAAAGTACAAAGTAGTGTAATATTAGGAAATCCTGTCATATATTAACATATTAGTATTACTGTTTACATGTGATTGAATTGTAAAGAAGCAAGTCAATAACTGTCCAAAAAAGTGAATTTAAATGAACAGTGTCATCAGTTTTTCAATTAAGAGTTCCTTATCAGAGCCCTATAGAATTCATAATCTTGAAAGCCTTCTTTTTCCCAGTCAGTGTGTATTAATTTAATAATGTGCATTGCTGTGCTATTCAGCACAAATGACTAGACAAAGTGAATTGACAAAGTAGAAACATCAAGGCTAGCCAGTCATGACAGCCTGACAGGAGATTTTAATTGTATCAAGGTTTCTGAGAAATCCCCTTCCCAACCATCCCTTGACTAACTGATATCTACATCTAGGCATTTGTTAACAGTTTAAACTGCACAAGACCTCTTTTAGCCTGCCCATAAATACTGGTAAGAAACAATAGAGGCTGTGGCTGGGGTGTGCACTGCACAAGATAGGTGGCTGAATCAGCAAAGAAATGTTAAGTGAATATCAGTCAACTTGTGCTTGATCATCATTTTCTTCAGAGTGGAATTGTGGTATTATCCCATATGATGAGATGATTACTGAATTATGTATCTAAGAAGTTCCGTATATAGATGTTTTTTTTTTTATTTTTTATACTTACATGTGAAAAAAAGTTGATACAATATCTATAATTAACTGAGTAAATGAAGTTAGTGTAAAAGACTTGCTAACCATGCTACATTTTAAGTATGCACTGAAAAAATATCCAAAATAAAATTATCAAAATGATTTCTAGTAGCCAGTTTCTGGTAGCCAGAAGCCACTTCTACATCAGTTTGACTTTACATCCACAAAGCAATCCACTTTCAAAGTTTCAATGAAAAAGTCCTGAAAAAAAAGTGAACTGATGGGCAATGGTATGAGTACTCTATGTTTACAATGTGTCTAAAGACTCACATTTTTTTCTCATTTTTTTCAGTTAAGTGTATCATAATTAAATGTGTTATGTATTAAGTATTATATATCAGACAATGCTATTGATATTGCTTTATATTAACAAATATATAAAGCACATAATCATATTTACCACTGCATATAATCATATTCAATTTCAGATTGATATCATATTGCCCATAAAACAGGTAAAACCCATAAAAACCAGGTTTACCCAAGAAAACCAACTGGGCTGGGCTTTATGCTTAAATCCCAGGTTTTGCCCAACCCTGATATATATATATATATATATATATATATATATATATATATATATATACATATATATATAATCTTCACAATTTTTCCAGATTATTAAACATTTATGACTCAATATTTCATTCACATTACCTGAGCAAAAATCTATAAATTACACGTGAACCCCCCCCCCCCCCCATATTTTTTTAGCAAAAAAATATCAGTCATACTCAATCCTTAATTTAAAATTTCTTACCAATTTAGCTCAAAAACCATTAATGAGTTAAATGTTATTGTAACTAATTTTTTATTCAACCAAAATTAAATTTTTAAAAATAAGGATTTCAATTTGTACAATCCATAATTAAAAAATTGACATTTATTTTCAGTACTATGATATTGAGTGAACATGCTAATAATATATACATAACATGATAATTATTATTATAATTATGTTACTTACATATATGCACTGATTAACATGCCCATTTTTCAAATATCCCTTAAATGTGTGTTTTTCTTTTTTTTAATCCATGAATTTTGCATATGCTTTTGTAAATTTGATCTTTTGAAGTTTTGTTTACATCACTTACCACGGAAACACAAATGTCACTGACATCTCCTGCCGCCGTGTGCTTCACCGCCCGGTCAAATGCTTTAAATGTCCCCTTTTCTGTTCCACGGAAGTGAGTATAAATGTCTAGGAATCTGATTCTTGGTACCAGGTACAAATTGTTATATGTTAGAGACACGTAATTAAGCTCACTGTCATCAAATGACAGGGGAGTCTCGCACATGTCAATGTTTACAATCGGTTGATCAGCTGTCCTGATGCCGCTGTCGCATGTCGCTCCCTCTGTTAAACCACAGGGGCGTTTGTCCATAATGCATTTGATTAAATCCGTTCGAGTCAGCCTCTTACAACATTCTTCTCCATAATTCAGGGACCTGGCTATGCCCTCCAAATCTTTTTTCCTAAGTTTTTTCAGGTCTCTTTCCTGGTAGGCCATGGTTGTTTACATTGGATTCAGAATGGCTTTTGCCCGCCGGAAGCGGTTCCGCGCATGCGCGAGTGACGTATGCATAAATTAGTGAATTCCCCAATGGACTCCTCAATTCCCTTTTTTAGTGACTGACGCAATGTTGAGTCCATAGATTGCCCCTGCAGTTAACTGCGATTATAACACCCCATACACATCTGTGGGATTTAACATATACCACTGATTAATGTTCAGTAAATCCATGTGTACTGTATATTTGACCACTGAAAATATTAACATAATAGAACACAGGACTGAAGCATTATACAGGACTGCCACCCAGTGCAAGATGTTTGCCGGGCTGTTAATGCTTCAATTTCCTCTGGACAAATAATTCAGTTGTTGATGTTCTGAGGTGCTTTATGCTTCATGCTATTTACATTTTATTACAGTACGCCTTTCGACATACAACATGATGTCAACATTGGTATGTTAAAACCAAATGAATTATTTTTTATTCAATATCCTTACTAAGAGTAACAGATCGTATCGTGCTATAACCCCAGTTATCCCTTTGGTGGGCCGGCGACGTAACAGAAACCTGAAACCTGTTGCGTCGACGTCGGCGGCTATAGTTAGATGGTCACTATAAAACCCCTTAAAACACTTATTCCGGGGTGATTTACGCTTGGATTTACACCAAAATTGAACTTCGTTGACACTTTCACAATACCTACCTTTTTGATAAATTTAAATAAGATCCGTTTTACCGTCTCCAGGTATCGTCCGGACACACGCGAATAAGCAAACCCGCAAGGACCTACCTTTAACATCGCACTTCCAATGACCAGTAGTTCCGCTACAGTGAAGAAGAAATGCTACTGAGATGAAAAACAGTAAAAGACGTATGTATCATCGCACACTTTTTTTTAGAAAAAGGCTGGTTAGGCGTGAGAACATAATACATTTATCCAAATATATTTTTATTTGAAATTAAATAATCATTGATAGTTAAAACAAAAACAATGAATGTTTCCTTAATCAAATGAACCCTGGTATTATCTGAAAAGAAATAATTTAAATTACAGTATCAACTTGTCAGTAACTCTGACGACTGTAAATATCACTGTGGATATAACATACATAAAACTGAAAATAAATAAGAAGAATGGGGGAATCAATATTTTATTTGTTACAAAGTACATTCTATATTCAACAACATATATGACTCTATTTTTTCACAATGAAACTTGAACAATGTATATGCAATTTGTACATGTAACATCTCTTTCGTCCTAACGAAGCGGGACCGATTTGGATTTTTACTCAAAACGAATCTCTTCTGTTTGGGCACTGTGGGAAGGACCGAACTACTTGACAAGTGTAGTCTACTTTCTTGTCCAAAGGTTGCAGGAGCTATTCCGCCGACTAACTGCGTAAAAAGTAATGCCTTACCTTGTTTTGATTTTGTATGAGACAATCTAAAATATGACAAAACAGATCACAGCGTTTACGAATTATTCCTTGTCTGAGAACTGATAATAAAAAAGCCAGTCAAACTTATGACGTCAGTCAATTGAAGGTGACGGGTGACCGAACATTGTGACGTCTTTGTGACGTCACTGTTCTCTAACGAACACAAAACGCAGCCATAACCACGGAAAGTGTACCATGGAGGAATGTACTGTCCAGCAGTGCCGATAAGACGCCATCCACGGTATTTCAGCATAAATAAGGAAAAAGAGTCGCAAAGTTAATTCGTTTTACATGATATATTACTACTTTACACAAAATACAACGCATTTTAACGGACTACATTGGCTCCTGTTCACCACTTGTATATTCCGCCGTCAGTGTACATGTTGATGCCGCGCATGTTCATGCCGCGCGGTGCATTATTGGAGTCAGATTTTGACTCCAACAATCCCTAGACAGCAGTGTCGTACTCCTGAGAGTCCGAATCTGCGCAGTGTGCGCCATCTTCAGGACTCCCGGCAGACTGGTTCCAACTCAAGTATGATTTATATATGATAAAAATAAGCATTTCGTTTGTTCAGAGAAGTTATTAAAAGTTGGCTGTACATTTCGTGTGATATTTATGATTAGATTAATAGATATTGATAATAAACCAATGCCACGTACAGTGGAATATCAAGTATTCAGTATATCGTATGATTCGTATCATCTATACATCCATCAGTCAATTTCTGTGCAAAAACTCATTTTCAATATTTGGAAATTTTAAATAACTAAAGAAAGTAATTTTATAAGTAATCTTCACAGATAACCATCCAGAATTGCGAGAACGTCCATGGCAATCAGTGTGAGCGAGCAGACTGGAGTTGGAACCAGTCTACATGTAGGTCAGGAGTTGCAACTGGGAGTACTTAAGATGGCGTTGTACGCCTGTCTCTATGCTTGGCTTGAGGGCCTTAATAGAGCAGGGTACCAGTCTATATATGGCCGGGACCGAAACGGCAACCACGCGGGACCGAAACGGTAATTGGCAAACCTCAATCGGCCTCGGGACCGAAAATGGCATGGGACCGAAATCTCCTGTAATAGACTTCCGAGGGAGGGTATAATTCGCTGATCAGCGGTCTGCAGTATAAAACGCTGATCAGCGCGCTGATCAGCGACCTTTCAATTAAAGCATTAATTTCAGGCAAATTAGCACCCATAAAGCAACCTTCGACTATTTTGTGATTAAATATGATCAAAAGACACCATTTTTATCAATAGTACGTATTTTCAAACATGTATATATTTTTTGTGTTTTTGTAAAAATTTTAAACATGAAACGCAATTAACCTATATCTGCCAGTTACTTTTTCGCTGATTAGCACCGCTGACCAGCGACCTTTCAATGCAAGCATTAATATCAGGCAAATTAGCCCCCATATAGCAACCTCAGACTATATGCGATTAAATGTGATTAAAAGACACAGGTTCTATAAGTATTACGTATTTACAAACCTAGGAATACATTTTTAATGAGTTACTTTTTATGCATGAAACCTTTCTATACCAACTACTATTTCGCTGATCAGCAAACTGCGCAATCGCTTGACGCTAATAAGGTGCTCACCGGCAATGATTTATTTCTTGGTTATGATACCTGTCATCAGTGATTCTCTATAATGGTAACATCTCCCCAGTTGTTTAACTTATTTCCTGTGAAAACCGAATGATTACCACATGTTCCCCACCGACCACTCGGTGAAATTAGCTGACAGTAGTTTGTTGGTAGGTGTTCACCGGCCATGCAGGTGATAGAAATAGCTGAGATATATACTTAATTAATTAGTTTGAATGTATTTAAAAATTTTAATTTATTTTACAATATTCTGCACATATATTTCTGTGAAATGCCCCTTATGAATCCACAGCAAAATATTGTCGACTGTGGATTTTTTTGAAATCGCTAATATTGTTGAATATTGTTTTTATAAATTTGAAAGTAGGCCTATAGAAACTGGGAAAACAACATGTATTTTGATCAGACAAAAGTGAGAGGACATTTACTTAACTGTTTAGAAGAAGCCTATTTAGTCCATTCCTAAAAGAATCCATAATAAGATTTACAATTAAGTGAAAGGGTCTTTCTACGAAAAACTTTTGCTATTTCAGCAGGTATACAGCATCTGAAAAATAATATCTTTATATTTATTTAAAAAGTCTAACATAGCAATAAAAATGTAAACTATATAAAATTACTTTCAGCAGAGCAGGTTGTTTCATGAAAAATTATAGTTTTGGCTAATTTAATGCCCTGAGTGTATTAGCAATTTCATCACCGGTACAGGCTTTAAGCAGTGTTTGGAATTTATATTTTTTAAAGATTAAGCTGGATATTTTCATGCAAAATTCACGGTCCCGCATAGTTGATTTAAAAAAAAATAAAAAAAAGGTTCACCTGTACGATGTATTTTATGATAAATATACTAGTATATTTTAGCCCCGTAAATTGCGTATTTTTAATTTAATGTGTTCCATTTATATGCTGAAACAAAATACAACAGCAACCAGGCCATGCACAGAAGGTATATAATGTAATAAATAGAAGGAAAATATAGTATCTATCTCGGTCAATAAAAATGTTGGCGATAAAAGTATTTCTAATATTTTTCTAAGTCATTTTTTTTAATCATGCCTATTTTCAATATATAGGTTTGTTCAAGAAGGAGAATGGTGTTGAATTAAAATAAATGTAATCATTAACAAAATTATTACTTAAAACATGCAGACTTCTATTTTAATAAATATTTTAAAAGTTTAATATTTAAAAATACATAACGCATTGATTCCTTTAAAAACGATGAAATTCTAAATTACAATGCCAGTTTGTAGAATTAAGCTGTTACATCTATCCTGTCACCTTTTTATTTTAACACCCTTCATCGACATTCACCACAGTTGAAAGTTAAAAATAACAGGGTTGTTTGATTTAAATCACCTCGATATAAATGGCCGATTTAAATCGCGATTTAAATCACTTGATTTTTTAAAAATAACTGATGTGAATCAGCTTTTATAAAAAAAAGTTTTTCTCTATTTTGTTCTTCTTTTTAACAAATATTTTCAATCCAATCGTTTTCATTTTATACTAAGTGCTTTAGAGGCACTTTGAAAGAATGTTACACCCTCACGATGTCTGATTTAACAGCATTGTTTTTATTTTCATCTGTAAAATGCAAAACCAATAAATAACCAACATTTTCCCCAAAAAATAAATAATAAATAACTTTCTGTCGGCTGCATTTATGAACTCTTTTAAAGGAGAATATTCAATAGTGGATATAAGTGAATATAATAAATTCTGCAGCGCCCCCTACTGTTAGCTAATATCTCCGAGTGGTCGATGGGGAACGGATATTTGAAAGTTGTATGTGGTAGTCTGGAAGGGGCGATGATAAAACAACTGATGGTCCTCTATGTTACTATTATAGAAAATCACTGATGTCAGCTTGACAGGTATCTTAGTCAAGACATACGTAAATCTTTGCTGATGAGCACTTTATCAGCGTCATCAGCGTCGTTTGCTGATCAGCGAAATAGCAGGTGGTAGAAAGATTCCAAAGGCCATGCATAATATGTAGCACATTAAAAATATATACGTATGTTTGTATAAATGAAATATTTATAGCACATGTGTCTTTAAACCACGTTTCATGTGGAATAATTAACACAATAAAAAATATATTTATATATTTGAAAATACGTAATACTGATAGAAAAGGTGCCTTTTAATCATATTTAATCACAAAATAGTCGGAGGTTGCTATATGGGGGCTAATTTGCCTGAAATTAATGCTTTAATTGAAAGGTCGCTGATCAGCGCGCTGATCAGCGTTTTATACTGCAGACCGCTGATCAGCGCGCTGATCAGCGAATTATACTCTCCCAACTTTCGACTTTTTACTTCTGAGTTTTATTAACTGTTGTGTTTCACGTGGAATAATTAACACAATAAAAAATATATTTATATATTTGAAAATACGTAATACTGATAGAAAAGGTGCCTTTAAATCATATTTAATCACAAAATAGTCGGAGGTTGCTATATGGGGGCTAATTTGCCTGAAATTAATGCTTTAATTGAAAGGTCGCTGATCAGCGAATTATACTCTCCCAATTTTCGACTTATCACTTCTGAGTTTTATTAACTGTCGCGCCGTTTAGTCCCCCCCCCCCCCCACCCAGAGTCCCGCTCTTCCCAGCCACGACAAGATGAATCTTTCAGAGTACAGTAAAAACAACACGAATAACCATCTGGTGGGTTCAGAAGTACCTGAGTGTACGAGAGAAGAGGCATGCTGGCTTGGGATTGACGAGGCAGGCAGAGGCCCAGTGCTTGGTGAGACCGACGATCATTTTCTCAGTTAATTTAATATACGAAGTGTGTATTGTTGCACGATTGCCCTCCTGGGAGTTTACCCGGGAATACATCCCCACCTAGTGTCATGGTAACCAGGGGGATTTCCCTTGGTGATGCCACTGACCAGGAGAGCCCCTGGGGTAAATTCCAGCTTTGGGGACACAGAGCTGGCCAGGCTGTAACAGGAGCCGGGGATACCCTGGTATTTGAGTCTGTGACCCCGCTCTCTTGGTGCTGAGACAGCAAAGCGACGAGGCGTGCCCCAGAGACCCTCTTGCGATATCCAGTACTAGCCCTTCTTCTCTTCATTATATTCGGTTCGTATATTTACATTATCTATATATTTCTCATGTTTATATTGTATAGGAGCTGGTTGTAATAGTTTGCTCTCAAGGGAGTGTAGCAAAACAGCCAACTAGTTGCATAGATCAAATATGTATTTATAATCTCAATAAATTACTTGGTTTGATATAATTATTTGTTACTGTTCTATGTATGCTATTCTCCTTGTGCGCGGCCACCAGTCACGCTACCTTTAATTAATAGCTGGACCCCAGTCTAGTAACATTGGTGGCAGCGGTTTTTACGGCCCTCGCCTCACTTTATCATATGCATGTTCCCATATATTGTTTTAATCTTGTGTTGATCGATTGTTCTGTTTCACTTTAGTTTTCTATAACATTACTAGGCTATTATTTGTTTGTTTATTTGTTGTTTGTATATGTTTAATTATTTGATTAAATCACTTCATTGTTTAGCCATTTGCTAGTTTGCTTTTAATGTAATCTCAGCAGTATACTCTGCCTGGCCCTTACTTGCCACGCGGTCCCAGCACCAGGTCCTGGTCATTAATCATTGCCCCCTCTACTGCCTACTCAGCTGCCCTGGCCACGCTAAATTCCATCCCGGATTTTATTGTCACTCTATGCTGACAGGGTTGACCTTCCCTTGTTACCAGTAGCTGGGCTGCCTGCCCATTAATATCACCAGCCCCGGCTCTGTATATGTTGTCACTTCACTAGTCTGGTAATTTGTTTTCCATCCACCCCCTTTATGGCCTTGGACTATCCACTTAAATTTAGCTCCTTCTTCGGTTTCATTTTACCCTGTGCTGTCCGGCCTACCAGCCTCTTGTATAATTTTTAACACCCCCTGGCTATTGGTTCGGTCTAGTACTTGTCCCGTCATCCACTTCTGTTATTTAATTATTTGTCCTCTCCCTGCGTGAAATATTTTGTGCCGCCCCCCAGTGCTGGCTATTGGCAAATCTCTCTGCCATTTATTTATATTGCATGTACTGTCAGTAACCTGACCGGTGGGTTTTTGTGACACCCACCCTGTTGTCATTAGTGTCCTTTGAAGTCCATCCCATAAGTATTACCACTCACAGTCCTTTCTCTTTCTTTCCTTTGCCTTTCACATAATTGTTAATCAATTGGGTTTGATGTCTGATTGATTGATTGATTAATTAATTTATTGATTATTCCTTAATTAATAATTAATTCCTTGGAATGATCAATCAATAAAATTAATTCCGTTATTTCCCTCTTCTTTGTTTCTCATTTTCATCCTTTTTTTTTTATAGTTAATTATTCCTTAATTGATCAGTTATTTCATTACTTTATTATTTTTTTTTATTTTGCTTGACTCATAGTTGAATCATTCATTAATTGAATATTTGATCAGTTTGATTCACTTGATCCAAATATTTCTGTTTTTTTTTTTTTTTTCTTTAATATTATTTATTTTGTCTCTTCCTCTTTATTGTCGATTTTGCTTAGATTATTGATTGTTTGATTGATTAACTGATTGGAAATGATTGATTCATACTTGATTTGATTTATATATAGTAATTATTTCATTCTGTTCTTTTTTTTTTTTTTTTTTTTTTTTATTTTATTTTCCTCCATTTATTATCCCTCTCTGTTGATTTTGATTATACAATTGACTGCCTAGTTAATTAATTAATTAATTGATTGATTGATTTTAATTTTTTTTTATTATTATTTTTTTTATTATTTCTTTTTTTTTTTTATTTTTTTGGACACTCTTGGGTTCCTTGCCCCATTACCTTCCATTTTATGTATCGCAATGTCTCATCCACATAGAGCATCCGTTCCCCCTACGGGAAGGTCGTTGCATCCTAACACTTCCTTGACCTCTGATCAATTCCTTCCTCCCGCCTCCCAGCCCAGCCGGGATTTCGCCCCGCAGGGATCTATTCCAGTGCGAGATGGCATCTATTACGGTCCTACCCTAAGGGCAAATGAGGGTCTGGCTCCAGATGGTCGGCCCATTCCTGCTCCAGTGGGTCACCCCCTCCAAGGCAGCACTCCCCATCCACCTATTCGGGGCCCACTATCAAGCCCTGGGCTGCCTATGCCCAATCTGACCCCTGCCTTGGCTGATTCGGCGCAAATGGCCCCATCCTCTGCTCCTGCTGCAGCCTCGGGGGTTCGGCCCATTTTCCCAGGCTCTCGCTTATCTACCGCTTTCGACACTCCGATGCCCCACTCTGACCCCCCTCCTCCTCCAGTTCCATGCTATCCTTTACCGTATCCCCAATCCCCCATGAATGTTCCTCTAGTACCAAACTCTCCGTACTATAACTTCTACCCCCCTCCATCTGACTCTAAAGAACGTGTACCCATATTACAACCCGGCACGTTTGACGGCACTAGTTCTTGGCCGGAGTTCGTACGCCGTTTTGAGGAATGTGCCAGGGGCAATAACTGGTCACGTGGGACCATGCTCTCCCAGCTCCGACACAGTTTGATTGGTGAAGCTGGATCTATCGTGCACAAAAATCCTCGGGCCCACTCCTGGACCTACGATCAAGTTCTTCAGGAGGTGGGGGCTGTTTATGGCCCACTTTCGGGGCGGGCCAACACCTTGGGTATCCAGCTGCGGCAGCGGGTCCGTAAACCAAACGAACCTCTGCATGTGCTCCGCGATGACATTGCTGAGCAGGTGTCCATCGTATATGGGCACCGTTCCTGGGAAGCCCAGGAGACCGCTGCAGTTGAGGTGTTTTGCAACGCCTTGCTTGACCCAGCTCAAGTAGAGAAACTCATTGACGCGGACCCTCAGACACTCACTGAAGCCTATAAGATCGTTCACCGTCTTGAAACCACTAAAAAGGCTGCATACGCGTCGACTCAGTTGATGAAATCTTCTGGCCGACGTGTGCAGTTCGATAATGACTCTCGTCGGCCCACTTCCCCGGCCCGGGCGGCCCTCCCCTCTGTTCCATCCACTCCAGCCCCCTCGGAGATTGCTGCCCTTCGTGAGGAAATTAACTCCCTCAAATCGGCATTAGCTGCGTTGCGTTTCCCACGTGGCCGTTCCCCCTCGCCTAACCCAAGGAGTACTGGTCAATCGAGCTCCAGGCGGAGCTCTTCTCGGGAGGGGTCGAGTGAGCGGAAATCGTCCACGTCTATTAAGTGTTTCCACTGTGGAGGCCGTGGCCATATGGCAAAAGAGTGCCCCACTCCTAAGCAGCAGGAAAACTGCTGAACGGGGCCCCTATGGGACAAGAGGCCCTGTCGCCAATTGTTCAGTCCCGACAAACCTCTCTCCAGAAACAGCTCGGTTTGCCTAACAGTCATTCCCCTGGTAACCAAGGGACCGCAAGTGTCAATACAGGTGTCACCACCTGTAGTCAGTCTAAACCAAATGCCCTACTTGGGGATCCAAGTATGGGCATTTACGTATATGGGTTAATACATGACACTGAAATGCGCTGCCTTCTAGATACTGGTGCAGGCAGAAACCTTATGTCCCCCCAGCAGTTTAAACGTCTGGGCCCGGATATACAACCCTCACTGGCCCCGATTGACATAGTCTTAATGTCAGCTATGGGTACACACTTGACAGTTTATGGTCAAGTGGATTTGCCATTGCAGCTAGGTAGAGCATGCTGCACTGTCCATTTTGTTGTGGCGGACATTGTGGAGGAAGTAATCTTGGGTGTTCCTTTCTTGCAACAGGCCAAAGCAAAGTTAGACTTTGCTAGACCAAGATTACACTTGTACGATCACACTGTCCCCTGCTATGATGCACAGGCAAATCCACTGGCAGCACCGGTTAGGTTGCTAAAGTCGGTGACCGTAGCCCCTGGTGCTGAGCACATTGTTCCTGGACGGGCTCATCTGCGAGATTTGACAGATAAAGTTGCATTACTCGGCCCAACTAAGGGTTTCATCAAGAAACACCATGTGTTGGTGGCCCATGCTCTCGTCAACACTGAATTGCCGGGAACATCTGTACCTGTACGGATTTTTAACCCTGGCACCGTACCAGTATCCCTGCCTAGGGGAACTTTGGCAGCATTTCTACAGCCGGTCGAAGCTGTTGTACAAAGGAGCCCGGTGCACAAAGCCTGTGGTGTTACCGAGGGAGACTTGGCTGGTTCTCTTATAAATAGACCCCTTGACATCCCTGAACACCTCTCGGAGCTATACGAGAGGAGTAGCCAGGGCTTGTCAGAGGAACACAGCCGTTTATTGGCTAAATTGTTAGTTAATAATGCTGACGTTTTCTCAAAAGGGCCACATGACCTGGGTCGAACTAAACTGGTACAGCATGACATACAACTGGTAGATGAGAAACCGGTTAAAGTTGCTCCCCGGAGGATGTCCAGGGAAAAACAAATGGAAGCTGACAGACAAGTGGAACAAAACTTGCAACTTGGTTTAGCTCAGCCAAGCCAATCTGAATGGAGTTCAGGTTTGGTGATGGTAAAAAAAAAAGATGGCACCCTACGCATGTGCGTGGACTACCGCAACCTGAACGATAAGACTGTAAAGGATGCTTACCCACTTCCCCGCATTCAAGATACCCTTGATACCTTATCAGGGGCGAGGTGGTTTTCCACCCTTGATCTAGCGTCAGGATACTGGCAGGTGGAACTTACACCAGAGGCAAGAAAGCGGTCAGCTTTCTGTACCCGCAAGGGCCTTTGGGAATGGACAGTTATGCCATTCGGCTTGTGTAACGCCCCCTCAACCTTCCAAAGATTGATGGACCGGGTTTTAACAGGGCTCCAGTGGCAGACTTGTTTAGTCTATCTAGATGACGTTATAGCTGTCAGCCATGATGTACCCCAGATGATTGATCGCTTGCGTGAAGTTTTCAGCCGGCTGCGGAAAGCTGGATTAAAGTTGAAACCTAGCAAGTGCGACCTGCTTAGGAAAGAGGTTAAGTATCTGGGGCATATCGTTTCTGAACATGGCGTATCCACCGATCCAGAGAAAACCAGGGTCATCTCTGACTGGCCAGTTCCTCAGAATTTGCACGAGGTGCGGCAATTTCACGGAATGGCATCCTACTATAGGCGGTTCGTCAAGGATTTCTCCACCATAGCCGGTCCACTTACAGACCTCACAAAGAAGAATGTCCAATTTGCATGGACCCCGGAACGACAACTTGCATTCCAAACGCTCAAAGATAAACTGGTAAGTGCACCAGTTTTAGGCTACCCTAGTGAAACTGGTGGTAGTTATGTCCTTGACACTGACGCCAGCAACATTGGCATTGGAGCTGTCCTGTCGCAGATACAAGAGGGGGAGGAGCGTGTGATAGCATATGCCAGTAGATCTCTGTCTTCCACAGAGAAAAACTACTGTACCACGCGCAAAGAGCTGCTAGCTGTAGTGACTTATACAGCTCATTTCAAACAGTATCTGTTGGGAAACCCTTTTGTTGTGCGAACAGATCACAGCAGTCTACGATGGCTGGTGAACTTCAAGGAGCCAGAGGGCCAGCTCGCTCGGTGGCTGGAGAAATTAGGTGAGTACACTTTTGACATCCAATACAGGCCGGGTAACAAGCATCAGAATGCTGATTTCTTATCCCGGCCACCTTGCCGTCAAAGTTGTCCTTGTCGGGTTAAAACTTCCAATGTTGCAGGACCCCTCGATGACATCGGGGGTACTCCTAGCCAGGCGGAACAACCGCAGACAAAGGGAGGTGTTTCATCCTTAACTCAGACTGTGATGCCATTGCCTCCTTTAGAGGGACTTTATAAACCCCAGTCAGTCCTGTCTGTGCAGGAGGGCCGTAAGGAAAGTCCATTGCCTATCAATTGGACTATAGAGGAGCTCAAGGAGGCCCAAATAAAGGACCCGGAGATTGGTGCAATTCATAATTTTAAAATTCAGTCTGACTCCAAGCCCTCATGGTCTCAAATTTCTCACCTTGGACCAGCATCAAAGTCCTACTGGAGTCAGTGGGACAGGCTGGAGTTGAGAGAGGGAGTGTTGGTGAGAAAGTATTTCGCCACAGACCTAAAACTCCATTGGTACCAAGTACTGTTGCCTAAACAGTACCGTCTGAGTGTTCTCAAGCACATGCATGATACCAATGGTCATTTCGGGGTGGAGCGCACTCTAGACCGTCTTAAACGGAAGTTCTTTTGGTTTAAGGTGAGAGAGGATGTCGAACTTTGGTGTCGCACCTGTGTAAGATGTGCCGCTAGGGCTCGTCCTCTGAAACATCCCCGGGCAAGGATGGGTTCGGTACTTACTGGAGCCCCCAGGGAGAGGGTGGCCTTGGATATCATGGGCCCCCTACAAGAGACGGATAGGGGTAACCGTTATATCTTGGTTATCCAGGATTACTTTACTAAATGGGCCGAAGCTGTGCCTCTGCCTGATCAAACAGCCGAAACGGTTGCCGATGCTCTGGTGAACAATTGGGTGCTCCGCTATGGGGCACCAAAAATATTGCATAGCGACCAGGGATCTAATTTCGAATCTGCAGTGTTTCAGCAGATGTGCAAGCTCCTGGACGTTGACAAAACCAGAACATCCCCTTTCCGTCCCCAGTCAGATGGCCAAGTGGAACGTCTGAATGCGACTATTCAGAACATACTGGCTGCTATATCTGACCGGTGTCATTGGGATTGGGACATCCTGTTGCCCTATGCCCTAAGTGCATATCGTGCCACGAAGCACGATGCGACTGGTATGTCACCAAATTTCATGGTATACGCCATGGAAAATCCTGAACCAGTAGAATTGGCCATTGGGATGCCAACCAGTGATCAGTGCGAATATGATGGTCCAGAATATGTTGCAAGATTGCGCGACAGAATGTGCTTGGCACATGAGATAGTGCGGGATTCATTGATGCGATCAGTGGAGCGTGCTAAGTGCCAGTATGATAGGAAAACCTGTCAACATGAATACCAGGTGGGTGATCCTGTGTGGTATTTAATTAAAGGAACTAAGAGTGCAAAGGGGAAAGTTTCTAAGTTTATGCATAACTATGAAGGCCCCTTCTTCATCCTTAGTCGCCTAGACCATCATACCTATGTCATCCAAAAGAGCCCTGCAGCCAAAGCAAAAATTGTGCACCATGATAAGCTGAAAACTTACCATTCCAGGGAACCCCTGGATAATTCCTGGGTGCAAAGGAAGGTAGAAAGCCTTAAATCTTCCTTAAGATCAGCTGATAGTGAAGATTCAGAGGTTTCTCCCAGTTATTCAAGTGGGGACGAAGCTGTAACTGCGGGGCTTATAGATGACAAAGGGGAGGAGGAGACGGCATCCTCCTCTGAAAGCCAAGTGTCTACAGGGGATATGGTAAGTAGTCACGGGCACTATTCAGCAAATAACTCTGGTAGGTCTACTAGAGTGAGAAAAGCCCCAAAGAAATTTGGGGAATGGGTTTCCTCCGTTAAGTCTGTGTTCCGCAGGCGACTGCGGTAATTCAATCATGAATTAATGTTTGTTCATCTATCCTTGTTACAGAACCATGGCCTGCGAACAGTGCAAATTTGACGCTGGGGAGGACTGGCCCGTCCTGGGGGCCCACTACGTGGTGGACCACTACGAGGGCTTCACAGGGTGTCCCTGTGGGTTCACTGGGAACACCAGTGGACAAGTTCGAGCCCACCTGTGGTTGGCTCACCATGTGGAGAGGGCCCAGGGACCGGATGGCCAGAGCCCAGCAGAGTCGGCCCCCCAGCAGTCGCGGCGCCGGAGGAGGTCCACCAGCCGGAGGAGGGTCAGGGCTGGAACCCTGAGAGGAATGGGTAGGAGTACCCATGAGGCTCGGGGTGCTGTAGCCCGGGCCCCGGCTGCATCGAACTCAAAAAGGAGCCAGCCCCGGGATAGGCCCCAGGCGCAGCCTAGGGCAGGCAATGGTAGGTCACCTGGCCTCAACACAGTGGGTGCGGGTGGTGCCACCCGCGAGATTTGTGATGTGTGCCGGGAGGTATTCCCCTCCCGTCGAGCCCGGCACGCCCACCATACAGCCCGACATGGTGCAGACCGGGAGACGGTCTACACCTGCAACATCTGCGGCTGGGCACATTTCCGCAGGCGGGAGGTGAAAGGCCACCTACACCGTGCCCATGCTGTAGGGGAAGACAGAGCCTCCTACATCCAGGTTCGTGAGTCCAGGGAGGCGAAGCATGGCCTGCTGCGGTGTGAATTCCCTGACTGTGGGTACCAGACCGTGAACCAGTCCTTAGTGGTCCACGAGAACCACTCCGGTCTCTCGACGAGTCGGGAGATGACGGAGGTGGGAGAGGATGTCAATGAAGGGGCGGAGCCCATGGACGAAAGGTCCGTGAAACCTCCGTCCCCACAGGTCCCGAGGTCACAGGTGACTTGGGGGGCGAAGGACTACCGGTACTACGGTAGCGGTTCCCGGAAGCCCTACGAAGGCTCAGGGGAAGTCCAAAGTTCCCAGATTATAGGTTCGGAGAATCCGGACCCTGAAGGGCCTGAGGCTTCCCCTGCTAAAGACGTCGGTGAAGTTGTCTCTGCTTCACGAACCGTCATGTGCCAGAGAGTGCCTCGGGGTTTTCTTGTGCCCTTGCCTGCGGTAGAGGGCGCTTTGGTTCTGACGAACCTTGAGTCAGGGGAGCAGTACCAGAAGTGGCTGCTGGAGGTTCCCCCGCCGCCGCCTGAGTCATCTGACATGCCGAAACTAGAGGATATGTAAAAACCTCTGGTCTAGGTATGTGGCCATCCTAGGTTTACCTGGGATGCCCCGATTCTGATCATTTTTTTGCCCTGGGGGACCCCGGGGATACAAATTGTCAGAATCAAGAAATTGGCCAACCTCCTAGGGTACCTGGGAAGGTGATTGTGCATCTTATTGCTTCAGTTAAAGACTTTTTTTTTTTAAGATAGCATAGTATTATAGACTTAATTAGTAATTAGTGGTAATCTAATGGTCAATTATAAGTCCGGTGACTCTGTGTCACAAGTGTGCCAGTGAACCGGGAAACTAATTATCCATTAGATTAAATTACATGTTTTGGTTTCTATGTGTTATATTTTTATCTTTTATATGTTATAAGATCAGTTTAAATATGATTGAGCATCTTATACTGAATATACTTAATACGTAGACATGATTTATTTTAATACGTAGACAGAACCAGTAAAAAAAAAAAAATGCATCGGTTAAACCTCATATTAAATCCTGGTGTGGATTGGTAGATTATCATCGTCACTGTACATGTTTAGAACAATGTCATCACTAAAATGTAATATTCATGTCTATTCCTTGACTCGTATAAATATTTGATAGTTGTAGTATTGCAGCCTGGTATGCGGGTTTCATTACTAAAAAAAAAAAAAAAAAAAAAAAAAAAAATTGTAAGTGACTTAATTTTGTAAATTTAACATCTTCAAAAGAGGTATAAAATAATTTAATTAATAATTATCAAACTGATATAATACGATGAACAGTTCAGGTCATTGTTGATGCTGGTTCACAGGGGGTGCATCAGGGCTGCGGTGTTTCGTTGGGCGTCATCGGGGCTCACCCGGAGACGGAGGGGCCACCATGCCGAACGCGAGGCGCAGTGTGTCCGGTGCATCTCTTCAAAGTGAACCATGTCTCCAACTTACACTTATTATTAAAATTATCATAAATTGTTAACAGGTGGATGTAAGTGTTTACATTTTGGGGCATGCTAGTATACATAAACCCCCAAAATAGACTTGTACATTACCATATTCAATTTATCTGCTATATATTTAAGCCATTCTATGAACAATTATAAATGTTAATGCTATGTAGCTATATAGCGCTGCCTGCGTGCAGTTTCATTTGTGGGCCTGCTTGTCTTTTTCCCCACAGGTTCTGTACCAGATAAATCGCTTAACACCATAGCTACATTAGACATTGGAGGTACTTTCTGTTGCCATCATGTTTTGTAAAAAAAAAAAAAAATCTTATTCTGAGTAATAGTGTCACTTGCAGTTTTACTTATTAGAGTACATGTATGCACATCTTTGGCTGTACATGCATGTAGGATTATTTATACGAGGGTAGTGGCACATATATTTATACATATAAGCTTAACCTGTCAAAGGTGTAGAAAATATGTGTACATATATGTGCGTGCAGATACACGGATTCTGAATATATGTGTCTGTATTAGGTCTCATATGTTTACTATGATGTATCATCCCAAGTGTAGGGCCACCTGTTTGTTCTGGTCCTGCGTTGGTAGCAATGTGTATCCATATATTTGTTAATTCCAGCGTAAAATCAATTAAAATTTAAACAGGAGATTTTAAATTGTGCGGCCTTGTTCGCTGATCTATGTTTAGTTATTTTATTTTAAAAAAAAACAATGACGGTAACTTTACATACGGAGGTTTCATTTCTTATTTTGATTATTAACTTTTAGCATTTTGTAGTGAGCATTATATATCTTTATATTTGTGTTCATGGAATTTGTACTTTAACATTTAAGAGTTTAGTGTATGTATAGATATATGATATGTGCACACGGAATGATAGCTTTGCTGTGCGCATCAGCCTGTACCGAGGGCAGGCCAGACTTAAAACCCCTCCCAGGCCTGGTGCATCAGCAGGTTAGAATACCAGGAATTAATGTTGTATCGGTCTGTACTAGGGCCTGAAAGAGATGATACCCCTTCTATACACGGTGCAGCAGTGACTCCTGTGTGCGCATATGTACATGTACATGTATTTATAGATATATTTATATAAATTTTTGTGCGTCGGTCATAGGTGTATATATACCTGACAGGATAATTAATCATAGCTATGGTGTTTAATTGTAATTAATAGTAATCTAATGGTTTATTTTAGATCAGGTGACTGTGACACAAGTGTGCCAGTGATCCGGCCCATAATAATCCATTAGATTAAATTATACGTTTGTTCATTTACACTTACAAGTTTAAGTTTCATTTGAATGGTCTCTGGTTTATGAGGTTAGCTCGCGAGGACGCTTCGCTCTAAGGTGGGGGCAGTGTTGCACGATTGCCCTCCTGGGAGTTTACCCGGGAATACATCCCCACCTAGTGTCATGGTAACCAGGGGGATTTCCCTTGGTGATGCCACTGACCAGGAGAGCCCCTGGGGTAAATTCCAGCTTTGGGGACACAGAGCTGGCCAGGCTGTAACAGGAGCCGGGGATACCCTGGTATTTGAGTCTGTGACCCCGCTCTCTTGGTGCTGAGACAGCAAAGCGACGAGGCGTGCCCCAGAGACCCTCTTGCGATATCCAGTACTAGCCCTTCTTCTCTTCATTATATTCGGTTCGTATATTTACATTATCTATATATTTCTCATGTTTATATTGTATAGGAGCTGGTTGTAATAGTTTGCTCTCAAGGGAGTGTAGCAAAACAGCCAACTAGTTGCATAGATCAAATATGTATTTATAATCTCAATAAATTACTTGGTTTGATATAATTATTTGTTACTGTTCTATGTATGCTATTCTCCTTGTGCGCGGCCACCAGTCACGCTACCTTTAATTAATAGCTGGACCCCAGTCTAGTAACAGTATAGAGCTCTACTCTGATAAAATAATTAGTCGAAATTTGCTTCCACTTTGTACCTGCTCCATCGCCCTCTTATGACATTAAGACTATTTGGCCGGAGTATAGAATCCGGTCTTCAAGCTTCATTTCCAAGATGGGTCTGAACTGACTTGACCAACAGTACCCGAAGTGCTACCCTGTCCTGTAGTAGTACATTTGTAATATGAGGAGTGTCAAGACGGAGCCAGTGTTGATATGTTTGATTTGATTGACAGATAACTGGCGCAATAGCCCGCATGTAAGGGCCACATGCTCACAAAGAAAATTCCAACACCCAGCCGTCACAGAGTCCTGACCCCAGCCCTGTGCACACCTTAAGCATAATTTTTAATTTTTAGACTCAACAGACGTGATGCCACCAAGCCAAGCAGTGAGCCATGCAAGACCACCACAGCACCCACAGCCACAAAGGCAGAAGCAGCATGCATTCCCTCCACTGATCCCAGCAGTGGAGACCCAGCCATGCCAATCGAGTGCTGAACTCCTTATGTAAAATGATAGAACTACGAGACAAATGCCATTTTATACTTGCTGTTTCTGCCATTTAGACAATGTTAGCAAGTTTTTCTTCATAAGCCCCCTGCGGAATGCATTCACAAGGCTCTTTGCCGGCAGTGTTTCTTTAGAGACAACAGACGTGTTGCCTCCAAGCCAAGCAGTAAGCCACGCAAGACCACCATCATTTTACCCTCACCAGTGACTGAGGAAAGCTACAGCACCCACAGCCACAAAGGCAGAAGCAGCATGCATTCCCTCCACCGATCCCAGCAGCTGAGACCCAGCCATGTCAAGGCTCTTTGCCGGCAGTGTTTCAGGCCTGTCTTTCTGAGCCTGCATTTAAGTACGCAGGTTGCTTGCCCGGCAAGCTGTCACTCAAATCAAAACATAACAACATTGGCGCTGCCAGGGTGGGTTTTATCCGGATAAAACTTGTTTAATCAAGGACAATGGATAAAACTTGGTTTTATCCGGTTTAAACCAGTTTTATCCAGATTATACAGGATTAAACTGGATAAAACTAAGAATCACCTTGTAAAATTTATTTAAATTAACATAAATGATAATCTGGTTAAATAAGTTCAGAAGATTTATTAATAGATTAACAATATATAAGTTTTATATCCAATTGGCAATTTCCTCCAGGTTCATGTTTCACTGTTGTCAGCATCCACTATTAGCTAATGCTCAACACACCAGATTGAAGAGCTGTCCCTTTGCCTTCTATGTTACTTTTTGGCTGGTAGTCAATTTCTCAAAAGGATGTATCATCTTTATAGTATCATCCTCGATCAGCCATCAAATATTTACTCAGTCACGGGGCAGGCCTATCCAATGGAGGTATCTCCTCTCAGGCTATCATGACTGGATGGTTGTCAAATGGTAGCCCACTGTTGCTGCTTGAGTAAACATGCCTTTCCAGTGGCAAAAGAGTCAAGGAATCAAACTACTACCCCACATTCATAGAAACCTACTTGGGCAAGATAGCTTTTCAAGTATTTTATTATTTGCGTCATGAAAGGTCACCCCCTCAAAATTATTGACATAATGACTGATGTCACTGTATATCTGGATCATGTACATCTTTCTCAGATGTAAGAATAAATGCTTATCTGTGAATATATGATATACTATAGTACTACTGATATGTGAATTGCAGTTGTTTAGCTTTTTGATAGTGTAATGTACAAAATAGGTAATAATGTTTAAATAAGTCATACTCTAACTGACCTCCCTAAATAAGAGAAATAATTTCAAGTTTCAAAATTATTATAAAAATCGTGGTATGATTACCTGTGACAAAAACTATGAGTTTTAGATAAATATATGGTCACATAATAATTCAGCTAACTAGACATAATGTTCATATAAGAACTGTATTTTTTACAGTGGAAAGCTAAACTTAATATAAAATGTATACTTCACAGACAGTGCACACCCAAACTTTGGATAAAACTGGATAAAAACCTCTTTAATCCGATCCAGATTAATCTGGATTTATTCAGTGGATTAAACCGACTGCGGATAAAACTGCCAACCCTGCTCCTTGCAGGGCTGGTATGCTTTTTTAAAAAAAATGCATACATGGCTACAATAAAAAAGTTTTAATGTCATAAAAGGTCGATGGAGCTGGAACAAAGTTTGAGCAAAATTCAACCTATTATTAGCTCAGCTGACTATAAGTCATCTGAGCTATAGTCATTGTCCTTTGTCCGTCGTCCGGCCGTCTGTCCGTCAGTTAACCGGGCATGTTTTGAAACCGTTGGACCCACGAATAAAAAAAATTTGCATACTGTTAGATGTCCCTAAAATCTCCTACCATACCGAAAATTGGCTCACTAGGACTTTGTTCCTTCGAGATATTAAGGAAAAACCTCTGTAGTTACACTTCAAGGCTGCCTAATTTCAAAACCACTGATCTGTTATTGATCATTTATAGCTATATTCTGAGCTATAGCGATCACTCTTTGTCTGTCGTCCGTATGTCCGTTAACCTGGCACAAATCGTAACCGCTGGACCTAGAATCTTGTAACTTTACATTCTGAGAGGTCCATGAAAAATCTCCTTGGAAACCAGAAATTAGGTCTCTGTTACCCATATCCTTCGAGCTATGGGGCCTCAAAGTACCTCCCCAGAATATTAAAAAATTTCATACAAAAACTTCAATATCTCAGTAACTACATCACTGATGGTCATGATTTTTTGCATACATATTGATCATGAGAAGTTTCATCACGTTCTGCAGACTGGTGGCGCCACCTGTATTTTTTGATATTTTATGAATTTTTTCGCTATTTTTGAGACTTTTAAAAATGTGAACATCTGTTAACAGGGCACAAATTGTAAAGACTGGACCTAGAATCTTAATGCTTGACACACTGAGAGACCTATGAAAAGTCTCCATGGAAACCTGAAATAAGGTCTCTGTTACCCATATCCTTTGATAAAAACAAACTGCAACATCTCAATAACTACAAAACTGATGGTCATGATTTTTGGCATACATATTAATCAAGAGGTGTTCGATCAGTTCCCGCAGACTGGTGATGCCACCTGTATTTTTCGATTTTTTACGAATTTTTTTTCTCTATTTTTGAGACCTATAAAGATATGAACACCTGTTAACAGGGCACAAATCATAACGACTGGACCTAGAATCTTCATTCTTAAAAAACTGGGAGACCCATGAAAAGTCTACATGGAAACTTGAAATTAGGTCTCTGTTACCCATATCCTTTTAGCTATGGCACTCCAAAGTACAGCTCAGAATAATGGAAAAATTGATACAAAAGCTGAAGTATCTGAACAACTAATGCAGGGATCACCATAAATGTTTTTATCGATATTGATCATGGAGTGTTTCATCAGTTTCTGCAGACTGGTGGCACCACCTGTATTTGTTCAGGTTTTTTTTGCAAATTTTTTTCTCTATTTTTGAGACCTTTAAGGATGCTGTCATCTGTTAACATGGCACAAATTGTAACAATAGGACTTAGAATCTTCATTCTTGTCATGCAAGGAGGCCCATAAAATGTGTCTGTGGAAACCTGAAATTAGGTCTCTATTACCCATATCCTTCAAGCTATAGGACTCCGAAGTATCCATCAGAATAATGGAAAATTTGATACAAAAGCTGAGGTATCTGAACAACTAATGCAGAGTTCACCATGATTCTTTGCATTGATATTGACCATTAAGTGTTTTTATTAGTTTCTGCAGACTGGTGGAACCACCTGTATTTTTTTTAAAGTTTATGCATTTTTGCTTGCCGGAAATCTTCGATTTCGGCAAGCATGTTGGTCAGTTCCGTATGTCCATTTGTCTGTTTGTCTTTTTGTTTGTCTGCGCTCTCCTGGCCACAATTTGCAGCAATCAACATGAAACTTACAGGGTTGATTGACAACCTAAAACCCTGGAACCCTATTGTTTTTGGTAAACATCTCATCATTGTGAAGGTCAAGGTCATGGAAAGTATGCAATACAGTTTTTGCTCAATAACTTTGTAACAAATGGTCGTAGCCACTTAAACCATAGCTTGTTTTATTCGTCATTCCATGGCCTTTTATATGATGGGTACCTGACTCAAATCTGCCGTTACCATGGTTATGCATTTTTGGGTTAAAACTTGATAATTTGAAAATAGTCATGCTACATTTTCTATCTTTGTCAATTTTTAAGCTACAGACGTCTGGTTTTGGTCATTATGATAAAACTGAAAGTCTCGCCAAATCTCGCACTAGATCTGGTCAAACGTGAAAAAACGAGATTTTATTAAATATGACCTACAGGTTGTATTTTTAGCTCAGCTGACTATAAGTCATCTGAGCTATGGTCGTGGTCCATTGTCCGTCGTCCGTCCGTCCGTGGATGTGGCACGTTTTGAAACCGTAAGACCTAGGAATCCAAAGTTCGGCATAATGTAAGATGTCCCCAAGATCTCCTACAAAGCCGAAAACTGGGTCTCTGCGACTTCTTTTCTTTTAGAAATTCAGGAAAAACCTCAATTTTTTTTTAAAAACCTATTTTTACACTTCAGGACTGCCTAATATCAAAACCACTCATCTGTTTTTCCTTAATTTACCATAATTATGCCTCTATATAGTTCCTATGTACATGCCAGAAATTATGTCTGTATTATGTAAATTCAAAAAGTTATGGGCCCAAACATAATGCATTGTGTAAAAAATCAGGAAAGATATTTGATCACTTAAGACAAAATATGTTAAAGCTATAAACTTTTTTTCCAGTAATATAACCTTAATTAATCAAAATTAAATTGTATACCCAAAATTAGATCAAAATCTTTTAAATTTTTTAAAATATTAACAAAAATAAAAAATTGGTACCTTAAATTTTGCCCAACTTTGACCATGGCACGTTTTTTTCCTGTAAGTACTGTGGATTTAATTTTCACAGCATGTGCACATAAGGATTTAATCTGTTAAAATCTGAAATTTGAAAATAAAAGCTGCAAAATAAGGCTTGTAATTGAATTTTTTTTTTAGGCTCTTGATGTATTCCCTTATATTGACAAGCAGTCCACTTTGGTGACTTTAGGTCATTCAGTGCAGCTCTCTCCACTGAGTTGAGCTTGATCAGGCTGTCTGCAGTTAATACCAAACCACAGGGAGCCTTTTTCTCTGGCAACCCCTGCTCCCCCCCCCCTCCCCCCCCCCCCCCCACCCCACCCCCATTCTGTTGACAGACCTGTACTATGAACTAGATGAATCTTAAAATTAACATTTTTTCAGCAACGAGCAGTAACAACGGAGACCCCTCCCCCCACCCACCCCTTCAATACACAGGACTAATAAACAAGATGAATCTATAATTTTCATATCATGCACACATAAAGATTTCAGCTTTTTAGTTTAAAAAGCTGAAAGAAATTGGCCAAAAATTGTAGCTTTTATTAATGTTTTTATGAGACCATGTCAGACCTTGGCTCTCTGTAGCACCTCTTGAGTCACCTGTATGTTGACCTTGTTGAACTTTCAGCAAATTATGCATGCTTGAGGCGAGGCATAAACTGGGGCTCCAGGCAGCTCACTATATAATGGCCAGCCACAGTTGATCCAGGTGTCCAACCCAACTCATCTAGTAGTTTTAACCAACAACATAACAATAAACAATAAATTAATAAATTTTTATTGTTTTTTAATAACAAATTAAGGAAAAATAGAAAAGGAATTTGTTAGTTGATAATAACAGGAAATTAACTTGCAGTTACAGATGATATAAGAATCTTGTATCGATGGATAGAATGTCACATATTCCAAATAACACCATGCAGTCACCTATGGTATTTTTCAGTTCAATTTTAATGATAAAAAAGTAAATCATATTATTCATTACTAATCATTAGGGATCTGACACAAATGTGCTACCCGCCTAGTGTATGTCAAATGGAATGTCATAAATAATGAAATAAGTTAGGGAAAACATAATTTCTGCAGTGCATTAAAAGGTCAGTTTATATTAAAATGAAATATCAGATCATAAAGTGTAGTTAGAGAGACAGAGCTAATAATATTTGGTAAATTTGTCAGCTGTTGTTGTCATCATGTTTATTTACATCCGTGCTGACGACGCTGGGGAATTGTTCCATAGTATTTTATTTATTATGTAAGTAAATGGACTTACTGTACCATGATTTATTATAATTAGATGACAGAAGGTTATAGAGAATTCAGGTAATGTGTATTTTCCAATAGGTAAATTCTAGAAAATCCCGTAGGTGCTAGTCTTGACCAGAAACGACTTGATTATTCTAGAGACTTCTAGAAGTTTCGGTTACCCAGGTATAAATAGGGCGGTGTCAAGGCCGGGGGAGAGGAATGAATTTGGAAGTTAGCGTCAACTGGTGACGGGTCGTTATATAGTTGAACACTGAGCGGGGTGTTTTATAAATTCCGCGAGGACAGTATTAGTCCTGGAGAGAAGATACATAGTTGTAGCCGATCAGGGCGTAAGAAGATATACGTGATTGGTATTTGTTGAAGACGTTGTTATTGTAAGATTGGAACCAGTCAACGACGACAGTGGCCAATTGTTGGATGTTACCGGAATAAACCGTGTTCTTCAGTTCAGACAACGAGTGGTATTTTGGACTTTTCAGTGTGAAAGAACTCGGGAATATATGTCCGCTGCGTGTGTGGTGTGACATATATAAGTGGGGGCTTGTCCGGTGACAGACAGCAGAAGAAATCAAGTAGAAATTCAACAGATCGAAGTGTGGATTGGGCGATAATCGGCAAGATACGTAAAATCCAGAAATACTACTGCCAGAAGTCGGTATAATTCTGATAGCAGTGAGATCGACTGTGCTGTAACAATATGGCATCTACAGTCCAACAGTTGATTAAAGTTGGTCAAGAGTTGGGTTATGAAGGACCTGCCTTGCAAGAGTTTGTAAGGGAACAGCAGGCTGCCGACAGAGAGGAAAGACAAAGGGAGAGAGAAAGAGAAAGAGAGGAGGCAGAGAGACAGAGACAGAGAGAGAAGGAACAAGCAGCCAGAGATGAGAGAGAGAGACAGAGGGAAATAGAAGAGAGAGAGAGACAGAGGGAAATTGAATGTGAGCAAGCAGCAAGAGAAGAAAGAGAGAGAGAAAGGCAGCATGAACTCCTCATGTTGGAAAGACGACTCCAGCTTCAAGAGAGGACTGCTCAGCCCCAGACTCCTGTGATGACAGCAGATGTTCGCTGCCCTGAATTACCCAGATTCACCGAGAGAGATGACCTAGACAGCTACTTGATGAGGTTCGAAAGATTTGCCGAACAAGCCAAGTGGAAAAGAGATTCCTGGTCAACTCGACTATCAGCACTTCTGACAGGCAAGGCTTTGGACTGTTATTGTCGTTTGTCTGATAATCAATGTTTAGATTACGATATTGTAAAGACAGCCTTGTTAAATAGATATGGGTATACAGAAGATGGTTTCAGGGTTAAGTTTAGAGAGTGTAAGCCAGAGGACTCAGAAAGTCCGGGTCAATTTATTGTGAGACTGCAGGGTTATTTAGATAGGTGGGTAGAGTTATCTCATACAGAGAGTACGTTTGAGGGAATCTGTGATTTGATAGTAAAAGAGCAGTTCATTAACTCTTGTCCCAGTGATCTAGCTGTACACCTGCGTCAGGAGCTGGCCGATCACTTCTTAGTGGCTAGACGTAGACAGTTGGCAAATAGACAGCAGCATGTTAAGCTCGGTGTGAACCGCAACCCACCAAGTAGCCAGACACAGTCGGATAGTCAGTTACAATGTTACATATGTAAGAAAGCTGGTCACAAAGCATCTGATTGTAAACTGAAGGATCAAGGGGCTCGTTGTTATAAGTGTGGGAAGCCTGGCCATTTGGCACGTGATTGTAGGAATCTTCCTTTGAGAGATAGTAAGAATGACCGAAGTCAGGTAAGACATAGAGTGAACCAGGCTGTGATTGACAAGGAGCCGACAGCAGCTAGTGTTGCTTATATTGGTGCAGAAAGGGAGATTGACTTAGTCAATGATGTAGAAGCTCAGTCAGGCCTTCAAGTAGACCAATGTATACATAGTGCTGGTGCTCAGGACATGGCACGATTTGAAGGGCGACTGCCAGTTGCTCAGGGTAAAGTGGGAGAAAATGATGTAATTATGATGAGAGACACTGGGTGTGATGGTGTTATTGTGAAGACTGATCTGGTAGGTAGTGATCAGTTGTTAGATCGGATGACACGTGTTATTGGTTTTAATCGACGTGTGAGTATACATCGTATGGCTAGGATAGAAATAGACACACCATATTATGTTGGTAGCGTAGAAGCTATTTGTGAAGATAATCCCATGTTTGATTTGATTGTTGGAAACATTGAGGGGGTCCGTGAGGTTCCAGACCCTGAATGGCATGTCAATGCTGTAACTACCAGGGCCCAAGATAAGCAATATAAACAGCTAAAGCCATTAGCAGTATTTGAGGGGGTAAAAGGAGAGCAAGTTAGCAGAGATAGGCTTATTGAGCTCCAACAAGCTGACCAGAGTTTGCAGAAATATAGAGACAGTGCTAACCAGAAACAGGATCAGAATCAAAATGTATCATTTGCTATAAAATCAGGGGTACTGTATCGTCTGTATACAGATAAGTCAGACCCAGCAGAGAAAATCATTAAGCAGATTGTAGTACCTGAACCCCTCCGTCAAGGTGTCATGGAGATTGCTCATGACTCCATAATGAGTGGTCATATGGGCGTGAAAAAAACCACCAATAGAATTCGGTCAAATTTTTATTGGCCAGGAATGAGTCGTGATGTTGCGAGGTTTTGTGCATCATGCGACAGATGCCAGAAAACGGCTAATAAAGGTTCTGTTCCTCGTGTTCCATTAGAAAAGATGCCTCTTATAGACATGCCCTTTAAACGATGTGCAGTAGATATCATCGGGCCTATTACGCCACCTAGTGAGCAGGGACATCAATACATTTTGACCTTAGTGGATTATGCCACCCGTTACCCTGAGGCTGTAGCATTGAAGAACATTCAGACAGAAACGGTGGCTGAAGCTCTTGTAGATATCTTTAGTAGGATTGGTATCCCAGAAGAGATACTGAGTGATCAGGGCACTCAGTTTATTTCACAGTGTATGCAAGAGGTGTCTCGTTTATTAAGCATCAAGAGGCTAACCTCAAGTCCGTATCACCCCATATGTAATGGACTTGTAGAGAGATTTAATGGAACTCTTAAAAAATGTTAAGGAGGTTGTGTGAAGAACAACCTCGACAGTGGCATAGATATCTCAATGCTCTGTTGTTTGCGTACCGAGAGGTACCACAGGAATCTACTGGTTTCTCACCATTTGAATTATTGTATGGGCGCACAGTCAGAGGACCCATGCAGATTCTTAAAGAGTTGTGGACCAAGGAAGTAGAAACCCCTGAAATACAAAATAGCTATCAATATGTTTTTGAATTAAGAGACCGGTTGGAACAAACCTTGGAGATGGCCCAAGCTGAACTATCTAAAGCTCAGACTCGTTACAAGGGTTACTATGACAACAAGGCCAAAATTAGGAAACTGCAGGTTGGAGATCAGGTGTGTTGCGATAATAAGTTTTAGTTTTATGTCATGCTGGCACTACTTAATAATGCGTCATATCACAGCTGGCGTACAACCGCGGTCACCGTTTCACAGCGCGTATAGTTCTGTCAAGATGGCCGTCTAGCATGACGCGCCCTATGTATGTTCACATGTAGTAAATGGATTATATCCAATCTGCATGTAGTTGTCGTCACTACTATAACATGGTGGCAGCTAACGGATCTTACGCACGCCAGGAATAGGCCTATCTACGGACATATCCAAAGTGCTAACAGCACTGAATAAGGCTGAAGGTTTCAAACTCGATCGCCCACGGCCGGGTGATACGGACTATTTGCAGTCTCGTCAATGTGTTTCCGCCTGATATGTGCGTCAGATCAGCTCTGGATTATACTTTCATATGAGCCATATGGACACTCGCATGCGCTATACAGGTACTGTTCTGCATGAATACTTGATTATACGTGGTTTCAAGACTGTTCAACGCAGTATTTTCCAGAAAGCAGGCATGTTTGCTTCACAAGCCAAATAGTTACAAAGTGCACCGGAAGATAGCGCTACGGCGCCAGTGACTGAAATTGTTGTTATATTATAAGCCACGGAGAATCGAGTGTACCATATACATCCGTTCTACATAAATAACGTTTCATAAATATAAGATAAATATGTCAAGATATCCCAATATGGATTGGTCCCATGCTGACCTGGGCGAGGCGTTTCGTTTGTTCAAACAACGGATCTGTTTATTTTTTGAAGACGAAGGGGTCACTGACCCAGCCAAGCAGGCAACAAAAATACAAATCACGATAGGCGAAGAAGGGCTTCGACGTATTAATGCCTCTGCCCTAACTGACGACGAAAAGAAAAAGCCCAACAAACTGTACAAGCTGTTTGAGGACCAGCTGAACATACAAGTGAATTTTCGTATCAACCGAATGGAGCTAATGCAGTATCGCCAGCAACCTTGTGAGACAACAGATGATTTTGTCACAAGGTGCCGACAGAAAGGCAAATCACGTGACTTTGAACCAGCCGAGCTCACTGAGCGTATCATTGAGCTAGTAATAGCAAGCACACCTCATGACTCCTTTCAAAAATATCTGTTGGAATGCAAGAAAGGATTCACGGAAGAGGAGCTGTTGATTCAAGCCCGCAAGTACGAAGCAATCGTACGAGGCAAAGAAACTCTTAATAAATTAGAGTCCAAGGACAGCACTACAGATATACATACAGTCAAAAAAGTGTGTCACAAATGTGGACTTTCACATCCCCCGAGAAAGTGCCCTGCCTACAGAGACCGATGTAAAAACTGTGGCAAATTAGGTCATTGGGCTAAACAGTGTCGCCAATGGAAACAGTAGAGCAGCACTCGGGGTCGCAGTCGCACCAGAAACAAGTCCTATAGCAGGAACCGACAGTCCAGATATAAATCTAGGGAGCATCGACGCACCAATCAGAGTGACAGGGGTAGAAATGTGTATGAGATACAAAACACACAAACACATGAAACAGATGACTCTGATACAGATGATGAACAATATACCTTCAGTACTATTGTGGTATCAGACCTATGTGTTGATAGTGTGAGAGATGAGGCATTCAGTACATTGCACATCATATGCCCTAACAAAACTGGTGAGCATAAACTGAAACTGAAAATAGACACTGGTGCATCAGGCAATACTTTACCAGCCCGGATAGTCAAAAATATGTATGGTAACAGTTGGAGAAATCAGATAGAACCAGCCAGAGATGTAAAATTGACAGCTTATAATGGCAGTGAAATCAAATGCCACGGGACATTGAGATTATTGTGCAGATATAAAGGCTCTGAATGGCATAAATACAAGTTCTATGTTGTTGAAGTTCAAGGACCTGCTGTCCTTGGTCTGAGTGCTTGTGAGCAACTACAAATAGTTACTATTCATGACATAAACAAAGACGTAAACAGTGAAAAGGCACATGTCAGTGACCCGCGAGGCACCAATAACGCCAGTAAAGCCAACCAAGACAGTCGCCCAGACACAAAAATCAACACAGTCGATGAGCTAAAGATGTTATTTCCTGATCGGTTTGACTGTATAGGCAGCTTTAAGGAGACTGCCAAACTTCACCTAAAACAGGACTCACAACCCACTATTGATGCTCCAAGAAAATGTAGCGTACACATTAAGCAGAAACTGAAAACGGAGCTCGAGAAAATGGAAACACAAGGTGTGATACGTATAGTGACCCATCACACAGATTGGTGTTCCTCTATCGTTACTAGTGTGAAGAAAGACGGTACCCTCAGGGTGTGTTTGGACCCGAAACGGCTTAATAACTGTCTCAAACGCTGTCCACACAAATTCCTACGCTCGAGGAACTGAACCCGGAATTTGCGGAGGCAAGAGTATTCTCAAAGCTCGATGCCAAGTCAGGTTATTGGTCTATCCCCTTGGACAAAGACAGTCAGGAACTAACAACCTTCCGCACCCCATTCGGCAGGTTCTGTTTCACAAGGTTGCCGTTTGGACTATCGGTATCACAAGATTTATTCCAACACGCCATGGATCGCATACTAGAAAAGGCACCAGGGTGCACTGGTATCGCAGATGACGTCGCAGTGTTCAGGCGGGATGAAACAGAACATGACAAAAACTTATTGAACCTGATGCAAGTGGCCCGTGAAGAAGGTCTAGTATTCAATTCACAGAAATGTGTCATAAAAACAAACAAGATAGAGTTCTTCGGCTCAGTCTACACTGCAAAGGGGATCAAACCGGATCCCAAAAAAGTTGAGGATATATGGAATATGCCCACACCCCAAGACAAGGATGATTTGCAACGCTTTATTGGGCTCATGAACTATCTGTCTGCGCACATTCCTCATTTCTCTGAAAAGGCTGCCCCTCTGAGAGATCTGTTGAAAAAAGACACTCAATTTTATTGGCAGGAGGACCATCAACAGACATACGAATCCCTCAAGAAAAGCATAAACCCAGAATCGTGTCTTGCGTATTTCAACGCACAGAAAGACTCTGTCATAGAGGTAGATGCGTCCCAGAAAGGCCTAGGGGCATGCCTCTTACAGGAAAACAAAATCATCGCGTTCGCGTCAAAAACGCTAACAGCCACACAGGCAGCTTATTCGAACATTGAGCGCGAAGCTCTAGCGTTAGTCTTCCGAATCCAGAAATTCCATGCCTTTGTGTTCGGGAAGTGTTTCAAGGTCATTACCGATCATAAACCACTTGTGATGATACATGCAAAACCGCTAACAAGTGCACCTCCCCGCTTACAACGGCTCCTCGTCAAGATACAAGGCTACGACTTTGATCTCGAGTACAAACCGGGAAGTCAGATGGTCCTATCAGATACGCTTTCGAGATTACCGAACCCGGAAAAGTCTGGAGACATACCACTGGATGAGCAAGTTGATGCGCTTTGTATCGACGACATAGACGATAACCACAAAATCGATCTGGTCAACTTCAGTCTTGAAAAACAGACCCAATTACGGGAGTATAACCAATCGGACAGGACCATGCATGCACTACAGCAAACAGTTCAGCATGGTTGGCCAGAGAAGATAGGTGAGCTCTCTCAGGATCTCTGTCCATTTTGGTCATTCCGCGACGAAATTGGAATAACCAACGGTATACTCTTTAAAGGACGACAAGTGATTATTCCAGAGCAGCTGCGCCAAAACATTCTGGAACAATTACATGAGGCACATCTTGGTATTGAGAAAACGCGACAGCTAGCACGGAGTAGTGTGTATTGGCCTCATATCAACAGAGACATAGAAACATTGATAAAGAAATGTGCTGTTTGCCAGGAAAGTTTGCCTGAGCAGACAAAAGAGCCAATGATCAGTCACGAAGTTCCGAGCACCCCATGGACTAAAATTGCAAGTGACTTATTCGAAGTGTACAACACATACTACATGATAATAGTGGACTACCATTCAAAGTTTCCGTATGTCAAACGTCTAAACCACACAAAAAGCAGTGAT
Organism: Sipunculus nudus; assembly: GCA_026874595.1. Lineage (NCBI taxonomy): Eukaryota > Metazoa > Annelida > Sipuncula > Golfingiida > Sipunculidae > Sipunculus > Sipunculus nudus. The sequence continues at coordinate 50,054,612 of CM049312.1, forward strand.
ATCGCTAATGAAACAGCTGAATGCTTTAGCATCTTTGGACCACCTCTTGAAATAATCACTGATAACGGCCCACAATACAGTGGAAAACCATACGGTGACATGTGTACAAAATGGAACGTAAAGCACACCACAACATCGCCACGATATGCACAATCGAACGGTTTTGTTGAAAGACAGATTCGAACAGTCAAAGGTATCATAAAAAAGTGTACAAAAACACAGAAAGACATAAACGTAGCACTACAGCATCTGCGATGTACTCCTATTGATTCACACTTACCCAGTCCGAGCGAAATTCTATTCAGCAGGCAGATCCGAACGAATTTGCCAAGTAACCAAACTGTTAACTACAATACAAACCATGACATCAACACAGGTCTACAACACCGCACACAACAGATGACACAAAGCTACAACCAAAGAGCCGGACCTGAATTACACCCACTCAAGGTCGGACAACAGGTGAGAACATTAAACAAAGAAACCCATCAATGGACACCCGGCGAAGTAGTAACCGTATGCAAGGAACCACGATCGTACCGAATACGAACACGCGATGGTACTATAGTCAGACGAAACAGAAGACACATACGCATACAATACACAACACAAACAAGTGATGTAAACCGAACAAAGCGCGTTCGATTCGCCGATGAGATTCCATTTGTGCCACATCAACCAAATAGGGGCACTGATGCTCCGAATGCTCGCAATCAGTCGTCACCAGCTGAGCAGCTGCAGGCAGCTGCACAGCCACCAACTGACAAACAGCCGCGACCACAGAAACCAACAACTGTTACACGATATGGCCGTGAGATAAAACCACCTGTAAGATATCAGGACTGATACGATTTAATTAACATTCAAAATACGTGCATGGACCTCTTCTTTCCTTAAGAATCAGAAATCCCGCGAAATGGACACCTTTATTATAATATGTACCTCACAAACAGCCAACAGAGACATTCCAGTCAACCTGTTTAATTTCCTTGGTAAACCTGTTAAATTTGCGATGGACACTAGTTTTAATGACATCCCAGTTAACTTTGGTTTTGGTTAACATGTTTTACTCTCTCTCGTTGGACGCTCCAGTTTAACATTAATTCTTATTTAGAAGAGGGAGATGTTGCGATAATAAGTTTTAGTTTTATGTCATGCTGGCACTACTTAATAATGCGTCATATCACAGCTGGCGTACAACCGCGGTCACCGTTTCACAGCGCGTATAGTTCTGTCAAGATGGCCGTCTAGCATGACGCGCCCTATGTATGTTCACATGTAGTAAATGGATTATATCCAATCTGCATGTAGTTGTCGTCACTACTATAACAAGGTGCTCGTGTTACTTCCTACAGACCACAACAAGTTGTTGATGCAGTGGAAGGGACCTTACCAGGTAGAGGGCATAATTGGTAGAAATGATTACAGGGTTAAGGTTAATGGGAAGGGAAAGATATATCACATTAATTTGTTAAGGAAATATGTGGCCCAAGCAGCACCTGAGTCAAAGCAGACTAATGAACAAGTTAACACAAAATGTGGTGGAGCCTTGTTAGAGGTAGTCTGTGCGACAGTAGTAGAACCCACTGATACTGATGGACAGGATACAGTTGATGATGAGGACTTGTTAGAGTTGGGGACATATATGGGTAAGGAGTCTGTCAATGATGTAAATATAGGAGCTGAAATAGGGAAAGATCAGAAAGAAGAAATCAGACAGGTTATAGATGAGTACAATGATGTGTTCACTGATGTACCTGGTACTACTAACTTGGTAGAACATCATGTTCAGTTAACATCTGATGAGACAGTTAAGTGTAAACCATACCCTGTACCTTATGCTATCAGAGAATCTCTGAAAAAGGATATTGATGATATGTTAAAGATGGGAATTATCTGTGAGTCAACATCATGTTACGCGTCACCAGTGGTGGTGGTCCGTAAGCGTGATGGAACAAATAGAGTATGTGTGGACTATCGCAAGTTGAATAAGATCACAGTAGTGGATCCTGAGCCTGTAAACAGAGTTGATGATGTGTTCAGCAGATTAAGTGAAGATAGGTATTTCACTAAGATTGACTTGAGTAAAGGTTATTGGCAAGTACCAGTAGCAGAGCAAGATGTATATAAAACAGCTTTTGTTACACCTGATGGAAGATATGAGTTTTTAAAGATGCCATTTGGTATGGTTAACTCGGGAGCCACGCTGGTCCGAGGAGTTTGTAAAATGTTAGATGGAATGAATTGTGTAGACAGTTATGTAGATGACTTGTTAGTACACACCAAGACGTGGGAAGATCATGTCAGTGTACTTAGGGAGTTACTTAGTCGTATGAGAGATGCTGGTTTAACTGCTAGACCTACCAAGTGTTGGTTAGGGACTACCAGCGTAGACTTTTTAGGTCACCAAATAGAACTGAATGGTGTAGGTCCTCAAAATGATAATGTATGTAAAATTGACAGAGTAGTCAGACCTAAAACAAAGAAGGAAATCCGATCATTCATTGGCCTGGTTGGATATTACAGGAACTATATTCCTAATTTCGCTACTATAGCAGCTATAGTGGCATGAGCCTCAAGAGAGGGCATATTGTACACTGAAAGAGTATTTGGCTAGGAAACCCATTCTCAGGTTAGCTGATCCAAAAAAACCATTTGTTCTGCAGACAGATGCTTCAGATGTAGGAGTCGGTGCTATTTTATTGCAAGAATATGATTCACAGTCATTTCCTGTATCATATGCTAGCAAAAAATTGTCAAACAGAGAACAGAAGTACTCAACTATAGAGAAAGAATGCCTTGCATTAGTTTGGGGTGTAAATAAGTTCAAGTTATATCTCACAGGAACTGAATTTGTTGTGCAAACAGATCATCAGCCTCTCACTTACTTGAACAAAGCTAAATTCATCAATGACAGAGTAATGAGATGGGCGATGTATTTGCAGAACTACAAATTTCACATTAAATCAATCCAGGGTAGTAAAAACAATGCAGCTGACTTCTTAAGTCGTGTTGTGTAAAATAGATCTGAAACAGGAAAATAAAGGGTAAACCATGTAAATATGAATGATGATATGAATGTACATAATATAATGTTATGTTGAAATGGCTTGAAGGTTGTATTGTAGATTAAAATATGGGTGTGCTTTAAAGGAGTTTGCATTATTGTATATATGTTTAATGATGTTCAAATACTATGATGAGGGTGTAATGTTATAACTGTGTTGATTAGTTACAAATAGTAGAACCGATATATGTACACACATGTAAGCAATGTAACACTGTGTACAAAGTCATCAATGTACTAAATGGAAACTGGTGACTTACATGATGATGCATTTGATATGGTAATAGTACACATTTGTGTTGTTGTTAGGTACTGGAAAAATATCTTTCAGAGATTTTTCTTAAAGGGGGGCGTGTGACACAAATGTGCTACCCGCCTAGTGTATGTCAAATAGAATGTCATAAATAATGAAATAAGTTAGGGAAAACATAATTTCTGCAGTGCATTAAAAGGTCAGTTTATATTAAAATGAATATCAGATCATAAAGTGTAGTTAGAGAGACAGAGCTAATAATATTTGGTAAATTTGTCAGCTGTTGTTGTCATCATGTTTATTTACATCCGTGCTGACGACGCTGGGGAATTGTTCCATAGTATTTTATTTATTATGTAAGTAAATGGACTTACTGTACCATGATTTATTATAATTAGATGACAGAAGGTTCTAGAGAATTCAGGTAATGTGTATTTTCCAATAGGTAAATTCTAGAAAATCCCATAGGTGCTAGTCTTGACCAGAAACGACTTGATTATTCTAGAGACTTCTAGAAGTTTCGGTTACCCAGGTATAAATAGGGCGGTGTCAAGGCCGGGGGAGAGGAATGAATTTGGAAGTTAGCGTCAACTGGTGACGGGTCGTTATATAGTTGAACACTGAGCGGGGTGTTTTATAAATTCCGCGAGGACAGTATTAGTCCTGGAGAGAAGATACATAGTTGTAGCCGATCAGGGCGTAAGAAGATATACGTGATTGGTATTTGTTGAAGACGTTGTTATTGTAAGATTGGAACCAGTCAACGACGACGGTGGCCAATTGTTGGATGTTACCGGAATAAATGGTGTTCTTCAGTTCAGACAACGAGTGGTATTTTGGACTTTTCAGTGTGAAAGAACTCGGGAATATATGTCCGCTGCGTGTGTGGTGTGACAGGATCATATGAAGGAAATTAAGGATAGACAAAGATGCAGTTGATAAGATTATTATCTAGATTCCTACTGTGTCTATAGTTAGTACATTGATGTGAAATATGCCCAAAATGAATATATTACATTTTTTTAAAATATAAATAAAAGCCATAAAACCAGGTACTTATGATCATTAATTAAATGTGTGAATTTTGTATATTCTGGATTCTCAACATCATTGTTTGGTGAAAACTGAATAAATACCAGACATGGTGCAAATACTTTGCAATTGTATTTAAACACGAATGTGAATATGTACTCCATTATAAAATTTCTATCATAAGAATGGGAATTCAGGTAAAAATGAAAGTATATGAATACCAGTGCAAATACTTTCAAAATGTATAAATGAATGCAATCATGAATATATTCTTTAATATTATTTTAATAATCATTTCAGTTATATTTTATTTGAAAAAATCATACTATTCTCTTATTATTTTTAATAAAAATATTTGTAATTTTTTTTATAAATAGTTAAACTTTTTTATTATATGTTCTGCTTATAAGTTATATGGCCAAGTCAAAATCTGTGTGACAATCGCACTCCATTTGTTAATAAAATAAATGAAATTAATCCTCTTTCCTGTATCCAAAGGTACTATCAAAATCGTACATAAGCTAAAAACAACAACTCATAATACAGCTTATTTTTATTACCACATGAAACCAGCATGTGCCTCATTTCTAAATCATATTTATTTATCATATATAACAGCTGAGCACCGTGACCCATAGGTCCCTTGTTTTAACAATGGCTTTGAAATTGATATATTTTGTGTTATTCATAAATATCTCGAAATCAATTTTTTCATTTTTTGGAAATAGCCACCAGGGGGCGTGGTATCTGAAACACTGTAACATATCATTTTTCTGCAATATCTAAAATAATTTTAAACATGGCACAATTTTTATTGTTGTATCTTAAACTAGGAACATTTGCTTATTCCTCCGCACATGTAGCTTTGTGCTGCTGTTATTATGGTTACCAAATTTTGGGGTTAAACTTGACGATCTGGAAATATGCCGTTTTTGGCTTTTATCTCGGTTAATATTTATGTTTCAAGGGTCTAGTTTTTTGCATTAGGCTGCTTCCCCTTGGTTGTAAGTCATTCAATTGCAAGTCTCGTCAAATTTCGCTCGGTTTATCGTCAAACGAGAAATTACGAGATTTCACACATATGCTTATAACTTGATCACTGTTTAAGCTACAGATGTCTGGTTTTGGTCATTATGTAGCTTATAGGCAGCTTGGCATGATAAAACTAAAGTCTCACCTAATCTCGCACTAGATCTGGTCAAACGTGAAAAAACGAGACTTCACAAAAATGCTTATAACTCAGCGACTTTTTAAGCTAGACCGGTCCAGTTTTCGGCATTTCCTAACATTTTGCCAGCCTGACATGATAAAACTGCAAAACTGGCCAAATCTCGCACCATATCTCGTTTCATGAGAAAAAACGAGATTTCACGGAAATACTTATAACTGGGCGACTTTTACAGCTACACAGGTCTAGTTTTCCGTATTTCGTAACATTTTGCAAGCTTGACATGATGAAACTACAAGTCTCGTCAAATCTCGCACCATATGTTGTCAAATGAGAAAGAACAAGATTTCACGGAAATGTTTATAACTCGGCGACTTTTACAGCTACACAGGTCTAGTTTTCGGCATTTTTAACATATGACCTGCTTGACAGGCCAGAAAAGAAATCAGGCCAAATCTCGCAAGATATATTTCGTCAAGCGAGAAAAAACGAGATGTCATGGAAATGCTTTTAACTAGGCGACTTTTACAGCTACTAATGTCTAGTTTTCGGCATTTGGTAACATTTGGCCAACTTCACATAGTAAAACTGCGAGACTGGCCAAATCTTGCACTACATCTGGTCAAATGAGGAAAAACGAGATTTCACAGAAATGCATATAAGTTGCCGAATTTTATGGCTAGATAGGTCTAGTTTTTGGCATTTCATAACATTTGGACAGCTTGACATGACAAACCTGCAAGACTGGCCAAATCTCACACCATATCTTGTCAAACCATAAAAAACGATATTTCACAGAAATGCTAATAACTCAGCGACTTTTACAGCTAGACAGGTCTAGTTTTCGGCATTTCATAACATTTGGCCAGCTTGACATGACAAATCTGAAAACTTCTCACTGCTTCTTGTCAAACAAGATTAACAGGATTTCATGGAAATGTTTGAACTTGGTCCCTTTTACACTAGAAAGGTATGCAGCTATTCCAGGTCAGCATGCATACATAAACGTATTATTCGTTTCTGCTGCCCCCACAACGTTGCTCATTCATATGACTGTTTCTACATGCTCTCTCTGTCTATCTGTCTGTATTATTTCCATTCCCGGCAAGCACGTGACCTCTGGTCATCTTGGTTCTCTATTTTTGAGATATATAAATACAGTCACAATCTTGGCCCGTTAATCTGTTTGATGCTTCAGTTGAATGGGTATATACTACCAATTAGATGATAAAATTTCCTTTGGCAAATCTCTTCCCAGTCAGCTCAGCGTCATGACCCATGGGTCACTTGTTAGTATTCATATTCTTCAATAAATTTTCTATGAACATACCAAAAATGAAGTCAGTATTGCAAATTGTTTTGTAGTTATGGGCCCAAATATAATGCAGTTTTTAAAAATTTGGAAATATATTTACCCACTTTACATGAGAATTGCTGAAGCTGGAGACTTTTTTCAGGAATAAAACTTTATTTAATAATAATTCAATTGTTTATCCAAAATTAGATCTGAATTTTGCAAATTTTTCAAGTTATTAGCATAAATAAAAAATCAATCCCTAAATTTTGTTCAATTTAGGCCACGGCACGTTTTTTCCCTGTAAGCATTGTTGATTTAATTTTCACAACATATATACATAAGGATTTAATCTTTTAAAATCTGAAATTTCAAAAGAATTGATTGATAAGTCTAGCTTTTATTCAAATTTTCATACACCATGTCAAGTGTTGCTTGACATCTAGTCCACCTAGTAGTACAGCCTTCACTTGTGTTATGTAACCTACCCCAGGCAGCTTGCCTTGGCACAGCTTGGCCACTACTACAGGCTTCCCTCTGCCCTGCAATCCCCCCTACCCTCCCCCAGATGGTGCATTTACTAGATGAATGTTATAATTTTTTGTATATTATTCATTGTTATTTTGGTTATGCTACATTTTAGATTTTGTATTGTACCACCAGGGTTTTATGATTAAAGTGCACATTTGTGTCCACTAAGTGGTGTATTGCAATGAAAGTGTGGATATTCATCAGATAAGTAATTCCTTACTGCAGAAGATTAAAAACTTCATCAGGTGTGGAATTGACTATTAATTCCAGTAATAAATTATAGCTGAGATAGTAATTAGTACGATGATATTTTTTGTCCCTCATTCAACCAACAGTGTATATACTTTATTTGAAAAGATGATTTTATTTTATCAAATTTACTGAATCTTTTATTTTATTTTGGTGAATAAAATTAAGCATGTACTGGAAACTCCAGTGTGCAAAACTTTTCAATAGTGTTTCAAGGGATAATCCCGAAGATGCCATGTTGTTGCATTATTTTCTTTTAAATTCCATTTAAACATTTGTGATTTAAAAATAATAAAATATATGTGTATGCATAATATCACCCAATATGAGCTACACTCTGGATATATAATGATTGCAGCTTAGAATTCTGATATTTTAACTTATATTTTCAGATTTTTTTATGCATATAGTTTTACCCATGTCCGTCCTTCCGTCATTCCGAAATCAAACAGTTGTACGGACTTTTTTTCGCAATGCCTGCCGATTTTGGCCTGATTTTTAGTGTGTTGGCAGATAATCACCAGTTACAGATAGAGTTTGCGTTTCGTTCTTTTGACTGTTTTACGGCTTAGAAAATTTCATGAAAAAATAGAAAATGACAAATACACATATACAAACTTTTTTTCGCAATGCCTGCAGATACTGGCCTGATTTTTGGTGTGTGGGCTGATATTGACTAGTTACAGATCGAGTTCGCGTTTCCTCTCAGGAGACCTACTTTTGACTGTTTTACGGCTCCTAAACTTAGAAAATTTCATGAAAAATAGAAATTTTCATGACAAATACACATATACGGACTTTTTTTCGCAATTCCTGCAGATATTGGCCTGATTTTTTATGTGTGGGCAGATATTGACTAGTTACAGATCGAGTTCGCGTTTCGTCCTGGTTGACCTACTTTTGATTGTTTTACGGCTTCTAAACATAGAAAATTTCATGAAAAATATAAATTTTCATGACAAATGTACATGTACAGCCGTTTTTAGCCCTCAGCTCATAGGCTGATGGGCTATTGTCGTCACCCAAGCTGTCCGTCTGTCCGTCTGTCTGTTCGGTGTCCGTCCGTCCGTTCTGCGTCTGTTAACTTTTACCTTGTGAGCGGGATATCTCTAAAAGGATTCACGGTTGGAATTTTATTTCATAAGTGAAGATGTATATCGATAAAATCTCGGTCAAGTTTGAAGATGGGTGACCTTGACCCATTTTTCTACATTTTAGAGCTGATTATAGAAAAACACTCAGAAGCTTAGGAACTCAGGAACCATTGTGTAGATTTTCACAAAACTTACTAATATCATTGGGACTGATGGTCTGTACATGCTGCACAATTTTGGTGGTGCCATCTGCAATTCCTGATTTTTTAATGAAATTTTATCGGATTTTTCAATTTTGGCCTTTTGTGCTGGATATCTCTAAAGGTATTTCAGGAACTTCATTTCTTCAGTTCTATTGCATTATATTTACAAAATCTTGGTCAAGTTCAAAGATGGGTGATCTTGACCTACTTTTCAAGGTCACAGAGCGGAGTATAGAAAAAAACTTAGGAGCTTAATTTTCAGGAAGCATTTGGTGGATTGTTATGAAATATGGTACATACCTCTCCAATTTAAATTTATAACTGATTATCAGCTTTTGCTAATATTCTAGTTTCGCAATGCAATGCTTACAGATACTGGCCTAATGTTTGGTCTGTGGGCACATAATGATCACTCACAGATCGAGTTCGTGTTTCGTCCCAGTTAACCTATTTTTGACCATATGACAGATCCTGAACATAGAAAATTTCATGAAAGACAGAAATTTTTATGAAAAATGCACGTGTATGGACTTTTTTTCACAATGCCTGCAGATACTGGCCTGATTTTTGGTGTGTTGCTTGATAATGACCTGTTACAGATCGAGTTTGCATTTTGCCCTTGTTGACCTACTTTTGACCATAAGACACCTCCTGAACTAAAAAAATTTTACAAAATTTAACAAATGTTTCTAATTTGCCCCAGGCGGGGGCATGGGTGTCGTTCTGACACATCTAGTTTATTACAAATTTATATGCTTGTAAATAAAAAAATGAATGAGATAAAAACTGTTAATGGAAAAAGTGGATATGCAAGAAAAGATAGGCTTATATATAAAATTAAATGCATTATTCCCTTGAAAGAGAAATAAAGGTTTTAGTCCACTCTGTCCACTTGCCTGTCCTTCTGTAAATTTTTCATATGCATCACAGTATCTCAAAGCTTTTACTGTTTTTCTTAATAACAGTCTTGTCAGAGTATAAGTTTTGCAATCATATATTTAGAACTTTTATATAACCAAGTAGGAGGGCCTCTTTCCTCTTAGCTTCTCATATGCTTATATATATGAAAAACATCACAATAGAATATTTTGCATATTTTGCATTTGCAATTTCAAACTTCAGCTGAGCGCTGAGACCCATGGGTTCCATTGTTTAATAAGAGTACTAGAACTCCGGACCTGGACACATTGCCCCAGAGGTAAAGGCCCGGACTATTTCTGGGTAGCACTTATGCAATTTTAAATGAAGAGTACATACAGACATCGACATTATGAGAAATACTCTGTGCAGTTTATGGATAACTTTAAAGTTATAGGCCTACATGCAAACAGAAATTTATTAGCCTAATATAGTTCATTATTTGCTCCGCTGACTCCCAATTCATCTGAGCTATAGTTGTGATCATTTGCCCATCTGTCTGTCCATCTGTCTGTCTGTCAGTCTGTCTGTCCATTAAACTGGCAAGTTTTAAAACAGTGGGACCTACTAATATGAAATTTGGCATAGTAAGATATCCCCAAAATCTCCCACCTTACCATACCGGAAATTTGGTCACTAGAACTTCTTTCCTTCAAGATATTACACTTCAAGACTGCATTATTTATCAGAACCACTGATCTGTTTTTGATCATATTTTGTAAATTCTTCCATACATTTCCTATGGACTAACCAAAAATTAGGTCACTATATCATAATTTGTTGAAGTTATGGGTCTGAAATTAATGCACCTTGTAAAAAATCAGGAAATATATTTACTCTCTTTACATCAGAATTGCTAAAGGCAATGGAGACTTTTTTCAGGGATAAACTTCATTTAATCAAGAATCAATTGAATACTGAAAATTAGATCTGAATTTTTCATATTTAACAAATTATTTGCATAAATATAAAATCAGTTCCTTAAATCTCCCCTGCTGGGATCGGTGGAGGGAATGCATGCTGCTTTTGCCTTTGTGGTTGTGGGTGATGTGGCTTTCCTCAGGTCATCAGTACGGGTAAAATGGTGGCGGTCTCTCGGCTCTCGCTGGCTTGGCTTGGTTGGCATCACGTCTGTTGACTATTCCTCAATTCCTCAAAATTTATAGTCTAAAGAGACAACTGGGGCGGTGATCCCAGTTCACCTCAACCGTGTCTGTCTAATAACTTTAAAAACTAGATCTTAGTTCCTAGTTGTAGGCACTGCAGGAATGTGTCAAACTTCCCCCAAACCCCCAACTCCACGGAAGTTTGTCGCAAAAACCAGACTTTGGCAATTTTTTTGTTCTTTTGTAAGTGGTAACGTGTGTGGTTCCTTATACATGTAGAGAACATGGAATGCTTGTTGAGAGATATCATATGAACCTGCACTGTGGGAAACCTTTTTTCCTGTGTATATCTGTTATTCCTGAATACCATCCAGAAACTTAAGAAAATTGTTAATGAAGCGATGGTTTTGCCAGATACGCATTTCGCATGCCAGATCAGCAAATGAGTAATCTCACCTTTATGTCTCAAAACATGTACCGATTTTATATGCTTACCGCATCCCACATTCAGTAAGCCTACATAAGAAATCTACGCTTTAGTCTGCAAATATATTCGCTTAATACTTGTTTATTACCTCCACTAAGTGGCAGATGTTACATTTTTTCTGGGTGTTGGTTTGTTTGTTTGTCTCTTAGCAGCATTAGTCAAAAAGTTATTGATGAAATTTTCAGGATATCTCAACAATGCTGGTAGAAAAAATTGATTAAATTTTGATACAGATAACAATCTTGATCCAGGAATATTTCAAGGGAATATTACTGCTTTTCTTATAGTTCCATAAGGCGTAATGATCGAGCTGCCTTGGCGGAGGTCTGCACTCACTGAGTTCTTTTCTAGTCAACACATGTATAAGTTTCATAGCTGAGATTACTTTTTTCTGTCTATATTATTATTTCTGATACACGTTTTAAAAAAAATAAAAATACTCAAATGTGATAAAAAAAATCAGATCTTAGACAGGTCCTCATTATGATGTCTATAATTTTAATAATGGTTATAATAATGGTTATCTTGCTATGTTTAGTGTGTAGACAGTGATGTGACAGTATTCAAAGGCAAATATAATAGTTTTTTTTAATAAATTAAAGCCAGAAAATCAGAAACTTATGATCATTTATTAATTTGTAAAATTTGTATATCCTGGATTCTCAACAGTTTTGTTCGACTGAAACTAAATGAATACAAGACATTGAGTGAATACTTTTATAATTGTATTTGAATATGAATACAAATATTCAATAGCCCGATCATGAAAATGAAAACAAATACTCATACAGGTAAAAAGAAAGGTTTTTGAATGCGAGTGTAAATACTTTCAAAATGTATTCATGAAAATAATCTTTTTAGTGAACCTATGAGCTAATGCAATGGTGTGGCCTTGTCCGACATTTTTCAGCTGCGTCTGTTTGTTAACCCATACTATCTTGAAAATGACAGGAGCTACCATCACAAAATTTTATGCAAAAAAAGTAGCCATCTAAAAAACTCGATTTTTGCTTATTTTTTTGGCTAACTTCTACTTTTTATAGAGAAAAAGCTAAAAAACCTTAAAAAAATCTTCTCCTCCGAAATGGTCCAGCCAAATTGTTCAATATTTCACTGAAATAATCTTGTTCATGTTTGTTCAAATGGTTCAAGTTCGGTGAATCCTGGCTGAATTACAGGGAGTCTGTCCAAAAATCATACTAAAATGACAATCTCAGAAACGGCCGGAGCAAACATCCCCAAATTTTATGCCAGTGTTGGTCACATTAGTCATATATGAAATTCAGGTATTGGTGATGCCACCTGCATTGACCTTTTTTGTATGGGGGTCATCGGTCATCTGTACATTAACCCATAATTTCTCAGGAATGGCAGGAGCTAACATCCCCAGATTTATGCAATAATCTGTCACATATCAATTATCTGTAACATATGTTGTGAGATTCAGCTTATTTTTTTGGCTATCTGCATTTACTTAGATTTTATAGGGGAAAAGCTGAAAAACCTTTAAAAAGTCTTCTCCTTGTTAACGGTCCAGCCAAATTCTTCAATATTTTACTGAAATGATCCCAGAGGCGAGCCCTCTCAAGTTTGTTCAAAGGGTTTGTGTTTGATGAATTTTGGCGGAGTTACGCGAATTTGAACTTAGTCATTTGGCCAAGTAAGCATACTAACAGAGCAATCTCAGAAATGACTGGAGCTAGCATCACCAAGTATTGTGCAAATGTTGGTCACATGACTTATATTTGAAATTGCAGATTTTGTGGCGCCACCTACATTGGCCTGTTTTTTTTATGGGCAAAACCTCATAATTTTAGCGTCTTTCAGCTTAAAAACGTTAATGATAATACTGTCAAGTTGAATCGTTCAATTTTTCACAAGAACTATCCAGACATGGGGTGATGACTTCGAAAATGTAATCGATTATGATTACGATTACTTTTTAACGTTATGATTACGATTACCAAAATAAGTGCATGTAATCAATTAGGATTATGATTACTTAATAAAGTAATGATTACAGCCATGATTACAAACCTTATTATTGTCAAAAAGCAACAAGCAAGAATTTATACTCTGTACTCCAAAGGCATCAAGGAAAAAAGCTTGTGCAAAACATTGAAAGATTTGTCAGTCCAATAAAGATAAAAAATAAATGCAGTGAAAGAGTCTAAAGGAAAACTAGTATTTACATTACTTCAAATGCTTGTTGTACTTTATGAACATTAGTCTTTCAAATTGTGTATCTCTGAGGCAACAGCCCTCAGGGCGGAAAACTTTGCAGGCAACACTAAACAATCGTTCCACCAGAGCTGATGTAGCCGATGCATTAAGAAATTTTCTGGCCAGCTTGCGAGTAGCGGGAATGCACTTAATTTGTAGTGCCAAAACTGCATTGGATCAGTTGAATCTGGAAGGCAAGCTGCAGTCAAATATTCCCCTACCTCCTCTGCTGTATCTGTTGATTTAATAGAGACTGCCAGGGCTTTGTTGTTGCTCTCCATGAAGTCAAACAATTTGCAGCGTTTGGGTGGAGGGGTGACCGGTGACACAGGATGTGATGGAGACATATCAGGTGGACTTAGACAATTGGCCTCCTGGAGTTGTTTCATTTTCTGGTCAGCTGCTTCACACTGGTTTTAGCCATCAGCCTTAGAAGCTGGAGGGTTATTGTCTTCACCCAAGCCATCCGTCCGGTGCGTTATCATTTACCTTGTGAGTGGGATATTTCGAAAAGGATTTACTGTAGGAATTGTATTTCTCGGGTGCTGATGTATATAAACAAAATCTCAGTCAAGTTCAAAGATGGGTGACCTTGACTTATTTTTTCGACATTTTAGAGTGAATTATTGAGAAAACCTGGCATGTGTCAACATTTACCTTGTGAGTGGGTTATCTTGAAAAGGATTTACTGTAGGAATTTTTTCTCTTCGATGCTGATGTATATTAACAAAATATAAGGTCAAGTTCAAAGATGGGTTACCTTGACTTATTTTTCAAATTTTAGAAACAAACCGGCATGTGTTAACATTTACCTTGTGAGCGGGACATCTCAAAAAGGATTTACCTTAGGAATTTTATTTCATCGGTGCTTATGTATATAAACAAAATCTCAGTCAAATTCGAAGATTGGTGACCTTGTATCATTTTTCCACATTTTTGAGGGAATTATAGAAACAGACCAGCATGTTTTAACATTTACCTTGTGACCGGGATATCTCGAAAAGGATTTACCGTAGGAATTTTATTTCTTCATTGCTGACATATATTAATAATATCTCGGTCAAGTATGAAGATTGGTGACCTTTACCCATTTTTCAACATTTTAGAGCAAATTATAGAAAAAACTTAGAAGCTTATTTCTCAGGAACCACTGGGTGGATTGTTATAAAACAGGCTGTGATTATTGGCCCTGATGGTCTTTAACTGCTGCATGAGTTTGGGGGCGCCACCTCCAGTTTCTGAATTGAAAAGAATTTTATCAGATTTATCAGTTTTGGCATTGTGAGCGGGATATCTCCAAAAGTATTTAATACTGGAATCTCATTTCTTCGGTGCTGATACACATCAACAAAATCTCGGGCAAGTTTGAAGACGGATGACCTTGACCTACTTCTCAAGATCACAGAGCATATAATAGAAACAAATAGGAGCTTATTCCTCAGGAACCACTAGATGGATTGTTTTGGGATGGGGAATGGTAATTGGCCTTGATGATCTCTGCTGATGATCAGTGATGCATGACCTACAAAGACTGGGGCCAAACTTACAAAGTTACTTCATACCTCTAGTTCCAATTCCCAACTTGAACAAGAGACATGCACAGATATACATCCATGTGAAACCAAATATTACATGAATACTTGTTACTTTTATCACCCATAAATACTGCTCTTTTGGCTAAGGGCTTTTGTAAGCTTTTGCTGATATTCTAGTTACACCAAGCAAGCTTGGAGCGTGGATCTAGCGTTGCTGCCATCCTAAAAGAAGGTCGCTCTTCATAGACACTAAGACGTCTGTCAGTGGACTTAAAAGTTTGCAGCTGAACCTGGTGCTGATATCCGCTGAGTAGGAAGACCCCTCACACTAGGGATAACAAGGCTGGCTGTCACCACCACCATCTCACCTTATGTCAAGTCTGTTGCAGCTTCAAAGGGAGCCAGTATTTCACAGAGTTTTTGAAGTAGAACTCTATCTTGATTGCTCAGCTTCACTTTTGACTCCAGCATATTCAGCTTTTCCTCAGGAATACAGAGAACAGAACAGATCATATTGACTTCAGAATTCCATCTAGTAACATTAGCTGCCTGCAGTTTGCAATCTCCAAGATCTCAGTATTGGAGATCAGTACTTGTTCTTGACTTCGGACATGGGAAACAATTTGTGAGGCTTTATGCGGTGACACTGCAGAGAGAGCCAGCTTCTTTCATTTAATCCTTAACTACTATGTTGACTGGGCAAAGCGGCCATCATGTTGTGCTTGATATATGAAAGCATCTTCATCAGGGTCTGTGAGATGGGTGTCGTCACAATCAACAGAAGTCACTGTCACTTTCACGGGGTGATACAAAGCCTGGCAGGCTAAATGCCTTCATCATATTAGATGCATTATCTAATACTACATGGGTGATTTTCTTTGCAATATTGAATTCACTAATTACTTCTTCATAATGTTCAATGATGATGTCAGCAGTATGTCTCCCTGAAAACCTCCTTCATGCAAGTACAACACTTTGCAGGTTCCAGTCATGAATGAAATGTGCAGTGATACCAATAAATGAACGCATTTGTCAGCTTGACCAAAAGTCCACTGTGATGGAGAGGTCTGTGACACTGTCTAATATTCTTTTAAGACTTTCATCCATCTCATCTGCCTTGTTTAGGATAAGAACTCTACTTAAATGCTTTCTGCTAGGAACCACAATGCTTCCATCTATATTACTGATAAGTGTCCTGAAACCTTAATCCTCAACAATGGATAGTGACTGGAGGGAGCCCGCGTTAAAGAAAGGCAGGTTTTGGGACCATTTGGGGCAAACTTTTTGGCTTTCTGAACGAAACTGCTCGTGTGTATGCTCCGTTTTCTCTCTTTTTACACTGCTGGCTCTTTTCATCTTCTCAGGATGTTTTCTCTAAAACAAAAATTTAATTCCATGTATAGTTTCATTAATAATTGTATCCGCCAAAATGAAGTTTTGCGGATACTATGTTTTTGACCGGGTTCCGCTGCTGCCGCGGTGTTCGTTTCCAGAGAACT
The DNA here is from genome assembly GCA_026874595.1 of Sipunculus nudus. NCBI lineage: Eukaryota > Metazoa > Annelida > Sipuncula > Golfingiida > Sipunculidae > Sipunculus > Sipunculus nudus. The sequence goes on from CM049312.1 coordinate 50,071,271, forward strand.
CCTCTGAGACTACTGGGCGGATTTTTCCATAACTTACACCAATTATTGGGTCACATGTCAACTGGTGCCTAACCAGTTGCCCTTGACCTCTGACCTTTCCTCTCTGCCCAGCGTCGGTTTGTGCGTCTGTTTCCACACATAAACCCACATATCTCGGGAACCGTTTGACGGATCAGGAAAAAAAATTTTGAACAAATGTAGCTCTTGGATAGCTTAATAACATGCACCAAAAAATGGTGGCGCCACCTGCAGCCATTTTTGCACAGTGTCCATCTGTTAATCTGCCTTGGGTTATAATCACTCATATCTCTGCAGTGGTTTGTAATTCACCTGAAATTCGGCATGCATATACATCCTAGACAGCTTTCTTGATTTTATGACAGGTGGCGCCACCTACATTCATGTTCACAATGCAGACATCCAAGCTCATATCTTGGGAACCGTTCGACCAATCAGGAAAAACATTTTACACAAATCTAGCCCTTGGATAGCTTTATAACATACACAAAAATGGTGGCGCCACCTGCAGCCATTTTTGCACAACATCCATCTGTTTGTCTGCCTTGGGTTTAAATCACTCATATCTCTGCAGTGGTTTGACCAAATTACCTGAAATTCAACATGCGTATACATCCTGCATAGCTTTCTTAATTTTATGACAGGTGGCGCCACCTACATTCATGTTCACGCTGTAGACATCCATGCTTATACCTTCGGACTCGTTCGACCAATCAGAAAAAAAATTTTACACAAATATAGCCCTTTGATAGCTTTATAACATACACAAAAATGGTGGCTCAACCTGCAGCCATTTTTGCACAGCGTCCATCTGTTTGTCTGCCTTGGGTTAAAATCACTCATATCTCTGCAGTGGTTTGACCAAATTACCTGTAATTCAGCATGCGTATACATCCTGGATAGCTTTCTTAATTTTATGACAGGTGGCGCCAGCTTCATTCACGTTCTCGCTGCAGACATTAATGCTTATATCTTCGGACTCGTTTGACCAATCAGGAAAAAAAATTTACACAAATGTAGCCCTTGAATAGCTTTATAACATTCACAAAAATGGTGGTGCCACCTGCAGCTATTTTAGCACAGCGTCCATCTGTTTGTCTGCTGTGGGATAAAATCACTCATATCTCTGCAGTGGTTTGACTTTTCAGCCTGAAATTTCGCATGTGTATACATCTTGGATAGTTTCTCGTTCAAATAACAGGTGGCGCCTACAATCATGTTTAAGTGGCAGACATCCATTCTAATATGTAACACATGTAACTCTATTTCCCCTTGCCACTCAGTCCATGCCTCACTTAACCCGTCCTACTCTGACTTTGGCGGATACACGTAGTCGCTTGTTGACTACCTGTATTCTAGTTTATAATTATATCTTTTATATTTCATTAATATAATTTGTACTTTTATTTATTTCTGATATATAGAACCAAGCCATCCCCTCCCCCCCCCCCACCCCCACCCCCATAAATGATATGGCAAATAAGTAAGTTTTTCTTATGGCTGCTGTTGATGATTGGTGCCTAAGCTGAAACTAATTAACATGATCCTGACTATCATAAGTGTATTGCATAATCTCTGTCCTCTGATCATTAATTTTATCCTTTTTTCCATTCTATCAGTTAACCTCTCTTCCAGTGAAATGCTAACATTATTGATAATTAACTTTAATTAACGGCATGTAATAAAAAACTTAATAATAATATTTAGTAATGATCAGTTGGGTGTCTTAATCTGACACTGATATTGTCAGTGCAAAATAAGCTAGACAATTTAAGTTGCTATCTTCTTGGAAAGTTCCTTAAGGTACATGTCCCCCTGTCTTCAGGAGCCACTAGCTTGTGTTCTCCAAACACCCCAAAGAGGAACAGTCCCCGAATCAACTACCTTGCATGCCCAATTAGGGTATGGGGGGGGGGGGGGGAATAATCACCTTTGATCCAATTCAGGTTTACCCTCTCAGGCTCTGATCATTACTATTAGTGTAAACACACTTTACCAGTAGTGAATGGAGCAATAAATTACCACCTCCCTGATGAGAAACCCAGTGGATACATAAAGCTGTCATGGATCTGATTTCATAATGGGCCTCTTAAACCAAACTCTCAGATGGCTAAGGCCATCCTTAAAAATTTCTGTGTTGGGGCTAACATTGATCCAAAAAAGTCATCAGGTAGGGAGGAAAAAAATATTTTTTTTAAAGGAGGATCTGGAGTTTACTACACCTTTTTTTACCGGATATTAGCATATGCGAGGTTTATGTCAAATTACATACCCGTACTCCATTCATTCTTTGCCTCGATACCATTGAAACATGCACAACAAGGTATCTCTGAACAGATTTTGTGTTTTATTTCAGGCTTAAAATCCTGTACTTTGGTTTAAATGTTTTAGTACATGCTTTGAACATGTACATGTCAAACATTCACGTATTTGAAAAGTTATCAAGTACTTTTCCAATAATGGTCAAGCATGTTATCATGGAAGCATTATAACTGATGTATATCCCATTGCACAGGTTCGCATTAGGCCTGTAAGCCTTGTTCTGGATCTCACATGAATTTGCAGACAATTTTATTTTGTGTTGTATGCGAGTGCCAGCATTGTAGGAATGAGTGCAGTTTGAGATTTACTTTGCAAGTGAAGAGGTATAATTAAGAAGGACTGTAATAAATGAACTCTTTAGAAATTGTCAATGCCTAATAAGGTAGTAGAATATATAAAATGTTTATATAAATATATGTAAAACTGTACTTTTTATGCCCCCGCCACAAAGTGGCCGGGGCATATAGTTTTACCCATGTCCGTCCTTCCGAAATAAAACAGTTGTACAGACTTTTTTTTGCAATGCCTGCAGATATTGGCCTGATTTTTGGTGTGTAGGCAGATAATGACCAGTTACAGATTGAGTTCGCGTTTCATCCGGGTTGACCTACTTTTGACCATTTTACGGCTCCTTAACTTAGAAAATTTCATGAAAAATAGAAATTTTCATGACAAATACACATGTACAGACTTTTTTTCGCAATGCCTGCAGATATTGGCCTGATTTATGGTGTGTGGGCAGATAATGACCAGTTACATTATGAATAATTTTAGATCTTAAATATTGAAATATTCCTTTAAATATATGTTAAGTCACATATACACCCTTTCTCACTCCATAACACATCAACACAGAAGAAATAAAATTCCTAATCAGGGTACCGACATCCAATATATGGTTTCATCTTTCAAATAGATGTGTCGGAACGACACGAATGCCCCCGCCTGGGGCAAATGAGAAACATTTGTTAAATTTTGTAAAATTTTTTAAGTTCAGGAGGTGTTGTATGGTAAAAAGTAGGTCAACAGGGGCAAAATGCAAACTCGATCTGTAACGGGTCATTATCAAGCAACACAGCAAAAATCAGGCCAGAATCTGCAGGCATTGTGAAAAAAAGTCCATTCATGTGCATTTTTTGTAGAAATTTCTGTCTTTCATGAAATTTTCTATGTTCAGGATCTGTCATATGGTCAAAAATAGGTTAACTGGGACAAAATGCGAACTCGATCTGTGAGTGGTCATGATGCGCGCACAGACCAAACATTAGGCCAGTATCTGTAAGCATTGCATTGCGAAACTAGAATATTAGCAAAAGCTGATAATCAGTTATAAATTTAAATTGGAGAGGTATGTACCATGTTTCATAACAATCCACCAAATGCTTCCTGAGAAATAAGCTCTTAAGTATTTTTCTATACTAAGCTGTGACCTTGAAAAGTAGGTCAAGATCACCCATCTTTGAACTTGACCAATTTTGTAAATATAATGCAATAACACTGAAGAAATGAAGTTCCTGTGTTGAATACCTTTGGAGATATCCTGCACAAAAGGCCAAAATTGAAAAATCCGATAAAATTTCATTAAAAAATCAGAAGTTGCAGGTGGCGCCACCAAAATTGTGCAGCAGGTACAGACCATCAGACCCAATGATCATAGTAAGTTTTGTGAAAATCCACACAATGGTTCCTGAGATATAAGCTTCTGAGTGTTTTTCTATAATCAGCTCTAAAATGTAGAAAAACGGGTCAAGGTCACCCATCTTCGAACTTGGCCGAGATTTTATCGATATACATCTTCACTGATGAAATAAAATTCCAATGGTGAATCCTTTTAGAGATATCCACCTCACAAGGTAAAAGTTAACAGACGCGGAACAGACGGACTGACGGACACCGGACAGACAGATGGACGGACGGACAGACAGACAGCTTGGGTGACGACAATAGCCCATGAGCCTATGAGCTGAGGGCTTTAAATGGCTGTACATGTACATTTGTCATGAAAATTAATATTTTTCATGCAATTTTCTATGTTAAGGAGCGGTAAAACGGTCAAAAGTAGGTCAACCAGGACAAAGGGTTTCAGTCTGTTCTGATATTCAGACAGAGCCAGAGAATTATTAATGGTCATCAGACAACCAAGTATCTAATGGTAATTCAGTATGTTTGTAGAGCCTAAATGTACTCTCAAAAATTAGCTCTAAATTGGTTTCTATGATGAGGCAGGCAGATTATGTTTATACGAGTTTGGAAATAGGACTTGTAGGTCAGTCTATAACTGGATGTATGTCAGGTCAGACTTGGGATTTTCCATAGAACTTTTGTCCAATCAGATCTCACGTAAGTTAGAAAGAACACTTACAATTCTGATGTAATTGTGACCTACTTTGGGTCATCCAATAAGGTTTAGCTTTTTTGACGAAATGCAGAAATATGGATATGTATGTCTCATGTGTCATGTGAAAGCTCTGTAACAAAACTATCTGTAGTGCGCACTGAGAGTCAGTGAGTCAGGGAGGCTGGGCGGCTCTCTCCGAGAGAGAGAGACTGTCCCAGACCTCTTGCTATTGAATAAAGACTTCTGTCATCAAACTTGTCTTGGAACATTGTATGCCAGCACATCAACACCCGCTTGTGAAACAGTGTGGGGACATCCCCAACCTCACATTGTATCATTATGGTGGAGACCGGGTCCTGTATCATTTTGGTGGATGAACCGGGATTCACTTCAAGCACATCAGCACCAGAAAAACCGACAATGCTGCCAGATGGAGTGAAGAATGAAGATCCCCCCTCACAGTCAAAGGTGCCATTGACTGGTCTCCCATCTCACAACTGCACTGGAACTTCAACCTAGATGTCTACAGCATCACAGTCTAACATCAAGAATGTCCACTCTGCTGCTGAAGGTATCACACTTTTGCTAAGAACTCTGTCTTCAAACTTTAACTTGGCTGCAGTTCTCAGTTCTCTGCTTGAGAAGATCAAAGACTCTCACTGTATCTTTCAACCACAAGGACACTGTTGAGCAGTATTTTGCTTTAAGTGATTTAAAGTTGCAAAAATGACATTTTTCGCTTAAAAAACATGCTGTGATATCTCAACCTGAGATCATCATTGTTCCTGACCAGCCACATAAAAAAAATCAATATCAGGACAAGCCAGCTTCGGGCCTATGTCAACAATACTACTGGCCATACCACGTGCACTATGTGTTATCTCACAACAAGTTCCTCGCTATGTTCCTGCAACTACTAGAAGCAGATTTGCCATTCTACCACTATCTTCTGCATCACCTTCCATACCATGACTCCAGAAAGAAAAAAGAAACCAAGCCAGCAGAGAAGACCACAGAAGACCCGAAGAAGACAAGATTCCTGAGGTAATGAAAAACAAAACCAGAGACTCTGAATTTACATGCCTTCTGTAATATTTGGGCATTTCAGATTTTTTTTGCATGTATATGTTGTAAAACTAAACACAAAAAAATATACATATGTATGTAGTAATCTATAACTTTCTCTTATTGCTGTGTCATAGTTGTAATATGATATAATTTAATGTCTCTGTCAAATTGATAGGTTCGGAATAGGTTTAAAAAACCCACATTAAACAGTGTAGAACTGTCACTGTTAGATTTGATGCAGTTATGTCTATCTAAGATGTTTATATGTAATGTCACCAAAATGACTGTATTGCTTTAAATACAATAATTGCTAGAGTACCAGAGCAAAATGCAACATCAACTGCATGTAAGCATTCATTTATATTGAGAAATTCTCATGTGTTGGTCCTTACCAAATCAACTGGTATCATTATGCACTATTGGCTATAAATTTAATGGAATGGTAGCACATTGTGTCACCAAAGCACAATGCGATGCTTATTTTCAATTGTCACAGTTTGGTCCTCAAACATGGGTTCATGGGAAGCCCCCCAATATATAGGGAATTGGACAAACTGGGGAGTGTGATGACTCCAAAAATCAATAATGCACGGACCTGTGGTCACATTATTGCCTCAAATAAGGGTTTGATATGGTTAACCTCATTAATAGCTGGAAATGCCAGGCAAAAATATGTAGGTTAACACAGGAATTCTTCTCATAGGAATTCACATTTACACGTACTATGACAGACATGTTTTATGAGCAAATGCATTCTGATCGCTGCATTTATGATACTGTTAACCCATAAACCAAAATGTGGAGTGACAAGGATTTCGATCATTAACAGTATTCTTTTAATTTACATCATCACTCTGCAGATGTATGTTTGATCTTACTTATAAATAGCATGCAATAAAATTACCATCAAAATCCATATGGTCTAGATCGATACCTGCATCTGTCAGAGAATTATTTCATTTATCATCATGTTTTTACACATATTTCGCCTTGTTCATGCACAAAAATGGGTAATAAATGGGAACCTATGTACACATTCCTCTGTCGTTAGGAATGACATTATGTCTGTTATGTACTTCTTCGCTGGTTAGGTACACCAGTTGTGTTATGCTGAAGGAATAGCAATTCAACCAATCCATTATCAAATGACAACTTGTCCCAATGGCAAGCATAAAAAGCCAAGATGTATTCTAAATCATTGGTGTTGATCAACACACAGAGCAGATAGTCATGTACATGTGTATGTCTTAAACTCTTAGGCCAAGAGTATATAAACATTGCCAGATTAGGAATTCATCAATTTCTCAAAAGGAATTGTATGTTTAGCTACAGGCATTGTTAATTCACTTGTTATAATTGGTAATGCATACTGCTGTTCGACAGAACATCTTTATGTAACATCACTTACTGTATGCTAGAATGGTTCACATACTTTGACTTATTCCATATACTGTAGGCGTTGTACTTGTATAATCTGCATATGATGTTACTCATATCCCTTAAGATATTTATTGATTCTACTTAGATGCTGTCATACTTATATAATCTAAAGTTTAATGCTTATATTAGGATGTCAAATAAAGTCATGATGGTTTCGATGTTGTTCCTGATTCCTTATACATCAGCATTTTATGTTCTCGATATTGTTTAGGATTGTCCATTCACAAAAAAAGAAATTCTGTGTTAGTTAGCATATATGTGTAGCTATATATATCTCCTTTCTCAGCTTATTAAGCTTTAGCTTAGGCGTTGTTGTACTGCTACATAATTTTAAAACAGGCACTACCTCATTCCTTACACTGTTACATCTGGAAATGTGACATATGTTCATGTATTCCACATCTGTATTGATATGTGTCATCTATTACACCACAGTGATGTAATACTTTACTCTCTACAGACATATATCCATCACATTTTCACTAGTGCCAGCTAGTTCAATTCACATTATGGCTACTGTTCTTGCAGTTCATGCAGACTTAAGCTGTATATCTTGATCTTTACACATTATGTATTTCTGTCATCTGTATTACGATTATCCTTCTTGAAATAACTAAATTTTCTTAGACTTAGCCAATGAGGCCGGAGCCTCATTCTGAATGCCAGAGGGATATGTTATGGAGTGAGAAAGAGTGTATATGTGACTTAACATATATTTAAAGGAATATTTCAATATTTAAGATCTAAAATTATTCAGAAACAAATAAAGATCAATTAAGGTTTCAGTCTGTTCTGATATTCAGACAGAGCCAAAGAATTATTAATATTTCATCAGACAACCAAGTATCTAATGGTAATTCAGTATGTTTGTAAAGCCTAAATGTACTCTCAAAAATTAGCTCTAAATTGGTTTCTATGATTAGGCAGGCAGATTATGTTTATATGAGTTTGGAAATAGGACTTGTAGGTCAGTCTATAACTGGATGTATGTCAGGTCAGACTTGGGATTTTCCACTTTTGTCCAATCAGATCTCACGTAAGTTAGAAAGAACACTTACAATTCTGATGTAATTGTGACCTACTTTGGGTCATCCAATAAGGTTTAGCTTTTATGACGAAATGCAGAAATATGGATATGTACGTCTCATGTGTCACGTGAAAGCTCTGTAACAAAACTATCTGTAGTGCGCACTGAGAGTCAGTGAGTCAGGGAGGCTGGGCGGCTCTCTCCGAGAGAGAAAGACTGTCCCAGACCTCTTGCTATTGAATAAAGACTTCTGTCATCAAACTTGTCTTGGAACATTGTCAGCCACGCGCATCAGCAACCGTATGTGATACAGGTGGGGACATCCCCAGACCCCACCTTTGTATCAGATGTATATACAAACAAAATCTTGGTCAAGTTCGAAGATGGGTGACCTTGACTTATTTCTCGACGTTTTAGAGCGAATTATAGAAAATAACCGGCGTGTGTTAACATTTACCATGTGAGGAGGATATCTCCAAAAGTATTCAACACAGAAATCTCATTTCTTTGGTGCTGATACATATCAACAAAATCTCGGTCAAGTTCCACGATGGATGACCCAAGGTCACAGAGCTTATAATAGAAAAAAACATAGGAGCTTATTTCTAAGGAACCACTGGATGGATTGTTTTGGAATATGGAATGGTCATTGGCCTTGATGATCTCGTAAGTGCTGCATGACTCATAATGACTGGGGCCAGACTTACAAAGTTCATACCTCTCTAGTTCCAATTCACAACTTGAACAAAAGACATATGTACAGATATACATCCATGTGAGAACAAATATTACATGAATACTTGTTACTGTTACCACCCATAAATACTGCTCTTTTGGCTGAGGGCTTTTGTCAGCTTTTGCTGATATTCTAGTATTTTTCTGTAATTAATGACTGAGCGGGCAATGTTGATCTCTATCTCGTCTACGTCTAAACAAGAAATGCGGTACAGTCAGGAAATATCTGTTTATTATAAAAGCTATTAATAAAATGAAAAAAAATTTACAAAGGCAGTTAAAAAGAAACACAACCAAAAAAAAGACAGTAGCTTATATGTTATGCCTGTTCTGATCAGCTGTGGCCGGTAGAAACGATGCATCTGTCACCTCGCAAAACCCTGTCATGATCGCCACAGAACTGACGAAATCACGCAATTCTTGTAATACCAAACATCTGATTTGTGGAGATCGTGCGTTACACATCGTCAGTTGCAGATTCCATTAAATAGGCCCGCTTCATTTGCTTGATATAGGCCTACTCACGGTGCCACCGTGAGTGTTGCTGAAAAATTATAACCAGCATAAGCGACACGATGTCAGTGAACATTTTCCCGCCAAAATAGTGATGAATGTAGTCATATGGGGTGTACTTTTACTACGGACCTCTTATTGGCTCTCTGGTATGACGCGTGACCGCTCCGCCAATCACAAGAACGTTTGTGTGGGCCAGGCACGTGTTTATGCAAATCAACGTGTCACATGGTTTAAATGCCAACATTGGTCAGTTGACAGTATGAATGTCGAGAGAACTTTAATTTAATCAGTTAATGCGACAGCAGTAAGCTTCCGCTTTATTTGAAATCAAATAAGAACCATTTCTAATTGCTCAATATGTTTTTTCAGCCTGTTTCGCCAGAACAACAAAATTTGATGGCGGTTTCCCGGCAGTTTTTCTACTCTCGCGCACGAGTGTAGCGATCGTTCCACGTGTATATATATAGGCACAACCTGTCTAATTGTTAGGGTTCAAATTAAACGATCGGCGACGTTGGGTAATACCTTTCATTATGGAAATTAAGTGCATCTAAAATTGTAATAGAAGGACTATTTTTCTAGCACATGAAGGCAGATTTTTACGGCCCAGGTGCTTGCGGCAGATCATATAAAAATATTAATTTGCAGATATGTCCAAAAAAAATTCCAGCCACAGCCAAAAAACACGACCTGCCGGGTTAGCCCCAACACAGAACTTTTTAAGGATGGCCTAACTGATATCACTTTATTATATCTTAATTCATTTTTGCAATAAATTACTGTTTTGTTAACATCCCACTCAGATGCAAGAATAGATGTTAATATATGAATGTATGCATATCGCAGGACGTGCAATGAAAAAAATAAACATGAACTGTTATATACAGTATTTTACAGATTTTATGTGAGCAAAGTTTTTTTTACAGTTATTAAAAAGTTTTAAAGTGTAATGAAAATATAGGTTTTGACAGTAAAAAACAACCCTGTGTCAGATGCTTAATATTACATCTAGCAACCTAAGTTAACAAGAATATTTATAAGTAATCATAAGTCATAAAAGGCATCTGTAAACATAGCAGGCAACATAAAGGGGCACAGTTAAAAACACATACCTTCGTATGAGTGATGAAGTTGATGTTGTTTTCCCTGTTGCAGAAATGAATGTAGAGCAATGTTTGCACTTGGCTTTGAATGTTTTAAGCCCCTCAGATTCTGCTGGTAGTTCATAGTGATCATGTATCACTAAAGACTTGGCAGCTGCCATATCTGCTACTAATCTGTCAGTCAGTTTAGGTGTAGCATTTACTATGTTCAACATGCATCTGACTTGCCTGTCAAATGTCACAAATATTTATAGTGAAGGGTCACCCAACTCGGCTGAACTGCTCAAACGTGAGGTTAACTTTCTCAGGGACTTGGTTGGTTTGCCCTATACTAATGAGGTGATTTGCTCATGAGGTAACTGGCATTTGCATAATATCTGGCTCAATATAAGTGATCATTTTTGCAATACCAGTTGCAGAAGTAGTTATAGCTAAGAGCTGTTATAGTAAGCACTTCACTATTATGATGACCATACCCAACATGATAGAAATGAAATTTAAAACATTGATTTTATTGTATTATTTTATCACAAAATCCTCACGCACACAATTCAGCTAGCTCCCATCAGATACATTTACTATTTAAGTATAATATGATGGCTGTCAGAAGTCACAGTTGCTGAATGATCCACTCTTAATGAGGTTTTACATCACTGGTGTACAAGAAAGATAAGCTGTTAAAAATTGGTATATTCAAAAGTAATCAATGTAATCATATCTAACTGTCATGATAAGGGTTACGTTGGGAGAGTAATTGATAACGATTACAATTTTCTTTTAAAATAAATGTAATCGATTACGATTACTTACACATTTAATTGATTGTAATCAATTACGATTACTGATTACGATTACCCCATGTCTGGTTGGCAGTTTCTCAACCTATTTAAAGATACAGACACAATCCTGGCCTTTGGGTAAATCTCTTTACGCATACTGAAAGACTTTGGCTAAAATGTTTTTTTTTTTTCAAGCTGACATATTCATAAGACTTTTTATCAAAATATCTAGAATAATAAAAGATAGAGTCCTTTCACTGTTCAAGGTCGAATAATTCTGCCAAAAATTATTCAAGTAAACTTGAACAAAGGCCACCTAAGAATAATTTTTAGCTCAGCTGACTGTAAGTCATCTGAGCTATAGCAACCACTCTTTGTCAGTCGTCTGTCCAGCAATCTGGCCATCTGTCGGTTAACAAGGCACAAATCGTTACCACTGGACCTGGAATCTTCTAGCTTTACATCCAGAGAGGTCCATGAAAAATCTCCTTGGAATAAGGTCTCTGTTACCCATATTCTTCCAGCTATGGGCTCCGTTGTACCCCCAAAATAATGAAAATTTTGATACAAAAGCTCAAATATCTGAACAACTATGCATTGATCACCATGTTTCTTTGCATGGACATTGATCATGGAGTGTTTCACCAGTTTCTGGTGCAGACTGGTGGGGCCACCTGTATTTTTTTAGCGAACCTGTGAGCTTATGCGATGGTGTGGCGTCGTCCGTCGTCTGTATGTTAACCCATACTATCTTGAAAACGGCAAGAGTTAGCATCTCAAAATTTTATGCAAAAAATTAGTCATCTAAAAAACTATATCGGATTTTGCTTATTTTTTGGCTAACTGCATCTTCTAAGATTTTATAAAAAAATAGCTAAAAAGGCTTTAAAAATCTTCTTCTCAAAAACTGTTCAGCCAAATTGTCCAATATTTCACAGAAATGATTCCTGGAACAATCTTTCTCAAGTTTGTTCGAATGGTTTAAGTTTGGTGATTTTTGGCCGAGTTACAGGAAGTTGAACTTAGTCATCTGTCCAAAAAAGCATACTAAAATTACAATCTCAGAAACGGCTGGAGCTATCATCACCAAATTTTATGCCAATGTTGTTCACATAAGACATATCTGAAATTGAGGTATTGGTGGCGCCACCTGCATTGGCCTTTTTGTACGGGGGTCATCAGTGCCCGTATCATACTGACGGCTACAAAAAACTTTTCCTCTGAAACCATATGGCCAAAAAGTTTAATATCGCACAGAAATGATCCTAGGGTAGTGCTTTCTAAAGTTTGTTCAAATGGTCTCAGTTCAGTGACTTTTGGCTGAGTTATGGGAAGCTGAATTTCGTCATATGCTGTAAAAGCCCATTTTAGCTCAGTGGCTACAAAGATCTTCTCCTCAAAAACCACTGGGCCAAATTCTTAAGTCTCACACATTAATTATCCTTAGATGTTGATTATTCAAGTTTGTTCAAATGGTCTTGGTTCAGTGATTTTTGGCTGAGTTATGGGAAGCTTAACTTAGCCATTTTGCTGTATTTTCCCATATGAGTTATAAACCTGTAAAACGTTTTTTGACTGACACCACTGAGGCCAACTTGTTTAATATTTTACAAGAATAATCCTCTGAATAATTCTTATAATAATTGTCTTTTATGGTTCCAAAGAATGAATTTTGGCTGAAGTATAAAGATTGAATTTAGTCATTTTACAATATATGTTAGCTGTGTGAAGCAGATACATTTAGCCTGGCACCAGTTTATCAGCATTTATTACATCATGCCTCTAGACATTTAGATTTCAGGTTATCTATGGTTAATATTGACAAGAATGTTTTTTAAAAGCTTTTAAAAAATGTAGATTTATGATTTTTAGATATTTCTCATGCCAGGCAATGTTTACAATCACAGGTATACAGCTCTCTGTGGGTATATAAAGACGGCTGTACATGGATTATAAATAATTAGTATCCATAGTCAACTTAATTCAAGATTTTGCCATCAGTGAGATGTATCTGTATTACAATTTTAAATATAATAATCTTTAATAATTTTTAGTGAACCTTTGAGCTAATGCGATGGTGTGGCGGTGTTTGTCTTCTGTACATTAACCCATACTATTTTGAAAATGATTGGAGCTAGCATCATGAAATTTAATGCAAAAAATTAGCCATCTGAAAAACTCTGCATTTTCTTAGATTTTATAGAGAAAAAGCTTAAAAAAACCTTTAAAAATCTTCTCCTCTGAAACACTCGAGCCAAATTGTTCAATATTTCATAAAAACTAATCTTTTATACCGTCATCCTATATTTTGTTCCAATGGTTCAAGTTCGGTGAATTTTGGCCAAGTTACAGGAAGTTTAACTTAGTCATCTGTCCAAAAAAGCATACTAAAATGACAGTCTCAGAAACTGCCGGAGCTATCATCACCAAATTTTTTGCCAGTGTTGGTCACATGAGTCATATAAGAAATTCAGGTATTGGTGGTGCCACCTGCATTGACCTTTTTTTGTACTGGGGTCATTGGTCATCTGTACATTAATCCATAATTTCTCAGGAATAGCAGGAGCTGCCATTCCTAGATTTTATGCAATAATCTGTCACATATCACTGTTGTGGGATTCAGCTTATTTTTTTGCTATCTGCATTTACTTAGATTTTATAGTAAGCTGAAAAACTTTTAAAAGTCTTCTTCTTGTAAACAGTCCAGCCAAATTGTTCAATATTTTATATAAATGATCCCAGAGGCAAGCCCTCTCAAGTTTGTTCAAATGGTTTGCATTTGATGAATTTTAGTGGAGTTTCACAAATTTGAACAGTCATTTGGCCAAGTAAGCATACTGACGTAGTACTCTCAGATATGACAGAAGCTAGCATTACCAGGTATTGTGCAAATTTTGGTGACATGACTCATATTTGATGTTGCAGATTTTGTGGTGCCACCTACATTGACCTGTTTTTTATGGACAAACAAACTCATAATTTCAGCCTCTTTAAGCTTAATGATGAAACTGTCAAGTTGAATTGTTTTATTTTTCAAAAGAATTATCCTAGGACATGGTTCTTTCAATCATATCAGAATATACTGAGTTTGTTTATTTTTGGTCGAGTTGGAAAAGCTTAAGTTGGTCTTATGGCTATTATTATGTTTTTTCAAACTGAGGACTGCAATAGTGTTCTTCTACAAAATTATTGTTTCAATTATATCTTCTGTAACATTGCACAAAAATTATTCTTAGGTGGCCTTTGTTCAGGTTTACTAGAATGATTTTTGGCAGAACTATTGGACCTTTTACAATGAAAGTACTGCATCTTTTATTATTCTAGATATTTTGATAAAAAGTTTATGAATATGTCAACATTTTAGCCAGAGTCTTTCAGTATGTGTAAACAGATATACCAACAGGCCAAGATTGAATCGTATCTTTGAATAGGTTGAGAAACTGCCATCTGTATCAGATTTGGCAAATGATGAAGAGTTCATTCAGTGCAGCCAGATATAGGTCAAAGAGTTCAATCAATGCAGCCAAGCACAAGGCATGTGATCACCTCATGGGTGACATGTGAACACCTCATGGGCACCATGTGATCACTTCATGGGTGTCAAGCCCCTCAGGACAGGGCCCCTGCATGAGCTTATGCAATGGTGTGGCTACTATTTCAGATTTGGCTACAGGCTAGAGGTCAGTCTGGATCTATTTATAGCTTTGGCAGACTGCCAACTGTATCAGATTAGGCAACAGGTCAAGAGTTCACTCAGTGCAGCCAGGTATGGGTCAGGAGTTTACTCAGTGCAGTAGATGCATTCTATTTATAGCTTTGGCAGACTGCCAGCTGTGTCAGATTATGCCACAGGTCAAAGAGTTCACTCAGTGCAGCCAGGTACAGGTCAAAAGTTCACTCAGTCTAGCCAGGTGCAGGTCATGAGTTCACTCAGTGCAGTAGCCTGAGCCAGCTAGCAAATTTGTCACAGTTCACTCGGGGCAACTGCATTTCTCACCTAAACCTGGTCAGCCCAATGCATCAGACTCAAGGTAAGTTTAATGTATTGGCCTAATATTTTGACCTGTCTATGTGTCTTTGATGGCTTTCTCGCTCACAAGACAGGTGTCGCCACCTACAATGACTTTTGCACAGTGTGTGTCCCTGTGATTTTCTCAGGAGGGGTTTGATATATCAGTCTGAAATTGGGCATATGTATATATCTCTGATAGCTATGTTGTATACAAGACTGGAGGTGCCAGCTACAGTCTTTTTAGCTCAGCTGACTATAAGTCATCTGAGCTATAGTCGTGGTCCATTGTCCGTCGTCCGTCCGTCTGTCCGTCCGTCCGTCCGTCCGTCTGTCCGTAGATGTGGCACGTTTTGAAACCGTAAGACCTAGGAATCCAAAATTCGGCATAATGTTAGATGTCCCCAAGATCTCCTACCAAGCCGAAAACTGGGTCTTTGCGACTTTGTTCCTTTGAGAAATTAAAGAAAAACCTCAATTTTTTATTAAAAACCTATTTTTACACTTCAGGACTGCCTAATATAAAAACCACTCATCTGTTTTTCCTCATACTTACTATAGTTATTCCTCTATATAGTTCCTATGTACATGCCAGAAATTATGTCTGTATTATAAAAATTTAAAAAGTTATGGGCCCAAACATAATGCATTGTGTAAAAAATTAGGAAAGATATTTGATCACTTAACACAAAATATGTTAAAGCTATAAACTTTTTTTCCAGTAATATAACTTTAATTAATCAAAATTAAATTGTATACCCAAAATTAGATCAAAATCTTTTAAATTTTTTAATATATTAACAAAAATAAAAAATTGGTACCTTAAATTTTGCCCAACTTTGACCATGGCACGTTTTTTTCCTGTAAGTACTGTGGATTTAATTTTCACAGCATGTTTTTTTTAGCATTTTGTCTGTAAACACCAAAAATTTGAAACCAGTTGATCAAAAACTGTAGATTTTATTCAAGCTTTCAAGCACCATGTAACATATTGTTTACATCAAACTAGTGTCATGCAGTTTGCAAGTGCTCAGCTCCCCAACTTCAGCTCTCAGTTCCTAAAATTTGGCATACAATTAGATGTCTCAAAAATCCCCTACCATGCCAAGAATTTGATCACTAGGACTTAATACCTTCGAGATATTAATAAAAAACTTCATTTTTCCATTAAAAACCCATTGTTACACTTCAAGACAGCCTAATATCAAAACCACTGATCTGACTTTAATCATATATAATATACATATTTTTCTATATATTCTCTATGCACATGCCAGAAATGATGTCAGTATTGCGTAATTGTTTTAAGTTATGGGCCCAAACATAATGCACTTTGTAAAAAATCAAGAAATATATTTACTCCCTTAACAAGAGGATTGCTGAAGCTAGAGATTTTTTGTCAGGGATGTAACATTATTTAATCAGGATTCAATTGAATACCCAAAATTAGTTCTGAATTTTTCAAATTGTATAAGTTATTAGTATAAATATAAAATTAGTACCTTAAATTTTGCCCAACTTTGACCATGGCATGTTTGTTTCATGTGAGTACTGTTGATATAATTTTCATATCATGCACACATAAAGATTTCAGCTTTTTAGTTTGAAAAGCTGAAAGAAATTGGCCAAAAATTGTAGCTTTTTTTGATGTTTTTATGAGACCATGTCAGACCTTGGCTCTCTGTAGCACCTCTTGAGTCACCTGTATGTTGACCTGGTTGAACTTTCAGCAAATTATGCATGCTTGAGGCGAGACATAAACTGGGGCGTCCAGGCAGCTTATTATATAATGGCCAGCCACAGTTGATCTAGGTGTCCAACCCAACTCATCTAGTAGTTTTAACCAACAACATAACAATAAACAATAAATTAATAAATTTTTATTGGTTTTTAATAACAAATTAAAGAAAAATAGAAAAGGAATTTGTTAGTTGATAATAACAGGAAATTAACTTGCAGTTACCGATGATATAAGTATCTTGTATCGATGGATAGAATGTCATGTATTCCAAATAACACCATGCAGTCACCTATGGTATTTTTCAGTTCAATTTTAATGATAAAAAATTAAATCATATTATTCATTACTAATCATTAGGGATCATATGAAGGAAATTAATGATAGACAAAGATGCAGTTGATAATATTAATCTAGATTCCCACTGTGTCTAGTTTGTACATTGATGTGAAATTAGTCCAAAATAAATATATTACATTTTTTTTTAATATAAATAAAAGCCATAAATCCAGGTACTTATGATCATTATTTAAATGTGTGAATTTTGTATATTCTGGATTCTCAACATCATTGTTTGGTGAAAACTGAATAAATACCAGACATGGTGCGAATACTTTGCAATTGTATTTAAACACGAATATGAATATGTACTCCATTATAAAATTTCTTTCATAAGAATGGGAATTCAGGTAAAAATGAAAGTATATGAATACCAGTGCAAATATTTTCAAAATGTATTAATGAATGCATTCATGAATATATTCTTTAATATTATTTTAATAATCATTTCAGTCATATTTTATTTGAAAAAATCATACTATTCTCTTATTATTTTTAATAAAAATTATATTTAGGACAATATTTGTAATTTTTCTAATAAATAGTTAAACTCTTATATTATATGTTCTGCTTATATTAGTTATATGGCCAAGTCAAAATCTGTGTGACAATCCCACTCCATTTGTTAATGAAATAAATGAAATTAATCCTCTTTCCTGTCTCCAAAGGTACTTTCAAAATCATACATAAGCTAAACAACAACAACTCATAATACAGCTTATTTTTATTACCATATAAAACCAGCATGTGCCTCATTTCTAAATCATATTTTTTTATCATATATATCAGCTGAGCACCGTGACCCATAGGTCCCTTGTTACTGTTGTGTGCACCCATGCCAGAATTTCAGCAGTGATGTTTGTGTAATTGTTTCTGATTCAAAATGTTTAGTACTTGCATTGTTCATATACATGAAAAGTAATGGTCCAGCATTGAAGCATTATACCTGGTGTATTTCCCAATGCACAGGTTCCCATTAGGCCTGTAGGCCTTGTTTATTTTTTTATGATTTTTTGTCCATTGTCCGTCGTCCGTCCGTCTGTCTGTCTGTCCGTCCGTCCGGATGTCCATTCGTAAGACTGGCACGTTTCGACACCATTAGATCTACGAATCTGAAATTATGCATACAGTTAGATGTCCCCAAAATCTCCTACCAAGCTGAAAACTGGGTCTTTGAGACTTTGTTCCTTTTAGAAATTAAGGAAAAACCTCAGTTTTTTATTAAAAATCTATTTTCACACTTCAGGACTGCCTTATATCAAAACCACTCATCTGGTTTTCTTCATATTTACCATAAATATTCCTCTACATAGTTCATATGTACATGCCAGAAATTAAGTCAGTATTATTTAATTTTAAAAAGTTATGGGCCCAAACATAATGGACTTTGTAAAAAATCAGAAAAGATATTTGATCGCTTAACACAAAACATGTTAAAGCTAAGGACTTTTTTCCAGTAATATAACTTTAATTAGTCAAAATTAAATTGTATACCCAAAATTAGATCAAAATCTTTTAAATTTTTTAAAATATTAGCAAAAATAAGAATTGGTACCTTATATTTTGCCAAACTTTGGCCAGGGCACGTTTTTTTCCTGTAAGTACTGTGGATTTAATTTTCACAGCATGTGCACATAAGGATTTAATCTGTTAAAATCTGAAATTTGAAAATAAAAGCTGCAAAATAAGGCTTGTAATTGAATTTTTTAGGAGGCTCTTGTTGTATTCCCTTACATTGTCAAGCCGTCCACTTTGGTGACTTTAGGTCATTCAGTGCAGCTCTCTCCACTGAGTTGAGCTTGATCAGGCTGTCTGCAGTTAATACCAAACCACAGGGAGCCTTTTTCTCTGGCAACCCCTGCTCCCCCTCCCCCCCCCCCCCCACCCCACCCCCATTCTGTTGACAGACCTGTACTATGAACTAGATGAATCTTAAAATTAACATTTTTTCAGCAACGAGCAGTAACAACGGAGACCCCTCCCCCCACCCACCCCTTCAATACACAGGACTAATAAACAAGATGAATCTTATAATTTTAATGTTAAATAAATTCTTTTTGATGAGACTTGGACAATTTTGATTGTTTTAAAGAAAAAAATTCAGGAATTTAATCCTAATATTCAAATGTGATAAAATATTAGGATCTAATGTAAGTGCTAACTGACAAGATTTAAGAAGATATAAATACTTTGTAGCATTTCATTCATATCTCTTAAAGTTGGTGGGGCCTAGGTGTGAATAACACTGTTAACTTAGTATTAAAATTAGGAATATTGGTCAAACTTTGTTGGATTAATTTTTAACTCATATGGCCATATATTTAACTTTTGAAAACTTAATTACCTTCACACATTATTTGTTTATGAAATGTTACAGTTATATAACACTTATCGTAGGCCTATTTGTTCCCTTGGTGCATCACTAAATGGTTTAGCTCATGTCCATTTTTCTATAATTTATAGAGTTTCATTTTAGCAGGGCCATTTTCTCATAGCTTTTCTAATGATAATATACATAAAAAACCAAAAGAAATAAAAATATTTTGCAGTTACTAATATTTTCCAAAATTCAGCTGAGCGATGTGACCCATGGGTCCCTTGTTTCTTTATTTTTGAGACCTCAAAAGATGGGGTCATCTGTTAATAGGGCACAAATTGTAACTGCTGGACCTGGAATTTTATCACTTTACATCGAGAGAGGTCCATGAAAAGTCTTCTTGGAAACCTGGAATTAGGTCTCTGTTACCCATATTATTCCAGCTATGGGGCTCCAAAGTACCCCCCAGAATAAGAAAAAAATGTGATACAAAAGCTCAAGTATCTGAACAACTATGCATTGATCACCATGTTTCTTTGCATGGATATTGATCATGGAGTGTTTCATCTGTTTCTGCAGACTGGTGGCGCCACTTGTATTTCTTCGATTTTAACTTTTTTTTATATTTTTGAGACCTAAAAAGATGCAGTCATCTATTAACAGGGCACAAATCGTAACAACTAGACCTAGAATCTTCTTTCTTGACATGCTGGGAGGCCCATGAAAAATCTCTTTGAAAACCTGAAATTAGGTCTCTATCACCCATATTGTCCGAGCTGTGTGGCTCAGAATACCCCCCAGAAAAATTGAAAATTTGATACCAAAGTAGGGCACAAATCATAACCATTGGGCCCAGAATCTTCTAACTTGACATCCTGAGAGTTCCTCAAAAGTTCTCACCAGAAACTTGAAATTGGGTCACAGTGACCTATATTCTCAGAGTTTTGGGGTATATTTGAGCACCCCAGAAATAATGTAAAATACACACAAATTGCCAGATTCCTCATGAAAGGCTGGTTGGATTTTCATCAAATTTGTTGTGCTTATGGGTCTTGATGAACTTAAGCTAACATGCATGAACAATGATGCCCACAATAATTAGTTGTCTGTGCAAGGACATATTATCAACATGTCAGTCGGCTGAGCGTCATGACCCATGGGTCACTTGTTGTGCAATGTTATAGAAGTTATAATTGAAGCAACAATTTTGTAGAAGAACACTCTTGCAGTCCTCAGTTTGAAATAGACTTAATAATGGCCATAAGACCAACTTAAGCTTCTCACGACTCAACAAAAAATTAACAAACTCAATCTATTCTTCTATTCTTATATGATTGAAAGTACCATGTCCTAGGATAATTGAAAATTGGTCATACTAGTTCTTCAGAAATCTTCTTCTCTTGTACATCTTGGGTATAGCAGCTGAGATCAGATGTAGACTTCACATATGTATGACCCATCACTTAAGGAAGAACCAGGTTGACTTTGGTATCAAAGGTCAAGATCACATCTAAGGTTAATCTTACTTTGGGTTTCAGATGATAAAATTCCTGTCATGAATGTTAGGCTAGGTAATGTCATGTTAGTCTGCTGAGCATCATGTCTCATGGGTCACTTGTTGTCTATTGGCAAGGCAAACCATAACTACATGGCACCAAGAAAAGAAAGGAAAATGCTTAATTAACTGTTGATAGACCTGCCAGGCTTTTAGTCATTTTTAGGCTTTTAAGATATTTGCAGCTAAATATTGATGTCACTGATGCAGGAAGTTGATCAATATCAACAACTTGTCCATCAAATAGAGTGAATCCATGATATTTTCATATTAGTACCTCACAAGGCCACTGAAGGACCTGGTCAATTCCTCTCATTTGCAAATATGCCACCCTGTAAAAATCAAACATAATACATTACAGACATTTATTTTATATTGTAGGACCCATGGTTTATGGAATTTGCTACAGTCCACTATCTTTCAAGGAAGAAATCCAGGAGATGGGTTTAGTAGGTAGGTTTTGATGTAAATATGAATTCTTGTGTAACCAACAAATAATATTCATTGCAAAACAGTTGACAAGGTCTTTTTAGCCAAGCTGACTGTATATACACTAGAAAAAAGACAATTTCTTAAATCTTTTAAGTCATGAGCTTAATATAAAAAGGTTTTTCCCTACTTTGATCAGAGCACATTTCCCCCAAGTTTTATTTTCATAAAATGCACACATATGGATTCAAGGTTTAATTCTGAAATTTGGATGCAAGTTATAAAAAAACTGAAGCAATAATATCATAGATATGAGTTCTTTGGAGGAAGGAGTATGAAATGGGTATTGGTATGAATTCCGTTGAGTTATTTTCAGAATGGCATTTTTACGGAACTTCAATTTTGGTTGATCGCAAAATTTGACGGTTTGATATGTTTGCAATACATGAGACAAAAAAAGAACAAATCTTCTGCTTCCATTTACACACAAATTTTTTTTCCCTTTTTTTTATATATTCAAGTTCAATCCAGAACTTCTGCCATTGTACAAATACATAGCATCTGGCAGGTAGGTGCTACGTTCAGTTTGACATGAAATTGAAATGATATATACTGGGATCCACCAAAATAATACATTTAAGGTCCAAAAAAAAGGTATTGTTCTCAGGCACTCAGAAATCAGTGCGGGTGGGCGATATTTTATTTTTTACCTTTTTAGCTCAGCTGACTATAAGTCATCTGAGCTATAGTCGTGGTCCGTTGTCCGTCGTCCGTCTGTCTGCCTGGATGTCCTTCCTAATTTTATTTAATCAAGATTCAATTGTTTACCCAAAATTAGATCTGAATTTTGCAAATTTTTTCCAAGTTATTAGCATAAATAAAAAATTAATACCTTAAATTTTGTCCAACTTTGGCACTGTTGATTTAATTTTCACAGCATATATACATAAGGACTTAATCTGAAATTTCAAATAAATTGATTGGAAAGAATAGCTTTTATTCATGTTTTCATACACCATGTCAAGTGTTGTTTACATCTAGCCCACCTAGTAGTACAGCCTTCACTTGCATTATGTAACCCACCCCAGGCAGCTTGCCTTGACTCAGCATGGCCACTACTAGCAGGCTTCCCCTCTGCCCTGCACTCCCCCCCCCCCCCCCAGATGGTGCATAAACTAGATGAATGTTATTATTTTGTGTATTTGATTCATCTTATTCTAGGCTATGCTACATTTTAGATTTTGTATTGTACCACCAGGGTTACAATGATTAAAGTGTACACAAAGTGGTATATTGCTATGAAAGTGTGGATGTTCATCAGATAAGTAATTCCTTACTTCAGAAGAGTAAAAACTTCACCAGGTGTGAAATTGACTATTAATTCCAGTAAAACTGGGATAGTAATTAGCACAATGATATTGTTTGTCCCTCATTCAACCAGCAGTGTGTATACTTTATTTGAAAAGATGTTTTATTTTATCAAATTTACTGAATCTTTTATTTTATTTTGGTGAATAAAATTAAGCATGTACTGAAAAATCCAATGTGCAAAACTTTTTTATAGTGATTCAAGGAATATTCTTGTAGATGCCATGTTGTGGCATTATTTTCTTTTAAATTCAGTTTAAACATTTATGATTTAAAAATAATAAAATATATGTGTATGCATTTTATTACCCAATATGAGCTACACTCTGGATATATGATGATTGCAACTTTTACAACAATTCTAATATTTTAACTTATAGTTTCAGTTTTTTAGCTCAGCTGACTGAAAGTCATCTGAGCTATAGGGATCACCTTTTGTCCGTCGTCCGTCCGGCCGTCCGGGCGTCTGTCTGTTAACAGGGCACAAATCGTAACCGCTAGAACTGGAATCTTCTTACTTGACATCCAGGGAGGTCCATGAAAAATCTCCTTGGAAACCAGAAATTAGGTCTCTGTTACCCATATCCTTCGAGCTATGGGGCCCCAAAGTACCCCCCAGAAAAGTCCAAAATTTCATACAAAAACTTCAATATCTCATTAACCTGTTGACTGATGGTCCTGTTTTTTGGCATACATATTGATCATGAGAGGTTCCATCAGTTCCTGAAGACTGGTGGTGCCACCTGTATTTTTCGATTTTTTACGAATTTTTTTCTCTATTTTTGAGACCTTTAAAAATGTGAACATCTGTTAACAAGGCACAAATCGTAAGGACTGGACTTAGAATCTTCATTCTCGACACACTGAGAGACCTATGAAAAGTCTCCATGGAAACCAGAAATTAGGTCTCTGTTACCCATATCCTTCCAGCTATGGGGCCCCAAACTACCCCCCAGAGTAGTCAAAAATTTCATACAAAAACTTCAATATCTCATTAAATACTTGACTGATGGTCATGATTTTTGTCATACATATTGATCATGAGATGTTCCATGAGTTCCTGCAGACTTGTGGCGCCACCTGTATTGTTTGATTTTTTACGATTTTGTCCTCTATTTTTGAGACCTTTAAGGATGCTGTCATCTGTTAACGTGGCACAAATCGTAACGACTGGACCTAGAATCTTCATTCTTGACACACTGAGAGGTCCATGAAAAATATCCTTGGAAACCAGAAATTAGGTCTCTGTTACCCATATTCTTCGAGCTATGGAGCCCTAAAGTACCCCCCAGAGTAGTCAAAAATTTCATACAAAAACTTCAATATCTCAATAACTACATCACTGATGGTCATGATTTTTGGCATACATATTGATAATGAGATGTTCCATCAGTTCCTGCAGACTGGTGGTGCCACCTATATTGTTTGTTTTTTTTACGATTTCTTCCTCTATTTTTGAGACCTTTAAGGATGCTGTCATCTGTTAGCATGGCACAAATCGTAAAGACTGGACCTAGAATCTTCATTCTCAATACACTGAGAGACCTATGAAAAGTCTCCATGGAAACCAGAAATTAGGTCTCTGTTACCCATATCCTTCGAGCTATGGGGCCCCAAAGTACCCCCCCCCCCCAGAGTAGTCAAACATTTCATACAAAAACTTCAATATCTCAATAACTACATCACTGATGGTCATGATTTTTGGCATACATATTGATTATGAGATGTTCCATGAGTTCCTGCAGACTGGTGGCGCCACCTATATTGTTTGATTTTTTTACGAATGTTTTATCTATTTTTGAGACCTTTAAAGATATGAACATCTGTTAACAGGGCCCAAATCATAAAAACTGGACCTAGAATCTTCATTCTTGACACACAGGGAGACCCATGAAAATTCTTAATGGAAACCTGAAATTAGGTCTCTGTTACCCATATTCTTTAGGCTGTATGGCTCCAAATACCCCCCCAGAATAATGGAAAATTTGATACAAAAAGTGCAGTATCTCAATAACTACAACACTGATGGTCATGATTTTTGGCATACATATTGATCATGAGCTGTTCCATCAGTTTCTGCAGAGAGGGTGCGCCACCTCTATTTATTTCAAATTTTTACGAATTTTTTTTCTCTTTTTTCGAGACCTTTGAAGATGTGGTTATCTATCAAGAGGGTACAAATTGCAACAACTGGACCTAGAAACTTCATTCTTGTCATGCAAGGAGGCCCATGAAGAGTGCCTGTGGAAACTTGAAATTAGGTCTCTGTTACCCATATCCTTCAAGCTATAGGACTCTGAAGTATCCCTCAGAATAATGGACAATTTGATACAAAAGCTCAAGTATCTAAACAACTATTGCATTGATCACCATGATTCTTTGCATGGATATTGATCATGGAATGTGTAATCAGTTTCTGCAGTATGGTGGCGCCACCTGTATTTTTTTTATATTTACAAATTTTTTTCTCTATTTTTGAGACCTCATTAGATGCGGTCATCTGTTAACATGGCACAAATCGTAACAACTGGACCTAGAATCTTCTCTCTTGACATGCTGAGAGGCCCATGAAAAGTCTCCTTAAAAACTTGAAATTAGGTCTCTGTTACCCATAACCTCTGAGCTATGGGGCTCCGAAGTACCCCCCAGAATAATGGAAAATTTGATACAAAAGCTCAAGTATCTGAACAATTGTTATATTGATCACCATTATTCTTTGCATGGATATTGATCATGAAATGTTTCATCAGTTTCTGCATTCTGGTGGCGCCACCTGTATTTTTTCAATTTTTAGCTCAGCTGACTGAAAGTCATCTGAGCTGTAGGGATCACCTTTTGTCCGTTGTCTGTCCGGCCATCCAGGCGTCTGTCTGTTAACAGGGCACAAATTGTAACCGCTAGACCGGGAATCTTCTTACTTGAAATCCTGGGAGGTCTATGGAAATTCTCCTTCTAAACCTGAAATTAGGTCACTGTGACCTATATTCTTTGAGCTATGGGGTTTTGAAGTACCCCCCAGAATTATGCAAAATTTAATACAAAAGCTCAAGTATCTGAACAACTAATGCATTAATCACCATGATTCTTTGCATGGATATTGATCATGGAGTGTTTCATCAATTTCTGGAGATTGGTGGTGCCACCTATATTTTTTTTATTTTTTACGATTTTTTTTCTCTACTTTTGTGATCTTTAAACATTTGGTCATCTGTAAACAGGGCACAAATCATAATGACTGGACCTAGAATCTTCTCTCCTCACCTCCAGGGAAGCCCATAAAAGGTCTACATGGAAACCCGAAATAAGGTCCCTGTTACCCATATTCTGTAAGCTATGGGGCTCTGAAGTACCCCCCAGAATAAAGATTTGGTCATATATTAACAGGGCACAAATCATAATGACTGGACCTAGAATCTTCTGTCCTCACCTCCAGGGAAGCCCATAAAAGGTCTACATGGAAACCCGAAATAAGGTCCCTGTTACCCATATCCTTCATGCTCTGGGGCTCCGAAGTACTCCCCAGAATAAAGATTTGGTCATCTGTTAACAGAGCACAAATTATAATGACTTGACGTAGAATCTCCTTTCTTGATATGCTGGGAGGCCCCTGAAAAGTCTCCTTGTGCACCTGAAATTACATCTCTGTTACCCATATCCTTCATCCTATGCGGCTTTGAAATACCCCCCAGAATAAACATTTGGATTTGTTAACAGGGCACAAATCATAATAACTGGACCTAGAATTTTATTTTTTGACATGCTGGGAGACCCCTGAAAAGTCATCTTGTAAACCTTGAAAATAGGTGTCTGTTACCCATATCCTTCATGCTACAGAGCTCCATAGTACCCCAATGAATATTGGATGATTTTTATACAAAAGGTCAAGTTTGGAAAAAGTATTTCATTCAAATTTGACATTCAGATGATAAAATTACTTTTGTCAATGTCTTCCTGGTCAGCTGAGCGTCATGACCCCTGGGTCACTTGTTACTCTGTATATATAATGATTGCAACTTTTGCAACAATTCTAATATTTTTACTTATAGTTTCAGTTTTTTTTTATTAAAAATTTATAAAACCTGTAAATAAAAAAAATGATTCAGATAATTCTTAATGGAAAAAGTGGATATGCTAAAAAAAATAGGCTTATATATAAACTTAAATGCATTATTCCCTTGAAAGTGAAATAAAGGTATTAGTCCATTCTGTCCACTTGCCTGTCCATCTGTAAATTTTCATATGCATCACAGTATCTCAAAACTTTTACTGCTTTTCTTCATGACAGTCTTGTCAGAATATTAGTTTGCAATCATATATTTAGAACTTTACTATCACCAAGTAGGAGGGCCCCTTTCCTCTTAGCTTTCCATATTCTTATATAAATGAAAAACATTACAATAGAATATTTCTACATCCACCTTCATGCTGCCCTCACTTTTCCCCTTCTCCGAACCCCATCCCAAAGTCAGCCTTAGTAAGCAAGAAAAATGATGAATCAAATATTCATACTTTAATATTTTGTATAACTATTCGTCCATAGGTACCTATGTACATGCCAGAAATTATGTCAATATTGTGTTATATGTGGACATAGTGGGCATCACAATAATGTACCTTGTCAACACTAAAGAGAAATTGTTTCATACAGTCACAAATTCATAAATCACTTCATCAGCATAGTTAATCATAACATCATATCTGTCAAATTGAAAGCTTGCAGACTACCATACACTTTAGATCCTTCAACAAATAGCCTTATCATCATTCTACTACTGCTTATTACTGCTGTCATTGCATTCATATTTGCTCAAATATATCACAATTTTCAACCCCTCCTAAATAAATAAAAAATAAACCACTATATTTTACTCTATTAATCCATCAGTCAGGTAATTTCATTTATCATTTACATATTACATTACATTCCTTTATAATAGCCCAACATGTCCATGATATTCATAAGCTTTATCGACTCGATATAGTATCACAGTGGAGAAACATTTATAGTCCAATCACGATCAGCTGAGCGCTGTGACCCATGGGTCCCTTGTTTGGCTCAGCTGACTATAAGTCATCTGAGCCATAGTCATGCTCCTTTGTCTGTCAGCTGTCCATCCGTCCATTAAACTGGCATGTTTCGAAACTGTTGGACCTACGAATCTAAAATTTTGCATACTGTTAGGTGTCCCCAAAAATTCCTACCATACCAAAAATAAGGTCACTAGGACTTAGTTCTTTTGAGATATTAACCCTTTACTGTTTGTATTTGGTTGTCACAAAACATCCCCCTTACTGTTCAGATTAATTTTAGGTTTCTCACTCTTTGAATTTTGACACACTGTACATTAATGTTATGATTGATAACCTGATCAGTTTTTCGTGGATCCTTATGAAATTTTTAACACATTTTACAGAGATACCAAGCAAGAGGTTAAGGGAATTATCATCCGCCGGTACCTGGCATATTGTCATGAAAGATCTAGGTAAACAGGTTAATGAAATATGATTAAGATTATTTAAATAATGTAGGTATGGAGTACTGAAATAAATTAGACAAAACCATATATGATTTGTTCCAAGAAATGTATAAGAATAATAATTGTGTATTTTACATTAAATATTATGTTGATTACAAATAAGGATCAAATTGCCACATCCTACCTGTTCAGGTATGGAAAACTAATTAAGACCAGATGAACTTCAAAGAAAGGTGAAAAAAGACACATTCACAGATTTACTCATCAAATATGTATAAAACACAATGGAAAACCACCAAAAGTCTGACAGAATGGTAAAATCTAACATTTCTACACGTTTTCCCCATTGTAATGTTTACTTAGATTGTTTTGGTACCCCCAATAAAGCGTATATCACTTTTATGATGCCCCTCCAGGGGAATCCCCGTCCCATTGTATTATGGTTATTCAGGGTCTAAACGATGTCGGACATCTTTTTTATCTTAAGACATAAGCAAAAATTCTCGAACTGAATAAATATGAGACACTTAGTGAATACTTTATAATTGTATTTGATTATGAATACAAAAATTCTATAGTTTGATCATGAAAATTAATACCACACTGCCAAAAATCACTTTCTTATAATGAGAAAAAAAAACTTTATATAAGTAAAATATCCTTGGGAGTGAGGCAAGAAATATTTCCTTAAATATAATCTAGAAAATTTTACTTGAAAAACTAGAAATATTTTCTTGCTAGGACCTAGGAAACAAACAAGGAAATTTATCTTAAATAAGAAACAAACAAGGAAATTTAACTTAAATAAGGAAATTGGACTTAAAATAAGGAATAGTTTCTTAAAAATATTTTCTTGTTTTAAGTCATTTGGGAGTGGGGTAAGAAAATTCATATATTTTTCCAAATGTTTAAGGAATATTTACTTACTCAAGGAAAATATCCTTAAGCAAGAAAGGAATCCTAAAACCACCCTTAATGCAATATGCATGCATTGTAGCAATGCAAATGCATGCAGTGGACTAAAAATCAAAGCATATTATATAATTGATCAATGCATATGATATCAGTTATCCCATATTTGGATCCTACAATGAGTAATACTTTAAAGTAATTATACATAAGATTACTGTCAATCTATCATGCTTAAAAAAAGTTTCAAGTAATCTATAAAATTTATTTATATTACTCATCATGAAATAAGTTTCTGTGACAAATACAATATGCAAAACTTCAATTCTCAAGTGAGCTAAATGTTGTATTAAAGGAAATGACTAGTGATATGAACATAAATAAATATTAATTTTTGCAAAGTGTATATCCCTGCTGATTTCTCAGGCAGAATTTGCTATATAATTCTGAAAAGTTATTTAATTCTACATTTAGGATAGCTTCATCCTATTCAAGACCAATGGGGCTACCTACAATAATTTTTGCACCATGTATATCCCTGATTATTTTTCAAGAGGGGTTTGCCATATCAGATAGAAAATGGGCATATTTATACATTTCAGATAGCTAAATCATTTACAAGACTTGTGGTACAAACTACAATTGTTTTGGGTTTCATACATCTGTGCAGCTCAAGATGGGTTTGAATTCATATCAAACACCTAAAATTATTACAATCCATGCCAGTATTTCAGGAGTAATATTTGTTTCATTGATGCTTGTACTTCTTTGTACTTGTGATATACATGCCACCCTATTAAATTCAACAGTCAACAAGGGACCTATGGGTTACTGTGCTCAGCTGAAGCTGACCTTGAAGGTAAAATCTAAAAAAATATCAAATGGAGATAAAGTCTGAGAGGAACAGGTAATAATAAGGTCATGGATGGTTGATATGATTGAAGGGGGGGGAGGGGGGAGTTGACATAAGAATAACTGTACACCTGTCACAGCAGGGATGCTGGAATGTTGTGGCATCACTTATAAGGTTACCCTGGCAGTGCTGTTGTGACCAGAAGTGGGCAGCCTGGAGCTTGCATGAAATGGCAAATGAATACAATAGAGCCCCTGAAAAAATTTAATGACTAGCCTAATTTTTTTGCATTTATTTTCAAATTTCAGTATTTAACAGTTTTATTAATTATGTGTACCTGCTATAAAATTAAAAATGAATATACCTACAGGGAAAAAAAGTGACATGGTCAAAGATCAGCAAAATTTAAGGTACTGATTTTATATAAATGCTTATAACTTGTTTACAAATTTCAGATCCAATTTCGTGTGTACAATTTAATCTTGAATAAATACAGTTATATACCTGAAGAAAAGTCTCTAGCTTCGACAGTTATTATGTTAAGTGGTAAATATCTTTACTGATTTTTTTCAAAGTACATTATATTTGGGCCAATAACTTTTATAAATTAAGTAATACTGACACCTTATTTCTGGCATGAACATAGGAACTATATGAGGGAATATTTGTGGTTCATATGACAAAATATACAGATGATTGGTTTTGAATTTATGCAGTCCTGAAGTTTGAAAAGAGATTTTTAATGGAAAATTTATTTTTTTCTTTAATTTCTTAAAGGGACAAAGTTACAATGACCAAATTTTCGTTAAGTAGGAGATCTTGGGAACATCTAAAGCCAGCCATACACGAGGCAACATGTCGCAGAACACAGAGTTCTGCGACATGTTGCACAACAAGAACAGTCCATACACACAGCGACATGTTCTGCAACATGTCCGGCAAAACTATTATTAAAGCTACATGCACCAAACATAACTTCCAGGTTTCAACAAAATAACACAATTTATCAATATAAGTGCGAGTGACAGAAAAAATGTATTCTGCCTAGGACATATTTCATCTTGTTTCTCTTTATTAATATAGATATATAAGAAAAATAGGCATAGGTATTCTGGGATAGCTACACAATTTCTTCTGAGTTTCCTGTTTACCCTCAAACACACACATATATATAGCACCCTAATCAGACACAGTGAAACCATGGACGGTCACATTATCAATGGATAACATGATCAATCATTATGTATATAAAACTGTTATTTGTTGGCTTTTCCCAACACTTGGCCAGATGTCACACGACAAGTCGCAGGTAAAAAAAAAAACATGTTCCTTCTTCTGTGATATGTCGGGCAACCCATGAAAACGTGCGATTTACCCCTGTGCGACTTGTCGCAGAACAAGCGTGTTCTGAGACTTGTCGCGCGACATGTTGCCTCATGTACAGCTGGCTTAACAGTATGCCGGATTTTGGGTTTGAAGGCCTATTGGTTTCAAAACATGCCAGTCTAACGGATAGACCGACGGACAGACAGACGATGGACAATGGACCATGGCTATAGCTCAGATGACTTAATATAACCAACTGCATCCTTGTCTATCATTAATTTGCTTAAAATAATCCCTTAAACCAAAAGTATACAACAACTGTATTCAATTATTTTTTATTTTTATGATTTAAATGAAAAATACCCAATGGTGACTGCATGGTGTCATTTGGAATACATTTTTGGCCATTCATAAAAGATCCATAAAACATCAGAAATTAAAAAGGTTGCTGTTATTCACTGACAAAAAATTCCTTTACCATTAATTTTTCTTAAATTTGTTATTATATAACAATTTTTTTGTTTTAATTATTGTTTATTTTGTTTTTGGCCAAAACAACTACTAGAGGAGTGGTGTGTGACACAGTTAGATCCAGGTGTGGCCACTCAAGAGCTGGAGGACTGTAAAGTTTGCCACCCTTCAAGCATGCATAATAAGCCTGAAAGGTCAACATAGGGACATATAGATGGGCTTCAGTATAGCCTAGGTGTGACTTGGTCTCATTAAAACTTTAATAAGAGCTACAGTTTTTGGTCAATTCCTTTAAAATTTCAAAATTTAGAAGTTAAAATCCTTAAGTGTGCATGATATTAAAATAAAAACAACAGAGCTTACAGGAAAAAAAGTTCCATGGCCAAAATTTAAAGTACTGGTTTTATATTAATGCTTATAACTTATAAAATTTGAAAATTTCAGACCAAATATTTGGTTTATAATTAAATCTTGATTAAATGCAAATTACCCTGAAAGAAAGTCTGTAGCTTCAGCAATTCTTATGTTAACTAAGTAAATATATATCCTGATTTTTTACAAAGTGTACAATGTTCGGATAATTAACTTCAACAAATTAAGCAATACTGGCCTAATTTTTGGTATGTACAAAGGAAAAGTATAGAAGGACATGCAAAATAAATATGAGCAGAAACAGATCAGTGGTTTTCATATTAGGCAGTCCTGAAACTATGCAAATATGTGTTCAAAATTAAATTTATTTATAATTGGAACTAAAATATTGATATATTGAAAAAAGAAGTGTTTCCACTTGTATGTTAAGTTTTAAATGTTGTATGTGTTGTATGTTGTATATAAGTATTATTATTAAGCTAAACTATTTTAAAATTAAACTTTTTTTAAATATCTAAATTATGATTCAACTCATAGATGTCTGAGAGATGTAAGGAAAATAAAATTTGTTAATAAAGATCTATGGTTTTAAAATAATTTTCTGCAGAGTATCTCACAGTAATCATATGATTCCACAGAAAATGGATGTCAATTGTCATATTGTTAATCTAACTGTAAATATGAAACAGTGAGTAACTTGCATAATCTTATAATAACAATACATTAAATACAAATTTAAACATGTTTCTACACTCATAAATAATTAAAACTGAAATTACATATTTATGTTTGATTTCTCTGTTTGCTTATAAGTGATATGTAGTATATCCATGATCAGACTTCTGACATCCACGTTTTAGCCTTACTAAAAATGTCAACTTCAAGTGAAACAAGTTTTCTTCTAAAGGTCATTCACGGCGTCAAAAGTTCATTAAATTATTAATATTTGTTACAGCTACTGTTATTATTTATTTTCTAACAATGCTCTGTGATAAATCACATAATATGGAGGTTTACTTAACACTAGCACAAAACTGCTGACGCGCGTGAGCGATAATGGGGGTCTTTTAGGGGTCAATGTCACAAGTCGAATAAAAAAAGCACAAAATGCACGATGGCAGTTTAGAATAAGATATTTGTGGTTTCTTACGCTCATAGGTAAGCTGATGCAAGTCATCCACTGCGTTTCCAAATTGGTTGAGTTCATATGCGAGCACCTCATTTCAACTGACAATACACGTTCTGACAAAGTTTTAGGCGCCATAAACTGTCACTAGTACCGTAAAGCGGACATGCCGTAAGTGCAGTCATGTCGTAAAATACACAATACTTAATAATATATATACATATATGTATATATTTATATGTATGTGTGTAAATTCATTCAAAATTTGCATGTCCTGCGGTAACAATGACAGTAAATTTTTCAGATATTGATTCTGTTTATAATTAATAATCATAAGATATAAATGACATTTGTTTCACAATTATTTCTGGGTTGCACTATATATATATATATATATATATATATATATATATATATATATATATATTTCTGATGAAAATAAGCAGGAAATAAAAAAAAGCAGGCAAGTTACCTTCCATTATGGTACATTATTTGTGTGATTAATGAAACAACTGTAAGATTATGAAGATATAATATTTTTGTGTATAAATTAATTATTGCATGAAAATTTCTTTCTTATTTTTTTTAAAGTTTCTTGTGTGTATATACATATAACATGTGTCCCATTTTTTGTTCATTTTTTACAGTTAAATCTCCTAATATACTATATTACAATACATACATGCAATTCTCCATATTTTATAATATGATGCTTCACATATATTAAGTT
Organism: Sipunculus nudus; assembly: GCA_026874595.1. Classification (NCBI taxonomy): domain Eukaryota; kingdom Metazoa; phylum Annelida; class Sipuncula; order Golfingiida; family Sipunculidae; genus Sipunculus; species Sipunculus nudus. The sequence goes on from CM049312.1 coordinate 50,105,636, forward strand.
TATTAATTCAGGTCAAATAAAATGTTTAATAAAACTGGAAATAAATTTTAATTTTAAACAAATTAACTGCTAGCTGTGAATTCATTTAAGAGTTTATTTTGATTTCTGTGATAAAGAAAAGGCCTAGCTTAATAAGACTCCTTAAAGCAGGGTCATGACTTTCATGATTTAATATAATTAAAAGAGACCTTCATCTTGTATAAATGCACATATTGTGAAAATAACACCAAGCATGAATTAGATTTTTCAAGAAGGGTGGTAGAGATGGTTAAATTGTTCTGAAAATCAGTATGAACAAAAACCAGGATAAAGTAAATTCACAGATAAATTTGAAAACTGGTGCCCTTAACCATCACCTAAAGATAAAATCAGCTTAAATACAGGATTTTGTGAACATTACTATTTTTTTAGTACTTTCTGCTTTATAAATTATCACACTTATAACCCTGAAGGTTTGAAAACTTTAAATTTACCTCAGTGACTTGGTTAGCCAAAATGAGAACAACTGCTGTATGACAATGAGTGGGCATAAATGTTTATAATTACTCAATATTTTTCACTTAGAAATTCTTTACAGCCCCTTTTATGCACCCCGTTTATTTAACATTTGTTAGATGTAGGACTGTAAACCTAATTGACAATGTTACAATATACAGTGATTAAAATTGTATTTTGCATATACATTCATATTAGTAAGCTTTACTTGCACCTCACTCATTCTAAAGTTAAATTTTCTCAAATCAGGGAGTAAAGCCTACAGCTGAAGGTAAATTAACTTATATCAAGTAAATTTTTCTAAACTGTAGGTATTTTTACTTGTTAATCAAAGAGATGGGCTTCATTCTTGTGATTCAAGGATTAATTTCTAGGTAATTCCTTGTTTTAGGTAAATTTTACTTGTTTCAAGTGAAAATAACTAATATTTCCTTAGATAAGAAAATTATTTTTAGCAGTGCAGTAGTAATACAGGTAAAAAGAAAGTAGTTGAATGTGAGTGCAAAAACTTTCAAAATGTATTCATGAATATTTCATTATTTTAATGATCATTTATTTCAATTATATTATTAAAAAAAATTTAATTTTATTAATTCAGATATTACTTTTAATATTTTTTAGTTAAAATTATATTTGGCCCAATAATTGCAATTAATTTTTAGCTCAGCTGACTATAAGTCATCTGAGCTATAGTCGTGGTCCATTGTCCGTCGTCCGTCCGTCCGTCCGTCCGTCAGTCCGTCCGTCCGTCCGTCCGTCCGTCCGTAGATGTGGCACGTTTTGAAACCGTAAGACTTAGGAATCCAAAATTTAGCATAATGTTAGCTGTCCCCAAGATCTCCTACCAAGCCGAAAACTGGGTCTTTGCGACTTTGTTCCTTTGAGAAATTAAGGAAAAACCTCAATTTTTTATTAAAAACCTATTTTCACACTTTAGGGCTGCCTAATATCAAAACCACTCATCTGTTTTTCCTCATATTTACCATAAATATTCCTCTATATAGTTCCTATGTACATGCCTGAAATTATGTCTGTATTATATAATTTAAGAAAGTTATGGGCCAGAACATAATGCATTTTGTAAAAAATCAGGAAAGATATTTGATCACTTAACACAAAACTTGTTAAAGCTATGGACTTTTTTCAAGTAATATAACTTTAATTAATCAAAATTAAATTGTATACCCAAAATTAGATCAAAATCTTTTAAATTTTTTAAAATATTAGCAAAAACAAAAAATTGGTACCTTAAATTTTGCCTAACTTTGACCATGGCACGTTTTTTTCCTGTAAGTACTGTGGATTTAATTTTCTCAGCATGTTTTTGTTAGCATTTTGTCTGTTAACATTAAAAATTTGAAACCAGTTGATCAAAAACTGTAGATTTTATTCAAGTTTTCAAGCACCATGTAACATATTGTTTACATCAGGCTAGTGTTATGCAGTTTGCAAGAGCTCAGCTCCCCAGCTTAAGCTCTCAGTTTCTAAAATTTGGCATACAATTAGATGTCTCTAAAATTCCCTACCATGCCAAGAATTTGGTCACTAGGACTTAATACCTTTGAGATATTAATGAAAAACTTCATTTTTCAATTAAAAACCCGTTATTACACTTCAATACTGCCTAATATCAAAACCACTGATCTGACTTTAATCATATATAATATACATGTTTTTCAATACATTCTCTGTGCACATGCCAGAAATGATGTCAGTATTGCGTAATTGTTTTAAGTTATGGGCCCAAACATAATGCACTTTGTAAAAAATCATGAAATATATTTACTCCCTTAACAAGGGGCTTGCTGAAGCTAGAGATTTTTTGTCAGGGATGTAAGATTATTTAATCAAGATTCAATTGAATACCCAAAATTAGTTCTGAATTTTTAAAATTTTATAAGTTATTAGTATAAATATAAAATTAGTACCTTAAATTTTGCCCAACTTTGACCATTTCACTTTTGTTTAATGTGAGCTTTGTTTATATAATTTTCATATCATGCACACACAAGGATTTCAGCTTTTTAGTTTAGAAAGCTGAAAGAAATTGGCCAAAAATTGTAGCTTTTATTAATGTTTTTATGAGACCATGTCAGACCTTGGCTCTCTCCAGCCACTCTTGAGTCACCTGTATGTTGACCTTGTTGAACTTTCAGCAAATTATGCACGCTTGAGGCGAGGCAGATACCGGGGCAGCAAGGCAGCTTATGGCCAGCCACAGTTGATCCAGGTGTCCAACCCAACTCATCAAGTAGTTTTAACCAACAACATAACAATAAATTAATCAATTTTTATTGGTTTTTAATAACAAATTAAAGAAAAATAGAAAAGGAATTTGTTAGTTTATATTAATAGGGAAATAACTTGCAGTTACTGATGATATAAGAATCTTGTATTGATGGATAGAATGTCACGTATTCCAAATAACACCATGCAGTCACCTATGGCATTTTTCAGTTCAATTTTAATAATAAAAAAGTAAATCATATTATTCATTACTAATCATTAGGGATCATATGAAGGAAATTAATGATAGACAAAAATGCAGTTGATAATATTAATCTAGATTCCTACTGTGTCTAGTGTGTACATTGATGTGAAATTAGTCCAAAATAAATATATCACAATTATTTTTTTTTTAATATAAATAAAAGCCATAAAACCAGGTACTTATGATCATTATTTAAATGTGTGAATTTTGTACATTCTGGATTCTCAACACCATTGTTTGGTGAAAACTGAATAAATACCAGACATGGTGGGAATACTTTGCAATTGTATTTAAATACAAATATGAATATGTACTCCATTATAAAATTTCTTGCATAAAGAATGGGAATTCAGGAAAAACGAAAGTATATGAATACCAGTGCAAATACTTTCCAAATGTATTCATGAATGCATTCATGAATATATTCTTTAATATTATTTTAATAATCATTTCAGTTATATTTCATTTTAAAAATCATACGATTCTCTTATTATTTTTAATAAAAATTATATCTGGGACAATATTTGTAATTTTTTTAATAAATAGTTAAACTCTTATATTATATGTTCTGCTTATAAGTTATATGGCCAAGTCAAAATCTGTGTGACAATAGTACTCCATTTGTTAATAAAATAAATGAAATCAATTCTCTTCTCTGTCTCCAAAGGTACTATCAAAATCATACATAAGCTTAACAACAACAACTCATAATACAGCTTATACTTATTACCACACAAAACCAGCATGTGCCTCATTTCTAAATCATATTTTTTTATCATATATAACAGCTGAGCGCCGTGACCCATAGGTCCCTTGTTTATAAATAGTTAAACTCCCATATCATTTGTGCTGGTGCTACTCTTGGCTATGGGTAATCTTTAATTGAATAACAGATAACTCCTTTGTAAAAAGCATGCATTATAATTAACATGACTTACAGTGGACATTTTTAGCTCAGCTGACTATATGTCATCTGAGCTATAGTCCTGGTCCATTGTCCGTCGTCCGTCTGTCCGTAAGACTGGCACTTTTCGACACCATTGGACCTACGAATCTGAAATTCGGCATACAGTTAGATGTCCCCATGCAGAAAATTGGGTCAATAGGACTTCATTCCTTCAAAATATTAAGGAAAAACCTCAATTTTTTATTAGAAATCTATTTTCACACTTCAGGACTGCCTAATATCAAAATCACTCATCTGGTTTTCTTCATATTTACCATAAATATTTCTTTATATAGTTCCTATGTACATGTCAGAATATTAAGTCAGTATTATTTAATTTAAAAAAGTTATGGGCCCAAACATAATGGACTTTGTAAAAAAATCAGGAAAGATATTTGGTCACTTAAGACCAAAAGTGGTTAAAGGTAGGTATTTTTTTTCAGTAATACAACTTTAATTAATCAAAATTTAATTGTATACCAAAAATTAGATCAAAATCTGTTAAATTTGCTTAAATATTGGCAAAAATATAAAATTGGTACCTTAAATTTTGCCCAAGTTTGACCATGGCACGTTTTTTTCCTGTAAATGCTGTGGATTTAATTTTCAAAGCAATATTTTGTTAGCATTTCAACTGTTAACACCAAAACTTTGAAACCAGTTGATCAAAAACTGTAGATTTTATTCAAGTTTTCAAGCACCATGTCACATATTGTTCACATCAAGCTAGTGTTATGCAGTTTGCTAGAGCTCAGCTCCCCAGCTTTTGCTCAAAGTTCCTTAAATTTGGCAAATAGTTAGATGTCTCCAAAATCCTCTACCATGCCAAGAATTTGGTCAGTAGGACTTAATTCCTTCGAGATATTAATGAAAAACTTCATTTTTCCATTAAAAACCCATTGTAACACTTTAAGACTGCCTAATATCAAAACCACTGATCTGACTTTGATCATATATAATATACATATTTTTCTATACATTCACTATGCACATGCCAGAAATGATGCCAGTATTGCGTAATTGTTTTAAGTTATGGGCCCAAACATAATGCACTTTGTAAAAAATCAAGAAATATATTTACTCCCTAAACAAGAGGATTGCTGAAGCTAGAGATTTTTAGCTCAGCTGACTATAAGTCATCTGAGCTATAGTCGTGGTCCATTGTCTGTCCGTCTTCCGGCCATCCTACCGTTAACAGGGCACGTTTTGAAACCATTGGACCCACGATTCCAAAATTTTGCTTACTATTAGATGTCCCAAAAATCTCCTACCATACCGAAAATTGGGTCATTAGGACTTTGTTCCTTCGAGATATTAAGGAAAAACCTCCGTTTTCCATAAAAAAGCCATTATTACACTTCAAGGCTGCCTAATATCTAAACCACTGATCTGTTTTTGTTCATATTTAGTATTCATATTCTTCCATACATTTTCTATGAACATACAAAAAATTAGATCAGTGTTGGGTATTATTTTGAAGTTAGGGGCCAAAATAAAATGCAATTTTTAAAAAATCAGGAAATATATTTACTCACCTAACATGAGAATTGCTGAAGCTAGAGACTTTTTTTCAGGAATATAACTTTATTTAATCAAGATTCAATTGTTTACCAAAAATTAGATCTAAATTTTGCAAATTTTTCAAGTTATTAGCATAAATAAAAAATCAATACCTGTCAATTTTGTCCAACTTTGGCAATGGCACGTTTTTCCCTGTAAGCACTGTTGATTTAATTTTTACAGCATATATACATAAGGATTTAATCTTTTAAAATATGAAATTTCAAAGGAATTGATTGAAAATAGTAGCTTTTATTCAAGTTTTCATACACCATGTCAAGTGTTGTTTACATCTAGCCCTAGTATTACAGCCTTCACTTGCATTGTGTAACCCACCCCAGGCAGCTTGCCTTGGCTCAGCTTGGCTACTACCAGCAGGCTTCCCCTCTGCCCTGCACTCCCCCCCCCCCTAGATGGTGCATTAACTTGATGAATGTTATTATTTTCTGTATTTGATTCATTCTTATTCTAGGCTATGCTACATTTTAGATTTTGTATTGCACCACTAGCGACAGCTTGTCACCCCAAATGTCGATTTTAGATGAACTGAAGACGATGGGGTGACAGTACAAGCTATTGGGTTCGCATCAATTCTAGTATGTGCAGATGTGCACGCCATTTCTGACACTACTTTTTCATTTTCATCCACTTCTCGAACTGTCATTTTCCTGAGTTAAGACAAAAAGTGACGTTATTCTGTTGGGGAAAATAATAATTATTACATCCACGGTTGACTTACGTGTAAACGTGCAGCAGTTTTTAATTCCGAGGCTGGTTTTACTCGAAAAACTCGTCTCCACGTCTGTCAGCGGGAGAATCATAACTTCCGGTAGGGGATTTCAAAACGGCTATGTGTAAAACTCGGAAGTCCGAAGTCGGAAGCAAGGACTTTTTTTAAAGCAATGATCGAAGCATAATTAAAATGCTACTACATCAATGGAAAGTACCTTTTTATTTTTATTGATAGAATAAGGTCTTTTTTATCATCATGTAAAATAATCAAAGTTATCCACCCGAAGTTAATGACTATTTTTTGCTCGGAAATGCCCGGTTATGGTCCAAATGTGTAAAACTCGGAAGCCAGTAATGGCAAATGCACTGGTCATCATATCGTCAGCAAACGTGTCAAGCATTTTCAATTTCTTCAGTATCATGTATTTTTCATAAATTCAATCTGTTTTGTAACATTCATGATGCTGTTTTTTTAATAATATATTATATTGATATTTTATTTCATTTTGTAAAACAAGATTATTTTAACTCATCAATATTTTACGCTGTTACCGCATTTTATGTTGATGGAAACATGAAAAAAATAAAGGTTTTGATAATATTTTATACATGTGCCCCTATAAAAATCACCCTGATAATATCATAGAGACTTAAACAGAAAATTTGACAGAACCAAAAAAGCGTCCAGTTAATGTTTTTACAAGTTGTTTCGAACAAAATATTTTATTTTTAATGTATAAATTGAAAAACATTTTCCTCTTCCATTGACCCAAAAAAAAATTCATCAGTATAAGAAATCTCTTAGACTCTTATCTATTATGTAATACTTTTTATGCCAAATTATATTTTACATTTCATGGTCAGGTTGCATTTATATATATATTATATAAACAAAATTGTAATTTCTTATCGAGATCCTTGTAATCGTACAGTAATATGAAGTTGAAGGGTGCACATTCTGGTTATATACCCTTATCATGCAATCATTTGCAAACATACTTTAATATATTAATAAATATCCATATATTTGAAGTTGAAATGTGATGTTGAAACATCAGGAGTGAAATTAATATAATATAAATATCGAGATTGATAAAGTTTGAAAGAAAGAGTCAAAAACTTGAAAAAGAATTAATTTTAGTTTTAAAAAAATATTTGCTTAAATTCGTAAATCGATCAGATTATATAATAATACATGTATTAGTATGTTATATATTATCTGGACTTTTGTATCCCTTTTCTAAGATATAAATGTAACATTTTTTTTAAATATTGTTGAACTCTAACATATTGAAAGACATTTCGTTTTTGCATATGATACATGTATGTTTGTTCCAGCGATGACCTTCTGGGATATATTGAATTTTCATATTTGTTCAACGTATGGAAAATATATTACTATATTTTATTTTGAATGACAATGTAATTTATAACTGTATTTTTAATGCCGTACAAGGGTTAATTATACCATATTAATTATGCAGTGGTGCATCCATAGAGGGTGCAAGCCCGTTCAGACGTAATATCTCTTAATTTTCATTTCTTTTCCAGATTACTTTTTTTATTCCCTAGCAATTTCATTATTATATTTATTACTTTCCAATTCATAAATTGGTGATTTACTCCACTGAGAGAGCATACAAATATGTACTAGTATAATAAGATAGGAAGTATTTCCGTTATCACACTTTACTCGATAATAACACCGACGATATATATATATATATATATATATATATATATATATATATATATATATATATTAAATTTACAAATAAAAAAATAAGAACTTATAGTTTTCCGATTATGTGTCATGTATTGCATCATACACTCATTATAAGCAGAATCATGCATAAGCAATTTTAATATATGCATGCAACTATAATTATAATGAAACTGCATTTTGGGCACAGTGCGTCTCTGTGACTTCCGAGTTATACACATTGGATAACATCCAAGCACTTCTGACTGACTTCCGAGATGGCTTCCGAGCACAAAATCTTCCATTACGTTCAGATTAAACAATGGATAACTATTATTCTTCACAGAATGATAAAAAAAAAGATCTTATTCTATCGGGGAAAAAACAAAACGGTATTGAAGCGTTAGCATTTTGTATATGCTTTAAACTGCTTTCGTTGGTTTCCGGCTTCCGACTTCCAAGTTTACATACACGACCGCGCCATGACACATTTAGTTTTGAATGAGAAGTACCGCTTCATGTGAATCGGTGCCACAGTGATGAAAGGAGGTAATAATTGTAATTATTTTTGTGTAACAACATTTTTTCTTCGATATTTAGCACATATAATACGACTATATAAGCCTGTGATGCCAAATAATACCAGACAGCAAATATTTTGATCCGACCCTTAGAATGGGCGTTCTGTTGTGACTGCCATCATGACTCCAGGCCCTATCAGTTTTTTTTTTCCGAAGGCCTGAGTGTCATGTTGTCATGGCTATTGCACCACCAGAGTTACAATGATTTAAGTGCACATTTAATTGTGTCCACAAAGTGGTGTATTGCTATGAAAGTGTGGATGTTCATCAGGTAAGTAATTCCTTACTTCAGAAGAGTAAAAACTTCACCAGGTGTGAAATTGACTATTAATTCCAGTAATAAATTAAAGCTGAGATAGTAATTAGCACAATGATATTGTTTGTTGATCATTCAACCAATAGTGTGTATACTTTATTTGAAAAGATGATTTTATTTTATCAAATTTGCTGAATCTTTTATTTCATCTCGGTGAATAAAATTAAGCATGTACTGAAAACTCCAATGTGCAAAACTTCTTAATAGTGATTCAAGGAATAATCTTGTAGATGCCATGTTGTGGCATTATTTTCTTTTAAATTCAGCTTAAACATTTGTGATTAAAAAATAATAAAATATATGTGTATGCACAATATGAGCTACACTCTGGATATATAATGATTTCAACTTTTGCAACAATTCTAATATTTTAACTTATATTTTCAGTTTTTTATTAAAAATTTATAAAACTTGTAAAAAAAAAATGATTCAGATAAAAACTTTTAATGGAAAAAGTGGAAATGCTAAAAAATAGGCTTATATATAAACTTAAATGCATTATTCCCTTGAAAGTGAAATAAAGGTGTTAGTCCATTCTGTCCACTTGCCTGTCCATCTGTAAATTTCATATGCATCACAGTATCTCAAAACTTTTTCTTCATGACAGTCGTGTCAGAGTATTAGTTTGCAATCATATATTTAGAACTTTACTATAACCAAGAGGGAGGGCCCCTTTCCTCTTAACTTCTCATATTCTTATATTAATAAAAAAAACATTACAATAGAATATTTTGCATACTTCAGCTGAGCGCCGTGACCCATGGGTCCCTTGTTTTTTTATGTTTTGATAAAAATGTTATATGATCAGGGGAAAGCATGAAAATAACAGTATTTTTTTGCTAAACAGGTAAAAGCACTACTTAACAAAGGAAATCTGATCGAAATTGTATTATTTTTTGTCTTCTTGAAAGATGAAAATTAAATTTTTTGATGCGTGGGTTAAAATTTACGCGGGTGTTGCCTGAGAATAATACCTTCTATTTTTTTCGGCCTAAGCACAAGTTTATTGTTCATATAACATTTCTAAAAGGGTGTTCATCTTTAATTTCATCTGACTACACTACATTTGGATAAATTTTACTGCAAATCATGTTTCATACATGATATTAATCCTTTCTTTGGTGCATTTACATATTTCCTTATCCCCCGCCTTGAGCTCAGTGATCAGCTCTGTCCATTTGTCAATAAACAATTGTTTTGTAATCCGATATCTCAAAAAGTTTTACACAGATCTACATCTAATTGTAGTAGCAGGTTCATTCTATGGGTCTCCAGAGTTGATTAGGTTTTTGTCACATTTGAATGAATTTTAGCTCAGCTGACTAGATAAGTCAATTTCTCTAGCAGGAGCTAGCCAATGGGGTGGCCAGCCACCAGATGATTGCCGAGGTGGTCGGCCTTACATTCATGACCAATGAGGTGGCCAGCCTCTAGATGACCACCGAGGTTGTCAGCCTAACATTCATGACCAATTATGTGGCCAGCCCCTGGATGACGGCCGAGGTGGTAAGCCTCACACTAATAACCAATGGGGTGGCCAGCCACCAGATGATTGCTGAGGTGGTCGGCCTTACATTCATGACCAATGAGGTGGCCAGCCTCTAGATGACCGCCGAGGTTGTCAGCCTAACATTCATGACCAATGAGGTGGCCAGCCCCTGGATGACGGCCGAGGTGGTAAGCCTCACACTAATAACCAATGAGGTGGCCAGCCCCCAGACCACTCAATCCATCACTTCACCTCTACAACTCTAAATTCAGCGGATACATGTGGTCGCATTTGACTACCTGTATCTAGTTTCATACATCTGTGCACATAGCCGAAGAGTGGTTTGAAATTGTTTATGTCCATACATCTTTAAATGGCTCTCTCTAGACAAGACTGGTGGTGTGACTTACAGTCATATTTGTGTTTGTGCACCTATGCCAGTATTTCAGGATTGACTTTTGTGTAATTGGTTCATGCACTCAGGTTCAAAATGTTCAGTGCTTGCATTGCTTGAAAAGTAATGGTCCAGTATAGAAGCATTATACCTGATATATAATCCCATTGCACAAGTTTGCATTAGGCCTGTAGGCCTTGTTAAGGTGTCATGCCAGATGCGCCACTCCCAAATGCGCACCTGTCAGTTACGCTACTGCCAGATGCGCAACTGCCTTATGCGCCAAATTCCAGTTGTGCCTCATGCCACATGCGCAACAAAGCTATATTAAGCCATATGGAGTTTTATTACGCTGTGCTTATAGTCAGTGTGTATCTGTATCACACGGCCCCTTCATAATTTATCGAATGCGGTTTATTTTTTGCAACAAAATACGAGCTAAGAAACCCTTTCCATTTTGAGCGACAATGTGCGGTCACGACATATGTGCGGTCGATCACCATGACACAGTCGTGTTTTCTGTCATTAATGAACATTGAATGTTTTTATTTATTCGTCCCTGTTACTTAAGAAACACTAACATCGAACTATCATATAGATTAAAGGTATATATTTAAATAAAGGGCAAATTTATTGTGTCATATTGTCCGGCCTTCGTGTGTGGGTGATAGTACATGTTGACGTACAAACGTAATTTGTGTAGATGACCGGTGTTGTTATCGTTACTAATGTGGTCTCATTTGATATTTGATTTTATTTATGCCATATTTGGCATTAAAAAAAGAATTGTCAAATATGATATAATTTACACTGGTGTATTACTGATTAACAGGAAACCACTCACCACTATGGCTTAATTGACCCGGAAAACCCCGCCGGGTTTGGTCTCCGAACATCAAACGGAAAGTGTGGCGGCGGTCCATTGTTGATGTGCACATTAAAACCCTTTACTGTTTACATTTATTTTAGATTTCCGACAAAATTTGACACAAATTAAATTTACACTAACGGCAATATCTTTTCAAGTTTTTTATGTATCTTTATCAAATTTTCTACAGTTTCAACTAAGAGGGTTTGCTAAAGATTATTGAAAATCATTGAAACTTAAAAATAATATGCAATATTTTTGTCCTGAAAGAATCTATACATATCATGGCATCCTAGTTAACCATTTTCAGTGGTCTTTAGTGGCCTTTAAACAGTAAAGGGTTAAAAGGATTATGTGCTGTTATATACCAGCACTCGCATGTTATACCTGCGATATAATAACAACATCGTCGTTCGTTTTTTATTGCTTTTGTCATAGTGTGTTTTTTTTCATTTTCATTAATTATATCCCATGTTACGAGAAAGTAAACGTGGAAATATTTATTTTTAATCACATTATTATTATCATCAGAAAGTATACAAATAATAATATTCGTCGTTTCCCGAATATTGTTAGGGTTTTCGTTGCTAATAATCCATTCTACATTTCAGATACTGTTACACACTTTTTTGTAATGTTTTATTTTGTTTAAAGTAAAAATAGTATTATTTCAGAACTGCATACTGTCGCTTTCGGATACGGTCAGGATTATCGTTGCTAATAATCCATTCTACATTTCAGATAATTTTTGTACTTATGTCTGGATATATATTGTTTTAATACGGAAGATAGAATGATACCCTATATGGAATCACGTGGATTTTAAATGTATGGCTATATATTAGTTTTCTGTATTGTATTATATTTTATTCTCATTAACAAAGAAGGAAGTGCTATATAGTTTTATTTTATACATGTATTATGTTCAGATGAATATCTTTGTGTACACTGTACACAAAACATAAATATCATGCAGTGCTGTCCATGCATCGTCTCACTCACAGATTAACGAATAAAGCCATCATGCAAAAGCAAATACACAATATCATACAATGATACTAGAGATTTATTATAAACATACAAAACAGTATCTATAATATACAGTCTGTACAAAAAAGAACATGAACACTGTTCCATGTTGTTTATAGTCTCCAAAGACGGTAAATATTATTGCAGAACTACATATATATACCATTGCTTTCGAGTACGGTCAGGATTTCCGTTTCTATTAAGCCATTCTACATTCCAGACAGACATTGATACCACACTTGTATTGTACTTATGCCTGGATTTATATTGTTTTAATACAGAGGACAGAATTATAATACCCTGTGGATTCACATGCGGATTTGATGTTTTGCGATATATTTTTTATGTATTGTATTATATTTTAATCTCATTAACAAGGAAGGTAGTGCTATATAGTTTTATTTTGTACATGTATTAAGTTCAGATGAATATTTGTTTGAACACTGTGCACATAAATATCATGCAGTGCTGTCCATGCATCATCTCACCCACAAATTAACAAATAAAGGCATCATGCAAAAGCACATACATAATATTGTTATGGAGTGAGAAAGGGTGTATATGTGACTTGACATATATTTAAAGGAATATTTCAATATTTCATCTAAAATTTACTTTAGAGGCAAATGAAAATCAATCTTGGTTACAGTCTGTTCTGATACTCAGACAGCGCCTAAGAATTATTAATGTTCATCAGACGACCAAGTATCTAATGGCAATTCAGTATGTTTGTAGAGCCTAAATGTTCTCTCCCAAATTAGCTCTAAATTGGTTTCTATGATGAGCAAGGCAGATTATGTTTATATGAGTCTGAAATAGGACTTGTAGGTCAGTCTATAACTGGATGCATGTCAGGTCAGACTTGGGATTTTCCGTAGCACTTTTGTCGAATCAGATCTCACGAAAGTGAGGAAGAACACTTATAACTCTGATGTAATTGTGACCTACTTTGGGTCATCCAATAAGGTTTAGCTTTTATGACAAAATGCAGAAATATGGATATGTACATCTCATATGTCACGTGTAAGCTCTGTAACAAAACTATCTGTAGTGCGCGCTGAGAGTCAGAGAGTGAGTCAGGGAGGCTGGGCGGCTCTCTCAGAGAGAGAGACTGTCCCAGATCGCTTGCTATTGAATAAAGACTTCTATCATCAAACTGGTCTTGGAACATTGTCAGCCACCAACATCAGCAACTGCTTGTGATACAGTATAGGGAAGATCCCCACACCCCATCTTTATCATTATGGTGGATGAACCGGGATTCACTTCAAGCACATCAGCGCCAGAAAAACCGACAATGCTGCCAGTTGGAGTGAAGACAGAAGATCCCCCTCTTGCAGCCACAGATGCCATTGACTGGTCTACCAACCCATGCATTGGAACTTCAACCCAGGTACCGGATCACAGCCTAACATCAAGAATGTCATCTCTGCTGCTGAAGGTATCAAACTTTGCTAAGAACTCTCTCTTCAAACTTTAACTTGGCTGCAGTTTCTCAGTGCTCTGCTTGAGAAGATCAAAGACTCTCTCTGTATCTTTAAACCAAAAGGACACTGTAATCAGCATATTGCTTTAACCGTGACTTCAAGTTGCAAAACTGACATTTTTCGCTAAAAAAAGTGCTGTGATATCTCAACCTGAGATCATCATTGTTTCGGACCAGCCACACCAAAAAAAATCAATATCGGGACAAGCCAGCTTCGGGCCCATGTCAACAATAATACTGGCAATACCACGTGCACTGTGTTTTGTGTGACAACAAGTCCTCGCTATGTTCCTGCAACTACTAGAAGCAGATTTGCCGTTCTACCGCTATCTTCTGCATCACCTTCCATACCATGACTCCAGCAAGAAAAAAGACGCCAAGTCAGCAGAGAAGACCACAGAAGACCCAAAGACGACAGATTTCCTGAGGTAATGAAAACAAAACCAGAGACTCTGAATTTTACATGCCTAATGTAAATTTGGGGCATTTCATAATATTTTGCATGTATATGTTGTAAACACAAAAAAAATATATATATGTTTTGCTCTATAACTTTCTTTTATTGCTGTGTCATAGTTGTAATATGATATAATTTATAGTGTGTCAGTCTTATTGATATGGTTAGGAATAAGTTTACAAGACCACAGCAAAAGGTGTAGAACTGTCAATATTAGATTTGATCAAGTTATGTCTATCTCAGACATTAATATGCAATGTCACAAATGATTGTATTGATTTAAATTCAATAATTCATAGAGTAGAGCAATATGCAAAACCATCAGCATGTTAGCATTCATTTATATTGAGATTTTCTCATGTGTTGTTCCATACCAAATCATCAGGTATCATGATGCTCTCTTGGCTAAATTTAATGGAATGGTAGCACATTGTGTCACCAAAGCACAATGCAATGCTTATTTTCAATTGTCACAGTTTGGTCCTCAAACACGGGTTCTTGGGAAGCCCCAAAAAAAAAACAGGGAATTGGACAAACTGGGGAGTGTGATGACTCCAAAAATCAATAATGCACTGACCTGTGGTCACATTATTGCCTCAAACAAGGGTTTTGATATGGTTAACCTCATTAATAGCTGGAAATGCCAGGCAAGATATGTCGGTTAACACAGGAATTCTTCTCATAGGAATTTCACATTTACGCATACTATGACAGACGTGTTTCATGAGCAAATGCATTCTGGTCGCTGCATTCATGATACTGATACCCCATAAACCAATATGTGGGATGACAAGGATTTCAAGCATGAACATTTTTCATTTAATTTACATCATCACTCTACAGATGTATGTTTGATCTTACACATAAATAGCATGCAATAAAATTACCATCTTAAATCCTATAGGTATAGATCGATACATGCACCTGTCCGTGAATTATTTCATTATCATCACATTTTCACACATATTTCGCCTTGCTCCTGCACAGAAAATTGGCGAATCAATGGGAATATGTGTACACATTCCTCTGTCGTTAGGAATGACATCATTCTGTCATGTACTTATCCGCTGGTACGGTACACCAGTTGTGTTATGCTGAAGGAATAGCAAATCAACCTTCCATTAATCACAAGTCAACTTGTCCCAATGGCAAGTATGAGAGCTAAGATGTATTTTGAATCATTGGTACTGATCAACACACAGAGCAGATAGTCATGTACATTTTGTATATGTTAACTCTTAGGCACAGAGTATATACACTTTGTCAGATTAGGAATTCATGATCACTTTTTCCATAGGAATTATATGTTTAGCTACAGGCATTGCTCATTCACTTGTTATAATTGGTAATGCATATTGCTGTTTGACAGAACATCTTTATGTAACATCAGTAACATTATGTTCAAATGGTTCACATACTTTGACTTATTCCATTGCTTACACGGTATGCATTGTACTTGTATAATCTGTGTATGATGTTATCATCATATCTATTAAGATATTTATTTCTTAATTCTATTTAGATGCTGTCATACTTATATAATCTGATGTTGTCATCTTCGGATGTCAAATAATGTCATCATAGTTGCGATGTTGTTCATGATTTTATTACTAATCAGCATTTTATCTTCTAGATAATGTTTAGGATTGTCTTTAGAACATGTATGTATAGCTATAGACTTATATATGTTGTTTCTCAGCTTATTTAGCTATTGCTACAGCATTGTTGTTGTCCTCCTAAAAATTTAAAATAGGCACTAGTTCATTCCTTACACTGTTACATCTGGAAATGTGACATATGTTCATGTACTTCACATCTATATTGATATGTGCAATCTATTACACCTCAATGATGTAATACTTTACTCTCTACCGACATATATCCATCACATTTCCCTTGTGCTAGCTAAATATATAGTTCTATCCATTATTATGGCACCTGATCTTGCAGTAAATACAGACTTAAGCAGTGTATCTTGATCTTTACACATTATGTATTTCTGTCATCTACATTCCGGTTATCCTTCTTGAAATAACTAATTTTACTCTGACTTAGCCGATGAGGCCGGAGCCTCATTCTGAATACCAGAGGGATATGTTATGGAGTGAGAAAGGGTGTATATGTGACTTGACATATATTTAAAGGAATATTTCAATATTTCATCTAAAATTTACTTTAGAGGCAAATGAAAATCAATCTTGGTTACAGTCTGTTCTGATACTCAGACAGCGCCTAAGAATTATTAATGTTCATCAGACGACCAAGTATCTAATGGCAATTCAGTATGTTTGTAGAGCCTAAATGTTCTCTCCCAAATTAGCTCTAAATTGGTTTCTATGATGAGCAAGGCAGATTATGTTTATATGAGTCTGAAATAGGACTTGTAGGTCAGTCTATAACTGGATGCATGTCAGGTCAGACTTGGGATTTTCCGTAGCACTTTTGTCGAATCAGATCTCACGAAAGTGAGGAAGAACACTTATAACTCTGATGTAATTGTGACCTACTTTGGGTCATCCAATAAGGTTTAGCTTTTATGACAAAATGCAGAAATATGGATATGTACATCTCATATGTCACGTGTAAGCTCTGTAACAAAACTATCTGTAGTGCGCGCTGAGAGTCAGAGAGTGAGTCAGGGAGGCTGGGCGGCTCTCTCAGAGAGAGAGACTGTCCCAGATCGCTTGCTATTGAATAAAGACTTCTATCATCAAACTGGTCTTGGAACATTGTCAGCCACCAACATCAGCAACTGCTTGTGATACAGTATAGGGAAGATCCCCACACCCCATCTTGTATCAATATCATACATTGTTACTAGAGATTCATTATATACATACAAAACAGTATCTATAATACACAATATGTTAAAAAAACATGAACACTGTTCCATGTTGTAGTCTCCAAAGACATTTGATTTTAAAAACTAATAAGATTCCGTAATCAAAAATGATGTACGACGTGCCTAATCTTCCTTATAAAAATGTGTTAGTGCGGATTCTCCCGCTCCTAAATACAACCAAGCGGTGATGCTAAAGGCGGTTTCACACCAAACCCAAACAATATTTTTGGTAACCGACCGTGGAATTTTCGTATCGGAAAGTTGTATTGGACACCCACATAAGCAATATATCGGATGCTCTACAATATAGGTTTTGTTGACCCAACAGAAATGTTGAATATTTCTGAACTTGTTAATGATTTTCTCATTGATTTGAAGTTTATCTCTGAGTTAACTGTTTTAATCCACCCTAAAATGTCATGAAAATAACTTACTATCTTAATTTTAAAATCTTGCCTTGCTGGTATAATGGCAGGGTTATAAAACCCAGGGAAGGGTTGGTTGATTCAAATAATTTGATTTAAATCACTTATTATCGTTATGATTAAAAAAGCTAAACTATTTAAATATTTTTTTTCTTTTCCAGAAATAGAAATTATGTAATTCATGAAAAAATTTGTGTTTGAAAAAATATTCCATTCAGGTATAATTTAAAATGAATGGGACTTGTTAGTTTAGGTGCTAGGCTATGGTTATGTTCACAGGTGACATATTTACTACTGACTGGGCCCAGACTTAACATGCCTTTAAAAAAATTGCGCAACCTGTTGTTTCAACACAACAGATTCTACAGCTCCTATTGATCAGGGTGAAAAAAATAAAGTTTGAATTAGTAGTTCAGTTTGATTTATATATGATTTCATTTCTGCCTATATGATTTAGACGGTCTGCGCACATGCACCATAGAAACATCTGTTTATATGCAAAACATTAAACTAAAAAAATAGTATATGGTATATTGTGCAGATAATTAAAAAGACACGGGTAAAAATTCCTGAAAATCAAACTCATAAATCAATGTCGATCTGGCGTCTTCCTTCTAGAATCGTCGAACCATGCTGCTACTCTCAAGCAAGATGCAATGTTCAGTTGTAAGTAGGATAAAACAAAATAAAAAGATGTCGATTAAATCTGATTATTTACAGTTAATAGTGAATTTCATTAAAAATCCAACAAAACATTACGCTGATGTTATGATATCGCAGTTATAGCATGCAAGTGCGGCTATATAACGGCTCATAATCCTTTTAATGTGCTCACTGCCGCGACACTTCCCTTTGATGTTCGGAGACCAAACCCGGCGGTGTTTTCCGGGTCAATTAAGCTATATAGTGGTGAGTGGTTTCCTGTTAATCAGTAATACACTAGTGCCAATTATATCATATTCGACATAATTCTTTTTTTAATGCCAAATATGGCAAAATAAAATCAAGTATCAAATAAGACCACATAAGTAACAATAACAACACCGGTCATTTTCACAAATTACGTTTGTACGTCAACATATACTATTACCCACGAAGGCCGGACAATATAACACAATAAATATCACCCTTCATATATACCTTTAGTCTATATGATAGTTCATTGTTGGTGTTTCTTAAGTAACTGAGACGAATAAATAAAAATATTCAATGTTCATTAATTTTTATTGACAGATAACACGACTGTGTCATGGTGATCGATCACACGTGTCGTGACCGCACATTGTCGCTCAAAATGGAAAGGGTTTCTTAGCTCGTATTTTGTTGCAAAAATATACCGCATTCGATAAAATTATGAAGGGGCCGTGTGATACAGATACACACTTACTATAAGCACAGCGTAATATAACTCCATATGGCTTAATATAGCTTTGTTGCGCATATGGCATGAGGCGCAACTGGAATTTGGCGCATATGGCAGTTGCGCATCTGGCAGTAGCGTAACTGACAGGTGCGCATTTGGGAGTGGTGCATCTGGCATGGAATCCTTGGTAATATCACACACTTGCTCAGTAAATTATGTGAAGTCTCAAAAAGTATCATAATCTAAAGCAAAATTTTCTCGTCATATAATGCAAAAAATTCATTCTGGCCAGAGTAAAGGGGCCATGCAAGTAGTAACAAAATATATACTTAATATAGATAATAAAAAAACTGACAAACATTTTTTTCGTGATTCTTTGTAGATTCCAAGGCTCTGAAGGAAGCACAGCGTGAGGAGCTGTTTACTAAGGTACATACAGCAAAGGACAAGATAGGATGGATGGTTCACATCCTCTCACCAAACTACATCTCCAACAGCATGCTGAGAAGGTAACTAATGGTAACACCATCACCAGACATGGGGTTATCGTAATCAGTAATCCTAATCCATTGCAATCCATTACAATTTTATAGTAATCATAATCCTAATTGATTACATTTATTTTTTAGCAATGTAATCATAATCATAATCAATTACTTTGCCTATGTAATCTTAATCATGGTGATTATATATGATTTCATAGATTACTTTTTTTAGCTCAGCTGACTATAAGTCATCTGAGCTATAGTCGTGGTCCATTGTCCGTCGTCCGTCCGTCTGTCGTGCCGTCCGTCCGTCCGTAGATGTGGCACGTTTTGAAACCGTAAGACCCAGGAATCAAAAATTCAGCATAATGTTACAGATGTCCCCAAGATCTCCTACCAAGCCGAAAACTGGGTCTTTGCGACTTCGTTCCTTTGAGAAATTAAGGAAAAGCCTTAATTTTTTTATTAAAATCCTATTTTCACACTTCAGGACTGCCTAATATCAAAACCACTCATCTGTTTTTCCTCATATTTACCATAAATATTCCTCTATATAGTCCCTCTGTACATGCCAGAAATTAAGTCTGTAAAGTCTAAATTCTCTAAGTTATGGGCCCAAACATAATGGACTTTGTAAAAATTCAAGAAAAATAATAACTCACTTAACATGAAAAATTTTGAAACTAGAGTCTATTTTCTCAAGTATATAACTATGTTTAATTAAGATTCAATTGTTTACCCAAAATTAGATCTGAATTTTGGAAATTTTTTTAAGTTATTAGCATAAAAAAAAATCAGTACCTTAAATTTTGCCCAACTTTGACCATGGCACGTTTTTTTCCTGTAAGCACCATTGATTTAATTTTCACAGCATGTAAACATAAATATTTAGTTTGTCTAAATCTGAAATTTGAAAATAAAAGCTTGAAAATTAAGCTAGTTATTGATTTTTAGCTCAGCTGACTATAAGTCATCTGAGCTATAGTCGTGGTCCATTGTCCGTCGTCCGTCCGTCCGTCCGTCCGTCCGTCCGTCCGTCCGTAGATGTGGCACGTTTTGAAACCGTAAGACCTAGGAATCCAAAATTCAGCATAATGTTAGATGTCCCCAAGATCTCCTACCAAGCCGAAAACTGGGTCTTTGCAACTTCATTCCTTTGAGAAATTAAGGAAAAACCTCAATTTTTTATTAAAAACCTATTTTCACACTTCAGGACTGCCTAATATCAAAACCACTCATCTGTTTTTCTTCATATTTCCTATAAATAATCCTCTATATAATTCCTATGTACATGCCAGAAATTAGGTCTGTATTATATAATTTAAAAAAGTTATGGGCCCAAACATAATGCATTTTGTAAATAATCAGGAAAGAAATTTTATTACTTAACACAAAACTTGTTAAAGCTAAGCACTTTTTTTCCAGTAATATTACTTTTATTAATCAAAATTAAATTGTATACCCAAAATTAGATCAAAATCTTTTAAATTTTTTAAAATATTAGCAAAAATAAAAAATTGGTACCTTAAATTTTGCCCAACTTTGACCATGGCACGTTTTTTTGCTGTAACTGCTGTGGAGTTAATTTTCACAGCATGTTTTTGTTAGCATTTCAACTGTTAACACCAACAATTTTAAACCAGTTGATCAAAAACTGTAGATTTTATTCAAGTTTTCAAGCACCATGTCACAAATTGCAAGTGTTATGCAGTTTGCTAGAGCTCAGCTCCCAAGCTTCAGCTCTAAGTTCCTTAAATTTGGCATACAGTTAGATTTCTTCAAAATCCCCTTCCATGCCAAGAATTCGGTCACTAGGACTTAATTCCTTCGAGATATCAATGAAAAACTTCATTTTTCCATTAAAAACCCATTATTACACTTTAAGACTGCCTAATATCAAAACCACTGATCTGACTTTGATCATATATAATATACATATTTTTCTATACATTCGCTATGCACGTGCCAGAAATGATGTCAGTATTGTGTATTTTTTTTAAGTTATGGGCCCAAACATAATGCACTTTGTATAAAAACTAGAAATATATTTACTCCCTTAACAAGGGCATTGCTGAAGCTAGAGATTTTTTTGTCAGGGATGTAACATTATTTAATCAAGATTCAATTAAATACCCAAAATTAGTTCTGAATTTTTCAAATTTTATAAGTTATTAGTATAAATATAAAATTAGTACCTTAAATTTTGCCCAACTGTGACCATGGCACGTTTGTTTCCCGTGAGCACTGTTGATATAATTCTCATATCATGCACACATAAGGATTTCAGCTTTTTAGTTTAGAAAGCTGAAAGAAATTGGCCAAATATTGTAGCTTTTATTAATGTTTTTTATGAGACCCTGTCAGACTTTGGCTCTCTCCAGCCCCTCTTGAGTCACCTGTATGTTGACCTTGTTGACCTTTCATCAAATTATGCACGCTTGAGGCGAGAATCCAGGCAGCTTATGGCCAGCCACAGTTGATCCAGGTGTCCAACCCAACTCATCTAGTAGTTTTAACCAACAACATAACAATAAACAATAAATTAATAAATTTTTATTGGTTTTTAATAACAAATTAAAGAAAAATAGAAAAGGAATTTGTTAGTTTATAATAACAGGAAATTAACTTGCAGTTACTGATGATATAAGAATCTTGTATCGATGGGTAGAATGTCACATATTCCAAGTAACAACATGCAGTCACCTATGGCATTTTTCAGTTCATTTTTAATGATAAAGAAGTAAATCATATTATTCATTACTAATCATTAGGGATTAAATGAAGGAAATTAATGATAGACAAAGATGCAGTTGATAATATTAATCTAGATTCCTACTGTGTCTAGTGTGTACATTGATGTGAAATTAGTCCAAAATGAATTTTTTACAGTTATTTTTTAATATAAATAAAAGCCATAAAACCAGGTACTTATGATCTTTATTTAAATGTGTGAATTTTGTATATTCTGGATTCTCAACATCATTGTTTGGTGAAAACTGAATAAATACCAGACATGGTGAGAATACTTTTCTAAATAATATTTTTTTATCATATAAACCAGCTGAGCGTCGTGACCCATAGGTCCCTTGTTTTTCTGTAGTCACTTGCTGTGATTACAGATGCAGGGTCCCACTCCAGGTCACTGGAAGTCAGCTATGCCAGGGTTTCTGATTATATTAAAGTCACTGGGGGAGATCCCCTGCTGTGACAGGTGTACAGTTATTCTCATATCACCACCCCAATCACCCCCCCCCCCCCCCCCATCCCCCCCCCCCCCCCCCCCCGCAAACCCAACCCACAAAGTGTTATGCAGTAATTGTTATTGTTTTCACTGTATCTCCTTAATTGTAATGCTGTTTCCACTCCGATATGCAAAAACTTTCCTTGAAAAATTAATTCAAGGTGTAATCCAGAAGATGCAATGTTGTGTAATGTAGCATTTTTAAAGAAATCAATTTTCTTTTAAATGATTTTAACAAATATAATTGAACCCATCAGTATGCTTAAATTTATAAATTATGAAGCAAATTATGGATAAATGAAGGCACAATTTAAAATTGTGAAATGTGAATGAAGTATTATTTTCAGATATTTATTGTTTTGCAAATTTAAAGATATATTTATGTGGTAAAAAATTAATAAACATTTGTATGCATGATGTGGTGTTATCTGACAAGATTGAGATTTATGATGATGCAATTGGGAATTATTCATCAATTTTTATATTCAGATATATATGTTAAATTGGAAATGTATAGAAATATAAACTTAAATTAGAAAATAATTGATGTGATAAAAAAATCAGGATTTAATACAAACATTTGTTCATTATTTTCCTGCCTCAGCAGAATTTGAGATCAGGCTTTGTTTGCCCTGTTTTATGTTGTTAATTAGCTATATTTCAACTGTATACATTTCATAAAAAAATACAAATATATTTAATAATATATATTATACAAAAAAATAGATTCAATTGAACAAATGTGTAAACTACTGAAATGTCAACAGTTAATCGAAAAACCAACTAATGATCATGGTAATAGTACAGATCATTTGTTCACAAACTGCTCACATGCTTTAGTTTCAACATTTGGAAACACATGGTCAGGTCACAAAATATTTTTTGCAACAATTTCTTGCTCATCAATACAAACCAGTCATATAAACCAACCATGGCCTTTATTACCTCTTCCTCTTACACTTTATCTCCATTTGATATTATTTGAGATTTTTACCTTCAAGGTTAACGTCAGCTGAGCACAGTGACCCATAGGTCCCTTGTTTATATTTCAAGTTTGAATAGCTGCAATATATGTTTCTTTACTTTCTTTATGAAATGACAATTCATGATTACTAGTGATTAAAAACATCAGTAAGAATGATTAACTGAGCTATGAATTCAGCCATCAAATGAATCGGTGATAGGTTATGTATCTGATGGAAGCTCAATTTAGTGATTGTGAACATTGCCGCTGGAACCTTTGTATATAAGATTTATGCAACATATTGGTAAATAAATAAATAACCTACTTGTGCAACTTTTGCTGGTAAAATGAGCAGTTATACTAACCCTGACATTTCACACCTGTCAGCTACATTTGAGCTGATCACCTAATTAGTATGAGGGTATAAGCAGGTAAGCATTTGACCTCTGCATAAAGCGGAGCCACCTGAGGTGACTTTGAGCAGTTCATCAGAGTTGACTGAAAGTTCACTATAAATATTTGTGACATTTGACAGGTGAATCAGATGCATGTTGAATATAGTGAATGCTACACTGATACTATCTGACAGATTAGTTTTTGGCTGTTCCTGCCACATCAGCCCAGTGGAGAGATTGTTTAGTGTAGCTGACCGCTGCTGCCTCACAGATGCTCAGTTTGAGAGACTGATGTTTACAAAGAGCAATAGGCATTTGTGATTGCCAAGATCTTTTCTGAAGCAATTTGACAGTACATCACTTTTATACATTTTTCAACTTCGACTTTGGCAGGATCACTGTTCATTTAATGGTCTGCAGGCCTCGAATTTCATTTTTAAAAATGACAAGCTACTGCTGCCTGTCAAATTTGAACTTGACAGGCAACTAAGAAATTTGACAGGCAGCTTTAATTTTTATCATTTGTTTGCATTATTTTATTTGGAATAAAGTCTAAATAAGAAAAAAAAACATGTCCAAGTATGTTTTATTCATCATTCACAAACATATAGTCACCAGGTGACCCTGAGTCATCCTTGACCAGTCCTCAAAACTGTCATGACTACGGTGGGCGAAATGGAGACACGGACGAGGTTGGGAAATGGGAATTTTTTTACCAGGTCATAATTTAATAGCAGGCCTAATTTGGTCGATGATAGACCTGATAATAGATAAATTAATGGTGTTCCCAGTATTTATTAGGGCCCCGCTTGAAAAGCGGGTGCCCTATAGTAAATGACCTGTCCGTCTGTCTGTCTGTCGTGCAGTCCGTCTGTCTGTCCGTCCATCTGTCCGTCCGTCCATCCGTCCACAAATTCTTTTCCTGATGATAACTCCAGTTAGGATTGACAGATTGAGTTCAAACCTGAAATATGTATTAACCATTAATTATGGAAGATCCTTATTGATTTTGGGGTCCGGAGATCAAAGGTCAAAAAAGTTATTCACAGTTTGGTGTTAAATTTTAGGTCCCTCTTTCAGCAGGGCAGAAATCATAATTGTAACCATAATTGTTTGTTCCACCGTAACAGTAGGACAGGTCCTCATGTCAACAGCAACGAGGCATGATATATGGTCATAGTCAGCCATTTTTCTGTAAGTTGTGTGGTAAAATCCATTACTGAACATCTAGTAAGGTTGCGCTCTCTTAGCAAATATGCATGCAAAAGGACACACATTGTTAACACAATAACTCGTAAAAAGTATTTTATATAAGGTCCCCAGACTCACGGCAGTGATGGACCCTTTGATGGGCTACATCATGTTTGAAGATGGGTGACCTTGATGGACTTTCAAGGTCACAGAGGTGATAATGCTAAAATGATGTTAACAAAAAAAATTGCAAACAATTTGACTAACACTCACTGGACTTGCACCAGTAATGTTTGTTATGAAGGGCTAGGTCAAGTTCAAAGATGGATGACCTTAACAGAGGCAATAATTCTCAAATGATGTTAATGCAATAACTTGCAAAGAATTTGATGAACAATCAAATTTGTTTCTGCAAAATAACCCCTAACATATGATGGATAGGATTCAAACATAAGATAAGTATAACATAAGTATCACCCACGGCCTAAGGTAGAAGCTTGTTGATATTTGGGTCAGAAGGAAAAAAAAAGTAATACACAGTTTGGTGTTCAGTTGCTGGTGTCCCTTTCAGCAGACCAGAAATGGATGAATCTTTTTCGAGTCACTTGTGTACAGCGGCATTACATTTTCACAGCATATTTTCTACAGACAATTTGAAGATTCCCCAGAAAAGGATACACTGGCCCAGTGCACCACAGTGGCTCTCATTTAGACCATCTTTGGACAAATCTATCTCCACTTCCAACATCTCAAGGAATTTGGACCTATTATAGTGACCATCAACAAATTTACATTGATATTCATATGTAGCCATTCTACACATCATAGCGCATCTGTAGACCCAAGCCCAAGAACAGCTGAATCTCAGTTCAAGAGAATGACCATTTTATCATTACTAACCAGCGGCTGACTCTCTCTAATACTACAAGGTTTATGTACAGACTCAAGCCTCACATATAATAAGGCCAATTCAACATACAAATACTAGAAAAATATTTGACACAGCCCAGCCAAGACTCCAACCAAGAATAATTGGCACAGGTAATACAGAAATACAGAAACTAAAAATGCATGCAGTTCTTTTACATCATTATTTTGATAGCTTAGAACATTTTCACTTTACCATATCTTTTCTTCCAGTTTATACATGTCAGCTGTTCTTTACAGGTTCTTTAATTTTCAAATATCACTCTATCAGCCCATGCTACCAAAGTACACCAAATTCACAGTACTTCAATTTATGATGACTGCATCTTTTGTGGGGCCCTTACTGACCTGTCAGTTTTCTAGTTTTTTATATACTGTATATGTTAAACACGAGGTACGTGGGTTTTTACAACTGAACACAGCGTGGACACGATGTAGTTTCCTGCAAAACTGTATTACCAATATCCTTATACAGCTGACCAATTGGATCACGCTTAACATAATGTAGACGTGTAACCCACGCTGCAGTAACCACTATGCTTAGCTATGATTTGCTGATAACAGCCAGCCATAAAAGATCATTTTTCTGATTGGCCAATTGGTATCCATTTTTTATCTGAAATGTTCCCAGAATTTCCCCGAGTAGATCCGAATTGTGGCTAGCTTAGCGCCACCGTGTGTCTCTGTTAAGAGACTATCGGCTCATTTGCTGGTTTTCCATGCCAGTTCTTGTAAACGAGGAACCAGTAACACTAAGTTTTTTAGCTCAGCTGACTGAAAGTCATCTGAGCTATAGCGATCACTCTTTGTCCGTCGTCCGTCTGTCTGTCTGTCCGTCTGTCTGTCCATTAACCAGGCACAAATCGTAACCACTGGACCTGGAATCTTCTAACTTGACATCCAGGGAGTACCATGAAAAATCTCCTTGGAAACCTGAAATTAGGTCTCTGTTACCCATAACCTCTGAGCTATGGGGCTCCGAAGTACCCCCCCAGAAAAATGGAAAATTTGATACAAAAGCTCAAGTATCTGAACAACTATTGCATTGATCACCATGATTCTTTGCATGGATATTGATCATGGAATGTTTCATCAGTTTCTGCAGTCTGGTGGCGCCACCTATATTTTTTCGATTTTTACGAATTTTTTTCTTTATTTTTGAGACCTCTTGAGATGTGGTCATCTGTTAACAGGGCACAAATTGTAATGACTGGACCTAGAATCTTCTCTCTTGAAATTCCGGGAGGCCCATGAAAAGTCTCTTTGGAAACCTGAAATTAAGTCTTTGTTACCCATAACCTCTGAGCTATGGGGCTCCGAAATACCCCCCAGAATAATGGAAAATTTGATTCAAAAGCTCCAGTATCTGAACAACTATTGCATTGATCACCATGATTCTTTGCATGGATATTGATCATGGAATGTTTCATCAGTTTCTGCAGTCTGGTGGCGCCACCTGTATTTTTTTTATTTTTACAAATTTTTTTCTCTATTTTTGAGACCTCATTAGATGCGGTCATCTGTTAACATGGCACAAATCGTAACAACTGGACCTAGAATCTTCTCTCTTGACATGCTGAGAGGCCCATGAAAAGTCTCCTTAAAAACTTGAAATTAGGTCTCTGTTACCCATAACCTCTGAGCTATGGGGCTCCGAAGTACCCCCCAGAATAATGGAAAATTTGATACAAAAGCTCAAGTATCTGAACAATTATTATATTGATCACCATGATTCTTTGCATGGATATTGATCATGAAATGTTTCATCAGTTTCTGCATTCTGGTGGCGCCACCTGTATTTTTAGCTCAGATGACTGAAAGTCATCTGAGCTATAGAGATCACTCTTTGTCCGTCGTCCGTCTGTCCGTCCGTTAACAAGGCACAAATCGTAACCGCTGAACCTAGAACCTTGTAACTTGGGATTCTGAGAGGTCCATGAAAAATCTCCTTGGAAACCAGAAATTAGGTTTCTGTTACCCATATCCTTCGAGCTATGGGGCCCCAAAGTACCCCCCAGAAAAGTAAAAAATTTCATACAAAAACTTCAATATCTCATCAACTACGTGACTGATGGTCATGATTTTTGGCATACATATTGATCATGAGATGTTCCATCACTTCTTGCAGACTGGTGGCGCCACCTGTATTTTTCAATTTTTTACAAATTTTTTTCTCTATTTTTGAGACCTCTAAAAATGTGAACATCTGTTAACAAGGCACAAATCGTAAAGCCTAGACCTAGAATCTTAATTCTTGATACACTGAGAGGTCCATGAAAAATCTCCTTGGAAACCAGAAATTAGGTCTCTGTTACCCATATCCTTCGAGCTATGGGGCCCCAAAGTACCCCCCCAGAATAGTAAAAAATTTCATACAAAAACTTCAATATCTCAATAACTACAACACTGATGGTCATGATTTTTGGCTTACATATTGATCATGAGATGTTCCATAAGTTCCTGCAGACTGGTGGCGCCACCTGTATTTTTCAATTTTTTTACAATTTTTTCCTCTATTTTTGAGATGTTTAAAGATGCTGTCATCTGTTAACGTGGCACAAATCGTAACAGCTGGACCTAGAATCTTCATTCTCGACACACTGAGAAACCTGTTAAAAGTCTCCGTGGAAACCATAAATTAGATGTCTGTTACCCATATCCTTCGAGCTATGGGGCCCCAAAGTACCCCCCAGAAAAGTCAAAAATTTCATACAAAAACTTCAATATCTCATTAACTACTTGACTGATGGTCATGATTTTTGGCATACGTATTGATCATGAGATGTTCCATCACTTCCTGCAGACTGGTGGCGCCACCTGAATTTTTCGATTTTTTACGAATTTAAAAATGTGAACAGCTGTTAACAGGGCACAAATCATAAAGACTGGACCTAGAATCTTCATTCTTGACACACTGAGAGGTCCATAAAAAGTCTGCATGGAAACCTGAAATAAGGTCTCTGTTACCCATATCCTTTGAGCTATGGGGGGCTCCAAATAACCCCCCAGAATAATGAAAAATTTGATAAAAACAAACTGCAACATCTCAATAACTACAACACTGATGGTCATGATTTTTGGCATACATATTGATCAAGAGGTGTTTCATCAGTACCTGCAGACTGGTGGTGCCACCTGTATTTTTTCAAATTTTCACAATTTTTTTTTCTCTATTTTCGAGACCTTTCAGGATGTAGTTATCTGTCAACAGGGTACAAATCGTAAGAACTGGACCTAGAATCTTCATTGTTGACACACAGGGAGACCCATGATAAGTCTCCATGGACACCTGAAATTAGGTCTCTGTTACCCATATCCTTTGAGCTATGGCACTACAAAGTACAGCTCAGAATAATGGAAAATTTGATACAAAAGCTGAAGTATCTGAACAACTAATGCAGAGATCACCATAATTGTTTTCATGGATATTGATCATGGAGTGTTTCATCAGTTTCTGCAGACTGGTGGCACCACCTGTATTTGTTTGGGTTTTTTTACGAATTTTTTCTCTATTTTTGAGACCTTTCAGCATGTAGTTATCTGTCAACAGGGTACAAATCGTAAGGACTGGACCTAGAATCTTCATTGTTGACACACAGGGAGACCCATGATAAGTATCCATGGACACCTGAAATTAGGTCTCTGTAACCCATATCCCTTGAGCTATGGCACTCCAAAGTACAGCTCAGAATAATGGAAAATTTGATACAAAAGCTGAAGTATCTGAACAACTAATGCAGAGATCACCATAATTGTTTTCATGGATATTGATCATGGAGTGTTTCATCAGTTTCTGCAGACTGATGGCACCACCTGTATTTGTTCGGGTTTTTTTACGAATTTTTTCTCTATTTTTGAGACCTTTAAAGTTATGAACATCTGTTAACAGGGCACAAATCATTAAAACTGGACCTAGAACCTTCATTCTTGACACACAGGGAGACCCATGAAAAGTCTCTATGGAAACCTGAAATTAGGTCTCTGTTACCCATATTCTTTAAGCTGTATGGCTCCAAATTACCCCCCAGAATAATGGAAAATTTGATACAAAAACTGCAGTATCTCAATAACTACAACACTGATGGTCATGATTTTCGGCATACATATTGATCATGACCTGTTCCATCAGTTTCTGCAGACTGGGTGCGCCACCTCTATTTTTTTCAAATTTTTACTTTTTTTCTCTTTTTTTGATACCTTTAAAGATGTGGTTATCTGTCAACTGGGTACAAATTGCAACAACTGGACCTAGAATCTTCATTCTTGTCATGCAAGAAGGCCCATGAAAAGTGCCTGTGGAAACTTAAAATTAGGTCTCTGTTACCCATATCCTTCAAGCTATAGGACTCCGAAGTATCCCTCAGAATAATGGACAATTTGATACAAAAGCTGAAGTATCTGAACAACTAATGGGGAGATCACCATGATTCATTGCATGGATATTGATGTTTGTAAGTGTTTTTATTAGTTTCTGCAGACTGGTGGAGCCACCTGTATTTTTGTACCCGCCAAAACGAAGTTTTGTGGATACTATGTTTTTGACCGGGTTCCTCCGCCGTTGCCGCGTTCGTTTCCAGAGAGCTCCTCTGGGACTTAATTTTATCAGCTTTCCAAGCTCATATCTCGGGAACCGTTTGACTGATCAGGAAATAAAATTTATACTAATGTAGCCCTTGGATAGCTCTATAACATACACAAAAAATGGTGGCGCCACCTGTAACCATGTTTGCACAGTGTCCATCTGTTCATCTGCCTTTGGTTAAAATCACTCATATCTCTGCAGTGAATTAACTAATTCACCTGAAATTCGGCATGCGTATACATCCTGGATAGCTTTCTTGATTTTATGACAGGTGGCGCTACCTACATTCTCATTCACGCTGATGACAACCAAGCTCATATTTCGGGAACCGTTTGACCGATCGGGCCAAAATTTTGCATGTATATAGATCTAACATAGCTCTTTATCATACGCTAAACTGGTGGCGCCACCTGCAACCATTTTTGCACAGCGTCTGTCTGTTTGTCTGCCGTGCAATAATGGCACTCATATCTCGGCAGTGGTTTGACATATCTGCCTAAAATTTTGCAGTTTTATACATCCTGGATAGCTTTCTTGATTTTATGACAGGTGGCACCACCTACATTCTAGTTTATGCTGCAGACATCCAAGCTCATATCTAGGGAACCGTTTGAACGATTGGGCCAAAATTTTGCATGTGTATAGATCTCACATAGGTCTTTCTCATACATAAAACTGGAGGGGCCACCTGCAACCATTTTTGCACATTTTGCACAGCGTCTGTCTGTTGGTCTGCCGTGGCCTAAAATCACTCATTTCTCTGTAGTGGTTTGACATAACTGCCTAAAATTTTGCAGGTTTATACAACCTGGATAGCTTTCTTGATTTTATGACAGGTGGCGGCACCTACATTCTAGTTAATGCTGCACACATCCAAGCTAATATCTCAGGAACCATTTGACCGATTGGGCCAAAATTGTGCTTGTGTTTAGATCTCACATAGGTCTTTATCATACACAAAACTGCAACCATTTTTGCACAGCGTCTGTCTGTTTGTCTGCCGTCGGCTAAAATCACTCATATCCATGTAGTGGTTTGACTTTTCTGCCTAAAATTTTGCATATGTATACAACTTGGACAGCTTTCTGGATTTGTGGTAGGTTGCACAACCTACATACACATTTAGGCTGCAGACACCCATGCTAATATGCAACATACCTCACTCTGTTTCCCCTTGCCACTCAATCCATGCCTCACTTCACCCTGATTTTGGCAGATACACGTAGTCATTTGTCGGCTACCCGTATTCTAGTTTTTAGCCCTCAGCCCTTAGGCTGATGGGCTATTGTCGTCACCCAAGCTGTCTGTCCGTCCGTCCGTCTGTCCGGAGTCCGTTAACTTTTACCTTGTGAGCGGGATATCTCGAAAAGGATTCACCATCAGAATTTTATTTTTTCGGTGAAGATGTATATTGACAAAATCTCGGTCAAGTTCGAAGATGGGTGACCTTGACCTATTTTTCTACGTTTTAGAGCTGATTATAGAAAAAACATTTAGAAGCTTATTTCTCAGTAACCATTGGATGGATTTTCACAATACTTACTATGATCATAGGGACTGATGGTCTGTAACTGCTGCACAAGTTTGGGGGCGCCACCTGCAATTTCTGATTTTTTATTGAATTTTTCTTGGATTTTTCAACTTTTGGCCTTGTGAGCGGGATATCTCTAAAAGGATTCACAATAGGAATTTTATTTCTTTGGTGACAATGTATATCAACAAAGATCTTGTTCATGTTCAAAGATGGGTGACCTTGACCTACTTTTCAAGGTCACAGAGCTTATAATAGAATAAAACTTAGAAGCTTATTTTTCAGGAAGCATTTGGTGGATTGTCATGAATCAGGGTATATACCTCTCCATTTTAAATTTATAACTGAGACATGTACAGATATACATCCATGTGAGAACAGATATTTAGTACTTGTTACTGTTACCACCTCTAAACACTGTTCTTTTGGCTGAGGGCTTTTGTCAGCTTTTGCTGATATTCTAGTTAAAGTTTACACATTTTTTCTCTATTTTTCAGATCTATAAATACAGACTAAATCTTGGCCTGTTGGTTAATCTGTTTGATGCTTCAGTTGAATGGGTATCTACCATTCTGATGATAAAATTTCCTTTTGTGAATCTCTTCCCAGTCAGCTGAGCGTCATGACCCATGGGTCACTTGTTTTTAAATAAAAAAGCATATAGAGTGGCTGTGATTATTTACAGACAAGAAGGACGCCAATTTTAACCGGCATTTGCCGGTTGCCGGTCGTCAAATTCGAGGCCTGGTCTGTGTATATTGATAATTAGTTATGCATAAAGTTTACAGTGTGTAAATCTTGTGTTGTCTGTTCACTTTATCTACTAAATTTCAGGTCCATAATTATGATTGCAGTCATGATTACTTCTTGAAGTAATCATAATCGTAATCTATTACATCTGTTTTTCAGTAATGTAATCGTAATCATTATAAATTACTTTGTCTATGTAATTGTAATTGAAATCGATTACATTTATAAAGTAATCACCCCATGTCTGACCATGACTGGACAGAAGTCCACGAGCATCATTTGAGTTTATGAAGTAGTGCTACTCAGGCTTGCAATTCTTCACCACACTTAGTACAGGTGAAGTCTGAGTGGCCTCAATATTCCCTGTTACTATTTTCACATTTAATCGTATCCCCAAACAAAGTCAGGGGATACTGTGGAAGTGGTTAATTTGGCTGGTCTGAATTTGCGCATTTTTCATTTTATAGCATTAGCGCAGTTCAAATTTTCGCGCATATCCGTATGCAAGGTATTTAATTGTGTATCGAATATTTGAAATATTTATAAAAGACAGGTTTGTAACATTACCTACATCCAACCTAACAACCTTCAGGTGACCACTTGCATGCCACAGGCACCTGGTTGGGTACCGTGACCGCAAGGTGTGAACAATACTTAATTAATCAGGACTTATCAAGTTTGATGATGCAATGGTACTGCACCCAGCTACGTTGTTTGACATCCTAGTAAGTTGTAGAATTTCTCTACAACAACAACTGTGATTATACTAACCAGAAGCAGCCATCTATGTCCGAACATTAAACAGAACTGACAACAGTTGCAGGTCGCTCTCAGCTCAGTCGTACTTTAAAGCTATGGGAAGGGCTAGGGGTGTCATAAAAGGCTACTTATTGTTTCAGAGTTGTTTCTCCAAATCACTATGAATAAGAGGGGTCTTTCTCGAGAAATCACTTGGTTTGAACTCTAATGACAACATGACTACTCTAACATTCTGGTTGAAGAAACCACAGCTCAAATGACCATGCATGGAGGGATTACCAGTCCCACATGACTGCATGTGTGTCAGGCAAGAATGCTGTAATCTTCCGAATAATGGCATCAGATTCATACATTTTCTTATTTTAGCGCAAATCTAGCTCCTGCTAAAAGCGCGAAAATTAAAACCCCACTAACGAAACCACTTCCACAGTACTATTGTTTATGGACAGTACCGCCTTTGCCCGCAGAAAAAGTGTATGAGAGATATAACTAAAAAATATTTCACAGATTGTTATCAACCCTGACAAGTATCTGTGTGAGAGGACTACCAGTAAGTCTATTTAAAATGAGGTCATAAGTTTTTTTGGAGAGTAACCTAGACCTTGAATAGGCCCATTTTTAGCTCATATGACTGTAAGTCATCTGAGCTATAGTAATGGTCCTTTGTCGTTCATTTTGCTGGTCAAAGGTCTGTTAACAAGGCACATGTTGAAACCCTTGGACCTGCAAATCAAAGATTTGACAAACACTGTTAGATGTCCCCAAATTCTCCTACAAAACCCAAAACTGGTTCACTGCATTCTTATTCTTATTCTGCACTTTATTCTGAAATCAATGTGGGCTGGTGGTTTTCTTATTTTAATTTTTAGCTCAGCTGACTATAAGTCATCTGAGCTATAGTTGTGGTCCTTTGTCCGTCTTCTGTCCGTCCGTCCGTTAACAGGGCACGTTTTAAAACCGTTGGACCAACGAATCCAAAAATCTGCATACCATTAGATGTCCCCAAAATCTACCATACCGGATATTGGGTCATTAGGACTTCGTTCCTTCGAGATATTAAGGAAAAACCTCCGTTTTCCATAAAAAAGCCATTGTTACACTTCAATTAGGTCACTTAAACTTCGTTCCTTTGAGATATTAAGGAAAAACCTTTTCCATGGAAAACCCATTGTTACACTTCAGGACTGCCTTATTTCTAAAACTCTGAGCTGAATTTGATCAGAGTAAATAAGCA
This sequence comes from Sipunculus nudus, assembly GCA_026874595.1. Taxonomy (NCBI): domain Eukaryota; kingdom Metazoa; phylum Annelida; class Sipuncula; order Golfingiida; family Sipunculidae; genus Sipunculus; species Sipunculus nudus. The sequence goes on from CM049312.1 coordinate 50,140,871, forward strand.
TATTCGTCCACACATTTTCTATGTGTATACCAAAAATTAGGTCAGCATTGCGATTTATGTTGAAGTTATGGGCCCAACCAAAATGCACCTTATAAAAAATCAGGAAATATATTTACTCACTTAACATAAGAATTGCTGAAGCTAGAGACTTTTTTCCAGGGATATAACTTCATTTAATCAAGATTCAGTTGTATATACAAAATTTGATTTTTTTTCAATTTTTAGAAGTTATTTGCATAAATATAAAATTTTGCCCAAATTGGCCATGGTACGCTTTTTTCCTGAAAGCACTGTTGATTTAATTTCATATCATGCACACGTAAGGATTTTAGCTACTAAATTCAGAAATTTGAAAGGAATTGATCAAAAACTGTAGCTTTTATTTAAGTTTTTATGAGACCATGTCACACCTAGGCTGCACTGAAGCCCTTCTATATGTCCCCACATTGGCAGACTGCCCACTGCATCAGATTTGGCACCAAAGTTCAGCCTGGATCTATTTATAGCTTTGGCAGACTGTCAACTGTGTCAGATTATGCAACTGGTCAAGAGTTCAATCAGTGCAGCCAGGTGTAGGTCATGAGTTCACTCAGTGCAGTAGCCTGAGCCAGCAAATTTGTCACAGTTCACTCGGGGCACCTGCCTTTCTCACCTTAGCCTGGTCAGCCCCATGCATCAGACTCAAGGTAAGTTTGATGTATTGGCCTGATATTTTGACCTGTCTATGTGTCTTTGATAGATTTCTCTTTCACAAGTCAGGTGTCGCCACCTGCAATGACTTTTGCACAGTGTATGTGCCTGCTTATTTCTACAGAGGAATTTGATATATCAGCCTGAAATTGGGCATATTTATACATATCGAATAGCTTTGTCTTATACAAGACTGGTGGTGCAACCTACAATAATTTTTGCACAGTGTGTGTCCCTGCTTATTTCTCAGGAAGGGTTTGATATATCAGTCTGAAATTGGTCATATGTATATATCTCTGAAAGCTGCTTCGTTGTATACAAGACTGGTGGTGCCAGCTACAATCATTTTTGTATTGTGTGCACCCATGCCAGAATTTCAGCAGTGATGTTTGTGTAATTGTTTCTTATTCAAAATCTTTAGTACTTGCATTGTTCATATACATGAAAAGTTATGGTACAGCATTGAAGCATTATACCTGGTGTATTTCCCAATACACAGGTTCGCATTAGGCCTGTAGGCCTTGTTTCTTATAAGCACTATTGAATTAAATTTCATATCATGTATGTATATGCAAGGGTGTTGTTACTCCCACCATCCCCTTCTTCACCCCACTGAGTCCTTGCTCCTTGGCACTGTGAACAAAAGATCTATTGTTATAGCTTAAAATGTAATTATTAAAGAAAATATCTACAGAGAGACAGAGGCATTGTAACTCCGATAATTAACCCCCCCCCTCCCCCCCCCCACCAATTCATCCCACCTGTGGAGTGGGGATGTTATGGCAACTGTATACATATCATAAGATGGAAAAAAAATGGTTTTATTAGCTCAGCTGACTATAAGTCATCTGAGCTATAGTCGTGGTCCATTGTCCGTCGTCCGTCCGTCCGTCCGTCCGTCCGTCCGTCCGTCCGTAGATGTGGCACGTTTTGAAACCGTAAGACCTAGGAATCCAAAATTCGGCATAATGTTAGATGTCCCCAAGATCTCCTACCAAGCCGAAAACTGGGTCTTTTCGACTTCATTCCTTTGAGAAATTTAGGAAAAACCTCAATTTTTTATTAAAAACCTATTTTCACACTTCAGGACTGGCTTATATTGAAACCGCTCATCTGTTTTTCCTCATATTTACCATAAATATTTCTCTATATAGTTCCTATGTACATGCCAGAAATTAGGTCTGTATTATATAATTTAAAAAAGTTATGGACCCAAACATAATGCATTTTGTAAAAAATCAGGAAAGATATTTGATCACTTAACACAGGACATATTAAAGCTATGGACTTTTTTTCCAGTAATATAACTTTATTTTATCAAAATTAAATTGTATACCCAAAAGAAGATCAAAATCTTTAAAATTTTTTAAATATTAACAAAAATAAAAAATTGGTACCTTAAATTTTGCCCAACTTTGACCATGGCACGTTTTTTTCCTGTAAGTACTGTGGATCTAATTTTCACAGCATGTACATATAAGGATTTAATCTGTTAAAGTCTGAAATTTGAAAATAAAAGCTGCAAAATTAGGCTAGTTATTGAATTTTTTTGGAGGCTCTTGTTGTATTCCCTTACATTGTCAAGCAGTCCACTGTGGTCACTGTTGGTCATTCAGTGCAGCTCTCTATGCTCCCAAGATTGTTGGCATAATGTAAGATGTCCCCAAGATCTCCTACCAAGCTGAAAACGGGGTCTTTGCGACTTTGTTCCTTTGAGAAATTAAGGAAAAACCTCAATTTTTTTATTAAAAACCTGTTTTCACATTTCAGGACAGCCTAACTACGCAACCACTCACCTGTTTTTTCTCATATTTACCATAAATATTCCTCTATATAGTTCCTATGTACATGTCAGAAATTAGGTCTGTATTATGTGATTTAAAAAAAGTTATGCGCTCAAACATAATGCATTTTGTAAAAAATCAGGAAAGATATTTGATCACTTAAAACAAAACATTTTAAAGCTTTGGACTTTTTTCCAGTAATATATCTTTAATTAATCAAAATTAAATTGTATACCCAAAATTAGATCAAAATCTGTTAAATTTAAAATATTAGCAAAAATAAAAAATTGGTACCTTAAATTTTGCCTAAATTTGACCATGTCACATTTTTTTCTTATAAGTACATTTGATTTAATTTTCACAGCCAGTTTACATGTGGATTTAATCTGATGAACTTTGAATTTGAAAGTATAAGCTTAAAAATTAGTCTAGCTATTGAAGTTTTTTAGAAGCCTTAATGTATTTGTATTTTCTAGCATCATGACCCTACTTTTGTTTACCTGGTAATCCAAAAATTGGCATAATGTTAGATGTAATTGTAAATATTCATATTCTTCCATACATTTCCTATGTACATACCAAAATTTCGGTCAGTATTGCATAATTTGTTGAAGTTACATAATGCACCTTGTAAAAAATCAGGATATATATTTACTCACTTAAAATAAGAATGGCTGAGACGTTTTATCAGGAATATAACATCATTTAATCAAGATTCAATTGTATACTGAAAATTAGATCTGAAAAATGAATTTTTTTTAAGTTATTAGCATAAATATAAAATCAGTACCTTAGATTTTGCCCAACTTTGGCCACGGCACAATTTTTTCCTGTAAGTACTGTGGATGTTATTTTCACAGCATGTACACATAAGGATTTAATCTGTTGAAATCTGAATTTGAAAATAAAAGCTGCAAAATTAGGCTAGTTATTTAATGTGTTTGGAGGCTCTGGTTGTATTCCCTCACATTGTCAAGCAGTCCACTGAGGTCACTGTAGGTCATTCAGTGCAACTCTCAATGCTCCCCAGGCTATTATGTAATCCCATCACTCAGGCAAGCCCTCTCTCTTGTTGAGCTTGACCAGGCTGCCAGCATAATACCACAGGGAGCCTTTCTCTCCCCCCCCCCCCCCACCCCCACCCCATTCTGTTGACAGATGTGTACTCTAAAAAAATGAATCTTATAATTTCACATTTTTTCAGCGATGAACAGTAACAACAGAGACCCCTCCCTGACCCACCGCTTCGATACTCAGGACTAATATACAAGACAAAGCTTATAATTTTTATGTTAAAAAAATTCTTTTTGTTGAGACTTGGACAATTTTGATTTTTTTAAAGAAAAAAATTTTCAGGAATTTAATCCTAATATTCAAATATGGTAAAATATTAGGACCCAATGTAAGTGCTAACTGACAAGATTTAAGAAGATATAAATACTTGGTAGCATTTCATTCATATCTCTTAAAGTAGGCGGGGCCTGGGTGTGAATAACACTGTTAAACCTAGTTTTAAAATTAGGAATATTGGTCAAACTTTTTGGGATTAATTTTTAACTCATATAGCCATATATTTAACTTTTGAAAACTTAATTACCTTCACACATTATTTGTTTATAAAATGGAACTTTTATATGACACTTACCATAGGCCCATTTTTTCCCTTGGTGCATCACTAAATGGTTTCAGGCCAAAGGTTTCATTTATTACACAGTCCATATGCTTTAGCTCATGTCCATTATTCTATAATTTACAGAGGTTCATTTAAGCTGGGCCATTTTCTCTTAGCTTTTCAAATGGTTTGTGTAGTCACTTGCTTTGATTACAGATGCAGGGTCCCACTCCAGGTCACTGGAAGTCAGCTATGCCAGGGTTTCTGATTTGTTACAGTCACTGGGGGAGATCCCCTGCTGTGACAGGTGTACAGTTATTCTCATATCACCATCCCAACCAAACCCCCCCCCCAAACCCAACCCACCAAGTGTTATGCAGTAATTGTTATTGTTTTTACTGTATCTCCTTAATTGTAATGCTGTTTCCACTCCAATATGCAAAGACTTTCCTTGAAAAAATAATTCAAGGTGTAATCCAGAAGATGCAATGTTGTGTAATGTAGCATTTTTAAAGAAATCAATTTTCTTTTAAATGATTTTAACAAATATAATTGAACCCATCAGTATGCTTAAATTATTATAAAATATGAAGCACATTATGGATAAATAAAGACACAATTAAAAATTGTGAAATCTAAATCAAGTATTATTTTTAGATATTTATTGTTTTGCAGATTTAAAAGATATAAATTTGTGGTGAAAAATTAATAAACATTTGTATGCATGATGTGGTGTTATCTGACAAGATTAAGATTTATGATGATGCAATTGAGAATTATGAATCAACTTTTATATTCAGATATATATGTTAAATTGGAAATGTATAGAAATATAAACTTAAACTAGAAAATAATTGATGTGATAAAAAAATGAGGATTTAATACAAACATTTGTTCATTATTTTCAGCAGAATTTGAGATCAGGCTTTGTTTGCCCTGTTTTATGTTGTTAATTAGCTATATTTCAACTGTATACATTTCATAAAAAAATACATATATATTTAATAATATATATTATTCCAAAAAATAGATTCAATTGAACAAATGTGTAAACTACTGAAATGTCAACAGTTAATAGAAAAACCAACTAATGATCATGGTAATAGTACAGATCATTTGTTCACAAACTGCTCACATGCTTTAGTTTCAACATTAGGAAACACATGGTCAGGTCACAGAATATTTTTTGCAACAATTTCTTGCTCATCTATACAAACCAATCATATAAACCAACCATAGCCTTTATTACCTCTTCCTCTTACACTTTATCTCCATTTGATATTATTTTAGATTTTTACCTTCAAAGTTAACGTCAGCTGAGCACAGTGACCCATAGGTCCCTTGTTAAAAATATTGGAGCTCATTAGACATAATGTGTAAACTGTTGAACTGTCAACAGCTCATCAAAAAGGTACCAATGGAAACGCATGGTCAGATCTCAAAATATTATTTGCAACAATTTCTTCAATCATATCAACCAGCCATGGCCTAGATTACCTCTTCCTCTCAAACTTTATCTACATTTCATGATATTTTAGATTTTAACCTTCCATGTGTTTAAGTACTGTTGACTATTTGTCCATAGGTACCTATGTACATGCCAGATATTATGTCAATATTGTGTAATATGTAGACGTGGTGAGCATCAAAATAATGTACCTTGCCAAGACCGAAGAGATATCATGTCATACAGTCACAAATTCATAAATCCCCTCATGAGCATAGTCAATCATAACCTTATATCTGTCAAATTGAAATCTTGCAGACTTCTATACACTATAGATTCTTCAACAAATAGCCTTATCATCATTCTACCACTGCTTAGTATACTGTCATTGCATTCATATTTGCTCAAATAAATAGCTTTTTTCAACCCCTCCCAAATAAATAAAAAATAAACCACTGTAATTTACTCCATATTAATCAGTCAGTCAGGTTATTTCATATATCATTTACTCACATATTACATTATATTCCTTTATAATAGCCCAACATGTCCATGATATTCATAAGCTATATCGACTCAATATAGTATCACAATGGTGAAACATTTATAGTCCAATCATGATCAGCTGAGCGCCGGGACCAATGGGTCTCTTGTTTAACTCAGCTGACTGTAAGTCAACTGAGGTATAGGAATGGCGCTTTGTCCGTTGTCAGTCCGTTAGGAGGGCACAAATCGTAACTGCTGATCCTAGAAATCGCTAAGTGAAAATCCAAGGAGGTCAATAAAAAATCTCCTTGGAAACTTGAAATTAGGTCACTGTGACCTATATCTGCCGAGCTATGGGGCTTGAAAGTACCCCCCCCCCCCCAGAATAATCAAAAATATAATACAATACCTCCAATATCTTGATAATTGATGCTTGGATTGTCATGAATCTTGCTGTGAATATTAACCATGACTAGTTTTGTCAGTTTCCAAAAAAATGGTGGCTCCACCTCTATTTTTTTGTCATTTTAACGAATATTTTTTAATTTTTAGCTCAGCTGACTAAAAGTCATCTGAGCTATAGTCATGGTACTATGTCCTGTTCCATCCAGCTGGCCATCCAGCCGTTAACAAGGCACGTTTTGAAACCATTGGACCTATGGATCCAAAATTTTGCATACAGTTAGATGTCCCTAAAATCTCCTACTGTACCAAAAATTGGGTCACTTTGACTTCATTCTTTTGAGATTTTAAGGAAAAACCTCCCATTTTTCATAAAAGCCATTGTTACACTTCAAGGCTGCCTAATATCAAACCCACTGATCTCAATTTAGCTCAGCTGACTGTAAGTCAACTGAGGTATAGGAATGGCGCTTTGTCTGTCGTCCGTCCGGCTGTACTTTAGCAGGGCACAAATTGTAACTGCTGGACCTACAAACTTCTAAGTGAACATCCAGGGAGGTCAATAAAAAATCTCCTAGGAAACCTGAAATTAGGTCAATGAGACCTATATCCTCTGAGCTATGGGGCTTGAAAGTACCCCCCAGAATAATCAAAAAATTGATACAAAACCTCCAATATCTTGATAATTGAAGCATGGATTGTCATGAATCTTGCCTTGAATATTGACCATGACTAGTTTTGTCAGTTCCCGAAAAGTGATGGCGCCACCTGTATTTTTAGCGAACCTGTGAGCTTATGTGATGGTGCGGCGGCGTCCGTCGTGCGTAGTCTGTACGTTAACCATAGCTATCTCAAAAACGGCAAGAGCTAGCATCACCAAATTTTTTGCAAATAATCAGTCATCCAAAAAACTATATCGGATTTTGTTTATTTTTTTTCTAACTGCATTTTCTTAGATTTTATAGGGAAAAAGCTAAAAAAGCTTTAAAAAAATCTTCTTCTCTGAAACTGTCCAGCCAAATTGTTCAGTATTTCACAGAAATGATCCCTGGAACAATCTTTCTCAAGTTTGTTCGAATGGTTCCAGTTTGGAGATTTTTGGCCGAGTTACAGGAGGTTGAACTTTGTTAATTGTGCAAAAAAGCATATTAAAATTTAAATCTCAGAAACGGCTGGAGCTATCATCACCAAATTTTTATGCCAATGTTGGTCACATATGTCATATCTTAAATTGAGGTATTGGTGGCGCCACCTGCATCGGCCTTTTTTGTACGGGGTCATTAGTGCCTGTATCACACTGAGGGCTACAAAAAACTTCTTCTCTTAAACCATATGGCCAAAATGTTTAATATCGCACAGAAATGATCCTAGGGAAGTGCTTTCTGAAGTTTGTTCAAATGGTCTCTTTTCAGTGACTTTTGGCTAAGTTATGGGAAGCTGAATTTAGCCATATGCCATAACAGCCCATTTTAGCTCAGTGGCTACAAAGATCTTCTTCTCAAAAACCACTGGGCCAAATTCTTAAATCTCACACATTAATTATCCTCAGATGTTGATAATTCAAGTTTGTTCAAATGATTTGGGTTCAGTGCTTTTTGGCTGAGTTACGGGAAGATGAACTTAGCCAGTTTGCTGTATCTTCCTATATGAGTTATAAACTTGCGAAACGTTTTTCAACTGATGCCACTGAAGCCAGTTTGTTAAATATTTTACAAGAATAATCCCTACAATAATTCTTATAATAATTGTCATTAATGGTTCCACATGAATGAATTTTGGCTGAACTATGGAGATTGAATTGAGTCATTTTACCATATATGTTAGCTGTGTGATGCTGTTACATCTAGCCTGGCACCAGTTTATCAGCATCTATTACATCATGCCACTAGACATTTAGATTTCAGGTTATATTTGGTTAATATTGAAAAAAAGTTTTTTTTAAAAGATTTTAAAAAATTTAGATTTATGATTTAAGTTATTCATCATACCATGTAATGTTACAATCATGGATATTCAGCTCTCTGTGGCTTTATAAAGACAACTGTACATGGATTATAATTTAAAAATTAAACGAGACTTACCTGGAAGTTGAAGTTTGATTGTAATTCAACCACCTGAAATTTGCATATAGAGAATACGTGAGATGCACAAAGCTTCCCAGAATTCAATCTTGGACGTGAATGCCTAGGTGAGTGGAAAACCAACCAAATGAACCAAAATTGCTACAGTAATCTAAAGAGAGAAGGGATGGGTAGGGTATTGGGCACGTAATCTCTATATGCAAATTTCAGGTGGTAGAATAACAATCAAACTTCAACTTCCAGGTAAGTCTCGTTTAATTTTTAAATTCTACCACCTTCATTTGCATACGAGATCACGTGAGACTTTAAAGCACCAAGGCATGAACATGAATGAACAACCCAACAGTAAAGTAAACAAATTTTTATTTCTAAACAACATTGCATGTTTAACTGATTACTGTGTGTGCAAATACATGTGTGTTTTCATCTCTGGTGTTTTTATCATAGAACTTACTGAATGTGCCAGTATTTGACCATCCAACTGTTTTTAGGATCAAGTCCAATGGTACAGAGTTTTTATATGCTTTGCTAGTAGCTGCTGCATGAGTACTGTGTGCTGAAAACTGATTAATGTCAATTCCTGACAAGTGCAGAACAGTTTTTATCCATCTGGATATTGTGTTTTTTGACACTGCCTGAAAGGGTTTCAAGTAACTAAGAAAAAGCATGTGCGTCTTTCTGTAAGGATTTGTGCGCTGTAAATAATGTAACAGGGTGGACACAGGGCATAACTTATCATTGTCTGTGATACGTGGCAGAACTATAGGTGGCTGTTTTCTATTAGGTCTAGACTGTTTAATAAGTGTTTCTGTGTAAAACACAACTGCATCATTCTGGATATTCATGCAATCTGTTTTGAGTTGATGAATGGTCTGAGATCTCTGTGCTGTAGCTAACGCTATCAGAGCTACTAGTTTAAATGTCAGCTGTTTTAAACTCAAACTAACTAAAGGGTGCAAAGTCTGCAAAAAAGTTAGCACTAATCCTACATCCCAAATAAAGGTATATTTAGGCAAGCTAGGTCTTTTTTCAAATACACCTTTCAAAAGTCGAATCACAAGCGGGTGACAGCCAGCTGGTTTACCCTGTATGTACCCAAGTGAAGACAAGGCTGACCTTGCGGTGTTTAATGCACTGTAACTTAAACCTTGTTCAAACAATGACGCTAGGAAATCCAGAATGTGTGATAATGATGGAGAAAGTGCACTGATGTGATTGTCCTCAGCATAAATAAACCACTTTTTAAGATAAACACTATATTGCTTTTTAGTTGTAGATCTCCAAGAATCCATGAGAATGTTCACTGTCCTTTTAGTTAAGCTTTGTTAGTGGAAAATTTCCCTGATAACCGACATGCCATCAAGTTTAGTTTTTTCAGCAAAGGGTGCACATATCCTGGCTTGAAGGGCAGTGTCAGCAAGTCTGTTTGTTTCCGGAGGGGTAACGGTGGAGCCACTAGAAGGTTCTGCATGGTTGCGTACCAAACTTGTGTTGGCCAGCATGGAATGATCATCAGTACCTCTGCTTTCTCTTCGCGAATTTTCTTCAATGCAGCAGGGATAACGCTGAAAGGACAGAAGATATAGCTTAGACTGTAATTGTTCCATGGAACAGAGAAAGCATCAATAGCCACGGCATTAGGGTCAGGTTTCCATGGAACGTATGGGCTGATTTGATTATTTAGCCTAGAAGCAAATAAGTCAATGACTGGTAGTCCAAAATGTGCTGTGATGTTTTTAAACACCTCTGGGTTAAGTTTCCACTCAGTTCTGTCATCAAACACTCTGGACTCCTTATCTGCCAGAGTATTGAGTCTGCCTGGTATATGTGTGATAGAAAGCCACAAATTTCTATTTTTAGCCCAAAACCAAATATTCCTAGCAATCAAATTGGATGTTTCTGAATGTGATCCACCCATATGTTTGACATAAGAAACTGCTGTAGCATTGTCCGATTTTATCAAAATATGTTCATTTTGGAGGTCACTGCATAATGACTGAAGCCCGAAAAGAATAGCTTTAAGTTCCAGAACATTGATATTTGAATCTAGTTTGTCATTTTCTGTCCATCTGCCCCCTGTGCTCTGATTGTCATCTTTTGTTGCCCCCCAGCCTTCCAGTGAAGCATCTGTAGTTACTGTGCAAGCAGGGCTTGGTCTCTGTATGGGTCTATAAGACACATGTATGTTATTCCCCCACCATGAGATGTCTGCTTTCGCGTCATGAGAAAGGGACATAACAGCATCAAAGTCGCCTCTAGAAACTTTCAGAGCAGAGTTTTTCTCTGCGTCTACTTGTCTATAGAATAGTTGTCCATGTTGTACACCAGGGAAACAGGCAACCATCAGGCCTATGAGTGTGGCTACCTCCCTGATAGTAGTAGTCTTACATTTTAACAAAGTGTCAGCTTTATCTTTGAGTCTGTTAATTTTGTCTTCATTAACTCTAACTGTCATTGACTGAGAGTCAAGAATGAAACCAAGATGTTCAATTTGTTTGGAGGCACAAGGACAGATTTGTCATGATGTACAATGAAGCCCAGTGATTCAAGCAGATGTAGTGTTTGCATAACACTATGGTGACAGGTGTCAAAGTTATTTCCCACTATGAGGCAGTCATCCAGGTAGCCTGAGACAGAATGTCCATTTTGTCTTAATGTGGCCAGGACAGGTTTCATTAGTTTGGTAAAATTCCTGGGACCAGATGAAAGACCATTCGGTAAACATGTGAATCCATAAAGTTGATGATTCCACACAAACTTAAGATATTTCCTGTCATCTGAAGCTTAAGTACTGTATAATATGCATCCTGCAGGTCTACAGAAGCCAAAAAACAATTTGGTGAAATCATATTAATGCATGACTGAAGGGTGTCCATTTTAAAATGATGATATTCCACGAACTCATTGAAATGCTTCAGATTTAAAATAATTCGAAGTTTTCCATTTTTCTTGGGTCTAGTGAAAATAGTGGAAACAAATTGGCCTGGTTCATTAAATAATTCAACTATTATTCCCTTTTTCAACATGTTTTTTATTTCTCTGTCTATGTTCTCAAATTCTGGCGACTTGACTGACCAAATGGGTATAAAGTTTTGGTGTGGCTGGTGCACGAGGTCTATAGTCATACCACTTACAATGTTCAGGATGTTCCTGTCACTGGTGATAGCTTGCCAGGCAAGTTTGAAATGTTCAAGTCTACCAGCAGGCTTGTCACATAAATTGATTGATGGATTTACAATATCCATAATGGGGGAAGAGTTATTTAGACTCACCGCCGTTTCAGCTGTATTCAGTACTGCTGGTAGTTGTGGTAGCCCTTGGCCTTGTGGGGGAAGCCCGAACTCTTTCCCTTTGGTCCAGCCCAGCTGTTCGATTTGCCGTTCTGCCTCGGCAAGTTCTTGGCTTTCCCGGCTAAAAAAGCCTGTTTTTTTTTTGGTTTGAAATGGCTGGCAGTAGGGTTGAACCTATTGAACTTTCGAGTGTCCGTGGTTCTCTTTTTCATTAGATTGGTGATACGCTGTGTATCTGCTAGGTCTTTGACAGTAGCGGGCAAATCGTCCCCGAACAGAAAATCAGTTACTGGTCTGTTACCAGAGCTGATCGGCCTTACGCTATCTGACATCTCCGATCTCCACGTTTCTTTCCTCCGCGTGTTAAGTTCGGCATTGGCGGATGCAAGCAATGAAAGGCTATCAGACAGTGTTTGCAACAGCTGATGTCCTGATGGCATGGTCCGCTGACCTCTGAGAGTAGCCATTAAATCATTAATCAGTCTGGTAATGGCCGTCATGGCTTTGGTGATTGGTGACTGCACACTCTGTAGCTTGAGGTCGCGTGAGCGCATGCTGTCACTCGCGTGTGACCATACCTCAGGTTGACATTTCGGTACCAGCAGATATGTGCAGTTTTCCGGGTGGATGTATTTTTCCTTCAGGTCGCTGATCTTGTCATCAGACACGCCTGTTGACATGAGCGTGTTTATTTTCTCAGCCAGCGTGTTGTCAACAGGTGCACTACACTGTTCCTTGGTTTTAAGCGCATCTGATAAGGCTTGTAACAAATTGTCAACCGTCGAGGGGTTTCCCTGTGGCGCAGTCTGGGAAGGGGAATCCCTAGCCTCATTTTCATGAGGGCTATCCTCATTAGCATGCTGGGGAAGCTCATTAGCCTCGTTTCCGCTTGGGGATTCCGGGGCTGTTTCGGCTTCTGTCTCAGGCTCATTATAATCCGTTTCCATCTCATCCTCAGTAGCGTTATCTTGTCCCTTTTGATTCTCTTGAGCTGCCTGCTGCAGCTTTGTAACTATTGGCAATACCGTTGCCATAGCCTTTGTTAAAACATCCAGTTGATTTTGGATGTCACGGCCTGAAGCGCCCTCTCGACCATGTTCGTCTCGGTCGCCATCTTGTTTGTTATGCCCCTGATCCCATGCGAGAGTTGAAGGGTGAAGGGTCACATGGCTTGTAGACTTACTAGTGCTGGCCGTAGGCGCTGTAACGGCTACCGGTGGCGCCAACTGCGTGGTATTTTATCTGTTTGGCCGCCTTGGGTGGATGGATAGCTGTATCCGTTTCCTCATGTTGACGCTTGGCCCCCTGCTGGGAATTGTCCCGCTTCTCATTTTTGGGGTCCATTTTGACCTTACTTTGGCCTTTGGCCTCTGACCGCGATTTTCGCGGCTCTTTTTGGGTGCATGCTCTTTTGAAGCTGCTTTCTCCGTTCGATGACGGGCAATATATGTCAGTCTGCGTTTCCATATTACTGATTATCTCACTGACCAGGTCAGCCCCTTGCTGATAATATGGCCTGTCGGCCATTGCTGGAAGCCTGTACAGGCTGTAGCCTCGGGCTTGCCAACTTACGCGTGTTAGATGGCGTTGATTGCAACGCTCTAACAAGTAAGTCACGTTACCGCACCGACCTGATAAGTTGCTTATCGTTGTCGTGGGTACAGATAAAGATTTATCACTGTTGCAGCGTATAAATCAATAAATTATTAAGGCAAGTAAAGATACACGTCCGATGAATCAAGAAGCAAGCTGCGCATTGAATTCTGGGAAGCTTTGTGCATCTCACGTGATCTCGTATGCAAATGAAGGTGGTAGAATTATTGGTATCCCTACTCAACTTAATTCAAGAATTTGCCATCAATGATATATATCTGTATTTTAATTTTGCATTCAGTATGCATCCGTAATAATTTTACATATATTCCTGATTTCTTTTTTATAAAAAGTCAGCTGAAAAGCATTTTGTATAAGGAAAATAAATTTCAAAGTTATTTCAAGTAGGGACCACTTTTGTGTACAGATGGCAGCACTTGGTTTACCATTGACAGATGCCAGTGCCTTGATGTTGGCCATTAGCCAAGATGATGTCAGCTTTATAAATAGTTTTGGCACAGTGCCAGGATTGGAAGAAGTGCAGCCAGGTATAGGTCAAGAGTTCACTCAGTGCAGTAGCTGCATTCTATTTATAGCTTTGGCAGACTGCTCACTGCATCATATTTAGCACAAAAGTTCAGCCTGAATCTATTTATAGCTTTGGCAGACTGCCAACTGTGTCAGATTATGTAACAGGTCAAGAGTTCACTCAGTGCAGCGAGGTACAGGTCAAAAGTTTACTCAGTCTAGCCAGGTGCAGGTCCAGAGTTCACTCAGTGCAGTAGCTTGAGGCAGCAATTTGTCACAGGTCACTCGGGGGCAAATGCCTTACTCACCTAAGCCTTGTCAGCCCAGTGCATCAAACTCTGGGGAAGTTTGATGTATTGGACTTATACCTGTCTATTTGTCTTTGATGGTATTCTCATTTACAAGACAGGTGGTGCCACCTACATTGACTTTTGCAGTGTATGCGCCTGCTTATTTCTACAGAGGAATTTGATACATCAGCCTAAAATTGGGTATGTTTATACTTATCGGGTAGCTTAATAGTTTACAAGACTTGTGAAGCCACCTGCAACCATTTTTGCACAGCGTCCATCTGTTCATCGGCCTTGGGATAAAATTACTCATATCTCGGCGGTTGTTTGACTTATCCACCTGAAATTTTGCAGGTTCATACATCCTTGACAACTTTCTTGTTTTATGACAGGTGGCGCCACCTTCATTTAAATTTACGCTCCAGACATCCAAGCTCATATCTCAGGAACCATTTGACCGATTCGGCAAAAATTTTGCTCACATAGCTCTTTATCATACGCAAAACTGGTGGACCAAATTGCCACCATTTTTGCACAGCATCTGTCTGTTCTTGTGCCATGGGCTAAAATCACTCATATCTCAGTAGTGGTTTGACTTATCTGCCTAAAATTTTGCATGTTTATACATCTTGGACAGCTTTCTGGATTTTGTGGTAGGTGGCGCAACCTACATACACATTTCAGCTGCAGACATCCAGGCTATTATGCAACACACCTCACTCTATTTCCCTTTGCCACTCAATCCATGCCTCACTTCACCCGTTCCACTCTGATTTTGGCGGATACACGTAGTCCCTTGTTGACTACCCATATTGTAGTTTTTGTGTTGTGTGCACCCATGCCAAAATTGCAGCAGTGATGTTGGTTTGTTTCTTGTTCTAAGTGTTTAGTACTTGCATTGTTCATATACATGTTACACATGTTCTTGAAAAGTAATGGTACAGCATTGAAGCATTATACCTGGTGTATTCTTATTGCACAGGTTCGCATTAGGCCTGTAGTCCTTGTTTGTTATTTTAACAAATATTTTTTTATTTTTAGCTAAGCTGACTGTAAGTCATCTGAGCTATAGTTGTGATCCATTGTCAGTCGTCTGTCCATCTGTCCCTCCGTCTGTCCCTGTGTTAGACTGGCACGTTTTGAAACCGTTTGACCTATGAATCCAAAATTTGGCATACTGTTAGATGTCCCCCAAATCTCCTACCATACTGAAAATTGGGTCAATATGACTTTGTTCCTTTGAGATATTTAGGAAAAAACTCAAATTTCCATTAAAAACCTATAATGACACTCTAGGACTGCCTAATATCAAAACCACTCATCTGTTTTTCCTCATATTTACCATAAATATTCCTCTATATAGTTCCTATGTACATGCCAGAAATTAGGTCTGTATTATATGATTTAAAAAAAGGTATGGGCTCAAACATAATGCATTTTGTAAAAAATCAGGAAAGATATTTGATCACTTAACACAAAACATTTTAAAGCTATGGACTTTTTTTTCCAGTAATATATCTTTTATTAATCAAAATTAAATTGAATACCAAAAATTAGATCAAAATCTGTTAAAGTTTTAAAAATATTAGCAAAAGTAAAAATGGTACCTTAAATTTTGCCTAAATTTGACCATGGCAGGTTTTTTTCTTATAAGTACATTTGATTTAATTTTCACAGCCAGTTTACATATGGATTTAATCTGATGAATTTTGAATTTGAAAGTATAAGCTTAAAAAGTAGTCCAGCTATTGAAGTTTTTTAGAAGACTTAATGTATTTGTATTTTCTAGCATCATGACCCTACTTTTGTTTACCTGGTATTCCAAAAATTGGCATAATGTTAGAGGTAATTGTTAATATTCATATTCTTCCATACATTTCCTATGTACATACCAAATTTAGGTCAGTATTGCATAATTTGTTGAAGTTATAGGCCCAAACATAATGCACTTTGTAAAAAATCAGGATATATATTTACTCACTTAACATAAGAATGGCTGAGACTTTTTATCAGGAATATAACATCATTTAATCAAGATTCAATTGTATACGGAAAATTAGATCTGAAATTTGCGATTTTTTAGCTCAGCTGACTATAAGTCATCTGAGCTATAGTCGTGGTCCATTGTCCATCGTCCGTCCATCCTTCTGTCCGTCCATCCGTCTGTCCGTAGATGTGGCATGTTTTGAAACCGTAAGACCTAGGAATCCAATGTTCGGCATAATGTTAGATGTCCCCAAGATCTCCTACCAAGCCGAAAACTGGGTCTTTTTGACCCGGTCTAATACCTTCGAGATATTAATGAAAAACTTCATTTTTCCATTAAAAACCCATTGTTACACTTTAAGACTGCCTAATATCAAAACCAGTCAGATCAGTGGTTTTGATATTAGGCAGTCTTAAAGTGTAACAATGGGTTTTTAATGGAAAAATGAAGTTTTTCATTAATATCTCGAAGGTATTAAGTCCTAGTGACCAAATTCTTGGCATGGTAGGGGATTTTGGAGACATCTAATTGTATGCCTAATTTTAAGAACTGAGAGCTGAAGCTGGGGAGCTGAGCTATAGCAAACTGCATAACACTAGCTTGATGTAAACAATATGTTACATGATGCTTGAAAACTTGAATAAAATCTACAGTTTTTTAATAAATGGTTTCAAATTTTTGGTGTTAACAGACAAAATGCTAACAAAAACATGCTCTGAAAATTAAATCCACAGTACTTACAGGAAAAAAACGTGCCATGGTCAAAGTTGGGCAAAATTTAAGGTACCAATTTGTTATTTTTGTTAATATTTTAAAAAATTTAAAAGATATTGATCTAATTTTGGGTATACAATTTAATTTTGATTAATTAAAGTTATATTACTGGAAAAAAGTCCATAGCTTTAACATGTTTTGTGTTAAGTGATCAAATATCTTTCCTGATTTTTTACAAAATGCATTATGTTTGGGTCCATAACTTTTTTAAATTATATAATACAGACTTAATTTCTGGCATGTACATAGGAACAATATAGAGGAATATTTATGGTAAATATTAGGAAAAACAGATGAGTGGTTTTGATATTAGGCAGTCCTGAAGTGTGAAAATAGGTTTTTAATAAAAAATTGAGGTTTTTCTTTAATTTCTCAAAGGAACCAAGTCGCAAAGACCCAGTTTTCGGCTTGGTAGGAGATCTTGGGGACATCTAACATTATGCCGAACATTGGATTCCTAGGTCTTACGGTTTCAAAACATGCCACATCTACGGACGGACGGACAGACGGACGGACGACTGACAATGGACCACGACTATAGCTCAGATGACTTATAGTCAGCTGAGCTAAAAAATTGCAAACTTCAGATCTAATTTTCCGTATACAATTGAATCTTGATTAAATGATGTTATATTCCTGATAAAAAGTCCCAGCCATTCTTATGTTAAGTGAGTAAATATATATCCTAATTTTTTACAAAGTGCATTATGTTTGGGCCTATAACTTCAACAAATTATGCAATACTGACCTAAATTTTGGTATGTACATAGGAAATGTATGGAAGAATATGAATATTTACAATTACCTCTAACAATATGCCAATTTTTGGATTACCAGGTAAACAAAAGTAGGGTCATGATGCTAGAAAATACAAATACATTAAGTCTTCTAAAAAACTTCAATAGCTAGACTATTTTTTAAGCTTATACTTTCAAATTCAAAATTCATCAGATTAAATCCATATGTAAACTGGCTGTGAAAATTAAATCAAATGTACTTATAAGAAAAAAACCTGCCATGGTCAAATTTAGGCAAAATTTAAGGTACCATTTTTTTATTTTTGCTAATATTTTTAAAAATTTAACAGATTTTGATCTAATTTTGGGTATACAATTTAATTTTGATTATTAAAAGATATATTACTGGAAAAAAAGTCCATAGCTTTAAAATGTTTTGTGTTAAGTGATCAAATATCTTTCCTGATTTTTTACAAAATGCATTATGTTTGAGCCCATACCTTTTTTTAAATCATATAATACAGACCTAATTTCTGGCATGTACATAGGAACTATATAGAGGAATATTTATGGTAAATATGAGGAAAAACAGGTGAGTGGTTTCGTAGTTAGGCTGTCCTGAAATGTGAAAATAGGTTTTTAATAAAAAATTGAGGTTTTTCCTTGATTTCTCAAAGGAACAAAGTCGCAAAGACTCAGTTTTTGGCTTGGTAGGAGATCTTGGGGACATCTAACATTATGCGAACAACCTTGGGAGCATACAGAGCTGCACTGAATGACCAACAGTGACCACAGTGGACTGCTTGACAATGTAAGGGACCACAACAAGAGCCTCCAAAAAAATTCAATAACTAGCGTAATTTTGCAGCTTTTATTTTCAAATTTCAGATTTTAACAGATTAAATCCTTTTTTGTACATGCTGTGAAAATTAGATCAACAGTACTTACAGGAAAAAAACGTGCCATGGTCAAAGTTGGGCAAAATTTAAGGTACCAATTTTTTATTTTTGTTAATATTTTTAAAAATTCAAAAGATTTTGATCTAATTTTGGGTAAACAATTTGATTTTGATAAATTAAAGTTATATTACAGGAAAAAAAGTCCATAGCTTTAACATGTTTTGTGTTAAGTGTTCAAATATCTTTCCTGATTTCTTACAAAATGCATTATGTTTGGGGCCATAACTTTTTTAAATCATATAATACAGACCTAATTTCTGGCATGTACATAGGAACTATATAGAGGAATATTTATGGTAAATATGAGGAAAAACAGGTGAGTGGTTTCGTAGTTAGGCTGTCCTGAAATGTGAAAATAGGTTTTTAATAAAAAATTGAGGTTTTTCCTTGATTTCTCAAAGGAACAAAGTCGCAAAGACCCAGTTTTTGGCTTGGTAGGAGATCTTGGGGACATCTAACATTATGCCAACAACCTTGGGAGCATACAGAGCTGCACTGAATGACCAACAGTGACCACAGTGGACTGCTTGACAATGTAAGGGACTACAACAAGAGCCTCCAAAAAAATTCAATAACTAGCGTAATTTTGCAGCTTTTATTTTCAAATTTCAGATTTTAACAGATTAAATCCTTTTTTGTACATGCTGTGAAAATTAGATCAACAGTACTTACAGGAAAAAAACGTGCCATGGTCAAAGTTGGGCAAAATTTAAGGTACCAATTTTTTATTTTTGTTAATATTTTTAAAAATTTAAAAGATTTTGATCTAATTTTGGGTAAACAATTTGATTTTGATTAATTAAAGTTATATTACAGGAAAAAAAGTCCATAGCTTTAACATGTTTTGTGTTAAGTGTTCAAATATCTTTCCTGATTTCTTACAAAATGCATTATGTTTGGGGCCTTAACTTTTTTAAATTATATAATACAGACCTAATTTCTGGCATGTACATAGGAACTATATAGAGGAATATTTATGGTAAATATGAGGAAAAACAGACGAGTGGTTTTGATATTACGCAGTCCTGAAGTGTGAAAATAGGTTTTTAATAAAAAATTGAGGTTTTTCCTTAATTTCTCAAAGGAACGAAGTCGCAAAGACCCAGTTTTCGGCTTGGTAGGAGATCTTGGGGACATCTAACATTATGCCGAATTTTGGATTCCTAGGTCTTACGGTTTCAAAACATGCCACATCTACGGACGGACGGACGGACAGACGGACGGACGACGGACAATGGACCACGACTATAGCTCAGATGACTTATAGTCAGCTGAGCTAAAAATTATCCTTGAACTTGCAGCGTTTAGATTATTGTAACAATCTTTTAAAAACTTTGATTTACAGTACATCCACAATCTTTTTTGATCTCTGGACCCTGAAAATCAAAATGGATTTACTTTATTTGTGGGTCATTATAAATTCAAGTTTGAAGCCAATCTATCTATCCAAAGCAGAATTATCATCCATAAACTAATTTGTGAATGGATGGGCTCTGTGACCTTGACCTTTGACCCCCAAATCAAAACGAATCTTCCCCTAATGGCAGGTTAGCAATATCTTGAAGATGAAGGTTTGCAATGAAAACTTGGGCTTCTAACTTGCATACATATTCCCTTTAGAGAAATGGGTCCTGTAACCTTGAACTTTGACCGTTGGACCCAATATCACACTAAACTGGAGTTATCATCTGGACCTAATTTGTGAACAGATGGCCCCTGTGACCATGACCTTTGACCTTGTGACTCCAAATTTATTTATGATCTCTCAATACTGGCAAGTCAGCTAAATGCGCATGATGGAAAGTTTGGGATGAAAAGCTTGGCTTAAAATGCTGCCATAATCTTTTTAAATAAGCGAGTCCAGTGACTTTGACCTTGTTACCCCAAAATCATATAGATTCTTGCCTTAGTGGAGGGTTAATGTAAGTCAAGTTTGAAATTCATGTGTCAATCCAACCTGGAGTTATCATCTGGAAACAAATTTGTGTGGATGGAAGGATGGACAGACAGAGAGCTGGTCAAACAGATAGACAGACAGGGTGATTACTATGGGGCATCCACTTGTGACCAATAAACACACCAGGTTTTGGGACACTAGATGTAATCACAGCTGAGAAACTTACATGATTGTTGTCTTTTCATAGTGAAAACAAGGGACCCATGGGTCACTGTACTCACCTGAAGTTGACCTTGAAGGTAAAAATCTAAAATAATATCAAAAAGAGATAAAGTGTAAGAGGAAGAGGTAATATAGGCCATGGTTGGTTTATATGACTGGTTTGTATTGATGAGCAAGAAATTGTTGCAAATAATATTTTGTGACCTGACCATGTGTTCCTAATGTTGAAACTGAAGAATGTGAGCAGATTGTGAACAAATGTTCTGTACGATTACAATGATCATTAGTCAGCTTTCTGATTAACTGTTGACATTTCAGTAGTTTACACATTTGTTCAAATGAATCTATTTTTTTGTGTATTATATATCATTAAATATATATGTATTGTTTTCATTTTATGAAATGTATACAGTTTAAATATAACTAATGTCCCCAGTCCACAGATAAAAGGCCTTTGTGGTGGTAGGCAGCAGGGGGGGGGGGGGTATGTGGAATGGTGGGAGTTACAACATATCTGTATTATTATAGTGTATATACATAGGATTTTCACTTAATTCAACAAAGCTTACAGGATAAAAAAAGTTCATACATAATTACTTAATACTTAAAAAAAGAAAAGGACAGACAGACTGGTAGACAAACAAAGCTGATAATATATGAAGTTTCAATTATTTCTTAATTTATTTATTATATCAATTTTTTTTTAAGTTTAACATCTGCTATAATACAAAACTGAATATATATATATATATATATATATAATATAATATAATATAATATAATTTGCTTTCAAATTTCAGACTTAAATAGCTTAATTCCAAACACATACAGCTTATGAAAGTTATTTCAACAGTGCTTATAGGAAAAATTTCATAATTAATATATATTTAATGATAACAGAGAGATTATGGACAGAGCTGATCACTTTATGTTCCATTCTCCTAAGGCAAGAATGTTTCAATAAGATCTTAATTTTTAATCCTATTAATTTTTTAATCAAATAAATTTTACACATTTGCAATAAAAACTAATGTCCCAGTGCACAGGAGTCAATGGCAGCAGACCGTGAGGAGGGGGGGGGGGGGGGGGGGGAGATGGTGGGATTAACAACACTTCTGCATATACATAATGAACAAATGTTTGTATTAGATCCTCATTTTTTAACATCAATTTTTTTTTATTATAAGTTTATATTTCTATACATTTCCAATATAACATATATATCTGAATATAAACATTGATTCATCATTAATCTCAATCTTGTCAGTCAACACCACATCATGCATACAAATGTTAATTTATTTTTGCGGTAAAAAATAAATTTGCAAAACAATAAATATCTTAAAATAATACTTGATTCAGATTTCAAAATTTTAAATTGTGCCTTTATTTGCTACATATTTTATAAATTTAAGTATAATGATGGGTTTAATTTTATTTGTTAAAATCATTTAAAAGAAACACAACGTGACATCCTCTGGATAACACCTTGAATTACTTTTTCAAGGAAAGTGTTTGTATTTTGTTTTTTATTGGATTGGAAACAGCATTACAATTAAGGAGATACAGTGAAAATAATATCAATTTCTGCATAACACTTGGTGGGTTGGTTTTGGCAGGGGGTGGGGGGGTGGGGTTCGGGGTGATGATATGAGTATAACTGTACACCTGTCACAGCAGGGGATCTCCCCCAGTAACTGTAACAAATCAGAAACCCTGGCATAGCTGACTTCCAGTGACCTGGAGTGGGACCCTGCATCTGGACCAAGCAAATGACTACAATAGAGCCTCAAGAAAAAATCAATAACTTGCCTAATTTTCAAGCTTTTGTTTTCAAATTTCAGATTTAAACAAATTAAAAACTTATGTTTACATGCTGTGAAAATTAAATCAATAGTACTTACAGGAAAAAAAACGTGCTATGGTCAAAGTTGGGCAAAATTTAAGGTACTGATTTTATTTTTATGCTCATAACTTCAAAAATTTACAAAATTCAGATCTTACTTTGGGTAAACAATTGAATCTTAATTAAACAAAGTTATATACTTGGGGAAAATAGTCTCTAGTTTCAATATTTTTCATGTTAAGAGAGTAAATATTTTTCCTGATTTTTTGCAAAATCCATTATGTTAGGGCCCAAAACTTAAAGAAATTATACTTAACAAACTTAATTTCTGGCATGTATATACTAAATATATAGGAGATTACTTCTGGTAAATATTGAGAAAAACAGATAAGTGGTTTTGATATTAGGCAGTCCTAGAGTGTCATTATAGGTTTTTAATGGAAATTTGAGGTTTTTCCTAAATATCTCAAAGAAACAAAGTCATATTGACCCAATTTTCAGTATGGTAGGAGATTTTGGGGACATCTAACAGTATGCCAAATTTTGGATTCATAGGTCTAACGGTTTCAAAACGTGCCAGTCTAACACACGGACAGACGGAGGGACAGACGACTGACAATGGACCACAACTATAGCTCAGATGACTTACAGTCAGCTGAGCTAAAAATAAAAAAAATATTTGTAAAAAATAACAAACAAGGCCTACAGGCCTAATGCGAACCTGTGCAATAAGAATACACCAGGTATAATGCTTCAATGCTGTACCATTACTTTTCAAGAACATGTGTAACGTATATGAACAATGCAAGTACTAAACACTTAGAACAAGAAACAAACCAACATCACTGCTGCAATTTTGGCATGGGTGCACACAACACAAAAACTACAATATGGGTAGTCAACAAGGGACTACGTGTATCCGCCAAAATCAGAGTAGGAAAGGTGAAGTGAGGCATGGATTGAGTGGCAAGGGGAAATAGAGTGAGGTGTGTTGCATAATAGCCTGGATGTCTGCAGCTGAAATGTGTATGTAGGTTGTGCCACCTACCACAAAATCCAGAAAGCTGTCCAAGATGTATAAACATGCAAAATTTTAGGCAGATAAGTCAAACCACTACTGAGATATGAGTGATTTTAGCCCATGGCACAAGAACAGACAGATGCTGTGCAAAAATGGTGGCAATTTGGTCCACCAGTTTTGCGTATGATAAAGAGCTATGTGAGCAAAATTTTTGCAGAATCGGTCAAATGGTTCCTGAGATATGAGCTTGGATGTCTGGAGCGTAAATTTAAATGTAGGTGGCACCACCTGTCATAAAACAAGAAAGTTGTCAAGGATGTATAAACCTGCAAAATTTCAGGTGGATAAGTCAAACCACCGCCGAGATATGAGTAATTTTATCCCAAGGCCGATGAACAGATGGACGCTGTGCAAAAATGGTTGCAGGTGGCGCCACAAGTCTTGTAAACTATTAAGCTACCAAATAAGTATAAACATACCCAATTTTAGGCTGATGTATCAAATTCCTCTGTAGAAATAAGCAGGCGCATACACTGCAAAAGTCAATGTAGGTGGCACCACCGGTCTTGTAAATGAGAATACCATCAAAGATGCATAGACAGGTATAAGTCCAATACATCAAACTTCCCCAGAGTTTGATGCACTGGGCTGACAAGGCTTAGGTGAGTAAGGCATTTGCCCCCGAGTGACCTGTAACAAATTGCTGCCTCCAGCTACTGCACTGAGTGAACTCTGGACCTGCACCTGGCTAGACTGAGTAAACTTTTGACCTGTACCTCGCTGCACTGAGTGAACTCTTGACCTGTTGCATAATCTGACACAGTTGGCAGTCTGCCAAAGCTATAAATAGATTCAGGCTGAACTTTTGTGCTAAATATGATGCAGTGAGCAGTCTGCCAAAGCTATAAATAGAATGCAGCTACTGCACTGAGTGAACTCTTGACCTATACCTGGCTGCACTTCTTCCAATCCAGGCACTGTGCCAAAACTATTTATAAAGCTGACATCATCTTGGCTAATGGCCAACATCAAGGCACTGGCATCTGTCAATGGTAAACCCAAGTGCTGCCATCTGTACACAAAAGTGGTCCCTACTTGAAATAACTTTGAAATTTATTTTCCTTATACAAAATGCTTTTCAGCTGACTTTTTATAAAAAAGAAATCAGGAATATATGTAAAATTATTACGGATGCATACTGAATGCAAAATTAAAATACAGATATATATCATTGATGGCAAATTCTTGAATTAAGTTGAGTAGGGATACCAATAATTATAATCCATGTACAGTTGTCTTTATAAAGCCACAGAGAGCTGAATATCCATGATTGTAACATTACATGGTATGATGAATAACTTAAATCATAAATCTAAATTTTTTAAAAGCTTTTAAAAAAAACTTTTTTTTCAATATTTACCAAATATAACCTGAAATCTAAATGTCTAGTGGCATGATGTAATAGATGCTGATAAACTGGTGCCAGGCTAGATGCAACAGCATCACACAGCTAACATATATGGTAAAATGACTCAATTAAATCTCCATAGTTCAGCCAAAATTCATTCATGTGGAACCATTAATGACAATTATTATAAGAATTATTGTAGGGATTATTCTTGTAAAATATTTAACAAACTGGCTTCAGTGGCATCAGTCGAAAAACGTTTCGCAAGTTTATAACTCATATAGGAAGATACAGCAAACTGGCTAAGTTCAGCTTCCCGTAACTCAGCCAAAAAGCACTGAACCCAAATCATTTGAACAAACTTGAATTATCAACATCTGAGGATAATTAATGTGTGAGATTTAAGAATTTGGCCCAGTGGTTTTTGAGAAGAAGATCTTTGTAGCCACTGAGCTAAAATGGGCTGTTATGGCATATGGCTAAATTCAGCTTCCCATAACTTAGCCAAAAGTCACTGAAAAGAGACCATTTGAACAAACTTCAGAAAGCACTACCCTAGGATCATTTCTGTGCGATATTAAACATTTTGGCCATATGGTTTAAGAGAAGAAGTTTTTTGTAGCCCTCAGTGTGATACAGGCACTAATGACCCCGTACAAAAAAGGCCGATGCAGGTGGCGCCACCAATACCTCAATTTAAGATATGACATATGTGACCAACATTGGCATAAAAATTTGGTGATGATAGCTCCAGCCGTTTCTGAGATTTAAATTTTAATATGGTTTTTTGCACAATTAACAAAGTTCAACCTCCTGTAACTCGGCCAAAAATCTCCAAACTGGAACCATTCGAACAAACTTGAGAAACATTGTTCCAGGGATCATTTCTGTGAAATACTGAACAATTTGGCTGGACAGTTTCGGATAAGAAGATTTTTAAAGCTTTTTTAGCTTTTTCCCTATAAAATCTAAGAAAATGCAGTTAGAAAAAAAATAAACAAAATCGGATATAGTTTTTTGGATGACTGATTATTTGCAAAAAATTTGGTGATTAGCTCTTGCCGTTTTTGAGATAGCTATGGTTAACGTACAGACGAAGCACGACGCACGCCGAACGCCGCCGCACCATCACATAAGCTCACAGGTTCGCTAAAAATACAGGTGGTGCCACCACTTTTCGGGAACTGACAAAACTAGTCATGGTCAATATTCAAAGCAAGATTCATGACAAACCATGCATTAATTATCAAGATATTGGAGGTTTTGTATCAATTTTTTTATTATTCTGGGGGGTGCTTTCAAGCCCCATAGCTCAGAGGATATAGGTCTCATTGACCTAATTTCAGGTTTCCAAGGAGATTTATTGACCTCCCTGGATGTTCACTTAGAAGTTTGTAGGTCCAGCAGTTACAATTTGTGCCCTGCTAAAGTACAGCCGGACTGACGACAGACAAAGCGCCATTCCTATACCTCAGTTGACTTACAGTCAGCTGAGCTAAATTGAGATCAGTGGGTTTGATATTAGGCAGCCTTGAAGTGTAACAATGGCTTTTATGAAAAATGGGAGGTTTTTCCTTAAAATCTCAAAAGAATGAAGTCACCATTTTTTTGGAAACTGACAAAACTAGTCATGGTTAATATTCACAGCAAGATTCATGACAATCCAAGCATCAATTATCAAGATATTGGAGGTATTGTATTATATTTCTGATTATTCTGGGGGGGGGGGTACTTTCAAGCCCCATAGCTCGGCAGATATAGGTCACAGTGACCTAATTTTTAGTTTCCAAGGAGATTTTTTATAGACCTCCTTGGATTTTCACTTAGAGATTTCTAGGATCAGCAGTTACGATTTGTGCCCTCCTAACGGACGGACGACGGACAAAGCGCCATTCCTATACCTCAGTTGACTTACAGTCAGCTGAGTTAAACAAGAGACCCATTGGTCACGGCGCTCAGCTGATCATGATGGGACTATAAATGTTTCACCATTGTGATACTATATTGAGTCGATATAGCTTATGAATATCATGGACATGTTGGGCTATTATAAAGGAATATAATGTAATATGTGAGTAAATGATATATGAAATAACCTGACTGACTGATTAATATGGAGTTAATTACAGTGGTTTATTTTTTATTTATTTGGGAGGGGTTGAAAAAAGCTATTTATTTGAGCAAATATGAATGCAATGACAGTATACTAAGCAGTGGTAGAATGATGATAAGGCTATTTGTTGATAAATCTATAGTGTATAGAAGTCTGCAAGATTTCAATTTGACAGATATAAGGTTATGATTGACTATGCTCATGAGGGGATTTATGAATTTGTGACTGTATGACATGATATCTCTTCGGTCTTGGCAAGGTACATTATTTTGATGCTTACCACGTCTACATATTACACAATATTGATATAATATCTGGCATGTACATAGGTACCTATGGACAAATAGTCAACAGTACTTAAACACATGGAAGGTTAAAATCTAAAATATCATGAAATGTAAATAAAGTTTGAGAGGAAGAGGTAATCTAGGCCATGGTTGGTTGATATGATTGAAGAAATTGTTGCAAATAATATTTTGAGATCTGACCATGCGTTTCCATAGGTACCTTTTTGATGAGCTGTTGACAGTTCAACAGTTTACACATTATGTCTAATGAGCTCCAATATTTTTAATAAAACCATTTTTTTCCATCTTATGATATGTATACAGTTGCCATAACATCCCCACTCCACAGGTGGAATGACTTGGTGGGGGGGGGAGGGGGAGGTTAATGATCGGAGTTACAATGCCTCTGTCTCTCTGTAGATATTTTCTTTAATAATTACATTTTAAGCTTTAACAATAGATCTTTTGTTCACAGTGCCAAGGAGCAAGGACTCAGTGGGGTGAAGAAGGGGATGGTGGGAGTAACAACACCCTTGCATATACATACATTATATGAAATTTAATTCAATAGTGCTTATAAGAAACAAGGCCTACAGGCCTAATGCGAACCTGTGCATTGGGAAATACACCAGGTATAATGCTTCAATGCTGTACCATAACTTTTCATGTATATGAACAATGCAAGTACTAAAGATTTTGAATAAGAAACAATTACACAAACATCACTGCTGAAATTCTGGCATGGGTGCACACAATACAAAAATGATTGTAGCTGGCACCACCAGTCTTGTATACAACGAAGCTATCAGAGATATATACATATGACCAATTTCAGACTGATATATCAAACCCTTCCTGAGAAATAAGCAGGGACACACAAAAACCTTTTTGTATACAATACTGGTGGTGCCAGCTACAATCAATTTTAGCTCAGCTGACTGTATGTCAACTGAGGTATAGGAATGGTGCTTTGTCCGTCGTCCGTCTGGATGTCCAGCCGTCCGTTAGCAGGGCTCAAATAATAACAGCTGGTCCTAGAAACTTCTAAATGAACATCCAGGGAGGTCAATTAAAAATTTCCTTGGAAACCTGAAATTAGGTCACTGCGACCTTTTTCCTTTGAGCTATCGGGCTTGAAAGTACCCCCCAGAATAGTAAAAAATTTGATACAAAACCTCCAATATCTTGATAATTAATGCATGGTTTGTCATGAATCTTGCTTTGAATATTGACCATGACTACTTTTGTCAGTTCCTTAAACGTGACAGTTTTCCTATTTTAACAAATATTTTTCTATTTTTATCTCAGCTGACTTTCAGTCATGCTGAGCTATAGCGATCACTCTTTGTCCGTCGTCCGTCTGTCTGTCTGTCCGTCTGTCCGTCTGTCCGTTAACCTGGCACAAATCGTAACCGCTGGACTTAGAATCTTGTTACTTTACATTCTGAGAGGTCAATGAAAAATCTCCTTGGAAACAAGAAATTAGGTCTCTGTTACCCATATCCTTCGAGCTATTGGGCCCCAAAGTACCCCCCAGAATAGTCAAAATTTTCAACAATTTTGCATACATATTTATCATGAGATGTTTCATCAGTTCCTGCAGATTGGTGGCGCCACCTGTATTTTTAGATTTTTTACGAATTTTTTTCTCTATTTTTGAGACCTTTAAAAATGTGAACAACTGTTAACAGGGCACAAATCGTAAAGACTGGACCTAGAATCTTCATCCTTGACACAGTGAGAGACCTATGAAAAGTCTCCATGGAAACCAGAAATTAGGTCTCTGTTACCCAAATCCTTTGAGCTATGGGGCCCCAAAGTACCCCCAGAATAGTGAAAAATTTCATACAAAAACTTCAATATCTCATTAACTACATCACTGATGGTCATGATTTTTGGCATACATATTGATCATGAGATGTTTCATCAGTTTCTGCAGACTGGTGGCACTACCTGTATTTTTCGATTCTTTATGAATTGTTTTCTCTATTTTTGAGACCTTTAAAAATGTGAACAACTGTTAACAGGGCACAAATCGTTAAGACTGGACCTAGAATCTTCATTCTTGACAAAGTGAGAGACCTATGAAAAGTCTCCATGGAAACCTGAAATAAGGTCTCCATTACCCATATCATTTGAGCTGTGGGGCTCCCAATTACCCCCCAGAATAATGGAAAATTTGATTTAAAAAAACTGCAACATCTCAATTACTACAATACAGATGGTCATGATTTTTGGCATACATATTGATCAAGAGGTGTTCCATCACTTCCTGCAGACTGGTGGCGCCACTTGTATCGTTCAATTTTTAAAGAATTTTTTTCTCTATTTTTGAGACCTTTCAAAATGTGAACATCTGTTAACAAGGCACAAATCGTAAAGACTGGACCTAGAATCTTAATTCTTGACACACTGAGAGGTCCATGAAAAATATCCTTGGAAACCAGAAATTAGGTCTCTGTTAACCATATCCTTCGAGCTATGGGGCCCTTAAGTACCCCCCTCCCCAGAGTAGTCAAAAATTGCATACAAAAACTTCAATATCTCAATAACTACATCACTGATGGTCATGATTTTTGGCATACATATTGATCATGAGATGTTCCATCAGTTCCTGCAGACTGGTGGCGCCGCCTATATTGTTTGATTTTTTACGATTTCTTCCTCTATTTTTGAGACCTTTAAGGATGCTGTCATCTGTTAGCATGGCACAAATCATAACGACTGGACCTAGAATCTTCATTCTCGATACACTGAGAGACCTATGAAAAGTCTCCATGGAAACCAGAAATTAGGTCTCTGTTACCCATATTCTTAAGGCTGTATGGCTCCAAAATACCCCCCAGAATAATGGAAAATTTGATACAAAAAGTGCAGTATCTGAATAACTACAACACTGATGGTCATGATTTTTGGCATACATATTGATCATGAGCTGTTCCATCAGTTTCTGCAGACTGGATGCGCCACCTCTATTTTTTTCAAATTTTTACGAATTGTTTTTCTCTTTTTTTCGAGACCTTTAAAGATGTGGTTATCTGTCAACAGGGTACAAATTGCAACAACTGGACCCAGAAACTTCATTCTTGTCATGCAAGGAGGCCCATGAAGAGTGCCTGTGGAAACTTGAAATTAGGTCTCTGTTACCCATATCCTTCAAGCTATAGGACTCTGAAGTATCCCTCAGAATAATGGACAATTTGATACAAAAGCTGAAGTATCTGAACAACTAATACGAAGATCATCATGATTGTTTGCATGGATATTGACCATGAAGTGTTTTATTAGTTTCTGCATACTGGTGGAGCCACCTGTATTTTTGTATCCTCCAAAACGAAGTTTTGCAGATACTATGTTTTTGACCAGGTTCCTCCGCCGCCGCCACGTTTGTTTCCAGAGAGCTCCTCTGAGAAAAATGGACCAATTTTTCCGAAAATTTTAACCAATTATCAAGTCACATGTGAACTAGTGCCTAACCAATTTGTGTTGACCTCTGACCTTTCCCCTCTATCTAGCGTCCATTTGTGCGTCTGTTTCCACACATAAACCCTCATATCTCGGGAACCCATTGACCAATCAGGAAATAAAATTTATACAAATGTAGCCCTTGGATTGCTCTCACATACACAAAAATGGTGGCGCCATCTGTAACCATGTTTGCACAGTGTCCATCTGTTTATCTGCCTTGGGTTAAAATCACTCATATCTCTGCAGTGAATTGACTAATTAACCTGAAATTTGGCATGCATATACATCCAGGATAGCTTTCTTGATTTTATGACAGATGGCGCCACCTACATTCACGTTCACGCTGATCACATCCAAGCTCATATCTCAGGAACCGTTTGACGGATTGAGCCAAAATTTGCATGTGTATAGATCTCACAAAGCTCTTTATCATACGCAAAACTGGTGGCGCCACCTGCAACCATTTTTACACAGCGTCTGTCTCTTTTCTGCCGTGGGATAATGTCACTCATATCTCGGCAGTGGTTTGACATATCTGCCTAAAATTTTGCAGTTTTATACATCCTGGATAGCTTTCTTGATTTTATGACAGGTGGCGCCACCTACATTCTAGTTTATGCTGCAGACATCCGAGCTCATATCTCGATAACCGTTTGAACAATTGGGCCAAAATTTTGCATGTGTATAGATCTCACATAGGTCTTTATCATACACAAAACTGGAGGGGCCACCTGCAACCTTTTTTGCACAGCGTCTGTCTGTTTGTCTGCCGTCGGCTAAAATCACTCATATGCATGTAGTGTGGTATGCATTTGTGGTAGGTGGCACAACCTACATACACATTTAGGCTGCAGACATCCATGCTAATATGCAACATACCTCACTCTATTTCCCTTGCCACTCAATCCATGCCCACACTTCAACCGTTCCACTCTGATTTTGGTGGATACACGTAGTCACTTGTCGGCTACCTATATTCTAGTTTTTAAAGTTTACACATTTTTTCTCTATTTTCTCTATTTTATATATAAATACAGACTAAATCTTGGCCTGTTGGTTAATCTGTTTGATGCCTCAGTTGAATGGGTATATACTACCATTCTGATGATAAAATTTCCTTTAGCGAATCTCTTCCCAGTCAGCTGAGCGTCATGACCCATGGGTCACTTGTTTTACTATAAAATGACAACAATCATGTCATTTTCTCAGCTATCATTACATCTGGTGTCCCAAAACCTGGTGTGTTTATTGATCACAAGTGGATGCCCTATACTAATCACCCTGTCTGTCAGTCTGTCTGTTTGTATGTCTGTCTGTCTGTCAATCCGTCCATCCACACAAAGGAGTTTCCAGATGATAACTCCAGTAAAGTTTGATATATTGTCAAACTTAACTTATAAATGGACCACCACCCAAGTAAGAACCATGTTGATTTTGGGGTCCAACGGTCAAAGGTCAAGGTCACAGGACCCATTTCTTTAAAAGGAATGCATATGCATTTGAAGCCAAACTTTTCATGGCAAATCTTCCAACGTTCACACATGGCTTACGTGCCCAAAGTGAGGAAACCTGTAGAATTTGAGGTTATCTGGTCAGAGGTCAAGGTCTTTTTAAAAGATTGTTACAATAATCCTGATGCTGCAAGTCCAAGGATAATAAGTTCTAAGATTTTTTGGTTACAAGGTCATTGGTTAAGGTCACAGGACTGTCATTCTGAAAAATTTCTTTCAAAATATCCTCATAGACAAATTCAACTGAGCGTTGAGACCCATGGGTCCCCAGTTGTGTTGTGTGCATCCATGCCAGAATTTCAGCAGTGATGTTTGTGTAATTGTTTCTTATTCAATATGTTTAGTACCTGCATTGTTCATATACATGAGAAGTCATGGTCCAGCATTGAAGCATTATACCTGGTGTATTTCCCAATGCACAGGTTCGCATTAGGCCTGTAGGCCTTGTTCCTATATACATACATGAAATTATGTCAGTATTAAAATTATGGGCCGGAACATTATGCACTTTGTAAAAGAAAATCTAATTACTCACTTAACATGTGAATTGCTGAAGCCAGAGAATTTTTTTTTCAGGGATATAACCTTATTTAATTAAGGTTCTATTGTATTATGAAAATTAGCAATATGTCAACATTTGTGGTTCACCAGTTGTCAACTTCATTCATGTGTTGCTCATTGTAATAAAATAACCAATATCTGAATTGCAGAGGCTTATTATTCTGACCATTTATTTGAAATTTCAATCAAAGTGGATGACCACAACTGTGCACAGTAATGTCTTTGATGACTGGCACACATAATAAGGTTTGTTTTCAATTTTATTACATTAAAATGTTTAAAAGGCTTAATTGAATATCTATTCCTGGAAAATCATTTATTTATTTTTTACAGAAGTAAATACAACCTGAATGCCTTGTCACATGACACTGCCATAAACCTGATAAAAAATATCCTGGAAAAAGGAGTGAAAGTGAAAGAGGTAAGTCACAAACAATGAATTATTATTCTGTACCTTAGAGTAGGTTATTTGTAGTAACAATATTGTTGGTTTTAAGCTCAGCTGACTGAAAGGTCCATGAAAAACTCCTTGAAAACCAGAAATGAGGTCTCTGTCACCTATATCCTTCCAGCTATGGGACTCTAAAATACCCCCCCCCCTCCAAATAATTAAAAATTTGGTACAAAAGCTCCAGTATCAGAATAACTAATGCATTGATGGCCATGATTCTTTGCATACTTATTGATCATGGAATGTTTCATCAGTCGCTTCAGACTTGTGGCACAACCTGGATTTTTAGCTCAGCTGACTGTAAGTCATCTGAGCTTAAGCAATCACTCTTTCTCCGTCATCCGTCCGTCTGTCTAGCTGTCTGTTTCTCCGTTTCTCTGTCTGTCCGTCTGTCCATCCGTTAACCTGGCACAAATCGTAACCGCTGGACCTGGAATCTTCTAACTTTACATCCAGAGAGGTTCATGAAAAATCTCCTTGGAAACCTGGAATTAGGTCTCTGTTAGCCATATTCTTCAAGCTATGGGGCTCTGAAGTATCCCCCAGAATAATGAAAAATTTGATACAAAAGCTCAAGTATCTGAACAACTTATGCATTGATCACCTTTCTGTGCACTGTGATTCTATGCACAGACATTGATCATGAAGTGTTTCATCAGTTTTGCAGACTGGTGGCTCTCACCTGTATTTTTAGTGAACCTGTGAGCTTATGCGATGGTGCGGCGTCGTCCGTCATGCGTCGTGTGTGGTACGTCGTGCCTCGTGCGGCGTCTGTACGTTAACCATAGCTTTCTCAAAAATGGCAGGAGCTAGCATCACCAAATTTCTTGCAAATAATCAGTCATCCAAAAAACTATATCGGATTTTGTTTATTTTTTTCTAACTGCATTTTCTTAGATTTTATAGGGAAAAAGCTAAAAAAAGCTTTAAAAATCTTCTTCTCCGAAACTGTCCAGCCAAATTTTCCAATATTTCACAGAAATGATCCCTAGAACAATCTTTCTCAAGTTTATTCAAATGGTTCCAGTTCAAAAATTTTTTGCCGAGTTACAGGAGGTTGAACTTTGTTAACTGTGCAAAAAAGCATATTAAAATTTAAATCTCAGAAATGGCGGGAGCTATCATCACCAAATATTATGCCAATGTTGGTCACATAGGTCATATCTGAAATTGAGGTATTGGTGGCGCCACCTGCATCTGCCTTTTTTGTACGGGGTCATCAGTGCCTGTATCACACTGAGGGCTACAAAAACTTCTTCTCTGAAACCATATGGCCAAAATGTTTAATATCGCACAGAAATGATCCTAGGGTAGTGCTTTCTGAAGTTTGTTCAAATGGTCTCTTTTCAGTGACTTTTGGCTATGTTATGGGAAGCTGAATTTAGTCATATGCCATAACAGCCCATTTTAGCTCAGTGGCTACAAAGATCTTCTCAAAACCACTTGGCCAAATTCTTAAATCTCACACATTATTAATCCTCAGATGTTGATAATTCAAGTTTGTTCAAATGGTTTTGGTTCAGTGCTTTTTGGCTGAGTTACGGGAAGCTGAACTTAGCCAGTATGCTGTATCTTCCTCTATGAGTTATAAACCTGCGAAACGTTTTTCGACTGATGCCACTGAAGCCAGTTTGTTAAATATTTTACATGAATAATCCCTACAATAATTCTTATAATAATTGTCATTAATGGTTCCACATGAATGATTTTTTGGCTGAATTATGGAGATTGAATTGAGTCATTTTACCATATATGTTAGCTGTGTGATGCTGTTACATCTAGCTGGCACAAGTTTATCAGCATCTATTACATCATGCCACTAGACATTTAGATTTCAGGTTATCTTTGGTTAATATTGACAAGAAAGTTTTTTTAAAAGCTTTTAAAAATTTAGATTTATGATTTAAGTTATTCATCATACCAGGCAATGTTACAATCTTGGATATTCAACTCTCTGTGGCTATATAAAGACAACTCATGGATTATAAATTATTGGTATCCCTACTCAACTTAATTCAAGAATTTGCCATCAATGAGATATATCTGTATTTTAATTTTGCATTCAGGATGCATCCATAATAATTTTACATATATTCCTGAATTCTTTTTTTATAAAAGAGCATTTTGTATTGGGAAAATAAATTTCAAAATTATTTCAAGTAGGGACCACTTTTGTGTACAGATGGCAGCACTTGGTATACCATTGGCAGATTGCCAGTGCCTTGATATTGGCCTTTAGCCAAGATGATGTCAGCTCTATAAATAGTTTTGGCACAGTGCCAGGATTGGAAGAAGTGCACCCAGGTATAGGTCAAGAGTTCACTCAGTGCAGTAGCTGCATTCTATTAATAGCTTTGGCAGACTGCTCACTGCATCATATTTGGCACCAAAGTTCAGCCTGAATCTATTTATAGCTTTGGCAGACTGCCAACTGTGTCAGATTATGCAACAGGTCAAGAGTTCACTCAGTGCAGCGAGGTACAGGTCATAAGTTCACTCAGTGCAGTAGCTTGAGGCAGCAATTTGTCACAGGTCACATGGGGGCAACTGCCTTACTCACCTTAGCCTTGGCAGCCCAGTGCATCAAACTCTGGGGAAGTTTGATGTATTGTACTGATATTTTGACCTGTCTATGCGTCATTTACAAGACAGGTGGTGCCACCTACATTGACTTTTGCAGTGTATGCGCCTGCTTATTTCTACAGAGGAATTTGATACATCAACCTAAAATTGGGCATGTTTATACATATCGGGTAGCTTTATAGTGTACAAGACTGGTGGCACCACCTACAATAATTTTTGCACAGTGTATGTCCCTGCTTTTATTTTACAGGAGGGGTTGACATATCAGTCAGACATTGGGCATATGTATATATCTCTTCGTTGTAAATAAGACTGGTGGTGCCAGCTACAATCATTGTATCCGCCAAACAGAGTTTTGCGGATACTATGTTTTCAGTCGGACGCAGACGCTGCCCCCATCACCTCATAGGTTTCCGGAGAACACCTCCATAACCACTGGGCACAACTTTTTTAAAATTCGGAATTATGATCAGTCACATGTGAACTGCTGCGCCCTCATTTTTGGTTGACCTCTGACCTTTACTCTCTGCCCAGCGTCCATTTGTGCGTCTGTTTCCACACATAAACCTACATATCTCGGGAACCGTTTGACCGATAAGGCTAAAGATTTTGCATAAATGTAGCCCTTGGAAAGCTCTATAACATACACTAAAAATGGTGGTGCCACCTGCAACCATTTTTGCACAGCGTCCGTCTGTTCATCTGCCTTGGTATAAAAACACTCGTATCTCTGCATTGGTTGGACTTATCCACCTGAATTTTGCATGTGTATAAATCCTGGACAGCTTCCTTGATTTTATGACAGGTGGCGCCACCTACATTCACGTTTAAGCTGCAGACATCCAAGCTCATATCTCGGGAACCGTTTGACCAGTTGGGCTGAAATTTTGCATGTTTAAAGATCTCACATAGCTCTTTATCATACCCAAAACTGGTGGCTCCACCTGCAATCATTTTTGCACAGCGTCCGTCTGTTTGTTTGCCACGGGATAAAATCACTCATATCTCGGCAGTGGTATGACATATCTGCCTAAAATTTTGCATGTTTATACATCTTGGATAGCTTTCTGGATTTTGTGGCAGGTGGCGCCACCTCCATTCAGATTTACGCTGCAGACATCCAAGCTCATATCTCAGGAACCATATGACCAATTACGCAAAAATTGTGCATGTTTATAGATCTCACATAGCTCTTAATCATACACAAAATTGGTGGTGCCACCTGCCACCATTTTTGCACAGCGTCCGTCTGTTTGTCTGCCGTGGGCTAAAATCACTCATATTTCAGTAGTGGTGTGACTTATCTGCCTTAAATTTTGCATGTTTATACATCTTTGATAGCTTTCTCGATTTTGTGGCAGGTGGCGCCACCTATATTTATGTATACACTGCAGACATTCAGGCATATATATAAGGACTGGTTTGACATATCCCCCTGAAATTTTGCATGTGTATTGATCTCACATAGCTCTTAATCACACACAAAATTGGTGGCGCCACCTGCCACCTTTTTTGCACAGTCCTTTTGTTTGTCGGCCGTGGGCTAAAATCACTCATATCTCAGTAGTGGTTTGACTTATCTGTCTAAAATTTTGCTTATGTATACAACTTGGACAGCTTTCTGAATTTTGTGGTAGGTTGCGCAACCTACATACACATTTTGGCTGCAGACATCCAGGCTATTATGCAACACACCTCACTCTATTTCCCCTTGCCACTCAATCCATGCCTCACTTCACCCGTTCCACTCTGATTTTGGCGGATACACGTAGTCCCTTGTTGACTACCCATATTGTAGTTTTTGTGTTGTGTGCACCCATGCCAAAATTGCAGCAGTGATGTTGGTTTGTTTCTTGTTCTAGGTGTTTAGTACTTGCATTGTTCATATACATGTTACAAATGTTCTTGAAAAGTAATGGTCCAGCATTGAAGCATTATACCTGGTGTAATCTCATTGCACAGGTTAGCATTAGGCCTGTAGGCCTTGTTTTTATTTTTTACAATTTTTTTAGCTCAGCTGACTATAAGTCATCTGAGCTATAGTCGTGGTCCATTGTCCGTCGTCCGTCCGTCTGTCCGTCCGTCGTGCCGTCCGTCCGTAGATGTGGCACGTTTTGAAACCGTAAGACCTAGGAATCCAAAATTCAGCATAATGTTAGATGTCCCCAAGATCTCCTACCAAGCCGAAAACTGGGTCTTTGCGACTTCGTTCCTTTGAGAAATTAAGGAAAAACCTCAATTTTTTATTAAAAACCTATTTTCACACTTCAGGACTGCCTAATATCAAAACCACTCATCTGTTTTCCCTAACATTTACCATAAATATTCTTCTATATAGTTCCTATGTACATGCCAGAAATTATGTCTTTATTATTTAATTTAAAAAAGTTATAGGCCCAAACATAATGCATTTTGTAAAAAATCAGGAAAGATATTTGATCACTTAACACAAAACTTGTTAAAGCTATGGACTTTTTTTCCAGTAATATAACTTTAATTTATCAAAATTAAATTGTATAGCCAAAATTAGATCAAAATCTTTTAAATTTTTTAAAATATTAACAAAAATAAAAAATTGGTACCTTAAATTTTGCCCAACTTTGACCATGGCACGTTTTTTTACTGTAAGTACTGTGGATTTAATTTTCTCAGCATGTTTTTGTTAGCATTTTGTCTGTTAACACCAAAAATTTGAAACCAGTTGATCAAAAACTGTAGATTTTATTCAAGTTTTCAAGCACCATGTAACAAATTGTTTACATCAAGCTAGTGTTATGCAGTTTGCAAGAGCTCAGCTCCCCAGCTTCAGCTCTCAGTTCCTAAAATTTGGCATACAATTAGATGTCTCCAAAATTCCCTACCATGCCAAGAATTTGGTCACTAGGACGTAATACCTTCGAGATATTAATGAAAAACTTCATTTTTCCATTAAAAACCCATTGTTACACTTCAAGACTGCCTAATATCAAAACCACTGATGTGACTTTAATCATATATAATATACATATTTTTCTATACATTCTCTATGCATATGCCGGAAATGATGTCAGTATTGCGTAATTGTTTTAAGTTATGGGCCCAAACATAATGCACTTTGTAAAAAATCAAGAAATATATTTACTCCCTTAACAAGGGGATTGCTGAAGCTAGAGTTTTTTTGCCAGGGATGTAACATTATTTAATCAAGATTCAATTGAATACCCCAAATTAGTCCTGAATTTTTCAAATTTTATATGTTATTAGTATAAATATAAAATTAGTACCTTAAATTTTGCCCAACTTTGACCATGGCACATTTGTTTCCTGTGAGCACGGTTGATATAATTTTCATATCATGCACACAAGGATTTCAGCTTTTTAGTTAAGAAAGCTGAAAGAAATTGGACAAAAATTGTAGCTTTTATTAATGTTTTTATGAGAATATGTCAGACCTTAACTCTCTCCAGCGCCTATTGAGTCACCTGTATGTTGACCTTGTTGAACTTTCAGCAAATTATGCATGCTTGAGGCGAGCCATACACTGTTGCAGGTAGGCAGCTTATGGCCAGCCACAGTTGATCCAGGTGTCCAACCCAACTCATCTAGTAGTTTTAACCAACAACATAACAATTAACAATAAATTAATCAATTTTTTTTGTTTTTTAATAACAAATAAAAGAAAAAATAAAAAAGAATTTGTTAGTTTATAATAACAGGAAATCAACTTGCAGTTACTGATGATAAAAGAATCTTGTATCGATAGATAGAATGTCACTTACTCCAAATAACACCATGCAGTCACCTATGGTATTTTTCAGTTCAATTTTAATGATAAAAAAGTAAATCATATTATTCATTACTAATCATTAGGGATCATATGAAGGAAATTAATGATAGACAAAGATGCAGTTGATATTATTAATCTAGATTCCTACTGTGTTCAGTGTGTACATTGATGTGAAATTAGTCCAAAATGAATATATTACATTTTTTTTTTTTAATGTAAATAAAAGCCATAAAACCAGGTACTTTTGATCATAATTTAAATGTGTGAATTTTGTATATTCTGGATTCTCAACATAATTGTTTGGTGAAAACTGAATAAATGCCAGAAATGGTGGGAAAACTTTGCAATTGTATTTAAATACGAATATGAATATGTATTCCATTATAAAATGTCTTGCATAAAGAATTGGAATTCAGGTAAAAATGAAAGTATATGAATACCAGTGCAAATACTTTCAAAATGTATTCATGAATGCATTCATGAATATATTCTTTAATATTATTTTAATAATCATTTCAGTTATATTTCATTTTAAAAAATCATAAGATTCTCTTATTATTTTTAATAAAAATTATATTTGGGACAATATTTGTAATTTTTTTTTAATAAATAGTTAAACTCTTATATTATATGTTCTGCTTATAAGTTATATGGCCAAGTCAAAATCTGTGTGACAATAGTACTCCATTTGTTAATAAAATAAATGAAATCAATCCTCTTCCCTGTCTCCAAAGATAATATCATAATCATACATAAGCTAAACACCAACAACTCATAATAAAGCTTATATTTATTACCACACCAAACCAGCATATGCCTCATTCCTAAATCATATTTTTTAATCATATATAACAGCTGAGCGCCGTGACCCATAGGTCCCTTGTTCTCTATTTTTGAGGCCTTTAAAGATGCGGTGATCTGTTAACAGGGCACAAATCGTAACTGCTGGACTTGGAATCATCTTACTTTACATCCTGAGAGGTCCATGAAAAGTCAAGCTTCAAGAAATTTTCTGCAAAAATTTGTCATCTAAAAAACCTCTATCGGATTTTGCTTATTTTTTGGCTAACTGCATTTTCTTAGATTTTATAGAGAAAAAGCTAAAAAAGCTTTAAAAATCTTCTTCTCCGAAACTGTTCAGCCAAATTGTCCAATATTTCACAGAAATGATCCCTGGAACAATCTCTCTCAAGTTTGTTCGAATGGTTTAAGTTTGGTGATTTTTGGACTAGTTACAGCAAGTTGAACTTAAGTCATCAGTCCAAAAAAGCATACTAAAATTACAATCTTAGAAACGGCGGGAGCTGTCATCACCAAATTTTATGCCAATGTTGGTCACATGAGTCATGTCTGAAATTAAGGTATTGGTGGCGTCACCTGCATCAGCCTTTTTTGAACGGGGGTCATCAGTGCCCGTATCATACTGACAGCTACAAAAAACTTCTTCTCTGAAACCATATGGCCAAATAGTTTAATATCGCACAGAAATGATCCTAGGGTAGTGCTTTCTGAAGTTTGTTCAAATGGTCTCAGTTCAGTGACTTTTGGCTGAGTTATGTGAAGCTGAATTTAATCATATGCTGTAACAGCCCATTTTAGCTCAGTGGCTAGAAAGTTCTTCTCCTCAAAAACCACTGGGCCAAATTCTTAAATCTCACACATTAATTATCCTTAGATGTTGATAATTCAAGTTTGTTCAAATGGTTTCGGTTCTGTGATTTTCGGCTGAGTTATGGGAAGCTTAACTTAGCAGTTTTGCTTTATTTTCCCATATGAGTTATAAACCTGTAAAACGTGTTTTGACTGACGCCCCTGAGGTCAATTTGTTAACAATACCTGTGGTTAATATTGACAAAAATGTTTTTTAAAAGCTTTTAAAAAATGTAGATGTATGATTTTTATATAATCCTCATGCCAGGCAATGTTTACAATCACAGGTATACAGCTCTCTGTGGGTATATAAAGATGGCTGTACGTTGATTATAAATAATTGGTATCCATAGTCAACTTGATTCAAGATTTTGCCATCAGTGAGATGTATCTGTATTACATTTTGCATTCAATATGCATCTGTAATAATTTTTAGTGAACCTGTGAGCTAATGCGATGATGTGGCGGTGTTTGTCTTCTGTACGTTAACCCATACTATTTTGAAAATGATTGGAGCTAGCATCATGAAATTTCATGCAAAAAATTAGCCATCTGAAAAACTTGGCATTTTCTTAGATTTTATAGAGAAAAAGCTAAAAAAACCTTTAAAAATCTTCTCCTCCAAAACAATCAAGCCAAATTGTTCAGTATTTCACAGAAATAATCTTTTATACCATCTCTCTCAATTTTGTTCAAATGGTTCAAGTTCGGTGAATTTTGGCCGCGTTACAGGAAGTTGAACTTAGTCGTCTGTCCAAAAAAGCATACTAAAATGATAGTCTCAGAAACGGCCGGGGCTATCATCACCAAATTTTTTGCCAGTGTTGGTCACATGAGTCATATATGAAATTCAGGTATTGGTGGCGCCACCTGCATTGACCTTTTTATGTACGGGGGTCATTGGTCATCTGTACATTAACCCATAATTTCTCAGGAATAGCAGGAGCTACCATTCCCAGATTTTATGCAATAATCTGTCACATATCAAATGTTGAGGGATTCAGCTTACTTTTTTGCTATCTGTATTTACTTAGATTTTATAAGGAAAAAGCTGAAAAACTTTTTAAAAGTTTTCTCCTTGTAAATGGTCCAGCCAGATTGTTCAATATTTTACATAAATGATCCCAGAGGCAAGCCCTCTCAAGTTTGTTCAAATGGTTTGCATTTGATGAATTTTAGTGGAGTTACACAAATTTGAACAGTCATTTGGCCAAGTAAGCATGCTGACATAGTACTCTAACAAATGACAGAAGCTAGCTTTACCAGGTATTGTGCAAATGTTGGTCACATGACTCATATTTGAAGTTGCAGATTTTGTGGTGCCACCTACATTGACCTGTTTTTTTATGGGCAAAAAAACTCATAATTTTAGCCTCTTTCAGCTTAATGATGAAACTGTCAAGTTGAAATGTTCAGTTTTTCAAAAGAATTATCATGGTTCTTTCAATCATATCAGAATATACTGAGTTTGTTGATTTTTGGTCGAGTTGTGAAAAGGCTTAAGTTGATCTTATGGCCATTATTATGTTGCCAATGACGAAAAAACTTGTAAACTTGCATAACCGGGAAACTGGTTAAACGGTCCAAATGACCAAAATCGCAAGTAAAAGGGCTTTGGGTCTCGAAGTAAGGTCGTTCACAAGGATTGAGTTGGGCTCTCGAATGGCATGGCTGGGTCTCTGCTGCTGGGATCGGTGGAGGGAATGCGGATTGCTTCTGGCTTTGTGGCTGTGGATGCTGTAGCTTTCTAACAAGGACAACAACCCAGGAGAGAAGATGGCATCCTCTACGGCTCCCTGCTTGGCTTGGCGTGGCACTGCGACTGTTGGCTCAGAGAACATGCTTAAGGAGCGCACAGGGCTGAGGTCTTGACTGCAGCAACCGTATACTTCTTTTGGCCTGGCTTGGCTTGGCCATTATTATTTCTTTTTCAGACTGAGGACTGCAATAGTGTTCTTCTGCAAAATTATTGTTTCAGTTATATCTTCTGTACAATTGCACAAAAATTATTCTTAGGTGGCCTTTGTTCAAGTTTTCTAGAATGATTTTTGGCAGAACTATT
Organism: Sipunculus nudus; assembly: GCA_026874595.1. Lineage (NCBI taxonomy): Eukaryota > Metazoa > Annelida > Sipuncula > Golfingiida > Sipunculidae > Sipunculus > Sipunculus nudus. The sequence continues at coordinate 50,184,377 of CM049312.1, forward strand.
GGACCTTTAACAATGAAAGTACTGCATCTTTTATTATTCTAGATATTTTGATAAAAAGTTTATGAATATGTCAGCTTGAAAAAAAAACATTTTAGCCAAAGTCTTTCAGTTTGTGTAAACAGATATACCAACAGGCCAAGATTGAATCCGTATCTTTAAATAGGTTGAGAAACTGCCAACTGTTTCAGATTTGGCAACAGATCAAGAGTTCATTCAGTGCAGCCAGATATAGGTCAAGAGTTCAATCAGTGCAGCCAAGCACAAGGCATGTGATCACCTCATGGGTGACATGTAAACACCTCATGGGCACCATGTGATCACTTCATGGGTGTCATGCCCCTCAGGGCAGGGCCCCTGCATGAGCTTATGCAATGGTGTGGCTACTATTTCAGATTCGGCAACAGGCTAGAGGTCAGTCTGGATCTATTGATAGCTTTGGCAGACTGCCAACTGTATCAGATTAGGCAACAGGTCAAGAGTTCACTCAGTGCAGCGAGGTATGGGTCAGGAGTTTACTCAGTGCAGTAGCTGCATTCTATTTATAGCTTTGGCAGACTGCCAACTGTGTCAGATTATGCAACAGATCAAGAGTTCACTCAGTGCAGCCAGGTGCAGGTCATGAGTTCACTCAGTCTAGCCAGGTGCAGGTCATGAGTTCACTCAGTGCAAAAGCCTGAGCAAGCAATTCGTCACAGTCCACTCGGGGCAACAGCCTTTCTCACCTGAGCCTGGTCAGCCCCATGCATCAGACTCAAGGTAAGTTTGATGTTTTGGCCTATTATTTTGACCTGTCTATGTGTCTTTGATGGCTTTCTCGCTCACAAGACAGGTGTCGCCACCTACAATGACTTTTGCACAGTGTGTGTCCCTGTGTTTTTCTCAGGAGGGGTTTGATATATCAGTCTGAAATTGGGCATATGTAAATATCTCTGATAGCTTTGTTGTATACAAGACTGGTGGTGCCAGCTACAATCTTTTTAGTGTTGTGTGCACCCATGCCAGAATTTCAGCAGTGATGTTTGTGTAATTGTTTCTTATTCAAAATGTTTAGTACTTGCATTGTTCATATACATGAAAAGTAATGGTCCAGCTTTGAAACATTATATTTGGTGCACAGGTTCGCATTAGGCCTGTAGGCCTTGTTATAAAAGCTTTTAAAAAAGTTAGATTTATGATTTAAAGACCCACCCGGAGTATAAAAAGGGCCCGCAAGATGGTGTAGCTGTCAGTCATGGACATTTAAATACCTGTCAAGACACATCGCCCAAAATCATGAAAAAAGTCATCATACTTGAATTCTAGCCCATTTTCCAGTCTAATTTTTGTCTGACATACGCATTTTAACTCAAGGAATCAAGTGTGACCATTAAAATTATCATACGTGATATATTTTCTTCAATATCTGACGATGTTGTTCACCAAGCGGTCAGCTGTTATTGCCGATCACCTGGCACCCCCAGCTTGGAAAGACTGGATAATTTTAGTTTTATCGAGCAAGTTTCTCTTTCAGACAAAATGTACACATTATTTACGCATCAAATATTATTATTCTCATTTTTAAAGTGATATAATCAAGTATTTTTGTAGATTTCCCTAGTTCTAGTGCCGAGGCGGACTGTCAGATTGCATAGGTTTGAAATGGCAGTTGGGAGGTCACGTGATATGAAATCCCAACGTAAACAATAACAGACTGCACGTGTTTTAGTGGGCGTTGTCTGATCTTGTGCCTTCTCAAAACACTGTGGAATGAGAGTCGTTGTAATGAACCTCTACGTCCACTGAACTAAAATTACTTATATTTCTGCTCATGAAGCACCTCATCGGGACATATATCTGTTAAGTTATTGTTATAAACTCAACTGAAGGATGACTACTGATTTTATGAACACCAAAAGTGGTAGAATGGGATTGTTTTTACTATGTAATTCAACAAAGACATTCATGAAATATTTTATTGAAACATAAAGATCATAATTTTGTGCATATAGCAAAATATTGGAAATTTTGCGCTGCCTCTGTAAATTAAGTATTATTCATATTATAAAATGAATTCTCAATAAATAGATTTATTTCCCTTTTAACAGAACAAATGAATCATCCTTTGTTGCCACACACACACACACACACACACACACATACATATATTTATATATATATATATTTATTTATTTATTTCAATCACTTTGACCACTTATTCTAATTAATTATTTGAACTTTTCTCTGTGTTGATGAATAAAGTCTGCATGGTCAGTAAACATATTCGGTGAATAGCCATTCTGGGTTTGGTCCTTTGCCTAATTAAAAAAAAATTCACACGAAGAATGCTATTGGTGTATTTTCCAACTGTCAGAATAAGGTCACCTAACTGTTGTAGTGTTCTCGGGATCTTTTGCGTGGGGAAATAGCAAACACAAAGGATTAGTCCTCAGTTGGTAGAGACAGAAGAATATTTTAAGATGGGTCTTATAGAAACCCAAAATGATTTTGATCATCACAAAACATAACCATATTATAAAATTATTAATTTAAAGAAGAAGTTTATTACTTTTTTTGTTTTTTTTTTAAGTGTTAATCCGGTATGTTAGATAAGGAATGGGTCTTGTACATGTACCAGTAAGTATGTGTGTGTGCCGAATATTGTAGTAATAATATAAATAACATGTATAACTTATGAATAACTTTAAAATATTTTTTATTTTAAAAATTACAAAAAGGTTTGCCTAAATTACCCACTTTATTTGTTATGCATTGCTAAAAGATGTATAATCTTGTTTATGCAACAATTCTACTTTAACGATCGGCTTCATTTTTAGCTCAGCTGACTATAAGTCATCTGAGCTATAGTCGTGATCCATTGTCCGTCGTCCGTCCGTCTGTCGTGCCGTCCGTCCGTAGATGTGGCACGTTTTGAAACCGTAAGACCTAGGAATCCAAAATTCAGCATAATGTTAGATGTCCCCAAGATCTCCTTTCAAGCCGAAAACTGGGTCTTTGCGACTTCATTCCTTTGAGAAATTAAGGAAAAACCTCAATTTTTTATTAAAAACCTATTTTCACACTTCAGGACTGCCTAATATCAAAACCACTCATCTGTTTTTCCTCATATTTCCTATAAATAATCCTCTATATAATTCCTATGTACATGCCAGAAAATAGGTCTGTATTTTATAATTTAAGAAAGTTATGGGCCCAAACATAATGCATCTTGTAAATAATCAGGAAAGAAATTTTATCACTTAACACAAAACTTGTTAAAGCTAAGCACTTTTTTTCCAGTAATATTACTTTTATTAATCAAAATTAAATTGTATACCCAAAATTAGATCATAATCTTTTAAATTTTTTAAAATATTAGCAAAAATAAAAAATTGGTATCTTAAATTTTGCCCAACTTTGACCATGGCACGTTTTTTTGCTGTAACTGCTGTGGATTTAATTTTCACAGCATGTTTTTGTTAGCATTTCAACTGTTAACACCAAAAATTTGAAACCAATTGATCAAAAACTGTAGATTTTATTCAAGTTTTCAAGCACCATGTCACATATTGCTAGTGTTATGCAGTTTGCTAGAGCTCAGCTCCCGAGCTTCAGCTCTTAGTTCCTTAAATTTGGCATACAGTTAGATTTCTCCAAAATCCCCTACCATGCCAAGAATTTGGTCACTAGGACTTAATTCCTTCGAGATATCAATGAAAAACTTCATTTTTCCATTAAAAACTCATTGTTACACTTTAAGACTGCCTAATATCAAAACCACTGATCTGACTTTGATCATATATAATATACATATTTTTTTATACATTCGCTATGCACATGCCAGAAATGATGTCAGTATTGTGTATTTTTTTTAAGTTACTGGCCCAAACATAATGCACTTTGTAAAAAATCAAGAAATATATTTACTCCCTTAACAAGGGCATTGCTGAAGCTAGAGATTTTATTGTCAGGGATGTAACATTATTTAATCAAGATTCAATTGAATACCCAAAATTAGTTCTGAATTTTTCAAATTTTATAAGTTATTAGTATAAATATAAAATTAGTACCTTAAATTTTGCCCAACTGTGACCATGGCACGTTTGTTTCCTGAGAGCACTGTTGATATAATTTTCATATCATGCACACATAAGGATTTCAGCTTTTTAGTTTAGAAAGCTGAAAGAAATTGGCCAAATATTGTAGCTTTTATTAATGTTTTTTATGAGACCCTGTCAGACTTTGGCTCTCTCCAGCCCCTCTTGAGTCACCTGTATGTTGACCTTGTTGACCTTTCATCAAATTATGCACGCTTGAGGCGAGAATCCAGGCAGCTTATGGCCAGCCACAGTTGATCCAGGTGTCCAACCCAACTTATCTAGTAGTTTTAACCAACAACATAACAATAAACAATAAATTAATAAATTTTTCTTGGTTTTTAATAACAAATTAAAGAAAAATAGAAAAGGAATTTGTTAGTTTATAATAACAGGAAATTAACTTGCAGTTACTGATGATATAAGAATCTTGTATCGATGGGTAGAATGTCACATATTCCAAATAACACCATGCAGTCACCTATGGCATTTTTCAGTTCATTTTTAATGATAAAGAAGTAAATCATATTATTCATTACTAATCATGAGGGATTATATGAAGTAAATTAATGATAGACAAAGATGCAGTTGATAATATTAATCTAGATTCCTACTGTGTCTAGTGTGTACATTGATGTGAAATTAGTCCAAAATGAATTTTTTACAGTTATTTTTTAATATAAATAAAAGCCATAAAACCAGGTACTTATGATCATTATTTAAATGTGTGAATTTTGTATATTCTGGATTCTCAAAATCATTGTTTGGTGAAAACTGAATAAATACGAGACATGGTGCAAATACTTTGTAATTGTATTTAAATACGAATATGATTATGTACTCCATTATAAAATTTCTTGCATAAAGAATGGGAATTCAGGTAAAAATGAAAGTATATGAATACTCGTGCAAATACTTCCAAAATGTATTCATGAATGCATTCATGAATATATTCTTTAATATTATTTTAATAATCATATCAGTTATATTTCATTTTAAAAAATCATATGATTCTCTTATTATTTTTAATAAAAATTATATTTGGGACAATATTTGTAATTTTTTTAATAAATAGTTAAACTCTTATATTATATGTTCTGCTTATAAGTTATATGGCCAAGTCAAAATCTATGTGACAATAGCACTCCATTTGTTAATAAAATAAATGAAATCAATCCTCTTCCCTGTCTCCAAAGATACTATCAAAATCATACATACAACTCATAATACAGCTTATATTTATTACCACACAAAACCAGCATGTGCCTCATTTCTAAAAAATATTTTTTTGTCATATATAACAGCTGAGCGTCGTGACCCATAGGTCCCTTGTTTTAACATTCCCTAGCGAGGTGTATTATATGGCCTCATGGGATGACACTACTGGATTTTGATCATATAGGCCTACTGCTCGTCATAACAAACTTTCATCTGTATGTGAACTTATGTTAGTTACATTGTTGCAAATCAAAACCGCAATGTTACAAGTTCAAGGGGCATACAAAAAAGCTGAAAATAAAAATACACATTCTGTGAATCTATATTCATTTCTGCCCATGTAAAGTAACAACAATAAAAGTGCAGTGTATGTATCTGGTAAAAATGGGGATATTATATATGGCCCATCAATAAATCTAGACCTCTATTGATTTATATATAAAAGTGGATGATCAATATCAATTTTGGGGTCACAAGGTCAAAGGTCAAGGCCACAGGAGCCATCTGTCCAAAAATTAGTTTCTGGATGATAATTCCTGCTTTTATTGATGTATAGATTTCAAACTTGACTTATATATGTCCCATTGAAAAAGCAAGACCCCAATTGATTTTTGGGTCATGAGGTCAAAGGTCAAGGTCACAGGACCAACATCTTCAAAAAGAATGTGGATTGATAGATGGAAGAAACAATAATTGCTTGCCAAGTGTCAGTATATACTGCTAAAAATGGGGGCCTATTCTTGAAGGGGGGGGGGGGCCTACTGTGTCTGGGGATACTCTGGCACCTGCGGTGCCAAGAAATATCTAGTTCACTATGTTTTTACCAGACAAATATGATAAGAATTTATGGCAATGTAGAAAGTTTAAACACAATTGGCATATAGGTTCTGCAACAATTTTACTAGTTGTGAATCGCAGCCCATGATGTCGCAGGTCATGCTTGGCAGCTGAGCATCATGACCCATGGGTCACTTGTTTTCCCACTGCCGCTGGCCATGTTTGTTTTTCTACTGTTGTGCGTGGACTGTTATAACAGTATATAAAGGACTTGTATTTAAAAGAAATTTATGTAACAGCCACTAATATGCCTACCTTGTTCACTCGATGTATCATTTTATAAATCCCTACAAACAAATGTGTTAAAGAATTACTGCGTACATCACTCGATCGGCCATGCGCCCGCCAGTGCTAACATGTGCGAGTTTGCGTTTCCAGGTCATGTCAAACCGTAAGGCTGACGTAATCCCACAATCCAAAGGGACATCAAAGTTCTTGGACTTGGAGTAGCGCTGAGAAACCAAAACTGATGTTTTTTTTTACATTTAATGAGGATACATTTCTGGTCATTCGCTGGTTATATAATCCTGCACTGCAGTAATCTGCCGAGCTCACGCAAGTACACGTGCTAGATATTGTTGCCAAACACCATGTCACTCCGCCTCTATTACCATATAAGGTTTCGAGGTCATATCAAACCGGAAGGCTGACGTAATCCCACAATCCAAAGGGACATCAAAGTTCTTGGACTTGGAGTAGCGCTGATAAACCAAAACTGATGTTTTTTTAGCTCAGCTGATTGAAAGTCATCAGAGCTATAGCGATCACTCTTTGTCCGTCGTCCGTCTGTCTGTCTGTCTGTCCGTCTGTCTGTCTGTCTGTCCGTCTGTCCGTCTGTCTGTCCGTTAACCAGGCACAAATCGTAACCGCTAGAACTGGAATCTTCTTACTTGACATCCTGGGAGGTCCATGAAAAATCTCCTTGGAAACCAGAAATGAGGTCTCTGTTACCCATATCCTTCGAGCTATGGGGCCCCAAAGTACCCCCCAGAAAAGTCCAAAATTTCATACAAAAACTTCAATATCTCATTAACTACTTGACTGATGGTCATGATTTTTTGGCATACATATTGATCATGAGAGGTTCCATCAGTTCCTGAAGACTGGTGGCGCCACCTGTATTTTTCGATTTTTTTTACGAATTTTTTTCTCTATTTTTGAGATCTTTAAAAATGTGAACATCTGTAAACAAGGCACAAATCGTAATGACTGGACTTAGAATCTTCATTCTCAACACACTGAGAGACCTATGAAAAGTCTCCATGGAAACCAGAAATTAGGTCTCTGTTACCCATATCCTTCCAGCTATGGGGCCCCAAACAACCCCCCAGAAAAGTAAAAAATTTCAAACAAAAACTTCAATATCTCATTAAATACTTGACTGATGGTCATGATTTTTGTCATACATATTGATCATGAGATGTTCCATCACTTCCTGCAGACTGGTGGCGCCACCTGTATCGTTCAATTTTTTAAGAATTATTTTCTCTATTTTTGAGACTTTTCAAAATGTAAACATCTGTTAACAAGGCACAAATTGTAACAACTGGACCTAGAATCTTCATTCTCGACACACTGAGAGACCTATGAAAAGTCTCCATGGAAACCAGAAATTAGGTCTCTGTTAACCATATCCTTCGAGCTATGGAGCCCCAAAGTACCCCCAAGAAAAGTAAAAAATTCATACAAAAACTTCAATATCTCATTTACTACTTGACTGATGGTCATGATTTGTGGCATAACTATTGATCATGAGATGTGTCATCACTTCCTGCAGACTGGTGGTGCAACCTTTATTGTTCGATTTTTTACGATTTTTTCCTCTATTTTTGAGACCTTTAAGGATGCTGTCATCTGTTATCATGGCACAAATCGTAACGACTGGACCTAGAATCTTCATTCTTAACACACAGAGAGGTCCATGAAAAATATCCTTGGAAACCAGAAATTAGGTCTCTGTTAACCATATCCTTCGAGCTATGGGGCCCCAAAGTACCCCCCCCCCCGAGTAGTCAAAAATTTCATACAAAAACTTCAATATCTCAATAACTACATCACTGATGGTCATGATTTTTGGCATACATATTGATTATGAAATGTTCCATCAGTTCCTGCAGACTTGTGGCGCCACCTGTATTGTTTGATTTTTTCCGATTTTTTCCTCTATTTTTGAGACCTTTAAGGATGCTGTCATCTGTTAACGTGGCACAAATCATAACGACTGGACCTAGAATCTTCATTCTCGACACACTGAGAGACCTATGAAAAGTCTCCATGGAAACCAAAATTAGGTCTCTGTTACCCATATTCTTCGAGCTATGGAGCCCTAAAGTACCCCCAAGAAAAGTAAAAAATTTCATACAAAAACTTCAATATCTCATTAACTACTTGAATGATGGTCATAATTTGTGGCAAAACTATTGATCATGAGATGTGTCATCTGTTCCTGCAGACTGGTGGCGCCACCTGTATCATTCGATTTTTTACGATTTTTTCCTCTATTTTTGAGACCTTTAAGGATGCTATCATCTGTTAGCATGGCACAAATAGTAACGACTGGACCTAGAATCTTCATTCTCAACACACTAGAAGACCTATGAAAAGTCTCCATGGAAACCAGAAATTAGGTCTCTGTTACCCATATCCTTAGAGCTATGGGGCCCATAAGTACCCCCCCAGAGTAGTCAAAAATTTCATACAAAAACTTCAATATCTCAATAACTACATCACTGATGGTCATGATTTTTGGCATACATATTGATTATGAGATGTTCCATCAGTTCCTGCAGACTGGTGGTGCCACCTATGTTATCTATCAAGAGGGTACAAATTGCAACAACTGGACCTAGAAACTTCATTCTTGTCATGCAAGGAGGCCCATGAAGAGTGCCTGTGGAAACTTGAAATTAGGTCTCTGTTACCCATATCCTTCAAGCTATAGGTCTCTGAAGTATCCCTCAGAATAATGGACAATTTGATACAAAAGCTGAAGTATCTGAACAACTAATACGGAGATCATCATGATTCTTTGCATGGATATTGACCATTAAGTGTTTTTAGCTCAGCTGACTGTAAGTCATCTGAAGTATCCCTCAGAATAATAGACAATTTGATACAAAAGCTCAAGTATCTAAACAACTATTGCAGTGATCACCATGATTATTTGCATGAATATTGATCATGGAATGTGTCATCAGTTTCTGCAGTATGGTGGCGCCACCTGTATTTTTTTATTTTTACGAATTTTTTTCTCTATTTTTGATACCTCATAAGATGCGGTCATCTGTTAACATGGCACAAATCGTAACAACTGGACCTAGAATCTTCTCTCTTGACATTCTGAGAGGCCCATGAAAAGTTTCCTTAAAAACTTGAAATTAGGTCTCTGTTACCCATAACCTCTGAGCTATGGGGCTCCGAAGTACCCCCCGGAATAATGGAAAATTTGATACAAAAGCTCAAGTATAAAATTACTTTTGTCAATGTCTTCCTGGTCAGCTGAGCGTCATGACCCCTGGGTCACTTGTTGGTTGACCTCTGACCTTTCCTCTCTGCCCGGGGTCCATTTGTGTCTCTGTTTCCACACATAAACCCACATATCTCGGGAACCGTTTGACCGATAAGGCTAAAGATTTTGCACAAATGTAGCCCTTGTAAAGCTTTATAACATACACTAAAAATGGTGGCGCCACCTGCAACCATTTTTGCACAGCGTCCATCTGTTCATCAGCCTTGGGATAAAAACATATCTCTGCATTTTTTGGATTTATCCACCTGAAATTTTGCATGTGTATACATTCTGGACAGCTTTCTTGATTTTATGACAGGTGGTGCCATCTACATTCATGTTTAAGCTGCAGACATCCAAGCTCATATCTTGGGAACCGTTTGACTGATTAGGCCAAAATTTTGCATGTATATGGATCTCACATAGGTCTTTATCATACACAAAACTGGAGGGGCCACCTGCAACCATTATTGCATAGCGTCCGTCTGTTTGTCTGCCATAGGATAATATCACTCATGTCTCGGCAGTGGTTTGACATATCTGCCTAAAATTTTGCAGTTTTATACATCCTGGACAGCTTTCTTGATTTTATGATAGATGGCGCCACCTTCATTCTAGTTTACGCTGCAGACATCCAAGCTCATATCTTGGGAACCATTTGACTGATTAGGCCAAAATTTTGCATCTATATGGATCTCACATAGGTCTTTATTATACACAAAACTGGAGGGGCCACCTGCAACCATTTTTGCACAGCATCTGTCTGTTTGTCTGCTATGGGCTAAAATCACTCATATCTCTGTAGTTGTTTGACATAACTGCCTAATATTTTGCAGGTTTATACATCCTGGACAGCTTTCTTCATTTTATGACAGGAGGCGCCACCTACATTCTAGTTTATGCTGCAGACATACAAGCTCATATCTCGGGAACCATTTGACCGATTGGGCCAAAATTGTGTATGTGTTTAGATCCACATAGGTCTTTATCATACACAAAACTGGAGGGGCCACCTGCAACCATTTTGCACAGCGTCTGTCTGTTTATCTGCTGTGGGCTAAAATCACTCATATACATGTAGTGGTTTGACTTTTCTGCCTAAAATTTCGCATATGTATACAACTTGGACAGCTTTCTGGATTTGTGGTAAATGGCAGAACCTACATACACATTTAGGCTGCAGACATCCATGCTAATATGCAACACACCTCACTCTGTTTCCCCTTGCCACTAAATACATGCCTCACTTCACCCATTCCACTCTGATTTTGGGTATATACTACCATTCTGATGATAAAATTTCCTTTTAGAATCTCTTTCCAGTCAGCTGAGCGTCATGACCCATGGGTCACTTGTTAATTGTATCCGCCAAAACGAAGTTTTGCAGATACTGTGTTTTTGATCAGGTTCCGCTGCCGCTGCCGCCGTATTCGTTACCGGAGAACTCCTCTGAGACTACTCGACTGATTTTTCCGAAAGTTACACCAATTTTCGGGTCACATGTGAAGTGGTGCCCAACCAATTGGCGTAGACCTCTTACCTTTCCTCTCTGCCCAGTGTCCATTTGTGCTTCTGTTTCCACACATAAACCCACATATCTTGGGAACTGTTTGACCGTTCAGGAAAAAATTTTGTACAAACATAGCCCTTGGATAGCTTTACAACATACACAAAAATGGTGGTGCCACCTGCAACCATGTTTGCACAGCGTCCGTCTGTTTTTCCGCCATGGGAAAAAAATCGCTCCTATCTTGGCAGTGTTTTGACTTATCTGCCTAAAATTTTGCAGGTTTATACATCCTGGAAAGCTTTCTTGATTTTATGACAAGTGGCGCCACCTACATTCTAGTTTACGCTGCAGACATCCACGGTCATATCTTGGGAACTGTTTGACAGATTGGGCCAAAAATTTGCACGTGTATAGATCTCACATAGCTCTTTATCATACGCAAAACCATGTGCAACCATTTTTGCACAGCGTCAGTGTGTTTGTCTGCCGTGGGATAAAATCACTCATATCTCGGCAGTGGTTTGACATATTCGCCTAAAATATTGCAGGTTTATACATCATGGACAGATTTCTTGATTTTATGACTGGTGGGGCCGCCTTCATTCTAGTTTAAGCTGAAGACATCCAAGCTCATATCTCAGGAACCATTTGACGGATTGGGCCAAAATTTTGCATGTATATAGATCTCACATAGCTCTTTATCATACACAAAACTAGAGGGACCACCTGCAACCATTCTTGCACAGCTTCCATCTGTTTGTCTGCCGTGGGCTATAATCTCTCATATCTCAGTAGTGGCATGACTTATCTGCCTAAAATTTTGTGTGTTTATACATCTTGGATAGCTTTCTCGATTTTTTTGGCAGTTGGTGCCACCTACATTTATGTTAACCCTGCAGATTTTTAGGCTAATATCTCAGGACTGGTTGGACATATCCCCCTGAAATTTTGCATGTGTATAGATCTCACGTAGCTCTTAATCATACACAGAGTTGGTGGCGCCACCTGCCACTCTATTTGCACAAGTCCTTCTGTTTGTCTGCTGTGGGATAAAATCACTCATGTACATGTAGTGGTTTGACTTATCTGCCTAAAATTTTGCATATGTATACAACTTACACAGCTTTCTGGATTTGTGGTAAATGGCAGAACCTACATACACATTTCAGCTGCAGACATCCATGCTAATATGCAACACACATCACTCTATTTCCCCTTGCCACTCAATCCATGCCTCACTTCACCCATTCCACTATGATTTTGGCGGATACACTTAGTTGTTGTCAACAACCCGTATTCTAGTTATTATCAGTTATGTGCTGGAACATTATGCACATTGTAAAAAATCAGGAAATATATTTTCTCATCACGAGAACTGCTGAAGCTAGAGACTTTTTTCAGGGATATAACTTTATTTAATCAAGATTCAATTGTTTACCCAAAATAAGATCTGAATTTTGCAAACTTTTTTAAGTTATTAGTATAAATATAAAATCAGTATCTTAAATATTGCCCAACTTTGGCAATGGCACGTTTTTTTCCTGAAAGTACAATTTATTTGATTTTCACAGTATGTTTACATGATTATTGCATTTGTTAAAATCTGAAATTTCAAAGGAATTGATTTAAAAGAGTGGCTTTGATTCAAGTTTTCATACACCATGTCACATGTTGTTTACATCAAGCCCACCTAGTACAGCCTTCACCTGTGTTATGTAAACCACTCCAGGCAGCTTGCCTTGGCTCAGCTTGGCCACTATTGACAGGCTTCCCTCTGCCTTGCAAAACCCCCCAACCCCCCCCCCCCCCCCTCCCAGAATGGTGCATAAACTAGATGAATTTAATAATTTTCTGTATTTGATTCATTCTTATTTTAGGCTTTTGCTACATTTTAGATTTTGTATTGTACCTCAAAAGTTACAATGATTAAAATGCACATTTAATTGTGTCCAAAAAGTGGTGTATTGCTATGAAAGTGTGGAAGTTCATCATATATGAAATTCCTTACTTCGGAAGAGTAAAAACTTCACCAGATGTAAAATTGATCATTAATTCAGTAATAAATAATAGCTGAGATAGTAATTAAACAATATCCCTCATTGAACTGACATTGTGTATACTTTATTTGAAAACAAGTTTTTATTTTATTAAATTTATTGAATCTTTTATTTCGGTGAATAAAATTAAGCATGTACTGAAAACTCCAATATACAAAGCTTTTTAACCCTTTACTGTTCAGATTAGCCTGTGGATTGTCACACTCCTACTGTTCAGATTTATTTTGCATTTTTTCCACATTTTGACATGAATCTATATAAGAGACATTTACTCAGTAACCGTTAAAGGTATCTTTGTGAAATTTTCAGCTTTAACTGTCAGGTATATGTCCTTCATGTTGTTTTATTTATTTTCTACATACCTGGTTTGATATGTATGTAACTAAGGTATATACAGGTAAAAACAGGTAAATCTGTATTACCTGTATTTCCACTCACTGGTATATCACCAAAATGACCCCTTTCATCCTGTTCAGGTAACCCATGAACCATTTGATAAAAAAAGGGAAATGTATGGATTTTTTTTCACTCTAAGGTAATTATATATTAAAGGTAAGAAAAAGGTAAATGATTTGGTTTAACACTGGAAAGGGAACCACCGACGAACCAGAATGTGCTAGTAAAATTGGATTTTTCTGTGGGAATCATATATTTTTCACCTGAAAAGCTTGCTGACCAAAAGAGCACATTCTATGACTATTGACATATAACACATATGTTTACCTGTACAGGTAAGAAAAGGTAAATTATTTTTTTTTCTGAATATGTACGCAAACACCTTGTTCATCATTATAGTTACTATAAATTAATACCTTCTCTATTTATGGACTGTATAATTAATTTTGATATAAGAACAGGTGCTTTTAATACAGTAATTAAGTTACCTATGTGAATAGTACCTTTGTTCTTCAACTGATCTAATTACCTGTGACAGTGACAAAATCATGCTGAAAAGTGGCTGGTGAGAATAGGGATAAACAAGTGTCAACTGTGTAAAACCATTATATTTTGATTTTTCAGACATGTAAAACATAAATTGATAATTTTGGTTACAGTTACACATAAAAACATACCTGTACAGGTGAGTTCAGGTAAATCCAGGTAAATTATTTTTTAATGAAGTATATATTTTATACATGTAATTAGGGAGAACAAAAAAAAAACAAACAACTTAATTTTGAGTGCCATGTGTAAAATTTATGAATTACAGGTACTAACTGCACTATTTATTGGGTTACCTGGAATGATACCTTTGATCTTAAACAGATTTAATTACCTTTGTAAGTACAGAATATAAAGACAACTTTTCATTTTAAAAGTGGAAAGGAAATTTTTGAAGGAGTCAAAACAATATGCAGAAGCTATCTTTTAATTAACTGCACAGCCATGAGACTTGTGCATTTCAATTTTGCCAATTGCTACCTGTAAAAGTTTACTCACCTGCACAGGTAAGATCAGGTAAATAAAGGTAAATTCTCATTTTTTAAATTTAAATTATATATTGCACTTGTTATAAGGAACATCGCAATAAAAACTATTTACTTTTGTCCAATGTGCAAAATATATAATTTATGGGTGTAAAATGCACAAATTATCTGGTTACCTGTAATATACCTTTTTATGTCAAATTAATATATTTTAACATGTGCAGGCAAAAACAAAACGCCGACTGATTTTAAAATAAAATCTGGAAAAATGTGTCTACCCTGTTTGTTAACATTTCATGCAATAATAAAATTGCTGTTTAGTTGGTCTGTCGCGTTTATCTGCACAGGTAAAAATCCAGGTGCGACAGGTAAACAGGTGTGCACTTGGTTCGATCAACGATTAGCCTTAATAAACGTTGATATATCCAAATCTTTCCCATTCTAAACAGTGCAAATGTACTAAAATTTGAAATAAAAATCAAAACAAATATGTCTTACACTTGTGAAAACTGTTATTTTCCTAATTGAGGGTATCCATGCAATTTCTTTTGAAGTACCCGCCCCTTCGTGGCTGACGGTGATTGAGCGATAATGAGTGAATTCAGCAATGTGTAGCACACAAGGTACATTAATGACGTGGTTTTGCGGTCTTTAGTCGCAGGATTAACCTATCTAGTCAATATAACGGAAAAATAAAAATAAATTAAAACTTTTACTGGGCAATTAAGATGCAAGACGACACGTCTGTTTGGGTTTCTTTCCTGAATGCTCCAATTCAACCGCGTCATCCCTCAGCCAGCAATGACGCACTGACGCTGCAAACTTTTCTCACCCAATCGCGTCTACTTTTACATCGGCAAGGTTCACGTGACTGGGTCTGGCGTGTTTACTTTGTAAAGTCTTTTAAATGGACAAGGTTCACGTGACTAAGTCTGGCGTGCCGACTGGCGGTCGAATTATTCTTTTTTTTTTGGGGGGGGGGGGGGGGGGGGTTGTTTGTTGGAGTTACCTGGAAACATCCTTTCACGTCATGCAATATATGTATATGCATTAGAAGGGATTCTTTCCCGCAGGGATCAGAAACAACGAGAACACGTACTGATAGTACTTAGATAGTAGAACAATAATTCATTACATATATAATATATATGCACATTAATGTAAACAAATCGTTATAAACAAGAATATAAAATAACGGAAAATCAATATTTTTTATTGTTGGAAAGGTGTTTTTAAAATGTGCTATTGGGATAATGCACATAATACCAAAGTTTATAAACGTGGGAAAACGATACTAAACTGTGAAGTAACACCAAAGAAACATTTTTTTCACAGTACATTTTAATGTATGTTATGTTATTCAAATATATAGGCCTACGTATGTCCAACAATGCCTATCAAAATTATGCCTAGTTACTATGATTTCATAGCAGTACATTCTGGTATCTTAGAGGAAAATTGCACGTACATATCTTTATGCACTTACTTATCCAGGTCTTCAATTTGCACTTTATTTCATCTTAGAGGAAAATTGCACGTACATATCTTTATGCACTTACTTATCCAGGTCTTCAATTTGCACTTTATTTCAGTGACATTTAAATGAAGCATAATTACGTTATGAAATTAATATAAAATGGAAATATAATATATAATTACATTTATTCAATTCAACTTCACTTGAAGAAAAGTAGGAAATTTATTTAATAATTTTGAGATGCACAATTCCTTGGTTAACTAGATGTATACACGAGACCTAACTTCAAATCATATATCTAATCTGGTAACCTCCGTATGCAACTTTGTACATTTAAGCCTTCATATAGTCAGAATGCATAAGTCATGCACTGCTGATAAAACTTCAGCTTCAGCAGGAATGCATGCGGTCTCCCCAGGCTGCAAGGTGGTGATTTCACGGAGATGCAGAGTTCCAGTTAATCATAAAACAACATGCAGCAACAATTCAATAATTCTAAAGAAGCGCCTGGAATGTTCCAAAAACTTCTAATAAGTTATGATCCCTTGGGTGTTTGTTTATTTATTTATTTTGTATTCACCAGTCCCATCAGCTGTAGAGACGCGGACCATGACCTACACCTTGCAATTATACATGTCGTTCGGTTCCCGAACATTGTAAATGATATCCTTTGTTGATTAATGTAATAGGTGCCAATTTAAAGTAGTAATTTCCACTCCGAATCCCTGCCTGGTTAGCCACATGATGTGTGCTGTCTTTCCACTAAAATCTTCTGTGTGATAAGAAAATTTCCGTGTGCTAATAAAACTGTCAATCAAACGTGAAAATGACAAAGTCTGGTGGGTAAAAATAGAAGCCGACACCTTGTGGTATTTTAGGTCTTCGAAAGGGGCAAGTTTGAGACAAAGCCATCAAACATTTTGCAATATAGATATATTTGTATACCTGCGTCTTTTAAATCTTATCTTACAGCAATGGAAAGGTACAATTATATTTCAGTCTAATTTGTCCACCTGCATGGTTTCTCGTCATTTTGAATACACCATGCGCATGCATATCGAAAGTCCGCATCTTCGGTCTTTATATTTTACTTTCACTGTGTCACCGTCACTATATATATACACGCTATAGCTTCTAATTTCAGATTGGCAAATGCATTTTATTCATTTGTCCTGCATGTATCATGACTGAGACTGACTCCGCCGTATGACTTTAAAGGATTATCATGACCAAGACACATTTTCCATATTTAATCCCTGGGTCATGCATGCACGGTGACTGGGTTTTGAGAGCGATATCAATATAAAGCGGCGTTTAATGCGATATATATGCAGGCGGTCTGCGGTATACACTATGTATTTTTTTATGAATATAGGCAGCGAATGAAACCGATTTGAGAAACTGACATGGATGAAATGAAAAAAGGAGTTATAAGTTCTGGTATCAGTGGTAAGATTTTATGTTTAAAAGGTACAAACATTTAACGCAGTACTATTCCTTACAACAATGAATAGCCTGTTATAGGCAAACATGTATTACCAAAAAAATTATTTACTTCAATTCATAATATAATAGGTTATAGTTTTATAATTTTATTTGCTATGTGCCATATATATTTAAGGATGTTTTGCAGCTCCTCCCAAAATCTGTTTCACTGGCAGTGACAGTGCTTTTTTCAATCACTAATGAAAATTATAATACGCACATACTACATACATGTGTATATATATATATAGGCCTATATACACACACATGCACACACAAAAGCGCGCACACGTGCACCTACACATGTAGCCTATACATATACAGAAAGTACTACACATATACAAATTTTGTAAAATCTGTTCAGTATGTGTTGAAACCGTATTAATACATATTTGTTCAAGCGTATAAGTCACTTACTGTCTTGTCTTACATATTCAAGGATCTGGGTGTAAGCGTGCAGTTCCACGTACGTCGTATAATAATTACATCAATATTTCATGAAGTATATTATCATTATATTTTACACTGGAAAATTAACTATATCCATAAATTATCTGGCTCTTTCTTAGTTAAGACGGTATCAATTTTATTTTCAATTCATAAAGTCTCTTAGAATGATTGACAGTTCTTGTGCACGGCCGATTAATTGTGCCCGATAACGATTGTACATAGAATGTTTGGCACAGAAATGATCACTAGTAAACAATCAGACATCACATATATATATACTACATGATATATGACAGTATCTTCGATTTTTATTTATGAAAATATGTTAATATTTAAAATAAATACTCATCTTATTATATGATATCGGTAAAACATGGTTTTCCAGTGCCATTACATGACACAATTAGGAGGTCACTCAGATCACGTGCGTGGTGTCTGTCAAACGCGTCAGTCAGTCGGACCGCGATCATTGGTCACAAGTTAAACCAATAAAAAAAGGGAAAATATATGATCTTGGAAGTATTTAACGGAAGTTAACTCTGTAAACACATTGCACTTGGTTTTCTCACTGGAATTGATAGCCAACATTTAGTGATTTACCGATTTCTGATGAATTTAGCGAAAGTGTCTGATTTTACTCTCGCAGGCGACATGTTACCAGGGCCCACGTAACAAGGCCACGTGAGTGAAAGTCAATCATTTTTATTTTTTTCCAACAAGTCGGCGTCCGCGCCGGGTTGGATCTTGGTCACATGTTAGAACAACTCTTGACGTTTTTCTCTTTCATTTAAGTACAAATATGATAGATGACAATAGATATTTCACCCCCAAAACTTGCCCCAAATATGGGTATGTAAAATGGGCTTTAGCGCGCCCTGGCGGGCGCCTTTTAATTCTAGGCCTGTGACAAACCGTGCGCCCGCCAAGGCGGTATTGGAGTTTAAAGGCTTAATAGTAAAAAATTATAGCTAAGATGATTTAAAAATAATAAAATATATGCTTATGCATAATATAACCTGATGTGGGTTTAACTCTGGATAAATAATGATGCAACTAACAATTCTCATATTTTAACTTATATTTTTTTTTCAATTTTTTTTTACAAATGTATAAAACCTGTAAATTAAAAAAGGATCTGATAAAAACTATTAATGGAAAAATTGGATATGCTAAAAAAAAGGGTTTAATATAAACTTGAATGCATTATTTCCCCGAAAGTGAAATAAAGGTATCAGTCCATTCTGTCCACTTGCCTGTTCATCTGTAAATTTTTTAGCTCAGCTGACTGTAAGTGATTATGCGTCTTAATTAACTTAAGCTAACTTGCATGAATGATGGTGCCACCTCCATTGTCTTAATTAGTTCCCTATGCAAGGACATTTTTTCAACATATCAGTCAGCTGAGTGTCATGACCCATGGGTCACTTGTTATTTGCATCACAGTATCTCAAAACTTATACTGTTTTTCTTCATGACAGTGTTGTCAGAGTATTAGTTTTGAAATCAGTTATTTAGAACTTTATTATAACCAAGTAGGAGGGCCATTTCCTCTTAGCTTCTCATATGCTTATACATATGAAAAAAAATATAGTAGAAATCAGCTTATTTTGCATTTACTAACAAACTTCAGCTGAGCGCTGTGACCCATGGGTCCCTTGTTTTCACTATTTTTGGGACCTTCAGTTAACGTGGCACAAATCATAACCATTGGACTTAGAAACTTCAACTTGACATCCAGGGAGGTCCATGAAAAATCTCAATGGAAACCTGAAGTTAGGTCTCTTTTACCCATATCCTTTGAGATATGGGGCTCAGAATTACCCCCCCCCCCTCCAGAATAAATAAAAAATTTGATTCAAAAGCTGATAACTAATGCCTTGATAGTCATGATTCTTTGGATGCATATTGATCATGGAGTGTTTCATCAGTTCCTTCAGACTGGTGTCACTATCAGTATTTTTTGCGAACTAGTGAGCTTATGCGATGGCGCAGAATTGTTCGTCACCATTGTCTGTACATTAACCAATGCTATCTCAAAAGACAGGAGCTAGCATCACCAAATTTTATGCAAAAAATCAGTCAGCTAAACAGCTCTTTTGGACTTTGCTTATTTTTTTGCTATCTGCATTTTTCTTAAATTTTATAAGGAAAAAGTTAAAAAAAACTTTGAAATTCTTCTCAGAAACTGTCCAGCCAAATTGTTCAATATTTCACAGAAATAATCTCTGAAACTATCTTTCTCAAATTTTTTCAAATGGTTCCAGTTTGGTGAATTTTGGCCGAGTTACAGGAAGCTAAACTTAGTCATTTGGCCAAAAAAGGATATTACAATACCAGAAATAGCTGGAGCTATAATCACCAAATTTACTTGACATGTTGGTCACATGACTCATATTTGAAATAGAGGTATTTGTAGTGCCACCTGCATCAACCTTTCTTGTACGAGGGTCATCAGTCATCAGTACATTAACCCACAATTTCTCAGTAATGGCAGGAACTAGCATCCTAAATTTATGCAAATCTCTGTCACATATCAAATGTTGTGGGATTGAGCTTTTTGTGGCGCCACCTACATTAACTTACATTTTACAGGGAAAAAGCTAAGAAACTATGTAAATCTTCATTTCTGAAATCATTGAGCAAAATTGTTTAATGTTTTACAGAAATGATCCCAGAGACGAACTCTCTCAAATTTGTCTAATTGGTTTGGGTTTGATGAATTTTGACTGAGTTACAGGAATTTGAACTTAGTCATTTGGCCAATTAAGCATTACTGACATAACAATCTCAGATACAACAGGAGCAAGCATGACCAAATTTTGTGCAAATGTTGGCCTCATGACTCATATTTGAAATTGCAGTTTTTGTGGCACCATCTACATCAACCTTTTGCGAACCTTTGAGCCAGTGTAGCTTCATCTGTCATCCGTTGTCAGTTGTCAATTGAGCACTGTAGCCAAAATCTTTCCGTATGTGTAAACAGGTTTACCAACAGGCCAAGATTGTCTGAATCTATCTATAGCTTGGCAGACTGCCAACTATTTCAGATTTGGCAACAAGCCAAAGGTCAGTGTGGACCTATTTATAGCTTTGGCAGACTGCCAACTGTGTCTGATTATGCAAAAGGTCAAGAGTTCACCAAGTGCAGCCAGGATACAAGTCAAGAGTTCACTCAGTGCAGCCAGGTGCAGGTCTAGAGATCACTCAGTGCATTAGGTGGAGCCAGCAATTCCCTCCAGTTCACACAGGGCAACTGCCTTTCTCACCTTAGCCTGGTTAACCCAGTGCACCTGACTCAAGAAAAGTTTGAGGTATTGGCCTAATATTTTGACCCTTCAGTGTATCTTTGATGGATTTGTTGTATACAAGACTGGTGGCGCCACCTAGAATAATATTTGGACAGTGTATGTCCCTGCTTATAGCTCAGGAGGACTTTGATATATCAGCCTGGACAGCTGAGTGGTAAAACGCTTGACTCTCTCCGCTGGCGACCCGGGTTCGATCCCCGGCGTTGCTATGAGAGTGGGTTGTAGTTGCCCGTCCAAGGCCGGTGGTTTTCTCCGGGTACTCCGGTTTCCTCCACCTCTGCAGACTACCGAACGCCATCACCGGAGCCATGGAGAGTGCCTCGATTAGTTATTATAACTATTTGTAAAATCCATGTAAAATAAATAAGTTTATAAGGAGCCTGAAATTGGGCATAGGCATGTATCTCAGATAGCTTTGTTGTATACGAGACTGGTAGCACTACCTATCATCACTGTATGTGTTGTGTGCAAGTATTTCAGGAGTGTTGTTTGTGTAATTGGTTCTTGTTCAAAATGTTTAGAATTTGCATTGTTCATGTACAAATTACACATCTTTGAAAAGTAATGGTCCAGCATTGAAGCACTATACCTGGTGTATATGCCACTGTACAGGTTTGCATTAGGCCTGTAGGCCTTGTTTAAAATGTTTACGCATTTTTCTTCTTTTTGTGAGACCTTCAAATGAAGTGGTCATCTGTCAAAAAGCCCACTGTAACTGATGTCTTAGGACTATTCACAAAATTCATGAATTTTTTGCACTCTGGCAGTCATTTTACTCATTGTTCACCGTTCCTTGAATTCAGCTGAGCGTCATGGCTCAACAGCCACTAGTTTACAACAGTGGTAAATAATGAGAGCATATACACAATGGTGATGTCAAATTTGATTAGGGTTGTGCACCAATGTACTTATGAAAAAGAAACCTTGATAGATACAACACAATGACAAAAGAAATAAGTATATTTTGCATCTGTTTAAAATTGTATAAAAATTTAGCTGCATGCTGTGGCCGATTGGTCCTTTGGTTTTATAAGGACTTAAGTGTTTTTCCTCAGATTTTATACCCCATTTGTTTCTGCTATATTCTTGGAGGTGTATGAAAACTGGAGAACTTGATCATAATCTTTAGGGTCAAATTTGTGGATATCTCAAATAATGATGACCCCTTTATCTTTTGAAATACTGAAGATACCCCTCAAATTTGACACACAAATTGTGTCCACCATGTTCTAAGACAAGGTAAAAACTGATGACCTTGACCTTGATCTACAAGGTTAAATCTTCAGGATATCTTGTGAATATGATAACTTGTGAATTTGAAAAATCCTCAAATTTTAAAAACAAAATGTTATAAACTCCTCTAAAGTTCTCAAACTCCTTCAAGTTCTAAGAGGAGTTTGAAAACTGGGACCTAGGCCTCAGTCTTGTTGTTCTCTTTTTCAACCTGTATAGACCAGTCATGATTGGATTCAATCTTCACACATGTGTGATCCATCATGAAAGAAGTAAGTCTTTGGTGTCAGTAGGTCAAAGTTCAAGATCCTGCGCAGTTAATCTCAATTTATTATCAAATGATGAAGTTCTTGTTGTGAATGGTAAGCTATTATGTCATGCAATTCATCTGAGAGTCATGGCCAATGGGTCACCTCCTTCCCGTCACTTCTGTCAAAATGGTTCAAAACCAAAGTTTACAATTAACAAAATTAATTCATAATGTCTAAGTTCACTCTGTCAGCGGAAGTCATAAGCTATGGGTCAGTTTCCAAAGTATCAGACATGGGCATACACCAAATGACATGTTTTAAATACTATCTTAAATATGAAGAAACTGACATTAAGATTTTATTTGAGAAAAGTATCAGTGCTAGTATATTGAGATAAAATATTATGAACTTATTATTTATGGCTTAACTAACATATTTACTTCATGAATTCATAATGTTATTCCATTTAATACTTGTCATGTTTATCTGCATTTCAGGTCTATATAGATACTGTAGGAGATGCTGGTAAATACCAGGCCAAATTACAAGATATCTTCCCAAATCTTGAAATTACTGTTGCTGCAAAAGCTGATGCCCTTTACACCATTGTCAGTGCTGCCAGTATATGTGCCAAGGTAAGGTATGAAACCATTTGGCCAAATTGTTAAATATCGCACAGAAATGATCCAAGGGTAATGCTTTCTGAAGTTTGTTCAAATGGTCTCAGTTCAGTGACATTTGGCTGAGTTATGGGAAGCTGAATTTAGTCATATGCCATAACAGCCCATTTTAGCTCAGTGGCTACAAAGATCTTCTTCTCAAAAACCATTGGGCCAAATTCTTAAATCTCACACATTAATCATCCTTAGATGTTGATAATTCAAGTTTGTTCAAATGGTTTTGGTTCAGTGATTTTTGGCTGAGTTATTGGAAGCTTAACTTAGCCATTTTGCTTTATTTTCCCATATGAGTTATAAACCTGCAAAACGTTTTTTGACTGATGCCACTGAGGCCAATTTGTTTAATATTTTACAAGAATAATCCCCTGAATAATTCTTATAATAATTGTCTTTTATGGTTCCAAAGAATGAATTTAGGCTGAATAATAAAGATTGAATTGAGTCATTTTACCATATATGTTAGCTGTGTGAAGCAGATACATCTAGCTTCGAACCAGTTTACCACCATCTGTTACATCATGCCTCCAGACATTTAGATTTCAGGTTATCTTTGGTTAATATTGACAAGAATGTTTTTTAAAAACTTTTTAAAAATGTTGATTTATAATTTTAAATATTCCTCATGCCAGGGCAATGTTTACAATCACAGGTATACATTAATCCATACTGTTTCGAAAATGACTGGAGCTAGCATCATGAAATTTAATGCCAAAAATTAGCCATCCGTAAAAAAATCTGCATTTTTAGCGAACCTGTGAGCTTATGCGATGGCCCAGCATCGTCCGTCCGTCGTCAGCCATCCGCTGTCCAGGGCTGGCTTTCCGCCATCCATGGCTGTAAGTCAGAAACTGTCAGAGCTAGCAGCTCCAAATTACATGTAAGAATTCGTCACATGTGAAACTTGGTGCCCTGGAGCTTATTATTGGGTATCTGCATTAATTTAGATTTTATAGAGAAAAAGCTTAAAAACCTTTAAAAATCTTCTACTCTGAAACTGTCCAGCCAAATTGTCCAATATTTCACAGAATTGATCTCTGGAACAATCTCTCCCAATTTTTTTCGAATGGTTCCAGTTCGGAGATTTTTGGCCGAGTTACAGGAGGTTGAACTTAGTCATCTGTCCAAAAAGCACACTAAAATTAAAATCTCAGAAACGGCTAGAGCTATAATGACCAAATTTTATACCAATGTTTGTCACATATGTCATATCTGATTTTGAGGTATTGGTGGCGCCACCTACATTGATGTGTTTTTTACAAGCGAAAATGTAAGTTTAAACTCTTCTAGCTTATACACTGATTTATGATGAAACTGTTCAGCTGATTGGTTTAAACTTTACAAGAATTATTCTATGGTAGGATTCTGCCAGTTTTATAAGAATAGATTGGGTAAATACAGTTTTAAAAAAGCATTGTAGCCATTTGAAAAAGGCTTTCTGTATTTGATAACAGATTTGACGTCATGCAGCCAAGTCAAGAGGTCACTCAGTACAAACAGGTGGGGTCCAGACATCACCATGTCAACTGACCTGGCTCTGGGGGGTGTCTAGACAATGTGTCTAGACGTCTAGACACAGCGTCTAGATGTCTGGAGACAATGTTTAGATGCAGAATTCCCAGATTATTGGAACTATATCTTTCAACTGTTTGAAAAAACTTGGTTTGCATTTAAAGCAAATCCGGTTTATCATCAGGTCACATGTGAACTGCTGCGCCTTCATTTTTGGTTGACCTCTGACCTTTCCTTGCTGCCCAGTGTCCATTTGTGCGTCTGTTTCCACACAAAAACCCACATATCTCGGGAACCGTTTGACCAATCAGGCTAAAAATTTTGCACAAATGTAGCCCTTTGATAGCTTTATAACATACACTAAAAATGGTTTTGCCACCTGCAACCATTTTTGCACAGCGTCCATCTGTTCATCTGCCTTGGGATAATATTACTCATATCTCAGCAGTGGTTTGACTTATCCACCTGAAATTTTGCAGGTTTATACATCCTGGACAGCTTTCTCGATTTTATGACAGGTGGCACCACCTACATTCACATTTACTCTGCAGACATCCAAGCTCATATCTCGGGAACTGTTTGACCGATTGGGCCAAAATTTTGCATGTGTAAAGATCTTACTAGCTTTTCATCATAGGCAAAACTGGTGGTGCCACCTGCAACCACTTATGCACAGCGTCCATCTGTTCATCTGCCTTTGGATAAAATCACTCATATCTCAGCAGTGGTTTGACTTATCCACCTGAAATTTTGCAGTTTTATACATCCTGGACAGGTTTCTTGATTTTTTTATGACAGGTGTCGCCACCTATATTCACATTTACTCTGCAGACATCCAAGCTCATATCTCGGGAACCATTTGACTGATTAGGCCAAAATTTTGCATGTGTATAGATCTCACATAGCTCTTCATCATAGGCAAAACTGGTGGTGCCACCTGCAACCATTTATGCACAGCTCCCATCTGTTCATCTGCCTTAGGTTAAAATCACTCATATCTCAGCAGTGGTTTGACTCATCCACCTGAAATTTTGCAGGTATTTTACATCCTTGACAGCTTTCTCAATTTTATGACAGGTGTCGCCACCTACATTCACGTTTACTCTGCAGACATCCAAGCTCATATCTCAGGAACCGTTTGACCGATTAGGCCAAAATTTTGTGTGTGTATAGATCTCACATAGCTCTTGGCGTCACCTGCAACCACTTATGCACAGCATCCATCTGTTGATCTGCCTTGGGATAAAATCACTCATACCGCGGCAGTGGTTTGACTTATCCACCTGAAATTTGCAGGTTTATACAACCTGGACAATTATCTCGATTTTATGACAGATGGCACCGCCTACATTCACGTTTACTCTGACGTTTACTCTGCAGACATCCATGCTAATATGCAACACACCAGGCTGTATTCCCCTTGCCACTTAATCCATGCCTCACTTCACCCGTCCCACTCTGATTTCTGCGGATACACATAGTGGCTTGTCGACTACCCATATTCTGGTTTTAAAATGTCCTAGTCCGAAACTTGCAGGTCAGAAACGTCCATTTTGCTGAAATCATAATGACTAAGGTAGATATGCAGGACTTAGGAGGATCAATATTAAATTTAAAAAATAAACCTCCATTCCTACTCCTAAATTTTGCACAGGTTCGCATTAGGCCTGTAGGCCTTGTCTTAGATTTTATAGAGAAAAAGCTAAAAACCTTTAAAAATCTTCTCCTCTGAAATGGTCAAGCCAGTTTGTTCAATATTTCAAAGAAATAATCTTTTATACCATCTTTCTCAATTTTGTTCAAATGATTCAAGTTCTGTGAATTTTGGCCGAATTACAGGAAGTTGAACCTAGTCATCTGTCTAAAAAAGCATACTAAAATGACAATCTCAGAAACGGCCAGAGCTATCATCACCAAATTTTATGCCAGTGTTGGTCACATGAGTCATTTATGAAATTCAGGTATTGGTGGCGCCACCTGCATTGACCATTTTTTGTATGGGGGTCATCAATCATCTGTATATCAACCCATAATTTCTCAGGAATTGCAGGAGCTACCATCCCCAGATTTTATGCAATTATCTGTCACATATCAAATGTTGTGGGATTCAGCTTATGTTTTTAGCTCAGCTGACTATAAGTCAATAATTTTAGCCTCTTTCAGCTTAAAATGTTTATGATGAAACTGTCAAGTTGAATCATTCAGTTTTTCAAAAGAATTATCGTAGGACATGGTTCTTTCAATAAAATCAGAAAAACTTGAGTTGGTCTAATGGCCATTATTATGTCTAACTCAAACTGAGGACTGAAAAACTGTTCTTCTACAAAATTATTGTTTCAATTATAACTTCTGTTACATGGCACAAAAATTATTCTTAGGTGGCCTTTGTTCAAGTTTACTTGAATGATTTTTGGCAGAATTATTGGACCTTTAACAATGAAAGAACTGAATCTTTTATTTTTCTAGATATTTTGATAAAAAGTTTATGAATATTTCAGCTTGAAAAAAAAGCATTTTAGCCAAAGTCTTTTAGTATGTGTAAACAGATTTGCCAACAGGCCAAGATTGTGTCTGTATATTTACATAGGTTAAGAAACTGCCAACTGTTTCAGATTTGGCAATAGATCAAGAGTTCATTCAGTGCAGCCAGATATAGGTCAAGAGTTCAGTCAGTGCAGCCAAGCACAAGGCATGTGATCCCCTCATGGGTGACATGTGAACACCTCATGGGCACCATGTGATCACCTCACAGACTGCCAACTGTATCAGATTAGGCAACAGGTCAAGAGTTCACTCAGTGCAGCCAGGTACAGGTCAAAAGTTCACCCAGTCCAGCCAGGTGCAGGTCATGAGTTCACTCAGTGCAGTAGCATGAGCTAGCAAATTTGTCACAGTTCACCCGGGGCAACTGCCTTTCTTACCTAAGCGTGGTCAGCCCCATGCATCAGACTTAAGGTAAGTTTGATGTATCGGCCTAATATTTTGACCTGTCTATGTGTCTTTGATGGGTTTCTCATTCACAAGACAGGTGTCCCCACCTACAATGACATTTGGACAGTGTGTGACTTTTGTGCCTGTTTATTTCTATAGAGGAATTTGATATATCATCCTAAAATAGGGCATATTTATACCTATCGTATTTTAATTATCGTATACTTGTCATATACAAGACTGGTGATGCCACCTACAATAATTTTTTGCACAGTGTGCGTCCCTGCTCATTTCTCAGGAGGGGTTTGATATATCAGTCTGAACTTGGGCATATGTATATATCTCTGAAACCTTTTTGTATACAAGACTGGTGGTGCCAGCTACAGTCATTTTTAGCTCAGCTGACTGTATGTCAACTGAGGTATAGGAGTTGCGCTTTGTCAGTCGTCCGTCTGGATGTCCAGCCGTCCGTTAGCAAGGCACAAATCATAACAGCTGGTCCTAGAAACTTCTAATTGAACATCCAGGGAGGTCAATTAAAAATTTCCTTGGAAACCTGAAATTAGGTCACTGCGACCTTTTTCCTTCGAGCTATGGGGCTTGAAAGTACCCCCCAGAATAGTAAAAAATTTGATACAAAACCTCCAATATTTTGATAATTAATGCATGGTTTGTCATGAATCTTGCCTTAAATATTGACCATGACTAGTTTTGTCAGTTCCTGAAACGTGGTGGTTTTCCTATTTTAACCAATATTTTTCTATTTATTTACTATAAAATGACAACAATCATGTCAGTTTCTCAGCTGTCATTACATCTGGTGTCCCAGAACCTGGGGTGTTTATTGATCATAAGTGGATGCCCTATACTAATCACCCTGTCTGTCAGTCTGTCTGTTTCTATGTCTGTCTGTCAATCCGTCCATCCACACAAAGTAGTTTCCAGATGATAACTCCAGTTAAGTTTGATATATTTTCAAACTTAACTTATAAATGGCCCACCACCCAAGTAAGAACCATGTTGATTTTGGGGTCCAACGGACAAAGGTCAAGGTCACAGGACCCATTTCTTTAAAAAGAATGCATATGCATTTGAAGCCAAACTTTTCATCGCAAATCTTCCATCTTCAAGATATTGCTAACCTGCCACTAGGGAAAGATTCTGGGTTTTTTGGGGTCATAGGTCTAGGTCAAGGTCACAGGGCCCATCCATTCACAAATTAGTTTATGAATGATAACTCTGATTTGGATAGACAGACTGGCTTCAAACTTGATTTAAGTCCAGCGATCTAAGTTGAAGGTCACAGAAGCCACATCTTTAAAAAGATTGTGGATGCACTGTAAATCAAACTTTTCATCCTGAACTTTCCAACATTCACACATGGCTTGCTTGCCCAAAGTGAGGAAACCTGTAGAATTTGAGGTTATCTGGTCAGAGGTCAAGGTCTTTATAGCGAACCTGTGAGCTTATGCGATGGTGCGGCGTCGTCCGTCCTGTGTCGTGCGTCGTGTGTCGTCTGTACGTTAACCATAGCTATCTCGAAAACGGCAGGAGCTAGCATCACCAATTTTTTAGCTCAGCTGACTATAAGTCATCTGAGCTATAGTCGTGGTCCATTGTCCGTCGTCCGTCCGTCTGTCCGTCCGTCCGTCCGTCCGTAGATGTGGCACGTTTTGCAACCGTAAGACCTAGGAATCCAAAATTCAGCATAATGTTAGATGTCCCCAAGATCTCCTACCAAGCCAAAAACTGGGTCTTTGCGACTTCGTTCCTTTGAGAAATTTAGGAAAAACCTCAATTTTTTATTAAAATCCTATTTTCACACTTCAGGACTGCCTAATATCAAAACCACTCATCTGTTTTTCTTCATATTTACCATAAATATTCCTCTATATAGTTCCTATGTACATGCCAGAAATTAAGTCTGTAAAGTATAAATTCTTTAAGTTATGGGCCCAAACATAATGGACTTTGTAAAAAATCAGGAAAAATAATAACTCACTTAACATGAAAAATTTTGAAACTAGAGTCTATTTTCTCAAGTATATAACTATGTTTAATTAAGATTCAATTGTTTACCCAAAATTAGATCTGAATTTTGTAAATTTTTTAAGTTATTAGCATAAAAAAAAAATCAGTACCTTAAATTTTGCCCAACTTTGACCATGGCACGTTTTTAGCTCAGCTGACTGAAAGTCATCTGAGCTATAGCGATTACTCTTTGTCCGTCGTCCGTCTGTCCGTCTGTCCGTCCATTAACCAGGCACAAATCGTAACCGCTAAACCTGGAACCTTATAACTTGGGATTCTGAGAGGTACATGAAAAATCTCCTTGGAAACCAGAAATTAGGTCTCTGTTACCCATATCCTTCGAGCTATGGGGCCCCAAAGTACCCCCCAGAAAAGTCAAAAATTTCATACAAAAACTTCAATATCTCATTAACTACTTGACTGATGGTCATGATTTTTGGCATACATATTGATCATGAGATGTTCCATCACTTCCTGCAGACTGGTGGCGCCACCTGTATTTTTCGATTTTTTACAAATTTTTTTCTCTATTTTTGAGACCTTTAAAAATGTGAACATCTGTTAACAAGGCACAAATCGTAAAGCCTAGATCAGAATCTTAATTCTTGATACACTGAGAGGTCCATGAAAAATCTCCTTGGAAACCAGAAATTAGGTCTCTGTTACCCATATCCTTTGAGCTATGGGGCCCCAAAGTACCCCTCAGAATAGTAAAAAATTTCATACAAAAACTTCAATATCTCAATAACTACAACACTGATGGTCATGATTTTTGGCATATATATTGATCATGAGATGTTCCATAAGTTCCTGCAGACTGGTGGCGCCACCTGTATTTTTCGATTTTTTTACGAATTTTTTCCTCTATTTTTGAGACCTTTCAGCATGTAGTTATCTGTCAACAGGGTACAAATCGTAAGGACTGGACCTAGAATCTTCATTGTTGACACACAGGGAGACCCATGATAAGTATCCATGGACACCTGAAATTAGGTCTCTGTAACCCATATCCCTTGAGCTATGGCACTCCAAAGTACAGCTCAGAATAATGGAAAATTTGATACAAAAGCTGAAGTATCTGAACAACTAATGCAGAGATCACCATAATTGTTTTCATGGATATTGATCATGGAGTGTTTCATCAGTTTCTGCAGACTGGTGGCACCACCTGTATTTGTTCGGGTTTTTTTACGAATTTTTTCTCTATTTTTGAGACCTTTAAAGTTATGAACATCTGTTAACAGGGCACAAATCATTAAAACTGGACCTAGAACCTTCATTCTTGACACACAGGGAGACCCATGAAAAGTCTCCATGGAAACCTGAAATTAGGTCTCTGTTACCCATATTCTTTAAGCTGTATGGCTCCAAATTACCCCCCAGAATAATGGAAAATTTGATACAAAAACTGCAGTATCTCAATAACTACAACACTGATGGTCATGATTTTCGGCATACATATTGATCATGACCTGTTCCATCAGTTTCTGCAGACTGGGTGCGCCACCTCTATTTTTTTCAAATTTTTACGATTTTTTTTCTCTTTTTTTGATACCTTTAAAGATGTGGTTATCTGTCAACAGGGTACAAATCGCAACAACTGGACCTAGAATCTTCATTCTTGTCATGCAAGAAGGCCCATGAAAAGTGCCTGTGGAAACTTAAAATTAGGTCTCTGTTACCCATATCCTTCAAGCTATAGGACTCCGAAGTATCCCTCAGAATAATGGACAATTTGATACAAAAGCTGAAGTATCTGAACAACTAATGGGGAGATCACCATGATTCTTTGCATGGATATTGATGTTTGTAAGTGTTTTTATTAGTTTCTGCAGACTGGTGGAGCCACCTGTATTTTTGTACCCCCCAAAACGAAGTTTTGTGGATACTATGTTTTTGACCGGGTTCCTCCGCCGTTGCCGCGTTCGTTTCCAGAGAGCTCCTCTGGGACTTGATTTTATCAGCTTTCCAAGCTCATATCTCGGGAACCGTTTGACTGTTCAGGAAATAAAATTTATACTAATGTAGCCCTTGGATAGCTCTATAACATACACAAAAAATGGTGGCGCCACCTGTAACCATGTTTGCACAGTGTCCATCTGTTCATCTGCCTTTGGTTAAAATCACTCATATCTCTGCAGTGAATTGACTAATTCACCTGAAATTCAGCATGCGTACACATCCTGGATAGCTTTCTTGATTTTATGACAGGTGGCGCCACCTACATTCTCATTCACGCTGATGACATCCAAGCTCATATTTCGGGAACCGTTTGACCGATCGGGCCAAAATTTTGCATGTATATAGATCTAACATAGCTCTTTATCATACACTAAACTGGTGGCGCCACCTGCAACAATTTTTGCACAGCGTCTGTAATTTGTCTGCCGTGCAATAATGTCACTCATATCTCGGCAGTGGTTTGACATATCTGCCTAAAATTTTGCAGTTCTATACATCCTGGATAGCTTTCTTGATTTTATGACAGGTGGCACCACCTACATTCACGTTCACGCTGATGACATCCAAGCTCATATCTCGGGAACCGTTTGACCGATTGGGGCCAAAATTCTGCATGTGTATAGATCTAACATAGCTCTTTATCATACAAAAAACTGGTGGCACCACCTGCAACCATTTTTGCACAGTGTCTGTCTGTTTGTCTGCCGTGCAATAAAGTCACTCACATCTTGGCAGTGGTTATACATATCTGCCTAAAATTTTGCAGTTTTATACATCCTGGATAGCTTTCTTGATTTTATGACAGGTGGCGCCACCTTTATTCTAGTTCATGCTGCAGACATCCAAGCTCATATCTCGGGAACCATTTGAACGATTGGGCCAAAATTTTGCATGTGTATAGATCTCACATAGGTCTTTATCATACACAAAACTGGAGGGGCCACCTGCAACCATTTTTGCACATTTTGCACAGCGTCTGTCTGTTGGTCTGCCGTGGCCTAAAATCACTCATTTCTCTGTAGTGGTTTGACATAACTGCCTAAAATTTTGCAGGTTTATACATCCTGGATAGCTTTCTTGATTTTATGACAGGTGGCGCCACCTACATTCTAGTTAACGCTGCACACATCCAAGCTAATATCTCAGGAACCATTTGACCGATTGGGCCAAATTGTGCTTGTGTTAAGATCTCACATAGGTCTTTATCATACACAAAACTGCAACCATTTTTGCACAGCGTCTGTCTGTTTGTCTGCCGTGGGCTAAAATCACTCATATCCATGTTGTGGTTTGACTTTTCTGCCTAAAATTTTGCATATGTATACAACTTGGACAGCTTTCTGGATTTGTGGTAGGTTGCACAACCTACATACACATTTAGGCTGCAGACATCCATGCTAATATGCAACATACCTCACTCTGTTTCCCCTTGCCACTCAATCCATGCCTCACTTCACTCTGATTTTGGCAGATACACGTAGTCACTTGTCGGCTACCCGTATTCTAGTTTTTAAAGTTTACACATTTTTCCTCTATTTTTCAGATATATAAATACAGACTAAATCTTGGCCTGTTGGTTAATCTGTTTGATGCTTCAGTTGAATGGGTATCTACCATTCTGATGATAAAATTTCCTTTTGTGAATCTCTTCCCAGTCAGCTGAGCGTCATGACCAATGGGTCACTTGTTTTCCTGTAAGCACCATTGATTTAATTTTCACAGCATGTAAACATAAATATTTAGTTTGTCTAAATCTGAAATTTGAAAATAAAAGCTTGAAAAGTAAGCTAGTTATTGATTTTTTTTTCTGTAGTCACTTGCTTTGATTACAGATGCAGGGTCCCACTCCAGGTCACTGGAAGTCAGCTATGCCAGGGTTTCTGATTTGTTACAGTCACTGGGGGGAGATCCCCTGCTGTGACAGGTGTACAGTTATTCTCATATCACCACTCCAATCATCACTCCCCCCACCCCCACCCCCAAACCCAACCCACCAAGTGTTATGCAGTAATTGTTATTGTTTTCACTGTATCTTCTTCATTGTAATGCTGTTTCCACTCCAATATGCAAAAACTTTCCTTGAAAAAATAATTCAAGGTGTAATCCAGAAGATGCAATGTTGTGTAATGTAGCATTTTTAAAGAAATCAATTTTTTTTAAATGATTTTAACAAATATAAATGAATCCATCAGTATGCTTAAATTTTAATAAAATATGAAGCACATTATGGATAAATAAAGACACAATTAAAAATTGTGAAATCTAAATCAAGTATTATTTTTAGATATTTATTGTTTTGCAGATTTAAAAGATATTTTTTTGTGGTAAAAAATAAATAAACATTTGTATGCATGATGTGGTGTTATCTGACAAGATTGAGATTTATGATGATGCAATTGAGAATTATGAATCAACTTTTATATTCAGATATATATGTTAAATTGGAAATGTATAGAAATATAAACTTAAATTAGAAAATAATTGATGTGATAAAAAAATCAGGATTTAATACAAACATTTGTTCATTATTTTCCTGCCTCAGCAGAATTTGAGACCAGGCTTTGTTTGCCCTGTTTTATGTTGTTAATTAGCTATATTTCAACTGTATATATTTCATAAAAAAATACATATATATTTAATAATATATATTATACAAAAAAAATAGATTCAATTGAACAAATGTGTAAACTTCTGAAATGTCAACAGTTTATGAATATTTCAGCTTGTAAAAAAAGCATTTAAGCCAAAGTCTTTCAGTATGTGTAAACAGATTTGCCAACAGGCCAAGATTGTGTCTGTATATTTACATAGGTTAAGAAACTGCCAACTGTTTCAGATTTGGCAATAGATCAAGAGTTCATTCAGTGCAGCCAGATATAGGTCAAGAGTTCAGTCAGTGCAGCCAAGCACAAGGCATGTGATCCCCTCATGGGTGACATGTGAACACCTCATGGGCACCATGTGATCACCTCACAGACTGCCAACTGTATCAGATTAGGCAACAGGTCAAGAGTTCACTCAGTGCAGCCAGGTACAGGTCAAAAGTTCACCCAGTCCAGCCAGGTGCAGGTCATGAGTTCACTCAGTGCAGTAGCATGAGCTAGCAAATTTGTCACAGTTCACCCGGGGCAACTGCCTTTCTTACCTAAGCGTGGTCAGCCCCATGCATCAGACTTAAGGTAAGTTTGATGTATCGGCCTAATATTTTGACCTGTCTATGTGTCTTTGATGGGTTTCTCATTCACAAGATAGGTGTCCCCACCTACAATGACATTTGGACAGTGTGTGACTTTTGTGCCTGTTTATTTCTATAGAGGAATTTGATATATCATCCTGAAATTGGGCATATTTATACCTATGGTATTTTAATTATCGTATACTTGTCGTATACAAGACTGGTGATGCCACCTACAATAATTTTTTACACAGTGTGCGTCCCTGCTCATTTCTCAGGAGGGGTTTGATATATCAGTCTGAACTTGGGCATATGTATATATCTCTGAAACCTTTTTGAATAAAAGACTGGTGGTGCCAGCTACAATCATTTTTAGCTCAGCTGACTGTAAGTCAACTGAGGTATAGGAATGGCGCTTTGTCAGTCGTCCGTCTGGACATCCGGCCGTCCGTTAGCATGGGACAAATCATAACAGCTGGTCCTAGAAACTTCTAAGTGAACTAGTCAATTAAAAATTTCTGAGTAAACCTGAAATTAGGTCACTGCGACCTTTTTCCTTCGAGCTATGGGGCTTGAAAGTACCCCCCAGAATAGTAAAAAATTTGATACAAAACCTCCAATATCTTGATAATTAATGCATGGTTTGTCATGAATCTTGCCTTAAATATTGACCATGACTAGTTCTGTCAGTTCCTGAAATGTGGTGGTTTTCCTATTTTAACAAATATTTTTCTATTTATTTACTATAAAATGACAACAATCATGTCAGTTTCTCAGCTGTCATTACATCTGGTGTCCCAAAACCTGGGGTGTTTATTGATCATAAGTGGATGCCCTATACTAATCACCCTGTCTGTCAGTCTGTCTGTTTGTATGTCTGTCTGTCTGTCAATCCGTCCATCCACACAAATTAGGTTCCAGATGATAACTCCAGTTAAGTTTGATATATTGTCAAACTTAACTTATAAATGGCCCACCACTAAAGTAAGAACCATGTTGATTTTGGGGTCCAAAGGTCAAGGTCACAGGACCCATTTCTTTTAAAAGAATGTGTATGCATTTGAAGCCAAACCTTCCATCTTCAAGATATTGCTAACCTGCCACTAGGGGAAGATTCTGTTTGATTTTTGGGTCATAGGTCAAAGGACAAGGTCACAGGGCCCATCCATTCACAAATTAGTTTATGGATGATAATTCTGCTTTGGATAGACAGACTAGCTTCAAACTTGATTTAATAATGACCAACCACATATGTAAATTCATTTTAATTTCAGGGTCCAGCGATCTAAGTTGAAGGTCACAGAAGCCACATCTTTAAAAAGATTGTGGATGCACTGTAAATCAAACTTTTCATCCTGAACTTTCACACATGGCTTACTTGCCCAAAGTGAGAAAACCTGTAGAATTTGAGGTTATCTGGTCAGAGGTCAAGGTCACTTTTTAAAAGATTGTTACAATAATCCTAATGCTGCAAGTTCAAGGATATTAATCTCTAAGATTTTTTGGTTTCAAGGTCATTGGTTAAGGTCACAGGACTGTCATTCTGAAAAATTTCTTTCAAAATATCCTTATAGACAAATTCAACCGAGCATTGAGACCCATGGGTCCCTAGTTGTGTTGTGTGCACCCATGCCAGAAATTCAGCAGTGATGTTTGTGTAACTGTTTCTTATTCAAAAGGTTTAGTACCTGAATTGTTCATTTACATGAGAAGTCATGGTCCAGCGTTGAAGCATTATACCAGGTGTATTTCCCAATGCACAGGTTCGCATTAGGCCTGTAGGCCTTGTTAAATGATAGTTACAATAATCCTAATGCTACAAGTCCAAGGATATTAAGTTCTAAAATTGTTTGGTTACAAGGTCATTGGTTGAGACCCATGGGTCCCTAGTTGTGTTGTGTGCACCCGTGCCAGAATTTCAGCAGTGATGTTTGTGTAATTGTTTCTTATTCAAAATGTTTAGTACCTGCATTGTTCATATACATGAGAAGTCATGGTCCAGCATTGAAGCATTATACCTGGTGTATTTCCCAATGCACAGGTTCGCATTAGGCCTGTAGGCCTTGTTTATATATTCCTGATTTCTTCTTTATAAAAAGTCAGCTGAAAAGCATTTTGTATTGGGAAAATTTATTTCAAAGTTATTTCAAGTAGGGAGCACTTTTGCGTACAGAAGGGAGCACTTGGTTTACGATTGGCAGTTTGCCAAGATTTTCCAGTGCCTGGATGTTGGCCATTAGCCAAGATGATGTCAGCTCTGTAAATAGCTTTAACACAGTGCCAGGATTGGAAGAGGCCTTTGTGCTGAAGTTTTACTACTATAACAGCTTGGTGTTGTATTTTCATGGTGAGTTCATGAAAAGAATTGCACTGATTAGTCTTGATAGTATAAAAAATGCCATGTACATTTACACATTACCTGATCAATAACCATTCTTATTTGAACTTTGTCTTTTACAGGTTGCTCGAGACAGAACTGTTCAGTCTTGGACATTCAAAGAACACATCGAAACTGAAGACCTTAAGTTTGGCAGTGGCTACCCCAGTGGTGTGTTTAAGTAGCATTTTAATATTTGTTTTTGTTTTTATGTAAATAATTTTACAATACAGTCAACATCTAAAATCACACATGGAAAAGCAGAAGAGCCATTGTAAATTTTAATATCTATTGACATTGTAATTAAGGAAGTAAACATGTAAAAAAGCATACTTTAGCAGCATGGCTGATAATTTAAAATGCAGCCAGGTAAGGGTTTAAGCTCATTTGACTGTAAGACATGGACTAGTGTGATCACTCCATGTCCCTGAACCTGAAATTATAGTTTCAATGGGTAGTTAAGGTACTAAAATTAGATCACTGTTATAGCTTTTTTTCACGCAGTGGACTTAGTAATGTTTCAGACTTGTTCCATCACAAAATAACTGAACTTTTCATTTCTCACTCAACTGACTAAGTCATCTGAGCTTGTTGTCAATCCATTCATTTGTTTAGACTGGCATGTTTTGACACTGTTAGACCCATGAATTTGAAATTCAGTATACAGACAGATATCTATAGGTTGTCCAACCAAACCCAAAATAAATCACTGTGATTTAGTTCCTTTGGAGAAATTCTGCGAATATCACTGATTTGCATTAATTCTCTGTTGTAACTCTTCAAGACTCCCTCTTATCTAATAACAGCTGTTATTTTGTCTCCCCCTCCATCCAGGTTAGACTGTAGGGTATGTTGAGAACATGATAACTTTTGAAGGACTGCATATTTATGCTTGACATTTGACACAGGTGACCTTGATGAGCCTTTCAGGGTCAGATCTGAAGAACAGGATTTTGGTTAACACCTTGACTTTTGAAGTACATATCTTTTCTTGATACTGTGGTTGTCTTCTTGTTGCCCAGGATTTAAAATTCACAAAATGAGAATTATCGCAAAAATAAAACCTTCTTTAATAAGAGGTCCCATCGTTCGATGCAAATTAGACGAGTAAAAGGCTGACATTATAATCAATAATAGATTGTGTATGTTCAAAGACTGATATTTCCAATTGTTGGCCATTAAAAAATAATATTTTTGTTAATAAGATTTTGTGCACATAATTATTTATATCATTATTTCACATAATAATAGTTGTGCTCTGTGTATAGGTCTTTAATATTGAGAGAACAGAAAATGGAACCTTAATGAAACGCTGAAAAAGCGGAAATTGCAAAATTTTAACCCTATGAATATGACCCCAACCACTCAAGGGAAGTTTGATGTATTGGCCTGGTATTTTGACCTGTCTCATTCACATAACAAGTGTGGCCTCCTACACTAACTTTTGCACGGTGTATGTGCCTGCTTATTTCTATGGTGGAATTGATATATCAGCCTGAAATTGGGCATATTTATACATATTGGATGGCTTTGTCATATACAAGACTGGTGGCGCCACCTACAGTAATTTTTTCACAGTGTATGTCCCTGCTTATTTCTCAGAAGGGATTTGATATATCAGTCTGAAATTCGGCATATGTATATATCTTTGATAGCTTTGTTGTATACAAGACTGGTGGTGCCAGCTACAAGCATTAGCTCAGCTGGCTATAAGTCATCTGAGCTTTAGTCATGGTCCATTGTCCAACATCCATCCGTCAGTCCATCCTTCTGTCCGTATGCCCCTCCATCCGTTAGACTAATGCGTTTTGTAACCTTTCGACCTATAAATAAAAAATTCAGCATATTGTTAGATGTACCTGAGATCTCCTACCAAACCCGAAATTGGGTCACTGCAACTTTTTTATTTTGAGAAATTAAGGAAAACCCTCAATTTTCCATAAAAAAACCCATTGTTTCACTTGAAAACTGCATGATATCCAAACCACTGATCTGATATTGGTCATATTTAATATAACCATTTCTCTATATAATTCCTATGTACATACCAGAAATTAGGTCAGTATTGTGTAATTTCTTGAAGTTATGGGCCCAAACATAATTCACTTGGTAAAAAATCAGGAAATATATTTACTCACTTAACATGAAAATTATTGAAGCTGTAGACTTTTTTCAGGGATGTAACTTTACATAATCAAGATTCGATTGTATACCAAAAAATCAATTTGAATTTTGCCAATTTTTAGCTCAGTTTACTATAAGTCTTCTGAGCTATAGTTGTAGTCCTTTGTCCTTTGGCTGTCCATCTGTCTGTTAAACTGGCGTGTTTTGAAACCCTTGGACCTATGAATCTGAAATTCAGCATACAGTTAGATGTCCCTAAAATCTCCTGCCATTCAACAAATTGGGTCACTAGGACTTCGTTCCTTTGAGATATTAAGGAAACACCTGTGTTCTCCATTAAAAACCCATTGTTACACTCCACAAAGTGGCCAGGCATATAGTTTTACCCATGTCCCTCATTCTGTCCTTCCATCATTCTGAAATCAAACAGTTATCCAGACTTTTTTTGCAATGCCTGCAGGTATTGGCCTGATTTTTGGTTTTTGGGTGCATAATGACCACTTACAGATTGAGTTTGTGTTTTGTCTCAGTTGACCTAATTTTGACTGTATGATGGCTCCTGAACATAGAAAATTTCATGAAAAATAGAAATTTCCATTTTTTGCACATGTACAGACTTTTTTTCGCAATGCTTGCAGATATTAGCCAAATTTTTGGTGTGTGGCTGAATCATGACCAGTTACAGATTGAGGTAGCTTTTTGTCTCGTATGATGGTCAAAGAACAGAATATTTCATGCAAATAGAAATTTTCATGATAAATTCACATGTACAGACTTTTTTTCACAGTGCTTGCAGATATTGACTTGATTTATTGAACCTTGCCAGATCATGACCAGTAACAAAGGGTTTGCATTTCGTTGCAGTTGTTGTACTTTGAAATTGAAATTTTCATGAGAAATGCACAGGTACAGCCTTTTTTTTGGAAATGCTTGCAGATATTGGCCTAATTTTTGTTGTGTGGGTGCGTAATGACCACTTACAGATTGAGTTCGCATTTTGTCCTGGTTCACCTGCTTTTGGCTGTATGACAATTCCTGAACATAGAAAATTTTACAAACTTTAAGAAATATTTCTAATTTGCTCCAGGCGGGGGCATTTGTGTCGTTCCGACACATCTAGTTATTTTATCAAATTCACTGAACCTTTTATTTCGGTGAATAAAATTAAGCATGTACTGAAAACTCCAATTTACAAAACTGTTTTAATAGTGATCGAAGGAATAATCTTGAAGATGCCATGTTGTGGCATTATTTTCTTTTAAATTCAGATTAAACATTTGTGATTTAAAAATAATAAAATATATGTGTATGCATAGAATGACCCAATATGAGCTACACTCTGGATATATAATGATTGCAACATAGAATTCTAATATTTTAACTTATATTTTCAGTTTTTTTTATAACAAAATTATAAAACTTGTAAATAAAAAAATCAGATTAAAACTATTAATGGAAAAAGTGGATATGCTAAAAAAATAGGCATTAATATAAACTTACGGGCATAATTCCCTTGAAAGTGAAATAAAGGTATTAGTCCATTCTGTCCACTTGCCTGTCCATCTGTAAATTTTTCATATGCATCACAGTATCTCAAAACATTTACTGTTTTTCTTCATGACAGTCTTTTCAGAGTGTTAGTTTTGCATTCATATATTTAGAACTTTACTATAACCAAGTAGGAGGGCTGCTTTCCTATTAGCCTCTCATAAGCTTATATATATGAAAACATTACAATAGAATATTTTTCATTTGCAAAAATTTCAAGCTTCAGCTGAGCACTGTGACCCATGGGTCCCTTTTTCTGAATAGCCCTGAATGTGATGTGAAGTCAAACATGTGTACACAAGCCACAGTGTTAGAGGATCATAAAGCACTTTGGCAGTTGCCAGATGTGGGGTGGGTTGGGGGAGCTAATTAGGGTATAAAAATATTTTGAAAATTCAATTTTGAGAGTGCCTGGGCATTTATTACGTTGATTATGGTACTCCTGTATGGAACTTGCGATCTGTCAACAGTTGTACATTAATAATACCAAGAACCAGGCTGATGTACCATGGGGATATAGCTTTTAGTCACAGTGCACCTGTACTATGGAACAGATTGCCTTCACAGTTGAGATCTGAAACAGATTAAAATTGTTGAGTTTCTTAAGAATTTTCTTTTAACAGAGCTTATGGATTGTAATATGTGCCATCACATGTCTTGTGTAGTTGTATAGTCATTTGTAAGTCTTACATGTATTGGTAAAGCTGATATGCATATTAGTAATATTTTAGGAATGTTTTAATTTGATAGTTATAGATTTATTGTTGTATATGTGTGCATTGATTTACTGGCAAAATTTAAATTATGGCTTTTCAGTGTTTTACTTGATTTTATTGTAAAGGGCCATGAGCAATAGTATGTTTTGGTATGACGCTATATAAATTTACATAATTGTATCGCAAGACATAGTCTGGAGATACTATGGTTTAGGCACGGTTGCGCCGCCGCTGCCGCAGAGATTTCTTTTGGACACAATAACTCAAAAAATAGTTCACGGATCTTTACCAAACTTGATATATGTATAGATATGGGTGAGAGGACGACGCCTATTTAAAATGAGGTCATGACCTCAACTAGGAGAGTGACCTTGACCTTGAATAGGTCCAATTTTGGGGAAAATCACACAAATTCTTAAATATCTCAAGAAAACTTGCATGGATTGATCCCAAAATCAAGTTGATCAAAGATCATGGATAGGGTTGTCATGTTCAAGAAACTGGTGGCGCCACCTGTTATTCTTTACTTGTTTTCATGCCGTTTAATATCCCCAAAATTGCTACTTGACAGTACTGTGAGCATTATAAGTCAAAAACTAATGGACAGATTTCTTTCATATTATGCAAATACATAGATATGGGTTATGGGATGATGTTTATTTAAATTGGGGTCATGACCTGTCCTATGAGAGTGGCCTTGACCTTGAATATTGCCATATATGGTGAAAATCACACAAAACCATTAATTTCTCAATAAGGGATGCATGCATTGGTCCAAAAATCAACTTGACCGAAGATCTTTGATAGTAATGTCATGTACCAGAAACAGGTGGCGCTACCTGTTATTCTTTTACTTGTTTTGGTGCCGTTTAATACCCCTTCATTGCCACTTAACAGTACATTTATAACCTGTGAGCATTATAAGTCAAAAACTAATGGACAGATTTCTTTCATATTATGCATATACATAGACATGGGTTATGGGATGATGTATATATAAATTGGGGTCATGACCTTTCCTATTAGAGTGGCCTTGACCTTGAATATTGCCATATATGGTGAAAATTACACAAAATCATTAATATCTCAATAAGGGATGCATGCATTGGGCCAAAAATCAACATGTTCGAAGATCTTGGAAAGTATTGTCATGTACCGGAAACAGGTGGCGCCACCTGTTATTCTTTTACTTGTTTTGTGCCGTTTAATACCCCATCATTGCCATTTATCAGTACTGTGAGCATTATAAGTCAAAAACTAATGGACAAATTTCTTTCATATTATGCATATACATTGATATGGGTTATAGGATAATGTTTATTTGAATAGGGGTCATGACCTTTCCAATGAGTGGCCTTGACCTTGAATATTGCCATAAATGGTGAAAATCACACAAAATCATTAATTTCTCAATAAGGGATGTATTGATTGGTCCAAAATTCAACTTGAACGAAGATCTTGGATAGTGTTGTCATGTACGGGAAACAGGTGGTGCCACCTGTTATTCTATTACTTGTTTTCGTGCCGTTTAATACCCAATCATTGCCACTTAACAGTACTGTGAGCATTACAAGTCAAAAACTTCTTTCATATTATGCATATACATAGACATTGGTTAGGGGATGATGTATATTGAAATTGGGGTAATGACCTTTTCTATGAGAAT
Organism: Sipunculus nudus; assembly: GCA_026874595.1. Lineage (NCBI taxonomy): Eukaryota > Metazoa > Annelida > Sipuncula > Golfingiida > Sipunculidae > Sipunculus > Sipunculus nudus. The sequence continues at coordinate 50,227,930 of CM049312.1, forward strand.
GACCTTTTCTATGAGTGTGGTCTGATATTAATTGTAGCTGAAGATGGGGGGCCTATTCTTAAAGGGGGGGGGGGGGGATTAATTGTCTGGGGATACTATTTCACCTGCGGTGCCAAGAAATATCTAGTTATTATTATTATTATGTCCCTGCTTATTTCTCAGGAGGAATTTGATATATCAGCCTGATTTTGTGTATATCTGTACATCTCAAATAGTTTTGTTGTATACAAGACTGGTTGCACCACCTACTATAATTTTCGCAATGTATGTCCCTGCTAATATCTGAGGAGTGATTTGACATATATATCAGCCTGAAATTGTGCATGTCCATACATCTTGGATAGTTATGTTGTATACAAGACTTGTGGTGCCACCTACTATTGTTTTGGGTTTCATGCATCTGTGCTCATTGCTCAAGAGTGGTTGAAGTATCTGCATCGCTGAAATTTTACAAGTCCATACATCTATGAAGTCTCATACACTAAGACTGATGGTGCCACCTACATGAAGGCTTTGTTATTGATTTTCATACTTTCCCTGTAATTTGAGACTGTTAAATGACAGCAGTTGTCAGTTTCCCAGCTCTAGGTTCATTAAGTGTCCTGAAACCATGTATGCCTATAGATCATGACCAGTGTTATCGGATGAATATGAATATGGCACCAAATGATTTTTTGGGGTATATTTTTCACACATTTTTCTAGTATTTTTGAGACTGCCAAATTACAGCAACTGTGCCATTTTCTGAAACGTGGATGTACTACAGGGCACAAGTTGTAATTGTTGGACTTGGAGACTTCTTGATTAATATCCAGGGATGTCCTAGGAAAAATCTTCGTGGGAAGGTGTCAAAGTACGTAGCCTATATTGTGCAAGCTACATGCCAAAAGCTTCATTGGACACAGTGTCTATCTCCATATTGGTAAATAAGTCACCATGATCTCATTTGCATAAATTAGAGTGCCCTCAGGACAACGAGTACTAAACACAAAATGAAAATCAGTATCACAGCCACAACCAAAATTTCAGAAAACTGAGCGTCATGACCCATGGGGCACTTGTTTTATTTATAAATTGTGTTTTGCAGACCCTGATACCAAATCCTTCCTGGCTAACAACATAGACCCAGTGTTTGGTTTCCCTCAGTTTGTAAGGTTCAGCTGGTCCACAGCTTCAACCATATTACAGGATAAAGCAGAAAAGATAAACTGGTAAGTATAAGTGTCATACAGTTTTTAGCCAGAACTCCAGTACCAAATCTTGCAATGAGTATGAATCTGTAACTTAGCTTGACAATACAAATCAGCTATTTCACTGGCTGGTTGTGGTCTCTTCATTTGAATTCATGAACTGTGATATGGATCTGGAGAAACTTCTGTCTCTATATATCTATGTCTTCTATATATTGCACACCACCTCTGAAAGGAAATGGTTTGACAACAAGTGCTTTCCTTGAAGAATGGTTTGCATTCCTCTTAATGTTTGTTTCAATCCCTGAAGACACTGTTACAGTCAGGGACATCAACCTTCATCTTGATATACAGCCATCACTTGCAACACCAGTATCACTGTCTCAGGAATAATGTCACCAGTCCAGGACTGTGTGATTTCAGTGGTAAACCTTCCTGTAACCACATTACCATAAAATTTACCAGATCATTAGCTAAACCTGATGCCAAACAGAAAATTGTCTCTTCCTGCAAAGTGCATGCCTCTGATGTGGAACAGTTTAGAATGGAAATAGCTGCCTCACTTGTCTTACATAACTATCATGGCTCTATAGGTAATTGGTCTCCAACTACATTGATGGTATCAGATCACTTTTACAGCAGTTCATAGAATGCTAAAAAGCTAAATGAGACCAAATGTCTTCATCGTCACTTAGAATGCGGTGAAAAATAGCTGAAGATATTATATGCAATTTTATCAGTGGGAGACCTCAGACCAGACTCTAACAATTGGCGACCTCGTTATGTTAATGGTTCATTGCCTTCATACAGGTGTGCCTTCATACAGGTGTGCACGGTAACAGAATTGTCCTAGTTTCTCCAGGCATGTGGATGTGTACAGACCCCAGACATGGCAGACATAAAAATTGAATTAGAAAAATTGGCAGAAACTGTCAGTTTGGAAGCAACAACTGTTGCAAAACTAAAAGAAAATAGTATTTGCAACAGAAGGATTCTGTTTTCGTTTACAGACCAAGATATTTTAGAACTGAATTTGAACATTGGACAATGTACGGACAATGTTCTGCCCTTAATCTAGATATTAAAGAACTAAACACAAAGTCTGTCATGCGGGAAGAAAGTAGGGACCGGCTCCAACAAAATCACTGGCAAAGGATAAGGCTTTGAACGAGCTGATGAAGTCACTCGGAGATGACACACTACCCGCTGTGCTGGCCAACTTGGCGATGGTGACACTAGTGAACATGACTAACTGTGCTCCCAGCTAGAAAAATCGGGTTAGCCAAAACCATTACTTATCCCAGACTGAATCTCTACTATACAGGGCAGTGTAGATGTGTTGGAGGAACAAGAACTGGCTACCGCTGGTTCTGCTCTACTTTTCATTAAAACACAGAGGGGTAAACTCGAATATGTAACTTTGGCACAAATGGATTTCGGCTAATTCGCATATTATGCAAAGGTTAATACAGTGCGGGCAGCTGTCATAATATCCGATATACTTGCATACCTGCAGTATAATGAGAAGCATGGCGAGTATGGGCAACAGAACAATTTCCTTTCAGTTATGCAGTTTGACAATGAATTCCGTAAATATCAGGCCAAAGAAGGGTTCAAGTGGGGAACAGATAATATACCGTAAAATCTGAAATTTCGTACCTCGATGAATTTCGTACACGGTCTTTCTTCAGTAACCATAATTATTAAAATGACATGTTAAATTTCGAACTGCTGATGGTCTGTTACGCCACATTTGACATTAGCAGGATTGCCGTGAATGTAACACTGACGTAAACTCACCCTGTTATCTGGTTTTGAACAAGCCTACCGGTCCGATCGATGTGATTGCCATATGAATTATATCTACATCATATAGAATGTAATTTGACTGAAAACTAAGATTTTTGTTTCAGCGACAATAAAAAAACTTAAAATATCTCGAATGGGAGTTGCTTAATTGTCTGGGATGCGAGTGACACGCCGTGAACAACTGACAGACGTCCATGAAGTTTGACGGAGGTTGGAAATAGGATAGTCTGGATTAACTCCGTAAATGATCTCAAGACCACTAGCTTTACATGCACCGTTAAGGGGGATTTCCGTGTGTAAGCCAGGTTCAAATTGGTCTCTTTCAAGCAAGCTCGGCGTTCTGGTGTATGTATTGCCAATGTTAATCAGTTTGAAAATTAATGCTAATCATTTAAAATAAATATCTTGAATGTCACATCAGAAAGACTCAGTTTCGAGTACCTGGGCTCCGTATCGCCCAATAAACAAGTCACACGAGATCAAACGGTACATCAAAGCGCTGGCAGACGTTCATGAAGTTTAACGGAGGTTGGATATTTGATATTGGATAATCAGGATCGATTAACTCTTCAAGTGATCTAAAGACCTCTAGCTTTTTGTGCACTATTAGTGGGGATTTCCATGCGTAAGCCACCTGAAAAACATTCTCTCCGGGCAAAGCCCCGGATGTCAAGCAAGCATGTACGGGTGTCGAGCTTCATGACAGGATTAAATCCTTCAGATATACTTTTCAGATTCCTTTTCCAAACTGATTTAATATAAAATAAACAACACAAGTATAGAAAATAATGTTTTTATTCATGAAACTTCATGGTTCACACGGATGAATGCAAAATCGGCGAGTGAATACTTGAGGCTCCTATTATCGCCCACTGCCGACGAGGCATCTTAACTTGTCAAGACCATAATTTTAAAACTGCTGAAATCGGCTGTTAAATTTCGGACTTACACAAATTTAAATATTTTTTTCTGTACGAAATTTCACAGATTTTACGGTACACCTCATGTCAGTAATGTTGGACAAAAAAGCATACAAATATGAAAGCAAAAAACCTAGCAGTGGTGTTCTTGTAAACACAAAAGGTTCTGTTGATTCTTCTGGCTGAGAAATCTGTCATAGTTTTAGTTGTAGAAATGGGTGCCTGTTTTTGGCGTGCAAATATTAAAAATAATAATAATAAATTAGAGTCCGGGTGTAGCGGAAACCACCCACAATGGCAACATAGTGCCACCACCAAGATTTGTAAAAAATCCTAGGAATGAATATGTGGAAAACCAACACCGTCACCTCCTATCGTCCTGGGAATAGCAGCTCACGCATATTCATGCAAGTCCATTGTGTCAACATATACATGTTTGGATGTATAGTTCAAAATGTTATTGATGTCAAAATGTAGCATGCAAAAATACAGATCAGCTTCTGCATTCTACATTTATCCACATAATGTAAAAAAAGCAGAACAACAAATTTTAAAGGAAAACATCAGGGTAAATACATTATAACAGATTGTAAACCACCGTTATGTTATGGTTCATTGCCTTCTTACAGGTGTATCTCTGGCATGGACGGTAACAGAATTGCGCCAGTTTTTCCAGACACACCTGCTACCAGATTCTCAGTTTTGATGGTTTCTGCTGCTTGTAAACCTTTTTTTGTCACTTGTATGAGGATGTTGTCCCATTAAATGTGACATTAATTACCCCCAACCTATCGTAATGTTATTATTACTATTTAAAGTTCTGGACCAGGTTTGCTGATTGGTTATGATCCATATTGCTTGATTTTAGTCACGTGATAGTAGTACATTTACACCTACAGTAGCATGAATAGCGGATCTTCTATATGGATAAAAATATCAGCAAACCAGGCTGACCTTTGACCATCAGATCTGTAGACAGCTATGTGCACATGAAAACTAGAATACGGGTAGTCGACAAGCGACTACTTGTATCCGCCTAAATCAGAGTGGAACGGGTGAAGTGTTGCATATCAGCATGGATGTCTGCAGCCAAATTGTGTATGTAGGTTGCGCTACCTACCAAAAAATCCAGAAAGCCGTCCAAGTTGTATACATATGCAAAATTTAAGGCAGATAAGTCAAACCACTATATTGTATATGAGTGATTTTTGCCCTTGGCAGACAAACAGATGGACGCTGTGCAAAAAAGGGTTGCAGGTGGCGCCACCAGTTTAGCGTATGATAAAGAGCTTTGTGAGAACTATACACATGCAAAATTTTGGCCCAATTGGTCAAACGGTTCCCTAGATATGAGCTTGGATGTCTGCAGCGTAAACTTGATTGTAGGTGGCGCCACCTGTCATAAAATCAGAAAAGCTATCCAGGATGTATAAGCATGCAGAATTTCAGGTGAATTAGTCAAACCACTGCAGAGATATGAGTGATTTTAACCCAAGGCAGACGAACAGCTGGACACTGTGCAAACATGGTTGCAGGTGGCGCCACCATTTTTTGTGTATGTTATAAAGCTCTCCAAGGGCTACATTTGTGCAAAAAAATTTTCCTGATCAATCAAACGGTTCCTGAGATATGAGCTTGGATGTCTGCAGCGTAAACATGAATGTAGGTGGCGCCACCTGTCATAAAATCAGAAAAGCTATCCAGGATGTATACGCATGCCAAATTTCAGGTGAATTAGTCAAGTCACTGCAGAGATATGAGTGATTTTAACCCAAGGCAGACAAACAGATGGACACTGTACAAACATGGTTGCAGGTAGCGGCACCATTTTTGGTGTATGTTATAAAGCTCTCCAAGGGCTACATTTGTGCAAAAGAATTTTCCTGATCGGTCAAACGGTTCCCGAGATATGAGCTTGGATGTCTGCAGCGTAAACATGAATGTAGATGGCGCCACCTGTCATAAAATCAGATAAGCTATCCAGGATGTATACGCATGCCAAATTTCAGGTGAATTAGTCAAGTCACTGCAGAGATATGAGTGATTTTAACCCAAGGCAGACGAACAGATGGACACTGTGCAAACATGGTTGCAGGTGGCGCCACCATTTTTGGTGTATGTTATAAAGCTCTCCGAGGGCTACATTTGTGCAAAAGAATTTTCCTGATCGGTCAAACGGTTCCCGAGATATGAGCTTGGATGTCTGCAGCGTCAACGTGAATGTAGGTGGCGCCACCTGTCATAAAATCAGAAAAGCTATCCAGGATGTTTGCGCATGCCGAATTTCAGGTGAATTAGTCAAGTCACTGCAGAGATATGAGTGATTTTAACCCAAGGCAGACGAACAGATGGACACTGTGCAAACATGGTTGCAGGTGGCGCCACCATTTTTGGTGTATGTTATAAAGCTCTCCGAGGGCTACATTTGTGCAAAAAAATTTTCCTGATCGGTCAAACGGTTCCCGAGATATGTGGGTTTATGTGTGGAAACAGACGCACAAACGGACGCAGAGCGCAGAGGAAAGGTCAGAGGTCAAAACAAAATCGGGGCGCAGCAGTTCACATGTGACCCGAACATAATCCCGGGTTTCGGAAAATTCCGCCCAGCGGTTACGGAGGAGTTCTCCGGACACCTACGCGGCGGCGGCGGCGGCGGCGACCAGCTGAAAACATAGTATCCGCAAAACTCTGTTTTGGCGGATACAATAAACTACTTTGACAGACCAGAATATCCTATTTCTCTGAGAAAATATCAGCTTGTGGCCATGACACCAAAGAAGTCTTCAGGACAGGGATTATCTTGTGGGTGGTAAGGCCTCTGCCACAGAACATTCACCTTGGATGTTTAGCTGATAATATCAGTGATTTTTAGCTCAGCTGACTGAAAGTCACCTGAGCTATAGCCATCACTTTTTTTCCAGCGTCTGTCTGTCCGTTAACAAGGCACAAATCTTAACCACTAGACCTAGAATCTTCTACTTTGATATCTTTGGAGGTCCATAAAAAATCTCCTTGGAAACCAGATATTAGGTCTCTGTTACCCATATCCTTCGAGCTATGGGGCTCTGAAGTACCCCCCCCCCCCCCCCCCGTAATAATGAAAAATTTGATACAAAAGTATCTAAACAATAATGCATTGATCACCATGATTCTTTGCATGGATATTGATCATGGAGTGTTTCATCATTTTCTGCAGACTGGTGGTGCAACCTGTATTTTTTCCACTTAAAAAATTTTCTCTATTCTTGAGACCTTATAAGATGCGGTCATCTGTGTACAGGGCACAAATTTAAACCGCTGTACCGAGTATCCTCTCTCTTGACATGCAGGGAGGCCCATGAAAAGTCTCCTTGGAAACCTGAAATTAGGTCCTTGTTACCCATTACTTCTGAGGTATGAAGCTCCAAAGTACCCCCCCCCCCCCCCAAGAATAATTTAAAGATTTTTTACAAAAGCTCCAGTATCTGAACAATTTTGAATTGATCACTATGATTTTTTGCATGCATATTCATAAAGGACTGACATTTTGACTTGTCCATACATCTTGATAGCTTTCTTATACATAAGACTGGTGTCTCTACCTACAATGATTTTTTTCTAGTGTATGTCCCTGTTTATTTCTCAGAAGGGATATGATATATTGGCCTTAAATATGCATATCTATACATATCAGATAGCTTTGTCGTATACAGAACTGGTGAGGCCACCTAAAATAATTAGGGCCCCGCTTGAAAAGCGGGTGCCCTATAGTAATCGACCTGTTCGTCTGTCTGTCTGTCTGTCCGTCTGTCCGTCCATCTGTCCGTCAGTCCGTCCATCCACAAATTCTCCAGTTAGGATTGACGGATTGAGTTGAAACCTGAAATATGTATTAACCATCAATTATGGAAGATCCCTATCGATTTTAGGGTCCAGAGGTCAAAGGTAAAAAAGTTATTCACAGTTTTGTATTAAATTTTGGGTCCCTCTTTCAGCAGGGCAGATATCATAATTGTAACCATAATTGTTTGTTCCACCTTAACAGTAGGACAGGTCCTTATGTCAACAGCAACGAGGCATGATATAGTCATAGTCAGCCATTTTTCTGTAAGTTATGCAGTAAAACCCATTACTGAACACCAAGTAAGGTTACACTCTCTTAGCAAATATGCATGCAAAAGGACACACATTTTTAACACAATAACTTGTAAAAAGTATTTCAAATAAGGTCCCAAGACTCACGGCAGTGATGGACCTTTTTTCAAATGTAGAAAATGTGTTATCTCTAAATTGTTTTTAATCCTGAACAGAAAAAATGCCAAACCAGCTCTTAAGTACTGTCATGGATATAGTTGTGTGGTTTTCACATTGCATGTAATATTGTTTTCAGTGATTTAAAACTCCAGCATCAGCTGAGCTTCACCGCCCCTTGGTCACTTGTTTCTGTCTAATACAGAAATCAACACACAATTAAATTTGTCTGAAGTTATTAAATTTACTGTGATATATGAAGGCAGTGGCCTTTCTGAGAGGAAATCCCAGTCTCCTTATGATATTTATGCTTTCATTGAATATTATGTCCAAATGAATGTAATATCTAAATCTTTGTCCGGCTGTAACACTGTTAGTCATTACAGGCAAACTGTCTCTGCATACTTGCATTGCCAGAGATAATTGCATCATATTATTAATATGAGACAAATTGCCTCTTCTTTTTTTATATAACTTTAAAATTTTGAGATTGAGAACTGACTAATGGGTGATAACACTGATTTGAATGTGTTAGTGTGGTGCAGCATAAGTACTGTGCTTGGATGAAAACATTATTCTTTATGGGGAACAATCAGTGAAATGGATGATTCATGAAAAAACAGTTATTCCTAATAGGACAGCTGTGTGTGTATTCACAATAATTCTAATCTATGGATCTTTAAGAGAATGATGGTGTCTCATTGTTTACTCATAACCATTGAAACACAATGAGACTTGATTTCATTAATTGTTTTTCAGTGGAGTCATTTCTTCTCTCAGGGTTACATGGGTTGAGGGTGTGGGGTTGGTCTGAACTTTTTTCCTATTGATCTTTCTTAATATGCATGTATTATGGAGAATGCGTGTGCATGAATGTGGGTGGGGGTGGAGGTCTTTGGCAGGCTAGGTGCATACCAAATCTCTCCTGTAAAAACTGCTCTTTTAAAACTGGACATTTTAGTTTTCTCATAATATGATATAATGTTATTCTTGAGCACACTGAGAAGCTGACATTTTACTAAGTTTGACCTATTAGGGCCCGGCTTGAATAAGCTGGTGCCCTTTAGTAATCACCCTGTCCATCCATGTGTCTGTCCGTCCGTCCACAAATTTGTTTCGGTATGATAACGCCTGTTTCCATTGACATCTGGATTTCAAACTTGACTTATATATGGCCCAATACTAAATCAGGAATCTTCTCGATTTTGGGGTAATTGGGTCAAAAGTTAAGGCCACAGGACCCACACCTTTTAAAAAGTTTGTAGATGCATTTTAGGCCAAACATTTCATCCCAGACCTTCCATCTTGCATAGATAGCTCACCTGCAAATAGAGGGAGATCCCTTTCAATTTTGGGGTCACAACATCACAGGTCAAGGTCACAGGAGCCATCTGTCCAAACATTTGTTTCCAGATTATAACATTGATGATAACAGTGATTCCAGATGATAACATATGATATTGATTTCAACATCACAAGTTCTATACAGGACCATCCTACTGATTTTATGCTGACCAAGATTAGGGTTTAATAAATCAGATGTAATTATGCCTCTGTTGCTTGGGATGCTTCAATCCTTCACCTTCATACACTACTATCACTGATTCAAAACTAACATCTGGTTCAGATATTTAAATATTGTTTTGGGTCAGTTTTCTCTGTCTCTGCATGTAATCAGTCCTTTATTACATTTTTTAGCGAACCTGTGAGCTTATGCGATGGCGCAGCATCGTCCATCTATCGTCTGCCGTCCAGGGCTGGCTTTCTGCCGTCCATGGCTGTAAGTCAGAAACTGTCGGAGCTAGCAGCTCCGCATTGCATGTAAGAATTAGTCACATGTGAAACTTGGTGCCCTGGAGCTTATTATTGGGTATCTGCATTAATTTAGATTTTATAGAGAAAAACCTTAAAAACCTTTAAAAATCTTCTTCTCTGAAACTGTCCAGCCAAATTGTCCAATATTTCACAGAAATGATCCCTGGAACAATCACTCTCAAGTTTGTTCGAATGATTCCAGTTCAGAGATTTTTGGCCGAGTAACAGGAAGTTGAACTTAGTCATCTGTCCAAAAAAGCACACTAGAATAAAAATCTCAGAAACGGCTAGAGCTATAATCACTAAATTTTATACCAATATTTGTCACTTGGTTTGCATTTAGAGCGAATCACGTTTATCATCAGGTCACATGTGAACCGCTGCGCCCTCATTTTTGGTTGACCTCTGACCTTTCCTAGTTGCCCAGCATCCATTTGTGCGTCTGTTTCCACACATAAACCAGCATATCTCGGGAACCGTTTGACCAATCAGGCTAAAAATTTTGCACAAATGTAGCCCTTTGATAGCTTTATAACATACACTAAAAATGGTTTTTTGCACAGCATCCATCTGTTCATCAGCCTTGGGATAATATCACTCATATCTCAGCAGTGGTTTGACTTATCCACCTGAAATTTTGCAGGTTTATACATCCTGGACAGCTTTCTTGATTTTATGACAGGTGGCACCACCTACATTCAGGTTTACTTTGCAGACATCCAAGCTCATATCTCGGGAACCGTTTGACCAATTGGGCCAAAATTTTGCATGTGTATAGATCATGCATAGCTCTTCATCATAGGCAAAACTGGTGGCGCCACCTGCAACCATTTTTGCACAGCGTTCATCTGTTCATCTGCCTTGGGATAAAATCACTCATGTATCAGCAGTGGTTTGACTTATCCACCTGAAATTTTGCAGGTTTATACATCCTTGACAGCTCTCTTGATTTTATGACAGGTGGCGCCACCTACATTCATGTTTACTCTGCAGACATCCAAGCTCATATCTCAGGAACCGTTTGACGGATTGGGCCAAAATTTTGCATGTGTATAGATCTAGTATAGCTCTTCATCATAGGCAAACTCGGTGGTGCCACCTGCAACCATTTATGCACAGTGTCCATCTGTTCATCTGCCTTGGGATAAAATCACTCATATTTCAGCAGTTGTTTGACTTATCCAGCTGAAATTTTGCAGGTTTATACATCCTGGACAGCTTTCTCGATTTTATGACAGGCAGACATGGGGTAATAGTAATAAGTAATAGTAATAGTAATAGACTATTACAGCTTTTTCCATGTAATAGTAATAGTAATAGACTCAAAAATTTTAGCAGTAATAGTAATAGTAATAGAAACAGAAGGCAAAGTAATAGAGTAATACATATTACTTTCTATTACTTCCTGTGAGCCCCTTGATCATGAAGCATATCAGCAAATAATGCCTAACACACTCAATTCTTGTCCAGCAATTGCCCAGGAAGTGCCTGTTGTTGAGGCAAGCATGGGCCAGCTGCCACACTGCTGGTGACCACTGGTGCTAATTACATAAGAGTACTGGACAGAGCAGGTCACAGCCAAATAGGTAACCTGGCACAATCTGTCCTTTGATTAGTAAACCATGGATAAACAGAGGAATGTTTGATGTTATGAGACAGATAAATTGTGTATTATTATATTGACATGTACATCTTATCTCACATCCATCAATCCATATGCATATTCTGAAATGTACCTAGATTTATTTTCACAAGCCAGTTTGCATTGTAATCATACAGATTGCAATGACACACATTTAAGAAAAATAGAATATGGAACCAGATGTAGTTGCAGTGCAGACCCAAAATGTTCATGATAAGCTCATGGTGTTTTCACTACCCATAACGTATGGAAGTCTACAATGCTATATAAACTCATACCAGTACTACAATCACTTTGATAAAGTCATACTGCAGGCACATGTATTATCTATTTAATTTATATAAATATTCTTTTAAAATGATTCTTTTAATACTTGTCTGTTATTTCACAGTACCAATTTTGCAGACCTTCATTCAGTATCTAAAATTATTTTAATTTATATTTGGAAAATTAAATGAACAATTTTTTAAAGATATTATTTTATTTGATTATATAATATGAGAATATAAGTAACTGTTAATATTTGATTATTTAACTGAAATTTTCATATCAAATAATTAGATCCTGTTATGTACAAAATTTAAAGTGTAAGATTGTTGAATACCAAATTAATTGTGAAAGTGATATAAATAATATTTTATTTGTTTTGTAAAATTGATATAAGTTTAAATCACTCTCCATATTCCTAAATTATCCTATGCTGGTTTTGCTGCAATGAAGAAGGGCATGCCTGAAGAATAAAAGCCATGCATGCTACCATTATTGTAAAGTTTACCACCTCTCTGTTCACTCTCAAGATGTACTATGTGATAAAATAAAACATGGCATCATATCCAAATGAACATATATACACTTGAGAAGATGGGGTACTTTTGTCTCCAGTTTAGAATCTGTCCAGAATCTTGATGTAAACAGTAGAAACAGGACACAGCCCTACCAAAATTCCTCTCCTGATACATACATAAAGGACTAAATTGTCAGCTTTGATACTAAATATTAATATGACATAATCATGAATAATTCCTTTGGAGACCATTTTTAGTTACATTGAAAATCTTTATTTATTAATTATGCGAAAGAAGATTAAATCTTAACAGAAGTATGTACTATAAAATAAATTTATGTGAAATATATATGAAAATAATAAAAAATGTACAAGTATGCATATAATTATAAATCAATATTTTACATATGCCAGGGTCTTTACAATGGGTTGCTTTAAAATTACATGTATTCAAGAGTTCATACAATTATCTTATAATTTCGACTTGAAACGCCCCAATAATAATTGAGGTTTCAAAATATATATATATATATATATATATAAAAACAGAATTAAAAAAGCTGAAATAATTAAGATCTCCAGTATCATTAGACTTATTGTTAATGACAGACACAGTATAAGAAAATTGTGTAGGTAACTGGATATAGGTGCTTCTAATATTAATATATAATATAAAAATGTGATTGCAGTGCTAGTTTATAGCACTCATGGCTGCGCAAAGTCTAGAATCCTCCCATCAGTTTATGGAATAGTAATAGTAATAGATACCCCAGTAATAGTAATAGTAATAGTAATAGAAGATAAAATGTGGTAATAGTAATAGTAATAGCAATATCAGAAATTGAAAGTAATAGTAATAGTAATAGTAATAGAACAACTGTAATAGACCCCATGTCTGATGACAGGTGGCGCCACCTACCTACGTTTACTCTGCAGACATAAAGCTCATATCTGGGGAACCGATTGGGCCAAAATTTTGCATGAGTATAGATCTCGTATAGCTCTTCATCATAGGCAATACTGGTGGCGCCACCTGCAACCATTTTTGCACAGCGTTCATCTGTTAATCTGCCTTGGCGTAAAATCACTCATATCTCAGCAGTTGTTTGACATATCCACCTGAAATTTTGCAAGTTTATACATCCTTGACAGCTTTCTCGATTTTATGACAGGTGGTGCCACCTACATTCACGTTTACTCCGCAGACATCCAAGCTCATATCTCGGGAACCGTTTGACCAATTGGGCCAAAATATGTTTGTATATAGATCTCACATAGCTCTTCATCATTAGCAAAACTGGTGGTGCCACCTGCAACCACTTATGAACACCGTCCAGCTGTTCATCTGCCTTGTGATAAAATCACTCATATCTCAGCAGTGGTTTGACTTATCCACCTGAAATTTTGCAGGTTTTTACATCCTGGACAATTTTCTCGATTTTATTACAGGTGGCACCACCTACATTCACGTTTACGCTGCAGACATCCATGCTAATATGCAACACACCTCACTCTGTTCCCCTTGCCACTTAATCCATGCCTCACTTCATCCGTCCCACTCTTGATTTCTGCGGATACACATAGTTGCTTGTCGACTACCCATATTCTAGTTTTAAAATGTCCTAGTCTGAAACTTGCAGGTCTGAAATGTCCATTTTGTTGAAATCATAAAGACTAAGGTAGATATGCAGGACTTTAAAGGATCAATATTAAATTTTAAAAATAAACCTCCATTCATACTCCCAAACTTTGCACAGGTTCGCATTAGGCCTGTAGGCCTTGTTTTAAAAAGATTGTGGACACATTTTTAGCCAAACTGTTTTACCAAAACATTTCATCTTTCACATATGGCTGACCTACCCTTAGATGAAGAATCCTATAGTTTTTGAGGTTGCAGGGTCAAGGTCACAGACTTGCTCTCTTCATTTTCTTACTTTGTAATACACCCAGTATAATTATGCTTCAGTGCAAGGGAATGCTCCGCTTTACAGATCCCTTGTATTGCAACTGTTAACATTTTATAAAATTGAAAAAAAAAATAGCTTAAAAAAATTGGATCTGATTGAACAAATGTGTAAACTGCTGGACTGTCAACAGCTTATAAAAAAAAAAACAAAAAAAAACAATGATCATGGTAATAGTATAGATCAAAACTGCTCACATGCTTCAGTTTTAGCATTAGGAAACACATGGCCAGTTCACAAAATATTATTTGCAACAATTTCCTACTCATCAATACAAACCAATCATCACATCCAACCATGGCCAATATTACCTCTTCCTCTTAGACTTTATCGCCATTTTATATTATTTAGATTTATTACCTTCAAGGTCAACTTCAGCTTAGCACTGAGACCCATGGGTCCCTTGTATCTCTACTAATGTTTCAGAAAAAGTATCAGTAGGAAACATGTACTCAGTTAGTGACCACCAATTAAAATCTTTCATGTCTCAACTTCAAAATCTGGCTTTTAAAAAAAAATGACTTCCAAAATTGTCTTAAAAATGTGGGCTGTGTAAGGGGGACTTCAGAATTAGAAATCATCAAATGGTTGCTCATTCTAGACCTTGGACTGAAGAATTCCGGAATCAGTTTTTCATCTTTTTGGGCAAACCTGTCTGTCATATGGTTATGAACAACCAATCAGATCTTAGTTTACATTGATCATAACTGCAGACAGTAGGGTCAGATAAGATTGTTTTTTGTTTGCCTTGCAATTCTAATAGTTCATATCATATGAGAGTTACTGTATAACTGGCATTAAATAAAAAAAAATTGTTGTACACTAGTGTGACAGTTGCTTGTTGCCTGCTACTATTTCAACTGCCTTTTTGCTGTCATTTCAAATGTTCTGTTTACCAACATGTAATTTTTTCGCAAGCATGCCTCGATATACAGTCGAGTTAATTTTTTTGGTGCATGTACTGAGATGTTTTAGCAGTTTCTTGGGTGTTGACAATATTGCTGTCATTGTTTGTCTGACAAGAAGCATAGCTGTGATAGGCCTGGAATGTTGATTGTGAATATTTCGTATGTTTCAGGGATGATGATGACGACGATAGCTTCGGACAAAAACAAACAGTGCTGTCTATGTTCAAGGCCAAAACAGAAAACCCAAAATTCAAGCGACATATTTACTTCAATGAAAGATGTTTAACAACAGTAACAGATTTTTGAAGTAGGCCTACCAGAGGAAGTGATGACCAATTTTTCTTAACACAGGTACTAAGGGACTGTGATGGGCACACACAATGTTAAATACAAAATGACAACCTGTGAATAACTAACACTTGTACATGGTTTAGGACTCTAAGCAAATTAGAAGGAACGCTCCTCGGCGCTGAACTTATAATATCACAGAGGAGTTTTATGAACTAATTATCCAAAGGTTGTGTTTAGTCACTTCTTGGGATACAGCTATGTAATCTGTATTCTTTAGTCTGTATATTAATACAATGTAAAATGACTTTATTCAGGAACCACTGTGAATCTAATGTGTAAAAAAAGATGAGCACCTAGTTGAGATTAATGTATGCCATAGAAGCTGCATTGTTTAGAAAACTGAATAAACTGATTTGCCATTGAATTGTTTGTTTTACTCAGCTGACAGAAGTGGATAATGCATGCCTAAAAATCCATAATGATACAGGGTTTGTAAGTCCGTAAAAAGTCATAATTTTCTAGATTTGAAAAATCAGTACTTAAAAAAGTCATAATCTTTTTTTAGAAAATTCTCAAAAGTCATAAAAGTCATAAGTCTAACAAATATTAGTATCAATATTTATATTTCTAAAGAAAATTATCTGGGTGTAAACCCCCCCCCCCCCTTATGATCTTCAAGTCATCCCTACGAATTCAATACTTTGGTAAAAAAAACACTTGGACAGTCTTCATTCAGCTAAACATGGGTCCAAGATGCAGAATTTCAAGACATGCCTGTTGTTGGTAGTATCATAAGGTTGTTTAGCGTATAGTATGCACCAGCGGCACTGCGCCCACAGAGGTCCGTCACCCACGGAGTCAGTAGACGTTATACGGTCCAGTGATTACCTGGCCATCGCTGATAGGTCGAGTAGGTATAGCTCTGATTGGTTAATTAATGGAGAGAGTCGCTGCAGCTACGATGCATGTGTATAAATAGTAGGGTATTTGTCGTAGTCGGGCAGTCACTCGCTCACTGACCACCGTACCGTGCGGACGTGCCAGTGAGTCTCTCCAGCCACCAGCCTCCAGCATCCTTTGTGATACCTGACACTAATTAAGAAGATCACCAGACCATCTCCAATTAGCACCGTGTTAGCTCAGTCAGTGAAACTTACACATTGTGTTAAGTCTGACTGGGCCGGCCGGTGCCACCCAAACAGTCCTTCTTAGGACTAACAAGCATCATCAACAACACATAGAGAAACAACAACTTAAAGACAAAGACTACAAGATCAAACAAGATACAGACGCCAAATACAGATACAAGACACAGAAACAAGATAGACATACACAAACACAGTAAAGTAAGTGAAATTACATACGCGCATGCACTCTGAGACCAGAAACAAGTAAGTGACGCTAACGCTACTAAACTCATAAACACCTAATTAGGATTAAAATAAATCACAAACAAAAGCGGGGGCCAATCTGCTACTAGCAATATGGCCGCCCGCACTGGAACTAAACCAACAATGATCCCAGCAGTGGCTTTTATGGATACATGTAGGGCCAAAGTGAACAAAGGAAAAACGACAAAACAGGATACAACAAAACCAAAACTTAAGAAAGACCCCAAGAAAAAACAAGCTGAAAACCAAACACACAAAGAAAACAAAAAAACACAAAATGTCGAGGAAAATACACAATCACTGATAGATCTCCTAAGGGAGACTATCGCCACACAAAAACAAGAATTAGCCGAACAGAGAGACTTAATCAGGCACATGACTAATGAAATAAAAGAGATGAGAAAAATCATAAGTGAACAAAACAAAAACAAATCAGAAAACACTCCAATGACAAATCAAACACAGCAGGTTAGCACAAACAACACAGAAAAACCCCAAAACCCTGAACAAAACACTGACCCACAAAACATGGACAAAATCAACAAAAAAAATCTGGACAAATAAACAACTCAAGAACAACCAAAACAAAACAAAACATATCACCAGACAGACGAAAAACAAACCACAAACACACCAAAACTACAAAGCTGTGAAGCAGCACTACAAACCCTTGATAGGGATTTAAACACAACAAACAGGAAACCCGCATACACAAACCCATCAGCGAGAAGACAACTCAAACTAGCGGACACAACACCCATCCAAACTCAAGTTCAAATGTTAACAAATAGCACAAAACCCACAGCATCACCAAAAAGGAAAATGTCACCCACAAACGACACAACCACCAAAATCAAACAAAAAACCAAAAAAATCGACCTCCCCATACACCCAACAGCAAGCAAACAAACAAAACACAAACCCACAACCGACCAACGGAAATCAAAACACAACAGATGACACCAACATGGACACTCTCCCAGCACTACAAGTAACAGAAACTACAACAAACAAACTGATCAACAAGACAAACACCAAAAAACAAACAAAGGGAGTCATTAAAGGAATCCCAGACGAAATGACCGCACAACAAATCACCGAAGAACTCACAGCCCTAGGAGTAACAGAAGCACACAGACTAGGCAAAAGTAAAGTTATAAAACTTACCTTTGCAACCACCCAACAATATAAAACAGCACAACAAACAAACATCAGACTAGGACACAAAACATACAAAATGACTGAATACCAAGAGTTGAGTGAAGTAGCTCAGTGCTACAATTGCCAAAGATTTGGCCACTCAGCAAAAAAATGTAACTTACAGCCCCGGTGTCTCCGTTGTGGCACACAAGGACACACACTAAAAGACTGCGACAAACCAAAACAGAGCGCAAAATGCGCAAACTGCAATGGGCAGCACATAGCCAGCTACAAGTCCTGTCCCATTTACAAAAAGGCAAATTCGGACTACAGAATAAACGAAAAACTTAACAAAGAAAAAACAAACAAAATCCCACTCCTCCCCGCCCCAGCCCCAAGCCGCCCTGCATGGGGTAACAACACAATAAAAAACACACCACAATTAAACACACAGGAAAATAACAGGGAAATACAAGCAACAAAAAACTTAACCTACTTGGCCTTCGCTATGACAGAATTACTGCCCGAAAAATCACTAGCAGAAATCTGCAATATCCTAGCAGTAGGACACCGACAAGCCTACCACTTCACAGTGCATCCACGCACTGTTGAAGCAAATATAATGAAAACTAAACAAAATAACAGTCTTTACAGACAGGAATTTCCTGCCTTATCCCGCTGAAACAACCCAAAAAAATAGCATTCAATATTGTAAATAATAATATAGATAACACTAGCCCCCCAACTAACACCCCAAACGACAAACTCAAGATCATTCACATTAACACAAACAGTCTCACCACCAAAAAACAAAGTTTATTAAATATTTAACAAGAAACAACATACAAATTGCTCTGATAACAGAAACAAAACTCAAACCAGGCACCCATTTCTCGATGGGACCCTATGACTTAATCAGAGCAGACAGAAAAACAGGAGCCGGAGGGGGCACGGCCATTTGTATAGACAGACAACTAAACTATACTATAAACAAATGGTTCGGGCATTTTAAAGCAGAAGCTCTCTCCGTGCGCATAAACAACGAACAAAACACAACCTCCCCCCTAGATATAATAGTTTATTACAATCCGCCACAAAACAAATTACAACTGCAAATATTCAAAAAAATCAGAAATAACAGTAAAAATTACATAATCCTCGGAGACCTGAACGCCCCTCATGAAAATTACGGAGCGCGATACACAAACGAGTCTGGGAGGATATTAATGAATGAACTCTCAGACGGTAATTTAATACTATTAAATGACGAAAACCCGACTTACTTTAACACCGCAAACGGAGCGTGGAATATACTAGACCTCGCTCTAGCCACGCCAGAATTAGCTTTAAGTTCTCAATATTATGTGGGAGAGGATATAGGTTCAGATCATCTCCCAATCCATTTAGATATAAACTGGGCACCACAGGTCGCGCCCCCCAAAAAATTCAGAGACCTGAAAAACGCAGACTGGGGAAAATTCCAAAAATACACGGACGAAAAAATGACCGATCCTGACGAGGCGGATGTTATTACCCACCTCCAGATCGATAACCTGACATACGAGATGACCCAGTCCATCACCGAAGCTATTAATATAGTAGCGCCCGAAAAAATAAATAAAAATAGAAATTGGTGGCACTTCACGCCCAGAATCAGGGAACTTGTAAAACTGCGTCGCCGAGTCCGAAATTATCAAAAACGGGCCCGCACGGCCGAAGCGAACCATTTATATAACAGAATAAATAAACTAACACAAAAAGCTATCCTAGAACAAAAACGCACACAATGGACAGACTACATAAATAGCTTAGATGATAAAACAAACACAAAACAATTTTGGAATAAATTCAAACAATATTCAAACACAAGAACAAATCCCAGCACAGGGCAATCCCAACCACTGTTAAAACCCGACGGCTCTGTAGCCGAAACCCCACAAAGCAAAGCAGATTTATTCGCGAAAACACTGGAAAAAATACACACAACACCAGAAGACGAAGATTTTAATGAAGAACTCTATGATACAGTAACTGAAACTATAGAAAACAACCCGACCTTATTCAAACCATTACAAACACAAATAAATGAAACAGATGATAATGATCCCGCAGTCAGGCCCGTTGCGCTAATTGAAATAAAACGCGCACTTAAAACAGCCAAGGGAAAATCAGCCCCAGGCGCAGACAACATTAACTACGTAATATTAAAAAAACTCCCCGACACCTGTTTAGAAAGAATAGCGAAATTATACACACTCTGCATTAACTGGGGATACTTCCCAGACGATTGGAAAAAAGCCGTAGTAACAATGATTCCAAAACCCGGCAAAACACAAGACAAACCAACAAATTTCAGGCCTATCAGCTTACTCCCCTGTATAGGAAAATTATTTGAAAAAATCCTAAAAAATAGAATAACCACGTTTTTGGACAACCGACCTCCCGAAATGGGGGGCCCATATTTAAAGATCAGTCCGGGTTCAGAGCGGGCAGATCCACCACCGACCACATCCTCCGACTTAGCCAATCAATAACCACAGGCTTTAAACGGAGTCAATATACCCTGGCCACATTCCTCGATGTGGAAAAGGCTTTTGACTCCGTCTGGTCAGACGGAATCAGATACAAAATAATGAAATCCCATCTATCGAATAAAATAATCAGACTAATTTCATCCTTTTTACACAACAGGACACTTAGCGTAAAAGTTAAAGGGACCCTATCACAGGAAATAACTCTTAAAGCAGGGACCCCCCAGGGCTCTGTTCTCAGCCCTCTACTATACATAATGTATGTAAATGACATCCCCAAATCAGGACAACAACTATGCGTATCACGGCAATAAATAAAACTCGGAAGTCGGAAGTCGGAAGCCTTCGGAAGTCGGAAGCCGTTATAATTTTTTATATAATGTTAAAAATAACGATCATACCAACACTTTTTCGTGTTAAAATGGAAGATATAGACCCCCTTTGCAAAACCAGAAAGTCGCACAAACGTATATTCCCATATATGAAAATCAAAGCATTTTTAATGCGTCGGAAGCCTCTCGGAAGTCATCCTGAGGTGACAGATGATGTTCAAAATGTATAAAACTCGGAAGTCAAGACCATAGAGCACCAACCAAAAATGACACAGAAAAAGTCTGGCATAATTCCAAATTTTAATTTAAGTTATATTTATGTATTTGAATGAAACCATAATGTATATTACTAATTAAACATAATAATATATAAAATAGAAAAAATAAATGTTGAAATATACATTCAAATGTAATACATTATATATCATATCGCGACGTAATATTTTAATATGGAATGTTATTTCTAATAAATATAATATAAAAGCATTTAAAATTTCGTAATTTTATCAAAATGGTGTGATAATTTTTTTCCTTATATAACAAAATAGATAAGAATATTTTATCATATAAAAAAAAGTTTAGTATTCTACATTAATTTGTATTATAATATTTTTACATAATAATATTCAAATATTTGATAAATACATAAATTTGTATATTAATGTAAAAAACTAACAAATTATCAAACTGTCGCATCCTTGCAGGAACTGGTAAAACCGTAAGAAAAGTCCATTAAGTTTTGTATTAATAAAACTATTCTTCTTTATCCATTAGGGTGCTATATACATATAAATGAAACAATTTTTATCCATGCATTAGGTTGCTTTATATGGAACGCATATAACTCTCCAATGCTTGTTGAATACTGATCACCCAACGTATCAGGAAACATTTTTAGATCATTGCACAGACAATTTGCATAAACCATTATAAAAACACTTCCAAAATATTTCGAAAATTTAAAAATATGTAAAACTGCATAACTGTGAAAGATTGAAAAAAAGGCATGTGATGTTGCAAAAATATTGATATAAATTATTACAGTATCTTTATATTTCAATTTTAGCTTAATCAAAATAATTTATGTAGGAAGGATATTACATTATTATATGATTCCAGAGATCATTTTTAAATTTTACACTTTAAAGCCACATACTGTTTCGGAAACATTTTAAGAACAGTTTCATAAAATGTTTGTGCTAACTGGGGATCAGGAAATAAGAACAATGAAACGCGTGTGCCTTTAAGGTAACGACATAAACTATCTTTAGATAATTATCAGTTACAACTTATAGGAGGAATCGCCATCTAAATTCTTTTTTGCCATCTGTTATCCTTTTTATTTGTTAGAATAACTCCCTAGGTGGAGGAGAAAAATTATCACATACATGAATGGATATATAAATAATCATATTATATACAATTTAATAATTTCATATATTAATTTATATTGACTTATATAATTTGGTCTTACTTAATATAGGAATATTGATTATAATGTACTTTTTTAATATTTATTTTATCATATAATATAATTTAATATCAAATTATATCGATGTTGAATGAATATATAATTATATCGTCATCTGTGTTATTTAACACATTATGTATACATTTTATTATACTTGTATTATATAATTATATTTTGCATCATATATGTATTTGTTCAATGAAAAAAATAGAGAATACCAAAACAAATTTGTATTGTATTATACTTTTTTTTCATATATAATTATAGTATTTTATATTCATGTTTTATATTTTAATATGAATTTATATATTATGTTGTTAGTTATATACATTATGATTTTATTCAAATACATTAATATCACTTAAATTAATTTTTGGGTTAATGCATATATTATTTTGTTAGTTATATACATTATGATTTTATTCAAATACATAAACATTACCTAAATTAATATTTGGGTTGATGCAAGACCCTTTTTGTGTCGTTGTCGGTTGGTATACTGTGGCTTGACTTCCGAGTTTTATGCATTTTGAGCATCATCTGTCACTTCAGGATGACTTCCGAGAGGCTTCCGACGCATTAATTATGCTTAAATTTTCATATATATCAATATATATCTTTGAAACTTTCTCGTATGAAAAAGGGTGTCTATATCTTCCGTTTTAACACAAAAACTTGTCGATTTGTTCGTTATTTTTAAAATTATACTAAAATATAAAACGGCTTCCGACTTCCGAGGGCTTCCGACTTCCGAGTTTTATTTATTGCCGCGTATCACAATACGCTGACGACATCGCCATCTGGTCGACCGACACGAACCCAAAATACTCCAGAAATAAAGTACAGGCCCAATTACAAAGAATAGAAGATTGGTGCGACGACTGGAGAGTCCGCTTAAACCCCTCAAAAACACAAACTGTCTTATTTACAAAAGCTAAAAAACCCAAATATTTCGAGCCCCTAGAATTATTAGGAGAGGACCTCAAAGAACACAAAGAGGCAAAATTTCTAGGTGTAACATTCGACTCAAGAGCCACCTGGAAACCACACATCGAAAATATAATCCAAAGAATGTGGAACAGAGTAAATATTCTAAAAGCTCTGTGCTACAAACATGACGGACCGAAAGCAGAAACGGCCAGTTACCTGTACAAACAATGGATCCGCCCTATAGGCACATATGGGTCCATTGCGTTCCTAGGCGCAGGAAAAACAATGTTAAATAAATTAGAAATCACACAAAATAAAGCACTGAGAGCCATTCTCAGAACACACAAACTAAGAAAAACAGACGAATTAAGAGAAAAAACAAACACCCCCAAAATCACTGAATATTTAAAAGAACAAGCAACAAATTCCTATGAAAGAATAAAAGAACTGGACACAATAAAACTACTTAAATATCAACACGATTACACACATCCTAAAAACAACATAAAAATAAAGTCCCCTCTAGATTACATTCTAGAAGGACAAAATCAACAATAACATAGTAAATAATTAATAAAATAAATAAATTATATATTAAACATCCAATAACCACACCAACAAGCCTTCACAACGGATACACACAACACAGAACCCAACACTCACAAAAACAAGAGGTCAGTAATATGGGTCGCGACCCCGCACCTGTAAACCGACCTGACCTCCATTCAACACACCCCGACCTTCGAGCAATAGGGGGATCGAATCTGCAGAGGTAAATTAGACCCCTGCAGCTGGCATCCCCTAATTTGCATACAAGGTCTCCACAATCAATTAAGCACAACTAAGGCCCGTATCCATTTCACCCCCAAAATTAACCAACCTATTATTCCCCAAAGTCCAAAATTATAGCGAAAACCTAAAGAACTTTCTAAAATCTTCCACTCCCCCAAATTTCAAAATTAAAAACCAAATATTAACGAGTTTACATAAGAATCAAAACTAAAGAAAAATCACTCCCCGGCCCTCCAAAATTTATAAGCGAAACAACGCCCCGTACCAACTTTAGCAACCAAATTAACAAACTAGAAAATAAAATACAACCCCAATTCCCTCAAAAACCCACAGAACCCGCCCTAGACTTAAACATTAAGAAGTTTCGGCAAACAAAAATAGAAATTTTGGAAAAAAATTAATGCCAAAATCAGTAAAAACCGGCCCGACCATCAATTAAGCATCGGATCCTAGCTGCGGCGGGAACAATGCTTATCCCGCCGCAGCTGGCATCCCCTGTTTGGTATACAACACACATTAAGCATCAATTAACAGGTCAGGCCAAGACACTAGGCCGGGGCCGCGACCTAAATTAATTGACACCTAAGACATCCCATCCCTCCACACAAATTAGTTACTGAACAGCGGCCCGTACAAACTTCAGGAACAAAATTAACGCACTTAAAACAGTAATAGGAACTCAAAATTAACAGGACACACAAAACTTTATCCATTCCCTAGTTTCACGAAATTACGTCGAAAAATAATAAAAATCATAAGAAATATCAGGCCCAGAAAACTAGGAAAAAACACCCAGACCAACAATTAAACATCGGATCCCAGCTGCGGCGGGAACACAACTTACCCCGCTGCAGCTGGCATCCCCTGTTTTACATACTACAAATCCCAATAATCAACCAACAGGTCAAGCCATGACACTAGGTCGGGGCCGCGACCTACTTTCAATGACCCACGACCCCCAAATACGCCCCATCCTTCCATACAAACTTTTCATCAAACTACGGCCCGTACAAAATTTAGGAACGAAATAAACATACTTGATATAATAATAGAAACTCGAAATTTACGGAACCCAAAAAACTCTTTCCATACTAAAACCCTACGAAATTCTGACGAAAATAAATAAATATCTCTAGAAATATTAGGCCTAGAAAAATAGAAAAAACACCCCGACCATCAATTAATCATCGGATCCTAGCTGCAGAGGAACGCAGTACCTGTACTCCCCTGCAGCTGGCATCCCCTAATTAACATATCAGCCCCGCCCCCCGACCAAACCGACTCCCAAACAACAAAACAATAAAAATAAACCACAAAAACCACCCATTTCCTAACAAAACGATAATAAAACCCACACTAAAAATAAATTAAAACACTCGCCCCGACATGACAACAAAGATAAACCACACACGAACAAAAAACACAATAAAGGAACTCTCACAGTAAACAAACCTCACTACACTCGTCCCCCCCCCCCCTCCCAGTACAAACACAAAAATTAGAGAGCACATAAAAGAGCGCAAACCGCCCCCGCCCAAAAACAATCACTTACCAGTCTAGTAAAATACAACCTCTCAAACACCTTAAAAACAACAAAACAACATCCTTATACTAAGCTAAAACTTTATTAAAACCCACAACAACATAAATCAAAGACAAAGTGCCCAAACCGGGTCACTACTATTGTCGGAGATTTATTCATCACATCTTCAATTAAACAACACACCTAACGTCACCAGATATGGAATGAGTAATTCGCAGGCTCGGTCGAGACGCGTTTTACCTTTCCACAAAAATAAAAACCAAACAAAATAAAAAGCAGAAACTACAAGGAACACAGAACAACTAATACTCAGTAATACACAATATTTAATAAAGAACAATAATAACATAAATCAAAGACAAAGTGCCCAAACCGGGTCACTACTATTGTCTGAGATTTACTCAAAACACATTCAATTAAACAACACACCTAACGTCAACAGATATGGGATGAGTAATTCGCAGGCTCGGTCGAGACGCGTTTTACCTTTCCACAAAATAAAAACCAAACAAAATAAAAACAAAAACTACAAGGAACACAGAACAATAAACACTCAGCAATACACAATATTTTATTAAAGAATAATAATAACATAAATCGAAGGCAAAGTGCCCAAACCGGGACACTATTATTGCCGGAGATTAAAACAAGACACAACTCTGGAAAATACATATTCACCGACACAACACCGATCCACTAACCAATACTAATACACCCCCAATTAGAATAGAACCATACTAAACCCATGTACAAAAAATGCACCATGCTGTTTTATACACCAGTAACTTTTAACAAAAAAAAAAAAAAAAAAAAAAAAAAAAAAAAAAAAAGAGCACAATTCATGTAAACACACCACCTCACTCATCAACTTTTTCATGCACACTAACCCACGTTTTTTATGATTTTTACCGGTTTTTCACCCTTTTGTTTTTGTATTTTTCACAATATCGACGCAATATCTGGTTATCCGACGCTCATATATAAGATATAATTATAGATTTTATTAGTAATTTACAGCATCTCCGGCAGACCAGTGGCATGGAAACTGAAGCCGGCCACTAGCAAGTGGATGGAAACTGATGCCGCCACTAGCCTCAACTCCCCCGCCCCCTTTTCTCTCAGTCTGCGCTTATATAAAAATACTTCTTATAAGTATTTCCTATAAAAGTACATGATCGTAAATATTTCTTATAAATATTTATGTGATACTTAATATAAAAGTACAAACTGAGAGCTCCACCGGCCGGCTAGATTTCTAACTATAAAGATATCTCATATAGATATCTCATTTAGGCCAATATAAAGGTAAATGATCATGAGGTATTTTCTTAAAAAATCCCATGTGATACTTATAAAATTATAAAGAAATCTACGGCCCCCCCCCCCCACCCCCACCAAGGACAACTACTACCCCTGACAACCACCAACAGCAGCATCCGACACCAACGCGCAAGTCCTGCGGCAGCCCCCCTACACCACGAGCGGAAGATTAGAGGGCACTCAGACGAGCGCACACCACATCCGCCCACTGACAGCAACTTCCAAGACGACTACCCAGACCTACACCGGGACAGCTCCAGACAGACCAGACAAGACCCCCAACACTCCTCTTTAGGACTAACCCCCCAACAGTCCTATTTAGGACTAATCAATCACTGATCGACCTGGCAGCGGACAGACAGACAACTTTAGGTCCGCTGCCTGCCACAAGACCAAGACCCAAGACCAAGCCTCAAGACAAGCCAAGACTGGTAGCCCTAGGACAAGCCAAGAGAAGACAAGACCACCCCGACAGCCGGAACCCAAGTCAAGACTAGCAAGACAAGCCAAGAATCCCTGACAGTGGGCGGACAGACAACTTTAGGCCCACTGCTCGGGGACCAGCTGAAGACCAAGCCAAGACAGCCTGCCCGATCCAAGTCACAGGAAGTCCGGCTCTTCGCGGTAGGAGTTGTTCTGGCGGCGATCTGGGTTTCCCTGCTTGTGTTGGGGTCTCTCTATTGTGGTGCGCATTCTGCTCGGGGATGTCGCTCGCGACCGGGTTCGTGGGGGCAGCGGCTTTGCTGCTGGTATCCGTGCGGTGAGTGGCCCGCTCGGGGCTTTGTGGGTGTGGATGATGTAGCTTTCTCGGTCACCGGTGCGGGTGCCTGCTGGTGGCTCTTCGCGGCTCCTTGGCTTGGCTTGTGTGGCAATTTTCGGCATCAAAATTATAGTCTAAAGAGACAGGCCGGGGCGGTGGTCCCAGACCACCTCAACCGTGTCTGTCTAGTGACTCAAAATACTAGTTCTAGTCTAGTCTAGTAGTCGGGCAGTTAATCATCAGACGTCATCAAGTGTACATAGACATATACGGAATAAAGATACTGAACAAGCGCTGCGTCAAGTCTGTCTTCCCGGTATAACAAGTGGTGGAGAAGCTGGGCCTCTCACAGAATCCATGATCACAAGATCAAGTCTCAAAACAAGACCAGTACAGATGGCAGCCCAGGACAACATAACTATTGAACGTTTCACAGGCAGTGAATCGACAGAAAATGCGAGGAGCTGGCTAGCAAAGTACGAGATATATGCCGAACATAGACGTCTCTCACCAGAGTCAAAGTTAACGTCGCTACCACTACATATGACCAGCACAGCCTTCGAGTGGTACCTGACGCTCAGTGAAGAAAAGAAAGCAGACTTCGATGCACTCAAAGGGGCATTCCTCGCACGTTATGGTCCTGATACCAGTAATCAGTGGGAGAAACGCCGCACACTCTGGCAGTCACAGCAGCGGGAAAACGATAAAAAGTAAAAAGATTTCGCCGATAGAGTACAGAGCCTTGCTGCACAACTTGATGTAAGTCCGCAGGATTTGCGAGATGTGATATTGTCAGGCTTGAAGCCCTCTATACGACAGTCCGTTATTCAGCGCGACAACGATACCCTGGACGATGTAATTGCGTACGCAGCACGAATGGAGGTATCCGCTGTCCAGTCCGTCTCAACGGATTGTAAACTAGTTGCGGCAATTGATGCCTTAAATTCCAGGTTGGACAGGTTGACAGAAGACGTAAGAACCGCAACAACGGTATCTGCTGTTTACTCGTCAAGCAACTACACGCCACGCAGAGAAACCGTCAATTGCAGGAGGTACAACAATACACAGCCCAGGAGGCGAGAGTTCACACAGAGACAGAATCGGCGCCAACAATGCCAGGAAGACCCTTGTTTCCGGTGAGGAAGTACATCTCACTCGCCACCCGATTGTCAGGCTGCAAATTCGGTATGTTATCAGTGTAACAATGTGGGCCATCTCCGTCGCATGTGTGGATTTCCCGGACGTGTATACCGTCAATAGAGGTGCGTGTCTACCCGGGGAAGCTTGGGTAGACAACACGGCGTAGATCAGGATATTTATGGATTGTGCCGACCGGATCTGTGTAAACTGGACTCAACGTCAAATGTTGAGGTGATAACCGCTGAAACAGTGAGTATGACGTTGCCGATGAATAATAACACCACTGTTGTTCAGATTGCATCCAAAAACTGTACTGCCCTTATTGATACCGGAGCTTCAATTTCGTGCATTGCATTGAACACATTACAGAAGACAGCTCTAAATTTCAGTCTGAAGCCAGCAACAATAAATCACATTGTCGGTGTTTGCGGTGAGATA
Organism: Sipunculus nudus; assembly: GCA_026874595.1. Classification (NCBI taxonomy): domain Eukaryota; kingdom Metazoa; phylum Annelida; class Sipuncula; order Golfingiida; family Sipunculidae; genus Sipunculus; species Sipunculus nudus. The sequence goes on from CM049312.1 coordinate 50,257,271, forward strand.
CACTCCGTCTTGAGCCAAGCAGACATCAAGGGCCTATTACAGGCTTACCATAATTCAGCTACAGAAGGAGGACACCAAGGCACCGATCGCACCTACGCAGGTTTGCGCGGAAAATACTTCTGGCCAGGCATGTATACGGATGTACAAAAGTTTGTCAAAACATGCGAAGTATGTCAGATTTCTAAACGCAGTTTCGGTAGTAAACCCGCTCCATTACATCCGCTGCCCATTGTTGGTGTATTTGAGAGATGGCATTTAGACATCATCGGACAATTGACCGAAACTGATGCAGGGCACCAGTATATTCTGTTGTGCGTGGATTGTTTTTCACGTTGGTGCGAAGGCTTTCCATTAAAATCGCAAGATGCGCTCACAATAGCCACAGTGTTGCACAGGGAAATTTTTTGTCGTTTTGGAGCGCCCAGAGCCCTCTTGTCGGATCGAGGACAAAACTTCCTGTCACGCAGAGTTGAACAATTATGTAAGGCATATGATGTGAAAAGACTGAAAACCAGCTCTTACCACCCTCAAACAAATAGCGATCAGAAGAACAGGGACACAATTCTATCTGGTATTTTGTTGGCCCTGCCGCGAACTCCTGCGACGCAATCCACCCAGTTTTTGCCATTCGAGCTACTGTTCGGCAGAGAAATGCGCGTGCCCATTGATAACGAATTTCCAGGCGAACCAAATGAAAGCCAGTATATGCACGAACTACAAGCATCGCTAAACATAATACGAGAACTAGCGAAGTCAAACGTCCAACGCACACAAGAGACTTACCAACAACGGCATGACCAAGGAGCAAAAGTCCCAAATTTTCGCATCGCTGTGTGGCTGCAGAACAATAAGGTTCCTCAAGGATCAAGTGCAAAACTTGTACCAAAATGGACTGGACCATTCTACATTGTTGAGTGCGGTCCGAATGACACATTCGCTTTAAGCCACACAGAGACACACAAGCGTCTCTCGTCCTTCGTACACGCTAACTGGCTTAAGCTTTTTATGGACCCTGACACTCGTCCGACTTTGATCAACATGGACGCAAAGAAATCAACAAAACAATCAGCGTCAAATGCTGACACCCAAGAGCCTACGTCAGAAAACCAAGCGGACAGCGAGGATCAGTGGTACGAGGTGGACCGGCTTTTGCAATGTAAAGGATACGGAAACAGGAAGGGGTTCACAGAGACACAAGGGAACCTGAGGCAAATATTGGGCAAAAGGCTCTCCAAGAATTTTATGCAAGGCTCAGGCGGCGGCGTAAGAGAAGGCAGTAACTTATTTTCAGATACATATTCGCTTCTGGAATGTCACAGTTTAGAATAAAGACATTGATAGATGAACTTTTTTATGATGCAATTACTATTCAAAGAGACTCTGTATCTTTAACTTGAATATATATCTTATTTTTGCATTTGTGTATTTTGCATATCTTATTAGTATTCAGATATAATGTTACTGGTGCACTCGAGGGTCCCATGTATATTTTGTGTAATTTGGAGGACCAAACTTTTCAAACCGGGGGGTATTATCATAAGGTTGCAGCTACGATCCGCTGCATGTGTATAAATAGTAGGGTATTTGTCGTAGTCAGGCAGTTAAAACGCGAATAAATTTACCCAAAAAAGAATAAATAAAGCTCACGCCCCCGACATGACACCGGTCCAAAACTATTCAACATTATTTAACCCGAATAAATAATATAATATACGATAGGAATACACACAAATCAGACTTCACTCTACTGCCCCCCCCCCCCCCCAAATCAAACACAAAATTAGAGGTCAAATAAAAGAGCAAATCGCTCCCGCCTGAAACCATTCACTTATCACCCATCCAAAATAAAACCTTCCCAAACACTATAAAAACAACATTTTTATATCAAAAACACTTTATTAAAAAACAAAACGACATAAATCGAAGACAAAGTGTTCAAACTGGACACTATCATTGTCTAAGATTTAAATAAAACACCCACACACAAACACCTTTACTAAAATACATACCAAACACAACCAGATACGGGATGAGTAACTCGCAGGCTCGGTCGGGTCGCGAGCTACCTTCCCACAAAAATATCTAATAAATAAAATAAATTAGAAGTGAAACAAAACCACAAGAAAATAAAACAACGCTCGAAACACAAGAAATAGTTTATTTAAAAACCATAACTACATAAATCAATGACAAAGTGTCCAAACCAGGACACTATTATTGTCGGAGATTTATTTAAACCATAATCATCTTAATGAAAATACATACAAAACACAATTAGACAAGGGATGAGTAACCCAGAGGTTCGGACGGGTCGTGAGCTACCTTTCCACAAGTATCTAAATCAATAAAATAAAACAAAGAACCTCAAGAAAATTATTGATAATATCACTCAAAACATACACAATAAGTTTATTTAAAACCAAAAACAACATAAATCAAAGACAAAGTGCCCAGACCTGGACACTTATTGTCTGAGATTTATTTAAAATACCGATGCATTAGCGTCTTTAATTAAAATCAAAATACACAATATAAAACTAAATACGGGATGAGTAACTTGCAGGCTCGGTCGGGTCGCGAGTTACCTTCCCACAAGTATCAAATAAAAATAAAAACAAACTATAAACTAAACAATACAATAGTTTATTAAAATCCACAACAACATAAATCGAAGTCAAAGTGCCCAGACCTGGACACTATTATTGTCTGAGATTTATTTAAAACATAATCATCTTTAATTAATATACATACTAAACACAACCAGACACGGGATGAGTAACTCGCAGGCTCGCTCGGGTCGCGAGCTACCTTCCCACAAGTATCTAATAAATAAAATAAAAGCAGAGAACTACAACAAAAGTAAACAATAGTTTATTTAAAATCCATAACTACATAAACCGAAGACAGTGTCCAAACCTGGGCACTATTATTTTCTAAGATTTATTAAAATAATGCCCGTACACAAACATTCTTAATTAAAAACACATACAACACAACTAAATACGGGATGAGTAAATTGCAGGCCCGGTCGGTTCGCGAGTTACCTTCCCACCAATATCTAAAACATATAAGACAAACATACAAGACAAACATACAAACTCGGAGAAATACATATCCACCGACAGAACACCACACTACTAACCATAACTAATAAACCCTCACTTATATTAGAACCACACTAAAACCATGTATATAAAAAGCACCATACTGTTTTATACACCATCAACCTTTAACAAAAAAAAAATGCACAATTCATGTAAATACACTACTTCACTCATCGTTTTTTCAAGCGCACTAACCCACGTTTTTTACGATTTTTACCGGTTTTTCACCCTTTGGTTTTTGTATTTTTCGCAATATCGACGCAATAGCTAGTTATCCGACGACGCTCATACATAAGATATAATTATAGGTTTTATTAGTAATTACAGCTTTTCCGGCAGACCAGTGGCATGGAAACTGAAGCCGGCCACTAGCAAGTGGATGGAAATTGATGCCGCCACTAGCCCTCAACTATCCCCGACCCCCTCTCTCTCCGTCTGCACTTAAATAAAAATACTTCTTATAAGTATTTCCTATAAAAGTACATGATCATAAATATTTCTTAGAAATATTTATGTGATACTTAATATAAAAGTACAAACTGAGAGCCCCACCGGCCAGCTAGATTTCTAACTATAAAGATCTCTCCTATAGATATCTCCTCAAGGCCAATATAAAGGTAAATGATAATGAGACATTTTCTTGAAAAATCCCATGTGATACTTATAAAATTATAAAGAAATCTGCGCCCCCCCCCCCCCCCCACCACCACAGACAACTACCCCTGACAACCACCATCAACAGCATCCGACACCAACGCGCAAGTCCAGCGGCAGCCCCCAACACCACCAGCGAAAGTTTAGAGGGCACCCAGACGAGCGCACATCCCATCCGCCCACTGACAGCAACTACCAAGATGACTACCAAGACCTACACCGAGACAGACCAGACAAGACCCCCCAATAGTCCTTTTTAGGACTACCCCCAACAGTCCTATTTAGGACTAACCAATCACAAACCGACCTGGCAGCGGACAGACAGACAACTTTAGGTCCGCTGCCTGCCACAAGACCAACACTTCAATTAAGCCTCATGACCAAGCCAAGCCTGTTAGCCCTGGAACAAGCCAAGAGAAGACAAGACCACCCGACAGCCGGAACCCAAGTCAAGCAGCAAGACAAGGCACAGCACAAGTCAAGAATCCCTGACAGTGGGCAGACAGACAACTTTAGGCCCACTGCTCGGGGACCAGCTGAAGACCAAGCCAAGACAGCCTGCCCGATCAAAGTCACAGGAAGTCCGGCTCTTCGCGGTAGGAGTTGTTCTGTCGGCGGCCTGGGTTTCCCTGCTTGTGTTCGGGCCTCTGTTGTGGTGCGCATTCTGCTCGGGGATGTCGCTCGCGACCGGTTTCTTGGGGGCAGCGGCTTTGCTGCTGATATCCGTGCGGTGAGTGGCCGGCTCGGGGCTTTGTGGGTGTGGATGATGCAGCTTTCTCGGTCACCGGTGCGGGTGCACGCTGGTGGCTCTTCGCGGCTCCTTGGCTTGGCTTGTGTGGCAACTATCGGCATCAAAATTATAGTCTAAAGAGACAGGCCGGGGCGGTGGTCCCAGACCACCTCAACCGTGTCTGTCTAGTGACTCAAAATACTAGATCTAGTCTAGTAGTCAGGCAGTTAATCATCAGTTAATCCCGGTATAACAGAAGGATACCAAGCTAACCAAATTCTAAAATTTTCTGTAGTGGAGTATTATCGGAATGGCGAGTCTTGTGCAAATGCAGGTTCACATCACAGGGGAGAAGCTAAAAATGATATGTATGAGACGTATAAAAATAGTAGGTATTTCACTGTCGTTTGCAAAAAAACTCAATTACTGAAGCCCATGCGTTTAAGATGTTAAATCATAATTAAAAAGGCTTTTTCTTTTGATAATTTTCTGGAATGAAAGACTCGTGTATTGAAAAGTACAATTTAAAGAAGAAGTGAAAAAAAGAACATGCTGCCATTTTTATAAAGGTATACATAATAGAAAGTTATTTTTTCATTGTCATTACGATCGTAGTATTATTCTGTTAGAGATTCTATAACTCCCGTTTTCCGGGAGATTACCGAGTGTTAATACCAAATTCCTGCCCTCCTAGGATTTCTATTACATTGGGAATTTGTATACAATATTCACATTCCAAGCAATCGTTTATCTGTTAAAGACAAAAGCGGATTAATACTTGTAACAAAGTGTAATCGAAAAAGCCAATGAGCTCTCGTATCCATTTCTTAGCCTGTGCATTTCATATCGTTTGGTGGGAAACCGTTGCCGCCTTATACCTGTATTCATTCATATACACTGATTTGTCCCGTACTCCTGTTATAAGAGACTGGTGCCGCCGCCGTTTTGCGCTTGCGCGTGCGCACGAATTAATAAATATATTTCACGATGTCGTCTCCCGGGCTCCGTAGATTGTAAGTAATAAAAATTGAATATTTTAATAGGTATCTGTATGTGTATGGAAGGGAAGCATCTTGCTAACCCCAATTAACAGAGCTTGTCTGCTTGTCTTTTAATACCATATACCCTAAATGTATCCGCCAAAACAAAGTTTTGCGGATAGCATGTTTTTGACCGCCGCCTTCGTTTACGGAGAACTCTTCTGAGACCACTGGACCGATTTTTCTTAAACTTTACCCCATTATCGGGTCACATGTGAACTGGTGCCTCACCATTTTGCGTTGACGTCTGACCTTTCCTCAATGAGGTGCATCTGTTTTCACACATTAACCCACATATCTTCAGTCTCGTTTCCTAAAATAGCTCACTACAAGGAAATGTTTAAAATAGGAACTTAGACACATTCCACTTCCACTGTGACACAGACAGGTTGACACATTTCTTCGACACCTTGTTAATGGAAATAAAGATTATGGGGAGTTGTGGAGTGTGATCAAGAGTGCTAAGTAGGCAATTATAATTGAGCTGCTAAGCCTAACTTGCCAGCACGCTGGTCAGGCATAGACTCGAGAATGTCAGAGGGTCGAATGGCGCTAGCTACAGAGTGTACTGATACTTTCACATGGTCAGGCATACTTGGAACGAAGTTCCAGTTTCAACCAGGCTGCATGCTGAGCGCCAGAACCTGTCTGAGAGCAGTTTCCTTGCTAAGCGTACTGTAAGAGACAGTATATTGTAGCTGCATGTTCCAGTAACTGTGGTGATTCTCGTATAAGTTGCATCTTCTCATAGCCGTTGTGTGGAGGACTTAATGCAACAAAAATAAAAAGGTTCAGGAGAGCAAAGAAGGAAGTCTTAAAATAAAACACATTGAACATGATTGTTTGGAGAATTAGAGCAGCTGAAAAGGAAAAAAAAAGAACAGATAGAGACAGAACAGCTGATGCACCATTTGAGCAGACTATAGTGAGCAGAAAGATTACTTTAGTTGCTCAAGCAAGCAGCCTGGGGAGAACAGCCAAAGTCAATGGCAATGACATTGTGTTACTGTTACCATATTGATTTAATTTAAATTAGTTCATTTTAGAGACTGATATATGATAAGTCGATATGTTTGTTTGTTGTTCATGTGTTACCTGGAATAATCAATGTAAGGCCTAGGTTAACCTTTAAAACCCCTGGATATATACCAGGTGAGTATGAACCCTGTATTCATATTAATGCACGAAGAAATAAAGGTTTGACAATACAACCCCCCCCCAAGCAGCTGGTTGCTGAATATTCACATTACTGTTCGCATAATGATATACCGAAACAACCAGGTAAAGTTTCGACTTGTCCTTACCTTCCACACAACTTTATGCCCGGGTCTTGCTGAACACCGAAAAGTTAATTGATGGTGCTTTTCATTAACTTTAAGGTAATTTTATAATCTTTTCATTAACTATTCCGTATTTTACGATTACTTTTCGGTAACATTTTGGTTCTTTAAGGTTTTTAGCTCAGCTGACTTTCAGTCATGCTGAGCTATAGCGATCACTCTTTGTCCGTCGTCCGTCTGTCTGTCTGTCCGTCTGTCCGTTAACCTGGCACAAATCGTAACCGCTGGACTTAGAATCTTGTAACTTTACATTCTGAGAGGTCAATGAAAAATCTCCTTGGAAACCAGAAATTAGGTCTCTGTTACCCATATCCTTCGAGCTATTGGGCCCCAAAGTACCCCCCAGAATAGTCAAAATTTTCATACAAAAACTTTAATATCTCATTAACTACATCACTGATGGTCATGATTTTTGGCATACATATTTATCAAGAGATGTTTCATCAGTTCCTGCAGATTGGTGGCGCCACCTGTATTTTTAGATTTTTTACGAATTTTTTTCTCTATTTTTGAGACCTTTAAAAATGTGAACAACTGTTAACAGGGCACAAATCGTAAAGACTGGACCTAGAATCTTCATTCTTGACACAGTGAGAGACCTATGAAAAGTCTCCATGGAAACCAGAAATTAGGTCTCTGTTACCCAAATCCTTTGAGCTATGGGGCCCCAAAGTACCCCTAGAATAGTGAAAAATTTCATACAAAAACTTCAATATCTCATTAACTACATCACTGATGGTCATGATTTTTGGCATACATATTGATCATGAGATGTTTCATCAGTTTCTGCAGACTGGTGGCGCCACCTGTATTTTTCGATTCTTTTCTAATTGTTTTCTCTGTTTTTGAGGTCTTTAAAAATGTGGACATCTGTTAACAGGGCACAAATCGTTAAGACTGGATCTAGAAGCTTTATTCTTGATATTCTGAGAGACCTATGAAAAGTCTCCATGGAAACCAAAAATTAGGTCTCTGTTACCCATATCCTTCGAGCTATGAGGCCCCAAAGTACCCCCCAGAATAGTGAAAAATTTCATACAAAAACTTCAATATCTCATTAACTACATCACTGATGGTCATGATTTTTGGCATACATATTAATCATGCGATGTTTCATCAGTTTCTGCAGACTGGTGGCGCAACCTATATTTTTCGATTTTTTACGAATTTTTTTCTCTATTTTTGAGACCTTTAAAAATGTGGACATCTGTTAACAGGGCACAAATCGTTAAGACTGGATCTAGAAGCTTTATTCTTGATATTCTGAGAGACCTATGAAAAGTCTCCATGGAAACCAAAAATTAGGTCTCTGTTACCCATATCCTTTGAGCTATGAGGCCGCAAAGTACCCCCCAGGATAGTGAAAAATTTCATACAAAAACTCCAATATCTCATTAACTACATCACTGATGGTCATGATTTTTGGCATACCTATTAATCATGAGATGTTTCATCAGTTCCTGCAGACTGGTGGTGCCACCTGTATTTTTAGATTTTTTACGAATTTTTTTCTCTATTTTTGAGACCTTTAAAAATGTGGACATCTGTTAACAGGGCACAAATCGTAAAGACTGGACCTAGAATCTTCATTTCTGACATTCTGAGAGACCTATGAAAAGTCTCCATGGAAACTAGAAATTAGGTCTCTATTACCCATATCCTTCAAGCTATGGGGCCCCAAAGTACTCCCAAGAATAGTGAAAAATTTCATACAAAAACTTCAATATCTCATTAACTACATCACTGATGGTCATGATTTTTGGCATACATATTAATCATGCGTTGTTTCATCAGTTTCTGCAGACTGGTGGCGCAACCTATATTTTTCGATTTTTTATGAATTTTTTTCTCTATTTTTGAGACCTTTAAAAATGTGGACATCTGTTAACAGGGCACAAATCGTTAAGACTGGATCTAGAAGCTTTATTCTTGATATTCTGAGAGACCTATGAAAAGTCTCCATGGAAACTAGAAATTAGGTCTCTATTACCCATATCCTTCAAGCTATGGGGCCCCAAAGTACTCCCAAGAATAGTGAAAAATTTCATACAAAAACTTCAATATCTCATTAACTACATCACTGATGGTCATGATTTTTGGCATACATATTAATCATGCGTTGTTTCATCAGTTTCTGCAGACTGGTGGCGCAACCTATATTTTTCGATTTTTTACGAATTTTTTTCTCTATTTTTGAGACCTTTAAAAATGTGGACATCTGTTAACAGGGCACAAATCGTTAAGACTGGATCTAGAAGCTTTATTCTTGATATTCTGAGAGACCTATGAAAAGTCTCCATGGAAACCAAAAATTAGGTCTCTGTTACCCATATCCTTTGAGCTATGAGGCCCCAAAGTACCCCCCAGAATAGTGAAAAATTTCATACAAAAACTTCAATATCTCATTAACTACATCACTGATGGTCATGATTTTTGGCATACATATTAATCATGAGATGTTTCATCAGTTTCTGCAGACTGCGGACGCCATCTGTATTTTTTCGATTTTTTACGATTTTTTTCTCTATTTTTGAGACCTTAAAAGATGCAGTCATCTGTTAACAGGGCACAAATCATAACAACTGGACCTAGAATCTTCATTTTTGACATTGGGGGAGGCCCATGAAAAGTCTCCTTTGAAACCTGGAATTAGGTCTCTGTTACCCAGATTCTTCAAACTATGGGGCTCTGAAGTACCCCCGCTGAATATTGAAAATTTGATACAAAAACTGAAATATCTGAACAACTAATGCATTGATTACCATGGTTCTTTGCATGGATATTGATCATGGAGTGTTTCATAGGTTTCTGCAGACTGGTGGCGCCACCTGTATTTTTCGATTCTTTACAAATTTTTTTCACTATTTTTGAGACCTTTAAAGATATGAACATCTGTTAACAGGGCACAAATCATAACAACTGGACCTAGAATCTTCATTCTTGACACACTGAAAAGTCTCCATGGAAACCTGAAATTAGGTCTCTGTTACCCATATCCTTCATGCTGTAGGGCCCCAAAGTACCCCCAATAATAGTCAAAAATTTCATACAAAGAGATCATGAGATGTTTCATCAGTTTCTGCAGACTCCCTAGAAACCTGGAATTAGGTCTCTGTTACCTATATTCTTCAAGCTATGGGGCTTGTTACACATTTTTACAATTTTTTTCTCTATTTTTAAGACCTTTAAGGATGTGGTTATGTGTCAACAGGGTACAAATTGTAACAACTGGACCTAGAATCTTCATTCTTGTCATGCAAGGAGGCCCATGAAAAGTGTCTGTGGAAACCTTAAATTAGTTCTCTGTTTCCCATATCCTTCAAGCTATAGGACTCCGAAGTATCCCTCAGAATAATGGACAATTTGATACAAAAGCTGAAGTAATTGACCAACTAATGCAGAGGTCACCATGATTCTTTACATGCATATTGATTATGGAGTGTTTCATCAGTTTCTTCAGACTTATGGTGCAACCTATATTTTATTAAATTTTTTTGAATTTTTTTTTCTATTTTTGAGACCTTTAAGGATGCTGTCATCTGTTAACATGGCACAAATTGTAACAACTGGACCTAGAATCTTCCTTCTTGTCATGTAAGGAGGCCCGTGAGAGTGTCTTTGGAAATCTGAAATTAGGTCTCTGTTACCCATATCCTTCACGCTATAGGACTCCGAAGTATCCCTCAGAATAATGGAAAATTTGATTCAAAAGCTGAAGTATCTGAACAATTAATGCAGAAATCACTATGATTCTTTGCATGGATGTTGACCATTAAGTGTTTTTATTAGTTTCTGCAGACTGGTGGAACCACCTGTATTTTTTTAAAGTTTACGCATTTTTTCCCATATTTTGAGATATATAAATTCAGATACAATCTTGGCTTATTCTTTAATCTGTTTGATGCTTCAGTTGAATGGGTATATACTACCATTCAGATGATAAAATTTCCTTTTGCAAATCTCTTCCCAGTCAGCTGAGCGTCATGACCCATGGGTCACTTGTTTTCAGTACTTTTCGCCGGTTTCGGCGTTTAGCAAGGCCCCTAGGATGTTCCTTGCACACGCAGCATTTTGCTGTGACGCATGACGCTGGTGTTTTCGATATGTTCACTCTATTCAATAATCAATAATCTAAAACTATTGCATATATATTGTCTGTTGTATTGGTCATTTTGGCCAAATTTAGTTCAACAACAACAATACGTGTTCACTCTACCGGAACGGGAGAAAGAACAAAAACTTGACACACGCCAAGATGTTAAGAATTGAATTAGGCCTTCTGAAAACAATAAAATAAATACTTCAGTTTATCACAATTAGTCAATACATACACAAATTTATTAACTAAAAAATCTTATATAAATATCATGGTCCATGTTAACTATGAACTTAAATTGCTCGAAGCGAAAAATGTTCATATTTTTACATTGATTTACCCTTGAACTGAAGCATTCCCCCCGGGAGTTTCTACAGTTAACTAAGGAAACAGTATTTTTATTCTACACTTTATCCTAACATTTTTTTTATCTGAAATTGAAGCTAGCAACTTTTTTATTTTCACAAGTGAGCACACAATTAATCAATAAGCATTTGTAACACAAATCCTAATGCAAAAAAAAATCAAATTCATTTTAACCCAATTATATGTCTGTTTTAACATCATGCATAGTGTTTGGTGAAAATAAATTAGCCGTCGGTATTCCTGGTTTGCCGTGTGTTGCTCCTCATGGCTGTCGGTCCCCGTCGGTAGTGGTCGGTGGCCGTCGGTTAAAAGCCCGTCTCGCATGAAGCGATATCAAGATGGCGGTGGCTTTGATTGAGATCAATTACAGGTGCGACGTTTGATCCAGGTATGTTTGTTACCTGAAACGACAGCAGTATATCAAATCACCAGAGATATCATCTAAAGACAGCATGGAATATGTAAGACCTACTTAGCTTACCAGAACAGACGATGGAAAGGCGGAAAACTGGGCCAGATAGGAAGAAGACCCACCGTACGCCGGAGGTGAGTGTATTTGTAATTGGCTGGAATGTATGTAAACAATGCCTCCCGCATTGTACATTTTATTCCGAAAGAGAACCTTGGCAACCAGAAATTCTTCCCAATTATTTGTAGCAGGTATTTAATAAATAGTATTGTGCATGTACACCTAACGTGATGACTGACGCATGCTTGCCCATGGACTTTCACTTTCATAAAACTTTCAAAATGCTTATGATGACAATATTATTACTAAAAAATTGTAATTAGCAACATCGATTAGGATACATTTTACCTTATATGCAACTATTAAATAAGCCACATAATTTAACAATACCTGAGGTGCTGTGCTAGCTGTCCTCAGTGAGATTTTGTCCCCAGTCACCGAGAGTGGTCCATGCACACTAGCTGTGGCCACCAAGGGTGATTAAAATGTTAGATATAACTAGGGTGTATCTAAAACCTGGAGATCTCTGGCGGGAGATCAAAATAAAACGTGGAAATCGCAATATCTTAATTAATAAGGCAGGGATTAATATTAAACCTTTCCAATACGTACACTCCTTAATGACAGCTACATCAAATATGATATTTAATATGCAAGTGCACAAAGTATTAATTGAGTTATCCAACAGATGCCGCCACCTACATATCTGACTTTCCCGCTTTGACATGTTATATTGTTTACGAGTCTGATTGATTTGAACTGACAAAACAATATGTATAGCTTCCAACTGGAATGTTAATTCATATAAATTTTATTTTCTGATATAAAATAAAATGATTATAAGATATTGATATGTATTGGATATGTTATTTATATATATCTATATGATATGATAAACTGTTTTTATAAACTAATTATATTTTCTTGTATATAATAAAAAATTATATTAATCGGTATTATTATTTGTTTACTTAATATGTTTAAACAATATACATATTTTATTATCTATTTTATTTGGAATTATATAAGCACCCAATGATATGTATCTGTAAAAGCCTAAACATCCATAATAATCTCAGGTATATCTCATTTTATTAAGGCAAAATTCAGTTACAGTAAGCTGATACACAAATTATAGTTGAAAACTTAAAATATATGTATCTCTTAGAGACCCACGTACCACTTGAACGTGCATGATCCGGTCCCATGCAAAGTGCGTAGCTACCATATACGGTAATAGGGGAGGAGCGTTGTTTTGTTTGGTAAACAAGATCAGACATGTGCATGAAAGCCCACCATCCAAAAGTCCATACATAATTAGTATTTAACAAATTATTGTTTCTGAGTAAAAAAAAAACTGAATTTCAAAAGGCTGGACTGAGAGTTTCTAAAGCCCAAAACACACTAATGCATGCGTCACGCGTGCGTCAAGCGTCAAATCTAGAAAAAGAAGCTCCAGTCTTTTATCAATGAAAAAACAGACAAACGCGAGCGTCATGCACTCGTCAAGCGTCAGCTATCGATCCTGGAGCGATTTTTTATGTGTGCTGCGTGCTTGCCGCGTGGGGAGTCCTGATAATGACATAACTATAGAGAGTGTTTCCCTCTCCAGCACTCGCATTAGATATTAAACTGTGGGTAAAACATTTGTTATAATTCATTGAACTATAAATATTCATTTGTATCTTGATAGAAAACATGCAACAAAGCAAAACAAATATATACCAGGTAAATATCGTTAAGAATAGTGACTGAATTCTGTCATATTTAAAATATGTTTGGTCACAAACAGATACATATCTGTATACATTTAAATCAGGGCTGGCAATTTCTTCCGAGAGGCGGTTTCTTCCTTAGAAACTTCCAGCGTGGAAGAAATAGTTTCCTCCATTTCTTCTGGAAGAAACTTTCAAATTTCATGTGAGAATATGTAAAACTAATAGAATTTTAGCTTTATTTTTGCTCAAACATAATCTGTTCCATCTTATAAAGGTTTATATTAATAAAAAGTGTTATCTTAGAACCAGGTGATTTCCGAAAAAGTGCAGCTTCACTCCATGCAGTTACCCCTGACTGCATAGAGAGGCAGGTTATGGAGAAACCAGGTCATAATTAACAGGGTTTCATCCCCTTTACCAATCAAACAGTCAAACTGCTCATTATATAACAGATTACTACCCTGCAGATACTCATGTACAGAAATAGGGTTTCTCATATTTTTTAAGTACTAGTATTTCCTAGTTTGGCATAATTCACAACAAGCTCAGGAATAGACTTGGTGTTTGCAGGGCTGAAAAATTGATGTCTTGCTATTGCATGCTTTGTGGTAACTTAGATGTAGATTACTAACAGGAACTGATTATGCTCCACTATGATTTTCAACAGAACTTACAAAAATTATTGGTGAATAGCATAAATTTAAATGAATGATAATTTTTAAATTCAACTGGTGATCACTGATTAGTCATAGTGTAATATGACACCGCTAGGATATTCATATTGTTAAGTCATACAAAGGCAAGCAATTAATTGTCAGCGAACCTGTGAGCTTATGCGATGGTATGGCGCCGTCCGTCATCTGTACATTAACCCACAGTATCTTGAAAACGGCAAGAGTTGGCATCACAAAATTTTCTGCAAAAAATTAGTCATCTAAAAACTCTATCAGATTTTGCTTTATTTTTTGGTCAACTGCATTTTCTTAGATTTGATGAGTAAAAAGCAAAAAAAGGTGAAAAAATCTTCTTCTTCGAAACTGTTCAGCCAAATTGTCCAATATTTCACAGAAATGAATCCTGGAACAATCTTTCTCAAGTTTGTTCAAATAGTTTTAAGTTCAGTGATTTTTGGCCAAGTTACAGAAAACTGAAGTTAGTCATCTGTCCAAAAAAGCATACTAAAATTACAATCTCAGTAACGGCTGGAGCTATCATCACCAAATTTTATGCCAATGTTGGTCACATGAGTCATATCTGAAATCGAGGTATAGGTGGCGCCACCTGCATTGGTCTTTATTGTAGGGGGGGTCATCAGTGCCTGTATCATACTGACGGCTACAAAAAACTTCTTCTCTGAAACCATATGGCCACATTGTTTAATATCACACAGAAATGATCCTAGGGTAGTGCTTTCTGAAGTTTGTTCAAATGGTCTCAGTTCAGTTATTTTCGCTGAGTTATGGAAAGCTGAATTTAGTCATATGCCATAACAGCCCATTTTAGCTCAGTGGCTACAAAGGTCTTCTCAAAAACCACTAGGCCAAATTCTTAAATCTTACACATTAATTATCCTTAGATGTTGATAATTCAAGTTGTTCAAATGGTTTTGGTTCAGTGATTTTTGGCTGAGTTATGGGAAGCTTAAATTAGCCATTTTGCTGTATTTTCCCATATTAGTTATAAACCTGTAAAATGTTTTTTTGACTGATGCCACTGAGGCCAATTTGTTTAATATTTTACAAGTATAATCCCCTGAATAATTCTTATAATAATTGTTTTTAATGGTTCCAAAGAATAAATTTTGGCTGAATTATAAAGATTGAATTGAGTCATTTTACCATATATGTTAGCTGTGTGAAGCAGATACATTGAGCCTGGCACCAGTTTATCAGCATCAGTTGCATCATGCCTCTATAGACATTTAGATTTCAGGTTATCTATGGTTAATATTGACAAGAATGTTTTTTAAAACTTTTAAAAAATGTAGATTTATGATTATTAGATATTCCTCATGCCAGGCAATGTTTAAAAATCACAGGTATACAGCTCTCTGTGGGTATATAAAGACAGCTGTACATGGATTATAAATAATTGGTATCCATACTCAACTTAATTCAAGATTTTGCCATCAGTGAGATGAATCTGTATTATAATTATGCATTCAGTATGCATCAGTAGTAATTTTTGGCGAACCTGAGAGCTAATGCGATGGTGTGGCAGTGTCCAGCGTACATCGTCTGTACATTAACCCAAACTATTTTGAAAACAACTAGAGCTAGCATCATGAAATTTAATGCCAAAAATTAGCCATCTGAAAATTCTGCATTTTCTAAGATTTTATAGAGAAAAAGCTAATAAACATTTAAAAATCTTCTCCTCCAAAATAGTCTACCCAAATTGTTCAATATTTCACAGAAATAATCTTTTATACAATCTCTCTCAAATTTGTTTGAATGGTTCAAGTTCAGTGAATTTTGGCCGAGTTACAGGAAGTTGAACTTAGTCATCTGTCCAAAAAAGCACACTAAAATGACATTCCCAGAAACGGCCAGAGCTATCATCACCAAATTTCATGCCAGTGTTGGTCACATGAGTCATATATGAAATTCAGGTGTTGGTGGTGCCACCTGCATTGACCTTTTTCTGTACTGGGGTCATCTGTACATTAACCCATAATTTCTCAGGAATAGCAGGAGCTACCATCCCCAGATTGTATGCAATAATCTGTCACATATCAAATGTTGTGGGATTCAGCTTATTTAGCGAACCTGTGAGCTTATGCAATGGCGCAGCGTCGTCTGTCCGTCTTCAGCCGTCCGCCGTCAAGGGCTGGTTTTCCGCAGTCCATGGCTGGAAGTCAGAAACTGTCGGAGCTAGCAGCTCCAAATAACATGTAAGAATTCGTCACATGTGAAACTTGGTGCCCTGGAGCTTATTATTGGGTATCTGAATTAATTTAGATTTTATAGAGAATAAGCTTAAAAACCTTTAAAAATCTTCTTCTCTGAAACTGTCCAGCCAAATTGTCCAATATTTCACAGAAATGATCCCTGGAACAATCACTCTCAAGTTTATTCGAATGGTTCCAGTTCGGAGATTTTTGGCCGAGTTACAGGAGGTTGAACTTAGTCATCTGTCCAAAAAAGCACACTAAAATTTAAATCTCAGAAACGGCTAGAGCTATAATGACCAAATTTTATACCAATGTTTGTCACATATGTCATATCTGATTTTGAGGTATTGGTGGCGCCACCTACATTAATGTGTTTTTTACAAGCGAAAATGTAATTTTAAACTCTTCTAGCTTATACACTTATTTTTGATGAAACTGTTCAGCTGATTGGTTTAAACTTTACAAGAATTATTCTGTGGTAGGGTTCTGCCAGTTTTATAAGAATAGATAGGGTAAATACAGTTTTAAAAAAGCATTGTAGCCAATTGAAAAAGGCTTTCTGTATTTAAAAAAAAGATTTGACTTCATGCAGCCAAGTCAAGAGGTCACTCAGTACAAACAGGTGGGGTCCAGACATCACCATGGCAACTGACCCGGCTCTGGGGGGGTGTCTAGACAATGTGTCTAGATGTCTAGACACAGTGTCTAGACGTCTGGACACAATGTTTAGATGCAGAATTCCCAGATTATTTGAACTATATCTTTCAACTGTTTGAAAAAACTTGGTTTGCATTTAGAGCGAATCACGTTTATCACCAGGTCACATGTGAACTGCTGCGCCTTCATTTTTGGTTGACCTCTGACCTTCCTTGCTGCCATGTGTCCATTTGTGCGTCTGTTTCCACACATAAACCGACATATCTCGGGAACCGTTTGACTGATCAGGCTAAAAATTTTGCACAAATGTAGCCCTCTGATAGCTTTATAACATACACTAAAAATGGTGGCACCACCTGCAACCATTTTTGCACAACGTCCATCTGTTCATCTGCCTTGGGATAATATTACTCATATCTCAGCAGTGGTTTGATTTATCCACCTGAAATTTTGCAGGTTCATACATCCTGGATAGCTTTCTCGATTTTATGACAGGTGGCGCCACCTACATTCACATTTACTCTGTAGACATCCAAGCTCATATCTCGGGAACCGTTTGACCGATTGGGCCAGAGTTTGCATGTGTAAAGATCTAACATAGCTCTTTATCATAGGCAAAACTGGTGGTGCCACCTGCAACCACTTATGCACAGTGTCTATTTGTTCATCTGCCTTTGGATAAAATCACTCATATCTCAGCAGTGGTTTGACTTATCCACCTGAAATTTTGCAGTTTTATACATCCCGGACAGCTCTCTTGATTTTATGACAGGTGTCGCCACCTACATTCACATTTACTCTGCAGATATCCAAGCTCATATCTCGGGAACCGTTTGACTGATTGGGCAAAAAGTTCTTCATCATAGGCAAAACTGGTGGCGCCATCTGCAACCACTTATGCACAGCGTCCATCTGTTCATCTGATTGGGATAAAATCACTCATATCTCAGCAGTGGTTTGACCCTTCCACCTGAAATTTTGCAGGTTTATACATCATGGACAGGTTTCTCAATTTTATGACAGGTGGCGCCACCTACATTCACATTTGCTCTGCAGACATCCAAGCTCATATCTCAGGAACCGTTTGACAGATTAGGCCAAAATTTTGCATGTGTATAGATCTCACATAGCTCTTTATTATAGGCAAAACTGGTGGCGCCACCTGCAACCACTTATGCACAGCATCCATCTGTTGATCTGCCTTGGGATAAAATCACTCATATCTCGGCAGTGGTATGACTTATCCACCTGAAATTTTGCAGGTTTATACATCCTGGACAATTTTCTCGATTTTATGACAGGTGGCACCACCTACATTCACGTTTAAGCTGCAGACATCCATGCTAATATGCAACACACCAAGCTCTATTCCCCTTGCAACTTAATCCATGCCTCACTTCTCCCTTCCCACTCTGATTTCTGCGGATACACATAGTGGCTTGTCGACTACCCATTTTCTGGTTTAAATGTCCTAGTCCGAAACTTGCAGGTCAGAAACGTCCATTTTGCTGAAATCATAATGACTAAGGTAGATATGCAGGACTTAGGAGGATCAATATTAAATTTAAAAAATAAACCTCCATTCATACTCCTAAACTTTGCACAGGTTCACATTAGGCCTGTAGGCCTTGTTTGCTATCTGCATTAACTTTATAGAGGAAAAGCTGAAAAACTTTTAAAAGTCTTCTTCTTGTTAACGTTCCAGCCAAATTTTTCAATATTTTACAGAAATGATTCCAGAGGCAAGCCCTCTCAAGTTTGTTCAAATGGTTTGCATTTGATGAATTTTAGTGGAGTTACACAAATTTGAACAGTCATTTGGCCAAGGAGGCATACTGACATAGTGATCTCAGAAATGACATAAGCTAGCATTACCAAGTATTGTGCAAATGTTGGTCACATGACGTACATTGACCTTTTTTTTATGGGCAAAACTCACAATTTTAGCCTCTTTCAGCTTAAAATGTTTATGATGAAACTGTTAAGTTGAATCGTTCACTTTTTCAAAAGAATTATCCTAGGACATAGTTTTGTCAGTCATATCAGAAAAGCTAAAGTTTGTCTTGTGGCCATTACTATGTATATTTCAAACTGAGGACTGCAAAACTGTTCTTCTACAAAATTACTGTTTCAATTATAACTTCTGTAACATTGCACAAAAATTATTCTTTGGTGGCCTTTGTTCAAGTTTACTTGAATGATTTTTGGCAGAATTATTGGACCTTTAACAATGAAAGAACTGCATCTTTTATTATTCTAGATATTTTGATAAAAAGTTTATGAATATGTCAGCTTGAAAAAAAAGCATTTTAGCTAAAGTCTTTCAGTATGTGTAAACAGATTCACCAGCACTCCAAGATTGTGTCTGTATCTTTAAATAGGTTGAGAAACTGCCAACTGTTTCAGATTTGGCAACTGATCAAGAGTTCATTCAGTACAGCCAGATTTAGGTCAAGAGTTCAATCAGTGCAGCCAAGCACAAGGCATGTGGTCACCTCATGGGTGACATGTGAACACCTCATGGGCACCATGTGAACACCTCATGGGCACCATGTGATCACTTCATTGGTGTCATGCCAGGGCAGGGCCCCTGCATGAGCTTATGCAATGGTGTGGCTACTATTTCAGACTTGGCAACAGGCTAGAGGTCAGTCTGGATCTATTTATAGCTCTGGCAGACCGCCAACTGTATCAGATTAGGCAACAGGTCAATAGTTCACTCAGTGCAGCCAGGTATGGGTCAGGAGTTCACTCATTGCAGTAGCTGCATTCTGTTTATAGCATTGGCAGACTGCATACTGCATCAGATTTGGCACCAAAGTTCAGCCTTGATCTATTTATATCTTTGGCAGAGTGCCAACTGTGTCAGATTATGGTCAAGATTAGGTCAAGAGTTCACTCAGTGCAGCCAGGTACAGGTCAAAAGTTCACTCAGTATAGCCAGGTTCAGGTCATGATTTCGCTCAGTGTACTGCACTGAGCCAGCAGATTTGTCATAGTTCACTCAGGGCAACTGCCTTTCTCACCTAAGCCTATTCAGCCCCATGCATCAGACTCAAGCTAAGTTTGATGTATTGGCCTGATATTTTGACCTGTCTTTGTGCTTTGATGGCTTTCTTGTTCACAAGACAGGTGTCGCCACCTACAATGACTTTTGCACAGTGTATGTGCCTGCTTATTTCTACAGAGGAATTTGATATATCAGCCTGAAATTGGGCATATATATACATATTGAATACCTTTGTCATATACAAGACTGGTGGTGCCACCTACAATAATTGTTGCACAGTGTGTGTCCCAGCTTATTTTCAGGAGGGGTTTGATATATCTGTCTGAAATTGGGCATATGTATATCTCTGAAAGCTTTCTTGTATACAAGACAGGTGGTGCCAACTACAATATTTTTGTGTTGTGTGCACCAATGCCAGAATTTCAGCAGTAATGTTTGTGTAATTGTTTCTTATTCAAAATGTTTAGTACTTGCATTGTTCATATACATGAGAAGTAATGGTCCAGCATTGAAGCTTTATACCTGGTGTATTTCCCAATGCACAGGTTCACATTAGGCCTGTAGGCCTTGTGTTATATTTTGTAGAAAGTGCAGTTTCCATACTTTTTAGATTCTACCCTAGATAGTAAGTATGTAACAATGCATGCACCTTGGCAGCTATGCACTTGACTGTTATGATACAAGATGTGAAAATTGTAGTATATCAATCTGTAATTTTCTATCATACAAAAGTAACATTGCTGAGTGACACAAATTTGGTAAAAACTAATTACAAATACAGAAAACTTTCTCTAACCCACGTGAATACAAGTAGACATTTAAACAAGAATCTTTTCTTAATGAACATGTCAACACATACAATGCAACACTACATACTTAAATAGTTGAAATACAAATCCATCAGCTGCAATTTTGGCAATACTATAAGAATAAAACTAACATAATTATATTTAGATTAATCGGAGTATTGTTCCTGTACACTGATTAAAAGTCATATTGTTTTATTTTATTCAAAAGAAATAAAAATGTTTTTGTAAATCACACTTTCATTCTTACTGTCCACTAAATTCCACTTTCATCCAATACTTCCGGAAGAAAGTGGAGGAAACCCCATTTCCTCGAATTTCTTCCAATGTCTCAGAAGAAATACATTTCTTCCGGGAGAAAACCAACCCTGATTTAAACCAATGCGGATTATCAAAATTACTATTTTTTACAAAGATAAACAAAAAATACAATAGGTGCTTGGTTAATACCATCCAATCTGATGCATGTTAGCCACGTTAGTGTGTTTTCAATTTGTCGTGAGCTGCGCGCGTGGCACAAGCGTCATGCTTGAAATGCCCATTTAAGTCTCTTTTGAGATTAAGCTGGAATTTGTCGCTATGATTCATGGGAGTACATCACTCTTCTGGTTTAGCGTGACCTAGAATCTTGAGCACATATTGACTGTGGGATCACAACAGAGGGACCATGCAACAACAAGTTTCCTGAGCTTGTTTGTTTGTAAGGAATTAAAATATAGGAGACACGAGGAAAGGGTAGGCCTAAAAATGATAATGCCATGAAATTGTGATTAACTGGATTATATAAAATATTTTTGACAGTCGATCGGTGAGCACGGCTCAGTTATGCAATGGCCTGTTATTTATTTCAATATGATGGTCAATGGTGCTTGGATACAATAATACATCCTACATTTAGACACTTTGTCAAGATGATATAATTTTATTTCCAGAAATTATATAAACCTTTAGTTTAACTTCAGGAAGAGATATTCTTGTTTTGTGCCATGAAAGTTTTTTCACACAAATGACACACTGCCACACGTTTACTAACAGGGACTTGCACCACTAACAAATGACCTCTGTGCAGCGTGTGCTTGTTTAATTGTCATTGATCTGCAACTGACTTCTGACTTTGCTTTGGAAACAAGGCAAGTAATATCAAATTAAGAGAGCTGTGGTTTATTTTTGCAAATAAATTATATTTTAAGTTTTAAACCTGTTTAACAAACCTCCTATGTGTATGTTCATGTTATATACACAGCACCACCAAAAGCCTATTTTTGCACATTCATTACACGATTAAAAATTCTGCAAAGTTTCATGATGATAGCTGCAGTGGCTTTGGAGATATTTAGGAACACCTGGTGGAAGCTACACCAGCGCATAAATTGGCAGAGTGAACAAAAAACATGGTGCTTCATCGTAGCCAACAATTACACCACAACATTCGGGCCTTTTTAAAATAAACTGATAGGGGCCTGCAAGTCATTATATGAATCATTATATATGAAGCTTTATAGTTATAAATTTAGAAAATACTTCAGGCAGCTGGCTTGTTCCATTCAACTAAACTCTGCAGCAAACAACTACAAAGATAGACACAAACTTACAATAGCATCTTGACCCTTTGCTCTTCAAAAAATTTTTTATAATATTGAAAGTGTATTATTGGAAAAAGAGGGATAATACAATTCTCTACGCTGGCGACCCGGTTCGATCCCTTGGGTGGCTATGAGAGTGGGTTGTAGTTGCCCGTCCAAGGCCTGGGGATTTTCTCCGATTACCTCCACCTATACAGTCTACACAACGCCAAAATCTTAGCCATGGAGTGTAAAATTAAGACCTAGTACCCAGGGTTGGAAGTGTGTCAGGGAAGAAAGGTGTATTTTCATACCCCAACAGTTAGGGTTGGGAGGGCATTGTTAGGGCAGTAAGTGTGTCAGGGCAGGAATGTGTATCTTCCTACCTTAATGGTTAGGACAAAAGTGTCAGGGCAGGAATGTGTACCTTCCCGCCCTAATTGTTAGGACAAAAGTGTCAGGGCAGGAATGTGTACATTCCCGTCCTTATTGTTAGGAGAAAAGTGTCAGGGCAGGAATGTGTACCTTCCCGTCCTTATTGTTAGGAGAAAAGTGTCAGGGCAGGAATGTAAAACTTCCTGCCCTAATTGTAAGGACATGTAGGACTGCATAGAAAATTTTATTGACTTTTCCAGGGAAGTGTGACAGGAGCTTCAGGATCAGGATTGGAGGAATCAGTAGCAGAACCTGATAGGGAAGATTTGTTGAATAAGATAGAGGAGAGTACCAAGGCAGTCCAACGAGGGGACTACAAAACAGCAGTCACACTGTACACACAGGCTCTAACACTGGATGCCACCAACCATATCCTATACAGCAACAGGTCTGCAGCATTTCTTCAGCTTGGTCTTCCTGAAAAAGCACTCATAGATGCCCGTAAAGCCAAAAAACTTCAACCTACCTGGGGCAAGGTAACTCACAAACTTACTTGATGATTATTTACTTCACAGTGTGCTGCACAATCTTCAACTGCTGTTAAACATCACCTCATTATGACAGCCCCCCAGGTGTTCTAGTTGATGTCTGCATTCCTACAACAGGGTTTGGTTTTGTCCAGATAAAACTTGTTTAATCCAGGACAATGGATAAAACTGTGTTTATCTGGTTTTATTCAGTTCTATCCAGATTATACTGGATTAAACTGGATCAAACTAGGATTAACCTTGTAAAATTTAATTATATTAACACAAATGCTAATCTGAATTATTAATCAGAAGGTTTTTAGCTCAGCTGACTATAAATCATTTGAGCCATAGTCAGGGTCCATTGTCCGTCGTCCGTCTGTTCGGCCCTCTGTCTGTCCTTTAGACTGGCATGTTTTGAAACCATTAGACCTATGAATCTTAAATTCAGCATACCATTAGATGTCCTAAGATTTCCTACCAAACAAAAAACTGGGTCTCTGCTATTTTGTTCCTTCGAGAAGTAGTAAAGGAAAAACCTCAAATTTCCATTAAAAACCTATTATCACATTTCAGGACTGCCTAATATCAAAAACCACTTATCTGTTTTTCTTAATATTTACCTGGAGTATTCTCCTATATACTTCCTATGTACATTCCAGAAATTAAGACTGTTCCTGTTCTTGACAAGCGGTGCCCTATAGTGATCACCGTCAGTGACACTTTCTTTCGCACGCGATAACTCAAAAACAACATACTGCAGCTTTCCCAAATTCACAGGTATGATTGGTACTTATGTTGGCTCCAGACGTATCAAATTACAGACTTGTCGGAATTCAAATATGGCCGCCAACGCCCAATCGCTGATTTTCTTTAGCATGCGATAACTCAACAACAACAACTTACTGCAGCTTTCCCAAATTCACAGGGATGATTGGTACTTATGTTGGCTCCAGACCTATCGAATTACAGACTTGACAGAATTCAAATATGGCCGCCACAGCCCAATCGCTGATTTTCTTTCGCACGCAGTAAATCAACAACAATATACTGCAGCATTCTGAAATTCACAATGATGATTGGTACCTATGTTGGCTCCAGACCTATCGAATTACAGACTTGTCAGAATTCAAATATGGCCACACAGCCCAATCGCTGATTTTCTTTCGCATGCGATAACTCAACAACAACAACTTACTGCAGCTTTCCCAAATTCACAGGGATGATTGGTACTTATGTTGGCTCCAGACCTGTCGAATTACAGACTTGTGGGAATTCAAATATGGCTGCCACAGCCCAATCGCTGATTTTTCTTTTGCACACGATAACTCGGCAACAACATACTGCAGCTTTCCCGAATTCACAGGGATGATTGGTAACGCGGTAGGGGAATGGCCGCAAAATTGAGAACAATGCAGATATGTAACCTTGCTGTTATGAGAAATTAGTCTCTGTAGTTGCCACCAGGCGGCAATAATTGGCATTATTGGGAAATAAATATAATCCAAATGACAATCATGTTGATTGCAGCATGTGACATGTCCACGATCTAGTTTTTATATAAAAAAATGCTTGGTTCTGACCTGCAGTTCTGCATGTCTGATTTTATTTATTAAATTGCGATCGCAAGCTGTTTTTCATGGTCGAACTGCTTAAACTCTCCCCGCTTACACTTTGTCGGCTGTAGGTCGATCGGATCATTGGCTGCTTAGAGTAACTCTTTTCTTTCAGCTCTCTCTTCACATTCATACTCACGGGGATCACTGAGACCTTCTGTGCGCGGTCCCTTCAGGGATATGGACCCTTCCGTATCAGACTTGTTATTTCCATTGAACGATGTTTCTATAATGTAATCCAGACATGATATGATCAAAGTAGAGTGGAGGGCCATATTTAAATTGATATGTCATGGCCAAGCTATGTAACCAATGCCCCTTCCAAGTGGCATTGCCAGGTTCCAGCAGTGACGGTCATTGTTGTTTGAGCAAAACATAACTTTGTGTAATACTAATAGAGAATTCATACCTTCTTTTGGTGTTTATTAAAAAATTAATATATATGTCCCATCGTGAAAATGGAACCATATGGAGATAAATTAATTCATCTGTATACATATTATATAATATAAAAATATATATATTTAATAATATATATATATATATATATATTACAAAAAAGATCCAATTGAATAAATGTGTAAACTAAATTGGTTGTTGATCTCATCATCTCCCCAGCATTGTTGAATTAAGTGAAAATCCTATGTATATACGCTGTGATAATATAGAGATGCTGTAACTCCCACCATTAATTTCCATCCCCCCAACCCCCACACCAACACCACCAAGTCCTTGCATCTGTGGACTAGGGACATTTCAACTGGATACATTTAATAAAATAAAAAAATACATATTTAATAATATATATTATAAAAAAAAAATAGGTCCAGTTGAACAAATGTGTAAACTACTGAACTGTCAACAATTTATCAAAAAGCCAACCAATGATTATGGTAATAATATACATCTTAGGCTCTCAAACTGCTCACATGCTTCAATTTTAACATTAGAAAATGCTTGGTTTGGTTACAAAATATTATTTGCAACAATTTCTTACTCATCAGTACAAATCATGTCAACCAACCATGGAATATTTGGTGTCCATTACGGAAACAGGCATGCACGTAAGAAAAAAAAAGAAAGATTTATAGAGGAATTAAAAATATAATCAACACAAACCAAAATTCATACAACAGTCTCCAGTAAATGCATCAATTATAGTGACGGGAAAAGAAATCTGGGTAAACATGGAAACCACTCTTGACACCAGGCCTCTGAACAAGACCAGCTACTATTTAAGGCAGGTGTTTATTTTTCTGGGACATTGTTTTGCCATGGCCATTAAATAAGGCAGGCCACTATTTAAGGCCGAGCATCTAATCAAGGAAATACGGTGATTAGGAAGGAACCTTCCTCTTCCTCTCACACTTTTTCTCCATTTGATATTATTTTTGATTTTCATTAACTAGGTTATTTTCAGCTGAGCACAGTGACCCATGGGTCCTTTGTTCAAGTTCACAGTAGCGATAATGCTAAAATGATGTTAATGCAATAACTCGAAAACAATTTGAGGTACAGTCACCAACCTTGCAGCATCGATGCACCAAATCAAGGGCTAGGTCAAGTTCAACCCTGGGTGACCTTGACACATTTCATAAGTTTTCATCACCAATGCTTTAATTATGTAAATGCAATAACGCAAAAAGAATTTGAGGTACAGTCACCAAACTTGCAGCATTGATGCACCATATTAAGGGCAGTTACATACCTGGGTGACCTTGATGCAGTTTTGAAGGTCACAGTGGCAATAATGCTAAAATGATGTTAATGCAATAACTTGAAGAGAATTTGAGGTACAGTCACCAAATTTTGCAGCATTGATGCACCTTATTAAGGGCTAAGTCAAGTTTGAACCTGATGACCTTGACACATTTTTTGAGGTCACATCAGCAATAATGCTAAAAAAATGTTTTTACAAATAACTTGAAAAGAAATTGAGGCATTGTCACCAAGCTTGCACATTGATGCAGCTCATAAAAGCAAGGTAAAGTTTGAACATGGATGACCTTGTCCCAATTTCAAGGTCACACAGGCAATAATGCTAAAATGATGTTAATACAGTAACTCGAAAAAGAATTTGACGTGCAGTTATCAAACTTGCAGCTTATGAAGGGCTAGGTCCAGTTTGAAGATGGATGACCTTCACTCAAATTTTAAGGTCAAAGGGGTGGTAATGCTAAAATAAATTTAACGCAGTAACTCAAAAAAAATTTGAGGCACAGTCACCAAACTTGCAGCATTGACATACCTCATAAAGGGCTAGGTCAAGTTAGAATATGGATAACCTTCATACAGAATTCAAGGTCACTGAGGTAATCATTGACCCATCTCAGATTTCATATAGGTATTAACAAATTGTTTTTCTAGATATTTCCACAACAGGAGGGGACATATTAGATCTGTTCCACAGATCAGCTTTTCCCTTGTCACCTTAATTAAATGCTCAACAAATTGAATATATAATGAGGTCACAAGTCACAAGACATCACGGGCATATCATGCATCCTTGTAATGCTCTTGTTTGTATGGTTTTAAACTGTGTTGACTAAAAGTCATCTGTTCTAGATGGAATTTTAATGATGACCCTTTGTTGGTCATGGCTGATTATGATAATTTCGCTTCCAAACTCAGAATGTCCTAACAGGGGCCGGGTTCTTAGTGGGCTTGTTCTGGGCTGTTGTGCCTGTTGACAGGTCTGCTCACATCCTTCTCTTGCTGGTGCCTGAAAACTCTCTCAGCTTGGTGCCATCTGCATCTTTGACGCCAATCAAAATTTAACGTCTAGGGAGTGCCCAGAGAACGGGTCTCAGACCCCTCTAACTGGTGCGCTCAGTCAGTCAGTTGATCATGGCCCTCATTACTGAAGGTCAGTCTGCAGGTCACTGAAACACAACCTGTATAAGACTTGTTATCTAGACAGGTAATAATTCTTCACAGAATTCAAGCATTTATATGTAATGATGGGATTTCCTGTTTAGGTGTGCCCCAAACGTTTCTGTATATTTACCATCTGAGCATATTCTTTTGAAGAACTGCCCACTTCAAATTATCTCACTCTGCTGGTAATTAACGCTCATTATTGTTGGAATATGAGGGTCCCATCATGCAATGGCTGAACAAGCCCACAGCTTTTAAACAAATGGAACAATTAATGCCGAGCCTCTGTGTGACATGGCCCCACCATGCTTTATGGTCAGATGATCAGTGTGTGCATGCAGGTGGGGAGTGCTGCACACATAGCAGCATTATCATGTCCACAGACCAGGGTGGTCATTTGAATTACCACAGTGAATCCACCTTCACTGGCATATTACATAAAGACAAGTTAACACTGGGGTCTCTAATTTACCTGATAAAATAGCATGCATTCGCTTCATGGAGACCTTCAAGTTAAGAAATAAAGAGTCTGTATAACGGAACTGCTATGTCTCTATCCCCGACGTCACAGCAGGCAATCATGTGTGGCCTCACCATGGAGTCATTTTGGAATTTATATTTCTGGATCACTGGAGACCTTGAATTTACCTGTCACTGTTGTTGAGTAGTGGAAATGAGAAGCCTGTCTAAGCAGGCGGGTGTATCCCTGAGTGGGCTTTTTGGAGGCCGCAAGTTTTTGTTGATTGTGGTCATGCAGAGTCATTGAGCTATCAAATAAACAAGCTTTAAGTGGAGCTTACACCTGGCACCAGTGAAATTGGATGATGACTGATAATTGGGTGAACCTGGACCACCACCACCTTATTGTCATGTTTAAATTAGAAAGCTGATGAAGATACACTCAAGAGTATTTGGAAACAGAAGATAAATATAACAAGTCTACAATAACCATAGCAATAAAAAGTGGATTTAAGAGGTGGTGTGTGTTATTGGTGCTCTCTTGTTAATTAGTGTCTGTTTCAATAAAGTGACATAAATCACATTTTAGACAATAATGTCTGTAGGTTGACAGAGACCTGAGGACTGCAGTACTAATTACCTGACTAAGGCTGTGACAAGTCAAACCTGGATATCAGATGTCCCTGTATATGACCATCCAGCATAAGGTGTGACATATACAACTAGCAGACATCAGTTAAAGCATGTGATTGGTAAACTGAGGCACTGTCAGATGGAAGGGTCTTCCTGAAGCATGGAGGCAACAACATAGCAAACCTTAAAATACACGCAAACTAACTTGGGAACAAAGAACATTGACTTAGAATCTTAAAACTCTAATACTAATACATGTATCTTGTCAGGATTTAGGGATCATGGTATATATCATACCATGAGATAATGTATCAATGGTTCCAGCACTACTGGTAGCCTCTCTTCACAATGATTAGAACAGGTGGTCATTTGTTGTATCATTCTTAGTGAATGTGATGGAGTGCAAGGATTGATGATCTCCATCTGATGAGAAAAAAACATCTTTTTAGCTTTACTGCCTTCTGTGTGATCAGTTTTGGGGTTATAAAATAAAGTTAATTACAGAATTTCATTTTTCTAAACGTTTTCCAATAATAAGAAACCACTACCCAGTTTGATGCTTGTGGGCTGATTAGGAGAATCTGGTATAAAAACAGCACTGAAAAATTAATCATCAAAAACATCACCATGATGAAATGGTCCATGAATGGAAAAACGTTTATACACACCAAGAAACAGGTAGGTGGTCCTGCTTAATCAGGTTGACCAAAGATCTTGGATACCTTTGCCATGTAGGGAGATAGGTAGTGCCACCATTATAATCATTTTCTTGTTTTTTTAATACCTCATCCTCGTCACTGTACAATACTGTTACTAATATAATACAAAACCTGATTAGCAGATTTCTGTCATATTATTCTAGAAAAGAAACAATTCATATACAATACAGACTACATACCAAAACATCACTAGCAGTTCAACTGAATTTTCAAAGAATTGCATTAAATAGATCAGTTCTTTAACTCTTTTTCTGTTTGCTTGGATTATATTTAATCCTCATAGACAGCTGTACATTGTGACCCATGGGTCCCTTGCTTTAAAAATCAATGTATCATTAGATGAATAGAAGTTCTCCAACTTGATCTGAAACTGGGTCAGCATGACCAAATTTTTTCACAAAGTTTAGCTTATGCTTCCATTTTACATTGTAAAACTGCTTAATACTATACATACAGTGGGGGCCATTTTAATTTTATAACGTCTCCCTCCCTTGTTTGGTCTGTTGGCGGCAGGTATAGATTTTTTTGAAGTTTTCAAACACCATGTCAAGTATTGTTTACATCAAGCCAACTCAGTGGTCTGGAGTGACTTCAAGAACCCTCATCTGTTACTTAATTTGCTTCAGTCCAGGCAGCTAGCTCCCTTTGCTAGCTGAGCAAGGCTTCATCTTTGCTCCCCCCCTTCCCATGGATATGCATGCATATGCATAATTTGATATGACCCAACTAAGGATAAATAATGATGCAGCTTATAATTCTAAATTTTCTTATATTTGCAGATTTGTTTATATTGCAATTTTATAAAAATTATAACATTAAAAAGATTCAATATGATAAAAAATTATTCATTAAATAATTCCTTATTCTCTTATCAAAAATGGAAATTCTGAAAAAAGGGTTTAATATAAACTTAACCTCATTATTTCTCTGCCTCAGCAGAAAGTGTCTGAGACAAAGTTAACAGTCCTTTCTGGCCAATTGTCTGTCCATCTGTAAATGTTTCATATGAAACAGTATCTCAAAAACCTGTACTGGCAGTCATGTCATAACTAATTTGACTGTCATATATTTAGTACTTGATTATTACCAAATAGCAGGATCATTCCTCTTATCTATGCAAACTCAACAATGGAAATAAGTATCTATTGCATTTGCTGAAATTTTACAAATTTCAGCTGAGCGCTGTGACCCATGGGTCCTTTGTTTTTGTTGTAGGCATTCTACAGAGAAGGTATTTCTCTACAATGTCTGGGCCAGGAGGCAGAATCCCTGGCAGCATTTGCTGCAGGACTGGCACAGGAACCAAAGAACAACCTGCTCTTGTCTTCCTTGGTGGATGCAGCCCTAAAGTCACAGCTCAAAGGTAACAATAGTAACATTTCTGTTTGAACATCTCTACATATATTAGGAGTCATTCACTTTCATTCTTTGGATTTAGTTAGTATTGTCAGTTAGACATTTCATTCTAAAAAATTTAAATACTTCAAGAGAGTCATAGCAAATAATAATTGATTAAAATTGTATACCCAGACTTAGTGTCAGGGTTCAATGTTTTTAGCCCAGTCACCCAGCGACTGCTGTGACCAGCATAGAATTTGTGATTACCTACTGAGTGGATGACAGGAGAAAGCCTGTTTAAAAAGGGGTCTTGTGATGAAAATCACAAAACATTAAAAACTCACAATGTTGGATTGATTGGTCTGAAATTTTGGTTCACAAAAGATTTTAGATAGCTTTGTTTTTGCTGGAGAATGGTGGGGCCACATGTAATCCTTTTTATGTTTTTGAGTTGTTTAAAACCCTATCATAAAAAGCACTAAAGATGCTACGGGGAACTTCAAAACAATCAGTAAAATGTTCAAATACAACACAAGTTAAGTTAACTTGGTTGGATATTACCTTGAGGACTCTTGCCTTGTTGCATCATCCAGCCACAGTGTTTTTGTAACTATTTCAGGTTGAGGGATCATCAGTTGTATCTGTAACACGCCTAGCTTATACACTTGATATTTGTGTATCATTCTCCTGACCTGCAGCTTTACCAGTCTGCATGCAGTCACCATTGTACACATTAACACAAGTTTGTCGTCTTTTATCTGTCAGTTCAGGTCTGATTTCTTCCTTTTATATTTAGTTGTATTCATGTTTAGCTTAAAAAATGTTATGAACATTGCAGGAGCCACAGCCACAATCTAAATTTGTAGAAAGTTAAATAGAAAACAAAGAACAGGCCATTAACTAACAAGTTGCTGTGGCAAAACAGTTTTACCTACTCTAGCATCCAGGAATGATGGTGCCCTGAAAATTTTATCAAGCTGGCTTCTGCTTGTTTGCACAAAAGTTGGTGCTTGAGGCTTTATCTAGTCTTAACTTGGACCAGTTTTAAAGAAATATAAATGACAGTGATTGATCAAATGATAAAATTAAATTGATCAGTTTGTAAAATTTAGATGTCATATCCACCTTGTCACCTGATTGAAATGTGTCACAAACTGAAATGATTCATTTATATATATTGGTGTCAAAAAAAGATATGATATTTATTTGAGGAAAATTAAATATTCCTTCAACCTTTTTTTAGTATTCTGGAAACCTTTCAGGTTTATCAATCATCCCTGTGTCACTGTGCTTTCTTAATTTATACTTTGGATAACTATAGGAACAGTAAGCGAAGGAGCACATAGTCCCTGTTTGACTCAACATCACTGAGATATAAATTCACAACACAAAGCACCGGGGCTGCCTTGCTGGTGCTGTGCACATAGTCCCTGTTTGACTCAACATCACTGAGATATAAATTCACAACACAAAGCACGGGGGCTGCCTTGCTGGTGCTGTGCACCCTAAATGAGGACTTCATAAGTACACAACATGTGCAGACATCTGGTCTAAGGCACTGGAATTATTTCATATGCCAACAGCCTTTAAGGAGTGAAGGACATTTTATGACGGATATACCCATGCATGGTTTTCAGTCAGTACAGCATTGTGAAGTTCAAATGGGTCATTAAGTTCAGCAGTTAGATTGTTTGAAAAGTTTTCAAAGTTAATTAATATGATCAGGTATGATGATTCACTTACTGGTAGTAACTATGAGTTGGTTGAATGGTGTTAAATGCCAAACTTAAGTCAGTGAACAGAATATGTATATTGTGTGTAAGTGTGAAAAAAAATGATATACTGAATGTAGTAGTCTCAGCAGAGTCATTGATGCACCCTCATAGCCTGCAAGCATACTGATGTGGATCCAATCAAGTGCACATGTAAATCACAATATTTTGCTTCCAAGGAATGTTGGTTCTTGTTTTCTAAGTTGCTTCCTTCAGTGTTTTAACATTCTAATGAGGTAGGAGGTGATGGTAACTTAGCAGGTCATTTCTTTGAACAAATAAAAAGAAAAGAAAATCACAGGATATAAATCCAGATATCCTTGAATGCTGATAATATGTATTCTTGTAAACAAAGTAAAAAGAATATATTAAAATATTTAAATTAATTGGTTTGACAAATTAATCCTTTGGGACAATGGGAACCTTTCTTCCCTTGAATTGGTTCATCCTGCCTTCCTTGGTAATATTTACAACAAAAAAAATAGATATATGAAGAGTGGACAGATTGATTTCTCTGAGATTTTACATGAGAAAAGATTTTCACTTTATCTTGTATGAAAGACTAGTAATTCTATGAAAAGGTAGGAAACAGACTCTCACATTGCACATTTTCACAAGAAAATGTGATAAACACTCTTTATGGTATATTTCTGAAATTTACCATTTTTCCCCTCACAGAACAATGTGCTTGCCTGCTCTGTATATTAGTTTCAGTTGTACATAGTATTATATGTTTACATTGGGAACTTTAGCAAGATGTCAGTCCAGATGTTTATTATATCCTAATTTTGACTAAGGTCATAAATACATCAGTTTGTGTCATATCTAAAGTTTGTTTCTATTTCAGACAAATTTCAGCCAATCTATACCCAGCTACAGAAAATGGATCTCCACCAGAGCCCTTTCGTCATAAGTTCTGTGATTGGCCAGGAGCTGTTATCTGTTGGTGACTTTGCACATGCTGTGACAGTGTTGGAGTCTGCTCTTCATATTGGCACATCAAGCCAGAAGTTGAGAGGGTCTGTGTTCTCAGCACTGGCTAGTGCACACTGGGGACGGGGGAGTATAGACAAGGCCATTGCCTGCATGCAGGAGGACCTGGCAGTGGCTGCTCTGTTAGGTTTGTGCTGAATTATGGTCATCTATCATGTAAAATCATTCAAGGAAATTGAATAAAGGTGACAAAGTTTGAGATTTAAAAAAAAGGAAAAGATAGAGGTATTTATGTTATAAAGATGTCAGTGATCATGATATTAACTTTACCTGCAAGTTAAAAAAAAATTCAGTGATTCAATTGACACCATACATGGGAAAGATTTAAGAAAGATGAGTAGTGAAAGGAGATCAAATTTGTTTAGTCTGCTGAATATTAAGAGCCACATTGTGGGCTTAGTGTGAGCATCAGGTGATCGAGCATCAGCATCCAGGTCTGTGTGTGGCTATAACTCAGACACACTGCTAACTATCAACATTAAATCTTCTTCCTATATTTCTAGGGTCAAACAATTTTCCTGGTGCTATGACCTTGGCCTTTGCTCTCAAGGTTATGTAACTGTGGACTTTTGGCCATGTTTACTGGTTGCGCGATAGCACCCAGAGTTATTATCAGATTTGTTCAAACAAGAGACATTATATAACTCCCTCAAACTTATTAACTTTTGGATGTTCTTATCCTTTATTTGCAGAATTTATAAGCACTTTTCCATTATTTTACCACTGACTTCAATAGTGAAATGCTATCATATTCATGTCTGGGAAAGCAAGTAAATTATTCTTATATGAATATTTCCTAATGGAAGATAAACAGTCTTCTGAAATATGATCACTGTGACCCAGTTCAGATGTGATACTCAGTCAGCATATATAGATGTGTATCATTCCAATTGTTCTTTTTTATATTGATTAGTTAAATACAAACTCATGCAGTCTTAATCATTACATACATCAGTTACCACTTAATATTACAGTGAACCTCAGCCATTTCATGTGCAATTGCATGTGCAGTTTTCCTTAGATTTGCTCTTGATGGGGTATCATGTATTTGCAGATGCTAATGCAACTTCATATAGTTTTTTTTTTTAATGCACCACTGGTTTTTCCTATATTCAGGTGATCAAGAAGGTGAGAGCAGAGCATACGGAAACCTTGGTTCAGCATTCTTTTGTAAAGGTAATTTCCATGAAGCACTGAAGAACCATCGCTATCAACTGGTCCTCGCGATGAAGTTGAAATGTCGTGAGACTGCTGCCTCAGCACTGACCAGCCTTGGTCATGTTTACACAGCAATCAGTGACTACCCAAATGCATTAGCAAGCCACAAACAATGTGTACTGCTGGTAAAACAGACCAAAAACCATTTGGCAGAAGCCAGAGAAATTGGAAATGTAGGATGTGTGTACCTTGCCATGGGAGATTTTGATAGTGCTGTTGAGTGCCACATGGAACATTTGAGCATAGCCAGAAAGCTTCATAATAAAGTGGAGGAAGCCCGAGCTTACAGCAACCTTGGAAGTGTTTATCATTGTAAGAGAGACTTCATAAAAGCAGAAGAATACCACAAAAAAGTGTTAAAGATTGGTGAAAGTGCTAGAAACAAGACTTTAGAAGCTCGGGCATATGCTGGGCTGGGTCACGCAACACGTAGTAGTGGTAACATAGGGCAGTCCAAATTCTACCATGAGAGGCAGCTTGATGTGGCCCTGCAGACAAAAGACAGAGTCTCAGAAGGCAGGGCTTGCACCAACTTGGGTATTGTGTTTCAGTTATTTGGGGACTTTGAAGCAGCCCTGAAGTTACATAAGGCTCATTTAAATATTGCTAAGACACTGGGTGATCGGGCTTGTCAGGGCAGAGCGTATGGTAACATAGGTAATGCATACAGTGCTATGGGACAGTATGATCTAGCAGTTCGCTTTCACAAGCAAGAGCTTGCAATATCCAGGGAAGTTAATGATAAACAGTCAGAAGCTTCCACCCATGGAAACTTGGCTGTGGCTTATCAGGAACTGAAAATAGACGATAAAGCTTTACATCATTATGAGCTTCACTACAAGCTGGCCAAGGAGTTAAAAAATCTGTCCAGTCAAGCAAGAGCAGTCAGTAACCTTGGCAACTTCTACAGTGCAAAGAGACTATTTTCAGAGGCGCTGCCATTCTATGAACAGTTTCTTGAACTCTCTCAGGAGCTGCAGGACAGTGAGAGTGAGGCCAGGGCCTGTCATAAACTTGGCTATGCTCATTTCTGTTTGAAAAACTACAAGGAAGCCATCAGGTATTATGAACAAGATTTGTCTGTAGCTAAACAGAGCCAAGAAAAGTTGAGCATGGCCCGAGCATATTGCAATCTTGGTCTTGCACATAAAGCTATGGGTGATCTACAACAAGCGTTAGAGTGCCAAAGACAGTTTCTCTCACTTAGCATATCAGCCAAAAACATAGCTGCCAAATTCAAAGCCCTTGGTAACCTAGGTGATATTTATCTGAAACTAGAGAACTTGGAGGAGGCCAGTAAGATGTGTAATCAGCAGGTAGAGTTAAGTAAAGGAATGAATGATAAAAGAAATGAAGCTCTGGCATTACGAAACCAGGGATGTCTGTATAAACATATGAAAGACTATGATAAAGCATTAAGCTTTCACAATCAGGAACTTACATTATGGCAAGAACTTGGAGATGTTAAAGGTGAATGTGTCTGTCATTGTTTTCTGGGTAACATCCACATGATCCTGAGAAACTACAGCTATGCTGTACATTGTTATGAAGAACAGCTAGACAGGGCCAGAGAAATGTATGACAGTCTACGTGAATCTCAAGCTTATGGCAACCTGGGATTGGCAAAAATGAATATGGGCTTATATGATGATGCTATAGGACAGTTTGAGCAACAGCTTGCAATGCTTGAACAGCATGGCTGTGATGAGGTCATGCGAGACAGAGGCCAGGCTTATGGTAACCTTGGTGACTGCTATGAGGCCTTGCAAGACTATGATGAAGCCATCAAGTGTTACGATCAATACTTAGCCATGGCCCAGAGCTGTGAGGACACAGAAGATCAGGGTAAAGCATATCAACGTCTGGGCGATGCTCATCGTGCCATGGGTAATTTGCAGCATGCTCTAGTTTGTTTTGAGAAACGTTTGGTTGTTACTCATGAGTTGGATGAAATATCACGTAAAGCATCAGCCTATGGGGACCTGGGGTGCTTGCATACCCTGCTGGGTAACTTTGAGCAAGCCATCTCCTGCCTGGAGAATCAGATGCAACTTTCCCGGGAGATAAAGGACACAAAATCAGAGGCAGATGCAGCCTGTGGTTTAGGTGGAGTGCATCAGCAGATGGGTGAGCCTGAAAGGGCAATCCAGTATCACATGGTGGACATGAAGATAGCCACTGAGCTCAAGAACCAGAAAAACATGTGTAAGTGAGCTTTTGGGCTTGTAAGCATCCCCCAGAATAATGAAAAGTTTGATACAAAATCTCCAGCATCTGAATAACAAATGCATTGATTGCCATGATTTTTTGCATACATATTCATCATGGGGGGTTTCATTAGTTCCTGCAGACTATATTTTCATGTCCCCCCCCCCTTGTTTTCAGTGCCAACGTATGTCATCGCCGTCGCCGTATGTAGGATATCTAATGCAAAAAACTTTTGAAGGGCTTTTCCACCAAAATTTGAAACACTCCATTGTTCATACCAGTATCTTGGAGGAGTTTGAAAACCTGTGACCTTGACCTTCATCGTCAAGGTCAAATCACCAAATGTGAAATTTTTGTGGAATCCATAACTTTGGAAGTATTACACATTTTGTTCAAAATTTGGTACACCTATTGTTCCTATTAATTCTTGAACGATTTGAAACATGGTGACATTGACCTTCATCTTCAAGGTCAAATCTGGTGAAATGAAAAACATTTTATTTACCCCATAACTTTTGAAGTATTTCACATTTTGCCCTCATATTTGACCAGGATCGTCAAGGTCAAATCAGCCAAATTATAGTTATTGTTTTGTGAACACAATAACTTTTGAAAGTTTTAACATTTTGTCCTCAAATTTGTTCTCCAATTTTTCCTTTCAAGTTCTAAGATAAGAAAACCTGGTGACCTTGGTCAAGTCAGCCAAATTATAGTTATTTTCTTGCAAACGCAATATTTTATGAAGGGCTGCATATTTTCCTGCAAAATTTGAAACACTCATTGTTCCTAGCAAAATCTTGGACGTGTTAGAAATCCTGTGATCTTGACCTTGATCTTCAAGGTCAAATTTATGCAATTCTAGGATTATTGTGACCCCCATAACTTAAGAAGTCCTGGAAATGTTTTCTTCAAATTTGACAAACCAACTTTTTGCTAAAATGTCATCAGAGTTTGAAAAGTGGTGACCTTGACCTTTAAGATCTAACCTGCTGAAATCCAGATTCATTGTTTTGAGATATTGCATAGTTCACCCCAAATGTTTTGGGATGGCCCATAGGGGGGAGACGTATATATGTTTTTGCAGTGCAAAAACAAAGCCATTCTAGTTTAGAATTGTTTACCCATTTTTAGCTCAGCTGACTATAAGTCATCTGAGCTATAGTCGTGGTCCATTGTCTGTCGTCCGTCCGTCTGTCCGTCCGTAGATGTGGCACATTTTGAAACCGTAAGACCTAGGAATCCAAAATTCAGCATACTGTTAGATGTCCCCAGGATCTCCTACCAAGCTGAAAACTGGGTCTTTGCGACTTCGTTCCTTTGAGAAATTAAGGAAAAACCTCAATTTTTTATTAAAATCCTATTTTCATACTTCAGGACTGCCTAATATCAAAACCACTCATCTGTTTTCCTCATATTTACCATAAATATTCCTCTATATAGTTCCTATGTACATGCCAGAAATTAAGTCTGTAAAGTATAAATTCTTTAAGTTATGGGCCCAAACATAATGGACTTTGTAAAAAATCAGGAAAAATAATAACTCACTTAACATGAAAAATTTTGAAACTAGAGTATTTTATCAAGTATATAACTATGTTTAATTAAGATTAAATTGTTTACCCAAAATTAGATCTGAATTTTGTTAATTTTTTAAGTTATTAGCATAAAAAAAAATCAGTACCTTAAATTTTGCCCAAATTTGACCATGGCACGTTTTTTTCCTGTAGGCACCATTGATTTAATTTTCACAGCATGTAAACATAAATATTTAGTTTGTCTAAATCAGAAATTTGAAAATAAAAGCTTGAAAATTAAGCTAGTTATTGATTTTTTATTTCTGTAGTCACTTGCTTTGATTACAGATGCAGGGTCCCTCTCCAGGTCACTGGAAGTCAGCTATGCCAGGGTTTCTGATTTGTTACAGTCACTGGGGGAGATCCCCTGCTGTGACAGGTGTACAGTTATTCTCATATCACCACCCCAATCACCCCCCCCCCCCCCCCCCCCGCAAACCCAACCCACCAAGTGTTATGCAGTAATTGTTATTGTTTTCACTGTATCTCCTTAATTGTAATGCTGTTTCCACTCCGATATGCAAAAACTTTCCTTGAAAAAATAATTCAAGGTGTAATCCAGAAGATGCAATGTTGTGTAATGTAGCATTTTCAAAGAAATCAATTTTCTTTTAAATGATTTTAACAAATATAAATGAACCCATCAAAATATGAAGCCCATTATGGATAAATAAAGACACAATTAAAAATTGTGAAATCTAAATCAAGTATTATTTTTAGATATTTATTGTTTTACAGATTTAAAAGATATATTTTTGTGGTAAAAAATTAATAAACATTTGTATGCATGATGTGGTGTTATCTGACAAGATTGAGATTTATGATGATGCAATTGAGAATTATGAATCAGCTTTTATATTCAGATATATATGTTATATTGGAAATGTATAGAAATATAAACTTAAATTAGAAAATAATTGATGTGATAAAAAAATTCAGGATTTAATACAAACATTTGTTCATTATTTTCCTGCCTCAGCAGAATTTGAGATCAGGCTTTGTTTGCCCTATTTTATGTTGTTAATTAGCTATATTTCAACTGTATACATTTCATAAAAAAAAATACATATATATTTAATAATATATATCATATAAAAAATAGATTCAATTGAACAAATG
Organism: Sipunculus nudus; assembly: GCA_026874595.1. Classification (NCBI taxonomy): domain Eukaryota; kingdom Metazoa; phylum Annelida; class Sipuncula; order Golfingiida; family Sipunculidae; genus Sipunculus; species Sipunculus nudus. Next base: position 50,297,144 of record CM049312.1, read on the forward strand.
TGTAAACTACTGAAATGTCAACAGTTAATCGAAAAACCAACTAATGATCATGGTAATAGTACAGATCATTTGTTCACAAACTGCTCACATGCTTTAGTTTCAACATTAGGAAACACATGGTCAGGTCACAAAATATTTTTTGCAACAATTTCTTGCTCATCAATACAAACCAATCATATAAACCAACCATGGCCTTTATTACCTCTTCCTCTTACACTTTATTTCCATTAGATATTATATTAGATTTTTACCTTCAAGGTTAACGTCAGCTGAGCACAGTGACCCAGGGTCCCTTGTTATGCCTATTTTTAGCGAACCTGTGAGCTTATGCAATGGTGATGCGTCGGCCATTGTCCGTCATCTGTACATTAACCAATACTATCTAAAAAAAATTTCTAGCAAAAAGTAGTCATCTTTAAAACTCTTTTTGGCTTATTTTTTGCTAGCTGCATTTTCTTAGATTTTAGCTAAAAAAACCTGTAAAAAACTTCTTCTCCGAAACTGATCAGCCAAATCATCCAGTATTTCACAGAAATGATTCCTGGAATAAGCTCTCTCAAGTTTGTTCAAATGGTTCCCATTCTGTGATTTTAGGCCAAGTTACAGGAAGTTGAACCAAGTCATCTGTCAAAAAAAGCATACTTAAGTTACAATCTCAGAAATGGCTAGAGCTGTCATCACCAAATTCTATGCAAATGTTGGTCACATGAGTCATATTTGAAATTGAGGTATTGGTGATGCCAACTTCATCAACCTTTTCTGTACAGGGGTCATTAGTCATCAGTATGTTAATCCATAATTTCTCAGGAATAGCAGGAGCTGGCATTCTGAAATTTTATGCAAAAATCTGTCACATATGAAATGTTGCGGGATTGAGCTATTTGTGGCACCACCTGCATTAACTTACATTTTATTGGGAAATGAAATTAGTCTTATGCATGTTAGCATACTAACATAACAATCTCTTACATAATAGGAGCTAGGATCAATAAATTTTGTGCAAATGTGGGTCACAGGACCCATATTTGAAATTACAGTTTTTGTGGGGCAACCTACATCAACCTGTTTTTTATGGTCAGAAATCTTGTAATTTTAGCCTCTTTCAGCTTAAAATGTTTATGATGAAACTGTCAGGTTGAATCGTTCAGTTTTTCAAAAGAATTATCGTAGGACATGGTTCTTTCAATCATATCAGAAAAGCTTTAGTTGGTCTCATGGCCATTATTATGTCTATTTCAAACTGAGGACTGCAAAACTGTTCTTCTACAAAATTATTGTTTCAATTATAACTTCTGTAACAGTGAAGAAAAATTATTCTTAGGTGGCCTTTGTTCAAGTTTACTTGATGGATTTTAGGCAAAATTATTGTACCTTTAACATTGAAAGTACTGCATCTTTTATTATTCTAGATATTTTAATAAAAAGTTTATGAATATGTCAGCTTGAAAATAATCATTTCAGCCAAAGTCTTTCAGTATGTGTAAACGGATTTACCAACAGGCCATGATTGTGTCAGTGTTTCTTTGAATAGGTTGAGAAACAGCCAGCTGTTTCAGATTTGGCTACAGATTTCAGAGTTCATTAAGTGCAAGCATTTACAAGTCAAGAGTTCAATCAGTGCAGCCAAGCACAAGGCATGTGATCATCTCATGGGTGACATGTGAACACCTCATGGGCACCATGTGATCACTTCATGGGTGTCATGCCCCTCAGGGCAGGGCCCCTGCATGAGCTTATGCAATGATGTGGCTACTATTTCAGATTTTGCAACAGGCTAGAGGTCATTCTGTATCTATTTATAGCTTTGGCAGACTGCCAACTGTATCAGATTAGGCAACAGGTCAAGAGTTCACTCAGTGCAGCCAGGTATGGGTCAGGAGTTCACTCAGTGCAGTAGCTGCATTCTATTTATAGTGTTGGCAGACTGCCCACTGCATCAGATTTGGCACCAGAGTTCAACCTGGATCTATTTATTGCTTGGTTATGCAACAGGTCAAAAGTTCACTCAGTTTAGCCAGGTACAGGTCACTCAGTGCAGAAACCTGAGCCAGTAAATTTGTCACAGTTCACTCGGGGCAACTGCCTTTTTCACCTAAGCCTGGTCAGCCCAGTGCATTAGACTCAAGGGTAGTTTGATGTAATATCTTGATATTTTAAATTGACCTGTCTATGCATATGATGGCTTTCTCATTTACAAGACAGATGTCGCCACCTACAATGACTTTTTAGCCCTCACCCCTCAGGCTGATGGGCTATTGTCGTCACCCAAGCTGTCCGTCCGTCCGTCCGTCCGTCTGTCCGTCCGTCCGTATGGCCTCCGTTAACTTTTACCTTGTGAGCGGGATATCTTGAAAAGGATTCACCATCAGAATTTTTTTTCCTCGGTAAAGATGTATATCGACAAAATCTCGGTCAAGTTGGAAGATGGGTGACCTTGACCTAATTTTCTACATTTTAGAGCTGATTATAGAAAAACACTTAGATGCTTATTACTCAGGAACCATTTGGTGGATTTTCACAAAACTTACTATGATTATTGGGACTGATAATCTGTAACTGCTTCACAAGTTTGGTGGCGCCACCTACAATTTCTGATTTTTAATGAATTTTTATCGGATTTCTCAACTTTGGGCTTGTGAGCGGGATATCTCTAAAAGGATTCACCGTAGGAATTTTATTTTTTCGGTGATGATATATATTGATATATATAAATTAACAGGAATGATTGGCTCCTATGAGGGCTCCAGACCTTTCGAATAACAGACTTGTCGGAATTACAATATGGCTGCCACAGCCAAAATGCTGATTTTCTTTCGCGTACGATAACTCAACAACAACATACTGCAGCGTTCCCAAATTCACAGGGATGATTGGTACCTATGAGGGCTCCAGACCTATCGAATTACAGACTTGTTTGAATTCCAATATGGCCACCACAGCCCAAACACTGATTTTCTTTCAAGCGCGATAACTCAACAACAACCTACTGCAGCTTTCCCAAATTCACAGGGATGATTGGTACATATGAGAGCTCCAGACCTATCAAATTACAGACTTGTTGGAATTCCAATATGGCCACCACAGCCCGATGGCTGAATTTCTTTCGCACACAATAACTTAACAACAACCTACTGCAGCTTACCCAATTTCACAGGGATCATTGGTGCCTATGAGGGCTCCAGACTTATTGAATTACAGACTGGCTCAAAATCAAATATGGCTAACAGATTACATTCGGTGATTCTCTATTGCACACATTATTTCAGACATATCTTCTTTAATATCATTTGATCGAGTAGGATTTTTTCCCTCATGCATATGGATAAAAACCTGTTTTTGTTTGTCATATTTTTCAAATTTTGCTTAATTTTTCACCAATACTTAAACTAGTCCAGCACTTGCAGAAACGCAGGGCCCTCTGAACACCATTGTCTGACCACATCTAGTTTTTTTCTTATTTAAAATTATTAGTACTTGCGTTATTCATATACATGAGAAGTAATGGTTCAGCATTGAAGCATTTTACCTGATGTATTTCCCAATGCACAGGTTTGCATTAGGCCTGTAGGCCTTGTTTATATAAATAGTGATTTTTAGCTCAGCTGACTATAAGTCATCTGAGGTATAGTCGTGGTCCATTGTCCGTCGTCCGTCGGTCTGTCTTGCCGTCCGTCCGTCCGTCCGTAGATGTGGCACGTTTTGAAACCGTAAGACCTAGTAATCCAAAATTCGGCATAATGTTAGATGTCCCCAAGATCTCCTACCAAGCCGAAAACTGGGTCTTTTCGACTTCGTTCCTTTGAGAAATTAAGGAAAAACCTCAAATTTTTATTAAAAACCTATTTCCACACTTCAGGACTGCCTAATATCAAAACCACTCATCTGTTTTTGCTCATATTTACCAAAAATATTCCTCTATATAGTTCCTATGTACATTCAAGAAATTATGTCTGTATTATATAATTTAAAAAAGTTATCTCCCCAAACATAATGCATTTTGTAAAAAATCAGGAAAGATATTTGATCACTTAACACTAAACATGTTAAAGCTATGGACCTTTTTTCCAGTAATTAAACTTTAATTAATCAAAATTAAATTGTATACCCAAAATTAGATGAAAATCTTTTAAATTTTCTAAAATATTAATAAAAATAAAAAATTGGTACCTTAAATTTTGCCCAAATTTGACCATGGCACGTTTTTTTCCTGTAAGTACTGTGGATTTAGTTTTCACAGCATGTTTTTGTTACCTTTTCAACTGTTAACACCAAAAATTTGAAACCAGTTGGTCAAAAACTGTAGATTTAATTCAAGTTTTCAAGCACCTTGTAACATATTGTTTACATCAAGCTAGTGTTATGCAGTTTGCAAGAGCTCAGCTCCCCAGCTTCAGCTCTTAGTTCCTTAAATTCGGCATACAGCTAGATGTCTCCAAAATCCCCTACCATGCCAAGAATTTGGTCACTAGGACTTAAAACCTTCAAGATATTAATGAAAAACTTCATTTTTCCATTAAAAACCCATTGTTACACTTCAAGACTGCCTAATATCAAAACCACTGATCTGACTTTAATCATAAATAATATACATATTTTTCATTCTCTATGCACATGCCAGAATGATGTCAGTATTGCGTAATTGTTTTTAGTTATGAGCCCAAACATAATGCACTTTGTAAAAAATCAAGAAATATATTTACTCCCTAAAGGGGATTGCTGAAGCTAGAGATTTTTTTCAGGGATGTAACATTATTTAATCAAGATTCAATTAAATACCCAAAATTAGTTATGAATTTTTCAAATTTTATAAGTTATTAGTATAAATGTAAAATTAGTAACTTAAATTTTGCCCAACTTTGACCATGGCACGTTTGTTTCCTGTGAGCACTGTTGATATAATTTTCATATCATGCACACATAAGGATTTCAGCTTTTAAGTTTAGAAAGCTGAAAGAAAATGGCCAAAAATTGTAGCTTTTATTAATGTTTTTATGAGACCATGTCAAACTTTGGCTCTCTCCAGCCCCTCTTGAGTCACCTGTATGTTGACCTTGTTGAACTTTCAGCAAATTATGCATGCTTGAGGCGAGGCATACACGGGGAATCCAGGCAGCTTATGGCCAGCCACAGTTGATCCAGGTGTCCAACCCAACTCATCTAGTAGTTTTAACCAACTACATAACAATAAACAATAAATTAATAAATTTTTATTGGTTTTTAATAAAAAATTAAAGAAAAATAGAAAAGGAATTTGTTAGTTTATAATAACAGGAAATTAACTTGCAGTTACTGTGATATAAGAATCTTGTATCGATGGATAGAATGTCACGTATTCCAAATAACACCATGCAGTCACCTATGGTATTTTTCAGTTCAATTTTAATGATAAAGAAGTAAATCATATCATTCATTACTAATCATTAGGGATCATATGATGGAAATTAATGATAGACAAAGATGCAGTTGATAATATTAATCTCGATTCCTACTGTGTCTAGTGTGTACATTGATGTGAAATTAGTCCAAAATGAATTTATTACAGTTATTTTTTAATATAAATAAAAGCCATAAAACCAGGTACTTATGATCATTATTTAAATGTGTGAATTTTGTATATTCTGGATTCTCAACATCATTGTTTGGTGAAAACTGAATAAATACCAGACATGATGCGAATACTTTGTAATTGTATTTAAATACGAATATGATTATGTACTCCATTATAAAATTTCTTGCATAAAGAATGGGAATTCAGGTAATTCAGATACTATGGTTTAGGCACGGTCGGCACTCTCTCTCATATTTTAGCCCCACAAATGATGTATTCATCCCTTAGGGCAACAAAAAGTAAAGCCTGCACATAGTGCTGTCATACAGAACTTGCAGAGAAAAAAGTCTCCTGCAGTGCAGAGTGGCTGTGTACCAAATTATCCGAATTTGTCATGTATAGGACTTGGCCCCTGACTCTGCCAGCTGAAGTGGGAGGCAGTAGAGTACAGGAGTCAACAGTGAATTATACAGTTCAGCCAAGTAGAGCATATTCCACTTGACTGATGGCCCCTGTGACCTTGTAGGTCTGTGTCAATCAGACATTATGCTGGGACTGATTCTGGGAGTCTGTATGTGTCCCGCTGATGGCCTCTGACCCTAACAACTGATGTCGGTAATTGTATCGCCAGACATAGTCTGGAGATACTATGGTTTAGGCACGGTCGCGCCGCCGCGGCCGCCGCCCCCGCCGCCGCAGAGATTTCTTTTGGACACAATAACTCAAAAAATATTTCACGGATCTTTACCAAACTTGGTATATATATAGATATGGGTGAGAGGACGACGCCTATTGAAAATGAGGTCATGACCTCAACTAGGAGAGTGACCTTGACCTTGAATAGGTTCAATTTTGGGGAAAATCACACAAATTCTTAAATATCTCAAGAAAACTTGCATGGATTGATCCCAAAATCAAGTTGATCAAAGATCATGGATAGGGTTGTCATGTTCCAGAAACTGGTGGCGCCACCTATTATTCTTTACTTGTTTTCATGCCGTTTAATATCCCCAAAATTGCTACTTGACAGTACTGTGAGCATTATAAGTCAAAAACTAATGGACACATTTCTTTCATATTATGCAAATACATAGATATGGGTAATGGGATGATGTTTATTTAAATTGGGGTCATGACCTTTCCTATGAGAGTGGCCTTGACCTTGAATATTGCCATATATGGTGAAAATCACACAAAATCATTAATTTCTCAATAAGGGATGCATGCATTGGTCCAAAAATCAACTTGAACGAAGATCTTGGATAGTAATGTCATTTACCGGAAACAGGTGGCGCCACCTGTTATTCTTTTACTTGTTTTTGTGCCGTTTAATACCCCATCATTGCCACTTAACAGTACATTTATAACCTGTGAGCATTATAAGTCAAAAACTAATGGACAGATTTCTTTCATATTATGCATATACATAGACATGGGTTATGGGATGATGTATATATAAATTGGGGTCATGACCTTCCCTATTAGAGTGGCCTTGACCTTGAATATTGCCATATATGGTGAAAATTACATAAAATCATTAATATCTCAATAAGGGATGCATGCATTGGTCCAAAAATCAACATGTTCGAAGATCTTGGAAAGTATTGTCATGTACCGGAAACAGGTGGCGCCACCTGTTATTCTTTTACTTGTTTTGTGCCGTTTAATACCCCATCATTGCCATTTATCAGTACTGTGAGCATTATAAGTCAAAAACTAATGGACAAATTTCTTTCATATTTATATGCATATACATGGATATGGGTTATAGGATAATGTTTATTTGAATAGGGGTCATGACCTTTCCAATGAGTGGCCTTGACCTTGAATATTGCCATATATGGTGAAAATCACACAAAATCATTAATTTCTCAATAAGGGATGCATGCATTGGTCCAAAAATCAACTTGACCGAAGATCTTGGATAGTAATGTCATGTACCGGAAACAGGTGGCGCCACCTGTTATTCTTTTACTTGTTTTCGTGCCGTTTAATACCCCATCATTGCCACTTAACAGTACATTTATAACCTGTGAGCATTATAAGTCAAAAACTAATGGACAGATTTCTTTCATATTATGCATATACATAGACATGGGTTATGGGATGATGTATATATAAATTGGGGTCATGACCTTTCCTATTAGAGTGGCCTTGACCTTGAATATTGCCATATATGGTGAAAATTACATAAAATCATTAATATCTCAATAAGGGATGCATGCATTGGTCCAAAAATCAACATGTTTGAAGATCTTGGAAAGTTTTGTCATGTACCGGAAACAGGTGGCACCACCTGTTATTCTTTTACTTGTTTTGTGCCGTTTAATACCCCATCATTGCTATTTATCAGTACTGTGAGCATTATAAGTCAAAAACTAATGGACAGATTTCTTTCATATTATGCATATACATGGAAATGGGTTATAGGATAATGGTTATTTGAAAAGGGGTCATGACCTTTCCAATGAGTGGCCTTGACCTTGAATATTGCCATATTTGGTGAAAATCACACAAATCATTAATTTCTCAATAAGGGATGCATTGATTGGTCCAAAAATCAACTTGAACGAAGATCTTGGATAGTGTTGTCATGTACGGGAAACAGGTGGTGCCACCTGTTATTCTTTTACTTGTTTTCGTGCCGTTTAATACCCCATCATTGCCACTTAACAGTATTGTGAGCATTATAAGTCAAAAACTAATGGACAGATTTCTTGCATATACATAGACATGGGTTGGGGGATGATGTATATTGAAATTTGGATCATGACCTTTTCTATGAGAATGACCTTTTCTATGAGTGTGGTCTGATATTAATTGTTGCTGAAGATGGGGGGCCTATTCTTAAAGGGGGGGGGGATTAATTGTCTGGGGATACTATGGCACCTGCGGTGCCAAGAAATATCTAGTTTTAATAATCATTTCAGTTATATTTCATTTTAAAAAATCATATGATTCTCTTATTATTTTCAATAAAAATTATATTTGGGACAATATTTGTAATTTTTTTAAATTAATAGTTAAACCCTTATATTATATATTCTGCTTATAAGTTATATGGCCAAGTCAAAATCTGTGTGACAATAGTACTCCATTTGTTAATAAAATAAATGAAATCAATCCTCTTCCCTGTCTCCAAAGGTACTATCAAAATCATACATAAGCTAAACAACAACAACTCATAATACAGCTTATATTTATTACCACACAAAACCAGCATGTGCCTCATTTCTAAATAATATTTTTTATCATATATAACAGCTGAGTGTCGTGACCCATAGGTCCCTTGTTACAACTCCAAGGTTGTTAAGAAAACTGGGAAAAAAATAAAGATTAATTAATTTTTAGCAAATAATCGGTTTGATATGGATGCTGTAAACCACATGAAACACAACAAAGGTGCAAGTAATAATCAAATACCTATTTAATAATTCCATTTCCTAAAGTTATGTTTATTATTACATTAATAATTAAAACATTACTGTAAAAATAAATGTTAATCATTACATTAATATTATAATATTCTGTAAAAATTAATAATATATTACCTGTGAACTATATATAACCATTTAGTGTTAAAATATTGAAGATCTGACTGAAAACGTCTTTCATATGTCAATTATAATGCATAATATTTAAGGAAATTAGATCAGATCATTATTTTAATCTCGCCTAGGCAGCTTTCATATGTCAATTATAATGCATAATATTTTAGGAAATTAGATCAGATCACTATTTTAATCTCGCCTAGGCAGATTTTAAACTAGCCTAAGTAATATTAGGCAGTTTTTAAACTCACCTGGATGATATCAGACGGATTTTAAACCCGCCTAGGCGAGATTGCGATTGTGATTTCGTCTAGGCGAGTTTAAAATCGCAATCTCATCTAGGCGAATTTAAAATCTGCCTTGATTTCAATCTCGCCTCTGACATAGTCATTCTAAGTCAAACTTATAATCTGTGTCAAATAAAGCCTTCACGCTGCACTGATTGTTTGTTATTTACGCCTATGATGGTTTGCAGTTTGATCACAAGGGCCAGCAAAACCGCTTTTAATCTCAAACCCATTCTTTATGAAAGAAAACAAACTCAAAAAAGCCTGTTATTCAAAGAAAGTTTATTTAACATCAAAAACTACTTTCACCTATATAAATGCTTGGATTAAGTTTTGCCACCATTACAGCCTTTTCCTTTTATGCATAGACATTGCCACTGAAAATGACAGAGAGCGTTTCTGCTCGAGGAGTCAAAATGAGGATATATATATATATATATATATATATATATATATATATATATATATATGACAATGCATGGTAATAAAAACATTTTCTGAAATGTATGTTTTTTCCATGACATTTAATTGCAAATCTGCCTAATAAGGACACCTGGCTATTAAGGACAAAATATGTCAGTCCCTTGACTGTCCGGATTAGACCAGTTTTACTGTATATGTACTTAACCTATTTGCGCTGATCAGCATGTTGATCAGCAAAGTATACCATCCCCTCAAATGTAGCATTGTTTGTAAACATAGCATTCTAATATAGCATTAAAGACCATATCTGATTTTAAGAAAAGTGGAAACATTAATCTAATTTAAAGATGAAAATTCAATATCACAGTGTGATGACCTCATGCAGTTTCCTGATAATATTATTCAGGATTCTGAACCTACTTTCTGCATGTTCTTTTAATGAGCACTGTTAACTTTTAAAGGTCGAGCATACGGTAACCTTGGTTTGTCCCATGAGTCGTTGGGAGAGTATGAGCGTGCTGTGGAGTACCAGGAGCAGCATCTCAGTCTGGCAGCACAGATGCAGGACAAAGAAGCCAAGACACTGGCCCTCTGTAGCTTAGGTAAGAACGCAGTAACACAGCTCTCTGTACACAACTCTGACACCTGGTGTCAGTAAGGAAAAACATTACAGAAGTTAACCATTTAACAAACAGTATAGTAGGGATTTATAGCTCAGCATACTGCCATACTGAGCATTTGGTCCATTAACAGGGCTCAGAACACTAGACCTAAAGGTCATATCTGTCATCCATAAAGGTCTTCTGGTAAAATTTTTCAAACCTTATTTAGGTCAGCATCACCTGTCCTTTGCCAACTATATATGAGGCAAGACCATGACACACTGCACCTTGATGATCTGATCCATTCTAATGTTCAAGGCTGCTGAACATACATTGTGCATTATTTCATAAAACTGAAGTAATGTGCATCATTTACACTTTTAAATCTGTCTGACTGCAAAAGTTAAACAAGATCAGCATAAAACATTCTTCAGAAGTGTCACTGGCACTTATTTAATTTACTTTTTTGACAGTTTGATCATCTTTCGTACTTAAACTCTGAGGGAAATTTGCTATGAATGTTAATCTTGGATTTCTAAGTGTTGATCAGTGTTCATATGAGATTATAGGTGCCATCTTTATATTTTATTTTATTTTAATGACAGCTTAATTGTGCAGTTGAAATTAGCTGAAGTTTATAGCTCCGCTGCTTTAAAGTCAACTGATCATTTGTCCATCAGATGCCAGTCCATCTGTTCTTCCATCTGTTAAACAAGCTCATTTTTGAAACCCTTGTATAAATCTAAAATTTGACATACTTTTCATACATAAGTTCTCCTACCAAACCTGAATCTTGGTCACTGCAACTTCATTTTTTCATTGAAATTTATGGAAAACCTTCATTTTCCATGGAAAAAAGATTATTATAATTCAGGACTGGCTATTCTGAAAACCACTGGCATTATTTTTTTTGGGCATGACTTTAAGTCAACTGAGCTATAGTGATGCTGCTTGGTCCATTGGTTGTCCGTCCATCTGTTGTGCGTCTCATCCGTCCGTCCTGCCTGTCTGTCCTTCTGTTAAACTGGCACGTTTTAAAACTGTTGGACCTAGGAATCTGAAATTCGGCACACAGTTAGATGTCCCTAAAATTAGGTCATTGTGACTTCTTTCCTTTGAAATATTAAGGAAAAATCTCAATATTGTACTAAAAACCCATTTTCAGACTTCAAGACTGCATAATATCAAAGCCATTTACCTGATATTGATCATATTTAAAATAACCTTTCTTCTATATATTTCCTATTAATATACTAGAAATTAGTTCAATATTGTGTAAATTCTTGAAGTTCTTGAAGACAAAGAAAAGAGGTGCCTGCATGGGAGCAGGTATTAAAATTATGTAGTTGATTATATTAAATTAATTTAAATTTCCAGGTCTTTTCCAGGTGTTTAAGTTTGTTGGTTTGTATTTATTGACATCCAGGGAGCTCTATGAAAAATCTCCCTGGAAACCTGGAATTAGTTCTCTATTACCCATATCCTTGGAGCTCTGGGGCTCATATTTAACCCCCACCCCCCCCCCCCTTCCTCCCAGAATAATTAGAATTTTGATACAAGAGCTCCAGTACCTGAATAACTAATGCACTAATTGCTGCGATTCTTTGCATGCATAAGAAAAAAATTGATACAAAAGCTCCAGTATCTGAATAACCAATGCATTGATTGCTGTGATTCTTTGCATGCATAATAAGAAAATTGATACAAAAGCTCCAGTATCTGAATAACTAATGCATTGATTGCTGTTATGGAGTGTTTCATCAGTAACTGCAGATCAGTGGTGCAACCTGCATTTTATTTTCAAATTTTTATGAATTTTTTTCTCCATCTTTGAGAACTTCAAAAGAAGTGGTCTGGCTGTTAAAAGGGCACAAATCATAATCATTGGAAGTTGGAACCAGAAACTTTTAAAGTCTGCACATCTACAGAGGTCCCAGGCATTTCTCCTTTGAAATCTGAAATAAGGTCATGGTGACCTATATAATGCAAACTACGAGCCAAAACATGATTTTTAGCATGCAGTGAGTCAGACGGGGCACAAATTGTATCTGCTAGCCCAAGACTTTTCTAACATGACATCTAGATAATTCATGGGCAAATCTCCATGGAAACCTGAAATTAGGTCATGGTGACCTATAATCTGCAAGATATGTGAAAGAATAGATTTGGGCATCCTATAGACAGATTTGCATGATTGGTTACAGTTGCTCCTACAAACTTCTGATTTGAGTAAGATAAAGGGAGGATCCCGTAAATATTTCTTGGAAACCTGAAATAATGTCACTTACCTATATTCTGCGAGCTATGTGAAAGAAGATGATATTAGCACTCTATTAGTCAGATGGGCACAAATTGTAGCAGTTGGATGAAGAACTTCTGTCTTAGCATCCAGGGAGTTCCTGATAAAATCTTCTTGGAAAGCCTATATAAGGTCAATGTAACCCTTTTTCTGAGGACTATTGGCAAAATGGGTGATTTTTAACACTCTGGGAGTCATTTTACCCATTGTTCAAGAACTTTGAATTCACCGTCTTCTGTGGCTCAGGGGTAGAGTACAGGACTCAAAGCCAGGAGGTTGTGAGTTAAAATCTCAGGAGAGGCGGTGAAATCTTCATGGTCACCCAGGGTAAGCGCTCGGCAGGCTTAATGAGAAGGCTGTGCCCCACAGGCATGTATCACTCACTGACAAGTGACCCGCAGGTGCAGTAGACACAGGGCCTGGGTGACCCCAGATATAAAAATAATATGATAGTAAGTGAGTGCTACCACCCTGTCACAAAGTCCCAAGCCGAAATGGAACTCTGCAGATGTACATACTTAGATTAAGAATTAGATAAGACAGCATAACAAAAAGGAGGTGGTTACCTCCACCAAAAAAATTAATAAAAAAATGGTTCCTTGAATTCAGCTGAGCGTCATGGCCCATGGGCCACTTGTTTCCTGTAGGTGTGGTTGATTTAAATTACTTAAAAATTACACTTAAATTAAATCTTTTTAAATTTGAAATTGTAGCTTTTATTCAAGTTTTAATGTCAGGTATTGTTTACATCAAGAGAACCAAGTAAAGTGATGTGCAGAGAGTGCTTCAGCCCTCACCTTGCCAAGCTGTTATGTAACTTTCTTCTGCTTAGGGTCTGGACAGTTGAGAGGTTAAACACTCAGCTCTTCCCTGTGACCTGGGTTCATTCACCAGCATGGCTATGAGAGTGGGTTGTAGTGGCCCATCCATGGATGGTGGTTTTCTCCTGGTACTCCGTTTTCATCCATCTCCAGACACTACAGAATGCCGCCACATGAGCCATGGAGAGTGCCTCGATTAGTTATAATAACTATTTGTATAATCATTGTAAAATAAATATGTTTATAATTTCACTCCAGGCAGCTGAGCTGAGCCAGGCTCATATGTTTTAACAGCTAGATGAAAATGAAAAGGAACTTAATTTAATTCTGATCAGTTTCACTACTTCCAGACAGATATCTCAGTATTACTAAATGATCTGAAGATTAGATTTTTTCTTGATAATTTCTATCTACAGGTCGCATCTACCATGCACTTGGTAAGTACACAAAATCAATCCAGTACCTGCAACAAGGCCTGCTGTTGGCAGAACACCTTGGTTACAAAGAGGAAGAGGCTAAAATCAGACATCGCTTAGGTCTTGCACTGTGGGGTCAAGGTCAGCTGAACGACTCGAAGCAGCAGTTGTACAGGGCAGCAGAGTTATTTGAATTAATACGGCGCAGTGCACAAAATAACAGTGAATACAAACTGTCATTGTTTGACCTTCAGACTGCCTGCTATCAGGCTTTACAGGTAAGCTACAAACAATCAAGAACTCTAGGTCAAAATTATCTGTCTGTTTTTAAGTTGTTAAGGAACCTAATAACAATAGATCACTTAGTCTTGGCAAGCATGAATTTTGTTACAGAGATAAATAAAAACCAGATTCTGTAACACTAGGCAGCGTGAATTGTCTAGGGGAATGAATAAAGAAGTCAGTGGTTTTTTGTTAACAAATAAATATAATTTATTCTTAAAACAACCCTAACATTACAATACTCTAAATCAATACAGTTACACAGTAAAACAACAGTATAACAGTAAATCAGTACAATTACCAACATAATAAATAAAGTGTACAGTACCAGAGTGTCCAGATCCTAGGCTTTTCAGGATACCACCACTGTCACAGCTCGATAAGTCTTTTAAAACATATAATCCAGATGAACAGTTCACGTAAATCTTCTCAGAAAATAAAGGTCCAATTAAGTCCCCAAATCATTCTGTTGTAATCCACAAGTGGAGTTCTGGTAATAGTCCCAAAGGCAAACTGAAGACCTAATAAAACCTGTTACAAAGTTTGAAGAATATCTTTAAATGCTGCAGTTATCCAAAAGGTCCACAAACTGACTCACACTCTTCCGTGTCCGCTGGAGTATTTCTCTCTCTCCTCTTTGGGCTCTAAACAGAGCCCCTAATTTATATCTTCTTATTTCAAAGCCTAGAAACTTTATTTCACAAACAATCCAAAGAACACAATACATAATACACACGCTCCCAAAGAACAATACAAGACACGCGCTATGAGTGTGAACAGCCCAGAAAATTCCAGATTAGCACAAGCGCTGTGACTTTACATGCCAGGGTTCACCCAGTATGGATTACACCGAGGGCTGTGTCTCTATGCACCATAGAAATTCATGCCCAGGGCTTGAGCCTAACATGAAACAGAATGTCAACAGAGCACAATAAAATAGACACCTGTTACAAAGATCAATTTCACATATTCCACAAATATGTAATTGTGCATACCAGTATGATGACATGTTAATGATACCGTCATACTTCCGTACATTTAATGAGTTTTCTTAATATAACACAATTAACTTATAATATGTTTGATCAGATGTATACTGATACAAGGTAATTGTTCCTTCATCCACTGGCCACCTTCATGTAATCATAATGATCCTTCCCAGAGAGTGCTGGTAGCAATGGGTGACCATGAGGAGGCTCTGGTAGTAGCTGAGCGAGGGCGGACACGTGCGTTTGTGGACCTGCTGCTTGAGCGACAGAGCAGAGAGGATTCCTGGTTCAGCGGACTTGACAGCTCCCCGGTGACTCTGGATCAGCTGCTGCATATCACAGATAAACAGAGAGCCTTTGTGCTTTACTTCTCACTTGCTGCAGGCTACCTGTATACCTGGCTCATCTCACCTGGGCAAGGTAACTACTTTGAAAAATCTTAATAATCTGACAATTTAAAAAGCAGGAGCCCTATAGTAATCACCCTGTCCGTCTGTCTGGTTATCTACAAATTTGTCTCCAGTTTGTATTGGCCAGTTAGATTCAAAATTTTACATATGTATACCTCGGTACTAAATAAAAGGCTATTGATATTAAGTTTAGAGGGTCAACAGTCAAGATCAGAGTTATTAGCTCAGCTGACTATAAGTCATCTGAGCTATACTGATGGTCCTTTGTCCATCTGGCCATCCATCCAGGCATCCATCAATTATCAGGGCACATTTTGACACCGTTGGACCTACAAATCCAAAATTCAGCATACAGTTAGATGTCCCCAAGTTCTTGCAAACCCAAAACTGGGTCATTGTGACTTCATTCCTTCAAGAAATTAAGGACAAACCTCAATTTTCAATAAAAAAAACTATTGTTACATTTCAAAACTCTTATATCAAAACCACAAGAGCTGTTTCTTCTTCCTTGGCATAAATATTCCATTATATGCTTCCTATTTACATGCCAAAAATTAGTTCAGTATTGTGTAATTCCTTAAGTTATTTGCCCAGATATGCACTTTATAAAAAATCAGGAAAGATATTTACTTAGCATGATAATTGTTGTAGCTAGAGACTTTTTTTTTCAGGGATATAACTTCACATAATAAAATTTAATTGTATACCCAAAACTAGATCTGAATTTGGAAATTTTTTTAAAATTATTAGCATAAATTTAAAATCAGTACCTTCAATTTTGCCCAACTTTGACCTGATGTATATCTCTTTGCACAGGTTTGCATTAGGCCTGTACGCCTTGTTTTTTTTATGAAATGTATCCTTTAATATAACACTTAATTCCATATTTATATGCCCTTCATATGACAGGAGAATAATGGCAAAACCACTGTTTGCCTGTTCACTTTTATGGTCGCTGCAATAACTTACTTGGGCTGTGATGGAATTTCACAAAACTCACCATAACTACTTACCAACAGATTATCTCACTGAGTTCAATTATGGGAAACATCCATGCATATTTAATAAGGTCACGGGTCAGTAGGCTACTTCGTGGTGTTGCTGCGATAACTTATGAAGAATATGAAGGATTTTGATCAAACTCGTCAGAAATGTTAATCAATAAAATATCTCACCTGAGTTCCATATCCAGCAAAATCCATGCATATTTCATGAGATCAGAGGTCACTGATCTTTGGAGGCACCTTACCAAAAGTCCTATTAATTTTCTGAATCTCATGATACATATTTACCAATGGAGTTTCTCACCTGAATTACCTCCTCATCAAAAATCACACATATTTTATAAGGTCAGAGGTCACCAGGTACATGATGGCCATATTATGCACGTTTGAGGTGCTCTTGTTTTCTAATTGCATCATTACATGGATACAGGCCGTAAGTTTCATTTATTACACAGTGGAAATGCGATTTATACCTAATTGGCTTGTTTAAACATGCTTATTAAGTTTTGTTTATGCTCATTTGATTTTTTTTACAGCATTTTGTTTTAGTTAATAAATTAATGATTATTATTATACTTTGTCTAATGTCTATTATTCTATATTTTACAGTGTTTCATTTTGGCAGGGCCATTTACAAATGGTAATATATATGAAAAACCAAAAGAAATAAGTATATTTTGCATTTAGTAATACTGAGCTGAGCAATGTGACCCATGGGTCTTGTTTCCTTATAGAATTTTTAAATGGTTTCAGGTCACAATTTTCATGTATTACACAGTGCAATATTTACTTATCAGATTTAGTTAATGCTCATTTGAAAATGTAAAATTTTCATTGTTTACAGCATTTATTTCAGTTAATAAATTAAATGTGTATTATTATTCTTCATCCAACTTCCACTTTCTTCCTCATACTCTGTAATTGACAGGGTTTCATACATTTCCAGTGGAGGGGTTATTTATACACATATTGCTGTCACATAACGCTGAAATACTGATACTTCTAGAATGATATTTGATCATGAGAGGCTCCTGTATCTTTGATATAGTCCATTAAAGAGCGCAGTATTAGTTTTGCAAACATATTCAGTATTTGATTATCACCAAATAACACGGGCATTTCCTCTAATCTTTTCAAGTGCTAATTTTTATATAAAACACATACCGTATTTATGCGTGTATAAGACGACCCCGTGTATAGGACGACCCCCAATGTTGAGCCTCAAATTTTGGTTCAAATTATTTTTCAGCATCTTAAGTTGGAGGTGCCAGCTACTGAGGATAACTTTGTTAGCATAATGATCACTTTAACACTGATGATTGAAATGGGATTTTATAATTAGCTCAGCTGACTATAAGTCATCTGAGCTATAGCCGTGGTCCATTGTCCGTCGTCCGTCCGTCTGTCCGTCCGTCTGTCAGTCCGTAGATGTGGCACTTTTGAAACCGTAAGACCTAGGAATCCAAAATTCGGCATTATGTTAGATGTCCCCAAGATCTCCTACCAAGCCGAAAACTGGGTCTTTCGACTTCGTTCCTTTGAGAAATTAAGGAAAAACCTCAATTTTTTATTAAAAACCTATTTGCACACTTCAGGACTGCCTATTATCAAAACCACTCATCTGTTTTTCCTCATATTTACCATAAATATTCCTCTATATAGTTCCTATGTACATTCAAGAAATTATGCCTGTATTATATAATTTAAAAAAGTTATGGACCCAAACATAATGCATTTTGTAAAAAATCAGGAAAGATATTTGATCACTTAACACAAAACATGTTAAAGCTATGGACCAAAATTAGATAAAAATCTTTTAAATTTTTTAAAATATTAATAAAAATAAAGTTTTTTTCCTGTAAGTGCTGTGGATTTAATTTTCACAGCATGTTTTTGTTACCTTTTCAACTTTTCAGCTTTTAAGTTTAGAAAGCTGAAAGAAATTGGCCAAAAATTGTAGCTTTTATTAATGTGTTTATGAGACCCTGTCAAACTTTGGCTCTCTCCAGCCCTTCTTGAGTCACCTGTTTGTTGACCTTGTTGAACTTTCAGCAAATTATGCATGCTTGAGGCGAGGCATACACGGGAATCCAGGCAGCTTATGGCCAGCCACAGTTGATCCAGGTGTCCAACCCAACTCATCTAGTAGTTTTAACCAACTACATAACAATAAACAATAAATTAATTACTTTTTATTGGTTTTTAATAAAAAATTAAAGAAAAATAGAAAAGGAATTTGTTAGTTTATAATAACAGGAAATTAACTTGCAGTTACTGATGATATAAGAATCTTGTATCGATGGATAGAATGTCACGTATTCCGAATAACACCATGCAGTCACCTATGGTATTTTTCAGTTCAATTTTAATGATAAAGAAGTAAATCATACCATTCATTACTAATCATTAGGGATCATATGATGGAAATTGATGATAGACAAAGATGCAGTTTATAATATTAATCTAGATTCCTACTGTGTCTAGTGTGTACATTGATGTGAAATTAGTCCAAAATGAATTTATTACAGTTATTTTTTAATATAAATAAAAGCCATAAAACCAGGTACTTATGATCATTATTTAAATGTGTGAATTTTGTATATTCTGGATTCTCAACATCATTGTTTGGTGAAAACTGAATAAATACCAGACATGGTGCGAACTTTGTAATTGTATTTGAAATACGAATATGATTATGTACTCCATTATAAAATTTCTTGCATAAAGAATGGGAATTCAGGTAAAAATGAAAGTATATGAATACCAGTGCAAATACTTTCAAAATGTATTCATAAATGCATTCATGAATATATTCTTTAATATTATTTTAATAATCATTTCAGTTATATTTCATTTTAAAAAATCATATGATTCTCTTATTATTTTTAATAAAAATTATATTTGGGACAATATTTGTATTTTTTTAAATTAATAGTTAAACCCTTATATTATATATTCTGCTTATAAGTTATATGGCCAAGTCAAAATGTGTGTGACAATAGTACTCCATTTGTTAATAAAATAAATGAAATCAATCCTCTTCCCTGTCTCCAAAGGTACTATCAAAATCATACATAAGCTAAACAACAACAACTCCTAATACAGCTTATATTTATTACCACACAAAACCAGCATGTGCCTCATTTCTAAATAATATTTTTTTTATCATATATAACAGCTGAGCGTCGTGACCCATAGGTCCCTTGTTTAAAAATTCAGCTTTAATTTGCACCTGCAAAATTTTTAAAAAAATTCAGGTGAATGCAGTGACCCATGGGTCCCTTGTTCTTAGTAGATTTGACAGATGTTGGTTCAGGGCAGAAATCATAACTGTATGACACAGAGAATTCCAGGTTAATATCTGGAAAGGTGGTCAATTCTGCCACCAAACCTAAACTGTAAAATACTGTTCTTTGTGTTAAACACATCTTTGAGCACTTTATAATTATGGTAGATCTCCTCAGTCCAGTCTTTACATTCTGTAAGATAAATCTAGTTTGGTTTAAAACTTGATATACATAAATGTGGCTCACTACAAAAGTAAGAACCTTATTTAAAGAAGCTTTGGGGTCAAAAGATTTAAGGTCATGACCAGAGTTATTCACAGTTGATTTGAAAAAAAGTCAGTTCAAGGCAGAAATTAGAAACACATTTTTCAACACCATAGAAGATAGCTCTTTCTAAGTCAAAATACATACAAAAGGCAAGATGATTTTTCATGGAATTTAGTTTGCTGATTAATTCTGAAGAATATCAATTTTCTCCAATAACATAAGGCTGTCTCTGTAATATTTTTACCCCCCATGGTTTCTCTTTTTTTCTGCACACGTACTTGACACAAGTGCTTGTGATCAGTTTTGTGTATTACAAAACCAAAACAAAGCCTTGGCATAGCACTAAAATCTTAATTCATGTTAGATAAAATTTTTCAGCTTGTCTTGACCAGTGCTTATTCACCAATCTTCATCTTCCTTATGCTTACAGGTGTCATGAAATTTCACCAAAGAAGTATTGCTGATATAGAAAACAACTGTGACACTGAGGATGTGCAGAGCTTACACTCTCTCAACATGTCCTCTGTGTCTGTGATTGATCAGTTTGTGGGAGGAGTAAGAGAGACCTTAGGGGTTGAGTTTCACACACCCTCGGCCAGTTCCTCAAGGTCAGTACAGCCGGGTAAAACTATTTGCATACATGTATAGTTAGCTCTCCTTTGACCTGTAGATATGGCATGAAATATTTCAGTAATCCATCGACTTGGAAAGAAATTATAGGAGACTTGTGTGAATCTTTTAAGAATCTTACAGGTTTCTTGCTCACTTGCGTACAAAACATTCATAAGAATCTTTTAGGAATCTTATAGGATCTAAATTTAAGGCTAATACAGCAAACCACTCCTGAGATATGAGCATTGATGTATTCTACATAAAAATGATTAGGGCCCCACATTTCAAGCAGCCCTAAAGTGATCACCTTTTCAGTCCTTACGTACTTTCAATCGTCCTTCTGTGTTTTCTTTTGCACATGATATCTTAACAAGAAACTTGCTTGATCTTTCTCAAACTACAGGGTTGATTGGTACCTATGAGTGCTTTAGACCTATCAAATTACAGACATGTTGGATTTCCAATATGGCTGCCAGACCTCAATAGGTTAATTTCTTTTGGGCACAATATCTCAACCAGAACATGCTTGATCTTTCTCAAATTTACAGGGATGATTGGTGCCAATATGGCAGCCAGACCACAATCAAAGATTTTCTGTTGCCAACATTTTTATAAACAGAATACTTTTGATCTTTTTCAAATCACAGGGTTGATAGGTGCCTATAAAGACTCCATCACTATTGAATTACAGACCCGCTCAAAATCAAATATGGCCACCAGAGGACGGTTGGAGATTTCTGACTCACACATTATGACAAACAGACCACAATCTTAGATTTTCTGCCACACACATTTTCAAAAACAAAATACCTTTGATCTTTGTTAAATTCACAGGGTAATATGAGTACTCTATTCCTGTTGAATAACAGACCTTTCTAAAATCAAATATAGCCACCAGAGTACAATCTGTTTACTTTAACTTTAACCGTAAACTAAACTTTTTACCATTTGATCCATAACATTTTGATTAAAAATATCTTTTGAATATGTCTGCTTGAAACAGCATTGTAGCCAAAGTCTTTCAGTGCATATAAACAGATTTTGTAACAGGCCAAAATTTTACCTGTATCTATAAATAGCTTTGCAGACTGCCAGCTATTTCTGGTTTAGCAACAGGTTAAGAGTTGACCCAGAACAGTGGCTACACCTTGCACATTAGCTTCACTTGACTTATGGGGGCTTCAGCTGAGTGCACCTAACTCAAGAGAAGTTTGATGTATTGGCCTGAAATTTTCACCTGTCTGTGCATCTCTGATGGCTTTCTCATTATGACTGGTATCACCATGTACAATAATTTTTGCACAGTGTATGTTACTCCTTTTTGCTCAGGAGGGGTTTGATATATCAACCTGAACTTGTGCATATCCTAGGTACATCTCAGACAGCTTCATCATATACAAGACTGGTGGTGCCACCTATAATAATTTTTGCTCAGTTTGTGTCCCTACTTATGTCTCTCAGGAGTGATTTAATACCTCAGCCTGAAATTGTGCATGTCAATACATCTCAAATATTTTGGTGGTATACTAGAGTTATGGTGCCATCTAAAATTTTTAGCTCAGCTGACTATATGTCATCTGAGCTATAGTTGTGGTCCATTGTCCGTCGTCCGTCCGTCTGTCCGTCCGTAGATGTGGCACATTTTGAAACCGTAAGACCTAGGAAATCAAAATTCAGCATAATGTTAGATGTCCCCAAGATCTCCTACCAAGCCGAAAACTGGGTCTTTGCGACTTTGTTCCTTTGAGAAATTATGGAAAAACCTCAATTTTTTATTAAAATCCTATTTTCACACTTCAGGACTGCCTAATATCAAA
Organism: Sipunculus nudus; assembly: GCA_026874595.1. NCBI lineage: Eukaryota > Metazoa > Annelida > Sipuncula > Golfingiida > Sipunculidae > Sipunculus > Sipunculus nudus. Next base: position 50,319,759 of record CM049312.1, read on the forward strand.
ACCACTCATCTGTTTTTCCTCATATTTACCATAAATATTCCTCTATATAGTTCCTATGTACATGCCAGAAATTAAGTCTGTAAAGTATAAATTCTTTAAGTTATGGGCCCAAACATAATGGACTTTGTAAAAAATCAGGAAAAATAATAACTCACTTAACATGAAAAATTTTGATACTAGAGTCTATTTTATCAAGTATATAACTATGTTTAATTAAGATTCAATTGTTTACCCAAAATTAGATCTGAATTTTGTAAATTTTTTAAGTTATTAGCATAAAAAAAAAATCAGTACCTTAAATTTTGCCCAACTTTGACCATGGCACATTTTTTTCCTGTAAGCACCATTGATTTAATTTTCACAGCATGTAAACATAAATATTTAGTTTGTCTAAATCTGAAATTTGAAAGTAAAAGCTTGAAAATTAAGCTAGTTATTGATTTTTTTCTGTAGTCACTTGCTTTGATTACAGATGCAGGGTCCCACTCCAGGTCACTGGAAGTCAGCTATGCCAGGGTTTCTGATTTGTTACAGTCACTGGGGGAGATCCCCTGCTGTGACAGGTGTACAGTTATTCTCATATCACCACCCCAATCACCACCCCCCCCCCCCACCCCCCCCCCCCCCACAAACCCAACCCACCAAGTGTTATGCAGTAATTGTTATTGTTTTCACTGTATCTCCTTAATTGTAATGCTGTTTCCACTCCGATATGCAAAAACTTTCCTTGAAAAAATAATTCAAGGTGTAATCCAGAAGATGCAATGTTGTGTAATGTAGCATTTTTAAAGAAATCAATTTTCTTTTAAATGATTTAAAAAAAAAATTATGAACCCATCAGTATGCTTAAATTATTATAAAATATGAAGCACATTATGGATAAATAAAGACACAATTGAAAATTGTGAAATCTAAATCAAGTATTATTTTTAGATATTTATTGTTTTACATATTTAAAAGATATATTTTTGTGGTAAAAAATAAATAAACATTTGTATGCATGATGTGGTGTTATCTGACAAGATTGAGATTTATGATGATGCAATTGAGAATTATGAATCAACTTTTATATTCAGATATATATGTTATATTGGAAATGTATAGAAATATAAACTTAAATTAGAAAATAATTGATGTGATAAAAAAATCAGGATTTAATACAAACATTTGTTCATTATTTTCCTGCCTCAGCAGAATTTGAGATCAGGCTTTGTTTGCCCTGTTTTATGTTGTTAATTAGCTATATTTCAACTGTATACATTTCATAAAAAAATACATATATATTTAATAATATATATTATACAAATAAATAGATTCAATTGAACAAATGTGTAAACTACTGAAATGTCAACAGTTAATCAAAAAACCAACTAATGATCATGGTAATAGTACAGATCATTTGTTCACAAACTGCTCACATGCTTTAGTTTCAACATTAGGAAACACATGGTCAGGTCACAAAATATTTTTTGCAACGATTTCTTGCTCATCAATACAAACCAATCATATAAACCAACCATGGCCTTTATTACCTCTTCCTCTTACACTTTATCTCCATTAGATATTATTTTAGATTTTTACCTTCAAGGTTAACATCAGCTGAGCACAGTGACCCATAGGTCCCTTGTTATGGGTTGCATACATTTGTGCACAAAGCTCAAGAGTGGTTTGAAGTATCTCCCTGAAATTTTGCATGTCCATACACCTTTGATGAATTTCTCATACACAAGACAAGCTGGTGGCACTACCTACAGTCATTTTTGTGTTGTGTACATCAATGCCAGTAATTCTGAAGTTGAACCCCTTTAATCTGGCACAGATATTGGTTATGGGATAAGGTATATTTAAATTGGGGTCATAACCTTTCCTATGAGAGTTGCCATAACCTTGAATATTCCCATATTAGGTGAAAAATATTGTTTTTCAAGTCAATAGATGTATCTCCCTGAAAATCAAAATGAAAGCTGTCAGATGCCATGATACGTGATGGACCACTGGGAAATGAAAACCTTATTTTCCTTAAATAACTTCACATCAGTCTCCACACTTCTAACACATATTAAAAATTAGCCTTGTTTTTTACAATTCCATGTATAACAAAATGTTATGTTGCCCATGTTCCTTGAACATTGTGACCCCTTGCCTGCTGCATCACATGATAGCATTATCCTCGTATAATTGTCCATGTTTACCTCAGCCCAGTGATAGCTCTGGTGTCTTTAGCAATGATGGCTTCCCAAACATTTGCATGCTACACCAGGTTCATATGAAAATATATTGTGTACACTTACAATTGTTCCAATATTTACATTAAATACTCAAGATTACTTTGAAGAGAAACTGACATGTTAGTTCACACTTGGGATCTCCTGAAACTAACGGGCTGTTCTGAAGTCACACCGAAGTGGGGATTCTTGGGCTGTATCAATTATGGCCAGGCTTATCAGCTTCTCCACGCCATTGAGCAGCGAGTTCTATGACCTCTGTCAGCAGTATTCAACACAGCCACCCATACAAAAAAATCAGGCCTGTGACAACATGTAGCGGAAATGTTCCTGGTACGTTCCGGGAACATTCCTGGAGTGTTAAAATTACCATGCAAATTAGTGTTGCGGGTATGTTCCAACAGTATGTATGAGGCTGTATATAAGCTTTTTGATTGGACGATGAAATTCCTGGCAGGGGCTGCTGGTATGAAGCTGGAACGTTCCTGAAATCCCACCACATACCCACAGGAATGCTAGTACATAGCATGAAGTTCCCACAACATACCCTTAGGCATGCTTTGTGTAGAGGGAATTCCCCAGAACGTTCCAGGAATGTTCCTGGAGCGTCAAAAATACCATGCAAATTAGTGTTGAGGGTACATTTGGACAGTATTCATGCGGTTATATATTAGCTTTTTGATTGGACAATGGGATGCTAGACAGAGGCTGGTATGTTGCGGGGATGTTCCAGGAATATTCCCGCAGCATATTGACCCGCAAGCTTTTAACTCATATGAAGGCCGTCTCTCTAAACTGGAAGGCAAATGTAAGTTATTTCTGTTGAAGTTTTCACAATTCCTTTAAAGGTTGTCCACGTTTTTTGTTAGCTCAGCTTCAGGACTATAAGTCATCTGAGCTTTAGTCGTGGTCAATTGTCCATCCTCCGTTCGTCCATCTGGATGTCCATCCATAAGACTGGTATGTTTCGACACCATGTGACCTACAAATCTGAAATTTGGCATACATTTAGATATCCCCCCAAAAAAAGACAGCGTGGTCAGGAAACAATTACTATTACCTCAATGTCTAAAAGACCAAGTATTGCAAGGAATGCATGACCAGATGGGCCACCAAGGGGTGGAGAGAACAGAACAACTGATCCGTACTCGGTGCTACTGGCCAAGACTTCAGCAAGACGTTCGTGATCATATAAAGAAATGTGTGCGGTGTTCCTTGGCAAAGCCTCAGCCTGTGAAAACTCCGATGACACCCCTTCTTGCCACAAGACCATTGGAAATACTGGCCATTGATTTTACTGTTTTAGAACCATCAAAGGGAGTTGAAAACCTCCTTGTCATCACTGATGTTTTCAGTAAATTTACAGTAGCTGTACCTACTAAGAACCAGACAGCTGCCACTACAGCAAGAGCTCTTGTGAGGGAATGGTTTCTTAAATATTGGGTCCCAGCTCAGATACACTCCGACCAAGGAAGGAACTTTGAATCAAAACTCATCAAAGAACTCTATGGAATATATGGAATTACTAAGTCCAGGACAACCCCTTATCACCCAGCAGGCAATGGTCAGGTTGAACGATTCAACAGGACTGTCCATAATCTACTCAGGACACTGGAGCCCACTCAAAAAATGCAGTGGTCTGAACACCTGTCCAAGGTCATTTATTTTTACAACGTCACCCCACATGCTTCTACTGGGTATACACCTTACTTTTTGATGTTTGGGAGGAACGCACAAACCAATTGATTTCCTCTTAGGGCAGCCAGATACACCTGTATGTAACAACTGGGTAAAAGAACACCAAAAGAGACTGAAGGATGCCTACAACCAAGCAGAGTTAAACCTAAAAGCTGCAGCAGAGAAGCGCTGCACCCATCATGATAAATCTGCTAAGGAAGCTCCCATTTCCATTGGCACTTATGTGAATCTCAGGAATTACAAGTTTGAAGGAAGACACAAAATTGGGGACAGATTCAGCCCAGATGTATATCAAGTATTACACTTGAATGGTGATGTTTACACTGTCATTTCTTTGAGTGTACCACAAAAAGAAAGGATTGTCAACCGATCCAATATGGTTCCATGCAGAGATGCACCTCAGCAATCACTAGTACCAGCTAGGAGAAGGACAAAAAAAGACTGTGTAGAACAACACAAGTGCCTGATACATCATCTGATGAAAACACTGACAAAAACACCAATACCTTCCTTGTGCAACCTGCACAGAACAACAGGTCCATCTCTGATAGTGTTTCTAGTATAGGAGATGAATCGGGAAACACTGACACCTCCCAGACAGACAGTCCTGATGAAGATCCTGCAAGAAGCCCTGAACCTTTGAGAAGGTCCACTCGCAGGACTGCAGGCCACCATAGCAATCCTTTCCATGAACCTCATTCAGTCTTAGGTACAAGATCATGCCCTAGCCCTGAAGGTACCAGGTAGTCTGTGTTAAGGCCTTACAGTAAGTGTTAAGTCGGGGTCAACTTAGTAGAAAATGGGGGAGTATGTAACCATATGTAACCAAAAAAACAGTTTGTATTAATAGTGTAATTATAATAATGTTTTTATTATCTTAAATATTTTATCACTGGATTTTACATTTGATGCCCTGTGTTCTTTTATCTTTAATATTTACAATGGGATGTAGCCTGGAAAGCTGCTAACAGGAGACAGCACCTGATTCAGCAGTACCCCGGGATGAAGGACCTGTCTTAGTACACTGGGGTAATAACCTCTGCCCCCACTGTCTGGGCAAGGGTCCAGACAAAGGGATTAGCGTTATGTGTAACAGGGGTTCACAGTCTGGGAAAAACAAGCCCCTGCATGCTGGACAGGGTGACTGACTGTATATGTTTGTTGTAACAAAATGAATATATGTGTATAAATTTCCTATGAAGATCAGGACTACATGTGCCTTGAAAGGAATATTTCAAATGTCTGAGAAAACCCAGTGATAGAGGTATGTGTTTTACTGTTGTAATCAATGATAATCATTGCAATATTATTGTTCAGTTCATATCCCTGCACTGTAATACCTGTATTATATTGTCAGTGAGAGAATAGTATAACTGGAACTAAAAATCAGTTAATGAAGGTATTTTCTCTTAGATCTCTCCTGTGAAATGTGCTTGTTTATTGTATGCCTGTACAGTACCTGAGTGTTTACTGACATGAGTGGGTATCTTATGGTAAAATTGTCATTGTTTCTATAGGTAGCCATATTGTTTTGCTGTTCAGCAAAGCCTCTCTGAATTTAGAAATGCATGATGGCCTGGCAGCCATCTTAGTTGTACACATGTAATATTTTTTTTAGATGTAGACTATTTCTATGGATTATAAATGTATGGAACATAAAAAATTAATACTCTGTATTATTGACCTTTTGATATGTTTCATGGTTTTAATATTAACACTAAGGTTATTACAGTACACTGACTAGCAGTTTTATTTTAATATGATTGATGCAGTACCTTAGTTGATAGTAAATGTATTTTTGCTGAGACTTTAACAGCTGTCATACTAAGACTTAGTCATGCTGTATCAACCTGTTAATTATAATTTACGATGTTGTATGTATGACTTATATATTAATAGTATGACCTTGTAGCATCTAGAGACTTAGATAATTACAGGTTATATTTTACTGTAGGTTATTTAAACCTGCTTGCATAAGGACATGACCAGAAGTGCAGTCAGTAATTGGCAGTTAGTATATTGTAATATTCATGTTACTTATAGTATTAATTTCAATGTTGGATGATAATGGCTTATCAGAATTAAGACATTGAGAACTGATGTTTATTAATAACATAATTATCAATCATTTGGATCATGACAGTCTGTATGAAAGATCATACATTTAAATGGTTTTGAGATATAAACATGTACCGTAGTTTTAAATATGATCAATAGATATTCAGACTGTATGTTAAAGGAAACTTATTAATGCTCTATACTGTTGATGATGCAAATCATAAAGATGTAATTGACAGTAATGTGTCACCACAATGAAGTTTTTATGGAACTTGCCCGGCAACAGCCATTCTTACCTTACTTCTCTTTATATTTGTTTCAGTGTCTGCTTCATCAGATAATAAGTAATTAGGGGTGGAGCCACTGTTTGCAGTACTATAGTTGTTGAATATTCACACTCTTACCATATGGATTTGTAGATTTCACATTATTAATTCTTTGCAGTTATATACATATATTAGCTCTACTGCATTAAACTATATATCCACCGTACTTCAGGTGTTACTTGTATGTGTGCATATGCTGATCAATGAATTGGTAATGGGGACCTGATACTCGGGTACACTACCATGCTGAAAATTGGGTCAATAGGACTTCGTTCCTTTGAGATATTAAGGAAAAACCTCAATTTTTTTTATTAAAAATCTATTTTCACACTTCAGGACTGCCTAATATCAAAACCTCTCATCTGGTTTTCATCATATTTACCATATTCCTCTATATAGTTCCTATGTACATGCCAGAAATTAAGTCTCTATTATATAATTTAAAAAAGTTACGGGCCCAAACATAATGGACTTCAGGGAAGATATTTGGTCACTTAAGACCAAAAATGTTAAACCTAGGGACTTTTTCAGTAATACAACTTTAGTTAATCAAAATTTAATTGTATACCAAAAATTAGATCGAAATCTGTTAATTTTTTTAAATGTTGGCAATAATATTAAATTGGTACCTTAAATTTTGCCCAAGTGTGACCATGGCATGTATTTTTCTTGTAAGAATATTTGATTTATTTTTCACAGTTGGTATATATATAGATTTAATCTGTTAAAAGCTGAAATTTGAAAGTGAGAGCTTAAAAATTATTCTAGTTATTGAAGTTTTTCTGAGGCTCTAATGTATTTACATTTTGAACCTAAAGACTAGCCATGTCTGGTCCCTACAGCCTTGCTTGGGTAAACTTATTAGTGATGCAACACTGCTGTCACAAATGTAGAATCACGTGGCAACCCTGACTCCCCCAACCCCGCCTAACCAGATATGTTGCATTAGTTTCTTTCTTTAATTGCATTGCTGTTTCCAATCCAATGTATACAACTTTTCCTGAATCAAGTGTTATTTTCAGATATTTATTATTGTGCAAATTCCAAGAATAAATTTCAAGAAAAATTAAACACATCTGTGTATATAATGTGATTTTGCCTGAGCAGATTAAGTATAAATGTTGATGTAATTTAGAATTGTTAACCAACTTAAATTTTCAAATATAATTGATATATAATGTAAATGTATAGTAAAATTTATAAATTTTGTCCAAAATTTCCCTTAACAAAAAATTGATGTATTAAAAAAATGAGGATCTAATGCAAACATTGGTTCAGTATTTTTCTGCTTCAGTAGAATGGGAATTAAAGTGATATGCTTTGTTTTTCTATCTCTCTGTCCTCATTACAAACTTATCAGAAATGATCAAATAGCTGTCAGAGGAACAACAAACAAAAGACCACCTCTTGGTTTAGCCATTTATATACATGAACAGCTGAGTCCCTGTGTAACCTTTCACCACCACACAACACAGATTATGAGTAATCTCTTCTCTATATTCACACTCAAACTCAGTCACTTCAGATTGTTTTCCTCTATAGGTCACCTGCATGTCCCATCAGTAACTTCTTCTCTGAACTCCAAGTTTAAGTCTCTCAATTTGACCTCAACCTGCCTATGGTGATCATGGGAGATTTCAATATTGACGTTTCTAATATAATATATAACACCAAATTGACAAAATTATGTCAAATCTTTAAATGTCAACAACTAGTCAGAGAACCAGCCAATGACCATGGAAATACCAAAGATCTTGTCTTTACTAACTGTTTAAATGTTTTAGTTTCAACATAAGAAAACACATGGTCAGATCACAAGATATCATTAGCAACAATCCCCCATTCTTCAATTCAGATCAAACATGGCAACTTCTCATAGCTTAATCTACCATTTCTTCTCTTTAGATACTTTTTGAGACATTCTTTTTTCTCTCCCATTTAGCAACAACTGCTTCCCAAAACATATCAAATGAACGTTTTTGTAGCAGCTAGTTGGAACATCCCAGCTAGTTGATACATTTCTAAAACATGGCGGGAACACAACGTAGGAGCTAGTGGGAACATCCCAGCTAGTTGATATGTTTCTGGAACGTTGCGGGAACACAATGTAGCAGCAAGTGGGAACATCCAAGCGAGTTGATATGTTTCTGGAACGTTGCGGGAACACAACGTAGCTGCTAGTGGAAATCCCAGCTAGTTGATGCATTTCTAAAACGTTGCGGGAACACAACATATCGCTACTAGTGGGAATGTCCCAGCTAGTTGGAACATGCAGTGGCTACATGAAATGTGTTGTCTGAAGGTTCTGGGAATGTTCCTGGAAAGTTCCAGGAATGTTCCCAGTACGTAAACATTTCTGTATGGACAGACTCAGTGTTGTGACTTGATTTTTTATAAACTCCTTGATAAGGTTAACAATATATCTAAACTACTATTGGACATAATTCTTTCACATAGTAGTGTGCTGTACATATTGGTCAGAGGATAGTCTTTTGAAATTTGAGTCACAACCTTTACCATGGGAGTACCAGTAGCCTTGACCTTGAATCAATCCAAATTGAAAACCACAAAAAAACATTAGATGTTTCTAGAATGGATGGATGGAATGTCCTGAACATAGTCTTGAATGATCAAGGTCTTAGGTAGCTTTTATTTGTACCCAAGACTGGTATCACTGGTACTTGAAAACATGCCAGCAGTATTACTCAAAATACAATGATTTGCTTTCTTTGAATTTTTTTAGCATATACAGATGTGCATTAAACGGACATCCACATAATAGACAGATTTATCCATTGAATATCCTAGTAAGGTGGCAAGAGCTATATAGCATGTCATTAATAAATGGAGAGGATTTGAAAGAGAAAACAATCAAGGTCTATGGATATTACCTCTCCAGTGCCAGAAATTTAGTGTTAATTTGAAATAAGCATGATTACACAAGTAAATATTGATAACATATATAATAGCCCTGTGTCCTTGTGTTACTAGGTTGGGTAGTAGTCGTACAGCCAGCCTGCTGAGTGAGACGGAGAGCCAGGTAGATGACATGTGGCAGCAACATCTTGAGGAGGTTGGAGATAAGTTAAATGCTGAGAATGACCGTGTGGGATTCCTGCGCATGGTGAACCGTAACCACATCCTGAATGCCAGCAGTTACAGCTTGAACAGCATGCTCAGCTTCTCCAGCAGTCTCAGTGGTGTAGGCCTGAGTCGTGTAGGAAGTACGAGAACGATAGGCTCAAACCAGAGTGGTCAGCCACCACTAAGTGCTCTGTATGAACTGTTAATTCAGCCCATGGAGGACATGCTGGATGGGGAGACAGAGAAAAGAGACCTGGTGCTGGTCTTACAGGGGGACCTCTATCTGGTGCCATTTGCTTTACTTCGTCCATGTCAACAGAGTCCTTGTCTGTTTGACCGATTCAACCTGCTTGTGGTGCCCTCTATTAGAGCACTTCAGACAAGCCAGACTCTTGGAAAGAAAAATCGTTATAATCCCAACTGCTCCGGGACGGTGGTGGTGGGGAATCCTAAACTTCCTCCCACTGTCACACGACACTGGGACTGGCATGACCTGCCTAGTGCAGAACATGAAGGCAAGTTTTTAAGTGATTTACTGGGATGTTCTCCAATCATAGGGAGTGCTGCAACCAAAGATAATGTCCTACAAAGGATGAGAAAAGCTGAGGTCATTCACTTTGCAACTCATATCTCATGGAAGTTGGCTGCAGTTGTACTGTCTCCTGTTTCTATGGCAACTACTTCCCATACAAACATTCAAGGTCGAAAGGTGGAGTGCATGGAGCTGGACAGTAGCTGTAGCAGTGATCTGGGGGGGTCTGTTGATGGACCTTCACTGTCAGAATTCTTGCTGACTGCTGCTGATGTGTTGCATGTGAACATCTCTGCCAAGCTGGTTGTGTTGAGTTCTGTCCACTCAGAAGACCGTGCGGGGCGTATTAATGCAGATGGAGTGGTTGGTTTAACCCGAGCATTTTTAGCAGCAGGTGCACAATGTGTTCTGTTTAGTTTATGGCCAGTCCCAGCAATGGCTGCTAAAATGTTGCTTAAAGTGTTCTACACCTCTCTGCTGCAGGGAGCCCAATGTAGTCAAGCTCTCAGTGAGGCCATGAAGTCTATACAGGCTACACGCCAGTTCTCGCACCCCTCCAACTGGGCAGGCTGGGTCCTGGTAGGTAGTAATGTCTACCTTAGCAGCAGGGTGGCGCTGATGGGCCATGCTTTACGTGAACTGCTACACACCCCAGAGCAATCAAGGGAGGCCATGAGGGTTGCCCTTCATCTGGTGAGGAACTTTGTCATCATTTTATCATTTACATCATAATCAGTATATTGTAATATAGTATATTGCCTGTAAACCACAAGCAATATTTATGAAATGAACATAGTAAACTCAGTGCAAGTGTGTCTGTTTACAATAACAAGCCCATGTTACTGGAGGTCTGATTTTGCGTATATATGACAGATAAAAAAAGAGTACCGTAAAGTTCCTAAAAGAATACGCTGTCTCATTAAAAAATGCAACCTGCCTTTGCTCAGAATTTTACTTATCGGTGCACATATATAACTTCCGCTAAATACGCACCCATATTTGGTTCAAACCTGCCACCATGCAACCGTTACCCTGTACAACAGTATTAATAAAAATTTTTAGATTACCATGTATTCACATACAACAAACAAATACCTGTAATGTTGTTTAAAATTTTACAAAACATTCAGTGCACTGATAAATGATAAAATGGTCACAGATGTGCTTACGCCGGTCAACAATTGGCTGGTATGCCAAGCAGTTTTTAGCCCTCAGCCCTTAGGCTGATGGGCTATTGTTGTCACCCAAGCTGTCCGTCCGTCCGTCCGTCCGTCCGTCCATCCGTCCGTCCGGCGTCAGTTAACTTTAACCTTGTGAGCGGGATATCTTGAAAAGGATTCACGGTCAGAATTTTATTTCCTCGGTAAAGATGTATAACGACAAAATCTCGGTCAAGTTGGAAGATGGGTGACCTTGACCTATTTTTCTACATTTTAGAGCTGATTATAGAAAAACACTTAGATGCTTATTACTCAGGAACCATTTGGTGGATTTTCACAAAACTTACTATGATTATTGGGACTGATAATCTGTACCTGCTACACAAGTTTGGTGGCGCCACCTACAATTTCTGATTTTTAATGAATTTTTATGGGATTTTTCAGTTTTGGGCTTGTGAGCGGGATATCTCTAAAAGGATTCACCGTAGGAATTTTATTTTTTTGGTGAAGATGTATATTGACAAAATCTTGGTCAAGTTCGAAGATGGGTGACCTTGACCTATTTTTCTACGTTTTAGAGCTGATTATAGAAAAAACATTTAGAAGCTTATTTCTCAGGAACCATTGGGTGGATTTTCACAATACTTACTATGATCATAGGGACTGATGGTCTGTAACTGCTGCACAAGTTTGGGGGCGCCACCTGCAATTTCTGATTTTTAAATTAATTTTTCTTGGATTTTTTCAATTTTGGCCTTGTGAGCAGGATATCTCTAAAAGGATTCACAATAGGAATTTTATTTCTTTGGTGAAGATGCATATCAACAAAATCTCAGTCAATTTCGAAGATGGGTGACCTTGACCTGCTTTTCAAGGTCACAGAGCTTATAATAGAATAAAACTTAGAAGCTTATTTTCAGGAAGCATTTGATGGATTGTTATGAGTCATGGTACATACCTCTCCATATTAAATTTATAACTGAGACATGTACAGATATACATCCATGTGAGAACAGATATTTAGTACTTGTCACTGTTACCACCTCTGAACACTGTTCTTTTGGCTGAGGGCTTTTGTCAGCTTCTGCTGATATTCTAGTTAGTACGGCCCGGCATATTACTGGAAAGTGTTATTGCCTGCATGGCAGTAATTTTTATAAGCCGCAAAAAAAAAAAAAATGCATGTATGTATAACGTGCAGTTTAATAATACATGTATAACAATTTTAGAACTGAAAAACATTGTTAAAGTAGTTTAAAAATTAATTTTGGCCTTTTATATAGAAATAATTTTGGTATTTGTAAGAAAACATGGTAAATTTCAGAAAGCAAACAACTTCCCATAAATGCCCCTGTTATAGCTTAATCTGGGTCCTTTTTCATGCCGCTCTAGATTAGATTCATGGTGATGTCTTAAATATTGGATGCAGGTGGGCTTCATACAAAATTCTCCAATTCGTTAATGACATTATCATAGTATCATGAGCATATTCTGTTAAGAACTTTACCCTAATCCAAACAAGTCCATACATAGACCTTATATGTCCTCTGATATATCTCTGCTAGATGGACATTACAGTCCATGGGCCAAATGTAAATTCAATGTGAACCCTGTCGCAACAGTTTTGTATGATAGGTGTAGGAGCTTCAGCAGAAATGACACGGGTAGCACAGGTCATGTATCGGGTTCCAGGCCTGAGTCACCCCAGCATGTGATGTTTCAGCCAGCAGGAATATGCATTTCATTTTATGTGTCAAGTCTGAAACTTGGAAACATTACAGGGCACAAATTGTTATCATTGGATCTCCACATGGGTGATTAGGTCCCCGTGCATAAATTACAGGCTTATGTACAGAACCCTGAGGACAACCAGGAAAAAACAAGTAAATGCATCCGGCATAAAAGCCAATACCGACACGTCAGTCAATTGAGATGAGGGCTATAATAGTTCTATGTAGTAGTGGTATTGCCAAAGATATTTTTGACGTCTCTGGTGGTAGAAATTTGAGGACTCACATCAGGATGTTATTCCATGCCTCTTTGGTTCAGTGGATACACAGTCACTTATTGAATGCTCACATTCTAGTTTAAACCAGTCAAAATTTGTTTATTACTAATTTAAAAAAGGGGGCTTATCATCAGAAATGATTTAACTTTGTAGAAGTTATGGATTTCATGAGTGAAGACTGGAGATTTTGAAATCTGAACCTTTCTGCAGACAATATGGCTTTGAATCTGCTCATGGATATGATATTCAGTATAGCCACAGGGCTGCCATTTTGAAACTGGGAATCACAGGGCCCTAATGTAGAACCTTTAGGGTGCCAGCTTATTCTCATTGTATCCCCAGACAAAGTCAGGATACTATGGTTTCACGATGGTCCCGCCGCCGCCGCAGAAAAACCTTGTGAGCAGGATAACTCAAAAAATATTTCACTGATCTTTTTCAAACATTACATTTGTATAGATATAGGTAAGGGGATGAAGCCTATTTAAAATGGGGTCATGACCTATGCCAGGAGAGTTACCTTGACCTTGAATTGGTCCATTTTTGCTGAAAATAACACAAATTCTTAAATATCTCAAGTAAGCTTGAATGGACTGGTCCAAAAATCAAGGTGAACGAAGATATTGGATAGCCTTGTGATATACCGGAAACCCGTTATCCTTTTCTTGTTTTTACGCCTTCTAATAGCCCCATAATTGCCACTTGACAGTACTGTAAGCATTATAAGTCAAAAACTAATGGACAGATTTCTTTCATATTATGCACATGTAGAGAGATGGGTTATGGGATGAGGTCTATTTACATTTGGGTCATGACCTTTACCATGAGAGTGGCCTTGACCTTTAATGTGTCCATATTTGGTGAAAATCACACACCTCTTATGTTATCTCAAGTGTTGATAGCCATATGGATTTCAAACGTGACTTATGTATGGCCCACCACTAAAGTAAGAACCCTAAAGGTTTTAGGGTCATGAGGTCAAAGGTCAAGGTCGCTGGACTCGCATCTTAAAAGATACTGTGGATGCATTTTAAGCCAAACTTTCATCCCAGGTCTTCGATCTTGAATATATAGCTCACTTGCCAATAGTGGATGATCCATATCAGTCAAAGGTCAAGGCCACAGGAGCTATCTGTCAAAAAATTAGTTTCTGGATGATAATTCCTGCTTTTATTGATGTATTGATTTCAAATTTGACTTATATATGTCCCATTGAAAAAGCAAGACTCCAATTGATTTTTGGGGTCATGAGGTCAAAGGTCAAGGTCACAGGACACAATTTTTAAAAAGATTGTGGATGCATTTTCAGCCAAACATTTCATCTCAGACTTTTCATCTTGCACATATAGTTCATCTGCCAATAGAGGAAGGCCCCTACTAATTTTGAGGTGACAAGGTCAAAGGTGAAGGTCACAGGAGCCATCTGTCCTAAAATTAGTTTCTGGATGATAATTCCTGCTTTTATTGATGTATGGATTCTAAACTTGACTTGTATATGACCCATTGGAAAAGCAAGACCCAAATTGATTTTGGGGTCATGAGGTCAAAGGTCAAGGTCACAGGACACATCTGTAAAAAGATTGTGGATGCATTTTCAACCAAACAATTCATCTCAGATCTTTCATCTTGCACATTTAGTTCACATGCCAAGAGTTGAAGACCCCTATCAATTTTGAGGTCACAAGGTCAAAAATGAAGGTCACAGGAGCAATCTGTCCAAAAGTTAGTTTCTGGATGATAATTCCTGCATTTATTGATGTATGGATTTCAAACTTGACTTGTATATATCCCATTGGAAACGCAAGACCCAAATTGATTTTGGGGTCAAAGGTCAAGGTCACAGAACACGTCTTTAAAAAGAATGTCGATGCATTTTCAGCCAAACAATTCATCTCAGATCTTTCATCTTGCATTAAAAGATGGAAGAAATAATTGCTTGCCAAGTGTCAGTATATGCTGCTAAAAATGGGGGCCTATTCTTAAAGGGGGGAGGCAGTACTTATGTCTGGGTATACTCTTGCACCTTCGGTGCCAAGAAATGTCTAGTTATCATATATTTATACATTTTTGTGTTGAGAGTTTGTAAGTGGATATTTAAATTATTGCCTCTAACAGATGGAAAAGTCTCTGCAAAGAATCCACCGTGGGCAGCGCAATGCTATGTATACTACACATGCCAGCATACAGAACAAGGTGGGGGAGGTGCAGGGATGGAGAGAGCTGCTAGAATCAGTTGGCTTCCGTTTTGAACCAACAGCAAATGAACTGCCTGCTGCTGTGTTCTTTCCGGCTGCTGATCCAGGAGATCGACTGACCCAGTGCAGCGCCAGTCTCCAAGCACTGCTGGGTAAACACGACAGGGGTCTTCTCTTTAGGCCAAAACAAATTAAAGGTATGGTTCTCAGGCACCGCCCGCATCAATTTTAAACCCCCGCATAAAAAATTTTTATTTTGATTTTCAGTAAATCTTTCCAATTTTGAGCTGCTGCCGCTCCGATATTTCTTTCAAGAAGATAAAACCATACAATTTCCTTTGTTTTGTAGTGCTTTTACTTATTTAGCAAAATAAAACTGTTATTTTCATGCTTTTCCCTTATCATTTGACATTTTTATCGAAACATACCAAAAAATTTAAAATAAAAAAAACGGCCGCTCGCATTGATTTCTGAAAACAAGTGCCTGAGAACCATACCTTTTTTTTATTTTGGCCTTAATACTTTTTTTTCAGTTTTGACCAGCTGTTACCTGAAAAAGAGCCTTTTCTTTAGTTAGCATTTCAAAGTTTATCTATGAAAGTTACACATTGATCCTGAAGAGTTTACCAGATCTCTCACCAGTAAATACAAATGGCTGTCCTGTCTTTTACTTGTTATTGGTAAATTACCTTGTAAAGAAACTCCTGATTGCAGAGTAGTTAAATTGCTTGATTTATCAAGAAATCATGGTGTCTTTTTAAATAAATTCATCAGATTGGATGGACATGAATGGCATTTGTACTTTCTTGCTGTACAGGGCTGGGTGTTCCCACATTGACTGCTCTGTCTAAGCTTCTGAGTCAGCCTGAAGCGGGTGAAACATTGTGTGGGATCCTTAAGGATGCCATCACTCGCTCAAACTATGACAACTCTTTGAAGATTCCCATAAATGTCCGACTTTGGAGGGTTCCGGGATGTCATGAACTACTTGCATCTATTGGTAAGAATGTAAAAATGGAATTAATTTCATTTTCAGCTCAGACTCTGGCCGTCCGTTAACATTTAACCCTAGAAACTTGTTACTGAATATCCAGGTTGGGAACCTGAAATTAGGTCACTGCGACTTGTATCCTTATTAGCTTTGGGGCTTGTAACTACCCCCCAGAATAATTTAAAATTTTATACAAAACCTCCTGTATCTTGATGATTAATGCATGATTGCCATGAATCTTCCCTTGAATATTGACCATGACTAGTGGTGCCACCTGTACTTGTAAGTCATCTGAGCTATAGTCATGGTCTATTGTCCGTTGTCTGTCCGGATGTCTATCCATAAGACTGGCATCTTTCAACACCATTGGACCTACAAATCTGAAATGAGGTATACAGTTAGATGTCCCCAAAATCTCCTACCATGCCCAAAATTGGGTCAATAGGACTTTTTCCTTTGAGATATTAAGGAGAAACCTCAATTTTTTATTAGCGAACCTGTGTGCGTCGTCTGTACGTTAACCATAGCTATCTCAAAAACGGCAGGAGCTAGCATCACCAAATTTTTTGCAAATAATTAGTCATCCAAAAGCTATATCAGATTTTGTTTATCTTTTTTAAACTGCATTTTCTTAGATTTTATAGGGAAAAAGCTAAAAAAGCTTTAAAAATCTTCTTCTTTGAAATTGTCCAGCCAAATTGTCCAATATTTCACAGAAATGATCCCTGGAACAATCTTTCTCAAGTTTGAATGGTTCCAGTTAGGAGATTTTTGGCCGAGTTACAGGAGGTTAACTTTGTTAACTGTGCAAAAAAGCATATTAAAATTTAAATCTCAGAAACGGCTGGAGCTATCATCACCAAATTGTATGCCAATGTTGGTCACATAGGTCATATCTGAAATTGAGGTATTGGTGGCGCCACCTGCATCGGCCTTTTTTTTACAGGGTCATCACTTATATCTTGGCAGTGGTTTGACATATCTGCCTAATATTTTGCATGTTTATACATCTTGGATAGCTCTCTGGATTTTGTTGCAGGTGTTTTTTTGTGGTGTATGTGCCTTCATTTATGTATACGCTGCAGACATTTAGGCTTATATCTCAGGATTGGTTTGACATATCTCCCTGAAATTCTGCATGTGTATAGATCTCACATAGCATTTTATCATACACAAAACTGGTGGCGCCACCTGCAACAATTTTTACACTGCGTCCATTTGTTCATCTGCCTTGGGATAAAATTACTCATGTCTCGGCAGTGGTTTGACTTATCCACCTGAAATTTTGCAGGTTTATACATCCTTGACAGCTTTCTTGATTTTATGACAGGTGGTGCCACCTACATTCACATTTACCCTGCAGACATCCAAGCTCATATCTCGGGAACCATTTGACGGATTGGGCAAAAATTTTGCATGTTTATAGATCTCACATAGCTCTTTATCATGCGCAAAACTGGTGGCGCCACCTACAACCATTTTTGCTCAACGTCCGTCTATTTGTTTGCCGTGGGATAAAATCACTTATATCTCGGCAGTGGTTTGACATTTCTGCCTAAAATTTTGCAGGTTTATACATCTTGGATAGCTTTCTGGATTTTGTGGCAGGTAGCACCACCTACATTTATGTATATGCTGCAGACATTCAGGCTTATATCTCAGGACTGGTTTGACATATCCCCCTGAAATTCTGCATGTGTATAGATCTCACATAGCTCTTAATCATACCCAAAATTGGTGGCGCCATGTGCCACCATTTTTGCACAGCATCCGTCTGTTTGTCTGCCGTTGGCTAAAATCACTCATATCTCAGTAGTGGTTTGACTTATCTGCATTAAATTTTGCATGTTTATACATCTTGGATAGCTTTCTGGATTTTGTTGCAGGTGGCACCACCTACATTTATGTATATGCTGCAGACATTCAGGCTTATATCTCAGGACTGGTTTGACATATCCCCATGAAATTTTGCATGTGTATAGATCTCACATAGCTCATAATCAAACAAAAAATTGGTGGTGCCACGTGCAGCTTTCTGGACTTTTTGGTAGATGGCGCGATCTACATACACATTTTGGCTGCAGACATCCACGCTATTATGCAACACACCTCACTTCACCCATCCCACTCTGATTTTGGCGGATACACATAGTCCCTTGTTGACTTCCCGTATTCTGGTTTTTGTGTTGTGTCCACCCATGCCAGAATTTCAGCAGTGATGTTTGTTTAATTGTTTCTTGTTCTAAGTGTTTAGTACTTGCATTGTTCATAAACATGTTGCACATGTTCTTGAAAAGTAATGGTCCAGCATTGAAGCATTATACCTGGTGTAATCTCATTGCACAGGTTTGCATTAGGCCTGTAGGCCTTGTTTTGTATGGGGGTCATTGGTTATCTGTACATTAACCCATAATTTCTCGGTAAAAGCAGGAGCTACCATCCCCAGATTTTATGCAAAAATCTGTCACATATCAAATGTTGTGGGATTCAGCTTTTTTTAGCTCAGCTGACTATAAGTCATCTGAGCTATAGTCATGGTCCATTGTCCGTCGTCCGTCCGTCTGTCCGTCCGTCCATCCGTCCGTCCATCTGTCCGTCCGTAGATGTGACACGTTTTGAAACCGTAAGACCTAGGAATCCAAAATTTGGCATAATGTTAGATGTCCCCAAGATCTCCTACCAAGCCAAAAACTGGGTCTTTGCAACTTTGTTCCTTTGAGAAATTAAGGAAAAACCTCAATTTTTTATTAAAAACCTATTTTCACATTTCAGGACAGCCTAACTACGAAACCACTCACCTGTTTTTCCTCATATTTACCATAAATATTCCTCTATATAGTTCCCATGTACATGCCAGAAATTAGGTCTGTATTATATGATTTAAAAAAAGTTATGGGCTCAAACATGCATTTTGTAAAAAATCAGGAAAGATATTTGATCACTTAACACAAAACATTTTAAAGCTATGAACTTTTTTCCAGTAATATATCTTTTATTAATCAAAATTAAATTGTATACCCAAAATTAGATCAAAATCTGTTAAATTTTTTAAAATATTAGCAAAAATAAAAAATTGGTACCTTAAACTTTGCCTAAATTTGACCATGGCACGTTTTTTCCTATTAAGTACATTTGATTTAATTTTCACAGCCAGTTTACATATGGATTTAAACTGATGAATTTTGATTTTGAAAGTATAAGCTTAAAAAATAGTCTAGCTATTGAAGTTTTTTAGAAGACTTAATGTATTTGTATTTTTTTTGCAATTTTTTTAAGTTATTAGCATAAATATAAAATCAGTACCTTAAATTTTGCCCTACTTTGGCCACGGCACAATTTTTTCATGTAAGTACTGTGGATGTTATTTTCACAGCATGTACACATAAGGATTAAATCTGTTAAAATCTTAAATCTTAAAAGCTGCAAAATTAGGCTAGTTATTGAATTTGTTTGGAGGCTCTTGTTGTATTCCCTTACATTGTCAAGCAGTCCACTGAGGTCACTCTAGGTCATTCAATGTAACTCTCTATGCTCCCCAGGCTGTTATGTAATCCGATCACTCCAGCAAGCCCTCTCTCTTGTTGAGCTTGATCAGGCTGCCAGCATAAGTACCACAGGGAGCCTTTCTCTCTCTCCCCCCCCCCCCCACCCCATAGGGCCATTCTGTTGACAGACCTGTACTCTAAGCAAGATGAATCTTATAATTTCAGCGATGAACAGTAACAACAGAGACCCCTCACTGAACCCACCGCTTCGATACACAGGACTAATATACAAGACAAAGCTGATAATTTTAATGTTAAAAAATTCTTTTTGTTGAGACTTGTACAATTTTGATTTTTTTTTTAAAGAAAAAAATTGTTCAGGAATTTAATCCTAATATTCATATATGGTAAAATATTAGGACCTAATGAAAGTGCTAACTGACAAGATTTAAGAAGATATAAATACTTTGTAGCATTTCGTTCATATCTCTTAAAGTTGTTGGGGCCTAGTTATCTAGTTTTTAAAATTAGAAATATTGGTCAAACTTTGTGGGATTAATTTTTAACTCATATGGCCATATATTTAACTTTTGAAAAATTAATTACCTTCACACATTATTTGTTTATGAAATGGAACTTTTATATGACACTTACCGTAAGCCCATTTTTTCCCTTGGTGCATCACTAAATGGTTTCAGGCCAAAGGTTTCATTTATTACACAGTCCATATGCTTTAGCTCATGTCCATTATTCTATAATTTACAGAGTTTCATTTAAGCTGGGCCATTTTCTCTTAGCTTTTCAAATGGTAATATACATGGAAAAACCATAAGAAACAAAAATATTTTGCAGTTACTAATATTGTCCAAAATTCAGCTGAGCGATGTGACCCATAGGTCCCTTGTTCTTCATGACAGTCTTGTCAGAGTATTAGTTTGCAGTCATATATTTAGAACTTTACTATAACCTAGTAGGAGGGCCCCTTTCCTCTTAGCTTCTCATATGCTTATATAAATGAAAAACATTACAATAGAATATTTTTCATATTTTGCATTTGCAAAATTTTCAAACTTAAGCTTGGTGCCGTGACCCATGGGTCCTTTGTTTATATTCTGGATTCTCAACATCATTGTTTGGCTAAAACTGAATAAATACCAGACATGGTGCGAATACTTTGCAAATGTATTTGAATACGAATATGAATATGTACTCCATTATAAAATTTCTTGCATAAGAATGGGAATTCAGGTAAAAATTAAAGTATTTGAATACCCGTGCAAATACTTTCAAAATGTATTCATGAATGTATTCATGAATATATTCTATAATATTATTTTAATAATCATTTCAGTTATATTTTATTTTAAAAATCATATGATTCTCTTATTATTTTAATAAAAATTATATTTGGCACAATATTTGTTATTAAATTTTAATAAATAGTTAAACTCTTATCTTATATGTGCTGCTTATCAGTTATATTGCCAAGTCAAAATCTGTATGACAATAGCACTCCATTTGTTAATAAAATAAATGAAATCATCTCTTCCCTGTCTCCAAAGAAACTTTCAAAATCATACATAAGCTAAACACCAACAACTCATAATACAGCTTATATTTATTTCCACACAAAACCAGTGTGTGCCTCATTTCAAAATCATATTTTTTTATCATATATAACAGCTGAGCGCCGTTACCCATTGTTTTTTATTTTAACGAATATTTTTTTTATTTTTTTACTATAAAATGACAACAATCATGTCAGTTTCTCAGCTGTAATTACATCTAGTGTCCCAAAACCTGTTTATTGATCACAAGAGGATGCCATATAGTTATCACCCTGTCTGTCTGTTTGTTCTTGGTTGTCTGTCCATCCGTCCATCCACACAAATTTGTTTCCATATAATAACTTCAGGTTGTATTGACACATGGATTTCAAACTTGACT
The DNA here is from genome assembly GCA_026874595.1 of Sipunculus nudus. Lineage (NCBI taxonomy): Eukaryota > Metazoa > Annelida > Sipuncula > Golfingiida > Sipunculidae > Sipunculus > Sipunculus nudus. Next base: position 50,341,468 of record CM049312.1, read on the forward strand.
TACATATGGCCCACCACTAAAACAAGAACATATATGGTTTTTGGGCCATGAGGTCAGAGGTAAAGGTCACAGGACTCACTTTTTAGCGAACCTGTGACCTTATGCGATGGCGCAGCGACGTCCGTCAGCCGTTTGCCGTCCGCCGTCATATCTCAGCAGTGGTTTGACTTATCCACCTGAAATTTTGCAGGTTTATACATCCTGGACAGCCTTCTCGATTTAATGACAGGTGGGGCCACCTACATTCACGTTTACTCTGCAGACATCCAAGCTCATATCTCAGGAACAGTTTGACTGACTGGGCCAAAATTTTGCTTGTGTATAGATCTCACATAGCTCTTCATCATAAGCAAAACTTGTGGTGCCACCTGCAACCACTTTTGAACACCATCCAATTGTTGATCTGCCTTTGGATAAAATCACTCATATCTCAGCAGTGGTTTGACTTATCCACCTGAAAATTTGCAGGTTTATACATCCTTGACAATTTTCTTGATTTTATGACAGGTGGCACCACCTACATTCACGTTTATGCTGCAGACATCCATGCTAATATGCAACACACCTCACTCCATCCCCTTGCCACTTAATCCATGCCTCACTTCACCCATCCCACTCTGATTTCTGCGGATACACATGGTCGCTTGTCCACTACCCATATTCTAGTTTTAAAATGACCTAGTCTGAAACTTGCAGGTCTGAAATGTCCATTTTGCTTAAATCATAATGACTAAGGTAGATATGCAGGACTTAAAAGGATCAATATTAAATTTTAAAAATAAACCTCCATTCATACTCCCAATCTTTGCACAGGTTTGCATTAGGCCTGTAGGCCTTGTTTAAAAAAATTATGGCTGCAATTTAAGCCAAGCTTTTCATCCAAAACTTTCCATGTTGCAAATTTAGCTGACTTGCCAGTATGGGGAGAGCAAAAATGAATTTGGGGTCACATGGTCAAAGGTCAAGGTCACAGGGCCAACTGTTCACAAATTAGTTTCCAGATGATTACTCCAGTTTAGTTTGACTAATTGGTTTCAAACATCCAAAACCTTCCATCTTGCACATATAACTTAGCTGCCAATAGGGGAAGAAACTGATTGATTTGGGGGTCACAAGGTCATCGTCACAGGGGCCCATCTGTCCAAATATTTGTTTCTGGATGATAACTCCAGTTTGGATTGACATATTAGTTTCAATTTTGACTTATATATGACCCACCAATAATGTAAGAACCCTTTTGATTTTCGGGGCATAAGGCCAAAGGTCAAGGTCACAGGACCTAATTCTTTAAAAAGATTGTTGATGTATTTTTATTCAAACTTTCTGTCTCAAACATTCTATCTTCCAGATGTTGCTCACCTGCCAATAGTGGAAGTAAGTGATGAATTTTAGGGTCACAAGGTCAAGGTCATCGGGGCCATCAATCCACATATTAGTTTCCAAATGATAACACCAGTTTAGTTTAAAATATTGGTTTCAAACTTGTTTATTGGCAAAAAACTCGTAACTTGATTTAAGTCTCCTTCAGCTTAAAATGTTTATGATGAAACTGTCAAGTTGAATCCTTCAGTTTTTTAAAAGAATTATCCTAGGACATGGTTCTTTCAACTATATCAGAATAGACTGAGTTTGTTGATTTTTGGTTGAGTAGTGAAAAGCTTAAGTTGGTCTTATGGCCATTATTATGTCTGTTTCAAACTGAGGACTGCAATAGTGTTCTTCTACAAAATTATTGTTTCAATTATAACTTCTGTAACATTGCACAAAAATTATTCTTAGTTGGCCTTTGTTCAAGTTTACTTGAATTATTTTTGGCAGAATTATTGGACCTTTAACAATGAAAGTACTGCATCTTTTATTATTCTAGATATTTTGATAAAAAGTTTATGAATATGTCAGCTTGGAAAAAAAAGCATTTTAGCCTAAATCTTTCAGTATGTGTAAACAGATTTACTAACAGACCAAGATTGTGTCTGCATCTTTAAATAGGTTGAGAAACTGCCAGCTGTTTCAGATTTGGCAACAGATCAAGAGTTCATTTAGTGCAGCCAGATACTGAGGTTGTCTTCTTAATTGTGGTGGTTTCAAATTTGCGATTTACAAGGTCGCTCTCTGACAGAGAAATTGCAACCACGCAGTTTTTAATGCTTATATACCTGGCCATTATCGTTAATTTCAGAAGCTGCCGATAGTTGTTGAAATTAATTTTCAGCTATGTAGTGATGTCCAATGAGCCTGGTGCTTATACCTTAATGTGATTCAGGGAGAATAACAGGGTCCACTTAAAATAATCTCGGTTGGCTTATAAAAACCGTGACCCTTTGCTGACCTGGTGGGTGTGCCTGGCAGTTTTTCCTGCCCCCCTCCCCCCCCCCCCCCCCCCCGGCACATAACTGGAGTCTGGAAAGTGTCAATGTCCACCGGGCAGTAATATTTAAAAATTAAGCCAGATCACATTCAGTGTGTCGTATTTAGTTATTGTTAATGAATAAAATTGGCCTTACAGTAGTGAATGTAGCTGCTAAGGTCGCACCACCTTGTAACTGTATAAAGGACTAATTCTGTCACTACCGAATCATGACGCACCAAATGATGTTTGATTGGCTAGTGATGAGGTGAATTTGGATATATGTGAAAGGTCACAGTTCATTATGGGGCCAAATTGCTGTAGAACAGTGTAAAATGAGTTGTTTAAAATGAGCCTTGGCCCTGAACTAATCACAACCTGCAGGGTCAATACTTCCCGCACGTATCGGCTCAGTCGTCCGTGACTGTTCTAACATGCGATATCCGGACAGAGAAATAGCAGACCTAGAGAATAGTGAATTCCACAGTTTATGGAATAATTGTATCCCCAGACAAAGTTGGGATACTATGGTTTCATGAAGGTCCTGCTGCCGCTGCCGCAGAAAAACCTTGTGAGCGGGATAACTCAAAAAATATTTCACTGGTCTTTTTCAAACTTTACATTTGTCTAGATATAGGTAAGGGGAAGAAGCCTATTCAAAATGGGGTCATGACCTATGCTAGGAGAGTGACCTTCACCTTAAAAAGGTCCATTTTTGCTGAAAATAACACAAATTCTTAAATATCTCAAGTAAGCTTGCATGGACTGGTCCAGAAATCAAGGTGATCAAAAATCTTGGATAGCCTTGTGATATACCGGAAACTGGTGGCGCCACCTATTCTTCTTTTCTTGTTTTTACGCCTTTTAATACCCCCATAATTGCCTCTTGACAGTACTGTAAGCATTATAAGTCAAAAACTAATGGACAGATTTCTTTCATATTATGCACATGTAGAGAGATGGGTTATGGGATGAGGTCTATTTACATTTGGGTCATGACCTTTACCATGAGAGTAACCTTGACCTTTAATGTGTCCATATTTGGTGAAAATCACACACCTCTTATGATATCTCCAGTGTTGATAGCCATATGGATTTCAAACGTGACTTATGTATGGCCCACCACTAAAGTAAGAACCCTTTAGGTTCTAGGGTCATGAGGTCAAAGGTCAAGGTCACTTGACTCTCATCTTAAAAGATACTGAGGATGCATTTTAAGCCAAACTTTCATCTCAGGTCTTCCATCTTGAACATATAGCTCACTTGCCAATAGTGGATGATCCATATCAATTTTGGGGTCACAAGGTCAAAGGTCAAGGCAACAGGAGCTATCTGTCAAAAATTAGTTTCTGGATGATAAATCCTTCTTTTATTGATGTATTGATTTCAAACTTGACTAATATATGTCCCATTGAAAAAGCAAGACTCTAATTGATTTTGGGGTCATGAGGTCAAAGGTCAAGGTCACAGGACACATTTTTAAAAAGATTGTGGATGCATTTTCAGCCAAACATTTCTTCTCAGACCTTTCTTCTTGCACATATAGTTCATCTGCCAATAGAGGAAGACCCCTATCAATTTTGAGGTCACAAGGTCAAAGGTAAAGGTCACAGGAGCCATCTGTCCAAAAATTAGTTTCTGGATGATAATTCCTGCTTTTATTATGCCCCCATAAAGTGGCCGGGGCATATAGTTTTACCCATGTCCGTCCTTCCATCCTTCCGTCCTTCCGAAATAAAACAGTTGTACAGATTTTTTTTCGCAATGCCTGCAGATATTGGCCTGATTTTTAGTGTGTTGGCAGGTAGTGACCAGTTACACATCAAGTTGGCGTTTCGTTCCGGTTGACCTACTTTTGACCGTTTTACGGCTCCTTAATTTAGAAAATTTCATGAAAAATATAAATTTTCATGACTAATACACATGTACGGAGTTTTTTTCGCAATGCCTGCAGATATTGGCCTGATTTTTGGTGTGTGGGCAGATAATGACCAGTTACAGATTGAGTTTGCGTTTCGTCTCGGTTGACCTAATTTTGACCGTTTTACGGCTCATAAACTTAGAAAATTTCATGAAAAATAGAAATTTTCGTGACAAATACACATGTACGGACTTTTTTCGCAATGCCTGCAGATATTGGCCTGATTTTTGGTGTGTGGGCAGATAATGACCAGTTACAGATCAAGTTCGCGTTTCGTCCCAGTTGACCTACTTTTGAACGTTTGACGGCTCCTTAACTTAGAAAATTTCATGAAAAATATAAATTTTCATGACTAATACACATGTACGGATTTTTTTTCGCAATGCCTGCAGATATTGGCCTGATTTTTGGTGTGTTGGCAGATAATGACCAGTTACAGATTGAGTTCCCGTTTCGTCCCAGTTGACCTACTTTTGACCGTTTTACGGCTCCTTAACTTAGAAAATTTCATGAAAAATATAAATTTTCATGACTAATACATGTGTATGGACTTTTTTTCACAGTGCCTGCAGATATTGGCCTAATTTTTTTGTGTCTGGGCAGATAATGACCACTTTCAGATCGAGTCCGCGTTTTGTCACGTTTGACCTACTTTTTACCATTTTACGGCACCTTAACTTAGAAAATTTCATGAAAAATATAAATTTTCATGACAGATACACATGTACAGACTTTTTTTCGCAATGCCTGCAGATATTGGCCTGATTTTTGGTGTGTGGGCAGATAATGACCAGTTACAGATCGAGTTCCCGTTTTGCCCCAGTTGACCTACTTTTGACTGTTTTACGGCTCCTGAACATAGAAAATTTCATGAAAATATAAATTTTCATGACAAATACACATGTACTGACTTTTTTTTGCAATTCCTGCAGATATTGGCCTCATTTTTGGTGTGTGGGCGGATAATGACCAGTTACAGATTGAGTTCATGTTTTGTCCCAGTTGACCTACTTTTGACCGTTTCACGGTGGTCTAACATAGAAAATTTCATAAAAAAAGTGCACATGTACAGACATTTTTTCGCAATGCCTGCCAGATCAAGTTCTTGTTTTGTCTCATTTAACCTACTTTTGACCATTTGACTGCTCCTGAACATAGAAAGTTTCATGAAAAATAGAAATTTTCATAACAAATGCATATGTACCAACTTTTTTTCCACAATGCCTGCAGATACCACCCTGATTTTTTATGTGTGAGCAGATAATGACAGTTGCAGATCGAGTTTGCGTTTCATCCTGGTTGACCTACTTTTCATTGTCTTACGGCTCCTAAACATACAAAATTTCATGAAAGACAGAAATTTTTATGGAAAATGCACATGTATGGACTTTTATCACAGTGCCTGCAGATACTGGCCTGATTTTTGGTGTGTTGCTTGATAATGACCCGTAACAGATCGAGTTTGCATTTTGCCTTTGTTGACCTACTTTTGACCATATGACACCTCCTGAACTCAAAAATTTTTTCAAAATTTAACAAATGTTTCTAATTTGCCCCAGGCGGGGGCATTCGTGTCGTTCCGACACATCTAGTTGATGTATGGATTTCAAACTTGACTTGTATATGACCGATTGGAAAAGCAAGACCCAAATTGATTTTGGGGTCATGAGGTCAAAGGTCAAGGTCACAGGACACATCTTTAAAAAGATTGTGGATGCATTTTCAGCCAAACAATTCATCTCAGATCTTTCATCTTCCACATATAGTTCACCTGCCAAGAGTGGATGATCCATATCAATTTTGGGGTCACAAGGTCAAAGGTGAAGGTCACAGGAGCCATCTGTCCAAAAATTAGTTTCTGGATGATAATTCCTGCTTTTATTGATGTATGGATTTCAAACTTGACTTGTATATGTCTTATTGGAAAAGCAAGACTCCAGTTGATTTTGGGGTCATGAGGTCAAAGGTCAAGGTCACAGGACACATCTTAAAAAAGATTGTGGATGCATTTTTAGCCAAGTATTTCATCTCAGACCTTTCATCTTGCACATATAATTCATCTGCCAATAGAGGAAGACCCCCCATCAATTTTGGGGTCACAAGGTCAAAGGTGAAGGTCACAGGAGCCATCTGTCCAAAAATTGGTTTCTGGATGATAATTCCTGCTTTTATTGATGTATGGATTTCAAACTTGACTTGTATATGACCCATTGGAAAAGCAAGACCCAAATTGATTTTGGGGTCATGAGGTCAAAGGTCAAGATCACAGGACACATCTTTAAAAAGATTGTGGATGCATTTTCAGCCAAACAATTCATCTCAGATCTTTCATCTTCCACATATAGTTCACCTGCCAAGAGTGGAAGACCCCTATCAATTTTGAGGTCACAAGGTCAGAGGTGAAGGTCACAGGAGCCATCTGTCCAAAAATTAGTTTCTGGATGATTATTCCTGCTTTTATCAATGTATGGATTTCAAACTTGACTTGTATATGTCCCATTGGAAAAGCAAGACCCAAATTGATATTGGGGTCATGAGGTCAAAGGTCAAGGTCACAGGAGGCTAAGAGAGTGACCTTGATCTTGAATAGGTCCATTTCTGCTGAAACTTACACAAACTCTTTAAATATCTCAAGATAGTTTGCATGGATTGGTCCCAATATCAAGGTGACAGAAGATCTTGGATAGCCTTGTGATGTGCCAAAAGGTCAAGGTCACAGGGCCACATCTTCAAAAAGATTGTGGATTGATAGATCGAAGAAACAATAATTGCTTGCCAAGTGTCAGTATATGCTGCTAAAAATGGGGGCCTATTCTTAAAGGGGGGTGCGTACTATGTCTGGGGATACTCTGGCACCTGCTGTGCCAAGAAATGTCTAGTTTGGTCATTACCATTCATAGTTTCATAATTGATAATAAAATATACTTCTAGACTAATGAGAGCGCAAAAAAGGAACCCCATGAAACTTTTAAAATACAAAAACCGCAAAAATTTAGCCCTGCCGATATAAAGGCAACCACAGTATAGGTCAAGAGCTCAATCAGTGCAGCCAAGCACAAGGCATGTGATCACCTCATGGGTGACATGTGAACACCTCATAGGCACCATGTGATTACCTCATAGGTAGCATGTGATCACCTCATGAGTATCATGTGATCACCTCATGGGTATCATGCCCCTCAGGGTTGCATGTGAAGATAATCTGTGAGCTTATGCAATGCTGTGGCTACTATTTCAGATTTGGCAACAGGCCAAAGGTCAGTCTGGATCTAATTGGAATTTTAGGATATGAGGTCAAAGGTCAAGGTCACAGGACTCACTTCTTTTAAAAGATTGTGGATGTATTTTAAGCCAAACTTTTCATCCCAAACCTTCCATCTTCCAGATATTGCTCACCTGCCAATAGTGGAAGAAACTTATGGATTGTGTGGTCACAAGGTCAAGGTCACAGGGGCAGACTATCCACATTTTAGATTCAAGATGATAACACCAGTTTGGATGGAAATATTGGTTTCAAACTTGACTTATATATGGCCCATCACAAAAGTAAGAACTAACTCTGTTGATTCTGGGGTCATGAGATCAAAGGTCAAGGTCACAGGACAGACTACTTAGAAAGATTATGGATGCATTTTAAGGCAAACTTTTCATCACAAACCTTTACGTCTTCCACATGTGGCACACCTGCCAATAGGGGATGTTTCTTTTTTATTTTTGGGTCACTTGGTCAAAGGTCAAGGTTACAGGGCCAATGCATTCACAAATTTATTTTATGTATGATAACTCCAGTATGGGTAGACAGGTCAATGTCAAACTGATCACAGGACCCATAGCTCAAAAATGTATCCTTATAGACAAATTTAGGTGAGCATCAAGACCCATGGTTCCCTAGTTCTTTCTTACTTATCATAAGATTGTCTCAGTTAAAAATTGTTAATGTTTGTCATATTTAATTTCATAATGAACAGCTTTGCTTTTTGGACAGAAAAAACTGAACCACTGCAGTGTTTATACAGTGGCTTATACAGGATATGGAGAAATAAGTATGGTAAAAAAATTTTTTTCAGCAATAAAGAATACATAATGTGAACAAACTATCAAATATTATCAAGAAATAAAGATAATAAATATGAAACAAGTGATAAAATGAAATCATTTTACAAAAATATGTTATCTAAATGCAGGTTTTGACCTTGTGGATGTTGGCAAAGATGAGATTACCATTAAGGCTGGGAAGAATGCAGGTAGACGCAGCATGCAGTTTGCTTACCAGGCTCTCACGGCTGTTTTTGGTAAGTTACAGTAGACAACTCCTAACAGGTTTTATATCACGAGGAGCCAGCTACAGATATAATGTATATAAAAGTTCTGTAAAGGGTTTTTCACAGTCTGTTTTAGTTATGATCCATTGTCAGTTTACTGTCTGTATGTCAGTCCATCTGTAAGACTAGCACAAATCTATTTCATTACCTGCACTCACATCACCATCCAAACGTCCATCTGTAACTGATTCATGATGAAAGCAGATAGAAATCTGTACCTTGACGTTATAGTATCAGGGATATTCTGGAATGTCCTTGTGTCTTCCCTATGGTAGGAAATGCCAAAAGTGGTTGATATTCAGTATGAAAGGTCAATACAACACTTGCAGCACCTAATCATCTGTAAAGCATGTTTAATTAACATGGAAAATATCATCTTCTCTTTGAAATAAATTGGTACCTTCCAAAACATTGCCCTGAAACTTATGGCTTACTCAAAGTGTAAAAAAACCATGGACAGGGCATGATTACAGGCATCAACATAAACATAGCAGGTGTTACTAATGTATTACCTGGGCCACAACATGTCAATCAGGAGATGCCCTGACTGACTTCGCCCCAAAAATAGACTATTTTGGTCTAATCTTTGGATGTGATCTGTCACGCATGCACAAAAAATGGACCTTTGGTCACATCGCCTTGTTTTTGTAAACTGACGCATGAGGACTGTTTACAAACACGCAGACCCATAACAAGGTGTTAAACAGCTCAAAGGGAAGTACTAGGACCATGTGCTGGGATGCTTTTTCCGGAAACATTTTTCTATAAAGCAAAAGTGAACTGATAGTGTGAAAGAATAGACATGATATTGCTCCTGATTATGTCCCTTTAAAATTCTGCTCACAAACGCTATAATTGTATCCGCAAAAACAGAGATTTGTGGATAGTATGTATTCAGCAGGACGCTGCTGCATCATAGGACATGTTTTCAGCCTAACGAACTCTGCAAGGGTACTACTGGACGGAATTTTATGAAACTTTAAATTATGATGGGTCATATGTGAACTACTGTGCAATCATTTTGGGTTGACCTCTGACCTTTTTTCTCTGCACAGTGTCCATCCTTCTAATTTCTCATTTATTTGACTGATGGCACCACCTACAATCATGTTTATGCTTCAGACATCCATGCTAATATCTCAGGACTGGTTTGAGGAATCAGCCTGAAACTTTGCATGAGTATAGATCTTACATAGCTCTACAGCTTATACAAATTTGGTGCCCCAACCTACAACCGTTTTCATCTGCCTGGGGTGAAAATCATTCATATTTTGATCAGCGATTCAACTTATCAACAGGAAAGTTTGCATGTGGTTACATCTTGGAGAGCTTTCTTGTTCAAATGGCAGGTGGTGCCACCTACAAGCATGTTTATGTGACAGATATCCATGCTAACATGCAACTAATCTCACTCTATTTCCCCTTCCCACTCAATCCATGCCTCTCTTTATGTGTTCTACATTGATATGGTGAATACATGTAGTACCGTACATTCTCAATTATTTCAGAAAGAAAGAAATAAATGATCTTGGAATTCCAAAATAAAACAGTAAAAATGAGTAAATACAGTCTTGCTGACGCATGGACTGTCGATGTAGTTCATAGATTGGCAATAATACAAGAAGTTAAAAATATCTACCTTATATACCATCTTTATTCCAATTTAGCGACCACTTAAAAGTAAGTAATTTTATTGGAAGTTTTGATAATTGAGGATATTTGTAAATTATCTTTGCTGATTTGCTGTGGTCGAGATTTTTAAAGCAGGCGGTTGGATAACCTTCCCTGGAGATGCCAAGCCGCTCTGACACTCTGACAATATGGGTATTTAAGTTAGTTTTGTTAGCTTAATAGTATTTCCTACAAACGGGCTTCCTACTGTCACATTGATTATACAGAGTCCCCAAATGAATAAAATAAATGAGCTCAGTCATTTTACAAAATGATCACCACTTTACGTGTAGCCTAGGTACAATCACTTGACATACCGTATTTACTCGTGTATAGGACGACAAATTGGTTCCCAAATTTTGGAGGGCTTAGTGGGGGGGTCGTCCTATTATCGGGTACAAGTTTTTCAGTCACCTGAAGCTCACCGAAAATGATAAACAAGATACCGGTAAGTATGTCAACCAGTGCTGCGTCGGTAGAACACACGCCTTAAAACGTCCATACACAGATTCTAGTAATGACATGTATTTATTTTCTTTTGTTATGTGTCTGATATAATGTTTATAAAGCATATCATATGTTTTATTACAAGAAGAACGTATGATGTTTATCCTTCTCACGTTACTAAATTTTTCATATCAGCGGCGTAGTATGCATGACTTGTGTTCACAAGCGGGCCGACATGTAACCTCCCCGCAAATACCCCGGGCCCAACCATAAACTATAAACATTCCCCAAAAAGGCACGCTAATATGCATATCGTCGGCAGTGTAATAATTACAAATTTTAAATCGTGTATGTCGATCGTATTTTTTACATATTTTTATCTTGTCATGGTTTAATATTCCGTATTACTGAAAAAGAATATACAAAATTGCGGTCGTCCTTCGCTTTCGCCAAGCGTCCAGACGGGTAACCTAAACGACACCGCTCACGCCCAGTTCAACGATAAGCTAATAAATTCCATATTCATTCTCCACATGAAATCAGTTATATAAAAATCGTTATCAAAGCAAATTGGTTCCAATATAAATAATATATTTAACAAATCTCGCTGAAAAAAATTCAACATTAAGAAAGTATGATTAATTATCACGGAATATAATTAATGTAGCGCACACGTTTGGTTAAACAAACGAGTAAACAACTCATCAGTGACAGCTTTGATCAACTTGTGATGACGGTCACCAAAAGGACAAGGGCACGGATTACCTGATCAGTGGAGGTTTCAGGTGTGAGAATCCCCTTTGATATGGTGGTTTCTCTCGGCTTGCCTAAATCAAAGAGACCTTATTCAGTTGACTGTGAAAGCTGCCGGTAAGTATCGTCCACTGATGCGTTGGTAACAAACAAGCGTGTTTATTTAAGAAATGTATTTATTATTTTCTTTATTTTGTCTGATATTATGTTTATGAAGCACATCACATGTTTTATTTTAAGAGAAACGTGTGATGTTTGTCCTTCTCACTTTACAAAATGTGTCATACCAGCGGCGTAGCATGCATGACTTGTGTTCACAAGCGGGCCGACATGTAACCTCCCTGCAAATACCCCTGGCCCAACAATAAACTATAAACATTCCCCAAAAAGGCACGCTGATATGCAAATCGTCCGCAGTGTAATAATTACAAATTTTAAATCGTGTATGTCGATCGTATTTTTTCACATATTTTTATCTTGTCATGGTTTAATATTCCGTATTACTGAAAAAGAATATACAATATTGCGGTCGTCCTTCGTTTTCGCCAGGCGTCCTGACGGGTAACCTAAATGACACCGGTCACGCCCAGTACAACGATGAGCTAATAAATTCCATTTTCATTCTCCACATGATACCAGTTGTATAAAAATTATAATCTAAAAAAAAAAGGTTCCAATAAAAATAATATATTTAACAAATCTCGCTGACAAACATACAACATTAATAAAGTATGATTAATTATCACAGAATATAATTAATGTAGCGCACATGTTTGGTTAAACGAGTAAACAACTCATCAGTGACAGCTTTGATCAACTTGTGATGACGGTCAAGCTTCTGAAGAAACGATGTCTGCTCGTGTGGGACCAGTTCCGGGGACACCTGACCCCCGCCATCAAGGCCGCTGTCAAGCAATGCCGGACTCACTAGGCCGTTATTCTCAAATGCGCATATAACATACCACTTAGACAGTGTTTGTCCACTTTAAATATTGATTAGAAGAATATGTATTATCCTAATAAACGGTGATACACGGGGAACGATGTCTGCTCTGGGTTCCCCCCTGCCACGGCTGGCCGGCAGCCGCCTGTGTAACCAGTGGTAACGGGCCGTGTTGGATCAGCGAGCAAAGGTCACGCAGTTCATTGTTTCAGATTCTGAGACAGTTTCAAGCGCAAGGGTTGCAAAGTTTCAAAAGTGAGTCTTGTTTACATACTAAAACATAATATATAGCTGAATTTCTTGGTCATTCGAATAAAGTACTATATCTCCCTTAGATTACTTAAAGTTTCCTTGTCATAAACGCACTATTGATTTTACACGATTTTTTTTTCCGACAAGGGTTTGAAGTTCTCCAGTTTACTCTGAAGCTTTTATGTGGCGGTTTTCAGGGTCCTGGATACCGCCGCATTTAATGCAGCTTATGATCAGTCAGACTTTGGAGGCTTCTGAACTCAGTGTTTGTCAGAAGTTTGGCTGAAGTTTAACAGTGTGTTAGCCATTTATGATGAAAGAACATTTGCATGTAATTTTGTTTTCAAGTGTGACGTGTTTATAGCCATTTTCCGGTAGTTAAGTGCTTTGATGATGATTATTTCAGTTAATCGCTTTGTAAGTACGTTAATATCATCACAGGTGCTGAAGTCATCATTTATGATTTCAAGTTGAATTGTCGATTCCTGCAGCCCCAAAGCCTGCAAACCATAGTGCTTAATTCAGTGCTTAATGTCGTCTATATGCAATCTCTTACCTACATCAATTTGAAATTTTGTATCAACACATATTTTTTGTATGTTAAGTTTGACTGAAAACCAAAAAAAAAATTCCTTCACACAAGTTATAATTTATTGTTTTTCATATTTTGTTAACAGCTTGCAATATTTATAGTACTTTGACAATATTTAATTGTTTATAAATAGTATTAAAAATACTTTCATAGCATCACAGCTTTTGAATTTTTTATCATTTTGTTTTGTCAGTTTAGGAAACCACAGAAAGCATCAGTGCTTAATTCAGTGCCTAATTTATTTTTATCTGGTGTTTCTTATGACATCATTTTGAATTGTATATACACATTCTTTTATATATTTAATAAAATCCTGTTTTGGTCAGTTGCATCCTACATTTCCTTTTAACTTTCCTATTTTCACTTTTTTACTAATAAAAAGAAATATACCACTGAACATTTGAAGAATGAAATGTTATAATAGCCCAGTTTAATCATCGGTTTACATGATCATGACACATAGTGATTCAGTAGCTGACAGATCCATGGTGCTAAAAATAATTTGTACCCAAATTTGAGGCTTAAAATTGGGGGGTCGTCTTATACACGGGGTCGTCCTATACACGAGTAAATACGGTAAAATGATCACTCATGTTACTACCAGTTGTTCCAAGTTTACCCACCAGGTGGCGATATCGGCGGACAGAGAGGGACAAGCAGCTTCAGTTAGATTGAGGAAGACTTTATAAAAAATAACTGCCTATTTTCAGATAACTTTGATTTGCATTATACTTAATAAATATGGGAATGTAAAAGCACGCTAAAATGTTTACAATTGGAAACAGTCTTAGCTCCCATCCACTCCATCTGGCACTTTTAAATGCGCGGTCACCCATCCAAAAGCTAACCTGCTCAATCATGCTTAACTAAGATGATTCCAGCTGTTTTACTGTTGTTCCATCACACAGTGTAAACATGTTGCAAAAAGTGTGTAATGCTTAGGTGTTCATTGCTTCCCGGACCAAAAAAATATATTTAAGTAATGATTTATATTAATCATGGTAATAATCAATGGAATTTGCTTTATTATTTTTAGCGAACCTGTGAGCTTATGCGATGGCTCAGCGTCGTCCGTCCGTCGTCAGCCGTCCGCCGTCCAGGGCTGGCTTTCTGCTGTCCATGGCTGTAAGTCAGAACCTGTCGGAGCTAGCAGCTCCAAATTACATGTAAGAACTCGTCACATGTGAAACTTGGTGCCCTTAAGCTTATTATTGGGTATCTGCATTAATTTAGATTTTATAGAGGAAAAGCTTTAAAACTTTTTAAAATCTTCTTCTCTGAAACTGTCCAGCCAAATTGTCCAATATTTCACATAAATGATCCCTGGAAGAATCTCTCTCAAGTTTGTTGGAATAGTTCCAGTTCGGAGATTTTTGGCCCAGTTACAGGAGGTTGAACTTAGTCATCTGTCCAAAAAAGCACACTAAAATTAAAATCTCAGAAACAGCTAGAGCTATAATGACCAAATTTTATACCAATGTTTGTCATTTATGTCATATCTGATTTTGAGATATTGGTGGCGCCACATACATTGATGTGTTTTTTACAAGCAAAAATGTAATTTTAAACTCTTCTAGCTTATACACTGATTTATGATGAAACTGTTCAGCTGATTGGTTTAAACTTTACTAGAATTATTCTGTGGTAGGGTTCTGCCAGTTTTATAAGAAAAGATTGGGTAAATACAGTTTTAAAAAAGCATTGTAGCCAATTGAAAAAGGCTTTCTGTATTTGAAAACAGATTTGACTTCATGCTGAGTTTCAGCAGCCAATTCAAGAGGTCACTCAGTACAAACAGGTGGGGTCCAGACATCACCATGGCAACTGACCTGGCTCTGGGGGGGGGTGTCTAGACAATGTGTCTAGACGTCTAGACACAGCGTCTAGACGTCTAGACACAGCGTCTAGACGTCTAGACACAATGTTTAGATGCAGAATTCCCAGATTATTGGAACTATATCTTTCAACTGTTTGAGAAAAACTTGGTTTGCATTTTAAGCGAATCGGGTTTATCATCAGGTCACATGTGAACTACTGCGCCCTCATTTTTGGTTGACCTCTGACCTTTCCTTGCTGCCCAGCGTCCATTTGTGCATCTGTTTCCACACATAAACCGACATATCTCGGGAACTGTTTGACCGATCAGGCTAAAATTTTGCACAAATGTAGCCCTTTGATAGCTTTATAACATACACTAAAAATGGTGGCCCAACTTCAACCATTTTTGCACAGCGTCCATCTGTTCATCTGCCTTGGGATAATATTACTCATATCTCAGCAGTGGTTTGACTTATCCACCTGAAATTTTGCAGGTTTATACATCCTGGACAGCTTTCGATTTTATGACAGTTGGCGCTACCTACATTCACATTTACTCTGCAGACATCCAAGCTCATATCTCGGGAACCGTTTGACCGATTGGGCCAAAATTTTGCATGTGTATAGATCTTACATAGGTCTTCATCATAGGTAAAACTGGTGGCGCCACCTGCAACCACTTATGCACAGCGTCCATCTTGTTCATCTGCCTTTGGATAAAATCACTCATATCTCATCAGTGGTTTGACTTATCCACCTGAAATTTTGCAGGTTTATACATCCTGGACAGGTTTCTCGATTTTTTGACAGGTGTCGCCACCTACATTCACATTTACTCTGCAGACATCCAAGCTCATATCTCGGGAACCGTTTGACCGATTAGGCCAAAATTTTGCATGTTTATAGATCTCACATAGCTCTTCATCATAGGCAAAACTTGTGGTGCCACCTGCCACTATTTTTGCACAGCATCCAATGCTGTCTGCCGTGGGCTAAAATCATTCATATCTCAGTAATGGTGTGACTTGTCTGCCTAAAATTTTGCATGTTTATACATCTTGGATAGCTTTCCCGATTTTGTGGCAGGTGGCGCCACCTATATTTATGTATACACTGCAGACATTCAGGCTTATATATCAGGACTGGTTTGACATATCCCCTTTAAATTTTGCATGTGTATAGATCTCACATATCTCTTAATCATACACAAAATTGGTGGCGCCACCTGCCACCATTTTTGCATAGCGTCAGTCTGTTTGTCTGCCATGGGCTAAAATCACTCGTATCTCAGTAGTGGTTTGACTTGTCAGCCTAAAATTTTGCATGTTTATTCATCTTGGACAGCTTTCTGGATTTTGTGGTAGGTGGCGCAACCTACATACACATTTTGGCTGCAGACATCCAGGCTATTATGCAACACACCTCACTCTATTTCCCCTTGCCACTCCATCCATGCCTCACTTCACCTTTCCCACTCTGATTTTGGCAGATACAAGAAGTCGCTTGTTGACTACCAATATTCTAGTTTTTGTGTTGTGTGCACCCATGCCAGAATTGCAGCAGTGATGTTTGTTTGTTTCTTGTTCTAAGTGTTTAGTACATGCATTGTTCATATACATGTTACACATGTTCTTGAAAAGTAATGGTCCAGCATTGAAGCATTATACCTGGTGTAATCTCATTGCACAGGTTCGCATTAGGCCACTTGGCCTTGTTTATCTTTATTGCTAAAAATCACCCGTGAATTGCAGATGGGGCATGTGCGTACCAGGAATGGTACACAAGTTTGCCCAGTCACGGACACCCATTTGGAAAAATTGAGCGCTTTAAATATTATGATAAATGCATCTTGGTATCATAAAAAAATTGCATTGCAAACAAGCTCATGTTTGATATGGATGCTGTTTGATATCATGCCATAAAATAAGAATGCTAGTCATTCTTTTTTCCTGGACAAAAGCTATTTGATGAGTTTATAAATATTTCTCACAGAAAAAATATCCTAAATATATTCTTTTAACTTATAATATCGGTCACTTAGTGTACTCTTTGCATGCAGAACAACGGGGCTTAACCGCATATTTACTGTAACTAGTTACAGCTACGCCGGCAGATGTCAGGCCACTGTGCCATTATTTGCTTCAACCCCCAGGTATTATATGGTATGGAGACCGCAGTACACGGGGTGTGGTCATGTGTTGGAATAGCCAAAAGAATATGGGTTGTTCTCGAATGCTGCACTCTGCACTGACAAACTTTGTGACAATGACAAATTCCCTCGATTTAATTTCCGGCAAAATTTGGCAGTTGCGTGAGTTTGTATGCATTCCCATACCATTTCTTCTTATATATTTCAGCCTCACCACTCACTCACGGGGCAAGATCGTTTTTCATATGCACTCCAAAGAAGTGACATTGAATGAGTGATCTTTGACGTAGTGGATGCAATAATCACATCGGTCTATGAGTTATTATAACTTATATTAATAAACTTTCAGACACAATTAAGGATTACATGTTTTATAATCTTGAAAATTAGCAAAAATATCAAATATATTTGGATTATCAGTTATTGAGAATTTTCATACTGACAAGCCGCTCTGACCACACCTACCCCACCTGCTGACATTATTTTCCAGTGACTTTGTTTTACAACATAAAATTTCAAATAACAAATCAGAGAGAAAAGTTTTTTAACAATTGGTACAATTTCAATATCATTGAACCTTTGATATTTTTTTTAATTAGAATATGTTGTTAACATCATGTATTTAAATTGAGACATCAAAAATGCACGTGAACAGGAGGCAGCTTTCATCTGTCCAATATGCTTGCTTTGCTTATACAAGCTGGTGCACAAGTTTTACAGTGCTCTTTTTAATTTTAAATAACACCAGCTGCTACTTTATCAGCATGCATAAGGGTTACACACATGGGGTGGGTACTGATACATGTTATGTAAGAAAACCCCACTATATGCATACCCAGGCAATTAAAGGATTATTTCTATCCTGTTGACGGTTTATTGAATAAATCATATTAAGTATGTTAGTAACAAATATCAAGTTACTAACAAACACTGGTTCAATCACATATTGCTTGTTCAGTAAGTTGAATGTTAATGTGAGCTGAAACAAGGGTTGACTGTTCAGACATGAATTCGTTGTACAATGACTGGCACCTGCTTTTGTTTTGTTTGGCAGTGTGTTAGCATTAATTGGCTTTTGTTTGCATTGTTTGGCTGTATTTGTTGGTGTTTGGATGTATTTGTTGGTGTTTGGCAGTAGAAATTGTCCAATTTAGTGACCACACGTGTTTGGCGGTGGTTTAAGAGGTGGTTGGCGGTGTTAATATGTCTCTTTATTTCTTTAATATGGTCCCTTTACCGGACACAGAAACATTGATTGGACGCCAAGAAAAACACATGAACATTTTCTTTAAAAAAATCCTACGTACTTCCTTATGGATTTTTTTGGGCAACAGAATATTTTTTTAGACTGGCCTAGTCATTTAATTCTGTGCTAGAATTATTTAGCATTAATAGACAGATGGGTGTGCTGACCTATGGGTCCCTTGTTTTTGGCTTGCTAAATGGCTATTTTTAGACTAACAAATATCAGTAATATCACTGTTTTGTCTCAGCACTCAAATATTTAGCCCTGGATTCCCAAGTAAATTGCATTAAACAGACAGATATTCCAGGTCATCCTTCTGTAAATTTGAACAGATCAAGTCCTAAAAAATGTAAAAGGATTGCCATGGTACGAAGTTAGTGTGGTAAATCTATTAGTCTGGTCAAAAGTGACTTGTCATAATGTGTTACTTTTACATATGAGGGTAATACTGTGTGTTGTTGCAGACACCCATGAGGCACCTAGAGCCTTGATGATTGACAGCTCCAGCAGTCTTGAGAGTCTGTGTTCTACTGGATCAGCTACTTCAACCTCAAACTTCTCTAAAGGCAGCAGCCCTCCCACCTCCCCTAACTCCAGCAAATGCCGCTCTATCTTCAACCCTGCAGAGGTGGATAAACTGCCATCTGCCTCCAAATACAGACACCAGGTAAAACAGCTGTAGTCACAGGTTAACTGGTTATTTACAAACAAGAAACCTGCTTGTGTATTGAGAGGACATATTGTCAGTATTTGCATGCAGAGTGATTCATTTGAAATTCTTATGATCCTTTGTGATGAACCAAAAAAATTCAGAAATAAATTAAGAAGTACAGTTATAAGCTCAGCTGACTGAAAGTCATCTGAGCTATTGCGATCACTCTTTGTCATTCGTCCGTCCGGCCATCCGTTAAAAGGGCACAAATTGTAACCACTGGAGTGAGAATCTTCTAACTTGACATCCAGGGAGGTCCATGAAAAATCTTCTTTGAAACTATTTTACCCATGTCCTTTGAGCTATGGGGCCCAGAAGTACCCCCGAGAATAATTAAAAATTTGATACAAAAACTCCAGTATCTGAATGATCAATGCATTTATCACTATGATTCTGTGCATGCATATTGGTCATGGAGTGTTTCAACAGTTCCTGCAGACTGGTGGCGCCACCTGTATTTTTTCTAATTTGTACCCAATGTTTTCTTCATCTTTGAGACTTTCAAAGAAGTGGACATCTGTTAACTGGGCACAAATTTTAACTATTGGACCTAGAATCTTCTAACTTGACAACCAGGGAAATACATGAAAAATTTCCTTGAAAATCTGAAAATGGGTCTCTGTTACCCAGATCCTCCGAGTATTGGGCTCATAAATACCACCCAGAATAATTAAAAATTTAATACAAAAGCTCCAGTTTCTGAATAACTTATTCATTGATCACCATGATACTGTGCATGTATATTGATTGTGGAGTGTTTCATCAGTTCAAGTAGACTTGTGGGTCCACCAGTATTTTTAGCTCAGCTGACTATAAGTCATCTGAGCTATAGTAGTGGTCCATTGTCCGTCGTCCATCCGTCCGTTGTTTATCTGTCCGTCCGTCCGTAGATGTCGCACGTTTTGAAAACGTAAGACCTAGGAATCCAAAATTCAGCATAATGTTAGATGTCCCCAAAATCTCCTACCAAGCAGAAAACTGGGTCTTTGTGACTTTGTTCCTTTGAGAAATTAAGGAAAAACCTCAATTTTTTATTAAAATCCTATTTTCACACATCAGGACTGCCTAATATCAAAACCACTCATCTGTTTTTCCTCATATTTACCATAAATATTCCTCTATATAGTTCCTATGTACATGCCAGAAATTAAGTCTGTTAATTATAAATTCTTGAAGTTATGGGCCCAAACATAATTGACTTTGTAAAAAATCAGGAAAAATATTTACTCACTTAACATGAAAAATTTTGAAACTAGAGTCTATTTCCCCAAGTATATAACTATGTTTAACCGGTTGCTGTTTGGGACACCCCCTGGACGCCTGTCACAAAACTAATACCCTGTATTCATAAGCCACGATAATGCACGATGGACTCACCGTCCTAATGCAATTTTCCCTGCTAATTATTTGCGTTAAATATCTATGCCACGCCATTGAACACATTTCCATTTGTTCAGGGACACCCCTACCGTAAAGTTGATAATTTTTTATTTATTTACATGGGAATTTCTCGTGAATATTATTTAAATTCTAATTAGGACTCTGTTGGCAAGCCGATTGGTTGAAATGAGTCGGCAAGTGACACAAGGTTCACCAACAAGCGCAATGTTTCAACTGACCGTGCCGGGTTGTTATGACATATAAAACTTCCACAAAAGATTGGTATCTATCTAAATTATTATCATTTTGCAGTTAAAATGTGAATATTTCTTATTCCTAAAGCCATTTTCTGTGTTTATGATGCCTGTTATGAAGGTCGAGTGATGTCACAAATTTTCAAGATGGCGGCCGTTGGACTTGCCGCTCGATGGACCTCATGCTTTGACAAATTTCAGAATATGTTTTGAACAAAATAAATATGAAAAGATGTTCAATAAAGTTTACTGACTGAAATTCGAGAATGTTTATTATGTCTTAAGATAAAAAAAGACGTCTGACATTGTTTTGACACTGTTCACCATCATGCAATTCCAAGGGGATTCCCCGACAAGAACTGTCACCGGGCGACAAAACGGGAAATACACGCTCTACCGGGAGTACCAAAACGAGCCAAGTTAACATTACAAAGGTCGAAATACATATATAAATGTTAGATTTTACCATTCTGGTGGACTTCTGGCTACTTTCATCGGGTTTTATACATATTTGATGGATAAATCTGTCAGTTTACATTTTTTATCACCTTTCTTTGAAGTTCACCTGGTCTTAATTAGTTCTTCATACCTGAACGGGTAGGCAATTGCAATTTACCCTTATTTAAATCAGCTTATTTGAATCAACTTTTATATTCAGATATATATGTTATATTGGAAATGTATAGAAATATAAACTTTAATTTAAAAAAATTGATGTGATAAAAAATGAGGATTTAATACAAACATTTGTTCATTATTTTCCTGTCTCAGCAGAATTTGAGATAAGGCTTTGTTTGCCCTGTTTTATGTTTTTAATTAGTTATATTTCAACTGTATACATTTCATAAAAAAATATATATATATATTTAATAATATATATTATACAAAAAATAGATTCAATTGAACAAATGTGTCAACTACTGAAATGTCAACAGTTAATCAAAAAGCCAACTAATGGTCATGGTATTAGTACAGATCATTTGTTCACAAACTGCTCACATGCTTCAGTTTCAACATTAGGAAACACATGGTCAGGTCACAAAATATTATTTGCAACAATTTCTTGCTTATCAATACAAACCAATCATATAAACCAACCATGGCCTTTATTACCTCTACCTCTTACACTTTATCTCCATTTGATATTATTTTAGATTTTTACCTTCAAGGTAACATCAGCTGAGCACAGTGACCCATGGGTCCCTTGTTTCAGATTTTTTCGTCTCTTTTTGAGACCTTCAAAGAAGCGGTCGTCCGTTAACAAGGCACAAATCATAACCACTGGACCTAGAATCTTCTAACTTGAAAAATAGGGAGGCTCCTTGGAAACCTTAAAAAAGGTCTCTGTTACCCATATCCTCTTAAAAATGGGGCTCATAACTACCCCCAGGAATAATTAACAATTTGATACAAAAGCTCCAGTATCTGATTAACTAATGCATTGATCAGCATGATTCTCTGCTTGCATATTGATCATGGAGTGTTTCATCAGTTCATGCAGACTTTGTTCCTTTGAGGTATTAAGGAAAAACATTCATTTTCCATAAAAAGCCATTGTTACACTTCAAGGCTGCCTAATATCAAAACCACTGATCTGTTTTTGATTATATTTAGTATGCCTATTTTTCCATACATTTTCTATCAACATTCCAAAAATTAGGTCAGTATTGCATATTGTTTTGAAGTTATGGGCCCAAACATAATGCAATTTTTAAAAAACAGGAAATATTTTTACTCACTTAACATGAGAATTGCTGAAGCTGGAGACTTTTTTTAGGGGTATAACTTTATTTAAGATTCAATTGTTTACCCCAAATTAGATCTGAATTTTGCAAATTTTTCAAGTTATTAGCATAAATAAAAAATCAATACCTTAAATTTCGTCCAACTTTGGCAGTGGCACATTTTTTCCCTGTAAGCACTGTTGATTTAATTTTCACAGCATATATACATAAGGATTTAATCTTTTAAAATCTGAAATTTCAAAGAGTAGCTTTTATTCAAGTTTTCATACACCATGTCAAGTGTTGTTTACATCTAGCCCATCTAGTAACACAGCCTTCACTTGCATTATGTAACCAACCCCAGGCAGCTTGCCATGACCCAGCTTGGCCACTACTAGCAGGCTTCCACTCTGCCCTGCACTCCCCCCCCCCCCCAGAGGGTGCATTGACTAGATGAATGTTATAATTTTCTGTATTTTCTCTTATTCTTGGCTATGCTGCATTTTAGATTTTGAAATGTACCACCAGGGTTACAATGATTAAAGAGCACATTTAATTGTGTCCACAAAGTAGTGTATTGCTATGAAAGTGTGGATGTTTATCAGATAAGTAAATTCTTACTTCAGAAGAGTAAAAACTTCACCAGGTGTGAAATTGACTATTAATTCCAGTAATAAATTATAGCCGAGATAGTAATTAGCACAATGATGTTTTTTTGTCCCTCATTCAACCAACAGTGTGCATATTTTATTTGAAAAGATGTTTTTATTTTATCAAATTTACTGAATCTTTTATTTTATTTTGGTGAATAAAATCAAGAATGTACTGAAAACTCCAATGTGCAAAACTTTTAAATAGTGTTTCAAGGATTAATCTTGTAGATGCCATGCTGTGGCATTATTTTCTTTTAATTTCAGTTTAAACATTTGTGATTTAAAAATAATAAAATATATGTGTATGCATAATATGACCCAATATGAGCTACACTCTTTATTTATAATGATTGCAACTTAGAATTCTAATATTTTAACTTATATTTTCAGTTTTTTTTATTACAAATTTATAAAACTTGTAAATAAAAAAAATGAATCAGATAAAAACTATTAATGGAAAAAGTGGATATGCTTAAAAAAATAGGCTTATATTTAAACTTAAATGCATTATTCCCTTGAAAGTGAGGGTAGGAGGGCCCCTTTCCTCTTAGGTTCTCATATGCTTATATAAAGGAAAAACATTACAATAGAATATTTTGCATATTTTGCATTTGCAAAAATTTCAAACTTCAGCTGAGCACCGTGACCCATGGGTCCCGTGTTCCTTATACCATTTAAAAAAATATAAATATTCAAATTTTTCCTGTTAGTGCTGTGGATTTAATTTTCACAGCATGTACACATTAGCATTTCATCTGTTAAAATCTGAAATTTGAAACCAATTGATCAAAAACTGTAGATTTCATTCAAGTTTCCAGGTACCATGTCTTCATTGTTTACATCAGGTCAGTATAAATGCAGTGTACTGGGCAGTTACATAACACCTTCAGGTCTGACCTACAGCCACTGTTGAGTGTCTGGGTCAGGCTGGGTCAGGCAGTAATTACCAGAGAGCCTCTCTTTCTCTTTCTCTCTCTCTCTCTCTCTCTCTCTCTCTCTCTCTGGCAGTCTAGCTCTCTCTTTCTCTTTCTCTCTCTCTCCTCTGCTTTTTCTCTTTCCCTCTCCATCTTTCTTTCTCTCTTTCACTCTCTGTCTCTCACCCTAATTGCCTCCCTTCCTCCCTCTATCCAATTCTGTTGACAGGTACTATAAACTAGATACATTAGCTATAAATGTTGATGCAATTTAGAAATGTGAATCAACTGAAATATATTAACATTCACATGTATGTTATACTGTAAATTTATAGTAACATTCTTAAACCTGGATTAAAATTATGTAATGAAAAAAAGGAATAAATGCAATATTGTTAATTTTTTCTTGGCTCAGTAGAATGGGGAAAAATGATTTGCTTTGTTTCTCCATCTTTCTGCCTGTTTAAATATTTAATGTTCATGAATAAACTTTTTTTTATAAGCACTGTTGAATTAAATTTCATATCCTGTATGTATATGCAAGGGTGTTGTGACTCTCACCATCCCCTTCTTCATCCCACTGAGGCTTTGCTCCTTGGCACTGTGAACAATAGTTCTATGGCTATAGCATAAAATTTAATAATTAATGAAAATATCTATAGAGAGACAGAGGCGTTGTAACTCTGATCATAACACAACACCCCCCCCCCCAATCAAGTCGTTGCACCTCATCAGACAAATGTGTAAACTGTTGAACTGTCAGCAGCTTATCAAAAAGGTAACCAATGGAAAGGCATGGTCAGATCTCAAATATTATTTGCAACATTTTCTTCAATCATATCAACCAACCATGGCCCAGATTACCTCTTCCTCTCAAACTTTATTTACATTTCATCATATTTTTAAGGTTTTAACCTTCCAGGTGGTTCAGTACTGTTGACCATTTGTCCATAGGTACCTATGTGCATGCCAGAAATTATGTCAATATTGTGTAATATGTAGACGTGAGGGGCATCAAAATAATGGACCTTGTCAAGACCGATCTTGTTAAGATATCATGTCATACAGTTACAAATTCATAAATCCCCTCATCAGCATAACCTTGTATCTGTCAAATTGAAATCTTGCAGTTTTCCATACACTATAGATCCTTCAACAAATAGCCTTATCATCATTATACCACTGCTTAGTATACTGTAATTGCATTCATATTTGCTCAAATAAATTGCTTTTTTCGACCCCTCCCAAATAAATAAAAAATAAACCACTATATTTTACTCCATATTAATCCATCAGTCAGGTTATTTCATATATCATTTACTCACATATTACATTATATTCCTTTATAAAAGCCCAACATGACCATGATATTCATAAGCTTTATCTACTCAGTATAGTATCACAATGGTGATACATTTATAGTCCAGTCATGATCAGCTGAGCCCCGTGACCCATGGGTCCCTTGTTTGAAAAGAGTTTTTATTTTATCAAATTTACTGAATTTTTATTTTTGGTGAATGAAATTAAGCATGCGTTGAAAACTCCAATGTACAAAACTTTTCAATAGTGATTCAAGGAATAAGCTTGAAGATGCCATGTTGTGGCATTATTTTCTTTAAAATTCAGTTTAAACATTTGTGATTTTAAAAAATTTGAAATATATGTGTATACATAATTTGACATGATGTGAGCCAAATTATGGATAAATAATGATGCAGCTTACAATTCTGAATGAACTTTTATTTTCAAAAATTTTTATTGACAATTTTAAAAAATTGTAAAATTTAAACATTGAATCTGATAAAAACAATTAATGCCAAAAATGGATATGCTAAAAAAAAGGATTTAATATAAACTTTTAATTATTATTCCTCTGAAAGTGAATTAAAGGTACATCAGTCCTTTCTGTCCTTTTGTCTGTCCATCTGTAATTATCTCATATTCAACACACTATCTCAAAACTGTTACTGTTTTTAGCTCAGCTGACTATAAGTCATCTGAGCTATAGTCCTGGTCCATTGTCCGTCCGTCTGTCCGTCGGTCTGTAGATGTGGCTCGTTTTGAAACCTTAAGACCTAGGAATCCAAAATTCAGCATAATGTTAGATGTCCCCAAGATCTCCTACCAAGCAGAAAACTGGGTCTTTGCGACTTTGTTCCTTTGAGAAAGTAAGGAAAAACTCAACTTTTTATTAAAAACCTATTTTCACACTTCAGGACTGCCTAATATCAAAACCACTCATCTGTTTTTCCTCATATTTACCATAAATATTTCTCTACATAGTTCCTATGTACATGCCAGAAATAAGGTCTGTATTATATAATTTAAAAAAGTTATGGTCTCAAACATCATGCATTTTGTAAAAAATCAGGAAAGATATTTGATCGCTGAACACAAAACATGTTAAAACTAAGGACTTTTTTCCAGTAATATAACTTTAATTAATCAAAATTAAATTGAATACCCAAATTTAGATCAAAATCTTTAAAAATTTTTAAAATATTAGCAAAATTAAAAAATTATTACCTTAAATTTTGCCCAACTTTGGCCACGGCACGTTTTTTTCCTGTAAGTACTGTGGATTTAATTTTCACAGCATGTACACATAAGGATTTAACCTGTTAAAATCTGAAATTTGAAAATAAAAGCTGCAAAATCAGGCTAGTTATTGAATTTTTTTGGAGGCTCTTGTTGTATTCCCTTACATTGTCAAGCAGTCCACTTTGGTCACTGTAGGTCATTCAGTGCAGCTCTCTATGCTCCCCAGGCTGTTGGCATGATGTTAGATGTCCCCAAGATCTCCTACCAAGCTAAAAACTGGGTCTTTGCGACTTTGTTCCTTTCAGGAATTAAGGAAAAGCCTCAATTTTTTATTAAAAACCTATTTTCACACTTCAGGACTGCCTAATATCAAAACCACTCATCTGTTTTTCCTAATATTGACCATAACTATTCCTCTATATATTTCCTATGTACATGCCAGAAATAAGGTCTGTATTATATAATTTAAAAAAGTTATGGGCTCAAATATAATGCATTTTGTAAAAAATCAGGAAAGGTATTTGATCGCTGAACACAAAACATGTTAAAGCTAAGGACTTTTTTCCAGTAATATAACTTAAATTAATCAAAATTAAATTGTATACCCAAAATTAGATCAAAATCTATTAAATTTTTAAAACATTTTTAGCAAAAATAAAAAATTGGTACCTTAAATTTTGCCTAACTTTGGCCACGACACGTTTTTTTTCCTGTAAGTACTGTGGATTGAATTTTCACAGTATGTGCACATAAGGATTTTAATCTGTAAAATTCTGAAATTTGAAAATAAAAGCTGAAAAATTAGGCTAGTTATTAAATTTTTTTGGAGGTTGTTTATTCCCTAATATTGTCAAGCAGTCCACTTTGGTCTGTGTAGGTCATTCAGTGCAACTCCTAATTAATTTTATGCAATCCCATCACTAGGGCAAGCCCTCTCTCCACTGAGTTGAGCTTGATCAGGCTGTCTGCATTTAATACCATACCACAGGGAGCCTTTTTCTCTCCCCCCCCCCCCACCCCACCCCATTCTGTTGACAGACCTGTACTATGAACTAGATGAATCTTAAAATTACCATTTTATTCAGCAATGAGCAGTAACAACGGAGACCCCTCCCCCCACCCACCCCTTCAATGGACAGGACTTATAAACAAGATGAATCTTATAATTTTAATGTTAAATAAATTCTTTTTGATGAGACTTTGACAATTTTGTTTTTTTTTTTAAAGAAAAAAAATTTCAGGAATTTAATCCTAATATTCAAATGTGATAAAATATTAGGATCTAATGTAAGTGCTAACTGACAAGATTTAAGAAGATATAAATACTTTGTAGCATTTCATTCATATCTCTTAAAGTTGGCGGGGCCTAGGTGTGAATAACACTGTTAACTTAGTATTAAAATTAGGAATATTGGTCAAACTTTGGTCAAACTAATTTTTAACTCATATTGCCATATATTTAACTTTTGAAAACTTAATTACCTTCACACATGATTTGTTTATGAAATGTTACTTTTATATAACACTTACTGTAGGCCTATTTGTTCCCTTGGTGCATCAATAAATGGTTTAGCTCATGTTCATTATTCTATAGTTTCATTTTAGCAGGGCCAATTTCTCATAGCTTTTCTAATGATAATTTACATGAAAAACCAAAAGAAATAAAAATATTTTGCAGTTACTAATATTTTCCAAAATTCAGCTGAGCGATGTGACCCATGGGTCCCTTGTTTATGGCAGTCTTGTCAGAGTGTTAGTTTTGCAATCATAAATTTAGAATTTTACTAACCAAGTAGGAACGTCATTTCCTCATAGCTTTCATATGCTAGTACATAAGAAAAACAGTTACAGTAGAAATAAGCATATTTTGCATTTGCTTAAATTTTTCAAACTTCAGCTGAGCTCTGTGACCCATGGGTCCCTCATTTTCTCTGTTTTTGGAGACCTTCAAATGAAGCAGTCTGGTTCTTTATAGGGTATAAACTGTATCCGTTAGACCTAGAATCTCCTAACTGTACATCCAGGGAGAACTTGGGCAAATCTCCTTGGAAACCTTAAGTCAGGTTTTAGTTAACTATATTGTGCAAGATATGTGAAAGAACATGATTTGAGTACCCTATAGGACAAATTTGCATGATTGGTTACAGATGGACTAGAAACTTCTAATTTGATTAAGGACCAGGGAGGTTCATGTAAAAATTCTTTGGAAACCTGAAATAATGTCACTATGCCCTATATTCTGCAAGCTGTGTGCAAGAACATGATTTTAACATTCTATTAGTCACATGGGCACAAATGATAGCAGCTGGATGTAGAATAAGGTCACTGTAGACTATATCTAAGGTCTAATGGCGAAATGCATGATTTTGAGCACTCTGGGAGTCATGTTGCCCAATGTCAATTTTCCCTGAATTCAGCTTAACGTCATGGCCAATCGGCCATGTAGATTGGCCATGTAAACTTTCATGAGAAATTTTTGGTCCCAAAAGATGCATAGGATCGATCTGCATATCCGTTACAAGGATATAGGAAGGAACGTATGTGTCAGTACTGATGAACAGTAAAGTTGTATTGCAATCAAACTTTCTGTAATATACTAATTTTATTTTTTCACATTTTCTCCAAGGATTAATTTATTCTTTGAGGATCAACAGAATTAAGACCTTTATATTGTTGAAAAAATTAATAAACTCTGATTATGATGGCATGAATGTAATTCATTGTTCTCTTTATGGCTTCTAGGGTGGTGTTACTAGCAAAACTGTCTCCACAAGTAAATCCTTGCCAGACTTGACCATACAGTTAAGCCATCTAAGTACCATACGAAAGAAGTACTGTTCAGCCAGCAGTGATGACAACTCAGCTGCAGAGGAGAGTCAGCCATGTGTCATATCAGTGGAAGTTCATGAGCCAGCAAACCAGGAGGATAGCAGCTCAGATAACCCAAGTCCGTCTCCAGGGCAGCCCTCCAGCAGGCCACGTCCTAGACATAGTCTGTTTGAAAGAGGTGGAGTGAAAGGTTACTTTCCTCAACCCATCAAAATGTACAGCACTTCAACCAGTGATAGTGAGGAGGCTGCTATAGAGCGAAAGCAAAATGTCTTGCAACTGTCCCACTCAAGATCTTCACTGATTTCAAACAGCAGCACTTTGACTGCAAGAAGCACCAATAGCAGTGTCCTTAGACGGAATCGTGCCAGGAGCTCTGCTTTAAGTATTCGCAGCTCAGCCAGTGAACAAACCCTGGTAGAAGAACCTCAAGACAGTTCACATCAGCAGCATCATGCAAGAAAAAATGAAGCAAGACAACAGGAACCAAATACTACAATGTACAGTATCCCTGACCAGACACAAGTTCCCTCAGTGCAACAGAAACATTGTAGTCAGAACTCTGGAATGAATGATACTGATGAAAAAAGACCAAGGGTGACAGGGAATTATAGCACATCATATAGTATTAAAGATCCCACAGCTGTTGCACAAATGGTTCTGGCAGAAACCATGGATCACCGACTAGCACTGGAAAAAATGCAGCACAAATCATTAAAAGGACTAAGAGAGAAGCAACACCTTGACAGGAATGAGGTGAATGGTGCTCTTATTGAAGAAGCAGAGCAATGCAATTCTTTAAATAAGGCACATAACCAAATTAGTGGCACTTTATCCTCTTATTTGTGTAAAAAGGGTAATACAGTTCTTGGTGAGGACCTAAACATGAAACCATCACCTCCAGTAGCTGAATCTGTACAGGATCATATCATGAAACTTCAGGTCGAGCGACTTAGCATCAGGGTCAGCAGCCCTGAAACAACCAACATACCTGAGCAGGAGAGCATTCTCACTCATCCTCAGGGGCACCCAGACTGTCCAGATACTCATGTCAGACCTTCCAAGCTGTCTCCCCGCGTCAGGCAGGGTTATGTTGGGAAAGGAACTCCACCTGTTAGAAAAGATTACGTGAGAAATGATGCTCCATGTGTGAGACCTGATAACATTGGGAATGATGCTCCATGTGTGAGACCTGATAACATTGGGAATGATGCTCCATGTGTGAGACCTGATAACATTGGGAATGATGCTCCATGTGTGAGACCTGATAACATTGGGAATGATGCTCCATGTGTGAGACAGGATTACAGCAGGAGTAGTTCTGATGTCAGTGACTTCCTCCACAAGAGCTCTGCATCAATGGGGAGTGCTTCTTCTGCTTTTTCCAAAGTACTTTTTTCCAAAAGAGAGCATCTGACCCCTCCCACTGCCTCGACATACTCAAGTCAACATGCTGGAGATGATGCAGACAAAGAGTTCAGTGACATCACTTCCAAGAGAGATGAACCACAAACTGTGTCAGATACACAGGGTGTGTCCAGGGGTGTCACGTCTTCGGTGGTTTCTGAGGGGCAGAAATCAGAGAACTGTGAAGAAGTATTACAAGGACAACAAACCCTTCATGACTCTGATTCTCCATTCCGCTCAAACAGTGTCATGAGTGGCTGCAGCCAAATATCAAGTGCTTCCTCCACTCACACTGTCATTCAGAGATTACCAACATCCAATAACCGCATGTATAAAAATCATCTGCTCACCAGTAGGCAAGCACATATCAATTCCTCTACAAATGAAATGAAAGAGACTTACAGAAACACAGTATGTAGTTCTCTCAAGGGTGGACTGTCCAGTCTCTCTAGCCCTTTAACACCGGCTAATGACCTGAAGGTCACCTGTAATAAGACACCAAGAGGGGATGTCAAGGCTGAAAACAGGGAACCGGGAGAAAGTCACCTAAACAATGATCATCAAGAGCAGGGTGTGGGTGTCCCCAGACAGGTAATGAAGGGAGACTATGCAAACACACAAGATGATCACATTGATAAGACAAGCTACTGGGGACAGAAGGACTACATGTACCATACAGCTCACACAGAGTCCAGCAGTAGTTATCAAGGTACCAGCATAGCCAGGAAACCCATTTTCAAAAAGGGATGTACAAACACTGTTAATAGCACTGTATTATCTGTTGACTGTACAATCAGTGCTAATAGTATGAAAGTATCATCTGGTGACTCGGTTATTGTTAAGAATACATCTGATAATTGTAGAAATGACGTTCCACCAAGGGCTATTGTTTTACCACAAAGATATGGTGAAAGTCATGTGCACAGAAATGCACATGACCAAACACCAGCCAGTAATTCACAAAATGTCCAACAGGTGACCCCACTGAGGCAGTGTCCTGTGCCCAGCTACAAAGGGGCTCTACCAGCATCTGTGAATGGGAGGCCAGCCCCTTTCATAAATAAACAAACCAGAATATTTCAGTATTCTAAATGCTAACATATCACTTTGCCAGATATTTTAAGAATGAATTTCATGAAATGTAGGATGTGCCATCATAATGCTTGTTATTAAAATTATATGTGTTAAAATGCATTATTGTAGCAAGGTAAATGTAATTGTATGTAATATTGTTGAGTTTGGTAATATGCAAGGGCTGTTGCAATAGAATTTCTATATTTAAAACAGTTGTACATTCCAGTTTATAGCAGATCTGAGTGGACCAAATAGGAAATGTGATTATAATGTACAGGAGGATGCCATAAATACTCATTTTATAAACTATGTATGAGATTATTTCAAATAAATGCTCAAGACATTTCAGTGGTGATGAATTTCCATGACTATTGTATTTATCTTAAGGACGTGTGTTATGCAGCATACAAGTAAAGACGTATATGCAATTTTATTTACTTTTCTGCATAGTTATGTACATAATAATGAGGCATTTTAACTTTTTCTTTTTTGTTTAACAAAATAATGCATTATAATTAGTTTGTATTCTCATTATTATTTGTGAATAGGTCTGATATGGCAGTCACATTCCAGGGGCGGATCCAGGATTGAAGAAAAGGGGGTGTCCAACCAAGGAGGACAAAAGAAAACCCTAAAAAAAGGTTCTCAGGTCTGAAAAAGGGGGGGTCCAGGCGGCAAAATTTTGTCTGAAGCCCTTAAAAAACATTTCTGATGAAAAAGGGGGGGTCCGGACCCTTCCCCCCCCCCCTGGATCCGCTTCTGCATTCTCTGTACTAGTATA
The DNA here is from genome assembly GCA_026874595.1 of Sipunculus nudus. Taxonomy (NCBI): domain Eukaryota; kingdom Metazoa; phylum Annelida; class Sipuncula; order Golfingiida; family Sipunculidae; genus Sipunculus; species Sipunculus nudus. The sequence continues at coordinate 50,374,198 of CM049312.1, forward strand.
TCATGTGCATAGAAAAAAAGGAACATAACTTATTACAACTGTATACCACTTTTACCATTGATGCCAAAAGTTATATGTAACATTTTAGAATTTTTTTTTATATGATTATACATGAATGATAATGATGTGGAAACCTCTGTCTCTATAAAATTGTTTAAATATTTTTAAAGACATAGTATGTTCAGTTATTGTATGTGTCAGCTTGACAGTATAAATTAATTCTTTCCTCATAATTCAAAATTATTTATTGAATGTTGCTTGGATGTGCAAAGTTTTTGATCTCTTTTATGTCCTAGCTTAAAGGTTTAAAAGGGACTGGCCTTTGTAAAGCAGAACACGCTGTCAGAATGCTTTATTGTTCCCAGAACACACTGTCAGAATGCCTTATTGTTCCAACAGGTATTCTATCATGTATCACTATGTAGTGTGTAGAATATAAACTGTGGCTGGCTTCATGTTTATGGGGTTAAACATCTTTTGTTGTTTTGCAAGGGGAACCTACACAGGGTATGCATTATTGTATCCCCAGACAAAGTCGGGGGATACTATGTTTTCATACCGGTCCCGCCGCCGCCGCCGCATATGAATCTTGTTGGCGCGATAACCCAAAAAATATTTCACGGAACTTTATCAAACTTGGTATATGTATAGATATGGGTAAGAGGACAACGCCTATTTAAAATGAGGTCATGACCTTTACTAGGAGAGTGTCCCTGACCTTGAATAGGTCCAATTTTGGGGAAAATCACACAAATTCTTCAATATCTCAAGAAATCTTGCATGGATTTATCCCAAAATCAAGTTGATGGAAGATCATGGATAGGGTTGTCATGTTCCAGAAAATGGTGGCGCCACCTATTATTCTTTACTTGTTTTCATGCCGTTTAATACCCCCAAAATTGCCACCTTACAGTACTGTGAGCATTATAAGTCAAAAACTAATGGACAGATTTCTTTTATATTATGCATATACATAGGTATGGGTTATTGGATGATGTTTATTTAAATTGGGGTCATGACCTTTCCTATGATAGTGGCCTTTACCTTGAATATTGCCATATATGGTGAAAATCACACACCTCTTATGATATCTCCAGTGTTGATAGCCATATGGATTTCAAACATGACTTATGTATGGCCCACCACTAAAGTAAGAGCCCTATAGGTTCTAGGGTCATGAGGTCAAAGGTCAAGGTCACTGGACTGGCATTTTAAAAGATACTGTGGATGCATTTTAAGCCAAACTTTCATCCCAGGTCTTCCATCTTGAATATATAGCTCACTTGCCAATAGTGGATGATCCATATAAATTTTGGGGTCACAAGGTCAAAGGTCAAGGCCACAGGAGCTATCTGTCCAAAAATTAGTTTCTGGATGATAATTCCTGCTTTTATTGATGTATTGATTTCAAATTTGACTTATATATGTCCCATTGAAAAAGCAAAACTCCAATTGATTTTGGGGTCATGAGGTCAAAGGTCAAGGTCACAGGACACATCTTTAAAAAGATTGTGGATGCATTTTCAGCCAAACATTTCATCTCAGACCTTTCATCTTGCACATATAAGTCATCTGCCAATAGAGGAAGACCCCTATCAGTTTTGAGGTCACAAGGTCAAAGGTGAAGGTCACAGGAGCCATCTGTCCAAAAATTAGTTTCTGGATGATAATTCCTGCTTTTATTGATGTATGGATTTCAAACATGACTTGTATATGTCCCATTGGAAAAGCAAGACCCAAATTGATTTTGGGGTCATGAGGTCAAAGGTCAAGGTCACAGGACACATCTTTAAAGGATGTGGATGCATTTTAAGCCAAACTTTCATCCCAGGTCTTCCATCTTGAATATATAGCTCACTTGCCAATAGTGGATAATCCATATAAATTTTGGGGTCACAAGGTCAAAGGTCAAGGCCACAGGAGCTATCTGTCCAAAAATTAGTTTCTAGATCATAATTCCTTCTTTTATTGATGTATGGATTTCATACTTGACTTGTATTTGACCCATTGGAAAAGCAAGACCCGAATTGAATTTGGGGTCATGAGGTCAAAGGTCAAGGTCACAGGAAACCTCTTTAAAAAGGTTGTGGATGCAATTTCAGCCAAATAATTCATCTCAGATCTTTCATCTTGCACATATAGTTCACCTACTAAGAGTGGAAGACCCCTATCAATTTTGAGGTCACAAGGTCAAAGGTGAAGGTCACAGGAGCCATCTGTCCAAAAATTAGTTTCTGGATGATAATTCCTTCTTTTATTGATGTATGGATTTCAAACTTGACTTGTATATGTCCCATTGGAAAAGCAAGACCTGAATTGATTTTAGGGTCATGAGGTCAAAGGTCAGGGTCACAGGACACATCTTCAAAAAGATGTGGATGCATTTTCAGCCACACATTTCATCTCGGATCTTTCATCTTGCACATATAGCTCACCTGCCAAGAGAGGAAGAACCCTATCAATTTTGAGGTCACAAGGTCAAAGGTGAAGGTCACAGGAGCCATCTGTCCAAAAATTAGTTTCTGGATGATAATTCCTGCTTTTATTGATGTATGGATTTCAAACTTGTATTTGACCCATTGGAAAAGCAAGACCCGAATTGATTTTGGGGTCATGAGGTCAAAGGTCAAGATCACAGGACACATCTTTAAAAAGATGTGGATGCATTTTCAGCCAAACATTTCATCTCAGATCTTCCATCTTGCACATATAGTTCTCCTGCCAAGAGAGGAAGAAAACTATCAATTTAAGGTCACAAGGTCAAAGGTGAAGGTCACAGGAGCCACCTGTAAAAAAAATTAGTTTCTGGATGATCATTCCTGCTTTATTGATGTATAGATTTCAAACTTGACTTGCATATGTCCCATTGGAAAAGCAAGACCCAAATTTATTTTGGGGTCATGAGGTCAAAAATCAAGGCCACAGGACATCTTTAAAAAGGTCAAGGTCACAGGACCAACATCTTCAACAAGATTGTGGATTGTTAGATGGAAGAAACAATAAATATGCCAAGTGTCAGTACATGCTGCTAAAAATATGGGTCTGTTCTTAAAGGGGGGGGGGGGGGGGGGGGGCTACTATGTCTGGGGATACTCTGGCACCTGCGGTGCCAAGAAATGTCTAGTTATTTAATATGTTTGCCAAATATTTTTGATCTGAAACAAGGATGACCCAAGGATACATCTAATTAGTAGAATTTTTCTTATATTTTATAAAAAACCTGTGAGCTTATGCGATGGTTTGGTGTCATCCTTCCGTCATCAATCTGCTGTCATCTGTACGTTTACCCATGCTATTGTAAAAATGGCAGGATCTAGCTTCACTAAATTGTATGCAAAATTAGTCATCTGTAAAACTGATTGTGCTTAGACTTAGATTGTACAGGACAAAAGCTAAAGAAAACTTTAAAAATCTTCTCAGACACTGCCCAGCCAAATTGTTCAATCTTTCACAAAAATAATCACAGAACCAATCTCTCTCATGTTTGTTCAAATAGTTTTAGTTCAGTGATTTTTGGCTGAGTAACAGGAAGCTGAACAGTCATTTGGCCAAATAAGCATACTAAAATAACAATCTCAAAAGCGGCAGGAGCTCACATCCCCAAATTATATGCAAATGTACACCACATGAGTCATATTTGAAATAGAGGTATCGGTGCTGCCACCTGCATTGATTTTATTTTGTACGGGGGGTCATCAGTACATTAACCCATGATTCCTCAGGAACAGCAGAAACTAGCATCAACGAATTTTATGCAAAAAAAAAAAAAATCAGTCGCCTGTAAAATGTTATGGGATTGAGCTTCGGGCGGCACCACCCTCATCAGTTAACATTTCACTGGGAAAATAGCTAGAAAACCGAAAATCATTTTCTGCAGCATCAATCATAGACAAGCTCTCGAGAGTTCAAATGGTTAGGGCTCAGTGATTTTTAGGTGAGTTAAATGAATTTGAACTTATTTATTGGCCAAGTAAGCATACTAACATAAAAAACATAGAAAACGGCAGAAGCTGGCATCACAAAGTTTTAAGCAAATGTTGGTCACATTAATCAGATTTGAAATTGAGATTTTTCTGGTGCCAGCTGCATTGACCTGTTTTTTATGGGCCAAAAACTCTTTAACCTCTTTCAGCTTCAACATTGAAAATGTTAAATGATGAAACTGTCAAGCCCAGTTGTATACGATTTCACAAAATTTATCCTAGGTTAGGGTTCTCTTAGTTGTTTAAGAGTAGTTCGGAATCACTGAATTTTGGTAGATACCCAGAATGCTGAAATCGGTCATGTGGTCGTATAACTATTAACAGGGCACATTTTGAAACCGTTAGAACTACAAATCCAAAGTTGAGTTAGATGTCCCTAATTACTCTACCAAACCTGAAACTGGGTCACTGTGACTTCGTTTCTTCAAGAAATCGAGAAAAACCCTCCATATTCCAGGAAAAACTTGTTGCACTTCAAAACTGCCTACTATAAAAACAACTGTTGTTAATCTATTCATATTTGATATAACCATTTCTGCATATATTTTCTATGTACATGCCAGAAATTTGGTCCAAATTGCGTAAATTCTTGAAGTTATGGGACCAAACATAATTACATAATATCATTTGTTTTACTAGAGTGCTTATCTCAAGCATACCTCTATATTGAACTTGGCGTTATTTGTATACCTGAAATTAGCTAAAAATTTTGTAAATTTTTTAAGTTATGAAGATGTAAAATAAGTCCCCCCTTAAATTCTTCCATAATTTTACCTCGGCTTATTTTCTTATAGTATGCACTGTTAAATTGATTCTCACAGCTTATACACATAAGGATTTAATATTTATAATTTGAAACCAGTTGATCAATACTGTTGAATTGAATAAAGACTTTAAATATATAACATGTCAAGTCGTGTTTACATTAAGCGAGCCCAGAACGGTATTCAGGGTGGTAGAGCTAGCCCTCAGCTCCCCAGGCTGTTATGTTATCGCTTCATTAATGGCCACCACCTTGGTTGTCTAGGTGAGCTGGGTCAGGCTGTCTGCAGAAACCACCACAGTCTTTCTCTGTCCCCCCCCCCCCCGGCCACCTGTACAATAAGATGCATCTTATAATTTCACATTTTTCTTATAATTTCACATTTTTTTCAGCGACCAGCAGGAACCACAGAGAGTCCACCCCATCCCCCTCCCCTTCCAACCACCCCACAAATTCAGAGGCCTGTTAAACATGGTTCTCATATAAATTCAGTGTTGAATTCATTTTTAGCTCAGCTGACTATAAGTCATCTGAGCTATAGTCGTGGTCCTTTGTCTGTCGGCTCTCCGTCCGTCTGTCCGTCCGTTAAACTGGCACGTTTTGAAACCGTTGGACCTACGAATCTGAAATTCGGCATACCTTTAGATGTCCCCAAAATCTCCTAACATACCAAAAATTGGGTCACTAGGACTTCGTTCCTTCGAATTATTAAGGAAAAACCTCCGTTTTCCATTTAAAACCCATTGTTACACTTCAAGACTGCCTAATATCAAAACCACTGACCTGATATTGACCATTTTAAATATAGTAATTCCTCTATATATTTCTTATGTACATACCAGAAATTATTTCGATATTTTTATATTCTTGAAGTAATGGGCCCAAACATAATGCACCTTGTAAAAATTCAGGAAATATGTTTACTCCCTTAACTTGAGAATTGCATAAGCTAGAGACTTTCTATCAGGTATATACCTGAAATATATACCTATATACTTATATATACCTTTATACTATATTTAATCAAGATTCAATTGTATACCAAAAATTAGATCTGAATTTTTAAAAATTTTATAAGTTATTAGTATAAATATAAAATCGGTACCTTAAATTTAACCCAGATTTCACCATGGCATAAGTCATCTGAGCCATAGTCGTGGTCCATTGTCCGTCCGTCTGTCCGGATGTCCGTCCGTAAGACTGGCATGTTTTGACACCATTGGACCTACCAATGTGAAATTTGCCATACAGTTTGATATCCCCAAAATCTCCTACCATGCCGAAAAGTGGGTCAATAGGACTTTGTCCCTTCGAGATATTAAGGAAAAACATCATTTTTAGCTCAGCTGACTATAAGTCATCTGAGCTATAGTCGTGGTCCATTGTCCGTCGTCCGTCCGTCTGTCCGTCCGTCCGTCCGTCCGTCCGTCCGTAGATGTGGCACGTTTTGAAACCGTAAGACCTAGGAATCCAAAATTCAGCATAATGTTAGATGTCCCCAAGATCTCCTACCAAGCCGAAAACTGGGTCTTTGCAACTTCATTCCTTTGAGAAATTAAGGAAAAACCTCAATTTTTTATTAAAAACCTATTTTCACACTTCAGGACTGCCTAATATCAAAACCACTCATCTGTTTTTCCTCATATTTCCTATAAATAATCCTCTATATAATTCCTATGTACATGCCAGAAATTAGGTCTGTATTATATAATTTAAAAAAGTTATGGGCCCAAACATAATGCATTTTGTAAATAATCAGGAAAGAAATTTTATCACTTAACACAAAACTTGTTAAAGCTAAGCACTTTTTTTCTAGTAATATTACTTTTATTAATCAAAATAAAATTGTATACCCAAAATTAGATCGAAATCTTTTAAATTTTTTAAAATATTAGCAAAAATAAAAAATTGGTACCTTAAATTTTGCCCAACTTTGACCATGGCACGTTTTTTTTGCTGTAACTGCTGTGGATTTAATTTTCACAGCATGTTTTTGGTAGCATTTCAACTGTTAACACCAAAAATTTGAAACCAGTTGATCAAAAACTGTAGATTTTATTCAAGTTTTCAAGCACCATGTCACATATTGCTAGTGTTATGCAGTTTGCTAGAGCTCAGCTCCCGAGCTTCAGCTCTAAGTTCCTTAAATTTGGCATACAGTTAGATTTCTCCAAAATCCCCTACCATGCCAAGAATTTGGTCACTAGGACTTAATTCCTTTGAGATATCAATGAAAAACTTCATTTTTCCATTAAAAACCCATTGTTACACTTTAAGACTGCCTAATATCAAAACCACTGATCTGACTTTGATCATATATAATATACATATTTTTCTATACATTCGCTATGCACATGCCAGAAATGATGTCAGTATTGTGTATTTTTTTTTAAGTTATGGGCCAAAACATAATGCACTTTGTAAAAAATCAAGAAATATATTTACTCCCTTAACAAGGGCATTGCTGAAGCTAGAGATTTTATTGTCAGGGATGTAACATTATTTAATCAAGATTCAATTGAATACCCAAAATTAGTTCTGAATTTTTCAAATTTTATAAGTTATTAGTATAATATAAAATTAGTACCTTAAATTTTGCCCAACTGTGACCATGGCACATTTGTTTCCTGAGAGCACTGTTGATATAATTTTCATATCATGCATACATAAGGATTTCAGCTTTTTAGTTTAGAAAGCTGAAAGAAATTGGCCAAATATTGTAGCTTTTATTAATGTTTTTTATGAGACCCTGTCAGACTTTGGCTCTCTCCAGCCCCTCTTGAGTCACCTGTATGTTGACCTTGTTGACCTTTCATCAAATTATGCACGCTTGAGGCGAGAATCCAGGCAGCTTATGGCCAGCCACAGTTGATCCAGGTGTCCAACCTAACTCATCTAGTAGTTTTAACCAACAACATAACAATAAACAATTAATTAATAAATTTTTCTTGGTTTTTAATAACAAATTAAAGAAAAATAGAAAAGGAATTTGTTAGTTTATAATAACAGGAAATTAACTTGCAGTTACTGATGATATAAGAATCTTGTATCAATGGGTAGAATGTCACATATTCCAAATAACACCATGCAGTCACCTATGGCATTTTTCAGTTCATTTTTAATGATAAAGAAGTCAATCATATTATTCATTACTAATCATTAGGGATTATATGAAGGAAATTAATGATAGACAAAGATGCAGTTGATAATATTAGTCCAGATTCCTACTGTGTCTAGTGTGTACATTGATGTGAAATTAGTCCAAAATGAATTTTTTACAGTTATTTTTTAATATAAATAAAAGCCATAAAACCAGGTACTTATGATCATTATTTAAATGTGTGAATTTTGTATATTCTGGATTCTCAAAATCATTGTTTGGTGAAAACTGAATAAATACCACACATGGTGCAAATACTTTGTAATTGTATTTAAATACGAATATGATTATGTACTCCATTATAAAATTTCTTGCATAAAGAATGGGAATTCAGGTAAAAATGAAAGTATATGAATTCTTGTGCAAATACTTTCAAAATGTATTCATGAATGCATTCATGAATATATTCTTTAATATTATTTTAATAATCATATCAGTTATATTTCATTTAAAAAAATCATATGATTCTCTTATTATTTTTAATAAAAATTATATTTGGGACAATATTTGTAATTTTTTTTAATAAATAGTTAAACTCTTATATTATATGTTCTGCTTATAAGTTATATGGCCAAGTCAAAATCTGTGTGACAATAGCACTCCATTTGTTAATAAAATAAATGAAATCAATCCTCTTCCCTGTCTCCAAAGATACTATCAAAATCATACATAAGCTAAACACCCACAACTCATAATACAGCTTATATTTATTACCACACAAAACCAGCATGTGCCTCATTTCTAAAAAATATTTTTATGCCCCTGCCACAAAGTGGCCTGGGCATATAGTTTTACCCATGTCCGTCATTCCGTCCTTCCGTCATTCCGAAATCAAACAGTTGTTTCGCAGTGCCTGCAGATATTGGCCTGATTTTTGGTGTGTAGGCAGATATAGACCAGTTACAGATCGAGTTCCCGTTTCGTCCCAGTTGACCTACTTTTGACTGTTTTACGGCTCCTAAACTTAGAAAATTTCATGAAAAATAGAAATTTTCATGACAAATACACATGTACGGACTTTTTTTCGCAATGCCTGCAGATATTGGCCTGATTTTTTGTGTGTGGGCAGATAATGACCAGTTACAGATCGAGTTCGCGTTTCGTCTTGGTTGACCTACTTTTGAACGTTTTACGCCTCCTTAACTTAGAAAATTTCATGAAAAATAGAAATATTCATGACAGATACACATGTAAGGAATTTTTTTCGCAATGCCTGCATATATTGGCCTGATTTTTGGTGTATGGGCAGATATAGATCAGTTATAGATCAAGTTCGCGTTTCGTCCCAGTTGACCTAATTTTGACCGTTTTACGGCTCCTGAACATAGAAAATTTCATGAAAAATATGAAATTTCATGACAAATACACATGTACGGACTTTTTTTCGCAGTGCCTGCAGATATTGGCCTGATTTTTGGTGTGTGGGCAGATATTGACCAGTTACAGATAGAGTTCGCGTTTCGTCCCAGTTGACCTACTTTTGACTGTTTTACGGCTCCTAAACTTAGAAAATTTCATGAAAAATAGAAATTTTCATGACAAATACACATGTACGGACTTTTTTTTGCAATGCCTGCAGGTATTGGCCTGATTTTTTGTGTGTGGGCAGATAATGACCAGTTACAGATAGAGTTCACGTTTCGTCCCGGTTGACCTACTTTTGAACGTTTTACGCCTCCTTAACTTAGAAAATTTCATGAAAAATAGAAATATTCATGACAGATACACATGTAAGGACTTTTTTTCACAGTGCCTGCATATATTGGCCTGATTTTTGGTGTGTGGGCAGATATAGATCAGTTAAAGATCAAGTTCGCGTTTCGTCCCAGTTGACCTAATTTTGACCGTTTTACGGCTCCTGAGAAAGAAAATTTCATGAAAAATATGAAATTTCATGACAAATACACATGTACGGACTTTTTTTTGCAGTGCCTGCAGATATTGGCCTGATTTTTGGTGTGTGGGCAGATATTGACCAGTTACAGATAGAGTTCGCGTTTTGTCCCAGTTGACCTACTTTTGATTGTTTTACGGCTCCTGAACTTAAAAAAATTTTCAAAATTTTACAAATGTTTCTAATTTGCCCCAGGCGGGGGCCTTCGTGTCATTCCGACACATCTAGTTTTATCATATATAACAGCTGAGCGTCGTGACCCATAGGTCCCTTGTTTTATTAGAAATCTATTTTCACACTTCAGGACTGCCTAATATCAAAACCACTCATCTGGTTTTCTTCATATTTACCATAAATACTCCTCTATATAGTTCCTATGTACATGCCAGAAGATAAGTCAGTATTATATAATTTAAAAAAGTTATGGGCCCAAACATAATGGATAAAATCAGGAAAGATATTTGGTCACTTAAGACCAAAAGTGTTAAAGGTAGGGACTTTTTTCAGTAATACAACTTTAATTGATCAAAATTTAATTGTATACCAAAAATAAGATCAAAATCTGTTAATTTTTTTTTAAATATTGGCAAAATATAAAATTGGTACCTCAAATTTTGCCCAAGTTTGACCATGGCACGTTTTTTTCCTGTAACTACTGTCGATTTAATTTTCACAGCATGTTACCATAAGCATTTCATCTCTAAACATCTGAAATTAGAAACCAGTTGATAAAAAACTAGATTTTATTCAAGTTTTCAAGCAACATGTAAAGTATTGCTTAGATCAAGCAAGTGTTATGCAGTTTGCAAGAGCTCGGCTTTCAAGCTTCAGCTCTAAGTTCCCAAAAGTTGGCATACAGTTAGATGTCCCCCAAACCTCCCTACCATACCACTAGAGCTTCATTTCTTTGAGATATTAAGAAAAAACTTTAATTTTCAATTAAAAACCCATTGGTACACTTCAAGACTGCCTAATATCAAAACCACTGATCTGACTTTGATGATATAAAATATACATGTTATCTATATATACTCTATGCACATGCCAGAATTGATGTATTGAGAAATTGTTTTAAGTTGTGGGCCCGAACATAATGCACTTTGTAAACAAGAAATATATTTACTCCCATAACATGAAAATTAGTAAAGCTAGAGATTTCCTTTTTTTGTCAGGGATATAACATTATTTAATCAAGAATCAATTGTATACCCAAAGTTAGTTCTGAATTTTTGAAATTTTTTATAGTTATTAGTATAAATATAAAATCAGTACCTTATATTTTGCCTAATTTTGATCATGGCATGTTTGTTTCCTGTAAGCACTGTTGATATAATTTTCATATCATGCAGAAATAAGGATTTCAACTGGTTAGTTTTGAAAGTTGAAAGAAATTGGCCAAAAACTATAGCTTTTATTAAAGTTTTTTATGAGACCATGTCAGACCCAGGCTCTACCCAGCCCCTCTTCAGTCTCCTGTATGTCCTCTACTTGACCTTTCAGGCCAATTATGCAAGCTTTACGTGGGGCATATACTTGCAGCTGGGCAGCTTATTGCTGGCCACAGCTGATCCAGGTGTCCAACCCAGCTCATCTATTAGTTGTTTAGACCAACAGCATAACAATAAACAATGAATAAATAAATTTTTATAGGTCTATAATAACAATTTTAAAATAATCAATAGAAAAGGAATTTGACATTTGATGAGTAACAGGGAATTACCTTGCAGTTACTGATGTTTTATGGATTTTGTATGGATTGATGAAAATTTATTCCAAGTAACACCATTGAGTCACCTATGGTATTTTTCTTTTCAATTTTAATAATGAAAAATAAAATAAATTATATTGTTCTATACTATTAGGGATTATATGAAGGAAATTAATGATTGACAAAGATGCAGTTGATAATATAAATCTAACTTCCCAGGTCTTTTCCAAGTATTTAAGCTTGTTAATTTATATTTATTCCAAAAATTAAAAAAAAAGTTAAAATGTCAAAATTTTTAAATTTTTCTCAGACAGGTACTGATTAAAGATGTCAATATGTTTCACTTATGACATTCAGACACGTGGCTGTAACAGCTGTCACAAGACTATGTAAATAATCAATATTTATATTACTGGTTCCTGTATTTCAGTTAATAAAATTAAACTTGCCCATCTCTAGTTTTCTCCTTGTATAATTTTTAGGGTGTTCTTATCCTTGGGTTATTTTTTTACACATATAATGGTTTCATAGCTGAGATACTACAATTTTTTTCTGATACATTTTTTAGATAAAAAAAAATTGAATACGATAAAAAATCAGATCTTAGACAAGTTCTCGTTATGATTTCTGTAATGTTAATAATTGTCATAAGACTCATGCCGTGTCTAGTGCATAGATTGATGTGAAGGTAGTCCAAAGTGAATATTATAGTTTATTTGTTGAATATAAATAAAATTCATAAAACCAGGTACTTATGATCATTATTTAAATTGGTGATATTTTTTTATTTTGGATTCTGAAGAACTTTGTCTGGCTGAAACTGAATAAATACCAGACATGGTGCAGTAGTTTGCAAATGTATTTGAATGCAAATATGAATATGTACTCCATAATATCATGTATAAGAATAGGAATACAGGTAAAAATGAAAGTATTTGAATATAAATGCATTCATGAATATATTCTATAATATTATTTTATTAATCATTTTTTTCAATAATATTATTAAAAAATCTTTGATAAAAAAAACATGATACTGTTACTATTTTTTTAATTTATATTATACTTGACACAATATTTATTAATTTTTGATAAATAGTTTTAACTTTTCAAATAATTCTGCTGCAATGTAGGTTAAGTGTTATGGCCAAGTCAAAACCTGTGTGATAATAGCACACCATTTCCAACTGTAAATAATATTAGTGACATCAATCCTCTTCCATGTCTCCAAGGATATTATCAAAATCGTACATAACTTGAGTTAAACACCATCAACTCATAATAGAGCTTATATTACCTCACAAAACCAGCCTTTGCCTACCTCCTCTCCAAATCATATTTTGTGATCATATATAACAGCTGAGCGCCGTGACCCATGGGTCCCTTGTATTGTTGAGACTTGAATAATTTTGAAATTTATTTTAAACCCAAAAAATAATTCAGGATTTGAATCCAAATATTCAAATGTGATAAAATATTAGGATCTAACGTAAGTGCTCATTGACATGTTTTAATATTTAATAAGATACAAATTCTTTATAGCATTTCATTCATATCTCTAAAGTTGGCTAGGCCTTGATATGATAAAACTGTGAAACATAGTTAATTAAGAATATTCGGCACTCTTATTGCCATATATTTAACTATTGAAAACTTAATAACATCCACACATTTTTTTTAATGAAATGGATCTTTCATGAAATATTTAGGTCCATTTTTAGCGAACCCGTGATTTTATGCGATATGTGGCGTCGTCCGTCGTCCGTACGTTAACCAATACTATCTCAAAATCGGCAGGAGCTATCATCACCAAATATTATGCAAAAATTAGTCATCTAAAAAACTCCATCGGATTTTATTTATTTTTTTTGTGTGTTCTCATCATTTACTCAGATTCTATAGGAAAAAGGCGAAAAAATCTTCTTCTCCAAAACTGTCCAGCCAAATTGTTTAATATTTCACAGGAATAATCTCTGAAACAATCTCTCTCAAGACGTTGAAGTTTGTTCGACTGGTTCCAGTTCGTGAATTTTGGCCGAGTTAAAGTAAATGTTGGTCACATGACTTGTATATGAATTTTAGGTATTGGTGGCGCCAACTGCATCATCCTTTTCTGTACGAGAGTCATCAGTACATTAACCCATACTAATTTCTCAGGAATGGCGGGAACTAGCATACCCAAATTATGCGAAACTGTGCCACGTATCAAATGTTGTGGGATTGAGCTTTTTGTGGCGCCACCTGCATTTACTTACATTTTATGGGGTTAAAACTAAAAAACCCTTTGAAAATCTTCTTCTCTGAATTCATATAGCCAAAGTGTTTAATGTTTCACAGAAATGATCCCAGAGACGAGCTCTCTCATGTTTGTTCAAATGTTTTGGGTTTGATGAATTTTGGCTGAGTTACAGGAATTTGAACTTAATTTATTTGGCCAAGTGACCATACTAACATTAGAATCCCAGAAACTACAGACGCAAGCATCACCAAGTGTTGTGCAAATGATTGACACGTGACTTATATTTGAAATTACAGTTTTTGTCGCACCATTTACATCGACCTGTGTTTTACTGTCAAAAACCTGATAATTTTAGCCTCTTTCAACTTAAAAATGTTTTATGGTGAAACTGTTAAGCTGAATCGTTTAAATTTTCACAAGAATTATCCTAGGGTAGGGTTCTTTCAGGTGTATAAAAATAGACTGTGTTCATTGATATTTGGTAGAGTTATAGATAGATGAAGTTGGTCATTTGGCCATTAGTAAGCCTATTTCAAACAGGGCTGCAATAGTCTTCTTCTGCAAAACTGTTGTTTCATCTTCTGTGACATTGCCCCAAAATACTTCTTAGAAGGCCTTTGTTCAAGTTTACTGAAATGATTTTGACAGAATTATTTGACCTTTATCAATTAAAGGACTGCATCTTTTATTATTCAAAACATTTTGATTTTAAAAAAATCTAATGAATATGTCAGCTTGAAAAAAAGTATTGTAGCTAAAGTTTTTCGGTATGTATAAACAGATTTACAAGCATGCAAAGTTTGTGTCTGTATCTATAAATAGGTTGGCAGACTACCAACTATTTCAGATTTGGCAACAGGCCTAAAGTGTGTCTGGATCTATTTATAGCTTTGGCAGACTGCCAACTGTGTCAGATTATGCAAAAGTTCGTGAGTTTTTTTCAGTGCAGCCAGTTACTGGTTAAGAGTTCATTGAGTGCAGCCAGGTGCAGGTCAAGAGTTCACTCAGTGCAGTAGCTGCAGAGGGCTTTTCGCTCCGATTCACTGCCTTCCTCACCTAAGCCTGGTCAGCCAGTGCACCTAACTTAAGACATGTTTGATATATTGGCGTGATATTTTGACCTGTCTATGCATCATTGATGGCTTTCTCGTTCACAAGACTGGTGGCGCCACCTACAATACCTTTTGCACAATGAATGTGCCTGCGTATTTCTTGGGAGGGATTTGATATATCGGCCTGAAATTGCGCATATTTATACATATTATAAACTTTATTTATTTCACATGGATTGTACAACTAGTTACAATAACTAATACGAAGCACTCTCCATGGCACGCATGTTGGCGCTCGGAAGTCGGTAAGGGTGGAGGAAACCGAAGGACCTGGAGTAAACCACCGACCTTAGACGGGCCACTACAACCCATTCTCATAGCCACACCGGGAATCGAACCCGGGTCGCCAGCGGAGAAGGCAGAGCGTTTTACCACTCAGCTGTCCAGGTCCCCATGGATACATATTGGATAGCTTTGTTGTATACAAGACTGTATACACCTACCATAATTTTTGCAAAGTGTATGTCGCAAGGAAGGGTTTTATATGTCTGCCTAAAATTGGGCATATATATACAGCTTGGATGGCTTCATAGTGTGCAAGACTGATGGCGCCACCTACAATCATGTTTGTGTTGTGTGCATCCATGCCAGTATTTCAGCACTGAAGTTTTTGTAATTGGTTCTTGTACAAAATACGTTGTACTTGCATTGTTCGTATAAATGTTACACATGTAGGCCTACTTGAAAAGTAATGGCCCAGCATTGATGCATTATACCTGGTGTATAATAAACCATTGCACAGGTTCGCATTAGACCTGTAGGCATTTTTTCTTGTATCATTAAATGGTTTCAGGCCACAAGTTTCCTTTAGTACACATTACAAATGTAATTTATACCTAATTGGTTTCTTTTAACATGCTTATCAAATTTAGTTTATGCTCATTTGAATTGTTTACAGCATTTTATTTCAGTTAATAAATATTTATTATTTTACTTTGGCTCATGTGCATTTTTCCATTATCTAAAGAATTTCATATCTTTATCATTAAATATATAATAATTATGAGTAAACTTTGATCCTATAAGCATGGGTGAATGCTCCCCCGCTCACTTTTTTTCTCTGTCCTTCTCCCTTCCTCCCTCCATCCAGACTTATTAATAACATCATACATTTTTTTTGTTGGTCGGATGTATCCTTTCATATAACTCTTAGGCTATGTTTTTTTCCTTTTTTTATAGCATTATTAAATGGTCTCGGGCCGTAATTTCCATGTATTACACGGTACAAATACAATAAAACCTTATCAGATTTAGTTCATGCTCATTTGAAAATGTATTTTTACAGCATTTTATTTCAATTAATAAATGTGTATTATTATACTTTAGCTATTCTCCACTTCTACTGTTCTATTATTGACAGGTGTTAATACATTCCCATGGTTATTTTATGCACATATTTCTGTCACATAGCTGATATAATTTAACCTTTAGAAATATTTGATCATGAGAGGCTCCTGCATCTTTGATATAATCTATACTAGCGCACAACATTAACTCGGCGGGCAAAAATATATTTGATTATCCCCGGTTGGCAGGGCCATTTCCTTTAAGCTTTTCAAATGCTGATATATATATATATATATATATATATATATATATATATATATATATATATACATATATATACATTAAAGCATCTTTTGCATTTGCTAAAGTTTTCCAAAATTCAGCTGAGCGACGTGACCCATAGGTCCCATGTTCAAAATGTGTAACATTGCACAAAAATTATCCTTAGGTTACCTTATTTTTTTGGGCTGAATTATTTGACCATTGACCTTTAACAATGAAAGGACTCTGAGATTTAGTTAACAAAGCTAATTGACACATCATAGACTGAGCTCTGTGGGTATACAAGCAGAGCTGTACAGACTATATAAATAATTGATGTTCGTTTCCAGCTCATGTGTCAGATAAATCCATGATTAAAATATATCTGTTTTCTGCTTTCAATTTGCATTTGTTATTATTCTAAACTTTTTGATAAAACGGAATGGGCTTTTTATACGTAGAACATCTATTTATAGCTTTGGCAGACTGCCAACTATCAGATTTGTCAAGAATTGAGTAAGTACAGTAGCTACACGTGGAACATTAGCTGAGCTTGACTAGGGGGGCAGCTGCCATGGTCAGTTGGGTTTGGTCAAGCGAATGCACTTGACTCAAGAGAAGTTTGATGTATCTGCCTGAAATTTTAGTATGTCCATATATCTTTGATGGCTCTCGGACACAAGACTGATGGCGCTACCTACAACAATTTTGTAAACAACAAGAGTATGTCCCTGCTTATCTCTCAGGAGTGATTTTACATCAGCCTGATATCGTGCATGTCAATACATATGTGTCTATCCAAAGATATTAGATACCACCATCTCTTACACAAGACTGGTATTGCTATCTGCAATCGTTTTCACATGTCGTCCAACCGTGCATTTGCTTTGGGTGAAAATCATTATTATTCCAGGAGTTGATCAGTGTATTGGTCTGAAGTTTGGCTTAACCATCCAGCTTGAAAAGTTTTCTCGTAGACCGGAAAGGTGGCGCCACCTGCCCTCCCCTTATTGGTAGAATTAATTGGTCTTTTTTCAGGAGTGGTTTTCCGTATGAGCCTGACATTTTGCATGTCAATAGGTCTTTGAAATGTTTATCTTGTGTACAAGACTATTGGCGCCACCTACAATCGGTTTCATCTGGCGTCCATCTGTAGATGTGTTTTTGTCGTTGAATGTAACAACCTGAAATTTTGCATGTCCATTCATCTTGGATAGCTTTCTCATACACGATACAGGTGCGCCAGTTACCATTCCATCTTTGTAGAATACATTCATGCCCTTTGCTCAGGAGTGGTTTGATATCAGAATATGCCTGGAAAATCTGTTGGAGGTTTTTTGTTGTTTTAAGCTCAGCTGACTATAAGTCATGATCCTTTGTCCGGCCTTCCATTAACAAGGCACGTTTTGAAAAAGTTAAAACTACGGATCCATACTGTTAGAAGTCCCAAAGTTCTCCAACCAAACCAAAAACTGGGTTACAAAGAACATAGTATAATTGTAAAATCAGTACCTTAAATTTGGCCCTGTTTGATCAAGGCTCATTTTTAGCTCACTGACTGTATGTCAAATGAGGCATAGGTATGGCGCTTTGTCCGTCGTCCTCCGGGCGTCTGGTCGCCCGTTAGCAGGGCACAAATCGTAACTGCTGGTCCTAGAAACTTCTTAGTGAACATCCAGGAAGGTCAATATAAATCTCCTTCGAAACCTGAAGTGTCCTAAAAACTCGGGTGTTTATTGATCACAAGTCGATGCCCTATAGTAATCGCCCCGTCTGTCTGTCTGTCCATCCGTCCATCCACACAAAAATGTTCCTAGATGATAACTCCAGGTTGGTTTGTCACATGGATTTTAAACTTGACTTGCATATGGCCCACTACTAAAGCAAGAACCTGTATGTCTTTTTGGTCATGAGGTCAAAAGTCAAGGTCACAGGACTCCCCTTTTTAAACAGATAATGGCTGCATTTTAAGCCAAGATTTTTATCCCAAACGTTCCATCTTGCACATTTAGCTGACTTGCCAGTATGGGGAGTGTATAAATGAATTTGGGGTCCAAAGGTCAAGGTAACAGGGGCCATCTGTTCACAAATTAGTTTAGTTTTCAGATGATAACTCCAGTTTAGTTTGATATATTGGTTTTAAAGTAAGAACCCTGTCGACTTTCGGGTCAAAGGTCAAGGTCACAGGACCCATTTCATTAAAAGGAATGTGATTGCAATTAAAGCCAAAATTTTTTATCACAAACCTTCCCATCTTCAATATTTGCTAACCTGCCAATAGGGGAAGATTCTGTTCGATTTTAGGCTCAAAGGTCAAGGTCACAGGGCCCATCCATTCACAAATTTGTTTATGGATGATAAGTCTGCTTTGGATAGACAGATTGGCTTCAAACTTGATTTATTAATGATCCACCACGTAAGTAAGAATCATTTTGATTTTCAGGGTCAAGAGAACAAAGGTGAAGGTCACAGGAGCCACATCTTTAATCAAACTTTTCATCCCAACCTTTCCATCTTTCACACATGGCTAATTTGCCCTAAGTGAGGAAATCTTTAGATTTTGAGGTTACCGTTTCAGAGGTCAAGGTCACTGGACCCACTTTTATTCAATGATCGTAACAATAATCTAAATGCTGCAAGTTTAAGAATAAAATTTGTCAGATTTTTCGGTCACAAGGTCATTTGTTTAGGCCACAGGGCAGTCATTCTAAAGATTTTCTTAAAAATATCCTTATAGACAAATTCAGCTTAGCATAGAGTCCCATGGGTCCCTAGTTATAAAAAATCTTATGAATACTTCAGCTTGAAAAAAGAGCATTTTAGCTTAAGTGTTTTAGTATGTGTAAAAAAAGATTTACCAACAGGCCAAGATTGTGTCTGTATCCATTAATAGCTTGGCAGACAACCAATTATTTCAGATTTGGCAACAGGCCAAAGGTCAGTCTGGATCTATTTATAGCTTTGGCAGACTGTCAACTGTGTCAGATTATGCAACAGGTCAAGAGTTTGCATGGTTTTTTTTTGTGCACCCATGCCAGAATTTTAGCGGTAATGTTTTTGTAATTGGTTCTCGTTCAAAATGTTTAGTACTTGCATTGACCATGTACTTGAAAAGAAATGGTCCAGCATTAAAGCATTATACCTGGTGTATATCCCATTGCACAGGTTCGCATGAGGCCTGTAGGCCTTGTTAAATTTTTTACGCATTTTAACGAACCTATGAGCTTATGCGATGGCGCAGCGTCGTCCGTCCGCCATCGTCCATACATTTACCAATGCTATCTAAAAAACTAGCAGCGCCAAATTTTTGGAAGAATCAGTCACATGTCAAACTATCGGTGAGCTTATTCTTTGGCTAGCTGCATTTACATAGATTTTACAGGGGAAAAGCTAAAAAAACTTTCAAAATCTTCTTCTCCGAAACCTACCAGCCAAATTGTTCGATATTTCGAAGAAATAATCCCAGAAACAATCTCTCTCAAGTGTTTTCGAATGGTTTCAGTATCATTACCAGATTTAATGCAGATTTTGGTCACATAAGTCATATTTAAAACTGAAGTATTATTGGCCACCTGCATCAACCTTTTTAGTTCAGCTGACATTAAGTCATCTAAGCTATAGTCGTGGTCCATTGTCCGTCGTCCGTCTAGCTGTCCGTCCGTCCGACGTGCCGTCCGTCCGCCCGTCCGTAGATGTGGCACGTTTTGAAACCGTAAGACCTATAGGAATCCAAAATTCGGCGTAATGTTAGATGTCCCCAAGATCTCCTACCAAGCCGAAAACTGGGTCTTTGCGACTTCGTTCCTTTGAGAAATTAAGGAAAAAACTCAATTTTTATTAAAAACCTATTTACACACTTGGGGACTGCCTAATATCCAAACCACTCATCTGTTTTTCCTCATATTTACCATAAATATTCTTCTATATAGTTTTATGTACATTCCCGAAATTAGGTCTGTATTATAGAATTCAAACAAGTTATGAGCCCAAACATAATGCATTTTGTAAAAAATCAGAAAAAAAGATATTTTATCACTTAATACAAAACATGTTGAAGCTAAGGACTTTTTTTCCAGTAATATAACTTTAATTAATCAAAATTAGATCAAAATCTTTTAAATTTTTAAGGTATTAGCAAAAATAAAAAATTGATACCTTAAATTTTGCCAAACTTTGACCATGGCACGTTTTTTTCTTGTTAGTACATTTGATTTAATTTTCACAGCAAGTTTACATATGGATTTAATCTGATGAATTTTGAAATTTGAAAAAAAGTATCTATTAAAGTTTTTTAGAGGCCTTAATGTATTCGTATTTTTTTAGCATCATTACCCAACTTTTGTTTACTACAACTTTGCCTGGTAATCAAAAAATTGGCATCATGTTAGATGTCCCGAAGATCTCCTTCCAAGCCAAAAACTGGGTCTCTGTGACCTTCTTCCTTCGAGAAATTGTTCAAGTTATTAGTGTAAATATAAAATCAGTACCTTAAATTTTGCCCAAATTTGACAATGGCACTTTGTTTTACCTGTAACTGCTGTGGATTTAATTTTCACATCATGTTTTCGTTAGCATTTTATCTGTTAACATAAAAATTTTGTTGATCAAACCAGTTGATCAAAAACTGGAGATTTTATTCAAGTTTTCAAGCACCATGTCATATATTGTTTATATCAAGCTAGTGTCATGCAGTTTGCTAGAGCTCAGCTCCCCAGCTTCACAGGTCATTTGGCATACAGTTAGAGGTCTCCAAAATCCCTTACCATGCCAAGAATTTGGTCACTAGGACTTAGTTCTTTCGAGATATTTAGGAAAAACCTCATTTTTCCATTAAAAACCCATCGTTACACTTCAAGACTACCTAATTATCAAAACCACTGATTTGACTTTGATCATATATAATAAACATATTTTTATATACATTCGCTATGCACATGCCAGAAATGATTTCAGTATTGCGTAATTGTTTTTAAGTTATTGGCCCAAACATAATGCACTTTTTAAAAAATCAAGAAATATATTTACTCCCTTAACGAGAGGATTTCTGAAGCTAGAGATTTTTTTGTCAGGGATGTAACATTATTAATCAAAAATCAATTGAATACCTAAATATAGAATTAGTACCTTAAATTTTGCCAAACTTTGACCATGGCACGTTTGTTTCCTGTGAGCACTGTTGATATAATTTTCATGTCATGCACACATAAGGATTTCAGCTTTTAAGTTTTGAAAGCTGTAAGAAATTGGCCAACAATTGTAGCTTTTATTAATATTTTAATGAGATTGTCAGACTCAGGCTCTCCCCAGCCCCTCTTCAGTCACCTGTATGTTGATCTGTTGACCTTTCAGCAAATTTTGCACGCTTGGGGCAAGGCATACACTGGGGCAGCCAGGCAGCTTATGGCCAGCCACAGTTGATCCAGGTGTCCAACCCAACTCATCTAGTAGTTGTTTTGACCAACAACATAACAATAAACAATAAATTAATAATTTTTATTGGTTTTTATTATCAAATTAAAGAAAAATTAATAGAAAAGGAATTTGTTAGTTGGTGAGTAATAGGAAATTAACTTGCAGTTACTGATGATGTAAGAATCTTGTATGATTCGATAGAATGTCACGTATTCCAAATAACACCATGCAGTCACCTATGGTATTTTTCAATTCAATTTTAATGATAAAAAATCATATTATTCATTACTAATCATTAGGGATCATATGAAGGAAATCAATGATAGACAAAGATGCAGTTGATAATATTAATCTAGATTCCTACTGTGTCTAGTGTGTAGATTGATGTGAAAGTATTCCAAAGTGAATATATTACATTTATTTTTTAGCGAACCTGTGAGCTTATGCGATGGTGCGGCGTCGTCCGACGTGCGTCGTGTGTCGTGCGTCGTCTGTACGTTAACCATAGCTATCTCAAAAACGGCAGGAGCTAGCATCACCAATTTTTTGCAAATAATCAGTCATCCCAAAAACTATTGGTTTACCATTGGCAGATTGCCAGTGCCTTGATGTTGGCCATTAGCCAAGATGATGTCAGCACTATAAATAGATTTGGCACAGTGCCAGGATTGGAAGAACTGCAGCCAGGTATACGTCAAGAGTTCACTCAGTGCAGTAGCTGCATTCTATTTATAGCTTTGGCAGACTGCTCACTGCATCATATTTGGCACCAAAGTTCAGCCTGAATCTATTTATAGCTTTGGCAGACTGCCAAGTGTGTCAGTTTATGCAACAGGTCGAGTTCACTCAGTGCAGCAAGTTCAGGTCAAAAGTTCACTCAGTCTAGCCAGGTGCAGGTCAAGACTTCACTCAGTGCAGTAGCTTGAGGCAGCAATTTGTCACAGGTCACTCGGGGGCAACTGCCTTACTCACCTAAGCCTTGTCAGCCCAGTGCATCAAACTCTGGGGAAGTTTGATGTATTTGACTGATATTTTGACCTGTCTATGCGTCTTTGATGGTATTCTCATATACAAGACAGGTGGTGCCACCTACATTGACTTTTGCAGTGTACGCGCCTGCTTATTTCTACAGAGGAATTTGATACATCAGCTTAAAATTGGGCATGTTTATACATATCGGGTAGGTCTATAGTGTCCAAGACTGGTGGCTCCACCTACAGTAATTTTTGCACAGTGTATGTCCCTGCTTATTTCACAGGAGGGGTTTGACATATCAGTCTGACATTGGGCATATGTATATATCTCTTCGTTGTATATAAGACTGATGGTGCCAGCTACAGTCATTGTATCCGCCAAACAGGGTTTTGCGGATAGTATGTTTTCAGTCAGACGCCGACGCTGCCGCCATCGCCGCATAGGTTTCCGGAGCACTCCTCCTTAACCACTGGGCAGAATTTTTTAAAATTCAGAATTATGATCGGTCACATGTGAACTGCTGCGCCCTCATTTTTGGTTTACCTCTGACCTTTCCTCTTTGTCCAGCGTCCATTTGTGCGTCTGTTTCCACACATAAACCCACATATCTCGGGAACCGTTTGACCGATAAGGCTAAAGATTTTGCACAAATGTAGCCCTTGGAAAGCTTTATAACATAAACTAAAATGGTGGCGCCACCTGCAACTATTTTTGCACAGCGTCCATCTGTTCATCTGCCTTGGGATAAAAACACTCATATCTCTGCATTGGTTGGACTTATCAACCTGAAATTTTGCATGTGTATACATCTTTGGCAGCTTTCTTGATTTTATGACAGGTGACGCCACCTACATTCAAATTTACGCTGCAGACATCCAAGCTCATATCTCAGGAACCATTTGACCGATTGGGCAAAAAGTTTGTATGTTTATAGATCTCACAAAGCCTTTAATCATACGCAAAACTGGTGGCGACTCCTGCAAGCATTTTTGCACAGCGTCCGTCTGTTTGTTTGCCGTGGGATAAAATCACTCATATCTCGGCAGTGGTTTGACATATCTGCCTAACATTTTGCAGGTTTATACATCTTGGATGGCTTTTTGGATTTTGTGGCAGGTGGCACCACGTACATGTATGCATACGCTGCTGACAGTCAGGCTTATATCTCAGGACTGGTTTGACATATCCCCCTGAAATTTTGCATGTGTGTAGATCTCACATAGTTCTTAATCATACACAAAATTGGTGGTGCCACCTGCAACCATTTTTGCACAGCGTCCGTCTGTTTGTCTGCTGGGGCTAAAATCACTCATATCTCAGTAGTGGTTTGACTTATCTGCTTAAACTTTTGCATGTTTACACATCTTGGATATCTTTCTGGATTTTTTGGCAGGTGGCGCCACCTACATTTATGTAAATGCTGCAGACATTCAGGCTTATATCTCAGGACTGGTTTGACATATCCCCCTGAAATTTTGCATGTGTATAGATCTCTCATATCTCTTAATTATACACAAAATTGGTGGCGCCACCTGCCACCATTTTTGCACAGCGTCCATATGTTCATCTGCCTTGGTATAAAAACACTCAAATCTCTGCATTGGTTGGACTTATCCACCTGAAATTTTGCATGTGTATACATCCTGGACAGCTTTCTTGATTTTATGACAGGCGCCACCTACATTCACGTTTTAAGCTGCAGACATCCAAGCTCATATCTCGAGAACTGTTTGACCAGTTGGGCCAAAATTTTGCATGTGTTTAGATCTCACATATCTCTTAATCATTCACAAAATTGGTGGCGCCACCTGCCACCATTTTTGCACCGGGTTGGCCTGTTTGTCTGCCGTGGGCTAAAATCACTCATATCTCAGTAGTGGTTTGACTTATCTGCCTAAAATTTTGCATGTTTATACATCTTGGACAGCTTTCTGGATTTTGTGGTAGGTGGCGCAACCAGGCTATTATGCAACACACCTCAGTCTGTTTCCCCTTGCCACTCAATCCATGCCTCACTTCACCTTTCCCACACTGATTTTGGTGGATACACGTAGTCGCTTGTTGACTACCCATATTCTAGTTTTTGTGTTGTGTGCACCCATGCCAGAATTGCAGCAGTGATGTTTGTTTAATTGTTTCTTGTTCTAAGTGTTAAGTACTTGCATTGTTCATATACATGTTACACGTGTTCTTGAAAAGTAATGGTCCAGCATTGAAGCATTATACCTGGTGTAATCTCATTGCACAGGAAGGCCTAGTTTTAATACAAATAAAAGCCATAAAACCAAGTACTTATGATCATTATTTAAATTTATGAATTTTGTATATTCTGGATTCTCAACATCATTGTTTGGCTAAAACTGAATAAATACCAGACATGGTGCGAATACCCTGCAAATATATTTGAATACGAATATGAATATGTACTATTTTCGTGAATTATTTTCAATTTTCAAATTTTAATTTATAAATTAGCTATTAGATTTTATTTAAGTTTTCCACAGTTAAAAACTTTCAATTCATTACCTGAGGATTTTTATGAATAGCTGCACTGGACAGCTGCAGAGCGCCATATCTTATAGTCTTATCTGCAAAACTCTTGTTTCAAATTATGTATCATTACAAAAATGACTTTTAGGTGGCCTTGTTCAAGTTTACTAAAATGATTTTTGGCTGAATTATTTTACCTTCGTCTTTTTTCCACATTACTGGACTGTGAGATAGTTAGGTAAACAGCTACTAGATTTATTGCATTAACAGACTGAGCTCTGTGGCTATATAAGAAGAGCTATACAGGCAACATATATAATTGGTGTCCATATTTAACTTATGTGTAAGATAAGTCCATGAATAAAATATATATCTGTATTCTGATTTAGCTTTCAATAGGCATCTGTTTTAGCCTAAACATTTGATTAAAAAAATTCTTATGATTAAGTCAGCTTGAAAAAAAGCATTGTAGCCAAAGTCTATCAGTGTAAAGGTAAAAAAAGTTGGGGTTTATGCTGTGATATTACCGACGATGTCGGTCTCATTCGACTTTACACTTTCATCAGTACCTTCAGACTGGTGGTGCTACCCATATTTTTTAAATTTTTACATATTTTTTTTCTCTATTTTATAGACCTTCAAAGAAGCAGTTGTCTGTTTACACTGCACAAATCATATCAGTTTGGCCTTGAATCTTCTAACTTGACATCCAGGGAGGTCAATGAAATATCTCCTTGTAAATCTGAAAGTACCTATATTCTCCGAGCTGTTTGGCTCCTAAGTACCCCCGGAATAATTATAAATTTGATACAAAAACAACAGTATCTGAATTACTATTTCATTGATCGCCATGATTCTATACACGTATATTGATCATGGAGTGTTTCATCAGTTCCTGCAAACTAGTGGCGCCACCTCTATTTTTTTAATTTTTACACATTTTTAGCTCAGCTGACACTAAGTCAACTGAGCTATAGTCATGGTACTTTGTCCGTCGTCCGTCCTTCCGGTCGGACGTCCGTTAACAAGGCACGTTTTGAAACCGTTAGACCTACGAATCCAAAATTCAATATAGCGTTAGATGTCCCTATGTTCTCTTACCAAACCTGAAACTGGGTCACTGTGAGTACTTTGCTTTGAGAAATTAAGGAAAAAAGCTTCATTTTCCAGTAAATCCTATTGTTACACTTCAAAACTGCCTACAATGAAAACCACTGGTGTAAACTGTTCATATATGATATAACCGTATCTGCCTATATTACCTATGTACATAAGAGAAATTAGGTCAATATTGCATAAATCTGTGATGTTATAGGCCAAAACTTGATGCACTTAGTCAAAAATCAGGAAATATATTTACTCACTAAACATGATAATTGTCAAGCTAGAGCTAGAGCTCATTTCAAGCACACAGTCGGCCCTCTATAATGGGGGCCCCTCGGGACTGGGTCAAACTGCCCACTCTATAGAGGTACCCGCTATGTTGAGGTTACAGCTGCCTCAGTCAGTGCTGCCACCTACTTTGAAATATTACCAGAGTTGCTCACGTTTTAGGACTATTTCATTAATTTGATGCATGTATTTTTTCCCGGTTTTTTTAAATAGGGGTTAATAAGTAAAATAAATAATCATATATATATATATTCAGGGTTATACCTAGACAAATTTGAGTGCCAGCTAAATTTACGGTCAGTGGCGAGACAAGCGAAGGTGGTAACGGCGGGGGGTTCAGAGGCACTCGGTTTCGGAATATGTAAGTTTATATTTGCAATGTTTTAATTTGTTATAGTTATTTCTAGCTCAGCTGGCCATAAGTCATCTGAGCTATAGTCATGTCCTTAGTCCGTCGTCCGGCCGTCCGTTAACAGACACATTTTGTAATCGTTGGACCTACGAATCCAAAATGTTGCATACAGTAAAAAGTTTGATTAACAATGCATCCACAATCTTTTTTATGATGTGGCTCCTGTGACCTTCAACTTTGATGTCAGGACCCTGAAAATCAAAATGAATTTACTTAAATGGTGGGTCATTTATAAATCAAGTTTGAAGCCAGTCAGTCTATCGAAAGCAGAATTATCATCCAATAAACTAATTTGTGAATGAATGCCCTGTGACCTTGACCTTTGACCCCAAATCGAATAGAAACCTCTATAAGCAAGTAAGAAATATCATGATGATGGAAGGTTTGTGATGAAAAGTTCGGCTTGAAATGCATACATATTCTTTTTAATGAAATGGGTCCTGTGACCTTGACCTTTGACAGTTGGAACCCAAAGTCGACAGGATTCTTGAATTATTGTTGAGCCATATATAAGTTAGTTTTGATACCAATATGTCAAACTAAACTGGAGTTATAATCTGGAAACTAATTTGTGAACAGATGGCCCCTGTGACCTTGACCTTTGACCTTGTGACCACAAATTAATTTATGCTCTCCCCATACTGGCAAGTCAGCTTAATGTGCAAGATGGAAAGTTTAGGATGAAAAGCTTGGCTTAAAATGCAGCCATAATCTTTTTTTAAATAAGTGAGTGTTGTGACCTTGACTTTTGACCTAATGACCCAAAATCATACAGGTTCTTTCTTTAGTGGTGGGCCATGTGTAAGTCATGTTTGGAATCCATATGTCAAACCAACCACAAGTTATCATCTGGAAACAAATTTAGTGGATGGACGGATGGACAGACAGACAGCTAGAAAACAGACAGACAGACTGGGTGATTACTGTAGGACATCCAATTGTGATCAATAAACGCACCAGGTTTTTCTGCAACTAGATGATATCAAAGCTGAGAAACTGACATTATTGTTGTAATTTTATAGTAAAAAAAAATAGAAAAATATTCGTAAAAATAAGAAAAAATACAGGTGGGGCCACCACTTTTCGGTTACTGACAAAACTAGTCATGGTCATTATTCAAGGCAAGATTCATGACAATCCATGCATTAATTATCAAGATATTGGAGGTTTTATATCAATTTTTTATTATTCTGGGGGGAGCCCCAAAGTTCGGAGGATATAGGTCGAAGTGACCTAATTTCAAGTTTCCAAGAGGACTTTTAGCTCAGCTGACTATAAGTCTTCTGAGCTATAGTCGTGGTCCTTTGTCCGTCGTCCGTCCGGTTGTCCGGCCATTAACAGGGCACATTTTGAAACCGTTGGACCTACGAATCCAAAATTTTGCATACAGTTAGATGTCCCCAAATAAAAAAATTGGGTCACTAGGACTTAGTTCCTTTGAGATATTAAGGAAAAACCTCCGTATTCTATAAAAAAAAAGCGATTGTTACACTTCAAGGCTGCGTAATATCAAACCACTGATCTGTTTTCAATCATATTTAGTATTCATATTTTCCCATACATTTTCTAAGGACATACCAAAAATTGCAGTATTGCATATTGTTTTAAAGTAATGGGCCTAAAGGTAATGCAATTTTTAAAAAATCATGAAATATATTTACTCACTTTTCATGAGAACTGCTGAAGCTGGAGACTTTTTTTCAGGGATATAACTTTATTTTATTAAGATTCAATAGTTTACCCAATATCAGATCTGAATTTTGCAAATTTTTCATGTAATTACCATAAATAAAAAATCAATAACTTAAATTGTGTCCAACTTTGGCAATGGCACGTTTTTTCCCAGTTAGCACTGTTGATTTAATATTCACAGCATATATATATATATTAGAATTTAATCTTTTTAAATCTGAAATTTCAAAGGATTCGATTGATAGAGTAGTTTTTATTCCAGTTTTCATACACCATGTCAGGTGTTGTATACATCTAGCTAACCCTGTAGTTCAGCCTTCCCTTGTACTATGTAACCCCCTCCAGGCAGCTTGCCTTGGCTCAGCTTTGCCACTACTAGCAGGCTTCTGATTTAACTATTAATGGAAAAAGAGGATATGCCAAAAAATAGGCTTTTTATAAACTTAAATGCAGTATTCCCTTGAAAGTGAAATAAAGGTATTAGTCCCTTCTGTCCACTTTTCTGTCCATCTGTAATTTTTCATATGCATCACAGTATCTCAAACTTTTACTGTTTTTCTTCATGAGAGTCTTGTCAGACTATTAGTTTCGCAATTATATATTTAGAACTTTACTATAACCAAGTAGAAGGGCCTCTTTCTTCTTATCTTCTTATATGCTAATATATATGAAAAACATCACAATTAAATATTTTCCATATTTTGCATTTGCAAAAATTTCAAACTTCAGCTGAGCACCGTGGCCCATGGGTCCCTTGTTATGGACCTCCCTAGAGTTTTAGTGACAAGCTTCTAGGGACAGTGGTTACGATTTGTGTCCTGCTAACGGCCGGCCGGACGGACGACGGACAAAGCGCCATACCTATACCTCAGTTGACTTGCAGTTAGCTGAGCTAGCTAAACACTGCTGATCTGTTTTGATCATATTTCATATACATATTGCTCTATATATTTCCTATATACTTTCAAAAAATTATGTCAGAAATGTTTATTTTTTTTTAAGTTTTGGGCCGAAATATTATGCACTTCATCAGGAAATCGGGAAATATATTGACTCACTTAACATGAGAATTGCCGAAGCTAGAAATTTTTTCAGGAATATAACTTTATTTAATCAAGATTCAATCGTATAATGAAAATTAGATCTGTATTTTGAAATTTTTTAAAGTTATTAGTATAATTATAAAATTAGAACCTTAAATGTTGCCCAAATTTTACCATGTCACTTTTTTTATTTAATTTTCACAGCATGTTTACATGATTATTTCATCTGTTAAAATCTGAAAATTAAAACCAATTGTTCAAAAACTGTGGATTTAATTCATGTTTTCAAGCACCATGTCAAGTATTGTTTACATCAAGTTAGTGTTATGCAGTTTGCTAGAGCTCAGCTCCCCAGCTTCCCAGGCCAGCTCTCAGTTTGCAAAATTTTACATACACTTAGGTATCCCCAAAATCCCCTGCCACGTCAATAATTTGATCACTAGGACTTTATTCTTTGTAGATATAAAGAAAAACTTCATTTTTCCATTAAAAACCCATTGTTATACTTCAAGACTGCCTTATATCAAAACCACTGATCTGACGTTAAACATATATAATATACATATTTTTCTATACATTCGCTATGCATATTTCAGAAATGATGTAAGTATTGCATAATTGTTTTAAGTTATGGGCCCGAACATGATGCACTTTGTAAAAAAAAGTCAATAAATATATTTACTCCCTTAATTTGAGAATTGCTGAAGCTAGATATTTTTTTTTTTTGTCAGGGATATAACATTTTTTAATCAAGATTCGATTTTATACCCAAAATGTTTCCATATTTTCCCAAATTTTTTAAGTTATTAGCATAAATATAAATCATTACTTTGAATTTTGCCCAACTTTGACCATGGCACGTTTGTTTCCTGTAAGCAATCATTTTTCCTATCATGCACACAAACGGATTTCAGCTTTTTAGTTTTGAAAGTTGAAAGAAATTGGCCAAAAACTTTAGCAGACCTAGGCTTTACCCAGCCCCTCTTCAGTAACCTGTATGGCACCTTGTTGACCTTTCAGGCAAATTATGCACGCTTGAGGCGGACATACACTTGGCAGCCAGGCAGTTTAGGGCTTGCCACAGTTGATCAAGGTGTCCAACCCAACTTATCTAGTAGTTGTTTTGACCAACAACATAACAATAAACAATCAATAAATAATTTTTTTTTATAACAAATTTAAGAAAAATCTATAGAAAAGGAATTTGATAGTTGATGAGTAACAGGGAATTACCTTGCAATTACTGTTGTTGTAAGGATCTTGTATGGATGGATGAAAATGTATTCCAAATAACACCATGCAGTCACTTATGGTATTTTTCATTTTAATTTGATTAATAATAAAAAAATATATTATTCATTACTAATCATATGAAGGAAATTAATGATAGACGAAGATGCAGTTGATAATATTGATATAAATTTCCAGGTCTTTTCCAAGTGTTTTAGCTTGTTATTTTATATTTATTACCAAAAAAGGAGAAAAATTAAAATGTCAAAATTTTTTAACTTTTACTCAGACAAGTACTGATAAAGATGGCAATATGTTTTACTTATGACAGTAAGACTCACAAGAGTATTTAAATGTTCACAAGACTATTTAAATGATCAAAATTTATATTACTGGTTCCTTTATTTCAGTTAAAAAATTAAACATGCCCATCTCTAGTTTGCCCCTTGAATGATTTATAGGCTGTTCTTATCCTCAGGTTATTTTTTTTACACCTTTAATGGTTTCATAGCTGAGACTACTTTTAATTATTTTCTTATACATTTTTTTTTACATATTCGAATATGATAAAATAAGATCTTAGACAAGTTCTCATTATGATTACTGTAATATTAAAAATTGTCATAAGATTCTTGCTGTGTCTAGTGTGTAGATTGATGTGAAAATACTCCAAAATGAATATATTAGTTTTATTTTTTTTAATATAAATTAAAGCCATAAAACCAGGTACTCATGATCATTATTTTTATTTGTGAATTTTGTATATTCTGGATTCTCAACATCTTTGTTTGGCTGAAACTGAATAAACACCAGACATTGTGCGAATACTTTGCAAGTGTATTTGAATACAAATATAATTTCATAATTTCATGCACAGAATAGGAATACAGGTAAAAATGAAAGTATTTGAATACAAATGCAAATACTTTCAAAATGTATTCATGAATGCATTCATGAATGTATTTTATAATAATATTTCAATAATCATTTCAATTATATTATTTTAAAAAATCATATGATTCTCTTATTATTTTTAATTTTAATTATTAAATATGGCACAATATTTGTTATTAAATTTCAATAAAAAGTTAAACTCTTATATTATATGTGCTAATGCTACTCTTGGGTAGGGATAACCTTAGATTATTTAATAACAGTTAACTCATTTGTAAAAAGCATTATTAACATAACTGATAATGGACAGATTTTTTTCAAATACGTCTACTGCAATGTATAGTTATATGGCCAAGTCAAAACCTGTGTGACAACAGCACTCCATTTGTAAATAATATAAATGACATCAATCCTCTTCCCTGTCTACAAGGATATTATCAAAATCTCACATAACTTGAGTTGATTCATCTTGTAAACATACTTATGAAGTACAATTTTTTTTTTTTATATTTGTATTTTATCGATTTTTAATATATTAATACAGAATGTCTTGTTCAGGATCTTGCTCTTCATACTCCAGGCTTATAAAATGCTTGGAATGTGCTTATAAACAAAATATATATGTAAAATACAAAAAATATGAACATATGAATACAAAGACAAAGATACTAGTGAAGAAATGGACGCTGAGGACAAAAAAAAAACACATCTCCCCCCCCCCCCCCACGTGTGACAAATTCGTGACAAATTCACAATTTTCTTAGTTGATGGATAAGCGTATATAAGATCGCTGCCAGAAGATATAACATATTACATTTCATAGTTCAGGGTGGGGTGGGTATTGGGGTGGGACGGTTCTAAGGCCCGACAGCGCCCAATTCTGCACTGTCAAAAATATATACCTGCAAATTCAATCCATTTAGATATACAATACCACGTTTACGTAATAACTGTAACATGCACATTGTGAAGCATATTAGAATATAGCAATACAGGAAAAGGAAAAGGAAAGAAAATGTGTAAATATCATCATAAAAATACTAGAATACATATGATCACATTTAAACAAGTGACCGTATATATATATATATATATATATATATATATATATATATATATATATATATATATATATATATATATATATATCAAATGTACAAATTTTGTTTATTACATATGAAACACATTTAATCCACAACCGTGACCGCATAAAAGGAATCGTCCTTCACGCGACCGCATACGGCGGCCTCAGCAACCGCGTAAGTGGAATTGTAGCTCAAGTCTGTGCCAACATGCGACCTTCACTCTGCATACGGCAAATAATGGTGTTCGTGGAAAAACTTTTGAGATGCTTTTGATCACTCGTTCTTGTAATGGAATCGATCAATAAGCGTTTGAAAATGACATAAAAATATAAAACAATTATACTCCCAAGGAGAGTAACAAGGCACAAATCTAAAAAAGAGTTTTTCTGCAATGACAGATTTCGTTTTTCCAAAACGTGCACCTTTGATGTTAAATGCACATAATCAATTTTAGGCCTGTTCTCTCACACTATTAGTTCACTTATGCTTTATCAGAAGTTTCCCAGAACAAGGGACCCATGGGTCACGGCGCTCAGCTGATCGTGATTGGACTATAAATGTTTCTCCACTGTGATACTATATCGAGTCGATAAAGCTTATGAATATCATGGACATGTTGGGCTATTATAAAGGAATGTAATGTAATATGTGAGTAAATGATAAATGAAATACCTGACTGATGGATTAATAGAGTCAAATATAGTGGTTTATTTTTTATTTATTAAGAAGGGGTTGAAAATTGTGATATATTTGAGCAAATATGAATGCAATGACAGCAGTAATAAGCAGTATTAGAATGATGATAAGGCTATTTGTTGAAGGATCTAAAGTGTATGGTAGTCTGCAAGCTTTCAATTTGACAGATATGATGTTATGATTAACTATATGCTGATAAAGTGATTTATGAATTTGTGACTGTATGACACAATATCTCTTTAGTCTTGACAAGGTACATTATTGTGATGCCCACTATGTCTACATATTACACAATATTGACATAATTTCTGGCATGTACATAGGTACCTATGGACGAATAGTTATACAAAATATTAAAGTATGAATATATCTGATTCATCTTTTTTTTCTTTTTTTTTTTCCTTTATTAACATTACCCGATCATTTACATGAAGCCCGATTCACCGATCGGAAATGAAACGAGCTAATGTGGAACAATGACAGTTTTTTGTTGACAATACAATTGAGCATTTCCCTATCATTATTTACATACAAGTACCCATAAGCATAATCGCAAAAACACATCTATCGTGACCGATTAAACAATATCTATGTTCATTAGATTTCTCGACTGTAGTTGGTTTTCTAAAAGAAATTGTAAGTTGTAATTTTGGCCATATTTAAATTTACTAATGCACATCTTGGCGATTAAAATAACTTCATTTAAACGTAATATTTCTCCCTTATTGAAACCTTCAGTCGATGTAAATCCTAGAATTATATCGTGTTGTTTCAGAAATATTTGTTTACCAAGGCAAAATGATATTGTTTTGATGACTTTAGACCAAAATTGTTTAAGATGTTCACATTCATAAAAAAAGTGCTCGATGTAATCTATTTTGTCACAGTAATTGCATGTGTTTTCGTCCTTAATTCCCTTTTTGTTTAACAATATATTCGTAGGATAAATGTTATGAAGAATTTTCCATTGCAAGAGTCTAAGTCTTGTTTCACGTGTACATGTTCGTGGTAGAAGCCAAAGTAGTTCAGATAATGTTTTTTGGGGGTATTTTTTCTTCCATATTAGAAAGGAATGAGGATCCACAGTTTTGTGTTTAGTTATAATGCGTCGTATGAGACTGACTGTGCATTTTTCTATTATATGGTCACTGAATTTCAACAATCTTAGATGAGTATTTAGTTGTGCATTCGGGTGTTTACGTAAAAATGCTTTTACTGATGTCGCCACGAGCTGGTATTGTATCAGTATGTCTGCGCTATTCCCTAGGCGTTGTTTAACATTTTCCAGAGACATTGTATCTCCAGATTCGATAAAATCTGAGACTAGCACGAAGCCGCCCTTTATCCATGATTTAAGAAAAAGGGGGTTCTTATTATATGTAATATTTTTGTTATTCCAGATAACTGGAGATATATCTGAATGATTCTGTCGGTCAGTATTAAGCCAGGAATGTAACACATTGCGGTAGAAGGTGGACTCTATATTGGCAGATCCTTTAAAGTCTTTTACGGCTACGTTACTTTCGAAAACACTTAGATGTCTCCCCACTTTTCCATAATAAAATAAAGGGATGTTCTTCCAGGTTTCTGTTGTCTCACTATTCAGCAGTTTTACCCATTTTATCTGCAGAGCTTGTTGCAAGTCAAACATATCAATAACCTCTAGGCCACCTTTACGGAAAGGGGCTATTAAAACTTTTCTCTTTACTTTTTCAAAGGCCCGTTTATTATTAAATTGTTTCTTCCACAAAAATTTGTACATAGGTCGATTTATTTCAATCAAAGCCTTTTCTGGTAGTGTTAAAGCCTGTAACACATATATGAACTTGGATATATAAAATGTTTTTATTAAGATATTTTTTCCGAATATAGACAGATTACGTTTATTCCATTTATGTAACATATTTTCCGCATTACGTAGTTTGTCTTGCCAGTTACTTTCTATGAGAGAAGCAGGTTTAGTAGAACTAAATTTTATTCCAAGAATTTTGATATCATTTTCAGGAAAGACATTCCATTTTATGTTACTAATCTTATCTTGACATTTGGATTTTCTGCCTAACCATATAGCTTCAGTTTTATTTAAATTCAGTTCCAAACTAGATATTTGTGAAAACTCCGTAAATACAGACAGGGCATTTTCGATATCACTTCTTTCTCGTAAAAATAAGGTGGTGTCGTCCGCGTATTGGCATATCTTTATCTCATTGCGACCGTATCCCGTTAATGGTAATTTTATTCCTTTGATGTTCTCGGACTGTCTTACTTTACAAGCAATAATTTCTATAGCAATGACAAAGAGTAATGGGGAGAGGGGGCATCCTTGTCGGACCCCTCTTTCAACGTTGAACCATTTACTCAACCAGCCATTATATTGTACACAGCTGACGCTACTATCTCCTAAAACGTTAGTCCACCGTACATAATCGGGACCTATTCCGAATCGCTTTAAGACTGAAATTAGGAATTTGTTTGACAGTCTGTCAAAGGCTAGCAAGGCTCCATCTATGTTAGCGGCGTTTGTATATGTAGTGACGTCATCGATTAATCTGATGGCCGTGGCAATATTTCTGCCTTTCATAAAACCTACTTGATCGGGGTTAATTATGCTGGGCATAACTCCCTGTAACCTGATTGCTAAAGTTTTAGCTAAAATTTTATAGTCGGTATTAGTTACTGTGATTGGTCGCCAGTTATTCAAATTATTTTTTGGAAGTCCTTTACCTTTATGTATTAAATTACCACTCCTCTTTTTTGTGAAATAGATAGTTTACCTTCAGAGAAAGCGGACTTGAAACTCTCAGTTAACATTTTTCTCAGTCGGGACCAAAAGAATTTGTAAAATTCAGTCGTGAGACCGTCCAGACCTGGCGAAGAACCGTTTTTCATTCTTTTCAAGGCCTTCCCTAATTCTTGTTCGGATATCATTCCCTCACAACTTTCCCGTTCTGTTTCATTTAATTTTGGTAGCTCTACGTCGGTCAAAAATGTGTTTAATTGCGACTCCAGATCAACGTTATCATTAGCTGTATACACGTTTTTGTAATAGTTTTGCTGAGCCTTCAAAATGTTTTGTTGATCATATATTATATACCCGTTTTCGAGTAAAAGATTGTTCATTAATTTAGACGTTCCTCTGCTTTTTTCAAGCCCCAAGAAATATTTGTTATTTTTTTCTCCTTGTTCACGCCATTTTACTCTAGCACGGATTTGGGCACTTTTAGTTTTATGTACCACCATGTGATCTAATTTCATTTTAGTTTTGATTAATTTTTGTTCCAAAACCACATCCTTCGGGTTTTTAGCCATTTCTGTTTGAATTTTTCCAACTGTAGCGCAGTGCTCTCATTTTTAATCGCATGAGATTTTGCTTTGCTGAACGAAATTGAACATTGTTTTATTTCAAGTTTACATAATTCCCACCTATACTGTGGATCATAGTTATCCACTTTGGTCTGATCAGAGAATGTCGACAAGATCTTGTTGATATTTTTAACATACTGTTTATCCCTAAGAAGGGAATGGTTGAACTTCCAATATGAAGGGCCTCTGGGGGCTTCTATTGTTTTTACGGTAATGTAAACTCCCTTATGGTCAGAGCAGGGAAGGTATTTCATGCCAACATTAGTGACTATATTAGTGAGAGAACCATTTGTAAATATGTAGTCCAGTCTTCTTGCTGTAAATGGGTTAGTACGACTCCAGCTATATTCCCTAGTATGTGAGTTTTTATCTCTCCAAATATCATTGAGATAAAGAGAGCGGGTTAGGTTTCTGAAGCCCTTAACTTCCTGAGGTGCGTGGGGATTCCCTGAAATTATATCTAAATTATTATCTTGGACGGAGTTAAAGTCACCCATAAGGTGACAACTCGAAAGCTGTTTCATGCTTTTTAATTACCTGTCTCACAAGATCATAAAATTTAAGTTTTTCGTTTTTGGGGCATGGGGCATATGTTGAAAATACAATAGGTAGAACCATGCAAACAAAATGAGACTCCTAAAATTCTCTCAAGTTGCACTACTATGTTGAACTGTGTGATTTCATCATCTAATTGTTTGTAAAAAAGTACTGCAATACCTTTGCTTTTACCTGTTCCTGCGACATGAACGGAGTATTGACTCCATTGCATTTTTAAAGAATGGAACGCTCTATCGTCTAAGAATGTTTCCTGTAAGCAGGCAATGCTTACCTTATTTGTTTTCAGATGTTTGCTAATTGTGTCTCGTCTTTTCCTATTTTTAAGTCCATTACAGTTTAAACTAATAATATTAAGTGTATCCATGAACGAACACAATCTATTGTAGAACGTGTTTATCGTCCAATCACTAGTCCATGGGCGAAAAGCAGGGGGTCAGTTCCTGTGACTGTGGCCATTCAGTCCTCCTGGTCAGCTTTTGGGGTTGTCATCTGGCGAGGCTCCCGTGCGCGGCCTCTGCGTAGAGAACGTGGTTGGGGGTGACACCGAGGCCTTTCTTTTGCTGGTTTCTCTCTGGTATTCAATATATTGTGTAATGTCCATTCTTGATTTCTCGTCGCCTGTTCTTTGTGATTTTGATCGTGCTTTGGACGTGGTTCGTTCATTTGTTCTACCGCCCGATCTTCTTTGTTTTGAGTGGGCGCCCAGAGTTTCACTACCCGGAACATTCAATGAAGCGTGTCCCCCGAAATCTGACTCGTTGTCGCTCACTTCAGCTTGCGTAAATGG
This sequence comes from Sipunculus nudus, assembly GCA_026874595.1. NCBI lineage: Eukaryota > Metazoa > Annelida > Sipuncula > Golfingiida > Sipunculidae > Sipunculus > Sipunculus nudus. The sequence goes on from CM049312.1 coordinate 50,412,634, forward strand.
TACCTGGTTGCCCTCGGTGTTAATCTGATCAGTATAGATTTCGGCCGAGAGACCACAATCAGGGTCACCCGAACGATGCCCTGTTTGTAAACATACCTTACATTTTATGGGATTGACACAGTTCATTTTGTCATGCCCCTTTTCCAGGCAGTTTTTGCAAGTTGTTTCTGCTTGTTTCTCTTGATATCTCTGTTCTTTATGGTAGATTTGAGCATTGAATAGTCCAATATCTATTGATTTCGGCAGCGGTATATTCGGCGTTTCAATGTACAAAAACCGTTTGCCCGTTTTCCATCTGGTCAATTTTCCATTATTGTCTCTATCCCGTTCATCATAAATTTTAGATTTGTTTTTGCAGCCCAAATGTTCGAGAGATTTTTCAATCTCTTCATTATTCACCGAAAGCGGTATTCCACTGACTGTGACTCTAGTTGTTAGCACAGTGTTTTCATCTTGGTGTGACACTATAAATGGATTTAGTGCATGCGGGCTAAGGAATGTACCTCTGACCTCCATACCTTTAATCAGCAGCTCGTTTCTTGCTTGGGTTGACGCTGGGTATATTCTCCATAACCCTCTTATTCTCTGAGCTCCAACCATTGAGCCGTATCCAGCGGAGTCCTCAGCAGCAGCGCACAGTTCCCCCGTTGTATTTACCCACAAATGATGACAGCTATATTACAATATGAAGTACAAATTTAATTAAGCTTGAGTTATAAATAACCAAAGTTTCATTGCTGATAGCGTTTTTTTACGATCCTTAATATCTTTTGTTCCGGTCGCTGGGTTGCAAATGTTAGCTTTGTGCCATCATTAGCCACTTTACAGAATATGGAGGTGCTCATGTTAGCTGAACATAATAGGGAGAAGAGAAAAATGGGACTGCCCGAAAGTTCCCACTTTATAGAGGTGCCCATTTAGAGAGGTTCGGCTGTATAACTATATTTAAATTAGTTTTAAGTGTATACCAGAAACACATAAAAATTTTGTAATTTTTTTAAAAGTTATTAGCTTAAATGTAAAATCATTAACTAAAATTTTGCCCAACTTTGAATATGGCACATTTTTTATTTCCACTTGATGGATAAATAAGGTTTTAGGCCATATTAATAAATCTGAAATTTGAAAGAAATTTTCATACATCATGTCAAGTGTTGTTTACATCAAGCCAACCCAGTACAGGGGTCTGCAGTATGTGCCCTCACCTCTGTGAGCACTGTTACTTTAATTATCTTAGCTTGTACACATAAAGGAATAAATCTTTTATAATCTACAATTTGAAAACAATTTGTCAAAAACTGTAGCCTCTATTCAAGTTTTCAACCATCATGTCAAGTATTGTTTACATTACGCCAGCCCATTACAGTGTTTCGGGTATGCACAGCTTGTACGACAGCCCTGGCCTCCGCAAGCTATTACATAATGCCCTTAAATCCTAGCTCCCTTTACCCAGCTGACTTTGGGTGCCCCTCAGTTGCACATTTATGCCTGTAAGCACTTGATTTAATTTCATAGGATGCACTTTTATGGATGTAAGCTTTTAATGTCTTAAATTTGAAAGGTATTGATAAAAATTGTATATTTTATCCATGTTTTTAGAAGATTATGTCATAAAAATAACTGCTATTTATATCAGACATGGCCTATGCCATAGGTGGTGTGGCCACCTGAGGTTGTTTATGTAACAATTGACAGGTCAAATAACAAGATTAATCTTATAAATTCATGATTTTCAGGATTTAAATCCCAAGCTCTACATATTTATGTTGTTGATTTATTTATTTTATATTTTCAAATGTGATTAAACATTAGGATCATAAGTGCTCATTGACATGTTTGAATATATAATGAGTTGTAAATACTTTGTAGCATTTCATGCTTATCTCTTAAAGTTGGCTAGACCATGCTATGAATAACACTGGTACAATAAATAAATCAGGAATATTTGGCATACTTACATGGGATTTAATATTTAGCTCACATGGCCATATATTTAATTGTTAAGAACTATTAAATCTGCACATTCGTTTGTATTTAAAACGTATCCTTTCATATACACTTGGACCTATTAGTATTTTTTTCCTTATTTCCACAAGTTACAAATATTACACAGTGCAGATGCAATGTATACCTAACGACTTGTTATAACTTACTTATCAAATTTAGTTTATGCTCATTTGAAAATGGAAAATTTAATTTTTACAGCATTTTATTTCAGTTAATAAATTGAATGCGTATTATAATGCTTTAGCTCATGTCCATTATTCTATAATTTACAGGGTTTTATTAGTTCCCATTAGATATATTTACATGCATTTTACAGTCATTTAGTTGATATACAGAAACTTTTACAAATACATGAAATGTATCTTTTCATATAACACTTACGCCAATTTTTCCCTTATTGCTTCTTCAAATGGTTTCAGGCAACAAATTTCAGTTATTACACAGTGCAAATGTAATTTATACTTAATTGGCTTGTTTTAACATGTTCATTGAATGTATTTGCAAACATATTAAATTTATTGACATTTGATTTGTTTACCGCATTTTATTTCAGTTAATAAATTAATACTAGCTGCTCCCGTGGCTCTATCTGTTACATATTTTTGTAATGAGCTGATAGGAACTAAACGACGCATATTTTTATCCTAAGGTTTTTGCAGGAACTTTTGTCATGTGTTTCATGTACTGTAAATTGTCATGGAATAAGCAGGTCTGATGCAAAATTGATAACTTTCTCAGATAAAAAGAAAGCAGGTTGATATATTTCGATGAAAGCATTTAGCAAAGGAACCACTTCAGCATTCGTTCGTTGCATTGTCTTTCAGTAAATTAACGCAAAATGTAATATACAGATTTTGCTGAAAATTTGTAGAGGTAGAATAAAACTGCATCCGTAATCCATTTAATTTTATGAGGTAATCGGAATCATCATAATATATTTTTTTCCTAAGTACCATAATCACAATGCCACATAGGAATAATTATTAGAGCCTATTCCTTTGTCCCCGAGTAGAAGTCGCCCATTCGTTTGCAGTTGTTCTGCCACTCGCCTGGTGAACCCGTGTTTCTGAACCATAACATTGTTTTACATGAAACGTGCACGCATGAATGAACGACTGATTAGTAGATTCTGGCGGGGGTTTCAAAGACCCCAAAAGATTGAGGACCCTTAGAAGTGTGTGCAATCCCCCCCCACCCCCAGGGCTTCAAGCAACCCATTAACCGGCCGTACTATTAAAACCATGGTTATTATGGAAAGATACTTCTGAATGTATAAATATCAACATACCTGTAAACCTATAAAACGGTGATCGTGTAAAGGGTCCCAGCTCTTTGTGTCCACTCAACGGAAAAATGCTCCATATTAAAAGATTCATGTGGACATGTGTTCCGCGCCTGAATTTTTACTTCCTTTTGACAGAGTAAAATTCCTAAACAGGCGATATCATGGAAATGGGGTTCAGTGGGGATTACAGGTCGCCTCCTGAAAAGCATGACAGGCGAAAAATGTTTTGCTGAACATTTGTAGAGGGTTAGGGTAAAGACATATCAATAGTCCATTTCATTTTGTGGGTAATATGAATCACTACAATATATATTTTCTAATAAACCATTATGACAAAGAACCATTCCTTTGTCCCCGTGTGAAAGCCACCCATTCGTATTTATTTATTCTGCCACTCGCAAGGTGATCTTCTGTTAGTAAAGCATGACAGTGTTCACACACGAAACGCATACGCGTGAACACATGACTGATATTAAAGTAAATTCTGATGGAGGTCTGTACGCCCTGACAACAGATTCTAAATTGTTATCAATTTAAAGATGTACTGGTAATATTTTTTCATGTTTCACCGTCCCTACAGACAACGGATCTTAACAAATATATGTGATCCCACACACCCATTCACCCACCCCAAAGCGAATGATAATTAAGTTGTGGGGCTTCTTTTTTAAAACTAGAATATCAACAGAAGCTGGAAAAAGCCCTCAGCCAAAAGAACAGTGTTTATAGGTGGTAACAGTAACAAGTACAAAATATTTGTTCTCTCATGGATGTATATCTGTATATGTCTCAGTTATAAATTTAAACTTTTGAAAGGTATGTACCATGTTTTATAACAATCCACCATATACTTTTAGAAGATATTCTTCTCACAAGGCCAAAGTTGAAAAATCCGATAAAAATTCATTAAAATCAGAAATTTTAGGTAGTGCCCCCAAACTTGTGCGGCAGGTACAGACCATCAGTCCCAATGATCATAGTAAGTTTTGTGAAAATCCGACACTGATGAAATAAAATTCCTATGGTGAATCCTTTTAGAGATATCCCGCTCACACGGCCAAAGTTGAAAAATCCGATAAAAATTTATTAAAAATCAGAAATTGTAGGTGACGCCACCAAACTTGTGCAGCAGATAAAGACCATCAGTCCCAATTATCATAGTAAGTTTTGTGAAAATCCACCCAATGGTCTCTGAGAATTAAGCTTCTAAGTGTTTTTCTATAATCAGCTCTAAAACGTAGAAAAATAGGTTAAGGTCACCCATTTTCCAACTTGACCGAGAATTTGTCAATATACATCTTCAGCGAAGAAATAAAATTCCTACGATGAATCCTTTTAGAGATATCCCGCTCACAAGGTAAAAGTTAACGGACGCCGGACGGACGGACGGACGGACAGCTTGGGTGACAACAATAGCCCATCAGCCTAAGGGCTGGGGGCTAAAAAACTTCATAAAACACATGACTTGGCCGAACTTTTGAAACCGTGGTTATCATGGGAAGAAAGTTTTGAATGTATAAAAATCAACATACCTGTAACCAATAAAAAATTGTCAAACGATAGTCACATCACTGGACTCAGTGCCCATTGTTGACCAAACTGAAAAGCCCTCGCATTGAAATGGAGTCATGAGGAAAATTCCTCTAGAGGCGTTACAATGGATATGGAGGAGCAATGGGGATTATAGTGGACCTGCGTGACCGCGTATTGCACGGAAATGGCTTTTGGGCAGGACATGCGATCTGCACGGCCATAGTCTTAACAGGCCAGTGAAAATCCCAGAGGCGCCTCCTGAAAAAGCGTCACAGACGTCGAGAACCTAGTAGCACAAAAGAAATAGGGGCATCTAATGGCGAAAATATTACAATATTAAATTATTAATTATTCAGCTTAATATGGCATAATCCCGCAAAATAAAACAAACTTGTCCTAGAAGAGCTCTTCACCGATACGTCTGCCGAATTTGGAGGGTCAAATCAGAACGGAAAAAGGTAAACCGTGGTCTAGAAAAAACCCAACTTCGTATTAATTATATAGATTTATTATTAATCATTATTTGGCTCATGTCCATTATTCTGTAACTTACAGGGTTATATTTAAGCCTGGCTTTTCCCTCTGAGCTTATCAAATGCTAAAATGAAAAATCAATAGAAATAAGTATATTTTGAATTTGCTAAAACATTTCCAAAATTCAGCTAAGCGACGTGATCCATGGGTCCCTTGTTTCCTCTATTTATGAGACCTTCAAATGAAGCGGTCATCCGTTAACAGGGCACAAATAGCAGCTAGATGTAGAATAAGGTAACTGTAGATCTAAGGTCTATTGGCAAAATGCATGATTTTGAGCACTCTGGGAGTCATGTTACCCATTGTTCAAGATTTCTTGAATTCAACTGAGCGTCTTGGCCCATTGGCCACTTGTTTGTTGGTCAAATGTATCCTTCATATAACTCTCAGGACCATCATGTTTGTTTCCTCACTGCATTATTAAATGGTGTCATTTCACAATTTTCATGTCATTCAAAGTGCAACATGTACTTTAGTTGATGCTGATTTGAAATTGGAAAATTTTAATTTTTTTACAGTATTTTATTTCAGTGAATAAGTTAAATGTGTGTTATTATACTTCAGCTTATCTCCATTTTCTTCCTTATTTTATAATTGACAGGGGTTCATACTTTCCCAGGGGAGTGGTTATTTTACGCACTTATTACTGTCACATAGCTGAAATACTGATACTTGATATTTGATCATTAGAGGTTCCTGCATCTTTGATATAGTTCATTACAATGCACAGTATTAGTTTGGCAAGCATATATTTAGTATTTGTTATTTGGCCCTTTTCCCTTAGCTTATTTGTATGAAAAAAAAACAATACGAAAAAGTATATATATATATCGCATTTACTAAATTTCTTTGATTAAAATCCGCTCTATCTTGCATTTGCTAAAAATTTTAAAATTAATTCAGCAGAGCGCCGTGACCAATGGGTCCTTCGTTTTTCAGGAGTAGTGTGATTTATCGGCCTGAAATTTTGCACGTAAATAAATGGTGGTGCCACCTAAACTAATCTTCAGGTTTGTCCATCCGTGTGTTTTTGGTTACTTGGGCATCTCTAATGCCACAAATGTGGAGGTTGACACGTAAGGAGAGATTCCATGCCTCACTTCATCCATGCCACCGTCATTTGGCGGATGTACCTGTTATCCGTTGTCAGTTTCCCATATTCTAGTTCTCGGGTTCAGATTTTTAGTATAAGCTTTGTACATGTACTTGTACATATTTTTCAAATAATGGTCAAGAATGTTATCAGGGAAGCCTTAAACCTAATGCATAGCCTATTACACAGGTACATTAGGCCTGTATAGGCCTTGTTTTTAGCCCAGCTGACTTTAAGTCATCTGAGCTATAGTCGAGGTCCGTCGTCCGTCCATTAGACTGGCACGTTTTGGCACGTCCCGGAGGATATAGGTCACAGTGACCTAATTTCAGTTTCCAAAGATATTTTTTATTGACCTCCCTTGATATTCAGTAACTTGTTTCTTGGTTCAGCGGTTACGACGGACAAAGCGCCATTCCTATACCTCAGTTGACTTTCATTCAGCTGAGCAAAAGACTAATCAGCAGATTTCCTCTATATTGTGCACATGCATTGATATGAATCATATTCAAATAGGGGTCATGAACTTTAATATAAAATTGGCGTTTAAATGACTAATTCCATTCGGTGGAAATCTGATAAACATCACGTTTCATTAGAATGGGTGGATGGATTCTGATGGTAAATCAGAATGATTTAATTTCAAGGATAATAAGTTCTCAGATTTGAAAACTGGTGACCTTGCCCTTCATCTTCAATGTCAAAGTGGCCGCAATTTAGGATATTTATGAACCTCATTTTTCTTTTAAAAAGTAATGCATAGTTTTATCCTCCAATTTGGTACACCTATTTTCAGCCATGTTCTTTGAGAAGTTCAGCGACGGGTGACCTTGACCTTGAACTTAAAGGTCAATCAGTGTAAATTAAGGATATTTGTAAACATTTATGTTAAAAGTAGTGGCCAGCCAATGGGGTCCGGACCGCCCGCATTTCAGCCGCCGATAGCTTTTTCAAGGGTTTCAGACCTGTTTTTTGGCCTGAAAGTTTTTGTCGCGAGTACTCCTGGATTGGACCCATGCTTTTCCAAAATCCAGGTCCCGTCCCTGCTTGTTATCTACACTTGACCTGAGACACGATCTGGTGACACCCCCCCCCCCCCCCTTGATAGGATGGATAGATAGGTTAAATGTTCAAATTTTCGATGTTTAATTCATTTTTTTCTAGACTTTTCCTTAATTTTGTATAGGTTTTGTATTACAAGGGATTACAATGATTACAGTGAACATTTAATTATGTGTCTACAAACTGATGTTTTGCTATAAATGTGCGGATGTTCATGTTGTGAGGAATCCCTTTCTTCACTTAATACCTGTTACGTTCTTTTTTAACGTGCGTGAAACTGAATATCAATTTCAGTATTAAATTATAGATGAAAAACTAACAATTAGCATAATGTTATTGTTTCTCCCTCATCCAACCAACAGTGTGTATACCTTATTTGGATAGGGAACTTTTAATCAGTATTACGGAATCTCTAATTTTAGATAATAAAATGTACATTAAAATGAAACCTCGATTGTACAGAACATTTTTATAACATTGATCCAAAGGAAACTGTAAAAGATGTCCTATGGTGGTATTATGGATTTTTAGTGATTATATCTTTAACATTTTTTTAAAATTCAGTTTAAAGATTTTATAAATAAAATGTATGCATAATTTAACATGATATGAGGCAAACTAAAAAAAATAAAATAATGATGTAACTCATAATTCTAAATAAACTTATATTTTCACATTTTTTAAATTGCAAATAAATTGAATGTGATAATAATAAATAATAGAATCTAATGCAAACAAACAGTCATCATTCTCCTACCAAAAATGGATATGCTGAAAAAATAGGGTAAATATAAACTTGAAATCATTACTTCATAAGTCATGTCAGATGCCAAACAATGATTTAGTATTTAGTTATCTCTACATAACAGGGCCATTTCCTCTCAGATTTCAGATGATAATATATAAAAAGATAGCCCGTCCCTTCTGCCAAACAGAGGTGCCACCAGCCGGGGTCCACTATCGCTAGTTCAGTTGATCTTGCGACTGTTTAACCGGACTCTGTGTTTATACTTGTTACGGAACTTAATAACAGCAGATCACGTAGTCGTGACGAGATAAATTATAATTTATTCTTAAAACAATCCTAACATTACAATACACTACATCAATACAATTATACAGTATAACAACAGTGTAACATTAATCAATACAAATACAAAGTTTAACAAATCACTGTCACAACTCAAGAAATCCTTTAAAACAAATAATCCAGATGAACAGTTCACGTAAAACTTCTCAGAGAATAATATCTCGAAATCAATCTGTTGTAATCCAAAAGTGAAGTTCTGGCAATAATCCCAAAGGCAAACTGAAGACAATAAAATCCGTTGCAAGTTTCGAAGAATATCTATAAGTTCTGCAATTAACGAAAAGGTCCAAAAACTTCTCACACTCTTCCGTGTCCGCTGGATTTTTTCTCTCTCTCCTCCTCTCTCAGCCCCTATTTATAACTTTTTCATCCGAAAATACTAAATAATTGGAAAATCCCAAAAAACAATACACACGGTACAGGAACAGACTTGAAACATCTAGAACAAAGAACGTTGATATCTACACTTCAGACCCATACGTAAGCCAGGCCACTCGCATGTCTCCTATGGCAACGAACTATGCCCTAACAGACACATGTAAGACTCCTGCGCACAATAAACCAGGGCATACCTAACACGAATCAGAATGGCAACAGCGCACAATAAAAGAGACACCTGTAACGCTCCCCCTCCTGTATGAAACAAGCGTCCCATGGGTCATGACGCTCAGCCGACTGACATGTTGACAATATGTCCTTGCACAGGCAACAAATTAAGATAGGTGGCATCATTGTTCATGCATATTAGCTTAAGTTCATCAAGACCAAAACGCACACAAAATTTGATGACAATCTAACCAGCCTTTCCTGAGGAATCTGGCAATTTGTGTGTATTTGGCATTATTTCTGGGGTGCTCAAACATACCCTGAAACTCTGAGAATATCGGTCACTGTGACCAAATTTCAGGTTTCTAGGGAGAACTTTTGAGGAACTCTCAGGATGTCAAGTTAGATGATTCTGGGTCCAAGGTTATGATTTGTGCTTTACTTTGGTATCAAATTTTCAATTATTCTGAGGGGTGCTTATAGGCCCCATAGCGTAGGAAAATATGGATTAAAGAGACCTTAATTCACGTTTACAAGGAGACTTTCACAGATCTCCCTGGATGTTAAGTTTGAAGATTCTTCAAGTTTGAAGCCAATCTGTATAGCTAAAGCAGAATTATCATCCAAAACTAATTTGTGAATGGATTGGCCCTTGACCTTTCATCCTATGACCCTAATCGACAGGAATCTTACCCTACTGGCATGTGATTAATATCTTGGAGAAGAAAGGTTTGTGATGAAAAGTTTGGCTGAAATGCATACATTCCTGTTAAAGAAATGGTTTTTACACTTTTACACTTTGTTCATGAACGTGAGGGGATTGTGATCACTGAAGACTATTAAAGGCTTGACTGATGAAGTAACATAATCTTCAAAATGCTGCAATGCCAAAATCAAAGCCAAACATTCTTTTTCAATAGTATAGTAGTTTTTCTGGTTTGCATTAAACTTTCTTGTAAAATAACAAAATTGGATGATCTATGCCATCACTACCTTCTTGTAACAACACAGCACCAGCAGCAGTATCACTAGCATCTACAGCTAACTTAAAAGGTACAGAAAAGTCTGGAGCTGCTAAAACTGGTGAACATTCCATACAAACTTTTGTTTCTTCTTTAACAAATTAGTCAAAGTCCAGCTACAGCAGAAAAATGTGGACAAAACTTCCTGTAGTATCCAACCATACCAAGAAAACGCACTATTTGCTTTTTGTTTTCTGGTCTAGGAAATGAAAAAAATAGCACTTATTTAAGCATCAACAGGTTTTACTTGACCCTGCCCTACAATATGACCTAAAATGTTACTTGTGCATGACAAAACTTAGATGTGACTTAATTGACGGTCAGACGTACTTCGCTGAGTCTTTCGAAAAGGTCGCGAAAGATTTGCAGATGTTTCTCCCAGGTGTCGCTGTACACGATAAGTCATAAATATATGCGTCGCAGCCCTGAATGTCCTTGACAACCATATGGATGAGGCGCTGGAACGTGGCTGGCGAGTTCTTCATGCCAAACGGCATAACTTTATACTGGTACAGTCCTTGCGGCGTCACAAATGCAGACACTTCAGCGGAACTTGCCAGAATCATTTTAGCAAGTCAAACTTGGAAACATATCTGAAGTTACCGACTCTATCAATAAATCATCGATCCTCGGAATCCGGAACGTGTCAGTCTTGGTGACAGAGTTCAGTTTTCGATAATCTGTGCACATACGGTAACTTCCATCAGGTTTTGGCACAAGAATACATGGTGAACTCCAGTTACTATTACTAGGTTCAATAAAATCATTGTCCAGCAAATATTGAACCTCATCTTGTAGAACCCTTGCTTTTTCTTGATTCAGTCTATAAGGATGCTGCTTGACTGCGCTTGCCTCGCCAACATAAAAGTTATGGTACAATATGTTAGTTCGCGTTGGAATGTCACTAAACAAAATGTTCATAATTCTGCAGCAGGTTCTTGAGGTCTTGTTGCAGTGCGGTAAGGTGTGAAAGTTTGGCATCCAGGTTGTTAAGCACGTCTGATTTTTTTATTGTGACTGTTCCACACTGAATGTCTACATCACACTTACAATCAGTATCTACTTAAACTGGGTGAGGGTCAGTTTTTACACAGTTAACAGCAGTAACATCATATACAACATCTGATGTGCTATTTCTGTCATAATATGGTTTCAACATGTTAACATGGCACAGTTGTTTTTTTACGCCTATCTGGTGTTAACAGTATTTAATTTAAATCACTGACTTTCTTGTCAACAATGCAAGGACCAAAATACTTAGCTTGCAGAGGTCTGCCAGGGATGGGTAGTAAGGCAAGGACCTTTTCACCAGGCTCAATCGTCCCACTTACCCTGTGCTTGTCATACTTTGTTTCATTTTACTTTGTGCAGATTCTAGATTAGACTTTTCCAAACTCACTAGCATTGTGTAGTTTGTGCGAAAGTCTGAGACATACTGCAATAAACTAAGAGAATCAGGATTTTCACACAAGAGTTTTTCTTTAAGCAGTTTTAATGGACCTCGAACTGAGTGTCCGAAAACTAGTTCAAAGGGACTGAAACCCAAGGACTCTTGAAATGATTCTCTGACAGCAAACAGCAAAAGGTGGATTCCTTCATCCCAGTCTTTCTGTGTTTCATAAAAATAGGTCCTAATCATGTTTTTTAATGTCTGGTGAAAACGCTCGAGAGCGCCCTGACTTTCAGGATGGTATGGCGAAGAGATGTACTGTTTTATACCTAGCTCAAGCATAACTTGCTGGAATAAGCCAGACATAAAATTGGACCCTTGGCCAGACTGGACGGATTTTGGTAATCCAAAAATTGTAAAAAATTGGTCAAAGCCTTGACAACACCTTTTGCATGAATTATCCGCAATGGTATTGCCTCAGGGAACCTTGTAGATGCGCACATAATTGTCAGCAAGTATTCATTTCAAGATTTTGTTTTGGGCAGTGGTCCAACCCAGTCAAAAATAATCCTACTAAATGGTTCCTCGAAAGCAGGAATAGGCCTAAGTGGGGCTTTATGAGGATTCTGATTGGGCTTGCCTACCATCTGGCATGTATGGCATGATTTACAATATTGTACAACATCAGTCCTGAGGTTAGGCCAATAGAAGTGTGTACTAAATTGATAAATTTTATTTATACCTAAATGGCCAGACAAAGGAGCCTCATGTGCCATGCTTAGAATTTCATTGCGACATCATCAGCGCATACACCAGGTGGTCGCCATTTACGCATAAGCACTCCGTTTTCAACATAGAAACAAACTGGGTTCTATGACAGTTCATCTTTAGAAACTGCCATGGGAAACAAACATGAAACATCAGGGTCCTTATGCTGTTTCGCGATAAGTTCTGACCTTGAAAATGCTGCATCCTGTACGGGCGAGTCGTTAGAGTCACTTGTGACTCCCAGAGTGTTATTATCTGGAGCATTATCCTCATGTATGTTTTTCTTGGCCATAGATCTAGTTAAAGCACATGAAGTATACAAACCAGGAATTTCCTGACTTTCCGGATCAGTGTCCTGATCAAGTGACGGCTTTTCTGTCACTATTGGCACAGGCTGTACTTTGTCACCTGCAACATCATTGCCTAGTAGCAACTGAATTCCCTTAAAGGGCAAAGTACTTGTTATGGCCACAGTAATATTTCCAGAAATCAAATCTGACTTTAAATGTACACTGTAAAGCGGGAAATGAAGTGTACTTGTCTGAAAACACACCGTTCATGAGTGCTTGTGCACCAGTAAAAGACCTATTAGAAAATGGCAAAGTGTTTCCTCTTGCATTTTACAGTCATTAAGTTGATATACAGAAACTTTTACAAATACATGAAATGTATCTTTTCATATAACACTTACGCCAATTTTTCCCTTATTGCTTCTTCAAATGGTTTCAGGCAACAAATTTCAGTTATTACACAGTGCAAATGTAATTTATACTTAATTGGCTTGTTTTAACATGTTCATTGAATGTATTTGCAAACATATTAAATTTATTGACATTTGATTTGTTTACCGCATTTTATTTCAGTTAATAAATTAATACTAGCTGCTCCCGTGGCTCTATCTGTTGCATATTTTTGTAATGAGCTGATAGGAACTAAACGACGCATATTTTTATCCTAAGGTTTTTGCAGGAACTTTTGTCATGTGTTTCATGTACTGTAAATTGTCATGGAATAAGCAGGTCTGATGCAAAATTGATAACTTTCTCAGATAAAAAGAAAGCAGGTTGATATATTTCGATGAAAGCATTTAGCAAAGGAACCACTTCAGCATTCGTTCGTTGCATTGTCTTTCAGTAAATTAACGCAAAATGTAATATACAGATTTTGCTGAAAATTTGTAGAGGTAGAATAAAACTGCATCCGTAATCCATTTAATTTTATGAGGTAATCGGAATCATCATAATATATTTTTTTCCTAAGTACCATAATCACAATGCCACATAGGAATAATTATTAGAGCCTATTCCTTTGTCCCCGAGTAGAAGTCGCCCATTCGTTTGCAGTTGTTCTGCCACTCGCCTGGTGAACCCGTGTTTCTGAACCATAACATTGTTTTACATGAAACGTGCACGCATGAATGAACGACTGATTAGTAGATTCTGGCGGGGGTTTCAAAGACCCCAAAAGATTGAGGACCCTTAGAAGTGTGTGCAATCCCCCCCCACCCCCAGGGCTTCAAGCAACCCATTAACCGGCCGTACTATTAAAACCATGGTTATTATGGAAAGATACTTCTGAATGTATAAATATCAACATACCTGTAAACCTATAAAACGGTGATCGTGTAAAGGGTCCCAGCTCTTTGTGTCCACTCAACGGAAAAATGCTCCATATTAAAAGATTCATGTGGACATGTGTTCCGCGCCTGAATTTTTACTTCCTTTTGACAGAGTAAAATTCCTAAACAGGCGATATCATGGAAATGGGGTTCAGTGGGGATTACAGGTCGCCTCCTGAAAAGCATGACAGGCGAAAAATGTTTTGCTGAACATTTGTAGAGGGTTAGGGTAAAGACATATCAATAGTCCATTTCATTTTGTGGGTAATATGAATCACTACAATATATATTTTCTAATAAACCATTATGACAAAGAACCATTCCTTTGTCCCCGTGTGAAAGCCACCCATTCGTATTTATTTATTCTGCCACTCGCAAGGTGATCTTCTGTTAGTAAAGCATGACAGTGTTCACACACGAAACGCATACGCGTGAACACATGACTGATATTAAAGTAAATTCTGATGGAGGTCTGTACGCCCTGACAACAGATTCTAAATTGTTATCAATTTAAAGATGTACTGGTAATATTTTTTCATGTTTCACCGTCCCTACAGACAACGGATCTTAACAAATATATGTGATCCCACACACCCATTCACCCACCCCAAAGCGAATGATAATTAAGTTGTGGGGCTTCTTTTTTAAAACTAGAATATCAACAGAAGCTGGAAAAAGCCCTCAGCCAAAAGAACAGTGTTTATAGGTGGTAACAGTAACAAGTACAAAATATTTGTTCTCTCATGGATGTATATCTGTATATGTCTCAGTTATAAATTTAAACTTTTGAAAGGTATGTACCATGTTTTATAACAATCCACCATATACTTTTAGAAGATATTCTTCTCACAAGGCCAAAGTTGAAAAATCCGATAAAAATTCATTAAAATCAGAAATTTTAGGTAGTGCCCCCAAACTTGTGCGGCAGGTACAGACCATCAGTCCCAATGATCATAGTAAGTTTTGTATTTATGAACCTCATTTTTCTTTTAAAAAGTAATGCATAGTTTTATCCTCCAATTTGGTACACCTATTTTCAGCCATGTTCTTTGAGAAGTTCAGCGACGGGTGACCTTGACCTTGAACTTAAAGGTCAATCAGTGTAAATTAAGGATATTTGTAAACATTTATGTTAAAAGTAGTGGCCAGCCAATGGGGTCCGGACCGCCCGCATTTCAGCCGCCGATAGCTTTTTCAAGGGTTTCAGACCTGTTTTTTGGCCTGAAAGTTTTTGTCGCGAGTACTCCTGGATTGGACCCATGCTTTTCCAAAATCCAGGTCCCGTCCCTGCTTGTTATCTACACTTGACCTGAGACACGATCTGGTGACACCCCCCCCCCCCCCTTGATAGGATGGATAGATAGGTTAAATGTTCAAATTTTCGATGTTTAATTCATTTTTTTCTAGACTTTTCCTTAATTTTGTATAGGTTTTGTATTACAAGGGATTACAATGATTACAGTGAACATTTAATTATGTGTCTACAAACTGATGTTTTGCTATAAATGTGCGGATGTTCATGTTGTGAGGAATCCCTTTCTTCACTTAATACTTGTTACGTTCTTTTTTAACGTGCGTGAAACTGAATATCAATTTCAGTATTAAATTATAGATGAAAAACTAACAATTAGCATAATGTTATTGTTTCTCCCTCATCCAACCAACAGTGTGTATACCTTATTTGGATAGGGAACTTTTAATCAGTATTACGGAATCTCTAATTTTAGATAATAAAATGTACATTAAAATGAAACCTCGATTGTACAGAACATTTTTATAACATTGATCCAAAGGAAACTGTAAAAGATGTCCTATGGTGGTATTATGGATTTTTAGTGATTATATCTTTAACATTTTTTTAAAATTCAGTTTAAAGATTTTATAAATAAAATGTATGCATAATTTAACATGATATGAGGCAAACTAAAAAAAATAAAATAATGATGTAACTTATAATTCTAAATAAACTTATATTTTCACATTTTTTAAATTGCAAATAAATTGAATGTGATAATAATAAATAATAGAATCTAATGCAAACAAACAGTCATCATTCTCCTACCAAAAATGGATATGCTGAAAAAATAGGGTAAATATAAACTTGAAATCATTACTTCATAAGTCATGTCAGATGCCAAACAATGATTTAGTATTTAGTTATCTCTACATAACAGGGCCATTTCCTCTCAGATTTCAGATGATAATATATAAAAAGATAGCCCGTCCCTTCTGCCAAACAGAGGTGCCACCAGCCGGGGTCCACTATCGCTAGTTCAGTAGATCTTGCGACTGTTTAACCGGACTCTGTGTTTATACTTGTTACGGAACTTAATAACAGCAGATCACGTAGTCGTGACGAGATAAATTATAATTTATTCTTAAAACAATCCTAACATTACAATACACTACATCAATACAATTATACAGTATAACAACAGTGTAACATTAATCAATACAAATACAAAGTTTAACAAATCACTGTCACAACTCAAGAAATCCTTTAAAACAAATAATCCAGATGAACAGTTCACGTAAAACTTCTCAGAGAATAATATCTCGAAATCAATCTGTTGTAATCCAAAAGTGAAGTTCTGGCAATAATCCCAAAGGCAAACTGAAGACAATAAAATCCGTTGCAAGTTTCGAAGAATATCTATAAGTTCTGCAATTAACGAAAAGGTCCAAAAACTTCTCACACTCTTCCGTGTCCGCTGGATTTTTTCTCTCTCTCCTCCTCTCTCAGCCCCTATTTATAACTTTTTCATCCGAAAATACTAAATAATTGGAAAATCCCAAAAAACAATACACACGGTACAGGAACAGACTTGAAACATCTAGAACAAAGAACGTTGATATCTACACTTCAGACCCATACGTAAGCCAGGCCACTCGCATGTCTCCTATGGCAACGAACTATGCCCTAACAGACACATGTAAGACTCCTGCGCACAATAAACCAGGGCATACCTAACACGAATCAGAATGGCAACAGCGCACAATAAAAGAGACACCTGTAACGCTCCCCCTCCTGTATGAAACAAGCGTCCCATGGGTCATGACGCTCAGCCGACTGACATGTTGACAATATGTCCTTGCACAGGCAACAAATTAAGATAGGTGGCATCATTGTTCATGCATATTAGCTTAAGTTCATCAAGACCAAAACGCACACAAAATTTGATGACAATCTAACCAGCCTTTCCTGAGGAATCTGGCAATTTGTGTGTATTTGGCATTATTTCTGGGGTGCTCAAACATACCCTGAAACTCTGAGAATATCGGTCACTGTGACCAAATTTCAGGTTTCTAGGGAGAACTTTTGAGGAACTCTCAGGATGTCAAGTTAGATGATTCTGGGTCCAAGGTTATGATTTGTGCTTTACTTTGGTATCAAATTTTCAATTATTTTGAGGGGTGCTTATAGGCCCCATAGCGTAGGAAAATATGGATTAAAGAGACCTTAATTCACGTTTACAAGGAGACTTTCACAGATCTCCCTGGATGTTAAGTTTGAAGATTCTTCAAGTTTGAAGCCAATCTGTATAGCTAAAGCAGAATTATCATCCAAAACTAATTTGTGAATGGATTGGCCCTTGACCTTTCATCCTATGACCCTAATCGACAGGAATCTTACCCTACTGGCATGTGATTAATATCTTGGAGAAGAAAGGTTTGTGATGAAAAGTTTGGCTGAAATGCATACATTCCTGTTAAAGAAATGGTTTTTACACTTTTACACTTTGTTCATGAACGTGAGGGGATTGTGATCACTGAAGACTATTAAAGGCTTGACTGATGAAGTAACATAATCTTCAAAATGCTGCAATGCCAAAATCAAAGCCAAACATTCTTTTTCAATAGTATAGTAGTTTTTCTGGTTTGCATTAAACTTTCTTGTAAAATAACAAAATTGGATGATCTATGCCATCACTACCTTCTTGTAACAACACAGCACCAGCAGCAGTATCACTAGCATCTACAGCTAACTTAAAAGGTACAGAAAAGTCTGGAGCTGCTAAAACTGGTGAACATTCCATACAAACTTTTGTTTCTTCTTTAACAAATTAGTCAAAGTCCAGCTACAGCAGAAAAATGTGGACAAAACTTCCTGTAGTATCCAACCATACCAAGAAAACGCACTATTTGCTTTTTGTTTTCTGGTCTAGGAAATGAAAAAAATAGCACTTATTTAAGCATCAACAGGTTTTACTTGACCCTGCCCTACAATATGACCTAAAATGTTACTTGTGCATGACAAAACTTAGATGTGACTTAATTGACGGTCAGACGTACTTCGCTGAGTCTTTCGAAAAGGTCGCGAAAGATTTGCAGATGTTTCTCCCAGGTGTCGCTGTACACGATAAGTCATAAATATATGCGTCGCAGCCCTGAATGTCCTTGACAACCATATGGATGAGGCGCTGGAACGTGGCTGGCGAGTTCTTCATGCCAAACGGCATAACTTTATACTGGTACAGTCCTTGCGGCGTCACAAATGCAGACACTTCAGCGGAACTTGCCAGAATCATTTTAGCAAGTCAAACTTGGAAACATATCTGAAGTTACCGACTCTATCAATAAATCATCGATCCTCGGAATCCGGAACGTGTCAGTCTTGGTGACAGAGTTCAGTTTTCGATAATCTGTGCACATACGGTAACTTCCATCAGGTTTTGGCACAAGAATACATGGTGAACTCCAGTTACTATTACTAGGTTCAATAAAATCATTGTCCAGCAAATATTGAACCTCATCTTGTAGAACCCTTGCTTTTTCTTGATTCAGTCTATAAGGATGCTGCTTGACTGCGCTTGCCTCGCCAACATAAAAGTTATGGTACAATATGTTAGTTCGCGTTGGAATGTCACTAAACAAAATGTTCATAATTCTGCAGCAGGTTCTTGAGGTCTTGTTGCAGTGCGGTAAGGTGTGAAAGTTTGGCATCCAGGTTGTTAAGCACGTCTGATTTTTTTATTGTGACTGTTCCACACTGAATGTCTACATCACACTTACAATCAGTATCTACTTAAACTGGGTGAGGGTCAGTTTTTACACAGTTAACAGCAGTAACATCATATACAACATCTGATGTGCTATTTCTGTCATAATATGGTTTCAACATGTTAACATGGCACAGTTGTTTTTTTACGCCTATCTGGTGTTAACAGTATTTAATTTAAATCACTGACTTTCTTGTCAACAATGCAAGGACCAAAATACTTAGCTTGCAGAGGTCTGCCAGGGATGGGTAGTAAGGCAAGGACCTTTTCACCAGGCTCAATCGTCCCACTTACCCTGTGCTTGTCATACTTTGTTTCATTTTACTTTGTGCAGATTCTAGATTAGACTTTTCCAAACTCACTAGCATTGTGTAGTTTGTGCGAAAGTCTGAGACATACTGCAATAAACTAAGAGAATCAGGATTTTCACACAAGAGTTTTTCTTTAAGCAGTTTTAATGGACCTCGAACTGAGTGTCCGAAAACTAGTTCAAAGGGACTGAAACCCAAGGACTCTTGAAATGATTCTCTGACAGCAAACAGCAAAAGGTGGATTCCTTCATCCCAGTCTTTCTGTGTTTCATAAAAATAGGTCCTAATCATGTTTTTTAATGTCTGGTGAAAACGCTCGAGAGCGCCCTGACTTTCAGGATGGTATGGCGAAGAGATGTACTGTTTTATACCTAGCTCAAGCATAACTTGCTGGAATAAGCCAGACATAAAATTGGACCCTTGGCCAGACTGGACGGATTTTGGTAATCCAAAAATTGTAAAAAATTGGTCAAAGCCTTGACAACACCTTTTGCATGAATTATCCGCAATGGTATTGCCTCAGGGAACCTTGTAGATGCGCACATAATTGTCAGCAAGTATTCATTTCAAGATTTTGTTTTGGGCAGTGGTCCAACCCAGTCAAAAATAATCCTACTAAATGGTTCCTCGAAAGCAGGAATAGGCCTAAGTGGGGCTTTATGAGGATTCTGATTGGGCTTGCCTACCATCTGGCATGTATGGCATGATTTACAATATTGTACAACATCAGTCCTGAGGTTAGGCCAATAGAAGTGTGTACTAAATTGATAAATTTTATTTATACCTAAATGGCCAGACAAAGGAGCCTCATGTGCCATGCTTAGAATTTCATTGCGACATCATCAGCGCATACACCAGGTGGTCGCCATTTACGCATAAGCACTCCGTTTTCAACATAGAAACAAACTGGGTTCTATGACAGTTCATCTTTAGAAACTGCCATGGGAAACAAACATGAAACATCAGGGTCCTTATGCTGTTTCGCGATAAGTTCTGACCTTGAAAATGCTGCATCCTGTACGGGCGAGTCGTTAGAGTCACTTGTGACTCCCAGAGTGTTATTATCTGGAGCATTATCCTCATGTATGTTTTTCTTGGCCATAGATCTAGTTACAGCACATGAAGTATACAAACCAGGAATTTCCTGACTTTCCGGATCAGTGTCCTGATCAAGTGACGGCTTTTCTGTCACTATTGGCACAGGCTGTACTTTGTCACCTGCAACATCATTGCCTAGTAGCAACTGAATTCCCTTAAAGGGCAAAGTACTTGTTATGGCCACAGTAATATTTCCAGAAATCAAATCTGACTTTAAATGTACACTGTAAAGCGGGAAATGAAGTGTACTTGTCTGAAAACACACCGTTCATGAGTGCTTGTGCACCAGTAAAAGACCTATTAGAAAATGGCAAAGTGTTTCCTCTTGCATTTTACAGTCATTAAGTTGATATACAGAAACTTTTACAAATACATGAAATGTATCTTTTCATATAACACTTACGCCAATTTTTCCCTTATTGCTTCTTCAAATGGTTTCAGGCAACAAATTTCAGTTATTACACAGTGCAAATGTAATTTATACTTAATTGGCTTGTTTTAACATGTTCATTGAATGTATTTGCAAACATATTAAATTTATTGACATTTGATTTGTTTACCGCATTTTATTTCAGTTAATAAATTAATACTAGCTGCTCCCGTGGCTCTATCTGTTGCATATTTTTGTAATGAGCTGATAGGAACTAAACGACGCATATTTTTATCCTAAGGTTTTTGCAGGAACTTTTGTCATGTGTTTCATGTACTGTAAATTGTCATGGAATAAGCAGGTCTGATGCAAAATTGATAACTTTCTCAGATAAAAAGAAAGCAGGTTGATATATTTCGATGAAAGCATTTAGCAAAGGAACCACTTCAGCATTCGTTCGTTGCATTGTCTTTCAGTAAATTAACGCAAAATGTAATATACAGATTTTGCTGAAAATTTGTAGAGGTAGAATAAAACTGCATCCGTAATCCATTTAATTTTATGAGGTAATCGGAATCATCATAATATATTTTTTTCCTAAGTACCATAATCACAATGCCACATAGGAATAATTATTAGAGCCTATTCCTTTGTCCCCGAGTAGAAGTCGCCCATTCGTTTGCAGTTGTTCTGCCACTCGCCTGGTGAACCCGTGTTTCTGAACCATAACATTGTTTTACATGAAACGTGCACGCATGAATGAACGACTGATTAGTAGATTCTGGCGGGGGTTTCAAAGACCCCAAAAGATTGAGGACCCTTAGAAGTGTGTGCAATCCCCCCCCACCCCCAGGGCTTCAAGCAACCCATTAACCGGCCGTACTATTAAAACCATGGTTATTATGGAAAGATACTTCTGAATGTATAAATATCAACATACCTGTAAACCTATAAAACGGTGATCGTGTAAAGGGTCCCAGCTCTTTGTGTCCACTCAACGGAAAAATGCTCCATATTAAAAGATTCATGTGGACATGTGTTCCGCGCCTGAATTTTTACTTCCTTTTGACAGAGTAAAATTCCTAAACAGGCGATATCATGGAAATGGGGTTCAGTGGGGATTACAGGTCGCCTCCTGAAAAGCATGACAGGCGAAAAATGTTTTGCTGAACATTTGTAGAGGGTTAGGGTAAAGACATATCAATAGTCCATTTCATTTTGTGGGTAATATGAATCACTACAATATATATTTTCTAATAAACCATTATGACAAAGAACCATTCCTTTGTCCCCGTGTGAAAGCCACCCATTCGTATTTATTTATTCTGCCACTCGCAAGGTGATCTTCTGTTAGTAAAGCATGACAGTGTTCACACACGAAACGCATACGCGTGAACACATGACTGATATTAAAGTAAATTCTGATGGAGGTCTGTACGCCCTGACAACAGATTCTAAATTGTTATCAATTTAAAGATGTACTGGTAATATTTTTTCATGTTTCACCGTCCCTACAGACAACGGATCTTAACAAATATATGTGATCCCACACACCCATTCACCCACCCCAAAGCGAATGATAATTAAGTTGTGGGGCTTCTTTTTTAAAACTAGAATATCAACAGAAGCTGGAAAAAGCCCTCAGCCAAAAGAACAGTGTTTATAGGTGGTAACAGTAACAAGTACAAAATATTTGTTCTCTCATGGATGTATATCTGTATATGTCTCAGTTATAAATTTAAACTTTTGAAAGGTATGTACCATGTTTTATAACAATCCACCATATACTTTTAGAAGATATTCTTCTCACAAGGCCAAAGTTAAAAAATCCGATAAAAATTCATTAAAATCAGAAATTTTAGGTAGTGCCCCCAAACTTGTGCGGCAGGTACAGACCATCAGTCCCAATGATCATAGTAAGTTTTGTGAAAATCCGACACTGATGAAATAAAATTCCTATGGTGAATGCTTTTAGAGATATCCCGCTCACACGGCCAAAGTTGAAAAATCCGATAAAAATTTATTAAAAATCAGAAATTGTAGGTGACGCCACCAAACTTGTGCAGCAGATAAAGACCATCAGTCCCAATTATCATAGTAAGTTTTGTGAAAATCCACCCAATGGTCTCTGAGAATTAAGCTTCTAAGTGTTTTTCTATAATCAGCTCTAAAACGTAGAAAAATAGGTTAAGGTCACCCATTTTCCAACTTGACCGAGAATTTGTCAATATACATCTTCAGCGAAGAAATAAAATTCCTACGATGAATCCTTTTAGAGATATCCCGCTCACAAGGTAAAAGTTAACGGACGCCGGACGGACGGACGGACGGACAGCTTGGGTGACAACAATAGCCCATCAGCCTAAGGGCTGGGGGCTAAAAAACTTCATAAAACACATGACTTGGCCGAACTTTTGAAACCGTGGTTATCATGGGAAGAAAGTTTTGAATGTATAAAAATCAACATACCTGTAACCAATAAAAAATTGTCAAACGATAGTCACATCACTGGACTCAGTGCCCATTGTTGACCAAACTGAAAAGCCCTCGCATTGAAATGGAGTCATGAGGAAAATTCCTCTAGAGGCGTTACAATGGATATGGAGGAGCAATGGGGATTATAGTGGACCTGCGTGACCGCGTATTGCACGGAAATGGCTTTTGGGCAGGACATGCGATCTGCACGGCCATAGTCTTAACAGGCCAGTGAAAATCCCAGAGGCGCCTCCTGAAAAAGCGTCACAGACGTCGAGAACCTAGTAGCACAAAAGAAATAGGGGCATCTAATGGCGAAAATATTACAATATTAAATTATTAATTATTCAGCTTAATATGGCATAATCCCGCAAAATAAAACAAACTTGTCCTAGAAGAGCTCTTCACCGATACGTCTGCCGAATTTGGAGGGTCAAATCAGAACGGAAAAAGGTAAACCGTGGTCTAGAAAAAACCCAACTTCGTATTAATTATATAGATTTATTATTAATCATTATTTGGCTCATGTCCATTATTCTGTAACTTACAGGGTTATATTTAAGCCTGGCTTTTCCCTCTGAGCTTATCAAATGCTAAAATGAAAAATCAATAGAAATAAGTATATTTTGAATTTGCTAAAACATTTCCAAAATTCAGCTAAGCGACGTGATCCATGGGTCCCTTGTTTCCTCTATTTATGAGACCTTCAAATGAAGCGGTCATCCGTTAACAGGGCACAAATAGCAGCTAGATGTAGAATAAGGTAACTGTAGATCTAAGGTCTATTGGCAAAATGCATGATTTTGAGCACTCTGGGAGTCATGTTACCCATTGTTCAAGATTTCTTGAATTCAACTGAGCGTCTTGGCCCATTGGCCACTTGTTTGTTGGTCAAATGTATCCTTCATATAACTCTCAGGACCATCATGTTTGTTTCCTCACTGCATTATTAAATGGTGTCATTTCACAATTTTCATGTCATTCAAAGTGCAACATGTACTTTAGTTGATGCTGATTTGAAATTGGAAAATTTTAATTTTTTTACAGTATTTTATTTCAGTGAATAAGTTAAATGTGTGTTATTATACTTCAGCTTATCTCCATTTTCTTCCTTATTTTATAATTGACAGGGGTTCATACTTTCCCAGGGGAGTGGTTATTTTACGCACTTATTACTGTCACATAGCTGAAATACTGATACTTGATATTTGATCATTAGAGGTTCCTGCATCTTTGATATAGTTCATTACAATGCACAGTATTAGTTTGGCAAGCATATATTTAGTATTTGTTATTTGGCCCTTTTCCCTTAGCTTATTTGTATGAAAAAAAAACAATACGAAAAAGTATATATATATATCGCATTTACTAAATTTCTTTGATTAAAATCCGCTCTATCTTGCATTTGCTAAAAATTTTAAAATTAATTCAGCAGAGCGCCGTGACCAATGGGTCCTTCGTTTTTCAGGAGTAGTGTGATTTATCGGCCTGAAATTTTGCACGTAAATAAATGGTGGTGCCACCTAAACTAATCTTCAGGTTTGTCCATCCGTGTGTTTTTGGTTACTTGGGCATCTCTAATGCCACAAATGTGGAGGTTGACACGTAAGGAGAGATTCCATGCCTCACTTCATCCATGCCACCGTCATTTGGCGGATGTACCTGTTATCCGTTGTCAGTTTCCCATATTCTAGTTCTCGGGTTCAGATTTTTAGTATAAGCTTTGTACATGTACTTGTACATATTTTTCAAATAATGGTCAAGAATGTTATCAGGGAAGCCTTAAACCTAATGCATAGCCTATTACACAGGTACATTAGGCCTGTATAGGCCTTGTTTTTAGCCCAGCTGACTTTAAGTCATCTGAGCTATAGTCGAGGTCCGTCGTCCGTCCATTAGACTGGCACGTTTTGGCACGTCCCGGAGGATATAGGTCACAGTGACCTAATTTCAGTTTCCAAAGATATTTTTTATTGACCTCCCTTGATATTCAGTAACTTGTTTCTTGGTTCAGCGGTTACGACGGACAAAGCGCCATTCCTATACCTCAGTTGACTTTCATTCAGCTGAGCAAAAGACTAATCAGCAGATTTCCTCTATATTGTGCACATGCATTGATATGAATCATATTCAAATAGGGGTCATGAACTTTAATATAAAATTGGCGTTTAAATGACTAATTCCATTCGGTGGAAATCTGATAAACATCACGTTTCATTAGAATGGGTGGATGGATTCTGATGGTAAATCAGAATGATTTAATTTCAAGGATAATAAGTTCTCAGATTTGAAAACTGGTGACCTTGCCCTTCATCTTCAATGTCAAAGTGGCCGCAATTTAGGATATTTATGAACCTCATTTTTCTTTTAAAAAGTAATGCATAGTTTTATCCTCCAATTTGGTACACCTATTTTCAGCCATGTTCTTTGAGAAGTTCAGCGACGGGTGACCTTGACCTTGAACTTAAAGGTCAATCAGTGTAAATTAAGGATATTTGTAAACATTTATGTTAAAAGTAGTGGCCAGCCAATGGGGTCCGGACCGCCCGCATTTCAGCCGCCGATAGCTTTTTCAAGGGTTTCAGACCTGTTTTTTGGCCTGAAAGTTTTTGTCGCGAGTACTCCTGGATTGGACCCATGCTTTTCCAAAATCCAGGTCCCGTCCCTGCTTGTTATCTACACTTGACCTGAGACACGATCTGGTGACACCCCCCCCCCCCTTGATAGGATGGATAGATAGGTTAAATGTTCAAATTTTCGATGTTTAATTCATTTTTTTCTAGACTTTTCCTTAATTTTGTATAGGTTTTGTATTACAAGGGATTACAATGATTACAGTGAACATTTAATTATGTGTCTACAAACTGATGTTTTGCTATAAATGTGCGGATGTTCATGTTGTGAGGAATCCCTTTCGTCACTTAATACCTGTTACGTTCTTTTTTAACGTGCGTGAAACTGAATATCAATTTCAGTATTAAATTATAGATGAAAATTTAACAATTAGCATAATGTTATTGTTTCTCCCTCATCCAACCAACAGTGTGTATACCTTATTTGGATAGGGAACTTTTAATCAGTATTACGGAATCTCTAATTTTAGATAATAAAATGTACATTAAAATGAAACCTCGATTGTACAGAACATTTTTATAACATTGATCCAAAGGAAACTGTAAAAGATGTCCTATGGTGGTATTATGGATTTTTAGTGATTATATCTTTAACATTTTTTTAAAATTCAGTTTAAAGATTTTATAAATAAAATGTATGCATAATTTAACATGATATGAGGCAAACTAAAAAAAATAAAATAATGATGTAACTTATAATTCTAAATAAACTTATATTTTCACATTTTTTAAATTGCAAATAAATTGAATGTGATAATAATAAATAATAGAATCTAATGCAAACAAACAGTCATCATTCTCCTACCAAAAATGGATATGCTGAAAAAATAGGGTAAATATAAACTTGAAATCATTACTTCGTAAGTCATGTCAGATGCCAAACAATGATTTAGTATTTAGTTATCTCTACATAACAGGGCCATTTCCTCTCAGATTTCAGATGATAATATATAAAAAGATAGCCCGTCCCTTCTGCCAAACAGAGGTGCCACCAGCCGGGGTCCACTATCGCTAGTTCAGTAGATCTTGCGACTGTTTAACCGGACTCTGTGTTTATACTTGTTACGGAACTTAATAACAGCAGATCACGTAGTCGTGACGAGATAAATTATAATTTATTCTTAAAACAATCCTAACATTACAATACACTACATCAATACAATTATACAGTATAACAACAGTGTAACATTAATCAATACAAATACAAAGTTTAACAAATCACTGTCACAACTCAAGAAATCCTTTAAAACAAATAATCCAGATGAACAGTTCACGTAAAACTTCTCAGAGAATAATATCTCGAAATCAATCTGTTGTAATCCAAAAGTGAAGTTCTGGCAATAATCCCAAAGGCAAACTGAAGACAATAAAATCCGTTGCAAGTTTCGAAGAATATCTATAAGTTCTGCAATTAACGAAAAGGTCCAAAAACTTCTCACACTCTTCCGTGTCCGCTGGATTTTTTCTCTCTCTCCTCCTCTCTCAGCCCCTATTTATAACTTTTTCATCCGAAAATACTAAATAATTGGAAAATCCCAAAAAACAATACACACGGTACAGGAACAGACTTGAAACATCTAGAACAAAGAACGTTGATATCTACACTTCAGACCCATACGTAAGCCAGGCCACTCGCATGTCTCCTATGGCAACGAACTATGCCCTAACAGACACATGTAAGACTCCTGCGCACAATAAACCAGGGCATACCTAACACGAATCAGAATGGCAACAGCGCACAATAAAAGAGACACCTGTAACGCTCCCCCTCCTGTATGAAACAAGCGTCCCATGGGTCATGACGCTCAGCCGACTGACATGTTGACAATATGTCCTTGCACAGGCAACAAATTAAGATAGGTGGCATCATTGTTCATGCATATTAGCTTAAGTTCATCAAGACCAAAACGCACACAAAATTTGATGACAATCTAACCAGCCTTTCCTGAGGAATCTGGCAATTTGTGTGTATTTGGCATTATTTCTGGGGTGCTCAAACATACCCTGAAACTCTGAGAATATCGGTCACTGTGACCAAATTTCAGGTTTCTAGGGAGAACTTTTGAGGAACTCTCAGGATGTCAAGTTAGATGATTCTGGGTCCAAGGTTATGATTTGTGCTTTACTTTGGTATCAAATTTTCAATTATTTTGAGGGGTGCTTATAGGCCCCATAGCGTAGGAAAATATGGATTAAAGAGACCTTAATTCACGTTTACAAGGAGACTTTCACAGATCTCCCTGGATGTTAAGTTTGAAGATTCTTCAAGTTTGAAGCCAATCTGTATAGCTAAAGCAGAATTATCATCCAAAACTAATTTGTGAATGGATTGGCCCTTGACCTTTCATCCTATGACCCTAATCGACAGGAATCTTACCCTACTGGCATGTGATTAATATCTTGGAGAAGAAAGGTTTGTGATGAAAAGTTTGGCTGAAATGCATACATTCCTGTTAAAGAAATGGTTTTTACACTTTTACACTTTGTTCATGAACGTGAGGGGATTGTGATCACTGAAGACTATTAAAGGCTTGACTGATGAAGTAACATAATCTTCAAAATGCTGCAATGCCAAAATCAAAGCCAAACATTCTTTTTCAATAGTATAGTAGTTTTTCTGGTTTGCATTAAACTTTCTTGTAAAATAACAAAATTGGATGATCTATGCCATCACTACCTTCTTGTAACAACACAGCACCAGCAGCAGTATCACTAGCATCTACAGCTAACTTAAAAGGTACAGAAAAGTCTGGAGCTGCTAAAACTGGTGAACATTCCATACAAACTTTTGTTTCTTCTTTAACAAATTAGTCAAAGTCCAGCTACAGCAGAAAAATGTGGACAAAACTTCCTGTAGTATCCAACCATACCAAGAAAACGCACTATTTGCTTTTTGTTTTCTGGTCTAGGAAATGAAAAAAATAGCACTTATTTAAGCATCAACAGGTTTTACTTGACCCTGCCCTACAATATGACCTAAAATGTTACTTGTGCATGACAAAACTTAGATGTGACTTAATTGACGGTCAGACGTACTTCGCTGAGTCTTTCGAAAAGGTCGCGAAAGATTTGCAGATGTTTCTCCCAGGTGTCGCTGTACACGATAAGTCATAAATATATGCGTCGCAGCCCTGAATGTCCTTGACAACCATATGGATGAGGCGCTGGAACGTGGCTGGCGAGTTCTTCATGCCAAACGGCATAACTTTATACTGGTACAGTCCTTGCGGCGTCACAAATGCAGACACTTCAGCGGAACTTGCCAGAATCATTTTAGCAAGTCAAACTTGGAAACATATCTGAAGTTACCGACTCTATCAATAAATCATCGATCCTCGGAATCCGGAACGTGTCAGTCTTGGTGACAGAGTTCAGTTTTCGATAATCTGTGCACATACGGTAACTTCCATCAGGTTTTGGCACAAGAATACATGGTGAACTCCAGTTACTATTACTAGGTTCAATAAAATCATTGTCCAGCAAATATTGAACCTCATCTTGTAGAACCCTTGCTTTTTCTTGATTCAGTCTATAAGGATGCTGCTTGACTGCGCTTGCCTCGCCAACATAAAAGTTATGGTACAATATGTTAGTTCGCGTTGGAATGTCACTAAACAAAATGTTCATAATTCTGCAGCAGGTTCTTGAGGTCTTGTTGCAGTGCGGTAAGGTGTGAAAGTTTGGCATCCAGGTTGTTAAGCACGTCTGATTTTTTTATTGTGACTGTTCCACACTGAATGTCTACATCACACTTACAATCAGTATCTACTTAAACTGGGTGAGGGTCAGTTTTTACACAGTTAACAGCAGTAACATCATATACAACATCTGATGTGCTATTTCTGTCATAATATGGTTTCAACATGTTAACATGGCACAGTTGTTTTTTTACGCCTATCTGGTGTTAACAGTATTTAATTTAAATCACTGACTTTCTTGTCAACAATGCAAGGACCAAAATACTTAGCTTGCAGAGGTCTGCCAGGGATGGGTAGTAAGGCAAGGACCTTTTCACCAGGCTCAATCGTCCCACTTACCCTGTGCTTGTCATACTTTGTTTCATTTTACTTTGTGCAGATTCTAGATTAGACTTTTCCAAACTCACTAGCATTGTGTAGTTTGTGCGAAAGTCTGAGACATACTGCAATAAACTAAGAGAATCAGGATTTTCACACAAGAGTTTTTCTTTAAGCAGTTTTAATGGACCTCGAACTGAGTGTCCGAAAACTAGTTCAAAGGGACTGAAACCCAAGGACTCTTGAAATGATTCTCTGACAGCAAACAGCAAAAGGTGGATTCCTTCATCCCAGTCTTTCTGTGTTTCATAAAAATAGGTCCTAATCATGTTTTTTAATGTCTGGTGAAAACGCTCGAGAGCGCCCTGACTTTCAGGATGGTATGGCGAAGAGATGTACTGTTTTATACCTAGCTCAAGCATAACTTGCTGGAATAAGCCAGACATAAAATTGGACCCTTGGCCAGACTGGACGGATTTTGGTAATCCAAAAATTGTAAAAAACTTGGTCAAAGCCTTGACAACACCTTTTGCATGAATTATCCGCAATGGTATTGCCTCAGGGAACCTTGTAGATGCGCACATAATTGTCAGCAAGTATTCATTTCAAGATTTTGTTTTGGGCAGTGGTCCAACCCAGTCAAAAATAATCCTACTAAATGGTTCCTCGAAAGCAGGAATAGGCCTAAGTGGGGCTTTATGAGGATTCTGATTGGGCTTGCCTACCATCTGGCATGTATGGCATGATTTACAATATTGTACAACATCAGTCCTGAGGTTAGGCCAATAGAAGTGTGTACTAAATTGATAAATTTTATTTATACCTAAATGGCCAGACAAAGGAGCCTCATGTGCCATGCTTAGAATTTCATTGCGACATCATCAGCGCATACACCAGGTGGTCGCCATTTACGCATAAGCACTCCGTTTTCAACATAGAAACAAACTGGGTTCTATGACAGTTCATCTTTAGAAACTGCCATGGGAAACAAACATGAAACATCAGGGTCCTTATGCTGTTTCGCGATAAGTTCTGACCTTGAAAATGCTGCATCCTGTACGGGCGAGTCGTTAGAGTCACTTGTGACTCCCAGAGTGTTATTATCTGGAGCATTATCCTCATGTATGTTTTTCTTGGCCATAGATCTAGTTAAAGCACATGAAGTATACAAACCAGGAATTTCCTGACTTTCCGGATCAGTGTCCTGATCAAGTGACGGCTTTTCTGTCACTATTGGCACAGGCTGTACTTTGTCACCTGCAACATCATTGCCTAGTAGCAACTGAATTCCCTTAAAGGGCAAAGTACTTGTTATGGCCACAGTAATATTTCCAGAAATCAAATCTGACTTTAAATGTACACTGTAAAGCGGGAAATGAAGTGTACTTGTCTGAAAACACACCGTTCATGAGTGCTTGTGCACCAGTAAAAGACCTATTAGAAAATGGCAAAGTGTTTCCTCTTGCATTTTACAGTCATTAAGTTGATATACAGAAACTTTTACAAATACATGAAATGTATCTTTTCATATAACACTTACGCCAATTTTTCCCTTATTGCTTCTTCAAATGGTTTCAGGCAACAAATTTCAGTTATTACACAGTGCAAATGTAATTTATACTTAATTGGCTTGTTTTAACATGTTCATTGAATGTATTTGCAAACATATTAAATTTATTGACATTTGATTTGTTTACCGCATTTTATTTCAGTTAATAAATTAATACTAGCTGCTCCCGTGGCTCTATCTGTTGCATATTTTTGTAATGAGCTGATAGGAACTAAACGACGCATATTTTTATCCTAAGGTTTTTGCAGGAACT
Source organism: Sipunculus nudus (assembly GCA_026874595.1). Classification (NCBI taxonomy): domain Eukaryota; kingdom Metazoa; phylum Annelida; class Sipuncula; order Golfingiida; family Sipunculidae; genus Sipunculus; species Sipunculus nudus. Next base: position 50,444,308 of record CM049312.1, read on the forward strand.
TTTGTCATGTGTTTCATGTACTGTAAATTGTCATGGAATAAGCAGGTCTGATGCAAAATTGATAACTTTCTCAGATAAAAAGAAAGCAGGTTGATATATTTCGATGAAAGCATTTAGCAAAGGAACCACTTCAGCATTCGTTCGTTGCATTGTCTTTCAGTAAATTAACGCAAAATGTAATATACAGATTTTGCTGAAAATTTGTAGAGGTAGAATAAAACTGCATCCGTAATCCATTTAATTTTATGAGGTAATCGGAATCATCATAATATATTTTTTTCCTAAGTACCATAATCACAATGCCACATAGGAATAATTATTAGAGCCTATTCCTTTGTCCCCGAGTAGAAGTCGCCCATTCGTTTGCAGTTGTTCTGCCACTCGCCTGGTGAACCCGTGTTTCTGAACCATAACATTGTTTTACATGAAACGTGCACGCATGAATGAACGACTGATTAGTAGATTCTGGCGGGGGTTTCAAAGACCCCAAAAGGTTGAGGACCCTTAGAAGTGTGTGCAATCCCCCCCCCCCCCCCCCCCCCCAGGGCTTCAAGCAACCCATTAACCGGCCGTACTATTAAAACCATGGTTATTATGGAAAGATACTTCTGAATGTATAAATATCAACATACCTGTAAACCTATAAAACGGTGATCGTGTAAAGGGTCCCAGCTCTTTGTGTCCACTCAACGGAAAAATGCTCCATATTAAAAGATTCATGTGGACATGTGTTCCGCGCCTGAATTTTTACTTCCTTTTGACAGAGTAAAATTCCTAAACAGGCGATATCATGGAAATGGGGTTCAGTGGGGATTACAGGTCGCCTCCTGAAAAGCATGACAGGCGAAAAATGTTTTGCTGAACATTTGTAGAGGGTTAGGGTAAAGACATATCAATAGTCCATTTCATTTTGTGGGTAATATGAATCACTACAATATATATTTTCTAATAAACCATTATGACAAAGAACCATTCCTTTGTCCCCGTGTGAAAGCCACCCATTCGTATTTATTTATTCTGCCACTCGCAAGGTGATCTTCTGTTAGTAAAGCATGACAGTGTTCACACACGAAACGCATACGCGTGAACACATGACTGATATTAAAGTAAATTCTGATGGAGGTCTGTACGCTATGACAACAGATTCTAAATTGTTATCAATTTAAAGATGTACTGGTAATATTTTTTCATGTTTCACCGTCCCTACAGACAACGGATCTTAACAAATATATGTGATCCCACACACCCATTCACCCACCCCAAAGCGAATGATAATTAAGTTGTGGGGCTTCTTTTTTAAAACTAGAATATCAACAGAAGCTGAAAAAAGCCCTCAGCCAAAAGAACAGTGTTTATAGGTGGTAACAGTAACAAGTACAAAATATTTGTTCTCTCATGGATGTATATCTGTATATGTCTCAGTTATAAATTTAAACTTTTGAAAGGTATGTACAATGTTTTATAACAATCCACCATATACTTTTAGAAGATATTCTTCTCACAAGGCCAAAGTTGAAAAATCCGATAAAAATTCATTAAAATCAGAAATTTTAGGTAGTGCCCCCAAACTTGTGCGGCAGGTACAGACCATCAGTCCCAATGATCATAGTAAGTTTTGTGAAAATCCGACACTGATGAAATAAAATTCCTATGGTGAATCCTTTTAGAGATATCCCGCTCACACGGCCAAAGTTGAAAAATCCGATAAAAATTTATTAAAAATCAGAAATTGTAGGTGGCGCCACCAAACTTGTGCAGCAGATAAAGACCATCAGTCCCAATTATCATAGTAAGTTTTGTGAAAATCCACCCAATGGTCTCTGAGAATTAAGCTTCTAAGTGTTTTTCTATAATCAGCTCTAAAACGTAGAAAAATAGGTTAAGGTCACCCATTTTCCAACTTGACCGAGAATTTGTCAATATACATCTTCAGCGAAGAAATAAAATTCCTACGATGAATCCTTTTAGAGATATCCCGCTCACAAGGTAAAAGTTAACGGACGCCGGACGGACGGACGGACGGACAGCTTGGGTGACAACAATAGCCCATCAGCCTAAGGGCTGGGGGCTAAAAAACTTCATAAAACACATGACTTGGCCGAACTTTTGAAACCGTGGTTATCATGGGAAGAAAGTTTTGAATGTATAAAAATCAACATACCTGTAACCAATAAAAAATTGTCAAACGATAGTCACATCACTGGACTCAGTGCCCATTGTTGACCAAACTGAAAAGCCCTCGCATTGAAATGGAGTCATGAGGAAAATTCCTCTAGAGGCGTTACAATGGATATGGAGGAGCAATGGGGATTATAGTGGACCTGCGTGACCGCGTATTGCACGGAAATGGCTTTTGGGCAGGACATGCGATCTGCACGGCCATAGTCTTAACAGGCCAGTGAAAATCCCAGAGGCGCCTCCTGAAAAAGCGTCACAGACGTCGAGAACCTAGTAGCACAAAAGAAATAGGGGCATCTAATGGCGAAAATATTACAATATTAAATTATTAATTATTCAGCTTAATATGGCATAATCCCGCAAAATAAAACAAACTTGTCCTAGAAGAGCTCTTCACCGATACGTCTGCCGAATTTGGAGGGTCAAATCAGAACGGAAAAAGGTAAACCGTGGTCTAGAAAAAACCCAACTTCGTATTAATTATATAGATTTATTATTAATCATTATTTGGCTCATGTCCATTATTCTGTAACTTACAGGGTTATATTTAAGCCTGGCTTTTCCCTCTGAGCTTATCAAATGCTAAAATGAAAAATCAATAGAAATAAGTATATTTTGAATTTGCTAAAACATTTCCAAAATTCAGCTAAGCGACGTGATCCATGGGTCCCTTGTTTCCTCTATTTATGAGACCTTCAAATGAAGCGGTCATCCGTTAACAGGGCACAAATAGCAGCTAGATGTAGAATAAGGTAACTGTAGATCTAAGGTCTATTGGCAAAATGCATGATTTTGAGCACTCTGGGAGTCATGTTACCCATTGTTCAAGATTTCTTGAATTCAACTGAGCGTCTTGGCCCATTGGCCACTTGTTTGTTGGTCAAATGTATCCTTCATATAACTCTCAGGACCATCATGTTTGTTTCCTCACTGCATTATTAAATGGTGTCATTTTACAATTTTCATGTCATTCAAAGTGCAACATGTACTTTAGTTTATGCTGATTTGAAATTGGAAAATTTTAATTTTTTTACAGTATTTTATTTCAGTGAATAAGTTAAATGTGTGTTATTATACTTCAGCTTATCTCCATTTTCTTCCTTATTTTATAATTGACAGGGGTTCATACTTTCCCAGGGGAGTGGTTATTTTACGCACTTATTACTGTCACATAGCTGAAATACTGATACTTGATATTTGATCATTAGAGGTTCCTGCATCTTTGATATAGTTCATTACAATGCACAGTATTAGTTTGGCAAGCATATATTTAGTATTTGTTATTTGGCCCTTTTCCCTTAGCTTATTTGTATGAAAAAAAAACAATACGAAAAAGTATATATATATCGCATTTACTAAATTTCTTTGATTAAAATCCGCTCTATCTTGCATTTGCTAAAAATTTTAAAATTAATTCAGCAGAGCGCCGTGACCAATGGGTCCTTCGTTTTTCAGGAGTAGTGTGATTTATCGGCCTGAAATTTTGCACGTAAATAAATGGTGGTGCCATCTCAACTAATCTTCAGGTTTGTCCATCCGTGTGTTTTTGGTTACTTGGGCATCTCTAATGCCACAAATGTGGAGGTTGACACGTAAGGAGAGATTCCATGCCTCACTTCATCCATGCCACTGTCATTTGGCGGATGTACCTGTTATCCGTTGTCAGTTTCCCATATTCTAGTTCTCGGGTTCAGATTTTTAGTATAAGCTTTGTACATGTACTTGTACATATTTTTCAAATAATGGTCAAGAATGTTATCAGGGAAGCCTTAAACCTAATGCATAGCCTATTACACAGGTACATTAGGCCTGTATAGGCCTTGTTTTTAGCCCAGCTGACTTTAAGTCATCTGAGCTATAGTCGAGGTCCGTCGTCCGTCCATTAGACTGGCACGTTTTGGCACGTCCCGGAGGATATAGGTCACAGTGACCTAATTTCAGTTTCCAAAGATATTTTTTATTGACCTCCCTTGATATTCAGTAACTTGTTTCTTGGTTCAGCGGTTACGACGGACAAAGCGCCATTCCTATACCTCAGTTGACTCTCATTCAGCTGAGCAAAAGACTAATCAGCAGATTTCCTCTATATTGTGCACATGCATTGATATGAATCATATTCAAATAGGGGTCATGAACTTTAATATAAAATTGGCGTTTAAATGACTAATTCCATTCGGTGGAAATCTGATAAACATCACGTTTCATTAGAATGGGTGGATGGATTCTGATGGTAAATCAGAATGATTTAATTTCAAGGATAATAAGTTCTCAGATTTGAAAACTGGTGACCTTGCCCTTCATCTTCAATGTCAAAGTGGCCGCAATTTAGGATATTTATGAACCTCATTTTTCTTTTAAAAAGTAATGCATAGTTTTATCCTCCAATTTGGTACACCTATTTTCAGCCATGTTCTTTGAGAAGTTCAGCGACGGGTGACCTTGACCTTGAACTTAAAGGTCAATCAGTGTAAATTAAGGATATTTGTAAACATTTATGTTAAAAGTAGTGGCCAGCCAATGGGGTCCGGACCGCCCGCATTTCAGCCGCCGATAGCTTTTTCAAGGGTTTCAGACCTGTTTTTTGGCCTGAATGTTTTTGTCGCGAGTACTCCTGGATTGGACCCATGCTTTTCCAAAATCCAGGTCCCGTCCCTGCTTGTTATCTTCACTTGACCTGAGACACGATCTGGTGACACCCCCCCCCCCCCCTTGATAGGATGGATAGATAGGTTAAATGTTCAAATTTTCGATGTTTAATTCATTTTTTTCTAGACTTTTCCTTAATTTTGTATAGGTTTTGTATTACAAGGGATTACAATGATTACAGTGAACATTTAATTATGTGTCTACAAACTGATGTTTTGCTATAAATGTGCGGATGTTCATGTTGTGAGGAATCCCTTTCTTCACTTAATACCTGTTACGTTCTTTTTTAACGTGCGTGAAACTGAATATCAATTTCAGTATTAAATTATAGATGAAAAACTAACAATTAGCATAATGTTATTGTTTCTCCCTCATCCAACCAACAGTGTGTATACCTTATTTGGATAGGGAACTTTTAATCAGTATTACGGAATCTCTAATTTTAGATAATAAAATGTACATTAAAATGAAACCTCGATTGTACAGAACATTTTTATAACATTGATCCAAAGGAAACTGTAAAAGATGTCCTATGGTGGTATTATGGATTTTTAGTGATTATATCTTTAACATTTTTTTAAAATTCAGTTTAAAGATTTTATAAATAAAATGTATGCATAATTTAACATGATATGAGGCAAACTAAAAAAAATAAAATAATGATGTAACTTATAATTCTAAATAAACTTATATTTTCACATTTTTTAAATTGCAAATAAATTGAATGTGATAATAATAAATAATAGAATCTAATGCAAACAAACAGTCATCATTCTCCTACCAAAAATGGATATGCTGAAAAAATAGGGTAAATATAAACTTGAAATCATTACTTCATAAGTCATGTCAGATGCCAAACAATGATTTAGTATTTAGTTATCTCTACATAACAGGGCCATTTCCTCTCAGATTTCAGATGATAATATATAAAAAGATAGCCCGTCCCTTCTGCCAAACAGAGGTGCCACCAGCCGGGGTCCACTATCGCTAGTTCAGTAGATCTTGCGACTGTTTAACCGGACTCTGTGTTTATACTTGTTACGGAACTTAATAACAGCAGATCACGTAGTCGTGACGAGATAAATTATAATTTATTCTTAAAACAATCCTAACATTACAATACACTACATCAATACAATTATACAGTATAACAACAGTGTAACATTAATCAATACAAATACAAAGTTTAACAAATCACTGTCACAACTCAAGAAATCCTTTAAAACAAATAATCCAGATGAACAGTTCACGTAAAACTTCTCAGAGAATAATATCTCGAAATCAATCTGTTGTAATCCAAAAGTGAAGTTCTGGCAATAATCCCAAAGGCAAACTGAAGACAATAAAATCCGTTGCAAGTTTCGAAGAATATCTATAAGTTCTGCAATTAACGAAAAGGTCCAAAAACTTCTCACACTCTTCCGTGTCCGCTGGATTTTTTCTCTCTCTCCTCCTCTCTCAGCCCCTATTTATAACTTTTTCATCCGAAAATACTAAATAATTGGAAAATCCCAAAAAACAATACACACGGTACAGGAACAGACTTGAAACATCTAGAACAAAGAACGTTGATATCTACACTTCAGACCCATACGTAAGCCAGGCCACTCGCATGTCTCCTATGGCAACGAACTATGCCCTAACAGACACATGTAAGACTCCTGCGCACAATAAACCAGGGCATACCTAACACGAATCAGAATGGCAACAGCGCACAATAAAAGAGACACCTGTAACGCTCCCCCTCCTGTATGAAACAAGCGTCCCATGGGTCATGACGCTCAGCCGACTGACATGTTGACAATATGTCCTTGCACAGGCAACAAATTAAGATAGGTGGCATCATTGTTCATGCATATTAGCTTAAGTTCATCAAGACCAAAACGCACACAAAATTTGATGACAATCTAACCAGCCTTTCCTGAGGAATCTGGCAATTTGTGTGTATTTGGCATTATTTCTGGGGTGCTCAAACATACCCTGAAACTCTGAGAATATCGGTCACTGTGACCAAATTTCAGGTTTCTAGGGAGAACTTTTGAGGAACTCTCAGGATGTCAAGTTAGATGATTCTGGGTCCAAGGTTATGATTTGTGCTTTACTTTGGTATCAAATTTTCAATTATTTTGAGGGGTGCTTATAGGCCCCATAGCGTAGGAAAATATGGATTAAAGAGACCTTAATTCACGTTTACAAGGAGACTTTCACAGATCTCCCTGGATGTTAAGTTTGAAGATTCTTCAAGTTTGAAGCCAATCTGTATAGCTAAAGCAGAATTATCATCCAAAACTAATTTGTGAATGGATTGGCCCTTGACCTTTCATCCTATGACCCTAATCGACAGGAATCTTACCCTACTGGCATGTGATTAATATCTTGGAGAAGAAAGGTTTGTGATGAAAAGTTTGGCTGAAATGCATACATTCCTGTTAAAGAAATGGTTTTTACACTTTTACACTTTGTTCATGAACGTGAGGGGATTGTGATCACTGAAGACTATTAAAGGCTTGACTGATGAAGTAACATAATCTTCAAAATGCTGCAATGCCAAAATCAAAGCCAAACATTCTTTTTCAATAGTATAGTAGTTTTTCTGGTTTGCATTAAACTTTCTTGTAAAATAACAAAATTGGATGATCTATGCCATCACTACCTTCTTGTAACAACACAGCACCAGCAGCAGTATCACTAGCATCTACAGCTAACTTAAAAGGTACAGAAAAGTCTGGAGCTGCTAAAACTGGTGAACATTCCATACAAACTTTTGTTTCTTCTTTAACAAATTAGTCAAAGTCCAGCTACAGCAGAAAAATGTGGACAAAACTTCCTGTAGTATCCAACCATACCAAGAAAACGCACTATTTGCTTTTTGTTTTCTGGTCTAGGAAATGAAAAAAATAGCACTTATTTAAGCATCAACAGGTTTTACTTGACCCTGCCCTACAATATGACCTAAAATGTTACTTGTGCATGACAAAACTTAGATGTGACTTAATTGACGGTCAGACGTACTTCGCTGAGTCTTTCGAAAAGGTCGCGAAAGATTTGCAGATGTTTCTCCCAGGTGTCGCTGTACACGATAAGTCATAAATATATGCGTCGCAGCCCTGAATGTCCTTGACAACCATATGGATGAGGCGCTGGAACGTGGCTGGCGAGTTCTTCATGCCAAACGGCATAACTTTATACTGGTACAGTCCTTGCGGCGTCACAAATGCAGACACTTCAGCGGAACTTGCCAGAATCATTTTAGCAAGTCAAACTTGGAAACATATCTGAAGTTACCGACTCTATCAATAAATCATCGATCCTCGGAATCCGGAACGTGTCAGTCTTGGTGACAGAGTTCAGTTTTCGATAATCTGTGCACATACGGTAACTTCCATCAGGTTTTGGCACAAGAATACATGGTGAACTCCAGTTACTATTACTAGGTTCAATAAAATCATTGTCCAGCAAATATTGAACCTCATCTTGTAGAACCCTTGCTTTTTCTTGATTCAGTCTATAAGGATGCTGCTTGACTGCGCTTGCCTCGCCAACATAAAAGTTATGGTACAATATGTTAGTTCGCGTTGGAATGTCACTAAACAAAATGTTCATAATTCTGCAGCAGGTTCTTGAGGTCTTGTTGCAGTGCGGTAAGGTGTGAAAGTTTGGCATCCAGGTTGTTAAGCACGTCTGATTTTTTTATTGTGACTGTTCCACACTGAATGTCTACATCACACTTACAATCAGTATCTACTTAAACTGGGTGAGGGTCAGTTTTTACACAGTTAACAGCAGTAACATCATATACAACATCTGATGTGCTATTTCTGTCATAATATGGTTTCAACATGTTAACATGGCACAGTTGTTTTTTTACGCCTATCTGGTGTTAACAGTATTTAATTTAAATCACTGACTTTCTTGTCAACAATGCAAGGACCAAAATACTTAGCTTGCAGAGGTCTGCCAGGGATGGGTAGTAAGGCAAGGACCTTTTCACCAGGCTCAATCGTCCCACTTACCCTGTGCTTGTCATACTTTGTTTCATTTTACTTTGTGCAGATTCTAGATTAGACTTTTCCAAACTCACTAGCATTGTGTAGTTTGTGCGAAAGTCTGAGACATACTGCAATAAACTAAGAGAATCAGGATTTTCACACAAGAGTTTTTCTTTAAGCAGTTTTAATGGACCTCGAACTGAGTGTCCGAAAACTAGTTCAAAGGGACTGAAACCCAAGGACTCTTGAAATGATTCTCTGACAGCAAACAGCAAAAGGTGGATTCCTTCATCCCAGTCTTTCTGTGTTTCATAAAAATAGGTCCTAATCATGTTTTTTAATGTCTGGTGAAAACGCTCGAGAGCGCCCTGACTTTCAGGATGGTATGGCGAAGAGATGTACTGTTTTATACCTAGCTCAAGCATAACTTGCTGGAATAAGCCAGACATAAAATTGGACCCTTGGCCAGACTGGACGGATTTTGGTAATCCAAAAATTGTAAAAAACTTGGTCAAAGCCTTGACAACACCTTTTGCATGAATTATCCGCAATGGTATTGCCTCAGGGAACCTTGTAGATGCGCACATAATTGTCAGCAAGTATTCATTTCAAGATTTTGTTTTGGGCAGTGGTCCAACCCAGTCAAAAATAATCCTACTAAATGGTTCCTCGAAAGCAGGAATAGGCCTAAGTGGGGCTTTATGAGGATTCTGATTGGGCTTGCCTACCATCTGGCATGTATGGCATGATTTACAATATTGTACAACATCAGTCCTGAGGTTAGGCCAATAGAAGTGTGTACTAAATTGATAAATTTTATTTATACCTAAATGGCCAGACAAAGGAGCCTCATGTGCCATGCTTAGAATTTCATTGCGACATCATCAGCGCATACACCAGGTGGTCGCCATTTACGCATAAGCACTCCGTTTTCAACATAGAAACAAACTGGGTTCTATGACAGTTCATCTTTAGAAACTGCCATGGGAAACAAACATGAAACATCAGGGTCCTTATGCTGTTTCGCGATAAGTTCTGACCTTGAAAATGCTGCATCCTGTACGGGCGAGTCGTTAGAGTCACTTGTGACTCCCAGAGTGTTATTATCTGGAGCATTATCCTCATGTATGTTTTTCTTGGCCATAGATCTAGTTAAAGCACATGAAGTATACAAACCAGGAATTTCCTGACTTTCCGGATCAGTGTCCTGATCAAGTGACGGCTTTTCTGTCACTATTGGCACAGGCTGTACTTTGTCACCTGCAACATCATTGCCTAGTAGCAACTGAATTCCCTTAAAGGGCAAAGTACTTGTTATGGCCACAGTAATATTTCCAGAAATCAAATCTGACTTTAAATGTACACTGTAAAGCGGGAAATGAAGTGTACTTGTCTGAAAACACACCGTTCATGAGTGCTTGTGCACCAGTAAAAGACCTATTAGAAAATGGCAAAGTGTTTCCTCTTGCATTTTACAGTCATTAAGTTGATATACAGAAACTTTTACAAATACATGAAATGTATCTTTTCATATAACACTTACGCCAATTTTTCCCTTATTGCTTCTTCAAATGGTTTCAGGCAACAAATTTCAGTTATTACACAGTGCAAATGTAATTTATACTTAATTGGCTTGTTTTAACATGTTCATTGAATGTATTTGCAAACATATTAAATTTATTGACATTTGATTTGTTTACCGCATTTTATTTCAGTTAATAAATTAATACTAGCTGCTCCCGTGGCTCTATCTGTTGCATATTTTTGTAATGAGCTGATAGGAACTAAACGACGCATATTTTTATCCTAAGGTTTTTGCAGGAACTTTTGTCATGTGTTTCATGTACTGTAAATTGTCATGGAATAAGCAGGTCTGATGCAAAATTGATAACTTTCTCAGATAAAAAGAAAGCAGGTTGATATATTTCGATGAAAGCATTTAGCAAAGGAACCACTTCAGCATTCGTTCGTTGCATTGTCTTTCAGTAAATTAACGCAAAATGTAATATACAGATTTTGCTGAAAATTTGTAGAGGTAGAATAAAACTGCATCCGTAATCCATTTAATTTTATGAGGTAATCGGAATCATCATAATATATTTTTTTCCTAAGTACCATAATCACAATGCCACATAGGAATAATTATTAGAGCCTATTCCTTTGTCCCCGAGTAGAAGTCGCCCATTCGTTTGCAGTTGTTCTGCCACTCGCCTGGTGAACCCGTGTTTCTGAACCATAACATTGTTTTACATGAAACGTGCACGCATGAATGAACGACTGATTAGTAGATTCTGGCGGGGGTTTCAAAGACCCCAAAAGGTTGAGGACCCTTAGAAGTGTGTGCAATCCCCCCCCCCCCCCCCCCCCCAGGGCTTCAAGCAACCCATTAACCGGCCGTACTATTAAAACCATGGTTATTATGGAAAGATACTTCTGAATGTATAAATATCAACATACCTGTAAACCTATAAAACGGTGATCGTGTAAAGGGTCCCAGCTCTTTGTGTCCACTCAACGGAAAAATGCTCCATATTAAAAGATTCATGTGGACATGTGTTCCGCGCCTGAATTTTTACTTCCTTTTGACAGAGTAAAATTCCTAAACAGGCGATATCATGGAAATGGGGTTCAGTGGGGATTACAGGTCGCCTCCTGAAAAGCATGACAGGCGAAAAATGTTTTGCTGAACATTTGTAGAGGGTTAGGGTAAAGACATATCAATAGTCCATTTCATTTTGTGGGTAATATGAATCACTACAATATATATTTTCTAATAAACCATTATGACAAAGAACCATTCCTTTGTCCCCGTGTGAAAGCCACCCATTCGTATTTATTTATTCTGCCACTCGCAAGGTGATCTTCTGTTAGTAAAGCATGACAGTGTTCACACACGAAACGCATACGCGTGAACACATGACTGATATTAAAGTAAATTCTGATGGAGGTCTGTACGCTATGACAACAGATTCTAAATTGTTATCAATTTAAAGATGTACTGGTAATATTTTTTCATGTTTCACCGTCCCTACAGACAACGGATCTTAACAAATATATGTGATCCCACACACCCATTCACCCACCCCAAAGCGAATGATAATTAAGTTGTGGGGCTTCTTTTTTAAAACTAGAATATCAACAGAAGCTGAAAAAAGCCCTCAGCCAAAAGAACAGTGTTTATAGGTGGTAACAGTAACAAGTACAAAATATTTGTTCTCTCATGGATGTATATCTGTATATGTCTCAGTTATAAATTTAAACTTTTGAAAGGTATGTACAATGTTTTATAACAATCCACCATATACTTTTAGAAGATATTCTTCTCACAAGGCCAAAGTTGAAAAATCCGATAAAAATTCATTAAAATCAGAAATTTTAGGTAGTGCCCCCAAACTTGTGCGGCAGGTACAGACCATCAGTCCCAATGATCATAGTAAGTTTTGTGAAAATCCGACACTGATGAAATAAAATTCCTATGGTGAATCCTTTTAGAGATATCCCGCTCACACGGCCAAAGTTGAAAAATCCGATAAAAATTTATTAAAAATCAGAAATTGTAGGTGGCGCCACCAAACTTGTGCAGCAGATAAAGACCATCAGTCCCAATTATCATAGTAAGTTTTGTGAAAATCCACCCAATGGTCTCTGAGAATTAAGCTTCTAAGTGTTTTTCTATAATCAGCTCTAAAACGTAGAAAAATAGGTTAAGGTCACCCATTTTCCAACTTGACCGAGAATTTGTCAATATACATCTTCAGCGAAGAAATAAAATTCCTACGATGAATCCTTTTAGAGATATCCCGCTCACAAGGTAAAAGTTAACGGACGCCGGACGGACGGACGGACGGACAGCTTGGGTGACAACAATAGCCCATCAGCCTAAGGGCTGGGGGCTAAAAAACTTCATAAAACACATGACTTGGCCGAACTTTTGAAACCGTGGTTATCATGGGAAGAAAGTTTTGAATGTATAAAAATCAACATACCTGTAACCAATAAAAAATTGTCAAACGATAGTCACATCACTGGACTCAGTGCCCATTGTTGACCAAACTGAAAAGCCCTCGCATTGAAATGGAGTCATGAGGAAAATTCCTCTAGAGGCGTTACAATGGATATGGAGGAGCAATGGGGATTATAGTGGACCTGCGTGACCGCGTATTGCACGGAAATGGCTTTTGGGCAGGACATGCGATCTGCACGGCCATAGTCTTAACAGGCCAGTGAAAATCCCAGAGGCGCCTCCTGAAAAAGCGTCACAGACGTCGAGAACCTAGTAGCACAAAAGAAATAGGGGCATCTAATGGCGAAAATATTACAATATTAAATTATTAATTATTCAGCTTAATATGGCATAATCCCGCAAAATAAAACAAACTTGTCCTAGAAGAGCTCTTCACCGATACGTCTGCCGAATTTGGAGGGTCAAATCAGAACGGAAAAAGGTAAACCGTGGTCTAGAAAAAACCCAACTTCGTATTAATTATATAGATTTATTATTAATCATTATTTGGCTCATGTCCATTATTCTGTAACTTACAGGGTTATATTTAAGCCTGGCTTTTCCCTCTGAGCTTATCAAATGCTAAAATGAAAAATCAATAGAAATAAGTATATTTTGAATTTGCTAAAACATTTCCAAAATTCAGCTAAGCGACGTGATCCATGGGTCCCTTGTTTCCTCTATTTATGAGACCTTCAAATGAAGCGGTCATCCGTTAACAGGGCACAAATAGCAGCTAGATGTAGAATAAGGTAACTGTAGATCTAAGGTCTATTGGCAAAATGCATGATTTTGAGCACTCTGGGAGTCATGTTACCCATTGTTCAAGATTTCTTGAATTCAACTGAGCGTCTTGGCCCATTGGCCACTTGTTTGTTGGTCAAATGTATCCTTCATATAACTCTCAGGACCATCATGTTTGTTTCCTCACTGCATTATTAAATGGTGTCATTTTACAATTTTCATGTCATTCAAAGTGCAACATGTACTTTAGTTTATGCTGATTTGAAATTGGAAAATTTTAATTTTTTTACAGTATTTTATTTCAGTGAATAAGTTAAATGTGTGTTATTATACTTCAGCTTATCTCCATTTTCTTCCTTATTTTATAATTGACAGGGGTTCATACTTTCCCAGGGGAGTGGTTATTTTACGCACTTATTACTGTCACATAGCTGAAATACTGATACTTGATATTTGATCATTAGAGGTTCCTGCATCTTTGATATAGTTCATTACAATGCACAGTATTAGTTTGGCAAGCATATATTTAGTATTTGTTATTTGGCCCTTTTCCCTTAGCTTATTTGTATGAAAAAAAAACAATACGAAAAAGTATATATATATCGCATTTACTAAATTTCTTTGATTAAAATCCGCTCTATCTTGCATTTGCTAAAAATTTTAAAATTAATTCAGCAGAGCGCCGTGACCAATGGGTCCTTCGTTTTTCAGGAGTAGTGTGATTTATCGGCCTGAAATTTTGCACGTAAATAAATGGTGGTGCCATCTCAACTAATCTTCAGGTTTGTCCATCCGTGTGTTTTTGGTTACTTGGGCATCTCTAATGCCACAAATGTGGAGGTTGACACGTAAGGAGAGATTCCATGCCTCACTTCATCCATGCCACTGTCATTTGGCGGATGTACCTGTTATCCGTTGTCAGTTTCCCATATTCTAGTTCTCGGGTTCAGATTTTTAGTATAAGCTTTGTACATGTACTTGTACATATTTTTCAAATAATGGTCAAGAATGTTATCAGGGAAGCCTTAAACCTAATGCATAGCCTATTACACAGGTACATTAGGCCTGTATAGGCCTTGTTTTTAGCCCAGCTGACTTTAAGTCATCTGAGCTATAGTCGAGGTCCGTCGTCCGTCCATTAGACTGGCACGTTTTGGCACGTCCCGGAGGATATAGGTCACAGTGACCTAATTTCAGTTTCCAAAGATATTTTTTATTGACCTCCCTTGATATTCAGTAACTTGTTTCTTGGTTCAGCGGTTACGACGGACAAAGCGCCATTCCTATACCTCAGTTGACTCTCATTCAGCTGAGCAAAAGACTAATCAGCAGATTTCCTCTATATTGTGCACATGCATTGATATGAATCATATTCAAATAGGGGTCATGAACTTTAATATAAAATTGGCGTTTAAATGACTAATTCCATTCGGTGGAAATCTGATAAACATCACGTTTCATTAGAATGGGTGGATGGATTCTGATGGTAAATCAGAATGATTTAATTTCAAGGATAATAAGTTCTCAGATTTGAAAACTGGTGACCTTGCCCTTCATCTTCAATGTCAAAGTGGCCGCAATTTAGGATATTTATGAACCTCATTTTTCTTTTAAAAAGTAATGCATAGTTTTATCCTCCAATTTGGTACACCTATTTTCAGCCATGTTCTTTGAGAAGTTCAGCGACGGGTGACCTTGACCTTGAACTTAAAGGTCAATCAGTGTAAATTAAGGATATTTGTAAACATTTATGTTAAAAGTAGTGGCCAGCCAATGGGGTCCGGACCGCCCGCATTTCAGCCGCCGATAGCTTTTTCAAGGGTTTCAGACCTGTTTTTTGGCCTGAATGTTTTTGTCGCGAGTACTCCTGGATTGGACCCATGCTTTTCCAAAATCCAGGTCCCGTCCCTGCTTGTTATCTTCACTTGACCTGAGACACGATCTGGTGACACCCCCCCCCCCCCCCTTGATAGGATGGATAGATAGGTTAAATGTTCAAATTTTCGATGTTTAATTCATTTTTTTCTAGACTTTTCCTTAATTTTGTATAGGTTTTGTATTACAAGGGATTACAATGATTACAGTGAACATTTAATTATGTGTCTACAAACTGATGTTTTGCTATAAATGTGCGGATGTTCATGTTGTGAGGAATCCCTTTCTTCACTTAATACCTGTTACGTTCTTTTTTAACGTGCGTGAAACTGAATATCAATTTCAGTATTAAATTATAGATGAAAAACTAACAATTAGCATAATGTTATTGTTTCTCCCTCATCCAACCAACAGTGTGTATACCTTATTTGGATAGGGAACTTTTAATCAGTATTACGGAATCTCTAATTTTAGATAATAAAATGTACATTAAAATGAAACCTCGATTGTACAGAACATTTTTATAACATTGATCCAAAGGAAACTGTAAAAGATGTCCTATGGTGGTATTATGGATTTTTAGTGATTATATCTTTAACATTTTTTTAAAATTCAGTTTAAAGATTTTATAAATAAAATGTATGCATAATTTAACATGATATGAGGCAAACTAAAAAAAATAAAATAATGATGTAACTTATAATTCTAAATAAACTTATATTTTCACATTTTTTAAATTGCAAATAAATTGAATGTGATAATAATAAATAATAGAATCTAATGCAAACAAACAGTCATCATTCTCCTACCAAAAATGGATATGCTGAAAAAATAGGGTAAATATAAACTTGAAATCATTACTTCATAAGTCATGTCAGATGCCAAACAATGATTTAGTATTTAGTTATCTCTACATAACAGGGCCATTTCCTCTCAGATTTCAGATGATAATATATAAAAAGATAGCCCGTCCCTTCTGCCAAACAGAGGTGCCACCAGCCGGGGTCCACTATCGCTAGTTCAGTAGATCTTGCGACTGTTTAACCGGACTCTGTGTTTATACTTGTTACGGAACTTAATAACAGCAGATCACGTAGTCGTGACGAGATAAATTATAATTTATTCTTAAAACAATCCTAACATTACAATACACTACATCAATACAATTATACAGTATAACAACAGTGTAACATTAATCAATACAAATACAAAGTTTAACAAATCACTGTCACAACTCAAGAAATCCTTTAAAACAAATAATCCAGATGAACAGTTCACGTAAAACTTCTCAGAGAATAATATCTCGAAATCAATCTGTTGTAATCCAAAAGTGAAGTTCTGGCAATAATCCCAAAGGCAAACTGAAGACAATAAAATCCGTTGCAAGTTTCGAAGAATATCTATAAGTTCTGCAATTAACGAAAAGGTCCAAAAACTTCTCACACTCTTCCGTGTCCGCTGGATTTTTTCTCTCTCTCCTCCTCTCTCAGCCCCTATTTATAACTTTTTCATCCGAAAATACTAAATAATTGGAAAATCCCAAAAAACAATACACACGGTACAGGAACAGACTTGAAACATCTAGAACAAAGAACGTTGATATCTACACTTCAGACCCATACGTAAGCCAGGCCACTCGCATGTCTCCTATGGCAACGAACTATGCCCTAACAGACACATGTAAGACTCCTGCGCACAATAAACCAGGGCATACATAACACGAATCAGAATGGCAACAGCGCACAATAAAAGAGACACCTGTAACGCTCCCCCTCCTGTATGAAACAAGCGTCCCATGGGTCATGACGCTCAGCCGACTGACATGTTGACAATATGTCCTTGCACAGGCAACAAATTAAGATAGGTGGCATCATTGTTCATGCATATTAGCTTAAGTTCATCAAGACCAAAACGCACACAAAATTTGATGACAATCTAACCAGCCTTTCCTGAGGAATCTGGCAATTTGTGTGTATTTGGCATTATTTCTGGGGTGCTCAAACATACCCTGAAACTCTGAGAATATTGGTCACTGTGACCAAATTTCAGGTTTCTAGGGAGAACTTTTGAGGAACTCTCAGGATGTCAAGTTAGATGATTCTGGGTCCAAGGTTATGATTTGTGCTTTACTTTGGTATCAAATTTTCAATTATTCTGAGGGGTGCTTATAAGCCCCATAGCGTAGGAAAATATGGATTAAAGAGACCTTAATTCACGTTTCCAAGGAGACTTTCACAGATCTCCCTGGATGTTAAGTTTGAAGATTCTTCAAGTTTGAAGCCAATCTGTATAGCTAAAGCAGAATTATCATCCAAAACTAATTTGTGAATGGATTGGCCCTTGACCTTTCATCCTATGACCCTAATCGACAGGAATCTTACCCTACTGGCATGTGATTAATATCTTGGAGAAGAAAGGTTTGTGATGAAAAGTTTGGCTGAAATGCATACATTCCTGTTAAAGAAATGGTTTTTACACTTTTACACTTTGTTCATGAACGTGAGGGGATTGTGATCACTGAAGACTATTAAAGGCTTGACTGATGAAGTAACATAATCTTCAAAATGCTGCAATGCCAAAATCAAAGCCAAACATTCTTTTTCAATAGTATAGTAGTTTTTCTGGTTTGCATTAAACTTTCTTGTAAAATAACAAAATTGGATGATCTATGCCATCACTACCTTCTTGTAACAACACAGCACCAGCAGCAGTATCACTAGCATCTACAGCTAACTTAAAAGGTACAGAAAAGTCTGGAGCTGCTAAAACTGGTGAACATTCCATACAAACTTTTGTTTCTTCTTTAACAAATTAGTCAAAGTCCAGCTACAGCAGAAAAATGTGGACAAAACTTCCTGTAGTATCCAACCATACCAAGAAAACGCACTATTTGCTTTTTGTTTTCTGGTCTAGGAAATGAAAAAAATAGCACTTATTTAAGCATCAACAGGTTTTACTTGACCCTGCCCTACAATATGACCTAAAATGTTACTTGTGCATGACAAAACTTAGATGTGACTTAATTGACGGTCAGACGTACTTCGCTGAGTCTTTCGAAAAGGTCGCGAAAGATTTGCAGATGTTTCTCCCAGGTGTCGCTGTACACGATAAGTCATAAATATATGCGTCGCAGCCCTGAATGTCCTTGACAACCATATGGATGAGGCGCTGGAACGTGGCTGGCGAGTTCTTCATGCCAAACGGCATAACTTTATACTGGTACAGTCCTTGCGGCGTCACAAATGCAGACACTTCAGCGGAACTTGCCAGAATCATTTTAGCAAGTCAAACTTGAAAACATATCTGAAGTTACCGACTCTATCAATAAATCATCGATCCTCGGAATCCGGAACGTGTCAGTCTTGGTGACAGAGTTCAGTTTTCGATAATCTGTGCACATACGGTAACTTCCATCAGGTTTTGGCACAAGAATACATGGTGAACTCCAGTTACTATTACTAGGTTCAATAAAATCATTGTCCAGCAAATATTGAACCTCATCTTGTAGAACCCTTGCTTTTTCTTGATTCAGTCTATAAGGATGCTGCTTGACTGCGCTTGCCTCGCCAACATAAAAGTTATGGTACAATATGTTAGTTCGCGTTGGAATGTCACTCAACAAAATGTTCATAATTCTGCAGCAGGTTCTTGAGGTCTTGTTGCAGTGCGGTAAGGTGTGAAAGTTTGGCATCCAGGTTGTTAAGCACGTCTGATTTTTTTATTGTGACTGTTCCACACTGAATGTCTACATCACACTTACAATCAGTATCTACTTAAACTGGGTGAGGGTCAGTTTTTACACAGTTAACAGCAGTAACATCATATACAACATCTGATGTGCTATTTCTGTCATAATATGGTTTCAACATGTTAACATGGCACAGTTGTTTTTTTACGCCTATCTGGTGTTAACAGTATTTAATTTAAATCACTGACTTTCTTGTCAACAATGCAAGGACCAAAATACTTAGCTTGCAGAGGTCTGCCAGGGATGGGTAGTAAGGCAAGGACCTTTTCACCAGGCTCAATCGTCCCACTTACCCTGTGCTTGTCATACTTTGTTTCATTTTACTTTGTGCAGATTCTAGATTAGACTTTTCCAAACTCACTAGCATTGTGTAGTTTGTGCGAAAGTCTGAGACATACTGCAATAAACTAAGAGAATCAGGATTTTCACACAAGAGTTTTTCTTTAAGCAGTTTTAATGGACCTCGAACTGAGTGTCCGAAAACTAGTTCAAAGGGACTGAAACCCAAGGACTCTTGAAATGATTCTCTGACAGCAAACTGCAAAGGGTGGATTCCTTCATCCCAGTCTTTCTGTGTTTCATAAAAATAGGTCCTAATCATGTTTTTTAATGTCTGGTGAAAACGCTCGAGAGCGCCCTGACTTTCAGGATGGTATGGCGAAGAGATGTACTGTTTTATACCTAGCTCAAGCATAACTTGCTGGAATAAGCCAGACATAAAATTGGACCCTAGGCCAGACTGGACGGATTTTGGTAATCCAAAAATTGTAAAAAACTTGGTCAAAGCCTTGACAACACCTTTTGCATGAATTATCCGCAATGGTATTGCCTCAGGGAACCTTGTAGATGCGCACATAATTGTCAGCAAGTATTCATTTCAAGATTTTGTTTTGGGCAGTGGTCCAACCCAGTCAAAAATAATCCTACTAAATGGTTCCTCGAAAGCAGGAATAGGCCTAAGTGGGGCTTTATGAGGATTCTGATTGGGCTTGCCTACCATCTGGCATGTATGGCATGATTTACAATATTGTACAACATCAGTCCTGAGGTTAGGCCAATAGAAGTGTGTACTAAATTGATAAATTTTATTTATACCTAAATGGCCAGACAAAGGAGCCTCATGTGCCATGCTTAGAATTTCATTGCGACATCATCAGCGCATACACCAGGTGGTCGCCATTTACGCATAAGCACTCCGTTTTCAACATAAAAACAAACTGGGTTCTATGACAGTTCATCTTTAGAAACTGCCATGGGAAACAAACATGAAACATCAGGGTCCTTATGCTGTTTCGCGATGTTCTGACCTTGAAAATGCTGCATCCTGTACGGGCGAGTCGTTAGAGTCACTTGTGACTCCCAGAGTGTTATTATCTGGAGCATTATCCTCATGTATGTTTTTCTTGGCCATAGATCTAGTTACAGCACATGAAGTATACAAACCAGGAATTTCCTGACTTTCCGGATCAGTGTCCTGATCAAGTGACGGCTTTTCTGTCACTATTGGCACAGGCTGTACTTTGTCACCTGCAACATCATTGCCTAGTAGCAACTGAATTCCCTTAAAGGGCAAAGTACTTGTTATGGCCATAGTAATATTTCCAGAAATCAAACCTGACTTTAAATGTACACTGTAAAGCGGGAAATGAAGTGTACTTGTCTGAAAACACACCGTTCATGAGTGCTTGTGCACCAGTAAAAGACCTATTAGAAAATGGCAAAGTGTTTCCTAACATGAGAGTTTTTCCTGAATCAGTGTCCCTCAAAATTCTAATAGGGGTAGAATCTGAAAAAAAATCACTTTAAAGTGATACAAAACCATCATGTATGAATGGCTCAAATAACTCCATTTCAGAGTCAGGAGAGGAATCTAATACCTCAGTTTCATCAAACAAAGAACTGACACTGACAGTGTCAGTCATAAACTCTTTTTCAGAGTCACTAAAGGAATCTACATCCTTATTACAATCAAACTCCTCATGGGAGTCAACTGAGGAATTTTCCTCAGCAGAAACAAACTTTTGTTTGTCATAAGAGGACCTGGCCTCATTTGAAATACTCTCGCTGGAGTCATAAAAGGACTTAGCCTTATTAAGTGGATACTCCTCGCAGGAGTCTTGAAAGGACCTAGCTTTATTAAATTCCTCGCAGGAATCAAATGAGCTTTTTACACCGCAAGCTACAGATTCTTCTTGCAGATGGCACATTGGCCTCCGTAGCATCAAACTCTTTTTTAGAGTCAATAAAGGAGTTGAACCCCTTATTTACATGAAAAGAGCTTGGCTCTTGTACTATGCTATATATATTTAAAACAAAACCAGAAGGTTTGCTCTTCGGTTTATTTGCAAGTTTCCAGTTTGAGATGACCTTCCTTTTGCAGTAATTACAGATTTTCTTTGAAAATGACTGGTCTTTGTTGGACTCAGACACAGTGGACGTGGACTGAGGTGTAGCAATGGACTTTTTTAACTATTAGGACTACTAGTACTGGGTGACTGCGCCTTAAACTTCTTTTGACCATACTGATTTACATTCTTGTTTGTGAATGACTGAGTTGATTTGCTAGTAAAGGACATTTTGTGTGTTAATGAATAATCATCATCTAATTGAGCAGCAATGTCAAGTGTTTCAGGACTTTACCAAGAAAAGTTAAACATCTGCGTTAATGCAGCGCTTAAATTCTTCAAGCAAAATCAACTGGCGCAAAATTGTCATAATCTTTCATAACATTTTTAGAACTACACCAGCGATCAAACAACTGCTCTTTTGACCTAGCAAATTCTACGTAGATCTGATTTTTGCGCTTTTCCCAATTTCTGAATTTCTGGCGGTAATCCTCCGGAACTAACTCATAACCTTTTAGGATTAACCGTTTAACCTGGAGTCAGCAGCGGCTTCTACTGAAAGCTCTGTATAAATTTCTCTGGCCTTGCCAGTCAATAGACTTTTTAATAACATGATCAAATTTTCCTTAGGCCATTTAAAATTTTCAGCTACCTTCTCTAAGTGTAAGAAATATTGGTTTGGTTTAAACATATTTATTCCAACAGGATAACAAAGTAGCCGATAAGGCTAGCAAATGCTCTCCTGCATAAAGATAAAAAGAAAGTGAAAAGTGATAAATTAACAGGAACGGATATATGTATGTACAAATGATCAGATTGGAAAAGTGCACATATAATCACACACGGTGAGATATATACAAATGCATAATATACATTAATACAAATTGACATTCTACATACACAGATACATATACATATATTATGTTGGTAGGCGTAATTAAAAAAAAAACAATAAACGTGATATTTCGAAGTTCATATCCAGTTTGTCAATTAGATTAACACCATGGTTAAAGATACATGTATTTTTTTGTTTACAACTAATATGTATACCTCTAACCAAAGAATCTTTTGAATAAGTGCAATCAACTGGTAGTAAAGCGCCGTGTACGGATAATGTAATCAGTGACATGTTTCAGAAAAAGATCTAGAAACATTTAAATGAGTTTTTCGTTTTCTTTATTGGTGTTATGTTCTGGCTGTGTAATGCATATAGGAGTATCCAGCAATTCAAGTTGGTGAAAAGAATTTGTCTAAATAAAATATATTTAGGACATCTTAGAAGAAAATGCCGGACGCTTTCCTCTTCCTCGTTACATTGACATAAATATATGGAAAATAGGTACTGATTCAAGCACCACGCACCTAGTCGCAACCAGGTAAGAATAATTTCATGTTGACGATGATAGTTGCAATGATAATTTTTTTATTTCTCGCGAGTCAGGGTTTAGATAATCACGAACATTTTTCTTAAAAGAATCTATTGAAGTTGACTGAATTATTGGAATTAAGAGACTGTTCCAGAGTTTGCAGGCTGTTGGAAGGGAAGGAGAGAGACAGTCTTTCCGTATGAACCTCGGTATCCTTAGCAAATGCGATTTGCGCAGACTGTGGGGCTGAGCGTGAGACAGATTTTGAGGTAATATATTAAGCAGATAATCTGGAGCATGTTCATTAACCATTTTATATAATACTGATAGTATAGCCTGCTCTCTTCTTGTTTTTAGACTTGACCATCGTAGCTCTTTTAACATAACACCAGTGCTGGTAGTCGAGAGCGCTCCAGTACATGTTAAAGCTGCTTTCCGTTGAGTACTCTCCAGTTGAAAAGACTGTCTGACAGAACAATTGTTAAATATTAAATTACCATACTCCAGTACTGGCCGTATTAATGATTTATACATACGATCTAAAACTTTCATAGAGAAATGGAATTTATAATATTTCAAAATTCCCAAACGTTTACTTGCTTTCAAACACATTATGTTTATGTGTTCCTGCCAGGAAAGCGAATCAGTTAAGGTGACTCCCAAATATGACAGACTACTTGTATCAGTCAGTTTCTGTCCCATGAAATACAATGGTGGTCGTGAAATGTTCCTTTTCTTGTGAGAAAAACAAATTGTCTGAGTTTTCTCTGCGTTAAATTTCAGATACCATTTTCCAGCCCAGCTACTTAAACGTTCCAAGTCCCTATTGAGTGAAGCTGCAGCTGTTCTGGGGTCATCTTTGCATGAATAAATACAGGTGTCATCGGCGTATATTAATATATTTTTTTCTAAGCCGAGATGAATATCATTGACATAAACTAGGAATAGTAGAGGGCCAAGAATAGATCCTTGGGGAACGCCGGAATTAATTGCCACACTTTCTGATATATGCCCTTGAATTACAACACGTTACCGCCTGTGACTCAGGTAATTTATAATAAATGTTAAGATGCATCCTTCGATTCCTAATGATTTTAATTTATAAACTAATCCGTGATGCCAGACCCTGTCAAAAGCTTTAGATGCATCGAGACAGACCATCCTGGTTTCATGTCCTCTCTCGAATCCTGTTTAAATATCATGGCACAGTTTAACCAGTAAATGTTCACAGCTATGGTGTTTCTTGTATCCAGAATTATATGGATTCAACAGGTTATTTTCCATCAAGTAGCCATATAACTTATTAAAGACAAGTCGTTCTAAAAATTTAAAAATATTATTCAGCAATGAAATAGGCCGATAGTTTTCTACTTTACTCCTCTCTCCCTTCTTAAATACTGGAATCACATGAGCAGTTTTCCAAGAATCAGGAAATGTCCCAGTAATAATACAACAATTGAATAGTTTACACAGTGGTCTACATATAACATCTGCTGTTTCTTTAAGTATAAAATAACTAATTCCTCCAGGCCCTGTAGCTTTGTGTCTATCCAATGATCTCAAGACATGAGATACCTCAGTTTCTGTTAAGCTCATTTCAACGAGTTTATGTGTGATTTGTAATGTAGCATCATTATCAAATGACGATTGAGAACTGTAAACGTAATTACTTTGTGAAGCAAAATAACTGTTAAAAATCTTAGCCTGCTCGACTTTGTCTACAATTAAATTCCCATTATGCTCCCACGGTGAAAATGTAGATTGTTGTTTTTTGCCAAAGAAAGCCTTAGAAATTTTCCACCATGCCCGACACTGAGTATTTGGGTCTGTAAGTTTTTTATTTATATTCTTTAAGTATAGCTTATAGCTCTTTCTATTTTCAAGCACTACAGAGTTCCGAATTTTCTTATAATTTTGGTAGAGTTCTGGACTTTTTGTCTTCGTATATGTTTTCCATTTTCGATTTCTCTTTCTGATAAGTTGCTTGAATTTATGGTTCATCCACGGTTTGTCATTTGGCTTAATATTAACAACATTGTTAGGTACGAATGTATTTCTAGCGTCAACAAATATGTAATTAAAATAGTCTGCTATGTCAGAGACATCATTATATATACTAAAGGCTGTATCCCATGGGGCACTTTCCAAAGTTTCTTTAAGACCAGTCAGATTCGCTTTATCGTAGTAATAAACCTTTCTTGTAAAAGTAGATGATTTCCTAATTTTCATGGAGAATGACCACACAAGTATGCTGTGATCACATGTAGAAATGGGACTAAGTATTTTTAAGTCACTTACCAAGCCAGGCTTGTCTGTTATTACAAGGTCAAGTAATGATGATGAAATGTCAGTGATTCTAGTGGGTCCATTTACCAGTTGATGTAGGCCGTTCGGCTCGGTCAATATAACTAAATTATTGCCTAAATCACTCGTCATGTGATCTGAATTCCATTGATTACACCTGTCATTAAAATCACCCGTTAAGATCAATGAATATGGATTCTCTGAAAGAGCCTTAGTTATACTACTTTCTAAACCAGAAAGAAAACGGTCTACACCAGGTCGAGATTGGCCTGGTGGTCTATAGTATGTTCCTTAGATGATATATTTTTTATTTATTGCTTGCCGGAAAGATTTCGGCAAGCATATTGCTCAGTTGCGTATGTCTGTTTGTCTGTTTGTTTGTTTGTCTGCACTCTCCTGGCCACAATTTTGCCACAATCACCTTGAAACTTACAGGGATGATGAAAAACATAATTTCTAGGTGCCCTATTGTTTTTGGTTAAAATAGGTCAAAGGTCAAGGTCAAGGTCACGACAGGTATGGTTAACGGTTTTTGCACTATAACTTCGCCATAAATAGGCTTATGCACTTCTGCAATAGCTCATTTATTTCGTCATCACCTGGCCTTTCTTTTGACATGTAGCTTACTCAAATTTGCTGTTACCATGGTTACGCAATTTCGGGGAGAAATCATGGAATTTCCTGATACTTTTCAAATTTGCAGCAATCGTACTGATTCTGAGATATTTTATGTAACACAAGAATATCTCGAAATTGTTTTTTCAGATTTTGGAAATGGCCGCCAGGGGGCGTTGCAGATGAAAAAACATGAAAAATTTGTTTTGGTGCTATACCTCCAGAACTATTAAACATTGGGCCATTTCCATCACAGCACCTTCAACTGGGTACCATGGGCTTATTTTTTGCGCATAGGTGCCAAAGTGCGCTATTGCCAGATTTCTCTATTTTTGGGGTAAAACTTTTGAATTTTGAAAATATACAGTTTTCAGCTTCTAACTCTGTCAGTTTTTATGCTGGAGAGGTCAATTTTTTTGCATCTTGTAGCCCTTGGTGAGCTCTCGGTGATCCAATAAAAAATCTTGCAAAATCTCGCACCGTTTCTCGTCAAACGAGAGTCTTCGAGATTTCATTAAATATGACCTACAGGTTGCATTTTTTTAACAATGGCTTTGAAATTGATATATTTTGTGTTATTTATAAATATCTCGAAATCAGTTTTTCATTTTTTGGAAATAGCCACCAGGGGGCGTGGTACCTGAAACACTGTAACATATCATTTTTCTGCAATTACTAAAATAATTTTAAACATGGCACAATTTTTATCGTTGTATCTTAAACTAGGAACATTGGCTTATTCCTCCGCACATGTAGCTTTGTGCTGCCGTTACCATGGTTACCAAATTTGTGGGTTAAACTTGACGATCTGAAAATATGCAGTTTTTGGCTTCTATCTCGGTTAATATTTATGTTTCAAGGGTCTAGTTTTTTGCATAAGGCTGCTTCCCCTTGGTTCTAAGTCATTCAATTGCAAGTCTCGTCAAATTTCGCTCGGTTTATTGTCAAACGAGAAAAAACGAGATTTCACGGAAATGCTTATAACTCGGCGACTTTTACAGCTACACAGGTCTAGTTTTCTGCATTTCATAACATATGACCAGCTTGACACGCCAGAAAAGAAATCAGGCCAAATCTCGCACCATATCTCGTCAAGCGAGAAAAAAACGAGATATCATGGAAATGCTTATAACAAGGCGACTTTTACAGCTACTCAGGTCTAGTTTTTGGCATTTGGTAACATTTGGCCAACTTGACATAGTAAAACTGCGATACTTGGCGAAATCTCGCACTACATCTGGTCAAATGTGGAAAAACGAGATTTCACAGAAATGCATATAAGTCGGCGACTTTCACGGCTAGACAGGTCTAGTTTTTGGCATTCATTAACATTTGGACGGCTTGACATGACAAACCTGCAAGACTGGCCAAATCTCGCACCATATCTCGTCAAACGATAAAAAAGGAGATTTTACAGAAATGCTAATAACTCGGCAATTTTTACAGCTAGACAGATGTAGTTTTCGCCATTTCATAACATTTAGAGAGTTTGATATGACAAATCTACAAGACTGGCCAAATCCTGCACCATATCTCGTCAAACGAGAAAACACGAGAGTACACGGAAATGCTTATAACTCGGCGACTTTTACAGCTAGACGGATCTAGTTTTCGCCATTTCGTAACGTTTGGCCGTCTTGACATAATAAAACTGCTCGTCTTGCCAAATCTCGTACTATATCTCGTCAAGCGATAAAAAAACATGATTTCACGTAAATGCTGATAACACGGCGACTTTTGCAGCTAGTTTGTTTGTTTGTCTGCACTCTCCTGGCCACAATTTTGCCACAATCACCTTGAAACTTTCAGAGATGATGGACAACCAAAATTCTAGGTGCCCTATTTTTTTTGGTCCAAATAGGTCAAAGGTCAAGGTCGAGGTCATTAAAAGTATACAAAACGGCTTTTTCTTCATATCTTTGTAACTATTAGTCGTATCTACTTGAACCATAGCTCATTTTAATCGTCATCCAATGGCCTTTCTTCTGGTGGGTAGCTGACTCAAATTTGCCGTTTCCATGGTAACACATTTTCGGGGAAAAATTATCATATTTGAAAATCAATTCACTAATTTGTCAGTTTTAATGCTAGAGAGGTCTAGATTTTTGAAAGAGGTAGCATTCGTTTAGTACTAGATGATTTTATTAAAAGTCTGGCAATATCTCGTAAGATATCTCATCAAACGAGATATTTCGAGATTTCATTAATCTTGCCCTGGAGGCCACAGTTTTGCAGGAATTTTTTTTTAAAACTGATATATTTCAAGTCTTACCTTAGTATGTCGAATTTGTTTTTTCATTTTTTGGATAGGACCGCTAGGGGGCGCTGGATGAAAACCTCCCTAACATATCATATTTTGGCCATATCTCCAAAATTATAAGCCTCAATTACATAAACTATAGATTATTTTCTTTCTCTGAATCTTCTCCATAACCTGGTGTAGTCATCTGATCACAATTTTGTGTCACTTTGTCAGTGTGTCTGTCTGTTTGTCAGTTGTCCTCCAATTCGCCTGCTTGCTCTTGCGTCTCACATTTAGCATTCTACAGGCCACAGTTTTAAAAGAATCCTTTTGAAACTATTACATCTGAAGTCTTACACTAATATCTCGAAATCAATTTTTCATTTTCCGGATATGGCCGCTAGGCGGCGCTGAACTTGAACTTCTCCCAACATAACATGCTTTGGCAATATCTCCAAAATTATAAATCTCAGTTACATAAACTGTAGCTTTTTTCTTCCGTTGAGTCTTCTCCATAATCTGAAGTAGTCATCTGGACTCAATCTTGAGTCACTTTGTCAGTGTGTCCGTCTGTTTGTCAGTTGTCCTCAAATTCGGCTGCTGGCTGGTTTGTTTATTTGTCTGCGCTGTCTGGCCAGAATTTTGCCACAATCACCTTGAAACTTACAGGGATAATGGAAAACAAAATTTTTAGGTGCCCTATTGTTTTTGGTTAATATATGTCAACGGTTAAGGTCAAAGTCATCGAAAAACCTCGAAATTTTATTTTCCGCATAACTTGGTCAAAAATGGTCTTATCAACCTCATTCTAAGGTCATGTTGTTCGTCTTTCCATTCCCCATATCATGGCATGATCAACTTTTGTCGACCTTGTGTCAGCTTGTCAGTATGTCTGTCTGTTCCTCTGTTGTTGTCAATTTTGACAACGGCCTTGATGTTCTGTCTGACATTTAGTACACTACAGGCCACAATTTTGCAGCAATCACCTTGAAACTTACAAGGACGATGCAAAAACAAAATTCGAGGTAACCCTATTATTTTTTATCAATATAGGTCCAAGGTCAAGGTCAAGATCATTGAAAATCTTTGAAACATTATTTTCCTCATAACCTGGTCAAAATGGCCATATCAACCTCATTCTAAGGTCATTTTGTTCGTCTCTCCCTTACCCATACCATGGTATAATCAACCTTTGTTGACCATGTGTCACCTTGTCAGAATGTCTGTCTGTTTTTCTGCTGTTGTCAATATGGTCAACGGCCTTGATGATGTCAATGACATTTAGCACACTTCAGGCCACAATTTCGCCACAATAACCTTGAAACTTTCAGAGATGATGGAAATCTAAACTTCTAGGTGCCCTATTGTTTTTGGTCAATATAGGTCGAAGGTCAAGGTCAAGATCATTGAAAAACTTTGAAACGTTATTTCCTCATAACTTGGTCAAAAATGGCCGTATCAACCTCATTCTAAGGTCATTTTGTTCGTCTCTCCCTTACCCATACCATGGTATGATCAACCTTTGTTGACCTTGTGTCACCTTGTTAGAATGTCTGTTCTTCTGCTGTTGTCAATATGGTCAACAGCCTTGATGGTGTCAATGACGTTTAGCACACTTCAGGCCACAATTTCGCCACAATAACTTTGAAACTTTAAGAGATGATGGAAATCTAAACTTCTTTGTACCCTATTGTTTTTCGTCAATATAGGTCCAAGGTCAAGGACAAGATCATTGAAAAACTTTGAAACGTTATTTTCCTAATAACTTGGTAAAAAATAGCCGTATCAACCCCATTCTAAGGTCATTTTGTTCGTTTTTCCCCTTCCCCATACCATGGTATGATCAACCTTTGTTGACCATGTGTCACCTTGTCAGTATGTCTATTTGTTCCTCTGTTGTTGTCAATTTTGTCATTGGCCTTGATGTTCTCTCCGACATATAGCACATTACAAGCCACAATTTTGCAGCATTCACCTTGAAACTTTTTGAGATGATGTAAAACTAAAATGCTAGGTCCCCTATTGTTTTTCGTCAATATAGGTCAAGGGCAAGGTCATCGAAAAACCTCGAAATTTTATTTTCTTCATCACTTGGTCAAATATGGTCGTATCAACCTCATTCTAAGGTCATTTTCCTAGTTTTTTAATTCCTCGTATCATGGCATGATCAACGTTTGTTGACCTTGTGTCACCTTGTCAGTATGTCTGTCTGTTCCTCTGTTGTTGTCAATTTGATGTTCTGTCTCACATTTGGCATACTAAAGGCCACTATTTTGTAACAATCGCTTTTAAACTTTTTAATGAAGTTAATGTCTTCTAAATGTTGAAGTTTGTGGTATTTGATATTAATCGGTCGAAGGTCAAGGTCATCAAAAAACCTCAGTCATTATTTCCTCATAACTTGGTCAATAATGGTCATAGCCTCATTCTTACCTCATTTTGTTCGTCTTTCCATTCCCCATATCATGGTATGATCAACGTTTGTTGACCTTGTGTCACCTTGTCGAATGTCTGTCTGTTCCTCTGTTGTTGGAAATTTGATCAATGGCCTTATTATTCTGTGTGACATTTAGCACTCTACAGGCGACAATTTTGCCACAATAACTTAGATACCATCAGAGATGATGGAAAACTAAAGTTTCTAGGAGCCCTATTGTTTATGGTTAATTTGGG
This sequence comes from Sipunculus nudus, assembly GCA_026874595.1. Taxonomy (NCBI): domain Eukaryota; kingdom Metazoa; phylum Annelida; class Sipuncula; order Golfingiida; family Sipunculidae; genus Sipunculus; species Sipunculus nudus. The sequence continues at coordinate 50,475,037 of CM049312.1, forward strand.
TCAAAGAGAAAGGTCAAGGTCATGGAAAAACCGAGATATTTTATTTTGCTCATAACTTGGTAAAAAAAATGGTCGTATCCTCATTCTTACTTCATTTTGTTCGTCTTACCTTTTTCTATACATATCATGGCATCATCAACCTTTGTTGACCATGTGTCATCTTGTCAGTATATCTGTCTGTTCCTCTGTTATTGGAAATTTGATCAATGGCCTTATTATTCTGTGCGACCTTTAGCGCACTTCAGGCCACAATTATGAAACAATTGCCTTCAAACTTTGAGAACGTCATGTTAATTTGGGAGGTTTGTTTTTTGGTAAATGGGTGAAAGTCAAAACAAATCTCAAAATTATTTGTCATCATAACTTTGTCAAATATGGTCATATCCAACTCGAGATTTTGTCTGTCTCTCCATTCCGAATATCATGGCGTGGTCAACCTGTCTTGACCTTGTGTTAGCTTGTCAGTATGTCTGCCGGTTCCCCTCTGGTTGTCATTTTCCTCAACTACCTTGTTATTCGTCAGACATTTAGGGCAATGAAGGCCACAATTTGCAACAATATCCTTGAAACATATAAAGTTAGTACCTGTCATCGCAATATGGAAGCTTTTTCTTCTTAATGCAAATTGGTCAAAGCTCGAGGTCATCCAAAAGGCTGACAATAATATTTTCTTTATTTTGATTAAGATTTTTTTTATGTTGCTCATCAAAAATAAGACATTCCTATGGACTGCTCGTCAGTTCCTGAGGGATCGATGAATTCATGAATAACAACATTTAAAATGTAATATTTTATTGCATCGAATCACTGGAAAGGTCACAGTTTACATACATACATACGTATATATTTAATATATAACTATTTCATTTATTGTGATATTGCAACATGTTCTGATCATCAGTGAAGTATTTATGAGGAAAAAATGGATACTACAAGTTCTTGTGTAAAAAGTCAGTCAGATTTGCAAACTGCAGGTATCCCAGTAAGCAACCTCGCTTAGCCAGCACTTGTTCAGACATACTGGTATGCCATTGGTTCTTCCCTTACAGACCGACTGTGGTTATTACAGAGTCTGTTAGCTCCAGTTCACAAATGATGCAACGTCACTGCACAGAGTGTGACTGGGAAAAGGTTTACAGCTGAAAGGACTGGTAATCTCCGCACCAGTTTCAAGATTCTGGGTGAAATATGACGTCACACCACCTAACAGTCTGCGAAATGAGACCACGGCTCCCATGTACCCACCGGCTACTTAAACACGCTGCCCGCATATCAGCCGGGATTGGTTGGTCGGCTATTGTACAAAGTGCTGAAATCCGAATTCCTTCATCCACCTGGACAGTTTGCTTACTCACTTGTGATAAAAATAACAATCGATGTGACCAATACATAAATCAGTAAATGTAATGAAATGGTTGGCTAATAACGACAGTTTAGACAAATTTGTTAAGAAAAAGATACAATGGCTTGTGGCAGATAAGCAAAATATGTATTTATAAATTGACCCACTTTAAACTACACAATATAACATTGCAGTAGCTGATACTGAAAAATTAAAGAGTCCGTCTCAAATCTCACTACAGTCAGAATGAACAGAAATGGTATGCAAATGCCTCTTGACTGTCATAGAACTATACCCTGATCGGATTTCTGTATAGGTATTTACTGAAAACGATAAATACAATATTATTATCTTTTACTCCATTTGTCCATAATGTTCCTGTAATTTGCTCCTTAAACTGAATGCAATATATGACGTGGTTTTGTTGCGATGAATATATATCATATATATCATATTATACATTATACATCCATATTTGGGTTCCTGTGTGAGTGTGTTTGTTTGACAATCGAATGTGAGACTCAAAACCTTGATCAGTGTACTTGTAGGTTAATTAAATGTCCCCAGAATAACTTGAACAAAATGAGTCCACCTTTGAAATATTTTCCATAAAGAAGGGACTACACTGCAAAGAACCTCGAGCATGCGTGCCAGGATGGAATTGTATACACAACAAACAATTTTCTACATCTGCTCTCTTTCAAACGGTGTAAAGATCATATATTGTGAATATTCATGTATTTCTGCTAATATGTTTTTTTATATTACAATTCTTCAGATTATAATAAACAAATGTAGTATTACAAACAATGTACTAACTAGTATTACATAAGTATATAGATACGCTGTGTATTTGTACATGTATTGGTTTTATAAACAATGTAAGTGGATCTAAATATTTAAAATTATATCACTGATCAAAGTATGTTGTACTACTATTTTATATATACATATCTTGACTGAAATAAAGATTGTAACTTCCATGGTTGTTGTACATTTAAATATATCCTCACTGCCGGCCAATTCCTGTTTTCAGGCCACGTATTTGGACGTAATAAAGTATTTCTATTCTATTCTATTATATATACATATATACATATATACATATAAATAAATATATATATATATATACACGTGTGTGTTGGTGTGTTCGAGGAACAAATATGAAACACGTATATAGCACGTAAAAGGTCAGTTTTTTCCCCCCAAGAAATATTATACAAATCACAGTGACTGTCCATCGTTTTTTTTTATATTCTATGATGACCACTTGGGTTTTTGTAATACTTCATGACTGTCCACTTTGGTAATGCTCAATTTTCAGGTTTGATTGCGTTTAAAATTCCATTTTGTACTATATTTTATCAGAATTACAATTCCTAGAGTTGTCTGGTTCCATTTTATCCCCCTTTTCCGTGTAATATATTTTCTTTCATGCATCTTTAAAGACAGTACATTTCCTTTTTCAAGCAACGACAAGATATTGCATCCGTCGCGACAGACTTTTCCACATTTAACCATAATCACACGTATGATAATCATTCGTACACAAATGCCTTTGAATTGAACTTTATTTTAATCAGATTTCTGGATACGTAACGTTTGTTTGATCAAATATTAATATATATTAACATTTTATATAAATTTTTTTTAGATTTCATGATCAATAAACATATAAAAATATACTAATACAAACATGAATATAGAAACATAAAAATAATGACAATTAAAATGAAAGCAAAATAAGTGATGGCATGATATCTATAATCTAAGATAGTCCATTTATTTTTGAATAAATATATTGCATCCGTCGGAACAGTCTCTTCCACATTTAACCATAATCACAAGTATGATAATCATTCGTACTCAAATTCCTTTAAATTGAACTTTATTTTAATTAGCTCTCTGGATCCATAACGTTTGTTTGACCATATATTCAAATGCATTATCATTTTTTTTAAATAATGGTTATCGAGATTCCATGATCAATAAAATATATAAAAATATACTAAAACAAATATGAATATGGTAACATATAAAAATAATGGTCATTAAAATGAGAGAAAATAAGTGATGGCATGATATATATAATCCAAGATGGTTCATTTATTTTTGAAACTGCATAGTGTTATGTCATGATCAGAGAAGTATGCATCATGGACTTCTGCAGTAACTTCGACTGTACCAATATTGTTGTGGTATATATGGTCTATCAGTGTACCTCTATCAGTCGTAGGCTTTCTTACAAATTGCTCAAAACCGTATTGCTGCATTAATAGATATAATTTACTTTGTTGCTTCACATTCAAGTCATCATTAAAGTCACCTAATACAAACACTGGCAAATTCGTTGGAATGGAGGAAATGACAGAACTCAATCTTTGGCAAAAATGTTCGAGGTGGTCGGACGGTTTTCTGTACGCAAGAACAACAATCATTTTGGATTTATCAACTATCAACTGCACAATTTTACATTGCAATGCCTCACACTTGACAGTTAACTCCTGTGCTTGTAATTTCTGCTTAACACATATCATAACACCATGTAATCCACAGTGATTCTGTTCAGATGGTACATTATACCTGAAAATGTCATACTGGTACTTTTCACAAAAAATATCCAGATCATGCTGATCTGTCAAATATGTTTCCGTGAAACACATCACATCTGTCCGATTGAAAATGCGAGCTTGTCTAGGTGTCAACAGGTCTGGAAACTTGGGAAGGAAATAGCGTATATTCAAATGCCCAATGATTGTCCACTCATGATTTCGTTGTACAGGATTCATTTCTTCAGTTGGTATTGTATTTTTCCTCATTTCTTCCATTTCATCTTCGATTTTCTTGTTAGCCTTAATCCCAGCTGCATCAAAGTCTACGATATATAAACCTTCTGATGTCTTCACACGACTGAATGCAACATAAGCTTGTCCTTTTCCAAAACGGTTTGCCTTTTTCATATTGACAACAATTTTGTCTACTGTAAGACCCTGGCACTTGTGGATGGTCACTGCCCATGCTAGTGTTAATGGAAATTGTCTTCTCGCAATCTGAGCTCCCTTTTTGTTTCCTTTCTCGTATCTAGCTTCGTGTCTTTTTATAGGCACTGCATAGGGGTATTCCTGTTTCCAATGACTAGCAGATAATGCTCCTTTTCCTACAGATTCGTCATCAAATTTCACCAAAATCATTTGAACCATTCGACTGGCATTTGTTACTATCTTTTGTACCGTTCCTATAACACCATTGACGAGACCATCAGCTGTATCGACGTTGTACGTAAGCATGACTCTTGCACTAATTGTAAGTACAAGAACCGAATGTAATCCTGCCGTTTCAGATCGCTTTTTTGACGTGGCCATCTTTTCTATATTCACCTGTCCAGTGCTATCAGTCTTATCATCGGATGCATGAATGTATACCAGATTGTGTTCATTTGGCTCCAATTCTTTCAATTTCTTCAAATTCCTTTCATCAACGTCACAATTGAATGCAAAAACGTGCAAGGCGTCATCTGGATAATTTGGATCATTTTCCATAATCTTTCGTGTTTCTAATAATAAAATATCATTTTCAGTATGGTTTCCAGTTCTAATGCGACAAAGCATCTCAGCAAAAGCAAAGTCATCTTTCTGACGCATCACCTCATCCAATTCATGTAGCTGAAAGTTATCTTTCCAAAGATTACCTTGTAGTCTTTCTACAGGATCTCTCACTGGCTGGTAGATCTGTGACTGTAATACTGGGGGGAGTTGATACATATCTCCGACTGCCAAGATTGAAACGTTTCCAAATAAAACTGATTCAGCTGAAACACCTTTGATTCTATGCAGACGCTTGTGAATCTTCAGCAACATATCTGATCCAACCATGGAGATCTCATCAATGATTAATAACTGTAGATTTTCAAGTTTTGACCTGAGTGTGTTCAATTTGTCAAAAGATATATAATCACCACCATACTTTTTAGTTTGCATCAATAAAGCAGAATGTAATGTCATTCCACCAATATTAAAAGCAGCGACTCCAGTGGGTGCAGTAAGAAGGACAGTAATGTCATCAGGACTTATTGTGTTTGACATTCGGAATAGTTTTCTGACGTCAGAGTGTATGAGTTTTATCACATGTGACTTTCCAACACCACCTGGTCCACTCATGAACACATGATAAGGTTTTACCATTTTCTTTTGTTTCATAGCTAAAACAGCCTCTTTACACCATTTCCTGTTAAAGAATACGATCTGGGCTTGTTTGTCATTTAACCTGCTTAGCATCTTTCTGTATTCATCATCAGGTAAGATTTGTCTTTCAGCCTCTGTTTCATAGCGCGCAATAATTTCTGAAGCATGATCGGACTTTGGGTTTTCGATAAATTCTGCATTGGCATCAAGATCTTGCTGATCAATGTCTCTTTCTACTTCTACACCTTCAACTTCGTCTTGCAAATGATTATGTTCAGCACCAGGTGCAATATTTGCCCACGCATGTTCAGGGGGTCCAAACTGTGCATTGTTTTGGATTGCTTGTTCCACAAGTTCTACATTTTCTGCATATTTTGCTTCATTTTCAGCTATCAAATCCTGTACATGAAAATAATGCGAGGCAAAATCAGGAAAACCACCCAATATATCAACATCTTCGTTACGCCATGGCACATATAGCATTAGCTTTGCTCGATAGAAGTCACTTGCATCTTTTTCAATACTAAACTTGTGAAATCTAATTACTGCTGGGCGTCTTCGTTTGTACATGATACCGCTATTGTTATTCAGTTTGATCTCTTTTGGCATTTCTGCTTGACCAACCTCTTGATCATCATCAATATCTAACACAAGTGGTATGCTGTCATTTTCATCTTCATCCATGTTTCCACACCTGACTTTATAGTTGGAGGCGAAGTCTGCTAGACACAGGTTTTCAATGGAGTTAGGTCTCAATGAGTATCGCTCAATAATGTTACTCTGAAAACTGTTTTCTTCTTCGTCTCCTAAATTATTCAGTTCTTTTTGTGGTTTAAGAACAGCTGCTCGTACATCTTTAGCATCTGTTTTGACAAATAAAACTTCTCTGCTGAAGTGTTTCATAGACATCGACAATATACGGTAAACAGCTTCTTGAGCACTGACTTCACGGTGATTGAGGAATACTGAGCCTAAACGTCGAAGCATGCATTTGATGTCTTGGTCCTTGTACTCCTTGCACACTTGTTTAAGCAGTTCCCCAATGCCTTTCTCATTTTTCGTCATATAGGCAGCAACGTACATAACACATGCGTACGCATCTATGATGTATTGTATGTCCATGTTTGCCTGCCATGCTTTCAGTATCACTGGACTGTATGGATTGATAAGACTTTCTGCAGGTGACCTCTTTAACACTATCGTTTTGCCTCTTTGTGATACCAATAACTGTTGAACGTATTCTTGCAGTGAAACACGGGCTTTGTCTAGAATTTGTTTCAGTGTGGCGTTTTGGAGATATCGTTGTCAGACATTACATCTTTCACTTTTTGTAGCACACAGGATGCGCGATCTTTCTTAAACTTTGCCATTTCATCATCTGGTTCCTTTGCAATGACTGTTACAGGGCTAGGTGGTCGAGGAAAACTGAATCTACATGATCCTTTCTTCTTGCAATAACTTGAGTGGGTGTGAGTTTGCAATTCCTTAACAAGCCTTTGGAGAGTCTGATCTTCATCACCAGGTACAGCACACGTAATGTATTTGTCAAGAAATGATGTGACTGCTTCATCGGTGTCGGAGTCAATTTTAGGCGCATCTTTCACCCATAAAAGTGTATGTGCATGAGGAGAACCACGAGCTTGAAATTCTATTCGAATTACATAGTCCACTATTTCCCCTAGTGGTTGCGCTTTTGATTTCAGAACATCTCGAAACAAGAGTTGTAATCTATACTGAAACTGTCGTGCCGCAGTAACTGGGTTCCTTCTCAACCATTGTGATCTCTCGGCGAAAGATAACTGTTTTACATCATCATCAGTCAATATAGCCCCATACTGTCTCGCTATTGTTTGAATCACGTCGGGCCATTGCATGTCAGCAGCAGATACTGTAAAAAACCATGTTGGTATTCCCAGCTGTCGGACCATGGCTAGAACATCATAAAAAACAGTTTGGAAATAAGCAGGAGTTCCTCTGACGTTTTTCAACATTCTATAGGCTTGATCTGATTTTACCAAACGTTTCATTTGTTCTACATTTTTTACCATGCCTGCAGTAAGTCGTTTTCCCTGAAACCGTTTCCCGCTAGCACGTCGAAAATATAGTGGTTAATGTCACCTGTAACTTGCTTAGATTCCGTTGCATATTGTGCACTGAATATGTACTCGATCGATCTTGAAAATCTGCCTTCCACATCAAGCAATCTTTGGTTGAAATATTTTCGAGGATTCAAGTGCACAGGTCGCTCAGCTGTCAGAGCATTTGTTCCATCAGGATACTTGTCAGGATTTGATAATTCTTCAAAGTTAGGATTACTGAGAAGTGGCATTGGTTTTGCTCCTTCAGCTGGTGCAACACTGATTATTTTATTGAGCAATTCTGGATCTTCATTCATCATACTTGTTTCATATGGTAGGCCTCGCACTTTAGAAGCTTCCTCAAATGCATATTCATCCTGTTCTCTTAGGTCTTCGTCGTCTTCAGAACATGACATGTTTCCATCAACTATATCACAGGCAGTTTGTATGCACTGCGCACCTTTGCTATCGTCTTAACAAACACCAGGCTGATTCATTTCTACAGCTGTTTCAGTGAAAGGCTCAAATATTACATAATGTGACTGCCCCAAAAGTCCGAGATCAATTTCCTGCATTTCACTACTTGCAAGCGTTGGATGTATTGTATGCACCATAAGAGCACTTGTCGAGTGGACATTCACTTTCACTGAATACATGTCTGCTAAAGCCTGGAGCACAAGATGATCACCCCAACTTTGAATTCTCAAGTCATCTATGTATCTTATCCACTGGTTTTCTTTGGGTGTCCCTGTCTGTTATCTGATTCACAAACAAATCTTCAGCAGTAGGCTGTTCGGTGTCAGCATTTGCACAGTCTTCACTTTCCATTCTATTAGCAACAAATTCAATGTAATTTTCCTTGTTTTCTATCATATAGTCAGCCACTTTGTTACGTAAAAGAACGACGTTCGTATCTGTTACACCCAACCTTTCAAGATGGTGCCAAAATGCATAAAACATACAATTTCCATCTCCTGGAACATCAACAATATGCATTCTACTCTGACTAGCCATGGTAATCAATTTTTGATGGTCACTTGGACAATCAGTCACAGAAACATGTTCAGTATGGTTTCGCTTTTTATCAATGTTTCTTCGTCTACGATTTCTTTTCTCTTGACTTTCATGCTCTTTTTCAATTGAATGTTCTTCGTTTGAAAAGACAGCTTTACTTGTCGTTGAAACAGCTTCCAGAAGTTCACTATCATCATTTCTTGCATCTTCTAGCCAATTTTAATTTATTTCAATATTTGCATAATGTGGATTTTCTTTTTTCAACCATCTGAGAGCATTCATCACCACATCAGGTCGAACAGATTCATACATGTAATAAGAAGAGTGTTTCAAACTTCGCTTTAATTTCATTCCGACTCTGAAGGTAGTCTTGGAAGTACCTCACATACCGCATCAACTTTAGCTGGGACATTAACTGCTGGTCCATGAATTCCATGTTGTTTCCCTCTTGGTAAGCCTACCATTTTCATGAAAGCGATTCTTTGGCAAACAAGTCTCAGTTCAAGCGCATTTAGATCTGCAAGTTCTTTCGGTGGAACTACTAAAGACAAATTATTTGCTTTCGACTGTGCAGGCAATTTTCCTCCTTTTAGTGTCAAGTGGCATGTTCTACATATCCATTCTTCATTGTTGTAAGATGTTTGACGAAATGCAAGTACATTTTGCAACAGAGACTGTGATATTTTGTTGTACTTCTCCTCTTTCAGATGCACAACTGACGTCCTAAACATCAAGCGATTACAACTACAGCAGACGTAATTTGCAGAATCACGTACCTTTTCTAAGAATTCCGAAATAACAATTTCATTTTCAGGAACAAGATTACGACATTGATGTCGGTGCTTTCTGGTATAACATGCTGCTTTGCTCAGTCTCTGTTGAGTTTATGTTTCTGTTTCTTTCGCCCTTAATTCACTTTTACGCCTGGAGTCTAAATAAAGTCTCTCTCTTTTTTCATCACTTTTTTGGGATTGACGCAATGTATTCTGTCGCTTCCTTTGTGAGTGGACTCTTTTTTGCTTTCTTTCAGGGGTTTCAAGTTCACGTTCCATAAAATGTCTTTCCTGATCTTTGGACAGTCTCTCTTGCTTTTTCGCAGGAGTTTCACATCCACGTAATTTACTCTGTCTCTTCGTTTGTGAGCTGACTCTTGCTCGTTTTTCCTCAGGGGTTTCACATTCACGTAATTTACTCTGTCTCTTAGTTTGTGAGCTGACTCTTGCTCGTTTTTCCTCAGGGGTTTCACATTCACGTAATTTACTCTGTCTCTTCGTTTGTGAGCTGACTCTTGCTCGTTTTTCCTCAGGGGTTTCACATTCACGTAATTTTCTCTGCCTTTTCCGTTGCGAGCCTACTCTTGCTTGCTTTGCCACAGCGGTTTCACGATCACGTAATTCACTCTGTCGTTTTTTTTGTAAGCAGCGTCTTTCCATTGTTTCTGTTTCAGTTTCTGCTGATCTTTGTTCTCTTTTGTTCAACTGATCTGCTTTCTTTTTTTGTTTGTAACTCTTTCTTTTTGTTCTCGGCATTATTATATATGATGAAAGCCAATGTAAAACACCCGAGAATCACGAACGTATTCCACAAATCTAATGTGAGAAAAATATCTACTTTGCTGAACTACCGAACTATATAAATGCTATTGTTCTCGAAATATAAATAGGTACACACTATAATATATACATATAAATCCCCTTTTCAGATAGTTTTTCTTAGAGTAAAATATACACTTACTCTTCATTTAGACCAAAATGTTCCTAAAATGTTCAAATTATTTAGATATATTTTTATATACAATTTATATATATATATGTGTATCGAATTTACGAGAAAATGAATGCGACTTGTGAAGGGGAAAATTAATTGAAATATGAAATACAATAGGACTCGTTATACCGGATTTATTTTCAACAATATACACTCTAGTTTTATATATGATACAAAATAATATTCTACAGACCGTCTTGGACTAAAAATCGTTAAATAAACCCACAGTACAAAGTTTGACTACAATCTTGACCGAACTTTTGACCACAATACACCTTAATAAAATCTACCTTTACTGTTCACTTTAAGCAACCCGTCTCTTATATGGACAAAAAATTTAGATATATGTAACTTTAGTATCAGAAAATTAATGCTACTTGTAAAGAGTAGAATAGAAATATTACCAAATCCAATATCAGTTACTATACTGGATTTTATTGCAGGCAATTAATAATAATTTAAGTTTTATATATGATACAAACCTTCCTCTTTGAGTCCAATAATGTTACACAAAAACAATGACAACACAGTTACACATGAACAATGACAACACAGTACAAAGTTCTTTTTCAGTTCTTGTTCAGTTCTTGGTCAGTTCTTTTTCAGTTCTTTTTCAGTTCTTGACCAATTCTTGACTAGAGTGCTTATTTGTACGTGGCAATGCTAAAGAGCGTGTTTGCACGTGTGCATTTTTTAACGAGGTGCTTCCTCGATGAGATGCTAGTATGAGACTTTTTTTTTAACGAGGTTAAGTTTCCTCAGATGAAATGAGAGATGTGCGGATGAATGAAAATGAGACGAATCAGGAACATGAAAGCAGCACCTGCAACAAAAATACTTGCATTATAAATTGCACATTTCAGAAAAAAAGTATTAAAACAATCATCTACCAACTTCTTTGAACAACTAATAAAATTAAATCCCTGAAGATCTATAAAATGTAGTTACACTATAAAAGATTATGAAACTTTTAGTATAACAGTTATAAGAAAGAGTTTAATGAAATTGTAAACTATCATTTTAGTCCAAGTCCTCATCACATGCACACAAACATTTATAACTAGTGGCAGACCATATCAATAAGTAGGAATTCAGAATCGGACTCATTTTAAGAAAAGTATAAATAAGGTTTCTTAAAGTTGCCCATTCACCTACCTTTTGAAACAGAATTTATGTGATTTCTGATCTCTTCCGTGTATATAGTAATGATCTAAGGGTATTCTGGTTATGAAAAGTTATTATAATGCCTCCGTGCAGGATGTATGAACTTGTAAGATGTATGAACAATGTGCTTGAAAACATCAATGTTGACAAACGGGAAAAGCATGTAACCTCACTTACCCGACTCGCTGCCTGGTGCCCTTGATGAATTTTGCAAAAAAATCTCCTTGCTATACATCACAAATCAAATGAACTACCTAGCTTTAAATCCTTTCAATATAGCCCACGTACCAGAAACAAAAGAAAAGCTTGCATCAATTTGAAACTCGGTCGTAAATGAAATTGTTCATCTCGTTCCACTACTCAAGTCTGCTTGTTCCACGTTTTTTTATTACATATTATGTAGTGTTCATGATATTTTAAATATGTATATAGATATATTTACAGTATAAAGGCAACGCTGTTTACAAGTCTACAGTTAAAATTATCATGTACATATAAGCCTATGATAAGCGATTGAAAACAAAATTACACATAATATCACATTCATGTTCCGACTATGCAGAAATTACTGACAATCATGTTTATATCAAACGACCCACTAGTTTCTGATATACTTATTTTTTATACAAATAGGTCCGTCACATTAAATGTAAGTCAACTTTAATAAACTTCAAATTTTACTTAAATCTCTTTGCTAGACAGCATTCCAGATGAAATTAAGTACTTCCCTGTAAATCTTTTTTTGTATGCCACTAACCAGAAACAAAAGATCTTGCATCCAAATTCTGTTTTTCAATTAAATTGACGTACATACACTACTGTCGTCATCAACTACTTCACAACGAAATATCAGCATAAAGGTTAAACTTAATGCATATACATCAAAACTCATCTGACAAGAACCTGGCAGCCCAAATCTGAACATCACTTTCAACTTGAAACCAGACCGTTTTGATAAACATTTTCTTACATATCTTTTCTAAGACGTACTTAGACTTCATACGATTTTATTCTGCTTTTGTAATAAATTTTAATAACTGTCCTACTTACCGTTTGTTCATGAAAACAAGACAAGATATACATATTTTATTCGTACACTTATTTCAATTATTATATCCAATATACAGCGACACTCGTACACATTGTTCTCCCGCCTAAGCAGTGTCAGAATACAACACAAATCTACGAATCTAAAATAGAATTGATAAAAATATATCTGACAAATGTTAGACTTTACATATTTTTTTAAAATATCAATTAGAATAAGCAATTGCAGTAGTCTGGTCATAAACAACGAACAATCACCATCAAGGCTAAAATTAATGTAAATACAATGCATCAAAATGCTCATCCGACAACGGCATTGGAAGGAAAGTCCGAACATCAAGTGATAACTTGAAACCAAACTTTCTGATAAAGATATACTTACATATCCACAACATATTCATACTTTATCTGCACAGTTATTTCAATTATACAATGTAATTTACAGCGACAATGTACATACTGTTCTCTCGCCGAAACAATGTCAGAATACAACAGCCAGTCTATCAATCTACAATAAAATTACTAAAAAAATATCTGACAAATGTTAGGCTTTTCATACATTTTTTTATAAAGCTATCAATAAGAACAGGTAACTACAGGACTCTCTTCATACACTCCTTCACAACGAATCATTAGAAACAACGCTAAACTTAATGTATGTACAATCCATCAAAACTCTCAGTTGGGCTTTCCAGGAAAAAAAAAGAAGCTTGCATTAATTTGAAACACGCTCGGAAATCATATCGTTGATCACCTTCCACTACAGAAGTCCCGCTGCTTGTCCCACGTTTTTTATTACATATCATATAACGTTCATGTCATTTTAAATATATATATATATATTTGCAATATACAGACAACGCTGCTCACAAGTCTACAGTGAAAATTATCATGTACATATAAGCCTATGATAAGCGATTGAAAACAAAATTACACATAATATCACATGCATTCATGTTACGACTATGCAGAAATTACTGACAATCATGTTTATATCAAACGACCCACTAGTTCCTGCTGTACTTTATTTTTTACTCTAATACTTCCGTCACATTAAATGCAAGTCAACTTTAATAAACTTCAAATTTTACTCAAGTCTCTTTGCTATGCAGCATACCAGATGAAATTACGTACTTGCCTTTAAATCCTTTTTTAGTATGCCACTAACCAGAAACAAAACATCTGGCATCCAAATTCTATTTTTTCTCAAATAAAATAAACAAAAACAGTACTGTCGTCATAAACTACTTCACAACGTAATATCAGCATCAAGGTTAACCATAATGCATATACAACATCAAGACACTCATCTGACAAAAACCTGGCAGCCTAAATCCGAACACTTTTGACTTGGAACCAGTGCGTTTTGATAAAATTTTCTTAATTTATCCATTTTCTTAGCCATACTTAGATTAAATGCGATTTTATTCTGCTTTTGTATTTAATTTTAATAACTGTCGTACTTACCGTTTGTTCATAAAAACAATACATATTTTATTCGTACACTTATTTCAATTTTTATATGAAATATACAGCGACACTGGTACACATTGTTCTCCCGCCCAAGCAGGGTCAGAATACAACACAAATCTACGAATCTAAAATAGAATTAATAAAAGTATATCTGACAAATATTAGACTTTACATATTTTTTAAAATATCAATTTGAATAAGCGACTACAGTACTCTGGTCATAACGAATCATCAGCATCAAGGCTAAAATTAATGTATATACAATGCATCAAAATGCTCACCTGACAAAAGCATTGGAAGATATCCCGAAAACATAAAGTGATAATTTTAAACCAAACCTTTCTGATAAAGATATACTTATTATCCACAACATATTCATCCTTTATTTGCACAGTTATTTCAATTATACAATGTAATTTACAGCGACAATGTACATACTGTTCTCTCGCCGAAACAATGTCAGAATACAACAGCCAGTCTATCAATCTATAATAAAATTACTAAAAATATCTGACAAATGTTAGACTTTTCATACATTTTTTTATAAAGCTATCAATAAGAACAGGTAACTACAGTACTCTCTTCATACACTCCTTCACAACGAATCATTAGAAACAACGCTAAACTTAATGTATGTACGATCCATCAAAACTCTCAGTTGGGCTTTCCAGGGAAAAAAAAGAAGCTTGCATCAATTTGAAACACGCTCGGAAATCATATCGTTGATCACTTTCCACTACAGAAGTCCCGCTGCTTGTCCCACGTTTTTTATTACATATCATATAACGTTCATGTCATTTTAAATATATATATATATTTACAATATACAGACAACGCTGCTCACAAGTCTACAGTGAAAATTATCATGTACATATAAGCCTATGATAGGCGATTGAAAACAAAATTACACATAATATCACATGCATTCATGTAACGACTATGCAGAAATTACTGACAATCATGTTTATATCAAACGACCCACTAGTTCCTGCTGTACTTTATTATTTTTTACTCTAATACTTCCGTCACATTAAATGCAAGTCAACTTTAATAAACTTCAAATTTTACTAAAGTCTCTTTGCTATGCAGCATACCAGATGAAATTACGTACTTGCCTTTAAATCCTTTTTTAGTATGCCACTAACCAGAAACAAAACATCTGGCATCCAAATTCTATTTTTTCTCAAATAAAATAAACAAAAACAGTATTGTCGTCATAAACTACTTCACAACGTAATATCAGCATCAAGGTTAACCATAATGCATATAAAATACATCAAGAGACTCATCTGACAAAAACCTGGCAGCCGAAATCCGAAAATCACTTTTGACTTGGAACCAGTGCGTTTTGATAAAATTTTCTTAATTTATAATTTTTCTTAGACATACTAAGATTAAATGCTATTTTATTCTGCTTTTGTATTTAATTTTAATAACTGTCGTACTTACCGTTTGTTCATAAAAACAATACATATTTTATTCGTACACTTATTTCAATTTTTATATGAAATATACAGCGACACTCGTACACATTGTTCTCCCGCCCAAGCAGGGTCAGAATACAACACAAATCTACGAATCTAAAATAGAATTAATAAAAGTATATCTGACAAATATTAGACTTTACATATTTTTTAAAATATCAATTTGAATAAGCGACTACAGTACTCTGGTCATAACGAATCATCAGCATCAAGGCTAAAATTAATGTATATACAATGCATCAAAATGCTCACCTGACAAAAGCATTGGAAGATATCCCGAAAACATAAAGTGATAATTTTAAACCAAACCTTTCTGATAAAGATATACTTATTATCCACAACATATTCATCCTTTATTTGCACAGTTATTTCAATTATACAATGTAAAGTACAACGACACTATACATACTGTTCTATCCCCGAACAATGTCAGAATACAACAGCCAGTCTATGAATCTATGATAAAATTATTAAAAAATATCTGACAAATGTTCGACACAAATTTTTTTTTTATAAAGCTATCAGTTAGAATAAATAACTGCAGTATTCTCCTCATACACTCCTTCACAACGAATCATCAGCAACAACACTAAACTTAATGCATGTACAATGCATCAAAACGCATTTTACAATAATTTGGCACACTGAATCCGAACATCAATTGACAACTGAAAATCAATGTCTAAACATTTTCTTGCATTTTCTTACAGATTTCTTTTAAAACATTTAATTCGAATTCATTCTTCTTCAGATTGTAATTAATTAAAATAACTCTCGTACTTACCGTGTGTTCAAGACAACAAGATATTCATACTTTATTTGTACAGTTATTTCAATTTATTATATGCAATATTCCACGACACACTACACAGTTCTTTCGCCCAAACAATCGCAAGTCGATGAATCTATAAGAACATTACTAAAAATACCTGACATATGATTGACTTTGCAAACTATGAAACAGTGGCAAACAACATATTCTCGTATAATAACTTCTTCAAAACGAATCATCAGCACCAAGGCTAAATTTTATGTATATACAATGCATTAAAATCTTGATCTGGAAACAACTTGGGAGCCTAAATCCGTACATCAAGTGAGAACGTGAAACCTACCCCTTATGATATTAACTTTAAATACAAATTCTCCACTTCCATGCAAAATTAAAATAAATGCCTCATGCTCAACGTTTATTCAGTCCTACAAGATATTGATACTTTATTCGTACAGTCCAGGTATTTTAATCATTCGACACAATATACACTCAACTCATTGTTCGTATTCCCTGACCCTATCAGCGCACAATAGCAAGTCTATTAATTACAGATCAAATATGTGACACAATTTTGGACTCTTTTCTATCGAATTATATATATATATATATATATATATATATATATATATATATATATATATATATCCATACTATCAACAACTACGGCTGGCCGCCCATCACCCATAATCAGTATCAATCCAAAAATTAAACATTATTGCATCATCAAGCTCACCCGTAAAAAAGAATTAATATCTAACTATTACCACTGGCACTTTAAACTGATTTTACCAATTTTACTGAAACGTTGAACGAATATTGGGCACCGGTTCGAATAATCCCAGCATCGAAATTTGAATTGACACAAGAATTGGAACCCACTCTAATGTAAACATGGAATAATTTTATCACGTTTCCTTTTTCTGTACCCAATCAGTATTCGGGATAATCTCAATGTACAGTATAAATCCATTAATTCATTAAACCTGTTGTAACAGCGAGTGCCCGATTTCCAAATGATTAAAAAAAATTATTACTCCTGAAAACCTGGTATACAATTGATTTAAAAGTTTAGAACAAAAACACTCAATGGAGCAACCTTCAAAATAGTTCTCACTCAGATCAATTTTTACTATCATAATCCAAAACCTTTATTTAATCATTTTATTTTTAAACTGTATATCTATTGAAATAAATAACAGACGATTAACTTCTTAATATACATTTGTAGATTAAAAACGACATCGGTTTGTTCACTCGCAATAAGGAAAACTACTGTTTTCAAGGTTATACTCGTATCAGTCTACCAAATAATCTCTCTTCAAAACAAGTACATATATATATATATATATTTATATTAGAAATATGAAATAATGCCAAGTAAAAAAAATTTGTCAATTTTTTTTCTATTCATGCTATATCATAAATTAATATAGGAACATTTCACATTTATATAAACAAGTTTATTCCATAATCGCTCTTCGACTTCCTGGTATCCTTCACCAGCTTGTGACAACAGAGTTCCGAACATGGCTGCCCCACAGTCAACCAATCAGGCCGTTTAACTAAACCAACTAATTTTACCTATTCATGTAACATTTGGTAAAAATAAATTACAACATTATGCAGATGTCACTGCGGATCTTCCTTTTATATCCAAAATAAGCATAATCCTGATACATGCCCAACAGTCTTTTGGAGCACCCGATAACATAACACAAACTTTTCGAGAAATAATTTTTCTCCGCTTCTTCACATTCAGTGCACTTTCAATGGAGTAGCCTTAAATAGTTCCCTCTATGACTAATATTTACAAGTATAAATCCCTGTAAAAATATACACCGAGTTTAAGCTGTCATTTAAATTTTCTTTGAATTCTCAGATAAACATTCAGCAAACTACTGCTCTTCCAGTCTATGCTTTCAGTCTATGATTACCTCATAACCCACCTTCTGTGCATCTATTTGTAAGAGCATACTTCCTCCGCTTTGGCTTCGCACGGTTGTCTTTTCTCGTCTATTTGTCCTTATTTTCCTGGCGAAAGGCCTCTATACCGCCATATTAATCTTCTCTTTCCTTATTAGCCATATTCTAAATATAAACAACCTACCTGGTCTTTCCCCAGACAACTTAACATTTACGATTACTTCCTATTTCCTCTTCGAAATAAAATGCCTTTGTAAAATAACAAACCTTGTCCTTAACTTCAGATTATCGGAAAGTTTTCTGAATACTTACTTGTTTCTTGCATCTTCTGGAGCGAAAAATTCTTCTGGTTTGCCAGACCTGAGGTGACCCTAGCTCGGGAAAATCTTTGGTAGGTTAAAGTTATAAGATTCCACACGTTATTAAAAATCGCACATTACAGGCCAGTCAATCAAAAATATCTGTTATTAGCAGGATGTTTTTTATCTAATTTAGAACACCTAAATCTGAATTAAACACATTGAAAAAATCAAGAATGCTGAGATTCTGGATCTCATTCACGCCCAAACCCCAAACGTCATGTTACCGGTACTTAGTAAAACCCGGACTGTGACTTAGGACTAGAGCTCCACATTAATAACCATCGCACCATGAAACAGCAGCAATAGCAGAAACAGTAAAGCTTCAAACACATGTAAAATTGTTAATAAACAACAATCCATACAATATATCTATATGCTGTTGTTTCGGGGTCTGCCGATCATTACGTTAGACTTCGTCCGAATCCTTGTTTTACCAACTGTTTCCTTCTAAGTGAGCCGGACACCTGCACTGTTGGCTTTGCGCGCGAAGATCTCCGCACCTTCACGCTTGAATACTTGCACCTGCACGTTTCAAATGGGGCCTACCCGTAGAACAATTACGATTTTTAACCTGCACATGCAACAAAATTATAGAGGCAATGACGGGTCTTTGGCAGTAATCTAACTTAGAAACACCAGGTCTCTGGTAAAATCTACAATTACTCAGGATTAAACTATAAATTACTTCAGAAGACACCATCGAAAAAACGTAAACACCCTATTTCTCTCCAATTTACAGAGACCATGAAGCCGCGATAGCGCAGATAGTGATGGAAACACTGGTATTTTTAAAGTAACCAGATCGAATGTAATGTGTTGTTGTGTTTGCGCTGAGAGATTAACTACGGCTTAAGCATGCTTGAAATAATTTTTTTTCGAGTTGCGGATTGATTTGTGACAAAGGGTTGGCCGTTTTCCGGTGACAGTGCTTGCCATGGTATTTATAAACATCCATGAGTCTTCTCCGTGCTGAATTGGCATACATTTGTGGAACATAACCATTGAATTTACATGCCGCTGCAGGTGAATTTACTAGTTTATACCTAATAAAACTGTCTTAATTATTCAGAACAAGGAGGATTTGTTGACACTTATCACCTGACACTTATGACCTTCAGGTCAGTTAACCATTATTTTTTGGTGGATTTGGACGGGGCTCCTGAAACGAGTTGGCGCGGTCTCAAATCTGATCTCAGTAACATTGGGATTCTTTTTATAGAGCGAGGCTGTGCGTATTTTTGGATGGGGATTCAAAATAGCAACAGTGTAAGTAGTATCCTTATTAGCAATAAACATGAACATATCAATATATGTATAGACAGTTTTGTTGATTTGTATGTATTTGTGGTGACAATGTACGCTCCTTGACTGGGTTAGCAGGTATTGGCATGAGGCCACGTAATTTGGACGCCCTGCGTTACAGTCCTGTGTCTGTTTGTGTGTATATTTATGCGTGTGTTGAGTTTATATATATATATATATATATATATATTTAATATATACATATATATGTGTGTGTACATTTATGTGTGTGTGTGTTGGTCACTTCCGTATCTCTGTTTGTCTATCTGTTTAGATGGCTGTCTGTCAGCCTGTCTGCACTCTAAATATCGCAAATTTGCAGGAATTGCTTTCAATCATCATACAGTTGATTGACAATCAAATGTTCCAGGAGCCTATTGTCTTTGTAAATATAGGTCAAGGGCATAAAAACATAAAAGAGAATATCTTTGTCATAACTTCGGCAATCTTAATCCTATCTTCACAAATTTGGGCTTAATTTCTTTCTCTGGGAATTCTTCATAGCCTGGTCTGGTCTACTAACCTGCACTTTGTATCTCTTTGTCAGTATATCTGTCTGTCAGTTGTCCTCAAGGTTGCCTTCTTGCTCTATATAACATTCTTACATATACCATTCTACAGGCCATAGTTAAACAGGAATCATTTTGTAACTTACACATTTTGTATGTCAGAACGATTTCTTGAAGCAGTAGGTGTATTATTTCAATAAGTTAAAGGTCCAGGTTATGAAATCACCTCAAAAACAAAAGTGTTTTAATCTTATATTTTTTCAAAAGGGTCACAGTGACTTTAAATCTATCACATAAACTCTATCTCTTTTTTTATCTTTCTTAGCAATTATTGCCGCAACCTCTCGTTTTCCATAAGAACACTGAATGATTTCCACCTTAAATACTATGTTCCTTTAACCTGTTCATGTCCACATATCCCCTTCCGGCAAGCGTTCGCCCTCTGGGCGTCTAGTTTTGATTTCGACCCATACGCTTTCACTTTCTGTTTCCTCGAGATCTGTTCTACGTGTACAGGATAAATTTGTGCTGGTATAAACAGCTACTCCACCGCCGTGTCTATTACGATCAGCCCTGAAGGGCTCAGAAAATCCATTTATACGTATCAAGTCATTGCCTACAAAAGAATCTAACCAAGTTTATGTTAAACACAAAACATTAATGACCTTGTCTCTACAAATATATGCTAGTTCATCTAATTTACGTTCTGCTAGTAAACTTCTGATGTTTGCAGAACAAAATGTTAAAGACGGGCCTGGATTTGGATGGATATCAGCGCAGAGTACAAGTAACAATTTTATCAACACTTCACTAGTAATATTTCCATTCGCAGATTTCAAGAATGCAAACAATCGTTTGAGATCCTAATATTACGGCGAAAATAAGTTCTACAGAGAAATGAACCAGTTGTTGCACGGTATTGTTCTAATGATACACCCATAGGATATTTTTGTTCGCGCTATTATCTAAGAACTGCGCCCATGGTTTCCACATTAAATACAACAACCTACCATAAAATGATGATAAAACAATTAACATAAAATGAAAATATATTATATACAAATGAATAAAGCATCGCTGCTTTGATTTGAGCATGCCACCAAATATAGGCTGGGGCTAACCTCCTTTTCTGCCACAAAATCCAAAAACTGTAACTGATTTAGTAAATGACCATAGACAAATCTTGATAAAGGGGCTCATTGAAGTATTAAATTTGTAACAAAATAGTCCAGATCATTTAATTCAATAGTACCACTGTGTTAATGAACATGCTTAAATTTCAACTATCCCAGAGTATCACCACTTTGATGCTTTAATCCCAATTATCGCAGCGCGTCACAGTAGTTTGTGAATAACCTATCACAAACATGAAAATATCTCTACTGTACCCCTGTGTTAGTGATTAAATAGTTAATGCTTTGACCCCAATTATCCCATGCACTGTATCACGGTATAGTTTATAAATAACCTTTTACAAACATATAAATATCTGCACCACTATACCCTCGTGATAGTGAATAAGTAGCCCATGTCTTAATTTTAATTATACCAGAGTATCACAGTAATTTATCAATAACCTTTTACAAATATATATATATATACATACCCACATACATATATATACATACTCATATACATATATATATATATATATATATATATATATATATATATATATATATTTACATACATATACGTGCACCACTGGACCTCTGTGATAGTGAATAAGTATTTAATTCTTTAATTATGATTCTTCCAGAGTATCACAATACTTCATTAATAACCTTTTATGAATATGTAAATAACTGCACCACTATACCCCTGTGATAGTAAATAAGTAGTCCATGCTATAAATTACAGTTATTCCGTATAGTGTATCACGGTATTTTATAAATAATCTTTTACAAACATACAAACACATACACCAATGTACCCCTGTGATAGTGAATAAGTAGTAAACGATTAAATTATGATTATACCAGAGTATCACAGTGGTTTATAAATAACCTTTTACGAACACACATATATTTATATTTATGTACACATACACAAACACATATATATACATACATACACACATATCTGCACCTCTGGACCACTGTGATGGTGAATAAGTATAGTCAATGCTTTAATTACGATGTAATTATGTACATGACTGTACTATTGTATCGCTATGATTATGAATTAATAGTTAATGCTGGTTATTCCTGAGTATCACAGTAGTTTATAAACTTTAACACATATGTAAATGTCTGCACAATTGTTGCACTGTCATCGTTAAAAGGTAGGTAACCCTTTAATTACGATTATCCCTCAGTATCACACTAGTTTTTACAAATTTACACATTATTACACTGAATTTACACATTTTACAAATATGTAAATATCTCCACACGGCGATTCATGATGAAAAGACAACAAGAGTTTTCACGGCGAGTTATGATAAATAAGACAACAAGAGTTTCACATATGGTGGATAATAGCCCGCTGGGCTATCACAGTGTCACTTTGAGTTAATAATTATACGATGAATTTCATGACAATTCAACAGAGCTGCGCTGGTTTTGCCGGAGGTCGAACCAATTAATGCATCTGCACATGCATATACGTGCATGTGCATATACATCTATCGATATACATACACACATACATACATTTACACACATATATAGGTGGGATATTACATTGGTTAATATTTCTCTAGAGTTTATCCAACTCCATCACATTGCTGGCAAGTTATTGCTTAGACACCACAAAGTAGCCTAGTGACCGGTCACCTTATTAATATACGTGAATTTTGCCCATGATTGAATTCCGTCCAGATAATATATTTGTTTGTGGTTACGGCTAGATTCGTAATATCCTCCGAAGCCCATGGCAGTTAATTATCACGGCGACTAAAAGTTAACGTACGGATTGACGGACCGTGGGTGTATGCCATATTACGTCTCTTCACAGACGGGCGTATATACGAAGTGATTTGATAACCTGAATTATCACGCCGACTTAAAGTTAACGGACGGACGGACAGACCGTGGGTATGTTTCTTAGTACGTCCCTTCACAGACGGGCGTATATGAAGTTTAATTGTAACCTGAACACATCAGCTATTTACGTAGTTTCATAATTACCATTTCTGTCTTAAGGGAATATTGATATAAAGAAAAACACCTTTGTCGATTAACAATTGGAAAGGATATTTTCAAATTGTCACACGATAAAACATTGAGTAAGGATATTTTTCAATTCTCATATTTATAAACATCCTCAGATGCAGCTATATTTTTTTATGTACACTTCAGCTAGGAGGCAAAGCAAAGCGCTTGTAGGTCGGACATGTGAGCAACAGTTTCAGTTTTGTTGTCATTTACCTTCAAGAAAATCAGTCCGTCATAAGTTTAGGTGTCTTGGATCTTGCCAGCTCGTTTGAGTTTACGTGCCTCAAATGCCACACCTGCCCTTTGTCTCGTTAAATCCTCGTTCACGTAGACCCTGCTTTAAGACATTGCAGTTCGGCAAAGCTTCCGCGCGGCGAACACTTTTCGCTTGGCTTTAAATTTCGTGAACTTAACTAGGATTTCCCTGCCGCGCTTGTGGTCGTCGTCCGATGGTTTACCGACCCGGTGAGTGCGACAAAAGTCGTGCTCCGTGAGCTCAGCATGCAAAGTGTTCAATAGAAAATCCTTAGCTAATGTTTCTGTATTTTCCCCTTTTGTTTCGGGAAGCCCAGAGATGCGAATGGAGTTTCGCCTTGTATATTGATGAAGGTCATCATAATTTCTTCTCAACTGCTGTAATTCACTATTTTTCATTTGGGATTCAGTTTCAAAGGTCTCAAGCCTGTTTTTAAATATTCAATTTCAGTCTTTTGCTCCTTTATCAGCCCCGCTTGTTCATTCATTTTGTCATTGAACAGGCACATCATGTGCTCTGATTGTAAGTTTAGAAATCTAGCAAAGACCCCAATCGTCAAGGGAGCAGATTTGTCCAATGCCTCTAGTGCAGCCAAAATTGGATTTTCATCAGATATAGGTTTAGATTTCTTTTCCGAAGGAATCGGCGTGCTTGATGATAAAGAACCATCTGACAAGTGTCTACGCTTAGTGTTGAATTGCGTGTTATCTTTAGGGGTCGCCATTGTTGCAACAGAAGATGTGATATTAGTGAAGTTCAAAACCTTAGGCACATACCTTTGAACTTGCGGTGTTTCCAGTAGAAACAATTAAAATCCCAATTCCATTTGTAATATGCACTACCAGTTCATACTGTCAGTTAGCCCCATAAAATGGCTTGTTTAACAAGAGCTACTGAGAAGCCGCTTTTCCGCCATTGACGCATCAACCTCTTTTTCTTGAAAATGGTGGGACAAGTCTAAACGTCATTTTTTTTATGTTTCCACTTCACTCTCTTTAACTAAACCTTTGCTAACTAGATGTTGCATGATTTTAGCTATGATATCAGACTTTTTTTTTATAAATTTTATTGCTGAAAAATCATACAATACACATGTCACACATAATTGAACAAATCACATCAAATACAACATATACAAATATATACAAAGCACATTGCCCGGATATAATTCCAACTATGTTAAAAATGCTTCCTTACTTTTCCCCATTTTTCCTAATGTGCAGTAATCTTATTTTTCTGTTTTGCTATTATATATTCAATTTTCTCTATATATTTCAGTCTCCTCAAAAAATCTGGCATTAAATTGCTTTTGTTTTGATTTTCCTTTCTACTTTGACATACACACATTTTAAATGTAAGGAGCACCTGATTTATTAGAAGGTTATTCTTAATTGGAAACATTCCATACAATACTTTGTTCAAGGTTAATGGTGGCATTATCACTCCAATTGATTTCATCCAATCCACAATTCTAAAATATAGATTTTTTGTTACAAAACATTCATAAAAAATGTGTTCCTTGGTCTCTAATTCTATGAAGCAATAAGAACATCGGTAACTATCAACTAACTTCCATTTGTAAAGTAAACTATTGGTTGGTAGATAGTTATGGAGTATTTTAAATAAGAATTCCTTGAGTACATATCCAATGAGATTTTTTGGATGGCTCCAAAGTAACTCTCCCAGTTGATATTATCATCCTGTATTGTATGTCTTAACTTGACCAATGATGAGGTTGCAGTAAATTTTTTTCCACCAACAGATCATAAACATATTTAGAAGAAAAAAATTGTATATTTGTAATACCCTTAGTTGTAATTATGATATGCTCCTCTGATATACCTTCATTAGATTTGATATCCTTGTCTCACAATAATTTTAGCCAGTTACATGGTATTGCAGCTAATACAGATCTCCATTTGAGATAGACTCCTGTTCTAATATCTGGAAATTTTTTAATCAAGTCATACCATTTTAGCATTTTCCCTTCATTTGATACAAAGTCTTTTACAAACCTTATTCCACACGAGTCCAAATGTTTGCAATACACTGACGTAAAGAATCGTAAAGAACAATACACACGGTACAGGAACAGGCCAATTCGCACGTCTCCCATGGCAATGAACTATGCCGGCCTAACAAACACATGTAAGACTCCTGCGCACAATAAACCATGGCCTGCCTAACACGAATCAGATTGTCAACAGCGCACAATATAAGAGACACCTGTAACATACTAAAGTTTTATTTAATGTATGTACCAATGTATCTAGTGAGGCATCACCAGGGGCGGATTTAAAGTGGGGGCAGGGGGCGCCCCCCCTCCCCCCCCCCCCCCTCCCCTTACGACCCAATCAAAAATATCTAGGAAAAAACTCATAGTACACATGCATAATGAAAATTAAAGACCAAGTGTATAGAACAGTTACAATGTTTGTCTTGCTTTATAATGCATTAAAGCTACCCCAGATTGCACCATTACAACCTGAATTTTCAAAAAATTTCTAAACCTGGGATGGGAGTACTCCCCGCCAATCCCCCCCTCCCCCCTCGACGCTTTGCGGCCTCGCAATGTGAGCCCCCCCCCCTTCTTTACTCCTGTATCCGCCCTTGATCACAGGCTCATTACCCTATCTGGTAGGAGATTTAGAATTATGTTTCTTATTTTTTCTTATACTCTTGTTTTTTAGCCTCTGAGTTGTGTTTTGTTGTGTGCCTGAGTGCTGATACGTTGAGTGTGTGCCTGAGTGCTGATACGTTGAGTGTGTGCCTGAGTGCTGATACGTTGACTGTGTGCCTGAGTGCTGATACGTTGAGTGTGTGCATGAGTGCTGATACGCTGAGTGTGTGCCTGAGTGCTGATACGTTGAGTGCGCCATAAAAACCCACAATTTCTTTCACACGTTAAACCAAAGGTAACCCAGTTCGTCACTTGGTAATGGCAACCGTTTCCCGAGGGGACAAGAAAGGGGACACTTTTATCGGGTGACATACGGTATAAAGGTAACCCTTCTTATCCTAACAGCCTTCCAACCCGCCCAATACTCCCTCCCGTCTGTAAGGGTACTAATTAAGGCACACGTTGTTACGGGGTGACATAAAAGCGGACCGAACTGTCTCGCTTGTGAAGTTTGCTTTTCTAGCGAAGCGGTTGGAATGCCGGACATGTGCGCTACCGACATGGGTTCGAATCCCGGATCGGCCCAATGTTTTCCCCTGATCAATGTCTTCGTAACAACGTATATACCACATATAAATTAAGCTTTCAATATTATTAATATTTGTATGGGCAAAGGGGCAAGTTCCTATCATTGTCTTGTGTCCACAATTTAGATTTTGTTGCAGACTTTAGTGAAACGGAACAAGAATGCTGGCTGAAGTTTATTTAAAATTTTATAACAAACGCTAAATAAATGGCGTAACTCTACAATACAGTTTCATGAGTTTATCTTAACAAAAATACATTCAGTCAATCAGTTCATCTCATAATACACATCCTGGTTATACCTGTAACACAATGTTTACATTTCGGCATTTTGCATGTATAAAATAACACATGACTCGCGTTTGCCTCTAGTCAAATAATCCACTTTATGTGCAGAGAGTTGTGGAAATCTTTTACTATCTAAAAAATTAAATGAATGATTGTAGGCCAGATTTTACCTAATTCATAGATAAGTCTGATCAATAATTCCACTTGAAAAAAAAAATTGCAGATGCTATTGAATTACCCCCGAATGGCTTTTTCTGTTTCTGTACTGCATGGTGTAACATTAATATTGATTGGATAATGGTATATTTTAAGAATACAGAAAATATGTGCCCAATATGTCTTCATTAAGACGACACCAACACTAACATAAACATCAATGGATCTGTATGGGCAACCAACAATTAACAGTGTCACTCAAAGTGAAACACTTCCACTATGCAAAGTTGTATCAATCGATAAGTACGCCATACACCAACATGCTTGACTCTAAACCATTTAATTAAATGTGGATTGTGTCCAAAGTAATTTGTTTGCATCATCTTTATCTGACGAATACTTTATTTATCCAGGCTCTTCATGTATCATGAGGTTTCAGACGCATACTAATTAATTGCCGGTTTATTTCCGGTTTAGTTGAGGTTTAACAGGTCAGGCGTTCATATACCCTAACCGTGTTAGGAAAGGAAGTTGTGTCCCAACAGATAGGACATGAAGCACTCCAAAAAAGGTAACAATAAAAAATAAGTATATTTTGCATTTGCTAAAATTTTATAAAATTCAGCTGAGCGCCGTGACCCATTGGTATATTTGCTTTGATAAGTATCCAGGCATAACACGACCATGGACTATAAATATATCGTTGGGGACAGGACGCCAATACCTACCGTGATCAACTGCGTCTTGCATATTCACATTGGGTCACCTTTCCAGCGTCTTCCCTCATATTTAAAATATTACAACAGGAAACTTAAACCAACGTGCTGAAACATTATCACAAGTCTATCTTGTACGGAACTTGTACAACTTGTTGTTGGATTAGTTTTATAAGTATAAATCAATCCAGGAGTTTCTTTTAAAAGAGAGAATAATAAATATAAAAAGGGAATAACGTTACAACTCCCGTATATGACGTGAGACTGTGAACACTCAGAGCTCCGTTTGGTTGACTGGTCGCACCTGTTGACTGACTTCTTGTTGTGGTGGGTTCGACTAAAACGGTAAGAAAACAGTATGTTTGCCTATGTTTGTGATAATACAAAGAAATATATTATATACTTTGATAAGAAAACATTATGGTATTATATAGCACTGTCATTTGAATTTAAGTCTATTTTAAACTTAATAAATAATAGGATTCATGGAAATCGTGCCCCATGTACAACAAAAGGATGGACACATACATGTAATACAGAAGATAACCACACAAATCTTCAACAAACATGAAACATTATTTTGTCATGTCCAAGTAAAACGGTAGAAAGGAGACGAGATGGTCACTTAAGTAGGTACTGTGACGTCACACTAAAACATTACCACAAATGCGTGATTGTATGTGCCTGTGTGCCACATGGAAAGAGGTCACCTCGCCTGCGGCTGTCCGGAATGCCTATATTTATTAGAGTTATCTCAGTTTTTGTACCATCATCATCAACACACAAACAAACAGTCACACGAAAAAACATGCAAGCGAAATAAAGGAAATGTATTAATCAGAAAAATTACAGAAAATAACATTAAGTCGGTGGATTTGGTGATCATTGCTCACATAAATACAGACCTTAATTTGCATTCATAATATTTAAATAAACACATTATTGGCTTTATAACGAAGATTCCATCATCACCGTCTCACAGGACACATTATCAATGTGATGTAGTTTAGGATAAACATAGGTGAAGCTGTCAGGGAGACGAGAATGTTGGGCTTTATGTGTTTCTTAGAGTACGTTAATATGAATGCTTATGATTTGATATGTGGATAACAGCCGTAAATCGGGAAACATTGTTGAATTCTTTAAACGTGTTGGTAATCGTTTCAGAGAACGTTATA
Source organism: Sipunculus nudus (assembly GCA_026874595.1). Lineage (NCBI taxonomy): Eukaryota > Metazoa > Annelida > Sipuncula > Golfingiida > Sipunculidae > Sipunculus > Sipunculus nudus. The sequence continues at coordinate 50,504,415 of CM049312.1, forward strand.
TATGAGTTCAATTCAAAGTCTTGTATGTTCTTATAAATATTAGTCATATAACGCCTCCACTTTTTCCCGCTTCATCGACCTATCATAACATTATTTATCGTAGCCATGTATCCGTTGCCAGCAAAACGGAAAACATCCCCGGCGAGGACCACAAAGAGACAATGTTGTTACATTCAGGTTTGACTGACAGCACACTGGCCCAGGAACCCGCGTGCATGGGAGACAGGCCAACAAAGAAAGGCCGGGCTGGTCGGCTGTCGTAACACATGGTTAAAGCATATATATATATATATAAAATATGTATGTGTGTGTGTGGGGGGGGGGGGGGTTGTTAAGTTACCAATAACTAAGATCAGGGAGTCAGACATTCCAGTTAAGAGTGGAATGGTATAAACAGCGCACATTTAGATGTGAACACATATAAAGTTATTGGTAAACCAATGGATAAAATCACTGAGGACAACCCTAAAGTAAGAATTCACCGTTTGCCCGAATATGTTTTTCCTACAGTAATGGGTTACAAGTAGTCACTTTCATTTAGAGTTATCACCAAATCCAATGTGTAAATAACTTCCTGATTCCCAAATCATGTTTGTTTCCCCAAGTAGCATGTGCCATGAATGAGAAGTCTCAATCAATCAACCAATCAATCAATCAATCAACAGAAGAGATTTTCATCTTAACACAAAACCAAGGAAACCTTTTGACCCCAAATCAAAAAGTTCTTCCCATATTCATTTTAACATTAAGGTGAAGTTTAAATATAATTAAAATATCCAAACTGACCTTCACCTTCGATCGTCTGACCTCATATTTGAGTTCTTCGTTTAGTGATGGGCAACACACACATGAAGTCTGAATATTTTTAAGCTCTGCACAGGCAATCATGTTAGCTGTATGCAGAATCCAATATTGCAAAATATGAGATCTAACCTTGAGATCAGACTCAAGGTCATGCAATTTCAAATTTCACCTGAAAACTTGGCTTAAGCAATTCGTGCATCAAATTTGAGAAACAAATATGCAACATTTCACAAGTTATGAAGATTCCAATAACACTGTATATAAGCTGATTTAACCTTAAAGGAAAAGGTCACCAATTTATGTTTTTCCCTCCAAAAGAACTGTTTTTTTATAACATTTTAGGAACTGTGATACTTAAAAGTTACCATCCTACTGTTAGGATGATCTGACTTTCAGGATCAAGGTCAATGTCTTAAGTTTTCAAACTCCGATGAAAACTGTCATGAAACAAATTTAGTATTAGATTTGAGGGACAAAAATATGACTCCAATAGTTATAGTGTTCACAAGAAATCATATATATTTGTTGATTTGATCTTGAACATCAGGGTCAAGGTTACCAGTGTTCAGTATTTTCCCAGAAATAGGTTGACCGTATATTTCAAATTTGAGGAAAAAAATAAGTAGCAATACAGGAGTTGGTATTCACTAATAATCCTATATTTCTGCAGATTTTTCCTTGAACATCAAGTTCAGAGTCACTTCTTTTCACTCTCCTTTGAGATATTGGTTTAAACAATTATAGTATAAAATTTGAGGAAAATATGCAAATACATCAAACACTTAGTAGAACCTAACTTTCACCAAAAACATGTTTTTGTCATATAGCTTGCATAGTATGCAGGCAATTATGAGCTATTATATGTTTTCCTAAGAAAACTTTACCAGGACCTGTCTGGATGTTAAGCCGAGACTTTCTAGGTCTTACAGTTATGATTTCACGATGGACAAAGTCCCATCGGTATAGCTAAGCAAGACTGAAAATCATCTGAGCTAAAAATACAAGGACTGATGAAACAACTTATTATCAATAAACACATCAGATTGCAGAACACCAGATGAAAGGACATCTGAGAAACTGACATCATTGCTGTAATTTGGTAGTCTTAAAAGCTGAAGGAAACTTTTAATTTAAAAATTTATAGGTTAAAAATTTTAAATACACTTTCGCAATTAATTGTAATGGATTCTGCACATCAAAATTAGGTAAAGGGGTAGCTCTGATTGAATTTAGCAATAAATATTTATTCACATAACAATTTTGTATGGTGAACCCTGGGGGGTGCAAAACTCGAAATTTAGGGCCTTTCTGGAAACTGGCCCAAGGACTATTACAAAAGAGCAGGCATAAGAGTGGGCTTTGTTTGCAAAGCTGATGGTAAAATTTGGCTTGATTGATTTCCAGTAATGTTTTTCTATATTTAGTACTACTTGTTTTACCCCTGTATTACCCCTGTGGCAAAACGTCTTAATAAACAAGTTTAATGTTTATGATATCAGCCTTTTCGGTCGCTTATTTGAACATGCAGAAAGACAAATAATAAGCATAAGATTTATCTCAAAAATTTTACTTTAGTTTAAATGAATAGGATTGAGACCTTTAATTGATTATGTTAATGACTACAAGTGCTGCTTGTAATGCTTTGTAATGCTTTATGATCCAATTTAAAGTATATAGTATTAAGCTGACTTTCCTGTCCATCTGAAAGATAAATTCACTTGATCATAAGTATACCGAGTTATTTCATTTTATTACTTTTCATTTTGAATATTACTTTGGCACTGACAAATAACGGTATTGTCAAAGGTTTACCTCAGCATTTGATATCTGGCGTATTGTATCATTTATCTAATGTAGTGAAACGCCATCCTAATCATCAAGCAAATTTTGAACAAAATTAGGCAAACGTCTTAAAAAAAGACAATGACAACTTTCACTAAAGTGGGTCCATCCATAACAAACATTTTATATAATGTAAATGAAAGCACCCACCTCTCAATTATAAAAGCAAAATTGATTGACTTGATATTCCCTATAAATGTTTAACTTTGATGACCATGTTAATTTTATAAGAAGAATGGATGATTTTATAACCTGTTATGGTAGTTCAATGAATATATATCAATAGCAAACAAGTTACAGCGCTAGCTGTCGGTATTTTGTATTTGACAACCACCAAATTTCGTTTTCTCTTAGATTTTCAAATACTGATATACAAGAGTATATAACTTATAACTAAATCAATGTTCATGTGCTAAAATATTTCAAAATTGCTGTCATTATCAGATCCAGTTGTTACCCAGGGATTGGTTATTTCTTTATATAAATTTATATTTAAGGCTGTAAAAAAGAAATGTAACAGAAATTTGATTGTAAGATTTTACATTTAATACATCTGATAGAATTTAACAAAAATGCCAAATTATCCCCAAATAAAAGATTCATATTCCGCCTTTTTCTTCAGTGATTGCTCAGCATATTTATGATCACTTGGTTCAGCACGTTATATACTGTGTGACTGCTGTTGCATTTAGCATGAAATATTGCAACACACAACATAGAGCGTAAAGCGAGCATATTAACCTGTGTCTATCAACCAATGTAGTTTTTAACAAGTGACCCTTGGGTCATGACGCTCAGCCGACTGACATGTTGACAATATGTCCTTGCACAGGCAACTAATTAAGGTAATGTAGTTGGCATCATTGTTCATGCATATTAGCTTAAGTTCATCAAGACCCATAAGCACAACAAATCTGATGACAAACCAACCAGCCTTTCATGAGGAATCTGGCAATTTGTGTGTATTTTGCATTATTTCTAGGGTGCTCAAACATACCCCAAAATTCTGAGAATATAGTTCACTGTGACCCTATTTCAGGTTTCTGGGGAGAACTTTTGAGGAACTCTCAGGATGTCAAGTTAGAAGATTCTGGGCCCAAAGGTTATGATTTGTGCCCTACTTTGGTATCAAATTTTCAATTATTCTAAGGGATGCTTATATTTATAAGCCCCATAGCTCAGAAAATATGGGTAACAGAGACCTAAATACACGTTTCCAAGGAGATTTTCATAGACCTCCCAGGATTTTAGGTTAGAAGATTCCAGGTCCAATGTTTATGATTTGTGCCCTGCTTTGGTATCAAATTTTTATTTATGATGGGGGGGGGGGGTGCTTATAAGCCCAATAGCTCAAAGAATATGGGTAACAGAGACCTAATTTCAGATTTCCATGGAGACTTTACATGCACCTCTCTGGATGTAAAGTGAGAAGATTCTATGTCCAGTTGTTACGATTTGAGCCCTTTTAACAGATGACGGCATCTTTTAAGGTCTCAAAATAGAGAAAAAAAGAGTAAAAAATTGAAAAAATACAGGTGTCACCACCAGTCTGCAGAAACTGATAAAAAGCTCCATGATAAATATCCACGCAAAGAATCATGGTGATCAATGCATTAGTTGTTCAGATACTTGAGCTTTTGTATAAAATTTTTCATTATTCTGGAGGGTACTTCGGAGCCCCATAGCTCGAAGAATATGGGTACCAGAGACGTAATTCTAGGTTTCCACGGAGACTTTTCATGGGCCTCCCTGCAAGTCGAGACACAAGATTCTGCCTCCCTGCATGTCGAGACACAAGATTCTAAGTCCAGCGGTTACGATTTTTGCCCTGTTAACAGATGACCACCTCTTTTTAGGTCTCAAAAATTAAGAAAAAAATTGTAAAAAAATAAAAAAAAGGCAGGTGGCACCACCAGTCTGCAGAAACTGATGAAAAACTCCAGGATGAATATCCATGCAAAGAATCAGGGTGTTCAATGCATTAGTTGTTCAAATACTTGAGCTTTTGTATCAAATTTTTCATTATTCTGGGGGGTACTTAGGAGCCCCATATCTTGAAGAAAATGAGTACCAGAGACCTAATTCCAGGTTTCTAAGGAGACTTTCCATGGACCTATCTGGATGTCAAGTTAGAAGATTCCAGGTCCAGTGTTTATGATATGTGCCCTGTTAACAGATGACGGCATCTTTTAAGGTCTCAAAATAGAGAAAAGAAATCGTTATTAAAATCTAAAAAATACCAGTGGCGCCACCAGTCTGCAGAAACTGATAAAATCTCCATGATTGATATCCATGCAAAGAATCATGGTGATCAATGCATTAGTTGTTCAGATACTTGAGCTTTTGTATCAAATTTTTCATTATTCTGGGGGTACTTCGGAGGCCCATAGCTTGAAGAATTTGGGTAACAGAGACCTAATTCTAGGTTTCTAGGAAGACATTTCATGGACCTCTCTGGATGTAAAGTGAGAAGATTCAATGTCCAGCGGTTACAATTTGTGCCCTGTTAACAGATGACGGCATCTTTGAAGGTCTCAAAAATGGAAAAAAACCCCGTAAAATTCGAAAAAATACTGTTGGCGCCACCAGTCTGCAGAAACTGATGTAACACCCCATTATCAATATCCATGCAAAGAATCATGGTGATCAATGTATTAGTTGTTCAGATATTTGAGCTTTTGTATCAATTTGTTTATTATTCGGGGGGGGGGGGTACTTCGGAGCCCAACAGCTTGAAGAATTTGGGTAACAGAGACCTAATTCTAGGTTTCTCGAGGAGACTTTCAATGGACATAACTGGATATTAAGTTAGAAGGTTCCAGGTCCAGCGTTTACGATTTGGGTCCTGTTAACAGATGACCACATCTTTTAAGGTATCAAAATAGAGAAAAAAATCATAAAAAAATTGTAAAGGTACAGGTGGCGCCACCAGTCTGCAGAAACTGATAAAACACTCCATGATTAATACCCATGCAAAGAATCATGGTGATCAATGCATTAGTTGTTCAGATACTTGAGCTTTTGTATCAAATTTTTCATTATTCTAGGGGGTACTCCGGAGCCCCATAGCTCGAAGAATATTGGTAACAGAGACCTAACTCCAGGTTTCAAAGAAGACTTTTCATGGACCTCTCTGGATGTAAAGTGAGAAGATTCCAGGTCCAGCGGTTACAATTTGTGCCCTGTTAACAGATGACGGCATCTTATGAGGTCACAAAATAGAGAACAAAATCGTAAAAAAAATCGAAAAAATACAGGTGGTGCCACCAGTCTGCAGAAACTGATGAAACACTCCATGATCAATATCAATGCAAAGAATCATGGTGATCAATGCATTAGTTGTTCAGATACTTGAGCTTTTGTATCAGATAAGCCCCATAGCTTGAAGAATATGGGTAACAGAGACGTAATTCCAGGTTTCCAAGGAGATTTTTCATGGACCTCTCTGGATGTAAAGTTAGAAGATGCCAGGTCCAGTGGTTACGATTTGTGCCTTGTTAACGGACAGACGGCCCGATGGCCGGACGGCCGGACGGACGCCGGACAAAGAGTGATCGCTATAGCTCAGATGACTTACAGTCAGCTGAGCTAAAAATCTGTTCTGAGAGTATTTGATAATTTGTCCGATTCAGGCCTTTAGGACAATTATGTAAAGGGGTAATTTTCTGAAATACATTGTTTCTTGAATCACTTAAATGTCATAAAAACAAAACATTAACTGGACTGAGGCAAAACCAAGAATTTCACGACTGACCGACCCCAGGAACTATTAATGTCCGCATAACAGGGTGTTCTCTGTAAATAGCATTACCAGACAATTTTCTGCTCTATGTAGAAGCTTCAGCTCATAACCATGCCTGGAAAGTGTGTGTGTGTGTGCATGAGGGTTTGTGTGCATGTGTTCAAACTTTACCTTGTCTGGTAAATACCACGTGTGGTGTGCCATCCAGAGTCATCTGATAACGGCCAGCTGTAATACTGAATGTGATGTGGGTGGGCGGATTACCATGCGGATTGAACTCGCCGCAAAACAGGCTGTAGAAAAAAAACAAAGCTCAAATTAGGATGTTACACAGGAAAATTACATTCAATATGTTAATTGATTAAATGTTGCCTATAAGGTCCCAGTTTTACCAAGCGTTGTGGTGCAAATACTTTGATTCCTGGGTCGATATTTTGGTTTATGCGTGTTTTGAGGTGGATCTAGAATTTTTTCGGGACTCAGTATCTTGGCTCAGCTAGGTACACAGTTGTCTGGTGTGAACAACCTCATACAGAAACTCTCGCGTTACAGGTACATCCCACCTCCTGGATATTTGCGGGACCCCCCCCCCCCCCCCCCCCCCCCCGTGTTTTTCCGGGTGTCCTTTACTTAATTCCGGGCACTTCCAAGCATGTACAAGTGGCAAACAACCTGAAATTCATTTTTTTTACAAACCGGGTACTCGATTTTAAAACTTTTTTCTGGAGCGATTTGCATCGGTCATAACATTACGGAATAAGAAGTCCTAATTTATATGTCAGAATTTTGGTCGAGGGATCCATTTCCCTGATTATAAAGGTCGAGACAAACACCCTGAGAATGTAAAATAAACCATTAAAAATCGGATATTAATCAAAGACTATTGGTTCTGGTAGTTTTGATTCAGTTATGCTGGGGCAGCACGACAACAGTTACTTTAAACATCGTTTCTCTCTCATATAAATCCCATCCATTTTAACCTATTTTGGAGCAGCGAGATCACGGGGTATTTAAAAATATTCATGAGCGAAATTCTACTCAAATTAAGGCATGTGACAGCTGTACACAAAGTGTCAGTCATGAGCGACGTCATGTTAGTGCACGACGGGAATACCTGGATAAAATTCAATTAAGCCAGGTTTCCAAAACTGGGGGATCGTTCATCTTCTCGGAAACGTTCGTTACCCTAATAAGGGAATTCCGCGACTACAGCTTGTTCCTGTGGCTGAACGGATGCAAATGTTTCGTGTAATTAATTATTCATCACCCGAAGGGCAACAAGGCTACCAAAGTTTGTTAATACTAATACATGTCACCATTTGGCTTGCGCATATTCCAGTAAACTACAAGCGCACGCGTCTCCATCAAAAGACGTGTCCGGGCTAAACACCACAAATGGCGTCTTGCCTAATTGCTCAATATGAATGACAGAATTTATTTTAAAATTAACTTTAATTTTACATTGATTGCATAAATAGTTATTATTACTTATCTAAGCACTCCCCATGGCGCCAATGGTGGTGTTCAGTAGTCTGTTGGGGTGTAGGAACCGGAGAACCCAGAGAAAACCACCGGCCTTTGACGAGCAACTAAAACCAACTCTCTTAGCCTTGCCGAGGTTCGAACCCAGGTGTCACGTAGTGGCTCGTGTTATGCGGGCATGTTTGCCCTACTTTGTAAACGGGTTATAGGTTATTGTATCGCCAGACATAGTCTGGAGATACTATGGTTTAGGCACGGTCGCGCCGCCGCCGCCGCCGCCGCCGCAGAGATTTCTTTTGGACACAAATACTCAAAAAATATTTCACGGATCTTTACCAAACTTGGTATATGTATAGATATGGGTGAGAGGACGACGCCTATTTAAAATGAGGTCATGACCTCAACTAGGAGAGTGACCTTGACCTTGAATAGGTTCAATTTTTGGGAAAATCACACAAATTCTTAAATATCTCAAGAAAACTTGCATGGATTGATCCCAAAATCAAGTTGATCGAAGATCATGGATAGGGTTGTCATGTTCCAGAAACTGGTGGCGCCACCTATTATTCTTTACTTGTTTTCATGCCGTTTAATATCCCCAAAATTGCTACTTGACAGTACTGTGAGCATTATAAGTCAAAAACTAATGGACAGATTTCTTTCATATTATGCAAATACATAGATATGGGTTATGGGACGATGTTTATTTAAATTGGGGTCATGACCTTTCCTATGAGAGTGGCCTTGACCTTGAATATTGCCATATATGGTGAAAATCACACAAAATCATTAATTTCTCAATAAGGGATGCATGCATTGGTCCAAAAATCAACTTGACCGAAGATCTTGGATAGTAATGTCATGTACCGGAAACAGGTGGCGCCACCTGTTATTCTTTTACTTGTTTACGTGCCGTTTAATACCCCATCATTGCCACTTAACAGTACATTTATAACCTGTGAGCATTATAAGTCAAAAACTAATGGACAGATTTCTTTCATATTATGCATATACATAGACATGGGTTATGGGATGATGTATATATAAATTGGGGTCATGACCTTTCCTATTAGAGTGGCCTTGACATTGAATATTGCCATATATGGTGAAAATTACACAAAATCATTAATATCTCAATAAGGGATGCATGCATTGGTCCAAAAATCAACATGTTCGAAGATCTTGGAAAGTATTGTCATGTACCGGAAACAGGTGGCGCCACCTGTTATTCTTTTACTTGTTTTGTGCCGTTTAATACCCCATCATTGCCATTTATCAGTACTGTGAGCATTATAAGTCAAGAACTAACAGACAAATTTCTTTCATATTATGCATATACATGGATATGGGTTATAGGATAATGTTTATTTGAATAGGGGTCATGACCTTTCCAATGAGTGGCCTTGACCTTAAATATTGCCATATATGGTGAAAATCACACAAAATCATTAATTTCTCAATAAGGGATGCATGCATTGGTCCAAAAATCAACTTGACCGAAGATCTTGGATAGTAATGTCATGTACCGGAAACAGGTGGCGCCACCTGTTATTCTTTTACTTGTTTTCGTGCCGTTTAATACCCCATCATTGCCACTTAACAGTACATTTATAACCTGTGAGCATTATAAGTCAAAAACTAATGGACAGATTTCTTTCATATTATGCATATACATAGACATGGGTTATGGGATAATGTATATATAAATTGGGGTCATGACCTTTCCTATTAGAATGGCCTTGACCTTGAATATTGCCATATATGGTGAAAATTACACAAAATCATTAATATCTCAATAAGGGATGCATGCATAGGTCCAAAAATCAATATGTTTGAAGATCTTGAAAAGTATTGTCATGTACCGGAAACAGGTGGCGCCACCTGTTATTCTTTTACTTGTTTTGTGCCGTTTAATACCCCATCTTTGCCATTTATCAGTACTGTGAGCATTATAAGTCAAAAACTAATGGACAAATTTCTTTCATATTATGCATATACATGGATATGGGTTATAGGATAATGTTTATTTGAATAGGGGTCATGACCTTTCCAATGAGTGGCCTTGACCATGAATATTGCCATATATGTTGAAAATACACAAAATCATTAATTTCTCAATAAGGGATGCATTGATTGGTCCAAAAATTTACTTGAACGAAGATCTTGGATAGTGTTGTCATGTACGGGAAACAGGTGGTGCCACCTGTTATTCTTTTACTTGTTTTGTGCCGTTTAATACCCCATCATTGCCACTTAACAGTACTGTGAACATTATAAGTCAAAAACTAATGGACAGATTTCTTGCATATACATAGACATGGGTTAGGGGATGATGTATATTGAAATTTGGATCATGACCTTTTCTATGAGAATGACCTTTTCTATGAGTGTGGTCTGATATTAATTGTTGCTGAATATGGGGGGCCTATTCTTAAAGGGGGGGGGGGATTAATTGTCTGGCGATACTATGGCACCTGCGGTGCCAAGAAATATCTAGTTTTATTCTTGGATTTGGCTATATCTCTATTTGTCGAAGGGAGAGTCGGTGCGCCGGCCAGGGTCATTGTGTCGTGGGTCACAAAAGGAATATTCAATAGGGGTCACAGTCTATTTGATCATTTAATCTTCGGTGTCGAGAAGCTAGTCAGCCACCGGCGGGGTCCAGTGCTGCTAGTCGGGGACCAGTGTCGCCAGTCGGGGTCCAGTGCTGCCAGTCGGGGTCATAGTTCCGCCAGTCGGAGTCCAGTGCAGCCAGCTGGGGTCCAGTTCCGCCAGTCGACGACTAGTGGCGCCAGTCAGGGACCAGTATGCCAGGACGTCTTCAGACGTTTAACCGGACTCGGTATATAACTTTAGTTTTTTTTTGTGGGGCCAGCGCATTCTATGAAGACTATATTCTTGCGTAACAGGTTGAGAACCCTATCTTGTAGGTGGTGTTGAATTCTGTAGTTCTTTTGTGGATATATTCATTGTTGCTTAGCCACTGCCTTGTGTTTTATTGTGTACCTGAGGGCCATCAAAAACCATAACTCTCTTACAAGTTACAACAAAGGCAACCCGGTCCGTCACTTGGTAAGGGCAGCATTTTTTTCTCAAGGTCACCGGTAAAGGGCGACGTTTATCGGGTGACACCAGGTTGCAAGCGGACAGAGCTGAGCGTTTTACCCATCGACTGTCCAAGTCCCAATTTACATTTCATTTAGAAGTTGTCGCAATAAAGAGATTATTTTGTCTTCAGTAAAAAAATGTTAAAATGTTAAAAAAAACAAAACATTGGGTTTATCACATATATAATAGGCTAACAAGTGAGAGAGTCCAGCATCAACAGCTACGTATAACTATTTTACAACATTCTACAAGAAAATAGTATAACATTTATGCAAAGAATAAAATACTACAAGCTCAAAGTAATAAGGAACATGCAAATATCACTAGAAGTTATATTTATAGCCCCGCCCACATGACGGTAAGCGGAATACATCGACTTATACGCAAGGAAGCTTTTTTGAAACAAAAAAGCAGATTGTTTTGAAGATAGATGGGCTGGACCAGAAACATTCCAGTGAAACAGCAGTGAACATGATTTGTGGCCTCAGCAATTTTGACTAACTTTTCCGTAGTCCCGCACGGGTACATCCTACTGAAGCAGTGATGGCCGCTGATTGGTCGGTATCTGTCGGCTAGAACCTCGATCCCCTCTCCGATGACGTCTGTAAGCTCGGGCGGTGTCAAATACTTTCCCTCGTACGGCTGAGGACTTTTTAGTGGCGGCCGGACAATCAGTCTGATGGCGTGTAAAACAGTGAATGATATTCTTTTATTTATCTTAAATGTGTTCAATCCGTTATCTATGACCTTTACATCTCTTACGTTTCAATTAAAGTTCAAATCACAATGTTGGCGGCTAACTTGCTTTTAATATTGTATTTTTTTTTTAATTTTCATAATTACATTATTATCAGTTTTTTATTACTAATTATTTATTGCTCATAAGTTTTAGATATAAAATGATCCGATGTACCTGTTTAGATATGGCGTATATATTTTGACAATATTCCTGAGATCATCCCAGCCGTAGGTATTAAGTATACTGCGGACCACCTCACCGTGGAACTCCATCTTGTTGGCGCCCCCGTTCAGCAGAAGAACCCAGCCCCTACCATCTGTCGTTATGACCACGTGACCAGAATAACCTACATCTATGAAAAACACCTTCTGAGTATAATAATGCGAGTAAATTCATATCGCTATAGAAAATGTTTTGAATGATCCCTGGAATGACCTACTGAAAGACCAAGACTAAAGTATACGTAAAGTGGAGAGGCACCTGAATAATGTAGCATGGTAAGGTTGTTCAGCCTGAACACGCTCGGTCCGAGGCCAAACTGACGGGGCCACTCCGAGGCGTCTACCGGCACTTTCATCATCTCGTCCAGTGTCGTCTGTTTGAGCGGGGAGTCCCCCTGGACCAGACAGAGCAGGGTGCGCGCCATGTCCTCAGCAGACGACCACACACCCGCAGCCGCCTTCTCAGGCAACACCCTCCATGATCCTGGTCAAACAACATTAATATATCAAATGTAACATATACAATTACTAATGCGGCTAAATGCAAACAGGGTTATATTATGTGTATCGTGTCTTTACTGTGGTTATTTGTTCCAATTACGTAAGTGAAAAGTTCGGTGACTGTGGTTGGAATAACTGTGACTGAAGTTCAGAACTGGACTGATATCTATGTTGTGACGGGGCAACACATATATCAGATTATAAACAGGCCCCGAACAGTCCAGTTCTGGACTTCTGTGACTGCAGTATTTCTCGTGACAGCATGCTATTCAATGACAGGAATGATGTTGAAGAAAAACCCGTGTAAACTCGTGTGAGAATGTGGCATCGATCCCTTTTAATACAGCTGGTTGCCACATATTGTCTAAAATATAATCGTCTGAGGAGTTATGAATATAAAGTTTATGATATATACACAATAATTGCAAAAGTACAAATTATCATGTAGCCCATGTGTTGTTTTATAAATGTATCAATGTATTTTTAGGAAGGAAATGAATATTGTACCTGAAGGGATTTACCTACCTGGTATTTCCTGCATTTTGTCATCACTGAGGGGATTTACTTGCCTGGTATTTCCTGCACTCCGTCATCACTGAGGGGATTTACCTGCCTGGTATTTCCTGCACTCCGTCATCACTGAGGGGATTTACCTGCCTGGTATTTCCTGCACTCCGTCATCACTGAGGCGATTTACTTGCCTGGTATTTCCTGCTATCTGTCATCACTGAGGGGATTTACTTGCCTGGTATTTCCTGTACTCCGTCATCACTGAGGGAATTTACCTGCCTGGTATTTCCTGCACTCCGTCATCACTGAGGGAATTTACCTGCCTGGTATTTCCTGCACTCCGTCATCACTGAGGGGATTTACTTGTTTGGTATTTCCTGCACTCCGTCATCACTGAGGGAATTTACCTGCCTGGTATTTCCTGCACTCCGTCATCACTGAGGGGATTTACCTGCCTGGTATTTCCTGTACTCCGTCATCACTGAGGGAATTTATCTGCCTGGTATTTCCTGCACTCCATCATCACTGAGGGAATTTACCTGCCTGGAATTTCCTGCACTCTGTCATCACTGAGGGGATTTACTTGCCTGGTATTTCCTGCACTCCGTCATCACTGAGAGGATTTACCTACCTGGTATTTCCTGCACTCCGTCATCACTGAGGGGATTTAATTGCCTGGTATTTCCTGCACTCCGTCATCACTGAGGGAATTTACCTGCCTGGTATTTCCTGTACTCCGTCATCACTGAGGGGATTTACTTGCCTGGTATTTCCTGCACTCCGTCATCACTGAGGGGATTTACTTGCCTGGTATTTCCTGCACTCCGTCATCACCGAGGAGATTTACTTGCCTGGTATTTCCTGCTATCTGTCATCACTGAGGGGATTTACTTGCCTGGTATTTCTTGTACTCCGTCATCACTGAGGGAATTTACCTGCCTGGTATTTCCTGCACTCCGTCATCACTGAGGGGATTTACCTGCCTGGTATTTCTTGTACTCCGTCATCACTGAGGGGATTTACTTGCCTGGAATTTCCTGTACTCCGTCATCGCTGAGGGGATTTACTTGCCTGGTATTTCCTGTACTCCGTCATCACTGAGGGGATTTAACTGCCTGGTATTTCCTGCACTCCGTCATCACTGAGGGAATTTACCTGCCTGGTATTTCCTGCACTCCGTCATCACTGAGGGAATTTACCTACCTGGTATTTCCTGCACTCCGTCATCACTGAGGGAATTTACCTGCCTGGTATTTCCTGCACTCCGTCATCACTAATGGGATTTACCTGCCCGGTATTTCCTGTACTCCGTCATTATTGAGGGAACTTACCTGCCTGGTATTTCCTGCACTCCGTCATCACTGAGGGAATTTACCTGCCTGGTATTTCCTGCACTCCGTCATCACTGAGGGAATTTACCTGCCTGGTATTTCCTGCACTCTGTCATCACTGAGGGGATTTACTTGCCTGGTATTTCCTGCACTCCGTCATCACTGAGAGGATTTACCTACCTGGTATTTCCTGCACTCCGTCATCACTGAGGGGATTTAATTGCCTGGTATTTCCTGCACTCCGTCATCACTGAGGGAATTTACCTGCCTGGTATTTCCTGTACTCCGTCATCACTGAGGGGATTTACTTGCCTGGTATTTCCTGCACTCCGTCATCACTGAGGGGATTTACTTGCCTGGTATTTCCTGCACTCCGTCATCACCGAGGAGATTTACTTGCCTGGTATTTCCTGCTATCTGTCATCACTGAGGGGATTTACTTGCCTGGTATTTCTTGTACTCCGTCATCACTGAGGGAATTTACCTGCCTGGTATTTCCTGCACTCCGTCATCACTGAGGGGATTTACCTGCCTGGTATTTCTTGTACTCCGTCATCACTGAGGGGATTTACTTGCCTGGAATTTCCTGTACTCCGTCATCGCTGAGGGGATTTACTTGCCTGGTATTTCCTGTACTCCGTCATCACTGAGGGGATTTAACTGCCTGGTATTTCCTGCACTCCGTCATCACTGAGGGAATTTACCTGCCTGGTATTTCCTGCACTCCGTCATCACTGAGGGAATTTACCTACCTGGTATTTCCTGCACTCCGTCATCACTGAGGGAATTTACCTGCCTGGTATTTCCTGCACTCCGTCATCACTAAGGGGATTTACCTGCCCGGTATTTCCTGTACTCCGTCATTATTGAGGGAACTTACCTGCCTGGTATTTCCTGCACTCCGTCATCACTGAGGGAATTTACCTGCCTGGTATTTCCTGCACTCCGTCATCACTGAGGGAATTTACCTGCCTGGTATTTCCTGCACTCTGTCATCACTGAGGGGATTTACTTGCCTGGTATTTCCTGCACTCCGTCATCACTGAGGGGATTTACCTACCTGGTATTTCCTGCACTCCGTCATCACTGAGGGGATTTACTTGCCTGGTATTTCCTGCACTCCGGCATCACTGAGGGAATTTACCTGCCTGGTATTTCCTGTACTCCGTCATCACTGAGGGGATTTACTTGCCTGGTATTTCCTGCACTCCGTCATCACTGAGGGGATTTACTTGCCTGGTATTTCCTGCACTCCGTCATCACTGAGGAGATTTACTTGCCTGGTAATTCCTGCTATCTGTCATCACTGAGGGGATTTACTTGCCTGGTATTTCCTGCACTCCGTCATCACTGAGGGGATTTACCTGCCTGGTATTTCTTGTACTCCGTCATCACTGAGGGGATTTACTTGCCTAGCATTTCCTGTACTCCGTCATCGCTGAGGGGATTTACTTGCCTGGTATTTCCTGTACTCCGTCATCACTGAGGGGATTTAACTGCCTGGTATTTCCTGCACTCCGTCATCACTGAGGGAATTTACCTGCCTGGTATTTCCTGTACTCTGTCATCACTGAGGGTATTTACTTGCCTGGTATTTCCTGTACTCCGTCATCACTGCACGTTGTTCCCGAAGCTGTTCCGTCACTCGATGACCTGTCCAAGTAACTGCTGTCTATTTGAAAATCTTCTTTCAGCTACAACATATTCTCATGGTGTTACTATAGGGTGATTCGTTCATAATGCAATTTGTGTAATAAATGCATTTGACGATTATCACTTCCAGATTTCCAAATACAATGCATACGCAGTTCGAGAGTCCATGACATTTTAAATATATACTCTCATATATTTTTTAAACATTTATGAATATTTACTATATTGTATAAAGTTTTGATAATACAAAAGTGCGACAAGGAAATAAGAATTGCGACAACATCACAGCCCAAACCGGGTTCCAGATTGGTTTTATGAAAGGTCAAACCATAATCAGATCATTTAAAACAAAAAATTCTTCTAACTGTTGAACATATTCCGACTGTGCACAAAAAATTAGTCAGGCAATACTCAATCGCGCGCGCGCACACACACATACACACTATATATATACATATCGTCTGTCTGTTTGCATGATAAGTGAAAACTGCTCAGATTGTCTAGTACTGTCTTTGCCTGGATTGTGAGTACGTTTAAAGAAATTTACTACTGGAGTTCTTTTGATTGTAATGCCAGCACACCAAACACTGGTAGATGTTAGTTCTGTGAGATCTCACGCCCCGTGGATCTGCTCATTTATTCAAACACTAGTAGATCTTAGGTCTATGAGTTCTCTTGCTGTGAGAACTCGCAGACACACGGAAGGTCAAGTCGAGGCTGGAGAGCTTTATGAAGAAGGATTTGAGGAACGTTGGTTGTACAGGACATTTAATTCTGGGAAGATACAAGGAGTTTGAGAACTAATAGACCTGACATCTACCAGTGTTTTAATAAATAAGCAGATCCAGGGGCCGTGACAACTCACAGACCTAAGATCTACTAGTGTTTGAATAAATAAACAGATCCAAGGAGCGTGAGAACTCACAGACCTAAAGTCTACTAGTGCTTGAATTAATGAACAGATCCAAGTAGAGTGAGAACTCACAGACCCAAGATCTTCTAGTGTTCGAATAGATGAACAGATGAACGGAGCGTGAGAACTCACAGACCTAAGATCTACTAGTATTTGACTAAACTAGATATTTCTTGGTACCACAGGTGCTATAGTATCCCCAGACAATGCCCCCCCCCTTTAAGAATAGCCCCCCCCCCCCATCTTCAGCAGCATGTACTAACACTTGACAAGCAACTAGGTTTTCTTCCATCTATCAACTTGAGAAACAATATTTTTCTTCAAATATGGGGGCCATTACGGTGAATCATTCTTGAAAAAGATCATTAATTTATTTTACAGAAACGGGAAGGAAGGTGGCGCAAGTCTGGATTACGAGAAAACTTTCCAAGATGGATGGACATGCCAAATTTCAGACCAATACTTTAAACCACTCTGAAAATATGAGCAATTTTCACCCAAAGCACATGTACAGATGGACGCCACGCAAAAACGATTGCAGATGGCGCCACTAGTTTTGAGGACAAGATGGAAGAGTCCAAGATCTATGGATATGCACATTTACAGGCGAATACGGCAGGTCACTCCTGAGAAAAGAGCATTCATTTATTTTAGGGAAACAGGATGGTAGGTGGCGCCACCTGTCTGGTTTACGAGAAAACTTTCCAAGATGGATGGACATGCCAAATTTCAGACCAATACCTTGAACCACTCCAGAGATATGAGCAATTTTCACCCAAAGCACATGTACAAATGAACGCCACGCTAAAACGATTGCAGATGGCGCCACCAGTCTTGAGTACAAGATTACAAGATGGAGGAGTCCAAGATCTATGGATGTGCACATTTTCAGGCCAATAGGGCAAATTACTCCTCAGAAAAGGGCTTTTTATTTATTCTACAAAAGGGAAGGTAGGTGGCGCCACCTGTCTGGTTTACGAGAAAACTTTACAAGATGGATGAACATGCCAAATTTCAGACCAATACTTTGAACCCCTCGGGAGATATGGGCGATTTTCACCGAAAGCAAACGTACGGACGGACGCCACACAATTACGATCAAAGATAGCGCCACCAGTCTGGAATACAAGATGGAGATATCCAAGATAAAAGGACATGCACAATTTCAGCTCAATCTGTCCATTATTTTTAGCCTTAAAATGCTCACAGTACTGTCAAGTTGCAATGATTGGGTATTAAAAGTCGCGAAAACAAGAAAAGGACAGAAGGTGGCGCCACCTGTCTTCCGCAGAAGACAAAGCTATCAAGGATCTTCGTCAATTTGATTTTTGAACCAATCCAAGCATCTATTATTGAGATCTTTATGATTTTGTGTGATTTTTACCATATATGGCAATATTCAGGGTCAAGGCCACTCTCATATGAAAAGATCATGACCCCAATTTGAATATACATCATCCCACAACCCATGTCTATGTGTATGCATAATATGAAAGAAATCTGTCCACTAGTTTTACTTAATATGCTCACAGTACTGTTAAGTGCCATGATTGGGGTATTAAACAATACGACAACAAGAAAAGGATAACAGGTGGCGCCACCAGCCTCCAGTACATGACAATTCTATCCAAGATCTTCGGTCGAATTGATTCAAGCAAGATTTCTTGAGATATTTCAGAATTTGTGATTTCCCCCAAAAATTGACCTATTAAAGGTCAAGGTCACTCTCCTAGTAAATGTCATGACCCCGTTTTAAATAGGCTTCGTCCTCTCGTCCATATCTATACACATGTCAAGTTTTGTAACGATCTGTAAAAACTCACAGGCCTTAAATCTACTAGTGTTTGAATAAATTAGCAGATCAAGGGGACGTGTGAACTCACAGACCTAAGATCTACTAGCGCTTGATTAAACTAGTGACCCAGGGGTTATGACGCTCAGTTGACTAGGAAAACATTCACAAAGGGAATTTTATCAATGCCAAATTTTGTAGGTGGCATCCCCATTCCACTTAAGCATAGCTCAGATGATATGGGTAACAGAGACCTCACTTCAGGTTTCCAAGCATTCCAAGATTCTAGGTCCACTAGTTACAATTTGTGCCCTGTTAACAGATGACCACATCTTTAAAAGGTCTATAAAATAGAGAAAAAAAGGGTAAAAATTTGAAGAAAAAAATCCAGGTGGCGCCACCAGTCTGCAAGAACTAATGAAAGACTCCATGATCAATATGCATGTAAAGAATCATGGTGATAAATGCGTTAGTTGTTCAGATAATGGAGCTTTTTAACACATTTTTAATTATTCGGGGGGTATTTCCACAGCAGATCAACGTGATCACATTAGTATATATTAGGTCTGTGAGTTCTCACGCCCCCTCGATCTGTTAATTTATTCACGCACTAGTAGACTTTAGGTCTGTGAGTTCTCACGCTCCTTTGATCTGTTAATTTATTCAAACACAAGTAGATTTTAGGTCTGTGAGTTCTCACGCCCCCTGGATCTGTTCATTTATTCAAACACTAGTAGACTTTAGGTCTGCGAGTTCTCACGCTCCTTGGATCTGTTCATTTATTCAAGCACTAGTAGATCTTAGGTCTGTGAGTTCTCACTCTCCTTGGATCTGTTCATTTATTCAAACACTAGTAGATCTTAGGTCTGTGAGTTCTCACTCTCCTTGGATCTGTTCATTTATCAAACACTAGTAGATCTTGGGTCTGTGAGTTCTCACGCTTCTTGGATCTGTTCATTTATCAAACACTAGTAGATCTGAGGTCTGTTAGTTCTCACTCTCCTTGGATCTGTTCATTTATTCAAACACAAGTATATCTTAGGTCTGTGAGTTCTCACTCTCCTTTGATCTGTTCATTTATCAAACACTAGTAGATCTTAGGTCTGTGAGTTCTCACGCTTCTTGGATCTGTTCATTTATTCAATCTCTAGTAGATCTGAGGTCTGTGAGTATTCACTCTCCTTGGATCTGTTCATTTATTCAAACACTAGTATATCTGAGGTCTGTGAGTTCTCACTCTCCTTGGATCTGTTCATTTATTCAAACTCTAGTAGACTTTAGATCTGTGAGTTCTCACTCTCCTTGGATCTGTTCATTTATCAAACACTAGTAGATCTGAGGTCTGTGAGTTCTCACTCTCCTTGGATCTGTTCATTTATCAAACACTAGTAGATCTTGGGTCTGTGAGTTCTCACTCTCCTTGGATCTGTTTATTTATTAAACACTAGTAGATCTGAGGTCTGTGAGTTCTCACTCTCCTTGGATCTGTTCATTTATCAAACACTAGTAGATCTTGGGTCTGTGAGTTCTCACGCTCCTTTGATCTGTTAATTTATTCAAACACTAGTAGATTTTAGGTCTGTGAGTTCTCACGCCCCCTGGATCTGTTCATTTATTCAAACACTAGTAGACTTTAGGTCTGCGAGTTCTCACGCTCCTTGGATCTGTTCATTTATTCAAGCACTAGTAGATCTTAGGTCTGTGAGTTCTCACTCTCCTTGGATCTGTTCATTTATTCAAACACTAGTAGATCTTAGGTCTGTGAGTTCTCACTCTCCTTGGATCTGTTCATTTATCAAACACTAGTAGATCTTGGGTCTGTGAGTTCTCACGCTTCTTGGATCTGTTCATTTATCAAACACTAGTAGATCTGAGGTCTGTGAGTTCTCACTCTCCTTGGATCTGTTCATTTATTCAAACACAAGTATATCTTAGGTCTGTGAGTTCTCACTCTCCTTTGATCTGTTCATTTATCAAACACTAGTAGATCTTAGGTCTGTGAGTTCTCACGCTTCTTGGATCTGTTCATTTATTCAAACTCTAGTAGATCTGAGGTCTGTGAGTATTCACTCTCCTTGGATCTGTTCATTTATTCAAACACTAGTATATCTGAGGTCTGTGAGTTCTCACTCTCCTTGGATCTGTTCATTTATTCAAACTCTAGTAGACTTTAGATCTGTGAGTTCTCACTCTCCTTGGATCTGTTCATTTATCAAACACTAGTAGATCTGAGGTCTGTGAGTTCTCACTCTCCTTGGATCTGTTCATTTATCAAACACTAGTAGATCTTGGGTCTGTGAGTTCTCACTCTCCTTGGATCTGTTTATTTATTAAACACTAGTAGATCTGAGGTCTGTGAGTTCTCACTCTCCTTGGATCTGTTCATTTATCAAACACTAGTAGATCTTGGGTCTATGAGTTCTCACTCTCCTTGGATCTGTTCATTTATCAAACACTAGTAGATCTTTGGTCTGTGAGTTCTCACGCTTCTTGGATCTGTTCATTTATTCAAACTCTAGTAGATTTGAGGTCTGTGAGTTCTCACTCTCCTTGGATCTGTTCATTTATCAAACACTAGAAGATCTTGGGTCTGTGAGTTCTCACTCTACTTGGATCTGTTCATTTATCAAACACTAGTAGATCTTGGGTCTGTGAGTTCCCACGCTTCTTGGATCTGTTCATTTATTCAAACTCTAGTAGATCTGAGGTCTGTGAGTTCTCACTCTCCTTGGATCTGTTCATTTATCCAACACTAGTAGATCTTGGGTCTGTGAGTTCTCACTCTCCTTGGATCTGTTCATTTATCAAACACTAGTAGATCTTGGATCTGTGAGTTCTCACTCTCCTTGGATCTGTTCATTTATTCAAACTCTAGTAGATCTAAGGTCTGTGAGTTCTCACTCTCCTTGGATCTGTTCATTTATCAAACACTAGTAGATCTTGGGTCTGTGAGCTCTCACGCTTCTTGGATCTGTTCATTTATTCAAACTCTAGTAGATCTGAGGTCTGTGAGTTCTCACTCTCCTTGGATCTGTTCATTTATTCAAACACTAGTAGATCTGAAGTCTGTGAGTTCTCACTCTCCTTGGATCTGTTCATTTATTCAAACTCTAGTAGACTTTAGATCTGTGAGTCCTCACGCTCCTTGGATCTGTTCATTTATTCAATCTCTAGTAGATCTGAGGTCTGTGAGTTCTCGATCTCCTTGCATCTGTTCATTTATTCAAACACTAGTAGATCTGAGGTCTGTGAGTTCTCACTCTCCTTGGATCTGTTCATTTTTTCAAACTCTAGTAGACTTAAGGTCTGTGAGTTCTCACGCCCCCTGGATCTGTTAATTTATTCAAACACTAGTAGACTTAGGTCTGCGAGTTCTCACTCACCTTGGATCTGTTCATTTATTCAAGCACTAGTAGATCTTAGGTCTGTGAGTTCTCACTCTCCTTGGATCTGTTCATTTATTCAAACACTAGTAGATCTGAGGTCTGTGAGTTCTCACTCTCCTTGGATCTGTTCATTTATTCAAACTCTAGTAGATCTAAGGTCTGTGAGATCTCACTCTCCTTGGATCTGTTCATTTATCAAACACTAGTAGATCTTGGGTCTGTGAGTTCTCGCGCTTCTTGGATCTGTTCATTTATTCAAACTCTAGTAGATCTGAGGTCTGTGAGTTCTCACTCTCCTTGGATCTGTTCATTTATTCAAACACTAGTAGATCTGAAGTCTGTGAGTTCTCACTCTCCTTGGATCTGTTCATTTATTCAAACTCTAGTAGACTTTAGATCTGTGAGTTGTCACGCTCCTTGGATCTGTTCATTTATTCAATCTCTAGTAGATCTGAGGTCTGTGAGTTCTCGATATCCTTGCATCTGTTCATTTATTCAAACACTAGTAGATCTGAGGTCTGTGAGTTCTCATTCTCCTTGGATCTGTTCATTTATTCAAACTCTAGTAGACTTTAGGTCTGTGAGTTCTCACGCCCCCTGGATCTGTTAATTTATTCAAACACTAGTAGACTTAGGTCTGCGAGTTCTCACTCACCTTGGATCTGTTCATTTATTCAAGCACTAGTAGATCTTAGGTCTGTGAGTTCTCACTCTCCTTGGATCTGTTCATTTATACAAACACTAGTAGATCTTAGGTCTGTGAGTTCTCACTCTCCTTGGATCTGTTAATTTATTCAAACACTAGTAGATCTTAGGTCTGTGAGTTCTCACGCTTCTTGGATCTGTTCATTTATTCAAACTCTAGTAGATCTTAGGTCTGTGATTTCTCACGCTCCTTGGATCTGTTCATTTATTCAAACTCTAGTAGATCTGAGGTCTCCGAGTTCTCACTCTCCTTGGATCTGTTCATTTATTCAAACACTAGTAGATCTGAGGTCTGTGAGTTCTCACTCTCCTTGGATCTGTTCATTTATTCAAATTCTAGTAGACTTTAGGTCTGTGAGTTCTCACGCCTCGTAGATCTGCTCATTTATTCAGACACTGGTAGATGTTAAGTCTGTCAGTTCTCAAGCTCCATGGATCTGCCCAGAATTAAACGTCCTGTACAACAAGCGTTCCTCAAATCCGTCTTCACCAAGCTGTCCAGCCCCGACTTGACGTTCTGTGCACCCGATACCCTATAATCGCTACAGGTACTATGACAATGAGAACAAACTGCGTGTATTCCTTATCAGGCAGCTGTGTATGCATGTTGCTTGCACAACAGCTAGCTGTGGAAGTGAAAGTACGATACTATCGTGGCTACTTTTATAATCAACAGGTATAACGATACTATCGTGGCTACGTTTAGGGCAATGATAGCACATGCTTTGTCAGAAACAGGATTTCAAGCCTCTTGTGTTATGGGGAACACCGTGCAAAATTAAAAAAAAAAATAACTACTAAGGTACAGTACGGTAGATTCAATCACTCATTAGATATTGTTCACACAGAAGCAAGCTGCAGTATTTTCTTTAAAATCGGTCCTTAGACGCAGGTTCACAGCAAAGCCTCCTTTTGCGTAGGGCATGGTTTAATTTGAGTGGTATGATTTTTTTGGATGAATAAGATGTACGTTGTCGATAGCATGGGTGATAATATATAGTAAGAAGGCTGTTATTTGTTTATCAGTGCACTGACGGGCCATTTGCATTGTTTAAGCGGTTAAGGAAGGGTCAGGTGATTCTGAAAATGATTGTAAATTTCTCCACGAAAACTTCCAATGTCAGAGGTTTATATATATTTTAAGTAATGAAGGTCAAAGAACATTTCAGCAATAAGAAAAATCAGTAAATTATTCTCGAAGCTGATGGCATAGTTCAAGTAAATAAAACTGGAGGTAAAACATAATTGAGAGGTGATGAGCAGTGAGGGTTAAAAAGTTGTGTGAGGCCAGACAGGCCACAGATAAAACACTTGTGTGAGGCCAGACAGGCCACAGATAAAACACTGTTGTGTGAGGCCAGACAAACCACAGATAAAACACTATTGTGTGAGGCCAGACAGGCCATAGATGAAACACTGTTGTGTGAGGCCAGACAGGCCATAGATGAAACACTGTTGTGTGAGGCCAGTCAGGCCATAGATAAAACACTATTGTGTGAGGCCAGACAGGCCACAGATAAAACACTTGTGTGAGGCAAGACAGGCCACAGATAAAACACTGTTGTGTGAGGCCAGACAAACCACAGATAAAACACTATTGTGTGAGGCCGGACAGGCCATAGATGAAACACTGTTGTGTGAGGCCAGACAGGCCATAGATAAAACACTATTGTGTGAGGCCAGACAGGCCATAGATAAAACACTATTGTGTGAGGCCAGACAGGCCATAGATAAAACACTATTGTGTGAGGCCAGACAGGCCATAGATAAAACACTATTGTGTGAGGCCAGACAGGCCACAGATAAAACACTATTGTGTGAGGCCAGACAGGCCACAGATAAAACACTGTTGTGTGAGGTGAGGCCAGACAGGCCACAGATAAAACACTGTTGTGTGAGGTGAGGCCAGACAGGCCACAGATAAAACACTGTTGTGTGAGGCCAGACAGGCCACAGATAAAACACTAAATATTGTGTGCAGACAGGCCACAGATAAAATACTGTTGTGTGAGGCCAGACAGGCCACAGATAAAACACTGTTGTGTGAGGCCAGACAGGCCATTGATAAAACACTGTTGGTACTGGAGTTTTTTCTGGTTAGTAGAGGGAAAATTGGAGAGTGTTATCGCTATGGAAAGGAATGGAAGTTAGAGAGTCTTGAATTGTTTGTCGGTAACTGATCGCTTATGTTGTTGGTTCACTAGATTTGTGGGACGTTGATCAAGAAATAAATATAACTAAAAAAACGTATTTAATTTACATAGCTCTTTTATCCATAACTTATTTATTGATTGTATTTATTATAATAAATAACTTTTCGCGGCACTCTCCATGGCTTAGATGATGGCGTTCAGTAGTCTGTAGGAAACCGGAGAATCCGAAGAAAACCACCGGTAATGGACACACAGCTACAAGCCACGCCGGGAACCGAACTAGGGGTCGCCAGCGGAGAGAGCCGAGCGTTTTACACCTCGACTGTCCAGGCCCTTATAACCTTTGTTACCGTTGATCCTGGCCAGAGCGGCAGAATTCGGGAATATATGTCACTGAGTAATTTTTGTGACAGAGAAATACCTTTCTAAGACCTATGTGCAAAAAGTTTTACCAAGAATGCAAATTGAAAGAGAGTGTGACAGTTGGTAAGAAATTTCCCCATAAATCGTCCTATCTTGAAATTTTTAAAATTGGTTTTTATTCCCACTTCCCAATTAAATTGTTCCTACTTTCCTGGATAATCTGATTTGGTCACACTTTTTACATTAACACTCTCATTTGAATAAACACTGCATCACATGCTAGAGTGGGATAGGGTTTTGAAATTACCTTCTCCGTCAGAAATTCCCGAGCAGGTTTCTCCATGATGTCAGAAAGCACTTGTTCCAAAACTGTGTATCCAGTCGGGCTGTACACTTGAAAAGTGCCTTTATCAGAAGAACAGAAATTACAATGAAACTACACCGTTTCCTTGTTTTCATAAATTACAGTGCATAAAAAAGCATGATTTAATTAGTACAGTTATTTGTGAAATGCAAAATCTGCAGATTACAAAATGTAAACTAGACATTTCTTGGCACCGCAGGTGCCAGAGTATCCCCAGACATAGTAGGCCCCCTCTTTATAAATAGACCCCCATTTTTAGCAGCATATACTGACACTTGACATATTTATTGTTTCTTCCATCTTAGAATCCACAATCTTGTTGAAGATGTTGGTCCTGTGACCTTGATCTTTTTAAAGATGTGTCCTGTGACCTTGACCTTTGACCTCATGACCCCAAAATCAATTCTGGTCTTGCTTTTCCAATGGGACATATACAAGTCAAGTTTGAAATCCATACATCAATAAAAGCAGATATTATCATCCAGAAACTAATTTTTGGACAGATGGCTCCTGTGACCTTCACCTTTGACCTTGTGACCTCAAAATTGATAGGGGTCTTCCACTCTTGGCAGGTGAACTATATGTGCAAGATAAAAGATCTGAGATGAATTGTTTGG
This sequence comes from Sipunculus nudus, assembly GCA_026874595.1. Lineage (NCBI taxonomy): Eukaryota > Metazoa > Annelida > Sipuncula > Golfingiida > Sipunculidae > Sipunculus > Sipunculus nudus. The sequence continues at coordinate 50,530,641 of CM049312.1, forward strand.
CTGAAAATGCATCCACAATCTTTTTAAAGAGGTTTCCTGTGACCTTGACCTTTGACCTCATGACCCCAAAATCAATTCAGGTCTTGCTTTTCCAATGGGTCAAATTCAAGTCAAGTTTGAAATCCATACATCAGTAAAAGAAGGAATTATCATCCAGAAACTAATTTTTGGACAGATGGCTCCTGTGACCTTCACTTTTGACCTTGTGACCTCAACATTGATAGGGTTCTTCCACTCTTGGCAGGTGAACTATATGTGCAAAATGAAAGATCTGAGATGAATTGTTTGGCTGAAAATGCATCCACAATCTTTTTAAAGATGTTTCCTGTGACCTTGACCTTTGACCTCATGTTCCCAAAATCAATTCAGGTCTTGCTTTTCCAATGGGTCAAATACAAGTCAAGTTTGAAATAAATACATCAATAAGGAAGGAATTATCATCCGGAAACTAATTTTTGGACAGATGGCTCCTGTGACCTTCACCTTTGACCTTGTGACCTCAAAATTGATAGGGTTCTTCCTCTCTTGGCAGGTGAACTATATGTGCAAGATGAAAGATCTGAGATGAAATGTTTGGCTGAAAATGCATCCACATCTTTTTAAAGAGGTGTCCTGTTACCTTGACCTTTGACCTCATGACCTCAAAATCAATTCAGGTCTTGCTTTTCCAATGGGATATATATAAGTCAAGTTTGAAATCAATACATCAATAAAGGCAGAAATTATCATCCAGAAACTAATTTTTGGACAGATGGCTCCTGTGACCTTCACCTTTGACCTTGTGACCTCAAAATTGATAGGGGTCTTCCACTCTTGGCAGGTGAACTATATGTGCAAGATGAAAGATCTGAGATGAATTGTTTGGCTGAAAATGCATCCACAATCTTTTTAAAGAGGTTTCTTGTGACCTTGACCTTTGACCTCATGACCCCAAAATCAATTCGGGTCTTGCTTTTCCAATGGGTCAAATACAAGTCAAGTTTGAAATCCATACATCAATAAAAGAAGGAATTATCATCAAGAAACCAATTTTTTTGACAGATGGCTCCTGTGACCTTCACCTTTGACCTTGTGACCTCAAAATTGATAGGGTTCTTCCTCTCTTGGCAGGTGAACTATATGTGCAAGATGAAAGATATGAGATGAAATGTTTGGCTGAAAATGCATCCACAATCTTTTTAAAGATGTCCTGTGACCCTGACCTTTGACCTCATGACCTCAAATCAATTCAGGTCTTGCTTTTCCAATGGGACATATACAAGTCAAGTTTGAAATCCATACATCAATAAAAGTAGGATTTATCATCCAGAAACTAATTTTTGGACAGATGGCTCCTGTGGCCTTCACCTTTGACCTTGTGACCTCAAAACTGATAGGGGTCTTCCTTAATTGGCAGATGACTTACATGTGCAAGATGAAAGGTCTGAGAACGTGATCACATTAGTATATATTAGGTCTGTGAGTTCTCACGCCCCCTCGATCTGTTAATTTATTCACGCACTAGTAGACTTTAGGTCTGTGAGTTCTCACGCTCCTTTGATCTGTTAATTTATTCAAACACAAGTAGATTTTAGGTCTGTGAGTTCTCACGCCCCCTGGATCTGTTCATTTATTCAAACACTAGTAGACTTTAGGTCTGCGAGTTCTCACGCTCCTTGGATCTGTTCATTTATTCAAGCACTAGTAGATCTTAGGTCTGTGAGTTCTCACTCTCCTTGGATCTGTTCATTTATTCAAACACTAGTAGATCTTAGGTCTGTGAGTTCTCACTCTCCTTGGATCTGTTCATTTATCAAACACTAGTAGATCTTGGGTCTGTGAGTTCTCACGCTTCTTGGATCTGTTCATTTATCAAACACTAGTAGATCTGAGGTCTGTTAGTTCTCACTCTCCTTGGATCTGTTCATTTATTCAAACACAAGTATATCTTAGGTCTGTGAGTTCTCACTCTCCTTTGATCTGTTCATTTATCAAACACTAGTAGATCTTAGGTCTGTGAGTTCTCACGCTTCTTGGATCTGTTCATTTATTCAATCTCTAGTAGATCTGAGGTCTGTGAGTATTCACTCTCCTTGGATCTGTTCATTTATTCAAACACTAGTATATCTGAGGTCTGTGAGTTCTCACTCTCCTTGGATCTGTTCATTTATTCAAACTCTAGTAGACTTTAGATCTGTGAGTTCTCACTCTCCTTGGATCTGTTCATTTATCAAACACTAGTAGATCTGAGGTCTGTGAGTTCTCACTCTCCTTGGATCTGTTCATTTATCAAACACTAGTAGATCTTGGGTCTGTGAGTTCTCACTCTCCTTGGATCTGTTTATTTATTAAACACTAGTAGATCTGAGGTCTGTGAGTTCTCACTCTCCTTGGATCTGTTCATTTATCAAACACTAGTAGATCTTGGGTCTGTGAGTTCTCACGCTCCTTTGATCTGTTAATTTATTCAAACACTAGTAGATTTTAGGTCTGTGAGTTCTCACGCCCCCTGGATCTGTTCATTTATTCAAACACTAGTAGACTTTAGGTCTGCGAGTTCTCACGCTCCTTGGATCTGTTCATTTATTCAAGCACTAGTAGATCTTAGGTCTGTGAGTTCTCACTCTCCTTGGATCTGTTCATTTATTCAAACACTAGTAGATCTTAGGTCTGTGAGTTCTCACTCTCCTTGGATCTGTTCATTTATCAAACACTAGTAGATCTTGGGTCTGTGAGTTCTCACGCTTCTTGGATCTGTTCATTTATCAAACACTAGTAGATCTGAGGTCTGTGAGTTCTCACTCTCCTTGGATCTGTTCATTTATTCAAACACAAGTATATCTTAGGTCTGTGAGTTCTCACTCTCCTTTGATCTGTTCATTTATCAAACACTAGTAGATCTTAGGTCTGTGAGTTCTCACGCTTCTTGGATCTGTTCATTTATTCAAACTCTAGTAGATCTGAGGTCTGTGAGTATTCACTCTCCTTGGATCTGTTCATTTATTCAAACACTAGTATATCTGAGGTCTGTGAGTTCTCACTCTCCTTGGATCTGTTCATTTATTCAAACTCTAGTAGACTTTAGATCTGTGAGTTCTCACTCTCCTTGGATCTGTTCATTTATCAAACACTAGTAGATCTGAGGTCTGTGAGTTCTCACTCTCCTTGGATCTGTTCATTTATCAAACACTAGTAGATCTTGGGTCTGTGAGTTCTCACTCTCCTTGGATCTGTTTATTTATTAAACACTAGTAGATCTGAGGTCTGTGAGTTCTCACTCTCCTTGGATCTGTTCATTTATCAAACACTAGTAGATCTTGGGTCTATGAGTTCTCACTCTCCTTGGATCTGTTCATTTATCAAACACTAGTAGATCTTTGGTCTGTGAGTTCTCACGCTTCTTGGATCTGTTCATTTATTCAAACTCTAGTAGATTTGAGGTCTGTGAGTTCTCACTCTCCTTGGATCTGTTCATTTATCAAACACTAGAAGATCTTGGGTCTGTGAGTTCTCACTCTACTTGGATCTGTTCATTTATCAAACACTAGTAGATCTTGGGTCTGTGAGTTCCCACGCTTCTTGGATCTGTTCATTTATTCAAACTCTAGTAGATCTGAGGTCTGTGAGTTCTCACTCTCCTTGGATCTGTTCATTTATCCAACACTAGTAGATCTTGGGTCTGTGAGTTCTCACTCTCCTTGGATCTGTTCATTTATCAAACACTAGTAGATCTTGGATCTGTGAGTTCTCACTCTCCTTGGATCTGTTCATTTATTCAAACTCTAGTAGATCTAAGGTCTGTGAGTTCTCACTCTCCTTGGATCTGTTCATTTATCAAACACTAGTAGATCTTGGGTCTGTGAGCTCTCACGCTTCTTGGATCTGTTCATTTATTCAAACTCTAGTAGATCTGAGGTCTGTGAGTTCTCACTCTCCTTGGATCTGTTCATTTATTCAAACACTAGTAGATCTGAAGTCTGTGAGTTCTCACTCTCCTTGGATCTGTTCATTTATTCAAACTCTAGTAGACTTTAGATCTGTGAGTCCTCACGCTCCTTGGATCTGTTCATTTATTCAATCTCTAGTAGATCTGAGGTCTGTGAGTTCTCGATCTCCTTGCATCTGTTCATTTATTCAAACACTAGTAGATCTGAGGTCTGTGAGTTCTCACTCTCCTTGGATCTGTTCATTTTTTCAAACTCTAGTAGACTTAAGGTCTGTGAGTTCTCACGCCCCCTGGATCTGTTAATTTATTCAAACACTAGTAGACTTAGGTCTGCGAGTTCTCACTCACCTTGGATCTGTTCATTTATTCAAGCACTAGTAGATCTTAGGTCTGTGAGTTCTCACTCTCCTTGGATCTGTTCATTTATTCAAACACTAGTAGATCTGAGGTCTGTGAGTTCTCACTCTCCTTGGATCTGTTCATTTATTCAAACTCTAGTAGATCTAAGGTCTGTGAGATCTCACTCTCCTTGGATCTGTTCATTTATCAAACACTAGTAGATCTTGGGTCTGTGAGTTCTCGCGCTTCTTGGATCTGTTCATTTATTCAAACTCTAGTAGATCTGAGGTCTGTGAGTTCTCACTCTCCTTGGATCTGTTCATTTATTCAAACACTAGTAGATCTGAAGTCTGTGAGTTCTCACTCTCCTTGGATCTGTTCATTTATTCAAACTCTAGTAGACTTTAGATCTGTGAGTTGTCACGCTCCTTGGATCTGTTCATTTATTCAATCTCTAGTAGATCTGAGGTCTGTGAGTTCTCGATATCCTTGCATCTGTTCATTTATTCAAACACTAGTAGATCTGAGGTCTGTGAGTTCTCATTCTCCTTGGATCTGTTCATTTATTCAAACTCTAGTAGACTTTAGGTCTGTGAGTTCTCACGCCCCCTGGATCTGTTAATTTATTCAAACACTAGTAGACTTAGGTCTGCGAGTTCTCACTCACCTTGGATCTGTTCATTTATTCAAGCACTAGTAGATCTTAGGTCTGTGAGTTCTCACTCTCCTTGGATCTGTTCATTTATACAAACACTAGTAGATCTTAGGTCTGTGAGTTCTCACTCTCCTTGGATCTGTTAATTTATTCAAACACTAGTAGATCTTAGGTCTGTGAGTTCTCACGCTTCTTGGATCTGTTCATTTATTCAAACTCTAGTAGATCTTAGGTCTGTGATTTCTCACGCTCCTTGGATCTGTTCATTTATTCAAACTCTAGTAGATCTGAGGTCTCCGAGTTCTCACTCTCCTTGGATCTGTTCATTTATTCAAACACTAGTAGATCTGAGGTCTGTGAGTTCTCACTCTCCTTGGATCTGTTCATTTATTCAAATTCTAGTAGACTTTAGGTCTGTGAGTTCTCACGCCTCGTAGATCTGCTCATTTATTCAGACACTGGTAGATGTTAAGTCTGTCAGTTCTCAAGCTCCATGGATCTGCCCAGAATTAAACGTCCTGTACAACAAGCGTTCCTCAAATCCGTCTTCACCAAGCTGTCCAGCCCCGACTTGACGTTCTGTGCACCCGATACCCTATAATCGCTACAGGTACTATGACAATGAGAACAAACTGCGTGTATTCCTTATCAGGCAGCTGTGTATGCATGTTGCTTGCACAACAGCTAGCTGTGGAAGTGAAAGTACGATACTATCGTGGCTACTTTTATAATCAACAGGTATAACGATACTATCGTGGCTACGTTTAGGGCAATGATAGCACATGCTTTGTCAGAAACAGGATTTCAAGCCTCTTGTGTTATGGGGAACACCGTGCAAAATTAAAAAAAAAAATAACTACTAAGGTACAGTACGGTAGATTCAATCACTCATTAGATATTGTTCACACAGAAGCAAGCTGCAGTATTTTCTTTAAAATCGGTCCTTAGACGCAGGTTCACAGCAAAGCCTCCTTTTGCGTAGGGCATGGTTTAATTTGAGTGGTATGATTTTTTTGGATGAATAAGATGTACGTTGTCGATAGCATGGGTGATAATATATAGTAAGAAGGCTGTTATTTGTTTATCAGTGCACTGACGGGCCATTTGCATTGTTTAAGCGGTTAAGGAAGGGTCAGGTGATTCTGAAAATGATTGTAAATTTCTCCACGAAAACTTCCAATGTCAGAGGTTTATATATATTTTAAGTAATGAAGGTCAAAGAACATTTCAGCAATAAGAAAAATCAGTAAATTATTCTCGAAGCTGATGGCATAGTTCAAGTAAATAAAACTGGAGGTAAAACATAATTGAGAGGTGATGAGCAGTGAGGGTTAAAAAGTTGTGTGAGGCCAGACAGGCCACAGATAAAACACTTGTGTGAGGCCAGACAGGCCACAGATAAAACACTGTTGTGTGAGGCCAGACAAACCACAGATAAAACACTATTGTGTGAGGCCAGACAGGCCATAGATGAAACACTGTTGTGTGAGGCCAGACAGGCCATAGATGAAACACTGTTGTGTGAGGCCAGTCAGGCCATAGATAAAACACTATTGTGTGAGGCCAGACAGGCCACAGATAAAACACTTGTGTGAGGCAAGACAGGCCACAGATAAAACACTGTTGTGTGAGGCCAGACAAACCACAGATAAAACACTATTGTGTGAGGCCGGACAGGCCATAGATGAAACACTGTTGTGTGAGGCCAGACAGGCCATAGATAAAACACTATTGTGTGAGGCCAGACAGGCCATAGATAAAACACTATTGTGTGAGGCCAGACAGGCCATAGATAAAACACTATTGTGTGAGGCCAGACAGGCCATAGATAAAACACTATTGTGTGAGGCCAGACAGGCCACAGATAAAACACTATTGTGTGAGGCCAGACAGGCCACAGATAAAACACTGTTGTGTGAGGTGAGGCCAGACAGGCCACAGATAAAACACTGTTGTGTGAGGTGAGGCCAGACAGGCCACAGATAAAACACTGTTGTGTGAGGCCAGACAGGCCACAGATAAAACACTAAATATTGTGTGCAGACAGGCCACAGATAAAATACTGTTGTGTGAGGCCAGACAGGCCACAGATAAAACACTGTTGTGTGAGGCCAGACAGGCCATTGATAAAACACTGTTGGTACTGGAGTTTTTTCTGGTTAGTAGAGGGAAAATTGGAGAGTGTTATCGCTATGGAAAGGAATGGAAGTTAGAGAGTCTTGAATTGTTTGTCGGTAACTGATCGCTTATGTTGTTGGTTCACTAGATTTGTGGGACGTTGATCAAGAAATAAATATAACTAAAAAAACGTATTTAATTTACATAGCTCTTTTATCCATAACTTATTTATTGATTGTATTTATTATAATAAATAACTTTTCGCGGCACTCTCCATGGCTTAGATGATGGCGTTCAGTAGTCTGTAGGAAACCGGAGAATCCGAAGAAAACCACCGGTAATGGACACACAGCTACAAGCCACGCCGGGAACCGAACTAGGGGTCGCCAGCGGAGAGAGCCGAGCGTTTTACACCTCGACTGTCCAGGCCCTTATAACCTTTGTTACCGTTGATCCTGGCCAGAGCGGCAGAATTCGGGAATATATGTCACTGAGTAATTTTTGTGACAGAGAAATACCTTTCTAAGACCTATGTGCAAAAAGTTTTACCAAGAATGCAAATTGAAAGAGAGTGTGACAGTTGGTAAGAAATTTCCCCATAAATCGTCCTATCTTGAAATTTTTAAAATTGGTTTTTATTCCCACTTCCCAATTAAATTGTTCCTACTTTCCTGGATAATCTGATTTGGTCACACTTTTTACATTAACACTCTCATTTGAATAAACACTGCATCACATGCTAGAGTGGGATAGGGTTTTGAAATTACCTTCTCCGTCAGAAATTCCCGAGCAGGTTTCTCCATGATGTCAGAAAGCACTTGTTCCAAAACTGTGTATCCAGTCGGGCTGTACACTTGAAAAGTGCCTTTATCAGAAGAACAGAAATTACAATGAAACTACACCGTTTCCTTGTTTTCATAAATTACAGTGCATAAAAAAGCATGATTTAATTAGTACAGTTATTTGTGAAATGCAAAATCTGCAGATTACAAAATGTAAACTAGACATTTCTTGGCACCGCAGGTGCCAGAGTATCCCCAGACATAGTAGGCCCCCTCTTTATAAATAGACCCCCATTTTTAGCAGCATATACTGACACTTGACATATTTATTGTTTCTTCCATCTTAGAATCCACAATCTTGTTGAAGATGTTGGTCCTGTGACCTTGATCTTTTTAAAGATGTGTCCTGTGACCTTGACCTTTGACCTCATGACCCCAAAATCAATTCTGGTCTTGCTTTTCCAATGGGACATATACAAGTCAAGTTTGAAATCCATACATCAATAAAAGCAGATATTATCATCCAGAAACTAATTTTTGGACAGATGGCTCCTGTGACCTTCACCTTTGACCTTGTGACCTCAAAATTGATAGGGGTCTTCCACTCTTGGCAGGTGAACTATATGTGCAAGATAAAAGATCTGAGATGAATTGTTTGGCTGAAAATGCATCCACAATCTTTTTAAAGAGGTTTCCTGTGACCTTGACCTTTGACCTCATGACCCCAAAATCAATTCAGGTCTTGCTTTTCCAATGGGTCAAATTCAAGTCAAGTTTGAAATCCATACATCAGTAAAAGAAGGAATTATCATCCAGAAACTAATTTTTGGACAGATGGCTCCTGTGACCTTCACTTTTGACCTTGTGACCTCAACATTGATAGGGTTCTTCCACTCTTGGCAGGTGAACTATATGTGCAAAATGAAAGATCTGAGATGAATTGTTTGGCTGAAAATGCATCCACAATCTTTTTAAAGATGTTTCCTGTGACCTTGACCTTTGACCTCATGTTCCCAAAATCAATTCAGGTCTTGCTTTTCCAATGGGTCAAATACAAGTCAAGTTTGAAATAAATACATCAATAAGGAAGGAATTATCATCCGGAAACTAATTTTTGGACAGATGGCTCCTGTGACCTTCACCTTTGACCTTGTGACCTCAAAATTGATAGGGTTCTTCCTCTCTTGGCAGGTGAACTATATGTGCAAGATGAAAGATCTGAGATGAAATGTTTGGCTGAAAATGCATCCACATCTTTTTAAAGAGGTGTCCTGTTACCTTGACCTTTGACCTCATGACCTCAAAATCAATTCAGGTCTTGCTTTTCCAATGGGATATATATAAGTCAAGTTTGAAATCAATACATCAATAAAGGCAGAAATTATCATCCAGAAACTAATTTTTGGACAGATGGCTCCTGTGACCTTCACCTTTGACCTTGTGACCTCAAAATTGATAGGGGTCTTCCACTCTTGGCAGGTGAACTATATGTGCAAGATGAAAGATCTGAGATGAATTGTTTGGCTGAAAATGCATCCACAATCTTTTTAAAGAGGTTTCTTGTGACCTTGACCTTTGACCTCATGACCCCAAAATCAATTCGGGTCTTGCTTTTCCAATGGGTCAAATACAAGTCAAGTTTGAAATCCATACATCAATAAAAGAAGGAATTATCATCAAGAAACCAATTTTTTTGACAGATGGCTCCTGTGACCTTCACCTTTGACCTTGTGACCTCAAAATTGATAGGGTTCTTCCTCTCTTGGCAGGTGAACTATATGTGCAAGATGAAAGATATGAGATGAAATGTTTGGCTGAAAATGCATCCACAATCTTTTTAAAGATGTCCTGTGACCCTGACCTTTGACCTCATGACCTCAAATCAATTCAGGTCTTGCTTTTCCAATGGGACATATACAAGTCAAGTTTGAAATCCATACATCAATAAAAGTAGGATTTATCATCCAGAAACTAATTTTTGGACAGATGGCTCCTGTGGCCTTCACCTTTGACCTTGTGACCTCAAAACTGATAGGGGTCTTCCTTAATTGGCAGATGACTTACATGTGCAAGATGAAAGGTCTGAGATGAAATGTTTGGCTGAAAATGCATCCACAATCTTATTAAAGATGTGTCCTGTGACCTTGACCTTTGACCTCATGACCCCTAAAATAAATTGGAGTCTTGTTTTTTTCAATGGGACATATATAAGTCAAGTTTGAAATCAATACATCAATAAAAGCAGGAATTATCATCCAGAAACTAATTTTTGGACAGATAGCTCCTGTGGCCTTGACCTTTGACCTTGTGACCTCAAAATTTATATGGATCATCCACTATTGGCAAGTGAGCTATATATTCAGATGGAAGACCTAGGATGAAAGTTTGGCTTAAAATGCATCCACAGTATCTTTTAAAAAGCCAGTCCAGTGACCTTGACCTTTGACCTCATGACCCTAGAACCTGTAGGGTTCTTACTTTAGTGGTGGGCCATACATAAGTCATGTTTGAAATCCATATGGCTATCAACACTGGAGATATCATCAGAGGTGTGTGATTTTCACCATATATGGCAATATTTAAGGTCAAGGCCACTATCATAGGAAAGGTCATGACCCCAATTTAAATAAACATCATCCCATAACCCATACCTATGTATATGCATAATATAAAAGAAATCTGTCCATTAGTTTTTGACTTATAATGCTTACAGTACTGTAAGGTGGCAATTTTGGGGGTATTAAACGGCACGAAAACAAGTAAAGAATAATAGGTGGCGCCACAAGTTTCTGGAACATGACAACCCTATCCATGATCTTCCATCAACTTGATTTTGGGATAAATCCATGCAAGATTTCTTGAGATATTAAAGAATTTGTGTGATTTTCCCCAAAATTGGACCTGTTCAAGGTCAAGGACACTCTCCTAGTAAAGGTCATGACCTCATTTAAATAGGCGTCGTCCTCTCACCCATATCTATACATATACCAAGTTTGGTAAAGTTCCGTGAAATATTTTTTGGGTTATCGCGCCAACAAGATTTATATGCGGCGGCGGCGGCGGCGGCGGCGGCGGGACCGGTATGAAAACATAGTATCCCCCGACTTTGTCTGGGGATACAATTACAGACATTAACATTACAAGCTGGAATTAATGGGGTACCTGACATTATGTCTTCATAATCAATTACGGTAACAAAGTTTATGCATCTCATCGCCATCTTGTGTTCATCAAGTGAAACATATAACAATCAAGCAGGTTAATTTGTTTGTTTATCCTAATATACTGGTATATGAATAGCAGTGACCTAAATATTATTTAAATTGGCGTTTAGCCGAAGTGAGTGACACTTAAGCATATATACCATTCAAAGTTTGTATACTAGATGGCGCTGAGAAGCAAAAGCGGTATTACCGTAAATAAAGGTATACCAAGGTAGCCATTTTGTAAAGTACAGGTATATCCCACCCATCTACCCGCTGCTGACAGTATTTCAAAATAACACGATTCTGTGTGACTTCATGTACCTCTCAATATCTATCGATTTGAAACTACGTCACCTGGCCTCCCCGAGTATTTTTTTAACTTAGCCAATACACTTAAACATGGTCGATATACTTTAAATATAATCAATATTCTTTAAAAATTTGAGATGTTTAAAAAATAATATGTTTCGCCGTATTATTATAATTTTCAAGATATTACATAAAATAATACATAAAAATCTTCAGTGGAATAAGTTACTTTGCAGGCAGATAATAACCCTTAAAACCACTCAGATTCTCGTTCTTTGGTCATGACTTTATGCAGCAGCTAAGTTAAATCATCCAGGAGGATTAGGTATTCAGCGATTGGTTTAATTAGTGTTTTCCCCATCCTTTTGTTTAAAATGTAGGTCTCTTCAGTGTCCTTTGAGGACATCTTAAAGAAGAAGGTGTTACGATTAAACTGGTGTCCATCCCCATTTTCTTTCTTACTTTTTTTTATGCATAGGGTTCTTACATTAATATTCATTGCATGTATACGATTAACAGTTGAAGAGTTGTGAAATATCGGAAAGCGTTAGGATTTGGAGCAACTGCTTTCATCAGTAGTCTGTTTCAATATTTATCTTAACCCTATACAGCAATTTATGGTAATGACGTTATCAGTTTTAATTATTACATAATTGGATCCAAGTCATGCCTTCCCTCGGACCCCTTTTGTAAGGTACGGAATAATGACATAACCAGTGATTCTGTGTGAATCTTCTGCATCCTCTGAACCCTTCAGTAAATCTTTGTAGATGTTATCCCTTAATTTGTACTTCCTGTGATTTTCAATAAATACATGAAGTCCCTGAGTAAATTATGAATTTCACGTATTTACTGAAAGTTTCAGGAAATACACGTATTTGCTGATTTTCCACATTCACTGTAACATAAGTGCTGTCCCCTATTGGTAAAAGTGTGTATAACAGCTAGTTCCAGAGCAGAAATATCCCCCCCCCCCCCCGCCCACCGGTGAAATAAAGTAACATCATTTGATTTATGTTAGAGATGAATATACAGTAGAGCGCCATTTTTCCGAAAGCGTCAGGGGACAAGCTTTTGTTCGTAAATACGAACATTCGGAAATGCGGACACGGGTGAAGCGGCGAGTTCGTACGGCAGTTAATGATTAACTTAATGGCATTTCACCCGAGGAATACGGTGTTTCTTTTCGATCTTCCTAACTGACGACCGGGCCATGTAAAAGATATTGGATTATTGCTTAGCTAATTTGCAAAGATCAGTCTAACCTGCTTAAAAGATACGTGCCTGCTATTTTTTTTCATCAGATTCACTGGAGGGAAAGGTGAAATTACATCGCCATTGGTGAAGCTTTGTTAGTTTCTGTAATAGTCAACAGCCTTCTCCATCAATATTGGTACAGATATGAGGCTACCTTTCAATCGCTCCTGGATAAATCATGTGTACACAGCGGTCTCTAACTTCTCGTCGGCCGCAGTCCGCATGTGTTTACGTTTCTTTGATTCAGGGGTATCAGGCAACTTCATCTTGTATTCGACAAGTTTCTCTTTGCTATTTTTTATAACGGTAACAGTGGACCTGCCAATGTTGAAATCCCTTGTGATGACTGAAGGCTTGTCACCACGGTCGACCATCTCAAGGATTGTCAGCTTGTCATCAAAGCATAACGCCGGTCATTTTCTCTTCTTTGACTCCATATCTCTTGTTGATGACAGCATCGATCGTGTTTAAGTTGTGTTCTTCTTGACATTAAAGTAAAATGATGAATAAGCTGAATAACAACCAGTTTAAGTAGATGACACAATTGCCCTTAGGAATGAACTGCTCATTTGTATGGCCAGGCCCGCATGCTATGGCCTCGCACCTAAACCTGCTCTAGCACAAGCCTCACCAATGCTGATGCGAGTAGCTGCTCAGTTATTTGGCCTGACATCCTATCCCAAGCCGACGAACTATGCTTGCTTGAGTACAAACGAGATGTGGTTGATAACACACAAGTGCTCTTAGATAAACTGCTCAGTCGCTGGCTAGGGATACAGGGAAGCGAGCGTTGCGGGGATAGCTTTAGCTTTCACACCTTTGCCCCGGCGACAACATCGGCCAAAAACTAATTAATTAGGGTCACCACTTGGCTTAAACGCATGACTGCAAGCCTTGTGACTCGTAATTACAAATATTCATTTTAGGTATTTTCATACTTGAAATATATTTCGGAATTACGAATAAACTTTTGGTTCCCCGTTTTAATTTTCGGAAAAACGAATTATCGGAAATTCGGCATTCGGAAATACGGCGCTCTTCTGTATGTGAAAATACTGCTTAAGACACACTTGGTATCATTACCGATTGCTAAAATAAGTTTATATACGACGTGTAGCAAAGAGGGAGTCCCATTAAAAAGTCGAGTGGCACCACCGTCAGTTATAATATACATGATAGTCATTATTGGCATGAAGTGACCCGCCTGTATTTTATCTATATCAAGGGGTGTAATGGCATTATGGGATCCCTCCTATATACTTTATCTCTAGCACCAGACATACTATTGTAATGGGGATCCCGCCTGTATTTTATCTATTGCCCGAGGAATATTGATTTAATGGGATCCCGCCTGTATTTTATCTATTACCCGAGAGATATTGATTTGATGGGATCCCGCCGGTATTTTATCTATTACACGAGTTACACTTGTATGATGCGAACTTGCCTGTATTTATATATTACCCGAGGTATATTGGTATGATGGCCTAATCACATGGCCTCTAGTGATCTCTCTTCTGCTTTATCTATAGTCTTGTTTTCTTGCATTATTACCTGGCTCATGATGCAGTCCTGCTGGAGGTACATTTGCTGATCCATTCAGTATCTCTGTCACAGTCGGGATTGCTGCGTGTCGGTCGAAGGAAGCCGGCTGCCGGAAGCGGAACCCAGCTGTATTTGACAATATGTGACGAATCGTGACCTTCCCGGAGAAATTTGACATAGGCAGCTTCAATGAATCAAACAGGTATATTACCACTATATGGTCTTCTGATAAAGTAATACAGTCAGATTAAATACGCCCAATTTTTCATAGTGTTTAACGTACCTGATCCCATTATAGTAATGATATCATCTAAACTTAATGAAGGAAGAGCAATGATATTATCGCATTGTCCCATAATTTATGTTAATATTATTTCAAGGTTTTGAAACTAAACCTTTATATAAAATTAACCTTTCTTACACTTGACATCATCAGCCCCCCCCCCCCCCCCAACCTCCCCACCCATTTTCAAAGAGGAATACGTGGGATTTGTGGGATTGTGATATGAACTACAGTCTGCGCCCGTTGATTTCTGGAGATTAATAACTTTAAATTATAGTTTATTTGGAAAAATTACCAGTCATTGACTCATCCAGGTAATCCGGTAATCATTTATAATGGAACCAATACATGACCTTACAACGAAGTATAATTTAATATGTGAAAAACAGTAATTTTATTGCATGTTGATTGAAGTCACATGGTCAGGAATACTTTCTTGGGAGACATTCATTGGAATATGCTTGTACGTGTACTCGGTGCCATAAATCATCTAAAAGATAACATTCCATGCTGTGATTGCTGTCATTTCACAACGAAACATCCAGAAATTTGTAGAGTATGCATTTTACAAGTTCCAATCCAATGCTTATTATCAGTTTGCCGGAGGGCTCATTATTAATGCTTTGTCACTGTTATAAAGTTAACAGAAATATTAGGATTATCATAATTGAAATAAAAAGATAGGCTCCGCTAAGCCGGACAGACTGTAGATTCAGTCCATGCACATTTGTTGAATCAAGAAAAAAGAGTTAAGTCATACTTTCCATGACTTTAGAAGCTCGTTTACATCTTGATCAAGTTTGATAATCTTTTCTTCCCATAAATCAAGAGTAACCATTGCGGTGACCAGGGACGACAGAGTACCCAGCTGGAACACGGTGTTTCCTTCAACGTCAGCGCCATCTGAAAGCAAATGTTGGTATAACTTGGGTGACTGTGACGTAATAATGCTGATCACATTCTTGCACTGGCGTTACCAATTAAAGCAGTCGTGTCTCAACTACAGTTTATTTTCCCCGGTCTTCGACTCTGTAGAAGAGCGAGAATACCTCGGAATAATTAAAGCACTGGTCACGTGACATCATTACTCCATGTTAATGTCGATCATGGGAAGACGAGTGGCACACATGGACATTTCTGTTACAGATATTATTACCGGAATGTAAAAGTGTTAACCTTTTCTAAATCTCACGGTACAACACTCGCTTTTATCGTATTTATTTCAGTAAATTTACTATAATCCATTCCCTACGGATCGCTGGCATTTCTGACTGTGCGTTCATCACGCTCTAAGGCACATGGCCTGCACAATGACCATATACTCCATAGCTATTATGAAGCATTTAGATATGGATATTTATACCATATTTTGCCTTTACATGCGTACAGGAAGTAGACAGAAACTTCAAAGTTGCTGTATTTGTATGACATCAAATCCATTTCAGGAATAATTTTATTAGACTAGTATCTGCTACAAGTAAAATCATGGTCTGTACTGAGAACGTAAATATATAAATCATATACGGTCATTTCTTTTGAGACGCTCGCTTGTCACTTAAATGTCAACAATTTAGTAAAACCATCAAAGCTAAATATGTTTTTTTTTTTATTACAAACAAACAAATACAATACATACAAAACAAACAGTGAAAGTTTCCAAAACAATTCGATATCCTTTCAATATATATGTATATAAAGATCCACTTTCTCACCAATATATATTGTATTATCCAATTCCATATGGTGTTTTATATATTCCCAAAACAAAATATCTGATAATAATGCAGTAAATATGTATATAATACCTGTATTCTCAAAGTAAATCCTCTATTTATCTGTATACCTATAATTTATGAAATCTCTCCCATAACTAAACTCTCCCCATCTACTATGAAACTTAGTTACCAAGTTATTTTTTTGTGCCATCATAAATTCTATTCTGGCATATTTCCAGATTTCCTGGCATGCTTTATCAAAAGATAGACCTTCTTGACAATTTCTAGCTCTATTTATAAATTGTTTCACCACAAAAAAAATTAAATTCCCTACTACAGGTGCCATTGGAGCACCGTACATGACTGTAGAGATATTTATATCAATATTAATACCTTTTTGTTTACACCACCTTTCAATATCTGACCATAGTGTTCTAACCTTATAGCAAGACCAAAACAAGTGTGTTAATTGTTCTTGCTCTCTTTTACAAAAAAGTACATGAATCAGAATCTTTAATCTTCCATTTACATAACCAATAATTATTTACTAAACAATTATTAAGCAATTTATATTGAAACACTCTAGATTTTGTGTCCAAACATATTTTAAAGGGAAGCTTGTATACTTCCTTATAATCTACCTCTATGTCTGACATGCAACTTGCTATATTTGGAATATATGGCCCTTTTCTTAATATAGTACCAACAAAGCACTGGAATATTACTTTCGAAGATGCACCAGATATGAGTATCTGCTCCCCATTATAAAAAGCAAACGAAAAGGGCTCTATAGAACTTAAATTTTGCGGTTTAAGATATTTAAACTTAGACACAAGGGCATACCATTTTAAAAAATGTATTCCTGAGATATCTTTTCAAATCCAAAATTCAAAGGACTTGATATTGCCCATGTAATCAAACAAATCTAATCCTGTGTTAATTCCTACATCAGAAAACTGTTTCCAATAGATTAAAGCATTGTCAATTTTTAATAATGTATTATTCCAAATAATTTGCTTTTCAACTGGAACATTTTCAAAATATTTCATTCGTAACATTATATAACTTTTTAAGACTTCTTTGTAAAAGCTTGGAATATTAAATAATTTTATATCTTTTATTTCTATATTACTGTTAAGCAACAACTCTACATCTGGACAGAGTGTCTGTAAAAAATGTCTAAACAACACCTTCCATGGTCTTTCTTCTACCTTTATGTATCTTTTAAGCCATGCTATTCTTGATGTATAAATTATTGATTCTATATGTGGAGCATTTAGACCACCATTTTCCACTTCTTGTACTAATTTTACTCTCTTAATTCTCTCTCTACCTCCATTCCACATAAAACTGAAGAAGAGTTCATCAACTCTTTTACAAAAGTCTACTGGTACTGATGCATTAGAAATATAATAATAAAACTTTGAAAAAAAGAATGATTTTGCTACTTGAATTTTTCCTAAAAGTGTCAGTCCTCTCTGGTTCCACATTTTCAATATATTTTGCACTGAATTCAGCTTAGAGAAAAAATTTAAATCCTCGGATTCTTTTTTATCATATGAAATGTAAACTCCCAAAAATTTTATTGGATTATCAGGCCATCTTATTCCTAGTGGTTTCTGCTTATTATTTCTAAATTGACCTATCCACATACCTTCACATTTCTCATAATTAATTTTTAAACCACTAAAATTACCAAATTGTTTAATGATCTCAAGGAAATATTTAGCTGAACTTTTGTCTTTACAATTCCTACCGTATCATCTGCATACTGAAGTAACTTAAAATGATATCCTGAAACTTCTAATCCTTTTATTTTTTCTGAACTCTTTATGTATTCTGCCATTACTTCAGCAGCTAAAACAAATAAATATGGGGACAAAGGGTCTCCTTGCCGAACCCCTCTTTTAACTTTAAAATATCCAGATGTAACTCCATTATTTATTGTACAGCTTTCAATATTATTATATAAAATGTGAATCCAATTGATAAATATGGATGGAAATTTATATTTCTCCAAAACTGATATCATAAAGTTCCATTCCAAGGAATCGAAAGCTTTTTCAAAATCTATACTGATTAATATCCCAGGTAAATTTTTCATTCTTGTATATTCTAAAAGGTCTGATAAAATTCTTATATTTTCCCCTATATATCTTCCCTGAATATATCCAGTTTGATTTGCATTAATAATTTCTGGCATGATCTTTTTTAATCTTAAAGCTAAAGTTTTTTGATAAAATTTTGTAATCTACGTTTAACAAAGATATAGGCCTCCAATTTTTTAATAATGTTCTATCCTTTTTCTTGTCAATTAATGTTATTATTGCCTGTTTTTGAGAAGACGACAGTTCCCCTTTTTGAAATGATCTATTAAATGATGCTACCATAGTTGAGCCGAAAAGGGGCCAAAATTTTTGATAAAATTCTGCAGATATGCCATCATTACCTGGGCTTTTGTTTTTTGCAAATGTTTTTAGAGTTAAATAACATTCCTCTTCTGTAATTTCTTTACCTAAATATTCTGAATTTAATTTGGATAACATTGGCAACTTTATTTTATCCAAGTATTCATCCAACTCCTTCTGAGTGTTGTTTGCTTGTGAACAATATAACTTCCGATAAAATTCCTTTTGCATTTCTAAAATTTCTTTTCCTTTGGTTACCATTTCTCCTGTAGGTGACACTAATTTCCTTATACATTTTTGTCCATTATTATACTTCTCTAAGTTGAGGAAATATTTAGAATTTTTTCTCCATGTTCGAACCATCTAATTTTAGATCTAAGCATACAACCTTGTGTTTTATAATTATCAATATCTGCCAGCTGATTCGTAACTGAAGTTATTTCATCTTGTAAAGCTTGACTATGGCATACTTTGGATGTGTCTAATTTTTCTTGTAATACCTGTAGTTTTTGTTTAAGACTCTCTTCTTTTGTTTTTCTTTCTTTAGCTCTTTTTTTACAATATGCTATACTAAACTGTCTTATCTTATATTTAAACAATTCCCATTTAACCCTGTCATCTTTAATATTACTGTACTCTCTATCCCATACTTTTTTTTTCTTTGTTCAGATTTTCCACAAATTCTTCTTCTTGTAATATATCTCCATTTAATTTCCAATAGCCTTTACCCTTTTTTTCTTTATCTGATGGGTGTTCCAAATCCAAAATTACTGCGCAATGATCTGAATGAATGTATGGTTCAATATATGTATCTTTAACTGTATCTTGTAACGTTTGTGAAATCCACCAATAATCTAATCTAGAGCAAATATTACCATTCTTTTGTCTCCATGTATAACGTTTCTTTGACGGGTATTTGATTCTAAAAATATCAGTTAATGATAAATAATCTATTGTTTTTTAAAGTTTTCTACTACTGTTTTCTTAATATCTTTTGTTCCTCCTTTTTTATCCAAAATCCCATCAAAAACTATATTAAAATCTCCTCCTACTAAGACATTGTCTGTATTTTCTATATGCTGATGTATTAAGTTATAGAGTCTAATGTAAAATCTATTTTGTTCATTTGTCATATTTGGTGCATAAATGTTTATTAACTTATATTCTATTCCCTTTATTTTTAATCCAATTATCAGAATCCTTCCATCTTGAGAACTGTGTACCTTAAACTCGGCTTCTATTTCTAAATTCTTTTTAATGAAAATAGCACATCCTCTACTAGATGAGTTTGCATGACTATAAAAAGCTTTCCCATTCCATTCATTATTCCACTGATTTTCTATTTCTGTAGTTCCATGTGTTTCCTGTAAGAACAGTATATCAGCCCCTTGCAATTTGGCCCATCAAAATACAGATCTTCTCTTTTTGGGGTTACCTAACCCCCTAACATTTAAGCTTATTAATCTGAATGACACAAATAACACAAATATTACTCTTTAACCATAAATACTTTACTGGGAGATAAACAAGTGTTTTGAGTTTGTAAAAATAAACTAATTAAAAAAGTAATCTTGTTGGTTTTAGTATCTTTGTAACATTTTAATCTAATGTTTTTTCTTGAATAAGCCCAACAAGTTGTAGCCTTTAGTTTACTTCCTTGTACTGAGCTTAGTAAGCTAAAGGTTACATGGATCATCTTGATCCATCCTAAACCTGAGGAAAACCTTATTCTCTCAGGTCTATTCATCGTCATGTCAGCAAAAGGACTTCTGACAGGCTTGCCCCTTTCTTATATTTATTTTTTAACAACTAACCCAAATTTAATCTATATCTTAGTCAATATTTTCTTTCTTCTAGTATTCTGATTTTGTTTTAAATTATTATTTTTTTTTATAACTAATCTCGAATTTACAAATTAATGTATCTAGCTTTTCCTGGTGTATAAATATCTTAATTCTAATTCATATATAACCATTATTATTTGATTTCATTTGATTGACAGCTTTAGTATTACTTAGGTGACTGTTTTCACCTTAACAAATTAATATATCCATATATTTCTATGATATTAATATGTATCAAAGTGCCTATTTCATTAAAAAAAAATTAACTTATTCAAAATAGGTAACTCTCTGTGTGTTACACTTGATATTTTAGGAAAAAATAAGACTCATATCACCTCAGATGTCTTCCTATGATGCCAACATACCCAAAAACCTTAATAAATAATAGTACAAACTAAAGTCTGAAAGATAAATAAATAAATAAATATATAAAATAAAAGTTAAGTCTAGTAACTAAACATATATAATGCTTAATAATTATCAATATTGTTCTACCCCAGTGAACAACTTGCATGTTTAGTATTATCATTTACCTATATATTTCCACAATACATTGCCCCAATTCATATCAATCTTCTCTTATACAATGTAATTAAAAAAAAAAAAAAAAAAAAGTAAATTAATCTGATGACTGGTCTAATTTTCTAAGTATGTATCCATAAATCTATATAAAGAGTAAACACTCCTGCTTCCAATACATACAGTTATCACTCAACAAGTATAATCATTATAATTCAATCAATGTAATATATGCCTGTTAATATTTGATCAATAAAATTCCTCACTGACCCCTTTAATATCAATGTCTTTCTGTGATTAAACAAAGTTATACGAAATTAATAAAAAGAAAATCCCTGATTCAATGTTTAAAATATTAAATTAGGACCCTTTGATATCTGTCAGGCCTAAACATACAGAAATATTCCTTCATTTTAAGATGACTGGACAAAAACGAACATTGTTCTTTTCAACAAATTCCTCAAAATGTCTATATTTCTGACAATTTTCCTGAATGTATTTAAAAAATATGAGACAATATCTTGGTACAATAAGAATCACAATCTTTCTGTGATACAATTATACTGAAAGACCTTTACTTATCACAGTTGCTGATTAGGGTTAAAGGTAAGGAAAATTACATGATATTCAGTATCATATATTGCTAAAATTCTTCCAACAGAGTTGACCAACATACATATTTAATATTAGTAAAATGACTAACCTCATATTTAAGAAACTGTTTGTATCTATAATATTTGTGCGTTATAACCCAGCTAATTTAAAAGAGGAAGGAAGATATTCTTATTAAATCTAAATACATGTATCCCTCAGTAGCTTTGAATATTTGCACAAAAGTATTCATTTAATTTAGGTAAGCTAACTTGGAGCTCCCACCGACAAATTACTAACACTGCTCTCTACAGTAAGTTCTCCTAAATTTCTATATTTATGACAATTTTTCTGAATGCATTTATATATATAAAAAAATAAGTGACCCATGGGTCATGACATGTTGACAATAAGTCTTTGCCCAGGCAGCTAATCGAGATAATGTTAGTTGCATCATTCGTCATGATCATCAAATTTGGTGACAATCAAGCCAGCCTTTCCCTTAGAAACCTGGCTATTTGTGTGGATCTTGCATTATTTTCAGGGTGCTAATACATACCCCAAAACTCTGATATACAGGTTACAATGACTCATTTTCAGGTTTCTGGGGTGTAAAGTAAGAAGATTCTAGGTCCAATTGTCATGATTTGTGTCCTGCTTTGGTATCAAATTTCAGTTAAGCTGGGGTCGCTTTTAAGCCCCATAGCTCAGAGAATATGGGTTACAGAGACCTGATTTCAGGTTTCCAAAGACATTTTTTACAAACCTCCCTGGATATCAAGTAAGATGATTTTAAAACAAACAGTTACATTTTGTGACTTGTTTACATACACTTTTTTTGCGCCCTGTTAACGGACAGATGGCCGGACGAAGAACAAAGAGTGATCGCTATAGCTCCAATGACTAAACAGTCATCTGAGCTGGAAAAAAAAATATGTTACAGCAACGCAAGATACCTAGAAATGTTATATGCAAGAAGGGTTTGTTTTGTTTGCACACGTACCCACCTGGTTTTGTCTTGCCGTAGCCTTGAACCCAGTGGAGATTGTAATTATTGATGACCGCCAGACTGGCCCCCGTAACCTCCCATCGCTCCATCCGGGTAGCCATGTTGGAAGTTTCATTTTGCCGAGGAGTTCCAACATAATGTTCAAATGGAACAAGGTTTTCTTCCACGGACGCCCGCAACTCCGCTGCTGTCGTTTCCATGGCTTCAAGGCAATACATATAGACTCATATTTACATATAGACTTATATTGTTAGCTGACAAATTAAATACATTCTACGCACGTTTTGATGAAAGTGACTTCTCAAAAGAAAAAGATGACTTTCAGAGCAGTCTGAGAGCAAAAAATTTAGAATTATGGGATGATAGCATCCTTACTGATCTAACTGATGTAAACAAAGTGTTGAGTAAGATTAATGTAAAGAAAGCCTGTGGACCCGACAAAATCAGTGGCAGATTAATTAAAACCTGTAGAAAGAGTTTGTCCTTCATCATACATCACATTTTTCAATTGTCTTTCTCCTTGTGTAAACGACCAAAATTATGGAAGACCGCAGAAATAATTCCAGTCGCCAAAAAAAAATCTCCTAAAGTGATGAATGATCTTAGGCCTGTTGCAGTTACGTCTATTCTCGCAAAATCTTTGGAGCGAATACTTCTCAACAAATTACTTTCCACTTGTTAAACCAATGCTAGATCAACATCAGTTTGCATATTCATCCAACAGGTGCACAAGCGACGAAATTGCCACATTAACTCATCATATTTATCAACACTTAGACAGGGACCCCAGAAATTATGCAAGATCACTTTTCATTGATTATTCTTCAGCCTACAATACAATTCAGCCACACATTATGATCAATCAGCTCTGTAGGTATAACATATCTCCTTCCTACTGTCTATGGATTCTAGATTTTCTCTCGGATAGAAGAAAACGTGTTAGAACAAGCCAAGAAACTTCTTCAGATATAATCATAAATACTGGTGCTCCACAAGGCAGTGTTCTGTCAGCAGTCCTTTTTTATTCTTTATACAAACAATTTGTATGTGAGCCTTTCAGATTGTAAAATTATCAAATATGCAGACGACACTGTCATTCTAGGCCTGATACACAAGAATGATGAATCGCTCTACAGGAAAACCATTCAATATGTGACTGGTTGGTGTGAGGAACACTACCTTCAATAAAATGTAAAGAAGACTAAAGAAGTAGTCTTTGATTTTAGGAGATCGTAATCTGAATTACCCCAGTTGCTATCAAAAATGAAGATGTACATATTGTAGAAAATTATAAATACTTAGGATGTATTATTGACAGGAATCTGAATTGGAAAGGACATGTGTTGAATCAATCCACGAAAGCAAAAAAAAAAAAATTACCTTTATTATCAGAGAAAGCTAAATATTGAGAAAACCATAATTACCATGTTTTATTATTCAGTAATTTCCAGTGTCCTTACTTATTCACTGGAGTGCTGGTTTACAAATATATCTGATAAGTCAAAGAAACAGTTAAATAATACCAGGAAGAGAAGTTGTAGAATAACTAGTACTTTTCTTGCCACACACCAGGAAATCTGTGAAACCAAAACAGTGGCCTTCATATCAAAGATCATGAAGGACACAACTCATCCCCTATATATTCAAAGTTCCGTTTTTTACCTTCAGGTAAACGCCTAGATACAATATTCTGCAGAACAATTCGTTTTAAAAAATCTCTCGTACCATACAGTATTAAACTTTTTAATTCACAACCCTCTTAGATATTTAATGTTTTGAATTATGTGTTTTTACCTGCAGAATTATCTGTTTTATTATTTTACATGCTTATTTTTACATGCATAGTTAATATGTTATGTGTTATTTTTAATGTATGTTTATGTATTATTTTTATGTATTTATCTATTTACTTATTTTTTATGTAATGAATTGCAAGTCAACGACCAATTCATGGAACTGAAGGCTAATAAATGTTATCTTATCTTATCTTTAATCTTATTCAATGTTGTGTCAAGGTAGTGTAAATCAAAATGTATAATATTGCTCAGCTCTCATTGGCGTTGTTTACAAATAGGTCAGTTGAACAACACCGTAGAGGATGTGCGCACGTTAATCAGGGGCAATTAATTAATTAAATGGTACATTAGTCTACGTTCTCATATGCGCGAACACGACAGCGAATGCGAAGGAGGATATCAGTGGCGAACCGTACGAAGGGTGTGTATAAATAAAAGCGCCGCGAAGCGCGAATGCTTAGTCTTTTCATAAATACATTACAAATAAATAACAAATACATTACAAAATTGTTGGTTTCATTCCGTAGATGTTGTATATTTTACCAAAGTGAGTATTCTAGAAAAAAAAGTCATGTTGGAATCTGTATTTATCTGAAAATAAAGAATATTTCTAGCTTGACGTTTTCTAAGTTATTTTCCCTCTGCGTCCCGCATTTCTATTGGCCCATGCTGCTAATCATTTAAGAGTCATTGTGAAAGCGAGGTATGGCATCGCTTAAACAGTGTAGTGCTTAAACAGTATAGATTCTACAATCTCTACAGATCACCATCAATGAACATGGTCTGTGTCTTCAGGATGTTGTCTTTGCTCTATAGACACTTGCTTTAAACACAGGGATGCCCTCCCTTAGTGACGTAAACTAAAGGAATTCCCACGCGAATGCCGCGCGACAATCATTCGGGAGCGATTCAGAAAATCGCACTAGCGTTCGCTTTCCACTAAAAGTGTTTTTTACGGGACACAAACGGTTCGCAAAGGATGCGAATGTTGAAATAAATGGTCTAACATTCGTATTCAAGGCTCCAAATGTTAGCCAAACATGCGCGGGGGTTCGGAAGCGTCGTCAATAGTTCAAGGGAGTCGTTTTCAGTTAGGGGGATTTAAACAAAAAAAAAGCTTCCAGCATCATGATTTGCTCGTAATTTGCTCTCATAAATGTAAAAAAGTAGGGTTTTCCATGGGGGCACGTGAACGATTCTTGTAGGATGCGAATGTCTGAAATATGTTAATGTCCAACATTTGAAGAAGTTTTTCTCTACGAAACGTTTCTCGACATTGGGGCCGTAAACCATTCTTGCGCAGTCTGTACGTAGTTCTCACAACGTATGTGCCAATGTCGTGTGTAGCGTTGCCGAAATCTACAGAGAGTCCACATACATAAAGAACCCGCAACGTACGTGATCTTTGCAAAATCTTCGTGAAACCCCATACAGTTTCTGACAGTTTTGAGAATGTCAAGCGGAAGTCTCGCGAAAGCAGAGAAGTTTGTCCGATCATATATCGGCCTATTCCAGAACTGTTTTCGCACATGCTTCTTAAGAACAGAAGAATTCGCCAAAGAAGCAGACGCGAGCCTTTCACGTGTGTTGCTAGATAACCGCGTGACATATGTACGAATGTCGCATGAACGTCGCAGGACGTACGTTGTTCACAAAATATGCGTGCCCATAAGTCTGCATGTGTTGTGAAGTGTCCAACGAATGTTGCCCCAGATTACTGCATATTCGTCTTGTTCGCATTTTAGTCGCGGGTTCTTCGTGTTTGTGGACTGGCCAGAGTTCGGCAACATTACACACATTCGCACATACAGTGTGAGAACAATGCACAAACGGTTTACGGTTCCATTGCCACGAAACACTCAGAGAAAAAAAAAACTTTTCTGAATGTAAGATGTTACCCTTTTTTCGACATTGGCATCCTTCGTTCACTTCCCCGTGAAACCCCTATTTTACGCGCACATGGAAACTCCAGTGAAGCTCTTTATCGCGCTCGTGTTTGCATTCGCATTGGCGCCTTTGGTAAGGCAGCCTAACGGTTTCAAGCATTGCACTGTGGTTCCATTTTCCAATGTTCCCAGTTCCAGCGTCTGCCTTGTTAAACATACCATCACGAACAACATAACTCTGTTTATTACCGGCAGGAGACACTAAATACAGAAGTATCTCATGAGTCATGATACATGTTTCACAATATAAAACGTCTCCCCTTTTAGGCTTATTTAAAGATAAATCTTAAATAAACAGTAAGTGTCCCAAAGGCATCCGATAACTTGCATATGTCTTTTCAGAAGCTTATGCAATAAGAAAAGTAAAGGCCTATTTATTTTTTATCAACAAATAGAATTACTGACTAAATAACAGCTTTACTGTTTAACTGTAAGAGGAGTCCACTTATTCCTTTTCAGCATCTCTTAATATCCAAAACGGCACATAAAGCTCTTCATCGGCAGACTAACCTCAGAGCTTTGGGGATCATTTCGCCCCTTAATTTATAATAAATCATGTCAGGTTTGCGAGTAGATTTGACCGTTCTACCTGACCTTGTTGACAGACCTGTTGGCTGAAAGGTTTAGTCGCTGGTATCTGCTACTGATGGGGTAGTGGAATTTGTGCCTTGCTTGTTTTGAGTAGACTCAGGAATACGATGGCGAGAGAGTTGAGTCGGGGTTGGTCTTTACGAAGTGATCCCCTGTAGGGTCGCGACTGTATCGGTTGAGGTCCCTCCGTCTATCCCGATGAGGATCAGGGCTGTGCAATTACGCATGATTACACTGCCGTTCTCCATAGAGACCTTATAAGATCTGGGATAGTCCAGTTTATCGACGATCTCTCCGTGGCGGCCTTTATCTCTAACGTAAACTCTGTCGCCTGGTTTCAGGCATGGCAAATCTATCACTCTGTGCCTTTATTGTAGTCCTGTGTGTACTTTTGCTTATACGCCTCGCCCTCCTCCCTGAACTTTTCCTGGTTCACTAACGCAGGTTAGTCATCTTGGCTAACTGATCCTTGACTTTTTGGAGTAGTGGATGTGGAACTCTCCGTGGAGTGTACAAGCAGTGAGGCACAGCGTTATCCTCTAAGGGAATCTTATAGGTCTCTTTCAGATAGTCCCCAACCCTTTTCAATAGCTTTGAAAACTCGTTTGAAAAGTCTGTTGTACTCTCAAAACTGCAGACAATAGGATCAGGTTTCAGTCAATTAAGAGCCGGAATGGCTGCCTTTGACAAGAGATTCAGTGAATGGCCTTTCATGATGTACACTGATTCTGTGTGTTGATGATCGCCGATGCTAATATTTGCTTCCTTTATTTCACCTGTTACAAGATGTGATCAGAACACTCCTCCTATGCCTCTAAATGTTGATGAGCACTTTTCAACTTTCTGGCTTGTAATATATGTGACTTCCTCTCCGACAACTGTAATCTTTGAATCACTGTGACTTGTCAAATTATAATGCTGATTCGTTTCCATTGATCTCAATATCAGCTGACCAGAAGTTTTCAGAGACTGAGTTAACTTCCCCCATATATTTGGCTTTTCGTAATCAACTTCAAAGTGACCTACTTTCTGACATTTGTGGCATTTGGTGTTTTTGCTGGGCAATCTTTTTGCTGTGGTCTCGATCCCTGCCACACTTATTGCATTTGAGATCTTGTGAGTTACCAGGACCTTGTCTTTTTGGGTTGTTCTTAGGCCGTTTTTGTATTAACTGTAGTTCCCTCAAAGAGCCCCACTGAAAGCTATGAACGGCTGGCGGGCTTTAATATACGAGTTTTAGACGGCTTTCTTTTAATTAACGAGTTCAGACGGTTAATTCTGATATCTGATGATGGGCTATCTTGAAAGTATTCAGTCTATTTTGGATGCTACGGATATTTATAAGACTCTATGAGTTGTGCGGCTCCTTTTGTGAGCCTCTCAGTGAGCGATAACAGGAGTCGTGGTGTTTTCCTCTTAAATGTCCACGGTACAACTTAGTTATTCTCGTACCACCACATAGGCTCAGTAATTCACTGTCCTTGGGTCCTTATGAATGAAATGATACCGTTACCTGTAGGCATCGATCATCATTACGGCTACTTTAGTCCATTTTCCGCCGCCGCCATCTTGTTTAACACACCGGACTCCATCTTGAACATAACTCTCTTTATTACCGGTAGTGGTCGCAACATAATGAGGTACTTCATCATGTTTCACATAATACAACATGCCTAAGTTTACCAGCGCCTAAGTGGCGGGTTCAGAGGTAAGGGTTTCTCCAGAGTGAAGTTTAAATAAACTCACATGGACTAGGTACAGAGTGAAGCTGATACGTCTTTATAAACTCACATGGACTAGATACAGAGTGAAGCTGATACGTCTTTATAAACTCACATGGACTAGATACAGAGTGAAGCTGATACGTCTTTATAAACTCACATGGACTAGATACAGAGTGAAGCTGATACGTCTTTATAAACTCACATGGACTAGATACAGAGTGAAGCTGATACGTCTTTATAAACTCACATGGACTAGATACAGAGTGAAGCTGATACGTCTTTATAAACTCACATGGACTAGATACAGAGTGAAGCTGATACGTCTTTATAAACTCACATGGACTAGATACAGAGTGAAGCTGATACGTCTTTATAAACTCACATGGACTAGATACAGAGTGAAGCTGATACGTCTTTATAAACTCACATGGACTAGATACAGAGTGAAGCTGATACGTCTTTATAAACTCACATGGACTAGATACAGAGTGAAGCTGATACGTCTTTATAAACTCACATGGACTAGATACAGAGTGAAGCTGATACGTCTTTATAAACTCACATGGACTAGATACAGAGTGAAGCTGATACGTCTTTATAAACTCACATGGACTAGATACAGAGTGAAGCTGATACGTCTTTATAAACTCACATGGACTAGGTACAGAGTGAAGCTGATACGTCTTTATAAACTCACATGGACTAGATACAGAGTGAAGCTGATACGTCTTTATAAACTCACATGGACTAGATACAGAGTGAAGCTGATACGTCTTTATAAACTCACATGGACTAGATACAGAGTGAAGCTGATACGTCTTTATAAACTCACATGGACTAGATACAGAGTGAAGCTGATACGTCTTTATAAACTCACATGGACTAGATACAGAGTGAAGCTGATACGTCTTTATAAACTCACATGGACTAGGTACAGAGTGAAGCTGATACGTCTTTATAAACTCACATGGACTAGATACAGAGTGAAGCTGATACGTCTTTATAAACTCACATGGACTAGATACAGAGTGAAGCTGATACGTCTTTATAAACTCACATGGACTAGATACAGAGTGAAGCTGATACGTCTTTATAAACTCACATGGACTAGGTACAGAGTGAAGCTGATACGTCTTTATAAACTCACATGGACTAGATACAGAGTGAAGCTGATATGTCTTTATAAACTCACATGGACTAGATACAGAGTGAAGCTGATACGTCTTTATAAACTCACATGGACTAGATACAGAGTGAAGCTGATACGTCTTTATAAACTCACATGGACTAGATACAGAGTGAAGCTGATACGTCTTTATAAACTCACATGGACTAGGTACAGAGTGAAGCTGATACGTCTTTATAAACTCACATGGACTAGATACAGAGTGAAGCTGATACGTCTTTATAAACTCACATGGACTAGATACAGAGTGAAGCTGATACGTCTTTATAAACTCACATGGACTAGATACAGAGTGAAGCTGATACGTCTTTATAAACTCACATGGACTAGATACAGAGTGAAGCTGATACGTCTTTATAAACTCACATGGACTAGATATAGAGTGAAGCTGATACGTCTTTATAAACTCACATGGACTAGATACAGAGTGAAGCTGATACGTCTTTATAAACTCAAATGGACTAGGTACAGACTGAATCTGATACGCCCTTATAAAATCATATGGACTAGGTACAGAATGAAGAATGCACGTATAAACTCAGAATATATATATTGTCCATGATGCATGTAGTTCAACATGCTGAAATAAAAGTATGGACATATTCGTTGTTTTGTAGATTTCATTGGTTAAAGCCAGCATAACATCTTCGGAATATATATTTTTATTGTACCTGAATAAAATTAATATCTTTAAATTAATATATTTGAGATGTTTCCTAAGGTACCGTAAATGTTATGTCTAAATCAAACCGTCCATTATATAGAAGGATTTATTCATCTGAATACAAACGTGAGGATAACCGAACTTGTGACCTTGATCTTTATTTAAAAAATCTTCGTTTATTGATCAGTTATATAAAAGTGAAGTGTGAATACAATATGCCAAATTGATTCAAAAACATAAATTTGTTATCTGAAAAATCAAAGTGTGAATAACTTTCATATGTGACATTGACCTATGACTTCCTGAACCAAATTCGACAGGGATCTTCATTTTTTACTAGGACAGATCTGGACAAAAGCATGAAATTTCTAGGTCGGAGGGGTACTATTTGTACCCTGCTATAGGCCGGCCGGACAACCGAACTGTCCGACAGAAGGACGAAGGACAAAGATCCGTCGCTACAGATCAGCATGACTGAGAGTCAGCAGAGCTAAAATAACAAAAATTTAAATAAAAAATATCAAAACCGTAGGTAGCGTCATCAAATTTTGTTTGCAGCACTCGTGACCAAACAAAAAAGCATATATATATATTTATATATACTAAACTCTACAAACCCTGTCATTGTTGAGAAAAGCTGATAACAAACAAACAATGGATGGTAGCCGACGGACGATAGGCGAACGCTAAAACTAACCAAATAGTCAAATATTTATAATGTGTGTGTCAATACTGCAATACTGAAAATAGGAATATAGACATTCATGTGTTACTGGTTTGTGTCAGATTACATATATATATATATATATATATATATATATATATATATATATATATATATATATATTTGTGATGTGTCTGTGTTTGTGTTCACAAACCGTATATGGGCGGAGATAACATAGATAACACCAAGGCGGCGGCCAGTAACGAAAACCACATCCTGCTTTCTGTGACTTCACCAACACTGCTGAAAAAAATGGTCAATTGTTTAATATAAAGCATGGAAAATAAACGACATTGTGATATGAATGAGAATGATAAACCACATGCACACGGTCATGACTGTGTCGAAAAATGTAAATATTGTAAGACTTAACAAAGGACCCATTGGTCATGGTGCTCAGCTTAATTTGCTTGTGCCAGAAATATACCAAATCCTTGCGGATAGAAGAGAGGTCACTTAGTTTTTAATAATGTTGCAATTGAAACTGGAAATGCTAATTCCATTGAGCAATATATTATTAACCCTGCATGTATATATAACAAGCCATGAGGACCTTTACCACTGCCTGCAGCTGATGTATACAAGATAAAAGTACAAAAGGATCTTCTTAAACTTAAATAAAAGCTAAAGTTTTTAATCGGTTGCTTTGAAATTTCAGATAATAAACTGTTAAACCTTTATGTATATATGCATGCTGTAAAAATTAAAAAAAATACCATTTTCAAAGTTTATATGGCAAAGTAGTAGGTACTGATTTCACATTTTGCTAATAACTTATATTTAAACAAGTGACCCATGGGTCATGACGCTCAGCTGCCAAGCATGACCTGTGACATCATGGACTGAGATTCACAACTTCCAGTCAAATTTTGAAGAACCAATTTGCCAATTTGTTGAAAATTTTCTATGACAACAGAAATATATATCACCTATGTCTGGTTAAAACACAGTGAATTGATGGTCTGAGGAAAATGCATGATTGTTAAGCTATCAGGAACTATTCCAACAGCTAGCTTGAAACCTGTCAGTCTCAAAAGGAACACTACAAAGGGCAAATATAAGATCAAAATATATAGCAAAAATCGAGGAAATACATGCAAGAATTATTGAGAAACAAGTGCTTCTGTATGAATTTTTATTCAATACAAGCCAACTGTACTGCACTTTTATAAATGATGGTAATATTTATTCAGAAATATTTGACCCAATCCTTTACAAGATTACATAAATATACATCCAACTGCATTCACTTTAACTGTTCTTGAGATAATATGATCAAAAGGAAATAAAAGATGGTTGCCTGGTGGCCATATTGGACTTCTGACAAGTCTGAAATCAGACAACAAACATTCTCTAAATCGGACCAAACATTAAAGAAAAATTACTGAAACTGCACTGAAGAAAGAATTTCTAAGGTGGCTAACTGGCAGACATAATGGATTTCTGACAAGTATGACATTTGATATCCCACATTCTCCAATAAGAGACCAAACTTGGGGCAAATTATCCAGTAATGAATGCCCAAAATAATTCAAAAGGCATGTCCAGGCCCTCATATCAGATTTATAGATATGCAATTGTAAAAAGTGTAAGTCCAATATTTTTTATTATCACTCTGCTTTTCAATGGGGTCAGCAGGGTAGGTAAACTACCAAACCTGAAAGAAAAGAAATGCAGAAAGCATGACAAAGAGTCTTGCAATAAAACAAAAAGCCATCCTAAATCAAGGTACACATCCACATATTATGAGAACAAACACTTGCTTTTATATGTGGTGATATATATTAAAATATTCAGATATCTAGGAAACTAAGTTTATTGCTAGGATTCCATAAAATAAACTGCAAAATGTTCCCATCATCTTATAAATCAGTAGCTAAACCTTAATACTATACTCTTATAGTCTTAATGCCTGGCTGAAGCATTCTGACAACAGTGTTTTTGTTATGAAGTAACGAGGTACTTATCACTGAGCCTTATCACTTAACAGGCTGATACAAAAGGGAGTCATATGACATCAGTGTCACTCACAATTACAGCCACACAGGGAGATGTACCAGCTGGAGTGGGATGGTTATATATACAAGAAAAATAGAGATGGTCTATAAAATAAGTAATTGTGAACATCCCTGACCTATGACCTTGGCCTTTTGCCCACATATCAACTGGATTCTTTCTAAATGATGGGTAACTACTAACCACTTAAATCTGGTGTAATTACTTGGCAACCAATGGGTGAATAACTTTGACCTGCCACCTTTAACCTGCTGACCAGCTGACCTCAAAATCAATAAGTTATTTATTCAAGCAAAAAGACCCATGAATATGAAGTTTGAGTCAAACTGAGTGATGCATAGATGTGGCATATGTGAAAGACTGAAGGTTTGGGTTGAACAGTTACACTTGAAATATGCTCACAAGCATTTAGAACAATTAAATATTGTGAACTTGACCTTTGACTTTGACTTTGGTTTGCAAGGAGATCTTTTTATAACCTCTAAGACTGCATAGGGTTCATGGCCCTAGCCCCTACGGTTACGATTTGTGCCCTGCTGACGGCCGGCCGGACGGCCAGACAGAAGGACGACGGACAAAGACCCATCGCTATAGCCCAGCATGACTGAAAGTCAGCTGAGCTAAAAATATTGACCTCATTTCTGTCATCCAAGTCTATCTTGATAAAATAAAATCATATCCTTCGCAAAAAGATTCTAGCTTCAACATTTACTTTATCTTTCTTGCTGTTTAGACAAGGTACAAAATGTTCCCACCTACCTATGACTTATACAAATTACGTAATATTAACCTAATTTCCTGCTGAAATATATGTAGGAAATACACAGGAATCTTTATGCCGAATATGAACATAAGCAGACTCAGTAGTTATAATATTAGGCGGGCCGGAACTGTAACAATAGATTTCAATGAAAAATTGAGGAATCCCTTTATTTCTCGAAGGAACGAAGTCGCAGTGACCCAGTTTTGGCTTTCATAGGAGAACATAGGGACATCTAAATGTATATAAACTTTGATATTCGTAGAGCCAACAGTTTCAAACGTGCAAATCTAACGGATGGACAGATGGTCGATGGACAAAGGGTCATTGCTATATGGTCATCTGAGATAAAAACAGGTACAAAATGAAGCTGATATGTCCTTATAAACTCACATGGACTGTAGGTACAGAGTGAAGCTGATACGTTCTTATAAATTCACATGGACTAGGTACTTACTCATATAAACTGGGTACACAGTGAAGCGTATACGTCCTTATTTATTCACATGGACTAGGTACAGAGTGAAGCTGATACGTCCTTACTTACATGGACTAGGTACAAAGTGAAGCTGATACGTCCTTATAAACCTACATGGAATAGGTACAAAGTGAAGCTGATACGTCCTTATAAACTTAATGGACTAGGTACAAAGTGAAGCAAGCTGATATTTCCGTTAAAACTCACATGGACTAAGTTCAGAATGCAGCTGATACGTTCTTATAAACTCACTTGGAGCAGCTACAGAATGAAGAATATACGTATTAACTCAGAAAATATATTTTTTTCCATGCTGCATGTAGTAGAACATGCTGAAATTAAAGTAAACTTTAAAAATAAAAGATTATACGGTGTTACGAAGACAAATTGCTCAGGGGAAAACTTTGGGCTGATCCCGGAGTCGAATCCATGTCGGTGGGGCACAAGTCTGGCGTACCAACCGTTTCGCCAGAAAATCAAGTTTTACTACCGAGAGAGTTCGGTCCGCTTTTATGTCACCCCGTAACAACGGACATATTCGTTGTGTTGTAGGTTTAATCGGTTAAAACCAGCATAGCATCTTCCAAATATATATTTTTATTGTACCTGAATCAAATGAATATCTTTCGAATGTTCGTTTTTATTGTGCCCGAATCAAATAAATATCTTTAAATCAATAAGATGTTTCCTCAGGTACCATAAATGTTATGTCTGAATCAAATCATCCATCATATAGCAGGATTTATTCATCTGAACGGACGATAAAAACACGTTAAAAATAGAAAAACATACAGGTGGCACCACCAGTCTTCATTGACAGATGCAACTTGTCATGATCAATAATTATACAAGGTTTCAGGACATTAAATGGAATCACAGCTGAGGAACTGTTACAATTTATGTAATTTGGCAGTCTCAAAAATAAAGTAAAATCATGTAAAAGAATTATAAAAAAAAGTGGCGCCACCAGAAGTTAACTGATGAATCTGTCCATGATCAATAAGCACGGCAAGAATCATGTTAACCCATGCATTAACTATCAAGATACTGAAGATGTGTATCATTTTTTTAAATTATTCGGAGCTGCACAAAGAGGCCATAAAACTTGGAGAATTAAGGTCGCAGTGACCTAATTTCAGGTTTCCAAGGAGATTTTTTAAGGATCTCCAGTCCATGATCGCTACAGCTCTGATGACTTTCAGTCAGCTGAGATAAAAACGGCCAAGTTCGTGTCGTTTGCATGAGAATAGTAAACGGCATATAAAAAGTCATGTCCATGTCATATATATTAGAATAATAAACAAACGACATGCAAACGGTCTGGCTAATGTTAAACGAATATGAAAAAATACGGTCATTCTCTACTAAAGCTCTTTGTAATATAATATCTCAGATACAATATTTACAGCCAACTGTCGCCGATTTGCATATATATTAACATTTAAGTGGTAGAGTTTGTGTTCAAGTTACAAGCTTTCAGTATAATGAGCCAGTCACAAGGCTGTAGTGTCAAGAGGGTGGATACTGTGACAGACTGTGATTGTGATATACCACAGCCCTGTAACGGTACTTGAGCAGACAGCCAGGTCGGGGCGTGGTGAAGTATGTACCGTGTACCGCGTGCCCATGAAAGGCCAAGGAAAGAAATAATTCGTATTTGTTTTGGAATTTCCACCAGTGTCGGTTAACAGACAAAGAACCATGTAGTAATGGGTTTCCTTAAATATTCATATATACAAGGAGAGCTAGGAACAATTAAAAGTTAGGGGGCGCCATTCCCACTTGCGTTCGTTTTGACGGTGAGCTCTTGATTGAATTTGCTGTCTCGTTTTCTTCATCCTGTACCGAAAATATGGATTATATCTTAATATGGCATATTGACGCACAAACGTTAACAGTCTGTGAAAATACATGGCACATTCTAATAGGAAATATTCGGAAACTGTCAAATACAAGAATTTCTGGCACACCTTTCATTCTTATTTGGAAATATTCGGAAAATGGGTCAAAAACAAAATACCTGGCATAAGCACAATTCCTTTAGGACATATTCGAAAACTGTCGAAAACAAGAATTCCTGGCACACGTTTAATTTTTTTAGGAAATATTCGGAAACAGTGTCAAATTCAAAATATTCACAAGCACCATTCTTATAGGAAATATTCGAAAACTGTGTCAAATACAAGAATACTTGGCATACGTTTAATGTTTATGGGAAAATGTTCTGAAACTGTGTCTAATGCAAAAAAAAACACTGACGCACGTTTCATTCTTATTTTGAAATATTTCATAAACTGTATCAAATTCAAAAATACCTGGCACACGCATCATTCTTATACGAAATTTTCGGAAACTGTCAAATACAAAAAAACATGGAGACGTTTCATTCATAAAGGAAACGTCCGGAAATTTTGTCAAATCAATAATACCTGGCACACGTTTCATCCAATGTTATGAAACTGTCAAATACAAAATACCTGGCACACGTATAACTTTCATAGGAAATTTTCTGAAACTGTCCAAGTTCTGCATGCTTGAGCATTGATATCAAACTGTTCATCACTTCTATACTCACCAGTGACTTTAGCCAATTCAAAAGCTGATCTGTAACGGAAGCAGTCTGGATTCGGTTATGGTAAACAAACTCAGATACGTGCCGGCGAGGCTGCGGTACAGACTTTACTGTGAAGGCCGCACTTGACAAGGAGTTCAAACACTGCGTCATACAGCCAGCCCGCCTGGTATGTGGGTTGGTATACTGACAAGACTGATCTGATACCCCTGGCGGACCAGCTGCCGGATCACATTTCTCGTGTGGTTTGTTCCGCTATATACGTCACGGGGTTTACTTGTTATGTATGTGTATGTCATAATTTTAGCTCAGCTAACTGAGAGTCAACTGAGGTATAGCAATGATGCTTTGCCCATCGTCCGTATGGTCGTCAAGGCACCAATCGTAACCGCTGGACCTGAAACTTCTAACTAAACATGCAGGGAGGTCAAGTAAAAAAAACTCCCTGGAAACCTGACATTTGGTCACGATGACCTATATCCTCCGAGCCATGGGGCTTGTTTAATTGTAGTCCCCAGAATCATTAAAATTTTGAAACGAAAATTCAAACATTTTGATAATTAAGGCATGGATTGCCCTGGATCTTGCCTTTAATATTGATCATGAAATAATAGTTCAGCCAGTTCCCCCGAAATGTTACGGTACCTCAACTTTTTTTTTAATATTTGTGATATTTTAATATTTTTAATCCATATATCCGCCCCTCATATCAGCTAAATTAGGTCATCATCACTCGACCCGGTATGGCGGTATCGATCTTAATCAAATAAAAGGCTGAAATGCGGTGACCCAATTCTACCTCTCCTCCGGCTGGTACATGTATAGCTCAGGGCCTACATATACATAATGCAAAATTGATTGCTTTACTCTTGTGTTTTGTTTTATGTTTCCGTATAGAAACATGTATATGGGAGACATAAAGCCTGTTTATTTTCCCCCAATAAAACTTAAATACTGTTTGTTTTAGGTCGTAGAACTGGCAAAAATCCCTATATCCCTAAATCAGTCCAAAAGCTGTTTTAGATTCATATTAGAACCCTAAAGTATACTTTATTATTCCCCCGTCGTAGGAGGAGGACTAAGTACTGTACTAAAATGGTCCGGGTTTGTCGGTCCATCCGTCCCGCCCCATTCTTTAACCACATATCTCTAAAAAAAACCTTACTACTTCCTTCACCAAATTTTAACAGACTTACTCGGCACATGACTGACATGTGATAATAATCTGCTGGTGGCGCCGCCTCTGTTAAACGACTTTCTGCGCTCCGAAATGGTCTTTTTTCACTTTACTTAAGATAAGTCAGTAAATAAGAACACTTTATCCTTCAAATCATGTGCAAGGAATGCTTGGAGGGGAAAATGAATACTATATTGAAAAGAATTATTAGTCCCCCGCCGTAGGAGGGAAGACAACTAAAATGATCCGCGTCCGTCCGTCCCAGCCCTTCTTTTACTTGATATCTCTTAAACCCCTGGTTATTTCTTGACCCAATTTTATACACGTGTTAGTCACATGACGAGTTTTCATTGTGTTAAATCTACTTTTCCCGGCCACAGTTGTGTTTCCCTATAAATTTGGATAATTCAGTAAATAAGAAAGCTGAAGCCTCTTAGTCATACACACAGATTCCTTAGAGCATGAGAATTGAATGAATACTTAATGGAATAGGATTATTTTTAAAATGATGTTATAATATGTCTTTGAATTTTGCTGATCAGCAAATTCTGTATTTTTATAATTCCATTTTTTTGTGTGCAAAATCTTTTATCTTGTGAGCTGCTGTAAAGATTATTTAAGAAATTAAATGAGCCTTACCTGTAAGGTGAAATTTGATTAGGATTCTATTTCACACCACTGGTGCGAGGGGAACATATGAGATGGTAATCCTATCTCTCTGGTCAGACTTCAGCGTTGAATAAACATATACAGACAGATAATGATGAAATCATTATCAGGGTGGGGAAACAGCCCTAATTGGGTGGGCATATGTTCCCCTCGCACCAGTGGTGTGAAATAGAATCCTAATCAAATTTCACCTTACAGGTAAGGCTCATTTAATTTCTTAATTCTATTTCACCCCACTGGTACTCAGAGACCATATGAGACTTTAGAGTGTATATGTTTATGAAACAACATAAACGAATGCTGTACATTCTACTTTACTGTACCTCACAATCCATATACAAGCACGTATAAAAAGATGCATCAAAACAAATAAAATCTGGCAGCTTAGACATATGACCAAAAGTCTAGCTATTACTCTTGTAATACTGCCTTTTCAAAACTGTTAGACTTTGTAACATGTAATTGATAATATTTCCTGAAAGTGGATTCAGATTTCCAACCTCCTGCTGACAAAATGTCTTGTATCGGCAGAGCTCTTGATGCTTTGGAAGTGGAGGCTGATCTTGTACTGTGAGCTTTATAAATATTAGTATCAATGCCTGCCTCCCTCATAACTGCTTTAAGCCATCTAGCTACAGTATCCTTTGTTACTCCATCATGAGGTGAAACAAAACTAATCAACAATTGTCTACTCTTTCTAATATTAACAGTTCTATATAAGTATTCTTTAATTACAGTCAAAATACACAGGCGTCTATCCGGTGCATAACCTTTAAAAGTTAAAGGTTTCAGATGATATCTTGGAGAGGATTGTTTAATCAATTTGTCCACAATAAAAGTACATTTGGAACTTCCTAGTTCCATAGAATCCAAATTAAGTAAATGTAAAGTTTGAATCCGTTGTCCTGACAGAATTGCCAGAAGCATTGTCAGCTTCAAAGTCAATTTCTTTAAGGTTAATTTCCTTACTGGAGCCCACTGTTTTAAGAGAGTCAGTACCACAGATACATCCCATGTCTGCATGTATCTGGGTAAAGTGGGCCTTTGCTGAAATACCCCTTTCATAAAACGTTGCACCAGCGGATGTTGGCCGACTGAACTTTGTCCCGAGTTGATTATTAATAAAGATGATAGTGTGCTTCTGCAAGTGTTCAATGCACTGTAACTAGCACCTGTCTCATATAAACCTGACAAAAAATGCAAAACCTGTTCTATTTTAGGATTAAATGTGTCATAGTTTTCTGAAGTAGCGAATCTAATCCATTTTGCAAAATAAGTGCTGTACTGTTTTTGCGTTGTGGGTCTCCATGACTGTATAATGCAGTCTGTAGCAAGTTGTGGAATCCCTTTCTCTTTAAGGGATTCCCGGAGCATTTCACTCCAAGTAGGTACATTTTCCTGTGAAGGGGATGTAGGACATCTGGTTTGTGTTGGAGGCCCAGCAGGTGACGATGTGGGGTAAACAATACTGGCCTCTCGCACATGAGACGCATTAGCTGGGGAAACCAAGGCTGTCCGGTCCAGTATGGTACTATCAGAACACCTGTTGCTTGATCGTTCTCTATCCTTTGTAACACTCTTGGAATTAGGCTGAAAGGTGGGAAAGCATAGAAATTAAAATCTTGCCAGTTAATCACAGATGACAGAGCATCTATAGCAAAAGCAAATGGGTCCGGACGCCATGCCACATATTTGTCAATTTTCTTGTTTAATCTAGAGGCAAACAGATCTATGTCCATCATTCCAAATCTTTCCACCATCATGCGGAAGATTGATTCATGTAATGACCACTCAGTGTCATCATTAAAATGTCTACTTTCAAAATCCGCCTCATTGTTCAAATGGCCGGGTAAATGAGAGCATGACAGCCATATCCTTTTACTTTTACACCAAAACCAAATGTCTCTGGCGACTTCATTACATTCTGGTGATTTAGAACCACCCATATTGTTAATATAAGCCACTGCAGTTGTGTTGTCAATCATGACATGCACATGTATATTTTCCAATGAGTGACAGAAACACTTCAAAGCAAACAGAACTGCTTTGGCCTCGAGGACATTGATTGATGATAGTGCTTCAACAGGCGACCATTCACCTCCCGTTGACCTGCCTGGGGCCACGCATCCCCAGCCTCTTTTGCTGGAGTCGGTTTTGATAACCAGGTCAGGTTTCCTCCTGATGATAGGCTTTGTGGTATGCTGGACATTATCTGCCCACCATGCTATGTCAGCTATGGCCCTGGTTGACAGCTCCATACCAGCATTGTAATCTCCAGCAGCCTGTTTCAGGGCTTCATTCTTATCCCTATCAAGTTGTCTATAAAACAACTTGCCCATCGGGACAGCTGGGAAACAAGATACCATTTTCCCAACGAGCTGTGCTACTAATTGTATTCTTACAGTTTTCTTATTTAGTATATCATTGCAAAGACTTTCTAATTTCCTTGCCTTTCCCTCAGTGAGTTTAACACTCATTGTGGTCGAATCTAAGACAAAACCAAGAAAATCTAGTCTGGTTGAAGGGGTAACTACAGATTTTTCACCATTTACTGTAAACCCAAGCCTGGTGAATATGTCAATAGTCATTCTGACATACTTAGTACATTCTGACCATGAACTAGCTGTTAAAAAAGTGTCATCAATGTAAATTATAGACATTACACCTTGTTTCCTCAACCAATTCATGATGACTTTTGTAAGTTTTGTGAAAAGTCTGGGCGCGGGAGCCAGTCCCATAGCCATGCAGCAGAACTGTAGAAGCTGCCCTTCCCAGATAAATCTCAAATACTTTCTGTGAGCCTCAAAAATCTTCACCGAATAATATGCCTTCTCCAAGTCTACCGAGGCCATGTAACAATCCTTAGACATTAGTCTTAAGGCCATATCCAAATTTTCCATTTTGAAATGTTTGTATTCCAAAAAAGAGTTGAGTTTTTTCAAATTTAAAATTACCCTGACCCCACCGTCTTTCTTTGGTCTAATAAAAATATTGGATAAAAACTGGCCTGTCTCAGGTTCTGCTGTTTCAATGACCCCCATCTGCATTAAGGATGTAATCTCATTATCAATAAGTTCAGTTTCTTTCTCAGAGAATTTGATTTGGGATGGTATTCTGCCCTGTATTGGTTTCTCTACAAATTCCAATTTATAACCTTCTTTCACTATTTTCAGTACATAAGGATCTGATGTCATCAATTTCCACTGATCATAACACTCAGAAATACTGCAGGCCTTAAATGGCGTATTTCTAGTTCCTGCTTTATCTGATTTGGGAGAATTATCTTTACTTACCACCGTGGTCGATTTCAGTAAAATTGGCGGTCGTAGTTGGTTTGACTGTTGTACCTGTTCTTTGGATACTGGCCTTTCTTTCCCTGTGGTTTCTTTTTGTGATGATGAGGCCCACTCCCCCAGTTTTTTGCCTGTTTTTGGCGAGGCCTGTAGTCCCCCTGATAATCAAATTGTTTCCTTTTCTTAGGTCTAATCTGTTCCTGGACCTTGTTTGTTTTGTGGATGTCTTCCACTTGTTTTGGGATATCATCCCCAAACAGTTTGTCTGTTATTGGGGTTTCTTTAGAACAAAGATGAGAAACCTCAGGAGACAAGAAAGGTCTACACAACTCTCTCCTGACAAAATGCAGTTCATGCCTGCCATGGTTGCTGAGCATAAGCGCATCAGACAATTTCCTAATTAATTCCTTGATGGTACCAGGATTCCATTCTTTGGATTTCAGGGACTCTGACAGGGTGCCCATTACTTGCAGAATCGCTACAGAAGCAGCTTGAGTCATTTTTTGACTGTTCTGAATTCTGACATCAATCTTTTGCCTTTTTTCAGGCATTAGCCTCCAAACCTCATGGTTTACTTTTACGCCTTTGTAGGCCTCAAAATTTTCAGGTTTAGGATATGATTTTATCTTATCCTCCATTTTTTGTCTGTCAGCAAATCCCTCCCAAGATTTGGTGGCAATCTTAAGCAATTTCTCTGTTAACTTAGGCCCTACTTTTTCGTTATCCTCTAGGGAAGTAACAATTTCACCTAGGAAATCCTCAGGCCCTGATCCTGATTCTGAATCAGAATCATTTCCATCTGATAAGTCCTCAATGATGTCAGCCACCTCCTCTATATCATTAGCTCTACTTGGTTGGGACTTTCCTTCACTGAGCTTGCTGATGAGCCCATCAATTTTTTCATTTTGTTTTTTCAAAACCTCCTGTTGGCTCATTATTAATTGCAGCAATTGTTGATTGCTGATGGTCTCCTCATCTGCCAAAGGTTGCCCTTTGTTTGGGCCTGCAGATACTTGGCTAGAAACTTGGCCTTTACTGGCCTCTAGCCTGCTATATCTGTCCTCATAAGCATCAGATAACTCTCCCTCCGAATCTGAACTGGGCATGCTTATAATCACAAAAAACGTACTCACCAAGTCAGTCTGCCATATAAATCCAAAACAAACCAAAGAAAAGTTCCTCACTTGTCCCTGGGGCACACCCACAATGTAAAGCTCAGATAACACTACAACGCTACACAGCTACACACGTCTTGACCTCTCGAAAGCTAGGACCACACTGACCAGAGAGATAGGATTACCATCTCATATGGTCTCTGAGTACCAGTGGGGTGAAATAGAATACCATGTTTGGCGTACACAATCATCATTTGCCAACTGTTTAATATTTCACCAGCAGATGGCACCACTTGTGGTTGTGTCCTCTCCGGGAGGTAAAATGTTATTTTTTTTTTGTTATTGTGATTTTGTCTGGAAATGTCAACTGTATCATTCATATACCATTATCACATCTTCCCTGGAGCAAGAGAAATAAATGCATGTGAATGGTTTATTGTATCCCCAGACTGAGAAATCGGGGATATTATGGTTTTGATTCGGTTTTGTGGCCACAGACAAATCTTGTGAGTGTGATAAGGGGCAACTTCAAGAATTAGTGGCAAGACAAGGGGCAAGATAAGGGGCAAGATCAAGAATAAGGGGCAAGATAAGGGGCAAGTTCAAGAATAGGGGCAAAATAAGGGGCAAGTTCAAGAATAGGGGGCTAGATAAAGGGCAAGTTCAAGAATAGGGGGCAAGATAAAGGGCAAGTTCAAGAATAATGGGGATGATAAGGGGCAAGTTCAAGATTAAAGAACATGAT
The DNA here is from genome assembly GCA_026874595.1 of Sipunculus nudus. NCBI lineage: Eukaryota > Metazoa > Annelida > Sipuncula > Golfingiida > Sipunculidae > Sipunculus > Sipunculus nudus. The sequence continues at coordinate 50,574,602 of CM049312.1, forward strand.
AAGGGGTGTAAATGCACATAATTACTTTGTAACAAGAACATACATATTTATTGTTTACAATAAGAAAATAAGAAACAAAAAAATTGTATGTCATTGCTGGGGTTTGAACCAGGGACCTTCGGGTTTTAGGTGTGGCTTGCGGGACTGCCTAAAACGCGTGCACGCCTGCGTGCACGCCTACGTGCACGCAGTTTCGACTGCCTTAGCAAGTGCCTAAATCGCGTGCGGCCGGATTTTGCGGACAACAACGTCTGACCAGAAAAAAAGTTATTGTGGGGTGTGTTTTGTTAATTTGTATGATGAAACTTATTATTATTCATTATTATATATATATATATATATATATATATATATATATATATATATATATGGTTTATGTTAATATTATATTTATATAATTTATGTGGGTATTAACATAAACAGTATTCATTATGAATATTTTTTTCACTGTTCATATGTGAGAAATTATAAAAGAATTAATTATTATTAGTCATTTGATTTAAATAATCATAAAAGACCGAATTTGATTATTAAATTCATATTTAGAATACAATTATCACTAATAATATTTCTTGGGTGTCTTTATTCTGAGGAAGTGAACTGAAGCCACATACTGGTTACAACAAAATTATTTACAACAAACACAACATATACAGAAATATGTGATACAATAAATATGTACAGAATATCATTACTGTTATAACAGGCAAAAAAAAAAAGGACAAAGTGAAATATATTATGAAAAACAAGTTACTGAGACATATACCACGTATACCAATCCAACTAAACACGTACTAGCCATTCTAGAATAATTAATATGGATTTAAAAATAAAAATTGACCATGTAACAACCAAGAACTTGAATGTGAAATATATATTTTTATTACATTTTACCCTATTTACATATGTGACAAATCCATCTTTTTCTACTAAGTTCTAGATTTCCAAGATTACATGAAAAAAGAAACCATTTATCACAACTGTCACATTGAACCATTTCAGAAATACCGTCAGTTAGTTGTATTCAAATGGACACAATAACTAAAACTTTTTATAAGTGTAAAATCTAAGATCACTATCCCAGATTATGCTAATTTTATACATAATTTTTTACATTTTAATTAAGATATATATTACAGTTCAGTTATTTTGCAGGTCACTTTAGCGATATGACTAATCCTTATATTTTAAATACATACAGCAAAAATGAATTAATGATTAGATCCTTTGATGTTTTGATTGCCTGTGACTGGTTGAGTAAATCATAGCTTCTGTATTACATTGGCCATTATTCCAGTGAATGTTTGGCAAAATTGGCATCCACATTTAACATTTAATGGCACCAAACTTAAAAATTTAGACAATTAAGAATTCATGTAAACTGGTACCTGTCCTATTGTACCAGTACATAACTGATGTAATTATTCCATTATTAATATATATATATATATATATATATATATATATATATATATATATATAGCGAAAGTTAAGATAAACAGTGACGCCTTTTAGATAGACTAACTAGTTTAAATTATTAACACACGAGCTTTCGAAGATATATATATATATATATATATATATATATATATATATATATATATATACTAGTATATATATATATATATATATATATATATATATATATTCCTGTCAAAATTGGTAGGCTATTATCAATAGATATATAAATTGGGCCATTGCTTTGAATTATAAACAGGTACTTTCAAAATGGTAATGTCTGTCTTTTAGTTTTTACATCTTTTATTCTGCAAGTATTGAATGCATGACGTTGAAGTAGTAAAAAGCCATGGAACTTTGTAAGTAATAAAGAAGACACAAGGTGTCATAATAAATTTAATGGGGTAAATAATACGGAACATGTTATTACAAAACGATATTTGCAACGCGTATACTTACTGGATCATTGCCTCCAAGTATAGTCATTTTCATACATAATTTTTAGCTCAGCTGACTGAAAGTCATCTGAGCTATAGCGATCACTCTTTGTCCGTCGTCCGTCTGTCCGTCTGTCCGTCTGTCTGTCTGTCCGTCTGTCCGTCTGTCCGTCTGTCCGTCCGTTAACCAGGCACAAATCGTAACCGCTGGACCTAGAACCTTGTAACTTGGGATTCTGAGAGGTCCATAAAAAATCTCCTTGGAAACCAGAAATTAGGTCTCTGTTACCCATATCCTTCGAGCTATGTGGCCCCAAAGTACCCCCCAGAAAAGTCAAAAATTTCATACAAAAACTTCAATATCTCATTAACTACTTGACTGATGGTCATGATTTTTGGCATACATATTGATCATGAGATGTTACATCACTTCCTGCAGACTGGTGGCGCCACCTGTTTTTTTTTCGATTTTTTACGAATTTTTTTCTCTATTTTTGAGACCTTTAAAAATGTGAACATCTGTTAACAAGGCACAAATCATAAAGACTGGACTTAGAATCTTAATTCTTGACACACTGAGAGGTCCATGAAAAATCTCCTTGGAAACCAGAAATTAGGTCTCTGTTACCCATATCCTTTGAGTTATGGGGCCCCAAAGTACCCCCCAGAATAGTAAAAAATTTCATACAAAAACTTCAATATCTCAATAACTACATCACTGATGGTCTTCATTTTTGGCATACATATTGATCATGAGATGTTCGATCAGTTCCTGCAGACTGGTGGCGCCACCTGTACTGTTTGATTTTTTACGATTTTTTCCTCTATTTTTGAGACCTTTGAGGATGCTGTCATCTGTTAGAGTGGCACAAATCATAACGACTGGACCTAGAATCTTCATTTTCGACACACTGAGAGACCTATAAAAAGTCTCCATGGAAACCAGAAATTAGGTCTCTGTAACCCATATCCTACGACCTATGGGGCCAAAAATTACCCCCCAGAATAGTCAAAAATTTCATACAAAAACTTCAATATCTCATTAACTACATCACTGATGGTCATGATTTTCGACATACATATTGATCATGAGATGTTTCATCAGTTTGTGCAGACTGGTGGCGCCACCTGTATTTTTCAATGTTCACGAATTGTTTTCTCCATTTTTGAGACCTTTAAGGATGTAGTTATCTGTCAACAGGGTACAAATAGTAACGACTGGACCTAGAATCTTCGTTCTTGACACACAGGGAGACCCATGATAAGTCTCCATGGAAACCTGAAATTTGGTCTCTGTTACCCATATCCTTTGAGCTATGGCACTCCAAAGTACAGCTCAGAATAATGGAAAATTTGATACAAAAGCTTAAGTATCTGAACAACTAATGCAGAGATAACCATAATTGTTTGCATGGATATTGATCATGGAGTGTTTCATAAGTTTCTGCAGACTGGTGGCACCACCTGTATTTGTTCGGTTTTTTTTACAAAATTTTTCTGTATTTTTGAGACCTTTAAAGATATGAACATCTGTTAACAGGGCACAAATCATAAAAACTGGACCAAGAATCTTCATTCTTGACACACAGGGAGACCCATGAAAAGTCTCCATGGAAACTTGAAATTAGGTCTCTGTTACCCATATTCTTTAAGTTGTATGGGTCCAAAATACCCCCCCCCCCCCCCCCAGAATAATGGAAAATTTGATACAAAAACTGCAGTATTTCAATAACTACAACACTGATGGTCATGATTTTCGGCATACATATTGATCATGAGCTGTTCCATCAGTTTCTGCAGACTGGGTGTGCCACCTCTATTTTTTTTTTTCAAATTTTTACGAATTTTTTTCTTTTTTTTGAGACCTTTAAAGATGTGGTTATCTGTCAACAGGGTACAAATCGCAACAACTGGACCTAGAATCTTCATTCTTGTCATGCAAGGAGGCCCATGAAAGGTGCCTGTGGAAACTTGAAATTAGGTCTCTGTTACCCATATCCTTCAAGCTATAGGACTCCGAAGTATCCCTCAGAATAATGGACAATTTGATACAAAAACTGAAGTATCTGAACAACTAATGCAGAGATCACCATGATTTTTTGAATGGATATTGACCATTAAGTGTTTTTATTAGTTTCTGCAGACTGGTGGAGCCACCTGTATTTTTGTATCCGCCAAAACGAAGTTTTGCGGATACTATGTTTTTGACCGAGTTCCTCCGCCGCCGCGGCGTTCGTTTCCAGAGAGCTCCTCGGAGACTAATGGACCGATTTTTCCCAAACTTACACCTATTATCGGGTCACATGTGAACTGGTGCCTAACCAATTTGCATTGACCTCTGACCTTTCCTCTCTATCCAGTGTCCATTTGTGGGTCTGTTTCCACTCATAAACCCTCATATCTCGGGAACCGTTTGACCGATCAGGAAATAAAATTGATACAAATGTAGCCCTTGGATTGCTTTATAACATACACAAAAAATGGTGGCGCCACCTGTAACCATGTTTGCACAGTGTCCATCTGTTCATCTGCCTTGGGTTAAAATCACTCATATCTCTGCAGTGAATTGACTAATTCACCTGAAATTCGTCATGTGTATACATCCAGGATAGCTTTCTTGATTTTATGACAGGTGGCGCCACCTACGTTCACGTTCACACTGATGACATCCAAGCTTATATCTCGGGAACCGTTTGACCGATCAGGAAATAAAATTTATACAAATGTAGCCCTTTGATAGCTCTGTAATATACACAAAAAATGGTGGCGCCACCTGTAACAATGTTTGCACAGCGTCTGTATGTTAGTCTGCCGTGGCCTAAAATTACTCATTTCTCTGTAGTGGATCGACATAACTGCCTAAAATTTTGCAGGTTTATACATCGTGGACAGCTTTCTTGATTTTATGACAGGTGGCGCCACTACATTCTAGTTAACGCTGGACACATCCAAGCTCATATCTCAGGAACCATTTGACCGATTGGGCCAAAATTGTGCATGTGTTTAGATCTCACATAGGTCTTTATCATACACAAAACTGGAGGGGTTACCTGGAAAGATTTTTGCACAGTGTTTGTCTGTTTGTCTGCCATGGGCAAAAATTGCTCATATACATGTAGTGGTTTGACTTTTCTGCCTATAATTTTGCAGGTGTATACAACTTGGACAGCTTTCTGGATTTGTGGTAGGTGGCACAACCTACATACACATTTAGGCTGCAGACATCCATGCTAATATGCAACATACCTCACTCTATTTCCCCTTGCCACTCAATCCATGCCTCACTATCTGATTTTGGCAGATACATGTAGTCACTTGTCGGTTACCCGTATTCTAGTTTTAAAAGTTTACACATTTTTCTCTATTTTTGAGATATATAAATACAGACTAAATCTTGGCCTGTTGGTTAATCTGTTTGATGCTTCAGTTGAATGGGTATATACTACCATTCTGATGATAAAATTTCCTTTTGCGAATCTCTTCCCAGTCAGCTGAGCGTCATGACCCATGGGTCACTTGTTTACATATTTATCTTTCCGTCCGCCCTCTTTGCCATTCAATTAAAAAATGGACTCCTCAACTGCTTTTTTCCAAGTAAACCTGTTGCAGCATGCAGTGTTACGTCGCCGTTACTCCCCGCGTCGTGGCTATCATTCATTCTTGTGATGTACAGCTGTAATCTACATATTAATAGTAAAAAAATATTCATGTTATTCCCCGCATAAATTATATAAAGTTCCCTCAGACAAACTAACAAAACACCCCTAAAAATAACTATTTTTCTGGCCAGACGTTGTTGTCCGCAAATCGGGCCGCACGCGGTTTAGGCACTTGCTAAAGCAGTCGAAACTGCGTGCACGTAGGCGTGCACGCGTTTTAGGCAGTCCCGTGGCTTGCTCCCTGTTGAGCTATGTTTGTTATGTCATGGATCATATCACACAGGGTAATGACCAGAGGTCACTGTGTACAGACACTATAATCATGTGACAGTTAGGTCATTTCCTGTTTGTAAGACCAAAGCAGCATGGCAGTATGACCAGAGCTCCTTGTAACCTTGTGTACCCTTAGGCAGAGCCCACACAGAGTTTCCAACCGTGTTCCGTGTTCCGTGTACCGTGTTCCATTTCAACGTCTTACGTTCCAAGTGGCAATTGTTATCATCGAGACACCATAGTATGCCAGCCATTATAAGGAACATATGTGTGCTATTGTACAACGATTCAACGTCTATTCAACGTGTTAGAGCATATTACAAAAGAAAGATGGAACTTAAGGAATATAGTCTTGGTCTCTGTGTTATTGTGTGGCAAAAGGATTATACCAGTGTGTGTGTTGAAACGTCCTAACGCAACTGCACCAACATTAGTTTGGAAACTCTCTTGGCTCAGTGTTATAGTGACCGATGTAATGAGACTGTAGCCAAGTAGTTCGTCCATGTGACTCATACAGTATCTATATGTGCAAGAATCAAAACGGACTACCGTTATAACAATGAACATGTACACAAAACCGTCTGCTATACTGCATGCTTAAAATGCTATGATATGCATTTAAGTGAACGCAACCCTGTGAACAAATGATCGTCAGTTTGAATTTTATGTGTCTCACTTCTTGTTGCATAATACAGAGACCTCTACGTCTGTGCATACAAGTTAAGTCTTCTGGTGATTTGTGATTGTGATATATTCTATCATGGATGGTACAGCCAGTGTTCATGACAAGGTTAGCAGTTCTCCTGATATGATTCAACCTGGACTATCTACTACAGATCGTGACTCTTCCCGAACAAGAACTATGACGGATAAGGGTCGGACAGAAATGCAACGTATATTAAAAAACAGACAAACAGCTGCCTTAGCAGCAGTCACAAAAAAGCGAAATGAACTCTCAAAATTTATGTCGGATGTAAATAATTTGCATCTAGTTAAATCGGGCCTTGATAGCTTGAATGAAATGTTTCTTAGTTATCAACAGTGTTACATAGCCCATTTTGATGTGTTAACCTCTGTAGACGAACAAGACTCTGAAAGTAGGCGTTTCGATGAAAAAGAAGCTTCAGTTTTACAATTTCAGGACATGAAATGTCTGAACAAATAGAGGGTTCTGTGGTTGTGTCTCATCAGTCACATTGGTCCACTACTAGTGCTAGGTCTTCAGCTGCATCTGCTCGTGCTAGAGAGAAGGCAAAGTTAGCAGCCTTAATGGTAGAGCGTGATACTCTGGCAGAACGCCATGCGCTGGAAGCGAAAACTAGACAGCTTAATTTAGATATTGAAATAGCTAAAACTCAAGCTAGAGAAAATGTTTTTGCTGAGGCAGAACTGATGGAAACACATCAAAACACCCTGCCACCCAAAAGTAATACTCTGAAAAAATCTTCAGAGCCCTCAGCAGCGCAAGCAAATACTGTTAATACTGTGACTTCTAGGAATATGCATGTGCCGCCATCTGTATCCCCCCCTGTAAATCCAGCATCTCATATTGAAGGCATTGATACTAGTTCACCGATAGGACATAGAACAACAGCTCTTGATCCTGCTGCTGAAATATTCACTCCCAAACCGCTGCTAAGTGATTCAGTTAGGCAGAAAGCTATCAGCTCAAGCCAATACCAGGATCAACAGATGGTAGGCATTTGTCAGCAGCTTTCCACTGCTTCTACATTACCCCAAATGGAAGTTCCAAAGTTCAAGGGTGACGTCATGGAGTACAACGCATTCATCATGGCCTTTGATACCAGAATAGCTTCGCGGGCGTCCAACGATGCCGACAGATTGTACTATCTGGATCAGCACCTTCAAGACGATCCTAAATCCCTAATAGGTGGTTGCTTGTATATGGAACCAAGTATAGGTTACCTCACAGCCAGGTCGTTACTCCATAAAGAATATGGTGACCCTTACAAAATCTCCATGGCGCATGTCAATAAGTTGTTGAAATGGCCTCAAATAAAGTATGATGATTGTCTCTCGCTGAGGCATTTGGCACATTTCTTGGTTAAATGCCTGAACGCGTCGAAGACAATGCCTCACATGGAAGTGCTTCATCATGCTCCTAACATGCAGGCTATTGTGTGTAAACTTCCAACATACTTGCAGAACAAGTGGTGTGACAAAGCAACAAATGTCAAACGTGAAAGTGCAAGAGTTACTACATTCACAGACCTTGTAAGTTTTGTTCAACAAGCAGCTGAAGCTGCTAGTGATCCTGTCTATAGCAGAGAAGCATTGAGAAAGAGTGATGCACAATTTAAGTCCACAGGCAGGACATCCTCCAGTTATAAACAAACTTCTCACAAACAGAAAAGCTCAAGTTTTGCTACGTCTGTGAACACCAGTGGTAGTATGAAACAAGATCAAACTACGGTAAGGCATAAAGATGTAAAGAAACATAAAGTGCCCTGTATCTTATGCCAGAAAGAACATGATCTTGATGAGTGTGATGAATTCTTGAAAAAGGATCTCACAGAGAGACGAAATTTTTTGAAAGACAAGCGTGCTTGTTTTGGGTGCTATGGGCTAAATCATATATCCAAAGGATGTACACGTAAACACACATGTAAACAGTGCGGAAAGAGACATCCAACAGCACTACATGATGAAGCGTTCATTGCTACAAGAACTGTGGCAAACACAGTTCCAGCCATTGAAGATAATAATAACATTGCAAGTTCTAACGTGTTACAGAGCACTTGTAATGCCACGGACGCTGACTCCAGAATACTACATGAGATCCTTCCTGTTAAGATATGGCAAAAAGGCAGTAAACAGGTTGTATCAACTTATGCCCTTTATGATAACGGAAGCAGTGGGTGTTTCATTACAGACGAACTGAAGTCGAAACTAGGTGCCAGTGGTAATGAAGTCACACTACAATTACGGACAATGCACGGGCTTTCTTGCGTTAAGACGAGCGCAATCAATGATCTAATTGTCTCTGATTGGTCAGGTGGGAACCCAATACAACTGCCAAGGACCTATCAGAGAAAAGAGATACCTGTTGACCATCAAAACATTCCGCGCCCCGAAGTCCTTAGTAAGTGGCCACACATGAAAGACGTTGTTCAAAAGATCCCAAAATATATACCAAATATGGACATAGGCCTTCTTGTGGGTAGTAATTGTCCAGCTGCCCTAGAACCAATACAGGTAATACCTACTCAAGGCGATGGACCATTTGCTGCGAAGTTACGTCATGGTTGGACTGTGAACGGCCCAATACGTATACAATCTAATGCAGAGACTGTCACTTGTAGTCGAATCCTTGTGAGAGAAGTCGAGCATACAAAGGAGCTCATTTCTCCTACTACAGTTTTGAGATTACTTGAACTTGATTTCAATGAGAAACCAACAAAACAGCCAGGTGAACGAAGCCTCTCACAAGATGACATTCATTTCTTGGCTAAAGATGATCAAGGTATTCATATGTCAGATGGCCACTATGAAGTACCCCTACCATTTCGCAACGTGAATGTCATCATGCCTAACAATAAGGAGCAAGATATCAAACGTGCACAATGGCAGTAAAGGAAAATGCTCCGAAATGACAAGTAACGAGAAGACTATGTGGCCTTTATCAACAACCTACTAAAGCAAGGTTATGCTCGAAAAGTCCCAAATGATTGTGTGGAAACAGATACAGGGAAGGTTTGGTACCTCCCACATCATGGGGTATACCACCCTAAAAACCTAACAAGATACGGGTGGTCTTTGACTGCAGTGCAACTTTTGATGGAACATCCCTAAACGATCGGCTACTGCAAGGTCCTGATCTGACCAATTCTCTCATTGGAGTCTTGACCAGATTCAGAGAGGAACAGATAGTATTCATTGGAGACGTGGAAGCAATGTTCCACCAAGTACACATTCCTCATAGCCAGTGCAATTTCTTACGCATTCTGTGGTGGCCAGATGGCGACCTAGGTAAGGATCTCCATGAATATCAAATGACTGTTCACCTGTTTGGGGCCGTATCCTCCCCCAGCGTATGCAATTATGCACTGAGAAAAATTACTGAGGACTTCAGTCTGAAACCATCAGTTGCTCACACAATCAAACGAAATTTCTATGTCGATGACTGTCTCAAGTCTGTAGCTACTGAACAAGAGGCTATTACGGTAATACAGGACTTGCGTTCTGCTTGCAAAGCAGGCGGGTTTAACCTAACCAAATTTGTTAGCAACAGTCGAAGCGTTCTTGAATCTATTCCTCCAGCAGACAGGGCTAAGGAGTTACAAGCTTTCGACCTTGACCGTGACGAATTGTCAGTCGAACGCACTCTAGGCATTCAGTGGTGCATATCAACAGATCAGTTCGGTTTCTCGTTTATCCTCAATTCTAAATCAGCAACAAGAAGGGGGATTTTGTCCATTGTGTCTTCTGTCTTTGATCCGCTGGGCTTTATTGCACCCTTCATCTTACCAGCAAAGAAACTCCTTCAAGATCTATGCAAAGAACAAAACTTAGGTTGGGATGACGAGATATCAGAGCAATACCAAGTACGCTGGCAAAGATGGTTAGGAGAACTAACGTCACTGGGGAAAATGTGACGTAGATGTATAATACGAAACGGTTTTGGACCTATTGCCTCTAGGCAGCTTCACGTATTCTCAGATGCCAGTACAATTGGCTATGCCTCTGTAGCGTAGCTTATCTACGGCTTTGAAACACTGAAGGCAAAATCCACTGCTCCTTTCTATTAGGGAAAGCCAGGCTAGCTCCTGTTCAACCAGTTAGATACCACGCTTAGAGCTTACAGCTGCTGTATTGTCAGTACATATAGGTCAGATGATGCTAAATGAACTGGATAACAAACCAGACAAGGTAGTGTACCATACGGACTCTACTACAGTACTACACTATATTAGAAATAACAAGAAACGATTCCCTGTTTTTGTTTCAAACAGAGTACGTGTGATCAGAGATTTTTCTGAGCCAAGCCAATGGAGATTCGTAGCAACTGAAAACAATCCTGCTGACGACGGATCTCGAGGTGTCAATGGCTACCAGATGTTAGAACGGAAAAGCTGGATCCAGGGACCAGAATTTCTGAGGTCAGCCGAGGAGAAATGGCCAAAACAGCCTGAGCCACCGCATTTTATGTGCCCTGATGATAATGGAGATGAACATACAGTCAACACAGCTGTAACATCAGTAAATGAAAAAATCAAGCCATTGGACAGGTTAATTCAACACTTTTCTGACTGGTATCGTCTCAAGAAAGCAGTAGCCTATTACCTGAGACTTCGGCAAATATTACATAATAAGCAACGCTGCTTACCTAGGCCAGGTGACACCAAGGGGCAAGTTCAAGAATAAAGAACATGATAAGTGGCAAGTTAAGAATAACGGACAAGATAAGGGGCAAGTTCAAGGATAATGGGGATGATAAGGGGCAAGTTCAAGGATAAGGGACAAGATAAAGTGTAAGTTCAAGATTAAGGGACAGGTCCAAGAATAAGGGGCAAGTTCAAGAATAAGTCCACTCGCCCACAAAGTTCATTCAAACCTTGATATGAATAAATAAAATGTTTATATGATAAGTGAAAAAATATTAAAAAATAAATCTCAATATTTTTTTCTCAACGTGAATATTGAAATTAGCCATTCAATATTTCTAAACCGAAGCAACAAACTGTAAATAAAATATGTGAATGCCACTAACATTATTTTGGTGAATTAGTCAGTCTCAGCATTTTTATATCTATTAAACTGCTATTAAGTCTGCTTCAACATTTCTTCTAAATAAGAGCATTGATATATATATATATATATATATATATATATATATATATATATATATATATATATATATATATATTTCTCAGATGGATGCTGATCAGAAAAACGCCATCATGATTCAAGTTTCATTTCTATAATACACCCAAACACTGTTTAATTTCTCATAGTGTAATGCTTTGATTTATTATAGCTTGAAGATAATAGGCGTAGCCAATTTACAGTTAGGCGTCCTTCATATTGCAAGGACTACCTTCAGAAAGATGCCTTATTACAAATTATATTTCTGTAATATGTTCATGATATTTGCCATATACTGTATAATTTAAGATTTCAGTCAAGTTGAATGGGCCTATTGGCAATCATCAATCGTGCATGATTATCAGTGAACCCCTTCCACCATATACACCTGTATTTCAATAAGTATCACTGCGTGGTCTACAGCCCCTTTATTTCATGTTCAATCTTAGTAGGACCTTGATCCCTGAACAAACACGGCATGAGGCTCACCCACGGATACAAAAAGCACGTGTGTGGGAAGGCTTCAAAGAGCCACATAATTATTAAGCATACTGAGGCTATAACATAACAGTACTATAAAGATGTTTGAAGTGAAATATTACTCACATGCTTGTGGACTGTGTAAACTGGTTTGTCACCACAGAGTCCCTTATATACAGACTAAACTTGTCAATAATTTGTGTAATTATTCAAGCATAGGCACTGTATGTTCAGATCAATCCCCTTATATATATATATATATATATATATATATATATATATATATATATATATATAAATGGCAGCTGAAGGAGGAAGACCGAATTGGAAACAATAGTGAGGCAACAAAAGCTGCGAATACAGTGTTTTGAATCATCATGGCACAAGGACGAAAAGCAGGGAATCACTGTTAGGTTTTTAATTAATGTACATATTTTATTTATGATTTATTTTTATTTTTCTACTTCTTACACTAGTAGTATTAATAAACCTTATTTTTATGTTAATGTAATGAAATTTTACAGGGCGATTATTAGAAAGATCTAGTTTAATTTCTATAACTGGATTGAGCCCATTGTTCATCATCTATTCAACGCAGCATCATCTGCACATATAACATTGTTATCATGTAAAAAACATGAAGGAAGTCGGCCCAGCTAGTTCTCCATAACTGTTAGGGATACTATTGCGAAATTGTCTCTCTTTCTCACTCTCTCTCTTTCTCTCTCTCTCTCTTTCTCTCTCTCTCTCTCTCTCTCTCACACACACACACACACAAACGCACTGATGAACTGGATGAAGGGGCATGCTGATCGAGCTGCTGCGGCACTTGGAGATATCGGACCTTTGCAATCTCGGACCACACGAGGTCGGACCATTTACTACGATCTCAGACCACAATCTCGGACCACACGAGGTCTGACCACTTACTACGATCTCAGACCACAATGTCGGACCACACGAGTTCGGACCACTTATTATGATCTCTGACCACAATCTTGGACCACACGAGGTCGGACCATTTACTACGATATCAGACCACAATCTCGAACCATACAAGGTCGGACCATTTACTACGATCTTAGACCACAATCCCGGACCACACGAAGTCGGACCACTTACCACGATCTCCGACCACAATCTCAGACCACACGAGGTCGGACCATTTACTACGAGCTCAGACCACAATCTCGGACCACACGAGGTCGGACCACTTACTACGATCTCAGACCACAATCTCGGACCACACGAGGTCGGACCACTTACTACGATCTCAGACCGTATTCTCGGACCACTGAGGTCGGACCATTTACTACGATCTCAGACCACAATCTCGAACCATACGAGGTCGGACCATTTACTACGATCTCTGACCACAATCTCGGAGCACACGAGGTCGGACCACTTACTACGATCTCTGACCACAATCTCAGACCATGATGTCGGACCTTTTAATACGATCTCAGACCACAATCTCGGAGCACACAAGGTCGGACTATTTACTACGATCTCTGACCACTATCTCGGACCACACGAGGTCGGACCACTTACTACGATCTCTGACCACAATCTCAGAGCACACGAGGTCGGACTATTTACTACGATCTCTGACCACAGTCTCGGAGCACACGAGGTCGGACCACTTACTACGATCTCTGACCACAATCTCGGAGCACACGAGGTCGGACTATTTACTACGATCTCTGACCACAGTCTCGGAGCACACGAGGTCGGACCACTTACTACGATCTCAGACCACAATCTCGGAGCACACGGGGTCGGACCACTTACTACGATCTCTGACCACAATCTCGGAGCACACGAGGTCGGACCACTTACTAAGATCTCTGACCACAATCTCGGACCACACGAGGTCGGACCACTTACTACGATCTCTGACCACAATCTCGGACCACACGAGGTCGGACCACACACTACGATCTCAGACCGTATTCTCGGACCACTGAGGTCGGACCATTTACTACGATCTCAGACCACAATCTCGAACCATACGAGGTCGGACCATTTACTACGATCTCTGACCACAATCTCGGACCACACGAGTTCGGACCACTTATTATGATCTCTGACCACAATCTTGGACCACACGAGGTCGGACCATTTACTACGATATCAGACCACAATCTCGAACCATACAAGGTCGGACCATTTACTACGATCTTAGACCACAATCCCGGACCACACGAAGTCGGACCACTTACCACGATCTCCGACCACAATCTCAGACCACACGAGGTCGGACCATTTACTACGAGCTCAGACCACAATCTCGGACCACACGAGGTCGGACCACTTACTACGATCTCAGACCACAATCTCGGACCACACGAGGTCGGACCACTTACTACGATCTCAGACCGTATTCTCGGACCACTGAGGTCGGACCATTTACTACGATCTCAGACCACAATCTCGAACCATACGAGGTCGGACCATTTACTACGATCTCTGACCACAATCTCGGAGCACACGAGGTCGGACCACTTACTACGATCTCTGACCACAATCTCAGACCATGATGTCGGACCTTTTAATACGATCTCAGACCACAATCTCGGAGCACACAAGGTCGGACTATTTACTACGATCTCTGACCACTATCTCGGACCACACGAGGTCGGACCACTTACTACGATCTCTGACCACAATCTCAGAGCACACGAGGTCGGACTATTTACTACGATCTCTGACCACAGTCTCGGAGCACACGAGGTCGGACCACTTACTACGATCTCTGACCACAATCTCGGAGCACACGAGGTCGGACTATTTACTACGATCTCTGACCACAGTCTCGGAGCACACGAGGTCGGACCACTTACTACGATCTCAGACCACAATCTCGGAGCACACGAGGTCGGACCACTTACTACGATCTCTGACCACAAACTCGGAGCACACGAGGTCGGACCACTTACTAAGATCTCTGACCACAATCTCGGACCACACGAGGTCGGACCACTTACTACGATCTCTGACCACAATCTCGGACCACACGAGGTCGGACCACACACTACGATCTCTGACCACAATCTCGGACCACACGAGGTCGGACCACTTACTACGATCTCTGACCACAATCTCGGAGCACACGAGGTCGGACCACTTACTACGATCTCTGACCACAATCTCGGACCACAGGAGGTCAGACCACTTACTACGATCTCAGACCACAATCTCGGAGCACACGAGGTCGGACCACTTACCACGATCTCTGACCACAATTTCGGACCACACGAGATCGGACCACTCACTACGATCTCCGACCACAATCTCGGATCACAGGTGGTCGGACCACTTACTACGATCTCTGACCACAATCTCGGAGCACACGAGGTCGGACCACTTACTACGATCTCTGACCACAATCTCGCACCACACGAGGTCGGACCACTTACTACGATCTCTGACCACAGTCTCGGATCCCTTCAAACCTCATTCTGATTCATGATATAGGCCTATACGTGCTTTGTCAGGAAATCATGTTAAAACTATTTATTTGAACAAATAACTTTGGTTATACTCGCCAATCATATAACTATTCCTTTGAGCAATGATTTTATGTATAGATATACATGTATATGCATAAATAAATATATGCACGATATACATGTATAATGCAGGTTTTTGTGTGTCAGAGAGAAAAACCTGAACATGAGGAACTTAAGATTGTTTAATAAATATACATTCATACATGAAGAGAGAAAACATTTATAACCGTATGTAATATTATTTTTAATACAAACATGAATACGATATTACAATTGATTAAATGTGAAGATTTTATTTATATTATGATTCCGTTTTATTATTAAATGATTACTAAATCAGTAAAAATTTGTTTTCTTATTTTTTTTCAGCTAGTCTTTAACTAAAGCTGTTCTGGTAAGTTTTCAATATGGCTTTATATTTTTTCCTAAGAAGAATACTCATGAGTTCTTAGTTTGTATGAGTTTTAAATGACGTATTCTTTCTAACTCTATTTATGCTTTATATATGAATAGATTCGCGCTCAAAGAAAATTATAATAACTTATCATGTGAAAGATTCCCAACGTGGATTTTGAACACATCCACGGATATTACGTAATAGATATATATACATAAGATTCTGTTTCAAGATCGTATATAGTGGCCATGCAGTGCACACCTGAGTGGTCAGAGATCGTCCGCCCCTGTAAGTAGATTTACTGGCTTTTTTTTAAATAAAGGGACTGCAGGGGCCTGGATCTCCAGAATATAATTATTGACGTTCACGGGAGGGGGGACTGGGCCCCTCCGTTTTTTTTTTTTTTGACCCAATTAAAAAAAACTAGAGCACTTTCAGCTTGCAAATCAAAGAAAGGGGCCTGGACAGCTGAGTGGCAAAACGTTCGGCCTTTTCCGCTGGCGACCAGGGTACGATTCCCGGTGGGGTTATGAGGGTGGGTTGTAGTTGCCCGTCCAAGGTTTCCTCCGGGTCCTCCGGTTTCCTCCACCCTTAGCGATTACCAAGCGCCAACATCCGAGCCATGGAGAGTGCGTCGTATTAGTTATTATAACTAGTTGTACAATCCATGTAAAATAAAAAAAGTTTATGATAAGTTTACAAGAATTAAAAAAAATCAGATCCTGAAAAGGGAAAGGGATAAAAAGGTGTTCACAGATCTGAGTCCAAAAATAAATTAATTCATATTTGTCAAATATAATCATAATTTTTTGCCGAAATTACTGGAAAAGACACTTATCAAACATACACTTACCTCAGACGGATATTGCAATGACACACACAAATACGTATATAAACACACTCATACAGATAATCACACACCAATGTACATATATATATATATATATATATATATATATATATATATATATATATATAAACCATCTTTGGTGGAGTTTAGGTATACCTAATCTGTGCAGCTGAAGATAACAGAGATAAAGATGCAGAATCTGATTCAGCTGCTATAAGGTTTGATGGTGCTTTAACTGTATGGCGCAGGATAATGGGACTTTTTTCTCACTGACGTCTCACAAAGGCAAATTAAATAACAGAGATGCCCGCCGCCCGGTCATCAAACTCACTCGCTCTCACAGACAGATCATTATAACATTTCTGCAAAGACTATAGGAAATAGGAAAACTGCAGACTGCAGATGGAAAAAGGTAAAATTAGATGTATTATGTAAATAAACGTATGGCATTGATTTGAGATTCTTTTGTAAAGAACGCTGCACGTGTGAGGGGAGTGGAGTTATAATGGACAATGACGTCACTACATCATCTTTTCTGTGGGAAGGTTGCCAGATATACTGGACCACCATATACGTCTCCAGTTCACGCATACTCGCATTCGCACATGGAAACACACGTGACAGTTAACCACAGGGGACAATAAACAGAATTAGTAAACTGATGCCACATGGTGTAATATAATGCACTGAGTTAATAAATAAAAGATCCTTCATCTGTCAGCTTATGCAATATAGTGTTACGATGCAGTGAGATATTAAACAGAAGACAGATTGAAGACACGTAGTTTTATAATGGGCTATGACATTAAACAGAAGACAGATTGGGGACACATAGTTTTATAATGGGCTGAGTCAAAAAAACATAAGATACTTTCCTCCGTAGTCAACTATTGTCACATGATATTACAATGCAGAGTCAATAAACAGAATGATGGTGTTGTAATGCAAGAAACTGGGCAACTAACAGAAAATAATTGATCATTCAGCTAATATAGTATGATAGTATACATGGTATTTCACTGGTTGGTTTTGATTTATCAAAGTTTAAAGGCGTGTTTGTCCCGGTCTAACTTCCTCTCTTTCTCTCCTCGCGATCTCTTCTCTTATCTTCTCATCTCTTTCCATCCTCGCCTTCTCTTGTTTCTGTTCATTCTCCATAAAGTAATTATTACGCAATTGGTATTCCTTTCGCTTATCAAATGTGTCTGTTTTCTCTTGTTGAAAAAGGGGTAACCGGTCGTCCCTCACCTCGTGCTTATCATTGGGTAGTGCTTTCTTCCCTTGCCAGGTGTCGCCACCTTTATGAAGGACGTGTTCCTCTTCAAATGCATTCATCAAAGTGTCTGTAATTTTTACCTGTTCCGGGTCAGACAGGGCTTCATACCCTGAGTGTATTTGCTTACTGCTTGAATGTGGGGCGTTCTTACGATCTTGAATATTTTTATAAAAATCCCGTAACACAGCGTGGTTTGGGATCTGGGCCAGGCGGGGGCCACCTCGGCTGGCCTGCTCCTCATTACCCTGTACTACTTTTGGAGTCATTTTTCCGTTTGGACTCCACATTTCAAAATCCTCATCTTTACCCTCCATTAATTTCTCCATAATCTTTTCATGGAATTTAATCTCGTCCTCCCCCAGTGGCATATCTTTCCAGGACATGTCATTCATGGTGTCATGTTTATTTATTGCCATCATTATGTCGGTAGGGTCGAGCTCTTCCTCGTCCGTTTGCTCCATTAAAAGCTCCATCATGGGCGGTGGGGCTTTGTCGGACCTGACCACGGCCAAGGTGATCCCCAGCAACAGCAGCGTCCAAACGTAACCCATGTCGGCCAACGTGTCTGTCTGCAACAAAACGCAATAAATGTTAAGATATTATAAAAAAAAAACAGAAAAAAGATAGTTATAACTCGTTTAATGTTGAATGAAGCGGGCAATAACTTGCCCCTGGTGATTAGATATAACCATAACAGAAAGGACCTGCAGAGTCAGAGCAGGTGGGTTAGATAACGACTATAAAAATATCAGTCACTCAAGATGAGCGTTCTAAATGTGGTATAATATTTGGTGTATTTGTCGGCAAGCTCATGAATGTTTGTATAATGTTACAGTATATGACATAGACATTCGTAATGGGGGATTTTTTCCTGATACAGAATTGTATCAGTTAGCCGATGAAATCGACAGGCTTTACAGGTTGTCAGGTACTGAAAACAAAAGGCATACAGGTTTTTAGACAATGGAATCAACAGGCAATCAGGTAGTTAAACAATATATTGAAGTAAGACAATGGAATCAACAGGTAAACAGGTAGTTTAAGACAGGCTGCTCTATTTCATCAGGCAAACAGGAAGTAAGACAATGAAATCAACAGGCAAACAGGTAGTTTAAACAATGCAATCAACAGACAAACAGGTAGTTAGAGAATGAAATCAACAGGCAAACAGGTTTTTAGGCAAAATATCAACAGGCACATATTAGATAGACAATGAAATAAACTGGTTCACAGGTAGTTACACAATGAAAACAACAGGCTTAACAGGAACTTAGACCATATAAACAAAAGTGTTTTACAAGTTATCATGAATACTTCATGCAGTAGATTATAAATCATGAGACTTACAGGCAGTGAGACGATGAAATCAACAGGTTAACAGGCAGTTAGCCGAGTGGTGCAACAAATTTTGAAAACATTATATATAACACCTTTATCATTTATCATTGAACGGAATATCTGATTAGATAAGTCGACTAAGGAAACCAGACCATAGGCACAATGGTGAACATCCAATTCCAGGTAACGACTCGGTGTCCCCCATTTATAACTTCCTTCACTCTAAAAACGGATTGGTTGAAACAGCTACCAAATTAATTGGTTGAAGCAGATATTGGTTAAAATCAACCATATATTGTTTGAGTAGAGCCCAGAATATTGGTTGACACCGACCGCGGCCAATTGGTTGCCCACAAACTGATAATCTGATACAAAGTAACATTTAGATTTGTTTCCGACACGGGGGCACGTGCGCGATCGCCTTTCCTCATTGGATGCTGCATAGGAGCTGCGTGTTTGTCCACGTGTTTTGTAGCGTCTTCTAGTTCAACATGGACAAATTTGTGAAGAAGATACTTGAAAAGTTGAAGTTGAAGCAGGAGCAAGGGACCTGGGTGTTTTTCACAGGTCATATAAAGGGTAAGGCTTATTTTTCTGGTTAGATTTTACTGGCTTTGGTATTTAATTTGGCTGTAAAGTATTTTTAGAACTGACTTTAACCAGTGTATTTAGTTTAAAACCGACACGCTAAATTCATTGCCGTCATGATCGATTGATGATGTAAAAAACATTAGATCACTTCATTTGAATCCAATAACATCTTGCATATTCTAAGTCATCCGATTCTAAAAATGTTCATATTCCAAAGAGAAAATGTTCTTTTATTTTTTTGTACCCTTCTTAATTTTTCTTATGAATATGAAGCAGTGTTTTGGTGTAAATAAAAATTAATGGCTGACTGTTCTGCCACAGGGAGCACGATACGAAGGGAAACCATGCATACTGTCAAATAGTGCGCATGCGCAGACTAAATTTATTTGTTTGACAGATGTTAGAAGAAACATAGGCGTGGCCCGTTGGAACATCGTTTCTTTGAAAAATATATATATAATATATATTGGTGACAAAAATCCTATAGGAAATCTTTACAGAAGGACACTAACCTTGGGCCAAGTTGGCCCATAAAAAATGTTTAAGAAAAAATATAGAGATTTCAGGTAATTTTACACAATTTAAATTTAGGACATATATATATATATATATATATATATATATATATATATATATATCAGGCACATGGGCAAAACTATTCCATTAAATTGCCCCCACCCCAACTTTCAATTTTTGTGTGGGGTGTCTGTGTGTGTGTGGGGGGGGGGGGGCTTCAGTTCCAATGCCTTTTATATGTCATATGCCCCTTCCAATAAATATTTAAATGTTTAATATGAATAGAAATTAAGTACAAATAAAATGAAATATTAAAAACATGTTTGTGTGACGTCACAGGAATATAAAACAAATATATTCCTTTATAAAATAACATTAAAACAGTAACATCTTCAAAAGATATTTTAAATGAATATATATTTATATATATATATATATATATATATATATGCTTTATAAGTATATACTAAATAAGTATATATATATATATATATGTATATATATATATATACTTACATATATATATTATAGTGTATATATAATATTGATATGTGTGTTTATATATGTTTATATTGTCATATATATTGTCTTTTCACAGGCCTTTATTATTAATTGTTGATGTGGTCCAATTTAAGTTTCATCATTTTACACAGCATGTTCATTTCTTTCGGGTCACCCTGTGTTCTGTGTGCAGTAAGACCCTGGCCGCTTGGAATAAAAGGGTCAAGGCCAAGAAGTCATGTGTCAGATAAAACCCAAATCATGTCTTTTTCAGTGCAAATGTAAACCTGACTCAAACGACTTACAAGAATAATGATTTATTTACCTAGAACATGATCAAGGTAAGAGGAGGCAGGTTTTGCCTATATTTCATTGGAGACCCAACAGGATTTAATCCAATTCCAGTGAGAATACCAACTTGTCAGCTTCTCAGTGCCATACAATTTATTCCTTTCATTCTTTATCAGTGGAACTTGAACATCATTGCAGTGGCATAAGACCAGTTAAATAGTTACATGGGCCAACACACCTTTGGTGCAGAGAATACCAAGTGCGAGCGTACATGTTTGGTCTGAGAGAGCATGTCACGCATAACTGAGCAGGGGCTGAAGTGCTGGACATGCATGCACCGTCATGTTTTTTTCATAAATTATCAAACATAGGTAGGGCAATTCAAATAAGGAAACATACAACGGTATTAAAAAAATATACCGGTATGTGTATTTAATATATATATGTGTGTGCATGTGTATTATATAAATATATATATATATAATTATATATATATATAATCACTTAAATTACAAGTTGGTGCAATATGACATGAAGCCAAGTTGTTTTCCATGTGTGCACAATGTGTTCAAAAATAAAAGGTTCCCCTTCTTCTATTAAACAGTACAAAATTGTTTTCCCCTTTAAAGAAAAAATGTTCCATTTCTTGAAAAATAGAATAACTCTTGGTAGTAAGTATTAAAACAGAACATTTCACTGGTAAAGTGGAAACTATTATTTTAGTAGAAGTAGTTTTAATAAGTAGTTATTCTATTATGACTTGTTTTCCTGCAAAAAAAATGCAAATTGAATCCCAATGAATCAGCTTTGCCTGGGGCCTGCTTAATACAGATTCATACGGTATATATAGTATTTCTGAGTACCGGTAATTTTATGTTACAGATCCAGACACTGCCTCCATCAAGCTCGAGGCAAGTGGCTCCAGCATTAATATCAGGAACTGAGAGAGAGGATGCACGAGTACATGGCAGAGACAGGGTGTCGAGGTTACCCTGGATTTGTGGAGAAGAAGGCCCATGTTTGGATATAAAGTAAATGAGATATCTAAGGTTTGCTAATCCTGACAGCCAGTGGCGTCAATTTATCTTTAAGTTCCAAGACTCTTGGGGGGGGGGGGGGGGTGGAGTCACAGACACACACATAAGGGTCTGTATGACACATTTTCTAAATCCTGGATCCGCCCCTGTATATGGGTAATTACTTCCTGATTTTCTATTAAAAAATCTATATTACAATCACTAGTCCTACCAGTGAAAATACTCTTTCAGATGATACTATAATCCCAATGGATCTTTAGGCTAAAGGTAAACAAGTTACTAGTGACGTGTTGCATGCATGATCCTGTTTACAATGTGCAGATTCTTCAACATGAGAATAACAAGTCTCCTACAATAATAATATGAGAAGCCAGAGGCACCCAATCTTTTTCATCATGTAAATGATTTCATTATTTTACTTTGTGTAGGTGAATTCAAGGTTTTATATAATACCTGATCTATCAGTAAATTATTCCAAGCAAACTGATTCTTGATTTGGCTAACTTGACATTCATTGGTAGAGGGAGACTTCTTTGGAATATATCTGGATGAGGAGGCATGATGGAGTTGATGGCTAAATGAGATGACATGGCAGCCATCCTGAAGGATAAGAACCAGGTGGCAGTGAAATACCCAGACAGCATGAAGATGTTAGCTGGTTTGAATTCATCAGAGCCATCAGCAGGTAATCTTGGACCACCTTATAAGTAGCTGTATAGTTCTTTTTGAAATATTGTACATGATTTTAATCTGTCTGCTAATCAGTTGAGTACGGTTGTACAATTTTCAGTATCTTGTCCATCTTCTGTAACAATCATGGCTTTCATGGCCCGTCCAAGACAAGCACACTACTTCTAGGCTATGATTTTATCTTTCCACCTCCCAGGTATAAATCATGTGTTCTACCTGTTAGAGTACAGAAGCTGCCTAATTTTTTTTAGCTCAGCTGACTATACGTTATCTGAGCTATAGCCATTGTCCGTCGTCTGTCCGTCCGTTAGATTGGCACGTTTTGAAATCATTAGACCTATGAATCCAAAATTTGGCAAACTGTTAGATGTCCCCAAAATCTCCTACCAAACCGGAAACTGGGTCACTGTGACTTCATTCCTTTGAGAAATTAAGGGAAAACCTCAGGTTTCCATTAAAAACCTATTATCACACTTCGGGACTGCCTTATATCAAAACCACTGATCTGTCTGTTTTTCTTTCTTAATATTTACCAGAAGTACTGGTATTCTCCTATATATTTTCCATATACATGCTGGAAATTAAGTCTGTTAAGTGTAATTTCTTCAAGTTGTGCGCCCGAATATAATGGACTAAGTAAATTACAAATTCAGGAAATTTACTCACCTAACATTAAATTTTGGAAGCTAGAGACCTTTCGTTCAAGTATTTAACTTTGTTTAAATTAAGATTCAATTGTATACCCAAGATTAGATCTGAATTAATAAATTTTTTTAAATTATTAGCATAAAAATAAAATCAGTACCTTCAATTTTGACCATGGCACTTTTTTTTTTCCTGTGAGTACTGTTGATTAAATTTTCACAGCATGTAAACTTAAGTATTTGATTTGTTTAAACCTGAAATTAGAAAATAAAAGCTCAGAAATTAGGCTAATAATTGAATTTATTTTGTTCAGGCTCTTATTATAGTCACGTGCTTTGTCCAGATGCAGGCAGTCCACTCCTGGTCACTGGAAGTTAAGTAAGCTATGCCAGGGTTCCTGATCTGTTACAGGTCACTGGGGGGAGATCCCCTGCTGTGACAGGTGTACAGTTATTCTCATTTCAACTCCCCCCCACCTTTATTTTTAAATAAAGGGACTGCAGGGGCCTGGATCTCCAGAATATAATTATTGACGTTCACGGGAGGGGGGACTGGGCCCCTCCGTTTTTTTTTTTTTGACCCAATTAAAAAAAACTAGAGCACTTTCAGCTTGCAAATCAAAGAAAGGGGCCTGGACAGCTGAGTGGCAAAACGTTCGGCCTTTTCCGCTGGCGACCAGGGTACGATTCCCGGTGGGGTTATGAGGGTGGGTTGTAGTTGCCCGTCCAAGGTTTCCTCCGGGTCCTCCGGTTTCCTCCACCCTTAGCGATTACCAAGCGCCAACATCCGAGCCATGGAGAGTGCGTCGTATTAGTTATTATAACTAGTTGTACAATCCATGTAAAATAAAAAAAGTTTATGATAAGTTTACAAGAATTAAAAAAAATCAGATCCTGAAAAGGGAAAGGGATAAAAAGGTGTTCACAGATCTGAGTCCAAAAATAAATTAATTCATATTTGTCAAATATAATCATAATTTTTTGCCGAAATTACTGGAAAAGACACTTATCAAACATACACTTACCTCAGACGGATATTGCAATGACACACACAAATACGTATATAAACACACTCATACAGATAATCACACACCAATGTACATATATATATATATATATATATATATATATATATATATATATATATATATATATATATATAAACCATCTTTGGTGGAGTTTAGGTATACCTAATCTGTGCAGCTGAAGATAACAGAGATAAAGATGCAGAATCTGATTCAGCTGCTATAAGGTTTGATGGTGCTTTAACTGTATGGCGCAGGATAATGGGACTTTTTTCTCACTGACGTCTCACAAAGGCAAATTAAATAACAGAGATGCCCGCCGCCCGGTCATCAAACTCACTCGCTCTCACAGACAGATCATTATAACATTTCTGCAAAGACTATAGGAAATAGGAAAACTGCAGACTGCAGATGGAAAAAGGTAAAATTAGATGTATTATGTAAATAAACGTATGGCATTGATTTGAGATTCTTTTGTAAAGAACGCTGCACGTGTGAGGGGAGTGGAGTTATAATGGACAATGACGTCACTACATCATCTTTTCTGTGGGAAGGTTGCCAGACTTACTGGACCACCATATACGTCTCCAGTTCACGCATACTCGCATTCGCACATGGAAACACACGTGACAGTTAACCACAGGGGACAATAAACAGAATTAGTAAACTGATGCCACATGGTGTAATATAATGCACTGAGTTAATAAATAAAAGATCCTTCATCTGTCAGCTTATGCAATATAGTGTTACGATGCAGTGAGATATTAAACAGAAGACAGATTGAAGACACGTAGTTTTATAATGGGCTAAGACATTAAACAGAAGACAGATTGGGGACACATAGTTTTATAATGGGCTGAGTCAAAAAAACATAAGATACTTTCCTCCGTAGTCAACTATTGTCACATGATATTACAATGCAGAGTCAATAAACAGAATGATGGTGTTGTAATGCAAGAAACTGGGCAACTAACAGAAAATAATTGATCATTCAGCTAATATAGTATGATAGTATACATGGTATTTCACTGGTTGGTTTTGATTTATCAAAGTTTAAAGGCGTGTTTGTCCCGGTCTAACTTCCTCTCTTTCTCTCCTCGCGATCTCTTCTCTTATCTTCTCATCTCTTTCCATCCTCGCCTTCTCTTGTTTCTGTTCATTCTCCATAAAGTAATTATTACGCAATTGGTATTCCTTTCGCTTATCAAATGTGTCTGTTTTCTCTTGTTGAAAAAGGGGTAACCGGTCGTCCCTCACCTCGTGCTTATCATTGGGTAGTGCTTTCTTCCCTTGCCAGGTGTCGCCACCTTTATGAAGGACGTGTTCCTCTTCAAATGCATTCATCAAAGTGTCTGTAATTTTTACCTGTTCCGGGTCAGACAGGGCTTCATACCCTGAGTGTATTTGCTTACTGCTTGAATGTGGGGCGTTCTTACGATCTTGAATATTTTTATAAAAATCCCGTAACACAGCGTGGTTTGGGATCTGGGCCAGGCGGGGGCCACCTCGGCTGGCCTGCTCCTCATTACCCTGTACTACTTTTGGAGTCATTTTTCCGTTTGGACTCCACATTTCAAAATCCTCATCTTTACCCTCCATTAATTTCTCCATAATCTTTTCATGGAATTTAATCTCGTCCTCCCCCAGTGGCATATCTTTCCAGGACATGTCATTCATGGTGTCATGTTTATTTATTGCCATCATTATGTCGGTAGGGTCGAGCTCTTCCTCGTCCGTTTGCTCCATTAAAAGCTCCATCATGGGCGGTGGGGCTTTGTCGGACCTGACCACGGCCAAGGTGATCCCCAGCAACAGCAGCGTCCAAACGTAACCCATGTCGGCCAACGTGTCTGTCTGCAACAAAACGCAATAAATGTTAAGATATTATAAAAAAAAAACAGAAAAAAGATAGTTATAACTCGTTTAAT
The DNA here is from genome assembly GCA_026874595.1 of Sipunculus nudus. Classification (NCBI taxonomy): domain Eukaryota; kingdom Metazoa; phylum Annelida; class Sipuncula; order Golfingiida; family Sipunculidae; genus Sipunculus; species Sipunculus nudus. Next base: position 50,601,331 of record CM049312.1, read on the forward strand.
GTTGAATGAAGCGGGCAATAACTTGCCCCTGGTGATTAGATATAACCATAACAGAAAGGACCTGCAGAGTCAGAGCAGGTGGGTTAGATAACGACTATAAAAATATCAGTCACTCAAGATGAGCGTTCTAAATGTGGTATAATATTTGGTGTATTTGTCGGCAAGCTCATGAATGTTTGTATAATGTTACAGTATATGACATAGACATTCGTAATGGGGGATTTTTTCCTGATACAGAATTGTATCAGTTAGCCGATGAAATCGACAGGCTTTACAGGTTGTCAGGTACTGAAAACAAAAGGCATACAGGTTTTTAGACAATGGAATCAACAGGCAATCAGGTAGTTAAACAATATATTGAAGTAAGACAATGGAATCAACAGGTAAACAGGTAGTTTAAGACAGGCTGCTCTATTTCATCAGGCAAACAGGAAGTAAGACAATGAAATCAACAGGCAAACAGGTAGTTTAAACAATGCAATCAACAGACAAACAGGTAGTTAGAGAATGAAATCAACAGGCAAACAGGTTTTTAGGCAAAATATCAACAGGCACATATTAGATAGACAATGAAATAAACTGGTTCACAGGTAGTTACACAATGAAAACAACAGGCTTAACAGGAACTTAGACCATATAAACAAAAGTGTTTTACAAGTTATCATGAATACTTCATGCAGTAGATTATAAATCATGAGACTTACAGGCAGTGAGACGATGAAATCAACAGGTTAACAGGCAGTTAGCCGAGTGGTGCAACAAATTTTGAAAACATTATATATAACACCTTTATCATTTATCATTGAACGGAATATCTGATTAGATAAGTCGACTAAGGAAACCAGACCATAGGCACAATGGTGAACATCCAATTCCAGGTAACGACTCGGTGTCCCCCATTTATAACTTCCTTCACTCTAAAAACGGATTGGTTGAAACAGCTACCAAATTAATTGGTTGAAGCAGATATTGGTTAAAATCAACCATATATTGTTTGAGTAGAGCCCAGAATATTGGTTGACACCGACCGCGGCCAATTGGTTGCCCACAAACTGATAATCTGATACAAAGTAACATTTAGATTTGTTTCCGACACGGGGGCACGTGCGCGATCGCCTTTCCTCATTGGATGCTGCATAGGAGCTGCGTGTTTGTCCACGTGTTTTGTAGCGTCTTCTAGTTCAACATGGACAAATTTGTGAAGAAGATACTTGAAAAGTTGAAGTTGAAGCAGGAGCAAGGGACCTGGGTGTTTTTCACAGGTCATATAAAGGGTAAGGCTTATTTTTCTGGTTAGATTTTACTGGCTTTGGTATTTAATTTGGCTGTAAAGTATTTTTAGAACTGACTTTAACCAGTGTATTTAGTTTAAAACCGACACGCTAAATTCATTGCCGTCATGATCGATTGATGATGTAAAAAACATTAGATCACTTCATTTGAATCCAATAACATCTTGCATATTCTAAGTCATCCGATTCTAAAAATGTTCATATTCCAAAGAGAAAATGTTCTTTTATTTTTTTGTACCCTTCTTAATTTTTCTTATGAATATGAAGCAGTGTTTTGGTGTAAATAAAAATTAATGGCTGACTGTTCTGCCACAGGGAGCACGATACGAAGGGAAACCATGCATACTGTCAAATAGTGCGCATGCGCAGACTAAATTTATTTGTTTGACAGATGTTAGAAGAAACATAGGCGTGGCCCGTTGGAACATCGTTTCTTTGAAAAATATATATATAATATATATTGGTGACAAAAATCCTATAGGAAATCTTTACAGAAGGACACTAACCTTGGGCCAAGTTGGCCCATAAAAAATGTTTAAGAAAAAATATAGAGATTTCAGGTAATTTTACACAATTTAAATTTAGGACATATATATATATATATATATATATATATATATCAGGCACATGGGCAAAACTATTCCATTAAATTGCCCCCACCCCAACTTTCAATTTTTGTGTGGGGTGTCTGTGTGTGTGTGGGGGGGGGGGCTTCAGTTCCAATGCCTTTTATATGTCATATGCCCCTTCCAATAAATATTTAAATGTTTAATATGAATAGAAATTAAGTACAAATAAAATGAAATATTAAAAACATGTTTGTGTGACGTCACAGGAATATAAAACAAATATATTCCTTTATAAAATAACATTAAAACAGTAACATCTTCAAAAGATATTTTAAATGAATATATATTTATATATATATATATATATATATATATATATATATGCTTTATAAGTATATACTAAATAAGTATATATATATATATATATGTATATATATATATATACTTACATATATATATTATAGTGTATATATAATATTGATATGTGTGTTTATATATGTTTATATTGTCATATATATTGTCTTTTCACAGGCCTTTATTATTAATTGTTGATGTGGTCCAATTTAAGTTTCATCATTTTACACAGCATGTTCATTTCTTTCGGGTCACCCTGTGTTCTGTGTGCAGTAAGACCCTGGCCGCTTGGAATAAAAGGGTCAAGGCCAAGAAGTCATGTGTCAGATAAAACCCAAATCATGTCTTTTTCAGTGCAAATGTAAACCTGACTCAAACGACTTACAAGAATAATGATTTATTTACCTAGAACATGATCAAGGTAAGAGGAGGCAGGTTTTGCCTATATTTCATTGGAGACCCAACAGGATTTAATCCAATTCCAGTGAGAATACCAACTTGTCAGCTTCTCAGTGCCATACAATTTATTCCTTTCATTCTTTATCAGTGGAACTTGAACATCATTGCAGTGGCATAAGACCAGTTAAATAGTTACATGGGCCAACACACCTTTGGTGCAGAGAATACCAAGTGCGAGCGTACATGTTTGGTCTGAGAGAGCATGTCACGCATAACTGAGCAGGGGCTGAAGTGCTGGACATGCATGCACCGTCATGTTTTTTTCATAAATTATCAAACATAGGTAGGGCAATTCAAATAAGGAAACATACAACGGTATTAAAAAAATATACCGGTATGTGTATTTAATATATATATGTGTGTGCATGTGTATTATATAAATATATATATATATAATTATATATATATATAATCACTTAAATTACAAGTTGGTGCAATATGACATGAAGCCAAGTTGTTTTCCATGTGTGCACAATGTGTTCAAAAATAAAAGGTTCCCCTTCTTCTATTAAACAGTACAAAATTGTTTTCCCCTTTAAAGAAAAAATGTTCCATTTCTTGAAAAATAGAATAACTCTTGGTAGTAAGTATTAAAACAGAACATTTCACTGGTAAAGTGGAAACTATTATTTTAGTAGAAGTAGTTTTAATAAGTAGTTATTCTATTATGACTTGTTTTCCTGCAAAAAAAATGCAAATTGAATCCCAATGAATCAGCTTTGCCTGGGGCCTGCTTAATACAGATTCATACGGTATATATAGTATTTCTGAGTACCGGTAATTTTATGTTACAGATCCAGACACTGCCTCCATCAAGCTCGAGGCAAGTGGCTCCAGCATTAATATCAGGAACTGAGAGAGAGGATGCACGAGTACATGGCAGAGACAGGGTGTCGAGGTTACCCTGGATTTGTGGAGAAGAAGGCCCATGTTTGGATATAAAGTAAATGAGATATCTAAGGTTTGCTAATCCTGACAGCCAGTGGCGTCAATTTATCTTTAAGTTCCAAGACTCTTGGGGGGGGGGGGGGGGGGTGGAGTCACAGACACACACATAAGGGTCTGTATGACACATTTTCTAAATCCTGGATCCGCCCCTGTATATGGGTAATTACTTCCTGATTTTCTATTAAAAAATCTATATTACAATCACTAGTCCTACCAGTGAAAATACTCTTTCAGATGATACTATAATCCCAATGGATCTTTAGGCTAAAGGTAAACAAGTTACTAGTGACGTGTTGCATGCATGATCCTGTTTACAATGTGCAGATTCTTCAACATGAGAATAACAAGTCTCCTACAATAATAATATGAGAAGCCAGAGGCACCCAATCTTTTTCATCATGTAAATGATTTCATTATTTTACTTTGTGTAGGTGAATTCAAGGTTTTATATAATACCTGATCTATCAGTAAATTATTCCAAGCAAACTGATTCTTGATTTGGCTAACTTGACATTCATTGGTAGAGGGAGACTTCTTTGGAATATATCTGGATGAGGAGGCATGATGGAGTTGATGGCTAAATGAGATGACATGGCAGCCATCCTGAAGGATAAGAACCAGGTGGCAGTGAAATACCCAGACAGCATGAAGATGTTAGCTGGTTTGAATTCATCAGAGCCATCAGCAGGTAATCTTGGACCACCTTATAAGTAGCTGTATAGTTCTTTTTGAAATATTGTACATGATTTTAATCTGTCTGCTAATCAGTTGAGTACGGTTGTACAATTTTCAGTATCTTGTCCATCTTCTGTAACAATCATGGCTTTCATGGCCCGTCCAAGACAAGCACACTACTTCTAGGCTATGATTTTATCTTTCCACCTCCCAGGTATAAATCATGTGTTCTACCTGTTAGAGTACAGAAGCTGCCTAATTTTTTTTAGCTCAGCTGACTATACGTTATCTGAGCTATAGCCATTGTCCGTCGTCTGTCCGTCCGTTAGATTGGCACGTTTTGAAATCATTAGACCTATGAATCCAAAATTTGGCAAACTGTTAGATGTCCCCAAAATCTCCTACCAAACCGGAAACTGGGTCACTGTGACTTCATTCCTTTGAGAAATTAAGGGAAAACCTCAGGTTTCCATTAAAAACCTATTATCACACTTCGGGACTGCCTTATATCAAAACCACTGATCTGTCTGTTTTTCTTTCTTAATATTTACCAGAAGTACTGGTATTCTCCTATATATTTTCCATATACATGCTGGAAATTAAGTCTGTTAAGTGTAATTTCTTCAAGTTGTGCGCCCGAATATAATGGACTAAGTAAATTACAAATTCAGGAAATTTACTCACCTAACATTAAATTTTGGAAGCTAGAGACCTTTCGTTCAAGTATTTAACTTTGTTTAAATTAAGATTCAATTGTATACCCAAGATTAGATCTGAATTAATAAATTTTTTTAAATTATTAGCATAAAAATAAAATCAGTACCTTCAATTTTGACCATGGCACTTTTTTTTTTCCTGTGAGTACTGTTGATTAAATTTTCACAGCATGTAAACTTAAGTATTTGATTTGTTTAAACCTGAAATTAGAAAATAAAAGCTCAGAAATTAGGCTAATAATTGAATTTATTTTGTTCAGGCTCTTATTATAGTCACGTGCTTTGTCCAGATGCAGGCAGTCCACTCCTGGTCACTGGAAGTTAAGTAAGCTATGCCAGGGTTCCTGATCTGTTACAGGTCACTGGGGGGAGATCCCCTGCTGTGACAGGTGTACAGTTATTCTCATTTCAACTCCCCCCCACCTTTATTTTTAAATAAAGGGACTGCAGGGGCCTGGATCTCCAGAATATAATTATTGACGTTCACGGGAGGGGGGACTGGGCCCCTCCGTTTTTTTTTTTTTTGACCCAATTAAAAAAAACTAGAGCACTTTCAGCTTGCAAATCAAAGAAAGGGGCCTGGACAGCTGAGTGGCAAAACGTTCGGCCTTTTCCGCTGGCGACCAGGGTACGATTCCCGGTGGGGTTATGAGGGTGGGTTGTAGTTGCCCGTCCAAGGTTTCCTCCGGGTCCTCCGGTTTCCTCCACCCTTAGCGATTACCAAGCGCCAACATCCGAGCCATGGAGAGTGCGTCGTATTAGTTATTATAACTAGTTGTACAATCCATGTAAAATAAAAAAAGTTTATGATAAGTTTACAAGAATTAAAAAAAATCAGATCCTGAAAAGGGAAAGGGATAAAAAGGTGTTCACAGATCTGAGTCCAAAAATAAATTAATTCATATTTGTCAAATATAATCATAATTTTTTGCCGAAATTACTGGAAAAGACACTTATCAAACATACACTTACCTCAGACGGATATTGCAATGACACACACAAATACGTATATAAACACACTCATACAGATAATCACACACCAATGTACATATATATATATATATATATATATATATATATATATATATATATATATATATAAACCATCTTTGGTGGAGTTTAGGTATACCTAATCTGTGCAGCTGAAGATAACAGAGATAAAGATGCAGAATCTGATTCAGCTGCTATAAGGTTTGATGGTGCTTTAACTGTATGGCGCAGGATAATGGGACTTTTTTCTCACTGACGTCTCACAAAGGCAAATTAAATAACAGAGATGCCCGCCGCCCGGTCATCAAACTCACTCGCTCTCACAGACAGATCATTATAACATTTCTGCAAAGACTATAGGAAATAGGAAAACTGCAGACTGCAGATGGAAAAAGGTAAAATTAGATGTATTATGTAAATAAACGTATGGCATTGATTTGAGATTCTTTTGTAAAGAACGCTGCACGTGTGAGGGGAGTGGAGTTATAATGGACAATGACGTCACTACATCATCTTTTCTGTGGGAAGGTTGCCAGACTTACTGGACCACCATATACGTCTCCAGTTCACGCATACTCGCATTCGCACATGGAAACACACGTGACAGTTAACCACAGGGGACAATAAACAGAATTAGTAAACTGATGCCACATGGTGTAATATAATGCACTGAGTTAATAAATAAAAGATCCTTCATCTGTCAGCTTATGCAATATAGTGTTACGATGCAGTGAGATATTAAACAGAAGACAGATTGAAGACACGTAGTTTTATAATGGGCTAAGACATTAAACAGAAGACAGATTGGGGACACATAGTTTTATAATGGGCTGAGTCAAAAAAACATAAGATACTTTCCTCCGTAGTCAACTATTGTCACATGATATTACAATGCAGAGTCAATAAACAGAATGATGGTGTTGTAATGCAAGAAACTGGGCAACTAACAGAAAATAATTGATCATTCAGCTAATATAGTATGATAGTATACATGGTATTTCACTGGTTGGTTTTGATTTATCAAAGTTTAAAGGCGTGTTTGTCCCGGTCTAACTTCCTCTCTTTCTCTCCTCGCGATCTCTTCTCTTATCTTCTCATCTCTTTCCATCCTCGCCTTCTCTTGTTTCTGTTCATTCTCCATAAAGTAATTATTACGCAATTGGTATTCCTTTCGCTTATCAAATGTGTCTGTTTTCTCTTGTTGAAAAAGGGGTAACCGGTCGTCCCTCACCTCGTGCTTATCATTGGGTAGTGCTTTCTTCCCTTGCCAGGTGTCGCCACCTTTATGAAGGACGTGTTCCTCTTCATATGCATTCATCAAAGTGTCTGTAATTTTTACCTGTTCCGGGTCAGACAGGGCTTCATACCCTGAGTGTATTTGCTTACTGCTTGAATGTGGGGCGTTCTTACGATCTTGAATATTTTTATAAAAATCCCGTAACACAGCGTGGTTTGGGATCTGGGCCAGGCGGGGGCCACCTCGGCTGGCCTGCTCCTCATTACCCTGTACTACTTTTGGAGTCATTTTTCCGTTTGGACTCCACATTTCAAAATCCTCATCTTTACCCTCCATTAATTTCTCCATAATCTTTTCATGGAATTTAATCTCGTCCTCCCCCAGTGGCATATCTTTCCAGGACATGTCATTCATGGTGTCATGTTTATTTATTGCCATCATTATGTCGGTAGGGTCGAGCTCTTCCTCGTCCGTTTGCTCCATTAAAAGCTCCATCATGGGCGGTGGGGCTTTGTCGGACCTGACCACGGCCAAGGTGATCCCCAGCAACAGCAGCGTCCAAACGTAACCCATGTCGGCCAACGTGTCTGTCTGCAACAAAACGCAATAAATGTTAAGATATTATAAAAAAAAAACAGAAAAAAGATAGTTATAACTCGTTTAATGTTGAATGAAGCGGGCAATAACTTGCCCCTGGTGATTAGATATAACCATAACAGAAAGGACCTGCAGAGTCAGAGCAGGTGGGTTAGATAACGACTATAAAAATATCAGTCACTCAAGATGAGCGTTCTAAATGTGGTATAATATTTGGTGTATTTGTCGGCAAGCTCATGAATGTTTGTATAATGTTACAGTATATGACATAGACATTCGTAATGGGGGATTTTTTCCTGATACAGAATTGTATCAGTTAGCCGATGAAATCGACAGGCTTTACAGGTTGTCAGGTACTGAAAACAAAAGGCATACAGGTTTTTAGACAATGGAATCAACAGGCAATCAGGTAGTTAAACAATATATTGAAGTAAGACAATGGAATCAACAGGTAAACAGGTAGTTTAAGACAGGCTGCTCTATTTCATCAGGCAAACAGGAAGTAAGACAATGAAATCAACAGGCAAACAGGTAGTTTAAACAATGCAATCAACAGACAAACAGGTAGTTAGAGAATGAAATCAACAGGCAAACAGGTTTTTAGGCAAAATATCAACAGGCACATATTAGATAGACAATGAAATAAACTGGTTCACAGGTAGTTACACAATGAAAACAACAGGCTTAACAGGAACTTAGACCATATAAACAAAAGTGTTTTACAAGTTATCATGAATACTTCATGCAGTAGATTATAAATCATGAGACTTACAGGCAGTGAGACGATGAAATCAACAGGTTAACAGGCAGTTAGCCGAGTGGTGCAACAAATTTTGAAAACATTATATATAACACCTTTATCATTTATCATTGAACGGAATATCTGATTAGATAAGTCGACTAAGGAAACCAGACCATAGGCACAATGGTGAACATCCAATTCCAGGTAACGACTCGGTGTCCCCCATTTATAACTTCCTTAATTCATATTTTATTTACCAGAGGGCAGAAAATAACTTGTAAAATACAAAGGTTCATGATAGGGCACATACCGCTAGGCATGAACACATTAAGAAAGTTATCATAAATCCTTCAGACAATCTTTTACATCTTATTCAACTGAGAAATACAATGTATATTCAAAATAATTACGTTCATGGAACGGGCAAGCAGAATATTTATTCAGTCATTTTGCCCATCTAGGAAAAGCATTTGAGAAACTGGGCAGAAAACTTTATTAGGGGTAACATACATGTTTTAAACAGTGAATCCAGTTTTGATATTATTTCAATATACTGCCGTTGCAGAGAGAGAGAGAGAGAGAGAGAGAGAGAGAGAGAGAGAGAGAGAGAGAAAAGGAAAGAGAGAGCCATTGTTTGGTAAACTGTATAATGCAAGGGACATAACGCTTAGCACAGTTGGACGACTTGGATTCGAGTTCTCGTTATCATTACTACAGTCTACAAAGAGGTAAAGATAGAGTGACAAAATAAAGAATATGAATTTAAAGGAATTTAATTTTTAGTCTGGTAATCTGAAATGGTGTTATGACATTGGTATGTGAAAGTATATACACCTTTGGTAAGAAACATATACAGGTAAACAGACATAATTATTCATGGCCGCTTGAATAACTGCTCAAATATCTCAAGCATTTAGACAAGGACTAAATTGTCAATATCCGGTTTCTATCGATGGAACATAAATAGAATTTGACAACAATATAAGCACTTAGGGATAGATAGGCTTAAATGGGATAACAATATGATCAGCAGGGTAGCAGCTTTTATACTTTCAATTGAAACTGATATCAATTAATATGGATATTGAACTACTTGGGTTATTCAATTCTCTGATGGTTCAGAGTGTAATATCTTATGCTTTGATATGCTGCATGGTGGGGGATTCTGACTATTAAAAATAAAATTAACGGATAAGAAAAATAGCAGAAAAGCTTATTGGTTTTAATTCGGAGGATATAAAATATGAAAATTAAGTTATGGATATATGATGAAAAGAATGATTGAAGGTAAAAGCTTGCTCAGTGATTATACTGTCTGGTACAGATCTGGCCGAAGACTGCAGTCTCTCAAATGCAGAAAAATACTTACTGAAACTCATTAGTGCCGAAAGCGACTAGATTGTGTAATGCACACACATCACAATAATATTGCCAATTTCTTTTTATTCTTATGATAATTATTTTACTTCGGCCTTCTTTTGACTCAGGCACTATGTCTTATAATGATATCCTCCGAAATGTAAATTCCTGTATTGGTATATGTAATCAATCTTGCATCTTTCAATGCAGGCCTACATGAGGAATCGACTGTTTGATATCGATATAATTTTTCGGACTCGAATTCCTAAGTACTCTTTCCAACCAGGAATACATCATTTCAGTAATGAAATAAAGCCCTACCTTTCCTGTAGCAGATGTACGTGTGGTATGATGTGGCTATCTCAGGCTGACTGGGAGGCTGCTCAGGTTGTCTACTCCCCCCGACCACGTGGTCTAACTGATGACGTTACAGTCTGTATGACAGTACTTGCGGTCACGTGTCAGATGCGTAATAGCTTTAACAGTCAAAAAAGCAAAGCTGTTATATTTATATTATAAAAGTGAAATGGTTCCCGGGGAAACGGATAGGAGGGTGATTTGTGATTTGTTTGTAACATTAACACGCCCTCAGAATACTTTGGTGCAATTTCGTTATGTATTGACCAAAAAACCCTGATATAAAGACTCACATGAGCTAGAATGTTTACTGTCAACTATTACTACAACTAAGCAAATTCATATATCCAACATACTTCACGGTTCAAGATTGTATGGAGCAGGGGCGGATCCTAATCTAATATAATGTATATTCCATTTACCGCTTCGCTACGCTTGGATTGAAGTCGACCTATTATTTAACTAGAGTAGTGCGGATCCGTGAGTTCCCGGGGGGGGGGGGGGGGGAGGGGGGAGGGGCGCTGGTGGCTCAGTGCATAATCATACATAGAGGAGTACTGCACTACACATTTGTAGTGAAATGGTTCGCGGTGGTGGCTCAGTGCATAATCATACATAGAGGAGTACTGCACTACACATTTTTTGTGTTATTGGTCGAATTTGGTAGGCCCTATATATATATATAAACTTCCCTGCATCGTTCAAAACATATGAGAATAATTATTCAGTAAATAGATAGTTATTGAGCGATGACAGAGAAGCGGTTTTAGATATGGTCAGTAACATGCAATCAAAGTTGGTCCTGAACATTTGAATGGTGAAACGGTCGGCTCTCTCCGCCGACGACCCGGGTTCGCTCCCCGGAGTTGCTATAAGACTGGGTTGTAGTGGCACATCAAAGACGGTGGTTTTCTGCGGGTCCGCCAGTTTCCTCTACCTCATATTATAAGATATTTGGTTTGAGATACAGGACCTAAACTTTGGTTTGACAAAAACTCAAATAGATTTTGATAAGGCATCATGCTCAAAATACATAAAAAAGTTTTTCTATATCTTTATAACGAATATAAAGAATACAATTATAAAGAATGTCAGATACTCAGCTAATAGGACACAGTTATACTTGTAGACCGTTTTTTTTTTTATTTATCAAATTAAATTAAATTACTTTATTATAAAGAAGATATACTGGGAAAGATTCTACGAAAGTGAACTAGAAGACCGGGCTTGACTGCATAAAGCGGTTGTGCTTTTTCATCAACGTTCAATGTTCACGCATTGTTTTAGTAAACAGGGTAATTTGTCTGACACGAAAATGTGGAAGCCTATCAAGGTAAAGTTCAAGGCTATCTAACGTGACATAGATTCAGTGCCCCCCCCCCCCCCCCCATGGGTCGACAATCTTTAATTTTATCTTTTAATATTTACCGGTTATTTGTAATTTTATCCCTATAGAAGATCCGCTATTCATGCTACTGTGCGTGCATTAACTTTAAATGTATTATACTGTCACATGACTAACAACATGCACTATCGATCATAACCAATCAGCAAAACTGGTGCACAACTTTAAATAATAACAACTAAAGATAGGTTGGGGGTAATTAATGTCACATTTAATGAGACAAACATCCTCATACAAGCGACAAAAAGGTTTATAAACAGCGGTAACCATCAACTGAATATATGATAGCACGTGGGAGGGTGGGCGGGTGTGCCTGGAGAAACTAGCGCAATTCTGTTACCGGGCATGCCACAGACACGCCTGTATGAAGGCAATGAACCGTGACAAGACTAAGCCGCCCATTGTTAGAGTCCGGCCCGAGGTCTCCCGTTTGATAAAATTGCAAATAATATCTTCAATTATTTGGGTCACGGTCACATGCACACGGTGTTGCTGCAATCATCAGCCTCATTGCTTGCACAGGGCACCGTATGGAATTCGGAACCGCCGCCAAAGGTATCGTCAATTCACGTTCACAACACTGTATTATTTTTGTATGTTTCACAGGTAAAATAACACCCAGCTCCCCGAACTCTAAATCTCTCCTGCATAAATGTTTGTTTGGGTCATGCAAGGCTTGAGATTTACACAGGAGCGTAGACTTCCGGCAAAAACTGAAGAAGGCCACTAAACACACAGCCCATAGCGCTCTGTCGAAACTGGAACTCTATCTAATTGTTCACCAATCAATTTCAATATTTCTATGGTCATTGGTAACTTTTGGTTTGGTGGCGTGGCTGTTAGCCGTGAAATGCCTCGCTTGATCATGCGCAGTCGCCAAATATCTAGCGGTGGGAATCCTGCGTCCAGATGTAGTATTCGGACGGCATTTAGGTAGCCATCAATACTAGAGGCTTTCAGAGTACGTGCGAGGAATGTTGCGTACCTACAAATATTTGTAGGAGAACACGGTACAGGTGTCAGATTGAAATAAAAGCTGAACCTCAGGTAAGCTCTTAACTGAGATGTATACGTACTCTTAGTGGATTCGGCGAAAGCGGACTGTTCATAAGTTTTTCGCTCATGGTCCAGCATTTTAAGTGGCCTTGAAATTCCATCTACAAAGATAATGCAATGAATTTATTGTCATATGAGGTAAGGTTCTGTTTGTTTCGGCACTGTAATCTTTTTTCCACTGTGAAAGCCACTCATGGATCACTTGTTGACCTTTGTATGTATGCAGTCTACTGAAAGCGTCTGCCAAAGTGTTTTCCACGCCCGGAAAGTACGTCGCAGTGAAGTAACAATTATAATGCACATATATCCAAAAACAGTTCCTGTAGACAATTTTGGGCCATAGTATTTTTAGACATGCCTTTGTTAACGTTATTAACCACAACGGATTTATCATAATAGAACACTACATGTTTATTGCGCCAGTGTTCTTTCCAGCGCCTAGCCGACAGTAACAGCGTGAAAAGTTCCTTTATATTAATGTGCTCTTCTGCCACCTCTGGGAAATCGGCTTCCCAGGCACAATAAAACCAGTCGGTAAAGAAAGCGCCTGCACCCGCCTCATTACATGCGTCCGTTGACAAACACGTTACTGGCCATGGTTTCTCATCTATGAAAAATGCAAATTTGTGCTAAAATTTGCCCAGAAGTCTATATCTGTGCGCGCCTGTTTTGTAAGCCTAATGTAGTGATGAGGACGTTTCACGCGTTTTAAAAGGTCAATTAAATGACGCACGTGTGTCCGACCACCACGCACAACTTTAGCTGCCCACTGCAGTTTGCCGACCAAAGACTAATTGACGCTTCGTAGCCTTGCGCAAGTTTTGCCACTTTTGCAATAATGCAACAAGATCTTTAAGTTTACCGCTCGGAAGAGACAGTGTTCTGGTTTTACTGTTCACGTCAACTCCTAAAAAGGTAATGCGCTGTGTTGGGCCAAACACTTTACTGAATTTTATTGTGAAACCAAGTTGTTGTAATAAGTCTTGTAGACATTCGTACGCTTCCCAACAGCGTTCGCGTGAATTTTCTATAAGGATGAAATCATCCAAGTATGCGCGTGTATTGCAAAACCCCCGTCTGTGCATCATTCGGACAAAACTTTGCGATAGTCTGTTAAAAATACTTGGACTCATAGATGCACCGAACGGCAACTTACTATCAAACATGTAAACGGTCTTACTGGTCGCTTTATAAGTCCACATTAGACCAGAAAAGGGGTAGCATTCTGGGTGTATCGGCACAGATCTATATGCCGACTGAAGGTCTATCTTTGCCATAAAAGCATTGGGTTCTATTAAACTGACAATATTATCTAGTGTTTCATAAGTAAAGGTATCGGGGTGCGCATAATTGTTAAGGGCCGCGTCCACCGGTCTAGAACAATCATGTATCAGTCTCACTTGACCTAGCCATGACAACATGACACTCAGGCCTTCGGAAAAAAAACTGATAGGGCCTGGAGTCATGATGGCAGTCACAACAGAACGCCCATTCTAAGGGTCGGATCAAAATATTTGCTGTCTGGTATTATTTGGCATCACAGGCTTATATAGTCGTATTATATGTGCTAAATATCGAAGAAAAAATGTTGTTACACAAAAATAATTACAATTATTACCTCCTTTCATCACTGTGGCACCGATTCACGTGAAGCGGTACTTCTCATTCAAAACTAAATGTGTCATGGCGCGGTCGTGTATGTAAACTTGGAAGTCGGAAGCCGGAAACCAACGAAAGCAGTTTAAAGCATATACAAAATGCTAACGCTTAAATACCGTTTTGTTTTTTCCCCGATAGAATAAGATCTTTTTTTTTATCATTCTGTGAAGAATAATAGTTATCCATTGTTTAATCTGAACGTAATGGAAGATTTTGTGCTCGGAAGCCATCTCGGAAGTCAGTCAGAAGTGCTTGGATGTTATCCAATGTGTATAACTCGGAAGTCACAGAGACGCACTGTGCCCAAAATGCAGTTTCATTATAATTATAGTTGCATGCATATATTAAAATTGCTTATGCATGATTCTGCTTATAATGAGTGTATGATGCAATACATGACACATAATCGGAAAACTATAAGTTCTTATTTTTTTATTTGTAAATTTAATATATATATATATATATATATATATATATATATATATATATCGTCGGTGTTATTATCGAGTAAAGTGTGATAACGGAAATACTTCCTATCTTATTATACTAGTACATATTTGTATGCTCTCTCAGTGGAGTAAATCACCAATTTATGAATTGGAAAGTAATAAATATAATAATGAAATTGCTAGGGAATAAAAAAAGTAATCTGGAAAAGAAATGAAAATTAAGAGATATTACGTCTGAACGGGCTTGCGCCCTCTATGGATGCACCACTGCATAATTAATATGGTATTATTAACCCTTGTACGGCATTAAAAATACAGTTATAAATTACGATGTCATTCAAAATAAAATATAGTAATATATTTTCCATACGTTGAACAAATATGAAAATTCAATATATCCCAGAAGGTCATCGCTGGATCAAACATACATGTATCATATGCAAAAACGAAATGTCTTTCAATATGTTAGAGTTCAACAATATTAAAAAAAAAAATTTTACATTTATATCTTAGAAAAGGGATACAAAAGTCCAGATAATACATAACATACTAATACATGTATTATTATATAATCTGATCGATTTACGAATTTAAGCAAATATTTTTTTAAAACTAAAATTAATTCTTTTTCAAGTTTTTGACTCTTTCTTTTTCAAACTTTATCAATCTCGATATTTATATTATATTAATTTCACTCCTGATGTTTCAACATCACATTTCAACTTCAAATATATGGATATTTATTAATATATTAAAGTATGTTTGCAAATGATTGCATGATAAGGGCATATAACCAGAATGTGCACCCTTCAACTTCATATCACTGTACGATTACAAGGATCTCGATAAAAAAGTTACAATTTTGTTTATATAATATATATATAAATGCAACCTGACCATGAAATATAAAATATAATTTGGCATAAAAAGTATTACATAATAGATAAGAGTCTAAGAGATTCATAATACTGATGAATTTTTTTTTGGGTCAATGGAAGAGGAAAATGTTTTTCAATTTATACATTAAAAATAAAATATTTTGTTCGAAACAACTTGTAAAAACATTAACTGGACGCTTTTTTGGTTCTGTCAAATTTTCTGTTTAAGTCTCTATGATATTATCAGGGTGATTTTTATAGGGGCACATGTATAAAATATTATCAAAACCTTTATTTTTTTCATGTTTCCATCAACATAAAATGCGGTAACAGCGTAAAATATTGATGAGTTAAAATAATCTTGTTTTACAAAATGAAATAAAATATCAATATAATATATTATTAAAAAAACAGCATCATGAATGTTACAAAACAGATTGAATTTATGAAAAATACATGATACTGAAGAAATTGAAAATGCTTGACACGTTTGCTGACGATATGATGACCAGTGCATTTGCCATTACTGGCTTCCGAGTTTTACACATTTGGACCATAACCGGGCATTTCCGAGCAAAAAATAGTCATTAACTTCGGGTGGATAACTTTGATTATTTTACATGATGATAAAAAAGACCTTATTCTATCAATAAAAATAAAAAGGTACTTTCCATTGATGTAGTAGCATTTTAATTATGCTTCGATCATTGCTTTAAAAAAAGTCCTTGCTTCCGACTTCGGACTTCCGAGTTTTACACATAGCCGTTTGGAAATCCCCTACCGGAAGTTATGATTCTCCCGCTGACAGACGTGGAGACGAGTTTTTCGAGTAAAACCAGCCTCGGAATTAAAAACTGCTGCACGTTTACACGTAAGTCAACCGTGGATGTAATAATAATTATTTTCCCCAACAGAATAACGTCACTTTTTGTCTTAACTCAGGAAAATGACAGTTCGAGAAGTGGATGAAAATGAAAAAGTAGTGTCAGAAATGGCGTGCACATCTGCACATACTAGAATTGATGCGAACCCAATAGCTTGTACTGTCACCCCATCGTCTTCAGTTCATCTAAAATCGACGTTTGGGGTGACAAGCTGTCGCTACACTTGACCTGGCTTTTCCTTTGGTATGGCGCCTAATGCTGACACTATACGTGGTTTAAAATATGTAATAAAGAAATTTACCCTGATGTATTTCCTTTAAAATTTGTTGTTCAACTATTTTTACATTACGTGGGTCTACAGCCGATTTATAATTTCTGCAATCTACATCTTTGACATCAGTAACATTTCTAACTATACGGAACCCATTTAAAATGCATCTAACAAATAATCTTGATCTACATCACCTATCAGTTCTCGTTTCCAAACATGTATATGTTTACACAACGGACTTGCATGAACGTGCGCGAGCTGCTATTCCCAGGACGGTGGAAGTTGACGGTTTTGGTTTCCCGCATATTCACTCCTGGGATTATTACCAAACATTGGGGTGGCACTGTGTTGCCATTGTGGGTGGTTTCCGCCGCACCCGGACTCTAAACAGACATGCACGTATTTGCACGCCGCGAACCGGCTCCTATTTCTACTACTGAATCTAAGACCGATCTCTCTGCCAGAAGAATCAACGGAACGACGTTTTGTGTTCATACGAACACCACTGCTAGTTTTTTTGCTTTCATATTTGTATGCCTCTTTGTCCAACATTACTGACATGAGGTGTATATTATCTGTTCCCCACTTGAACCCTTCTGTGGCCTGATATTTACGGTATTCATTGTCAAACTGCATAACTGACGGGATAGTGTTCTGTTGTGCATACTCGCCAAGCTTCTCATTATACCGCAAATATGCAAGTATGTCAGTTACATTTGACAGCTGCCCGGGCTGTATTAAACTTTGCATAATACGTGAGTTAGCCGAAATCCATTGGGCTAAAGTTACATATTCTACTTTTGGTTTACCCCTCTGTGTTCTAATGAAAAGTTGATCAGAACCGGCGGTAGCCAGTTCTTATTCCTCCGACACATCTACACTTCCCCGTATAGCAGAGACAAAGTCTGGGATAAGTAATGGTTTTAGCTCACCCGATTTTTCCAGCTGGGTCCGGGAGCACAGTTGGTCAAGTTCACACGTGTCACGATCGTTCAACGAGGTAAGCGCAGCAGGTAGTGTGTCATCTCCGAGTGCATCTCCTTATCTTCAAGGTTGGGGAGGGGGGGGGGGGATGACTCACAGCATGGGTAGATGACTCGCAATGGTGGGGATGGGGGTGGGGGGGGGGAATGACAGGCGTGGAGGGTAGTCAAAATTAGGATAAAACAGACGGGTTTATATATATATATATATATATATATATATATATATATATATATATATATATATATATATATATATATCTTTTATTGTCTGTGTGACACATATCAAATGTATATCAATTAAATATAAGGTTTTAAAAAGTAAGGTATATGTTAATTTTAAACCATTCTAAACTCATTAATGGAACCAAAGTCTATTTATTTATATATTTTATTTGAAATATATAAATATAATTTTCTGAATAGTGGGGGGGGATGATAACATTGACCATCCCCCCTTGCAAAAAAAGTGGGGGGGGGATATATACCCCCCATCCCCCCTATATTGACGCCCCTGTCCGAGTGATTTCATCAACTCGTTCAAAGCCTTATTCTTTGCCAGTGATTTTGTTGTTACTAGTTGCTGGCCCTTACTTTCTTCCGGCATGGCAGACTTTGTGTTTAGTTCTGTAATACCGAGTTGCAGTACGTTGTCCAATGTTCAAATTCAGTTCTAAAATATCTTGGTCCGTTAACGATACCAGAATCCTTTCGTTGCAGATACTATTTTCTTTTAATTTTGCAACAGTTACTATTTTCTTTTAATTTTGCAACAGTTGATACTTCCAAACCGACCGTTTCTGCCCATTTTTCTAATTCAATTTTTATGTCTGCCATGCCGGGGTCTGTACACGTCAGCGTGCCTGGAGAAACTAGCGCAATTCTGTTACCGGGCATGCCACAGACACGCCTGTATGAAGGCAAGGAACCGTGACAAGACTAAGCCGCCCATTGTTAGAGTCCGGCCTGAGGTCTCCTGTTTGTTAAAATTGCAAATAATATCTTCAATTATTTTTCACTAATTTTCATTTTTTTATATATCTTTTCATTATTCCCTAGAAATAAAAATTATCCACAGTTTATTTCTTTCCAATTCATAAGTTGAGGATACTAATGAACAGCTCTGTGATTTAGATAGCATCCAAAGGTTTCTTTACTGAGGGAGGGAGTCTTTCCACGGAGACTTTATCCATTCATGTTAAATGAAAAAATATTTATATTTTTCATAGTTTGAACCCCCTTGGACACGCGCTGCTGATCAACCGTATGTACGGTAAATACACGAGTGATTTTTACTGCTGAGTCTCCTTGGATATACACCTAAAATACACACTATATGAAGGGAGTTCAGTTCTGCCTCACGTCTGCCAGTCACTCCAGAGTCACATGAGATGATGAGTCTAGCAGCTGGTCAGTGTAAAGCTAGCTTCGCTACAGTCAACACGCGTGAGTACTTACCCTCTTTCTCCCACTGTGCAAACATTTTGGAGGATAGTGATAAGTTCCACGAGTGGATATCATAATATGTCTCAAGTTGAAGAGAGTGATATGTACATTTTGGTGTTTATGAAGTCACTGAACAATAATATGGAAAATAAAGCGATATCTTCCTTGGTCAAAACTGCAGAAAAACTCGCCCGACAATGTCTTGTAATAAAATCGGGTAGCACCCGACTTTAGACCTCTTGTAACTCTCAATATTTAGGAGAATAAAATGTATTTTTTTAATTCAGTTTTTGTCAATTTTCCCCTCAGATCATTGCACAATAATTGTTCAGTGATGCATCTAATATTATGAAAATTTCAAATATGTTATATCCGTACTCTTGTGAATCTGCCCCCCCCCCCCACACACACACACACACATACACACATTCTCGGCAAATATGGCCCATGAGTGGTGTAAGGGTAGCTGTTGCACCATTTCAGGTCTCAGCGTATTATGCCCGCTCCATATATGTATGCCAATAAATTGATCATAATCTTAATCATAATAGAAATGAACTGTTACGTTAGCGCTTACATATTAATATAAGACTGATTAAAACTGAAGAAATCTTTGTAAGAACATTGAAAGAAGAAAAGAACTATAAAGAAGTGAATTATATATAGATATCGCGAACTTTAATACGCCAAAGTGTAATGATCAATGAAGACAAAGAACCTCGTGAGAAGATAATGCTTCCAGTGACTTTTTATTGGACTCAGTGATTATTTCATGTTGCAATTCGGAATAACTGGTATTACATGGACAATATTCCCAGGTCAGTTCTTTTGTTTTTCATTGTCTGTAAGTCATTGTATAATCATGTATTTGTAAAAGCTATATTCAATATGTATTAAATTAGTATAACATATCGAATTATGGTAATTTGGTATATTGCCAACCTGTGTCACAGATAATGAGTTTTCTGTACGGCTTTAAGAGATGAAAATATGCCTGAGAAATAAGAAATGTCTGTAAGGTCGTAACAATAGTCAAAGAATCAAGAAAGTCTGCATACTGTGTGACCAATGTTTATACATGAAAAGTTAATGAACAAAGACACGAGCTACAATCACATCATATTAAAAAGGGTAATTAACGTTATCCAGCAAATACACAAAATAAATCATTACCAATATTGTTTATAACATCTTAACCCAACCTAAATAACAGTAAAAATATGTTGTCCCATCTTTGTCACGAAATGTTATAAACTGTTTCATCGGAGACCTATCACCGGTTTTTTTCAGTATAATATCTCTAAAACACAGTTTAATATTACCAGCTCATACGGTTATACATGTGTAAACATTAATAAACTCCTCAGTTTAAACCTGGTTCAGATCACCGTGATATATATGTCAAGTATAACCATGGATGGTAACATCAAGTTATCTCTATATATAGATTACATATATCTACAGCCAATGGCCTATCTATATTGTATATACAGTTGTATGTATAGATTGTATGTTTGACAGTTAAATATAGTACACTGTGGACATTATCAAAATTCTGCATTCAAACCTATAAACACATGCAAATAAACATGGGCATAGACATAATAACTATTAATTTGCAATGGTATAGGATTACCGTTACAAAAATATATACCACTTTCATTTCTCAAATGGATCCTGCTATAATGACAGAAACAGTAATATACATCTTCATGATCTGTCAAGTAAATCTCATAGTTGCTAT
This sequence comes from Sipunculus nudus, assembly GCA_026874595.1. Taxonomy (NCBI): domain Eukaryota; kingdom Metazoa; phylum Annelida; class Sipuncula; order Golfingiida; family Sipunculidae; genus Sipunculus; species Sipunculus nudus. The sequence goes on from CM049312.1 coordinate 50,622,401, forward strand.
ACAAGAAGCCTGTTTAGATCATAAGTATTACAAACCAAGCAAATCTGACATATCATAATGGGGTCCACTATATATTACAAACGATTCCTGTGTACAAAGTAAGGTCACGTGACTACAGCGTTCCGCCTCACCGATGTTCATATACAAGTATAAAAACTAAAGCTGATGAATTCCACAGGCAAAATGTATACTATATGATGGCCATTTACATGTCAGATACCGTTCTAAGACATAGTACATCCACGTCTTTTTACGCGTATACAGCAAAAGACAATCACCAACGTACAACATACACTTTAGTTTTCCATCTTGAAATATTTAAAAGTACATGGCCTAAACTTAAGTATTTATCAGTCGTAGCGCGCTCTTGGTGTTTTACATAATTATATATCATCAAACAAACTCGACAACTCATAAAAACTATATTGAAAAGCCTTATTAAAGTTTAGAAATACTCAACTGGTCGGTACGAGCAATTCTCCGTGCAAATTATCGACAAACACTAACTTCGGGAGCCCAAATGTCCTCCCAGAAAACTTCAACTATATATAGACATCTATGGTTGTCAACACAGGCTCCTTTAACGGTTAACAACGCCGAACGAAGCGAACAAATAAACATTGAATATTAACGTGTTGGTAATAACTTCATGGCATTATCGTACTGCCACATCTGTACAGTAATTTTTTTTTATAGAAAATACATATAGCGTGCGCACACGATAAAAAGTATCCCCAAGGAGGGTGTGCGTTTGTCCCTGTTCGGGTGTGTAAATGTTTGTTCACACCATATATTATAAATTGAATCTCATGAAATTTTCAGGGCATTTCGGGAATTGGCTAATTTATGGTAATAACTTAAAAAAAAACTAGAATACGGGTAGTCGACAAGCGACTACGTGTATCCGCCGAAATCAGAGTGGGACGGGTGAAGTGAGGCATGGATTGAGTAACAAGGGGAAACAGAGTGAGGTGTGTTGCATATTGGCATGGATGTCTGCGGCCGAAATGTGTGTGTAGGTTGTGCCACCTACCACCAAATCCAGAAAGCTATCAAAGTTGTTTACAAATGCAAAAAGTCAAACCACTGCTGAGATATGAGTGATTTTACCCCACGGCAGACAAACAGACGGACCCTGTGCAAAAATGGTTGCAGGTAGCGCCACAAGTTTGCGTAAGAAAAAGAGCTATGTGAGATCTATACACATGCAAACTTTTGACCCAATCGGCCAAACGGTTCCCGAGATATGAGCTTGGATGTCTGCAGCGTAAATGTGAATGTAGGTGGCGACACCTGTCAAAAATCAAGAAAGCACTCCAAGATGTATAAACCTGCAAAGTTTTAGGCAGATAAGTCAAACCAGTGCAGAGATATGAGTGATTTTATCCCACGGCAGACAAACAGACGGACGCTGTGCAAAAATGGTTGCAGGTGGCGCCACCAGTTTTGCGTATGATGAAGAGCTATGTGAGATCTATAGACATTCAAAATTTTGGCCCAATCGGTCAAAGGGCTTCCGAGATATGAGCTTGGATGTCTGCAGCATAAACGTGAATGTAGGTGGCGCCACCTGTCATATAATCAATAAAGCTGTCCAGGATGTATACACATGCAAAATTTCAGTGGATAAGTCAGAGATATGAGTGTTTTTATTCCAAGGCAGATGAACAGATAGACACTGTGCAAAAATGGTTGCATGTGGCGCCACCATTTTGATGTATGTTATAAAGCTATCCAAGGGCTACATTTGGGCAAAAAAACTTCCGGATCGGTCAAACGGTTCCCGATATATGTGGATTAATGTGTCATAACAGACGCACAGACGGACGCAGAGCGCAGAGGAAAGGTCAGAGGTCAAAACAAAATCGGGGCGCAGCAGTTCACATGTGACCCGAACATAATCCCGGGTTTCGTAAAATGCCGCTCAGTGGTTACAGAGGAGTTCTCCGGACACCTACGCGGCGGCGGCGGCGTCCGGCTGAAAACATAGTATCCGCAAAACTCTGTTTTGGCGGATACAGTTATAAAATTCTGATCTAATTTCTGGTATGCAATTAGATCTTGATTGAATAAAGTCATGTCCTTGAAAGAAAAGGCCCCAGCTTCAACGATCAATTACCGTGTTTAGTGAGAAAATATATTTCTTGCTGTTGTGATAAATTACCTGATGTTCTGGTCCAGAACTTTTACATCCACAAATTACGTTATATTGGCCTAATGGCAGGTACATTAGAAATATATAGAGGAATCTTTATGCCAAATATTAATAAAAAAAGACAAGTAGTTTTGATATTAGGCATCTTGAAGTGTAACAATAGGATTTCAACGGAAGATCGAGTTTTTTCCTTAATTTCTCGAAGGAACGAAGTTGCAGTGACCCCCCTTTTTGTTTGTTAGGAGAACTTAGGGACATCTAACTATATATCGAATTTTAAATTCGTAAGTCCAACGTTTTCAAATCGTGCCAGTCTAAAGTCTGTTTGTTACTCAGACAGAGGCGCAAATTTATGAAAATGTAAAATCAAAATACGGACACCTCAGTGGTGAGGAGTTTTGTTCTTCCATTTTACAGCAGGTTGGAGAAGATCTCAACCACCTGCGACACATTCGAAGTGCACTCTTTGACCTGGCTATAAATAAGTTCCCAAGCACCCCACGGGGAAGGCTTATAATGCATAAGAATACACAAGGTGGGAAATCATGTGTTAAAACAGTCAATGACATTTATCAAATATACCTATATTTGGAGGGAGATAACACAATAGACCTTACTAAACTTCTGAATGGAAAATCTCGTAAACGACTAAAGGACCAATCACCTCAGAACATAAATCACAAAAACCAGGGTCTGTTGTCTGACAAGTCAGATTCATTAGAACCACCGGACATTGTACGGCCCAGTTCGGATAAAGCGCCAACCCTATCGACAATGAGCTCAACGTCAGGTGGGGTGCAACAAAGAAACTCCACACCTGAAACTGTAGACACAGAGGATTTATTGTCCAATGATTGTGTTCCGGCGGACACAATAAAGGCCATCAAGACACTTTGTTCCGAAGTTCTACAACAGGCCAGGGAAGACCGTGACATGCTACTTGAACAGACAAAGATACTGAAGGAAGAAAATATTAAACTTTGCCAGATGGTAGCTGAACTGAAGGCTGAACGTGAGAAATTTGTTGACAGGCGATTGATGGACTTGAATAATCGCCTAGACAGATTAAATGATAGAGGTGCATCTAATGAAAGTTTATGCAAAACAACTGATGGACGTTGTGGGCACTTAGAAACAAGAATGTTGAATATTGAAAATAGGGTATCGGGGTTAGAGAGACAATTGTCACTCTGTCGCTCATATTCAAATACTTCTGTATCTTACAGAGATCTTGCCTCCATACCACCTTCAGAACGTTCTTCTCTTGTCCAGAATAAGAAAACCATTCAGTCTAAACAAGGAAATGTTTCAAATCAACCTGCCGCTGTAATTCCTGAAAATACGCCCAATATACAGCGTCAGTGTCATGGTAACCATCCTGCCTCGGTACAATCTGGTATGGAGACTGAAAACGAAATGGATGCAAGTGTTTACTCTGCTAAGATAACAGAAGCCAATAGAAATTATGGGATATTAAAGTCAACTGATGGAAATGATAACGTGTTACCTAATGAGGGTGACCAGGTTCCAATTGAAAAGGTTTCAAATGAAAAGTTTATTGAGGTAACAGATTCAGACGATAGTCTTGGTCTTGAAGGTTATCTACAAGTTAAATCTAAGGTGCCAACTTCCAGTTACTATATTGGTAATGTAAAGGTAAAAAAATCTCTATTATTTACAAAGGACCTAATTGTCAAACATGTTGAAAGGAAAAAATTAGAGGTAAAACAATGTAGAATATTGAAAACAGACGATGTGACATTGTCAGTGAAAATGTCTGTAGTTGGAGACCTTCACGCTTGCTTGACTGAAAAGGGGTTTTGGCCTGACGGGATGTATTGCAGAAAATGGTTACCAGCGAAAAAGAATAATTAAGTACGTAGAATAAGCATTACTAAGAAGGACACCATATAAAAGACTTCAAAAGATATTTACATATAAAGATCTTTATTAGTATTCCCGAGAAACTTAATATTAAGAATAATGGCAAAGATTTCAAATCAGCTTGTGATTACAACATATAATTGCAGGGGAGCTTTTGCTTCTTCTAAATATATAGACGTTATCATGGAAAAAACAGATATTCTGTGTTTACAGGAACATCATTTGTCATCAGCGAACGTTTCTTTTTTAAGAACACTCGATAACAAATACGATGCGTACACTCACTATAATCTTGAGTGTCCCAGGCGTGGAGGGGTGGCGACCATGTGGCGCAAAGATCTGAGTTACTTAATTTCAAAAGTGGACAACTTAGGAAATGACCGTATATTAGTAATTAAACTTAGCCGACCGAACGAACAACCTATTTTTATAATAAATACGTATTTACCTCCGTCTAATTATACAGTAGAAGAATTTAACATGCAGTTGTCAATCTTGACCGCGGCATACACCAATTTGTCGTCTATAGGTGAAGTTGTAATAGCAGGTGACATGAATGCACAATTAGGCCAACTGGATGGACCAAGAGGTAAAGTTCGTACCGATAGGGGCGTTATATTGTCAGACTTTATTGAGTCAACAAATCTCATTTCAGTAGGATTACAAGCACTTGCCACAGGCCCAGCTGACACCTATTTCCCTTATAGCGCCGGACCCAGTACTCAGATTGACCACATACTAATCCCTTCGACAAGTTTAAACAGAGTTCATTGGTGTAAAGTTATTGATGATCACGCTTTAAATACCTCGGATCATCTCCCAGTCGTAGTTGCCCTAAACTTACATATAGAAAAAATTCAAAAAGTATTTCGCAAGACCTATAAATGGAAAAACTCGTATGCAGACCATTATTATAATTATTTAAATAGATACGTCTCTATGGAAAAGACACTTCAGTCAGAACCATTAACAAATGCCGAAATTGATAACTATGTGTTTTCATTAAGTGAATGTATGAAAAAAGCTGCTGATAAGGTGGTACCAAAAACAAACGTTAACACATATAAAAAACCATACTGGGACCAAGAATTAAAGAAAGCCCACGCCCACCAGAGAGAAAAGCGAAATATATGGGTAGATGGAGGTCGCCCAAGGGGTTTTCATTTTAACTCGTATAAAGAATACAAAGCGGCTAAACGTGTATTCGGGAAATTATTAAAGAAAAAGATATTAGAATTTGAAGCACGAAAATTTGAAGAGGCAAGTCTTAATCACGATATTGATGTTAGGTCTTTCTGGAAGTATGTAAAAGGTCACAAAGATCAATCCGGTAATATTCACATAATGAACGATGGTAATTCTAACTTTTCGACTCCTATGGAACTCCGTTCGTTTTGGCGAAATCATTTTAGTAATTTACTAAATGAGCAACCGGAAGAAGAAACCGACAAAGAAACATTTACGTCTCATGTTAGTAAAAAAATCGCCAAAATATTAGTTAATGCCAATAAACATTATGATAATACAGGGGTGCTGCGACACATTAATGAAGATGAAATAGTAAAGATCTGTAAACAATTACCAAATAATAAGGCACCTGGTTATGATCTTATCTCATATGAACACTTGAAATATGGTGCACCTGGGATATGCAGATATTTGGCAATGTTGTACAATGCCATTATCAAACAGGTATATATTCCAAAATCCTTAAAGCTTGGCATTATTTCTCCAATGTATAAGGGCAGAAACAAAGACAGAGCCTCCAAGAATTCATACAGAGGGATTACACTAATGCCAGTTTTAAATAAGCTCTTTGAAAAAATAATATGGTCCAGACTAGAACCATGGTTGAGTAACAGAGAATTCCCCGATAAAATGCAACATGCTTGCAGGAAAAGATGTAGCAGTATGATGGCATCTTTTTCTGTACAAGAAAGTATTTTTCACCATTGTGAGCAAGGGGGTAGAGTATATTGTTGTTTCTTAGACTGTAAATCTGCGTTTGACAGAGTGTGGTGGGACGGACTGCTATTAAAGGCATATAATCTGGCAATTCGTGACAAATTGTGGCTATTATTTAGAGAATGGCTAGTTGGTAGTTCCTGTGCTGTACTTGTCAATGGAGAATTGTCAGATGAATTCAAAATATCTCGGAGTGTCAAACAGGGGGGTATCATGTCTATGTTTTATTTTACTGTGTCCTTCGTTGACTTTCATAATTATATTAATGAAGGAAATATTGGTCTGCTGGTAAATGATATTGATGTTAGCTCCCCAACATATGCAGATGATACGGTCTTGTTAGCAAATACCAAATCATCATTGGATCAAATGATTAATAGAGCCCACATATACAGTAAGCTATGGCGAATATCCTTTTGTTCAGCAAAATCAAAATGTATGGTCTTCGGGGAAACTAAAAAACAGAACAAAATAAATAGTAAATTAAGAGTGTGGAAAATGGGTAACACGAAATTAACAGAAGTGCAGGAGTATGAACATGTGGGAATTCTACTAAACTCCTGTTTTTCCTCAAAATCACGCACTGACGACAGGTGTAGGAAAGGGAAATCAATTTTGGGCGCACTTGGTATGATAGGAGTACAATCACACGCCCTTCTGCCGACTGTATCAGCTAGTCTTTGGGATAAAATATGTATACCTTCCGTATTGTATGGTTCTGAATTATGGTATTCAATTAGCAAAACTGAGAGTTATTTAATTGAAAAACTACAAACATTTGCTGGAAAAACAATTCAAGGGTTACATGTGAGAACCCACGGAGAGGTAGTTAGGGGCTTACTCGGATGGCATACCATGCAAGGCAGAATAGATAAAAGAAAACTTCTATTCCTTCATAAATTAATTTCTGGTGACAATTTAGGCATAGCAAAGAAACTATTTATCACAAGGCTATATCAGTGGAAATTACAAGTACACATTAACCAGAAAGGTTTCATTCCTAACATTGTTGATACTTTGAATAAATATGGAATTGGTAATTTCTTTTCTAAATATATAAATGGTGGAAGTTTTCCAGATTATTTAACCTGGAAACGAATTATATGTAATGCTATCCATTCATACGAGCAAAGTATATGGTGCTTCACGATGTACAAAAGAAACGACTGTCACCGTTTCTTGAGAATCCACCCTGAGTTAACAAAGAGAACTTTTAGTCTTTACTATATTGCACGGAGTCAAATAAATTGTAGGAAGATTATATGTGACATGGTAAGGTTGCTTTGTCTAGCGGATCCGGATGAGAGCGTTTTTTGTAATTTTTGCAACTCCTTTCAAGAGGATATTTTGTGTCATGTCTTCACTGATTGTCCATCATTTATATCAGAGAGAGACATTATGTGGAGAAATATTTATGATCAAATTGAATTTACCAAAGCATCAGCCTTATATAACTTACCTGACCATAAATTTGTGGATGTATGTTTTGGTCTTCAAGATAGCCTATTTAACGGATATGAGGACTATTGTAAATTTTTGCTAATTATATTTCAGTCAGTTAGAAATATTATTCGAACAACATTACGAGGATAGTTTTCAGTTCTCAAGTTGCTATTGTCTTATTAGACAACAGTTAGTATTTTAATATAACACTGCACTTTGTATATTTTAGGACCAGTCATTTATTTTATTTTCTATCGGTTAGCTTAAAAAACTCAATTTACCATTAGCCTTATGTAGCTTACCCGACCATAACATTGTGGATATATGTTTTGATCTCCAAGATAGCCTGTTTAGTGGGTGTGAGGAATATTGTAGATTCCCTTTGCCTATTGTATTTTAGTCAAAAATAATGTTCAAAGTACATTATGAAGAGGTCTTTAGTGATTAAGCTGCGATTTATTTATTTATTAATTTTTTATACAGTTAACATTTTAATATAGCACCGGACTTTGAATATCTTATGACTAAATATTTAATTTAGTTATTTGCTTAGAGCATAAAATTGAATTACATATAGTATCAGCCTTATATATCTTACCTTACCACAAATTTATGGATTTATGCTTTGGTCTTCAAGACAGACTATTGAACGGATATGACGAATATTATATTTTTCTGATAATAATATTTCAGTCAATTAGAAACATTATTCGAATTACATTTTCAGTTATCAAGTTTTTTTCCTAGACAATAGTTAACATCTTAATATAGCACTGCACTTTGTATATTTTATGACTAAATATTTAGTTTGGTTATTTGCTAAACGCATAGAATTGAATTTACTATAGCATTGACCTTATATAGTTTATTAGACCATAATCTTATATATAAATATTTTGGTCCTTAAGACAGCCCATTTAACTATTATATCTTCATATAGCTTTGCGCTTTGTATATTTTATGATTAGATATTTGAACCTTTTATATCTATCTGTATATATTTTCTAATTAGATCTTATTTCTTTCTCTGTTTGATCACGGTGCATGTATCTTGTACCTTATATGTACTGAATGGTTGTACTCTCTTCTTGCCGAGGAGGAAATAAAGAATCAATCAATCAATCAATCAATGTATACACATGCAAAATTTCAGTGGATAAGTCAGAGATATGAGTGTTTTTATTCCAAGGCAGATGAACAGATAGACACTGTGCAAAAATGGTTGCATGTGGCGCCACCATTTTGATGTATGTTATAAAGCTATCCAAGGGCTACATTTGGGCAAAAAAACTTCCGGATCGGTCAAACGGTTCCCGATATATGTGGATTAATGTGTCATAACAGACGCACAGACGGACGCAGAGCGCAGAGGAAAGGTCAGAGGTCAAAACAAAATCGGGGCGCAGCAGTTCACATGTGACCCGAACATAATCCCGGGTTTCGTAAAATGCCGCTCAGTGGTTACAGAGGAGTTCTCCGGACACCTACGCGGCGGCGGCGGCGTCCGGCTGAAAACATAGTATCCGCAAAACTCTGTTTTGGCGGATACAGTTATAAAATTCTGATCTAATTTCTGGTATGCAATTAGATCTTGATTGAATAAAGTCATGTCCTTGAAAGAAAAGGCCCCAGCTTCAACGATCAATTACCGTGTTTAGTGAGAAAATATATTTCTTGCTGTTGTGATAAATTACCTGATGTTCTGGTCCAGAACTTTTACATCCACAAATTACGTTATATTGGCCTAATGGCAGGTACATTAGAAATATATAGAGGAATCTTTATGCCAAATATTAATAAAAAAAGACAAGTAGTTTTGATATTAGGCATCTTGAAGTGTAACAATAGGATTTCAACGGAAGATCGAGTTTTTTCCTTAATTTCTCGAAGGAACGAAGTTGCAGTGACCCCCCTTTTTGTTTGTTAGGAGAACTTAGGGACATCTAACTATATATCGAATTTTAAATTCGTAAGTCCAACGTTTTCAAATCGTGCCAGTCTAAAGGACGAGAAGACGGGCGGACGGACAAAGGATCATCGCTATAGTTCAGTTGACATATAGTCAGCTGAGCTAAAAATGTGTTCATCAGTTTCGTGGACCCGTCTGTACAAACTGAAGGTGATGATTTTAGGCACTGCCGTCCGGACGCCAGCCTTTCCTCACAAAGACGACGAGTTTCTTTGCGGTGATACGGGTAAACCCCATGTCTATCAAGTCCTCAGCGTCTAGCTCCGTCAACAGACTCCCATTTACCTGGTACTGCTGGATCTGTGGAATAAAATCACTCATGTTTAGTAAAGCCAGGCAGTCACACACCTGACTAACATTCAGCCGGGAGATCTCTGTAGGGACGTCATCCAGGAATTCCAGCTTGTCCTTGATAGGTTGATCTGATCCCCTGCTGGACAGATCATGTAGCGAGCTGTTTCCTTCTGACTCGAATAAACAATACACACCACGTGACTCAGAGGGAACCGCCTCTTCCCGGTCATCGACCAGTCTGCCTGGTTCATTTTGTGACGTCACGTTAACATAAGTTCGTGTAGTAGCCATGGTGACAGACTCTTTTTTTCACTCTGCATCTATATCTTCATATGCGTCACTGTCGCCATCAGCGTCACTGGGTAACCTTTGACCCGGGGATGAGACGGCACCGGGTGACATTGGGACCCTCCTTCTGGAGGCCTTTCTCGGTGATTGTGTTTGTCGACTTCTGATTGGTTCATCAACTCTGAACGACCGCGGTGGTAGTTTGGGTCTGACCTCTTCAGGCTGTTTATCTTTTATCTGTGTAGGTTTACCTTTTGGTTTAGGGAGCACGCCAGGATGTTTTGCTTGTAATTTATTTGACTTTTGACCCAGCTCTGACGTCGCTGGTTTAGCATCACTGGTGTGTTGTTGACCTTTGACCTGTTGCTGGAGGAACTGGCTTGGTTCTATGTAATCATACACCCCGTCACTTTTCTGAATGTCCGTCTCACTAAATACCATCAGGTCTGAAATAAACAGAAAAGCTCACAACCCAGGTAGCCAGGATAATTGATGGATAAGGAAAAGTATATATTTGCAGTTTTGAGAGACAGCTAGTGTAATTTTTCCAATATACCTGTCCTGTTATACATATATTATTTGTAGACATAAATTATATTATCACATATGCAGACGACACACAGATATATGCATGCTTCATGATAGTTGATGGTTCTCAAATGCAGGCAATCAGTCGTGAAAGCCTGAAATACCAATGTGAATTAGGCCAAGAAATAGCCAAGAAATATACTTGTGACAGTTTATGCTCACAGCCACTGCTAGTGCAGGGATATATGATACTAAATTTTGCATTAAGTATGCAATATTAACATTATGTGATAGGTTGCTTTTGTATTTGTATGAAGAAGAATTTTGGAATTTAACCATTCCCTTTTATTATTTTATTATTTTCTTTTTGACTGCTACAGGAATATGAAGACAATAGCACCACGTCTTAGAGACTAAGTCCCATAGGCACATTGATAGCTAGTTTTGATTGTAATGGTCTGTTTTGGCGATCTACGGTATCAACGTGTTTAGATCCAGTATAATTTAATTGTGCTGCTAGGGTTATGACTTTCGTAAGCCGTATGGAGTACAATAATAAGTCCTCATTGGTTACCAGTGAAAGAAAGGCAGGGTTATAAAAAACACTATATGGTCTGGGACCAGCCTATTTCCATGCTTGATGTACATGGTCCATTCCTGCTATTTGTGCATGGATGTACTTTTATAATACTAGGATACCAGGCTACAGTGTGCCAGTGCTGGTGAAAAGATTGACTTTGGATTTCAAATCTCAAACATATTTAAATGTTTAAAGATACTACAGGTTAAGTAAACCTATTCCACGCGCGTTTGTTGTGTGATGGGAGGATTTCACCCAGATCCCAGACTTTGCCATGATTTGATTGGCTGGTACACGTGTGACGTCATGGACTGAATTATATCAACAACTCAGATCTAGTAATGCATGTTGTTTTTATTCTTTGCTGAAAATTTGGGTCTGAAAGAGGCGGAAATACTGTGCTTTTACTGAGATCTAGAATTTTTAGTCACAGGGGATTTCCCAGTGTGTGACGGCACTGCCGATTTGACAGTGCTCATAGATGTGCCCATAGTTTTTGAACAAATCACACAACCTCATGTTTTTAGTGGAAAAATAGATAGAAAAAATGTTTTTCCTCCAGGAATTGGGATCATTTTATGTAAAATCTATATTAATATTTTTTTTCATTGGCAATTATGTTATATGATAATATAATGAGATTTGGAATACGTTTGCTTGACCTACAGCCTTTTGTTTCCAAGAGAACTTCAGGACTGTAAGATGTGACATTGCATGTCTCATAGGTGAGTTTGAAATGCATCCGCTGTGGATATTTATAACCCTTACGTGTGATGTTAAAATTGATATGATGATGATGATACTTCTAGGATTGCTTTAAAGTATTTATAGTTGTATACACATGCAGGTATATACTGTAACTGGCACAAGTTTAATATTGTCTTTGCTTGTTATCATTATTTTATATAAAAACACCATGAGCAATTGAACATACAATATTATCATTATTATTATTATTATTATTATTATTATTAGAAGTAGTAGTAGTAGTAGTAGTAGTAGAAGTAGTAGTAGTAATTTTGAAAGCATTATATTATAACCTTATAATATAATATATACAGGATACAGGAATTTACAATAGAGGGGGCGAGGGCTTACTTTTCAAGGCCGCGTAGCGGGAGAGCCAAGGCGCGAACGAGGGGGGTGGATGGGGGGGGATAGGTAATGGCCAAGGTATAGAAAGTTTTTGAAAATTTAGATTGAAATCGTGCAATCTGGGGTCACTTAAATGCATTAGAAGCAAAACATACATTGTAACTGTTCTATACACTTGGTGTACTATGAGTCCCCCCCCCCTATTTTTGGTTAGGTCGAAAGGGGGGGGGGCTGCTTATTCCCCCCCCCCCCTATTTTTGGTTAGGTCGAAAGGGGGGGGGGGCTGCTTATTCAGAGAATTATACAATGAAGAACTCGGCTTCCCGCTTTGTAGGGTCGCGGGATGACTACCACGGTTAATCGCAGATTGAACTGTATGTTACATGTAAAATAAATAAAGTTCTATCCTGTAACAGGAAAGCACTCAGAGAAACTACCTCTCCTCTTCCCAGTTCTGCCCATCTCTAGCTCTATATTGATTTCTCTTTTTCATTCTCTCTCTCTTTGCCCAAAATATTGTTATTGTATCCCTAGACAAAGTCGGGATTTTATGGTTTTAGCACGGTCGCGCCGCCACCGCCGAGATTTTCTTTGGAAGTGATAACTAAAAAAATGTTTTACAGATCTTTACCAAACTTGACATGTGCATAGATATGGGTGTGACGACGAAGCCTCTTGAAAATGGGGTCATGACCTTTAATAGGAGAGAGACCTTGACCTTGAACAGGTCCATTTTGGGGGGAAATCACAGAAATTCTTAAATATCTAAAGAAATCTTGCATGGATTGATCCATAAATCAACTTGACCGAAGATCTTGGATAGTGTTGTCATGACCCGAAACTGGTTGATTCACCTGTTATCCTATACACGTACTTGTTTTTGTGCTGTTTAATACCCAATCATTGCCACTTAACAGTTCTGTCAGCATTATAAATAAAAACTAATGGACAGATTTCTTTCATTTATGCATTAACATAGACATGGTTTATGGGGTGATGTATATTTAAATTGGGGTCATGACCTTTACTATGAGAGTGGCTTTGACCTTGAATATTGCCATACATGGTGAAAATTACACAAAATCATAAATATCTCAATAAGGGGTGCATGGATTGGTCCAAAAATCAATTTGACTGAATATCCTGGATAGCTTTGTCTTCTGGGGAAGACAGGTGGCGCCATCTTCTGTCCTTTTCTTGTTTTCGCGCCTTTTAATACCCCATCATTGCCACTTGACAGAACTGTGAGCATTATGAGTCTAAAACTAATGGAAAGATTGGGCTGAAATTGTTCATGTCCATTGAACTTGGATACCTCCAACTTGTATTTAAGACGAGGAATAGTAGTAGGAATAAACACTGGAAGAACAAATCCTCAGGGTTTCTCTAACATGTTCCTCTATTTCCGTGCTGGGAATTTTACCTTTATTGACTGGATGCTGACTGTAATCAGTAAGTTCGCACGATGATCGCATCATGTCCACAATCTCTGTCCATTCTTCTTCTAGTGCAGGGTCGGAAACGCCTTCAGCCACCTTCAGACGGATTGGTAAATACACGGGTATGACGCAGGGCTCGCTCAGGACAAGCTCCTCTGAAAACAGCAGTCACAGGTTACACCTAGCACACCTAGCAAGCTTCACAATTTAACTTATCCGATGACCAAAAATAATAACAATTTGAAAACATGAATCCTTTTGTTATGTAATCTATGAACAGTGAGTATTTTAATAATGAGCTTTATTTTGAAAATATCAGAATGCAGCTGTATGTCATGCATCATCTTAATTGTATATATATATATATATATATATATATATATATATATATATATATATATCATATTGGATGACTGAAAGAAAAAAAACGACCAATGATCGATTATTATTTTACGTATCATCTATATTACGTGAAATATGCTAAACAGAATTATAACTAAAATATTGACCGAGTAAGTTTAGTGAGTGGTCAAGGTAATGGCCGGGTTGTTAACATTTATTCGATGCACAAGGTTTAAGTTTTAGTGCTGTTCCCTGTTTTCTGCCCCGTCTTGATTATATATTTGATAGAATAAGAATATTTTATCGGGACAATAGGATTTCTTTCGATGTGCACACATCTTACACTCCCTGAGATTCAACATTTTCTGTCTTGTTTTGTTCAAGATAGAGTCGGTCAGCATTTTAAAATTTTTGCTCTAGCGTCACTTTCTAGAGGTGCATAGACACGAATTTACATCTAACTTGTCTCTGGATGTCAATTCCTTCGAGAGGAAAAAGGTTCGAACAAAATGGTCAAGGACTATACAGATTACAAGCCGACTACTTGGTGCCCTGACTTGCTGCTTCGTCGCCGTCCGCAGATACATGTGGGCCATTCAGAGGTTAAACGGACAGTAGGGAGTTTCTGGGACTTGGTTATAGTGAGGGAGAGCTGCACCATGCGCCTACGGACCAGTTGTGCCTAGTAAAATAATATAACCTAAAGTATTCTGAAATTAATTAATTTTGCTTGATGAATATAAAGTATCAGAAGCGGATCTAGGGTGGCCTGACCCCCCGCCCCCACCCTTTTTTTAAGACGCCTCAACCTTTCTTGGGGGTTTCAGACTAATGTTTGTGGTCTAGAACTGAGGACATTTTTTTAAGCTTTGTCATTAGTCCTACTGGGTAAACCCCCCCCCCCCCCTAAATCCTGGAGTTTATACATAGAACTGAAACAGGTAATTTTGAAACAGTTATAGGGTTGAAATTAATAATTTCAAATATATGGTTATTTTGAAAAAAATACTGTAATGTATGTTTTTGTCCAGGAAGGGGGATTCGAAAATAAGATTTATGTATATTGGAAACAAAATATATAACAATACTCAGAATGAGGATCGATTGTTAAATTTCTCCCTTTCTGCTCGATCATACATGATTTTTATTTTAAACCTTATACGTGGTTGTACTATCTCAAATATATACATGGAGCAATGCGATATTAAATATCCGTATAGGTTTACATAAAAGTTGTTTCAACCTGCCCTTATGAGTTATCGCTCACCCTTGAAGATAAATTCACCTTGAAGATAAATTCACGTTACCGGTCTTTTTTATTTGATACATGTATATAGAAGTGGTTACCGTGCAACAAGGCGTTTCCCAGCAGGTATCGTTCTTCGTATGTATCCACGAGTTGGAATTTATCGAAACTGATTTCTCCCTCAAGTTTTGCATTCTCGTAAAACCTGAGAGCTTTGCACTCAAAAAGCCTCACCGTGACGGGAAACACGTGGGTCTCTAAGATAGTCTGCAGGGAGCAAGGCGGTCCTTCATCTGCAAGATACAAAGTGTTCATGGCATGTCTTAGTGGCACTACATATACTTTATTTCTTCGTATTATGCAACTAAATGATATGTAAATGATAGGTCGGACAAATGTAGAACTCAATTGACAGGTGATCTGGAATTATAATAAAAGCATAATAAAAAATAACTGGAATAAACTGCTCTGTTTTTGCAGTCGAATAAACTTATATGCCCCCCCCCCCCCTCCATAAAATTTGAGGGGGGGGGGGGGAGGAGGAGATATGCACTAACTCAAACGTTATGGTGTTTCGGGAAAACCCCATATAAATCAGCAGATTTGACCTTGAAGATCATGGGTAAGGTCACCACTGTTAAAATTCTGAGAGAAAATTATAAGAAAAACTATGGAGTACTTCAAAGGTTATAGAGGTTCTTATCTTAGAATTGCGTATATTTGATCTTGAAGATTTGGTCAAGGTCATCAGTTGTCAAACTAATCTAAGAGCATTGTGGGAACAACTGGTGTGTCAACTTTGAGGAAAATATCTTAAGTACTTAGAAAGTAATATTAATCCTAGAATTCGGCAGATCTGACCTTGAAGATCAAGGTCTATAGGTCACCATTACCCTAACTGTTCCGAGAACTCGGTGAATGCAACTTATGTGTCAAATTTGAGGAGATAATATGCAAAACTTCATTAAATATCACGTTCAGAAGAAATCCAACAAGCGAAAAACTAAAATTCCACTTAATTTTTTTCTTTCAGACCCTTCCCAAATAACAGAGGGAATGGTCACTCTGATGTTGCTAGAATTCATTTCCTGATTTTCCGATTTTTCCATTTTTTACAGCACTAGCTGTAAAAAGTTACATCTGATAAGCATGCATATGTGGAATAAAGGAAGATGCGTTTGCTTGGATTGTGAAAGACGAATTATGATTTTGATTTTCCAGTTTGATGGTTGAGACAAGTTTTCTCCGCGATCCCACAATCTCTACAATCTCTACCTAGAAAGGGGCTCTTTGAGTAGAAGCGACTTCTGGGGGAAGGGTGGGCATGGTCTGTATTGTGTATGGGGTCTTAACGTTTATATCGACTCCTGTATTTTAGATTGCTGTTTAAAAAAAACTGTCGGTTCTATGTTGGATCCATGTCCTGTCTCCTAGTCAATTGAGACTTTGTGAATGTCCACACACCTTTGCCTGAAGCGTCTATTACTTGGAACGTTTCCCGGAAATCGGCAGGTATGCTGACATATTGCTGGTCGAGGTTGAGGTTCTTTGCTACCACCCGTAACTGATGTGACACATGCGCTATCCTGATGGTCTGAAAAACAACAAACGGGTCCTCAGCTACCATTGGTAACTGATATCACACATGCGATATCCTGATCGTCTGAGAAACAACACACGGGTTCTCAGCTACCACTGGTAAATGATGTCAAACGTTCGATATCCTGGTGTTCTGAAAAAAAAAACATACGGGTCCTAATGTTACAACTGGTAACTGATGTCACACATGCGATATCCTGATGGTTATAAAAAAACGGGTCCCCATGTTACCACTGGTAACTTACGTCAAACATTCGATATCCTGATCGTCTGGGAAAAAACAAACGGATCCTAAGGTTACCACTGGTATCTGATGTCACACTTGCAATATCCAGATGGTCTGAAAAACAACATGAAATTTCAGGGCATTTCTTGAATGGGCCAAGGAAGAATCGATTAGATTTTGGTGAGGATCCGCCTCATGATCCGGGACCTAGAAGCACTTCCAGAAAAATTCACTAATGAACAATCACTAATGCATGAATCAACATGGGCCGAAAAGGTTAAAGGAAACACAGGTTGGGCGGGGGACTGCACGATTGAAACTGGGAGTATGAGTCGAATAAGAGGATACAAATACGTTCTGTGGAGCATCCCACATTAAGGATCGCCCACATCGCAGAGGCCTGCATTCCCGAGAATGCATCTTTCTGGATTTTTTTTGGGGTATAATTTTCTTGATTGTGATCAACCAAATTCAATGTTCGGTAAAGACTCCTTGGGCTGTAACATATATCATTTTATCAATTTTTTTCCATTAATTACTGATTAAGTTTAAGTTTTTAGTTTTTTTCAATTCCCCAGCAATTAAATTATCAAGTTTTCCACAGTTTATTAATTTCTAATTTATAAGTTACGGATATTAATAAAAAGATGTGTTATTTGCTTCGTTTAGACAACATTCAAATCTTCGCACCGTACCGTTCGGAGAAAACCGTTCTCAGAAATTGCATTAACAATTTTGAAGTTTCGTTACAATGGGACAATATTGAGTAAAATTTAATTCGTAAAAAACGCTCTGATACCTCGATAATCAATTTATACATTGCCTTGAAACTTGCTATGTATGTCTTCATGTACAGCTGTGCCATCAATATGATAAATGGCACGACATTTTTATCGGTTTTAGTTCAATTTGTAAACTGTTGCTATGTTGCAGCGTCTGTAGTCAACCGTCCAGACGTACCAAATATTTCAACAGCCGCTGTCCACTGCGAACGTACCAGTTTCGCAAGTTATAAACGTAGATATGCATTTCCACGATTGACATTAACCTAGTATGAATGATTGAATATTTAGACTTTTCCTCAGGTTGAAGAAGTAAAAATTTTAAAGCTGTCCACACGGTTACTATTCCTCCAAGTTTGACTTTATCATGCAAAGACATTTGAAAGATTAGTACAGGACCATAAAGCCTCATATAGTTTTGTGAAAGGTGATTTTTATGTGAGAAATGATGATAATCACTTTATATTGCATATTTTTACCATTTTCTCATCATGGGATGAGGACACCCATACTCTCCCTCATGTATCTGTAATTCACCTAAAATTGTTCTAGAACTTATCCTTAATTGAAACAAAAATAAAAATTTTATATCTTTTAGGCTGAATTTCTTACGTAATAATAATATGTAGTTCAAACAAATATTACATTAGTAATTTAGTTTGTTGGTTGTTCACGAGATATTTGGCAAAGTTGGTACGTTCGGACGGTTGACAGCCGATGTTAAGATATTTGGTAACTCGGTGACGGTGATATCGCATCAGTTGAACTGTTCACAGAGTGAACTTAAACCGATTTAAATATCCCTACTATTCTCATGTTATTAGTAAAATCTGTTATCGAGATATTAGAGCATTTCTGTTAATTAAATTTTACTCAAAATGGTCCCATTGTATCGAAACTTTTTAGTGCCTTTTTTTAGAAGGCTTGGCTCGATTTTGTTGAAAATGCTGATTTTTTTAATATATCAAGACTGGGTGCATTTTAAGTACAGAATTAGATGGGCACATTTTAATTATATGAACCAAATACAAAATGTTTGTTGACCTTTTATGTCTCAACTTCAAACTGAGGAGAGTCTACAACGTACAGGGTCGACAAAATTATGTTTTGACCTGTAACCAGCAGATTAAAGGTCACCGTGATCTTAATTCGATCTCCAGGTAAATTTATGCAGACCTTTCTAAATGTTCATTTAATTAGACGTTTCTTGGTCAAACTTTTATGATTTGTTCCTTGTTCCCGGATGAAAGGATGGACCGTAGGAAAAGGGCGATCAGCGTCCTGGCAATTTTATGTTGTATAAATTCTAATTATTTTAGAAAATAGAAAGATATTTTAATTTCATTATTTTTTAACTTTATTTATAATTAACTGTTATTTCAACAATTTGAATACGCACTGTCTACTGCCTATGCATATTTACATATATTTAAATTTGACTTGGATAGAATCCTCCCGAAATTCGGGAACCCTTTTAACTGTTATTTCAACATTTTGAATACGCACTGTCTACTGCCTATGCATATGTACATATATTTAAATTTGATAGAATCCTCCCGAAATTCGGGAACCCTTTTAACTGTTATTTCAACATTTTGAATACGCACTGTCTACTGCCTATGTATATGTACATATATTTAAATTTGATAGAATCCTCCCGAAATTCGGGAACCCTTTTACAATGACAATAACTGAGCGGACAATAATAAAAAGATATAACAATGTCACCCAAATACAAAATACAACAACACTTTACTAATAGAATATACGAATAATCTACGGTAATATGTTAACCAGATACCTCCCCGACGCTGTAAATGTCCAGTTTCTGATTGCCATGGTAACCATCCACCACCATGACGATTAAGGGGAAGTGGTGTCTGTATGACGTCAGGAACTCTGGCAGCGTCATCATCTCGTCAGACCACCTGAGGTCATGGTACGGCTGTAAAGGTTGGCCACCGAGCGTGATGTTTTTGTTATCGATTTTCTGGCTCTGAAATGGATATTTATGAATGTACTCACAATTAACTGAACTATTATCACGTGAGTGACAAAATATAAATTTTCAAACAGTTTTGGACAGAATTTAATTCTGTTTTCGTACTGATTTATTTAATAGTCTGTACAGCTGGTTGAGCTGATATTGTAATAAGCTGAGACAGCCTCATTCTGAGACTCAGAGTGAGGTAGCGTGTATTTAATAAGCTCTTGTGATAGAGCAGAACAGTATCCGTAACATTAACATTTAATTTTATTGGTGATTTAATTAGTTTTATTTTAAATTGTCGGCTATAAAGCTATATGGTTGACAAGTGACTTTGCATAACAAAGTGTAAAATCATTGTTTACACTATGATTGATAATTACATTAGTAGTGTGTCTGTAAGTAGTTCAGGGGAGAGTTTTCCAATGACCTTAGGAGCACACACGTAGCATACTTTGATTCATTTTGTTGTTTTTTGTTATAATTTGGCCAGTTGTACATACATATGTGCTGATGATCGTATATTGTTCCGGAAAATACACGTAAATATATATTTGTGTAGGTTGATAATCAGATACATTAGAACCTCTCTTAGTGGGCATCTCCATAAAGTGGGCAATTCTATAAAGTGGGCACCTTTTGGCAGTCCCATATTTTTCCGCTCTTTATTATGATTAGCTAATGCAGGCACCTCTATATTCTGTAAAGTGGCCACTTTTCCTCAGATAATGTGGGCACTTCATCGATTTTCCAAGTTGAAGTATCTTCAAGTATATTTCAACTGTTAATGGTAATGAGCAAACAGATGAACAAAGGTCAAAGATGTAATAATTACTGTCTAATTGCACAATCATAATAACAGTCTTCTTCAGCGGAGGTTAGCATGGGTTATATGGGTTAAACTTCTTTAAAATGCCTGCACATGCTCCGGTCAAACCTCAGCCCAGACTGGCTGTTCTGGTGAGGGTTTACAGCCAGCTGTGAATGCACCACTCAGTAGCTAGTCATATTGGACTGATAAGCATACTTTGACAGCTGACATCTGACAGCCTCTAGACTATTTGTGTCAGGGAAGCAAAGACACTGCTACTTTTAATATCATGAGTGGATGCCCTGCTCATTCACCCAGTTACTTAATTGGTACCCTGAGATGATGTAACAGGGTAAGGTCCTCCTGGCCCAGAGCAATGCTTACTAATTACCAGTTTCACCTAATGTTAAACACCATTCTGTGTCATATTCACTGTTACTCTCCACTTATAAGATGTCAACCAAAAACTGAAATTTAAGGTTTTGCATAGACCTTAAAGTGTACCTGTTCAAAGATGCTGAGAGTGGCTTGTCTTAGAGAAAGTTTGTAGAACAGTATGGTATATCTAAGATGCATTGGGTACATAATAGGATCAATGCTTGTAGGTTAGGCAAGATGCTAGGTCAGTCCATGGGCTAGCCCTAGTGCTTGGGACCAAGCGTGACGGATCCACCAGATTTTGTTTGGATTATAGGAGTTTGAACGAGGTGAGCCGTAAAGACGCGTATCCGCTGCCTCGAGTGGATTAAACTATTGATACACTGTCTGGCGCACAGTGGTTCAGTACACTTGATCTTGCTAGTGGCTACTGGCAGGTCAGCGTATAGCAGAGAAGACCGGTCAAAGGCAGCATTCACGACCAGGAAGGGACTCTTCCCAAGACGAGTCATGTCGTACGGGCTGAGCAATGCCCCGGCAACCTTTTCCAGGTTAATGGAACTATTACTACGAGGACTGCGGGAGATGTGTCTCGTATAACTTGACGACATAATTGTGTTTGGTGCAGACTTTGACCAGGCTCTGACTAACCTAAAGATGGTATTCAACCGACTGAGATCAGCAGGTTGAGGCTGAAACCCAAGAAATGTTTGATATTTCAGCCGAGTGTAAAGTTCTTGGGACATGTTGTGTATGGTGAAGAAGTTAAAAGTGACCAAAACAAGATCCAGTGTCTGCAGAAATGAAGGCTCCAGAGTGTCTGAAGTGAGAAGCTTCCTTGGCTTTGCTTCATATTACAGGAGATTCATACCAGAGTACGCACACATCGCCACACCGCTAACTTTGTTGACCGAGAAAAACACCAAGTTTAAGTTGGAGGATGACTGCAAGGAAGCCTTTCAGCAGTTGAAACAGAAGCTGACTACGGCACCTGTGTTTGCATACCGTCGCCATGAAGGTCTACTGATCCTAGACACGGATGCCAATGGGGTCAACATTGGGAGCTGCCTCTCACAGATTCAAGATGGGCAAGTGCAAACACCTAAGCTCGGCCCAGAGGAAATATTGCACCAAAAAACAGGAGTTGCTGGCAGTCCTGACATTCGTCAAGCACTTTTGCATGTACTTGTTGGGACGACCATTTCTGATAGGGACCGACCATGCCTCTCTACAATGGCTGCTAATCCTTAAGGAACCTGAAGGCATGATAGCCAATTGAATTTCCGTGCTGGATACGTATGACTTTTCCATACGGCACCATCCTTGAGCCAAACCTTGAAATGCTAATGGACTCACTAGACAGTAGTTTACTCAATGCAAACGACATGATTGCCGTGCAGCCATCACCGAGTTAAAAAAAGGAAATGACAACAACAAAAGCAGACACTGAGCAGGCGGCTCAATGAAACTGGCTAGACATATGGGGTCTTGGCCTACTGTGCCAACTCCAATCTGAAGATCAAGGTATCGCTAAGATCAGGCGTTTGATAGTTTCTTGGCGGGATCGCCCAAAGTGCCACGAAATATCTCATGAAAGGCGGGATCTTAAGGCCTGGTAGAGCCAAATGGAATATCCTGATGATCCGTGATGGGGCTCTCTACCGTAAATTTGATCATGATGCCAAGTCAAATTCTATCTATCAGTTTATGGTTCGACTGGAATCCGGAAATAGATAATTTCACCAAGACGATCCAAAACATCAGACAGCTGTTCTACAGGCCTGGATTACGGCGTGATGTATAACGGTGGTGCAAACTGTGCAGAGAATGTGGGACGCGGAAGCCAAGAATAAAGGGAATCAAGGCACCGCTCAAACAAAATTTTGCAGGCTTGCCCCTAGAAAGAATCGCTTTGGATGTCATGGGACCCCTGTCGAAATTCCCATCTTGGAATCAGTACATTTTGGTGATAGGTGACTACTTCAATAAATGGACAGAGGCCTATGCCCTACCCGATCACAGGGCGCAGACTGTCGCCCGGGTAGTCGTGGATGAGTGGACCTGTAGGCTAGGAGTGCCTCGGGTCATTAACACTGATCAGGGGAAAGACTTCGAGAGCAATCTCTTCATCCAGATGATCTTGTCCTTCTTGAACATCTAGAAGACAAAGACAAGCCTGACGGGATGATAGAGACATTCAACCGGACAGTGGCAAAGGTGAATGCAGCTTTCATGAGACAGAACAAGCGCGAATGCGACGAGTGTCTCCTATACATGACACACGCCTACTGGAGTACGATACAAGAGTGCACCGGTGTCATGTCCAACCTGATGATGTTTGTGAGAGAGATCATGGGATGGGGTAATAGTAATATGTAATAGTAATAGTTATAAAAAAAATTAATAGTAATATTTAATAGTAATACTTATAGAAAATTACAGGTTTTATAATAGTAATAGTAATAGTAATAGTAATAGTTATAGAACCCTAAGTAATAAAATAGTATCTCTTACTTTAAATATTACAACCCTTGACGAGAAAAGGCTAGGGAAGAAGCGTTTGTTTGATTATATTGAAACACAGGAAAAGGCTGTAGTTGCAGTGTGATTATTTCATGCTAGTTGCTGTCATTATCATCAGGAAATCAGGCACTGGCTTGAGATGATAACCAATTAGATAAACCCTGAGGTTGTTTGTAGATTCATTAACTAGACTTGGTCAGTAAACATTGCAGTAGTTCTTGGTCAGTTTACACTTTATGTTGGGCAAAATATTATCAGCTCAGGCCAGGCAGTACCAGGCCAGATAATTAGTGGTGCCACAGACAATGAATGAGGTCCTGTTTGTACTAACCATG
The DNA here is from genome assembly GCA_026874595.1 of Sipunculus nudus. Lineage (NCBI taxonomy): Eukaryota > Metazoa > Annelida > Sipuncula > Golfingiida > Sipunculidae > Sipunculus > Sipunculus nudus. Next base: position 50,646,270 of record CM049312.1, read on the forward strand.
GGGTATTGCAGTCGAATGTAGGACGTTTCGACACGGACGGTCCGGATTTGGACTTTCGGACAGGCTTTCAATTGTCAACCCCTTAAAAAAATATTATTTCTCATTCCCTGAAAATCACCATAAAAGGTTAATAAGTTCTGACATGGTGTTGTTATCAATTTTATGGAAGGTTCTGTTCACATAAGCAGTATCCATTATCCACATCTTTAATTTATATGTTGGGGTGACCCCTTCTCCACTTCTGGCTGACACTACGAAGCAGTTCTGGGATGGTAATTCAATCCGAAGCTCTATCCTCACACAGATTATGTAATCTGGCTTGCAGTCCTTTTAAATTTTCTTAAACCTTTTCTTTAGACGAACTCCACGTTCTGCTTGCTAGAAGAACACCTTCTACCCGAAGGCGTTTAATCAGTTTCCATATGCTTGGATTGTCTTGTAAAACTAGAATGTGGAACTTGTTATTCAAGTCTTCAGCAACATTTTTTGTTCTTGACCGATCACTTAGAGTAGTTTCATGCAGGTTTCATCTTCCTGGAGCAAAGACTGGTGGTATCCTTGTGATATCAACTTTAAGTGACCCACCCCTTGCTGGTCGCTGACGAAGCTGTCCAGTGACATATGTTTGATCAAAGTATTGTAAGAGTGGAACTGCTTGTTCTTGCACAGTTTCCTTGAGGTATGACATGCCATCTTGTACCTCCTCCAAAAGGCAGGAAGGCTATAGTGCATCTATCTGGCCGCAGAACAGTCTGAACTCATTGTTGGTCTCATAGAGGTAGGAGAGGCCCAATTTCTGGATATTCCGCCAGATTGACTGAGTTAGATGGTAGAAACAGAACTGAACTGTGACATGAGCACCAAACACACAATGCAATGCCAGTTCAGCACCCCGCTTAAAGTCAACTATGACTACAGAAGGTTCACATGTGGCTTCATCAAGTACTTTGAACAATTCTTCATATGTGGTCACGGTTTTGTACTGAAGAAGAGCATAAGCCAGTGGCAGGAATACCTCATCCACTTGTCCATGAATTACATACAGCTGCCGAAACAGAAGTGGGGCAACACCAAATGTCCCGACCATGGACCATGTATCACACATTGAAAGTTTATTTAGTTCTTCCTCTGTGGTAAAACCATGACACGTTCATCTGCTCCTTGTCAATCGACATAGTGAAGAAAGTTGGTTTGGTTTTCACCTGTAGTCCTGCTCATTGGTTATACTCAGTTCCTGAAGGCGCCGGGGGTCACTTGGTCGATGCCATGCACGAGTCCGTCTCCGTCCTTGCTTGACTGATTCACCAAGAGGCATCCTGGCTTTAACTTAGTCTGATTGAGTTGAAGTGGTCATTTTGAATATCTGGTTTGGCTTATCATTGGTAGCGCCTGCTTTAAGTTTCATGTTTTGTCGACATTTCTCTACACTTACAGATATTTTATCTGACAGATGTGTATGAGGTCTGATGAGAAAAGGGTTCTTAAATTGTCTGTTTGTTTTAATAGAGCATTACAATTGTGTGGTTGTTCACGTTTGACACAACGCCAGGTCACTTCATCTCTTGACTTTGTAGCAACTTTCATGGTGTACATGAATCCATCAAGACAGAGTTTGGTGCCACCTCGCTTTGTCTTGATTATCTCCATGCTGAATCAGATTTGACATTCTGACATCCAATCTCGTCTTATAAAGGTGAATAATTCTCACTTAGTTGCACTACTCAGTGACAAGGCCTGTGCACATGCAATGAGGGAACAGTGCTCCACTGATCTACTCAAAACGGTTGGTAAGTGAGCAGAAAGAAGCTAAATTAGGCAAATGAATATCATATCATTAAACATATGGGTACATTGACAGACTAAAAATAATAACAACAAAAGATCATTTTCTGGTAATAATATTGATCTGTCCGAAACGTCCTCCCTTGCAAACATGCCTGTCCGAAACGTCCTAGTCCGGACCGTCCGTGTCCGAAACATCCGCCAACCATTGCAGTCTAAGTATAAATGGCTTGAACGACTGTGTTTGAAAATATGTTTATCATGTGTAATAAACACCTACTCAAGAAACATTAAAATAGACTTGTCCAACGAGATGTAATACATTTATGGTATACACATAATTCACGCGACATCTCCGTTTCGATGAACGTGAATAGGTTGAAAGCTACAAGCAAGGACTATTGGCACATTGTTTTTCCTATAATTCAGAGATATACAGATTTAGATATATTTAACTTTGATTATGTTACGTTGAACAGGAAGTTATCCTATTTAATGACACTAAATTGCATCAAACATTCCTTAAATATTTTTGTGTTTCACGATTATTCAAACCTTACACTAAAAACCTTAAAATATGAGCTTGATCGAAAGTGTCTTGAAAATATCTACTTCAGTTATGTGAGACCAGTCTTAGAATATGGTAATATAATATGGGATAATTGCTCTAACATGGATTCAATAAAACTAGAATCTGTACAGTTTGAGGCAGCACATATTGTAAGTTGTGGTATTAAGACTTCATCACACAGTTCCCTTCTTACAGAGCTCGGATGGGAACTATTGTCCTCTCGTCGGAGGCGACATAAACTCGAAATGTTTTATAAAATCATTATAAGTGCTGCTCCGCAACACCTTGCATCCTTGCTCCCTGCTACTGTTCAAGAAAGATCTGATAGGTATCCCTTATGTAAACGTTCAAATATTGATATTATATACTGTCGAACTGAGTCATATTTCCGCTCGTTCATCCTCCACTGTGTCCGGCTCTGGGACGAGTTGAACGATGATATTAAGTTATCCTCAACTTTTATAGAATTTAGAAACAATTTGTGAAAAAATACTAAAACCAGCAATCCTTTATTTTATCTCTGTGACAGGCATGTTAACGTATTGCATGCGAAACTACGTATGGGGTGTAGCAATCTTAGGTATGACCTGTTTAAAATGGGGTTAGCTGAAGATAATAAATGCGTATGTGGTGATAAATGTGAGAATACAAAGCATTTTTTTCTTGAATGTCCATTGTATATTCGACAGCGACAAAGTCTTTTTGAATCCTTGAAGGGTATACCCTGTATCAGGAATATGTCAGTTTTGTATCCAATATCATATTGTGACAACAGAAATGTTTTCATCTTTGTACATTAATATATTGTATCCACTAAGAGATTTTTAAATGATTTAATTTATCAATAAGAGACTGTGACCTACAAAGTTTGTTCATTTACATCATCATTTTAATGTATATTATGTTGCATATTGTACTGTACACTGCTAATGCGTGAGGCATTTTCATAGCAGTATTGCTGTTTGCCAATTGCATATTTACCATTAAATATGTTTAAACTAAACCTTACACTTTTTTAACTGTTCTTAACATGGAGTTGTTTATTTAATTTTCGGTTGAGCATTGGGTGAAATGTAAAATTAAATGTAAAAAGAAGGTGTCTTTAACTATTCTAAATATGAACCTACCGGAACTGGGTTTATGTTATACTGATCACGAACTAGCTGGACATAATCCTGAATCTAAGCCAAATTTTAAGCATTAATTGTTATAAAGAAACCTCATTTATACTAAAGGATTTAAATATATTTAATTTCCATTAGTTTCATAACTTTACATATGAAGTGACAATTTAATCTTGTTCAAATAATAAATTATACATAAAGTTTTTTTTATTTCAGATATTTTATGTAATTTGTAACTGCAACCTCAGTAATCAGATTTAAAAGCCGAATAGTTAACGTAAGGTACAGAAAAGTTACTAAATGTTCCCCACTTAAAATCTGCAGGGTTATTTGATATTATCTATCTACCGTTTTTATCTAACGTAGAATGATAATATTTACCACTGACTATATAAGCTTTGCATATAAAGTTTATCACACTATAAGTTTGTCCAAACCAACAGACTATATAATACCATCATTATTAAATATATTTGTCTAGTACAGACTAAACAGGGGTAAAGGGCGGTTCTGAATTTTAGATAATCACATTCAAGTATACATCTTTATCATTATCTATTCAATATGTAAAAAGAATGCAATTTCTTTTTTATATTCAACAAAATATTTGTTCATGATCAATGAAAACAACAGTAAAAGATGACAGATTTTGTGGGGTAAACATGCACTGTAGATCTCAGATCGGTTTAGAAAATCGTTATTGAATATTCTTTTGATAACTGACATTTCATCATGATCAACAAGGCAGGTTTTTGTATCATAAAATGACTAAAGTATAACCATCTGTTTGGTGTAATTTTTAACTTTTGAGCACAATTTCACACCTAAAAGTGTGAAGTTGCCAAATAGTTGCCAAAAAGTTGCCGCAAATTGCCTGATCATAAAGTATAAAAATGAACTGGAACAAAGACATGTTAGAAACAATTATATTGATAACCTTGTAGGATTGTGATTTGGGAAGCTTTTGATAAATTTTTGGTATTTAACAGTAACTATTCTGTGATTATTGGTGCGGGTTTTTGAACTGTTTGGACTTCAGGATATGCAATCAAACAATTACACAAATTAACTCAGTTGTTATTGTCAACGCAAAAGGGCGAGAAACAAATTGGCTATTGTTACTTGAAACTGTTCATGTCATAAATACGTGATATGTTATTAAATTTGAGTGAAAAATAGTGTAAATGTTGTACGATCCGTCGTAACTGGCTCCCACATGACATGCCTGTGAACCTTAATGGAGCTTACCCGATAGTGGAATGGGTCCTGGTACTGCCAGCCATCATCATAAAACATGTTTGTTTGTTAAGTGGTCCTAAACCTATATCACTGTGTCAAAACGTCCACATCACAGCTCCAGGCCAAGCAGGCCGTGTGCATTAACCTGGTTATATTACAGTTATTAGATTACTGGGTACGCTTTAACTTTCAGGTTCTGTTTAACACGATAAAAAATATCAAATTGAGGCAAAGTTCTGTATATATCTTAGTATCAATTTAACCGATTATTTTAGTGTTTTTCACAACCTGCTATACAACCATGCATGTCTACAAACTGAGCAAACTTGTCGCTCGCATGTACGTTATATACATGCCGTTAATGGTACAATAATTGTGTGTCAAACCATGTACACAACTTGTGGGTTCATAACGTCCAAACAACTAAATTGTCTGGCCTGGCCTGACTGTAACTGTGATAAAGGAAGTGAAGATTTAGTTCATCAGATAAAACAAAAAGCTGATGTTCCATGAAAGCGGGACGACTCATCGTTCCTAAAAATAGCACGGAAATATCCGTTTTATTAAAACACGACTCAGTTGCGTGTGTCGGTTTGTCCCTTGCCGGAATCAGTGATTTTGGCAAGTATGTTGATCAGTTTATTGCTTGCCGGAATCAGAGATTTCGGCAAGTATGTTGGTCAGTTCCGTATGTCTGTTTGTTTATAACGATATTTGTCTGTTTGTCCCACTCTTCAGGCCACAATTTTGAAGCAATTGCTTTTAAATTTATATGATTAGTATATAATCGTCCCTAAGAGAAGCCTATTGTTTTTGGTAATCATGGTTCAAAGGTCAAGGTCAGGGTCATCAAGACCCCTAAAAATGGCTTACTTTCTTCATATCTTTGTCAAAAATGATCGTAGCCGCATACTATAACTCATTTTATTTGTCATTGTATGGTCTTTTACACTAAGGCACTACTGCCTCGTTCTGCCGTTTCCATGGTTACGCATTTTTAGGATATTTCATTTTTGGAATATAGTCACCAGGGGTTTGCTGCGGCTTAAAAACTTCAAAATATGATTTTTGTCTCAAACCTTCAACACTATATACAACATCACAACTTTTAATACAGAATCTGAAGCTACAGTCAATGGACCTATTCCTGGTCACACTTGGCCTCATTCTGCGGTTAGCATGGCGACTTATTCTAGAATAAAATTTGTGGCATTTTTACCTTAGCTTTTGTAACTTTGTCAATTTTTAAAGCTAGAGAAGTGCTGTTTTTGCATTACGTAAGGACTAGTTAGTGTTACAAGATTACATTTCAAGTTTCGCGAAATGACCACCGGGGGGCTGCACAATATTTTTGCAAGAATCACTTAATGACGCCATACATGTTTCAATTTTTTTTTTGGAATATAGTCACCAGGGGTTTGCTGCGGCTTAAAAACTTCAAAATATGATTTTTGTCTCAAACCTTCAACACTATATACAACATCACAACTTTTAATACAGAATCTGAAGCTACAGTCAATGGACCTATTCCTGGTCACACTTGGCCTCATTCTGCGGTTAGCATGGCGACTTATTCTAGAATAAAATTTGTGGCATTTTTACCTTAGCTTTTGTAACTTTGTCATTTTTTAAAGCTAGAGAAGTGCTGTTTTTGCATTACGTAAGGACTAGTTAGTGTTACAAGATTACATTTCAAGTTTCGCGAAATGACCACCGGGGGGCTGCACAATATTTTTGCAAGAATCACTTAATGACGCCATACATGTTTCAATTTTGAGCAATCATTTTCAAACTGAATATTTTTATGTTTTACATTAAATTCTGAAAACCGGGCTATCAATTTTGGTATATGACCACCAGGGGGCGCTGCAAATAAAACACTACAATGTATTATTATTGTGCCATATCTCAAAAGCTATAAAAGAAATAATTATTATTTCAAATTGCTGTATCTGAAAGTACAGTCAATGGCCTTATTCCTGTGGAGACTTGGCCATATTCTCCAGTAACCCTGTTTACATCATTTAGGGTAAACTTTGATGATGTTAGAAATATTAACATATTTCTAACACTGACGCAGGCCCCAGTTTCCTGCAAACATTATGAAACATTTATTCTTGTTAAATGTCTATTAGGCCTATTTATTTTGTCAAGATAAGTCAGAGATCAAATGTCAAGGACAATTGTCAAGGTCATAAACACGCCCAAATGTATATTTTCTTCAGAATCTGGACATAAATGTCCGTATCCAATTTGAAAAGTAGCTCATTTTACTCGCCTCTCCATCCTGTCTACCTGTCTGTCAGTCTTATTTCAACTTCCGGCAGGCGCTCGACCTATGGTCGTCATATATGTCAGCTGTCTGTTTGTTGATCAGTTTTTATGTATTTTTGTTGCTTGCCGGAAATCTTCGATTTTAGGATTAGTGTGTAATTGATTAGTCTCAGAGCCTTTTGACCTCGGTTAGAGCTCAAGGTCAAGGTCACTAAAAACATAAAAATGTCTTTTTCTTTATATATATTAGTCAAGAAAGATCGTAGCGGCATAACCTATTGCTCATTTTTAATAGTTTTTCAACTGGATGCATAACTGCATCAGTTTGTCGTTACGCATTTTGGGATCAATTCATGAAATTTCAATTTTTTAACATTATATTTGTTACTTTGTCATTTTTAATGCTAGAGAGTTCTAGTTTTTTGCATAAGGTAGAGTTTAATTAGTATTTCTTGTTTTTTTAAATGTCCGAACAACTGGGAACGCTAGGTAATGTTTTGCAAGATTTCATAAATAATGGCCTAAAGGCCCTAATTTTTATATATTCACGCCAAGAAACATATATTAAATGTTATACAGTAACAGTAATATCTCGAAACAGATTCCTTATTTGGAAATATAGCCACCAGGGGTCGCTGCGCCCTAACCACATCAAATATTTGTTGTCTCATAGCTTCAAAATGTCACAACTTTCCTTACTGGAACTTAAACTAGAATCAGTGGGCTTATTCCTGGGTACTCTTGACTTCATTCTGTGGTTACCGTCGTGACCTATTTTAGAGTATAATTCTTGGCATTTTTAGCTTAGCTTTTGTTACTTTGTCATTTTTAAAGCTAGAGAGGTTAATATTACCCTATTTATTTCAAGTCTTGCAATATCTCGCTCAATTTCTCGTCAAATGAGACTTTGCTATATATCAGTTATCGACGCCCTATAGGCCTCATTTTTTCAGTAATAGAGTTGAAACTGATATATTTAACGTTCTACAAAATGTCTCAGAATGAATTTTTTCATTTTTGGAAATTGGCTACTAGGGGGCACTGGCCATTAGACACTGCAACATATCATATTTCTGCTATATTTCTAAAATTACTTATTGTATCACCATTTCTTCACTGCAATTATAACTAGGATCTATGGCCTTATTTCCATAGATACGCGGTCTTAGTTTTCATTTACTAAGGCTGCCTAAGTGAGGGTAAAACTTGAAAATGTTTGTGAGATATCACTTCATTGTCACCAGGAGGCCTTTAGTTTTCATTAATCACTTTAAAACTGATATATTTTACGTTCTGCAACATTATCTCGTAAATACATTTTTTTCATTTTTTTTTTTGGAAAATGGCCACCAGGGGGCGCTTCACATAAAACACTTTATCATATCATGTCTCTGCTTTATCTCTAAATTGACTTACCATTTCATTGTTCTCGCAGTTTCATAAACTAGTATCCATACCCTATCTATACAGTCATGCAGTCTTATTCTGTCTTTACCATAGCTTCCTAATTCAGGGTAAAAACTTGAAAATGTTTGCGAGATATCATTTAATGGTCCTTTTTATAGGCCTCATTTTTCTGTGAACGCTTTGATACTGATATATTTTACTTTGTGCATTATATCTGGAAAATCCTTTTTTTTTCATTTTTCAAAAAAATGTTCCACAGTGGGTGTAGCTTATGACACACTTAAGCATATCATTTTCTGCTATATCTCTAATATAATAAACAATATCACAACTTTAATCGCAGCACCTAAAACTAGGATCCATGGCCTTAATTTTATAGACACGCGGCTCTGTCCTACCTTTAAAATGGCTACCTATTTCAGGATAAAATTTGGGCCCACTGGCCCATTCTTGTCCTGAATCAAATATATAAAGGAAAGGGCCCCGAATGGTAGTGAATGTAGTGACAGTCTGCCTTCGCAACATGATATGCTTAATCCTAAACAAATACAAACTTTATCTCATCTCATTCGACATTCCTTTGGCCCTGGGGATAAAATTCCCAATTAGCATTAACCATGGTTATATTTTGTTACTCTTCTATTTCCTCGAGGAATATCAGTTATTCAATTGATGATTTACGTATGGTCTTCTTTTGTATGTCTCTCATTCAGTTTCAATTTCCGGCAAGCGTTGGACCTATGGTATCTAGTTGGTTGATGTGTTTGTGTGTTGATAGGGTTGACTGAAATCCAAAAGTCATGGAAGCATATTGTTTTTGGTTAATATAGGTCAAAGGTCAAGATAAACGGAATACTTAAAAATTGTATTTTAGTCATAACTTCGTCCAAAATTATCCTATCTTCACAAACTACAGCTCATTTTGTTTTCCATGCGATAGTCTTGTCAGATGTCATCTCCGATGTGTCAGTGTGTATGTCTGTCTGTTTGTCAGTTGTCAATTTCGCCTACTTGCTGGTTCTTGTGCCTTACATATACTATGCTACAGGCCACAGTTATACAGGAATCCTTTTGGAACTGGTACATCTTATGTCTTATACAAATATCTCAAAACCGTTTTTTTTTTTATTTCGAAAAATAACCGCAAGGGTCGCTGCATTCGAAACACTACAACCTATCTTTTATTGCCATATATTCAAACCTATCATTTTAAACCTCATAAAATATTGCTAAATTTGTTCCTCAAAGCTTTCTTCAAAGAATGGTCTAGCCAACTGTCATTTCGGATGTGTCAGTGTGTCTGTATGTCTGTCTTTTTTCAATTGTCCTCAATTTCGCCTGTTTGCTGGTTCTTGTTTCTTACATATACCATTCTACAGGAGGCAGTTTTGCAGGGATCCTTCTGAAACTTATACATCTTATGTTGTACATTAATTCTAGAAAGTCATTTTTAATTTTCTGAAAATAGCTACTAGAGGACAATGCACTTGAAACACTACTACATATATTTTTTTAACAATCTGCTAAACTGTAAAGCTAACCTACACAAACTAAAGCTCAATTTATTCCTCTACACCATTTTCATCAGATTGTCAAGTCATTATTATCTAAATGTGTGTTAATTTCAGTATATCTTTCTGTCTGCCAGCTGACCTCAAATTTGCGACCTTCCTTCTTCGTCCGCTTGACATATAGTGTTCTACGGGCCACATTTTCGCAGGAATCACTTTGTAACTTTAACATAAAGTATATAAGAACGATCGAATCCTTGAAGGCCTATCTGTATTATTTAAATAGGTCAAAGTTCAAATTCAAGGTCGTCTAAACATATCAAACTCTTATTTTCCTCAAAGCTTTGTCAATATTGGTCCTATTTCCTCAAACTAGGGCTCATTTTCTTTTTCTTTGTCTTCTACGTATAGTATAGCCAAACTGCCCCCACTTTTGTGTCACTTTGTCAGTATGTCTTTCTGTTTGTCAGTTGTCCCTAATTTCGCCTTCTTGCTAGTGCTGGCATCTTTAATACAGCATTCTACAGGCCACAGTTTTGCAGCAGTCACTTTGAAACCTACACATAACATGAACTGGGAAGATTTCTGGAAGATGTATGTGTATTTTTATGGAGGTCAAAGTTCAAGTTCAAGGTCATCAAAACACGCCAGAATCTTGTTTTCCTCATAACTTTGTCAATATTAGTCCTGTCTGCTCATACTGTGGCTCATTTTCTTCCTCTTCGTCATTGCTCAATCATTTGATTGTTTCCACGTCATATCCGGCAAGCGCTCGACTCATAGGGATGATGGAAAACCAAAATTTTAGGAAGCTTATTATTATTTTTTGTCAATATAGGTCAAAGGTCAAGGTCATCCAAAAACTTTGAAATTTCATTTTCCTCATCACTCGGTCAAACATGGTCGTATCAACCTCAACTTTACTTCACACTGTATTTACATTCTAAATATCACTGTGTGGTCAACTTTTGTTGACCTTGTGTCACCTTGTCAGAATGTCTTCTATTCCTCTGTTATTGTTAATTTCGTCAACGGCCTTGTTGTTCTGTCTGATATTTAGCACACTACAGGCCACAATTTTGAAACTTATTACTTTAGTATATATCATTCTAAATATGGATGCCTGTGGTATTTGGTGAAATTCAGCCCACGTCAAGGTCATAAAAATCTCAAAATCGGTATTACCTCATATCTTTGTATACGATGGTCATATCCACCTCAATCTTTCCTCATTTTGTTTGTCTATCCATTCTCCATATCTAGATGGGGTCTTTGACCTTGTGTCAATGTGCCAATATATCTGTCTGTTCGACTGTTTTTGTCAATTATGGGCTTGTAGTTGTTCTGTTGTCTGACATTTCTTTTGCAGCAATTCCTTGGAAGCTTGTGGGGTAAGCCTACATCCCTACACATGTCGTGTGTTTCGTGAAAGGTCAAGGTAATCAAAGCATCTCGAGCAATATCACGATTTCCTTATATATTCAGCAAAAATTATCATAGCCACATAAACTCATTATATACATATCTCTTTTGTCATTATTCCAAGCAATTATTACCTCAACCCCTACGATTCCTTTCCGGCAAGCGTTCGACCTCTGGTCGTATAGTTTGTCTGTCTGTCTGCCACAGCTCTCCTGGCCACAATTTTCCAGCAATCACTTTGAAACTTTCAGAGATGATGGAAAACCAAAATTCAAGGAAGCCTGTTGTTTTTATCAATATAGGTCAAAGGTCAAGATCATCAAAAACCTCGAAATTTTATTTTCCTTAAATGGTTAAAAATTGTCGTATCAACCTCATTTTACCTCATTTTGTTCGTCTTTCATTTCTTATATCATGGTGTGATCAACTTTTGTTGACCTTGTATCACCTTGTCAGTATGTCAGTCTGTTCCTCTGTTGTTGTCAATTTCGTCAACGGATTTGATGTTCTGTCTGACATTTAGCACACCACAGACCACAATTTTGAAGCAATAACTTTTGAAAATTATCACTTCTCTCCTTGTTTTTCGTCTGACATATGGCATTCCTCACGCCGGAATTTTTAGCAATCCCTCTGAATCTTATACTGTTGATAAAATGTATAAAGTTCTAAGCGATTTCTGGAAGCTGTATGTGTATTTTTTAAATAGGTTAAGTAAACGATCAACCTTATCAAAACTTATTTCTCATAACTTTGTTAATGTTTGTCTATTCTTCACAAATTATGGCTCATTTTGTTCCTCCGTGTCTTCTCTAGGTAATGAGCTATTTATATGTCTTCCACTCGGTCACAGTTTGTTAGTACCTCTTTCCATTTGACAGTTATCTGTCACATAAACTCTCTTTGGCATTTTTGTAAACAATTATTACCTCGACCTCTTGCTTTCCATAAGAACGTACGATGATTCCCATCTCAACGACTATGTCAGTGTAACCTTTTCATTTCCACATTTCGCCTTCCGGCAAGCGTTCAACCTCAGGTTGTCTAGTTTTATCAGTCTTTGCATTTCCTGTTCTGTCTGTCAGTCCTATTTCAATTTTCGGCAAGCGCTCGACCTTTGGTCGTCTAGTTTTAAATCGTCTTTTCAGTAAATTATGCAAAATCAGCAATCAACAATCTGTACTTTGAGAATAATCTGAAGTTGCACTAAAGGTTTATTTTTTTAATGGCATTCCCTAATCATGCACTGATGATCAATAATAATGATGAATATCGTGCCCGTGTATTTTCAACTCCTGAACATACATATATATGAATGGTATTTTGTAATCTTCAAGCAAGTATTGTTAGCGGTTTAGGAAATGCATCCACATTCCTCCCCACGGCTTGGTATGTCAAACGCTGCAAATGATATGATCGATAACATGGCGAGTCATTAGGGCACCCCATATCATTATTTGTTCTTCAGGATCGTTGCTATTTTTTTTTCGCTTCTTTTTTTTTTGGAGGGGGGGGGGGGATGTAAAAGGGGACTTCTGGGTCTTCGGTTGGATAGTGCTTATTGCTGAACTTCCCCCAAAACTCTTATGAATTCATCACGTGTATTTAGAATGTGAATATATCTTCATAAGGGTGTCATATATTGGATTAAACTGTGCGGTTTATTTGCACCGTTCCTAGACTTGTTGCATACATTTGTGGCCTTCCTGATAGCTGAAGCAAAAGTAGAAACATTAACATATCGCCAACAGTTTCACGCTCATTTTTTTTTTTTGCCCCAGGATCTGTAGAACAGTTTATTTTATTTTGTGTGGCTTAACTGGTAAATATGTTCTCTTCAGAAAAAAATTAATTCTGCATTAAATGTGTGTCACGTGATAGTTTTTTACAGTCGCTTGTTTTGTGCACAATATATCCAAGCCTATCCGCTTAAGTAGTCTTCTTTATTGTTATTTTTTATAACTTTTCCTCTGAAGGTACCGAATTAAGAGACTAGTTTAACCCCATAGTAATAACCTATCCGAAGTTATAACATGTACTTTATTTATGTCTTTTGAAATTAGACACGTTCGCTACAAAACCTTTCGTTTTCCTTGGTTAAAAGTATTTATCGACCATGGTATCTTCTGATTATGTTTTCGTGAAGAGTAATCATAACACTCTGAAAGTAAAACGGAAACGTTCTAAAGTGTAAAACGGAAGAAATGAACAGCATATAATTACATTTATTTGAATCTTAGCGATAAAAGATAAGTGAGAAAGATGTAATACCCTTCTCGGTTTGTGACTTGTCTTGCGTGTTTTGTTTATTAATTCAACAGAGTCGGAAGTTTTATGTTTATGTAAAAGTATCGAACATATCTGTCGGGCGTTTTGTTTCTTTGCTTCTCTTGCATCTTCTTGATTTTCACATCTTGGTTACTTGATTATGATATTATCTGGCGTTTAAAAATCTTACATTGTCATAAAACCTTTTTAATTATGTAAAAACAAAATTTATTTTTCGATTGTCCCTTCTGAAATTAACATCCTCATGAGAATCAGGGAACACATAGGCGACATTAGTAACCGGAATATGAAATGAAAGACTTCACATGAAGAATGTAATCCGTCCATCTGGCAATTTCGAAATTTGCTCAATAACCAATGAACATTTTCTCATACACATATGGACCAGGCTTTACTAGATACACTATCAAAGTCGCACAGTGGGCTTTAGCTGTCTTGTGGGAGACAATACCACACAGTGGGTTGGAACTGTCTTGTTGGAGACAATAGCACACAGTGGGCTGGAGCTGTCTTGTGGGAGATAATAGCATACAGTGGGCTTGAGTTGTCAACTGGGAGACAATGACACACAGTATAGTTGGATAGAAAAACAATCTTGCTTAAAGGGAAATGCCCCGGAACACATTTAACAAATTGAACTATCTGACGTATGGTCCTTTATGAAGTACGTCATGTTAATCCAAAAGCGAACACTATTTATAGTTATCCCACGTTATGTACATCCTCTCCACACCAGCAGTCAACATGATCATGTGAACTGTGAGGCAAAAATCACAGACTTGTACGGACATCCGCAGGGCAGATATAACGCTAAAATTACCATTGTTATTATTATACACTTCCCTCCTTTGAGAATCATCTCCCATTGTTGCATTGGTCACTGAAATATTATGGACAGATAACCAAATAGACATATATGAATACATTACATGTCTCCATCTTCTCTACAACACACATTCGGAACGCGTTCCTTGCCATGTTTGTTAAAACAGGTGATATGGTTGAACAGAAAACCAGACGAATGCCATATAGACATGCCTTAATTTATTCCAGAGAGTTTTACCCAACACACGTACAGTATATTGATATAGAATGAAACGCAAATTCGGAACCAACCGCATAATACGCTTTCTTACTCTTCTTTATTTTCATTTTTTCGTGTAAGTCATTATGATATTATTGTCCGAGGGGTATAATATTTTAACTTGTTTATCACTTCATGAATATACCAGTTCGAGCAAATAAAATGACAACATAAAAAATGTAATATCTTTAAATAAAATCATTCAGTAAAGATTAAAGTGCAGTGCAGTCCAAAAGCAATAGAATTTATGCCAGCAAGTCTTGTGCATCAGCTGGTGAATGTATAGGCGTCGCACACTTTTTATAGCTCACCTGGTGTGAAGTAAATCGTTACTTTCTCTTTTTTTTGTGTTATGATCACAGTTTTGGTCGCCACCCCTCGAAGAAGAATTTCTGGAGTTTAATGCCTTCCAGTTCGGTTAATTCAAGTTCTTTTTTGATAACGGCCATCCCAAGTTCCAGGAGAAGCGCGCCATCTATGAGATGTTTTGAGAACTTCTCGGTGTGCTTTTGCATGTGGAGGATGCGCAGACATTCCCCGACCTGTCTGATAGACAGGGACTCTGTGTTTGCCGGAACACTGTTCAGAGACAGAGGCACCATCGGGCATATATGAGAATAACCAGGAGAGGTCCTGGTAGGTCTCTTGTCTCCTGTGGTCACAGGTTTCTGGTCAGGTATTTTACTTTGCTGTACTCGGTTTTCCGTTGATTTAACCGAACTAATTTCCTTCAAAATGCTTCTGCACTCTTTCTCGGGAAATTTCTTTTCATAGGTTGTCCCGGTCACGTGCAAAGGAATCGTATTTATTTTCTTTTCGCAAGAACTGGAAATGTTACCCGTAGCCGGCCCGCATTGGTCGTCACTATGAATGGGACGGGGACACAGGGACAGAACGATGCCTCCCTCAGGATCAGTCGTCAGACGCCGCAGAGTCAGCGTGCTGTCAGTGCCACTTTTTGGTCGACATGGCCGCGGTTTTTCGCATCTACGCATGGTCAACCAACTAAAACGCAATAAGCGTAAAGAAGAGTTATATAAAATTGACAGTAAACGTAGCCTAGCAATCAGCCGTACTGCAGGAAGTATCAGCGATGCCGTGCAGCAGTATCTGATCTAGTCCTAGCCTTGCTTCCCGGGGCATCCGTGGCCGTATCATTTTTACATATATACTTTCCCTTTTGTAAATAAGTCTTAACTGCATAACTAATCGTGTAATTAGGTGTTCCTGTTGGGAAGAAGTTTCAGCTGAGCAATTATTCTCCGGACTGTTGGCTCGTAATTGGCTTGATATGTTTTATTATCCGGAAAAGCTACGAAAGCTATTCTGCTATAGTTACACGTTAATTTATGGTGTAATAATAAAGACAGACATTAATTTCATCCTTGTACTAATTGCGATGGTCTGTTTGTTCCGCAATAAATAACAATACTAATTAAAAACATGTCAAGAACAAGTCAGGATGTGTAGCAATATAGGGCCTGGCTGACGACTAGTCTGATCGTCATGTCTGTGTGTTGCTTGGAGGAATCGTCATGGATGCACACATATGTTTTTAGGATCATAATTTGCCATTTCAGCTGACTTTTTTTAGGCGAGGAGGTTTCCCGGATAATCCTAGCACAGTTGATCTTTATATCATGAACAACAGCCCCTGCGAAAAGCACAGGATAAAAATATGGAACATTCAGTCCTTGCTTGCTCATTCCAAACCTTTTTATCATACAGAACCATGGGTTTTCCACGGGTGCATCTAATTATTATTATTATTATTATTATTATTATTATTATTATTATTATTGTAATGTCAGCTGGAATAAAATATTGTGAGCCCGTGTAACATTCAGGTCAGGTACATTGGTCTCACGGTGTCAAGCTGAAGGTCTGAAGTAGATCACAACAGTCCAGCTTCTTGTTGACCTGAGTGCTCAAATCCCCATTAGCGAGTAGAATTTAAATATTTAAATTTCAAAAGTTTAAATGCAACATCATTTATTTGTATTGAATACTCTTTTAGTATTTTGTTAAGCGCCTTGGATCATTTATAATGGATTTGAGACGAGACAAAGCATTAAAATACCTTTAACAATTAAAACGCCGAGATAAACAGACATGGTTTTTTCATTGTAGCTGGTTCTGTGTTTAACTGCCACTCCGGTAGCGATACTTTTTCCCTAATTTTCCTTATACATACATACATACATACATACATACATATATATATATATATATATATATATATATATATATATTGCTATACTAGAATCATAAAAACACTTTACTTACACATTGTTTTATTCCAATATGCTTCAAATCAGGTTGATGTGATAGATTGGACAATCAATTATTAAATATATATTATACCTATGTGATGGTAGAAATTTAACTCACAATCAGTTTCTATGAGCGCAAATATACACGTTTTGGACATAATAAATAATTCAACACTTCCAAATAAAGTTACTTAGTTGTTTAATTTTATTACACACACAGACCAATGGTTACTATACACTTATGTAGTATTTCATTTGGTATCTCACTGGCAGAAACTTTATCTTGGTATATGCTGACTTCCCTTATACACGTTTACTAAAACTAATAAACGCACCAGCAGTTTTGCCCTCCAAGAGAGTCCAGCGAGTTGACACCGAGTGGCAGATATGAAAGATTGCACTAAAAATCTCTGACGCCTAAATGCTGACTGACACATTCCTGACGCGGCGGGTATACGCTTCAGTCGTTCTGTATCACCTTCGGTTAAACCCTTGCTTTATATGACAAGTTTTTCGTAGTTTCGCCACCATGGGATACCTGGCACTGGCACAAATATTGTAATCAGACCAATGAGAGCCGTGTGTCGCATGATGTATCAAACTCTAAGTTTTAAACCCATTTTTGTCTGAGCTTTATTCTTCTGTGCCATATTTGTCTGAGCCTAATTCGTCTGTGTCATTCTTGCTTGTGCTTCTTTGGTCGATCCCTGAGCTGAACGCCTTTTAACTTCTCTATATTCTCTCTGTTCAGAGCTACCCATAGTCCTGACGAATCGACTGACTGATTGATTTTATTTAGGAAGTCTGATACATGACTATAAAAGAACAGTAATAAAAATATACAGTATCTTGACATAACCAAGGATACTTACACTAAAAAAAGTTTAAAAGTATACACTTATTTCCATAGTGGTCCTTGTGATCAAGAGTTATACAAGAGAAGAAGGGCATGCAAGGAACACCTGATATATAAATTAAATTATATGTAGTAATTTACAATCAATAGTATTAAAAATTGCAGTGGCATAACTCTAGCCGTTTTAAACTCCTCTGGTACTTTCCCCTGTTTCTATTGATAAGCTTATGATGTGGGTGATAGGTACTTTGATCACTGATGCTCCATCTTTAATTAATGTTTAAGGTAATTTATCTAGACCAGTACTTTTGCTATTGTTCAAATTGTTAAGCTTTTTGTGGATATTTTCTTCTGAGTCTATTTTGGATTTGAAATAATTGTTATGCCTTTTCTATTTGGAATTTTTAGCTGTTTCTTTCCCAAATAGTCCTGGAGGTTTAGGTAGTGGATCAACACGTTTTGTAGCTACTGTGGAGAAATATTAATTAAATATATTAGCAATCTGATCATCATCATGAAGTGTTTCTCCATTTGCATTTAAACTAAGTTTTCCAACTTTTATATTTGTTTTGGAATAGCCAAGTGATTAAAAGATTTCCATAGTTTTTTCCTATCCATGTTATTTCTTCAATCTGATCAGATAAATTTACAGCCTTTGCTCGTTTTACTGATCTTTGTATTTTATTTCTGAGTTTTTGGAAAGCCCCATAGAATGAGTACTGTTTTGATTTCTTAAACTTTGGACTTTGTCTAATTGCTTCTATTATCTCTTTATTTAACCCAAAGGTACAGTTCTCTTTTTGATGCGTATCTGTTTTATAGGTGCAACAAGATCCAATACTTTACTAAAAGTGAGTTTGAACTTATTCTAGGCCTCATCTACATTTCTGCAGTCTGTAACAGTTTCCCAATTTATATCCTGTAATTTTGTAATGAACAAGCCCTTAGAGTAATTTCTCATTGATCTTATTTATATATCTTTGCTGTGATATAATTTCTGTTGTTGTAGTTTTCTTGTACAGAATATCAGATCATGATCACTGAGTCCATGTGTTATAACCCCTAACTGACTAATCTTACTTTTATCAGACACAATGATTAAATCTAGTGCAGCACCAATCCGGGTTGGTTCCTTTATTGGTTGCTGTAAAGCATAAATGTGACATAAATCATGGAAATATTTGACAATACCTTTGTTGTTTTCATTTAAAACATTTATATTAAAATCCCCTAATATAATATTCTTTTTTTTACTAAAATCATTACAATTTAACACAAATTCTTCCATTCTGTTAAAAAAGTCATTCTGATCTGGTGGTCTGTAACAAGTCCCAATAAGTAAAGGTTTGTAAACGCATCTGGTCGAAGATTAATTAGTATTGATATAAGAGATCATCTATGAATATATGATATTCTATGATACCACTGATTGTTTAATTAAACAGTTCAGGGTTGTTAATTTCACAGGAAATAAGCACATTTCCCAGGGCAATGGGAATTCCCAGGAAATACTCGGAATTACCGGGAATTACTGGGAATTAAAAGATTAATAGTCGTGAAAACCTTTCTACAGTTTTTTAAAGTACATTTCATAGATTGTCTTGAAATTATTGTTACTAAGCAGGTAACTCTTGCCTGTTTTCTGAATTTAGCTTTATCAACAGTCTCATTCACACTTTATATGTGGTAATTATGACAGAAGAAACCAACAGTTTACTTAGGTGGGCACCACAGAGGGTCTCAGACAACTTTCGTAAAAGTGGCCAGTATCAGCTGAAGATACATGTACTGGTAATAATGTATATACTTCCCATAGCTGCAATTATGATTATCTGAACTAGTCAATGTGATTGTGAAACTGGAGTTCAGCTATCATAATACCTTTAATAACATGCTTGAATGGAAACAGTCGGCAGAATGAAGAAGTATATATGATGAACCACATAACCATAGGTTAGCATTAGCTACATGAAGTCAAAATGAGATTTAGATGTCAACAATTCTTAATTGTGTAAGGTGCAAAATAGGTGATAATGTTTTAATAAGTCATACTCTGACTGACCTATCTAAACAAGGCATTAGTTCAAGTTTCAAAAATATTATTAAGATCATGGCATCACTATCTGTGGCCAAAAAAATGCGTTTTATGTATAAATTTTTGGTCACATATTGATTCAGTCAACTAGACACAAATGTTTCTGGTTAGAACTGCATATTTTACAGTGGAAAGCTAAATTTATTATAAAATGTATACATCACCAACAGTATACGCAAAAATTCTGATAAACCTGGATAAAATCTGTTTTACCCGATCCAGATTAATCCGGATTAATCCAGTAGATTAAACCGGCTGCGGATAAAACTGCCAATTCTGTCCTGTACCACGACTGAGACGGGTCATACACGATACATAAGGGGAATCATTTGCACCGCGACCCTCAACCAGGGTCGCGCATAATGAAAGGAAAAACACAACAATTCTGAACCGTTCTGAACAGACTGGATAATTTACTGCAATGGAAAGACCAAATGGTCTGTGACATTTTGATGGCTTAATAACATCTTCATATAACGCAGTATTAATGATAATTACCTAAAATATCAGACATGTCCAGCGTGTAATCTTGTCACTTAGTACTAACCCCCATATACAGATGTTCCCCGTTCACGTGTACAATGATGGAAGATTCATGGGAGTTTTGAACTGCACACTCATGTAGTATGTTTTATGATATTTAACTTGTGTAAGGAATGTCACCTCGTGACCACGACAAGTTTACCACGTGTCACTCTTTTTCTAGCTCGGTACCCGGTGTAAATACTTGTCAACGAACCCATTGACCCCGAAACCTACCTTAGCGGCCAATACATATGTGTAGGCCTATATGATACCCCGTGCACAGGTATACCGGCGACGGGGATACGTCTATACATGTAGCCGCACAAAGTACGGAATGGGCGTGTTGTTGACACAGCCTGCAAGATGTAATCCGGGCTTCATATTTTACACACACACGCACACATACATACCCTGGTATTACAGAACCAGTGTGCTTGAATAACAGGTAAGACAAAACGCCCGGACTCGGTGATGTGAGGATTGCACAATGCAGGGAGACAAGCATTGAGTAGGATGAGGTTTCAAACAATTATTGAGGGACCAAGGTAATTATCAGGTGTCTGTCAAAGTATTGTATGAAGTGTGTCGAAGATCAGCGTGAGGAACAGAAAAGAAACCAAGTGCTATTAGTGTTACGTGAATATTCACAGCGCGTTTAGTGAGGAAGGCCACATCCAACACGCCTCTAAGTACATTTTTTCAATTAAGGATTGTCTTCAATCAGATATAATATCAGGACGGAACTGGTGGAGTG
This sequence comes from Sipunculus nudus, assembly GCA_026874595.1. NCBI lineage: Eukaryota > Metazoa > Annelida > Sipuncula > Golfingiida > Sipunculidae > Sipunculus > Sipunculus nudus. The sequence goes on from CM049312.1 coordinate 50,667,476, forward strand.
TTAACAAGGACACCTTACAAGATACTTGATATCGATAGTTATAAAGGTTCAGTGAAAACTGACGGCGTGTAAAACCTGGAATAACAACCGTACTCCCGCATGGTAATAAAGGTCTCTGGTTACCGTGTTGGGCTGTTGATGTTACTGACATGACCAGGTGTAGGATGACGGGAGCTCGCCTTGTGTTCCTGCTATATTACCTGTGGACAGGTGTTGTTACAGGTCAGTGATTACCAGCCAACCTCTCTGACAGTATATAAACCTGTACAAATATATGTTCAAGTATAGGTTACCTCATTGTGTAATCACACAAACGTGCACGAACGTATACCTGTCCCCTCCCCATAATCACAGCCGTCTGTATCTTAATCACCATACCATGATTATTTATTAGGCACACATCTGGTCCCTTTATCACCATACCATTATCATTTAAAAGGCACACAGGCGTCTGTCCCTTTATCGCCATACTATGATAATTGTATCCGCCTAAACAGAGTTTTTCCGGATACTATGTTTTCAGTCGGACGCCTCCGCCGCATAGGTTTCCGGAGAACTACCCCGTAACCACTGGGCGGAATTTTGTAAAATTCGGAATTATGATCGGGTCACCTGTGAACTGCTGCGCCCTTTTTTTGGTTGACCTCTGACCTTTCCTCTCTGCCCAGCGTCCGTTTGTGCGTCTGTTTCCACACATAAACCCACATATTTCGGGAACCGTTTGACTGATTGGGCCAAACTTTTGCATGTATATAGATTTGACATAGCTCTTTATCATACGCAGAACTGGTGGCGCCAGCTTCAACCATTTTTGCACAGCGTCTGTCTGTTCATCTGGCTTTGGATAAAATCACTCATATCTCTATATTGGTTGGACTTATCCACCTGTAATTTTGCAGGTTTATATATCCTGGACAGCTTTCTTGATTTTATGACAGGTGGCACCACCTTCATTCACGTTTACGCTGCAGACATCTAAGCTCATATCTCTGGAACCGTTTGACCAATTGGGCTAACATTTTGCATGTGTATAAATCTCACATAGCTCTTTATCATACGCAATTCTGTCCCTGTATCACCATAACATGATCGTGTATTATGCACACAGCCGTCTGTCCTTTTATCAACATACCATGTTCATTTATTATGCACACAGCCGTCTGTCCCTGTATCATCATACCATGATCGTGGTGGTGCCACCTGCAACCATTTTTTAACAGTGTCCGTCTGTTTGTCTGCCGTACGATATAATCACTCAAGTTCGACAGTGGTTTGACATATCTGCCTAAAATTTTGCATGTTTATACATCTTGGATAGCTTTCTTGATTTTGTGGCAGGTCTGTTTGTCCCTTTATCACCATACCATGTTCATTTATTATGCACACAGCTCACTCTGTCCCTTTATCACCATACCATGTTCATTTATTATGCACACAGCCGTCTGACCCTTTATCACCATACCATGATCATTTATTATGCACACAGCCGTCTGTCCCTGTATCACCATACCATGATCGTGTATTATGCACACAGCCGTCTGTCCCAGTATCACCATACCATGATCGTGTATTATGCACACAGCCGTCTATCCTTTTATCAACATAACATGTTCTTTATTATGCACACAGCCGTCTGTCCCTGTATCACCATACCATGATCGTGGTGGCGCCACCTGCAACCATTTTTGCACAGTGTCCGTCTGTTTGTCTGCCGTACGATAAAATCACTCAAGTTCGACAGTGGTTTGACATATCTGCCTAAAATTTTGCATGTTTATACATCTTGGATAGCTTTCTTGATTTTGTGGCAGGTGGCGCCACCTACATTAACGTTTATGCTGCAGACATTCAGGCTTATATCTCAGGACTGGTTTGACATATCCCCCTGAAATTTTGCATATGTATAGGTCTCACATAGCTTTTAATCATACAAAAAATTGGTGGCGCCACCTGCCACCATTTTTGCAGTGTCCTTCTGTTTGTCTGCTGTGGGATAAAATCACTCATATACAAGTAGTGGTTTGATTTATCTGCCTAAAATTTTGCATATGTATATAACTTGGACAGCTTTCTGGATTTTGTGGTAGGTGGCGCAACCTGCATACACATTTCAGCTGCAGACATCCATGCTAATATGCAACACACCTCACTCTATTTCCCCTTGCCACTCAATCCATGCCTCACTCCACCCGTCCCACTCTGCTTTCGGCGGATACACGTAGTCGCTTGTCGACTACCCGTATTCTAGTTTATTATGCACACAGCCGTCTAACCTTTTATCACCATTTCATGTTTATATATTAGGCACCCAACGTCTGTCCCTTTATCACCATACCATGTTCATTTATTATGCACACAGCCGTCTGTCCCTTTATCACCATACCATGTTCATTTATTATGCACAAAGCCGTCTGTCCCTTTATCAACATACCATGTTCATTTATTATGCACACAGCCGTCTGTCCCTTTATCACCATACCATGTTCATTTATTATGCACACAGCCGTCTGTCCCTTTATCACCATACCATGTTCATTTATTATGCACACAGCCGTCTGTCCCTTTATCACCATACCATGTTCATTTATTATGCACACAGCCGTCTGTCCCTTTATCAACATACCATGTTCATTTATTATGCACACAGCCGTCTGTCCCTTTATCACCATACCATGTTCATTTATTATGCACACAGCCGTCTGTCCCTTTATCACCATACCATGATCATTTATTATGCACACGGCCGTCTGTCCCTTTATCACCATACCATGTTCATTTATTATGCACACAGCCGTCTGTCCCTTTATCACCATACCATGATCATTTATTATGCACACAGCCGTCTGTCCCTTTATCACCATACCATGTTCATTTATTATGCACACAGCCGTCTGTCCCTTTATCAACATACCATGTTCATTTATTATGCACACAGCCGTCTGTCCCTTTATCACCATACCATGTTCATTTATTATGCACACAGCCGTCTGTCCCTTTATCGCCATACCATGTTCATTTATTATGCACACAGCCGTCTGTCCCTTTATCACCATACCATGATCATTTATTATGCACACAGCCGTCTGTCCCTGTATCACCATACCATGATCGTGTATTATGCACACAGCCGTCTGTCCCAGTATCACCATACCATGATCGTGTATTATGCACACAGCCGTCTGTCCCTGTATCACCATACCATGATCGTGTATTATGCACACAGCCGTCTGTCCTTTTATCAACATACCATGTTCATTTATTATGCACACAGCCGTCTGTCCCTGGATCACCATACCATGATCGTGTATTATGCACACAGCCGTCTGTCCTTTTATCAACATACTATGTTCATTTATTATGCACACAGCCGTCTGTCCCTGGATCACCATACCATGATCGTGTATTATGCACACAGCCGTCTGTCCCTTTATCAACCTACCATGATCGTGTATTATGCACACAGCTGTCTGCCCTCTATCAACTACCATGATTGTGTAATATGCACACAGCCGTCTGTCCCTTTATCAACCTACCATGATCGTGTATTATGCACACAGCCGTCTGTCCCTTTATCAACTACCATGATCGTGTAATATGCACACAGCCGTCTGTCCCTTTATCAACCTACCATGATCAATATACACGCATTCTGTTAAAGGTAACCCTGATGAAAAACGTCTGATCAACTCACTGCTGGAGGGCTACAACCCGTACGTCAGACCGGTCAACAAGTTCACAGACAAGGTCAATGTGTCCTTGCAATTGATGGAGCTAGAAATCGTAGAACTGGTCAGTGCATAAAACGCGAGCATGTTGTATGTATGATTCACAATCTATAAATTTAAAGACATTCAGGAACGCGGGGATAAGCGTCTGGGACGCTCGAAATCTCTTTCGATCGCTCAGCTCTTGGGGTCCGATGGGACGCGCGAATTTCTGAGTGTAGGACCGAGAGGATCAAGCAATGCCATTGTAGCAGTCATTGAACATTGTGGGCTGTCTCAAGGACCAGTCGTGTGAACACTAGCCTTTTCAATTCACTTTAATCACGTAATCATATAATGACATGATTTTAATCATAAAATGATACGATAGTGACATAAAATGCAAAATTTATCTCGTTTTACATATTATCTCCCACTGGGATGCACCAAACTAAGATGGGACTCTCCAACCTTTTGGCTTGAGCGTCCCGGACTTTTTAAATTTACTTTCTATTGAAAGTCCTGGACATTGTGAGCATGCATATACCTAAATGGAAGGCCATTTACAGACAAATTCAATTTTATTAGAGGTGTTTATTTAATTAATGACCTTATTTTAAAATGATCTGTTTTGTTAATATTGTGAATTTGATGTATGGTCTGTGTTTTATTAACGCCTTTATTTAAATAAAGGTCTTTTTAATGACCTCCATCATATTAATGATGTGTTTTAAAAAAGAGTTTTATTAATGACCCAGTTTTTACTAATGGTATGTATATTCGTCTTTATTTTATAACTGGTCTGTTCCATCCGCATTTAAATAGGTTTTTTACACGGATTTTGTGAAAAGTTTGTGTTTTAAGAATGACCTGAATTTTTCAGGACGAGAAGACACAGACCTTGAAAACTAGCGGCTGGCTGCGACAGGTAAGGACACACTCCGAGTTTGTCACAGCTGATAGTTGACTGCACGGACCCTTATCACCATTGTTTATATAGTTCGAAGTTTGACTAGTCATATCCTCTGGGTAACCAAGACGCCTCCTCTTCTGTTCTATGGACTGAGTCTACACAACAACCTTCAAGGTCAAATATGCCAAAGTGCATGGTCATGGTGAACTCCATAAATATTGAAGTACTGCATATTTCTCCGCAAATAGGATACATGCAGACTGGTGACCGGTGACCTTTACCTTGATCTTCAACGCCAAATCTGCGGATATATAGGATTTTTATGAAGCCGATAATTGCATATTTTTTTCCTTATATTTGACATAAGAATTGTTTCTACCAAGATTTCGGAATTGTTTGCAAATGGGTGTCCTTGACCATGGTTTTCAAGGCCATATTTGCAGAAACATAGGAATTTTATTAATCCCTTAACTTACTGCATATTTCCCCCTTAGATTTGATACAAAAATTGCCTTCAGTAAGAGCTCGGACATATTTGAAAACCGTTGACCTTGACTTTGGCTGTTTTTTTTAAATAACTGCTCCAAATTTGTGCTTTTATCACAATTTAAACAATTGTTTCCTTGAACGGTTTATCAGAACATTTTCAAACTGACATTTTACAATTCAGTGCTTAAACATTCATTGAACTAAGTTCATCCTTGTTTTCAATAATATAATTTACATGTCGTTCTATTCGGGTAACGTTTCTTATTTCGGATTCTTATATTTCATATTTTCCGGTGCGGTTTTACAACTCGTGTATATATGAGCAACATGTCGTCCTCCCCTGATACCAGATGTGGCTTAATTAACCAAAAACGCACTCACTGTGTCTCGAATCTTGAATTTACCTCCTCCAGCGGGGAGGAGAGACTCTCATTTGTTTTTGTGTACTTTTTGTTTTTGTGTACTTTTTGTTTTTGTGTGTACTTTTTTTTGTGTGTAGTTTTATACTACTGTGATATTTGAGGAATACCGCCCTTGGTACTGTTTACAAATACGCTTGTTTCGTTTACCTTGCAGTATTTTAAACTCTTTTGACGTGATAACTGAGGTTAAAATGATTGTGAGTTGGTGCCGTATATATATATATATATATATATATATATATATATATATATATATATATATATGAGTGATGTCTGTGTTTGTTTAGAGTTGGTTGGATCCCCAGCTGATTTGGAACCGTACGGCCTTCCCTGACATCGATGTCATCCGTCTTCCCGTCGAGAGTATATGGCGGCCCGACATCGTCCTGATTAACAAGTAAGTCTGTCCGACATCGTCCTGATTAACAAGTAAGTCTGCCCGACATCGTCCTTATTTACAAGTAAGTCTGCCCGACATCGTCCTTATTAACAAGTAAGTCTGCCCGACATCGTCCTGATTAACAAGTAAGTCTGCCCGACATCGTCCTTATTAACAAGTATAAGTCTGCCCGACATCGTCCTTATTAACAAGTAAGTCTGCCCGACATCGTAATGATTAACAAGTAAGTCGGCCCGACATCGTCCTTACTAACAAGTAAGTCTGCCCGACATCGTCCTGATTAACAAGTAAGTCGGCCCGATATCGTCCTGATTAACAAGTAGACGGCCCGACGTCATCCTTATTAACAAGTAAGTCGGCCAAACATCGTCCTGGTAAACAATAAAACGGTCCGACATCGTCTTGATTAATAAGTAGGTCTGCCCGACATCGTCCTGATTAACAAGTAAGTCTGCCCGATATCGTCCTGATTAACAAGTAAGTCGTCCCGAAATCGTCCTGATTTACAAGTTAGTCGGCCTAACATCGTCCTGATTAACAAGTAAGTCGTCCCGACATCGTCCTGATTTACAAGTTAGTCGGCCCGACATCGTCCTGGTTAACAAGTAGACGGTCCGACATCGTCTTGATTAACAAGTAAGTCTGCCCGACAGCGTCCTGATGAACAAGTAAGTCTGCCCGATATCGTCCTGATTAACAAGTAAGTTGCCCGACATCGTCCTGATTTACAAGTTAGTCGGCCTAACATCGTCCTGGTTAACAAGTTAGTCTGCTCGACATCGTCCTGATTAACAAGTTAGTCGGCCCGACATCGTCCTTATTAACAAGTTAGTCTGCCCGACATCGTCCTCATTAACAAGTAAGTCTGCCCGACATCGTCCTCATTAACAAGTAAGTCTGCCCGACATCGTCCTGATTAACAAGTAAGTCTCCCTAACATCGTCCTTATAAACAAGTAAGTCTGCCAGACATCGTCCTTATTAACAAGTAAGTCTGCCCGACATCGTCCTTATTAACAAGAAGATCTTCTCGACATCGTCCTGATTAATAAGTTAGTCGGCCCGACATCGTCCTGATTAACAAGTTAGTCTGCCCGACATCGTCCTGATTAACAGTTTAGTCTGCCCGACATCGTCCTTATAAAAAGTAAGTCGGCCCGACATCGTCCTTATTAACAAGAAGATCTTCCCGACATCGTCCTGATTAACAAGTAAGGGTGCCCGACATCGTCCTGATTAACAAGTTATAGTCTGCTCGACATCGTCCTTATTCACAAGTTAGTCGGCTGACATCGTCCTTATTAACAAGTAAGTCGGCCCGACATCGTCCTGATTAACAAGTAAGTCGGCCCCACATCGTCCTGATTAACAAGTAAGTCTGCCACACATTGTCCTGATTAACAAGTAAGTCGGCCCCACATCGTCCTGATTAACAAGTAAGTCTGCCACACATCGTCCTCATTAACAAGTAAGTCGGCCCGACATCGTCCTGATTAACAAGTTAGTCTGCCCGACATCGTCCTGATTAACAGTTTAGTCTGCCCGACATCGTCCTTATAAAAAGTAAGTCGGCCCGACATCGTCCTTATTAACAAGAAGATCTTCCCGACATCGTCCTGATTAACAAGTAAGGGTGCCCGACATCGTCCTGATTAACAAGTTAGTCTGCTCGACATCGTACTTATTGAAAAGTTAGTCGGCCCGACATCGTCCTGATTTACAAGTAAGTCGGCCCGACATCGTCCTGATTTACAAGTTAGTCTGCCCGACATCGTCCTGATTAACAAGTAAGTCGGCCCGACATCGTCCTGATTAACAAGTAAGTCGGCCTGACATCGTCCTTATTAACAAGTAAGTCGGCCCGACATCGTCCTGATTAACAAGTAATTCTGCCCGACATCGTCCTGATTAACAAGTAAGTCTGCCCGACATCGTCCTCATTAACAAGTAAGTCGGCCCGACACCTTCCCGATTAACAAGTTAGTCTGCCCGACATCGTCCTGATTAACAGTTTAGTCTGCCCGACATCGTCCTTATTAACAAGTAAGTCGGCCCGACATCGTCCTTATTAACAAGTAAGTCGGCCCGACATCGTCCTTATTTACCAGTTAGTCTACCCGTCATCTACTTTCAATGATTTTAATCATATTCTGATGGGATTAATCACAAACACACACACACACATATATATATATATATTATTTAAGCTAACTGTATCAACATTTTAGAGTGCACATTATTTAAATAGTATGGCAGGGTTTCATAAGAAAGTAATAAATTATATAAATTGCAAAACAGAGAGTATAACCAATCTCATTTGAGACGGAGCATGTACAGCCACATAGCTATATAACAAGCCAGCATGGATATCTTGAATTTCGTCATTTTTTCCTAATCTGTTACTACAAAAAGAAATAATTTTTAACGATACAATCATGTATTATTTATATGCAGTGTTTGGTTTTACCTAAATTATCTGTTGCTTGATAATTTACAATACGGTTATCTCTAGGAATATTATGGCAAATATAATTCAACAGATCTACGGCATATTTTTCAACGAATTTACATGAAAATACTGCATTGGAAATTTGACAGGTATCTTAAACATATTGAGCTACCCAGCCAGTCCGCCTGCATGCTTACTGTAACAGCTGTAGAGATTGTGTTGATGAATTATATCTATCTGTCTGGCCTCAAAATTACCTTACAAGTATGGTAAACCCTTGGGCATTTTAGGTAGGATATACCATATAAGGATCACCGTCTGGCCTGTAACGGCGGTACACAAATCATTTTTAAACATCTATAATTCATGCACAGGTTCAAGCTTCCGGTGTTACAACAGTAATCAACGTTATGGACGTGTATGTTGTCAATATTGACCTTTTTCATATGACCAATATGTTTCAATGGTACATCTTTTAGTGCGGCAGACACATTCCGTTACGTGCTGGAGGAGGTCAACCTAGCGGTCATTACACGTGACGGGATGGTCCTGTGGGTACCACACGTGCGTCTGCGCAGTGAGTGCAAGCTGGTATTGACGCATTTTCCTCACGACATACAGCGGTGTGACCTTAACTTTGGGTCGTGGACCTACGACTTCAGTAAGATTGACATCCATTTGAAACAAAATGTAAGCAAGACATTTCACGTGCAGAGCAAGGAGTGGGACGTGCTGACGTACAGCTCTGGGCGGACTCTACTGGCGTATGGAACGAAAGACAGCGATAAGGCGCCAATGATCACATATTCACTCAAAATGGCCAGGCAGTAAGTTTCATGCTTTACAATTTTTCTTTCGTTTCAGTGTTTCTACGGTAATCGTGCAGCAGCAGAACGATGGATTTTGTAGGGGAAAAAATCATATAAAAAAAGAGCATTCTTAGTGTCACATGTATTGGTAATACACCTTTTATCACCACGTTTATTGTTTTTGATGTGTAATTTCGATACGCGGAAATACAGGGAAACGTCCGTATGCTAGTTTTCATATTAGATATGCTTCGATTGGCATTTTGACAGATATCCCTCTGTATTGAATAGGTTAAAACTTAAGTAACCTGTACCATCATGGTTCATGCATGCTTCTGTATGTTAAGTCTGCGTCCTGTTGTAGGTCTGCTTACTTGAAGCATATATTCACCATCCCTCCACTGGCTCTCGCCATTCTGATCACGTGTCAGTTCCTGATCCCGCCAGAAACAGGCGAACGCATGTTTGTAGGCAAGTTGTAATTATATCTTACAAGATTTATGACTTCTTAAATTTGACAGTTTGGGGTGCATGCAGAACATATCGTCGACAAAAGTCCAAACCTCATGCTTTCAAACAGATTTAACAGTTAAGGAAAATAGAACAATTTTTTTTTATCCGACAATGTCAAGAAATGCCGTGTTTTAATGTAAGTGATGGGCAAGGGAGAATGTGATAGTTCCTGCTTTAATATTGTATACAGACAGAAGGGGATGTATATCAACCTGAGAAGTAATTTAAACAAATGTTACAAACCCATTATACCCGTATTTTCTGTAGAGCTGTATAATTATTCCAGGATAATCCTAAAAATGGAAGCAAGCAGTGCGCCATATCATCAATACAACATCATTTCAATAAAAGGTTCAATACCTTTATGGAAATGCATCCACCTTACAAAGCGGTTATTTTTATTTAATTATATTCAAAAGCAAACTTGTAAGTTTTTTTTATCACTCCTTGATTTCTGTTTTTTATTTCAGGGGTAGGAAGTCTGTTGGGGATCGTCTTACAGATGTTGTTGTTACAGAGTTACCTGCCAAATGAAATGACGGATCTTCCAGCCCCCGGTCAGACATTACACACACTCACACATCATCATCGTCATCATCATCATTATTAATCATGTTTGTCTACCTGCTCAAGTTTTTTATATTAAAAATGTCTAGTTTACCCGATTATAATTGGTTTTACTTACGCCTATTGTCTGTGCAATTTTTGTGATTATATATATATATATATATATATATATATATATATATATATATATTATGAATTCGAAGAGAACATGAAGTAAGACTGTGTACAAGTTTTCAACATTGGCTGTGGAAACTGCGCGACTAATTAAAACCTTTGTGCCATCCGCTGTGGTCATTAAAACATGACAGTAACCAGGATTTAATAAAATGCAATGTTTGTAACAAAGAGACTGATTAATAATGAGGTTCCAATTTAACCAAATCATTGACCGCACCTGAGCCATATAACAATACATAAAACAGCTTTTACTCTTTTATCTCGACCAATACTCGGGGTGTAACTGTTCTTACAGCGTTATACTTGAGCTTCTTGACCGTGATCAGCACGCTCAGTCTCCTGGTGTCCATCGGAGTGTTCAACTGTCACTACAGGGACATCAGAAAGGGAAAAGTGCCCGCCTTCCTCAGATCGGTAAGCCTGATGTGTGTTCACTCATGTTAGTGGATCTGCTCTGCAGACAATACTAGACATGAACCTATCAATGCAGCTAAGACACACTATTAGTCTTACCTGTATACCCCTGAGACAAAATAAAAATCTAAACCCTTTTTGAATAAATTAAGTTCAGCCGAAATCTGATTGCTAATTATAATTCTGGCGATTCCACTCGATCTGGCGCGGCGGTTGCCGTGGTCACGAGTTGACAATCCTGCTATGGTTACAGTCATACAGGCCGTGTCAGTCATGGTTCAGGACAAGCCCCTCGGATGTGCTTGTGATCTCAGCAAAGTAAACCATTATCGGCATGAAATGCACCATTGCCATGAGATATGACTAACTCTAAAAGGAAATGAAAACCATGCACTGATTCTGTGACATACAAGCAGATTAATACGAAAACGTCTGGTATCAATCAGTGGACACCACGTCAATCAAAATTCATAGTATTTGGCTGTTCTTCTCTATCTCCTTCAAATCAAGGGCACAATGTCAACCCCTACAATCTCATTCTAGTGTAGTAATATTAATGTCATCAGTGGTGGATCCTGAACCTATTTCTGAGGAGGCAAGGAATTTCAGGGAAGCGCAACTGTCAGCTAGCGGTATATATCGGTCGAGAGGGTTGGGCCTGGAAGTGGGTGTGCCCCCCCCCCCCCCCCCCCCCCCCCCCCCGGTGAGGAAAATTTTGATATTTTAATGCAAAATATGAGCGATATTTAAGTAATATGGGTATAAAATAACAGAATAAAAGTTTTGCTACAAAAACTAACAAGAGGTAAAACTCCATGTTACACCTACATGATTTTTTTTTTCAATTTGAGCGTTTATTGGCTGGGTATATCATTATGTAGGCCTATATCAGAAGAAAACGGGTGAATTATTATTATTTTCAGTCACTTTGGTATTTTATCCATACCTGGATCATTGATATTTGAGGAACATTGCAACACGGTGGCACATTTTTGTTACATATTGCAATAAGGGTCTATTCTTAAAGACAACATTACATCGTTTTGTTAGCAAAATATGAGGGGAGACATAACATCCATCCTGAATTAAAAAAGTTGAGGAAGGGGCGTGTCCCCTGTCCCTAATCAAATTTCGCCCAAGCGTCAAATTCTCTTTAGGGCTAGGCCTTCCTTTTTTTTAGCCAAATAGTTAAAGTAAACACTCGTTTAGGCCTAGACCTTTGTGTCACTTTAACTGGAGCACCAAACACCATCTTTGCCTTCTTCAGTCATTAGTCTCAGGAGTTTACCACATTTTTTTTCCAGGTACCGCCATCTGTTTACCGATTATCTGAAGTGGTGTGATTCGTTGTGTTGTAGATGTGTTTAGGCGGGCTGGGTCGAATATTTTGTATGAAAGGGGACGCCTACGCCGCCGTGCCGTCCGACGCCTTTGACGCCACTTTCGATCCACACACTGAACTGAGAGTCACTGATGACCGACCTCTACCCAACAGCCCAACACTGGCTTTAGAGAAAACATTGGAAGAAATAAAGAAGTACCTCAAAATATGTGCCACCAAATCAGAGACGCCGGAATACGTCACGCACAGGCAGTTAGTACTAAACGAGTGGCACCAGGTGGCGTTAGTTATTGACAGACTTGCGTTCTTTGTTGTTTCTATGGTAACGGCCTTGGTCACCGCGGTAATATATATCCGGTGATCTTGTAAGGAGCTATTTAGATGATTATCTGACGAGCTCAGCGGGTAATTATCAAGTCATCTAGTCATGTTATCAGTCGTATCCTCCAAGATTAACATTTGTTGAGACGTCTTCAGATTTTTTAAGCCGTAAATCATATATATATATATATATATATATATATATATATATATATATATATATATATATATATATATATTTATAGGCCTATATATATGCCCGACATTGAAACAAAAATACAAATTGGACTAGATTAAAATGTGTGCACAAAATACAGCCGCATTTTTTAAAATTATGAAATAAAGAGGTACGATGTTTCATGATTTCCTGGAAACAAACACAAGCAGCGATATTGCCTACAAATCAAATGACAACAGGTCGTGTAATAGTAATACCCTCTTCACGTAGCCAATATGGACACTTCACTTTTCTTGTAAAGTGCCAAATGGGTTTATCTTAAATGTGATATGTGTAAGGAGAAATCATATTAACTCTGAGAGTTACAAATGTATCTGCAAACATCATGATCAAATATGTAAAGAATGATTTATTGTATCACAAATGTATTTATATACGATGTATAGTTATAAATAAATAACCAATGAAATTGTAGGAATTATGGGATCCATGCACATGTGAAAATAGTCGTGTGGCTTATCAGGAACGCAAGCTTATGCATTTTTAGCTCAGCTGACCATACGTCATTTGAGCTCTAGTCCTGGTCCTTTGTCTGTCCGTCCGGCCCGACGTCCGTTAACAGGGCACGTTTTGAAACCGTTAGACCTATGAATCCAAATTTTGACATATAGTTAGATGTACCTTTAAGATCTCCAACCAAAACTTAACCTGGGTCACTGCAACTTCGTTCCTTCGAGAAATTAAGGAAAAACCTCCGTTTTCCAGTAAAAACCTATTGATACACTTTAAAACTGACCACTATGAAAATCGCTGTTGTTAATCTACTCATATTTCTATATATAACCTTTCCTGTATTTTGTCCTATGTTCTAGCCAGAGATTTAGTCAATATTGCGTAAATCTTTGTAGGTATGGGCCCAAACATAATGCACTTGGTCAAAAATCAGGAAATATATTTACTCACTTAACATGATAATTTTGTTAGCTAGAGCGCGTATTTCAAGCATATATCAATACTCAGCTTAGTTTTTAATTGTATACCAGAAATTAGATAAAAAATTGTACATTTTTAAAGTTATTAGCATTAATGTAAAATCATTACCTTTAATTATGCCCAACTTTGACTATGGCACATTTTGTTCTTGTATGTACATTATCTTTAATATTCACATGATGAAGAAAGGGTAGCTTTTAATCGAGTTTTCAAACACCATGTCAAGTGTTATTTAAATCAGGCCAACCCAGTCAAGTGGTCTGCAGTGAGAGATGCAGCCTCATCTATATGTTATGTAACTGCTTCACTCCAGGCATCTTCCCTGACTCACCTTACCTAGGCTTCCCATCTATCCCCCCCCCCCCCCCCCCCGACAGATGTAGATGAATGTCATAATTTTCTACATTTAATTCAGTCTTATTCTAGAGTTTTACGACATTTTTGTTTTTGTTTTGTATCACAAGGGGTTACAATTAATAAAGTGCACATTTAATTGTGTCCACAAAGTGATATATTTGCTATAAAGGTGTGAATGTTCATAATATGAGGAATCGCCTACTTCAGAAAATAAAAACTGTGTTCTTTTTTTAAATATTTATTTCAGTATTAAATTATAGTTGAGATAGTTATTAGCATAATGATATTGTTCCTCCCTCAATCAACTGAGTATACCTGATTTGATTTGAAAAGGGAATTTTTAATCAAAATTTTCTAAAATGTTTTATTTATTTATTAAATTAAGCATGTACTTAAAACTCCAATGTATTAAACTTTTTTTTAAATAACGATTCAAAGAATAATCTTGAAGATGCCATGTTGTGGTATAATGATTTTAATGTAATACGTATTTCCTTTTTAAAAATCGTTTAAATTCAATTTAAACATTTTGAAACTTAAAAAGTAATAAAATATATATGTATGCATATTTTGACTTGATGTGAGCCAAACTAAGGATAAATAATGTTGCAACTTACAAATCTGAATGAATTTATATTTTCAAATTTTTTATACAAATTTATAAAATTTGTAAATAAAAAAATCAAGGCCTACAGGCCTAATTAGAACCTGCGCAATGGGATATACACAAGGTATAATGCTTCCATGCTAGACCATTAGATTTCAAGTACATGTGTAACATGTATATGAACAATGCAAGTACTAAACATTTTGAATAAAAAACAATTACACAAACATCACTGCTGAAATTCTGGCATGGGTGCACACATCACAAAAATAATTGTAGCTGGCACTACCAGTCTCGTATAAAACGAAGCTATCAGAGATATATACATATGCTCAAATTCAGACTGATATATCAAACCCCTCCTGAGAAATAAGCAGAGCCATACACTGTGCAACAATTATTGTAGGTGGTGCCACCAGTCTTGTATACGACAAAGCTATCCGATATGTATAAATATGCTCAAATTCAGGCTGATATATCAAACCCCTCAGTAGAAATAAGCAGGCACTTACACTGTGCGACACCTGTCTTGTGAACCAGAAAGCCATCAAAGACGCATAGACAGGTCAAAATATCAGGCCAATACATCAAACTTCCTTTGAGTTTGATCCACTGGGCCGACCAGGCATAGATGAGAAAGGCAGTTGCCCTAGTGAACTGTAACAAATTGCTGGCTCAAGCTACAGCACTGAGTGAACTCTTGACCTGCACCTTGCTAGACTGAGAGAACTTTTGACCTGTTCCTGGCTACACTCAGTGAACTCTTGACCTGTTGCATAATCTGAAATAGTTGGCAGACTGCCCAGCTGTTTATAGATATGGACGCAATATTGGCCTGTTGGTAAATCTGTTTACACATACTGAAAGACTTTGGCTAAAATGCTTTTTTTAAGCTGATGCATTCAAAAGATTTTTTTATGAAAATGTTTAGAATAATAAAAGATGCAATCCTTTCAAATTTAAAGGTCTTATAATTGTGCCAAAAATCATTTAAGTGACCTTCAACGAAGGCCACCTAAGAATCATTTTTAGGCAATGTTGCAAAAATTGAAACAACAGTTTTGCAGAAGGAGACTATTGTAGCCCTCAATTGAAATAGGCTTACTAATGGCCTCAAGACCAACTTAAGCTTTCTATGACTCTACCAAAAATCAATGAACCCAACCTATTCTTATACAATTAAAGAAACCTTATCCTAGAATATTCTTTGGAAATTTAAACCATTCAACTTGAAAGTTTCACAATAAAACATTTTAAAGCTGAAAGTGGCTAAAATTACAAGGTTTCTGACCGTAAAAAACAGGTCGATGTAGGTGGCGCCACAAACACTGCAATTTCAAATAAGTCACGTGACCAGCTCCTTTTGTTTCTGAGATTGTTATGTTAGTATGCTTACTTGCAAAATGACTAATTTCAAATTCCTGTAACTCGACTAAATTTCATCAAACTAAAACCATTTGAACAAATTTGAGAGGGCTGGTCTCTGGGATCATTTCTGTGAAATATTGAACCATTTGGCTGAATGATTACAGAGAAGAAGATTTTCAAAGTTTTTTTTAGCTTTTCCCCCCATAACATGTAAGTTTATTCAGATGGCGTCACAAAAAGCTCAACCCAACAACATTTGATATATGACAGATTTTTGCATAAAATTTGGGGATGCTAGCTCCTGTTAATCCTGAGAAATTATGGGTTAATGTACTGATGACTGATGAACCTTGCACAGAAAAGGTCGATGCAGGTGGCGCTACCAATACCTCAATTTCCAATATGACTCATGTGACCAACATTTGCATGGAATTTGGTGATTATATTCCCGTCCGTTTCTGAGATGTAATTTTAGTATGTTCTTTTGGACAGATGACTAAGTTCAACTTCCTGTAACTCGGCCAAAAATCACCGAACTTAAACCATTTGAACAAACTTAAGAGGGATTGTTCCAGGAATCATTTCTATGAAACATTGGACAATTTGGCTGAACAGTTTCAGAGAAGAATATTTATAACTTTTTCCCAATAAAATTCAAAATCATGCAGTTAGCAAAAAATAAGCAAACTTCGATTGTGTTTTTTAAGGGGACTAATTTTTGGCATAACATTTGGTGATGCTAGCTCCTGCCGTTTTCGAGATAGTCTGGGTTAACGTACAGACGACGGAAAACGCCTCACAGGTTCGCTAGAAAAGAAAATGGTAAAACTATTCATGCAACAAATGGATATGCAAAAAATACTATTTTTTCCCTTATTGCATCATAAAATGGTTTCAGGCTACAAGTTTTGTATATAACACAGTGCAGATGCAATGTGTACCTAATTGGCTTGTTTTAACTAGCTTATCAAATTTAGTTTATTATATTAGGACTCATTTATAAATGGAAAATTTTTTACAGTATTTTATTTCAGTTAATATAAAAAAGTTGTGTATTATTATGCTTCAGATCGTCCATTATTCTATAATTTGCAGATTTTCGTATGTTCCTAGTGAATATATTTCATGCATAATACAGTCACTTAGTTGAAATACTGAAACCTTTACAAATACAAAATCATGGAATGCTCTTGCATCTTTCATGTAGGCCTAGTCACAGTCGCTCGAATCCCTATTTGGGGTTGTGTTTTTATCAAGAGATGGACGGAACTGTGCACTATATGGGTATACAGATGTGCCTTACGAAGTACGGAGATAGCATGTATCACTATAGAGGCGTAATATGTACGGTTTCTTCCCATTTCCTCCTGAAATAGGGATTCAAACGACTGTGGCCTAGTCCATAAATGTGCACAGTCAACACAACCACTAGGGTTTTATACAAATATTCTCAGAATCAATTTCAGCTCAGCGCCGTTACTCACAGGTCTCGTGTTTAAAATTTACAAGCATATTACAGCCACTTAGTTAAGATACCCATACTTCTACAAATATGTAATCATGAGAGGCTCCTGCATAATTCATGTAGCCCATAAAGGTACACAGGCAACTCCAAGTATGTGTTTTGTGTGCATTTCTCAAATAATGATATGCAAAAATTAACTGTTGCTGCATTTCATTATGTTAGGTTTTTATAAAAAAAAAATATTCTAATAACCATTTTAAGCTGAGGGCCATGACCCACAGGTCCCTTGTTTATGTAGATATAATATTCATTCGACTATCCAATTCTTATCGGTGTTAACTGGACCTAGTCCAGCAAATATTAAGCTTTTGTAAACATAAACGGATCCTCGGTATTGTTTAAACACGAGTTTTCTTGTTGTGTTCCATTTTGTTACGTGTATACTCCAGTGTTACTATACACAGCATCCGCATTCAATGTCATATCTTCTCTCAAGAAGTACGCGAACAAGTCGTGAATAGGTTGAGAAATGATCGGAAGAACTTCGCTGCATTAGCGAGACATCTTCCAAACTCCTTATGTTTTTTTTCCGGACTAGAAGTGACTCTCGCAAACAAATGACGACGCATTCGAACTAACGCCCATGTCTGGCAAACTTTTGGAGCCTAAAATACGGAAGTTGGACTGCCATTTCTTTTTATATTCGCATCCTTCGCGAATCGTTCGCGCGCCCCGTGGAAACCCTGCTATTTATTAGTGATCCGATTACCTCGCTGTTAACTTATGGTGGAACTCTTGAAGCCACCAAATAACAAACACAGACCACGATAAACCCTGTACCTACCACTGTAAATGCTATTAACGTCAGAACTAATCCTCGTCATGATGGTCGGCGTTCGTTTGTACCGCACAAACTGTATCAGTCTAGTTCATGCCATTCTCACCAGGGGGCGTACAGGGACAAAGGTTTACAGGAATGCCTCTGACAAACCCATTCCAAATACGACCTGACCAGGCTGTGGGGTTCTCCTCATGACCGTGAACATTGTAAGGCTTGGGGCAAAACATGTCACAAATGTAAGAAACGCAACCATTCTGCTGCTGTTTGCGGGACTTCTGGCCATACTGCATCAAGACGGACACATTTTGTTGAGACTGGAACTTTATATGATTGTCAATCGTATGAAGTAGAACCATCCTATGATGAGTATAAAACCACTGCCACCAGTGTTAGTGTGAAACCATATAACTGTGCTCTAACATGGAACATACCAACCATGATGGAGGTCTATACAGATGCTACCACGTCTATAATTAACACACAACAGGCGGAACTTTTGGGTTAGAATGGAACTGAAACAATCTACTTGGATTACACATGCACTTACTCTGGTAAAGCCATGCAACAAGAAGGTAGAGTTGTGTTAGATGTTGACTATGAAGTTCAAACATTTCAGTTAAATGTCTCATAGGGAAAGCTAATGGACCAAACCTACTTGCCGTGATTGGCTTGAACTGCTAAGTTAGACTGGACCGAGGTACATAAAATTTGATAGTTAGGAATTTGTTAAAATGTTTCCTGAGCTGTTTTAACCTTGACCTGGCAAACTGAAAAATGTGAAAGAAAAACTACATGTGGACGACACATTGAAACCGCCCTATTTCGAGCCTCGTTCAGTGCCTATATCCATGCGTGCTAAAGTTTAAGGTGAACTGGACAGACTAGTTGACCAGGGTATCTTGAAGCCTGTAGCATTCTCTGAGTGGGGAGCTACAATTGTTCCCCTCTTGAAGCCGAATGGCGACGTCAGGATTGTTGGTGACTACCGCCTTACGGTGAATACCGCTGTCAAAGATGACCGGCACCCGATCCCAAACATCGGTGATCTGTATTCATACCTGCGTGGTGGTGTTTGCCTGACTAAGTTAACCCACAGTCATCAAGACCAGTTCCGTCTGTTCCTAATTCACTCATGCTTGTTAATCTCATGCGAGATCTCGTCTATGAAGGGGAATGATCTCCGCCAACCAATGTGCACAATGCACTATTTCCAGTCGAACGCAGGCTAAATCGCCGGAAATTGATAATTACAATAATTAAGGCAAATATAAAGTATGCTTCGACAATATCCATTCTAAATTAGTCTCTCCAACAGACGCCAGGTGCCGCTACCGCTCTGCACCAGTACGTCTGTTATTGGACGCCATTTTTTTCAAGAATCTTGAAAAACGGAGGTGCCAATGGGCATGCGCAAGGAAACTCCCCCCGCCCCCCCCCCCCCCCCCCCCGGGCATCTGGAGGTGAATCCAGAATGGATGTCGCCCTTGCACAGACCCGGCAGACCCCAATAAAGACAAGTAAACAATATTGTTTGGTTGTGTGGCAAAAATAATCCACTTTTGCTTGTCTGTTGCAAGGGTGGGATAGTAGGGGGATTCCTTGCGCATGCCAAACAACACTTCCGTTCCTAAGAAAATTGGCGTTTAATAACAGACGTACTGGTGCAGAGCGGTAGCGGCACCTGGCGTCTGTTGGAGAGACTACATTCTAAATATAACTAACACACGGCATTTGTCCGTTAAACATTTTTCTTTATATTGATGAACCTGCGGACCAATTTGCGGTGTAATATCTGTGACGCGGTATTGTAAATATAAACAGAAACTTGAGCACGTGCTTCTGGGACATACTGAAACCCGGGCCCAACTGGAGAAACACGGGCCCAATTAAACACCTGATAAAAGACCTTTACCTTATAAAAAACGATCTTGAAAGTGAGTTAATCATGAAGACTGAGTCTATCCCTTCCCTATGAAATTAAATATCAGCTGATAATTCGTATTTTTAGTGGTAATTTATTACTCTTAATAAGGGTTAAAATGCTTATATTTGGGGCCCGCAGAAAACGGCCGTATCATGCCTATTTTATGCGTATTTTACACTTTCTCTAGTTGATTATAATAGAATGGACAGTACTCTTTCAATAGACACCAGAAAGGTTACTAAAATTCGGAAAATCAAGCCAATTCCTAACTATAACACATGGTCTGACAGACGGTCAATTTTCACGCAATACGTCTCCCGGGCCCAAATCAAAATGCATATATGCTTATACATTAAACAAGTATATCGGAGATGTATATATACACACGTCCAATTTCAGGCACATATATCAAACCCCTCCTGAGAAATAAGCAGTGTATTACACTGTGCAAATATTATTGTAGGTGTGCAACCCCAGTCTTGTATATGATAAAGCTATCCAGTATGTATAAATATGCACAATTTCTGGGTGATATATCAAATCCCTACTGAGAAATAAACAGGAACATACACTGTGCAAAAGTCACTGTAGGTGGCAACACCAGTCTTGTGTACGAGAAAGCCGTCACAAATGCATAGATGGGTCAAAACATCAGGCTTATACATTGAACATCCGAGTCAGGTGCACTGGGCTGACAAGGATTAGTTGAGAAAGGCAGTTTCCCTGAGTGAATCGGAACGAATTCATACAGCTGCCGCTGCTGCACCGAGTGAATTTTTTACCTGTGCCTGGCTGCACTTTCATGACCTGTGCCTGGCTGCATTGAGTGAACTCTTGACCTGTTGCATAATCTGACACAATTGGTAGTCTGCCAAAGCTATAAACAGATCCAGACTGAACTTTGGTCTGTTGCCAAATCTGAAATACTTGCCAGTCTGCCAAGCTATTTATAGATCTCTACAGACACAATCTTGGCCTGTTGTAAATCTGTTTACACACACTGAAAGACTTAGCTACAATGCTTTTTCAAGCTGACACATCGATAAGATTTTTTTTATCAAAATGTTAAGAATAATAAAAGATGTAGTCCTTTCATTGTTAAAGGTCCAATTCTTCTGCCAACAGTCATTTAAGTAAACTTGAACAAAGGCCTCGTAAGAATCATTTTTGCGCAATGTTACAGAAATTGAAACAAATTTTTACAGAAGACTATTGTAGCATTCAGTTTAAAATAGGCTTACAAATGGTGACAATACCACTTCAGCTTTCTATGCCTCTACAAAATATTCAACAAACCCTAGCTAGTCTTATACAATTGAGAGTACCCTACCTAATTCTTGTGAAAAATTAAACTATTCAGCTTGAGAGTTTCATCATAAAACATTTTTAAGCTGAAAGAGGCTAAAATTAAAAGGTTTTTGACCGTAAAAAGCAGGTCGATGTAGAAATTTGTATAAAAACACCTGTGCAATGCAAGTCAGTCAAATTTGAGAACTACTTGCGTCAGCCACAAGTATACTATGCAGTCAATATAGTCGGAAATTCAATGAGACAGTTGGCAGATTCGACAACTTTGCGTGTCCATGGGTGCAGACATATTGTCACTTGACAAGTAAACTATTTTAGTAAAGGTAACTGGCAGAAGGTGGCCTGTACGAGCCCAATATTTGTTTTACTGGTACCCTGTGCCATTGTAATCCTGCATAGCCAGGCAAATCATGAGTAACGGCATCATAGCGGAAGGTATAGTCAATATTCATGGCCGTTCGTGTTTGCATTTAGTTAGAATGGTAAAAGTTTTTATTTAATATTCATGTCATCAGAGCTCATGAGACACGAGAATAACTTTACACCTGTGACAGCAGGGGTGTTGGACCAGTGTTGCATCACTAAAAAGGTTACCCATGCAGGGCTGTAGTGGCCAGAAGTGGGCAGCCTGGAGATGCAAATGAATACAATAGAGCCTCTGAAATAAACTTCAATAACTAGCCTATTTTTTAGCTTTTGTTTTCAAATTTAAGAATTTAACAGATTAATTACTTATGTGTATCTAAAATTAAATCAAATGAACTTACAGGAAAAAAAACCGTGCCGTGGCCAAAGTTGGGCAAAATTTAAGGTACTGATTTCATATTAATGCTAATAACTTAAAAAATTTACAAAATTCACAACTAATTCTAAACATACAATATTGATAAAATAAATTTATATACTTGAAAAAGTCTCTAGCTTCAATTCTTCATGTTAAGTGAGTAAATATCTTTCCTGATTTTTTACAAAGTGCACGATATTTGGGCCCATTGCTTTTATAAATTTAGTTATGCTGACTTAATTTCTGACATGCACATAGAAACTATATACGGGAATATTTAAGGTAAATATGAGAAACGTCAGATGAGTGGTTTTAATATAAGGCAGTCCTGAAGTTTGATAATAGGTTTTAATGGAAATTTGAGGTTTTCCCTTAATTTATCAAAGGTACGAAGTCTGACTGACCCAGTTTTTTGTTTGGTAAGAGATCTTGGAGCCAAATCTTAGGCCAAACGGTTTCAAACATGGAAGTCTAACGGACGGATGGACAATGGACCACAACTATAGCTCAGTTGAATGTGTAAAAATTAGAAAAAAAATACAGGTGGCGCCACCAGTCTTCTGAAATTGATGAAACACTATTTGATCAATATGTATGAAAAAAATCATGGCAATCAATGCATTACTTATTCAGATATTGCAGCTTTTGTATCAAATTTTTAATTATTCTGAGGGGTACTTTCCAGTAGCTCGGAGGATATAGGTCACAGTTTCAGGTTTATTTCAGGTTTCCAAGGAGATTTTTTATGAATCTCCAGGGTTTTCATTTAGAAGTTTCTAGGTCCAGTGGTTGTGATTTGTGCCCTGTAAACAGAAGGACAGACAGAGAGACAGATGGACGGATGATGAGTGATCACTATAGCTCCGATGACTTTGTCAGCTTAGCTAATAACAAATGTACAGGAATAGTAATGCTAAATATGAATCAAGCCTACAGGCCTGCGAACCCGTGCAAAGTTTGGGAGTATGTTTATTTTTTAAATTTAATATTGATCCTCTCATGTCCTGCATATCTACCTTAGTCATTATGATTTCAGCCAAATGGACATTTCGGACCCGCACGTTTCTGACTAGGACATTTTTAATTAGGGTGTATCAGGATATTTCCGATATGTTCTTTTTGCCAGGGAGGGGTATTGGCAAATGAACGGACAATTTGGCAGCATGGTTTCGGAGAACATTTAAATTTTTTTTTTAGCTTTTTCCCTATAAAATCTAAGAACAAGTTCTCTTTAAGCCTTGCTATTGAGTCACACCTATTCATGCATCCTGGCAATGGAGGCTTTGCTTTCCCCCAGGTCAAAGGTACCGGATGTGCCACATGTAACCGCACCATTGGCTCTTACTGACTGAAACTTACCACTGGCTCTTACAGACTGAGACTTTACCTGTTTGCAAATCCGAAATGGTTGGCAGTCTGCAAAAGTTATTTATAGATACAGAGCGTAACTTGACCTATTGTAAAATCTGACACAGTTGGCAAGTTCTAGACGTCAAGACACGTCTAGACTGTATCTGGACACTAGGCAGAGCCAGGTCAGCTGCCATGGTGATGTCTGGACTGCACCTGGGTGCACTTATTGACCTCTTGACTTGACATGTTGAAACTTGCAATGCTGCCAAATCTGTTTGCAGACACTGAAAGCCTTTTCAAATGGCTACACTGCCTTTTTAAAGATGCATTTACCCAATCTATTCTTATAATAAAACTGACAGAACAATACCACAGAACAATTCTTGTAAAGTTTAAACCAATAAGCTTAACAGTTTCTTAAAAAAAAAACAGTGTATAAGCTAGAAGAGTCTAAACTTACATTTTTGCTTGTAAAAAAACAGATCAATGAAGGTGGCACCACCACCACCACCTCAATTTCAGATACGACTCATGTGACAAACATTAGCATAAAATTTGGTGATGACAGCTCCAGCTGTTTCTGAGATTTTAAGTTTAGTATGTTTTTTTTTTTTTGGTTTTTTTTTGCACAGATGACTAGTTTAAACCTGTAACTCGGCCAAAAATCACCGAACTGGAGCCATTCAAACAAATTTGCGAGAGATTGTTCTAGAGATCATTTCTGTGAAATATTGGACAATTTAACTGGAAAGTTTCGGAGAAGATCTTTTTTAACTTTTCCTGTATAAAATCTAAGAAAATTACTGAATCAAAACCTTTTGAACAAATTTGAATTATCAACATCTAAGGATCATATATGTGTGAGATTAAAGAATTTGACCCAGTGGTTTTTGAGAAGAAGATCTTTGCAGCTACTGAGCAGAAATGAGCTGCTATAACATTTGCCTATATTCAGCTTCCCATAACTCGGCCAAAAGTCATTGAACAGAGACAATTTGAACAAACTTAAGAAAGCACTACCCCAGGAGCATTTCTGTGCAATATTTAACAATTTGGCTTAACGCTTTCAGAGAAGACGTTTTTTGTAGCCCTCTTTATGCTTCGGGCACCGTTGACCCCCATACAAAAAGACCAATGCAGGTGGCGCAACCAATACCTCAATTTCAGATATGACTCAAGTTACCAACATTATCATTAAATTTGATGATGATAGCTCCAGCAGTTTCTGAGATTGTAATTTTAGCATGCAAATGACTAAGTTCAACTTCCTATAACTCGGTAAAAAAATCACCGAACTGGAACCATTCGAACAAACTTGAGGGAGATTGTTCCAGGGAACATTTCTGTGAAATATTGGACAATTTGGCTGGACAGTTTCAGAGAAGAAGATTTTTAAGCGTTTTTAAGCTTTTTCTCTATAAAATCTAAATGAATGCAGATGCCAAATAATAAGCTCCAGGGCACCAAGTTTCACATGTGACAAATTCTTACATGTAATTTGGAGCTGCTAGCTCCATAGGGTTCTGACAAACAGCCATGGACGGCGGACACCCAGCCTTGGACGGTGGATGGCGGATGGACGGCGCGCGCCATCGCATCAGCTCACAGGTTCGCTAACAAAGCAACACCAGTGGTTTTGATATGGTCAGTCTTGATGTGTAACAGGATTTTAATGGAAAATGGAGGTTTTCCCTAATATTTTTTTAGGAAAGAAGTCGCATTGACCCATTTTTTGGTTTTGTAGGAAAACTTAGGGACATCTAACAGTATGTATAATTTCGGATTAGTAGGTCAAAGTTTCTGGCAAAACGTACCTTGTTTAAAGACGGCCGGGCGGCGGGCAAAGGACCATTGATATAGCTCAGATGAAAGTCAGCTGAGCTAAAACTATAGCCAGCAGTACTAAAAACAGTGACATGTGCACTGCATTGCATTTAGAGGTAAGGAGGTACCAGTTCTGAAGAACTGGTCGTTTGTTCTCTAAAGATAGAAAAAAAACATGTTTAAAAGAGATCTTCCACCAGCAGTGTTTATGATACAGCCAGGTGTTCTCTACAGAAATCCCTTTCCAGCTGAACAATGGGGAAAATGTATTTATGACTTTACATGTGTATCTGATCTGCAGTGTGTGAGATCTACTGTTCCCTAACTTCTTGAAAATTAACCCTAAGATTATAGTTAAACTCTAGCCTGCATCATCTATTACTTTCAGTCCTACAGTACCTTATGGACTCAAAACTTACTGATAACACAGATCAATGGTCCTCAGTAAATGTAAGCAACTGTGGAATTCTAATATGTAAAAAGATCAGTCTTTAGATGCTGAATCAGCTGTACATTAGATGTTTGTCTGAAAGGCCATACCAGGCATTTTACTTAATTAAGCAAAGGCTAGCAGGCTAATGGATTTTCACTCTTCATGATTAAAGTTAATCCAAGTCTGGCAGAGAAGCACATTCTACGGTACATGTAACTGATACAGATCTTCATCTAGAACAAATCTAAGAGATGAAACTGGAGGGAAATACTGCTATGATACAACACATTTACTCGTGGGACAGGTGCAGACTGTCTGTCACTCGTGATGTTAGAAGTTCTGTGCTGGAGTTTTGGATTCTAGCCTAAATGTGTGTATGTAATGAGCTTTATTTTGTTAGATTATGTTTGTGCTTGGGTTTGTACATTGTGGCCCTGCAAATATGATCCTCTGACACCACATGGGAAAGCAGTAACTGCACTGGGATAACATACAGGGATTCATATGGTATCAAGAAGTAATGTCAGTGGTGTAGGCACTGCATTCAAACACAGTTAAGGAAATGTGATAGCTTTTAATGTGGTTATCTCCACTGACATAAAGTCATTGTAGTCATTAGCTTAAGAATACACAGCAGTCAATAATCCTAGAATTAAACATGCTTTCCTTGCAGAATTAAGGATAACAATTACCATGACAAGATTGCAAATCAAAATTGTGTCATCCCATTATTATAAATCATAATTGCAGGTACTAAGGCAAGATCACAAATCAGTTACATGTAACATGAAAAGATTTCAAACAATAATTACATGCATCATGAAAAATGACAAATCCTAATAACATGAACCATTACAAAATTACAAATATTAATTACATGTACCATGACAAAATTATATATAATAATAATTACATGTACCATGACAGAATTATAAATCATAATTATATCTATTTTTACATGATTACAAATCATAACTAGAATACGGGTAGTTGAGAAGCGACTACATGTATCCGCCAAATTCGGAGTGACGGGTAAAGTGAGGCATGGATTGAGTGGCAAGGGGAAATAGAGTGCGGTGTGTTGCATATTAGCTTGGATGTCTGCAGCTGAAATATGTTGGTTGCGCCACCTGCCACAAAATCCAGAAAGCTATCCAAGTTGTATACATATGCAAAATTTTAGGCAGATAAGTCAAACCACTGCTTGTATATGAGTGATTTTATCCCACAGCAGACAAACTGGATGAAGTGCAAAAATGGTTGCAGGTGGCGCCACCAATTTGAGCATGTTAAAGTGCTATATGAGATCTATACACATGCAAAATTTCAGGGGGCTATGTCAAACCAGTCCTGAGATATTAGCATGGATGTCTGCAGCATAAACATAAATGTAGGTGGCGCCACCTGCCACAAAATCCAGAAAGCTATCCAAAATGTATATACATGCAAAATTTTAGGCAGATAAGTCAAACCACTGTCGAAATATGGGTAATTTTTTCCATCGGCAGACAAACAGAAGGACACTGTGCAAAAATGGTTGCAGGTGGCGCCACCAGTTTAGTATGATAAAGAGCTATGTGAGATCTATACACATGCATATTTCAGGGGGATACGTCAGACCAGTCCTGAGATATAAGCATGGATGTCTGCAGTCTGAACGTGAATGTAGGTAGTGCCATCTGTCATAAAATCAAGAAAGCTATCCAGGATGTATACATATGCAAATTTTCAGGTGGATAAGTCCAACCACTACAGAGATATGACAGATTTTATCCCAAGGCGGATGAACAGATGGAAGCAATGCAAAAATTATTGCAGGTGGCCCCACCATTTTTTGTGCATATTATAAAGCTATCCAAGTGGCTACATTTGTACAAAATATTTAGCCTGATTGGTCAAACGAGTCTGAAAATATGTGGGTTAATGTGTCAAAACAGACACACAGATGGACGCATTGAAGAGAGGAAAGGTCAGAGGTCCACACAAAATATTTTGGCACCAGTTCACGTGTGACCCGATAACAGTGTCAAGTTTAGGAAAAATCTATCCAGTGGTCTCAGAGTTCTATTCCGGAAACAAACACCGCCAACGCCGTGGCGGAACCCAGTCAAAAATACAATAATTACATGAACCATGGAAGAAAAACAAATCATTAATACATGTACCATAACAGATCTACATATCAAAATTACATGTACCATGACAAAATTACAAATCATAAACACATGTATGTACCATGACATATTTACAAATCATAATTACATGTATTTTTACATGATTACAAATCATAATTACATGTACCATGACAGAATTACAAATTATAAATACATGTAACATGACAGAATTACCAATCATAGGTGCAGGTATCATGGCAAGACCATGAATCTTAATTATGAGGACAATTACAAGACTGGAAATCATCAGGACAAGATTATAAATCATAATTACCTGAACAGCAGGAAAACTCTTCCTTGTGATGTTCCATGACAAAATTAAACATCCTAGTTCCAAATAACATGATAACAAATATTGTGTGGCTACACAAAGGACCTATGGGTCATGTAACTCAGCTGGAATTGATTTTGAGAATATTTGTATAAAATCCTTATTTTTTTACCAATTGCTTTCAGATTTAAGACCTTAAATCCATATATGTGCATCCAAAGACATTAAATCAACAGTGCTTACAGGCAAAAATGTTCAACTGTTCAAGAGGTGCAAAATTTAAAGCTGAGATATTAAGCTAATAACTTAAAAAAAATCATTTAATTTCTGGTGTACACTTAAAGGTGCCCATTCACCTACCTTTTGAAAAAGAATTTATGTGATTTCTGGCTTCCTCTGTGTATATATAAATAATCTAAGGATAATTCTGGTTATGAAAAGTTCTTTTAACACCTCCATGAAGGATGTTTGAACTTGTTTATCAACAACATGTTTGTAAACACAGCTTTGTTGAAAAATGGGAAAAACACCTAGCCTAAGGTGGTAGGTTGCATATATTCAGAGGGAGAAAGCTCACTTTTTGCAAAATGCCATTTGCAAATTCTGGCATATCGGACTTTCCGCCAGATGCCCTTGTTGAATTTGTTTTATTTGGCGGGACCCCATATATATTATAAACATGTCAATATAAACAAAAAAACATGCAGCCTGTGTGTGGTGATATCCACGTTTTCCGGCCTATTTTTATAAAAGCTCCATGAGATTACCATTAGTTTATAAAGGTCAGATAGGTGATTTGGCCCCTTTAAATGTATACCTAATTAAATGTGTACATCATTCATTGTAACCACCTGTAATGCAAAGCCAAATCCAAAAAAGAAACAGTCTATAAACAAGAGACCCATGGGTCACGTTGCTCAGCTGAATTTGGAAATATTAGTAAATGCAAAATATTTTTATATCTTATGGTTTTTCATGTAAATTACCATTTGAAAAGCTAAGAGAAAATGGCCCAGCTAAAATGAAACTCTGTAAATTATAGAATAATGGACATGAGCTAAAGCATATGGACTGTGTAATAAATGAAACCTTTGGCCTGAAACCATTTAGTTATGCACCAAGGGAAAAAAAGGGCCTACTGTAAGTGTCATATAAAAGTTCCATTTCATAAACAAATAATGTGTGAAGGAAATTAAGTTTTCAAAAGTTAAATATATGGCCATATGAGTTAAAAATTAATCCCCACAAATTTTGACCAATATTCCTAATTCTAAAACTAAGTTTAACAGTGTTATTCACACCTAGGCCCTGCCAACTTAAAGAGATATGAATGAAATGCTACCAAGTATTTATTTCTTCTTAAATCTTGTCAGTTAGCACTTACATTAGGTGCTAATATTTTATCACATTTGAATATTAGGATTAAATTCCTGAACATTTTTTCTTTGAAAAAAAATCAAAATTGTCCAAGTCTCAACAGAAGAATTTATTTAACATTAAAATTATAAGATTTGTCTTGTTTAATAGTCCTGAATATTGAATTGGTGGGTGGGAGAGGGGTCTCTGTTGTTACTGCTCGTCACTGAAAAAAACGTGAAATTTTAAGATTCATCTTGTTTATAGTACAGGTCTGTCAACAGAATGGGGTGGGGGGAGAGAGAGAGAAAGGCTCCCTGTGGTATAAATGCAGGCAGCCTGATCAAGTTCAACAAGAGAGAGGGCTTGCCCCAGTGATGGGATTACATAACAAGAGCCTTGAGAGCATAGAGAGCTGCACTGAATGACCTACTATGACCAAAGTGAACTGCTTTGACAATGTAAGGGAATACAACAAGAGCCTTCTACAGTGACCAAAGTGGACTGCTTTGACAATGTAAGGGAATACAACAAGAGCCTCAAAAAAATATTCAATAACTAGCCTAATTTTGCATCTTTTATTTTCAAATTTCAGATTTTAACAGATTAAATCCTTATTTGTACATGCTGTAAAAATTCAATCCACAGTACTTACAGGGAAAAAAATGTGCCGTGGCCAAAAGTTAAGGTACTGATTTTATAATAATGCTAATAACTCAAAAAAATTGCAAATTGCAGATCTAATTTTCGGTATACAATTGAATCTAGATCAAATGAAGTTATATCCCTGAAAAAAAAGTCTCTAGCATCAGCAATTCTAATGTTAAGTGAGTAAATATATTTCCTGATTTTTTACAAGGTATATTATGTTTTGGCTTATAACTTCAACAAATTATGCAATACTGACCAAAATGTTGGTATGTACATACGAAATGTATGAAAGGATGTGAATATTTACTATGAAATCTAACATTATGCCAATTTTTGGATTACCAGGCAAAGCTGTAGTAAACAAAAGTGGGGTCATGATGCAAGAAAATACAAATACATTAAGGTTTCTAAAAAACTTCAATAACTAGACCATTTTTTAAGCTTATACTTTCAAATTTCAAAATTCATCAGATTAAATCCATATGTAAACTGGCTGTGAAAATTAAATCAAATGTACTTACAAGAAAAAAAACGTGCCATGGTCAAAGTTGGGCAAAATTTTAAAAGTGCTTATGTTTGTGCCCATAACTTTTTAAAATTATATAGTACTGACCTAATTTCGGGCATGTACATAGGTTATATATAGACAATTATTTAAGGAAAATATGAAGAAAAAAAGTGAGTGGTTTTGATATTAGGCATTCCTGAAGTATAAAAATGATTTTAACAAAAAAAGTTTTTGGCTTGGAAGGAGATCTTAGGGACATCTAACATTATGCCAATTTTTGGATTACCAGGCAAAGTTGTAGTAAACAAAAGTGGGGTCATGATGCTAGAAAACACAAATACATTAAGGCCTTCCAAAAAACTTCAATAGCTAGACTATTTTTTAAGCTTATACTTCCAAATTTGTTTCTGAATTCATCAGATTAAATCCATACATAAACTGGCTGTGAAAATTAAATCAAATGTACTTACAAGAAAAAAACGTGCCATGGTCAAAGTTGGGCAAAATTTAAGGTACCAATTTTTTATTTTTGCTAGATTTTGATCTAATTTTGGGTTTACAATTTAATTTTGATAAATTAAAGTTATATTACTGGAAAAAAATCCTTAGCTTTAACATGTTTTGTGTTAAGTGATCAAATATCTTTCCTAATTTTTTACAAAATGCATTGTTTGAGCCCATTCCTTTTTTAAATCATATAATATAGACCTAATTTCTGGCATGTACATAGGAACTATGTAGAGGAAGATTTATGGTAAATATGAGGAAAAAACAGATGAGTGGTTTTGATATTAGGCAGTACTGAAGTGTCAAAACAGGTTTTTAACAAAAAATTGAAGTTTTTCCTTAATTTCTCAAAGGAACGAAGTCGCAAAGACCCAGTTTTCGCCTTGGTAGGAGATGTTGGGGACATCTAACATTATGCCGAATTTTGGATTCCTAGATCTTACGGTTTCAAAACGTGCCACATCTATGGACGGACAGGCAGACGGACGGATGACGGACAATGGACCACGACTATAGCTGAGACGACTTATAGTCAGCTGAGCTAAAAATGAAGTAAACATATCCAATAATAACATTCATCTTGTTTATGCATTCTGTCCATGGAAGTAGGCTGGGGGAAGGGGGGAGGGGAACTAGCTCAGCTAGGCTAGCTTCCCAGGAGTGAAGTGAGTTATGTAATAGCCTGATGAGGAGCTGTAGCACTCACTGTGCAGACTACTGTGGGCTGGCCTGATGTAAACAATAGGAAGTGGCTAAACAGCCGGCAGGGTGCCGGCAGTTTAGTCCACAGGCTAAACAGCCGGCAGGGGAATTGACCTTGCCGGAAGTCTACCCCACTGGCTAAACTGCCGGCAAATTAATGTATGCTCTATTTCAGTTTTATATACTCTGTACTTTCCATTATTATTTGGACAATGAGCTGACAATAAAGTGTTGACTTACCAAATTATCTATTTTGCTGGTCTATATGTAATAAGTATGTTGAGTATTATTGAGTATGTATTAAAAGTGCACATTTGTAGTATTTACAAGGTACTTTTTTATAAATTTTCTGATAAAAATTGTAATATTTACAGGATAGTTTATAGATTTTGTGATAAAAATATTCCAGAAATGTGAATGTGTGTCCAGAGACTGTTTATAGTTTATACAGTGATACACTAGTGTGCTTATGAACAAACAAATAATTAGTGTGTGAAAACACACTAAGGATATGTCAAATAAATGGCCAAAGGATCAAAGGTACAATCAAACAGTCTTACACCACACCCAATTCAAGCTGTTGAGCCTAGCTATTGTGTTGTGAGATGATGCAAGAAATATCCACACCAAATGACATTTCTTACAGAAAGGCTATCAAAATATGTAATTTTGTAAGTCAGCATTATATTGTCAGGTCATTATCAAAATAATAATGAAAAATACGGAGTATCATTCTGAAATAGAGCATAAAATGTTACATTCATTTGCCTACAGTCAGTCAGCCAGTAGGCAAGACTGCCGGCAAGGTCAATATTCCCTGCAGGCTGTTTAGCCTGTGGACTAAACTGCCGGCACCCTGCCGGCTGTTAGCCACTTCCTAAACAATACTTGACATGGTGGTTTAAACTTGAAAAAGCTACAGTTTTTTACTTCTTTCAAATTTCAGATTATAAAAGATTTTATCCTTATATGTACAAGCTGTGAAAAATAAACTTACAGTGCTAATAGGAAAAAAAATGAGCCATGGTCAAAGTTGGGCAAAATTTAAGATACTGTTTTACATTTATGCTAATAAATAAATAAAAAATACAAAATTCTGCTCTAATATCTGGTAAACAATTAAATCTAAATAAAATATAGTTACATCATTAAAAAAGATTCTCTAGCTTCAACTGTTAACATTTAAAGTAGGTAAATATATATCCTGATGTTTTGACAAGGTCCATAACTTCTAAAACTTACACAATATTGACCTAATTTCTGGTAAGTGCATAGAAAATAAACTGAGGACCATATACTGTGGTTGCCTTTTTATTCGCGTTGGTATTAATTTATGGATATTCGTGAATGTGAAATAATCACAAAAAGAAAAGCTCGGGAATAAGATGATCCATCAACTAAGATGAACAAGAGTATAGTTATCACACCTCTGTATACAACCTATTCAGCAACCTAATCTGTGCATAGTATTGAAATTGGCCAATGCATTCAAACATTAAGTATTGTGAAACACTGTAATCACAGGTGATATACAGACTGTATCACAGGTTATATTTTAATGACTGAACTAGAAATGAGCGAGGTAGTGTATAGGATTCATTCTGAGTTTAAAATCAATACACATATTGTTGTTCTTAGAATAAATAGATTCTGGTGCAATCGTGAAAGTGAAACCCTCTAAAAGTGTTCAAAATGAAGAAATTGCGAAATGTCAGCCTGGCAAATATAAAGCTGACTACAGTATGCCAAATGTGAATGAAACAACAACAGTGGTTTTCATACTGGGCAGTCCTGAAGTGTAACAATAGTTTCTTTTAATTTTTCCCCCCCTTAATTTCTCAAAGAAACAAGGTCGCAGTGACCAAATTTTGGGTTTGGTAGAAGCAGTAGGGACATCCAGCTCTATGTCGAATTTTGGAAAGAGGGACGACAGACAAAGGACCATGACTATAGCTAAGATGACTATATATACAGCTGAGCTAAAAGAATCAAATCATGAGTGCCGATGCAATATTACAAGACCTGATTATGTGATTCATAATTACATGTGCGATGACATAAATCCTCATTATGTCTGCCATGACAGGGTTACTGACAGTAATGTGCATCATATGACCACCTAATATGAGACAAGTGCTTGACATGTGCTCTACAAACTAGAGAGGATATGTGAATGATAGATGCCTGTTGTGTGTGGTTGATGATAAAAATGCATGTGATATGGCAGTACAAGTCCCATCATGGCTTTTGTAATGGGAGGGTGTGAACCACAGCTCTCTGGTGAACAGCCATGGTTCACGTAAGCCACTGGTGTTTGCATATTAGGATTAACCAAGCTGAGACCCATCAAAATAGTGAGGCACTGGAATGGATGCCATGGTTAAGTTTGTTTGGTGTTTTCTATAATACAACATGTTCCTGTGGCATATATAAATTTAGATGTAACCCTGTTATAAACAACTGACAAGAAGGCACTGTCATCCATGTTTTTATGCCTGTACCAGACACAGTTTTGCAGTGTTTTTGGTGCCTTTCTGGTGCTTTGTGAGCAGGAACACGGTCTGTCAGCCACAGCCACACACTATGAGTCAGACTCTGAGCCCTCACTGTCCAGTATTCCCTCAAGTCTGGAAAAAGCTGCTTTAGAAGCTAAAGTAGACATTGCTGGTCCTCTCTCCACTGCAGATTTGGTCATGAAGATGCCTGCATTTCTCTTACTTCGACCTGCATAAAAGTCAATAAAAAAAGTATGTGATTCTCTTTGGAATATACAACAAGGCCTACAGGCCAAATGTGAACCTGTGCAATGGGATATACATCAGGTATAATGCTTCCATGCTGGACCTTTACTTTTCAAATACATGTGTGACATAAATATGAACAATCCATGCACTGAACATTTTTTAACCTGAGTACATGCACCATAACACAAATGTCACTGCTGAAATACTGGCATTGGTGCACACAACACAAAACTGATTGTGGGTGGCACAACCAGTCTTGTGTATGAGAATGCAATCAAAGATGTATGGACATGCAAAATTTCAGGCAGATACTTCAAACCACTCTACAAAAATACTTAATTTTATCACTTTAAAAATGAGAACAATACTATTTGATGCATAGATATACTGCTCTTCCTGTACTTGCAAGAGGATAATATTCACATCATTTTCAAGACTTTAGATTAAAACACACTTGAGAGACTGACAAAACTGATGTGATTTTGCAGTTGCTAAAATACTGGTAAAATCGCATGAACAATAGAAACAAGTGACCCATGGGTCATGACATAATAAACATACCAGGTTTCAGGACACTAAATGAAACCACAGTTGAGAAAATGTTACCATTCATGTAATTTGGCAGTCTCAAAAATATAGGAAAAATGTGTCAAAAATAGAACAAAGCCAACAGGCCTTATGCGACCCTGTGCGATGGAATATACATCAGGTATAATGCTTGACCATTATTGGAAAAGTACTAGATTACTTTTCAAGTACATGTGTGACCCTAACATGTACAAAGCAAGTACTTAACATTTTGATACCGAGAACAAGCACAATTTACACAAACATAACTCCAGAAACACCAGCATCAATGTACACAACACAAAAACAAGGGACCCATGGGTCACGTCGCTCAGCTGGATTTAGGAAAATTTGAGTACATGCAAAATAAACTTATTTCTTTTGGTTTTTCATAAATATTAGCATTTGTAAACAGAAAGGAAAAAGCCCTGCTAAAATGAACCCCTCAAAATAATAGAATAATGGACATGAAACAAAGTCTATCAATACACATTAATTTATTATCTGCGTTTGCCTTCATATTCTTGGGGTTAAAATTTTGTGATCTTCACAGTTTCAATGTTTCGCCTACAAATAGGCCTATTTGTGTATCATTTATATGAACAATGCAAGTACTACACATTTTGTACAAGAACCCATTACAAGATCATCACTGGTGAAATACTGGCATGGGAGCACACAACACAACAAGGGACCCATGGGTCACTGTGCTCAGCTGAAGTTGACCTTGAAGGTAAAAATCTAAAATAATATCAAATGGAGATAAAGTGTAAGAGGAAAAGGTAATAAAGGCCATGGTTGGTTTATATGATTGGTTCTTATTGATGAGCAGGAAATTGTTGCAAATAATATTTTGTGACCAAACCATGTGTTTCCTAAGGTTGAAACTGAACCGTGTGAGCAGTTTGTGAACAAATGATCTGTACTATTACCATGATCATTAGTAGGCTTTTTGATTAACTGTTGACATTTCAGTAGTTTACACACTTGTTCAATTGAATCTATTTTTTTGTATAATATATATTATTAAATATATATATTTTTTTTTTAATGAAATGTATACAGTTGAAATATAACTAATTAACAACATAAAACAGGGCAAACAAAGCCTGATCTCAAATTCTGCTGAGGCAGGAAAATAATGAACAAATGTTTGTATTAAATCCTCATTTTTTTTATCACATCATTTTTTATCACAATTTTTTTTTAATTTAAGTTTATATTTCTATACATTTCCAATATAACATATATATCTGAATATAAAAGTTGATTCATAATTCTCAATTGCATCATCATAAATCTCAATCTTGTCAGATAACACCACATCATGCATACAAATGTTTATTTATTTTTTACCACAAAAATATATCTTTTAAATCTGCAAAACAATAAATATCTAAAAATAATACTTGATTTAAATTTCACAATTTTTAATTGTGTCTTTATTTATCCATAATGTGCTTCACATTTTATAAATTTAAGGATACAGATGGGTTCAATTATATTTGTTAAAATCATTTAAAGGTAATTTCTTTCTTTCAAAATGCTACATTACACAACACTGCATCTTCTGGATTACACCTTGAATTACTTTTTCAAGGAAAGTTTTTGCATATTGGAGTGGAAACAGCATTACAATTAAGGAGATACAGTGAAAACAATATCAATTATTGCATAACACTCTTGGTGGGTTGGGTTTGTGGGGTTTGTGTGTGGGGGGGGGGGGGGTGATTTGGGTGGTGATATGAGAATAACTGTACACCTGTCACAGCAGGGGATCTCCCCCAGTGACTGTAACAAATCAGAAACCCTGGCATAGCTGGACTTCCAGTGACCTGGAGTGGGACCCTGCATCTGTAATCTGTAATCAAAGCAAATGACTACAATAGAGCCTCAAGAAAAAAATCAATAACTAGCTTTATTTAACAAGCTTTTATTTTCAAATTTCAGATTTAAACACATTAAATATCAATGTTTACATGCTGTGAAAATTAAATCAATGGTACTAACAGGAAAACAAGGGACCTATGGGTCACGACGCTCAGCTGTTATATATGATAAAAAATATTATTTAGAAATGAGGCACATGCTGGTTTTGTGTGGTAATAAATATAAGCTGTATTATGAGTTGTTGTTGTTTAGCTTATGTATGATTTTGATAGTACCTTTGGAGACAGGGAAGAGGATTGATTTCATTTATTTTATTAACAAATGGAGTACTATTGTCACACAGATTTTGACTTGGCCATATAACTTATAAGCAGAACATATAATATAAGAGTTTAACTATTTATTAAAAAAAATTAAAATTAATTGTCCCAAATATAATTTTTATAAAAAATAATAAGAGAATCATATGATTTTTTTAAATGAAATATAACTGATATGATTATTAAAATAATATTAAAGAATATATTCATGAATGCATTCATGAATACATTTTGAAAGTATTTGCACGAGTATTCATATACTTTCATTTTTACCTGATTTCCTATTCTTTATACAAGAAATTTTATAATGGAGTACATAATCATATTCGTATTTAAATACAATTACAAAGTATTCGCACCATGTCTGGTATTTATTCAGTTTCACCAACCAATGATGTTGAGAATCCAGAATATACAAAATTCACACATTTAAATAATGATCATAAGTACCTGGTTTTATGGCTTTTATTTATTTTAAAAAATAACTGTAAAAAATTCATTTTGGACTAATTTCACATCAATGTACACACTAGACACAGTAGGAATCTAGATTAATATTATCAACTGCATCTTTGTCTATCATTAATTTCCTTCATATGATCCCTAGTGATTAGTAATGAATAATATGATTAACTTCTTTATCATTAAAATTGAACTGAAAAATGCCATAGGTGACTGCATGGTGTTATTTGGAATATGTGACATTCTACCCATCGATACAAGATTCTTATATCATCAGTAACTGCAAGTTAATTTCCTGTTATTATAAACTAACAAATTCCTTTTCTATTTTTCTTTAATTTGTTATTAAAAACCAATAAAAATTTATTAATTTATTGTTTATTGTTATGTTATTGGTTAAAACTACTAGATGAGTGGGGTTGGACACCTGGATCAACTGTGGCTGGCCATAAGCTGCCTGGATTCTTGTATGCCTCGCCTCAAGCGTGCATAATTTGATGAAAGGTCAACAAGGTCAACATACAGGTGACTCAAGAGGGGCTGGAGAGAGCCAAAGTCTGACAGGGTCTCATAAAAAACATTAGTAAAAGCTACAATTTTTGGCCTATTTCTTTCAGCTTTCTAAACTAAAAAGCTGAAATCCTAATGTGTGCATGATATGAAAATTATATCAACAGTGCTCACAGGACACAAACGTGCCATGGTCACAGTTGGGCAAAATTTAAGGTACTAATTTTATATTTATACTAATAACTTATAAAATTTGAAAAATTCAGAACTAATTTTGGGTATTCAATTGAATCTTGATTAAATAATGTTACATCCCTGACAAAAAAATCTCTAGCTTCAGCAATGCCCTTGTTAAGGGAGTAAATATATTTCTTGATTTTTTACAAAGTGCATTATGTTTGGGCCCATAACTTAAAAACAATTACGCAATACTGACATCATTCTGGCATGTGCATAGAGAATGAAAAATATGTATATTATTTATGATTAAAGTCAGATCAGTGGTTTTGATATTAGGCAGTATTGAAGTGTAACAATGGGATTTTAATGGAAAGTTTTTCATTAATATCTCGAAGGTATTAAGTCCTAGTGACCAAATTCTTGGCATGGTAGGGGATTTTGGAGACATCTAACTGTATGCCGAATTTAAGGAACTAAGAGCTGAAGCTGGGGAGCTGAGCTCTTGCAAACTGCATAACACTAGCTTGATGTAAACAATATGTTACATGGTGCTTGAAAACTTATTAAAATCTACAGTTTTTGATCAACTGGTTTCAAATTTTTGGTGTTAACAGTTGAAATGCTAACAAAAACAAGCTGTGAAAATTAAATCCACAGTACTTACAGGAAAAAAACGTGCCATGGTCAAAGTTGGGCTAAATTTAAGGTACCAATTTTTTATTTTTATTAATATTTTAGAAAATTTAAAAGATTTTCATCTAATTTTGGGTATACAATTTAATTTTGATTAATTAAAGTTATATTACTGGAAAAAAGGTTGATAGCTTTAACATTTTTTGTGTTAAGTGATCAAATATCTTTCCTGATTTTTTACAAAATGCATTATGTTTGGGCCCATAACTTTTTTAAATTAAATAATACAGACATAATTTTTTGGCATGTACATAGGAACTATATAGAGGAATATTTATGGTAAATATGAGGAAAAACAGATGAGTGGTTTTGATATTAGGCAGTCCTGAAGTGTGAAAATAGGTTTTTAATAAAAAATTGAGGTTTTTCCTTAATTTCTCAAAGGAACGAAGTTGCAAAGACCCAGTTTTCGGCTTGGTAGGAGATCTTGGGGACATCTAACATTATGCCGAATTTTGGATTCCTAGGTCTTACGGTTTCAAAACGTGCCACATCTACGGACGGACGGACGGACGGACGGACAGACGGACGGACGACGGACAATGGACCACGACTATAGCTCAGATGACTTATAGTCAGCTGAGCTAAAAACGTGCCATGGTCAAAGTTGGGCAAAATTTAAGGTACTGATTTTATTTTTATGATAATAACTTAAAAAATTTTCAAAATTCAGATCTAATTTTGGGTAAACAATTGAATCTTAATCAAACATAGTTATATACTTGGGAAAATAGACTCTAGTTTTAAAATTTTTCATGTTAAGTGAGTAAATATTTTTCCTGATTTTTTACAAAATCCATTATGTTTTTCCTTAATTTCTCAAAGAAATGAAGTCGCAAAGACCCAGTTTTCGGCTTGGTAGGAGATCTTGGGGACAACTAACATTATGCTGAATTTTGGATTCCTAGGTCTTACGGTTTCAAAACGTGCCACATCTACGGACGGACGGATGGACTGACAGACAGATGGACGGACAACGAACAATGGACCACGACTATAGCTCAGATGACTTATAGTTAGCTGAGCTAAAAATGATTGGAGGTGGTGCCATCAGTCTTGTAAATGATGTAGCTATCCAAGATGTATACATATGTCCAATTTTAGGCTGATATATCAAGCCCCTCCTGAGAAACAAACAAGGACATACACTGTGTAAAAGTTATTGTAGGTGGCGCCACCAGTCTTGTATATGTCAAAGCTATCCAATATGTATAAATATGCCTAATTTCAGGCTGATATATCAAATCCCTCCTTAGAACTAGACTACAGGTAGTCAACAAACGACTACGTGTATTCGCCAAAATCAGAGTGGAACGGGTGAAGTGAGGCATGGATTGAGTGGCAAGGGGAAATAGAGTGAGGTGAGTTGAATATTAGCATGGATGTCTGCATAAGTCAAACCACTACTGAGATATGAGTGATTTTAGCCCACGGCAGACAAACAGACGGATGCTGTGCAAAAATGGTTTCAGGTGGCCCCTCTAATTTTGTGTAATGATAAAGAACTATGTGTGATCTATAAACATGCAAAATTTTGGCCAAATCTGTCAAATGGTTCCCGAGATATGAGCTTGAATGTCTGCAGCGTAAACTAGAATGTAGGTGGTGCCACCTGTCATAAAATCAAGAAAGCTGTCCAGGATGTATAAACATACAAAATTTTAGGCAGACATGTCAATCCACTGCCGAGATATGAGTGATTTTATTCCACGGCAGACAAACAGACATACACTGTGCAAAAATGGCTACAGGTTGCCCCACCAGTTTTGCGTATGATAAAGAGCTATGTGAGATCCATACACATGCAAATTTTCAGGAAGATACATCAAACCAGTCCTGAGATATAAGCTTGGAAGTCTGCAGCGTAAACTAGAATGTAGGTGGTGCTAGCTGTCAGAAAATCAAGAAAGCTATCAAGGATGTATTAGCATACCAAATTTCAGGTGAATTAGTCAAAACACTCCAGAGATATGAGTGATTTTAACCCTAGGCAGATGAACAGATAGACACTGTGCAAACATGGTTGCAGGTGGCGCCACCATTTTTTGTGTATGTTATAAAGCTATCCAAAGGCTACATTTGGACAAAACTTTTTTCCTAATCAGTCAAACATTTCATGAGATATGTGGGTTTATGTGTGGAAACAGGCACACAAATGGACGCTGGACAGAGAGGAAAGGTCAGAGGTCAACGCCAATTGGTTAGGCACCAGTTCACATGTGACCCGATAATTGGTGTAAGTTTCGGAAAAATCGGTCCAGTAGTCTCAGAGGAGTTCTCCGAAATGAACGCAGTGGCGGCGGCAGAGCCCGGTCAAAAACATTATATCCGCAAAACTTTGTTTTGGCGGATACAAATAAGCAGGCATATACACTGTGCAAAAGTCATTGCAGGTGGAACCACCAGTCTTGTGAACAAGAAAGCCATCAAAGATGCATGGAAAAGTCAAAATATCAGGCCAATATATCAAAATTCTCTTGAGTTAGGTGAACTGAGCTGACTAGGCTTAGGTGAGGAAGACAGTTGCCCTGAGTGAACAGGAACGAATTGCTCTCTGCAGCTACTGCACAAAGTGAACTCTTGACCTGCTCCTGGCTGCACTGAGTGAACTCTTGCCCTGTACCTGGCTACACTGAAAGAACTCTTGACCTGTTGCATAATCTGACATAGTAGACAGTCTGCCAAAGCTATAAATAGATCCAGACTAACCTTTGGTCTGTAGCCAAATCTGAAATACTTGCCAGTCTGCCAAGCTATTTATAGATACAGACACAAGCTTAGCCAATTTGTGAATCTGTTTACACATACTGAAAGACTTTGGCTACAATGCTTTTTTCAAACTGACATATCCATAAGATTGTTTTATAAAATTGTTTAGAATAATAAAAGATGTAGTCCTTTCATTGCAAAAGGTCCAATACATCTGCCCAACAAGCATATAAGTAAACTTGAACAGAGGCCTTTTAAGAATCATTTTCATGCAATGTTACAGAAGTTGAAACAACAGTTTTGCAGAAGAAGACTATTGCAGTCCTCAGTTTGAAATAGGCTTACTAATGGCCACAAGACCAATTTCATGCAGCTTTCTATGACTCTACCAAAAAAAATTCACCAAATCTATTCTTATACAATTGAAAGAACCCTACCGAAAGATAATTCTTGTGAGAAATTAAATGATTCAGCTTGACAGTTTCATCATAAACCATTTTTAAACTGAAAAGGGCCTTAATTACGAGATTTTTTGTCTGTAAAAAACAGGTTGACGTAGGTAGCTCCACAAAAACTGCATTTCCAAATATGAGTCTTTTGACCAACTTATGCACAAAATTTAGTGATGCTAGCTCTGTGTTGATTCTGAGACTGTTATGTCAGAATATTTTATTGGCCAAATGACAAAGTTCAAATTCATGTAACTTCACCAAAATTCATCAAACCCAAACCATTTGAACATATTTGAGAGAGCTTATCTTTGGGATCATTTTTGTTAAATATTGACCCATTTGGTGGAATGATTTTGGACAAGTACATTTTCAAAGTTTTTTTTAGATTTTTCTCTGTAAAATGGAAGTTAATGCAAGTGACGCCACAAAGCGCTCAATCCCACAACATTTGATATTAGCTCTTGCTGTTCCTGAGAAATTATGGGTTAATGTACTGATGACCAATGACCCCGCACAGAAAAGGTTGATGCAGTTGGCGCCTTCAATACCTCAAATTCATATATGAGTCATGTGACCAACATTTGCATATGACTTGGTGATGACAGCTCCAGCCATTTCTGATACTGTAATTTTATTATTTTAGTTCAGCTTTCTGTAACTCAGCTAAAAATGACCAAACTGAAACCATTGGAACAAACTTGGGGGGAGATTGTTCCTGGGATCATTTCTGTGACAATTTTGCTGGACAGTTTAGGTGAGAAGTTTTAAAAACTGTTTTGTTGCTTTTTCCATATAGCAAACTAGATGTGTCGGAACGACACAAATGCCCCCGCCTAGGGCAAATTAGAAACATTTGTTAAATTTTGAAAAATTTTTTAAGTTCAGGAGGTATCGTATGGTCAAAAGTTGGTCAACAAGGGCAAAATGCAAACCCGATCTGTAACGGGTCATTATCAAGCAACACACCAAAAATCAGGCCAGTATCTGCAGGCATTGTGAAAAAAAGTCTGTACATGTGTATTTGTCATGAAAATTTATATTTTTTAAAAATTTTCTATGTTCAGGAGCCGTAAATCAATCAAAAGTAGGTCAACCGGGACGAAACGCGATCTCAATCTGTAACTGTCATTATCTGCCCTCACATAAAAAATCAGGGTGGTATCTGCAGGCATTGAGGAAAAAAAGTCTGTACATATGTATTTGTTATGAAAATTTCTATGTTTCATGAAAATTTCTATGTTCAGGAGCAGTCAAATGGTCAAAAGTAGGTCAACTGGGACAAAACAAGTACTCGATTTTTAACTAGTCATTATCAGCCTAAAGACAAAAAATCAGGCCCGTATCTGAAGGCACTGCGAAAAAAGTCCGTACATGTGCACTTTTTTATGAAATTTTCTATGTTAGAGCACCATCAAACGGTCAAAAGTAGGTCAGCTGGGACAAAACGTGAACTTGATCTGTAACTGGTCATTATCTGCCCACACACCAAAAATCAGGCCAATATCTGCAGGTATTGCAATAAAAGTCTGTACATGTGTATTTGTCATGAAAATTTATATTTTTCATGAAATTTTCTATGTTCAGGAGCCATAAAACGGTCAAAATAGGTCAACTGGGACAAAACAAGAACTCGATTTTTAACTGGTCATTATCAGCCTACACACCAAAAATCAGGCCCGTATCTGAAGGCACTGCGAAAAAAGTCCGTACATGTGCACTTTTTTATGAAATTTTCTATGTTAGAGCACCGTCAAATGGTCAAAAGTAGGTCAACTGGGACAAAACGTGAACTTGATCTGTAACTGGTCATTATCTGTCCACACACCAAAAATCAGGCCAATATCTGCAGGTATTGCAAAAAAAGTCTGTACATGTGTATTTGTCATGAAAATTTATATTTTTCATGAAATTTTCTATGTTCAGGAGCCATAAAACGGTCAAAAGTAGGTCAACTGGGACAAAACGCAAACTCGATCTGTAACTGGTCAATATCTGCTTTCACATAAAAAATCAGGGTGGTATCTGCAGGCATTGAGGAAAAAAAGTCCTTACATATGCATTTGTTATGAAAATTTCTATGTTTCATGAAAATTTCTATGTTCATGAGCAGTCAAAAGGTCAAAATTAGGTCAACTGGGACAAAACAAGAAATCGATCTGTAACTGGTCATTATCAGCCTA
The DNA here is from genome assembly GCA_026874595.1 of Sipunculus nudus. Taxonomy (NCBI): domain Eukaryota; kingdom Metazoa; phylum Annelida; class Sipuncula; order Golfingiida; family Sipunculidae; genus Sipunculus; species Sipunculus nudus. The sequence goes on from CM049312.1 coordinate 50,712,306, forward strand.
CACACCAAAAATCAGGCCTGTATCTGCAGGCACTGCGAAAAAAAGTCCCTACATGTACACTTTTTTATGAAATTTTCTATGTTAGAGCACCGTCAAACGGTCAAAAGTAGGTCAACTGAGACAAAACGTGAACTCGATCTGTAACTGGTCATTATCTGCCCACACACCAAAAATCAGGCCAATATCTGCAGGTATTGCAAAAAAAGTCTGTACATGTGTATTTGTCATGAAAATTTATATTTTTCATGAAATTTTCTAAGTTTAGGAGCCGTAAAACGGTCAAAAGTAGGTCAACTGAGACGATATGCGAACTCGATCTGTAACTGGTCAATATCTGCCCACACACCAAAAATCAGGCCAATATCTGCAGGCATTGCGAAAAAAGTCCATACAACTGTTTGATTTCGGAATGACGGAAGGATGGAATGACGGACATGGGTAAAACTATATGCCCCCGCCACTTTGTGGGGGGGGGGGGGCATAAAAAATGAGCAAAATGACTGTCAGTCTTACCTGTGGACTTGATGATGTTTCCTGTATCCAGTTCTGCAGCTTCCTTTTTTAGTTTTATTGCTGCTGCTTTACCTCTTGTAGGTTTACCTGTAACAAATACTGACTGGTGAGAATAAGTTAAACAAATTACCAAATTCTAGGTCATAAGACCATAAGAAAGATATGAAAAACCAAGGGACCCATGGGTCACTGTGCTCAGCTGAAGTTGACCTTGAAGATAAAAATCTAAAATGATATCAAATGGAGATAAAGTGTAAGAGGAAGAGGTAATATAGGCCATAGTTGGTTTATATGATTGGTTTGTATAGATGAGCAAGAAGTTGTTGCAAATAATATTTTGTGACCTGACCATGTGTTTCCTGATGTAGTCATTAGTTGGCTTTTTAAATAATATATAGTTGGCTTTTTTATAATATATATTATTAAATATATGTATTTTTTATTTTATGAAATGTATACAGTTGAAATATAACTTATGTCATGAGTCCACAGATGAAAGGACTTGGTGGTGGTAGGGGGGTGGAATGGTGGGATTTACAACATATCTGTATTATTATAGTGAATTTACATAGGATTTTCACTTAATTCAACAATGCTTACAGGATAAAAAGTTCATTCATAAGTACTTAATACTTAAAACAGGACAGACAGACTGGTAGACAAAAAAGGTGATAATATATGAAGTTTCAATTGTTTCTTAATTTATTTATTATAACAAATTTTTTTTAAAAGTTTAACATCTGCTTTCAAATTTCAGACTAAAAATAGCTTTATTCAAAACACATACAGCTTATGAAAGTTATTTCAACAGTGCTGATAGGAAAAATTTCACAATAAATATAAATTTAATGATAACGGAGAGATGATGGACATAGCTGATCACTTTATGTTCCATTCTCCTAAGGCAAGAATATGTTTCAATAAGATCTTAATTTTTTTTAATCCTATTATTTTTTTAATTAAATAAATTTTACACATTTCCAATAAAAACTAATGTCCCAGTACACAGGAATCAATGGCAGCAGTGGGGGTTGGGGGGGGGGGGGGGGGGAGGGGCAGATGGTTGGATTAACAACGCTTCTGCATATACATACAGGGCAAACAAAGCCTGATCTCAAATTCTGCTGAGGCAGGAAAATAATGAACAAATGTTTGTATTAGATCCTCATTTTTTATCACATCAATTTTTTTATTATAAGTTTATATTTCTATACATTTCCAATATAACATATATATCTGAAAATAAAATTTGATTCATAATTCTCCATTGCATCATCATAATTCTCAATCTTGTCAGACAACAACACATCATGCTTACAAATGTTTATTTTTTTACTACAAAAATGAATTTGCAAAACAATAAATATCTAAAAATAATAATTGATTCAGATTTCATAATTTTAAAATGTGCCTTTTTATCTATAATTTGCTTCAAAGTTTATAAATCTAAGCATTCTGATAAGTTTAATTATATTTGTTAAAATCATTTAAAAGAAAATTGATTTCTTTAAAAATGCTACATTACACCTTGGATTACACTTTGAATTACTTTTTCAAGGAAAGATTTTGTATATTGGAGTGGAAACAGCATTACAATTAAGGAGATACATTGAAAACAATGGGGTGGTGATATGAGAATAACTGTACACCTGTCACAGCAGGGGATTCCCCCCAGTGACTGTAACAAATCAGAAACCCTGGTATAGCTGCAACTGGACAAAACAAATGACTATTATAGAGCCTCAAAGAAAAAATCAATAACTTACCTAATTTTCAAGCTTTTATTTTCAAATTTCAGATTTAAACAAATTGAATACTTATGTTTACATGCTGTGAAAATTAAATCAATAGTACTTACAGGAAAACAACGTGTCATGGTCAAAGTTGGGCAAAATTTAAGTTACTGATTTTATTTTTATGCTAATAACTTTAAAAATTAAAAAATTTAGATCTAATTTTGGGTAAACAATTGAATCTTAAGTAATTAAATGAAGTTATATACTTGGGGAAAATAGTCTCTAGTTTCAAAATTTTCCATGTTAAGTGAGTAAATATTTTTCCTGATTTTTTACAAAGTCCATTATGTTTGGGCCCATTACTTAAAGAAATTATATTTAACAGACTTAATTTGTGGCATGTATTTAGGAAATATATAGGAGATTACTTCTGGTAAATATTAAGAAAAACAGATATGTGGTTTTGATATAAGGCAGTCCTGAGTGTAATAATAGGTTTTTTAAATGAAATTTTAGGTTTTTCCTAAATATCTCGAAGGAACGAGGTCATATTGAACCAATTTTCGGTATGGTAGGAGATTTTGGGGACGTCTAACAGTATGACAAATTTTGGATTCATAGGCCTAACGGTTTCAAAACGAGCCAGTTGGACAGACGACGGACAATGGATCACGACTATAGCTCAGGAGACTTATAGTCAGCTGAGCTAAAAAGCTATTTAATCTTACGTCATATACTTATTTGTAACACTTGAAGTGCAAATCTTTAATCATTTTTATTTATAGAAAATAAAATTCGAACTTGAAAGTATGTTAATTCAGTTTCTTCCCTTTTCAATAAGCAGAAATGGTCTCCTTTTTGAAATGTATATTGAAATATAAGTCCGGCATTTTTGGAAAAAGTTGATATGTTCAACCTCTGCCTAAGGCCTACTGAAAAAAGTAATGTCCAAAGTTATAACCCCCTTAATTAACCAAATATGGCATAAAAACCATATTTAAATGCAACATAATATCATATAAACTGCTGAAACTGCTTTTTCTCCCGTTTGTATTTCTTTATAACAAACTGATGTATCTCAAGAACTATTTAAGATATTTAACTGAAATTTTCAGGATTAACAGAAAATATCATATTCAATATCTCTTAAATTTTCATAGGTTTGAGAGTCACTTTTTGTGGATACATGTTTTTGTAAAACAACATAAATTGAAAGGGGTAAATTAAGAATTAAAAACATGGAATCTTTCAAATTTTGTATTTTTTAGTACACAAATGTACATGAAACAAGGTCTCACATCGAATAATATAACTAAAACAGTACAGATATGATATCTTGGTGGTCAGTAATATCCTAAATGAGGTATTACCTTTTTAGGGGGCATTGCACTACTACATACTAAAGGAAATCATGGTGTATACACATCTCTCTTTTGTTTAACCTGTTAATTGACCCAGATTTCATATTTTCTATGGAAATCAAAGGAGTACCAAATAAAACATCTGATCCTTTATGAAACAGTCCCATTTCATCATGCTATTCATTTGTAACGCAAGTGTAGTGTCAGATGAAACCTTAAATAAGAAAGAGGAACAGACCCATTTAACAAATTGCTCATTACCTTGGTGTGGGTGACCTTTTGATGTCACATTCCTATTAATTTCATAAAAAATGAAAGGCTTTATAGTTTATTCTAAAAAATATTGTGTTTGTTGGTCAGTATTTAGTTCAGTGGTGTTTACAGCACATGAAAATAATTTTTTTTTTCTGATTTTGTCAATGGAAATGTTTTAGGGTGAGCACTTGGTCCTTGGGCCCTTATTTATCCTCCACAGCTATTTCCTAGATTCACTAGATTCACTGCCACTCATTAAAATGATGACTGCCCTGATAAATCAGGAATGAATGGAGATATACCGGTAATTCCTCAATCCAGTAACATGCTGAAAGTAGTTTTCTCAGACATAAATAAGGCGTTACATTTCATTCACAGATTTTCAGAAGCCTGGGTTTTACACTTGCATGATAGATAGAAGGGCATATGATATACCAAAGTAAAGCTTAATTAATGAGCATTTGTGTGATGGACTCCAAAAGCAAAAATTACTTGACTGGTTGAAATGTTTGGGAAAAGTAACAACTAACCTCTCTTTAGTTTTATCAAATTATGAATTTTGAGCCATCTAGCAAGACTGAGAAAAATTCATGTCATTTTCAAAAATGAAAGGGGACACCATAACCTTGTAGGACTTCTTGGGTAAAAGCTTTCTCTTTTAAAGATTTAGGGATTAGCAAATAGCTTTAAAACATAGTCAATCCATGTAGGTCCAACAAATAATATGATATGATGTGGTTACTGCAGCATTTGTGTGCTGATTAAGCTTTATGTATTTTAGCTGATCAGGATGTCACATGGGACATTCAGAAATTACATCAACCTGTAACTTTAGGGCCTCCTGTTGACTCTTGATCTTTCAACAGCTACCTTCAATTAGCAGCACTAGAAAGGGCATGTTCTAAGCTTTCCGTTGATGTAAAGAAGCTGCACTTTGTCATTCAACAGAGGCCACAGTATTAGCTTTTTGTCAGAAAACCTAATATTTTGTGAAAACGGACCACCTAACAAAATGTGACCAGAATTGTTTCTGCAGGAATATATTAGCAGCATCTATATGATTTTTTTTTATTTATCAAGTATCTGCTGGTGTTCTTTTCAGTTTAATGGATGTTTGTGATGGTGTACATGGAGCAGTTAGGGTAGAAAGGTGCAAAGTTCCATAAAAACAGAGCACAGAAACAGGTGACTACCCTCCATGCCAGCCTCCTTTAGAAGCTCTTCAAGTTTGCTGACACGATCACTCTCTGTGGTACAGTTCCCAAAAACTTCCCTGTAGCGCAGTCCAACAGGCATCACACCTGGTATCATGCGACACAACTTCTCCAGAAACTTCACATGTTCAGTTTTTGTTGCATCAACTGGAACAGCCTAAAAGAAAAAAAAAACGAGACCCATGGGTCAAGTTACTCAGCTGAATTTTGGAAAATTTTAGCAAATGCAAAATATACATATTTCTTTCTGTTTATCATATATATTAGCATTTGAAAACCTAGGGGGAAATGGCCCTGCTAAAATGAAACCTGGTAAATTATTGAATCATGGACATGAGCCAAAGTATAATAATAAACATAAATTTATTAACTGAAATAGAATCCTGTTAAAAAATTCAAATGATTCAGCATAAACAAATGCGAATGTTCAGTCCTTGCATGACCCTATGACTCTGCACTGCCAAGCTGCCACCCCTACTTTAAATGAATTAGCTTGAATGTTCTCGATAGTCTGGGCCACTTTATGCAATATGGGCGATCCCATTCCAAGGTCGGGATGACCCCAGACACTTTCGACTTGCACACCTATGAGCATGCCATTACAAAATAAAGCGTTGCAAAATTAATCACATTAAAAGTTATGTTAACAGATTTATTTGAATATTTTGCCTCTGAATAACCTTTGACACACATGGCAAACGGTAATTCCTCTGGGAAACATGACTTCTATCACCCAAAAAAAAACCCCGCCGTGGTACTCATGGGCTCAACGGAACTTGAATGTTTAAACATGTTCTCCACTTTAAAGTAAAGACGCACATTTTACCACAATAATAGCCTTCATTCAGTTCCACTCTGACTATTGAATATTTTGAATATGAATTGCTGACATATGGGATAATATTATAGGGATATAGTGAACGGATGTCTGTCTGTCCATCAGTTTGTCCTCCATCTGTAAACAATTTTGTGACAATGTGACATAATATCTAGAAAAGTTTTACTCAGACCTACTTCAAATTTAGTTGCATGTGCATCTTATGGGTCTCCAGAGCTGATTAGGTTTTGGTCACACTTGAATGATTATTGGATTTTTTATGAATTTTTTATGCAAAATTTTAACATTTCACATGCGACAATATCTTGAGAAGTTTTACTCAGATCTACTTCTTACTGTAGTAGCAGGTGCGTCTTATCGGTCTCCCTGCTGACACCAATGAAAAATATAGTTTGTACAACAGAACTGACCACAGAACCAGTAAATATTCACATGACTATCGCAAATACAGTAAACATCGTCCAGGATTTTTGCCAGAAACAGGGTGAAAGTTATACGCAGGATTTCTTGTCACAGTTTCTCCACTTAAATTGTGGCTCTTAATGGTGGTGCAGAATACATATGGTAGCAGGTTATATCTTTGCTGAAAGATGGTGATGGTTTAACATTTATGACCTTCATTCAGTACCTGTTTACTGGGAGGATCAGGGATGACCTTCATTCAGAACCTGTTTTTAGGAGGATCAAGGATGACCTTCATTTAGAACCTGTTTCTAGGAGGATCTGGGATGACCTTCATTCAGTACGTTTCTAGGAGGATCTTTGGTGACCTATATTCAGTACCTGTTTCTAGGAGGATCTGGGATACCTTCATTCAGCACCTGTTTCTGTGCCTCCAAGACTCCCTTACAATCTGTACTTCTATGATTCCCCCTTACATTCTGTACCTCTGAGATTCCCTAGCTTATATTCTGAGCCTCTGAGATTCCCTTATATTCTGTACCTCTGAGATTCTCTTACACTCTGTGCCTCTGAGATTCCCTTACATTCTGTACCTCTGAGATTCCCTTACAGTCTGTCCCTCCGAGATTCCCTTACATTCTGTACCTCCAAGATTCCCTTACATTCTGTGCCTCTGAGATTCCCTTACATTCTGTGCCTCCCTTACATTCTGTACCTCTGAGATTCCCTTACATTCTGTGCCTCTGAGATTCCCTTACATTCTGTGCCTCTGAGATTCCCTTACATTCTGTACCTCTGAGATTCCCTTACATTCTGTGCCTCTGAGATTCCCTTACATTCTGTGCCTCTGAGATTCCCTTACATTCTGTACCTCTGAGATTCCCTTACATTCTGTACCTCTGAGATTCCCTTACATTCTGTGCCTCTGAGATTCCCTTATATTCCGTGTCTCTGAGATTCCCTTACATTCTGTACCTCTGAGATTCTCTTACATTCTGTGCCTCTGAGATTCCCTAACATTCTGTGCCTCTGAGTTTCCCTTACATTCTGTGACTCTGAGATTCCCTTACGTTCTCCGCCTCTGAGATTCCCTTACATTCTGTGCCTCTGAGATTCCCTTACATTCTGTGCCTCCGAGATTCCCTAACATTCTGTGCCTCTGAGTTTCCCTCACATTCTGTGACTCTGAGATTCCCTTACATTCTCCGCCTCTGAGATTCCCTTACATTCTCCGCCTCTGAGATTCCCTTACATTCTCCGCCTCTGAGATTCCCTTACATTCTGTGCCTCTGAGATTCCCTTACATTCTCCGCCTCTGAGATTCCCTTACATTCTCCGCCTCTGAGATTCTCTTACATTCTGTGCCTCTGAGATTCCTTTACATTCTGTGCCTCTGAGATTCCCTTCAATCTGTACCTGTTTCTCGGATGATCTGGGACGCCCTACAGTCTTCTGCTTCTTGCTGTGCTTCTTTAATTTTTGTCTGCTTCTTTCTGTGGATGATGTGCTACTTGTATTGTTGGTAATATCTGACTTCTGAAAAATAAAAGAGGACAAATGCACAACCAGGACAAATCTAGTGATCACCTATTAAAACTAGAAAACAGACAGTTGACAAGCGACTAAATGTATCCACCAAATCACAGAGGCAGGGGTATAGTAAGGCATTGAATGTTCCTGACATGATATGACTAAAAAAATGTGGCATCACAGATGATCTACAGATGAATACATGATTAAACTGATTGTAGGTGGCAAAAGTAGTCTTGTATACAAGATAAACAATTCCAAGATCTATGGACTTTTAATTTTTCAGGTAAATACATCAAACCACTCCTGAGAAAAGGAAATATATTCTATGAAAAGGAAAAGTTAGGTGGCATCACCCGTCAGGTCTATGATGGATCTAAACTATGTGAAAATGATTGTAGGTGGCACCACCAGGCATGTATACAAGATGAGTTATCAAAAATCTGTGGACATGAAAGTTCAGGATGATCTACTGGTCCTGCAATAAATGCATGAACATGATCTTCAAATACGTGATTGCAGGTGGTGCCACTAGTCTCATGAATGAGATATCTGCCCAAATGGATTTACATGTAGAATTTCAGACCAGGACACCAATCCATGACTGAGAAAAAGTACATCAATGTATTAAACAAAACAGAAGGCAGGTGGTGCCACCTGTCTGGTCTACGACAAAGATTTTCAAGACGTTAAACATGCAAAATTTCAGGCTGATACATCCAACCACTCCAGAGATTTTCACTAAAAGCGAACAAATAGATGTACGCCATGCAAAAATATTTGCAGATGTACGAGATGAAAGTATTCAAGATCTTTCAGGCCAATACAGCAAACCACTTCTGAGAAAAATGCATCAAAGTATTCTGCTAAATTGGGAAGGTAGGTGGCTCTCCAAGATGGATGTACATGCCAAATTTCAGACAAATATATTGAACCACTCCTAAGATATGAGCATTTTCACCCAAAGCAAACGCACAAGTGGATGCCAAAAGAAAATGATTGCAGATGGCGCCACAAGTCTTCAGTGCAAATGAAGGTATCCAAGGTCTATGGACATGCATAATTTCAGGCAAATACAGCAAACTACTCCCGGGAAAAGGGCATCAATAAAAATTCTACAAAATGCCACCTGTCTGGTCTACATGAAAACTCCACAAGATAGATGGGCATGCCACATTTCAGACCAATACATAGAGCCACTCCTAATTAAGATACAAGTGATTTTCACCAAAAGCAAACGCATGATAGGATGCATTGCAAATCTTATTACAGATGGCACCACCAGTCTTGAGTAGGAGATGGAGGTATCCAGTATCTATGGACAAGAACAACTTCTGTCCAATATATTAAACCTATCACAAAGACCAAAATATGGCAAAAGCATGGATGGATGATTTGCAAAAATTGTTGTTGGTGGCACCACAAGTCTCGAGTACGAGATGGAGAGATCCAAGATCTGTGGATATGCACAATTTAAGCCCTATACATTTAACCACTCCTAAGATATATATATTGGCTGTGATCATGAAGACACCCAAATTCATACAGAACAAAAAGGATAGCAGGTGGCACCACCAGTCTTTGATATTCACCAGTTCACATTGGGTTATGGAAAGAATGGTCCATGAGTCTCAAAGGAGTTCTCTGGAAATGAACATGGCAGCAGAACCAATGTGAAAGCATAGTATTGGCAAACTGTTTTGGTGCATACTATAACAAGGAACCTATGGGTCACGGTTAACAGCTGTCTATCAGGGCTAAATAATATTAGCATATAAATATTAAGTTCCTCTAACATCCAAATCATTATAAAACATCTAAATAAAACAAGGCATACAGGCCTAATACAAACATGTGTAATGCAGTATTATTTACAGTATATATCAGGTATAATCCTTCCCTGATAATAATACTTGACCATTACTTGCAAAGTATACTTGATTATTTATCAAGTACAGACGAGCCCACTTTGTGTCATATCGGTTAATAGAAAATCCCGTTTATTGTCACATAAATCTGAAATCCCAAACCATTTCCTATATAAACAATGGTAAATCTGACCGTTTAATATCAGGGAATATTGTCATAATCCTGTTTATTGTCATGCTTGGAACCCTTGGCAGTGATACCAATTCGCAGTTAATATCACATCAAACACCGAGATGGTGATCAACGAGGCCAAGCGCCTATAATCGGTCAGGCGTACCAAAAGTGTGTGCGGCAGGCAAGTGTAGTGATGCATGCGGGTCATTCCCCGCCTCTTAGCTAATTAACATCTTAAGATAACAAGGTAATCCAGATCATTGAGTTTCTTTGTACGTTAACAAGGACGATGTTTGCGATCACATATCATTCATAATGAACTCCTGGCCTTTGAAAGGCCGCGGTTTACACCTCAGTGACGTTTCACCGAGATGATATGAAGCACGAGCTCTAAATGTTGCTTACGACTGGAAATCCCCTTTAATGGTCCACGAAAAGCTGGAGGTTTTGTTAAGCACTGGAGGAGATACCCGGTCCAAAACCTCAATCGTGGCGAAACTTCAGAAAGTTGACAAGTGCATGACGATGCCTGCTCCCAGAACAGACCTATCATAAAGACGATCATGGAAGGTTGAGTCATTAAAAAGATATCCGGAAAATAAGGCGTAATTGTCGGGGAAAGAATCATCTGGTAAAATAGTTTGCCATCATAACGTTATAACTGTGCCGCATATTTCCAGACATATAACCTCATGAAACGGACGCTACGTCTTTTTCTGTTGGCAAGTCGGATTTTTGTCAGTTATTGCGGCATGCGACACAAAACTTACAGGAAATAAATTGTCAGGTGCACATAAACATTATTTGATATGCCGTTGTACAATAAAACTATCCATAAACATTCCTGTTCTTTTTTTATTGACGATTTATTTAATATCATTTGAGACATAACGCTTCTTCTATGACTCAGAAGGACATCGATGTTGAAGCCCGCATAATATCACATCCGGGTTATTATCATAATTTATGCATGCACCACCGACATGACAATAGGCGGGCTTGACTGTACATGTGTGAAAAGTACATGTACAAAGCAAGTACTAAGACTATTGAACCTGAGTACAAGCACAAGTTAAAAAACAAGGGATCCATGGGTCACGGCGCTCAGCTGTTATTTATGATCATAAAATATAATTTGAAGAAAGAGTTAGACAAATGTTGGTTTTGTGTTGAAATATAAGCTGATATATGAGGATGAAGGCATTAGACTCAAGTTATGTAAAGATTTTGATAAACAAGGGACCCATGGGTCATGGCGCTCAGCTGATCGTGATTGGACTATAAATGTTTCTCCACTGTGATACTATATCGAGTCGATAAAGCTTATGAATATCATGTACATGTTGGGCTATTATAAAGGAATGTAATGTAATATGTGAGTAAATGATCAATGAAATTACCTGACTGATGGATTAATAGAGTCAAATAAAGTGGTTTATTTTTTATTTATTTAGGAGGGGTTGAAAATTGTGATATATTTGAGCAAATATGAATGCAATGACAGCAGTGATAAGCAGTAGTAGATGATAAGGCTATTTGTTGAAGGATCAAAAGTGTATGGTAGTCTGCAAGCGTTCAAGTTGACAGATATGATGTTATGATTAACTATGCTGATGAAGTGATTTATGAATATGTGACTGTATGACACAATATCTCTTTAGTCTTGACAAGGTACATTATTGTGATGCCCACTATGTCTACATATTACACAATATTGACATAATTTCTGGCATGTACATAGGTACCTATGGACGAATAGTTATACAAAATATTAAAGTATGAATATATCTGATTCATCTTGTTCTTGCTTACTGAGGCTGACTTTGGGATGGGGTTCGGAGAAGGGAAAAGTGAGGGCAGCACGAAGGTGGATGTAGAAATATTCTATTGTAATGTTTTTCATTTATATAAGAATATGAAAAGCTAAGAGGAAAGGGGCCCTCCTACTTGGTTATAGTAAAGTTCTAAATATATGATTGCAAACTAATACTCTGACAAGACTGTCATGAAGAAAAACAGTAAAAGTTTTGAGATACTGTGTTGCATACGAAAATTTACAGATGGACAGGCAAGTGGACAGAATGGACTAATACCTTTATTTCACTTTCAAGAGAATAATGCATTTAAGTTTATATATAATCCTATTTTTTTAAGCAGATCCACTTTTTCCATTAAGAAGTTTTTATCTGTATCATTTTTTTATTTACAGGTTTATAAATTTTTAATTAAACTAGATGTGTCGGAACGACACGAATGCCCCCGTCTTGGGCAAATTAGAAACATTTGTAAAATTTTGAAAATTTTTTTAAGTTCAGGAGGTGTCGTATGGTCAAAAGTAGGTCAACAAGGGCAAAATGCAAACTCGATCTGTAACGGGTCATTATCAAGCAACACACCATAAATCATGCCAGTATATGCAGGCATTGTGAAAAAAAGTCCATACATGTGCATTTTCCATAAAAATTTCTGTCTTTCATGAAATTTTCTATGTTAAGGAGCCGTAAAACAATCAAAAGTAGGTCAACTGGGATGAAACGCGAACTAGATCTGTAACTGTCATTATCTGCCCACACATAAAAAATCAGGGTGGTATCTGCAGGCATTGAGGAAAAAAAGTAAGTACATACGCATTTGTTATGAAAATTTATATTTTTCATTGAAACTTTCTATGTTCAGGAGCAGTCAAATGGTCAAAAGTAGGTCAACTGAGAGTAAACAAGAACTCGATCTGTAACTGGTCATTATCTGCCTACACCAAAAATCAGGCCCGTATCTGCAGGCACTGCGAAAAAAAGTCCATACATATGCACCTTTTTATGAAATTTTCTTTGTTAGAGCACCGTCAAACGGTCAAAAATAGGTCAACTGGGACAAAACGTGAACTTGATCTGTAACTGGTCATTATCTGCCCACACACCAAAAATCAGGCCAATATCTGCAGGTATTGTGAAGAAAAGTCTGTACAAGTGTATTTGTCATGAAAATTTATGTTTACATGAAATTTTCTATGTTCAGGAGCCGTAAAACAGTCAAAAGTAGGTCAACCAGGACGAAATGCAAACTCAATCTGTAACTGGTCAATATCTGGCCACACACCAAAAATCAGGCCAATATCTGCAGGCATTGCGAAAAAAAGTCCGTACATGTGTATTTGTCATGATATTTCATATTTTTCATGAAATTTTCTATGTTCAGGAGCCGTAAAACCGTCAAAAGTAGGTCAACCAGGACGAAACGCGAACTCGATCTGTAACTGGTCATTATCTGCCTACACCAAAAATCAGGCCCGTATCTGCAGGCACTGCGAAAAAAAGTCCATACATATGCACCTTTTTATGAAATTTTCTTTGTTAGAGCACCGTCAAACGGTCAAAAATAGGTCAACTGGGACAAAACGTGAACTTGATCTGTAACTGGTCATTATCTGCCCACACACCAAAAATCAGGCCAATATCTGCAGGCATTGCGAAAAAAAGTCCGTACATGTGTATCTGTCATGAATATTTCTATTTTTCATTAAATTTTCTAAGTTTAGGAGCTGTAAAACAGTCAAAAGTAGGTCAACTGGGACAAAACGCGAACTCGATCTGTTACTGGTCTATATCTGTCCACACACTAAAAATCAGGCCAATATCTGCAGGCACTGCGAAAAAAAGTCTGTACATGTGTATTTGTCATGATATTTCATATTTTTCATGAAATTTTCTATGTTCAGGAGCCGTAAAACCGTCAAAAGTAGGTCAACCAGGACGAAACGCGAACTCGATCTGTAACTGGTCATTATCTGCCTACACCAAAAATCAGGCCCGTATCTGCAGGCACTGCGAAAAAAAGTCCATACATATGCTTTTTATGAAATTTTCTTTGTTAGAGCACCGTCAAACGGTCAAAAATAGGTCAACTGGGACAAAACGTGAACTTGATCTGTAACTGGTCATTATCTGCCCACACACCAAAAATCAGGCCAATATCTGCAGGCATTGCGAAAAAAAGTCCGTACATGTGTATCTGTCATGAATATTTCTATTTTTCATTAAATTTTCTAAGTTTAGGAGCTGTAAAACAGTCAAAAGTAGGTCAACCGGGACGAAACGCGAACTCGATCTGTTACTGGTCTATATCTGTCCACACACTAAAAATCAGGCCAATATCTGTAGGCACTGCGAAAAAAAGTCTGTACATGTGTATTTGTCATGAAATTTCATATTTTTCATGAAATTTTCTATGTTCAGGAGCCGTAAAACGGTCAAAAGTAAGTCAACCAGGACGAAACGCGAACTCGATCTGTAACTGGTCTATATCTGCTCACACACCAAAAATCAGGCCAATATCTGCAGGCATTGCGAAAAAAAGTCCATACATGTGTATCTGTCATGAATATTTCTATTTTTCATGAAATTTTCTAAGTTTAGGAGCCGTAAAACGGTCAAAAGTAGGTCAACTGGAACGAAACGCGAACTCGATCTGTAACTGGTCTATATCTGCCCACACACCAAAAATTAGGCCAATATCTGCAGGCATTGCGAAAAAAAGTCCGTACAACTGTTTGATTTCGGAATGACGGAATGACGGACATGGGTAAAACTATATGCCCCGGCCACTTTGTGGCGGGGGCATAAAAACCTGAAAATATAAGTTAAAATATTAGAATTGTTGCAAAAGTTGCAATCATTATATATACAGAGTAAAAAACATTGGGTCATTTTATGCATACACATATATTTTATTATTTTTAAATCATAAATGTTTTAACTGGTTTTAAAAGAAAATAATGCCACAACATGGCATCTACAAGAATATTCCTTGAATCACTATTAAAAAGTTTTGCATATTGGAGTTTTCAGGACATGCTTAATTTTATTCACCAAAATAAAATAAAAGTAAATTTGACAAAATAAAACATCTTTTCAAATAAAGTATACACACTGTTGGTTGAATGAGGGACAAACAATATCATTGTGCTAATTACTATCCCAGTTTTAATTAATTACTGGAATTAATAGTCAATTTCACACCTGGTGAAGTTTTTACTCTTCTGAAGTAAGGAATTACTTATCTCATGAACATCCAGACTTTCACAGCAATACACCACTTTTTGGACACAATTAAATGTACACTTTAATCATTGTAACCCTGGTGGTTCAATACAAAATCTAAAATGTAGCATGTCCAAGAATAAAAATTATAACATTCATCTAGTTTATGCACCAGCTGGGGGGGGGGATGAGTGCAGGGCGAGGGGAAGCCTGCTAGAAGTGGCCAAGCTGGGCCAAGGTAAGCTGCCTGGGGTGGGTTACATAATGCAAGTGAAGGCTGTACTACTAGGTGGGCTAGATGTAAACAACACTTGACATGGTGTGTGAAAACATGAATAAAAGCTATTCATTCCAATCAATTTCTTTTGAAAGTTCAGATTTTAAAAGATTAAATCCTTATGCATATATGCTGGGAAAATTAAATCAACAGTGCCAAAGTTGGACAAAATTTAAGGTATTGTTTTTTATTTATGCTAATAACTTGAAAAATTTGCAAAATTCAGATCTAATTTTGGGTAAACAATTGAATTTTGATTAAATAAAGTTATATTCCTGAAAAAAGGTCTCTAGGTTCAGCAATTCTCATGTGAGTAAATATATTTCCTGATTTTTTTAAAAATTGCATTATGTTTTGTCCCATAACTTCAAAATAATACTCAATACTGACCTAATTTTTGGTATGTTCATAGAAAATGTATAAAAGAATGTGAATAATAAATACGATCAAAAACAGATCAGTGGTTTTGATACAGTTTTACATCTAACTGTATGCCGAATTTAAGGAACTTAGAGCTGAAGCTGGGGAGCTAAGCTCTTGCAAACTGCATAACACTAGCTTGATGTAAACAATATGTTTCATGGTGCTTGAGTCACTGTGCTCAGCTGACGTTAACCTTGAAGGTAAAAATCTAAAATAATATCAAATGGAGATGAAGTGTAAGAGGAAGAGGTAATAAAGGCCATGGTTGGTTTATATGATTGGTTTGTATTGATGAGCAAGAAATTGTTGCAAATAATATTTTGTGACCTGACCATGTGTTTCGTAATGTTGAAACTGAAGCATGTGAGCAGTTTGTGAACAAATGATCTGTACAATTACCATGATCATCAGTTGGCTTTTCGATTAACTGTTGACTTTTCAGTAGTTTACACATTTGTTCAATCGAATCTTTTTTTTTGTATAATATATATTATTAAATATATGTTTTTTTATGAAATGTATACAGTTGAAATATAACTAATTAACAACATAAAACATGGCAAACAAAGCCTATCTCAAATTCTGCTGATGCAGGAAAATAATGAACAAATGTTTGTAATAAATCCTCATTTTTTTAGCACATTAATTTTTTTAAATTTAAGTTTATATTTCTATACATTTTCAATATAACATATATATCTGAATATAAAAGTTGATTCATAATTCTCAATTGCATCATCATAAATCCAATCTTGTCAGATAACACCATATCATGCATACAAATGTTTATTTATTTTTTACCACAAAAATATATCTTTTAAAGCTGCAAAACAATAAATATCTAAAAAAATACTTGATTTAGACTTCTCAATTTTTAATTGTGTCTTTATTTATCTATAATGTGCTTCATATTTTATCATAATTTAAGCACACTGATGGGTTCCATTATGATTGGTAAAATCATTTAAAAGAAAAATGATTCTTTAAAAATGCTACATTACACAACATTGCATCTTCTGGATTACACCTTGAATTACTTTTTCAAGGAAAGTTTTTGCATATCAGAGTGGAAACAGCATTACAATTAAGGAGATACAGTGAACACTTGGTGGGTTGGGTTTGGGGGGGGGGGGTGGGGGGGTTGGGGGGGGGGGGTGATTGGGGTGGTGATATGAGAATAACTGTACACCTGTCACAGCAGGTGATCTCCCCCAGTGACTGTAACAAATCAGAAACCCTGGCATTGCTGACTTCCAGTGACCTGGAGTGGGACCCTGCATCTGTAATCTGTAATCAAAGCAAATGACTACAATAGAGCCTCAAGAAAAAAATCAATAACTAGCTTAATTTGCAAGCTTTTACTTCCAAATTTCAGATTTAAACAAATTAAATATTTATGTTTACATGCTGTGAAAATTAAATCAATGGTACTTACAGAAAAAAAACGTGCCATGGTCAAAGTTGGGCAAAATTTAAGGTACTGATTTTATTTTTATGCTTATTACTTAAAAAATTTACAAAATTCAGATCTAATTTTGGGTAAACAATTGAATCTTAATTAAACATAGTTATATACTTGGGAAAATAGACTCCAGTTTCAAAATTTTTCATGTTAAGTGAGTAAATATTTTTCCTGATTTTTTACAAAGTCCATTATGTTTGGGCCCATAACTTAAAGAATTTATACTTAACAGACTTAATTTCTGGCATGTACATAGGAACTATATAGAAGAATATTTATGGTAAATATGAGGAAAAACAGATGAGTGGTTTTGATATAAGGCAGTCCTGAAGTGTGAAAATAGGATTTTAATAAAAAATTGAGGTTTTTCCTTAATTTCTCAAAGGAACGAAGTCGCAAAGACCCAGTTTTCGGCTTGGTAGGAGATCTTGGGGACATCTAACATTATGCTGAATTTTGGATTCCTAGGTCTTACGGTTTCAAAACGTGCCACATCTACGGACGGACGGACGGACGGACGGACAGACGGACGGACGACGGACAATGGACCACGACTATAGCTCAGATGACTTATAGTCAGCTGAGCTAAATATTTAACAGATTTTGATCTAATTTTTGGTATACAATTAAATTTTGATTAATTAAAGTTGTATTACTGGAAAAAAGTCCCTACCTTTAACACTTTGGGTCTTAAGTGACAAAATATCTTCCTGATTTTTTTACAAAGTGCATTATGTTTGGGCCATTAACTTTTTTAAATTATATAATACTGACTTAATATATGGCATGTACATAGGAACTATATAGAGGAATATTTATGGTAAATATGAAGAAAACCAGATGAGTGGTTTTGATATTAGGCAGTCCTGAAGTGTGAAAATAGATTTCTAATAAAAAATTGAGGTTTTTCCTTAATATCTCAAAGGAACGAAGTCCTATTGACCCAATTTTTGGCATGGTAGGAGATTATGGGGACATCTAACTGTATGCCGAAATTCAGATTCGTAGGTCCAACGGTGTCGAAACGTGCCAGTCTTACGGACGGACATCCAGACGGACAGACGGACGGACAGACAGACGGACGGACAACGGACAATGGACCATGACTATAGCTCAGATGACTTATAGTCAGCTGAGCTAAAAATCCTTGGAGAGGGAAGAGGGCTGATGTCATTAATATTGTTTACATTTGGAAAAGGAGTACTAATGTCACACAGGTTTTGACTTTGCCAAATAACTTTATCTACATTGCATGAGAAGTATTTAAAAAAAGGTCCACTTTAAATCATATTAATTATCATGCTTTTTACAAAAAGTTAACTGTTACTCAATAATAACAGGTTACCTATACCAAAGAGTAGCATTAGCACAAATGATTTGAGAGTTATTAAAAATTAATTGCAATTATTGGGCCAAGTATTATTTTAATTCTACCACCTTCAGTTGCATACGAGATCACGTGAGATGCACAAAGCTTCCCAGAATTCAATGCGCAGCTTGCTTCTTGATTCATCGGACGTGTATCTTTACTTGCCTTAATATTTTATTGATTTATACGCTGAAACAGTGATAAATCTTTATCCATACCCACAACAATGATAAGCAACTTATCAGGTCTGTGCGGTAACGTTACTTACGAGTTAGAGCGTTGCAATCAATGCCATCTAACGCGCGTAAGTTGGCAAGGCCGAGGCTACAGCCTGTACAGGCTTCCAGCAATGGCTGACAGGCCGTATAATCAGCAAGGGGCTGACAGGCCGTGTAATCAGCAAGGGGCTGACAGGCCGTGTAATCAGCAAGGGGCTGACAGGCCGTGTAATCAGCAAGGGGCTGACAGGCCATGTAAACAGCAAGGGGCTGACAGGCCGTGTAATCAGCAAGGGGCTGACAGGCCGTGTTATCAGCAAGGGGCTGACAGGCCGTGTAATCAGCAAGGGGCTGACAGGCCGTATAATCAGCAAGGGGCTGACAGGCTGTGTAATCAGCAAGGGGCTGACAGGCCGTGTCATCAGCAAGGGGCTGACAGGCCGTGTAATCAGCAAGGGGCTGACCTGGTCAGTGAGATCATCAGCAGTATGGACACTCAGACTGATAGATATTGCCTGTCATCAAACAATGCTTTAAAAGAGCATGCAATCAAAAAGAGCCGCGAAAATCGCGGTCAGAGGGCAAAGGCCAAAGTAAGGTCAAAATGGACCCCAAAAATGACAAACGGGACAATTCCAAGCAGGGGGCCAAGCGTCAGCAAAAGAAAGGATACAGCTATCCATCCACCCAAGGTGACCAAATGTGTAAATACACCACAGTTGGCGCAACCGGTAGCCGTTACAGCTCCTACAGCCAGCACTAGTAAGTATACAAGCCACAGAAGCCGAAACAGCCCCAGAATCCCCAAGCGGAAACGAGGCTATTAAGCCTTCCCAGCATGCTAATGAGGCTAGCCCTCGTGAAAAAGAGGCTAGGAATACCCCTTCCCAGACTGCGCCATAGGGAAATTCCTCGACGGTTGACAATTTGTTACAAGCGTTATCAGATGCGCTTAAAACCAAGGAACAGTGTAGTGCTCCTGTTGACAACAAGCTAGCTGAGAAAAAAATAAACCACTCATGTCAACAGGCGACCTCATGTGACAAGATGTTGCATTTAAACCTGACCCCGATGCTGTGGCTATTGATGCTTTCTCTGTTCCGTGGAATAATTACAGTCTCCGCTATATCTTCTGTCCTTTCAGCTTTATCCCTGCTGCATTGAAGAAAATTCGTGAAGAGAAAGCAGAGGTACTGATGACCATCCCATGCTGGCCAACACAAGTCTGGTACGCAACCATGCACAACCTTCTATGGGCTCCACCGCTACCCCTCCGGTAACAAACAGACTTGCTGACACTGCCCTTCAAGCCAGGATATGTGCACCCTTTGCTGAAAAAAATAAACTTGATGGCATGTTGGTTATCAGGGAAAATTTCCACAAAAAACTGCTTTACTAATAGGACAGTGAACATTCTCTTGGATTCTTGGAGATCAACAACAAAAAAGCAATATAATGTTTATCTTAAAAAGTGGTTTATTTATGCTGAGGACAATCACATCAGTGCACTTTCTCCAACATTATCACACATTCTGGATTCCCTAGCCTCATTGTTTGAACAAGGTTTAAGTTACAGTGCATTAAACACTGCAAGGTCAGCCTTGTCTTCACTTGTGTACATACAGGGTAAACCAGTTGGCTCTCACCCTCTTGTAATTTGACTTTTGAAAGTTTTGAAAGGTGTATTTGAAAAAAGACCTTGCTTGCCTAAATACACCTTTATTTGGGATGTAGGATTACTTCTGACTTTTTGCAGAGTTTGCACCCTTTAGTTAGTTTGAGTTTAAAACAGCTGACATTTAAATTAGTAGCTCTGATAGCATTAGCTACAGCACAGAGATCTCAGACCATTTATCAACTCAAAACAGATTGCATGAATATCCAGAATGATGCAGTTGTGTTTTACATAGAAACACTTATTAAACAGTCAAGACCAAATAGAAAATAGTTCTGCCACATGTCACAGACAATGATCATTTATGCCCTGTGTCCACCCTGTTACATTATTTACAGCGCACAAATCCTTACAGAAAGACACACATGCCTTTTCTTAGTTACTTGAAACCCTTTCAGGCAGTGTCAAAAAACAATATCCAGATGGATAAAAACTGTTCTGCACTTGTCAGGAATTGACATTAATCAGTTTTCAGCACACAGTACTCATGCAGCAGCTACTAGCAAAGCAAATAAAAACTCTGTATCATTGGACTTGATTCTGAAAACAGCTGGATGGTCAAATGCTGGCACATTCAGCAAATTCTACAATAAAAACACCAGAGATGAAAGCACACATGTATTTGCACACACCGTAATCAGTTAAATATGCAGTGTTGTTTAGAAATAAAAATTTGTTTACTTTACTGTTGTGTTTATCCATTCATGTTCATGCCTAGGTTCTTTAAAGTCTCATGTGATCTTGTATGCAAATGAAGGTGGTAGAATTTAACTAGAATATCAGCAGAAGCTGACAAAAGCCCTCAGCCAAAAGAACAGTGTTTAAAGGTGGTAACAGTAACAAGTACTAAATATCTGTTCTCACATGTATGTATATCTGCACATGTCTCAGTTATAAATTTAAACTGGAGAGGAATGTACCATGATTCATAATTAATCCACCAAATGCTTCCTGAAAAATAAGCTTCTAAGTTTTATTCTATTATAAGCTCTATGACCTTGAAAAGTAGGTCAAGGTCACCCATCTTTGAACTTGACCAAGATTTTGTCGATATACATCTTCACCAAAGAAATAAAATTCCTATTGTGAATCCTTTTAGAGATATCTCACTCACAAGGCCAAAGTTGAAAAATCCAAGAAAAATTCATTAAAAATCAGAAATTGTAGGTGGCACCCCCAAACTTGTGCAGCAGTTACAGACCATCAGTCCCTATGATCATAGTAAGTATTGTGAAAATCCACCCAATGGTTCCTGAGAAATAAGCTTCTAAATGTTTTTTCTATAATCAGCTCTGAAACGTAGAAAAATAGGTCAAGGTCACCCATCTTCGAACTTGACCGAGATTTTGTCAATATACATCTTCACCATAAAAATAAAATTCCTACGGTGAATCCTTTTAGAGATATCCCGCTCACAAGCCCAAAGTTGAAAAATCTGATAAAAATTCATAAAAAAATCAGAAATTGTAGGTGGCGCCACCAAACTTGTGTAGCAGGTACAGACTATCAGTCCAAATAATCATAGTAAGTTTTATGAAAATCCACCAAATGGTTCCTGAGTAATAAGCATCTAAGTGTTTTTCTATAATCAGCTCTAAAATGTAGAAAAATAGGTCAAGGTCACCCATCTTCGAACTTGACCGAGATTTTGTCGATATACATCTGTACCGAGGAAATAAAATTCTGACGGTGAATCCTTTTCCAGATATCCCGCTCACAAGGTAAAATTTATTGGACGCCAGACGGACGGACGGACGGACAGAAGGACGGACGGACAGCTTGGGTGATGACAATAGCCCATCAGCCTAAGGGCTGAGGGCTAAAAATTAAACGAGACTTACCTGGAAGTTGAAGTGTGATTGTAATTCTACCACCTGAAATTTGCATACAGAGATTACATGCCCAATACCCTACCCATCCCTTCTCTCTTTAGATTACAGTAGCATTTTTGGTACATTTGGTTGTTTTTTCCACTCACCTAGGTATTCACGTCCAAGATTGAATTCTGGGAAGCTTTGTGCATCTCTATATGCAAATTTCAGGTGGCAGAATTACAATCAAACTTCAACTTCCAGGTAAGTCTCGTTTAATTTTTAAATTAAAATATACTAATAGTATCATCTGAAAAGATTTTTTTCAAATAATATAAGTTAAATAAATGATTATTAAAATAATATTATAAAATGTATTCATGAATGCATTCAAGAATACATTTTGAAAGTATTTGCATTTGCATTCAAATAATTTCTTTTTACCTGTATAAGTATTTGTATTGGTTTTCATGATAAAACTATTGAATTTTTGTATTTATATTCAAATACAATTATTAAGTATCCACTCAATGTCTCGTATTTATTCAGTTTCAGTCAAATGAAACTGTTGAGAATCCAGGATATACAAATTACACAAATTTAAATAACAATCATAAGTACCTGGCTTTATGGCTTTAATTTATAAAAAAAGGGACCCATGGGTCACTGTGCCCAGCTGAAGTTGACCTTGAAGGTAAAAATCTAAGATAATATCAAACAGAGATAAAGTGTGGGAGGAAGAGGTAGTATAGGCTATGGTTGGTTTATATGATTGGTTTGTATTGATGAGCAAGAAATTGTTGCAAATAATATTTTGTGACCTGACCATGTGTTTCCTAATGTTGAAACTGAAGCATGTGAGCAGTTTGTGAACAAATGATCTGTACTAATACCATCATCATTAGTTGGCTTTTTGATTAACTATTGACAGTTCAGTAGTTTACACATTTGTTCAATTGGATCTATTTTTTTTATAATATATATTATTAATTATATGTATTTTTTATTTTATGAAATGTAAACAGTTGAAATATAACTAATGTCCCTAGTCTCTGTATTATGATAGTGTATATACATAGGATTTTCAATGCTTTCAGGATAAAAACTAGAATATCAGCAGAAGCTGACAAAATCCCTCTGCCAACAAGTGTTTATAGGTGGTAACAGTAACAAGTACAAAATATTTGTTCTCTCATTGATGTATATCTGTACATGTCTCAGTTATAAATTTAAACTGGAGAGGTATGTACAATGTTTCAATACAATCAACCAAATGCTTTTAGATGATTTCCTGCTCACAAGGCCAAAGTTGAAAAATTCTATAAAAAAAATCATTAAAAATCAGGAATTGTAGGTGGTGCCCCCAAACTTGTGCAGCAAGTACAGACCATCATTCCCAATGATAATTGTAAGTTTTGTGAAAATCCACCAAATGGTTCCTGAGAATTAAGCTTCTAAGTGTTTTTCTATAATCAGCTCTAAAACGTAGAAAAATAGGTCATGGTCACCCATCTTCGAACTTGACTGAGATTTTGTCGATATACATCATCACCGAAGAAATAAAATTCCTACGGTGAATCCTTTTAGAGATATCTTGCTCACAAGGCCAAAGTTGAAAAATCTGATAAAAGTTCAATATAAATCAGAAATTGTAGGTGGCACCACCAAACTTGTGCAGCAGGTTCAGACAATCAGTCCCAATGACCATAGGAAAGTTTTGTGAAAATCCACCCAATGGTTCCTGAGAAATAAGCTTCTAAGTGATTATCTATAATCAGCTCTAAAATTTAGAAAAGTAGGTCAATGTCACCCATCTTCAAACTTGACCGAGATTTTGTCGATATACATCTTCACCGAAGAAATAACAAGGCCTACAGGCCTAATGCAAACCTTTGCATTGGGAAATACACCAGGTATAATGCTTCAATGCTGGACCATAACTTTTTATGTATATAAACAATGCAAGTACTAAACATTTTGAATAAGAAACAATTACACAAACATCACTGCTGAAATTCAGGCATGGGTGCACACAATACAAACATGACTGTAGCTGGCACCACCAGTCTGGTATACAACGAAGGTATCAGAGATATATACATATGCCCAATTTCAGACTGATATATCAAACCCCTCCTGAGAAATAAGCAGGGAAACACACTGTGCAAAAATCATTGTAGGTGGCACCACCAGTCTTGTATACAACAAAGCTATTCGATATGTATAAATATGCCCAATTTCAGGCTGATATATCAAATTCCTCTGTAGAAATAAGCAGGCACACATACACTGTGCAAAAGTCAAAGTAGGTGGCGACACCTGTCTTGTGAACAAGAAAGCCATCAAAGACACATACAGGTCATAATATATTAGGCCAATACATCAAACTTACCTTGAGTCTGACGCATGGGGCTGACCAAGCTTAGGTGAGAAAGGCTACTGCACTGAGTGAACTCATGACCTGCACCTGGCTAGAATGAGTGAACTTTTGACCTGTACCGAGCTGCACTAAGAGAACTCTTGACCTGTTGCATAATCTGACACAGTTGGCAGTCTGCAAAAGCTATAAATAGATCCAGACTGAACTTTGGTGCCAAATCTGATGCAGTTGGCAGTCTGCCAAAGCTATTAACAGATCCAGAATGACCTTTGGTCTGTTGCAAAATCTGAATTAGTAGCCACACCATTGCATAAGCTAACAGATTGGCTCCACATGCAGCCCTGAGGGGCATGACACACATGAGGGGATCACATGATACTCATGAGGTGATCACATGCTACCTATGAGGTGATCACATGGTGCCAATGAGGTGTTCACATGTCACCCATGAGGTGATCACATGCCTTGTGCTTGGCTGCACTGATTGAACTCTTGACCTTTATCTGGCTGCACTGAATGAACTCTTGATCTGTTGCCCAAACTGAAACAGTTGGCAGTTTCTCAACCTATAAATTAAAGATACAGACACAATCTTGGCCTGTTGGTAAATCTGTTTACACATACTGAAAGAGTTTGGCTAAAATGTGGGGGTTTTTTTCAAGATGACATATTCAAAATTTTTTTATCAAAATATCAAGAATAATAAAAGATGCAGTCCTTTTATTGTTAAAGGTCCAATAATTCTGCCAAAAATCATTCAAGTAAACTTGAACAAAGGCCACCTAGGAATAATTTTTGTGCAATGTTACAGAAGTTATAATTGAAACAATAATTTTGTAGAGGAACACTATTGAGGACTGCAATAGTGTTAACAGGGAAAAAAACGTGCCATAGCCAAAGTTTCAGGTATTGATTTTTTATTTATGCTAATAACTTAAAAAATTTGTTAAATTCATATCTAATTTTGGGTTAACAATTGAATCTTGATTTAATGAAGTTATATCCCAGAAATTATATCCCAGAAAAAAAGTCCCCAGCTTCAGCAATTCTCATGTTAAGTGAGAAAATTTGTTTCCTGATTTTTAACAAGTGACCCATGGGTCATGACGCTCAGCTGACTGGGAAGAGATTCGCTAAAGGAAATTTTATCATCAGAATGGTAGTATATACCCATTCAACTGAAGCATCAAACAGATTAACCAACAGGCCAAGATTTAGTCTGTATTTATATATCTCAAAAATAGAGAAAAAATGTGTAAACTTTAAAAACTAGAAATACGGGTAGCCAACAAGTGACTACATGTATCCGCCAAAATCAGAGTGGAACGGTTGAAGTGAGGCATGGATTGAGTGGCAAGGGGAAAAAAGAGTGAGGTATGTTGCATATTAGCATGGATGTCTGCAGCCTAAATGTGTGTGTAGGTTGTGCCACCTACCACAAATCCAGAAAGCTGTCCAAGTTGTATACATATGCAAAATTTTAGGCAGAAAAGTCAAACCACTACATGTATATGAGTGATTTTAGCCGACGGCAGACAAACAGACAGACGCTGTGCAAAAATGGTTGCAGGTGGCCCCTCCAGTTTTGTGTATGATCAAGACCTATGTGAGATCTGTACACATGCAAAATTTTGGCCCTATCGTTCAAACGGTTCCCGGGATATGAGCTCGGATGTCTGCAGCATAAACTAGAATGTAGGTGGCGCCACCTGTCATAAAATCAAGAAAGCTATCCAGGGTGTATAAAACTGCAAAATTTTTGGCAGATATGTCAAACCACTGCCGAGATATGGGTGACATTATCCCACGGCAGAAAACAGACAGACGCTGTGCAAAAATGGTTGCAGGTGGCGCCACCAGTTTTGCGTATGATAAACAGCTATGTGAGATCTATACTCATGCAAAATTTTGGCCCAATTGGTCAAACGGTTCCTGAGATATGAGCTTGGATGTGATCAGCGTGAACGTGAATGTAGGTGGCGCCATCTGTCATAAAATCAAGAAAGCTATCCTGGATGTATATGCATGCCGAAGTTTTAGGTGAATTAGTCAATTCACTGCAGAGATATGAATGATTTTAACCCAAGGCAGATGAACAGATGGACACTGTGCAAACATGGTTACAGGTGGCACCACCATTTTTGTGTATGTTATAAAGCAATCCAAGGGCTGTATTTGTATAAATTTTATTTCCTGATTGGTCAATCGGTTCCCGAGATATGAGGGTTTATGTGTGGAAACAGATGTACAAATGGACGCTGGATAGAGGGGAAAGGTCAGAGGTCAACACAAATTGGTTAGGCACTAGTTCACATGTAACTCGATAATTGGTGTAAGTTTCGGAAAAATCGGTCCATTTTTCTCAGAGGAGCTCTCTGGAAACAAAGTGGCGGTGGCGGAGGAACCCGGTCAAAAACATAGTATCTGCAAAACTTCGTTTTGGAGGATACAAAAATACAGGTGGCTCCACCAGTCTGCAGAAACTAATAAAAACACTTAATGGTCAACATCCATGCAAAGAATCATGATGATCTCCGCATTAGTTGTTCAGATACTTCAGCTTTTGTATCTAATTGTCCATTATTCTGAGGGATACTTCAGAGTCCTATAGCTTGAAGGATATGGGTAACAGAGACCTAATTTCAAGTTTCCACAGGCACTCTTCATGGGCCTCCTTGCATGACAAGAATAAAGTTTCTAGGTCCAGTTGTTGCAATTTGTACCCTGTTGACAGATAACCACATCTTTAAAGGTCTCAAAAAAAGAGAAAAAAAAATTGTAAAAATTTGAAAAAAATAGAGGTGGCGCACCCAGTCTGCAGAAACTGATGGAACAGCTCATGATCAATATGTATGCCAAAAATCATGACCATCAGTGTTGTAGTTATTGAGATACTGCACTTTTTGTATCAAATTTTCCATTATTCTGGGGGGTATTTTGGAGCCATACAGCCTAACAAATATGGGTAACAGAGACCTAATTTCAGGTTTCCTTGGAGAATTTTCATGGGTCTCCCTGTGTGTCAAGAATGAAGATTCTAGGTCCAGTTTTTATGATTTGTGCCCTGTTAACAGATGTTCATATCTTTAAAGGTCTCAAAAATAGAGAAAAAATTTGTAAAAAAACCCGAACAAATACAGGTTGTGCCACCAGTCTGCAGGAAATGATGGAACACCTCTTGATCAATATGCATGCCAAAAATCATGACCATCAGTGATGTAGTTATTGAGATATTGAAGTTTTTGTATGAAATTTTTGACTACTCTGGGGGGTACTTTGGGGCCCCATAGCTCCAAAGATATGGGTAACAGAGACCTAATTTCTGGTTTCCATGGAGACTTTTCATAGGTCCCTCAGTTTATCGAGTATGAAGATTCTAGGTCCAGTCGTTACGATTTGTGCCTTGTTAACAGATGTTCACATTTTTAAAGGTATCAAAAATAGAGAAAAAAACTCGTAAAAAATCGAAAAATACAGGTGGCGCACCAGTCTTCAGGAACTGATGAAACATCTCATGATCAATATGTATGCCAAAAATCATGTCCATCAGTCAAGTAGTTAATGAGATATTGAAGTTTTTGTATGAAATTTTTGACTTTTCTGGGGGGTACTTTGGGGCCCCATAGCTTGAAGGATATGGGTAACAGAGACCTAATTTCTGGTTTCCAAGGAGATTTTTCATGGACCTCTCAGAATCTCAAGTAACAAGGTTCTAGGTCCAGAGGTTACGATTTGTGCCTGGTTAACGGACAGACGGACAGACAGACGGACAGACAGACAGACAAAGAGTGATCGCTATAGCTCAGATGACTTTCAGTCAGCTGAGCAAAAAATTGCATTATATTTGGGCCCATAACTTCAAAACAATACTCAATACTGACCTAATTTTTGGTATGTTAATAGAAATTGTATGGAAGAATATGAATACTACATACGATCAAAAACAGACCAATGGTTTTGATATAAGGCAGCCTTGAAGTGTAACAATGGCTTTTTTATGGAAAACGGAGGTTTTTCCTTAATATTTCGAAGGTACGAAGTCCTAGTGACCCAATATTTGGTATGAAAGGAGATTTTGGGGACATCTTAATGTATGCAAAATTTTGGATTCATAGGTCCAACGGTTTCAAAACGTGCCCTGTTAACGGACGGATGGCCGGCCGGATGGATGGATGACAGACAAAGGACCACAACTATAGCTCAGATGACTTATAGTCAGCTGAGCTAAAAACAAGGGACCTATGGGTCACGGCGCTCAGCTGTTATATATGATAAGAAAATATGATTTAGAAATGAGGCACATGCTAGTTTTATGTGGTAATAAAAATAAGCTGTATTATGAGTTGTTGTTGTTTAGCTTATGTATGATTTTGATAGTACCTTTGGAGACAGGAAAGAGGATTAATTTCATTTAATTTATCAACAAATGGAGTGCGATTGTCACACAGATTTTGATTTGGCCATATAACTTATAAGCAGAACATATAATATAAGAATTTAACTATTTATTAAAAAAATTACAAATATTGTCCCAAATATAATTTTTATTAAAAATAATAAGAGAATAGTATGATTTTTTCAAATAAAATATAACTGAAATGATTATGAAAATAATATTAAAGAATATATTCATGAATGCATTCATTAATACATTTTGAAAGTATTTGCACTGGTATTCATATAATTTCATTTTTACCTGAATTCCCATTCTTATGAAAGAAAATTTATAATGGAGTACATATTCATATTTGTGTTTAAATACAATTGCAAAGTATTCGCACCATGTCTGGTATTTATTCAGTTTTCACCAAACAATGATGTTGAGAATCCAGAATATACAAAATTCACACATTTAAATAATGATCATGAGTACCTGGTTTTATGGCTTTTATTTATATTAAAAAAAATGTAATATATTCATTTTGGACTAATTTCACATCAATGTACTAACTATAGACAGAGTAGGAATCTAGATAATAATATTATCAACTGCATCTTTGTCTATCATTAATTTCCTTCATATGATCCCTAATGATTAGTAATGAATAATATGATTTACTTTTTTATCATTAAAATTGAACTGAAAAATACCATAGGTGACTGCATGGTGTTATTTGGAATACGTGACATTCTATCCATCGATACAAGATTCCTATATCATTGGTAACTGCAAGTTAATTCCCTGTTATTATCAACTAACAAATTCCTTTTTATTTTTCTTTAATTTGTTATTAAAAACCAATAAAAATTTATTAATTTATTGTTTATTGTTATGTTGTTGGTTAAAACTACTAGATGAGTTGGGTTGGACACCTGGATCAACTGTGGCTGGCCATTATATAAGCTGCCTGGAGCCCCAGTTTATGCCTCGCCTCAAGCATGCATAATTTGCTGAAAGTTCAACAAGGTCAACATACAGGTGACTCAAGAGATGCTACAGAGAGCCAAGGTCTGACATGGTCTCATAAAAACATTAATAAAAGCTACAATTTTTGGCCAATTTCTTTCAGCTTTTTAGTTTAAAAAGCTGAAATCTTTATGTGTGGATGATATGAGAATTATATCAACAGTGCTCACAGGAAACAAACATGCCATGGTCAAAGTTGGGCAAAATTTAAGGTACTAATTTTATATTTATACTAATAACTTATAAAATTTGAAAAATTCAGAACTAATTTTGGGTATTCAATTGAATCTTGATCAAATAATGTTACATCCCTGACAAAAAATCTCTAGCTTCAGCAAGTTAAGAGAGTAAATATATTTCTTGATTTTTTACAAAGTGCATTATGTTTGGGCCCATAACTTAAAACAATTAGGCAATACTGACATCATTTCTGGCATGTGCATAGAGAATGTATAGAAAAATAGGTATATTATATATGATTAAAGTCAGATCAGTGGTTTTGATATTAGGCAGTCTTGAAGTGTAACAATGGGTTTTTAATGGAAAAATGAAGTTTTTCATTAATATCTCGAAGGTATTGAGTCCTAGTGACCAAATTCTTGGTATGGTAGGAGATTTTTGAGACATCTAATTGCATGCCAAATTTTAGGAACTGAGAGCTGAAGCTGGGGAGCTGAGCACTTGCAAACTGCATGACACTAGCTTGATGTAAACAATATGTTACATGGTGCTTGAAAACTTGAATAAAATCTACAGTTTTTGATCAACTGGTTTCAAATTTTTGGTGTTTACAGACAAAATGCTAAAAAAAACATGCTGTGAAAATTAAATCCACAGTACTTACAGGAAAAAAAGTGCCATGGTCAAAGTTGGGCAAAATTTAAGGTACCAATTTTTATTTTTGTTAATATTTTAAAAAATTTAAAAGATTTTGATCTAATTTTTGGTATACAAATTAATTTTGATTAATTAAAGTTATATTACTGGAAAAAAAGTTTATAGCTTTAACATATTTTGTGTTAAGTGATCAAATATCTTTTCTGATTTTTTACACAATGCATTATGTTTGGGCCCATAACTTTTTAAATTTACATAATACAGACATAATTTCTGGCATGTACATAGGAACTATATAGAGGAATAATTATGGTAAATATGAGGAAAAACAGATGAGTGGTTTTGATATTAGGCAGTCCTGAAGTGTAAAAATAGGTTTTTAATAAAAAATTGAGGTTTTTCCTTAATTTCTAAAAGGAATGAAGTCGCAAAGACCCAGTTTTCGGCTTGGTAGGAGATCTTGGGGACATCTAACTGTAAGACTGGATTTTTGGATTCGTAGGTCTAACGGTTTCAAAACATGCCAGTCAAACAGACGGACGGACAGACAGACGGACGACAGACAATGGACAACGCCTAAAGCTCAGATGACTTACAGTCAGCTGAGCTAAAAAATGCATAAAAATTTGAAAAAATACAGGTGGCACCACCAGTCTGCAGAAACTGATGAAACACTCCATGGTCAATATGCATGCAAAGAATCATGGTGATCAATGCATTAGTTATTCAGATATTGGAGCATTTGTATCAAATTTTTAATTATTCTGGGGAGTAGTTATGAGCCCCATAGCTTGGAGGATATGAGTAAAAGAGACCTAATTTCAGGTTTCAAATGAGATTTTTCATGGACCTCCCTAGATGTCAAGTTAGAAGATTCTAGGTCAAATGGTTATGATTTGTGTCTGATTAACTGACAGATGGACAATCAGACAGACAGATGGAGGAGGGACAAAGAGTGATCGCTATAGCTCAGATGGCTTTCAGTCAGCTGAGCTAAAAAGAAGAAAGTGGAGATGAGTTAATCAAATATAATAAAACACATTTATTTATTAACTTGGAATCAGAGGGTCTTAAAAAAATCATGTTTTCCATTTTCAAATTAGAATAAACCAAATTTGATAAGCAGGTTAAATGTGCCAATCGTGTAAACATCGCTCTATGCAACAAATGGAAATTGTGGCATGAATCAATTAAAGTGTAAAATAAGGAAAATTTGGAAATAAGCCTAGACATGTATACAATTTATCCCATTTATTAAATTCAGAACTTTTTTTGTTCATTTACCAAAAATTATTAAGTGCAACAGTGACTCTAACTAGGCATTACAGTTTTGTTCTGCATTGGTGAAATATTCTATTTTCAAAAAAATATGTCATTAATACAGAATACAGAAATCATACTTGACTGAAAATTAATTGTGTTTGTTCAAAACTCATTTGCAGAGAAGGTATCTCTGATAAGATGTTTGGATAAAAGCAAGACATAAACCTTAACATAAGAACATAATGATGTTCATGTACTGTGTGTATGTGTGCAGCTCAGAAAATCATAGACCTGCACTCTCTCCCTCAGTAGCGGACCAAGTCCATCAGTCAGTCCTTAGTGACAGTCCACTGTACCTAATGGCATTAGAAAAGATCAGTCTGAACCCTTGAGAGCAAAAAATAAAACATACGCTTTATAAACATGAGAGAATTAAAGATTATATCATCTCATATGTGATGGTAACTGAAATGGGAACCACATTTTGTCAAGATTCATTCCCTGAGTTGGATTTCATTTGAATGGCCATCCCTAACTTATGTAACAGGGTACCTGTACTGGGGTCACTTGGAAGTTGCCTCTGAGCTGGCTCAGACCTTGTTTTTTTTTTTAAAGAAGGAAAAGGTGGTGCTCAAGTGCCTTAGTTGAGGGAGTCAGGGACTCCCAACCTAGGCGCTCCCTCAGCAACAATAAAGATGATATCTAAGTGAATGTTTAATTACTATCTATTTACTATTAGGCCCAAAGATAAGGAGAAATTCAGGGGAGATAGAGATGAAAAGCTAAGGTCTATAAATATAAAACTGGGTGCAAGGTAAGATAAAACTGACTTGAAAAGCCTGGAGGTGAGGAGACATAACTAGACATTTCTTGCGGTGCCATAGTATCCCTAGATAATTAATCCATACCCCTTTTTAGAATAGGCCCCCATCTTCAGCAGCATATAGTAATACTGACACTTCACAAGCAACCATGGTTTCTTCCATCTTTAAACTTGAGAAACAATTTATTTCACCAAATATGGGGGCCAATAGGGTGAATCACTCTTGAGAAAAGGGGATTAATTTATACTATTAAAATGGTAAGGTAGGTGGCACCACCTGTCTGGTTGATAAGAAAACTCTCCAAGATGGATGTACATGCCAAATTGCGAACAAACACAATGAATGACACCCCTCAGATATGAACCATTTTCACCTACAGCAAGTGTACAGATGGACACCACAAGAAAACTACTGCAGATGGCGCCACCAGTCTTGAATATGATATGGGGGTATCCAAGATCTATGGACAAGCACAGTTTCAGGCCAATGCACCAAATCATTCCTGAGAAAAGGGCATATATATTTATGACATGAAAATGGTAAGGTAGGTGATGCCACCTGCCTTCTTTATGAGAAACTCTCATAGTTGGATGTACATGCCACATTTCAGACAAACACAGTGAATGACTCCTGAATTATGTGTAATTTTTACCCAAAGCAAACATATGGATGGATATATTGGCAGCCAGATGAAAATAATTGCAGAAGGCGCCACCAGTCTTGAATGTGAGATTGATCTATGGACAAGCACAATTTCAGGCCAAACTGACAAATCATTCCTGAGAAAAGGGCATTAATTTATACTCTGAAAATGGTATGGTAGGTGGCACCACCTGTAAACTTTACATGAAAACTCTCATAGATGGATGTACATGCCAAATTTCAGACCAATACATTGAACCACTCCTGAGATATGAGCAATTTCATATAAAGCAACTGTACAGATGGACACCACACAAAAAAATTGCAGATGGCTCTACCAGTCTTGAATACAAGTTCGGGTATCCAAGATCAATGGACATGCAAAATTTTATTCCAATCTGTCCATTAGTTTTGACTATATAAAATGGCACAGAAAAAAAGAAAAGGATAATAGGTGGCGCCACCAGTTATCAGTATATAACAACACTTCCCAAGATCTTTAGTCAACTTGATTTTTGGATCAATCCATGTTATATTTCTTGAGATAATTAAGAAACTGTGTGATTTTCCCCCAAAATGGACATTTTCAAGGTCAAGGTTACTTTCAAAGTAAAGGTTATGACCCAATTTTGACAAGGCTTCGTCCATTCACCCATATCTATATACATGTCAAGTTTGGTAAAGATCCGTGAAATATTTTTCGAGTTAACTCAACTGTAAGAAATCTCTGCAGCAGTGGCAGCTCGACCATGTCCAGGAGTGTCCAGGCGTTCATCTGTCGGGGTGGTGCAGGTTATACGAGCA
Organism: Sipunculus nudus; assembly: GCA_026874595.1. Lineage (NCBI taxonomy): Eukaryota > Metazoa > Annelida > Sipuncula > Golfingiida > Sipunculidae > Sipunculus > Sipunculus nudus. Next base: position 50,746,626 of record CM049312.1, read on the forward strand.
CCTGCTTTGCTGTATTGGCTGTGCTGGTGCTGGTCTGGCTCTCCTGTCTTATTTTATGATTTGCCTCTTTAAATGCGGGGCAACCATGATAGGATGCAATACATGCACATGAACAATTGGCACATCATGCATGAGCTTTGTTCATGGAACAGGCATGTATTCCATGTCCAGCCTCTTCGCAGATAAGGCAGTGAATTGTCTGGCTGTATGTCCAAAGTTCTGACACTTAAAACAGTTATCAACAGTCTTAAGGTCTCTGTATGGCTCTAACTTGACAATTCTTAGAGCCAGTCAGACAGGCATCTTAAGTCTCACTAGGCCCCTTGGTCATGAAGAAGTGCGTGGGTTCCATGATACCTAGGTGTCTACTTCGCTGACAATGTCAGTCAGTGACGTCCAGGGGCACTCTTTATACTACCCCATACTTGTGTGTTGTTGTGGTCGGCTGTGGCAGCTTGCCAGTGGCTACATCCTGGCAGCCCTTGCCATATGGCGTTGTCTTTCATTTTGTCAGCTTCTGTCTCGGAGGTGCAGCGAATGAGCAACACTTTACCTCCCTGGATTTTGTCAGCTAGGTCCCAGCCTGGCATGAAACTGTGTATTGTGTATTGGCTCAGTCCACACCAGAGCAAAACAGTCAGACTGCAGTCCAGCACAGACCTGTGCATGAACTCAGCGCTAGGTAGAGGGGCTACAAAATCTCTGGAGTGCCTTGAAAGTGACATGGTCTTCTAAAAACTTCTATCAAATTTTAGAGTTTTTTTTTAACTAATACTTTTAAATTTCAGATTACTAATGATTATAACATTATTTTTGCATGATATAAAAATTTTGACCTATATAAATTCTGGTATCCAATTAAATCTCAATTTAATACAGTTACATGCTGGAAAAAGGCTCTCTAGCTTCACCATTTACCATTTTAAAAGGGTATAAATCTTTCCTGATATTTTGACAATATGTATTATGTTTAGGCCAATAACTCCTTCAAATTAGGCAATACTGACCTAATTTCTGGCATGTACATAGAAAACATATAGCAGAATAGTTACGAGAAATATGAACCAAACAACACCAGTGGTTTTAAAATAAGGCAATCATGAAGTGTAACAACAGGATTTTAATGGAAAATAGAGGTTTTTCCTTAATTTCTTGAAGGACTGAAATAACAGTGACCCAGTTTTGAGTTTGCTAGTAGATCTTAGGGACATCTAACTGTATGCCATATTTTAGATTCATAGGTTCAACAGTGTCACAACGTGACAGTTTATGCACAGACAATCACTATAGCTCACTTGACTTACAGTCCGCTGAGCTAAAAAGTCACACAGAGCAAGATCAGGGAGGTTGTTCTAGTACAGATGTCCTTCTCGGCAGGAACTGCTTGATGCTCGGGATGTTGTTAGCACATGCATAATCATGGTGATGCAGCCACGACTGGTCCAGGACCTCTTTGTAGACTTGCTGATTGTTCATCTGGCCCTGTGGCAAGAACTCACTGAGGATGATGTCTCTCACAGACAGTGATGATCAACATGAATTTAGATTTTGACAACAGTGTACCTGCTCACTATGTCCCGAGTATTAGGCAGTTCCTGGCTGAGAAGAACATTGGAATTAATTAATGTAGTCACAGTGAACAAGTTTTGGGTTTGTTAGGAGCACTTAAAGAAATCTAACTATACTACAAATTTAAGATTCATAGGTCCAACATTTTCAAAATGTGCCCTATTCACACTTCGGGCTTGACCAACCACCAGACAGGCGGAGCACAGACAAACAACCACAGCTCAAGCTCAGATGACTTATAGTCAGCTAAGCTGAAAATAACACCTGCCTCAGGGAACATGATTCAACAAGACACGCATAGTTAGCCTGATTAATTAAGACATTTAATCAGTTGCATGTATAAGCTATGGCACATTCATGAACAGAAGTACACTTCCACACATTTAAAAAATTAGCATAACATGCTTTCAAAATTTATCTATACTTTGTGATAATTCCTTACCTGCTTCATCGGAGAGATGGTAATTTTAAGTTTCAGTGGACCCCCTTCTGTTTCAGAAAGATCTGATTCAGAACTTTCAATATTGACTTTTCGTTTTTTTCGTTTATTACTTTTCACAATTGGTGAGTCTTCTATCTGACAATGTGAACCTGGTGATGCTGGGATATTTGCAGTGTATGAATTCTCATCTTCAGAATCAATACTGCTCCAAGGTCTTGTTCGTTTAACACTTTTGTGCTTAACTTTTATTTGCTTATCCTCTAAAAATGGTTCTTGACTTTGACTATCAGGTTTATGGTTCTCATCATCCGAGCCACTTTGGTGTCCATTACCCACACCTGGAGGATCTGGTAAATCCATAAATAACCCGTCATCAGAACCGCCATCACTCTCACTGTCCTCAGCCTGTACTGGTGATACACCCATGCTGGGCACATTATTTTCACTTTCACTGATATCACTGTCCACTTGTTCACTCTGTTCACTGACTACTTCCTCTGCATCATAATTTTCATCATCTTCACCGTTCTTTTCTTCTTCTACAACTTCCTGGGACTTCTCTTGTCCCACCGTCGTTGATGAAGCATCCACTTTTTTCTGCTCCTGTAATCATCCCAAATTATCAAAATATATTATGAATTATAAAACAACGCCTGCAAGCCTTATAAATGCAAGGCTGCCAATTGAATATACATAAGGTATTATCCTACCCTTATAACATATTTGACTGTTATTTGAAAAGCAGTTCATTATTACACAAACATCAATTCTGAGAATTTTTTTATAAAATATTTTTTTTGAATATGCAAAACAAAACATATCTGAAAAACAACACTTGATTCAGAATTTACAATTCTTAATTGTTTATTTATCCATGATTTGGCTCATATATTATCAAATTATGCCTACTGATGTTTTAATAATAGTTTATTTAATTATTCAAATGGAAATTAATTTCTTTAAAAATGCTACAAGGTGAGTAGAGATGCATCAGTTGACCACATATTCGACAGTCAGCATCCATAACTGGTTTGTAACAATAATAAGAAGCTACAAAAATTTGTAAAAAGTTGAAGTTGACAATTATAGCATGCAAATAGGTATAAGGAACATGGGATTTATAAACAAAACTTAAGTCAGCTGCTCCGTCCCCTCTAAACATACATACACACAAACCAGTCCACAAAATGTAAAAAGGACCTCTCCATAAATTATTTTTTATACAGCACACACATCAATAAAAAGCTATTTTTTAAATGTTAAAACAACATTTTCAAAGGCATATATATACCAATGTAAACTCCAAGCTGGATAGTCTAGTGGTAGGCATTTAGTAGAGAGAGTGCCACCTTCCCACTCCTGTAAGATCTCCAATACCTCACTGGATAGTCTGGTGGTGGGTATTTAGAAGACACAGTGCCACCTTCCCACTCTTCTAGGATCTCTTATACCTCACTGGATAGTCTGGTGGTGGGCATTTAGAAGACACAGTGCCACCTTCCCACTCCTGCAGGACCTCCAATACCACACTTGATAGTCTGGTGGTGGGTATTTAGTAGACAGAGTGCCACCCTCCCACTCCTGTAGGACCTACATTACCACACTGGATAGTCTGGTGGTGGGTATTTAGTAGACAGAGTGCCCCCTACCCACTCCATTAGGACCTCTAATACCTCCCTGGATAGCCTGGTGGTGGGTATTTATAAGACAGAGTGCCACCTACCCACTCTTGTAGGATTTCTAATACCTCACTGGATAGTCTAGTGGTTCTATTTAGTAGAGACAGTGCCACCTACCCACTCTTGTAGGATTTCTAATACCTCACTGGATAGTCTGGTGGTGGGTATTTAGTAAACAGAGTGCCACCTACCCACTCCTGCAGGCCCTCCGATACCACACTGGAGTCTGGTGGTGGGTATTTAGTAGACAGAGTGCCCCCTACCCACTCCATTAGGACCTCTTATACCTCACTGGATAGCCTGGTGGTCGGTATTTAGTAGACAGAGTGCCACCTACCCACTCTTGTAGGATTTCTAATACCTCACTGGATAGTCTGGTGGTGGGTATTTAGTAGACAGAGTGCCACCTATTAATCCTTGTAGGATTTCTAATACCTCACTGGATAGTCTGGTGTTGGGTATTAAGTAGACAGAGTGCCACCTACCCACTCTTTTAGGATCTCTAATACCACACTGGATAGTCTGGTGGTTGGTATTTAGCAGACAGAGTGCCCCCTACCCACTCCATTAGGACCTCTTATACCTCACTGGATAGCCTGGTGGTGGGTATTTAGTAGACAGAGTGCCACCTACCCACTCTTGTAGGATTTCTAATACCTCACTGGATAGTATGGTGGTGGGTATTTAGTAGACAGAGTGCCACCTATTAATCCTTGTAGGATTTCTAATACCTCACTGGATAGTCTGGTGTTTGGTATTAAGTAGACAGAGTGCCACCTTCCCACTCCTATAGGACCTCCATTACCACACTGGATAGTATGGTTGTGGGTATTTAGTAGACAGAGTGCCACCTTCCCACTAATGTAGGACCTCCAATACCACACTAGATAGTCTGGTGGTTGGTTTTTAGTAGAAAGAGTGCCACCTTCCCACTCCTGTAGGACCTCCAATACCACACTTGATAGTGTGGAGGTGGGTATTTAGTAGACAGAGTGCCACCTACCTACTCTTGTAGGATTTCTTATACCTCACTGGATAGTCTGGTGGTGGGTATTTAGTAGACAGAGTGCCACCTTCCCATTCCTGTAGGACCACCAATACCACACTGGATAGTCTGGTGGTGGGTATTTAGTAGAGAGAGTGCTACCCACCCACTCTTGTAGGATTTCTAATACCTCACTGGATAGTCTGGTGGTGGGTATTTAGTAGACAGAGTGCCACCTATCCACCCTCATAGGATTTCTAATACCTCACTGGATAGTCTGGTGGTGGGTATTTATTAGACAGAGTGCTACCTACCCACTCCTGCAGGACCTCCAATACCACACTTGATTGTCTGGTTGTGGGTATTTAGTAGACAGTGTGCCACCTACCCACTCTTGTAGGATCTCTAATACATCACTGGATAGTCTGGTGGTGGGCATTTAATAGACAGAGTGCCACCTACCAACTCCTTTAGGACCTCCAATACCACACTTGATAGTCTGGTGGTGGGCATTTAGTAGTCAGAGTGCCACCTTCCCACACCTGTAGGTCCTCCATTACCAGACTGGATAGTCTAGTGGTGGGTATTTGGTAGACAGCGTGCAACCTACCCACTCTTGTAGGATCTCTAATACCACACTGGATAGTCTTGTAGTGGGTATTTGGTAGACAGCGTGCCACCTACCCACTCTTGTAGGATCTCTAATACCACACTGGATAGTCTGGTGGTGGGTATTTAGTAGACAGAGTACCACCTACCCACTCTTGTAGGAGTTCTAATACCTCACTGGATAGTCTGGTGGTGGGTATTTAGTAGACAGAGTGCCACCTACCCACTCTTGTAGGATTTCTCATACCTCACTGGATAGTCTGGTGGTGGGTATTTAGTAGACAGAGTGCTACCTACCCACTCTTGTAGGATTTCTAATACCTCACTGGATAGCCTGTTGGTGGGTATTTGGTAGACAGAGTGCCACCTACCCACTCTTGTAGGATTTCTAATACCAAACTGGATGTTCCAGTGGTGGGTATTTAGTAGACAGAGTGCCACCTACCCACTCTTGTAGGATCTCTAATACCTCACTGGATAGTCTGGTGGTGGGTATTTAGTAGACAGAGTGCCACCTACCCACTCTTGTAGGATCTCTAATACCTCACTGGATAGTCTGGTTGGGGCATTTTTGAATTGGTTGACAGAGTGCCACCTACCCACTCTTGTAGGATCTCTAATACCACACTGGATAGTCTTGTAGTGGGTATTTGGTAGACAGCGTGCCACCTACCCACTCTTGTAGGATCTCTAATACCACACTGGATAGTCTGGTGGTGGGTATTTAGTAGACAGAGTGCCACCTATCCACCCTTATAGGATTTCTAATACCTCACTGGATAGTCTGGTGGTGGGTATTTATTAGACAGAGTGCTACCTACCCACTCCTGCAGGACCTCCAATACCACACTTGATTGTCTGGTTGTGGGTATTTAGTAGACAGTGTGCCACCTACCCACTCTTGTAGGATCTCTAATACATCACTGGATAGTCTGGTGGTGGGCATTTAATAGACAGAGTGCCACCTACCAACTCCTTTAGGACCTCCAATACCACACTTGATAGTCTGGTGGTGGGCATTTAGTAGTCAGAGTGCCACCTTCCCACACCTGTAGGTCCTCCATTACCAGACTGGATAGTCTAGTGGTGGGTATTTGGTAGACAGCGTGCAACCTACCCACTCTTGTAGGATCTCTAATACCACACTGGATAGTCTTGTAGTGGGTATTTGGTAGACAGCGTGCCACCTACCCACTCTTGTAGGATCTCTAATACCACACTGGATAGTCTGGTGGTGGGTATTTAGTAGGAAGAGTACCACCTACCCACTCTTGTAGGAGTTCTAATACCTCACTGGATAGTCTGGTGGTGGGTATTTAGTAGACAGAGTGCCACCTACCCACTCTTGTAGGATTTCTAATACCTCACTGGATAGTCTGGTGGTGGGTATTTAGTAGACAGAGTGCTACCTACCCACTCTTGTAGGATTTCTAATACCTCACTGGATAGCCTGTTGGTGGGTATTTAGTAGACAGAGTGCCACCTACCCACTCTTGTAGGATTTCTAATACCAAACTGGATGTTCCAGTGGTGGGTATTTAGTAGACAGAGTGCCACCTACCCACTCTTGTAGGATCTCTAATACCTCACTGGATAGTCTGGTGGTGGGTATTTAGTAGACAGAGTGCCACCTTCCCATTCCTGTAGGACCACCAATACCACACTGGAAAGTCTGGTGGTGGGTATTTAGTAGAGAGAGTGCTACCCACCCACTCTTGTAGGATTTCTAATACCTCACTGGATAGTCTGGTGGTGGGTATTTAGTAGACAGAGTGCCACCTATCCACCCTTATAGGATTTCTAATACCTCACTGGATAGTCTGGTGGTGGGTATTTATTAGACAGAGTGCTACCTACCCACTCCTGCAGGACCTCCAATACCACACTTGATTGTCTGGTTGTGGGTATTTAGTAGACAGTGTGCCACCTACCCACTCTTGTAGGATCTCTAATACATCACTGGATAGTCTGGTGGTGGGCATTTAATAGACAGAGTGCCACCTACCAACTCCTTTAGGACCTCCAATACCACACTTGATAGTCTGGTGGTGGGCATTTAGTAGTCAGAGTGCCACCTTCCCACACCTATATGTCCTCCATTACCAGACTGGATAGTCTAGTGGTGGGTATTTGGTAGACAGCGTGCAACCTACCCACTCTTGTAGGATCTCTAATACCACACTGGATAGTCTTGTAGTGGGTATTTGGTAGACAGCGTGCCACCTACCCACTCTTGTAGGATCTCTAATACCACACTGGATAGTCTGGTGGTGGGTATTTAGTAGACAGAGTACCACCTACCCACTCTTGTAGGAGTTCTAATACCTCACTGGATAGTCTGGTGGTGGGTATTTAGTAGACAGAGTGCCACCTACCCACTCTTGTAGGATTTCTCATACCTCACTGGATAGTCTGGTTGTGGGTATTTAGTAGACAGAGTGCTACCTACCCACTCTTGTAGGATTTCTAATACCTCACTGGATAGCCTGTTGGTGGGTATTTAGTAGACAGAGTGCCACCTACCCACTCTTGTAGGATTTCTAATACCAAACTGGATGTTCCAGTGGTGGGTATTTAGTAGACAGAGTGCCACCTACCCACTCTTGTAGGATCTCTAATACCTCACTGGATAGTCTGGTGGTGGGTATTTAGTAGACAGAGTGCCACCTACCCACTCTTGTAGGATCTCTAATACCTCACTGGATAGTCTGGTTGGGGCATTTTTGAATTGGTTGACAGAGTGCCACCTACCCACTCTTGTAGGATCTCTAATACCACACTGGATAGTCTTGTAGTGGGTATTTGGTAGACAGCGTGCCACCTACCCACTCTTGTAGGATCTCTAATACCACACTGGATAGTCTGGTGGTGGGTATTTAGTAGACAGAGTGCCACCTATCCACCCTTATAGGATTTCTAATACCTCACTGGATAGTCTGGTGGTGGGTATTTATTAGACAGAGTGCTACCTACCCACTCCTGCAGGACCTCCAATACCACACTTGATTGTCTGGTTGTGGGTATTTAGTAGACAGTGTGCCACCTACCCACTCTTGTAGGATCTCTAATACATCACTGGATAGTCTGGTGGTGGGCATTTAATAGACAGAGTGCCACCTACCAACTCCTTTAGGACCTCCAATACCACACTTGATAGTCTGGTGGTGGGCATTTCTAATACCACACTGGATAGTCTTGTAGTGGGTATTTGGTAGACAGCGTGCCACCTACCCACTCTTGTAGGATCTCTAATACCACACTGGATAGTCTGGTGGTGGGTATTTAGTAGACAGAGTACCACCTACCCACTCTTGTAGGAGTTCTAATACCTCACTGGATAGTCTGGTGGTGGGTATTTAGTAGACAGAGTGCCACCTACCCACTCTTGTAGGATTTCTAATACCTCACTGGATAGTCTGGTGGTGGGTATTTAGTAGACAGAGTGCTACCTACCCACTCTTGTAGGATTTCTAATACCTCACTGGATAGCCTGTTGGTGGGTATTTAGTAGACAGAGTGCCACCTACCCACTCTTGTAGGATTTCTAATACCAAACTGGATGTTCCAGTGGTGGGTATTTAGTAGACAGAGTGCCACCTACCCACTCTTGTAGGATCTCTAATACCTCACTGGATAGTCTGGTGGTGGGTATTTAGTAGACAGAGTGCCACCTACCCACTCTTGTAGGATCTCTAATACCTCACTGGATAGTCTGGTTGGGGCATTTTTGAATTGGTTGACAGAGTGCCACCTACCCACTCTTGTAGGATCTCTAATACCACACTGGATAGTCTTGTAGTGGGTATTTGGTAGACAGCGTGCCACCTACCCACTCTTGTAGGATCTCTAATACCACACTGGATAGTCTGGTGGTGGGTATTTAGTAGACAGAGTACCACCTACCCACTATTGTAGGAGTTCTAATACCTCACTGGATAGTCTGGTGGTGGGTATTTAGTAGACAGAGTGCCACCTACCCACTCTTGTAGGATTTCTAATACCTCACTGGATAGTCTGGTGGTGGGTATTTAGTAGACAGAGTGCTACCTACCCACTCTTGTAGGATTTCTAATACCTCACTGGATAGTCTGTTGGTGGGTATTTAGTAGACAGAGTGCCACCTACCCACTCTTGTAGGATTTCTAATACCAAACTGGATGTTCCAGTGGTGGGTATTTAGTAGACAGAGTGCCACCTTCCCACACCTGTAGGTCCTCCATTACCAGACTGGATAGTTAAGTGGTGGGTATTTAGTAGACAGTGCCACCTACCCACTCTTGTAGGATCTCTAATACCTCACTGGATAGTCTGGTTGGGGCATTTTTGAATTGGTTGACAGAGTGCTACCTACCCACTCTTGTAGTACCTCTAATACCACGATCTTCAGCAGGCTCTTCTGGTCAGAATCAAGCTCTACACCTCCCAGTCTTTCTTGATATTTGCCTCTTATAATACGCTGGGTCAAGAGGCTACAAAAATAACTGTCATACATCATCTCCACAGATGGCTCAGTTAACAATCCATCGTCATAATGAACACAATAACAAATAAATGACAATAATATATATTTCACAGACATTATAAGATATATATATATATTCATCACAGGCATTGCAACATATCTAAACAAATTTAAGCACATAAAACATGTCAAAGGAAGCAGCAAAGTTTATCTATTTCACTCATATTTCTTCCAAAATAGTTCCACAGTGCAGGACTTGTCATTAACTTTTTGAAAACTCTAGCCCAGTTGGGCCAGTAACATCTATCATTTACTTGCCATGTATGAATTTTTACTTGTCCAACAAAGATCAGTGATCCCAGCCACAAACACAAGGCCATCTTATAAACTAGAGACCGTGGGATCATGCCATTCAGCTGAATTTGCCTATGACAAAAAATGTAAAATCCTGGCTCACAGAATAGTTATTACAGTTTTTGTTATATTGGTGCACTTCAAAATGTAAATTCCTACTGGTACAGCCATTTTGTAATATGATTAACTAGCTGATAAACCTGGTATACCGGGCTTATTACCGGGGTTGGGGAGATATATTAACTGAGATGTGGAATGTTAGCTCCTTTTTTATTCTAAAAGTTAACAGAAAATATAGGTTTTTTTTCAGTGAGAAACTGTCTCAATAAAATGTGTATAAATATGTTTTACATTTATTTTGTGGCTCTGTGCTCGTGGCAAGAAATTCATACCCCGGTATGTTTACCATGAAAACCTGGTCAGTGATGATGTTTACATTGCGAACCAGAATGAGACGTGGGGGCATTTAGGTTTTTGTTGATATTTGACTGGATTCTGTCGTTAGACTTATAAAGATGAGGCTGATGTGAGGAACACATGAAAGATTTATTAAATGTATGTTGCAAGGAAAATGTTCCTGAAGAAAGAAACAGAAACATGCATACCTCCCACGTAGCAGAAGCGGACTCGAAGGGACTCCATGCAGAGGGTCCGTATCCCATTTTCAGCCACCGCAATTTTTTTTTTCATCGTATCAGACATATTTTAAAGCCTGAAACCCCCGCCACCACTCCACCCCCCCTCACCCCTGTTCCTGAAATAGCAGGACCTTGAAATAGGTTTTGTCATTAATCCTCCTGGGTTGAACTATCCATTTCATAAAGCGAGAAACATGTTTTTCTCTTTTACTGACCACGCACGTGGGTGAGAGCCTTGTTCATATTTGAAGGGCCAGACATGCTCAAATCCCTCACTGAAAGCAAGCGTTATTCATATGAACAATAGTCCTTTGAGGTTGAGTGACCACGATGCAAGCATTCCAGTCATTGCCAAAGGCAGTTCGCCTGTGCTCGGTCTCACCTCTGTGCAAGTCAGTAACAAGGGACCTATGGGTCACGACGCTCAGCTGTTATATATGATAAAAAAATATTATTTAGAAATGAGGCACATGCTGGTTTTGTGTGGTAATAAATATAAGCTGTATTATGAGTTGTTGTTGTTTAGCTTATGTATGATTTTGATAGTACCTTTGGAGACAGGGAAGAGGATTGATTTCATTTATTTTATTAACAAATGGAGTACTACTGTCACACAGATTTTGACTTGGCCATATAACTTATAACAGAACATATAATATAAGAGTTTAACTATTTATTAAAAAAATTACAAATATTGTCCCAAATATAATTTTTATTAAAAATAATAAGAGAATCATATGATTTTTTAAAATGAAATATAACTGATATGATTATTAAAATAATATTAAAGAATATATTCATGAATGCATTCATGAATACATTTTGAAAGTATTTGCACGAGTATTCATATACTTTCATTTTTACCTGAATTCCCATTCTTTATGCAAGAAATTTTATAATGGAGTACATAATCATATTCGTATTTAAATACAATTACAAAGTGTTCGCACCATGTCTGGTATTTATTCAGTTTTCACCAAACAATGATGTTGAGAATCCAGAATATACAAAATTCACACATTTAAATATTGATCATAAGTACCTGGTTTTATGGCTTTTATTTATATTAAAAAATAACTGTAAAAAATTCATTTTGGACTAATTTCACATCAATGTACACACTAGACACAGTAGGAATCTAGATTAATATTATCAACTGCATCTTTGTCTATCTTTAATTTCCTTCATATAATCCTTAATGATTAGTAATGAATAATATGATTTACTTCTTTATCATTAAAAATGAACTGAAAAATGCCATAGGTGACTGCATGGTGTTATTTGGAATATGTGACATTCTACCCATCGATACCAGATTCTTATATCATCAGTAACTGCAAGTTAATTTCCTGTTATTATAAACTAACAAATTCCTTTTCTATTTTTCTTTAATTTGTTATTAAAAACCAATAAAAATTTATTAATTTATTGTTTATTGTTATGTTGTTGGTTAAAACTACTAGATGAGTTGGGTTGAACACCTGGATCAACTGTGGCTGGCCATAAGCTGCCTGGATTCTCCCCTCAAGCGTGCATAATTTGATGAAAGGTCAACAAGGTCAACATACAGGTGACTCAAGAGGGGCTGGAGAGAGCCAAAGTCTGACAGGGTCTCATAAAAAATATTAATAAAAGCTACAATATTTGGCAAATTTCTTTCAGCTTTCTAAACTAAAAAGCTGAAATCCTTATGTGTGCATGATATGAAAATTATATCAACAGTGCTCACGGGAAACAAACGTGCCATGGTCACAGTTGGGCAAAATTTAAGGTACTAATTTTATATTTATACTAATAACTTATAAAATTTGAAAAATTCAGAACTAATTTTGGGTAATCAGTTGAATCTTGATTAAATAATGTTACATCCCTGACAAAAAAGATCTCTAGCTTCAGCAATGCCCTTGTTAAGGGAGTAAATATATTTCTTGATTTTTACAAAGTGCATTATGTTTGGGCCCATAACTTAAAAAAAATACACAATACTGACACCATTTCTGGCATGTGCATAGTGAATGTATAGAAAAATATGTATATTATATATGATCAAAGTCAGATCAGTGGTTTTGATATTAGGCAGTCTTAAAGTGTAACATTGGGTTTTTAATGGAAAAATGAAGTTTTTCATTGATATCTCGAAGAAATTAAGTCCTAGTGACCAAATTCTTGGCATGGTAGGGGATTTTGGAGAAATCTAACTGTATGCCAAATTTAAGGAACTTAGAGCTGAAGCTCGGGAGCTGAGCTCTAGCAAACTGCATAAAATTGGCAATATGTGACATGGTGCTTGAAAACTTGAATAAAATCTATAGTTTTTGATCAACTGGTTTCAAATTTTTGGTGTTAACAGTTGAAATGCTAACAAAAACATGCTGTGAAAATTAAATTCACAGCAGTTACAGCAAAAAAACGTGCCATGGTCAAAGTTGGGCAAAATTTAAGGTACCAATTTTTTATTTTTGCTAATATTTTTAAAAATTTAAAAGATTTTGATCTAATTTTGGGTATACAATTTAATTTTGATTAATAAAAGTAATATTACTGGAAAAAAAGTGCTTAGCTTTAACAAGTTTTGTGTTAAGTGATAAAATTTCTTTCCTGATTATTTACAAAATGCATTATATGTGGGCCCATAACTTTTTTAAATTAAATAATACAGACCTAATTTCTGGCATGTACATAGGAATTATATAGAGGATTATTTATAGGAAATATGAGGAAAAACAGATGAGTGGTTTTGATATTAGGAAGTCCTAAAGTGTGAAAATAGGTTTTTAATAAAAAATTGAGGTTTTTCCTTAATTTCTCAAAGGAATGAAGTCGCAAAGACCCAGTTTTCGGCTTGGTAGGAGATCTTGGGGACATCTAACATTATGCTGAATTTTGGATTCCTAGGTCTTACGGTTTCAAAACGTGCCACATCTACGGACGGACGGACGGACGGACGGACGGACAGACGGACGGACGACGGACAATGGACCACGACTATAGCTCAGATGACTAATAGTCAGCTGAGCTAAAAACTGAAAAATCACTCAAAACTATATGTACATATGTACATTAAAAATAATTTATTCTCATATCGCCTATGTCACTGCGGGGATAATAACCTTTAAAACGATGTATGGCACAGTATTGTACACAACGCGGTTTCAGAGAACATTGCGAACAAACGTGAACTGAATTCCTTTTATAAGTATTAGATAAGTCTGTGCTGCTGTTTAGTTTCCTATCTCTCATTTTTTTCTTATTTTTACTATGATAAACCATTAATTGAATATTTACACAATGTCACAACAAAACTATGACACAAATTTATAATTACTGAAGGACAGTGGCATCAATTGATCTTCCAGGGTGGGGTGGATGATTGCAGATACACAAACACACACATGTGTGTGTGTGTATATATATATATATATATATATATATATATATATATATATATATATATATAAATATACCTTAGCATTTGTATGACACTTTCAAATATTTATATACTAAATCACATTTCAAATGTATTACAATACAGGATATCACTAATGCAGTTTCTCGGGCAGATAGAGCAGAAAAACACTGCATGGCACAGTCAGAAGCCCGTTTATGCAGGCAAGCTTTATTCAGCTGGACACTCATTAGCATGGACGAAACTGACAATCCCCACTTTGTTATCTTATATAAACAATGGATTCTAATTAATTGATATGATCATCAATTGAATAAATGCACAGTTACAATTGGTTCGTACCAGAATATAAGACAATTTCAAGAAAATCTGCAAAATTTGACGTCAATCAATAACTGAAAGACCTTGAGTATGTTTCCCTTATATCATATATAAATATATATATATATATATATATATATATACACATATATATATATATATATATTACAAGGCAGTTGATTAAAGATCAAATTCTAATGCAAACAGTGCCGAATGCAGCGATTTCTCCTGTCTTTTCATGTTTCTGTAATATGTTTTAAAACAATATAATAAATATGATAAATAATAAGTATCAGGATGATTGGCAATTAAAAACACAATGCCCAGTGCACACACAGCTGTGTTGAATGAAGAGCTGGTCAGACTGGACGTTAGGGGGGGGGGGCACTAGTTGTATGCCTCTTTTTTTCAGCAGGCAGTCATTCACTGCCTCCACACACGTGAGTATCAGTATTAGTGATATCAGATATTAGGTATAAGGTTTTAGCAAATAAGGTATTATGTTTCTAGTATAAGCTAGTTCAAAACCAGGTTTAGATAGAATATTTCAAAGGAAACTCATAAATGGAACCCAAGTCTGTTATTTCTTTGTAAATATATTTCATTTGCACTATATAATTAGTATTCTCTGAATAGTGGAGGGGGGATGATTACATTGGCCATCCCCCCCCCCCCACCCCCCACCCCCCTGCTGAAGGAATGAAGGATTCAGCTTGACAGTTTCATCATAAAACATTTTTAAGCTGAAAGAGGCTAAAATTATGAGATTGTTATGTCAGTATGCTTTCCAGGGCTGGTAAAAAATCGACTTTTATAAAAAAAATCATGATTTTTAATTTTTCCATTTAAATCGACTTATATTGATTTTAATCACCTAATGATGAATTAATCACTTCCTCTATTTTTATTAACTAAATTAACAGGTTTTATAATTCTGGTTATAATGACGGTATTTCAAAGTGTTTTAGAAAGTAATATGTACCAGTAGAATAAAAGGAACTTAATAGAAAGTTTTTTGTTATTAAATTTTGACCATGGACCAACTTGATTCCAACATGTCATTTCAGGCTGATCATATACTATAACCTTATAATATTCCTGCACACTTACATTAAATAGCCTATTACCAAACAAAATCAAATTGAAATAATAAAATTATGTAAAATACAGTGTTTGAATGATATGTCAGTCTTCTCTACTTAGTTTTAGTTTATGAGAATAGAATGTGTGGCATGGTAATCCTATGCAACATTGCTGGTTTTGTTTACCACAACTGGGTCTTTATCCATTAGAATCTTAGTAAATAATTCTGCATATCTTCCTTACATTTTATCAGTATATTTAAAAATAATGCAGGATTGGAAGACAATCTTCTTAATAAAACAGCTTGATAGTTTATCATGTCCTGTATTGGAAACTGGTTGCCAAATTAACTTGAATGATAGCGTTAATTTGAAGTATGTATCATGGTAAGTTTAAAAACAAAGCTTACAACAAATAATTTCAGACTATTTTGAATTTTTGTCACAGAGGATCTGCAGTGGGTGATTTTTTTTATGTTATGTAATTCATAATGTAGTGATATCTATCACATTTGGTCAATTAACTTTAAAAAAAATCAATTTTGATGATTTTTATGACTTTTTTACAGTGATTTAAATCATGATTTAAATCAAGTGATTTAAATCATACCAGCCCTGATGCTTACTTGGGCACATGAATTAGTTCAAATTTCTGTAACTCTGCCAAAATTCATCAAACCCAAACCATTTGAAAAAATTTGGGAGAGCTCATCTCTGGGATCATTTCTGTGAAATATTGAACAATTTG
The DNA here is from genome assembly GCA_026874595.1 of Sipunculus nudus. Taxonomy (NCBI): domain Eukaryota; kingdom Metazoa; phylum Annelida; class Sipuncula; order Golfingiida; family Sipunculidae; genus Sipunculus; species Sipunculus nudus. Next base: position 50,762,921 of record CM049312.1, read on the forward strand.
GCTGAATGATTTCAGAGAAGAAGATTTTTAAAAGTTTTTTAACTTTTCCCCCATGAAATGTAAGTTAATGCATGAGCCATAAAACACTCAGTCCCACAACATTTGATATGCGACAGATTTTTTGCATAAATTTTGGGGATGCCAGCTACTGCTGTTCCTGGGAAATTATGGGTTCATGTCCTAATGACCGATGACCCTTGTACAGAAAAGGTTGTTGTAGGTGGTGCCACCAATACCTCAAATTCATATATAAGTCCTGTGACCAATATTTGCATGAAATTTGGTGAAGATAGCTCCAGCTGTTTCTGATTTTGTAATTTTAGTATCCTTTTTAGGCCAAATGACTAAGTTCAGCTTCCAATAACTCAGCCAAAATTCTCTGAACTGGAACCATTCGAACAAACTTGAGAGAGATTATTTAGAGATGATTTCTATGAAATATTGAACAACTGGAATGAACAGTTTTATAGAAGAAGAATTTTCAAGTTCTTTTCGCTTTTCCCCTATAAAATCTAAGTAAATGCAGATAGCAAAAAATAAGCAAAATCTGAGAGTTTTTTAGATGACTAAATTTTTGCATAAAATTTTGTGATGATAGCTCCTGCTGATTTTGAGATAGTATGGGTTAACGTATAGACAATGGAAGACAGATGACGTGTTTACATGCTGTCACAAGTTCATTTATTTGTTTAGAGTTGCAAGTTGGGGTTGGCATATGATGAAGTATTTTTCCCAGAGGCACAAATTACATCTGTAATTGATGCGGGCCTATTAATTGAACCTAGAACTGAGGATGTCCTACACATGATCTCTGCAAATCAGATGTTTGGTGTTGCAAGAATTGTGTGATTTCATCAGTTCTATGGTGATCATGACAGGGTCTGGCGAGAAGGCCTGTTTCTAACGAATCATTTCTACAGGCCACAGCTGAACAAAACACACAAAATTTTAGCAACCATCTTTTTTTTTGGTTGGGTTTCATTTTAACTAACTTTAATATATTTAATTTTATTTATAGCCTTTAAAGTCTGATATTTGCTGAGAGTACGGCATTTCTTGTGTAGACGTAGACAAGATAGAGATAAACAGTGCTCGCTCAGTCATTAATTACATAAAAATCAAATGTTACTTTTCAAGAGGATTTTTCAAAAATTAAAAAAGTGACAATAGATTTGAAACATATATTGAGAAATAAGCCTAAATGTCTATTATTAAATATTACAAATACTAGATATTTCTTGGCACCGCAGGAGCCATAGTATCCCCAGACAATTACCCACCCCCCTCCTCCCAGCCTTGAAGAATAGGATCCCATCTTGAATTCAGATGCAGAGACTGACACTTGGCAAGCCACCATGGTTTCTTGAATTTATGGGCATATTTAAGGTAAAGGTCACTCTCATAGGAGAGGTCATGATCTAAACTGAAATATATCTCATTCCGTAACCCATATCTATATACATGATATGAAAGATATGTCCATTAGTTTTCAACTTATCATGCTCACAGTGCTGTGAAGTGGCAATGGTGGGGTATTACAAGGTGCAAAAGCAAGAAAACGACACAAGGTGGCACCACCTGTAATCTGCAGAAGAGGAAAAAAAAATCCAAGATTTAAAAAAAAAAAAATTAATTAAAATTTAAAATTTTTTTATTTAACTTAAAAATATATATATGCATGATATGAAAGAAATCTGTCCTTTAGTTTTTAAATATATCATGCTAACAGTGCTGTCAAATGGAAGTGGTGGGGTATTAACAGTTGCAAAAGGAAGAAATGACACAAGGTGGTGCCACCTGTATTCTGCAGAAGAGAAAAACAAGGGACCCATGGGGTACGGCGCTCAGCTTAAGTTTGAAATTTTTGCAAATGCAAAATATTCTATTTTAATGTTTTTCATTTATATAAGCATATGAGAAGCTAGGAGGAAAGAGGCCCTCCTACTTGGTTATAGTAAAGTTCTAAATATATGATTGCAAACTAATACTCTGACAAGACTGTCATGAAAAAAAAAATAGTACAAGTTTTGAGATACTGTGATGCATATGAAAAATTTACAGATGGACAGGCCAGTGGACAGAATGGACTAATACCTTTATTTCACTTTCAAGGGAATAATGCATTTAAGTTTATATATAAGCCTATTATTTAAGCATATCCACTTTTTCCATTAATAGTTTTAGTCTGATTCATTTTTTTATTTACAAGTTTTATAAATTGATAACTAGAATATCAGCAGAAGCTGACAAAAGCCCTCAGCCAAAAGAACAGTGTTTAGAGGTGGTAACAGTGAAAAGTACTAAATATCTGTTCTCACATGGATGTATATCTGTACATGTCTCAGTTATAAATTTAAAATGGAGAGGTATGTACCATGACTCATAACAATCCATCAAATGCTTCCTGAAAATAAGCTTCTAAGTTTTATTCTATTGTAAGCTCTGTGACCTTGAAAAGCAGGTCAAGGTCACCCATCTTCGAACTTGACCGAGATTTTGTTGATATGCATCTTCACCAAAGAAATAAAATTCCTATTGTGAATCCTTTTAGAGATATCCTGCTCACAAGGCCACAATTGAAAAATCCAAGAAAAATTCATTAAAAATCAGAAATTGCAGGTGGCGCCCCCAAATTTGTGCAGCAGTTACAGACCATCAGTCCCTATGATCATAGTAAGTATTGTAAAAATCCACCCAATGGTTCCTGAGAAATAAGCTTCTAAATGTTTTTTCTATAATCAGCTCTGTGACCTTGAAAAGCAGGTCAAGGTCACCCATCTTCGAACTTGACCGAGATTTTGTCATTATACATCTTCACCGAAAAAATAAAAATCCTACGGTGAAACCTTTTAGAGATATCCCGCTCACAGGCCCAAAGTTGAAAAATCCGATATAAATTCATTAAAAATCAGAAATTGTAGGTGGTGCCACCAAACTTGTTAAGCAGGTACAGATTATCAGTCCCAATAATCATAGTAAGTTTTGTGAAAATCCACCCAATGGTTCCTGAGAAATAAGCTTCAAAATGTTTTTTCTATAATCAGCTCTGTGACCTTGAAAAGCAGGTCAAGGTCACCCATCTTCGAACTTGACCGAGATTTTGTCAATATACATCTTCACCGAAAAAATAAAATTCCTACGGTGAAACCTTTTAGAGATATCCCGCTCACAAGCCCAAAGTTGAAAAATCCGATAAAAATTCATTAAAAATCCGAAATTGTAGGTGGCGCCACCAAACGTGTGTAGCAGGTACAGATTATCAGTCCCAATAATCATAGTAAGTTTTGTGAAAATCCACCAAATGGTTCCTGAGTAATAAGCATCTAAGTGTTTTTCTATAATCAGCTCTAAAATGTAGAAAAATGGGTCAAGGTCACCCATCTTCGAACTTGACCGAGATTTTGTCGATATACATCTATACCGAGGAAATAAAATTCTGACGGTGAATCCTTTTCAAGATATCCCGCTCACAAGGTAAAAGTTAACAGACGCCGGACGGACGGACGGACGGACGGACAGCTTGGGTGATGACAATAGCCCATCAGCCTAAGGGCTGAGGGCTAATAAAAAAAAACTGAAAATATAAGTTAAAATATTAGAATTCTAAGTTGCAATCATTATATATCCAGAGTTTAGCTCATATTGGGTCATATTATGCATACACATATATTTTATTATTTTTAAATCACAAATGTTTAAACTGAATTTAAAAGAAAATAATGCCACAACATGGCATCTACAAGATTATTCAATGAATCACTATCAAAAAGTTTTGCACATCGGAGTTTTCAGTACATGCTTAATCTTATTCACCGAAATAAAATAAAAGATTCAGTAAATTTGGTAAAATAAAAACATCTTTTCAAATAAAGTATACACACTGTTGGTTGGATGAGGTACAAACAATATCATTATGCTAATTACAATCTAAGCTATAATTTATTACTGGAATTAATAGTCAATTTCACACCTGGTGAAGTTTTTACTCTTCTCAAGTAAGGAATAACTTATCTGATGAACATCCACACTTTCATAGCAATACACCACTTTGTGGACACAATTAACAGTGCACTTTAATCATTGTAAGTGTAACCCTGGTGGTAAATACAAAATCTAAAATGCAGCATTGCATAGCAAAGAATAAAAGGAAATACAGAAAATTATAACATCTAGGGGGGGGGGTGCAGGGCAGAGGGGAAGCCTGCTAGTAGTGGCCAAGCTGAGCCAAGGCAAGCTGCCTGGGGTGGGTTACATAATGCAAGTGAAGGCTGTACTACTAGGTGGGCTAGATGTAAACAACACTTGACATGGTGTATGAAAACTTGAATAAAAGCTACTCTTTTCAATCAATTCCTTTGTAATTTCAGATTTTAAAAGAATAAATCCTTATGTATATGTCAGAGATGAGATTGAAATCCAGGCGGATTTTAAATTCGCCTAGACGAGATTGCAATTGTGATCTCGCCTAGGCGAGATTGCAATTGTGATCTCGGCTAGACGGATTTTAAACTCGCCTAGACGAGATCACAATCGCAATCTCGCCTAGGCGAGATTAAAATCCGTCATGGAGCAGGCCATGATTTTAATCTCGCCTAGGCGAGTTTAAAATCTGTCTGGTGTCATCCAGGCGAGTTTAAAATCTGCCTGATATCACCTAGGCGAGTTTAAAATCTGCCTAGGCGAGATTAAAATAGCTGCCTAGGCGAGATTAAAAAAGTGATCTGTTCTAATTTCCCAATAAATTTTGCATTGTAATTGACTTATGAAAGATGTTTTCAGTCGGATTTTCAATATTTTAACACTGAATGGTTACGTATAGTTCACAAGTAATATATTTATTAATATTTACAGAATATTATATTATTAATTAATAATTAACATTAATTTTGGAAATGGAATATTTTATATTATATATTTTTATTAATATGGTTATGTATAGTTCACAAGTAATATATATTTGATATTATTTACAGAATATTATAATATTTATGTAATAATTAACATTTTTTTTTATTTTATATTTTTATTTATAAACTATGTAATAAGAAACTTACATTGGTATTGTATATGGCATATTCAAATGATATATGATGTGGGCTGCTGCTGATTATTTACATAATAATTTTGTTGTCAATATTAATTTGAAGGGAAACTGGTATTAGTAATATTAGTAATGTAGTGTTTTAAAAAGACAAAAGGAACATAGCTCATTTATTTTTATCAATATAATTCAATGCATGTTCACATGCATAAATGATCTATTACTCTATGAATCTAGAAATCATATTTTTTTCTGATATGATATAATACTGTCCAAAAAAAGGCAGTTATCTTGTAACACAGTCTACATAAATATTGAAGCTTCACAAAATGCCTCACAAAACATTAAAAAAAAAAGATCAGAAGAATATTATATACATTATAAGAAAAGACTAAATAAGACAAAGAAATATTCACTTGCATACATCTGTGTATCAACTTTTACCTTTTCTCATATGATGTTTAATTACCTATAAAAAGGATGGTGTATCAAAATCCATCATAAATACTGATACCCTGCATATTTTGTACCATAAGTGTACATGTTTTGACTTTTGAGTGTTGAATACCTGGGTGAAAAGAAACATTTGAACCAGATCAACCAACTAATTTGTTCTGTTTGTCCTGTAAGAATTATCAAATAGGATGATTGTTTATGTTAATGGGTAATATACTCATTACATAGTGAAGTAATAGCTATCCAGACTAATCTATCTATCTGTCTATCTATCTATCTATGATTGATTCAATGTGCAAGTGGATGACTTTTTCCCCCAGATTTGCTCTTCATAATATCTCATAGGTGTGCTTCAATAAACCTCTTGTTACTCTCTAATTGCCATATATTTAAATACAATTACAAATTATTTTTTTGTAAAAATTATTAGTGATATTTACAATCCAAGGTTTTTAAGAAAACTGGAGAAAAAAAATAAAGATTAATTAATGTTTAGCAAATAATTGGTATAATAAGGATGCTGTAGACCACACGAAACACATCAAAGGTGCAAATAATAATCAAATATCTATTTCATAATTCTGTTTCCAAAATTAATGTTAATTATCACATGAATAATTATTACATTACTGTAAAAAAAAGTTAATTATTACATTAATACTATATTATTCTGTAAATATTAATAAATATATTACCTTTTAACTATATATAACCATTCAGTGTTAAAATATTGAAAATCTGACTGAAAACATCTTTCATATGTCAATTACAATGCTTAATATATTAGGAAATTAGATCAGATCACTATTTTAATCTCGCCTAGGCAGATTTTAAACTCGCCTAAGTAATATCAGGCAGATTTTAAACTCGCCTGTATGACACCAGATGGATTTTAAACTCGCCTAGGCGAGATTAAAATCCTGGCGTGCTCCATGATGGGATTTTAATCTCGCCTAGGCGAGATTGCGATTGTGATCTCGTCTAGGCGAGTTTAAAATCTGTCTAGCCGAGATCACAATCGCAATCTCGCCTAGGCGAGATCACAATCGCAATCTCGTCTAGGCGAATTTAAAATCCGCCTGGATTTCAATCTCGTCTCTGACATATATATGCTGTAAAAATTAAATCAACAGTGCTTACAGGGAAAAAACGTGCCATTGCCAAAGTTGGACAAAATTTAAGGTATTGATTTTTCATTTATGCTAATAACTTGAAAAATTTGCAAAATCAGATCTAATTTTGGGTAAACAGATGAATCTTGATAAAGTAAAGTTATATTCCTGAAAAAAAATCTCCAGCTTCAGCAATTCTCATCTTAAGTGAGTAAATATATTTCTTGATTTTTTAAAAAGTGCCTCATGTTTGGGCCCATAACTTAAAAAAAATACACAATACTGACATCATTTCTGGCATGTGCATAGTGAATGTATAGAAAAATATTTATATTATATATGATCAAAGTCAGACCAGAGGTTTTGATATTAGGCAGTCTTAAAGTGTAACAATGGGTTTTTCATGGAAAAATAAAGTTGTTCATTAATATCTCAAAGGAATTAAGTCCTAGTGACCAAATTCTTAGCATGATAGGGGATTTTGGAGACATCTAATTGTATGCCAAATTTAGGGAACTTAGAGCTGAAGCTCGGGAGCTGAGCTCTAGCAAACTGCATAACACTAGCTTGATGTAAATAATATGTGACATGGTGCTTGAAAACTTGAATATAATCTACAGTTTTTGATCAGCTGGTTTCAAATTTCTGGTGTTAACAGTTGAAATGCTAACAGAACATGCTTTGAAAATTAAATCCACAGCAGTTACAGGAAAAAACGTGCCATGGTCAAAGTTGGGCAAAATTTAAGGTACCAATTTTTTAATTTTGCTAATATTTTAAAAAATTTAAAAGATTTTGATCTAATTTTGGGTATACAATTTAATTTTGATTAATAAAAGTAATATTACTGGAAAAATGTGCTAAGCTTTAACAAGTTTTGTGTTAAGTGATCAAATTTCTTTCCTGATTATTTACAAAATGCATTATGTTTGGGCCCATAACTTTTTTAAATTATATAATACAGACCTAATTACTGGCATGTACAAAGACAGACCTAATTACTGGCACGTACAAAGGAACTATATAGAGGATTATTTATGGTAAATATGAGGGAAAACAGATGAGTGGTTTTGATATTAGGCAGTCCTGAAGTGTGAAAACAGATTTTTAATAAAAAATTGAGGTTTTTCCCTAATTTCTCAAAGGAATGAAGTCGCAAAGACCCAGTTTTCGGCTTGGTAGGAGATCTTGGGGACATCTAACATTATGCCAAATTTTGGATTCCTAGGTCTTACGGTTTCAAAACGTGCCACATCTACAGACGGACAATCGGACGGAAAGACGACGGACAATGGACCACGACTATAGCTCAGATGACTTATAGTCAGCTGAGCTTAAAATCCAAGAATAAAAAATAAATTTTAAATAAAAATTTTTAAAAAATCCAAGACTTAAAAAAAAATTTTTTTTTTAAACCTAAAAATATATATATGCATGATATGAAAGAAATCTGTCCTTTAGTTTTCAATTTATCATGCTAACAGTACTGTCAAGTGGCAATGGTGGGGTATTAACAGGCGCAAAAGCAAGAAAACGACTCAAGTGGCGCCACCTGTATTAGCATTAGGGTTGGGACGGTTACCGGTATAGGGTATTATCACGATATCTGACAGCTACGGTTATCATACCGTCAACTTTCCTATTATCGCGATACCACGATATCAATTTTGTTCACGATTTTGGTTCACAAGCAAGCCCTTGAAGTTCAAAATAAATTTATTTCAGAGAATCACCTTAATTTTCATAAACCACATGTATTTAAATGCACGCGTGTGGGTGAAACTGTGTGCTTTCAGACTTCGGGATTAGTCGGAAATGTCCGGAAGTAGCAGGATGAATCAGAGAGGACCTAAGCCTGGGAATTCCAGGACAAAATAACATTGTAATGAAAGAGCAATAAATTCACATATTTATGCTTAATTGCATAGAACGAAAATGTCAAAATAAAAGTGTCACAACTGAATTGAACATTCCATACGGGTTGCATATTTTGCCATATAAAATTGGGATGGTATATTTAGCCATGATTGGTATGACACGCTCTCCTAAAAAATTCGCCGGGATTCTCCGGCTTTTATGTAGCTATAGGAAACTGATGGAAAGTTCTGACAAGCGTGATTTGACGATGGGGGCAGGACTTCCCGCGCCTCAAGCTTGCACACCTGCAGGACCTTCATGCAACTTACATCACTTAATGAGTCATTCTGTGGTACTGGCACAATAGGTATAAATGATATTAATACTTAACCCCTTGTATAAGGTCAAGACAAAGGCGGTTGTTATAAATATCATTACTGAAGGCTTATTAATGCCATTATATATAATTAAAAATATCGCGATATCACAGTATATCGCGATAAAATTTGAATAATTATCATGATATCAAAAATCCATATCGTCCCAACACTAATTAGCATAATCGCTGCTGTGACCTTGAAACAAGGCCTACAGGCCTAATGCGAACCTGTGCAGTGAGATTACACCAGGTATAATGATTCAATGCTTAACCATTACTTTTCCAGAACATGTGTAACATGTATATAACAATGCAAGTACTAAACACTTAGAACAAGAAAAAATTAAACAAACATCACTGCTGCAATTCTGGCATGGGTGCACATAACACAAAAACTAGAATATGGGTAGTCAACAAGCTACTACGTGTATCCACCAAAATCAGAGTGGGAATAGAATGAGGTGTGTTGCATAAAAGCCTGGATGTCTGCAGCTGAAATGCGTATGTAGGTTGCGCCACCTATCACAAAATCCAGAAAGCTGTCCAAGATGTATAAACATGCAAAATTTTAGGCAGATAAGTCAAACCACTACTGAGATATGAGTGATTTTAGCCCATGGCAGAAAAACAGTTGGATCCTGTGCAAAAATGGTGGCAGGTGGCCACCAATTTTGTGTATGATTAAGAGATATGTGAGATCTATACCCATGCAAAATTTCAGGAGGATATGTCAAACCAGTCTTCATATATAAGCCTGAATGTCTGCAGCGTATACATAAATATAGGTGGCGCCACCTGCCACAAAATCGAGAAAGCTATCCAAGATGTATAAACATGCAAATTTTTAGGCAGATAAGTCACACCACTACTGAGATATGAGTGATTTTAGCCAACAGCAAACAAACAGACGGACACTGTGCAAAAATAGTGGCACGTGGCGCCACCAATTTTGTGTATGATTAAGAGCTATGCGAGTTCTATACACATGCAAAATTTCAGGTTTATATGTCAAACCGGTCCTGAGAAATAAGCCTGAATGTCTGCAGTGTATACATAAATGTAGGTGGCGCCACCTGCCACAAAATCCAGAAAGCTATCCAAGATGTATGAACACGCAAAATTTTAGGCAGATAAGTCAAACCACTGCCGAGATATGAGTGATTTTAGCCCACGGCAGACAAACTAATGGGACCTGTTGCAATAACATTTTACTGGACTTAAGCCCAGTTTGGAGCCTAAATACCATGATTTCAATTGTGACGTCATAATGGTTACCATGGTGACACACAGATGCCCCCGGGGCTAAAGTCACCTACATGACTTAAGTCACCTTATTGCAACACACCCATGGACGCTGTGCAAAAATGGTGGCAGGTGGCACCACCAATTTTGTGTATGATTAAGAGCTATGTGAGATCTATACACATGCAAAATTTTTGCCCAATTGGTCAAAAGGTTCCTGAGATAGGAGCTTGGATGTCTGCAGCGTAAATTTGAATGTAGGTGGCGCCACCTGTGATAAAACAAGAAAGCTGTTAAGGATGTATATAAACCTGCAAAATTTCAAGTGGATAAGTCAAACCACTGCCGAGATATGAGTGATTTTATCCCAAAGCATATAAACAGATGGACGCTGTGCAAAAATGGTTGCAAGTGGTGCCACCCGTTTTGCGTATGATAAAGAGCTCTGGGAGATCTATAAACATGCAAAATTTGGCCCAGCTGGTCAAACTGTTCCCGAGATATGAGTTTGGATGTCTGCAAATTTCAGGTGGACAAGTCCAACCAATGCAGAGCTATTTTAACCCAAGGCAGATGAACAGATGGACCCGTGCACTATTTGAGTGTATATTATAAAGCTATCCAGGGGCTACATTTGTGCACAATTTTTAGCCTAATCAGTCAAACGGTTCCCGAAATATGTGGGTTTATGTGTGGAAACAGATGCACAAATGGACGCTGGGCAGAGGAAGGGTCAGGTGTCAACCAAAAATGAGGGCGCAGCAATTCACACGTGTCCTGATCATAATTTCTAATTTTAAAAAAATTCTGCCCTGTGGTTACAGAGTTCTCCGGAAACCTATGCGGCAGCGGCAGCCGCGGCGTCCAACTGAAAACATGGTATCCGAAAAACTGTTTTGGTGTATACAACAAGCAAATTAAAGGAATTTATGTCCTCCGCTTTCACCTTTAAGCCGGGATGATTTTAAAGTGTGTGGTGACTAAGTAGAAATAGTATTAACCCTGCTCAAAAGATGGCAGCACTTGATAGTTATTGCCAAATATTCAAGTATTTTATGTCTACTGATTGAGACACCTGTCTGTGATTAGTGAAACTAAATGTGGTGATTCATCATATAATAAATGAAATATTATATTGTATTAAATTATAATCTTGTGAGACAGGCACTCCAAAACCAATTCCAGCCAAGGTAAGTGTGAGAGCAATCACTGTCCCAAATTTGAATGAAATCGGATAAAATTTAGGAGAGTTATCGCATGGAAAGAAAACCTGACGGACAGACAAACCCAACTCAATGTCCCCTGTTCCTTCCAAGGAAGTGGGAGACAATTAATACCCCCAAGCAGGTTTGGCATTCTTCCTGGATGATAGGTATTTCTTCCCTTCCTAGGGAAGTTAGGGAAATTTCTGGGAAGAAAAGAAAGTTTCTGGGAATAAAATGAATTTAGGGAAGAAACTGTTGACATTTTCCACCAACTGTTATTAGACATGTAAACATATTTAACAGAGAATCACAGAATAATGTAGTACAAGTATTCATTATTTACACATTGTTATTCATTATTTATACAATAAATTAGAAATTTTACTGAATTTAATTAATTAAATAAATAGAACTGATAGTATGAGAACAGTAACACTGTCACTATGCCTAAGACTGAGACTGATCAGTTCCATCAGTGTTTTGAATTCATGCTGAAAACATTTACTCCCAAAATATCTATTGCACGTTTTTTGTTAGACCTGTGGTTTTTACCTGAATCTCTGTTCACTGGTTTGGGTTAGTCCCAAAATGTCTGCTGGATATGATCTACTAGTAAAAGGGTGATTTTCAGTTGTTTCCACATTCCTTTAATTCCTAGGTATATATAATAAACATATAATTATTAATTAACCAGTTAGTACCAATAATTAATTAAGGAAGCTACTCGCAACCTTAAAGTTTGATAATCGTTCATAGCTGAATGGACTCCCACATGTTCACTATGCTAAATGATAGAACAAATCTTTAACAAAGAAGTTTAAATAGCCTTTGATCCTTAAACTTGATCTTTAAGAATCAAAATAATAAGTAATAGATTAGTAGTAGAAGCCTTTAGACATTTTGGAATTCCTCTAATTTCCTATAGTAGATGTTATGGGAGAATGAAAAGTAGATAAAAACATTTGAACCCAAGTACAGGATTTTAAGCCTGTTAATAAAACACAGTAAAATACATCCATTTAGACAGATTAGATCACTCATAATCAATTCCTCTCAAGCATAATGAAAGCATTTAAAACTCACCCAATCACCTTCAAAGCTTGTTGAATTTATAAAAAATAGCTTCTTCCCTTTAAAATAAACTGTTACCCGCCAAAATATTTCCCTGAAACCATTTGCTTACTCCTGTAAACCAGTGTTAAACAGTGGACCAGGTGCAATCACAGGGGTTGTATCGCCCAGCCACGACACGTGTCAATCAGGAGATGCCCTGACTTGGTCTTATTATGGTGAACAGACACACTTGGACTGTGTTTACCAACACGCAGAGTCATAACAAGGTCTTAAACAACCGTATGCGAGGTACTGAGACTGTGTGCTGGGGTGGATTTTCGGGAAAACTTTTATAAAGCAAAACTGAACTGATAGTGTGAAAGAATAGACATGTATGATATTGCTCCTGATCATGTCCCTTAAACTAGTATAGAGACCTTGTTTAAACTTCAATACTCAAGTTGCAGCAGAATATATAAAATGATAAAGTGAAAAAGTATGGGGTTTTTCCAGTTAAATTTGTGTCCATTTTCTCATTTTAATTATGCCTTTACTTCTTGTGACCTTTTTCTGACCAAAATCGTAAATTTTTCTGCAGACCACGTGATTTTTTCACTGACTTTTTTTCCTACCCAAAATTGTTCCTTTATTTTGTGAGACTTTTTTCCCCCTATGATTTTATTTCCTAGAGTCTTTTATTAAATCTGTGTTGTTTATATTGTAGTTGCTTAGTTTAAATTTTTAAAAGATATGGTTAGTTACTTAAAAATTATAATTGCTTATCAAGTATAAATTTAGAATTTAACTTTTCTGGGGCATTTTAATCAAATATGCAACTTTTGCTCCATTCAACCTGTGACTTTTTTATATATTTTTTCCTACACAAACCTGATGACTTCACTTTCATTTTCACCCATGTTTGTGACTTTTTTCCGCGACTTTGTTTCCAAACCAAAATTATGCCTTTAATTTCTCAGAATTTTTCGGGTCATCTTTGCTGCTTCGTAGTCCTTTCAGCCCTGCCACGCCACTGGTCCATCAAAATGTTGGAAATTCCAAAAGTGCAAGAAACAGCTGGTGAGCGACTGGGAGTGTGACACAGATGTAAACAGAGCGATAATGGAAGCTTTCACTGATCACATCCCGGTAGTTCCGGGTAGTGAGCACCTTTAAGACCTTAATTTTGTGATCCGTCATTGATCATTCCCGTAAATCAAAATAACGTCTGTTTTGTTACCTGAGATCCTCTGCCTGTTGAAAAAGGTCTCGGACAAATCGCAACATGCCATTTCGCGCGTTCTCCATGTTGTTGACAGCTCAACGCCAGGAATTCATAAAATTGCCACCAGATGGAACCAGGAGTCATCAGCATCTTGCCCCTAAGATCGCCAAAAAACTGACCCATAAATTCGAGAACAAGGCGGGGGAGCAAATATTGGGTTGGTGGCTGATATGTATTATTTAAAATAAGTTCTTAAAATTTAGTTATGAAAATTTAATATATATATATATATATATATATATATATATATATATATATATATATATATGATTATTTGTAAAACTATACGTAACATTTAGGCCCTAAGTCTATGAAAATTACAAGTATATTTTTTTATTTCACCCTGTTTTCCTAAATTTTAATTATAGGTACATCACGTAGGAAATGGGAGGCAAAATCCCCTCTATTCTTCTCTTAATTGATTTTGCATAACGCAGTCAAAATATACGGGGTTTAGGTATATATCAACTTGTGGCCGGCTTAAATATTTATATTTCTTCAAAATTAGGATACTTACTGGAAAGTAACTTGTTGATGTCAAATGTGAAAATGCGCATCATTTTTTATATATTACATCATGCATATCATCTTTTAAAATTTATTCTCGTGGTAAAATAACTGTTGAAATGTTCAAGTCGTAAGTAACACTTTTTTACCGGCTTCTGTGGTCAATACAGCGCACCGGACCCAGCAGAGCACATGTCGTGATTTCGAGTGTCAATCCAGGAGCCGTAAAAGTTTTTTATGGTCGACCCTTACCTCTTTAGGGCAACGGGAAGGCCGTGCCTCACTCATAGGCGAATGCAATTTGAGAGGTTCAGATTGCAGCAGACTTTAATAACGGAAAGAATCCCTGCCTCCTTCGTTATAGAAATATTTGGATCATCATCCAATCTTTATATGGAGTAAATGACCAAGCTATTCATTAAAATTCTCAGCTTAACTAGAATACGGGTAGTCGACAAGCGACTACGTGTATCCGCCAAAATCAGAGTGGAAACGCTGAAGTGAGGCATGGACTGAGTGGCAAGGGGAAATAGAGTGAGGTGTATTGCATATTAGCGTGGATGTCTGCAACCTAAATGTGAATGCATGTTACGCAACCTACCACAAAATCCAGAAAGCTATCCAGGATGTATATGCATGCCGACTTTCAGGTGAATTAGTCAAACCACAGAGAGATATGAGTGATTTTAACCCTAGGCAGACGAACAGACGTTTGGACACTGTGCAAACATGGTTGCAGGTGGTGCCACCATTTTTAGTGTATGTTATAAAGCTATCCAAGGGCTACATTTGTACAAAAAAAAATTCCAGATCGGTCAAACGGTTCCCGAGATATGTGGGTTTATGTGTGGAAACAGACGCACAAATGGACGCTGGGCAGAGAGGAAAGGTCAGAGGTCAACGCGAATTGGTTAGGCACCAGTTCACATGTGACCCGATAATTGGTGCAAGTTTCGGAAAAATCAGTCAAGTAGTCTCAGAGGAGTACTCCGGAAACGAATACGGCGGCGGCGGAACCCGGTCAAAAACATAGTAACCGCAAAACTTCGTTTTGGCGGATACAATAATTGGAAAGTAATTAACTGTGGATTATATAATAATCTAATTGCTAGGGAATAAACAATAAATCTGAAAAATGAAAATTTATGGCAAAAAAAAAAAAAAAATAGGGAAAAGAAATAGAAAAATGAGAGAAATTCAGTTCAACAGGGGGGCACGCGCGCGAGACCAGGTTTTGTTAAAAAAAGAACTTTCGGTTAAACGGTTAGGGGTATGTCGGCAATCAAGTACGTACGACAGTTAATGCCATGTTACCTGCATGGGGAATACTGTATTTCTTTTCGACCTACGCAATGGACGACTGGGATATAGGCCTTTAAAAATATTAGATTCATTGCAGAGCTTGATCGGTAAATATCCGTCTAACCCGTTTTTTAGTGTGTGTGTGTGGGGGGGGGGGGGGGGAGGGGGGCGTAAGTGCCCTTTTTTCAACAAATTTCTGATTGGGTTGCAGCCATGGGCCCCCGATATTTAGGGAGCCCCCAGAATAAGTTAATAAAACGTGTAAAACGGATTTCAATGCTAGATTGATTTGATGAGGATGGAGGATGCTCAATTATGTCAACAATGCCTTAACCGTTTGGTAAATGAACTCAAACGATCTTGTTTGAATAAGGAAAAGTTGATCTGTGGAACAGATCTAGTATGTCCCCCGCCTGATGTGGGAATATTAAGAAAAAAGTTGTGAATATATTTATAAAATTTGAGATGGGTCAATATCACACAGCCAGAATACCTCTGCAACCTTATAAACTGCGTGAAGGCCATTCATTTTCGAAAATGATTTGGCCCTTCATAAGGTACGTCAATGCTTCAAGTTTGGTGACTGTACCTCAAATTCTTATTCCATTAACATCATTTCAGCTGATCGCCGCTGTGACCTTGAAAATGCGTCAAAGCCATCTATGTTCGAACTTGACATAGCCCTTGATAAGGTCCATCAATGCTGCAAGTTTGGTGACTGTATCTGAAATTCTTCTTGAGTTACAGCGTTAACAAATATGTGACGGACGGACGGACAGAAGGTTGGACGGACGGACGGAAAGACAGACGGATGGACACTCACCATTTCTATGTCCCCCGCCTACGGCGCCTTCGGTAACTACATTAGCAAGTCATCAAAAATACTTTGGATAATTCCACTCTCGGGATAAATAATGTGAAATTTGAAATTGTTTTCTGTGGTCCTTTTGCAGGGGTTCCTGTTGTACGCACTGCCCGATTACGTTGGTCAATGAGTGCAATCACAGTCCGAAATTTCCCAAATGTGATCCAGTTGTCTTTATTTATTTTGAAATGTAACGCAGTATATTATATATATGTAACGCAGAAATATTATATTTCTATTAATTTATTTATAATACAGGATCAGCCTGCCTCAATACCTTTGTACCATTTTATAACAAAAAACAAGTGGCCCATGGGCCTTGACGCTCAGCTTAATTTGACTGGGTGCTCATTTCTTTTATTAATGTTATATATTGTCTGTGAGAATAGCCAATGACTAATGTTAATACCTTTAAAAATGGACAGAGAATAAAAAATCAGGATTCATAGACCTGCCCGGGATCCCCCTGGATTTCACAATGGAGTAACATTAGAAGATTCTAGGCCTATCAGATACAATTTGTGCCCTGTCTGACTTTCTGGGTGCTCAAAATCCTGTTTTCGGCCTGTAGGTCGCTAAATGTAGGTCACCATGACCTAATTTCAGGTTTCCAAGTAGATATGCCTAGAATCACCAATGATATTGTGTTAGAAAATTCTAGGCCTAAGAGATACGATTTGTCCCATATGACATTCAGGGGGTTCAAATGACATCTTTTTCCTATAGGTCGCAGCATATAGGTCACAGTGACCTAATTTTAAATTTCTACGAACATTTGCCTAGGCTCTCCCTAAATGTCAGGTTGGAGGATTCTAGGCCTAATGGATACAATTTGTGCCCAAACTGACTGTCTTGGTGCTCAAGATCATGTTTTCGGCCAGTAGAACACAAAATATAGGTCAATATGACCTAATTTCAGGTTTCCATGGAGATTTGCCTAGAAACTCCAAGGATATTGTGTTAGAAGATTCTAAGTCCTAACATATACGATTTGTCCCCATCTGACATTCAGGGTGCTCTTATGACATCTTTTCCCTATAGGTCGCAGAATATAGGTCACAGTGACCTAATTTTATGTTTCCAAGAACATTTACATCAGGTTCTCTCTTCGGGTGTGTCTTCGGGCTCTGAAATCTAAACCGAGTTGGTTGTTCTCAACTGCTTCTTCTAACTCTTAAAACCTAAAATTCATGTCTTGAGTTCGATTGCTTCTGGTGATGAACTCAACAGTTGCGTCCGAGGGAACTTTCCTGGATAATTTTCAGATTTCCATGGCAAGTTAGGACAGGCTTCCACCTTTGTTACGCAACCTTGGTCGCAGCTGAGCACGGTAGACTCGAGATTCGAGTGCCCAGGTCTAGTTCTAGGTCATATAACACTCTGGGTCTGATCTTGTTTGCTCGCCGCCGGATGCAGGGCTTTGGTTTGGTCTGACCATCCATTCAGTTGATAAATACGTCCAAACTGTTCAAGGTGATTCAGAGGATTCATAAAACGTGCAGTAGATACTTGACTACATGCTGGAGCCATGAAAATCTCCAGAGTAGATCGTACGTGGGTCTGATTAACTTGATTTGCTTACATCGTATTAGCAGAATGGGAAAGTAGACTCATACTTCTCATAAACAAATGTGGAACTTCTTAGCTGAATCTGAAAGTAGACTCATACATCTAATAAATAAAAGCGAAACTTCTAAGCTGAAAGGGAAAGTAGACTTACACTTCTCATAAACAAATGTGGAACTTCTTAGCTGAATAGGATAGCAGACTCATAGTTCTCATAAACAAATGTGGAACTTCTTAGGTGAATTGGAAAGCAGACCAATACGTTTCATAAAAGAGTGTGCAACTTCTTAGTTGAAGGGGAAAGTAGGCTCAAACGTCTCATAAAAAATGTGGAACTTCTTAGTTGAACGAGAAAGTAGACCCTTACTTATTAAAAACAAATGAGGAACTGCTAAGCTGAAAGGGAAAGAAGACTTACGCTTCTCATGAACAAATGTGGAACTTCTAAGCTGAATAAGAAAGAAGACTTACGCTTCTCATGAACAAATGTGGAACTTCTTAGCTGAATGGGAAAGTAGACTCATACTTCTAATAAATAAATGTGGAACCTCTAAGCTGAAAGGGAAAGAAGACTTACACTTCTCAAAAACAAATGTGGACCTTCTTAGCTGAAAGGGAAAGAAGACTTACACTTCTCATAAACAAATGTGGACCTCCTTAGCTGAAAGGGAAAGAAGACTTACACTTCTCATAAACATATGTGGAACTTCTTAGCTGAATGGGTAAGTAAACTCATACTTCTCATAAACAAATGCGGAACTTCTTAGCTGAAAGGGAAAGAAGAAATACACTTCTCATAAACAAATGTGGACCTTCTTAGCTGAAAGGGAAAGAAGAAATACATTTCTCATAAACAAATGTGGACCTTCTAAGCTGAAAGGGAAAGAAGACTTACACTCCTCATAAACAAATGTGGACCTTCTTAGCTGAAAGGGAAAGAAGACTTACACTTCTCATAAACAAATGTGGACCTTCTTAGCTGAAAGGGAAAGTAGACTCATACTTCTCCTAAACAAATGCGGAACTTTTTAGCTGAAAGTGAAAGAAGACTTACACTTCTCATAAATAAAAATGTGAACTTCTTAGCTGAAAGTGAAAGAAGACTTACACTTCTCATAAACAAATGTGAAACTTCTAAGCTGAATGGGAAAGTAGACTTACACTTCTCATAAACAAATGTGGACCTTCTTAGCTGAAAGGGAAAGAAGACTTACACTTCTCATAAACAAATGTGGAACTTCTTAGCTGAATGGGAAAGTAGACTCATACTTCTCCTAAACAAATGCGGAACTTCTTAGCTGAATGGGAAAGCAGACACATCAGTCTTCTTGGCATGGTAGTTTCAGACTGCTTCGTGAACCACCATCTCTTCTTGACAATATGTATGTATGGACTGCAGATTTATTGTTTTACAGATTCTGATTCTGCAAATGAACTCTGCACAGTGGTTTAAAAATTACCTTATGGGTCATGACGCTAAGTTGATTAGGAAGACATCAGAAAAGGAATTTTATCATCTGAATGCCAAATTTTGTAGCATCCCCATTCAACTGGAGCTATTAAAGTTCTTCAAACTCAAAAAGAATAAAAAGTTTCTTGATAATATGTCCAGGCATTCCATGAAATCTAGCCCTTTTTTTGTTTGCAGTCAGCAGAGCTAAAAAATGACCATGCAGATTTTTGAAAGACATCCCTGGATGTCAAGACAGATGATTCTAGGTCCAACCGTAAATTTTGTACCCTGTCTGTGTGTGGGCTTAAAATGTTTTGGCCCTTAATATAGGTCACCATGACCTAATATCAGGTTTCCATGGAGATTGCCCAAGATGTTTTGGCCAGTAGCACGCAAAATATGTCATTTTGACCTAATTTCAGGTTTCCATTGAGATTGCCCAAGACTTTCCTGTATATTACATTGGAACATTCTAGGGTTAGTAGATTCAATTTGTGCCCATCTAATTTTCAGGGTGTTAAAAATCACGTTTTTGGCCCAAAGTTCACAAATCAAAGGACACAATGACCTTTATTTCAGGTTTCCATGCAAATTTACCCAGGACTTGTCTGAAGTTCATGTAAGAAGATTCTAGGCCTAGTGGATACAATTTGTACACGATCTGATTGACTGTGTGCTCAAAATCATGTTTTCAGCCTTTAGTTAGCAAAACATAGGTCACCATGACCTAAATTCAGGTTTCCTCTGGACCTCTTTTGATGTTGTTACAGGTGCTCTTTTTATTATGTGACACGGGCGTAATCGTTGTCATGTTTAGCCTTGGAGTTTCACGCTTGGTCGTGGGTCACGTGATGAGCCTGGTATGTGGAGATACACAGCGCTGTTTTTCTGGAGAATTCCTGAAACGCGTGTAGACTGTGTTGTGCAAGATCTTATGGACTGTTCGAGAAGTGGAAATTTCTCGGCTTGAGGTGTGAAGGTATATAAGGGGACCATGTTTAAGAACGGGAGAGCAAAGAAGATTCAAGTGGACGCAGAAGCGTGTGTCAGATTCTAGGACCTTATCCGACTAATGCGGCAATTATAGATTTTCAAAGACTTTCTCCTGGATTTTATACATTTGGACTTCAGTTTACTTTCTGGGTTGTTGCAAGAACTTTCCACTGGACTGTCATTCTGCGAGAGTTTATATTTAAAGGACTTATCGTGGTGACGGTGTTGGTATCCAGGTACTGTGCACATTATTTTTCTATGTGATTGTATTGACTTGTTGCTATACCGCTGTTTTACTGTATAATTGTATTGATTTAGTGTATTATATTGTTAGGGTTGTTTTAAGAATAAATTATAGTTATTTGTTAACAAAAAACCACTGACTTCTTTATTCATTCCCAAGACATTTCACGCTGCTTAGTGTTACAGGATTTGATTTTTTTAAATCTCCGTTACAGGATTTGTGTTCATCACCCATACGTGATTTGTTTATATTAGGTTCCGTAACATAAAATTAAAGGCTCGTCCGGGATGCTTAATAGTTTTCAATTTATTAGGCCTTGACCTGGACACGTTGTTTTCCCATACACTGTTTACAAGATTACATACTTTTTACAGTACCTTGCTTACAGGATTTATCTCAGTGGTTTTTTGTTATTGTTTTGACATCTTAACATGGCAGATTTCAAACCTGAGACATTTGTTGACGATCCCGACCCTGATCAACTTGAACAGTTGTCAAAAGAACAGTTGTTGCGTTTGGGACAACACTTAAGGCTAAATGTGAAAAGGGCTTTGAGAAAGCCTGATATCATTGCTAAAATCATGCAAGATCTTATTAGCAAAGGTTTAATTGAAGAGACTGAAGTTGAAACATAAAAAAATGACAGCCTTGCTATGCAATTAGAATTGAAAAAGTTGGAAATGCAACATAAGCTAGCATTAAAACAGAATTAGAAAAACAAAGAGAAGAGAGGGAAGAACATGAAATGTTAGAAAGAGAAAGACTAGAAAAAAAAGAAATTGAGTTAAAAAGACTGGAGTTGGAGAGACTTAAAGTAGAACACAGTCTAAGTGCTGCCCCAACTCACAGTTTTGGTGTTATTAAACACATAAGACTTGTCCCACCTTTTCAAGAAAACAGAGGTTGATAAATATTTCTTACACTTTGAGAAGGTAGCTGAAAATTTAAAATGGCCTCAGGAAAATTGGACTATGCTGTTACAAAGTGTATTGACAAGCAAGGCTAGAGAAATTAATATAGAGCTTTCAGTAGAAGCTGCTGCTGACTATGACCTGGTAAAACGGTTAATCCTAAAAGGTTATGAGTTAGTTCTAGAAGCTTACCGCCAGAAATTTAGAAATTGGGAAAAGCGCAAAGAACAGACCTACGTCGAATTTGCTAGGACAAAAGAGCAGTTGTTTGATCGCTGGTGTAGTTCTAAAATGTAATGAAAGATTATGACAATTTGCGCCAGTTGATTTTGCTTGAAGAATTTAATCGCTGCATTAACGCAGATGTTAAAACTTTTCTCGATGAGAAAAGTCCTGAAACACTTGACATTGCTGCTCAATTAGCTGATGATTATTCATTG
Organism: Sipunculus nudus; assembly: GCA_026874595.1. Taxonomy (NCBI): domain Eukaryota; kingdom Metazoa; phylum Annelida; class Sipuncula; order Golfingiida; family Sipunculidae; genus Sipunculus; species Sipunculus nudus. The sequence goes on from CM049312.1 coordinate 50,784,829, forward strand.
ACACACAAAATGTCCTTTACTAGCAAATCAAACCAGTTATTCACAAACAAGAAAGTAAATCAGTATGGTCAAAAGAAGTTTAAAGCGAATAAACCAAATAGCAAACCTTCTGGGTTTGTTTCAAAATCTATGCATAGCATAGTACAAGAGCCAGGCTCTTTTCATGTAAATAAGGGGTACAACTCCTTTGTTGACTCAAATAAAGAGTTTGATGCTACAGAGGCCCAAGTGCCTTCTAAATCCAAAGAAGAATCCGTAGCTTGCGGGGTAAAAACCTAAGTTGATTCCTGCGAGGAATTTAATAAGGCTAGGTCCTTTCAAGACTCCTGCGAGGAGTATTCTCTGGAAAAGGCTAAGTCCTTTTATGACTCTTGCGAGAGTATTTCAAATGAGGCCAGGTCCTCTTATGACAAACAGAAGTTTGTTTCTGCTGAGGAAAATTCCTCTGTTGACTCCCATGAGGAGTTTGGTAAGGATGTAGATTCCTTAAATGACTCTGAAACAGAGTTTATGACTGACACTGTCAATGTCAGTTCTTTGTTTGATGAAGCTGAGGTAGTAGATTCCTCTCCTGACTCTGAAATGGAGTTATTTGAGCCATTCATACATGATGGTTTTGTATCACTTTCAAGTAATTTTTCAGATTCTACCCTTATTAGAATTTTGAGGGACACAGGTTCAGGCCAGACTCTCATGTTAGCAAACACTTTGCCATTTTCTAATAGGTCCTTTACTGGTGCACATACACTTGTTAATGGTGTGTTTTCAGACAGGCACACTTCAGTTCCGCTTCACAGTATCCATTTTAAGTCAGATTTGATTTCTGGGAATATAACTGTTGGCATAAGAACTACTTTACCCTTCAAGGGAATTCAGTTGCTACTAGGCAAAGATATTGCAGGTGATAAAGTACAGCCTGTACCAATAGTGACAGAAAAGCCGTCACTTGATCAGGACACTGATCCGGAAAGTCAGGAAAATCCTGGTTTGTATCCTTCATGTGCTGTAACTAGATCTATGGCCAGGAAAAACACATGAGGATAATGGTCCAGATAATAACACTCTGGGAGTCACAAGTAACTCGTCTAATAACTTGCCCATACAAGATGCAGCATTCTCAAGGTCAGTACTTATTGCGGAACAGCATAAGGACCCTGATATTTCATGTTTGTTTCCCAGGGCAGTTTCTAAAGATGAGCTGACACAGAACCCAGTTTGTTTCTATGTCAAAAATGGAGTGCTTATGTGTTAATGGCGACCACCTGATGTATGTGCTGATGATGAGTGGGCCATCAAACATCAAATAGTAATACCCAAAAGCTTTCGCAGTGAAGTTCTAAGCATGGCACTTGAGGCTCCTTTGTCTGGCCATTTAGGTATAAATAAAACTTATCAGAAAGTTAGTACACACTTCTGGCCTAACCTCAGGAAAGATGTTGTACAATATTGTAAATCATGCAATAAATGCCAGATGGTAGGCAAGCCCAATCAGAATCCTCCTAAGGCCCCACTTAGGCCTATTCCTGCTTTCGAGGAATCATTCAGTAGGGTTAGTGTTGATTGTGTTGGACCACTGCCCAAAACAAAATCTGGACATGAATACTTGCTGACAATTATGTGCGCATCTACCAGGTTCCATGAGGCAATACCACTGCGCAAAATTAATGCCAAAAGTGTGGTCAAAGCTCTGACCAAGTTTTTTTTACAACTTTTGGATTACCATCTGTCCAGTAAAAAAATCTGTCCAGTATGACCAAGGGTCTAATTTTATGTCTGGCATATTCCAACAAGTTATGCTTGAGCTAGGTATAAAACAGTACAGCTCTTTGCCTTACCATCCTGAAAGTCAGGGCGCACTCGAGCGTTTTCACGAGACATTAAAAAACATGATCAGAACTTATTGCTATGACACACAGAAAGACTGGGATGAAGGAATCCACCTATTGCTGTTTGCTGTCAGAGAATCCTTTCAAGAGTCCTTGGGTTTCAGTCCCTTTGAACTAGTTTTTGGACACTCCGTTCGCGGACCATTGAAACTGCTCTTGAGTGAAAATCCTGATTCTCTTAGTTTACTGCAGTATGTCTCAGACTTTCGCACTAAACTACACAATGCTTGTGAGATTGCAAAGTCAAATCTAAAATCTGCACAAAGTAAAATGAAAACAGTATGACAAGCACACTGTAAGTAGGACGTTTGAGCTTGGTGAAAAGGACCTTGCCTTACATTCCATCCCTGGCAGACCTCTGCAAGCCAGGTACTTTGGTCCTTACATTGTTGACAAGAAAGTCAGTGATTTAAATTACATACTGTTGACACCAGATCGGCATAAAAAGAAACAACTGTGCCATGTTAACATGTTGAAACCATATTATGACAGAAATAGCACATCAGATGTTGTACAAAATGTTACTGCTGTTAATTGTGTAAACACTGACCCTTTCCCAGTTAAAGAAATACTGATTGTTAGTGTGATGAAGACATTCAATGTTGTGCAGTACCATTAAAAAACTCAGACGTGCTTAACAAACAGGATGCCAAACTGTCACACCTTACCGTACACCAACAACAAGACCTCAAGAACTTGCTGCGGAATTATGAACATTTGTTTAGTGACATTCCAACACGAACTAACATGTTGTGCCATGACGTCGATGTTGGCGAGGCAAGCGCAGTCAAGCAAAATCCATATAGACTGAATCCAGAAAAGCAAAAGTATCTATAGGATGAGATTCAATATTTGCTGGACATTGATTTTATTGAACCTAGTAACAGTAACTGGAGTTCACCATGTATTCTTGTGCCAAAACCTGATGGAAGTTACCGTATGTGCACAGATTATTGAAAACTGAACTCTGTCACCAAGACTGACACGTTCCCAATTCCGAGGATCAATGATTGTATTGATAGAGTCGGAAGCTCCAGGTATGTTTCCAAGTTTGACTTGCTAAAAGGATTCTGGCAAGTTCCACTGACAGATCGAGTGAAAGAAGTGTCCGCATTTGTGATGCCGCAAGGACTGTACCAGTATAAAGTTATGCCGTTTGGCATGAAGAACTCGCCAGCCATGTTCCAGTGCCTCATCCATATGGTTGTCAAGGACATTCAGGGCTGCAACGCATATACTGATGACCTCATCGTGTACAGCGACACCTGGGAGAAACATCTGCAAATTTTTCGCGACCTCTTCAAAAGACTAAGTGAAGCACGTCTGACTGTCAACTTAATAAAATCTTAATTTTGTCATGCACAAGTAACATCTTTGGGTCATATTGTAGGGCAGGGTCCGGTAAAACCTGTTGATGCTAAAATGAGTGCTATTTCTGCATTTCCTAGACCAGAGAAAAAAAAGGAAATAATGCGTTTTCTTGGTATGGTTGGATACTACAGGGAGTTTTGTCCAAATTTTGCTGCTGTAGCTGAACCTTTGACTAATTTGTTAAAGAAGAGACAAAAGTTTGTATGGAATGTTCAGTGTGAAAATGCATTTCAGAATTTGAAAGCAATTCTGCAAAGTTCACCAGTTTTGGCGGCTCCAGACTTTTCTGTACCTTTTAAGTTAGCTGTAGATGCTAGTGATACTGCTGGTGCTGTGTTGTTACAAGAAGGGAATGATGGCATAGATCATCCAATTTGTTATTTCTCAAGAAAGTTTAATGCAAACCAGAACAAGTGACCCATGGGTCACGGTGCTCAGCTGAAGCTGAAATTTTTGCAAATGCAAAATATTCAAAATATTCTATTGTAATGTTTTTCATTTTTATATGCATATGAGAAGCTAAGAGGAAAGGGGCCCTCCTACTTGGTTATAGTAAAGTTCTAAATATATGATTGCAAACTAATACTCTGACAAGACTGTCATGAAGAAAAACAGTCAACAAGTTTTGAGATTCTGTGAAGCATATGAAAAATTTACAGATGGACATGCAAGTGGACAGAATGGACTAATACCTTTATTTCACTTTCAAGGGAATAATGCATTTAAGTTTAGATATTAGCCTATTTTTTTAGCATATTTACTTTTTCCATTAATAGTTTTTATCTTATCCATTTTTTTTATTTACAAGTTTTATAAATTTGTAATAAAAAAACCTGAAAATATAAGTTAAAATATTAGAATTCTAGGTTGCAATCATTATATATCCAGCGTGTAGTTCATATTGGGTCATATTATGCATACACATATTTTTTATTATTTTAAAATCACAAATGTTTAAACTGAATTTAAAAGAAAATAATGCCACAACATGGCATCTACAAGATTATTCCTTGAATCACTATTAAAAAGTTTTTCACATTGGAGTTTTCAGTACATGCTTAATTTTATTCACTGAAATAAAATAAAAGATTCAGTAAATTTGATAAAATAAAAACACCTTTTCAAATAAAGTAAACACACTGTTGGTTAAATGAGGGACAAAACATATCATTGTGCTAATTACTATCTCAGCTATAATTTATTACTGGAATTACCAGTCAATTTCACACCTGGTGAAGTTTTTACTCTTCTGAAGTAAGGAATTACTTATCTGATGAACATCCACACTTTCATAGCAATACACCACTTTTTGGACACAATTAAATGTGCTCTTTAATCATTGTAACCCTGGTGGTACAATACAAAATCTAAAATGTAGCATAGCCAAGAATAAAATAAAATACAGAAAATTATAACATTCATCTAGTTCATGCACCATCTGGGGGGGGGGGGGAGTGCAGGGCAGAGGGGAAGCCTGCTAGTAGTGGCCAAGCTGAGCCAAGGCAAGCTGTCTGGGGTGGGTTACATAATGCAAGTTAAGGCTAATCTGATAAAGTTTTTCAGATGACTAATTTTTTGCATAAAATTTCGTGATGCTAACTCTTGCCGTTTTCAAGTTACCGTAAATCTTGTTTTTATGGCCGCACGTCTATTTATAGCCGCACCCTGAGTTTGCAACGTCTCTTAAAGGAGCTCCCAGTGAGGTCCAAATACCTAAAACCCCCCTTAAAGGCCGCACCCCGACTCGGTCTCTGGCCTGATGGGTAAGATAATTAGTTGCACGTAGCAAAATAAATCACGACATAGCTGCTTTAATGAAGACTAGAATAAAAAAGTATTAATTACAGAGGTTAAATATGTTGGCAGATTACGTATATTAAACATATTTAACGCTCGAGATAGGGACAATATAGATATTTTGTCCCTAACGACTTTTGCACATGGATTGGCAGGCATTTATCAGAAAAAGAAAGATTCCCCGAACGATCGTTTCTTTGAATGGTGGTTACGCAAAACGATTCTTGTATGCATCAGCACGCTTCTTTGCATGTAAAAGACCATAGTATGAACACTGAATTGAGGTTTATATGTATATTTATTGAAGCAAAAAGCCTGAATACTATCCACTATTACGCACCATCACGCAGTAGCGTTCAGGGGGCGACATGATGGCTAAGACTGCTGAGACTGTCAGATTTTCAACCTGCGGGAACTTAATCACGGCTCGTGGTATACATATAAAAACTTATATGTAGAACCTTGACATGTATATCTTTCGTGTGATATATAACTTGTTATAAAAAATCTTGGTAATTGTCACCAAATAATACGTTTAAAACACCCCAACTGTAACACAGCGGCCCGTTGGGCATGGTCAAGCAACACTGAAGTAAATGCCTACTTTAAACTCATTTGCAGCGTTATTTAGCAACGATTATTTGTTTAAAAAAGTAAAATGAATATAAAGCTGACATCGTAAAGAGTCGCATAATGGCTGACGATCGTTTTAAAATCAAGTTTGAGTGCCGCCATGTGCTGAAACGCCCTGGTGTTCTGCTAAGAATATTTTGAACGGCTGTACGCGGTGGGTGGTAAACAGAACAGCCACCTATTTTGTCCCAGTGTGCCTTGCGCGAAAGCTACCTTGACATGATGGCTCCCCACACGCGTACACGGACACTTTCTTAAGGAAAAAAACTTGCTTACCTCGACCGGCCATTTAATTTCACTTCAAAATCACTCGTTTTCACGCGTCATGTTTGCTATACGTGCGTATCTCGACAAGGTAACTTCAGTTATTTTAATATTTAGTTGAGTTGACCAGCGATGTTTTCAAACGCATCAGCAAATTGTGACATGGAGCGATGTCAACGAACGATGTGACGATGATAATACCAAAGTTACCGGTATGAAAATGATTCGAATCTTCCGAGTAATTCAAGAAATGGAATTTTCATCATAGATTTAAAAAAAAAATATTACTTTTAGAATTAAAATATACAGTGACTTTAAATGGATCAGCAGAATGTTTCTATACAAAATATATTGAAAAATCAGTCGCAAACAAGAATACGGCACCGCATATAAAATCTGTATATTCACCAAATTCCATCGGCTGTAGTGACATGTTCTACCATTTATATCTACAAGCAGGTTTCCCCTCTCACACTATTTCCATTCATACAATATATTCGTGATTGTATAAAAAAACAAAGATTAAACAGAAGTAAATGACCGGGCCATACGCATAAAAGGATGAAGGTTTTCCAGAAACATGACATGGGGGCGAGAAGATGGGTTATTCAATATTGAGGTACATGTATCAGACATTATAAAAAATGTCAGTAAGTACCTGCTAAATTTGAACTTTTATAAAGATATCATAGTGTTCTAAATTACCTATTTTGATTTTCTGAATTATTTTTATGAACAACATAGATTCCAGGGCAATTCAGCTCCGTCAAAGGTATGACCGGTAATACCGATTTTTCCCAACAGACGTCACCACTAGTCCTCACCATGAATAATCTCATTCATTTTAATCTCGTAATAAGTGTTGTTATTGTTCAATGTTTATTGTTATTGTTTAATTGATTGCATATAATTGTTATATTTTATATGAACATTTAGACTATACAATTTTATACAATAAATCTGTGACTACTAAGAGTATTTCCTCTGTGGTATGCTTGACCTCCTATTATCGCCCAAAGGAGATCCATGTCCGGGAGAGAGTTCTTCTCACATTTCATTTCTGATAAACCATCTATTTATGGCCACATCCCGAGTTCAGAAAAAAAGTCGAGATTTTCGATTTTGAGTTTGTTTTTAAGGCCACGGCGATAAAAACAGGATTTACGGTATACTACCAGGTGGAATAGATGTAAACAACACTTGACATGGTGTATGAAAACTTGAATAAAAGCTACTCTTTTCAATCAATTCCTTTGAAATTTCAGACTTTAAAAGAATAAATCCTTATGTATATATGCTGTGAAAATTAAATCAACAGTGCTTACAGGGGAAAAACATGCCATTGCCAAAGTTGGACAAAATTTAAGGTAATGATTTTTTATTTATGCTAATAATTTGACAAATTTGCAAAATTCAGATATAATTTTTGGTAAACAATTGAATCTTGATTAAATAAAGTTATATTCCTGAAAAAAAGTGTCCAGCTTCAGCAATTCTCATGTTAGGTGAGTAAATATATTTCCTGATTTAAAAAAAAAAATGCATTATATTTGGGCCTATAACTTCAAAATAATACCCAATACTGACTTAATTTTTGGTATGTTCATAGAAAATGTATGGAAGAATATGAATACTAAATATGATCAAAAACAGATCAGTGGTTTTGATATTAGGCAGCCTTGAAGTGTAACAATGGCTTTTTTATGGTTATCTGAGGTTTTCCCTTAATATCTCAAAGGAACAAAGTCCGTATGATCCAATTTTCGGTATGGTAGGAGATTTTTGGGGACATATGATGGTATGCAAAATTTTTTTATTCGTAGGTCCAAAGGTTTTAAACCTGCCCTGTTAACGGACGAACGGCCGGACGGACAACGGACAGAGGACCAAGACTATAGCTCAGATGACTTATAGTCAGCTGAGCTAAAAACTACTCCACTATTGAAAAAGAATGTTTGGCTTTGATTTTGGCGTTGCAACATTTTGAAGTTTATGTTACTTCATCAGTCAGGCCTATCATTGTCTTCAGTGATCACAATCCCCTCACATTCATGAACAAGTTGAAGTGTAAAAATCAAAGATTGTTGAGATAGAGTTTGTTCTTACAGGATAACCATCTTGATATCATACACATTAAAGGTAAAGACTATGTACTTGCTGATTGCTTATCGAGATGTTTATGAAATGTTGTAAACAGAATGTTTATGTAATGTTGTAAATAAGATGATTTTTGAGATGTTGTAAGGATTTAGTGATTGTGATTGCAAAAAGAAAGTTTTTTGTGGACAGACAGAGCTGATCACTTTATGTTCGATTCTTTTGAGGAAAGAATATGTTTCAATAAGATCTTAATTTTTCCTAATCAAATTATTGTTTTTCCAACAAATTTTACACATTTTCAATTAACAAGGGACCCATGGGTCACTGTGCTCAGCTGAAGTTCACCTTGAAGGTAAAAATCTAAAATAATATCAAATGTAGATCAAGTGTAAGAGGAAGAGGTAATAAAGGCCATGGTTGGTTTATATGATTGATTTGTATTGATGAGCAAGAAATTGTTGCAAATAATATTATGTGACCTGACCATGTGTTTGAGCAGTTTGTGAACAAATGATCTGTACTATTACAATGATCATTAGTTGGCTTTTTGATTAACTGTTGACATTTCAGTAGTTTACAAATTTGTTCAATTCAATCTATTTTTTTTAATAATATATATTATTAAAAACAACATAAAACAGGGCACACAAAGCCTGATCTCAAATTCTGCTGAGGCAGGAAAATAATGAACAAATGTTTGTATTAAATCCTCATTTTTATCACATCAATTTTTTTTTAATTTAAGTTTATATTTCTATACATTTCCAATATAACAGATATATCTTAATATAAAAGTTGATTCATAATTCTCAATTGCATCATCATAAATCTCAATCTTGTAAGATAAAACCACATCATGCATACAAATGTTTATTTATTTTTTACCACAAAAATATATCTTTTAAATCTGCAAAACAATAAATATCTAAAAATAATACTTGATTTAGATTTCACTATTTTTAATTGTGTCCTTATTTATCCATAATGTGCTTCATATTTTATAAATTTAAGCATACTGATGGGTTCAATTATATCTGTTAAAGTCATTTAAAAGAAAATTAATTTCTTTAAAAATGCTACATTAACACAACATGGCCTCTTCTAGATTACACTTGAATTACTTTTTCAAGGAAAGTTTTTGTATATTGGAGTGGAAACAGCATTACAATTAAGGAAATACAGTGAAAACAATAACAATAACAGCATAACACTTGGTGGGTTGGGTTTGCTGGGGGGGATTGGGGTGGTGATATTAGAATAACTGTACACCTGTCACAGCAGGGGGTTTTCCCAGTGACTTTAACAAATCAGAAACCTTGGCATAGCTGACTTCCAGTGACCTGGAGTTGGACCCTGCATCTGTAATCAAAGCAAATGACTACAGTAAAGCCTCAAGAAAAAAATCAATAACTAGCTTGATTTTCAAGCTTTAATTTTCAAATTTCAGATTTAAAGAAATTAAATATTTATGTTTACATACTGTGAAAATTAAATCAAATGTACTTACAGGAAAAAACATGCCATGGTCAAAGTTGGGCTAAATTTAAGGTACTGATTTTATTTTTATGCTGATAACTTAAAAAAATTACAAAATTCAGATCTAATTTTGGGTAAACAATTAAATCTTAATTAAACATAGTTATATGCTTGGGAAAATAGACTCTAATTTCAAAATTTTTCATGTTAAGTGAGTAAATATTTTTCCTGATTTTTTACAAAGTCCATTACGTTTGGGCCCATAGCTTACAGAATTTATAATTAACAGACTTAATTTCTGGCATGTACATAGGAACTAAATAGAGTAATATTTATGGTAAAAAATAGAGGAAAAAAAGATGAGTGGTTTTGATATTATGCAGTCCTGAAGTGTGAAAATGGGTTTATAATAAAAAATTGAGGTTTTTCCTTAATTTCTCAATGGAACAAAGTCGCAAAGACCTAGTTTTCGGCTTGGTAGGAGATCTTGGGGACATCTAACATTATGCTAAATTTTGGATTCCTCGGTCTTACAGTTTCAAAACGTGCCACATCTATGGATGGACGGACAGACGGACGGACGGACAGACAGACAGACGGACGGACGACGGACAATGGACCACGACTATAGCACAGATGACTTATAGTCAGCTGAGTTAAAAACTAATGTACCAGTGCACAGGTGCAAAGTAATCAATTGCAGCTGGGGGGGGGGGGGGGGGGGTTGGGGGGAGGGGGGATGGTTTGATTAACAACACTTCTGCATAAACATACAGGGCAAAAAAGGCCTGATCTCCAATTCTGCCGAGGCAGGAAAATAATGAACAAATGTTTGTATTAGTTCCTCGTTTTATTATCAAATCATTTTTTTTTTTTTAAGTTTATATTTATATACATTTCCAATATAATCTATATATCTATATAAAAGTTTATTCATAATTCTAAATTACATCATCATAAATCTCAATCAGATAACACCACATCATGCATAGAAATATATATTTATTTTTTACAACAAAAATATATCTTTAAATTTGCAAAACAATAAATATACAAGGCCTACAGGCCTAATGCAAACCTGTGCAAAGTTTGGGAGTATGAAAGGAGGTTTATTTTTAAAATTAAATATTGATCCTCTTAAGTCCTGCATATCTACCTTAGTCATTATGATTTCAGCAAAATGGACATTTAGGACCTGCAAGTTTCAGACTAGGACATTTTAAAACTAGAATATGGGCAGTCATCAAGCGACTATGTGTATCCGCAGAAATCAAAGTGGAATGGGTGAAGTGAGGCATGCATTAAGTGGCAAGGGGAATAGAGTGAGGTGTGTTGCATATTAGCATGGATGTCTTCTGCCGAAATGTGTATGTAGGTTGTGCCACCTACCACAAAATCCAGAAAGCTATCAAAGTTGTGTACAAATTCAAAAAGTCAAACAACTGCAGGGATTTTCATGATTTTATCCCATGGCAGACAAACAGATGGACGCTGTGCAAAAATGGTTGCAGGTGGCGCCACCAGTTTTGTGTATGATAAAGAGCTATGTGAGATCTATAAACATGCAAAATTTTAGCCCAATCGGCCAAAATGTTCCAAAGATATGAGCTTTGATGTCTGCAGCGTAAATGTAAATGTATGTGGTGCCACCTGTCATAAAATCAAGAAAGCTATCCAAGATGTATAAACCTGCAAAATTTTAGGCAGATAAGTCAAACCACTGCCGAGATATAAGTGATTTATCCCAAGGCAGACAAACAGACGGACGCTGTGCAAAAATGGTTGCAGATGGCGCCACCAGTTGTGCGTATGATAAAGTTGCTATGTGAGATCTATACACATGCAAAATTTTGGCCTAATCAGTCAAACAGTTGCCGAGATATGAGCTTGGATGTCTGCAGAGTAAACCTGAATGTAGGTGGCGCCTTGTGTCATAAAATCAAGAGAGCTGTCCAGGATGTATAAACCTGCAAAATTTCAGGTGGAAATGTCAAACCACTGCTAAGATATGGGTGATTTTATCCCAAGGCTGATGAACAGATGGGCGCTGTCCATAAATGGTTGCAGGTGGCGCCACCAGTTGTGCCTATGATGAAGAGCTATGTGAGATCTTTACACATGCAAAATTTTGGCCCAATCGGTCAAACGGTTGCCAAGATATGAGCTTGGATGTCTGCAGAGTAAACCTGAATGTAGGTGGCGCCACCTGTCATAAAATCATGAAAGCTGTCCAGGATGTATAAACCTGCAAAATTTCAGGTGGAAAAGTCAAACAACTGCTGAGATATGAGTGATTTTATCCCAAGGCAGATGAACAGATGGACGCTGTGCATAAAAAGTTGCAGGTGGCGCCACCAGTTTTGCCAATGATGAAGAGCTATGTGAGATCTATACACATGCAAAATTTTGGCCCAATCAGTCAAACAGTTTCTGAGATATGAGCTTGGATGTCTGCAGAGTAAACGTGAATATAGGTGGCGCCACCTGTCATAAAATCAAGAGAGCTGTCCAGGATATATACACATGCAAAATAACAGGTGGAAAAGTCAAACAACTGCTGAGATATGAGTGATTTTATTCCAAGGCAGATGAACAGATGGACGCTGTGCATAAATGGTTGCAGGTGGCGCCACCATTTTTAGTGTATGTTATAAAGCTTTCCAAGAGCTACATTTGTGCAAAATTTTTAGCCTGATCGGTCAAACGGTTCCCAAGATATGTGGGTTTGTGTGTGGAAACAGACGCACAAAAGGACGCTGGGCAGAGAGGAAAGGTCAGAGGTCAACCAAATATGAGGGACGAGCAGTTCACATGTGACTGATCATAATTACGAATTTTAAAAAATTCTGCCCAGTGGTTATGGAGGAGTTCTCCGGAAACCTATGTGGTGAAAGCGTCAGCGTAGACTGAAAACATAGTATCCACAAAACTCTGTTTTGGCGGATACCATGATTTGTAGCTTGCACCACCAGTCTTATATACAACTAGAGATATATACATATGTCCAATGTCAGACTGATATGCAATCCCCTCCTGTGAAATAAGCAGGGACATACACTGTGCAAAAATCATTGTAGGTGGCGCCACCAGTATTGTACACTATAAAGCTACCCGATATGTATAAACATGCCCAATTTTAGGCTGATGTATCAAATTCCTCTGTAGAAATAAGCAGGCGCATACACTGCAAAAGTCAATGTAGGTGGCACCACCTGTCTTGTAAATGAGAATACCATCAAAGACGCATAGACAGGTCAAAATATCAGTCCAATACATCAAACTTCCCCAGAGTTTGATGCACTGGGCTGACAAGGCTTAGTTGGAGAGGCAGTTGCCCACGAGTGACCTGTGACAGATTGCTGCCTCAACCTACTGCACTGAGTGAACTCTTGACCTGCACCTGGCTAGACTGAGTGAACTTTTGACCTGTACCTGGCTGCACTGAGTGAACTCAACCTGTTGCATAATCTGACACAGTTGGCAGTCTGCCAAAGCTATAAATAGATACAGGCCAAACTTTGGTGCCAAATATGATGCAGTGAGCAGTCGGCCAAAGTTATAAATAGAATTCAGCTACTGCACTGAGTGAACTCTTGACCTATACCTGGCTGCACTTCTTCCAATCCAGGCCATGGCAAAAACTATTTATAGAGCTGACATCATCTTGGCTAATGGCCAACATCAAGGCACTGGCAATCTGCCAATGGTAAACCAAGTGCTGCCATCTGTACACAGGAGTGGTCCCTACTTCAAATAACTTTATAATTTATTTTCCCAATACAAAATGCTTTTCCTCTGACTTATTATAAAAAAAGAAATCTGGAATATATGTAATATTATTACGGATGCATACTGAATGCAAAATTAAAATACAGATATATCTCATTGATGGCAAATTCTTGAATTAAGTTGAGTAGTGATACCAATACTTTATAATCAACATACAGTTGTCTTTAAATAGCTACAGACAGCTTAATATCCAACGGATATGACGGACAATGGACCACGACTATAGCTCAGATTACTTAAAGTCAGCTGAGCTAAAAAGGCTGATGCAGGTGGCCCCACCAATACCTCATTTTCAAATATGACTCATGTAACTAACATTGGCATAAAATTTGGTGATGATAGCTCCAGCTGTTTCTGAGACTGAAATTTTAGTAAGCTTTTTTTGGACAGATGACTAAGTTCAACTTTCTGTAACTTGGCTTAAAACCACCTAAACGGGAACCATTCAAACAAATTTGAGACAGATTGTTTCTGGGATTATTTATGTGAAATATTGGACAAAATGGTCCAGACGGTTTTGTTGGAGAAGATTTTTAAAGTTTTATATGCTTTTTCGCTATAAAGTCTAAGTTAATGCAGATAGTAAAAAAAAAAACAAAATCCAATAGAGTTTTTTAGATGACTGATTTTTTGCATAAAGTTTGGTGATGCTAGCTCCTGCCATTTTCGAGATAATATGGGTTAACATACAGCGGAGGAAAGACTCATAACACGTGACAGAAGATGCCCCACCATCACATAAGCTCACAGGTTTGCTAAAAATACAGGTGGCACCACCAGTTTTCAGGAACTGATAAAACCAGTTATGGTCAATATTCAAGGCAAGATAATGGCAATCCATGCATTATTTATCAAGATACTGAGGTTTTGTATCAAATTTTTAATTATCTGGGGGGGGGGGTACTTTCAAGCCATACAGCTCAACGGATATAGGTCACACTGACCTAATTTCAGGTATCCAAGGAGATGTTTTATTGACCTCCCTAGATGTACATTTACAAGGTTGTAGGTCAGGGGTTTTGATTTGTGCGATGCTAACTGTCGACGACAGACAAAGTGCCATACCTATACCTCAGTTTAGTTTTAGTCAGCTGAATTAAAAACAGGCTGGAGTCTATCTCACAGCCAATACAGATGGGGGTTATATCTCCTGCTTTCCATTAATATCTAACAGGAATGAGGTGAGAGTGACCTAGTTTCTTGGTAGGAGACTTCACAATGTGGAATGTGCCAGTTGTCATGGTTGAAAAAAAAGGTCCCTGTTTATGGGTGGTCTGCTGTCATGATGACAGACAAGCAAAAACAATCAGAGAGTGGTAAAATAAATTTATTTCATGAACAGTTAAATATTGTGAACATCAGCAGACAGAGCTTTTTCCTTCCTTATATAGGAGGCCACATCTTCTCCAAGTCTGAGTGCAAGGACTGAGGAATCCACTCTTTATAAACTCCCAGCAGATCTGCAAATAAAGCACATAAATTAACAAATACATATGAGTATGAAATATAAACAGGTCAATATGTATGTGTGTATATAAATATATATATATATATATATATATTTTTACATACATATATTTCAGGACTTAAACACACTTACTTGTATGCGACAGCTCTGTTTCATAAGGGTCCCTATGGACCCTAACTCATCAGGAACACTGAGTGGTCACCTCCTGACTAACTACAAATCCCCTGGATCAACTATAAGGATCCCTGGCATGACCACTCAGTGTTCCTGATGAGTGAGGGCCCGTAGGGGCCCTTATGAAACAGAGCTGTCAAACACAAGTAAGTTTGTTTAAGTCCTGAAATATATGTATTACAGCTCCTAGTATTAGTTGAGCACTTTAAAACCCCATGGTTTTGCAACAATCTTGATATATATATATATATAATTTTAATACTCCATCTGTATGCCACAGAATCACAGGGGCACAGATCAAGTGAGGCATGAAATATCTCCTGGCTTGAAGGCCCCCAAAATTTCTGGCATCACCGCTAACAAAGTTTCCGAACTTTTAATTATGTCTTGTCTTGTAACCATTGTCCACTGACATGCTATCAGATGGCCTGAGAGGTCAGCGGAAAAACGATAACCAAGATGAGTTAGAATGAGATGAGTGGAAATTTCACTCAAAAATACCTGCACAGATGGAAGACACACAAATATTGTATTATCAGTAGATGGTGCAACCAGTTAACATGTGACCCTACAATGATGTAAATGGTCATTAATGGTAATATATATATATATATATACATATATATATATATATATACACACACACTCATACACACATGGACTGTAATGATAAAATGTCTCATGATACAGATCATGCATGATACTTGGCAAACAATACTAGATACACAATATGATACATACATGATACATTATACTTTACATTATATGCCAAATTTCCCCTTGATTGTAGAAAAGTAACAGAAACCAATGTAGAAAAGAAAATCAGCTTCCTTTCCTATTATTTAATTGCCATCTGAAGGATCAGCCAGTCCTATGATGTTTAGCTTGTTTCTTGCTATCTGAAGGATTAGCCAGTCCTATGTTGTTCAACTTGTTTCTTGCTACCTGAAGGATTAGCCAGTCCTATGATGTTCAGCTTTTTTCTTGCTACCTGAAGGATCAGCCAGTCCTATGTTGTTCAACTTGTTTCTTGCTATCTGAAGGATTAGCCAGTCCTATGTTGTTCAACTTGTTTCTTGCTACCTGAAGGATCAGCCAGTCCTATGATGTTTAGCTTGTTTCTTGCTATCTGAAGGATTAGCCAGTCCTATGTTGTTCAACTTGTTTCTTGTTATCTGAAGGATTAGCCAGTCCAATGTTGTTCAGCTTTTTTCTTGCTATCTGAAGGATCAGCCAGTCCTATGTTGTTCAGCTTGTTTCTTGCTATCTGAAGGATTAGCCAGTCCTATGATGTTTAGCTTGTTTCTTGCTATCTGAAGGATTAGCCAGTCCTATGTTGTTCAACTTGTTTCTTGCTACCTGAAGGATCAGCCAGTCCTATGATGTTTAGCTTGTTTCTTGCTATCTGAAGGATTAGCCAGTCCTATGTTGTTCAACTTGTTTCTTGCTACCTGAAGGATCAGCCAGTCCTATGATGTTTAGCTTGTTTCTTGTTATCTGAAGGATTAGCCAGTCCTATGTTGTTCAGCTTTTTTCTTGCTATCTGAAGGATCAGCCAGTCTTATGATGTTTAGCTTGTTTCTTGCTACCTGAAGGATCAGCCAGTCCTATGTCGTTCAACTTGTTTCTTGCCAAAGACATTTCACCTAAAATGTCTTTTAACAGTCTTGACACACTATTTGAAATAGTCAAAGGAAAAGGGATAAAGATATAGACACACACAAATACACACACACACACTACTTACAGTTTGGCTTCTCCTTCCAGACTTTCATCAGTGCTTCCTTTGTGTCTGCTGACTCAGCAACTAAAGCCTTCAATAAAGATTCTGTACGGGGCTGCAGTCTGCAAGAAAACATAACATGTGTTACTGCCTTCTAAAGTAAGAGTGCACATTTCATTTATTGTAAAGCATAAAGAATGGTCATAAATTCAAACAACCACTCATCCCAACTTGGCATATCTTTGACAAAAGGTGACACCATGTTATCAATACAAATGTACTATGGTGAACTTTTCTGAATTTCAATGCCCAGTTCTTTTCCCATAATTCACTTTCATGGTTTTAATACAAGGGACCCATGGGTCAAGGCGCTTAGCTGTTATGTATGATCACAAAATATGATTTGGAAGAGGAGGCAAAGGCTGGTTTTGTGAGGTAATATAAGCTCTATTATGAGTTGATGCTGTTTAACTCAAGTTATGTACGATTTTGATAATATCCTTGGAGACAGGGAAGAGGATTGATGTCATTAATATTATTTACAGTTGGAAATGGTGTGCTATTATCACATAGGTTTTGACTTGGCCATAAAACCTAACCTACACTGCAGCAGAATTATTTGAAAACAAATATTATGTCAAATATAATTTAAATTAAAAATAATAACAGTATCATGTTTTTTCATCAAAGATGTTTAAATAATATTATCGAAATAAATGATTTTTAAAATAATATTATAGAATATATTCATCAATGCATTTGTATTCAAAAACTTTCATTTTTACCTGTATTCCTATCCTTATACATGAAATTATGGAGTACATATTCATATTTGCATTCAAATACATTTGCAAAGCACTGACCATGTCTGATATTTATTCAGTTTCAGCCAAACAAAGTTCTTGAGAATCCAGAATAAACAAATATCACAAATTTAAATAATGATCATAAGTACCTGGTTTTATGAATTTTATTTATATTCAAAAATAAAACTATAATATTCACTTTGGACTTCCTTCACATCAATCTACACACTAGACATAGCAAAAGTCTTATGACAATTAGTAACATTACAGAAATCATAAAGAGAACTTGTCTAAGATCTGATTTTTTATCATATTCAATTTTTTTTTATTTAAAAAAATGCTTCAGAAAAAAAATTGAAGTATCTCAGCTATGAAACCATTATATGTGTTAAAATAACCCAAGGATAAGAATACCCTTTAAATTATACAAGGAGAAAACTAGAGATGGGCAAGTTTAATTTTATTAACTGAAAAAAAGGAAGCAGTAATATAAATTTTGATTATTTACAGTCTTGTGACAGCTGTTACAGCCATGTGTCAGAATGTCATAAGTGAAACATATTGACATCTTTAATCAGTACTTGTCAGATTAAAATTTAAAAATTTTGACATTACACCTGTTTTTATTTTATTTTTTTTAAATTTGAAATAAATATAAATTAACAAGCTGAAACACTTGGAAAAGACCTGGGAATTTAGATTTATATTATCAACTGCATCTTTGTCAATCATTAATTTCCTTCATATAATCCCTAATAGTATAGAATAATATAATTTAATAATTTTTTTCATTATTAAAATTGAAAAGAAAAATACCATAGGTGACTCATTGGTGTTACTTGGAATACATTTTCATCATCCATACAAAATCCATAAAACATCAGTAACTGCAAGGTTATTCCCTGTGAGTGTTACTCGTCAACTGTCAAATTCCTTTTCTATTGATCATTTTTAAAGTTGTTATTATAGACCTATAAAAATTAATTTATTCATTGTTTATTGTTATGCTGTTGGTCTAAACAACTAATACATGAGCAGGGTTGGACACCTGGATCAGCTGTGGCCAGCAATAAGCTGCCCAGCTGCAAGTATATGCCCTGCATCAAGTGTGCATAATTGGCCTGAAAGGTCAACTTGAGGACATACATGGGACTGAAGAGGGGCTGGGTAGAGCCTGGGTCTGACATGGTCTCATAAAAACTTTAATTAAAGCTACAGTTTTTGGCCATTTCCTTTCAACTTTCAAAACTAACAAGCTGAAATCCTTATTTCTGCATGATATGAAAATTATATCAACAGTGCTTACAGGAAACAAACATGCGATGATCAAAATTAGGCAAAATTTAAGGTACTGATTTTATATTTATGCTAATAACTTATAAACTTTGAAAAATTCAGAACTAATTTTGGGTTTACAACTGAATCTTGATTAAATAATGTTATATCCCTGACAAAAAAAAATCTCTAGCTTCAGCAATTTTAATATTAAGGGAGTAAATATATTTCTTGTTTACAAAGTGCATTATGTTCAGGCCCATAACTTAAAACAATTTCGCTATACTAACATCATTTCTGGCATGTGCATATAAATAGAAGAACATGTATATTTTATAGGATTACAGTCAGATCAGTGGTTTTGATATTAGGCAGTCTTGAAGTGTAACAATGGGTTTTAAATTAAAAATTAAAGTTTTTTCTTAACATCTCGAAGAAATGAAATTCTTGTGACCAAACTTTTGGTATGGTAGGGGGGTTTGGGGACATCTAACTGTATGCCAAATTTGGGAGCTGAGAGCTGGTCTGGGAAGCTGGGGAGCTGAGCTCTAGCAAACTGCATAACACTTGCTTGATCTAAACAATACTTTACATGGTGCTTGAAAACTGGAATAAAATCAACAGTTTTTGATCAACTGGTTTCAAAATTCAGATGTTTTGAGATGAAATGCTTATGGCTACATGCTGTGAAAATTAAACCACAGCAGTTACAGGAATAAAATGTGCTGTGGTCAAATCTGGGCAAAATTTAAGGTACTGATTTTTAGCTCAGCTGACTGTAAGTCATCTGAGCTATAGCAATCACTCTTTGTCCGTCTGTCTGTCCGTCCGTCCTTCCGTCTGTCCATCCGTCTATCCGTTATCCTGGCACAAATCGTAACCGTTGGACCTAGAATCTTGTAACTTTACATTTTGAGAGGTCCATGAAAAATCTCCTTGGAAACCAGAAATTAGGTCTCTGTTACCTATATCAGACTGTAAGTCATCTGAGCTATAGCAATCACTCTTTGTCCGTCTGTCTGTCCGTCCGTCCGTCTGTCCATCCGTCTATCCGTTATCCTGGCACAAATCGTAACCGTTGGACCTAGAATCTTGTAACTTTACATTCTGAGAGGTCCATGAAAAATCTCCTTGGAAACCAGAAATTAGGTCTCTGTTACCTATATCCTTCGAGCTTTGGGGCCTAGCTCAAAGTACCCCCCAGAATATTAAAAAATTTCATACAAAAACTTCAATATCTCATTAACTACATCACTGCATGATGGTCATGATTTTTTGCATACATATTGATCATGAGAAGTTTCATCACTTCCTGCAGACTGGTGGCGCAACCTGTATTTTTCGATTTTTTACGAATTTTTTTCTCTATTTTTGAGACCTTTAAAAATGTGAACATCTGTTAACAGGGCACAAATCGTATAGACTGGACCTAGAATCTTAATTCTTGACACACTGAGAGACCTATGAAAAGTCTCAATGGAAACCAGAATTAAGGTCTCTGTTACCCATATCCTTCAAGCTATGGGGCCCCAAAGTCCCCCCGCAGAATAGTCAAAAATGTCATACAAAAACTTCAATATCTCATTAACTACATCACTGATGGTCATTATTTTTTGCATACATATTTATCATGAGATGTTTCATCAGTGTCTGCAGACTGGTGGCGCCACATGTATTTTTCGATTTTTTACGATTTTTTTCTATATTTTTGAGACTTTTAAAAATGTGAACATCTGTTAACAGGGCACAAATCAGAACAACTGGACCTAGAATCTTCATTCTTGACACACTGGGAGACCCATGAAATGTCTCCATGGAAACTTGAAATTAGGTCTCTGTTACCAATATCCTTCAAGCTATAGGACTCCGAAGTAACCCTCAGAATAATGGACAATTTGATACAAAAGCTGAAGTTTCTGAACAACTAATGCAGAGATCACCATGATTCTTGGCATGGATATTGATTATTGAGTGTTTCATCAGTTTCTGCAGACTGGTGGCACCACCTGTATTTGTTCAGGTTTTTTTACGATTTTTTTCTCTATTTTTGAGACCTTTAAGGATGCTGTCATCTGTTAACTTGGCACAAATTGTAACAACAGGACTTAGAATCTTCATTCTTGTCATGCAAGGAGGCCCATGAAAAGTGTCTGTGGAAACCTGAAATTAGGTCTCTGTTACCCATATCCTTCAAGCTATAGGACTCCAAAGTATCCCTCAGAATAATGGACAATTTGATACAAAAGCTGAAGTTTCTGAACAACTAATGCAGAGATCACCATGATTCTTTGCATGGATATTGATTATTGAGTGTTTCATCAGTTTCTGCAGACTGGGGGCACCACCTGTATTTGTTCAGGTTTTTTTACGAATTTTTTTTCTCTATTTTTGAGACCTTTAAGGATGCTGTCATCTGTTAACGTGGCACAAATTGTAACAACAGGACTTAGAATCTTCATTCTTGTCATGCAAGGAGGCCCATGAAAAGTGTCTGTGGAAACCTGAATTTAGGTCTCTGTTACCCATATCCTTCAAGCTATAGGACTCCAAAGTATCCCTCAGAATAATGAAAAATTTGATACAAAAGCTGAAGTATCTGAACAACTAATGCAGAGTTCACCATGATTCTTTGCATGGATATTGACCATTAAGTGTTTTTATTAGTTTCTGCAGACTGGTGGAACCACCTGTATTTTTTTTTTAAAGTTAATGCATTTTTTCTCTATTTTTGAGATATATAAATACAGTCACAATCTTGGCCTGTTGGTTAATCTGTTTGATGCTTCAAATGAATGGGTATAAACTACCATTCAGATGATAAAATTTCCTTTGGCAAATCTCTTCCCAGTCAGCTGAGCGTCATGACCCATGGGTCACTTGTATATTTATGCTAATAACTTATAAAATTTAAAAAATTAAGATATAATTTTGCGTATACAATTGAATCTTGACTAAATATAGTTATATACCTGAAAGAAAGTCTCTAGCTTCAGCTATTCTCAAGTAAAGGGAGTAAATATATTTCCTGAATTTTTACAATGTGCATTATATTTGGGCCAATTACTTCAAGAAATTAAAAAATATTAAACTAATTTCTCCTACGTACATAGAAAATATAGAGGATTTAATATATTAAAAATGGTCAATATCAGGTCAGAAGTTTTGATATTAGGCAGTCTTGACGTGTAACAAGGGGTTTTTAATGGAAAACGGAGGTCTTTCCTTAATAATTCGAAAGAACAAAGTCCTAGTGACCCAATTTTCGGTATGGTAGGAGATCTTGGGGACATTTAAAGGTATGCCTAATTTCAGATTCATTGTCCAACGGTTTCAAAACATGCCAGTTTAATTGACGGATGGACGGACGGATGGACAGCCAACGGACAAAGGACCACAACTATAGCTCAGATGACTTGTAGTCAGCTGAGCTAATAATGAATAATAAGAGTCTTTGAATTTAGTTTCCAAAGAAGATCATGCATTTTCTAGAATTATTCATAAAACTCACTTTGCCCACGCCTTGATCATTGTTACTGGTGCTGTCATTAACACTGGTACATACTGCTTTAGCTTTGGACACACCCTGCCCTCTAGCAGGAACCTGGCAAACCATTTATAGCGATCAAGACTGGTGGGATATTCAAGCTGGACAGCAGGTATCATCCAGTCATGTGCTCCTGTCAGGAAAACAAGTTACATTTTAGTCTCATAAACAAAATACCTGAAACAATCAACTCTCAGCCCTACTTGAATCTTATGACATAAGATGTACTTAATTTCTACACAATTTATCTGTAAACATGTGTGCATCAAACTCATAAAAAGGATGGTATATAGCACAACCACAAACCTAGCTCTGTCAATGCAGGTCAGAGGCTTATACATGCTTTACATGCTCAGCTTTACTTTCCTTAACAAGAGCACTGCAAATGGTGCATAATACGCCAGTTGGATATTTTGTGACCTCTGACCTTACTATATATACATGAATTTGCTGAGAATGTAATTCAGGTGAGAATCTGTACTGGTTAATACTCATCATGAGTTTCATGAAAATCCATAGGATTTTGGTAAGTGACAATGGTGCCTCTGATGTGCAGAGACTTTTGACCTCATTTTTTTCATGGATTTTGTTCTTAATTAAACTTAGGCCAGATATTTTAATGATTAACAATTCTGGTGAGTTTAATAAAAAATCATATTCCTCATATTTTATTGTGGCGACACCACAAATAAGCCTTGTGACCTCTGACCTACTTTTAATGATTATTTTTTTCTGTTGAGTTTTATTGAAAATTCATCATATTCCTCGTAAGTTATCGTGGCAACACCACAAATCAGCCTAGCGACCTCTGACCTTATTAAATATGCATGGATTTTTTCCCATACCGGGTAACTGAACTCTGGTGAGATAATTTTGGAAAGTACTTTCTTGAAAATATATCAAAGCCCCAGTAAGTTATCACTGTGACACTAAAAGTTAACAGATGGATGGATGGATGGATGGATGGAGAGACAGACCGATGGGTATACCATATTACGTCCTGCTTAGACGGGCATAAAAAAAGATGACCTCCTTTTAAGAAATGCCCGTCCTCAAGAGTTGGATGAAACTACTATCACAACATGCTATCACAACAGTGAGCATGTAAAGGCTAACTTTTACTGTGACATCAGTGACATGACAATGACAGCAAAGGTGAATGACACATTCAATTGTTAACTGACAAACATCATGATGCATGGGCGGGTTTAAGTTAAGGTTGAATTGAGTTGCAAGGTTGAGTTAATAACTGAATCAGTAAATTTATGCAAAGTGTTAAAGAATTCTGGTCACAATGAAACCAGTGGCACTGATAATGGTAAGCTGTTGGTAAGTTGGCTAAACTGAGTACCAGTAACTTAAAATAAGAAAATGGTGTTCACTTTCTATCAGTGAAATACCAATATAAATGAATAGTGTATCTGAATCCAAAATATAACCCTAGCATAGCCTTTCAAAATATTAAGTCAATGTTAAAAGTGCTGATGAATTTAGTCAATAATGTACAAGGTTATCAAAAAGTGAATGAATTCTCGGAAATCATATTTTGATGCTTTCTAACTACAGTAGCGCTTACTACAGGGGACAAGCTTTTTGTTCTGATGAATGATCATTTCGATGAACAATTTTGCATGATACTGCACTGGGAATCACCTTAATTACCACTCAGTTTCGAACGTTATTCGATAATGACTCACCAAAATCATTTAAGCTAGCCCCCCCAAAAGTGTGACAACATTGTAATATTTTTATCTGATTTCATTATCATTTAGAAAACATAAAAATTGTTATTGGTGAACAGCCCTGCTCTAGAATCAAACGGTATTGTACCTACATCATGTTACATGTAGCTGCCATCATAACTGAAATGACCCACCATGACCTAGAAAGTACTGCTATCCCTCGGCGGATAGATTAACTATGGAAACCTTCATACATGCATTGTACTTTTATTGAAATCCCTAGTGAGAGGACTGGGCAATAGGCAGCAATACTAACCAATAAAAATTCTCAAATTTTAGCAGAAACTAGATGTGGTCGGACATTGGTCCTCAGAGGGCCCCGCATTTCTGGTAGTGCTGGACTAGTTTACATATCGGTGAAAAATTAAGTTAAATTTGAAAAAAAATTACAAACAAAAACAGGTTTTAATCTATATGCTTGAGGGAAAAAATCCAACTGGATCAAATGATATTAAAGAAGATATGCCTGAAATAATGTGTGCAATAGAAAATCACCGAATGTAGTCTGTTGGCCATATTTGATTTTGAGCAAGTCTGTAATTCAATTGGTCTGGAGCCCTCATAGTCAAAAAATGATCCCTGTGAAATTGGGAAAGCTGGAGAAGGTTGTTGTTGAGTTATCACACGCTGAAAGAAAATCAGGCATCAGGCTGAGGCAGCAATATTAGAATTCAGACAGGTCTGTTATTCAATAGGTCTGGAGCCCTCATAGGTACCAATCATCCCTGTGAATTTGGGAAAGCTGCAAAAGGTTGTTGTTGAGTTATCGCGCACAAAAGAAAAACAGCGATTGGACTGTGGCAGCCATATTGGAATTCAGACATGTCTGTAATTCAATAGGTCTGGAGCCCTAATAGGTACCAATCATCCCTGTGAATTTGGGAAAGCTGCTGTAGCTTGTTGTTGAGTTATCGTGCTCTAAAAGAAAATCAGTAATCAGGCTCTGCATGCCATATTGGAATTCTGATAGGTCTGTTATTCAATAGGTCTGGAGCCCTCACAGGTACCGATCATCCTTGTGAATTTGTGAAAGCTGCAGTAGGTTGTTGTTGAGTTATTGCACATGAAAGATAAACAGCGATCGGGCTGTGGCAGCCATATTGGAATTTCGACAAGTCTGAAATTCAATAGGTCTAGAGCTCTCATAGGTACCAATCATCCCTGTGAATTTGGGAAAGCTGCAGTATGTTGTTGTTGATTTATCGTGCGCGAAAGAAAATCAGCGAATGGGCTGTGGCGGCCATATTGGAATTTCGACAAGTCTGAAATTCAATAGGTCCTGAGCCCTTATAGGTACCAATCATCCCTGTGAATTTGGGAAAGCTGCAGTATGTTGTTGTTGAATTATCCAGCGCGAAAGAAAGTGTCACTGACGGAAGGACGGAAGGACAGACTGACACGGTGATCACTATAGGGCACCACTTGTCAAGCGGGGCCCTAATAATCTGGCCAATAGAATTTGTGAGTAAATGACAAAGGGCACATAAACTCAACATATGCTCATCGTAGTACTGGAGGCCTGGAGATCAAAGCTATTCTTTAGAACCACCCTGATCAAAGCTGAGCCAAGGACTACACAGACCGGGTGAGGTTTTTCACACCTACAACCTGCTCAGTTATGGGCTGTTGTAACATTCTTTTGTACAGGTTAATTCTGGCCAAAAAGTGGGCCAAGGACAACACTGACTGGTGGGGCCGAGTTTTTCACACCAACTGCCTGCACTTGGGTGCACTAATTAGTCGGCAATGTGTTTCATCGCTTATCTGGCTACATTTGTTTTGAATAAGGTGATCTTTTGTACTATTTTTTCTGGAATTTTGTCGTTGTTCAGATTTTGGATAAATGGTCAAATTTTCAGTTCTCAGTTTTTTTATTTCAGACGAATGATCTTCAGATATACCATGCTCCACTGTAATTAGAACCAAATCAAAAGTCAAGTGACCCATGGGTCATGACGCTCAGCAGATTAGCATGACATTATAGCCTTACTTTCACAACAGGAGATTTATCATCCAAAAACAAAATCTGAGATTCACTTCAGCTGTGACCTTTCCCTATACCCATTACGACACAAAAGTCAACATGGTTCTTTTAAACACATATGTGAAGACTGAATCTAACTAGAAATCGGGCAGTGATAATTGGACAAGAGAGTACATGTACCTGCCAAATTATAGAGGCATGGGTAAAGTAAGGCATTGAATGTTCCTGACATGACATGACTCCAAATTTGTGGCATAAGATATGCCAATTAAACTCCTCATACATGTGCAATTTTTACCCAAAAAAAACAATCTACAGATGGATACAAGAATGATTGTAGGTGGCCCAAGCAGTCTTGTACTTGTATATGTTACAGTCAGTGTGTAAAATCAGTCAATTTGTAAACTGCCTGAAATGTTCAGTCAATTAACAGATTGACTGACTTACTCAGGCAATTTATAAAATGACTGAAATTTCAAGACATTTTACAAATTAGCTGAAGAATCAGTCAGTTTATTTGACATACTGAATGAATTGATATGAAATAGCCTTTTACTTCACATACCTCATCAGTGTGAAACAGGCATTGCCAAATAGTATAATCTGTTACTTTTGAGTACACTTTATGCCTGTTTCATCTTTCTAGACTATTTATGAAGAATGCTGATCAAATAATAAAATACACAGACTCATTAGGGGTAACCAAAATCATATAGATGCAACATGCACATTATTATAACATAATGAAATATGCATACATATAACAACTCATATGACTACATCTTTGCTTTTCTAAGACAGAGAATCAAGTCAAATGGAAGCTTTTGATTAAATTAAACATTAAACATTAAAATGTGTTAAAATATGTGAAATTTATAATGAAGAATGGATAAGGATAATTACAGTTACAAAGTTGTTAATATCAAATACATTATTAAGATACGCTTAAGTGAATTACAAAGGCTTCAGCTTAATTAAAACAAGGGACCTCAGGCTCAGCTGAAACTGATTCTGATAATGTTTGTATAAAATCCTAGTGGTTGATACACATGATCACATACATGTATTTGTAAAAGTTTTAATATTTCAACTAAGTAACTATAATATGCATGTTAATATATACACCGGGAACTTATGAAACCCTGTAAATTATAGAATAATGGACATGAGCTGAAGCATTACAATACACATTTAACAATTTATTAACTGAAATAAAATGCTGTAAAAATTAAAATTTACCATTTTCAAATGAGCATAAACTAAATTTGATAAGCAAGTTACACAAGCCAATTAGGTATACATTGCATCTGCACTGAGTCATATGTGAAACTTGTGGCTTGCAACCATTTAATGATGTCCCCCGCTTTTGGCTCTTGTTTTTTTTTCATGCTTGATAACGGACTGACAGACAGAGTGACAGACAGACAGACAGAAGCCAGACACTCCAAAACCAATCCCAACCAAGGTATGCATGAGAGCATTCACTGCCCCAAATTTGAATGAAATGGGATAATATTTTGGAAACTTATCCCACAGAAACAAAAACCTGACAGACTAACAGGCAGAGTGACAGACAGACAGACAGAAGCCAGACATTTCAAAACAAATCCCAACCAAGGTTAGCATGACAGCAATCACTGACCAAAATTTGAATGACATCGGATAATATTTAGGAAAGTTATTGCAAGGAAACGAAAACCTGACAGACAGACAGGCAAAGTGACAGACAGACAGGAGCCAGACACTCCAAAACCAATCCCAACCAAGGTAAGCATGAGAGCATTCACTGACCAAAATTTGAATGAAATCAGATAATATTTACAAAAGTTGGCAAAGGTCTAGCCAACTTTTATAAGATAAGGATGAAATGCTACAAAGTATTTACACCTTTTTATATATTCTAACAAGTCAATAAGCACTTATATTATATTGTGAAACACAGGTATTGAAGCACAAATAAAAAAAAGTCATGCATCTTTCTGAGAATTCAAAATAACCAGCAGTGGATCTAAGGGATGGGGTTGGGGGTGGTAGGGTTCTCAAAGGAGGTTTGGCCCCCTAGGTATTTTTAAGTCAAAATCTTTAATGTTGTTTAGTTCTGAAGTGAGAAAATTCCCTGTTATTTTGTACCAAAATTGCTTAAAAATTGCTGAAATTATGAACAAGGCCTACAGGCCTAATGCAAATCTGTGCAAAGTTTAGGAGTATGAATGGAGGTTTATTTTTAAAATTTAATATTGATCCTCCTAAGTCCTGCATATCTACCTTAGTCATTATGATTTCAGCAAAAGGGACTTTTCTGAACTGCAAGTTTCGGACTAGGACATTTTAAAACCAGAATATGGGTAGTCAACAAGCCACTATGTGTATCCGCAGAAATCAGTGTGGGACGGGTTAAGTGAGGCATGGATTAAGTGGCAAGGGGAATAGAGCGTGGTGTGTTGCATATTAGCATGGATATCTGCAGCTTAAACGTGAATGTAGGTGGTGCCACCTGTCATAAAATCAAGCAAATTGTCCAGGATGTATAAACCTGCAAAATTTCAGGTGGATAGGTCAAACCACTGCTGAGATATGAGTGATTTTATCCCAAGGCAGATCAACAGATTGATGCTGTGCATAAGTGGTTGCAGGTGGCGCCACCAGTTTTGTCTATGATGAAGAGCTATGTGAGATCTATACACAAGCAAAATTTTGGCCCAATTGGTCAAACGGTTCCCGAGATATGAGCTTGGATGTCTGCAGAGTAAACGTGAATGTAGGTGGCGCCACCTGTCATAAAATCGAGAAAGCTGTCCAGGATGTATAAACCTGCAAAATTTCAGGTGGATTAGTCAAACCACTGCTGAGATATGAGTGATTTTATCCCAAGGCAGATGAACAGATGGACACTGTGCATTAATGGTTGCAGGTGGCGCCACCAGTTTTGCCTATGATGAAGAGCTATGTGAGATCTATACACATGCACAATTTTGGCCTAATCAGTCAAACGGTTCCCGAGATATGAGCTTGGATGTCTGCAGAGTAAATGTGAATGTAGGTGGCGCCACCTGTCATAAAATCGAGAAAGCTGTCCATGATGTATAAACCTGCAAAATTTCAGGTGGATAAGTCAAACCACTGCTGAGATATGAGTGATTTTATTCAAAGGCAGATGAACAGATAGAGGCTGTGCATTAATGGTTGCAGTTGGCGCCACCAGTTTTGCCTATGATGAAGAGCTATGTAAGATCTATACACATGCAAAATTTTGGCCCAATCGGTCAAATGGTTCCAGAGATATGAGCTTGGATGTCTGCAGAGTAAATGCCAATGTAGGTGGCGCCACCTGATATAAATCGAGAAAGTTGTCCAGGATGTATAAACCTGCAAAATTTCAGGTGGATAAGTCAAACCACTGCTGAAATATGAGTGATTTTATCCAAAGGCAGATCAACAGATGGACGCTGTGCATAAGTGGTAATAGGTGGCGCCACCAGTTTTGCCTATGATGAAGAGCTATGTAAGATCTATACACATGCAAAATTTTGGCCCAATCGGTCAAACGGTTCCCGAGATATGAGCTTGGATGTCTGCAGAGATTATGTGAATGTAGGTGGTGCCACCTGTCATAAAATCGAGAAAGCTGTCCAGGATGTATAAACCTGCAAAATTTCAAGTGGATAAGTCAAATCACTGCAGAGATATGAGTAATATTATCCGAAGGCAGATGAACAGATGGACGCTGTACAAAAATGGTTGCAGGTGGTGCCACCATTTTTAGTCTATGTTATAAAGCTATCAAAGGGCTACATTTGTGCAAAATTTTTAGCCTGATCGGTCAAACGGTTCTCGAGATATGTGGGTTTATGTGTGGAAACAGACGTACAAATGGACGCTGGGCAGCAAGGAAAGGTCAGAGGTCAACCAAAAATGAGGGTGCAGCAGTTCACATGTGACCTGATGATAAACCTATTCGCTTAAAATGCAAACCAAGTTTTTTCAAACAGTTGAAAGATACAGTTCCAATAATCTGGGAATTCTGCTTCTATACAATGTTTCCAGATGTCTAGACGCTGTGTCTAGACACATTGTCTAGACACCCCCCAGCCAGGTCAGTTGTCATGTCGATGTCTGGACCCCCACCTGTTTTTACTGAGTGACCTCTTGACTTGGCTGCTGAAACTCAGTATGAAGTCAAATCTGTTTTCAAATACAGAAAGCCTTTTTCAATTGGCTACAATGCGTTTTTAAAACTGTATTTACCCAATCTATTCTTGTAAAACTGGCAGAACCCTACCATAGAATAATTCTTGTAAAGTTTAAACCAATCAGCTGAACAGTTTCATCATAAATCAGTGTATAAGCTAGAAGAGTTTAAAATTACATTTTCGCTTGTAAAAAACACATCAATGTAGGTGGCGCCACCAATACCTCAAAATCGGATATGACATATGTGACAAACATTGGTATAAAATTTGGTCATTATAGCTCTAGCCGTTTTTGAGATTTAATTTTAGTGTGCTTTTTTGGACAGATATCCAAGTTCAACCTCCTGTAACTCGGCCAAAAATCTCCAAACTGGAACCATTCGAACAAACTTGAGAGAGATTGTTCCAGGGATCATTTTTGTGAAATATTGGACAATTTGGCTGGACAGTTTCAGAGAAGAAGATTTTTAAAGGTTTTTAAGCTTTTTCTCTATAAAATCTGAATTAATGCAGATACCCAATAATAAGCTCCAGGGCACCAAGTTTCACATGTGACGAATTTTTACATGTAATTTGGAGCTGTTAGCTCCGACAGTTTCTGACTTACTGCCATGGACGGCGGAATGCCAGCCCTGGACGGCGGACGGCCGACGTCTGACAACGGACGGACGATGCTGCGCCATTGCATAAGCTCACAGGTTCGCTAAAAACTAGATGTGTCGGAACGACATGAATGCCCCCGCCTGGGGCAAATTAGAAACATTTGTTAAATTTTGTAAAATTTTTAAGTTCAGGAGGTGTTGTATGGTCAAAAGTAGGTCAACAAGGGCAAAATACAAACTCTGTAACGGGTCATTATCAAGCAACACACCAAAAATCAGGCCAGTATCTGCAGGCATTGTGAAAAAAAGTCCATACATGTGCAAACATTAGGCCAGTATCTGTAAGCATTGCATTGCAAAACTAGAATATTAGCAAAAGCTGCTAATCAGTTATAAATTTAAATTGGAGGGGTATGTACCATGTTTCATAACAATCCAACAAATGCTTCCTGAGAAATAAGCTCCCAAGTTTTTTTCTATACTAAGCTCTGTGACCTTGAAAAGTAGGTCAAGATCACCCATCTTTGAACTTGACCAAGATTTTGTAAATATCATGCATTAGCATTGAAGAAATGAAGTTTCTGTGTTGAATACCTTTGGATATATCCTGCACAAAAGGCCAACATTGAAAAATCTGATAAAAATTCATAAAAAATCAGAAATTGTTGGTGGTGCCACCAAAATTGTGCAGCACGCACAGACCGTCATTCCAAATGATCATAGTAAGTTTTGTGAAAATCCACACAATGGCTCCTGAGATATAAGCTTCTGAGTGTTTTTGTATAATCAGCTCTAAAACAAAGAAAAATAGGTCAAGGTCACCCATCTTTGCACTTGACAAAGATTTTGTTGATATACATCTTCAATGATGAAATAAAATTCCAACGGTGAATCCTTTTAGAGATATCCCGCTCACAAGGCCAAAATTGAAAAATCCAATAAAAATTGATTAAACAAGGCCTACAGGCCTAATGCGAACCTGTGCATATGGATATGCACCAGGTATAACGCTTCAATGCTGAACCATTACTTTTCATATATATGAACAATGCAAGTACTAAACATTTTGAACTAGAAACAATACACAATCATCACTGCTGAAATTCTGGCATGGGTGCACACAACACAAAAATTATTGTAGGTGGCACCACTAGTCTTGTATACGACAAAGCTATTTGACATGTATAATTATGCCCAATTTCAGGCTGATATATCAAATTCCTCCGCAGAATTAAGCAGGCACATACACTTTGCAAAAGTCATTATAGATGGCGACACCTGTCTTGTGAACGAATAAGCCATTAAAGACACAGACAGGTCAGAATATCAGGCCAATGCATCAAACTTACCTTGAGTCTGATGCATGGGGCTGACCAGGCTTAGGTGAGAAAGGCTGTTGCCCCGAGTGTACTGTGACAAATTACTGGCTCAGGCTACTGCACTGAGTGAACTCTTGACCTGCACCTGGCTAGACTGAGTGAACTTTTGACCTGTACCTGGCTGCACTGAGTGAACCCTTGACCTGTTGCATAATCTGACACAGTTCGCAGTCTGCCAAAGCTATAAATAAATCCAGGCTGACCTTTTGCCTATTGCCAAATCTGAAATAGTAGGCACACAATTGCATAAGCTCACAGATTGGCTTCATATGCAGCCCTGAGGGGCATGACACCCATGAGGTGATCACATGATACTCATGAGGAGATCACATGCTACCCATGAGATGATCTCATCTGCCCATGAGGTGATCACATGCCTTGTGCTTGGCTGCACTGATTGAACTGTTGACCTATATTTGGCTGCACTGAATGAACTCTTGATCTGTTGCCAAATCTGAAACAGTTGGCAGTTTCTCAACCTATTCAAGAAACATACACAATCTTGGCCTGTTATGTAACTCTGCTAAAATTTATCCAACACAAACCATTTGAACAAACTTGAGAAGGCTCGCCTCTGGGATCATTTCTGTAAAATATTGAACAATTTGACTGGACTGTTTACAAGAAGAAGACTTTTAAAGTTTTTTTCAGCTTTTCCCCTGTAAAATCTAAGTAAATGCAGATAGCAAAAATAAGATGAATCCATCAACATTTGATATGACTGATAATTGCATAAAATTTTGGGATGGTAGCTCCTGCTATTCCTGAGAAATTATGAGTTAGTGTACAGATGATATGTAATATCATAAATCTACATTTTTTAAAAGCTTTAAAAAAACATTCTTGTCAATATTTTCCATAGATATTCTGAAATCTAAATGTCTAGAGGCATGATGTAATGGATGCTGATAAACTGGTGTTAGGCTGGATGTATCTGCTTCACACAGCTAACATATATGGTAAAATGACTCAATTCAATCTTTTTAATTCAGCCAAAATTCATTTTTTGGAACCATAAAAGACAATTATTATTAGAATGATTCACGGAATTATTCTTGCAAAATATTAAACAAACTGGCCTCAGTATCGTCAGTCGAAAAACATTTTGTAGGTTTATAACTCATATGGGAAAATACAGCAAAATAGCAAAGTTCAGCTTCCCATAACTCAGCCAAAAATCACTGAACCAAAACCATTTGAACAAACTTGAAGTATCAACATCTAAGGATAATTAATGTGTGAGATTTAAGACTTTGGCCCAGTGGTTTTTGAGAAGAAGATTTTTGTAGCCACTTAGCTAAAATGGGCTTTTATGGCATATGACTAAATTCAGCTTCCCATAACTTAGCCAAAAGTCACTGAACTGAGACCATTTGAACAAACTTCAGAAAGCACTACCCTAGTATAATTTCTTTGCGATATTAAACAATTTGGCCATATCGTTTCAGAGAAGAAGTTATTTGTAGCTGTCAGTATGATACGGGCACTGATGACCCCCGTACAAAAAAGGCCGATGCAGGTGGCGCCACCAATACCTCAATTTAAGATATGACTCATGTGACCAACATTGGCATAAAATTTGGTGATTATAGCTCCAGCCGTTTCTAAGACTGTAATTTTAGTATGCTTTTTTGGACAGATGATTAAGTTCAACTAGCTGTAACTCAGCCAAAAATCACCAAACTTAAACCATTTGAACAAACTTGAGAGAGATTGTTCCAGGGATCATTTCTGTGAAATATTGGACAATATGACTAAACAGTTTCGGAGAAGAAGATTTTTAAAGCTTTTTTAGCTTTTTCCTGTAACATCTAAGAAAATGCAGTTAGCCAAAAAATAAGCAAAATCTGATAGAGTTTTTCAGATGACTAATTTTTTGCATAAAATTTCGTGATGCTAACTCTTGCCGTTTTCAAGTTAGTATGGGTTAACGTACAGACGACGGACGCCGGACGACACCACACCATCGCATAAGCTCACAGGTTCGCTAAAAATACATGCGGTGCTACCAATTTTTCCGGAACTGACAAAACTAGTCATGGTCAATATTCAAGGCAAAATTCATGGCAATCCATGCATTAATTATCAATATACTGGAGGTTTTGTATCCAATTTAGAACTAGATACTGTGGTTGCCTTTTTGTTCGCGAGTGTTTTAATTTCGCGATATTCGCGAATGGGAAAAAATCGCGAAAATGACACCCTCAGAAAATAAGGCCAATTGAGTGTGTCCTTCTGATTAAGTGTAGCCAATCCTTGAATGGGAATAGGTTAGAACAGTGAAAAATCTTAATATAAGTTACATCCATGCAGGTATAGGGAAAACATTCCCTTAAATTTGAACTAAAGAACCTGTGCTGTGTGTAAGAGCCCATCCTTATATCAGGAGAATATCACAAACTCATGAATTATTCTCAAATTATAATACACACAGCAATGTCTTTACCAAAGATTTGATATAGGTTCTGGTGAGATCCCGAAAATGACACCCTCGCGAAACATAAAAAAAATGGAGAAATCGCGAAATTTCAGCCAATTTCGCGAATATGAAGCCAACCACAGTATTTCTTGGCACCGCAGGTGCCATAGTATCCCCAGACAATTAATCCCCCCCCTTTAAGAATAGGCCCCCCATCTTCAGCAACAATTAATATCAGACCACACTCATAGAAACGGTCACTCTCATAGAAAAGGTCATGACCCCAATATCAATATACATCATCCCATAACCCATGTCTATGTATATGCATAATATGAAAGAAATTTGTCCATTAGTTTTTGCCTAATAATGCTCACAGTACTGTTAAGTATCAATGATGGGGTATTAAACGGCATGAAAACAAGTAAAAGAATAACAGGTGGCGCTATCAGTTTCTGGTACATGACAACACTATCCAAGATATTTGGTCAAGTTAATTTTTGGACCAATCAATGCATCCCTTATTGAAATATTAATGATTTTGTGTGATTTTCACCATATATGGCAATATTCAAGGTCAAGGCCACTCTCATAGGAAAGGTCATGACCCCAATTTTAATAAACATCATCCCATAACCCATATCTATGTATATGTATAATATGAAAGAAATCTGTCCATTAGTTTTTGTCTTATAATGCTCACAGTACTGTCAAGTAGCAATTTTGGGGGTATTTAATGGCACGAAAACAAGTAAAGAATAATAGGTGGCGCCACCAGTTTCTGGAACTTGACAATCCTATCCATGATCTTCCATCAACTTGATTTTGGGATCAATCCATGCAAGATATCTTGAGATATTTAAGAATTTGTGTGATTTTCCCCAAAATTGGACCTATTCAAGGTCAAGGACACTCTCCTAGTCCAGGCGTCATCCTCTCACCCATATCTATACATATACCAAGTTTGGTAAAGATCAGTGAAATATTTTTTGAGTTATCACGCCAACAAGATTTATATGCGGCGGCGGCGGGACCAGTATGAAAACATAGTATCCCCCAACTTTGTCTGGGGATACAATTATTTAGGGGTACTTACAAGCCCCATAGCCAAGAGGGTATAGGTCACAGTGACCTTATTTCATGTTTCCAAGGAGGTTTTTTATTAACCAACCGGGACTTTCAGTTTCTACGGTTAGCAGTTAGGTTTGTACCCTGCCAACAGACAGCCGGACGGAAAAAGCGCCATTCCTCTATGCCTCAGTTGACTTACAGTCATATGAGCTAAAAAACCCAATCACTTACCAAATGTACTAGTCCTGTGACACATGACACTCCCAAGGGCTTCATCATACGAGGGTGGCGGATCATCTAATGGCTTAGAAAACACGCAGTGGCTTGAAGCAAACAGTGGAAGCCAGGAAGGGTCAATGGCAATAACACCTGGAATGATTCGTATGTCAACATGTAGTACAATTTAAATCACCTTGGGAGGGAACATTAACATCAATTTACAAGATACAAGAGCACTTGCAGTTGTTCATGAGACTACCTGTATAAAACAGTGGTATATGAAAAAGATGTTAAGTTTTGATTTTTTAATATCATCATTTAATATCATTTATCTGATATCATCATGAAACTTTGGTCAAGATGCTCAGCTAATACAGAAATCCCTAACAGAACAAAGGACCCATGGGTCACTGTGCTCAGCTGAAGTTGATAATGTTTTGACAGTCTAGCTTCGACAATTATCATGTTAAGTGGGTAAATATCTTTCCTGATTTTTTACAAAGTCCATTATGTTTGTGCCCAGAACTTTTATACATTATTTAACACTGACCTAATTTCTGGCATGTACATAGGAACTATTATGGGGAATATTTATGGTAAATATAAAGAAAAACAGATGAGTAGTTTACATATAAGGCAGTCCTGAAAAGTGATAATAGGTTTTTAATGGAAAATTAAGTTTTTTTTTCTTAATTTCTCCAAGGAACAAAGTTGCAGTGACCTAGTTTTCAGTCTGGTAGGAGACCTTGGGGACATGTAATAGTATGCAGAATTTTGGATCCATTGGTCTAATGGTTTCAAAACGTGCCAGTGTGATGGACAACTGACAATGGACCATGACTATAGCTCAGATAACTTATAATTAGCTGAGCTAAAAATGTAGGTCACTGTGACTTAATTTTAGGTTTGAAAAATACATTACACGTACTGTTTGCATGTAACTTTGGACTTTCTAGGTCTAATGGATAGAAATCACATAATTACCCTGGTAAAAGACAGACTACCTGAGAACTGAGCTTCTGAGGTACTATAACATGTCTTTGCCTGGAATTTAGAACTTTAAGGTAAACCGGAACTAACTTTCAGGTATCCCCAGACATCATATCTGGACTTATATTGGTGACAAGTGGATCACTCATGAGCAAGTACTAATACAGTTTGGCATTTGTTTTGAGGGAATCTGAGACCAGTGATTTAAATCAGAGACAGATGTACTGTTGGAACTACCACCATAAATTGCATATTAGGCCTAAATAAAAGGACCCATGGGTCAGAGTGCTCAGCTGTTATATATGATCACAAAATATGATTTGTAGAGGGGGTAGACAGATGCTAGTTTTTTGTGGTAATATAATCTGAATTATGAGATGATGGTGTTTAACTAAGGTTATGTAAGACAGGATATACTGACACTTGGTTTTGACCATGGTTTCTTCCATCTATCAACTTGAGAAACAATATTTTTCACCAAATATGGGAATATTCAAGGTCAAGGCCACTCTCATAGGAAAGGTCATGACCCCAATTCAAACATACATAATCCCATAACCTATATCTATGTATATGCATAATATGGAAGAAATCTATCCATTAGTTTTTTACTTATGTTTACAGTACTGTCATGTGGCAGTTAAGGGGGTATTAAAAGTGTGAAAACAAGAAAAGGACAGAAGGTGGTGCCACTTGTCTTCAACAGAAGACAAAGCTATCCGAGATCTATGGTCAATTTGATTTTTGGAGCAAAACATGCATCCCTTATTGAGATATTTATGATTTTGTGATATTTTCACCAAATATGGCAATATTCAAGGTCAAGGCCACTCCAATAGGAAGGGTCATGACCCCAATTTAAATATACATCATCCCATAACCCATATCTCTGTATTTCATAAAATGAAAGAAATATGTGCATTAGTTTTTGACTTATAATGCTCACAGTAATGTCAAGTGGCAATGATGGGGGTTATTAAAAGGTACAAAAACAAGAAAATGATAATAGGTGGCACCACCAATTTCTGGTACATGACAACACTATCCAAGATCTTTGGTCAATTTGATGTTTCGATCAATCCATGCAAGATTTCTTGAGATATTTATGAATTAGTCTGATTTTATCCAAAAAAGGACCTATTCAAGGTCAAGGTCACTCTGCTGGTAAAGGTCATGATCCCATTTTCCTCTCGCCCATATCTATGCACATGTCAAGTCTGGTAAAGATCAGTAAAATATTTTTTGAGTTATCTCGCCTGAAACGAATCTCTGTGGCAGCAGTGGTGGAGACAGTGCCAAAACCAAAGTATCCTGACTTTGTCTAGGGCTATTTTAATGAGAATAAGTACCTGGTTTTATGGCTTTAATTATATTTAAAAAAATAAAACTATTATATTCACTTTTGAATAGTTTCACATCAATCTACACACTAAACATAGCAAGTCCTATGACAATTATTAACATTACAGACATCATAATGAGAACCTGACTTAGAGCTGATTTTTTTTTTATCACATTTGAATATTTTTTAATACATATATCAGAAAAAAAGTAATTTCAGCTATTAAACTGATACATGTGTTAAAAAAACAATTAATTATACAAGGAGCAAACAGGAGATGGGCATGTTTAATTTTTTAACTGAAATAAAAGAATTGGTATATAAATTTTGATTGTTTACATTGTATCATGTGACAGTTGAAACAGCCATGAGTCTTAATGTCATTAGTCAAACATATTGACATCTTTAATGAGTACCTGTCTGAGTAATATTGTAATTTTTTCACCAGGGTCTCCACAACCCCTAAATATTGGCTGGTGAATGGACATTTTCCTCCAGAGAAATCACCCAAAAATTACCCCGAAAGGTAATATATTTTAGCCCAGAAATTTGCCAAGGTTAGTACAAATGATAGAATTGTTCTTTAGCATACTGACACCATCGCATTCTATCCTAAAGATGTCTTAAACTAATCAGCGTACATATATAACAAGGAAAAGAATATATTCTCGTCAGCGCTTTACAGCATGGCAAAAAAAATTAAGCCCTAGATCCTGCATGCCTTCCTTGACTCCTGGCAATTGCAACTTCAAATATAAGACTTTTATCGCACTAACACCCAATATTTCCCAGATCTGAGCTTCAATACAGCCGGAGCCAGCACCTTACAGTCCATAGTACTCTTGTCTGATATTGATATATCTCTTCAGCAAATAGCAGGTGACGTTAGACTGCATAAATTCTAAGGAATGTATTTATATACAGGTATTGTCTATTGGTCTTTTGACCCTGTCAGTCAAATACCCATTTGGGTATCTTGGGAATATACATTTGGTTCTGAACCTTGCCTTGCCATTCGAGCTGATGGATAAATTGGCGAAGGTCGAGTAAACCAAGTGAAGGCCATGGCTGTTACACATGCACATTTGTTTGTGGTTATGGTTAAAAAAGAGAGAATCTCCATTAAAACATGATGCGTCACCTCAAAAGTCAACAGACAGTAAGTGACTAAACTAACTAACTTGCTTTCATGACTAACTTTTTTTAATCCACACAAATGTTATTTACTCATTGCTAAGACTAGTTATGAACTCTGGTCAACGACCGCAGCGTAGTGAACGCGAACAACTGCTGTATCAGAAATACAATAGGACTTCTATTTGATGAATATAAATGAGGGATTTCCCCACCAGCACTTGATTCTTTACCGCAAAGATGTTCGAGACAATCGTTAAACAAATAGGCTGTGTTAAGGAAAGTAATGGTACACAGGCGTCAGCATTAAAGAATATTCATTTTTGGAGAAATATTAAAACCACGTGGGCCCTGGGCCATTGACACCTGGAGGGGTTTAGTGAAATGATGTCCAATTCACCGTGGGGAAAGTAGGTCACCATTGCCACTTGCACATTCAAGTGACGGCCAATGGCATGGTCATTTTAGTCTCAACTTAGGACGCCAGGTGCCACTACCGCTACACCAGGCCGTAGGTTAACGGAGGTAAAGACCAGAGACCTGCCACAATTGAGCGGTCGGTGGTTGCGTACAACAAACAGTGGCTCAACACATGGGCATTAAAGAGTGTTTAAGCTCGGTGAATTCAGTTTTAGGTCGTAAGTCACAGACGGTTGCTGGCGGCAGTGGTCGCTTGGTTCAGGTTCCACTGTATTTACTTTATATATGTGCTAATAGTGTCTTGCTGACAATGTTGATTGACGTGGACAATTTTCCAGAGAAAATGATTGAGAAGGTTAAGAGTTTGAAGAAAAACCTTTTAAACATAGATAACTTAAAATATGTAAATATAGGGGCATTTTTTTATTTAATTGATAAAACTGAACACCAAGTCACTGAAAAAAGTCTGCATGGTGGTTAACTTTTCTTGTATGTGTCAAAATGCTTCTTAGCATGTACATGCAATTGTCAAAGACCATTGTATGAACACTGAAATGATTTTGATATAGACATTTATTGAAGCAAAAAGCCTGAAAACTATCCATTACACAGTAGCCTTCAGGGGGCGACATGATGGACTGCTGAAACTCTCAGATTTTCAGCCTGCACTGACTTAATCACAGCTTGTGGTACAGTGGAGTGCCGTTCATGTATTTATTCCCAGTCCAGACTAATTTTGAATGCATCACCAGTTCGTTTCTGCAGGTGTGACAATGCCTAATTACCCAAGTCGTACCCATGCAGCAAACAATTGCTGGGGCTTGTACTCATTTAGCAGTTGTTGGTGTGAAAACTACCACTGGCCGAGTCCCCTAATTAACCTTGTGTCCTGCACTGTCGGAGTTGTTCACACCTGCAAACCATGTGACAAGGAAGACATATCAGCCCCTGTGAAACCCCCACCTACAGCTTCAGAGGCATTAGTTCATGTGTAAGATCGTGGTTAGAGAGCCTACCGTGGGCCGGTCCGCTTCACTTCAGTGTGCTACGCTACACCAGAAATCTGGCAGGCAGTTATCGTTCCAGGCAGTCTGATATTCACAGTTATTTTAAATGTTTTGATGATGTGACTTTCTCGATGCATGTAAGCCAACGAACCCCATGTTCATCAGGTTTTATGTAATATATGTGCATATTTTCCCACTATTGTTGTAAATAATCTGTGCATTTATCTGAAACTTTTTTTATTTTGTCAATTTCTAAATTGCAGCAAGTAATAAATGAGTTTCACAAGCACATTTAGTTTAACTGTCTGCACGTAGGGGGCGGCACTGAGAGCTGTTAATCTATCATGGCGGATATCCACACGTTCAGTGAAAGATTAACTGGTACATGTACTTCACTGACAAATATTCTTAATAAAGTAATTAAAGATATTATAATAGCTTAATTGAAAGTTTGATTTGTTCATTTTGAGTAAGTAAACATGTATTTATCACACATCATTCTGTTCTGGTCCCGTTTTTTATAACTCTGAAAGCTAACTGAAGTTAGTGACACTGTACCACCATTTAGTAGTAATACCGGGATGACGACATCGATAACGATTTTATTTTACACATGACCATGTTCGATATATTACTTGCTGTGTTTTTGCCAAGGAACCCTCAGAATATATATCACATTGACCAACTTTTCAGTTTTCACACAGGACCTGTCAGGATCCATTGGCATTTATTGAACATCATGAATAGGATGGGAATAATTTAAGCCCTGCTGATGTCTGGACCTATGGCTCTGTAATCTGTTATCCTTATAAATACATGTGAAATGCGTAAAAACACATACCATAACAACAATGACATAGTGCACAATGAGAATATGTAATTTTCACTTCCCATCACAGAAAGATTGTATCTCAGGTGGTTTCTTAGGTGGCACAGAAATGTACAGGTTCACTATATATGTACTCCTACACCTACCTTTCATGTAGAGCTTGCTGGTCTCTACAACGTGCTGGTACACTACATACTCGAGCTTCTGTTTGTACAGCACGGAACTTGGGTGAACAAACACAGGCTTCTCCAGGTTCATGCTCTGAAACATTCATATTTTACTGTTATAGGAGAGCAGTGTTGTAGTTTATGCAATATATGCACTTTGCTAAATTTAACATTAATATATTAAAGTATGTCATATGAGAAAGTAAATGACTAAAATAAGATTTCAACAGAACAACAGAAAATACACCATGT
Organism: Sipunculus nudus; assembly: GCA_026874595.1. NCBI lineage: Eukaryota > Metazoa > Annelida > Sipuncula > Golfingiida > Sipunculidae > Sipunculus > Sipunculus nudus. Next base: position 50,826,882 of record CM049312.1, read on the forward strand.
AAACAATGGAGCTGAAAATTGTTGTCAAATGTAACCTTCAATTATCCACTGCATTTGTGCTATTTGTATTCTTCCAATTCTATTGGTGTCAAAATTATGCAATGTAGATGCATGATAATATTACAGAGGCATTATTAACCATAAACTGGACAACAGTCACTCCATATTTAGTTTTAAAAATGTTAAAGATTTTTGGTAAATGAAGGGGTGGGACAAACTGGTGAACAGATCCAGACAATTTAGCGGTCCTCCCAGCTGTGGCGTGGGACAAACTGGTGGACAGATTCAGACAATTTAGTGGTCCTCCAAGCTGTGGCATCGGACAAACTGGTGGACAGATTCAGACAATTTAGTGGTCCTCCCAGCTGTGGTGTGGGACAAACTGGTGGACAGATCCAGACAATTAAGTGGTCCTCCCAGCTGTGGCGTGGGACAAACTGGTGGACAGATCCAGACAATTTAGTGGTCCTCCCACAGCCGGGAGGACCACTAAATTGTCTGAATCTGTCCACCAGTTTGTCCCACGCCACAGCTGGGAGGACCACTAAATTGTCTGGATCCTCCCGGCTGTGGCATTGGAGGACAGATCCAGACAATTTAGAGGTCCTCACAGCTGTGGCGTGGGACAAACTGGTGGACAGATCCAGAAAATTTAGCCGTCCTCCCAGCTGTGGCGTGGGACAAACTGGTGGACAGATTCAGACAACTTAGTGGTCCTCCCAGCTGTGGCGTGGGACAAACTGGTGGACAGATCCAGACAATTTAGTGGTCCTCCCTGCTTTTTGGTAGGACAAACTGGTGGACAGATCCAGACAATTTAGTGGTCCTCCCTGATTTTTGGTAGGACAAACTGGTGGACAGATCCAGACAATTAAGTGATCCTCCTTCTATGGCATGGGTCTAATAATAATGATACCTTAATGGCAACTTGAGTTGTGAAATCACAGCTATGTCTGACTGGGCTGTGTTAAAAATGACACACAATTACACTTTGATATAAGAAGCACAATGTTTTTTTGTGTTAGCTTTATAAAGTTTAAATGTTTTACCTGGTATGCCAATTTCATCTTCTTGGCTTCCTCAGTGTTAGACTTGGCCTCTGGCATCCTCCTGTTACAACATGACTTACAATATTAAATCATACAAGATGACCGTTGGTATCAGTCATGACCACAAATCACAAGCTTTATTTTTAAAAAATTATTTTTTTTTCAAATTAAAATAATATACATAGACAACATATATTTTTCTTAATCCAAGTCTTCCTTTACAATCACTCAAATTTCATCAGGATTCTTTCATTATTTTGGTCTTTTGTATCATTAAGCCCTTTATTGTCTTTACATGAAAATGACGTTTGATCAGTAGATGACATTCAAAACACATAAACCTAAAGAAAAAAAAATCTCTATGATGTAGACCTGGTTGGCTGCAGGACTGTGGTCTACTGCTGTGTTTTGACACTGTCTTGGGCTGTGCTGATGCACTGACATGCATGTCTGAGAAACTCTTCCTTTCAGTCCAGGGTTTGGGCCAGGTACATGTGACAGTACCTAGGTACAGGTACAGGTAATTGTGAAATGGTCAGGTACAGGTACAGGTACAGGTACAGCATTTTTTAAGAGTACCTAGGTACAGGTACAGATACTTTAGGATGTACCTAGGTACAGGTCAGGGTTGTTATTTTTTTCCCGGACAGTGGGGCAAAAGCGGGATTAATTGGGAATAACTGGGGAAAACTGGTTAGTACCGGAAATTACTGGGGGAAATGTCTGATCAAAAGCCATGACACCCTGTCACTTCCTCACTCATCTCCTGCACCCGAAGTATCAGGGCCAGAGGTTATCTAAAGAGCAACATGAGACAGCAAGGAATCTGCTTGAGCAGCACCAACCAGACCTTCTGTGTCACATATTCTTCTTCCAGTCCAAAGCAGCTCCTTTCTCCAAATCACTCTTCACAGATACATGTGTTTCATCCAAGTCAGCCGCAACTTGGTGGCACTGCCTCAGGGACACCAAGTCTGATGTACCCCAGGAACTCAGTGAGTTAGCAATTCGCCTTCATCAACTGCCTTCCAGCATAGCATCAATTGAAAGAATTTTTTCAAACTTTGGGCTTGTGCAGTCCAAACTGCAAAACAGACTAGGACTTGAGAAAACTGCCAAGCTTGTAACATGTTACCGCACCCTGAGAGGTCCATCAGAGTTGGATTGGTAAATATGTATCAATGAACCTTATTTCTTAGCCATCAATGGACTTTTTCAGTGTAACTGATATATCTGATTATCTGTTTACCTATCACTATGTATATACATACAAACAAGCTGTTTTTAAGGAAAACAATATAAATTTTCATATCTTGGTTTTGTGATTTGAGTATGTTTGTTTAAATATATATATATGTGTGTGTGTGTGTGAGATGATATTTCCTTTTAATTAAGTCAGATATCTGCTGGTCTCTCCTTTTATAAGATTATTAGAGGTTTTTCCCAGTTTTTCCCATTTTCCCACTTTGAGAGGTTTTTCCAAAGGCGGTAAATATCGGTATTTACCAGCTGGTAAATACCGCACTGGGAATAACTTAACAACCCTGGTACAGGTACAGGTACATTTTAAAGACATTTGAACTAATGATAATTGCATAAATTTCATCTCGATATAAATGGCAGAATATATCATTAAAAAGTTTTAGCCATTTCATGCACTTCTCATACCAAAATATGTAAAGTCTGAAATAATTGGGCCTCAGGGCCAGACCTTTAATAGAAATTTGTGGTTCCTAGGGCTGAATAAAGGCCCGGCTTAGAAGAAATGTTCATATAATAAAAGGTGCACAGGAACCAAATAATCAAAACAGAAAAATTATATGAAAAACAACGAGGGTATGCAGACTGTGCAATGAGCCATGCTGGAAATAGCTGGCAGGGCTTGAGTGATTTATAACTGTACAACGGTGTTTGAGCAACTGGCTTGTTTCCAGTTTGCAAAGCTGCTACAGTTGCCAAGATTGTTGAAGCATTACGCAACCCCCCTCCAACAGTCAGGTTCCCCGTGTTTGGCTTAATACAATTAACTGCCATAACTGGCACTTAAATGATCACTTTCTATGTCATCAGGAAAATTTCAGGCCTGGCAAATGTAAAGGATTGCCTTTAGTAAATGTGATAAATTAATGAAGCTGATAAAGTTTACAGAGTTGTTAATACAGATATATAAAATTTTCATTCACATACTAAAATATGATGTCTATATTTTAAATTAAGTTTTGAGTTTCAAAGTAATGTTTTAAAGTCAAAATCTCTGGAAGCACCACACACTCTTAAAGTAAAGAGGCTTAACAGCTTGACTGAAAGGGGAAATCTTACAATCAATTTTATAGATTAACTTCATGACAATAATACATACATAATTAGAAGTAACAATACACATGTTCATGGCAGAAAGTCACAATGAGGATGTTTTGAGCACCTGCATGTAATGCGTGCGCTGGGACTTTTTTATGTAAGTTGGGAAGTTCTGCTTTTGATTGGCTTATGTTGACAGTTCAGTGATATGATATGTATTTTCTTTACTTCTACATTTATCCTGCACCAATGTTCTTAATACATACTAGACAACAGGTATCTACATGAGGCATAAAAGCAACACTAAAAGTCCATATCCTTTGCTCTGTACCCTCTATATCTGATAATTAATGCCACAATAAACTTCCTGTGTAGAGGCTGGAGGTAGCTAGGCGAGCATGCTTCTAACCAAAGTCCACTCAAGTTCAAAGGCTGCAGGGTTGAAAGCTTAGTAATTACCCCTGCCTGGTTTGGGTAACAGCCCTGACAGGGATGACAGAAAGTACCTTACTTGACCAAACCTGATGTCCATATCCAGTATCTTACCTGTAATTCATATTACTGTGAATTGTGTACCTAGATACAGGTACATGTACCTGGCCCCAACCTTGTTCAGTGTACATACTAGCCAACTTCAGACTTGGGGCATGTAGGCAAACCCTGTATTTATCCTTTGTTGGTTGCTGTATACCTGTGCTGATAATATAATGATGCCATGAACATCCTATTTAGAGGCTGGAGGTTGACCAGCTTGCTAGTCAGGTAGCTAGCTACAAAGGCAGCAGGGATGAATGCTTTGTAATTACGCCTGCCTAAGATAGGGAACTGCCTTGACAGGGGTGAAAGCTTTGTACATGCAATTGACCGAAATCTGGTGTCCATTTCAAGAATTAGTATCAAATTTGTACCTGGAGTATCTTATACCAGGTACAGGTACTTTAGTTCCAGGTACAGGTACAAGGTACTTTCTACTCATGACAACCAGGTACAGTTACAGGTACAGGAACTTTAAATTGTGTACCTATGTACAGGAACAAGTACCAGGCCCCAACCCTGTTTCAGTCACAGCTGATAAAATTTTATGTCCAAGGAATAATATGTTCTCTTAATTATCATCATGAATATCAATATATTGCTTTTGTTCTCCTGTGATTACAGCCATAAGACATAAGACATTAACAGTGATAACAAGAGACTGAATAATCTGAATGAATTGACCTTGCCACGTGGTCCCCAAGTCCTGCTAACACGATCTGTCTCAGCAGTTTTGCCTGCAAGTCACTAGGGGGCACCATCTTAGGGTCCAAAACGAGGTTGGCATCTGGTATGACTGAGTTAACTGAAAAATGAGACAGAAATTAAATAAACACCTGCAAAGTGGGTCTCTGAACTACCATTTATTCTACTACCATTGAGGCCATGCTGTATGCAAACACAGTAGATTCGACTACCATTCAGACCATGCTTTGTGCTAACAATGTAGATTCTACTTCATATTCTGTGCAAACATTGTAGATGCTACTACTATTCAGACCATGCTCTGTGCTTACATTGTACATGCTACTACCATTCAGACCATGCTCTGTGGTAACATTGTAGATGCTACTACCATTCAGACCATGCTCTGTGCTAACATTGTAGATTCTACTACCATTCAGACCATGCTCTGTGCTACTATTGTAGATTCTACTATAATTCAGACCATACTCTGTGCTAAAATTGTAAATTCTTCTACCATTCACACAATGCTCTGTGCTAACATTGTAGATTCTGCTACAATTCAGACGATGCTCTGTGCAAACACTGTAAATTCTTCTACCATTCACACAATGCTCTGTGCTAACATTGTAGATTCTATTACCATTCAGATCATGCTCTGTGCTAACATTGTAGATTCTACTATAATTCAGACCATGCTCTGTGCTAACATTGTAAATTCTTCTAACATTCACACAATGCTCTATACTAACATTGAAGATTCTACTATAATTCAGACCATGCTCTGTGCTAACATTGTAAATTCTTCTAACATTCACACAATGCTCTGTGCTAACATTGTAAATTCTTCTAACATTCACACAATGCTCTGTGCTAACATTGTAAATTCTTCTAACATTCACACAATGCTCTGTGCTAACATTGTAAATTCTTCTAACATTCACAAAATGCTCTGTGCTAACATTGTAAATTCTTCTAACATTCACACAATGCTCTGTGCTAACATTGTAAATTCTTCTAACATTCACACAATGCTCTGTGCTAACATTGTAGATTCTACTACCATTCAGACCATGCTCTGTGCAAAAACTGAAGATTCTACTACCATTCACACCATGCTCTGTGCTAACATTGTAGATTCTACTACCATTCACACCATGCTCTGTGCTAACATTGTAGATTCTACTACCATTCACAACATGCTCTGTGCTAACATTGAAGATTTTACTACCATTCACACCATGCTCTGTGCAAACATTGTAAATTCTTCTAACATTCACACAATGCTCTGTGCTAACATTGTAGATTCTACTACCATTCACACCATGCTCTGTGCTAACATTGTAGATTCTACTACCATTCACACAATGCTCTGTGCTAACATTGAAGATTCTACTACCATTCACACCATGCTCTGTGCAAACATTGTAAATTCTTCTAACATTCACACAATGCTCTGTGCTAACATTGTAGATTCTACTACCATTCACACCATGCTCTGTGCTAACATTGTAGATTCTACTACCATTCACACAATGCTCTGTGCTAACATTGAAGATTCTACTACCATTCACACCATGCTCTGTGCTAACATTGTAGATTCTACTACCATTCACACCATGCTCTGTGCTAACACTGTAGATTCTACTACCATTCACACAATGCTCTGTGCTAACATTGAAGATTCTACTACCATTCACACCATGCTCTGTGCAAACATTGTAGATTCTACTACCATTCACACAATGCTCTGTGCTAACAATGTAGATTCTACTACCATTCACACCATGCTCTGTGCTAACATTGTAGATTCTACTATAATTCAGACCATGCTCTGTGCTAACATTGTAAATTCTTCTAACATTCACACCATGCTCTGTGCTAACATTGTAGATTCTACTATAATTCAGACCATGCTCTGTGCTAACATTGTAAATTCTTCTAACATTCACACCATGCTCTGTGCTAACATTGTAGATTCTACTATAATTCAGACCATGCTCTGTGTTAACATTGTAGATTCTACTACCATTCACACCATGCTCTATTCTAACATTGTAGATTTTACACTCATTCAGACCATGCTCTGTGCTACCATTGTAAATTCTTCTACCATTCACACAATGCTCTGTGCTAACATTGTAGACTCTTCTACCATTCACACCATGCTCTGTGCAAACATTGTAAATTCTTCTACCATTCACACCATGCTCTATACTAACATTGTAAATTCTTCAACCATAAGACCATGCTCTGTGCTAACAATGTAGATTCTACTACCATTCACACCATCTCTGTGCAAACATTGTAAATTCTTCTACCATTCACACCATGCTCTATACTAACATTGTAGATTCTACTACCATTCACACAATGCTCTGTGCTTACATTGAAGATTCTTCTACCATTCACACAATGCTCTGTGCAAACATTGTAGATTCTACTACCATTCACACCATGCTCTGTGCTAACATAGTAGATTCTACTATAATTCAGACCATGCTCTGTGCTAACATTGTAAATTCTTCTAACATTCACACCATGCTCTGTGCTAACATTGTAGATTCTACTATAATTCAGACCATGCTCTGTGCTAACATTGTAAATTCTTCTAACATTCACACCATGCTCTGTGCTAACATTGTAAATTCTTCTAACATTCACACAATGCTCTGTGCTAACATTGTAGATTCTACTACCATTCAGACCATGCTCTGTGCAAACATTGTAGTTTCTACTACCATTCACACCATGCTCTGTGCTAACATTGTAGATTCTACTACCATTCACACAATGCTCTGTGCTAACATTGAAGATTCTACTACCATTCACACCATGCTCTGTGCAAACATTGTAGATTCTACTACCATTCACACAATGCTCTGTGCTAACAATGTAGATTCTACTACCATTCACACCATGCTCTGTGCTAACATTGTAGATTCTACTATAATTCAGACCATGCTCTGTGCTAACATTGTAAATTCTTCTAACATTCACACCATGCTCTGTGCTAACATTGTAGATTCTACTACCATTCAGACCATGCTCTGTGCAAACATTGTAGATTCTACTACCATTCACACCATGCTCTGTGCTAACATTGTAGATTCTACTACCATTCACACAATGCTCTGTGCTTACATTGAAGATTCTACTACCATTCACACCATGCTCTGTGCAAACATTGTAGATTCTACTACCATTCACACAATGCTCTGTGCTAACAATGTAGATTCTACTACCATTCACACCATGCTCTGTGCTAACATAGTAGATTCTACTATAATTCAGACCATGCTCTGTGCAAACATTGTAAATTCTTCTTCAATTCACACCATGCTCTATACTAACATTGTAGATTCGACAACCATAAGACCATGCTCTGTGCTACCATTGTAAATTCTTCTACCATTCACACCATCTCTGTGCAAACATTGTAAATTCTTCTACCATTCACACCATGCTCTATACTAACATTGTAGATTCTACAACCATTCACACCATGCTCTGTGCAAACATTGTAAATTCTTCTACCATTCACACCATGCTCTGTGCCAACACTGTAGATTCTACTATAATTCAGACCATGCTCTGTGCTAACATTGTAAATTCGTCTACCATTCACACAATGCTCTGTGCTAACATTGTAGATTCTGCTGCCATTCAGACCATGCTCTGCGCAAACATTGTAAATTCTTCTACCATTCACACAATGCTCTATACTAACATTGTAGATTCTACTATAATTCAGACCATGCTCTGTGCAAACACTGTAAATTCTTCTACCATTCACACAATGCTCTGTGCTAACATTGTAGATTCTACTACCATTCAGATCATGCTCTGTGCTAACATTGTAAATTCTTCTACCAATCACACAATGCTCTGTGCTAACATTGTAGATTCTGCTACAATTCAGACGATGCTCTGTGCAAACACTGTAAATTCTTCTACCATTCACACAATGCTCTGTGCTAACATTGTAGATTCTGCTACCATTCACACAATGCTCTGTGCTAACACTGTAGATTCTACTATTATGCAGACCATGCTCTGTGCTAACAATGTTGATTCTTCTACCATTCAGACCATGCTCTGTGCTAACAGTGTCGGTTCTACTACTACCTAAACCATACAGACCTGCATTTGTAAGCTGTGCCCGTAGCTTGCGTATTTCAATCATTGCCTTGCTTCTCAAACTGTGCTGTTCACAGAACTGAGCTGTATTGCCAGAGTACTCACAGGCACCTACAGCTTTCAACAACACCATCAGGTCACCAAGCAGGAAATTGTGGCCCTATACAAGGATTAAACAGTAAAATCATCAGCAAGAGTCATGAAAAACAAGATCCCACACAGCAATAGCATTACTTCAGCCATGCACCTGAAAATCGTGATTCCCAAACAGTGACATCATTACACAGCCAGGCATTTAAACATCATGATTCCCAAACAGTAACATCATTACACAGCCAGGCATTTAAACTACCTGATTCCCAAACAGTAACATCATTACACAGCCAGGCATTTAAACTACATGATTCCCAAACAGTAACATCATTACACAGCCAGGCATTTAAACATCATGATTCCCAAATAGTAACATCATTACACAGCCAGGCATTTAAACTACATGATTCCCAAACAGTAACATCATTACACAGCCAGGCATTTAAACATCATGATTCCCAAATAGCAACATCATTACACAGCCAGGCATTTAAACTACATGATTCCCAAACAGTAACATCATTACACAGCCATGCATTTAAACATCATGATTCCCAAATAGCAACATCATTACACAGCCAGGCATTTAAACTACATGATTCCCAAACAGTAACATCATTACACAGCCAGGCATTTAAACAACATGATTCAAAACAGCAACATCATTACACAGCCAGGCATTTAAACATCATGATTCCCAAATAGCAACATCATTACACAGCCACGCATTAAAACATCATGGTTCCCAAACAGCAACATCATTACATAGCCAGGTACTTGAACAGCATAAGTCCCAAATAGCAACATCATTACACAGCCATGCATTTGAATATCATGATTCTCAAACAACATCATCAATACACAGCCAGGAACTTAAACATCATGATTCCCAAACAGCAGCATCATAACACAGCCAGGCACTTGAACATCATGATTCTCAAACAGTAACATCATTACACAGCCAGGCATTTAAACATCATGGTTCTCAAACAGTAACATCATTACACAGCCAGGCATTTAAACATCATGATTCCCAAACAGCAACATCATAACACAACCAGACACTTGAACATCATGATTCTCAAACAGCAACATCATTACACAGTCAGGCACTTTAACATCATGGTTCTCAAACAGTAACATCATTACACAGCCAGGCACTTGAACATCATGTTTCTCAAACAGTAACATCATTACACAGCCAGGCATTTAAACATCATGGTTCTCAAACAGTAACATCATTACACAGCCAGGCACTTTAACATCATGTTCTTAAACAGCAACATCATTAAACAGCCAGGCACTTTAACATCATGATTCTTAAACAGTAACATCATTACACAGCCAGGCACTTAAACATCATGATTCCTAAACAGCAACATCATCAGCCACGCACTTGAACGTCATGATTCTCAAAAAGCAACATCATTACACAGCCAGGAACTTGAACATCATGATTCCCAAACAGCAACATCATTACACAGCCAGGCACTTTAACATCATGATTCTTAAACAGCAACATCATTGAACAGCCAGGCACTTTAACATCATGATTCTTAAACAGTAACATCATTACACAGGCAGGCACTTAAACATCATGATTCCTAAACAGCAACATCATCAGCCACGCACTTGAATGTCATGATTCTCAAACAGCAACATCATTACACAGCCAGGAACTTGAACATCATGATTCTCAAATAGCAACATCATTACACAGCCAGGAACTTGAACATCATGATTCTTAAACAGTAACATCATTACACAGCCAGGCACTAAAACATCATGATTCCGAAACAGCAACATCATCAGCCAAGCACTTGAACGTCATGATTATCAAAAATCAACATCATTAAACAGACAGGAACTTGAACATCATGATTCTCAAAAAGCAACATCATTAAACAGCCAGGAACATGAACATCATGATTCTCAAACAGCAACATCATAACACAGCCAGGAACTTGAACATCATGATTTCCAAACAGCAACATTATAACACAGCCTGGCACTTTAACAGGAATCTGGAATGTACACAGGAAATGTATAGGTTTGATTTATAAAATTGAGGTTTTTCTTTATGATCTCATAGCAACTTAGTCCTAGTGACCCACTTTTCAGTCTGGTAGGAGATTTTGGGGACATCTCACTGTATGCTGAATTGTAGATTCATAAGGCCGATGATTTAAACAAGGCCTACAGGCCTAATGCGAACCTGTGCAAAGTTTAGGAGTATGAATGGAGGTTTATTTTTAAAATTTAATATTGATACTCTTAAGTCCTACATATCTACCTTAGTCATTAAGATTTCAGCAAAATGGATGTTTCTGACCTGCAAGTTTCAGACTAGGACATTTTAAAACCAGAATATGGGTAGTCGACAAGCGACTGTGTATCCACAGAAATCAGAGTGGGACGGGTGAAGTGAGGCATGGATTAAGTGGCAAGGGGAATAGAGTGAGGTGTGTAGCATATTAGCATGGATGTCTGCAGCTTAAACTTGAATGTAGGTGGTGCCACCTGTCATAAAATCGAGAAGATTGTCCAGGATGTATAAACCTGCAAAATTTCAGGTGGATAAGTCAAACCACTGCTGAAATATGAGTGATTTTATCCCAAGGCAGATGAACAGATGGACCCTGTGCATAAGTTGTTGCAGGTGGCACCACCAGTTTGCTAATGATGAGAGCTATGTAAGATCTATACACAAGCAAAATTTTGGCCCAATCGGTCAAATGGTTTCCGAGATATGAGCTTGGATGTCTGCAGAGTAAACCTGAATGTAGGTGGCGCCACCTGTCATAAAATCAAGAGACCTGTCCAGGATGTATAAACCTACATAATTTCAGGTGGAAAAGTCAAACCACTGCTGAGATATGAGTGATTTTATCCCAAGGCAGATGAGCAGATGGATGCTGTGCATAAATTGTTGCAGGTGGCACCACCAGTTTTGCCTATGATAAAGAGCTATGTGAGATCTATGCACATGCAAAATTATGACCCAATCAGTCAAATGGTTCCCAAGATATGAGCTTGGATGTCTGCAGAGTAAACCTGAATGTAGGTGGCGCCACCTGTCATAAAATCGAGAAAGCTGTCCAGGTTGTAAAAACCTGCAAAATGTCAGATGGAAAAGTCAAAACACTGCTGAGATATGAGTAATTTTATCCCCAGGCAGATGAACAAATGGACGCTGTGCATAAATTATTGCAGGTGGCGCCACCAGTTTTGCCTATGATGAAGAGCTATGTGAGATCTTTACACATGCAAAATTATGACCCAATCGGTCAAACGGTTCCCAAGATATGAGATTGGATGTCTGCAGAGTAAACCTGAATGTAGGTGGTGCCACCTGTCATAAAATCGAGAAAGCTATCCAGGATGTATAAACTTGCAAAATATCAGGTGGATAAGTCAAACCACTTCTGAGATATGAGTAATTTTATCCCAAGGCAGATGAACAGATGGACGCTGTGCAAAAGTGGTTGCAGGTGGCACCACCAGTTTTGCCGATGATGAAGAGCTATGTGAGATCTATACACATTAAATTTTGGCCAAACCAGTCAAACGGATCCCGAGATATGAGCTTGGATGTCTGCAGAGTAAATGTGAATGTAGGTGGCACCACCTGTCATAAAATGGAGAAAACTGTTTAGGATGTAAAAACCTGCAAAAATATCAGGTGGATAAGTCAAACCACTGCTGAGATATGAGTGATTCTATTATAAGGCAGATGAACAGATGGATGCTGTGCATAAATGGTGGCAGGTGGCGCCGTCAGTTTTGCCTGTAATGAAGAGCTATGTAAGATCAATACACATGCAAAATTTTGGCCAAATCGGTCAAACGGTTCCCCAGATTTGAGCCTAGATGTCTGCAGAGTAAACGTAAATGTAGGTGGCGCCACCTGTCATAAAATCGAGAAAGCTGTCCAGGATGTATAAACCTGCAAAATTTCAGGTGGAAAAGTCAAACCACTGCTGAGATATGAGTGATATTATCCCAAGGCAGTTGGTGCAAAAATGGTGGCAGGTGGCGCCACCATTTTTAATGTATGTTATAAAGCTTTCCAAGGGCTACATTTAAGCAAAATCTTTAGCCTTATCGTCAAACAGTTCCTGAGATATGTGGGTTTATGTGTGGAAACAGATGCACAAATGGACGCTGGGCAGAGAGGAAAGGTCAGAGGTCAACCAAAAATGAGGGCTCAGCAGTTCACATGTGACCGATCATAATTCCAAATTTTAAAAAATTCTGCCCAGTGGTTATGGAGGAGTTCTCTGGAAACCTATGCGGCGATGGCGGCAGCGTGGGCATCCGACTGAAAACATAGTATCCGCAAAACTCTGTTTTGGCGGATACAATGATTGTAGCTGGCGTCACCAGTCTTATATACAACGAAGAGATTTATACATATGCCCAATGTCAGACTGATATGTCAAACCCCTCCTGTGAAATAAGCAGGGACAAACACTGTGCAAAAATTATTGTAGGTGGCGCCACCAGTCTTGTACACTTTAAAGCTACCCGATATGTATAAACATGCCCAATTTTAGGCTGATGTATCAAATTCCTCTGTAGAAATAAGCAGGTGCATACACTTCAAAAAACAATGTAGGTGGCACCACCTGTCTTGTAAATGAGAATACCATCAAAGACACATAGACAGGTAAAAATTTCAGTCCAATACATCAAACTTCCCCAGAGTTTGATGCACTGGGCTGACATGGCTTAGATGCGTAAGGCAGTTGCCTCCAAGTGACCTGTGACAAATTGCTGCCTCAAGCTACTGCACTGAGTGAACTCTTAACCTGCACCTGGCTAGACTGAGTGAACTTTTGACCTGTACCTGGCTGCACTGAGTGAACTCTTGACCTGTTGCATAATCTGACACAGTCGGCAATCTGCCAAAGCTATAAATAGATTCAGGCTGAACTTTGGTGCCAAATATGATGCCGTGAGCAGTCTGCCAAAGCTATAAATAGAATGCAGCTACTGCACTGAGTGAACTCTTTGACCTATACCTGGCTGCACTTCTTCCAATCCTGGCACTGTGCCAAAACTATTTATAGAGCTGACATCATCTTGGCTAATGGCCAACATCAAGGCACTGGCAATCTGCCAATGGTAAACCAAGTGCTGCCATCTGTACACAAAAGTGGTTCCTACTTCAAATGACTTTGAAATTTATTTTCCCAATACAAAATGCTTTTCAGCTGACTTTTTATAAAAAAGAAATCAGGAATATATATAAAATTATTACCGATGCATACTGAATGCAAAATTAAAATACAGATATTTCTCACTGATGGCAAATTCTTGAATTAAGTTGAGTAGGGATACCAATAATTTATAATGAACGTACAGTTGTCTTTATATAGCCACAGATAGCTAAATATCCATGATTGGACCACTGCCTGGTAAGGTGAACCACTTAAATCATAAATCTAAATTTTTTAAAAGTTTTTAAAAAACTTTCTTGTCAATATTAACCAAAGATAACCTGAAATCTAAATGTCTAGTGGCATGATGTAATAGATGCTGATAAACTAGTGCCAGGCTAGATGTAACAGCATCACACAGCTAAGATATATGTTAAAATGACTCAATTCAATCTCCATAATTCAGCCAAAAATCATTCATGTGGAACCATTAATGACAATTATTATAAGAATTATTGTAGGGATTATTCTTGTAAAAAATTTAACAAATTGGCTTCAGTGGCATCAGTCGAAAATGTTTCGTAGGTTTATAACTCATATAGGAAGATACAGCAAACTGGCTAAGTTCAGCTTCCCGTAACTCAGCCAAAAAGCACTGAACCAAAACCATTTGAACAAACTTTAATTATCAACATCTGAGGATAATTAATATGTGAGATTTAAGAATTTGGCCCAGTGGTTTTTGAGAAGATCTTTGTAGCCACTGAGCTAAAATGGGCTTTTATGGCATATGACTAAATTCAGCTTCCCATAACTTAGCCAAAAGTCACTGAAAACAGACCATTTTAACAAATTTGAGAAAGCATTACCCTAGGATCATTTCTGTGCGATATTAAACATTTTGGCCATTTGGTTTCAGAGAAGAAGTTTTTTGTAGCCCTCAGTGTGATACAGGCACTGATGACCCTGTACAAAAAAGGCCGATGCAGATGGCACCACCAATACCTCAATTTCAAATATGACTCATGTGACCAACATTGGCATAAAATTTGGTGATGATAGCTCCAGCCGTTTCTGAGATTTAAATTTTAATATGCTTTTTTGCACAGTTAACAAGGTTCAACCTCCTGTAACTCAGCCAAAAATCTCCGAACTGGAACCATTCAAACAAACTTGAGAAAGATTGTTCCAGGGATCATTTCTGTGAAATATTGGACAGTTTGGCTGGACAGTTTCATAGAAGAAGTTTTTTTAAGCTTTTTTAGCTTTTTCCCTATAAAATCTAAGAAAATTCAGTTAGAAAAAAAAATAAACAAAATCCACTATAGTTTTTTAGATGACTGATTATTTGCAAAAAATTTGGTGATGCTAGCTCCTGCCGTTTTCGAGATAGCTATGGTTAATGACGCACGACACACGACGCTGCACCATCGCATAAGCTCACAGGTTCGCTAAAAAAATGTGACCTGTTAATGGACGAACACCCTGGAGATCATTTCTGGAATACAATTAAATCTAAATTAAAGTTATATGCTTGATAAAGGCTCTCTAGCTTTAACAGTAACATCTTTTCAGATATTTTGACAGGATGCATTATGTCTGAGCCCATAACTCACACAATTTAAGAAATAATGACTTAATTTCGGGCATGTACACAGGAAATATAAAGAGGAATAGCTGTGCCATATATGAACAAAACAACAGTGGTTCTAATATTAGGCAGTCTGGAAGTGTAACAACAGGTTTTAAATGGAATATGGAGGTCTCCCTCAATTTCTTAAAGTCACAGTGACCAAGTTTTGTGATTTATTATGAGAACTTTGGAACATTTAACTGTATATTAAATCCAGCTCCTTTACAGTCTGCTGAGTTAAAATGATGGTGTTTACATAATCATGGATTTCCACAAATTCAGTACTGAAGATCCAGGTTTAAGGTGACAAGTTCTTTAAGTTATTCAGTTGTTCAAAAGATATGGGGTTCACAAAATCTAAGATTTTAAATCAAAGGAATTTAAAAGATGAAATTTTTACATTTTTTTTTTACTTGTTGACTTCTGTCCTGTTAAAGGACCTCCAGATGGTTGACTAAGGGTCATCACTGTAGTTCACATGACATACAGTCAGCTGAGCTAAATATAACAGGTACTTTTTTTTCTGCTGGAGATTCCCTTACCCATAGGAGCTGTCAGAGATGTATTGAAGTGAACATGAACTACTTACAGACCCCGCCCACATTCTCCTTGTTTGAAGCATCTTCTGTTTCCATGCCGACTGCCAATGTTCCTGTTAAATAACATCATAGTCTCATTTAAATAATCTTTTAGGCACCAAGTTACCATTGCTCAGCTGCGGGATTACACAATACATCCATGGGTCATAATACTCAGCTGTCTGTCAGGGCATAATAATTCTAGCACTGATCTACTGAATGATTGTAACACCCCTATCATTAAGAATGAACTAGAATACGGGTAGTCAACAAGCGACTACGTGTATCCGCCTAAATCAGGGTGGAACAGGTGAAGTGAGGCATGGATTGAGTGGCAAGGGGAGATAGAGTGAAGTGTTGCATATTAGCATGGATGTCTGCAGCCAAATTGTGTATGTAGGTTGCGCCACCTACCACAAAATCCAGAAAGCCGTCCAAGTTGTATACATATGCAAAATCTAAGGCAGATAAGTCAAACCACTACATGTATATGAGTGATTTTTGCCCCTGGCAGACAAACAGATGGACGCTGTGTGAAAATGGTTGCAGGTGGCGCCACCAGTTTTGCGTATGATAAAGAGCTATGTGAGAACTATACACATGCAAAACTTTGGCCCAATCGGTCAAACGGTTCCCAAGATATGAGCTAGGATGTCTGCTGCATAAACTAGAATGCAGGTGGCGCCACCTGTCATAAAATCAAGAGAGCTGTCGGGGATGTATAAACCTACAAAATTTCAGGTGGAAAAGTCAAACCACTGCCGAGATAAACTCTGTTTTGGCGGATACAATTATACAAATAGGAGCAAGAAATCAGCCCAAAGTTTTACATTACATATGATTAAAGGAAAATGTGTTTAAAAATAAAGAAAATCTCCCAGTGCAAGTCTATCTATTTTGACTGAACAAACAAAACTGACAGAATTGATATTTTACTTATGGTTGTGGGTGTCACTATCTTCTATTTACACCAGCCGTATAGTTACAAATGTTGTGAAGAGGATAATGTAGTCTGTTCAAATATGTTGAATCCGAATTGTTTCAAGGCAGATTACATAACTAGGTCTTTCTTGGCACCGCAGGTGCCATAGTATCCCCCAGACAATTACCCCCCCCCTCCCCCCAGCCTCGAAGAATAGGATCCCATCTTGAATTCCGATGCAGAGACTGACACTTGGCAAGCCACCATGGTTTCTTATAAGTATGGGCATATTTAAGGTAAAGGTCACTTTCATAGGAGAGGTCATGATCCAAATTTAATAATATCTCATTCCGTAACCCATGTCTATATACATGATATGAAAGAAATCTGTCCTTTAATTTTCAACTTATCATGCTCACAGTTTATGAAGTGGCAATGGTGGGGTATTACAAGGTGCGAGAGCAAGAAAACGACATAAGGTTGCGCCACCTGTGTTCTGCAGAAATCAATGCTATCAAGGATCTTATGTCAATTTGATTTTTGGACCAATCCATACATCCCTCAGTGAGATATTAAAGTTAACATCACTTCAGCGTTATCACCTCTGTGAGGTTGAACAAGGGACCCATGGGTCATGGCTCTCAGCTGAATGTGACAGATATAATTGTATCACTATTGTTGTATATAGGTATGTAAGATTTCATTTTGACAGATGTAATTTTTTTGTATTAATTATGTAGTTGAGCGGATTAGTAATATAGAAGTATCAGTATTTCAAATATGTACAAGAATATGTGTCTAAAATATTGCATTGGGAATGACCAGATGTTGTAAATTGCAGAGGAAGGAAGTGGAGATTTGCAAGTATAAAAATACACATTTAATACATTCAAATAATTATGGAAAAGTAGAAAACTGATATGTTTTGGGAAGCAGTTGTTACTGAATGGGAGAGGAAACAGAATGTCTCAAAGGTATCTATAGAAGTGGACAGAATGAACTAATACCTTTATTTCACTTTCAAGGGAATAATGCATTTAAGTTTATATATTAGCCTATTGTTTTAGCATATCCACTATTTTCATTAAAAGTTTTTATCTGAATCATTTTTTTTATTTACAAGTTTTATCAATTTTTAATAAAAAAAAACTGAAAATACAAGTTAAAATATTAGAATTGTTGCAAAAGTTGCAATCATTATATATCAAGAGTAAAAAAACTGAAATATAAGTTGAAAAAATAGAATTGTTGCAATCATTATATATCAAGGGTGTAGCTCATACACATATATTTTTTTTTTATTTTTAAATCACAAATGTTTAAACAGAATTTAAAAGAAAATAATGCCACAACATGGCATCTACAAGATTATTCCTTGAATCACTAATAAAAAGTTTTGCACATTGGAGTTTTCAGTACATGCTTAATTTAAAATAAAATAAATAATAAATAATAAATATTAATAATAAATAAAATAAAAGCTTCAGTAAATTTGATAAAATAAAACATCTTTTCAAATAAAGTATACACACTGTTGGTTGAATGAGGGACAAACAATATCATTGTGCTAATTACTAACTCAGGCTTTAATTTATTACTGGAATTAATAGTCAATATTACACGTGGTGAAGTTTTTACTCTTCTGAAGTAAGGAATTAATTATCTGATGAACATCCACACTTTCATAGCAATACACCACTTACCCACTGGGGTGGGTTACATAATGCAAGTGAAGGCTGTACTACTAGGTGGGATAGATGTAAACAACACTTGACATGGTGTATGAAAACTTGAATAAAAGCTACCCTTTTCAATCAATTCCTTTGAAATTTCTGGTTTTAAAAGATTAAATCCTTATGTATATATGCTGTGAAAATAAAATCAACATTGCTTACAGGGAAAAAACGAGCCATTGCCAAAGTTGGACAAAATTTATGGTACTGATTTTTTATTTATGCTAATAACTTGAAAAATTTGCGAAATTCAGATCTAATTTTCGGTAAACAATTGCATCTTGATTAAATAAAGTTATATTCCTGAAAAAAAGTCTCTAGCTTCAGCAATTCTCATGTTAGGTGAGTAAATATATTTCCTGATTTTTTAAAAATTGCATTATATTTTGGCCCATAATTTCAAAATAAGACCCAACACTGACCTAATTTTTTGTATATTCATAAAAATGTATGGAAAAATATGAATACTAAATATGATCAAAAACAGATCAGTGGTTTTGATATTAGGCAGCCTTGAAGTTAAACAATGGCTTTTTCATGGAAAACAGAGGTTTTTCCTAAATATCTCAAAGGAACGAAGTCCTAATGGTCCAATTTTCGGTATGGTAGGAGATTTTGGGGAGATCTAATGGTATGCAAAATTTTGGAATCGTAGGTCCAATGGTTTTAAAATGTGCCCTGTTAACGGCCGGACAGCCAGACGGCCGGACGGACGACGGACAAAGGACCACGACTATAGCTCAGATGACTTATAGTCAGCTGAGCTAAATATATTATTTAAGCACATAAACGGGAGGGAGGGGGGGGGAGGGAGGGAGGTGATTAATTAACATTCCAGTGCACCAACTTTTGAACATTCTTAAATAAGATTTTGTGACCAACTAAAACGTATCAGGCTATAGCAGTCTGTGAATATGAGATCTATACTATTACCATGATCATTAGTTGGCTTTTTGATAAGCTGTTGACAGTTCAGCAGTTTACATTATCCAATTAAATCCAATGTTTTTAAATATATACAAACATAATGTTTCCATCCCACAGGTGGAAGGACCTGATTGGAGGGGGGGGGGGGGGGGGGGGGAGGTCGAGGATGAGAGTTAAAAAACACCTTTGTACCTCTGTGTATTTTTTCTTTATTTACCAGTAATAAATTTTATGCAGTTGCCAGAAGAATATTGTCCCAAACAAATACTCAGTGGCAGGGAGTGAAGAAAGTTACAACACCTTTGCATAAACATACAGGATACAATATTTAATCCAAAATTGCTTACAGGTAAAAAAAGTTTTATTCATAATTATTGAATATTTCAAAACAAACAGAGAGATAGAAAAACAAAGAAAATCACTTTAATTCCCATTCTACTGAGGCAAAAAAATACTGAACAAATGTTTGCATCAGATCCTCATTTCTTTAATACATCAATTTTTTGTTAAGGGAAATTTTGGACAAAATTTATAAATTTTACTATACATTTACAGTATATATCAATTATATTTGAAAATTTAAGTTGATTAACGATTCTAAATTGCATCAACATTTATAGTTAATCTGCTCAGGCAACGTCACATTATATACACAGATGTATTTATTTTTTCTTAAAATATATTTTTGAAATTTGTAAAATAATAAATATCGGAAATAACACTTGATTCAGGAAAAGTTGTATACATTGGATCGGAAACAGCAATGCAATTAAAGAATGCAATATATCTGGTTGGGGGGGGGGGGGGGTTCAGGGTTGCCACGTGATCCTACATTTGTGACAGCAGTGTTGCATCACCCAGGCAAAGCTGTAGGGACCAGACATGGCTGGCCTGTAGGTTCAAATTGTAAATACATTAGAGCCTCAAAAAACTTCAATAACTAGAATAATTTTAAAGCTTTTACTTTTAAATTTAAGAATTTAACATATTAAATATATATATATATATATATATATATATATATATATATATATATATATATATATATATATATATATATATATATATATATATATATATATATACTGACTGTGAAAAGTAAATCAAATGTTCTTACAAGAAAAAAACGTGCCATGGTCAAACTTGGGAAAAATTTTAGGTACCAATTTTATATTTTTGCCAATGTTTAAAAAACAGATTTTGATCTAATTTTTTATATACAATTAAATTTTGATTAATTAAAGCTGTAACGCTGAAAAAAAGTCCCTACCTTTAACAATTTGTGGTCTTGAGTGACCAAATATCTTTCCTGATTTTTTTACAAAGTCCATTATGTTTGGGCCCATAACTTTTTTAAATTAAATAATACTGACTTAATTTCTGGCATGTACATAGGAACTATATAGAGGAATATTTATGGTAAATATGAAGAAAACTAGGTGAGTGGTTTTGATATTAGGCAGTCCTGAAGTGTGAAAATAGATTTCAAATAAAAAATTGAGGTTTTTCCTTAATATCTCCAAGGAACAAAGTCCTATTGACCCAATTTTCGGCATGGTAGGAGATTTTGGACCCATCTAACTGTATGCCGAATTTCAGATTCGTAGGTCCAATGGTGTCAAAATGTGCCAGTCTTACGGACGGACATCCAGATGGATGGCCCGACAGACAGGTGGAAAACGGACAATGGACCACGACTATAGCTCAGATGACTTATAGTCAGCTGAGCTAAAAATGCATCAAGGTCATCCATATTCAAACTTGGCCTTGCCCTTGATAAGATGCATCTAAACTGTAGGTTTGGAGACTTTACCTCAAATTCTTACAAAGTTATTGCGTTAACATCATTTTAACAAGAAAACGATCTTGGATCAAATTGATTTTGGGATCAATCCATGCAAGATTTCTTGAGATATTTAAGAATTGGTGTGATTTTCCACAAAATTGGACCTATTCAAGGTCAAGGGCACTCTCCTAGTAAAGGTCATGACCTTATTTTAAATAGGCTCGTCCTCTCACCCATATCTATACATATACCAAGTTTGGTAAAGATCTGGGAAAAATTTTTTGAGTTATAGTGCTAACAAGATTTATATGCGGCGGCGGCGGGACCGTCAAGAAAAGATAGTATCCCCCGACTTTGTCTGGGGATACAAATATGGTTGTTTTTGTGGTAAGGACTTCAAAGAGTTAGTAAAATATAGTAAGCATTTGCATGTGAAATATATACATGAAATATGTGGGGATTTTGAATATAAATGAACTCGGGTGAGATAATCAATTGATAAGTAGTTATGGTGAGTTTTGTGAAAATCCATCAAAGCCCTGGTAAGATATGGCAGCAACACTGAAAGTTAACAGATAGATGGACGGATGGACAGACTTGGGTATACCATAATATGTCCCGTCATAGATAACACGTCCAAAGATCATTCAACTGTGACCAAAACCTTAACAAATCTGAAGACCTTTAAGATGCATCTGCTACTACAAGTTGAAGCAGATCCAAATATAACTTTTCGAGATATTGCATCGCATAACAAGGGACAGACAGACAGAGATGATCACTATACCTCCTGCACCACTGAGGCGAGGGATAATGAAGATCATCTTTGAATACTGAGTGATGTAGAATATAGATAAAGGATGCCAAGTTAAATACATAGTAATGAGTTATTGTCCAAAGCAGCAGGTAATGTGTCAGGCAATGTTTCAACAGAAGGGCACTGTCACTCATTCATGTCAAAGGAAAGCACCCATAATGGATATTTTCATTTATTCTATCATATATAAAATAAGATAAATACAGAACAGTAATTATTAACAGATCAGGTTTGAACAATAATTTTAATTAATCGTAAATAGTGAAAGTGAATTTAAAACATTTAAACAAGTCCTAGAATATATAAATTAAACTCTGAGACCATTTATATCCCTTGTATTTGTACACAATGTGCTATCAACTGGGGTTATTGGGGGGGGGGGGTTCTCTTGGATACCAGGTATACCAGCTCCCTTGCTGTAGCCAAGAAGGTACATATCACCTCCTTGCTGTACCCAGGCCAGTCTAGCCCAGCAGCTGGGTTTCCCAGTCAAGCTTGCCTGGAATGCACTCTTGACCTTTAGTTACCAACAGGTGATACAATTAAATATGGTATGGCTTCATTTGAGATTTCCAAAACTTGTCCAGTTTCGAGGCAATTACTTCCAAATTACATTATCTGCAAGCTTAAATCCATATGATTATACTGAATGAAAATTAAATCACAGGACTTTCTGGAGCAACTGTGCCCAGTTCTAATTGGAAGTATTTTTTATTTTATTTTAATTTACGCTAATTTATTCCATAATTTAAAAAAGATTGACATACAGTCAGTAGAGCTAAGAACATAAGCTTTATCAGAACCTGGCATGATGGAACCCCACCATGATGTTACCTTAATCAAAGGTATTTAATTAAGAGTTTTAAAATCCAAACTGTTGACTTACATCTTCCTGACTGGCTGCTGGATGCTCTAACTCAATAAATAACTCATCCACAGACAGAGCAGCTACCATGGCAACCACATATGGTAAAAGATCATGCTGGTGGCCCAGTGACAGCATCTTGCCGTACCTAGGAGATACAGGGAAACAGGCCATGCTGTGGCCTAGTGGGGTGATCTTGGTGGTCAAATCATCTGAAACACATTAGTAACACAGAGTAACACATTATCAAATACCTTACATCCATGATGGTCTGAATAAATATAATACTGGCACAGTTAGGCTTCCTTGATGATATATATTGGAAGCATGATTCTAATCTTCACTAACTTTATTTGCTACATAAATTTGTGTTTCAATGTATCAGAAAAATCAAGTCCATATCCACATGCATACATAAGTTCTGTATTGATCATTCCTTCAAATCTCAGTTAAATTTCTGATTGACAGGCTGCGTATGTAAGTTCTGTAGTGCTCATTCCTTCAAATCTCAGTTAAATTTCTGATTGACAGGCTGCATAAGTAAGTTCTGAAGTGATCATTCCGTCAAATCTCAGTTAAATTTTTGAATGACAGGCTACGTATGTAAGTTCTGTAGTGCTCATTCTGTCAAATCTCAGTTAAATTTCTGATTGACAGGCTGTGTATTAAAGTTCTGTAGTGCTCATTCCTTCAAATCTCAGTTAAATTTCTGACTGACAGGCTTTCACACGACTCTTTTTATGATGCAAGTACATAAGTCAATAAGGTTTTGTCAATATATCTATGATGCACCAGATGAAATAACCTTGTAATGGGATTCTAGGTGGAAATGTGGTCATTTTTGCCACCTGTAAATTTACTGAATCACTCTCCAGGTTGTTTCTATTGTGAAGGTGCTCTAGTGTAACCATATAGCTGATGGCTGGGTTAACCTAATGGTATGGTCAAGGTAGAGGTGACAGAAGCATGGGATCATAGAGCAGAGGAGCAGAACGAGGACGGAACACATCAGATCCATTGTGTTAAAAGAAGAGGAACGTGAAATCTTTGTTATATGGACTCTGTTTGTACTGTTTAGAACTTGTTGTTGTGACGATCACTCCGCCGTAACAGTATATAAGCCCTCCGCTTGGAAGTTCACCCAGGCTGTCCGTATTTAAGGACTGTTGCTAGGCCTTGTCAGGATACATTATCCTGTGTAACTTCAGACTGTTGGAACTTTAATTTGAACTGTTTGAGAAACGTAAAAAAACTCCTCTGCAGCCTCAGGAGTCATATTTGGACATGAAATGTTCAGACTTCAACCCCCTCTACGTTTAAGCTAAGTATACTGCACTGCCATGTCTATCAAAATTAAATTATGGGCATCTCATGTGGACAATATTAATGTAAACCAGAACTTACCGTTTATATTATGTATATATTGTAAATAATGATTTTGTTTATTATAAATATTATTGAGTATTTTGTGAGTCTTTCTTGTGTTCATGTTGCATGTCAAACTTAAGTCACATGTAACACTATGCAGTCTGTTTTGCAGATGCCCATGTGGAGGGCTAGCACACATACACCTGGGAACAGCACTTTCTTGAAAGATAAATTTGAAATTTATGCATATTATAGACTATGGACGAAGACAGGATTTGCAGCTACATGGATACAGCACTGGCAGTTAAAAAGTTCCCATATACATCTGAATTTCTATTAATAAAAATAACCTACATATTCATTTCCATGCAATGAAAAAAAAGCACTTATTATATGATAAATATATACAAAATGTGTGCCTCACCCTTCTGTTGTATTTTTACTGATGCCTTTTTGTCAGTCACTTCTAATGCACCCAAGGAGACAAGCAATTGTTCTGCTGCCTGCAAATATTCACAAACTGTGATGTATTTTAACATTTATACATGAACATAAAGCCTGGGATGAAGGGGTGCAGGTGTGAGAGTACTTTGTGGATATAATGCTAAACCATGGTTATTTCACAAATCACATTAGGAACATCAGATTGTAAATTATGGTAACAGCTAGATGTTGTCAGACAATGGTCCTCACAGGGCCCCGCATTTCCAGTAGTGGTGGGCTAGTTTACATTTGGGTAAAATGTTAAGTTTATAGTTTCAAAATATGACAAACAGAAACAGATTTTTATCAATATGCATGAGGGAAAAAAATGCTACTGGTTCAAATCATATTACAGAAGATATGTCTGAAATAATGTCTGCAATACAAAATCTGCGATTGTTGTCTTGCTGCCATATTTGATTTTTGGCGGTTGTGCAATTTAACAGGGATGGAGCCCTCATAGGTACCAATCATCACTGTGAACTGGAGAAAGATCAAGCATGTAAATCACAGATTTCACTGGCCATATTGGAAGTCCAACAGGTCTGTAATTCGATAGGTCTGGAGCCCTCATAGGTACCAATTATCCCTGTGAATTTGAGAAAGCTCAAGCATGTTTGTTGAGATATCACGCGCGAAAGAAAATCACTGATTGCACTGTGGCAGCCAGACTGGAATTCTGACAAGTCTGTAATTCGACAGGTTTAGAGCCCTTATAGGTACCAATCATCCCTGTGAATTAGAGAAAGCTCATACATGTTGTTGTTGAGATATCATTCACGAAAAAAGTGTCACTGATGGAAGGACGGAAGTACAGTAGGACAGTCTGACACGGTGATCACTATAGCGGGGGCCTAACTAGCAGACTGAAAGGTTTTACTTTGACTGGATAACTTTTAAATGACTAGGGACATATAAGTCTTAACGCTAAGCTGAATTTGTCTATAAGGATATTCTTATGATTTTTTTTTCAAAATGTGAGTCCTGAGATCAAGTTTGAAGCCAATCCATTTACTCAAACTGAAATTATCATCCATAAACTAACTTGTGAATAGATGGGCTCTGTGACCTTGGCCCTTGACCTTGTGACCCAAAAATCAAAAAGAGTCTTCCTCTATTGGCAGGTGAGCCACATGTGTAAGATGGAAGATTTGTGATGAAAAGTTTGGATTAAAATACATCCACAATCTTTTGATAAATGTAATTGCAGTTACCTTGACCTTTGGCCTCATGACCCCATAGTTAATAGGGTTCTTACTTTAGTGGTGGGTCATATGCAAGTCAAGTTTGAAATCCATATATCAATCCAAACTTGAGTTATCAACCAGAAATGAATCTGTGGATGAACAGGTGGAAAGACAGACAGACGGACACATGGACGGACAGGGTGATTACTATAGGGAATCCATTTTTTCAAGCGGGCCCAAAAATAACTAGGCTTTAGTTCTGTATTTTGTATTCACAAATCTAGGTAACTTGTTCTAGTCGATTTGAAGGTATCATTGTGAATTTCATTTTTATCAGAGTGAGTGAACAATGACCTCTGACACTGACCTTCAGAGCTTCTGTGTCCGGTGGCATCGGAAATGGGAAGTTGATCACCTTGTCTAAACCCAAGTCCTATTTAAAATGACAATAACAGAACACATCAATCTTGATGAAAGTGAATACTGATTACCACTTCTATTATATAACTCTTTCTTGAGAGGGTTTCTAGACTGGAAAAAAGTTAACCTCCACAATAAAAAATACTCCTTGTATTTATGGACACCTTTTATGGCTGAATAAGGAGTCACATGCACTGTGATGTAAGTTACAAAGGCTGCTACTTTAAATCACAGAGGTCATTCACACACACACACACAACCACACACACACAGGCAGAGCAGTATTTTATACACATTGTTATATAATCAGGCCATGTATAGGAATGAAGTGAAGGAATTCTGGTTGTAGCTGTAGATTCTGATGTATGAGGAGGCCATGCAGATTTGTAACAGACTAACATACAAGGATACATACTTGACATCACAACTTGAGGAAACAAGAGACCATAGCACACTGTTTACAGACATATACATGTATAATTGCCAAAATTAACACGGAGGTGTTAATATCGATAAACCTACCTTGCTTCAATTTAGCTATACCTCATGTCTTTGATTCCTGTGCCTTTCCATTATACCACAGAAGCCATATTTTAATATCTATAACTGGCACTTATTTCTGTTTTATTTTATAAACTTACTTTTAGTTGTTTATAACAACCATGTTACCTTCATCTGCAGCATGAGGTCCTCCACTGGTCGTCGTAGAATTTCAGGTGGCGAAAACTGTTCAAATTTGGCAGTGAATACAGCAGAAGAATACAACCTGAAATAATAACACATCTACTCAGTAAATATTTTAAGGAAGAGGATGATATATATAAAATTAAATGGTTAACTGTGTATAGATCTCACACAAACCTTTATATTTTTAATAAACATTGAACAATAACAAATGTAGCAACTGACTTGGTGTTGGGTATGCAGGTTGTACCCCCATCCAGATCTTTGTCAAAGGCTTAAGTAACAAGGGAACCATGGGTCATGTCACTCAGCTGAATTTGGAAAGTTTTAGTAAATGCAAAATATACTTATTTCTTTTTTTTTTTCATATATATTAGCATTTGATAAGCTAAGATGAAAAGGCCCTGCTATAATGAAACCCTTTAAATTATAGAACAAGTGACCTATGGGTCATGAAGCTCAGCCGACTGACATGTTGTCAACATGTCCTTGCACAGGCAACTAATTAAGATAATGTAGGTGGCATCATTGTTCATGCATATTAGCTTAAGTTCATCAAGACCCATTAGCACACCAAATTTGATGAAAATCGAACCAGCCTTTCCTGAGGAATCTGGCAATTTGTGTGTATTTTGCATTATTTCTGGGGTGCTCAAACATACCTCAAAACTCTGAGAATATAGGTCACAGTGACCAATTTCAGGTGTCAGGGGAGAACTT
The DNA here is from genome assembly GCA_026874595.1 of Sipunculus nudus. Classification (NCBI taxonomy): domain Eukaryota; kingdom Metazoa; phylum Annelida; class Sipuncula; order Golfingiida; family Sipunculidae; genus Sipunculus; species Sipunculus nudus. The sequence continues at coordinate 50,854,965 of CM049312.1, forward strand.
TTGAGGAACTCTCAGGATGTCAAGTTAGAAGATTCTGGGTCCAATGCTTATGATTTTTGCCCTGCTTTTGTATCAAATTTTCAATTATGCTGGCGGGTGTTTATAAGCCCCATAGCTCAGAGCATTTGGGTAACAGAGACCTAATTTCAGGTTTCCAAGGATACTTTTCACGGACCTACCTGGATGTCAAGTTAGAAGATTTTTATGGTCCAGTGATTATGATTTGCGTCCTGTTAACAGATGACAGCATCTTTAAAGGTCTCAAAAATATGGGGGAAAAAAATCGAAAAAATACAGGTGCCGCCACCAGTCTGCAGAAACAGATGAAACACCCCATGATCAATATTCATGCAAAACTCACGGTGATCAATGCATTAGTTGTTCAGAAACTTCAGCTTTTGTATCAAATATTCAATTATTCTGGGAGGTACTTCGAAGCCAAATAGCTCAGAGGTTATGCGTTACAGAGACCTAATTTCAGGTTTCCAAGGAGTCCTTTCATGGGCTTCCCTGCATGTCAAGATAGAAGATTCTAGTTCCAGTTGTTATGATTTGTGCCCTGTTAACAGATGACAGCATCTTTTAAGGTCTCAAAAATAAAGAAAAAAAATTTAAAAAATACAGGTGGCGCCACCAGTCTGCAGAAACTGATGAAACACCCCATGATCAATAACCTTGCAAAGATTCATGGTGATCAATGCATTAGCTGTTCAGATACTTGATCTTTTGTATCAAAATTCACATTTTTCTTGGGGGTACTTTGGAGCCCTATATCTCAAAAAATATTGGTAACAGAGACCTAATTTCAGGTTTCCAAGGAGACTTTTCAAGGGCCTCAAAGCATGTCAAGAAAGAAGATTCTACGTTCAGTCATTATGATCTGTGCCCTGTTTACAGATGACAGCATCTTTTAGGGTCTCAAAAATAGAGAAAAAAATCGCAAAAAATACAGGTGGCGCCACCAGTCTACAGAAACTGATGAAAGTCTCCATGATCAATATCCATGCAATGCATTAGTTGTTCAGATACTTGAGCCTTTGTATCAAATTTTCCATTATTTTGGGGGGTATTACGGAGCCCAATAGTTTTGAGAACATGGGTAACAGAGACCTAATTTCAGGTTTCCAAAGAGATTTTTTATTGACCTCCCTGCATGTCAAATTAGAAGATTCTAGGTCCAGCGGTTATGATTTGTGCCTGGTTAACAGACGGACAGACAGACAGATGGACGGATGACAGAAAAAGGGTGATCGCTATAGCTCAGATGACTTTCAGTCAGCTGAGCTAAAAATGGACGTGAGCCAAAGTAAAATAATAAACATAAATTTATTAACTGAAATAAAATGCTGTAAAAAATTCAAAAGAGCATAACAAAATTTAAACAGCATGTTAAAAAATGCCAATAAGGTTGCATTTGTACTGTGTAATAAACTAGAATACGGGTAGTCCACAAGCGACTACGTGTATCCTCCTAAATCAGAGTGGAACGGGTGAAGTGAGGCATGGATTGAGTGGCAAGGGGAAACAGAGTGAAGTGTTGCATATTAGCATGGATGTCTGCAGCCAAATGATGTATGTAGGTTGCGCCACCTACCACAAATTCCAGAAAGCCATCCAAGTTGTATACATATGCAAAATTTGAGGCAGATAAGTCAAACCACTATATGTTTATGAGTGATTTTAGCACGTGGCAGACAAACAGATGGATGCTGTGCAAAAATGGTTGAAGGTGGCGCCACCAGTTTTGCGTATGAAAAAGAGCTATGTGAGAACTAGAATACGGGTAGTCGACAAGCGACTACGTGTATCCGCCTAAATCAGAGTGGAATGGGTGAAGTGAGGCATGGATTGAGTGGCAAGGGGAAATAGAGTGTTACATATTAGCATGGATGTCTGCAGCCAAATTGTGTATGTAGGTTGCCCCCCCTACCACAAAATCCAGAAAGCCGTCCAAGTTGTATACATATGCAAAATTTAAGGCAGATAAGTCAAACCACTACATGTATATGAGTGATTTTAGCACGTGGCAGACAAACAGATGGACGCTGAGCAAAAATGGTTGCAAGTGACGCCACCAGTTTTGCGTATGAAAAAGAGCTATGTGAGATCTATACACATGCATAATTTCAGGATGATACATCAAACCAGTCCTGAGATATATGCCTGGATGTCTGCAGTGTAAACATAAATGTAGGTGGTGCCACTTGCCACAAAATCCAGAAAGCTATCCAAGCTGTATATACATGCAAAATTTAAGGCAGATAAGTCAAGCCACTGTTGAGATACGAGTGATTTTATCCCATTGCAGACAAACAGACAGATGCTGTGCAAAAAGGTTGCACCACCAGTTTTGCTTATGTTAGATCTATACACATGCAAGTTTCAGGAATTCAAACCAGTCAGAGATATAAGCTTGGACGTGTAAAGTTTCTGAAAAAATCTGTCCAGTGGTCTCAGATTTCTATTCCAGAAAGGAATGCGGCTGCGAAACCTGGTCAAAAACATAGTACCCACAAAACTTTGTTTTGGCGGATACAAAAAGTGTGAATGTAATTAAGTTTTCAATAGTTGGATATATAGCCATATGAGCTAAAAATAAATCCTACGAAAGTTTGCCAGATATTCCTGATCAACTAAGTTTAACAGTGTAATTCATTTCAAGGCACATGAAATGCTACAAAGTATTTAAATCTTATTAAATCTTAAAACAGGTCAATGAGCACTTACATTAGATCCTAATATTTTATCACATTTGAATATTAGGATTCAAATACTGAAAACTGTTGTTGTTAAAAAAAAATTAAAATTGTTCCAAGTCTCAACAAAAAAATGAATTTAACACTGAAATTATAAGATACATCATGTTTATTTGTCCTGTGTATTGAAGGGGTGGCTGGGGGAGGAGTCTCTGTGGTTACTGTTGGTTGCTGAACAAAATGTGAAATTATAAGAAAAATACCTTGTTTATTGTACAGGTCTGTCAACAAAATGGGGTGGAGGGAAGGGGGGAGAGAGAGAGAGAGAGAGAGAGAGAGAGAGAGAGAGAGAAAGGCTCTCTGTGGTGGTTACTGCAGACAGCCTGACCCAGCTCACCTACAGTGACCTACATAAGAGTCTTGGGAGCTGAGGGCTAGCTGCAAACCACTGTTTTTGGCTGGCCTGATGTAACCAATACTTGATATGGTGCTTGAAACTTAAAGCAAAGAAACTGTGCTCAAATCATCTCATAAACAAGGGACCCATGGGTCACATCGCTCAGCTGAATTTTGGAAAATATTAGCAACTGCAAAATATTTTTATTTCTTTTGGTTTTTCATGTATATTATCATTAGAAAAGCTATGAGAAAATGGCCCTGCTAAAATGAAACTCTGTAAATTATAGAATAACGGACATGAGCTAAACCATTTAGTGATACACCAAGGGAACAAAAAGTAACATTTTATAAACAAATAATGTGTGAAAGTTAAATATATGGCCATATGAGTTAAAAATTAATCCCACAAAGTTAGACCAATATTCCTAAGTTTAATATTAAGTTAACATTGTAATTCACAGCTAGGCCCCGCCAACTTTAAGAGATATGAATGAAATGCTACAAAGTATTTATATCTTCTTAAGATATTGTCAGTTAGCACTTACATTAGATCCTAATAATTTATCACATTTGAATATTAGGATTAAATTCCTAAAATTTTTTTCTTTAAAAAAATCACAATTGTCCAAGTCTCATCAAAAAGAATTTATTTAACATTAAAATTATAAGATTCATCTTGTTTATTAGTCCTGTGAATTGAAGGGGTGGGTGGGGGGAGGGGTCTCCGTTGTTACTGCTCGTTGCTGAAAAAATTGTTAATTTTAAGATTCATCTAGTTCATAGTACAGGTCTGTCAACAGAATGGGGTGGGGGGGGGGGGGGGGGAGAAAAAGGCTCCCTGTGGTATGGTATTAACTGCAGACAGCCTGATCAAGCTAAACTCAGTGGAGAGAGGGCTTGCACTAGTGATGGGATTGCATAACATTATGCCAACAGCCTGGAGAGCATAGAGAGCTGCACTAAATGACCAAAGTGGACTGCTTGACAATGCAAGGGAATACAACACTAGCCTCCAAAAAAATTCAATAACTAGCCTAATTTTGCAGTTTTTTTTTTCAAATTTCAGATCTTAACAGATTAAATCCTTATGTGTACATGCTGTGAAAATTAAATCCACAGCAGAAACAGGGAAAAAACGTGCCGGGGCCAAAGTTGGGCAAAATTTAAGGTACCAATTTTTTATTTTTGCTAATATTTTAAAAAATTGGAAAAATTTTATCTAGTTTTGGGTATACAATTTAAATTTTATTAATGTAAGATATATTACTGGAAAAAAGTCCTTAGTTTTAACATGTTTTGTGTTAAGTGATCAAATATCTTTCCTGATTTTTTAGTAAATGCATTATGTTTGAGCCCATAACTTTTTTTAAATTATACAAGGCCTACAGGCCTAATGCGAACCTGTGCATTGGGAAATACACCAGGTATAATTCTTCAATACTGGACCATTACTTTTCATGTATATGAACAATGCAAGTACTAAACATTTTGAAAATGAAACAATTACACAAACATCACTGCTGAAATTCTCGTATGGGTGCACACAACACAAAAATGATTGTAGCTGGCACCACCAGTTTTGTATACAACAAAGCTATCAGAGATATATACATATGCCAAATTTCAGACGGATATATCAAACCCCTCCTGAGAAATAAGCAGGGAAACACTGTGCAAAAATTATTGTAGGTGGCACACCAGTCTTGTATATGACAAAGCTATTTGATATGTATAAATATGCCCAATTTCAGGCTGATTATATCAAATTCCTCTGTAGAAATAAGGAGGCACATACATTGTGCAAAAGTCATTGTAGGTGGCGACACCTGTCTTGTGAATAAGAAAGCCATCACAGACAGGCAAATATATCAGGCCAATACATCAGAATTACCTTGAGTCTGATGCATAGGGCTGACCAGGCTTAGGTGAGAAAGGCAGTTGCCCCAAGTAAACTGTGACAAATTGCTAGCTCAGGCTACTGCACTAAGTGAACTCACGACCTGCACCTGGCTAGATTGAGTGAACTTTTGACCTGTACCTGGCTGCACTGAGTGAACTCTTGACCAGTTGCATAATCTGACACAGTGGGCAGTCTGCCAACGCTATAAATAGAATCCAGCTACTGCACTGAGTGAACTAGCTAGACTGAGTGAACTTTTGACCTGTACCTAGCTGCACTGAGTGAACTCTTGACCTGTTACCTAATCTGATACAGTTGGCAGTCTGCCGAAGCTATAAATAGATCCAGACTGACCTTTGTCCTGTTGCCAAATCTGAAAAAGTAGCCACATCATTGCATAAGCTCACAGATTGGCTCCACATACAGCCCTGAGGGGCATGACACGCATGAGGTGATCACATGATACTAATGAGGTGATCAAATGCTACCCATGAGGTGATCACATGCTGGCCATGAGGTGTTCACATGACACCCATGCAGTGATCACATGCCTTGTGCTTGGCTGCACTGACTGAACTCTTGACCTATATCTGGCTGCACTGAATGAACTCTTGATCTGTTGCAAAATCTGAAACAGTTGGCAGTTTTTCAACCTATTTAATGATACAGTCATAATCTTTGCCTGTTGGTAAATCTGTTTACACATACTGAAAGACTTTGGCTAAAATGCTTTTTTTCAAGCTGACATATTCATAAACTTTTTACCAAAAATATCTATAATAATAAAAGATGCAGTTCTTTCATTGCTTAAGGTCAAATAACTCTGCCAAAAATCATTCAAGTAAACTTGAACAAAGGCCACCTAAGAATAATTTTTGTGCAATGTCACAGAAGTTATAATTGAAACAACAATTTTGTAGAAGAACACTATTGCAGTCCTCAGTTTGAAATAGACATAATAATGGCCATAAGACCAACTTAAGCTTATCACGACTCAACCAAAAATCAACAAACTCAATCTATTCTTATATGATTGAAAGAACCATGTCCTAGGATAATTCTTTTGAAAAACTGAACGATTCGACTTGACAGTGGCATCATTAACATAATCAGCTGAAAGAGGTTAAAATTATGAGGTTTTTGCAAATAAAAACCAGGTCAATGTAGGTGGCAACACGAAATCTGCAACTTCAAATATGAGTCATGTGACCAACATTTGCACAATACTTGGTAATGTTAGGTTCTGTCATTTCTGGGATTACTATGTCAGTATGCTTACTTGGCCAAATAACTAAGTTCAAATTTGTGTAATTCCGCAAAAATTCATCAAATGCAAACCATTTGAACAAACTTGAGAAGGCTTGCCTCTGGGATCATTTCTGTAAAATATTGAACAATTTGGCTTGACTGTTTACAAGTAGAAGACTTTAAAGGTTTTTCAGCCTTTTCCCTATAAAATTTAAGTAAATGCAGATAACAAAAAATAAGCTAAATCCCACAACATTTGATATGTGAAAGATTATTGCATAAAATCTGGGGATGGTAGCTCCTGCTATTCCTGAGAAATTATGGGTTAATATACAGATGACCAATGACCCCAGTTCAAAAAAAGGTCAAGGCAGGTGGTGCCATCAATACCTGAATTTCATATATGACTCATGTGACCAACACTGGCATAAAATTTGGTAATAAAAGCTCCAGCTGTTTCTGAGATTGTCATTTTAGTATGCTTTTTTAGACAGATGACTAAGTTCAACTTCCTGTAACTCGGCCAAAATTCACCCAAATATAACCATTTGAACAAACTTGAGAGACATGGTACAAGAGATTATTTCTGTGTAGTATTTAACAATTTGGCTTGACAGTTTTGGAGGAGAAGATTTTAAACAATTTTTTAGCTTTTTCTCAATAAAATCTAAGAAAATGCAGAGTTTTTCAGATGGCTGATTTTTTTACATTAAATTTCATAATACTAGCTCAAGTCATTGTAAAATATTAAACAAATTAGCCTCAGTTGTGTCCTTCAAAAATGTTTTGCAGGTTTACAACTCTTATTGGAAATACAGAAAAATGGCTAAGTTAAGCTTCTCATAACTCAGCCAAAAATCACTGAACCAAAACCATTTGAACAAACTTGAATTATCAACATCTAAGGATAATTAATGTGTGAGATTTAAGAATTTGGCCCAGTGGTTATTGAGAAGAAGATCTTTTTAGCCACTGAGCTAAAATGGGCTGTCATGGCATATGGCTAAATTCAGCTTCCTATAACTCAGCCAAAAGTCACTGAACTGAGACCATTTGAACAAATTTCAGAAAGCACTACCCTAAGATCATTTCTGTGCAATATTAAACAATTTGGCCATATGGTTTCAGAGAAGAAGTTTTTTGTAGCCCTCAGTATGATAAGGGCACTGATGACCCCTGTACAAAAAAGGCTGATGCAGGTGGCGCCACCAATACCTCAATTTCAGATATGACTCATGTGACAAACATTCCCATAAAATTTGGTGATGATAGCTCAAGCAGGTTCTGAGATTGTAATTTTAGTGTGCTTTTTTGGACAGATGACTAAGTTTAACTTCTTGTAACTCGGCCAAAAATCACCAAATTTAAACCATTTGAACAAATTTGAGAGAGATTGTTCCAGGGATCATTTCTGTGAAATATTGGACAATTTGGCTGAACAGTTTCAGTGAAGAAGATTTTTAAAGATTTTTAAGCTTTTTTCCCTATAAAATCTAAGAAAATGCAGTTAGCCAAAAAATAAGCAAAATCCAATGGAGTTTTTAGATGACTAATTTTTTGCATAAAATTTTGCAATGCTAACTCTTGCCGTTTTCAAGATAGTATGGGTTAACGTACAGACGACGGATGACGGCCGACAGACGACGCCACACCATCGCATAAGCTCACAGGTTCGCTAATAATACAGACCTAATTTCTGGCATGTACATAGGAACTATATAGAGGAATATTTATGGCAAATATAAGAAAAAACAGATGAGTGGTTTTGATATTAGGCGGTCCTGAAATGTGATAATAGGTTTTTAATAAAAAATTAAGTTTTTCCTTAATTTCACAAAGGAACGAAGTTGCAAAGACCCAGTTTTCAGCTTGGTAGGAGATCTTGGAGACATCTAACATTATGCTGAATTTTGGATTCCTAGGTCTTACGGTTTCAAAACGTGCCACATCCACGGACGGACGGACAGATGGACAATGGACCACGACTATAGCTCAGATGACTTATAGTCAGCTGAGCTAACAAGTGACCCATGGGTCATGACGCTCAGCTGCCAAGCATGACCTGTGACATCATGAACTGAGATTCACAACTTCCAGTCAAATTTTGAAGAACCAATTTGCCAATTTGTTGAAAATTTTCTATGACAACAGAAATATATATCACCTATGTCTGGTTAAAACACAGTGAATTGATGGTCTGAGGAAAATGCATGATTGTTAAGCTATCAGGAACTATTCCAACAGCTTGCTTGAAACCTGTCAGTCTCAAAGGAACACCACAAAGGGCAAATATAAGATCAAAATATATAGCAAAAATCAAGGAAATACATGCAAGAATTATTGAGAAACAGGTGCTTCTGTATGAATTTTTATTCAATACAAGCCAACTGTACTGCACTTTTATAAATGATGGTAATATTTATTCAGAAATATTTGACCCAATCCTTTACAAGATTACATAAATATACATCCAACTGCAATCACTTTAACTGTTCTTGAGATAATATGATCAAAAGGAATTAAAAGATGGATGCCTGGTGGCCATATTGGACTTCTGACAAGTCTGAAATCAGACAACAAACATTCTCTAAATCGGACCAAACATTAAAGAAAAATTACTGAAACTGCACTGAAGAAAGAATTTCTAAGGTGGTTAACTGGCAGACATAATGGATTTCTGACAAGTATGACATTTGATATCCCACATTCTCCAATAAGAGACCAAACTTGGGGCAAATTATCCAGTAATGAATGCCCAAAATAATTCAAAAGGCATGTCCAGGCCCTCATATCAGATTTTTAGATATGCAATTGTAAAAAGTGTAAGTCCAATATTTTTTATTATCACTCTGCTTTTCAATGGGGTCAGCAGGGTAGGTAAACTACCAAACCTGAAAGAAAAGAAATGCAGAAAGCATGACTAAGAGTCTTGAAATAAAACAAAAAGCCATCCTTAATCAAGGTACACATCCACATATTATGAGAACAAACATATATATTAAAATATTCAGATATCTAGGAAACTAAGTTTATTGCTAGGATTCCATAAAATAAACTGCAAAATGTTCCCATCATCTTATAAATCAGTAGCTAAACCTTAATACTATACTCTCATAGTCTTAATGCCTGGCTGAAGCATTCTGACAACAGTGTTTTTGTTATGAAGTAACAGGTACTTATCACTGAGCCTTATCACTTAATAGGCTGATACAAAAGGGAGTCATATGTCACCAGTGTCACTCACAATTACAGCCACACAGGGAGATGTACCAGCTGGAGTGGGATGGTTATATATACAAGAAAAATAGAGATGGTCTATAAAATAAGTAATTGTGAACATCCCTTACCTATGACCTTGGCCTTTTGCCCATATATCAACTGGATTCTTTCTAAATGATGGGTAACTACTAACCACTTAAATCTGGTGTAATTACTTGGCAACCAATGGGTGAATAACTTTGACCTGCAACCTTTAACCTGCTGACCAGCTGACCCCAAAATCAATAAGTTATTTATTCAAGCAAAAAGACCCATAAATATGAAGTTTGAGTCAAACTGAGTGATGCATAGATGTGGCATATGTGAAAGACTGAAGGTTTGAGTTGAACAGTTACACTTGATATATGCTCACAAGCATTTAAAACAATTAAATATTGTGACCTTGACCTTTGACTTTTTGACCTCAACATCAAGAGGCTTCTTCCCTTATTGGTAGGTAAGCCATATATGACAGATGGAAGGTACAGATTGAAAAGTTTGCCTGAAAATGACCCCACACAAGAAGTGGGTGCTGTGAACTTGACCTTTGACCTCAAAATCAACAGGTCTTTTCCCCTGTTGGCAGAGAAGCGATATCAGTGCTGGAAGGTTTGGAATGAAAAGTCTAGCTTGAAATGTGTCCACAACCTTTTCAAAGAAGTGGATCCTGTGACTCTGACCTTTGACCTTGTGACCTCAAAATCTATAGGATTCTTCTCCAACTTAGTAGGTGAGCTATATATGAAAAAAAAAGAATTGGGATGAAAGGGTTGGCTTAAAATGCATCCACAGGCTTTTCAAAGAAGAGGCTCCTGTGACCTTGACCTTTGACCTTTTGACCTCAAAAATATTTTGGTTCTTCCCCTGTTGGTAGGTGAGCTGTATGTGAAAGATGGAAGGTTTGGGATGAAAATTTTGTCTCTAAGAGTTATTTCTGGGGGGTGCAAACACACACCATAACTTGAGAATATAGGTCGCAGTGACCTAATTTCAGGTTTGCAAGGAGATCTTTTTATAACCTCTAAGACTGCATAGGGTTCATGGCCCTAGCCCCTACGGTTACGATTTGTGCCCTGCTAACGGACGGACGGACGGCCGGCCGGACGGACAGACGGAAGGACGACGGACAAAGACCAATCGCTATAGCCCAGCATGACTGAAAGTCAGCTGAGCTAAAAAACCCTGTTAACACTGAAACATGTACGCTTCATGATAAGGTATTGTTTTTACCACAGAATCTGTTAAGTCTGACTAGCAGGAATCCACAGAGCAGATACACAGAGTCAATCAACAAAGACTTTCATTAGTTTCATTAACATTCATATTGTTTTTTAGACAGTAATTTAATTTCAAACTTTCCCAGTGTTCAAACCTAAGGTGAAGATACCTGTAGCAATGTCCAGGGCCTGTTCTGCCGGCGCGTCCTGCTCTTTGATTGGCTGATGCCTGGGAGGTCCATGTGACACGAAATGCTGACACTCCAGTTACTTTGTCATAAAACTTAGTCTTCACCTGCAGAGGCACAGCAGAACTTAAATTAGTTATCATTGGAAGATGGTTAAGATTAATGGTTAGGATTAATTCAATTTCATATTGTAAGAACTGAAACATAATTTTTGTCGTCCCAGAAAAAAAGGTTTAAACTTAGCAGGTGGGGATTTATTTTGTAAATTAAGTATTATATAGACTTAATAGTTAAACTTAATTATTACAATAAGCAGTTGTGTTGCCTATGGGTATGATTTAAAGCCTAAATGTTTAACAACAATCAGCACAAAGATCACCTTTCCAGTATCCACAACATATTTGACGTTTGGAATGGTCAATGAAGTCTCAGCCACATTTGTCGCAATTACGCATAACCTGCTACCCTGTGGAGGAGCTTCAAAGACCTGCAAATATGATGAAACAGGAGAAAACATGATGAAACAGGATATCATTGTACTTCTTATCAAAGCATTTTGACCATTTTCAATATTATTAGGCTACAAGCATGGTAACAGGAACTAAACCTCAGCAAACTAATCTTACAAAATTGTGAAAAATTTACTGCTGATCTGTATTATTCCATAGTGACATTTTCATAGTGAGGGCTTTATTTTGAAATATTTGATAACATCAAAAGAATTACAGAAGACTACACCATGACCGTGTACTGGATAACAACTTGAATAATCTAGAAAATATACAGCATGTTTACCTTGGCCTGTTTTTCTGATGAGAGTAATGAGTAGAGGGGCAGGACATGTAGAGGCTGCTCAGTACCTGATCTAGCTCTCCCACTAACCTGAAACAGAAATGATACAGAACATCAAAGGCTGCTCAGTGCCTGATCCAGCTCTCCCACTAACCTAAAACAGAAATGATACAGGACATCAAAGGCTGCTCAGTGCCTGATCCAGCTCTCCCACTAACCTAAAACAGAAATGATACAGGACATCAAAGGCTGCTCAGTGCCTGATCCAGCTCTCCCACTAACCTAAAACAGAAATGATACAGGACATCAAAGGCTGCTCAGTGCCTGATCCAACTCTCCCACTAACCTGAAACAGAAATGATACAGGACATCAAAGGCTGCTCAGTGCCTGATCCAGCTCTCCCACTAACCTGAAACAGAAATGATACAGGACATAGAGAGGCTGCTCAGTGCCTGATCCAGCTCTCCCACTAACCTGAAACAGAAATGATACAGGACATCAAAGGCTGCTCAGTGCCTGATCCAACTCTCCCACTAACCTGAAACAGAAATGATACAGGACATGAAGAGGCTGCTCAGTGCCTGATCCAGCTCTCCCACTAACCTGAAACAGAAATGATACAGGACATGGAGAGGCTGCTCAGTGCCTGATCCAGCTCTCCAACTAACCTGAAACAGAAATGATACTGGACATCAAAGGCTGCTCAGTGCCTGATCCAACTCTCCCACTAACCTGAAACAGAAATTACACAGGACATCAAAGGCTGCTCAGTGCCTGATCCAACTCTCCCACTAACCTGAAACAGAAATGATACAGGACATCAAAGGCTGCTCAGTGCCTGATCCAACTTTCCCACTAACCTGAAACAGAAATGATACAGGACATGGAGAGGCTGCTCAGTGCCTGATCCAGCTTTCCCACTAACCTGAAACAGAAATGATACAGGACATGGAGAGGCTGCTCAGTACCTGATCCAACTCTCCCACTAATCTGAAACAGAAATGATACAGGACATGAAGAGGCTGCTCAGTGCCTGATCTAACTCTCCAACTAATCTGAAACAGAAATGATACAGGACATGAAGAGGCTGCTCAGTGCCTGATCCAGCTCTCCCACTAACCTGAAACAGAAATGATACAGGACATCAAAGGCTGCTCAGTGCCTGATCCAACTCTCCCATTAACCTGAAACAGGAATGATACAGGACATGGAGAGGCTGCTCAGTGCCTGATCCAGCTCTCCCACTAACCTGAAACAGAAATGATACAGGACATGGAGAGGCTGCTCAGTGCCTGATCCAGCTCTCCCACTAACCTGAAACAGAAAAGATACAGGACATCAAAGGCTGCTCAGTGCCTGATCCAGCTCTCCCACTAACCTGAAACAGAAATGATACAGGACATAGAGAGGCTGCTCAGTGCCTGATCCAACTCTCCCACTAACCTGAAACAGGAATGATACAGAACATCAAAGGCTGCTCAGTGCCTGATCCAACTCTCCCACTAACCTGAAACAGAAATGATACAGGACATCAAAGGCTGCTCAGTGCCTGATCCAACTCTCCCACTAACCTGAAACAGAAATGATACAGGACATGAAAGTCTACTCAGTGCCTGATCCAGCTCTCCCACTAACCTGAAACAGAAATGATACAGGACATCAAAGGCTGCTCAGTGCCTGATCCAACTCTCCCACTAACCTGAAATAGAAATGATACAGGACATGGAGAGGCTGCTCATTGCCTGATCCAACTCCCCCCCCCTAACCTGAAACAGAAATCACACAGGGCATGGAGAGGCTGCCTAAAGCCTGATCCCATCCCCTCCCCCTCCCCCAACATGAAATTAAAATCACACTCATTTATGACATAAATGATAAAGAAGCTCATTGCCTGATCCGAATCAGACTAACCTGGAACAACAAGGGACCTATGGCACTCAGCTGAAACTGGCTCTCATTTAAACATACTAGCGGGCAGTATACAAAAAAGGAGAATATATAGTCAGTTGTAGGATAGTTGAAATCCTCTAGCTGTCATACTTAGCTGATATAGGGCTGCAAACAGTTGTGGGTTACAGGGGTATGTCATGAGGAGGAAAGAAAAGAAAATCATCCAGGAGATAACTAATTCCAAATATTTGAATAATGGGTAACAATGATTGCTCTCTGTGATTTAATATTTTATTGATTAAATCAAATATATTACAATTTCCAACTGGAAACCTAAAATACAGCTTGCAGCACATTTGCTTTTAGTTCAACACCAAAACAAATGATATAAATAACTATAAATAACATATAGGGGATCCAAGACCTGATAATTTAGGCTGATTCAGAAATATGAATGTCATATGTCTAATTATGTATACTGAATGGTAGATGGATCTCATACTTCCAACAAATATACTTATGCCACTCGGCCAACCAAAACTAGAAAATGTCCAGAGGACTGTATCCCCTGCCAAACAGGAATGTGAGAAATGTGTACACACACCATCACACACACACACACCCTCACAGTCACAGAACTGACCAGAAACACTTTGTGCAGGCTTAATCAGAGTACCTAATCTGCTGCCAATACTGAAAATGACTAAATGGATGCAACTACTATTATAATTAGAAGTAGATCCCAGTAAACATTTTTTTGGTAATATAGGTCATGGCCATGATTAACTGTTGACATTTCAGTAGTTTACACATTTGCTCCATTGGATCTATTTTTTATATATTATTAAATATATCTATTTTTTTTTCTATTTTATGGAATGTATACAGTTAAAATATAACTAATGTCCCCAGTCCGGAGATAGGACTTGGTGGTGCTGGTGGTTGGGGGGAGGGGGAGGGGGGTAGAAATGATGGGAGGGCAATACAGGGCAAAAAACGCCTGATCTCCAATTCTGCTGAGGCAGGAAAATAAACAAATGTTTGTATTAGATCTTAATTTTTTATCACATCAATTATTTTATTATAAGTTTATATTTCTATACATTTCCAATATAACATATATATCATAGAAGTTGATTCATAATTCTAAATTACATCATCATAAATCTAAATCTTCTCAGATAACACCACATCATGCATACACATGTATATTTATTTTTTACCACAAAAATAATTCTTTTAAATTTGCCAAACAATAAATATATAAAAATAATATTTGATTCAGATTTCACAATTTTTAATTGTGCCTTTATTTATTCATATTTGCTTCATATTTGATAAATTTATGTATACTAATGGGCTTATTATATATTTTAATTTGCTAAAATCATTTAAAAGAAAACTGATTTCTTAAAAATGCTACATTATCACAACACGGCATCTTCTGGATTACACCTCGAATTACTTTTTCAAAGAAAGTTTTGTATATTGAAGTGGAAACAGCAGGTCATCTCCCCAGTGACTGTTACAAATCAGGATCCCTGGCATAGCCAGAGACCAGGAGTGCGCTGCCTGCATCTGGACAAAGCAAGTGACTACAATAGAACCTCAAGAAAAAATTCAACAACTAGCCTAATTTTCAAGCTTTTATTTTCAAATTTCAGATTTAAACAAAATAAAAAATATGTTTACATGTTGTGAAAATTAAATCATTAGTACTCACAGGAAAAAACGTGCAATGGTAAAAGTTTGGCAAAATTTAAGGTACTGATTTTATTTTCATGCTAATAACTTTAAAAAAAATTACAAAATTCAGATATAATTTTGGGTATACAAATCAATCTTAATTAAAAAAAGTAAAATACCTGTGAAAGAAGTCAATAGTTTCAAAAATTTTCATGTTAAGTGAGTAAATATTTTTCCTGATTTTTTACAAAGTCCATTATGTTTGGGCCCATAACTTATAGAAATTACACTTAACGGACTTAATTTCTGGCATGTATATAGGAAATATACAGGAGAATACTTTTGGTAAATATTAAGAAAGACAGTTAAGTGGTTTTGATATTAGGCAGTCCTGAAAAGTGATAATAGGTTTTTAATGAAAATTTGAGGTTTTTCCTTAATATCTCAAATGAATGAAGTAATACTGATCCAATTTTCGGTATGGTAGGAGATTTTAGGGACATCTAACAGTATGCCAAATTTTGGATTTGTAGGTCTAACAGTTTTCAAAACGTGCCAGTCTAACAGACAGATGGATGGACAGACAGATGAACAATGGACCACGAATATAGCTCAGATGACTTATGGTCAGCTGAGCTAAAAATGATTGTAGCTGGCACCACCAGTTTTGTATACAATGAAGCTATCCAATATGTATAAATATGTCCAATTTCAGGCTGATATATCAAATTCCTCAGGAGAAATAAGTAGGCACATACACTGTGCAAATGTCACCGTAGGTGGTGACACCTGTCTTGTGAAAAAGAAAGCCATCAAAGACGCACAGACAGGTAAAAATATCAGGCCAATACATCAAACTTCTCTTGAGTTTGATGCAGTGGGCTGACCAGGCTTAGGTGAGAAAGGTAGTTGACCCGAGTGAACTGTGACAAATTGCTGGGTCAAGCTACTGCACTGAGTGAACTCTTGACCTGCACCTGGCTGCCCTGAGTGAAATTTTTACCTGTACCTGGCTGCACTGAGTGAACTCTTGACATGTTGCATAAGCTGACACAGTTGGCAGTCTGCAAAAGCTATACATAGATCCAGACTGACCTTTGGTGCCTAATCTAATGCAATAGGCAGTCTGCAAAAGCTTTAAATAGACTGCAGCTTCTGCACTGAGTGTACTCTTGACCTATACCTGGCTACATTGAGTGAACTTAAAACCTGTAGCATAACCTGACACAGCTGGCAGTCTGCCAAAGCTATAAATAGATCCAGACTGAGTTTTGGCTTGTTGCCAAATCTGAAATAGTTGGCAATCTGCCAAGCTATTTATAGATACAGGCACAATCTTGAGAATTTTGTCCATAAACTAGATGTGTCGGAACGACACGAATGCGCCCGCCTGGGGCAAATTAGAAACTTTTTGAAAATTTTTTTAAGTTCAGGAGGTATTGTATGGTCAAAAGTAGGTCAACAAGGGCAAAATGCATACTTGATCTGTAACGGGTCATTATCAAGCAACGCACCAAAAATCAGGCCAGTATCTGCAGGCATTGAGAAAAAAAGTCCATACATGTGCATTTTCCATAAAAATTTCTGTCTTTCATGAAATTTTCTATGTTTAGGAGCCGTAAAACAATCAAAAGTAGGTCAACTGGGACGAAACGCGTCTCGATCTGTAACTGTCATTATCTGCCCACACATAAAAAATCAGGGTGGTATCTGCAGGCATTGAGGAAAAAAAGTCAGTACATATGCATTTGTTATGAAAATTTCTATTTTTCATGAAACTTTCTATGTTCAGGAGCAGTCAAATGGTCAAAAGTAGGTCAACTGGGACAAAACAAGAACTCGATCTGTAACTGGTCATTATTTGCCTACACACCAAAAATCAGGCCAGTATCTGCAGGCACTGCGAAAAAAAGTCCCTACATGTGCCCTTTTTTATTAAATTTTCTATGTAAGAGCACCGTCAAACGGTCAAAAGTAGGTCAACTGGGACAAAACGTGAACTCAATCTGTAACTGGCCATTATCTGCCCACACACCAAAAATCAGGCCAATATCTGCAGGTATTGCGAAATAAAAGTCTGTACATGTGTATTTGTCATGAAAATTTATATTTTTCATGAAATTTTCTAAGTTTAGGAGGAGTAAAACGGTCAAAAGGAGGTCAACCGGGACGAAACGCGAACTCGATCTGTAACTGGTCATTACCTGCCTACACACCACAAATCAGGCCAATATCTGCAGGCATTGCGAAAAAAAGTCTGTACAACTGTTTGATTTCAGAATGACGGAATGACGGAAGGACGGAATGACGGTCATGGGTAAAACTATATGTCCCGGCCACTTTGTGGCGGGGGCATAAAAACATGTTGATGTAGGTGGCACAACAAAAACTGCGATTTTAACTATGAGTAATGTGACAACATTTGCACAAAACTTTGTGAAGCTAGCTCCTGTCAATTCTGAGATTGTTATGTCAGTATGCTTAATTAGCCAAATGACTATGTACAAATTCCTGTAACTCAGCCAAAATTCATCAGACCCAAACCATTTGAACAAACTTGAGAGAGCTTATCTCTGGGATCATTTCTGTGAAATATTGAACAATTTGGCAAAATGATTTAAGAGAAGAAGATTTTCAAAGGTTTTTTTTTAGCTTTTTCCCCATTAAATATAAGTTAATGGGGTTGGCGCCTCAAAATGCTCAATCCCACAACATGTTATATGTGTCAGATTTTTGCAAATAATTTGGGGGTGACAGCTCCTGCTATTCCTGAGAAATTATGGATTAATGTACTGATGTCCTATGACCCCTATACAGAAAAAGTTGATGCAGGTGGCGCCACCAATACCTCAATTTCAAATATGACTCATGTGACCAACATTTGCTTAAAATTTGGTGAAGATAGCTCCAGCCATTTCTGACATAGTAATTTTAGTATCCTATTTTGGCCAAATGACAAAGTTCAGCTTCTTAAAGCTCAGCCAAAATTCACCGAACTGGAACTGAGAGAGATTGTTTTAGAGATTATTCCTGTGAAATATTGAACAATTTGGTGGGACAGTTTCAGAGAAGAAGAATCTTAAAGGTTTTTTTCGCTTTTCCTCTTTAAAATCTAAAAAATGCAGATAGCAAAAAAATAAGCAAAATCCAATAAAGTTTTTTAGATGACTAAATTTTTTGCATAAAATTTGGTGATGACAGCTCCTGCCCATTCTGAGATAGTATGGGTTAACTCACAGACAATGAATGAAAGATGACGGATGACGCCACACCATCCCATAAGCTCACAGATTTGCCAAAAAAAAAAACATTGTAATGTGGTCACACTATCTTGATAAAAACAGGAATAGAGGTCTCCTAATTTGAACTTATACCAAAAAATGTGTAAAGAATTTTATAAAATACAGGTGGCTCCACCAGTCTGCAGGAACTGATGAAACACTGCATTATCAATATGCATGCAAAGAATCATTGCTATCAATGCATTAGGTATTCAGATACTGGAGCTTTTAAATCAAAGTTTTAATTTTTCTTTGGGGTACTTTCAAGCCCCATAGCTGGGAGACCTAATTCATGGTTTTAGGGGGGTCTTTTTTGGACCTATATACAGACATGGGGTAATAGTAATAAGTAATAGTAATAGTATTAGTAATAGACCATTATAGCTTTTCCCATGTAATCGTAATAGTAATAGTAATAGACTCAAAAATTTGAGCTGTAATAGTAATAGTAATAGAATCAAAAGGCAAAGTAATAGAGTAATACATATTACTTTCTATTACTTCCTGTGAGCCCCTTGATCAGGAAGCATATCAGCAAATAATGCAGAACAGACTCCAGTTCTTGTCCAGTGATTTGCCCAGGATGTGCCTTTTGTTGAGGCAAGCATGGGCCAGGTGCACCTTACTGGTGACCACTGGTGCTAATTACATAACAGTACTTGACAGAGCTGGTCACAGCCAAATAAGTTACTACCTGGCACAATCTGACATTTGATTACTTAACCATGGATCAACAGAGGCATGTTTGATGTTATGAGACAGATAAATTGTGTATTATTATTGTGACATGTTCATCTTATCTCACATCAATCAGTATATATGCATATTCTGAAATGTACCTAGATTTGTTTTCACCAGCCAGTTTGCATTTTAATAATACAAACTGCAATAACACACCTTCAGGAAAAATATAATATGGAACCAGATAAAGTGCAGACCCAAAATGTTCATGATAAGCTTATGGTGTTTTCACTAACCATAAAGTACTGAAGCCTACAATGCTATAAACTCATACCAGTACTACAATCACCTGGATAAAGTCACTACTACGGGCACATGTATTATCTAGTTAATTTACATACATATTCTTTTAAAACTATTCTTTTAATATTTGTGTGTTATTTGATAGTACCAATTTTGCAGTCCTTCATTCAGTATCTAAAATTATGTAAATATATATTTTGAAAATTATATGAACATTTTTTTCACAATATAAATTTATTTGATAATATAATATGAGAATATAAGTAACTGTTAATACTTTATTATTTAATAAATGAAATTTTGATTTAAAATAATTAGATCCTGTTATGTACAAAATTTTAAGTACAGGATTGTTTAATACCAAATTTATTATGAAAGTGATTTAAATAATATTTATTTTTTTTTTGTAAATTTGATGTAAGTTTTACTATCTCTCCATGTTCCTAAATTATCCTATGCTGGTTTTGCTGCAATGAAGAAGGGCATGCCTGAAGAATAAAGGCCATGTATGCTACCAATATTGTAATGTTTACCACCTCTCTGTTCACTCTCAAGATGTACTATGCAATAGAATAAAACATGGCATCACATCTAAATAAACATATACACCCGAGAAGATGGAGTTTTTTTGTCTCCAACTTAGTTCTGTCATAATCTTGATGTAAACAGTATTTTTATTGGTTATATTAATAACGATTTGATAACAGGACACAGCCCTACATAAATTCCTCTCCTGATACATACATAAAAGACTGAATTGTCAGCTTTGATACTAAATAATAAATTGCAATAACCAAGAATCATTCCTCTGGAGACAATTTTAAGTTACACTGTCAATCTTTATTTATTAACTCGAGAAAGAAGATCATATCTTAATGGAAGTATGTACTATAAAATAAAATTATGTGAAATATATATGAAGAAAAAATGTACAAGCATGCATATAATTATAAATCAATATTTTAAATATGCCAGGGCCT
Organism: Sipunculus nudus; assembly: GCA_026874595.1. Classification (NCBI taxonomy): domain Eukaryota; kingdom Metazoa; phylum Annelida; class Sipuncula; order Golfingiida; family Sipunculidae; genus Sipunculus; species Sipunculus nudus. Next base: position 50,875,485 of record CM049312.1, read on the forward strand.
TTACAATGGGTTGCCCTCAAATTACATGTATTCAAGAGTTCATACAATTACCTTAAAATTTCTGCTTGAAACGCCCCAATAACAATCATTGGGGTTTTAAAATATAAAAGAACAGAATTAAAGAACCTGAAATAATTAGGATCTCCAGTATCATTAGGCTTTCTGTAAATAACATACATAGTATAAGAAAATTGTGTAGGTAACTGGATGATATAGGTCCTTGTAATACCGTAATGTCTACATCAGTTCGTATCCTTCATTAGTTCGCACACTATAAATTTCCTGAATCATATTTTTCTTAATTACATATATGAATTCGTACACCAACATACTGTGCCGATATTAGCTATTGCCAGTGACCACCATATCGTATGAACAGTAATTGTAACTATGATTAAAACGGCTTTGCATGCGGAGATGAATCAAATGTCTACGCTGTTCATCTGATAACAACACATCTTTATGTCTTAGTGCATGGCAGTAACATGATAATTTATTGGAACAATTTATCAGATTTGCGACTTCATGTATGTAAATAGGAAAAACTGTCGCTTAACTGATACCGATGGGCCATCTTTGCTTCAGACTTGTTACAGCATGAATGTGATTTGAACAATAGAACTCGAGTTAAAAATTGTGTTTAATCGATAATATTTTGTTTACTTAATAACAGAATAAGAAGGATTTGTAAGTGGGACAAAAATCACATTAGCTGATGATCATATACTAGTAATCCACTAGGGACAAACCTTGCACGGACCACTGATCACAGGCATGACCTGGTGCTACAAGACATCAAAGGTTAAATGGAGATTGTCAGAGTGCTTTGAACTGCAGCTACAAAGGATATACCGCTGTCTTCAAGAGTTTTTATTTGATTAATCCCTGTAATGTCCGTGAAATAATTTTTTTTTTTTCCGCTGTATAAATGTTATCAGAATCTCCCAAGTAAAAACTTCCGCATAATGCATTGGTTACTGTGGCCATTTGGTTAGAGGCGCATGAACAGTTTTAGTGTGAATTATGTGCCCATGGTTCAAACCTATCAGTGTTTTTTCCCCCTTTTATGTTATTCCCCCGTCCCAGTTTAAAAATATGATAAACATATATTTTTTTCATTTATTTCTTTCCAAATGGGTAAAATAAACATTTAATTTATTGAAATATATAAATAAATCTGGTGATATTACATATTCACGGCTGTAATAAGTTCAATTGCCACCAGGTGGCACCCCGAATAAATTTCATTAACGCCCTAAGAAAATCACCATTACCATTTTTTTAGGGCGTATTCTGAAATCCATACAAATAATGTTCGTAAATGAAGTAAATGTTGCCATGAAGTATTACAAAACAATAGCCCATTTTCTTACTGCTAATGATGCTACGCACCGCTGTACGCCGTGAGAGACCCCTGGCTAATGATGATTTCCTTTCATGTCCAAACTGTAAAAAAAACACTTCGTTGCTTGTTTGTTTACCTATTATTTATTTGATGTGTAATAATAAGGTGATCAGTGACTTCTGTCAATTTTGTTTGCACCACAGCCGTGATCAAATAAATTTGTTAACATACTAATGAGGTACAAATTTAACAGTTTGGGGTAATAAATTACTGAAGTTCTATTGCCGGTAGCTGGATTTTTGACAATCTTTATGAATTTTTGTGCCGGTCTGTGGGTTACAAATGTTTAGTTTGTTCTGGCTGGCAGTACAGGCCGTCCCAGTAACCCCCGACCGGCGCGGCTAAAACCCTGTATATTATATATATATAAAACACCGGTTTATAAAATGCCAGTTACGGGATATATTGGATATCTTTTTCATCACCAGCAGCGCTCACATATATTCCCGAACAAGTGTTAAATAATAATTAACATGAGAGTTGCCATACATCCTCTATTATCGCCCATTGCCGGTTCTCAGGTGTCAAACGATCTTCTCTCTTGCCATATTCTAATTTTTCATATTTTACATATAATAATTCACACACTGAGAAAAATAATTATTTTTTCCTGTACGAATTTGAGTAGACATTACGGTATTATTTAAATGTGATTGTAGTGCTAGTTTAGAGCACTCTTGGCTGGTCAAGGTCTAGAAACCTCCCATCAGTTTAAGTAATAGTAATAGTAATATAGTAATAGTAATAGTAATAGATACCCCAGTAATAGTAATAGTAATAGTAATAGGAGATAAAATGTTGTAATAGTAATAGTAATAGTAATATAAGATATTATAAGTAATAGAAATAGTAATAGTAATAGAACAACTGTAATAGACCCCATGTCTGCCTATATATGGGTTTCAGATAGAAGTTTCTAGGTCCAGCGGTTACGCTTTGTGCCTTGTTAACGGACGAACATATGGACAACAGACGAAGAGTGATAGCTTCAGGTCAGATAACTTTCAGTCAGCTTAGCTAAAAAGTAAAGGAATAAAAACAAGATTCTGATAAATCATTACCATTCCTCCATCCTCATCACTCTCAAGGTCTGCACCATCTGACATCTCTTCATCTGACTGGTCAGGATCCATGGCCATTTCTGCCTCCTCATCCAATGGCAGTACAGAGTAACTAAAATATGACCATTTCCATCAAGTGCAGTGTTCAGCTGGGATATCATATTTTGGTATAACATTATGACAAACAAAATAATGTGAAGATTTTTTATTAAATCTGTCTTAAGTGTCAACATACAGAATTAGTTTACAATGAATGCAAAAGAATGTTCCATAAAAAAACTTTTAATTTACATATGTATTCATTAAAAGAAAGAAACATGAAAGAAAGAACCATAATTATTTTCCTTAATAAAAATAAAAAAACTCAGTAAAATTTGCTATGCTGAAGTGCCACCAGAAAATAGATGTGAGGTTCAACACGGACAGGTTTTGGTACTGTCTTCAGCTATTCAAGTGTTTTTCCATAACACAAGTTTGGTATTCAATTGAAATGAGTTAAACATACACAAATTTCACTGTGTAAATTAGTATTATTAAACAATATGTCACTCACTTGTCTAAGTTTATCTTCGGAAGTTTTGTTTTCTCATCATCAGCTTCCCCACTACTGTTACCATGGTTACCTGATTTGAAGTCAACATATAATTCTCATTCAAGAGCAGGTGTAACTGACTACAAAATGCTTAAGATAAATATACAGCTCAAACTATGAGGCACAAATCACTGATACACATGGGTGGAACAGCAATTTCCTCCAGAACAGCCATCCATACTTATCTCATGTAAACACAGGAAATACATTAATACAACACTTAATCCAACATTTTTGTTATTTGGTAAGGATTTTGTCCTGTTGACCAACCAACAGACCCATAATAAATTTTCATAATACTTCTTTTTACAACAAGGAAATGTCTAGAGGACTGTATCCCCTTCCAGGCAGAATTGTGAGAAATGTGTACACACACCATCACAAACATCCTCAGTAACAGAATTGAACAGAAACAAAAATGGTCCACTTTGTGCAGGCTTAATTGGAGAACCTAATTCACTGCCAATATGGAAAGTGAAAACATTTACAAAGATACCACATGTAGAAACAAGTGACCCATGGGTCATGACCCTCAGCTGACTAAGAAGACATTCACAAAAAAAATCTTATCATCTGAATGCAAAATTTTGTAGGCGGTATCCCAATTCAACTGAAGCTTAGCTTGGAGGATATGGGTAACAGAGACCTAATTTAAGGTTTTCTTGGGAGATTTTTTTTATGTACCTCCCTGGATGTCAAATAAGAAGATTTTAGGCCCAGTGGTTACAATCTGTGCCTGTTTAACGGACAACTGCTGCTTTGAAGGTCTCAAAAATAGAGAACAAAAATTGTAAAACTTGGGAAATTGAGGTGGCACTGCCAGTCTGCAGGAACTGATGAAACACTCCATGATCAATATGCATGCAAAAAATTATGGTCATCAATGCATTAGTTATTCAGATACTGGAGCTTTTGTATCAAATTGTAATCATTCTTGGGGGTACTTTCAAGCCCCATAACTCACAGGATATGGGTAACAGAGATCTTATTTCAGGTTTCCAAGGAGATTTTACATTCTTAATGTCAAGAAAGAAGATTCTAGGTCCAATGGTTACGGTTTGTGCCCTGTTAACAGACAACCACATCTTTGAAGGTCTCAAAAATTGAGAAAAAAATTCGTAAAAATTGGGAAAATCCAGGTAGTGCCACCAGTCTGCATGAAACACTCCATGATCAATATGCATGTAAAAAAATTATGGTGATCAATGTATTAGTTATTCAGATATTGGAGCTATTGTATCAAATTTATATTTATTCTGGGGGGGGGGGGGGGTTGGATTACTTAGGATACCCATAGCTCAGAAAATATGGGTAACAGAGATTTTTCATTGACCTACTTGGATGTTAAGTTAGAAGATTCCAGGTCTAGTGGTTATGATTTTGCCCGGTTAACGGACAGACAGACAGACACACAGTTAGACAGACAAAAAGTGGTTGCTATAGCTCAGATGACTTTCACTCAAAGTAAACACATGGATGGATGCTAAGCAAAAACAACTGTAGATGGCACCACCAGCTGAGTATGAGATTGATGTATCCAAGATCTATGGACATGCACAATTTCAAGCCAATACAGCATATCACTCCTGAGAAAAGGGCATTGATTTATTCTATAAAAATGGGAATTTAGGAGATGCCACTTGTTTGGTCTATGAAAAAACTCTCTAAGATTAATGTACATGCCAAATTTCAGACCAATACTCCCTATTCAAGGCGCGGCCATATTGGACTCAGAACGAGGCTTGGTAAGCAAACACCAACTCAGTATCCTGGGACATTTTCCACCAATAAGCCAAAACTAGTGACCTCAAATGGGCGACTGAAACTGTTAGAATTCCTAGAGCTAAACGGGAGAAGGGATACAGTAATTTTATAGAAGGCTACACTCACAAAGTTGAATATATCGTACATGGAATCATCTAATACCCCTATTATCGCCCAAAACAAGGCCGGGGATCCCCGGAGAATTCCCAGTCATCTCTCGAATCTGTTGCAATTTTTTTATTTAAAAATGCCATTTTAAAATGATGGATTAAATTGCTTTATCTGCTGCTGTGATATGTTACATCAAACATGTTTTAACATTTTTTATCAAATAGGGACTGAGCCTGTAACCTGGAAACAAAATAAGTAGAATTATTTTTATTATGTGCACAGTGCACACGCAGCATTAAATGTCAGCTGTTTAAACATAAACACTTAACACTGTTTCGTTCAGGTTCTCACAGTTTGTCAAAGACGCTACAATCTTTATTTAGCAAATTCGTCTTGCCTGAGGTGCCCAGCAGACAAAGTGTCATTTCAGGGTTGCTATAAATCTGGGTTTCAAGGATAAAGCCATGGCAGTCCAGAGGGTTTTTCTTGGTAACCCTGGTTTAATGGGCATTATAATGTCAATTTTAAATTAAATACAATTTATATATGAAGTGGTAAAATTTTTTTATATTTATCTTATTTATATTTTATGCCCTTATATTATGTCTGGAATATAATACTTAACACATAAAGCAATGTATAATGACACACTAAACAAACAAAAAAATCACTGCATCTGAAGACCTACAGACTCATCCCACAGTCTATCATTTTGAAAATTTTTCAGAAGTTTATTTAATTAACAGAGGATAACATAACGGGTGTATCACTGTATACACATATTAATTATTGTAAAACTGGATACTGGCAAGGTGGGGATGGTCAATGTAATCACCCCCTCCCGAACTATTCAGAGAATAATATCTATATATTACAAATTATATGTATATATATAAATAAATAGAATTATAGCCTTTGGTTCCATTCATGAGTTTTCTATGAAATATTTTATATCTAAAATGGTTTAGAATTAACATATACCTTATTTTTTTTAAACCCTATGACTGGGTCAATGAAGGATTCCAAGCTGATGTTTTCAATGGCCTCTGATAAGGAACTCTGACATTGGGCATTGATGACACTCTAAATTCACATATAAGCACAGTTACTGACTTGATTTTTTTACAATTCAGTCACATGTAAACAGTAATATTAATCTATGACTTGATTTGCTATATTACACAATTTATTTCTTGGAAATATATATATATATATATATATATATATATATATATATATATATATTTATATATATATATATATATATATATATATATATATATATATATTTAAACACCAACAGTTTTTAAAGGGTTCATCATTTCATAAACTGACTGATAAAATAGGTATAATATATTACTAAAAATTCAAATGTGGAATTTTATTACTAACAAATACCAATGGATAGCATTTCATTTCAGGAATACATTACTGTTTAAATAAATGAAATATGATCTTTACTGCAAAGTTATTGCATATTTTCCTCTCTCAGGGAAGAGGCATGCATGACCCATGTAGCAGCAGGGGTGGCTTGGCATGCTGCCAGCTATGTTGGGGGGGGTGTCTTCATCTGTGACTGCACAGTGCTTTTTTCACACACACACTACTGTCATATCAGTCATTATCACTTCCAACTCTGAGGCATTTAGGAATGTTAAACTCATTCAATCAAACTGCATTTTAAAAGAATAATATTCTCATAATCATCACAAGGAAAAATTACAAGGCCTACAGGCCTAATGCGAAACTGTGCAATGAGATTACACCAAGTATAATGCTTCAGTGCTGGACCATTACTTTTCAAGAACATGTGTAACATGTATATGAACAATGCAAGTACTAAACACTTAGAACAAGAAACAATTAAACAAACATCACTGCTGCAATTCTGGCATGGGTGCACACAACACAAAAACTAGAATATGGGTAGTCAATAAGCGACTATGTGTTTCCACCAAAATCAGAGTACCGTAAAAACTCGCATATAAGACGAGTATAAATTTTCAGGGTTCATATCAGGTAAAAATTTTTTCAAGCCATTCTGGAGGTCAAAACAGGTCTAAAGCAGCATACATGACCATCAAAAGTAGTGTGACAGGCCACTGGGGAAAGGTGAATTGTATGACCGGCAACTCGTTTTTGACATTCATCCCACTCAATTTTTTTTTAAACTGTTAAAATGTCATTTGTTTTGTTGTGCAATCTATTTAAAAGTTATTGGGCATCAAAAAGATTCTAAGATTAATCAATATAACAGGTTGACACTTTAAGTATTTTGCAGAAATGAAGATCATCTGACACCCAGAATCGGCAGGTGGGCGATAAAAGAACAGCCGAGGATTTCTTACACTTGCCGTCATTGCTCATTTATTTTAAACTTCTAATGATTGTTTATGTCAGATATCAATAAAACATGACTATTTAAGCGTATTAATAAAACAGGATAGTCGCGGACTTCTCTACATTTGATATAATCTAAATTGAAAAGAATGCGCAAAGTTGGACCAAGCAAGTCGCCTGAAAAGACAACGTAACAGTTTAAGCTGTCCTTAGCTTGGTCACATCCATGGATGAAGGGCAGTAATTTTATTATCAGAGATTTTTATTATACATTCTGAGAAATCACAAGGTCGTAAACGACAGTTTTATTCAAGTTTTAATTAACTCTGGTCTTACTTGCCTCAACAAACTGACGCACTAATGAACAATTACATGCGATATAACTGCATATATGCAGCGTAGGTATCCAGCATAGTGAACCGCAGAGTTAGAGCAAGGAAGCCAGGGCTACACGCGGACAACACGTCAGTCGTTCTTTGATCAAACTCCGTTTTCTTATCTTTCTGATGAAATTTTTTCGTGAATGAATCGTATATTTTACATTCGGTTGAGTACTAATTTGACTAAAGTCTTGCAGGTTTTGTGTTCTTTTGTTCATTGCGATATCGATGTCAGGTTGAACTTCCGTCTATTTTTTTCCCGAGCTTTGCTCAGGGCCGCAGTCATTCACTACGATTCGGGGTGATTTTTAAGTAGGAACTTCAGACCGAAAGGGGGAATTGTGTACCTGACTTCACCGTAAACGGTCGATCTGTTAAGACATTCAGGCCGGCAGTTTGACTAAGTTCGTGCAAAATTTGGCCTCTCAGGCTTAGACCCGCACATAAGTTGACTCCCCTTTCTTGGATTAACTTTTTGGGAACAAATTTCTCGACGTATATGTGGTTTTTTACGGTAGGAAAGGAGAAGTGAGGCATGGATTGAGTAGCAAGGGGAAATAGAGTGAGGTGTGTTGCATAATAGCCTGGATGTCTGCAGCCGAAATGTGTATGTAGGTTGCGCCACCTATCACAAAATCCAGAAAGCTGTCCAAGATGTATAAACATGCAAAATTGTAGGCAGATTAGTCAAACCACTACTGAGATATGAGTGATTTTAGCCCACAGCAGAAAAACAGACGGATGCTGTGCAAAAATGGTGGCAGGTGGTGCCACCAATTTTGTGTATGATTAAGGGCTATGTGAGATCTATACACATGCAAAATTTCAGGGGGATATGTCAAACCAGTCCTGAGATGTAAGCCTGAATGTCTGCATTGTATACATAAATGTAGGTGGCGCCACCTGTCACAAAATCCAGAAAGCTATCCAAGATGTATAAACCTGCACAATTTTAGGCAGATATGTCAAACCACTGCCGAGATATGAGTGATTTTATGCCACAGCAAACAAACAGACGGATGCTGTGCAAAAATGATTGTAGGTGGCACCACCTGTCATAAAACAAGAAAGCTGTCAAGGATGTATAAACCTGCAAAATTTCAGGTGGATAAGTCCAACCACTGCTGAGATATAAGTAATATCATCCCAAGGCAAATGAACAGATGGACGCTGTGCAAAATGGTTGCAGGTGGCACCACCAGTTTTGCGTAAGATAAAGAGCTATGGGAGATCTATACACATGCAAAATTTTGGCCCGACTGGTCAAATGGTTCCCGAGATATGAGCTTGGATGTCTGCAGCTAAAACATGAATGTAGGTGGCGCCACCTGTCATACAATCAAGAAAGCTGTCCAAGATGTATACACAAGCAAAATTTCAGGTGGATAAGTCCAACCAATGCAGAGATATGAGTGTTTTTATCCCAAGGCAGATGAACAGATGGAGGCTGTGCAAAAATGGTTGCAGGTGGCACCACCATTTTTAGTGTATGTTATAAAGCTTTCCAAGGGCTACATTTGTGCAAAATCTTTAGCCTTATCGGTCAAACGGTTCCAGAGATATGTGGGTTTATGTGTGGATACAGACGCACAAATGGACGCTAGGCAGAGAGGAAAGGTCAGAGGTCAACCAAAAATGAGGGCGCAGCAGTTCACATTTGACTGATCATAATTCCGAATTTTAAAAAATTCTGCCCAGTGGTTATGGAGGAGTTCTCCAGAAACCTATGTGGCGAAGGCAGCAGTGTCAGTGTCCGACTGAAAACATAGTTTACACAAACTCTGTTTTGGCAGATACAAAGACTGTAGCTGGCACCACCAGTCTTATATACAACAAAGAGATATATACATATGCCCAATGTCAGACTGATATGTCAAACCCCTCCTGTGGGACATACACTGTGCAAAAATTATTGTAGGTGGCGCCACCAGTCTTGTACACTATAAAGCTACCCAATATGTATAAACATACCAAATTTTAGGCAGATGTATCAAATTCCTCTGTAGAAAAAAGCAGGCACATACACTGCAAAAGTCAATGTAGGTGGCACCACCTGTCTTGTAAATGAGAATACCATCAAAGACGCACAGACAGGTATCAGTCCAATACATCAAACTTCTCCAGAGTATGATGCACTGGGCTGACAAAGCTTAGGTGAGTAAGGCAGTTGCCCCCCGAGTGACCTGTGACAAATTCCTGTCTCAAGCTACTGCACTGAGTGAACTCTTGACCTGCACCTGGCTAGATTGAGTGAACTTTTGACCTGTACCTAGCTGCACTGAGTGAACTCTTGACCTGTTGCATAATCTGACACAGTTGGCAGTCTGCCAAAGCAATAAATAGATTCAGGCCGAACTTTGGTGCCAAATATGATGCAGAGAGCAGTCTGCCAAAGCTATAAATAGAATGCAGCTACTGCACTGAGTGAACTCTTGATCTATACTTGGCTGCACTTCTTCCAATCCTGGCACTGTGCCAAAACTATTTAGAGAGCTGACATCATCTTGGCTTTTGGCCAACATCAAGGCAATGGCAATCTGCCAATGGTAAACCAAGTGCTGCCATCTGTACACAAAAGTGGTCCCTACTTTAAATAACTTTGAAATTTATTTTCCCAATACAAAATGCTTTTCAGCTGACTTTTTATAAAAAAGAAATCAGGAATATATGTAAAATTATTATGGATGCATACTGAATGCAAAATTAAAATACAGATATATATCAGTGATGGCAAATTCTTGAATTAAGTTGAGTTGGGATACCAATAATTTATAATCCACGTACAGTTGTCTTTATATAGCCACAGAGAGCTGAATATCCACAATTGTAACATTGCCTGGTATGATGAATAACTTAAATCATAAATCTAAATTTTTTAAAAGCTTTTAAAAAAACTTTCATGTAAATATTAACCAAATATAACCTGAAATCTAAATTTCTAGTGGCATGATGTAATAGATGCTGATAAACTGGTGCCAGGCTAGATGTAACAGCATCACATAGCTAACATATATGGTAAAATGACTCAATTCAATCTCCATAATTCAGCCAAAAATCATTCATGTGGAACCATTAATGACAATTATTATAAGAATAATTGTAGGGATTATTCTTGTAAAATATTTAACAAACTGGCCTCAGTGGCATCAGTCGAAAAAAACGTTTCGCAAGTTTATAACTCATATAGGAAGATACAGCAAACTGGCTAAGTTCAGCTTCCCATAACTCAGCCAAAAAGAACTGAACCAAAACCATTTGAACAAACTTGAATTATCAACATCTGAAGATAATTAATGTGTGAGATTTAAGAAATTGGCCCAGTGGTTTTTGAGAAGAAGATCTTTGTACCCACTGAGCTAAAATGGGCTGTTATGGCATATGACTAAATTCATCTTCCCATAACTTAGCCAAAAGTCACTGAAAAGAGACCATTTGGTCACTGAAAACTGCAGCCACTGCATTAAACAGATAGAAAATAAAAATAAATGATATATCTAGTCTGCCATCATATATTAAACATTCAATGACTATTGTGCATTGCAAAGTTCCATCCAGCCAGTTTTTGAATTCATGTAACAGCATTAAGCTTGTATGATCCCGAATAATAAATAAAATTGATATTATTCCTAATATTACTCCTATATATCAATACTAAAATAAGATATGTGAGCCAGAAGTTGCCAAGCTTTATGCAGAAATGACTGGTTACAATGTTTATACATATGGGTTTGTTTACTTAGTTATCAATTCAAGTTCTCCTTATCTTGGGACATTACTGAGTCTTGAATTTTATTCCTTTATCTTCCATCACTTGATCATGAGAATCTAACAAACTTGATATACCAGATCTGATTATAATTTCTTGGTCTTATATTGACCCTGAATAAAAAGGAAAATACACCAGGTGTAAAAACCACACTACTGTAGGTTGCTAACAGAGAAATACATTTTTTAGGACAATATAATCTTTAAATCCTGTTTAAAATTAACAGCTTGTAAATCATTTGAAAATTTTTCAAGATAAAATAATTTGCCTTGCATCTCTGTAATTTTTAGGTTTAGTCTTGCAATATCAACATGAGGTCCCTCTGACTTATCATTATCTGACAGTGGTTGTGTATCATAATCGTGATCATGTGGTGTATAAAGTAAAGCTTCTTGTTCATGGTTACATGTATCCACAGACAAAGTGGACCATGGAGCATTAGCTACACATTTCACTTCTTGACTTGTTGTGCTTAAAAAAATAATCAGCAAGTTCCAGAAAATGGTAACTTTCCATATTTTGTTTCAATTGTTACCTTTAATTTTACAACACAGCCAAACCAGTCCTGTGTTTATTCTAAGACAAAAACATGAATTGAGTGACACTTTTAAGTTACTAGGGGAAAAAAATATGGTCATTTCAGCTGACAGGAATATATATATATATACTTTATTTGACACTTTTTGGAAGGATTATTACCCCCACCCTGAAAAAACATGAATCCTCTCAGAAACCTGAAACGGACTGTCCATGGTGGTAACACTTTGAATTAACTATATGTATTTCACAATTTAGCAGTCCATATAATGATATTTTATTCTTGAATATACATATATTTCATGTAATATGGCCACACACTGATTGGGCGTCTGGAACATTTTGCAAACTAAAAGGCATTATCAGCCTCCCTGAATTGACCTGAAGTGGAGGGCTGCATCTGTAGCTATTTTTGGGCCAGCATTAATAGATAATGTAACTCCTATACAATATTTAAATACAGGAGTATATAAATAATAACCCATTATAGATTCAAGCTGTTTCATAATCTAAAAGCTATAATCAAGCCATAAAAATGTTGATACTTCTGATTTCCAGTGATTCTCATTTGTATCTTTCAAGACAATAGTCTTCAAAGGCTGAGGCCAGAGTCTACTAAAAGGTTTTTGTAATACCTTTATACCTATGGCATCAAATATTGTCAAAAAGTGAGGTGAAAAGTGTATTCTTTCTACATGTGGCACAATTCCATTGGAAAAAAAAACATATATTGGTCTTAGCCCCCCCCCCCCCCCCCCATCACTTATCAGATTTAAACTCGATACGGTTACCATAATAAAGTACATGCCGCTGATGTGCAAAGACAGTAATACACACAACCTTACTCGCCATTAGAAAATAGGGGACGTTCAGTAAACATGGGGATCAGTACAGTTCCCCATACGATTAGCCATAGTAATGATAATATCCTTATCACTTAACACAGGTGGCATAGTTAAATACTTTCATTATCACCCACTGCCGCCAGACCTTTTGTGATCACCTTGAAATTTTGTCCATCTACTGGCAATATCTTGACAATAAATTCCTTCTTCCTGGGTTCAGATGTTGGAAATCTATGGAATAACAGCTCTTTCTCAGGATCATACCGAGAATCAATGGTGCAATGCGGCACACAGCAGTGAAACTGTGACATGACGACAACCCGTGTGCTTGCATACCAAGCCTCGTTTTGGCTGGGATTTCCCCAAGCTGTGAATAGGGTCTATACATTGCAGCACTCCTGAGACATGAGCAATTTTCACCTAAAGCAAACATATAGATGGACACCACACAAAAACAAATGTAGATGGTGCCACTATTCTTGAATAAGAGATGGAGGTGTCCAAGATCTATGGACAAGCACAATTTCAGGCCATTACAGCAAATCACTCCTGAGAAATGGGTATTAATTTATACTATTAAATAAGATAGGTGGTGCCCCCTGTATGGTCTACTAGAGACTCTCAAAGATGGATGTACATGCCAAATTTCAGACCAATACATTGAACCACTCCTGAGATATGAGCAATTTTCCCCTAAAGCAAACCATTTATCACACAAAAACAATTGCAGATGACGCGACCAGTCTTGATACGAAATGGGGGTATCCTAGATCTATGGACATTCACAATTTCAGCCCAATACATTGCACCAATCACTAATACGGACAGATTGCAAATGCATGGATGAACGCTTCGCAAAAACCATTGTAGGTGGCGCCACTGGTCTCAAGTGCAAGATGGAGACATCCAGGATCTAAGGACATGCAAAATTTCAGCTCAATACATTAAACCACTTCTGACAAATGGGCTGTTATCAAAAAGACACCACTATTCATACCCCACAATAAGGACTGCAGGTGGCACCACCAATCTTTGTTAAGCCCAACTACATAGGTGAGTGAATAACTATGCCGGGTTTTGGACAGATCGGTCCAAGGGTCTCAGAGGAGTTTTCTGGAAACAAATTCAGCGGTGGCAGTGGAACTTGATCAAAAACATAGTATCCCCAAACTTTGTTTTGGCAGATACAAATATAGATATATGCTTGAAATAAGCTCTCCAACTAAACAAATTATCATGTTAAGTGAGTAAATATATTTCCTGATTTTTTAAAAAGTGCATTATGTGTTGGCCCATAACATCAAAGATTTATGCAATACTGACCTAATTTCTGGCATGTACATACAAAATATATGCATGAATGGTTATATAAAATATAAATAGATTACCAACAGTGGTTTTCATAGTGGGCAGTTTTGAAGTGAAACAATAGGTTTTTACTGGAAAACACAGAGGTTTTATGTTAACTCCTCCAAGGAACCAAGTCACAGTGACCCAATTTCAGGTTTGGTGGAACAGGGACATGTCACTCTTATGTTGAATTTTGGATTTGTAGGTCTAACGGTTTCAAAACATGCCCCTTTAATGGATGGACAGACAGACGACAGACAAAGAACCATTGCTATAGCTCAGATGACTTATAGTCATGATCAGCTGAGCTAAAAAAACACTCTAATATTTATTGGTACCAAAAATGAAGTACATACTGATTTAATAAACCTAATTTCTCTGTGGTTCTCTTTTAATCTGTTTCTTTTACTGTATCCTGCCTCTGTTGTGATTGTGCATTGTTTCCTTCTCGTTGACTACAGTGCTGTTATTCTTTTGTTCATTCTAACAAATGCATCATTGCAAACCTTATGGGTTCACTGTTGCAGCTTGTGATACTTTCTTGAGTAAACATTAATTGCTTATCCTGATACACTCATAAAATGACATTTATTACAAATAAGCCTGAGTGTGACATCACCAGAGGTCAGTCTGCTGATGATAATTACCCAAAACAACTCAGGGCAGTAGTGGCACAGGGTTCAGTGACACAGGGTTCAGTGACACAGGGTTTACATGATCTTGATCAGGCCAGACCACTGATATACAGCCGTATAATGGAATATTTCTGATCTATCATGAGTTGGAATCAGCAATCAATGCAGCGTTTCTCATGATATTTTGGATTTATTCAAGGTCAAGTTCACTCTTCCTAATTAAGTCAATGAGCCCACTTTGAGCAGATTTTGTCCTCTCACCAATATCTATGCACTTATCAAATTTGAAAAACAAACAGGAAATATTATTTTAACTAGATATTTCTTGGCACCGCAGGTGCCATAGTATCCCCAGACAATTAATCCCCCCCCCCCCCCTTTGAGAATAGGCCCCCCATCTTCAGCAACAATTAATATACCACAACCATAGAAAAGGTCACTCTCATAGAAAAGGTCATGACCCCAATATCAATATACATCATCCCATAACCCATGTCTATGTATATATAATATGAAAGAAATCTGTCCATTAGTTTTTGACTTATAATGCTCACAGTACTGTTAAGTGGCAATTAAACAGCACAAAAATAAGTAAAAGAATAACAGGTGGTGCTACCAGTTTTCAGTACATGACAACACTATAGAAGATCTTAGTCAAGTTGATTTTTGGTCCAATCCATGCATCCCTTATTGAGATATTAATGATTTTGTGTAATTTTCACCATATATGGCAATATTCAAGGTCAAGGCCACTCTCATAGGAAGGTCATGACCCCAATTTATATATACATCATCCCATAACCTATGTATATGCATAATACGAAAGAAATCTGTCCATTAGTTTTTTACTTATAATGCTCACAGTACTGTTAAGTGGCAATGATGGGGGTATTAAACAGCACGAAAACAAGTAAAAGAATAACAGGTGGTGCCACCTGTTTCCAGTACATGACAATACTATCCAAAATATTCAATCAGGTTGATTTTTGGTTCAATCCATACATTCCTTATTGAGATATTAATGATTTTGTGTAATTTTACCATATATGGAAATATTCAAGGTCGAGGCCACTCTAATAGGAAAAGTCATGACCCCAATTTATATATACATCATCCCATAACCCATGTCTATGTATATGCATAATATGAGAGAAATCTGTCCATTAGTTTTTGACATAAAATGCTCACAGTTCTGTCAAGTGGCAATTTTGGGGGTATTAAAAGGCACGAAAACAAGTTAAGAATAATAAGTAGTGCCACCAGTTTCTTGAACATGACAACCCTATCCATGATCTTCGATCAACTTGATTTTGGGATCAATCCATGCAAGATTTCTTGAGATATTTAAGAATTTGTGTGATTTTCCCCAAAATTGGACCTATTCAAGGTCAAAGACACTCTCCTAGTAAAGGTCATGACCTCATTTTTAATAGGCCTCATCCTCTCGCCCATATCTATACATATACCAAGTTTGGTAAAGATCCGTGAAATATTTGTTGAGTTATCGCGTCAAGATTTACATGCGGCGGTGGCGGGGGGACTGGTATGAAAACATAGTATCCCCCGACTTTGTCTGGGGATATAATTATTATGGTCTTAAAGATTATCTGGGGGTGGTACAACCCTGCTGAAACCATAGTATCCCTGACTGAAAGTCTTCGGATTCAAAAGTAATTGAGACAGATAAATTAGGACAGATAAATTATAACAACATGAAAATTTATCCTACATCCATCTTCATATCAGGGTCCCTTATAATTTATCATTCTCAATGATTGTTATTCAGACATTGTTCTCTGAAACAGAACCTACCTTCTTTTACCATGGGGAACATATGACGAAGTTTTGTGCTCAGGGAATGAACCTCTTGCTGTCCAGTGACAAATACAAGAATTCCACCTTCAGGCAACTCACGATGAATTTTACAAATCTGAAAATCAAACAGCGCTGATTTTAATTTTATACTGTCAAGTTTTATCTACCTTGCAGCTGAAAATTCATGACAAGGGGAACACTTTATGAATTTAAAGGGGCCCAATCACATATCAGACCTTTATAAACCAAAGGTAACCCCTAGGAGCGTTTATAAAAATAGGCGATTAAAGGTGGATATCACAGCACACAGGCTGCTTGTTTTGTTTATTTCCATGGGTTTATAATATTTGGGGGCCCGCCAAAATAATCAAAACAAATTCAACAAGGGCATCTTGCAGCAAGTCAGATAAGCCAGAGCTTTGTAAATGGCCTTTTGCAACAAGTGACCTTTCAGTTTGTGTACTCCATAAAGACACCAGCAGAAGATGATGTGGTGACTGACAGAAGGTGTGTAATCCCTTAAGACACCAGCTGAGTATGGTGTGGTGACTGACAGAGGAGATGTGTGTACTCCCTTAAGACACCATCAGAGTATGGTGTGGTGACTGAGAGAGAAGATGTGAGTACTCCCTTAAGACACCAGCAGAGTACGGTGTGGTGACTGAGAGAGGAGATGTGTGTACTCCCTTAAGACACCATCAGAGAATGGTGTGGTGACTGACAGAGAAGATGTGTGTACTCCCTTAAGACACCAGCAGAGTACGGTGTGGTGACTGACAGAGATGTGTGTACTCCCTTAAGACACAAGCAGAGTATTGTGTGGTGACTGACAGTGAAAATGTGGGTACTCCCTTAAGACACCATCAGAGTATGGTGTGGTGACTGACAGAGAAGATGTGTGTAATCCCTTAAGACACCATCAGAGTATAGTGTGGTGACTGACAGAGAAGATGTATGTACTCCCTTAAGACACCAGCAGAGTATGGTGTGTTGACTGACAGAGAAAATGTGTGTACTCACTTAAGACACCATCAGAGTATGATGTGGTGACTGATAGAGAAGATGTGTGTACTCCCTTAAGACACTATCAGAGTATGGTGTAGTGACTGACAGGGAAGATGTGTGTACTCCCTTAAGACACCTTCAGAGTATGGTGTGGTGACTGAGAGAGAAGATGTGTGTACTCCCTTAAGACACCATCAGAGTATGATGTGGTGACTGACAGAGAAGATGTGTCTACTCCCTTAAGACACCATCAGAGTATGGTGTGGTGACTGACAGTGAAAATGTGTGTACTCCCTTAAGACACCATCAGAGTATGGTGTGGTGACTGAGAGAGAAGATGTGTGTACTCCCTTGAAACACCAGCAGAGTATGGTGTGGTGACTGAGAGAGAAGATGAGTGTACTCCCTTAAGACACCATCAGAGTATGGTGTGGTGACTGACAGAGAAGATGTGTGTAATCCCTTAAGACACCAGCAGAGTCTGGTGTGGTGACTGACAGAGGAGATGTGTGTACTCCCTTAAGACACCATCAGAGTATTGTGTGGTAAGAGATAACAAGTTCATGTGGTAACATTTAGGATACACAGTGAAACTTCTCAGTTATATTAGTTTCTGGATTTAAAATTCACCTTATCCTTTCGTTCTACTGGAACAATCTCTTTCCTTACTTCTTCTGCACATAACTTAATTATCTTGAACTCTATGGTTAAACATTTTCAAGTAATCTTTCTGTAAACAACAAAATATCTGACCTTTTTGTAGGCCTCCCCTATGTAGTCTTCTTGTGGTGTTTTCTTGTTAAAATGCACAGTCACAGGGTACTGCCTAGATTCTACCTGAAAATTAAATTCAAACACACCTAATTTACAGTCTCTTTGCAAATTTTCTCTTGAGTGTAAGACAAATATTATTTAATTGATCCATTTCTGAAAATTTTGACAGTTTGCCAGTTAAGAAACAATATCATCCTTCACTGTATGTTACAATATTTATTTTATATACAGAGTAGCCAATTCTCCATTTAACATCCTGGGAAATTACATTCTCTCTGTATGTTTTTTTTATAATCTCTAACTGCTCTCTTGTCATGATGAATTCCATGTAAATCACTGACCTTGATAACTGGAGGTGTGACCTTGAAGAGTCTTGGGTTTTCTGTGAAGTCCTCCACTCTCAAAGTGGCAGACATAATGATAAGTTTTAATGGCAGCCCTCTCTGCAATCATACAGCTATGTCACAATATGATCAGTTTTAATAGTCCTACAGCTATGTCACATTATGATCAGTTTATCATATGTTGCAATATGATCAGTTTTAATAGTTGAACAGCAATGTAACAATATGATCAGTTTTAATGGTCCTACAGCTAGCTAAAAATATTATCAGTTTAACAGTCCTACAGCAATGTAACATTATGATCAGTTTTAATAGTCCTACAGCTATTGCACACAACACTGTAAGTGTGAATAGTCCTACAGCTATGTCACAATATGATCAGTTTAAATGGTCATACAGCTATGTCACAATATGATCAGTTTAAATAGTCATTCAGCTATGTCACAATATAATCAGTTTAATGGTCATACAGCTATGTCACAATATGATAAGTTTTAATAGTCCTACAGCTATGTCACAATATGATCCATTTGAAAAGTCAAACAGCTATGTCACAATATGATAAGTTTTAATAGTCCTACAGCTATGTCACAATATGATCAGTTTTAATAGTCCTGTAAGCAATGTTACAATATTATTAGTTTTAATAGTCCAACACCTATGTCAAAGTATGACTAGTTTTAATAGTCCAACAGCTATATCACAATATGATCAGTTTTAATGGTCATACAGCTTTGTCACAATATAATAAGTTTTAATGGTCATACAGCTATGTCACAATATGATCAGTTTTAATAGTCCAACAACTATTGCACAATATATGATAAGTGTGTACAGTCCTACAGCTATGTCACAATATGACCAGTTTTAATAGTCCAACTGCTATGTCACAATATG
This sequence comes from Sipunculus nudus, assembly GCA_026874595.1. Lineage (NCBI taxonomy): Eukaryota > Metazoa > Annelida > Sipuncula > Golfingiida > Sipunculidae > Sipunculus > Sipunculus nudus. Next base: position 50,895,106 of record CM049312.1, read on the forward strand.
ATCAGTTTTAATAGTCCAACTGCTATGTCACAATATGATCAGTTTTAATGGTCATAAAGCCTTGTCACAATATGGTAAGTTTTAATGGTCATACTGTTATGTCACAATATGATAAGTTTTAATGGTCATACAGCTATGTCACAATATGACCTCTTTAAATAGTCCTACAGCTATGTCACAACATGATCAGTTTAACAGTCCTACAGCAATGTTGCAATATGATCAGTTTTAATGGTTGAACAGCTATGTCACAATATGATCAGTTTTAATGGTCATACAGCTTTATCACAATATAATAAGTTTTAATGGTCATACAGCTATGTCACAATATGATCAGTTTTAATAGTCCAACAACTATTGCACAATATATGATAAGTGTGTATAGTCCTACAGCTATGTCACAATATGACCAGTTTTAATAGTCCAACTGCTATGTCACAATATGATCAGTTTTAATGGTCATAAAGCCTTGTCACAGTATGATAAGTTTTAATGGTCATACTGCTATGTCACAATATGATAAGTTTTAATGGTCATACAGCTATGTCACAATATGACCTCTTTAAATAGTCCTACAGCTATGTCACAACATGATCAGTTTAACAGTCCTACAGCAATGTTGCAATATGATCAGTTTTAATGGTTGAACAGGTATGTCACAATATGATCAGTATTAATGGTCATACAGCTTTGTCACAATATAATAAGTTTTAATGGTCATCCAGCTATGTCACAATATGACCTCTTTAAATAGTCCTACAGCTATGTCACAACATGATCAGTTTAACAGTCCTACAGCAATGTTATAATATGATCAGTTTTAATGGTTGAACAGCTATGTCACAAAATGATCAGTTTAAATGGTCCTACAGCTAGCTCAAAATAAGATCTGTGTAATAGTCCTACAGCAATGTAACAATATGATCAGTTTTAATAGTCCTACAGCTATGTCACAATATGATCAGTTTTAATGGTCCTACAGCTATGTCACAATATGATGAATTTTAATAGTCTTAAGTCCACATTGTGTATGAGATAAAACCTTATTCCAGAGCATGTATGAGATAAGGCCTTATTCCAGAGTGTGTATGAGATAAGACCTTATTCCAGAGCGTGTATTACATAAGACTTTATTCCAGAGCATGTAAGAGATAAGACCTTATTCCAGAGTGTGTATGAGATAAGACCTTATTCCAGAGTGTATATGAGATAAGACATTATTCCAGAGTGTGCATGAGATAAGACCTTATTCCAGAGCGTGTATTATATAAGACTTTATTCCAGAGCATGTAGGAGATAAGACCTTATTCCGGAGTGTGTATGAGATAAGACATTATTCCAGAGTTGTATGAGATAAGACCTTATTCCAGAGCTTGTATTACATAAGACTTTATTCCAGAGCATGTAAGAGATAAGACCTTATTCAGAGTGTGTATGAGATAAGACCTTATTCCAGAGTGTGTACGAGATAAGACCTTATTCCAGAGTGTGTACGAGATAAGACCTTATTCCAGAGTGTGTATGAGATTAGACCTTATTCCAGAGTGTGCATGAGATAAGACCTTATTCCAGAGTGTGCATGAGATAAGACCTTATTCCAGAGTGTGCATGAGATAAGACCTTATTCCAGAGTGTGCATGAGATAAGACCTTATTCCAGAGTGTGCATGAGATAAGACCTTATTCCAGAGTGTGCATGAGATAAGACCTTATTCCAGAGTGTGCATGAGATAAGACCTTATTCCAGAGTGTGCAGGAGATAAGACCTTATTCCAGAGTGTGCATGAGATAAGACCTTATTCCAGAGTGTGCATGAGATAAGACCTTATTCCAGAGTGTGCATGAGATAAGACCTTATTCCAGAGTGTGCATGAGATAAGACCTTATTCCAGAGTGTGCATGAGATAAGACCTTATTCCAGAGTGTGCATGAGATAAGACCTTATTCCTGAGTGTGCATGAGATAAGACCTTATTCCAGAGTGTGCATGAGATAAGACCTTATTCCAGAGTGTGCATGAGATAAGACCTTATTCCAGAGTGTGCATGAGATAAGACCTTATTCCAGAGTGTGCATGAGATAAGACCTTATTCCAGAGTGTGCATGAGATAAGACCTTATTCCAGAGTGTGCATGAGATAAGACCTTATTCCAGAGTGTGCATGAGATAAGACCTTATTCCAGAGTGTGCATGAGATAAGACCTTATTCCAGAGTGTGCATGAGATAAGACCTTATTCCAGAGTGTGCATGAGATAAGACCTTATTCCAGAGTGTGTATGAGATAAGACCTTATTCCTGAGTGTGCATGAGATAAGACCTTATTCCAGAGTGTGCATGAGATAAGACCTTATTCCAGAGTGTGCATGAGATAAGACCTTTTTCCAGAGTGTGCATGAGATAAGACCTTATTCCAGAGTGTGCATGAGATAAGACCTTATTCCAGAGTGTGTATGAGATAAGACTTTATTCCAGAGTGTGCATGAGATAAGACCTTATTCCAGAGTTTGTATGAGATAAGACCTTTTTCCAGAGAGTGCATGACATAAGACCTTATTCCAGAGTGTGCATGAGATAAGACCTTATTCCAGAGTGTGTATGAGATAAGACCTTATTCCAGAGTGTGCTTGAGATAAGACCTTATTCCAGAGTGTGCATGAGATAAGACCTTATTCCAGAGTGTGCATGAGATAAGACCTTAATCCAGAGTGTGTATGAGATAAGACTTTATTCCAGAGTGTGCATGAGATAAGACCTTATTCCAGAGTTTGTATGAGATAAGACCTTTTTCCAGAGAGTGCATGACATAAGACCTTATTCCAGAGTGTGCATGAGATAAGACCTTATTCCAGAGTGTGTATGAGATAAGACCTTATTCCAGAGTGTGTAAGAGATAAGACCTTATTCCAGAGTGTGCATGAATTAAGACCTTATTCCAGAGTGTGCATGAGATAAGACCTTATTCCAGAGTGTGCATGAGATAAGACCTTATTCCAGAGTGTGCATGAGATAAGACCTTATTCCAGAGTGTGCATGAGATAAGACCTTATTCCTGAGTGTGCATGAGATAAGACCTTATTCCAGAGTGTGCATGAGATAAGACCTTATTCCAGAGTGTGCATGAGATAAGACCTTATTCCAGAGTGTGCATGAGATAAGACCTTATTCCAGAGTGTGCATGAGATAAGACCTTATTCCAGAGTGTGCATGAGATAAGACCTTATTCCAGAGTGTGTATGAGATAAGACTTTATTCCAGAGTGTGCATGAGATAAGACCTTATTCCAGAGTTTGTATGAGATAAGACCTTATTCCAGAGAGTGCATGAGATAAGACCTTATTCCAGAGTGTGCATGAGATAAGACCTTATTCCAGAGTGTGTATGAGATAAGACCTTATTCCAGAGTGTGCTTGAGATAAGACCTTATTCCAGAGTGTGCATGAGATAAGACCTTATTCCAGAGTTTGTATGAGATAAGACCTTATTCCAGAGTGTGCATGAGATAAGACCTTATTCCAGAGTGTGCATGAGATAAGACCTTATTCCAGAGTGTGTATGAGATAAGACCTTATTCCAGAGTGTGTAACAGATAAGACCTTATTCCAGAGTGTGCATGAATTAAGACCTTATTCCAGAGTGTGCATGAGATAAGACTTTATTCCAGAGTGTGTATGCGATAAGACCTTATTCCAGAGTGTGCATGAGATAAGACCTTATTCCAGAGTGTGCATGAGATAAGACCTTATTCCAGAGTGTGCATGAGATAAGACCTTATACCAGAGTGTGCATGAGATAAGACCTTATTCCAGAGTGTGCATGAGATAAGACCTTATTCCAGAGTGTGCATGAGATAAGACCTTATTCCAGAGTGTGCATGAGATAAGACCTTATTCCAGAGTGTGTATGAGATAAGACCTTATTCCACAGTGTGTATGAGATAAGACCTTATTCCAGAGTGTGTATGAGATAAGACCTTATTCCAGAGTGTGCATGAGATAAGACCTTATTCCAGAGTGTGCATGAGATAAGACCTTATTCCTGAGTGTGCATGAGATAAGACCTTATTCCAGAGTGTGTATGAGATAAGACCTTATTCCAGAGTGTGCATGAGATAAGACCTTATTCCAGAGTGTGCATGAGATAAGACCTTATTCCAGAGTGTGTAAGAGATAAGACCTTATTCCAGAGTGTGCATGAATTAAGACCTTATTCCAGAGTGTGCATGAGATAAGACCTTATTCCTGAGAGGAACAATCCTGGATATCAGACCAATCAGGATGTCTGTGTAGATGCTCCTCTCATGGGCTTCATCCAGGATTATCACGCTGTACTTTCTGAGCAAGAAGTCCTTCTGCACCTCCTTCAGGAGAACACCATCTGTCATGAACTTTATCTTTGTGTCTTTGGTGACATTTCCTTCATAACGAATCTGGTAGGAAACCTCTCTGCAAAAAGTATTCTACACATTAAGATGCATAACATGAGAAACATTGACACATTTAACTCTGTTTGTGACCATTTATTTTTTCTTAATATAATGTTCTGTATAATCAAACTGTACATGCAACTAATGCTTAGACCATTGAAACAATAAGCTGTTAGTGAATGTTGTTCTGACAACTGACCTTGTGGACAGGTTCATTTCCTGTGCCACTCTGTGTGACATACTAACCTTGTCGACAGGTTCATTTCCCGTGCCACTATGTGTGACATACTGACCTTGTGGACAGGTTCATTTCCGGTGCCACTCTGTGACATACTGACCTTGTGGACAGGTTTATTTCCTGTGCCACTCTGTGTGACATACTAACCTTGTCGACAGGTTCATTTCCCGTGCCACTATGTGTGACATACTGACCTTGTGGACAGGTTCATTTCCTGTGCCACTCTGTGTGACATACCGACCTTGTGGACAGGTTCATTTCCTGTGCCACTCTATGTGACATACTGACCTTGTTGACAGGTTCATTTCCTGTGCCACTCTGTGTGACATACAGACTTTGTAGACAGGTTCATTTCCTGTGCCACTCTGTGTGACATACCAACCTTGTGGACAGGTTCATTTCCTGTGCCACTCTGTGTGACATACTGACCTTGTAGACAGGTTCATTTCCTGTGCCACTCTGTGTGACATACCGACCTTGTGGACAGGTAGACAGGTTCATTTTCTGTGCCACTCTGTGTGACATACAGACTTTTTAGACAGGTTCATTTCCTGTGCAACTCTGTGTGACATACTGACCTTGTCGACAGGTTCATTTCCTGTGCCACTCTGTGTGACATACAGACCTTGTAGACAGGTTCATTTCCTGTGCCACTCTGTGTGACATACAGACTTTGTAGACAGGTTCATTTCCTGTGCCACTCAGTGTGACATACTGACCTTGTTGACAGGTTCATTTCCTGTGCCACTCAGTGTGACATACTGACCTTGTAGACAGGTTCATTTCCTGTGCCACTGTGTGTGACATACCGACCTTGTGGACAGGTTCATTTCCTGTGCCACTCTGTGTGACATACTGACCTTGTAGACAGGTTTATTTCCTGTGCCACTCTGTGTGACATACTGACCTTGTAGACAGGTTCATTTCCTGTGCCACTCTGTGTGACATGCTGATGGCCGCCACTCTTCTTGGTTCTGTTACTCCGATGATCCCATTCCTGCTGTTGAAAGAAAATATACATGAGATGTTTGTCTGGTAAATATACTGTGATCTTATGTTTCTGAGAAGTCCAGAATTTTGAATGGTACCATGGGCCTATTCTAAAACAACTTACTTAAATTTGGTAGGAAGATCTAATAACCTGCCCATACATATTAATTTGATGCATATGAAAATGAATAAGGAATAATCATAACTAATCATGTCCTGTCTCAGAATCTACTTAGATTTAATCAAGAAAGAGGTAAACATGATGTAAATATGAGTGACTTACTGACCATAACCTACTTCATAAGAGCAGTAAACATGATTGTTCACTGAGCAAAACCTGCTTCACAAAGAGCAGACATAAGTGACTTACTCAGCATAACCTGCTTCACAAAGAGCAGTAAACATAAGTGACTTACTCAGCATAACCTGCTTCACAAAGAGCAGTAAACATAAGTGATTTACTCAGCATAACCTGCTTCACAAAGAGCAGTAAACATAAGTGACTTACTCAGCATAAACTGTTTCACAAAGAGCAGTAAACATAAGTGACTTACTCAGCATAACCTGCTTCACAAATAACACTAAACATAAGTGATTTACTCAGCATAACCTGCTTCACAAAGAGCAGTAAACATAAGTGACTTACTCAGCATACCGTATTTCATCTAATTGTTCGACCATAAAAAAATAAATAAATTTTACAGAGGTCGATTAAATGGAGGATAATTAGAAATTAGTACCTTGCAAATCACGTCATGGTCAAATAAATAGAATCGCTTTTATGTATGGGTTCGTCAGCCATCACCTCAGTTCATGGTCGTGTCTCTCGTATTGTCCATTACAGCTATATCTTTATGTGTGCTATTAAATCCCGTCATGTGACAATATAATAGGTTACAAAATAAATGTTATCCATTGTATAGGGGAGCTGTTTCTTAAAATCAACTGTATTAATTCCATTCAAATGGCGAGTTACGGGCGTTCATACATTGCTGTGGTGGAAATATGAAGTGCGTGATTTGCCGTCGTACGGTGGGCGATATTATAGCTTTTAAGAAAAATTTGGTTTATTATCTTGTCAGATCTTCTCAAAAATATCATAAATAAGACCAGTAAATTTCACAAGATTTTAATCGTATTTTAAAGAAATACAAAATACAAACATCCTGCTCACCGTGTTTGTAAGAAAACAAATATTCACAGCATGATCAACGTATTTGTCAGTTATAAATACAAAGTGATGAAAGCAAACTACGTTTCACAGCATACCTATTGTGTTTGTCAAGACACTGTGTTATGTAAATGAGGTTGTTATATGAAAAACAAAAAGGAATAGTGAGGGAATATGTCGGTACAAAGGGGCTGAGGAAGCTTCAATAGCGAGTTTGGTTATAATAACGCCTGTTGTCCAAACACGGACACGGGACATGATTTCCCGGCCAAGTGTTCCCGTTGCCCAAACATCCATTAACATGAAAGGCGATAGTTTGCCCTTTGACCACTACCATGTAATCTTGGTCAGACCGTGTCGGAGGGTAAACTGTGACCAGTCGGTAATTAGTGAGTCGATTTTCATTGAACGTAATTAACGGTGGGGCATCGGAAGCACCTAATAGGGCAAGACGTTCTCTAAACACTGCTTCATTTCATATTTCATGACTCATTTAATTGATATCATGATCAACATACTGAGGTAAGATTTTCATTTTCAGCTGACTACATGCAGATTTGTTTTTTTTTTAACTCGCATATTTCCACACAATGTAACTGTACCGGTATTCAGAATTACTGAAATCATGAATGAAAATGCTCAATACTGACTCGATAATACGCGAAGTACAGAACTGTGTCTCTAGCGGTCCATAGAGAAACACAATCAGTCTCTCTCTCTCTCTCTCTCTCTCTCATTCATTTATATATAACAATAGTAAATAAAAATAAGGATTATAAAATTTAATGATAATTCTTTTCACTTTTGAACCGTAGTGGTAAGAAAATGCGCCCATGTTTTTTTTTGTTTCATTTATAACGATGCATTTATTAAATCTCAAATAAGTTAGATCATTCATACGGGACTGAAGGGACGCAAAACGTGTAGTGTCAAGGCTGAATCCAATAAATCACATAATTTATGCTTATAAGTACGGTACTTTTTTCAGAGGGTTCCTCTCGATTAATATTTATTTTAGCGCTACTGGTTGTTGTTTAAGTCTGTTCCCATTTCCCATGTCCCATGCTGCTTTGCGCGTGGCCTGTGAGTTTGTGTTCATGGGCGAGCTATTTACGCCCCAAACGACCAAGGGTGCCAGCCAAGAGATGAATGCCGTGAATACAGCATTATTTTATAATTAACATGATTATCTTACGTCAGTTATCAACTACTATCAAGCGAGTGTTAGAGATATCTTTTCGTCATCAAACGTCAATGTTTGGCGTATTTACGGCAACAAGGTCAGGGGTCAGAGCTGACAGTCATGAGCCATTTTAAATGTCGCTATAATGCGTATCACTTTTGCGCAGTTTGTTAAAAGTATTAAAGAAAATCACATTTTTATAATGTAGAAGACGCTTTAACATTTGTCCTGATGAATGAAACAAACACCAAATACAGTATGTTACATATATTCCTTTATTTTATTCATTTGTCACTTACCTTACTGGATATGACTGGTCTGTTTCGACACCATGTCCGCCAGTTTGGACATGATTCAGTGAGATGAAAAACTTTTCAAGCAGTCGAAAATTAGAGGAAATTTAGAAATTAATAACCTTGAATAATTTTGGAGGTCGTATAAATAGAGGGATCGAACAATTGGATGAAATACGGTAATCTGTTTCACAAAGAGCAGTAAACATAAGTGACTTACTCAGCATAACCTGTTTCACAGAGAGCAGTAAACATAAGTGACTTACTCAGCATAACCTGTTTACAAAGAGCAGTAAATATGAGTGACTTATTGAGCGTAACTTGCTCCATTTGAAAGCAGTAAACATAAGTGACTTACTGTGTGTAACCTGCTTTACAGAAAGCAGTAATCATAAGTGACTTACTGAGCATAACCTGCTTCACAAATAACACTAAACATAAGTGACTTACTGTGGGTAACATGCTTCACTAGGAGCAGTAAACATGAGTGTCTTATTGTGTGTAACCTGCTTCACAAAGAGCAGTAAATATAAGTGACTTACTAAGCTTAATCTGCTTCACTTAAGAGCAGTAAACATGAGTGATTTACTCAGCATAACCTGTTTCACAGAGAGCAGTAAACATAAGTGACTTACTCAGCATAACCTGTTTCACAGAGAGCAGTAAACATAAGTGACTTACTCAGCATAACCTGTTTACAAAGAGCAGTAAATATGAGTGACTTATTGAGCGTAACTTGCTCCATTTGAAAGCAGTAAACATAAGTGACTTACTGTGTGTAACCTGCTTTACAGAAAGCAGTAATCATAAGTGACTTACTGAGCATAACCTGCTTCACAAATAACACTAAACATAAGTGACTTACTGTGGGTAACATGCTTCACTAGGAGCAGTAAACATGAGTGTCTTATTGTGTGTAACCTGCTTCACAAAGAGCAGTAAATATAAGTGACTTACTAAGCTTAATCTGCTTCACTTAAGAGCAGTAAACATGAGTGATTTACTGAGTGTAACCTGCTTCACTTAAGAGCAGTAAATACGAGTGACTTCCTAAGTGTAACCTGTTTTACTTCAGAGCAGTAAACATAAGTGACTTACTGAGTGTAAACTTCTTCACAAAGAGCAGTAAATATGAGTGACTTACAGTGCCTAACCTTCTTGCCAAAGGGCAGTAAACCTTAGTGACTTACTGTGTGTAACATGCTTCACTAAGAGCAGTAAACATAAGTGACTTACTGAGTGTTAACTGCTTCACAAAGAGCAGTAAACATGAGTGACTTACAGTGTAAACTGATTCACAAAGAGCAGTAAACAGGGAGTAATGTACTGAGTGTAACCTGCTTCACTTGAGAGCAGTAAACATAAGTGACTTACTATGTGTTACTGTAACCTGTTTCACAAAGAGCAGTAAACATAAGTGACTTACTGTGTGTAACTGTAACCTGTTTCACAAAGAGCAGTAAACATAAGTGACTCACTGAGCATAACCTGACTAACAATATGTAGGAAACCTGGGTGACTTACTGTGCATAACCTGCCTCATACAGGAACTGAGGAACCTGGGTGGTTTTCCCTGACCCTGTCTCACCACAAAGGATCACTACAGGGTTGTCTGAGATGGACTCCATTATTGCTTGCTCCTCCCCAAGGATTGGTAAAGCCAGACGGGCCTCCTGGTGAAGACAAGTGGCCAGCGGGCCATGACATTCAGCTGAGTCTGACACTAAGAAAGGTCATTACATATAATAATTTTTGGTTTCCAAGGAGTTTAACGGAACTTATCTGCAAATTCAGTTTTAACAAGAGCCCCACTAATAAGCAGAACATCTCCTTGCATGGAAGCATAATTTGCCTCTGTATTAAAACGTGTAAAAAATCAGGAGGGCACTTCTGTGACCTTGATCTATGACCTTGGTATGTCAAACTTAATAGGGTTCTTCCACTATTGTTAGGTGAGTCATATGTGAAAGAAGGAAAGTATTTGATGAAACCTAGATTTTAATGCGCCCACAAGTTTTTTTTTAAAAATGAGGGTTTGTGAACTTGACCTTTGACTAAGTGATCTCAAAATCAATAGGGTGCTTGAAAGGTGAATCATATGTGAAAGGTCGAAAGTTTGGGATAAAAAATTTGGTTTTAAATGTGTCAATAAGCTTTTCAAAGAAGTGGGTCCTATAACCTTGACCTTTGGCACCATCACATGACAGTTGACAGGCTCTTTAGGGATGAGTCATATGTGAAAGACTGAAAGTTTGGCATGAAAACTTTCACCTAAAATGGGTTCATAAGCCTTTTGAAGAAGTTGGTCCTGCGAACTTGATTTTTGACCAAGTGATCTCAAATTGATAGGGTGCTTCTTCAATGGACACTGGAGCTGTATGTGAAAGATGACAGGTTTTTGTCAAATAGTTTGGCTTAAAATGCATCCACAAACCATTATCACTGACAGACAGAAGGACAAAAGGTAACACAGACGCACTGACAGGGGCCTTACTATGACCCTCATGCATCATTAACCTAGGTCTGATGGTTACAATTTGTGCCTTACAAGTATCATACTGATAGTAATACTCTGTCATACTCAACAAGTGACAAACGAATCAAACATTCACTTTGTATAAATCTCTGCATGTCAGGCAGTAACAATGAAATAAATTAGTGAAGTTGAAAATACCATATCAGCTCTAGTCCAGCATAGGTGGTGCCACCTGTACCTTTAATCTGCTTATCAAAAGTCTGCTTATCAAAAGTGGAATATAAGCTAAAACAGAAATCAAATAATGAAATCATAAAAATTATAAAATTCTAACATTTTGGAAATAATTCATTTCCATGAGCCATACAAACAATATCTTCATAAATTTGGTAATGCTTGCTCATGTCATTCCTCAGATAACATGAGTTCACATACAGATGACTGAGTGCCACCGCATAAACTCGCAAGTTCACAAACAAGTGCAACAAAATGTTCAATAATAAATTTCAAATTTAGCATACCTGAATATCTGGTTTTCGTGCCAGTGGTATATGTGTAGCAGGTTTTCTGCACTTCTCCATGATTTCTGTAGACTTCCCTTTTTCAATGTTGGAGTGACAAGTCTCAAGGGCTTTTTCATCTGACGCTAAGTCTGAGCTGTTATTTTGACCTTGACTGTGGTCACCTGCACTTTCCTCTGATTCACTATCAGACTGTTCTGTTGAGGACTCCTGGGAATCGCTGTCAGTCTCTGTGTCCTGCCTGTCATCATTTGTCTCCTCAGTATCCATACACTGTGTCCTCTTACCTCTCTTGTTGCTCCCACTGATAGTATTGATTTTGCCCACACCCTCAGGAGTTTGTTCAATTTCAACTTGTCTGAAACACATCAGTTAAATGATTATGGTTAAAGTCTCATGCTTACTTATTTCATTTCTGCATAATCCTATCTCCTAGTAATATAAATTTTGATTATTTACATAGTTTTGTGACAGCTGATACAGCCACAAGTCTTAATGTCATAAGTGAAACATATTGACATCTTAAATCAATACTTGTTTGAGTAATATTTAAAAAATTTGACATATTTTATTTTTTTTAATTTTGCAATAAATATAAATTAACAAGCTGAAACACTTAGAAAAGACCTGGGAATTTAGATTAGTATTATAAACTGCATCTTTGTCTATCATTTATTTCCTTCATATAATTCCTAATAGAAAAAAAATATAATTTAATTATTTTTTCATTATTGAAATTAAAAATAGGTGACTGCATGGTGGTATTTGGAATACATTTTCATCTATCCATACAAGATCCATAAACATCAGTAATTGCAAGGTAATTCCCTGTTACTAATCAACTACCAAATTCCTTTTCTATTAATTTTTCTTAAAGTTGTTATTATAAACCAATAAAAATTTTTTATTTCTTGTTTTTTTTGTTGTTGTTGGTCAAAACAACTACTAGATGAGTTGGGTTGGACACCTAGATCAACTGTGGCCTGCCATAAGCTGCCTGGCTGCCAAGTTTATTCCCCGCCTCAAGTGTGCATAATGTGCCTGAATGGTCAACAAGGTGACATACAGGTGACTGAAGAGGGGCTGGGTAGAGCCTGGGTGTGACATTGTCTCATAAATTGTCTCTGATTTTATATTTATGCTAATAACTTATAAAATTTAAAAATTCAGAACTAATTTTGGGTATACAATTGAATCTTGATTGAATTATATTATATCCCTGACAAAATATCTCTGGCTTCAGCAATTCTCATGTTAAGGGAGTTACTATATTTTTGTTTTTTTTTTACAAAGTGCAATATGTTTGGGCCCATAACATAAAACAACTAGAATACAGGTAGTCAACAAACGACTACGTGTATCCGCCGAAATCAGAGTGGGACGGGTGAAGTGAGGCATGGATTGAGTGGCAAGGGGAAATAGAGTGAGGTGTGTTGCATATTAGCATGGATGTCTACAGCCGAAATGTGTATGTAGGTTGCGCCACCTACAACAAAATCAAGAAAGCTATCAAAGATGTATAAACATGCAAAATTTTAGGCAGATCAGTCAAACCACTACTGAGATATGAGTGATTATAGCCCACGGCAGACAAAAAGACGGACGCTTTGCAAAAATTGTTGCAGGTGGCACCACCAGTTTTGCGTATGATAAAGAGCTATGTGAGATCTATGCACATGCTAAATTTTGGCCCAATCAGTCAAACGGTTCCCAAGATATGAGCTTGGATGTCTGCAGGGTAAACGTGAATGTAGGTGGTGCCACCTGTCATAAAATTAAGAAAGCTGTCCAGGATGTAAAAACCTGCAACAATTTCAGGTGGATAAGTCAAACCATTGCCGAGATATGAGAAATTTTATCCCAAGGCAGAAGAACAGATGGACGCTGTGCAAAAATGGTTGCAGGTGGCGCCACCATTTTAACAGTATATTATAAAGCTATCCTAGGGCTACATTTGTGCAAAAATTTTTAGCCTATTCGGTCAAACAGTTCCCAAGATATGTGGGTTTATGTGTGGAAACAGACGCACAAATGGATGCTGGGCAGAGAGGAAAGGTCAGAGGTCATCCATAATGAGGTCGCAGCAGTTCACGTGACCCAATCATAATCCTGAATTTTAAAAAATTCTGCCCAGTGGTTATGGAGGAAATCTCCGGAAACCTAAGCGGCAGCGGCGGCATCAGACTGAAAACACAGTATCCACAAAACCCTGTTTTGGCGGATACAATTACGCAATACTACACATAATTTCTGGCATGTGCATGGCGAATGTATGGAAGAATATGTATGATATATATGATCAAAGACAGGTCAGTGGTTTTGACATTAGTAAGTCTTGAAGTGTATCAATGGGTTTTTTAATGGAAAATTGAAGTTTCTCCTAAATATCTCAAAGGAATTAAGTCCTAGTGACCAAAGTTTTGGTATGGTAGGGGATTTGGTGGACTAACTGTATGCCAAATTTTGGGAGCTGAGAGCTGAGCTCTAAAAAACTGCATAACACTACCTTGATGTAAACAATACTTGACATGGTTCATGATAACTTGAATAAAATCTACAGTTTTTGATCACCTGGTTCCAAATTTCATATGTTAACAGATCAAATGCTTATAAAAACATGCTGTGAAAATTGAATCCTCAGCATTTACAGGAAAAAATGTGCCATGGTCAAATCTGGGCAAAATTTAATGTACTGATTTTATATTTATGCTAATAACTTCAGATCTAATTTTAGGTATGCAATTGAATTTTGATTAAGTAATGTTATATCCCTGAAAAAAGTGTCTCTATCTCAAAGGAACGAATTCATGGTGACTCTGATTTCAGTATGGAAGGAGATTTGGAGATATCTAACCGTATTCCGAATTTCAGATTCGTAGGTCCAAAGATTTAAAAAATGTGTCCTGTTAACGGATGGATGGACAGACAAAGGACAAAGGACCTTGACTATAGCTCAAATGACTTATAGTCAGCTGAGCTAAAAAGGTAAGCACAGCAACTAAAGTACCTCTTAAAAACTTTCAAAGTAGATTCACTGGGTTATCAGACAGCTGGTACTATTTCTGTAGATTTGAATAGTGACCTCAAATTGAATATTCAAGTAATGAAATCCTCAAATCATTTTTGTGATGTTTTGTGTATGTTTGCTCACCTCTTGCATCAAACTGACTGGACCATGTATCTGGCAGTGACTGAATGCTTGTTTTGAGCTTGTTTTTTTGCATGTTTACTCTTCTCTTGTATTTATCCGACTGTAGTACCATGTATCTGGCAGTGCCTGAATGTTTTTTTTTTAGCTAGTTTTGTGCATGTTTGCTCGTCTCTTGTATCTTACTGACGGGACCCTGTATCTGGCAGTGACTGAATGCTTGTTTTGAACTAGTTTTGTGCATGTTTGCTCACCTCTTGTATCTATCTGACTCACCCATATATCAGGCAGTGACTGAATGCTAGTTTTGAGCTAGTTTTGTTTAATGTTTGCTAGTCTCTTGTATCTTACTGATGGGACCCTGTATCTGGTAGTGCCTGAATGCTTGTTTTGAGCTAGTTTTGTGCATGTTTGCTCATCTCTTGTATTTACATGACTGGACCATGTATCTGGCAATGACTGAATGCTTGTTTTGAGCTGGTGTTTGTTTGTTTGCTCACCTATTTTATCTAAATGACTGGACCCTGTATCTTAGTGACTGAATGCTTGTTTTGAGCTAGTTCTGTTCAATGTTTGCTTTTCTCTTGTATTTACCTGACTGGACCATGTATCTGGCAGTGACTGAATGCTTGTTTCAAGCTAGTTTTTTGTATGTTTGCTCACCTCTTGTATCTATCTGACTCACCCATATATCAGGCAGTGACTGAATGCTAGTTTTGAGCTAGTTTTGTTTAATGTTTGCTCGTCTCTTGTATCTTACTGACAGGACCCTGTATCTGGCAGTGCCTGAATGCTTGTTTTGAGCTAGTTTTGTGCATGTTTGCTCATCTCTTGTATTTACATGACTGGACCATGTATCTGGCAATGACTGAATGCTTGTTTTGAGCTGGTGTTTGTTTGTTTGCTCACCTATTTTATCTAAATGACTGGACCCTGTATCTTAGAGACTGAATGCTTGTTTTGAGCTAGTTCTGTTCAGTGTTTGCTTTTCTCTTGTATTTACCTGACTGGACCATGTATCTGGCAGTGACTGGATGCTTGTTTAAAGCTAGTTTTTGGTATGTTTGCTCACCTCTAGTATCTATCTGACTCACCCATATATCTGGCAGTGACTGAATGCTAGTTTTGAGCTAGTTTTGTTTAATGTTTGCTCGTCTCTTGTATCTTACTGACAGGACCCTGTATCTGGCAGTGCCTGAATGCTTGTTTTGAGCTAGTTTTGTGCATGTTTGCTCATCTCTTGTATTTACATGACAGGACCCTGTATCTGGCAGTGACTGAATGCTTGTTTTTAGCTAGTTTTGTGCATGTTTGCTCGTCTCTTGTGTCTTACTGACAGGACCCTGTATCTGGCAGTGACTGAATGCTTGTTTTGAGCTAGTTCTGTTCAATGTTTGCTTTTCTCTTGTATTTACCTGACTGGACCATGTATCTGGCAGTGACTGAATGCTTGTTTCAAGCTAGTTTTTTGTATGTTTGCTCACCTTTTGTATCTATCTGACTCACCCATATATCAGGCAGTGACTGAATGCTAGTTTTGAGCTAGTTTTGTTTAATGTTTGCTCGTCTCTTGTATCTTACTGACAGGACCCTGTATCTGGCAGTGCCTGAATGCTTGTTTGAGCTAGTTTTGTGCATGTTTGCTCATCTCTTGTATTTACATGACTGGACCATGTATCTGGCAATGACTGAATGCTTGTTTTGAGCTGGTGTTTGTTTGTTTGCTCACCTATTTTATCTAAATGACTGGACCCTGTATCTTAGTGACTGAATGCTTGTTTTGAGCTAGTTCTGTTCAATGTTTGCTTTTCTCTTGTATTTACCTGACTGGACCATGTATCTGGCAGTGACTGGATGCTTGTTTCAAGCTAGTTTTTTGTATGTTTGCTCACCTCTAGTATCTATCTGACTCACCCATATATCTGGCAGTGACTGAATGCTAGTTTTGAGCTAGTTTTGTTTAATGTTTGCTCGTCTCTTGTATCTTACTGACAGGACCCTGTATCTGGCAGTGCCTGAATGCTTGTTATGAGCTAGTTTTGTGCATGTTTGCTCATCTCTTGTATTTACATGACAGGACCCTGTATCTGGCAGTGACTGAATGCTTGTTTTGAGCTAGTTTTGTGCATGTTTGCTCGTCTCTTGTATCTTACTGACAGGACCCTGTATCTGGCAGTGACTGAATGCTTGTTTTGAGCTAGTTTTGTGCATGTTTGCTCATCTCTTGTATTTACATGACTGGACCATGTATCTGGCCATGGCAATGACTGAATGCTTGTTTTGACCTGGTGTTTGTTTGTTTGCCCAACTATTTTATCTAAATGACTGGACCCTGTATCTTAGTGACTGAATGCTTGTTTTGAGCTAGTTCTGTTCAATGTTTGATTTTCTCTTGTATTTACCTGACTGGACCATGTATCTGGCAGTGACTGAATGCTTGTTTCAAGCTAGTTTTTTTAATGTTTGCTCACCTCTAGTATCTATCTGACTCACCCATATATCTGGCAGTGACTGAATGCTAGTTTTGAGCTAGTTTTGTTTAATGTTTGCTCGTCTCTTGTATCTTACTGACAGGACCCTGTATCTGGCAGTGCCTGAATGCTTGTTTTGAGCTAGTTTTGTGCATGTTTGCTCATCTCTTGTATTTACATGACAGGAGCCTGCTTGTTTTGAGCTAGTTTTGTGCATGTTTGCTCATCTCTTGTATTTACATGACAGGACCTCTTGTATTTATCTTACTGTATCATGCATCTAGCAGTGACTGAATGCTTGTTTTGAGCTAGTTTTGTGCAACATTTGCTCGCCTCTTGTATATATCTGACTGAATGTTTTATCTGGTAGTGACAGAATGTTTGTTTTGAGCTAGTTTTGTGTATGTTTGCTCGCCTCTTGTATATATCTGACTAAATTTTTTTATCTGGTAGTGACAGAATGTTTGTTTTGAGCTAGTTTTGTGTATGTTTGCTCGACTCTTGTATATATCTGACTGAATGTTTTATCTGGTAGTGACAGAATGTTTGTTTTGAGCTAGTTTTGTGTATGTTTGCTCACCTTTTGTATTTGCCTGACTGCATCTCTGATACAGATGTCATCAAGGACAACTCATCTTTGGATGCCTGGACTTTTTGCAGGGACTCCAGTAGACCAGCTCGCTGGTAGGTTAACAAAACAACTCAGAATTAGGAGTCACTGATCTAAAGGATTATTTGTTTTTCCACCAAAATTGTGGCTAAATGGGGTCTGTGGATTATCTTTGGTGAATGACGGCATGCTGACTGTATTACAGTTCAACAGCGTTTTGGTCTCAAAATCACAAAAAGGTCACATATTATCTATAGCAAACAATCGATTGCTTATTATATTACAGATCAATAGCCTTATGGTCACAAAAAGATAAATTTTTATTCTTAAATCAATCAAGCAGGGAGGACTCAATTACACTAGTTTTATTAACTGACATAACTAGAGACCCGTGGGTCTTGACGCTCAGCTGAATTTGTCTATAAGGATATGTTTATGAGCTTTTTCAAAATATGGGTCCTGTGATCAGTTTGAAGCCAACCTGTCTACCCAAACTTGAGTTTTTATCAATAAACTAATTTGTAAATGGAAGGGCCCTTGAACTTTGACCTAGTGACCCAAAAATAAAAATAAACTTCCCCAATTGGCAGGTGCACCATTTGTGGAAGATTTGTGATGGTTTGGCTTAAAATACATCCACAACCTTTTTAAAAAAGTGGGTCCTGTGACCTTGACTTTTGACCTCATGACCTCAAAATTGAAAGGGTTCTAACACTATTGGTGGGTCACTTATAAGTCAAGATTGAAACCAATATAACAATCCAATCTGGAGTTATCGTAAGGAAGCAAATATGCAGACAAATGGCCCCTGTGACCATGACCTTTCACCCTGAAGCATGGATTGAGTGGCAAGGGGGTTAGATGTGTTACATATTAGCATGGATGTAAACATGACTGTAGGTGGTGTCACCTATTATTTGAACGAGATACTATCCAAGATGTATACACATGCAATATTTCAGGTGGAAAAGTCAAACCAATGCCGAGATATGAGTGATTTTAACCCAAGTCAAATGAACAGATGGACGCTGTGCAAAAATGGTTGTAGGTAGCGCAACCAGTTTCTTGTATGATAAAGAGCTATGTGAGATCTAAACACATGCAAATTTTCAGAAAGATAAGTCAAACCAGTCTGGAGATATAAGCATGGATGTCTGCAGCGTGAACGTCAATGTAGGTAGCGCCACCTGTCATAAAATCAAGAAAGCTATCCAGGATGTATAAGCATGCCAAATTTCAGGTAGATAAGTCCAATCACTGCTGGGATATGAGTGATTTTAGCCCATGTCAAACAAAAAGATGGACGCTATGCAAAAATGGTTGCAGGTGGCACCACCAGTTTCTTGTATGATAAAGAGCTATGTCAGATCTAAACACATGCAAATTTTCAGGAAGATACGTCAAACCAGTCCGGAGATATAAGAATGGATGTCTGTATTGTGACCGTGAAGGTAGGTGGCTCCACCTGTCATAAATCAAGAAAGCTATCCAGGATGTATATGCATGCCAAATTTCAAGTGAATTAATCAAACCACTGCAGAGATATGAGTGATTTTAACCCAAGGCAGCCAAGATGGACGCTGTGCAAAAATGGATGCAGGTAGCGCCACCATTTTCATGTATGATATAAAGCTAACTTTTTTCCGATAGGTCAAACGAGTCCGAAGATATGTGGGTTAATATGTCAAAACAGATGCACAGATGGACACACTGGAGAGAGGAAAGGTCAGAGGTCAACACCGAATGGTAAGGCACCAGTTCACATGTGACCTGATAATTGGTGTAAGTTTTAGAAAAATAGGTCCAGTAGTCTCAGAGGAGTTCTCCAGAAACAAATACGGCAGCGGCGGAACCCGGAAAAAAACACAGTATCCGCAAAATTTTGTTTTGGCGGATACAATAACAATGACAAAGTAAATGAAGAAAAACTTGTTTTATTTTAAACACCGTCTAAACAGTTTTGTACTTTTAAACAGTATCACATACAAATTAAAAGTTTCCTATACAAATCTTGGATTTATATTTTCATGAGAAAGTTATAAACATGACATTCATACAGTGCAAATCAATTTTTAATTATAAGTATATTTTGTAAATATATTAAGTACTTCCTCTCTGCATTAACATATTAATCATATGATAATCTGTATTGCTGCTGTGGCTTACCAAATACATTCTCCAAACAGTACCCAATATTGGCTTAATTCCAAATTTTTGCAACATTGGTGTTTTAGTTATTAAGCAGATTCTACAATATACAAAGATATTCAGTGTAAACAGCACCCCTACTCAATTTCACAAAGGGAGGTCATCATGACCTAGTTTCAGGTATGGTAATATTGAGGCTTCTAACCATCTGTATGAAAAATTCAGGTTGGAAACTAAAATGGTTTTGTCACTTTAACAGAAATCCAGACAGGCAGGTTCTTGACAGACAGACAGACAAAGAGCCATTGCTATGTTAATGAGTCAGCAGAGCTCAAAATTTATTATATATAATAAAGTTTATATATATATATATATATATATATATATATATATATATATATATAATATATATATAATAAAGGGCAAAGAATACTTTGAACTTTCTAAAAATAGTTAAGCTTACACAGGGTCATAGTTATGAGATATGAAACTAAACTAATACCAGTGTCATATATGTTTCTTAAACAATAACATGTAATCATACATTAATGAGCAAAATAATATATCACCATAATATAGCTTATATCTAAATAATTATGTAAAAAATATAAATGTCTTATTCAAAAGCTAGTTTAAGAATCTCTTACTACATAGCAGATATAAGGAGCATAATGTATTGAAAAAATACACTGCTAATATTTTTTTAAATCTTTAAAAAATATATTTATATAAACATGATATATGCTTCTGATAATCATATTACACTGAGAACATTTTTAATGTTATTTATACCATTGTAATAATCATGAAAGTTACAGTCTGTTAATGTTAATATACCATGGTAATAACCATGAAATTTACAGTCTGTTAATGTTAATATACCATGGTTATAACCATCAAAGTAACAGACTGTTAATGTTATTTATACCATGGTAATAATCATGAAAGTAAGTCTGTTAATGTTATTTGTACCATGGTAATAATCATGAAAGTAAGTCTGTTAATGTTATTTGTACCATGGTAATAATCATGAACATTATAGTCTGTTAATGTTATTGATACCATGGTAATAATCATGAAAGTTACAGTCTGTTAATGTTAATATACCATGGTAATAATCATGAAAGTAAGTCTGTTAATGTTATTTATACCATGGTAATAATCATGAAAGTAAGTCTGTTAATGTTATTTGTACCATGGTAATAATCATGAACATTATAGTCTGTTAATGTTATTGATACCATGGTAATAATCATGAAAGTTACAGTCTGTTAATGTTAATATACCATGGTAATAATCATGAAAGTAAGTCTGTTAATGTTATTTATACCATGGTAATAATCATGAAAGTAAGTCTGTCAATGTTATTTATACCATGGTAATAATCATGAAAGTAAGTCTGTCAATGTTATTTGTACCATGGTAATAATCATGAACATTATAGTCTGTTAATGTTATTGATACCATGGTAAAAATCATGAAAGTAACAGTCTGTTAATGTTAATTATACCATGGTTATAATCATGAAAGTAACAGTCTGTTAATGTTATTTATACCATTGTAATAATCATGAAAGTAACAGTCTGTTAATGTTAATATACCATGGTAATAATCATGAAAGTTACAGTCTGTTAATGTTATTTATACCATGGTAATAATCATGAAAGTTACAGTCTGTTAATGTTATTTATACCATGGTAATAATCATGAAAGTAACAGTCTGTTAATGTTAATATACCATGGTTATGATCATCAAAGTAACAGTCTGTTAATGTTATTTATACCATGGTAATAATCATCAAAGTAACAGTCTGTTAATGTTATTTGTACCATGGTAATAATCATGAACATTATAGTCTGTTAATGTTATTGATACCATGGTAATAATCATGAAAGTAACAGTCTGTTAATGTTAATTATACCGTGGTAATAATCATGAAAGTAAAAGTCTGTTAATGTTATTTATACCATTGTAATAATCATGAAAGTAACAGTCTGTTAATGTTATTGATACCATGGTAATAATCATGAAGGTAACAGTCTGTTAATGTTAATTATACCATGGTAATAATCATGAAAGTAACAGTCTGTTAATGTTAATATACCATGGTAATAATCATGAAAGATACAGTCTGTTAATGTTATTTTTACCATGGTAATAATCATGAAAGTAACAGTCTGTTAATGTTACTATACCATGGTTATAACCATCAAAGTAACAGTCTGTTAATGTTATTTATACCATGGTAATAATCATCAAAGTAACAGTCTGTTAATGTTATTTGTACCATGGTAATAATCATGAACATTATAGTCTGTTAATGTTATTGATACCATGGTAATAATCATGAAAGTAACAGTCTGTTAATGTTAATTATACCGTGGTAATAATCATGAAAGTAAAAGTCTGTTAATGTTATTTATACCATTGTAATAATCATGAAAGTAACAGTCTGTTAATGTTATTGATACCATGGTAATAACCATGAAAGTAACAGTCTGTTAATGTTAATTATACCATGGTAATAATCATGAAAGTAACAGTCTGTTAATGTTAATATACCATGGTAATAATCATGAAAGATACAGTCTGTTAATGTTATTTTTACCATGGTAATAATCATGAAAGTAACAGTCTGTTAATGTTACTATACCATGGTTATAACCATCAAAGTAACAGTCTGTTAATGTTATTTATACCATGGTAATAATCATCAAAGTAACAGTCTGTTAATGTTAATTATACCATGGTAATAATCATGAAAGTAACAGTCTGTTAATGTTAATATACCATGGTAATAATCATGAAAGATACAGTCTGTTAATGTTATTTATACCATGGTAATAATCATGAAAGTAACAGTCTGTTAATGTTAATATACCATGGTTATAACCATCAAAGTAACAGTCTGTTAATATTATTTATACCATAGTTATAATCATCAATGTAACAGTCTGTGAAAGAGATGTACACTTTCCATTAGTCTGTGATACTGAGTTGTCCTGCAGTAACTAAGTTTAGTATATATAATACTATATATCTTGATCAACAGAACTGTTTCAAAGAGTGAGTGTACACTTGCCTCATCTACTTTTCTATGTATCAGTTTATTATGTCGCAGCATGTTACTCATGGCATAAAACTGGCATTATTAGATGAGATAATATTGATTAATATTTCTGTTCAGTTTCACCAAAATCTTTATATTTTACAGGGCGGAAAATTAACGTCTGACCCCTGGAAATGGCAGGTAGTGTTCTCAGGGGTCCAGTTAATGTTATCCAGGCACTGGACCCCTTTTCCGGCATTTATAAACCATTCATGTTACTCTGACAAAAAGACAAGTGACTGTTTCCTGCTTGAGGTCTGTTGATAGTTGTAACCTTACAAGTGTCTCGCCTAACCAAGAATACGCCTGCCCTTAAAATATTTCCAAATATGGAAATAACACTGGTAACCTATGATGACAAAAAGTCCTTTGCATAGTGTCACAGACTGATAGCACACTCCCACTCCTCTGAGCCAACTGTTTTGTTTTTTAGCTGAGAGAAGTAGATTAAAAACTTGGAATAAACAACCACGTGGGATCAGGTGGAATTCTGTGGGGTCCGGCAAATTTTTTTAGGTGGCAGACCCCATTTCAGGTGGATAAAAAAGTTAATTTTATGCCCTGTTTTATATATTCCTAGTGAGTATTCAGTGTGACACCAGGATGATGCCTGGTGACTTCTAAACTCATTAAAAATGTATGAATTTTGCCAAGAATCAAATTTGGAGAGATAACCTATTGGTAAGCAGAACTTATGGTAAGTTTTTTGAACATCCATCAAAGCCCTGGTAAGGTGACACTAAAAGTGAACTGATCCATACACCATGGGTATACCAGAATTGGTCCTGCCTCTGATGGGCTTATAAACAATCTTATGACCAAGTTGCTTATCAGGCATTAAAACTGTAAGATGTGGAAGTAGTTAGGCCTATGGGCAGAAACTTGTGAGGACTGGTGTTTGTGAATTTTCTCTCCAATTACCTTGTTTTTCTTTTCTTTCCTGGAGATGATCTGCTCCAGCCGTTTCCTCTGTTTCTTGGACAGTGGTTTTACAGGAGGGACATCTGATGATGCGCACTTGGTTTTTCTCTTTTTTGATGGCAGTGCCAGTTCATTTGCATCATCATATTCATCTTCTTTCACACCTTCTATTTCAACTCTGATCTGGAAAAAGTGAACTCAGATGAGCGCCTATGTTTGTATTTTAATAGTGAATTCTGATGACTCAGGGTTGTCCAGGAATTATCTGGGGTGGGAATTTCCACCCTGGGAAATACTTATCAAACCGGGAAATAAATAATTATCTGTATAATTGTGCACTTAATTAATAAGAAAAGGTAACAAAGTTTAACCGTTTTCCGCACTGGTAAACAGTTTCAACTCATTTAAAATCATAAATTTCAAAGCTTGTTTGCTGTCTGTATACAATATAATCAGTTTGTAACATGCATGACATTTCCTCTTTTTTAAGAAAGCAAAGCTTAAAAAAATCCAACTAGAAAACGGATGGTGGACAAGCGAAAAAATCCGCCAAAATCAGAGTAGGACAGGTGAAGTGAGGCATGGATTGAGTGGCAAGGGGAAATAGAGTTACATGTGTTACATATTAGCATGGATGTATGCAATGTAAACATGACTGTAGGTGGCTCCACCTGAAATTTGAATGAGAAACTATCCAAGATGTATACACATGCAAACTTTCAGGTGGAAGAGTCAAACCACTGCCGAGATATGAGTGATTTTATCCCACAGCAGACAAACAGCAGGTTTGAGTAATGTGAGATCCAAACACATGCAAAACTTCAAGAAGATACATCAAACCAGTCCATAGATACTAGCATGGATATCTGCAGCATGAACATGAATGTAGGTGGCACCACCTGTCATAAAATCAAGAAAGCTATCCAGGATGTATACACATGCCAAATTTCAGGTGTATAAGTCAACCATTGCCGAGATATGAGTGATTTTAACCCAAGTCAAACTAACAGATGAATGCTGTGCAAAATAATTGCAGGTGGCACCACCAGTTTCTTGTATGATAAAGAGCTATGTGAGATCTAACCAAATGCAAATTTTTAGAAAGATAAGTCAAACCAGTCTGGAGATATAAGCATGGATGTCTGCAGCGTGAACGTCAATGTAGGTGGCGGCACCTGTCATAAAATCAAGAAAGCTATCCAGGATGTATAAGCATGCCAAATTTCAGGTAGATAAGTCCAATCACTGCTGGGATATGAGTGATTTTAGCCCATGTCAAATGAAAAGATGGACGCTGTGCAAAAATGGTTGCAGGTGGCACCACCAGTTTCTTGTATGATAAAGAGCAATGTGAGATCTAAACACATGCAAATTTTTAGAAAGATAAGTCAAACCAGTCCGGAGATATAAGCATGGATGTCTGCAGCATTAAAGTGAATGAAGGTGGTGCCACCCGTCATAAAATCAAGAAAGCTATCAAGGTATATACACATGCCAAATTTCAGGTGAATTAGTCAAACCTCGGCACAGATATCAGTGATTCTAACGCAAGGCAGACAAACAGATGTACGCTGTGCAAAAATGGTTGCCAGTGGCGCCACCATTTTTGTGTATGTTATAAAGCTATCTATGGGTACATTGGTACAAATTTTTTTTCCTGATTGGGTTAATGTGTAAATACAGATGCACAGATGGACGCACTGGAGAGAGGAAAGGTCAGAGGTCAACACCGAATAGTTAGGCACAAGTTCACATGTGACCCGATAATTGGTGTAAGTTTTGGTAAATCAGTCCAGTAGTCTCAGAGGAGTTCTCCTGAAACGAATTGTTGGCAGCGGAACCCGGTCAAAAACATAGTATCCGCAAAACTATTTTTTGGCGGATACAATTATTGATAGAACAAGGCCTACAGGCCTAATGCGAACCTGTGCAAAGTTTAGGAGTATGAAAGGAGGTTTATTTTAAAATTTAATATTGATCCTCTTAAGTCCTGCATATCTACCTTAGTCATTATGATTTCAGCAAAATGGACATTTCAAACCTGCAAGTTTCAGACTAGGACATTTTAAAACCAGAATATGGGTAGTTGACAAGCAACTATGTGTATCCACAGAAATCAGAGTGGGACAGGTGAAGTGAGGCATGGATTAAGTGGCAAGGGGAATAGAGTGAGGTGTGTAGCATATTAGCATGGATGTCTGCAGCTTAAACAGGAATGTAGGCGGTGCCACCTGTCATAAAATTGAGAAAATTGTCCAGGATGTATAAACCTGCAAAATTTCAGTCAAACCACTGCTGAGATATGAATGATTTTATCCCAAGGGAGATGAACAGATGGATGCTGTGCATAAG
The DNA here is from genome assembly GCA_026874595.1 of Sipunculus nudus. Classification (NCBI taxonomy): domain Eukaryota; kingdom Metazoa; phylum Annelida; class Sipuncula; order Golfingiida; family Sipunculidae; genus Sipunculus; species Sipunculus nudus. Next base: position 50,921,160 of record CM049312.1, read on the forward strand.
TGGTTGCAGGTGGCGCCACCAGTTTTGCCTATGATGAAGAGCTATGTGAGATCTATACACAAGCAAAATTTTGGCCAAATCAGTCAAACGTTTTCCGAGATATGAGCTTGGATGTCTGCAGAGTAAATATGAATGTAGGTGGCGCCACCTGTCATAAAATCGAGAAAGCTGTCCAGGATGTATAGACCTGCAAAATTTCAGGTGGAAAAGTTAAACCACTGCTGAGATATGAGTGATTTTATCCAAAGGCAGATGAACAGATGGACGCTGTGCATTAATGGTTATAGGTGGCGCCACCAGTTTTGCCTATGTTGAAGAGCTATGTGAGATCTATACACATGCAAAATTTTGGCCCAATCGGTCAAACATTTTCCGAGATATGAGCTTGGATGTCTGCAGAGTAAATGTGAATGTAGGTGGCGCCACCTGTCATAAAATCGAGAAAGCTGTCCAGGATGTAAAAACCTGCAAAATTTCAGGTGGAAAAGTCAAACCCCTGCTGAGATGAGTGATTTTATCCTTAGGCAGATGAACAGATAGGTGCTGTGCATAAATGGTTGCAGGTGGCGCCACCAGTTTTGCCTATGATGAAGAACTATGTGAGATCTATATACATGCACAATTTTAGCTCAATCAGTCAAACGTTTTCTGAGATATGAGCTTGGATGTCTGCAGAGTAAATGTGAATGTAGGTGGCGCCACCTGTCATAAAATCGAGAAAGCTGTCCAGGAGGTATAAACCTGCAAAATTTCAGTCAAACCACTGCTGAGATATGAATGATTTTATCCCAAGGGAGATGAACAGATCGATGCTGTGCATAAGTGGTTGCAGGTGGCGCCACCAGTTTTGCCTATGATGAAGAGCTATGTGAGATCTATACACAAGCAAAATTTTGGCCCAATCAGTCAAACGTTTTCCGAGATATGAGCTTGGATGTCTGCAGAGTAAATGTGAATGTAGGTGGCGCCACCTGTCATAAAATCGAGAAAGCTGTCCAGGATGTATAGACCTGCAAAATTTCAGGTGGAAAAGTTAAACCACTGCTGAGATATGAGTGATTTTATCCCACGGCAGATGAACAGATGGACCTGTGCATTAATGGTTATAGGTGGCGCCACCAGTTTTGCCTATGTTGAAGAGCTATGTGAGATCTATACACATGCAAAATTTTGGCCCAATCGGTCAAACATTTTCCGAGATATGAGCTTGGATGTCTGCAGAGTAAATGTGAATGTAGGTGGCGCCACCTGTCATAAAATCGAGAAAGCTGTCCAGGATGTAAAAACCTGCAAAATTTCAGGTGGAAAAGTCAAACCCCTGCTGAGATGAGTGATTTTATCCTAAGGCAGATGAACAGATAGGTGCTGTGCATAAATGGTTGCAGGTGGCGCCACCAGTTTTGCCTATGATGAAGAGCTATGTGAGATCTATATACATGCACAATTTTAGCCCAATCAGTCAAACGTTTTCCGAGATATGAGCTTGGATGTCTGCAGAGTAAATGTGAATGTAGGTGGTGCCACCTGTCATAAAATCGAGAAAACTGTCCAGGATGTATAAACCTGCAAAATTTCAGTCAAACCACTGCTGAGATATGAATGATTTTATCCCAAGGGAGATGAACAGATGGATGCTGTGCATAAGTGGTTGCAGGTGGCGCCACCAGTTTTGTCTATGATGAAGAGCTATGTGAGATCTATACACAAGCAAAATTTTGGCCCAATCAGTCAAACGTTTTCCGAGATATGAGCTTGGATGTCTGCAGAGTAAATGTGAATGTAGGTGGCGCAACCTGTCCTAAAATCGAGAAAGCTGTCCAGGATGTATAGACCTGCAAAATTTCAGGTGGAAAAGTTAAACCACTGCTGAGATATGAGTGATTTTATCCCACGGCAGATGAACAGATGGACGCTGTGCATTAATGGTTATAGGTGGCGCCACCAGTTTTGCCTATGTTGAAGAGCTATGTGAGATCTATACACATGCAAAATTTTGGCCCAATCGGTCAAACATTTTCCGAGATATGAGCTTGGATGTCTGCAGAGTAAATGTGAATGTAGGTGGCGCCACCTGTCATAAAATCGAGAAAGCTGTCCAGGATGTAAAAACCTGCAAAATTTCAGGTGGAAAAGTCAAACCCCTGCTGAGATGAGTGATTTTATCCTAAGGCAGATGAACAGATAGGTGCTGTGCATAAATGGTTGCAGGTGGCGCCACCAGTTTTGCCTATGATGAAGAGCTATGTGAGATCTATATACATGCACAATTTTAGCTCAATCAATCAAACGGTTCCCAAGATATGAGCTTGGATGTCTGCAGAGTAAACGTGAATGTAGGTGGCACCACCTGTCATAAAATCAAGAAAGCTGTCCAGGATGTATAAACCTGCAAAATTTTAGGCAGATATGTCAAACCACTGCCGAGATATGAGTGATTTTATCCCATGGCAGACAAACAGACGGATGCTGTGCAAAAATGGTTGCAGGTGGCACCACCAGTTTTCTCTATAATTAAGGGGGTTTATGTGTGGAAATAGACGCACAAATGGTCACTGGGCAGAGAGGCAAGGTCAGAGGTCAACGCCAATTGGTTAGGCACCATTTCACATGTGACCTGAAAATTGGTGTAAGTTTCCGAAAAATCAGTCCAGTTGTCTCAGAGGAGTTCTCCAGAAACAAATACGTTGGTGGCTGCAGTGGCGGAACCTGGTCATAAAACATAGTATCCGCAAAACTTTGTATAAATATGCCCAATTTTTAGGCTGATATTTCAAATTCCTCTGTAAAAATAAGCAGGCACATACACTGTGAAAAAAATTCATTGTAGGTGGCGACACCTGTCTTGTGAATGAGAAAGCCATCAAAGACACATAGACAGGTCAAAATACCAGGCAAATACATCAAACTTACCTCGAGTCTGATGCATGGGGCTGATGAGGCTTAGGAGAGGAGGCATTTAACCCTAGTGAACTGTGACAAATTTGCTGGCTCAGGCTACTGCATTGAGTGAACTCATGACCTGCACCTGGCTAGACCGAGTAAACTTTTGACCTGTACCTGGCTGCCCTGAGTGAACTCTTGACCTGTTGTATAATCTGACACAGTTGGCAGTCTGCCAAAGCTATAAAAAGATCCAGGCTGAACTTTGGTACCAAATCTGATGCACTGGGCAGTCTGCTAATGCTATAAATAGAATGCAGCTACTGCACTGAGTGAACTCCTGACTTATACCTGGCTGCACTGAGTGAACTCATGACCTGTTGCCTAATCTGATACAGTTGGCAGTCTGCCAAAGCTATAAATAGATCCAGACTGACCTTTGGCCTGTTGCCAAATCCGAAATAGCAGCCACACCATTGCATAAGCTCACAGATTGGCTCCACATGCAGCCTAGAGAGGCATGACACCCATGAGGTGATCACATGGTGCCCATGAGGTGTTCACATGTCACCCATGAGGTGATTACATGCCTTGTGCTTGGCTGCACTGATTGAACTCTTGACCTATAATTGGCTGCACTGAATGAACTGTTGATCTGTTCCAAATCTGAAACAGTTGGCAGTTTCTCAACCTATTTAAAGATACAGACCCAATCTTGGTCTGTTGGTAAATCTGTTTATACATACTGAAAGACTTAGGCTAAAATGTTTTTTTTTTCAAGCTGACATATTCATAAGCATTTTATTAAAATATCTAGAATAATAAAAGATGCAGTCCTTTCATTGTTACAGGTCCAATAATTCTGCCAAAAATCATTCAAGTAAACTTGACCAAAGGCCACTTAGGAATAATTTTTTGTGCAATGTTACAGAAATTATAATTGAAACAATAATTTTGTAGAAGAACAGTTTTGCAGTCCTCAGTTTGAAATAGACATAATAGACATAATAATGGCCATAAGACCAACTTAAACTTTCCTTATATGATTGAAAGAACCATGTCATAGGATAATTCTTTTGAAAAATTGAACGATTCAACTTGACAATTTCATCATAAACATTTTAAGCTGAAAGAGGCTAAAATTATGAGGTTTTTGCCCCAAAAAAAACCAGGTCAATGTAGGTGGCACCACAAAATCTGCAACTTAAAATATGAGACATGTTACCAACATTTGCACAATACCTGGTAATCCTAGCTTCTGTCATTTCTGAGATTACTATGTCAGTATGCTTACTTGGCCAAATGACTGTTAAAATTTGTGTAACTCCACTAAAATTCATCAAATGCAAACCATTTGAACAAACTTTTTTCCCTATAAAATCTAAGTAAATGCAGACAACAAAATAATAAACTAAATCCCACAACATTTGATATGTGACAGATTATTGCATAAAATCTGGGGATGGTAGCTCCTGCTATTCCTGAGAAATTATTGGTTAATGTACAGATGACCATTGACCCCCGTACAAAAAAAGGTCAATGCAGGAGGTGCCACCAATACATGAATATCATATATGACTCGATGTGACCAACACTGGCATAAAATTTGGTGATGATAGCTCCGTCCGTTTCTGAGAATGTCATTTTAGTATGCTTTTTTGGACAGATGACTAAGTTCAACTTCCTGTAACTCAGCCAAAATTCACCTAACTATTCGAACAAACTTGAGAGTGATGGTATAAAAGATTATTTCTGTGAAATATTGAACAATTTGGTTTGACCATTTTGGAGTAGAAGATTTTAAAGGTTTTTAGCCTTTTCTCTATAAAATCTAAGAAAATGCAGTTGGCAAAAAAAAAGCATAATCAGATGGAGTTTTTTATATGACAAATTTTTTGCATAAAATCTTGTGATGCTAACTCTTGCTGTTTTCAAGATAGTATGGGTTAACGTACAGACGACGGACGACGCCACACCATCGCATAAGCTCACAGGTTCGCTAAAAATCATCACAGTAACTTAAAAAACACCATTGTATCTATATGCATCTAAAATATAATCTGTGCATGTCCCTCATGGGACCTAGATGGCTTATTATTCCACATAGAGATATGGGACAAGGAGGCTGCTCTACCATTCAAACTGCGGCCGATATGGTTGACTAGACAGCGTCAGTGTCGATCTGTGGCTCATTTGAGCTGGTGGCTGTATTCGCCTGCTGCTGGGCACTGGCGGCCAAATAAATATAAGGATATAAACAGTAAGAAAATGTCTTTATTGCTTATGGCTCACCAAGTAGGCTAGCCCATTTAGAATGGACTCCTCAATTGCATTTTTTAGTGACTAGCGCAATGTGACTAAGAAATTTGTTGCATCACCATTGGAGGCTTTATGTAGACAGGATTCTGAACATGCTCCCTTGTACTTAATTTAAGTGCCATAACATTGTTTGCTTTAGTGTTTCATCCTCAGGGGACTGAGCCCTTGCTCTCGGCCTCTCGTGCTCTCTACACTCCGGAGAGAGCCCTAGTAAGAGGTGTTTGAAAACTGGAGAATTCGAATGGACAATAAAACTATGATATCTCGGCTAATAAAGTGTCAAATCATACAAAGTCAACATTGTTCTGTCCCTTAAACAATCAATTTAGAAAGGGCTCCATCTGAAGCGGGGTGGACCATCATGTCTGGTGGGGATTTCCCCGAGTTCCCCACATAATACGTCATAAACGTCATACACACCACCTGCTGTCTGCATGTTTTAACTATGTAGGTTCAGGGGGCCGTCTCACATGTAAGAATAGAAAACTTGTACTTACACATCATGTCACTTGTTACCAACTATGCTGAGACAGACCCTCTTATGAAACATGTCACAAGATAAACAGAATTTTTAAAGGGGCCTTAGCACCTATCTGACCTTTATGAACCAAAGGTAGACCCTTGGAGCTTTTATAAAAATAGGCCAGAAAACATGGATATCACCACACACATGCTGCTTGTTCTGTTTATACCAACCTGTTTATAAAAAGTGGGGACCTGCCAAATTAATCAAAACAAACCAAAAAAGGGCATAGACAGCAAGTCAGATAGGCCAGAGCTTTGTAATTGGCGTTTTGAATAAAGTGACCTTTCTACCTCTGCATATTTGCAACCTACCACCTTAGATTACATGTTTTTCCCATTTAACAACATTGCTGTGATTACAAACACGTTATTTATAATCAAGTTCATATATCAAAGAGGCATTATATGCACCTTTCTTAACAAGAATTACCCTTAGATCATTAATATGAATCTGATGATACACAGAGGGAGCCAGAAATCAAATAGATTCTTTTTCAAAAGGTAGGTGAATGGGCACCTTGAAAGGCGGAAGCGCTACTGCGCGTGCTTGGAACAACTGATAGGCTCAGGGAAGCTAAACTTTCAACGTGAGTACTATTTTGGTATTAAAGCATAAATTTTAGCGAAATTTCTTTGTCAGTCGAATACTGACCCTTGGTCCCCCCTAAACACCGCGATGAAACACCACAAAACACCTACTTAACTTCAAAATAGAAGCCAAAGGGATAAATAATCATCTGATGAATATATCTCTGCAATGTTGTGTCATAAATTTATGACATAAAGATAAAACAAGTGTTTCATGCCATGGTCTGTTCACCGGCTGACACGGCAGCCATATTTGCCAGCTATGACGCTGCCTCCTAGTGGTGCATGACGTAAACACTATTGCTTTCTTTTATTTTAAAGGAACAGTGTCACAATTCTGCATTGGCAATTTATTATAATTTATAACCAGTTAGAGCTCTGCAATTATCAAAGATTATCGAATCAATGTTTTGAAAATCTTTGATTATCTGTTTTTATCCTTGAGAATCAGTTCACCTAATTTCATAGATTTGTGCTGGAATATTGCTCATTTCCACATGAAAATTATATTCAAGGTCGGTCTCTCAGTATCCTAGTCTTGCTGTAAGATGATCTAGAATGTTGATTCTAGAATTCACAAGGTTAAAAAAAAATGAATTGTAGTTTATTCTTCACTTTCAAGGTGGCATCAGTGTGAGTGTAAGCAGTCCCCATACTGTACAACTGTCATGTAAAATAATCAATTATTAATCGATAATCTGTTGCCACAAGTTCCAATTAATCATCATAAATCTTTTATCAGATTTCTAACTCTAATACAAGTTGCGAGTGTTTTGCTTCAAATTCGAATTTAAAGGTGTGTTTTTTAGGGGTTTTGTCACACATACCCAAAACGCAGGTGTTTTGGGTGTAAGGCGGACCCTTGACCCTGAATGCAAAAGTCGGCTCGAGTATAGAATCTGATCTTCATTTCCAAGATGGGTCTAAACTGACTGGACCATCTCATATAAGTAGAAGTCAACATAAGCCATGACATGCCTGATGATGTGACATTGACATGCCTCTTACTTCTCCATTACATGAATCCTAAACATCATTACGTCTGTCTGTATACACACATAATATCATGACATAACCTCCACATGTGGACCGGATTCTATACCCGCTCCAAAACGTCTCCTTGTCATACACACAATATATGATTTAATAGGAATTTTTGTCTGGTACAGAATTTTACATTATCCAGTTTACTTGAAGCTTTATATGCGGCGGGGTATCAATGGATTGGATACATACGCCGCATAATAATATGCAGTTAGAGGGGACCCAGATAGCTCATTCTGCGATTATCGCTCACCTTTTCCTGCTGTGACCTGTCTACATGGGTGTCGACCTGCTGTCGGGCTTTCCAGTTGTGCTTCTTTCGGAGACGCCCCATGTCTTTCAAACTGTATAAGCTGTAATGTGATCATACACCACAAGACGGGTGTTGTTTAGTTGTGTTAAACGCCACAATCCAGTGTTTACATCCGTCCATTTGCACGTGTTCTCTTACACTGCACTGGTACCCCCGCTCTATTATGGCCCTCTGCCAATCATGGAAGACGGGTGCACAACGCCATCTTCAGTGCCCATTTGCAACTTCTGACTTTCCGGTAGACTGGTTACAACTCAAAAGTGCACGATCATGCCAGTTGTCATGGACGCTCATGCAGCCTTGGTTGATTATCCGTGAAGAGTTCTTGAAAGATAACTTTCTTTTGTCACTTCTAGTTTTAAAATGTTAAAGATGGAGTTGTTGCACAAAATTTAATGGATGTTTGTATAGGCCTACATAATACGATATACATAAGAAATTTGATATTCCACTGTATGTGGCATAGATTTCTTATTAATATCCATTATTAATATCACATGAAATGTAAAGCCAACTTTTTGCAACTTCCCAAAGCAAATAAAAATGTTTATTTTTCTTACATATATACCTACTAGAGTCGGAACCAGTCTACCACTGAAGATGGCGTAAAGCAGCGTTTCCATGTGCGTGTATATGCGCATATGCGTGAAAAATCGCTCATATGATTTTGTAACTTAAGTATTTCCATGTGTCCGTCTTCGTACATGCGTATCTGCGTATATGCGTGAAAATCGCCATAGGAGCGATTTTCACACATAGGGTCTGCGTGAACTCGGGGATTCAGGGTAAAATGACGTCATTTCACTATCTATTTGTGGAAGGCCTACTTGATCCACTATACAAATATATACGTCTGCCAGTTCACGCATATACGCATATACGCGCACATGGAAATACACCTATTTGTTCACGCATATACGCACATACGCATATACGCGCACATGGAAACGCTGCTTTATGCCCCCGTCTCTATGATAGTCTCTTCAGCTATACGCTGACGGACTAATGGAGACACCCCAGTTAAAAATCATATGAGCGATTTTTCACGCATATACGCAATATACGCGCTCATGGAAACGCTGCTTTACACAGACACACGGTGGCGCCCCGCATTTAGTCTCTATATGATTGGCTGAGGGCCAGTATAGAGCGGGGTACCTGTCTAATGTTCTCCACTAGGAAGTTCTCGGCCGTTTTCGTAAACTTGAACCAAAAACACAAAAAGGTGATTCCGATTGGATCACTGCGGGCAGGTACAGACAAAAAGGATGTCGGATGCCGGAAGTAAAAATTATCGGATTTTATATAATATAACTAGCTGATAGACCCGGTATACCGGGCTTATTACCGGGGTTGGGGAGATTTATAAACTGAGATGTGAAATGTATGCTCATTATTTTATTCTAAAAGTTAACAGAAAATATAGGTTTTCAGTGGGAAACTGTCTCCATAAGATATGTATAAACATTTTGGCACGACTTCCGAATAACTCACGAACCTCTATGAGGCACAACAGTTCTATGAACAAAAAACGTTTCTATGTCCAGCTGCCTGTATCTTAATTTTGCCACTTATTTTTATCTGCCTCTTACTTTTAAATTACATGAATCCTAAACATCATACCGCCCGTCCGTATAAACTCATAACCTGGTGGAGACAATTCGTGAGAGATCCTGCAGTCGCTCCAATATTTTTTAACATTTATTTTGTGGGGCTCTCCTCGTGGCATGAAATTTATACCCCGATATGTTTACCTTGACGACCTGGTCAGTGATGGTGTTTACATTGCGAACCGGAATGAGACGCGGGGGTATTCAGGTTTTCAATGATATTTGAGTGGATTCTATCATTGGACGTATAAAGATTAGGTTGATGTGAGGAACACATGAAAGATAAATTAAATATACGTTGCAAGGAAACTGTTCCTGAAGAAAGAAACAGAAATATTCATACGTCGTAAGCAGCAGAAGCGGACCCAACGGGACTGCATGCAGAGGGCCCGTATTCATTTTCAACCGCCGTAAACCTTTTTTATCGTATCAGACGAATTTTGAGGCCTGAAACCCCCGCCACCACCCCTTGAATTAGGTTTTGTCATTAATCCTCCTGGGTTGAACTCTCCATTTCATAAAGCGAGAAACATGTGTTTTACCCTTTTACTGACCACGCACGTGGGTCAAATCCCTCATTGAAAGCAAGCGTTATTCATATGAACAATAGTCCTTAGTGTTAGAGGTTAAGAGACCACGATGCACGCATTCCGGTGATTGCCGAAGGCAGTTCGGCTGTGCTCGGTAGAAAAACGGAAAAATCACTCAAAATTATATGTATATGAAAAATTATTTATTTTCATATCGCCTATGTCACTGCGGGGATAATATCCTTTAAAATGATGTATGGCACAATATTGTACACAACGCGGTTTTAGAGAACACTGCGAACAAACGTGAACTGATTTCCTTTTATAAGTATTAGATATATATATATATATATATATATATATATATATATATATATATATATATATATATATGAAACCTGGACGTGAAACCTAGGAATTTGATTAAGTATACAGAAATATTATTTATACTCCTTTACTCGTAAAAAAAGTAACATTCATTGCACGAGTAGAAAGTCATTCATCCATCATGTTGCACATTAAAATACAGTATAAAATCCTGTAGGCCTAAGTGAAAGTATTGCTTATATTTCTGAAAAGATATATGCTAGCTGCAGAAGAACAAGCGGGAGCCCCCCCCCCCCCCCCCCCCCCCCCCCATTCCAGCGGGGCAACCTTTTCCTGAAGGGTTCAGACAATTTTCTACCGGCCCGGACGCCTCCCACCCCTTTTTTGAGATCTGAGGACCTTTTCAAAGTTTTCTAATTATAGTCTCCCTGGGTTGGACCCGCTGCCCTCCTTTTTCAAAATCCTGGATCCGCCCTTTCTCAAGAGTAGAGTTCTGCTTGGTTGATTTTGAATACATCGGTACCTTCAGTCTTCATTCATATACTGTGGTTGCCTTTATATCGGCGGGGCTGAATTTTCGCGGTTTTTATATTTTTAAAAGTTTCAAGGGGTTCCTTTTTCGCGCTCTGTCATTGGTCTAGTAATATATTTTATTATCAAAAATAATTTCATTAACCGGCGATTTCATTATTATCTAGGTCTACTATTTCTTTGTCCGGATATCGCATGTTCGAACATTCACAGAAGGCTGAGCCGACGCCTACGGGAAGCATTGACCCCGCTGGCTGTAATTAGTTCAGGGCCGAGGCTCATTAAAACATACTCACGTGTTATTAAGGTGTGTCGAGAAACCAACCTGTAACTACAAAAACGTATATTAAGTTTGTTTAGGGAAACTGTCTTGATAAGGGTATCTTACTCCTGTTAATTAAAAGTCGAGTCGTAATCACCTATTCATACAACAAGGGACGCCTGTAGGTAGCCCGCTTGTTTCAGTATCAAAGGCAGGGATGAGCCCAGAATAATTTGTGTGCCGTTTATGTTGCTAATTACTTCCATATAGTTTCTTACAGTTAAAATCTGGAGCAAACATAATATTCCACTGTTTTACGGCACTTTGGCCCCAAAATGAACTGTGACCTTTCAAATATATTCAAATTCACGTCATCACTAGCCAATCATATATCGTTTGGCGAGTCATGATTTTACATAATTAGTCCTTTATACAGTTACAAGGTGGCGCGACCCTAGCGGCTGCGTTCAAATTTTATTCATTAACATTATTAAATACGGCACAATGAGAAAGAGTACTTCTACTCAATATTCATTTTAAGCGGCATTGGATGTCATCTAACTTGGCACACATACACGTAATTTTAAATTTTACTGCCCAGCGGGCACTGACACTTTCCAGTCATGTGCCGGGGGACAGGAAGAACTGCCGGGCGCATTTGCAAAGGGTCACGGTTTTTGCATCAAAGCCAACCGATATTATTTTAAATGGGCCCTGTCATTCTCCCTGAATCATTAAACGTATATTCACCAGGCTCGTTGAACATCACTACGTAGCAGAAGATAAATCTCAACTGTCGCAAACTATCGGCAGCTTCTGGAATTAATGATCATGGTCTGGTATATAAGCATTTAAAACTGCGTGGATTCAATTTCGCGGTCAGAGAGCCACCGCGAATATCGCGAATTTGAAACCACCGCAAATAAGAAGACAACCGTAGTAGTCACATTGTCTCAGAAGACTGTTAGTTAATTAGGTGGTCAATTAATAAATAATTTAAGATAATAAGAAAAAAAGACAATTTAGATAATTAAGAAAATAGATGATCAAAAGGAGAGAGGGAAAAAAAAAGGAAAAAAAGGATAGATAAAATAAAAAAAAATAGCAAACAAGAAGAGAAATTAATAATTGAATAAATAAATAAATATTTTTTTAATAATAATATATTAATTAATTAATAATTGAATTAATGTCTGCTCTGAAGATTAGAATGACAGTTTGGTAAGCTCCCTCTTAAATTGTACTAGGAGGGTACCCATTCTGCAATTGCCGGCAAAGAATTCCAAGCAAGAATGGTAAGGGGAGATGAACCTAAAAATATAAGTTCTTGGACAAAATTGGGGGAATCTTTTGGAATGATTTATTTTAGTCCTGGCTGTACTTGAGAGCAGGTACGTGCCTGGGGGATGTCTATCATGTGGTTGACCATTTTATAAAACATGGTTAATTGAGCTTTGGTTGCCCTGCATTCTTGGTTTCCCACATGGAACTGGACAGCATAACTGTGACATAACATGTGTAATCGTAGGTTTTGGTGACATATCTGGTCGTTCTCCTCTACACTACCTCTGTCTTCTTCATCTTATCCCCTGACAGGGGACTATATGTGTCTTAAGCATAATCATATTCTAAGCATATTTATTTAAATTGCGCAACATTTTCAGTAATAAAACTGCTGAAAACGAATTACGGCTTATTGAAAGATGACACAATATGAGATAAACTAAAAAAAATAGACATATAAGTAAGCACATGCAAACATAATTTTTTTTAACTTTGATTTGAAGCATTGGAGGGAGTCAGCATCTCTGATACTGCATGGCAGGTAACTTACTAGTATTCCACTTAGATGGTGAAGCACATGCAAACGTTGGATCGCCATATGAAAAGTTACGTGACTTAGCCTGCACGAGAACAGTACCGGATCCGGATTTCAGAGTAAGACTAGGCTGTTGAATATATTTTTATTCGGAAATGTATTAAGGAGCGATGATGTTTATGGCACGACAGGTGAAGGTCAAACTTTTATATAAGATCCTCGTTTTATTGGAAACAAATGTAGAGACTGTCGCACTGGAGTAATAAGATAAGGTAACATTAAAAATAAGATAACATTTATTAGCCTTCAGTTCCAGGTATTAGTTGTTGACTTGCAATTCATAACATAAAATTAATAAATACATAAAAATAACACAGAACGTATTTGACTATGCATGTAAAAATAAGCATGTAAAAAATGTAAAACATAATTCTGCAGGTAAAACACATAATTCAAAACATTAAATATCTAGAAAGTTGTGAGTTAAAAAGTTTAATACTGTATGGCACAAGGAATTTTTTAAAGCGAGTAGTTCTGCAGAATGTTACATCTAAGCGTTTACCTGAAGGAAAAAAACTGAACTCGTTCATGACCTTTGATATAAAGGCCATTGATTTGGTTTCACAGAATTCCTGGTGTGTGGCAAGAGAGGTACTAGTTATTCTACAACTTCCCTTCCTGGTATTATTTAGCTGTTTCTTTAACCTATCAGAAATATACGTAAACCAGCACTCCAGTGCATAAGTTAGGACACTTTAAATTACTGAATTATAAAACATGGAAATAATGGTTTTTATCAATATTTAGCTTTCTTGGATAATAAAGGTAACATAACCTTTTGTTTGCTTTCATGGGTTGATTCAACACGTTCTGTCCAATTCAGATTTCTATCAATAGTACATCCTAAGTATTTATAATTTTCTACAATATCTACATCTTCATTTTTGAATTTGTACTGGGGTAATAACAGAATTTTATCTCCTTAAATCAAAGACAATTTTTTTAGTCTTCTTAACATTTAATTGACGGTAGTGTTCCTCACACCAACCAGTCACATATTGAAGGGTTTTCCTGTAGAGTGATTCATCATTCTTGTGTATCAGACCTAGAATGATTGTGTCATCTGCATATTTGATAATTTTACAAATTGAAAGGCTCACAAACAAATTATATGTATATATAGGATAAAAGAACGGCTGACAGAACGCAGCCTTGTTAGGCACCAGTATTTATGATAATATCAAAAGAAATGTTTTTGCTTGTTCTGACATGTTGTCTTCTATCTGAGAGAAATTCTAGAATCCAAAATCAGGAAGGAGGAATGCTATACCCAGGGAGCTGGTTGATCATGATGTGCGGCTGTATTGTATTGAAGGCTGAAATCTGTTTGCCTTTGTAACGAGATGTGCCGCAATGAATGCGTTGTAAACTATCCAACTTCATAGAGGCCATATAAGATGGAATTGGGGTAGTCCAACCGTGATGAGGTTAGGGCATGAACTGCAAACTCTGCCGCTTCCTGCGTCAGATACTTTAAAGTCTTACCATTGTCCCACAAGTGAAAGTTTGCAGTTTTACAAATAGATGTAATATGTTGGTCTAAACGTTGTGTTGAACCTAAGATGATCCAAGATTCCGCACTGATTCGCTAGGTTTCATGACAGTTCATACAAGACGTAGTGGAAGGGTATTATTTCTTCCCAAATTCGAAGGGCTTCCAATGAGCAGGTATACTCAGATTTTCTGGGTTTAATTTGAGCATAATGGAGCATATCCAGTTATTTACATCCTTAATATACTCCCTAATAAGTTTCATTAATATTAATCCTTTCTTGAGGACAAAGGACAAATAGAGCATCGTCCGCATATTAATGAAAAAATACCTTGGTTTCTGGGTAAATCGGCCAGAGTTAGCATGTAAATGGTGAAGAACAGGGGTCCCAGAACTGAACCCTGAGGGACACCATAAGTCAAGTGACGGATGTCGGACATTTGGCCCTCGATGGTAATAACTTTGGATCGTATATGCAGCTATGAACGAAACCATTCTAACTGTGAGCCCATGATATTATAAGATGCATTCCTTGCAACAAGCGTCCATGATCAATGGTGTCAAAGGCGGCACCGAGATCCAGTAAGACTAAGATAGTCACTCTGCCGATCGACTGCCCTTGGTATGTTATTTGTAACACGAAGGATGGCTGAGCCTGTCATTGTATATGCCGTGGTCTGTAAACCGGTTCATATAGATTATTTGTTTATCTTCGCTTGCTACCTTTTGTTTGCGTTGGAGGAAACCAAAAATGCTATTTGCTTTCTTTGTGATGCGGAGATATTTTTACTCCACTTTAAGCCCTTGGTAATGTTCATTCCATGACACTTGGCATCAGATGTTTGGTCAACCTAGTGGCACTTCAGTTGGTACCTAAACGTGATAGGGTTCCTGAATCTTGTGCAGGACAAGGTACGGGAATTCCACGGGTGGACCTCCATATCCCATCTCAGCTCCCACTTGGACAATTTGTTGAGGTCCTCTTGCAAATGATGACCATTCCTATGGTCCCATATTTCTCTGCAGACCTACTAAAGATTGTAAATGAAATTCACAAAAAGGAGGAGCCTCAAAACAGTACCATGTGTACACCGAACTGATGCATTGTTGGATTTGGTTCCACAAAGCACTACCTGCTGGGAATGCACTGATCCATGCATGTGTCGATATTTGTATTCCATAATGTTAAGGCTTCCGAATGAGACACTCACGGGTCACCTTGTCGAAGACCCTTAAAAACTGAGATGTCGCGTGATGTTACTTGCTGTGTTTAGGTCCTGGATTTAACTGCAAAAACTGTTGAGTGAGACTGGCCTGTAGTTTAAGGAATGTTCCTGTCTCATTCCTTAACGACGGATGTTATGATGACATAACTCTAGTCATCAGGAACATAACCTCATACAGACTCTTGGTTAAAATTCGATGTTTTCACTTATATAACCCATAGCAGGGATGGGTGCCCCAGACGGAGATGGTACATTCCGCAAATCTTCTTTGGTGAATACAGACTGTTGCTTGGTATTAAAAATGGCGGCCTAAATTACCTGTCGCTGCTGAATGTAGTCCCCCAGGCGTCTCAGAGGGGTGATGCCGTGTTATCCATTCTTAATGACTTGATGTAAATTCAGAATCTCCTCTGGTTGGTACTACTACTGTCCACAGAATCACTTTCTCCTGGAGGGTCAATCAAGTTGTTAATGTAGCCCCAGTAGTTCTGTCGTTTCTCTGTCTTCACTTGGCTTTGGCTTTGGTGTATCTCTCCCTTGTCGTTGACTTGAGAAGTACGAAAAGTCTTAAAAGTTTTTTCTTTTTGTTCTAAATATGGGGTGTTAACCAGGGTTTAGCATGTACATTACTTCGTATCAGTCTAGTTAGAGTGTGTTCATGAATGAGAGCATTCAGATAGGACTTAACTTCTCCAAGAGATTATTCGAACCAAGACAACCAGCCCTTCAATGATGTTGTATTTATATCATCCTAAACAGCCCATTATCTTAACATTAGGATACATGTGATGAATTAGCACTAAAGAATACATGTTGTGATCTCACGACCCAGACTGAAACTCCCGTCTCTGTGATAACGAGTCATTTCCTGTATCGCGTACAAGTTTGCTGCGTCCAGTTACCCGTGCGAGCCATTCTTGTATTCATGCGGTTAGAAATTCAAGAAACATGCGGAGGGATTCACCAATATGCTGAAATAAAACGAAATTTTTCTCACTCGTGTTAAGTGTTGTTAGAAAGTATACTTAAAATGCAAACGATTGGTCTGATTTTGTCAATTGACAGCGTACTTGAAGGCAATGAGGCGATGTCAGAAATGAAGAAAATATTTGCATCCTCATAGAGCCTTCAATTGCGTTCCTCCCTGAAGGATGTTACGGCACTCTGACAGCCAGTACGCTGGTTGTAGACTCTCTAATGTCAGAGGGCCGAAATGGCGCTAGGGGAGGTTTTGGTTTGCGGGCAATGACCTCCGTATTCATGTTGTTGACGGTCCAGGAAAATCTCTTCAACAGTTGATATTTGTTAAAGAGAGTGTTGGTGATGAGAGTATTGGTTCATGGAGCAACAGAGCTAGACGATTTATTAGCCGTTATTGTTTAACTTGCCTGTCCTTGATGTTCGATGGATCCGCGGTCAGGTATCACGCTGATAACCGACCCTGACGTTGACATCGCCAAATAAGATGTCCACAGTTCCAGGAAGCCGAACAACTTGGTCACAATACTGGTTTTATAACTGTCCCTAAGCATAAGGGTACGTGTTGGGGCATATGTCAGAGTTTACATGAAGACTCAGCAACTGATCTGTGCCCTTTGTTGAGGATTCTGTCATGGGCAGCAGACATGTTTTACTGTGAAGTCCACTCTCATGTTCTCTCCTGCAATACAAGTCCTTACCTCATTGCCCTCTTCTCATGGAGGACTCTTCCATCTAAAAGCCTTGTCTCCTGACAATATTGACATCTGGAAATTAAACAAGACCCGCAAATATTTCAGAGACCTGCTGTATTTTATTTGTGAGGCCAGCCATCACAGACATGCTGTTCTAGCTTGCAACAAGAAGTGCTGGCGATTCTTTCTGTTGCGAGTGTTCTCTGGTGCACTATTTTATAAGCAGGCGGTACCTGATCAGTGGAGGGCGATGTCTCCTCCTACCGTCAGAGACAACCCGTGTCGTCTTTCTCTTCGCAAGTCGAGATCAGGCTTACAACTTGTTGTAGTTTGCTTTCTAATTCGGGGGGGGGGGGGGGGGGGGGGATTCGGATGGGAGAGAGTGTACTTGCACAATTTAAATAAATAAAACAACACAGTCTAACTGAAATATAAATTAGATTCTTAACCTCCAGATAATCAAACTGCAATATTTCTGCTTAGGTTATACATGAAATTAAAATATACATACCCAGCTAAAAAGAATGACTGCTGTTCAAAGTCGGTGGCCACACCAGGTAGCAGACACAATCCAAACCGACCCTGGTATTGAGGTTCCCAGGAGCTGGGGTCAGCACTTGGGCTGACATCTACCTTGAAGAGCTGACATCCAAGAGAACTCAAACCCTCATGGTCACCAGTTTTGATGCAAAGCGGGCGGAGTCACTAGCCGCCTGTGATTGGCTGATAGCCTTTGGTCAGTTGATTGACAACTGAACCTTTATACAACAGCCATTGACAGAAGACAGCACGGAAGTTACACCGTAACTGCTGTCTCCCGTGTTGTTTCTTTACCTAGGCACGAAGATGACGTGTATTCTCCATGGCGCAAGAAGCCTATGCAGAGGTACATGGACTTTTGGGTTGCCCATGCGTGAAACACGCTGATGGACTCTACCAGAAAGGTCATGGAAGTTGCCGGAAAGCCTTGTAGTCTTTGTCTATCCGCCAACGGGGCTCCACTCCGAATTTCTGTCAGGGATGACCACCTTGGCCTCTTTCCTCTCCAAAGGCAGTGGAACTATTTACCCATACCTGGAAGTCTGTTACACGTGAAGGCGTCTCCACACACTGGTGGCACTGTTGTGCCACATGTCTTGGGAATACCGTTTATCTGAGTTCCTTTCAGATCCTTGCTGAGACGATGCTCAGTCTCTGGGTGTCGAGACAAGACGGCACACTGAGAGAGGCTTACGCATTGTACTGGCAGAGAAAACCTACTCCGCCTTCTTTTCACAATGATTTAGCAAGCGGCGGAGAAGAAAGTAAATTACATCAATAGACCAATAAACAAACAGAGTATTCTACAAAACAATTCATCTGATTTGTTTTAGTGAATGTGTCTGATTCTTCTTATGTTTGGTCCTTCTGAGTCAAATGCCAGTTAATAGGGCATACCTAACTGACTAACTAACTAACTAAATATATGTATATATTTGTTTTAAATATATATATATGTATTTATATATTTGCATCTTACGGTGTCATATTTACGGGAACCGACTCACTTGGTCGCTCATTTTTTTTTTTTTTTTGCTCAGATTTGATTTGGGTTTTTTTTCTTCAAAATTTTAAACTATTTCTTCAGTTTTTATTTCATTTAATCTACACTGAACATGATGCACGACATAAGGCATCTCTCAAATCAACTACATTGAAAATTAAGATACACCATATTATTAACGCTGTACATACATATAAGCTGAGCTCTCATTTCTAGTGAACCTGACTGACTGAAGATGTTTTAGCTTTATCGAGCAGCTACAGGTAACTGTAGTCAAGACTTAAGCCCTGCGCGCTCCTTAAGCGTAATTTGGAATGAGCCAATGGACGTTATGTCATCAAGCCAAGCAGGAAGCCGCTTAAGACCGCCACCGATTTACCCATACTGGTGACTGAGGAAAGCTACAGTACCCACACCCACAGAGCCCCGAGCAGACCACGCACCGGCACCGGCCCCAGCAGCAGGGACCATCCGATCCAGAGAGCTGAACTCGATCATAAAGACTCTAACGAGCGATCGCTATTTTCGTCATAGGCATTTTAGCAAATCTCTAAGCCTTTGCTTTGGCGTGTTGGCGTATGTCTTTATATCTACCAACTCTCCCTCATTTTGCTGAATTATTCCATTTTCATGTTGTTCATTCCTTCGTGATTCCCTCATTGGGTGAGAAAAAAGCTGCACCATTGTTATATATGCATAACTATTTTTATGCATAACTAAGTACGGGTTGAAGACATCGGTTGGCTATTTGGAAGACCGGTTGTTTCGGTTCTTGTTCACCTACCGCGTAACGCCACAATAAACCACAGGAGAGCCACCGGCTGAACTGTTGTGTAAATGAAGGCCAAGAACACGCCTTGACCTCATCTTACCATCTACCCAAAACCGAGTGCTGGACTAGTAAGGATGCTGTGTAAGCAAGCATAATTCTAATGCAGTGGACCGCATATTCCATGCTGGGGACCCAGTGTGGGTTTTGAACTTTCAAGGTATGCCAAAATGGCTACCAGGCGTCATTGAACTTAGACTAGGCCTCGTGACATTCAGTGTAAAACTGGCACCGACACCAGTCGCCTCACCTGGTCGAACCACCAAACCTGATCTTGAAGGCGGAAGCGAAGGACATATATTCCTCGAATTTGATTGTTTCATTTGTTTTATTCTACAGTTACTTCAATTTAAAATATTGCAACTGGTAAACCTGATAGACATTTGGCTTAAAGGACTGTAAAACTATATATACTTGCTCTCTAAAGGTATGAGGATATGTTATATATGCATAATTATTTATATTATATAAGACTCACAAGTCCCTTACCCGTTCCAACAAAACCATGCGTATGAAACCACACACCCACGACTGCGCATGATCAGAGCCATATTGTAGATTCTTGTAGTTCCGACTGGATAAACGGGTTGTTGCCTCCATGAGATCTCATCGTTTTTATCAAAACTGTATAGTCGTTATTGGGTCCACTTCCTCAATACATGACAACCTTGAAATGGAAGCACCGGAACAAAAATAACATACATTTTGAGCGTTAACCTATAGGCTGACCCTATAAAATTTGTTCCTGCTTACATGGCCAATCCTTAATTTCATAGCGACCCCAATACAACATCGATTAGTTAATGTCGATGCCCATCAATGTTCTTGCTGATCATAATATATGCCATGTAATGGGATAGGATTTGTGTGTGGTGCGACCTGTGTTTAGAGTGACTTGGTTTACTCCTTTGTGGAGTAATTGCAATATTTAAAACGTCTTTGGTAACTCTCGGCTCCTCATGTTCGAGAAATCTATTCAAGATGGATGGACATGCAACATTTCAGGCCGTTACGTTGTACAACTCCTGAGATTTGTGCGATGTTTACTAAAACAGATCTACAGGTAGACGAAAGATAAAATTGATTGTAAGTGGCACCATCAGCCTTGTACACAAAATAGACCATTTAAAGACATATTGGCATGCAAATTTTCAGGCTGGTTCATTGAACCGCCCCTGAGAAAAAGGCACCAATGTAATTTACACAAACGGGAAGGTAGCTGGCTGAACTGTCTGACCTACGACAAAGCTATCCAAAATGGATGGAGATGCCAAATTTCAGATCAATCTACTGAATCACTCCTGAAATATGAATGATTTTCACTCAATGCAAACGCACAGACGTCAGGGGGAAAACGACTGCAGATGGCACCACTGGTTCTGAGTACGAGACGGAGGTATCCAAATCAATGGATGTGCAGAATTTCAGCTCTTGAATCACTGCTTAGATATGACATATAATCACTAAGATGCACAGGTGAACACTGCAGGAAAAAGGAGTGCAGCTGGCGCACCCAATCTTTGTTAGGCACGAGTTCATCTGTGACCCAGTAATTATGCTGGGTTTCAGAAATTTTTGTACAAGGGTCCCAAAGGTCTCAGAGTTGTTCGTCATAGGCGGAACCTGGATGAAAACATAGTATCCGCCAAACTCTGTTTTAGCGATACAATAACCGGACCGTCCGCCCGGGGGCAGCTCTCCAAAACCGAGGAATTTCAGATAAAAAGTAAAATGTTTGGATAAAGTGGAGAATAAAAGTGCTTTCTTCTCAGTTATTTATAGAAATCTGAAAAAAATGCTTCAATTCAAGGCTAGACTTATGTTAATTGTTAAAGTATGGTTTTAATCTTATTTCCTAAGTAAAATTCTGTTTAGATTTGGTGAAAGATTGCTATCATTTATTTACAAAATAATCAGGTCATATTAGCAAGCTATCAGCAGATGAAAACCAGCAGATACAATTGGAATTCATGCAGTGCAGTACAGGTGTAAAACGTGTATTTTAATGTGACTATTGTAAGAACACCAGGACACATACAGGGGTCATTTTAGGTAGGGTCAGGCCTTTTAAAGATTTCGATGGATCAGTGGAAATCCATTATACATAAATAAAGTGCTTCTCCTTGATTACCTCTTGCAAATTCTTTTCATCTTTGTTTGCAAGATGCCGACCAAATGTGCATGCCACTGAAAAGGGTTATAGAAACGTGCACAGAGCTGATAAGGCTGAAAAAGTTCACCAAAACTAGCCACTTTATTTGACCAAAAGAAAAAGGAACTATTAGATGATGCCCCTGATATCAAACCCCTCTTACCACCCAAATGAATAGTCAGAACTGCAGCCATCGAAGCTGTTTTGCCAAATTATATGACCATCCATGTAACTCTGGATTAAATTCATGCAACTGCTAGTGATAAATATCGGTATCAAGCTCGCGGCACTGCAGATGATATATGTGCCAGTTTTGCACATACTTTGGTTTAAGTCTTGCACAGATGCTCTTTGGCGACACTGAAAAGCTATCTACTTCCTTGCAATACAAAAGTACGACACTAAAAGAAGGCCAACAGTATGCATCCCTAACGAAACAGTATCTTGCAAGAGTAGAAGTGTTTCTGAGTTTAATTCATTCTTTCAACGCATACAGAAAGCCAGAAACGGTTGACAATCCAAAGCTTCAAAGGTACCGAATGGCTTCCAAAGAATACTTCCAATGGATGATCAGAGCCTGCTGAACTCAGTCATGTAGAAGATTTCAATATTTTGAGGCAATCCACATGATTCGGGGGAACAAGAAGGGCTGAAAGTTGTACATGATTTGGAAAGCTTTCTTCTTAGTATGGCTAACAACTCGGTTGTTTCTGACGAGATCGTCATTCCTGACACAGTCGGTCAATTATTCAGTGATAAACACATGCGTGTCAGCAAACTCAAACAAGAGCTACATCAATTACTAGACCTTGTTTTGGAACGAAAAACAAACAGTGCAGAGTTTAGAGGTCTGAAAAAGATCACATTTGTTCGCACATGCACTTGACAAACTTCTCGCATCAGCACCAAACTTATGTAAAATCTGCAGTGAACTGGATACACTTTTACAGCTATATTTACAATTCTAGTTACCACCGCTACCGCAAAGAGATCGTTCTCTAGTTCGATGTCCACAATGACTTAAGAGAGGGATGAACGATAAGAAAAGACACGATACGATACGATATCATTTATTGCCAATCAGGAATTTAGTGTAAAGAAACTGATATGTGGCACAACTAAGACAATAATAATAGTAATAATAATAATAATAATAATATGTAAAAAGCATGTGATAAACCACTAGAAAAAAAAATATTTTACATTACATATGCTTATGGAACAAATGCACTGCACTGGGCATGAATGAGTCCCTGAAGCGATTTGTTTTGCACATGAGGGACTGTATACGTCTTCAAGATTCCAACCTTCTGATTGTTCGACTCAACGGATGCTGACTTCTCATCATGGTTTTAAACTTACTCAGTACCTGTAGACAATATCGGTACATTCTTTCAAAGTTTTCTAAGTCTGTACCAATAATACGTTCTGCAGTTTTCTTCGTTCTTTCCAATTTTTCTTTGTTAGTGTCGTGGCAGCTCGTTCGAGCTGCTTGTGGTTCTTTTTACCAATCTGTCTCGACTTAAATATGAATAAATCCAATGTGGGGAAATATTTCGTTTTTATTCATTTCAGTGATCCAAAAACAGTTCCATAATAATGTGTCAAGTGGTATTACTAACATCAATAAGAGTAAAAACGTTTCCACTTCCAGTATACAAATTCTTCTTCTTGCTCTATTCTTACTGTTTCAGCCACCCCATCACACTTTTGACTACTCCATCAATGAAAATGGCATCATCTCAGCCATAATAGTAATACAAAGTCCATACATCCAATACTGCTCACTTGCTTTTCCCCCTAACTGTCCTGAAACCCTGGGGCTTTTATAACTTTTAACTGGACTTGCGTTGCATGGGGTGGTGCAATATTCTTATCTGATGAAATACAGCTTTAGAAGGCTGTAAGGGCCTGATGACACCATGTGTAATAGCAAAGATGGTGGCACAATATTATGGTCACATGACCAGTGTCACAGAATGATTACTATTCCTAATTATTTCCCTGGATTTTTTTCCTGACATTAGCAACACTCAAATTATTCCACCAGCAGGTAATACTTAAGGTTTCCACACTTTATACAACAGATTGGTAAAACAAAGTTAGTTTTATTTTATCAATATGAAAGCAGTTCAGTTTTTTAAGAAAGTACATCCTTTGACTGCCTTTTTTTAGCTCAGCTGACTATAAATTATCTGAGCTATAGTCATGGTCCATTGTCTGTCTGTCCGTCCGTCTATCCGTTAGACTGTCACGTTTTGAAACCGTTAGACCTACGAACCCGAAATTTGGCATACTGTTAGATTTCCCCAACATCTCCTTCCAGACTGAAAACTGAGTCACTGTGACTTCGTACCTTCGAGAAATTAAAGGGACATAATCAGAAGCAATATTATTCCTATTCTTTCACACTATCGGTTCAGTTTTTACAAAAGTTTCACAGCAAAACCATTCCAGCAGACAGTCATATTCCCTCGCATACTACTGTTTAACACCGTGTTATATAGCCCTGTGTGTTGGTATTTAAAACAGGCTGTTTACCATAACAAGGCCGCGTGACCGGAGGTCCAATTATGAGGGGCAACATGCGGTGTTTCAGCCAGCGGGAACATGTATTACATTTTTTTAGCCAAGCCAGTCAGGGCATCTCCTGATGGGCACGTCTTGTTGCTCCGCGCAGCACACGGCCCGACGCCGTTGACACCTGCGATCGCGCCCGGTTCACTGTTTAACACTGGTTTACAGGAATAAGCACACGGTTTCAAGGCAATATTTTGGCAGGTACAGATTTATTTTAAAGGGAAGCTTTTTTTGTGTTAACTCAATATGCTTTATAGATGATTGGGCCCCTTAAAGGAAAAACCTCTGTTTTCCATTAAAACATATTATCACACTTCAGGACTGCCTAATATAAAAAAACACTCATCTGTTTTTCTTCATATTCACCACAAATATTCCCCTATATAGTTCCTATGTACATGCCAGAAATAAGCTTAGGTCAGTATTACATAACTGTATCCGCCAAAACAGAGTTTTGCGGATACTATTTTTTCAGTAGAACGCTGCGGCCGCTGCGGAGGTTTCTGGAGAACTCCTCCATAACCACTGTCGGAATTTTTTTAAATTTCGGAATTATGATTGGGTCATATGTGAACTGCTGCGCCCTAAATTTTGGTTGACCTCTGACCTTACCTCTCTGCCCAGCGTCCATTTGTGCGTCTGTTTCCACACATAAACCCACATATCTCGGGAACCGTTTGACCGATCAAGCTAAAAATTTCGCACAAATGTAGCCCCTTGATAGCTTTATAACATACACCAAAAATGGTGGCGCCACCTGCAGCCATTTTCGCAGTGTCCATCTGTTCATCTGCCGTGGGATAAAATTATTCATATAGCTGCATTGGTTGGACTTATCCACCTGAAATTTGGCAGGTTAATACATCCTGGACAGCTTTCTTGATTTTATGACAGGTGGCGCCACCTACATTTATGTTTACGCTGCAGAAATCCAGGCTTATATCTCAGGACTGGTTTGCTGTATCCTCCTGAAATTTTGCATGTGTATAGATCTCACGTAGCTCTTTTTTATACACAAAACTGGAGGCGCCACCTGCAACGATTTTTGCACAGCGTCCGTCTGTTTGTCTGCCGTGGGATAAAATCACTCATATCTCGTTAGTGGTTTGACTTATCTGCCTAACATTTTGCATGTTTATACATCTTGGATAGCTTTCTGGATTGAAGAGCATGCACAGGGCTTAGTATTGTGTCTAATGCTGTAGTATTGTGTAATGGCTTAGTCGTCTCGCTTTCAGCTGCAGCTGCCATCTAGGTCACCAGACCGAAAAGAGTGCGTAAGTCCTTCCTGGTGGTACATAGCTCCTGCTAAGTCAAGACTCTTACAGTGCCTCCCTGTGGATCACCACGGAAACTGGGTACCCAGCGGACCCAGGCTAAACTGTGAGGGATCTCGAAGCAGGTTATGCCCCAGAGATGCAGTGTGCAGGCCCACTGGCATGTAGACATACCTGGCACTCACTAGTCAACCCCTCACTGCCTTGTGGGGAAAGCCTTTGGCAACAGCTAGGGGTGAGATAACCCTTACAGAAACCTCGAGTGCTGAAGACGGAGATACCAGGCCACACTGCTCACTCTAATAAACCATGGTGCCACGGATTTTCAGCCTTATAGCACTTGGAGTTGGTAATAGACGAAATGGTGCTCGCCCTGTGGGGATCCACCAGGCAGGTGCAGTGCCGGGGTCCGTGCCTCGAAGGAGCCCACCCTCAGCGACTGGAGGTCCCTCAATTACGTCTTGTGGAGTCATGGGACGAAGAGGTAGAGTTACTGACCAAACCACATCAAATACTGATGACAGTGTCGAGCCCAGCCTCAACATCATGCATTGGAATGCAGAAGGGGTCTCGAACAAGAAAATGTAACTGGAACACTTCCTGCATGAGAACAGCATAAACATCTGCTGTATACAAGAGACGCACCTTCAGGAGGGTATGCCTTTTTAAGATCAGAGTGATCACCAAGGTGAAGTAGGTGAAAAAGGAGGGGTAATGACACTTGTAAGAAACACCATCAACACTATTGAAACGAAGACTTCATGGATGGGGTAGAGTACATCCAAAACAAGATATTCACAAACAACAGCCTACTCATGCTGGTCAACTACTACTGCCCTAGTGACAAGAATCTCTCCTTAGATACCACTGAAGTTCAGGACACACGGTTCCTCATCACTGGAGACAATAACAGCCAGTCCCAGAGCTGGGGATACAACACAATGGACAAGAGAGGAGAAGATACAGAGTCATGGCAAGATGAGAACCATCTGATACTAGTCAATGACCCCAAGGACCAATCCACCTATTCTAGACGCTGGCATACAACCACCACACCAGACTTGGCACTCTGCACAGAAGACCTGCATAAGCATCTTACTAGAACAGTTGCACCACAACTTGGGGGAAGTGACCACCGCCCTGTCCTCCTTACTACATCAGGTGACAATACACAGTACGCCACAATACGCGAGGTGGAACTACAAAAAGCTAACTGGAATACCTTCAAAATAAGGACATCTGAGCTAACAAAAGGACTAGCAGTTGAAGGAAGAAACATTAACAACATTGTCAAAGACTTAAATATCAGCATCATCAAAGCAGCCAAAGAAACCATCCCTCGAGGAGTCCGAAAAAACTACTCTCCAGATTGGACCCAGGAGCTAAAATCTACACATAAAAGTCTCACAAGAGCTAGGAAATAGGCTGAAAACAACCCCAGTGAAAGTAACAACATCAAATTACAACAGAGCAAGGCCAAATACCTTAAGACCAAACTAGAGTGTATAAGAATGAGCTGGAGGAAAAAGACAGCCAGTCTCAACATGGAGAAAGACACCAAGCTGTGGAAGTTGATCAGGTCCCTGAATGACCAAGATACTGGAGGACAGCGGATCACCTTTGAGAAAGACAACAAAACAATAACAGGAAGAGATGTCGCAAATGCTTTTGCCAAGACCTCCGCAGAAGAAAGCAACATCAGCGTGCCAAAAGCACTGCAAAAAGAAGCCAGGAAGGAGATAAAAGACAGAATAAGGAATCAGCGAGGAATTGCAGAAGGACATAACCATGGGAGAACCGGAGAAAGCAATCAAATGCCTAAAGAAGAAGAAATCTCCAGGTCAAGACAACATCACCAACGAAATGCTACAACATCTTGGTAACAGTGCCATGAAGAAACTACTTGACATTTTTAACATCAGCTGGAAAATGAGAGAGGTGCCAAAGTATAATCCCTATCCTGAAAAAAAGATTAAGTCAAAGCCCAGGGTTACCGCCCAATCAGCCCAACAAACTGCATCTGCAAAACCATGGAGCGTGTCATCAACCAAAAATGATTCTTCGAGAAGGAAGGTATCATTTGCAGAGAGCAAGGTGCATTCAGAAGATACAGAAGCACTGAGGATCAGGGGACATTTCTGGGGCAGATGATAGAGGATGCATTCCAACGTAAGAAAGTTGTACCGGCAGCATTCATAGACTTGCAGAAAGCTTTTGACAAAGTATGGAAGGATGGACTACTCGTCAAACTACTCCGCAGTGACATCCAAGGGAACATGTACCACTGGATCAAGTCCTACTTGCACAACCGCAGAGCACGAGTCACCGTAGATGGGCACAGTGGACAGAAAGTTTTGCATCGAGAGGGAGTATCACAAGGGGGAGTCCTTTCACCTTCCTTGTTCATCCTCTTCAGGAACGATCTCATCCCAGAACTACCCAGAGGAGTACATGCTTCCCTCTATGCTGATGACCATGTTCTCTGGTGTACAGAAGAGTATGTAACAACAGCCACATACAGAATGCAACTAGACTGACAACTGGTGCATCACCATTAACAAGGAAAAATCAAGCGCCACACTCTTCATAATCTCAAACAAAGCAAAGGTTAGTAAGCTGACCCTGGGAGATGAAAACCTAAAGTATGAAGACCAACAGACATACATAGGGATAACCTTTGACAAAAGACAGACATAGAAACAACACGTTCAGAATGCAGGGACAAAGGCCAGAAGAAAACTGAACATCACGAGAAAACTGGCCGGTACTCAGTGGGGAGCAAATGAGAACATCCTAAAGGGTGTTTACCAAAGCACAGTGCGTCCCCATCTTGATTATGGATCCAACACCTGGATGACTGCTGCCAAGACACATCATCAGATCATGGACAGAGTACAGAACCAGGCCTTACGCATCGTTACGGGGAATGAGATCAACACCAGTCGAGAAGATGCAAGAAACAACGTGCATCCCCCACTGAGTAAGAGAAGAGAATGCAAAGCATTGGTTAACTTGATGAAAGTACGGTCATCCAAGGATCAACCAATGAAAAAGAGTGAAGAAGAACTAAACCCAGGCAGGCTAAAAAGATCCAGCTTTGTTAGAGAAGCAAGGGTACTACAATGGAAGTTCCATACCAGGCTCCCTGCACATGCTGAAACTCTGACCTCCAACATAATATCACCATCGAAAGCAGGAGCAACAGCCGTGACTGTATGTACAACAGCACCACACCTCTCCAACAAAGACGGACACAGCAGCGCAAGCATGAAAGCCCTCACCCTAGCCAAGATGGATGAGAGATACCCAAAGGAAGCATGGTTATGGGTCAACACAGATGGTTCAGCATCAGACGCTATGCTTAAAGGTGGTGCAGGGATGTACTTTGAGTACCCAGATGGTAACTGGCAGAGAGAGGCAATATCTACTGGCCTCCACTGTTCAAACTACAGAGCTGAGGTGGAAGCTCTAGTCCATGCTGCAAACATGCTCAGCTAAGATCTCTGCCAGGATACACAGCTGGTATTTTTAACAGACGCACTGTCAGTCCTTGAGGCAGTAAGAACCGGAAAAGAGCAAAGGCTACAGGAAGCACTACACAAAATCAAGTGCTCAAAAATGGTACTGCAGTGGATCCCCTCACACTGTGGAATACAGGGGAATGAGGAAACTGACGGGATGGCAAAGCTGGGTGCATCTAAAGACCAAGAGGAGAACGCTGATAGCTATGAAGCATTGCACAGACCACCAAAGGTGCAGGACAGCTACCATCAACTGTCAAGACGAGCAAGTAACCATCTTCTGCCTCAGGACAGGACACACCAGGCTGAATCAACACATGTACATAAGGATTTTATCAGTTAAATTCTGAAATTTGAATATAAAAGCTAAAAAATTAGGCTAGTATTTGAAGTTTTTTCAGAGGCTCTATTGTATATTCACTTGCATAATGTCCAGCAGACAGGCCACTTCTGGTCACTGGAGGTCAGCTATGCCAGGGTACCTGATTTGTGAAAGGTAACTTGGGGAGATCGCCTGCTGTAACAGGTGTATAGTCATTCTCATATCAAACCCCCACCCGATCCCCAACCCCCCTTCCCCAAGTGTTGTGCAGTAATTGTTATTGTTTACAATGTACATGTATGTCCTTAAATGTAATGGTGTTTCCTCTCCAATATACAATTTTTTTTCTTGGAATTGTAATTCAAGGAGTAATCCAGAAGAGGCAATATTCTGGTAATATAGCATTTTTAAAGAAATCATGTTTCTGTTCAATAATTTTAGTAAATTGAATACTAAACCCTTCAATATGCATATATTGATAAAATCTGAGCCAAATTATGTTTAAATAAAGGCAAAATTTAAATTCAAAATTTGAATACTGAATCAAATATTGTTTCGAGATGTTTATTGTTTTCAAATTAAAAGATATATTTTTGTGGTAAAAAATAAATACATTTATATGCATAATGTGTTGTTATCTAACAAAATTGAGATATATGATGATGCAATTATAATTATTAATCAACTTTTAAATTCAGATTTTTATGTTATATTGAGAATGTATAAAAATATACAAACATGAAAAAAAATTGTAATAAAAATAAGGAAAACATTTGTTTATTATTTTTCTGCCTTAGCAGAATGGGAGATCAATTTTGTTTGCTTACCAGTCTGTCTATCCATTTTTAACTATTCATGAATTTGTAATGCCGTTTTTATCCTATAAGCACTGTTGAATTTAGTGATTATCCTATATGTATATATTGAGATGTTGAACCACCACCAAGTCCTTGCACCTGTGGACTGGGGACATTAGTTATTTCGCAACTGTATACATTTTATAAAATTTAAAAATATAAATTTAAAAATAAAGATCCATATATATATTTATTTATATATATATATATGTCACAGGACAAACTCCGATCCAGTAGAGAGACCACAACATAATTAGACTTTCTACTAGTAGAATCGGCGATTCTACTAGGACAAACTCCGATCATGGTCTCTACTAGGACAAACTTACCATAATGGTCTAATTTCTGAAACCTGAGATTATGAATAATTAAACACAGTAATATGGTAACCAAATGTTTTATTTATGATTATACACAATATGACTTTCTAAAAGACTAGAGTATATCATGATTGTTTTATATAATATACATGACAACGGTTGTTTATTTGGTTTTTAATGTGGGGTTATACACTGGTTTATGGTAATGGTTGACATGTTAGGTTTTTTTTTGTAAAACCATTATATTAATTCATTGTTTTATGTACTATACTTCTAGATATCTTCTTATTACGCTGTATTATATATGATTGCTCCTTATAGTTTATATAGGGGAAATAAAGATCGGTCATCTGTATGTACTGGTATAAAGTAAGTTTGTGTATAAAGTTAGAAAATTAAAACTAATGATAGTGATTTTTATAAATATAAATAATAGAGTATCTAGAATTCAAGGTGTATGAGACAGCTAGGCATCAACCTATCAATTGTCAATATGGTCAGCTAGACCTTCATTGTTTTGAGATCTAAGGACTTAAGTTTGTACAGGTATGTTCAGTGAACCAAGCTAGGCAGAGTACACAACCATTTTTTTCATATCTAAGGACTTGAGTTTGTAAAAGTATGTTCAATGAACTAAGCTAGGCAGAGTATACAATCAGTTTGATGTATATATTGCAATTTTTCTCTGTGATTTTAGGACAGGATGGGAATGAAATATTCTAGATCTATCCTTATATCAAGGAATTTTACATATATACAAGTAGATAAACAGTTTGTGCTTATATGTTCTTGTGCTTTTATTTGTATTTTTTAGAATATGAACTTGTATGAATTGTACTTAACCAAGGAATGTGTATTTCTGAGAATCAAAGTCTTATTTGAAAATACCTACATTCTGTATCAGTGGTAAATTGATAAACATAAGTAAAGGTGGATATATATATATTGCATGTTTTTGCTGTGAATTTAAGACAGGATGTGAATGAAATATTTTAGATCAATATTAAGGAATTATACATATATACAAGTAGATAAACAGTTTGTGCTTACATGTGCTTGTGCTTATATTTGTAATTTTTTTATCAAATAAAATTGTATGAATATGTTTGAATGAAACATTTAGATGTTTATCTGTGACTTGTATATATAATCTTAGGATATTGTGTTTTATCATATGTGCTTGTATTTATTTTTCTTTATTTTTTCAAATACATAAAACATTTGGTTAAAATATTACTGCGTTTTATTCATTTTTAATCTCAGGTTTTAGGTAAATTAGGTAAATTATGGTAAGTTTCTCCTTGTAGCGACTACAATCGGAGTTTGTCCTAGTAGAGACTACGATCAGAGTTTGTCCCAGTGGAGACTACGATCGGAGTTTGTCCTATAGCAGAATCACAGATTCTACTAGTAGAAAGTCTAATTATGTTGTTGTCTCTGGTTGATCGGAGTTTGTCCTAGTAGAGGCTATGATCGGAGTTTGTCCTAGTAGAATCGCCGATCGGACTTTGTCCTAGTAGGATCGACGATTCTATTGGATCGGAGTTTGTCCTGTGACATATATATATATATATATATATATATATATATATATATATATATATATATATGATGTAATTGAACAAATGTGTATACTGCTGAACTGTCAAAAGTTTATCAAAGCGCCAACCAATGATCATGGTAATAGTACAGATCGTATGTTCACAAACTGCTCACATGCTTCATTTTCAACATAAGGAAACACATGGTCAGATCACAAAATATCATTTGCAACAATTTCTTCCTAATCAATAAAAAACAATCATATCAACCAACCATGGTCTATATTACTTCTTCCTCTCAGACTTTATCTCCATTTGATATTATTATAGATTTTTACCAACAAAGTCAACTTCAGCTGAGCACAGTGACCCATGGGTCCCTAGTTTACATAAGGCGTCTGGGTTATCTATTTAAGTTTATCGTAGAATAACAGTACCAAGATATTTGTATTGTGACACAATCTCTCCAGCATTACCATCAATCAAAGATTCTGCGGATATAGAATGGCACTTGTGTCATCCGCGTTTTTAAAAATGTCACATATCCTGCCTGGGTAGACGCAAAGGAATTTGTGTACAGAATAAATTGCACAGGTGACAGAACACACCCCTTTGGGGCACCCGAACTGATACTGCAGCATGGAAAAGTACATGGCTTTCGGTTTGTTAGAAAGTCCAGAACCCACCTACAAACCCACCTTTTCTGGTTTTTGGTACATTGTATTGGTACAGCATATATGTATTCTGTTTAAGTAAGTGTTCATATACAAAAGGTAATATTGTATACCTATTTGTATACACACACTAGTTCTAGCCATTCTATATGGTAAGCACTCTTCTTGTTTATTCAGGACTTACTGCTCACCAGCTTCCGGAAGTATCTAAGATATATGTTTCCTTCATATGTTATTCGTGTATATGTTTATTATGTTATCCTATTTCATTTTATGTACAATCCTATCATATTTAATGTTCTACTGTTTGTTACATTTGCCATGATTGTAACATTATTGCTACTCACAGGTTTCAAATCAATATCAAGCAAACATTTTTTTCTTCACCAGCATTTTATATCAAGACTGAGATCTCTTAATATTAAAACTAATAACAAGAGTCACAGAGCAACTCAGAAAAAAATTTTTAACTTTGGAGGGGTCTTTGAAAAGTTTAAAATTATCCACTCTTTATATGGCAGACATATGTAATATTGCCTCCTTAAATGTAAGAGGTCTTGGCTGTCCCAAAAAAAGAAGAGAAATATTTCACTGGTTTAATAGAAAAATGTTTAATGTTATACTTCTGCAGGAAACACATAGCAATGTAGACTCTGAAAATAGATGGAAAGCAGAATGGGGTAATCAGATCTATTTTAGTCATGGCACTCCCCAGTCAAGAGGGGTATGTATATTGATTAAAAATGAAGCAGGTATCCAGGTAAAGAATACTATATCAGATGAACATGGAAGATTTGTAATAGTTAATACAAAAATAAATATACATAATGTCACTTTAGTTAATCTATATGGACCTAACAAAGATGAACCACAGTTTTTCACCAGTTTGATTAATATATTATCCGAAATAGAGAAAGATAAATTAATAATTGCGGGTGACTTTAACGTGGTGATGGATCCAACTGTAGATAAAGAAGGAGGAAATCAGCAATCACATGGAAAATCAATAGAGAATTAATCTCACAGTGGGTAGAACATGCTCAGTTAACTGATATATGGCGAGTACAACAACCTGGAATACTAAAATATTCATGGCATAGATATAACCCAAAACCAGTGTTCTCGCGTCTTGATTATTTTTTGATTAGTGATAGTCTCTGTAACTATATAAACTGCTCTGATATTCACCCAGGATATAAAACAGATCACTCATTAATATACATTACTTTAATTTTAAGCATTCACAAACTAGGACCAGGTTACTGGAAACTTAATTGCTCCCTTCTTGAAGATGAAAATTATGTAAAACAAATAAAGAACTGTAATCTACTATACTGAATAATATAGATGCTAACCCATCTCTATTATGGGACACAATAAAATGTCAAGTTAGAGGGGAAACTATATCCTTTGCTGCAAATAAAAACAATTATAATAATAAAATATTAAAATTGGAAAGAAAAATGCAAAAGGCTCAATGTCAGTATAATCTCACCAATAGCACAGAAGACAAACTTAAATGGGAAACTGCGGTAAATAAACACAAGAAAATTATTGAGGAAGAAACTGCAGGCGCCATTGTCAGATGCAGATGCAGATGGTATAATGAAGGTAATAAACCAACTAAATACTTTTTGAATATGGAAAAGAGAAACTATGAATATAAATCTATCATTAGACTAAAAGATGATAATGGCGAAATTCTGACAAATACAAAAGACACCCTTCAGGAACAAGTTAGATTTTATCAATCTTTGTATACTTCTAAAGGTACAAATGAAAATCATAGAGAGGATTTTATATCACTTGAGAACATTAAAACACTGTCTGCCGATGATAAACAAGGTTGCGACCGTGAATTTACTTCTACAGAATTATTTACAACGCTAAAATCTCTTCAGCTTAATAAAACACCTGGACCTGATGGTCTTCCTGCAGAATTTTACAGAGTCTTTTGGGAAGAATTAAAAGAATATTATATAAATGCAATAACTCATTCCTTCAATATATGTACTCTGCCATCTACTATGCGACAAGGCATTCTTTGTTTAATCCCAAATAAAGGCAAAGATACACTACTTTTGAAGAATTGGCGTCCCCTTTCAATGTTAAATACTGATTATAAGATTATCGCTAAAACTCTAGCTAATAGACTTAAAAATGTACTAGAAAAATTTATAAGTCCAGACCAAACAGGATTTATTAAAAATAGATATATTGGAGAAAATATTTTAAAAATCACAGACTTATTTGCCTATTCAAAAAAACACTATATAGAGTGCTATTTCATATCTATAGATTTTGAAAAAGCTTTCGATTTCTTAGAATGGACCCACATTCAAAAAACTTTAGATTTATTTAATTTTGGAAATATATTTAAAAAATGGATAAATATTCTCTATTCTGATATCAGCAGTTGTATAATAAACAGAGGTTGGGCATCAGATTATTTCACAATAACTCGTGGCGTTAGACAAGGATGTCCTTTGTCTCCATATTTATTTATTTTAGCTTCTGAAATATTAGCAATTAAAATTCGGAATAATTCAAAAATTAGTGGGATAACAGTTGGAGATAAAGAACACAAATTAATTCAATATGCTGACGATACCGCTCTGTTTTTGACAGGAGGTTATCATTCAATAAAGGAAGCTATTTCAACATTTAAACATTTTCAGGAAATATCAGGCCTTAAGGTAAACTTGGACAAAACTGTAATTATTCCAGTACTGGATCAGGAAATCAATAATGTATATCAGAATATACAGAATTTGGGACTGAAATGGTGTACAAATCCTATTAAAATTCTGGGTATTTACTTACATCCAGACTGGCGGATAATGAAAGATATCAATTACAAAGAAATTCTGAGTAAAATAAAATCAACTGTAAATATATGGTCAACAAGATCAATGACACTATCAGGTAAAATAGCTATTATAAAAACTCATATCTTGTCACAGTTAATATATGCCTTACAAGTTCTGCCAAATCCTCCATCAAGTTATATTAAAGAAATTGAATATTTGTTGTATAAGTTCATATGGGGAAAGCAGGATAAAATAAAAAGATCAACATTAATTGCACCATTAGATAAAGGGGGGCTAAGCATGACTCATTTAAAATCCAAAATGGCAGCATTAAAAATTGCATGGATCAAAAGATTTGTTTCTGGACCAATTGATGATGGATGGAGACAAATAGGTTAATGTGCAGCTTAAAAAATTAGGCCCTTTTATATTCAAATGCAACTTAAAATCTCAAGACTTCAGTTATTTCAAGAATACATGCCATACATTCTGGAAAGAAGTACTTGAGATATGGGGGAAATATAACTTTAAAAATGTAAACTCATGTGATGAAATATTATCAGAAGTAATATTCTTTAATTCTCATATAAAAGTAGGCAATAATATTGTTTATAATGAAACTTTGCATAAAGCAGGAATAACATGTATTAAAGACATCACTAAGCAAAATGGAAATAAATATTTATTTGTATCCCACACTGAATTAAAAGAGAAGTTTCATATAAGTATAAATAAAATGCAATATATGAGCATTATAGATGCAATTCCATCTCATTGGAGGAAAATGGTAATCAGGAATGAACTTCATTCAAGTCCCACATATAAATCAAGTTTTGAAAGAATCATTGAGATGAAAAGGGTAACACATACAGTATATACAGAATTAGTACTTAATATATATACCAAACCCTTGAAAATTATAGAAAAATGGAACAGAGATTTAAACGGTGATTACCATGATCTCCTATTTGAGGCCTTTAAGAACATAAAAAAAATAACAATATCAGAAGATTTAAGAATGTTCCAGTTCATAAATACTTCACAGATGCATAGCCTTAAACCCTTTTTTATATCTTATTGGAAAAAAAGAACCCACACTTTGCTCTTTATGCATGTCTGAGAAGGAAACTTTGCTACATTTATTTTATGACTGTAGAGAAACACAAAAACTAATTTCCCAAATGAAGAACTGGCTGTCAAGATTTCATATCATGGTGAATGAAGAACTTTTTAATGAAACAACTGTAATTTTTAACAAAACCAATAACTGTATGACTGATATGTTGTTCCTTCTTATAAAGAGATACATATACACTTGTAAGTGTAATAATGCAAAACCGGTTTTCACTAATTTAAAACTATATATTGAAAAGATCTACAACACTGAGAAGAAAATTGCAGCAAAAAATAGTAAAACCGCCTCTCATAGAAAAAAATGGGGCACACTAAATAATTTGTTTATATTGGCTGACAATAACTGAAACTTACAATCAATTTTTAATAAAATATCACTTGTGTGTAGAGTTGTTAAGCATGTTATGTCTATTAGGCATGTAATTTATGCTTTGTATTTTTGGCTATGTAATGATGTATGTGTTACAAGTACCTGTACATGTAATTGTATGTTTTCATGTTTGTAACTGTTAATAAGTTGTAATGTTATTGTTTCATTGAAAAAAAAAAAAAAAAGGTAATATTGTCAGTAGACTCTTCCTGGTCTATAAGCAAACTGATGTGTGTCCAAGTAACACCCACATGTTGCTTAATGTCCTTCAGAACAAGTTTTTTCTAGACATTTATTGGCGATTGAAGTGAGTGGTATACCGGTCAGCTGGTTTATCCTTCTGTAGCACTGAACAATGGTTGCTGTTTCCCATAGCTCTGGTTATTGTACATACAATCTTTGAACACGTACAGGTGCCAAAGTTGAAGCACCATCCGGGCCGGAGGCCTTTCTCTTAATTGTTCAGAACGCAAAATGCAGACCTGATTGCACTTTCACTAAATTCATGCACAACATTATTATCCATAACATTTTTATGTTATATATATATATATATATATATATATATATATATATTAGTATCTGACTTAGCCCCCCCCCCCCCCCCCCCCGCTACGCCCCTACAGTCAGTAGGCCTATACAAAAACAAAACCAACCATTAATTTTATATTCAGCCCACGATAACTACTGTAAACTTTAAGCTTTGTTATTTATTTTTTTTTTTTTTTCATGGATTGTACAACTAGTTTTTACAACTAATCTAGGCACTCTTCATGGCTCAGGTGGTGGCGCTCGGTAGTGTCTATATAGGTGGAGAGAACAGGAGTACCACCGGTCTTGGATATAGCTTTTTTGTGAAATAGAGGAAGTATTAGATTGCGGAAATGCGACCTTTATACAGTTTTATTTAACATTTTTCACACACACCAATCCTTCAGAGACCCGGCCATGTCCTTTTTACCCCATGGCAGGATGTTTAAAACATTTATGATTTGCGGAGTAACACCTGAAAATTAAATTACATTCAGATTTTCCAACAAATTTTCAAAGACATATACATTCATATTTTTCTGCAGTGCCGTGAGAGAAAATGTAATTTTCCACATTTAATTGGACTTGTCCAGCTCGCGCCACAATTTTCTAGTGTAAATGGGGCTATCTTTTTTAATTATAATGTCAACATTTTCATTTTATTTATGTATTTATCTTTATATGTATATGTAGGATAAATTAACTAGATAGTGACGATCCTTAATCAAATTTATTATTTAAATTATACTCAAGGCTTTTGGAATGGAACAAATAAATTTAAATGACAGTCGGACTTAAATAATGATATCATTATATTGAACATGCTGAAAAATGCATGTATTAAATATGATTTAACAATTTTTTACAATAATTTTTTTTAACAATGAATAATATATATAGGCCTATGCACTTGATTTTAAATGCCACGTGGAGACTTTCGGAACGATTGTGAGTTTGACCTGACGGTAGTGAATGGAGCTTCTTGTAAAAGCCGCTTGGTGACGCAGTCATGGCGGGGGCCGTGGAAGAGGAGGAGATCATGGACGATGCTTTATTAAATTCTGTGTTAACATTTTCTCCAGAAGTTCAGCAAGCAATTGAAGAGGTTGTGTATTTTGAATTTGTCTTTAATTTAGCAGCTCTTGTGATACCATCGGACCCCACGATCTCGCGTTGGCGTCAAATGTTTACAATCACTGCCATCCGGTTTGACAGCTTGATGAATCCCCCGTTATCGCCCGCATCCCCCCCCCCCCCCCGCCCCCCGTACACCTGACATCCCTGGCCCCACTCGAAAATAAGAGCACAACCACCACTTGGACTTGTTGCTGGGCTCTACCACCGTATGTTTGACAAATGTCATCAATTGATATGATAATGCAATTAATGTTAGCAAAAATATATGAATGATAATTGATATCTGTTGTTGTTAGAAGTTCTACCGTTAATTATTGTTATTGTAATGATCACGTCAAATGATGACATCTGTCAAAGGCTGGGTGGAAGCACTTTGGCCTGATGCTGGTCAGAATACTGACAGCTGTCAACCCAGTGTAGCATTCGGCCAGAAGTCCTAGTGCAAGGTGCTCAAATTAAATAATAGGTTGACTCCACTTTTTTCTGCAACCTTTAATGACTTTAGTAGAACTTTATCGTAGCCATCATGCGTTTTCAACATAACGCATACAAGGTTTCAGCATAATTGCAGTGACAGCTGCTATTTAGGGAATATAACATATATAAACATAAAAAATATTAAATATTCGACCAATCCATGTATGTTCTGCTAAATAATTCCTATATATAATAGCTCGGCCATTAGTGCAAACTTGAGCTGTTTTACTTCAGCAAAATGTAAGATGGCAGTCTGTTTATGTCACATGACATAAAACTCTTTCGGATTTTGCTTAATTTTTGGCTAACTGCATTTTCTTTGATTTTATAGGGAAAAAGCTTAAAAACCTTTAAAAATCTTCTTCTCCAAAACTGTCCAGCCAAATTGTCCAATATTTTACAGAAATGATCCCTGGAACAATCTCTCTCAAGTTTGTTCGAATGGTTTAAGTTCGGTGATTTTTGGCCGAGTTATGGGAAGTTGAACTTAGTCATCTGTCCAAAAAAGCATACTAAAATTACAATCTCAGAAACGGCTGGAGCTATCATCACCAAATTTTATGCCAATGTTTGTCACATGAGTCCTATCTAAAATTGAGGTATTGGTGGTGCCACCTGCATCAGCCTTTTTTGTACCGGGGTCATCAGTGCCCTTATCATACTGAGGGCTACAAAAAACTTCTTCTCTGAATCCTTATGGCCAATTCGTTTAATATCGCACAGAAATTATCTTAGGGTAGTGCTTTCTAAAGTTTGTTCAAAAGGTCTCAGTTCAGTGACTTTTGGCTGAGTTATTGGAAGCTGAATTTAGTCATATGCCATAACAGCCCATTTTAGCTCAGTGACTACAAAGATCTTCTTCTCAAAAACCACTAGGCCAAATTCTTAAATGTCACACATTGATTATCCTTAGATGTTGATAATTTAAGTTTGTTCAAATGGTTTTGGTTCGGTGATTTTTGGCCAAGTTATGGGAAGCTTAACTTTGCCATTTTTCTGTATTTTCCTTAAATGAGTTATAAACCTGCAAAACATTTATCGACTGACACCACTGAGGCTAATTTGTTTAATATTTTACAAGAATAATCCCCTGAATAATTCTTATAATAATTGTCTTTTATGGTTCCAGTGAATGAATTTTGGCTGAATTATATAGATTGAATTGAGTCATTTTACCATATATGTTAGCTGTGTGGAGCATATACATCTAGCCTGGCACCAGTTTATCAGCATTGGTTACATCATGCCACTAGACATTTATATTTCAGGTTATATATAATAAATATGGACAAGAATGTTTTTTAAAACCTTTTTAAAAATGTAGATTTATGATTTTAGATATTCCTCATGCCCGGCAATGTATACAATCACAGGTATACAACTCTCTATGGGTATATAAAGATGGCTGTACATGGACTATAAATAATTGGTATCCATACTCTACTTAATTCAAGGATTTACCATCAGTGATATGTATCTGTATTATAATTTTGCATTCAGTATACATCTGTAGTAATTTTTAGCAAACCTGTGAGCTAATGCAATGGTGTGGTGGTGTCTGTCATCTGTACGTTAACCCATACTATCTCCAAAACGACTGGAGCTAGCATTGTGAAATTTAATGCAAAAAATTAGCCATCTGAAAAACTGCATTTTCTTAGATTTTTTAGTGAAAAAGCTAAAAAACCTTTAAAAATCTTCTCCAAAACATTCAAGCCAAATTGTTCAATATTTCACAGAAATAATTTTTATACCATCTCTTTCAAGTTGGTTTGAATGTTTCAAGTTTGGTGAATTTTGGCCAGGTTACAGGAAGCGGAATTTAGTCATATTTACAAAAAAGCATACTAAAATGACAGTCTCAGACACGGCCAGAGCATGTTTTGTATGGGGGTCATTAGTCATCTGTACATTAACCCATAATTTCTCAGGAATAGCAGGAGCTACCATCCCAAGATTTTATGCAATAATCTGTCACATATCATATGTTGTGGGATTCAGCTTATTTTTTTGCTATCTGTATTTACTTAGATTTTATAGGGAAAAAGCTGAAAAACCTTTAAAAGTCTTCTTCTTGTAAACAGTCTAGCAAATTGTTCAATATTTTACAGAAATGATCCCAGATGCAAGCCCTCAAGTTTTTGCTCAAATGGTTTGCCTTTAATTAATTTGAACAGATCGAGTTACACGAATTTGAACTTTGGCCAAGTAATCATACTGACATAGTAATCTCAGAAATGACAGAAGCATTACCAAGTATTGTGCAAATGTTGGTCACATTACTCATATTTGAAGTAGCAGATTTCGTGATGCCACCTACATTGACCTGTTTTTTTATGGGCAAAAACCTCATAATTTTAGCCTCTTTCAGCTTAAAATGTTTATGATGAAATTGTCAAGTTGAATCGTTCAATTTTTCTAAAAAAAATTATCCTAGGACATGGTTCTTTCAATCATATCAGAATAGATTGAGTATGTTGATTTTTGGTTGAGTCGTGAAAAGCTTAAGTTGGTCTTATGGCCATTATTATGTCTATTTCAAACTGAGGACAGCAATAGTGTTCTTCTACAAAATTATTGTTTCAATTATAACTTCTGTAACATTGCACAAAAATTATTCTTAGGTGGCCTTTGTTCAAGTTAACTTGAATGATTTTTGATAGAATTATTGGACCTTTAACAATGAAAGGACTACATCTTTTATTATTCTAGATATTTTGATAAAAAGTTCATGAATATGTCAGCTTGAAAAAAAAAGCATTTTAGCCAAAGTCTTTCAGTATGTGTAAACAGATTTACCAACAGGCCATGATTGTGTCTGTATCTTTAAATAGGTTGAGAAACTGTTTCATATTTGGCAACAGATCAAGAGTTCATTCAGTGCAGCCAGATATAGGTCAAGAGTTCAATCAGTGCAGCCAAGCACAAGGCATGTGATCACCTCATGGATAGCATGTGATCACCTCATGAGTATCATGTGATCACCTCGTGTGTCATGCCCTCAGGGTGGCATGTAGTCAGTCTGGATCTGTTTATAGCTTTGGCAGACTGCCAACTGTATCAGATTAAGCAACAGGTCTAGAGTTCACTCAGTGCAGCCATGTACAGGTCAAAAGTTCACTCAGTCTAGCACAGGGCAGGTCATGAGTTCACTCAGTGCTAGCATTTTGTCACAGTTCACTCGGGGCAACTGACTTTCTCACCTAAGCCTGGTCAGGCCCCATGCATCAGACTCAAAGTAAGTTTGATGTATTGGCTTGATATTTTGACCTGTCTGTGTATCTTTGATGGCTTTCTCGTTCACAAGACAGGTGTTGCCACCTACAGTGACTTTTGCATAGTGTATGTGCCTGCTTATTTCTACAGAGGAATTTGGTATATCAGCCTGAAATTGGGCATATTTATACATATTGAATAGCTTTGTCATATACTAGACTGGTGGTGCAGCCTACAATAATTTTTGCACAGTGTGTGTCCTTGCTTATTTCTCAGGAGGGGTTTGCTATATCAGTCTGAAAATTGGCATGTGTATATCTCTGATAGCTTCATTGTATACAAGACTGGTGGTGCCAGCTACAATCGTTTTTGTGTTGTGTGCAACCATGCCAGAATTTCAACAGTGATGATTGTGTAATTGTTTCTTATTCAAAATGTTAAGTACTTGCATTGTTCATATACAAGAAAAGTAATGGCCCGGCAGTGAAGCATTATACCTGGTGTATTTCCCAATGCACAGGTTTGCATTAGGCCTGTAGACCTTGTTATTTAAAAAAAGCTCAAAATATAGCTCAGTAGTATGCGAGACTGGTGGCACCACCTACAATAATTTTCCACAGTGTATGCTCCTGCTTATTTCTCAGGACCGATTTGACATATTGTTATGAAGAAAAAGATGGCATATTTGTTTGCGAACTTGTGAGCTTATGCGATGGCACAGCATCGTCCAACTGCCATTATCCATCTGCTATTTTCCGTCCGCCGTCATCCTTACATTAACCCTTGCTATCTCAAAAAGGGCAGGAGCTAGCATAAAAAACTGATGGCACCATCAGCCATCAATATATTTACCCAAAATTTCTCGGGAATAGCAGAAGCTGGCAGCCCCAAATTTCATGCAAAAGTCAGTCACATTTCAAATGTTGTTGAATTGAGCTTTTTGTGGCGCCACCTGCATAAACTTATATATTATGGGGGAAACTTAAAAAAAAACTTTTAAAATCTTCTTTTTCGAAATCATATATTGTTCAGTATTTCACATGTTTGTTCAAATTGTTTGGGTTTGATGAATTTTGGCCAAGTTATAGGAATTTGAACTTAGTCATTTGGCCAAGTGAGCATACTAACGTAATAATCTCAGAAACAGCAGGAGCTAGAATCACCAAGTATTGAGCAAATTTTGGTCACATGACTCATATTTAAATTGATTGAGGTATTTGTGGCACCATCTACATTGACTTGTGTTTTAAGGGCAAATGTCTTTGTAATTTGAGCCTCTTTCAGCTTAAAAATGTTTTATAATGAAACTCTCAAGCTGATCAATGGTTTAATTTTTTACAAGAATTAACCTGGGGTAGGGTTCTCTTAATCGCATAAGAATAGATTTGGTTC
Organism: Sipunculus nudus; assembly: GCA_026874595.1. Classification (NCBI taxonomy): domain Eukaryota; kingdom Metazoa; phylum Annelida; class Sipuncula; order Golfingiida; family Sipunculidae; genus Sipunculus; species Sipunculus nudus. The sequence continues at coordinate 50,965,042 of CM049312.1, forward strand.
ATTGATTTTTAGCGAACCTGTGAGCTTATGTGATGGTGGGGTGTCGTCCGTCAGCCCTTGTCTGTATGTTAACCCATACTGTCTCTTGATCGGCAGGAGCTATGATCACCAAATTTTATGCGAAAAATTAGTCATCTAAAAAAATTTTATCTGATTTTGCATTTATTTTGTTATCTGCATTTACTTATATTTTACAGGGAAAAAGCGATAAAAAGCTTGAAAAATCTTCCTCTCTGAAATTGTCCATCCAAATTGTTCAATATTTCACAGGAATAATCTCTGAAACATTTTCTCTCAAGTTTGTTTGAATTGTTCCAATTTGGTGAATTTTGCCGAGTTACATGAAGCTGAACCTAGTAATTTGCTCAAAAACAGATACTAATTTACAATAAAAGATACGTCGGTCACATGACTTATATTTAAATTTGAGGTATTGGTGGTGGTTTGACCTGTCCATGCATCTTTGATGGCATTCTCGTAAACAAGACTGGTGTCACCACCTTCAATGACTTTTGCACAGTGTATGTCCCTGCTTATTTCTCATGAGTGATTAGATATATCAACCTGAAATTGTGCATTATCAATATCGGATAGCTTCATTGTATACAAGACTGGTGGTGCCATCTACAATAATCTTTTATCGGTGTATGTCCCTACTTATTCTGAAATTTGTAGGGATTTAGATATATCAGCCTGAAATTGGGCATATGTATACACGTTTTTTGAATGTTGAGTACTTGCATGGTACTTAAAAAGTAACGGTCAAGCATGCTATCATGGTAGCATTATACATGATATATCCCGTTACACAGGATTGCATTAGGCTTGTAGGCCTTGTTTATTTAGAAATATTTAAGCAGTGTCTCAACATTTTAATATTTAGAATCTTTAAAATTATTTCAAGCAGCAAGAGAAATCAATGTTTAACTCGGAGCACCTCAGTGAACTGATGTACAGACAAAGCCAGGAAAATGGGATCTTCCTAGCCGTGACAACCCAACTCAGTAGGCAATTATAATTGGGCTGGAAAGCGTAAGCCTATTTGAGTTGTGATACAAGCAATAATCAGGAATGCATTGCAGTGGTATTCCATTATGTTGCAATCATATTGGGGTTAACAGCCCATAATCTTAACATTATGCTACCAATGATGAATAAACACAAAAGAATATGTGTGAACTCACACCCAAACTGAAACCCTGTCTCTATGGTAAAGAGTTGTTTCCTGTATCCTGTACAAGTTGGCTGGGTCTAGTAACCCGTGCAAGCCATGCCTGCATTCATGCAGTCAGATTTCCAACAAACATGTATTCAATAAACATGAGGGTTTAACCAATATGCTGAGTTAAAACAGAACTTTTCTCTCTCATGTTTGGTGTTGTTTGAAAGTACACTAAAAATGCTAACAATTAGTCTGGATTATGTCAATTGATAGTGTACCTGTAGGCCATGAGGCATTGTCAAAAATGACAAAAATATTTGCATCCTCATAGGGCCTTTTAATGCAATCCTCAGTCCTAGATGTCAAGGCACTCTGGCAGCCATTGTCTGGTTGTAATGTCAGAGGGCCAATATGGCGCTAGAGATCTTCCAGGAAACTTTGGTTCAATCAAATCATAGGAAACACTGAAAGTACACTTCCAACTCTGACATAATTGTGTCATCCAATAAAGAATGGCTTTAACAATGAAATACAGAAAAATAAATATGTTTGTCTTTTATGTCACGTGACAAATCTGTATCAAATAGTCTTGCATGGTGTGCGGTTCTATCAGAGAGAATGCACAAAAGAGGGAGACGACCCTTCTGCTGTTACAACATGTCAACTGATCTGGAATAAAGGCAAGTGTCTACCAACCTCGTGTTGTTTCTCTCTCACCCTGTGTTACAAGTGAAACACACACACTGAATCACCTTGTAACAATATCAGCCTGAAATTATGCATGTCCATACATCTCAAATTGTTTTGTTGTTACAAGACTTGTGGTGCCACCTAAAATTGTTTTGGGGTTTCACGCATCTGTGCACATAGCCCAAGAGTGGTTTTAAGTATTTGCCTGAAATTTTGCATAATAATATATTATATAATATATATTTTGCAAATCAAATACTTCTTTGATGGTTTTCTCATACACAAGACTGGTGGTGCAACCTACAATCATTTTGTGTTATGATCATCCATGCCAGTATTTCAGGAGTGACATTTGTGTAATTGGTGCTTATACTCAGGTTCAAAATGTTTAGTACTTGCATTGTACATATATATGTCAAGGCCCAGATCGCGATCTGGACGGATCTTAGATCTGTCCAGCCCAGATTGAGATCGCAGTTTAGTCCGGCCAGAGTGTGATCCTGTCTTTCTTGCTTCAGGATCGCAATCTTGGCTGGGCAGATCTTAGATCTGTCCAGCCCAGATTACAATCCTAAACTTGACCAGCCCATATTGCGATCCATGCTTTTACTATCACAGGAGTGAAACATTGGATGTTTTACCAACTTATTTGGTATTGCATGGTACCATTTCCCCATAATAAATACATTTATAATACAAAAAGGCACTTTTCACTCCTTCCTATCACAGGAGTGAAACATTGGATGTTTTACCAACTTATTTGGTATTGCATGGCACCATTTCCCCATAATAAATACATTTATAATACAAAAAGGCACTTTTCACTCCTTCCTATCACAGGAGTGAAACATGGCATGTTTCACCAACTTATTTAGTTTTGCATGGTACCATTTCTTCATATTAAATACAATTATAGGCCTAATACAAATAGGTTCATGCAAAAAAAGCTTCTTGTTGAAAAAGGTAAAAAGGTTGAAAAAGGTTGTTGTGTTCTTTGATTCATGTTTTTATAGTACCTTTCACAAAATTTGTCTACTATAAACATGAAAAACATAATATGCATAACCATGTAATTTTATGAGTGCATTGGATAATATACAGTCAGTGGGTTACATGCAACAAAGTGGCCCAATTTTGTAACTTACTCTTGAAGGGTTATAGACCGTTTCATGATCTTTAATGACAGAAGTCGTATTTCAAACTCAAATCATTGAGATACTGTGTGATACCTTATATACCACTTTGTTTAATGCAACCCCTTGTAACATGAATAAACAGTATTTCAGATCCACTCTTACTTCTATAGGTCTGGCAATTGCACAGCATTTTTATGCTACTTTTATTATGCCCTTATTGAAAATGCTTCAAAAATAAGTTCTTTTCCTTGAGATGTTTGTTATCATCCACCTTGTAAGAAGTAGACTTACAGAGTTAATTTTTAAAACATAAAATTTTAGCAGAGAAACATGTACAGAGATCCATATTGTTTATTGCTGCTATTGTAGACTTCCAAAGGGGAAAAGTGTGTTGATGGAGCACACTTCAAGCACTGGTACAACCGCCATTTTCAAAACTGAACAGATTGGTGCCAACCAACTACTATTAACTGCCTATGTGTAGTATAATTGTATTTATTATGGGTAAATGGAACCATGCAATACTAAATGAGTTGGTAAAACATTCAATGTTTCACCTCTGTGATAGTAAAAGCATCGATCGCAATATGGGTTGGTCAAGTTTAGGATTTCAATCTCGGCTGGACAGATCTTAGATCTGTCCAGCCCAGATTGCAATCCTGAAGCAAGAAAGACAAGATCGCAATCTGGCCGGACTAAACTGCGATCGCAATCTGGGCTGGACAGATCTAAGATCTGGCCAGCCTTGATTGCGATCGCAATTTGGGCCGGCCTGAACTGCGATCGGAATTTGGGCTAGACAGATCTAAGATCCGTCCAGATCGCAATCTGGGCCTTGGGTATACATGTCACACGTAATTTAAAATGGTCCATCATGGAAATATTATATGCCTAAAAAAATTTTAATATTCTACTCATCTATGTGGAAAAGTATCAATTTCAAGACAAACAAGTATCCAATCAGGGGAATAAATTTCAGGAAGATAGCTCCAGTAATTCCTATATGAATACAATCCAAAGTATGCTGCAGAACAAATGGCTGATATTTTTAAACAGGACCCCATCCCTATACAGGGGTGTGTCTCAGCATAAAATGGACATATCAAGTTAATTTTTGTTTTAATTTACTGAGGAATGATGTCATTTTAATATAAAAAAGGATGAAGGGATTCTGAGATAGTCATGCTGGGGCCACTGGTTGAGTTGACATGGAATGACCACATATTTTCTTTTTTTTCTGTCCTTGGTGCAAACAATTTACGCCTCTTAAAAATTATTTGGAAAAGTCGGGTGGACAGGAGTGGTGAATTGGACTATAGTCTACCTATTTTTTACCATGAAAATTTTTATTATCCCCTTGCAACGAAGTTGATGGGATATATAGTGATGCCTCTGTGTGTCCATCAGTCTGTCCGTCCATCCTAAATTAGCTTGTGGACCTATTTTAAGCCAAGCCATTTCACTAAAACCTTTCATCTTTCACATATAGCTCACCCACCCACAGATGAAGAACCCTATCACTTGTGGACACATTTTAAGCCAGTTTTCATCCATCAACTTCAGTCATACATATACTGCTAACATTACCATTCAGGAAGAACCCAATTAATTTTTAAGGTCGTGGAGTCAAAGGTCAAGGCCACAGTGCCCACTTCTTTATAAAGCTTGTAGATGCATTTTAAGCCAAAGTTTTTCATCCCAAACCTGCAGTCTTACATATACTGCTCACCCACCTGGAGAAGAAGAACCCTGTTGATTCTGAGGTCACAGGGTAAAAGGTCAAGGTCCACTCTGTGTAATATATACCGAGTCCAATAATGCTCATGTGCGAGGAGATGTTCCACTTTGTGGTGACCTTGTTAGTTACATTTTGAGGCAGAAAATGATAATATAGCATAGCAAATTAATGGACCTAATTTTCAACAGGAAATAAACACCTATCTTATACAATATTTTTAAAAATTTTTATTTCAAAATATAAGAAATCAGTCTACATTTTACATCAGCCCCTTTTACGGAGGCCAAGGTCATTGGTCACATGCAAAACATTTTTCAGTTGACAGCTGCTGATTTGATGTCAAGTAAACACTATAAAAATTTGCTTTCACCCAGAAAGCATGGTCAGAATTAGTTGAGTATGATGCTTATATATATATGCAGAACAGCAAGAAGTGCTTTTTTATTGTGTAATCTAACATATGCCAGCAGGACTGCTACAGTGAGGATGCATCCAGTCTGTGTAATACTCCAAAACCCTACAGGTAACAAGAGAACTGATTTGCTGATTTGGCACTGTATGACTCTGAACTATAAGGACGAAGATCAGCTGAACAAATATAAGTATTTAAAGTATATGCTTTTGTACATATTGATAAGTAGTTATAGCTAATCAAAACAACAAATGATCAATGCTTGGCCTGGATTCAGTAGCAATCTCTTATAGAAATCCATTTAAATTAATACCTTATTAATTTCCTTTTCTGAAAGTTCACTTTTAGATATTTCCCACTGAATAAAATAAAATTTAATTACAGGTATTGCCAAGTGAGGATCCCCTGGACCGTCCTGACTTCAATGCAGTAGAGTACATCAATACACTCTTCCCAACTGAGCAGTCATTGGCCAACATTGACGATGTTGTCAACAAGATCAGGCACAAGATCAGGTAATGATCATACATGATGTTGTCAACAGGATCAGACACAAGATCGGATAATGATCATTGATGATGTTGTCAACAAGATCAGACACAAGATCAGATAATGATGATTGATGATGTTGTCAACAAGATCAGACACAAGATCAGATAATGATGATTGATGATGTTGTCAACAAGATCAGACACAAGATCAGAAAATGATGATTGATGATGTTGTCAACAAGATCAGACACAAGATCAGATAATGATGATTGATGATGTTGTCAACAAGATCAGACACAAGATCAGATAATGATGATTGATGATGTTGTCAACAAGATCAGACACAAGATCAGATAATGATGATTGATGATGTTGTCAACAAGATCAGACACAAGATCAGATAATGATGATTGATGATGTTGTCAACAAGATCAGACACAAGATCAGATAATGATGATTGATGATGTTGTCAACAAGATCAGACACAAGATCAGATAATGATGATTGATGATGTTGTCAACAAGATCAGACACAAGATCAGATAATGATGATTGATGATGTTGTCAACAAGATCAGACACAAGATCAGATAATGATGATTGATGATGTTGTCAACAAGATCAGACACAAGATCAGATAATGATGATTGATGATGTTGTCAACAAGATCAGACACAAGATCAGAAAATGATGATTGATGATGTTGTCAACAAGATCAGACACAAGATCAGATAATGATGATTGATGATGTTGTCAACAAGATCAGACACAAGATCAGGAAATGATCATTGATGATGTTGTCAACAAGATCAGACACAAGATCAGGAAATGATCATTAATGATGTTGTCAACAAGATCGGACACAAGATCAGGTAATGATCATTGATGATGTTGTCAACAAGATCAGACACAAGATCAGATAATGACCATTGATGATGTTGTCAACAAGATCAGACAAAAGATCAGGTAATGTTCACATGCTGGGACTCCACGTGACACATTTCCTGTTGACTGCTAAGACCAGCACCACCTGCAACATATTTTTTATGAAATTGTAATTATTCAGATTTGTCATGTGTATTTTCATGGATTGTTAAGATGTTGGATAATTTTATTTGTTGACATGAGGTGCCAACTATGATCTCGTTTTTATAGATGTACTTCTTTAGATTTCCCAAGAATGTCTTCATTGATTGTGGGTACCCTTTTGATATGGGATAATTTTTTTCATTGCACAAGACTTCCTGAGCCATTATATATAACAATTTTTATCAAATTTAATTTTTCACCTTCCTTGGGATATGGCTTCAAATATTTCTCTAACATATTGTGCACAGAGGCACTGATTTTGAATTGCTTTGGAACAAAACTTATGGCACCCCATGTTTTGCATGTCAATAATAATAAGTTGAGAACAGAGCCAATTTAAAAGGGGGTCTGGCCAAAGTTCAGGAATACTATGTCAACAGTTTCTGTAAAAAGGGTACTGTATGTTGTTTGTAGACGACTTGATGATGAAATCAGAACTGTGGTGAGAGGGCAGACGAATGTCGGAGAGGAGGGACGTCAGGCGCTAGAGGAAGCACAGCGAGCGATACTGCAGCTATTTGCCCGCATCAAAGACATCAAAGACAAGGCTGAGAAGTCAGAGGAGATGGTGAGTCTGCTTAGGTTTATAGCTCAGCTCACCAGGCTCATGATGAAGTGATGGGTCTCCTTCCACTCTGGTTCCAGCCAGCTTTTTAAACTGAAAAGCTGAAATCTTTATGTGTGCATGATATGAAAATTATATCAACAGTGCTCACAGGAAACAAACATGCCATGGGCAAAGTTGGGCAAAATTTAAGGTACTAATTTTATATTTATACTAATAACTTATAAAATTTGAAAAATTCAGACTAATTTTGGGTATTCAATTGAATCTTGATTAAATAATGTTACATCCCTGACAAAAAATCTCTAGCTTCAGCAATCCTCTTGTTAAGGGAGTAAATATATTTCTTGATTTTTTACAAAGTGCATTATGTTTGGGCCCATAACTTAAAACAATTACGCAATACTGACATCATTTCTGGCATGTGCACAGAGAATGTATAGAAAAATATGTATATTATATATGATTAAAGTCAGATCAGTGGTTTTTTTATATTAGACAGTCTTGAATTGTGACAATGGGTTTTTAATGGAAAAATGAAGTTTTTCATTAATATCTCAAAGGTATTAAGTCCTAGTGACCAAATTCTTGGCATGGTAGGGGATTTTTGAGACATCTAATTGTATGCCAAATTTTAGGAACTGAGAGCTGAAGCTGGGGAGCTGAGCACTTGCAAACTGCATGACACCAGCTTGATGTAAACAATATGTTACATGGTGCTTGAAAACTTGAATAAAATTTACAGTTTTTGATCAACTGGTTTCAAATTTTTGGTGTTAACAGACAAAATGCTAACAAAAACATGCTGTGAAAATTAAATCCACAGTGCTTACAGGAAAAAAACGTGCCTTGGTCAAATTTGGGCAAAATTTAAGGTACCAATTTTTTATTTTTGTTAATATTTTAAAAAGTTTAAAAGATTTGATCTAATTTTGGGTATACAATTTAATTTTGATTAATTAAAGTTATATTACTGGAAAAAAAAGTTCATAGCTTTAACATATTTTGTGTTAAGTGATCAAATATCTTTCCTGATTTTTTACACAATGCATTATGTTTGGGCCCATAACTTTTTGAAATTATATAATACAGACCTAATTTCTGGCATGTACATAGGAACTATATAGAGGAATAATTATAGTAAATATGAGGAAAAACAGATGAGTGGTTTTGATATTAGGCAGTCCTGAAGTGTAAAAATAGGTTTTTAATAAAAAATTGAGGTTTTTCCTTAATTTCTCACTCCTGCAAGCCCTCTCATTGTTGAGCTAATTCATGCTGTCTGCAGTTAATACCACAGGGAGTCTCTCTCTCTCTCTCTCTCTCCCCCCCCCCCCCCCCAACTTAACTTCACCCAATTCTGTTGACAGACCTGTACTATAAACAAGATGAATAATTTCCCATTTTTCAGCAACCAGCAGTAACAACAGAGACTCCTCCCCCACCGACCCCTTCAAAACACAGGACTCTTAAACAAGATGAATCTTATAATTTTAATGTAAAATTAATTCTTTTTGTTTAGACTTGGACAATTTTAATTTTTTTAAAGATAAAAAGGTTCAGGAATTGAATTCTTACATTCAAATGTGATAAAATATTATGATCTAACTTAAATGCTAAGTGACTAGATTTAAGAATATATGAATACTTTGTAGCTTTTGTCTCTCTTAAAGTTGCCCAGGCCTAGGTGTGAATAATACTATTAAACTTAGTTTTCAAAATCAGAGATATTGGTCAAACTTTGTGGGAATAATTTTTAAATCATATGGCCATATATTTAACCATTTAAAACTTAATTTCTTCACACATTCTTTGTTTATGAACTGTAACTCTCATATAACACTTATATAACACCTATAAGTCATCTGAGCTATAGTCCTGGTCCATTATCTGTAGTCAGTCTGTCTGTCTCTCTGTCCGTCCATAGATGTGGCACATTTTAAAAACCATAAGACCTAGGAATCCAAAATTTAGCATAATGTTAGATGTCCCCAAGATCTCCTACCAAGCCGAAAACTGGGTCTTGCAACTTTGTTCCTTTGAGTAATTAAGAAAAAACCTCAATTTTTTATTAAAAACCTATTTTCACACTTCAGGACTGCCTTAAATCTAAACCAATCATCTGTTTTTCCTCATATTTACCATAAATATTCCTCTATATAGTTCCTATGTACATGCCAGAAATTAGGTCTGTATTATATAATTTAATAAAGTTATGGGCTCAAACATAATGCATTTTGTAAAAAAAGGAAAGATATTTGATCACTTAACACAAAATATGTTAAAGCTAAGGACTTTTTTCCAGTAATATAACTTTAATTGATCAAAATTAAATTGTATACCCAAAATAAGATCAAATCTTTTAAATTTTTTAAAATATTAGCAAAAAAAAAAAAATTGGTACCTTAAATTTTCCCCAACTTTGGCCAAGGCATGTTTTTTCCTGTAAGTACTGTGGATTTAATTTTCACAACATGTACACATAAGGATTTAATCTGTTAAAATCTGAAATTTGAAAATAAAAGCTGCAAAATTAGGCAAGTTATTGAATTTTTTGGAGGCTCTTATTGTATTCCCCTACATTGTTAAGCAGTAAACAAGATGAATCTTAAAATTTTAATGTTAAATAAATTCTTTTTGTTGAGACTTGGGCAATTTTTATTAAAAAAAAAATGTTAAGGAATTTAATCCTAATATTCAAATGTGATAAAATATAAGGATCTAATGTAAGTGCTATCTGACAAGATTTAAGAAGATATAAATACTTTGTAGCATTTCATTCATGTCTCTTAAAGTTGGCGGGGCCTAGGTGTGAATAACACTGTTAACTTAGTATTAAAATTAGGAATATTGGTCAAACTTTGTAGGATTAATTTTTAACTCATATTGCCATATATTTAACTTTTGAAAACTTAATTACCTTCACACATTATTTGTTTATGAAATGTTACTTTTATATAACACTTACTGTAGGCCCAATTCTTCCTTTGGTGCATCACTAAATGGTCCAGCTCATGTCCATTATTCTATAATTTACAGAGTTTCATTTTTGCAGGAACATTTTCTCATAGCTTTTCAAATGATAATATACATGAAAAACCAAATAAATAAAAATATTTTGCAGTTACTAATATTTTCCAAAATTCAGCTGAGCGATGTGACCCATGGGTTCCTTGTTCTAAACTTGATAAACTTGGGTCACATGTGAACTGGTGCCTGATGATTTTGCATTGACCTCTGACCTTTCCTCTTTGTGCGTCTGTATTCACACATTAACCCACATATCTTTGGACTCCTTTGACCAATCAGGCTGAAATTATGCACAAGTGTAGCTCTTGGATAGTTTTTAGATCATACGCACAACTGGTTGCGCCACCTGCAACCATTTTTTCACGGTGTTGATCTGTTCGTCTGCCTGTGGGTTAAAACCACTGATATCTCTGCAGTGGTTGGACTTTCCCACCTAAAAATTTTTGCATGTGTAAACATCCTTGATAGCTTTTTTGATTTTATGACAGGTGGTGCCACCTACATTCAAGTTTAAGCTGCAGACATCCATGCTAATTACTCAGGACTGGTTTTGACGTATCCTCCTAAAATTTTGCATGTGTATAGATTTCACAAAGTTCTTTATCATACGCAAAACTGGTGGCGCCACCTGCAACCATTTTTGCACAGCGTCCATCTGTTTGTCTGCCATGGGATAAAATCACTCTTATCTTGGCAGCCGTTTGACTGTTCTGCCTAAAATTTTGCATGTGTATACATCTTGGATAGCTTTCTTGATTTTATGGCAGGTGGCACCACCTACATTTGCGTTTTTGCTGCAGACATCCATGCTAATTTCTCAGGACTAGTACAACATATTAACTTGAAATATTGCATGTGTACAGATTTCACATAGCTCTTTATTTGAACGCAAAACTGGTGGTGCCACCTGCATCCATTTTTTCACAGCATCCTTCTGTTTGTCTGTTTTGGGATAAAATCACTCATATCTTTGCCGTGGTTTGACTTAACTGCCTTAAATTCTGCATTTTTATACATCATCGATAACTTTCTCGATTTTATGGCAGGTGGCGCCACCTAGATTCACATTTATGCTGCAGACATCCATGATAATATCTCAGGACTAGTTTTACATATCGGCCTGATATTTTGCACAAGTATAGATCTTTCATAGCTCTACAGCTTAAACAAATTAGGTGGCCCATCTTGCAACCATTTTTGCATGGTGTCCATCTGTTCATCTGCCATGGGTAAAAATCACTCATATCTCAGCAGTGGTTTGACTTATCAACCTGAAATTTTTGGATTCTCTTGGATAATCTTGGATACCTTTCTCTTTCAAATAACAAATGGCACCACCTAAATCATGTTGTGTGGCAGACATCCATGTTAACATGCAACACATCTCACTCGATTTACCCTTGACACTCAACTCATGCCTCACCTCACCTGTCCAACTCTGATTTTGGCGGATACACGTAGTTGCTTGGTACTCGTAATCTAGTTCATAATGAATCATATAGATGAAATAATATGCCTTTAATCATACAAATATTGTGTGTTATCTTGCAAAATTTGAACAATATTTGGTCACTGACTTTGTTTATGATATGACTACTAGTTGTGAAATTTACCTCTGGGATTCCTAATTGTTGTGACACATGAATAGGGATAACACAAACAGGACCTGCAGGTGCGCACACCAAGCCTAGTTAAGAGCAGGATATAAAATGAGGGGAATCGTGCTACCATACTATCATGTAGTCCCAAAATGAATTTGGATTCTGCAGATGTTCATACTTAATATTATCTGAACAATTAAAAAAATGGAGGTGATTACCTCCATCAAAAACAAATTTTTAAAATTCATGTATTTTGCATTGTACCAGAACATGAAAACCCTGTTGTCTTGAGTCAGAAATATATTACTGTAAATATGAAAAGTTCTCGGTTGATGTCTGGCCATCATTTGACAGATTGTGCTTATCAGCATAGAGTCATGTCCCATTGGTCACTTGTGTCTGTTAGTCATAGTAAAAAGTATATTTAAATACCAAATGTCACATCTTTCAGCAGAAACTGGTTAACATTTACAACAGAGATACTGATGGATTATTTTGCCAGTCTTGGTAATTGACAAAACCTATCAAAATCACTGGAAAATGAAAGTGTTTTGAATAGAATTCACTCAGGAATTACTGAATAAGTGCATTTTACATATTTCATTGATTCTCCTATTTTAGAAAAAGAAGTTCTGGTTCATTTAAAGATAACAGCTATGTGTACATGTATATTAAACTGTTAAAGTGAATTTTTATAAACAAAATATTATTTATTTATTAAATTTTTTCAGGTGTACTTGGTTCAAAATTTTATCAATTGTCTCCCTTAATTAAATGTTTTATATAAATGACTGTATCTTCAGGTTAAAGAGATCACTCGTGATATAAAACAACTAGATCAAGCCAAGCGCCACCTGACAAGCTCCATCACAACTCTCAATCACCTTCATATGCTGGTGGGAGGAGTTGACTCGCTGGAGTAAGTACTGTGGTACTCTCTGTTCTCCATGCAGATACACACTGACCTAGAGTAAGTACTGTTGCACTCTCTGTCCATTTTCCATGCAGATACACACTGACCTAGAGTAAGTACTGTTGCACTCTCTGTCCATTTTCCATGCAGATACACACTGACCTAGAGTAAGTACTGTTGCACTCTCTGTCCATTTTCCATGCAGATACACACTGACCTAGAGTAAGTACTGTTGCACTCTCTGTCCATTTTCCATGCAGATACACACTGACCTAGAGTAAGTACTGTTGCACTCTCTGTCCATTTTCCATGCAGATACAAACTGACCTAGAGTAAGTACTGTTGCACTCTCTGTCCATTTTCCATGCAGATACACACTGACCTAGAGTAAGTACTGTTGCACTCTCTGTCCATTTTCCATGCAGATACACACTGACCTAGAGTAAGTACTGTTGCACTCTCTGTCCATTTTCCATGCAGATACACACTGACCTAGAGTAAGTACTGTTGCACTCTCTGTCCATTTTCCATGCAGATACACACTGACCTAGAGTAAGTACTGTTGCACTCTCTGTCCATTTTCCATGCAGATACACACTGACCTAGAGTAAGTACTGTTGCACTCTCTGTCCATTTTCCATGCAGATACACACTGACTTAGAGTAAGTACTGTTGCAACAAGGAGTTTGTATGCTGGAGATCCAACTCAGTGAAGTCATGCCAGCACTCGCGTGTAAGCCAAGCGCTAGTTGCAGTTAAGACGTGATAAACCCAATTATGCTATTGTGCACCTATTTTTTTTCCAGCAGTGTCGGGCACAGCTGTGTCACAGCCTTTGATAGAGCACACTGTCAGATCTTACTGATGCTTGTCAGTCTGTTAGTGATATATCCAGTAACGGAGTGGTTAATCACAGGAATAACATTGACTACAATTATGAATGTGCAGATTATAAGGTTTGAATTGAAGTGCTAGTCTGTATATATGAGTAAGTGAAGTAGATATATGATACTTTTATGTAGACTGGCTGGTGTTGTCACTCTTGACACAAGCTTTCGGGGGTGCAGCCCCCTTCTTCAGGTGTAAATGAAGCCTGGTAGTAGTTTCCTGGTGGGTGTTACTGAAGTCTCTATTATCAATATTTGCCATGATAACTGACAGACTACTTCCAAATATAAACCTTATTTTCCTTGAATATTGTTGAAGAGATGTAATAATGCATTATGTGAATCATTATTGTGAAGCTATGGGCCTGAGGCCTATATTTTCTGAATAAAACTCATTCATTCATTCATTCATTCATTCATTCATCCATTCATTGAATAGATGTCAGTGCAGCTCAATGAAGCAAGGTATCTGATAGCTTAGCCACCAGAGTCTTGCCGGTAGGAAGATGCATCAACTTACATGCGGTCAGTTTGATAAGGTAGGCTTCAGACATAGATGCCTGAGTCTTGATATATATGGACCCCTATATATATAAATGATTGGGTAATTTTTGGGTGGAGAAAATCTGACTTATAAGTAAGTAAATACACTGTTTCTCTCAAAGATTCAAGGTAACTTGTCTTTCTGTTACACGTGTAGATTTTACTTGCAGCCTTCTGACCAGGCGGAGACAGTACGGTGAAGTTGCCAACCTACTTGAAGGAGTGATCAATGTATTAGATCATTTCCAGCGCTACATGGGTATACCTCAAATCAGGCAACTGTCGGACAGGTAAGAGTTCCAATGCTACGTGGGTATGCTTCAAATCAGGCAGCTGTCAGACAGGTAAACAATTCCTGCTTTACATGGAACTAGTGAGGACAGAATTGTAGTAACAGATGTCTCCTAACTCACTCATCTGTAACTTTATAAAACTGGGCAACACTTGCTCTAAAGCTGCTTTTTTTCTCAAAAGCTGACACAACTTCTAAATTTTATATATGCCTGCCCACAATACAGTGTGCCAGGTTGTATGGGAATTTTAGAGTGTCCACTTTCATTCATTTAAATCCAGTAACGTGATGACCATAAGATCACCCATTCCTCCTCAAGTATGCCATTATTTTGACTGAAAATCCCTGATTTGATTGTACCATTCAGATTATCCAATTAAAATGTCCATTTTGAATTTGAAGATCCACAATGTATCCAAGTGAGCTCCGCTTCCAGATATTGAGTTCCATAATGATTAACTTAAATAAATTGTAACTACACTGGACTCACACAGGAGGAGACTGACACTAAAGGTGAAGTCCTCATGACAAACAGAAATAGACCAGCAGCATTAAACTAACAATAAAGCTACCCGAAGCAGAACTGGCTTTAACAGAAATGATGACCTGACAGTAATAGCTTAGATATTTTAATAAACAGCTTAAAGCTGTGGGGAAGTGGTTTTATTTAGACTGAGCAGAACAAACAGTACTCTCTAGAATGATTTGTTTTCTCACACTGCTGCCTGCAAGTAAAAAATTCAGAAACATATTGATGTGGGTATAAATATCAAATGTATATGTACCAGGATGTGAACAAGAACCTTCACAGCCACATTATTTCAATTAAGCTTAAAACTTCAGCTCAGTTTGTACATGTTACAGTCTTCCAGAATATAAGAATACACAAAATATTTAAACAGAATTCATACCATATCTCTTCACATTACTTGATATTTCTGAAACGAACCAAAAGCACATCAAAGGACAATATTGATTGCAAATTGAAATGACATATGTATGTAACAGAATTGATTACAGATCGAAATGACATATGTATGTAACAGTATTGATTAAGAATTGAAATGACATATGTATGTAACAATATTGATTACAAATTGAAATGACATGTATGTTGCAGGGTGAATCAGATCAAGGCCACTCTGGCTCAGCAGATTGTGGCAGACTTTGAAGAGGCATTCCAGGGCCCCACAGCAAAGGTATTTTGCTCAAGAACTGTGGACATTAGAAACTAAAACTCACCAAAACATCAGATATTATAACAAAATCATGTGGTTCTGTCTCAGGAAACTTAAGATAACATTCATGTCTAACTACAACCCAAAAATTTATATGGTATCAGATTACTATATAAAGAAACCTTAATATTCATGTTTTTTTGCGCATGTTTGTTTTCACCCAGTTACCAACAGATTCCAGGTCTGGTTTTCCAGGGTTCATACTGGACTTTTTAACCATGAAAGTTCAAGTTTCAACACTGAAGAATTCAATACTGCAGAACTGAAGTACATAAATATCAAGAAATTTCCAGAAGTAAAAATAGTCCTAAAATTTGTACATTTTTGCATTTCTGTCTTTCCAATGCATTGCTTGTGAATGCTGAATGAAGTTATTTGATCCTTAATGGTTTTGCTCATATTATCTGATCCCTAAAGTCTTGTCATGTGACTGCTTGAGTGATCTTTGTTTACTTTGTGAATTGGCTTGCAATGGATGGAGTGTCTGTGGTCTGCATGAACATGTTATATTGGTAATCATCACCAGTCTTATGGCTAGTGCAGAGGTTTATGGAATCTGATGGATATGGCTGTAAAAGTTCCTTAAATTTGTATTAAGATTTTGATTGGGAACCTTGTTTTTCATAGCTTTCAGTAAATCAGAGTACCTACATACTTAATTAAATCTTTTCTTTGCATTAATTGCATTAATATGGGCAATATCTGTGAGGAAGGTTAACTATAATCACAGTTAAAATGACAACCACACAAATGGTTTAAGGGTAAACATTTCATTTATCACTTGAGGGAGAAACATTGTACAATTGCAACACCTCTATTAATCAGAATTTTACTATAGCAATTTTTATTTTCATTTTATTTTTTAAGTATTCACCTGAATGTCTTGACTTTCTCTCTTTCAGTACGGCCCTACCAATCAGTCTCAGCTGGCAGAGGCGTGCTTTGTGGTAAATGTCCTTGACCCCAAGGTCAAGAGGGACCTGTTGTCATGGTTTGTGAAGTTACAGCTGCAGGAGTATGTGGAGTTATTTGGTGAAAACCAGGATGTGAGTGTCTAAACTGAGAAGGCCAGAGTAGGAGGGTTAATCAGTCACTCCCATGATGTGAGTGTCTAAACTGAGAAGGCAAGAGTAGGAGGGTTAACCAGTCCCTCCCATGATGTGAGTGTCTTAACTGAGAAGGCAAGAGTAGGAGGGTTAATCAGTCCCTCCCATGATGTGTCTTAACTGAGAAGGCAAGAGTAGGAGGGTTAATCAGTCACTCCCAGGATGTGAGTGTCTAAACTGAGAAGGCAAGAGTAGGAGGGTTAATCAGTCCCTCCCATGATGTGAGTGTCTAAACTGAGAAGGCAAGAGTAGGAGGGTTAATCAGTCCCTCCCATGATGTGAGTGTCTAAACTGAGAAGGCAAGAGTAGGAGGGTTAATCAGTCCCTCCCATGATGTGAGTGTCTTAACTGAGAAGGCAAGAGTAGGAGGGTTAACCAGTCCCTCCCATGATGTGAGTGTCTAAACTGAGAAGGCAAGAGTAGGAGGGTTAACCAGTCACTCCCATGATGTGAGTGTCTCAAGTGAGTAGGCAAGAGTAGGAGGGTTAATCAGTCACTCCCATAATGTGAGTGTTTAAAATGAGAAGGCAAGAGTAGGAGGGTTAATCAGTCACTCCCGTGATGTGAGTGTCTTAACTGAGAAGGCAAGAGTAGGAGGGTTAATCAGTCACTCCCATGATGTGAGTCTCTTAACTGAGAAGGCAAGAGTAGGAGGATTAATCAGTAACTCCCATGATGTGAGTGTCTAAACTGAGAAGGCAAGAGTAGGAGGGTTAATCAGTCCCTCCCATGATGTGTGTCTTAACCGAGAAGGCAAGAGTAGGAGGGTTAATCAGTCACTCCCGTGATGTGAGTGTCTAAACTGAGAAGGCAAGAGTAGGAGGGTTAACCAGTCACTCCCATGATGTGAGTGTCTCAAGTGAGTAGGCAAGAGTAGGAGGGTTAATCAGTCACTCCCATAATGTGAGTGTTTAAAATGAGAAGGCAAGAGTAGGAGGGTTAATCAGTCACTCCCGTGATGTGAGTGTCTTAACTGAGAAGGCAAGAGTAGGAGGGTTAATCAGTCACTCCCATGATGTGAGTCTCTTAACTGAGAAGGCAAGAGTAGGAGGATTAATCAGTCACTCCCATGATGTGAGTGTCTAAACTGAGAAGGCAAGAGTAGGAGGGTTAATCAGTCCCTCCCATGATGTGTGTCTTAACTGAGAAGGCAAGAGTAGGAGGGTTAATCAGTCACTCCCGTGATGTGAGTGTCTAAACTGAGAAGGCAAGAGTAGGAGGGTTAATCAGTCCCTCCCATGATGTGAGTGTCTAAACTGAGAAGGCAAGAGTAGGAGGGTTAATCAGTCACTCCCATGATGCAAGTGTCTAAACTGAGAAGGCAAGAGTAGGAGGGTTAATCAGTCACTCCCATGATGTGAGTGTCTTAACTGAGAAGGCAAGAGTAGGAGGGTTAATCAGTCACTCCCATGATGTGAGTGTCTCAACTGAGTAGGCAAGAGTAGGAGGATTAATCAGTCACTCCCGTGATGTGAGTGTCTTAACTGAGAAGGCAAGAGTAGGAGGATTAATCAGTCACTCCCATGATGTGAGTGTCTTAACTGAGAAGGCAAGAGTAGGAGGGTTTATCAGTCACTCCCATGATGTGAGTGTCTAAACTGAGAAGGCAAGAGTAGGAGGGTTAATCAGTCACTCCCATGATGTGAGTGTCTTAACTGAGTAGGCAGGAGTAGGAGGGTTAATCAGTCACTCCCATGATGTGAGTGTCTAAACTGAGAAGGCAAGAGTAGGAGGATTAATCAGTCACTCCCATGATGTGAGTGTCTAAACTGAGAAGGCAAGAGTAGGAGGGTTAATCAGTCACTCCCATGATGTGAGTGTCTAAACTGAGAAGGCAAGAGTAGGAGGGTTAATCAGTCACTCCCATGATGTGAGTGTCTTAACTGAGAAGGCAAGAGTAGGAGGATTAATCAGTCACTCCCATGATGTGAGTGTCTAAACTGAGAAGGCAAGAGTAGGAGGATTAATCAGTCACTCCCATGATGTGAGTGTCTAAACTGAGAAGGCAAGAGTAGGAGGGTTAATCAGTCACTCCCATGATGTGAGTGTCTAAACTGAGAAGGCAAGAGTAGGAGGGTTAATCAGTCACTCCCGTGATGTGAGTGTCTTAACTGAGAAGGCAAGAGTAGGAGGATTAATCAGTCACTCCCATGATGTGAGTGTCTAAACTGAGAAGGCAAGAGTAGGAGGGTTAATCAGTCACTCCCATGATGTGAGTGTCTAAACTGAGAAGACAAGAGTAGGAGGATTAATCAGTCACTCCCGTGATGTGAGTGTCTTAACTGAGAAGGCAAGAGTAGGAGGATTAATCAGTCACTCCCGTGATGTGAGTGTCTTAACTGAGAAGGCAAGAGTAGGAGGATTAATCAGTCACTCCCGTGATGTGAGTGTCTTAACTGAGAAGGCAAGAGTAGGAGGATTAATCAGTCACTCCCATGATGTGAGTGTCTTAACTGAGAAGGCAAGAGTAGGAGGATTAATCAGTCACTCCCATGATGTGAGTGTCTAAACTGAGAAGGCAAGAGTAGGAGGGTTAATCAGTCAATCCCATGATGTGAGTGTCTCAACTGAGAAGGCAAGAGTGGGAGGGTTAAGCAGTCACTCCCATGATGTGAGTGTCTTAACTGAGAAGGCAAGAGTAGGAGGGTTAATCAGTCACTCCCATGATGTGAGTGTCTCAACTGAGAAGGCAAGAGTGGGAGGGTTAAGCAGTCACTCCCATGATGTGAGTGTCTTAACTGAGAAGGCAAGAGTAGGAGGGTTAATCAGTCCCTCCCATGATGTGAGTGTCTTAACTGAGAAGGCAAGAGTGGAAGGGTTAAGCAGTCACTCCCATGATGTGAGTGTCTTAACTGAGAAGGCAAGAGTAGGAGGGTTAATCAGTCCCTCCCATGATGTGAGTGTCTTAACTTAGAAGGCAAGAGTAGAAGGGTTAACCAGTCTCTCCCATGATGTGAGTGTCTAAACTTAGAAGGCAAGAGTAGGAGGGTTAATCAGTCACTCCAAGGATGTATGTCTTAACTGAGAAGGCAAGAGTAGGAGGGTTAACCAGTCACTCCCGTGATGTGAGTGTCTTAACTGAGAAGGCAAGAGTAGGAGGGTTAATCAGTCACTCCCATGATGTGAGTGTCTTAACTGAGAAGGCAAGAGTAGGAGGGTTAATCAGTCACTCCCGTGATGTGAGTGTCTTAACTGAGAAGGCAAGAGTAGGAGGGTTAACCAGTCACTCCCGTGATGTGAGTGTCTTAACTGAGAAGGCAAGAGTAGGAGGGTTAATCAGTCACTCCCATGATGTGAGTGTCTTAACTGAGAAGGCAAGAGTAGGAGGGTTAATCAGTCACTCCCATGATGTGAATGTCTCAACTGAGAAGGCAAGAGTGGGAGGGTTAAGCAGTCACTCCCATGATGTGAGTGTCTTAACTGATAAGGCAAGAGTAGGAGGGTTAATCAGTCACTCCCATGATGTGAGTGTCTTAACTTAGAAGGCAAGAGTAGGAGGGTTAATCAGTCCCTCCCATGATGTGAGTGTCTAAACTTAGAAGGCAAGAGTAGGAGGGTTAATCAGTCCCTCCCATAATGTGAGTGTCTTAACTGAGAAGGCAAGAGTAGGAGGGTTAACCAGTCTCTCCCGTGATGTGAATATCTAAACTGAGAAGGCAAGAGTAGGAGGGTTAATCAGTCACTCCAAGGATGTATGTCTTAACTGAGAAGGCAAGAGTAGGAGGGTTAATCAGTCACTCCCGTGATGTGAGTGTCTTAACTGAGAAGGCAAGAGTAGGAGGGTTAATCAGTCACTCCCATGATGTGAGTGTCTTAACTGAGAAGGCAAGAGTAGGAGGGTTAACCAGTCACTCCCGTGATGTGAATGTCTTAACTGAGAAGGCAAGAGTAGGAGGGTTAATCAGTCACTTCCATGATGTGAGTGTCTCAACTGAGAAAGCAAGAGTAGGAGGGTAATCAGTCACTCCAAGGATGTATGTCTTAACTGATAAGGCAAGAGTAGGAGGGTTAACCAGTCACTCCCATGATGTGAGTGTCTTAACTGAGAAGGCAAGAGTAGGAGGGTTAACCAGTCACTCCAAGGATGTGAGTGTCTCAACTGATAAGGCAAGAGTAGGAGGATTAATCAGTCACTCCCATGATGTGAGTGTCTTAACTGAGAAGGCAAGAGTAGGAGGATTAATCAGTCACTCCCATGATGTAAGTGTCTAAACTGAGAAGGCAAGAGTAGGAGGGTTAATCAGTCACTCCCATGATGTGAGTGTCTTAACTGAGAAGGCAAGAGTAGGAGGATTAATCAGTCACTCCCATGATGTAAGTGTCTTAACTGAGAAGGCAAGAGTAGGAGGGTTAATCAGTCACTCCCATGATGTGAGTGTCTTAACTGAGAAGGCAAGAGTAGGAGGATTAATCAGTCACTCCCATGATGTAAGTGTCTAAACTGAGAAGGCAAGAGTAGGAGGGTTAATCAGTCACTCCCATGATGTGAGTGTCTTAACTGAGAAGACAAGAGTAGGAGGGTTAATCAGTCACTCCCATGATGTGAGTGTCTTAACTGAGTAGGCAGGAGTAGGAGGGTTAATCAGTCACTCCCATGATGTGAGTGTCTTAACTGAGAAGACAAGAGTAGGAGGGTTAATCAGTCACTCCCATGATGTGAGTGTCTTAACTGAGAAGGCAAGAGTAGGAGGATTAATCAGTCACTCCCGTGATGTGAGTGTCTTAACTGAGAAGGCAAGAGTAGGAGGGTTAATCAGTCACTCCCATGATGTGAGTGTCTTAACTGAGTAGGCAGGAGTAGGAGGGTTAATCAGTCACTCCCATGATGTGAGTGTCTAAACTGAGAAGGCAAGAGTAGGAGGGTTAATCAGTCACTCCCGTGATGTGAGTGTCTTAACTGAGAAGGCAAGAGTAGGAGGGTTAACCAGTCACTCCCGTGATGTGAGTGTCTTAACTGAGAAGGCAAGAGTAGGAGGGTTAATCAGTCACTCCCATGATGTGAGTGTCTTAACTGAGAAGGCAAGAGTAGGAGGGTTAATCAGTCACTCCCATGATGTGAATGTCTCAACTGAGAAGGCAAGAGTGGGAGGGTTAAGCAGTCACTCCCATGATGTGAGTGTCTTAACTGATAAGGCAAGAGTAGGAGGGTTAATCAGTCACTCCCATGATGTGAGTGTCTTAACTTAGAAGGCAAGAGTAGGAGGGTTAATCAGTCACTCCCATGATGTGAGTGTCTAAACTTAGAAGGCAAGAGTAGGAGCGTTAATCAGTCACTCCCATAATGTGAGTGTCTTAACTGAGAAGGCAAGAGTAGGAGGGTTAACCAGTCTCTCCCGTGATGTGAATATCTAAACTGAGAAGGCAAGAGTGGGAGGGTTAATCAGTCACTCCAAGGATGTATGTCTTAACTGAGAAGGCAAGAGTAGGAGGGTTAATCAGTCACTCCCGTGATGTGAGTGTCTTAACTGAGAAGGCAAGAGTAGGAGGGTTAATCAGTCACTCCCATGATGTGAGTGTCTTAACTGAGAAGGCAAGAGTAGGAGGGTTAACCAGTCACTCCCGTGATGTGAATGTCTTAACTGAGAAGGCAAGAGTAGGAGGGTTAATCAGTCACTTCCATGATGTGAGTGTCTCAACTGAGAAAGCAAGAGTAGGAGGGTAATCAGTCACTCCAAGGATGTATGTCTTAACTGATAAGGCAAGAGTAGGAGGGTTAACCAGTCACTCCCATGATGTGAGTGTCTTAACTGAGAAGGCAAGAGTAGGAGGGTTAACCAGTCACTCCAAGGATGTGAGTGTCTCAACTGATAAGGCAAGAGTAGGAGGATTAATCAGTCACTCCCATGATGTGAGTGTCTTAACTGAGAAGGCAAGAGTAGGAGGATTAATCAGTCACTCCCATGATGTAAGTGTCTAAACTGAGAAGGCAAGAGTAGGAGGGTTAATCAGTCACTCCCATGATGTGAGTGTCTTAACTGAGAAGGCAAGAGTAGGAGGATTAATCAGTCACTCCCATGATGTAAGTGTCTTAACTGAGAAGGCAAGAGTAGGAGGGTTAATCAGTCACTCCCATGATGTGAGTGTCTTAACTGAGAAGGCAAGAGTAGGAGGATTAATCAGTCACTCCCATGATGTAAGTGTCTAAACTGAGAAGGCAAGAGTAGGAGGGTTAATCAGTCACTCCCATGATGTGAGTGTCTTAACTGAGAAGACAAGAGTAGGAGGGTTAATCAGTCACTCCCATGATGTGAGTGTCTTAACTGAGTAGGCAGGAGTAGGAGGGTTAATCAGTCACTCCCATGATGTGAGTGTCTTAACTGAGAAGACAAGAGTAGGAGGGTTAATCAGTCACTCCCATGATGTGAGTGTCTTAACTGAGAAGGCAAGAGTAGGAGGATTAATCAGTCACTCCCGTGATGTGAGTGTCTTAACTGAGAAGGCAAGAGTAGGAGGGTTAATCAGTCACTCCCATGATGTGAGTGTCTTAACTGAGTAGGCAGGAGTAGGAGGGTTAATCAGTCACTCCCATGATGTGAGTGTCTAAACTGAGAAGGCAAGAGTAGGAGGGTTAATCAGTCACTCCCATGATGTGAGTGTCTTAACTGAGAAGGCAAGAGTAGGAGGGTTAATCAGTCACTCCCATGATGTGAGTGTCTTAACTGAGTAGGCAAGAGTAGGAGGGTTAATCAGTCACTCCCATGATGTGAGTGTCTTAACTGAGTAGGCAAGAGTAGGAGGGTTAATCAGTCACTCCCATGATGTGAGTGTCTTAACTGAGTAGGCAAGAGTAGGAGGATTAATCAGTCACTCCCATGATGTGAGTGTCTAAACTGAGAAGGCAAGAGTAGGAGGATTAATCAGTCACTCCCATGATGGGAGTGTCTAAACTGAGAAGGCAAGAGTAGGAGGGTTAATCAGTCACTCCCATGATGTGTGTCTAAACTGAGAAGGCAAGAGTAGGAGCGTTAATCAGTCACTCCCATGATGTGAGTGTCTAAACTGAGAAGGCAAGAGTAGGAGGGTTAATCAGTCACTCCCATGATGTAAGTGTCTTAACTGAGAAGGCAAGAGTAGGAGGATTAATCAGTCACTCCCATGATGTCAGTGTCTTAACTGAGAAGGCAAGAGTAGGAGGGTTAATCAGTCACTCCCATGATGTGAGTGTCTTAACTGAGAAGACAAGAGTAGGAGGGTTAATCAGTCACTCCCATGATGTGAGTGTCTAAACTGAGAAGGCAAGAGTAGGATGGTTAATCAGTCACTCCCATGATGTGAGTGTCTTAACTGAGAAGGCAAGAGTAGGAGGATTAATCAGTCACTCCCATGATGTAAGTGTCTAAACTGAGAAGGCAAGAGTAGGAGGGTTAATCAGTCACTCCCATGATGTGAGTGTCTAAACTGAGAAGGCAAGAGTAGGAGGATTAACCAGTCACTCCCATGATGTGAGTGTCTAAACTGAGAAGGCAAGAGTAGGAGGGTTAACCAGTCACTCCCATGATGTGAGTGTCTAAACTGAGAAGGCAAGAGTAGGAGGATTAACCAGTCACTCCCATGATGTGAGTGTCTAAACTGAGAAGGCAAGAGTAGGAGGGTTAATCAGTCACTCCCATGATGTGAGTGTCTAAACTGAGAAGGCAAGAGTAGGAGGGTTAATCAGTCACTCCCATGATGTGAGTGTCTTAACTGAGAAGACAAGAGTAGGAGGGTTAATCAGTCACTCCCATGATGTGAGTGTCTCAACTGAGAAGGCAAGAGTGGGAGGGTTAAGCAGTCACTCCCATGATGTGAGTGTCTTAACTGATAAGGCAAGAGTAGGAGGGTTAATCAGTCACTCCCATGATGTGAGTGTCTTAACTTAGAAGGCAAGAGTAGGAGGGTTAATCAGTCCCTCCCATGATGTGAGTGTCTAAACTTAGAAGGCAAGAGTAGGAGGGTTAATCAGTCCCTCCCATAATGTGAGTGTCTTAACTGAGAAGGCAAGAGTAGGAGGGTTAACCAGTCTCTCCCGTGATGTGAATATCTAAACTGAGAAGGCAAGAGTAGGAGGGTTAATCAGTCACTCCAAGGATGTATGTCTTAACTGAGAAGGCAAGAGTAGGAGGGTTAATCAGTCACTTCCATGATGTGAGTGTCTCAACTGAGAAAGCAAGAGTAGGAGGGTAATCAGTCACTCCAAGGATGTATGTCTTAACTGATAAGGCAAGAGTAGGAGGGTTAACCAGTCACTCCCATGATGTGAGTGTCTTAACTGAGAAGGCAAGAGTAGGAGGGTTAACCAGTCACTCCAAGGATGTGAGTGTCTCAACTGATAAGGCAAGAGTAGGAGGATTAATCAGTCACTCCCATGATGTGAGTGTCTTAACTGAGAAGGCAAGAGTAGGAGGATTAATCAGTCACTCCCATGATGTAAGTGTCTAAACTGAGAAGGCAAGAGTAGGAGGGTTAATCAGTCACTCCCATGATGTGAGTGTCTTAACTGAGAAGGCAAGAGTAGGAGGATTAATCAGTCACTCCCATGATGTAAGTGTCTTAACTGAGAAGGCAAGAGTAGGAGGGTTAATCAGTCACTCCCATGATGTGAGTGTCTTAACTGAGAAGGCAAGAGTAGGAGGATTAATCAGTCACTCCCATGATGTAAGTGTCTAAACTGAGAAGGCAAGAGTAGGAGGGTTAATCAGTCACTCCCATGATGTGAGTGTCTTAACTGAGAAGACAAGAGTAGGAGGGTTAATCAGTCACTCCCATGATGTGAGTGTCTTAACTGAGTAGGCAGGAGTAGGAGGGTTAATCAGTCACTCCCATGATGTGAGTGTCTTAACTGAGAAGACAAGAGTAGGAGGGTTAATCAGTCACTCCCATGATGTGAGTGTCTTAACTGAGAAGGCAAGAGTAGGAGGATTAATCAGTCACTCCCGTGATGTGAGTGTCTTAACTGAGAAGGCAAGAGTAGGAGGGTTAATCAGTCACTCCCATGATGTGAGTGTCTTAACTGAGTAGGCAGGAGTAGGAGGGTTAATCAGTCACTCCCATGATGTGAGTGTCTAAACTGAGAAGGCAAGAGTAGGAGGGTTAATCAGTCACTCCCATGATGTGAGTGTCTTAACTGAGAAGGCAAGAGTAGGAGGGTTAATCAGTCACTCCCATGATGTGAGTGTCTTAACTGAGTAGGCAAGAGTAGGAGGGTTAATCAGTCACTCCCATGATGTGAGTGTCTTAACTGAGTAGGCAAGAGTAGGAGGGTTAATCAGTCACTCCCATGATGTGAGTGTCTTAACTGAGTAGGCAAGAGTAGGAGGATTAATCAGTCACTCCCATGATGTGAGTGTCTAAACTGAGAAGGCAAGAGTAGGAGGATTAATCAGTCACTCCCATGATGGGAGTGTCTAAACTGAGAAGGCAAGAGTAGGAGGGTTAATCAGTCACTCCCATGATGTGTGTCTAAACTGAGAAGGCAAGAGTAGGAGCGTTAATCAGTCACTCCCATGATGTGAGTGTCTAAACTGAGAAGGCAAGAGTAGGAGGGTTAATCAGTCACTCCCATGATGTAAGTGTCTTAACTGAGAAGGCAAGAGTAGGAGGATTAATCAGTCACTCCCATGATGTCAGTGTCTTAACTGAGAAGGCAAGAGTAGGAGGGTTAATCAGTCACTCCCATGATGTGAGTGTCTTAACTGAGAAGACAAGAGTAGGAGGGTTAATCAGTCACTCCCATGATGTGAGTGTCTAAACTGAGAAGGCAAGAGTAGGAGGGTTAATCAGTCACTCCCATGATGTGAGTGTCTTAACTGAGAAGGCAAGAGTAGGAGGATTAATCAGTCACTCCCATGATGTAAGTGTCTAAACTGAGAAGGCAAGAGTAGGAGGGTTAATCAGTCACTCCCATGATGTGAGTGTCTAAACTGAGAAGGCAAGAGTAGGAGGATTAACCAGTCACTCCCATGATGTGAGTGTCTAAACTGAGAAGGCAAGAGTAGGAGGGTTAACCAGTCACTCCCATGATGTGAGTGTCTAAACTGAGAAGGCAAGAGTAGGAGGATTAACCAGTCACTCCCATGATGTGAGTGTCTAAACTGAGAAGGCAAGAGTAGGAGGGTTAATCAGTCACTCCCATGATGTGAGTGTCTAAACTGAGAAGGCAAGAGTAGGAGGGTTAATCAGTCACTCCCATGATGTGAGTGTCTTAACTGAGAAGACAAGAGTAGGAGGGTTAATCAGTCACTCCCATGATGTGAGTGTCTCAACTGAGAAGGCAAGAGTGGGAGGGTTAAGCAGTCACTCCCATGATGTGAGTGTCTTAACTGATAAGGCAAGAGTAGGAGGGTTAATCAGTCACTCCCATGATGTGAGTGTCTTAACTTAGAAGGCAAGAGTAGGAGGGTTAATCAGTCCCTCCCATGATGTGAGTGTCTAAACTTAGAAGGCAAGAGTAGGAGGGTTAATCAGTCCCTCCCATAATGTGAGTGTCTTAACTGAGAAGGCAAGAGTAGGAGGGTTAACCAGTCTCTCCCGTGATGTGAATATCTAAACTGAGAAGGCAAGAGTAGGAGGGTTAATCAGTCACTCCAAGGATGTATGTCTTAACTGAGAAGGCAAGAGTAGGAGGGTTAATCAGTCACTCCTGTGATGTGAGTGTCTTAACTAAGAAGGCAAGAGTAGGAGGGTTAATCAGTCACTCCCATGATGTGAGTGTCTTAACTGAGAAGGCAAGAGTAGGAGGGTTAACCAGTCACTCCCGTGATGTGAATGTCTTAACTGAGAAGGCAAGAGTAGGAGGGTTAATCAGTCACTTCCATGATGTGAGTGTCTCAACTGAGAAAGCAAGAGTAGGAGGGTAATCAGTCACTCCAAGGATGTATGTCTTAACTGATAAGGCAAGAGTAGGAGGGTTAACCAGTCACTCCCATGATGTGAGTGTCTTAACTGAGAAGGCAAGAGTAGGAGGGTTAACCAGTCACTCCAAGGATGTGAGTGTCTCAACTGATAAGGCAAGAGTAGGAGGATTAATCAGTCACTCCCATGATGTGAGTGTCTTAACTGAGAAGGCAAGAGTAGGAGGATTAATCAGTCACTCCCATGATGTAAGTGTCTAAACTGAGAAGGCAAGAGTAGGAGGGTTAATCAGTCACTCCCATGATGTGAGTGTCTTAACTGAGAAGGCAAGAGTAGGAGGATTAATCAGTCACTCCCATGATGTAAGTGTCTTAACTGAGAAGGCAAGAGTAGGAGGGTTAATCAGTCACTCCCATGATGTGAGTGTCTTAACTGAGAAGGCAAGAGTAGGAGGATTAATCAGTCACTCCCATGATGTAAGTGTCTAAACTGAGAAGGCAAGAGTAGGAGGGTTAATCAGTCACTCCCATGATGTGTCTTAACTGAGAAGACAAGAGTAGGAGGGTTAATCAGTCACTCCCATGATGTGAGTGTCTTAACTGAGTAGGCAGGAGTAGGAGGGTTAATCAGTCACTCCCATGATGTGAGTGTCTTAACTGAGAAGACAAGAGTAGGAGGGTTAATCAGTCACTCCCATGATGTGAGTGTCTTAACTGAGAAGGCAAGAGTAGGAGGATTAATCAGTCACTCCCGTGATGTGAGTGTCTTAACTGAGAAGGCAAGAGTAGGAGGGTTAATCAGTCACTCCCATGATGTGAGTGTCTTAACTGAGTAGGCAGGAGTAGGAGGGTTAATCAGTCACTCCCATGATGTGAGTGTCTAAACTGAGAAGGCAAGAGTAGGAGGGTTAATCAGTCACTCCCGTGATGTGAGTGTCTTAACTGAGAAGGCAAGAGTAGGAGGGTTAACCAGTCACTCCCGTGATGTGAGTGTCTTAACTGAGAAGGCAAGAGTAGGAGGGTTAATCAGTCACTCCCATGATGTGAGTGTCTCAACTGATAAGGCAAGAGTAGGAGGATTAATCAGTCACTCCCATGATGTGAGTGTCTTAACTGAGAAGGCAAGAGTAGGAGGATTAATCAGTCACTCCCATGATGTAAGTGTCTAAACTGAGAAGGCAAGAGTAGGAGGGTTAATCAGTCACTCCCATGATGTGAGTGTCTTAACTGAGAAGACAAGAGTAGGAGGGTTAATCAGTCACTCCCATGATGTGAGTGTCTTAACTGAGAAGGCAAGAGTAGGAGGGTTAACCAGTCTCTCCCGTGATGTGAATATCTAAACTGAGAAGGCAAGAGTGGGAGGGTTAATCAGTCACTCCAAGGATGTATGTCTTAACTGAGAAGGCAAGAGTAGGAGGGTTAATCAGTCACTCCCGTGATGTGAGTGTCTTAACTGAGAAGGCAAGAGTAGGAGGGTTAATCAGTCACTCCCATGATGTGAGTGTCTTAACTGAGAAGGCAAGAGTAGGAGGGTTAACCAGTCACTCCCGTGATGTGAATGTCTTAACTGAGAAGGCAAGAGTAGGAGGGTTAATCAGTCACTTCCATGATGTGAGTGTCTCAACTGAGAAAGCAAGAGTAGGAGGGTAATCAGTCACTCCAAGGATGTATGTCTTAACTGATAAGGCAAGAGTAGGAGGGTTAACCAGTCACTCCCATGATGTGAGTGTCTTAACTGAGAAGGCAAGAGTAGGAGGGTTAACCAGTCACTCCAAGGATGTGAGTGTCTCAACTGATAAGGCAAGAGTAGGAGGATTAATCAGTCACTCCCATGATGTGAGTGTCTTAACTGAGAAGGCAAGAGTAGGAGGATTAATCAGTCACTCCCATGATGTAAGTGTCTAAACTGAGAAGGCAAGAGTAGGAGGGTTAATCAGTCACTCCCATGATGTGAGTGTCTTAACTGAGAAGGCAAGAGTAGGAGGATTAATCAGTCACTCCCATGATGTAAGTGTCTTAACTGAGAAGGCAAGAGTAGGAGGGTTAATCAGTCACTCCCATGATGTGAGTGTCTTAACTGAGAAGGCAAGAGTAGGAGGATTAATCAGTCACTCCCATGATGTAAGTGTCTAAACTGAGAAGGCAAGAGTAGGAGGGTTAATCAGTCACTCCCATGATGTGAGTGTCTTAACTGAGAAGACAAGAGTAGGAGGGTTAATCAGTCACTCCCATGATGTGAGTGTCTTAACTGAGTAGGCAAGAGTAGGAGGATTAATCAGTCACTCCCATGATGTGAGTGTCTAAACTGAGAAGGCAAGAGTAGGAGGATTAATCAGTCACTCCCATGATGGGAGTGTCTAAACTGAGAAGGCAAGAGTAGGAGGGTTAATCAGTCACTCCCATGATGTGTGTCTAAACTGAGAAGGCAAGAGTAGGAGCGTTAATCAGTCACTCCCATGATGTGAGTGTCTAAACTGAGAAGGCAAGAGTAGGAGGGTTAATCAGTCACTCCCATGATGTAAGTGTCTTAACTGAGAAGGCAAGAGTAGGAGGATTAATCAGTCACTCCCATGATGTCAGTGTCTTAACTGAGAAGGCAAGAGTAGGAGGGTTAATCAGTCACTCCCATGATGTGAGTGTCTTAACTGAGAAGACAAGAGTAGGAGGGTTAATCAGTCACTCCCATGATGTGAGTGTCTAAACTGAGAAGGCAAGAGTAGGAGGGTTAATCAGTCACTCCCATGATGTGAGTGTCTTAACTGAGAAGGCAAGAGTAGGAGGATTAATCAGTCACTCCCATGATGTAAGTGTCTAAACTGAGAAGGCAAGAGTAGGAGGGTTAATCAGTCACTCCCATGATGTGAGTTTCTAAACTGAGAAGGCAAGAGTAGGAGGATTAACCAGTCACTCCCATGATGTGAGTGTCTAAACTGAGAAGGCAAGAGTAGGAGGGTTAACCAGTCACTCCCATGATGTGAGTGTCTAAACTGAGAAGGCAAGAGTAGGAGGATTAACCAGTCACTCCCATGATGTGAGTGTCTAAACTGAGAAGGCAAGAGTAGGAGGGTTAATCAGTCACTCCCATGATGTGAGTGTCTAAACTGAGAAGGCAAGAGTAGGAGGGTTAATCAGTCACTCCCATGATGTGAGTGTCTTAACTGAGAAGACAAGAGTAGGAGGGTTAATCAGTCACTCCCATGATGTGAGTGTCTCAACTGAGAAGGCAAGAGTGGGAGGGTTAAGCAGTCACTCCCATGATGTGAGTGTCTTAACTGATAAGGCAAGAGTAGGAGGGTTAATCAGTCACTCCCATGATGTGAGTGTCTTAACTTAGAAGGCAAGAGTAGGAGGGTTAATCAGTCCCTCCCATGATGTGAGTGTCTAAACTTAGAAGGCAAGAGTAGGAGGGTTAATCAGTCCCTCCCATAATGTGAGTGTCTTAACTGAGAAGGCAAGAGTAGGAGGGTTAACCAGTCTCTCCCGTGATGTGAATATCTAAACTGAGAAGGCAAGAGTAGGAGGGTTAATCAGTCACTCCAAGGATGTATGTCTTAACTGAGAAGGCAAGAGTAGGAGGGTTAATCAGTCACTTCCATGATGTGAGTGTCTCAACTGAGAAAGCAAGAGTAGGAGGGTAATCAGTCACTCCAAGGATGTATGTCTTAACTGATAAGGCAAGAGTAGGAGGGTTAACCAGTCACTCCCATGATGTGAGTGTCTTAACTGAGAAGGCAAGAGTAGGAGGGTTAACCAGTCACTCCAAGGATGTGAGTGTCTCAACTGATAAGGCAAGAGTAGGAGGATTAATCAGTCACTCCCATGATGTGAGTGTCTTAACTGAGAAGGCAAGAGTAGGAGGATTAATCAGTCACTCCCATGATGTAAGTGTCTAAACTGAGAAGGCAAGAGTAGGAGGGTTAATCAGTCACTCCCATGATGTGAGTGTCTAAACTGAGAAGGCAAGAGTAGGAGGGTTAATCAGTCACTCCCATGATGTGAGTGTCTTAACTGAGAAGGCAAGAGTAGGAGGGTTAACCAGTCACTCCCGTGATGTGAGTGTCTTAACTGAGAAGGCAAGAGTAGGAGGGTTAATCAGTCACTCCCATGATGTGAGTGTCTTAACTGAGAAGGCAAGAGTAGGAGGGTTAATCAGTCACTCCCATGATGTGAATGTCTCAACTGAGAAGGCAAGAGTGGGAGGGTTAAGCAGTCACTCCCATGATGTGAGTGTCTTAACTGATAAGGCAAGAGTAGGAGGGTTAATCAGTCACTCCCATGATGTGAGTGTCTTAACTTAGAAGGCAAGAGTAGGAGGGTTAATCAGTCACTCCCATGATGTGAGTGTCTAAACTTAGAAGGCAAGAGTAGGAGCGTTAATCAGTCACTCCCATAATGTGAGTGTCTTAACTGAGAAGGCAAGAGTAGGAGGGTTAACCAGTCTCTCCCGTGATGTGAATATCTAAACTGAGAAGGCAAGAGTGGGAGGGTTAATCAGTCACTCCAAGGATGTATGTCTTAACTGAGAAGGCAAGAGTAGGAGGGTTAATCAGTCACTCCCGTGATGTGAGTGTCTTAACTGAGAAGGCAAGAGTAGGAGGGTTAATCAGTCACTCCCATGATGTGAGTGTCTTAACTGAGAAGGCAAGAGTAGGAGGGTTAACCAGTCACTCCCGTGATGTGAATGTCTTAACTGAGAAGGCAAGAGTAGGAGGGTTAATCAGTCACTTCCATGATGTGAGTGTCTCAACTGAGAAAGCAAGAGTAGGAGGGTAATCAGTCACTCCAAGGATGTATGTCTTAACTGATAAGGCAAGAGTAGGAGGGTTAACCAGTCACTCCCATGATGTGAGTGTCTTAACTGAGAAGGCAAGAGTAGGAGGGTTAACCAGTCACTCCAAGGATGTGAGTGTCTCAACTGATAAGGCAAGAGTAGGAGGATTAATCAGTCACTCCCATGATGTGAGTGTCTTAACTGAGAAGGCAAGAGTAGGAGGATTAATCAGTCACTCCCATGATGTAAGTGTCTAAACTGAGAAGGCAAGAGTAGGAGGGTTAATCAGTCACTCCCATGATGTGAGTGTCTTAACTGAGAAGGCAAGAGTAGGAGGATTAATCAGTCACTCCCATGATGTAAGTGTCTTAACTGAGAAGGCAAGAGTAGGAGGGTTAATCAGTCACTCCCATGATGTGAGTGTCTTAACTGAGAAGGCAAGAGTAGGAGGATTAATCAGTCACTCCCATGATGTAAGTGTCTAAACTGAGAAGGCAAGAGTAGGAGGGTTAATCAGTCACTCCCATGATGTGAGTGTCTTAACTGAGAAGACAAGAGTAGGAGGGTTAATCAGTCACTCCCATGATGTGAGTGTCTTAACTGAGTAGGCAGGAGTAGGAGGGTTAATCAGTCACTCCCATGATGTGAGTGTCTTAACTGAGAAGACAAGAGTAGGAGGGTTAATCAGTCACTCCCATGATGTGAGTGTCTTAACTGAGAAGGCAAGAGTAGGAGGATTAATCAGTCACTCCCGTGATGTGAGTGTCTTAACTGAGAAGGCAAGAGTAGGAGGGTTAATCAGTCACTCCCATGATGTGAGTGTCTTAACTGAGTAGGCAGGAGTAGGAGGGTTAATCAGTCACTCCCATGATGTGAGTGTCTAAACTGAGAAGGCAAGAGTAGGAGGGTTAATCAGTCACTCCCATGATGTGAGTGTCTTAACTGAGAAGGCAAGAGTAGGAGGGTTAATCAGTCACTCCCATGATGTGAGTGTCTTAACTGAGTAGGCAAGAGTAGGAGGGTTAATCAGTCACTCCCATGATGTGAGTGTCTTAACTGAGTAGGCAAGAGTAGGAGGGTTAATCAGTCACTCCCATGATGTGAGTGTCTTAACTGAGTAGGCAAGAGTAGGAGGATTAATCAGTCACTCCCATGATGTGAGTGTCTAAACTGAGAAGGCAAGAGTAGGAGGATTAATCAGTCACTCCCATGATGGGAGTGTCTAAACTGAGAAGGCAAGAGTAGGAGGGTTAATCAGTCACTCCCATGATGTGAGTGTCTTAACTGAGTAGGCAAGAGTAGGAGGATTAATCAGTCACTCCCATGATGTGAGTGTCTAAACTGAGAAGGCAAGAGTAGGAGGATTAATCAGTCACTCCCATGATGGGAGTGTCTAAACTGAGAAGGCAAGAGTAGGAGGGTTAATCAGTCACTCCCATGATGTGTGTCTAAACTGAGAAGGCAAGAGTAGGAGCGTTAATCAGTCACTCCCATGATGTGAGTGTCTAAACTGAGAAGGCAAGAGTAGGAGGGTTAATCAGTCACTCCCATGATGTAAGTGTCTTAACTGAGAAGGCAAGAGTAGGAGGATTAATCAGTCACTCCCATGATGTCAGTGTCTTAACTGAGAAGGCAAGAGTAGGAGGGTTAATCAGTCACTCCCATGATGTGAGTGTCTTAACTGAGAAGACAAGAGTAGGAGGGTTAATCAGTCACTCCCATGATGTGAGTGTCTAAACTGAGAAGGCAAGAGTAGGAGGGTTAATCAGTCACTCCCATGATGTGAGTGTCTTAACTGAGAAGGCAAGAGTAGGAGGATTAATCAGTCACTCCCATGATGTAAGTGTCTAAACTGAGAAGGCAAGAGTAGGAGGGTTAATCAGTCACTCCCATGATGTGAGTGTCTAAACTGAGAAGGCAAGAGTAGGAGGATTAACCAGTCACTCCCATGATGTGAGTGTCTAAACTGAGAAGGCAAGAGTAGGAGGGTTAACCAGTCACTCCCATGATGTGAGTGTCTAAACTGAGAAGGCAAGAGTAGGAGGATTAACCAGTCACTCCCATGATGTGAGTGTCTAAACTGAGAAGGCAAGAGTAGGAGGGTTAATCAGTCACTCCCATGATGTGAGTGTCTAAACTGAGAAGGCAAGAGTAGGAGGGTTAATCAGTCACTCCCATGATGTGAGTGTCTTAACTGAGAAGACAAGAGTAGGAGGGTTAATCAGTCACTCCCATGATGTGAGTGTCTCAACTGAGAAGGCAAGAGTGGGAGGGTTAAGCAGTCACTCCCATGATGTGAGTGTCTTAACTGATAAGGCAAGAGTAGGAGGGTTAATCAGTCACTCCCATGATGTGAGTGTCTTAACTTAGAAGGCAAGAGTAGGAGGGTTAATCAGTCCCTCCCATGATGTGAGTGTCTAAACTTAGAAGGCAAGAGTAGGAGGGTTAATCAGTCCCTCCCATAATGTGAGTGTCTTAACTGAGAAGGCAAGAGTAGGAGGGTTAACCAGTCTCTCCCGTGATGTGAATATCTAAACTGAGAAGGCAAGAGTAGGAGGGTTAATCAGTCACTCCAAGGATGTATGTCTTAACTGAGAAGGCAAGAGTAGGAGGGTTAATCAGTCACTTCCATGATGTGAGTGTCTCAACTGAGAAAGCAAGAGTAGGAGGGTAATCAGTCACTCCAAGGATGTATGTCTTAACTGATAAGGCAAGAGTAGGAGGGTTAACCAGTCACTCCCATGATGTGAGTGTCTCAACTGAGAAGGCAAGAGTAGGAGGGTTAATCAGTCACTCCCATGATGTGAGTGTCTCAACTGAGAAGGCAAGAGTGGGAGGGTTAAGCAGTCACTCCCATGATGTGAGTGTCTCAACTGAGAAGGCAAGAGTGGGAGGGTTAACCAGTCACTCCCATGATGTGAGTGTCTCAACTGAGTAGGCAAGAGTAGGAGGGTTAACCAGTCACTCCCATGATGTGAGTGTCTCAACTGAGAAGGCAAGAGTAGGAAGGTTAACCAGTCACTCCCATGATGTGAGTGTCTCAACTGAGAAGGCAAGAGTAGGAGGGTTAACCAGTCACTCCCATGATGTGAGTGTCTCAACTGAGAAGGCAAGAGTGGGAGGGTTAACCAGTCACTCCCATGATGTGAGTGTCTCAACTGAGAAGGCAAGAGTAGGAGGATTAACCAGTCACTCCCATGATGTGAGTGTCTTAACTGAGAAGGCACGAGTAGGAGGGTTAATCAGTCACTCCCGTGATGTGAGTGTCTCAACTGAGAAGGCAAGAGTGGGAGGGTTAATCAGTCACTCCCATGATGTGAGTCTCTTAACTGAGAAGGCAAGAGTGGGAGGGTTAATCAGTCACTCCCATGATGTGAGTGTCTCAACTGAGAAGGCAAGAGTGGGAGGGTTAAGCAGTCACTCCCATGATGTGAGTGTCTCAACTGAGTAGGCAAGAGTAGGAGGGTTAACCAGTCACTCCCATGATGTGAGTGTCTAAACTGAGAAGGCAAGAGTAGGAGGGTCAACCAGTCACTCCCGTGATGTGAGTGTCTTAACTGAGAAGGCAAGAGTAGGAGGGTTAATCAGTCACTCCAAGGATGTATGTCTTAACTGAGAAGGCAAGAGTAGGAGGGTTAATCAGTCCCTCCCATGATGTGAGTGTCTAAACTTAGAAGGCAAGAGTAGGAGGGTTAATCAGTCCCTCCCATGATGTGAGTGTCTTAACTGAGAAGGCAAGAGTAGGAGGGTTAACCAGTCTCTCCCGTGATGTGAATATCTAAACTGAGAAGGCAAGAGTAGGAGGGTTAATCAGTCACTCCAAGGATGTATGTCTTAACTGAGAAGGCAAGAGTAGGAGGGTTAATCAGTCACTCCCGTGATGTGAGTGTCTTAACTGAGAAGGCAAGAGTAGCAGGGTTAACCAGTCACTCCCATGATGTGAGTGTCTTAACTGAGAAGGCACGAGTAGGAGGGTTAATCAGTCACTCCCGTGATGTGAGTGTCTCAACTGAGAAGGCAAGAGTAGGAGGGTTAATCAGTCACTCCCGTGATGTGAGTGTCTCAACTGAGAAGGCAAGAGTGGGAGGGTTAAGCAGTCACTCCCATGATGTGAGTCTCTTAACTGAGAAGGCAAGAGTGGGAGGGTTAATCAGTCACTCCCATGATGTGAGTGTCTCAACTGAGAAGGCAAGAGTGGGAGGGTTAAGCAGTCACTCCCATGATGTGAGTGTCTTAACTGAGAAGGCAAGAGTAGGAGGGTTAATCAGTCCCTCCCATGATGTGTGTCTTAACTTAGAAGGCAAGAGTAGGAGGGTTAATCAGTCACTCCCGTGATGTGAGTGTCTTAACTGAGAAGGCAAGAGTAGGAGGGTTAACCAGTCACTCCCATGATGTGAGTGTCTTAACTTAGAAGGCAAGAGTAGGAGGGTTAATCAGTCCCTCCCATGATGTGAGTGTCTAAACTTAGAAGGCAAGAGTAGGAGGGTTAATCAGTCCCTCCCATGATGTGAGTGTCTTAACTGAGAAGGCAAGAGTAGGAGGGTTAACCAGTCTCTACCGTGATGTGAATATCTAAACTGAGAAGGCAAGAGTAGGAGGGTTAATCAGTCACTCCAAGGATGTATGTCTTAACTGAGAAGGCAAGAGTAGGAGGGTTAATCAGTCACTCCCGTGATGTGAGTGTCTGAACTGAGAAGGCAAGAGTAGGAGGGTTAACCAGTCACTCCCATGATGTGAGTGTCTTAACTGAGAAGGCAAGAGTAGGAGGGTTAAGCAGTCACTCCCGTGATGTGAATGTCTAAACTGAGAAGGCAAGAGTAGGAGGGTTAATCAGTCACTCCCATGATGTGAGTGTCTTAACTGAGAAGGCAAGAGTAGGAGGGTTAATCAGTCACTCCCATGATGTGAGTGTCTCAACTGAGAAGGCAAGAGTGGGAGGGTTAAGCAGTCACTCCCATGATGTGAGTGTCTTAACTGAGAAGGCAAGAGTAGGAGGGTTAATCAGTCACTTCCATGATGTGAGTGTCTCAACTGAGAAGGCAAGAGTAGGAGGGTAATCAGTCACTCCAAGGATGTATGTCTTAACTGATAAGGCAAGAGTAGGAGGGTTAACCAGTCACTCCCATGATGTGAGTCTCTTAACTGAGTAGGCAAGAGTAGGAGGGTTAACCAGTCACTCCCATGATGTGAGTGTCTCAACTGAGTAGGCAAGAGTAGGAGGGTTAACCAGTCACTCCCATGATGTAAGTGTCTAAACTGAGAAGGCAAGAGTAGGAGGGTTAATCATTCACTCCCATGATGTGAGTGTCTCAACTGAGTAGGCAAGAGTAGGAGGGTTAACCAGTCACTCCCATGATATGAGAGTCTAAACTGAGAAGGCAAGAGTAGGAGGGTTAACCAGTCACTCCCGTGATGTGAGTGTCTTAACTGAGAAGGCAAGAGTAGGAGGGTTAATCAGTCACTCCAAGGATGTATGTCTTAACTGAGAAGGCAAGAGAAGGAGGGTTAACCAGTCACTCCCATGATGTGAGTGTCTTAACTGAGAAGGCAAGAGTAGGAGGGTTAATCAGTCACTCCCGTGATGTGAGTCTCTTAACTAAGAAGGCAAGAGTGGGAGGGTTAATCAGTCACTCCCATGATGTGAGTGTCTCAACTGAGAAGGCAAGAGTGGGAGGGTTAAGCAGTCACTCCCATGATGTGAGTGTCTTAACTGAGAAGGCAAGAGTAGGAGGGTTAATCAGTCACTCCCATGATGTGAGTGTCTCAACTGAGAAGGCAAGAGTGGAAGGGTTAAGCAGTCACTCCCATGATGTGAGTGTCTTAACTGAGAAGGCAAGAGTAGGAGGGTTAATCAGTCCCTCCCATGATGTGAGTGTCTTAACTTAGAAGGCAAGAGTAGGAGGGTTAATCAGTCCCTCCCATGATGTGAGTGTCTAAACTTAGAAGGCAAGAGTAGGAGGGTTAATCAGTCCCTCCCATGATGTGAGTGTCTTAACTGAGAAGGCAACAGTAGGAGGGTTAACCAGTCTCTCCCGTGATGTGAATATCTAAACTGAGAAGGCAAGAGTAGGAGGGTTAATCAGTCACTCCAAGGATGTATGTCTTAACTGAGAAGGCAAGAGTAGGAGGGTTAACCAGTCACTCCCGTGATGTGAGTGTCTTAACTGAGAAGGCAAGAGTAGGAGGGTTAACCAGTCACTCCCATGATGTGAGTGTCTTAACTGAGAAGGCAAGAGTAGGAGGGTTAATCAGTCACTCCAAGGATGTATGTCTTAACTGAGAAGGCAAGAGTAGGAGGGTTAACCAGTCACTCCCGTGATGTGAATGTCTCAACTGAGTAGGCAAGAGTAGGAGGGTTAATCAGTCACTCCCGTGATGTGAGTGTCTAAACTGAGAAGGCAAGAGTAGGAGGGTTAATCAGTCACTCCCGTGATGTGAGTGTCTTAACTGAGTAGGCAAGAGTAGGAGGGTTAATCAGTCACTCCCATGATGTGAGTGTCTCAACTGAGAAGGCAAGAGTGGGAGGGTTAAGCAGTCACTCCCATGATGTGAGTGTCTTAACTGAGAAGGCAAGAGTGGGAGGGTTAATCAGTCACTCCCATGATGTGAGTGTCTCAACTGAGAAGGCAAGAGTAGGAGGGTTAACCAGTCACTCCCATGATGTGAGTGTCTTAACTGAGAAGGCAAGAGTAGGAGGGTTAACCAG
Source organism: Sipunculus nudus (assembly GCA_026874595.1). Lineage (NCBI taxonomy): Eukaryota > Metazoa > Annelida > Sipuncula > Golfingiida > Sipunculidae > Sipunculus > Sipunculus nudus. Next base: position 51,004,239 of record CM049312.1, read on the forward strand.
TCACTCCCATGATGTGAGTGTCTTAACTGAGAAGGCAAGAGTAGGAGGGTTAACCAGTCACTCCCATGATGTGAGTGTCTCAACTGAGAAGGCAAGAGTAGGAGGGTTAACCAGTCACTCCCATGATGTGAGTGTCTTAACTGAGAAGGCAAGAGTAGGAGGGTTAACCAGTCACTCCCATGATGTGAGTGTCTCAACTGAGTAGGCAAGAGTAGGAAGGTTAATCAGTCACTCCCATGATGTGAGTGTCTAAACTGAGAAGGCAAGAGTAGGAAGGTTAACCAGTCACTCCCATGATGTGAGTGTCTCAACTGAGAAGGCAAGAGTAGGAGGGTTAATCAGTCACTCCAAGGATGTATGTCTTAACTGAGAAGGCAAGAGTAGGAGGGTTAATCAGTCACTCCCGTGATGTGAATGTCTCAACTGAGTAGGCAAGAGTAGGAGGGTTAATCAGTCACTCGCGTGATGTGAGTGTCTTAACTGAGAAGGCAAGAGTAGGAGGGTTAATCAGTCACTCCAAGGATGTATGTCTTAACTGAGAAGGCAAGAGTAGGAGGGTTAATCAGTCACTCCCGTGATGTGAGTGTCTGAACTGAGAAGGCAAGAGTAGGAGGGTTAACCAGTCACTCCCATGATGTGAGTGTCTTAACTGAGAAGGCAAGAGTAGGAGGGTTAAGCAGTCACTCCCGTGATGTGAATGTCTAAACTGAGAAGGCAAGAGTAGGAGGGTTAATCAGTCACTCCCATGATGTGAGTGTCTTAACTGAGAAGGCAAGAGTAGGAGGGTTAATCAGTCACTCCCATGATGTGAGTGTCTCAACTGAGAAGGCAAGAGTGGGAGGGTTAAGCAGTCACTCCCATGATGTGAGTGTCTTAACTGAGAAGGCAAGAGTAGGAGGGTTAATCAGTCACTTCCATGATGTGAGTGTCTCAACTGAGAAGGCAAGAGTAGGAGGGTAATCAGTCACTCCAAGGATGTATGTCTTAACTGATAAGGCAAGAGTAGGAGGGTTAACCAGTCACTCCCATGATGTGAGTCTCTTAACTGAGTAGGCAAGAGTAGGAGGGTTAACCAGTCACTCCCATGATGTGAGTGTCTCAACTGAGTAGGCAAGAGTAGGAGGGTTAACCAGTCACTCCCATGATGTAAGTGTCTAAACTGAGAAGGCAAGAGTAGGAGGGTTAATCATTCACTCCCATGATGTGAGTGTCTCAACTGAGTAGGCAAGAGTAGGAGGGTTAACCAGTCACTCCCATGATATGAGAGTCTAAACTGAGAAGGCAAGAGTAGGAGGGTTAACCAGTCACTCCCGTGATGTGAGTGTCTTAACTGAGAAGGCAAGAGTAGGAGGGTTAATCAGTCACTCCAAGGATGTATGTCTTAACTGAGAAGGCAAGAGAAGGAGGGTTAACCAGTCACTCCCATGATGTGAGTGTCTTAACTGAGAAGGCAAGAGTAGGAGGGTTAATCAGTCACTCCCGTGATGTGAGTCTCTTAACTAAGAAGGCAAGAGTGGGAGGGTTAATCAGTCACTCCCATGATGTGAGTGTCTCAACTGAGAAGGCAAGAGTGGGAGGGTTAAGCAGTCACTCCCATGATGTGAGTGTCTTAACTGAGAAGGCAAGAGTAGGAGGGTTAATCAGTCACTCCCATGATGTGAGTGTCTCAACTGAGAAGGCAAGAGTGGAAGGGTTAAGCAGTCACTCCCATGATGTGAGTGTCTTAACTGAGAAGGCAAGAGTAGGAGGGTTAATCAGTCCCTCCCATGATGTGAGTGTCTTAACTTAGAAGGCAAGAGTAGGAGGGTTAATCAGTCCCTCCCATGATGTGAGTGTCTAAACTTAGAAGGCAAGAGTAGGAGGGTTAATCAGTCCCTCCCATGATGTGAGTGTCTTAACTGAGAAGGCAACAGTAGGAGGGTTAACCAGTCTCTCCCGTGATGTGAATATCTAAACTGAGAAGGCAAGAGTAGGAGGGTTAATCAGTCACTCCAAGGATGTATGTCTTAACTGAGAAGGCAAGAGTAGGAGGGTTAACCAGTCACTCCCGTGATGTGAGTGTCTTAACTGAGAAGGCAAGAGTAGGAGGGTTAACCAGTCACTCCCATGATGTGAGTGTCTTAACTGAGAAGGCAAGAGTAGGAGGGTTAATCAGTCACTCCAAGGATGTATGTCTTAACTGAGAAGGCAAGAGTAGGAGGGTTAACCAGTCACTCCCGTGATGTGAATGTCTCAACTGAGTAGGCAAGAGTAGGAGGGTTAATCAGTCACTCCCGTGATGTGAGTGTCTAAACTGAGAAGGCAAGAGTAGGAGGGTTAATCAGTCACTCCCGTGATGTGAGTGTCTTAACTGAGTAGGCAAGAGTAGGAGGGTTAATCAGTCACTCCCATGATGTGAGTGTCTCAACTGAGAAGGCAAGAGTGGGAGGGTTAAGCAGTCACTCCCATGATGTGAGTGTCTTAACTGAGAAGGCAAGAGTGGGAGGGTTAATCAGTCACTCCCATGATGTGAGTGTCTCAACTGAGAAGGCAAGAGTAGGAGGGTTAACCAGTCACTCCCATGATGTGAGTGTCTTAACTGAGAAGGCAAGAGTAGGAGGGTTAACCAGTCACTCCCATGATGTGAGTGTCTTAACTGAGAAGGCAAGAGTAGGAGGGTTAACCAGTCACTCCCATGATGTGAGTGTCTCAACTGAGAAGGCAAGAGTAGGAGGGTTAACCAGTCACTCCCATGATGTGAGTGTCTTAACTGAGAAGGCAAGAGTAGGAGGGTTAACCAGTCACTCCCATGATGTGAGTGTCTCAACTGAGTAGGCAAGAGTAGGAAGGTTAATCAGTCACTCCCATGATGTGAGTGTCTAAACTGAGAAGGCAAGAGTAGGAAGGTTAACCAGTCACTCCCATGATGTGAGTGTCTCAACTGAGAAGGCAAGAGTAGGAGGGTTAATCAGTCACTCCAAGGATGTATGTCTTAACTGAGAAGGCAAGAGTAGGAGGGTTAATCAGTCACTCCCGTGATGTGAATGTCTCAACTGAGTAGGCAAGAGTAGGAGGGTTAATCAGTCACTCGCGTGATGTGAGTGTCTTAACTGAGAAGGCAAGAGTAGGAGGGTTAACCAGTCACTCCCATGATGTGAGTGTCTTAACTGAGAAGGCAAGAGTGGGAGGGTTAACCAGTCACTCCCATGATGTGAGTGTCTCAACTGAGAAGGCAAGAGTAGGAGGGTTAACCAGTCACTCCCATGATGTGAGTGTCTTAACTGAGAAGGCAAGAGTAGGAGGGTTAACCAGTCACTCCCATGATGTGAGTGTCTCAACTGAGTAGGCAAGAGTAGGAGGGTAATCAGTCACTCCCATGATGTGAGTGTCTAAACTGAGAAGGCAAGAGTAGGAAGGTTAATCAGTCACTCCCATGATGTGAGTGTCTCAACTGAGAAGGCAAGAGTAGGAGGGTTAATCAGTCACTCCCATGATGTGAGTGTCTCAACTGAGAAGGCAAGAGTGGGAGGGTTAAGCAGTCACTCCCATGATGTGAGTGTCTCAACTGAGAAGGCAAGAGTGGGAGGGTTAACCAGTCACTCCCATGATGTGAGTGTCTCAACTGAGTAGGCAAGAGTAGGAGGGTTAACCAGTCACTCCCATGATGTGAGTGTCTCAACTGAGAAGGCAAGAGTAGGAAGGTTAACCAGTCACTCCCATGATGTGAGTGTCTCAACTGAGAAGGCAAGAGTAGGAGGGTTAACCAGTCACTCCCATGATGTGAGTGTCTCAACTGAGAAGGCAAGAGTGGGAGGGTTAACCAGTCACTCCCATGATGTGAGTGTCTCAACTGAGAAGGCAAGAGTAGGAGGATTAACCAGTCACTCCCATGATGTGAGTGTCTTAACTGAGAAGGCACGAGTAGGAGGGTTAATCAGTCACTCCCGTGATGTGAGTGTCTCAACTGAGAAGGCAAGAGTGGGAGGGTTAATCAGTCACTCCCATGATGTGAGTCTCTTAACTGAGAAGGCAAGAGTGGGAGGGTTAATCAGTCACTCCCATGATGTGAGTGTCTCAACTGAGAAGGCAAGAGTGGGAGGGTTAAGCAGTCACTCCCATGATGTGAGTGTCTCAACTGAGTAGGCAAGAGTAGGAGGGTTAACCAGTCACTCCCATGATGTGAGTGTCTAAACTGAGAAGGCAAGAGTAGGAGGGTCAACCAGTCACTCCCGTGATGTGAGTGTCTTAACTGAGAAGGCAAGAGTAGGAGGGTTAATCAGTCACTCCAAGGATGTATGTCTTAACTGAGAAGGCAAGAGTAGGAGGGTTAATCAGTCCCTCCCATGATGTGAGTGTCTAAACTTAGAAGGCAAGAGTAGGAGGGTTAATCAGTCCCTCCCATGATGTGAGTGTCTTAACTGAGAAGGCAAGAGTAGGAGGGTTAACCAGTCTCTCCCGTGATGTGAATATCTAAACTGAGAAGGCAAGAGTAGGAGGGTTAATCAGTCACTCCAAGGATGTATGTCTTAACTGAGAAGGCAAGAGTAGGAGGGTTAATCAGTCACTCCCGTGATGTGAGTGTCTTAACTGAGAAGGCAAGAGTAGCAGGGTTAACCAGTCACTCCCATGATGTGAGTGTCTTAACTGAGAAGGCACGAGTAGGAGGGTTAATCAGTCACTCCCGTGATGTGAGTGTCTCAACTGAGAAGGCAAGAGTGGGAGGGTTAAGCAGTCACTCCCATGATGTGAGTCTCTTAACTGAGAAGGCAAGAGTGGGAGGGTTAATCAGTCACTCCCATGATGTGAGTGTCTCAACTGAGAAGGCAAGAGTGGGAGGGTTAAGCAGTCACTCCCATGATGTGAGTGTCTTAACTGAGAAGGCAAGAGTAGGAGGGTTAATCAGTCCCTCCCATGATGTGTGTCTTAACTTAGAAGGCAAGAGTAGGAGGGTTAATCAGTCACTCCCGTGATGTGAGTGTCTTAACTGAGAAGGCAAGAGTAGGAGGGTTAACCAGTCACTCCCATGATGTGAGTGTCTTAACTTAGAAGGCAAGAGTAGGAGGGTTAATCAGTCCCTCCCATGATGTGAGTGTCTAAACTTAGAAGGCAAGAGTAGGAGGGTTAATCAGTCCCTCCCATGATGTGAGTGTCTTAACTGAGAAGGCAAGAGTAGGAGGGTTAACCAGTCTCTACCGTGATGTGAATATCTAAACTGAGAAGGCAAGAGTAGGAGGGTTAATCAGTCACTCCAAGGATGTATGTCTTAACTGAGAAGGCAAGAGTAGGAGGGTTAATCAGTCACTCCCGTGATGTGAGTGTCTGAACTGAGAAGGCAAGAGTAGGAGGGTTAACCAGTCACTCCCATGATGTGAGTGTCTTAACTGAGAAGGCAAGAGTAGGAGGGTTAAGCAGTCACTCCCGTGATGTGAATGTCTAAACTGAGAAGGCAAGAGTAGGAGGGTTAATCAGTCACTCCCATGATGTGAGTGTCTTAACTGAGAAGGCAAGAGTAGGAGGGTTAATCAGTCACTCCCATGATGTGAGTGTCTCAACTGAGAAGGCAAGAGTGGGAGGGTTAAGCAGTCACTCCCATGATGTGAGTGTCTTAACTGAGAAGGCAAGAGTAGGAGGGTTAATCAGTCACTTCCATGATGTGAGTGTCTCAACTGAGAAGGCAAGAGTAGGAGGGTAATCAGTCACTCCAAGGATGTATGTCTTAACTGATAAGGCAAGAGTAGGAGGGTTAACCAGTCACTCCCATGATGTGAGTCTCTTAACTGAGTAGGCAAGAGTAGGAGGGTTAACCAGTCACTCCCATGATGTGAGTGTCTCAACTGAGTAGGCAAGAGTAGGAGGGTTAACCAGTCACTCCCATGATGTAAGTGTCTAAACTGAGAAGGCAAGAGTAGGAGGGTTAATCATTCACTCCCATGATGTGAGTGTCTCAACTGAGTAGGCAAGAGTAGGAGGGTTAACCAGTCACTCCCATGATATGAGAGTCTAAACTGAGAAGGCAAGAGTAGGAGGGTTAACCAGTCACTCCCGTGATGTGAGTGTCTTAACTGAGAAGGCAAGAGTAGGAGGGTTAATCAGTCACTCCAAGGATGTATGTCTTAACTGAGAAGGCAAGAGAAGGAGGGTTAACCAGTCACTCCCATGATGTGAGTGTCTTAACTGAGAAGGCAAGAGTAGGAGGGTTAATCAGTCACTCCCGTGATGTGAGTCTCTTAACTAAGAAGGCAAGAGTGGGAGGGTTAATCAGTCACTCCCATGATGTGAGTGTCTCAACTGAGAAGGCAAGAGTGGGAGGGTTAAGCAGTCACTCCCATGATGTGAGTGTCTTAACTGAGAAGGCAAGAGTAGGAGGGTTAATCAGTCACTCCCATGATGTGAGTGTCTCAACTGAGAAGGCAAGAGTGGAAGGGTTAAGCAGTCACTCCCATGATGTGAGTGTCTTAACTGAGAAGGCAAGAGTAGGAGGGTTAATCAGTCCCTCCCATGATGTGAGTGTCTTAACTTAGAAGGCAAGAGTAGGAGGGTTAATCAGTCCCTCCCATGATGTGAGTGTCTAAACTTAGAAGGCAAGAGTAGGAGGGTTAATCAGTCCCTCCCATGATGTGAGTGTCTTAACTGAGAAGGCAACAGTAGGAGGGTTAACCAGTCTCTCCCGTGATGTGAATATCTAAACTGAGAAGGCAAGAGTAGGAGGGTTAATCAGTCACTCCAAGGATGTATGTCTTAACTGAGAAGGCAAGAGTAGGAGGGTTAACCAGTCACTCCCGTGATGTGAGTGTCTTAACTGAGAAGGCAAGAGTAGGAGGGTTAACCAGTCACTCCCATGATGTGAGTGTCTTAACTGAGAAGGCAAGAGTAGGAGGGTTAATCAGTCACTCCAAGGATGTATGTCTTAACTGAGAAGGCAAGAGTAGGAGGGTTAACCAGTCACTCCCGTGATGTGAATGTCTCAACTGAGTAGGCAAGAGTAGGAGGGTTAATCAGTCACTCCCGTGATGTGAGTGTCTAAACTGAGAAGGCAAGAGTAGGAGGGTTAATCAGTCACTCCCGTGATGTGAGTGTCTTAACTGAGTAGGCAAGAGTAGGAGGGTTAATCAGTCACTCCCATGATGTGAGTGTCTCAACTGAGAAGGCAAGAGTGGGAGGGTTAAGCAGTCACTCCCATGATGTGAGTGTCTTAACTGAGAAGGCAAGAGTGGGAGGGTTAATCAGTCACTCCCATGATGTGAGTGTCTCAACTGAGAAGGCAAGAGTAGGAGGGTTAACCAGTCACTCCCATGATGTGAGTGTCTTAACTGAGAAGGCAAGAGTAGGAGGGTTAACCAGTCACTCCCATGATGTGAGTGTCTTAACTGAGAAGGCAAGAGTAGGAGGGTTAACCAGTCACTCCCATGATGTGAGTGTCTCAACTGAGAAGGCAAGAGTAGGAGGGTTAACCAGTCACTCCCATGATGTGAGTGTCTTAACTGAGAAGGCAAGAGTAGGAGGGTTAACCAGTCACTCCCATGATGTGAGTGTCTCAACTGAGTAGGCAAGAGTAGGAAGGTTAATCAGTCACTCCCATGATGTGAGTGTCTAAACTGAGAAGGCAAGAGTAGGAAGGTTAACCAGTCACTCCCATGATGTGAGTGTCTCAACTGAGAAGGCAAGAGTAGGAGGGTTAATCAGTCACTCCAAGGATGTATGTCTTAACTGAGAAGGCAAGAGTAGGAGGGTTAATCAGTCACTCCCGTGATGTGAATGTCTCAACTGAGTAGGCAAGAGTAGGAGGGTTAATCAGTCACTCGCGTGATGTGAGTGTCTTAACTGAGAAGGCAAGAGTAGGAGGGTTAACCAGTCACTCCCATGATGTGAGTGTCTTAACTGAGAAGGCAAGAGTGGGAGGGTTAACCAGTCACTCCCATGATGTGAGTGTCTCAACTGAGAAGGCAAGAGTAGGAGGGTTAACCAGTCACTCCCATGATGTGAGTGTCTTAACTGAGAAGGCAAGAGTAGGAGGGTTAACCAGTCACTCCCATGATGTGAGTGTCTCAACTGAGTAGGCAAGAGTAGGAGGGTAATCAGTCACTCCCATGATGTGAGTGTCTAAACTGAGAAGGCAAGAGTAGGAAGGTTAATCAGTCACTCCCATGATGTGAGTGTCTCAACTGAGAAGGCAAGAGTAGGAGGGTTAATCAGTCACTCCCATGATGTGAGTGTCTCAACTGAGAAGGCAAGAGTGGGAGGGTTAAGCAGTCACTCCCATGATGTGAGTGTCTCAACTGAGAAGGCAAGAGTGGGAGGGTTAACCAGTCACTCCCATGATGTGAGTGTCTCAACTGAGTAGGCAAGAGTAGGAGGGTTAACCAGTCACTCCCATGATGTGAGTGTCTCAACTGAGAAGGCAAGAGTAGGAAGGTTAACCAGTCACTCCCATGATGTGAGTGTCTCAACTGAGAAGGCAAGAGTAGGAGGGTTAACCAGTCACTCCCATGATGTGAGTGTCTCAACTGAGAAGGCAAGAGTGGGAGGGTTAACCAGTCACTCCCATGATGTGAGTGTCTCAACTGAGAAGGCAAGAGTAGGAGGGTTAACCAGTCACTCCCATGATGTGAGTGTCTCAACTGAGAAGGCAAGAGTAGGAGGGTTAACCAGTCACTCCCATGATGTGAGTGTCTCAACTGAGAAGGCAAGAGTAGGAGGGTTAACCAGTCACTCCCATGATGTGAGTGTCTCAACTGAGTAGGCAAGAGTAGGAGGGTTAACCAGTCACTCCCATGATGTGAGTGTCTCAACTGAGTAGGCAAGAGTAGGAGGGTTAACCAGTCACTCCCATGATGTGAGTGTCTCAACTGAGAAGGCAAGAGTAGGAGGGTTAACCAGTCACTCCCGTGATGTGAGTGTCTTAACTGAGAAGGCAAGAGTATGAGGGTTAACCAGTCACTCCCGTGATGTGAGTGTCTTAACTGAGAAGGCAAGAGTACGAGGGTTAACCAGTCACTCCCGTGATGTGAGTGTCTTAACTGAGAAGGCAAGAGTACGAGGGTTAACCAGTCACTCCCGTGATGTGAGTGTCTTAACTGAGAAGGCAAGAGTGGGAGGGTTAACCAGTCACTCCCGTGATGTGAGTGTCTTAACTGAGAAGGCAAGAGTAGGAGGGTTAATCAGTCACTCCCGTGATGTGAGTGTCTTAACTGAGAAGGCAAGAGTGGGAGGGTTAACCAGTCACTCCCGTGATGTGAGTGTCTTAACTGAGAAGGCAAGAGTACGAGGGTTAACCAGTCACTCCCGTGATGTGAGTGTCTCAACTGAGAAGGCAAGAGTGGGAGGGTTAACCAGTCACTCCCGTGATGTGAGTGTCTCAACTGAGAAGGCAAGAGTGGGAGGGTTAACCAGTCACTCCCGTGATGTGAGTGTCTCAACTGAGAAGGCAAGAGTGGGAGGGTTAACCAGTCACTCCCGTGATGTGAGTGTCTCAACTGAGAAGGCAAGAGTGGGAGGGTTAACCAGTCCCTCCCGTGATGTGAGTGTCTTAACTGAGAAGGCAAGAGTGGGAGGGTTAACCAGTCACTCCCATGATGTGAGTGTCTTAACTGAGAAGGCAAGAGTAGGAGGGTTAATCAGTCACTCCCATGATGTGAGTGTCTTAACTGAGAAGGCAAGAGTAGGAGGGTTAACCAGTCACTCCCATGATGTGAGTGTCTTAACTGAGAAGGCAAGAGTAGGAGGGTTAACCAGTCACTCCCATGATGTGAGTGTCTTAACTGAGAAGGCAAGAGTAGGAGGGTTAACCAGTCACTCCCAGGATGTGAGTGTCTAAACTGAGAAGGCAAGAGTAGGAGGGTTAACCAGTCACTCCCATGATGTGAGTGTCTCAACTGAGAAGGCAAGAGTAGGAGGGTTAATCAGTCCCTCCCATGATGTGAGTGTCTAAACTGAGAAGGCAAGAGTAGGAGGGTTAATCAGTCCCTCCCATGATGTGAGTGTCTTAACTGAGAAGGCAAGAGTAGGAGCGTTAATCAGTCACTCCCATGATGTGAGTGTCTAAACTGAGAAGGCAAGAGTAGGAGGGTTAACCAGTCACTCCCATGATGTAAGTGTCTAAACTGAGAAGGCAAGAGTAGGAGGGTTAATCAGTCACTCCCATGATGTGAGTGTCTTAACTGAGAAGGCAAGAGTAGGAGGGTTAATCAGTCACTCCCATGATGTGAGTGTCTCAACTGAGAAGGCAAGAGTAGGAGGGTTAACCAGTCACTCCCATGATGTGAGTGTCTTAACTGAGAAGGAAAGAGTAGGAGGGTTAACCAGTCACTCCCGTGATGTGAATGTCTAAACTGAGAAGGCAAGAGTAGGAGGGTTAATCAGTCACTCCAAGGATGTATGTCTTAACTGAGAAGGCAAGAGTGGGAGGGTTAATCAGTCACTCCCATGATGTGAGTGTCTTAACTGAGAAGGCAAGAGTAGGAGGGTTAATCAGTCCCTCCCATGATGTGAGTGTCTCAACTGAGAAGGCAAGAGTAGGAGGGTTAACCAGTCACTCCCATGATGTGAGTGTCTCAACTGAGAAGGCAAGAGTAGGAGGGTTAACCAGTCACTCCCATGATGTGAGTGTCTTAACTGAGAAGGCAAGAGTAGGAGGGTTAACCAGTCACTCCCATGATGTGAGTCTCTTAACTGAGAAGGCAAGAGTAGGAGGGTTAACCAGTCACTCCCGTGATGTGAATGTCTAAACTGAGAAGGCAAGAGTAGGAGGGTTAATCAGTCACTCCAAGGATGTATGTCTTAACTGAGAAGGCAAGAGAAGGAGTTTTAATCAGTCACTCCCATGATGTGAGTGTCTGAACTGAGAAGGCAAGAGTAGGAGGGTTAATCAGTCACTCCCATGATGTGAGTGTCTCAACTGAGAAGGCAAGAGTGGGAGGGTTAATCAGTCACTCCCGTGATGTGAGTGTCTCAACTGAGAAGGCAAGAGTGGGAGGGTTAACCAGTCACTCCCGTGATGTGAGTGTCTCAACTGAGAAGGCAAGAGTAGGAGGGTTAACCAGTCACTCCCGTGATGTGAGTGTCTCAACTGAGAAGGCAAGAGTAGGAGGGTTAACCAGTCACTCCCATGATGTGAGTGTCTAAACTGAGAAGGCAAGAGTAGGAGGGTTAACCAGTCACTCCCATGATGTGAGTGTCTTAACTGAGAAGGCAAGAGTAGGAGGGTTAACCAGTCACTTCCATGATGTGAGTGTCTTAACTGAGAAGGCAAGAGTAGGAGGGTTAATCAGTCACTCCCATGATGTGAGTGTCTTAACTTAGAAGGCAAGAGTAGGAGGGTTAATCAGTCACTCCCATGATGTGTGTCTTAACTGAGAAGGCAAGAGTAGGAGGGTTAATCAGTCACTCCCATGATGTGAGTGTCTTAACTGAGAAGGCAAGAGTAGGAGGGTTAATCAGTCACTCCCAGGATGTGAGTGTCTAAACTGAGAAGGCAAGAGTAGGAGGGTTAACCAGTCACTCCCAGGATGTGTGTCTTGACTGAGAAGGCAAGAGTAGGAGGGTTAACCAGTCACTCCCATGATGTGAGTGTCTCAACTGAGAAGGCAAGAGTAGGAGGGTTAATCAGTCACTCCCATGATGTGAGTGTCTTAACTGAGAAGGCAAGAGTAGGAGGGTTAATCAGTCACTCCCATGATGTGAGTGTCTTAACTGAGAAGGCAAGAGTAGGAGGGTTAATCAGTCACTCCCATGATGTGAGTGTCTTAACTGAGAAGGCAAGAGTAGGAGGGTTAATCAGTCACTCCCATGATGTGAGTGTCTAAACTGAGAAGGCAAGAGTAGGAGGGTTAATCAGTCACTCCCGTGATGTGAGTGTCTTAACTGAGAAGGCAAGAGTAGGAGGGTTGATCAGTCACTCCCATGATGTGAGTGTCTTAACTGAGAAGGCAAGAGTAGGAGGTTTAATCAGTCACTCCCAAACATAATGTTAATGATCTCTCTGTGACATGTTAACTGATAAATGTAAACAATTTCTTAAAAATTCATCTGTGATCATCATATTGGCAATCTATGATCAAGCAGTGATGTTGGAAACTGTTTTATTGATTATTTGATTTTTCCACCAGGTGGCCTGGCTTGACAAGATTGACCGGCGTTATGCCTGGATAAAGAAATCATTGATAGAGTTTGAAGAGAAGTTTGGTCGCATGTTTCCGCCATCATGGGAGCTGAGTGAGAGAATATGTGTAGAATTCTGTGACATAACAAGGTACACCACACACTAATATACTGATACACCTATCATAGCAAGGTTCACCACACACATATACTAATACACCTAACATAACAAGGTACACCACACAATTATATACTAATACACCTAACATAACAAGGTACACTACACTAATAAACTAATACACCTTGCATAACAAAGTACACCATACACTTATATACTAACACACCTTCCATAACAAGGTACACTACACACTTATATACTAATACACCTACCATAACAAGGTACACTACACACTTATATACTAATACACCTACCATAACAAGGTACACCACACACTAATATACCAATACACCTAACCTAACTAGGTACACCACACACTAATATACTAATACACCTAACATAACAAGGTACACCACACACTAATATACTAATAAACCTAACATAACAAGGTACACCACACACTTATATACTAATAAACCTAACATAACAAGGTACACCACACACTTATATACTAATACACCTAACATAACAAGGTACACCACACACTTATATACTAATACACCTAACATAACAAGGTACACCACACACTAATAAACTAATAAACCTAACATAACAAGGTACACCACACACTTATATACTAATAAACCTAACATAACAAGGTACACCACACACTTATATACTAATACACCTAACATAACAAGGTACACCACACACTTATATACTAATACACCTAACATAACAAGGTACACCACACACTAATATACTAATAAACCTAACATAACAAGGTACACCACACACTTATATACTAATACACCTAACATAACAAGGTACACCACACACTTATATACTAATAAACCTAACATAACAAGGTACACCACACACTAATATACTAATAAACCTAACCTAACTAGGTACACCACACACTTATATACTAATAAACCTAACATAACAAGGTACACCACACACTAATATACTAATACACCTAACATAACAAGGTACACCACACACTTATATACTAATACACCTAACATAACACACAACATACTGATTAATCTGACATAACAGACATAAAGACAAGGAACCCACAACATACAGATATACATTCATGTGATACTTAAGTTTCAACATAATAATCTAGGCTAATAATTCCTGTGTGTGTTTCAAAAGTAACTGTTAGCTGTATTTAAGTTACTAGAGCTAGTATACTGCCAGTGTAGCCTTGATAGTCCTCAGTGTACCATTTCCAATTACTTTTTAGGAAAGAACTGACAAAGATCATGGGGAAGAGGAAAGCAGAGATTGATGTGAAACTCCTGCTTTTTGCCATCCAGAGGACAACAAATTTCGAGCTGCTCTGTTCCAAGAGATTTTCTGGTCGTACAATGCAGGACAAGGTATACACCCATTTTGAGCATTTTTGTCAACTCGAGATTCAATAGTGGTGATTCCAGATCAAATTGTGAAATACCTTGTCTTTTACTAGTATTAGGCAGTTAAACAGGCAATCAAGGTAGCCTCCCCGGCAAAAAAAAAAAATTAAAATCAGTCCAAAAGTTGTTTCATATATATTATTCCCCATAAAGTATTATCATTTTCAACCTGAAACAGAGCTTATTCTAATGGTATACATATTTAAGAAATTCATATTAATTAAATATCTCCCCCTTCAGGGAAGACATGTTTCAGTGTCGTCGTTGTCTTTGTCTGTAGAATATCTTGTTACTGCAATAACTTTTGAAGGGCTGCATATTTATTTCCCAAAATTCATACCTAAATTATTTCTACCTAAATCTCAGACAAGTTTGAAAACTGATGACCATGACCTTCATCTTTAATGTATCTTCCGAAATGTAAAATTTTTGTGAACCCCATAACTTTTTAAGTTTTTCACATGTTGTCCTCAGATTTTGTACATGACTTGTTTCAATGTTGTTCTTAGATGAGTTTGCAAACTGGTGACCTTGAGCAGGATCTTCAAGGTCAAATAAGCCACATTTTAGTTAATGTCTTGTGAACACAGTGACTTATGAAGTTTTGCATATTTTCCCTCAGATTCAACACACTTCATTTCCACCGAGTTCTTGGAGTAGTATTGGTACTGGTGACCTTTATCTTGATCTTCAAGGTCAAATCTGCACAATTTTAGGATCTTATGAGCCACATAACTTTGGAACAACTGAAGATTTTTTCTTCAGATTTGACACACCTGTTCTTTCTGCCAAAATCTTGTTGGAGTACGAAAAACTGTGAACTTGACCTTTATCCAAGGCCAAACCTGCTGAAATCTTGAATCGTTGTTTTGAGAAAGTGCATATTTTTACCCCTAATTTGTTGGGATGGTCCATAGGGGGGAAACATATATCCCTTTTCTGCAGCAAAAACAAAGCCATACTAGTTTTCATATGAAATTTAATTTTTTTTTAAATTTTAAATTGTACAATATTTTAAGCAACCAATCAGAACAAACCACTTTTTTAGCTCAGCTGACTATAAGTCATCTGAGCTATAGTCGTGGTCCATTGTCCGTCGTCCGTCTGTCCGTCCGTCTGTCTGTCCATCCGTCCGCCCGTCCGTAGATGTGGCATGTTTTGAAACTGTAAGACCTAGGAATCCAAAATTCGGCATAATGTTAGATGTCCCCAAGATCTCCTACCAAGCCGAAAACTGGGTCTTTGCAACTTCGTTCCTTTTAGAAATTAAAGAAAAACCTCAATTTTTTATTAAAAACCTATTTTAACACTTCAGGACTGCCTAATATCAAAACCACTCATCTGTTTTTCCTCATATTTACCATAATTATTGTATCCGCCAAAACAGAGTTTTGCGGATACTATGTTTTCAGCTGCACGCCGCCGCCGCCGCCGCGTAGGTGTCCGGAGAACTCCTCCTTAACCGCTGGGCGGAATTTTCCGAAACCCGGGATTATGTTCGGGTCACATGTGAACTGCTGCGCCCCGATTTTGTTTTGACCTCTGACCTTTCCTTTGCGCTCTGCGTCCGTTTGTGCGTCTGTTTCCACACATAAACCCACATATCTCGGGAACCGTTTGACCGATCAGGAAAATTTTTTTGCACAAATGTAGCCCTCGGAGAGCTTTATAACATACACCAAAAATGGTGGCGCCACCTGCAACCATGTTTGCACAGTGTCCATCTGTTCGTCTGCCTTGGGTTAAAATCACTCATATCTCTGCAGTGACTTGACTAATTCACTTGAAATTGGGCATGCGTAAACATCCTGGATAGCTTCTCTGATTTTATGACAGGTGGCGCCACCTACATTCACGTTTACGCTGCAGACATCCAAGCTCATATCTCGGGAACCTTTTGACCGATCAGGAAAATTCTTTTGCACAAATGTAGCCCTTGGAGAGCTTTATAACATACACCAAAAATGGTGGCGCCACCTGCAACCATGTTTGCACAGTGTCCATCTGTTCGTCTGCCTTGGGTTAAAATCACTCATATCTCTGCAGTGACTTGACTAATTCACCTGAAATTGGGCATGCGTATACATCCTGGATAGCTTTTCTGATTTTATGACAGGTGGCGCCACCTACATTCACGTTTACGCTGCAGACATCCAAGCTCATATCTCGGGAACCGTTTGACCGATCAGGAAAATTCTTTTGCACAAATGTAGCCCTTGGAGAGCTTAATAACATACACCAAAAATGGTGGCGCTACCTGCAACCATGTTTGCACAGTGTCCATCTGTTTGTCTGCCTTGGGTTAAAATCACTCATATCTCTGCAGTGACTTGACTAATTCACCTGAAATTTGGCATGCGTATACATCCTGGATAGCTTTTCTGATTTTATGACAGGTGGCGCCACCTACATTCACGTTTACGCTGCAGACATCCAAGCTCATATCTCAGGAACCGTTTGACCGATCAGGAAAATTTTTTTGCACAAATGTAGCCCTTGGAGAGGTTTATAACATACAAGGAAAATGGTGGCACCACCTCCAACCATGTTTGCACAGTGTCCATCTGTTCGTCTGCCTTGGGTTAAAATCACTCATATCTCTGCAGTGGTTTGACTAATTCACCTGAAATTCGGCATGCTTATACATCCTGGATAGCTTTTCTGATTTTATGACAGGTGGCACCACCTACAATCAAGTTTACGCTGCAGACATCCAAGCTCATATCTAGGGAACCGTTTGACCGATTGGGCCAAAATTTTGCATGTGTATAAATCTCACATAGGTCTTTATCATATGCAAAACTGGTGGCGCCATCTGCAGCCATGTTTGCACAGCTCCCATCTGTTTGTCTGCCATGGGATAAAATCACTCATATCTCGGCAGTGGTTTGACATATCTGCCTAAAATCTTGCAAGTTTATACATCCCCGACAGCTCTCTTGGTTTTATGACAGGTGGCGCCACCTGCATTCTAGTTTATGCAGCAGATATCCAAGCTCATATCTTGAGAACCGTTTGACCGATTGGGCCAAAGTTTTGCATGTGTATAGAGCTTTCTGGATTTTTTCGTAGGTAGCGCAACCTACATACACAATTTGGCTGCAGACATCCATGCTAATATGCAACACTTCACCCGTTCCACTCTGATTTAGGCGGATACACAAGCGACTACCCGTATTCTAGTTCCTCTATATAGTTCCTATGTACATGCCAGAAATTATGTCTGTATTATTTAATTTAAAAAAGTTATGGGCCCAAACATAATGCATTTTGTAAAAAATCAGGAAAGATATTTGATCACTTAACACAAAAAATGTTAAAGCTATGGACCTTTTTTCCAGTAATATAACTTAAATTAATCAAAATTAAATTGTATACCCAAAATTAGATGAAAATCTTTTAAATTTTTTAAAATATTAATAAAAATAAAAAATTGGTACCTTAAATTTTGCCCAACTTTGACCATGGCACGTTTTTTTCCTGTAAGTACTGTGGATTTAATTTTCACAGCATGTTTTTGTTAGCATTTCAACTGTTAACACCAAAATTTTAATCAAGTTTTCAAGCACCATGTAACATATTGTTTACATCAAGCTAGTGTTATGCAGTTTGCAAGAGCTCAGCTCCCCAGCTTCAGCTCTAAGTTCCTTAAATTCGGCATACAGTTAGATGTCTCCAAAATCCCCTACCATGCCAAGAATTTGGTCACTAGGACTTAATACCTTCGAGATATTAATGAAAAACTTCATTTTTCCATTAAAAACCCATTGTTACACTTCAAGACTGCCTAATATCAAAACCACTGATCTGACTTTAATCATAAATAATTTACATATTTTTCATTCTCTATGCACATGCCAGAATGATGTCAGTATTGCGTAATTGTTTTAAGTTATGGGCCAAAACATAATGCACTTTGTAAAAAATCAAGAAATACATTTACTCCCTTAACAAGAGGATTGCTGAAGCTAGAGATTTTTTGTCAGGGATGTAACATTATTTAATCAAGATTCAATTGAATACCCAAAATTAGTTCTGAATTTTTCAAATTTTATAAGTTATTAGTATAAATATAAAATAAGTACCTTAAATTTTGCCCCAATTTGACCATGGCACATTTGTTACCATGGACCAGCACTGTTGATATAATTTTCATATCATGCACACATAAAGATTTCAGCTTTTTAGTTTAAAAAGCTGAAAGAAATTGTCCAAAAATTGTAGCTTTTATTAATGTTTTTATGAGACCATGTCAGACCTTGGCTCTCTCTAGCCCCTCTTGAGTCACCTGTATGTTGACCTTGTTGAACTTTCAGCAAATTATGCATGCTTGAGGCGAGGCATAAACTGGGGCTCCAGGCAGCTTATTATATAATGGCCAGCCACAGTTGATCCAGGTATCCAACCCAACTCATCTAGTACTTTTAACCAACAACATCACAATAAACAATACATTAATAAATTTTTATTGGTTTTTAATAACAAATTAAAGAAAAATAGAAAAGGAATTTGTTAGTTGATAATAACAGGAAATTAACTTGCAGTTACCAATGATATAAGAATCTTGTATCTATGGATAGAATGTCATGTATTCCAAATAACACCATGCAGTCACCTATGGTATTTTTCAGTTCAATTTTAATGATAAAAAAGTAAATCATATTATTTATTACTAATCATTAGGGATCATATGAAGGAAATTAATGATAGACAAAGATGCAGTTGATAATATTATTATCTAGATTCCTACTGTGTCTATAGTTAGTACATTGATGTGAAATTAGTCCAAAATGAATATATTACATTTTTTTTAATATAAATAAAAGCCATAAAACCAGGTACTTATGATCATTATTTAAATGTGTGAATTTTGTATATTCTGGATTCTCAACATCATTGTTTGGTGAAAACTGAATAAATACCAGACATGGTGCGAATACTTTGCAGTTGTATTTAAACACAAATATGAATATGTACTCCATTAAAAAATTTTTTTCATAAGAATGGGAATTCAGGTAAAAATGAAAGTATATGAATACCAGTGCAAATACTTTCAAAATGTATTAATGAATGCATTCATGAATATGTTCTTTAATATTATTTTAATAATCATTTCAGTTATATTTAATTTGAAAAAAATCATACTATTCTCTTATTATTTTTAATAAAAATTATATTTGGGACAATATTTGTAATTTTTAGCGAACCTGTGAGCTTATGCGATGGTGCGGCGTCGTGCGTCGTGGGTCGTCTGTACGTTAACCATAGCTATCTCAAAAACGGCAGTAGCTAGCATCACCAAATTATTTGCAAACAATCAGTCATCCAAAAAACTATATCGGATTTTGTTTATTTTTTTTCTAACTGCATTTTCTTAGATTTTATAGGGAAAAAGCTAAAAAAGCTTTAAAAATCTTCTTCTCCGAAACTGTCCAGCCAAATTGTCCAATATTACACAGAAATGATCCCTGGAACAATCTTTATCAAGTTTGTTCGAATGGTTCCAGTTCGGAGATTTTTGGCCGAGTTACAGGAGGTTGAACTTTGTTAACTGTGCAAAAAAGCATATTAAAATGTAAATCTCAGAAAAGGCTGGAGCTATCATCACTAAATTTTATGCCAATGTTGGATACATAGGACATATCTGAAATTGAGGTATTGGTGGCGCCACCTGCATTGGCCTTTATTGTACGGGGGTCATCAGTGCCTGTATCACACTGAGGGCTACAAAAAACTTCTTCTCTGAAACCATATGGCCAAAATGATTAATATCGCATAGAAATGATCCTAGGGTTGTGCTTTCTGAAGTTTGTTCAAATGGTTTCTTTTCAGTGACATTTGGCCAAGTTATGGGAAGCTGAATTTAGTCATATGCCATAACAGCCCATTTTAGCTCAGTGGCTACAAAGATCTTCTTCTCAAAAACCACTGGGCCAAATTCTTAAATCTCACACATTAATTATCCTCAGATGGTGATAATTCAAGTTTGTTCAAATGGTTTTGGTTCAGTGCTTTTTGGCTGAGTTACAGGAAGCTGAACTTAGCCAGTTTGCTGTATCTTCCTTTATGAGTTATAACCCTGCGAAACATTTTTTGACTGATGCCACAGAAGCCAGTTTGTTAAATATTTTACAAGAATAATCCCTACAATAATTCTTATAATAATTGTCATTAATGGTTCCACATGAATGATTTTTGGCTGAATGATGGAGATTGAATTGAGTCATTTTACCATATTTGTTAGCTGTGTTATGCTGTTACATCTAGCCTGGCACCAGTTTATCAGCATCTATTACATCATGCCACTAGACATTTAGATTTCAGGTTATCTTTGGTTAATATTGACAAGAAAGATTTTTTGAAGCTTTTAAAAAATTTAGATTAATGATTTGAGTTTTTTAATCATACCAGGCAATGTTACAATCATGGATATTCAGCTCTCTATGGCTATATAAAGACAACTGTAAGTGGATTATAAATTATTGGTATCCCTACTCAACTTAATTCAAGAATTTGCCATCAATGAGATATATCTGTATTTTAATTTTGCATTCAGTATGCATCTGTAATAATTAAACATATATTCCTGATTTCTTTTTTTATAAAAAGTCAGCTGAAAAGCATTTCGTATTGGGAAAATAAATTTCAAAGTTATTTCAAGTAGGGACCACTTTTGTGTACAGATGGCAGCACTTGGTTTACCATTGGCAGATTGCCAGTGCCTTGATGTTGGCCATTAGCCAAGATGATGTCAGCTCTATAAATAGTTTTGGCACAGTGCCAGGATTGGAAGAAGTGCAGCCAGGTAGAGGTCAAGAGTTCACTCAGTGCAGTAGCTGCATTCTATTTATAGCTTTGGAAGACTGCTCACTGCATCATATTTGGCACCATAGTTGAGCCTGAATTTATTTATAGCTTTGGCAGACTGCCAACTGTGTCAGATTATGCAATAGGTCAAGAGTTCACTCAGTGCAGCCAGGTACAGGTCAAAAGTTCACTCAGTCTAGCCAGGTGCTGGTCAAGAGTTCACTCAGTGCAGTAGCCTGAGCAAGCAATTTGTCACAGTTCACTCGGGGCAACTGCCTTTCTCACCTAAGCCTGGTCAGCCCCATGCATCAGACTAAAGGTAAGTTTGATGTATTGGCCTAATATTTTGACCTGCCTATGTGTCTTTGATGGCTTTTTCGCTCAAAAGACAGTTGTCGCCACCTACAATGACTTTTGCATGGTGTGTGTCCCTGCGTTTTTCTCAGGAGGAGTTTGATATATCAGTCTGAAATTGGGCATATGTAAATATCCCTGGTAGCTTCGTTGTATACAAGACTGGTGGTGCCAGTTACAATCTTTTTAGTGTTGTGTGCACCCACGCCAGAATTCCAGCAGTGATGTTTGTGTAATTGTTTCTTATTCAAAATGTTAAGTACTTGCATTGTTCATATCCATCATATACATGGTCCAGCATTGAAGCATTATACCTGGTGACGATCGCACTCCATTTGTTAATAAAATAAATGAAATTAATCCTCTTTCATGTCTCCAAAGGTACTATCAAAATTATATCAACAGTGCTGGTCCATGGTCCATGGTCACAGTTGGGCAAAATTTAAGGTACTAATTTTATATTTATACTAATAACTTATAAAATTTGAAAAATTCAGAACTAATTTTGGGTTTTCAATTGAATCTTCATTAAATAATGTTACATCCCTGACAAAAAATCTCTAGCTTCAGCAATCCTCTTGTTAAGGGAGTAAATATATTTCTTGATTTCTTACAAAGTGCATTATGTTTGGGCCCATAACTTAAAACAAGGGACCCATGGGTCACGGCGCTCAGCTGTTATATATGATAAAAAATATGATTTGGGAAAGAGGCATATGCTGGTTTTGTGTGGTAATAAATATGAGCTTTATTATGAGTTGTTGGTGTCTAGCTTATGTATGATTTTGATAGTATTTTTGGAGACAGGGAAGAGGATTGATTTCATTTATTTTATTAACAAATGGAGTGCTATTGTCACACAGATTTTGACCTGGCCATATAACTTATAAGCAGCACATAAAATAAAAGAGTATAACTATTTATTAAAATTTAATAACAAATGTTGTGCCAATATAATATTTATTAGAAATAACAAGAGAATCATATGATTTTTTTGATAAAATATAACTGAACTAATTATTAAATTAATATTATAGAATATATGCATTCATGAATACATTTTGAAAGTATTTGCACTGGTATTCAAATACTTTCATTTTTACCTGAATTCCCATTCTTATGCAAGAAATTTTATAATGGAGTACATATTCATATTCATATTCATATACATTTGCAAAGTATTTGCACCATGTCTGGTATTTATTCAGTTTTAGCCAAACAATGATGTTGAGAATCCGAAATATAAACAAAGGACCCATGGGTCATGACAAAAGTTTGAAATTTTTGCAAATGCAAAATGTGAAAAATATTCTTTTGTAATGTTTTATATTTATATAAGCATATGAGAAGCTAAGAGGAAAGGGCCCTCCTACTTGGTTATAGTAAAGTTCTCAATATATGATTGCAAACTAATACTCTGACAAGACTGTCATGAAGAAAAACAGTAAAAGTTTTGAGATACTGTGATGCATATGAAAAATTTACAGATGGACAGGCAAGTGGACAGAATGGACTAATACCTTCATTCACTTTCAAAGGAATAATGCATTTAAGTTTATATATAAGCCTATTTTTTTAGCATATCCACTTTTTTCATTAATAGTTTTTATCTGATTCATTTTTTTTTATTTACAAGTGTTATAAATTTGTAATATAAAAGTGAAAATATAAATTAAAATATTGGAATTCTAAGTTGCAATCATTATATATCCGGATTGTAGCTCACATTGGGTCATATTATGCATACACATATATTTTATTATTTTTAAATCAAATGTTTAAACTGAATGTAAAAGAAAATAATGCCACAACATGGCATCTACAAAATTATTCCTTGAATTCCTATTAAAAAGTTTTGCACATTGGAGTTTTCAGGACAAGCTTAATTTTATTCACTGAAAATAAAATAAAAGATTCAGTAAATTTGATAAAATAAAAACATCTTTTCAAATAAAGTATACACACTGTTGGTTGAATGAGGGACAAACAATATCATTATGCTAATTACAATCTAAGCTATAATTAATAACTGGAATTAATAGTCAATTTAACACCTGGTGAAGTTTTACTCTTCTGAAGTAAAGCATTACTTATCTGATGAACATCCATACTTTCATAGCAATACATCACTTTGTGGACACAATTAAATGTGCACTTTAATCATTGTAACCCTGGTGGTACAATCCAAAATCTAAAATGTAGCATGTCCAAGAATAAAATAAAATACAGAAAATTATAACATTCATCTAGTTTATGCACCAGCTGGGAGGGGGGGGGGGGGGGGTTGAGTGCAGGGCAGAGGAGAAGCCTGCTAGTAGTGGCCAAGCTGGGTCAAGGCAAGCTGCCTGGGGTGGGTTACATAATGCAAGTGAAGGCTGTACTACTAGGTGGGCCAGATATAAACAACACTTGACATGGTGTATGAAAACTTGAATAAAAGCTACTCTTTTCAAACAATTTCTTTGAAATTTCAGATTTGAAAAGATTAAATCCTTATGTATATATGCTGTGAAAATTAAATCAACAGTGCTTACAGGGAAAAACGTGCCACTGCCAAAGTTGGACAAAATTTAAGGTATTAATTTTTTATTTATGCTAATAACTTGAAAAATTTGCAAAATTCAGATCTAATTTTGGGCAAACAATTGAATCTTGATTAAATAAAGTTATATTCCTGAAAAAAAGTCTTCAGCTTCAGCAATTCTCATGTTAAGTGAGCAAATATATTTCCTGATTTTTAAAAAATTGCATTATATTTGGGCCTTTAACTTCAAAATAATACCCAATACTGACTTAATTTTTGGTATGTGCACAGAAAATATATGGAAGAATATGAATACTAAATATGATCAAAAACAGATCAGTGGTTTTGATATTAGGCAGACTTGAAGTGTAACAATTGCTTTTTTATGGAAAACGGAGGTTTTTCCTTAATATCTCGAAGGAACGAAGTTCTAATGACCCAATTTTCGGTATGGTAGGAGATTTTGGGGACATCTAATGGTATGCAGAATTTTGGATTCGTAGGTCCAACGGTTTTAAAACGTGCCCTGTTAACAGACGTACGGCTGGACGGCCGACGGACAAAGGACCACGACTATAGCTCAGATGACTTACAGTCAGCTGAGCTAACAATTACGCAATACTGACATCATTTCTGGCATGTGCATAGAGAATGTATAGAAAAATATGTATATTATATATGATTAAAGTCAGATCAGTGGTTTTGATATTAGGCAGTCTTGATATGTAACAATGGGTTTTAATGGAAAAATGAAGTTTTTCATTAATATCTCGAAGGTATTAAGTCCTAGTGACCAAATTCTTGGCATGGTAGGGGATTTTTGAGACATCTAATTGCATGCCAAATTTTAGGAACTGAGAGCTGAAGCTGGGGAGCTGAGCACTTGCAAACTGCATGACACTAGCTTTATGTAAACAATACGTTACATGGTGCTTGAAAACTTGAATAAAATCTACAGTTTTTGATCAACTGGTTTCAAATTTTTGGTGTTTACAGACAAAAAAAATTATATATTAAATATATATAAATTATAAGTTACTTAAAAATTATATTTAAGACAATATTTGTAATTTTTTTTAATAAATAGTTAAACTCTTATATTATATGTTCTGCTTATAAGTTATATGGCCAAGTCAAAATTTGTGTGACAATAGCACTCCATTTGTTAATAAAATAAATGAAATTAATCCTCTTTCCTGTCTCCAAAGGTACTATCAAAATCATACATAAGCTAAACAACAACAACTCATAATACAGCTTATTTTTATTACCACATAAAACCAGCATGTGCCTCATTTCTAAATCATATTTTTTTATCATATATAACAGCTGAGCGCCGTGACCCATAGGTCTCTTGTTGTTGCCTTATATCAAAATACATGACAAAATCTCAATCCTTTTTTTTCTGTTTCATCTGTAAACTTTCTCTCTTACTTAGATTTTTAATTTTGATTCAGTGGAAAATTTCAATATCATTTCTAAAACTATACCAGGTTTTAATTTAATACATACTTCATGGATCTAATATTAATTTTAAATGACTTTTGGGCTGATTTTTTAAGGGGGGTTTTGTAAGGAATCCTACTTTAAAGCAAGTAAACATCAGTTTTATTTTATACCTAAAATAATATATTTCATATATTTATTTAGAAACCAGTTGCCAAGGTTATCTTGTTGAGCAACATTTGTTTGGAGGGTTGTTACTGTACTGTTCTCCTATTTCACATTGTCTGTACTTCTTGATACCTGTGTTGCTGCGATTAAGCATTTCATCAGACAGTGGGTAATGTGGACTTCCCAGCACTTTGCCTACCCTTCTTGCCAGCTTCATGATCTGACTCTGAACTTCAGATTGTAACAGAAAAAAAACCCTTGCTGCCTTGAAAATCTTCTGCCTCAACATTTGCATTGCCTCTCTATCTCCTAATATGTAATCAAATATAAGCTTCCATTGTTATTTACCCGGTGACAATGATGTTCGAAAGCTAGGAACCGGTTTGTTTTTTAAGCTGATAAGTTGCACACAGTGCTACATCTGATTTCAGCCGATCATCTCCCCTGTCATCACTCCCCTCTCCCCTACCAACCCTTTTGCTGAATCCACCAACCCGTTTGCAGAGGACATGGAAGCCGAGCAGGAAGCAGCCCAGGTGGAAGCCATGAAACAGGTACAACCCTCTCTCATCTTCCTGTTCTACAACACCATGATCCTTAGTGTAATTGAATATAACACCATGATCCTCAATGTAACTCAGTATAACACCATGATCCTCAATGTAACTGAATATAACACAATGATCTTTAATGTAACTGAATATAACACCATGATCCTCAGTGTAACTGAATATAACACCATGATCCTCATTATAACTCAGTATAACACCATGATCCTCAATGCAACTGAATATAACACAATGATCTTTAATGTAACTGAATATAACACCATCATCCTCAGTGTAACTGAATATAACAACATGATCCTCAGTGTAACTGAATATAACACCATCATCCTCAGTGTAACTGAATAAAACACCATCATCCTCAGTGTAACTTAATATAACACAATGATCTTTAATGTAACTGAATATTACACCATGATCCTCAATGTAACTCAGTATAACACCATGATCCTCAATGTAACTGAATATAACACAATGAACAGAATTAACCAACATGATCCTCAGTGTAATGAATATAACACCATGGTCCCTAGTGTAACTGAAAATAACACCATGATCCTCAATGTAACTGAATATAACACCATGATCCTCAATGTAACTGAATATAACACCATGATCCTCAATGTAACTGAACATAATACCATCATCCTCAGTGTAACTGAATATAACACAATGATCTTTAATGTAACTGAATATTACACCTTGATCCTCAATATAACTGATTGTAACACCATGATCCTCAGTGTAATTCAAAATAACACAGTTATATTTAATTTAACTGAATATAACATCTTGATCCTCAATGTAACTGAATGTAACACAATGATCCTCAATGTGACTGAATATAACACCATGATCCTCAGTGTAACTGAATATAACACCATGATCCTCAGTGTAACTGAATATAACACCATGATCCTCAGTGTGACTTAATTTAACACAATGATCCTCAGTGTAACTGATATTACACCATGATCCTCAGTGGAACTGAATAAAACACCATGATCCTCAATGTAACTGAATATACCACCATGGTCCTCAATGTAACTCAGTATAACACCATGATCCTCAATGTAACTGAATATAACACAATGATCTTTAATGTAACTGAATATTACACCTTGATCCTCAATGTAACTGTATGTAACACTATGATCCTCAATGTGACACAAAATAACACAATTATCTTCAATCTAACCGAATATAACACCTTGATCCTCAGTGTAACTGAATGTAACACAATGATCCTCAGTGTGACTGAATATAACACCTTGATCCTCAGTGTAACTGAATATAACCCCCCCCCCTCCCAATTCCCTCCCTGTGAATGAAGGTTTTGTTAGTAAACTTATGTGAGCTTTTCTGTATTAATTAGAATTTTCTCTGTCTGGAGTTTACCTCACCTGAACGTACCAATGAACATTTCCTCTAAATAGGCCTATTATCACCCATTTCTGGCTCACTCTTGTGCCACTTACGTTTCTCACACTTCTGGTCTCATTTTCATATTTTCTTCTGAGACAAGAAGCTGAACTTGGAGGGTGAATAATTTGTAATACAGAAAAGCTCACATAAGCTTACTAACAAAACCGTCATTCACGGGGAGAGAATGGAGGGTTTTATTATGTAAACAGACTTACACACTTCTCCTGCTTTTATAACATCATATTCCTCTATGTGACAAAGTTCTCCTCCTTTATAACCTCATAATCCTTAGTTTAAAATATTCAGATCACTCTGACTGTGCTACCTCCGTCTGTTTAGTTATGTCAGCACTTTTCTTCACTTCCTTTTTTTAGGCCAATCACAGACAAGATAACCTGCTGCATGCTATTGCACAATATATAGGCTGATCTGTGACTGAGGTCACACACATAGCTGTAATTTTAACCAGCCTTGTTTTTGGCCACTGCAATCCAGTGTGTTGAATTATGGAGCCATGTTCAAGTGATTGCATGATAAGCCATTGGGATACATAGCTTGTTGCATCGCAGACTGCTTCTCTGGCATTTCCAACAGTTTCCCTCTTTCTCATGACAGCCCTTCTCATCTAATAATAGCTTTCCTGAATAATGACTTTCAGATTCTCACAGTATTTCATACACAGTTACTGCAAAGTGCCTAACAGAATATGTTTTATATAAGGATAAAGTCATTAACAAATTGGGAAATTTTTATTGAGTCTTATACATGAGCATCATGAAAGTGACCAAGAGTGAGCGATACAGGGGCATTTAAGGTAAGTCTGCTTTCTGAAATTTACCATATTTTCTTACAAATACCAATCTAATTTCTATATAAAATGCTATAATTGATTTTTCAATTAACTACTCTAACAGTGGAAAACGGTGTATAGGGGAAAATTTGTCAATTATATCCTCACGTGGTTCATCATACCTAGCCAATCACAAATCGCTTGGTAAGTCATCTGATTTTGGTAAGCATATTAGCATTAAGTTTTTAGCTCAGCTGACTATAAGTCATCTGAGCTATAGTCGTGGTCCTTTGTCCGTCCATCCATCCGTCCGTCCGTTAAACTGGCACGTTTTAAAACCGTAAGACCTAGGAATCAAAAATTCGGCATAATGTTAGATGTCCCAAAGATCTCCTACCAAGCCGAAAACTGGGTCTTTGCGACATGATCCTTTGAGAAATTTAGGAAAAACCTCAATTTTTATTTAAAAACCTATTTTCACACTTCAGGACTGCCTAATATCAAAACCACTCATCTGTTTTTCCTCATATTTACCATAAATATTCCTCTATATAGTTCCTATGAACATGCCAGAATTTAGTTCTGTATTATATAATTTAAAAAAGTTATGTGCCCAAACATAATGCATTTTGTAAAAAATCAGGAAAGATATTTGATCACTTAACACAAAACATGTTAAAGCTAAGGACTTTTTACCAGTAATATAACTATAATTAATAAAAATTAAATTGTATACCCAAAATTAGGTCAAAATCTTTAAATTTTTTTAAAATATTAGCAAAAATAAAAATTGGTACCTTTACCCAACTTTGACCATGGCACATTTTTTTCCTATAACTGCTGTGGATTTAATTTTCACAGCATGTTTTTGTTAGGATTTCATCTGTTAACACCAAAAATTTGAAACCAGTTGATCAAAAACTGAAGATTTTATTCAAGTTTTCAAGCACCATGTCACATATTATTTACATCAAGCTAGTGTTATGCAGTTTGCTAGAGTTCAGCTCCACAGCTTCAGCTCTCAGTTCCTAAAATTTGGCATACAGTTAGATGTCTGCAAAATCCCCTACCATGCCAAGAATTTGGTCACTAGGACTTAATTCCTTTGAGATATTAATGAAAAACTTCATTTTTCCATTAAAAACCCATTGTTACAATTTAAGACTGCCTAATATCAAAACCACTGATCTGACTTTCATCATATATAATATACATATTTTTCTATACATTCACTATGCACATGCTAGAAATGATGTCAGTATTGCGTAATTGTTTTAAGTTATGGGCCCAAACATAATGCACTTTGTAAAAAATCAAGAAATATATTTACTCCCTTAACAAGAGGATTGCTGAAGCTAGAGATTTTTTGTCAGGGATGTAACATTATTTAATCAAGATTCAATTGAATACCCAAAATTAGTTTTTCAAATTTTAGAAGTTATTAGTATAAATATAAAATAAGTACCTTAAATTTTGCCCCAATTTGACCATGGCACATTTATTTCCGGTGAGCACTGTTGATATAATTTTCATATCATGCACACAAAAGGATTTCAGCTTTTTAGTTTAGAAAGCTGAAAGAAAATGGCCAAAAATTGTAGCTTTTATTAATGTTTTTATGAGACCATGTCAAAGCCAGGCATACACTGGGGCAGCCAGGCAGCTTATGGCCAGCCACAGTTGATCCAGGTGTCCAATCCAACTTATATAGTAGTTGTTTTGACCAACAGCATAACAAGAAACTATAAATTAATAAATTTTTATTGGTTTTTAATAACAAATTAAAGAAAAATTAATAGAAAAGGAATTTGTTAGTTGATGAGTAACAGGAAATTAACTTGCAGTTACTGATGATGTAAGAATCTTGTATGGATGGATAAAATGTCAGGTATTCCAAATAACACCATGCAGTCATCTATGGTATTTTTCAGTTCAAATTTTTAATGATAACAAAAATAAATCATATTATTCATTACCAATCATTAGGGATCATATGAAGGAAATTAATGATAGACAAAGATACAGTTGATAATATTAATCTAGATTCCTACTGTGTCTAGTGTGTAGATTGATTGATGATACATTTATTTTTTTAATATAAATAAAAGTCAAAAACCAGGTACTTATGATCATTATTTAAATTTGTGAATTTTGTATATTCTGGATTCTCAACATCATTGATTGGCTAAAACTGAATAAATACCAGACATGGTGCAAATACTTTGCAAATGTATTTGAATACGAATATGAATCATTATAAAATTTCTTGCATAAGAATGGATATTCAGGTAAAAATGAAAGTATTTGAATACCAGTGCAAATACTTTCAAACTGTATTCATGAAAGCATTCATGAATATATTCTAAAATATTATTTTAATAATCATATCAGTTATATTTTATTTTTTAAAAAAATCTTGATTTTCTTATTATTTTTAATAAAAATTATATTTGGCACAATATTTGTTATTAAATTTAAATAAATAGTTAAACTCTTATATGTGCTGCTTGTAAGTTATATGGCCAAGTCAGAATCTGTGTGACAATAACACTCCATTTGTCAATAAAATAAATGAAATCAATCCTCTTCCCTGTCTCCAAAGATACTATCAAAATCATACATAAGCTAAACACCAACAACGCATAATAAAGCTTTTTATTTATTACCACACAAAACCAGCATGTGCCTCATTTCAAAAACATATTTTTATGCCCCCGCCACAAAGTGGCCGGGGCATATAGTTTTACCCATGTCCGTCATTCCGAAATCAAACAGACTTTTTTTCGCAATGCCTGCAGATATTGGCCTGATTTTTGGTGTGTGGGCAGATAATGACCAGTTACAGATCGAGTTCGCGTTTCGTTCCGGTTGACCTACTTTTGACCGTTTTACGGCTCCTAATCTTAGAAAATTTCATGAAAAATAGAAATTTTCATGACAAATACACATGTACGGACTTTTTTTCACATACCTGCAGATATTGGCCTGATTTTTGGTGTGTGGGCAGATAATGACCACTTACAGATCGAGTTCGCGTTTCGTCCCGGTTGACCTACTTTTGACCGTTTTACGGCTCCTAATCTTAGAAAATTTCATGAAAAATAGAAATTTTCATGACAAATACACATGTACGGACTTTTTTTCGCAATGCCTGCAGATATTGGCCTGATTTTTGGTGTGTGGGCAGATAATGACCAGTTACAGATCGAGTTCACGTTTCGTCATGGTTGACCTACTTTTGACCGTTTTACGGCTCCTAAACTTAGAAAATTTCATGAAAAATAGAAATTTTCATGACAAATACACATGTACGGGCTTTTTTTTTCGCAATGCCTGCAGATATTGGCCTGATATTTGGTCTGTGGGCAGATAATGACCAGTTACAGATCGAGTTTGCGTTTCGTCCCGGTTGACCTACTTTTGACAGTTTTACGGCTCCTAAACTTAGAAAAATTCATGAATAATAGAAATTTTCATGACAAATACACATGTACGGACTTTATTTTTCGCAATGCCTGCAGATATTGGCCTGATTTTTGGTGTGTTGGCAGATAATGACCAGTTACAGATCGAGTTCGCGTTTCATCATGGTTGACCTACTTTTGACCGTTTTACGGCTCCTAAACTTAGAAAAATTCATGAAAAATAGAAATTTTCATGACAAATACACATGTACAGCGGTTTTTAGCCCTTAGCTCATAGGCTGATGGGCTATTGTCGTCACCCAAGCTGTCCGTCTGTCCGTCCGTCCATCTGTCTGTCCGGTGTCTGTCCGTCCGTCCGTCCGTTCCGTGTCTGTTAACTTTTACCTTGTGAGCGGGATATTTCCAAAAGGATTCACCGTTGGAATTTTATTTCATCAGTGAAGATGTATATCGATAAAATCTCGGTCAAGTTCGAAGATGGGTGACCTTGACTCATTTTTCTACATTTTAGAGCTGATTATAGAAAAACACTCAGAAGTTTATATCTCAGGAACCATTGTGTGGATTTTCACAAAACTTACTATGATCATTGGGACTGATGGTCTGTATGTGTTGCACAGTTTTGGTGGTGCCACCTGCAATTTCTGATTGTTTAATGAAATTTTATCTGATTTTTTAATTTTGGCCTTTTGTGCAGGATATCTTCAAAGGTATTCAACACAGGAACTTCATTTCTTCAGTGCTATTGCATTATATTTACAAAATCTTGGTCAAGTTCAAAGATGGGTGATCTTGACCTACTTTTCAAGGTCACAGAGCTTAGTATAGAAAAATAACTTAGGAGCTTATTTCTCAGGAAGCATTTGGTGGATTGTTATGAAACATGGTATATACCTCTCCAATTTAAATTTATAAATGATTATCAACTTTTGCTAATATTCTAGTTTCGCAATGCAATGCTTACAGATACTGGCCTAATGTTTGGTCTGTGGGCGCATAATGACCACTTACAGATCGAGTTTGCGTTTCGTCCCAGTTAACCAATTTTTCACCATATGACAGATCCTGAACATAGAAAATTTCATGAAAGACAGAAATTTTCATGAAAAATGCACATATATGGACTTTTTTTCACAATGCCTGCAGATACTGGCCTGATTTTTGGTGTGTTGCTTGATAATGACCCTTTACAGATCGAGTTTGCATTTTGCCCTTGTTGACCTACTTTTGACCATACAACACCTCCTGAACTTAAAAAATTTTACAAAATTTAACAAATGTTTCTAATTTGCCCCAGGCGGGGGCATTCGTGTCGTTCTGACACATCTAGTTTTATCATATATAACAGCTGAGCACCGTGATCCATGGGTCCCTTGTTTATATAGCTAGAAGGTGGCACTATTCCAGTGGCTACATTCACTTCTTTCGTTTGCAATTTTATTCATAAGCATCAGCTAAATAGGGCTTATTGTGAAAGAATACCCCCTATTAAATATTCATTTGAAGACCCCACTGGATGTCCTCTGGCTTGGCACACATACCCTTCAGATATATCCGATAGGGGTCACAAATAGTAATACAAGTAAAACATCGCGAGATATAAGTACATGCATGCATTTTTTTATGGTTTAAAAAGAATTACTGTGGATATTGACGTTCTCCAGTCAGGTGCCAGGTGGCAGAAAAAACTGCTGGGCACATCCGCCTACCAAAGCCCGGCGTGAACACATCCTGAGCCATTTTATCATCAGATCATCAGTATGCTGAATGTTTTGTAAAACTTATAAAACATTACAAGTTTATAGTTGGTTGTATATGACTACATGGTAAGCTAAGGTATTTGGGTAAATTCTATTGTATAATGTAGGAGTTTGGGGTGGGTTTGAGCAAAATTTGGGTGCGTATTCTGTTAGGCACTTTACTCTACATTGGGCTGTATACAGTTAGCTTCACCACCTGCAGTATTGAAGATTCCTTGAGCACATTTGTGTATTTTTGGCCCTTTGATCATGCCACAGAGAAAACTGACATGGTTATATGCTCTAGTAACATACCACAACCAGACTTTTTCAAGGAAACAAGTAAGAGTTCATAACTTAGTGGTCAGTTCACAGCAGAATACTAAGATGTTTTACTCATGATCTTCACAAGCATAATTCAGGATTCAGAGGATAATGTATAAATATTTCCACCTCAGAAGATTAATTTTTACAATCCATGCAGTCATTAGTTCTGCTGATCAGAGCCAGTGACATCGAGTGAACCCTCCACCTCAGTAAATGTTGTTTTAACTCTGCTGGTTGGCTAGGGTAAGGGTGCCGCTGTTTATGACATTTTTACTTTAATGGCAGATCTTAATAGAGCTGCTGAACCTTACATCATTTGTTTTGAAAAATGGTATAATAATACTTTTCATCCCGGAAGAAATAAGCTTTATTAGCATAGTCAGTCATTCTGTTACAATGGTAAGTTCTCGACCAATAAAAAATCAGAATGTGTCATACGATTGATGTACATTTCATTAATTTGTTAACCTGTGAACCAGCTAGACAAGGCAAAACTGTTGTACTGGGGGATTGGGGGGGGATAGCTGTGACAACCCGACTCAGTAGGCAATCGGATAATCGGGCTGGTAAGCCTACTCGAGTCATGATACAAGCAACTTCTTGGAATACATCGCAGTGGTCTTGCATCAGGTTGCATTCATATTGTGGTAAATGGCCCATAATCTCAATATTATGCTTATGATGGTGAATTTAACAAGGCAGTATACATGTGAGCACACAACTGAAACACCGTCTCCTTGGACACCGGGTTACTTCCAGTATCGCCTGCGAGCTGCCTGCTTCCTGTTACCCGTGCGAGCCATGCTTGTGTTCATGCAATCATAAATTCAGCAAACATCCTGAGGGGTTTACCAATGTGCTAGGTTAAAACGGAACTTTTCTATCTCATGTTTGGTATTATTAGAAGGTACACAAAAAATGCTAACGATTGGTCTGGTTCATGTTGATTGGCAGTGTACCTATAGGCCAAGAAGTGTCAGAAATGACGAAAATATTTGCATCTTCATAAGGCCTTATAATGCATACCTCAGACTTAGATGTAAAGACACTCTGGCGCCAGTAATCTGGTCATAATGCCAGAGGGTCGATATGACGCTGGGGGGGGGGGGGCGGGGGGGGGAGTGGTTGGGTACACTGCAGTGTCATAAGCAGCAGTGTTTTTCATGATCAAACTACAGGGCACTTTTTAGCGAACCTGTCAGCTTTTGCAATGGTGTAGCGTCATCTGTTGTCAGGCATCTGGCGTCTGTACGTTAACCCATACTATCTTGAAAACGGCTAGTGTTAGCATCACAAAATTTTATGCAAAAAATTTGTCGTCTAAAAAACTCTATTGGATTTTGCTTATTTTTCGGCTGTCTGCATTTTCTTAGATTTTATAGGGAAAAAGCTAAAAAAGCTTTAAAAATCTACTTCTCCAAAACTGTACAGCCAAATTGTTCAATATTTCACAGAAATGATTGCTGGAACAATCTCTCCCAAGTTTTTTCAAATGGTTTAAGTTCATTGATTTTTGGCTGAGTTACAGGGAGTTGAACTTAATCATCTGTTCAAAAAAGCATACTAAAATGACAATCTCAGAAACGGCGAGAGCTATCATCACCAAATTTTATGCCAGTGTTGGTCACATGAGTCATATATGAAATTCAGGTATTGGTGGCGCCACCTGCATTGAGTTTTTTTTTGTACTGGGGTCATTGGTCATCTGTACATTAACCCATAATTTCTCAGGAATAGCAGGAGCACCTTCCCCAGATTTTACGCAATAATCTGTCACATATAAAATGTTGTGGGATTCAGCTTATTTTTTGCTATCTGCATTTACTTAGATTTTATAGGGAAAAGCTGAAAAACCTTCAGCTTAAAATGTTTATGATGAAACTGTCAAGTTGAATCGTTTAATTTTTCAAAAGAATTATCCTAGGACATGGTTCTTTCAATCATACCAGAATAGATTGAGTTTGTTGATTTTTGTTTGAGTCATGAAAAGCTTAAGTTGGTCTTATGGCCATTATTATGTCTATTTCAAACTGAGGATAGTGTTCTTCTACAAAATTATTGTTTCAATTATATCTTGTGTAACATTGCACAAAAAATTATTCTTAGGTGGACTTTGTTCAAGTTTACTTGAATGATTGTTGGCAGAATTATTTGACCTTTAATAATGAAAGGACTGCAGCTTTTATTATTCTAGATATTTTGATAAAAAGTTTACGAATATGTCAGCTTGAAAAAAAAACCATTTTAGCCAAAGTCTTTCAGTATGTGTAAACAGATTTACCAACAGGATAAGATTGTGTCTGTATCTTTGAATAGGTTGAGAAACTGCCAACTGTTTCAGATTTGGCAACAGATCTAGAGTTAATTCAATGCAGCTAGATATAGGTCAAGAGTTCAATCAGTGCAGCTAAGCACAAGGCATGTGATCACCTCATGGGTTACATGTGAACACCTCATGGGCACCATGTGATCACCTCATAGGTAGCATGTGATCACCTCATGAGTATCATGTGATCACCTCATGTGTGTCATGCCCCTCAGGGCTGCATGTGGAGCCCATCTGTGAGCTTATGCAATGGTGTGACTACTATTTCAGAATTGGCAACAGGCCAAAATTCAGTCTGGATCTATTTATAGCTTTGGCAGACTGCCAAATGTATCAGATAAGGCAACTGGTCAAGAGTTCACTCAGTGCAGCCAGGTATAGGCAAGGAGTTCACTCATTGCAGTAGCTGCATTCTATTTATAGCATTGGCAGACTGCCCACTGCATCAGATTTGGCACCAAAGTTCAGCCTGGATCTATTTATAGCTTTGGCAGACTGCCAACTGTGTCAGATTATGCAACAGGTCAAGAGTTCACTCAGTGCAGCCAGGTACAGGACAAAAATTCACTCAGTCTAGCCAGGTGCAGGTCATAAGTTCACTCAGTGCAGCAGCCTGAGCCAGCAATTTGTCACAGTTCACTCGGGACAACTGCCTTTCTCACCAAAGCCTGGTCAGCCCAATGCATCAGACTCCCAGTAAGTTTAATGTATTGGCCTGATATTTTGACCTGTCTATGTGTCTTTGATGGCTTTCTCATTCACAAGACAGGTGTCGCCACCTACAGTGACTTTTGCACAGTGTATGTGCCTGCTTATTTCTACAGAGGAATTTGATATATAAGCCTGAAATCGGGCATATTTATACATATCGAATAGCTTTGTCGTATACAAGACTGGTGGTGCCACCTACAATAATTTTTGCACAGTGTGTGTCCCTGCTTATTTCTCAGGAGGGGTTTTGATATATCAGTCTGGAATTGGGCATACGTATATATCTCTGATAGCTTCCATGTATACAAGACTTGTGGTCATTTTTGTGTTGTGTGCACCCATGCCAGAATTTCAGCACTGATGTTTGTGTAATTGTTTTTAGTACTTGCATTGTTCATATACATGAAAAGTAATGGTCCAGCATTGAAGGATTATAACTGAATTTCCCAGTGCACAGGTTCGCATTAGGCCTGTAGGCCTTGTTTCTCTACTTAATTCATTTTAAGTGATTTGTTAAACAAAATCTTCCTCAAACTTGAGACATTATCTTTGTTTAACTGTTTGTGAAAACTTCATGGCATGTGGGACATTTATTGAATACCCATGTTTTCATCTCTAACTGATGTAAGTGTTCAAAGTGACACATATGTCAGTCAGTGATGTGCTGCCATCTAGCTAGGTACTAGTGGTACTAGTTGACTGGATTTCTTGACACTGTTTGTGAAAAGGCATGATGTTACTTTCATTAAGTTTAAAATCTATTTCAGCCCAGATTCAGAACATTTCTTTAATTGACCTTATAACAAAACACCCAACTTGTTAAGCATGATGTTCAACTCTCAGCAAAGGAATGGGGGCCTTTAGTACAGCATTTATGGAAAACTCGTCAACCTGAGCAGACTCCAGGCTGTCCCAAAGGTCAAGGAGACTGTGTGGCAAGACTGCCTGTTTGCTGATGATTATGCGTTGAATATCAACTCTGAACTAGACATGCAAGTCAGCATGAACAAGCTCTCTTCTGCATGTGACAACTTCAGTCCCACAGTCAGCATAAACAAGACTGAGGTCATGGAACAGCCAGCCCACCCATTTTATACATTATACCCACCATCACAGTGAAAGGACAGTCTGCAGAGCATGGACCAGTTTACTTACTGAGCAGCACTCTATCTCAGACAGGGATTGTTGATGCTGTAGTAAACTAGAGGATAGCAAAAGCCAGCTCTGCTTTTGGGAGATTGTGCAGCAATGTCTGGGAGTGTTTAGGAGATCAGCCTTATAGCAAAGCTTAAGGTCTACTGATCTGTCATATTTTACATGGATTGTACAACTAATTATGATAATTAATATGAAGCACTCTCCATGGCTAAGATGATGGCATCTGGTAGGACCCAGAGAAAACCACCCACATTAGACTGGCCATTACAACACACTCTCAGTCCCTGCCCAGCTTTATACCTTTGAAACATGGAATGTGTACAGGAGTACTCCCTGCCCAACTATATACCTGTGAAACAGCGTCTGTATACAGGAGAACGAGCGGCCAAACTATATACCTGTGAAACATTAAATGTGTACAGGGGTACACACTGCCTAAGTATATACCTGTGAAACAGTGACTGTATACAGGAGTACACACTGACCAACCATATACATGTGAGAGCTCAACTATATATGTGAAACAGGGACTGTATAAAGGAGTACACCCTGCCCAACTATATACTTGGAAACAGGGACTGTATATGGGAGTACACGCTGGCAAACTATTTACCTGTGAAACAGGGACTGTATACAGGAGTACACCATGCCCAACTATATAAATGTGAAACAGGGACTGTATACGGGAGTACAACCTCCCAACTATATACCTGTGAAAGGGACTGTATACAGGAGTACACCCTGCCCAACTATATACCTGTGAAACAGGGACGGTATACAGGAGTACACCCTCCCAACTATATACCTGTGAAACAGAGACTGTATACAGGAGAATGAGCGGCCAAACTATATACCTGTGAAACAGGGACTGTATACAGGAGTACATACTGCCCAACTTTATACCTGTGAAAGGGACTGTATACAGGAGGCAAGCACGGCAGCTAAACCATTAATATCTGACATGTCTGGACAAGGTTTTAAAGATCAAGAGGCAATATACAGTGCCAGACACTGAAGTTCTGCCACGAGCCAGTCTGCCAACAGTCCATACACTCCAAAGCACAGGACAAACCCGACTGGTGCACCTCATCAGTAGAGGCTGCAAAGTAAAGGTAAAGGTGTGGGTTTATAGTCTGATAACACAGACGATGTCAGTCTCATCCGACTTTACACTTCGCCTTCCTGGACTTTTGAGCCTGTTCATTCTTGTAGCTTTTCTCGGCTCCCTGGGGAGCACCCAACCCAGAAAGGGACACAAACCCACATCCTTGTGGTCGCAAGTCCAGAGCCCTAAATATTACACCACCATGCTCTGCCCAATCCTCAGAAGCAAATGGCTCAGCTGAAGCACAATGTGCATGCAAACGCAGAGTTCCCAATACACTATCAGCTTCATATAAAAAGTCTTTTATAAAGAATATTTGTAGACAACTTCAACTTCAGCCCTGTTACCTATAGGCCCTAGCTTCTGTGTGAAATAGAAACACAAGTGTACTATCATAAAGAGAAATATTCATTCTTAATGAACACGTATATCTGTATCTTTTGAAATATTTAATGAGTAAATTTAATAAATAAGTTCTTCATCCATTCTGTGCAAGGTCAATTTTGTTCATTTTCAGATTGATATGTTGTGCAGATGATTAACATGCTCAGAGATCATAAAAATATAAACATTATATGAGTCACTTTGTTTGTGATGTGTGTGTCTGTTCAAGTGAAGGGTAGATACCTGCAGTTGATCTTTTATGACTTTTCACTTCCAGATGTCTGCAAATACCAAGACTCAGTCTGCATTCACAGGCCTGATCTCTAAATGCTTTGAGATGCACCTGGATATCTACATTGACTCTCAGGACAAGTAAGTCCTTCTGTACTCATCACACCCTTCCTGTAAAATCAAGACAAATAAGACCATCTGCACTCATAACGTCCTTCCTGTAATATCAGGACAGATAAGACAATCTGCACTCATCACCCCCTTCCTGTAATATCAGGACAAATAAGACCATCTGCACTCATAATGTCCTTCCTGTAATATCAGGACAAATAAGACTATCTGCACTCATAACGTCCTTCCTGTAATATCAGGACAAATAAGACCATCTGCACTCATCACCCCCTTCATGTAATATCAGGACAAGTAAGACTATCTGCACTCATAACGTCCTTCCTGTAATATCAGGACAAATTAGACCATCTGCACTCATCATACCCTTCCTGTAATATCAGGACAAGTAAGACCATCTGCACTTATAACGTCCTTCCTGTAATATCAGGACAAATTAGACCATCTGCACTCATCATACCCTTCCTGTTATATCAGGACAAATAAGACCATCTGCACTCATCACGCCCTTCTTGTAATATCAGGACAAGTAAGACCATCTGCACTCATCACCCCCTTCCTGTAATATCAGGACAAATAAGACCATCTGCACTCATAACTTCCTTCCTGTAATATCAGGACAAATAAGACCATCTGCACTCATAACGTCCTTCCTGTAATATCAGGACAAATAAGACCATCTGCAATCATCATCCCCTTCCTGTAATATCAGGACAAATAAGACCATCTGCACTCATAACGTCCTTCCTGTAATATCAGGACAAATAAGACCATCTGCACTCATAACATCCTTCCTGTAATATCAGGACAAATAGGACCATCTGCACTCATCACCCCTTCCTGTAATATCAGGACAAGTAAGACCATCTGCACTCATCACCCCCTTCCTGTAATATCAGGACAAATTAGACCATCTGCCCTCATCATATCCTTCCTGTAATATCAGGACAAGTAAGACTATCTGCACTCATAACGTCCTTCCTGTAATATCAGGACAAATTAGACCATCTGCACTCTTCATACCCTTCCTGTAATATCAGGACAAATAAGACCATCTGCACTCATCACACCCTTTCTGTAATATCAGGACAAGTAAGACCATCTGCACTCATCACCCCCTTCCTGTAATATCAGGACAAATTAGACCATCTGCACTCATCATACCCTTCCTGTAATATCAGGACAAGTAAGACCATCTGCACTCATCACTACCTTCCTGTAATATCAGGAAAAATTAGACCATCTGCACTATTCACAACCTTCCTGTGATACCAGTACAAGTAAGACCATCTGCACTCATCACGCCCTTCCTGAAATATCAAGACGGTTAGTCCTTCTGCACTCATCATGCCCCTCATCTAATATCAGGACAAATAAGACCATCTGCACCCATCACACCCTT
The DNA here is from genome assembly GCA_026874595.1 of Sipunculus nudus. Classification (NCBI taxonomy): domain Eukaryota; kingdom Metazoa; phylum Annelida; class Sipuncula; order Golfingiida; family Sipunculidae; genus Sipunculus; species Sipunculus nudus. The sequence goes on from CM049312.1 coordinate 51,044,879, forward strand.
CCGGTAATATCAGGACAAGGGAAACCATCTGCACTCATCAAGTCCTTTCTGCATTATAAGGACAAGTAAGACCATCTGCACTTATCACATCCTTTCTGTAATATCAGGACAAGTAAGACTATCTGCATTCATCATGCCCTACCTGTAATATCAGGACAAGTAAGTCCTTCTGCTCTCATCACGCCCTTCCTGTAATATCAGGACAAGTAAGTCCTTCTGCTCTCATCACATCCTTCCTGTAATATCAGGACAAGTAAGTCCTTCTGCTCTCATCAAGTCCTTCCTGTAATATCAGGACAAGTAAGTCCTTCTGCTCTCATCAAGTCCTTCCTGTAATATCAGGACAAGTAAGTCCTTCTGCTCTCATCAAGTCCTTCCTGTAATATCAGGACAAGTAAGTCCTTCTGCTCTCATCAAGTCCTTCCTGTAATATCAGGACAAGTAAGTCCTTCTGCTCTCATCACGTCCTTCCTGTAATATCAGGACAAGTAAGTCCTTCTGCTCTCATCAAGTCCTTCCTGTAATATAAGGACAAGTAAGACCATCTGCAGTCATCACATCCTTCCTGTAATATCAGGCAAGTAGGACCATCTGCCCTCATCACATTTTTCCTGTAATATCAGGACAAGTAAGTCCTTCTGCTCTCATAACGTCCTTTCTGTAATATCAGGACAAGTAAGACCATCTGCCCTCATAATGTCCTTCCTGTAATATCAGGACAAATAAGACTATCTGCACTCATAACGTCCTTCCTGTAATATCAGGACAAATAAGACCATCTGCACTCATCACCCCCTTCATGTAATATCAGGACAAGTAAGTCTTTCTGCTCTCATCACGTCCTTTCTGTAATATCAGGACAAGTAAGACCATCTGCACTCATCACATTGTTCCTGTAATATCAGGACAAGTAAGTCTTTCTGCTCTCATCACGTCCTTTCTGTAATATCAGGACAAGTAAGACCATCTGCCCTCATCACATTGTTCCTGTAATATCAGGACAAGTAAGTTCTTCTGCTCTCATAACGTCCTTTCTGTAATATCAGGACAAGTAAGACCATCTGCCCTCATCACATTGTTCCTGTAATATCAGGACAAGCAAGTCCTTCTGCTCTCATCACGCCCTTCCTGTTATATCAGAACAAATAAGACTATCTGCATTTATAGATAAGATAAGATAAGATAAGATAGTTTATTGCTATATATATGTTATAAAATCATCACATACAATAGTATTTGGCTTGACTGGCTTGTTTAAACAAACACATTAAACAAGAAATAATGAAATATAATTGTGTATAGAAAAAAAGACGTATGACTAAGAATGTTTGACTAGATTATTGTGCTGCAAGTTATATGTTTAATTCCCAAACGGCTGACGCGTAAGTGCTATTTTGAGTTCTTTTGGAATTGCCTGATAGCGACCTATAGCAAACCCCCGATTTCATTTTTTTAAACAAAAAGTGCGCCGGATGACTATAGTCTTCTATAATGTCATTTGCTTTCTTTAACAATCGTGTTTGAAATAAGGAGTCAACTGTGGGTAAAGGAAACCCAATGATCCTCTCAGCTGTTCTAACTACCCTAGAAAGACGGTTCCTTTCCTGGATCGTGATACTGCCTCCCCATACAGTGACTGACATCATCAGGACTCCCTGAATTACCGCCCGATAAAACTTTAATAAAATCGGTTGACTGAGACCGAAATGTTTTTGGTTCCTTAGAAAGAATAAACGTTGTAGTGCCTTCTTTATGCAGTAATTAACATTTTCGGCCCACTTCAAATCAGAAGAAATAAAAATTCCTAAAAATTTTAAACAGTCAACGCTGTCAACCTCGGAGCCTTCAATTACTAAGGGCAGTATTTCAGTTTTCTTCCATCTAAAGTCAATTATCATCTCCTTGGTTTTCTTTACATTTAATTCCAGATTATTTTCAGAGCACCACAAAGTTAAAGTTTTAATTTCATTGCGGTAAACACTTTCGTTATTTCCCTGGATGAGCCCAGAAACTGTTGTGTCTTCTGCAGATTTTACAATGAGGCAATCATCAGAAGCAGAGACACAGTCATAGGTGAATAGAGAGTACAATTTTGGTGAAAGCACACAATCTTGGGGTGCTGCAGTGTTTACGACCAATTCTTCGGAAATAATGTTACCAATCTTAACCACTTGAGGCCGATTTGTTAAAAAGTCTAAGATCCAGTTACACATGTTAATATTAAGACCCAGTTTTGATAGTTTTTCAGATTAATTTATGGGGAAGGATAGTGTTATAGGCTGAGCTGAAATCATTGAATAAAACCCTTGCATAAGTAGATTCTCATATTCATCACACCCTTCCTGTAATATCAGGACAAGTAAGACCATCTGCACTCATCACACCCTTCCTGTAATATCATTACAAGTAAGACCATCTGCCCTCATCATGCCTTTCCTGTAATATCAGGACAAGTAAGTCCTTCTGCTCTCATCACGCCCTTCCTGAAATATCAGGACAAGAAAGACCATCTGCACTCATAACTCCCTTCCTGTAATATCAGGACAAGAAAGACCATCTGCACTCATCACCCCCTTCATGTAATATCAGGACAAGTAAGTCTTTCTGCTCTCATCACGTCCTTTCTGTAATATCAGGACAAGTAAGACCATCTGCACTCATCACATTGTTCCTGTAATATCAGGACAAGTAAGTCTTTCTGCTCTCATCACGTCCTTTCTGTAATATCAGGACAAGTAAGACCATCTGCCCTCATCACATTGTTCCTGTAATATCAGGACAAGTAAGTCCTTCTGCTCTCATAACGTCCTTTCTGTAATATCAGGACAAGTAAGACCATCTGCCCTCATCACATTGTTCCTGTAATATCAGGACAAGCAAGTCCTTCTGCTCTCATCACGCCCTTCCTGTTATATCAGAACAAATAAGACTATCTGCATTTATAGATAAGATAAGATAAGATAAGATAGTTTATTGCTATATATATGTTATAAAATCATCACATACAATAGTATTTGGCTTGACTGGCTTGTTTAAACAAACACATTAAACAAGAAATAATGAAATATAATTGTGTATAGAAAAAAAGACGTATGACTAAGAATGTTTGACTAGATTATTGTGCTGCAAGTTATATGTTTAATTCCCAAACGGCTGACGCGTAAGTGCTATTTTGAGTTCTTTTGGAATTGCCTGATAGCGACCTATAGCAAACCCCCGATTTCATTTTTTTAAACAAAAAGTGCGCCGGATGACTATAGTCTTCTATAATGTCATTTGCTTTCTTTAACAATCGTGTTTGAAATAAGGAGTCAACTGTGGGTAAAGGAAACCCAATGATCCTCTCAGCTGTTCTAACTACCCTAGAAAGACGGTTCCTTTCCTGGATCGTGATACTGCCTCCCCATACAGTGACTGACATCATCAGGACTCCCTGAATTACCGCCCGATAAAACTTTAATAAAATCGGTTGACTGAGACCGAAATGTTTTTGGTTCCTTAGAAAGAATAAACGTTGTTGTGCCTTCTTTACGCAGTAATTAACATTTTCGGCCCACTTCAAATCAGAAGAAATAAAAATTCCTAAAAATTTTAAACAGTCAACGCTGTCAACCTCGGAGCCTTCAATTACTAAGGGCAGTATTTCAGTTTTCTTCCATCTAAAGTCAATTATCATCTCCTTGGTTTTCTTTACATTTAATTCCAGATTATTTTCAGAGCACCACAAAGTTAAAGTTTTAATTTCATTGCGGTAAACACTTTCGTTATTTCCCTGGATGAGCCCAGAAACTGTTGTGTCTTCTGCAGATTTTACAATGAGGCAATCATCAGAAGCAGAGACACAGTCATAGGTGAATAGAGAGTACAATTTTGGTGAAAGCACACAATCTTGGGGTGCTGCAGTGTTTACGACCAATTCTTCGGAAATAATGTTACCAATCTTAACCACTTGAGGCCGATTTGTTAAAAAGTCTAAGATCCAGTTACACATGTTAATATTAAGACCCAGTTTTGATAGTTTTTCAGATTAATTTATGGGGAAGGATAGTGTTATAGGCTGAGCTGAAATCATTGAATAAAACCCTTGCATAAGTAGATTCTCATATTCATCACACCCTTCCTGTAATATCAGGACAAGTAAGACCATCTGCACTCATCACACCCTTCCTGTAATATCATTACAAGTAAGACCATCTGCCCTCATCATGCCCTTCCTGTAATATCAGGACAAGTAAGTCCTTCTGCTCTCATCACGCCCTTCCTGAAATATCAGGACAAGAAAGACCATCTGCACTCATAACTCCCTTCCTGTAATATCAGGACAAGAAAGACCATCTGCAATCATCACGCCCTTCCTGTAATATCAGGACAAGTAAGACCATCTGCACTCATCATGCCCTTCCTGAAATATCAGGACGGTAAGTCCTTCTGCAGTCATCATGTCCTTCCTGTAATATCTGGACAAGTAAGACCTTCTGCACTCATAACTCCCTTCCTGTAATATCAGGACAAGAAAGACCATCTGCAATCATCACGCCCTTCCTGTAATATCAGGACAAAAAAGACCATCTGCACTCATCATGCCCTTCTTGTAATATAAGGACAAATAAGACCATCTGCACTCATCATGTTGTTCCTGTAATATCCTGAGTTAGACCATCTGCACTCATTATGTCCTTCCTTTAATATCAGGAATTTAAGACCATCTGCACTCATCACCACTCAGATGGAATTATCCCTGAGAAATCTATCAAGATATAACGACACATTTGCACCTCGATTCAGATAAGTCTGCTGATACTTAGTTTTATAATTGAGCCTATGGCTTTTACCTGCACTGTATGAATCTGACGTGTTTTAACAAGTCATAAAATTGTAAATATTCAATGCATTTTTAACCAGAAAACACTGATCATTTGTTTATTTTCTGGTCTGTTCACATACTGTGGTTGCCTTTATATTGGCGGGGCTGAATTTTTCGTGGTTTTTATATTTTTAAAAGGTTCACAGGGTTCCTTTTTCGCGCTCTAGGTATCATTTGTCTAGTATATTTTATTATCAAAAATAATTTCATTAACAGGTGATTTCACTTTTATCTAGGTCTACTATTTCTCTGTCAGGATATCACATGTTCGAACATTCACGGACGGCTGAGCTGACGCCTGCAGGAAGCATTTACCCCGCTGGCTGTAATTAGTTCAGGGCTGAGGCTCATTAAACAACTATAAGTGTTATTAAGGTGTGTCGAGAAACCAACCTGTAACTACAAAACCGTATATTAAGTTTGTTTAGGGAAACTGTCTTGATAAGGGTTTCTCACTCCTGTTAATTAAAAGTCGAGTCGTAATCACCTGCTCAACCAACAAGGGACGCCTGTAGGTAGCCCCCTTTTTTCAGTATCAAAGGCAGGGATGTGCCCAGAATAATTTGAGTGCCGTTTATGTTGCTAATTACTTCCATATAGGTGGAAGAAGGAACAGTATTCAGTTTCTCACAGTTAAAATCTGAAGCAAAACATAATATTCGACTGTTTTACGGAACTTTGGCCCAAAATGAACTGTGACCTTTCAAATATATTCAAAATTCACATCATCACTAGCCAATCATACATCGTTTGGCAAGTCATGATTTCACAGAGTTAGTCCTTTATACAGTTACAAGGTGGCGCAACCCTAGCGGCTACGTTTACTGCTTTAGTGGCAAATTTTATTCATTAACATGACTAAACACGGCACAATGTGAAAGAGTACCTCCTACTCAATATTCATTTTAAGCGGCACTGGATGTCTCCTAACTGGGTACACATACTCGTATTTTTTAAATATTACTATCCACCGGGCATTGACACTTTCCAGTCATGTGCTAGGGGACAGGAAAAACTGCCAGGCGTGTCCGCCGGCATAAGCACGCACCTGCAAAGGTCCCGGTATTTGCATCTAAGCCAACCGATATTATTTTAAATGGGCCCTGTCATTCTCCCTGAATCATTTAACATATATGCACCAGGCTCAAAGGAACATCACTACGTAGCTGAAGATAAATCTCAACTGTCACAAACTATCGGCAGCTTCTGAAATTAATGATCATGGTCTGGTATATATGCATTTAAAACTGCGTGGTTTCAATTTTGCAGTCAGATAGCCACCGCGAATATCACAAATTTGAAACCACTGCAAATAAGAAGACAACCACAGTATTAATTCTCATACAATATTTAACCAGCAACGGTTAGTGTTTCAGGTCAAAACCTCGAAATTTTAAACCAAGATATTTTCTGAATCCACAGTATTCATTCTCAGATATATCAAAGAGCCTCGTACCACTTCTTTGGTATTAACCTTATTTTGATACATTTCTTTATTCAACAGTAACTTGGCTGAGTTGATTGAAAAATTTGTGGAGGACTTGCGAAAGCATGGAGTGCCTAAACTTGAGACAGATGAGAGCAGCAATGTGTTGCCAAGCTGTGCTGATCTGTTTGTGTACTACAAGAAGTGTATGGTACAGTGTTCTCAACTAAGCACAGGAACGCCAATGTTGCACCTCACAAAAACCTTCCAGAAATACCTAAAGGAATATGCTGTCAAACTTCTCATGAACAACCTTCCAAAGTAAGTAAATTTCCCTGGCCCCATCAAAAATAACAATCTTATCTTAAGTATGCTGTCTAATGTCCTCCATACAGTTCTGATTAACTGTAATGCTTTTTGTGTGATGTCCTCCATACAGTTCTGATCAGCTGCAATGTTTGTTGTGTGATGTCCTCCATACAGTTCTGATCAACTGCAATGTTTGTTGTGTGATGTCCTCCATACAGTTCTGATCAACTGCAATGTTTGTTGTGTGATGTCCTCCATACAGTTCTGATCAACTGCAATGTTTGTTGTGTGATGTCCTCCATACAGTTCTGATCAACTGCAATGTTTGTTGTGTGATGTCCTCCATACAGTTCTGATCAACTGCAATGTTTGTTGTGTGATGTCCTCCATACAGTTCTGATCAACTGCAATGTTTGTTGTGTGATGTCCTCCATACAGTTCTGATCAACTGCAATGTTTGTTGTGTGATGTCCTCCATACAGTTCTGATTACCTCTAATGTTTGTTGTGTGATGTCCTCCATATAGTTCTGATCAACTGTAAATTTATTGTGATGATTTCCATATAGTAGGGAACACCTATAATTGTTGTGTGCTGTCCTCCATATTATTCTGTTCATGTGTAATGATTGCTGTGTATTGTCCTCCATATGAATTTGATCAATTTCAATGTTTTTAGCTCAGTTGACTGTAAATCATCTATACCGATCACCCTTTGTCCTTCAACAGGTAAAAAACAAAAAGTTGACCACACAAGTTAACAACCAGGTAGGTCCCTGGGAAATCTCTTTGCATAACCAAAATTGACCTATATTCTTTAAGCTATGCTCGATTATAGCTCAGCTGACTGTAAGTCATCTGAGCTAAAGCGATCACTCTTTTTCCGTCGTCTGTCCGGCCATCTGGCGGTCTGTCATTTAACAGGGCACAAATCATAACCTCTGGACCTGGAATCATCTTATTTGACATCCAGGGAGGTTCATGAAAATTCTCCTTGAAAACCTGGAATTAGGTCTATGTTACCCATATTCTTCGAGCTACAGGGCTCCGAAGTACCCCCCAGAATAATGGAAAATTTGATACAAAAGCTCCAGTATCTGAACAACTAATGCATTGATAACCATGATCTTTTGCATGGATATTGGTCATGGAATGTTTCATCACATTCTGCAGACTGGTGGTGCCACCTGTATTTTTTTTTAATTATTACGAATTTTTTTCTCTATTTTTGAGACCTTAAGATGCGGTCATCTGTTAACATGGCACAAATCCTAAGGACTGGACCTAGAATCCTCTCTCTTGACATGCAGGGAGGCCAATGAAAAGTCTCTGTGAAAACCAGGATTAAGGTCTCTGCTACCCATATTCTTTGAGCTATGGGGCTCTGAAGTACCCCCCCCCCCCCCCCCGAATAATGAAAAATTTGATACAAAAGCTCAAGTATCTGAACAACCAATGCATTGATAACCATGATTTTTTGCATGGTTCTTGGTCATAGATTGTTTCATCAGTTTCTGCAGACTGGTGGGTCACCTCCATTTTTTAGTGAACCTGTGAGCTTATGCGATGGTGCGGCGGCGTACGTCATGTGTCGTGCGTCGTGCGCCGTCTGTACATTTACCAAAGCTGTCTCAAAAATGACAGGAGCTAGCATCACCAAATGTTTTACAAATAATCAGTCATCTAATCAAATAATCAGAAAAACTCTATCGGATTTTGTTTATATTTTTCTAACTGCATTTTCTTAGATTTTATAGGGAAAAAGCTAAAAAAGCTTTAAAAATCTTCTTCCCTGAAACTGTCCAGCCAAATTTTCCAATATTTAACAGAAATGATCTCTGGAACAATTTCTATAATATCTGAAATTGAGGTATTGGTGGCGCCACCTGCTTCTGCCTTTTTTTAACGGGGTCATCAGTGCCTGTATCACACTGAGGGCTACAAAAACTTCTTCTCTGAAACCATATGGCCAAAATGTTTAATATCGCACACAAATGATCCTAGGGTAGTGCTTTCTGAAGTTTGTTCAAATGGTCTATTTTCAGTGACTTTTGACTAAGTTATGGGAAGCAGAATTTAATCATATGCCATAACAGCCCATTTTAGCTCAGTGGCTACAAAGATCTTCTTTTCTAAAACCACTGGGCCAAATTCTTAAATCTCACACATAAATTATCCTCAGATGTTGATAATTCAAGTTTGTTCAAATGGTTTTGGTTCAGTGCTTTTTGGCTGAGTTACGGGAAGCTGAACTTAGCCAGTGTGCTGTATCTTCCTATATGAGTTACAAACCTGCGAAAGGTTTTTCGACTGATGCCACTGAAGCCTGTTTGTTAAATATTTTACAAGAATAATTCTTATAATAATTATCATTAATGGTTCCACATGAATGATTTTTGACTGAATTATGGAGATTGAATTGAGTCATTTTACCATATATGTTAGCTGTGTGATGCTGTTACATCTAGCCTGGCACCAGTTTATCAGCATCTATTACATCATGCCACTAGACATTTAGATTTCAGGTTATCTTTGGTTAATATTGACAAAAAAGTTTATTTAAAAGCTTTAAAAAAAATTTAGATTTATGATTTAAGTTATTCATTATACCAGGCAATGTTACAATCATGAATATTCCGCTCTCTGTGGCTATATAAAGACAAGTGTACATGTTTAATAAATTATTGGTATCCCTACTCAACTTAATTCAAGAATTTGCCATCAGTGAGATATATCTGTCTTTTTATTTTGCATCCAGTATGCATCTGTAATTATTTTACATATATTTCTGATTTCTTTTTATGCCCCCGCCACAAAGTGGCCGGGGCATATAGTTTTACCCATGTCCGTCATTCCGTCCTTCCATCATTCCGAAATCAAACAGTTGTACAGACTTTTTTTCGCAATGCCTGCAGATATTGGCCTGATTTTTGGTGTGTGGGAAGATATAGACCAGTTACAGATCGAGTTCGCGTTTCGTCCCGGTTGACCTACTTTTGACTGTTTTACGGCTCCTAAACTTAGAAAATTTCATGAAAAATAGAAATATTCATGACAGATACACATGTACAGACTTTTTTTTGCAATGCCTGCAGGTATTGGCCTAATTTTTGGTGTGTGGGCAGATATAGACCAGTTACAGATCGAGTTCACGTTTCGTCCCGGTTGACCTTTTTTTGACCGTTTTACGGCTCCTAAACTTAGAAAATTTCATGAAAAATAGAAATATTCATGACAGATACACATGTACAGACTTTTTTTTGTAATGCCTGCAGATATTGGCCTGATTTTTGGTGTGTGGGCAGATATAGACCAGTTACAGATCAAGTTCACGTTTCGTCCCGGTTGACCTTTTTTTGACTGTTTTACGGCTCCTAAACTTAGAAAATTTCATGAAAAATAGAAATATTCATGACAGATACACATGTACAGACTTTTTTTCGCAATTCCTGCAGATATTGGCCTGATTTTTGGTGTGTCGGCAGATATTGACCAGTTACAGATGGAGTTTGCATTTCGTCCCGGTTGACCTACTTTTGACTGTTTTACGGCTCCTGAACATAGAAAATTTCATGTAAAATATATATTTTCATGACAAATACACTTGTACAGACTTTTCTTCACAATACCTGCAGATATTGGCCTGATTTTTGGTGTGTGGGCAGATAATGACCAGTTACAGATCAAGTTCACATTTTGTCCCAGTTGACCTATTTTTGACCGTTTGACGGTGCTCTAACATAGAAAATTTCATAAAAAGGTGCACATGTATGGACTTTTTTTCGCAGTGCCTGCAGATACAGGCCTGATTTTTTTGTGTGTAGGCAGATAATGACCAGTTACAGATCGAGTTCTTGTTTTGTCTCAGTTGACCTACTTTTGACCATTTGACTGCTGCTGAACATAGAAAGTTTCATGAAAAATATAAATTTTCATAACAAATGCATATGTACTGACTTTTTTCCTCAATGCCTGCAGATACCACCCTGATTTTTTTTGTGTGGGCAGATAATGACAGTTACAGATCGAGTTTGCGTTTCATCCCGGTTGACCTACTTTTGATTGTTTTACGGCTCCTAAACATAGAAAATTTCATGAAAGACAGAAAATTTTTTTTGGAAAATGCACATGTATGGACTTTTTTTCACAATGCCTGCATATACTGGCATGATTTTTGGTGTGTTGCTTGATAATGACCCGTTACAGATCGAGTTTGCATTTTGCCCTTGTTGACCTACTTTTGACCATACGACACCTCCTGAACTTAAAAAATTTTCCAAATTTTACAAATGTTTCTAATTTGCCCAAGGCGGGGGCATTCGTGTCGTTCCGACACATCTAGTTTTATAAAAAGTCAGCTGAAAAGCATTTTGTATTGGGAAAATAAATTTCAAAGTTATTTCAAGTAGGGACCACTTTTGTGTACAGATGGCAGCACTTGGTTTACCATTGGCAGATTGCCAGTGTCTTGATGTTGGCCATTAGCTCAGATGATGTCAGCTCTATAAATAGTTTTGGCACAGTGCTAGGATTGGAAGAAGTGCAGCCAGGTATAGGTCAAGAGTTCACTCAGTGCAGTAGCTGCATTCTATTTATAGCTTTTCTATTTATAGCTATGATGCTCACTGCATCATATTTGGCACCAAAGTTCAGCCTGAATCTATTTATAGCTTTGGCAGACTGCCAACTGTGTCAGATTATGCAACAGATTGAGCTCACTCAGTGCAGCCAGGTACAGGTCAAAAGTTCACTCAGTCTAGCCAGGTGCAGGTCAAGAGTTCACTCAGTGCAGTAGCTTCAGGCAGCAATTTGTCACAGGTCACTCGGGGGCAACTGCCTAACTCACCTAAGCCTTGACAGCCCAGTGCATCAAACTCTGGGGTAGCTTGATGTATTGGACTGATATTTTGACCTGTCTATGAGTCTTTGATGGTATTCTCATTTACAAGACAGGTGGTGCCACCTACATTGACTTTTGCAGTGTATGTGCCTGCTTATTTCTACAGAGGAATTTGATACATCAGCCTGAAATTGGGCATGTTTATACATATCGGGTAGCTTTATAGTGTACAAGACTGGTAGCTCCACCTACAATAAATTTTGCACAGTGTATGTCCCTGCTTATTTCACAGGAGGGGTTTGACATATCAGTCTGACATTGGGCATTTGTATATATCTCTTTGTTGTATATAAGACTGGTGGTGCCAGCTACAATCATTGTATCCGCCAAAACAGGGTTTTGCGGATACTATGTTTTCAGTCAGACGCCAACGCTGTCACCATCGCCGCATAGGTTTCTGGAGAACTCCTCCATAATCACTGGGCAGAATTTTTTAAATTTCGGAATTATGATTTGTCACATGTGAACTGCTGCGCCTTCATTTTTGGTTGACCTCTGACCTTTCCTCTCTGCCCAGCGTCCATTCGTGCGTCTGTTTCCACATATAAACCCACATATATTTTGGGAACCATTTGACCGATAAGGCTAAAGATTTTGCACAAAGGTAGCCCTTCGAAAGCTTTATAATATACACTAAAAATGGTGGCGCCACCTGCAATTATTTTTGCACAGCGTCCATCTGTTCATCTGCCTTTGGATAAAAACACTCATATCTCTGCATTGGTTGGACTTATCCACCTGAAATTTTGCATGTGTATACATCATGGACAGCTTCTTGATTTTATGACAGGTGGCGTCACCTACATTCACGTGTAAGCCGCAGACATCCAAGCTCATATCTCAGGAACCATTTGACTGATTGGGCAAAAATTTTGCATGTTTATAGATCTCACATAGCTCTTTATCATACACAAAACCGGTGGCACCACCTGCAATCAATTTTGCACAGCGTCTGTCTGTTTGTTTGCCGTGGGATAAAATCACTCATATCTCGGCAGTGGTTTGACATAACTGCCTAGAATTTTGCAGGTTTAAACATCCTGAATAGCTTTCTCGATTTATGACAGGTGGCGCCACCTACATTCACATTTACTCTGCAGACATCCAAGCCCATATCTCGTGAACCGTTTGACCGATTTGGCCAAAATTTTGCATGTGTATAGATCTCACATAGGTCTTCATCATAGGTTAAACTGGTGGCGCCACCTGCAACCATTTTTGCACAGCGTGCATCTGTTCATCTGCCTTGGGATAATATCACTCATATCTCAGCAGTGGTTTGACTTTTCCACCTGAAATTTTGCAGGTTTATACATCCTGGACAGCTTTCTCGATTTTATGACAGGTGGCGCCACCTACATTCATGTTTACTCTGCAGACATCCAAGCTCATATCTCAGGAACCATTTGACTGATTGGGCCAAAATTTTGCATGTGTGTAGATCTCACATAGCTCTTCGTCATAAGCAAAACTGGTGGCGCCACCTGCAACCACTTATGAACACCTTCCATCTGTTCATCTGCCTTGGGATAAAATCACTCTGATCTCAGCAGTGGTTTGACTTATCCACCTGAAATGTTGCATGTGTATACATCTTGGATAGCTTTCTGGATTTTGTGGCCGGTGGCACCACCTACATTTATGTATACGCTGCAGACATTCAGGCTTATATCTCAGGACTGGTTTGACATATCCCCCTGAAATTTTGCATGTGTATAGATCTCACATAGCTCTTAACCATACACAAAATTGGTGGTGCCACCTGCAACCATTTTTGCACAGCGTCCGTTTAGTGTTTAGTACTTGCATTGTTCATATACATGTTACACATGTTCTTGAAAAGTAATGATCCAGCATTGAAGCATAATACCTGGTGTAATCTCGTTGCACAGGTTCGCATTAGGCCCGTAGGCCTTGTTTCGATTTTTAAGAATTTTTTTCTTTATTTTTGGGACCTCTTAAGATGTGGTCATCTGTTAACAGGGCACAAATCATAACAACTGGACCTAGAATCTACTCTCTTAATATGTAGGGAGGCCCATGAAAAGTCTCTGTGGAAAACTGGAATAAGGTCTGTGTTACCCATATTCTTCGAGCTATGGGCCTCCGAAGTACCCCCCAGAATAATGGAAAATTTGATACAAAAGCTCAAGTATCTGAACAACTAATGCATTGATCACTATGATTCTTTGCATAGATATTGGTCATAGAGTGTTTCATCAGTTTCTGCAGACTAGTGGCGCTACCCATATTTTTTCTTTTTTTGACAATTTTTTTTCTCTATTTTTTTTACCTTGAAAGATGCAGTCATCAGGGCACAAATCCTAAGGACTGGACCTAGAATCTTCTTTCTTAATATGCAGGAAGGTCAATGAAAAGTCTCTGCGAAACCAGGAATAAGGTCTCTGTTACCCATATTCTTCGAGCTATGGGGCTCTGAAGTACCCCCCGACCCCCAGAATAATGGAAAATTTGATACAAAAGCTCTAGTATCTCAACAAATAGTTCATTGATTGCCATGATTCTTTGCATGCATATTCATCAAGGATTGTTTCATCAATTTTTGCTGACTGGTGGCGCCACCTGTATTTTTTCGAATTTTTTTAATGTTTTTTTTTCTCTATTTTTGAAACCTTAAAAGATGTGGTCATCTGTTAACAGGGCACAAATCGTAACCACTGGACCTAGAATCTTCTATCTTGACATGCTGGGAGGTCAATAAAAATATCTCTGTGGAAGCCTGAAAATAGGTCTCTGTTACCCATATCTTCTGAGCTATGGAGCTCAGAAGACCCCAAAGAATAACTTAAAATTTGATACAAAAGCTCTAGTATCTAAACAAATTGTGCATTGGTTGCCATGATTCTTTGCATGCATTTTCATCATGGAGTGTTTCATCAGTTCTTGCAGACTGGTGGCGTCACCTGGATTTTTACAAATTTTTATGCATTTTCTATCTGTTTTTGAGACCTTCAAAGATGCGGCAGTCTGTTCTCAGGGCAGGGAGGTCAATGAAAAATATCCTTGGAAACCTAAAATTTCTCTGTTACCCATATTCTCTGAGCTATTGGGCTTATAAGCACCCATAGCATAATTGAAAATTTGATACCAAAGCAGGGCACAAATAAAAACCATTGTAACTAGAATCTTCAAACTTAAAATCCAGGGAGGTCCATGAAAAGTCTCCTTGGAAACATGAAATTAGGTCTCTGTTATCCATAATCTTTGAGCAGTGGGGTCACTTGTTGTGTGTTGAAAGTGCTTAGAAAATCAGATTTGTTTTAATGTTGTGGGATGCTGACAGGGTTTGCACAGACCCTAAAAAATACTTGAATATATAATTTTACAAAAATTATGTAAATTTTGAAGTAATGAAGACCGACATCAGTAATATATGTCTCTTTCAATGTGGTAATCAGTGATGCTTGAAGCCTGTTATGACACAGCATTTATATGAACATCTTTGTCATTATCTCTGTAGGATGGCAAATCCTTCATCAATTACATCAGCCACAGGGCTGATACAGAGTATTCTAAAAGAAGGAGAAGTTACCAAATTCACGGAGGAGGAGCAGTGTCGTATCTGCAGCATCCTCTGTACCTCTGAGTACTGCCTGGAGACAACCCAGCAGCTGGAGGATAAGCTGCGAGAGAAGGTGGATTCCAGCCTGCTGGAGCAGATCAACCTCAGTCAGGAGCAGGACATGTTCCACAAGTAAGTAGCTAGTCAACATGATAGTCTGAAGGTGGGCGAAAGCCTGCTGGAGCAAATCTGCCTCAGTCAGGAGCAGGACATGATCCACAAGTAAGTAGCTAGTCAACCGGATAGTCTGAAGGTTGGAGAAAGCCTGCTGGAGCAAATCTGCCTCAGTCAGGAGCAGAACATGATCCACAAGTAAGTAGCTAGTCAACCGGATAGTCTGAAGGTGGGCGAAAGCCCTCTGGAGCAAATCTACCTCAGTCAGGAGCAGGACATGATCCACAAGTAAGTAGCTAGTCAACCGGATAGTCTGAAGGTGGGAGAAAGCCTGCTGGAGCAAATCTGCCTCAGTCAGGAGCAGGACATGATCCACAAGTAAGTAGCTAGTCAACATGATTGTCTGAAGGTGGGAGAAAGCCTGCTGGAGCACATCTACGTCATGCAGGAGAAGGACATGTTCCACAAGTAATTAGCTGGTCAAACTGATTGTCTGAAGGTGGGAGAAAGCCTGCTGGAGCAAATCTGCCTCAGTCAGGAGCAGGACATGATCCACAAGTAAGTAGCTAGTCAACCGGATAGTCTGAAGGTGGGAGAAAGCCTGCTGGAGCACATCTACGTCATGCAGGAGAAGGACATGTTCCACAAGTAAGTAGCTGGTCAACCTGATTGTCTGAAGGTGGGAGAAAGCCTGCTGGAGCAAATCTGCCTCAGTCAGGAGCAGGACATGATCCACAAGTAAGTAGCTAGTCAACATGATTGTCTGAAGGTGGGAGAAAGCCTGCTGGAGCACATCTACGTCATGCAGGAGAAGGACATGTTCCACAAGTAAGTAGCTAGTCAACCTGATTGTCTGAAGGTGGGAGAATGCCTGCTGGAGCAAATCTGCCTCAGTCAGGAGCAGGACATGATCCACAAGTAAGTAGCTAGTCAACCGGATAGTCTGAAGGTGGGAGAAAGCCTGCTGGAGCACATCTACGTCATGCAGGAGAAGGACATGTTCCACAAGTAAGAAGCTGGTCAACCTGATTGTCTGAAGGTGGGAGAAAGCCTGCTGGAGCAAATCTGCCTCAGTCAGGAGCAGGACATGATCCACGAGTAAGTAGCTAGTCAACCGGATAGTCTGAAGGTGGGAGAAAGCCTGCTGGAGCACATCTACGTCATGCAGGAGAAGGACATGTTCCACAAGTAAGTAGCTGGTCAACCTGATTGTCTGAAGGTGGGAGAAAGCCTGCTGGAGCAAATCTGCCTCAGTCAGGAGCAGGACATGATCCACGAGTAAGTAGCTAGTCAACCGGATAGTCTGAAGGTGGGAGAAAGCCTGTTGGAGCACATGTACGTCATGCAGGAGAAGGACATGTTCCACAAGTAAGTAGCTGGTCAACCTGATTGTCTGAAGGTGGGAGAAAGCCTGCTGGAGCAAATCTGCCTCAGTCAGGAGCAAGACATGATCCACAAGTAAGTAGCTAGTCAACCGGATAGTCTGAAGGTGGGAGAAAGCCTGCTGGAGCACATCTACGTCATGCAGGAGAAGGACATGTTCCACAAGTAAATAGCTAGTCAACATAATAGTCTGAAGGTGGGAGAAAGCCTGCTGGAGCAGATCTACCTCAGACAGAAGAAGGACATGTTCCACAAGTAAGTAGCTGGTCAACCTGATTGTCTGAAGGTGGGAGAAAGCCTGCTGGAGCAAATCTGCCTCAGTCAGGAGCAGGACATGTTCCACAAGTAAGTAGCTAGTCAACTGGATAGTCTAAAGGTGGGAGAAAGCCTGCTGGAGCACATCTACGCCATGCAGGAGAAGGACATGTTCCACAAGTAAGTAGCTGGTCAACCTGATAGTCTGAAGGTGGGAGAAAGCCTGCTGGAGCAGATCTACCTCAGTCAGGAGCAGGACATGAACCACAAGTAAGTAGCTAGTCAACCGGATAGTCTGAAGGTGGGAGAAAGCCTGCTGGAGCACATCTACGTCATGCAGGAGAAGGACGTGTTCCACAAGTAAGTAGCTGGTCAACCTGATTGTCTGAAGGTGGGAGAAAGCCTGCTGGAGCAAATCTACCTCAGACAGAAGAAGGACATGTTCCACAAGTAAGTATCTAGTCAACCTGATTGTCTGAAGGTTGGAGAAAGCCTGCTGGAGCAGATCTACCTCAGTCAGGAGCAGGACATGAACCACAAGTAAGTATCTGGTCAACCTGATTGTCTGAAGGTGGGAGAAAGCCTGCTGGAGCACATCTGCCTCAGTCAGGAGCAGGACATGATCCACAAGTAAGTAGCTAGTCAACCGGATAGTCTGAAGGTGGGAGAAAGCCTGTTGGAGCACATCTACGTCATGCAGGAGAAGGACATGTTCCACAAGTAAGTAGCTGGTCAACCTGATTGTCTGAAGGTGGGAGAAAGCCTGCTGGAGCAAATCTACCTCAGACAGAAGAAGGACATGTTCCACAAGTAAGTATCTAGTCAACCTGATTGTCTGAAGGTTGGAGAAAGCCTGCTGGAGCAAATCTGCCTCAGTCAGGAGCAGGACATGAACCACAAGTAAGTAGCTAGTCAACCGGATAGTCTGAAGGTGGGAGAAAGCCTGCTGGAGCACATCTACGTCATGCAGGAGAAGGACATGTTCCACAAGTAAGTAGCTGGTCAACCTGATTGTCTGAAGGTGGGAGAAAGCCTGCTTGAGCATATCTACCTCAGACAGAAGAAGGACATGTTCCACAAGTAAGTATCTAGTCAACCTGATTGTCTGAAGGTGGGAGAAAGCCTGCTGGAGCAAATCTGCCTCAGTCAGGAGCAGGACATGAACCACAAGTAAGTAGCTAGTCAACCGGATAGTCTGAAGGTGGGAGAAAGCCTGCTGGAGCACATCTACGTCATGCAGGAGAAGGACATGTTCCACAAGTAAGTAGCTGGTCAACCTGATTGTCTGAAGGTGGGAGAAAGCCTGCTGGAGCAAATCTACCTCAGACAGAAGAAGGACATGTTCCACAAGTAAGTATCTAGTCAACCTGATTGTCTGAAGGTTGGAGAAAGCCTGCTGGAGCAAATCTGCCTCAGTCAGGAGCAGGACATGAACCACAAGTAAGTAGCTAGTCAACCGGATAGTCTGAAGGTGGGAGAAAGCCTGCTGGAGCACATCTACGTCATGCAGGAGAAGGACATGTTCCACAAGTAAGTAGCTGGTCAACCTGATTGTCTGAAGGTGGGAGAAAGCCTGCTGGAGCAAATCTACCTCAGACAGAAGAAGGACATGTTCCACAAGTAAGTATCTGGTCAACCTGATTGTCTGAAGGTTGGAGAAAGCCTGCTGGAGCAAATCTGCCTCAGTCAGGAGCAGGACATGATCCACAAGTAAGTAGCTAGTCAACCGGATAGTCTGAAGGTGGGAGAAAGCCTGCTGGAGCACATCTACGTCATGCAGGAGAAGGACATGTTCCACAAGTAAGTAGCTGGTCAACCTGATTGTCTGAAGGTGGGAGAAAGCCTGCTGGAGCAAATCTACCTCAGACAGAAGAAGGACATGTTCCACAAGTAAGTATCTAGTCAACCTGATTGTCTGAAGGTTGGAGAAAGCCTGCTGGAGCACATCTGCCTCAGTCAGGAGCAGGACATGATCCACAAGTAAGTAGCTAGTCAACCGGATAGTCTGAAGGTGGGAGAAAGCCTGCTGGAGCACATCTACGTCATGCAGGAGAAGGACATGTTCCACAAGTAAGTAGCTGGTCAACCTGATTGTCTGAAGGTGGGAGAAAGCCTGCTGGAGCAAATCTGCCTCAGTCAGGAGCAGGACATGATCCACGAGTAAGTAGCTAGTCAACCTGATAGTCTGAAGGTGGGAGAAAGCCTGCTGGAGCACATCTACGTCATGCAGGAGAAGGACATGTTCCACAAGTAAGTAGCTGGTCAACCTGATTGTCTGAAGGTGGGAGAAAGCCTGCTGGAGCACATCTACGTCATGCAGTAGAAGGACATGTTCCACAAGTAAGTAGCTGGTCAACCTGATTGTCTGAAGGTGGGAGAAAGCCTACTGGAGCAAATCTACCTCAGACAGAAGAAGGACATGTTCCACAAGTAAGTATCTAGTCAACCTGATTGTCTGAAGGTTGGAGAAAGCCTGCTGGAGCACATCTGCCTCAGTCAGGAGCAGGACATGATCCACAAGTAAGTAGCTAGTCAACCGGATAGTCTGAAGGTGGGAGAAAGCCTGCTGGAGCACATCTACGTCATGCAGGAGAAGGACATGTTCCACAAGTAAGTAGCTGGTCAACCTGATTGTCTGAAGGTGGGAGAAAGCCTGCTGGAGCAAATCTGCCTCAGTCAGGAGCAGGACATGATCCACGAGTAAGTAGCTAGTCAACCGGATAGTCTGAAGGTGGGAGAAAGCCTGCTGGAGCACATCTACGTCATGCAGGAGAAGGACATGTTCCACAAGTAAGTAGCTGGTCAACCTGATAGTCTGAAGGTGGGAGAAAGCCTGCTGGAGCACATCTACGTCATGCAGGAGAAGGACATGTTCCACAAGTAAGTAGCTGGTCAACCTGATAGTCTGAAGGTGGGAGAAAGCCTGCTGGAGCACATCTACGTCATGCAGGAGAAGGACATGTTCCACAAGTAAGTAGCTGGTCAACCTGATAGTCTGAAGGTGGGAGAAAGCCTGCTGGAGCACATCTACGTCATGCAGGAGAAGGACATGTTCCACAAGTAAGTACCTGGTCAACCTGATAGTCTGAAGGTGGGAGAAAGCCTGCTGGAGCACATCTACGTCATGCAGGAGAAGGACATGTTCCACAAGTAAGTAGCTGGTCAACCTGATTGTCTGAAGGTGGGAGAAAGCCTGCTGGAGCAAATCTGCCTCAGTCAGGAGCAGGACATGATCCACAAGTAAGTAGCTAGTCAACATGATAGTCTGAAGGTTCTTTAGAGGTACCTTTCCTTCAGGTAAATGTCTCCTTTACATGTAAGTTTTCATTGTTTCATAAACTTTTTTTAGCCCTCAGCCCTTAGGCTGATGGGCTATTGTCTTCAACCAAGTCTGTCCGTCCGTCAGTCCAGCGTCCGTTAACTTTTACCTTGTGAGCAGGATATCTCTAAAAGGATTCACCGTGGGAATTTTGTATTTCTTCAGTTAAGATGTATATTGATAAAATCTCAACAAGTTCGAAGATAGGTGACCTTGCCCTATTTTTCTACATTTTAGAGCTGATTATGGAAAAACACTTGGAAGCTTATTTCTCAGGAATCATTGGGTGGGTTTTTACAAAACTTAGTATGGTCATTGGGACTGAAGGTCTGTACCTGCTGCACAAGTTTGGGGGTGCCACCTGTAATTCCTGATTTTTAATGAATTTTTATCAGATTTTTCAACTTTGGCCTTGTGAGTGGGATATCTCCAAAGGTATTCAACACAGGAATTTCATTTCTTCAGTGCCCAAATCTTGGTCAAGTTCAAAGATGGGTGACCTTGACCTACTTTTCAAGGTCACAGAACTTAGAATAAAAAAAAAACTTAGGAGCTTATTTCTCAAGAACCACTGGGTGGATTGTTATGAAACATGGTATAATGATGTGCCTTGATGATCTCTAAGTCCTGCATGAGATTGGTCTTACCATACTTGCAAAGACACTACATACCTTTCCAGTTTAAATTTATAACTGAGACATGTACAGATATACATCCATGTGAGAACAAATATTTCATACTTGTTACTGTTACCACATATAAACACTGTTCTTTTGGCTGAGGCTTTTGTCAGCTTCTGCTAATATTCCAGTTAATATTAAGGTAAGTTAATTTTACCTCATTACCAGTAATGGCCATGGCCTTGTTTACTTTACTTGTTTACTCTGTTCCAGTGTCATCTCTAACTGTATCCAGCTGCTTGTACAGGACCTAGAGGCAGCCTGTGAACCAGCCCTGACAGCCATGAGCAAGGTCAGCCACTCATACAACTTAATAGTAATAAAACACCCTTCTCTTGCTCACATAGTCAGTAAATGAAGTATACTTAAATATACATCTCCCATTTGCACAGTAAGTAATTGAAGTATACTTAAACATACATCTCCCACTCACACACTCAGTAAATGAAGTACATTCAGGTCTCTTTATAATGGAGTACGTTACAAGGAAAGACTCAAGTTAAGAACAAATCTCTAAGGAACAAACAAATGAAAGTTCAAATTGGCTTCAATATAGTGGAAAACTTTAGTTCTGTATCCATACAGACTTACATGAAACAAACTGAACATCATACATACAGTCAGATTCAATATAAAACTAGAATACGGGTAGTCGACAAGCAACTACGTGTATCCGCCTAAATCAGAATGGAACAGGTGAAGTGAGGCATGGATTGAGTGGCAAGGGGAAATAGAGTGAAGTGTTGCATATTAGCATGGATGTCTGCAGCCAAATTGTGTATGTAGGTTGCGCCACCTACCACAAAATCCAGAAAGCTGTCCAGGTTGTATACATATGCAAAATTTAAGACAGATAAATCAAACCACTACATGTATATGAGTGATTTTAGCCCCTGGCAGACAAACAGATGGACGCTGTGCGAAAATGGTTGCAGGTGGCGCCACCAGTTTTGTGTATGATAAAGAGCTATGTGAGAACTATACACCTGCAAAACTTTGGCCCAACCTGTCAAACGGTTCCCAAGATATGAGCTTGGATGTCTGCTGCATAAACTAGAATGCAGGTGGCGCCACCTGTCATAAAATCAAGAGAGCTGTCGGGGATGTATAAACCTGCAAAATTTTAGGCAGATATGTCAAACCACTGCCGAGATATGAGTGATTTTATCCCATGACAGACAAACAGACGGGAGCTGTGCAAAAATGGCTGCAGGTGGCGCCACCAGTTTTGCGTATGATAAAGAGCTATGTGAGATCTATACACATGCATTATTTTGGCCCAATCGGTCAAACGGTTCCCTAGATATGAGCTTGGATGTCTGCAGCTAAACGTGAATGTAGGTGGCGCCACCTGTCATAAAATCCCAAAAGCTATCAAGGATGTATACGCATGCCAAATTTCAAGTGAATTAGTCAAATCACTGCAGAGATATGAGTGATTTTAACCCAAGGCAGACGAACAGATGGACACTGTGCAAACATGGTTGCAGGTGGCGCCACCATTTTTAGCTCAGCTGACTATAAGTCATCTGAGCTATAGTCGTGGTCCATTGTCCGTCGTCCGTCCGTCTGTCCGTCCGTCCGTCTGTAGATGTGGCACGTTTTGAAACCGTAAGACCTAGGAATCCAAAATTCAGCATAATGTTAGATGTCCCCAAGATCTCCTACCAAGCAGAAAACTGGGTCTTTGCCACTTCGTTCCTTTGAGAAATTAAGGAAAAACCTCAATTTTTTATTAAAATCCTATTTTTACACTTCAGGACTGCCTAATATCAAAACCACTCATCTGTTTTTCCTCATATTTACCATAAATATTCCTCTATATATTTCCTATGTACATGCCAGAAATTAAGTCTGTAAAGTATAAATTCTTCAAGTTATGGGCCCAAACATAATGGACTTTGTAAAAAATCAGGAAAAATAATAACTCACTTAACATGAAAAATTTTGAAACTAGAGTCTATTTTCTCAAGTATATAACTATGTTTAATTAAGATTCAATTGTTTACCCAAAATTAGATCTGAATTTTGTAAATTTTTTAAGTTATTAGCATAAAAAAAAAATCAGTACCTTAAATTTTGCCCAACTTTGATCATGGCACGTTTTTTTCCTGTAAGCACCATTGATTTAATTTTCACAGCATGTAAACATAAATATTTAGTTTGTCTAAATCTGCAATTTGAAAAAAATAAAAGCTTGAAAATTAAGCTAGTTATTGATTTTTTTTCTGTAGTCACTTGCTTTGATTACAGATGCAGGGTCCCACTCCAGGTCACTGGAAGTCAGCTATGCCAGGGTTTCTGATTTGTTACAATCACTGGGGGAGATCCCCTGCTGTGACAGGTGTACAGTTATTCTCATATCACCACCCCAATCACCCCCCCCCCCCTAGTTATTGATTTTTTTTCTGTAGTCACTTGCTTTGATTACAGATGCAGGGTCCCACTCCAGGTCACTGGAAGTCAGCTATGCCAGGGTTTCTGATTTGTTACAATCACTGGGGGAGATCCCCTGCTGTGACAGGTGTACAGTTATTCTCATATCACCACCCCAATCACCCCCCCCCCTCCCCCCCCCCCCCCCCCCGCAAACCCAACCCACCAAGTGTTATGCAGTAATTGTTATTGTTTTCACTGTCTCTCCTTAATTGTAATGCTGTTTCCACTCCGATATGCAAAAACTTTCCTTGAAAAAATAATTCAAGGTGTAATCCAGAAGATGCAATGTTGTGTAATGTAGCATTTTTAAAGAAATCAATTTTCTTTTAACTGATTTTAACAAGTATAAATGAACCCATCAGTATGCTTAAATTATTATAAAATATGAAGCACATTATGGATAAATAAAGACACAATTAAAAATTGTGAAATCTAAATCAATTATTTATTCTTAGATATTTATTGTTTTGCAGATTTAAAAGATATATTTTTGTGGTAAAAAATAAATAAACATTTGTATGCATGATGTGGTGTTATCTGACAAGATTGAGATTTATGATGATGCAATTGAGAATTATGAATCAACTTTTATATTCAGATATATATGTTAAATTGGAAATGTATAGAAATATAAACTTAAATTAGAAAATAATTGATGTGATAAAAAAATCAGGATTTAATACAAACATTTGTTCATTATTTTCCTGCCTCAGCAGAATTTGAGATCAGGCTTTGTTTGCCCTGTTTTATGTTGTTAATTAGCTATATTTCAACTGTATACATTTCATAAAAAAATACATATATATTTAATAATATATATTATACAAAAAAAAAATAGATGCAATTGAACAAATGTGTAAACTACTGAAATGTCAACAGTTAATCGAAAAACCAACTAATGATCATGGTAATAGTACAGATCATTTGTTCACAAACTGCTCACATGCTTTAGTTTCAACATTGGGAAACACATGGTCAGGTCACAAAATATTTTTTGCAACAATTTCTTGCTCATCAATACAAACCAATCATATAAACCAACCATGGCCTTTATTACCTCTTCCTCTTACACTTTATCTCCATTAGATATTATTTTAGATTTTTACCTTCAAGGTTAACATCAGCTGAGCACAGTGACCCATAGGTCCCTTGTTTGTGTAAGTTATAAAGCTCTCCAAGGGCTACATTTGTGCAAAAAAATTTTCCCGATCGGTCAAACGGTTCCCGAGATATGTGGGTTTATGTGTGGAAACAGACGCACAAACTGACGCAGAGCGCAGAGGAAAGGTCAGAGGTCAAAACAAAATCAGGGCGCAGCAGTTCACATGTGACCCGAACATAATCCCGGGTTTCGTTAAATTCTGCCCAGCGGTTACGGAGGAGTTCTCCGTACACCTACGCGGCCGCGGCGGCGGTGGGCTGAAAACATAGTATCCGCAAAACTCTGTTTTGGCGGAAACAATGAAGTGGAGTGAAGGCCATCAGGTCCAAGTTTCCCCCAGTTGTTTGAATTTTTGTGAAACCCAGCTGACACAGAACATTTAACACTTCCCACATAAATGGTTTTCACACCCAGGCCTTAGTTCTGTGGTTGTGTCACAACTGTTACTCCCCATCTTGGTGAAGTATTTGAGTATTTGTATCTGCCAAAACAAAGTTTTGCGGATACTATGTTTTTGACCGGGTTCCGCCACTGCCGCCGCAGTTCATTTCTGGAATAGAACTCTGAGACCACTGGACAGTTTTTTCCGAAACTTAACATGATTATTGGGTCACATGTGAACTGGTGCCGAAATATTTTGCGTTGACCTCTGACCTTTCCTATCTCCAGTGCGTCCATCTGTGCGTCTGTTTTGACACATTAACCTACATATCTTTGGACTCGTTTGACCAATCAGGAAAAGCCCTTTGATAGCTTAATAACATACATGGAAAATGGTGGCGCCACCTGCAAACATTTTTTCACAGCGTCCATCTTTTCATCTGCCTTGGGATAAAATCACTCATATCACTGCCATGAATGAACGGCTGAAATTTTGCATGTGTATTCATCCTGGATAGCTTTCTTGATTTTATGACAGGTGGCGCCACCTACTTTCACGTTCAGGCTTCAGACATCCAGGCTTATATCTTAGGACTGGTTTGATGTATACTCCTAAAATTTTGCATGTGTATTGATCCTCAAAGCTCTTTATCATATGCAAAACTGGTGGAGCCACCTGCAACCATTTTTCCACAACGTCCTGCTGTTTGTCTGCCGTGGGATAAAATCACTCATATCTCTGCAATGGTTTGACTTACCTGCCTAAAGTTTTGCATGTATATACATCTTGAATTGCTTTCTCGATTTTGTGGCAGGTAGCCCACCTTCTTTCACGTTCAGGCTGCAGACATCCAGGCTTATATTTCTGAGCTGGTTTGACTTATCTGCCTAAAATTTTGCAATTGTATACAACTTTGATACCTTTCTCGATTTGTGGCAGGTGGCGCCACCTACATACACATTTCGACTGCAGACATCCATGGTAATATGCAACACACCTCTCTCTATTTCCCCTTGCCACTCAATCCATGCCTCACTTCACCCATCCCACTCTGGTTTCAGTGGATAGTGGATACACGTAGTCACTTGTTGACTACCCGTATTCTAGTTGATTTGTTTGTATCAATTAAACAACTTAGAGTATGGCACTTTCCTTGTTTATGATCATAAACATTCATGATATGTTTATCCAAACAAATGTCAATAAAGGCTGCGATTTGCGCATCAGTCTTTTATTATGCAGGGTTTATACTTCATAGAAAGTGCATAAAAATATAAAATGTTCCACCAGATTAAGAAGCAGCTCCTTACTGCATGGCTTTGTAAGTGGCCTCTGGCGTGAATGTCTGACAACCTTGACTCTTCTAAGATCTAATTTTAGATAGTTTGAAATTGCCCTATGCCTGAATATTTGCATATTTTGTAAGACCTCTTTAATGGCCCACTTGTATGCACTGTAGCTAGTCAGCAATATTTGGAAAAGTGCCTTCTTGGGCTATGCATATGAGTTGAAATGAACCAGTGACATGATGTGTCCTCACTGTAACCATGGTTACCAATTGGGGAACATGTATTCATATTAGTTCTGTCACCAGAACCAATGCCCAAGCACTGGCAGGAGTGAAAATGAATGATTAAATGAACGTTTGATGGTCATTCAACAAAAGGTTTAACAGAAATGTGGCGCCAACATGTGGTGCACATGGTGATCATTTTTAGCTCAGTCAGGTCAGCTGAGGTATAGCGATGGCGCTTTGTCTGTCATCTGTCCGGCCGTCCGGTCGTCTGGCCATCCGGCCTTCTGGTCGTCTGTTGGCAGGGCACAACTCATAACTGCTGGTCCTAGAAACTTCTAAGTGAACATCCTTGGAGGTCAATGAAAATCTCCTTGGAAACCTGAAATTAGGTCACTGCGACCTATATCCTCCCAGCTATGGGGCTTGTAAATACCCCCAGAATAATAAAAAATTTGATACAAAACCTCCAATATCTTGATAATTAATGCATGCATTGTCTTGAAACTTGCCTTGAATATTGACCATGAATTTTGTCTGTTCCCAAAAAGTGGTGGCGCCACCTGTATTTTTTCTTATTTTAACATATATTCTTCTATTTTTTTTTTACTATTAAATGACAACAATCATGTCAGTTTCTCAGCTGTGATTCCATCTAGTGTCCCAAAACCTTGTGTGTTTCTTGATCACAAGTGGATGCCCTATAGTAATCACCCTGTCTTGTCTGTCTGTTCATCTCTCTGTCTGTCTGTCCATCTGCCAATCCACACAAATTTGTTTCCAGATGATAACTCCAGGTTGGATTGACATATTGATTTCAAAAATGACTTACACATGGCCCCCAACTAAAGAAAGAACCTGTATAATTTTTGGGTCATGAGGTCAATGGTCAAGGTCACAGGACTCATTTATTTAAAAAGATTATGGCTGCATTTTAAGTCAAGCTTTTCATCCCAAACTTTCCATCTTGCACATTTAGCTGACTTGCAAGTATAGGGAGAGCATAAATGAATTTGAGGTCAAAGGTCAAGGTCACAGGGGCCATCTGTTCACAAATTTGTTTCCAGATGATAACTCAAGTTTAGTCTGACATATTGGTTTCAAACCTAACTTATATATGGCTCACCACTAATGTAAAAACCCTGTTGATTTAAGGGTCCAAAGGTCAAGGTCAAAGGACCCATTTCTTTAAAAGACACTTGTATGCATTTCAAGCCAAACTTTTCATCACAAACCTTCCATCTTCAAGATATTACTCACCTGCCAATAGGGGATGATTCTTTTTCGATTTGGGGTCATAGAGTCAAAGGTCAAGGTCACAGGGCCAGTCCATTCACAAACTAGTTTATGGATGATAATTCTGCTTTGGCTAGACAGATTGGCTTCAAACTTGATTTATTATTGACCCACCACTTAACTAAGGAACATTTTCATTTTCAGGGTCAAGAGTCAAAGGTGGAGGTCACAGGAGCCATATCTTTAAAATGATTGTGAATGCAATGTAAATCAAACTTTTCATCCCAAACTTTCCATTTTTCACACATGGCTTACTTGCCCAAAGTGGAAGAAATCTGTAGAGGTTACCTGGTCAGAGGTCAAGGTCACTGGACCCACATTTTTTAGAAGATTGTTACAATAATTTAAATGCTGCAAGTTCAAAGATAATAAGTTCTCAGATTATTGGACACAAGGTTAATGGTTAAGGTCACAGGACCATCAATCTAAAAAATTCTTTAAAATATTCTTATAGACAAATATAGTTGAGTTTTGAGACCTGTAGGTCCCTAGTTTTTGTTTGGGGATATTTTTTTACAACAGCGGTAAATAATGAGAGCATATTCACAAAGGCGATGTCAAATTCAATACCGGCTGAGTGGCGATGTACTTCTTATATAAAAGAAATCCTGTTAATATTCCCCCAGTTCATTACAACGGAAATTTGATACAAGTAACTAATTCCCATAGGACAAACATGTTCATTATAACGTGTTCCTTAAATCTCCTACTCACACAGTAAAGTTAATACAATGAAACAAATCTCTCATTCACACAGTCAGTAGATTGGCTGACCCATTTTCTGATCAGCAACATGTTCTAGATTTTAATAAATCACTGTTTATGCAGCACTATACTGAAGCTTAATCTTATGGTGTTCAAAATTTCCTTTTAAATTTGACTTTATTATGTGATATTTGGTATCACCGTTCTTACATGACACTTTCAAATGAGTGATAACATAAGTTCCATGAAGAAGTTAACAAAAACCTATACACAATAGCTAACATGAAAATTTATCTATGATTCCCTGAATTACTTGTGATTTAATGTTGATATGGACTGCCATATGAAGAACGTACAGTGATGTAGATGTTTTGATTGCAGCTTCCGTGGCAGACCGTGGAGGCCGTGGGCGACCAGAGTGGCTACGTGACGGCCATCATCGGTCACCTCAAGATGAACCTCCCCGTCATCAGGGACAACCTGGCCTCATCCAGGAAATATTTCACACAGTTCTGTATCAAGTTTGCCACGTAAGTATCATTCTGAATGAAACAGGCATTCACTTAACCACTGTGTCATACTTGTTAGGTTACACACATAATGGTGAGTTCTTCCATATTTTATGATCAGTTAAGTACTTTCCTTTATGTATATGGTATCATTGACAAACCTGATCTTACTAAAACCTCCCATTATCAGTCTGGTGTCAGTATAGTATTAAGCAGTTATACATGTATCACTTTTCTAGCTAGATACATTCAGCTGCAGTGAACTGTTGATCAGGAAAAGTAATGCTGAGATTTTGAGGCACATAGTTTAATTAATACTTCTTATCTTGTTTTGCAGGTCTTTTATTCCAAAATTCATCAACACCATTTTCAAGTGCAGACCAATAAGTACTGTTGGTGCTGAACAGGTAAGTTGCATTTAAATTTATGCACACAGCATGTGTGTAAAGTGTTGACTCACCAAGGAAATGAATACACCCCACATGTGTTAAGTGTTGGCTCACCAAGGAAATGTATACACACCACATGTGTGTAAAGTGTTGACTCACCCAGGAAATGTATACACACCACATGTGTGTAAAGTGTTGACTCACAAAGGAAGTTTATACATTACGTGTGTAAAGTGTTGACTCACACAGGAAGTGTATACAGCACACGTGTGAAGTGTTGACTCGCACAGGAAGTGTATACACACCTCATGTGTGTAAAGTGTTGACTCACACAGAAAGTGTATACACACCACATGTGTGTGAAGTGTTGACTCACACAGGAAGTGTATACAGCACAGGTGTGAAGTGTTGACTCGCACAGGAAGTGTATACAGCACATATACATATGTGTGAAGTGTTGACTCACACAGGAAGTGTATACACATATTATGTGTGTAAAGTGTAAAGATGCACAGCAGTAAATCTTTGGAGATGTTGATGTTGATATTTCTTGGGAATAATCATTCTTTTGGATGGGAACTTAATCTAACATTTACATGTTTAGCTCAGCTGACTATAAGTCATCTGAGCCATCGTGATGTTTTTTTTTTACGAACAGGGCATGTTTTGAAACTGTTGGACCCACAAATCCAAAATACTATATACAATTAGATGTCCCCAAGTTCTCCTTCCAAACCTAAAAATTGGTCACTGTGCCTTTGTTTCTTTGATAAGCTAAAGCAAAAACCTCTGTTTTCCGGTAAAAACCTATTGTTGCACTTCAAAGCTGCCCCCTATAAAACCACAAGTGTTATTGTTTACATGTTTTGTATAACCATTTCTGCATATATATCCTATGTACATACCATAAATTAGGTCAATATTGCGTAAATTATTGAATTTATGGGCTAAAACATTGTGAAAAAACTATTTAAAAACCAGGAAATATATTTACTCTCCTAACAAAATAATTGCTGAAGCAAGAGACTTTTTTCCCAAGGATATTTAACTTAATTAAATTCCAGATTCAATTATATACCAGAAATCAGATCAGAATTTTGTTTGGTTTTTTTTTCAGTTATAAGCATAATCATAAAAACTGTACCTTAAATTTGGCCCAACTTTGAACATGGCATTTTTTTCCCCTATAAGTACTGCGTACTTGATATTCACAGCATATACACAAAAGGATGTTAAAATCTGCAATATGAAAATAATAACTCCAAAATTAGGCTAGTAATTGAATTCTTTTGGAGGCTCCTATTGTATTCACTTGCTTTGTCATGCAGCCCACTTTAGTCCCCCCCCCCCCCCTCTCTTTCTCTCTCTCTCTCTCTCTCTCTGCCCTCCTCCCTCCCCCCATCCAGACTCATTAAAAATTAACACATTTTTTGTTGGTCAGATGTATTCTTTAATATAACTCCTAGGCACAATGTTTTTTTTTTCCTTATTGCAGTATATGAATAGTTTTAGGCCAGTTTTAGTTTTGCATGTATTACATAGAAAAATATATGCTCATCAGATTTATATTATGCTCATTTGAAAATGGATTTTGTTTTAAATTACAGCATTCTATTTCAGTTAATAAATTAAATGTGTATAATTAAACTGCAGCTAATCTCTACTTTCTGACTTATTCTATAATTGACAGGTATTCATACATTCCCATGGTTATTTTATGCACATACTACTGTCACATAGCTGAAATTATGATACTTCTAGAAATATTTGATCATGAGACACTCCTGCACCTTTGATATAGTCCATAAAAAGTGCACAGTATTAGTTTGCCAAATATATACCGTATTTATTCCAATTTGGCGATCCCTCTTATTTCTCGACCCCAAAAAATATTTTGAAAGCATAATTTCTAAAATGACTCTAATTTCGCGACTGCCGACGATGTTTTTTGTCGACGATGTTAAGGTGTAATGCCTCCTTCTCTCACGGGCACCGCAGTTTGTATCTGACTAGATTCTTATAACACCGAGCATCCACATCAAACTTGTTTGCAATAAAATTTTTGAAGATACAAAGATGCGTTTTTCGTAATATATAAACATGATAAAGCGTTCAAGTTCCAAATGGGTGTCCGTGACGAAGCAAACTTGTGTACCATTCCGGGTACGCACGTGTCTCGTGTGCGATTCACGTGGGATAATTAGCAAAAATATTTACCAAGTAGGGGGAAGCACGGTTGGTGGAACAACTGTGACACAGTTGGACCGGTCATCTTAGTTAAGTTTAAACGACCCCGGTTAGTTTTTGGATGGGTGACCGCGAATACAAAACAGGGCCCGATCGAGGGCACGCCAGCTAGGACCATTTCCGGTCGTACATATTTTAACGTGCCTTTACTTTCCTGTATTTATTACGTATTATGCATATAAAATTTATCTGATAATTGGCAGTTATTTTTATAAAGTCTTCTTCCAACTTGGTGCAGCTGCTTGTCCCTTTATATCGCCGCCTGGTGGGTTAACCTGAAACAACTGGTAGTTGCATGAGTTGCCGTCTATGTCATCGTACCTATACGCGAAGTAGTGATCATTTTGTAAAGTGATTGAGCTCAGTTTTATTAATCATTTGCGGACACTAGGTAATTCATGTGACAGTTGGAAGCCCGTTTGTAGGAAATACTGTTTAGCTAACAAAACAAACTTATAAACGACCAAATTATCACTCAATTCATATGACCACTGGAGTGTCAGAGCTGCTCTGCGGCTCTAGGGAAGGTTATTAAACCGCGTGCCTCTAAAATCTAGACCACCGCAAATTCTGCAGGAAGATAATTTTCAAATATCCTCTATTGTCTCGACCTCTGAGAAAATTAATTATTTTTAAGTGGTCGCCAAATTAGAATAAATACGGTATTCAATATTTGATTATTACCAGTGAGCAGGACTATTTCCTCTTAGCTTTAAAATGCTAAAGTATAAATATAAAAAATAAGTATATTTTGCATTTGCTTAAATTTTCCGAAATCCAGCTGAGAGGCATGACCCATGGGTCCCTTGTTTCTCCTTTTAATCATATCAAAAGCTTATGAAGGAAAACTTTAAACTACTACCTTTCAATACTGTATAATGTAAGGGAAAGTATGTCAGAACGACATTTTCATAAAACTCTAACATTTTGTAACCTTGTGTGAAATAAGTACATTTGAAAACTTAGCAAATATGCACAATCAATAGTTGTAAGAGTATCAGTTAGGATTATATATATGTGTTGTGTTTGTTGTTCTAGCTGTTGTTAGACACACATTCCCTGAAGACGGTACTGCAAGACCTACCATCTATTGGCTCCCAGGTAGCCAGGAAGGCCCCTGCTAGGTATACACCATGTTGTTTAACATTTTCTAATCACCTGATAGTCATATGCTACTAACTATATGTAATAGACTTCATGAAAAAATAGATTAGGAGGTATAAAAATAATAATGAGATACAACACATTTTGTCCTATTATTTAATTCAGAAAATGCTCTTTTGTTTTATACTGTTTAATCAATAAAAATTATTTAAAACATGTCATACTATGAAAATGTGATACAATTAGAATTTGCATTCTTTGGTCTCGGATGTAACTACGGAGGTCATCAATATAAGGGACAGGTACAGATGAAAGGATGACAGCCTGAGGCTAGGTTAATCTGAACAGTAGATGTAGAAGACCAGGTTGTCACAAGTACAGACTGGAGGATATCCACCAGAGGCTGGGTTAATCTAATCAATAGATATAGAAGACTAGGTTGACACAGGTACAGACTAGCGGGTGACCGCCTGAGGCTGGGTTAATCTCAACAGTAGATGTAGAAGACCAGGTTGACACAGGTACAGACTAGAGGATGACCAGCTGAGGCTGGGTTAATCTCAACAGTAGATGTAGAAGACCAGGTTGACACAGGTACAGACTAGAGGATGACCGCCTGATGCTGGGTTAATCTGATCAATAGATGTAGAAGACTAGGTTGACACAGGTACAGACTAGCGGGTGACTGCCTGAGGCTGGGTTAATCTGATCAATAGAAGTAGAAGATCAGGTTGACACAGGTACAGACTAGGTGAAGACGGCCTGAGGCTGGATTAACCAGAACAGTAGATGTAGAAGACCAAGTTGACACAGGTACAGACTAGAGGATGACCACCTGATGCTGGGTTAATCTCATCAATAGATGTAGAAGACTAGGTTGACACAGGTACAGACTAGAGGATGACCACCTGATGCTGGGTTAACCTGATGAATAGATGTAGAAGATCAGGTTGACACAGGTACAGACTAGCGGGTGACTGCCTGAGGCTGGGTTAACCTGAACAGTAGATGTAGAAAACCAGGTTGACACAGGTACAGACTAGAGGATGACCACCTGATGCTGGGTTAATCTGATCAATAGATGTAGAAGATTGGGTTGACACAGGTACAGACTAGTGGGTGACTGCCTAAGGCTGGGTTAATCTGATCAATAGATGTAGAAGATGAGGTTGACACAGGTTCAGACTAGAGGAAGACGGCCTGAGGCTGGGTTAACCTGAAGAGTAGATGTAGAAGACCAGGTTGACAATGGTACAGACTAGAGGATGACCACCTGATGCTGGGTTAATCTGGTCAATAGATGTAGAAGATCGGGTTGACACAGGTACAGACTAGTGGGTGACTGCCTGAGGCTGGGTTAATCTGATCAATAGATGTAGAAAATGAGGTTGACACAGGTTCAGACTAAAGGAAGGCGGCCTGAGGCTAGGTTAACCTGAAGAGTAGATGTAGAATGACCACCTGATGCTGGGTTAATCTGATCAATAGATGTAGAAGACTAGGTTGACACAGGTACAGACTAGCGGGTGACTGCCTGAGGCTGGGTTAATCTGATCAATAGAAGTAGAAGACCAGGTTGACACAGGTACAGACTGGAGGATGACCGCCTGAGGCTGGGTTATCCTGAAGAGTAGATGTAGAAGACTAGGGTGACACAGGTACAGACTAGAGGAAGACGGCCTGAGGCTGGGTTAACCTGAACAGTAGATGAAGAAGACCAGGTTGACACAGTTACAGACTAGAGGATGACCACCTGATGCTGGGTTAATCTGATCAATAGATGTAGAAGACCAGGTTGACACAGGTACAGACTAGAGGATGACCACC
Organism: Sipunculus nudus; assembly: GCA_026874595.1. Taxonomy (NCBI): domain Eukaryota; kingdom Metazoa; phylum Annelida; class Sipuncula; order Golfingiida; family Sipunculidae; genus Sipunculus; species Sipunculus nudus. The sequence goes on from CM049312.1 coordinate 51,079,283, forward strand.
TTATGCTGGGTTAACCTGATGAATAGATGTAGAAGATCAGGTTGACACAGGTACAGACTAGCGGGTGACTGCCTGAGGCTTGGTTAACCTGAACAGTAGATGTAGAAGACCAGGTTGACACTGGTACAGACTAGAGGATGACCACCTGATGCTGGGTTAATCTGATCAATAGATGTAGAAGATCGGGTTGACACAGGTACAGACTAGCCGATGACTGCCTGAGGCTGGGTTAATCTGATCAATAGATGTAGAAGATGAGGTTGACACAGGTTCAGACTAGAGGAAGACAGCCTGAGGCTGGGTTAACCTGAACAGTAGATGTAGAAGACCAGGTTGACACAGGTACAGACTAGAGGATGACCACCTGATGCTGGGTTAATCTGATCAATAGATGTAGAAGATCGGGTTGACACAGGTACAGACTAGCGGGTGACTGCCTGAGGCTGTGTTAATCTGATCAATAGATGTAGAAGATGAGGTTGACACAGGTTCAGACTAGAGGAAGACGGCCTGAGGCTGGGTTAACCTGAAGAGTAGATGTAGAAGACCAGGTAGACAATGGTACAGACTAGAGGATGACCACCTGATGCTGGGTTAATCTGGTCAATAGATGTAGAAGATCGGGTTGACACAGGTACAGACTAACGGGTGACTGCCTGAGGCTGGGTTAATCTGATCAATAGATGTATAAAATGAGGTTGACACAGGTTCAGACTAAAGGAAGGCGGCCTGAGGCTGGGTTAACCTGAAGAGTAGATGTGGAATACCAGGTTGACACAGGTACAGACTAGAGAATGACCACCTGAGGCTGGGTTAATCTGATCAATAGATGTAGAAGATCAGGTTGACACAGGTACAGACTAGAGGAAGACGGCCTGAGGCTGGGTTAACCAGAACAGTAGATGTAGAAGACCAGGTTTACACAGGTACAGACTACAGGATGACCACCTGAGGCTGGGTTAATCTGATCAATAGATGTAGAAGACTAGTTTGACACAGGTACAGACTAGCGGGTGACTGCCTGAGGCTGGGTTAATCTCAACAGTAGATGTAGAAGACTAGGTTGACACAGGTACAGACTAGTGGGTGACTGCCTGAGGCTGGGTTAATCTCAACAGTAGATGTGGAAGACCAGGTTGACACAGGTACAGACTAGAGGATGACCACCTGATGCTGGGTTAATCTCAACAGTAGATGCAGAAGACCAGGTTGACACAGGTACAGACTAGAGGATGACCGCCTGAGGCTGGGTTAATCTCAACAGTAGATGTAGAAGACCAGGTTGACACAGGTACAGACTAGAGGATGACCACCTGAGGCTGGGTTAATCTGATCAATAGATGTAGAAGATTGGGTTGACACAGGTACAGACTGGAGGATGACGGCCTGAGGCTGAATTAACCTGAACAGTAGATGTAGAAGACCAGGTTGACACAGGTACAGACTAGAGGAAAACAGCCTGAGGCTGGGTTAACCAGAACAGTAGATGTAGAAGACCAGGTTGACACAGGTACAGACTAGAGGATGACCGCCTGATGCTGGGTTAATCTCAACAGTAGATGCAGAAGACCAGGTTGACATAGGTACAGACTAGAGGATGACCGCCTGAGGCAAGGGTAATCTCAACAGTAGATGTAGAAGACCAGGTTGACACAGGTACAGACTAGAGGATGACCGCCTGAGGCTGGGTTAACCTGAAGAGTAGATGTGGAAGACCTGGTTGACAATGGTACAGACTAGAGGATGACCACCTGAGGCTGGGTTAATATGATCAGTAGATGTAGAAGACCAGGTTGACACAGGTACAGACTAGCGGGTGACCGCCTGAGGCTAGGTTAATCTGATCAATAGATGTAGAAGACCAGGTTGACATAGGTACAGACTGGAGGATGACCGCCTGAGGCTGGGTTAACCTGAAGAGTAGATGTAGAAGACCAGGTTGACAATGGTACAGACTAGAGGATGACCACCTGATGCTGGGTTAATCTAATCAATAGATGTAGAAGACTAGGTTGACACAGGTTCAGACTAGAGGAAGACGGCCTGAGGCTTGGTTAACCTGAACAGTAGATGAAGAAGACCACGTTGACAATGGTACAGACTAGAGGATTACCGCTTGAGGCTGGGTTAATCTCAACAGGATATGTAGAAAACCAGGTTGACACAGGTACAGACTAGAGGATGACCGCCTGAGGCTTGGTTAATCTAATCAATAGATGTAGAAGACTAGGTTGACACAGGTACAGACTTACGGGTGACTGCCTGAGGCTGGGTTAATCTCAACAGTAGATGTAGAAGACCAGGTTGACACAGGTACAGACTAGAGGATGACCACCTGAGGCTGGGTTAACCTGAAGAGTAGATGTAGAAGACCAGGTTGACACAGGTACAGACTAGAGGATGACCACCTGATGCTGGGTTAATCTCAACAGTAGATGCAGAAGACCAGGTTGACACAGGTACAGACTAAAGGATGACCGCCTGAGGCTGGGTTAATCTCAACAGTAGATGTAGAAGACCAGGTTGACACAGGTACAGACTAGAGGATGACCACGTGAGGCTGGGTTAATCTGATCAATAGATGGAGAAGACTAGGTTGACACAGGTACCGACTAGCAGGTGACCGCCTGAGGCTGGGTTAATCTCAACAGTAGATGTAGAAGACTTGGTTGACACAGGTACAGACTAGCAGGTGACCGCCTGAGGCTGGGTTAATCTCAACAGTAGATGTAGAAGACCAGGTTGACACAGGTACAGACTAGCAGGTGACCGCCTGAGGCTGGGTTAATCTCAACAGTAGATGGTGAAGACTTGGTTGACATAGGTACAGACTAGAGGATGACCACCTGATGCTGGGTTAATCTGATCAATAGATGTAGAAGACTAGGTTGACACAGGCACAGACTAGCAGGTGACTGCCTGAGGCTGGGTTAATCTCAACAGTAGATGTAGAAGACCTGGTTGACACAGGTACAGACTAGAGGATGACCACCTGAGGCTGGGTTAATCTGATCAATAGATGTAGAAGACCAGGTTGATACAGGTACAGACTAGAGGATGACTACCTGAGGCTGGGTTAATCTCAACAGTAGATGTAGAAGACCAGGTTTACACAGGTACAGACTAGAGGAAGACTACCTGATGCTGGGTTAATCTGATCAATAGATGTAGAAGACTAGGTTGACACAGGTACAGACTAGCAGGTGACTGCCTGAGGCTGGGTTAATCTCAACAGTAGATGTAGAAGACCAGGTTGACACAGGTACAGACTAGCGGGTGACCACCTGATGCTGGGTTAATCTGATATATAGATGTAGAAGACTAGGTTGATACAGGTACAGACTAGAGGATGACCACGTGATGCTGGGTTAATCTGATCAATAGATGTAGAAGATTAGGTTGATACAGGTACAGACTAGCAGGTGACTGCCTGAGGCTGGGTTAATCTCAACAGCTAGATGTAGAAGACCAGGTTGACACAGGTACAGACTAGAGGATGACCACGTGATGCTGGGTTAATCTGATCAATAGATGTAGAAGACTAGGTTGATACAGGTACAGACTAGAGGATGACCACATGATGCTGGGTTAATCTGATCAATAGATGTAGAAGACTAGGTTGACACAGGTACAGACTAGCAGGTGACTGCCTGAGGCTGGGTTAATCTCAACAGTAGATGTAGAAGACCAGGTTGACACAGGTACAGACTAGAGGATGACCACGTGATGCTGGGTTAATCTGATCAATAGATGTAGAAGACTAGGTTGATACAGGTACAGACTAGAGGATGACTACCTGAGGCTGGGTTAATCTCAACAGTAGATGTAGAAGACCAGGTTTACACAGGTACAGACTAGAGGAAGACTACCTGATGCTGGGTTAATCTGATCGATAGATGTAGAAGACTAGGTTGACACAGGTACAGACTAGCAGGTGACTGCCTGAGGCTGGGTTAATCTGATCAACAGTAGATGTAGAAGACCAGGTTGACACAGGTACAGACTAGCGGGTGACCACCTGATGCTGGGTTAATCTGATCAATAGATGTAGAAGACTAGGTTGATACAGGTACAGACTAGCGGGTGACCGCCTGAGGCTGGGTTAATCTCAACAGTAGATGTAGAAGACCAGGTTGACACAGGTACAAACTAGAGGAAGACGGCCTGAGGCTGGGTTAACCTGATCAGTAGATGTAGAAGACCAGGTTGATACAGGTACAGACTGAAGCTGGGTTAATCTGAACAGTCATTTGGTTCATCTTCTGTAGAGTAATGATCACATTGTAACTGTCTCTTGTTTCATCACTTCGGTCATGTGATTCATGTATCAATTATCTCACTGTAAATAACTGATTGGTGTATTTGGGTCATGTTAGTAATCTTCTATTATTAATATCTGCTTGTTCCTTTATAGCTACACAAAGATAGTGGTCAAAGGAATGACCAAAGCTGAGATGATCCTCAAGGTAAAGTAACAGAATTTTGTGGGCAGATTGTTCAGATGAATTTTAGATCATTTCCAACATAGGTTGTGCCATCTGTAGTTTTTTGTGAGCAAAAATGGGATACTTTGCTTTTCCCTGGATAAGTAACAAAATACAACACTATGGTGTGATATAATCGTTAACTTTTCTGTGATCAATTTGTGTGATGATGTTATGTATTCACCATGCCTTTATTATGTGTCAGATCAGCCTTCCATCATGGCCAATTGGCCATTTGTTTTTATTAATCTTCATATATGTATGCAGCTTAACATTTCTGAAATTTGAAAGCACCCTGACCTAAACTGGAGCTGTCATTAAACTTTAAACAAGAGCATGATATCATAGTTTAATTTACATATTAGGACTGACCTGGAGTGTTCAGTTCCTTTGTTTTATTATATACAGTGGAACCCCGCCTTGCGACCACCCCACAATTACGACCACCCCACAATTACGACCATTTTGCTTGGTCCCGAATTATTTTTAGTTTATTTATGTTTAAAAATGACTCAAAATTACGACCACCCCTGAATTCAGAATTACGACCAGATTTCCTGGCCCCAGCGCTAATGCGACCCCGCTAATGCGACCACCGCCGAGAAGTACTGAAACAACATTTGTCACGAGTCAATGGCTGCGTCTTGTCACAGGCGCCTTAACAAAAGATCAAAGCAGGTAACAAGGTTTCTTAACCCGAGTGTTAATCTGGTCCCGCATACCTTCCCGACTCGGTGTCTTCGCTGAGACTCGTTGAGGTGTAGGTTATAGATCAAAGAGCGTTACCATCATCCTGATTACTTAATGAGCCGGTCTGACCTGGGGTCAGATGCTAATTGCCCCTCAGCGATCACCTGTATTACAGCTACCCTAAGTGTGGGGTTGCGGGCTTAATATTTCAACTCATCACATATTGTTTGATCCTCATTGGTAAAATTAACTAACTAGTTAATCCTAAATGTGTTCATACCTTACTGACATTGAGTATTGAGCAGTCAGTAAAATGTATAAATAAAGCTTGCATGGGGGGGAAATCCCTTACATTAATTTGCCTTTTCTGATAGATCGTTGTCAGTTTATTTCTCTACTGGTTAAGTTTGCATTTAAATTGCTTGCTGTTATAGGCAACCATGCCTCTGAAAGAGCTCTCCTTGAAGAATAAAGAGGCATTAATCAAGGCGGCAACACCACGCGCAGTCAGCACCAAATAGCTCAGCGTTTAGCGTCGAGAAAACTCAAGTGCACGCAATATATACTCAAGCGGAAGGCTAAATATATGACAACCACGTATTATGTTCAATATGCATTCAGAAGGTTGTAATCGTATTACCTTAGTGTTATTATTTGTTAATCATCAGTCACTACGTATGTGTACATGTATATTAATTTTTATCATGAGAAAATATGTTCAGCTACACACACACAAAAAAAAAAACATAATAAGGATGCTCCGCTAAGTAAAATATTTTGTTATAGTTCACATTAAAGAGATGTAATAGATAAACTCTGATACACATTAAATATAAGCGTGTCATATGCGACCACGGTAAGAGTTTCACAAATACGACCACCCCCAAATTACGACCACTTTGCTCAGTCCCCAGGGTGGTCGTAATTGTTGGGTTCCACTGTAATTGTGTCATATATTAGGTTTTCGAGTAAATATTAATGACGTTTTGTGATATTATTAGACACATGTATCTGGTAATGTTGTGTTGTTCTGTCAGGTTGTCATGTCACCCCATGATCCCCCCCAAGGATTCGTAGACAACTATGTTAAGCTGCTACTGGAGTCTGACATCACAGAGTTCCAGAAAGTCCTAGATATGAAGGTAAATCACTATAATATATTCCTGGCTGAGCCACAATACACTTCACAACTCATGAATTTTTATAAGAGCCTGCTAGTCACCATAGAAAGTGTGTAATTTTAATTCTTTGGACTCTTAGTGAATGACAAAAATTATCCCATTACTAATAATTAAACTGATACTTTTGGGTATAACATGTAAAAAATGTTATGAAAACCAAATAATTGAAATGAGCAAATGTAATCCTTAACTAGTTGATGTACACTTATTTTGATAACACAGAACTTGTTGCTGTATAATAATATTTGTAACTATGAACTAGTACCGTACATTTTTAATCAATTTGTAGAGAATTAAATAATTACTATCTCTGAATTTCGAATTAAAACAATAAAAATTCAGTTACCAAAACGCCTGCTGGTACCCGCACTATTATGGCCTACTGCTCTCTCACAGTGATGATTAGTGTGAATTACAAATCTAAAGTGTTTTCCATTTAGTGCATTCCGAGGCCAGAAGGTGACTTCCAGCAAATCGGCAATGAGCCAGTGAAATCATTCATTTTATTGTATTTTCACTCCAGCTTTTGAAATTTGCAGTTTTGAATATTAAGTTAAGAAAAAAAATATTTTTATTTAAGAAAATACCGTATCTGAATTAATTCAGTGTCCAAATTGATTAAGAATGTACGGTAGTTGTACACAAATATTTGTAACTACTGAGCCTTACTTGACTTACAGTCAGCTGAGTAAAAAACTGGATCAGATTTTTGTCATTTCATAGTTAGACCCACCTGTATAGTAAATCTGTTTTTGTTTCATTTGTAGGGACTAAAGCGCAATGAACAGAACATATTGTTAGATTTGTTCAGAGTACGTGTTCCAACAAGTCAAGGAGAAGTCATCACAAGCAGTCCAAACAGCACCACGTCATCCGTAGAACAGGAATCTAGTCGAATTCGCAAGCTGGAGAAACTGATAAAGAAACGGCTGTAGCTGTAGTAAAATGATTAATGTTATATAAAAATATCTAATGAATCAGTGATGGTTGTTTCAGCACTATCACCTGTACTGTTACATTGTAGGCACATGATGAGATACATCTTCCCTTGTACCTGGCCAGTCACACACCTATAAGTCCGTTCAGTCTAACTCAGCACATTGATGAAGTACAGGTAGTCCTGAAGGAAGTCCCTCTCCTGTGACAGATCACATAACGCCTTTTATAGCTGCACAAAACATACCAGCCTGTGAAAGTAAATGATTTGGGTTTTAAAGATGAATTATTAATTTTCATTAAGTTTTTTTTAATAAAATTTCTTTTTTTAAATTTAAAATTCTATCAAAATTTAGTTTGCACCCTGAGGGAATATCTCCGCTGTGATGAAACAATAAAGGCAATGTCCAATCTGAACAGATTATCTAAGAAATATATATGTTCACATTTGAATGAGTTTGATGGAGATATGCAGAATTTTTTCTTCTCTTGTTCTCTCCAACTTAATTCATCAGCATATATTATCACTGCTAGTGTTTACTTCTTCTGCATACACATATTTCAGGGTGACCAAGCTGCTCAAAATACTAACATACATCCAGCACAGTTCCTCTTGCTGAGTGGTTATTATGTTCATATAAAATGATTCTGAGTTTATTGTCTTCTGGTGTAATTAGGGGAGGGGGGCTTCACTGGTTGTCCATGACATTTAACAACAAAAGTAAACTCTCAATATAGAGATTAACAGCACAGAGCTATCATTTCAAGAACACTCACAAGCGCCATGCCAAGTTAGTCTGGATGGACTATAATAATGTTATGATTAAAACTGTAACAGTCACAGTGATGTTATGATTACATGTCTAGGACAGTAGTGTGGCCTCGTGTTGTTATAATTACATGACTTTAACTGTCACATTCCAAGTGATATTATGATTACATGTCTGTAACAGTCATGTACCTAATCATGTCATGATTAAATGTCTTTAACAGTCACATTGCAATTGATGTTATGATTAAATGACTGTAACAGTCTTGTACCTAGTGATGCTATGATTAAATGTCTGTTACAGGTACGTGATGTTATGCTTATATGTCTGTTGTAAAAGAGCTTTTTGCCACCAGCATAAGAGATGTTTTAATATAAAAAATCTTATCATCATTACATAGATACAATGGATGCTGTTTAGGCAAAAGTCCATCAGTAAACAAAAGTAACCCCATCAATTATGGTGATCTAAGGGCCAACAACATGATTTTAGCACCCAGTCAGTCAGATGGGGCACAGATTGTATCCACTTATCCCAAGAGCTTCTTTCATTAAATTCAGGAGGTCCTGGGTAAATCTCTGTGGAAACCTGGAATTAGGTCTTGGTGACCTCTATCTTGCAAGATATGTGAAAGAACATGATTTGAGTACCCTATAGGACAGATTTGCATGATTGGTTACAGTTGGACCAAGAACTTCTAATTTGATTAAGATCCAGGGAGGTTCATGTAAACATTTCTTGGAAAAATGAAATAATGTCACTGTGACCTATATTCTACAAGCTGTGTGAAAGAACATGATTTTAACACTCTATTAGTCAGATGGGCACAAATTGTAGCAGTTAGACAAAGGAACCACTGACTTAACATCCGGGGAGTTCTTGGTAAAATCTTCTTAAAAGGCAAAGTGCATGATTTTGAGCACTTTTGGGAGTCATTTTACCCATTGTTCATGGTTCATTGTATTCAGCTGAGTGTCATGGCCCATAGGCCACTTGTTATTTGTTTCATTCAATTTTAAAATGATTTTAGAAGGAAATTTTTAATTGAAATTACTAAAGAAAATTCAAAACTGCCACATCATGGTTTCACACTATTTGTATATGCCAAAACACAGTTTTGTGGATACTATGGTTTCACAAGGGTTCCATCACCGCCGCGTTCGTTTCCAGAGAACTCCAAGACCCTTGGACTCATCTTTCCAAAACCCAGCATACTTATTCGCTCACTTGTGAACTGGTGGGTAACAAAGACTGGTGGGGCCACCTGCAATTGTTTTTGTGCAGTATGAATCTTTTATATAGACCAGACAGGTGGCACCACGTACTTTCCCATTTTCATAGAATACATTGATGCCCTTTTCTTAGAAGTGAAAGCAGGAATTATCATCCAGAAACTAATTTTTTGACAGATAGCTCCTGTGGCCTTAACCTTTGACCCCAAAATTGATATGGATCATCCACTATTGGCAAGTGAACTATATATTCAAGATGGAAGACCTGGGATGAAAGTTTGGCTTATAATGCATCCACAGTATCTTTTAATATGCGAGTCCAGTGACCTTGACCTTTGACCTCATGACCCTAGAACCTATAGGGTTCTTACTTTAGTGGTGGGCCATACATAAGTCATGTTTGAAAACCATATGGCTATCAACACTGGAGATATCATAAGAGGGGTGTGGTTTTCACCAAATATGGACACATTAAAGGTCAAGGCCACTCTCATGGTAAATGTCATGACCCAAATGTAAATAGACCTCATCCCATAACAAATCTCTCTACATGTGCATAATATGAAAGAAATCTGTCCATTAGTTTTTGACTTATAATGCTCACAGTACTGTCAAGTGGCAATTATGGGGGTATTAAAAGGCGTAAAAACAAGAAAAGGATAATAGGTGGCGACACCAGTTTCCGGTATATCGCAAGGCTATCCAAGATCTTCGGTCACCTTGATTTTTGGACCAGTCCATGGAAGCTTACTTGAGATATTTAAGAATTTGTGTTATTTTCAGCAAAAATGGACCTATTCAAGGTCAAGGTCACTTTCCTAGCATAGGTCATGACCCCATTTTAAATAGGCTTCGTCCCCTTACCTATATCTATACAAATGTAAAGTTTGAAAAAGATCAGTAAAATATTTTTTGAGTTATCCCGCTCACAAGGTTTTTCTGCGACGGAGGCGGCGGGACCATGGTGAAACCATAGTATCCCGACTTTGTCTGGGGATACAATTATAAGATTCATCTTGTTTATTAGTCCTGTGTAAGGAAGGGGTAGGTTGGGGGAGGGGTCTCTGTTGTTACTGCTCGTTGTTGAAAACAAGTGACCCATGGGTCATTACGCTCAGCTGACTTGGAAGAGATTCGCAAAAGGAAATTTTATCATCTGAATGGTAGTATATACCAATTCAACTGAAGCATCAAACAGATTAACCAACAGGCAAAAACTGTGTCTGTATTTATATATCTCAAAAAATAGAGAAAAAATGTGTTAACTTTAAAAAAAATACAGGTGGCTCCACCAGTCTGCAGAAACTAATAAAAACACTTAATGGTCAATATCCATGCAAAGAATCATGGTGATCTCTGCATTAGTTGTTCAGATACATCAGCTTTTGTATCAAATTTCCCATTATTCTGAGGGATACTTTGGAGTCCTATAGCTTGAAGGATATGGGTAACAGAGACCTAATTTCAGGTTTCCATGGAGACTTTTCTTGGGTCTCCCTGTGTGTAAAGAATGAAGATTCTAGGTCCAGTCGTTACGATTTGTACCCTGTTGACAGATAACTACATCCTTAAAGGTCTCAAAAATAGAGAAAAAAAATTGTAAAAATTTGAAAAAATACAGGTGGTGCCACTAGTCTGCAGGAACTGATGGAACACCTCTTGATCAATAAGTATGTAAAAAATCATGACCATCACTGTTGTATTTAATGAGATATTGAAGTTTTTGTATGAATTTTTTTACTATTATGGGGGGTACTTTGGGGCCCCATAGCTCGAAGGATATTGGTAACATAGACCTAATTTCTGGTTTCTATGGAGACTTTTCATAGGTCTCTCACTGTGTCAAGAATGAAGATTCTAGGTCCAGTCTCTACGATTTGTGCCCTGTTAACAGATGTTCACATTTTTAAAGGTCTCAAAAATAGAGAAAACAATTCGTAAAAAATCGAAAAATACAGGTGGTGCCACTAGTCTGCAGGAACTGATGGAACACCTCTTGATCAATAAGTATGTCAAAATCATGACCATCACTGTTGTATTTAATGAGATATTGAAGTTTTTGTATGAAATTTTTGACTATTCTGGGGGGTACTTTGGGACCCCATAGCTCGAAGGATATGGGTAACAGAGACCTAATTTCTGGTTTCCGTGGAGACCTTTTCATAGGTCTCTCACCGTGTCAAGAATGAAGATTCTAGGTACAGTCTTTACGATTGGTGCCCTGTTAACAGATATTCACATTTTTAAAGGTCTCAAAAACAGAGAAAACAATTCGTAAAAAATCGAAAAATACAGGTGGCACAACCAATCTGCAGAAACTGATGAAACATCTCATGATCAATATGTATGCCAAAAATCATGACCATCAGTGATGTAGTTAATGAGATATTGAAGTTTTTGTATGAAATTTTTTACTATTCTGGGGGGTACTTTGGGGCCCCATAGCTCAAAGGATATGGGTAACAGAGACCCTGATTTCTGGTTTCCATAGAGACTTTTCATAGGTCTCTCACTGTATCAAGAATGAAGATTCTAGGTCCAGCGGTTACGATTTGTGCCCTGTTAACAGATGTTCACATTTTTAAAGGTCTCAAAAATATAGAAAAAAATTCGTAAAAAATCGAAAAATACAGGTGGTGCCACTAGTCTGCAGGAACTGATGGAACAAGTCTTGATCAATAAGTATGTCAAAATCATGACCATCACTGTTGTATTTAATGAGATATTGAAGTTTTTGTATGAAATTTTTTACTATTCTGGGGGAGGGGGGGTACTTTGGGGCCCCATAGCTCGAAGGATATGGGTAACAGAGACCTAATTTCTGGTTTCCAAGGAGATTTTTCATCGTCCTCTCAGAATGGCAAGTTACAAGATTCTAGGTCCAGCGGTTACGATTTGTGCCTGGTTAACGGACACACGGACAGACAGACAGACGGACAAAGAGTGATCGCTATAGCTCAGCATGACTGAAAGTCAGCTGAGATAAAAATGTTAATTATAAGATTCATCTAGCCTGATCAAGCTCAAATCAGTGGAGAGAGGGCTTGTCCTAGTGATAGGATTACATAACAGCCTGGGGAGCATAGAGAGCTGCACTGAATGACCTACAGTGACCAAAGTGGACTGCTTGACAATGTAAGGGAATACAACAAGAGCCTCCAAAAATATTCAATAACTAGCCTAAGTTTACAGCTTTAATTTCCAAATTTCAGATTTTAACAGATTAAATCCTTGTGTACATGCTGTGAAAATTAAATCCACAGTAATTACAGAAAAAAAGGTGTCGTGCCCAAAGTTGGGACACATTTAAGGTACCAATTTTTTATTTTTGCTAATATTTTAAAAAAATTATAAGATTTTGATCTAATTTTGGGTATACAATTTAATTTGATAATATTACTAGAAAAAAGTCCTTAGCTTTAACATGTTTTGTGTTGAGTGATCAAATATCTTTCCTGTTTTTTTACAAAATGCATTATGCTTGAGCACATAACTTTTTAAAATTATGTAATACAGACCTAATTTCTGGCATGTACATAGGAACTATAGAAAGGAATATTTATGATCAATATGAGGAAAAACAGATGAGTGGTTTTGATATTAGGCAGTCATGAAGTGTGAACATAGGTTTTTAATAAAAAATTGAGGTTTTTCCTTAATTTCTCAAAGGAACGAAGTCGCAAAGACCCAGTTTTCGGCTTGGTAGGAGATCTTGGGGACATCTAACATCATGCTGAATTTCAGATTCCTAGGTCTTACAGTTTCAAAACGTGCCACATCTACTGACGGACAGACGGACGGACAATGGACCACCACTATAGCTCAGATGACTTATAGTCAGCTGAGTAAAAAAAAACTGAACAATTTATTCACAATTCATACATTTTCCAGGCTTAAAATTTCATGCCTTAGCAATTACTTTCCATATGCAACCACTCAAAGTTCATAAATCTTACGGTACCATTACCCTTTGCACGGCCATGTATATATCATATAAATTTATGATTAAATTTTGATTTATTGCGCATGTGGATTATGAAGGGAGGACCAAGTGAATGATGATGTAATTCTATATGCACTAGTCAACGTCCAAATATGCTTGACAAAAGAAGCATTCTTAAAAAAAAATAAAATGGTGAAACATATGATATGTTATCACTCCCTTTTACGAGGAAACTATATTCACCACAAAGTTAAATACATGTTAAGAATAAAGAAGTATTTAAATACTTCATAATAAAGGCTTATTGCACTGATATGTAAGAGTTCATACAAGAATGTCTGTAATGATGTGAAAATAAATATATTATCTGAAACTGAGATTGAATGAATATCCTTGCATTTATTAGACACTTAGGCCTATAAGTGAAAAAAAAATATACTGGTTTTTATTATTAAATCAAGGAACCAAATTTGTTATTTTTAGATTTTTAAAGAAGTAAAGGAAAGAGAATATAATCTGATATCACTGACGATGTCTTATTCATGTCTGTTTACTTTGCTCTCCCGGTCTTTGGGTCGGTTTAGCCTGTGCTGAAATCCCTTCAGCGTTTTGCGGGGCTTTGCAGAACCTGTCAGTGTTTTAGTTTCAAATAAACAAGGCCTACAGGCCTAATGCAAACATATGCAGTGGGATATACATTGGGTGTAATGCTTCCATGCTGGACCGTTACTTTTCAAGTACATGTGTGATATGCATATGTATAATGTAAGTACTGAACATTTTGAACCCGAGTACATGCACCAATTACACAAACGTCACTGCTGAACTATTGGCACGAGTGCACACAACACAAAAATGATTGTAGGTGGCACCACCAGTCTTGTGTACGAGAAAGCCATCAAAGATGTATGGACATGCACAATTTTAGGTTGAAACTTCAAACCACAACGCGGCTATGTTCACAGATGCATGAAACAATTATAGGTGGCACCACAAGTCTTGTTTACAACACAACTACCCGAGATGTATCGACATGTATAGTTTTCAGGTTGATATGTCAAATCATTCCTAAGGAATAAGTAGGAGCACACACTACAAACATTATTATAGGTGGCGCCACCTGTATTGCATACGACGAAGCTATCTGAGAAGTACACATGTCCAATTTCAGGCTGATATATCAAAACCCACCTAATAATGGGCATACACTGTGCAAAATTTTTTGTGTACGACGAAGCTATCCATTATATATAAATATGCACAATTTCAGGCTGATATATCTAATCCCTCCTGAGAAATAATCAGGTACATACACTGTGCAAAATTATTGTAGGTGGCGACACCAGTCTTGTGTAGTCACCAAAGATGCAATAGACAATTAAAAAATTTCAGGCCAATACATCAAACTTCTCTTGAATCAGGTGCACTGGGCTGACCAAGCTCAGGTGAGGCAGGCAGTTGCCCTAGTGAACAAGAACAAATTGCTAGCTGCAGCTACTGCACTGACACTCTTGACCTGTACTGACTGAACTCTTCACCTGTCGCCAAATCTGAAATAGTTGGTAGCCTGCCAAGCTATTGATAGATACAGACACATCTTGGCCTGTTTGTAAATCTGTTTCCACATTCTGAAAGACTTTGGCTACAATGCTTTTTCAAGTTGACATATTCATAATATTTTTATTAAAATATTTGAATAATAACAGACGCCCGTTGACAGCAAAATCAGAATACAGATATATATTTATTCATGGATTTATCTTACAAATAAGCTGGATATGGAACGAATTATTTATGTTGCTTGTACAGCTCTGCTTATATACCCAAAGAGCTCAGTCTGCTAACACAATAAATCAACTAGCTTTGTTTAGCAAAGTATCTCACAGTCCTTTCATTATTAAAAATCCAATAATTAATCCAAAAGTCATTTAAGTAATCTTGAACAAAGGCTACCTAAAAATACCTTTTTTTCAATATTACAGAAGTTAAAACAATAGTTATGCAGAAGAAGACTATTGCAGCCCTCAGTTTGAAATAGGCTTACTATTGGCTACATGACCAACTTCAGCTTTCTTTGACTCTACCCAAAATCAATGAAACCCAATCCAATATATTTGAAAGAACCCTACCCCAGGATAATTCTTGTGAAAAGTTAAACAATACAGCTTAACAGTTTTATCATAAAACATTTTAAGCTGAAAGAGTCTAAAATTACGAGGTTTTTGCCCGTAAAAAAAACAGGTCGATGTAGATAGCGCCAAGAAAACCTTAATTTCAAATATGAGTCACGTGACCAACATTTGCACAAAACTTGGTGATGCTAGCTCCTGTCGTTTCTGATATTAATATGCCAGAATGCTTACTTTGCCTAATGACTAAGTTCAAATTCCTGTAACTCGGGGAAAAATCACCACACCCAAACTATTTGGACACACTTGAGAGAGCTAGATTCTGGGATCATTTCTGTGAAATATTGAACAATTTGGTTGAACGATTTCAGAGAAGAAGATTCTCAAAGGTTTTCCCCATTAAATGGAAGCTGATGCAGGTGGCGCCACAAAAAGCTCAATCCTACAACATTTGATATGTGACAGATTTTTGCAAAAAATTTTGGGATGTTAGCTCCGGTTATTCTTGAGATGTTATGGGTTAATGTACTGACGACTGATGATCCCCGTACAAAAAAGGTTGATGAAGGTGGCACCACCAATACCTCAATTTCAAATATGACTCATGTGACCAACATTTGCATAAATTTTGGTGATGATAGCTCCAGCCGTTTCTGATATTGTAAATTTAGTATACTGTTTGGCCTAATGACTAAGTTCAGCTTCCTTTAAGCCGGCCATAATTCACTGAACTGGAACCGTTCAAACAAACTTGAGACTGTTTCAGGAATTATTTCTGAGTAATATGGATTAATAAGGTTGGACAGTTTCAAAGAAGAAGATTTTTAGTTTTTTTTTAGCTTTTTCCTTATCAAATCTAATTAAAGGCAGATAGAAACAAGGGACCCATGGGTCACTGTGCTCAGCTGAAGTTGACCTTGAAGGTAAAAATCTAAAGTAATATCAAATGGAGAAAAAGTCTAGGAGGAAAAGGTAATATAGGCCATGGCTGGTTGACATGATTGGTTTGTATTGATGTGTAAGAAATTGTTGCAAATAATATTTTGTGACTAAAACATGCATTTCCTAATGTTAAAATTGAAGCAGGTGATCAGTTTGTGAACATAAGATGTATATTATAACCACGATCATTGCTTAACCTTTTGATAAATTGTTGAAATCCAGTAGTTTACAGATTTGTTAAATTTGATCTATTTTTTTTATAATATATATTAGATATATGTATTTTTTTTTATTTTATAAAATCAATACAGCTGAAATATAACTAATGTCCCCAGTCCACAGGGGGGACGGAGGTAGCATTTACTCCACTTCTGTATATACATACAGGGCAAACAAAGCATGATCTCCTATTCTGCTGAGGTAGGTAAATAATGAACAAATGTTTGTATTAGATCCTTATTTTTTTATCACATCAATTTTTTTTTATGTTTACTTTATATTTCTATACATTTCCAATATAGCATATATCTGAATCTAAAAGTTGATTTATAATTCTAAATTGCATCATCATTAATCTCAATCTTGTTACATCATGCATACAAATGTATATATTTATTTTTTTGCCACAAAAAAATATATCTTAAAAATATCTAAAAATAATACTTGATTCAGATTTCACAATTTTAAATTGTGCCTTTATTTATCTATTATTTGCTTTATATTTATAAATTTATGCAACCTGATGGGTCTTATTCTATTTTAATTGGTCAAAATAATTTAAAAGAAAATTGATTTCTTTAAAAATGCTACATTTACCCAACATGGCATCTTCCAGATTACTCCTTGAATTACTTTTTCAAGGAAAGTTTTGTATATTGGAGTGGAAACAGCATTACAAGTAACTAATTCAGTGCAATTAATAACAATTACAGCTACAACAATTACTGATGTGTAGGGTCGTGGGGGGGGAGAGAGAGGAGGGGATGGTATGAGAATTACTGTACACCTGTCACAGCAGAGGTTCTCCCGAAGTGTCTGTAACAAATCAAGAACCCTGGCATAGCTGACTTCCAGTGACCAGGAGTGGGCAGCCTGTATATATGGATAAACCAAGTAACTACAATAGAGCCTAAACGAAAAATTCAATAACTAGCCTAATTTTCAAGCTTTTATTTTCAAATTTCAGATTTATACAAATTAAATACTTATGTTTACATGCTGTGAAAATAAATTCAACAGTACTCACAGGAAAAAAAAAACGTGCCATGGTCAAAGATGGGCAAAATTTAAGGTACTGATTTTATTTTTATGCTAATAACTTAAAAAATTACAAAATTTGGATCTAATTTTGGGTATACAATTGAATCTTAATTAAACAAAGTTATATGCTTGGGAAAAAAATCTCTAGCTTCATAAATTTTCATGTTTAGTGAGTAAATATTTTTCCTGATTTTTTACAAAGTGCATTATGTCCAGGCTCATAACTTCAAGAAATTACACTCAACAAACTTAAATTTCTGGCATATATATAGGAAATTTGAGGTTTTTCCTTAATATCTCGAAGGAACTAAGTCGCAGTGACCAAATTTTCGGTTTGGTAGGAGATCTTGGGGACATCTAACAGTATGCCAAATTTTGGATTCGTAGGTCTAACGGTTTCAAAACGTGCCAGTTTAACGGACGGACGGCAAACAAACGGACGGCACGACCGACGGACGGGCAGCCGACAGAAAAAGGACCATGACTATAGCTCAGATGACTTATCGTCAGCTGAGCTAAAAAAATCAGCAAAATCATATATATAGAGTTCTTTAGATGACTGACTTTCCCCTAAAATTTGGTGATGCTAGCTCCTGCCATTTTGGAGATAGTATGGGTTTATGTATGGATGACGGCTGACATCACACCAATCGCATAAGCTCACAAGAGTGGCAGGCGGTGCTACCTGTCTGGTCTACAACAAAGCTATCCAAGACAGAGATGCACGCAAAATTTCAGGCTGATACATCCATCCACTTCTTTGATATGAGCTATTTTGGCCCAAAGCAAATGGACGCCACGCGAAAACAATTGCAGGTGGCGCCACCAGTCTTGACTACGAGATTGAAGTATCTTAGATTTATAGACATGTACAATATCAGGCCAATACAGATATGATATATTGATTTCAAACTTGATTTATATATGTCCCATTGAAAAAGCAAGACTCCAATTGATTTTGGGGTCATGAGGTCAAAGGTCAAGGTCACAGGACACATCTTTAAAAAGATTGTGGATGCATTTTCAGCCAAACATTTCATCTCAGACCTTTCATCTTGCACATATAGTTCATCTGCCAATAGAGGAAGACCCCTATCAATTTTGAGGTCACAAGGTCAAAGGTGAAGGTCACAGGAGCCATCTGTCCAAAAATTAGTTTCTGGATGATAATTCCTACTTTTATCGATGTATGGATTTCAAATTTGACTTGTATATGACCCATTGGAAAAGCAAGACCCGAATTGATTTTGGGGTCATGAGGTCAAAGGTCAAGGTCACAGGACCAACATCTTCAAAAAGATTGTGGATTGATAGATGGAAGAAACAATAATTGCTTGCCAAATGTCAGTATATGCTGCTAAAAATGGGGGACTATTCTTAAAGGGGGGGGGGCTACTACGTCTGGGGATACTTTGGCACCTGTGGTGCCAAGAAATATCTAGTTTTAATGTTAAATAAATTCGTTCTGTTGAGACTTGGACAATTTAGATTTTTTTAAAGAAAAAAAATCTTCAGGAATTTAATCCTAATATTCAAATGTGATAAAATATTAGGATCTAATGTAAGTGCTAACTGACAAGATTAAAGAAGATAGAAATACTTTGTAGCATTTCATGCATATCTCTTAAAGTTGGCGGGGCCTAGGTGTGAATAACACTGTTAACATTGTATTAAAATTAGGAATATTGGTCTAACTTTGTGGGATTACTTTTTAACTCATATGGCCATATATTTAACTTTTGAAAACTGAATTACCTTCACACATTATTTGTTTATGAAATGTTACTTTTATATAACACCGTAGGCCTATTTTTCCCTTGGTGCATCACTAAATGGTTTAGCTCATGTCCATTATTCTATAATTTACAGAGTTTCATTTTAGCAGGGCCATCTTCTCATAGCTTTTCAAATGATATTATACATGAAGAACCAAGAGAAATGAAAATATTTTGCAGTTACTAATATTTTCCAAAATTCAGCTGAGCGGTGTGACCCATGGGTCCCTTGTTTCACAGTCACCAGCCACAGTATTACATATAAAACAGAATCAGTGAAATGGAATGACCACGTACAGTTTGGGAGATACAGAGTCGGGCAGTTATTTTTAGTGTAACACTTTTAGTGCAAAATTTGATGGTTTAAAAAAGTACCAAAATAAGTGCATGTAATCGTTTTTTATTACATTTACTTAAAAAAGTAATCATGATATACAGCCAAGATTACAAACTTGAATACAGTCAAAAGGCAACACAAGCATTGCATACTCGAATTACCTTTATTCAAATGCATGAAAGAAAGAAAAAGCTTGGGCAAAACACTGAAAGAGTAGTTGGTCTCATCAAGATATGAAATGGACGTAGTCAAGTGTCTGAAGGTAAACTAGAAATGATTTACATCATTTCAAATGCTTGTTGCACTTTTTAAACACAAGCCTCTCAAATTGTGTATCTGTGAGACAACAGCGCTCAGGACTGAAAACTTTGCCGGCTACACTAAACAATCTTTCCACCGGAGGTGATAGTAGCTGGAACAGTGAGAAACCCCCCAACAAGCATGGACCTGTGTGACAGTATTGAGTGCCCAATACTCGGCAGTGTCTTAGTATCGTCAGCTTAAAACTAAAGGATCTCTTCCTCTGGCTCTGATTATTAAGTCAGTCACTACAGTTCGGTCCAGAGGTCTGTTTGTTCTGCACATTTCCGGCAAAATAAGTCACAAATATTAAATGCTTAATTTTTGTGTTAAAATATGTTGTCAAAGTTAGGAACCTCTGTTTTAGGTCATATTCTTACACTTCACATTGACACACACCCTGTACACAGTGGAATATCATTTGAAATTATACACAGATCTGTGCCATCTAAAATCAAGTCGACTTTGAAATTGACAAGGCATTATTAATTTTTCACGGACACGTGAAATAAGTGCCGATATTAGTTGTCCAAAAAGTGAGTTGTGACCGATACAATTCACCTTACTGCCGAAATTGTCCATAATTCGTCAGAGGTGTCCAGATGTCGTCATCATAATGTGGGCCTGGACATATACATGGAACGCATTTGTCGGCTGGAACAAATGTGAATTGCATGGGGTGGAGAGGTCTGGGTCACTGTCACGTTTCATACATCTCATCTGCCTTGTTTGGGATTGTAACCTTAACATTATTTCTGCTATATTTCATCTATATTACCGACAATTGTCCTTAAACCGTCATCCTCAAGAACAGATACTATAGTGACTGGCGGGAGGTAGCTATACAAATAGAGGCGGTCGTTCAAGAACTTGTCTGTTTATGATCATTTGTGCAGTACTTTCTGGCTTTCAGAACAATACTGCTGACGTGTGTCTGCTCTGTTCTTTCTTTTATCAATGCTGGTTCTTTTCATCTTCTCTGGATGTTTTCTCTGAAACAAAAAGTGATTTCCATTAACAACATCGTATTAAATCTATAATTAAATTATAATTTGTCAAAATAATTTATACTTTTAATTTTTTCTGATATGTTAAAACAAGCCCCCACCCCACCCCATATATGACTGGCGAGTAATTAAGTATATCTTATGGTTACTATAGTGATGACTGGTGCCAATGCAGCTTTAGTTATATGCTGTATATCATTACAAACTGAGAACATTTCATTGGACTTTCTGCGAGCAAGAACAACGAGCAAGTTATGATAACAATATCTTATTTTAACCTCCAGAAAACGTCATTGGATCTGTGTCGTCGAAAATCTTGTAAAATTAAGGAGGAAAATTACATTTTTGCAAATAAATTAATAAAATGCATTTAGGTGACGTTTAGTTTGTATGTAATTATAAGTCTCGAGGAAACTGACGGGAACATATATCAAACCAAGAATGCTCTGCCTTCTAACAGTATATATAGACTACCGGCAAGTAAGAAGACCAACATGCACATGGATGCATAGTCAAATTGGTAACAACTATACAGATGTGTTACACAGGGGCTTAATTTTATCATGCAATACATACTTCCTCGTGCCCTCAACTAAATTTTTACCAATTAATGCTCGCAGCAGTTTAATAGAACGAACGCTGGGGAGCAGAAAGTATTTTCAGAAATTTTTTTACTAGTATTTTTTGTTTGATTCCTATTTGCGATATTTATTCAAAATGTAAGACTTGGTACTCTTGCAGCAAAGTGTCAGAAACTAACAACCAGTAAAAACCTTTACAGTTTGCACATAACATGGACCCGCCAATTTTGTTTTGCGATAAACATTTAGTTCAGATTTAAACATTAAAATCTGCATAGATTTCTTATGCGTTCAATGGCTGCGTTCCAAACTGTTGTGGAAACAAGTGAATCAGGTCATTTTATCAGTCATATTTTTTTCTTTCTGAAAGTCTGCAGTTCATTTATATTTAAGGATATATGGCACATTTTTCTTAATACCTCATATATTTTTACTAATTAAAATGAAATACCCTTTTTTTGCAAAATGACATTCTTTTAATTGCCAAAACGTGTGTGTGGGGATATGACTTAATTGGTATGTCCCCCTGGTTGAAAAAAGTGAAAACGTCAACCTATCCCTCACAAAATCGCACCCATGCTTAAAGTGATATAGACGAAGCTGAACTTTCAGGAAACACTCGATGCATGCGCAGAATAAACCAGCTTGTGTGGTGTTCGCTGTTTTCTTTTTTTTTTTTAGAACGACGCGCGTAATATGAAACACTTTCATTTTCATCACCAAACAGCTTTTTGTTTAAATTTTTCTTTTATTTTGAACAGTCTGACGTCCTCAAGGCCCTGTTTAATATGACAACATTTATTTAAAAAAATAAGAGGCTTCTTTCGATTCTGTTGGCAAACTATTCTAAAATCTGGAACCCATGAATTCAAATGAATTACGTATAAATAGTCTGTCCGGGTCTTTGGTAAACTGAGTGCCCCTGCTTAGTGCAATAAGTATATGGACACTGCGTACATGTATATGTGAATTGGCCAGTCATGTATGAGGCGCTTGGCACTGATTGTTACATATTTGTAAACCAGGTGAGGTATATGTTTTTCTTCTAATAACTGAATGTCCAGTATATATTATTCTATAAGGTCATTTACATTATACATTCGTAGCCACTATACTTTGCTGATAACACGAACGGCACAGTTTTGGAATTTCTGCATATTGTTAAAAAGTAAGCAGTTACACATCCCCATATCGTCATGCCATATTAAAAATGTGGCTGAACCAGGCCCTTATAATTCTTAAGAAGTACATCCTTATAGGTAAGAATCTACTGATTCTGAATGACGCAGCAATTTGTGAAGATAACGTACATGACATGTTCTATTTGCCCTCTAGGTCGAGAGCATTAGCTAATATACACCCTAAACCTGGAAATATCTGGTAACAAGCTGAAATTTTCAGGATAGGTCCAGGAATATGTGTAGAATCATATACTCAAAGTCTCCGAAAATCCTCCTTATGCTCCCTTCAAAATCCAAGTTGGCGTCCAAAATGGCTGTAATTTCCCAATTGTTCATAACTTTGTTTACAGACAAGATAAAACTATAAATAAAGTGTCACCGACAGTGTGCTCAATTATTTTTTTCGTTCAAGAGAGAAAGAGGAAACAACTAAATAAGAATTTGCGGGATGAGGCATTCAGTAAACTCTGCAATTTTTTTGATAATGATGATGAATATCAGTATTCTGTACAGGAACTTTCAGAGCATATGGCTACCTTTTTGGATGGAAATGAAGGTTATTCAATGAAACATCTCAAGACTAAACTCAAGGAACAATACGGTGATGACATTGTTGTAACAAGCATTACTGGAAAGTCAAGTATCGTGAGTTTCTGTGACTCAGCACACAGGATCCTCCATGATAAATGGATTGCTGACATGGTTTTTGATGCAAAGAGCCAAAGTGACCGTGTAATAGATATGGCTGCTTCTATCATTCTAAACGACATCCGATTGACAGTCTACGACTGTGACGAGAATACAACACTGGAAACAACTGAAAATGGAGAGACATTGATACCCAACTCTTTGAAACTATTCTTACACAAATTGGTGGATGGCAAAGGTAAAAATCACACTGTTTCAGACAGGAAATGTACATCAATAGCACACGCAATCATTTCTGCAAGCAGACCAAGATCTTTCATTTCACCGCTACTTCTCGGAATAGGTGTGTACATACACCGCAAGTATTCTTCCCGTGAACTAATTGATATCTTGAAGAGCATGAGCTTTGCTGATGATTACAAAGAAGTCCAAAGGTTCGAAAATGCCCTGATATCATCTGGTGAACCATCTTATCACTTAGGGGGTTTAACACAGTTTGTTTTCGACAATGCAGATTTCAATGTAGCAACTGTCACTGGCCACAATACTTTCCACAGTATGGGTGGAATTGCTTGTGTGACTCCTCAGGGGATTACAGATAACAAGCCTATAAAACAAAGACTGAAATTACCATCTGCTGCAACAGCTGGAACCTTTGGGCACATTCCGATTCAAACATTTCACAAACCTGCTGTCCCCGGTTTACAGTCTGTTGTGATAGATCCTCTACAGATTCCTTGCCAGGAGCTCGAGTCTTTGCGCTCAGGAGCAGCAGTAGACTATCTGTGGGCTACAGGCTATGTTCTTGATCTAGCCCCATGTCCTTCGTGGAGTGGTTTCATGAAAGTAGCCACATACAGTGATCAATATGAGAGAACCCGAATAGAAACCCTGCCTTTCATTAACCTAGAACCCTCAAATCTCAGTACTATATACACAGCATTATGCTTTGCACAGAATCAGTGCGAAAAGCATGGTTTGAGAATATGTCTGGTCACATTTGACCAGCCTTTATATATTAAGGCAGCAGAAATTGTAGCTTCTACCCCAGATCTAGACAAAGTAGTGGTCCGTCTTGGAGGATTTCACCTCCTTATGTCTTATCTTGGCAGCATAGGTCAGATTATGAGAGGCAGTGGGCTAGCAGAGCTTTGGGAGACCGTATATGCCAAAGGATCTGTCATACACATGCTAAATGGCCATGCCTATTCACGTGCTCTGGGTGCACACATCCTAACTTACGCTGCTCTCCTCGGCATCTTGATGGATACACCTGGCACCCTTGGTAGTATAGACAAAGGTCACTTAAAGAACCTTCACCGAGCCCTTCTTGACAATGACATGAATGTGAATGACGTATCAAAGGAGGAGTGTGTCAAACAATTAAGCCAGATTATTTCACAACTCCTTGACCATGCTGCAGACCAGAGCAGAACTGGCAAACTCTGGGTGCAGTACATCCTACAGGTGGCTCTTATACTACAGTTCATTCGAGCTGAAAGGACAGGAGACTGGAAGCTCCACCTCTGCTGTGTGAGGGAAATGATTCCACATTTTCATGCTTCAGGGCATCTTTCCTATGCTAAATCTGCAAGATTGTACTTGCAACAAATGGAGGCCTTGCAGACAATCATGCCGAAAGAGGAGTACAGTTTATTTACAGACAAGGGGTACTTCACTATTCGCCGCCATGATTCATTCTGGTGTGGCATTTTTTAAATACGACCATTGAACAGTTCTTGATGCGGACACTCTTGATGACACATGGTCGGGGCATCACAGACAGTACATTAACTAAGTGGGTCCATGCACTACCACGCTGTGTTCCAGTATGCGATGCACTGGAGCAGTTCACGGGAGTTCGCACTGGTACAACTGAACAACATAAAGACATGCGGCAAAGCACCCTGGCTAGAGACGACAAGGATCGTTGCATCTTTGTTGCATGGCTAAAATCTCACCCACCATTTGCTGGATATGAATCAGATCGTCTGGTGTCTCTATCAACGGGAATCATTGCTGATACATCTGTCAACTGTGATAAGGCAGTAGAAATTGGTGAAAAAGAAGCATAAAAAATGTCAGGTAAAAAGTTTACAGATATCACGCTACGCCGGAATGACAAAGTGAAAACAATTGGTGCAAAGAATAAGACAGTACGAGTCAGGGGAGAACATGTAGAGGTAAACCTGAGTCTTTTATTCAATAGAATCACATATGTTCTGAACAACAGCTCTGAGATGGGATCGTTCTTGGCTTATGAGCTTGCTCCTCAGCCACCTTCACTTTTCAAAGATGGTGTAATGCGAAAGCCAACAAAGAGCTCCTTAGGTCTCATGTTGAAATCTTTCACCAAGCAATCTAACTGGCCTGAGAACTGCCTCTTTGTCCTAGACGGTGGTCATCTACTTCAGTCTGTTATTTGGCCACAACAGTCTACATATAATGGTGTATGCCAGTCCTATATTTCCTACATCTTGAAGCATTACGGGGCTCAATCAACGGTAGTTTTTGATGGATATGGCAGTGCAACTTTAACGAAGGTTGCTGAACAGAGACGAAGAGCACAAAAGCGTACATCTGTTGATATAATATTTGAGGAAAATATGCCAACCACCACAACCACAAGCTGAATTCCTAGCTAACAGTAACAATAAGAAAAGACTCATAGAAACTCTACGTGAAAAAATGCTCACTGTTGGCATACGTGTCAAACAAGCAGAGGTAGGTGCTGACACGCTGATAGTTTCAACAGTGCTAGCTGTAGCAGAGTCAGAACAACTGCAAGTTGTTGTGGTTGGCACAGACACTGACTTACTGTTCATGTTGGTCGTTTGGGCAAGCCATATTACAAATGTATATATCTTATGCTGTAGCAATCCTACAAGGCTATACAACATTCATGAAATTCAGCATGCCATAGGAGACACTAGAAATCACTTGATGTTTCTTCATGCAGTGACAGGATGTGATACGGTACCTGCAATATATCGGCAGGGCAAGCGTAAAGCGTTCAACATGGTTCACAAGAAGCGTGGATATAACTTGCTGGATTTCTGCTTGAAAAGCAGAAGCACCCATGACGAAGTGAAAAGAGCTAGTAAAATCTTTCTCCTAAACCTTTATGGGGCAGGCAACGTTACATCTCTTGATGAATACCGCCACATTGCATACAAAAGGGCAATCAGTCGCAGTTCCTTAAGTTCGTCATTTGAGCTTGCGAGTTTACCACCAACTAGTGCCGCAGCAAAGAAACATTCATACCGCACATACCTCACGGTCCAAGAATGGATGGGTAATAGTCTACCTCCAACAGAATGGGGATGGCATTCAAAAGATGGAACTCTCGAACCTGTTGAAAAGGACATCCCAGTAGCACCCGACACTTTATTGAACATGGTATCATGTGGATGCAAACATGATGGTTGCAGAAATATGACATGCAGTTGTAAGAAACTTGGACTCTTCTGTACCCCAATGTGCAGTAAATGATGCAGCCAGTCTTGCAACAATATTGCACCGGCATTAGATGCCAATGATGATGATGAGATTGAATCAACACGGGTGCATGTAGGTGTAGAAGACATAGAACCGCTTGATGAAGATGAAGACTGATGTTTATATGTTTAGACATTTAATCCAATTTTCAGACAAAATGTAGACAATGACAGCCAAGTTGTGTAATTATTTTAGTTTGTGAGTTTTGAATTCAATAAATAATTATTCTTATACCTTTAAACCAATGCCTGGGAATTTTGTTTTCCCTTAATTCATATGATAAAATATAAAAAAATAAAAAAATAAAAAGTAAAAAAAAAAAGAAAAATTGAGGCCATTTTGTTGGCCGTCTCAGAAATGGATATTTTTTGGGCTTTGGTCTTTCAGGTCATAAATTTATAAGATTCCTTGTGCATATGTTAAACATATGTGTTTTGACACGTTATGTATCTGCATAATTTTTGTCTAAAAGCAAAGTTATTGATAAAATTAACAAAAAAAAAGTTTCCATTTTGGATTGTCTTGGACGCCATTTTAGTTTTTGACTTTAATTAGCTTTGGACGCTCTAGAATATCATTTTATTAGATTCCTTGTACCTAAAAACATATGTTTAGATACTTTATTTAAAGTTCTAGCTTGTCTGGAAGCAAAGATATGATGCAATTGGAAAATGGCGGCCATTTTGGAAGCCATCGTAGACGCCATCTTGGTTTTGGACTTGTATGTGCTTTGGACTCTGAAAATTATCAATTTATTTGATTTCTTGTACTTTAAAACATATGATTAGACACTTTATTTATAGTTTTATCTTGTCTGCAAGCAAAGTTATGAAAAATTGGAAAATAACTAGCCATTTTGGACGCCATCTTGGATTTTGAAGGGAGCACAAGGGGGATTTTCGGGGACCTCTAGTATACGATTCTACACATATTTCTGGACCTATCCTGAAAATATCAGCTTGTTACCAGCTATTTCCAGGTTAAACCTAATACTCTTGGACTTCTCTCCAGTTTGAGCATTCATGCATTTAATACAAGACCCAAGTATTTTACAATATATTTCTCTGTTGTAATCCTTCTTATATATAGTGATATGCATGTTTATTTGGAAATACTGTCATGTCATATGTCTTATATTACATGAACTAACCAAAAAAGAATATGTCTTATATATAACCGTAGTGTGTAGCTCCTGTTTATCACTGTTCGCCTCGGCTTTGGAAAAGAATATGAGAGTATCATCCGCAAATAAATTAAAATTACAGTTCCCAGTGTTACCAGTTATCATTCACATATAAAAGGAACAATTAGCCTAAAATCGACCCTTGTGGAATACCTGTGAAGATACACTGCATTAAAGATGTGTCATTTCCCATCACTGGATGTGTCGTATACATCACCAAATAACCCAAACATACTTAATTAGTAAAATCTCATGATCGATAGTATCCAAACATTTCTTAAGGCCGAAAAAAACAAACACTGGAATATCTTTTAGTATAAACAGCTTCTAGCCAAACATATATCACTTTATGTAAGCTTGTTTGCGTAGAATGACTTGTTAGGAATGCCGATTAGTCAAGTGTTATCATATTAGGAATAATCAAATGTTTTATTATTTGCTAATGAATACTCTTTTCCGATACTACACTGTTAAAATTGACTGTAATTTTACACAACAATGTTATGGCAGCACGGGTGCCAGTACAATGTTCTGTAAAATTACAGTGGCATGTAATTTGCAATGTTGTGTAATTGTGTTTGCATTGTTGTGTAAATTAATGTGCAATGTTGTGAAATATAATTCGCAATGTTGTGTAATATAACTCGCAATGTTGTGTAAATTATTGTGCAATGTTGTGTTATTTTATATGCATTGTTGTGTAAATTAATGTACTATGTTGTGTAATTAAATATGCATTGTTGTGTAAATTAATGTGAAATGTTGTGTAAATTTATATACATTGTTGTGTAGTTTAACATACAATGATGTATAATTTTAAATGCATTGTTTTGTAAGTTTACATACAGTGTTGTATTCATTCATGACAAATAATTTTACACATCAGTAATGTGAAATTACAGATAATATACTGTATTTCAACAAGAATGTTTAAATGTTGACAGGGAGGGTCACTCAGAGATTATTACTGTAATCCTTCATTAAATGGCATATATTTTCTTGTTGATGTTGATGCTGGAAAGCTGTGAAGCTGCAGGGAAAGTTGATTACGCGTGAAAACAAGAAAAAAAACAATGTTAAATAAAAACAATTTATTTCAGCTAAGGAATTTTCATTCAATCAATTTTCAATTTTATATTATATATAATAACTAATGTATACTGTATATTGTAAACAATACTGACTTGTCATATTACCAGCCGGACATGAGACAATTCTTGCTCTGTCTCACATTTTGGTTTATTCGGTCACAAATTAAACAAGAGTTCAATTTCAAAATGTCACTATTCAATATAAAAAGACCTGGCAGATATATGCAGAGTCCAGGGAGATCCTTCTGGGTCCATTTAAACTAATTGCCGTTTATTCTTGTACTCTTTCAAATGGTTCCATACTTGCTGCACCTTTTTGTTCATGGCAGGAATACGTTTTTTCGTCCTTTTTTCAATCTTGCTTCCTCTTCCAGGATTTATCCCCGCAAAAAGCCTGAAAATATATGTTAAAATAATTATACATATCAAGAGTATCAACGTGGTCAGAAAACTGGCGTCAGTGACACACCTTGGTCCCCAGCTTGTCCAGAGTATAAATCAGATATGACCGACAGGAAAGAGCTACAATGTTTATATACTGGTATCCTCCAGCTCCAGTGGGGGCACATATATGAATCAAAGCCATTTATATAACAGACCTTTCTACCTTTATATACAATTATTCCAACACCTTTACCTAAGGGGCACTAGTATTAATGATTTTACAAGATAAGACATTCATGTAAATTTTAAATACTGAAGGTTTATATATATATATATATATATATATATATATATATATATATATGTGTATATATATATATATATATATATATATATATATATATATATATACCACATCGGACCTGAGTTTACACATCTTTTCAGATAAAACATTTACACCAACACCTACCAGGAATCCAACCCACATCAGCTAAGCATGCAGACCTTATTGGATATATACTGCAGATCACATTCTATACTGTATCAGCAGTTGCCATCTTATATCAGTGTTTGAGTATATTCCATGAGAATTATCAAACGTATTAGTTGGAATACATAAATAATGAAGTAGATTACCTTTGCATGAACTCCAACGAGGCTCCAATCTTTTCTGGGTATGCCAGGTTAAAACAGTAGTAAGCAGCAAACATCACCGCCACGGCCTTCCTGAAGTCCTCTTTAGCAGCCAGGAGGCGTCCCTCTACCACAACAAAGTAGTTTTCACTGAAGGGATGGTCTCTTGCAAAAAAACGAGGATTAATTATTCAGTTAGATTAAAAGTAAGAGTTACATTGAAACTAACTAACTTGACTCTGAAACTGAAATGTAAAATGTATTCTGTTTATATTTTATCTCTATGAACAAAGTTGTCTTTTAACAAAATCTGACATTTATAGTACAACTCTTTATAGTAAAAGGTTAATCAAGCCGTCTCTGCTTAATTAGCTTACTTTGAGGTTATATTTTTGCGAATGCGCAAAAACCTTAATATATGACTCAATATGTTCGACAAAATGTGTATAACACTAATATACTCAGGAAAACTGGAGGGAAGTCTACCGTTTTAAGCTAGTTTGGGCCTAACGATGCACATATAGTGCAGTAAATTATCATCAACATAAACGATACTGATCTACATGTAACTGTTTTAATTCTGTACCTGCGTACATGTCAGACACTGTTATAATAAACTTAGGAAATTATTTTACCATAATGTTGCCCAATTTAGCCTGAGTCAAACACGTTGTTAACTTGAGCTGCTGTTTCCTCTGTCTGACGCTTGTGTCTCTTGGAACCCTTGGCTGTAGATCTATATAGATGTAGTTATATACAACAGCACACGCAAATGACATCGCGCTAGTTGCCGCGTCCATAGGACATGTAATTTAGACGGACGGGTGTTAATGCAATGTACTGTACAGGGGTAATCTCACACCACTGTTGTGTATATAGAAACATGCAAGGTTGTGCAAAAATACATAAGTTTATAACAGTGTAGGTAGGATGAAATTTCCTGAGTCATCCTTTGTATATACTGGTGTTATTTTAGCAATTTACCAATCGTTATAGGAAGCTTTGTGTGTGATAGACAAATATCAGATTATGAAACTATAAGCTAGTCGACACATGCACCTATATAGTTAATAGGTTGCTTTGAATCAAACCAAGGAATGATGGTGCTTTGTTCATCAGAAAAAATTGATAATTGTTTGTATATGCATTAAGCATCAGAGTTCACGAACGGAAACGTATTTGCTGCCACTGGAAATCTTAATTACAGGTTTTCTGGAGTTTTTCGGATAGCTCCTTACCAATATTGAGAAATATTTATTGGCCACATCAATATTACATATCATTGTACTTGCTTGATTTTTTAAGATAAAAAAGATTTCTCCGGAAAAACACAATCCAGTAGCCCCAGATTAGAAGTTTTATATTTAAAACAATGCAGTCAAGTATATATATACGGGTTATAGATATATATACATGCGGCAGCACCCATTTGATTCTTGTGTGTTTCATGATTGTTCCCTCGGATATGTGTTGTATATTCTTGATATTTCTTTCGTATACACGGCGTGGTGATATTTTCATTTAATTATATTCCTGTATAAATATTACCATATAACGCTCACGCAACGTGTATGTGTTTCCATTTTATCCTATTCGCTGTGAATTTAGACAAAGTTTTGACTATATTATCATTTAGGACGTCAGCTATTTTAATGATAGATCATTGCATACATCTGATCTGCCTTATGTTGCTTGTTAACTTGACCATAATAATTATTCAATTAAGGATTTACAGATTGTCGCTGATTGGATCAAAGGATTAAATTTTCATATACTCCCAAGGGTTACCGGGTCGGGGACGAGACCCGCTCCTTGAATACCTGGCATCATTTATGCCTGTGGGCATCGCGTGAACAGAGGCATTATTGTTGAATGACTCCCTGTGACAATAACAAGCGGGCCATATGGCGCATGGCCACCGCGCGGCTCATTGACAGTTGAGGTCCGCAGGCTTTTCCACCCAGCTTCACACCCCCAGGCCAGGCCAGGCCAGTTTGTGACGGACGATTGACTCCCGGTTTCAAGGGATGTCGGCTAATGGTATCAGGAAATAGTAATTGCTTTCAACAAGAGAAAGTAGAGAAATATACACTCAGTTCAATTAATTTCAGTATAACGTTTTAATTTAACTTTTAACCTCATGATGACTTGTGGTAACATGTTGGATATTTTGTCTATTATCAAATATCTCGAGAAGACTTATGGCTATATCACAGTGTAGTTTGCTTTTAATTCTTGGGGAAATTTAGGACAATTTAAAGATATAAAACAACACTGTACGACTGAAATAAAATTTCGATTCGAAACCTTCAAATAATCAAACTGCAATATTACTGCTTTAGTATAACATGAAATTAAAAAAGACACATACCGGCTAGGAAGAATGACTGCTGGTTAAAACGGTGATAACCACTGGATGTAAATGACACGGCCAAAAGTCAAGCATCCAAGTGATTCCCAGATGCTGGGGTCAGCACTGAGGCTGATCCTAGCAATCAGCTCCTCTGTCTGATGGAAAGAGGAAAAAAATTTGATTAACTCCAATTTAATACCAACTGTAGATGGTAGGGTAAAACTCACTGCCTTGTGATTGGCTAATTTGGTCAGGTCCTCCGTTGATTGATAGGTGCTGGACACCCCGCCCCTTGACCCCAGACAGTAAATCAGTCCAGAGGATGTTACAACAGGAATACATGTATTTCCCTGTTACTATCATGTGACATATAAGCTGCAGGTCCACATATCTCAATCTGCTCTGGCAACAAAATTTCCATTTTCCATTTTTTTACAGAAAATTAGTTCGTTTGATCAGTCCCTTGAAGAAAAGAAATTGTACAAACACGAACTAAATGGAACTAAATTGCTATCAAAATGGTGTATGACTTGTAAAGTTCGCTGAATGAAGAATTTGACTTTTTGGATAATGCGCTTGCGTTTATAACACGTCCGCCATGGATGAGACCCAGGCCCGTATGGATATGCACACAAATAACATCAGAATATTTGGAGTCACTACAATTACGCAAGTGATTCGGAACTTTTACATGGTGCAGCTCACTGGAGCTACCTTGACCAACCTTTACTGTCTGCTAAATAAAAGATCTTTTCACATTTTTCTCAGGTAAGCTAGAAAAATGCTGGTCGAACAACTGACATAGGCGAGTACTAAAAATATCCATCATAAATTAACGAGTTATATATTTAAAAAAATAATTTGCAACACTCAGTTTTTAAACTAGAAATAATTCAGATGACCCAACAAAATGGTCTGAGGCCATCAAGTTTAACATGTACGGGACCAGTATCAAGTGGCTCGCGCTCGGTGCTTATAATAACTCAGTTTCTTTTAAATTTTGGTTTTTTTTTATACTAATTTCGAAAGGTGATATAAAGCAGAGGCAATTTATCTATACATATACCAGTGGATAGAACACTCCAGGTTAAAGGTTTAAAATGGTTCTTTTTGAGGTCTTATAATAAGATTAGTGAATATATATTAAATGGGATGATTTTAAATGGAGTTTTAAACAACACGAATCTTCCAATATTTATACATCCAATTATTTAATAAGATAATCATATATATAAAAGTGATCAACACAGCACTTCTTTTAACTCAGTCTGATCAATTTTAGATTATAATAAAGCTGTTAATTTCTTTTAACCGTATTTTATTCTTTTTTTCCAAACTGATGCCACAAGTGTGTTGTGAGAGGTTAAGATAAAAGTGCAGGAAGATTATTCTTTATTTTTACCTGTATTATTATTATGAATATTATTATTATTAATATTATTATCATTATAATAATAATAATAATTATTATTATTATTATTATTATTATTATTATTATTATTATTATTATTATGTTGTTGTTAGGTTGAAAATGTAGAAATAAGTTGTAAATATAGTTCAATAATTCTTCAACTGTTGTTGGATTTATAAGCGTGATATCGGAATTTGCTATCTGTCAGAGTGTGATGGGATTTCATGGCTATAACACCACATCAAGACTGGCAGGTGTTAGATGGCAATTTTTTTAAACACTTTGTAAAAGCACTCGTTTATTCATAAAATAAATGACAGTCAGCGTGTTCCGAAACTTGGACGTATCGGCAAAACCAAAATATCAAGATCCCCTGGTAAGCGTCGCAGCTACCACATATTTTGGTCAAGTCATAGTCAAAGTTAAATGCGTGTCACACATGCATTATTGCATGCACTACAAAAAATCTGCATTCTAAGGAATGCAACACCCTCCGCCATGCGGTTCCTTTTATGGGAAGCTCCAAAAACCGTGTTTACATTCACTTAATCGGCCCATATTTCCAGGTTCATTCGTGCATAAGTGACTCTACCTTTGTGAAATTTCCTTGATGACATTTCTGAATCCCGATCATGTCCCGGATCAAAACCAATTCGATTCTTCATTGACCCATTCCAAAAATGTCCTGAAAATATCATGAGATTTCGTTCGTGATGCGTGATTAATCTTGTAAACAATAACACCAACACATACACAGTACTGGATAAAAGTTAATACCTTCCTGGCGGAAGCAGGTAGTTTCACTATGATGTCGCGTCTACAAAAAATTATTAAAAAATTATTACCCGGCTGCCCGCATGGTATACAGATGCAAAAAAAAAAAAACGCGCTCAGAAATGTCATGTTCCTGTATGGTTACAGTTTCATGTCGTGTTGTTGGAAACTTGCATAAAAGGCCCTCCTCCATAGATTTATCTTTCCCATGTGTCTGAACTATACCCCACCTGTACCGTGCATGCATGATATCTTTATCTGCGTTCACGTTCAGGACTACTTTGCCCATAAGTGGGAGTGCCCTCAGTTTAGATGCCACTTTACCAACATGTGGGGGTCCTCTCAGTTTAGGGCCACTTTAACCACACGTGGGAGGGTCCTCTCAGTTTAGAGCCACTATACTAACACGTGGGAGTGCCCTCAGTTTAGAGCCACTTTACTCACACGTGGGAGTGCCCTCAGTTAAGGGCCACTTTACCAACACGTGAGAGTGCCCTCAGTTAAGGGCCTTTTTACTAACACGTGGGAGTGCCCTCAGTTTAGGGCCAATTTACTCACACGTGGGAGTGCCCTCAGTTAAGGGCCACTTTACTAACACGTGGGAGTGCCCTCAGTTAAGGGCCACTTTACTAACACGTGGGAGTGCCCTCAGTTAAGGGCCACTTTACCAACAAGTGGGAGTGCCCTCAGTTAAGGGCCACCTTACTAACACGTGGGAGTGCCCTCAGTTTAGGGCCACTTACCCACACGTAGGAGTGCCGTCAGTTTAGGGCCATTTTACCAACACGTGGGAGTGCCCTCAGTTTAGAGCCACTTACCAACACGTGGGAGTGCCCTCAGTTTAGAGCCACTCTACCAACACGTAGGAGTGACCTCAGTTTAGGGCCACTTACCCACACGTTGGAGTCCCCTCAGTTTAGGGCCACTCTACCAACACGTAGGAGTGACCTCAGTTTAGGGCCACTTTATCAACACGTGGGAGTGCCCTCAGTTTAGGGCCACTTTACCAACAAGTAGGAGTGTCCTCAGTTTAGGGCCACTCTACCAACTCGTGGGAGTGCCCTCAGTTTAGGGCCACTAACCCACACGTTGGAGTCCCCTCAGTTTAGGGCCACTCTACCAACACGTGGGAGTGCCCTCAGTTTAGGGCCACTTTATCAACACGTGGGAGTGCCCTCAGTTTAGGGCCACTTTACCAACAAGTAGGAGTGTCCTCAGTTTAGGGCCACTCTACCAACACGTGGGAGTGCCCTCAGTTTAGAGCCACTTTACTCACACGTGGGAGTGCCCTCAGTTAAGGGCCACTTTACCAACACGTGAGAGTGCCCTCAGTTAAGGGCCTTTTTACTAACACGTGGGAGTGCCCTCAGTTTAGGGCCAATTTACTCACACGTGGGAGTGCCCTCAGTTAAGGGCCACTTTACTAACACGTGGGAGTGCCCTCAGTTAAGGGCCACTTTACTAACACGTGGGAGTGCCCTCAGTTAAGGGCCACTTTACCAACAAGTGGGAGTGCCCTCAGTTAAGGGCCACCTTACTAACACGTGGGAGTGCCCTCAGTTTAGGGCCACTTACCCACACGTAGGAGTGCCGTCAGTTTAGGGCCATTTTACCAACACGTGGGAGTGCCCTCAGTTTAGAGCCACTTACCAACACGTGGGAGTGCCCTCAGTTTAGAGCCACTCTACCAACACGTAGGAGTGACCTCAGTTTAGGGCCACTTACCCACACGTTGGAGTCCCCTCAGTTTAGGGCCACTCTACCAACACGTAGGAGTGACCTCAGTTTAGGGCCACTTTATCAACACGTGGGAGTGCCCTCAGTTTAGGGCCACTTTACCAACAAGTAGGAGTGTCCTCAGTTTAGGGCCACTCTACCAACTCGTGGGAGTGCCCTCAGTTTAGGGCCACTAACCCACACGTTGGAGTCCCCTCAGTTTAGGGCCACTCTACCAACACGTGGGAGTGCCCTCAGTTTAGGGCCACTTTATCAACACGTGGGAGTGCCCTCAGTTTAGGGCCACTTTACCAACAAGTAGGAGTGTCCTCAGTTTAGGGCCACTCTACCAACACGTGGGAGTGTCCTCAGTTTAGAGCCACTCTACCAACACGTAGGAGTGACCTCAGTTTAGGGCCACTTACCCACACGTTGGAGTCCCCTCAGTTTAGGGCCACTCTACAAACACGTGGGAGTGCCCTCAGTTTAGGGCCACTTTATCAACACGTGGGAGTGCCCTCAGTTTAGGGCCACTTTACCAACAAGTAGGAGTGTCCTCAGTTTAGGGCCACTCTACCAACACGTGGGAGTGCCCTCAGTTTAGGGCCACTTTACCAACAAGTAGGAGTGTCCTCAGTTTAGGACCACTCTACCAACACGTGGGAGTGCCCTCAGTTTAGGGCCACTAACCCACACGTGGGAGTCCCCTCAGTTAAGGGCCACTTAACCAACACGTGGGAGTGCCCTCAGTTTAGGGCCACTTTACCAACGCGTGGGAGTGTCCTCAGTTTAGGGCCACTCTACCAACACGTGGAAGTGCCCTCAGTTAAGGGCCACTTTACCAACACGTGGGAGTGTCCTCAGTTTAGGGCCACTTTACCAACACGTGGGAGTGTCCTCAGTTTAGCGCATCTTTACCTACACGTGGCTGTATCATAACTATATAAATACATAAAAAGTCCCGTCAACGATACCCTTTTTTAAAATGTTAAAATGTTTATATTTATTATATGTTTCATTTACTTTGTTTTAAATCCAGCATTCAATTATTTATATTAATATTCCATATGGCGAAGGCAATGTTGCAATTATATGTTGCAGCATACTGTAATTATCTTTTTTATATAACATTATATTTTTCGTATTGCAAACTTTGACATAAATATTTTAAACATATATGAAAGACGATAGTGTTCCTTTATTATATTATGATTTCATGTCTGGTATCTGTTCTACTAAAGTTTTATATTGTATCTATTCAGTTTTTAACTATAACTATGTGTATTACAAGTTTTACGCTAAGATTCCTTATGTACAGACTGCGGCATGCGGAATGGGGAATGCGTGTTGAGAAGTTTTGTATGTACCAGCACGGCAGTATGCATATTTTTATGTGTTGCTTTTATGTGTTGCTCCAAAAATCGCTGCATCAGCGATTTATTTTGCCGGATATGCAGTCCGCATGCCGAATCCGCGCTTTAGGAATCTTACCTAATTTATTTAGTCAAAAGCGATTTTATCCGCATTCCGCGTGAAGCATTCCGCATTCCGTACAAAAAGAATCTTAGCTTTATTGCATGGGCAGAAGTACCCTCCACTTACCCAAAAGTATGTGCTGAAGGCATATTTTTTTTATTTTGTCCACTCACATTCGAATCAGTATTTGGGCTGAACCAGACCCCGATCGATGTTGGGATGGGACAGAATCATGATCGGGAATTGGTCCAGGGCGAATTCTAAATCGCCGATTGGCCCAGATCAGGCTCTTGACATACATATATATGTGTGGATAGGTCAATGTATAAATTAAAGCTATATGACTCTTTAAATACTCGGTTGTGGCCGCGGTACGGGCTCGGTTGCGGAAAGAGTCAAACATATATTTTGAACAATTGATTCCTTAAATTTTATGCGCTTGCGGAACGTATCCGACCTTTTATCAGACGAATATTTGTCGGATCATGTAGGGACCAGTCGGACAACAACACAAATTAAAGCGGATGGGGTCAGACGAGGAATACCGCTGAATTTTATACGATACATTTCCCCCCGATTAACGTATCTATCAGTAAATGCCACGAGAAAAAAATGTTCTCCGCCTGAAACATCGATTTAAATCATTGTAATTATGTGAAACAATTGCCTGTCGTTCACTTGTGAGTGATCTGTCCAAATAAATGTATATGTTTCAATACAAGCATGCAGCAGGTTTCTTGAACTTTCACTGCATCTTTTCAAAATGCAGGGATACATACATATATACAATATTATACATATATATCATATGTAAAAATTTCGTACATTTACATATATACAAACATGCATTTATCCGCAACCGCGACCGCATAAAAAGATTCGGCCTTGCCGCAACCGCATACCGCGACCGCATAATGCGGCCGCAGACGCAACCGCGTATAAAGGAACTTTACTTTAAAACGTTCTCCGCCTTGAAACACCGATTAAAATCAT
This sequence comes from Sipunculus nudus, assembly GCA_026874595.1. Lineage (NCBI taxonomy): Eukaryota > Metazoa > Annelida > Sipuncula > Golfingiida > Sipunculidae > Sipunculus > Sipunculus nudus. The sequence goes on from CM049312.1 coordinate 51,118,191, forward strand.
TGTATATTTGTGAAACATCTGCCTGCCATTCACTGGTCAGCGATCTGGAAAACATGTATCTATTTCGATTAAAGACGCTGGTTTCTTATGTTTTACTGCAACTTGTCACAAAGCAGGGATGTATACATATATAATATATATCATACTTTAATATCATACTTATTATTTGTACATCTTATGTATATTATATATACAAACATACATTTTATCCGCAACCCTGTCCGCATAAAAGGAATCGGCCTTGCCGCAACCGCATACCGTGGCCGCAGCAGCAACAGCGTAAAACGACCCGTGGCTTAAAAATATAAAGAGTGAGAGCCACTGGGCAGTGACATATCACGGTCAGTCAGAAAAGCTACGCTGGGCGGACGTCAATGCCACTCTTATTCAAGATTATTTGGTTTCCCTGTAATTCAGTTTCCCATTTAATTCCTGGTCAAGTGTCGGAAATGAGCAGTGAATTATATGCCTGTGGTTATTACTCCGTACAGAGCATGGCCAGGAAGCCGTGATGCGCCCTGCGGCCCACTACGTCACATTGTGTCTGGACGTGACCGCCGCGGGCCAAATCAATAAACCCAGACAAAACGGCAGACACGCACCCATCTGAGCTGCCATCTATCGGTCACCCAGAGAACCAGTAAGATCAAATTGTCGAAAGTTTTTCTCTTTTGTTGGCAATGTTACATACATAAAGCTAAGATTCCTTATGTTCGGCATGCGAAATGCATGTTGAGGAATTCCATGTGTACCGACAGGACAACATGCATATTTTTCATGTGTCGTTCCGGGATATCATGCTGAACCGGCAGAACTCGCTACATCATGTAGCGGTTCGTTTGCCAGATTGCTTTGATGCGCGCATTCCGCACGCCGTTTTCGCGCGTATAAGGAATCTCAGTCTCCGTCTCAAAATATTTATGTCGAGGCCCAATCATTGATTGTAATCTGGGCCTCGACATTACAATCTAGCACAATTTAAAACTGGGCCAGCCCAGATTAAAATTTGGATCTTGACTAGTCCAGAACTGGACTGTTCGGGGCCATTCATAATCTGATATGGGGCAACATAGACTATCAGATTATAAATAGGCCCCGAACAGTCCGTTTCTGGACCCGCCTAGATCAAAATTTTAATCTTGGTCAGACCAAACCTGGTCTGGACTAATTAAAAACTGGGCCAGCCCAGTCCACAACAGGATGTAATATTGACCAGCCGAGATCAAAATTCTAATCTGGGCTGGTACCAGTTTAAATAAGTACTGAAGTCTTAACAACAAGATTTGTAATCTGGACCGGCCCAGATCCAAATTTTAATTTGGGCTGGTCCGGTTTAAAACTGGTCTGACCGAGATTAAAATTTTTATCTAGGCTGGCCCAGATCCAAATTTTATCTGGGCTGGCCCAGTTTAAAATTGGGCTAAATTGTAATTTCGAGGCCCAGATTACAATAAATGATTGTTCTAATATTGGTTTCTTGTATATTCTTGCTTGTGTTATCTTCATTTTTTGAGGAAATAGAAGCCAAACAAAAGCCAAACAAACATTACTGTACACTTTCACCTCCAACAGTTTATACATAAAGATGTATATCCCATAAAGATGTATTTCTTAATATATGCTTTTTATAATTTGAACAGCCAGTTTGCATATCAGGAAATTAATTAACGATTTTTTTTCTAGAGTATGAGAATTTCTAGTTTTCCTTACGACGGTCTGTGTGACCCTTATATTTGCCTTCTACTTGTGGATTCTCCCCACATCAATATATTTAATTCTCCTTAAACATCAACAATTTAACATTTCACTGAAAAACCTTGATTTAGGCCTACTATTATTGTATATACTGTTATTTTGTTTCCGTGTGTGTGGGGGGGGGGGTTGTACATTATAATTATTGTAATATATATTGGTGTCAAACCGTGCCCTCACACAGATCATGACTCTGTTTGAGAAGACTTACCTAATAATATTCATGTTACAGCTGCCAGTGTACTATCAGTTTACACGAGTAATCGTTGTCAACTGACTACATGTATGAACAATTGCTCATGCAAGAGGCACATGCAAAGTGATATCATGGCCGGATGCATGTGCGCCCTTGTTCATATATACGGAGCACCAGAACGGTCATGTGCGCGTGCCATTGTACTACGACAATACCTCAGGGTGGTCCTGCATGTTGTTATAATTAAATCCCCCTCCTCTCTCTCTCTCTCTCTCTCTCTCTCTCTCTCTCTCTCTCTCTCTCTCTCTCTCTCAGACACATATGCACACATACACACACTTCGTGATTTTACTTTATTCCGGTAAAATCGGATTTGATGAGTTTAAGACCTTGCAAGTCGATTAAGGAAAAGGCCTGTCTTTTAAGTCTATAGATATGACCCACACCAGGATACTGTGATTGGCGCCATGTTCGCGATGTCAAAATTTCGCGATTTCACGTTTTCAGTGTTTCGAGAGGATTCTCGATTTCAAAATACAGTAGACGTATACACAGGGTATGACCAATTTAAAGGTGAATTTATTATGTGCACAAACTCTTATTAACAAAAAATATTGTTAATGACTTACAATGTATATCATTTAAAATATCAGTCTTTGAACATACACTATATATTTTTTTTTAATATCGCGAATTTGTATCCCTTGTAACAAAAAGGCAACCACAGTATTTAAACGTACAGTTGACCTATATTTGAGCATTTATTATAAACGTGCAGTTGACCTATATTGGTGCATTTTTAAATAAACGTGCAGTCTTATTTCTGGATTTGTGCAGTTCTTTTATTCAACCTTTTGTTCTAGTCACTGAGTCAATGCCAACTTTTATACTCATGAGTACATAACTATATCAAAGCTACACACAATATAGTTGCATGGTTCTTGTATGAGTTTGCCGAAAATCCGGTTATATTTCTGTAAGGATTGAACCATTTGATACCCTAGGAGGCAGGAGGGGGGTTATCACAAGTGGCCCATGGGCCATGACGCTCTTAGAAAATAGGAAATTTGCGACCTCATTTAGGCTTTCCAAGAAGATTTTACCAAGAACTCCCCAGATGCTATGTTCCATGTCCATCTAACTTATTTGGTGCTAAATGCCCACAGAAAAATGGGTCACAGTGACCTCACGGTTTCTAAGAAGATCTTATAAGCCCCTCCCTGGATCTTAATTAAATTAGAAGTTACTAGGTCGAATTGCTATCATTTGTGCCTGTCTAACTAAAAGGGTGCTGATACATGTTGTATCACATAGCTCGCATGTGGAATATACTATATATATATATATATATATATATATATATATATAGTAGTCATAGTGACTTTTTTAATTGTTCAAGGAGACATTACAGTCACGTTTATGGATCCAACATTTAAGATCATGGCCACGACTTTCTGGGTGGTCAAAATTAGGTTGTCCGCTCGTAACTCACAGAATATGGGCATCATGTCCAGAAGTTAACGAGGAATTGCCCAAGACCTCCTTCAATTTTAATTTCGAAGGTTCTTGGTCCAACCGTTATAATTTGTGTCCCGTCTGACTGTCTGGGTGCTCATTCAAGTTTGACTGATTTTAGGTCACCATGCATGGCCTACATTCAGGTTTCAAGGGCGATTTGCCTAGAACCTCCCTTGCCTTTGCATTTGAAGATTCGAGGCCTGACATATACGATTTGTGACCATCTGACAGTCAGTGTGCACATTATTGTCTGTTTCCTATAGGTCGCAGTATATATATATGTGCCCATCTGACATTCAGGATGCACATATATGAAATCTTAACATGACATAATTTCATGTTTCCAAGGACATTTTCCCTCGACCTTCTGAATGTTACGTAAGAAGGTTCTAGGCCTAATGGATACAATTTGTGCTCCTACTGACTGTCCGGGGGCTCACAATCATGTTTTCTGCCCATAGGTCGCATAATATAGGTCACCATAGCCTCATTTCAGGTTTTCGAGGAGATTTGCCTAAGACCACCCCCCCCCCCCCCCCCCCCCCGATGTACAGTTAGAAGTTTCTAGGTCTGATGATTACAGTTTTTGTCCTGTTAAAGGCCCGACGGATAAAGGGTGATCACCGTTAATCAGCTGAATAAAAAAAAATTTATTTGATCAAATGCTTGTTCCTGTATATAAAGGGGGAAGGTTTCTTTCATTGCAATGTCATATAAATAGCGATTATGAATTGCTTTAAGGCTGCATCGTATGATAATGTGTTTTTTCTTTGCTTTACGTAGTATCATTTCAGGATCAAAATTTATAAAGTTTTTTTTTTGGTGGAGCTAACCGCCTCCATTTTTTTTATTGCTATTATGTACATCTGCAGAATTCCATTCCGGTTTCGGACTACGTGACATAATCTTACACGCGATAATTCTGGCGTCAACCAGGCTCGGCGTATCACTCCTGCGGGCCCTGGGTGTGTCTCATCTCCATAGCTTGGTCATATACCGAGGAACCCCCGAAAGGCGCACTCGTTTGTGAGTGATACACGACTGTTGGGCACAGTCTCCCTTTGAGCCCCCAGAGCGCTTATCCTGGGTATAGGGGCCGTCCGTGAAAAATCTCACCGCCTCGGCTGAGATTCCAACTCACGATCTCCTGGCTTTGAGTCCTGTAGTCCACCCCTGAGCCACAGAAGCCACTGAAGTTTGATAGTAATTAATTAATTGTATTAAATTTCAGTGAGTTTAATTACGTAGATTTAAATATTATACTTTTATCGTTTCCTTGCCAACATGTGATCAACTAAAAACAAATTGTCTGTAGAGAGTGCATGGATCAATGGAAGGATTGAAAGTATAATAACAGCTCACGGAAATACATTTTTTATCCAATACATTAATATAAGGCGATTATACTATAATATTTCAGCATTTAATGCAAAATGGGGGTTGTACTGATGCATGATATATAAACGGAATGTGTGGCATGTAGGAAGCGAGGAGGACAGGGGACTATATCCCACCGTCTTGGACAAATATATTTTGATTATATAAAAACTAATCAGTAAATTATGATTTTATAAAGTCTAGGGACATATCAGAATCACTGGCTATACATAAATGATCAGATTACATTAACAATAGATAATATATAACCAGTGGCAAATCAAAAGAAACAGCAGGAATTCAGCTTTCGTCGGCGGAGGACATATAGAAATGGTGAGGATCCATCCGTCATTCCGTCCATCCGACCGTTTAGCCGTCCGTCCGTCTGTCCGTACGGACAGAGTTCTAACATGGATGACCTTGACACACTTTTCAAGGTAACAGCAGCGATAATGCTAAAATGATGTTAACACAATACCTCGGAAAGAATTTGAGGCATTGATGCAGCTGCTGAAAGGCTATAGAGCAAGTTCGAACATGGACGACTTTGACGCATTTTTCAAGGTCATATAGGCGATAATGCTAAAATGATATTAACGCAATAACTCGAAAAAAAAATCAGTCACCAGTCATGCAGTATTGATGCACCTTATGGAAGGCAAGTTCAAGTTTGAATATGGATGACCTTGACACATTTTTCGAAGTCACAGAGGCGATAATGCTAAAATGAATTTTACGCAATAACTCGAAAGGAATTTGAGGCACAGTCACCAAACTTGCAGCACTGACGTGCCTCATGAAGGCCTGGGATAAGTTCGAATATGGATGACCTTGATTCAGTTTTAAAGTTCGTAGAGGTATAATCTTGTTGGGTGACATTGACCCATCTCACATTTCATACAGGTTTTCACAACTTTTTTTACCAGCTATTCCACAACAAACAGGGGACATACTAGATCTGCATGTTCCACAGAACAACTTTTCCCTTGTCGAAAATAGTGATTAATACAGTACATTGGCAATTGTAAACACCCTGGCACCAAATGTTAATTTTCTTAGTCCTTGGGGCATACACTTTTTCAAACTTTTCTAATGACCTCCAAGGTAATTTCAATGTTGCTTGATACGTTTGTAAGGACAAAGTGATATTTCAGTAGTTTTTTGTCAGTATCACTTCCTAGATTCTTCTAAAATATAAAAAATCACCATGTTTTGGAAAAGCATACAACATATCTCTTCTAACTTTTTTGAATAATATTCGAGATTTCAGTAAATATTATACTGCATGTACTGTATATGACTAATATTCATTTTAATCAAACTTCCATTTATCCTGTTCTGGTAATATATATGCAAGAAGTGGAACCGCCAAATATATAGCCCCCACCTTTAAATAGGACCTATAGATTATGTTAGAGGGGAAGACCTCTTAGAAGACATATTAATTGTTGAATTTCTTTAAGATCTCCCTTAAATATATTTATAGTGCATGTGTATTTGTGGGGTTTTTTTTAACCACATTACAATGATAAATAGGGTACACTTTATTAAGTGTTAACCGAATGTAATTGTCTTTGTGAAATGTAACCCGGGCATTTTGCATGCATTGCGTGGCCTGTACATGCGTCTCTCCGCTTCAGGTCATACTGTAAATATTACATTGGATGTAAGTTATGCAAGTTATAACTATGTTATTTCCGCATTATAATCTGCCAGTGTAAGCCAATAATAATAATAATATTCTTTTTATATATGTCACAATCAAATAGGATTTGAAATTATACCATCGGGGATCTGGGATCTGTAGACCGAGTGGTGATTTGGATTTCAACTAGGCAAGGTAGACAACTGTGGGGTATATAACATGCATAAGGGTATCGTGTAAAGGACAATGTATGAAAACATTGATGCTGCTACTCGCAAATAAACCATGTTGGATTATAAACACATATAACGATATAGAAATTTATATAATTTAACTAATCAGGATTAAAGATATCATCATTTATTATAGATGTCTGTTCTGGGAACATTTTTCTCTCTGCTGGTAAAGCACCAGAGGGTAATTCGTTCTACATTTGCCTGTCATCCATGACCAGTACTCTTTCACTCCTGGGTAGAGAGAGCGCACTCTTTTGCTTAAGACAGGGGCACAAACCCATAACCTTGCGGTCCAAAGTCCAGCGCCATAAAACCATTACGCCACCATGCACGCACCACAATATCCCTTTAAAATTAACACGACTCCTTCAAGACAATCGATTGCCCATTTATCTGGTTCCTTTTCTTTTTTCTTATTTTTCAAATAAAAAGTTATGTTTTGATTTATTAGCAACAAATAAAATATAGCTCTAGAACGATAGTGAATTATATTAATTCAGTAATGGGCATTTTATGTCAAATAAGCGTTCGCTGCGTTTTTTCGTTAATGTTGTTATAGTAGTTTATTAATTAGAGTTTATTACATTCAATCAAGTCTTGTTTTATCCACCTTAGATTGAAGACTTCCGAGTCATTAATTTTATGTTTACTTTGTATTTATGAATCCAACGCATTTGAAAACTCCGCAGGGCCCCTCTTTGTAAAGAAAATGCAGTGCTTAATCACTGTATCCGGTATTAACTAAGCAGAGTAAAATCAGGATTTTTAACGGGTGCCTGGGTGCGGCCCGTGCGTCATGCATGAAAGCGCATGTCTTGTTAACATAATGTAAAGACGCAAGCCGATTAGAGGAAGGTTTCCGTGGGAGCACCCGTCTGATGGCGACTCCATGCATCTGTCAGCGGCGATGAGATGATTATCGCCCCCTGGTGGGATAATCGCACGTAATTGGTGGTGGGTCAGGTTAATTATGGTCTTATGCCGGAATAGTGTTACACTCCGCACCCAGTATGTACTACACAGACTCGGTCACAGCCACGACAAAGGGTCACGATTTGCTCCTCAACCCTCTTTTTTTCCACGAGTTAATATACACTCAACATTGCCTTATCTGACAAGTGCATTGTTTGTTAGATATATAGGCCTGTGTGTGTGTGTGGGGGGGGGGGGGGGTCACCACAAGCAGTTCCGCGTGGTTCTTCATAAATCTTGACTACGGATATATAAGAAACCGGAAAGCGGTAACACTTGCACTATACAATTAAGGACCAGTTGATCCCACGTTGATGACGCCTTTGAATTATGTAGAACGATATATTATTAATATGGCATAAGTACAGACAAGAACTGGTGTGCTGAATGGCACATAAAGGTTGAGCCACCATGACCAGCTCCCGTCCAAAGCGCGTCACCTCGCCGTGCACCTGTCTCCTGCCACCTCTAACATATTCGCAGTCTTTGTGCTTTGCGCCGGCACGTGTGTTTGTGTGAGAGGATTCCAGTTCAACAACACGGTCAAGAGTAAGGTATCTGGTAAAAACGATTGGTCGTGTGTTGGTTGTTGAATGGCAAACAGAAAGTTACATTTGCTGAAGCGGGCAGTTGATGAATGATGGGATTAATTTTGTTCGAGGTCATTTTATCTTGTGGCAAGCTGCCCTTGGTCATCCTGTATCCAGTGAGGACTGATCTTGAAACTTCTGGGTTTTTTTCACTACGTTAATTGACGACCGACAAATGAGAACGCCTGCGAAGGCAATCAATTAAACACAGGTAAAGGAGGTTCACATTCAGGTGTGGCGGGATTGTGAGTGATTGACAGGAGAGTCACCGTTTTATGACCTCGCTCAAGTGGTCGCTGACCAGCAGGTGTCCTTTGTACTTTTGTAAATAGTTGTTCTGCGACGCCGTTTGGAGGATGATTGGAGTTAATGAACCCAAGTTCTGCCAGGGGGAGGATAATGACAACATTTAAAATAATAACAAGTGTCAATTAGATGATGACAGCCAAGAAGCACTGGGTGCAATAGAAAGTCATGGTATTATCATACAGATAGACGATGATGATACTGAGGGGAAACTCGGCAAAGTATATATATATATATATATATACTCAGTCCCATATGACAAAGCTCCTGTCACCGATGTCATCGCACCTGAGCTTGTCGCACAAGGGAAGGGACTGCTCCAACATATATCTCTACAAACTCCTGTCAAGCTGGAACGAAACGGTTGTACCTCATGATTACCCTTAGACAGAGTGTCCGTCTCTATAATACAGAGGCTTACTAAGTAGGCTAGATTACCCTGTACGAGACAACTGTAGGTGACCGCACCGACTGTTTTATATTACTGTAGGTCACCCCCCCCCCTCCACATTGTCGCAAGGATCTGCACTAAAGATTTGCACAAGTAAGACTACACTCCCTGACAAAACGTATGTATCTTGATTCTCATGGCGGATTCCGTGCTGGGCGTTCACATGATATTTTCTCTTGGTAAGCTTCATGAGGAATGCAGAGACAAAGAAAGCTGTTGTGTCCTTTGTTGATCCCACCAAGGCTTTCGATCTGGTCAGCAGGAAAGTATAGATAATATTTGATGCCCCAGCGTCCATTCCACGACTAAACATGAGAGGCACCGTCAGCTGCGATGGTCTGAAGCCAGGCACCGAATAAGAGGCATCGTCTTACCATCGAAGCTGACGGTGCCTTCACGCAGTCGTGCCTGCTGCTACAATGTTTGAGATCATCTTCGTCCTCATGCTGTGTCTGGATTTCAGGGTCTCGTTAGACGGCGGGATTCCCTGTAAAGCATCATGTTAAATGACCAAGTTCTTAGGGTATTAAAGAATCACCTACGTTGAATCCATAGTGTCAAACCACCTTTCCCTTGAAGGTGAAATCAACACACGAATCATCAAGACGCAAATATATATCCCAACTAGAATATTGCAGTCCACAAGCGACTACATGTATCCACAATATCAGAGAAGCATGGAATGTCTCCTTATGAGACCGCCCTCCAAATGTGTAGCAAAAAAAGTCCGAAGTATCCCAAAGCACACGGATGGACAAAACTAGAAAAATATTTAAGGTGGCACCATCAGTCACGTGTACAAGTTAATGCCATCCTAGTTCTATGCACGTGCAAAATTTCTTATAGATACTTCAAACCCCTCGACAGATAAATGCATGAATGAATTTAACGAATATACGATTTAGGTGGCTTCTCGCGTCTCCTATATGAGAAAGCCATACATGATGGATGGACGTGTAAAATTTCAGGCCTGAGACTCCTGAGATATGTGTGATTCTCACCAAAAACAGATGCGCAGATAGGCATCACGCAAAAAGATTGCAGATGGCGCCAACAGGCTTGTGTACGAGAACGCTGTCCAAGGTGGGCGGGCATGCCGAAATTCAGGCAAATACATTGAACTACTACTGTAACAAAAGTGATTTAAATTTACCATCCAAAGCAATCCCAAGAATGGGCGCCACACGAAAAAAGATTGCAGATGGTGCCACAAGACTTGTGTACGAGATGGATATGCACAACTTCAGACCAGTACATGGAACCACGCCTGGGATATATGCTATTATCACTAAAAGGACACATAGATGGACACATATTGATCACCATTTTCCATGTGGCCCTAAAATAATGCCAGGTTTCAGAAAGATCCGTCCACGGGTCTCACAGGAGTTATCCAGATACGGACGCGGCGACGGATTCTGAATCCGGGTGAAAACATAGTATCTATGAAACTCCGTTTCTGTGGATACAATTAAACAAGAGGGTGTGGATAAATGAGGACCTGATCACCTCACGTCAAGCGGCGAGTCTGGACCCAGATATTCTTTGGAAGAGCAAATATTGAGTAGCTTCCAACTCCGCTGCTTACGGGGCTTACTTTACACCCAATTACACTGAGAAGTCGGGATTCTGAATACCGAGGTCTTGAAACGCATCACCAATAACAGCTGTACAATATGTACGTACCGCTTGGCCAATAGGCGTGCAAGTCTTGCAGCACAGTACGGTGAGAGTTTACCCACAGAACGTTGAATAGAGCTGTCTGAGTGCGTTTGGACACATATATTCCTCGTTTACCATAAAGATACCAAATAACCTCCACATATCATTACTACAACTGTTTTAGCCTCTACTGGAACCAAAGTTACTGCTGAATGATCAGTATGTCCGGAAGTGAAAAAATAAGATATTGCTTCTTCTCCAGCGGCCTCTTGGTATCTTCCGAATGTAACAACCAGTAGAAATCTAGCGTGATTGTAAGCACCGCGATGTATGACGGGAAGGATGTTTATGAAAGTGAGGGTCTATCCTCGAAAGCCAGAAAGCGCCTACTGCTGTTTCTGTTACTACTCTTTTTGACGCCAGCATGATGCCGTTTTGAGGTTAAATGAAGTTAATGAATTTGGGGCTTATGACAACGGAAGGCTATAAAGAAAAACACAATAAGAGACGCTCAGTTTCAGCAGTAATTAGGGTGCAAATAAAGCAAGGGGACGGGCATTTTTTAGAGTATGGTTTAGATAATATGTAAAGAAAAAATCGTGTACTCTATACAAGTCAATATAAAGTTAGGTCTCCTTGCTATAACCAAGAGTGTTTTTATACAGGTAGTGCATTCCAATACATCCGTATTTTGGATTCTATATCACTTTACCACACATTTTTCATTTTAAAAAAATCAAACGCACCGGTTGGCTCATTGTCTAGACAGGTATAAAAATAACGATACGGTACTTAACGCAGGATGGATGATAAAGTAATAAAATAAATTTCCTACAGATAATAATAATAATAATAATAATAATAATGTCTCCAAGATATCAAACTCCTTCCAAGAGTCACATAATACCGGATTGTGTACGCTGCTGTCTCAAAAACCCTGACCCAGGCCACCTAAAGAATAAGGCACCAAGTTACACCTATCAATAGCCCTATCATAATAGTATAGCTGTATGTCACAATGGGATAGTAAACTGAGAATTCAAACATTTTTATGATGATTCAGGTTACCATAAAAAAGTAACGGTATTGTTCCTGAGATCAATTGGTTATATATGGACCATATGGTATATATATACAGATTTACAGACCAAACGACGGTCATCATGCCCCTGACGCCGCGTCTGTGTAACCAACTGGTCACGGTGCGGCGGTCATCATGTCCCCGACGACGTGTTTGTGTTACCCACTGATCACGGTGTGGCGGTCATCATGTCCCCGACGACGTGTCTGTGTTACCCACTGGTCACGGTGCGCCGGTCATCATGTCCCCGACGACGTGTCTGTGTTACCCACTGGTCACGGTGCGGCGGTCGTCATGTCCCAGACGCCGTGTCTGTGTTACCCACTGGTTACGGTGCGGCGGTCATCATGTCCCAGACGCCGTGTCTGTGATACCCACTGGTCACGGTGTGGTCGTCATCATGTCATCGACGACGTGTCTGTGTTACCCCCTGGTCACGGTGCGGCGGTCGTCATGTCCCAGACGACGTGTACGTGTTACCCACTGGTCACATTGCGGCGGTCATCATGTACCAGACGACGTGTCTGTGATACTCACTGGTCACGATATCGTTGGTCAAGACTCCTTAACAGTATACCAAGCGAGTTTTGCGCTTGTCAAGACGTCTTAATAGTTCACAAAGCGAGGCTAGCGCTGGTCCAGGCGCCATTACAGTACACAAAGTGAGGTTAGCGCTGGTACTGACGCCTTTACAGTACATCAAGCGAGGCTAACGCTGGCAAAGATGCCATTACAGTAAACCAAGCGTGGCTAGCGCCGGTCCAGGCGTCTTACACTACACAAAGCGAGGCTAGCGCCAGCCCAGACGCCTCTACAGCACACCAAGCGAGGCTAGGGCTGGTTCAGTTGCCTTTACAGTACACCAAGCGAGGCTAGCACTAATCCAGATGCCTTAACATTACACCAAGCGAGACTAGCGCTGGCACAGACGCCATAACAGTGAATCAAGCGAGGCTAGCACTGGTCCGGGCGCCTTTACAGTACACCAAGCGAGGCTAGCGCTGGTCCAGACGCCTCAACAGTACACCAAGCGAGGCTAGCGCTGGTACAGACGCCTTTACAGTACACCAAGCGAGGCTAGCGCTGCTCTAGAGGCCTTTACAGTACACCAAGCAAGGCTAGCGCTTGTCTAGGTGCCTTTACAGTACACCAAGCGAGTTTAAGAGCTGGTACAGGTGCCTTTACCGTACACCAAGCGAGGCTAGCGCTGGTACAGACGCCTTAACAGTACACCAAGCGAGGCTAGCGCTGGTCCGGGTGCCTTTACAGTACACCAAACGAGTTTTAGCGCTGGTACTGACGCCTTTACAGTACACCAAGCGAGGCTAGCACTGAACCAGATGCCTTAACATTATACCAAGCGAGACTAGCGCTGGCACAGACGCCATTGCAGTGAATCAAGCGAGGCTAGCACTAGTCCAGGCGCCTTTACAGTACACAAAGCGAGGCTAGCGCTGATCCTGGTGCCTTTACAGTACACCAAGCGAGGCTAGCGCTGGTCCAGACGCCTTTACAGTACACTAAGCGAGGCTAGCGCTGCTCTATAGGCCTTTACAGTCACCAAGCGAGGATAGCGCTTATGTAGATGCGTTTACAGTACACCAAGCGAGTTTAAGAGCTGGTACAGGTGCCTTTAGAGTACACCAAGCGAGGCTAGCGCTGGTACAGACGCCTTAACAGTACACCAAGGGAGGCTAGCGCTGGTCCGGGTGCCTTTACAGTACACCAAGCAAGTTTTAGCGCTGGTACTGACGCCTTTACAGTACACCAAGCGAGGCTAGCACTGATCCAGATGCCTTAACATTACACCAAGCGAGGCTAGCGCTGGCACAGACGCCATTACAGTGAATCAAGCGAGGCTAGCTCTGGTCCAGACGCCTTTACAGTACACAAAGCGAGGCTAGCGCTGATCCAGACGCCTCTACAGTACACCAAGCGAGGCTTACGCTGGTTCAGGTGCCTTTACAGTAAACCAAGCGAGGCTAGCGCTGCTTCAGATGCCTCTACAGTATACCAAGCGAGGCTAGCGCTGGTCTAGACGCCTCTTCAGTACCCCAAGCGAGGCTAGCGCTGCTCTAGACGCCTCTACAGTACCATCTCGTGGTAAAGGAGGCTCCTAACGTCAAATCATAAGAAATTCGAGGTGAGTCTCCTTGCGCCTGGCACACGAAGTTCCTTAGCTATCCAGGAGGTTTAATTATAACACAACACATCATAAATGGCATTCCGTATGTGCATATATGGAATCACTCTGAGAGAATATATTATGCTCTCGTAGCACTATAAATACTTAAAATCCATAAATAAAACCATTACCTCGACATAAATTAACAGTGGGAACGGATAAAAAAGTGTCATAATTGGAAACAATAAATATCATTTGTATGGAATACATGATTCATTAACACCACTTTTTAGCTCGGCCGACTTTCAGTCACGCTGAGCTATAGCGATTACCTTTTGTCCATCAGCCTTCCGTCCGGCGGCCGTCAGCGTGGCGCAAATCGTTATCGCTTCGCCTATACTTTTAACTGAATATCCATGGAGGTCAATAAAAATATCCTTGGAACCTGAAATTAGCTATGGGGCTTGTTTGTGCCCCGTATAATTATATCAAATTTTATACAAAAGCTCCAGTATCTCTATAATTTAAGCATGGATTGCCATGATTATTGTTTTACTTATTAATCATGGACAGTTTTTGCAGTTGCTTAAGACTGGAAGTGCCACCTGATTTTTGTGATGTTTACGCATTTTTTGTTTAATTTTTACACCGTTACATCATGTCAATCATATCAGTATTTTTCAACTGCATGCATGTGGTTTCATCTAATGTCATAAAGCCTTCTATATTTATTTATTTATTGATCTGTAATAACGTCACAGTGATTTTGGTATTTGATGAGTTGCATGTAGCAGAAATATCAGTCTGTTCAAGTGTTCAAGACTGAGAAGCTTGAAATAGAAAATAATGTGCTTGATTTGAACATATAACCCTGTCCTCGTCATGAATATATTGGACAATAATAAGCCTTGCAAGTTCAAAACAAGTTCTTATATTGAAAGCTGTGACAAATCAATATTCTCAGCCAATATTATCATAATTATTTCTTTGCGATCCTGATAATTGGTGCGCTTACAGATGTCTAGCATATTACCGGATGCATAATACTGGTGCCGCCTACAAGTTGGATGTACGTTAAAGGAATGGATAGAAATAATTTATTGTATGTATTAATACTAAGCATGTTATTTAGACCTAAAGAATTACAACCGCAGATATACAACCGACAATGCTGTAATTTGACAAGATTCAAAATACATTCCTCATCAGGCAGGTGCTGCCATCTATTTTTATGCCCCCGCCACATAAAGTAGGCGGGGCATATAGTTTTACCCATGTCCGTCATTCTGTCATTTCGTCATTCCGTCCTTCCGAAATCAAACAGTTGTACGGACTTTTTTTCGCAATGCCTGTAGATATTGGCCTGATTTTTGGTGTGTGGGCAGATAATGACCAGTTACAGATCGAGTTCGCGTTTCGTCCTGGTTGACCTACTTTTGACCGTTTGACGGCTCCTGAACATAGAAAATTTCATGAAAAAAAAAGAAATTTTCATAACAAATGCATATGTACGGACTTTTTTTCCGCAGTGCCTGCAGATACCGTCCTGAATTTTTTTATGTGTTGGCAGATAATGACCAGCCTCAGATCGAGTGCGCGTTTCGTCCCGGTTGACCTACTTTTGACCTACTTTTGACACCCAAGCTGTCGGTCTGTCTCTCCGTCCGTCCGTCCGTCTTGCCGGCCTTCCGTCGTCTGTCCGTCCGAAGTCCGTCCGAAGTCCGTTAACTTTTACCTTGCGAGCGGGATATCTCTAAAAGGATTCACCGTTGGAATTTTATTTTATCAGCGAAGATGTATATCGATAAAATCTCAGTCAAGTTTGAAGATGGGTGACCTTGACCCATTTTTCTACATTCTAGAGCTGATTATATCTCAGGAACCATTGTGTGGATTTTCACAAAATTTACTATGATTATTGGGACTGATGGTATGTACGTGCTGCACAATTTTGGTGGTGCCACCTGCAATTTCTGATTTTTTAAACAATTTTTATCGTATTTTTCAATTTTGTGAGCGGGATATCTCTAAAAGGATTCACCGTTGGAATTTTATTTCATCAGTGAAGATGTATATCAACAAAATCTTGGTCAAGTTGGAAGATGGGTGATCTTGACCTATTTTTCTTTGTTTTAGAGCTAATTATACAAAAACACTCATAAGCTTATATCTCAGGAAGCATTGTGTGGATTTTCACAAAACTTACTATGATCATTGGGAATGATGGTCTGTACGAGCTGCACAATTTTGGTGGCACCACCTACATTTTCTGATTTTTTAATGAATTTTTTTCAGATTTTTCAACTTTAAACTTTTGTGCAGATATCTTCAAAGGTATTCAACACAGGAACTTCAGGTCTTCAGTGCTATTGCATATTTACAAAATATTGGTCAAGTTCAAAGATGGGTGATCTTGATCTACATTCAAGGTCACAGAGCTTAGAATAGAAAACAACTTAGGAGCTTATTTCTCAGGAAGCATTTGGTGGATTGTTATGAAATATGGTACATACCTCTCCAATTTAAATTTATAACTGATTATCAGCTTTTGCTAATATTGTAGTTTTGCAATGCAATGCTTACAGATACTGACCTAATGTTTGGTCTGTGGGCACATAATGACCACTTACAGATCAAGTTCGCGTTTCGTCCCAGTATTTCTAATTTGCTCCTGTCGGGGGCATTCGTGTCGTTCCGACACATCTAGTTTAAATAGACTTTAGAGTATTACAGTTGCTAAATATTGGTTATAAACTAAGGTGATTGATCATCGAAACATAATCGATATTTTCACATAAAGAAACACCGGACAACAACGTAGTCATAGACAAGACAAGACATACAAGGTATGTGTATATACCGGATAATATGAATATGATCTGTCACAGAATGATGTTTAGCATATAAAGGATGATTGAAAGAGTGTCCAAAATCCTAAAGAGAAAAGATTTCCGGAGCCAAACATTTAGAGGCTAATTTAATGTCTGAATTCAATTCTGTCCAGGGTGTTACCTTTTGATGATGTGCCAGTTTAATGGTATTGACTCCTACCTTGATAATTGTACCCTTTGAAAATATTTAAGAAAAAAAAACACATTACCTCTGAAAGTCATAGAGACTATAGCTGTCTATCAGTGTTTGAGTCTGGAAAACAAATCGGTTAATCAAAGAAAACAGTAGGAATCATATATGTGCCCTTGGGCCAAATCCCCAAATATTTGGACAGAATATGGACTACTTCAAAAGTTATTTGACCTTAAAGGTGAAGGTCAATGTCAGCAATTTTTCAAATTTTCTACCAAAGTTATGTTTACGTATCAAATCTCATAAAAAATATTGAGTGGATAATAAAATGATGAGTGGTTCAGGATTTCGGCGTTCACAAAAAAGGTCTACTGATTCGACCTTGATGATAAAGGTCAAGCGAACCAGTTTTCAAACCGACATTATGATAGAAAAACTTTACTTATAAAATTTCACAAATATGATAAGTGGTTTAAAAGTTATAGTGTTCAGCAAAAACGATTTCGGCTGATTTGACCTGGAAGATGAAGGTCAAGGTCACAAGTATTCAAACTAATCCGAGAACTTGGTTGAAATAACTTGTATATCAAACTTCAGGAAATACTATGCAATACTAAAAAAACTTATGCGTTCCACATTTTTCATTTCATCTCATTTGACCGTGAAGATAAATGTCAAGGTCACCAAATAATAAGTGGTTCAGGATTTCAGCGTTCTCAAAAAAGGCTACTGATTCGACTTTGATGATGAAGGTCAAGCGAACCAGTTTTCAAACCGACATTATGATAGAAAAAGTTCATATATAAAATGTCAAAAATAATATATTAAGTAGTTTAAAAGTTATAGTGTTCAGCAAAAACGATTTCGGCTGATGTGACCTGGAAGATGAAGGTCAAGGTCACAAGTATTCAAACTAATCCGAGAACTTGGTTGAAATAACTTGTATATCAAACTTAAGGAAATACTATGCAATACTCAAAAAACTTATGCGTTCCACATTTTTCATTTCATCTAATTTGACCGTGAAGATAAATGTCAAGGTCACCAAATAATGAGTGGTTCAGGATTTCAGCGTTCACAAAAAAAGTCTACTGATTCGACTTTGATGATGAAGGTCAAGTGAACCAGTTTTCAAACCGACATTATGATATAAACGTATAAAATGTCAAAAATAATATGTTAAGTGGTTTAAAAGTTATAGTGTTCAGCAAAAGCGAAACTCAAAAAACTTATGCGTTCCACATTTTTCATTTCATCTTACTTGACCGTGAATATAAAGGTCAAGGTCGCCGGTTTACCAACTCGTCCGAGATATTGGTAGAAACAATTCAAATAATAGATTTCATCGAAAAATATAATGTGGTTCAAAAGTTGTCACGTTAACAAATAATGACACAAACGACGCCAATAGACCAAACAAAGGTTTCCCCCATGCAAGGAAGGGGAGGCATCAGTATACTCCGTCTTTCTTGAATATATATATATATATATATATATATATATATATATATATATATATGATCTTCCCTACATGTCCTGGCTTATGACATATGGGATCACCTATACTGCTTGGAACTACCCATTGAACTTCTCTATACATGTCCTGGCTTACGGCATACAGGATCATCTATACTGCGCGGAACTACCTATTGTTTTTCTCTACATATCCTGGTTTATGGCATACGGGATCACCTTTACTGCGTGGCACTACCCATTTATCTTCTCTACACTTCCTGGCTTATGGCATACAGGATAAAATATACTGTGTGGAACTACTCATTGATCTTCTCTTCTTATCCTGGCTTATGGCTTACAGGATCACCTATACTGCGTGGCACTACCCATTGAACTTCTCTATATATCCTGGCTTGTGGCATACAGGATAAAATATACTGCGTGGCAATACCCATTGATCTTCTCTACACTTCCTGGCTTATGGCTTACTGGATCACCTATACTGAGTGGAACTACCCGTTGAACTTCTCTTCTTTTCCTGGCTTACGGCATACAGGATCACCTTTAATGCGCGGAACTACCCATTGATCTTCTCTACACTTCCTGGCTTATGGCTTACTGGATCACCTATACTGCGTGGAACTACCCGTTGATCTTGTCTACACTTCCTGGCTTATGGCTTACTGGATCACCTATACTGCGTGGAACTACCCATTGATCTTCTCTACACTTCCTGGCTTATGGCTTTCTGGATCACCTATACTGCGTGGAACTACCCGTTGAACTTCTCTTCTTATCCTGGCTTATGACATACAGGCTCACTTATACTGCATGGCACTACCCATTGATCTTCTCTACATATCCTGGCTTACGGCATACAGGATCACCTATATTGCGCAGAACTACCCATTGATCTTCTCTACACTTCCTGGCTTATGGCTTACTGGATCATCTATACTGCGTGGAACTACCCATTGATCTTCTCTACACTTCCTGGCTTTATGGCTTACTGGATCACCTATACGTCATGGAACTACCCATTGATCTTCTCTACACTTCCTGGCTTATGGCTTACTGGATCACCTATACTGCGTGGAATCACCCATTGATCTTCTCTACATTTCCTGGCTTATGGCTTACTGAATCACCTATACTGCGTGGAACTACCCATTGAACTCCTCTTCTTATCCTGGCTTATGGCTTACTGGATCACCTATACTGCGTGGAACCACCCATTGATCTTCTCTACACTTCCTTGCTTATGGCTTACAGGATCACCTATACTGCGTGGCACTACCCATTGAACTTCTCTATATATCCTGGCTTGTGGCATACAGGATAAAATATACTGCGTGGCAATACCCATTGATCTTCTCTACACTTCCTGGCTTATGGCTTACTGGATCACCTATACTGAGTGGAACTACCCGTTGAACTTCTCTTCTTTTCCTGGCTTACGGCATACAGGATCACCTTTAATGCGCGGAACTACCCATTGATCTTCTCTACACTTCCTGGCTTATGGCTTACTGGATCACCTATACTGCGTGGAACTACCCGTTGATCTTGTCTACACTTCCTGGCTTATGGCTTACTGGATCACCTATACTGCGTGGAACTACCCATTGATCTTCTCTACACTTCCTGGCTTATGGCTTTCTGGATCACCTATACTGCGTGGAACTACCCGTTGAACTTCTCTTCTTATCCTGGCTTATGACATACAGGCTCACTTATACTGCATGGCACTACCCATTGATCTTCTCTACATATCCTGGCTTACGGCATACAGGATCACCTATATTGCGCAGAACTACCCATTGATCTTCTCTACACTTCCTGGCTTATGGCTTACTGGATCATCTATACTGCGTGGAACTACCCATTGATCTTCTCTACACTTCCTGGCTTTATGGCTTACTGGATCACCTATACGTCATGGAACTACCCATTGATCTTCTCTACACTTCCTGGCTTATGGCTTACTGGATCACCTATACTGCGTGGAACTACCCATTGATCTTCTTTGCACTTCCTGGCTTATGGCTTACTGGATCACCTATACTGCGTGGAATCACCCATTGATCTTCTCTACATTTCCTGGCTTATGGCTTACTGGATCACCTATACTGCGTGGAACTACCCATTGATCTTCTCTACACTTCCTGGCTTATGGCTTACTGGATCATCTATACTGCGTGGAACTACCCATTGATCTTCTCTACACTTCCTGGCTTTATGGCTTACTTGATCACTTATACTGCATGGAACTACCCATTGATCTTCTCTACACTTCCTGGCTGATGGCTTACTGGATCACCTATACTGCGTGGAACTACCCATTGATCTTCTCTTCACTTCCTGGCTTATGGCTTACTGGATCATCTATACTGCGTGGAACTACCCATTGATCTTCTCTACACTTCCTGGCTTTATGGCTTACTGGATCACCTATACTGCGTGGAACTACCCATTGATCTTCTCTACACTTCCTGGCTTTATGGCTTACTGGATCACCTTTACTGAGTGGAACTACCCATTGATCTTCTCTACACTTCCTGGCTTATGGCTTACTGGATCACCTATACTGCGTGGAACTACCCATTGATCTTCTCTACACTTCCTGGCTTATGGCTTACTGGATCATCTATACTGCGTGGAACTACCCATTGATCTTCTCTACACTTCCTGGCTTTATGGCTTACTGGATCACCTATACTGCATGGAACTACCCATTGATCTTCTCTACACTTCCTGGCTTATGGCTTACTGGATCACCTATACTGCGTGGAACTACCCATTGATCTTCTCTTCACTTCCTGGCTTATGGCTTACTGGATCATCTATACTGCGTGGAACTACCCATTGATCTTCTCTACACTTCCTGGCTTTATGGCTTACTGGATCACCTATACTGCGTGGAACTACCCATTGATCTTCTCTACACTTCCTGGCTTTATGGCTTACTGGATCACCTTTACTGAGTGGAACTACCCATTGATCTTCTCTACACTTCCTGGCTTATGGCTTACTGGATCACCTATACTGCGTGGAACTACCCATTGATCTTCTCTTCACTTCCTGGCTTATGCCTTACTGGATCATCTATACTGCGTGGAACTACCCATTGATCTTCTCTACACTTCCTGGCTTATGGCTTACTGGATCACCTATACTGCATGAAACTACCCATTGATCTTCTCTACACTTCCTGGCTGATGGCTTACTGGATCACCTATACTGCATGGAACTACCCATTGATCTTCTCTACACTTCCTGGCTTATGGCTTACTGGATCACCTTTACTGAGTGGAACTACCCATTGAACTCCTCTTCTTATCCTGGCTTATGGCTTACTGGATCACCTATACTGCGTGGAACCACCCATTGATCTTCTCTACACTTCCTGGCTTTATGGCTTACTGGATCACCTATACTGCATGGAACTACCCATTCATCTTCTCTACACTTCCTGGCTTATGGCTTACTGGATCACCTATACTGCGTGGAACTACCAATTGATCTTCTCTACACTTCCTGGCTTCTGGCTTACTGGATCACCTATACTGCATGGAACTACCCATTGATCTTCTCTACACTTCCTGGCTTATGGCTTACTGGATCACCTTTACTGAGTGGAACTACCCATTGAACTCCTCTTCTTATCCTGGCTTATGGCTTACTGGATCACCTATACTGCATGGAACTACCCATTGATCTTCTCTACACTTCCTGGCTTATGGCTTACTGGATCACCTATGCTGCGTGGAACTACCCATTGATCTTCTCTACACTTCCTGGCTTCTGGCTTACTGGATCACCTATACTGCGTGGAACTACCCATTGATCTTCTCTACACTTCCTGGCTTATGGCTTACTGGATCACCTATACTGCGTGGAACTACCCATGGATCTTCTCTACATTTCCTGGCTTCTGGCTTACTGGATCACCTATATTGCGTGGAACTACCCGTTGAACTTCTCTTTTTATCCTGGCTTATGACATACAGGTTCACTTATACTGCATGGCACTACCCATTGATCTTCTCTACATATCCTGGCTTATGACATACAGGATCACCTTTACTGAGTGGAACTACCCATTGAACTTCTCTTCTTATCCTGGCTTATGGCTTACTGGATCACCTTTACTGCATGGAACTACCCATTGATCTTCTCTACACTTCCTGGCTTATGGCTTACTGGATCACCTATACTGCGTGGAACTACCCATTGATCTTCTCTACATTTCCTGGCTTCTGGCTTACTGGATCACCTATACTGCGTGGAACTACCCGTTGAACTTCTCTTCTTATCCTGGCTTATGACATACAGGTTCACCTATACTGCATGGCACTACCCATTGATCTTCTCTACATATCCTGGCTTATGACATACAGGATCACCTTCACTGCATGGAACTACCCATTGAACTTCTCTTCTTATCCTGGCTTATGGCTTACTGGATCACCTATACTGCATGGAACTACCCGTTGATCTTCTCTACATTTCCTGGCTTATGACATACAGGATCACCTTTACTGCATGGAACTACCCATTGATCTTCTCTACACTTCCTGGCTTATGGCTTACTGCATCACCTATACTGCGTGGAACTACCCATTGATCTTCTCTACATTTCCTGGCTTATGGCTAACTGGATCACCTATACTGCATGGAACTACCCATTGATCTTCTCTACATTTCCTGGCTTATGGCTAACTGGATCACCTATACTGCGTGGAACTACCCGTTGAACTTCTCTACATTTCCTGGCTTATGGCTAACTGGATCACCTATACTGCGTGGAACTACCCATTGATCTTCTCTACATTTCCTGGCTTATGGCTAACTGGATCACCTATACTGCGTGGAACTACCCGTTGAACTTCTCTTCTTATCCTGGCTTATGACATACAGGATCACCTATACTCAGTGGCACTACCCATTGATCTTCTCTACATATCCTGGCCTATGGCACAAAAGATCACCTATACTGCGTGGAACTACCCATTGATCTTCTCTACACTTCCAGGCTTGTGGCTTACTGGATCACCTATACTGTGTGGAACTACCCATTGAACTTCTCAACATATCCTGGCTTATGGCACACAAGATCACCTATACTGCATGGAAGTACCCGTTGATCTTCTCTACATTTCCTGGCTTATGACATACAGGATCACCTTTACTGCATGGAACTACCCATTGAACTTCTCTTCTTATCCTGGCTTATGGCTTACTGGATCACCTATACTGCATGGAACTACCCATTGATCTTCTCTACACTTCCTGGCTTATGGCTTACTGCATCACCTATACTGCGTGGAACTACCCATTGATCTTCTCTACATTTCCTGGCTTATGGCTAACTGGATCACCTATACTGCGTGGAACTACCCGTTGAACTTCTCTTCTTATCCTGGCTTATGACATGCAGGATCACCTATACTCAGTGGCACTACCCATTGATCTTCTCTACATATCCTGGCCTATGGCACAAAAGATCACCTATACTGCGTGGAACTACCCATTGATCTTCTCTACACTTCCTGGCTTATGGCTTACTGGATCACCTATACTGCGTGGAACTACCCATTGAACTTCTCAACATATCCTGGCTTATGGCACACAAGATCACCTATACTGTGTGGAACTACCAATTGAACTTCTCTATATATCCTGGCTTACGGCATACGGGATCACCTATTCTGTGATCATATCTTTGACACAGGTTCCGGTTGTAGATTTGGCATGATATATTACAATGGCCATTACACTCCTAGTCGGAGTGTCATATCATGCCTCTGAATTCTAAACTTAAATTGATTGACACTTTGTATCATTGTCTATATTCAATCACACTCAGAATTAAATCAAAGGTAAGTTATAATATGTTTCCAAGATTTCTTTCAAATAAACATTGACACAGCAAATGTCTTTGAACCTTCTGTGTTACTCGACATTTTTTTATTTGCCCTCAGATCTAAGCTTTTGGTTAGTATTGTGTCACAGGTGCCAGCGCGCATTAACTGAGCGCCATGAACTGGTTCACTTGATTCCTGAATGTTGCCAAGTATTCCAGAGAATATGAACATTTGAAAATGGTTACTAGGGAGAAATAAATATTATTTAATATAATTCAATATTCATGCAAATATAATAATAAGTAAGTTGATCATGATAAAAAAATCCTGCATGGAAGGAACCTATTTGACACAAGACCCCGGCAGCTTTAACAATTAAGTACTTAGGGCAGGCATTGGCCTCAATCAAACTGAGAATTTCTCTGAAACAGTGGCATATTGAAAGTTTTTCAAATCCTTTTTAGCTCAGCTGATTATAAGTCATCTGAACTATAGTCGTGGTCCTTTGTCCGTCCGCCCGTCCGTTAAACTGCCACGTTTTGAAACCGTTGGACCTAGGAATCTGAAATTCGGCATACTGTTAGATATCCCCAAAATCTTCTACCATACCGAAAATTTGGTCACTAGAACATCGTTCCTTCGAGATATTAAGGGAAAACCTCCATTTCCATTATAAACTCATTGTTACACTTCAAGACTGCCTAATATCAAAACCACTGACCTGATATTGATCATTTTTAATAAATTTATTCCCCTTTATATTTTCTATGTACATATTAGAAATTTGTTCAATATTTTTTAAATTCTTGAAGTTATGGGCCCGAATATATTGCACTTTGTAAAAAGTCAGGAAATATATTTACTCTCTTAACTTGAGAATTGCTCAAGCTAGAGACTTTTTTTCAGGTATATAACTATATTTAATCAAGATTCAATTGTAAACCTAAAATTAGATCTGAATTTTTCAAATTTTATAATTTATTATAATAAATATAAAATCAGTACCTTAAACTTTGCCCCGATTCGACCATGGCACATTTTTTCATGTAACTGCTGTCGATTTAATTTTCACAGCATGTTTTCAACAGCAGATTATTAACATCTGAAATTTGAAACCATTTGGCCAAAAACTGTGGATTTTATTCAAGTTTTCAAGCATCATGTATAGCATTGTTTAGATCAAGTTAGTGTTATGCAGTTTGCTCGAGCTCAGCTCCCTAGCTTCCCGGGCCTGCTCTCAGCTCCCAAAATTTGGCATATAGTTAGATGTCCACTAAATCCCCTACCATACAATATTAGGGAAAAAACCTTCAATTTTCCATTTAAAATCCATTGTTACACTTCAAGACTGCCTAATATCAAAACCACTTATCTGACTTTGATCATATTTAATATACATGTTCTTCTGTACATTAGCTATGCACATGCCAAGAATGATGTCAGTGTTGCGTAATCGTTTTAAGTTAAGAGCCCAAACATAATGCACTTTGTAAAAAATCAAGAAATATATTTACTCCCTCAACATGAGAATTGCTGAAGCTAGAGATTTTTTTTGGCAGGGATATAATATTATTTAATTAAGATCCAATTGTATACTCAAATTTAGTTCTATTTTTTTTTAATTTTATAAGTTATTAGCATGAATATATTTATTTATTACCAAAAACTTTGCCCAACTTTGACCATGGCATGTTTGTTTCCTGTAAGCACTGTTAATATCATTTTCATATCATGCACACATAATGATTTTAACCTGTTAGTTTTGAAAATTGAAAGAAATTTGCCAAAAACTGAAGGTTTTATAAAAGGTTTTATGAGACCATGTCACACCCAGGCTCTACCCAACCCCTTTTCAGTCACCTGTATGTCACCTTATTGACCTTTTAGGCAAATTATGAACGCTTGAGGCGGGGCATATACTGGTCAGCCAGGCAGCTTATGGCTGGCCGCAGTTCACCCATGTGTCCAACCCAGCTCATCTAGTAGTTGTTTTGACCAACAACATTACAATAAAGTATAATAAATAAATTTTTATAGGTCTATAATAACAACTTTCAGAAAAAAATCAATAGAAAAGAATTTGATAGTTGGTGAGTAACAGGGAATTACCTTGCAATTACTGATGTTGTATGGATTTTGTATTGATGGATGAAAATGTATTCCAAATAACACAATGGAGTCACCTATGGTATTATTCCATTTCAATTGTAATAATAAAAAAAGGAATTAAATTATATTGTTCTTTACTACAAGGAATTATATGAAGGAAGTTAATGATAGACAAAGATGCAGTTGATAATATTAATATAAATTTCCCCGTCTTTTCAAAGTGTTCAGCTTGTTAATTTATATTAATTGCTAAATTAAAAAAAAATAACACAAAAATTGTCAAAATTTTAGAAATTTTACTCAGACAAGTACTAATTAAAGATTTCAATATGTTTCATTAATGACATTGAGACTCGCAGTTGTATCAGCTGTCACAAGACTATGTAAATAATCAAAATTTATATTACTGGTTCTTTTATATCCGTTTATAAAATTAAACTTACCAATCTCTAGTTTTCTCCTTGTATAATTTATAGGGTGTTCTTATTCTTGGGACTTTTTACACATATAATGGTTTTATAACTGAGAATACATCAATTTTTTTTCTGATACATTTTCTAAATAAAAATATTCGATTATGATTAGAATCAGATTTTAGACAAGTTCTCGTTTGACAATATTTGTTATTAATTTGTAATAAATACTAGTAGTTAAACTCGTATATTATTTGTGCAAGTGCTACTCTTGGGTAGGGAAAACCTGTAATTATATAATAACAGTTAACTCATTTGTAAAAATCGTGATTAACATGACTGATAATGGACAGGGGTTTTTTTTAATACTTCTACTGCAATGTTGATAAAATTTAATGGCCAAGTCAAAACCTGTGTGACAATAACACTCTATTTGTAAATAATATAAATGACATCAATCCTCTCCCCTGTCTCCAAAGATACTATTAAAATCTTACATAAGCTAAACACCAACAACTCATAATACAGCTTTACTACCACACAAAACCAGCATGTGCATCATTTCCAAATCATATTTTCTTATCTTAAATAACAGCTGAGTGCTCTGACCCATGGGTCCCTTGTTTTTTCTCACAATTCAAGTAAGACAAAACATGTGAAAATATCTGCATTTAAACAAACGTTTTTACACCTTATCACAAACCCATGTGTACCAGAAATTTTGAAAATAGATGTCTTACGTATCATTATAAAAGTGAAATAACCGTTCTTCCCGTGCGAGGATTGCTTTGAACTTTTATATTATGCCATGATTTGGACCTTATAAGAATACATGGTAGCAAAGTAATTTCTGTTGCAAATCATATTGGAGATTCAGTCCCCGATCACCGTCAATAGAATATAAGCCACCGTAAACTAATTTTAGGTTTTCAAGTAAACCTTGTTTTTTTCCGGATTTCAAGTATAAGACGTTTCTAGACCGGAGAGGTTACAATTTGTTGTCATTCTGACTTTCAGGGTACTCGGATCGTGTTATAGCAGAGCTCACACCAAACAGGTCACAATGACCTAATTTCATGTTTTAAAGGAGACTTTACACAGACCCCCCTGGAAGATAAGGTAGACATTTCTAGGTCCAATTGTTACCATTTGTGTCTTTTCAGGCAGCTGAAAAGAATGTAGTTGGCCAGTAGTACACAGAATATATAAGTCACCGTGAACTGAATTCGGGTTTAAAGGAAACTGGCTCAGGACCTAAATGGATATCAAGTAGGAATTTTATAGGTCCATTGGTTAACATTTGTGCTATGTCTGACTTCCAGACTGCTCAGAATCATGTTTTTTCATTATAGATCACAGGGTATAGGTCGAACTGCCCTAATTTCAGGTTTCCATTAAGACTTCACACAGCAGCTGAAAATTAATGCTTTTGGCTCCTAGCTCACATAATATAGGTAACCAAGTCCTAATTTCGGGTTTCCAAAGAAATTAGCACAGGATCTACCTTGATATCAATAAAAAGGTTTCAACGTCCAATGGTTATAATTTGTTCCCCGTCCGACTTCCAGGCTGCTCAAAATCATGGTTTTTTTTTCTCAAGGATCTTTTAGAGCACCGTAAACTTATTATATGTCTCCAAAGAAATGAGCCCAGGGCCTAGGCCAGGGTCTACTTAGTGGCGTCGGGGCGGAAACGTTTACTTTGAAACCCCTAAAAATCGTGGTGGCTCAAATGGGAACTCCACCCGGTCTGGTCCTGCTACTGTCCTCTTAATTCCAGGATTTGAAATCGCCCTATAGACAGGTACAATGTATATGTCAGAGACGAGATTGAAATCCAGGCGGATTTTAAATTCGCCTAGACGAGATTGCGATTGTGATCTCGCCTAGGCGAGATTGCAATTGTGATCTCGCCTAGACAGATTTTAAACTCGCCTAGACGAGATCACAATCGCAATCTGGCCTAGGCGAGATTAAAATCCATCATTGAGCAGGCAAGGATTTTAATCTCGCCTAGGCGAGTTTAAAATCCGTCTGGTAACATCCAGGCGAGTTGAAAATCTGCCTGATATCACTTAGGCGAGTTTAAAATCTGCCTAGGCCAGATGAAAATAGTGATCTAACCTAAATTTCCAATATATTATGCATGGCAATTGACATATGAAAGATGTCTTCAGTCAGATTTTCAATATTTTAACACTGAATGGTTATATATAGTTCACTGGTAACATATTCATTAATATTAACAGAATATTATAATATTATAATATAATGTAATAATTTACATTAACTTTTACAGTAATGTAATAATTATAAATGTAATAATTAATATTAATTTTGGAAATGGAATTATTTAATAGGAATTTGAATATCACTTGCCGCTTTGATGTGTTTCATGTGTTCTACAGCTTCTATATCATACCGATTATTTTCTAAAAATTAATTAATCTTTATTTATTTCTCAGTTTTCTTAACAAACTTGGAGTTGTAAAAATCACTTATAATTCATACAAAAAATAATTTGTAATTGTATTATATATAAGGCAATTAGAGAGTAACAAGAGGTATATTGAAGCACATTTATGAAATATTATGAAAAGCAAATCTTGCGGGGGGGGGGGGGGGGGGAGTCATCCACTTGCATCTTGAATCAATCATAGATAGATAGATTAGTTTAGGTAGATATTACTTCAGTATTAAAAGAGTATATTACGCATTAACATAAACAATTTGTCATCCTATTTGATCTTTCTTACAGGACAAACAGAAAAAATTAGTTGGTTGATCTAGTTCAAATGTTTCTTTTCACCCAGGTAGTCAATAGTCAACAGTCAAAACATGTACACTTATGGTACAAAAATTTGCAGGATATCAGTATTTATGATGGACTTTGATACATCATTCCTTTTTTTTCTGGTAATTAAACATCATATGAGAATAGGTAAAGGTTTATACACAGATGTATGCATGTGAATATTTCTTTTGTCTAATTCAGTCTTTTCTTCTTATGAATGTAATTTTTTTTTAATGTTTTGTGAGGGATTTTGTGAAGCTTTAATATTTATGTCGACTGTGGTACAAGATAACCGCCTTTTTTTGTACAGTGTTATATCATATCAGAAAAGGTAGGATTTCTGGATTCATTATTTAATAGGGCCAATTGCGATATTTCTGTAGATTTATGTCCCACCCGTAACACCAACATTTATTGTAATAGAAATCTTAATTATTTATCTTTTATCCATGTACATAATCTGGTATACTTATCTCAGAAATCTCCCAGCTCCCACATTCCTCCATGGTTAGATAATTATATATCAATATTACAAAGTTATCACAATCTGTGCTCGTAACACACACAATGTTCAACCTTGCTGGTCCCAGGTTTTACTTGATGGGAACTTTCTTTCAACTTGCATGTACCTGAGGCAATGAGACACCTGATAGGTAGAATAAGTTCAACTCAGTAGTCTTACTATTAAATATGTTTAGATAAAAAGTGTTACGGGTGGGACATATTTGATAGAAATGTAGTTTTAATGAATATTAACATCAAATTTATACACTATACAATAAAATAAGTCACAAATCTTAAATATGCTATGGACTATTGAAAATCAAGGCACAGTATATTTCTTTTTAGAATTTAATATGAGGAATTTGTCAAATTTGCCAAAGGAATGTCTATGATGGACCGTTACGGGTGGGACAAAGGCATCAATAATATAATATTCTGTAAATATTAATAAATATATTACTTGAGAACTGTACATAACCATATTAATAAAATATATAATTAAAAAAATCCATTTCCAACATTAATGTTAATTATTAAAATAATATAATATTCTGTAAATATTAATATATATATACTACCAGTGAACTATATATAACCATTCAGTGATAAAATATTGAAAATCTGACTGAAAACATCTTTCATATGTCAATTACCATGCATAATATATTAGAAATTTAGGTTAGATCACTATTTTCATCTGGCCTAGGCAGATTTTAAACTCGCCTAAGTGATATCTGGCAGATTTTAAACTCGCCTGGATGTTACCAGACGGATTTTAAACTCGCCTAGGCGAGATTAAAATCCTGGCCTGCTCAATGATGGATTTTAATCTCGCCTAGGCCAGATTGCGATTGTGATCTCGTCTAGGCGAGTTTAAAATCTGTCTAGGCGAGATCACAATTGCAATCTCGCCTAGGCGAGATCACAATCGCAATCTCGTCTAGGCGAATTTAAAATCCGCCTGGATTTCAATCTCGTCTCTGACATATATATTAATCAGATATTATACCCTATCCAGACATACTCTGAAATTCATCGACCCGGGCACACAAATTATCGATGATCACATATAACCATATATTCAGCGAGTATAGTAGGCCTATATGTATGCAACGTCACCTACCACGCAACAGACATACCGAGCATTAAAATGAGATACAACAAGACACCATAAGAATGGAATCCGATCGTTTTAAATGAACTGTATATTTAAGGACGTGCCATTGGTAAATTCTGTTTTCATTTCTGTCGATAAAATCATATAAATAATTCAAGTGTAGTCTAAACACGAGGAAACATATAGATGAGTCTAATAGAAATCACAAGGCGTGAATGAGTCCGGGCCCGGATATATAACAAAGGCGACTGCTGGTATCTCTGTACTCATACGTAGGGCGTGCATGTCCCGGGGCCAGGAGACACGCTGGAATTGAAAAGTCTTAATATGCAAATACACAGATTTATATTATATATACATGTGGTAAGCTGACATTTATTCATAAATGTGAAATTGTAAATATTAATGAAGTACATGAACCTGACGAAGTGCATGTTTTTATGTCTGTGATGAAATCACCAGTGTGACCGCTTAGTCACAAGTATACACACACTTCATCCATCATTATTCAGTTAAAGGAATTAATGCGCAATAATTAGGAAGATGGTCAGTTCTCTGTTACTGTGTACCATGTACGACGACCCTACGGAGACTGAGAACAATAAACATACTGTATACGACTGGTCTTGGTCTAAACGTGAGGACAGTGTGTATACTGTATACAACTGGTCTTGGTAAGGACAGTGTGTATACTGTATACGACCGGTCTTGGTTCTTTACGTAAGGACATGCAGTGTGTATTCTGTATATGACCGGTCTTGGTCTTAACGTAGGGACAGCTTGTATTATGTATATGACCGGTCTTGGTTTTTAACGTAAGGACAGTGTGTATTCTGTTTATGACTGGTCTTGGTCTTTATTGAGGACAGTGTTTATACTGTATACGACTATATAGTCTTGATCTTACGTGAGAACTGTGTGTCTACTGTATACTGCTAGTCTTAATCTTCACGTGAAACTCGAGTTAAACGTTGATATACCATGAAGTTCCGTACAAATTATATATGTCCCTGCTCGTAGCAAAATATTTTTGTGCAAATTATAAATAAAATGATGTCCACCAGGTACACACTGACATTAGTTTTTTTTTATATCAGGAGTTATAATCATTGATGTATAGACGATAATGGCCACTACACCATGTCCATAAACAGGAGATGTCGGTAAAGTAAAAGGACTTGGCTTTCTGGCCTTAGAACTGAGTCATAAAACGGGAACAGGTGAAAGGGTGAAGTCTTCCTTGGTTATCAAACATAAATTGAAACACAATATTATATGTTCTTTGTCCTCTTCTGGAAAAAATAGTGCTGAAAGTATCAAAATTAGAAAATGTATAAGAAAAGTGAGAATACCTAAAAAGGTTTATTGGGATCTGGAATTTCTTGTAACAGGAATTTTCAGTGACTGACGCCATAGCCCTTTATGTTGTTGCTGACAATTCCTGAACAAATCACACAGCCTCTAGTTTTGTGTGACAAAACAAAACAATCAAAATGGCCAATGTGTCTTCTTGTCCAGGATCAATGGTAGTACTTTTCTTTTGACCAATGTGTTTAGCATGATGATACAATGGATTTTCAAACGTCTTTTCTTGAACTTCAACAAAAAATTACCCATCCTGCAGTACTGAGCGTCTAATTCATCAGAGCACCTCGGAGGGGTCTGAGACATCAGAACAGCAATGGGGGTCCGACACTTCATAGCAGCATTGAGGTGACTGAGACGTCAAAGCAGCACTGGGGGTTGAGGCTTCAGGGCAGCACCGAAGGGTCTGAGACATCAAAGTAACACTGGGGGCTGAGGCTTCAGAACAACACTGAGGGATCGGACACATCAGAGCAACATTGAGGAGCCCGAGACATCAGAGCTACACTGAGGGGTTCGAAATATCATAAGAGCACTGAGGATTCTGAAACATCAGAGCAGCACCGAGGATTCTGAGACTCCAGAGCAGCACTGGGGGATCTGAGACATCAGAGGAGCACTGAGGGTTTAAGTCATCAGAGCAGCACTGAGGGGCCCGAGACATCATAGCGACAATGAGGAGTCTGAGACATCGGCACTGAGGGTTAATAAATATATATGATGTCTGTTATTACTAGGAGTAATTACTAGCCAATTATGACATTTTGTGAACATCGCTAAAACAAAATTCTTGCTGACTTTAGCTCCACAATTTATCAAAGGAAAGAAAGTAAAATCTGTGACTTGCGGGAACCTGACTCTGTATATATAAGGTCAAAAGAAGAAGGTCAGTAACCCCAGGTTACCCCTTTGTTAATGTTCTTATACACTTCATGGGTCAGTATTTCCTCCTGTAAACTCCTTGGTCAGTATATCGTCCTGACCTCATGTTACCTCCTTTGTCATTATTCATATGTAACCTCCATTGTCGGTATCCTTATGTAACCTCCTTTTTTTGTCAGTATTCTTATGTAACCTCCTATGTCAATATTCTTGTGTAACCTCCTCTGTCAGTATCTTGTAACCTCCTTGGCCATTAACCTCATGACCCCATGATACCTCCTTGGCCTGACACAGAACCGTTGGTCATGTAAATCACAAATTATGTTGAACAGAACAGACACCTGTAATCAGTGATGATATCACAATATATCATTAATCCTGATTATTTAAAATATATGTGAAGCGTTTATAAACCATTATATTCTAGACTAAAGGATATCATGATGGGTCAAAAGTAACATCCATGTATTCATACATTTAACTAAAAACTAACATGCGAGCTTATTTACCCTTCAAGTTAGGCTTACCAGTCCTAAAGAAATGCATATAGTGATACGTGTATTCACTGCAAATTTGCCATTTACATGCACGCATGTCATAAATTCAGTTTTCTACCAACCTACAGTTGAAATCCAAATTGTTATCTCTACCAGTATAGAGACCCCAACTGGAATCTCTTTAGTATTATTTCCAAAATTATTGGATTGTAACATCAACTGTGACATATATTTTAATGTTATTATTATTGCTGGTCCATGCTGACAGATTATAATGCGGAAATAACATAGATATCCAATGAAATATTTACAGTAGACCTAATGGCCCTGAAGCGGAAAGACACGTACAGACCACGCAATGCAGGCAAAATGCCCTGGTCACATTATCATACTCCACATTAAAGTGACTGGTTATTCATATATTAAGTGATAAATGTTTATTGTTTATGCATGGGTATAGGCACGAAGGAAGAAAATTAGGCCTGCGATTATCACTGATATAACGTACCGTATTTAACTGTGTAATAGAGTGTTAAAAAACAGCATAACACACATATTCAATATATGAGTTTTTAGAAAGATGCCCTGAACAAGTTCAACAACATCTGTATAAGCGGTCTTCCCCTCTGTCGTAATCTATAAGCGTCTATTATAGTTTATACCCAGCTGCAGTTGGCCCTTTCGGTCCCATCAAACGGTGGTGTTTTTAAAGCTATCAGATGGCGCGTTCCACAGACGACACACGTCACTCCTCTCTGGTGTTGTTGACTGCTCGGACGTATCGGTAATTCCTTCAAACATATCATTAACTACTTGCAAATATAGGCCTATACCAGAATAGGATAAATGGTAGTTTAATAAAAAAAAGTAAATAAGAATTCACCATACAGTGCAGTTCAGCTATATTGTAATACAATGCAGTGAATATGTCAATGTTTATTCAGATTGTCATTATCACATGCATCATAGAATGGTCATCACGCATTACAATTCGCACAAAAAAAGGGAAGAAACTTGCTTTGATTCACACACAAAAAAAGTAAGAAACTTGATTTTTGCTTTTCATAGTTGATATACACTGGTGGAGGGTCTTGAACATATATTCCTACGTCCTCTGTACAAGCCAAAAGCGCATCCCAATTAATTCCTGTTTGTATAGCACACAAGGGGGTGGGGTTGGGAGGACGGGAGGGGATGGGGTGGTCCTATTATAAGAGGACCCTATATTACCTGCAAATACTAGTAGCATAAGTACAACACTCGATGAAGGTTAGGGTAATTCAAGTTCATTTGATTATACGTGACCACAAATGTACTCTGGTATATAACATGCACAGCATGAAGTTCACAAAACTGTTAGAGAGGAGAAATAATGCCGTGATAAAGGAAAAGGATGGGCAAGGATAGGCTAATCCCTGGGAGTCACTTGAAGTATGACTTTCAAGCTTATGACAGCAATGCCAACAACCATAGCCTAAACTACAGTCACGTTAAAAAAAAAAAAAACCCATAAATTTGCCCATTTCAGCTGACTCGAGGATTTTTTTTCGGGGGTGTTTTCGTTTGTTTAGTTCTAGAATAGCAGTAACCCAGTATTTGATTAAAATAAAAGAATAAAATGTAATATATATATATATATATATATATATATATATATATATGGTATCACCTTGTTTTAATTGTGGGCGTTTTAAGTGGAACTTTGACCCTGAAGGAAAAGGACTGGGTAAAAAGTGTAGGTAAAACTGAAAGTGTCCTAGGTCGACAATATCTTCAAATCATTCAAAGTAAAAGCGATAAGCTGGTGTGCGTGTGTGTTTGAGAGAGAGGCGTATCGAGCAAGCTCAGTGCATGTTCATTGGGGCGCCCCGAGGGACCAGCCAAAACTGGATTAATTACACCAAAGGATGATTTGTGCGGGGCAATTGGAAGAAGTATGAGCTAAAAATATATCTTACGGATAAAATATTCCATTCAATAATAAATCCATCAGTTGTAAGACTAATGCTATCATGCACATCAACTGCTGGACAAAATACACAGCTGGACTGGCCCAGTGGTTGGCCTTTGTGTCAATGCGTTAGTAGCCTACTAATCACCTAGGCTTATAAATATTGTTACCACTAACATCCATATAGAACAAAACAATCTGTAGCTCAGGAGAAAAAAGAAAAACAAATAGGCTATACATGTTACCCCTTAACGATCACTGATAACAGGCGGGGTAGATATCTGTATAAAATAAAACCAGATCCACTGGGGTCTCACTGCCCCATGTTTCCTACGACTCAAACGCACTCTTGAATGTAAAGCAGACCTGAGTGTAGTCCCGGGGGTGCTCGCGCAGTGATTTCTACCAGACCAGTGTTCGTCATTCTTACAACAACATTAGATAAGTGGTACACGTATATGAATAGTTTTCATGTTTTAATCAATAGAAAAATGCTGATGTGCAACAACATCCTTTGAAAAGAATGTGCGAATTTAGAACTATATTGGATGCATCGATACCGCGGAAGTGCTTTACAGGAACTACAAGTGATGCGGCCATATTGTATTTTCCGCCATTTGAACAATCGGAGAATTTCTCCTAGTAAACCCTCGGAATTTTCCCGGATTTTACCTTGTTGGAGTGTAAAAGTTGTGCATTTGCCAAGCTAAGGATCTACCCCAGACCGTGGGCTACCCCATGAGGGCCGATTGGCTGAGGTAAGGTGGTAAATCGTTGAGAATTTGCCATGGATAGCGAGGCAAGCTCAACCAAACGCTCTCGGAGCAAACGGCGTGATCGGCCAGCACACGCTGCCAAAGAAAAACACACCAATCATGTTGTGGAACCCCCGGCCAATTCAGCGGGGCCTGGGGAAGAAAGCATGGATAACCCTCCTATTCCGGCCCGAACAGCTAAGGAAAAGGGCAAAGGAAAGGCCAGAAAACCCAAGAGGGGTGTTAGTCCAACTATGATTGAAGATATTATCGACGGATTCGCTATTGCCAGTTTCAAAACGCTAGAAGACTTGGAGGTAGGTGGTCACATTTCCTTCTCGTACCGGCCTTCAAACTGCTGTAAGCTGTTTGTTGAATTGAATGATATGTTACAAGTAATTCCACAGTTCAACTGATCGGTTGTGTTGTGAAAAGTAAACCGTGCATATGTAAGTGCTGCCTTGTCAAAACCTACATGACCCCGTGGTCCTGATTGCATGTCGGTTTCATGTTCATTTCACTTGTCAATTTCATCTGAGACTTAAGTTCCGGACTTCACCATGTCAATTTCACTGTTGTACGAGGTAAGTGACAGAGCTATGTCCAGCTGTTTGTTAATGATTTTGGTGTCAGTCAGAGAACTTTTTTTTTACAATAGGAACAAGTCTTTATCATTTCCTGGGGATGTCAAAAATAGATAATGAATATTTGGTGTCTGTTTTGCAGATCTATATAAGTTACTCCGAATACCTTTGTAGTTCTGACAACCCAAAAGCTCTTATTTGAGTTTCATAGAACGTTGAATGTGTGTGTGTTTTGTTAACTAATAGCTAAGTATTTTGGTAGATCTATTGTATTTTGGATATGTTTTCCCTGTCAGAGTTTATCTGAGGGACCTTTAATACATAAAACATAAGATCACTAGGTCACCCAAGTTTAAAGCTGCTTAAGTTTGACAAATTTCTTCCATCTACAAACACCTATCTGTGGAAAATGATAAAATCTGGATATATCCAGTGAAAACCAGACAACAGATGTAATAGATTAGGGATATTTGCAGTCCTCGTTTATTGCATGTATGTACATTCTTTTGCCTCTGTGCATATAAAATTGGACAGACTTGTCTCTTTTAACAATTACTGATAATGAAGGCCTTTAATCTGTCTGTAAGGTATCATGCTTTGACTGTTCCGAGTGTTCTCTAGTCAGCTAATTCTAAATAAAATTGGGTATTTGACGTAAGGATACATACATGTTTGCACCATGTCATGTTCCAGTCATGTAAACAGATCAGCCAGTAAATCTAGTTCTTTGTCATAGTGATAATGTTTAGGATTTAGATTGTGAAGATGCGCTGGACCTGAAATGCAACTTTAGGCTGTTGTAGATTTCTTTAAATCAACACAACTAACAGCTATGTTTGGTTGATTGCAGTAAAAATATACACAAGTGTTGTATCAAAGATCTTTTTGCAATGTAGTCACTCATGTATCACTAGGTCACTTATGGTTGATTTTTCACCTTTTTTTCTCATAAGCCTTAGGCATCTGTGTACTTTGTATACTTGGTTTGTTTGTAATTTAGTAAGGTATATGGATAGTCTTTATATAAAAACATACAGAAGGAATACTTTCAATTCTATTCCTGTATAAGCTTAGAGCAAACGGACAGGTTTCTGTGAGTGTGATCTGGGTTTTCAGTTCTGGGTCCTCAAGTTGCTGTTTTGCTTGGTTCAAATAAGCGGTTATCCCGGCCTGATTTTTCTTATGCGATTTCTGTGTCATTGACTGTTTGACATTTTCATTGAGTATTTCTGTTGTTTTTATCAAAGCTTTTGTCTAGAATACAGACAATAAGGGTTTGGTAAAATGAATAACAATTGTAAATATTTTGATTGGTACAATAAACATGGTGCAACTAGTGTGTGATTGGGCACAAGGGAAACTCAATAGTAGCTTTTTCCCAGTATGTTGCATTTACAATAATATGTCCAATTAATTGAGCAAAGATAATTATGTATGTCACTGATGAATATGGTAATGTAGGTAAAAGACAAAATATGAGAAATGCATCTGTCATTAAAAAAATACAGAGGACGCAAGGTAGCACATATATTGATGATGAATATCAATAATTTCAAAGATAGTTTTGCATGGACAGTTTAGCAGGGTTTGCGGTGAATACTACTGGCAGTTCTTGGTAAATGTCAGCATGGATGATACCCTATTAGGAAAATCAGTGGTAGATATGAACAAAATTATCTTCCTTATGGATAAGTTGAAAATTACCATTTGAAACCTGCTGCGAACTACAGAACTCCACAATATGATAAAATTACCTCTATACCTGCAGATTTGATTTATTATGAACAGCATACCATTGAACAGAATTTACCATTCTTATGAGATTACAGAAATTACAAATAATGGACTGGTTAAATTCCTCAGGTGCTCATTTATTTGTGTGAACAACCATTCTGAAATTTATCAAGTTCATCATTATGATTTCATGTCTAATCATTGTTGTATCCATCAACAGTGGCAGATTAGTGCTATAGAAGAGAGCTCCAGCATCTCAGGTTTATCAATTATCAAATCATCAAAGGTAGACAGGTATAGTTAGCTGAGCTTGTATCTCTTGGCTGCAAGTATTGTTCAGTGTTCATACTGTACAGTGATGTACTCTCCTTTAATTAGCACCACTGCTCATCACTTACATAGCAGCTGACCCAGGCTATCCCTGACAATATATATAGGCACATCCGAGGCAGTCACTGGACCAGAACATTTAGTCAGTTGAACTGTGTTATCTGCTTATAGTCACACACTTGACCTTGAGGAAATGTGATTTAAGTAACAGATAGATACTTGTATTACCCCAGTCCTTGCCTTCTATTACTATTATGGCTCAATTTTCTCCTGTAACAGATAGATGCTGTACTTTACTATTACAATTACCCATTGCTTGTCCCTGGCCTCTGGGGTTTATACATGGTTTCAAGCATGTACACAAACCACCCCTTGGTGCAGAAGGGAGACACTAGGGTCTATTGCCCAGGAGTTTGCCCACTCCTGCTTTATAATGCACTATGATTTGGGGATTGTCTCTCTAAGTATATAAATATTAGCTCAGAATCCAGTATGTTGAATTAAAACAATTTTTTTCTTGCACCTGTTTAATTATTGTGAGAATGTACACAATTTATTAAACAAATGGTCTGGTCTATTTTTAAGTGAGAATGCACACAAAATTTGTATCCTTATTGTGCCTTATTAGTTATATATAGTGCAGTCCTCAAACTCATAAAGACCCTCCCGTTTCTGATGCTAGAAAGGGACTCTTATATGCCAGAGGGCCTTAATGATGCTAATTTTAACCTCTCCCCCTGTATATATCTGTGTGTGCATGATCAGGGATTGGTAATATGTAATAGAAAAGACTTGTTTACCTGTTATAGTTATAACACCCCAAGTTTTAGAACAAAGGCTATTACTCTTCTATTACAGCCTTTTATTATAAAACAGCTCAAGGATGGAGTGTTTGTTTAATTACAATGACACAGCACATGGTTTAAATTGTACTGTGATCAGTTCATGTCAGATGTGGTGCACCAGGTACTGGCTGGATGTGATAAACCATTGTCCTGGTTGTAGGTTTATTAACTAGGCTTAAGTGGTCAGTAGACATTGGAGCAGTTCCTGACCAGTTTAAACAGTATTTTTGGCAAGTTACTGTCAGCTGAGACTAGTCCGTGATGCTGCTGCAGTGCTGCTGATGTTCAGGGGTTAATTGTCTAAAAGTCATGACCTCTGTTACATTAATCAGTCATGCCACAGAGTGAATAAGGCCATGTTAGTAGTCACCATTATTGCAGTACCAAGACTGAACTAATCTGTGTGTGTTTTAAAGTAGGATGTATGTATTAGCCTGTCAAGTGTGTTAATGTGCACCTGCATGTTGTTACATTAAAATCACCTGAAGCAACAAGATGTTATATTAAATCAGTTGTTGCTGGATGTGAAATAACCAACATTTGATGTTGCTTAATTGGAATTGATTACATATAAATGCTTAATGGCAGAGGGATTATGTGTGCATCATATTATATACTATTACAAATTATCTCAAGATTTGGAGTAGACATTGGAACTATATATTTCAGTATGCTGTATTTTCATTTGTTTACTAACCTGTGTTCAGTTTGTCTAGTTATGCTAGCACAATATTGCTGATATAGCTTAAGGTTTGGTAGGGTATGTTTTCTCTGTACCTGTGTGGAATTATCTCTGTGTGAATTGTAGGAGTTACAGGCCGGAACATAATGTTCTCAGTACAACAGGAAAGATGTTTACTCAATTAATATGATCGACAATTAAGCTATAGTGTCTTTTTGTCTAGAATATAATGGTATTTGATTTAAATTCAAGTTTACACCAGATATACGGTCAGGATATTTAAATCTTGAAAAGTTATTAGCTTAAATGTGAAATCTCTACCATAAATTTTGGCCATTTTTTACAATGGCACCTTTTTTCAGCCAAGTGCATCTTGATTAAATTTTCATAAGAGGAACATATATAGATTTAAGCTTTTAATGTCTGAAATTTGAAAACAATTAGTCAGTAAAAAAAGTTTTTTTTCAGGTTTTGAGACAGCCATGTCATATAAATGCCTGTTGTGTACATGAGGTCACTGCAGAGGCCAGTGTGGCCATGTGACCCCCTAGGGATAGTTATGTAACTTGTGAGGGGGCTGACACAGGTCAGCCAGATTAGTAGCCAGTAACCATGACCACAGGTATACCAACCCAGGTCCCCCCCCCCCCCCCCCACACACTTCCTTGTTGACAGGTTCCATAGAACAAATCTTATAATTTCAATATTTGCATACTGTTGGTAAAGTTTTGAATTTTACTTGTAACAAAATAAATTGTCAGGTAATGAGTCCCAAGCTCTACACATTGCAAATTTATAATTATTAATTTAATTTAAAAAATATTTAAATTTGATAAAACATGATAACCTCATGTTAGTGATATAACTACTTGTTGACAAATTATAAGGTTTTATACTGACATTAAGGAGTCTAGTGAGTAAGATTTCTTGCTTTTTAGAATTAAATGCAAGTGTTCTGCAAGCTTTATTTGAAGTTTTCAGCTGTAAATTGTAATGAGGTTTATCATATAAATTATATAGCTGCAAGGTTGATAAAATATTGAAATAAATCTTGTAAATTGGTATAAAGTTTGTTGCAATTAATTCATGTCTCTCAAAGTTGGCTATGTCTTGCTGAACATAACACCATGCACTCAATCAGGAATATTAGGCAAATTTTCATGGAATTTGATATAAAATGTTATCTCATCTGACCATATTTTCAAACTGTTTTAACAACCATTATTTACATTTACACATTTTAGTTGTTCTTGTTAATCAGATGTATATCCTTTCAAATAACTCTGAGGCTGATCACCATATTGTCCTTGTTTCATAATAAAATGGTTTCAGGTCACAATTTACATTGATTTCTCAGTACAATGTAAACCTAATTTAGGGTAAAATTCTTTGTTTTAACACACTTATTAAATAGTATATTCTGATTTGAAAATGGATTTTTTACAACATTT
Organism: Sipunculus nudus; assembly: GCA_026874595.1. Lineage (NCBI taxonomy): Eukaryota > Metazoa > Annelida > Sipuncula > Golfingiida > Sipunculidae > Sipunculus > Sipunculus nudus. The sequence goes on from CM049312.1 coordinate 51,160,460, forward strand.
TATTTCAGTTAATAAATTAAACGTATTTGTACACTTCAGTTTATCTTTAATTTCTTTTTATTATAATATACAGGTTTTAATACAGTCCTAGTGGGTATTTTTACATACATATTAAATATGTATCAGAACTACTATTAAGTGTGGTATGGAAAACAAATGTTTTGGTATATTTATTTTTTTTACATTAACCATATCTCAGAATGTGTTATGTTCACCTGGAAATTGACAAAGGAGAGAAAATTGTAAGATTAACTGGGGTGGATTATATTATATAAGTTTGATATAATTTAGTAAATGTACTGATGGTTCAAGATCAGCATGACCTAGAATGGGTTAACTGTAGCAGACAGTTGTATATAGCTCTTCATCATCTATATTGTTTATCAGATCAAAATTAAGTAAAGCCAGCACTGATGATGACTGCCTCCACCCCTTTACATGCCAGGCTGTCTGAGACAAGTAAACAAACACTGTGCTGTGTACTGCTGGTTTGAGATCATCAGAGGTGAACCCCTTTGACCTTTGTGAGAGTGATACAAAGTGTGTGTGGAGATTGATTTACTTGTTATGGTTGTTGTGCCAGGAGTTGGAAACATATCTCAACTAGAACAACCCAGTGATTACTAGTGATTAGTGTATTAGTGATTAATATGTACCCAGTGTTGAGCCTGCCTGACATAATTAATTTGGACTCTGTGTGGAACAACTTCTGTGGGATGGCCTTAGTATAATGATGCAGAACACTTATTTTCTAAAGCTACACCTGTCACTGCTGTGGTATTTCTGTAAATGATGTATTTGTTTATACATGAAAAACACTAATAGATAATTTTTCACTTTTCAGTTTTGAATCATTTGATAGGATGGTTCATAGGTCTGTGATTAGCAAAGGGATCCTCAATTCAAATATTACAATTATACATTCTAATTGATTCTCAATTCATTTATTGTAAACAGTCATAACATATTGTTGGAGACATAAATATCTGCTAAAAGTGTTCACACTAAATAATGTCAAGATGAAGAGTTAATCATACCAAGCATTTACAAGGACCAAGCAATATTTCTCCTCCAGTAATCCTGTCAGCCATCATTAAGGTAACAATAACATCTAATTTTAGGAAAGAAAGAGGCTTACTCTGACATAACAGTGCTAACTGCATCATGTTCATGTATTATATACAGTGGATTTGAAAATTAATGTTTGTGACTGAAATTAATTGATTATAGCATGCTCAATTATTGATTACTGACAAGCTTTCAGTGAAATTGAGTCAATGCATAACCATAATGGCATTGATTACTAAATTCATTCTTACAGTCTTGATATTAGTACAGGTTAATGTTGACACATTCATAGTACTTACTGAAGGTTTTTGCTCCTCAGAAATGTACATTTGAAATACTCACTATCAGGAGCTAATGTATATGATATATCTCAAATAACTGTTTCAAAGTGTTTTAAATAAAGATTTTTTGGACTCTAACTTGAATTACAGCTCAAATAGACCTAGGCTTGAAGACCTTGAACTTTGAATCAGACCTTAAGGACTGAGGCTTGGAATCAGTGGCTTGGACTTGGACTTGACAAAACATTGCTATCCCCCCCCCCCCCTCTGAGGTATTACAGCATCCCATGGAGCTACAACATGTAGTATAGGGTTACCAATACTCAATACCTCTCCACAAAAGTGACATGATATCTGATGCTGAGAAAACATACTGTAGTAGGCCAGAAGTCAAATCATATAATGAAGGAAAGGAAGAGATCCAGTAAAAATCAAAAGCAAACCAGACTCAACTCTGGAGTCATCTGATTCACATATTCTCTCCAGTTCTCCCTTTAAGGAAAGTTATATAAAACTGTTGGTAATAAAGTGTGGCCCCAGGTAGGCCAGGTCTGTCTATCAATGTGTGTTACTGTCAACATTTTCACCTGGGAGTCTGGACCCTGCAGAATCTTATGAGCACCAAACAATTCCTTTTTCACTATTTCCTATCAGTCAGATACCCTTGCTGGAAGCCCAGGAACATCTGGTTAAAATTTGTAACTTTTAGTGAATTTGATATCTAGACATTTCACAAAGTTCTACAAATAGCACAGAAATAACTAATTGGTACACATGATATCAGGAAAATAAGAATTGATGTAAGGGTTGATGTAAACTGATTACAGTTGAATGGTTTTATAATACATCAGTGCTGTGAGACCTGGTACAAGTTAGCACTGGTTGTGGTAACAAAGTCAGCAGTGGCTGTGTCCAGCAGTGTTTGCTTCACCAGTCTGACATCAGGTCGTATCACTAGCAGGGCTCAGGTATTACTGACAAGCACAGATCACATGATCCGTACTCTCTACTTAACAGTTCTACATCAAATGTCACTAATACATACCTCTATTACCACTTGCTGGGAGATAGTTTGACGTGATGTTGACATACACTGGATATGTTTTATTAGGGCAGACATGTTCTGCAGCACATCATTCAGGGACCCCTGGCCTGGTTTGCTTTCATTGGGATCTATGGCAGGTGTTAAAATTTGTGAAATACATATAACACCTGTCAGCTTACCTGTATAACAGTTTTGAACTGTGTTTATCCAGACTGTCCATACATGCCCAGATCTTGTGTGTCGCAGGTACACGTTTAGTGTAGCTTTCTCATACACAGCAGTGCACGCACACACAATTGTGCCAAAAAGAGGATCTTTTCTTGTAACCAACCCCCCCCCCCCCCCCCAATGTGTCATTAAAAGAAAATAAACGTGATATGTAGCCTACTGCAAGACAGAGAGCAAGCATAGACAGGCTTTAACCAGGGTTGGTTTTCTTCCGGAAGAAATGTATTTATTCTGAGACATTGGAAGAAATTGGAGGAAACGGGGTTTCCTCCTCTTTCTTCTGGAAGTAATGGATGAAAGTGGAATTTAGTGACAGCAAGAGTGATAATGTGATACACAAAAATCAAAAGAGATATTTGAATTATTTTAATTCAATTGAATAAAATAAAACAATATGACTTTTAATCAGTGACAAGAACAATGCTCTGATTAATCTAAATATAATTCTGTTAGTTTTATTCTAATAGTATTGCCAAAATTGCAGCTGATCGATGTATATTTCAATTATTTAAGTATGTAGTGTTGCATAGTATGTGTTGACATGTTAATTAACAAAAGATTCTTGTTTAAATGTCTACCTGTATTCACATAAGGGTTAAAGGAAGTTTTCTGTATTTGTAACTAGTTCTTACCTAATTTGTGTCACTCAGCAATGTTACTTTTGTATGATAGAGCATAACAGATTGATAAACTCTAATTTTCTCATCTTGTATCTTAACAGTCAAGTGCATAGCTGCCAAGGGGCATGCAGTGCTGCATACTAACTCACTAACTAAGGTAGAATCTTAATAGTATGAAAACTGCACTTCCTACAAAATATAACACAATTAATAGCTTACTTGTGTTAAGATGTGTATGACTTAACAATATCCTGTGTGATATCACTATTATTACACTATGATTGATCAGTGATCACCAGTTGAACTTATAATTATCACTTATTTAAATTTATGCATCACTCCATGTAAGTTTTGTTTTTAATCACAGTGGAGTACTATCCTTTCACTGTACATGTGTATCTGCTGGATAACAATCTGTTATAACAAGGAGCAGTTTGACCGTTTGATTTGTATAGTGGATGGTCCCCTGTTAATTATGACATGGCCTCCCAATACCCTGCCTCTCTGTGCAGTCAGGAGTAACTGGAGTGAAGCTGCACTTTAGTAGGTAATCACCTGGAAATCATTGCTTGGTTCACTGGACAGAAACCTGTGTCCATTGATTTTGAATAAAATGTCACCTGAACTGACTAACTCAAAGCTACATGAGGTATATTGTTTAACTAAATTAAACTAATAGTCATACATTCTAAGATAACACTATATATTAATATAAACTTTTATATTTGCAAATAAGATGGAACAGATAGTATTTAAGCAGAAATAAAGCTGAAAATTTATTAATATTATATATTCTCACATTAAATTTGAAAGTTTCTTCAGGAAGAAATGGAGGAAACTATTTCTTCCGAGCCAGAAGTTCCCGATAAAGAAACCGCCTCTCGGAAGAAATTGCCAACCCTGGCTTTAACATTGAGCAGTGTGACTGGAGGGCCACATCGATATCCTGCATTTATAAGGGTCTGTGGTATATTTGATTTAACTTTTAAAACATTGGCCTGTCAAAACCATGAACAGCTGATGGTTGTGTTTCAGACCGTCTGCAAGTGGGATCTCTTTAAGTCAGTAATAACGACTGCTCTACCAGGTAAAATGTCAGTCTCTCCCATTTTCTGAATAAGAATTTTCTGAAAGATGACCCATGTAGGCCTTGATATAATGTTATAATATCTAGTTAGATGATTGACACCAAAAAACCTGGGACCCACAACTGATACTAATACTGAACTACATGTTAGTTGATATCTGAATAAAAAAATATGTTTAAAATACAGTTAAGCCCGCTTATTGTCATATAGGTGGTACATGCATAATTTATGATACAAACTGGGATGTGACATTATGCAGGCTTCAACATCAATGTCCTCTCGAATCATAGAAGAAGCGTTATGTCTCAAACGATATTACATATATCGTCAATAAAAAGAAACAAACGTTTATGAATATTTTTATTGCACAACGGCATATCAAATTACTTTTATGCGCACCTGACAGTTTATATCCTGTAAGTTTTGTGCTGCATGCCGCAATAACTGACAAAAATCTGACTTGCCAACAGAAAGAGACGTTGCTTTTGGGAAATATGTCTGAAAATATGCGGCACAGTTATAACATAATGCGTAGGGAAACTATTTTACTAGATAATTCTTTCTCCAGCTATTGCACCTTATTTTCCGGTTATCTTATTAATGACTCAAAATTCCATGATCGTCTTTATGATAGAACTTTTTGGGGAGCTGGTATCGTCATGCCATTGTCACCATTTTGAAATTTTGCTGTGATTGAGGTTTTGGACTGGTGCTCACAAAATCTCCAGCTTCATGCACCCTTGAAGGGGATTTCCTGTCGTAAGCAATGTTTACAGCTCTTGCTTCATATCATATTGGGGAAGCGTCACAGAGGTGTAAACCACGGCCTTCCAAGGCCAGGGGTTTACTATGTATGATGTGCAAAGATCGTCCTTAATAACATACGAAGAAATGCAATGATCTAGATTACCGTGGTATCTTAAGACGTTAATTTGGCGTAGTGACGGGGAGTGACCCGCATGCATCACCACACTTGCCTGCCGCACACAGGTGGGAGATGTGATCGTTTGATACGCCCCACTGCTTCGATGATCGCCATGTCTGCGATTGATGTGAAATTAACTGGGAACTAGTATCACTGCCAAGGGTTCCAAGCATGACAATAAACAGGATTATGACAATATTCCATGATTTTAAACGGTCAGATTTACCTTTGTTTATTTAGGAAATGGTTTGGGATTTCAGATATATTTGACAATAATTAGGATTTTTCTATTAACCAATATGACACAAAGTTGGCTCGATTGTACATGTGTTTGTAGGCTGAAGCTGAAGTGGTCTGATTTCTTTATGAGGAAGGTCTAAAGTTAAAGTGATCTATATCTTGTTAATTTTTCAGGCACTATATAATTCTAGTGTATAACTAAGGACCAGTGTACCTTGTTCATCAGTTAGTCTGATTAGTCTGTCAGTGGAGCTCATTTTGACACTGAAATATTCATTATTTAATTTAATTTGCAATTTTGTCATAGTCAGATGTTTCCAACCTCAAACTAAGTCATTGTGATAAAGCAAAATTATAGAAAAAAAACCAGAAGATAAGATATTACTGATATAAAGAAGAGATAACTCTATATTCATATCGATGTTATCTTTGTGCCTATGACCTTTACATGAGACCATATTTTGTCTGCTGGTATGGCTAGGAATCAGTTGTTTGCTTAAATGCTTGTGGAAGATAGTATACAGCTAGAAAACCTGAAGATAGTATACAGCTAGAAAACCTGAAGATAGTATACAGCAAGAAAGCCTGAAGATAGTATACAGCAAGAAAGCCTGAAGATAGTATACAGCTAGAAAACCTGAAGATAGTATACAGCAAGAAAGCCTGAAGATAGTATACAGCTAGAAAACCTGAAGATAGTATACAGCTAGAAAACCTGAAGATAGTATACAGCTAGAAAACCTGAAGATAGTATACAGCTAGAAAACCTGAAGATAGTATACAGCAAGAAAGCCTGAAGATAGTATACAGCTAGAAAACCTGAAGATAGTATACAGCTAGAAAACCTGAAGATAGTATACAGCTAGAAAACCTGAAGATAGTGTACAGCAAGAAAGCCTGAAGATAGTGTACAGCAAGAAAACCTGAAGATAGTATACAGCTAGAAAACCTGAAGATAGTATACAGCTAGAAAACCTGAAGATAGTATACAGCTAGAAAACCTGAAGATAGTATACAGCTAGAAAACCTGAAGATAGTATACAGCAAGAAAGCCTGAAGATAGTATACAGCTAGAAAACCTGAAGATAGTATACAGCTAGAAAACCTGAAGATAGTATATACAGCAAGAAAGCCTGAAGATAGTATACAGCTAGAAAACCTGAAGATAGTATACAGCTTGAAAACCTGAAGATAGTATACAGCTAGAAAACCTGAAGATAGTATACAGCAAGAAAGCCTGAAGATAGTATACAGCTAGAAAACCTGAAGATAGTATACAGCTAGAAAACCTGAAGATAGTATACAGCAAGAAAGCCTGAAGATAGTATACAGCTAGAAAACCTGAAGATAGTATACAGCTAGAAAACCTGAAGATAGTATACAGCTAGAAAACCTGAAGATAGTATACAGCAAGAAAGCCTGAAGATAGTATACAGCAAGAAAGCCTGAAGATAGTATACAGCAAGAAAGCCTGAAGATAGTATACAGCTAGAAAACCTGAAGATAGTATACAGCTAGAAAACCTGAAGATAGTATACAGCTAGAAAACCTGAAGATAGTATACAGCAAGAAAGCCTGAAGATAGTATACAGCTAGAAAACCTGAAGATAGTATACAGCTAGAAAACCTGAAGATAGTATACAGCTAGAAAACCTGAAGATAGTATACAGCAAGAAAGCCTGAAGATAGTATACAGCAAGAAAGCCTGAAGATAGTATACAGCAAGAAAGCCTGAAGATAGTATACAGCTAGAAAACCTGAAGATAGTATACAGCTAGAAAACCTGAAGATAGTATACAGCTAGAAAACCTGAAGATAGTATACAGCAAGAAAGCCTGAAGATAGTATACAGCTAGAAAACCTGAAGATAGTATACAGCTAGAAAACCTGAAGATAGTATACAGCTAGAAAACCTGAAGATAGTATACAGCAAGAAAGCCTGAAGATAGTATACAGCTAGAAAACCTGAAGATAGTATACAGCTAGAAAACCTGAAGATAGTATATACAGCAAGAAAGCCTGAAGATAGTATACAGCTAGAATACCTTGTAGGGATCCTAGACTTCACAAAATATAAATACTGTGATGTCATATTAAACAGAGAAACCAACTCTTGAAAGATTGTGAGTCCAGTTTCTGTCTGTTGCAATCTTTCATGTAGTCCATAGTCCATCTCAGTACCCGTGTCTGCTTGTTTTTCTTGGAAATTTATCCATACAAGTGAAGCAGTGTAAACCTTTCTGGTCCAAAGGTTGCAGGAGCTATTCTGTCAACTACCTGCATAAAAAGTAATGCCTTGCTTTGATTTTTTATGAGACCAATAATACAAAATATGATAAAACAGGTCACAGTTTTTATGCCTTTTTCATTACTGGAGAACTGATTATAAACAAGCCAGGCAAACTGATGAAATCAGTCAATTGAAGGTGATGTACAAATGATCATTGTGACGTCTTTGTAACGTCACTGTTGTCTAATGAATACCACACGAGCCATAGACATGAAAAAAGTATCATGGAGGAATATACTGTTCAGCAATTCCAGGAAGACGCCATCCATGGTCAATCAGCATAAATAATGCAAAAGAGTTACAAAGTAACACTTTGTACATGATATATTTTTACTTAAATACAAAATCATCAGGATATCTGTATATATGTCGAGGCCCAGATTAGAATCTGGCCCAATTTAAAAATGGGCCATCCCAGATCAAAATTTTGATTTACACCAGCCCAGATCAAAATTCTAACCTTGGCCAGACTAGTTTTAAACTGGGCCAGCCCAGATTTAAATTTTGATCTGGGCCAGTCCAGATTACAATCCTGTGGTAAAGTCTTCAGGATTTAAATCTGGTCTGGACTGAATTTAAACTAGGCCAACCCAGATTAGAATTTTGATCTGGGCTAGTCAAGTTTACAGTCCTGTGGTGGACTGATTTTAAACTGAGCTAGCCCCAATCAGAATCCTAATCTACTCCTAGGCTGGCTTCAATTACACTATATTTACTGAGCTGGCCTTTAATCAATTCAGAGAATTTGTAAAACTTTGTAAGTCCATAATAATTAATATTTTATGAATTTATTTCATATTCTATGAAAATATCATTGGTTGGACTCTGTCATATTTATTTTGTAATTTTACATCATATGTGAAATGTCTTAAATATAATTATAAAATAATCATGTTAAACATTGGTATTTTTTAGCTAAAAACTACAAATATAGCTTGTAGAACATGTGCATTAATTCATATTTAATATAACACATGTAAATTTGATATTCAGAACAGATAATTATTTCAGTTTAGTTGAAAATTTTGATATTAAGTCAAGTAGATGTCTAAGAACTGACACATATTCTAAACTGTGATATATTATGGTAGTTGGTTTAGGTGTATTTGATGTGAATTTGCCTGCTTGAAGAATATAGATGAAACCAAAGAAGCACATCATATTTGTTTGTTAGCTTTTCCTCACTAAAATATTTTAAATGATCTTGTTCATTATGTGTTTTGTACCCTTCATGGTGTATCTCGAATGATTGTTTACTGTATTATCTGATTTAAGACGATAAAAGTCAAGCTAGCCTAAGATTAGATTAGGATTCTGATCTGGGTAGGCCCAGTTCAAAATCAGTCCACCAAAGGATTGTAAACTTGACCAGCCCCAATCAAAATCAGTCCACCACAGGATTGTAAACTAAACCAGCCCAGTTTAAAATCAGTCCAGACCAGATTTAAATCCTGAAGTCTTCACCACAGGATTGTAATCTGGACTGGCCCAGATCAAAATTTTTATCTGGGCTGGCTCAGTTTAAAACTGGTCTGGCCCAGATTAGAATTTTGATCTGGGCCGGTCCAAATAAAAAATTTATCTGGGCTGTCCCAGTTTTAAATTGGGCCAGATTCTAATCTGGGCCTCAACATATACTTTAGGCCAAAGCCAAAGGGCATTTCTAAAGAATATTCCTAAATAATTATTTTGAAAAACCATGCGCACAAGGTTTAGGGACAGATTATATACAGGTACAGTCATCATAAAATGTGTAAGTCTTGAGGAACTGGTCTAATGAGAAATCAGAGAAAGGAAATGCATGTATGCAATACAAACTTAAATGTCAAATTTATAGCAGATTCATATATCTTTTTCTTATAGTGGTATATTAAAAAAAAAAGAATCTGTTGCCTCTTTTTTATATGATAGGATATTATACAGGTACTCCCCTAGAACACCAGCTGAGTACAGTGTCCCTTAGTTCTTGGTTTTTATACTTGTCTGCATTGATGAGGAGCTTGTATGTGCTGGTCAGTTATGAAACCATGCAAAGATTAAATTGCTGATTAGGTTGTTTCCAGAGATGTGATTACTAATCTGTTCAGTTGCATCATCCCCTCTTTTTCATCTTAGTTCATGGGGCATCTTAATATGCAAGGGTTTCCTATTCACTATTATTTCACATTCACAGATATTGTGAAATTAAAACCCCCGCGAATAAAAAGGCAACCACAGTAATCCTTGGGTCTGTTGCTTTCCATGCCAGTGGGGCTCTGTACCAGCGGCTGATGCTTAGAAACATGACTGATCCCGCTCAGCTTCTTTTAACTTTGCAGTTCCGTCATTGATTTTTGGGGAGTTGTTTGAAGAGTGGGCAGTAAAATACTGTAGCTACATTTCAAATTGATTACAGCCAACAGATGCACCTGGGTCATCATGTGGCATATTGTGCCGGTCCTTGTGGCGTACACACGAGGTCATTGTAGAAGACAAGTGGCCTCCCTTGGCCTGCAAATAACCAAAAATTCTTTGTAGAAATGGTCCCTGTCATCTCACTTGTACCGCCTGATTATTTGAATTGAGAAGGCCAGGATGGAAAGATGACCGTGTTAAATGTGTTATACCATTTGGCAAAAATATAATCAAACTTGGATGTCAGCAGACATTAATGATTCAGTGATGATGTAATTAGTCTCTGGCAGTTCTTACAGGGGTCATGTATCATTTGTTCTGTGCCTGATAAACCATCTGGTATGAAAACTTAGATCCTTGAACTGTGAAAGGGCACAGATTGGTGTTGTGCCAGGACAAGAAGGGCTTTATCTTTTCCTCATAGAGACTTTTAAAATATGTTCAAGCAAATGAAGAGCAAGAAAACTTGATGAATTTAAAAAACTAGATGAATTTAAAATGTATCTTGCCATGTTTGTGTAGGTTTAAATCCCCTTACACCATAAAACTTATGTTTTACAGTATATATAACCACCTGTTTCATATCATTTTCCAGTGAATGCTAAGTGCAAACACTTGTCTTGTATATAATCCCTAGATATTGTTGTCTGTTTATTTAATATATAGTTCATATAATTTCTAAAAATATAATAACTAGAAAATAGCAAATGATGTATATCTGACTGCCCATGTTTTAATATGATGCCTATGAAATACACCTCAGGACTTTCCTGTCTTTAGGGAATATGAGTTTTGTTGATCTATTAGTATTATTATATGTACTTGTTTTTCCACATCTAACTTGTAACTTTCTTGTTCCGGTAAGGATTGATGGAGAGAACCAGCTGACATGACGCATCATGTTTTATTGGTAGTCACTTCTCCTTGTCTCTGAACCCATTAGGGAAAACACCAACTATGTTTTATTACTCTAGGGGTGCATTCAGTCATACATAAGCACATTTTAAAGGTTGAAAATACTCTACACCAGAAGTAACATCAAATATATACCACCAAGCCTCTCAAGTTGAAAATACTTATGACATAGACCAGAGTTCACACACTTGAAGCAGGTCTTCACAGAGTTCACTCATCCATTACATGTTGGGGATGAAGCGCTGATGGTCTTCACTCTCCAGAGTGTGATACTGCACATTATATGCTGAAGTGAACAGTTATTTATGCAGATCTAAATTACAGTTTTGGTAAATCTGTTGTTAAGATGATCAATCAGTGTTTTTGTATCCGCCAAAACAGAGTTTTGCGGATACTATGTTTTCAGCCCCCCGCCGCGGCCATGGCGTAGGTGTCCGGAAAACTCCTCCGTAACTGCTGGGTGGAATTTTACGAAACCTGGGATTATGTTCGGGTCACATGTGAACTGCTGCGCCCCTATTTTGTTTTGACCTCTGACCTTTCCTCTGCACTCTGCGTCCGTTTGTGAGTCTGTTTCCACACATAAACCCACATGTCTCCGGAACCGTTTGACAGATCAGGAAAATTTTTTTGCACAAATGTAGCCCTTGGAGAGCTTTATAACATACACAAAAAATGGTGGCGCCACCTGCAACCATGTTTGCACAGTGTCCATCTGTTCGTCTGCCTTGGGTTAAAATCACTCATATCTCTGCAGTGATTTGACTAATTGTATCCGCCAAAACAGAGTTTTGCGGATACTATGTTTTCAGCTGGCCGCCGCCGCCGCCGCCGCCGCCGCCGCCGCGTAGGTGTCCGGAGAACTCCTCCGTAACCGCTGGGTGGAATTTTCCGAAACCCGGGATTATGTTCGGGTCACATGTGAACTGCTGCGCCCCGATTTTGTTTTGACCTCTGACCTTTCCTCTGGGCTCTGCGTCCGTTTGTGCGTCTGTTTCCACACATAAACCCACATATCTCGGGAACCGTTGGACCGATCAGGAAAATTTTTTTGCACAAATGTAGCCCTCGGAGAGCTTTATAACATACACCAAAAATGGTGGCGCCACCTGCAACCATGTTTGCACAGTGTCCATCTGTTCGTCTGCCTTGGGTTAAAATCACTCATATCTCTGCAGTGACTTGACTAATTCACCTGAAATTCGGCATGCGCAAACATCCTGGATAGCTTTTCTGATTTTATGACAGGTGGAGCCACCTACATTCATGTTTACGCTGCAGACATCCAAGCTCATATCTCGGGAACCGTTTGACCGATCAGGAAAATTCTTTTGCACAAATGTAGCCCTTGGAGAGCTTTATAACATACACCAAAAATGGTGGCGCCACCTGCAACCATGTTTGCACAGTGTCCATCTGTTCGTCTGCCTTGGGTTAAAATCACTCATATCTCTGCAGTGACTTGACTAATTCACCTGAAATTTGGCATGCGTATACATCCTGGATAGCTTATCTGATTTTATGACAGGTGGCGCCACCTACATTCACGTTTACGCTGCAGACATCCAAGCTCATATCTCGGGAACCATTTGACCGATCAGGAAAATTCTTTTGCACAAATGTAGCCCTTGGAGAGCTTTATAACATACACCAAAAATGGTGCCGCTACCAGCAACCATGTTTGCACAGTGTCCATCTGTTTGTCTGCCTTGGGTTAAAATCACTCATATCACTGCAGTGACTTGACTAATTCACCTGAAATTTGGCATGCGTATACATCCTGGATAGCTTTTCTGATTTTATGACAGGTGGCGCCACCTACATTCACGTTTACGCTGCAGACATCCAAGCTCATATCTCAGGAACCGTTTGACCGATCAGGAAAAATTTTTTGCACAAATGTAGCCCTTAGAGAGCTTTATAACATACACAAAAAATGGTGGCGCCACCTGCAACCATGTTTGCACAGTGTCCAGCTGTTCGTCTGCCTTGGGTTAAAATCACTCATATCTCTGCAGTGGTTTGACTAATTCACCTGAAATTCTGCATGCTTATACATCCTGGATAGCTTTTCTGATTTTATGACAGGTGGCGCCACCTACAATCAAGTTTACGCTGCAGACATCCAAGCTCATATCTAGGGAACCGTTTGACCGATTGGGCCAAAATTTTGCATGTGTATAGTTCTCACAAAGCTCTTTATCATACGCTAAACTGGTGGCGCCACCTGCAACCCTTTTTTGCACAGCGTCCATCTGTTTGTCTGCCAAGGGCAAAAATCACTCATATACAATATAGTGGTTTGACTTATCTGCCTTAAATTTTGCATATGTATACAACTTGGACAGCTTTCTGGATTTTTTGGTAGGTAGCGCAACCTACATACACAATTTGGCTGCAGACATCCATGCTGATATGCAACACTTCACCCGTTCCACTCTGATTTAGGCGGATACAAGTAGTCGCTTGTCGACTACCCGTATTCTAGTTCACCTTAAATTCGGCATGCTTATACATCCTGGATAGCTTTTCTGATTTTATGACAGGTGGCGCCACCTACATTCACGTTTACGCTGCAGACATTCAAGCTCATATCTCGGGAACCGTTTGACCGATTGGGCCAAAATTTTGCATGTGTATAGATCTCACATAGCTCTTTATCATACGCAAAACTGGTGGCCCCACCTGCAACCATTTTTGCACAGCTTTCGTCTTTTTGTCTGCCATGGGATAAAATCACTCATATCACGGCAGTGGTTTGATATACCTGCCTAAAATTTTGCAGGTTTATACATCCCCGACAGCTCTCTTGATTTTATGACAGGTGGCGCCACCTGCATTCTAGTTTATGCAGCAGACATCCAAGCTCATATCTTGGGAACCGTTTGACCGATTGGGCCAAAGTTTTGCATGTGTATAGTTCTCACATAGGTCTTTATCATACGCAAAACTGGTGGCGCCACCTTCAACCATTTTCGCACAGCGTCCATCTGTTTGTCTGCCACGGGCTAAAATCACTCATTAACATGTATTGGTTTGACATATCTGCCTCAAACTTTGCATATGTATACAACTTGGACGGCCTTCTGGATTTTGTGGTAGGTGGCGCAACCTACATACACCATTTGGCTGCAGACATCCATGCTAATATGCAACACTTCACTCTATTTCCCCTTGCCACTCAGTCCATGCCTCACTTCACTTGTTCCACTCTGATTTAGGCGGATACATGTAGTCGCTTGTTGACTACCCATATTCTAGTTAAAAATAGTTTGAGTTGTAACTCAGACCCTTATTTATTTGGTATAATTTTGTTGCGTGACAAAAAGTCTTGATCGTTGGTTTCAGATACAATGTAAATTGTACAATGGTAATACTTGGAATTATGAATTCCATGTTTCTTCTTGTTCCATCATTTAATTATAATAAACAGGTAGTTATTCTGACTTGTCATCAGATAGCATGCCAATTAACCTTGTCATAAAATGGTGCAATATAAGCAGGTGTGACAGATCACTCGCCTGATATACATCACAGTGGATGATAAACCGACAGTCACAATAAATCATTTATTAGTGTGTTGCTCCAACACATTCCTGCCAGAAAGGACTGGTGAGTAACTCAGGCAAGTTACATCATGACTCGTCACTGGTTACTGGCTGGATGACATATTTATTTTAGAGCTTCATTGTCTGCTGGGCTAGCTGGTGGACTTGTATCAATTGTCTGATCATGTCTTAAGCAATGGTATCTTTTTAAGGGTGCATGATGTCGAAGTATTGTTAGTGACTTTTGCAGGATTGCAAGTCCCTGTTGTTGACATTATGTTATTGACATGGTTGACATGGGGCTTTCTGATTTATTTTTTTTTCATGAGTAAATTTTCACTGATAAAGATTATTTATTAACAATTTTATTTTTAGTTACTTATAAGGCAGAACATTATAACATCAAAACATTATAATACCAATGCAGATGCTCACATATTAATGGATATGGTAAAATATTTTGTTATTATTGTAACCACTTGAACCTAAATCTGAGTAATCATGCTTCTTTGTAGCTCATTTTACAGAATGATTGACTTTGTATAGGAATACCATTGACCCAACCCACTGTAGATAACCTCTACAAGGTTTTGTTTTGTTGGTCTCAGTATGAAGTGGGAGAGCCTCTCATATCCCCAGGCTCAAATATTGCTGTTCTTTTCCACTTGTGAATTAATGGAGATCCCAGGTTTAGAAGTAAAGTTACTCTGCATGTACACCAGGCTGCATGTTGACATTACTGTTTTAGCCATAGCTATAGGAAGGAGAGATATAAAAACTTTGATGGGTGTGTATGTGAACACAGGCTGGATTATTGTCAGCTTTGATCACTAGGTTTTTTCACCAATCTGACACTGTTGTGCAGGAAAAGGGGCATGAATAGAGAGAGGGACTATTTGGGAAGAACTGCTTGGAGATAGGGCTGAAACGGGTTCAAAATTTTGGACTCGAGTACCTGATAGGCAATACCTGACTCGGACTCGAGTACTCGTAACTATGGCAGCGCTGTAAAGTTAAACGGACATCTATCTGTTTACCGATGCAAAAATACATAAATTTGACTTCATGACGGCTTATAACTTTATCCAAACGAAGGAATAGATATAAATACTAAAATTAAACAGTGGAAAGCTCAATTCCAAAGCATATAACTCATAAATGTAAGTCTCTTAAAAAAAAAACTGTACAGTATGATTATTACTTCGATAATGAATAAATAGGCCCAGACTGCCAGTAAATTTGCAGTAATATTCAGATATGCAGGTACATACACGGGTACTCAAGTCCAAATTTAGGACTTGAGTACTTGGTAAGTATTACCCGGACTCGAGTACTCGAGTACTCCTTTCAGCCCTACTTGGAGAGTACATCTCTAATATCATATGGCTATCTGAGACACTCTTTCGATGTCAGTTAATTTAAACACGATGTTCAGTTTAATTTTACAACAAAATTAAGAATAATTTATTCTAAAGTTAATTTGTCAACATGCTTTGTTTTACGGTTTCAATAATTTGCCAAATAGCCAAGTTTCATGTCTTGGTGAACATTTCTGTATTGCAAGTATGGTACTCATTAAAGAGTAAGGATTGAGTTTGTTAAAAAAAATTGGTTTTCATTAATAATTAACTTGTCTAAATATCAGTTGATTGCATGGATATATAATGTCACCATATTAACTACAAATATTGATTTTATTACTGGTAAGCAGTAGTAAATATAAGATGGTGCCACCTATGATGGACTACCTTTGAGTTCTAAAATGGTATTCTAACTTTCACTTTTTTTTCATTGATCATCTGTATCATGCACAATATGGCACGGACTGCCACAGTGTGAACATTGATCATCTGTATCACGCACAATATGGCACAGACGGCCACAGCGTGAACATTGATCATCTGTATCATGCACAATATGGCACAGACGGCCACAGCGTGAACATTGATCATCTGTATCATGCACAATATGGCACAGACGGCCACAGAGTGAACATTGATCATCTGTATCACGCACAATATGGCACAGACTGCCACAGTGAACATTGATCATCTGTATCATGCACAATAAGGCACAGAAGGCCACAGAGTGAACATTGATCATCTGCATCATGCACAATATGGCACAGACGGCCACAGAGTGAACATTGATCATCTGCATCATGCACAATAAGGCACAAACGGCCACAGAGTGAACATTGATCATCTGCATCATGTACAATATGGCACAGAAGGCCACAGAGTGAACATTGATCATCTGCATCATGCACAATATGGCACAGACGGCCACAGGGTCATTGATCATCTGCATCATACACAATATGGCACAGACGGCCACAGAGTGAACATTGATCATCTGCATCATGCACAATATGGCACAGACGGCCACAGAGTGAACATTGATCATCTGCATCATGCACAATAAGGCACAAACGGCCACAGAGTGAACATTGATCATCTGTATCATGCACAATATGGCTCAAACGGCCACAGAGTGAACATTGATCATCTGTATCATGCACAATATGGCTCAAACGGCCACAGAGTGAACATTGATCATCTGTATCACACACAATATGGCACAGACGGCCACAGAGTGAACATTGATCATCTGTATCATGCACAATATGGCACAGACTGCCACAGAGTGAACATTGATCATCTTTATCACACACAATATGGCACAGACGGCCACAGAGTGAACATTGATCATCTGTATCATGCACAATATGGCACAGACGGCCACAGACTCATTGATCATCTGTATCATGCACAATATGGCACAGACGGCCACAGAGTGAACATTGGTCATCTGTATCATGCACAATATGGCACAGACGGCCACAGAGTGAACATTGATCATCTGTATCATGCACAATATGGCACAGACGGCCACAGAGTGAACATTGATCATCTGTATCGCGCACAATATGGCACTGGCTGCCACAGCGTGAACATAAGATCCCTAAAATCCCTAGTTTTAGAAATATGACCATTGAAATTTCTCACATATTAACTAAATATTGTTGTAGTTTCCATTTTATTTACTCAGGGTGTCATTTGAGAATCCCAGTGATTCTGAGGAATAATGAGAATTCCTCATTACCCTTGGATATATTAGAATTCACATTTATCTTAGGGAAAACCAAGATTCTATAATTATTTTGTTTGATAGACATGAGACGTGCTACTTGTGCTAGAACAATCAGCTTCTGTGTGTTAGTGGTTATCTAACCTTACTGTCACCTTTCACGTTGTTGGTAACACACAACTTGATAAGCTCTAGATTTGTTTCCTGCTTACATCAGCCAGAACCAGCTCAGTTCACTGTAGGACACACTGGTTCTCAATGCTGCTACTGTTGCCAGGGGAGGAGAGATGCTTTTCAAAGGGGTCAGCAAATCTAGGAGTGGGGGGGGGGGGGGGGGATCAAGTCTTTTTAGCGCACCATCACCAAGTCCAGGAGAGCTAATATTGTACCTCCTGGGTTGGTGTCATCTTAAGACACCCCAGGTTAAAATTTTTTGTTACCAACCACTGACCCATCTGCTTTCATATTACACATCTAGGTAATGTATAGGTGGTTATTAATCCCCCATTTGATTTGGGGATTCAAAAGTCAAGATCACAGTCGCCTTTTGTTCATGAACAAGTCAAATTATTTTCATGAGGCTCATTACTCCATTACTAATGAATACATTTCAACTAAACTTAATACACTGATGTACACTGGCAGTACCTAGTACAGTTATTAAAAGTTCTTACCATATCTTAATATCTGGGCCAGTAATGAGAAAAAATTTGTTCAGATCCCAACCCAGCTCAGGTAAAAGTTTTTGTTATCTTTCTATAACTCAGCAACCACTCACCTGATTGCTTTATATTACACATATATGTATCAGATAGATGATTATTAATCCCTCTTATGATTTGGGGATCAAAAGGTCAAAGGTCAAAATAAAGGCCCCCTTAGTTCATGAACAAGTTTGTCTCATTTCTCCATTGCCATTGAAGACATTACCAGTACAGTCGCAATACCTAGCATAGCTATTAAAAGTTTTTTCCATATTTAATTAAGGAATATATTAATAATTAATTAATTAATTAATATAGGATTAAGGGGTCAAAGGTCAAGGTCAAAGGCCCTGCTGGTTCATTAACAAGTCTGGTTAGAGTTTTCTTGTTAGGCTCATTGTTCCATTTGCTGATGAAGATATTTCAATTAAACTTAGTAGACTGATGTACAGTGACAATACCCAGCACAGCTATTAAAACTTTCCCCATATTTTGATTTCTGACCAGTTAGCAACAGGGTAATTGGTTGCAGAGTTAAAAAGAGTAAACCTAAGAAGGAAAATTGCCTTCCATGTTACTGTATCACTGTGAAGAAAAATTGCCTCCTTGTGACTGTTTCACTGAGAACTAAACCCTTTTTACGTTTTTGCATGCAGTACTGGGAGACCTTGCAGTAAGGGTGAAAAAAAGGAGAGAAAAAAGCAGGCATTATGATACAGCCCCTGAATTGAAAGTGTTATAATTATATTGATGGAGGTCAATCCACAAGCCTTTTCAAGATAATTAGGAGGGTGTGGGGCATATGTAGTGATGTCTTAGCCATAACATTTACAGAATTGACAGCCTTGATGAGTGGAGGGCTGCCTTGTTACAGTCAGTGTGTTGGTATATGACATTGTGAATGCACTGATGAATTTTAAAAATCTCTCCCCTCTCATGGTGCACTAAGTGATGACATTTCCACTGGAGATTTTCATGTTGTCTGTTTTAAGTAGTAAATTTTATTTTTAAATATGCTTTCCCAAAAATTCCATCTTTTTATTGTAATCATGGAAATTCATTGACCATTCAGAGTGTGAAATGGAGCATAAATCTGATCAAACTTGGTTTAATTTGTTTGAATGTTTATGAGGCTTTTAGTATAGCGTGTGCCATAAGATTGACTTTTAAGTAATTCTTTCATGGCCCACAGGCCAGTAGAATTTAATGCTCACCATTAAAGGACAACATATTGGTAAGCTATGCAGAGTGATGCCAAACAATACAGCACAGTAAATGAAGATTTGATGTGATAAAGAGTCTTATTGTTTAGAATGGTTATGTCAGCAGAACTACTTCACAGATGGCTTTGTATGGCTCAGTTGATGCTTCTTAATCAATAGTAGCTAGTGGCAGGAGAGGCTTCCCTGGCCCACCAGACGTTTGTCTCCAGCAAGTTGAACCTGTCATCATGAGCACCACAGTGTCTACACACCCGCCACTTCCCTTGGTATTCTAGCCCAGACATTACTTGCCAAATTCTCTACTTGCCATAAGTAAGATGTTAGGATAGTGAATGATTCTGCTTGGTATCTGTGATAGTAAGGATTATCTTCTAGCCATGAGTGAGATAATAGGATAGTCAGTAATTCTGCTTGGTATCTGTGATAGTAAGGATTATCTTCTAGCCATGAGTGAGATAATAGGATAGTCAGTGATTCTGCTTGGTAAATGTGATAGTCAGGATTATCTTGTAGCCATGAGTGAGATAATAGGATAGTCAGTGATTCTGCTTGGTATCTGTGATAGTCAGGATTATCTTCTAGCCATGAGTGAGATAATATGATAGTCAGTGATTCTGCTTGGTATCTGTGATAGTAAGGATTATCTTCTAGCCATGAGTGAGATAATAGGATAGTCAGTGGTTCTGCTTGGTATCTGTGATAGTAAGGATTATCTTCTAGCAATGAGTGAGATAATAGGATAGTCAGTGATTCTGCTTGGTATCTGTGATAGTCAGGATTATCTTCTAGCCATGAGTGAGATAATAGGATAGTCAGTGATTCTGCTTGGTATCTGTGATAGTCAGGATTATCTTCTAGCCATGAGTGAGATAATAGGATAGTCAGTGATTCTGCTTGGTATCTGTGATAGTCAGAATTATCTTCTTGCCATGAGTGAGATAATAGGATAGTGATTCTGATTGGTATCTGTGATAGTAAGGATTATCTTCTAGCCATGAGTGAGATGATAGGATAGTCAGTGATTCTGCTTGGTATCTGTGATAGTAAGGATTATCTTCTAGCCATGAGTGAGATAATAGATTAGTCAGTGATTCTGCTTGGTATCTGTGATAGTAAGGATTATCTTCTAGCCATGAGTGAGATAATAGGATAGTCAGTGATTCTGCTTGGTATCTGTGATAGTAAGGATTATCTTCTAGCCATGAGTGAGATAATAGGATAGTCAGTGATTTTGCTTGGTATCTGTGATAGTAAGGATTATCTTCTAGCCATGAGTGAGATAATAGGATAGTCAGTAATACTGCTTGGTATCTATGATAGTAAGGATTATCTTCTAGCCATGAGTGAGATAATAGGATAGTCAGTGATTCTGCTTGGTATCTGTGTTAGTCAGGGTTAATTTCTAGCCATGAGTGAGATAATAGGATAGTCAGTGATTCTGCTTGGTATCTGTGATAGTCAGGATTATCTTCTACCCATGAGTGAGATAATAGGATAGTCAGTGATTCTGGTTGGTATCTGTGATAGTCAGGATTATCTTCTAGCCATGAGTGAGATAATAGGATAGTCAGTGATTCTGCTTGGTATCTGTGATAGTCAGAATGATCTTCTAGCCATGAGTGAGATAATAGGATAGTGATTCTGCTTGGTATCTGTGATAGTAAGGATTATCTTCAGGCCATGAGTGAGATAATAGGATAGTGATTCTGCTTGGTATCTGTGATAGTAAGGATTATCTTCTAGCCAAGAGTGAGATAATAGGATAGTCAGTGATTTTGCTTGGTATCTGTGATAGTAAGGATTATCTTCTAGCCATGAGTGAGATAATAGGATAGTCAGTAATACTGCTTGGTATCTATGATAGTAAGGATTATCTTCTAGCCATGAGTGAGATAATAGGATAGTCAGTGATTCTGCTTGGTATCTGTGATAGTAAGGATTATCTTCTAGCCATGAGTGAGATAATAGGATAGTCAGTGATTCTGCTTGGTATCTGTGATAGTAAGGATTATCTTCTAGCCATGAGTGAGATAATAGGATAGTCAGTGATTCTGCTTGGTATCTGTGATAGTCAGAATTATCTTCTAGCCATGAGTGAGATAATAGGATAGTCAGTTATTCTGCTTGGTATCTGTGATAGTCAGGATTATCTTGTAGCCATGAGTGAGATAATAGGATAGTCAGTGATTCTGCTTGGTATCTGTGATAGTCAGGGTGTTGTGAACTGTTGCTGTACTAGAGGGACTTCAGTGGGTTTGTTTGACCATCCTGACACAGGTTTTATTGTCTCATCATCATTTCCATCACTGGTTTTCTGTTTTGTAGCCTTCAAAAGCTGGATATTTAATAAAAAGCTCAAAACAACCATTGAAATAGTTAAATGTTTAATAGGATGATGAACATTTTGAGTTAGAACCCCATGATTACTACTAAAATATCAGAAATGTTACTGAAATAGTTAAATGTATCATTGTATCCCCAGACAAAGTCGGGGGATGCTATGTTTTCATACCGCTCCCCCCGCCGCCGTCGCTTATATACTTGGTATATGTATAGATATGGGTAAGAGGACGACGCCTTTTTAAAATGAGGTCATGACCTTTACTAGGAGAGTGTCCTTGACCTTGAATAGTTCCAATTTTGGGGAAAATCACACAAATTCTTTAATATCTCAAGAAATCTTGCTGGGATTTATCTAAAAATCAGGTTGATGGAAGATCATGGATAGGGTTGTCATGTTCCAGAAACTGGTGGCGCCACCTATTATTCTTTACTTGTTTTTGTGCCGTTTAATACCCCCAAAATTGCCACCTTACAGTACTGTGAGCATTATAAGTCAAAAACTAATGGACAGATTTCTTTTATATTATGCATATACATAGGTATGGGTTATGGGATGATGTTTATTTAAATTAGGGTCATGACCTTTCCTATGATAGTGACCTTGAATATTGCCATATATGGTGAAAATCACACACCTCTTATGATATCTCCAGTGTTGATAGCCATATGGATTTCAAACATGACAAATGTATGGCTCACCACTAAAGTAAGAACCCTATAGGTTCTAGGGTCATGAGGTCAAAGATCAAGGTCAATTGACTGGCATTTTAAAAGATACTGTGGATGCATTTTAAGCCAAACTTTCATCCTAGGTCACAGGACCAACATCTTCAACGAGATTGTGGATTGTTAGATAGAAGAAACAATAAATATGCCCAGTGTCAGTATAAGCTGCTAAAAATGGGGGTCTATTCTTAAAGGGGGGGGCCTACTATGTCTGGGGATACTCTGGCACCTGCGGTGCCAAGAAATGTCTAGTTGTCATTGGAGACAAATAGTATTATATTTGCTTATATGGTCAAGCTGATATGTTTGATATAATATGTGTTTATAATAAAAAATTGAGTGTAGTGAATTATTCAAATGTTTTGTTATCATTTGACACAAAATAGGGTTTTGTAAACATATATGCCTGTGTTAGTTTGCCTTATGCAGCAAACCAGTTTATTCACAATGTATATATTTTGATGTTAAACAAAAGGTGTATTTATAAATTAGTATATATTCAACAATATTTGTATGTTCTGTATTTAATAACACAACTCAGGATGAAGCACTGCAGCAGATAGAGTTTGTATGGGTAGAGCCCCGTTTTTTCCGTTTTATAAAAAATTATTTTCCGTTTTAATAAAATCAAAATTCCGGAATTTTCCGTTTTATCTTTATATTTTATGTAATAAAATTGCTACATCTTCTTAAGAGTTAAAACCTTTAAATCCAGATGATTAAATGGATTACGTGTTCAGTAAGCTGTTTAAAATATTTTAAATTTAATTACTGCTAACATTGATGCCATAGTTACTTTACGTATATTTAAATTTATACCTGGTCCTTCGCATAAATGGTTCTTCACAGGCCCACACATAAGTAATCCAGCGCATGTGTTCACTGAATCGGCAAGACAGTTCTCTGCTCTGTAGTGTCTGCGTTTTACCGTCTATCATTTCAAACATTTGAAACAAGTATGGTTATATTATATTCAAAGCTATTTCGCCTCTGAGATGCTATGACATGCGGTTATGCGCAGTTTGAAAGATTTTTTTTAATAAGATATTGGGTGAGAATTTTTTAATTTGTAGTTTAAATCGGCTCTAAATCCGACTTTCCGTCGTATTCCGTGTATTTGATATAATTCTGTTTTTCCGTCGGTTTTTCTGTTAAAACGGAAAAAACGGGGCTCTATATGGCTCAGGTCACCTATCACACCCACTACTACTTTTTGACAATAATTTACCGTAATTTGATAAGTTTTTTTTATAATTAATGTGCATATTTTGTAAAAGGAATATTACGTTGAATATTATCTCGTTAGCGCAGGTGACTGTAATGGGACTGCAGGTGGTCATCTTAGTCGTAACAGTCGACAGGACCCCTGCTACAACAAAGTCTTCCACAAGCTACAACAGGTGGAAGGCTGCCGACAACCAGTGACAAAATCGCTGCAACAAAGGACAATCACCTACGACAAACTACGACCACATCTACGACAAACTACGACCACATCTACGACAACTTACAACCACACTGGTGACAACCTGTGACACCAGAATTGATGCCACATCCACCTAAAAATTTTCAGAAATTTAACTTAGATGTTCCTGCCAAACCCAAATCTTGGTCACTGTGACTTTGGTAGTTTGAGAAATTAAGGACAAACATCTGCTTTCAATTAAAAACATATTTTTACACATCCGAAATGTCTAATATCAAAACTGCTGTTGTTTTGTTCATATAAATTTAGCTTAACTATTATCTTTATATATTTCCTATGTACATGCCAGAAATGAGGTCCATTTTTCGTAATGTATCTCAATAAAATATCAGGAAAGATATTTACTTAACATGGTAACTAAGCTAGAGTTTTTTCAAGCTTATAAACTATATTTAATTCAGATTTAGTTGTATATACCAAAAATAAGGTCAGTATTTTGTAATTGTTTTAAGTATAAATGTAAAATCATGACCTTAAATATTGTCTAACTATGACCATGGCACATTTCCTTCCTGTAAGCATTGTTGATTTCAAATTCATATGATGAACACACATGGATATAAGCTTTAAAAGTCTGAAATTTAAAAGCAGTTGATTAAAAACTGTTGCTTTTATTCAGGTCTTTGCAAGAACTATATAAATAAGTTATATAAATAACTGTAGTTTCCATTAAGCCAGGTTACTGCAGAGGTGATGTTGCCACCTGTGGCTGGTTATGCAGCTTGTTTGGGTGAGCTGATCCAGGTCAGCCAGCCAAGAGCCCCTACAGGTTTCATACATTGCTAGTGGGTATTTTTATATACATATTACAGTCACACAGTTGGAATACTGATACTTTTACAAATATGCTATCATGAGATTCTCCTGCATGTTTCATGTTTTCCATAAATCTGCTCAGTCAGCATGAGTGCTAGGATTTTAAATAATTATTCTCTTTATCAGTTTCACCTGAGCCCCGTGACCCCAAGATTCCTTGTTTTGTAGTTTGTTTCTGCCTTAACACAGTATTTTAAGTGATTTATAACAAGTCAGTTGAGATCTTAGTGTTTTTGAAATGTGTAAGGAGTAAATGTAGGATCAGATTACCTAGCTGTAGGAAATGGGAGTTGCACACAGTAACTTCATTGTCAGATTTATTTACATTCAAGGAGCACTCCAAGAGCTTGCAGTAGACCATGAATGTCAGAGAATGTAATAGCAGAGATCTTATTAATGAGCCTGAATTTTAAAAAGTTCATTTTCATATTCAGTTTTGGAGGCTGGAGGCTCCTCCAAGTTGAATCAAGTTCAAAAACAGGGGACAATGAAATACTGGACTTTTGCACAATCATTCCACAAGTCATACTCTACTAATAATCTCATGAATGAAACAGCATTTATACCCCTTTCACATGGCAAATGCAAACTGGTTTCAAATGATTTTGAATGGCGAGTAGAGTTCACACGGCAATCCTAGGTGTTTTCAAACAGTTTTGGCCAAAACAATTTTAATCCAGCTCAGCAGGTGGTTTCAAACTGTTCTGAATGCAAACTTTTTTATCTGCTACACTCGTGAATACTCTAGATAGGTTTGGACAGTTTTCAGGCAGCGACTTGGTCATAGCACAAATGCGAATGCTTGTGTCAGCATGTTGTTACATTGTTCTACACATGAACTGTACACGTCATGCATTGGTGCTAGATGCCCATGTCAATGTCAATAGATTTAGCCAAACCACTTTGTCCAAATCAGTTTGAAAATATTTTGTGTGTGAAAGGGATGTCATATACACCTAAAAAAGGAACTGTCTTGGGTTTGCATTTGTTTCATTGTGTAACTTGTGTAAGACCAGAAGGATCAGCTGGGTTTAATTGATTTAATATCCAGATTGACTGAGTTAAAACATTGCAGAAGCATTCATGTATGTTTTATAGATATTTTCTCATATACATAGTTGGTCTGATGATCTCCTTTATTTTCCCTTGGTACAACCTGTTCTTTTTAACCCTTTCCCAGGCCATTGTGAGTAGCTAGACCTCTGTGAGTAGCCAGACTCTGTGTGAGTAACCAGGCCTCTTTGTGAGTAGCCAGACCTCTGTGAGTAGCCAGAAATCTGTGTGAGTAGCCAGACCTCTGTGTGAGTAGCCGGACTCTGTGAGTAGCCAGGCTGTGTAAGTAGCCAGGCCTCTGTGTGAGTAGCCAGACCTGTGTGAGTAGCCAGACCTGTGTGAGTAGCCAGACCTCTGTGTGAGTAGCCAGACCTCTGTGTGTGTAGCCAGGCCTCTGTGTGAGTAGCCAGACCTCTGTGTGTGTAGCCAGACCTGTGTGTAGCCAGGCTTGACTCTTTATGGGGAAATAATTAGATTACTGCATATTGTAGTCATTTGCCAGGGGGCTGCTGGCCCAAGCAGCCAATCATTACAGAAATCAATGATTGGGCACACTGCTAACCTGCCTGGATGATTCTCTCATGTTTAAAAACCTGACTGCAGTGTTTTTGTGTTGTTTGTGAGAACTGACTTTATCCGTAACAGCAGTAAAGGTCAGGAGTGTGAACATTTACACTGCAGTCTTGCCTGGACTGATCAATATGAATAGATTGGCATTTCTGAAGCGTTCCTGTGGTCAGGACTTACTTTGATAGAAACACAGATCTGTGGAAAAGACGTTTATGAAAAGACACAGCAGATGGTTAAAAATGCTATAATGGCTGTACGATTATCTGGTCCGGCAGAAGAAGAATCTGGTGCAAGACTTTACACATGAAAGCAGTACATTGGAACATTTCCCCTGTAATTAAAAAAAATAATTGTATAAATTTGTAAAGACTGCAGGCTCCTGTAGATATTATAGTAATTATTGGATCAACATCTCTGAAGATATAGGATACAAAGCTTAAGGTTTCAGTATTTAGGGATATCTAAATCATTGTGTACTGTTTACTGAGATGCCTTTTGTTTTATCCATTGATTAATTTATGTTTGAGGGAACAGACCAAGGCAGAATCATTGCAGAGACCGACCTGTCTTCAAGGTCTGTTCCTAGCACTGTAAACTTAGATGACTGTGTAACTTACCAGTCACTACCTCTTTACCCTGACCTATTGAGAAGATCCAAAAATACAGAAAATAGAGATACAGAGAAATAGATGGTGAACTGCTCTTAGTCTTAGCCAGGATGCAGGATGACTGACCAGCTGGCCTCAGGGAATGACTGACCTACTGACTGACCTAGTGACTGATAGCACTAGATGATACTGGTGGCCTATCACATGCAGGTATTTTGCTTCTGTATATGTAAGGGATGAAATCACTTCTTGTAATCTTTGGATCATGTAAGTGTGAAGAGCTTGTGGCCCATATTTAATGGCTCAGATGCAGGACAGGGGTTTCACTGAGTAAACATTGTTAACTGATAACAAACTGATAACAAGATCTGGGAGGTTGTTTTTTCAGGTTCACTGACTGTACCATTTTCAGCCACTTACAGTTGAAATATACAAATTATATTTAGAACATCTCCGGACTAATTCTTTATTTAGAATATGTAATAAAAAATAGATTTTTCTGGTTTTCATTAGAATTATATAATGGTCAATTACTGTTGTAATGATTATGTTATAGTGTAGATGGGAATCCAGTTGAGTTTGGAACTTGACTAGTTGAGATGGGAATTCCAAGGGCTAACTTCCAGTTTAGATGGGAATTCTCATCTAAATGGTTGAGATGGGAATAGTCACTGTTATTTCAATCTTAACTAGTTGACATTTGAATATTCCAGTGTACACTGGTTAAGATTTGGATATCCAGAAGTGAACCAGTACTTTTGAATATATCCTGAAATACACTAGTTTACTTGGAATATCTAGAATATAGTCAACTGTTTAATTGTTTTACACTTAATAACAAGTGAAGTAGACATATGATACCTTAATGTAGACTAGCTGGTGTTGTCACTCTTGACACAAGCTAGTCTACATTAAGGTATCATATGTCTATTTCACTTACTCATAATCATATATACAGACTAGCATGGCAATTCAAACCTTATACACTTAATAACAAATGTTTTTAAATTAAGTAACTGATAAAAGGATTGTTTTTGTTATTATGATAATTAATGAATATTTAAATTTATGATATTTTGGCATGATTTTATCTAGTTTGAAATAAAAACTGCAGCTAGATTTCATTGTTCATTGATGTATATGCTCTGTGGTCTCCACTCTCCAGCTGATGTTCTTAAATCTAGGTTAACATCAGAAGGTCTCAGCCAAAAGTGTGCTAATGTCCAACCAGCATTATAAATGGGTACTGGTTTTAGTGCCATCTGTGTATGGTGGGCACAATGTGTGAGCTACAGAGCTACCACCAGCAAGTTAATTGTAAGGTCTTCTGTGTGCAGTGGACTTACAACCTGCAACTTTAACTTTTAAACTGGCTCAGGTGAAATTAGATTTAAATTTTAACTCAGATTTTAAATAAACCTTGAGAAACTGCTTTATGTTGCAGTTTTGCATGGCTAAATTTAAAATCTGTCTGGGTGAGAATTTCAGTTTTCATACTGATGTATATTTTATGTTCTTTTCATATAATGAATACACAGATTTAAACTTTTAAAGATCTATGATGTGAATGTACGCAATCACATTTTCTACATGAATGTAATATTTATAACACAAATTTTATTATAGGTTTATTCCTATATGATTTTCTTGGCTGATAGATACCTGTGTACATTGGCGGGTGGTTGGGTTTTCCTGTTCTTGAACAGCATCAGTTCTACAGTATAGTATAATGCTGGCTGTGACTGTCTGCAAGGGTGTTGGTTGCAGAATGCTGTAATTGGAAGGTCTGTATCATGATATGACAGCCACTTAGCCAGCATTTTAAACTTGCGCATCAAGTGATGTACATGGCTTTATCTGTAGCACAAGAGCTGATGAATGAACTAACTGGCTTATCAGTTTTTGAACTATAATCACAGAACGAATGATTGAATGGAATTTTTTACACAACAGTGGCTTGTGGTTGAAGCAGCTGTTAGATGTTTTTATTCTGATTGATTTATTCATGGGTTTGGATAAAAAGTTTTACATGTTCATAATAAAACACATATTGTCCCCTGGTGGACATGTCTACTCAGGGTCAAGACATACTCCAGTGTCATCTCTCCTTTGTTCTGATAAGGAACTCTTCAGATGATTGGCATGGTTCAACATTTCAAGGAATCTGCAGGTCAGGGGCTACCATATTTTGGTTCAGGCTGTTAGTTTGTGAGAAAAGGAAGCCCAAAAGGTCTGTAACAGTCCAACTATATCTCATGACATGAAGCAACCCATACAGCAGTTGTGTTATTTTGGATTTTTCTTAACTTGATTTCAGTTTTTGTCCAACTTTTCAAAAGTTTTTCTTTCACTTGGTTGATTTTGAAATTATTGACAGTGAACAGGAATGGGAGGTGTGAGAATTTCCTTTGGAATCATATTGGTCTATATATGTTGAGGCCCAGATTAGAATCTGGTCCAATTTATAACTTGGCCAGCCCAGATTAAAATTTTGATTTCGATTGGCCAAGATCAAAATTTTAATCTGGGCCAGACCAGTTTTAAACTGGGCCAGCCCAATTAAAATTCTAATCTGGGATCTAAGCTAGTTCAGATTACAATTCTGTGGTAAAGACTTCAGGATGGAATTCTGGTCTGGACTGATTTTAAACTGGGCTAGCCCAGATTAGAATTTTGATCTGGGCAAGTCAAGTTTACAGTCCTGTGGTGGACTGATTTTATACTGGGCTAGCCAAGATCAGAATACTAAGCTACCCCTAGGCTGGCTTCAGTTACCCTATATTTTATCTAGCTGGTCTTTAATCAATTTCGAGAATTTGCAAAAGATTGCAATTCCATAATAATTAATATTTCATAGATTTTATTTCATATTCTATAAAATTGCCATTGGTTTGATCTTTGTTATATTTATGTTGTAATTTTACCTCTTGTGTGAAATGACTAATATATAATTGATAAAATAATCATGTTAAATATTGGTACTTAACAGCTGAAAAATAAAAATATAGCTTGCAGACCATTTGCATTAATTCAGCAAACCTAAACAAAATTTAATCATTAATTATTAATATATATTACCAAATATATTAAACCTAGATTAGGATTCTGAATTGAGCTGGCCTGGTTTAAAATCAGTCCACCACAGGATTGTAATCTTGACTGGCACAGATCAAAATTCTAATCATGGCTGGGCTATTTTAAAATCAGTCTAGACCAGATTTCAATTGTAAAGTCTTCACCACCCAATTGTAATCTGGACTAGCTTAGATCAAAATTTTAATCTGGTGTGGCGTAGTTTTACATTGGACCATATTCTAATCAGAGCCTCGACATTTAGACATTGATGTGTACACAAGTTTCCTTTTAATATTAGCTTCTTATAACATGTAAACCAACAAGGTTTGCATCCTTAAATACTGCAAATAGTTCCTACTTTACATACAAAACATAGGCCTGTTGATTTCCTGGTGGGCTCACTGACCTGTAGAGTTCTCTGTTGACATCACAAAAATGCTGCTGAGCAAAGGATGAGAATGCTGACTTAGTGCAGATAGTGGACAATCCCACGGGCGGCTGAATGACTCCACTAGTGGTCTTGTAACAATATGATTTTATGCTCAGCCCCATAGATTTGTTTGGTAAATTCTTTTGACACCCATACTGAATGCCATGGCAGTCCGCTGTAAGTGGTTGTTTGGCATGGGGGTCATAAGAGAGCCTGTTGGTGTTGTTCAAGTACACAGGCATGACCATAGTCCCTCCCTCCACTTGTATTTGACCTTTGATTCCTGGCCAGAGACTGACCACAATGGTCAATGTGAAAAGATTGATGCCAAGTGATGGCCAGGCCAGCTTACACTCAGGGCACGCAGCTTACACAGTTAAGCCCCAACACTTGATAACTGTTATATTTTTAGCATCTTTCTGGAATGCCTTCTTTGCAGATATTTTGGTGTGCCTGGGTAAGATGTTAAGTCACAAGGACTGCCTTCTTCATGACATCATGTCTATGGTTGAGGGGAGAATAAATACTTTTGTCTCCAGGTAAAGACTTGACAACTTGAACTTTGATTTTACATCCATACCTTGATCAGTTTGACTGGTGGGGCTTAATTTTATTTGACAAGTTATGCAATCATGTCAAAATTCTGTCTTCATCATCAAATAATATGGACATTTCAAACATATATACAATTATCTTCATATAGATGTCAGGGCCTATATATCTCAGTTATGTTCCAGTCCAGTCTAAATCCCATTTGGTGTTTCTGCTACAAAGCGAACTATGAATCAGATCAGTCCACTTTATTTCTCATACCTTCCACAGAAAGCAAAGCTGTATAGGTAGGCATTCTCCACAAAGTGGTGCCCTCTATAGTTACAGATTGGAGACAACAATCAATTTGTATTAAATGAGGTTGATGAAGAGAATTTGTCTCATCTAGCTGAAGCCTTTATTTAGCATTTACTCCTTAAATGTCATCCAGTTCAGTTGAATCATTTGAAGGTAGGACAAAATGTGTGGCAAATGGCCTGTGCTGTTGTCCTGGGTCTCAGATGTCAGGTTCTTGGTTTGAGTCACAAGGAGTGCTCATTAACTACTCATTAACTAATTGCCATGACCACTTAATCGTTCTAAGATTGGACACAGATGTACAATATTTAATATAACAATAGTAAGCTGAATTAATATAGGATATATAGTGAATACTGATTCATTGAATCCTGTTGGCTGATGTCAGTACAGGTTTGTACAGAACTATCACTGCCACTCAGACACCTTGTAGTCAGCTGAAGCATGTTGTATTATGTGATCGGGCCACCAGTCTCATTATTCATGTTGAGTCCTCCCACCACGCATGATAAACTCAACAGCTGGCACACTAGAGCTAGCTCTTGTTGATGGATGTTGAAACGGCAGGTCACAACCGAGAGACCAGAGGAGAACACTGCCTGATTACGACTTGTGAAATAACACCAGGCAAATTAACCAACAGAATCCTTGCCCAGTAACTGGTATTGAACACTCGGCTGATATCCCCCGGTTTGTTGCACAGTCTAAAAGTAAATGCAAAGTTTTTGTTGGTGTGTGCTTCAGTGATGGTATGAAGGGGTTAAGGTGAAAAGGGTTCAACATTACTCTCCATACTACTTGGGCAAGTACAGGGTGACCACTCACTTAGAGCAGATCAGGTAGGAAATGACCAGACAGACACTGCCTCACAGTCAGAGAAGGTATGATGATGGCGAGCCTGTTATTGATGTCAGATATTGTGATGTGGTGTACTCACAGTGATCTTGGCTGGATACTTCACAATGTTATTATGGATATGACTTGTTTGGTTTCACGGTTTGGTTACTCAGTTACTTACTCAGGGAATTCAGTTTAGATTCAGATCTGGCAAAAATGAGAACTCATTTATCAAGGAAAGAACACAGATCATTTCGTGCAAGCTTTTAACTTGGACTTTTATTTTGAAAATATTGTTTCTTTTAATTCTTTTTAAAAAAGAAACTATATTTCTTTCACATTAATTCTGTACTATACAAAAAAAGCAAATTATGTTAATAAATAAGATGTATACTACTGTAAGTTGGGATAAGTGTCATATTATCCAATTCCTTTTTTTTCTTTATTTTTTTGTATTTTAATAATGGCAAATACAGGTTCTTGCCACAGAATAAAACTAAAATTGGTGTTTATCATTATAAATATTCTTAACCTTCCTGCCTACTAAAGGCTATCATTGTACCCGCCAGACAAAGTCGGAGATACTGTGACAGTCCTGCTGCCACAGAAAAACCTTGTGAGCAACAAAACTTAAAACATATTGCTCAGATATTTATCAAACATGACATATGTACTATAGATATGAGTGAGAGGAAGAAGCTTATTGTATCCCCGCAGCGTTCGTTTCTGGAATAGAACTCTGGGACTACTGGACAGATTTTTCCAAAACTTTACACAATTATTGGGTCAAATGTGAACTGGTGCCAAAATATTTTGTGTTTACCTCTGACCTTTCCTCTCTCCAGTGCATCCATCTGCGCATGTGTTTTGACACATTAATCCATATAACTTCGGACTCATTTGACCAATCAGGAAAAAATTTTTGCACAAATGAAGCCCTTGGATAGCTTTATAACATACATAAAAATGGTGGTGCCATCTGCAACCATTTTTGCACAGTGTCCAGCTATTCATCTGCCTTGGGATAAAATCACTTATATCTCTGCAGTGAATGGACTTATTCACCTGAAATTTTGTATGTATTTTCATCTTGGATAGCTTTTTAGATTTTATGACAGTTGGCGCCACCTACATTGACATTTATGCTGCAGACATACAAGCTAATATCTCGGGAACCGTCTGACCGATTGGGCCAAAATTATGCATATGTATAGATCTCACATAGCTCTTTACCATATGCAAAACTGGTGGCGCCACTTCCAACCATTTCGCACAGCGTCTGTCTGTTTGTCTGCCGTGGGACAAAATAACTCATATCTCGGCAATGGTTTGACTTATCTGCCTAAAATTTTGCATGTATATACATCATGGATAGCTTTTTCGATTTTGTGGCAGGTGGCACCACCTACTTTAACGTTCAGGCTGCAGACATCCAAGCTTATATCTCAGGAACTGTCTGACCGATTGGGCCAAAAGTTTGCATGTGTATAGATCTCACATAACTCTTTATCATACGCAAAACTGGTGGCACCACCTGCAACCATTTTTGCACAGTGTCTGTCTGTTCATCTGCCTTGGGATAAAATCACTCATCTCAGCAGTGGTTTGACTTGCCCACCTGAAAGTTTGCATGTGTATACATCTTGGACAGCTTTCTCGTTTTTATGACAGGTGGGGCCACCTACATTCACTTTTACGCTGCAGACATCCATGCTAATATGCAAAACACCTCGCTCTATTCCCCTTGCAACTCAATCCATGCCTCACTTCACCCGTCCCACTCTGATTTCGGCGGATACAAGTAGTCGATTGTCGTCTACCCTTATTTCTAGTTATCATTTTATGTGACTGCTGTTGGGTATGTTGACTCGCTCTGATGAGCCTTAATTAAGAACATTTGAGGTATAATTCTTAGGTAGTAATTCTTGTTGTCTTGTATTTCCTCCTGCCATGTAAGAATAGTCACCAGTTCACCCTGACAGCCTGACATACGTGATTTATGTATACGTGTACCTATACACTGAAGCTGGGCCAGGAGGGAAAAGGGCTGGAGCTGTCCTGGACAAGTACAGCAAGTTGAGCCTGCAGCACCAGCACTCTACAGCATCAGACAAGAACTATTGACCAGTCAGGCTTAGTGTAATGTGGCCATCTTATGTTTACTGAGTACTGCTCAACTACCTCTGTTGTCTGACTGGAGGGGGCTAAAACATGATTTACTCCAGTAGTAGAACTGGTGAAGCATCAACTAACAAAGGGACTTCTAGCATCAGGTTATCAGCAATTGACATGTACATACTAAGACTTTTAACATCAGATTATCAGCTGTAAAGATGTACAATATTGTACATGCTCAGACTTTTAACATCAGGTTATCAGCTGTAAACATGTACAATATTGTACATACTCAGACTTTTTACATCAGGTTATCAGCTGTAAGCATGTACACACTTGTACTTTTTTTTGCCATACTTATATGTTGTCCATTCCTGATATACTGTGCAGTGTACATTGACATTTATCATAGATATTCTTTTTATGTTTTTATAATAAACATTTTATGTGTTTGTCATTATTTGGCACATGTTTACTTGGCTCAGCTGACCTTGTATATGAAGATAACTGTTTAAATTCAAAGCATTTGAAGAAAATGATACAATTGGATCTTGTTGTGTATCACAGTATGATAAGTGGAAGTGCCTCTATTTTTTACAATACATTCTGCGTATGGCATGTAGCATTGTACGGTTTTGTACCTGTCTCAGTGTCTGGTAACCACAGTGTGTCAGCCGTTATTAACTAGATGTTGCTCATTACCTGTTATGGGCAAGTTTCAAAACTTAAATTTCTGTTTAATAATCTAATAATCATACTAATAAATAATTTAATAATCATACTTTTAATTCATACATGTATATAGAATTCCTTAGAATCGTAACATCCAAACCTGCATGATCAGTTGGTAGACATATTACAAGCAGGAAGCACACATGAACAAATTACTCAAAATACTTATTTATGATCACAAAACATTGTGGTAAGGAATGCATTGTTGCGACATCATCCTGGGGAAGAGGGAGTTTAATTAAATGGCAGAAACAAAAAAAAAGAAACAAAAAAAAAAAACCAGAGCATGTACTCAGTGTGGATCAGATAAGCAGCATCAATAAAATACTTTAATTTATTAGTTTAACATAATGCCACATTAATTAGTTGTGAAACATAACAAGATACCACATACTAAAGTTATGTTTTGTAAATAATATAAGTGTATATAATAAAACTGATGAAATATTATAATTATTCACAATTATTACTTTATATTTATATTGTGTAGTTTGTGAAAAAAACGGTTAAACCCACAGTAATTAATCCATTACTGGAACATATTCTAAAGTAATCACATATTTAAAAACTAATTACAAGGTACTACCTAGCTCTTTGAGGATAACCCTTTGGTGCAATATTGTGGTTTAGCACTTCAACAATCAGCAGGGAAACTAAGAGAAGACTCTAGTCAGAGAGCTGACATTGAACTAACCACCAGATGTAGCTTGGTGCCGTTGCAGGTTATGATGGTGGTGTCAGCACTGTGATTGATTGGTAGATCATGGCCTATAGTAGCAGGATTGTTCATCTGTAGTAGGAGGCTAGCAGCAGCTGACTGTACAGAAAACACAAATAGAAGTGTGCATACAGCAGGCCACCTACACCCACTTGTCTTTCGTTGACCATCTGACCTGTTACCACCTAGTACAGCTTGCTTCATGGCCTAGATAAGCAAATGAAATGCAGCAATCTCTTAGGTTGTATAAGAAATGCAACAAGCTCTAAGGTTGTTTAAGAAATGCAGCTATCTTCAAGGTTGTTTAAGAAATGCAGCAATTTGTAAGGTTGTTTCAAGCATTTAGTTAAAGGCCACAAGAAACTTAAATGGAATGATTATCTACCAGTCAGCATATAATCTTGACCATATTTACTCAGGTTGCAGTCCTGGGGTGTGTTGCAATAAGGTGACTTAAGTCATGTAGGTGACTTAAGCCCAGGGGCATCTGTGTGTCACCATGGTAACCATTATGACGTCACAATTGTAATCATGGTATTTAGGCCCCCAACTGGGCTTAAGTCCAGTAAAATGTTATTGCAACAGGCCCCTGGTCTTGGATTTCCGAGCAAAGAGAATTGTTCCATTGTTTCTGATAAAATTTAAGGTTAGTCCAGCCAAAACTCTGTCAGGTTATTTAATTGCAAAATTTTCATCAAATTTATTTGAATTGAATTCAGATTGAGAGTAACTCATATCATGAATGAAGTTAGTGGTTTAATCCTTATATTTGAAAACACTAATTTTCTCAATCCTCAGCACTGTCTCACCATCCCCCTGTCCATCTGTTATGTCTGTGAACAGTTCAAATGAAGTGCTGTCTCTCAAAGATCTCCTCACCTGGTTTGGTCGCGTCTAGTTGATTTTTTATTTTTTTATACTTTATAATTTTCAAACATTTAAATATTTGATAATTTTTATTATATGAAACTTGTTGGTAATTTTGTTTGTTGCAGCATATTTCGTTATCAATTTATTATTAAACATATTTTTGCAAATGTTTTCTGTATCTTGTTTCTGCTCTAGCCATGAACTAAATTTCTTTACTATTAACATACCTTATTTTACTATTAATATACCTTATTTAGGTATTTATCATGTATAATTCAAAATAATTCTTGCATTTTTGCAAAACACCTTAGGTGATATACACCATACAAGGCAGAAGTTTTGAATTTATTAAGTTAATAGATTTCATTTTAGGCTAGACTTGTATGTACTAAGGTCAGGCAAAAAAATAGTTCTATGGACTGAGGGTGGTTAAAAAACAAATACTGGTCAATACAAATTGTATGGAATTCCACTGACATGAAGGATATACTGAATTTGACAACAAATTCTAGGGCTAGTGAAGATGAACCATCATTGTGTCTTGAATGTTTAAGATGAGAGCACTTACTTACAACAATACTTCAAAGGATTTAGCATGCATCCCCCCCCCCCAATAAAAAAGATATGCATAAGACAGGAGCACTGTTTGTGTGGAACAAATATTCTTTTTATTGCCTGATTTTACTTTTTATAAATATATCAAATCACTTTTTATCATATTTTACAGATGTCTGTATATGTGTATTCTGATTTCTACTCTGTATTACGCTGTGTCAAGGCCCAGATCCCAATCTGGACCAATCTGTGATTGGTCCAGACCAAATCGCTATTGGTATTCAGTCCAGCCTTAACCCCAATTGGGATCTGGGCTTGACCATTTGCTGATTTGTCTTGACCATTTTTCCAGTTAGTCCAGACCAAATCCTGCTGTTTCAGACTGAGTTGACATTATACTTAATAATGCCTTCAGCACTTACCTCTGATTTAATTAAGACAAATTCACCTTACTTCAGCCAACCCATAACTTAAGTCAAATTTATGCCAGGCCAAACTTCAAATACATATGAGTTAGTTGAACACCTGAATATCAGTAGGACAGATACCTGACATGAATTAATTAAAGGAATAAAACAATAACTGATTTTTGTTGGACAACTTAACCTTTGTAAAAAGTTTGTAATGTGTTAAACTTTATGATTAAAACTGGTTCTGGCTTGTATTACCCACATGCATAATGTATGTTTGAATCAAAATAGTAAAATTCTCTATATGAAATAAACAAAAACATTTTATAAATAAAGATTTTTCACTGATTTGATAATCTATAATCTATGTCAAGGCCCAGTTCCAGATCTGGACCAATCATACCTTGTGGACATGCAGTTAGCAAATAGATAAAAGTTGTGAGCTGAATCCCGCATACGGGTCGCAATAACTTTCAACAGATTAGACAGGAAGTCGTTCTCTTTGTTTTTAATTAAAGATAGGGTTTAGGCCAGACAGAATCGCAATCGAGATATGGTTTGGACCAATTTGGATCAGACCAGATCCGTATCAAGATTTGGTCAAGATTAAACCCCAATCAGGATTTGGTCTGGGCCAAACACCGATTGGTCCAGATTGGGATCGGGGCCTTGAAAGCTACATCAATTTTCATGCTGTCTTCAGAAAAAAAAATCCTCACTCAAAACATCCGAGATTGTGATTCAGTGAAAAAATATAAATGAGGGATTGCGGTTGTGCAGATAAATGTGGTCAGCACCTGATAAAAAGTTGGTTGTAGTTACCTTGGCTGTGGCCTCTGAGCCTGTGGACCTGTTTTTCTGTGGGGGTGAATTGTTTAGTTGTTCAGGTTGGGGATCGAATTCCCATCAGGATGTGTTTGTTTGTAACTGTGAGTGCATGTCTGTGAGTTATCAGAGTGATACCAAAAATACAAAGCTGCCACAGCAAGGGGCTGGGTCTTCAATAAACATGAGTGTGTGAGCAGCACCAAGTAACAGGTCTAAAACTAGTGCCATCTACTGGACATTCTAACAAACCACTTAATACTGAGTACTGAATTCATTACAGCTCAACATTGTGTGTCTTCTAAATATTGCTATTCAAGAATAAATGTTAAGCTATATTTGTAATTCATTTATGTCACTTTTTGTCTGTGTCAGTAATTACAGAATCTGATTTCCTGAGGGTTTCCTGTTCATCGTCCAAGTCATGGAGTTACTTCACAGTTGTTCATCATGTGACTACTGTATTTCCTTGGTCACTGGCAGGCCTTAGTAGTCGCATGCCTTGTTTAGTAGCTGGGTAAAAACAATGTCTAAGAAATTAAATGCCCATGTTGCATGAATTTTTGTGTGTTAACACTTTCTTTTAACTACATGTCATGCCTATTTTTTCCATACCAGGCAGCAAATTTTCCCGATTTGTCCATTATGGCTACAGCTGATCACAAATCTTAGCAAACGTGACACAAATATAATTTCAACATTGATGTTAAGGGATGGCTCTGTATACTGTTTAGTATATTGTGGTGTAGCTAGAACAAACAGTCATACAGGCTGGCTCTGTATACTGTGGAGCAGCTAGAACAATCAGTCATACAGGCTGAGGGATGTACAGGAGAATGTTATTTTGGCTCTGTATACTGTGGAGCAGCTAGAACAATTGGTCATACAGGCTGAGGAATGTACAGGAGAATGTTATTTTGGCTCTGTATACTGTGGAGCAGCTAGAACAATCAGTCATACAGGCTGACAATATACAGAAGAATGTTATTTTGGCTCTGTATACTGTGGAGCAGCTAGAACAATCAGTCATACAGGCTGAGGGATGTACAGGAGAATGTTATTTTGGCTCTGTATACTGTGGAGCAGCTAGAACAATCAGTCATACAGGCTGAGGGATGTACAGGAGAATGTTATTTTGGCTCTGTATACTGTGGAGCAGCTAGAACAATCGGTCATACAGGCTGAGGGATGTACAGGAGAATGTTATTTTGGCTCTGTATACTATGGAGCAGCTAGAACAATCAGTCATTCAGGCTGAGGGATGTACAGGAGAATGTTATTTTGGTTCTGTATACTGTGGAGCAGCTAGAACAATCAGTCATACAGGCTGAGGGATGTACAGGAGAATGTTATTTTGGCTCTGTATACTATGGAGCATCTAGAACAATCAGTCATTCAGGCTGAAGGATGTACAGGAGAATGTTATTTTGGCTCTGTATACTGTGGAGCAGCTAGAACAATCAGTCATACAGGCTGAGGGATGTACAGGAGAATGTTATTTTGGCTCTGTATACTGTGGAGCATCTAGAACAATCAGTCATTCAGGCTGAGGGATGTACAGGAGAATGTTATTTTGGCTCTGTATACTGTGGAGCAGCTAGAACAATCAGTCATACAGGCTGACGGATGTACAGGAGAATGTTATTTTGGCTCTGTATACTGTGGAGCAGTTAGAACAATCAGTCATACAGGCTGAGGGATGATCAGGAGAATGTTATTTTGGCTCTGTATACTGTGGAGCAGCTAGAACAATCAGTCATACAGGCTGAGGGATGTACAGGAGAATGTTATTTTGGCTCTGTATACTGTGGAGCAGCTAGAACAATCAGTCATACAGGCTGAGGGATGTACAGGAAAAAAGTTATTTTGGCTCTGTATACTGTGGAGCAGCTAGAACAATCAGTCATACAGGCCTAGGGATGTACAGGAGAATGTTATTTTGGCTCTGTATACTGTGGAGCATCTAGAACAATCAGTCATTCAGGCTGAGGGATGTACAGGAGAATGTAATTTTGGCTCTGTATACTGTGGAGCAGCTAGAACAATTGGTCATTCAGGCTGAGGGATGTACAGGAGAATGTTATTTTGGCTCTGTATACTGTGGAGCAGCTAGAACAATCAGCCGTACAGGCTGAGGGATGTACAGGAGAATGTTATTTTGGCTCTGTATACTGTGGAGCAGCTAGAACAATCAGTCATTCAGGCTGACGGATGTAAGGGTGATAGGTGACTGGTGACTAGGAAGTCTATTGTATCAGAACTAACACAAGCAGCAGGTCTGAAAATTGGTATTTAGTGCCAATTGATGAGTGAGATAGTGACAGTATTGTGGCGGGTAAACCAGGAAAGGAGACTGTTGGGCCATCGATGTCTGGGAGAGGGAGGAGAGTGCGGGAGGAGCTGGCTGGCCGCCAGATCAATAACATGTGCTGTCCTGAGGGAGCCGCAATACAGTGGCACCCGTGAATATTCACAATGAATTATTTGGCCAAGCCATCTAACAATAGCACAGATAGGGGTGTATCCTGGGTGTCCAGATCCCCTTATTAATCAGGTTTAGCTGATCAGTTATGAGCTTGGTGAGGATAGTCACTTTGTCATCAACTAGGTTGTTTCCTGGTGTCAGAGTGGCCAGGAGTCACCAGGTTTGTTGGTAGATCTAATTTCAGGCATATGGCCATGAGGATTATCTTCTCTTCCAGTCAGCTTCCCAGAAAATTCTATCTGTGAAGTATTACTGTAGAATGGTTTGAGTTGAGGGACTGTTTGAGCCCTCTGTGGAAGCGAGGTGTTACCCATAACTGTCCATCAAACAAGGCATCAAACATGCTCGGTATCACGCAAACAGCCACAAGGTCCATGAGAACGCAGTAATGGTGGCTGCCAGGACTCCTGCTAGTGATTTGTGAAATCTGCATATACCTGTGTGTTAGATCTCCAACTTAAGTGCTGTTTTTACATCTGCCTGGAGACTGGGACCTGGGCATGCTCCTCGTGACCTTGATGCACAGTGAATACTGGTGTAGCCTGTTATTTCACTTACAAACTGCTGTTATTTTTAGGGCAGGGGTGGTGGTTGAAAATCTCTTTAAAGATTCCATTACATTTACTTGTTTATTATTGTATAGTTGATATGGGTAGGTTTACAGCCATTCTTGTTCTTGTTTATATCTGAGCCTGTGACAAAGAAGCTTAACATACTTCCATGCTGTTACCTTGAGCCATGAGTATTTTAGTTAAGGTGGAAAAAATATGATTCCTCATGTTTTTAGCTCAGCTGACTATAAGTCATCTGAGCTATAGTCGTGGTCCATGGTCCGTCGTCCGTCCGTCTGTCCGTCCATCCGTAGATGTGGCACGTTTTGAAACCGTAAGACCTAGGAATCCAAAATTTGGCATAGTGTTAGATGTCCCCAAGATCTCCTACCAAGCCGAAAACTGGGTCTTTGCGACTTTGTTCCTTTGAGAAATTAAGGAAAAACCTCAATTTTTTATTAAAAACCTATTTTCACACTTCAGAGCTGCCTAATATCAAAACCACTCATCTGTTTTTCCTCATATTTACCATAAATATTCCTCTATATAGTTCCTATGAACATGCCTGAAATTATGTCTGTATTATATAATTAAAAAAAGTTATGGGCCAGAACATAATGCATTTTGTAAAAAATCAGGAAAGATATTTGATCACTTAACACAAAACTTGTTAAAGCTATGGACTTTTTTTCAAGTAATATAACTTTAATTAATCAAAATTAAATTGTATACCCAAAATTAGATCAAAATCTTTTAAATTGTTTAAAATATTAACAAAAATAAAAAATTGGTACCTTAAATTTTGCCTAACTTTGACCATGGCACGTTTTTTTCCTGTAAGTATTGTGGATTTAATTTTCTCAGCATGTTTTTGTTAGCATTTTGTCTGTTAACACCAAAAATTTGAAACCAGTTGATCAAAAACT
Source organism: Sipunculus nudus (assembly GCA_026874595.1). Lineage (NCBI taxonomy): Eukaryota > Metazoa > Annelida > Sipuncula > Golfingiida > Sipunculidae > Sipunculus > Sipunculus nudus. Next base: position 51,203,099 of record CM049312.1, read on the forward strand.
GTAGATTTTATTCAAGTTTTCAAGCACCATGTAACATATTGTTTACATCAGGCTAGTGTTATGCAGTTAGCAAGAGCTCAGCTCCCAAGCTCTCAGTTCCTAAAATTTGGCATACAATAAGATGTCTCCAAAATCCCCTACCATGCCAAGAATTTGAGATATTAATGAAAAACTTCATTTTTCCATTGAAAACCCATTGTTACACTTCAGTACTGCCTAATATCAAAACCACTGATCTGACTTTAATCATATATAATATACATGTTTTTCTATACATTCTCTGTGCACATGCCAGAAATGATGTCAGTATTGCGTAATTGTTTTAAGTTATGGGCCCAAACATAATGCACTTTGTAAAAAATCAAGAAATATATTTACTCCCTTAATAAGGGGCTTGCTGAAGCTAGAGATTTTTTGTCATGGATGTAACATTATTTAATCAAGATTCAATTGAATACCCAAAATTAGTTTTTAATTTTTTTAATTTTATAAGTTATTAGTATAAATATAAAATTAGTACCTTAAATTTTGCCCAATTTTGACCATTTCACGTTTGTTTCTTGTGAGCTCTGTTTATATAATTTTCATATCATGCACACATAAGGATTTCAGCTTTTTAGTTTAGAAAGCTGAAAGAAATTGGCCAAAAATTGTAGCTTTTATTAATGTTTTTATGAGACCATGTCAGACCTTGGCTCTCTCCAGCCACTCTTGAGTCACCTGTATGTTGACCTTGTTGAACTTTCAGCAAATTATGCACGCTTGAGGCGAGGCATATATGGGGGCAGCCAGGCAGCTTATGGCCAGCCACAGTTGATCCAGGTGTCCAACCCAACTCATCTAGTAGTTTTAACCAACAACATAACAATAAACAATAAATTAATCAATTTTTATTGGTTTTTAATAACAAATTAAAGAAAAATAGAAAAGGAATTTGTTAGTTTATAATAATAGGGAATTAACTTCAGTTACTGATGATATAAGAATCTTGTATCGATGGATAGAATGTCACGTATTCCAAATAACACCATGCAGTTACCTATGGCATTTTTTCAGTTCAATTTTAATAATAAAAAAGTAAATCATATTATTCATTACTAATCATTAGGGATCATATGAAGGAAATTAATGATAGACAAAGATGCAGTTGATAATATTAATCTAGATTCCTACTGTGTCTAGTGTGTACATTGATGTGAAATTAATCCAAAATGAATATATTACATTTATTTATTTTTAATATAAATAAAAGCCATAAAACCAGGTACTTATGATCATTATTTAAATATGTGAATTTTGTACATTCTGGATTCTCAACACCATTGTTTGGTGAAAACTGAATAAATACCAGACATGGTGGGAATACTTTGCAATTGTATTTAAATACAAATATGAATATGTACTCCATTATAAAATTTCTTGCATAAAGAATGGGAATTCAGGTAAAAATGAAAGTATATGAATGCCAGTGCAAATACTTTCCAAATGTATTAATGAATGCATTCATGAATATATTCTTTAATATTATTTTAATAATCATTTCAGTTATATTTCATTTTAAAAATCATACGATTCTCTTATTATTTTTAATAAAAATTATATCTGGGACAATATTTGTAATTTTTTTTAATAAATAGTTAAACTCATATTATATGTTCTGCTTATAAGTTATATGGCCAAGTCAAAATCTGTGTGACAATAGTACTCCATTTGTTAATAAAATAAATGAAATCAATTCTCTTCTCTGTCTCAAAAGGTACTATCAAAATCATACATAAGCTAAACAACAACAACTTGTAATACAGCTTATATTTATTACCACACAAAACCAGCATGTGCCTCATTTCTAAATAATATTTTTTTATCATATATAACAGCTGAGCGCCGTGACCCATAGGTCCCTTGTTTGTTGTTTGTTGAATGGTTGTCATCCTGTGATCCTAAACCTTTTATATATAACAAGTAAAATAGAAAACTCTTTATTAATATTCCAAACTTTCAAAGCAAACAGATTATGCAAGATTAACGTGAGATTTATAAGTAAGTGGCAGCAGGGACCAATAACATGGTCAGTGTGAGACACCAATCATAACTGTCAAAATTATTTCTCTTGTTGTAAGGACAGCTGATTCAAACAAAGCAAGGAGCGTATTGATTGCCAAGATGTAAAACATATTGTTATGCTCCGTACAAAGTGAAAGAATGATTTCTGGGGGTTGATTTTGTTAAACTATACTTATGTTAATAGTGAGATCCTATGGGTTGGTCTTGTTAAACTATACTTATGTTAAAAGTGAGATCCTATGGGTTGGTCTTGTTAAACTATACTTATGTTAAAAGTGAGATCCTATGGGTTGGTCTTGTTAAACTATACTTATGTTAAAACGTGAGATCCCATCTGTTGGTCTTGTTACTCTACATACTGCAGTGACAGGTTTTCAGGTTGGTTCAGTATTTGTTTTCAAACATGAAAGTTGAGGGGGCAGGTTTACTTAGTCATTTTTTGTGTACATAGTGTAAACTGATTCTTTTATTAACATTTGTAGAAGTTTATCTGTCATAGGTCCTCACAATAATCATCAAGAGAATTTGTACCCTGAAAATGAACCTGACCAGTTTGTGTTTCCATTTCCATGTGTGCATTGACTCACAATAGGGAGAGAAATTTGTCCCAGGTATGTTTGATATTAGTAAGTGTGCCATGTAATATGAAAGGCCTGGTGGCCCTTATGAAGGTGGAAACAGGAGCCAAGCATTTCTATAGCGGCCACACACACACAGTGATTGGGAGCATATGGCTCAGCAGGCTGTCTCAGTGCGCTTCAGTCACTTTTACTTTCAGTCACTCTCAGGTGTTGTCATGAGGTTCATGTTCCAGTCTTCTAATTACAGGAGTCCTTTACTCAGGTTCCATGCTTAAACAGCTACAACTAGACTCAACAAAGGTTTCTGTATGATTTCATACATATGTGCAGTTTGTTCACAACCAAAAGGTACGTTATTGTAATAAAGCTCTATTTCTTTTACCTGTTTGTCTATTTAAGAATTATGGAGTAATGGTGAGGAATTATTAAATGCTGATCTTATAATATTATATGCTGATCTGAGATACATTATTGTATCAGTAAGTAATGTTCTACAGATACACAGCTTGAACCACTCTGTGACCATTTACATATCTTTTACAGGATATTATTATTTTTACCTGAATACATTGTGTTATGGTAGACATACCTGGTCATACCATGTATTAATTTAGTGATCAGAAAATGTTACACCATGTTTTATTTTGTAATTTAGATGATGGATCAATATTTTCTGATGACATTTTCCATGTGTAACATAGTTTTTATCCAGTTCGCAGTAATACTTTATTGAAGAATTGAACCAGTATTCTCAAACTTTACACGCATTTGAGAGTCAAGAGAAGAAAATATGTGTAGGGGCATGCTGGTGTTTTCATTTACCAGTGCTCAGATGTAATGTTTGTGGAGGTCAGGTCTGTAGCTGTCTCCTCACTCCCCCCCCCCCCCCCCCCCACCTGCCCCTCTACCTGTGTGGAGATTTGATGGATGATTAAACAAGGTGAAGGGGGTTTTCTACGATGATAATGTTTGTATTCAACATCATGGGCTTCAACTTCACCATAACTTCCCCTTGTGATCTTATTAACTGATTGATAAAAAAAACCCATGCAGGTAGTGGATTGGATTTATAAAAATGCAATGTGTAATATCCTGTTTGAGTTTAGTTTTCTGAGAACACAGCACATGGGTTTGGTCTGTTCCAGCTCGGCAGGCTGTGTTATGTTTTTAGTTAGCTTTCCCAGGCTGCTGAATTAATAATGCCTGACATTTTCCTTTGCTACCACAGCAGAAAAAGATGATTGTCTAATCACTTTTTTATGGCACATTTCAAGGCACAGGTATAAATATGGAGCACTTTGTGGAAATAACCAGAGCCGGGATATAGAGATGGAGGAGGGGGAGATGAAGAGAGGCACTGAGTGGAGCTCATGTTGTAACCTCCTATCATGCTGAGCAAGTTAACTAAATACTGCAAATTATGTGTTCACATGACTGTATGTAAGATTTGATTCCCTTAAAAAGTAAAACCTGTAATGTAATATGTTTCCATTCTTTTTAATATTCTTTGAGTTAGTGGCTTTTTTTGATAACAGGTCAGACTACTGGTGCATACATTTTGCAGTTTACAAAATTTCATTCACTGTGAAAAAGAATATTATGTTGCGTTTCTTATGCTCAGTAATTTAATGATCTAATAAAGGTCAGCACGGAAACCATCTGACTCAACACAGATTATTTCATTGACTTAAAACATGGTAACCTTTCATAAACCACAGACCTGTTATGATTTAAATCACTGTAAAAAAGTCCTAAAAATTGATTTGATGTGGCTTGTGGCACCTTAATATCTGTACAAGTAATCATAGATATTAAAATTGTTTGACCGGTGTAACAGATTTGACCGGTGTAACTCTGTTAAATATTGATGTCTCTCAGCAGAAAATATAAACCTGTCAATAATGGAAACAAAATGTATTTCAATCAGGTTCAACAATTTTGCAAATCAGTTGCACAGTGAAAAACACTGTTAAATAGAGACTGGAAACATATTGACATGTTAGGAAATTCAGGAAAGGTCACACATAATAACATGTACATGTGGAAATTCCAGATCTAATTAAACTACGTGACAAATGTGTTCACAAGGAAGTTCTTGATATGGTAACTAAATGTGAATATCCAGTTAGCTCCAGGGTGTAGCACAAAACTTTTCAAGGCCATTTTAGGTCAGATGAAGTTAGGGAATTAACAGTTGTTGCAAAGAACTGGCTTTAGTTTTAACACTACACACCTGGTGAAGGTAGTCCTGACTTTGATGTGATGAGCCAGAATGACGCCATGGAAGCTTGTCAAGTAGGCTGATACATAGAGAACAAAATGTGAATGAAATAAATGTTCACAATAACAACAGTTGGCTTTGAATCCATAAATTACAGAAACAAACAAACTTGAAATTTATAAATATAAAAATGGACTGCAGTGAAACTAGAAATTACTGCAAGCCCAGATACTGTGACACCTGTGATGAAAGTGCTATGTCATGTGAAGTGATAGGTCTTTACATTTTGCGACAGAGGTTGAATTGAGGCTTTAACCGTGTAGATAGCCAGGCATTTGCTCTCCTTAAAAAGTGCTGTACAAGTTGAATGAATAAGTTGCATCAATATATTTTAACACCTGTAATCAGATTGATAGACTTGAAGCTGGCTGTAAACATCTCAGCAGTGAATTCTTACAATGGCCTTCATGCTGGCTGTATATATTCTGATGTTGCTTAGACTAAATATATAACAGAATATAGACTACTGTTAAACTGTTTATGTCTCATTGTATTGTTCATAGTGTATCCAAACATGTATATCAATACCTGGTTTGTCTGAAGATTAGCAGGACACCTCCAGGCTCAGGATTAAACTAAAATAAAGCCAAGCATGTGTATGGATGGGGGATAGTATTTGTCATGTGGAGGCATTGTTAGGTCTCCCGCTCACACATTAGAGAGCTGGGTTTTCTTCAGATCTGCTGACTTTGTTGTCTAAAATTTATCAGTAGCTCCTTCTCTTCAGCTTGGACAATGTAGGTTGTGGTGATTGAGAAGTAACAAGGATAGCTCAAATTCACTCTTGAACCCTAGTGTAGGCTTTAATCATCAGAAAACTGAACATATGACCTACAAAGAAAGAAACAAAAACTACTACTACTACACATGCACAAGAAACAAAAAACTACAATGACTGCATAGAAATGAGTTCATACAGGTCACAACATTTTCCCCCTCTGGGTGGAAAAAGGTCACAGATTGTGTTATTTAAAACTAACTTCTTGAAGACAAATGAGAATCTGTTCAGTAAGGGACATTCTTAAAAGTTAATCTTTAAGATTCTGGGCCGGAGCAATGCACCGGTAGGGTAAGATTTAGTATTCTCGTCCAGAGCGAGTGCATCTGGCAGGGACAGAGTCCGCAGGGAAGTTTACAGATTGCTCGGTCTGTAGAAAAGGAGTGAGTGTCTCTGGCTGAGCTGTAACAGGGGCACTTGGTGTGACAGCATCTTTGTTTGCAGATTCATGGTCCCTGTCTGTTACATCAGGAAGAGCAGATTCTTCATTTCCAACAGTGGATGGACTCGGGTCGCCCCTAGGTGCCAGGTGTCTCACAGAAACGGTAGTTTCACGCCCATCAGGTAAACGAACATGGGCGTAAGCTGGATTAGCAGCCTGCAGTAGGTCAACCTCTTCTACTAGAGGTTCATATTTGCTAGCCCGAACATGACGACGTAGTAGCACCTTCCCAGGTTTGGTCAGCCAGGTCGGAACAGAAGAACCACTTACTGAACGGCGTTGATGCCCGAACATTCTCTCATGTGGAGTTGCATTGGTTGCGGTACACAGCAGGGATCTCAGAGAATGTAAGACATCTGGAAGCATATGTTCCCAAGCTGCGACAGGAAGGTTATGGGACCTGAGAGCAAGATTGACAGCTTTCCAGATAACACCATTGTACCTTTCAGTCTGCCCATTTCCCTGCGGATTGTAAGCAGTTGTACGGCTAGTGGCCACACCTCAACTATGCAGGAAGTTTGTTAGTTCTGATGACATGAATGCAGTTCCTCTGTCAGAGTGAATATATGCTGGCAATCCAAAAGTGGAAAAGAGAGATGTAAGACACTTAATAACAGAGTCAGCATCAACATAAAGACATGGATAGGCCCAAGGAAAACGTGAGTACTCATCAATGACTACTAACAGATAGCGGTTTTTCGTGCTGGAGGGCAAAGGGCCCTTGAAGTCTATGTTGAGTCGCTCCAGTGGTTGGGTGGCCTTTACCAGTTTGCCTTGAAACTTCTGATATCGAGGTTTAAGCTCAGCACAAACAGGGCAAGAACTACACAACTTGCGAATGTCATCAACTGAGTAGGGGAGGTTACGGCATTTCACAAAATGAATCATTCTAGTCACTCCTGGATGACACAGAGACTCGTGGAGATGTTTCAATGTTTTCTCATCACTTGTAACCATGGAGCACTGAATGCGAGAGAAAGTATCAGGTGCTACATTCTTCTCTCCTGATCTGTACACAATGTCATAACTGTAGCTTGCGAGTTCAATGCGCCACCTTTGGAGCTTTTCATTCTTGATCTTTCCTCTGTTCTGTTTGTCAAACATAAAACTGACAGATCTCTGATCAGTCACTAATTGGAAATGATTTCCAAGCAGGTAGTGTTTCCACTTTCTCAGTGCTTCCACGATAGCGTATGCCTCCTTTTCTACAGCTGGATGGCGGCGTTCAGAGGCATTCAGTGTTCGTGAGAAAAAGGCAACAGGTCTACCATTTTGATTGAGAGTAGCAGCAATCGCAAACTCAGAGGCATCTGTCTCTACGACTAAGGGAACATCCCTATCAACTGTTACTACTATTGCTGAGCTTATGTCCTGTTTCAGGGCTCTGAATGCTTCAACAGCTTCCTTGGCTAGAGGGAATGACTGAGACGAGACCAGTGGATGCACTTTAGTGGAGAAGTTTTGGATCCACTGAGCATAGTAAGAGAACATACCCAATACTCTCTCAAGTTCCTTTTTTGTTTGGGGAAGAGGAAGCTCAAGCAATGGTCTTAAACGTTCTGGGTCAGGTCTGTAACTGCCATGTGAGACTGTGTAGCCTAGAATGTTCAGTGTTTCTGTAGAATATACAGTCTTTGTTTCATTGAATTCTAGCTTCTTTTGATTTGCTACTTGCAAGAATTTCTGGAGATTGTCGTCATGTTCTTGCTGATTCATGCCACAAACAGTTACATTGTCAACATAAGCGTAGGTTCCGCAAAGCTTGTTTTCTGCGATTATATTATCTATCGTCCGCTGAAACGCAGCCACACCGTTTGTCACACCAAATGGAATGCGAGTGAACTGATAGAGTTTCCCGTTGGCTTCAAAACCAGTGAAATGTTTCTCTTGTTCAAGGATAGGTACTTGGTGGTAGGCGCTCTTCAAGTCCAGGGTAGTGAAGATGCGGAACTGAGCGATATTTTCAATCATTTCATCGATTCTCGGAAGGGGGTATGCGTCAAGTTGAGTGAAACGATTGATAGTCTGGGAATAATCAACCACCATCCTTTTTTTGTGTCTCTCATCCTTGGTAACCAAAACTTGGGCTCTCCAGGGTGACTCACTGTGTTCAATGATTTTGTGTTCTAGCAACCTATTTACTTCCTGACGGATGAAGTTGCGGTCCTCCTCTGAGAAGCGTCTAGACTTCACAGCTATTGGGTGGCAGTCAGCTGTGAGGTGTTTAAAAAGTGGTGGTGCACTCACAGAAGCAGGGGTGACAGAGTTCAACCTGAGTGGGGGCCTTGATCCTCCGAACGCAACTTCTAAGGAGGAGTGTTGTCCAAGAAAGTCATGGCCTAGCAGCACTGGAGCACAGAGAGATTTAAGAACTAGGAGCTTCACTTGAGTATACTCCTGCCCTAGCAAACTAACGGTAACATAGCAGTAACCTTCAATATCTACATTGAGTGAGGAGTCAGCCATTTTCACTTTGCTGAGGCAAGGTATTAAGTCAATGTTCAGTTGTTTCACCAGCTCAGTGTCTATATAGCTGTCAGAGCTTCCTGTATCTAGCAAAACAACAGTTTCATACTGACCGTTTAGTTTGCACTTAACAAGTGTTCTCTGTAAATTACTTGTTCCAGTTGTAGCAGTGACTGTTGCAAGTGTAGAAGGGACAATAGCTGACGCATTCTTACTTGGTGCAGACCTGCAAACTTTTGAGAAATGCCCCTTCTTTTGACATCGATGGCATACCTCATCTCGAGCAGGGCACCTACTCCGAGGATGCCGTGGGTTTCCACAGAAAAAACAGCTAGATTTGTTTGTGGCCGCTGCCATTAGATTGTCACTAGGACGGGAATCACATTCATCTGGAAACAAAGAACTTTCCTTGCCTGTGCTAAGTGGTTTGTTTGTGGCGGCATTCAGCATGTAAGAGGACGAGTGATAAGTTGCACTTTGTTTTTGAGCACTCTCAAGTGATCTGGCTTGATCAAAAGCAGTCTGCAGTGTCAGAGTTGTGTTCTCTAGAAGCCTTTGGCGTATGGAATTAGACTGTAGTCCATTAATGAAGGCATCACGAATATAGTCATTCCGGTTTTGATCTGCATCAACGGCCTGAAAATTACATTCTTTACTCAGTGACTTCAGAACTTGCATATATGCATCAAGGCTTTCAGTAGCCTCCTGGCGTCTAGTGGCAAGAACATGACGTGCAAATACCTCATTTTTAGGTTTCACGTATAGGGTGTTAAGCATTTTTATTGCGGCAGTATATGTTTCAGCCTCAGCAATAAAATCGAACACGTCAGCAGATATATAGTTTATAAGAGTTTTGAGTTTCATGATTTCGATGTCTGTCCCCTTTTCGGGTTTAATGACCCCAATAAAGTTTTCAAAAGTTCTGTAAAAGTGGGTCCATCGTTTGGCTGCTTCTGGGTGAGACGGGTCGATTTCAAACACTTGAGGACGTAGCAGGCGTTCCATTTCTGATGATTAAATTGTGGTGATTGAGAAGTAACAAGGATAGCTCAAATTCACTCTTGAACCCTAGTGTAGGCTTTAATCATCAGAAAACTGAACATATGACCTACAAAGAAAGAAACAAAAACTACTACTACTACACATGCACAAGAAACAAAAAACTACAATGACTGCATAGAAATGAGTTCATACAGGTCACAACATAGGTCAAGCCAGGAGAGAAGGACCATGAACAAAGTGCTCAGGTTGAGAACATGGTGTTTTGTCTGGGGGAAAGGGGGTGGGGGTGGTTGAATGTTAATGTTAAAATTGGGTGAGCTCATGTATATTCATGGTCACAGGTGTGAAGGCAGACAGTGGGCATAATCACACTCATCACATGTCGGTACAGTTATAAGGCGGACTGACTGATTATTGTTTATGGTTGATACTGGGTCAGGAATTCAAAACATCAAGAGGTACACATTCCTGAAGAACATGACTTTTCACATTATATCTTAACTTGAAATTACATATATTACTGTTGAAGGTCAAAGTGACATGTATGTATATTGTACTCAATGGTAAGTTGGAAGTCCACCCACCCAGCACACAGTAAACATAATAGAACATAAATATATATGTATTAAAATGTTAAGAATGGAGACATCAGGAGAAAAATCCTCTGGAGGATATAGTTATATAGTAATATACAAAAATATGTCCTCAGTATTAATTTAATTTATTATATTATTGTCTTCCTCTTAGGGATATAATAAGATATATAACTTTGAAACTATAAATAAATGAAAGAATTAACATGAACAAAACAAACATGGCATTTATAACAAACACACAGACAACCAATTTATGTATCTCAACCGAACCCAGTAATAAACTCTGTTAATACCTTTGAGTGTCTTCTAAGTAACGCAAGGGTTTACACTGGGATCAACTGCTCAGAAACCTTTGTTGTGTATAAGTGTATTGTGGATGACAAGACTGAAGGGGGAAGCAACCATGATACAAGGCATAAGTGACATGCAAATTGAGTCTGCTAATTTTGCAGGAATGTTGGTGACTGCTGTGATATAGGATTCTCACTTGTGTGAAAATAAAAAGAAATATCTTAGGTATTTAAAATGTGAATTGTAAGGTGTGTAGGCATTTAAATTTGTTTAAATTTGTTATTGCTTGGATCTGTAGGCATATTTTAAATTGTTAATTTCATACTGTAGGCATTTAAAGTTGTGAATAGGAGGATCTGCAGGCATTTAAAAATTATGAATTCCAGGAACTGTAGGCATTTAAAATTATGAATTCCTGGATCTGTAGGCATTAAGAATTATGAATTTGAGGACCTGCAGGCATTAAAAATTATGAATTCAGGGGTCTGTAAGCATTTAGAATTATGAATTAGAGTATTTGTAGGAATTAAAAATTATGAATTAGAGGATCTGTAGGCATAAAAAGTTGTGAATTGGAGGATCTATTGGATTTAAATTTGTAAATCAAATTATCCGTTTATATTAATTGTTAAAGGCAGCTGTGCTTTGGGTTTATTTTATTGCTTGTTGGTCTTCTTACGGGCGATATTTTTTCCTACAGCATGGGTGTACACAGTATTGCTCCCATGATGAACATGTATCCTGACTCGTACAGTCTTGTTGACTTCTATGTCAGGAGTACCCCTAATGACCATTTTATATGTCCATCTTAAAGACATTTATATTAACTGAATATACATTTATATATTAACTGAAATGTTTGATATTTTGGTGACCTGAGATACTTTTATATTGTAACATCATTTGAGTCAGAAGTTGATTGTTCCTGACATATTTTGCTAGTACTATAGTCTGTTCCTGTACCCCTGTCCACCTGATTTTTCGCGATTATCTCTACATAAGACTAATTTGGCAAACAAAATTTGCACCATTGACATAAAGAGGCAAAAGCGTAATTTTTGGTACCTTACCTACTTAAGATATAAATATTATTTACTTACGGCCTGGTTGACATATCTCATATATATCCGTGGTTCATGGCGTCCCTAATATGCGACCATTGTTTATCCTCCTTGGGTTTGGATATAAAGTAATGTGAAGTAACAGTGAAGCGCGTGCACGCGAAGAATACAATTCTCGCTGTAAACAGAGGTCGGCAGCTTTTGATTATTGGTACCGTGAATGTTGGTGCCTCTTTAGTACGTCACGTCTATTATGACGTCATCACTATCCCCTGATATGCCCATTTAACAGATTAGTGGCAAGATGTTGCTAAAGAATAGACTAGTTACTCATAAAATGGTTTTAAATTGTTTACAGGAAAATTACATAAGGTAGGCTATTATTTCCATAATAGTTAATTACGCTTTTTCTTCTTTCTTCCCCAAGCTCAAACAGTTTTGACGTTCTTTGGTTCACAAATAAATAATCGCGAAAAAACAGGTGGACAGGGGTACTGGAACGGACTATAGGTAGAATATTCTGCTTTGTTTGCTTGTTTGAAAATGCTTGTCTTTTAATTTGCTCTTGAAAAGTTAATAATATATATATATATATTTAATCTAGAGAATATGTGTGTTCATACAATTTTAGAAATGTACAATCTCAATATCAGCTTACTGGTACAAACAAGCTGGTACTCTGGTTGCACAGGTCAGAGGTCAACTACATAACAGGATACCTTGAGGGGTAGAGGGGGAAGGGGGGATTGCCTGCCTTGTTCATGGCTGACTGAGTTGTCTCTCAAATCACTCCCTGATATTGTTTACATTCACAATTTGACCTTACTGTGTATGAGTGTTTGACCTTCCCATATTGCTTAGATATCCATACTTGGCTTGTGGATGTGGTATTAAATGGTAGCCCAGCCAACAGATAATACTGCTGTGTTTTGGTTAGTCACTGGTGTATTACTCAGAAGTACTTGAGATCATGAGGTCACTCCACATTAGCTGTTGGAATGTATAAAGTCACTCAAGAGCTGCAAGGCAACCTAAGTATGTGACTAGCTTCAGGTGACCTGCAGGCTTTATCAGACTTGTATAAATCTTCATTAAACATCAAGGGTAAATATTAGCGCAAGTGTACCCCCACTGTGGTTTTGTGTCAGATATAATATATCTATAAAGGAGTGTTATTGGCTTTTCACAGGTCAAAATCATAGTTTAATGTAAACCAGTGGTATACCCATAATTTCAACATGGTGTATGTTAAATGGCAACTGTATACATTTTATAAAATAGAAAAAAATGTGATTTAATAAATAAAATAGGATCGAATTGGACAAATGTGTAAACTGCTGAATTGTCAATAGCTTATCAAAAAGCCAACCAATGATCATGGTAATAGTATAGATCTTATATTCACAAACTGCTTGTATGCTTCAGTTTCAAAATTAGGAAACACATGGTCAAATCACAAAATATTATTTGCAACAATATCTTCATTCATGTCTACCATCCATGGCCCATATTACCTTTTCATCTGAGACTTTTTCTCCATTTGATATTATTTTAGATTTTTACCTTCAAGGTCAACTTCAGCTGAGCATAGTGACCGATGGGTCCCTTGTTTTAAGTACTTAAAAAGTTCAGAATGAAAGAAAGATAACCAAAGTTTCTTTTTGAAAAAGAAATAAGAAAAACAAAAAAAAAAAATGAAAAATATGAAAGTGTTACGAGTTGCCATAAATGATTCCCAGGATAAATGAGAAATTTGAAAACTGAATTCAAGTCTCTCCAGGGAAAAATGAGAATTCACAATTTTCCTGGGAGAGACTGGTATTTAAGAAAAGGAATTATTTCACATCATCTCTTGATTCTCATTTTTCCAAAAAGAAGATTCTGGATCTTCCCAGATTCTAATTCTTCCCATGACATTTATTTAGTAAAGAAGGAAACGGAAGGTTTATGCATCCTTTTATACAAATTGATAACATCGGTCTGTAACAGAAGTTGTCTTTTACTATTCAAGTTTGTACATTTCTATGTTAATATTAAAATTTGATTTTATTTCTTCTTAATATTATTATTATTATTACTATAAACATGTGGAAATAAGGGTTTTGTTCTTATATAGAATAAAATATAATTGTTCACATTCCCCATTATAAAACTTGAAATACTCAGTGTGTCAATAAAAAATATTTAAAACAACTTTTTTGTCCTTTCTACCCCATATATTTTTGCTATGTAATTGGAAACAAAGAACTTCTTTTTTACCTCATGTTTTTTAAATATTAAATTTAAAAATTCTTCTTTATCAGATGCATCCTTTTATTTGCCGTAACATCTCCATCTTGCCTTATTAACAAATTTTCTACTATCCTGGAATAAATTTAACCCTAAGCCTGTTTTAGTAATAGCAATCACATTAAAGCCTTTGTCACACTACAAGGTGTCCAATAAGGTTTGGGGACTATGCTGACTATGTTGTGAATGAATTCTTCCTGAATCAACACAAATTGTTGTAGTATCATGCTAGCAGCAGCCAAGTGTTACGTCAATAAAAACAACCTACTCACGGAGCTGTGATTTATTCAGCTTGTCACTTGTCTTCACTGGTTAATTGCATTTATTATTACATATCCATTGTATCCAGCATAGGCCAGGAGTCATAGTTAGTGACAGTGGCGGTGTCATTACTTGGCTGCTGTATCATTGAGCCTACCACATGCAAGGGCCCTGGCCAATTATAGTTCACAATGTGGGTTATGATTGAGTACAGTTGCTCAGCCCCCAGCTATTTGGTTGTTGGCTATGGGCCAGCGTGGAGTGCATGCCGGCTGGCTTCTGTGTATACTGTTGAGATATACAATTGTTATTGATACATGGGTTCAGAGGTTATGCTCCGACTTAGCTCTCAGTAATACAGCATTGATGTAGTAATTATCAGTTAACCCTGCAAACAGTACCTGGCCAGGTATTTGACTGGTATTTCCAGTGCAAGCCAGATGTGAATTATCTGTCAAGGCTGAAAGTAAACATAGAGTTCTGGTCAGACTTAGAGACAGCAGGTACTCTCTGCTGGTTCCTGTGGCCATGTTAAATTTGTTTTATATATCAGACCTGATGTATGCGAGTGGCTGCACCCATAGACATGGATGACCCTCACATGTACAGGGCAATAAGTTGGTGTTTAATTCATATATTAACAAAAAGACAAGCTGACTGGATGTTACCACCTGGGATTACCTGACTGGATGTTACCACCTGGGATAAGCCGACTGGATGTTACCACCTGGGATTACCTGACTGGATGTTACCACCTGGGATAGGCCAACTGGTTTTTACCACCTGGGATTACCTGACTTGATGTTACCACCTGGGATAAGCCGACTGGATTTTACCTCCTGGGATTACCTGACTGGATGTTACTACCTGGGATAAGCTTACTGGATGTTACCGCCTGTTAGCTGACTGGATGGTACCACCAGAGATTGGCTGATTGGTTATTACCACCTAGGATTAGCTAAGTGGATGTTACAACCTGGGATTACCTGACCTGATGTTACCACCAGGGATGAGCTGACTGGATTATACCACTTGGGATTACCTTACTAGATGTTACCACTTGGGAATACCTGACTGGATGCTAGTATCACTAGGGATTGGCTGACTGGATGTTACCACCAGGAACCTCTTGACTGGATGTTACCCCAGGGATTGGCAGACTGGATGTTACCACTAGGGACCTGCTGACTGGATGTTGCCACTAGGGACCTGTTGACTGGATGTTACCACTAGGGACCTGTTGACTGGATGTTACCACTAGGGACCTGTTGAATGGATGTTACCACTAGGGACCTGTTGACTTGATGTTACCACCAGGCACCTGTTGACTGGATGTTATTACATGTTATTACATTACTTCTGGACCTATACTTTAACATGTTTGACTGGTTATTTTTTGTTCACTAAGAACATAGTTGTGAAAGTAAAAGGAGCAAAATCATAGTTGATGTGGAGAATGTGAATTGATGATAATTTAGATCAATTAAAATCTCCTTTTTGGGAAAAATAAGAATTCGAGAGTCTAAGTGAAATGGTTTTCTGTCTCAGGATTTGAAATGGATGAACTGAAATAATCTGTATGTTGTGTGTAAAGTCTACACTGTCACAGATAGGGAATAGACCTCGACAGACAGTCCCAGATGGACTGTTCACGGACCCTCTTTTGGAAACACATTTTTTTTATCACAGCCATGCTGTCAGGGAAGCTCCGCAGCGTTTGAGTGCGGAAACTGTTCTTTTATGACAGATGC
The DNA here is from genome assembly GCA_026874595.1 of Sipunculus nudus. Lineage (NCBI taxonomy): Eukaryota > Metazoa > Annelida > Sipuncula > Golfingiida > Sipunculidae > Sipunculus > Sipunculus nudus. Next base: position 51,218,962 of record CM049312.1, read on the forward strand.
CCACTATCTGCGAAGGCATTGGCACTGCTTTGACACAGTTTAACTGTGGCAAGATCAGGGAATGGGAGGGATTTCTACAGTCAGCCATGGACAATATAATGGATAATGGATAATGGCTGAGCAAGCACAGATTCCCACAGGTTGGGGGCGGTCAGTGTTGGGACTTTCACAGAAGCGCTATGGATTCTCATGACTGTGATGGATGTTACTTGATGGATGCCTGTATAAGGCAACCATCCTGCGACCCTACTGATCTGTACTCCTTCAGCAACGATCAACCACCAAAGACTAAGGTCAACAATGGACACATGTACAGAAGCGGGGATATGCACGGACAAGCACGATGGCATTACGGCTAATGGCAGTAGCATCGCTGTCTATCCACTGATTGGCTCATCTGTGCCAGCACCACAAAATTTTTTAACATTTCAAAATCTCTGTGGAGTTTGATGGACCAAAAACAGTCAGTAGGGATCATGGCAGGTGACGACAGACAAAGACATGGACTCTGTCTGATTCCTTAGGCCAGACTTTTTTATTTTTCGGTTTACAAACCCGCCAACCTCCGATTTCCTCATTTCAGAAAAAAAATAAAATTGGCATTTTGACTTTTTTTCCTTTTATATTACGTCGCCGAATCCAGCACGGTTGTTGACAAATGAATTGTTTAGTGACCATGTGTATTAGATCACCTCAAATGTTATAACTCTTATGATTGGCTAATAAGGTCACTTTCTTAATGACAGATGGAGGGTTTAAGCCAATCAAGATAGGGTATCCTTGGGCCATAAATGCAGTTGATTGGCCATCAAGTAGTCAAAAGATTCAGCAGGGAAATTGAGAATTCTTGGAGAGTTTTCAAAGTTTGTTTTCTGCACTACAGTACATTTTCAAACCAGCGTTTAGGTCATATTTGTTAAACATATTTGTTATAGATGGATGTGAATTAGAAAAGAATATTAGTTTGGTTGCATAGCGGCTTTACCAGCTTGCCACTTTTAATAACTTGCTGGATATACACACAAATTTACTTCTTTAGACTAATTATTGCACTCAAAGTCAGACGCTATTAATTACTGCGAATTGGCTAAGTTTCACAAGTTTACTCTTAAAAATATTATAACTTGTCAAAACTAAAAAATGTAGTCTTGTAACGCTTAAAAGAAAATTACTGAACAGATGAAATTATATACTGCATGAGGTCGTCATGTACTCTTTGAAAACTCCAGGAATTCTCAAGGTTTCTGCAGTATTTCCGACTATCTGTAGTCTTAGTGGCACAGTTTTATGTGAAGCGTTGCAGCGCGTTGGCTTTGTGGATATTTTTAAAGTCGAAACAAAAGCAAGCTAAAATGAAAGCCATTTAAAATGCAGAAACTTTGAAAGATTCATTTAATTGTTCCAAACGGATGTGATGGAAGCTTTGATGTGTATGTGTCAGAGACGAGATTAAAATCCAGGCGGATTTTAAATTCGCCTAGACGAGATTGCGATTGTGATCTCGCCTAGGCGAGATTGCAATTGTGATCTCGGCTAGACGGATTTTAAACTCGCCTAGACAAGATCACAATCGCAATCTCGCCTAGGCGAGATTAAAATCCATCATGGAGCAGGCCAGGATTTTAATCTCGCCTAGGCCAGTTTAAAATCCGTCTGGTGTCATCCAGGCGAGTTTAAAATCAGCCTGATATTACTTAGGCGAGTTTAAAATCTGCCTAGGCGAGATTAAAATAGTGATCTGATCTAATTTCCTAATATATTAAGCATTGTAATTGACATATGAAAGATGTTTTCAGTCGGATTTTCAATATTTTAACACTGAATGGTTATATATAGTTAATAGGTAATATATTTATTAATATTTACAGAATATTATAGTATTAATGTAATAATTAACTTTTTTACAGTAATGTAATAGTTATTCATGTGATAATTAACATTAATTTTGGAAACAGAATTATGAAATAGCTATTTGATTATTATTTGCACCTTTGATGTGTTTCATGTGGTCTACAGCATCCTTATCATACTGTTATGGAGTGAGAAAGGGCATATTTGTGACTGTGAGGGGGGATCTTCATTCTTCACTCCAGCTGGCAGCATTGTCAGTTTTTCTGGTGCTGATGTGCTGGAAGTGAATCCCTGTTCAACCACCATAATGATACAGGACCCGGTCTCCACCATAATGATACAAGACCCGGTCTCCACCAAAAATGATATAGTACCCGGATTCTCCACCATTATGATACAATGTGGGGTTGGGGATATCCCCACCTGTATCACATACGGTTGCTGTGTTTGTGGCTGACAATGTTCCAAGACCAGTTTGATGACAGAAGCCTTTATTCACAGGACAGAGTCTGGGCCAGTCTTTGCTGAGGCCCTGCAGTGCCCAGCTAGACATGGTCCCTCTCTCTCTCTGACTCTCTGTGCGCACTACAGATAGTTTTGTTACAGAGCTTTCACGTGACACATGAGACGTACATATCCATATTTCTGCATTTCGTCATAAAAGCTAAACCTTATTGGATGACTCAAAGTAGGTCACAATTACATCAGAGTTGTAAATGTTCTACCTAACTTTCGTGAGATCTGATTCGACAAAAGTGCTACGGAAAATCCCAAGTCTGACCTGACATACATCCAGTTATAGACTGACCTACAAGTCCTATTTGGAGGACAGTGCTTATATACACATGTGGAGTCTCATAAAATAACATGTTTTAATTGTGTTCTACCATTCCCTCATAAAGACTAAACACATAAGTCATTCTGTGACAATATTTCTGTTTGTACAGACTTAAAATAGACCTTAATGGTTTGGTGTACTGTTCTCTGATTAAATTGGGAGAGAAGCCTATATGTGTGTATGACCAGATGACTAGTTGTCTGTGTCATCAATTATGAGAAGTCATTAATTGTTCAGTCTGACATGCCTGAAACTGAGCTTGTATATGTGAAATATGAAATGTGAAATATTCCTTGAAATATGTGTTAAGTCACAAATATGCCCTTTCTCACTCCATAACAATACCAATTATTTGCAAAACATTTATTAATCTTTATTTTTTTTTTCTCCAGTTTTCTTAACAACCTTGTGTTAGTAAATATCACTAATAATTTTTACAAAAAAATAATTTGTAATTGTATTCAAATATATGGCAATTAGAGAGTAACAAGAGGTATATTGAAGCACAGTTATAAGATATTATGAAGAGCAAATCTGGGGGAAAAAGTCATCCAGTTGCATATTGAATCAATCATAGATAGATAGATAGACAGATAGATAGATTAGTCTAGATAGCTATTACTTCACTATTTAATGAGTATATTACACATTAACATAAACAATCATCCTATTTGATAGTTCTTACAGGACAAACAGAACAAATTAGTTGGTTGATCTAGTTCAAATGTTTCTTTTCACCCAGGTATTCAACACTCAACAGTCAAAACATGTACACTTATGGTACAAAATATGCAGGGTATCAGTATTTATGATGGACTTTGATACACCGTCCTTTTTTTTGGTAATTAAACATCATATGAGAAAAGGTAAAAGTTGATACACAGATGTATGCATGTGAATATTTCTTTGTCTTATTTAGTCTTTTCTTATAATGTATATAATATTCTTCTGATTTTTTTTAATGTTTTGTGAGGCATTTTGTGAAGCTTCAATATTTATGTAGACTGTGTTACAAGATAACTGCCTTTTTTTGGACAGTATTATATCATATCAGAAAAAATATAATTTCTAGATTCATAGAGTAATAGATCATTTATGCATGTGAACATGCATTGAATTATATTGATAAAAAATAAATGAGCTATGTTCCTTTTGTCTTTTTAAAATACTACATTACTAATATTACTAATACCAGTTTCCCTTCAAATTAATATTGACAACAAAATTATTATGTAAATAATCAGCAGCAGCCCACATCATATATCATTTGAATATGCCATATACAATACCAATGTAAGTTTCTTATTACCTAGTTTATAAATAAAAATATAAAATAAAAAAATTAATGTTAATTATTACATAAATATTATAATATTCTGTAAATATTATTAAATATATATTACTTGTGAACTATACATAACCATATTAATAAAAAATATTTAATATAAAATATTCCATTTCCAAAATTAATGTTAATTATTACATTAATAATATAATATTCTGTAAATATTAATAAATATATAACTTGTGAACTATACATAACCATTCAGTGTTAAAATATTGAAAATCTGACTGAAAACATCTTTCCTAAGTCAATTACAATGCATAATTTATTGGGAAATTAGATCATATCACTATTTTAATCTCGCCTAGGCAGATTTTAAACTCGCCCAAGTGATATCAGGCAGATTTTAAACTCGCCTGGATGACACCAGACAGATTTTAAACTCGCCTAGGCGAGATTAAAATCCTGGCCTGCTCCATGATGGATTTTAATCTCGCCTAGGCGAGATTGTGATTGTGATCTCGTCTAGGCGAGTTTAAAATCCATCTAGCTGAGATCACAATTGCAATCTTGCCTAGGCGAGATCACAATCGCAATCTCATCTAGGCGAATTTAAAATCCGCCTGGATTTCAATCTCGTCTCTGACATATGAATGCCGAAAAGCAATTCCGGACTGACAGTGGCCAAGTGACGGCATATTAAAATGAGTACGGTACGTACTGTCACGGCCATGGTAGGAAATGCAGATGAATAAATAAAGATTATTAATACTTTTTAAAATTTTGAAATATTTGAATAATTCAATGTGATCTCCAATGGAAACCTCACTTTATTAGCAGTTGTTGTATATTCAAAGGACTGTCAAACATGCACAACACCAAAAAGGAAAGGTCATGGTCATGAATCAAACAACTTGCGTTCCATGTTGTTGACATTTGATAAACATTAGGCTGCAAGTCGCATATTGTCATTGTTATTGTCATTCATGAAAGAAAAATAAAAACTGCAGTCTATCATGCTAGCAGTGAATATTTAGTTTTCTCCTTGCATATCTGACAAAAAATATATTATTTTATATTTGTATAAGTGTTTGATTGGTCTTTAATTTGTAAAACTTTATAAAATAGGCAGTTCACTTGGCAGGGACAGTGACTGAATTTTTATTTCAGGTGTGTATGAAGTCATAAGTTTTACTGTTTGAACTTTTATTTGTCATTAATTTACCTTCAGTGACATTTGAATGGCTTGAAATAACATGGCACACACAAGATTCATGTGGAAAACTCAAGAGGATGATGATAATATTTTAATTTTTATATATTATTTTATATTTTATACAGGTTTATATAGAGCCATTTAAATATGAATTTTATAACCCAACTGTACAATACAGGATTCAGGAACACCAGTATCCAGGTTTGTTCCAATTTTTTTTTTTTTCCTACCTCCTACCTATCACTCTTGTCAATCATGTTTGTAAACCAAAGAATTAAAAAAGTCTGGCCTTAGGCCTAAAAAAAAAAGGTCTTTGTTTCCGATTACATGCCAGAGAAAAATAGGGAAGGTAGGTCGGGAATTTTTTTTTTTTAAATTTTTTTTTAATTCAGTTTATGCGACATATTTTCAGAATAAAATGGTAGATAGAATTATGTTAATGCATATCTGTGCCAATCCGTGTACAGTATGATCAAATATTGACCCATTAGAACCATTTTCTCTTGGAGAAATAGGTGTTTGTTCAATCTCTTATAAGAAGTGAAGCGAAGTAACTTTCAAGGAATGATCACCTGGTCACTGACAAATAATTGTATCCGCCAAAACAGAGTTTTGCGGATACTATGTTTTCAGCTGGTCGCCGCCGCCGCCGCCGCCGCCGCCGCCGCCGCCGCGTAGGTGTCCGGAGAACTCCTCCGTAACCGCTGGGCGGAATTTTCCGAAACCCGGGATTATGTTCGGGTCACATGTGAACTGCTGCGCCCCGATTTTGTTTTGACCTCTGACCTTTCCTCTGCGCTCTGCGTCCGTTTGTGCGTCTGTTTCCACACATAAACCCACATATCTCGGGAACCTTTTGACCGATCAGGAAAATTTTTTTGCACAAATGTAGCCCTTGGAGAGCTTTATAACATACACCAAAAATGGTGGCGCCACCTGCAACCATGTTTGCACAGTGTCCATCTGTTCGTCTGCCTTGGGTTAAAATCACTCATATCTCTGCAGTGACTTGACTAATTCACCTGAAATTCGGCATGCGCAAACATCCTGGATAGCTTTTCTGATTTTATGACAGGTGGCGCCACCTACATTCACGTTGACGCTGCAGACATCCAAGCTCATATCTCGGGAACCGTTTGACCGATCAGGAAAATTCTTTTGCACAAATGTAGCCCTTGGAGAGCTTTATAACATACACCAAAAATGGTGGCGCCACCTGCAACCATGTTTGCACAGTGTCCATCTGTTCGTCTGCCTTGGGTTAAAATCACTCATATCTCTGCAGTGACTTGACTAATTCACCTGAAATTTGGCATGCGTATACATCCTGGATAGCTTATCTGATTTTATGACAGGTGGCGCCACCTACATTCACGTTTACGCTGCAGACATCCAAGCTCATATCTCGGGAACCGTTTGACCGATCAGGAAAATTCTTTTGCACAAATGTAGCCCTTGGAGAGCTTTATAACATACACCAAAAATGGTGCCGCTACCTGCAACCATGTTTGTACAGTGTCCATCTGTTTGTCTGCCTTGGGTTAAAATCACTCATATCTCTGCAGTGACTTGACTAATTCACCTGAAATTTGGCATGCGTATACATCCTGGATAGCTTTTCTGATTTTATGACAGGTGGCGCCACCTACATTCATGTTTACGCTGCAGACATCCAAGCTCATATCTCAGGAACCGTTTGATTGATCAGGAAAATTTTTTTGCACAAATGTAGCCCTTGGAGAGCTTTATAACATACACAAAAAATGGTGGCGCCACCTGCAACCATGTTTGCACAGTGTCCAGCTGTTCGTCTGCCTTGGGTTAAAATCACTCATATCTCTGCAGTGGTTTGACTAATTCACCTGAAATTCTGCATGCTTATACATCCTGGATAGCTTTTCTGATTTTATGACAGGTGGCGCCACCTACAATCAAGTTTACGCTGCAGACATCCAAGCTCATATCTAGGGAACCGTTTGACCAATTGGGCCAAAATTTTGCATGTGTATAGTTCTCACAAAGCTCTTTATCATACGCTAAACTGGTGGCGCCACCTGCAACCCTTTTTTGCACAGCGTCCATCTGTTTGTCTGTCAAGGGCAAAAATCACTCATATACAATATAGTGGTTTGACTTATCTGCCTTAAATTTTGCATATGTATACAACTTGGACGGCTTTCTGGATTTTTTGGTAGGTAGCGCAACCTACATACACAATTTGGCTGCAGACATCCATGCTGATATGCAACACTTCACCCGTTCCACTCTGATTTAGGCGGATACAAGTAGTCGCTTGTCGACTACCCGTATTCTAGTTAAAGTTGGCGATCAGACAGGTTTATCTTCTTAGGGTAACATGAGCGGCCGTCCATTCATTCGCCCTCAGAAATTGCGAAATGACACTGTTGAACCATGATGTAGTATGCACGCATTAAGTTGGGGGAAAATAAAGTGATCATAACATCGGTATATTTGTTTAAAATAAGAAATGTACATCAGCAATCCGCCGGTGTCAAATTGGACATCGCAGTTATGAATATGCGCTTATCATTTACCGCCGTTGTATAAAAAAAATATCGCCAAAAATGAATAATCACCATGTGTGACTACCTAATTTGGGTTTAACTTTTCGTTACATGACCGGCCAACGTTCATTAAATCGTTCGTTTTTACTCCTGCCAGCGCCCGAGCGCAGGTTCAGGTGATCATTGACAGAACAAATACGGGTACATATGTACCCGAATAGGTAACCACGGTTACATGCAGTGATGAAACGTCATGTCATTGGTTCATTTCAACTCATTTGCATAGCCGAAGACGGCACTGAATTCCGAATATTGCCGACTAGCGACCGTGCATACAAGCGGGCCATTAATGAGGCCTTACGGAAGATGCAAATTTTCGGGGCTTAGGGCAAATTTGAAAGATCTCGAATCAGTTCTCAGACGGGTCACGGCTATCAGACATTTGCGGAGGAGGCCACGTTCATAGCTTGAAAGAAGCTGCTTATTTCTCCAGTGGAACACTTTTGATATTTATCTGCTTCCTATAAATTAAAAAAAAGTTGTTGCGCAGAACTACGTTCTAAGCTTACGAACCCGCTTATGAATATGACCTTCCACACGCCGTTTTTGCGGGTATATTTGAACTGTCAGTGACGATCTCAGAACATCGTAGTTTGTATCTGTATGACAGATTAAAGTTGTCGACATTAAGTCGTACTTCACCTAAAAATTCCACACGCAAACCTCAACTTTTACTGGTTTTGCAATCAGAATCCAAATAAAAATTTTAGGGTCGCACAGTATATCTAGGGTCGGTCGGGTAACCGGAAACAAAGACCTTTTTTTTACGCCTTATGTTTCACTAGAGATTATTAACGGATCACCAGGGATGGTCCTTAGCAGCCCAGCTGTGATGATGATCCCTGGTGAGATCCATGACAGAGTGACCAAAGCTTAATGGGCAAACTGACATGATCTGTATGGTTTGTAATGGATGACTTTAAATGGTTTGTATGGTTTGTAATGGATGACTTTAAATGGTTTGTATGGTTTGTAATGGATGACTTTAAATGGTTTGTATGTTTTGTAATAGTCTACTTGGCTGGTTGCTTTCTCATGTTGTCTGACGTGTGGTTGGTTTGCAGCACCTCCTGAATTATGAAGCCCTGTTAATCACACTGACACTTCACATTAAAACAAAAGTGAAAAAAAAACCTGATATTGCTGGTATATTATGATTTGGGATTAGTTCTGTGGAATGTAATCATGTGCATGGCCCAGGGGGACGTTGGAGCCAGAAACGAAGTCACTAGATGTGGGTGTCAGTGATACAGACAAGTTCTTTGTATCCCTAGGCAACTTACAAGAAGAGTCCATTCATGATACCATGTGGCAGTACTCAGATTGGTTTGTGAACCTTATTGCCCTCTGTAAATCATAGAGATATGAATAGATATATAGGAAGCGATAACCAAATTAACCTGCTACATGGTTATTGATGTGAATACATGTTTGCTTCAAAATTGGGTCCTGAACCAATTTTAACAAAATTTAAGAAAATAAGTTATAACATGAAATAAAAAGAATAGATAAACAAGCAGAGATTTAATCTGGAGATTTATTTCATATGCGACTGCTGACAGCTTGCTGGTACAGTGGTAGCTTGAATACTTTTGTTTTATTTGTTTATTAATATATGTGCATGATTCCTGTATCTAGACAGAGGCAGTCTCATGTACACGACTGCTGTTCACAATCATTCACCTTCTGGTTCTTCATACTTTATGAATCTTTTGAAATATTGATTACTTGAAGAAGATCCTCTGAAGGCTGCAGGAAGCCACGGAGATCTGACACAGCTCCTTAGATACAGACAAGTAAAGAACACAGAGGTCAAGCAAAATATGGATTGATTGTTAAGGAGGTGATTTGGACTATTTTTTATTGTAAGCTGTAAAAATTAATGATATTCAGCTGAGAAGGCCATAATGAGGGGATTTGTGGTGAAAGGACCTTCAGGTGATCAACTGCTTTATTAGTGGTAGTGTATCTGCTTACCATCAGCAGCCTGCCAACAGCTGTTTGAGGTTCAGTCAGTCAGGCTGCCAGATGAGCTGCAGAGAGCCAGCCAGAGATAGTTCAACTGCTTGCAGCACCAACAAACAGTTAAAGGATCTCTTCATGGGGAATATACTACCATTTCTGTTCAAGCATTGCAGATGCTGTTTAGCACAGCATGCTGCTTATTTTCACTAACTGTTTAGAACTAAGTAACGGCTCCTAGCCAGTGTGCTACATGCTTTTAAGGGCTGTTGACATTAAAAGGCAGAACAGCTTTGTATAATGTTTACTTACAAGCAGGATGGAGCTGGTGCATCAGCATGAAAAAGTTGTTGTGTAATGGTTTTATCCCAAGGTGTTGTTTATTTAGGTGATTATATCTCTCAGCACAACTACTTCTGAATGTGGAACTAACTGCCAGGTTTTCAACTCCACATGGGTAAGATAATTATTTTCATCTGTTCAGTTATGTACATCCTATGAAAAGTATGCATTTTGATTCTGTATTGCTGTTTTGCATTTTGAGCTTGTGCAGGCTCAAAACTGTATGAAACCACCTCCTGAGCTTGATCCAAATCACTTTGGCCAAAACGGTTTCAAAACGGTTTGCGTTTGCCGTGTGAGAGGGGTATAGGACTATCTATTGGTGTGGTCATGTGTCAGGTTGACTACAGGTTTATCTACTGGTATTGTGTTAAGATTTTTTATAGATTCAACTCACAGTTTTTTTATTTCCTGCCCCAGAGTTGGAAATCCAGAGGCAACAGTTTCAACAAACCATTGCTTCACACAGAACTGTTTCCTATTGATTTTGAGGAGCCAACAGCTTTGGAGGTTGTGGTGGGCATGTAAACGTGTCTGTCAGTAACTAGAATGTGACCAGAAACCAGGGAACATGTACTGGCACTGCGGAAGGCCACAGCCCCAGCATCAACCAGCCCCAGCATCTTGCCATGGCTGACCTGTGTGGAGAATGTGAGCTTCCATGAGCTAATCATCACTCTCCCAGCCAAGTGTGTCAATATTTGGCCGGGACAGCAGCAAATAGCTGCTGATACAGCCACTAACCCTTACACAGATTGTTTGTCCAATTGATTTGGTGTCCATCTTACCATGGGGAGCTCTCAGGCTAATAAATTTACCTGAGGATCCCTGGAGGTTGGACCAGACCTTGTGTCTGACCTTCTGTGGAAAGTTGATTGTCTCCAAGAGTAGCTTATATTTGACATTTGGCTTTTTAAACGACTGTCTCAGGCTGGGCTGTATTATGGTATACCTAGGTCCCTCTGTCCATGCGTCAACTTTTATTAGTGTCACCACAATAACTTACAAGGACTGATGGATTTTCACATAATTCACCAGAGCTGCTAACCAGTAGAATATCTTGCCCAAGTTTGTTAACAGGAAAATTCCAGGCATATTTAATGAGGTCAGAGATCGCTATGCTACTTTGTGGTGTTGCTGTCATAACTTACCAGGAATATGATGGATTTTATGAAACTAATAAACATTTACTTAAAGTCTTTCTCACCTGAATTAACTTCTCAGCAAAAGCCATGCATATTCAATTAAGTCAGAGGATATATTATGCACCCTTACAATGTTCTTGTTCTTAAGTGGTCAGCACATCTTAACTGGTGTCCTTCTGGAACAGAACCCACTAAGTGGTTTCATTGTTAACTTTTGTTGCGGTTCTCTTCAGGTGAAGAATTTATTTTTGTTGATGGATAATCTTTACTGCTGTACTAGATTTATTTTCTATTTACCTGTTTGATATCACTTGTATACAGTATACTGATAAGTACATCATTGTACACAGTTTACTGATACGTACATCATAATATACAGTATACTGATATGTACGTCGAGGCCCAGATTAGAATCTGGCCCAATTAAAACTGGGCCAGCCCAGCTCAAAATTTTGATTTGGACCTGCCCAGATCAAAATTCTAATCTAGGCCAGACCAGTTTTAAACTGGGCCAGCCCAGATTAAAATTTTGATCTGGGCTGGTCCAGATTAAAATCCTGTGGTGAAGACTTCAGGATTTAAATCTGGTCTGGACTGATTTTAAACTGGACTGGCCCAGATTAGAATTTTGATCGGGGCTGGTTAAGTTTGTTATCCTGTGGTGGACTGATTTTAAACTGGGCTGGCCCAGATCAAAATTTTAATCTGGGCTAGTCAAGATTACAATCCTGTGGTGGACTGATTTTAAACCTAACCAGATCAGAATCCTAATCTAATCTTAGGCTAGCTTGATTTTTATCATCTTAAATCAGATAATACAGTAAACATTTATTCCAGATACACCATTTTGAAGGGCACAAAACACATAAATGATAAATAACATAACAAATAAAATTGTGAATTTACAGGTCTTGGATCACAAGCTTAACATTGAGTAACATATATATTGATTATTATTGATTAAAATTTGTTTTAGTTTGTTGAATTAATGCCCATGTTCTGCAAGCTATATTTGTAGTTTTAAGCTGTAAAATACCAATGTTCAACATGATTATCTTATAATTATATATAAGACATTTTACATAAGAGGTGAAATTACAAAATAAATATGACAGGATCAAACAAATGATATTTTCAAGGAATATGAAATAAATTCATTAAATATTAATTATTATTGACTTACAGTCTTACAATAGTTTACAAATTCTTTGACTTGATGAAAGGCCAGCTAGTTAAATATAGTGTAATTGAAGCCAGCCTAGGAGTAGATTAGGATTCAGTTCTTGGCTGGTCCAGTTAAAAATCAGTCCACCACAGGATTGTTAACTTGACCGGCCCAGATCAAAATTCTAATCTGGGCTGGCCCAGTTTAAAACTGGTCTGGCCCAGATTAGAATTTTGATCTGGGCCGGTCCAAATCAAAATTCGATCTGGGCTGGCCCAGTTTTAAATTGGGCCAGATTCTAATCTGGGCCTCGACATGTACATCAGTGTATAAAGTTTGCTGATACGTATGATACGCCCCAAATGTGAAATTTTCTGTTTCATGAAATGGGCAGGAATTTAGCACATTTCATGAAATCAGCAACTGGTTTGTTAAAGTGTTAAGCTAATAAAACTGAAAGTTGAAAGGAATTGGTGAAAAGGGTAGCTTTTATTAAAGTTTTCATACTAGTGTCCTGTATTGTTTACATCAGCCCAACCCAGTCCAGTGGTCTGCAGTGAGAGATGCAGCTCACCTAGGTGATGTAATGGATTTACTCAAGGCATCTCCCTTGACTTAGCTTAGCTGGGGGTGGGGGAGGGGACACAGGGGTCACTGGTGTACAGTTACTCTCAGATCACCCCCCCCCCCCCCCCCCCCCAACAACCAAACAAATGTAGTCTAAAATGTTATTGTTCGAAATGAATTTCCAATTGTAAAGCTGTTTCCACTCCAATATACAAAACATCTCTTGAGTAATCCATAATGCCATGTTGTGGTAATGTAACATTTTTAAAGAAAATAATTGCCTGTAAAATATTTGAACAAAATAAAATATAATAAAATCCATCAGGAAGCATAATTTGATAATATATGAGCCAAATTATGGATAAATAAAGGTGCAATTTAAAATTGTACATAATGAATCAAGTTATATTTTTAGATATATATTTTTTTGCAAATTTATAAAATATATTTTTGTGGTTAAAAAAAATAAATACATATGTATGCACAATTTATTGTTATCTGGCAAAATTAGGGATAAATGGTGATGCAATTTAGAATTGTGAATCAACTTATACATTCAGATCCATATGTTATATTGCAAATGTATAAAATTTATAAACTTTAAAAAAAATTGATGTAAAAAAATGAGGATCTAATGCAAACATTCATTCATTATATTTTCACAGCCGGTACATGTTAGGAGATTATCTGTTAAAATCTTAAATATGAAAATAAAAGCTCAAAATTTAGGCCAGTTTTTGAAGTCTTAATAGTGTGCTTATTTTATCATTTGCTTTGTCAGGCTCCAGGTTACCCACTTGGTGACCAAAGCCCTGTTTGGGTAATGTTATTTCTGGAAATCTGAGTCAAATTATTTGTGAATAAGGGTACAATTTAAAATTTTGAAGTCAGATTCAATTTCTATTCAGATAAAGTTGTGTTTTAAAATATAAATATAAACTTAAAAATGGATGCATCTGTATGCATAATGTGAGATTACTGACAGAATTTGGGATAAATGATGATGCAGTTTAGCATTGTGAATCAACTTATATATTCAGATGTCTATGTTATATTGTATATGTATAAAATATATAATGAACATGAAAAAAATGATGTAATAAAAATTGTGGATCTAATGCAGATATTTTGCAATACATAATACCAATAATATCCACATATAGTTCCTATATACATTCCAGGAATGAGCTCAGTTATTGCAATATATAAAAGTTACATGTGGGTTGATACATCTAGCTAACTGATTCTGCATCATTTTTACAGCAAGTTCTTATGTATATTTTTTATAATCACTATTATTGGACCCAGGACAGTATTATGTAATTCATAATGTAAATCTAGAGACTTATCCAAGTATATTTCTTTATTTATTCAAAAATCCATTGTATACCCAAAATTAGATCTGAATCTTGTAATTTTCAAGTTATTAGCATTAATATAAAATCAGTACCTCCATTTTTGCCCAAATTTGACAAAGGCATATGTCACTCAGTTATTAAATCCAATCATATCCAATCATTCAAATTTTTCAGATATTTATTGTTTTGCAAATTTAATTAATATATTTTATTAAAATAAATATTTACATCTGCATTGAAATGTGATATTAAAATGACCAAATTAGCTAAAATTGTTGATGCATTTTATAATTGTCATTCAACTCAAATATGCAATAATATAAGTTATACTATATATATGTCACAGTGTAGATGGGAATCCAGTTGAGTTCAGAACTCAACAAGTTGAGATGGGAATTCTCAACTGGATAACTTCCAGTAGTCACTGTTATTCCCATCTCAACTAGTTGTCATTGGAAAATTCAGATGTACACTGGTTCACATTGAGATATCCAGAAGTCACCCAGTTCACTTTTGGGTATCCTGAACTACAATAGTTTACTTAAGAATATATGAATATTTTAGTTTAGATGTTACTAAGTGAAATAGTTTATTTTGGAATATCCTAAAATGAGAGTGAACTGGCAATGCACAAATGCTCATAAATGTGCAAAAATATTATTTGCAGACAGGTAATGTTCTCTCCAACATCTCACAGCATTTCCCATCAAACAAGAATAAGTCAGATATTTACTTTTTAAACTGGAGAAGCCAGTTTCCTGTTTCTAGTTGTACTAAAGAAGCTGTTAGTGACACAGCAGCAAGTCATCAAATGGCGAGTCATTTGTGGTAAAATATTTTAGAACAAACAGATGATACACAATTCGTAGTAAATTTGAAAGCATGAGAGCTCTGGATTTTTTGTTTTGTGGTATTGAATAAGATAAAACCAACCTGATCTGTCACAAATTTGAACCATCTGTAATTATGAATGCTGTGGATATTATGCAGTTCCCTGCTGGGCAGGGCAGGCGTGTGTAAATGCCAGGCTGGTGTGGCAGGATGTTGTGTTTAGCATGGTTTTGTGTACTTTGCCTTTGGAGACTTATATTAGTGTCCTTTTAATTATTCACACCTACATAGACACTGGTGATGACAAATTGAATATAAAAGATCACAAGTAGCCAAGTATGTGTATGTATAAGCTGTTTAAAGAGTTTATTCAAAGAGGTCTGCTTGACAGAAGTGCTTTGTAGCCTACCCTGGGGGTTGTTATGGACGTGCTTGCCAATAAATGCCATTAATGCTACGCCTGACAAAGTGTTTATTTAATCACCAGTTAAGGTGTCTTTGATGTCTTGTTTTGTGTGTGTTATTTGGACCTGTAGAGGTTCTTTTCATTTCCTTATGCAGTTGAAGTTCAAACTTGTCAGTTAAAATATTTGACCTTTTGTTCTTATTACCAGATCAATTGACTCATTCAAACTGTTGTCCCCTCTGTGGAAGAAGGATTGTGAGATTGGTAAATGATGCTTATATTTTTATGATAAGACTCTGTTGGTTTTTGTATATTTAAATGTTCAGTCCCTGAATCATAAGCTGACATTTGTAGAAAACTTCCATGTTAACACTTTACCAAAAGCTCATGAGTACTGAATAAAAAAGCTTACTGCATATATTGGCTTTAAATAAAGACTAACAGCAAGGGATTTTAGATGGACCTGGTCAAGGTTTATTGATCGTTTGATCTATCATAATTTGATTTATCATTGGGATGTACTTCTGGTATATTTGTCTATAATTTACAGGGTTTCACTTCAGCAGGGCCTTTTCCTCTTAGCTTATCACATGCTAATATTTATGAAAAACCCAAAAGAAATAAGTATATTTTGCATTTGCTAAAACTTTCCAAAATTTAGCTGAGCGACATGAGCCATTGGTCCCTTGTTGCATGTCACAAAGGTCATAACAGGAATTTAACGCAATAGTCACAATCACCAAACTTGCAGCATTGACGCACCTCATGAAGGGCTAGGTCAAGTTCAGATATGGATAACCTTTATGCAGTTTTCAAGGTCACAGGTATATTCTTGGTGGGTGACATTGACCCATCTCAATTTTAAATATCTATTAACAACTTTTTTTTCCATCAATTCCCACAACAGGCGGGGGACATACTAAGTCTGTTCCAGAGAACAACTTTTCCCTTGTTACAGTATTATTTTACACATGGCTGGTCTTTAATAATATCTCAGAAATGTGCATAAATATATTGCTTAATTGTTGCTCTTAAATTGCTATACATTAAGTTAAATGAAAAAGAATGATTTTTCATATATTTGATTTCTATGACAAAAAACTCCACAGTTGGTTGAAAATTGATAAAAAATAAAGATGTCAGAGTAAGTACAGTGTTTGTTAAGTTCAGATAACAGTAAATAACTTGCAACTTTCAAATTTAATGAATTATTTAGACAAAATGAATGCATGTCCATACTTCTTGTTCTGCTGAAAAATGAACAGCCATTGCAAGTTATTGTCACATCAAGTCAGCTATCCTAACCACTTGGCATGACACATGCCTTCAAGAGACCCAGTTAGCGTCGGACATTTAATAAATTAATGTAAAGAAAATAATTTTTATGAGATGGTTGCTGTAAACCACACAGAATACACCAAAGGTGCGGTAATATTCAACTGCTTGTTAATGATACCAGTTCCAATATTGATGCTATTTATTTTATTATGTTACTGTAGACTTAATAATGATTTAACTATGTACTTCATCAGACATATTTATTAAGGGCTGTACGATTATAAGACCCCAAACTTGCAAGTAATGTCTCAGTCTATACATAATGGTTACCATAAATGTCAAATTAGTTAATTATGCAGAGCTTATAATTAACAATAATCATTGAAAACATCATTCATATGTCCTTTACATACACCATGTATTAAGAAATACCATCACATCACAATTTCAATCTCGTCTTGGCAGATTTTAAACATGCCTGGATGATACCAGGCAGATTTTAAACATGCCTGGATGATACCAGGCAGATTTTAAACTTGACTTGGGGAGATTAAAATCCTTGCCTGCTCTATGATGGATTATAATCTCATGTAGGTAAGATTTGCGATTGCAATCTCTTCCAGGTGAGTTTAAAATTGGATTAGGCAAGATCACAATCTCGCCTGGAAGATATCACAGTTGCAGTCTGACTAGGCTAATTCAAAAACGACTGGATTTCAATCTCGTCTGTGACATATACATGATGATTTTACATGGTTTATTCCTTGACGTAGGAGGGAGGACTACTTCTTGGCTCGCATCTGTCTGTCCAGCCTATTTCTTTTATATCACCATAACCTGCAGATGGCAACAAGTCTGTTGAACTACTTTTGCCACTGAAAATGATCTTTTCCACTTTTCCTAAAATAAGTCAGTAAATAAGGTCACTAAAAAACTTTCATATCATATTGTATAAGGATTCCTTTATGCTAGGGAAATAAAATTATTTTCTCCCACCCATGTTGTTTTCAGTGCCATCAGTTGATGTCCTTAGAACTTCTTGTGAATGCTATCATTTTTAGCTCAGCTGACTATAAGTCATCTGAGCTATAGTCGTGGTCCTTTGTCTGTGGGCTGTCCCTCCGTCCGTCCGTCCGTCCGTCCGTTAAACTGGCACGTTTTGAAACTGTTGGACCTACGAATCAGAAATTCAGCATACAGTTCGATGTCCCCAAAATCTCCTACCATACCGAAAATTGGGTCATTAGGACTTCGTTCCTTTGAGATATTAAGGAAAAACCTCCATTTTCCATAAAAAAAACCATTGTTACACTAGGAGACTGCCTAATATCAAAACCACTGATCTGATTTTGATCATAGTGAATATGCATATTCTTCCATACATTTTCTATGCACATACCAAATATTAGGTCAGTATTGCGTAATATGTTGGAGTTATGGGTGGGAACATAATGCACCTCATAAAAAATCAGGAAATATATTAACTCACTTAACATAAGAACGGCTGAAGCTAGAGACTACTTTTCAGGGATATAACTCCATTTAATCAAGATTCAATTGTATACCGAAAATTAGATCTGAATTTTTCAAATTTAATAAGTTATTTGCATGAATATGAAATCAGTACCTAAAATTTTGCCCAAATTTGGGCATGGCACATTTTTTCCCTGTAACTACTGTTTGTTTAATTTTCATATCATGCACACGTAAGGATTTCAGCTTCTAAATTCTGAAATTTGAAAGGAATTGACCAAAAACTGTAGCTTTTATTACATTTTTTATGAGACCATGTCACACCTAGGCTGTACTGAAGCCCCTCTATATGTCCCCATATTGACCTTTCATGCTTGAAGCGAGGCATATACTGCAGCCAGCCAGCTCTTGGGTGGCCTCAGCTGGATGTAGCTATTCAACCCCAAACCCCCCCCCCCTCTTGTAATTGTTTGGCCAAAAACATAACAATAAAAAATAATTAAAAAAAATTTTTGGTTTACAATAACAACTTTAAGAAAAATAAATGGAAAAGTAATTTTATGGTTAATGAGTAACAGGGACTTTGTAATTACTGATGTTTTATGGATCTTTCATGGATTGCTGAAAATATATTTCAAATGAAACCATGCAGTCACCATTGGGTATTTTTTAATTTCAATCATAAAAATGAAAAATAAATAATTAAAAAAAATTATTGTTTACTATAAGGGATTATGTTAAACAAGTTAATGATAGACAAGGATGCATTTGATCATATTAAATATTCTAAATTTCCAGGTCATTTCCAGGTGTTTAATTTGTAGGGTTTTTTTAATTACAAAATTTAAAAAAAATGAAATATGTCAAAAATTTGAAAAAATTACTCAGACAAGTGCTCATTAAAGATGTCAATATGTTTGAATGATAACATTCAGACTCATGGCTGTATCAGCTGTTACATGATACTGGGTAAATAATCAAAATTTATATTTCTGATAACTTTATTTCAGTTAATAAAATTAAACATTCCCAATTCCAGTTTGCTCCTTGTATAATATATTGGTTTGTTTTGATCCTTGGGTTACTTTTAACACATGTATTAGTTTCGTAGTAGAGATTTTCTTTTTTTCTGATACAAATTTAAAAGTCAAAATTTTTAAAATGTGATAAAAAAAATCAGGTCTTTAAGACAAGTTCTTATTATGATGTCTATAATGTTAATAATTGTCATAAGTGTCTTGACAGTGATGTGAAAGTATTCAAAAGTGAATATAATATTTCTTTAAAACTTAAAGCCATAAAACCAGGTAGTTACAATCATTATTTAAATTTGTGATATTTGTATATTCTGGATTATCAACAGTTTCGTTCGACTTTAACTAAATAAATATGAGACCTTGTATTCAAATATGATTAAAACAAATTCAATAGTTCATTAATGAAAATTAATACAAATACTAATACAGGTAAAAAGAAAGAATTTGAGTGCAAATACTTTCAGAGTATATTCATTAATATGCATTCATGAATATATTTTATAATTTATTTTAATCATTTATTTCAACTATATTATTAAAAGAAATCTTTTCAAATGTTACTGTTAATATTTTTCAATTAAAATTATATTTTGCCCAATAATTCCAATTAATTTTTAATGAATAGTTTAACTCTCATATCATTTGTGCTACTGGCACTTTTGGCTATGGGCAACTTGAAATTATTGAATAACAGTTAACTCATTTGGAAAAAGCATGCATGATAATTAACATGACGTACAGTTGACAATTATTTCCTGTTACTAGTGTTTGTGCTGTGGATTTAATTTTCACAGCATGTACACATAAGCATTTCCTCTGTTAAAATCTGAAATTTGAAACCAATTGATCAAAAACTTTAGATGTCATTCAAGTTTCTAGCACCATGCCTTGATTGTTATCATCAAGTCAGTGAAATGTGTGCTTGGGCAGTATTACATAACCAGTTCAACTTCTGACCTAGCCACTGCCTCTGTGAATGTCTGGGTCAGGCTGGGTCAGGCAGTAATTACCAGAGAGCCTCTCTCTCTCTCTTATCTCACTCTCTCTCTCTCCATGACAGTCTAGCTCATTCTCTCTTGCTCTCTCTCTTTCTCTCACTCTTTCTCTCTCTCTTTCTCTCTCTCTCTCCAAATCTCTCTCACCCCTAAGCCTCCCATTCTCCCTGCACCCCATTCTGTTGACAGGTACTATAAACCAGATTAATTAGCTATGAATGTTGAAGCAATTTAGAAATGTGAATCAGCTGAAATATTCAAATATATATATATATATATATATATATATATATATATATATATATATTATACTGTAAATGTGTAGTTACATTTTTAAACCTGGAAAAAATGATGTATTGAAAAAAAGGAATAAAGGCAAATATTGTTAATTTTTCCTGGCTCAGTAGAATGGGAATAAAAATGATTTGCTTTGTTTCTCCACCTTTCTGCCTGCTTAAATATTTAATAATTAATAAACATGAATAAAAATGAATAAACATTTTTCTCTGTAAGCACTTGAATTCAATTTAATATCCTGTATGAATATGCAAGGGTGCTGTAACTCCCATCATCCCCTTCCCCTACCCCATAGAGTCCTTGCTCTTTGGCACTGTGAACAATAGTTCTATTGCTTTTCCATAAAATTTAATAATTAAAGATAATATATCCAGAAAGACTGAGGCATTTTAACTCCCATCATAACCCCCTCCCCCGTCAATCCTTCCATCTGTTAAGTGGGGACTTTATGGCTACTGTATACATATGATTAAATAAAAAATAGGTTTATTAAAATAATTGGATCTCATTATAAAAATCTGTAAACTGTTGAACTGTCAACAGCTTATCAAAAAAGTAACCGATGGAAACATGGTCAGATCTCAAATATTATTTGCAACAATTTCTTCAATCATATCAACCGACCATGGCCAAGATTACCTTTTCAGATCTTTATCTGATTTTCATAATATTTTAGATTTTAACCTTCTAGGTGTTTAAGTACTGTTGAATGCTCCATCCCCTCTCTCTTTCTGTCTGTCTCTCTCTCTCTCTCTCTCTCCACATCCACCTCATAGCTGCCTTCACTGTTCACTTCTCTGAGCCCCATCCCAATGCCAGCCTCAGTAAACAAGAACAAGATGAATCAGATATATTCATACTTTAATATTTTGTATAACAATTCGTCCATAGGTACCCATGTACATGCCAGAAATTATGTCAATGTTGTGTAATATGTAGACATAGTGGGCATCAAAATAATGTACATTGTCAAGACTGAAGAGATATTGTGTCATACAGTAACAAATTCATAAATCCCCTCATCAGCATAGTAAATCATAACATCATATCTGTCAAATTGAAATCTTGCAGACTTCCATACACTATAGATCCTTCAACAAATAGCCTATTCATCATTCTACTACTGCTTATTACTGCTGTCATTGCATTCATATTTGCTCAGATATATCGCAATTTTCAACCCCTCCTAAATAAATAAAAAATAAACCACTATATTTTACTCTATTAATCCATCAGTCAGGTTATTTCATTTATTATTTACTCACATATTACATTACATTCCTTTATAATAGCCCAACATGTCCATAATATTCATAAGCTTTATCGACTCCATATAGTATCACAATGGAGAATCATTTATGGTCCAGTCACAATCAGCTGAGCGCCGAGACCCATGGGTCCCTTGTTAACTGCTGCATTTTGACAACAATCTCCCAAAATCAACAAAAATATAGAATATTGTGAACCCCATAACTTTTTGAAGTCTTAAATAATTTTTGGACCCAAATTTGATATGCAAGTCATTTTAACCAATTGTTTGGATGAATTTGAAAACTGGTGACCTTGAACTAAATTACCAAGGTCAAGAGTGTTTGCTTTCTATAGGTGACAGTGGCTGGGTGGGCAGCCAGTGGTTAGGCGGGTGAAGCTTCCTGTAGACAGTGCTGTGTCCAGCCTGATGTCAGTCAGATGAGTGTTTTGTGTAGGTGAGAGTGGCTGGTTGAACAGCTAGTGGTTAGGCCTGTGAAGCTTCCTGTAGACTGTGCTGTGTCCAGCCTGATGTCAGTCAGATGAGTGTTTTGTGTAGGTGAGAGTGGCTGGGTGGGCAGTCTGTGGTTAGGCAGGTGAAGCTTCCTGTAGACTGTACTGTGTCCAGCCTGATGTCAGTCAGATGAGTGTTTTGTGTAGGTGAGAGTGGCTGGGTGGGCAGTCTGTGGTTAGGCGGGTGAAGCTTCCTGTAGACTGTACTGTGTCCAGCCTGATGTCAGTCAGATGAGTGTTTTGTGTAGGTGAGAGTGGCTGGGTGGGCAGTCTGTGGTTAGGCGGGTGAAGCTTCCTGTAGACTGTGCTGTGTCCAGCCTGATGTCAGTCAGATGAGTGTTTTGTGTAGGTGAGAGTGGCTGGGTGGGCAGTCTGTGGTTAGGCGGGTGAAGCTTCCTGTAGACTGTACTGTGTCCAGCTTGATGTCAGTCAGATGAGTGTTTTGTGTAGGTGAGAGTGGCTGGGTGGGCAGTCTGTGGTTAGGCCTGTGAAGCTTCCTGTAGACAGTGCTTCTGGTTATTGATCTGTTGAAGGATGGAAGCCAAATTAAAAGCTGTTAGAACCACTGCAGCATTCAGCTGTAGACCGCCCTTGTCTTCAGATGTGATGGGTTGCCACAAGCATTTGATTTAACCTTGCTGGCATCAGCAGTTATACCTGTAGGGTTACTGTAGAACATCAATCACAGATACACCCTGAGACCAGCAAGGCTCTTGATCCAAGTCACTGAGCTTTATATACAGGTTGTAGAGAACAGCTGTTGTGTCCTACAGGTATGTTCTACCTGGGCTGGACCTGCTGTGTGTATGAACATACCCTCCATACCTGTGTGTGACCAAGGTGTTAGACTAAGCTACCTGAGGTATGCTCACCTGGAGGTATATACTTATCAGTCATGACATCTAATGTTATCTAAATTAAGATATTAGAACAAAAAGATTGCTCTGTATATTGGTTGGGGTTATTTGCATGTCTGTGTTTTTGTGTGAATCATGTATTGACATCTGGGTTGAATGATGGATCGAGAAGATACTGTGTCAGCCAATCAGACATTGGTGTGGCTGGTATTTACAGAGGCTGTAGGTTGTAGTGAGGAATGAATGGAGGGGATACCTTATCAGCCAGTCAGACACTGATGTGGCTGGTAGTTACTGTTGCTGTAGGTTGTAGTGAGAAATGGATGGAGGGGATACCTTATCAGCCAGTCAGATGCTTGGGTGGCTGGTATTTACAAAGGCTGTAGGTTGTAGTGAGGAATGAATGGAGGGGATACCTTATCAGCCAATCAGACACTGGTGTGGCTGGTATTTACAGAGGCTTTAGGTTGTAGTGAGGAATGAATGGAGGGGATACCTTATCAGCCAATCAGACACTGGTGTGGCTTGTATTTACAGAGGCTGTAGGTTGTAGTGAGGAATGAATGGAGGGGATACCTTATCAGCCAATCAGACACTGGTGTGGCTGGTATTTACAGAGGTGGTTGGTTTTGGTGTTTTTATGGTGTTGTCACATGCATTTCTAGATGGAAGGTGAAGATCATTGTAAAGTACTTTGATCATTGACCCAGCAGTTGCTTCATTTAACAGTTTAAGGTTAACTAGTTAAGTTTCAGTCTGTCAGACTTTATATATAAGGCCTCTAATGGCACATGTACTGCAATTCTTGCTGCTCATAAGGATTTTGTTTTGATAACTCCTCCCCCCCCCACCCACACTCATACAATATTTTCTTATTATGATAACCAAACCCACAGCTAGGACACTAGTTTGACCTAGTATGATCACAGTATGGCTGTATGTGTAGGCATATATGCTGTGTGGTAGGTGTGGAACCTTCTGCATACAAAAAGAAAAGTTGGGAACTCATTCAAACACTTGCAATGATCAGATTGAATTGTCATTAGTCTTCCAGGTTAGAATGATATATATGTTGAGGTCTAGGTTAGAATCTGGTCCATTTTAAAACTTGGCCAGCTCAGATTAAAATTTTGCTCTGGTCTGATCTAGATTACAATTGAAAACAAAATTTTGATCTGGGTCAGTCTGGATAAGAATCCTGTGGTAGAGACTTCATGATTGAAATCTGGTGTATCCAGATAAAAAACTAGGTCCAGATTAGAATCTTAATCTACCCTGTGCTGGACTGATTGTTATTATCTTGATCTCTGTCATAGACTCCAAATCCATTCCTGATGCACCATTTATGACATCATAAACATTTGCAACAGAAGCAAGAATATTGATAAAAAGTTAATACAATATGAGAAGCTGTATCACTATCAAAGAGGTGGAACAGATCATCATATAATAATATCACAAATACCATCATTTTATTGTTGATTTTTCTGTTCTTTAAGCCCACAAAGTTACAACCTCTATAATTTATAACTGAACCAATAATCTGAATCAAAAGCTTTACAATATCAGAAGATCAATTTTTAACACCTCAGAAAAAACTAAATATGATATGCAGAAAAGGTGTTAACTACCAATGCTATGTCAAAACAGTAAATACTCGACTAAAATATAGGTCTGGAGAGCTGGAGAAAGTATATATGTTACACTAGTGACTGTAGTATTGTTATTCATTATCAGTTTAATGTATGTACATTTGAACAGTGACAACAGCTGAAAGCTGAGCCTGTGGCAGAGACTTCCATAGTCTCCAGCCTTTATGCCCTCCTCTATGACATCCTCATTTGTCACCAATGTAACTTTGTATGGCAATAAAGATGTAGCCTGGCCGTGTAAATAGATTAGACATGGATGGCCCTCACTTGGATCTCATACATAAGCACTACTTGTATCCTCAGGACCACCTCCCTGTCTGTTGGACCACAGAAGAGTCATTAGGCATCCTGCACCAGTAGTCACCTTAAACTGCAGTGTGATTCCTTGCTCTTGAGCCTCATTGTATCTTCAGAGGATACTATGGTTTAGGCTCCGCCACCAAGATTTCTTTTGGATGTGATAACTCGAGAAAGATTTCACGGATATTTACCAAACTTGATATGTGCATAGATATGGGTGAGAGGACTATGACTTTGAGCACCCAGTCAGACAGGGCACAAATTGTATCCGCTAGGTCTAGAATCTTCTAACATGACATTCAGGCAGGTCCTGGGTAAATCTGCATAGAACCCTGAAATTAGGTCATGGTGACCTATATTCTGTAAACTAAGGGCCAAGAGCATGATTTTTAGCACCCTAAAATCAGATGGGCACAAATTGTATTTGCTAGTGTTGGAATGTTCTAGTGTAATAAAGAGGCAAGTCGTGGGCAATCTCCATGGAATCCTGAAATTAGGACATAGTGATCTATATTTTGTGTGCCACCAACCAAAACATCTTGGGCAATCTCCATGGAAACCTGAAATTAGGTCATGGTGATGCATATTACTCGCCAAAATCATTTTAAGCACCCAGTGTCTATTCCCATCACGACCGTTGAGATGGGAATGCCAAACGCAACTGGAAGTAATCTAGTTGAGATGGGAATTCCCATCTGAACTAGTTGAATTCCGAACTCAACTGGATTCCCATCTACACTGTGACATAGTTATATCCTGAAATGAACCAGTTAATTTTGGAATATTTTAGTGTACACTTGTTCACATTGATATTTCCTGAAATGAACCGGTTAACTTTGAATTATCTTGGTTAATATTGTAGCTCCATGGTGATTGCTAAAAACAAATAAAGTGCTTAAACAGTTATTATCTCCCAAAGGGGCTAGAAGAAAAGCTGTGACTCCCTGGTCATTAATTATCAGACACTAATGTGACAACACTTAGCTGTAGCTGTGATTGACATGAACATGGTATTGTTGGAGCTGTGAGGGTGATTATGTTTACCTGGACAGTTTGTGATAAGGATATGCTACCTATCTGTACCAGCAGAGTTATCCCTGCTGCTGGATGCTGCTGGATGCTGCTGGATGCTGCTACTGATCTGTTTCTCCTTGATCTCTGGCCCTGTCCCTGAAATAGCCTGGAAACCTGGTCTGCTGCTGGGCTGTCTGATGATGGAGAGGCCTGAACCAGCTCTATGTCAGCTGACCCAGTACCTGCACTGTGTTTGTTGTAGCATCTTTCTTTCTGGTCCCACTGCAGCTGTTTTGGATACAAACAAACCCCACACGGGTTGGTCATTGGTCCTTCCTTCAATTACTGGGGGTGCATCTTTCCTATTGTGTTACTTGATCCCGAGCTATTACACTGTCATCATAAATAAATGTTGTAAAGGTTAATTAATATAAAGTCACATTATCCAAAAAAATGTCAAAGGCTTTTTAACCAAGGCAGACATTTCATTTAAAAAGTGGTAAATAGTTATCAGTTCTTTGAAAGTCAAACACGGGGAAAAACCAATAAACCTGATTTTCTTGTGTTATCATTGATCTTATGTTCATTACTCTGTGTTATCATTGATCTTATGTTCATTACTCTGTGTTATTATTGATCTTAAGTTCATTACTCTGTGTTATCATTGATCTTATGTTCATTACTGTGTGGGTTATCTTTGATCTTATGTTCATTACTCTGTGTGCTATCATTGATTGTTTGACAGACACTGACAGCCAGCAAGTCTACAGCTCATCTGATGTAAAATTGTTAAGTTGTTAAGGGAATCCATGTAAAATCCATAACTTTGTCAAGTTATATGCACCGGCATGTACATGCACCGGAATATCAGAATCACTATTGGTTCAGATAATTTAGCCCATGTCTGTCTGTGACCCTTTTTGTTTCTAAATTAATATTCCCTGAATAAGTCAGATGGTTTCCACCATGTTGACTAGTTTCGAAGACTAGTGACCTTGACCTTCAAAGTATAACCTGCATAAATAAAGCACATGAGGGCTGGTTCAGCCATGACAGAACAAATATGGGTACACATGTACCCAAATTGGTAACCACTGTTGCAGTGACGATGCATCATTTCATTGGTTCATTTAAACTCATTTGCATACCCTGAGAGGGCACTTTTCCAAAAATTGCAGACTAGCTACTGTGCAGAAGCAGGCCATTAATGAGGCCTTACTGAAAATGCAAATGTTTTGGTTGAAGGGCATTTTTCGAACAATCTCAAAGGAGTTCCTAGAAGGGTTATGGCAGTCAGACATTCACGGTGGAGGCTACAATCATAACCTGGAAGGATCTGCTTATCTCTCTAGTGGAACATTTTTAATATTTATGCGCTTTCTATAAAGTATAAACCTGGCTTAATAAGAAGGTTTTTAGTAGAGCTGCATTTTCAGCTGACTAATCCCCTCATGCATTTGATCATCCACCCACATGGTTATTGCGGGTTCACTACACGGAATGAATTTGTTACATATTCTGGCCATTATTTAGACAGTTCGCTGCTTTATTGAATTTTGTTTGGATAAACACGTCATGATTGTTTTCCTTTGAGGATCATTGATAAGGAGTGTGCGTTACCCTGAGTACCCTTGATACAAACAATCAAATACTCAAGGACTCAACCAAGATGGGGAGTAAACAGCAGAGACATAAGCACTCTATTATGGCCTGGGTATGAAAACCTGGCATTCATGTGTGCAGTGTTAATTTATAGCCTGGTCACTGTGGACCAATTTTAACTTTCCATTGCTCATTCCCTAGAGATTTGTTCATAACTGGGGTCTTCTGTTGTAAGACTTGACTGCATGTACACTCACTGCTAAGGAAAAAGAACACTGAAAGCTACATGGATAATTTTACTTTGTGTACAATCTCTAGATTTATAAAATGCTTCTGTATTAATTAACTGAGGGTGAATATCAAATAAACCAGAACAGATTATTTAATTATCATTCTTTGCACCATTTGGTATAAATTACATATTATTAAAGATTTTCTCAAGTTAAATGGTAACCGTGATAATATGTCAGAAATGGCATGCTTAAAGGTATATTAAGCCATTAGTGTTAGGAATTTATTGGAAATCATGTTCAATAATGGAAAGAAAAAAAAAACCCCAATAATAATTGATCATTAATTGATTATTTTATATAACCTCTTGTTTTTCTGTACAAGTCAGTATTCATGTAAATCATTATATTATGGTAACAGTAACTCTTTGTGAGCTTTAATGTTTAATCTGGGTGGGGAGGGGGTATCACCCTCAATGGTCAAGGTAATTGCTGATTGTTAATGTATGTCTACTTGTTTTAACATAGCGTTCTGCTTTCCTTACATTGCTGACATGATTAGAACAATTTATTTTCTTGAACTTTGCTTTTGTGTACATAATTGTGTTTATACATAATTGTTTATACAAAATGTAACCTTATTTTAATACATTAGGAAAGAAAAAAAGGCCAATCTTCAATGTAATTGATAAATTGCCACAACAGCTATATGAAAAAAATGTGTAATTTTGATAGAAACTTCTATATATTATTAATGTATTTTGGACTTGTTTATTCTAGAATTCCCCAGTAAAGTTTAGTTTAGGACTAGATTCCTGTGAAGCTGGAGTCAGGCAGGCTCTTATCCCTCTTGTTCAAGTTGTTGTTGTGTGACTGCAGTGTATTATAAGAACATGTCACATTATGGTTCACATTTATATGGTTGGTTTAAGATGAGAATATTCCTGGTGATAAAAGCAGTGAATAGGAAGCTAATACTAACAGGGTGGTTTGGGCATGCAGTCCGCTTACCAGCACTAACAGCGTACTTGATCAGTTTCCTGCTGTCAGCTACCAGGGACACGGGGTTGTATTGATGAACTCGGCTCTGCTGAACCTCCTCAACAAATGATTTGTTCTTTTTGTGTTCTCTGCAGAAAATGTGAGCTGCTGGCTTTTTTGTGGACTCTGAAGGTATATGAAGTAATGGGTAAAACTTCTCTAGATGTCAGTGTTACCAGCCATACATTCTAATTTAACCAAGCTGATCGATAAGATATCCCTGATAGCAGCAATCTGTCTGAGTCCCACCTGAAGGCCCCTGTATAACAGGAGCCTAGCAGCAGCCAGCCACAGCTCAGCACAGGCACTATGCTGCTGCCTGCCATATGACTCATGATAATTCCATTAATAGTGTTATTTTAGGCTGTGATAGTTGGTCATGCTGGCAGCATTGGACTGGAGATAAATGACTGCTGAATAAAAGTGTCATCTGGCCTCCTTCTTGGAAATAAGCTCTTAATTTTTCAAGACAACTTGTTATCTAACAGGTTTCATGCTTTCCTTATTTTGAAAGTACCTTTGTGGATAAAAGCAGCCATTTGAAAACACAGTAATAAAGGTGGTTTAAATATAAGAAGTGAATGAGCCTTTGGGCGTGTATGCAGAAATAGTTCAGTCAGTATTTATTCCTGTAAATTGTAATATTTGTTGTTAGTTTTATAGCTGAGCTGACTAAGTTACCAGAACTTTGGCAATTGCCCCTTGTCCATCGCCCCTCCATAATCAAATGTTTCCTTCATATAACTCTCAGGCTGATCGTCACTTTTTCCCTTTTGCATAATTAAATAGTCAGGCCACAATTTTCATTTATTGCACACTACAGTATGTACCTAATTGACTTGTTTTAACATGCTTATCAAAGTTAGTTTATTCTGATTTGAAAATGGAAAATTAACAAATGCAGTACAAACTGTAATGCTAATATTACAGTTGCTTTTGCACTTACATTTTACAAACAGTGATACAGACAAATTTTAAACCATATGTTTGGTTTGTGAGCTGTGTGGTCATATCTAGGAGGATATTTATATGATCTTATAAACTTGATGTTATCTACAGACCTTGTTTAAATATTTATAAGACCATGAAAGTCTCATAAGGCCGACCTGAACTTCCTAAGTGACCATAGTGGTTATTCTCCTACACAAACATACACACATTTATTCTTCTACATAAACATACACACACGGTAGAGTCAAACTCATTACATATTTTTGTGGGGTTTATCGTGCCTCATCCTCTCATGTAATAGGTTTTATATTGATTAAATTTTCATGATGTTACAAGATGGATGATTCTCGAAATCTCTGTATGCATAAAATATCTTATATTTTCTCTGGAACATATGTAAAAGTAATATTTTTTCAAACATGTATCAAAATAATTATTTTTCAGTATAGTATTTTCACATGCATAATACAGACAGTCAGTTGAGATACTGTAACTGACACTTATACAAATGTGTGATAATTTTTCTTGTGGTCTATAAAAGTACATAAGCAACTCAAAATGTGTGTATTGTGTACATTTATCAAATAATGATATAAACAAATAAATTAACTGTTGCCTCATTTCCATATACTAGGTTCTTATACAAATATTCTCCTCATCAGTTTCAGCTGAGCATCATGACCCACAGGTCCCTTGTTTTAATCACAAATTTATCATGTGTTTTAAAAATTGAAAAAAAAATTGACAAAATGATTAACTTCTGTTACAGGCAAATCCAGCTGAGTGCCATGTCCCATAGGTCCCTTGTTTTCTAAACATTTAAGTTGATAAAAACAGATATATGAGATTATTTATGACCTTTATATCTCATCAGGTCATGAAATGTTCAAGGACATGTTCTGATCACAGTGGATCAGAATAGCTCTGAATAACAGGCCAAATATCCACTAACCAGAAAATATAGGAGTGTGCAGTGTGTCAGCTTGATTAAGTTAGCTGAACAAACGGCCAGCAAGAAAAGATTTTGTAGAGTCTACTAGCAGCTGTTTAATATCCACCAACATAGAGACGCAATTGCACCACTTAAATAGATGTGTATATAGCAATAAACAAGTCTGTGATAATAAGGAATTGATATTGGAGACCTATTGATAGTGACATGTAGTACTGCTTTTTATATGAGACAAAGGTCAGCTGCAGTTATAGATGTTGACAGTAGGTCAGCATGCTGATAACAGGGAGATGTAATATAGACTAATAGATTGTGTGGTTCATCTTCACTCTGCCATTCAACAAGTTAATACCTGTGCTAACAGGGAATGCTGGTATTTAGATAGTTAACTGGATTGGACTTGTCAGTTTCATCTGTGGGTTATAATTATGGAAGTTTGAAATTATATTGGTTGGTAGAGAATTGATTGACACATCAGAATGGTGACCTGATGTTCTGTTCATGCTGCACGTCTTACCAGAATGTAGTACATGTGTATTGTTATTCTAAGTGTGACTTGACAGATCTGACAGACTTAAACAGACCTGTGAAGCATATAATAGGTTGACGTAATCAGTCAAGTGGATGTGGAACCTTGTTTTGTTTCAATACAGGATGATAAAATGTAAATCAGCAGCTGGATTTTGGTATTAATGCAGGGTGGGTGCCGGATGAAAGCTCAATATGTAAGATTGGTGTGGGTCAAATTTTTCCTTGGGGGGAGGGGGGATTTTCCCCAATGCAGGGCAATGAGGTTTTCCCAAATGCATTGCCGGGCATATACAGGTTTGAAGGCTTGATCTGTGTGGATGATTCTGGCCAGGGCAGGGCTATAAGATTACATGGCATTCCCTATCTCATCTAGTTGAACTCCTAACTCCCATGAAACTCATCTGGATTCCCATGTACACTGTGACAAATGCAATTTTTAGCTCAGCTGACTATAAGTCATCTGAGCTATAGTCGTGGTCCATTGTCCATCGTCCGTCCGTCTGTCCGTCCGTCTGTAGATGTGGCACATTTTGAAACCGTAAGACCTAGGAATCCAAAATTCGCCATAATGTTAGATGTCCCAAAGATCTCCTACCAAGCCGAAAACTGGGTCTTTGCGACTTTATTACTTTTAGAAATTAAGGAAAAACCTCAATTTTTTATTAAAAACCTATTTTTACTCTTCAGGACTGCCTAATATCAAAACCACTCATCTGTTTTTCCTCATATTTACCAAAATTATTCCTCTATATAGTTCCTATGTACATGCCAGAAATTATGTCTGTATTATGTAAATTTAAAAAGTTATGGGCCCAAACATAATGCATTGTGTAAAAAATCAGGAAAGATATTTGATCACTTTACACAAAATATGTTAAAGCCATAAACTTTTTTCCAGTAATATAATTTTAATTAATCAAAATTAAATTGTATACCCAAAATTAGATCAAAATCTTTTAAATTGTTTAAAATATTAACAAAAATAAAAAATTTGTACCTTAAATTTTGCCAAACTTTGATTATGGCACGTTTTTTTCCTGTAAGTACTGTGGATTTAATTTTCACAGCATGTTTTTTTTAGCATTTTGTCTGTAAACACCAAAAATTTGAAACCAGTTGATCAAAAACTGTAGATTTTATTCAATTTTTTAAGCACCATGTAACATATTGTTTACATCAAGCTAGTGCCATGCAGTTTGCAAGTGCTCAGCTCCCCAGCTTCAGCTCTCAGTTCCAAAAATGGCATGCAATTAGATGTCACAAAAATCCCCTACTATGCCAAGAATTTGGTCACTAGGACTTAATACCTTCGAGATATTAATGAAAAACTTCATTTTTCCATTTAAAACCCATTGTTACACTTCAAGACTGCCTAATATCAAAACCACTGATCTGACTTTAATCATATATAATATACATATTTTTCTATACATTCTGTATGCACATGCCAGAAATAATGTCAGTATTGCGTAATTGTTTTAAGTTATGGGCCCAAACATAATGCACTTTGTAAAAAATAAAGAAATATATTTACTCCCTTAACAAGAGGATTGCTGAAGCTAGAGATTTTTTGTCAGGGATGTATCATTATATAATCAAGATTCAATTGAATACCCAAAATTAGTTATTAATTTTTCAAATTTTATAAGTTATTAGTAAATATAAAATTAGTACCTTAAATATTGCCCAACTTTGACCATGGCATGTTTGATTCCTGTGAGCACTGTTGATATAATTTTCATATCATGCACACATAAAGATTTCAGCTTTTTAGTTTAAAAAGCTGAAAGAAATTGGCCAAAAATTGTAGCTTTTATTAATGTTTTCATGAGACCATGTCAGACCTTGGCTCTCTGTAGCACCTCTTGAGTCACCTGTATGTTGACCTTGTTGAACTTTCAGCAAATTATGCATGCTTGAGGCGAGGCATAAACTGGGGCTCCAGGCAGCTTATTATATAATGGCCAGCCACAGTTGATCCAGGTGTCCAACCCAACTCATCTAGTAGTTTTAACCAACAACATAACAATAAACAATAAATTAATAATTTTTTATTGGTTTTTAATAACAAATTAAAGAAAAATAGAAAAGGAATTTGTTAGTTGATAATAACAAGAAATTAATTTGCAGTTACCGATGATATAAGAATCTTGTATCGATGGAAAGAATGTCACGTATTCCAAATAACACCATGCAGTCACCTTTGGTATTTTTCAGTTCAATTTTAATGATTAAAAAGTAAATCATATTATTCATTACTAATCATTAGGGATCATACGAAGGAAATTAATGATAGACAAAGATGCAGTTGATAATATTATTATCTAGATTCCTACTGTGTCTATAGTTAGTACATTGATGGGAAATTAGTCCAAAATGAATATATTACATTTTTTTTATATAAATAAAAGCCATAAAACCAGGTACTTATGATCATTATTTAAATGTGTGAATTTTGTATATTCTGGATTCTCAACATCATTGTTTGGTGAAAACTGAATAAATACCAGACATGGTGCGAATACTTTGCAATTGTATTTAAACACGAATATGAATATGTACTCCATCATAAAATTTCTTTCATAAGAATGGGAATTCAGGTAAAAATGAAAGTATATGAATACCAGTGCAAATACTTTCAAAATGTATTAATGAATGCATTTTTGAATATATTCTTTAATATTATTTTAATAATCATTTCAGTTATATTTTATTTGAAAAAATCATACTATTCTCTTATTATTTTTAATAAAAATTATATTTGGGACAATATTTGTAATTTTTTTAATAAATAGTTAAACTCTTATATTATATGTTCTGCTTATAAGTTATATGGCCAAGTCAAAATCTGTGCGACAATCGCACTCCATTTGTTAATAAAATAAATGAAATTAATCCTCTTTCCTTTCTCCAAAGGTACTATCAAAATCATACATAAGCTAAACAACAACAACTCATAATACAGCTTATTTTTATTACCACATAAAACCAGCCTGTGCCTCATTTCTAAATCATATTTTTTATGCCCCCGCCACAAAGTGGCCGGGGCATATAGTTTTACCCATGTCCGTCATTCCGTCCTTCCGTCCTTCCGTCCTTCTGTCCTTCCGAAATCAAACAGTTGTACGGCCTTTTTTTCGCAATGCCTGCAGATATTGGCCTGATTTTTGGTGTGTGGGCAGATATAGACCAGTTACAGATCGAGTTCGCGTTTCGTCCCGGTTGACCTACTTTTGACCGTTTTACGGCTCCTAAACTTAAAAAATTTCATGAAAAATAGAAATTTCATGACAAATACACATGTACGGACTTTTTTCGCAATGCCTGCAGATATTGGCCTGATTTTTGGTGTGTAGGCAGATAATGACCAGTTACAGATCGAGTTCGCGTTTTGTCCCAGTTTACCTACTTTTGACTGTTTTACGGCTCCTAAACTTAGAAAATTTCATGAAAAATAGAAATTTTCATGACAAATGTACACA
Organism: Sipunculus nudus; assembly: GCA_026874595.1. Classification (NCBI taxonomy): domain Eukaryota; kingdom Metazoa; phylum Annelida; class Sipuncula; order Golfingiida; family Sipunculidae; genus Sipunculus; species Sipunculus nudus. Next base: position 51,253,966 of record CM049312.1, read on the forward strand.
TGTACGGACTTTTTTTCGCAATGCCTGCAGATATTGGCCTGATTTTTTGTGTGTGGGCAGATAATGACCATTTTTCGCAATGCCTGCATATACTGGCATGATTTTTGGTGTGTTGCTTGATAATGACCCGTTACAGATCGAGCTCACGTTTTGTCCCAGTTGACCTACTTTTGACGGTTTTACAGCTCCTGAACATAGAAAATTTCATGAAAAATATGAAATTTCATGACAAATACACATGTACAGACTTTTTTTCGCAATGCCTGCATATATTGGCCTGATTTTTGGTGTGTGGGCAGATATTGACCAGTTACAGATTGAGTTCGTGTTTCGTCCCAGTTGACCTACTTTTGATTGTTTTACGGCTCCTGAACATAGAAAATTTCATGTTAAATATAAATTTTCATGACAAATACACTTGTACAGACTTTTCTTCACAATACCTGCAGATATTGGCCTGATTTTTGGTGTGTTGGCAGATAATGACCAGTTACAGATCGAGTTCATGTTTTGTCCCAGTTGACCTACTTTTGACCATTTGACGGTGCTCTAACATAGAAAATTTCATAAAAAAGTGCATATGTACTGACTTTTTTTCCTCAATGCCTGCAGAAACCACCCTGATTTTTTATGTGTGGGCAGATAATGACAGTTACAGATCGAGTTCGCGTTTTGTCCTGGTTGACCTACTTTTGATTGTTTTACGGCTCCTAAACATAAAAAATTTCATAAAAGACAGAAATTTTTATGGAAAATGCACATGTATGGACTTTTTTTCACAATGCCTGCATATACTGGCATGATTTCTGGTGTGTTGCTTGATAATGACCCGTTACAGATCGAGTTTGCATTTTACCCTTGTTGACCTACTTTTGACCATACAACACCTCCTGAACTTAAAAAATTTTTCAAAATTTTACAAATGTTTCTAATTTGCCCCAGGCGGGGGCATTCGTGTAGTTCCGACACATCTAGTTTATCATATATAACAGCTGAGCGCCGTGACCCATAGGTCCCTTGTTAAAAATCACATTTCCTGGATAATATTTCTGTTATAATTCAATACTTTTAGGCTTGTACATTGCACATACTATATACTCAAGTGGTCCATACTTAATTATACAGATACTTACATTACTTATACCTTTTGATACTAAAAATAATAACCTTACAAATAATTTATTCATAAGTTTTTCCCATTTTCCCAAAGGTACGAGTATTTTGTTATTATATGCTCAATTTTTCTATATATTTCAATCTCTTTAAAAGTCTGACATTAAATAACTTGGGTCTGATTATATTCCTTTCTGACTTAGTAAACATGCATTTTAAGTGTATGGTGCACAGGATTAATTAAAAGGTTATTCTTAATTAGAAACCATCAGAACAATTCTGTGTTTAATGTTTAAGGGGGCATGATCACTCCATTTGATTTCATCCAATATACAATATTAAAATACAAATTGTTTGTCTCAAAACATTCATAAAAAATGTACCTTTGTCTCTGATTGTAAAAAGCAATATGAACATGAGTAGCTTTCAGGTAACTTCTATTGGTACAATAAATTGGTCAGTGAGTATGGAGTATTTTATCTCTCCCAATTACCATCATTGTACCTCTTACCATGTATCTTTTAATGTAACAAGGATGTTTTATTTTATTCAAACATAATTTTTTGCTTGACAGGAAACACTAATTCTTACAATTTTTAGATTTTTGAAGAATCTTATTGTATCTGATATATGTGATTCAGGAAATATAGCACTGTTTACTGTATACCATGTCATTTTTAAGCAGGGTCTCTGTTGATATTTGACTGACAAACTTTCTCTTTCTTTGCAGGTATGTACCACAGACTGTTTGTTGTGTTTTACATGGGCTGTATGATGGATATGATGTGTGAACTGTCAGGTAGGCTGAAGAATGGCTGCTCTCTAGACAGCTGGCCCTGTTAATATGAGCTGGGAAACTTAGTGTACAGTCACCCCAACCCAGCAGTCTGGTTTGTGTTTGTTTAAAGGGCTTCCATTTCAACTGAATTTTTGCACATTACTCATCATAGAATGTTAAAATGCTTCCAGGGACGCCAGGAATATTAGCCATCAACATGGTGCTACCCTGATAGAAAATTACAGCAGTGTCTTCTTTGTGTGTACAATATACAGCTTTTTAAATTGTTAAGGATCACTTTTAATTGATTAAAATGAGTGAAAGCAATAAGTAATGAGAACCATCAAACTAAATATTTAATTAACTAAGAAGGAATTGGACACTCTGTATATCTGCCCAAATGTTTCCTTAAATATTATGTCTGATACCTACAAGACATGCATTGTTATAACCATTGAGTTTTTTTTTCAAATATCTTTTTTTTGAAAAGCTCCTACAATATACATTTCATACATATCTAGCTCAGCTGACTATAAGTCATCTAAGCTATAGTCATGGTCCTTTGTCTGTCGTCCGTCCGGCTGTCCATTCACAAGGCAGCTTTTGAAACTGTTGGACCTACAAATCAAAATTTGGCAGACATTTAGATGTCCCCAAAATCTCCTACCATACTGAAAATTGGGTCACTAGGACTTCATTCCTTTGAGATATTATGGAAAAACCTAAATTTTTCATTAAAAAACCTATTGTTACACTTCAAGACTGCTTACTTTCAAAACCACTGACTGACTTTTATCATATTTCATATACATATTCTTCTATATATTTGCTATGTACATGGCAGAAATTATGTCAGTATTGCATAATTTTTTAAGTTATGGGTCTGAACATAATGCACATGTAAAAAATCAGGAAATATATTTACTTAATTAACATGAGAATTGCTGAAGCTGGAGACTTTTTTTCAGGGATATAACATTATTTAATCAAGGTTCAGTTGTATACTCTAAATTAGATATGAATTTTTGAAATTTTAAAGTTATTAGGGAAAAAAAATTAAAAATCAGTACCTTAAATTTTGCCCAAATTTGACAATGGAATGTTTTTTCCTGTAACTGCTGTGGATTTAATTTTCACAGCATAATTACATAAGCATTTAATCTGTTAAAATCTGAAATTTGAAACCAGTTGATATAAAACTGTAGATTTTATTCAAGTTTTCAAGCATATTGTTTACATCAAGCCAGTGGTATTCAGTTTGCTAGAGCTGAGCTCCCTAGCTTTCAGCTCCCCAGACTGTTACATAATCCCTTCACTCCTGGCCAGCTCCCTGTGTCTGGTATCAGTGACCTTGGTCATGCTGTCTGCAGTAACTACCACAGAGAGCTTCCCTCTCTCTCTCTCTCTCTCTCTCTCTTTCTTTCTCTCTCTGTGTCACCATGATAACTTACCGGGGCTTTTCATAAAACTCACCATAACTGCTTACCAATAGAATATCTTGCCCCAGTTCGATTATGGGCAATATCTACGCATATTTAATAAGAACAAGGGGCTGCGTTCTGGTGTCGCAGCAACAACTTACAAAAAAATATGAAGGATTTTGATAAAACTCTTCATAAATGATATTCAATAAAATATCTTGCTAACTTCTATTTATAGCAAAATCTGTGCATATTTAATGAGGTCAGAGGTCACTGCACTTTGGAGGCACATTTTAGTGACTTAACAAAAATCCTATGGATTTCATGCAACTCATTATACATATTTACCTATAGCGTTTTTCACCTGAATTACTTTTTCATCAAAATTCATGCATATTTAATTAGGTCAGAGATCACCAGATACACCATGGGCATATTATGCATGTTTGTGGTGCTCTTTTTTGTTTATGAAATGTATCCTTTCAAATAACACTTAAGCCCAATTTTCCTTATTGCATTATTTAATGGTTTCAGGCCACAAGTTTTGTTTTTTAATTACACAGGCCAAATGCGATTTATACCTATTTGGCTTGTTTTACCATTATTATTACATTTTGTGTTTATGCTCACTTAAATCTTTTACACCTTTCATATCAGTTGATAAAGTAATGTTTATGATTATAATTGGGCTTATGTCCATTATTCTAAAATTTACAGGGTTTCCCTTAGCAGGGTCATTTTCTCTTAGCTTATCAAATGCTAATATATATGAAAATCATAAGAAATAAGTATATTTTGCATTGCTAAATTTTTCAAATGTTCACCTGAGCGACGTAACTTGTGGGTCCTTTGTTGTACACTAGAAAAACTGTTTTGTATGTACCATTTATAAAATCAGGTGAAAATTGATTGGAGGAAATGGGGAATAATTTTATTTTAGGCCCTCTGAGTTTGAAGGAGGGCCCAGCTCATTACAAGTGGAAATGCCACTTACTTGTGTTTGAACTGAACCTGATCACATCAAACAGATTTTTTTTCTAAGAAATAATAAAAAAGTCCTTCTATTATAGAATATCTAACATTTTAACAGTTGTAAGAAAAGATCATGAATGTTTGTTAAAGGTCGTAAAAAAAGTCATGAAAATTGATCTGCTGAGAGTGGGGGACCCTGAAGGTTAATAATATAGTCAGCTATTCATAATGCAACTGAAGGTTGTTTGTTTTTAAACTGAAAGGTTATTCAGATGTTATTTTGGTGTAATGGAGTCAAATGTCCATACTTTGTAATAGATGACAAGCTTTATTTTTTAAGGTTTTGGGGTTTATATTGTCACTTGATTAATTATGTCATGGCCACAGCAGTTGTTTGGTAAGTTGATGTACTGTTTGTCAGACTTACACGTTGAAGACAGAGTAACAGCTGTTAACTTAACACTTCAAACGATCACCACTGCTCACTGGCCTTTAATTGTAAGTCAGGGGGACAGCCTGGTAGTCTGGCTTGCCCCTGACTGATGTACTAACAACCAGCCCAGCTGAACAGTCAACCACAGGCTTGGAGCGTACTTGGAATTAATTGGTGGCTCAGCTCTGAGATGATGACAGGGAGAGGAATATGGATCCACAGCATTCAAGAGATGATATTAAGGCCAGGTCTGTGTCAGAGAAGTATAATGCTGGAAAAGTGAACCAGAAAATGAGGATTTCAGATGGAGTAATATGTGGCAGCTAGTGTCTGCATCAAGTACAGAAGAACAGAGACCTAGGTTATGATAGAGATGTAGGAGAATTGATTAGGAGAATGGAAGCCAAGGTTATGATAGAGATGCAGGAGAATTACTGAGGAGAACAGAGGGCTAGGTTATGATAGAGATGTAGGATAATTACTGAGGAGAACAGAGGCCTAGGTTATGATAGAGATATAGGAGAATTGATGAAGAGAACAGAGGCCTAGGTTATGATGGAGATGTAGGATAATTACTGAGGAGAACAGAGGGTGAGGTTATGATAGAGATGTAGGATAATTACTGAGGAGAACAGAGGCCTAGGTTATGATAGAGATATAGGAGAATTGATGAAGAGAACAGAGGCCTAGGTTATGATGGAGATGTAGGATAATTACTGAGGAGAACAGAGGCCTAGGTTATGATAGAGATGTAGAAGAACTACTGAGGAGAACAGAGGGGTAGGTTTCGATAGAGATGTAGGAGAATTACTGAGGAGAACAGAGGCCTAGGTTATGATAGGGATGTAAAAGAATTACTGAGGAGAACAGAGGCCTAGGTTATGATAGGGATGTCGAAGAATTACTGAGGAGAACAGAGGGGTAGGTTTTGATAGAGATGTAGGATAATTACTGAGGAGAACAGAGGCCTACGTTATGATAGAGATATAGGAGAATTGATGAAGAGAACAGAGGCCTAGGTTTTGATAGAGATGTAGGATGATTACTGAGGAGAACAGAGGCCTAGGTTATGATAGAGATATAGGAGAATTGATGAAGAGAACAGAGGCCTAGGTTATGATGGAGATGTAGGATGATTACTGAGGAGAACAGAGGGTGAGGTTATGATAGAGATGTAGGATGATTACTGAGGAGAACAGAGGCCTAGGTTATGATAGAGATATAGGAGAATTGATGAAGAGAACAGAGGCCTAGGTTATGATGGAGATGTAGGATGATTACTGAGGAGAACAGAGGCCTAGGTTATGAAAGAGATGTAGGAGAATTCTTGAGGAGAACAGAGGCCTAGGTTATGATAGAGATGTAGGAGAATTACTGAGGAGAACAGAGGCCTAGGTTATGATAGAGATGTAGGAGAATTACTGAGGAGAACAAAGACTAGAATCATGAACCTCTGCATCCTAAGAGTTCCTCAAAATTTCTCTTCAGAAACATAAAATAAGGTATCTGTATTCTCCAAGTTATGGGGGTGTTTGAGCACCCAAGAAAAATTATAACAAGTATATACAAATTACCAGATTTCTCAGGAAAGGCTGGATGGCTTGATATTAAATTTGGTTTGCTTATGGGTCTTGTTGAACCTGAGCTAATATCCATGTATGATGATGCCACCTACATTATCTTAATTAGTTGCCTTTGCAAGGACATATTGTCAACATAACAGTCATCTGAGCGTCATGACCCATGGATCACTTGTTGCAAATTTGTTCTGTTGTTCCTGGTCATAAATCAGAAGCACAGACCAGGAGGGGTCCCTGTTGTCACCCCTGGGATAAATTTCAGATTCTCTGCCAGCTTGTCCTGGCTGTCCAGCCATATCCTGACTTTTCCCACCAGCCCCAGTGGAAGAAGCAGGATGCTCAGCCAACAGTCACAGTCTTATCTACCTCGAACATGAAAATGAGAATACCATGGAAATATACACGAATGGTTACCTTACATCCTGTGTTATATACATATGATGAGAAATATGACATGATTTTCCTCTAAAGGATACTTAATTCTTATTCTTTCCCAGAAATTTTGAACTGCTTCTATAAAGGCTAAAAAAGAAAGAAGTGACTCCTGGTAGAGGGTCAGTATTGTTTGGTGATTGGTATGGGATGATGGGTAATTCTGAATTTTTGTAGGGTTAGGAACCAGTGAAATAAATTGTTTTCGGGACATTGCTCCCCTCAGCATGGTGGCCACATACAAGGTGCATGCTGCATTTCTTTGGTAGTTTAAATAAGCCAGCCTGATGACCAGCTGTTTGTTGTGTGGTAATGTTACTGTCTGACACCAGCACCAAGCCTGACATGTTGGTATCAGCATGGCTCTTCTTGTTATTTGATAAATAATATTTACAGGGTTAAAAAAATTGGTTCAAAGGCAAAGGTCTGTAAAAAAAAAAACACCACATAATCGGCCTTTCACACAGTCATATCATATAGCAGTTACAGATGTTCTATGACAGTTAAATGAATTTGTATAAAAACCTTGTCAAGAGGTTGTGTAAAACTTTTTCTGCATGTGAAATGAAAACTGGTGAATAAGCAAGGCATGCTTGCTTGTCGCTTAATTTATGAGTTTTGATGATACTGTTACATAGATTGAAAATATTTGCTCATTTGAACACTAAATCAGTTTAAAATCATTTTGAATTTTCTGTGTTGGATGAACAGTTTTGTGTGTGAAAGTGAAATTAAGTGGCTGATGGTTTGGTTTCACATTTATAAGGGCCTATTGGAAATGGCTTCACATGGAATTTAACTAGGGGGCCCTGCAGTAAAATAATAAACAGCTATAAGAAGCAGGGTATGGCACAGCATTGTCCTTGTTAGTTCTTTGTTAAGTCCTCCATGCTGTTGTCTGATTGTGACCATTATCAGAATGTCCATTGATTTTTGTAATGTTGCTGTATGATGGAGTTATGCTGGGATTTTCTAGTCTGTTTGTTGATGAAAATCTTGGGGATGCGTGAAAAATGAAAAAAGTTTTGCTCTCTGGTGGTTTTATTGCCATGTAATTTCCCAAAGTACTTCATAAATAACTTGAGAAAAAAGGCTTAAATTGCTGTGGTGTTTATCTGGCCAGTAACTCAGACAGTCAAGTGCTGTAGTGCTGTAAATACATTTAATGTTATTATCTCATGTTGAAACCTTCTCAGCCGGTCGGATGTCAAATCCAATATTAGTTTAAATTGTTGAAATGTTGTAATATGACAGTCAGCAACAGTATGCCAAGTACAGTTATATAAAGTACAGGAAGTCGGAATAGAAAATGATGATATTTATCATATTAAATTAGTTTGGTGTAATATGGTAACAAAGCACGAGTGTCTGTATATTTTTATACTTTTTACCAGGAGAAGCAGATAATAGATACTTCTTTTTACCTCTGTTGTGATCTAATGTTTTGGTGCCTCGTATGTCTGGTGTCTGTTGTTGCCAGCTTTCAGCAGCAATGGTTTGATGGATCCCTGCCAAATTTTAAACATACATGTATGGCCAGGTGCATTGTAAGACAAATACAGTGGTACCACTTGTAGTTTTTAAATGTTTTGTATATTTTCTTACATTTGGGAATATCATCTATAAATGGCTTTCTTTTATGCATATCAGTAGTATGCAGTATTTGGAAGAATATGGGTATGAAATTTGTTTGAAAATTTACAGGCCTGTCACACCTGTATAATACTGGTTTTAGAGACCTGCCAGAAAAATTACATGCCCATATATTTTTTTGTGTCAAATTAAAAAAAAAAATAAAAAAAAAAATAAAAATAAAATTAACCACACATGATCTTTTTGTATAACGTTAACTGCCCAAAACCTTGGTCGTATTTATTTCTATTTGGTTTTTGCTTTCAAAATCTGACACTTTTGTTTGGTTTTCTGTGCCAGTTATATTAGATTCCCCACTTGATCATTATAAAAAAATGAATGTGTGACAGACATGGACTTCTTGCATACTGACATACTCTGAAACATACCAGCACTTGTAACTTAAGACCATACTCATATTTGTTATTTTACTCTGATGGACATTGACTGAGTTCTCCACTTATTTTGCCAGTCTGTTGTCTCTTTCTTCATTTTGGAAAATCCTTTTTCCTAGTCAACTGATGCTTAGAATTCTTGTATATTAATGATGTATCAGCATAGTGCAGTAGAAAAAATAAAAATCCACAAAATGATAGGAGCCTATAATACTAAACATGTATTATTTTCCTGTAATTAATGACTGAGCGAGCAATGTTGATCTTTATTTGTATTTGACCTTAGCTGAAAAAAAATTATTCATGACCACTGTAAGCAATGCAAGGTCAGTGAACATTTTCACACCAAAATTGTCATGAATTGTCAAAAAATCACATGGGGTGAGTTTTTACTACAAACCTCCTTTAAGCTCTCTATTCTTGACACGCCAATCACAAAAACGTGTGCATGGGGAGGCACGGATTTATGCAAATCATTGTCGCATGGTTCTTATGCCAACATCGGATTGTTTACAGTATATATATTGAGAGAACTTTCATTTGATGCACAATGATCATGCGCTTTATGTTTAAACGAATGAGAACAATCTCTGACAATCAGATTAATTTTAAACTAAAGGTTCAAATAAAATGTCATCTCCTTTGGAAATCTTCTGCATAGAGCCTGATGTAGATTAACAATGTAATACAAGGGCTATGTTCTAGCACATGAAGGCAGATTTTTAGGGGCCCAACCGGGCTTGTACCTTCACATAATAGGGCCCAGGCCAAAAAATAGGTATTTTGCCCGTGAACCCCTTAAGATTTCAAACCCTGATAAAGTATCATCATTGACAGCTCTTTTCATGTATGGCAGTAGGTAGCAATATCCCAAGGACATTATGGTTATAATTTTGGCATTGTTGTGCAACCAACATCATTGATTTGAGTGAAATTAAAAATAAATAACATGATCGGCAAATTTCTTGACCTTAAAATAAAAATCATAAAAAGCATTAATTTTCCTAAGGATGGGTTGATAGATTATCCTGAAATTTGAACATAAATCTTTTTTATGTGCCATCCTTATAGGTGGGTCATAAAACGGTTTTGGCAAAGTCCTTTCAGTGTCCTGTGTTTCTCTTTAAGCCTGTGAGGTTGCAGTGGTTACTGAATACTAAGAGTTTTATGGATATTGATAAACCTTGTAATAAATTTTTACTCAGTGGAGGGGGATATAGTGATCAGCTCCTTTTGTTTGTCTGTCCGTCTGTCTAACCTTCCGTCCACAAACAATTTTCTGCGACACAATATTTCATTAAATTTTACTCAGATCTAATTCATGTTGTAGTAGCAGGTGTATCTTTTGTGTCTCCAGAGTCAAACAGGTTTTGGTCACTTAAATGATTTTTGGATTTTTTATGAATTTTTTATACAAAATTTTTATGGCAAAATCCCTGCATATTTAATGTGGTCAGAGGCACAAGACCACAACTAACGACAAATATGATGGAATTCCTGCATATTTTATGAGGTCAGAGATCACCAGGGCCTTATCATACACAACGGGCGTATTATGCATGTTTGCAGTACTTATGATATGAATTGTTTTATACAAAATTTGTTCATTTTGCATGTGACACTATTTCTCAAATAGTTTTACTTGGATCTACTTCTAATTATAATAGTGGATGTATCCTGTAAGTCACTTTCTGTGTTGGCAGCAGATTAGGTACTCTGATTAAGCCTGCACAAAGTGTTTCTGGTCAGTTCTGTGACTGTGAGGGTGTGTGTGTGTGTGATGGGATGGTCTGTACACATTTCTCACATTCCCATTTGGCAGGGAATACAGTCCTTTGGACATTTTCTGGTTTGATGATTTGGATCTGTATATATTGTAACCCTGATAGAAAATGTTATCTGAACATGACACACAAGTGATAGGACAGGTGATAGTATAAGATGATTTGCCATATCCATTATTATCATAATATAACTATTAAATTCCTTATTATCATGATATCATTATATGCACCTTTCTCCTCCATTTTGGTTCACAGACATGCCCTTTATGATTTTTGTTTTAAAATAATGACAGCTGTAGGGTGGATCTGTGTTTAGAATTACTATTTTTTTTCAAGAATAACATATTTTAATTACTGGCTAACATTTTAGTGCCTGTGTGTAAGGATTAAATAATTTCTAAAATTAACAAAATAAGCTAAAAAAAAGTGGTAGGTGTATGCAGAGTATGATTTTGACAAAATCACCAGTATAAACACTTCATGTTCTGCTCATACCTTCCACTATTTGTTTGTTATATAAATAATAATTTTGTTGTTGCTCATGTTATTATTTTTCCCTGTCCTTCTCATTCTGACTCCTTTTGAAAGCACTTGCCCATTGCTGTGTTAGGTTAGCATTTGGTCATTAAAAATAGATGAAAATGTCCGCTTACAGTTTTACAGTAGCATGAACTATAAAGATTGTATTGATAATTCTTATAACATTGTTTGACTGCAGTTGATGAGAGTTTGTCACATGTAAGGTTATCACCAAAGTCTTTATCAGTTCTGCTGATATCCTCACAAGTAGGGTAAATACCACTTGAGCCACCATCAACCTGTTTACTCTCTTCTTTCTTACACACCCTGTGGGCTAAGTGAGGGTCACAGCAGGTTCCTGTTCCCCTACAGCTAGCTGGTTGTTGTATAAAGTATGACTGGCCTGGAGCTTGCATCTTGCACCAGACACAGGCAGATCTGTGAATGTCATCAATATGGCATGCCATTATGATATATGGACATCACTTAACAGATTTACATGGAGCAGGGCATGTTTGATTGTCAGGCCATTGTTTTGTGGTACACAGTGACTGGGCTCACTCGCTGCCATCTAGATTTATGTATTCATTAACTGTTCTGTTGTTGGAAGAAATGGCTGATGGGGACACTATAAGGTACCGGCTCATATTATAGAGATGTAATTACTCGCCAGCTGTCAGTGGATGATAGGCTAGTCACCAGAAACAACTCAATGATATTCACATGATAAACATGTCTCTCTGACAAAGAGTCATTTAGTTTCATTCATGTGAATTTTTTATATCACACTTACTAATTAGTATAGGAGTAAATCTGAATGATTGACAATTAGAGGAGGTCAATTACGGAAAGCTGAAGCAGTCATCAGGGTTTTTTGATTGACATAGCTAGAAATAATAGAGACATAAAATATGATTGAGATTTAGATCTTGTTGATGTCATCATCATGACAGATAACGATGCTGCAGCACCACACAGTGTAAAACATGGTACACCTGGAAATGTGCAGCAAGACTAATTAGTTCAATACACTGGCTTCAACGTACTTCTTATTTTATTTTTACCTAAAAAGAAAATAAGAGATCCTGACATTCTCCTTTTTCTCAGTGAAGCAGTTCTCACTCTTCCTGGGAAGGATACAAAATTTCCCAAATTTTCATTCTTCCATCCACATTCACATTTGATGCTGTAGCATGAACAAGTCGTGAACAAGTCAAGTTTAGTTACCTAGTTCTTATAGGTAAGCTGTCAATATAAAGTATGTGTTTTACAGTTGTGTAGACAGTACTATAAATCCTCGCTGTATTTCACTGACTGGTCTCACTGGGTCATGGCACCTTGCATGTTAAGAATATCAAACAGTTACTTCAGACTGTGGTAAACAGGACAAGCTGACACTCAACATAGAACTTTAACCAATAATGAAAATACAGGAAAACACTTATTAATGTGTGGACCATTAATTACTTGTACAGAATATTTGTAGAAATTTCATCCCTTGAGAATGAACATTGTTTATGAGTGCCACTCTGTCACCTTGCATGGTTACCTTTCATGAAGTTTGTGTTTAACACCATCATATACAGTTACAGTTTATAAAAAATTGCCCATTCTGGCAGCTCATACTGAGTATAGTTGAGGGATTCTTTTTATTTGCTAGATTACATAGTTTTACAGTGGTAGCCCTGCTTGTGTTCTGTGGAGGTGACTACGTGTAAGTCTTGGTATGTCCAGTATGGCAACTTCACATTGACAGGTAGATTCAGGAATAAGAGATAATGTTTACAGGAGCAGCAACAAATCTGCTTGTGCTTATTTGGTTTGAGACTCTTCAAAAGGTCTATGAATGATCCCTCCTCCTCTCCCCAAGTCCCAAGGTTATTAATTGGATCTCCCTGGCCGGGTGACAGGTTAACAGGACTGCCAATGAAAGGTGGGTCTGTGAGCACCCTTGTTTCACAGCAGGTGAGGCTCATTAAAGCAATGCGATTTTTTTCTGGTGCACCATTTCATGTCTGATTGCCAGCAGGTGGCTGACACAGAGCTGCCCTCTAACAGCCACCCTCCACACTATGTTTTGCTTATTGATCCTGTGGATGGTGCTTAAGAGGACCTGATTGGCAGATGGGATGTGTTATGGGTTTTTGTTGTTTTGGGTGATCATTCACATTCGCTGACTCTGTGCTAGGTAAAAGGTGGGAGTTCATATTTGCTGACTCTGTGCTAGGTATAAGGTGGGAGTTCACATTTGCTGACTCTGTGCTATGTAAAAGGTAGGAGTTCACATTCACTGATTTGTGCTAGGTATATGGTTGGTTTTGGAGGCACTTGAGGTGCAGTCCGGACAGATATGTACTTGCCTCTTTGCAAATATGATATGAGCCCTGAGAGACAATTTGGTACTAAAATTCTGGTGTTCTTTCCTGTGACATGATAGATATGACTCCCCAGCTCCAGTCTGTCCCTGAACAGAAATTTAAATGTAGAAGAGAGGGTGGAGAATGCTCTTGTCAGTTATGAATGATTGACAAGTGATGTACTAAGGGACAGCCCTGAATCAGGGTCAGTGGGTCTTGGGAAGGCTGTTGGAATTGTTGTCAGGATGCCGCCAGTCTAGAGGCATTTAAAGTAACCCCCTCCCTTAGCACATGCCTGGGTGCACACACAAGCAAAGCACGCTCCCTGTCTGGGGTGGACTTGATTGTAAAGTTAATATTTAGCCAGCACAGCTGATGGACCCTGGTATTATTAGCTCACTGACTGAAAGATTTTCATCTGTCTGTCTTCTTTCCTTTGAAAAATTAAGAAAATAATCCCTCTTTCCATTAAACACCCATCATTATACTAAGAGATGGTATAATATTGAGCAAAATCACTCGTGTTATATTATTGTCATAAATATATCTCCATGTATTTCTGATCTGCTTGTTAGAAATCAGATCAATATTTGGTCATTTGAAGAATTTACAGACATTATGTGCTTAGTCATCGGGGCTCTCATCAGGATCTTTCACAGGGTATAGCAGCAGTTAAACAGCATGGCAAAGGGGGACTGTTAGCCATCAAGGATCCCAAATGACAACAGAGGGCTATTTAAGAACATTTAAGAGTGCTATTTAAGAAGGATAATTGGGTAGTTAAAACAATATTTTTCAATACAATTACTTAAGTAATAGGTCAAATATCATTGAATTGTCAGCTTGATCCGGGCCATTGTTCTTTGGGTTTCATTTCTAAAATGTCCCTTGCCTTGGATTCACTCATTTGTCAGAAATGTTTCATTGTGAAAATTTCCAAATTTCACATGATGAGTAAGGGCAGATAAATAGTGGCAGGTGACAATGGAAACTTTATCTTTTTATGTTGCTGATGATTTTTCCCACACATTTAAAGGAATATGAGTATTAAATATATGTGCTTGTAACTTTCTAAATTAAAGCTTCAAGAAGTCACGGTGACCAGTAATGGTAACAAGAGGGAATTATATTCCCATCATTCTCCTGAAAACCAATATGAAAGACCTGTAAATTTTATTACAGGTAGTTACATTTTACAAAAGGTTTGAAATATGGGCCACTCTGTAAATAACAAACGGGTACACACTTCTATTTTAACGTTCTAGTTTTGTTAGAAATTGATTAACAGTTTATTTGCATAAGGTTAACTGTCATGGCTGTGGCAGTTGGTGGAAAGAAGCCCTGTTCAGCAGCTCCAGAAAGGGATCCAACCAGAGATTTGTCAAACTACTTCATTCTGTGCATGCAGTTTCATTCATGTGATTTTATGGTGGGAAATATTGTACCACAAGTGTACGTCAGTTTCAGTGCTGCCAAAGGCAATGTTATTAGCAGATATTCAGCGATAATCTGTTAACTTTAAGATATGTTATATCTGAGTTTTACAAAATTTGCACTATTTGCATTCAAAACCAGGTGATTGACACTTCAGGAAAACTTTTCATCTCTTATAATCATTAAAAATTCAGAATGGTATAATTCATGGCTTGACAGGTGCAGGTGTATGATACCAAAATCCTTGCTCAGCGGGTTTTATTTTACAGGGGAAACTTGTAAGGGCCAAAATTTATGTGAATTTGTTTTAATTTATTTAATATGTTCAACTATAAATAAATTCAAGTCAAAGCCCACTTTTGGATTGCTCATTACCATACAGTCAGGAATATAAGAAATGAATTACAAATATTCTCACATCAGGGCCTTTAGATGATGGCAATCTGGGGCTTGTTGCCTTCATAACTTGTTTAAAACTGGCTTGCCTGTGTCACATGATCATAACAGTTTGTTGGTCACATGACATGATTAGGTGTGGAGGCCTGATTTCCATTGATTCATGGATCTTTCTTCTCCAGGGGTTACTTCATGTCCTGAGATTTTAATTTTGTCCCAGGTAAATGTCTCTTGACAGTGTGTGCCCTATGCTGTCATCGTCTCAAGGTGCATGTTGGTACTTTCCTTGACCCTGTTGCTCAGGGTCCTTGCTTTTTCACCTATTTACAGTTAACTACATTCATTACTTTGTATTTCTTGTATGAATTTGGTTTACTACACCTTCTGTATTATTGTTGGGTATTTAGGATGTACCAGTTCAAATCTTAACAGTTTATGATACACATGAAAACAATGTTTCTTGAAAATCTGTTTTAAGTTGTTGTGAAGTGCCTTTGATATAAGGTAGTTGGATTGAGGTATGTTCACCACATTAATTATTGGTTGTTCTGGTGCTTGGTTTATTTACATGTTTGGGGTCTCCAACATCCAGCAAGGTTCATCCTTAGCTTTAAATGCCTGTTGTAAGAGCTCAGCTTGTTTATCCTTCTCATGTTTGGCTCTGTTTGTAGAACTGTTTGAGTGCCTCATCACAAGCTGAGAGATAGAAAAAAGCTCCTGTCATTCATTTTAATATGACAGAGTCA
Source organism: Sipunculus nudus (assembly GCA_026874595.1). Classification (NCBI taxonomy): domain Eukaryota; kingdom Metazoa; phylum Annelida; class Sipuncula; order Golfingiida; family Sipunculidae; genus Sipunculus; species Sipunculus nudus. The sequence continues at coordinate 51,269,958 of CM049312.1, forward strand.
GGAAAACTTCCATTCTACAAAGGTAATAAGTGAATATCAAAGTACAGTCTCATATCACAGATGATCTCAGTCTCATTGAGTTTACACTTTGCCTTCCTGGTCTTTCGGGCCTGTTCATTCTTGTAGCTATCTGTGCCCCCTTGGGAGAAAAACAACCAAGCAGCCATCTAGAAAGCTACTGTGGAAGGGGTTTTGTTAGCAGGGTTTTAATTTTTGTGCTTTTAGCAGAGCTACTTTTGCGCTAAATTAAGATTATGCGTTATTTTGATGCAATGGTTTGCTGCTTGGAAGACTGTAGCATTCTCAACTGACACATAGTCACGTTGGTCCGGTAATCCCTCCATGCCAGGTAGCTCGATTTGAGGCTCCTTCAACCGGGATGTTAGAGTAGTCATGTTGCTAGTAATAAGCTTTCATAGCAAGTTATATCTTAGCTGAAAACCAGTCCAGTTAATAGTGATTTGTAGAAACAACTGTGAAACAAATAGCCTTTGAAAATATTTAGAATAACCTTCCAAATGGCTATGGAGTATGACAGAGCTGAGAGCCTCCCACGATTGTTGTAAGCTCTGTTTTTCACACACAGCAGGTAGCTTCTAGTTAATAATCACACTTGTTGTTGTTGAGAAATTCTACAACCTACTCAGATGTCAAACAATTTGGCTGTGTGCAGTACCATTGCATCATCAAACGTAATTGGTCCCGATCACAGTACTAAAAAAGGTCTGCAAACCTGTCTTTTATATAATGGCTTAAATATTTTAATAATTGGATACAAGATGAATTATCTACACAGACTGATTTGAGCAGTAATTAGAAATGTGCTACTGCTGTATAATGGAAAAAGCGCGAAAATGCAAATACACACAAATTAACCACTTCTACAGTATTTATTTTTCAACCATTGCCTATTAACCACTTCCACAGTATTTGTTTTACAACCACTGCCTATTGTGAAGTTTTCAACATACTTTATTAGAGATGTTTTACAACAATTGCCTATTCATGAACCACCTTTACAGTATTTGTTTTACAACCATTGCCTATAACCACTTCCACAGTATTTGTTTTACAACCATTGCCTATTAACCACTTCCACATTATTTGTTTTACAACCAGTGCCTATTAACCACTTCCACAGTATTTGTTTTACAACCATTGCCTATAACCACTTCCACAGTATTTTGTTTTACAACCATTGCCTATAACCACTTCCACACTATTTGTTTTACAACCATTGCCTATAACCACTTCCACAGTATTTGTTTTACAACCATTGCCTAATAACCACTTCCACAGTATTTTGTTTTACAACCATTGCCTGTAACCACTTCCACAGTATTTGTTTTACAACCATTGCCTATAACCATTTCCACAGTATTTGTTTTACAACCATTGCCTATTAACCACTTCCACAGTATTTTGTTTTACAACCATTGCCTATTACCACTTCCACAGTATTTGTTTTACAACCATTGCCTATAACCACTTCCACACTATTTGTTTTACAATAATTGCCTATTCATGAACCACTTCCACAGTATTTGTTTTACAACCATTGCCTATAACCACTTCCACAGTATTTGTTTTACAACCATTGCCTATTAACCACTTCCACAGTATTTTGTTTTACAACCATTGCCTATAACCACTTCCACAGTATTTGTTTTACAACCATTGCCTATAAGCACTTCCACACTATTTGTTTTACAATAATTGCCTATTCATGAACCACTTCCACAGTATTTGTTTTACAACCATTGCCTTTAACCACTTCCGCACTATTTGTTTTACAACAATTGCCTATTCATGAACCACTTCCACAGTATTTGTTTTACAACCATTGCCTATAACCACTTCCTCACTATTTGTTTTACAACAATTTCCTATTCATGAACCACTTCCACAGTATTTGTTTTACAACCATTGCCTATAACCACTTCCACAGTATTTTGTTTTAAAACCATTGCCTATTAACCACTTCCACAGTATTTGTTTTACAATAATTGCCTATTAACCACTTCCACACTATTTGTTTTACAACCACTGCCTACTGTGAAGTTTTCAACATACTTAATTAGAGATATTTAAGATATGTTTGATTATATTCAATATTCTCTTTACAGTTTGCTCTTGGGCAGATGACTGTTTAATAATGAAGGAATCCATTTACCTTTAGTTACATTTTTGGTCTTCCTGAATTATGTTTCACTGGAAGCTGCCAACATCTTTGACTGTTAAAACAATAAGAGGGCAAGATCATCATTGTCTAAGTCCCTCATTAATAAACATGTCAGTCACATAAATACTTTATGATAAATTATTTTTTTTTTTTATGACTATATTTCTTTTTTGGTAAGATGGGTTTTGGCATTCTGTGTTTCGGCTTTTCATCACCAGCCAGAGCTAGGAGAGTCATTATATGGCAATTCTAGGAAAATATGTCTCAGGAAATAGTCATGTTTTTGGAAGGAAATAAAGTCACAGAAAAACAGTCACTTTTGTTGGAAAACATGTCATAGGTTTGTGTAGATAAAATGTCACAATAAATAATGTCACAATTTGTAGTAGAGAAAAAAGACACAAATTTAACATAAAATAATACCACTCATATTATCATTTTAAATATTTTTTGCAGCTTAAGTAAACAAGGTCACCGCTAGTTTTAACAAATAGTTTCATTTATTTTAAATGCTTAATTTATTATTTCATTACTGTTTTAGCTTGTTTTAAGTTGACAGCTTTTGAGAATACCATGTTAATTTTGTTGATTTGTGCTATAGTTTTGTTGTGACCTTAAATATTAAAAACTTGGCATATCACAGTAAAAATTTAAGGGTATTTTAATTGTATCCGGGGGATACTATGTTTCCATGCCAGTCTCGCCGCCGCCGCATATAAATCATGTTTGCATGATAACTCAAAAAATATTTCACAGATCTTTACCAAACGTGGTATATGTATAGATATGGGTGAGAGGACGACGCCTATTTGAAATGAGGTCATGACCTTTACTAGGAGAGTGTCCTTGACCTTGAATAGGTCCAATTTTTTGGAAAATCACACAAATTCTTGAAATACAAGAAATACAAGAAATCTTGCATGAATTGATCTCAAAATCCAGTTGATCGAAGATCATGGATAGGGTTGTCATTTTCCAGAAACTGGTGGCGCCACCTATTATTCTTTACTTGTTTTTGTGCCTTTTAACACCCCAAAAATTACCACTTGACAGTACTATAAGCATTATAGGTCAAAAAATAATTGACAGATTTCTTTTATATTATGCATATACATAGATATGGGTTATGGGATGATGTTTATTTAAATTGGGGTCATGACCTTTCCTATGAGAATGGCCTTGACCTTGAATATTGCCATATTTGGTGAAATTTACACAAAATCTTTAATATCTCAGTAAGGGATGTATGGAATGATCCAAAAATCAAATTGACCGAAGATCTTGGACAGCTTTGTCTTTTACAGAAGACAGGTGGCACCACCTTGTGTTGTTTTCTTGTTAAAATGATGTTAACGCAATAACTTTGTAAGAGTTTGAAGTACAGTCACCAAACCCACATTATTTCCTGGGACTTTTTACCCTACATAAACTGTGGCTTTATTTCCTACCCAAATTTGTGACTCTTGTTCTTTCGTTTTATTTCCTACATAATTGTGACTATTATTTCACGTGACTTTTTTCCTGAGACACTCTTTCCTGTCACCTATTTAGCAGCCTCTGTGAAGCTCTTGGCTGCTTGTTAATTCATTAACTGCAGATTAACTGTGCTTCATTTACGCAATATCACCATGTAAGCACTTCTAATCCTACCAATCTAAATGAACAAGCAGGTTATGATTGTGGACCTACTGGGCCTGTAAGCTGCTAGATGACCCGGCAGCTTAATGCTCATGTTTTGAACATATTGATGTGGAATTGGACCCCTATAGGTTTGCTGGCTATTATCAGTAAGGGTTTCTAACGGGAGAGTGGGGAGCATCTGGTTCGGCCACTTTGACGAAGCCGAAGCGTTGCTACAGACTACCATTGAAGATCAATACCTGCCTGCACCATGGACTGGGGCAGTGCTGGATGGTTGCTGGTGCAGCTTCCAGTCATTTCTGAGGCTGTGCACTGGCACAAATAATCTTTGTTTGACAACTGACAAAAAAATGTCGGAAAATGTGATGCTTAGATCGCAGTTCAAAGAGCTATGTAGGAATCCTGGAGTATCCTTGTGTCCATGGGCAGGTAATCAAGCCGACTATTGAGGTAGCGATGATGGAAGCATCCTGTCTACATTAGCGTGTGTAATCTGATTCAATAAAGAGCTTTTTACTGTCACAGTGTCTCTGGAGTATTTGTAACCAATCGGATTGTGGATAAATTCTCTTTTTATGATTGATTCTTTTCAGTAGCAACCACTTCACAAATCTTGATGGTAATATCTGCTATAAATGTCTTTTTCATGTTTGTGTTCAAGACTATTATGCTCCAGTGACCGGGGGACATTGGATTTGTTTTGCTGAAGTAAATAGACGAATCTGAAGTAAAAACAGGGCATGTACCAGGACACATAATCCTTGTTTAAATGTGTTTTGTGACTGCATAAATGTTGTCATGTAGCAGTGAAAAGTACAAACTACAGCATACAAGAAACTCCACAGAAGATATTTGCATTCATATAACATAGTTAAACAGTTGCTGAACAAATGTAGATGCACAAGTATTTTCTATGATCTCTCTGAAATGTGGATAACATGATGATACAGGACTTCTTGGTTTGCTGGTAACAGTACAGTTTACATTATATTGGTGGTTTCATCACACCAAAGACTGGACACTGCCTTATAACATTTTTGTATTATGATGATAGTTTATCATACCTTAGACTGGACACTGGCTCAATGATCCTATCATAGTGGAATTCTCCAGTCTCATTATTTACACTGTGTCTTTGCATTTTAAATGAAAGATTCTGATTACTGTCAGTTGAAGTTATTGATATTGTACACTGAGATTTACAGAACTAACTGTATTGAATGACTGTGCCTTTGTCTTTACTGTGTGCAAATCATTTCATTCAGTGCAATTATAAAAAGATATATTTTTGGCATAATCAGTGGACTGTTTTGTAATTGGCTATTTGTTCCATATTTTATTTCTTCAGTGATATTACAAGGAGCCATAAATAGGTGGTTTTGCTGTTCATGTCCTGTGGTGGCCAGCAGGCAGTGCTGTTTGTAAAACCTGTTACTTGTATTAAGTAAATGCTTGAATTAATAAAAAGATGGCCCATCTGGAGAAAATTTATTTAATATCCCAGTCTCCTCAGGACAGTGTATTAACCTGGTGGCCACTAGACTTGTCAGTCATTAGACTTGTCAGTACATTAACTCAGTGGTTCACTTCTTATCACAGCTCAACTGCTTAGGGTTTTGAATACAGCACTGGGAAGTCAAATGGCGGTGATGAAACACAGCAAGCTCCCCAGCTGCACAATAAACCCCAGGCGCTGAAACAATCGGTGACTGATATAATTCCAGTAGTTGGAGAATAAATGGGTTTATGGTAAAACAGTCTGTTTTTAGCGGAGAAGATAAGCGTTGTGAATGATAGTGTGAAGCAGCACACCAGCTGTCTCCTCCAGCTTTATGTAGCAGTAGCGCCAGTCATGAGAGCCAGTCATTTTATTCATGCCTCCATATTTCATTCTTAACATGGCCTGGAACCTCTTCAGGTAAATGAAATCTGAATATACCGGTCCTGTTCATAACTTAGAGATTGGTTGTTGGTTTCTGGGAATATTTCAGAGCTACAGAATATAATGATATCAACTGACTGCAGTAAACTTGAATTTACCTTTCTGTTAGGTGCTTAAATTAAAATGATATTATAATATATATTAGGGATCAAGTTGGGCCCCAATTTTGCAATATTTGCTTGGAAATTCAAATAAAATCACAAGTATTTTTGTGCGTAAGCACTTGAAAATCGCAAGGTAAACATAACTTTCCTTGCTGCAATTGTTTTCATGGGCCCTTGGAAAGTGCTGCTGGCGATTGTCAAGAGTCATGGTGGCCCTGCACCATTGATAATTAACAGCCGGTGTGCTGAATAACTCTACCAGTTTAAAATGTCACTTTATTGCAACATATATATTGTAGGTTTGCTAGATCCAGCTCGTTCCATAATCATTTAATTTGGCACATTTTGCCATCAGATGGTTGAGGCACCAGTGTGCATATATTATGAAAGCAGGATCCTGAGAGGACCAGCAGTCTGAACAATGAGGTGGAAATCTTTTATTAATTATTTAAAGGTTTTGTTGTTATTTGACTGCATTGTACTAGGGTCTTAATGTAAGTTTTGTCTTCAAAAAGAGTAAGTACTGTTAACTTAAATAATGCTTTAATGTCCCACTGAAGTTTAATTAGCCAGAGTAAAGGCTTGTTGGTTCTGCAATCATTTAATATGGCATGTTTTGCCTGTTGATGGTTTGGGCACCAGTTTGCATACATTGAAATTAGAAAGGACCCTGGATGGCAAGGCAGTCTGGACGTTGACGCAGGAGTTGTTGATTTAAATATTTTGTTAATATATAGATGTCGTATTGTCTAAGTAATAGTACCTTCGGTCCATAATATAATGTTTTGATGTCCCATTGAAGTTTAATGAACATGGGTAAAGGCGCAAGCTTCTCTGGCATTCACTCATATGTCTAAAATAAATTTTGTGGCCCTACTTGACTTTGTCATGGATGAGTCTTAATGAACCAAAGAAAAAATTGTCAGCTATTAAAGGTACGGAATAAGCAAAGCCAAGCAACACACACAGTTGCAACTTGTTCATTTTCCCAAAACTGTTATGCCTGTATTTGGTTAGAAGTGTAACCACCCACAGCGGGGAAGAAGACTAGCAGTGAATGATTTATAATTAGATCCCTGTGATGGCACAATGTTTATAATGAGCAGACTAAAAAGAGAAAATGTGGACCAGAAACAGTGAATTAGTAAATGAAGTCAAACAATGTAACAGTAGCCTGAACCACATGACAGGACTGTCACTGTGACAAACAGGAAATATCACATGACGTTAAATGATGTTGCCTCTGATATACATCCTGACCTATTGCCAGCCACTGGCGGCCTTCAATTAAGTCATATTTCAGCTTCTCAACAGTTGCACATCATTGACATTAATATGACAGTGCAGGGGACTATCATTGTTATCGTTGGAACATCGGGCATAGATACTGATGTATTCTGGCAAGGTATGTACTTGTTTACAAATTGCAGCCCATTGTTTATAGTGATGAGATGTCACACAACACAGTAGCAGAGAAAGTGTAAGTGGCCCTGGTGCAGCTGTCAGTGTTATTTATCACAGGACATTTATCTATTACATGGTTTATGACTCAGATGAATGCAGCAGTTGTAGTGTGTAATATCTGATCTGTTTCTGGTGTTCATAAAGGAAAAGTCCATGACATATGTTAGCAGGTGCCTGACCATGGGTATTGACTGGTGTACAACAAACAAGGCATGTTATCTGGTGGCCAGATGTGGGCACTGATTATGAGGAATGTATCATATGAATGCAGTGATAGGGCATACTGACAGTGATCATTGTCAGTCCCGATCACTCTTGTTTTAGTTTCATTACAGGATTTATAGACACTTTTCCATTTTGACCATTGACTAGATTTCACTGACATGCCATCTTAGGCATAACTTCAGTTCTTTACTTGCTAGTCTGTTGTTCTTATGGATTTCTATCGCACTGTAGTCAGTTGTCACCTATTTTCAGAAATTAAGTCAGTGTGAACCAGTTTAGATATGTTGTTACATGTGAATATTTCTGCCTGACCATATTCATGTTGCTCAGAATTAAACTGTGGTACTTCTCATCATTATGTATGGAGATTTATGAGTTACCAAATTTAATGTCACCTTCAACTTTTGACATGTTATATGAATGATTCATTCACTGGAAAATTGTATTGATAGCCTTACTTGTTGTTTACATTCATTTAAAAACAATTTGAGACAATGTTCTTTCCTTATTTCGGGAGTGGCAAGAGATAACAGTGATCAAATAATAACACCAGGACTAAAAGCTTTTGATATCAAACATGAATACGATTACCTGTATGTTTTTATATAAGCCTGGCAGATTTGGGGACACCTAGTGAGCAACACAGGGAGGTCAGAGGTCAGTCAAGCTGATTAATAAACCAGCAGGGAATGGATCTCAACAGAGAACTTGTTATTGAGTTTAAACTTAAAAGTGAATTTGAAATGAAAAACAGACATGGAACCACAGGTTGACTTGTGATACATTATTCTAAGAGAACACACAAATCATAAGGGGTATCACCATGTTATATCAAAGTAAAAGGGTTGCTGCAAGCTTGTCAACAGTGATCTGCTTACAAGCTTGATAAAACAGCTTCAAACATTGGAGTGTGCATGGCTGCAGTTATGTTAATTGTTATAAAATGAAAGTCTATTGGGAAGGTGTGGTTGTGAAGTTAAAATAATATGGGAGAGTCAGAGGGGCATCATTTCAGCTGTTTTATTCAACTTTTGCATGTAATGTTGTGTGATGAACACATATTAGGGATACCTTTCCAAATCATACCAGCTGCCATCAAACCTTATCCACATGGTCAGGACAATGACATCCAAGATGTCTGCTTTCATCTTTCAGTTTCAAATCTACATTGTTTTGCAAACATTTATTAAAATATTTCACACATTACACTGTCTTATATTATATTGTCTGATTTTTAGCTCTGCTGACTGCAAGTCGTCTCAGCTATATTGATGGTCCTTTGGCCATTATCCATCCGACAGATGTCCGTTAATAGGGCACATTTTGCAACAGTTTGACTTTTGAATCTGACATTAAACAAAATAAAAATAATTATAGATGATTTATTTAGCACCAGTTCTCCAATAGTCAGACTTACACCCACACACCCACATATAAAGCACTATATCATGGAATCCTACTCCTTGTACCATACCTACTGATAAAGCACTATTTCATGGAATCCTACTCCTTGTACCATACCTACTGATAAAGCACTATATCATGGAATCCTACTCCTTGTACCATACCTAATGATAAAGCACTATTTCATGGAATCCTACTCCTTGTACCATACCTACTGATAAAGCACTATATCATGGAATCCTACTCCTTGTACCATACCTACTGATAAAGCACTATTTCATGGAATCCTACTCCTTGTACCATACCTACTGATAAAGCACTATATCATGGAATCCTACTCCTTGTACCATACCTACTGATAAAGCACTATATCATGGAACCCTACTCCTTGTACCATACCTACTGATAAAGCACTATATCATGGAACCCTACTCCTTGTACCATACCTACTGATAAAGCACTATCTCATGGAATCCTACTCCTTGTACCATACCTACTGATAAAGCACTATTTCATGGAATCCTACTCCTTGTACCATACCTACTGATAAAGCACTATTTCATGGAATCCTACTCCTTGTACCATACCTACTGATAAAGCACTATTTCATGGAATCCTACTCCTTGTACCATACCTACTGATAAAGCACTATTTCATGGAATCCTACTCCTTGTACCATACCTACTGATAAAGCACTATTTCATGGAATCCTACTCCTTGTACCATACCTACTGATAAAGCACTATTTCATGGAATCCTACTCCTTGTACCATACCTACTGATAAAGCACTATTTCATGGAATCCTACTCCTTGTACCATACCTACTGATAAAGCACTATTTCATGGAATCCTACTCCTTGTACCATACCTACTGATAAAGCACTATTTCATGGAATCCTACTCCTTGTACCATACCTACTGATAAAGCACTATTTCATGGAATCCTACTCCTTGTACCATACCTACTGATAAAGCACTATTTCATGGAATCCTACTCCTTGTACCATACCTACTGATAAAGCACTATTTCATGGAATCCTACTCCTTGTACCATACCTACTGATAAAGCACTATTTCATGGAATCCTACTCCCTGTACCATACCTACTGATAAAGCACTATATCATGGAACCCTACTCCTTGTACCATACCTACTGATAAAGCACTATTTCATGGAATCCTACTCCTTGTACCATACCTACTGATAAAGCACTATTTCATGGAATCCTACTCCTTGTACCATACCTACTGATAAAGCACTATTTCATGGAATCCTACTCCTTGTACCATACCTACTGATAAAGCACTATTTCATGGAATCCTACTCCTTGTACCATACCTACTGATAAAGCACTATTTCATGGAATCCTACTCCTTGTACCATACCTACTGATAAAGCACTATTTCATGGAATCCTACTCCATGTACCATACCTACTGATAAAGCACTATTTCATGGAATCCTACTCCTTGTACCATACCTACTGATAAAGCATTATTTCATGGAATCCTACTCCTTGTACCATACCTACTGATAAAGCACTATATCATGGAATCCTACTCCTTGTACCATACCTACTGATAAAGCACTATATCATGGAATCCTACTCCTTGTACCATACCTACTGATAAAGCACTATTTCATGGAATCCTACTCCTTGTACCATACCTACTGATAAAGCACTATTTCATGGAATCCTACTGCCTGTGCCACTCCCTAAGCCCACTTTCTTTCTCACCTTCTCTTGCATGTTTATCCATTGTAACTAACTTAAGAAAAACAAATGATACATATTAAGACCAAATGATTTTACACTCTGGTACAGTTAGATGTTCCTGAGGTCTCCTGCCAAACCAAAACTTGGTCACTGCAACTTTGTTCCTTTAAGAAATTAAGGATAAACCTTTTCTTACGATTCCTGTTGGATATGTTAAGCTATGTCATGCTAGTCAGCTGAGCATCATGATCCATGGGCCACTTGTTGTGCCATTAATACCTCATCACTGCCACCTAGTGTTCAGGGCAGGGGTGGTTGGCAATTGCATACACCTGGTCTTTTAGTACTATTTCAACTATTTACAGTATAAATTTAGTTTTTGCTGTGTTTCACCAAGTTTTTTACTGGTTTTATGTGCCCATCAGTGATGGGCATATTATGGTATACCCATGGTCTGTTTGTTTCCATCTGGAGATCTTATATTTCATTAAGTTTTCATTAAGCTTTTTACAATATTTCAGGCCACAGTCAAAAGCATCAAGGAGAAACAGCAACAACAACAACAAGAGCAACAACTTCAGCAACAACAGGCGGTCCCCATGTTACCACAACAACAGGCGGTCCCCACGTTACCACAACAACAGGTGGTCCCCACGTTACAACCTTCATCACGACCTGTGCCAACTTTGCCAACTGCCACTCACACTGTGACACAGTCTATTACGTCAAGTCTGTCACGGCCCAACTCTCCAACAGCCTTGGCACTGTTGCCTCCAACCACAGTGCCACAGGCAGTGCCACTACAAGTGACTGCACCAACAGTAACTGTTGGAGTGGTAGTGACTAGTTCTCATTCCCCATCATCATCTAGTATTACAAGTATAGCCAATGCTTCCATTAACAGTAATTGTAATAGTGTGTCAAATTTCATGGACATTGAACAGGTACGAGAATGTCCTGTTTCTAGCCAACCAAGGTCACCTGTGCCAAAGGTCAAAGACAAAGTCAAGAAAGAAACACCAAAGAAACCAAAGAAAGAAAAGGTAGGTGAACTATTTAAATTTCCTGTTGTTCAAATTATCTTTCTGGACAAAATGAGATTAATCACAAGTCTGTTGTCTCTAGTTTCCTTGAGATCACTTAAAATGATCTGTCTTCAGTTGTACTGATTGTGTTATAGTCGTTTTTGAGTGTAGTTGTACATGTCATAGTATGCAAACCATAACCAAGACGAGCTAGTCGTCAGTCATGACACCATGAACCGCTGAGGACCTGTAATTTCCCTGATTGATCATTCAGCTTGTGGCCTTGGCATGTTGGGAGGTGTCACTTATATTTGCTTTGTTCATTGTCAGCTATATCTGTGTGGTTGAACTCTGGCCCACCACCCAAGTACACAGTCTCAGTCTGCTGTAATGACAAAAAACCCAGAAAAACCCCCTGTGTGCTTTGGCGTGTGCTTGGTGAACTCTGGTGTCAGATCAGAACGCCAACGATTTCCAGCTTATTATCTCCTGCCCCAGTTGTTACTGGCAAAATCCTACTCCCAAGCAACCATGCAGATGTCTAATTGAAGGAAGCTAATTAAATCTATTGCTCATCAGGATGTAATGAAGGGATAGTGTAACATTAACAGCTATATCCCCAGCTGTCTGTCCTGGCTCACATTATCTCATCACTCATCTTGTTTTATTTCATCAATATATTTGTGTACATGCTTTAACTTTTTCGTTCATGAAATCATTTATTAGCTCTGCAGCCTTCCAGTCAGACGGAACTTTATGTAATAGGTCTGTGTCGGTCAGTTTTGCTGACCAGCCAGCAGTCAGACCCAGGTAGTTGTAACTTAACATCCAGACAGGTCCTTCAAAAACATGAAAACCAATCACTCAGGCAGAGGGTGGCCATATATGTCTGTCATGTAACACTTTAACACTGTCCGACTTTAATTTTTAATTTTTATTCGCAGACTATATAAAGTCAGTCAGTGTGCTGTGGTCATATTTGAATATACTGCAGCCTATTTAAATTGTGGTCAGGACCTTGATACTTAGAGATTGACCTTGAGCTTGCCAATATGGAGTGAAAATCACACAAATCGTTAGAGTTCTCACGAATGAGGAGATACCTCTGAATATTTGTTAAGCCAAGTGTCTTAGCTTTAACTTGTATCTTAGATGGGTTACTACTTATAAATTTTTTTTTATTTTCTCTCTGTTTTCATAAAGTTACCTCCTTTTCACTGCCACTTAAACAATGTGACCGGTGTAACTTCCCTGTAATTTTGCTTGTACATACAAGTGAGACCGAGGTATGAGGGTTATTTTTTTAATAATAATGATATCTGTTTATACCTGGCATATGGTGTCACTTAGACAGCATGTCAGAAGATACAGGTCTGAGTAGTGGGGTCGATTTAAAAGGTCTAGCCATTGTCTGGGAATACCATGATGTTATACATTTTTAGTTGGCCTGCTGTAGGATGATGGCAGGAGATCGTAAGTAATGTGCTTCAGTTAGACTTGTTTCCTTTTCATCCTAATGCATACAGAATGCTAGTTAGACATGTATAGCCAGGGTTGAAGCATTGAAGGTGTCATATTGTACTGATGAGGAATGCATTAAGAGATTTTAAAGTGTAGTAGGTAGTATGTCATGTTTTCCCTCTGTCACATTCAGTGCACCATGCGGTTCTTGCAAAAATTGCAACATGTAATGGCTCATTTTGCCAGATACACAATCGTCATGCTGTATACATGGGTGTGGAACCTAATTTTCTAAAAATTCTAAATTTCGGTTGTCAGAATTGTTTGTACCACATTCCATGTGCCTTATACTGCATCTGCATTCCTTGTATCTGGAGTTGTAGTTTAAACTGGGACCAGGACAGCTGAGAGGGAGGCTTGGTAGGTGTCTTGGCTAGGAGAGTGGGTTTTCCTGGCCCATCCAAAGTCAGTTGTTTTCTCCAGATCCTCCAGTTTCCTCCACCTCTAGATACTACTGAATGCCACCATCTGTATTATGTGGAGTGCCTGGCATCAGTTATTAATCTATTTGTACAATTCTTATAAAATAGAATAAACTTTTCATCTTACTGAATACAGAATTTATGTGCTGCAGTCAGACATACATGTCAGTCAGAATACAGAATTACTGTTGTACAGGTAAAATCTGCAGAAATATTGGATTTTGTCAAACACCATAACTTTTGAAGTATTTCAGAAGTGTTTTCTAAAATATGTTACACAAATTGCTTTAAGTAAATACTCTGACATGTTTAAAACTGGTGACCTTGATCTTCTAGGCCAAATCTACAGAAATATTGGATTTTGGTGGGCGAATGGAAGAAAGTCACAGAAAATGAAGTCTTTATTTTGGTTATGAAATAAAGTCACAGGTGTGTGTGGGAAAAAATGTCACAGCAAACAAAGTCACAATTTTTAGTGGGGAAACAAATGTCTAATTCATTTGAAAAAAAAAAATATACCCCTAAAATTCTCTCCTGATCACTTTTTATATTTTAATGCAGTCTGAGTGTTGAATTTAAATTTTTGATTATTTTTAAATAATACAAGTTCTTAATTTATGCTTGTTAGTAATTCAAAATGAAAACTCTGTTTTACTGCCTTGTAAAGTACCTTCTGCCTCAGATGATTATTCTATATCAAAGCCACTGATTGTTATCCCCTGTTTATATCTACATCCAAGACAGAAATTGTTAGTTGAACCAGTAAAGGTCAGAGAGTCATGGGTCAAGTGGATGGCAGCTTGTCATGCATGAGCCGGGGTCAGTGGATGGCCCTTCTTGTAAAAAAAAAAAAAAAAAAATCAGACCATGAGGACAGCATGCAAAGGTCTTTTCTGTGGCCTTACCACTTATAGCCAGTTGAATAAGTGATGTGTGACATGGGCTACGGAAGAGGTCCGTAATTATTGTCCTCAGATATGGAAGTTCAGCTGGTGAGAGGTGACATCTAGTGAGTGATTCTGTAACTAGAGTAGCAGACCTGAGGCTTGTGTCACAACTGCTGGAGCTGCCATCCTTCATTAAACATGGTTATCATCAAATTGAAGCCAGTGGTTGAACATGGACTCACTGGGTATTCTTTGTTTTTTTGTAATGCATGTCTTTTCAATTAAAACACAAAGGACTGTTTGCTCTGTCAAATCACTTGGAACAGAGAAGGGACTGAAATATAGCTTAACCTGGTAAAAAAAAACTCTGTGCAGCAGATTTAACAAGCTTAAACTTATACGTTGTTCTCAGGTCCTGACTCCATATGCAGAGAGCACTGAAAGTAAAGCACTCCAAAAACAGTCATGACATCTGATTTGTAACAAACACTGGTTGTGAAAAATGGAGACTTGAAAGTGTAAATAAATAAAATCCTTCCCTTCATCTCTCAATAAGGTGACCTGAAAAATGTCAGGTATATTATTGTCTACTGATGGGTGGTTTATGGTTTTTTTTTCTTCCTTAACACTGTGATGAAGGAAAAATGAGGATGTACAGTTCATAAAAATAGAGACTTTATTAAAGTTGGCTTCTAGTCTCTAATATTATATCCCAAGACTGAAAGTCAGGGACAGTATATTTTAAGCATGGTCCCAACCCCTTACAAGCAAGGTAACTATGATAATACTTGACACATCCATAGATATTGGTGAAAGGACATAGAGTTTTTAAAATGGGGTTATGATCTTATTTAGGAGAGAGACCTTGAATAGGACCATATTTGGTGATATCACACAAAATTTTAAATATCTCAAGAAAGAATCTAACTGTATATGTTGGATCCTGTATTCAATAGCGTTAGTTGAACACTCAAATCAGGGACTTGCATTGTTTATAGATGTAGCTTTTTACCGTATCACACGGCCATTATCAGCCAAAATTTTGTATTTGTTTATTGTCAGTATTGTAGAAAATATAAATTTTGTTAAACAAATTTTTACATGGATTAAATTTTTTTTCAGTAAATTTTCTAACAAAATATTAAACTGCACTGACTGTCAGTGTTCCTTAGTAGTTCAACAATAAATAAATGTGCTCATGGTGGTCAGAATGGGAAGTTAACCCACATCCCTGTGGCCACAAGTCCAGCATACTAACCATTACACCACCGCACTCCATGGTTATGGTCAGGGCTGAACTTAGTGATGAGCTTAAAGGGCAGCCTGTGGACCCAGATTCAGACAACTGGATACTCAATGACAGTGATCCAGAGTGCTGGAATAAATATCTATCTTGGCAGCAAATTGTTTGAGAGAAAGCAAGTGCCATTGCCTGCTGGTTGACTTTCATACACTGTGGAGCCTGACAGTTGATGCGGTGATGTACAGTGTAGTTTATAGCAGGAAGCAGATTGGTTAATGGCCTCACACTTGTAATAACAGCCCAGTGGGGAAATAGCTCAGCCCACTTGCCATCACTAAACAACTGTATTTGTTGTACCAAAACAGCAGGCCCCTGGTCCAGCCAGCATACTCAGATTGACATTGTTTACAAATCTGAATGGCTGTTGGGTATGTATACTATACTAGGTTTTTGGAGTGATCATTGTATTAGCCATTAAGAACAAATCTGATTTGAATACTGGCAGTGAAATTGAGCCATAAGTCCCCAATGGCATGGAGTCAGTTACTAGTCAGACTCAAGTGGGCCCAGGGTGTCAAGTTATTTATTCAGGGTGTATATTGAAATTGGAGCTTTTTGTCACCGCTGCAGCCAGGCGACCCTCATTGACATTGCTCTGTTGGGCAACACTTCTTGCTGATCTCAAATTTAGCAGAGAGAAGGGATCTTTGGAAGGCTGAAAGGACTAACAGGCTCTCCTGGTTAATCTGTTTGTGCACAGGCTTGATATGTTCACTTAATCAATGGCAATCCTGATGCCACGCAATGATTCCATTGAGCCGAGCATGCTGCTGGGATATTTTCCTCGCTGCACCCTTATTGTCGGCACTGTTTGCCTACTTAGTGAGCTATTGATCCAGCAGTTGGGCCCTGTATTGTTACGCTTTGAGGGTTCCACTCACCTAGAATTATCTCTTGGTTGTAGCAGCAAAATGCATTGCCAGGTGTCTGGCCTACAGTAAGTATAATCTTTGCTGTCTCTCGGGAATATGATGCCCTGCTGAGTGTGTGTTTCTTTCCACTTACTGCAGAAGGTGGATACTGGCTTCGTTTTATATAAAAAAATTGTCTGCCATATTTATGTATTGCCTGTCATGTTATTTCTTCCTCTTTGAGTGTGGTGTGACACATTCTGACCTTAAAGCTGACAGGCGTGGCTATGTTTTTTTTTCCACTTTCTTTTCAGGCCATAAATATGAGTGTTTTTGGGGCCTTTCATATTAACAGTTCAGATTTTCTTCAGCACCCTTGGATTAAAGGTAAAAAAGTAGCCTTATTGTGGTCTCTGTAACAAGAAAGGCTGACATTTTTACTTGCTCTTGCATTATGGGTAATAACATGCCATGTTGAATTGATCTGTGGTGTGAGTGGCAGGTTTTCTGGTTGCAGGGAAATGAGTTTGTACACCAACAAAACCAAAGCATGTGTTAAGTTTACCATTTGCTTTTGAAGCCATCTGTACAATACGTGTAAAATGGCGGCAGTAACACTTGTGAATTGGGAATTGCTGTCATGTGTGAATCTTGAAATTTTCAGGTAAAACAGGTGGATCAGAATGACAGCACAGTGGCATTGTTTTACTTTATGACGGTCAGCATTTGGTTTGAATAATTTCCTATGTCCATTGAATGTTAATCTGGTCACAGGCAATGTTGATTGTTCACAAAGGATCCTGAGATCTTCAAGTATGTTTCTACCTATAATGGAAGTAGAAGCTTGAAACCCATGTTCTAATATAATGGGTAATTTGGTAAGTGTAAGATTTCTGTACATGCGTTAATGTCTGCAAATGCTTGTGCTGGTTCATGTCCACAAATGTCTGCCCACAAGCTGATAGTGGTTCATGTCCACAAATGTCTGCCCACAAGCTGATAGTGGTTCATGTTGACAAATGTCTGCCCACAAGCTGATAGTGGTTCATGTTGACAAATGTCTGCCCACAAGTTCATAGTGGTTCATGTTGACAAATGGTCTGCCCACAAGCTCATAGTGGTTCATGTTGACAAATGTCTGCCCACAAGCTCATAGTGGTTCATGTTGACAAATGTCTGCCCACAAGCTTGTGATGGTTCATGTCCACAAATTTCTCCCAACAAGCTAGCTGTAGTTCATATTCGAAATGTCTGCCCATAAGCTCCTGGTAGTTCATGTTCACAAATACTGTGGAAGTTGTTAATTTGGCCTGTCTGAATTTTTGTGCATTTTCCATTTTAATGCATTTAATAGTGCAGTTTGAATATTTGCACAAATCTGTATGTAATGTAATAAATTGTGTATCAGATTATAAAAATATTTATAAAAGGCAGGTTTGCAATGTAACCTACATCCAACCTGACAACCTTATGGTGATCGCTAACATGCCATTGACGACTGGTCGAGTACTGTGACTGTAAGGTGTGAGCAATACGTAATTAATCAGAACTAATCACGTTTGATGATGAAATGGCACTGCAACCAGCTATGTTGTTTGACATCTGAGTAAGTTGTAGAATTTCTCAACAACAACAACTTTGATTATACTAACCAGAAGCAGTCAACCATGTCCGAACAACAAACAGTACTGACAACAATCGCAGGTCGCTCTCAGCTCAGTCGTACTTCAAAGCTATGGGAAAGGCAATGGGTGTCTTAAAAGCCTTCTTATTGTTTCACAGTTTTTTCTACAAATCACCATAAATGAGGGGGGTCTTTATAGAGGGATCGTTTGCAATAAACTCTTATGACAACATGACTAACATTCTGGTTGAAGAAGCCTCAACTCAAGTGACCATGCAGGGAAGTATTAATAGGCCCACATGACTGTCTCAGAGGCGAGAACTCCGCATGTTCTTATTTTTAGCACAAATCTAGCTCCTGCTAAAAGCACGAAAATTAAAACCCTGCAAACAAAACCACTTCCACAGTATCTGCCCACAAGCTCTGGTAGTTCCTGTCCCAAAATTTCTGCCGACAACCTTGTGGTGGTTCATGTCCACAAATGTCTGCCCAAAAGCTTGCGGTAGTTAATGTCCACAAATGTGTGCCCACAAGCTCATGGTGGTTCATGTCCACAAATGTCTGCATACAAGCTCACATGTTATGGCTCATGTCCACACATGTCTGCCCAGGAGCCTGCAGTGGTTAATTTTCCAGTAAAGGCTTTTTCCAGGAAATAGGAGATTTGTCATAATTGTGCATGGCCTTTAATCATGTCATGTACATCTACAGTATGCAATAGTTATTTCATACGTTGGTGATTTTCATTTGTGTATATTCACAATTCAGGAGGCTTCTAACCATAATTTTTAATATGCATCTTTTGAAAAGAATATTATGAAGTTTGTTTTTACAATTTAAATTTGTTTGAACTTTTTATATCATTATGTACTGTTCACCCACAATTGTTTGTTTGTAAACTCTTGTAAGAACTAAGATGATCTGCAATATTTAATGAAAGAAGTAAAATTTATATAACAGTAACTTCATTCACTTTGACTGAAGCTTTAAATAGGCACCAAGGACTCAGGAATTTCATCTTGTTGCTATTTGTGCTAAAAATCTCCAAGTCTCCCTCAGTTTTGCTTCCTGCCATTATGCCCATGTTTTCAGTATGTGTGTACTTTCTGACCTTTTGTTCCCTGTAAGGATCAGGGACTGTGTCAGGCAGACTGGCATCACAATGTGCAGGCCTTGGAAACATAAAAACATACAACTTACAGAGGAAGAGACTGACATCATGTAAAATAAGAAAGAACATGTTGACAGGTTGTCATTTAACTTTTATGATGAACAGCAAGTATAAAAGTCTCAGTGGAAAAACTCTTGTATTGTCCATAGATGAATCTCCTCAAACAGAGACTAAAGGTGTAATGATCTCTTTCTGTTGATCCTTGATTGTAATTACCCTTCAACTATGCCCATCAGACATGACAGTCCAACAGCATGCCAGGTTTGTTGGAAGAGTAACTGTAAATAGCCAATGGCTGTATTGAAGGATTACTGTGAATAATGTGTGGCTGTATAGAAGGAGTAGTTATAAATAATGTGTGGCTGTATTGAAGGATTACCGTAAATAACATGTAGCTATTGAAAGATAACTAAATAATGTGTAGCTGTATTGAAGGATTACTGTAAATAATGTGTAGCTGTATTGAAGGATCACTGTAAATAATATGTGTCTGTATTGAAGGTGAAAATAATGTGTGACTGTATTGAAGGATTATTGTAAATAAGGTGTGACTGTATTGAAGGATTACCATAAATAACATGTAGCTATTGAAAGATAACTAAATAATGTGTAGCTGTATTGAAGGATTACTGTAAATAATGTGGCTGAATTGAAGGATTACTGTAAATACGTGTGGCTGTGATGAAGAATTACTATAAATATTATGTTGCTGTATTGAAGGATTACTGTAAATAAAGTGTGGCTGTATTGAAGAATTATTGTCAATAATGTGTGGCTGTATTTGAAGATTAAATAACATGTGGCTGTGTTGAAGAATTACTATAAAAAACATGTGGCTATATTGAAGGATTACTGTAAATAAAGTGTGGCTGTATTGAAGAATTATTGTAAATAATGTGTGGCTGTATTGAAGAATTACTATAAATAACATGTGGCTTTGTGGCGTATCAGTGTGCTGAAGATGTTGAGGAAGTATTATAAATACCAAAAAGACACTTCATGAGTTGTGGATATGTTTGTCAGCTGATTCAGCTGGTCAGCGAATGGGATATATGTCAGGCCAGCTAGGTATGGATTGATTGAGCACTGTAGGACTGGTATAATACTGTTATTTATTCAGCTAAGTGCGTTTGATCAATCCTCAAATTTAATATACATGCTGAGCTGTAAACCTTGTTTATTGAATTGCAGTGCTGCTACAAGAGCTGATTTAATCTCCTAGCTGGGTGCTAAAACTTGCATAAATGGGATAAGAATGCCCTGACTGAAGGCCTGGGCTCCTCATAGATACCCCTTAGGGGCATTTACTGGTATGAGAAAGTTTACAGGATAGTCTGCTGGTGTCAGCGGTGGTTTTTATCTGCACCCAGTGTCTGTCAGGGGTGTTTGTCACTACAATAAAATCAATTCCTTAGCCCCATATGTATGATGGCCTGTGTGTCCATAGATAAACCACTTGCAGGCATTATAGGATGCCATCTGGTGGATGTATTGGTCATATTTTCATTAACTGAGTTTACGTTAAGCATTTACTGTTGATGAACAGGTCGGATATATCCAATTAAAGATACTTGTGTTGATTTCCAAGAAAAGTTAGAAACGAGGAGGGTTTTACCTGTAATGATAAGCCAATATGTTGGATTCATATTATTTAGGGAAACTGTTAGATTATGCGCTGGTGTGGCGTCATCTGTCATCCATACCTTTACCCATACTATCTTGAAAATGGCAAGAGCTAGCATCACAAAATTTTATGCAAAAAATCAGACATCTAAAAAAAACTATTAGTTTTTTTTTGGCTATCTGCAATGAGTTAGATT
This sequence comes from Sipunculus nudus, assembly GCA_026874595.1. Classification (NCBI taxonomy): domain Eukaryota; kingdom Metazoa; phylum Annelida; class Sipuncula; order Golfingiida; family Sipunculidae; genus Sipunculus; species Sipunculus nudus. The sequence goes on from CM049312.1 coordinate 51,291,261, forward strand.
TTACAGGGAAAAAGCATAAAAAAAATCTTCTCTTAAATTGTCAAGCCAAATTGTTCAATATTCCACTGAAATAATCCCTGAAACAATTTCTCAAGTTTGTTCGAGTGGTTCCAGCTGAATTTTTTAATATTTCACAAGATTTTTCCTAGGGTAGGGATCTCCTGATTGTATAAGAATAGATTGGGTTCATTGAGTTTTGGTGGAGTTATAGAAAGCTGAAATTCATCTTGTGGGCAAGTAAGCCTATATCAAACTAAGGGCTGCAATAGTCTTCTGCAAAAATGTAGTTTCAAATTCTGTAACATTGCACAAACAATGATTGTTAAGTGGCCTTTGTTCAAGTTTAGTTAAATTATTTTTGGCTGAATTATTGGACCTTTAACAATGAAAGGACTGTGAGATAGTTTGGGAAACAAAGCTAGTAGATGTATTATGTTTACAAACAGCTCTGTGGGTATATAAGCACAGATGTACAAGCAACACCTACTATAATTTTTGCAGAGTGCAAGTCCCAGCTTATTTTTGGGGAGGGATTTGACATGTCAGACTGAAATTGTGCATGTCCATACATCTCTGATATAGTTTTGTGGTATACAAGACTCATGGAACCATCCTTAGTTGAATGTGGATATTGTAAATCCATACCAGTATTTCAGGAGTGACGTTACATAATAATGTTATTAAAAAATATATAATGTTCTGCTTTTAAAAAAATACTGTAAATTGTTTAACCTCATAATATTTAAGCTCCCCATTGGGGAGCTAACTGTTTTACTGGGTGGGCGTCCGCACTTTTAAAATGCTTATGTCTCCTACATGCTGGCATCTATCAATATTATATCATTATTTTGTATTACTGAGGCAAACAATTTTTTTCTGGTGCTGTGACCTTGACTTATGCTCTCAAGGTCAAGTCACAGTAGACTTTGGGCATCGTTTGTTCATTAGCACTATAGCACCAAGGGTTTTGATTGAATTTTGCTTTAATTTAGTGGAAGGCATCTACTAATGAATCTCGAACTGATTAACTTTTGGTTGATCTTGACCTGTATTTGCCATTGGCATTTTCACCAATGACTAAATATCATCAAAAAGTTGTTTCAGGTGTATCTTAGACATACTGTCAAATATTCTTGTATATCAGTATTGCATCATAATAATTCCACATAGTAATCTGAAATAAGGTCACTTTGACGTAATTTAGCCATAAAACAAGGTCAGACAGGGTGCTTATATAAATGCTGTTAGCTCCTCTATTATTCATCTGAATTTGACCAAACCATGCAGTATTCATCCATTCATGTAATAGTACCTATTTTTTTTGCTCATGACCTTGACACATGCTCTCAAGGTCAAGTCACAGTAGACTTTGGGCATATTTTGTTTGTTAGCGCAATAGCAGCAAGGGTTTTGATTGGATTTTGTTCTAATTTAGTGGAAGGCATGGACTAATGACTTTCTTAGACTGATTAACTTTTGGTTGACCTTGACCTACATTTGTTCAATATATTAGCACCCTTGCATTTTCAACAATGACTAAATATCATCAAAAAGTCATTTTAGGCATATCTCAGGCATATTGTCAAATATTCTTGTGTATCAGTATTGTATAATTCTGATTTCACTGTTTTCTGAAATTAGGTCATTCTGACCTAATTTGGCCATAAAACTCGCTCAGTAGGATACCTTTATCAATGCTATTTATATTGCCAACAGTCCTGGTTCTGCTGTGTCTGGTGTCATATTAACCTACTGCAACTATTTCCATAGGTATTTATTCTATTATATCTCCTGTATTTCATTTACTGTTCCTCCATTTACAGGTTCTGTGCTCACTTCAACATCCAGGTCTAAAGTTCTTATATATTAGTATTGCTGTATGAAATGTTGATTTGATCTTCTGAAATTATTTGACCATGGGGCGCTTCATGTATTTGCATGCAAGGGCAGCTTTATCTAGTTGTCTTTAGCATTAAGGTTGAGATTCAGATTTTGACCTGCAGCTCTAAGAACTTGGTAACTTAGAGAGCAGCCTGTTGAATACTTGCTGTCAGTTTGTTGGTTGGTAATGAGTTGTGATGTGCCCTGATACAAGGAGCATGAGGCCGACCCTGGCAGCCAGTCAAACATGTATGCTGTTTCTTTTTGTTTATTCAGGGAATGCTGCACCTTCACATTGTAGCTGGGCTCTGCTTGCTGCTCTACTGTTATGATTTAACCCTGACAGTCAGGGTTTAAGTAAGTAGCAGCTGGCACAGTGCTGGATTCAGTCTGTTTTGCTATCTTTGCTGCAGTACCAAAACTGCTGGTATTATTCCTGCAGTGTGATGCATGAAATGCTTTGTATAATGTGATATAATATACCAGGTGTTGAACTAGCATTTTTGTTTTATGGTTGTTTTTCGGACAGCCTTGTTTCCCAGAGCTACAATGAAAAAACAGACAACAATGTGACAAGACATCAAAGTACAGGCAGTTTATTCTACACAATGTGTGTACAGATGTTTCAAAAGAGCAGTGTGGCTGGAAGATAGTGACTATTAATATAGTTGCGCATTTGTAGTCTGACTGCACATAAAATGTATAAAGAATCACCCGCTTCAGCCATTAAATGGTTTATTGTTAGCCATGTCAGTGACATAAAAAGGGTTTGTTAGTGTAACAAGTAAATGGAGCAGAATGAATGGCAGGGAGCCCACGTGTGCTTTAACACATTTCACTGACTGTCAGGAGGAGTGTGCTGGGAACCCGGGCCTTGTCACCACAAGAGGCTGCTAGCTATGTGTGAGGTCTGACTTGGCCACTGTGGGAGCACTTTGAAGTGTGACTTGTTTTGTCTTGTTCAGTACATAAACTCTCTGGTAGTTGCATCCCGTTCATCTTGTTTTTTACTGCACTGCTCATAATGGATGTAGCATGTCTATTTACACCAGGGTGAACGCTTCATGTGTGTACATCATCACCTTGTCCCTGGCCGGCCAGCGGAATGCCAGCAACCAGTGGTAAAACGCTCCCAGACAGGTGATGTAAACACTAGTGTAACAGGTCATCATACACAATGTTATACAAACAGTACTACCTCAGTCTCTCATGCTGAACCAGCTCAGTCTCTTCAAAAAGGAAACAGTCCTCACAAACTGTCTGACAATAGCTGGGGTTAAGAATGATCTGTTACCCAAATGTTCCTCATGGAAAAGTGTGTTAGAAAATTTGTGCTAAGACGTTTGTCTGAGGGTGGTAGAGTTTTAGTTGAGTGGCCATTGTAGAAGCACCCTTGACAGCATTGTGGTGTCAATGTTGGCATGTTAATTTCTATGTTGCATATATTCACTTGAACTTACAAACAGATACAGTTCTAAGATGATATCATTGTATCTTGTGTAACTGTATTCTGTATACAGATTATCTTAAAGGGGCCCAATCACCTATAAAGCATGATGTGTTAACACGAAAAATAGCTTCTTCCCTTTAAAATAAATCTGTACCTGCCAAAATATTGCCCTGAAATTGTTTGCTTTCTACTTTTCTCCTGTACACTGCTGTTTAAACAGTGGACCGGGCGCAATGGAGGTGTCAACATAAACACAGGGCGTTTGGCCTTGTGCATTGCTAAGCCAAAACACGTGTCAATCAGGAGATGCCCTGTCTGACTTGGCCCAAAAAATGTAATTCATGTTTCTGCTGGCTGAAACACAGTGTTTTGCCCCTCTTAATCGGACCTCCGATTACGTGGCCTTGTTATGGTAAACAGACTGTGTTTACAAACACGCAGAGCAATAACATGGTGTTAAACAGCCGTATGAGTGGAAATGAGACCGCGTACCAGGATGGCTTTGCTGGGAATTTTGTATAAAGCAAAACTGAACTGATAGTGTGAAAGAATAGCCATAATATAACTCTTGATTATGTCCTTTTAAGACTACAGAGCCTGCAACATCACACCATCACATAATGAAATAAACCGCCCTTTAACTACACCATAACAAACAGCATATTGTTCTGTAAAGGAGGCAAAATCTGGGTTGGAAGACTGTGGTGTAGACATTCAATGTTCAGTTATCATCATGCTCTGAAAGTCAAACAGGTAATATCAAGTGCGTAAAATGGCACAGGTTAAAATGGCACGAGTGGGGAAACTAGGGATAAATAGCATACTCAAATATTATTTATGATAAAATAATGAAAGGTGGGACACAGTGTTTGGACTGTTGGCTGAGGAAGCTGGTTGTTGTTATCTGTAGTTATTGTCCATGTGATTTCTAGTGGATGTGATAATTTTTTAACCACTATAATTTTTCATGAAATTTGATTGTTTTTACAAATATTTGGGAGGAGTTTAAAAACCTGTGACCTTCACCTTCGGTGAGCCAAATTTAAATAAAAATGTAAACTCCATATTTTTTTAAGCATTGTATATTTATTTCTTCAAATTTGATATACAAGTTGATTCAAACAAGTTCTCAGAGAAGTTCATAAAAAAATATCTTGGCCTGGATTTCCAAGGTCAAATCAGCAGAACTAGCTTATTGTTTCTTTGATTTCTTGTGGACGTGATAACTTTCTAAGCACTGCATATTCTTGCCTCAAATTGAAACACAGGTTTACCTAAGTTCTTTAACATGTTAGAATATTAAGGATTTTGGCCTTCATTGTCTAAGTCAAATCTTCAGAAATCTATGATTTTTGTGTACCCCTTTACTTTTGAATGTACTGCAATACTTTTTCTTCAGTTTAATTAACACCAATTCTTTCAAGCAAGTGCTAAGAGAGTTGAAAACCAAGGAATTTGAAAAAGTGACCTTGATTTTCAGGGTCATATCTGTAGAAATATATGATTTCTGTAAACACCATAACTTTTGAAGTGGTGCATATTTTTTTTTTCAAATTTTGGATTGATGGCTGGTGAGGAGGGAAGATTGTTGTTTCATTGTTTTAAGTATGATACAGTCTGTCCTGATTCACAAACATTGTGCGTAGGCAGATGTTAGCAGTCAAGATCATCAGACCTGTAGTGTCTTCAAATGCATTTAGTTCAAGTAAATATGACTACAGTGAAACTCCTCTATGCCAGACACTCAAGCAACTGGAGAATTTTGTCCGTATTAGTGAGTTGTCCTGTTTAGAGGAGTTTGGCATATTGCGTCAATTCGTCATTGAATGTTTTGATTTCCTGTTTTCATACAATGAACACCTATTTTGTAATAGGCTACATAAATTTGATTTTTCAAAATAGCTCAAATATGCACTTGCAATTTATAAAATAAAATAATTAAAAAAATAAAAAGACAAACATCAGCTAGGCCTGGCAAACTAATCTTGCCAGTTTCACTTCGACGTACCATGCTTTATCCCCTAAGCAAGTGGCAGTTCATGGATGGTTGCACTAGGCAAAAAGAAGATTGATTATTGACAGCATCGGAACAGCATGATTATTTGTTAAAGGATAGTCTTCACCACGCATTCACTTTAACAAAGTGCAAACTGTTGCACACTATAATTACGGCGATCACAAAGCACAAACAGTCTTGATGGTGGTCTTGAAAAGCTGTTAAAGTTTAAAAGTTTATTTTTTTCCTAATTGACCTGCCAATTTAAATTTAATAATGATTCTGTTATCAACACATTTATAGAAATAATCAACAATTTTGATACTGTATATTTACATATAACATTCCAATGGTTCACCAAATTATTAAAAAGGGCCATCTCCGGGCAAATATATGAACAAAAATAGAACTCGCGATGTCCGTCCACTTTAGAGGGTCATAACATGTACTAGATACTCTGTCGTGGTCCGGAATAGTGAGTTGTCCGCTTTACTGAGTTTACGTTTAACAATATAGAGGCAAAATTGAAAGGGACTGAGATTTAGTGTCCGCATTAGTGAGTTGTCCGCCTTACTTCGTCCGCAAGTAGGAGTTTCACTGTATTTGATGATAATAACACAGCACTTTTAAGTTATTATGATACTGTATAACAGGAATACAACTTGGAACTAAATATAAGTATTGGATATACTGAAGATATAACTTTTATAACAAAATGTTTCATCTGCTATAGTGAACATACACAAAATGCTTCATATACTATAGTGAACATACACAAAATGCTTCATCTACTATAGTGAACATACACAAAATGTGTCATCTACTATTGTGAACATACACAAAATGTTTCATCTACTATTGTGAACATACACAAAATGTGTCATCTACTATTGTGAACATATACTAAATGTTTCATGTACTATAGTGAACATACACAAAATGTTTCATCTACTGTAGTGAACACAAAATGTGTCATCTACTATAGTGTACATACACAAAATGTTTCATCAGCTGTAGTGAACATACACAAAATGTTTCATCTACTATAGTGAAGATACACAAAATGTGTCATCTACTATAGTGAACATACACAAAATGTTTCATCTACTATAGTGAACATACACAAAATGCTTCATATACTATAGTGAACATACACAAAATGTGTCATCTACTATAGTGAACATACACAAAACGTTTCATCTACTAAAGTGTACATACACAAAATGTTTCATCTGCTATAGTGAACACAAAATGTTTCATCTACTATATTGAACATACACATATACCTGTGTAAACTGTCATTCAAATGATTTAATTAAAACCCTTCTGTTTTATGGGGGGTATAAATGTTAAAAAAATCTGACACATAGATTTAAGATTATAGGTGATAAACTTATTAACCTGTTGCTGGCAAACTCTTTATGACATATGCCAAATTGTATAAATATTATTAAAGATGCAATGAAAATTCAGAAGATGTCAACTGTAATGAAAATTGGAAGAAAAAGTTGTACATCTATATTTAATCTTAGAGTAAAGGGGTGTTTTATTGCTGTTTATTTCAAGCAGTGAAGGGTATAGACTAAAAAAAAATTCTAAACTTTATTGCCATTACATTAGGTGCTAGTGTTACACAAATTATTTAGGAGGCTTTAATTTCTTGAAATCTTGGCTTTCTGTCACCTGGGCAAGCAAAGATTTTCCAGAAAAAGTAGTACCATTGGTGTTCACCAGGTGGCCATGCAGCAGGCGTCTCTCTGCTGGTACCATGCAGCAGCCCCCAGTGCAGTGGGGAGAAAAGAGTGTTTATGAAGACTAAAATAACCAGTCAGTAAGTAAGAAAGCCAGGCTTTTCTATTTCAGCCAAGGATTACTGTTTAGTTTCACAAGCCAATGTAAAATAAAAATGCTTGAATGGATGCATATTCTTCAAAGCAAGTAAAATAAAACAATAAAATATAAGCATGTATAGCTATGAAAACCTGTGTAATTTTGCTAAAAAGAACATGCACTTCTTCAATTTTCATCATTCTTGTTGATGAACTTAATAAGCTGAATGTAGTTGTGAGAGTTCACATTTTTTTGTATATATCTGTTTTCAATTAAAAAAATGCAGGTCTTCAAGAATTAAAAAAAAACCTTAAGAATTCTAAATTTGAACTTTAAGGGCACAGACTTTTATTGAGATAACAGCGTACACAGAATTGAGAATTGATTTGGATGAAATATTGATCGATTCTGGTCTATTTAACCAGCTGGTGTTTATTATTTTTCTTTGGGAATTTTATATCCTTTTAACTATTTCAATATATAGCATATTGTATCGGGTTAGGGATATCTACCTGGACAAACTAACAATTAAAAGTTGATTGAAATGAACCACTGAAGATTGAGCATTTTCTTATAATGTAAAAGACTTGTACTAGTTACTCATATTTGCTAAAATGTGGTGGAAGTTTAACATTAAATGTGCATGGAGTTGTGTCTGAAGTTAGGTAAATTAAGCAGTTTAATACAACATTAAGTAAGATGTTATTTCTTTATGGGGGTCTTATCTGGTCAGACACATGCTACTGTCACATGACAAATGGTATATCAAATCACAGGAGAGACTGAAGCAGTCAGTAACTGGTGGTAATTTGAGAATACCATTTCATGTGATAGAAACATTGCTGTGGTAAATCCTGCAGTTCAGTCATTCAGGGAGAGGAAAGTTACATTATTAATCATGGTGTGAGATCACCAGGGTGTGATAAGACCAGCAGTATTCCTAGACCAGCAGCTGTTTTTGTTTGCCATGATGCACAGCTACATGATTAAAAAAAAAAATGGGAGACATATAGTTAGCATGACAGTGGTAAGGCAGTCCATGTCACATGACCAGCCTGCCGGGTTATTTATTGCTCCGCTGCTGGTGTCTGGTTAAGAGCCGGCCAGAGCCAGCTTTCCTGCAAGGCCTGGCATCTGATATGAATAGTTAATCAGTGTTATCAAAACAAATAAAAGCAGTATCAAAGAGGGGATATTACACAGGGAGAATTATGGGAAAAACCACTGGATTATCCATGCTTAGGTTTATTGAGGATTCCCTGGCTCTGCTGGCCTGTGTGCAGGTGTCTGGCAAAACTCTTCAAGTGTCAGACCAGCACAATGATTAAGTGTGGTAACAGCACTAATATTACAGCATGTTCTGCATGGTAATCTTGGTGGCTTCTGCTTTGTTTCCATGGGATGCTGTACTTTGTCAAGGCTGGAGGTTTATCTGGTGGAGTCAGCTTGTTTTATGAAACTGTTTTCCATTAGATGATTAACTTGAACTGAAAAACATCCCACGTCTTATTGCTGTTTTCTTTTATCTGGTATTGGGGCTGACATTGGTGCCACATCTCAGAGAGTAAAACATCAGAGAGTTAAACATAATGGTTTGATTAATATCTGAGTTGGAACTGTGATAATACAAAGTCTTACAGATTTGGAATAGACCTGTCCACTTGACTGTGTGTGCTGCTGGGAATCTGTTCATTCAGCACGCTGCCAATTTGCCACATCAGTTTTGAGATATTGTGTGCCTTGGTAAATTTATGTAATGAAATAGTACTACATATTTTCCCTTCAAATCTAATTACTAATGGTTTCATTGAGAGTTTCAAAAACTGGTGACCTTGACCTTGATCTTCAGGATCGAATCTGTGGAAACATAGGATTCTTATGAAGCCCATAAATTTTGCAGTACTGCATATTTTTTTCTTTAAATTTGACAATTGAAAATTGGTGACCTTGATCTTCCTCAGGTACTTTTTATTACTTTCCTCAAATTTGACACACCCATTGTGTCAAATGTTTTCTTTGAGGAGTTAAAAAAGCAGGTGACCTTTACCTTGTTTTTGTTGACCCTTTTAACTTTTGAGGTACTTCAAAATTCCCTCAATTTTGAAATTATTTCATCCAAGTCTTTTGATGAGTTTAAAACTAGTGAACTTGGCTTTGATCTACATGGTCAAATCCAATGGTGTCACTATATGCTTCAGAAGAAGGGGGCCTGTTTTTAGGGGACATGTCTAATGTCTGGGGATACCTGTCATCTCTGTTGCCCAAAATATCCAGTGACTTTTTATCCTTTGGTAACAGCTGTCAGGCAGATGTAATAACCAATCTTGACCAGCAGCCTTAAGATGATAAAGAATGAGAGAGAGAAATTTTCCGGCTGACCTGTATAAAAGGGGTAATAGAGAGCATGGATAAGGGAGGGTCGGAGGACCATGACAAGGCTGAATCTCCGTTAATCTGATCCGAGGTATCTGTCCCGGGGCCGCTCAGACAGACAGGAGCAGATAGTGCAATGTTATTTGAATTAGTCACAGTCGGGGAGCAATGTTCATCCATTTAGTAAGGTTATAGTGTTCCTCATTGTTGCAAGGGGCCCACAAGCATCCCTAGCCACTTTCTATTTCAGCATGTTATATCCCCCAAAGCCCTAGTCGATATTGCTGCCTGATTTGAGTGACAGGGCGGTGGTCTTCTTACACCAGATTCTATCTACTAGGGTCCATGGGGAGTAGTGATTTGATCAATAATGATTCCAGTGAGGCCTCTGTATAAAGCCGGATCGTTGTTTGCAATCTTGGCCAAAGCCTGCTAAATTCCTGTGCAATCCCAGATAACACCCCAAAGGGGGTAGCAGCAGAGCCGCTGATCATATAGAGAAGGCTGCCACCCAGCTGGGGATACCGCCGCGATTGAATTCAAATCGGCCAAATTTATAGACAGTAATTTCCCTGCGGTAATGTTGGTGGTGGGTAGAACAGGAATCCTGTGTGAGTGAGCGAGTGACAAGGTCTGGTCCAGACGGGTAATGTAGGATTGAAGCAAGGACTTGCAAGTGGAATACCATACAGCTGTTCTGTATGTTTAAAACAGGAGGAGTCGTTACATCTGCTGGTGTGTTTGGTGAGCTGCTGTTTACAAGTAAGTTTCACATTCTTATCAGATGAACAGACTGCGTGATTACCATGTTACAAGGGTTCAGTCACAAGCAAGTGTAATCTTAAAAAAGTACTGATGTACTCATAAGCCAGATAGCACAAGCACACCTACACAATAAAAAACAGCTTTGTAGTTTACAGCAGCAAGACAGAGTCTAAACTTCCATGAATAGTGACTAGCAGTATGTGTACCATTCTTTTGTTCAAATTAAAGGGTTGAGACCCAAAGTATACCAACACAAAGGTGTTATATTTTCCCCCTTGGTTCCTTGATTGTTTTGTCTGTTAACAGTATTATAAAAAAAATCAAAGGCTTCTTTTCCATTGTGACACAAGGAGATTTCTTTGTCCCCAGGTTCAAGATGCCCGTTGATAAAATTAGGGCCAATTCTTGTTCTGCCATTCACAAAAAGAAACAGTATGACTAAAGTGTGTTCCTAGGGCTTGTGTTCACACAGTAGAGTCTGATCTGAGTTTGTAACTGACAGCAGTAACCTGTACTACAGATGACATCAGGTTCTCCATATCTTTAGTTTGTATTGGTTAACAAATATACCTGAACACTATTTTACTCAAGTCATTAAAGTCCTTCAGATAGCATCCCATGGTGAAACAGCAGATTGAGGCCACGTTTGTAGCTAAAATACCCACGTAAGAGTTCTTTCGTCTTACACTAAATCTGCTTAAATCAGTTTGTAGCCCTTTTTCTGAACACACATCACTGTCAAGAGACTTACTTAGACCATGGCCACCTTAAGTTGACAACAGTAAATTGACAGTGGTTGAGGAACACTTGTAGAGGGATACTGGCCTGGCAACATCTATCTGCAAACATTGGACTTGTTAAAGAGTTATATTATATTTCTAAGTTACATTAACTTTAGGCCACCCTTAGTCTTTGTCAGTAAACAGATTTTGACAATGGGTGAATTTACTCTCACAAAGTATCATAAACACACACCTGATGGGCCAAAGGAGCTGTAAAACAGTTGTGTTGACACCAGCATATGTAGCTGACTGTCAGTCTTTGGAGCTGTAGTGATCACCTGTTGTCCATATGTCACTGTTAACAAGGCACAAATTGTAATCATTTGACCTAGCATCATCTAACTAAATTTCCAATGAGGTTCTAAGAAAATCGCCTGAAGAACCTTAAATTAGGTTACTGTTACCTTTAATCTCTAATTAGGGCCAACACATGTCATTTCAGCCCCCTAGGAGTTGAAATTTGTCTTCTGAACCCCATAACTTTTGAAGTTCTGCATATTATTTCCTAATATTTGAGGCAGGAAATACATGCCTGAAGTCTTTATTTCTTTTCAAACCTTTCTGCAGATATTGCAATAAGGAATTTACTTTTGAGAAATTTAATAATTCTGGCCCTCCCCAGTAATGTCAGGTCCTTCCATCCTTGTCTGTCAGTCTTAACTGCCTGACATCAACCAAACCTGCCCTGTGACAGCAGAGTACCATAATAGTACAGACTGTGTTCTACTGGTGTCACAACAGTCAAAAGTTATAGTCTCCTTGTCTGATTGGATGAATGGTGTCCAGACACAGTCCATGTGATACTCCTGTTACAAGAGTTAAATCTTGTTGGATGGTACCAGTCACTGTGATACTCCTGTTACAAGAGTTAAATCTTGTTGAATGGTACCAGTCCATGTGATACTCCTGTTACAAGAGTTAAATCTTGTTGGATGGTACCAGTCACTGTGATACTCCTGTTACAAGAGTTAAATCTTGTTGGATGGTACCAGTCACTGTGATACTCCTGTTACAAGAGTTTAATCTTGTTGGATGGTACCTGTCACTGTGATACTCCTGTTACAAGAGTTAAATCTTGTTGGATGGTACCAGTTCATGTGATACTCCTTTTATAAGAGTTAAATTTTGTTGGATGGTACCAGTCCATGTGATACTCCTGTTACAAGTGTTAAATCTTGTTGGATGGTACCAGTCCATGTAATACTCCTGTTACAAGAATTAAATCCTGTCTGATGGTACCAGTCCATGTAATACTCCTGTTACAAGAGTTGAATATTGTCTGATGGCACCAGTCCATGTGATACTCCTGTTACAAGAGTTGAATATTGTCTGATGGCACCAGTCCATGTGATACTCCTGTTACAAGAATTAAATCCTGTCTGATGGTATGTGCCACAAATACTTTTTGGTAGGCGATTATTTTTGTTCACTGAAGGTAACATATCTCTTTTCCATGCTTCCTGTGTCAGGAGTACATGTATTTGTAAAGTATTTTGCTTAATCAGGTTGGTACCCATCAGTAAAATTACTGAAACTGGGTCATTAGTTTTGACCTTATTTGCTGAATACCAATATCTTGGTAAATTTGAAAGATCTCCAAATCAAGTGGTGTCCACTTGATTAAAGTATACAAGGTATGGTGCATTTAAAGTATACAAAATTTAGGGGTATTCCCCTGTTTTAGTATACCATGTGCACAGTGGTACCCACCTGTTTATAGTCACAAGGTAACTAATTGAGTGGTTGCCCCTTCATTAATCATAATGTAGGATGGACAGTCTTTCCATTGCTCTATTGATTATTGTCATAAAGAATTGGTTTATCTGTTATCCAAGTGAGTTTAACCCCAGGATGATTGTGCATAACATGTGACCTGGGTACACCTGTGAGTCGTCTGGTTTCTCTTTCACTTGAGGAGGTTTATGACTACTGACAGGAAACAGCTTGGGGAGTATCACCGTAACTAATATCACTGGAGGGTCTGCTTCAAGTTCAGTCCTCATTATAATGCAGAAATGCTCTCAAACACAGCCTAGCAGGAGCTCGGGAGTTAGTCCTGCAGGCCTTCAAATTAGTGGCTGATTGAAAGTTGTGGGTTTACAGGGCCCAAGTAGCAAGGCAAAGATGGCAACAAGAAAATGTTGGCTGAGATTAGTCGTCACGTTGGCCAGGAGACGTCAAGTGGTACTCCAGCAGCTACCCAGCAAGCAGGGACGCAAGCAGGATTAAAGATGGATTAAACAAAAGAGAAGCACCATTTTGCTGCCATGCATGGGGCCCACCCCACCTGCTTCCAGCTAAATGAATTAAAAGGTAACAGGTCCTCGCTGTACACACACTGACACGGGAGAGTTCTCCAAGCAATAGGCATCAAATGAAAGTAACATGATAGGCATGAGGACAGGTGTTACTTGTACTGAACACAGCGGACCTGCCAGGAAATATACAACAGCTATGAGAGGGGGACTACATAAGGAGTTTTATACAATAATGCATTACGTGTAGAACTGACAGGTAAGGTCTCCTGTCATGTGTCTTATGAGAGAAACCAAATAGATGTATGTATATAAAGGATAGGTCCATGGCCTGTTGGTGGCACTGTCTATTGAATGAGGATGAAGGTATCCATATGATAAGAATGATATGTTATTATGAAGCCTTCAGGATTCAGGTTTTATATGCACAGGGTTAGGAATAATCCAGAAGTCATAACCTGTCATTAAGACATTAAAGAGAATTTCTGTGGTTCCACGAGATTACACCATTATGCCTTTGAGGCACCAGAGGGGTTTGAACCAGGGACCTTCAGCTCCAAATTCCAATGCTTTAACCACTAGGCTATGACCTACCTCAAGAGAAACAGTTTTGATGGTGTCTTTGCTGCTAATCTAGTTGATTTGGAACAGTAAATACTGGTACATCAGTACATTGTGAGACTTCAGAGGTACACTGGTACATCAGTACATTGTGAGACTTCAGAGGTACACTGGTACATCAGTACATTTTGAGACTTCATAATAATAGGCATCGTATTGTGTATCACAGCATGATAAAATTACGCATTGCTTATCATATCATGGCAGATATTATTTAAATGTATTATTAATGGCACAAATATCTTGAACCATGCAGAAAACTGACTGATATTTTGAGCTGCAAGTAAATGAACACTAGTTTAACCTCTATAACTTTATATTTAGCTACTTGATGGAGTTTTTGGGAAAAAAAAGTGAAAAAAAAATACAAATACCATGAAATAAAAAATCATAGTGTTTACCAAAATCTTGATATATCAGTTTGTTCTTCCACTTGAAAACAAATGTGATAGCCTCTGTGTGAGCTGTTAATGCCATCAGGTCAGGAGTTGATTCCTTGATTTGTCAGCATTGTAATGTTTTTGAGGGGATGAAATATGCCATTCAGGTATCATAAAACAGCTGAGACTGGAGGCATGCCATTCCAAGAATGGTGGCCCGCCTGCTAAATATTTTCACCTGGGAAATCTTGTTGTAGCCGCGTCTGATGGAGACCGTGATACCTGATTGGAATAGGACCTTAACAGTGACACCATGCTTTATTGATTATCAGGCGGTCACAGGGTGAAGCAGGAATTGTAAAAAAATGCATCCCCCTGATGAATGCGTGACCAGTAACCTCATGCAGGGTTACAGCAATAAAAACAATATAAAAACAAGGTTGTCCAAGCATGGCTCAAACACCTACTCACTGTATGTAGACTACAGAATACTGACAACTAGATACACTGTTTATATTACATAGTGGTGTTATATTTAGAGGAGTAGGTGTAATATGAATTTCAAAGTAGTTTAATCAGTGTTTTACTTTGGTTTAGGGACTAATTGACCAGTATTGTAGATCTAATTTTTATCCACTATATCATATGTTAGAATGACAGATTAGCTGTTTCTGTCTGGTGCTTAGGCTTGGACTACCATTACCATAGAAAGAAATGCCAAAAGGACAGCATATACATTTGTTATTGTCACATCTAGAATGCTGATGTCATTGACTACAAGAATTGCCAGGTCAGAGAAAACTTTAACACCATGATCATACTGGATATATTGATTCTTATGTACAGCCACACCTCTGGCCATCAAGCCCTTAATATAATTTTAGTGGTAGTATTTAATATGCTGTGCAGTGTCTGTTACAGCTGACTATGTCAGAGATGTGCATGTGACTGGGTGATCCTCAGATTTCGTATTGACCTCACAGTGTGGTGTGACTGGGTGATCCTCAGCTTATTGACCTTACAGTGTGGTGTGACTTGGTGATCCTCAGCTTTTTGACCTTACAGTGTGGTGTGACTGGATGATCCTCAGTTTATTGACCTCACAGTGTGGTGTGACTTGGTGATCCTCAGCTTATTGACCTTACAGGGTGTTGTGACTGAATGATCCTCAGCTAATTGACCTCAAAGGGTGGTGTGACTGGATGATCCTCGGCTTATTGACCTTACAGGGTGGTGTGACTGGATGATCCTCAGCTTATTGACCTCACAGGGTGGTGTGACTGGATGATCTTCACATTATTGACCTCACAGTGTGGTGTGACTTGGTGATCCTCAGAGCTCTTATTGACCTTACAGGGTGGTGTGACTGGGTGATCCTCAGTTTATTGACCTTACAGGGTGGTGTGACTGGATGATCCTCAAAGCTCATATTGACCTCACATGGTGGTATGACTAGGTGATCCTCAGCTTATTAACCTCACAGGGTGGTGTGACTGGGTGATCCTCAGAGCACTTATCGACCTCTCAGGGCCTAGGGTGATGTGACTGGGTGGTTCTCAGCTTGTAGACCTCGGAGTATGGTGTGACTGACCCCCCCCCCCCCCCCCCTTACAAAAGTAGTGGATCTAAATTGGTGATCTTGTCCAACCAAAGTCCCAACCAGGGTTGAGGTAATACTGAATCCCTATCGGTTCTGGGCCTTGAAATATATATACAGATACATCATCAGCAGAACATGAGGTAAAAATGGCCTCCACAGATGGAGTGGGAAAAATGTTGGCAAAGCAGGATTTGCTTTGTGTTTTATAGAGCTCCTCGGGAGAAGGTTAATGGGTAGATGCATGAGTATTGAGGGTATAAATGAACAGCCAGGCAGATTTATGTAAGGTGATCTTCAGAGGTACCATTAGGCCCTCAGGGTAACTGTAGAAATGGCACATTGTGGGGCACAATGTGTTGACAAGACACATCCAGTGTGAAGAGGGCCCTTGTTCAAATCAACGCTGTAGCAGTACATTTATAATGTTTCATATCCTCTTGTTCAAGTGGCGGTCCCTGATAAGTCAATCCCCACAGGTCACGGGCAGCTCCCATCACACACAAACCCTCGAGAGCCTGTTATCATGTTTCACACAATTGTTGGTTTATCACTCCAGCTCAAGAGGCGTTACTCTCCATATCTCTGTGGAAAGGGAGGCATCCTGTACCAGCTCAAGTGGTCTATGCTTGCTGTTTTTGAGCACACCCAACAAACCAGCCCTCAGTGGTGGCTGGGATCACACAGCCAGGCCCCGCAGGCAGGTTTAATCTTCAAGTTGCTGCCAGGCTCAAAGGAAGAGGGGCCGGATCATTGGTGCCCAGCTAAATGACAGAAAAAATGCATGTTTCCTGGCATCACCATGCAGTTGCTAGGATTGGAAACGGTTATTAAGCCGGATATTAGGTGTACATGAGTAACAGTAAAGAGGATTTGTAATAATTCCTGCCTGGTGACTGACACAGCCGCTGATTGGTATACAGTCAGGTAGATACAGGGAAGCATCACCTGTACATGTTAATTAAAAAGAAACAGCACCTGTAGTCATGGTAACCCATAAAGTGTAAGTGATTCAAAGTGGATTCTGTTCACTCAGTATTTTTTTTGCTGAGAAGGTAATACATCTACACAGCACAGACAGGTTATAACGCTGTGCATTTGTAATGTGAAATAGTACCGTCTGATATCAACACTGTGATTGCCATTTTGTTTCTTTGACTTGGGTGTTGCATTAATCAAGTGGCGTTTAATGGATGTAATCGGTTTCTGACTGCTTGTGTGGCTTGGTGTTTTTAGCTTGATTGATGATGTAAACCTTTGATAGAATGATCTTTGATTCACGTTTATTGAAGCCTCCTGGTGCTGGAACTGTCCACAAAGCCGCAGCACCAGGCAGAATGCTTTGTTATTTGAGCAATGCATCATGGGATTTACAGTGATCTGGGGATCTTTTATTGTCGTCATTAATTTCATCATTAATTCTACAGCTCTGTCATTAACCAGTGAGGATGTTATATTATTTATTTTATAAGATTGCTTCTTTAACCCATAAATATGTGATGAACAATAAGAATATAAAACTCTTTAAAAAAAGGTAGATCTTTTGTTGCAAAAATATGTAATTGAACTGTAAAAAAAGCAATATACTTTTCATGAGAATGTCAGTTACTAGGAAAATATTTTTAGCTCGTAAGAATGTCCCCTGTGTTGTTCAAATAAATGATTAAACAATAAGAAAGTAATATTTTTTCATAAGGACATACCCTTTATTGCATAAATATGTGATTAAAGGAAGCTATTTTGATACCTGATGTATATTAAATAAAGATAATCCCTTGAACCTCTTATGAAAATCGGCCAGAAGATGCATTTGCTCGAGCACACAGATTGTTGGATTGTTTATATCCATGTGTTGATAACATGGGGGGAGGGGGACCGCCAAATAATATAAACTTATTCAACATGGACATCTAGTGGCAAATCAGATGAACTAGAGTTTTGGAAAGGGCATTTTGCATCTAGTGACCTTTTAACTTCAGTACAAAGTAACTAACCACCTACAGTTGTTTTTTTAGCGAACCTGTGAGCTTATGCGATGGTGCGTCGTCGTGCGTCGTCTGTACGTTAACCATAGCTATCTCAAAAACGGCAGGAGCTAGCATCACCAAATTTTTTGCAAATATTCAGTCATCCAAAAAACTATATCGGATTTTGTTTATTTTTTTTCTAAATGCATTTTCTTAGATTTTATAGGGAAAAAGCTAAAAAAACTTAAAAATCTTTTCCTCTGAAACTGTCCAGCCAAATTGTCCAATATTTCACAGAAATGATCCCTGGAACAATCTTTCTAAAGTTTGTTCGAATGGTTCCAGTTCAGAGATTTTTGGCTGAGTTACAGGAGGTTGAACTTTGTTAACTGTGCAAAAAAGCATATTAAAATTTTAATCTCCGAAACGGCTGGAGCTATCATCACCAAATTTTATGCCAATGTTGGTCACATGAGTCATATCTGAAATTGAGGTATTGGTGGCGCCACCTGCATCGGCCTTTTTTGTACAGGGTCATCAGTGCCCGTATCACACTGACAGCTACAAATAACTTCTTCTCTGAAACGAAATGGCCAAATTGTTTTATTTCGCACAGAAATGATCCTAGGGTAGTGCTTACTGAAGTTTGTTCAAATGGTCTCAGTTCAGTGACTTTTGGCTAAGTTATGGGAAGCTGAATTTAGTCATATGCCATAACAGCCCATTTTAGCTAAGTGGCTACAAAAATCTTCTCAAAAACCACTGGGCCAAATTCTTAAATCTCACACATTAATTATCCTGAGATGTTGATAATTCAAGTTTGTTCAAATGGTCTCAGTTCAGTGACTTTTGGCTGAGTTATGGGAAGCTGAATTTAGTCATATGCCATAACAGCCCATTTTAGCTAAGTGGCTACAAAAATCTTCTTCTCAACAACCACTGGGGCAAATTCTTAAATCTCACACATTAATTATCCTGAGATGTTGATAATTCAAGTTTGTTCAAATGGTCTCAGTTCAGTGACTTTTGGCTGAGTTATGGGAAGCTAAATTTAGTCATATGCCATAACAGCCCATGTGAGCTAAGTGGCTACAAAAATCTTCTTCTCAAAAAACCACTGGGCCAAATTCTTAAATCTCACACATTAATTATCATTAGATGTTGATAATTCAAGTTTGTTCAAATGGTCTCAGTTCAGTGACTTTTGGCTGAGTTATGGGAAGCTGAATTTAGTCATATGCCATAACAGCCCATGTTAGCTAAGTGGCTACAAAAATCTTCTTCTAAAAAACACTGGGCCAAATTCTTAAATCTCACACATTAATTATCCGTAGATGTTGATAATTCAAGTTTGTTCAAATGGTTTTGATTCAATGATTTTTTGCTGAGTTATGGGAAGCTGAACTTTACCATTTTGTTGTATTTTCCCATTTGAGTTATAAACCTACAAAACGTTTTTCGACTGATGATGATACTGAGTCCAGTTTGTTTAATATTTTGCAAGAATAATTCCCTGAATCATTCTTATAATAATTGTCTTTTATGGTTAAAAAAATGAATTTGGCTGAATTATAAAGATTTAATTGAGTCATTTTTCCAAATATGTTAGCTGTGTGAAGCAGATACATCTAGCCTAGCACCAGTTTATCAGCATCCATTACATCATGCCTCTAGACATTTAGATTTCAGGTTATCTATGGAAAATATTGACAAGAATGATTTTAAAAGCTTTTAAAAAATGTAGATTTATGATATTACATATCATCTGTACACTAACTCATAATTTCTCAGGAATAGCAGGAGCTACCATACCCAAATGTTATGCAATTATCTGTCACATATCAAATGTTGATGGATTCATCTTATTTTTGCTATCTGCATTTACTTAGATTTTACAAGGAAAAAGCTGAAAAAAGCTTGTAAAAAGTCTTCTTCTTGTAAACAGTCCAGCCAAATTGTCCAGATTTTACAGAAATGATCCCAGAGGCGAGCCCTCTCAAGTTTGTTCAAATGGTTTGTGTTGGATAAATTTTAGCAGAGTTACATAACAGGCCAAGATTGTGTATGTTTCTTGAATAGGTTGAGAAACTGCCAACTGTTTCAGATTTGGCAACAGATCAAGAGTTCATTCAGTGCAGCCAAATATAGGTCAACAGTTCATTCAGTGCAGCCAAGCACAAGGCATGTGATCACCTCATGGGCCGCATGTGATCATCTCATGGGTAGCATGTGATCACCTCATGAGTATCATGTGATCACCTCATGGGTGTCATGCCACTCAGGGCTGCATATGGAGCCAATCTGTGAGCTTATGCAATTGTGTGGCTACTATTCCAGATTTGGCAATAGGCAAAAGGTCAGCCTGGATTTATTTATAGCTTTGGCAGACTGCCAACTGTTTCAGATTATGCAACAGGTCAAGAGTTCACTCAGTGCAGCCAGGTACAGGTCAAAAATTCACTCAGTCTAGCCAGGTGCAGGTCAAGAGTTCACTCAGTGCAGTAGCCAGAGCCAGTAATTTGTCACAGTACACTCGGGGCAACAGCCTTTCTCACCTAAGCCTGGTTAGCCCCGTGCATCAGACTCGAGGTAAGTTTGATGTATTGGCCTGATATTCTGACCTGTCTATGTGTTTTTATGGCTTTCTTGTTCACAAGACAGGTGTCGCCATCTACAATGACTTTTGCAAAGTGTATGTGCCTGCTTAATTCTACAGAAGAATTTGATATATCAGCCTGAAATTGGGCATATGTGTACATGTCAAATAGCTTTGTTGTATACAAGACTGGTGGTGCCACCTACAATAATTTTTGTGTTGTGTGCACCCATGCCAGAATTTCAGCAGTGATGTTTGTGTATTGTTTCTTGTTCAAAATGTTTAGTACTTGCATTGTTCATATATATGAAAAGTCGTGGTTCAGCACTGAAGCGTTATACCTGGTGTATATCCATATGCACAGGTTCGCATTAGGCCTGTAGGCCTTGTTCTGTTTTCCAACATTAGCACAGCTACCAGTCTACTAACAGCTTGATGATAAACAAGCCTCCATCAAGGAGCCATTATAAGTACCATTTCTACTAACAGCTTGTAGATAAGCCTCCATCACAGAGCCGTTATAAGTACCATGCCTACTAACAGCTTGTGGATAAACAAGCTTTTATCACAGAGCCATTATAAGTAACATGTCTAGTACAGCTTGTAGATAAACAAGCCCCCATCACAGAGCCATTATAACTACCATTGTCTACTAACAGCTTGTAGATAAGCCTCCATCACAGAGCCATTATAAGTACGATGCCTACTAACAGCTTGTGGATAAACAAGCTTTTATCACAGAGCCATTATAAGTAACATGTCTAGTACAGCTTGTAGATAAACAAGCCCCCATCACAGAGCCATTATAAGTACCATTGTCTACTAACAGCTTGTAGATAAACAAGCCTCCATCATAGAGCCATTATAAGTACCATTGTCTACTAACAGCTTGTGGATAAACAAGCTTTCATCACAGAGCCATTATAAGTACCATGTCTAGTACAGCTTGTGGATAAACAAGCCTCCATCACAGAGCCATTATAAGTTCCATGTCTACTAACAGCTTGTAGATAAACAAGCTTCCATCACAGAGCCATTATAAGTACCATTGTCTACTAACAGCTTGTGGATAAACAAGCTTTCATCACAGAGCCATTATAAGTACCATGTCTAGTACAGCTTGTGGATAAACAACCCTCCATCACAGAGCCATTATAAGTACCATGTCTAGTACAGCTTGTAGATAAACAACCCTCCATCACAGAGCCATTATAAGTTCCATGTCTTCTAACAGCTTGTAGATAAACAAGCCTCAATCACAGAGCCATTATAAGTACCATGTCTACTAACAGCTTGTAGATCAACAAGCTTCCATCACAGAGCCATTATAAGTACAATGTCTATTAACAGCTTGTGGATAAAAAAGCTTCCATCACAGAGCCATTATAAGTACCATGTCAAATACAGCTTGTGGATAAACAAGCTTCCATCACAGAGCCATTATAAGGACAATGTCTATTAACAGCTTGTGGATAAACAAGCTTCCATCACAGAGCCATTATAAGTACCATGTCAAATACAGCTTGTGGATAAACAAGCCTCCATCACAGAGCCATTATAAGTACCATGTCAAATACAGCTTGTGGATAAACAAGCCTCCATCACAGAGCCATTATAAGTTCCATGTCTACTAACAGCTTGTGGATAAACAAGCTTCCATCACAGAGCCATTATAAGGACCATGTCTATTAACAGCTTGTGGATAAACAAGCTTCCATCACAGAGCCATTATAAGTACCATGTCAAATACAGCTTGTGGATAAACAAGCCTCCATCACAGAGCCATTATAAGTACCATGTCAAATACAGCTTGTGGATAAACAAGCTTTCATCACAGAGCCATTATAAGTACCATGTCTAGTACAGCTTGTGGATAAACAACCCTCCATCACAGAGCCATTATAAGTACCATGTCTAGTACAGCTTGTAGATAAACAACCCTCCATCACAGAGCCATTATAAGTTCCATGTCTTCTAACAGCTTGTAGATCAACAAGCTTCCATCACAGAGCCATTATAAGTACAATGTCGATTAACAGCTTGTGGATAAACAAGCTTCCATCACAGAGCCATTATAAGTACCATGTCTAGTACAGCTTGTAGATAAACAACCCTCCATCACAGAGCCATTATAAGTTCCATGTCTTCTAACAGCTTGTAGATCAACAAGCTTCCATCACAGAGCCATTATAAGTTCCATGTCTTCTAACAGCTTGTAGATAAACAAGCCTCCATCACAGAGCCATTATAAGTACCATGTCTAGTACAGCTTGTAGATAAACAACCCTCCATCACAGAGCCATTATAAGTTCCATGTCTTCTAACAGCTTGTAGATCAACAAGCTTCCATCACAGAGCCATTATAAGTACAATGTCGATTAACAGCTTGTAGATCAACAAGCTTCCATCACAGAGCCATTATAAGTACAATGTCTATTAACAGCTTGTGGATAAACAAGCTTCCATCACAGAGCCATTATAAGTACCATGTCTAATACAGCTTGTGGATAAACAAGCCTCCATCACAGAGCCATTATAAGTACCATGTCTAATACAGCTTGTGGATAAACAAGCCTCCATCACAGAGCCATTATAAGTACCATGTCTACTAACGGCTTGTAGATAAACAAGCTTCCATCACAGAGCCATTATAAGTACCATTGTCTACTAACAGCTTCTAGATAAGCTTCCTTACAGAAAAGGTTGATGAATAAGCTTTGGACAGTAAGAACATAATAGGTTTTGAGAATAAACAGTTAATCCCATAAATATATGATTTAACAGTAAGAAAGTAATATTCTTTCTAAGTATATACTTTTTACAAGGTTCACACAGGCCTAAAAAAGTCCTTGATTTCAGTTCTATAATTGAACAGTCCATAAAATATTGCAAAATCCTATGAAAATGATGAAAATGCCCATGCAAAAATCTTGGTTTCTTAAATGAAGGCTGTTTATCATGACTGCAGGCACTCTGTACAAACATTTTGACTGATATTCTGCTATTGAAATGTTTTAATTCTTTAACCTTTAATCACTAAGTCCCATTATGGGCAAGGTACCAACCTAGGAGTTTTATGAACTCAGATCTATAGTGACTTTGACATGTTTATTGTGGATCAGGATCAATGAGAACCAGGCTCGCAACCTGGCAGAACTTGCGGTGATACACCGGAGACTGTATAGTAAAATACACATGGATAAAAATGACTGACAATCCCACCAATATTTTTGCACAAGTCTGCACATACTGGCTGATGTCAACTAAGTTTTGGTAAAAAAACTAGGAAGGCGACACCTGGGAAGCAAGCCCCATGCAGCAGCTTAGGGCAATTTCTTCAGCCAAGTTGACCATATAATACCAGTATTTTGGAGAGCCACCGTGGGACAGTCTGACACATTCAGAGATTACTAAGATACACATGCTTTGCCAGTGATACAGAAAGGACACTGTGAAAACAATGAAAATTCTACATCTGCAGGGTAAGGGAATGCTAGAGGGAATTTTCAACTGGTCTATTAATCCAAATAAAATTATCAAATCCCTATTATTAGTAATATTTTGTCATCCTGGAGTTTCCTTTTCTTGTGAAGTCTCATTTCTATGATGTGCATAGAAAAAGTTTGCTGCTTGAAACTGTTTCAGACTTAGGGATTAAAATGTAAAATCATTTGTGTTTTTATTCTGTTTACAAGTTTGCCTTGATTTTGATGCCATTAGCTGTTTCACACCATGTTCTTGGTAAGGTCTGAACTATTATGATAAGCATGAAAGAAATGAGTAAAATGATAATTCCCTTAAGTGTAATTAAATGTTGCTACATCTACAGCAGGCCTTTCCAAAGTCTTTGGAAAACTGAGATGTACTGTCTTGGAAAAAAATTGTGGCTAGCCTGTATGAACCATAGCTTTATTGCCTTAATATGTGATTACAGTAAGAAAATAATATTTTTAGCTTAACTGACTGTCAGTGATCTAAGCTATAGCACTGGTACTTTGCCCATTGACCTTCCTGCTGGCACAAATTAAAACTTTCAAAGTTCCACACCTTACATATAGTCAGTGGGAAAAATAATTACTACACCCAAAACTTGGTCAATGTGACCTCATTCCTCTGAGAAATCAACCAAAAACTTCTATTTTCCAGTTTAAACCTATTGTTACATTTCGAGATGATCTGATATCCATTCAATTTATATCCTTTAAATAAATTCTGCATAAAGGGTCTTCAATATGTTTTTGTGTAACTAAGAAATAATATAATAATATTGTGTAAATTGTAGAAATTACAACCGTGAACATAAAGTCAGAACTGCAAGAAACATATTTACTGGCTTAATTTATAAAATGTTGAAGCCAGAGAGTTTTAAGCTCAGCTGACTGAATATCAACTGAGGTATAGGAATAGTGCTTTGTCCGTCTTCCGTCTGACCAGCCATCTGTCCATATGTTAGCAAGGCACAAATCATAACCACTGGCCCCAGAAAGTTTTGAAGGAAGAAGCAGGGAGGTCAATAAAAATCTCCTTGGAAACCAGAAATTAGGTCACTGTGACCTATATCCTCTGAGCTATTGGGCTTGTGAAGTATCTGCCAGAATAATTAAAAATTTGATACAAAACCTCCAAAATGGTACTACATGCATCTCTAGTTCAGGTTTATGATTTGAACTTGAGACAAATGCACAGATATACATCTTGTGAGTATCAGTATTTTGTACTTGCTACTGTTACTGCCCATACACACTGTTCTTTCAGCTTTGTCAGCTTCTGTCAATATTCTGATTTTATTAACAAGATTATTCGAATACAGTTTTGCAGAAAAACAAATAATACAATAAACATGATTCACAATAATCACTTTTTAATTGAAGCCCTGTAAAACATTATACATAAATGACATGGATTGTACAAGATAATTCAGTGTGATCAATCACCTCAGTTCACCTGTGTGAATCACTTGAGGGATCTGTTCCACTGATGTTAACTAGGTATTTGTGTTAAGTGCAGGTATGAAATCTGATATCTCCCACATCCACTACTATCAACACTTCAAATGCCTGGACTGTCAGGATGGCATATGCTGGCATCTGGTGGCAGCATGTAAAACTAAAATGAAGTCCTAGGTGTGAGGCACATTTCATCTTGTTTACTGCACTTTAGTTTTGCACAAAAATAAAAATAAAAAATGGTTAACACTGTATGTGTTTATTATTATTTCTTTACTGACCATCATAAAGCTCACCAAAAAGGACATCTGGTCTTGAAAGCCTTCAGCAGATATGCAAGTATAATGTGAATAAATCATGAATCATTAATGAATGGGCAAAGCTAACACCTGTTCCTAATTGTTTAACTCTTTTTCTTTCATTGTCTCAGGATCCTTTATTAGTTTTGTTTATTGTTACTGGCTGACATTATATAGTTTGGTATTTCTGGTGAGACCAAATAAAAAATAAACACTCAGACCATGAGATGCTTGTCTCAAGATGTAAATTAAGTGATGTTAAAAAGTAAGCCCAAATAACAAGACAAAGGACAGGTGAAATGTACAAACTCTACCAGGTGTTGGCCAAAGATCAAGTATTTCCAGGGTTACCAGTAAGATTTTGTAAGAGGTTACAGATAAGTTTTATAAAGAGGTTAATTTCAGGTGGAGGTTCAATTAACAGAACAGTCTTGTTAGAACACCCTGCAACAGTATTATGCCATTTTTTGTAATATCAGTGATGTGATGATCATTAAAAGTGCTGAGAATTTGGGCGTATATGAAAGTATAAGTGAAAATAGAAGGCCTGTTTTAAGGTGCTGCAAGTTGCAAGCCATGAACAAGAGAGCCAGCTTGATATCCGTACCTTTTAATGGGCTGGTCCTCTGCATGTGACATGACATTGAAGGCGAGAGCCACCTGATTTGTTTGTATATATTAGGTCTGCATGTCACCAGGGGGCAGCAATCACCCTAGTGTTACATGGGACGCCTGAGAGCTCCAGGGTCAGGTTGATGTATGGTAGTTGCTCTTCAGATGGTGAATATGTCCTGTGAGTATTTATGATTTGTTTGTCTAAGAGCCCCGCTGAGAGAGTTGTATGGAACTGTTAACATGTTCATAGTTGTTGACTTGTTCCAAATTGCCCTGCATATGACTGACATTAACAACCAGCATTGCCAGTCATTGTATAATTAAGTGTAGAATTAGTGTAGAATTCCTGTTCATCATTTTCTTTCAGATAATGTAGTTTGCTCAAATTATATACAAATGACTGGTAAATTTGTTATCCAACAAATGAGAAAAAATACTGAGCTCTGGTGGTTGTTGATGGGATTGCTTGTTGTGGGTCCACTTTTGTGACTTTAGATTATGAAGCAGTGTGTAGCCTTTGGTGGACATGGGGAAGGCTGGTTTTACTGTCTGTTACAGTTGACCAAACCTGAATACAGACTGCTACTAGTGACTGGCGGGTGCTTGAGGATTCATCATGCCCTGTCATAGCCTGGTCTATAGCTTCATTTTCGCTGATTATCTGTCAGGCTTTTTGAGTGGTTATGAAAAATTTCAACATTCACTTGTAAAGCATTAAAATGATCTTGTCAAAGTGTGTGTCTGGCCGAGGTACTAGTACCACTTACACTCTCAACAATATACCTGTTAATGGGGAAGAAATAGTCTCAGGTGGATTTTACCTCCATGTAAATGACAGCCCACAAGGACCCTGATCTCAGCTGTATGTTAGTTACATTTCAAAACTTTCCAAACCTGCTGCATGTGATAACCACCTCGTGAAATCCTCAAATCCTAAGTGTATGTGACCTTCAGGACATTGAGCTTGTGTGATGTCCACATCATGTCATGTATTGAAGGTGTACAGAGGAACATTGCATGCTAGGTGAAACCAATGGGAAGACTTTCAGTTATGTTTTAACCAATAAAGCTTGATGATATTTCTTATTCAGAATATTGATACATTTTTGTAGATCTAAGTTCACAAATTATAATTATCAGCAGTGTATTAAATAGGTGTTTTATAGGTTAAATATAATGTTGACACATACTGTTTCTTGTTAATTTTAACATGACTGACATGACTGAAAGTTAAGTCAGTGCTCGAGCCAGTCACAGGTCTTTGGAAAATCTGGCCAACACTGGCTTCCTCAGCAACAACAAAGTTTGACAGATTGAGTTGGTATATAGTTAGAACTTAGAGGCAAAAATAGAAGATACTGATAGAGTTGAACACCTTAGTGAGAGAGGTGGAGAAAGCCAAAGAACTTAGAGATAACCACAAACTTGGAGTGGCTAATACAACCCACTCTCATGGCAGCACCTAGGATCAAACCCAGGTTGCCAGCTGAGGTGGCCAGGTGTTTTTTATGGCTCAGCTGTCCAGGCCCCCTTTTAAATTTACCCTTGCAAGACTGACTAACTGATACTTAATATTAATATAATACTTAATATTTGTTATGATGGCTCTTTTAGATTTAAAATGAGAAAGCATATAATGTAAGACTATAAAACAATAACAGAATCTTAAAACCTAATTATAGTCTTTTCAGTTTATAAGGTTAAGGCAAAATAAGATGGAAAAGGTTTGAGCCTTAATGTTATGTATTTTAATGCCATTTATCAAACAAGATCTAGCCTATCATTTGAAATGAATACCTTCCAACGAGTTATGCGTAATTAATCGGTAATATAGATGATTGGTCATTTCTTTTATTTACTTTTGTGTAATAGATTATAAAAAAATATGTATGCACATGCAAAAAAAGACAGTTTATGATAATATCTTAACTGTTAGAAACAGAGTAGCAACAGCTCTTGATGATGATCACAGTTCTTAAAACCACAGCAGCATGGTTTACCAGAGTTTACTTGATTAATAACAACAATTACTGTCAAATGATGTTTACCTTCAGTAGAGAATGGTTTTGTGTTTAGTGCTGTCAGAATGGCGAGAGGCCTTAAATGTTGAAAAAGTAATAACTAGTAACAATAATAATGGTCAATCATGTTCAGAAAGGCTACAGGCTGAAATCTCCACAGGTTTCACTGGCCTTCCTTTAATTTCTGATTATGTTGGAGCTCCGTTTTTCTTGACACTACTTATCCAAAATGAATAGTTTATTTAAATTGAAAACTGAGAACTGAAATTATGAATAGTTTATCTGTAATTTAACAAGATTAAAGATTCCAATCTGGCACTGATTTATATTGACTTGGAATAACAAATCATTGTATTAACTCCTTGTCCCAAATAACTTCTGCACATTGATCATTAATTCATTGGGGAGCTGAAAAAGGTCCACTGGCCAGTGTTGTACATGCACAGCCACTTTCTCTTTCATTTTGCTTTCTTGGCTTGATCTAATCAGTCTTATGCTGTCATGTTATAACTGTTAAAACAATAGGATAAGTTTCATGCCATGCGCCACAGTGCTGTGCTACAGATCAGTAGGTGTGACAGATAAGCACTGGCTTATCCCTGTCTCACTCATGTTACTCACACCTGCAAATCATCATGTGATGACAGAGAGACAATATATTCATTTCAGCAGTTCAGCAGAGTTAGCTAGTCTGTATGAGCCAGGATACAAGTTTAATCATAATTGACCTAATCATTGTCATGACACAACTCTTTAATCACATCTCTTCAGCTTCACCTGTAAATAAGTCTTTCAAGTGCCAGTGCAAAGTCTTATCAGTTTAGAACTATTGTGCGCTGAAGGTCATGACCTAGTTGTTTTGCATATTCAGATTAAGACCTCCTGACCAGAGCTCCTCATGCCTGATGCAGGCATGTTGTTGTGAGCTTTATTTTTGTGTAATCAGTTAACACAGTGTATCTATATTAATGTTATGTCAGATTCTAGGCAGATGATCCAGTGGCCACTTATGACACTATTGATAGGGGTAGTCTGAATGAAGGTGGTCCCTTGAGTCTGAATGAAGGTGGTCCTTTGTGATGTTGTTGATAGGGGTAGTGTGAATTGAGGTGGCCACTTGTGAGGTTGTTGATAGGGGTAGTCACTTGTGATATTGTTGATAGGGGTAGTCACAGTGCTCGAATTGTTAAGAAAATTATGCTAAGCAGAATTGCTAATTAAATTAAATTTTGAATAGCAATTCTAGAATTTTTATCAGCAATTTTTGTATTTATCAGATTTAATTTAAATAAAGTGTTGAAATGTTGTCATGCACACTATTTGGTAATATACATATATATAAGTATATTTATATATATATACATATATTTATTAAAACAGTATAAATGATTCAGTCGGCAAAGTGGTTAATTTACATGTTATTAGGGGGCAAAACATACCTATTCAAGTAATAGATATTCAAAATTAAAATGTAAATATTATCACCTCAAGATTTTTAAGTAACAGCTGAAAATTATAAATATATGTATGTATGTTTGACTGTAAATTTATACTTAACCATTTCAATTATTGTAACACTAAAGATAACTATATATATAGATTGTGTATTAGGGTCTATAAAATGAACTTGTACACTATTGGTGCTTAGAGAAAATCGTTATCACCATTTTAAAGTATCAGTGGACAAATCAGGCTTGATAAGATGTGTATCTTCAGGGGAGATTCAGGTAAAAAAGGCATGTTTCTTTAAGATATTACTGACATTAGAGAGAAAATTACAACTGAGCATGATAAAAAAACCAACATGAGGTGTCAAGAGCAATAAACTCAAACAATATCATTGTCAACTGTTTACTGAATAAATTTAATCAAATAAATAATAAATCAAAGCAATGACAAAAATTATATCATTATTGCAGTTCTTGTATAAAAATCTGCATTACCACCAAAGTGTTAAATGAATGTGCTGTCCACAACAGTTGAGAAGATCTGTAAACAACACTGTGACTCTGTGTACTATATTCTGTAACATTGCATCTGCGGTTTATAGAAACATGACAAGTTCATTTGAGAGGTCTATTCGTATGGCCAGTTTTTTAAATATAAATTTGAATAATAATATAACAGATAACCTTTCAAATATAGCACAAAACAAACTTTTTTTTGGTTGACTAGTGAGCGGGATTTCTTCACGGGGATTCTCCATTCCCATGGGTGGGTATATCTAAGTTATATATCGATCATCAAGTTCCTGACAGAATGAAATGCCCGGAAAAGCGAATCAGATAATAGGATAGGGACATATGAATACAATATATATTTTTATTTTCATCACATTTTAGCATAATCAAGAATTTACTTGTAATGTTGTCACTGACGATATGAAAGGCCGACATCGCCGCCACTGACACATTTCCAGACTTGGTTATGATTTTGATGAAACAGTAAAACACAGGCACATTGTAAGTGCATACAGCCCCTTTAATGAATGTGTATAATCTGCTTTGCTTAAATAATTAAAGATAGTTTCCTTTTTATTCATATTGATGAATGCTCTATATAGCAGGTCAAGTCAACTGAAGCGGGACCGTTTTGTCAGTGTTAAAACACCTCTGTCAGACAGTAGAACCAGTGGGGGTCAGAGGTCAGATTACATGTATTCAAATGAGGTTGAGGTCAACCAATAAAAGCATGGGTCAAATGACATCGAAGCAATGTCAACCAGTGGGTGTGTGGGTCAGGCGTCACAGGTGTCAGTAGGAATAGCTTTCCGTGGAAAATTATGCAGCAAGCACGTTATGTTACACATCATCGTTCAATGAAGCTCGCTCACATAAGAATTAACTGAATTCTGCTGTCTTTGTCACGCACTTGCATTTCTGATATACATGTTTACTGTTCTGTTTACACTGCATTTCACCATGGAGGGATCCCAGAAATTGTTCAACTCGAAAGGCTAGACATGATTTTTAATTGATTCGCAGACAGAGCGATACGAAAGGGAAATCGGTTCGCATTGTCTATTTTGCGTCGCAAATTGCGATGCCATACCAGTCATTTCAAGTGCTGAGTCCCCAGTGACTTTTTGTTGATAGGGTTAGTCACCGGTGATGTTGTTGATAAGGGTAGCCAATTGTTACGTTGTTGATAGGGGTAGCCACTTGTGACATTGTTGATAGGGGTAGTCACTTGTGATGTTATTGATAGGAGTAGCCACATGTGACGTTGCTGATAGGGGTAGCCTCTTGTGACATTGTTGATAGGGGTAGCCACTTGTGATGTTGTTGATAGGGGAAGCCACTGGTGACGTTGTTGTTAGGGGTAGCCACTTGTGACATTGTTGATAGGGGTAGCCACTTGTGACATTGTTGATAGGGGTAGCCACTTGTGATGTTGTTGATAGGGGTAGCCACTTGTGACGTTGTTGTTAGGGGAAGCCACTTGTGACATTGTTGATAGGGGTAGCCACTTGTGACGTTGTTGTTAGGGGTAGTCTGAATAATTTGAAGAATCAATGAAGAACACTTTTCCAAGGTTTAAATGGACCCCTGACATGTTTGGGTACCCAAGAGGTTACCTGACCTGACAGACATGGCGGTTGGCAGGTAATTGCTTGTGTAGGTTTTTGTGAAGGCTGATCAGTTAAAATGGGCTCATTTGTCACTATTGATAGAACTTGAGTAATATTGCATGTGTCCTAATGGGAGAGCCAGGTTTTGGCATTGTTGTCTGCTGGCAGTTACACACCTCCACACCAGGGCCCCGGCCACAGGCAGTCAATGACACACAGGAAATACTAATGTATTGTTTGCAGCTTGTGAAGTGTAAATATGATGGGGACCTCGCCAGAATAATCCGGGAGTTCTGCAGGCAGGCAGTCACCATCAGTTTCTCTTCTTATTTTCTTGATTTCTCAAATGAGATTGGAGACTTAAATACAAGCTATTTGTTAAACATTACAAGATCTATGAAGTGGTGAAAGAAGAAGCAAGGCATGACACTAAACAATAAACATGTACTTATCAAATACACATATCTTCTGCATATATGACCACTATTTTAACTAAACCATGTAGAGCATTTAGTCAAGATATTGTTAACTGAACACCTGATTACATATAATACACCAGGCCTCAAATAGAAACCTGCTTCATTTAGTGGCTTGGCCAAGACATGGTCTTATAATCAAATAAGCGCCAACCTTAAATCCATGCAGGTCTTGTTCAGAGGACGGATAGACATGCATTTTTGATTAAAATTGACCAGAGGTTATTGTTTGAATATTTTGTGTTAATAAATGGTTTCAAATTTGTTGCTCTTCCTTAATTCCTCTATTAGTCTTTCTCATATCTCACAGGCCTGCCTACCCTTTGTATGACTGTATGAATGTATAACAAACAGCTGAAATGTACATTTATTAAATGAAGAAAATAGGTATCATTATGTGACCTGATGCCAAGACAGGCACTGATCAGAATCCGCTGGCCAATAAAAAAATCAAGGTTTTCTTAAACGTCTCCCTGTGTATTCCGCTCTCCCTTTTTACCCTCAGCTGGTGGTACACTGGTCATCTTCATTTACGAGACATTTGCAGTGTTGGTTGTGAAAACTGGCCTCCATTGGTTACATTTTTCTCATGGTTTAATTTCAATTGTATTCCTCTCATGAATATTCCTGATTATGCAGGCAACTCAGTAACATGACCTCGCTGACACATGGGCCTGGTTGCCTTAACATATGTCAATGTATCCATTCACTGTGTCAAAATGACATGTAGAAACCACGCAGAAAAGTGGAATAAAGAGTAAGTAGGTAAACCTTGTTGGTTGCTTGATAAATTCTTGTCTTCTTACCAAAAACATGGATGTCAGTGGGGTTGACACATGTATGTGCCAACCAAACAAGCCGGTTTATAACCATGATGCATGGATATATTCTGACGGAAATGAATAGAAGCCTGATGTCAAAGTAAGATAAAGGTTAAGGCGTCTGATTAAGGAAATACAGTAACCTTGTTATTCCACACTGCTGAATACCTGAAAACAGGAAAGAAAGAAATCTAAGGTTGGGTTCCTTGGAGTATTTATTATTGTGAGACATTGCCGGTACACCTGGGACGGATTCACAGATGGTTTCAGTGGTATCCTGTTATAGGGTCATGTATACCACAGGCAGGAATGTAAACAGTGCAGCAGGTTTGCCTCAAGGGCAGGAAAGGCTCAACATTGTGTGGGGTGGAATGTACTGTTAAATATATAGCAGATCCAGCCTATGTACTTCACTGTGGCAGACTGAAAGCAAGTACACATGCCTAATGAAATGTACTTCACTGTGGCACACTGACATCAAGTAGGCATGCCTATGGAAATGTACATCACTGTGGCACACCTATACTGACATCAACAAGATATGTCAAGTTAAATGTGCTCCAGTGTGGCACACTGACAGCAAGTATACATGTGTGCTGAGGTGTTCAGGTATATATGAAATATTTGTGCCAACTCTAGATGATATAAAAGATTGAACATTATTTTATTTCTGCTGTTGGCTGGCTGTTAGTAGAAGTGTATATGATCAAATCATATCAGCCAGCATGGACCACTGTACCAGAAGACAAAGGCCCATCTGTTACTTGGAAAGTTGCCTTGTAGATGTCAGAGATTAGACATTCTGTGAAGTCAGTCTTTTTGAGAGTCAGTATGTTTATTTGTTACTGCTTGCAAGTATTTGAATCATATCAATATTAGTGATGTCATGTTTGTTATTGTTGAATACTATCAGGCCACATTATATTAGATTTGAAACAAAATCAGGAAGAAAAATATATATCAGCATTCAAATTTTGTTCAGGAAAAGATTTTGAATGGTGATATTTATTTTTCCTGAATTTTTTTGGGTGAAAGCTATTTATACATATCTGAGATGAAACTATGGACAGCTGAGCCCTTCAGGCGGGTATTTGTACAGACAGGTGACAAGTTGTCAGGTGTATCCAGGGTTTTTAGAGGTCACGGGGCGTGTTGAGAGGTAGTTGGATGTGTTTCAGACTGCCTTGATCTTACCTGAGCCTTGGGGAGACTGTTTGTGTCTGAAGGACAGCATTGTCCCATCCTCTCTTTCACTAATCTACTCTTTAATCTGCCCCGCTTGTGGGTCAAGGAGAGGCTCTATAAAATTGTGACAAGCCCTACAGGCAGCATTGTTTGTGATGCCACTATCATAAGGGTAAACACTGCCTCAAGCTATACTGTCTGTGAATGAGCCACCCACAGTCACATGTATATGCCACAGACAGGTGTGAAAGCTCTGGGCTGAAGTAAGAGGGAGTCCATTTTGTGTTGACACTCCGTATCCCTGCCTGACAGGAAAGGCTGTTGCTCCCTCAATGTTCATATTTAAAACAGGAATATCAAGAGGGGGTAGGGTTGTCTTTGGATGACTTGTATTGCCAAATTCTTTGGAGTGACTGATAGTAAAATTGATACTTATTACATGATCACTAGTCCAGGGCATGCAAACCACATTCAACAAAATGGCGTCCAGACAGTTGGAGCAAAAGCCATGTGTATACACTGGTAGTTTTTGTTGAAAATGGCTGAAGAGTCTTTTGTATATATATCAGACCATGTTGATAAAGTATTGCATAGAATGGTGTCAGGTAAGTACTAATGCATCCCTATATGTTAACATGCTGGCATCAGGTAATGATACTCTAAAAGTTCTGAAAAAAACCCAAAGTACTTGTTATATGTAGCAGCTGTGCCTGCAGCCAGATCACCTTTTACTGAGTCAGTGCAGATTTATGAAGAATGTTCAGTCACTAAGGTCTGTTGGCATCAGTCTTAGGCAGACTGTTTTGGTGAAATATAAATGGCTAAATGGTGAGGTAGGAACAAGAACAGGTAGTGTTAATAATAGTAAGACACATTCAAGTTATAAAAAAAAGAGAAAGAAATCTCCCCACAATCATGCTTTTTATGGTGGAGTATCCCATAAGAAATAATCATTCTCAAATTTTACGAAAAGGAATCCCAAAGATATTGGAGACTGCTATTTTGTTGTTCGGCTGTTTCAGGATATAATTTAGCAGTGTTTAATGACAATGTGGGATCTACAAGGTTGTGATCCTGACATACTAGCAGGTGGAGCTGTGAATGTGGTAAACAGAGAGGGCCAGGGGTAGATCACTCCCTCAGGTAACAACCAAAACTCACCTTATTACACGTAGTAAGTGCCCCTACTAATTAACAACCCCCATTGTTTAGGGCTCTCCATAAGAAATGGGACGGAGTTAACGATCCTCACCTAAAAACCTATGGTGGTCACAGTTATTTTCCCCACCTCGCTTTATGATTTTGAGGGCGTAAATTATGCCAGGGTATCCCAAGCGCATAAATATTGGCTTGTGAAAAGAAATTTCCCCTAAATTAGCACCTAAAAGTTTCCCCATAATCCTCAAAAAAAGTCGAATCTTAACCTTGAACAGCAACACATATTTACGATGGAATTGTCCATATCATATTTACTATTAACATTGTCGCTTTCGATCCTAAATATATGTCTAAATGATCTGTACCGTGGAAGGGAATTTCAGTGTTCTCACACAGACTTATCAGCATTCTGCCCTGTCGCATTAATTTCAAGATAAACTGCGTTGTATAGGTCACGCAGTTCACTAACTTTTGCCGATTGTGATGTCAAAATATAACAGTTTGGCCAGATTCAGTTGAAAAAATTATGTCTTTATAAAAAAAGTTACCAAGTTTGAAACGTGCCAGCACCTTCAAAGCTACATAAACGTTTGATTCTTTTGACACATGGAAACTTTGTTAGCTTTTCAGCAATTAACAGCTGATGTCTGACTGCCTAGTTCCTCAGAAATATTAGGTTATGAATTGTCGCTTGGTCCTTTTGGTTGACCGTATCAACAGAGCTCTAATCTGGGTAACCTAGGCTGTTATCGAGCCTCACATGGACAGATGTTTGAGCTGAGGGGAATGACTGGCTATAGCGCAGGTCATAATGTCAATGGCTGTTATGTCTCATGTGCGGCACCTCCTGGATATAACATGGTGCATTAATACTTTGGAAATGAAAGAAACCCTGGGAAAGTACAATGTGTAACCTCACAGGTCAACAGATCTCCAGTAAATATCAGTTTAAATATGGTGGCATTATTGAAAAAAAAAAACAAATACGCTTTAAAGGTTGGCGGGCAATCTTTCTCATCTTAAAATATAAGTAATGAAATTGTTCTTAAAGGGCATGCATTTTTATGAGTTTCTGATTGGCGTTTCTGCATTTATTGGGTGGGCAAGCTTAATACAAGTAAATTGTCAACATTCTGAATGCTAAAAATAGAAGCGGGCCTCTCTGTGTCAGGTTTGAAAAGGGAGGAACAAAAATTGCTTGATTGTTGTATTTTTTAAATCTACATACGTGTATTAAATTCACTGAATATACTGAATGCACGGGGAAAAAACGCTTGTCAATTTCGGGCATCGGCTGCTTAGAACATATTGGGTAAAGTTATAGTTACCTGCTAATTAGCTCTTTTCAGCAAAGACTCACAGAGTTCGCTGACTGGAATTTGTGACTTGTGAGAGATAGTTACACATATAAAAGTGCTTTGGTTCAGGGGATATTTAAATAATAATCATAATAAAGTAGGACGGCTTGTTTAGGTTTTTTGCGTCTGTTTCTGGGATTTTCAATCCTGTTATAAGTGGCAGATGGCATCAGCTACAAAAATGTGTCTACTTGTGAATATTTACAGGTGTATATTATATTAAGTACCGTTCTGATGTAATATGTTGGCGTTAAGATGATGAATACACTAGATATATTGTTTGGATTTGTTATCATTTAATTCATACTTTTACACTTGTAGTCATCATTTGGGCTCCTTTGCTTGCTTTCCAAGATTGCAGAAAATGTCATGCGATGTCAAACGAAAGTGTCAATATCAGGGGATCATAAGATATGACACAACTGGAACATAGTAGACCCAGAATTGGGGGGGGGGGGGGGAGGCTTTTTAGGGTATAAAAAATTTTTTTTTTAAATGAATTTTGAGAGGGCCAGGGGCACTTATTATGTCGATTACAGTATACATTTAGTTCAGCTCACTGTGAGTCATCTAAGCTGCAGGGAGGACCCTTTTTCCACCATTCAGCTGTCTGTTCACAGGGCACATTTCAAACCATAAAAGATACAGACCTAACATTTTTTAAACAGTCAGGGTATAATTACTTACTCTACCTAAAACTAAGTCTCTGGTCAGTTTCAAACAACAGACCAAAATTTTGTACCTCTTAAAATTGCCTCATACCAAAATTGCTGGGCTCAAGTGTTTCAAGATAACTATTTAAAAAGTCTATATATGATCCATATCCATGGTTGAAATTAAGTAATGTTCACAGATACTGAAGTTGTAATGAAACTTTCATTAGATTTCTGATGTTTTCACAAACAGATTTTGGGTATATGTTGAGTACTTGGTAGGTAAATTCAAATTTAAACAGGAAAGAAACATATATCATGTAATTGTTACAGAAAACATAATTATACATATTTATAAACCATTTTGTGATTCAATTTTCCCAAATGTTAAATACTGTGATGCCATATAATTTGTATATGAAGCAGTTTTATCACCAGGATTGTGGGTTCGATTCTGTTAAAAGACCAGAAAATGCTTTGCAACTTTGATCCGTGGTCTGTAGAGTGCATGAGCAACATCATGTTTACAAAGTAGTTGACTTAGCCCTGAGAGAAAGGAAACTGTTCTCTGCTGTTAACATTGCATTGCCAAACGGCAGTCGCAATTTTCAAACTTCAAGTGACAAAACAAGAATCAAGCTTTAACCTTTTCTTCCATATGCTATTATTTTATACAATCATCCTTATGGACCATGCCAGTGAGTGTCATGAGGTTTTTATGGTACCAGAGCCAAGTCAGTTTTTAAGTAATCATAATTCATAAGGCCCCTAGTATATTAAATGGAGTAAATTTAAACCTTATGACAGAGTTGAAGAGCCATACTTCAGTACACTGCCAACACAAGCAGCTTTCACTTGACAATTAAATAATAAATTATGAAAATTTGAAAAATTAACTGCAAACATATACACTTTTATGTTGGAACTAGAACAGTGACAGTATTGCTGACACTGTCAGATAACCATGCCACACAACCGTGTTTGGTCAGAGGTGCACAGTTCATTAAATCAGACCTGTTTGCATGCTGCGTCTGTTACCTGAACTTTCCGACAGGAAACTTTGAATATGTGCAGCACCCATGTTAAAGAGGTTGGACAGCTTGTACCTAATGCCACTGTTAGTTTATTACTCAGTGTGGCCTGTGTTTGGTGACAGGGTGCAAGTTGTATGATAGCACTAGTGCCTACTGTGCACAACCTAATGCCTGTAATTGATCTTAATCCCAGCACAAATTAGCTCAGCGCTACCTGCAAATTGGTGCGACACATGTCGGCCATTATTTAATTTACCTGGTTAGTTTGTGGGAGGCTGACAGATTACCTGTGTTCCTTCACTTCCCGCCAGTTAATTGACCATTAGCGAAGGCTGAATTTCTGATTAAACAAGTTATGGTGTGGCTGTGCTTCTCCCGTGGGTCAGATAGATTTTTCTGTTTGATCAGGTAGGGGAGAGAACTGATACCCAGTAGTATACAGGTGACAGAGTGATTTATCTGCCTCTAAACAGGATTTGTGCGACACCTTCCCTGGCTGCGGGCATATAGCGGTATTGTAGTTTTACTTGCTAATGCCTGGCTGATTACCACACTGGTTTAATTGATTTGGCTGGCAGAGCCCCTGGCTGTAAGAAGAAGAACAAGGAACACACAATTAGCCTTGCCACTCAGGATTGATACAGGCTCGGGGCTGTTATTATGTTCATCAAGTTACCATAATAAGGTTATATGCTGCCTGGTTGTGTACAACCCACTGTGGACTATTTCTGACTAAACCTGCTTGTGTTAGTCTCCATAAAAATCAGGCATTCCGTGAAAACAAAAATAATAAATAATAAAATCAGTGATCAAATATCCTTCCTGTTATTAGCTCAGCTGAATACAAGTCATCTGAGCTATAGTGATGTTATTAGTGTTAGTGTTATTCCAAATGTGTAAAATTTCATTAAATAAAAAAAAAATAGAATTAGTAAAAAATTAAAATCTAATTGAAACATATTCTTTCCTCAGGAGAATGGGGCATAAAGTGATCACTTCTCCGTGTTATCATTAAATATATATTAATTGTGAACTTTTTTCCCTATAAGCACTGTTGAAATACCTATAAATATTCATATGCTGTATGTATATGGATTTTAGATATTAAAATCTGAAATTTGAAAGCAACATATATATTCAGATATGTAATACTGCAAATGTGTACAATTCCTAAATTTTAAAACAATTTGGTAAAATAAAAAAAATAAGTTCTGATTGAAACTTCATATATTGTTTTCCTGCCTCAGTTACATGGGAGATGAAGTGATCAGCTTTGTTTGTCTACCAGTCTGTCTGTCCATTTTTAAAATTGTGAATAAACTTTAAATAGGTATATTGCAACTGTATACATTTTATAAAATAAACAATATATATTTAATAAAATATTATAAAAAATAGATCTAATTGAACAAATGTGTAAACTGCTGAAATGTAAACAATTTATTAAAAAGCCAACCAATGATCATGGTAATAGTATACCTATCTTATGTTTACAAACTGCTCATATGCTTCAGTTTTAACATTAGGAAACACATGGTCAGGTCACAAAATGTTATTTTGCAACATTTTCTTACTCATTTATAAAAACCAATCATATCAACCAACAATGGCCTATATTACCTCTTCCTCCCATACTTTATTGTATCCGCCAAAACAGAGTTTTGCGGATACTATGTTTTCAGCTGGCCGCCGCCGCTGCCGCCGCGTAGGTGTCTGGAAAACTCCTCCGTAACCACTAGGCGGAATTTTCCGAAACCCGGGATTATGTTCGGGTCACATGTGAACTGCTGCGCCCCGATTTTGTTTTGACCTCTGACCTTTCCTTTGCGCTCTGCGTCCGTTTGTGCGTCTGTTTCCACACATAAACCCACATATCTCGGGAACCGTTTGACCGATCAGGACAATTTTTTTGCACAAATGTAGCCCTCGGAGAGCTTTATAACATACACCAAAAATGGTGGCGCCACCTGCAACCATGTTTGCACAGTGTCCATCTGTTCGTCTGCCTTGGGTTAAAATCACTCATATCTCTGCAGTGACTTGACTAATTCACCTGAAATTGGGCATGCGTATACATCCTGGATAGCTTTTCTGATTTTATGACAGGTGGCGCCACCTACATTCACGTTTATGCTGCAGACATCAAAGCTCATATCTCGGGAACCGTTTGACCGATCAGGAAAATTCTTTTGCACAAATGTAGCCCTTGGAGAGCTTTATAACATACACCAAAAATGGTGGCGCTACCTGCAACCATGTTTGCACAGTGTCCATCTGTTCGTCTGCCTTGGGTTAAAATCACTCCTATTTCTGCAGTGGTTTGACTAATTCACCTGAAATTTGGCATGCTTATACATCCTGGATAGCTTTTCTGATTTTATGACAGGTGGCGCCACCTATAATCAAGTTTACGCTGCAGACATCCAAGCTCATATCTAGGGAACCGTTTGACCGATTGGGCCAAAATTTTGCATGTGTTTAATCTCACATAGCTCTTTATCATACGCAAAACTGGTGGCGCCACCTGCAGCCATGTTTGCACAGCTCCCATCTGTTTGTCTGCCATGGGATAAAATCACTCATATCTCGGCAGTGGTTTGACATATCTGCCTAAAATTTTGCAAGTTTATACATCCCCGACAGCTCTCTTGATTTTATGACAGGTGGCGCCACCTGCATTCTAGTTTATGCAGCAGATATCCAAGCTCATATCTTGGGAACCGTTTGACCGATTGGGCCAAAGTTTTGCATGTGTATAGAGCTTTCTGGATTTTTTGGTAGGTAGCGCAACCTACATACACAATTTGGCTGCAGACATCCATGCTAATATGCAACACTTCACCCGTTCCACTCTGATTTAGGCGGATACAAGTAGTCGCTTGTCGACTACCCGTATTCTAGTCTCCATTTGATATTATTTTAGATTTTTACCTTCAAGGTCAACTTCAGCTGAGCACAGTGACCCATGGGTCCCTTGTTATGAATTTTTAATGGTTTAATCTTTAAAACAATATCTTAAACATTAATGGTTTTATCTAAAAAATAAATAATTTTCTTTAAAATAAAATTCATTTTTATGATTTAAAAAAATAAAAATATATAGTTTTATTCATAATTTGACATGATATTAGCCAACTCAGAAATAGAAAATAAGCAATTAATAAAAAATGAGCAACTTATAATAATTCTGAATTAACTTACATTCTAAATTTGTTTCATGGCAGTCATTTCAGAATATTAGTGTAGCAATTATGTATTTTTTAATTGATTATAGCAAGGCCATTTCCTCTTAACTTTTTATATGCTTTTATAAAATTAGAAAAAAAAACAATAAAAATAAGTATTTTCAAAATTCATGCTGAGCACTGTGCCCCATGGGTCCTTTGTTTGTATTTTCATTAATAATATCATCAGTGTTTTCTTCACTTTCAGATGCAATCAGCCAGTTCTGCCATAAAAAGAACACCCACATTTTCACCCAGCTGTATCAATAACAATGTGAACAAAACAGACAGCGAAAAACATCCCATTGTACCAGCGGTGGTCAAAGTAGAAGAGACCCAGCACCAACAAAACGGAACCACCTCCACCATCTCAGACAGAAGTAGCTCCAGGGATCGTCTCAGTGACGTAAGGCTAAGTCTTAACTGCAAAATACTGGCGTGTGTTCATGCACTCGTCCAATATTCTACCAGGGGCAATCACAATAAGAGCAGTTGTGATAGAATAAAATTGTTGCTGTAAAGTCAAATAATAGCATGTTTAATTATTTGGTACATCTGAATAACAGAAGAAAAGAAAAAAAAACTACCATTGAAAACAGATGATGGGGAAGATTTTATGAAATTTTTTAGCTGGTGCATATAAAAAAAATAGATTAAGCAAGACATCAATAATTAATATTAATAAGCTTTATTAACCAGTTTGTGCAGTGCTTTTCCATTAATTCATGTCAGCAAGCTGATACTTGTGGTGCAAAAATGGTATATTTCTTGGGGAAAACACTATGATCTGTTGTTTTCTGCTTGCATGTTCAATTTTAGCTCTGCTGACTATAAGTCATCTGAGCTGTCGGGATGAGCCTTTGTCAATCATCTGTCTGCTTGAATGGCACGTTTTGAAACTGTTGGACCTATGAATCCAAAATTCAACATACATGTCCCTAAGTTCTTATACCAAACCCAAAACTGGATCACTGTTTCTAAGTTCCTTTGAGAAATCAAGGAAAAACGTCAGTTTTTTTAAGTGCATATTTAATTATGTGTCCATAAAGTGATGTGTTGCTGTAAAAAGTGTGGATGTTCATGATTTGAGGAATTCCCTCCTACAGAAGAGTTAAAACCTGTATGAATTCTTTTATAATATGTTTGAAATTTAATATTAATTTCTGTATTAAATTATAGTTAAAAATCTTTAATAATTAGTGTAGTGATATCATTTTTTGCTGATCCAACAAAAAACATGTATATCTGATATGAATAGGGAATTTTTAATCAATTTGATTGAATCTTATTTTAGTTAGTATATATATAATTAATAAATTAATTATAAATATAATTAAGCTTGTATTTTTGGCTTTCTGGTATACAAGACTGTTGGTACCATCTACAATTGTTTTGTGTTGTGTACATCCATGTCA
The DNA here is from genome assembly GCA_026874595.1 of Sipunculus nudus. Lineage (NCBI taxonomy): Eukaryota > Metazoa > Annelida > Sipuncula > Golfingiida > Sipunculidae > Sipunculus > Sipunculus nudus. The sequence continues at coordinate 51,334,530 of CM049312.1, forward strand.
GTATTTCAGGAGTGATGTTTGTATAATTGGTGCTTATACTTGGTTCAAAATGTTTAGTAAATGCATTGTACATATACATGTCGCACATATACTTCAAAAGTAATGGTCCATCATGGAAGCATTATACCTGATGTATATCTCATTGCACAGCTACGCATTAGACCGGTAGGCCTTGTTATGAAATTTGTTGTAGAAGTGGAAATTTCTTATTATCTTAAGGTAATTTAAGGGAGATCTGCCAAATTGGTGAATACTTGCAGCATCATGCTTTTCTTTTAAAGCAGACAAACCTTTGTTATGTATAATGTTGCTGCACTTGGACTATCTCTAATTTTTAGCTCAGCTGACTATAAGTCATCTGAGCTATAGTCGTGGTCCATTGTCCGTCGTCCGTCCGTCTGTCGTGCCGTCCGTCCGTTGGTCGATGTGGCACATTTTGAAACCGTAAGACCTAGGAATCCAAAATTCAGCATAATGTTAGATGTCCTTAAGATCTCCTACCAAGCCGAAACTGGGTCTTTGTGACTTCATTCCTTTGAGAAATTTAGGAAAAACCTCAATTTTTTATTAAAATCCTATTTTCACACTTCAGGACTGCCTAATATCAAAACCACTCATCTGTTTTTCCTAATATTTACCATAAATATTCCTCTATATAGTTCCTATGTACATGCATGAAATTAAGTCTGTAAAGTATAAATTGTTTAAGTTATGGGCCCAAACATAATGGACTTTGTAAAAAATCAGGAAAAATAATAACTCACTTAACATGAAAAATTTTGAAACTAGAGTCTATTTTATCAAGTATATAACTATGTTTAATTAAGATTCAATTGTTTACCGAAAATTAGATCTGAATTTTGTAAATTTTTTAAGTTATTAGCATAAAAAAAAATCAGTACCTTAAATTTTGCCCAACTTTGACCATGGCACATTTTTAGCTCAGCTGACTATAAGTCATCTGAGCTATAGTCGTGGTCCATTGTCCGTCGTCCGTCCGTCTGTCCGTCCGTCCGTCCGTCCGTAGATGTGGCACGTTTTGAAACCGTAAGACTTAGGAATCCAAAATTCAGCATAATGTTAGATGTCCCCAAGATCTCCTACCAAGCCGAAAACTGGGTCTTTGCGACTTTGTTCCTTTGAGAAATTAAGGAAAAACCTCAAATTTTTATTAAAAACCTATTTTCACTCTTCAGGACTGCCTAATATCAAAACCACTCATCTGTTTTTCCTCATATTTACCATAAATATTCTTCTATATAGTTCCTATGTACATGCCAGAAATTAAGTCTGTTAAGTATAAATTCTTTAAGTTATGGGCCTGAACGTAATAGACTTTGTAAAAAATCAGGAAAAATGTTTACTCACTTAACATGAGAAATTTTGAAACTAGAGTCTATTTTCCCAAGTATATAACTATGTTTAATTAAGATTTAATTGTTTACCCAAAATTAGATCTGAATTTTGTAAATTTTTTAAGTTATTAGCATAAAAATAAAATCAGTACCTTAAATTTAGCCCAACTTTGACCATGGCACGTTTTTCTCCTGTATGTACCATTGATTTAATTTTCACAGCATGTAAACATAAATATTTAATTTGTTTAAATCTGAAATTTGAAAATAAAAGCTTGAAAATTAAGCTAGTTATTGATTTTTTTTCTTGAGGCTCTACTGTAGTCATTTGCTTTGATAACAGATTACAGATGCAGGGTCCAACTCCAGGTCACTGGAAGTCGGGCTATGCCAAGGTTTCTGATTTGTTACAGTCACTGGGGGAGACCCCCTGCTGTGACAGGTGTACAGTTATTCTAATATCACCACCCCAATCCCCCCCCCCCCCCCCCCCCCCGGCAAACCCAACCCACTAAGTGTAATGCAGTAATTGTTATTGTTTTCACTGTATTTCCTTAATTGTAACACTGTTTCCACTCCAATATACAAAAACTTTCCTTAAAAAAGTAATTCAAGTGTAATCCAGAAGATGCCATGTTGTGTTAATGTAGCATTTTTAAAGAAATTAATTTTCTTTTAAATGATTTTAACAGATATAATTGAACCCGTCAGTATGCTTAAATTTATAAAATATGAAGCACATTATGGATAAATAAAGACACAATTGAAAATTGTGAAATCTAAATCAAATATTATTTTTAGATATTTATTGTTTTGCAGATTTAAAAGATATATTTTTGTGGTAAAAAATAAATAAACATTTGTATGCATGGTGTGGTGTTATATGACAAGATTGAGATTTATGATGATGCAATTGAGAATTATGAATCAACTTTTATATTCAGATGTATCTGTTTTATTGGAAATGTATAGAAATATAAACTTAAATTAAAAAAAATTGATGTGATGAAAAAATTAGGATTTAATACAAACATTTGTTCATTATTTTCCTGCCACAGCAGAATTTGAGATCAGGCTTTGTTTGCCCTGTTTTATGTTGTTAATTAGTTATATTTCATCTGTATACATTTCATAAAAAAATACATATAATTAATAATATATATTATACAAAAAAAATATTCAATTAAACAAATTTGTTAGTTACTGAAATGTCAACAGTTAATCAAAAAGCCAAATGATGATCATGGTAATAGTACAGATCATTTGTTCACAGACTGCTCACATGCTTCAGTTTCAACATTAGGAAACACATGGTCAGGTCACAAAATATTATTTGCAACAATTTCTTGCTCATCAATACAAACCAATCATATAAACCAACCATGGCCTTTATTACCTCTTCCTCTTACACTTTATCTCCATTTGATATTATTTTAGATTTCTACCTTCAAGGTCAACTTCAGCTGAGCACAGTGACCCATAGGTCCCTTGTTTTCCTGTAAGCACCATTGATTTAATTTTCACAGCATGTAAACATAAATATTTAGTTTGTGTAAACTGAAATTTGAAAATAAAAGCTTGAAAATTAAGCTAGTTATTGATTTTTTTCACCACCCCAATCAGCCCCCCCCCCCCCCCCCACAAATCCAACCCACCAAGTGTTATGCACTAATTGTTATTGTTTTCACTGTATCTCCTTAATTGTAATGCTGTTTCCACTCCGATATGCAAAAACTTTCCTTGAAAAAATAATTCAAGGTGTAATCAAGAAGATGTTATGTTGTGTAATGTAGCATTTTTGAAGAAATCAATTTTCTTTTAAATGATTTTAACAAATATAATTGAACCCATCAGTATGCTTAAATTATTATAAAATATGAAGCACATTATGGATAAATAAAGACACAATTCAAAATTGTGAAATCTAAATCAAGTATTATTTTTAGATATTTATTGTTTTGCAGATTTAAAAGATTTTTAAAGAAATCAATTTTCTTTTAAATGATTTTAACAAATATAAATGAACCCATCAGTATGCTTAAATTATTATAAAATATGAAGCACATTATGGATAAATAAAGACACAATTGAAAATTGTGAAATCTAAATCAAGTATTATTTTTAGATATTTATTGTTTTGCAGATTTAAAAGATATATTTTTGTGGTAAAAAATAAATAAACATTTGTATGCATGATGTGGTGTTATCTGACAAGATTGAGATTTATGATGATGCAATTGAGAATTATGAATCAACTTTTATATTCAGATATATATGTTAAATTGGAAATGTATAGAAATATAAACTTAAATTAGAAAATAATTGATGTGATAAAAAAATCAGGATTTAATACAAACATTTGTTCATTATTTTCCTGTCTCAGCAGAATTTGAGATCAGGCTTTGTTTGCCCTGTTGTTTATTAGCTCTTTTTCAACTGTATACATTTAATAAAAAAATACATATATATTTAATAATATATATTATACAAAAAAAAATAGATTCAATTGAACAAATGTGTAAACTACTGAAATGTCAACAGTTAATCGAAAAACCAACTAATGATCATGGTAATAATACAGATCATTTGTTCACAAACTGCTCACATGCTTAAGTTTCAACATTAGGAAACACATGGTCAGGTCACAAAATATTTTTTGCAACAATTTTTTGCTCATCAATACAAACCAATCATATAAAACAACCATGGCCTTTATTACCTCTTCCTCTTACACTTTAACTCCATTTGATATTATTTTAGATTTTAACCTTCAAGGTTAACGTCAGCTGAGCACAGTGACCCATAGGTCCCTTGTTCTTTGTTGCTGAAATACTGTGTTAATGATAAATCATGTGGTTTAGATAAAATTTACTCACTTTTTGTGACTATAGATCCCTTAAATGTGTAATTTCATATTATTTTATTAACATTTATGAATTTATAGACCTTGTTTAGAACCAGTACTTCGACCAGAGTCAGTAAATGTATGTATAATGTAAATACTTTGACAATGTCATATTAGGCAGATTAAACAGTATTTATAACAGACTTGGGAGCCCTTTTTCTGTGTAGAGACAAAAAAAATGATCATCTATTCCATGTATAATTCTTGTAGATGCACAAGCAACATCACGTCTTATAATTTGAAACTTAGAAAACTTGAACTATACCTGCAGGACAGACATGTTTATGTTGCCAAATGGCTGTAGCATTAGCATTTTCAAGTAGAACAATACAAAAAACTAATCTCTTTTCTGATTTGATATTTTTCTGTCATAGGCAAATGCTGCTAAGTGCTGTGACCCATGGGTCCGTTGCTAAATATAAACTTGCTTTCAATAATGATAAGACTAGCATGACTATTTAGTATGACTGGTAAGTATGACTGTTCAGTATGACTGGTCAGTGTGACTGGTCAGTATGACTGGTAAGTATGACTGGTAAGCATGACTGGTCAGTATGACTGGTCCATGTGACTATAACTATGCTTCATGTGTTGTGCTCAGTGTCCCCTTCAGTTCTGTTTGCTCATGAATCGTCAAACGTTCATCTGACATGCGGCTCCTTTATAGGAAATGCACATCCTCCCCTTTATCTGTGGAAAAGTCAGCTGTAAAAATGGTAAATAAAAGGATGATGTAGAATGTTTTGTAATAAACCTATAGCAGCAGTGACAGCAGCACCAGGAGACTCATGTGGCAGGTTGGATGCTGGTTTGATAAAAGCAGGTTTGGTTGAGGTTGGTTTAGTTCTCATGGCAGGGATGAGAGTTACCAGTGTCATGACTGTAAGTAAGTAATAATAATAACGTGACCTGAGTGCCATGGCAGTCTGCCAGCCTGCCAATCTACAAAGATTACACATGGTTCAAGCATTAATAATGTCTTTGATGCTTTGAATAAGACCCAGCAGTTTCCCCTGTCATGCGTATGCTTGCTTTGAAGTCTGTAGTGATAAACGCGTGCTGATGAAAGGACAACGCAAAACATTTCACAGGATCCATTTTGTGTATTCATATAGCTAATCCTTTTTTTTCCACAGCCTGCAGCTGTTTTAATGGATTCCTGAAACAGTTATTTTACTTTTTTTCTAAAGATCATTACTTGTTTATAGCCATGCATGCAGATGGATGGGTGATTAATGTCAGATATTTAAATTGACATTTTTATTGCCATAGCAGCAGCAAATGTTCTTGTTGATAGTGCCAGTGGTGTGATATAATATTTTTCCTTGTCACCCGTTTAGTATTTTGTGATGAGCTTTTAGGCACATGTATTATACCTTCAGTGGACAGCAGTGTTAATTAACTGCCCTGACACCTTACAGACACAGGTATTCCATGGGCAGATGACTTGCCCATGCATGCATAACAATTTTATTGTCAATAGTTACAGTGATTAAACATGAAAAGGTTTTCTGCGAGCAAGGACGGTCTTCGATGTATGTTATGTGTATGTAACAGGACCTCCTGCTTGACTTGGGTTTTCTGTCTGACCTTCCTGCCTGTAACAGATTTCTCCCCCAGGAAAAAGCAGTGATCTTCCCACTAAAATAACAATGATCTTCCCCTGAGAAGATATCAATCTTCCCACTGAGATAACAGTGATCTATCTTCCCCCTGAGATAACAGTGATCTTCTGATGGGATGAGTGATTTATCTGATGAGGAATAGTGATCTTCCCTCTGAGATACTAATCATTTTTCACTGAGATGACAGTGATCTTCCCCTGAGATAACAGTGATCCTCCCCCTGAGATACTACTAATCTTCTCACTGAGATAACATTGTTCTTCCCCTTGATATATCACAGTGATCTTCCCCTGAGTTAAGTGATTATCGCATTGAGATAAGTGATTATCCCTCTGAGATAAGTGATCTTCCTCCTGAGATAAGTGATTATTCTATTGAGATTAGTGATTATCCCTCTTAGATAAGTGATCTTCCCCTTGAGATAAGTGATCTTTCCCCTAAGATAAGTGATCTTCCCACTGAGAAAAGTGATTATCCCTCTGAGATAAGTGATCTTCTTCCTGAGATAAGTGATTATTCCATTGAGATTAGTGATTATCCCTCTGAGATAAGTGATCTTCCTCTTGAGATAAGTGACCTTTCCCTAAGATAAGTGATCTTCCCACTGAGAAAAGTGATTATCCCTCTGAGATAACAATGATCTTGCCACTGAGATAAGTGGTTATCCCTCTGAGATAACAGTGATCTTCCCATTGAGATAAGTGATTATCTTCCCTTGAGGTAAAGTTCATGAATCTTACCTTAAGGATAAAGGAAATGAAGATATGTTAAAGCTAGAAAATGGCCATGAATAGGACTCATGTTGATGAAAATAATGACTGCTGAAGACCTCGAGCAGATATCATGCTCCTGGTTAAAGTCAACAGCAGAGAAAAGGATCAATTCTGGTGGTGAACACCTGTTGATGATTAAATGCCAGGCCCTGCTGGACATGCCCATCCACACAGAAAATACCCCAGCTGTGCCTAGTCAAGCTTGTTATATTGGATTCTTTAAATATATCATAATATAAACACAGTCACATTCTCACTAGAACCTGATGTTGAACACTGATATGTAGGACCTGGAGAATGTAACTGAGCATCATGACCGTGGGTCACTTTGTGAGTGATTACCTCTAATGTGGAGGACCTAGAGACTGAGCTTCATGGCTGTGGGTCATTTTGTGAGTGATACCCTCTGATGTGGAGGACCTAGAGACTGAGCTTCATGACTGTGGGTCACTTTATGAGTGATACCCTCTTATGTGGAGGACCTAGAGACTGAGCTTCGTGGCTGTGGGTCACTTTGTGAGTGATAACCTCTGATGTGGAGGACCTAGAGACTGAGCTTCATGATTGTGGGTCATTTTGTGAGTGATACCCTCTGATGTGGAGGACCTAGAGACTGAGCTTCATGACTATGGGTCACTTTGTGAGTGAAACCCTCTGATATGGAGGACCTAGAGACTGAGCTTCATGACTGTGGGTCACTTTGTGAGTGATACCCTCTGATGTGGAGGACCTAGAGACTGATTCCATGACTGTGGGTCACTTTGTGAGTGATACCCTCTGATGTGGAGGACCTAGAGACTGAGCTTCATGACTGTGGGTCACTTTGTGAGTGATACCCTCTGATATCATATTGAATTGGTTAATGTTAACAGCATGTTCAGGCTGCCTGTTCTGAATAATACAAGTGTTGCCAGTCATATAAGTGGTGGGCATGGGGCTTGTTTTGTGATCTGATTACTAAGTTCTCACATTATATTCATGACAGCTCATGAGGTGGCTTAGCTTTCATGGACACACCTCGAACCACCAGTCACCGCCATGGAATTCAGAACAGGTCCCCGCAGACCATCGATCCAGTGAAGGGATCTTATGTGATTAGGGATAGCGGAATCAGCCTCAATGAATCTTCAATAAATTCAATAGACTACATAATAGCATGGATTATTGCGGCAGCTTTGAAGCCGTAGTCAGCATGTTTGGCAAGGGTCTAGAGAGTTAGAAGGCTGGGCGCAACCTGCGTAGCCAGCCGAGTGATATGCCACGCGGTGCTATTGATAGGATTTACCGGCACTGGGCACAAGTAGAGCCACACATAGCGCACCAGTGCCTCATCAATACCAGAAACTGCCTGTTAGCCAGATATTTGCTGGGTTCTAATAGCACTGGGTTCCTGTGTTAACAAGCACTCCATTGATTTGGCCAAGCAGTTGAATTCTGAACACAATGCGGTTAATTTTGGCAAAGCTCTTGTGAGTCTCAAAGTGCAGTAGTGCAGGCTAGGATGTAGGGAGAGAGCAACTCTAAGAAGCCTTTTGGAGTGTCCTCCAAACAGTCCTCCAGTGTTCACATGGCAATTAACATGGAAAAGATGAAGGGGATGAAGATTGTATGGAGCTATGGATTTTCAGCCCTTGTGGTATCCAGTGTCTGATTCACCAGGACTCCACTCAACCATTGTCTCATCGTAGGTTAAGTCAGCATATTCAAGTTGAGATTCAACTGACTCAGATCTCTGTCTGTTCAGCTCTATGGTGCTGTAATGTTAAACCATTGCCAGTGACAATACATGATTCCACATCCTTTGTTTTAAATCTTCTCATATCCAGCTTTTCATGGAAATGCATTGTTTAGCTCCTGAATAATGGCAGATTGTGTTGTGATACATTTATTTAAATGACATTATGTAACGCTCTTTTTTCTCTTTATCAGATAGTGTCTAGTTGTTCAATATCCAGTAGTGATTCTTGGATGTGATATTACATCACATGAAAAAATGGTCACACCAGCACACCTCTGGTTATATATTCTGTGATCCAAAGGTTTTTGTATGTATTGTTGAAATACATGAGTCGTTTGTTTAATGGCTCAGTTTGTAATGCATTATTTTATGATAATATTGCCTTCATGTGACCTAGTGAGGTTGTCTACCACAGCACCCCTCAATTGTCTGTTACTTGGCACCCTGCCAAGATGGCATGGATGTTAACCCACATGGGAGAATAATTGTCTGTTCAGTGTAATTTCTTTGTCATGTAACACTATACAGTTCATATCTATAACAAAAAAAATTAAATTGACACCAGTGTAGACTTGTAAATTAGACTGCACGTGGTGTCCAGTTAATGTACAGGTCCAGCTCTAGGATCTGCAGGCCAGCTCTGCCCTGAGCCACGGGTTACATACAGCACCATGCAACTGTTTGATCATTGTTTGTAATCAATGGATGATTTGGGTGATCAGACACATTAACACAAAACGTTAAATGAGCTGAGATTAAAAGCATGGTTACAGCCAACAGCTGCCTGTAGGTTTGTGCTAGATGTTCCCAGCAGCCCCTTGTCAGGGTTTGTTAAAAAAAGTTAATTACATGTAACCAGAGCTGACTGTTAATTAATCAGATAATTAATTACTAGCTTGTCATTCCTTCCTGGTAGGCATATTGTGCCATAAACAAGGTAACATTAGGATACATAATGCAGCGGTTATGAACTAGCTGTTGCCAGTAGCTGCTAGTTTTTCTTTTGATTCTGCAGAGCACTCTACCTCTAGAATGAGGCTCCGTGAAATCTAAGAGGACATGATGTAAAATCAGTGAACGAGATAAAGGAAATGGAAAAAGTGAATGAGTGCAAGTGTTTTTGTGAGCATTTGTGATATTGGAAACACTCTTGTCTTCAAAAGAGGTTCTTTGTGAGGTGGGAGCTTTCAGCTTCTTCAACTGAACATTTCATTTCTGTACACCAGGTACACAGATAAATGGACGGGTAAAAACAAGCTGCTGGTATTAATGTCCCTACTCATATTAAATAGCTCCATATGTTTTCTCTCATTACAGGTGAGTACTCACTCTAGCTCAGGAAGAGGTTATTTGGTGAGTATTTTCTTCAGCAAATTCTCCTGCTAATGTTGGCTTTTTGTATCACTGCGCATGTTGTTTTTGCATGATTTTTTCCCCTTTTGGACACAATAATGCCTTGTTGTTAGCCCTGTTAGTTGGAAATGTTTTAAGTAATCCTATTCACTACTGTCAGTTGAGGTTTTAGAGTAAGTTCATGGCTTATTCTGTGACTTAGTTCTCCTCTCTCAAATAGGACAGGATAATTTCTTATGATAATGTTTCTGTGGATCATATATCTCATTCTGCTTGAACTTCACCAGGCACTTTCAATTAGGGCAAATGGGCAACAAGATATATACAAGATAGAAAACACAAAACCCCTCTCAGCCCAATATTGTGACTTAAACAGGTGGAGAAAACCTCACCACAGATGACAAACCTAAGCTCTTTATTAACTCCAATTCCTGAACAGTGTAATGTTGTCTGGAACACCAAGAGCGCTAATCTTGTGAAAGGTAGTTGTGTGGTTGTCAGGGAGGATGCTGTAGTCTAGCATGGCATCCTCGTCTTTAGCCTGTCTCTCCCAATTCATCTTCTGATTATTTTCATCTGCATAAGAAACCAGTCTCTTCATTTCCTGCTAGTGCAGATCTGCCTGAAAACACTGCAGGTTAGTTTGTTACACTTAATCATAAATAATGTAATGAAGGTTTTTGGAAGCCCGAAAAAATATTTGTCAGTAGAGCTGTCATATGAACATTAAATTGTCTCAGGCAAAGAGCGCTGATTGTTTTGCCATCAAATTGTAGATAAAGCATTTCAAAATTGTCTTGCCACTTTCATGCCCATAAAATGGATTACAGAAGTGTTATTGTTTGTTGCCTTGTACATCAGCTGAAAAGTGTGCTATTTGACAGAATTTGAGGCTTGTTGGACAAATTAAACCTATTCTTATATCACCAACACCTAGAAGCAAAGTGGAAGTACACCTTCTTATACTGATTGAAGCAGCTGGTATGACAGGAGAACAGGCAGTGTGGTGTATTTAAAGCCATTGGCATATGGTGTGCAAGACCTGTGGCATATGGGGAATGTTTGGTAATATGACTTAGCTCGAGGGCAGTGGGACTGTGCACATGGATGGGGGTATTATTAATGGGACTGGTTCACACCTGGATATGTGTTTTATTTGCTATAAATTTCAAGAGATGACGAATTAATGCTGAAGTTGCAGGGTGAAGGGTTTGTTTACATAGGCAGGTTTGTTACAAATGTTCATTTCTTGTGATTGTCACCAAGATCTGTGCACGGTAGTAAAGTCAGCTGGATTGTCTCTGTGATAAATTACATGTATATCTTGTATTTTTAGCTTAGCTGAGAGCAATGCCTATTGTTGGATAAAATTGTGCCATGAACATTTGTTGTGTATATGAAGAGTATAGACCAGGATATTTGCAGGGCTCTGAACTCTGTCCTAATAAGGGGTAATCATGGTACTTATTAAATGTTCCTAAGATCTTTCTTAAATGTGTGTTAATTAAGTAATTATGTTGAGCTTCCAAAATAGAATTGAGAGAGGGTGCCGGAGGGCTCCAGTTGAGAGAGTTCTACACATTGCCCTGAGTGCTTCTTCACTAGTGATAATGGTGATAGATAAGGGAGTGATAAAATATTAGGCCAATAAAGGAGGAAATTTTGTCGAGATGGAAAGGAAAAGCTAAAAGCATTGATTTTCATTGATGCCATATCAAGTCCAGTACACTCATTGCTATCAGATGTTTTGATGTTTATCTAATTACTTTTTTTTCCAACTTGGTCAACACTCAGTCTCTGTTACTGGTCTCTGTTACTTGCCACTTGGTTTGTGGATGGCAGCAGCCGAACACAGAATGCAGTATAAAATCATGTGGGGCATTTACATGACAGGCAGTAAAATACTGCAATATGGGACTAGTGATGTCAAGACCCATTAGATCACCCTGCATTTGTTGGTCAAAGACTTGGCAACCAGGTCCTTGGGTCGCTATACTGCACGCGGTAAGCAGATCAAATTCTTCACAAAAAGTTCCATATTACTGTGTCTCATACTGCATTCTGCATATCACAGATTCAAGTAAATCTTATATTAAAAATACCTAGAGCAAAAAAAATTTTTTCCTCAAATCACTTACCACAAACCATGCACCAAGTAAATGCAGGTTAGTCAGGTAGCATCCTGGCACCTTTGGTTGACCGAGACCTATATCGCAGACTTTGCACAGGCTTTCTTTTTCTGTTAACTGAGAACTTAGTATGGGTGTGTGGGCGTTATTTTAAGTGGATTGTTGATTTTTCTGGAGTTGGCCAGAGGCCTGTCACAACCAGTAGACCTTTGATTAGTCCAATATTTAGCAGTTGTTTGAAGCAGATTGAGTGGTTGTATCAACGACAGCTCCAGCAGTTTGAGGCCTAATGGTGACCAACCACTCCAGATCGAGGAGGGTCACATATTGAGTGAGCAGAAATGGAAATGACTTATGAACTGTGATCCTTAAAAGAGCTTGATAAATACTTGGGACTGGCCTGTGTTGTCTTGTTAATCCCAGTAACACTTGGAGCACCCTTACCAACAAGTGTTTCATCAAGCAGGTATCTCCCATGAAAGGAAGGCAAGCTTAGGTTACTATGGAAACCTCATTGGAAGTCCTTGATACTACCGAGTAGGGAAGAAGCCGGGGCTTGGATAGAATATTGTGGTTGTCGTAAGGGGCCTCCTGAAAAATCACTGCTTCTGATCACCTGGTAGTGAAGAAAAGGCAAACAGGTCAAGGTCACTCGATTAGGGAAAAGCTTGATAAATGGTGGAGAGTTGTGAGGTGTCAACGAGGATGATCCGCCACTGATGCACTGGATACACAGGGATAGAGCTAAAGCAAAACTTACAGTCTCTTGCACCAAAAGTCATATGGCAGAAAGGGGCGCATCAGCTGTCACCAGCAGATGGGTACAGCTGTACCAGGAGACCAGACATGGTTTTCATTGTAATGTAACCAGTCATAATTACTTTTCAGCTTAAACACTCAAATGAGTTTTTAATGAAGCTTCCAGTTTTCAAGTTGAAGTCTTGAAATCTACTTGAGGTCAACCTGCTCTAGGTCTTTAGTGGGACCCCTTGTAGCAGGTGTTTTCAGAAGTAAAGTTGAGATAGACCCAAGAGGGTTGCCAAGGAAACCATGCAAATGATTAGGACCTCCTTCAGCACATCTAGCTGTAGACCAACAACAATTTGCAAGGCCTTTAGCAAATGTTGTCCTACATTGCTTAACTCAAGTGGTTGGATTAAGAATGGCAGGCCTTGTCAACAGTGGCCCAGGTTTCTCCCACACCCTGAGGAAGTGTCAGTAAGATGGGCAGGTAGTGTTCGATTGGGAAATAAAGTGCCACCAAACTATATATACTGAGTACTTGATAGTTGACGGCTATTTGAAGTGGACCACTAACAAGTTCAGGGGACCTTGGTGTTTTTTATGAACTCTAGGAAGAAGGAATACATTGAAGTTCTTGAGTGGGCTTCTCTTAAACATTACTCAATCAATGCACAGGCTTGTGGTTATAAAAACAGCTGTAACATGCTAGTTGTTTCTAGTCTCAATTGCAATATATTTTTCAAACTGTGGCCTCAAGTGTTGAACAAACATGAGGCAGTTGAGATTTTTATGCATCCTCGTGGCATATTGTCAGCCCCTTGATAGGTTCAATGGTAGACCAGGGAAGGAAAAAAGTATTCATGTGTATGTTCACCTCTCTAAACATGGTGGCAGGAAAAACACTGATTTTTAGCTGCGGGGGCCACTCATTTGTTCATGAAGTGCACTTGCTTTGAGAACAGCTGGCATACTAAAGGCCCAGCATATCAATGGCCAATCTGTTGTTGCCTGGGGCATAAGCACTTGTGCAAAATCGACTAAATAGCAAGAAGAATAAAGTACTATATGGCCCTGGGAAGTCGCTTTTTTCCTCAATAAATCCTGCTATAGATCAGGTAAATAAAAGCAGACTGAAAAGTCTGATGTGTTGTGTCACAGGAAAATTGGCCAAATATCAAGTATTCTTTAGAACAACAGCTTTGCAAGGCCTGGGATTGACCTGATAAGGACAGGAAGTTAAACGATCATGGCCACAATATGTGATGGTTGCCCGAGTTACGCAGGTAAAGACAGATACATACAGGCCTGATACACACTCTGGTAGATGTTGTCTCACCCATACACCTGTTGTACACATTTACAACAGATGTCACGTGTTAATGGAATATTATTGAAGATTTTGTCTTGTTCTATGACCAAACCTCAGCACACAAATGCTGTCTTATTTTCTTAAATATATTGCAAAATAAAAAATTAACAAAAATAATAACAAATTTCTTCAATATATTTGTAAGCACTGATGTTCATGTGTTTGTGATTAGTTCTTTTGAACAGCCAAACATGACGGAAAAAGAGAAATGTATGTTAGCCCAGCTGAGTGTAAGTTATTTGAGCTCTACTGATGACCTTTTGTTTGAGACCTGAATTTTACATACAGTTAAGGGCAAAAACTATAACCATACCTGAAAATAGGTCAGTGTGACCTCATTCCTCAGAGAAATTAAGCAAAAACCTTTTCAAATGGCCATATATAAAAAACCCTGGTTTTTAACCTTTATAGTTGGCATAAAATCTCTTGAATATGTTTTCTTTATATACATGTCTACACAGTATAAGGTATACCTAATTGGCTTGTTTTAATATGCTTATCAAATTTAATTTATTCTGATTTGAAAATGAAAATTTTTTTACAGTATTTTATTTCATTTAATGAATTTTATTGTATTGTGCTTCAGCTCATCTCCACCTTCTTCCATGTTCTATCATTTTCAGGTTTTTATATGTTTCCAGTTGGTATTTTGCAAGCATGTTACAGTTACATGGTTCAAAAACTGGTAGTTTACAAATATTTAATCATGAAAGGCTCCTGCATCTCTGATGTAATCCATAAAGGTGCACGGTCAGTCGGACTGCCAGAATTTTATACAAATATTCTCATAATCAATTTGAGCTGACCTACAGGTCTGTTGTTATGTCTGAAATATGCTGGTTTATTGTGTAAATATTTAATATGAAAGGTGACTTTCAGAATAATTGTGCATTTTTTATTCTGAAATTCGGCATTTATGTTGATATGGATAGCTTTATGGTCATGATACTCGTGCAAACTGTCAGCATGTTTCCACTGACACCATTGGTAAAAATATTTTATACTTCTAATTTGTTTTTTTTTTTGTAGTCAAATTAGAGAGACCCATGCAACAGCAGTTCGACTTTTTAAGGAGTCGTAAAGGGTTTTTGTAGGCTTAGAGGTGCTGCTTAAATTTTACAGAACAGTTATAGAGTGCATGATGACGCTCTCTGTCACTGTATGAAGCGAAGCATCAATGCCAAGGAACGGAATTTACTTATTACAGTTATCTAATTTGATTTTATGTATTTATTCATTTTCTTTTTAAATCAAAGTATTCTTTTACTGCAAGCTAGTCAAGACATACTATTGTATGTCATATTTTTATTATGTACATGTGACTATAAACTCTCTTGTCGTACCCACTCAGTGAGAGATTTTATTTTCTCACATATTTTCCTTTAAATAATATAACTTATAACTAATCTGCTGATCTATGGCTCAATTTTTACTGTCATTTACTAGAGATCCATGCTAGAATTATTTAACCTTGATAGACAACTGAGCGCTGTGTCACGTGGATCCCTTGTACTAACATAAACTTTAATTATTAAAATAGAATTATATATGATTGGTAAAGAAGAGATATTTTACCTTATCAAATGTGTAACATCTTGGTTTTACCTTGTTGCATTAATGTGTTCCATAATTACAGGGATGCTATTTCATTTACAATTAGATAGTTGAGGTGGGATACTTTATTTTAGAATTTTTCAGCTGCTGTGAATAAAAATTACACCCCCATAAATGTTGAAAATAAAATATATATTTGTAAAGGACTTCCCAGTCAATCAGCTTGTTGTTTAATGTCTTTTCAAAATGTTTAGATTATAAAGTTGTTTTCAAAATTTCTGCTGCACTTTGTGACCGATAGGTCAAAATTTGTAGTTATGAGGATTAAGAAAATGCTCTTTTCTGTAACAAGTGAGGTTTTTCTGGTGGATCTCTCTTGGCCATTATGTCAGCTTGTAGTGACACCTGTGCTTTGTTTGAGGAACCATTTGTTGTCAAGCACCATCAGCACTTCATATGTCAGACAGAAAGCAGACAGATACAACAGCACAGTGATATCAGATGATATACCTGTCACACACTTGTCATCAGAGTATAATAATCTGTGAGTGATTTCAACAGATGCACCATGCTATTCAAGCTTAGATCTGTATATACCGGTAGTCACACATCGGATACACACTGCATTGCTACACATCATTTCTTTTCTTTATTATTTAACCTCTTAAATCATATTTATTTAATTTCCCCAACTGCAAATCTAAACTGTCATTCCTCTGTGAAGATTTGACAGTGTAAAAGAAATGAAATTGTTTAAAATAGCATATTAATTCTGGATAGCTGTAGCAGTTTAAATGAAATATGAGCTGATTTCTTTCATGATAAAGTAATAAACACTCCATTACAGATGTCCACACTGGTACATACATGATAAAGTGATAAACACTGCATGACAGATGTCCACATCAGTATACATGATAAAGTGATAAACACTCAATGACAGATGTCCGCTCTGATATACATGATAAAGTGATAAACACTTGATGACATATGTCCATACCGGTATACATGATAAAATGATAAACACTCCATTACAGATGTCCACACTGGTATACATGATAAACTTATAAACACTCACTTATATACTGATATCCACACTTATATCTATGGTAAACAGATAAACCCTAGGTTTCAGACTGATGTACACACTTCTACATGATAAGATAAGATAAGATAACATTTATTAGCCTTCAGTTCCAGGAATTTGTTGTTGACTTGCAATTCATTACATAAAAAATAATTAAGTAAATAGATAGATAAATACATAAAAATAAAACACAATAATAATACATAAAAATCACACATAACATATTGACTATGCATGTAAAATTAAGCATGTAGAATGATAAAACAGATAATTCTGCAGGTAAAACACATAATTCAAAACATTAAATTTCTAAGAGGGTTGTGAGTTAAAAAGTTTAATACTGTGTGGTACGAGAGATTTTTTAAAACGAGTTGTTCTGCAGAATATTGTATCTAGGCGTTTACATGAAGGTAAAAAACGGAACTGTTAAACACTTGGTTACAGACTGGTGGGTACACTTGTATACATTAAAACATGATAAACACTGGGCAACAGACTAAAATCCACACTTCTGTTCATGATAAACTGATAACATTTGGTTACACGACCATCCTGACAAAAGCCCACCCGTACAAAGCCCACCGCCAAAAGTGCAGACTACGACAAAAGCCCACCCTTGTCCAAAATATAAAATAAAATGATTTTTCGTTCATCCTCACCAATTAAAAAACAATATTTCCCTCATAAGGAAGGGGAGACATAATTATCAACAGTTGATGTTACACTTTTGAATAAGGTGAATATTCTTTTGTTATACAGTTGGGGATAAATAGGAAAGACACAGTGGGTTTGCTTAAAATTTAATACATGACATATTCTGATTTAATTGCAGACTTATAGTAATTTTCTTTAGCCAGTGCAACTTTGTCAGCACAAAGAGATTGTCAGTTTTGTCTGATTTTGGCCATTTACTTTACTTTAACAAATTATGACTATGGAAAAAAGTCATAAGTTATATGTTATTGCTGCATATTTATTATTGCAAGTATCTGGAAAACTTTTTTTAAGCTGTCATGTAGTCATAAATCCCTTGAAGTATGAAAATAATGGAAGCTGGACTTGGTGAAGCAGGTCGTGAGTGGAGGTTCCACGCCATCAAAAGCCACTTGAGTAGACGTATATTGTGCATGGCTTCTTGGGGTGCCATCTTAAGTACATGTTTACCAGTTTAACAGAAGGTTTACAATAATTACAGCTACCTCCTTCACTTCCTTGGTAACCGTTACTGGAGCAGCTGTCGACCACTGGATTTCAGAACCACCTTGGTTGAGAGACAGAACTGCCTGCATTTGTCCCTAAACAGCAGATAGCTTGCCAAAACAAATATCACCTTTTTATTGACCAGTTTATAAGTGCATTGATTAACCTGACCACACTATTCACTGGACAAGCTGACAATATCAACAACCAGGCCATGCTGCATTCTAGAGGTGCAAATCTTTGATGTCCATTTAAAAGAGGTTATTGTGTATGTGTGAGGTATTCTTGCAAGCCTGGGCAAGGGGAACCAGGTGGGAATTTACCTGCAGTGTCACAGTTAACCAGAGGCTATCATGATTTTCTACTGAGTTAAAGGAAGATTCAGTGTATGAAATATTTAAATATATACTGTATCATCTGATTTAGTTAGTATCCTGTGACCGTTAAATCATGAAAAATTATTGTATATAGTAATTTCTCATTTGGCATGTTATAAATCAGACAATGGTCTTACCTGTTGATGGTGTATTCATGTTTTATGATGATACCCTGGATGAAGGGCGGACATTTCAGAAGAGGGATTTTCAGACTGACATTCTGGACTCTGACATTCCTGAATTAAACGTTTCAGACAGGCCTTTTTCTATTCGAAGACATGTTATCCTGTTCAGAGATTACCGGGTCCCATTAGATAGTAGGGATTAATGATTGTTGTATGAAAATCATTGGGAGTTGAAATAAGGTAGATAATGAATCAGTGACAAATTGAAGATATTCTTTTTTTTGCACATTCTGAATAGAAAACTAGTTGTTATGGTGTGTTGAGAAATAAAGGAAAGCATCTCATCCATTATCATTTCATTGTTGATTGATTTAAAATATTTTTGTAATGTTCTTTTCAGTTGGAATTCACAGTAACATGAACATAAAAATTAATGACAAAAAGATTTTGAAAAAGATGCATTATATTTTGCAGGTCTTTGTAGTCACTCAAAGAAGTTAATCTGATCAAAATACAGATTCCCTTAAAATATTGAGCTTAAAATATCCAAGAAAGGAAATAAAAACTTTTTCATGACATTATACGTTGAAAATGCATGGTAGACAAAGTATATGTTTCCACACACACACAAAAAATCATGTAGCTTAAAACTTAATCATTTCAGTGGTTTAACCCTTTAATGTTTACAGGCTCAGTAAAGCACACTGAAAATTGGCACCTAGGACTCCCTGATATGGCTAGGTTATCTCAATGCAAACAGGCTGCATATTTATTTTTATGTTTCAGAGATTCCTAATAACCTTAAGCATCTCAGTAAGAACTTTAATTTGGGAAAGATACAATCAGAGTGGAAAAAAGTCATTTCTTGTAATTTAAAGGGTGTTATAATTGTCAAAATCTTAAATAAATGTAAACAGGAAAGGTTTAATAGGTGCTATTTTATTTTAATCCTGTGGTCAAGATAATGTGTCACAGTTTCCGGACATGGTTTGCCCTCTTTGTTTTTGCACCAATTTGCACAATCAGGTTATCTCAGGCTCACAACCTCCAGTATTTGATCTACACCTTGTTTGGTTAACTACATCAGCTAATAAAAAACCCACATGAGTCTTATTAGATTAACTTAAATGAAAAAAAATACACTAGTGGTAATCCCCCCAAGCATTGTATTCCCAAGTCTAGACATGTCAGATTTCAAAACTAATGATTTGCTTATTTCATATAAAAGATCTATATTCAAACAAATATTTTATATAATTGGAAGTTGTAAATAGACCAATCATTCACATTTTGTATCAGCTTTCTGGAAGACAAAGTTCAGTGATAGTTTGTGTGTGGACTAATGTTTCATTCAGCTGTGTATTGAGGAGTTCATTTATTTTTTGGACTTTATCACATAATGCCATAATGAAGAGTAAAGTTCCCATATAATAATGTTTACAATGTTCAGATGGACTTCTATGGTTACCATAGCTGCTTGGGTGTAATGGTATAATTCACACTTTAATTATCGTTTTCCCTGGTATGTCAAACATTTGTTAAACCATATATGAAAAGTGGAATATGGATTTATCATACACAGTTCATGGGCTTATATTTTATGGGTTTGTCTCCAAATTGTTCCTGATTGTATAGTTTACGAGGTCTAATGTCACTTGTGGTATTTTAACATGTATTTTACAGTAATGTAGTTCAAGTTCCTTAGAATTGAAATGGCATTTACATATAAATGTAAAAATGAAATAATATTGAAGATTTGCTCTTGGTCCATGACCATCCTTTCCTAAAGACAGCTAATATTTTTATGGTGTTCATAAAATAAAAGAAAAGATTTTTGGAGAGACACAGAAGGTGTCCTAAAGTGCTGTTATTAATAAACATATTAAAAGTTTAACAGAAAATGACACATGGTAAATAGCAGATATTGTGAACTTCAATTTGAAGTAATCTTGTTTCTCTTTTGCTTACCAAACACATTTAACACTAAAAGAAAGGAACCATTGAATATGTTGTATAGACTGTATTGCTACAGGCAGAAGCACTTTAAAAAAATTCATCTGCTAATAATATACTTGAAAAGAAAACTGTGATATCCTCCATAGACTAGGATTTTAGACATTTTCTTTCTCAAAGGTAGCCTCAGTGGGTCCCTTGGTTTAATTTTTGGCCACTGTAAGCAAACAGTGACCAAACTATACTGGTTCTATTATAAAAACTACTCTAAGATTGAAGAGAACCATCTTTAATTTAGTTCCTACAAATAGTAAAGCTCATGTTTCATAAATGTCAAGAGATTTCTTTCTTGTTAAGTTAGTGTGCAATTGCAATATAATCTGTGTCCCTGTGAAAACAGCAATGTGAGACGACATTCTTAGAGGCACGGCACATTCATCATGACCACATATATTCAGCGCTGGGTAAGATTTCTCTGTGGTTTCTGATAATGGAAAATCTGTTTTTGTGAGGAGCAGAAGATTATATTGCAGCATCTCACATGGATCATTACAGCGCTGTAGTCACACTTGTCTACAGCAGCTCCATTCTGTTAATATTTACTGCTGGCAGCCATGTTGCCAGGCTGTTTTGTCATATCCCTATTTCTGATCATCTGATCAATTTACAGTAAACAGTAATAATATTATTTTTGTGCCGGTAACCTGATTTCATATAAAAACATTTATGCCTTTGAATCAAATTTGCATTATTTATGCTAGTTTAACCTTCATTTGAAGACACTTTGAATGTGGAATGATCCAGTTTCCTTCATCTTCTTTTCTGATAACTTCATAGAGTTTTACACTGTGCATTATCTCCATTATGTTTTAGATAGTGCTGTAATATAAATAATTTAAACTTATTAGGTGTTTGTACAGAGAGCTTCCTTTAGATTTAGTTGTCACGGTGATAATGGGGATGATGAACATGGACATAACCTGGCAGCGAGGGACCTGGACGAGCCAGGAACCTGTCCAGTTTAGACCAGACCCCTCAGGCGACCCATTCGTACCCTAATGATCTTATCACTACGTTTTCTTCCTCGAACATGCAATTTCCGGTGTAATATGGAACTGGGGTCTCGAGCATCCAGACTGCAAATTTGATAAATCGTGGGCTGATTTACTTTGAAGGAGGGACCGTATCTGATTTTCCTTGCCATATTACACCTTGTGCCATGGGCTGGGGCTTTGCTAATGACTCCTTTGTGGAACCATATAATGATGGGTCCCCGGGGATGGACGTAGGTATTGTCTGGCATTTAATATCATCAGTCATCATTGATTTGAGCCGCGGGCTATACTGCACACACCCCTAAGTGTAAATGGGAATTTTAATTGATGTATGGCCGATCTGGGGTTGCAGCATTGTGACTTGCATGGCCATGCACCCTATTGTTTACCTGTGTTTATACTTTGTCCATACAATACAGACAAAGCTGCCATTATGAGCAGATCACAGCCGCGCTACTCAACCCTGCTAAGCCAGGGACACCTGAACAATCGCTGAACTGTCAGCAAGGAATTGGATGAAAGGCACAAGTGTCTCCCTCTGTCTCCTGTTCATCGGCCTGTCAGTTCATCCCGCAAACACAGAAAAGAACCAAAATGGCTACTCTAACAATATGATTCAACAATAAGCAGCCGACTTGCAGCAGACATGTTTCTGCAGGAACAGTGATGTTCTAGGGGAAGGCTGACATGTTCACATCTCATTATCAGCTTGGCTTTATATGTTTTTTTATGAAACTGAAGGATGTTGTCAGTTTTGATGGTTTCTCTTTTGATAATTTCGATAGATTGCTACTGGAAATAATGACTCCATTGAATTTCATTCCACCTCATGTATATTAACCCAGAAAAAAAGTTACAATTTTACATGCTGCATAACTTGCAGTTCTGTCTCCTTATAAACAAAACATGTCTTTACTTCTTTGGAATATTTTATAACATATTCTTGATTGGAATATATGGTTCACATTTTGTTTGGTGGATAGTTAACTACCAGAAAAATGCAAACATATCATCATGTTCAGATTATTATTTATAAAATATTCCCACCTTACATTGATTTTACTGGCATCATAAAACAGCAACTACAAGTGTCTGCCTGAGGAACTAGGGTTACTTAAGGGGGCCCATTGTGTGTGATAGTAATAAAGTAAAGGAGAACTTAAAATATATAGAAACACACATAACAGTTATCCTCCCTTTTTATACTACAGAAAACTAGGAACTGTTTTTACCTACTGTAGGAGGGAGGACTTCAGAAATGGTCCATGTCATTTTGTTCTTCCCCATCTTTCTATATCTCTCTATAACAGCTTCTTCTTCCCCATATTTTGCAAACATTTTGATCACATGAATGGTGTGATTATACCCTGCAGATCATATCATCTTTGTTTAACTACTATCTACTGTCAAAAATTATCTTTTGTCACTTTCTTTCAGATAAAGCCTGTAAATTATACTTAATATTCATCAGTTACTTAGAGCAGGGGAATTAAACAAATACTTAATCAAATAAACTTATTATTATTTAAATATTTCCAAAGGACTAGCTGATCAAAACATGTATAATTTCATATTTACATGTTTGGTGTAAAATCTGTGACCTTTAATCTCATGAACCTCTGCACCAATCATTACCATTTGCCAGAAGTAGATTATGTGACCTCTTTATCTCAAGAACCTCTGCTACAATCATTACCAGTTGCTAGACATGTAGATTATGTGACCTATTTATAGATCTCATGAACATCCGCACCAATCATTACCATTTGCTAGACATGTTGATTATGTGACATTTTATCTCAAGAACCTCTGCACCAATCATTACCATTTTCTAGACATTTAGATAATGTGACCTCTTTATCTCAAGAACCTCTGCATCAATCATTACCATTTGCCAGACATGGATTATGTCACCTTTTATCTAAAGAACCTCTGCACCTATCATTACTGTTTCCCAGACGTAGATTATGTGACCTCTTTATCTCAAGAACCTCTGCAACATTCATTACCATTTGCTAGACATGTAGATTATGTGACCTATTTATCTCAAGACCCTCTGCACCTATCATTACCATTTGCCAGACGTAGATTATGTGACCTTTATATCTCATGAACCTTTGCACCAATAATTACCATTTGCCAGACGTGGATTATGTGACCTTTTATCTCATGAACCTCCGCACCAATCATTGCCATTTGCCAGACATGTTGATTATGTGACCTCTTTATCTCGTGAACCTCTGCACCAATAATTACCATTTGCTAGACATGTAGATTATGTGACCTTTTATCTCATGAACCTCCGCACCAATAATTACCATTTGCCAGACATATGGATTATGTGACCTATTTATCTCATTAACCTCTGCACCAATCATTACCATTTGCCAGACATGTGGATTATGTGACCTTTTATCTCATGAACCTCCGCACCTATCATTACCATTTGCCAGACATGGATTATGTGAACTTTTATCTCATGAACCTTCGCACCTATCATTACATGTAGATTATGTGATTGTGATGTGATTTTCACGAGCAGGGGCAACACCTATGATGATCTACTCTCAGTGAGTTGGAAAAAGTATTGTCTGCATTTTCTTTTAACATTCTTATTATAGTAAAATAACATTTATCAAGGGAAATTGAATGAGTGTGATTGAATTGTTTACCAATTGCAAAATTATATGATTTCAGGTGTTAACGTACTTAAATTAAAATCGGTTACCAAATATCCTAGGAACAGTTGAGCTGTTTGCATAAATTTAACTGGCACTTTTCTTGCCTACAACCACGACAGCCACCTGTTTTGGATAACTGCTGAAATATTATTATGTGTGCTACCCATTTGCATGCACAATATTTGAGTCAGTTTAAGACCCTGGGTCTCTCGTTCAAAACTGTAGTTTACATCTCCATTGATTCCTCAGTTAAAAAATGTCATCTAAATGTTAATCAAATGATTATTGGACAGTCCTCCTAACGTTTATGTCACAGTGGTAATGAGAGATGATACTCAGGGACACATCCTGTCATGCTGGAGGAGGCTCCTGTCCTTTCTAAGTACTTATGACCTAGCAGTTTTACTTTCAGCTGATAAAATTCTGCTGATTCATTAATTACATTGTCATTAACAAATTTTTGTTTTCCTTTGCAGTGTGATATTGAAAGTGGGGATGATCGGGTAAGTGAATGTTTTTATATCAGAGTTTGTTGCAGTGAGTTGTGTGTATTTGGTGACTTGCCGCTGTTTTGTCTGCCTGTGTGTGTGTAATAGTATGTTGTTCCTTACAATGTATGACAAACATCAGTGGCACATTGAAGCAAGAAGAACAGAGACCATCAGATAAGAAAATCAGATGTTACCAGTGATCTATAACCTGGCTAAGGCCATCACAGTTACTGCCAAGCTTTTACTAGCATACCTGCCATAACCAGTACAGCTACATTGTCAACACTGTAAATATACGCTAGAAATTGATAAACATCAGCCATAGAAAGTATGTACAAGATGATTGGTTGAAGAAGAGCAAATAGTAGTCTTATGATTAATTTTATGTGGCAAGTTCAAGGGACATACAGTAATATTAATAAAGTTTTGAAATTGAAAAAAAACATGCAAGCACAAGGAAATATGACTTATGCCAAATTCACATACATGTGCGGACATAGAAACACCTATCTCTGTAAAAGCAGCACAGTAAAAGAAATATTATGTCTAAAAAATAATTTTGCTACAACTAACATCTGCACTTCAGAAATACCTGGATACATTATAGATGTGTTTTAGCTATGAATCAGGGAGACCACATGTTCAAGATTATAATTCAAGCATGAATTATGTAAAATAAGTGCAGGCACAGCTGATGTTGACCTGACTGATAATTTGAGAACGTTTCAAGGACATTTACCACTGCAGAGAGTGGTACCTTCACAGTGTTTTGTAAACAAATTTAACATGACCAGTCTCCCATTACCTTGCCTATGATAAAATGGTTAATGGTTCAGGCGTGATGACTGATACAGGCTCAGGTTGATGTTTTACTGTCAGTGTACAGTTGACTGGTTTACTCTTGAGGTACAACATGCCAACTGCCCATGCTTCATCTATGTTCATGTTGATGGAATTCTAAGGTAAAACAGTAAAGAAAACAACTAAATCTGAATAATCTTGAAATATTGAAATCTAATCCAGCTTTCCTTTCTGGATGTATTGGGTACATTCTGCATCTTTCATCATTTTTATGATAAGCTTATTGATAAAGAAAAGTGTCAGAATCTTTTATATAAATTTTATAAAGATGCTGAATGCACAATTGCAGATAGAAAAAAAAATTCTAAACCTTTTGATCCCTTGTATTAATTTTTTCTCAAAGTAACTCGAAAATTTTTGTAATTAATTCATAATAGACATAATTGTTAGAGTCCCAGTAACATGATGCCCTCTGATTCTGTTAATTAAATCTGTAATGAATCCATAGATAAGAGGTTTCCTGTCTCTGTTACCAGCTGGCAAATTGTTGCACAGCAGAGTAAGGGAGAAAACATTAAAACTAGATACATGTTGGAGATACAAGGAAAAAAGCTAACTTAGCTCTTTGGATTTCCATGTCATCCCAGGGCCTTTGTAAAATCTATAGCACAACTATATCTATGGTGAAAAAATGAACTATTAGATTGACTTCAAAATGTGTTTATTTGGAGTGCAAGTTTCCATGTGGGCCTTGATGGACCAATATGTCTATAGACTTTAATTGTACATGTGGAAAAAGCCCCATAAAGGAAGATACATATATAGTGATTGCTAACATGAGAGGCAAACCAATATAATTAAGATGGGTCACAAACCAGGGGTCCCAGCGGAGACCAGAAATGATGTTTATGACAAGTTCCTTTTGTGTAGGATTCATGTGCGATTAGCTTTTATCACAAGTGCCTTTTTGTAACATCATAACTTTGTTTTAAGTCTTGAGAGAATTATTGGTATCATGAAAACTTGTGATATTATTTCATCAAAACATATGTCCCCCACAAGGTGGTTTGGCAAAGAAGCCAGGCCCTATTGAAGACCATCAATGTAGTTTTATGTCCTGTAACAGGCTGCTAATAGTGCACTCCTGGGAAGAAGCTTGATCATTTTCAGAATTGGAATTGCATAATTTATATGGATCCACTTGTGGTGTATATATAACCCTGTAATAAAACTGCTGGTAACCCTGCGGTCTCCACTTTTCATTGGAACAAGGGGTTTGTCCTATGATCACCAGGTTGATCTAAACAGATTTGGCATTTATGATTTATCATAATGAAGCTGCCAAGGTGACCCCACTGATCCTCTGTCAGCATTCTGAATCAGCTCATATCTATAAATACTCAGTGAAATAAATCTACAAGGTCTTGGCATGTCCATGCTGGGTTTTGGCCAATTTAATGCCAGGGATATATAATGATTGCTGCCTGGATTGAGAAGACCTGAGTCAGCAGTTATATGTGTGTCAGTAATAATATGAACATTTACATTACTGTTGAATAATTTTAATGCTGCTGGTGCTTTAGTGTGCTTTTGATGTTATGTTTGTAGTCATTTGATCTTGGAGTTTAATGAAGGGTCATTTTTCTACACAACTTTGTAATAGACCAGCTCATTGTGGGCTGAATTAGAAAAAGTGAAGTATTATCTCATATCTTCTTGATGTTCAGTTGAAGAAATCTGAGCATCTCTGCAACATGGAGGATCTCAGGTTTGTTGCTGTGTTGTCCATGATGGACAAAGAGAGGACTCCTGTCAGTGGTCGTTTTGTACACACCTGACAGAGAACAAACATGTTTTACACATTGGTGACAGTGAAGACAGCTGACAGGGCAGAGGACCACAAAATCTGTTTCTTGAACTTGAAAAGTTATTTGTTTTTTGCACATAATTCACAGTGAGGAACACCGACCAACAAAAAATCATGTATAAGTTAATAGTAACATTACTGAGTGTGAAGTCACTCTTGTCACTTATTGTGTTTTGTAATAAACTCATGTTTGTTGTTTTTGTTGTGTGTTGATGACTGATTGAGGAAAACCAATAAATGGGTGTGTTTTGTGAATTATTGACAGTTGGATCATGGGTCATTTGTTGTTCTGGACTGAGGATATATTGTGTTCATAGGAACACTGACTCAGTTATCTGTTGTGTTTTGTACATGTGACAGTGAGAACACTGTATTAGTTCCTGTATTTATGTCCCCACCCCCCCCTAGGGGAGAAATTTTTTTTGTGTGCCATCATTTGTTGGTCATTGTCATTGTCAGTTGTAGTCTGTAGGATATCTTGTGAACGCAATAACTTCTGAAGGGCTGCATGTTTTTTCCCAAAACTTGAACACAAATTGTTTCTACAAAAATTTCGGAAGAGTTGGAAAACTGTTGACCTTGACCTTCATCTTCAAGGTCAAAACTGCTAAAATATAACATTTTTGTGAACCCCATAACTTTTTAAGTATTTCATATTTTGTCCTCAAATTTGGTACACAACTTGTTTCAATGAATTTATTGGACAAGTTCAAAATTTGGCAACCTTGACCAGGAGTAAGGTCGGAAAAGCCAAATTATAGTTATTGTCTTGTGAACAAAAACTTATGAAGTATTGTGTATTTTTCCCTCAGATTTGACACACAATTTGTTTCCGCTGACTTTTCAGAATAGTATAGGTTCTGGTCACCTTGATCTTCAAGGTCATATGGGCGCAATTCTAGGATACAGACCTAGTCATGGTTGTTGGGGGGAAAGATGGTGTGGAACAGACTTAGTGATGGTTGTTGGGGAGGAGACAGTGTCACACAGACTTAGTGATGGTTGTTAAGGAGGAGACAGTTGGTCACAGACTTAGTGATGGTTGTTAGGGAGGAGACAGTGGGACACAGACTTAGTGATGGTTGATAAGGAGGAGACAGTTGGTCACAGACTTAGTGATGGTTGTTAGGGAGGAGAAAGTGGGACACAGAAGTAGTGATGGTTGCTAGGGAGGACACAGTTGGACACAAACATAGTGATGGTTGTTAAGGAGGAGACAGTTGGTCACAGACTTAGTGATGGTTGTTAGGGAGGAGACAGTGGGACACAGACTTAGTGATGGTTGATAAGGAGGAGCAGTTGGTCACAGACTTAGTGATGGTTGTTAGGGAGGAGAAAGTGGGACACAGAAGTAGTGATGGTTGCTAGGGAGGACACAGTTGGACACAAACATAGTGATGGTTGTTAGGGAGGAGACAGTTGGTCACAGACTTAGTGATGGTTGTTAGGGAGGAGACAGTGGGACACAGAAGTAGTGATGGTTGCTAGGGAGGACACAATTGGACACAAACATAGTGATGGTTGTTAGGGAGGAGACAGTGGGACACAGGCTCTGCCTGAGCCTGATTAAGCCGTTTGGGACAGATTAAAATGAAGACAACTGTATGTTGTAACTACCTCCCTGTTGGCCACATGCTTACTGCCTGAATCAATGCTCAGTTTTACTTGACAAAATGGCTGGATAGAGAAGATGTAGGCCATCATAGGGAGCTGTCAGAGCCATGAGCAGCCCGGGTCCTGAGGGGATCTCTGACATATCTTGCCAGCAGGCCACGGGGACAGTTAGATTTGACAATATAATATCCCGCTGGCTGGGTATTTGACAAGAGAGATGGGTGTTCACAGCCAATTTTCAAAGTCTCTTATCAAGGGAATCAATATGTTTTTGGTAAATCCCAAATGATCCTGGCCACCGTTAAGGCTGATCCCACACAAATAGCAGCTGGGCTTAAGAGCGTCCCTGGGGTGGGGAGCGGTAAACCCGGTGGTGATAACTGCGCCCCCGGAGGGGACTCATCCTGCCAAATCACAGTTTGTGATTGGGTGCACTGGTGTGTGAAGCATTAGTGGTGTTCCCATGGTAACGGATTAGAGTTATTAGATTTGAAACCCCTCTGGTCTGCTCCCGGGGGGACCCTTTGCGGGATCATAAAACGATGTGACTTTGAAAAGGAAAGCTTATGTGCTTCATTTGCGCCGTGTGATTTTGTGTAAGGCGCCAGGAAGGGATTGCCTCGCAAGTGAGGAAATAAGTCACTCTTCCGATGCTAATGTCATAAAAGCTAGAAAGCTGTGCTACTGTTAGGCTGTGTGTGCCATATAGACTGGCAGCAGTACCTGCATTATAAGCCCTTCAGTATCAGGTTTGACTTTTGTCATGATGAATATATCAACATCAGAATTTGAAATTGCTTGCAGACACCTTGATGCCATAAATTTGGCTTAGCGGCCATTGATCAATCAGGAATGCCATCTCACTCCCTTGATCACCTGAAATGTTTGAAAAATCACTCGTAACTATTTACCAAGCTGATTTAAAAATGTCTCAAATCTGCCACAGCTTTAGGCGAGGTGTGTCAACCATATTGCCTTTATGGTGCAGTCATCTTAATGCAGCCACAGATAATGTCTTCCAGGGAAAAAGTAAATTTAAAGCACTGTACAGTTGATACTAATGTCTCAGTAAGCGCACTAAGATATTTGACACAACAAATGAAAATAAAGAGGATTTCTTGCCTCGTGTGCACAGTATGTGCCACTAATCCAGGCATGTTTCTTCAAGGTTTCCTAATGGGCCTGTCAGATACACACCACCTGTTAACAGCTACACCACTTTTAACAGGAAGAAGGTTTTGAATTATTTTTCCCAGATGGGTTGGATCTGACAGCTCCTGGTGCTTTTCTTTTATCCTATTATATTCAGATTTTTTTCAAACTTTCTCCATCCTTGTTTTTGTTTGCTGTAACTTATTTTTTGTATATTAATACCATTGTTAAATGTAAGAATTTAAAACATCCTGTTTTTTATCTCAGTTAAGAATTTGTTTCTTATATTTGAATGAGTATTTTATTTATCTGGTTATGACTGGTTTTCTGATTCCAGTTTTATTTTGTAATTTTAACCTTAAGAGGTATGTAATTTAGAGAAACCTTAGAAATGCAGTGAATTGATTCCATGGTTTACTTAAATACATGTTTGCACAAATTGCCAGAATCCACCATTCCTCTCCCCCCCCCCCCCCAACACACACACCAAATGTTACCTGGACTTTTCATAATAATATGGCCATCAGGCTTACAGTTGTATGACAGGTAGTGATCACTCTTGATTGGTACATGACATCCACCTGTTGGCAGAACACCATCACATATTAGTCAGAATATGTTCAAGTTTAACAACCAGGCTTATCTTAGTAAGATATCCCTCAGTGATTAAAGGTACATCTCTGTGACCACACACTTAAGTTACACTAAAGTACACCCCCATGATCACTCACTATAGTTTCACTTAAGTACATCCCCGTGACCACACACTACAGTTAAACTTAGCTACATCCCTGTGACCACACACTAAAGTTACACTTAAGTACATCCCTGAGACCACACACCATAGTTACACTACTTACTATATGTCATAACCAGTGGTGTTTGCCTGTAGTCAAGTTTAGCAGGCACATTATTTTTCTGATATGGTCCATTGTCCTGCACTTGCATCATATATAAATACATTAACAAGTTTTCTCCACTCGTCATTTACACAATAAGTATATCTTGTGGGACTTCTGGCTTGGTTAGGTTTATGCCTTTCTCATTTATTTTAAAGTTTGACCTTTTTATTTGTATTCAGTTATTGTAAAACATTTGATGAATTAAATTTAATTGATGTCAATGCAGTATCTCATGTTTCCTTCTCTACCAATGGTTAAACTGATCAGCTTAGTTGATCATTGAGCAGTTTTAGATGGCAGCATGGTACCTGCAAAATTGTTACCGAAAATCATAACTGTGAAGTTGCAGGTGTATCAGATGGGTTTTCATGTCCGATTAAGCTGTGGTCATGCCCAATTTATGTTTAACTATCATGAATTTATGTATTTCCATACATGCCTGTGGACAGTTACTGTTAGATGATAATACACTGATAGTGCACAGGCCATGCTTGTATGGCATGATATGTAATATGGCAGAATAATGGAACATATTATAGGAATAGAATTATAAAACATTTGATTTTGAAAAGTTTTCAGTCACCAGTATTTGGTCTGTTGGATGTGTGAGATAATGGACTTTTCATGAAACCTACCTTTGATATATTTTCCAAATTAATTTGCTTCATATAACTCAATATTTTAGTTCAATGGGAACAGTACTATTTAGAAGTGTATGTATAATCAGACCTGAGACTTGTGTTTTATATGAGCTGTCTTTGAGATACATGTTGTGCTGAATTGTGTGGTCCACAGCAGAGTCATAGCCATTTTCTGAAATAAATGCCAGGGTTACAGCTGACGATTCCACTCCAGACTTTGTTTGTCACTGTGATAGCCTCATCAGTTACACTTTACTAATGGTGCCACTTGTGATTTTTTTCTTCTATATTTTTTTTAACTTTTAACATATTTTTGAGGGAAAATGAAGTTTCATTTGCTGTGCTAGTAATTTCTTGCAGATAAACAGGAAATCCTCTGATGTAACTCATTTGAAAAAAAAAGGGTACAATATGGAATGACATGCTCCTGCTCTGGTATGCCAAGCTGGTTGGCTGAGCAGCATAACCCATGGGTCACTTGTTAGGTGTAACATATATTTGATATTTTTTTTTAATTTAATTGAATAGAAGGTGGTCTGTCCTTGTCTCTTCATGGGAGGCTGCAGACTGGAGTGAAGCTGTCACTACTGACCTGTGGGACCTAAGAAAACTGCTTAAATGCATGGATAGTGTCATTACATTTGTGAACTTTTCAGGACAGCTAACAGATGTTTGAATGTATAAAAAAAAATATTTATTGACTGATGGCTACAATATAATCAGTCTCTCTTTGTTACACAGAAGTTCTAAGATTCAATATTAATTATATCTCCCCCAAGGGACTGACTTCTTACAGAGAATGTTAAAAATGAATTAATCCCAGTGCTTTAAACAATCTGTGGTCATGTCATTTAAACTGCCTCCTTTACATAATAGTTATGAGAATATTTCATTGCTGTAAATGAGAATTAAAGTGAAAGTTTTTCCCATAAGAGAGAAAAAGTAACAAATGTTGCATAGGCATCTTCAATAAAAAAGGACATTTGATTAGAAATCAGCAGCTGAAGAACGAGGAGGGGAATGTCTGCCTCTGTTTGATGATAAGAAACCAAGTACACACCAAAGTTTTGATGGCAACCTGCCCAATAAAGAAGGGAAGCTGGGGCCCATAAGCCTGATGAAAAAATGTACACATCAAAGAAAACAAATGGAAGAACAGGCTGAATAATTCATTTTTATATTCACTTGTATTCAGGATGAATTGGGAAAAAAAAAATGAAGTAATTGTTGTGAAAGCATTCAGTTGTGGATGAGCTTGGTCTGTGTCCTGTAATGACAGACTTCAGCTAGTGGGTATTTTAAATTAAATGTTGGCTGGATGCAAGGTGTAGGGGTAACATACAGACATCATGTCTGTTTGCCGGACTGCGGTTTGGGTTCCTCCATGTTGTTTTTGGCTGACATGAGGACAGAC
This sequence comes from Sipunculus nudus, assembly GCA_026874595.1. NCBI lineage: Eukaryota > Metazoa > Annelida > Sipuncula > Golfingiida > Sipunculidae > Sipunculus > Sipunculus nudus. The sequence goes on from CM049312.1 coordinate 51,367,435, forward strand.
TGGCCCATGATGTGAGGCATTCTGGTTGATCTTGTGGTATGCAGGTATTGTCACAGGGCTGCCTTCCTCCAGGGAGTGAGATATGTATGGAGAGAAAAGGCCTGATTGGAATAAGTGTGGCTGCAGAGTTTAGCGTTGTACCTGACAGAGCGAGTGCTGAATTACTTATGAAATCTGCATTAGCTGCACAGAAACTTGGCATGGGGCCAGCAGGCACACAAAAGCTTTTTTGGTGAGATCATTTGGTGGTGGCCGTAAAATTCCCGAGAAAGCTATCTTTTAGTGGAGCTGCACAGATTTGACGTGGCCCTGTAAAGTTGCTGCGAGTATTTTGTGCTTTTGTTGTCTCTTTTCATTTGATCATCTAATGGTTATTTTGTCCCGTCGCGTCCCTGGGGAGCCATTCCGCAGCAATATGTGATTATTTTGTTTTTCTACGGCACACTTGAGGCACATAGCGTGCTTATCCATCACGGAGTAGCGGGGTTTTGCAATTACTGGTCGGACAGGGCTCATTCACAGCCAGATCACAGGTGACTAGTGGTGAATCCCTGGCGGCTAGGTGGTAATTCTCTGCTCATTAGCAGATTGGTATAATCACAAAAAGGAACCACTCATAGCAAAGGCAAGAAAAGTTTGTTTTCAGGGAGGGATCGTTTCTTTAATTTTGCCGCACGCTGAAGCCCATACCCTCTCAGGAGATTACAAGTTGGCAAATCGTCTTTTCACGATGAAAGCCATTGGTAGGGAAACGTGATATTAGACAGGCATATTTTGGTCGGCGATTGATTACGTAGATCGTTTCATCTGCCTAATGTTCCCCCTTGTACTGGTTGTTAAGATTCTTGTGTCACTGAGCCGTTTGATCTCTCCCGAGGGAACGGCAAAGTAACATTCTTTATTAGTGCCGTGCAAAATCCCTGAAACATAATGGTCGCACCTCTGTCGTCACAGTGCTTTATGATGCAACACCCTCTCTCAGGATGAGTTCAAAGCCACCGCAGTGCCAAATGCTGCAGTTTGATGCATTTCAAATATATTTTTTCACTGAGCCTAACTGGTCCCCAGACAGGGTGATTAGACACACACTGATGGGACTTACCTGGTGTCCTGAGGCTTCACACAGCTTTTTCTTAGCCCAGGCCAATTACCATAGCAATATGACGACTTGGGATGGGGGTGATATGTGGAGCCAGAGATAATTATTCCAATGAATGCTGTGCTATCAAACCGATTTATGAATTAACAGGCTGATTATTGGTGGGTCTTTGCAATCAGAACTTGGCTGTGGGCCAGGTTTTTTTCAGTGGTGATGCTTATTTAGCCATAATGTCAGTTAATCCTTTGCCAGCTTAATGGTGAAAGTCAAATGAAGGACAAACAAACTTTTTTTTAAAAAACTTTCATCATAGCTTTAGCAGCTTTTTCTGATGTTTTATTTTATTTCAGATATTCTTGTTAAGGAAACAACTTCCCCTTTTACTCATAAAATAATCTTTAGATGTGATTTTTTTCTTCATGAATCATTATATAGTCTCTTACCCTTTCATGCTCATTTTAAGTTTTATTAATAATAATTATTTTACTTGGTTATCTTAACTTTAAAATTCACCTATATATTTCTTGACAGGACAGAAAAGAAATATTAGAATTTCTTTTCCTTAACTGTAGCATGACTTCATTAAATTGTTTTGGACTTCATTGACTAAACAGTTATGATATACCGGGGTATTGTTATCATTGACAGGACCATGATGATGTACAGAGCTATTGTTATCTTTGATAAATCCATGATGATGTACAGAGCTATTGTTATCATTGACAGGACCATGATGATGTACAGAGCTATTGTTATATTTGATAAATCCATGATGATGTACAGAGCTATTGTTATCAATGACAGGACCATGATGATGTACAGAGCTATTGTTATCTTTGATAAATCTATGATGATGTACAGAGCCATTGTTATCAATGACAGGACCATGATGATGTACAGAGCTATTGTTATATTTGATAAATCCATGATGATGTACAGAGCTATTGTTATCAGTGACAGGATCATGATGATGTACAGAGCTATTGTTATCTTTGATAAATCTATGATGATGTACAGAGCCATTGTTATCAGTGACAGGACCATGGTGATGTAAAAAGCTATTGTTATTGTTGACAAAACCATGGTGATGTACAGAGCCATTGTTATCAGTGACAGGACCATGGTGATGTACAGAGCTATCATTGACATGACCATGATGATGCACTGTTGTATTGTTATCAGTGACAGGACCATGATGTACAGGGCCATTGTTATCATCGACATGACCATGATGATGCACAGTTGTATTGTTATCAGTGACAGGACCATGAAGATGCACAAGGGTATGATACACAAAATTTTGTTTATTGACAGGATCTTAATACACAAGATATTTTTCATTGAAAAGAGCTTGATATACAACTGTGTATTCATTGACCACACCTTGATGTACAAGATTTTGCCAATTGACAATACCTTGATATACAACATTTAATTCATGGACAACACCTTGATAAACAATATTTTGTTCATTGACAAGACCTTGAAAAACTACATTTTGTCCTTGACAAGACAGTCATATACAACATTTGTACATTGACATGACATTGATATACAACCTTTTAAGCTCAGCTGACTATAAGTCTTCTGAGTTATAATGATGGTCCTTTGTCCACCAGCTGTTTGCCGTCTATCTGTTTGTCCATCTGTTTGTTAAACTGGCAAGAAAACTTTTTTTCAGGGACATAACTTTATTTATTCAAGATTCAATTGGATACCCAAAATTAGCTCTGAATTATGCCCATTTTTTAAAGGTTTTAGCATAAATTTAAAATCAGTACCATCAATTTTGCCCAAATTTGACCTTGGCACGTTTATTTCCTGTCCGTGCTGGGGATTCAATTTTCACAGCATGTACACATAAGCATTTCACCTGTTAAAATCTGAAATTTGAAACCAATTGATCAAAAACTGACAAATTTGGCAAATAGGTTCTTAAAAAATTTGACTGGAAGTCGTGAATCTCAGCCCATGATGTCGTAGGTCATGCTTGACAGCTGAGCGTCATGACCCTTGGGTCACTTGTTTATGAAATGTATCCTTTCATACAACACCTTCATATAACACTTAGAGCACATCATTAAATGGTTTCAGGCCACAAGTTTAATTGTTTATACAGTGCAAATGCAATATATACCTAATTGGCTTGTTTAATCATGCTTATTATTTTTTCTTTATGCTCATTTGAATTTTTTTACAGCATTTTTTTTCAGTGAATAAATCAATGTTTAATATTATACTTTAGCTGATGCCCATTTTTCTGTAATTTACAGGGTTTTATTTAGGCAGGGCATTTTCTTCTTAGCTTATCAAACGCTAACATATATATATGAAAAACCAAAAGGGATTAAGTGTATTATGCATTTGTCCATTATTCAGTTGAGCCATGTGACCAATGGGTCCCTTGTTTTCATTGACAAGACCTTGATATACAACATTTTGTTCATTGACAAGACCTTGATATACATTTTGTTCATTGACAAGACGATATACAACATTTTTATCATTGACAAGACCTCTATACATTTTGTTCAATGACAAGACAATATACAACATTTTGTTCATTGACAATACCTTGATATACAACATTTTGTTCATTGACAGGACCTTGATATGCAACATTTTGTTCATTGATAGCACTGTGATATATATCATTTTGATCATTGACAAGACCTCGATATACATTTTGATCATTGACAAGACCTCGATATACATTTTGATCATTGACAAGACCTCTATATACATTTTGATCATTGACAAGACCTCTATATACATTTTGATCATTGACAAGACCTCTATATACTTTTTGTTAATTGACAAGACCTTGATATACAACATATTGCTCATTGACATGACATGATGATTTACACACTTTGTTTTTACTTCACCAAGAGGATGTACACTTTTATTCATTGATGAGACCATGATTATCTACAACACTGTGTTCAGTAACAAAATTACAAAGATATTCAACAGAGTATGTTGTTAGACAATGTCACAGTGTTGTATCACACTATGCTGATTGATGTTTATGGACCAGTTGCACTAGTAAAATGATATAGTTTTGTTGTGTGTATGTGTTGTATACTGCTGTGTAAGCATTTTGTGTTCTGTACAGGCCATAATGTTACACGGGACTCTTTGCTGCCAGATGAGATGACATCCAAAAAGAAAAAAAATATCCTAGTTACATTTAGGAAATACAGAGGAGTGATATTGCTGCCATGATACAGGGGACTACAGCTTACATTAGGAAGGCCTGCGGTTCTGAGGCAACCATGCCAGAGTAGACTGTCATTGTTGCTTGCATTAGAAGAACTGTACAGATGGCACTCAATATTACATGATGTAGACATAGTCAAACATTGATGAACCTTTCCTTCCAGTCAGAAAATACAGCCTGTCTTGTGATTGTTGGCATCCAGGATATAGCAGGCTTTTGGCTTTGCTGCTTCATTCTTTTTTAACCCAGATGATTGTAAATTGTCTGTGGATATCCATTAAAAGGGCACATTTTGCACCAAAAGATCATTAGATCTAAAATTTGCATACAGTCAGCAGCTGACAAATTCTCTAACCATAACTGTGACCTGATTTTTATGCCCCCACCATAAAGTGGCCGGGGCACATAGTTTTACCCATATTCGTCATTCCGTCATTCTGAAGTCAAACAGTTGTACAGACTTTTTTTCACAATGCCAGCAGATATTGGCCTGATTTTTGGTGTGTGGCAGATGATGACCAGTTACAGATCCAGTTCACGTTTTGTCCCAGTTGACCTACTTTTGACCGTATTACAGTTCCTGACTAGAAATTTTCATGACAAATGCACATGTACAGACTTTTTCACAATGCTTGCAGATACTGGCCTGATTTTGGTGTGTTGGTGGATGATGACCACTTACAGATCCAGTTCGCATTTAGTCCCAGTTGACCTTCTTTTGACTGTATGACAGCTCCTGAATATAGAAAAATTTAATGAAAAAAATAAATTTTCATGATAAATGCACATGTGCGGACTTTTTCCCGATGCCTGCAGATATTTAAGTGTGATTTTAAGTGTGTGGCTGGATCATGACCAGTTACAGTTTGAGTTCAAGTATTGTCCCGATTGACTTACTTTTGACGGTATGATTGCTCCTTAACATAAAAAAATTCATGAAAAATAGAAATTCTCATGATAGATGCACATGTACAGACTTTTTGCAGTGCCTGCAGATATTGGCCTGATTTTTGTTGTGTGGCTGGATCATGACCTGTTACAGGTAGAGTTTGCATTTTGTTTTGGTTGACCTACTATTGATTGTATGTCACCTCCTTAACATAGAAAATTTTACAAACTTTAACAAATATTTGGAGGTTTGCTCCAGGTGGGGGCATTCGTGTCGTTCAGACACATCCAGTTTCCTTCTTTCTTTTAGTTCAGCTGACTGCAAGCTTAAGCTATCATGCTTTGTCTGTCGTTCATTCCTTCTCTTGGTTGCCTATTGCCAGGGCACAAATCGCAACAGTTGTACCTAAAAATTTCTAACTCACCATCCTTTGAGGTCCTAAAAGAATCTTCTCGACAGCTTGAAATTAGGTCACTATGGCCTTTATTCTCAGAGAAAACAGGGAATGTATAGTTGGCTTATGAAGACCTGTGATAGGTTCACTTTGCACTTCAGTGATATTGTGGCATTGCAGATAAAAAAAAGTCTGTTTTCTGGGTATATTCTGAATTGGCTTATATTTATCTACCCCTACATGACAGTCCTGATTGTTTATAGTCTACTAATTGTATGAAATAAATAATTATTCAGTATGGCCAAAGACAGCTGAACATCATAAACCTAGGGTTATTTTTTTGTGTGGCTTTTCATTATGTATCAAATTCAGCTGAGCATTTTTTCCCGTGGACCACTTTTGTTTGTCTTCTGTGTCTGTCAGAACTGTTGTGTTTTTGTATTTTCAGTGTATGATTTATACAGTTAAAAGGCAGGGGACAGCTGAAAAACTACAGTATGAATAAAGGTTTTATCAGTTCATAATATGAAGACTTGCTTTGATGCATCTAATGCAAGTTTGATTAGGAAGCATTCTTATAGAGTCCACCATTAAACCATTGGCAGGAGAATTAATGGTGTGTTTAAAGGGTTAATGATAATAGAACGAGATAGCCAGCACACAAGGCTCCGCTCATGTCAATGCAGGCCGGGCAGTTTAGGAGACGGGATAAGACATAAACCAGCCCCACTGTGGCATGAAGGTGCAGCTTAATCATGGCTGGCGGTACAAATGAACTGAGCAGGGGAGGCTGAGACGCTGCGCTATTGGCAAGTGTCTGTGGTGCAAGTTACATGTGAGAATAATTTATAGAATATTGTTGCAAGTAGAATCAATTCTGTGACTTGATATTTGTAGCTGACAGCTTCATTCCCTTTTTATAAAGCCTCATTCAGGGAAGTAAAAAGGGGGCTCCCGGGGGAGCGGCTAAATTGTGGCTGGCTTTAGGCTTAATATTGCTGTGCATTACTTGGCATGAGTGATAGCAGCAAGGGACTGAGCAGGATGACCTGAAAGTGGCGGTAGATCATGGCTACGGACCAAACTCCGAGTCTCATCACCGCTCATGGCTCCCCTGGGCGCCAACAAAAGACTCCCACTGCGAAACTGTCACTGGTGGAATTAATTGACAGCCGCTCCGACAAAATACATGGGGGCTGATGCTCCCTTGATGCCCAGCCCAGGGGATTGTGGGTAAAATGTGATTTCGCAGTTGAAAGCTTCGATCACAGGGGGAATGTGTATCTTGTCAGCTTAAATACTGGCGTGGTATTTATCTCATGTTCAGAACGGCCCCTTGGAGACCCCGTGTGGCCCCACGTTACATTGTTAGTGTTGGAAAATGCAACCCTTGTGCCAGTATGCTGGGTTTACTAATGTCATTTAATACATTTTTCATCCGCTAATATGCCCTCGGGACTCCCCATTGATTGAGTTCGGCCGTGTGTATTTGTATTCTTGGCTATGTCCAGGGAATAAGAGCCATTATGTATTTCATGAGTCTTAAAATTTCATTTTGGTTGGGAGACGCAAGGGAGTCTGTGGGGATATTGCGCTAGCACGCCAACAACCATTCCACCATTGGTAGCGCGCACCAGGGGCCCAGCTGCCTGCAGTCATTTAGTTGTTCGCATGCTGCCAACCACTACTTTTCGAACCACACGGCGTCAAGCAAAGGAGAATGGCGTAACTGTCAGCAGTTGATGCTGTTTCTTCTCCAGGTAATCTCCAGAAACTCCACTTTGTTGTCAAGTCATGTAGCTTGAGGAATGATTGATTTCTTACAACAGGTGACATCTTATTTTCATTGAATGAAATAATTTAAAAAAAAATTTTATTACTTAGTTTAGATGTAGCTGCCGAGTATGTCAAGGATACAGTTTTAAACAGGCACACTTTTTTTTTCAACTGAAATATTTTCCAATTCAATCATTGTAATAATCTGTCTCTTTTTCATTTCTTTTGTGGCAACCTAGACTAAGCTGGCAATTTTGTTTCCATTTCTTTATTATCTAGGATTCATGGCTGTACATGATCGAGTTCTTGTTCTGATGGTAGACATTTGCTGCATTTCATGCTTATATTATTTTATTTTTTAGTAATTTAATGAAGTCCCATGTTTTTTTTTTTTTTTTTTTTTAGTGTAAATGGATTTTGTGATATACAGCACTGTTATATCAAAACTGGCTGTATGCAGTCATAAGATTCATGATAATTTCATATTTTTAAATATCATTCAATATTCTTGGGAGGCAGGAGTTTAAGGTCTTTGAATTGTCCATGAGCTGGTGTAAGCATAATTTCATTTTTTCTTTAATTTCTTAAAAAGTACTGGTCTGGCATTCTGTGATGTACATTTTTTTACAGTAGAGAATGTGCCATACATTTGTTAAATTGGTTGATTTATTTTGACTTCAAAATATTCATATGAATTTTGGATATTTGACTAAAAATCATTTATTCCAGCATACCTGTAACACCAACAGAATATTTCCTGGCATATATTAAAATAAAGACACGCCCCCCTCCCAAAAGACATTTTTTATTTTGGGTGTTAACGCTCAAAAATAATTAATTTTTACCTATTAAAGATGACAGAAAATATAAATACACATTTTAAAACATTTGTTTTCAACTCCATATAGTGAAAATGGAAATTTGTCAACCATAAATGGCTGAGGAATATCCATTTAAAGCTGAAATGTATAAACTAGTGGTATTATTTTTAAATCTTTAAATATTCAACTAGTTTTGGATAATCAACATTGTTAAGAATATTTTATCTCTCAGAATACATACATGTCAAGTGGTCATAGAGCAAAGGTTTTTTGGTTATATTTAAAAAATAACTTAAATATTGTATAAGCAGACTCCAGAGACCGTTTCGAGACCATATAGCCAGGTCGAGGTTTTCCATTCACAAAAATGTCTTCCACTTTGTAAAATTACACTCTAATGTGGGGGATAAAAAACAACACTTTTTATCCAGGTACATAATGCCTAATGGCACAAAATCAATATATTTCTGGATTGGTTTCATTAATTAAGTGCTGTTTGTTAAAGTTGACATTGTAAATGTTACAGGCATACCACACTTCCACCAGAGGTTGTTTCTACTGATAACTGTCCTCTTCCTGTTAGGCTCTGTGGGTTGGTTGGGACTACTTGTCTCAGCTGTCACACTTTGAAATAAAAATTTAATATATTTAAAGAAGACATGTTCTGTTTACATTTCACGTGCTTGTGCCTACAAAATATTACTTATCCATGAAGTCCTTACCACAAAAACACCCTTGTTTACATAGTTTGCCAGGAAACAACTCTTATCCAACATACTTGAACAGATTACATTAACTTCTTCACTACATTTATACCTATGCCAGTGATGCATTTAGAAGCCCTGGTGCATTGTAGGGCTTAAGCTCCAAAGTCTGCATACCCTAACCAGCAGAGTGATTCCCTGATTGGATTCAGCACAGTGTGCACTCATACAAATCTCTGTTTTAGTTCAGGACGACTGGAAGTGATCAGATGATGGTCAAATCATGTCTGTCCAGTTTCAGTCTGTTTTATTGCTCTGAAGGCTGGACTGCTCTGAGGGTTGGATTGCTCTGAGGGCTGGATTATTCTTAGGACTAGATTGCTCTGAAGGCTAGATTGCTTGAAGGACTTGATTGCTCTGAGAGCTGGATTGCTTCGAGAGCTGGATTTGCTCTGAGAGCTGGATTTGCTCTGGGGACTAGATTGCTCTAAGGGATTGATTGCTCTAAGGACTGGATTACTCTGAGAGCTGGATTTGCTCTGGGAACTGGATTGCTTTGAGAGCTGGATTTGCTCTAAGGGATTGATTGCTCTAAGGACTAGATTGCTCTGAGAGATGGATTGCTCTTGAGAACTGAATTGCTCTGAGGACTAGATGACCTACAGGGACATCAGGCGGATCTGGATAAGATGGGTTTGTGAACATAAGATATGGCTTGAAATAATAAACTTGTTCATTTAACAATAGATCCAGTTTACCACATCTGGTGAATGCTCTACATATGTGTTCATAGTGCTAAATATATCACTGCAGCCTTAATTGTGGACTTCCATGTCACATTCCAAAGTAAAATTAGGATGTGTTTTCATTGACCAAATCAAGGTACTAAAAAACAATCAGACATCATGCAGCGAGATGAGGTTTTTATAGACCATGGAGTATAAAATTTACACAATTACATAAGCTTAAAATAAATAGAAATATTGCAGTTTTCTTGAGCAGTGTGCATGCCAAGTCATTTTGTTTTATTATGTTTAGCCCTGGTGGATAGTTTTACTTATTGTATGATTATATATCACTATAGTTAGTCAGCTTTTGTCTGTCACATCAGCTTGAAGCATGAATGAAAATTTTAACTTTGAAATGAGGAATGGTTTAAAAAGATATATTTTCAAAAGATCTTGTGCTGTAGAAATCAGGATACCATGATGCCATATGTGACAGCTTTTATATTATATTGTTCTCATTACTAAACTAGATGTAATTATCTCAGGCTATTAAATAAAATCTTCTTACACATAGAAACAGTGTTACTGGTACAAAATAGGCAGTCAGACACAGGTACAACAGATACATGTACTTGTACAGTGTAAAAGCTTTCTCATGAATTGTTGAAGCACTTGTAAGACCATTAACATTGCATATGGTGGTATGATGGACCTGCTGTACATTCAGATCGTGAATTCAGCTGCGCTGGTATGTTATGGGTTTTGAAGCTGAGGAGCTCAGTTGACGGAACAGACCAATGTTTATGGTGGCAGCATGGAGATTAAAACCATTCAGGGAACTATAAACCCCTTTTTCCATGTGGAAATGGCAAAAGGTCTTGTATTGATAACTTTGTTATTTGTATGAGTTTTGTTTTTGGGCTGGCATGTTTTGGTATAGATGGCCAGTGACAGGACTGTCACAGACAGTGGGTACAGCTGTCACATATACAGGTGTCAGCAGGCTGGTTGTAACATTTTCACAAGCCCGGTAACCTTTCTCTTGCCACAGAGCTGCTTGCTGATGGTGCAGCCAAGATGTCAGCCAGGGAAAGATGGTGGCCCGCACACCAGCCCAGTCCCCTGATCTCTGTGATTTATCAAAGCATGATGCAGCCAGTAGATTGAGGGAATTGTTTCACAGTTATTTTCTGTAGAAGTGAACATGGCTATTGATCTCTGGCCAGACAAGAACGAAAGGCGTGCCTCTCAAGATTGCATCAAGGGGGCAAAACACCAAGCGAGAAACCATCCAATTACGAGCTACTCTAAGCCAAAGGCAATGCAAAGCCCCGTTAACACCGTGGACCAATAAAACCTTGCCAGAGAGAATTAAGCCTCATATGCAGGGTCATACGCGCTGAGCTTCCAACATAATGAAAGCTTTCATTTCACACAGCCTACAAATCACATCTATACACTGCAAATCAGTTTCAATTAATTGTTGCTTGTGTGCTTGGTCCTTGTCACCATGGCTACCTATGGCCAGGCTAGTGGTGTTTTTTGATATTTCCTTATTAGTTTGATAAAAGTTTCAGGACATGGGTGACACAATGGAGCCATTTGTTCATGGAGCTAACTCGTGTTCAGAATACACAGCAGATAGTTAATACCTGCCGCCGGAAACAAGCACAAGGAAATAGTCCCATATCAATGCACATCTAAATTTCATAAAGACCCCTATTAGTTTTCATTTGTTGCTAACTGCCAATCAATAGGGGGATGTTTGGGGAGGCGAACATCTTTGTTAGGACTGCAGGTAATTTAATATGGGCGCGATGCACACCGCTCCAGCAGGCTCCCTGCAAATGCAACTCAAGTGCTTAAAAGCCCTCTTCATTACCCGGTCCCAATTAGGTGGTTACCGCCAATTCCTGTAATTCAGCCAGGAATATGGGCCAAAATTTCCTGGCCTGATCACTTTGATTGTCACAGACAATGCCAGAGCGATCACACAGCGATTGTATGGACTGGTAATTTGCAGATGGAAGGTGGTGTGTGTGCTGTAGCAGGCCAGGTTGAGCCAGGCGGAGCGTGCTTCCTCCGGTCTGATTGATGAGCTTATCAATTAGCCAGATCCTTTTTGGCAGACTTCCTTTTAGATGTGTAGTTTTGTTTGAACAGCCAGGGACTTCATACTTTGGTTCATGTGACACTGTGTAGCGGAAGAGATAGCTGTTTGTATGTGGCATATATCATAATACTATACATCACAGTGGAGATTGAATACACACTTCTAGCCAGGGTGTTGGTTTCCTCACCAGTCTGTTTCTATTTATTACTCGCTGCTCTGTTCTCTTTGATTATACATTCATATTTACTGTGTTTTATGACTGTGTTTGTGCAGGTAGAATACCAGTAAAAACGCCCAGGTAACTCCAGCAGGTAGAATGCAGTGAAACAGATGATGTGGGTCACAGTAAATACTGTCAGTAATGTGATGAAACTTAGTCTGCTCAACAAACAGTCTGGTGTCAGGAAGCTTTCAGTAGTCCGCTGTAATGATTTTACAGGAACTTGTTTTATTGTGTTGATTGGTAAATTATCCAGGTAGTAACCAACCAGGTATTGTTGACAGACAAATATTTCATAGATCCTTATTACCTGACCAGGATCAGTAACCATGGAGACTGGATCACACAGCCCACTGAATACGAATTTTAACAAAGTTAAAAAGGTCTGTTTCACCCCAGAGTGCATCAGAAAAACAGTAAATGTGTAAGTATCTTTGTTGTCAATGGAAGCCAAGTTTATATACCTTCCTTTAAAAAAAGCCCAGGTAAGCTACAGGCTAAGCAGCAGATTATTGATGCATCTGTGTGAAATGAAAAGAGAAATGTGCCATATGAAAATTTTGATTTAATTAGACAAGAGAGAAGCTTGCCTACTGATCGTATGTATACCTGCAGAGCTGTTTTATGCTTTCCTTGAGGCAGCAAATTAGCTGCAGCACATTTCTTTCTGAATCCACAGAAAACAGAATGGCACTGGATACCGGCTGCCTTGATCCACAGGGAGCAGGTATATGTGGTAATGCACTAGTCCTGTTTTAGTTGCTCAGGGGACTCCATAGTGATTCAGGCTACAAAGAGATCACAGGGTGATGTCCCAGGCGGGTTACACAGGAATCTGTTTGTTCACAGGTACTGTTTTCCTAAGAGACACAAAAATGTTAAGGCTGGGGAAAGCTGCTTTTAAGTATTTATAGGCACAGGCAACTTCCTCAGTGAAAGAAAAACATGGAGTAAGTGGAATACAAAAGGTATTCAGTTAAAAATTGTGGTATTTTAGAAAATGCATGCCCAGACACTCTTTGTACCTGGACAGACTCTTTGATGTGGTGTTTCTGGCCATCAGTACATTTTTAACATTTTGACTGGCCATCAGTACATTTTTTTTACATTTTGATTTACAAAAGATGCATTCATTATGTCGATATGGTGCCAGTGACACAGACAAAAATGTAGACTCTATAAAACAGTGGCTGTCCATGCAGGACACTGGCTGCCACTGACCTATCCTTATTTCTCTCAGATGAAATGAACCAAATTAAAGTTTGCAAGTCAGATATATCTCTCAATGTGTTGGTTAACTTTGAATTCACATGGTCCAGCATATTGCAAGTACATCAATTAGCTGTTGGCCAGATGTTTCTCAGTCTGTATCACACAGTCATGACATGTATGAAACAGTTCAACAGTTGTATAGGAGCTTGTATGTTTCTTCATCTTGTTAGTTCTGTTTCAGATAGCTGGCTTTTTTGTGAAGAAACATATATATGGTGGAATAAGAAAAAAAACACAAGTTTTTTAAATACTCTGCACAAAATGAAATGCTGTGTAAATTATTTATTGCCATAGGTACTCTAATAATGGAGAGCAATATCCTAAATAGAATTATGTGATTCACTCAAGGTTTTAGTTCATGCACTTTTAATTCTAAATAACACTAGTAAATGTGTTTTTTTATCTTTATGATGCTCTGGTTGTTCACATAGAGCAGCCTATGTATAGATCACTACTGTTAGCAAACGTTTAATTATATGAAATATTCTGTGTAAAATATTTTGATACATTTAATTTATGCAAATACAAATAAAAAAAAATTTTATTTTCTGTCCGTGTTTACAACATAGTAAAACATTAGCTTATGGCTATTCTCACAGATGATATATAACAGATTATAAAAAGACACATCAATATTAAAAATAGATAAATGGTCATCTGTTTTAAGCAGTATTTAATCAACAGTAATTAAATTTTTTTATGATACATCTTTCAACATATAATTTTCCCAACTGTACATGTGCCATATAATGACATATTAACCAAAGCCATTTTTAGCTCAGCTGAAGGTAGGTAATCTGAGCTATAGCAATGGCTTGTTGTCCGTCGTCCGACCATCCGTTAACTGGGTACATTTTAAACCTACGAATCTCCTCATGTGAATCTTAAATTAAACATGCACTTGAGCGTTCTAAATTCTCCTAACAAACTCAAAACTGGGTCACTGTAACTTTTTTTCCCATAGAGAAATTAAGGAAAACCCTCCATTTACATTTAATAGCTGTTATTACACTTCAAGACTGCCTAATATCAAAAGAGCTGTTGTTGTTTTGTTTATATTTGGGATAAATATTCCTGCAAATATTTCCGGCCATTTTTGTGTAATTTGTAGAAGTTATGGACATGTATCTTGTCAAACACAGTAGGAGAGATAATCTGTTTAAGATACTGATTTCTTTCTACCCAGTTAATATATTTAGTTAAGATTAAATTGTTTACCAGATATTAGATAAGTGTTTTGTAAATTTTTAATTGTTCAGCATAAATGTAAAACCATTACCAAAATTTTTTGTCCAACTTTCACCATGACACATTGCTTTTCTATAAGCACTGTTGATTCTAGACTCTTTGCTACATTTTGGATTTTGTTTTGTATTACAGTAGGTTACAGTGATTAAAGTGCTCTTTTATTTATGTGTCCATAAAGTGATATGTCACTTTAAAAGTGTGGATGTTAATGATGTAAGTAATGCATGCCAGAGGTACCCCAGCTTAAGAGAGTTCAAAACTCTTTGCATTCTTTTTAAACATATATAAATTTCAGTATTTAATTAAAGTTGAGAAATCTTTAATAATTATCTTGAAGATTTTGTTCATTCCTCATCTAACTGATGTGTCTACCTTATTTGGAAAGGGATTTTTAATCAATTTTACTGAATCAGTTATTTTAGGTGATAAAATTAAGCATGTATTTTAAATTGAAAACCTGTATCCGCTCCAAAGTACAAAATTTTTATATTGTACAGTGTAAAAATGGTGATCTAAGGAGTGACCCAGAAGATACCATGCTGTGGCATTAAGGAATCTTTATCACTAAAAGTTATTTCCTTTAAAAATAGTTGAAAAATTGTATTATCAAAAAACAGTTAAATACATGGGTATGTATAATTTGACATAAGAGCCAAATTGATAAAAAATAATGATGCAGTTTTTAATTCTAAGTAATCTTATATTTTCAGATATATGACTTTAATAAATGAGATCAAAAGTAAATGTCTTCATAACTTTCCTGTCTCAGCAGAATGGGAAAATACAGGAATCAGCATTGTGTTTCCATCTCTCTATCTTTAAATATTTGATGATACTAAATCAGCATATATTTTTCTTGTTATATTTTACATTCACAAATATATGATTTATTTAAAAATTGAAAAAAATGATATAATAATAAATGGGGGATCTGATACAAACAATTAGTCATACACCTGCCTAAACATGCATCTAATCATCGAATGTTCCCAAGCAACATCGCATGTATTTGGAACTAAATGAAAGGAGACTATATATGTAGGCCAGACTTATTAATAATATTGCCAAATGGCTGCAGCATTAAGATTTACTAGTGCAACACCATTAAAAAAATATTAAACTTTTCTGTATGCCAGGATTTGATAACTTTGTCATAGTCAGCTGAGTGAAGTGACCCATGTGTCCTTTGTTACTGTTATTTTTAGACTGGTGATATTTTTTGACTGGTGATATTTTTAGACTTGATATTTTTTTACTGGTGTTTTACTGGGAATAGACAATGATCCTCAAAGGTGGTTTGTTGTTGACATTTCACATGTTAATTGTGGGTAACTGATATTATTCATCAACTGGTCATGGCTTACATTTCCAGTGGCTGTGAGGGTTTGTCAGTGTTGTCCAGTGTCATTTGTGTCTATGTTTTGTTGGTCAGACTCTCAACACAGTTGTGAGCTCTTCAGGATACTCAGCCTGTCAACTGAGTCCCTCTTGTACATAAAAATAGCGGGACATTGAATGGCTGCAGTTGGTCAATCCCAGTGGACCAGATTCTCTCTCTCCCTGTCTGTGGCCATCTTGAGTGGTATTGTAATAATGAGGTGCCAAACATGGGCTTCCACGCAAAATGTTAAGGCTCTCATTACGGAGATTACCACAGCTTAGCGGGCCCAGCAACCCCTGCACCCATTGTAATTGTCATGCAACTCTCTTGATACGCTTACAATTATGTTGCCTGGATCAACACCATAGTGGAGTACTGACCAGTGAAAATGTTCCATTTAATTCGGGTATGGGAGTAATCTTATTTATTGGCATTACTAGCAGGTTCTATAATGTATTTATGGGCGTAATTGATCCATTATGGCAGGCTTTCCATCAATCATATTGGTGGACACACACACAGGGGGATAATGTTATTGACAGCTTGTAGAGCGGGGCCAGGTGACGTGTGAATGCTCTTCTCATTCCATAAAGGCTAAGCGCAACCCCATTTGTGCCAGTCGCTGCCCTCGCTGCACGGCATCGCAGACCTCCAGTCTCTCCTACTCCCTGTCATTCGTCTGCCTGCAACTGTAAGCCTACCTTCAATCCGCCAGGTCACAGTGTGGAACAAGACTTAAAGGGCCTTGGAATTGGATTTTATGCAGCTTGTTGTTAACAGTATGGGATTTTAACTAGTCTTTAGCGTCCTCTTATCCCGGTTTGTTTAACGGACATGATCACCCTGCCTGGTTGTGAGGGAGGCCTGGAGTGAAACAGATGACATACTTGAAGGATATACAGGTGATAGCTACATCACGGCTTTGAGAGTGTACAGGTATCACAAACCACATGAGACAGGATAGCCTGGGGCTCTGGAGGGAGTGATTGACATATAAAGTGTTGTTAATCATTAGTCCAGTGGAGCCCTCTAGTGCACCTGACACTGAGCAGGAGTTGGTGATATTTAACACACCACATACTTTTATAGGAATGGTCGGTCTGATATTGTCATACAAACATAGACAAGCCTTTCACACAGGAGCTCTAGGACATTGTATGTGCTCAGAGAGTATCATCCACAGGTGAAAGTAAATAACGTAACACAGGAACATCTTACACTGGCGTGTGAAGCCCTCAGTGTGCTGATCTGTGGAAGGTGTAAACACACCACCTGATCAGTGACATGTTGATAGACCTGTTAATACACCAGTCTTGCTACACAGGGATGGAGTTACATGGCTGTTTACAGCTGTCAGACAGTATCCTGAGACCAATAACATAAACACACTGGTAAGTCAGATATATGTGTGATTATGTTATAAGGATGCCAAGGTGTTCAGCTTTTTATGTTAAATATGTTGATTTTATGTGGAATCATATGATGGCATTTACATAGTAGTTTTGTCCTTGGCTCATGAATGTATATCCATCCATTGTTGTATGTTGTTCTTTTTTATCAGTATTCTGTTGGATGAGTAATGTATTGATACTCCCCAAAAATGTTCCTGACATGTAAATTCCCTAGTAAAATTTGGAATTTAAAGAAAATTAAAAAATAGTATCTTCATTATAAAATTTAACTGTTATTCTTTGATATATCAGATTCCATCCAGGTTTTGAAAATTGGTTCAATATTCAGAAATTGACGCATGTTTCTAATTAGTCTTGTTTATATCAGAAAGCTCATGGAGCAGATTTAATTCACAGAAACAACCACATATGTAAAGTGTTTTGATTTTAATCTTATTGAGACAGGAGGTGTATCCTATGGGCTACCTTACCTAATTAGGTCTAAGTGCATTCTTGGTTAATTTTTTTAAAAATTTTACATTTAGTTTATTTGTTAAATTTTAGGTTCCATTACAGAGACAAAGAAAACACTTCTGACATTTGGGTCTTTGGACATTTTCTAGTTAAACCTGTAATAAACATGACAAAGTATTTAAACATATTGCATTTTATATATTATATTTTATATAGTTTTATATATATTACACATTTTAAATATTTGAAACTGTCACTGACCTACCTGAGTGCTGTTGAGCTGAGCTCAGCACTGTTTTGATTGTTAAAAGTTGGACCTGACAGGCTGCACCTAGGAGCTGTTCCAGCAATAGAACAGGGTAAAAGTCTGAGACTGATGGTGGCAAGCAGGGCAGGGTGAGGGGGCATGATTTGAGTTTCTTGTCCTGAACCAGCTCCTGAATGGAAGACTTGTCAAAGCAGCCTGACTGATGTCTAGGATCTGTGCAAGCCAGCAGGCGGCCATATTCATAACCAAATCTTTTACACTTCAGCTAACTGAAATCTATTGATCCAATATAGCAAGGTGTCATGCTGCCAGCCGGGCAAAAAACCATGATTAATCGGGAGATAATATGCGGGCTGGGAAAAGTGTCAAAAGACACTGGAGGCATAATAGGCAGAGAATGCTGTTTATTGTCACCTGTCCCATAAATACCAATTGTGCCAATATTACATAAAGCAGGTCCAAAGCAGGCTCAGAATGCACAGGATGACATAACACCCCAGGCTCCTTAGCCAGTTTTAGCCTCACGATATGTAACTATTTGTCATTAATGGTGGCCAGCATTCCAGCACCAAGAAGAAGGTTCATTTTCTGGTGTTTTCTTGTGTCAAAACTATCTCCCTGCAGATATTGCGTCTTGTCAGTCCATGTTAATGGTTCATTGAAAAAAAAGTGACACATAATGTGCTCTTGCGCATATTTTTACTGGTTCTGTATGGATTGTGGTCAAAAGGCAAAATTTTTTTAAAGCGACCGTAATAAAATGTGTCTATGTTATAAGTGATGTTGACATGAAGTGCACATGGCAGTGTATGTGGTGTTGGGTGGCGTGACAGTATAGTTGGTCTAGGAATATTGTAGGCCCAGGTTTTCTGTCCCAGTTGGATGCACAAAGGGATCATCTCCTGATCTTCTCAAATCAGTTTTGCGTTTGACTGTAAACTTGGAAGCTTCAGCTGGCTGTGACATAAAGAAGTAGATTGCTCAATATGCAGCCATTTGTAAAAGAAGCTGACACAGGCTGGCAGCAGATGGTTGCACGGCCAGTATTTGATTAGAGCACAAGTTTTCCAGGACAAGTAGTGGAGCCTCCTCACCACTAGCTAGCACTTAAAGGTCGTCTCAGGGTCTCATCTAACAGGGAGACGCTGTCCTCAGAGGCCCCTTGCGCAGCTGTCGTCAGATCATCAAAGATGGTGGCGTTATTGACTTTTTGTTCAGAAGATTGTATCGCTGTCGGGTGGCTTGTGACCTAAGTGGATTTGCGTGACAACCATAAATCTAATATTTGTGCATAATTGAGCTTCATTTTCTAAATTTGCATCAGAGGCTGGTCCCCAATTGAATGAGCGGGGTGCTGCGTGTGTGCCTAAGCAGGTTAATACAGTTACCTGTTCCGTGGCACCAAGTGGCCACATTGCAGCCATGCCACGGCCTGGCTACGATGTTGTGCGGCTAAATAGCCCACTAGGTCTCTTCTGGGCCATGCTATGCATGCCTTGGGGCCCCCAGTCCATGAAGCTCCAATCAACAGCCTCTCATAGGAGGGGACCAACGGCTCTCACCGGCACAGCCATTATACAGATGAGGCTCATTGCATTCTAATGTCCCTATGTTTTTTAGGTGTTAGCAGGTTAATGTTTTTAGGGAGAGTTACACAGGAGGGTGTTCCCTGCCAGATTTGGCTTATTTTACCACCTCTTTGTTAATGCTTGAACTTCTGCAGAGCTATTAGATCAGGGTTCGTGACCAAGAGTAAGAATCAGCTAAGCCTGCAGGCTCATTGCTGTCAGTCAACCAATTGTGATCCCTTGATGAGGTGTTTGCAGGCTGATATGAGCAGCCACCATTGGAGCTTTAGCAGCACTGGAACTTTAGCAGCTTACCAGGAGGAAAGGGGGAGGTAAAGGTTGTCATCCAGAAAGTCACATTGCTTTTGCCCACAACCATTATGTTTCACAGTTCATCATTACAATCATATATGTCATGTGACTTAGTCTGTCGCTGTCATCTTGTGTCACATGACAAATCAATCATCACTGTCATGTGTCACATGACTTAGTCTGCCACCACCATCTTATGTTATATGACATGGTCTGTCGCTACCATTATATGTCATATGACATAGTCAGTCACAGCCCTCTTTGGTCTCTTGGTTTCCCTTCCTTAAAACTTGGTCTTTCCCTCCTCTTCTTATGTCTTCCCTCCCTTGTTGGCATCTGTAGTTGGTGTCTGTGTGATTTCTTGTAAACCACTATATATTTTTTTCTTGAAATTTAAAAAAAATGGTTTCTACCAATATCTTGGACATGTTAAAAAACCGGTGACCTTGACTTTCATTTTAAAGGTTTAATAAGCTGAGTTTTAAAGTATTACATATTTGTTTCTCAAATGTGGTACAAATTGTTACACCCAAATTCATGAACAAGTTGCTGATATGGTGATTTTCACACACATATGCACATACACAACCTCTGACGGATACATGGAAACACAACAGTTTCAAAATCTTAGGAGTGATTTTTCACACCTATACAGGCACATGGAAACACAGCTTTATAGGGATTGTGTTTTATGAAATAAACAACTGTTCACCCATTTTCTGAGTAATGTCCAAACTTGTGTAGATATTGTTGCATTTGTCTGCATAGTATCTTCATCATTATTATATTTTCTGTTTTCATATTCATAAAAAAATCCCTTATTGTCTTTAAAAAAGGCATTACATGAATCTTTTGTCAAATACAAATCATTTGAAAAAAGCAGTATAACAGTTTGTGATATTTGCAGGCAACTTCTACCAACTGGGAACCTTGAAACAAATGTCAAACAGATTTGTGATCTGATCAGAATGATGGTCCAGTGATGAAGCAGTCATTTATTTTCCTGGCTGATTAATGTTGATATGATTATAACTTTAATGAATTCTAGACTCAGGCTTGCTTATCACACACCTCATCTCCACTGCCTCAGGCTGGCCCAGAAAAATTGTACTTATTGTCTTTTTGTGGTTACAGCCCTAATTTGCAGAAGCAAGAATTGACAAGTATGGCATGGGCATTGTGGCAGTGCTGGAAAGACTGATGTATTTGTGGAGCTGATGCTGCTATGGTCTTTGCTGGCAGCCAGCTGATTCATGCAGAGTCAGCACTTCCAGAGAGAGCAAGGCTGTCCGGGGCATCAGTTACCAAACACAGCGCTGGTCCCTCTGCTGGCAAGCTTTTAAACTGTTGGGTCGTGTTGGGCATGCGATCTGTTTTATACACAGTTTATCAGATTGTGGCATATCCACTGAGGCCTCATTATAGCCAGGCCTGTTTTGCTGGCTCTCTGGCGCGACAGTTGCGCCTCTCTTGGGAGGCGTTTGGAGTCATCCTCCAAAATTGGTTAGGGGAATAGGGAATATTTCACTAATTCCTGGAGTAATTCCAAGGGATCTGTCCTTATTGCCTGTGACACGTTTCAGAAATAGGGGGAGTGACTGCTCATCACTTATTGGCTGAACTTTGCTGCTGGCTGGGTGAGGGGAATAATGCCTGGCTTGTCCACATGTTGATGTACACTGCCCACGCCCAGCCTGGCTTGTAATTACATTAGCCACTAATGGCAGATATGGTGAATATTATCCCGGCTTGGGTCATTGATGTTAGCAGTAGATCTGTGTTGGAGAGATGCAAGTGGTATTTGTGTCATACCCGTTGTGATATATTATCCCCAGGAGTGACGTATTACCCGTAACTTAGAGCAGGCCAGAGACTTTACTGGAATTATTTTGTCATCATTGGCTGAAGCTGGTGATTGGTGGGCTTCTATGGGAGGCCATGTAATTTGTGTTTTCATTATATTCAACAGTCCTACATCACCCACCTCATCACCTCACAACGCCCTGTCAAAATGGCATCACTGGCTTTCACTAGAGGTGCTTCCATGGTCCCTGCAGTACAAATACACCTGTCTGATTTTTGTATATGCATCCTTTGCTGCCTTGAAGCTTTGAGATTGTGTTTCTTAATAATACCTTTGAGGATTTCATGTTCTGACTGATCTGTATAAGATCTTTCAGTAAAGATTTATCTGGTGTTAAATTGTAAAAGAAACTTGAGGATGTATTTGCACAAGGCTGCATTTCTTGAGCCCAGACAGTAAGATCTGATATAGAACTTTCATTTCTGAAGCTCTTCTTTACCAGTGACCATTTTTTCTTAGCAGTGACATCAGATCGGGAGAAAGGTCAAATTCTTTGAGTACAGTTAACACAATCACGCTGCAAGAATCATGGCATTTGTTTTGACACCATTAAGATATATTTCACAATGTAAACTTGAAAAGATTTAAATATGTGAAAGAGTAAATCAATCAGCTGGTGATCAGTCAAGCAGTATCTGTGTCATTAAATTTGCTTTGTTGTCTGGGACATGGAGAACCATGTGTAATACAGCTATTTTTGACAAGAATAAAGCAACTATTTGTATTTATGTTTGCACTGTAATGCATGGGTGTCTTGAGGGAGCTGTGCGGGGCAGGGTGTCTTATTTTAGCTGATATTGGTGGCTGCTTATCCCATCTTTGTAACATGTCACATTTTATCCTTTCAAGCAGCTCCTGTGTTATTTATGGTGATTTCTTAATGCTGCAAGGGCCAGACCTGGTCTCTGTGTCAGATCTGCTGCTAAGTATATGGCTATCTGGGGATGTGCTGGCCAAGAGATGTAGCAGTGACTGGCATTACCAGCGACAGGCTGGCCAGCCCTCAAGCTCCTTGTTCAGTGCATTGCCAGCTTAAGAAAATGTGAAGTATATACCAGGACTATGTCCAATCCCACTTCCATGGTGGCTGGAGCCTCACTTTGACACCAAATGAATTTTGTTGGATTAATAGATCCCTCTGGATCAGCCCATGTCCAAACCACTGAGCAGAGTAATAAACATGGCCACAGCCAGTAAGCCAGTGTTATTCTTTATCTTGGAGAGTTCTCATTCATACAGGCTTATTTCTTTATACACGATCTGAATTCATTTGAATTAATTAAATTTGAAACCATGGTTGAAAAGAAAGAAAAAGTTGTAATTTATTGTGTTAACGTTAACTCTGATTGGTAAAGATGTACATATTTTGAATGATGATGAACATGAGGATGTAAAGTTCCACTGGAAGACCAATGGAGTTTCATTGTGATTAACCCTGCATGTTATTATTTGTCATGTAGTCCATGTAATTTACTTGTATTCCAAGAAATTTGCCTGTTTTTTATCCCTGTTAGTGCAGTAGTTTAATACTGTTAAGTGTGTACAGGGATTAATTTTGTATTGCTTTGGTAGCTATTCTCGCCAGCTACTCTCAACAGTGATCAGTAAGTGTTATGTAAATCAGGGTCATGGGGCAGGATCATTATAGTTCTCACCCAAAGGTGTCATACATAATTGACGTGCTTTCCTGCAGGTCTGGGTGCTGGTATCACCCAGTGGGATTTACATAGGCTAACCTTGAGAGGCCGAGATAGAGTTGTTGGACACACTGCCATTGCTGCAAGGTTTTCTGTGTTTTGGTAATCCTTTGTCAGTCCTGTCCTGCTTCATTAAGCACATAAATAGGATCCCCATAGGCAGTCTGATGGGTGGTGCAAGAACTCCGATTAACACCATTTAACTCATCCTAACCAACTGGCAGGGCCACCAAGCAGTTGAAAATGCCTCCCTTTATACATTGGTAGCCAGTAGGTCGTGAAATCTCCCGATAACACCGCCAGTCACCTGGAGTGTTATTTATTGCTGTAACCCTTTCTGGATCTTTTGATCCCCTAATTGCCCATTGATGCGGAAGGTCTTGAGGGTAAGCGCAGTGTAGTTACACACAGAGGCCTGGGGCCAGAACCATTCCGGGTTGTTATTGCAAGCAATGAATGGCGAGCTCTACCAGCGCAGGACCTTGTTGGTGGCTGTTTTGGAGCTTGCTTTGGTTTGGCTGGTCGCTGTGTAAGTGGTCAGGTGAGCCAGGGCCTGACGACTTCATCGATGACCAGAGAACCTGCTTATGGTCAGTGTTTGGGTGAAGTTGACTTGAGCGTGTTTGAACAGAGATTAACCCATGATCACTGTGGTTCAGGATGAGAGTCAACTTAAGTCATGGTTGTACACCATTAATAGAAAACAAACAGCTGTGTTGTCCTAGGAAAAGCCAGGAGAACGCAGTCAAACATATTGGTGAGGTTGGATGGCAGGCGGGTGGGCTTTCACTCGTGCAAGAGGTATAAGTGACCTCACAGCTAAGTCCCTTGATGTTGTAAGGTGCTCATCACAGCCATATAGTGTTTTCTGAAGACTTTATGTACTATGCACTTGAGTGGGAAAAGGCAGCAGTTGTGGCCACTTGAGATCGCTGTCATTTCACGCTGCTTGCCCCTTCAACTAGAGGGGCCTTTCACTGCAGGTGGTTTCCTTCCTCCATTGTCAGCCAGGACTTGGTTTATTCACTTGGGTCTTTGATGTTCTGCCACAGGATGGGTCTAGCTCTGATTGGATTCACTCAGATTCAGACCTTAAGGATCCTCAAGTTCTGACAACAACTCACCACTTGTTCCCAGTGCACAGATTAATAGAGAAGAAAGCGTCCCGACTGAGCGGCCGTTATTTCACAATTGTCCGTTGTGGATTAAACACTGAGTGAGAACACTGTACTTGATTGATATTGAACAGCGAGCTCACAGGTATCCATATTATCATGGCAGTATGATGGAATAATCATGGGCCCAGGTAAGTTCTTTAAAATGTAAACTGCTGGAGAGGACACCATATCAGGTCAATACAGAGTAGTGGTGGAGGATTCACAGATGAGATGCTGTTATACTGTAAAATAAAGTCATCTTCTTTATGTAGCAGCTTGTTCCATGACAGTATGCACACTGGGTTTCATCTTGTGAAGGGTGTAGTGTATAGGTTTTGTAACTTTCAATCCAGTTTTAATGGTCAGCATAGAGCCTGGAGCCATGTTAGCCACACAAATGTGTCTGGCTTGGACAAAAAGATGGCAGACTTTTGTTGTAAGCTGAGTTTTGTGGCTTTACTTGGCTTACAATATGTTTGCTGGCTTAAACAGACCTGAAAACCCTATTCATTTGACGATGATACAAAGTACACGGTTCATTAAAAAAAGTTATATTACATGTGACATACTGCATCCATTTAACATTTAACTAGTTTTTGATTAAATATTGAGTATAGTTTATCCTGGTGGTTTCATAAGCCAACACGTTCATACTTAAACAATCACACCGTTTCCTGTCAGCCACTAGAAACAAAAAATAACAAAACCTGAACATCTGTTTTGGCCATTTTCAATTTTAAACTAGCTATTTTGTATAAAAATTTTTCTAAAAACAAGCTGGGCTGCACAAAATCGGCTCACTGTGGCTAAATGAAATATCAGCAATACTTCTTGATAAACTAGGCTAGGCTTGACTTGATCTTTACTTGGCTGACGGCGGCACCAAGCTCTAAGTCGGCAGATTTCTAAAGTTAGCCAGTGACGTAATTTAAGTTACATGTGGTCACTCTCTCACATGTTGGTGTTCAAATATTGAAATATAAGTGATTTATTTACAGGTCACAAATGTATGCTGTCCATTAAAGTAAAAGATTTATTAATGTTCAATTTTGGGACCATTCACTTTAAATCTTTAGCTGATGTAGGTGACATTGACAGGAGACAGTGTCAGGACCAGATCATACAGATCTGACAGTATAAAAAAGGCCAGTCACAGACAAACAGACTGTGTCATACATGAAGTCACAGACAAATGGACTGTGTCATACATGAAGTCACAGACAAACGGACTGTGTCACACATGAAGTCACAGACAAACAGACTGTTTCATACATGAAGTCACAGACAAACAGACTGTGTCATACATGAAGTCACAGACAAACGGACTGTGTCATACATGAAGTCACAGACTAACGGACTGTGTCACACATAAAGTCACAGACAAACAGACTGTTTCATACATGAAGTCACAGACAAACAGACTGTGTCATACATGAAGTCACAGACAAAAAGACTGTGTCATACATGAAGTCACAGACTAACGGACTGTGTCACACATAAAGTCACAGACAAACAGACTGTTTCATACATGAAGTCACAGACAAACAGACTGTGTCATACATGAAGTCACAGACAAAAAGACTGTGTCATACATGAAGTCACAGACAAACAGACTGTGTCTTACATGAAGTCACAGACAAACGGACTGTTTCTGCATGAAGTCACAGACAAACGGACTGTGTCATACATGAAGTCACAGACAAACGGACTGTGTCATACATGAAGTCACAGACAAACAGACTGTGTCTTACATGATATCACAGACAAACGGACTGTGTCATACATGAAGTCACAGACAAACAGACTGTGTCATACATGAAGTCACAGACAAACAGACTCTGTCATACATGAAGTCACAGACAAACAGACTCTGTTGTATACATGCAGTGAACTCCCTTTGCGTCTGTCCATTCAGCATTCAGATTCTCACCTGCATTTTGAGTTAAAAAAAGGATGGTTTGTTGGGTTCTGTGGCTGTCCCATCTTTCTTGATGCCTGTCCATTTTGCTTTCTGGACTGTCTTAATTTACCTAAATATCATCTGATGCCATTCAAGTTTGGTACAGTAGTATCCCTGAAAAATAGCTTGATGGGATTGCCCTTTGAAAGTGAGTCTATCCGTCTGACATACCATCAAGCAGAGTCCTTAGGACCACATGCTTTGGTTTCTTGATGACTGCTTCACTCTGAGTTTGTACAGTCATTGCCATCCTCTGGAGAATCTTTAATAGGATAGGATTTTACTGTTTCTGTCCAGTTGACTATAATTCATTACACTAGTTTCTTGATAATAACTGCATCGTCTGAATATTGCCAGACTTCATTTAAAGTTGGTGCAATCTGTCAACCAAATACACCACATACTAGCCTCCTGATGATAATTTGCCCAGACCAGTTTCATTCAAATTAATCAAATAAATTTGGCAGATTTTTGAATATTTGAAAATTTCCTTCAGAGTATTTATTTATTCTGTTCTGGCCCTTGTAGGTAATTTCTGACAGATCCCTAATTAGAGGACATAAATTCAATGAATTTGTTTACTAATACTTGTTTCCATTTATTAGCAGCAAAGTAATATGTATAAATTTTATCATTAGAAAGGTGAGTAATATCATCAGCGCTTGGTACTTTATGATGATACTGAGTGACAGGACTTATCAGCCGGGTCTATGGACGTGTTGTTTGTGGTGCTGGCATGGTGACTGAAGACACCAAACCCACCAGCTATCATGGTTTATATGCAGCAGATGGTGAATGTTCACACAAGGCTGCTGTGAAGACCGATGGCCGCCGACCAGCCTGCATGACTTTGGAATATTGACACATGGTTTTTACCATTGTGTACCATATCCTTTCCCCTACTTTTTCAGCTGAGAGAGTATTTTTTTAGTGAGAACACGGGGCATTTGATGAAATTACCATTTTTTGGCTGACAGTATGGGCAAGAAGACATATGATCATTGCTGTTTGGTATGATTTTGACTTGTGGTTAATCCATTTATGTGTGAAGTCCAGTTCCTCTCAGGAAAGAAACCCACATTCCCCCCATTGGTTTTCACTTTACTTTAGAACTTGAATGTTTCTTTGTCAAATGTTGTGTTTTTTATGAATGATAATAAAGAAAATCTGTCAAGTTACACATTAATCCTTTGGTCGGTGAGGAGAACGTTTTTATACCTCAGATGTAACCATTCAGTGACAGGAATGATGGAATGTATTTAAAAAAAAAGACCCCACATGCATCAAATAGGCTCTGTATTCCTGGGATTAAGTATCTCAGGTTTGAACCACTTTGATTTTTTTATGAGCATGGGATCTCACAATATTAATGACAATAGTTGTGGTTTGCTTTGTCAAATATCCTTGTTCTGTGACACCAAGCTCAGATGAAGCAGTCAAACATGGTTGATCCAAACTACCAGTAGAAGCGGACCCTTTATTTACTGAAGTAGTTCTAGTTACCAGGGCTGGCCAATAAGTTTGGTCTTTGGTGTTATGTAGCACAGGTCAGACAGCAAAGTGCATGAATTAGTCAGATTACCCTACTGAGCTTTGTCTGTCATGTCATCCAATAAGTCAAGTGAGCATGACTGACCAAAGAGCCAGGCCAAGCTACTGGATAAATAGTCCATGCTTGTACATGTTGTGTTCAGCTTAGATCAGGCCTTTTAGGAAACCTTCAGTTTACAAGGTGTGCTGTGGTTCTGGTGTAACATCTTTCATCAGGCAGTCCCCTCAATCTGTTCCCAGTTCCTATTCCTGAGGGTGTTTTCTTTGGGTTTTCAGACGGGTTGGGGGATAAAAGGCAGTTAAGCTGGCCCTATTGGCCGTTTATCACCAAAGCTTTCTTACACAAATTTTTGATGTGATTATCCCTGGATCTGGCTGGAGAGTGGGTTGAGATTGTGTGCCCTTGCATGCATGAATAAATAGACAGGTTTATTGGATGGTTGGTTGCCTTACTAAATCTGCCACCAGGTGTGGCCAGTACACTGATTCATGTTTACCAGCCGGCTTACACCCACTGAAAATAATGCTTGTTCCCAGACATATGGCTTCTCAAACCTTCGGCTAATATTGACAGGGGACAGTTGAAAAGCTTTTGTAGTAACCATGTAATCCTGTGTGATCACAGCCTCAGGCTGAGTGTTACCTGTCATCTCATGAAACTTGTTCGTCCCTGTGTGAAAACCAAGGTAATTGTACATATAGAGTGTAATAGTAAACTGTCCGTGGGTAGTGAGCCTGTGTTAAGTACAGTTTATAATACTGGGGATGTTGTGTGGTTCATCAGATGCTGGTCTGGCTCTTGTCAATCATTGTATTATAATATTTGATAGGTCCACTAATCTTGTTAGCAGGGAAGGTTCATATATGCCGTATGTTTTATATGGTAAGTCAAAACGTAGGGGGAATCACTAAACTGAAAGGTTTAAAAATTAGGTTCCATTTAATGATTTATAAACAATGTGAAGATGCATGGCCAGAAGGATTTAGCATGATAATCTTGTATCAGAGGAACATTGAGCTGTTTTATCTGTTGCTACGGTACCTGAGGTCATTCTATGGTTTTCTGCAGGCAAGATTAGTGGTCTTTCAATGAATCAACAAGCCAAGTGCGTCAGCTAACTTTGAACAGGGGAAGCTGTGGGCCACATTACTGTGTCTTAACTAATGGCTTTGTGGGCTCGTCCTCATTGCATTTACAGACTGAAGGCCATGGGGTTTGAGATTAACAGTCTAGTATTGAGAGTATGGGGATCAGGCAAATGTCTCATGTTGCTTGGAGATGTAATGTATTAACGCTGCAGAGGGACTCCATTTGTTGTTGTGGTATGAGCCCCAGGGGAGTTTCTCCATGTCAAAGTGACCACTAATTGTATTTGGGGTTACCCTCTGGCTGCAGCCAGCCAGCAGGCAGACTTCTCTGCCAACATAACATAAATGTTACAATAAAATATTCATAATGATGTGTCCCTGTGGAGGCACGAACGCCTTTGTGTGCCCAGCATTGGACTTGCGCCTTATTTGTGCAGCCAATAAAAGATTCATCAATATTTTGGGCCCTTGGTTCTATTTGACAGCATCAGGGGAGCAATTAAGTTGATTGCATGAAGTGTAATTTGGAAACAATACTTCACTGGCTGTGTAGGCCATTGTTGAAATATTGCATATGTATACATGGTCTCTTTTTAAACCCACTGAGCTCACAGAAGCATTGGTCAAAATACTGAACAATGCTGTTTTCTCTGTGCCAGTTGACACTTCCATGAATAACAGATGGCTGATAGATCCCCAGTCTGCCCATGCTCTCACTTGACTGCTGTGCGAGGCAGGCAAATATGCTTGATACATAAGTTATACATCACTGGACCTGTCTGGATGTGAACAGCATCCAGGTTTTGTTCCGGGTCATTATTCAGAATGTCACAAGTTCTGCAGAACATCAATAAACTGATATTAGTCTAAATGTCCCTGCTTGCTTCTCTGTATGTTATCAGATTGTTACTGTACATGCCTACCTAGGATATCAGATTGATACTGTACATGCCTACCTAGGATATCAGATTGATACTGTACATGCCTACCTAGGATATCAAATTTTTACTGTAAATGCCTACCTAGGCTATCAGATTGATACTGTACATGCCTACCTAGGATATCAGATTGATACTGTACATGCCTACCTAGGATATCAGATTTTTACTGTACATGCCAACCTAGGATATCAGATTTTTACTGTACATGCCTACCTAGGATATCAGATTGATACTGTACATGCCTACCTAGGATATCAGATTTTTACTGTACATGCCAACCTAGGATATCAGATTTTTACTGTACATGCCAACCTAGGATATCAGATTTTTACTGTACATGCCTACCTAGGATATCAGATTGATACTGTACATGCCTACCTAGGATATCAGATTTTTACTGTACATGCCAACCTAGGATATCAGATTTTTACTGTACATGCCAACCTAGGATATCAGATTTTTACTGTACATGCCTACCTAGGATATCAGATTTTTACTGTACATGCCAACCTAGGATATCAGATTTTTACTGTACATGCCAACCTAGGATATCAGATTTTTACTGTACATGCCTACCTAGGATATCAGATTGATACTGTACATGCCTACCTAGGATATCAGATTTTTACTGTACATGCCAACCTAGGATATCAGATTTTTACTGTACATGCCAACCTAGGATATCAGATTTTTACTGTACATGCCTACCTAGGATATCAGATTTTTACTGTACATGCCTACCTAGGATATCAGATTGTTATTGTACATGCCTTCCTAGGATATCAGATTGTTATTGTACATGCCTTCCTAGGATATCAGATTTTTACTGTACATGCCAACCTAGGATATCAGATTTTTACTGTACATGCCAACCTAGGATATCAGATTTTTACTGTACATGCCAACCTAGGATATCAGATTTTTACTGTACATGCCAACCTAGGATATCAGATTTTTACTGTACATGCCAACCTAGGATATCAGATTTTTACTGTACATGCCTACCTAGGATATCAGATTGATACTGTACATGCCTACCTAGGATATCAGATTTTTACTGTACATGCCAACCTAGGATATCAGATTTTTACTGTACATGCCAACCTAGGATATCAGATTTTTACTGTACATGCCTACCTAGGATATCAGATTTTTACTGTACATGCCTACCTAGGATATCAGATTTTTACTGTACATGCCTACCTAGGATATCAGATTTTTACTGTACATGCCTACCTAGGATATCAGATTTTTACTGTACATGCCTACCTAGGATATCAGATTTTTACTGTACATGCCTACCTAGGATATCAGATTTTTACTGTACATGCCTACCTAGGATATCAGATTTTTACTGTACATGCCAACCTAGGATATCAGATTGTTACTGTACAAGCCTACCTAGGATGGAGGAGTATCAGATCCTGTGCATTGCAGTATCTGTGAATTGCTGCATACCATGAAACAAATTGACCTGTTTCCAAACTTAAATTACTAAGTTATTTAAGTTAAGGTATCATCTATTTATTATGTCTTTTTGTTGGACTCCAAACTACAGTACATTAGGACATTCTTGATGTTGTTGAGTTAAATTGGTTTCATGGCAGTCCAATTTCTTTTTCATTTTATTTAATATCTGTATTTCTCTATAATAAGTTGTCTGTGCTTATTCACAAGTATGGGTCTCTTATGCTGCCATCTGTGAGTTGCTTATGGAACTACTTGATTTGCTTGTTTTCTTGTTTTCATGGCCTCCAGTGAGGGCCACATTGGGCAGGGTATGTTTATTTCAGTTTTATTATTTCTTTCTCTGTAGATAGGTTCTTCTGAAAGTTCTTTCAGACCTTGCTAATGAGGCAGATGCTATAATGTTACTGCATTTGTTATTATTTGTGGTACAGTAGGTACACACTTAATAATGTACAGGGATAACAGTTTGACCACAGCTTATGGTATTCCTGCATCAGGACCATGTATGAGGATCAATATAGTCCTGTATCAGGACCATGTATGAGGATCAGTATAGTCCATCATCAGGACCATGTATAAGGATCAGTATAGTCCTGTATCAGGACCATGTATGAGGATCAGTATAGTCCTGCATCAGGACCATGTATAAGGATCAGTATAGTCCTGCATCAGGACCATGCATGAGGATCGGTATAGTCCTGCATCAGGACCATGCATGAGGATTGGTGTAGTCCTGGATCAGGACCATGCATGAGGATCAGTATAGTCCTGCCTCAGGACCATGTATAAGGATCAGTATAGTCCGGCATCAGGACCATGCATGAGGATTGGTATAGTCCTGCATCTGGACCATGCACGAGGATTGTTGTAGTCCTGTATCAGGACCATGTAGGAGGATCAGTATAGTCCTGCATCAGGATCATGTATCAGGATCAGTATAGTCCTGCATCAGGACCATGCATGAGGATTGGTATAGTCCTGCATTAGGACCATGTATGAGGATTGGTATAGTCCTGGATCAGGACCATGTATGAGGATTGGTATAGTCCTGCATCAGGACCATGCATGAGGATTGGTATAGTCCTGCATCAGGACCATGTATGAGGATCAATATATTTCTGTATATAGGTGTGACATGCTTGGTTTTATCACACACTAGCACCTGGTACTTTTAGGTATGCCATATTGGCAGAAGACTAGATTGAAGTGTACATAAAAAACGTGTCTGCTGTGGGTGGTCCAGTGTGGCTTCATCATACTTCAGATAACAAGCCATCCTGTGTAGAAGGGATGCGGAATTTAATACTAGCCTTGCTGAAGTGTTTGCCACCCATGCCACACTAAAACAATCAAATCAGCAAAACAGGGACCTGTTAGTAATATCTTTTCCTACGTGTTGTCAGGACAGCAAGCTTGGGAGTGATGTTCATCAAGAGTTACATGATAGGTTTATTAAAGTATCCCTAAAACGTTTTTCAAGTGCCAGCAGATCTAGTAACAGCAAATGTTGAATGTTGACTGTTATGGCACACCCACAGAGGCAACATGAATATTCTGTTAGTGGCTGGTGTGGCCACGGGTCAGGGCCTTGTCAAACAATAAAACATCAACACCATTAAATCACGGTGTCAGCATAAACTGTCAGAAATGTCAGCCTTGTGTGAACCTCTCACCAGCCTGTATCATGAACATTGTACAAACTATTAACATGGGCTGTTGATAGATTCTGTTGACTGTTTGGACCCTGTGCTGGCAGTCCTGTCATATCAGCATTCCCCAGCTGTCCGTCACCTCCCCCCTGACCAGCACCCTCTGTCTCTTTACCTTGCCCTGGTCCTGAGTGTTTAGAGTTTTGGTGTCTGGTGCCTGGTGGGGGGGTGTGTATGGTCTGTGTTACCTGCCTGTTCAGAGACAGACCTACATGCTGGCTGGCTTCATCTGATGTGTATCAATTACAAACAACATTCACCTGACCGTGGGGAGTGATGCCATTACCTATCTAGACCTACCAAATAATTGTTGGACAAAATAAGGAGTATCCACTGAACAAAATAGACCAACATCACTAAATCAGTAATATAGAAAAGTAGTCCTACTTACAAATAGAAGTCAATTGGAATCCATTTGCTTGCAGTGAGATAATTATCAAATTGTTCTTTCAGTCTTAAAAAAAACACAAGATAAAACATAGCAGTTGTAAATTAAAGGAATTAATGTTTTAATAATTAGGTTATGGGCCGTATTTATATTTCTTTCTTTTCATACTTCTGTAAATCAGAAGGAAAACATCATTTGATGCACTGAAAATACAGGAAACTGATGTATGATGATAAGGTCAAATTAGTTACGTTTTCTTGGCGAATAATCATAATAAATAATGGACAACCCATCTGTAAAGAGCACAGTCAGGGGAACAAAAACATAATCAGTTTTGGAGCAGGCATAATGAGATGATTTTTCTCCGGCAGCGTAATGTACCAGGTTAACTAAATGCTGCCAGTTTTTGTCAGTTTGGTGTCTGACCTAGGCAGCCACCATGTTTTATCATGAGACATATAACTGCAAGTAAAAAAGTCCATGAAGCATTTGGAAATACAGCAGAGGGACACAGATCCCAACTGTTCTCCCCTGTGTTTTATGGGTAAGGTCACAAGGGGATCAGCGTGTAAACCTCTTCTTCAGGTCATGACTCAGATGACCCTGGCAGATTTCCCAGCAGGTTCATCAAGGGATCAGATAGTGAATCAATTCTCCCCATGGCAGACCCCACTGATGGTCTGGATTATCAGATAGCCGTGAAAACCAATTTGAGCGATTTGTTTTGCTACAGAGAGCCTGATCTCTTACACATGACAGTGCTAGGGCCCACGGGGTGCATGCTTGGAAGCCTACTAAGACTGCAGCTGACAAGTAGAGATGTGTTTACACATGTGCTGGGATAAATTCAACAAGGCACAGACCACAACATGGGATGCAGGATGCCAGCAGATCCCCCAAGTCATTAGGCTTGTTGAAGTATCTGGCTGGCATATTAGAGCCACGTGTGGGCTTGTGGGCTTGAAGCAGCTATTGCTGTAGCAGGCCGTGCTAGAGCCGCTCCATATGTAGAGCTTCTGCACTGGCAAGAGGTTGTTCATACAAGTGGTTACACAGCTCCAGTGATTTCACTCCCTTCACAAACATGGAATATTACCTTAGTGGAGGGTTTGAAGTGGTTTCAATGTACATTTTGTGATGTAAGTACAGTGATACTCCAGCAGGCTGTCTGTATGTAGTAATAGACCTGCTTCGTGACCCTTATACCTCAACAGACAGGATTTATATTCATCAGTCACACCGTAAGTACTGTGTATGTATACTGCCCTGACAATTACCCTCCCCTGGCTGCTTTCACCTTGCTTATCCTAGACAAGCTTGTACATGGCCTGGCATTACCGGCTCCCAGCAGGGCACCTTCACAAGAAACCAGTTGTGCATGTTGTGTATGTGCATGTTACAAGTCTTATGAAATAACTCAAAAAAGTGTCATGGTTTAATCCCATCAAGGCAGGGTTTCATCCACTCTGCTCACCCAGTAGTTCCCTGTGTTTTTTGAGAGCAGATGCCACAATCAATAATTGAATAATTTTAATGTCCTTTGTAGTCACATTCTCAGTGTGTTTTGATAGATAAGGACATCAAATTACCATGCGTATAGATATGTGTAATACATAAGTCCAGTGTTATGGTTTCTAAAAAATATCTGGCACTCTGGTACCTGTAATGTACATACAAGTACAGCCAGGCAAGAGACTGCATGGATCAGAGGTTCACTAATGTACATGGATTTTATCAAAGAAGGTTTGTTGTCATGGAAGCAACATATAACAGCAGCAGGTTGTACATGTAGGTGCCTTGTCAGTTTTTGCCAAACTCCTGCTGTTAGCTTGTCAGTGAGATGTGATGTGGTGCCCCCTGCTGATGCCTTGTCAGTGAGATGTGATGTGGTGCCCCCTGCTGATGCCTTGTCAGTGAGGTGTGATGTGGTGCCTCCTGCTGATGCCTTGTCAGTGAGGTGTGATGTGGTGCCTCCTGCTGATGCCTTGTCAGTGAGGTGTGATGTGGTGCCTCCTGCTGATGCCTTGTCAGTGAGGTGTGATGTGGTCCCTCCTGCTGATGCCTTGTCAGTGAGGTGTGATGTGGTGCCTCCTGCTGATGCCTTGTCAATGAGGTGTGATGTGGTCCCTCCTGCTGATACCTTGTCAGTGAGGTGTGATGTGGTGCCTCCTGCTGATGCCTTGTCAGTGCTGTGTGATGTGGTCCCTCCTGCTGATACCTTGTCAGTGCTGTGTGATGTGGTGCCTCCTGCTGATACCTTGTCAGTGAGGTGTGATGTGGTGCATCCTGCTGATGCCTTGTCAGTGAGGTGTGATGTAGTGTCCCATACTGTTGGGATTATTATAAAAAAGCTGGCTTCGGGTTAGATGATTTTATGATACTCATTTATATATCTTCATAATATATGTGATTTTACACATAGATATCTTAAATATGTTATAATTTTTCAATGATAGGTCTTTTGCTTATGACTATACATTGGATTACTTAACCACCAAGTATGTACAAAGACAACAAGCAGTGTCTTCTGACCCGTTAAGGGAAATCTTCAGGATTATAGGTGCCTTAACTCTTAACACCTTTAAAACTGGGTCCGTGACCTGTTCAGTGAACTACAGTATGAGTGTATGAGAGAACCACACTGGGTGATGTTAGGCCTTCTGCTGACTTGAGGAAGGTTTTGGTCACTAGTTTAAGTCATAATAAATGTTGCCATGCATGTTAGTTTAAACAAACAGTCTCAGTGTAATCCATGATTTGTCTTCTAAGCCCTGACATACTGGATTCACAAAATACACAGGCTGTGGGGAACACTGGGTTTTTGTGCTTCAGTTGGACTTGACCTTTGGCCTTTCAAGTGACAAGGCCAGTAAGGGTCATATTGCCTAGGGGTGCTTATTTGTGTAAGAAGATAGGAGCTTTACATGTCACCCACTGGGTGTAGATATATATACTCAAGAGACTTGTACCTGTGTAGTTATCCTGGGTAAATGGCAGGACACTTGAAGTAAATGGCACTCCAGACCATTTGTTTGTAGCTTGTGTTTACTGGGACCTGTTAGAGGACTCACTAGGATTGGTGTGGACACTTTCAGCATCTCTGCTGCTCCTTAATTTCCAAAGTTTCTTGTTCTGCTGGCAAATGGTGACTTTTTTATCCATTCACTCCCAGTTTAAGAGGCTGGTGGGGTTTACCCCCAGTGGGTGTGACATAATCACCAACCATGATCTGTTAGTTATGAGATATGAAACAATCTAGTTAAGTGGTCATAATCAATCATACCTGTCAAGTAGGTTCTCTTTGTGTACAGAGGTACTGCCTTATGTGAGCAGAGGTCGCATCATTTAGTTTATTGAAGCAGGCCTTTGTGAAATGAAGAAAAGGTACATGTAAAGGGACTTGGTGTACATTTTGACTGACATTAAACCTTTGCTGAGTTACTTTGATATTGAGTCACTTTGATGCAGGATTCTTACAGTTCACTCATGAATTTGGTGCAACATAAGAACTTCAGAACCAGGCTTTATCATTGCTTCATTTCCTACTAAAATGGAGAAAGTAAAAGGAATGTGTATAAAATTAAATGATGTACATTAGGCTGGCATAAGCTGATCACTGCATGCTTTGCATCTGTCAGAACACCAATGATATACAAGATTTCATCTCCTTCAGCCCAAGTGGCTATTTACTTGGCAGTGATACAAGAATTCCAAGTGAACCCAGACATGTATGTATAAACATCACATATCACATGGAAGCAGTGGTTCAATCTTTAGAGCAGTCATTATACTTAAACAGATGGGATTTGTTGAAGCAACATCATCCAACACAAAACAATGTGGAGCAACATCATCCCAACAATAACTGACCATTTGCAGGTGAATGTTTTATGCCCAGAATGTCTGACACACAACTTAATACAGCATCTCATTGGTGAAGCACCACATTTGTTCAGCACCACATTTGTAAGAATTACTGTAATGAGCAGGCCTTACCGCCTATATCTCAGTAGCTACAGCTTCAGCAATGTTTTTCTTGACCTCCGAAGTTGACTGTCAAGAACAAGAGGTGTCTCAGCAAATTGTTCATTATTGTTATAGAACAGCAGAGTGCATGCCTGGCATCACTTACGGTGAGAGAGGGTACAAGCATTGCTGTGTTTTATTTATGTGAGCATGTATCTGATCACAAGGACCACCATGCCGGGCTTGTTACAGACAGGACCAGGAGTCCAGTCCTGACCCACTCTACTAGGACCACCTGGTCTTGTGTTACTAGTAACTGTTTAGTCTGAGCCAGGTTCTG
This sequence comes from Sipunculus nudus, assembly GCA_026874595.1. Taxonomy (NCBI): domain Eukaryota; kingdom Metazoa; phylum Annelida; class Sipuncula; order Golfingiida; family Sipunculidae; genus Sipunculus; species Sipunculus nudus. The sequence continues at coordinate 51,405,448 of CM049312.1, forward strand.
CAAGTGGGGCTGTGAAGAGGTGATGCTGGAGGTCTGTTCTGTTCCTCCCCAGAGTGTTGTCTTGATTGATAGGTGCTGACCACACCAGTGTGCTAGGTCAGCTACAGCAGGAACACCTCATGTGGTTGTGACTGGTGTGTTCTGGTAATTACCTGTAGCGTTTTAGTTTTATAGTAGTTGATCTGTTGTTGACTGTGTGTGAGGATCTATTAGCTGATGGTGATAATGATGATGGTACCTGTATGACTGCCTACACGATCCCATTAAACCTGACAGGCTTGTAACATTGTAACACAAGTTAAGGTCGTGCCAGGTCAGGATACTGGTCCACACAATTGACTAGAGGCAGTACCTGCATTCATATATCTCATCCTTTGTCCTTGATAAATTTTGCAAACAAGCACACCCACCTCTAAATGCTGTATTGCAGGCTGTAAAGTTGAACAGTAGGTACTTTTTGTACCCCACAGACTTGTGTTCTCTTACAGTTGCCCTGCCACTACACAAAGACCTCCACAGACTTGTGTTCTCTTACAGTTGCCCTGCCACTACACAAAGACCTCCACAGACTTGTGTTCTCTTACAGTTGCCCTGCCACTACACAAAGACCTTGTGATTAGGATAAGTTGAGAAATATTTGACAGAGAATATTTTAATGAGGGTCACGACCTTTACCTAGACTGTGACATTGCTCCTGCATTAATCCACCATCAGTCAGATAATCAGATTACCCTGGTGTTTTTACATGGCCTAGATATTTCAGTATTGGCTTCACTGGTTTTTATGAAAATTTAATGCATATTTGTCTTGGAAAATTTTATCTGTTGAATGAGACTCGCATCAGCACCTAATATACTGTTATTTGGTGCAATTTAAATTTTTACTAAAACAGTTGGAGCAGAATTACTTGGGGGAAAAATTTAAAATTTACTCATTTTCATTTGTGTCTCTCAACAAAATGGACAATGTAATGAGAGGTTTACAGAATATATCAAGAAGGAATGAGCACAAGACAGTGAAGACATCAACACATGACAGTGAAGGTCATAACAAATATTCTTAACATTTCATTGTTTAAAAATATTAATTTTACACATTTTTTACACATTATTTTTTTGGCTGGTTCCAATTAAATGAATTATATTTTTTTTTAAATATTGAAAAAAGAAAGAAAAGAGGACCTGGATATTGGAATAGGGAATAAAAGTGCAGACAGTTTACCTGCTTGAAGTGAAAACATGCATGAATATTGTAAATTTTCATTTAGTCAAAACTGATTGGGCATGATTTACAATAATCTTTGGCCTAAACAACTTCAACATAATTTGAAGACAACGGAAAATAGTTGTGTTGAATAGGATATATAAAGAAGGTGAAGTATTTCCGCAGACTGCATCATATTAACGTGTGTTACTTAATACTCCTCGGGCAAGTGAACGTGTCTGTAACTGCAGGCAGGGAGCAGCGATGTACTTAACATGATCTGATGCATATCACCAGTAATTGTCTTTCAAGTGTTGTCAAGGTGAAAAAGCCTGATTCTGCGCTGATTCAGGACATTGAAGATGGTGTGTGGAGTAGGCCAGATAAAGCTGTCCAATAATCCCCTGCCATTAACCAGGGTGCAAGATACAGAGGCTCGCGTCGGCTGCCATGTGAACTGCCCCCATTACAGCCTGCTTATTTTCCAGCCGGATAGAGCGGTAGGCGGTCGGGGGATCAGCAGATGGCAATTGGCCCCAGATGCGTAGTGTTTGGACAAGATAAACCGATTAGCAAGACACTTTCAGTCTAACTCGACCCCCTTGTGCATGCATGTGGTCCCCATTTCCCTGGCCAGAAGTCGTCCTTGGTTTTTCTTGGCCTGGCCCTACTGGAGTTAATGGACAGCGTATGGCCGACAGCTATTTCTGATGTTTTCTTGTGTTTTTGTTGGCCTCTGCTGAGAACTAACAGGTCCTTCCTGTGGTGTTTTGCTGTTCTTGAGATAATGTTTATGGCAGGGAGTATGCCGTGTTTATTCTATGCAGAGCCTCAGGTAATTACACTTGATTCTTGTGTGGTATTGCCAACCACAAAGATATCGCAAACACATGTTGCCAATCAAATTGTGCTAATTCCATTTGGCTTTTTTTCGTAATCCAAGAAGCAGCTCATAATTCAATGAGCACATGGCTGCGGCCTGGCCTCGCAAACAGCAGCAGAAGGAGAGGCTGTCGTTAAAGTTACATAGCAGTGGCCAGTCCGCTTTAATAAGACCTCTGTACTGCAGACTTAATCAGGTGAAGCCCATGCAACTGACATCCACTGACTCCCTGAATTACCCATACAAGCAATGAACTGAAGAGGCTGAACCAGAATTGTATCAGTCACAGAAAGGGAAGTTCACCCTGCTCAAGGTTGCGACATGGACTTTTTTCTATTCTTGTAGGTGCTATACAGATTAAATTTTCATTCTCAATTTCACTTGTCAGACCTAATGCAGTTGTTTTCACCGGGGATGTGAGGATCTGTTATGATACATCGAGAGGAACTTCTTTTACCCCATCAGCCATTAAACATTTAACAACTGGCTAAACTTTTTAATTTCATGCTTTTTTTCAACTTGATTCATTTTGAGTTTATCACAACACATTCAAATCACAAACTGCACATGGGATCATTGGCATGCTGACCATCATCAGGTATCAGTCAGACCCCATTTGTGTGGCATTAAATGACCAAGTCAGTTGTCCACGCAGCCAGTCATAAACAGAAGGGTACCGGCCTCCTGATGTGCTATCACCACCACCTTGCTGCTATATAAATAATCTCGAACCTATCACAGATAATCTCCATGACCAGACAGCCTGAAAGGTAAGCTGCTGGGCAGAAACCTTGAGGGCACTGATTTTGGAGGGGTCCGTCTGGGCATCTGGATATAGTATAGATGTCAAATAATACAAACACTTAAAGCTAGAAAATGGATGAGTCTAAGTTTGGTGTCTGGCCCTCCCTACAGAGGTCACCCTATGTCAGGAGCCTGATGGGTGATAATTAATTGATATGGAGACCACCACAGCAGTTTGTCCTGTTTAATGCTGGTTGCTGCAAAGGTGTGGATAATCCTCAGGGGTAAATTCCCAAGGCAACAGAGGCTCTTGAGGTACACATCAGTGTCAAGTGCACCCTTTGAGAGGTAGCAAGTTGAGATGTGGGGAGACTGGTGAGCTAATGGACGAGGAATGTAGATACAGAGAGGTCTGTGAATGAAGCCACCTCTACCTGTAACCGGGTAAACATCCAGCACTCCCACCACTCTCTGTCCTGCCACGGTCATGCCCCAGCACCTTGGTGAGGACTAATTCTGCTCAGTTTAGTCAGGATTTTCATTGATGATCTGGGCAACATCTGTTGCACAGAGAAAGGGATATGTGATGTAAGGATAGGATTTAAAGATCACACTGACAGATGGACCAGTTTGGGTTAATAGAATAAGTAGAGGTTTTTCCACACAAAATCCAGTGTATTTGGCCTGACCAGGCTGGGGATCTGTGTGATGAGATGGACGTTGAGAGGCCTGTTGGCTGTAGTATGTGACCAATTATCAGGAGATGATGGGAGCCTTATTGCCGCGGCTCTATTGTGAGTTGACGAGATGCAGGTGACAACATCTGCCACTCCTCATACAGCAGGTTAGATGCTGCAATCTGTTTTCATCATGGCTGCCTGTGTTTCCAGTACAAGGGCCCTCACCCTGTGTCACATAAAGACACTTCATTGGCTTGCTGCTGTTTGACAGTCTGAGCTGGACAGAGGTCAGGGGTCACCTGCAGATTCTAATGCAAGCACTGATAGCTTATGTAGAAATAAAAGTACTGTCACATGACTAAAAATGCAGGCAGAAAATTAGATTGTTTGAAATGTGTTTTTTTTTCAGTTATCTATGCGAGTTGTGTGGTCTTTGATATTTAAGGATTATAAAGAAAATAAAACTTTTTGTTGCTTTATCACCCACCAGGAAACAATACACTCCATGTTTTTTGCCTTTTTTTGCATGGTCTGTGTAGAACCGTATAGGGACTGCTGTATATGCAGGTATTTGGAATGACAATAGCTGTAGTAAAGTCATCATGATTTGTTTGTTACAATCCATTAGATGTTGTTATTGTATCCTTTGTACTATAGAACAACTAATGCCTCATCAGACTGTGTTGTGTAGTTATCACAGTTAACACCAGGTTTATAAATGCTTGTTCTTATCCAATAATAAGGGTACTTGTTTCATTTGTTATATCAAGCTGAGAAGACTCTGCAGCCTATTGTTTTTCCAGTCGCTATATTAAATCCATGACTGGTTCATCAAGATGGTTTGTTAAGATCATGGGTGGGCAATTATAAAACGTGGTTGTTTCTTTGTGTAGATCTGTGACAATGTTGAATATCATGTGCCACAGGCAGATGTATCCATGCCAGGATATCAATGATTTCTTCATGTAAGTAACTGTATTAGGGTAGATTGACCTTTGTGTATCATGATGGATATATACTGATGCAGTACTGTGTTATTTTACGGCTGTGTTTCATGCTGAGGCAATGCCATGACAGGGACATTGTGTTTACAGCTAGTTATTTTACAGTGTAAATTGGATCTGCTGTGCTATGGCTTCATTGAGCGTGGAGTCAGGGAGATATAGGGCAACTTATATTTAACTGTAGCAAGAGGTCACATGTCAAGTAGTCCTTGCCATTGAAGTTGTCTTTTGATGTTGAGTATCAGTTGGTAGGTGGTATGGTGTGTTTGTTACATAAACACAACAGAGGTTAACATATCACATTCCTTGCTCTGAGATCCTACACTGGCAAGGAACTCCATGATCCCATTATGAACCCAGGCATAGATCAAAATTAATAGGGCAGAAAAAACTGAGTAGGGCAATCATTATCATGATGACTGTGTTTGATGTAACACTACTACAGTGTTGATTACTTAGGTGTCAGTTAAATAGTGTTTGGGTGTGCTGGGAGAGCCAGGCATTAACCAGCCCTGCTGCAGGACCACCACAGTCAGTCCATCAGCACTACAAGTGTACCTGGTGACACCTGGAGTACTCCCATCATCTGACTGTGAAGCTGGATTACCTGAGTCTCCATGACAACTATATAGTAGAGATGTAGCTGGGTGAGTAGAGGGATCATCCAGCTTGTGGAGCTGATGAACGATGCAACCATCTGATGCCTGAGATGAACTGACATCAGAAGTAAACAGAAAGTTTACAGGTACAGCGTGCTGGATACAGGTGCTGTGAACCCTGGAGGCCTTGGTAAAACAATGCGATGTGATATATGGCAGTGTAGACATAAATCAGCTCAGAAATACACCGCCATGATCAGCCAGGCGCATCCTTGATATGAACAACAGGGACTCATTCTGATTCAGACAGTACATATATCTTGTGCAATTTGAGGACTCTTGCCAAAGTATATCAGTGGTTATAAGGGACTGGTATCTGGTGACATGTCTATTGCTCAGACACAAACAGCCAGGAACTAGGGGCCAGATGACGTGCAGTCTCAATATGCAGTACAAACAGTTTGTCTCCACATTGTAGTAGCACGATATGTTGAGCTACGCGGATATGTTACGTAAATTGGTTCGCAGAAGGGTAGGACAAATTTCTGTTTCCTTATGAATGTGATATTGTTTCTTTTTGTTGAGATTCTATGGATTGAAACAGTTGAAAAGTGGTCAATTAACAGAGGCTGTCTCCTACTCCAGGAAGTATATTTATTTTGATTGTGCAGTAGAAGTTATCTTTGAAAATACGGTTTGGGGGTGAGGAGTACTCAGCTGCTGTAGACATGTGTGATACTGGGCACTTAGCCAACAGGAAGTTGTATAGTTGTCAACTTGACAAAGTACACTCTCTTAATCAGATCATGAATATTTATACACTTGACCTCCAGAGGGGTCAGTGACAGGATTCAACATAAATTTATATGATCACCATCAGTCTTATAACTACATAGCCTGGTGTATGAGTTTGTTGTGCTGGGTATAGTGATATATATTAGGAGGTCCCCATTTATGTTAATGTGAATGGACAGTGGGACTCATTAACATTCTTCAGAATCTTTGATATCTTATGTTAAAGGCCTTAAAGGCATAATAATATTACAACTAATCAAAAAGAAATAAACACCACATAGATTTAATCTCTGTAAAAATATATTTACTGACTATTAACTCAACAGATAATGAATTTAGCATAAATCAACCATTCAGTATAATTCAATCCATGAAAATTAAATAATTTAATAATCAACCAATATTTTGTAATGCAATAGAACTAGCCAAGTGAACATTCAGTTTATTTGGTTATACATTTAAAAATAACGAGGTGTTACAGGATGACTGTTTGTGTTCCTGGAACGAGTGTATGTTGGCTGTACTATCTCTGTGTGAGTCAGTGCCTTTTCTGGTAATATCAGGCCTTTATCTGCAGTGGGACATGGAATATTTATGATTACAGGATAGTTTACCAGTTTTATTTGTACCCTGCTGTCATAATTTGTATTTATTACTAATTAATGTGATAAAAAGTAAAAATATTTTTTAATCACATCTTAAGTCATTGAGAGAGCTTGAGGTGAGATCTGGCTAAGCTCTTGTGAGTGAGTTATGAATGTATTATATGATGACACTGAGTTCAAAGGGTCCACATATTAAAATTGTACAAATTGAGTGGTGTAGAGTTACATGGCCTTGGTATCACGGTTCTCCCATCAGGTGACTGGGAGCACACAGGGAGTTGCTGCATGCTGTATGTGTGATGTGCTTCAATGGCTTGGCATGGTTTTGTGATCTGTGTTCTCTCATATGATATTAGAATTTAAGAACTGGTGACTCAGTCCATTGTTGTAGCCATGGAAATATCAGCGTTATCTGACATTGTAATGCATGCGGTACATGTTAGGTGTTTAGCATCCCCATAGATATTAAGGTTTCTTCTCTCAGGGCTTCACTGATAACATGTGCAGGCCTGGCATTGTCATGATGTGGAACCCACCAACTTATCAGATCACAGTGCCAAAGGGTTTTATAGAAAAAAAAAGCTGCTCATGCCTGCTATCTTAGAATATGGAACCATTCATGTAACAAACTGATAAAGGCTTGGTGGTTTGATAATAAACATGTGGTAACATATGATTCTACCTGCACTGATCGCAAACAGATGAAAGTGAAAACTGATATGCAGCTTGGTGGCTCCAAGGAGGAAGCTGGGCTCAGGTGTTGCTGTACCTTATTACATACAGTCTGTCCATCCTTAGTGTGTCTCCTGCCTTTTAATAAAGAACAGAAATATTATTAAAAAGGAGTAACTGTGTTATAATTGACCTCTGTTAATAGTAATATATTGGCATGAAGAGGTTGTATCCATGGTTAATTGGAAAACTAGAGAGAAAACGGACGCTTTGTAAGATTTTAGGTTTTTCTGTTCATTTTATTACATATATTTTTTTGTGATTTTACTATAACTTGTTTCCTTTTTTTTACAGGCATCTGATGCAGAATCTGAACCATTGTTTACTCCAGCACACACAAAAGGTAAATAAGATACATTTATTATAACAAATATTATTACTACACAAAAAAAGGTAAATAAGTTATATTTATTAAACTCTTGAGCTTTACTTTACAGAGACCATAGTTCATCATTGTAATACACACTGTGTAATCCCAGGGCTAACTAGACCGCCATGCAGCAGTTATTGTAATACACACTGTGTAATCCCAGGGCTAACTAGCCCGCCATGCAGCAGTTATTTAAAATAAGACTGGCCATGTATTCTTACTGGTAGTGCTGATAACAATGTTAAACCAGTTTTAATAGTTTCAGTAAAAACTAGGAGATTACATGTTTTTCCTTAAGAGTTGATGTTGTGTGTTTCATCTTCTTATTTTCCGTGCAAATATTTACCAAACACTGCCTGCTGGCACCCAGCACCAGCACACAGACTATAGACTATAGACCAGCACGGCAGCATACAGTAAAAACACTCTGCCTGGCTCCTTAGAAGCCTGAGGTTTTTTTCATTTGGTCCTGACAAGTTACAACAAGTGTCAAGAGATTATCTTATTTACCCAGAATTTGCAGCATTTATGTTTTGTCAGTATCTTTTTATCAAGCTGCTGAAATTAGCCAAACAGTTTGGCTCAAGTGCTTGAAGACTTAAGGTCACCTGGATAATGGCAGTTTACAGCCTGCTGCAGGTCAATAATTTTACTGCTAAGCAGCTGACAGGCATAGTATCAAGTTCAAGGTCAGGTCAGGGTTAATTCCCAGTACAATTCAGTGCTCAGGAGATAGTTTAACCCATCAATATTTATTGTGAGGATTGTTTTTTAAGAATGTGTCACTTTCTGGATATTGCTGTTTATTATCAGGTGATGATTCACAACACGGAGGTTGGTATATTTTATATATGATGCTTCACACCTGCAGTGATATGTAAATTAAAACCTCACACAGAAATATTTATAACCTGCTTGTTCATGCTTGAAAAGTAACATGGACTATGTTAGTCTCAGACACATTCATTTTACTAAATGAAATCAGAAGTACGTACATAATATTTGACAGTCTTATACTGATGGACACTACTGGAATAGGTGACAATACACTTTTTACTGAAATAATATTCATTTATAATAGCACACACAAATACAGAAAGAACTATGCAAAGGAATTAAACTGAACTGTAAGGTTTTATGATGTAATAGATAAAATAGTTTTGTCTTGGTGGTCGCTTTGTGTTCTGTGGTACCAAGCACAACCGTGATGCATCAGTAATTAGCCAGTAAAAAGCTCCTTTTGTATCAGGCCTGCACTCCTCCACTTGTGACTACAGGGCTACAGCCTCATTGAAGTTTTTTATGCCTTCAGGCACTCTCTCTCATATTTTAGCCCCACAAATGATGTATTCATCCCTTAGGGCAACAAAAAGTGAAGCCTGCACATAGTGCTGTCATACAGAACTGGCAGAGAAAAAAAGTCTCCTGCAGTGCAAAGTGGCTGTGTACCAAATTATCCCAATTTGTCATGTATAGGACTTGGCCCCTGACTCTGCCAGCTGAAGTGGGAGGCAGTAGAGTACAGGAGTCAACAGTGAATTATACAGTTCAGCCAAGTAGAGCATTTTCCACTTGACTGATGGCCCCTGTGACCTTGTAGGTCTGTGTCAATCAGACATTATGCTGGGACTGATTCTGGGAGTCTGTATGTGTCCCGCTGATGGCCTCTGACCCTAACAACTGATGTCGGTAATTACCTGTTTGACTTACTAAATTTACATTGCCATCGAGCATGAGGCTGCGTGTTGTTAGTGATCACACTGTGATATATAGACAACCCAGTGTTTCTGTGTTGTTAGTGATCTGTGGGAATCTTTCACACTGATATATAGACAACCCGGTATTTCCGTGTTGTTAGTGATCTGAGGGTTTCTTTCACACTGTGATATATAGACAACCCAGTGTTTCCGCTGAGAGGATAATGTGTGTTGTCGCTCTGACAAGCGTGCTTAACTCTGCTAATATGGGACAATTTGTGTGCAACGGCTGTTGTATCACATCAGGAATGCATAACTAATGATTCCTTTTGTTGTTGGTGTGAACTCTGTGATACCAGGCCAAGTGTTTCCTGAATACCAGTCATTACAATACTACCTCACTGAGCCGGTATGTTATTACACAATGGTACAATACAGCATTTAACTCAGTAGAAAGCAGACTTGCCTTTATAATCTTCATGGTTAGTCAACCAGATTATCCAGCAGAGAGTATGAGCCAGGCCTGTTATATGTTGTAATAAAAAGCAATATGTTACATGTGGTACTGGTCTGATTCACTTATTACTAGATTTATAATAAATGTTTATGTAATGTATTTAATGTATCAGTAATTGAAAATTCCTCACCATTAGGCTGAGTAATGTATGGTATTTAAGATGTTTTTGTCCCCTGGTGGTTGTGGTGTCCCTTTGTATTAGGTTAAGTATTGAGATATTTCTACCTAGAGCTGTTCCATCTCCATTTTTACATGATTTTCTACTCATTAACCATATTACCCTTTTAGAAAACCTTTAGTAAAAAAAAAAAAATCTCTGCTTTGCGGCATGGATGGCTTTTTTTTTTTGTGTTTCCACGATAACAATAATTAAGTCAGCAGGTGATGTGAATCAGTAATTGACAGCTGCAAGGTGCTGTCTGCAGACAGCCTGACAGTTCAGCTGTGGTCGTGTCCATCAGGCTAAGCACAGCATCTGGTCACTGTTTTTTTCCCCAGCAAATGCACATTCTTAATTGAAGCCATTTTTCTACAGCCAACCTCTTGTCCGTTTTGGCAGGTACATCTCACACACTATATTGATTAACTAATGCATTTTGTAGTCATTCAAAGAAATTTGGATCCACTCAAGAAGCTCCTAAAAAGGTTGAAGAATGCGTACACCATGATCGGTTTTTGATGTGTATGCTGTTAGATTCTGCATGGTAAAAGTTAAGAGAACAGAAAACAACATCATACATGACTGTGATCAATCTGCAGGACTTACACCACCCTCCATCACTCATGGTGCGTGATGTGGGAGCCAGCACTAATGCCTGTCTTATATTTTGTTTTTCAGCAGTAAGCAGTACGAGTCTGTGCCTGCCGGTTGCTCCGCCAGCAGTTGACAGCGTAACCAGCACAACCACTACCACCACCAGCACCTGCGTTATCAGCAGCAACTGTACCACTATCACAAATCCTACCACTTCCGTTGTTCCTATCAGCACAACAGCGCCCTCTGCTGTACGGTGCAGCCAGACACCACCCTCCGTACGCTTGTTACCACACCCACAGGTTCAGAGGGAGGTGCCCAAGCCTATTCCAGGTCTCAGCGGCACACGGCTGGATGACACCAAAAAGTCTCACAACCCAGGCTCCATTTCAAAAAGTCAAGCTTGGTCAAGGTCAGTATTGTAACCCTAGTTGAAATTTTACTGGCCTTAATTAAGTGAACAAAATATCAAAATGCAAAAAACAGTTGTCAGACACCCATTTTCCTCATGATGGTTAATTGGAGAAAAATAAAAGGCATTGAATGTGGAAGTGGGGTAACCTATTTTCCTGTATAACAACCCAGCAGTTGTAAAAATGTGAAAAACCTTCTATTTAGTTTGGCCCAGGGAGTGTTTGGCTTTGTAGTATGGAAGTTTAATCTCTTGATCAGATAAATTATCTTCAAAGGCTATTTATGTCCAGTGCATTGTTGCAAGTTTTAACAGAGCAAAGAGCTTCATTTAGGTTCCCCATAGGCCGTTAAATATGTGTGTATTTTGTTTGATTGAGATACATATGTAGGTTGTGATAATCAGGGGGAATAAATAGTTATGACTTGTCCACTAAGAACTAAACAAAGTGCAGCGTGTTGACAGGAGAGCAGGCGTAAATCTTGAAAACAAATCTGTCGGTAGCTACCATATCCTGTCAAGGGTGAAGTGAGAGGGAGTTAAACTAGCAGTTTATCAGCACCAAGACACTCAAGACTACTTGAGTTCACTAGTGTCTAGAGCCCTTACATGGCCTCTTTATCATCACTAACTAGAACAGACGGGAGTATACAAGAGACCTGCTCAGGTTTTCATTGTGGCTCATGGCTTCCTCGCCAGGCTGATTGTAGAGATACATAGCTATGTGTGATAACAAGAAAGGCCTCAGTTGCTACAGGTCAAGAGAGCGTGGACTTAATCTTGTCAAGAAAAAGTGATAATCAGCCTAATCTCTATGTGGAGGGGCAAGATTACAAGGTGATTGTATTGTTGGTGAGCTACTCAAGTCTATCAAACTAAACCTCAAGTGGTAGCTATTGCCTGTGGTGGGTATGAGTTTCTTTACTCTGTCTGTGAGGACAGCAGACAGAGGTGACATGTTTTCAGGCTGTGTTAATGGCTGACCTGCCACTAGAGCTTGGTAAGAATTGCTTTTATGGTTGTGAGTGCTCGTGATCTGCACCCTTTAGAAAAAAGGTTAGGTTTAACAAGGCGGAGGTTTATGTTTATGGCCTGGACCATTTAATGATATGATTTCACTGATAGTGATGACTTACCAGAATTAATGTTTACCCCGGAGTATTAACTTGCTGTTATGATTACTGCTCAGGGAGCCCTTGTGTTTGCCGTATCATTATAGAGACCATTCAGTTAAAATAATTTTCTGCCGCAGCAGAAATAGTGATTAACTTCCAAGTTAAATAATGAAGATAAATGATGTAGTTGTTGACAGGGAGGCTTGTCTTATGAGGCTGGCTGTACGTTGGATCTTGTATATAGTAAGATTCTCAGCCTGGCCCAGGCTAGGTTTTTTTTGCTGCTGTCTGTAACAGCGCTGGGCTGTGGTGCTTGAGTTGGCTCAGCCTTCACCGGAGCCAGATGGAATGGCACTCTTAATGCATGAAATATTTACACTGTGGAAATGTGATTGTCACAAAAACAAATGTAACCATTTAGCAAATTGCACATTCGTCATGAGGAAATTGTCAAGTAATCTGTCCTCCTCATCAGTTATTAACAGCTCTGGACAGCCACTGTCAGACAAATGGTGTGCTAATCAGCCAGCTTTTTGGATGCGGAAAAAGCTCAGCGGTGCGACGTCCTTCTAGTCCAGCCTAGTGTGACAAATTTATCTAGATAATTGTCGTGTTGGGGAGCGGGAAAAGTTTTCATCTCATTTTGTCGTTTGCGCTCACATCATTGTGACAAATTAGATGGGGGATCAGTGAGAGGAGGGTTTGAGGATGCCTTCCAAATACGACTTCAGTGCCCTTAAAGGTTCTACTCATCTACAGAATACAGCCAGTGGCCACAGCCTGACCGCAGGGCTGAACCAGGCATAAATCTAGCTTTGGTCACGTCAGCTTTAGATTAAATCTAGCCACATTTTCCATTACTGGTAATGCTTGTTTAGTTTCGTCTGTGATTAAGCAGTAATTGAAAGTAGCGCATAGGGAGAAAGGGGAAAAACACTATTCCGAGCGGGGCGGACAGTTGTATGACGGGGACTGGAGCTAATTTGGAAATGTCTTTATCATTGCCATTGAAGATGAAAAACAACAGAACAGAATTTGAATAATCTGCCAGGTATTGTCATGTGGTGACTGATGATTCTCTATGTAAATGATTCATAACTTGTGCTGGGATGTATTGTATCAGTAATAGGCTGATATATCCTGTATCATTTTATGGCCAAGTCTTCACCGATGATGGTGGCCACATACATTGTTTAATTATGTCGCTTTCAAACACCTCGCTCTGTTGTTTTTATAATTATCAACAAACATGAATAATATCCTGTAGCCCTGATAGCATTAGCTGTGTGGCCTCCCACTCTCAGATTGTCTGCAGCACTTCACAGAATGATAAATCATGGTTTTATAAGTGTCTGCAGGGTTCATTAATGAATACTGACAAGAATAAATGGTAAGGGATTAAGATTTAGAATTGAGGAATTGTCATAGATAATTTCCTGCTTCATTTGTTTGTCATATGAGCTCACTGCCATGATGATGCCATTATGCTGTTATGTTTAATTCAGTAATGATTACAAATTTTCCGTTGTTTTTTTTCAGTAACTGATTCTGAGTTTTTTTTTGTTTTGCAGCAGTGCCAGTGCCAACCCAACCCCTTACAGCTCGCCGCATATATCCCCGCCAAGCCAGAGTCTCTCTCTATCACTCCATACAACACGCCATACCCCCACCCCATCCCTTCATCAACACTCTCTACCACCCCCTCTCACCCCTCACCATCCTGTGCCACCCCCACCAGCCCACCACCCTCACCCTCACAACATGTTTGCGCCGCCTCTGGCGCCACCACATCCACCACTAACTTCAACGGCACTTCCGGTGCCGGGCAGTATGCATGCACCTTTTGGCTCAGACAGTATCGCCTCCTACCAGCAAAGTAAGTACAAATGCTACTTTCTTACTGAAAAAAAAAAAAAAAAAATTGTGCATGGCACTTAATTTGAATTGGTGATATTTTATTTGTAGGTCTTTGCTTGCATGTTCATGTGAATTCTTTGTATATTTATTACAGTCGTTGTTTTGGATGTTCAGATCTTTTATATACCAGATAGAATACTTATTCTTTCAAAAACATCAATTCAAGATACACTGAACATTGGCTGTACATCAGTTCAAAATACCCAGAACCACACATATTGTTTCATGTACATCAGTTCAAAATACCCAGAACCACACATACTGGTTCATGTACATCAGTTCATTATACACAGAACCACACATACTGTTTCATGTACATCAGTATAAAATACCTAGAACCACACATACTGTTTCATGTACATCAGTTCAAAATACCCAGAACCACACATACTGTTTCATGTACATCAGTTCAAAATACCCAGAACCACACATACTGTTTCATGTACATCAGTTCAAAATGCCCAGAACCACACATACTGTTTCATGTACATCAGTTCAAAATACCCAGAACCACACATACTGTTTCATGTACATCAGTTCAAAATACCCAGAACCACACATACTGTTTCATGGACATCAGTATAAAATACCTAGAACCACACATACTGTTTCATGTACATCAGTTCAAAATACCCAGAACCACACATACTGTTTCATGTACATCAGTTCAAAATACCCAGAACCACACATACTGTTTCATGTACATCAGTATAAAATACCTAGAACCACACATACTGTTTCATGTACATCAGTTCAAAATACCCAGAACCACACATACTGTTTCATGTACATCAGTTCAAAATACCCAGAACCACACATACTGTTTCATGTACATCAGTTCAAAATGCCCAGAACCACACATACTGTTTCATGTACATCAGTAAAAAATACCTAGAACCACACATACTGTTTCATGTACATCAGTAAAAAATACCTAGAACCACACATACTGTTTCATGTACATCAGTTCAAAATACCCAGAACCACACATACTGTTTCATGTACATCAGTTCAAAATACCCAGAACCACACATACTGTTTCATGGACATCAGTATAAAATACCCAGAACCACACATACTGTTTCATGTACATCAGTTCAAAATGCCCAGAACCACACATACTGTTTCATGTACATCAGTTCATTATACACAGAACACGCTCTGTGTTACCTACATAAGTTCAGTATACGACAGAACACACATACATCAGGTAAGGATACTTGAGACAAAGTACATATTGTTTCATGGACATCTGTTCAGTACACTGGACAAAAAATAAGCCATTCGACACTCTGTATTCCTTCTTTATTCTGGTTTTCTCCTGTTCTCCTTTTTTTGTTTGGCTTTTGTACTTATTCATTTCCTTTAACCCACATGGCATCCTCTGTTTGTTTTTATGTCCTGTATACTGTTCTGTTCACTATTGATGGTGTAGCATAAATTGATGACCATATAGCAGGAAAGCTACATTTTTTTTTTAATTTCATATTTCGTCTACTCCCATTTAAGTGGTTTTATGTAACACCTCTTTAACTAATTTTAAACCTAAACACACCCTAGCAAGGTTCCCGGTACTTGGTTTTTTTCAGTGCCACTTAAGTTCCCTTCAGTTTTAAGCTGTTCCTTTTGTAAACCTGGTCCAGTGAGACGGTTCTTTGTCTTGATGCTTCATTAATATTGGAATTCTTCTGAAGTTTCCAGGATTTGTGTAGTCAGCATTTTTTTTTACCCTGAAGATTAAGTATTCCTAAAGTGAGTTTTTTCCACATGTACAACCCTTGAGTTTTGGTATTCCTGGAATGAGTTTTTGCCTCCTGTGCAGCGAAAATTTGTTTGTAGACAACTGGTTACCGTGTAGCATGAACGCCATGTAATCTCTGGAGCTACTACTCTGTACACCTCCTGTCTCTCCTGGTCCACGCTTTAAATATTAGTTGTGTCTGCAAATGTGTTTGGTGTAATTCCCTACTGCCTTGTGAGATACAAGTGAGTCAGGAGGTTGGTGCCTGCGGTAATAACATTGAGAATAGAAATGCCCTTGGGAAGTGTGGCAAGCAAGGTTTTCTGCCAATGACACTTGGGGCCCCTTGGGTATTCATGTGTGAAGCATTATAATCGGCTATTGTCCTACAGCGCAGTTGTCAGTAAACAAGGATGCATTGCCCACCAATCACATGTCATTTAGTCAAATTACAGACAAGCCACCAGCCCATCGAACAAAGCATGTGATTTCCCGGGATGGGTGCCCACAGAGCATGTGCACAGGGAATGGCCAATTCTTAGAACGGTTCAAGCCATTGAGCTTAATTCAGCAAATGGTTTGTGCAATTCCCTAGCCAGTGGGCCCCTTACTGTGTAAATTTTGCATGGAGCAATAGACATTAAGCAAAATTAAATCAATTGACTCCACCATGATCGGCAGGCTTTGAAGCATGCCCGGACAGTATTGTAATTTCCCGTCAGAAACTGTGGCCTGTAATTGCCTTCAATTATGGGTGTCGGTGGATTGTATGGGCTTGGCGCGATTATTGTGTGTCAGTGGAAGCATAATGATCATGCTAGCCAGGTCGCTGAGTGCCTGCCAGCTACAGCGGGTGTGTTAGTGTAAGCTCACGGTTAGGGATAACCTTTCTGGATAAAGCATGCAAAATGCAACTGGATATACCACAAGGTATGTGTAACAGTTATTACATCATTTGTCTATTGTTCCTTGTGAGAGACGTGACGATGAACACTGATCACAGTCACATTATTTTTAGCCTGAATGGCTAATTGTAGGGACATTGGTGGCGCAGAACCGATGGTTGTTTTCATCATTATGGCAGTGGATGTCCTGGTTCTTGTTTAATCTTAATTGGAATAACATTTAAGCTTGGGAGTTATTATGTCGCATTCGTTCAGACACCACCTCTTTTGATCAGCACACTTTGTTGTATACACACAGATCATGGACAGTTCCTTTTAAAGATGATTATCTGAAGGTCTGCTTGTCACTAGGACTTCTAGTAGAATCTTATTCATTGTTCATCACAATTGATAATCATCCTGTTATAATTTATTATATTAAACCATGTTTTGGACCACAGCAATGTAAAGATGTTTCAGGCAGCTTCTGTAGTGGCTGACATTTTATGGTTGCCTTTGTCATACCTAGAAGTTGTTGCCACTTTTATATTAAAATTAGATATTTGTTTCAATAAATTCATGTACCTGTGAGTGATTGTATGATAGACTTTATGGAGCTCACCCTTGTATAGTTTATTTAAACATGGTTAATTGAGTGCAAATGGTGTAGGGTTTGGGGCTTGTACTGTATAGATGGAACTGAGCTGGTTTTGTGCTGGTGACCTTTCCACATGCAACTGATATATGTTCACATTAAAACAGTAATGGGATAAACATCTTATGTACAGAAAGAATGCTGAACTGGTTAGAAAAAAGGTGCTGTCAGTGTTTGGAGATTCATGGTTTTGCAGCATGTTACAGTAATCAAGGCCAGGAGTTTAGCCATTGGCTTTACTCTGGAGAGCTGTACGTCAGCCTAACTGATCATATTAATACTTTGGTTCGGCAGATTCTAAGATGAATCACCCTTTGGGGAAATCAGATCGTGCCTGAAGCCTGCCAGTGTTTATCTGCCTATCCAGCAGGGGGCAGGCATTGTCCACGACTAAGTGGCTTCAGATTTGTTGTGATGATTGAATTATCAATCTGTTGGGAGGGGGGACTCGCATGTGCTCTGTGTCCTGTCTTTGTCTTGGTGAAACCCTCCGGGATAATGGTGTGTTGTTACTTTCTGATCCTCCACCAAAAATGCTACCCCTGACTGCTTGTTCATTTAGGCCAGATTTACTAAACACACTCAGTGAAGGAAATTCATTTATATCACTATGCTTTTACTACAGTTACTGTTTGAGTGATCAATACAAAAACATACAATCACCACCCTTTTAAAAATACATACATTTAGCCCAAAATATATGTTGATCTATCATAAAGATAAGTGCAAACTTTTGTTCTCACTGTCATCATCCCCCCTTATTGTTAATTCCTAAAAAAGGCACCAATCCATAATAAAATGACATTTTTACCCAGTCGGAAAAGGGAAAGAAAGGATAGCCAGAAAAAAATTAATTTTGCCTTTCTTCATTGTGTAGTTAATCATATAATTTATTGAATAATTAATCACGCAGTATAACCATCCTGGATAATGGGACATTAAGTTTTTCATGGGCTTTATATCATATGTATATCATATGTGTTTTTATAATTTACAGATACAAAGCCACATATTGATAATTTTTCTTATTTGGACCACAATGGCTGTCATGTTCTGAGTATAACTAGTATATAAATGGTTTTAATGATTGATAGTGAAACATATTATGTCTAATTAAAAAACAGGAAGTGGAAGCTTTGTTTGTGAAAATTACTGGAGATAAGAGTTGGAATGAAAGCAGCCCCAGTTATGCAGTACAACAAACCATATGTATATTTTTTCCTTGTTACAGGCCAAGAGTTGATTCGCCGTGAACTTGACCGTCATTTCCTGGACAGATTGCATCAAGATCGTTTACCAGCGCCACCTGCCAGTGCCATCCCTCCTTATATTCACCAACACCAACATCAACACATGCATCAACACCAGCACACACATTACGGGGCGTCATACCCTCCCTCTCTCCAGGGCTCACTGCTGCCACCTACGGCAACACACCTGGTGAGTGCAAAGGTTAGTTCATGAAAATTTTCATACTTCTTACTTAGTTCATAGATTAAACAGGTTAAATTTAGCCCAGCTGACTGAAGGTCACATGAGCTAAAGCCATGGTCCTTTGTCTGCCTGACTGCTGGACATATGTTAACCAGGCACTTTTGAAACCATTTGACCTACAGATCCAAAATTCAACATACAGTTGTTCCTAACTTCCCACACCAAACCAAAAACTTGGTTACTGTGACATTCCTAATGAAAATATCTCCATTTTCCATTTAAAAACCTGATTTTACACTTTTAAGATATTTGGCACAAATATTCTTCTATATATTTCTCATATACATGGCAGAATTTAGGTCATTATTGAGTAATTTGTAGATGTTATGGTTTAGAACAAAATGTACCTTGTCAAACACAGCTTGAGAGATATTTATGCACTTAACATGGTAACTGATTTTTTTTCTGGCACATTTTTAAGTAAGATTAAATTTTTATACCAGAAATTAGGTAAGCATTTCTTAATGTTTTTTAAGTTATCAGCATAAATCTAAAATTAATTACTTGAAAAATTTGGCCTTCCATTGTAAGGATGCATAAACAAGATAAATGTTATAATTTTCTCTGTTTAAGTTATATTTTTTCTTTACTGTTGTTACATTTTGGACTTGTATTACAAGAGGTTTTTATGGTTTTAAATGTGTGGATGTTCATTATGTGAGGAGTGCAAGCCAGAGGTATCCTAACTGTTCAAAACTGTTTGCATCCTTTTTTATATTTTGTGAAATTAAATATTAATGTCAGCTTTGATTAATTTTGAGAAATCTTGATCAATTAGTATGATGATATTTTTTATCCCTCAGCAAACTGACAGTGAGTCTACCTGATTTGAATAGGGAATTTTTTTAATTTTACTGAATCCTTCATTTTAGGTTATAAGATGTATTTTAAATTGAAAACCTCTTTCCACTCCTATGTACAAAACTTTTTTTTACAAAATTTTGATCCAAGTGGTAATGCAGAATGTACCATAATGATTTAATAAAAAAATAATTTCCTTTTAAAATCAGTTTAAATATTTTAATTATTTAAAAAATAATTAAATACTTGTGTATGCATGATGTAATCATATTAGCCAAATCAAGGATATATTTTTTACTTATAAATCTGAATCATCTTATATTTTCAGATATATTTTAAAATATAGGATCTAATGCAAATGTATTCATTAGTTGCCTGCTTCAGCAGAATTGGAAATACAGTACTTAATTATCTCTGCCTTTCAGTCTCTCTGCCTTTCAATCTCTCTGTCCATCCTTAAATATTAGATAATTCAGAATCAATTTATATTGACTTGTTATTTTTTATATGACAAATTTATGTTTTATTTTTAAAAATGATATGATTAAAAAATGGCGATCTAATACAAAAATGTATTCACTATTCACCTGCCTCAGCATGTATAATCACTGTAGGTGCCCAAGCAACATCACATGTATTTGGAACTAAGAGAAAGTAGACTATACATGCAGGACAGACTTATTAATAATATTCCCAGATAGCTGTAGCATTAGTATTTACAAGTGCAGTAATAAAAAATTGAAAACTTTTCTGTGTGCCAAGATTTGATAAATTACATCAAAAGCAAATTCATTTGTGCGCCATGACCTAAGAGTCCCTTGTTGATTTTTCTTATTGACTTACTAATACTGTTTACAGAAATCCTATATTTCTTTAATTTAAACAGGTAAGAACAATAATGAAGTTGCATGTTCATGTCATGAGAATTAGTAGAACAGTTTGTTTCACAATTAATTTTGTTTCTTTTCAAGTTTGACAAGACACCCAAGATAGACTCACCATTCTACCGGCCAAATGTAAGTGGCTTTCATTTTATTTCTTTTTAAGATATATTTATGAGTGTTATTTAATCAGGCTGGTTGTCCTGTATGGTTGAGTGTCAGTAACTGAGTTACATGAAGTGTGATATTCCTCTCCAGGTATGCTGGCTGCCGTGTCTGATTGAGTGTCAGTAACTGAGTTATATGATGTATGATATTCCTCTCCAGGTTAGGCTGGCTGTCATGTATGGTTGAGTGTCAGTAACTGAGTTATATGATGTATGATATTCCTCTCCAGGTAGGCTGGCTGCCGTGTCTGATTGAGTGTCAGTAACTGAGTTATATGATGTATGATATTCCTCTGCAGGTAGGCTGGCTGTCATGTATGGTTGAGTGTCAGTAACTGAGTTATATGATGTATGATATTCCTCTCCAGGTAGGCTGGCTGCCGTGTCTGATTGAGTGTCAGTAACTGAGTTATATGATGTATGATATTCCTTTGCAGGTAGGCTGGCTGTTGTGTATGGTTGAGTTTCAGTAACTGAGTTATATGATGTATGATATTCCTCTCCAGGTAGGCTGGCTGCCGTGTCTGATTGAGTGTCAGTAACTGAGTTATATGATGTATGATATTCCTCTCCAGGTAGGCTGGCTGTCGTGTCTGATTGAGTGTCAGTAACTGAGTTACATGACGTGTGATATTCCTCTCCAGGTAGGCTGCCTGTCATGTGTGGTTGAGTGTCAGTAACTGAGTTACATGAAGTGTGGTATTTCTCACCAGAGTAACTGGATGGTTGCAGAAGAATTTATAGTTCATAAAACCTGATAAAAGAATCAGCCAAAACATTGTTAATATCTGGTTAGGATGTTAATCACAAGAAAACTCCAGTTTAGAATACTGTAGGTGGAAGTCCTGGCAAGGGGCCAGCCGTGTGACTGATGGGGAAGGTCCTACTGGGGCCATTGTCATTGTGAGATGGAGGTCACACCAGCCCCTGAAGGGATACATGAATGTTTAATAGCCCATTACTACATGTATTGTATTACCCAAAACTGCATTGGGAAGAGGTATAATTGTGCAAATGGGTGAAATGGCTTTTTGCATGCATGATAAGTCGCAATTATGGCGGGGCCCCAAGGGCTTGCATACTTGCCTCATCATTTTGCCACATATAAAATGTGGCTCGGTGAATGGAGTGTAATTTTGTTGGCCAGCTTTCCCCCAGGGGAGCCACCCCAAGCATGTGATTGATCTTTCAATTAAGCAGTGGAATCCACGCACACCAGTCACAAGTCATTCTGTTTGATGTGATACTAATCCAGCCTCACACTACTGTGACGTGGCGCTGTGCATGAATTGTGAGGCCAGTGGTTTTGGCGAGCTCATTTCACTTCAATTATTCACGGAGACAAATACACCTTGAGGGAGTTGAGGCAGCTGTTGGCTCGGCTGGGGCTGGCATGTTTTTTATTCTACATTCCCATGAAGTACTTGTTGTTTGCTACACTTTAAAATTAGTCAGTTGAAAAATGGGGGGCTTTGTTTATATGGGGGCTGTTCATCTCTGACAGACCGCGACCACAGAGGCCAGTTAATTTTAGTGCTGGCTCCATCATTTGATGTAGAGGCATTATGAGACCAAAATGTTAATTATTTATTTTGATAGCCAAATAACTAGAGAACCACGGCAGCTCGCATTTTATGGAGAAGTGATTGGTTGGACAGACATAACCGTGGCATGGTTTGTCCGTCTGTTTTATTTCATTGAAGCCATTTTCACAGAGTAAAAATGTCAGCGTGTTATTTGCTTTCCAGTGAGATTGGGTTATACTGCTTGTAACCGTTAGTGTTTATGAGCACACCAGCACAGACAAACGACCGACATACACACGGCATCTGGCACACACAGCTCACCGTAGAGTTTAATATTCCGTTTCTCCATGCAGTATTAATCATATTCCCAGAGTCAGGTGCTGATGTCACAAAACATGCATCAAGTTAAAAGCCAGTGGATGATCATAAACTTAAATACTGGCACAGATCTCTTATCTGTAGAGCATTAAGAACAGACTCACATGGAATGTTTGCTTTTTATACACCTACTCCATGTGTTCCCACTGAAGTTCTCCTGATTTTTTTTTCTGTTCACCTGTCCAATAGGTTTAATTTATTTAGTTCGTTGATGAGAAATAAAGTTATCACATGTACAGTATGAGCTGGTCTACTGTGTATTATTGAATTTAATTTGTTTATAATTAGTGTTAATGTTGTCTGTTTTTCAGGTGCCTGGTTTACCGGCAGCTTATCAGGGTCTCTCACCTCTACTGCATCCATCTGGGCCCAGTGCACATCACCTCAGTTCTAGCATACATGGGGCATTCCAACCAAAGGTACGAGGCAGTGTATGTCACTTTGTGATCAGTTCAAAATCTATGTCATGTTAAAATAGTTTTGCATAGAGATTTCACTAACAATTGGGCTTTTACGAAAAAACAAGTTTTTCGTTAATATAAGTTATATAAATAGATTGACATGTAATTGATAAGTATGGTTGTGTTGTGTACATGAATATCTCAGGAGACTGATGATTGTTAGTTTTAGTATTACTGTTTGTTGAGTTTGCTTGTGCCTGTTGTCTGGTTTATACTGATGATTATTGTTAGACTTCAGTGGTGCATATGACATGAATATACTGCTATTCCAGAATCTCTCTGCCATTCCCACAAGTATGCATCACACTCAGTTGTTGATCAACCTACGAGATCGTGAGAAGTCTGCGTCTCTCTCAGGAGGACCGGGGTCACTCCCAGTCATTGTAAGTTCTCTCTCTTCATCTCCTCAACACTGGCATTATTCACAGATGATTGAAAATAAGCTTTAAATGAAATGTCCTGTAACTTTTTAACAGGAAATTTTATGGGGATTACACATTTGTATAATGTGTATAGGTGGCATCTATTTCTTGACACCTGACAGATGCAGATTGTTTTAGCAAAATGCCTCATGTAATGTAACAGTTAATTGTCACTAAATGTATAATATACACGTTTATATAAATAAATTTATGCTTACACGTACAGTGAACACCAGACAGTAGTTACAGGTTTTATCAGTGTTCATACCAAGGGAAATTGTTTTGTAGGTGTAGTTAGTGTAACAAGGTTCTAGATTGGATAGGTGGGTCTGTAATTGGGTATGTAGGTCTGTAATTGGGTAGGTAGGTCTGTAATTGGGTATGTAGGTCTGTAATTGGGTAGGTAGGTCTGTAATGAAAATAAAGGTGGGGGCAAGTATAAAATGGGAGACCAAATGTTTTGTAGAAATCTGGTAAGTGGTGTGCGATGCACGTCCGCGTTGCATGGGAGATTTTTCATCACCAGCAGAAACAACAAGCAGAAGCTCAGAAGAACCCAGATGGGACGAAGCCCGGTGACCCGCTGCGACCCCCTAGTCATTTACTTCCAGGTGGCAGCAGTCTCCACAGAGCAGCTGGTGATCTCGGAGGCAGCCCGTCAATCTTTGGCTGTGAGTTTCCTTTCTGTAATCACAACTCAATGGGATTTTGAAGTTATTGCTGAGTAGCGGACTTTGTATTACAAAAGAAATTGCTGTCTAGGTGACTTTGTATTACATGACAAACCACTGAGTAGCTGACTTTGTTTTACATCTGAAACTGCTGAGTAGTTGACTTTGTATTACATCACTGCAGAGTAGCTGACCTTGTATTACATCACAATGTTGATTAGCTGACATAGGATGACATAACAAATTACTGAGTAGCTGACTTTGTATTACATCACAGTGTTGAGTAGCTGACTTTGGATGACATCACTACAGAGTAGCTGACTTTGTATTACATTACAAACTACATTTAAGAATCTCTATTGAGAAACATTTGCTGTACATCACAGCTAAAACAGTTTCTTCAAGAAATCTTAGCATCAGCTTTATTTCATCTGAAAATTGTTGTTGTTCATGACATATTTAATTCCAGTGTATAATATAAAAAAGCAGTGTTTCATGTGCTAAACCTGTCCATACAGTAAAGACCTGCAGTCTATTCATTTTCATTTTTTCTGCCTTCAGCTCCTCACAGTAGAAGTTCAATGGAAGGAGGTGGAGCGCCCCCTCCTGGCAGTTTCCTGAATCCTGGCCATTTAGGTGAGTCATCAGTTGAGACAAGTCAAGTGCCCCTTTGTAACCAGTGATGCTATGCCAAACTAGCACCTGCTACAGGATAATAATCAGGGATCCTTTCATCCTCCTGGTATGGCTGTCATAAGATAATGATACTTCAGACATTAAATCATTTCACGACCTTTACCACATCTGCACCAGCCTTTGACATGTATGGTGCAAATGGCTGTAATTTTTTTTCTCGCCAAACGGCAGTGGTTATTATATTTAATAGCTTGGCAGCTGACGATCATGATTGCAAATTAATGACTCATAATCATCAGTGAATAATATCTGCACAACTAAATTTAGACAAATTTCATCTCATGACACTTGGGCTGTGCAGTTTTTGGGGACTGTCAGGACTTGTTAAGCTTTAACTGTAGTTTATTTTCATTTTTATGTCAGCTCATTAATTACAAAGGGAACTTGTTAAGAAGATCAGGCAGTTCCCTGTGGTGATCTTAAGTCAGATTATTTTTATTTTTTTTCTAAAGGCTGAAGTTTGAGTAATAGATCTTATAGGACTGATTCATATTAATTGTGATGGGAACAATACATTTATGAAGATTTGAGTTTAAATCTGGTGAACATTGATTGTTTTCTCAGGAGTTCCACCATTTCCAAGGCCGGCACCGTATGGTGGTTTAGGCAGCTCGCTGGGCTCACCGTTTGGTGGGCTTGGTGGTGGCATGCTCGCTGGAAGGGAAGTTCCTGGTATGCCAGGTTTGGCTTCACCCCATGAATGGAACAGACTTCACCGAACCCCACCCTCCTTTCCAACACCGCCTGCTTGGCCTAAGGCAGATGCTGAGCGGGAGCGAGAGAAAGAAAGAGAACGTGAAAGAGAGAAAGAACGAGATAGGGAACATAGGGAAAAAGAGCGAGAAAAACGAGAAGATAGCAGAGACAGAGAAAAAGAGAGACAAAGAGAAAGGTCAGCTCTTGAACTTTTGCATTTCTCTATGAAAGTATGCCAGTGATTCTTGTTAAATGTAAATATTATTATGTGCCCCATCAGGGAGCTTGTTGTTTTACCGGGTGGGCACTTTTTAATTGCTTATATCTCTTAAATGCTGGCAGCTATAAACATTATATTTTCAAGTTGGTAAAGCATATTTTCATAAGCTACATACAAAAACATGAAAGGAAACATATCTTACCACTTCCTGCAATATATTGTTTTAAGTGTCATTAGTTGATCCGTAAATCAGGGTATATTTATGAGTGATGAGTACTTTTGTTATTTATGTACTAAAGTCCGGCCCACTAAGAGGTGCTGATGGGTTTGGGGAACAGTTATAAAATGCTGAAGGTATGTTACAGTGGCTGAACATCATTTGCACTCCAGCAGTTGAGAATAAAATATTTTATTCAAACTTAATAAATGTATACTTTCTAGACATTACCTGATGTAGTGACAGTACAGGATGGCATCTTTACCTGACATCATATTAGTGGTACCAGGTACTATCACCATCATCCAGTGACAAAAATACTGTTTTCTCATGTTTTAATTCGTTTCATTCAAATCTTTTGCAAGGTATGGTGGTGGATTCCTTGCTAGAATAACTGGTTGATTTTCTGACTGGTAATTCCTCAAAATAAATAAATGTTGTACATAAATATTACCTTAAACCAATTGGCACTGCTTAGTGGGAGGGACAATAGTTTCTGCAAGATTTAATATGGGTGGCCTGATTCTTTTTACCATGGGTGCCATTCTGAGGTGATGGTAATGGTTGTACTGCTCATCTGAGCTGCAGGATGACTTAAACTTTAAGTATATTAAACACCAAGACAACTTTGAAAATGTTAACTGCTGACCAGGGCAGCTGGACCACAGTAACAGTTTGACTACAGGTACTGACTTTGGCAGCTGGACCAAAGTGACAGTTTGACTACAGGTACTGACTTTGGCAGCTTGACCACAATTACAATTTGACTACAGATACTGACTTTGGCAGCTGGACCACAGTGACAGTTTGACTACAGGTACTGACTTTGGCAGCTGGACCAATGTGACAGTTTGACTACAGGTACTGACTTTGGCAGCTTGACCACAATTACAATTTGACTACAGGTACTGACTTTGGCAGCTTGACCACAATTACAATTTGACTACAGATACTGACTTTGGCAGCTGGACCACAGGGACAGCTTGACTACAGGTACTGACTTTGGCAGCTGGACCACAGGGACAGCTTGACTACATGTACTGACTTTGGCAGCTGGACCAAAGTGACAGTTTGACTACAGATACTGACTTTGGCAGCTGGACCACAGGGACAGCTTGACTACAGGTACTGACTTTGGCAGCTGGACCACAGTAACAGTTTGACAACAGGTACTGACTTTGGCAGCTGGACCACAGGGACAGCTTGACTACAGGTACTGACTTTGGCAGCTGGACCACAGTAACAGTTTGACTACAGGTACTGACTTTGGCAGCTGGACCACAGTGACAGTTTGACTACAGGTACTGACTTTGGCAGCTGGACCACAGTGACAGCTTGACTACATGTACTGACTTTGGCAGCTGGACCAAAGTGACAGTTTGACTACAGGTACTGACTTTGGCAGCTTGACCACAATGACAATTTGACTACAGATACTGACTTTGGCAGCTGGACCAAAGTGACAGTTTGACTACAGGTACTGACTTTGGCAGCTGGACCACAGTGACAGCTTGACTACATGTACTGACTTTGGCAGCTGGACCAAAGTGACAGCTTGACTACAGATACTGACTTTGGCAGCTGGACCACAGTGACAGTTTGACTACAGGTACTGACTTTGGCAGCTGGACCACAGTGACAGTTTGACTACAGGTACTGACTTTGGCAGCTGGACCACAGTGACAGCTTGACTACATGTACTGACTTTGGCAGCTGGACCACAGTGACAGTTTGACTACATGTACTGACTTTGGCAGCTGGACCACAGGGACAGCTTGACAACAGGTACTGACTTTGGCAGCTGGACCACAGTGACAGTTTGACTACAGGTACTGACTTTGGCAGCTGGACCACAGTGACAGTTTGACTACAGGTACTGACTTTGGCAGCTGGACCACAGTGACAGCTTGACTACATGTACTGACTTTGGCAGCTGGACCACAGTGACAGTTTGACTACATGTACTGACTTTGGCAGCTGGACCACAGTGACAGCTTGACAACAGGTACTGACTTTGGCAGCTGGACCACAGTGACAGTTTGACTACAGGTACTGACTTTGGCAGCTGGACCACAGTGACAGCTTGACTTCATGTACTGACTTTGGCAGCTGGACCACAGTGACAGTTTGACTACATGTACTGACTTTGGCAGCTGGACCACAGTGACAGTTTGACTACAGATACTGACTTTGGCAGCTGGACCACAGTGACAGCTTGACTACATGTACTGACTTTGGCAGCTGGACCAAAGTGACAGTTTGACTACAGGTACTGACTTTGGCAGCTTGACCACAATTACAATTTGACTACAGATACTGACTTTGGCAGCTGGACCACAGTGACAGTTTGACTACAGGTACTGACTTTGGCAGCTGGACCAATGTGACAGTTTGACTGCAGGTACTGACTTTGGCAGCTTGGCCACAGTGACAGTTTGACTACAGGTACTGACTTTGGCAGCTGGACCACAGTGACAGTTTGAGTACTTGCAGCATACATTAAAACAGTTAAGAGTTTTGATTCAGTGAGTCATAATAACATGTGTACCTGTGTTTGACCTTGTGAACATGCATGTGTGTGGTATTTGATGTCTGTTTATTGGTGCTTTCAGAGATGCTGAAAGAGACAGAGAGCGGGAAAAAGCTGTAGACAGGGACAGGTGAGTTGACTTTCTCGTCTCGCATGACAGACCATCAATAGAATGATGCACTTTTTGTTCACAACTGCACAATGGCAGGCATTTATTGTAATAAAGACTTCAAAAAGTTTACTCTTTCCAGGTTCATTAAATACTGAGTAATTGTTGGCCAAGTATTTATGATTGTGAACACAGAACAGGAGATGTTCTGATATTATATGTATGGCATGGTTAATGATATCATGCAAGTGAAGAGGTTTATAAATCACTTCATTGTCCATTGAAGCTCTGTGTGTGTGTTGTTTAATGTTAGAACCTGACAGCTATTGGACAGATGGAGACATTTTTACAGCAGTTGAGACCCTTCCACCTTGGTGATAATTTTTTGTAATATCAAGGATATTATATTGCAAAGGAATGCAAATACATTGACTTGCAAGTTTACTGGTGCATTTGTACAAGAGTGTATGCAGATAGGAAATTTAACATAAAATGTAGAGTGTGACTTTTATGTACATAATTAATTTTTCTTTTTTCTTTGCAGGGAACCCCATGCAAGGCCTCGTAATTCACCAGTTCAAGATGTTCACTCAAATGGTTTACCTGAAGAGCGTATACCTGGAAAGCACCAGTCAGATCGGCACAGGTCAAGGTCTAGGTCACCAGTCAGAAATGGTCCAGTTGATGATCAGAGAGATTCATCCAGCAGGGACAGTGCCTTCAAAAATGATATAAAGATCAAAGAAGAAAGGAAAGATGAATTATTAAATGACAGCCTACTGAAGGAAAAGAGAAACGATGTGATGAGAAATGACATGCGTAATGACATGAGAATGGACATGAGAAACGACATGTTGAATAGCCATAGCAGTCTGCTACCGGCCAACTCTCACATGCTGTTAGAGCGAAGCAGGGCAATAAGTCAGCTGCCTGGGTACAGCGGGCTTGACAGGCCCCATCATGGGTTGTGGGCACCTTTTGACCGTGGTTTGGACTTGACTCACCACAGTCTTGAACTGCGACGTGAAATGGAGAGGGAACGTGAACGCATGCTGCAGAGATTTCCAAACCCAGCATCTATAGGTGTCATGTTGGAACATGAGCGCTTTCGGGAACAGGAAATGCAGCTACGAGATAGGGTCAGCATGGAGGCCAGACTTGCGCTAGATCGTGAGAGAGCTGTAGCCGACCATGAACGCAGCAAACTGCCGGTGTTAAGACACAGTGACCCGATTCACCCTCGGTCCAGCTTATACCCTCCACCCAGGGGAGCCAGCCCGTCAGTCAATCATAACCACACAAGCAGTAGCAGTAAAAGCACCTCTCCTACTGCCAACCCCACAGGGGTACCCCCACCCCTCATTCCTTCTAACTCAGCACTTGGGTCATCTCGCAGCCATCCAAGTTCCCCAAATATAACAAAAGGTCGCTCCAGCAGTCCTGTGACTTCTGTCACAGGTCCAGCATCGGAGGTGACACCCAAAGAGGCCACGGCCAATGGTAGTGATACTGACGCCCAGTCAAGATAAATTTTCTCTGGTCTCATGGACTGCTTTTGGTTTCCCAAGGGGTGCAGTGGAGAAACCTGGTAAACAATATGTGAAACATATTAATACTGAATCCAAGATCTCATGAACTTGTCGTATGCACACATGCCTCTGCATCTCAAACCAAAAACTGAACAGTGTTGTATACCTGGATGAATACCGTCTGGAATTGCAAGGAGATTGTTGTGAGCAGCAGCAGCTGTCTCTGTGGTGATGTACTGTTATTATCGCAGACAAACCTGTCAAGTGCAATGAAATTGCTGTTAATATATGATCCCTTACTGCAGGTAAAAACAATACATGCAACTGTGAGAGGATTGATGAGCATTACTGTTGCTGGCGTTGTATTGGGAACCATTAGGAGATTTGGAACTGTGATCAAGCAGCAGTGTTTAAATGAACATATTTATTTCTCGTTATACCTTCATCAAATGACAAGGTCATGTTGTATTGTGAGTAGGGCAGGTTTTTTCCTCAATGTGAAACTTATTCCAGCAGAGCGCTGTGACTTAAGTGATTAGTGGACATTAATACAAGTATGTTGTGACAACACTTTACAGAGTGTTGTGCCCAAGGCAGCTGTGTAAGCAGAGTTGTTTGTCACACAACCTGTATCTGACTGTTACAAGTGCAGTGTTCTTGGTGAGGCATTACATACACCAGTTGCACCAACAGATTTTGTGATGCAGAAATTCACAAGGTTCAACACCTACTCATAAGTGTTGCCATATATGTCGGAGCATTTATATAAAAGTGGTTAAACCAAGTGTGCTTTTGGTGCCAGAGGGGTATAACTATCTCACTCTTTGCAATTCTGTCTGTGTGTGTATGTGTGTGAAATTGTGAATGTGTGTGTGCATGTGTTTGTGTGTGTGAACATGCATACATACACATACAAGGTTGTGTAGAGAACATGCACGAGCATCCTCAATATTATCAATTTGTTAAATATCAGGGACAGTCATGGCCTCGTTTCCTTTTCTCGCACATGGAAGGCAGGTGATAATGAAATGGTCTTTATCAATATCAGATATAAATTGCCATGCTAGAAATTAACAACTCTGCTTTATCAACAGTAAAAGCCTTTGGATAAAGTTATGTTTCCTCTGGAATTAAAGTCCTGGTGACCAGTTCATATTAATATTATAGTTACTGAAGCAGGATAAATGTCAGATGTTACCCAGACAGACAAATAGATATCCTTTATAACATGACATTCAAGAACATGTATTTGAAGACAACTGTAACTTTGTATCATGGCGATCTATTCATCAATATCTTCAATAAGTGGAGCCAGATTCAGTTTACAAACCTGCAATTGTGACTGTAATTTAAGAGCATAGTGTAACTTTTGAATTATATAGTATGAGATGGAAATATAATGTCTCGATGAAAATTCTGCAGTGATCACAGTTTGCCTTTGCTGAGTAATACTGTCCGGAGATGACTGTATCCATGGTAACCATGCTAGACTGTTACAAATTAGTACATTCCTGCTTTCCATAATGGGCATTTATTCATTTAATACTAAAACACAGCCATGGTGATAGAGAAACTGGTCAGCTAAAAATGTGTAAATGTATATATAAGGATATATATATATATATAAGTTGGGCAGGTTAATACAAATATTGCCGTGCTGTTTTTGTCCACAAATAAATGGTGTTAAATTGCCCATGCCGACCAATGATGAAATCATGTTGATTGATAATTCAGGCATTTCATATTTTTGTACAGTCTAGATACTGCAGGGTGGAAACAATGGAGCATGCTGGGAGTATTATACCAGTTGCTCTGTATTATAGTTAATTTTTTAACAATGACCTGTTTAACAATTGATATTGTACGTTTTTATTCCTGAATCGCCTGGCTTATATACTGGGTCTGTATCTGTGTATTTATTAATGTGCAGGTTGACTCTGCACCCGTTGACCAATTGGATCATCTTGAGTGTTATCAATCTTATTGATCTTTTTGTGCATATTTTCTCCTGGCACTGGTATCGTTTTGTCTGCTGCAACAGCCTTGTAGGAACTGTTAAATCTGTTTAGAATGTGTCATTGTCATCCATTTGTGTCGTGGTCTTGGCAGAGTTCCGTTTTGTCCGTACTTTAGGTTAACTTTTTTTATATGCTGCACAGGTGGGAGACTGGACCTATTTTATAAATCCCACCCCAGTAGTATGCGCATGAGACGTATAGACAAATGTTTACCTTGCAGTTGCCACTGTATGTACTGTTTGGTAGTCTGCTATTAACCATCCCCTCCCCCATTGCCATGCAAAACCCAGCTCATTCAATTTATCCTGTTCTGTAAATGATGAATATTTATGAGGTTGTTAATATATGCATTGTGAGTTGTAGGGTTTGCAATGAGTATGCTGCCATGTGGACTGACTGTGCAAATATTTCAGAACGTTTCTATATGATAGTGTATAGAAAAGAATAAATATTAATTTAAATTTACATCTTATTTCTGTTTTCATAATAAACCAATGCATTGTTTGTCATGAATGTTTACCTCGTGTGTCTTAGCATTTTCCTCTCATTAGTAACGTTGAGCTACATACAAATTGGTGCGTACGTGAATATGAACAACAGCTGCAGAAACATGGACCCTTAAAAGCCACTTTGCTTTTTTTACTCGGATCAGAATGGTTTTTAGCAGTGTTTACTCACGCTTAAGCTTGGCTACTTCCATATAGTAGAAATTATGAAAAAATATTGTCTAAATCAGACCAAAAATCAAAGTTGTCTGCAACGGAAAAACCATCTTTGTTCAATAGGGCTGGATGAAAGTTGACAGAAAGGTTTGCTTGCGTTTGTTGCCATCTAAGTACCCCCCATCCCCGAGGGTATAAGATTTTGTCATTTGCATTGTTAGAGCTTCTTATACGGAAGGCACAATCAAATGTGACTTTAGTTAGGTACTTTTTGTCTCTCTATCACATATATATGAGGCATTTATTTACCCCCCCCCCCATCCCCCCACCCCCCAAAAAAGCATAAGAAAATTGTATTCATGAGAAAAAAAAAACACACTTCTATCAGCCGTTGAGAAATTTAATAATCATAACTAAGGAATTCTGTTTGGGGATTTATAAACTTTTGGGAAAGACTTTGGTTAAAAAAACATGCAGGGGTTAAATATGTTTTAAAACTGCTAGAAAACAGAACATTCCACTGACTGAAAGTCTTTCGAAAGAGGAAGAGTCCGACCTGGACCTGACAAAGGACAGACGTCGATGAAGTAGTCCTTACAGAGGAATAAACTGGAAGAAGTAGACCTAACTGGAGAATAGCCTGGAAAAGAAGACTTGACAGAACAGATAAGAACAAGTAGACCTGAGAGAACAGACTGGAAGAAGTAGACATCACAGTAGAACAGACTGAAAGTAGAAGACCTGACAGAAGAGACCAGAAGAATTAGACCTACCGAGAGAATAGACTGGAAGAAGTAGACTTGACAGAACTGGAAAAAGTAGACCTAACAGAACAGTCGAAAAGAAGATAACCTGACAGAACAAACTAGAAGAAGAAGATCTGACAGGACAGACTGGAAGAAGTAGACCTGACAGAACAGAATGGAAGAAGTAGACCTGACAGAACAAACTAGAAGAAGAAGATCTGACAGGACAGACTGGAAGAAGTAGACCTGACAGAACAGAATGGAAGAAGTAGACCTGACAGAACAGACTGGAAGAAGTAGACCTGACAGAACAGAATGGAAGAAGTAGACCTGACAGAACAGAATGGAAGAAGTAGACCTGACAGAACAGACTTGAAAAGGTAAACCTTACAGGAGAACAACTTGGAAGAAGTAGACCTGACAGAACAGACATGACGAAGTAGATATGACAGAACAGAATGGTAGAAGTAGGCCTGACAGGACAGACTGGATAAAGTAGACCCGACAGGACAGACTCGAAGAAGTAGACCTGACAGAACAGACTGGAAGAAGTAGACCTGACAGAACAGACTGGAAGAAGTAGACCTGACAGAACAGATTGGAAGAAGTAGACCTTACAGAACAGACTGGAAGAAGTAGATCTGACAGAACAGACTGGACGAAGTAGACATAACAGAACAGACTGGAAGAAGTAGACCTGACAGAACAGACTGGAAGAAGTAGACCTGACAGGACAGACTGGAAGAAGTAGACCTGACAGAACAGACTGGAAGAAGTAGACCTGACAGAACAGACTGGAAGAAGTAGACCTGACAGAACAGATTGGAAGAAGTAGACCTGACAGAACAGACTGGAAGAAGTAGACCTGACAGGACAGACTGGAAGAAGTAGACCTGACAGAACAGACTGGAAGAAGTAGACCTGACAGAACAGACTGGAAGAAGTAGACCTGACAGAACAGATTGGAAGAAGTAGACCTGACAGAAAAGACTGGAAGAAGTAGATCTGACAGAAGAGACTGGAAGAAGTAGATCTGACAGAACAGACTGGAAGAAGTAGACCTGACAGAACAGTCTGGAAGAATTAGACCTGACAGAACAGAATGGAAGAAGTAGACCTGACAGAACAGACTGGAAGAAGTAGACCTGACAGAACAGACTGGAAGAAGTAGACCTGACAGAACAGACTGGAAGAAGTAGACCTGACAGAACAGATTGGAAGAAGTAGACCTTACAGAACAGACTGGAAGAAGTAGATCTGACAGAACAGACTGGACGAAGTAGACATAACAGAACTGACTGGAAGAAGTAGACCTGACAGAACAGACTGGAAGAAGTAGACCTGACAGAACAGACTGGAAGAAGTAGACCTGACAGAACAGACTGGAAGAAGTAGACCTGACAGAACAGACTGGAAGAAGTAGATCTGACAGAACAGAATGGAAGAAGTAGACCTGACAGGACAGACTGGAAGAAGTAGACCTGACAGAACAGACTGGAAGAAGTAGACCTGACAGAACAGATTGGAAGAAGTAGACCTGACAGAACAGACTGGAAGAAGTAGACCTGACAGAACAGACTGGAAGAAGTAGACATGACAGAACAGACTGGAAAAAGTAGACCTGACACAACAGATTGGAAGAAGTAGACCTTACAGAACAGACTGGAAGAAGTAGATCTGACAGAACAGACTGGAAGAAGTAGATCCGACAGAACAGACTGGAAGAAGTAGATCTGACAGAACAGACTGGAAGAAGTAGATCTGACAGAACAGAATGGAAGAAGTAGATCTGACAGAACAGACTGGAAGAAGTAGATCCGACAGAACAGACTGGAAGAAGTAGATCTGACGAGCAGACTGGAAGAAGTAGATCTGACAGGACAGACTGGAAGAAGTAGACCTGACAGAACAGACTGGAAGAAGTAGACCTGACAGAACAGACTGGAAGAAGTAGACCTGACAGAACAGATTGGAAGAAGTAGACCTGACAGAACAGACTGGAAGAAGTAGATCTGACAGAACAGACTGGAAGAAGTAGATCTGACAGAACAGACTGGAAGAAGTAGACCTGACAGAACAGTCTGGAAGAATTAGACCTGACAGAACAGAATGGAAGAAGTAGACCTGACAGAACAGACTGGAAGAAGTAGACCTGACAGAACAGACTGGAAGAAGTAGACATGACAGAACAGACTGGAAGAAGTAGACCTGACACAACAGATTGGAAGAAGTAGACCTTACAGAACAGACTGGAAGAAGTAGATCTAACAGAACAGACTGGAAGAAGTAGATCCGACAGAACAGACTGGAAGAAGTAGATCTGACAGAACAGACTGGAAGAAGTAGATCTGACAGAACAGATTGGAAGAAGTAGACCTGACAGAACAGACTGGAAGAAGTAGACCTGACAGAACAGACTGGAAGAAGTAAATCTGACAGAACAGACTGGAAGAAGTAGACCTTACAGAACAGACTGGAAGAAGTAGATCTGACAGAACAGACTGGAAGAAGTAGATCCGACAGAACAGACTGGAAGAAGTAGATCTGACAGAACAGACTGGAAGAAGTAGATCTGACAGAACAGAATGGAAGAAGTAGATCTGACAGAACAGACTGGAAGAAGTAGATCCGACAGAACAGACTGGAAGAAGTAGATCTGACGAGCAGACTGGAAGAAGTAGATCTGACAGGACAGACTGGAAGAAGTAGACCTGACAGAACAGACTGGAAGAAGTAGACCTGACAGAACAGACTGGAAGAAGTAGACCTGACAGAACAGATTGGAAGAAGTAGACCTGACAGAACAGACTGGAAGAAGTAGATCTGACAGAACAGACTGGAAGAAGTAGATCTGACAGAACAGACTGGAAGAAGTAGACCTGACAGAACAGTCTGGAAGAATTAGACCTGACAGAACAGAATGGAAGAAGTAGACCTGACAGAACAGAATGGAAGAAGTAGACCTGACAGAACAGACTGGAAGAAGTAGACATGACAGAACAGACTGGAAGAAGTAGACCTGACACAACAGATTGGAAGAAGTAGACCTTACAGAACAGACTGGAAGAAGTAGATCTAACAGAACAGACTGGAAGAAGTAGATCCGACAGAACAGACTGGAAGAAGTAGATCTGACAGAACAGACTGGAAGAAGTAGATCTGACAGAACAGATTGGAAGAAGTAGACCTGACAGAACAGACTGGAAGAAGTAGACCTGACAGAACAGACTGGAAGAAGTAAATCCGACAGAACAGACTGGAAGAAGTAGACCTGACAGGACAGACGGGAAGAAGTAGACCTGACAGAACAGATTGGAAGAAGTAGACCTGACAGAACAGACTGGAAGAAGTAGACCTGACAGAACAGACTGGAAGAAGTAGACCTGACAGAACAGACTGGAAGAAGTAGACCTGACAGGACAGACTGGAAGAAGTAGACCTGACAGAACAGACTGGAAAAAGTAGACCTGACAGAACAGACTGGAAGAAGTAGACCTGACAGGACAGACTGGAAGAAGTAGACCTGACAGAACAGACTGGAAGAAGTAGATCCGACAGAACAGACTGGAAGAAGTAGATCTGACAGAACAGACTGGAAGAAGTAGATCCGACAGAACAGACTGGAAGAAGTAGATCTGACGAGCAGACTGGAAGAAGTAGACCTGACAGGACAGACTGGAAGAAGTAGACCTGACAGAACAGACTGGAAGAAGTAGACCTGACAGAACAGACTGGAAGAAGTAGATCTGACAGAACAGATTGGAAGAAGTAGACCTGACAGAACAGACTGGAAGAAGTAGACCTGACAGGACAGACTGGAAGAAGTAGACCTGACAGAACAGACTGGAAGAAGTAGACCTGACAGAACAGACTGGAAGAAGTAGACCTGACAGAACAGATTGGAAGAAGTAGACCTGACAGAAAAGACTGGAAGAAGTAGATCTGACAGAAGAGACTGGAAGAAGTAGATCTGACAGAACAGACTGGAAGAAGTAGACCTGACAGAACAGTCTGGAAGAATTAGACCTGACAGAACAGAATGGAAGAAGTAGACCTGACAGAACAGACTGGAAGAAGTAGACCTGACAGAACAGACTGGAAGAAGTAGACCTGACAGAACAGACTGGAAGAAGTAGACCTGACAGAACAGATTGGAAGAAGTAGACCTTACAGAACAGACTGGAAGAAGTAGATCTGACAGAACAGACTGGACGAAGTAGACATAACAGAACTGACTGGAAGAAGTAGACCTGACAGAACAGACTGGAAGAAGTAGACCTGACAGAACAGACTGGAAGAAGTAGACCTGACAGAACAGACTGGAAGAAGTAGACCTGACAGAACAGACTGGAAGAAGTAGATCTGACAGAACAGAATGGAAGAAGTAGACCTGACAGGACAGACTGGAAGAAGTAGACCTGACAGAACAGACTGGAAGAAGTAGACCTGACAGAACAGATTGGAAGAAGTAGACCTGACAGAACAGACTGGAAGAAGTAGACCTGACAGAACAGACTGGAAGAAGTAGACATGACAGAACAGACTGGAAAAAGTAGACCTGACACAACAGATTGGAAGAAGTAGACCTTACAGAACAGACTGGAAGAAGTAGATCTGACAGAACAGACTGGAAGAAGTAGATCCGACAGAACAGACTGGAAGAAGTAGATCTGACAGAACAGACTGGAAGAAGTAGATCTGACAGAACAGAATGGAAGAAGTAGATCTGACAGAACAGACTGGAAGAAGTAGATCCGACAGAACAGACTGGAAGAAGTAGATCTGACGAGCAGACTGGAAGAAGTAGATCTGACAGGACAGACTGGAAGAAGTAGACCTGACAGAACAGACTGGAAGAAGTAGACCTGACAGAACAGACTGGAAGAAGTAGACCTGACAGAACAGATTGGAAGAAGTAGACCTGACAGAACAGACTGGAAGAAGTAGATCTGACAGAACAGACTGGAAGAAGTAGATCTGACAGAACAGACTGGAAGAAGTAGACCTGACAGAACAGTCTGGAAGAATTAGACCTGACAGAACAGAATGGAAGAAGTAGACCTGACAGAACAGACTGGAAGAAGTAGACCTGACAGAACAGACTGGAAGAAGTAGACATGACAGAACAGACTGGAAGAAGTAGACCTGACACAACAGATTGGAAGAAGTAGACCTTACAGAACAGACTGGAAGAAGTAGATCTAACAGAACAGACTGGAAGAAGTAGATCCGACAGAACAGACTGGAAGAAGTAGATCTGACAGAACAGACTGGAAGAAGTAGATCTGACAGAACAGATTGGAAGAAGTAGACCTGACAGAACAGACTGGAAGAAGTAGACCTGACAGAACAGACTGGAAGAAGTAAATCCGACAGAACAGACTGGAAGAAGTAGACCTGACAGGACAGACGGGAAGAAGTAGACCTGACAGAACAGATTGGAAGAAGTAGACCTGACAGAACAGACTGGAAGAAGTAGACCTGACAGAACAGACTGGAAGAAGTAGACCTGACAGAACAGACTGGAAGAAGTAGACCTGACAGGACAGACTGGAAGAAGTAGACCTGACAGAACAGACTGGAAAAAGTAGACCTGACAGAACAGACTGGAAGAAGTAGACCTGACAGGACAGACTGGAAGAAGTAGACCTGACAGAACAGACTGGAAGAAGTAGATCCGACAGAAC
Organism: Sipunculus nudus; assembly: GCA_026874595.1. Lineage (NCBI taxonomy): Eukaryota > Metazoa > Annelida > Sipuncula > Golfingiida > Sipunculidae > Sipunculus > Sipunculus nudus. The sequence continues at coordinate 51,444,666 of CM049312.1, forward strand.
AGACTGGAAGAAGTAGATCTGACAGAACAGACTGGAAGAAGTAGATCCGACAGAACAGACTGGAAGAAGTAGATCTGACGAGCAGACTGGAAGAAGTAGACCTGACAGGACAGACTGGAAGAAGTAGACCTGACAGAACAGACTGGAAGAAGTAGACCTGACAGAACAGACTGGAAGAAGTAGACCTGACAGAACAGATTGGAAGAAGTAGACCTGACAGAACAGACTGGAAGAAGTAGACCTGACAGAACAGACTGGAAGAAGTAGACCTGACAGAACAGACTGGAAGAAGTAGATCTGACAGAACAGAATGGAAGAAGTAGACCTGACAGGACAGACTGGAAGAAGTAGACCTGACAGAACAGACTGGAAGAAGTAGACCTGACAGAACAGATTGGAAGAAGTAGACCTGACAGAACAGACTGGAAGAAGTAGACCTGACAGAACAGACTGGAAGAAGTAGACCTGACAGAACAGACTGGAAGAAGTAGACCTGACAGAACAGATTTGAAGAAGTAGACCTGACAGAACAGACTGGAAGAAGTAGACCTGACAGAACAGACTGGAAGAAGTAGACCTGACAGAACAGACTGGAAGAAGTAGACCTGATAGGACAGACTGGAAGAAGTAGACCTGACAGAACAGACTGGAAGAAGTAGACCTGACAGAACAGACTGGAAGAAGTAGATCCGACAGAACAGACTGGAAGAAGTAGATCTGACAGAACAGACTGGAAGAAGTAGATCCGACAGAACAGACTGGAAGAAGTAGATCTGACAGAACAGACTGGAAGAAGTAGACCTGACAGAACAGACTGGAAGAAGTAGATCTGACAGAACAGACTGGAAGAAGTAGATCTGACAGAACAGAATGGAAGAAGTAGACCTGACAGAACAGACTGGAAGAAGTAGACCTGACAGAACAGACTGGAAGAAGTAGACCTGACAGAACAGATTGGAAGAAGTAGACCTGACAGAACAGACTGGAAGAAGTAGATCCGAAAGAACAGACTGGAAGAAGTAGATCTGACAGAACAGACTGGAAGAAGTAGATCTGACAGAACAGACTGGAAGAAGTAGATCCGACAGAACAGACTGGAAGAAGTAGACCTGACAGGACAGACTGGAAGAAGTAGACCTGACAGAACAGACTGGAAGAAGTAGACCTGACAGGACAGACTGGAAGAAGTAGACCTGACAGAAAAGACTGGAAGAAGTAGATCCGACAGAACAGACGGGAAGAAGTAGACCTGACAGGACAGAGTGGAAGAAGTAGACCTGACAGAACAGACTGGAAGAAGTAGACCTGACAGGACAGACTGGAAGAAGTAGACCTGACAGGACAGACTGGAAGAAGTAGACCTTACAGAACAGACTGGAAAAGGAGACCTGACAGAACAGAATGGAAGAAGTAGACCTGACAGAACAGACTGGAAGAAATAGACCTGATAGAACAGACTGGAAGAAGTAGACCTGACAGGACAGACTGGAAGAAGTAGACCTGACAGGACAGACTGGAAGAAGTAGACCTGACAGGACAGGCTGGAAGAAGTAGACCTGACAGGACAGACTGGAAGAAGTAGACCTGACAGGACAGACTGGAAGAAGTAGACCTGACAGAACAGAATGGAAGAAGTAGACCTGACAGTACAGACTGGAAGAAGTAGACCTGACAGAACAGACTGGAAGAAGTAGACCTGACAGGACAGACTGGAAGAAGTAGACCTGACAGAACAGATTGGAAGAAGTAGACCTTACAGAACAGACTGGAAGAAGTAGATATGACAGAACAGACTGGACGAAGTAGACCTGACAGAACAGAATGGAAGAATTAAACCTGACAGACAGGACGAAGTAGACCTGACAGAACAGACAGGACGAAGTAGATCTGACAGTACTGAATGGAAGAAGTAGACCTGACAGAACAGAATGGAAGAAGTAGACCTGACCGAACAGACTGTAAGAAGTAGACCTGACGGAACAGATACATGCCATATAGTAGGTCAATACTTCATTGTTTCATCTGAATATGTTATCGAAAAAAACATTATGTAGCAACACAGAACAGTAAGAAAACTATTTACTCACTTAACATGTTAGATGTTGAAGCTAGAGAGAGTATTTAGCTAACATGTGAGCTAATGCGAAGGTGTGGCGTCGTCTGGGGTCCGTCGTCTGCCCTAAAAATTAGGCACTTGTATGCATCTCGGACAGATTCCTCGTATACAAGCCTTGGGGCGCCACCTACAATTGTTTTTAGTTTTCATGCATCTGTGCACACAATTCAAGAGTGGTTTGAAGTATCTGCCTGTAAAGTTGCATGTCCATGTATTTTCGTCTCGTACACAAGACTGGTGGTGCCACCTACAATCATTTTGTGTTGTGTACATACATGCACGTATTGCAGGAGTGACATTTGTGTAATTGGTGCTTATATACTTGGGTTCAAAATGTTTACTACTTACATTGTGTATATACATGTCACATGTATTAAAGGATTATACCTGATGTATATCCCATTGCATAGGCTGCATTAGGCCTGTAAGCCTTGTTTTAGCTCAACTGACTAAAAGTCAACTGAGGTATAGTGATGGCGCTTTGTCAGTCACTTGTCCGGCCGTCAAACTGTCCGGGTGTCCGTAACCAGGGGACAAACCGTAAGCAAAATGGCTAGGATTCCGAAATTGTGCATAATCGGAGATTCTAATAAGATCTCTCGGAACCGGAAGTGAGGCCACTGTGGCCTTTTTAGCTCAGCTGACTATTAGTCAACTGAGCTATAGTCGTGGTCCTTTGTCCGTCGGCTGTCCGTCCGTCCGTCCGTCCGTTAAACTGGCACGTTTTGAAACCGTTGGACCTACGAATTTAAAATTCGGCATACCTTAAGATGTCCCCAAAATCTCCTTCCATACCTAAAATTGGGTCACTAAGACTTCGTTCCTTCGAATTATTGAGGAAAACCCTCCGTTTTCCATAAAAAAAACCCATTGTTACACTTCAAGACTGCCTAATATCAAAACCACTGACCTGATATTGACCATTTTTAATATGTTAATTCCTCTATATATTTCCAGTGTACAAACCAGAAATTACTTCAATATTTTTTAAATTCTTGAAGTAATGGACCCAAACATAATGCACTTTGAAAAGAATAAGGAAATTTATTTACTCCCTTAACTTGAGAATTGCTGGAGCTAGATACTTTTTTTCAGGTATATAACTATATTTAATCAAGATTCAATTGTATACCAAAAATTAGATCTGAATTTTTAAAATTTTATAAGTTATTAGCATAAATATAAAATCAGTAACTTAAACTTTGCCCAGATTTGACCATGGCACATTTTTTTCCTGTAACTGGTGTGGATTTAATATTCACAGCATGCTACCATAAGCATTTCATCTCTAAAAATCTGAAATTTGAAACCAGTTGATCAAAAACTGTAGACTTTATTCAAGTTTTCAAGCACCATGTAAAGTATTGTTTAGATCAAGCAAATATTATGCAGTTTGCTAGAGCTCAGCTCCCCAGCTTCCCAGGCCAGCTCTCAGCTCCCAAAATTTGACATACAGTTAGATGTCCCCCAAACCCCCCTACCATTCCAAAAGTTTGGGCACTAGAACTTCATTCCTTCTAGATATTAAGAAAAAAACTTTAATTTTCAATTAAAAACTCTTGTTACACTTCAAGACTGCCTAATATCAAAACCACTGATCTGACTTTGATCATATAAAATATACATGTTCTTCTATTTATACTCCATGCTCATGTCAGAAATGATGTGAGTATTGCGAAATTGTTTTAAGTTATGACCCCAACATAATGCACTTTGTAAACAAGAAATATGTTTACTCCTTTAACATGAAAACTGCTGAAGCCTGAGATTTTTTTGTCAGGGATATAACATTATTTAATCAAGATTCAATTGTATACCCCAAATTAGTTCTGAATTTTTCAAATTTTATAAGTTACTAGTATAAATATAAAATCAATACCTTAAATTTTGCCTAATTTTAATCATGGCATGTTTGTTTCGTGTAAGCACTGTTGATATAATTTTCATATCATGCTTAAAATAAGGATTTCAGCTTGTTAGTTTTGAAAGATGAAAGAAATTGGCCCAAAAATGTAGCTTTTATTAAAGTTTTTATGACACCATGTCAGATCCAGGCTCTACCCAGGCACTATTCAGTCACCTGTATGTCCTGCATTTCCTGCCAATTATACACGCATGATGCGGGGCATATACTTGCAGCTGGGCAGCTTATTGCTCCCTACAGCTGATCCAGGTGTCCAACCCAGCTCATCTCTTACTTGTTTAGACCAACAGCATTACAATGAACAATAAATAATTTTTATAGATCTATGATAACAACTTAAAAAATAATCAGTAGAAAAGGAATTTGACAGTTGATGAGTAACAGGGAATTACCTTGCAGTTACTGATGTTTTATGGATTTTGTATGGATGGACGAAAATGGATTCCAAGTAACAACATCGAGTCACGTATGGTATTTTTCTTTTCAGTTTTAATAATGAAAAAAAATATATATTATATTGTTATGTACTATTAGGGATTATATGAAGGAAATTAATGATTGACAAAGATGCAGTTGATAATAAAAATCTAAATTCCCAGGTCTTTTCCAAGTGTTTCAGCTTGTAAATTTATATTTATTTCAAATTAAAAAAAGTTGAAATGTCAAAATTTTTAAAATTTACTAAGACAAGTACTGATTAAAGATTTCAATATGTTTTACTTATGACATTCAGACACGTGGCTGTAACAGCTGTCACAAGACTATGTAAATAATCAAAATTTATATTACTGGTTCCTATATTTCAGTTAATAAAATTAAACTTGCCCATCCCGAGTTTTCTCCTTGTATAATTTATAGGGTGTTCTTATCCTTGGGTTATTTGTTACACATATAATGGTTTCATAGCCGAGATACTTCAATTTTTTTCTGAAACATTTTTTTTCAATTAAAAAAAATGAATATGATAAAATATCAGATCTTAGACAAGTTCTCATTATGATTTCTGTAATGTTAATAACTGTAAGACTCTTGCTATGTCTAGTGTGGAGATTGATGTAGTCCAAAGAGAATATTATAGTTTTATTTTTTGAATATAAATAAAATTCATAAAACCAGGTACTTATGATCATTATTTAAATTTGTGATATTTGTTTATTCTGGATTTTTAAGAACTTCGGCTGAAACTGAATAAATACCAGACATGGTGCAGTACTTTGCAAATGTATTTGAATGCAAATATGAATATGTACTCCATAATTTCATGTATAAGGATAGGAATACAGGTAAAAATGTAAGTATTTGAATACAAATGCATTCATGAATATATTCTGTAATATTATTTTAATAATCATTTATTTCGACAATACCATTAAAAAATCTTTGATGAAAAAACCAGGTGATACTGGTTCATTTTTAATTTAAATTATACTTGACACAATACTTGTTATTAGTTTTTAATAAATAGTTTAACTTTTCAAATAATTATGCTGCAATGTAGGTAAAGTTTTATGGCCAAGTGAAAACCTGTGTGATGAAAGGACACCATTTCCAGCTGTAAATAATATTAATGACATCAATCCTCTTCCCTGTCTCAACGGATATTATCAAAATCTTACATGATTTGAGTTAAACAACATCAACTCATAATAGAGCTTATATTACCTAACAAAACCAGCCTTTGCCTACCTCCTCTTCCAAATCATGTTTTGTGATCATATAAAACAGCTGAGCTCCGTGACCCATGGGTCCCTTGTTTAGCTCAGCTGACTTTAATTCATCTGAGCTATAGTCGTGGTCCTTTGTCCGTCGGCTGTACGTCCGTCCGTTAAACTAGCACGTTTTAAAACCGTTGGACTTACAAATCTGAAATTCGGCATACAGTTAGACAAAAAGTCCCTAAAATCTCCTACCATATCGAAAATTGGGACACTAGGACTTCGTTTCTCTGAGATATTAAGGAAAACCTTTTTCCATTAAAAACCTTTGTTACACTTCAAGACTGCCTAATTTCAACACCACTGAGCTGAATTTTTTCATAGTAAATATGCATATTTTTCTATACATTTCCTATGTACATACGAAAAATTAGGTCAGTGTTGCATAATTTGTTGAAGTAATGGGCCCGAACATATGCACCTTATAAAAAAATCAGGAAATATATTTACTCAGCATAAGAATTGCTGACGCTAGAGCCTTTTTTCAGGTATATAACTTCATTTAATCAAGATTCAATTGTATACCAAAAATTTAATCTGAATTTTTCAAATTTTATAAGTTATTAGCATAAATATAAAATCAGTACCTTAAATTTTGCCCACCTTTGGCCATGGCACTTTTTTTTTTCCCTGTAAGCACTGTTGATTTAATTTTCACATCAAGCACTAATGATGATCATCTAACTGTCCAACCCCCCCCCCCCCCCTCTAGTATTTATTTTGGCCAAAAACATAACAATAAACAATAATTAAAAAAAAATATTGGTTTATAATAAGAACTTTAATAAAAATAAATGGAAAAGGAATTTTATAGTTAATGAGTAATAGGGAATTACCTTGCAATTACTGATGTTTCATGGATCTTCCATGGATGGCCGAAAATGTATTTCCAATGACACTATGCAGTCATCATTGGGTATTTTTCATTTTAAAAAAAACTAAATAATTAAATAAAATTGTTGTCTACTATTAGGGATTATATGAAGCAAGTTAATGATAGACAAGGATGCAGTTGATTATATTAAATTAATCTAAATATCCAGGTCTTTTCCAGGTGTTTAATTTGTTGGTTCATATTTATTACAAAATTTAAAAAATGTGTCAAAAATTTAAAATAATATTCAGACAAGTGCTCATTAAAGATGTTAATATGTTTGACTAATGACATTAAGACTCATGGCTGTATCGGCTGTTACATGATACTGGCTAAATAATCGAAATTTATATTACTAATTCCTTTATTTCAGTTAAAATCAAACATTCCAGCCTCAAGTTTGCTCCTTGTATGATATATGGGATGTTTTGATCCTCGGATTATTTTAAACACATGTATTAGTTTCATAGCTGAGAATACTATTCTTTTTTTCTTTCTGATACGATTTTTAAAAAATATAAAAAAAAAATCATTTTTTTTCCTGTAAGTGCTGTGGATTGAATTTTCACAGCATGTACACATAAGGATTTCATCTGTTTAAATCTCAAATTTGAAACCAATTGATAAACAACTGTAGATTTCATTCAAGTTTTCAAGCACCATGTCTTGATTGTTTACATCAAGTCAGTGTAAATGCAGTGTGGTAGGCTGTTACATAACACCTTCGTGTCTGACCTGCTGCCTCTGTGAGTGTCTAGGTCAGGCTGGGTCAGGCAATTATTACCAGAGAGCCTTTATCTCTTTTTCTCTCTCTATCATGCAGTCTAGCTCTCTCTCTCTCTCTCTCTCTCTCTCTCTCTCTCTCTCTCTCTCTCTCTCTCACCCCAATGCCTCCCTTCCTTCCTCCATCCCATTCTGTTGACAGGTACTATAAACCAGATTAATTAGCTATAAATGTTGAAGCAATTTAGAAAAGTGAATCAACTGAAATATTCACAATCACATATGTTATAATGAAAATGTATAGTGATTAAATTTTTTAAACCTGGAAAATATGATGTAATGAAGAAAAGGAATATATTGTTAATTTTTCTGGCTCAGTAGAATGTGAAAAGAAATGATTTGCTTTTAATCTCCATCTTTCTGCCTGTTTTAAATATTTAATGATTATGAACAAACTTTTTTTCCTTATAAGCAATGTTTAATAAAATTTCATATCCTGTATGTATATGCAAGGATTTTGTAACTCCCACCATCCCCTTCTTCACCCCACTGAGTCCTTGCTCCTTTGCACTGTGAACAATAGTTCTACTGCTATAGTATAAAATTTAATAAAGAAAATATCTACAGAAAGACAGAGGCGTTGTATCTGCTACATAACCCCCCGGCCCGTAGGCTGGGGTGGGGGGGTGGGGGTTCGGTGGGTTCGGACGAACCCCCCCGCTGAGTTCCACCTGACGAATACAGATATACCATAATCTTGGAAAATTTAACTCTTCTGCATGTCGGGTTCCATGCATGTTCTGTCAGGGAAAGACTATATTTCTGTATAAATATTGTTTATAGCGGCCTCTTTTCTTTAGCTCTGTCAGGGATGTAGATTGCAAGTAGGCCCTACAGTTCAAAATGTTTAATTTCACCTCTGAAGCAAGCTCTAAATAACCCGTTCACTGCTTGCTTCTGATTATAGTTCGGCATTGGATGTTTGTTGCCATGTGACGGGGATAAAGAGAAAATGGTTGATTTTCCCCTTTCGTGCAAAGAGGACAGTAGCACCCTCTTGTTTCCGGGCCAACGGATCTAACTAAGGCCACTTTGTCAGTTGATCACAGGGGACATACGTACCAAGGGACCAAACCAAGCTTGCATGATTCCTTAAGAATAATAAATAAAGGGGAAAAAACAAACAAAAGTTTAAATATATCATATAGAGATTAATAAATGAGCTTATGGAACATTTCGATTTGTTGGTGAAGTAAAATAAAAGGAGGGCCTTGCATATTGCTTTGTTAGTTCAGAATACTATATGGCGATGATCCATTGTCTATAGCTGTCCTGTCAGCAGTTTTTCTTACCGCTAGATTAGCATGTTTTTACATCTTTACCTTCGGATTTGAAATTTTACAGCAGTATGATGTACAGAAGTTCTACCAAACCGGAAACTAGGTAACTGTGCTTTGTTCCTTTGAAAAATAAAACTAAACCAATATATGCATTCAAAACCTATTTTAACAATTCAAGACTTCCTTATATAAAAAAATGTTTAGCTTGCATCGTTCTGAGGCACAGAACTTTTCATTATATGTCCGATGTATATGAGGAAAATTAAGTGAGTACTGAGTAATTAGAAAATTTTATGGACTGGAGCATGTGTTTGGTCGAAAATCTTTATACCCAATGAATATATGTTAACCGCTTAAGCTGGAGCTCAGTTCATCCAGAAAATAACTTCAGTTAATTTAGATATAAGTATACATCGGAAATCAGGTCAGAAATTCAATGTATTTATAAAGTAATCAACAAAGGTAAAATCACTACAATGAATTCTACCATATACTTTGACCATCGCATATTGCTTTCTTGTAAGCACTGTTGATTTAATTTTTCAAATACCGTGAATACATGGATATTGATTTTGAAATTCTAAGACAGTTACCCCCTCCACCTCCCCCCCCCCCCCCCCCCAAAAAAAAAAATTGTCAGGTATTTGAGTTTGCAGGGAGGGATAATACTACATAATTTATGAGTAATCCAGATCAGGGAACATGCCACCTCCACTGCATGCGTACTGGAGGGCAAGCTGGCGATTTGCTATATAGATACATGCCGAAGTGGAGCACACAGCCAGTAGGGACTAAGGAATGACATAATCATCATTTAATATGTTTAGTAATAATATGGATTTCACTCATCGAGGCTCTTTCAGTTACTGTTATCATTTATTTTGTCAGCTTTAAGGCTATACACCCCCTAAATAGTTTAGTCAACACATTTCATTTATCATACAGTACAAATGCATGTATAAACCTAATTAGTTTGTTTTTATTCGGAACCTTCAGAAGTGCTCCGGGATCTTAATTGATCCCTTAAAGTTCGAGCTCCTGCCCAGTTCTGTCTTATATACTGCTTCATTTGTCAAAGAATTTCAAAATAATTCTAAATGCCTTGCCTGTTGCATGGTCATTTTTAATTAATGCAAATTTCAAGTATAGCTACAAACAGCAAACAGTATCCTGTTTGACACTAAACATCACCAGGTTTATTTCTTTCCAAGAATGTTAATTTACAAGTTATCTGCATTGAATGTATATCAATTTCTAGCAACCTCGTTTAACTATCAGTTAACGTGATAATCACTCGAATTGATAGCTATACCGGAGAATATCAAATGACTGAGATGTGAGTTTGACAAGGAATATGACTGTTTCCTTTTTCAAACTGAAATGGATGTCAATGCACGTTTTTGCAACTGAAATGCCCCTGTTTAGTGTACACGTATATATAGCCGAATCCACTTTATGACCATACCTGTGCTGTAGCAGACGCTTGCAAAACGCTTTGGATGGGACGTTCTGAGTACATAAGGCGAGATAAAGGACAATTCGCAAAAAAAATTTATGCTTATTTTGATTGTTTTCATTCAGTTAAAAGAAACATCTGGTTGATATATAAATGTGTGTGTGTGTGTGTGTGTGTGTGTACATTTTGTACCTGAAGAGTGAACCGGCTTGTAAGTATGCTTATTTGGATTGTTTTTAATCAGTTAAAAGAAACATCGGATTGATATATATATATATATATATATATATATATATATTTATATATATATATATATATATATATATATATATATATATATGTACATTTTGTACCTGAAGAGTGAGCCGGCTTGACTGCTGCTTCCACGAAACGTACAGATCTGTCACACAAACTCGTGAAGTCAAACTAACCGTACATTAATTATTTACTTATAAACGCTCCCATATGGTAGAGCACTATCACCGCGATGTATTGAATTCCTGTTATGTGAACAATACAAATTTTATATATATATATAGGTTCCACCGTCAGTGAAAACGAACCCTCCCCACTCAGCAGTCAGCCTACGGGCCTGCCCCCCCCCTTCCCCCCACCCCCATCAAGTCATTATACCTATATAGTGGGGACGTTATGGCAACTGTATAAATAGCATAAAATTGAAAAAAAAAGTTTATTAAATAAATTGGATCTCAATAGACAAATGCGTGAACTGTTGTGTTGAACTGTCAACAGCTTATCAAAAAGGTTACCAATGGAAACGCATGGTCAGATCTCAAAATATTATTTGCAACAATTTCTTCAATCATATCAACCAACCATGGCCTAGGTTACCTCTTCCTCTCATACTTGTTCTACATTTCATAATATTTTAGATTTTAATCTTCCAGGTGTTTAAGTACTGTTGAATGCTCCGTCCCCCCTCTCTCTCTATCTCCTTTTCTCTCTACATCCAACCCTCCTTGCTGTCTTCACTATTTCCTTTTCCGAACCCCATCCCAAAGTCAGCCTCAGTAAACAAGAACAAGATGAATCAGATATGTTCATATTTTTATATATTGTATAACTATCCGTCCATAGGTACCTATGTACATGCCAGAAATTGTGTAAAATGTAGACCTGGTGAGCATCAAAATAATGTCAAGACTGAAGAGATATTATGTCATACAGTCACAAACTCATATATAAATCCCCTCATCAGCATAGTTAATCATAACATCATATCTGTCAAATTGAAAGCTTGCAGACTTCCATACACTATTGATCCTTCAACAAATAGCCTTATCATCATTCTACGTCGCTTAGTATACTGTCATTGCATTCATATTTGCTCAAATAAATTGTTTTAACCCCTCCCAAATAAATAAAAAATAAACCACTATATTTTACTCCATATTAATCCATCAGTCAGGTTATTTCATATATCATTTATTCACATATTACATTACATCCCTTTATAATAGCCCAACATGTCCATGATATACATAAGCTTTATCGACTCAATATAGAATCACAATGGTGATACATTTATAGTCCAATCATGATCAGCTGAGCGCCGTGACCCATGGGTCCCTTGATTACAGGGTGTATTTGAACACCCAAGAAATAGTATAAAATACATACAAATGGCCAGATATCAAGTTCGGCTTGACCAACTACTTTTGAAATCAGGTTGCCGGAAGATCTTGGATACCTGTGGTATCAAGGGAACCTGTGAGCTTATGCGATGGTGTTCACACCGTCGTCCTCATGTTAAACCATCTCAAAAAGGGCAGGTGCTAGCATCACCAAATTTTATGCAAATATCAGGCATCTAAATATTCTATCGAATTAAGTTTTTCTTTTGGCTATCTGCATTGACTCAACTTTCACAGGGAAAAGCTAAAATAAAAATCTTTAATAATCTTTTTCTGCGAAACTGTCCAGCCAAATTGTTCAATATTTCAATATATATTAGTTTTCACATGATAACACCAGTTTAGTTTGAAAAATTGGTTTCAAACTTGACTGATATATGGCCCGTCATTAAAGTAAGAACTGTTGATTCTGGGTCCTGAGATCAAAGGTCAAGGTCACAGGACCCACTACTTTAGAAAGATTGTAGATGCATTTTAAGCCAAACTTTTCATCTCAATCCTTCCATAATCGACATGTGGTGCACCTGCCAACAGGGGATGTTTCCTTTTGATTTTGGGGTCACAAGGTCAAAGTCACAGGGCCCATCCATGCACAAATTAGTTTATGGATGATAACTCCAGTTTGGGTAGACAGGTTGGCTTCAAACTGATCACAGGACAAATATTTTGGAAAACCTCATAAACATATATCCTTATAGACAAATGCAGCTGAGCTTCGAGACCCATGGGTCCCTAGTTGTGTAGAGTTGTGGAAAGCTGAAGTCGGTCTTGTGACTAAGTAAGCCTACCGATATATTAGAAAGAGGGCAACAAAATGGTCTTCTTCTGCAAAATGTTGTTTCAAATTCTGTAACATTGCACAAAAAAGATTCTTATAAAATGTATAGGTGGCCTCTGTTCAAATGTACGTTTATGAAAAAAAATATTTTTGGTGAATTATTGGACCTTTAACAATGAAAAGACTGTGAGATACTTGGTAAACAAAGCTAGTTGATTGTATTAACATACCCAGCTCTGTGGATATATATATATATATATATATATATATATATATATATATATATATATATATATATATAGATAGATAGATAGATAGATAGATAGATAGATAGATAGATAGAGCTGTACAGGCAACATGAATCATTGTTATCCGTTTGTAGCGTATGTGTCAGATAAATTCATGAAATATATATATATAGCTTTCAATAGGCATCTGTTATTTACTAAACATTTTGATAAAAAATCATATGAATATGTCAGCTCGAAAAAAAGTCTTCTAGTTTATAAAAAACAGATTTGGCAACCTGCCAAGATTTTGTCTGTATCTATAGATAGCTTGGCAGACTACCAACTGTTTCAAATTTGACAACAGGTGAAGTTTTAGTCTGTATCTATTTATAGCTTTGGCATGCTGGCATGTGTATCAGATTTGGCAACCGGTCAAGAGTTTACTCAGTGCAGCAACTACACCTGGCAATTAGCTTCGCTTGACGTCAGGGCAACTGCCTTCCTCAGCTGAGCTTGATCAGCTAAGTGCACCCGATTCAACAGAGTTTGATGTATTGGCTTGAAATTGTGGCCTGTCAATGCATCTTTGGTGGCTTTCTCGTACACAAGAATGGTGTCGCCACCTGCAATGAACTTTGCACAGTGAATGTTCCTATAAACAATGATATATAAGCCTGAAATTGTGCATATCCATGCATCTTGGATAGCTTCGTCGTATACAAAACTTGTTGCGCCACCTACAAATTTTAAACAGTGTATGTACTTATTTCTAAGGACGGATTTGATATATCAGCCTGAAATTTGGCATTTCTATACATCTCGGATAGCTTCGTCACATTTTTGCAAAGTGTATGTCCCTGCTTATTTCTCAGGAGTGATGTGCCTGTCCATACATCTTGGATAGTTTTCGATGGCTTTCTCTAACACAAGACTGGTGGCGCCGCCTACAATTATTTTGTGTTGTGTACATCCATGCCAGTATTTCAGGAGTGACGTTTGTGTTATTGGTGATGTATTTGGGTCCAAAATGTTCAGTACTTGCATTTTACATATACATGTCACACATTTAGTTTAAAGGTAGAGGTCAAGCACTTTATCATTGAAGCATTAAGCCTGATGTATATCTCATTGCACAGGTTCTCATTAGGCCTGCAGGCGTTGTTTCTTGTACGGAAGACAACTAGCGCCGCCTATGATCTTTTTGATGTTTTGTGCCGTTTAATACCCACTTCTCTGCCATTTAAGAAAAGTGTGAGTTGATAACTACAGAAATTAAAGAGCAGATTTTATTTATATTACACCCATGCATCGACATGAATCATATGATGATTATGTGGCTTCTGTGGCTCAGGGGTAGAGCGCAGGGCTCAAACCCGGGAGATCGTGAGTTCGACTCTCAGTCGAACCGGTGAGATTTTTCACGGTCGACCCCTACCCGGGGTGGGTGCTCTGCAACAGTCAGGTTTCACTCACAAACAGGTGCGCCTTTCGGGGTTTCCTCGGTGTTATGACCCAGCAATGAGGATGAGGACCCGCAGGAGTGAATCACCGAGCCTGGTTGACGCCAGAGCATTGTGTGCAAGCCCCTGTCACGGAGTCCGAAACCGGAATAGAAATTCTGCGGTTGTATATATACTTATTTAAGCAAGCATTTAAAAAAATGGAGGCGGTTACCTCCACCAAAAAAATCTTTAAAAAAAAATCATATGATGAAGATTATTCAAACTGGGCTCATGATCTTCAATATAAAAGTGTCGTTATCTTGAAAATCTGATAAAACAAGAATGGGTGGATGAATTATTATGAAAATCAGAATGCTATAAGTTCAGTGAAAGTATAAGTATGAAAACTGGTGACCTTGACCTTGATATTCATTGTAAAAGTGGCCGCCACTAGGATAATTATTGAAATACTGTATTTTTTCCCTCATCTTCCTTCATCTTTTGTTTCAGCTAAGTTCTCTAGAGATGTTCCGAAACTGGCGACCTTGACTTTGAACTTTAAGGCTAGTATAGTGGAACTTTAGGATATTTTGTATATATATATGTTTGAATACTGACTTAACGTTTAATGCCGCACCTTCCATCTTTAAAAAAAATCCTTACCTGATAATAGATGTAGAAACCTGTAAATTTTGAGTTCACAAGTGCAAAGGTCAAGGTCACGGGTCCCACATTTTGAAAAAAAAAAGCTCATAAAAAATATCCTTATAGACAAATTCAGCTGAGCGTCGAGACCTGTGGATCCTTAGTTAAAGAAAACACGTACACACCCAGTACAGGGAACATCTTTAAAATGCCGTTATTAAGGATTATGTATTGCTTGTGACCAAAACTCAGATATATACAGATATACCATGATCCCAAACTTACCTGAATAAAGGATACCCTATCTGTAGATGAGTTTTAAAATAAATACTCTAGATTTCATTTCCACTTGTCTAGTAGATCACTTATTCATTCGGTCCAAACAGATAGACCAGCTCATATAATATATATGCAAAATAGAGTATACAGTTAATATAAATGACTCATTGATTTGTATAATATACATTGTGTAAATTTAACACCCCCCCTTGTTCTTTTCAGTGACATCGTCTGTCGTCGTCATCTGTAGGATATCTTGTGATTGAAATAACTTTTGAAGGCTGCATATTAATAATAATAATTATTAATTATTCATATTATGCGCATGCATCCAGAATTTAAATACTCCGCTAAACACGCCTGACAAAACATGCAGACATGAATAAAAATACATTATAACGCAATAGTTATGAACAGACATAAAACTTCAACTAAAATCGTAATGTCATATATCCTAAAATTATTACTATAACTTAAAAATTTAACCAATTAAGAGATATATAGACCTGAACATTCACAAGAGGATTATTTAATGCATCCTTAAATTTGTCTACGGAGTCACATATTCTAATATATACTCTGGTAACTTATTCCACAAAACTGGAGCAAAGAAGCTGATAGCTCTGCCTCCATATGTTGAAAGTATAGCTCTCGGTTCATGCAAAAGAAGATATTTATTATTAGACCTCAGAGTACCAGGAGCTTGGTACCGCTGGAATAGTTCAGATAAGTAAGTCGGTGGCATCCCATGGGGGGCTTTTATGTAGGCCTAAGGCCAAAAAAAATTATAATAATAAGGTTTGGTTTTCAGGCACTTTTAATCAGAAATCAATGAGGACGGGAGGTTTTTTATTTTTATTTTTTTGGTATGTTTTGATAAAAATGTCAAATAATAAGGGGAAAACATGATAATTAGGCAAAAAAAAATAATGTTTGGATCTCAGGCACTTTTTATCAGAAATCAATGAGGGCGGGCGGTTTTCTTTTTATTTTATTTTTTTGTATGTTTTGATTAAAATGTCAAATAATAAGGGAAAAGCATGATAATAACAGATTTATGTTACTAAACAAGTAAAAGCACTACATAACAAAAGAAAAAAAAAAAAAAATTGTATGATTTTATCTTCTTGAAAGAATATCTGAGCGGCTGGAGCTCAAAACTGGTAAGTTTCTATTGAAAATCGAAATAAAAAATTTTTGACGCGGGGTTTTAAAATTTATGCGGGCCTAAGTAACACGATTTTAGACTGCATGCGATCAGTGGCGTCAATTTTTCTTCCAGGGTTGGGTGGGGGGGGGATGACTTTGTTTATATATATATATATATATATATATATATATATATATATATATACCTTTTTCAGCGTCTCCGAGTGACATATTCAACTATATATATGTATACATATAAGTATTATATATATAATTAATCATATTTCAAACAATTATAATGTTTAAGAAAATAAGTTATTTTTGTTAATTCTAACAAAGGTTTAGATATAATATTTTTAGTAAATAGATCCAAAGTCTTTAATTCTATTTATTAATATATTTCATTTGCTATGTTATAATATTATTCTTTGAAAAGTGTGGGGGGGGGGGGGGGTGATTACATTGACCATCCCCCCTTGCCAAAAAGTGGGAGGGTATATATACCCCCATCCCCCCTATATTGACGCCCCTGCATGCGACAATCAGCTGGTAACAAATGTTGCTCTATAAAGGAAAGGGTGATGATATGAGCACGTTATGGGTACCTGCATATACTATGCGGGCAGCATTATTCTGAATCTTTTGTAGACAAGACACTTGAGATTACGGTAATCCATACAAAAGGGAATTACACACGTCCAGCCTTGACAGAATCAAGCTCTGTGCTGGCTGAGATACAGTGGACCTTGAAAGGTATTCATGGATACATCCAAGATAGTGCAGATAAAAGTAAGAACTTTTACATAAAGAAATCATATGTGCTTTCAGTTTTATTTGATTATCAAAATTAAAATCCAAATTCCGCATTTTAAAAGCCAATGCAATGCGAGCATAACCAATGATCAAGGTACGATTTTACTTTCTGTAATTGATTAGCTGTGCCAATAAAATTAACATAAGTTTTCTCACTATCAAGTTCGAGCTTATTTTTTAACATCCATTTCTGAATGTCATTCACACAAGTCTCTATTTTGCTTATATTAAGGTTTAAGTTAGCAGGTAGAAATGATGAGTACAGCTGAATAAAATCTGCAGGAAGAGAATATTTTAAGCCGTGTTTTCTCATTTTGTTTCCTAATGGCAATGTGTAAATGGTAAATAAAAATGTTCCCAGCACAGAACCCTGGGGTACACCGTTTTTTAAAACTAAGCAGCAGGATGCACTATCCTTAATTACAACCGACTGTGTCCGCCGACTTAGATACGATTTAAACCAATCTAAAGCTAAAACATTAATTCCAAGCAGTTCAGAGAGCCTCGATACAAGGATCTGGTGATCGATTGTATCGACAGCTGCGGTCAAATCAATAATCTCTCGCTTATCAGTAGCTTGTAAAATATTTCTCAAAATTCGAAACACTAATTGTTTATACCTAAATACCGAGAATAATAAACCATTGACCTTGACATAGATTTTCAAAGTGAACCCCATAACATTTGAAAGTATTTCACATTATCTTCTCAAATTCGACACACGACCTATTTCAAGTAAATGGATGAATTCGAAAACTGGCCAAGTGGGCACTCAATGTTGTTTCAAAATTGAAAACAAATTGAAATGAGGTTGAGATGTTATTTTTCCACTAGCAATTCAATCTTAATTTTTCAACAAGTTGTCAATATTTAATCAATATTGATTTGACAATAATATCCCAATGTTGATGATTCAAGGTTGAAGCAATTTCCGATTACAACGCCTTTCCAATATTGTTTCAATTTTTGATGATAAATATTGATACAATATTTAATCATTGTTGATTTACTCACCGGGGATGACCTTGAGCAAGATCATCAAGGTCAAATAAGCTGAATTATAGTTTATGAAAGTTCTCTAAGATGTCTTATGAAGTATTGCATATTTTCCACCCAGATTCGACACACAAGTTGATCTCTGAAGAGTTCGGGTACTGGTGACCTTGACCTTGATCTTCAAGGTAAAATCTGCTCAATTCTAGGATTATAGTGAAGCAAATAGCTTCGGAAGCACTGAAGATTTTTTTCCTCAAATTTGACACACCAGTCCTTTTTGTCAAACTCTCAGGATTTCGAAAACCGGTGGCCTTGATCTTAAAGGTAAAACCTGTCAGCTTTAACGGAGAGACTTCCCGGCCCAGCAAGATTCTCAGTGCTCGCTTTTAACATCGACCGTGTTCGGTATCTTCTTCTCTGCCCTTCTCTGTCCGGATCATCAACCAATCACCAACACCAAACAGAGTGTCGGATACCAAAGGACCTTTTCTATGGTCAGCTGGAAACTGAAATCAAAAACATGGGAGGAAACTTGAATGGACAGCTCGGTTTAGAACAAAACCTTGGCAAGATGGCATGGAGAGAGTTGAAGCCGTCGTGTGAACAGGGACCTACAAATACAGCAGACGAATTACTTCCTGACCAACAACAACAGACTACACACGTCACATGAAGTGTGGGGACTAAACAGACAACTGACCCTGGCAATCATATATTTGCTTGTTAATTATATTTACATATGGAACTTCATATTTACAATAAGATACAATGTTTTACATATTTACCAAATAGATTTTAGAGTAAGAATGTAGAATAATAAAATAATGAATGTCCTGTTTCTGGCTACGGGATTTTTTTTTAATATGTCGTAATATAATATTTTGACTTCATCATCCGCTTATTGAGAGTAGATTTAATTAAAACACTAGACACACGAACACATATCCCCTTCAACTAGGCAAGATCTGGGTCAGGGATCAACAAGACTGAATGTCAGCTGGGCTATAAGGATCAGCATGCAAAGACAGATACTAATAGTCAGCTTGTCTCATGAATCAATAAGACTTATCTAGTCAGTTGAACTAAGGATCAGCGATGTAATGTAATGTAATAGAACTGTGACTAAGAATTGTTCCCAACTGGACCATGTATGACGTCAAATATGACAGTGACAATTGTAATCATTCATCCATCCTATGACTAAAAGCAAAACATAGTCTTCTGTTATTGCTCTCACAACCATTTAATAAGTAGTGTGAAACCATTTTACATAGAGGAGAAATACTATCAAGTGACAGTGTGATCGAGTATTTACCTTATCATCAAATTGTTGAAGAATAACGTTTCCACACACTCATCTGTTTTTGTTTAGGTATTGATCCTGATGTGTGTGTCTTTGTGTTTACATGCCTTATTCGGCTTGTTTGTATGTTGTTACGGCTCACCAGTGACACATTCTGACTTGAAACGTAACCTAAACATGGATGAAGGTGATGGAAGATAACATAAGAACGTAAACTAAACATGGATGAAGGTGATGGAAGTTAACATAGGAACGTAACCTAAACATGGATGAAGATGATCGAAGATAACACAGAAACGTAACCTAAACATGGATGAAGATGATGGGAGATAACACAGAAACGTAACCTAAACATGGATGAAGGTGATGGAAGATAACACAGAAACGTAACCTAAACATGAATGAAGGTGATGGAAGATAACACGGAAACGTGACCTAAACATGGATGAAGGTGATGGAAGATAACACGGAAACGTGACCTAATCATGGATGAAGGTGACTGAAGATAACACAAAAACGTAACCTAAACATGGATGAATTTGATGGAAGATAACACAGAAACGTAACCTAAACATGGATGAAGGTGATGGAAGATAGCACAGAAACGTAACCTAAACATGGATGAAGGTGATGGAAGATAACACAGAAACGTAACCTAAACATGGATGAAGGTGATGGAAGATCACAAAATAACGTAACCTAAACATGGATGAAGGTGATGGAAGATAACACAAAAACGTAACCTAAACATGGATGAAGGTGATGGAAGATAACACAAAAACGTAACCTAAACATGGATGAAGGTGATGGAAGATAACACAAAAACGTAACCTAAACATGGATGAAGGTGATGGAAGATAACACAAAAACGTAACCTAAACATGGATGAAGGTGATGGAAGATAACACAAAAACGTAACCTAAACATGGATGAAGGTGATGGAGGATAACATAGAGAGAGAGCTGGCTGTCCTGGTGATGTGTCCATGGTCCCTCGCCATATGTATTGCTTTAAGACTAGCAACCAGGTCAGTCCTACTGGATCTTCTTTATTTGAATCAACATAAAACACAACTCCGAGCACTGTCATGATCATTCGCTACACACATGAATTAGGGTCCAGTCACGAAAATAAAACCCAACAACAAGACAGTATAGCACAACAACAAATTCACTCCACACTCAAAAACATGATGGCAATGTGTTCAGGTAATGTCGGTGGTCTTCCCGACAATATCACCATTTCCACTGACAATTTCGCTTTCTGTTGAGCAGAAGATAACTGTTTTTACAACTTGATTAATGAATGGTTATAATTGAATTATGCTGAACACATGATAATATTGAAATTAATTGGCCTGATTATGTAATGAAAACAGTTATAAATGGGTATTCTTGGAATCAATGACCATTGATTGAAGACAATGAGTGTGCATTGAGTCAGGAGCTAATTCATAGTACCAGAAATAATCCGGATGTCATGAGTCAGGGGCTAATTCATAGTACCAGAAATAATCCGGATGTCATGAGTCAGGGGCTAATTCATAGTACCAAAAACCGATCCGGTTGTCATGAGTCAGGGGCTAATTCATAGTCCCAAAAACTGATCCGGATGTCATGAGTCAGAGGCTGATTAATTCATAGTACCAGAAACTGATTTCTCTGTTCGCCAATATTTATATCGGGGAGTCGGTTTTCCCCTCTGCCCCCTGTTTCCAACATCATACTTCCAATACTGGAATGATTTGAATTCTGTTTTGAGTTATCCTATTACTTGATGGGTTAATGACTTCAAGACAAATATATCAAGGTGAAGTGTAAGACATGCTGTTAACTGTTTATTCATGTCATATATTAACATTAAATATATTGAATTTTAAATTAGAAGAATTTTTAAGAAGCTCTATACGTAAATGGAAAACCCCAATTAACCATAACAGCATCTACATAATCACCTTAACTCCATCCACACTAATAATAATAATAATAATAATAATAATAATAATAATAATAATAATAATAATAATAATCATAACTATAATAATAATTAAAGGCTAGAGCCTCATTCGCTGATTTTGGCCAATATTCCCAGGTTCATTCGTATAAAGCGACCGTACATTTGTGAATATTCCTTGGTGACGCTCTAGAATCAAAATGTTGGATCAACACCAAAGTTTAATTGTCTCTTCCTTGGTCCATTCCCGAAATGCCCTGAAAATGTCATGAGATTCCGTTCATGCTTGCGTGAATTATGTTGTGAACAAACACACGCGAGCATGCAAACATGATTAATCGCATATACCTTCCTGGCGGACCCAATAGTAATAATGATAATAATAATAATAATAATAATAATAATAATAATAATAATAATAATAATAATATTCATGTTATTATGTTGCATGCCTAAATGTGGGAGGGAAGGCATGTATGATGAATCATCAGACATATCAATCAGATTTATCAAACAGCAATTTTATAATAATCATGAATCGTGTTGTTGGGAATGTAGACAAAGATTTAATCACGCTTTGTGATGTGTACAGGCTTGAAGTGTATTGTTTCTCCATGCAAGCAGTTTATTCGTGATAATTCTGTTTCATTTCACTCTCGTGTGTCTTTGTTTTCATGTTTACACACTTATTCTGAACTTCCTGGCTTCCTTCTTCTCATCCCTCTCGCGGTTATATTTTAGCCTCATTATCAAGATTGAGCCATTATTTGCCATGGTAACTAAGCTGCATGCCTGAAACCTCCACTACACCATACTTCACACACTATATGTACATTGCTGTATGCCTGGTGTGTGTTGTTTCCTGCCATATTTATTTATCAGCACTGTTTTCACACACGTATTTTTGTAACAGATATAAGAAAGACAGAACCCACCAAACTGTCGGAAACATGGGCAGAGTCAACTGAACAGCAGCTAGTTTCTCTCCATGGCTTATAAACATACTTAGTGACTTCGATCCTGATATTTTGTCAAACATTTTGCATTTCACACACACGTACAAACCCTCACATACACATACACACACTTTCACACACATATTTCTGTAAACCTACAGGCCTACGTTAATATATTTCTTTTCAAACCGGTCAAGTGTAGTGGTTACAAAGATGATTTGTTCACATGTAATCATGATAATGTTATTAACAACACAAGTCCAAATCAGTCATACAGGTAGGCAAAACAAAAAAGACAAAAAAAAAAACAAACAAAAAAAACCGAGCATTATGTTTGGTCAATTCTAAAAAGGGAGAAGCCATATTGCTATATGAAAGTCGTATTATGGTTCTCTTGTAGCCCGAATACATACTTCATATATGTGATCATCTGTCTCAGTATTCTTGAAATATCAGGGGCGGTAACAGGATCTTAATAAAAGGGGGTTGGGGGGCATGCTCAGCTCCCTGGCATAATAAACGAGTGTGTCGGGAGTGTTGTAGCTGAGTTTATACAAAAAATCACGCATACAGCAGTATTAGGAAGAAAACGGTGAGACACAAAATACGGCGCTGCTTTGTGGCATTAAGCATTATTATTATATTTATTATTATTATTATTATTAATATTATTATATTTTCCCACATTTTTTGTCTATTATTATTAAATTTTCCCACGTTTTTGGTCCATTATTATTATTATTATTTTCCCCCCATATTTTTGGTCCATTATTATTATTATATAATAAACGAGTGTGTCGGGAGTGTTGTAGCTGAGTTTATACAAAAAAATCACGCATACAGCAGTATTAGGAAGAAAACGGTGAGACACAAAATACGGCGCTGCTTTGTGGCATTATTATTATTATTAGGCCTATTATTTTATTTTCCCACATTTTTGGTCTATTATTATTATATTTTCCCATATTTTTGGTCCATTATTATTATTATATATTCCCATAATTTTGGTCCATTATTATTATATTTTCCCATATTTTGGTCGAGAAAGAAGGTGCGCGTCTTCTGCGCTCCCTCTCAATATCCCCAATCAATTTTCCAAAACTCGATACACACGCGTCACTTGAAAATCCTTGATGGGCTTATATCTACTGACATCTGTTAGCCAGGAAACAAACTAATACGAACGTGTCCCCGGTTAGACCTCGGTTTCACAAATGACGTAAGAAAGCGGGAAATTAGAAAGGGAATCCCCTTGCAGCAGGGATGTTGTCAGACGTGAGTTCCCACCTCCACCTCACTGGGAGAGTTACAGCAGGCATGACAGGTCTACAGCACAGTCCTGAACAGAAGATTGTCCTTCAGCTATTGATTTAGAGGATAACTGTGTGATCCCCAGTTCTCATCAGGTGAGACCAGCCCAACGAAACATTGGTCATAAGGCCTGCGGTCGTGTACCATGCAAACACATCACTGCCGTCTGTAACTGATAGTGATAGTCGGTTTTACAGTATATTATAATATGACACGAAACCGCCATGTCCTGGCTGTCTACCTAATTTTTCGAGACATTTCCTTCAAATATATAAAGGGAGCGCCTATAGAATCCGTGCCTTCACGAAAATGAGGAAAAACCCTGATATGCCTTTTCTTGTTATGCTTAAAATATCTATCATTTGTTTCTACTAAATGTTCACTCTTACAAGTCTCATTAAATACGAAGTGACTGGAGCTCTGGACCCATTGCTCCTGAGCTAAAGGTCCGTACATTTCTGGTCCTCGCTTGTTAGTCTGGTAGCCACTAAACTCAACCTTGTTTTATAGACCCAGTTGTGGCGGGCGGTCTTTAAACCGAGCGCTAGCGCTTGGTAGGACTTTTTATCGAGCGCTACCCTGGATTCACACCAGGCATTGTTCTGACCCGCATGGGGCTACCGAATGATCAGACTTTTTACCGAGCGCTACCCTGCTCTTACAACGGGCAGTGTTCTTACATACTTGGGATTACCGAGCACTAGGGACTTTTTACCGAGCGCTACCATCGCGAACATGACAACTAGTTTTTAACCGCTTTCAGCGCAAAACATCATATTCAATTTGACAATTATTTAGAATAAAGCACGTTTCTTAGTTATTCCAGAAAACTGATTAATTAATGATGTCCATACCTTGGATGAGGTTGGATGATTTCTCACCAAACTGTGTAACAACTTTTGCATAAATTTCTTTAAATGACCGTTATATACCGATATGTAAATATTCAATATATATAAATATATATATATACATACATATAAATTGGATATATTCATTTATTCATAGATCAGTATATAAATATAATATATAATTTAATATTATGATATATATGTACATATATCAGAATAAATATATATATATGAGAGAGAGAGAGATAGATAGAGGGAAAGAGACAGAAAAGAGAAAGATAGTGAGAAAGAAAGAGAGAGCTATACTATATATAATATTTATCCGATATATAAAGGAGAGAGAGAAAGAAAGAAAGAGGGAGAAAGAAAGAGAGACAGTCAGAATGAGAGAAGAAGAACCTGAATCAGAGGGAAGGGTAACAAAGACCTGTACTATATATATATCTGATATATATATGAGATAGAGAGTAAGAAAAAGAGAGATAAAGAAAGAAAGGGGGAGAGAAAGAAAGAGAGAAAGAAATAAAGAGAGACTGTAATTAAGAGACAGAGAGAGGGGGAGAGAGAAGAACTTGAATCAGAGGGAATGTTAACAAAAATACATATATATTCAATTTATTGTTACAGGTATCTGTTTTATTGTGCACAGAAGTGTTACATGTGTCTGTTGAAATTCTGATTCGTGTTAGGCTCAAGCCCTGGGTGTTGCCATGGCATGTAGAGGGGTTGACTTTTTACAGGAACTGACAGGAACCTACCAGAACTGAACAAAACTGAGTTCATATTACCGGAACTGACCAAAACTGACTGCATGTTATCTGAACTCTCATAAATAATTTTTACTTGTGAAGTAATTTTAAAACATAATTAATAATATAACTTGATGAGAGTTATAAATAAGTGTGACTTCATATATATCTTGGAGGATCTGTTTAAATGGTACTGAAGAACACACATTTGATCAAATTCACTTCGACTCAGATCAGTCAGCATGGATGTACTAGTTTTAAATAACAAGTAAGCCATTGGCCATGACGCTCAGCTGGATTCAAAGAGCCTTCAAAAATGGGAAAAGAGTTCTCAAATCATGAATTTTTGTAGGTTACAGTGACCTTAGGATGGATTGTAGGACAGACAGACGGACCCTCACGGTGATCACTATAGGGCACCGCTTGTCAAGTGGGGCCCTAATAATAAATCACCAGTTTTTGGCACCAGGCATTCCTGTTTCGTGATTTTATTACTCATTGCCAAAATTGTTTTGAAAAAGAAGCTGAAAATATAATAATTTTACCGAGGAAACAATACTTGTCCCTATATAATTACATGCTTAACATAAAAAATGAAACTTCTTTTAAAATTGAACAAATATTTGGATTATTACAAACAAACATAACTGTTAAAGGGAAAATGATGTATTTTTTTGTGTGGTCATTTCACAAAACCTTGTATTTATCATGTTTGTGTTGTTGTAACTGTATTACAATGTTTCACATTGTCTGAGGATATAGAAATATAAATAAATAATTATATGTAATTTAATATATTTCAAAGTCAGTTCCGGTCAGTTCTGTTAAAATGGGTCTGTCCGTAAAAAGTCGAACCGGCGTGTAGAGATACAGCGCTCGGTATAATCTGTGCTGGTTGACCTGGCGTGTAAAGACACAGTGTTTGTGCTAATCTGGAATTTTCTGGGCTGTTCACGGTCTTTGAGCGCGTATATCTTGCTGTGTTCTTTGGGATGTTTATGAAATAGAAGTAACTGGGCTTTGGGTGAAAAAGTGATAAAGAGGGGCTGTGTTTACAGCTGAGGAGAGAAAGAGAAAAAAAATTCCAGCGGACACATCAGTTTTGGGACCTTTCTGATAATTGCTGAACTTATAGATATTCTTCGAACTTTGCAACAGATTTTATACAGTCTTCAGTTTGCCTTTGGGATTATTACCAGAACTTCACTTTTGGATTACAACAGGTTGATTTTGGGATTGAATTGGACTTATCGAGAAGATTTGCATGAACTGTTCATCTAGAATATTTATGTTAAAGGACTTGTTGACCTGTGACAGTGGTGGTATCCAGAAAAGCCTAGGATCCGAATACCCTGGTACTGTACATTTTTATTGTTTTACTGTGTAATTGTATTGATTAAGTGTATTGTAATGTTAGGATTGTTTGAAGAATAAATTATAATTATTTGTTAACAAAAAAGCACTGACTTCTTTGTTCATTCCCCTAGACATTTCATGCTGCCTAGTGTTACAGAATCTGATTTTTTTCTTCTCCATAACAAAATTTATGCTCGTCATGACTATGTGATCTGTCGATATTAGGTTCCGTAACAGTATAAAATTTTTTTAAGAGGGTATGTTATATTATAGAAATTAATACATGATTTACCGCTTGGTATATAGATTACATATTTAATATTTTTATAAAGCATGTTAAGTATATATGTATATATATATATATAGAGAGAGAGAGAGGAGATGAGAGAGGGAGAGAGAATGAGTGGAAAAGATAACATAAGCCAATACTTATTCATGGTCTATAAACAAATACAATGTAAATAATTGAATATGATGTTTTTTTGTTGAATGCTGTTAAAAACTACATTTGTCATGTACACATGCATGCGCGATGATAGTGCTCGGTAAAAAGTCCCTAGCGCTCGGTAGTCCCAAGATGTTTGAAGTATGTAAGAAAACTATCTGTTGTAAAAGCAGGGTAGCGCTCAGCAGCCCCACATGGGTGAGGGCATTGCCTTGTGTGAACCCAGGGCAGCGCTTGGTTAAAATGTCCTACCGAGCACTAACGAGCGCTCGGTACGCTCTGTAGCAATGGTAAAAAGACTGACCCAGTTGTGGCTCTGTTTTTTAAACAGAGCCACAACTGGGTCTACCTTATTTTAAGGTCTGAAGCTTTTTTTTCTATGTGTGGAAAATATGTTGGTTGGACCGCTATCACCAATAAGCAATTTTAGCGAATTAGTATAAATCAAAATGGTTACCAAAATAATACTTAAATAGCAAAAAAAATACCATGATAACCTAAACATTTGACATAGAGGGTCAACCAATACATGTATTCTGGGATATTATGATTGGGAGAATTCATTCCTGGTATTGTTGAAACCATAATGACCACCGTTTTCAAAATAGTTGTTCTGCCATTAGAAAAAAGAGTGTAATTCTTGAATATACTGTCAACTGAATACCAGATTATTCCATGTGTTTTCCAAAATATTCAGCAGGTCTAGGTTCCTAAATTAAACTTATTAAGTATATAGATGTAGATGACCAAATGTTTCGAAAAACAGCTGATATATATATATATATATATATATATATATATATATATATATATATATATATATATATATATATATATATATATATATATATATATATATATATATATATACATACCTAAGTTGGTTTCAGTGCTTGCAGTATAGTGCTCGATACAGCTAAGGTAGAGCAGATTAACTAAACATTAAGCATCGTGTTTTACTCCCAGTTTCATTGCGTTGCTGGTATCGGCACCCTGGCGATCATCAGATAACATCATCTAGAGATTACCCAACAGCTCCTTGGACAGATCAGTCCAAAGACGTTTGGGCATATGTTCCTGGTGTGGCATGAAGAAACCAAATAACCCCTGAATGCTGTCATAAATTCATATATTTAGACTCCATTGGGACCATAGATACTGCTGAATGACCAGTATGTCAGATTGTATGGGCACTTACTGTGAGGGAAATGAAACATTAGTTATATTCATCTGGGCTTCTGGCACTTTACGGTTGTGACAGAAAAACATGAACTCCGGGAGCATGATGAATGAAAACTCTTCCATTTATGCAATACATTGATGCAGCTTGACACATAGCAAGTTTATTTTCTATATACCATTAATTGAATGTCTTTCAAACAACAAGCAATAGGATTACTGAATTACATTTCAGTGCTCCATGATGATCAGTAGAAATACCTTAAAAGTCAGCTGGAGGATCCAAAAGGTTGCTACACATTTGTGATCTGAGCTGCTACATTTAAGTAGGACATTATAAAAACCTAGAAAGTAGCCAGACACCACAACCTCCGCCAGGATCTAATATGTGCATGATGTGTTTTTCATAGGAAATGTGGCATGGTTTATCAACTCTCTTATATTGGATCACAGATCAGGTTAAGAACAAAAGCACCCCAGTAAAGTGGAAAAGAGAAATCTTATAGTAGTGACCAAAAACTGTCTTCAAAATTTTGATGTTTGTTTCTTATGTGTCACACTAATGGTCTACAAGAAGATGCTGATAGATAGAGCAACCAAATAACCAACCAGGGAACCAAAGCATAATAATATACATGGCTTTATTTCCTTAGTGATTTCAAGGGTAACTGTAATGCATTCCCACCACTCTATAATCAGATATAAATGTTTTTAATACACCCCTAACTTTTCCATGTGACAACTTTGTCCGTTCATATGTACACCTTTCATAGTAAAGTGTACACAAAAAATTATTCTTTTTCATGAAAGGAATATTGTCTGCATTGAAGTCCCTTGGACAGGCTCAGAGATGAGTCTGAGGGGTGGATTGGTTGTAAATGGTAGACATTATGGATATGAAAAACCAGAAATGAATTCTCTGGGTGATAATACCACAGAATCCATGTTTTATTAGTTGGCCCTCTATGTCAAATATTATGGTAATTATGGCACTTTTGCTATTTTTGTATTATTTTGGCAACCATCTTGTTTTATGCTAATTAGCTAAAATTGTCCATGGGTGACAGCGATCCAACTTCAATATTTTTCACACCTAATATGAGGGCAGACAAAACCTACAAAGAAAAACTTGAGACCCTAAAACAAGGTTAGAAGAATTTTGGCCTGTGGCAGCTGGACTATAAGCAGTTCATAGAAGAGTTATATTATGTCAATTGCAATATGTATGCATTAATATATAAAGCTTAATTAATATTCTGTGCAATTTGTGGATCAATTTAAAAGTTATAGGCCTACATGAATATGGAAATGTATATAAGCACTGTGTATTAAACAGATGTCAATTAAGACAATTTTATCATATCAAATTTCCTGATTGCCAGAGCAAGTATTGTTCTTGGACTGTATCATCACTGATACTCATTTATATCAAACATGTTCACTGATGTATTCTGGAATTAATATTTTTTGTTCCCTTTATATTTCTGTCATATACAGAACCAAAGATGGAGGAACTGGTGAAGATAAAGAAAAGCCTCAAGGTGTGGGAGATGAACTTTAAAGAGAAACATGGACATAAACCCACAAAGGTACAGGCACTGAACAAATCAGCCAGCATACTGCCTGCTTAATGCAACATATACTGAAGTCACTGTTATTACATTCTGTGCCATATACAGATGTCACTGTTATAACGCTGTCATTACATTCTGTGTCATATACAGATGTTACTGTCATTACATTCTGTGTCACATACAGATGTCACTGTTATAATGCTGTCATTACATTCTGTGTCATATACAGATGTCACAGTTATTACATTCTGTGCCATATACAGATGTTACTGTCATTACATTCTGTGTCACACAGAGATGTCACTGTTATAAAACTGATATTACATTCTGTACCATATACAGATGTCACTGTTATAACACTGTCATTGCATTCGGTGTCATATAAAGATGTCACAGTTATTACATTATGTCATATACAGATGTTACTGTCATTACATTCTGTGTCACATACAGATGTAACTTTCATTACATTATGTGTCACATACAGATGTCACTGTCATTACATTCTGTGTCACATACAGATGTCACTGTCATTACATTCTGTGTCATATACAGATGTTTCTATCATTACATTCTATGTCACATACAGATGTCACTGTTATAACACTGTCATTACATTTGGTGTCATATAAAGATGTCACAGTTATTACATTCTGTGTCATATACAGATGTTTCTATCATTACATTCTTTGTCACATACAGATGTCACTGTTATAACACTGTCATTACATTCGGTGTCATATAAAGATGTCACAGTTATTACATTCTGTGTCATATACAGATGTTACTGTCATTACATTGTGTAACATACAGATGTAACTGTCATTTCATTCTGTGTCACATAAAGATGTCACTGTTATTACATTCTGTGTCACATACAGATGTCACAGTTATTACATTCTGTGTCATATACAATTGTTGCTGTCATTACATTGTGTGTCACATACAGATGTCACTGTCATTACATTCTGTGTCATATATACAGATGTTACTGTCATTACATTCTGTGTTACATACAGATGTTACTGTCATTACATTCTGTGTCACATACAGATGTAACTGTCATTATATTGTGTGTCACATACAGATGTCACTGTCATTACATTCTGCGTCATATACAGATGTCCGGTCATTACATTCTGTGTCACATACATATTTCACTGTTTTACATTGTGTCATATACAGATGTTACTGTCATAACATTCTGTGTCACATACAGATGTCACTGTCATTACATTTTGTGTCACATACAGATGTCACTGTCATTACATTGTGTCATATACAGATGTCACTGTCATTACATTCTGTGTCACATGCTGATGTCACTGTCATAACACTGATATTACATTCTGCGTCACATACAGATGTCACTGTCATTACATTCTGTGTCATATACAGATGTTACTGTCATTTCATTCTGTGTCACATACAGATGTTACTGTCATTACATTCTGTGTCACATACAGATGTAACTGTCATTACATTCTGTGTCACATACAGATGTCACTTTCATTACATTCTGCGTCATATACAGATGTCTGGTCATTACATTCTGTGTCACATTCATATGTCACTGTTATTACATTCTGTGTCATACACACATGCTGATGTCACTGTTATAACAATGATATTACATTCTGCGTCACATACAGATGTCACTGTTATAACACTGATATTACATTCTGTGTCATATACAGATGTCACAGTTATTACATTCTGTGCCCTATACAGATGTCACTGTTATAACACTGTCATTACATTCGTAGTCATATAAAGATGTCACAGTTATTACATTCTGTGTCATATACAGATGTTACTGTCATTACATTGTGTGTCACATACAGATGTAACTTTCATTACATTATGTGTCACAAACAGATGTCACTGTCATTACATTCTGTGTCACATACAGATGTCACAGTTATTACATTCTGTGTCATATACAGATGTCTGGTCATTACATTCTGTGTCACATACAGATGTCACTGTCATTACATTCTGTGTTATATACAGATGTTTCTAATATTACATTCTATGTCACATACAGATGTCACTGTTATAACACTGTCATTACATTTGGTGTCATATAAAGATGTCACAGTTATTACATTCTGTGTCATATACAGATGTTTCTATCATTACATTCTATGTCTTATACAGATGTCACTGTTATAACACTGTCATTACATTCGGTGTCATATAAAGATCTCACAGTTATTACATTCTGTGTCATATACAGATGTTACTGTCATTACATTGTGTCACATACAGATGTAACTGTCATTTCATTCTGTGTAACATAAAGATGTCACTGTCATTACATTCTGTGTCACATACAGATGTCACAGTTATTACATTCTGTGTCATATACAGATGTTACTGTCATTACATTGTGTGTCACATACAGATGTCACTGTCATTACATTCTGCCTCATATACAGATGTCCGGTCATTACATTCTGTGTCATATACATATTTCACTGTTTTACATTGTATCATATACAGATGTTACTGTCATAACATTCTGTGTCACATACAGATGTCACTGTCATTACATTTTGTGTCACATAAAGATGTCACTGTCATTACATTGTATCATATACAGATGTCACTGTCATTACATTCTGTGTCACATGCTGATGTCACTGTTATAACACTGATATTACATTCTGCGTCACATACAGATGTCACTGTCATTACATTCTGTGTCATATACAGATGTTACTGTCATTACATTCTGTGTCACATACAGATGTTACTGTCATTACATTCTGTGTCGCATACAGATGTCACTGTCATTACATTCTGCGTCATATACAGATGTCTGGTCATTACATTCTGTGTCACATACATATGTCACTGTTATTACATTCTGTGTCATACACACAGATGGGTGACCTTGACCTATTTCTCTACATTTTAAAGCTGATGATAGAAAAACACTTAGATGCTTATTACTAAGGAACCATTTGGTGGATTTTCACAAAACTTACTATGATTATTGGGACTGATAGTCTGTACCTGCTACACAAGTTTGGTGGCGCCACCTACAATTTCTGATTTTTAATGAATTTTTATCAGATTTTTCAACTTTGGGCTTGTGAGCGGGATATCTCTAAAAGGATTCACCGTAGGAATTTTTATTTTTTCGTTGAAGATGTATATTGATAAAATCTCCGTCAAGTTCGAAGATGTGTGACCTTGACCTATTTTTCTACGTTTTAGAGCTGATTATAGAAAAAACATGTAGAAGCTTATTTCTCAGGAACCATTGGGTAGATTTTCACAATACTTACTATGATCATAGGGACTGATGGTCTGTAACTGCTGCACAAGTTTAGGGTTGCCACCTGCAATTTCTGATTTTTAATGACTTTTTCTTGGATTTTTCAACCTTGGCCTTGTGAGCGGGATATCTCTAAAAGGATTCACAATAGAAATTTTATATCTTTGGTGAAGATGTATATTGACAAAAACTTGGTCAATTTAGAAGATGGGTGACCTTGACCTACTTTTCAAGGTCACAGAGCTTATAATAGAATAAAACTTAGAAGCTTATTTTTCAGGATGCATTTGGTGGATTGTTATGGTACATACTTCTCCATTTTAAATTTACAACTGAGACATGCACAGATATACCGGTACATCCATGTGAGAACAGATATTTAGTACTTGTTGCTGTTATCACCTTTAAACACTGTTCTTTTGGCTGAGGGCTTTTGTCAGCTTCTGCTGATATTCTAGTTATGTCATCCTGTAACAACTGTCATTACCTGGTACATTCTGTGTTATATACTGATATACAGTTGTTACTGTTATTACATTCTGTGCCATATACAGATGTCACTGTTATAACACTGTCATTACATTCGGTGTCATATAAAGATGTTACAGTTATTACATTCTGTGTCATATACAGATGTTACTGTCATTACATTCTGTGTCACATACAGATGTAACTTTCATTACATTATGTGTCACAAACAGATATCACTGTCATTACATTCTGTGTCACATACAGATGTCACAGTTATTACATTCTGTGTCATATACAGATGTAACTATCATTACATTCTATATCATATATAGTTGTATCCGCCAAAACAGAGTTTTGCGGATACTATGTTTTCAGCTGCACGCCGCCGCCGCGTAGGTTTCCGGAGAACTCCTCCATAACCGCTGGGCGGAATTTTACAAAACCCGGGATTATGTTCTGGTCACATGTGAACTGCTGCGCCCCGATTTTGTTTTGACCTTTGACCTTTCCTCTGCGCTCTGCGTCCGTTTGTGCGTCTGTTTCCACACATAAACCCACATATCTCGGGAACCGTTTGACGGATCAGGAAAATTTTTTTGCACAAATGTAGCCCTTGGAGAGCTTTATAACATACACAAAAAATGGTGGCGCCACCTGCAACCATGTTTGCACAGTGTCCATCTGTTCGTCTGCCTTGGGTTAAAATCACTCATATCTCTGCAGTGACTTGACTAATTCACCTGAAATTTGGCATGCTTATACATCCTGGATAGCTTTTCTGATTTTGTGACAGGTAGCGCCACCTACATTCACATTTACGCTGCAGACATCCAAGCTCATATCTCGGGAACTGTTTGACCGATCAGGAAAAATTTTTTGCACAAATGTAGCCCTTGGAGAGCTTTATAACATACACAAAAAATGGTGGCGCCACCTGCAACCATGTTTGCACAGTGTCCATCTGTTCGTCTGCCTTGGGTTTAAATCACTCATATCTCTGCAGTGACTTGACTAATTCACCTGAAATTTAGCATGCGTATACATCCTGGATAGCTTTTCTGATTTTGTGACAGGTGGCGCCACCTACATTCATGTTTACGCTGCAGACATCCAAGCTCATATTTTGGGAACCGTTTGACCGATCAGGAAAATTTTTTTGCACAAATGTTGCCCTTGGAGAGCTTTATAACATACACAAAAAATGTTGGCGCCACCTGCAACCATATTTGCACAGTGTCCATCTGTTTGTCTGCCTTGGGTTAAAATCACTCATATCTCTGCAGTGACTTGACTAATTCACCTGAAATTCGGCATGGGTATACATACTGGATAGCTTTTCTGATTTTATGACAGGTGGCGCCACCTACATTCACGTTTACGCTGCAGACATCCAAGCTCATATCTCGGGAACCGTTTGACTGATCAGGAAAATTTTTTTGCACAAATGTAGCCCTTGGAGAGCTTTATAACATACGCAAAACTGGTGCCGCCACCTACAGCCATTTTTGCACAGCTCCTGTCTGTTTGTCTGCCATGGGATAAAATCACTCATATCTCAACAGTGGTTTGACATATCTGGCTAAAATTTTGCAGGTTTATACATCCCCGACAGCTCTCTTGATTTTATGACAGGTGGAGCCACCTGCATTCTTGTTTATGCAGCAGACATCCAAGCTCATATCTTGGGAACCGTTTGACCGATTGGGCCAAAGTTTTGCATGTGTATAGTTCTCACATAGCTCTTTATCATACGCAACCTGCAACCATTTTTGCTCAGGGTCCATCTGATTGTCTGCCATGGGCTAAAACCACTCATATACATGTAGTGGTTTGACCTAACTGCCTTAAATTTTGCAAATGTATACAACTGGGACGGCTTTCTGGATTTTGTGGTAGGGGGGGCAACCTTCATACACAATTTGGCTGCAGACATCCATGCTAATATGCAACACTTCACTCTATTTCCCCTTGCCACTTAATCCATGCCTCACTTCACCCGTTCCACTCTGATTTAGGCGGATACACGTAGTCGCTTGTGACTACCCGTATTCTAGTTGTTACTGTTATTACATTCTATATCATATATAGTTGTTACTGTTATTACATGCTATATCATATATAGTTGTTACTGTTATTACATTCTATATCATATATAGTTGTTACTGTTATTACATTCTATATCATATATAGTTGTTACTGTTATTACATTCTATATCATATATAGTTGTTACTGTTATTATATTCTATATCATATACAGATGTACTGGCATTTAATACATTCTGTTTCCAGGCAATGACTTCATACATTTTCATTGACATGTACACATTTGACATGATTAGATTTTCCTATATTGTTTAATTTTAGAGTGTTAGTTTAGACTCATATGTTGTCAGTGAGAACCAAAAACTGATGTCTTGTCTAAAAAGGAAAATGAGGGTTCATTTGGCCTTACCATTTTGTCCAAGAATATTATATATGTAATATTCAGAGAGGACAGTTTGCCATTAGTTTTGAATGACATTTCATCTATGCAGTCATTGTTAACTGTGTAATGTAGCTGAATAGAAATTGATTAAAAATAGCGAGTGAACTATTGCAATTTTCATAACAATTTTATTTTCCTCCAACAGGATGAGATAAATGAAGCACCAGCAGATATAAAAGGTAAGTCTAGCACATCATGATAATCAAAACAGGTCCTATGCCAATGACCTTTAACCAAAACACTGGCCCAACCATTCATGGATCCGGTCACAAATCAAACATGTCTTACATGAGAGGATTCTTGAAACAAGGTCAGTGTTTACTATAAATTATAGGTCAAAAATCTTTCAGCACTTCTGAAGTAAAGAATCTTAATAGAAAAAAATATTTAAATTTATTCAGAAAGTGCTGGTTATGTAAGTAATTACTGGTATGAAATGGACAAACAGAAGTCAAATTCTGTCCTGCATAAATGGCCACTTTGTCACATTTTGTTTACTTTGGTTCAGATTTAGATTTTTAGCTCAGCTGACTATAAGTCATCTGAGCTATAGTCGTGGTCCATTGTCCGTCGTCCGTCCGTCTGTCCGTCCGTCCGTCCGTCCGTAGATGTGGCACGTTTTGAAACCGTAAGACCTAGGAATCCAAAATTTGGCATAATGTTAGATGTCCCCAAGATCTCCTACCAAGCCAAAAACTGGGTCTTTGCGACTTCGTTCCTTTGAGAAATTAAGGAAAACCTCAATTTTTTATTAAAAACCTATTTTCACACTTCAGGACTGCCTAATATTGAAACCACTCATCTGTTTTTCCTCATATTTACCATAAATATTCCTCTATATAGTTCCTATGTACATGCCAGAAATTAGGTCTGTATTCTATAATTTAAAAAAGTTATGGACCCAAACATAATGCATTTTGGCAAAAATCAGGAAAGACATTTGATCACTTAACACAAAACATGTTAAAGCTATGGACTTTTTTTCCAGTAATATAACTTTATTTTATCAAAATTAAATTGTATACTCAAAATTAGATCAAAAGATTTTAAATTTTTTTAAATATTAACATAAATAAAAAATTGGTACCTTAAATCTTGCCCAACTTTGCCCATGGCACGTTTTTTTCCTGTAAGTTCTGTGGATCTAATTTTCACAGCATGTACAAATAAGGATTTAATCTGTTAAAATCTGAAATTTGAAAATAAAAGCTGCAAAATTAGGCTAGTTATTGAATTTTTTTGGAGGCTCTTGTTGTATTCCCTTACATTGTCAAGCAGTCCACTGTGGTCACTGTTGGTCATTCAGTGCAGCTCTCTATGCTCCCAAGGTTGTTGGTATAATTTTAGATGTCCCCAAGATCTCCTACCAAGCTGAAAATGGGGTCTTTGCGACTTTGTTCCTTTGGAAATTTAGGAAAAACCTCAATTTTTTATTAAAAACTTATTTTCACATTTCAGGACAGCCTAACTACGAAACCACTCACCTGTTTTTCCTCATATTTACCATAAATATTCCTCTACATAGTTCCTATGTACATGTCAGAAATTAGGTCTGTATTATATCATTTAAAAAAAGTTATGGGCTCAAACATAATGCATTTTGTAAAAAATCAGGAAAGATATTTGATCACTTAAAACAAAACATTTTTAAGCTAAGGACTTTTTTCCAGTAATATATCTTTAATTAATCAAAAGTAAAATGTATACCCAAAATTAGATCAAAATCTGTTAATTTTTTTAAAATATTAGCATAAATAAAAAATAGGTACCTTAAATTTTGCCTAAATTGACCGTGTCATGTTTTTTTCTTATAAGTACATTTGATTTAATTTTCACAGCCAGTTTACATGTGGATTTAATCTGATGAATTTTGAATTTGAAAGTATAAGCTTAAAAATTAGTCTAGCTATTGAAGTTTTTTAGAAGCCTTAATGTATTTGTATTTTCTAGCATCATGACCCTACTTTTGTTTACCTGGTAAACCAAAAATTGGCATAATGTTAGATGTAATTGTTAATATTCATATTCTTCCATACATTTCCTATGTACATACCAAAATTTCGGTCAGTATTGCATAATTTGTTGAAGTTACAGGCCCAAACATAATGCACCTTGTAAAAAATCAGGATATATATTTACTCACTTATAATAAGAATGGCTGAGACTTTTTTTCAGGAATATAACATCATTTAATCAAGAGTCAATTGTATACCGAAAATTAGATCCGAAAAATGCATTTTTTTAAGTTATTAGCATAAATATAAAATCAGTACCTTAAATATCGCCCAACTTTGGCCATGGCACGATTTTTTCCTGTAAGTACTGTGGATGTTATTTTCACAGCATGTACACATAAGGATTTAATCTGTTAAAATCTGAAATTTGAAAATAAAAGCTGCAAAATTAGGCTAGTTATTTAATTTGTTTGGAGGCTCTTGTTGTATTCCCTTACATTGTCAAGCAGTCTACTGAGGTCACTGTAGGTCATTCAGTGCAACTCTCAATGCTCCCCAGGCTATTATGTAATCCCATCACTCAGGCAAGCCCTCTCTCTTGTTGAGCTTGATCAGGCTGCCAGCATAAATACCACAGGGAGCCTTTCTCTCCCCCCCCCCCCCACCCCATTCTGTTGACAGACGTGTACTCTAAACAAGATGAATCTTATAATTTCACATTTTTTCAGCGATGAACAGTAACAACAGAGACCCCTCCCTGACCCACCGGTTCGATACACAGGACTAATATACAAGACAAAGCTTATAATTTTTATGTTAAAAAAATTCTTTTTGTTGAGACTTGGACAATTTTGATTTTTTTATAGAACAAAATTTTCTGGAATTTATCCTAATATTCAAATATGGTAAAATATTAGGACTTAATGTAAGTGCTAACTGACAAGATTTAAGAAGATATAAATACTTGGTAGCATTTCATTCATATCTCTTAAAATTGGCGGGGCCTAGGTGTGAATAACACTGTTAAACCTAGTTTTTAAAATTAGGAATATTGGTCAAACTTTGTGGGATTAATTTTTAACTCATATGGCCATATATTTAACTTTTGAAAACTTAATTACCTTCACACATTATTTGTTTATGAAATGGAACTTTAATATGACACTTACCGTTGGCCCATTTTTTCCCTTGGTGCATCACTAAATGGTTTCAGGCCAAAGGTTTCATTTATTACACATACCATATGCTTTAGCTCATGTCCATTATTCTATAATTTACAGAGGTTCATTTAAGCTGGGCCATTTTCTCTTATCTTTTCAAATGGTTACTGTAGTCACTTGCTTTGATTACAGATGCAGGGTCCCACAGGTCACTGGAAGTCAGCTATGCCAGGGTTTCTGATTTGTTACAGTCACTGGTGGAGAGCCCCTGCTGTGACAGGTGTACAGTTATTCTCATATCACCACCCTAATCACCCCCCCCCCCCCCAACCCCAACCCACCAAGTGTTATGCAGTAATTGTTATTGTTTTCACTGTATCTCCTTAATTGTAATGCTTTTTCCACTCTGATATGCAAAATAATTCAAGGTGTAATCCAGAAGATGCAATGTTGTGTAATGTAGCATTTGTAAAGAAATCAATTTTCTTTTAAATGATTTTAACAAATATAATTGAACCCATCAGTATGCTTAAATTATTATAAAATATGAAGCACATTATGGATAAATAAAGACACAATTAAAAATTGTGAAATCTAAATCAAGTATTATTTTTAGATATTTATTGTTTTGCAGATTTAAAAGATATATTTTTGTGGTAAAAAATAAATAAACATTTGTATGCATGATGTGGTGTTATCTGACAAGATTGAGATTTATGATGATGCAATTGAGAATTATGAATCAACTTTTTTATTCAGATATATATGTTAAATTGGAAATGTATAGAAATATAAACTTAAACTAGAAAATAATTGATGTGATAAAAAATGAGGATTTAATACAAACATTTGTTCATTATTTTCCTGCCTCAGCAGAATTTGAGATCAGGCTTTGTTTGCCCTGTTTTATGTTGTTAATTAGCTATATTTCAACTGTATACATTTCATAAAAAAATACATATATATTTAATAATATATATTATACAAAAAAATATATTCAATTGAACAAATGTGTAAACTACTGAAATGTCAACAGTTAATCTAAAAACCAACTAATGATCATGGTAATAGTACAGATCATTTTTTCACAAACTGCTCACATGCTTTAGTTTCAACATTAGGAAACACATGGCCAGGTCACAAAATATTTTTTGCAACAATTTCTTGCTCATCAATACAAACCAATCATATAAACCAACCATGGCCTTTATTACCTCTTCCTCTTACACTTTATCTCCATTTGATATTATTTTAGATTTTTACCTTCAAGGGTAACGTCAGCTGAGCACAGTGACCCATAGGTCCCTTGTTTTATGTCTGGTCAGCTGAGCTTCATGACCCATGGGTCAATAGTTTCATCTCAGTAAACAAGAAATGTAGATTCAGAAATATTAGTTTGGATTTTATTTTCATGGTTTTCCCGGGTCAAGGTTATCCTCAAATTCATGATTCCAACTATAATAAAATCACACTGTCAGAGATTACCTAAATGGCAGCTGGTGGTTGACTTCATCTATAGTTATTATAGTCAGCTGACAGGTTTTTGACAAACTTTAATTATTATTTTATTATTGCCATTTGTACATATGATAAACATACTGAATTACTTCCCAGTAAATTACTAATATTGCATGTAATTTATAAATATTTCTTTGTCCTTTATTTCCACAAACATGGCCCCCTGAAACGAAGATTAATGTTAAGAATACAAAAGTATCAAACTCTTATTGTAACATATAATATTTCCCCACTTTTCCTTTTCTGAACATTTTGGGTGAAACATTTAAGAACAATATCACATATTTACATGTCACATGACTGCCATCATCAACTGGTGTCGCTGTTTTCAATTGTTAAATATTGTAGTCATTGTGAATTGTCTCACAATATTTTGTATTATTTGTCTCATACGAATAACGTGCCAGGTAAGACATTATTATTCACTCAATAGTTGGAGGAATGGCTCCTGCCCTATAACCTAGAACTTTTTATACTGTCTCCTTTGTATAAAAACAAAATATCCTGGAAAACATGCCGACATTGGCACTGGTACAGACTACCTGTGTTCTGTTTGGCAGAGCTCTGTCAAATTATGCATAATTTTGTTTTTGTCAGATGATTGACGTTTTGCAGTGTTTAAGGTTACCTGATTGTTTGCTCATTAGTCAAATGCATTTGATTCTCCAATTAATGAATATGATATTAGGAACACATAGAGTTCATTGATAGGTCAATTATAGGTGCACTCTGTGATAAGCAGTTTGGCCACAGGTGTATTAGATGTTTATTTTCTCATCTTTTTGGGGTAAATGTCAGTATCATTAAACAAGAAACTGCCAACATTTTCATTCCACAATACCCAATGATATGCATTTTGCATAAAAACCACAAAATTTTAAGCCCACGATATTATCTGTATCTACAGTATAAAAATTCACCAGTGATGTAATTGAATTTTCTGAACTCTATGAATGAAAAGTGTTTAACATGACCTGTTTATTTTCTTTTGGATTGCAGGCAACTACACAGAGTATTACCGGCTGAAACGGAAGATAGATCTAGAAAACAAAAAGGTACTTAACCTCGGCACATAGAGACACACACACAGATCAGTGCTTCCTGCCAGCTTGGTAATGGTGTAGTTTATGTAGCAGGT
Source organism: Sipunculus nudus (assembly GCA_026874595.1). NCBI lineage: Eukaryota > Metazoa > Annelida > Sipuncula > Golfingiida > Sipunculidae > Sipunculus > Sipunculus nudus. The sequence continues at coordinate 51,486,492 of CM049312.1, forward strand.
CATTTTCTCAGGCTTAACCGTAGGTAATTAACTATATTTCAACAACAGCAATTATTGAATTTATAGGATGTGTTTGTTTACATAAAAATAAGGGTTGCAGATTGAATAATTGTATAATTCAGAAGTTACATATTATCTAGAGTACATTGGTGTCATTGTATATGTGCTGATGTTATCAGTATCATGAATACTGTGATAGCTGGCAGTTAAATATTAAAGCAATTAAGGTATTAGCTTGTCACAAAATTCTTAATACACACAATAGATTATTCCATGACTTTCCACCTGCGCTCACGACCTGTTAACCTTCTTGATCTTCCTGGACTTGTGTCTATATTTGTAAACAATATGTTGATAGATGAAGCTGCTGGGCATGACATATCAAACGGTAACAAGTTCAGCCTATTCAAAGGTATCCAGCTCTTGTGCAATTAACAAACAGTGCATTTGATCAGACTCTGCATTCCAATACAAATAACATTCCCTGAACTGATATATTCAACAAGCTAATAGCTTTTTTAATATGGCTATCCTGTCCATACAGAAATTCATAACATTCACATTAATAATGATGATACAATGCATACCAAGCTCAAATAATAACACCCCCAAGACAAGTACACTAACTTGCTCATTTTGATCTACTTAACCTAGACTATGGCATTAAATTTACTGCTGAACTGCATAGTTATATTTGTTTAATATACAACTTATATTCTTTATGTTTAAGCCACCTCTATAATATGGAATAACATATTTCTACAATATAGGTACATGACTATGAAAAGGCTTTTGATAAAAATCTGCAAAGTGCTGCCACAGATAGGTAGACAGGAGGTATAGATAATGCTGTCAGAGAGGTCAGTACTGTCTGCCAGCTGACACACTGTAATAGAGGTTTGTACTGTCTGCTAGCTGACACACTGTCACAGAGGTCATTAGTCTGCTAGCTGACACACTGTCACAGAGGTCTTTACAGTCTGCTAGCTAACACACTGTCACAGAAGTCTTTACAGTCTGCTAGCTGACACACTGTCACAGAGGTTGGTACTGTCTGCCAGCTGACACACTGTAACAGAGGTCTTTACAGTCTGCTAGCTGACACACTGTCACAGAGGTCATTACAGTATGCTAGCTGACACACTGTCACAGAGGTCAGTACTGTCTGCCAGCTGACACACTGTCACAGAGGTCAGTACTGTCTGCCAGCTGACACACTGTCACAGAGGTCAGTACTGTCTGCCAGCTGACACACTGTCACAGAGGTCGGTACTGTCTGCCAGCTGACACACTGTCACAGAGGTCGGTACTGTCTGCCAGCTGACACACTGTCACAGAGGTTGGTACTGTCTGCCAGCTGACACACTGTCACAGAGGTTGGTACTGTCTGCCAGCTGACACACTGTCACAGAGGTCTATACTGTCTGCCAGCTGACACACTGTCATAGAGGTCTATACTGTCTGCCAGCTGACACACTGTCACAGAGGTCTATACTGTCTGCCAGCTGACACACTGTCACAGAGGTCTATACTGTCTGCCAGCTGACACACTGTCACAGAGGTCAGTACTGTCTGCCAGCTGACACACTGTCACAGAGGTCAGTACTGTCTGCCAGCTGACACACTGTCACAGAGGTCTATACTGTCTGCCAGCTGACACACTGTCACAGAGTTTGGTACGGTCTGCCAACTGACACACTGTCACAAAGGTCAGTACTGTCTGCCAGCTGACACACTGTCACAGAGGTCGGTACTGTCTGCCAGCTGACACACTGTCACAGAGGTCAGTACTGTCTGCCAGCTGACACACTGTCACAGAGGTCGGTACTGTCTGCCAGCTGACACACTGTCACAGAGGTCAGTACTGTCTGCCAGCTGACACACTGTCACAGAGGTTGGTACTGTCTGCCAGCTGACACACTGTCACAGAGGTTGGTACTGTCTGCCAGCTGACACACTGTCACAGAGGTCTATACTGTCTGCCAGCTGACACACTGTCACAGAGGTCAGTACTGTCTGCCAGCTGACACACTGTCACAGAGATGTATACTGTCTGCCAGCTGACACACTGTCATAGAGGTCGGTACTGTCTGCCAGCTGACACACTGTCATAGAGGTCGGTACTGTCTGCCAGCTGACACACTGTCACAGAGTTTGGTACGGTCTGCCAGCTGACACACTGTCACAGAGTTTGGTACGGTCTGCCAACTGACACACTGTCACAAAGGTCAGTACTGTCTGCCAGCTGACACACTGTCACAGAGGTCTATACTGTTTGCCTGCTGACACATTGTCATAGAGGTCAGTACTGTCTGCCAGCTGACACACTGTCATACAGGTTGGTATTGTCTGCCAGCTGACACACTGTCACAGAGGTCTATACTGTCTGCCAGCTGACACACTGTCACAGAGGTCAGTACTGTCTGCCAGCTGACACACTGTCATAGAGGTCAGTACTGTCTGCCAGCTGACACACTGTCATAGAGGTTGGTATTGTCTGCCAGCTGACACACTGTCACAGAGGTCTATACTGTCTGCCAGCTGACACACTGTCACAGAGGTCAGTACTGTCTGCCAGCTGACACACTGTCACAGCGGTTGGTACTGTCTGGCAGCTGACACACTGTCACAGAGGTCAGTACTGTCTGCCAGCTGACACACTGTCACAGAGGTCAGTACTGTCTGCCAGCTGACACACTGTCATAGAGGTCTATACTGTCTGCCAGCTGACACACTGTCACAGAGGTCTATACTGTCTGCCAGCTGACACACTGTCACAGAGGTCTATACTGTCTGCCAGCTGACACACTGTCACAGAGGTCTATACTGTCTGCCAGCTGACACACTGTCACAGAGTTCAGTACTGTCTGCCAGCTGACACACTGTCACAGAGGTTGGTACTGTCTGCCAGCTGACACACTGTCACAGAGGTCTATACTGTCTGCCAGCTGACACACTGTCACAGAGTTTGGTACGGTCTGCCAACTGACACACTGTCACAAAGGTCAGTACTGTCTGCCAGCTGACACACTGTCACAGAGGTCGGTACTGTCTGCCAGCTGACACACTGTCACAGAGGTCAGTACTGTCTGCCAGCTGACACACTGTCACAGAGGTCGGTACTGTCTGCCAGCTGACACACTGTCACAGAGGTCAGTACTGTCTGCCAGCTGACACACTGTCACAGAGGTTGGTACTGTCTGCCAGCTGACACACTGTCACAGAGGTCTATACTGTCTGCCAGCTGACACACTGTCACAGAGGTCAGTACTGTCTGCCAGCTGACACACTGTCACAGAGGTGTATACTGTCTGCCAGCTGACACACTGTCATAGAGGTCGGTACTGTCTGCCAGCTGACACACTGTCATAGAGGTCGGTACTGTCTGCCAGCTGACACACTGTCACAGAGTTTGGTACGGTCTGCCAGCTGACACACTGTCACAGAGTTTGGTACGGTCTGCCAACTGACACACTGTCACAAAGGTCAGTACTGTCTGCCAGCTGACACACTGTCACAGAGGTCTATACTGTTTGCCTGCTGACACATTGTCATAGAGGTCAGTACTGTCTGCCAGCTGACACACTGTCATACAGGTTGGTATTGTCTGCCAGCTGACACACTGTCACAGAGGTCTATACTGTCTGCCAGCTGACACACTGTCACAGAGGTCAGTACTGTCTGCCAGCTGACACACTGTCATAGAGGTCAGTACTGTCTGCCAGCTGACACACTGTCATAGAGGTTGGTATTGTCTGCCAGCTGACACACTGTCACAGAGGTCTATACTGTCTGCCAGCTGACACACTGTCACAGAGGTCAGTACTGTCTGCCAGCTGACACACTGTCACAGCGGTTGGTACTGTCTGGCAGCTGACACACTGTCACAGAGGTCAGTACTGTCTGCCAGCTGACACACTGTCACAGAGGTCAGTACTGTCTGCCAGCTGACACACTGTCATAGAGGTCTATACTGTCTGCCAGCTGACATACTGTCACAGAGTTTATTACAGTCTGCCAGCTGACACACTGTCACAGAGGTCAGTACTGTCTGCCAGCTTACACACTGTCACAGAGGTCAATACTGTCTGCCAGCTGACACACTGTCATAGAGGTCTATACTGTCTGCCAGCTGACACACTGTAACAGAGGTTATTACAGTCTGCTAGCTGACACACTGTCACAGAGGTCAGTACTGTCTGCCAGCTGACACACTGTCATAGAGGTCAGTACTGTCTGCAAGCTGACACACTGTCATAGAGGTCTATACTGTCTGCCAGCTGACATACTGTAACAGAGGTTATTACAGTCTGACAGCTGACACACTGTCACAGAAGTCAGTACTGTCTGCCAGCTGACACACTGTCACAGAGGTCAGTACTGTCTGCCAGCTGACACACTGTCACAGAGGTTGGTATTGTCTTCCAGCTGACACACTGTCATAGAGGTCGGTACTGTCTGCCAGCTGACACACTGTCATGGAGGTCAGTACTTTCTGCCAGCTGACACACTGTCATAGAGGTCAGTACTGTCTGCTAGCTGACACACTGTCACAGAGGTCAGTACTGTCTTCCAGCTGTCACACTGTCACAGAGGTCAGTGTTAACTTCTGACTGACACACTGTTATAGAGGTTAGTGCTGTCTGCCAGCTCTGTCACACTGTATAGTGTATCCTGATATCCTGGGTACAGTCTATTATATTTGAGATTTCCAGTGTACAGTGTATAGTATTCTGATATATGCCAGTAACAGTGTATGATATTCAGAGATATCCCAAGTATAAGAAAATTTGTTGGTGACAAAAGAGTTATGATTTTGCAGAATAAAGGACTAAAAAAATCCTTGAAGTATTCTTGCAGCTTTGTTTGCTATATGATACAGCTTTAATCACCGGTTATTGTATGGACAGTTAGACAAAATGATATCCTTGAACTGAAAGTGAGAAAGCTATTTTCATTTATATGTGGCATCTTAACTTAAAGGTGTGTGTTAAAATCCCTGCACAGATGTTTACTTATTTGGTTTCCAACATTAATAGTATGTGTATTAATTCATTTGGCCATTTAAGATGTGTTGTTACAGAATTTACTTGACCTTTACATGATATGTCTTTGCTTTTAGAAGCCAAGTGTGGAAACCTGGGGAGCAGAGCTAAATAAAAGTAACCAATCAGAAAAGACTGGAGACCAAGGGGATGATAGGAAGAATGGCACTGGTCAACCCAGCAGTTCATCCTTTATGTCTGTACTTGGCCAGAAGTTGATGGCCAATGCTTCATTTTCTGCCAACAAAAAGGTTCGTTAATCCTTGCTGTGTCAATCCTTGAGTGTGTAACTCTTAATAATCAGTCAGCCATGTAGACATGCACTAATCAGTCAGCCATGTAGACATGCACTAATCAGTCAGCCATGTAGACAGGCATTAAACAGTCAGCAATGTAGACATGCACTAATCAGTCAGCCATGTAGACATGCATTAAACAGTCAGCCATGTAGACATGCACTAATCAGTCAGCCATGTAGACATGCACTAATCAGTCAGCCATGTAGACAGGCATTAAACAGTCAGCAATGTAGACATGCACTAATCAGTCAGCCATGTAGACATGCATTAAACAGTCAGCCATGTAGACATGCACTAATCAGTCAGCCATGTAGACATGCATTAAACAGTCAGCCATGTAGACAGGCACTGATCAGTCAGCCATGTAGACAGGCACTAATCAGTCAGCCTTGTAGACGTGCACTAATCAGTCACCCATGTAGACGTGCATTAAACAGTCAGCCATGTAGACAGGCACTAATCAGTCATCCATGTAGACATGCACTAATCAGTCAGCCATGTAGACAGGCACAAATCAGTCAGCCATGTAGACAGGCACTAATCAGTCATCCATGTAGACAGGCACTGATCAGTCAGCCATGTAGACATGCACTAATCAGTCAGCCTTGTAGACGTGCACTAATCAGTCACCCATGTAGACGTGCATTAAACAGTCAGCCATGTAGACAGGCACTAATCAGTCATCCATGTAGACAGGCACAAATCAGTCAGCCATGTAGACAGGCACAAATCAGTCAGCCATGTAGACAGGCACTAATCAGTCATCCATGTAGACAGGCACTAATCAGTCGTCCATGTAGACGTGCACTAATCAGTCAGCCATGACGACAGGCACTAATCAGTCATCCATGTAGACAGGCACTAATCAGTCAGCCATGTAGACAGGCACTAATCAGTCAGCCAGGTAGACATGCATTAAACAGTCAGCCATGTAAACGTGCATTAAACAGTCATCCATGTAGACAGGCACTAATCAGTCAGCCATGTAGACAGGCACTAATCAGTCAGCCAGGTAGACATGCATTAAACAGTCAGCCATGTTAACATGCATTAAACAGTCAGCCATGTAGACGTGCACTAATCAGTCAGCCATGTAGACATGCACTAATCAGTCAGCCATGTAGATGTGCACTAATCAGTCAGCCATGTAGACATGCATTAAACAGTCAGCCATGTAGATGTGCATTAAATAAAAATACTGATGTTCTGTGTGATACTGGTGTAACACTGGACTGTTCCTGATACTGGTGTAACACTGGACTTTTCCTGATACTGGTTTAACACCGGACCGTTCCTGATATTGGTATAACACTGGACTGTTCCTGATACTGGTTTAACACCGGACCGTTCCTGATATTTGTTTAACTCTGGACTGTTCCTGATACTGGTGTAACACTGGACTGTTCCTGATACTGGTTTAACACTGGACTGTTCCTGATATTGGTGTAACACTGGACTGTTCCTGATACTGGTTTAACACTGGACCGTTCCTGATATTGGTGTAACACTGGACCGTTCCTGATACTGGTTTAACACCGGACCGTTCCTGATACTGGTGTAACACTGGACTGTTCCTGATACTGGTGTAACACTGGACTGTTCCTGATACTTGTTTAACACGGGACTGTTCCTGATATTGGTGTAACACTGGACTGTTCCTGATACTGGTTTAACACTGGAGCGTTCCTGATATTGGTGTAACACTGGACTGTTCCTGATACTGGTTTAACACCGGACTGTTCCTGATACTGGTGTAACACTGGACTTTTCCTGATACTGGTGTAACACTGGACTGTTCCTGATACTGGTTTAACACCGGACCATTCCTGATATTAGTGTAACACTGGACTGTTCCTGATACTGGTTTAACACCGGACTGTTCCTGATATTGGTGTAACACTGGACTGTTCCTGATACTGGTGTAACACTGGACTGTTCCTGATACTGGTTTAACACCGGACTGTTCCTGATGTTTCAACATCACCAGTAGGGAGGTTATGGCTTGATCACAAAATCAGGCTCCAGGGGATATGCTTAGCTCTACTAGTCTCCCTTCTACTGCCTTACACAGTCAGTACCGGTAATCAACTTTCTTAAATTTTATAAAAAATGCTCTCCTGCCTCTTTTCTAAGCTAGACAGCTGAGGGTCATGATTCATGGGACATGTGACATTATTTTTATAACTTGAAAATTATGTTAGTCATTTCACAATTTCAGCTTTATAATCATAACTGCAGAGCTAAACAGTTTTATGTAAAATAACATGTTTGTTGTATATGCTTGACTTAATTTATTGGAAAAAAAGGTTGGATATTGTCTTAAAGGTAAAATATTATATCAAAAATAAGAACTAAAAAATGAAATATTGTTTTTGGGCCAACAGAAGCCTGGCCTGAGAAAGAAGTCTGCTGAGAAGTCTGGAAGTGATGGCAATAAGAAAACTGACACTGAGCCACCCGAAGATGATGGAACACCCAGCATACAGCTAGATCATACCATCCTCAGGATGGGAGCTCAACTCACAAACATGAGCAGATTAAACAAATCAAAGACCAAGCATAACCAAGGAAATCACATCACAGGTTTGATAAACACCCCAACAAATAAGACAAAATTAGCCAATAAGTATAAGAAATTTAATTTTGCTGAAAACACTGACCCTTTTGCAGCACCAGTAGCTGACAGTGCAGGGGTCGATAATGGTGACCTTACAGGAACCAAGACATGTAATAATCATGTAACAAATGGTCAAAATGACTGTGTTACTCATGAAAATAATGTTTGTAATGATGATCAGGTTACTGAAAAAAAATACACTCCAGGTGTGGCTGAGACAGTTAACAAGAGGAAGCAGCCCCCTAGTAACAGCAAAGAGTTAAATCAGAACAGCAGAGAGAAGTCTGTCCATGATCACTGGCAAGATGAAGCCGAGCTTTACCTCAGCAGCCTACAAGACCCGGCATCAACCAACGCTAAAACTCAGACACACAATCAGAACCTCACACAGTCACAAGATCAGACGTCAAGTAACAAAACACAAACAGAGGAACCCAGACCTGATGATGAACAGTTCCTACAAGCCTGGGATGACAGGAGAGTTACCAACAAACCAAGGAGGATCGCTCATAAACAGAGCACGGTCAAACATGCAGGCAAACGAAAGAAGAAAGTGCAGAGTAAATCACAAGCAACTACACCCAGTAGTGACCCAGACAGCGATGAAGTTAAAGTCACATGGGATGAGGTCAGTAACTGTCAGTAGTGTAGTCATGTCTGTAATAAAGCATTTGGTATTTCTTATTGTGATTTATGTAATATACCAGGCCTTGAATTCAATGACCGACTACTGGCAAATGCCAGTTAAAATTTGCTGACTGCTGTCACCCACGATCCTGACCAGCAGAAACCTGCTGGTTAAAAAATTTCCTCACTGCCTACTTCTTGTCTGTAAACATTTACAATCGCAGCCCCCCATGCTTTTTAAAAAAAGACAAAAAAACTGTTACTTGTACCGCAAGGGAAACTGGCCATGGGAACAAGCTAATGAGCCGATAGTCTCTTACAGTGACGGACGATGACACTCCACTAGCCACCATTTGGATCTCCTTGGGAACACTTTGGGAACATTTGATGAAAAATGCCCTCCACGTTGACCAATCAGAGGACCGATTATGTTCAGACTGGCACCCACACTTTTCTGGCCCGCTGCTGTCAGCCAATCATAGATTAATATAGGGGTAACTGTAGCATGGAGTAATGGTCTAGATTTTGTTAAGCACTTTCTGATTGGTTCCATTGATAAGGATATTTGTAATACAGTTTCGCTAGAAACAACATGCCATTCTGTGTACAGTTGCTGTGCCCCTAGTGTCAAACATACAGTTATAAAAGAAATAACCGGAACACCAGTAATATTTCCATTATATCATCGTCTAAATTAGGCCTGCTATTACAATATTACCCAGTAAATAAATTCCCATTTCCCAACCCCTGTCCATGTCTCCATGTTATAGCCTTGCTAAACCAATAAAAAATATTGTGTTATTCAATCCTTGTAGTACCTGGCGGAATTTACAAAGAACAATTATTCTTTCACACGCTGGCGGAGTTGTTAGGTAACTGAGTAAGGTCAAAGGAGCCTGTTGTAACTTTATTGTTTTATGAGAATATAGCAGTTTGGCAAGTGGACATGCCTATAATGTACATACATTTCCTGTAGGCTACAGGAATTGTATTCTTTAATCTTTATTCCTCAGCCTCCTGATTCTGATCTTGAAGAAATGCAGCCAAAGAAAAAGGCGAGAGTGAGGTTAGTAGGTGTGACACAAGAAAAGTATTCCAGCAGGTCTTCTCAAGCAACCCTCACAGTGGATTTATATACATATATTGTGGTTACACTGGAATATTCTCTGATAGATGGTGCAGCATCCTAAGGATTTATGGGAAAATTTTGGAAATAAATCTCCTTAGGTTACTCATATATAAAGTTTGAATAAAAGTATGCCACTATAAAAATGGAAAAATCTGGACACAATTAGTATGCAATGGAATAGTCACAGATCAAAGTGCAAAATTGATAGTCACATCCTATTGGTACTGATTCAGCCTAACAAATGACCTTGACAGTTTTTTTGGATATTACAGGTAATTAATGCAGAACCTGTATGAAATAACTACCTCATCCATTAGCATTTATGAAAGAACATATTAGACGGCAATGCTGGGGCTGCTCCCAGGCAGCCTAATTCACCTGAATTCCAAGAAACCTTAAATGTCATTTGGATTTTTTTATCTGCATGTGATTTTTTTATTGCACAGTGTTCACTTATTTGTATGTTTCAGGTCTGGTACAAAAATTACACCTTGAAAATAAATTAAAGATGTATCTTATAGTAGAAAGCTTGCATCTTGTCTACAAACTAAAATCTAGATATGAAGGGTTAGTGTTTCCTTATGACTTGGCCATTTTTGCTTTCAACTGGTCCCCTCTCCCCCTTTTCCCTACTTACCCCTCTCCCCCCTCCATTGTTTGTACACCACTTTGCCACATGTGGATCTCCACAGGCCTATCTCACCTCCATCATTTAGGACAATTGGAATAAATTACTGGTCAGTTAATGGTTACATTAATATTTTTTGTATGAGCAACTCAAATCTGTGGTCAGGCTTATGGATTTGTGTTTTAATTATTGAATTAACAGAATAAAATATGCAAATCCATGTACTCTAATAGTAATAATTCTTATAATCATATCAATTATATTAAGTCTGTATGTCTTATTGAAGCTGATCTTCAAAAGGTTTGAATATAAGCAGGGGTCCAACGATAACAGCTGAATGCAGTCAGGAAAATGGATATACATTTAAACTCCTAGCATTCAAATTCCTAGGGAGAGCTGTGTAGCTTTCTTTGATTGTAGAGTGCATGCTTCCTTTTTATTACCTTATAGCTATACTACTATTAGTCTACTATTAACCAAAATACTAAAATTTTAAACTTCTCATGGACAAATGTAATTTCTTATGTGACTGAATTTGAATTTTACTGATATGTTACTCCTACATTTACAGTGCACCCAGGAAGTCTACGTCCTCCATGTCACTGAATGAGAATTACGTTCGTCTGAACATGAAGGTGAAATCATACCGTCGTAAAGGTCAGAGGATGTCAGGGAGTCAGTTCAAGAGGTTTGCCTGGAAGAAGAGGATGCAGGCTCGTCGAGACAACGAAGGAGATAAATGCTTCAAGTGTGGAGGTGAAGGTCACTGGGCTAAGAACTGCACAGGTAGGTCAAGGTCGTGACAGGCTTGCAAGGGGTGTGGTATAATTGTTGAGATATATGTATTTTGATTTAAAAGTTAAGTTACATATTATGGAATTTCCAGTTATGGTGTAGAAAAAATTGAGTTTTGGATATAAGGGAAGCCAGTAGACAAAAACTGAATTAAGGCTGTGATGTCTGTTATTTGATATTTTAGTTGCCATGGTTCAGTTTATTGTGAAATTGTAATTTCTAGCAATCTCTTCTCATGCAAAAGCTCCAATTTCTCAATTCAGTCAAAAGTGTAAATGCACCAAGTCCACAAGGTATTAGCTGTGTAATATAAGTTTTAAACTAAAACAATTACTCGTTTTCACTGTAATCTCTCATACATGATGCACCAAGAATGGTTTCACTCAAATGTGTATTTCCTTATCTATTGCTTAAATTTAATAAAATTTTATGGAATGGAGAGCCAAAAGTTAAGAAATATTTATCAGCTTTTCAGTTAGATCAGTCAGGTTATGGATATGAATAAGGATCAGTTAAAGCATTGGTGAGGGTGTGCGGTTGGTTATTGCTTTCTATCAATGCATGGATTGCCTAGAAATTTGCCACACGTTGATATTGGAGATCATTATTCATCGCATGTGACTGGTGATGCAGTCTGTAATTCATTACATGTTAAATATGGAAATTTAAAATGTCACAGTATTAGCTTTAGAATTATATATTTTGTATTGGACCATTGAATGAAAATATTGTATTCGTAAACACATCAAGGCTGTCATTCTTGATAAATTGTCACTAAAATATCTCTTCCATTACATGAACATCACAGCTCATGATAGGCTTACTCATGAGCTGAGCATCATCACCCATATTTAGTTAAACCTCTTAAAATGATAGCCTTGTGAGACACTCTTTATCCAGGTGTGAAGCCCTCGTCATCATCAGCGTCTGATCCTGGACCGTACAGTGAGGATGTGGTGGATGATGCTGCGTTCCCGACGTTACAACAAGCCGCTCATATGGCCATGGGGGTCAAACACCTACAAACAGGTACTCACAGGTGACAAAACAGGTACAAATTGATCCAGTTCTCATGTTGAATGTTCCTGACTGGACTTGGCAGACTGGGTCATGTCAAAGGAATAATCCAGATATCATTCAATAATTTTCTCCAGTAAATCCTCTGTCAATAGAACTGTGCAGACAGTACGTGTCATTTGAAATTAGGCACAGATGATATATTTCAGTGGAACAAATGTTTGGGACAAACCAAGTGATTTTTGGACAAAAGAGGTCACTGAGCAGTATTTACTGTTGTAGATGACATGTAACTGTTTGTAAAATTTAATTTCCTTGAATGAATTCACCATTTCAGTTTTTTCTTCACATCCATTTACTCACTTTACATTAATATGGATCATTAACCAGATTATAATAGTTATTGAATTTTGAAAAACAAGCTTCAGGTATGAACATATATCAGGTATGAAAGTATATCTTTATTCCAGTATTCCATATATACAATGGTTTTGTAAAACATTGCAGAAAAAAATCATTTCTAATAAATGCCACCTTTAAGAAATTTTGACACAGCATGCATACTGCTCTCAGTTGGTTCAAGTAAACAGCTTAAAATCACCACCTGAAGATGAAGATTTATTAAAAAAAGTATGTGAAAAATCTAAAATGTAGTCTTTTGTAAATGAAAGTATATTACCTTAAAAAAGTATTAAATGGCAGCACTGCCTTTTTTTACACACTTATCATGGCACTTCAGTTTAATGCACCTTCAGATTTCAAATTAAGTCTTGGTGTTATCCATTTATGCACTGTCCACTGTCAGACACCTGTTACCAGTTAGATGCTGGCAGCAATGTCAGAAAATGCCTGTTGCTGATTTTTTGCAGTACTTTCTATACTCAAAAGGGTTCAGCTTAATTCTTATACTGTTGCTGGAAAAGAAGTGTGACTGAAGACTAAATAATAAATTAATGCGAGCGATCCTTCTGTTCTTAATTTCTATGTTATAAAAATCCCCTGAAATCTCTTCTTATAACTGACTAATTAATGGCTCTTAATGTATCATCCTCTGTATGATTTATGATGTAAGGTGTCTGAGCATCTTAAGGAACTGGTACAGCTGTCTGAATGATTATGTTGTGATTAAATTAATTCACAGATGACAAAGCCAAAGCTGACTTTGATGAGTGTGACCTTGAAGCTATGATTGTGCGCACCCCCTGTGAAGCTAAAGTGAAAATGGATGCTGTGAAACCCCTGTACACTTGCAGGGAGGATGGCAGCTTGCCAGGTGAGGTTCAATGTATGGACAGTAAGCTGTACTATTGTTCAGTTTTGTTCCTAAGTGTCAAGGCAATTATTAACACTTTATGAAGTGGTGGGTTATTGTTTTCAGTCAGTCTTGCAAGTTATCTGCAAGTTATCTGATTAACAGGTTCATTTATTTAATTTAAATTAGACATAGGTAGTGTGAATGTGTCAAAGTGATTGTGTCAAAGTTGTTTAAAAATCCCCAGATGAGGGTTTTATGGGTTTTTGCAGCATTGTTTACCACCAGGTGTTGTAACATGATACAACCATTATTGTAGCCTCACAACGACATTTCTTTAAATATGGCAGCAAGGCAGTATCTAGTCCAGGGTGTTACAAAATTTTTACAATTTGATGTGGCAATGTTTTTCAAACTTTACTTTTAAAATGTGTCATTAACCCATAATTTCTCAGGAATAGTAGGAGCTAGCATCCCCAAATTGTACTAAAAAATCAGTCACATATCAAATGTTATGGGATTGGGTTTTTTGTGGCACATCAACTTACATTTTATGGGGGGGAAGCTTGAAAACCTTCGAAAATCTTCTTTTCCTAAATCATTCAGCCAGATTGTTCAATATTTTACAGAAATAATCCCAGAGACGAGCTCTCTCAAATTTGTTAAAATAATTTGGGTTTGATCAATTTTGGCCAAGTTACAGGAAAATGAGCCATGTAAGCATACTAACATAACAATCTCAGAAATGACAAGAGATAGCATCACCAAGTTTTGTGCAAATATTGGTCACATGACTCATATTTGAAATTTAGGTTTTTGTTTGCACCACCTACATTGACCTGTTTTTTACAGACAAAAACATAGTAATTTTAGCCTCTTTCAGCTTAAAAATGAAGTATGTCAGGCTTAATGATTTAAATTTTCACAAGAATAATCCTAGGGTAGGGTTCTTTCGATTGATTGGGCAAAATTTTGTATCTATAAATAACTTGGCAGACTGCCAACTATTTCAGACTTTGCAACAGACCAAATTTCAGTCTGGATCTATTTATAGTTTTGGCAGACTGCCAACTGTAACAGAGGTTGTAACAGGTCAAGAGTTCACTCAGTGCTCCCAGGTGCAGGTCAAGAGTTCACTCAGTGCAGTAACTGCACCTTCCAATATGCTTCGCTTGACTTGGGGCAACTGCCTGCCTCAGCTGAGCATGGTCCGCCCAGTGCACTTGACTCAAGAGAAGTTTGATGTATTGGCCTGAAATTTTGGCTGGTCTATGCATCTTGGATGCCACCTCCAGTGACTTTTGCACATAGGATGTCCCTGCTTATTTCTCAGGGGGGATTTTGATATATCAGCCTAAAATGGGGCATATCTGTACATATTGGATAGCTTTGTTGTATACAAGACTGATGGTGCCACCTATAATAATTTTTGCAAAGAGTATGTTCCTTCTTATTTATCAGTAGGGATTTGATATTCAGCTTGAAATTTAGCATATGTGTACATTCTTGTTTTTAAAATGTTTTGTACTTGCATTGTACAGTGGAACCCCACAATTACGACCACCCTGGGGACTGAGTAAAGTGGTTGAATTTGGGGGTGGTCGTATTTGTGAAACTCTTTTTAAAATCAGGAAATATATTTACTCACCTAACATGAGAATTGCTGAAGCTGGAGACTTTTTTCAGAAATATAACTTTATTTAATTAAGATTCAATTGTTTACCCAAAATTAGATCTGAATTTTGCAAATTTGTCAAGTTATTAGCATAAATAAAAAATCAGTACCTTAAATTTTGTCCAACTTTGGCAATGGCATGTTTTTTCCCTGTAAGCACTCTTGATTTTATTTTCACAACATATATACATAAGGATATAATCTTTTAAAATCTGAAATTTCAAAGGAATTGATTGAAAGGAGTAGCTTTAATTCATGTTTCCATACACCATGTCAAGTGTTGTTTACATCTAGCCCACCTGGTAGTACAGCCTTCACTTGCATTATGTAACTGACCCCAGGCAGCTTGCCTTTGCTCAGCTTGGCCACTACTAGCAGGCTTCCCCTCTGCCCTGCACTCCCCCCCCCAGATGGTGCATTAACTAGATGAATGTTATAATTTTCTGTATTTTATTTTATTCTTGGCTATGCTACATTCTAGATTTTGTATTGTACAACCAGGGTTACAATGATTAAAGTGCATATTGAATTGTGTCCACAAAGTGGTGTATTGGTATGAAAGTGTGGATGTTCATCAGATAAGTAATTCCTTACTTCAGAAGAGTAAAAACTTCACCAGGTGTGAAATTGACTATTAATTCCAGTAATAAATTATAGCTGAGATAGTAATTAGCACGATGATATTGTTTGTCCCTCATTCAACCAACAGTGTGTATACTTTATTTGAATAGATGTTTTTATTTTATCAAATTTACTGAATCTTTTATTTCATTTCAGTGAATAAAATTAAGCATGTACTGAAAACTCCAATGTGCAAAATTTTTTAATAGTGATTCAAGGAATAATCTTGTAGATGCCATATTGTGGCATTATTTTCTTTTAAATTCAGTTTGAACATTTGTGATTTAAAAATAATAAAATATATGTGTATGCATAATATGACCCAATATGAGCTACACTCTGGATATATAATGATTGCAA
This sequence comes from Sipunculus nudus, assembly GCA_026874595.1. Lineage (NCBI taxonomy): Eukaryota > Metazoa > Annelida > Sipuncula > Golfingiida > Sipunculidae > Sipunculus > Sipunculus nudus. The sequence goes on from CM049312.1 coordinate 51,502,557, forward strand.
CTTGGAATTCTAATATTATAACTTATATTTTCAGTTTTTTTATTACAAATTTATAAAACTTGTAAATAAAAAAAAATGAATCAGATAAAAACTATTAATGGAAAAAGTGGATATGCTAAAAAAATAGGCTTATATATAAACTTAAATGCATTATTCTCTTGAAAGTGAAATAAAGGTATTAGTTCATTCTGTCCACTTGCCTGTCCATCTGTAAACTTTTCATATGCATCACAGTATCTCAAAACTGTTACTGTTTTTCTTCATGACAGTCTTTTCAGAGTATTAGTTTGTAATCATATATTTAGAACTTTACTATAACCAAGTAGGAGGGCCCTTTTCCTCTTAGCTTCTCATATGCTTATATAAATGAAAAACATTACAATAGAATATTTTGCATATTTTGCATTTGCAAAAATTTCAAACTTCAGCTGAGCGCCGAGACCCATGGGTCCCTTGTTAAACAAAAATTAACTAAAAAAAAGTCGGGACCAAGCAAAATGGTCGTAATTGTGGGGTGGTCGCATTTGTGGGGTGGTCGCAAGGTTCGTCAACCCTTCATCTGTAAAACTGGTAAGATCACTTAGCCAAGAAACAGGCATGTTGACTGAGTAAAGTCAGAAACACACTATACTCTCTATTGCCACCTACTGACCATTCTCCTGTGACAATTAAGTTTGAAATATGCATGGATTGGTTTTGTCATGACTTTCCCCTTCCTAAAAACATCCCAAATTTGAACCCACCACAAATATCAAGTCAGACTATTGTCACGCCACCCAACATGTACCTGCTGATAATGTGATATATAATTGTGCTTGTAGACACCCCGGGTGAGGTGATGAAGGCCCTCAGGCTGTTTGGATATAGTTCCTTCAGGAGTGGTCAGGAAAAAGCCATCATGAGAGTCCTTTGTGGTAACTTTAAAAGCAACTTTTTTTTATATAAATGAACTGATAATGTTAATGTGGAGGATCCTTGTAAGTCCCTGTGGAATGGATGTCAGGAAAGAAATGCTTAGACAAAATTTGAAGATTCTAACATGTAATGGGGTTTCAAGTTTAATGTTTAAAAAAACAGGGCTTTTATTGTCCCCCGAAGGCGCCAAAACCCCGCCATCGCCGAAGGCAACGTCAGCTTTGGACAGAGAAATGGTGACTCTTTTCATCCCTCCATTTATCCGTCTGTCTGGCACTTATTTGTTAACGCAAATATTCAAAAGAATTTAAGGTTTAGTCACCAGAGTTGCAGCATTTTTGCAGCTTATCAAGGGCTAGGTCAGATTTGAACATAGATGACCATTTCAAGGTCACAGGGGCGATAATGTTAAATGATGTTAATGCAATAACTCGAAAATAATTTGAGGAACAGTCACCAAACTTGCAGCATTGATGCACATTATCAAGGGCTAGTCAAGTTTGAACCTGTATGATCTTGACACATTTTTCAGGTGACAGGCACATAATGCAAAATGATGTTATTCCAATAACTCAAAAAAAAATTTGACGTACAGTCAACAAACTTGCAGCATTGATGCAAATTATCAAGGGCTAAGTCAAGTTTGAACCTGGATGACCTTGACACATTTTTCAGGTGACAGGGGCATAATGCAAAATGATGTTATTCCCATAACTCAAAAAAATTTGAGGTACAGTCACCAAACTTGCAGCATTGATGCACATTATCAAGGGCTAAGTCAAGTTTGAACCTGGATGACCTTGACACATTTTTCAGGTGACAGGGGCATAATGCAAAATGATGTTATTCCCATAACTCAAAAAAAATTGAGGTACAGTCACCAAACTTGCAGCATTGATGCACATTATCAAGGGCTAGGTCAAGTTTGAACCTGGATGACCTTGACACATTTTCAGATGACAGGCGCATAATGCAAAATGATGTTATTCCAATAAATAAAAAAAAAATTGAGGTACAGTCACCAAACTTGCAGCATTGATGCACATCAAGGATTTGGTCAAGTTTGAACCTGGATGACCTTGACACATTTTTTAGGTGACAGGCGCATAATGCAAAATGATGTTATTCCCATAACTAAAAATAAATTTGAGGTTCAGTCACCAAACTTGCAGCATTGGTGCACCTTATCAGGTTTGAACATAGATGACCTTGACACATTATTCAAGGTCACAGGGGGGATAATGCTTAACTGATGATATTGCAGTAGCCTGAAAATAATTTCAGGTACACTCACCAAACTTGCAGCATTGATTACCTCATGAATGGCTAGCTCATGTATCATAATGGATGACCTTGATGCATTTTTCAAGGTCACAGCAGCGATAATGCTAAATTTGTGTTAACTAAATAACTCGAAAAAAAATGAGGTACAGTCACAAAACATGCAGCATCGACGTACCTCATGAAGGATAGGTCAGGTTCCAATATGAATGACCCTTCATGCAGTTTTCAAGGTCACAGAGGTAATCTTGGTCTGTGACATCAACCCATCTTAAATTTCTTACATGTATTCACAACTTTTATTCTAGCCATTCCAATATCAGGCGAGGGATATATTAGATCTGTTCCACAGATTAAATTGTCCCTTATTATAGAATGCAGAATGCAGATCATTTAAGTAAATAATATTCAGTTCATGGCACTCTACCTTCAGTTATAATAGATTAGATCACACTTCTACAAAAATGTATGGTTTATGGCTTTAGATATTTGACATTAATAATTCATTGTAATTGATTCAGCTGCATCCAGGTGAGTCAGGTTGTTATGTAATATATATTATGTTTGCTTCCCCAGGACTGTCCACTCTGGTGGTTCTGTCAACAGGAGCAGGAAAGTCTCTGTGTTACCAGTTGCCCGCATTTTTGTACAGAGAAAAGTTGGGCAGCATCAGCCTGATCATATCCCCACTCGTCTCCCTCATGGACGACCAGGTAAAACACCAGGCTGATCATATCCCCACTCGTCTCCCTCATGGACAACCAGGTAAAACACCAGGCTGATCATATCCCCACTCGTCTCCCTCATAGATGACCAGGTAAAACACCAGGCTAATCATATCCCCACTCGTGACCCTCATGGACGACCAGGTAAAACACCAGGCTGATCATATATCCACTCATCTCCCTCATGGATGACCAGGTAAAACACCAGGCTGATCATATCCTACTTGTGACCAATATGAAAGACCAGGTAAAAATCCAGGCTGATCATATCCCCACTTGTCTCCCTGATGGATGACCAACTAAAACACCAGGCTGATCATATCCCCACTCGTCTCCCTCATGGTTGACCAGGTAAAACACCTGGCTGATCATATCCCCATTCACCTCCCTCATGGAGGACCAGGTAAAACACCATGCTGATCATATCCCCACTCGTCTCCCTCATGGACGACCAGGTAAAACACCAGGCTGATCATATCCCCACTTGACTCCCTCATGGTTGACCAGGTAAAACACCAGGCTGATCATATCCCTACTCGTCTCCCTCATGGATGACCAGGTAAAACACCAGGCTGATCATATCCCACTCATCTCCCTCATGGATGACCAGGGAAAACACCAGGCTGATCATATCCCCACTTGTCTCCCTCATGGACGACCAGGTAAAACACCACGCAGATCATATCCCTACCTGTCTCCCTCATGGATGACCAGGTTAAACACCAGGCTGATCATATCCCTACTCGTCTCCCTCATGGATGACCAGGTAAAACACCAGGCTGATCATATCCCCACTCGTGACCCTCATGGACGACCAGGTAAAACACCAGGCTGATCATATCCCCACTTGTGACCCTCATGGTTGACCAGGTAAAACACCAGGCTGATCATATCCCCACTCGTCTCCCTCATGGACGACCAGGTAAAACACCAGGCTGGTCATATCTCCACTCGTCTCCCTCATGGACAACCAGGTAAAACACCAGGCTGATCATATCCCCACTCGTGACCCTCATGGACAACCAGGTAAAACACCAGGCTGATCATATCCCCACTCGTCTCCCTCATGGACGACCAGGTAAAACACCAGGCTGATCATATCCCCACTTGTCTCCCTCATGGATGACCTGGTAAAACACCAGGCTGATCATATCCCACTCGTCTCCCTCATGGATGACCAGGTAAAACACCAGGCTGATCATATATCCACTCATCTCCCTCATGGATGACCAGGTAAAACACCAGGCTGATCATATCCCCATTTGCCTCCCTCATGAACTACCAGGTAAAACACCAGGCTGATCATATCCCCACTTGTCTCCCTCATGGATGACCAGGTAAAACACCAGGCTGATCATATCCCACTCGTCTCCCTCATGGTTGACCAGGTAAAACACCAGGCTGATCATATATCCACTCGTCTCCCTTATTGACGACCAGGTAAAACACCAGGCTGATCATATCCCCACTGGTCTCCCTCATGGATGACCAGGTAAAACACCAGGCTGATCATATCCCACTCGTCTCCCTCATGGATGACCAGGTAAAACACCAGGCTGATCATATATCCACTCATCTCCCTCATGGATGACCAGTTAAAACACCAGGCTGATCATATCCCCATTTGCCTCCCTCATGAACTACCAGGTAAAACACCAGGCTGATCATATCCCCACTCGTCTCCCTCATGGACAACCAGGTAAAAAACCAGGCTGATCATATCCCCACTTGTGACCCTCATGGTTGACCAGGTAAAACACCAGGCTGATCATATATCCACTCATCTCCCTCATGGATGACCAGGTGAAACACCAGGCTGATCATATCCCACTTGTCTCCCTCATGGTTGACCAGGTAAAACACCAGGCTGATCATATATCCACTCGTCTCCCTCATGGACAACCAGGTAAAACACCAGGCTGATCATATCCCCAATCATCTCCCTCACGGATGACCAGGTAAAACACCAAACTGACCATATCCCCACTCATCTCCCTCATGGTTGACCAGGTCAACACCAGGCTGATCATATCCCTACTAGTCTCCATCATGGATGACCAGGTAAAACACCAGGCTGATCATATCCCACTCATCTCCCTCATGGATGACCAGGTAAAACACCAGTTTGATCATATTACCACTTGTCTCCCTCATTGACGACCAGGTAAAACATCAGGCTTATCATATCCCCACTCTTCTCCCTCATGGACGACCAGGTAAAACACCAAGCTGACCATATCCCCACTCGTCTCCCTCATGGACGACCAGGTAAAACACCAGGCTGATCATATCCCACTTGTCTCCCTCATGGACGACCAGGTAAAACACCAGGCTAATCATATCCCCACTCGTCTCCCTCATGGACGACCAGGTAAAACACCAGGCTGATCATATCCCCACTTTTGACCCTCATGGTTGACCAGGTAAAACACCAGGCTGATCATATATCCACTCATCTCCCTCATGGATGACCAGGTAAAACACCAGGCTGATCATATCCCACTTGTCTCCCTCATGGTTGACCAGGTAAAACACCAGGCTGATCTTATATCCACTCGTCTCCCTTATTGACGACCAGGTAAAACACCAGGCTGATCATATCCCCACTCTTCTCCCTCATGGACGACCAGGTAAAACACCAGGCTGATCATATCCCCACTCATCTCCCTCACGGACGACCAGGTAAAACACCAGGCTGATCATATCCCCACTCTTCTTCCTCATGGATGACCAGGTAAAATACCAAGCTGACCATATCCCCACTCGTTTCCCTCATGGACGACCAGGTAAAACACCAGGCTGATCATATCCCACTTGTCTCCCTCATGGTTGACCAGGTAAAACACCAGGCTGATCATATAATAATAATAATAATATTTTATTTTGTAAAGCGTAAAATCCACAGTGTTGTGCTCTAAAACGCTATTACAAGCAAGCATTTGCATAAAAATGACTATGAGAAAAAAATATTCATTAAATAAAAATTAAGACAAACATTTAAATATTACTTAGGCTAGATAAAACATGCACATAATCCATTAATATACATTACCTATTAAAACTAAACCAATAAACGACATTAAATCTATAAAAGTGTAGATAAAATTACGGTATAGAATTGAAAATCTGCACATATGCAAAATCACAGCTAATCGAAATATTGCACAAATAAGTATGTCTTAAGCATTTTTTTGAAAGCAGTTAGGCTCTCAGCTTTTCTTAATTCTAAAGGAAATGAATTCCACAAAGTGGGACCTGCCACATAAAATGCTCTTTGAGCAACCATGGAAGACTTTGTATGTGGAACAAAAAGTAAGTCATGATCGGCCGATCTGAGGCATCTAATTGGTGTGTACGAATGAATTATATCCTGTAAGTAGACCGGGGCCATGCGATGTTTGGTTTTGAAAAGTAGTATGGCCACCTTAAATTTAATACGCTGACTTACAGGGAGCCAGTGCAGCTTCCGCAATACAGGTGTATTATGATCATACTTGTCACATCCACTTAGTATACGGGCTGCGCTGTTTTGAACTCGCTGAAGCCTCTGAATTAATGAAGCCGGATACCCAAGAAGTAAAGCATTTCCATAATCTAACTTGGTGGTGATAAAAGGGTGGATCAGGCGCTCAAGAGAGCGTTGATCCAACTACGCTTTTATTTTATAGATGTTGTGGAGATGCATGTAGGCCACACGGCATATGGTGTTCACATGCTGCTCCATGGTGGAATGAGAATCAAAATAAACACCAAGGCTTCGAATCCACTGAGATGGTTGAACTTTATGTTCGCCGATTAGAAGATTTGGACATTTAATCTTTGTCGCCAAATGTTAAGGTGTAATCAGCATCACCTCTGTTTTATCATCATTCATTTTCAGGCTGTTGTTGGCCATCCACTTACGTACTAAACCAGCAGTAGCCTCCATGTATGTGATGTTGTTGCTGAGGTGCTCAGGCCTGAAAATCAAATACAAAGTAGAATCATCAGCATACATATTATAAAAACCACGCTCATGCAGTAAAGTACCTAAGGGAGCAGTGTAAAGAGTAAAGAGGACAGGTCCTAAGACAGAGCCCTGGGGCACACCACAGTCCAATATTTGTAACTTAGACTTAATCCCTTCAATCTGGACTGACTGGCTACGTTTACAAAGATATGATGCAAACCATTCTAGGGCAGTGCCAGTAACTCCCATTGACCGAAGTGTATCAAGCAAGATCTCATGACTGACCATATCAAAGGCAGCTGACAAGTCAATCATGACTAGAAGTACACAATTATTCTCTCCAAGAGCACACTGGATGTCATTATGTACTCTCAAAGTAGCAGTCTCTGTGGAGTGTCCAGCCCGATAAGCTGATTGATATGGCTCCTCTAAATTATTATCTACAAGATGATTGCGGAGTCGTGAACACACGACCTTCTCCATCACTTTGGAAACAAACGCCAAATTAGAGACAGGTCTAAAGTTTTTTAAAACTTCAGGATCAAGTGTAGATTTCTTAATAAGCGGGGTGACGAGAGCGGTTTTGTAGCTCTGTGGAAATACACCAGTTGAAAGTGACAGGTTAACCATGTGTGTAATGACAGGAGTTAATTCCTTGGAACATGCCTTCAGCAGTGTGGTCGGTAGGGGGTCAAGGTCGCATTGCTTGGTGGCAGATGCTGAGATAATACACCCGATTTCGTCCACGGTGGCAGGAGCCAAATTCCTCATGGGAGTAAGTACGCGAGTGCTCGAAAATATAGGTCCAGAGTAAGAAATGTCTGCTCGAATGGACTCCCTGATATCCTGTATTTTGGAGACAAAGAAGGAACTGAAAACTTCAACTAGGTCAGTAACTGGCTTCCTTGGAAGAGGTACCGTCTTATCCTTACCCAGCAAGGTGTTTACCACTCTGAACAACTCCTTCGAGTTGTCTTGACACACTGCAATCTTGTTACTATAGTAACTAGTCTTTGACAGTTTAATTTGGCGATTGACCTTCGATCTCTGTTCAATGAACATGTCACGATGGACTGCAAGTCCGGTTTTCCTCCACAACCGTTCCAACTGTCTACGTAATTGCTTTGCAGCCCTTACCTCATCTGTATACCATTCTGCATCTTTTCGTATGGTAATAACTCGCGTTTTCACAGGGGCATAGGCATCAAGCAGGGTAGACAGTTCTGTGTTGTAGAGAGAGACAAGATCATTCAGAGAGTAGGCACTGAAATCAGTAGACAGCACAGATCTCTGAATGTCACTGGCTAGATCTGTCACATTCACAGCTTTTAGCTTTCTATACGAGATAGATTTTTTTGGCTTTAACAGTCTCTGTAAGCACAAAGTAGAAAAAACAGGATAATGATCTGGAAATCCGTGGTCCTGAGACCATTGCTGACCAAGTTATCATTTGATCGTGAGAGGACGAGATCAAGTGTGTGGCCACTACAATGTGTGCTCTGACATACATGCTGTACGAGACCGAAGCGCTCAATCAAACTACGGAAATCCCGTGCATTTCTGTCATCATTTTTTACATGGATATTAAAATCACCGAGGATCGCAATTTGTTTAGAACATGACGTGATATGCTGTTCAAGGAAATCAGCAAATTCAGTTAGAAAGAGATTATAAGTAAGAGCATTCTTTCCAGATGGAGGAGGCCTATACACCACAAATACTCTGGCTGACTGTTTCACTGAAATATCACAAACTAAGACCTGGTAATATCCCTACTCGTCTCCCTCATGGATGACCAGGTAAAACACCAGGCTGATCATATCCCACTCATCTCCCTCATGGATGACCAGGTAAAACACCAGGCTGATCATATCCCCACTGGTCTCCCTCATGGACGACCAGGTAAAACACCAGGCTGATCATATCCCCACTCATCTCCCTCACAGACGACCAGGTAAAACACCAAGCTGATCATATTCCACTTGTCTCCCTCATGGTTGACCAGGTAAAACACCAGGCTGATCATATCCCACTTGTCTCCCTCATGGTTGACCAGGTAAAACACCAGGCTGATCATATATCCACTCATCTCCCTTATTGACAACCAGGTAAAACACCAGGCTGATCATATCCCACTCGTCTCCCTCATGGACGACCAGGTAAAACACCAGGCTGATCATATCCCCACTCATCTCCCTCACGGACGACCAGGTAAAACACCAGGCTGATCATATACCACTTGTCTCCCTCATGGTTGACCAGGTAAAACACCAGGCTGATCATATCCCCACTCGTGACCCTCATGGACAACCAGGTAAAAAACCAGGCTGATCATATCCCCACTTGTGACCCTCATGGATGACCAGGTAAAACACCAGGCTGATCATATTCCACTTGTCTCCCTCATGGTTGACCAGGTAAAACACCAGGCTGATCATATCTCACTTGTCTCCCTCATGGTTGACCAGGTAAAAGACCAGGCTGATCATATCCCCACTGGTCTCCCTCATGGACGACCAGGTAAAACACCAGGCTGATCATATCCCCACTCATCTCCCTCACAGACGACCAGGTAAAACACCAAGCTGATCATATTCCACTTGTCTCCCTCATGGTTGACCAGGTAAAACACCAGGCTGATCATATCCCACTTGTCTCCCTCATGGTTGACCAGGTAAAACACCAGGCTGATCATATATCCACTCATCTCCCTTATTGACAACCAGGTAAAACACCAGGCTGATCATATCTCACTCGTCTCCCTCATGGACGACCAGGTAAAACACCAGGCTGATCATATCCCCACTCATCTCCCTCACGGACGACCAGGTAAAACACCAGGCGGATCATATACCACTTGTCTCCCTCATGGTTGAACAGGTAAAACACCAGGCTGATCATATCCCCACTCGTGACCCTCATGGACAACCAGGTAAAAAACCAGGCTGATCATATCCCCACTTGTGACCCTCATGGATGACCAGGTAAAACACCAGGCTGATCATATTCCACTTGTCTCCCTCATGGTTGACCAGGTAAAACACCAGGCTGATCATATCTCACTCATCTCCCTCACGGACGACCAGATAAAACACCAAGCTGACCATATCCCCACTCATCTCCCACATGGACAAACAGGGTAAACACTAGGCTGATCATATCCCTACTCGTCTCCCTCATGGATGACCAGGTAAAACACCAGGCTGATCATATCCCACTCATCTCCCTCATGGATGACCAGGTAAAACACCAGGCTGATCATATCCCCACTTGTATCCCTCATTGACGACCAGGTAAAACACCAGGCTGATCATATCCCCACTCATCTCCCTCATGGATGACCAGGTAAAACACCAGGGTGATCATATCCCACTTGTCTCCCTCATGGTTGACCAGGTTAAACACCAGGCTGATCATATCCCTACTAGTCTCCCTCATGGATGACCAGGTAAAACACCAGGCTGATCATATCCCACTCATCTCCCTCATGGATGACCAGGTAAAACACCAGTCTGATCATATCCCCACTTGTCTCCCTCATTGACGACCAGGTAAAACACCAGGCTTATCATATCCCCACTCTTCTCCCTCATGGACGACCAGGTAAAACACCAAGCTGACCATATCCCCACTCGTCTCCCTCATGGACGACCAGGTAAAACACCAGGCTGATCATATCCCCACTCATCTCCCTCATGGACGACCAGGTAAAACACCTGGCTGATCATATCCCACTTGTCTCCCTCATGGACGACCAGGTAAAACACCAGGCTGATCATATCCCCACTCGTCTCCCTCATGGACAACCAGGTAAAACACCAGGCTGATCATATCCCCACTTGTGACCCTCATGGTTGACCAGGTAAAACACCAGGCTGATCATATATCCACTCATCTCCCTCATGGATGACCAGGTAAAACACCAGGCTGATCATATCCCACTTGTCTCCCTCATGGTTGACCAGGTAAAACACCAGGCTGATCATATATCCACTCGTCTCCTTTATTGACGACCAGGTAAAACACCAGGCTGATCATATCCCGACTCGTCTCCCTCATGGACGACCAGGTAAAACACCAGGCTGATCATATCCCCACTCATCTCCCTCACAGACGACCAGGTAAAACACCAAGCTGACCATATCCCCACTCATCTCCCACATGGACAAACAGGGTAAACACCAGGCTGATCATATCCCTACTCGTCTCCCTCATGGATGACCGAGTAAAACACCAGGCTGATCATATCCCACTCATCTGCCTCATGGATGACCAGGTAAAACACCAAGCTGACCATATCCCCACTCGTCTCCCTCATGGACGACCAGGTAAAACACCAGGCTGATCATATCCCCACTCGTGACCCTCATGGACGACCAGGTAAAACACCAGGCTGATCATATCCCCACTCGTGACCCTCATGGACAACCAGGTAAAACACCAGGCTGATCATATCCCCACTTGTGACCCTCATGGTTGACCAGGTAAAACACCAGGCTGATCATATATCCACTCATCTCCCTCATGGACAACCAGGTAAAACACCAGGCTGATCATATCCCACTCATCTCCCTCATGGATGACCAGGTAAAACACCAAGCTGACCATATCCCCACTCATCTCCCTCATGGATGACCAGGTAAAACACCAGGCTGATCATATCCCCACTCGTCTCCCTCATGGACAACCAGGTAAAACACCAGGCTGATCATATCTCCACTCGTCTCCCTCATAGACGACCAGGTAAAACACCAGGCTAATCATATCCCCCCTCGTGACCCTCATGGACACCCAGATAAAACACCAGGCTGATCATATCCACACTCATCTCCCTCACGGACGACCAGGTAAAACACCAAGCTGACCATATCCCCACTCATCTCCCACATGGACAAACAGGGTAAACACCAGGCTGATCATATCCCTACTCGTCTCCCTCATGGATGACCAGGTAAAACACCAGGCTGATCATATCCCACTCATCTCCCTCATGGATGACCAGGTAAAACACCAGGCTGATCATATCCCCACTCTTCTCCCTCATTGACGACCAGGTAAAACACCAGGCTGATCATATCCCCACTCATCTCCCTCATGGACGACCAGGTAGAACACCAGGCTGATCATATCCCACTTGTCTCCCTCATGGTTGACCATGTAAAACACCAGGCTGATCATATATATTCACTCGTCTCCCTTATTGACGACCAGGTAAAACACCAGGCTGATCATATCCCCATTTGTCTCCCTCATGGACGACCAGGTAAAACACCAGCCTGATCATATCCCTACTCGTGACCCTCATGGACAACCAGGTAAAACACCAGGCTGATCATATCCCCACTTGTGACCCTCATGGTTGACCAGGTAAAACACCAGGCTGATCATATATCCACTCATCTCCCTCATGGATGACCAGGGAAAACACCAGGCTGATCATATCCCACTTGTCTCCCTCATGGTTGACCAGGTAAAACACCAGGCTGATCATATATCCACTCGTCTCCCTTATTGACGACCAGGTAAAACACCAGGCTGATCATATCCCCACTCGTCTCCCTCATGGACGACCAGGTAAAACACCAGGCTGATCATATCCCCACCCATCTCCCTCACGGACGACCAGGTAAAACACCAAGCTGACCATATCCCCACTCATCTCCCACATGGACAAACAGGGTAAACACCAGGCTGATCATATCCCTACTCGTCTCCCTCATGGATGACCAGGTAAAACACCAGGCTGATCATATCCCACTCATCTTCCTCATGGATGACCAGGTAAAACAGCAGGCTGATCATATCCCCACTTGTATCCTTCATTGACGACCAGGTAAAACACCAGAATGATCATTTCCCCACTCTTCTCCCTCATTGATGACCAGGTAAAACACCAAGCTGACCATATCCCCACTCGTCTCCCTCATGGACGACAAGGTAAAACACCAGGCTGATCATATCCCACTCGTCTCCCTCATGGATGACCAGGTAAAACACCAGGCTGATCATATCCCACTCATCTCCCTCATGGATGACCAGGTAAAACACCAGGCTGATCATATCCCCACTTGTATCCCTCATTGACGACCAGGTAAAACACCAGGCTGATCATATCCCACTCATCTCCCTCATGGACAAACAGGGTAAACACCAGGCTGATCATATCCCTACTCGTCTCCCTCATTGATGACCAGGTAAAACACCAGGGTGATCATATCCCACTTGTATCCCTCATTGACGACCAGGTAAAACACCAAGCTGACCATATCCCCACTCATCTCCCACATGGACAAACAGGGTAAACACCAGGCTGATCATATCCCTACTCGTCTCCCTCATGGATGACCAGGTAAAACACCAGGGTGATCATATCCCACTTGTCTCCCTCATGGATGACCAGGTAAAACACCAGGCTGATCATATCCCACTCATCTCCCTCATGGTTGACCAGGTAAAACACCAGGCTGATCATATCCCTACTAGTCTCCCTTATGGATGACCAGGTAAAACACCAGGCTGATCATATCCCACTCATCTCCCTCATGGATGACCAGGTAAAACACCAGTCTGATCATATCCCCACTTGTCTCCCTCATTGACGACCAGGTAAAACACCAGGCTTATCATATCCCCACTCTTCTCCCTCATGGACGACCAGGTAAAACACCAGGCTGATCATATCCCCACTCATCTCCCTCATGGACGACCAGGTAAAACACCATGCTGATCATATCCCACTTGTCTCCCTCATGGACGACCAGGTAAAACACCAGGCTGATCATATCCCCACTCGTCTCCCTCATGGACAACCTGGTAAAACACCAGGCTGATCAAATCCCCACTTGTGACCCTCATGGTTGACCAGGTAAAACACCAGGCTGATCATATATCCACTCATCTCCCTAATGGATGATCAGGTAAAACACCAGGCTGATCATATCCCACTTGTCACCCTCATGGTTGACCAGGTAAAACACCAGGCTGATCATATATCCACTCGTCTCCCTTATTGACGACCAGGTAAAACACCAGGCTGATCATATCCCCCCTCATCTCCCTCACGGACGACCAGGTAAAACACCAAGCTGACCATATCCCCACTCATCTCCCACATGGACAAACAGGGTAAACACCAGGCTGATCATATCCCTACTCGTCTCCCTCATGGATGATCAGGTAAAACACCAGGCTGATCATATCCTATTCATCTCCCTCATGGATGACCAGGTAAAACACCAGGCTGATCATATCCCCACTTGTATCCCTCATTGACGACCAGGTAAAACACCAATCTGACCATATCCCACTCTTCTCCCTCATGGACGACCAGGTAAAACACCAGGCTGATCATATCCCCACTCGTGACCCTTATGGACGACCAGGTAAAACACCAGGCTGATCATATCCCAACTCGTGACCCTCATGGACAACCAGGTAAAACACCAGGCTGATCATATCCCCACTTGTGACCCTCATGGTTGACCAGGTAAAACACCAGGCTGATCATATCTCCACTCGTCTCCCTCATTGATGACCAGGTAAAACACCAGGGTGATCATATCCCCACTCGTCTCCCTCATGGATGACCAGGTAAAACACCAGGCTGATCATATCCCCACTCGTCTCCCTCATGGACAACCAGGTAAAACACCAGGCTGATCATATCTCCACTTGTCTCCTTCATAGACGACCAGGTAAAACACCAGGCTAATCATATCCCCACTCGTGACCCTCATGGACGACCAGGTAAAACACCAGGCTGATCATATATCCACCCATCTCCCTCATGGATGACCAGGTAAAACACCAGGCTGATCATATCCTACTCGTGACCCTCATGGACGACCAGGTAAAACACCAGGCTGATCATATCCCCACTTGTCTCCCTGATGGATGACCAACTGAAACACCAGGCTGATCATATCCCCACTCGTCTCCCTCATGGACGACCAGGTAAAACACCTGGCTGATCATATCCCCATTCACCTCCCTCATGAAAGACCAGGTAAAACACCAGGCTGATTATATCCCCACTCGTCTCCCTCATGGAAGACCAGGTAAAACACCAGGCTGATCATATCCCCACTTGTATCCCTCATTGACGACCAGATAAAACACCAGGCTGATCATATCCCCACTCTTCTCCCTCATGGATGACCAGGTAAAACACCAAGCTGACCATATCCCCACTCGTCTCCCTCATGGACGACCAGGTAAAACACCAGGCTGATCATATCCCACTTGTCTCCCTCATGGTTGACGAAGGTAAAACACCAGGCTGATCATATCCCTACTCGTCTCCCTCATGGATGTCCAGGTAAAACACCAGGCTGATCATATCCCCACTCGTCTCCCTCATTGACGACCAGGTAAAACACCAGGCTGATCATATCCCCACTCATCTCCCTCATGGACGACCAGGTAGAACACCAGGCTGATCATATCCCACTTGTCTCCCTCATGGTTGACCAGGTAAAACACCAGGCTGATCATATCCCCACTCGTCTCCCTCATTGACGACCAGGTAAAACACCAGGCTGATCATATCCCCACTCATCTCCCTCATGGACGACCAGGTAGAACACCAGGCTGATCATATCCCACTTGTCTCCCTCATGGTTGACCATGTAAAACACCAGGCTGATCATATATATTCACTCGTCTCCCTTATTGACGACCAGGTAAAACACCAGGCTGATCATATCCCCATTTGTCTCCCTCATGGACGACCAGGTAAAACACCAGCCTGATCATATCTCTACTCGTGACCCTCATGGACAACCAGGTAAAACACCAGGCTGATCATATCCCCACTTGTGACCCTCATGGTTGACCAGGTAAAACACCAGGCTGATCATATATCCACTCATCTCCCTCATGGATGACCAGGTAAAACACCAGGCTGATCATATCCCACTTGTCTCCCTCATGGTTGACCAGGTAAAACACCAGGCTGATCATATATCCACTCGTCTCCCTTATTGACGACCAGGTAAAACACCAGGCTGATCATATCCCCACTCGTCTCCCTCATGGACGACCAGGTAAAACACCAGGCTGATCATATCCCCACCCATCTCCCTCACGGACGACCAGGTAAAACACCAAGCTGACCATATCCCCACTCATCTCCCACATGGGCAAACAGGGTAAACACCAGGCTGATCATATCCCTACTCGTCTCCCTCATGGATGACCAGGTAAAACATCAGGCTGATCATATCCCACTCATCTTCCTCATGGATGACCAGGTAAAACACCAGGCTGATCATATCCCCACTTGTATCCCTCATTGACGACCAGGTAAAACACCAGGCTGATCATTTCCCCACTCTTCTCCCTCATTGATGACCAGGTAAAACACCAAGCTGACCATATCCCCACTCGTCTCCCTCATGGACGACAAGGTAAAACACCAGGCTGATCATATCCCACTTGTCTCCCTCATGGTTGACCAGGTAAACCACCAGGCTGATCATATCCCTACTAGTCTCCCTCATGGATGACCAGGTAAAACACCAGTCTGATCATATCCCCACTTGTCTCCCTCATTGACGACCAGGTAAAACACCAGGCTTATCATAACCCCACTCTTCTCCCTCATGGACGACCAGGTAAAACACCAAGCTGACCATATCCCCACTCATCTCCCTCATGGATGACCAGGTAAAACACCAGGCTGATCATATCCAACTTGTCTCCCGCATGGATGACCAGGTAAAACACCAGGCTGATCATATATCCACTCATCTCCCTCATGGATGACCAGGTAAAACACCAGGCTGATCATATATCCACTCATCTCCCTCATGGATGACCAGGTAAAACGCCAGGCTGATCATATCCCTACTCGTACCCCTCATGGACAATATGGTAAAAGTCATCCCTATTTTATAAACACCTTCCTTGCATAGTAGACAAGAATTGAAAAAAAGTAGAGGTGTTTATATTATTTAAGGTCTAGAATCAAGCTTTTAATGGAGAAAAAAATATTTAATTTTATATTTTAATTTATGTTTCCCAAATTTGTTAATGTTTTATGTGAAATGTTGTACATTATCAGTCTTGTATTGGTGAGTGCCTGAGATAGGTTTGTTAGTAATCATGCATTATACCCATAAAGGGGCCAAATCAACTACCTGACCTTAATAAACTAAAGGTAAAAGGCCAGAAAATGTTGATATCACCATATACAGGCTGCTTGTTTTGTTTATATCAAAGTGTTTATAATAAATTGGGACCCGCCAAAATAAAACAAATTCAGCAAGGGTATCTGGTGGCAAATGAGATAAGCCAGAGCTTTGCAAATGGTGTTTTCAATAAGTGACCTTTCTACCTCTGCATATATGCATTCACCACCTTAGGTGAAATATTTTTCCAGTTTGTCAACATTGCTGTGTTTACAAACATGTTGTTGATAAAGTATAAACAAGTTCATACATCCTTCATGAAGGTGTTGTAAGAACTTTTCACAACCAAATTTACCCTTAGATCATTAATATATACACAGTGGAAGCCAGGAATCACATAATTTCTTGTTCAAGAGGTACATGAATAGACACTCTTTAAAGGTCTGGTCTTGTTGATTTAACTTCCAGGTGTCTGGGTTGCCCCCAGGAGTCAGAGGAGCTTGTCTTCACACAGGCATGTCTAAACAACAGAGAGACAGTGTGGTGGGCCAGCTGGCAGAGGGCAAGCTGCACTTCTTACTTATGTCACCAGAGGGCCTCGTTGGTGGGGCCAATAGGGGAGCCCTTCTTGGACTGTCCAAGTTGCCTCCTGTTGCCTTTGCCTGTATTGATGAGGCACACTGTGTGTCAGAGTGGTCTCATCACTTCAGACCATCTTACCTCAGGCTGTGTAAGGTACGTCACTGCGGATCTAATGGACCTGATCTCTCAAGATGAAAACATGAATATGAGAACATTTATTTTAAATATTTTATATATTTAAGCATATTATTGCAACAAATATAAAAATGTCATATTTAAGTTTTAAGTTAAAATATATTTATTTCACCATATGAGAACCTTTAATTTCACTCGAAAGCTGCATGTTATAATCATGGTCAGACTGTAATATTTAAGTGCTGAGTAAAATGTTTCCTTATCCATGTACTGATAGGGTCTATGGTTCAACTGCTTTCCTATGTGTAGGTGCTGAGAGAGGAACTAGGAGTAAAATGCATGCTGGGATTGACTGCAACAGCTACCATGGCAACTGCATGCAGTGTTGCTATGCATCTGGGTATCCATGACTACGATGAATCCACCATCAGAGGGAGGCCAATTCCAGAGAACCTGCAGCTGTCTGTGTCATGTGATGAGGTGAAGGATGAGGTAAAGTGTGATGGAGATAAACTAATGATTCGGTT
Organism: Sipunculus nudus; assembly: GCA_026874595.1. Taxonomy (NCBI): domain Eukaryota; kingdom Metazoa; phylum Annelida; class Sipuncula; order Golfingiida; family Sipunculidae; genus Sipunculus; species Sipunculus nudus. Next base: position 51,520,801 of record CM049312.1, read on the forward strand.
TGATATGTTTTCCTTACAGACCTTGCTTTAATTCATGTCTGTTTATATTAAACCTATTGATCCTTCCTGGATGAGTCATTACTCGCCAAGTTAATTCTTATCCTTTTAACTTATTTCACTAATTTTGCTAATAACTTGTACACATATTTAATATCCCTGCATTGTATGTAAGTATTTAATGTGTGGAATCTCCATCATGATAAAGAAAAAATTATCAGAAAAAAAAGGTGAACATAGGTACTGGGTAAGACCTTCAGCCTTTGAAGTATAAAGAAAAGCAGGTTCATCTATATTTATGGTATGATATCATGATATTTGGAAATGAGACAAATTTCTAAAGCTGGAAGCCATATTCTGTTTATGTGCCTGCAGGCTTTATTGAATCTTCTGCAAGGAGAAAGGTTTGGCCAGCTGGACTCCATCATTATTTACTGCACAAGGCGTGATCAAACAGAGAGGCTGGCAACTTTAATAAGGACTTGTCTGAAAAGGGACCCAGAAACCATGGCTGCAGCAGCTGCCAAAGCAGCAGAGAAAGTCAAGCAGAAGAAAGCCAAAGGTAGGGCTTCTTTCATGGTGTCAAAACTCAGAGCATCACAGAATGCCAAAGGTAGGACTTCATTTGTTATGTCCAAGCTCAAAGCATCACAGAATGCCAAAGGTAGGACTTCATTCATGATAACTAAGCTCAGAGCATCACAGAAAGCCAAAGGTTGGGATTCATTTATGATGTCCAAACTCAGAGCATCACAGAATGCCAAAGGTAGGGCTTCATTCATGATGTCCAAGCTCAGAGCACCACAGAATGCCAAAGGCAGGGCTTCATTTATGATGTCCAAGCTCAGAGCATCACAGAATGCCAAAGGTAGGGCTTCATTCATGTTATCCAAGCTCAGAGCATCACAGAATGCCAAAGGTCTGGCTTCATTCATGATGTCCAAGCTCAGAGCATCACAGAATGCCAAAGGTAGGGCTTCATTCATGATATCCAAGCTCAGAGCATCACAGAATGCCAAAGGTAGGGCTTTATTCATGATGTCCAAGCTCAGAGCATCACAGAATGCCAAAGGTAGGGCTTCATTCATGGTGTCCAAGCTCAGAGCATCACAGAATGCCAAAGGTAGGGCTTCATTCATCATGTCAAAACTCAGAGCATTTCAGAAAGCCAAAGGTAGGGCTTCATTCATGATGTCCAAGCTCAGAGCATCACAGTATGCCAAAGGTAGGGCTTCATTCATGGTGTCCAAGCTCAGAGCATCACAGAATGCCAAAGGTAGGGCTTCATTCATGATGTCAAAACTCAGAGCATTACAGAAAGCCAAAGGTAGGGCTTCATTCATGATGTCCAAGCTCAGAGCATCACAGAATGCCAAAGATAGGGCTTCATTCATGATGTCCAAGCTCAGAGCATCACAGAATGGCAAAGGTAGGGCTTCATTCATGGTGTCCAAGCTCAGAGCATCACAGAATGCCAAAGGTAGGGCTTCATTCATCATGTCAAAACTCAGAGCATTACAGAAAGCCAAAGGTAGGGCTTCATTCATGATGTCCAAGCTCAGAGCATCACAGAATGCCAAAGATAGGGCTTCATTCATGATGTCCAAGCTCAGAGCATCACAGAATGGCAAAGGTAGGGCTTCATTCATGATAAGGAAGCTCAGAGCATCACGGAATGCCAAAGGTAGGGCTTCATTCATGATGTCAGAGCCCAGAGCTTCACAGAATGCCAAAGGTAGGGCTTCATTCATTATATCAAGTTCAGAGCATCACAGAAAGCCAAAGGAAGGGCTTCATTCATGATATCCAAACTGAGAGCACTGCAAAAAGCAGGAAAACTTATTCCAGAGAATAAACTTGTGTTCCTTTGAATTTCTGCATATCTACGCTCTTCACACAGTGCTTTACCCATAGGCCAACTACCTATATCCTAAGTGCTGTTTGTTATGACCTTGTATCCTGAATCTCTACACCAGAGGGGAACACTGTATTTGGGTCCAATCAGATAAGATCCTGTGCTGGAAGACACATGGTTTACCAGCCAAGTGAGGAATACACAAAGCCAATGTTGTTAATTTAATTTTGACTGACAGCTCATCAACCTGGCGACCATTTGAACAGGTCACAGGCTCACAGAGAATTGCCCCACATGTAGTTTCTGGGTGGAGCCTGATGCCTGTCGAGTGTTTATTGACTTGCATTTGATTGGCTGCTAGTCACATCAGCAGTTTTTTCAGCAGACAGGCCCATGTGCCCCACCTGGTGTTTAACTGCATCATAAACAGTCAAAGCAGGCAGCGGGAAAATCAGTAGCTTCTTCAGAAGCGCAAGATTTCTGCTGCCTTGGGAGAATTCTGCATATCATGCTTGGTGGTCTCCATGGTCAGGGACAGGGAACAGAGATTCTGGTCCCTTCACTAGCTACATATTATAGTCAAGTAAAAGTAAACAAAGAGCAAGCAAATTCTTTTTTTTTGCATATAACTGGGACTAACATTTTGGAGCTGCATCTTTTGACAATATCACAAAGTCCCCATCAGCAAACTGGCATGCCTGATAGCCACTCAGGTTCCATCATACATTGATAATTCATGTTTATTACAAGATACAGTTCCATTCATTAATATGATTTTCTAAAGGTTATGTTGGCCCAAGTTTAAAGTGTTACACTGATCTTATTGATATATTTTAAGCTCCACGAAGAAAAGTACAGGAAGCAGAATGCTACCACGCTGGTCTGGCTCCAGCAAAACGTAAAAGTGTGCAGAATGCCTTCATGTCTGGTCATCTGCGGATCATCGTTGCCACAGTGGCATTTGGGATGGGGCTTGACAAGGCTGACGTGAGAGGGATCATCCACTATAACATGCCTAAAAGCTTTGAGAGTTATGTGCAGGAGATCGGCAGGGCAGGGAGAGATGGAGAACCAGCTCAGTGCCATGTATTTCTAAACAAGGTGGGGACAAATAGCAGCAGCACTGATCCCCATTTGAAATATGCCTCATATCAAACATCTTAACCAGCCGGGTAACATACTAGAAGTTGTATAGAGCTCATGATGAGAATAATGGAAAAATCAGAATCATTTATGGATTTTTAATTACCATGTGAGCTTAAGTGATGGTGTCAATATTTAATAGTTAATATTTTTTTTAGCGAACCTGTGAGCTTATGCGATGGTGCGGCTTCGTCCATCGTGTGTCATGCATCGTGCGTCGTCTGTACGTTAACCACAGCTATCTCAAAAACGGCAGGAGCTAGCATCGCCAAATTTTTTGCGAATAATCAGTCATTCAGAAAACTATATTGTATTTTATTTATTTTTTTTCTTACTGCATCTTCTTAGATTTTTTATAGGGAAAAAGCTTAAAAAGCTTTAAAAATCTTCTTCTCCGAAACTGTCCAGCCAAATTGTCCAATATTTCACAGAAATGATCCCTGGAACAATCTTTCTCAAGTTTGTTCGAATGGTTCCAGTTCGGAGATTTTTGGCCGAGTTACAGAAGGTTGAACTTTGTTAACTGGGCAAAAAAGCATATTAAAATTTAAATCTCAGAAACGGCTGGAGCTATCATCACCAAATCTTATGCCCATGTTGGTCACATAGGTCATATCTGAAATTGAGGTATTGGTGGCGCCACCTGCATCGGCCTTTTTTGTACAGGGTCATCAGTGCCTGTATCACACTGAGGGCTACAAAAAACTTCTTCTCTGAAACCATATGGCCAAAATGTTTAATATTGCACAGAAATGATCCTAGGGTAGTGCTTTCTCAAGTTTGTTCAAATGGTCTCTTTTCAGTGACTTTTGGCTAAGTTATGGGAAGCTGAATTTAGTCATATGCCATAACAGCCCATTTTAGCTCAGTGGCTACAAAGATCTTCTTCTCAAAAACCACTGGGCCAAATTCTTAAATCTTACACATTTATTATCCTCAGATATTGATAATTTAAGTTTGTTCAAATGGTTTTGGTTCAGTGTTTTTTGGCTGAGTTACGGGAAGCTTATCTTAGCCAGTTTGCTGTATCTTCCTATGAGTTATAAACCTGGGAAACGTTTTTCGACTGATGCCACTGAAGCCAGTTTGTTTAATATTTTACAAGAATAATCCCTACAATAATTCTTATCATAATAATTGTCATGAATGGTTCCACATGAATGATTTTTGGCTGAATTATGGAGATTGAATTGAGTCATTTTACCATATATGTTAGCTGTGTTATGCTGTTACATCTAGCCTTGCACCAGTTTATCAGCATCTATTACATCATGCCACTAGACATTTAGATTTCAGGTTATCTTTGGTTAATATTGACAAGAAAGTTTTTTTAAAAGCTTTTAAAAAATTTAGATTTATGATTTAAGTTATTCATCATACCAGGCAATGTAACAATCATGGATATTCAGTTTTCTGTGGCTATATAAAGACAACTGTACATGAATTATTAATTATTGGTATCCCTACTCAACTTAATTAAAGAATTTTCCATCAATGAGATATATCTGTATTTTAATTTTGCATTAAGTATGCGTCTGTAATAATTTTACATATATTCCTGATTTCTTTTTATAAAAAGTCAGCTGAAAAGCATTTTGTATTGCGGAAAATAAATTTCAAAGTTATTTCAAGTAGAGACCACTTTTGTGTACAGATGGCAGCACTTGGTTTACCATTGGCAGATTGTCAGTGCCTTGATGTTGGCTATTAGTGAAGATGATGTCAGCTCTATAAATAGTTTTGGCACAGTGCCAGGATTGGAAGAAGTGCAGCCAGGTATAGGTCAAGAGTTCACTCAGTGCAGTAGCTGCATTCTATTTATAGCTTTGGTAGACTGCTTACTGCATCATATTTGGCACCCAAGTTCAGCCTGAATCTATTTATAGCTTTGGCAGACTGCCAACTGTGTCAGATTATGCAACAGGTCAAGAGTTCACTCAGTGCAGCCAGGTACAGGTCAAAAGTTCACTCAGTCTAGCCAGGTGCAGGTCAAGAGTTCACTCAGTGCAGTAGCTTGAGGCAGCAATTTGTCACAGGTCACTCGGGGGCAACTGCCTTACTAACCTAAGCCTTGTCAACCTAGTGCATCAAACTCTGGAGAAGTTTGACCTGTCTATGCATATTTGATGGTATTCTCATTTACAAGACAGGTGGTGCCACCTACATTGGCTATTGCAGTGTATGGGCCTGCTTATTTCTACAGAGGAATTTGATACATCAGCCTAAAATTGGGCATGTTTATACATATTGGGCAGCTTTATAGTGTACAAGACTGGTGGCGCCACCTACAATAATTTTTGCACAGTGTATGTCCCTGCTTATTTCACAGGAGGGGTTTGACATATCAGTCTAACATTGGGCATATTTATATATCTCTTCGTTGTATATAAGACTGGTGGTGCCAGCTACAATCATTGTATCCGCCAAAACAGAGTGTTGCGGATACTAATATTTTCAGTCGGACACCGACGCTGCCGCCATCGCCGCATAGGTTTCCAGAGAACTCCTCCATAACCACTGGGCAGAATTATTTTTAATTCGGAATTATGATCGGTCACATGTGAACTGCTGCGCCCATATTTTTGGTTGACCTCTGACCTTTCCTCTCTGCTCAGCGTCCATTTGTGCGTCTGTTTCCACACATAAACCGTTAGACCGATCAGGCTAAAAATTTTGCACAAATGTAGCCCTTTGATAGCTTAATAACATACACTACAAATGGTGGGGCCACCTGCAACCATTTTTGCACAGCGTCCACCTATTCATCTGCCTTAGGATAAAATCACTCATATCTCAGCAGTGGTTTGACTTTTCCACCTGAAATTTTGCAGGTTTATACATCCTGGACAGCTCTCTTGATTTATGACAGGTGGCGCCACCTGCATTCAGGTTTACTCTGCAGACATCCAAGCTCATATCTCGGGAACCGTTTGACCGATTGGGCCAAATTTTGCATGTGTATAGATCTCACATAGCTCTTCATCATAGGCAAAACTGGTGGCGCCACCTGCAACCATTTATGCACAGCGTCCATCTGTTCATCTGCCTTGGGATAAAATCACTGATATCTCAGCAGTGGTTTGACTTATCCACCTGTAATTTTGCAGGTTTATACATCCTGGACAGCTCTCTTGATTTTATGACAGGTTGCGCCACCTACATTCACGTTTACTCTGCAGACATCAAAGCTCATATCTCGGGAACCGTTTGACCGATTGGGCCAAAATTTTGCATGTGTATAGATCTTACATAGCTCTTCATCATAGGCAAAAGTGCTGGTGCCACCTGCAACCATTTATACACAGTGTCCATCTGTTCATCTGCCTTGGGATAAAATCACTGATATCTCAGCAGTGGTTTGACTTTTCCACCTGAAATTTTGCAGGTTTATACATCCTAGACAGCTCTCTTGATTTTATGACAGGTGGCGCCACCTACATTCAGGTTTACTCTGCAGACATCCAAGCTCATATCTCGGGAACCTTTTGACCAATGGGCCAAAATTTTGCATGTGTATAGGTCTCACATAGCTCTTCATCATAGGCAAAAGTGGTGGCGCCACCTGCAACCATTTAAACACAGCGTCCATCTGTTCATCTACCTTGGGATAAAATCACTCATATCTCAGCAGTGGTTTGACTTTTACACCTGAAATTTTGCAGGTTTATACATCCTGGACAGCTCTCGTGATTTTATGACAGGTTGCACCACCTGCATTCAGGTTTACTCTTCAGACATCCAAGCTCATATCTCGGGAACCGTTTGACCAATATGGCCAAAATTTTGCATGTGTATAGATCTCACATAGCTCTTCATCATAGGCAAAACTGGTGGTGTCACCTGCATCCACTTATGCGCAGGGTCCTTCTGTTCATCTGCCTTGGGATAAAATCACTCATATCTCAGAAGTGGTTTGACTTATCCACCCGAAATTTTGCAGGTTTATACATCCTGGACAGCTTTCTTGATTTTATGACAGGTGGCGCCACCTACATTCAGGTTTACTCTGCAGACATCCAAGCTCATATCTCGGGAACTGTTTGACTGATTGGGCCAAAATTTTGCTTGTGTATAGATCTCACTTGCTCTTCATCATAGGCAAAACTGGTGGCGCCACCTGCAACCACTTATGCACAGCTTCCATCTGTTCATCTGCCTTGGGATAAAATCACTCATATCTCAGCAGTGATTTGACTTATCCACTTGAAATTTTGCAGGTTTATATATCCTGGACAATTTCCTAGATTTTATGACAGGTGGCACCACCTAAATTCACGTTTACACTGCAGACATCCATTCTAATATGCAACACACCTCACTCTATTCCCCTTGCCACTTAATCCATGCCTCACTTCACCCTTCCCACTCTGATTTCTGCGGATACACATATTCGCTTGTCGACAACCCATATTCTAGTTTTAAAATGTCCTAGTCTGAAACTTGCAGGTCAGAAATGTCCATTTTGCTATACTAATAATGACTAAGGTAGATATGCAGGACTTAAGAGGATCAGTATTAAATTTTAAAAATAAACCTCCATTCATATTCTCAAACTTTGCACAGGTTCGCATTAGGCCTGTAGGCCTTGTTATACTTTTTACTGGATTTCCCAGAAACCCAGAAAATCATAACACCATGGACAGCACAAGAGGGATATTCACTGATTATGACTCCTTTGCTAATTAAAAACTGGCTGGAATGGGTTCATTTCTTAACACAATATCCCTCTTACCAAAGGTAACATATTGATGTGCCACTTGAGTGGGTCAAAGTCTTTATCAGAAAACACTGAAAAACAGCTACAATGAGAGTCAGAATGATGATGATACTTACTGTACCTGTGCAGGCAGAAGACATGAGGGAGTTGAAGCGTCACATCTACAGCAACACGATTGATGCTAGTACCATAAAGAAACTGGTAAAGAAAGTCTTCAGGACCTGTTTATGTCATCACCGCAAATCTAATGCAAAGGTAGTTTGATATTTTACATATAGGTACCAGAGGTCATATTTACCAGTATACCAATATCTATATAGATCTGTAATTAGTAAGTGTTTACATGTCCATCTGTTCAAGGCGTTTGGGATTTTCAAATTTTCTACCACCAGTTAATGAACAGGAGGATTATGATTATGTCAAACAAATATTTCTTGGAATCATGATTGTGCACAGCTATTTAAAGGATTGTAGATTTAGACTTATTCATGCATAACCCGTACTTTACCTAGCATTCATGGAATGTGTAACTGTCTGTTTATGTTGTACACACTTTTCACTAATATCTTATGTTCATGGTTGTTTCAGCTAATATAACTCATTGCACTTACTTAGCCAGCATGTCTGTTTACATTTTTATCATTAAGGACTGTGATGAGGACCAGTGGGTGGATCATGAGGTGGTGGAGGGTGAGGTACCAGAGCCTGCCACTAGGGTGTGTGTTGGTCACGAGCGAGCCATACCAGTAGAGACAACAGTAATGGAGCTGGATCTCAAGGAGGAAGGTCAGCTTTAGGAGACATTAAACTTGTAGTCTCAGCATGTGAATTGGATGCTCCAAACACAGGGGGCTCAATACAGTGTGTGATCAGCTATTAGTTGCTTGTTCTTTGCAGCTGTTGGCAAACATTTCTCTTGAAGTATAGCTAGAAACTTCTCTGGAGAAAGGACTGCCAACTAAAGAAAAATTACAGGATTATTTAGGTGACCCATTGATAGACTATAGACTTTAAGGAAATGAACCCTGATTACCAACACCAGATGAAGATGGATTAAATCAGACAATAAGTTCACAGAAATAAGTATAATTGATTTAAACAAAGTAAAATAATCAGAAGTAAATTAGGTTGAAAGTTATGCTTTACACATCATCTGCAATTTTTGTCTTGTGTTCAAACAAAGCATCAATTGGATGATATACTATCTTGGATTGTTTAAGGTATTCACAAACAAGGTTAAAATAAATAACATGTAATTTTCAAAATTTATCAGGGAAAAACCTGGTCAAGTCAGGGAAAATTTGTTTTCATGAATATTTTGGAAACATGAGTAATGTGAGCTTATAGTCTGGCCTGTACACTTGGTATTGTATCTGACAGTCCAAGACCAAAAACAGGTGTATCTGAGGAGTGGCCACGAAGGAGTTGTGTGACAACCGTTGAAGCCACCACCATCATTTACCATATAAATGACAGACATTGCCTTGAATTTAATGGGCAGTGAAAAACCTGGATTATTTGTGCTCATTAGTAGGCATCCTTCAGTCTCAGAAAACTATGGAGTTGCACCCTGGATAGATGTTCTGGAACAGCGTCTTGTATAGCTGGTCAGGCCAGTGTGGGAGTGGCAGTGTCTCCCACAGTGAGTACACACAAACTCTTTTTGCTGTTCTGTCGGTTTGGCTTCTGGATTTCTTCTTCTGCCTCTTGGCTTTGGATTGCTGAGGTAGGGTCTCTTCTAACTTGATGAGACCTTTCTGTACTGTCTGACTCCAGGTTGTTCATTCTTAGGCAGTGCCTTCCCAGTTGTTCAGAAATCCCAGTTTGTTCTCTTGCAGATATCTTTGTAGCAGAGTTTCGGTCTACCTGTGGGGCTTGCTCCCTGTACCAGTTCACTGTTAAGCAGATCCTTGGGGATGCATCTTTGTTTGAATATGGCATACATGCTGGGGATTAGCTCTCTTCATGACAGCAGTGTTTGGCACTTTATCCTGCCAGCTGATGTCCAAGATGTGGCCGAGACAGCGTATGTGGAAAGCATTCAGCTTGTGCTTTTGCTGAGCTCATAGTGGCCAGGCCTCACTGCCATACAGCAGGGTGCTAACAGCTCAGGCTCTGTAGACCTGGATCTTGGTGTGTTTGGTCAGCTTGCTGTTGTTCCACACTCTCTTGGTCAGCCTGGACATGGTGGTGGCTGCCTTGCTAATATGCTTGTTCAGCTCAGTCTCAAAGAGAGGATCATTGAGCCCAAGTAGACGAAGTCATGCACGACTTCAAGCTAGTGATCTGAGATCCAATGTCTGGTGGAGTGTCCACATCCTGCCCCATTACATGCATTTTCTTCAGGCTGATCTTGAGTCCAAATGCCTGACAGGCTGCACTGAATTTGGACATGAGCTTCTGCAGGTCTTCAGCAGTGGGTTGTGATTGATAATCGTCTGCAAAGAGGAGGTCCTGCATCTACTTAAATCAAACTTTGGACTTGCTCTTAGCCTGGAGAGGTTGTTTGGAGGTAGTTACCTTCAGTAGTGGATCCAAAAGCATGTTTCAGCAGGACAGCAAAGAAGATGCCAAACAGGGAAGGTGCAAGGACGCAGCCTTGTTTTACCGCAGCTTCTGATCTTATGCTGTCATTGACCATGGTACCTTTCATGTCGTCATGGAAGAACTTAATGATGCTGAGGAGCTAGGGTTGACTATGAAGGCCATGAACAGTGGTTGTCTTTGTTCCCTGCATTTCTCCTGCAGTTGCCTGACGCAAAAGAACATGTCCACAGTAGATCTTTTTGCGTGGAAGCCACACTGGGTTTCTGGGTAGACTCTTTCTGCTAAAATCTGGAGCCTCTTCAGTGCGACCCTGGCGAACAGCCTCTAAGGGTTGTTAAGGAGGGAAATGCTGTGATATTTGTTATAATCGCTCCTGTCACCTTTGGTCTGATACAGTGTGGCTATGTTGGCATCCCTCGTGTCGTGTGGTACTTCACCTTCCTTCCAGCAGAGACAGGATGTTGTGCAGCTCTTGGATTGCTGTGTTGGCACAGCACTTCAGGACCTCTGCGGGAATGCAGTCTGTCCCTTGGGTCTTTCCGGGAGCAAGTGACTTTAGTGCTTCCTTGAGCTCTTTGAGGGTTGATTTGCTGTCAAGCTCCTCCAGGATGGGCTTGCACTCCATGGCATTCATGGCTTCTTCAGAGACTTGATTATCCCTGGCATTCAGCTCGGAGTAGTGCTCTACCCTGCACTCCATTTGGTTCGCTTTGCCCTGGATTATTTCACCTGTGGCAGTCTTCAGTGGGGCCATTTTCTTCTGTGCTTGGCCCAGTGCCTGTTTGATTCCATCATACATTCCCTTGATGTTGCCTGTGTCAGCTGCAATCATTATCTTGGAGCAAAGCTCTATCCCGTACTGGTTGGCACAGCGTCTGGCATCCTGCTGAGGTTTGCTGCGGGCAGCCCAGAGGGTTTGCAGGTTTTGTTTGCTGAGATTTAGAATAGTAACTTTCAACGCATTCCTTTTTTCCTTGATGAGGGGTATCACCCCCAGAGAGGGCTTGGAACCAGCTGATTTGCTGGTTTTCTTGCCAAAGATGGACATGGCTGTGTTGTAGACAGAGTCTCTGAAGTGCTCTCATCTTTCATGGGCACTTGTACCAGGTGGGCTTGGGAGAGGTTTTTTTAGTGCTTTTGCAGACTTTTCCGCTTTCTGCTGGTTGTTTATGCTGTTGGTCTCAATACTGGGTCTGCCTTCCTTTTTGGAGTGTTTGCACATGCAGTTTCACCTTGCTGCACACCAGAGAGTGGTTCGTGTTGCTGTCAGCACTCTGGTAGCTGCGTGTGACCCTGATGCTGGATATGCTGGAATGCTGTGTGAGAATCAAATCAAGCTGGTGCCAGTGTTTCATTAGGGGATGTCTCCATGAGACTGTGTTGAGGCTAGTATGAAAGAATGTGTTGCTAATGCACAGATTGTAGAGGCAGCATACCTCGAGGAGACACTGGCCATTTTCATTCATCTTGCCAGTGCCATTTGATGTGCAATCTGGAGAATGCTCTGTTACTTGTTTAATGTTTGATGTGCTATTTGGAGACTGCTCCGTTACCTGTTTAATGTTTGATGTGCTATTTGGAGAATGCTCCGTTACCTTTTTAATGTTTGATGTGCTATTTGGAGAATGCTCCGTTACCTTTTTCATGTTTGATGTGCTATTTGGAGAATGCTCTGTGACCTGATTAATGTTTGATGTGCTGTTCGGAGACTGCTCTGTGACCTGTTTAATGTTTGATGTGCTATTTGGAGAATGCTCCGTTACCTGTTTAATGTTTGATGTGCTATTTGGAGACTGCTCTGTGACCTTTTTAATGTTTGATGTGCTATTTGGAGAATGCTCTGTGACCTGTTTAATGTTTGATGTGCTATTTGGAGAATGCTCTGTTACCTGTTTAATGTTTGATGTGCTATTTGGAGAATGCTCTGTTACCTGTTTAATGTTTAATGTGCTATTTGGAGACTGCTCTGTTACCTGTTTAATGTTTGATGTGCTATTTGGAGACTGCTCTGTTACCTGTTTAATGTTTGATGTGCTGTTTGGAGACTGCTCTGTTACCTGTTTTATGTTTGATGTGCTATTTGGAGACTGCTCTGTTACCTGTTTAATGTTTGATGTGGTATTTGGAGACTGCTCCGTTACCTGTTTAATATTTGATGTGCTCTTTGGAGACTGCTCCGTTACCTGTTTAATGTTTGATGTGCTCTTTGGAGAATGCCCTGTTACCTGTTTAATGTTTGATGTGCTGTTTGGAGAATGCTCTGTGACGTGTTTAATGTTTGATGTGCTGTTTGGAGAATGCTCTGTGACCTGTTTAATGTTTGATGTGCTATTTGGAGACTGCTCTGTGACCTGTTTAATGTTTGATGTGCTGTTTGGAGACTGCTCTGTTACCTGTGTAATGTTTGATGTGCTATTTGGAGACTGCTCCGTTACCTGTTTAATGTTTGATGTGCTCTTTGGAGAATGCTCCGTTACCTGTTTAATGTTTGATGTGCTGTTTGGAGAATGCTCTGTTACCTGTTTGATGTTTGATGTGCTATTTGGAGAATGCTCTGTTACCTGTTTAATGTTTGATGTGCTATTTGGAGAATGCTCTGTTACCTGTTTAATGTTTGATGTGCTGTTTGGAGACTGCTCTGTTACCTGTTTAATGTTTGATGTGCTGTTTGGAGACTGCTCTGTTACCTGTTTAATGTTTGATGTGCTGTTTGGAGACTGCTCTGTTACCTGTTTAATGTTTGATGTGCTCTTTGGAGAATGCTCTGTTACCTGTTTAATGTTTGATGTGCTATTTGGAGAATGCTCTGTTATCTGTTTAATGTTTGATGTGCTATTTGGAGACTGCTCTGTTACCTGTTTAATGTTTGATGTGCTCCTTGGAGACTGCTCTGTTACCTGTTTAATGTTTGATGTGCTCTTTGGAGAATGCTCTGTTACCTGTTTAATGTTTGATGTGCTCTTTGGAGAATGCTCTGTTACCTGTTTAATGTTTGATGTGCTATTTGGAGAATGCTCTATGACCTGTTTAATGTTTGATGTGCTATTTGGAGACTGCTCTGTGACCTGTTTAATGTTTGATGTGCTATTTGGAGACTGCTCTGTGACCTGTTTAATGTTTGATGTGCTGTTTGGAGACTGCTCTGTGACCTGTTTAATGTTTGATGTGCTGTTTGGAGAATGCTCTATGACCTGATTAATGTTTGATGTGCTGTTTGGAGAATGCTCTGTTACCTGTTTAATGTTTGATTTGCTATTTGGAGACTGCTCTGTGACCTGTTTAATGTTTGATGTGCTGTTTGGAGACTGCTCTGTGACCTGTTTAATGTTTGATGTGCTATTTGGTGAATGCTCTTGTTACCTGTTTAATGTTTGATGTGCTAAGTGGAGAATGCTCTGTTACCTGTTTAATGTTTGATGTGCTGTTTGGAGAATGCTCTGTGACCTGTTTAATGTTTGATGTGCTATTTGGAGACTGCTCTGTGACCTGTTTAATGTTTGATGTGCTATTTGGAGAATACTTTGTGACCTGTGTAATGTGTGATGTGCTATTTGGAGAATGCTCTGTTACCTGTTTAATGCTTGATGTGCTATTTGGAGACTGCTCTGTGACCTGTTTAATGTTTGATGTGCTGTTTGGAGAATGCTCTGTGACCTGTTTAATGTTTGATGTGCTGTTTGGAGAATGCTCTGTGACCTGATTAATGTTTGATGTGCTGTTTGGAGAATGCTCTGTTACCTGTTTAATGTTTGATGTGCTATTTGGAGACTGCTCTGTGACCGGTTTAATGTTTGATGTGCTGTTTGGAGAATGCTCTGTGACCTGTTTAATGTTTGATGTGCTATTTGGTGAATGCTCTTGTTACCTGTTTAATGTTTGATGTGCTATTTGGAGAATGCTCTGTTACCTGTTTAATGTTTGATGTGCTGTTTGGAGAATGCTCTGTGACCTGTTTAATGTTTGATGTGCTATTTGGAGACTGCTCTGTGACCTGTTTAATGTTTGATGTGCTATTTGGAGAATTCTCTGTGACCTGTGTAATGTTTGATGTGCTATTTGGAGAATGCTCTGTTACCTGTTTAATGTTTGATGTGCTATTTGGAGAATGCTCTGTGACCTGTTTAATGTTTGATGTGCTATTTGGAGAATGCTTTGTTACCTGTTTAATTTTTGATGTGCTATTTGGAGACTGCTCTGTTACCTGTTTAATGTTTGATGTGCTATTTGGAGACTGTTCCGTTACCTGTTTAATGTTTGATGTGCTATTCGGAGACTGCTCCGTTACCTGTTTAATGTTTGATGTGCTGTTTGGAGAATCTCTGTGACCTGTTTAATGTTTGATGTGCTGTTTGGAGAATGCTCTGTGACCTGTTTAATGTTTGATATGCTATTTGGAGACTGCTCTGTTACCTGTTTAATGTTTGATGTGCTATTTGGAGACTGCTCCGTTACCTGTTTAATGTTTGATGTGCTGTTTGGAGAATGCTCTGTTACCTGTTTAATGTTTGATGTGCTATTTGGAGAATGCTCTGTGACCTGTTTAATGTTTGATGTGCTATTTGGAGACTGCTCCGTGAACTGTTTAATGTTTGATGTGCTATTTGGAGAATGCTCTGTTACCTGTTTAATGTTTGATGTGCTATTTGGAGACTGCTCCGTTACCTGTTTAATGTTTGATGTGCTATTTGGAGAATGCTCTGTTACCTGTTTAATGTTTGATGTGCTATTTAGAGACTGCTCCGTTACCTGTTTAATGTTTGATGTGCTATTTGGAGAATGCTCTGTTACCTGTTTATGTTTGATGGGCTATTTGGAGAATGCTCGGTTACCTGTTTAATGTTTGATGTGCTGTTATGAGACTGCTCCGTTACCTGTTTAATGTTTGATGTGCTATTTGGAGAATGCTCCGTTACCTGTTTAATGTTTGATGTGCTATTTGGAGAATGCTCTGTGACCTGTTTAATGTTTGATGTGCTATTTGGAGACTGCTCCGTTACCTGTTTAATGTTTGATGTGCTATTTGGAGAATGCTCTGTTACCTGTTTAATGTTTGATGTGCTGTTTGGAGACTGCTCTGTTACCTGTTTAATGTTTGATGTGCTATTTGGAGACTGCTCCGTTACCTGTTTAATGTTTGATGTGCTGTTTGGAGAATCTCTGTGACCTGTTTTATGTTTGATGTGCTGTTTGGAGAATGCTCTGTGACCTGTTTAATGTTTGATATGCTATTTGGAGACTGCTCTGTTACCTGTTTAATGTTTGATGTGCTATTTGGAGACTGCTCCGTTACCTGTTTAATGTTTGATGTGCTGTTTGGAGAATGCTCTGTTACCTGTTTAATGTTTGATGTGCTATTTGTAGAATGCTCTGTGACCTGTTTAATGTTTGAAGTGCTATTTGGAGACTGCTCCGTTACCTGTTTAATGTTTGATTTGCTATTTGGAGAATGCTCTGTTACCTGTTTAATGTTTGATGTGCTATCTGGAGACTGCTCCGTTACCTGTTTAATGTTTGATGTGCTATTTGGAGAATGCTCTGTTACCTGTTTAATGTTTGATGTGCTATTTGGAGACTGCTCCGTTACCTGTTTAATGTTTGATGTGCTATTTGGAGAATGCTCTGTTACCTGTTTATGTTTGATGTGCTATTTGGAGAATGCCTGGTTACCTGTTTAATGTTTGATGTGCTGTTATGAGACTGCTCCGTTACCTGTTTAATGTTTGATGTGCTATTTGGAGAATGCTCCGTTACCTGTTTAATGTTTGATGTGCTATTTGGAGAATGCTCTGTGACCTGTTTAATGTTTGATGTGCTATTTGGAGACTGCTCCGTTACCTGTTTAATGTTTGATGTGCTATTTGGAGAATGCTCTGTTACCTGTTTAATGTTTGATGTGCTGTTTGGAGACTGCTCTGTTACCTGTTTAATGTTTGATGTGCTATTTGGAGACTGCTCCGTTACCTGTTTAATGTTTGATGTGCTGTTTGGAGAATGCTCTGTTACCTGTTTAATGTTTGATGTGCTATTTGGAGAATGCTCTGTGACCTGTTTAATGTTTGATGTGTTGTTTGGAGACTGCTCCGTTACCTGTTTAATGTTTGATGTGCTATTTGGAGACTGCTCTGTTACCTGTTTAATGTTTGATGTGCTGTTTGGAGACTGCTCTGTTACCTGTTTAATGTTTGATGTGCTGTTTGGAGAATGCTCTATTACCTGTTTAATGTTTGATGTGCTGTTCGGAGACTGCCATGTTACCAGTTTAATGTTTGATGTGCTGTTCGGAGACTGCCATGTTACCTGTTTAATGTTTGATGTGCTGTTCGGAGACTGCTCTTTTACCTGTTTAATGTTTGATGTGCTGTTTGGAGAATGCTCTGTTACCTGATTAATGTTTGATGTGCTATTTGGAGAATGCTCTGTTACCTGTTTAATGTTTGATGTGCTGTTTGGAGAATGCTCTATTACCTGTTTAATGTTTGATGTGCTGTTCGGAGACTGCCATGTTACCTGTTTAATGTTTGATGTGCTGTTCGGAGACTGCCATGTTACCTGTTTAATGTTTGATGTGCTGTTCGGAGACTGCTCTTTTACCTGTTTAATGTTTGATGTGCTGTTTGGAGAATGCTCTGTTACCTGTTTAATGTTTGATGTGCTATTTGGAGAATGCTCCGTTACCTGTTTAATGTTTGATGTGCTGTTTGGAGAATTTCTGTGACCTGTTTAATGTTTGATGTGGTATTTGGAGAATGCTCTGTTACCTGTTTAATGTTTGATGTGCTATTTGGAGCCTGCTCTGTGACCTGTTTAATGTTTGATGTGCTATTTGGAGACTGCTCCGTTACCTGTTTAATGTTTGATGTGCTATTTGGAGACTGCTCTGTGACCTGTTTGATGTGTGATGTGCTATTTGGAGAATGCTCTGTTACCTGTTTAATGTTTGATGTGCTATTTGGAGAATGCTCTGTTACCTGTTTAATGTTTGATGTGCTATTTGGAGACTGCTCCGTTACCTGTTTAATGTTTGATGTGCTATTTAGAGACTGCTCCGTTACCTGTTTAATGTTTGATGTGCTATTTGGAGAATGCTCTGTTACCTGTTTATGTTTGATGGGCTATTTGGAGAATGCTCGGTTACCTGTTTAATGTTTGATGTGCTGTTATGAGACTGCTCCGTTACCTGTTTAATGTTTGATGTGCTATTTGGAGAATGCTCCGTTACCTGTTTAATGTTTGATGTGCTATTTGGAGAATGCTCTGTGACCTGTTTAATGTTTGATGTGCTATTTGGAGACTGCTCCGTTACCTGTTTAATGTTTGATGTGCTATTTGGGGAATGCTCTGTTACCTGTTTAATGTTTGATGTGCTGTTTGGAGACTGCTCTGTTACCTGTTTAATGTTTGATGTGCTTTTTGGAGACTGTTCCGTTACCTGTTTAATGTTTGATGTGCTATTCGGAGACTGCTCCGTTACCTGTTTAATGTTTGATGTGCTGTTTGGAGAATCTCTGTGACCTGTTTAATGTTTGATGTGCTGTTTGGAGAATGCTCTGTGACCTGTTTAATGTTTGATATGCTATTTGGAGACTGCTCTGTTACCTGTTTAATGTTTGATGTGCTATTTGGAGACTGCTCCGTTACCTGTTTAATGTTTGATGTGCTGTTTGGAGAATGCTCCGTTACCTGTTTAATGTTTGATGTGCTATTTGTAGAATGCTCTGTGACCTGTTTAATGTTTGAAGTGCTATTTGAAGACTGCTCCGTTACCTGTTTAATGTTTGATTTGCTATTTGGAGAATGCTCTGTTACCTGTTTAATGTTTGATGTGCTATCTGGAGACTGCTCCGTTACCTGTTTAATGTTTGATGTGCTATTTGGAGAATGCTCTGTTACCTGTTTAATGTTTGATGTGCTATTTGGAGACTGCTCCGTTACCTGTTTAATGTTTGATGTGCTATTTGGAGAATGCTCTGTTACCTGTTTATGTTTGATGTGCTATTTGGAGAATGCCTGGTTACCTGTTTAATGTTTGATGTGCTGTTATGAGACTGCTCCGTTACCTGTTTAATGTTTGATGTGCTATTTGGAGAATGCTCCGTTACCTGTTTAATGTTTGATGTGCTATTTGGAGAATGCTCTGTGACCTGTTTAATGTTTGATGTGCTATTTGGAGACTGCTCCGTTACCTGTTTAATGTTTGATGTGCTATTTGGAGAATGCTCTGTTACCTGTTTAATGTTTGATGTGCTGTTTGGAGACTGCTCTGTTACCTGTTTAATGTTTGATGTGCTATTTGGAGACTGCTCCGTTACCTGTTTAATGTTTGATGTGCTGTTTGGAGAATGCTCTGTTACCTGTTTAATGTTTGATGTGCTATTTGGAGAATGCTCTGTGACCTGTTTAATGTTTGATGTGTTGTTTGGAGACTGCTCCGTTACCTGTTTAATGTTTGATGTGCTATTTGGAGACTGCTCTGTTACCTGTTTAATGTTTGATGTGCTGTTTGGAGACTGCTCTGTTACCTGTTTAATGTTTGATGTGCTGTTTGGAGAATGCTCTATTACCTGTTTAATGTTTGATGTGCTGTTCGGAGACTGCCATGTTACCTGTTTAATGTTTGATGTGCTGTTCGGAGACTGCCATGTTACCTGTTTAATGTTTGATGTGCTGTTCGGAGACTGCTCTTTTACCTGTTTAATGTTTGATGTGCTGTTTGGAGAATGCTCTGTTACCTGATTAATGTTTGATGTGCTATTTGGAGAATGCTCTGTTACCTGTTTAATGTTTGATGTGCTGTTTGGAGAATGCTCTATTACCTGTTTAATGTTTGATGTGCTGTTCGGAGACTGCCATGTTACCTGTTTAATGTTTGATGTGCTGTTCGGAGACTGCCATGTTACCTGTTTAATGTTTGATGTGCTGTTCGGAGACTGCTCTTTTACCTGTTTAATGTTTGATGTGCTGTTTGGAGAATGCTCTGTTACCTGTTTAATGTTTGATGTGCTATTTGGAGAATGCTCCGTTACCTGTTTAATGTTTGATGTGCTGTTTGGAAAATTTCTGTGACCTGTTTAATGTTTGATGTGGTATTTGGAGAATGCTCTGTTACCTGTTTAATGTTTGATGTGCTATTTGGAGCCTGCTCTGTGACCTGTTTAATGTTTGATGTGCTATTTGGAGACTGCTCCGTTACCTGTTTAATGTTTGATGTGCTATTTGGAGACTGCTCTGTGACCTGTTTGATGTGTGATGTGCTATTTGGAGACTGCTCTGTGACCTGTTTAATGTTTGATGTGCTATTTGGAGACTGCTCCGTTACCTGTTTAATGTTTGATGTGCTATTTGGAGACTGCTCTGTGACCTGTTTGATGTTTGATGTGCTATTTGGAGAATGCTCTGTTACCTGTTTAATGTTTGATGTGCTATTTGGAGAATCTCTGTGACCTGTTTAATGTTTGATGTGCTATTTGAAGACTGCTCTGTGACCTGTTTAATGTTTGATGTGCTATTTGGAGAATGCTCCGATACCTGTTTAATGTTTGATGTGCTGTTTGGAGAATCTCTGTGACCTGTTTAATGTTTGATGTGCTGTTTGGAGAATCTCTGTTTAATGTTCCAGCAATATCTACATTACTCTGCTACCTGGAGCTGCATCCAAAGAGATGGGTCATCAACCTCCAGCCCATATATTCTACATGTACTTTACAGTTCTATGCTGGACCTAGACACCTGCTTCAGACTTCATTAAAGGTAAGAGTTTAATAGGCCTGTTAATTATGAGTAGTGGTAGATTTGAATTGATAATTGATGTTTTACCTTCAATTCAATTCATTATTTAGTAATTACTTAATTTCTGATATCAGACTTTGAAAAAAAAATACATCTTTTACCACAATGGCTGTTAGTTAATTTTATTAAGTAAAGGAAAATTATGGCTCAAAGGTTTTGCAGCTATTTTCCCCTTTTTTCTGTGCCAGTTGAGTGGGCTACAGGAGAGAGTTGAAACAAGTTCTTGGGTACATCCACAATCATATCCATGACTTCGCAGTGTGCTCCATCTAATTTGGCAGCTCACAAAGGGCTTCAGGGTTGTATGAAAAAAAAAAATGATTATTAAATCAATCAATTTGGAGTTCTTTCACAAGAGTTTAAGCTGTAGAGATACTTTGGCAGAAAGCTTTGCTGTCCTGTGTATATCTTTTTATCATTTCATCTCTGTCATTTTCTAAGGTTCTATATTTACTACTGTATTTTCCTTATTTCATATTGATGTTTATTAATGTAAGATTTAGATTGGGTCAGCTAATAACAATGTTTTTCAAAGTTAAAAATCACAGTTAGTACAGTTAATTGTGAGCATCATTTACATCAGTGATATATATCACTGGTCAGGCACACTCATCAGCTTGTGCGGTTCCTACATGTATCACTCCTTCATTTGTTTCCTAGAACTCTTGAATCATGTGTGATGGTCTTATCAAGTTATATTGACACATTATCTAGACTGTCGGTTATTACAATGGTTATAAATTACAGTGTCCTCCAGTGGCTGTGGCAGTGGCTTTTGAAAAGAAACAAGATATATCCCACTCTGCATGCACCAAGTTGGTCATTCCTATAGTGGACATCAGTGACCGCATGGGCTGGGAGTCTGGACTAGTCAAGCGGGAGCTGGCCATGCTACAATGGCAGACAGGAGGTGAGGTTCACTGTATATATAGTTACAAATTGTTACCTTACAAATACAGGAGGTGAGGTTCACTATACACATAGTTACCTATAGTTACCTAAGAAAGACAGGAGGTGAGGTTCACTAAATAAATAGTTACATATAGTTACCTTACAAAGACAGGAGGTGAGGTTCACTAAATAAATAGTTACCTGTTGTTACCTTACAAAGACAGGAGGTGAGGTTCACTAAATACATAGTTACATATAGTTACCTTACAAAGACAGGAGGTGAGGTTCACTAAATAAATAGTTACCTGTTGTTACCTTACAAATACAGGAGGTGAGGTTCACTAAATACATAGTTACATATAGTTACCTTACAAAGACAGGAGGTGAGGCGCACTGTATACACAGTTTCCTTACAAAGACAGGAGGTGTCTGAATAATACACACCCAACATAGATCATTAAGATACACACCTGACAAGGATCACATTATTACACACCTGACAAGGATCACAATACACCCCCAACAAGGATCACAAAAATACACACCTGATGAGGATCACAATAATACATGCCTGATGAGGACCACAAAAATACACACCTGATGAGGATCACAGTAATACACACCTGACAAAGATCACAAAAATATACACCTGACAAGGATCACAATTAGACATGCCTGACAAGGATCACATAAATACACACCCAACAAGGATCACAAAAATACACACCCAACAAGGATCACAGTAATACATGCCTGACAAGGATCACAAAAATACACACCTGATGAGGATCACAATAATATGCACCTGACAAAGATCACAAAAATATACACCCAACGAGGATCACAATAATACATGCCTGACAAGGATCACAAAAATACACACCTGACTGGGATCATAATAATACACACCCGACAAGAATCAATCCTAACACATCCGGTGAGAATCACAATAATATAATTATTTAACAAATACTCCAACGCATGCCTGACATGACAAAGAGTTAAAGACATTGACAAGAATCACAGTTTGTAAAATTAAATGTTTTATTGACTGTCTGGTTTAGTATCATATACAGGGACATTAGCGTATTATATGTTGTTTATAGGAATTTCAATGGTTACAAGTATCTGTCTATTCATTATTGCAGTGTATTAAACAAATCATCAGTTATTGAGTAATCAGGATTGAATTTGACTTAAGTAAGTTGTGACTTTTATTTCGTGAAATGTTGAACCAACCTACCTTGGTAGGTAGTGCCTTCAGGTGGCAGTATCTGTATTGGGTCGTGGAAGATGAGCATGAGAGTGTATGATTTATTCCTCCTCTGGGATTTCCGTTTGAATAATAAATGGCAAAAGATGTGTTTGACTTTACCTACATCATGTGTTAGGGCCTTGTCATGCTTTACACCACGTTGTCCTGCTGACTGTAACTTTCACCGGGCAGGTAGTGCTGGACCTCAGAAGAGCAGCGTCCTTGTGGAGATGTCTGACCTTGCCTACCACTTTCGTGCTGCCGGGGACCTCACAGATGAGGAGCTTGATGAGGTTCTGGGATTCCTGATGGAGCGCGTCAACACGCAGGAGAAGACAGAGCTTTATCAGCTGCAGGAGCTGTTCACTACCCTCAGCAGGTCACTTCAAGTTTAACTATACATACTCTTCACACAGCTATATATATGTATACCATCTTCCCCCAAAGATAATCCACATTTTCTTTTACATAAAATCTAAACTGGTGCATATTATACATGGAGACACTATTCCTAACTTTTTACTACTGCATTGAACTTTGACCATGAAAGTGTCAGCTGGTTTTGAGTGATAATAAGTGATTTTTAGCTCAGCTGACTATAAGTCATCTGAGCTATAGTCATGATCCTTTGTCCTTTGTCTGGGTTCTGTCCATTAACAGGGCACGTTTTGAAACCATTGGACCTATGAATCCAAATTGGCATACTATTAGAAGTCCCCAAAATCTCCTACCATACAAAAATTTGGGTCAGTAGAACTTTGTTCCTTTGAGATATTAAGGAAAAACCTCAATTTTCCATTTAAAACCCACTGTTACACTTCAAGACTGGCTAATAGCAAAACCACTGATCTGACTTTGATCATATTTAATATACTTATTCCTCTATAAATTTGTTATATACATGCCAGAAATTACGTCAGTATTGTGTAATTTTTTTAAGTTATGGACCCAAACATAATGCACTTTGAAAAAAATCAGGAAATTTATTTACTCACTTAACATGAGAATTGCTGAAGCTAGAGACTTTTTTTAGGGAAATAACTTTATTTAATCAAGATTCAATCGTATTAGATCTTGTTTTTGCAAAAGTTATTTGCATAAATATAAAATCAGTACCTTAAATTTTGTGTATATCACTGTTATTTAAAAAGTAGATATACATGGTTATCTATATGTTATGTTGCATGATCTAAAACCAGTGAAAATACATCTTTCTATGAAAATACATATTCCTATGACAATGTGTATAACATGTATGAAAAATGCTGAGAACATTGAGTGCATTGATGAAACCTTGCAGACACATAATAAAAATGACAACAAAGAATGTTTAATCTTATGTTCAAAATCTGTTAATACAACAACTCATGTTTGCGTGCAAAGAATGTTTAACAGAAATGTAAAAAGGTTACCATTAAATTAAGAGCAAATATTTTATGAGTCGTATTCCTAAAATAAATATGACGACAAAGAACGTTTCATCTTACATTCTTAATCCATAAATAAACCACACATTTCTGTGTGCAGAAAACATTTAAATATAATGTTATCACAGACTTATGCTGATATGTTTTAAGGACACTTTAGAACGCAATATTGTTTTCAGGTTTAAGAACATAATTAGGGCCCTGCTTGACAAGAGGTGCCCTATAGTGATCACTGTGTCAGTCCATCTGTCCTTCCGTCATTGACACTTACTTTCGCATGTGATAACCCTACGACAACCTAATGCAGCTTTCCCAAATTCACAGGGATGATTGGTACCTATGAGGGCTCCAGACCTATTGAATTACAGACCTGTCAGAATTCCAATATGGCCGCCACAGCTCGATTGCTGATTTTCTTTCGCGCGCGATAACTCAACAACAACACACTGCAGCTTTCCCAAATTCACAGGGATGATTGGTACCTATGAAGGCTCCAGACCTATTGAATTACAGACCTGTCGGAATTCCAATATGGCCACCACAGCCCAGTTGCTGATTTTCTTTTGCACGCAATAACTCAACAACAACACACTGCAGCTTTCCCAAATTCACAGGGATGCTTGGTACCTATGAGGGCTCCAGACTTCTTGAATAACAGACTTGTCAGAATTTCAATATGGCCGCCACAGCCTGATCGCTATTTATTTCGCACCTGATAACTCAACAACAAAACACTGCAGCTTTCCCAAATTCACAGGGATGATTGGTACCTATGAGGGCTCCAGACCTTTTGAATTACAGACCTGTCGGAATTCCAATATGGCCGCCACAGCCCAATCGCTTTTTTTCTTTCGCGCGCGATAACTCAACAACAACCTACTGCAGCTTTCCCATATTCACAGGAATGATTGGTACCTATGAGGGCTCCAGACCTTTTTAATTAAAGACCTGTCGGAATTCCATTATGGCTGCCACAGCCTGATTGCTATTTTCTTTCACGCGTGATAACTCAACAACAAGGGACCTATGGGTCACTGTGCTCAGCTGACGTTAACCTTGAAGGTAAAAATCTAAAATAATATCAAATGGAGATAAAGTGTAAGAGGAAGAGGTAATAAAGGCCATGGTTGGTTTATATGATTGGTTTGTATTGATGAGCAAGAAATTGTTGCAAATAATATTTTGTGACCTGACCATGTGTTTCCTAATGTTGAAACTGAAGCATGTGAGCAGTTTGTGAACAAATGATCTGTACAATTACCATGATCATTGGTTGGCTTTTCGATTAACTGTTGACATTTCAGTAGTTTACACATTTGTTCAATCGAATCTTTTTTTTTTGTATAATATATATTATTAAATATATGTTTTTTTTTATGAAATGTATACAGTTGAAATATAACTAATTAACAACATAAAACATGGCAAACAAAGCCTGATCTCAAATTCTGCTGATGCCGGAAAATAATGAACAAATGTTTGTAATAAATCCTCATTTTTTTATCACATCAATTTTTTTTTAATTTAAGTTTATATTTCTATACATTTTCAATATAACATATATATCTGAATATAAAAGTTGATTCATAATTCTCAATTGCATCATCATAAATCTCAATCTTGTCAGATAACACCACATCATGCATACAAATGTTTATTTATTTTTTACCACAAAAATATATCTTTAAAATATGCAAAACAATAAATATCTAAAAAAAATACTTGATTTAGATTTCACAATTTTTTATTGTGTCTTTATTTATCCATAATGTGCTTCATATTTTATCATAATTTAAGCATACTGATGGGTTCCATTATGAATGGTAAAATCATTTAAAAGAAAAATGATTTCTTTAAAAATGCTACATTACACAACATTGCATCTTCTGGATTACACCTTGAATTACTTTTTCAAGGAAAGGTTTTGCATATCAGAGTGGAAACAGCATTACAATTAAGGAGATACAGTGAAACAATAACAATACTGCATAACACTTGGTGGGTTGGGTTTGCGGGGGGGGGGGGGGGGGGGGGGTCATTAGGGTGGTGATATGAGAATAACTGTACACCTGTCACAGCAGGGGATCTCCCCCAGTGACTGTAACAAATCAGAAACCCTGGCATAGCTGACTTCCAGTGACCTGGAGTGGGACCCTGCCATCTGTAATCTGTAAACAAAGCAAATGACTACAATAGAGCCTCAAGAAAAAAATCAATAACTAGCTTAATTTTCAAGCTTTTACTTCCAAATTTCAGATTTGAACAAATTAAATATTTATGTTTACATGCTGTGAAAATTAAATCAATGGTACTTACAGGAAAAAAACGTGCCATGGTCAAAGTTGGGCAAAATTTAAGGTACTGATTTTATTTTTATGCTAATTACTTAAAAAATTTACAAAATTCAGATCTAATTTTGGGTAAACAATTGAATCTTAATTAAACATAGTTATATACTTGGGAAAACAGACTCTAGTTTCAAAATTTTTCATGTTAAGTGAGTAAATATTTTTCCTGATTTTTCACAAAGTCCATTATGTTTGGGCCCATAACTTAAAGAATTTATACTTAACAGACTTAATTTCTGGCATGTACATAGGAACTATATAGAAGAATATTTATGGTAAATATGAGGAAAAACAGATGAGTGGTTTTGATATTAGGCAGTCCTGAAGTGTGAAAATAGGATTTTAATAAAAAATTGAGGTTTTTCCTTAATTTCTCAAAGGAACGAAGTCGCAAAGACCCAGTTTTCGGCTTGGTAGGAGATCTTGGGGACATCTAACATTATGCTGAATTTTGGATTCCTAGGTCTTACGGTTTCAAAACGTGCCACATCTACGGACGGACGGACGGACGGACAGACGGACGGACGACGGACATTGGACCACAACTATAGCTCAGATGACTTATAGTCAGCTGAGCTAACAACCTAAGCTTTCCCAATTTCACAGGGATCATTTGGTGACTCTGAGGGCCCCAGACCTATTAAATTATAGACTTGCTCAAAATCAAATATTGCCAACTGACTACATTAGGTGATTTTCTATTGCACCCATTATTTCAGACATATCTTCTTTAATCCAGTTTGATTTTTTCCCTCATGCATATTGATAAAAACCTGTTTCTGTTTGTGATATTTTTCAAATTTAACTTAATTTTTCACCCATATGTAAGCTAGTCCAGCACTAGCAGAAATGCGGGGCCCTCTGAGGATCATTGTCCAACCACATCTAGTTATTATTATTATAATTAGAATATGACAATAAAAATCTACACAGCAGTTTGAGTGGAAAGGATTATAATCCTATCAATCAGCTGTCTGACATCACTTATCTTATATGTTAAAAACAAAAAGTTATGATTATTAACCAGGTTCACTGTATCATTGATGATTACAACACCACCTGCTTTGACCAAATTTAATTAAGAAAATAGAGTTGATGGGGTATAACTCCATCATCAGGATCCTTTATGCAATGTTGCCCTTCATAATGGGATAAATTGCTCATTTAAAAACATAGGTCACTTCCCAGCTTCAAAGGCAAGACATGATCAAGCTAAAAACATCTCATCTGTAATTATATTTTTTACTGAAGCTGCTAAATTTAGTGTAACAATGAAAGAACCAGGAACATCAATATATGTTCATTCTTTTGATTACACTTGTGTATCCCATCAATTTTACTAGGAGTACTTAGTATTTATATTATAATAGAAAGTGTATAAGACAAACACATTAGACAAGGTGAACCGAATATATAAATGCATGAAACAATGTTTACACAAATGTGCCGTTGTCATCCAGCTTGTTTACATCAGTGCCGAGGAGGCTTGTGGATTATTCAATAATATTTGTTTATTATATAAGCAAATGGCCTCACTGTACCATGATTTATTAAAATGAGATGGAAGAAGGTTCCAGAGAATTCAGGCAATGTGTGATTTCCAGTAGAAAATTCTATAAAATCCCGTAGGTGTGTTCTCCCGGAATAAACCTGTGTTCTTCAATTCAGACAACGAGTGGTATTTTGGACTTTTCAGTGTGAAAGAACTTGGCAATATATGTCCGCTGCGTGTGTGGTGTGACAAATGTAAATTAAGAATATTTATTCACAACTGGGCAAACTGTGTGACCATGTATATTACATCATATCTAAGCATGTGTGAGTATATAAGTTGCCTAACAGCCCATAATCCTCAGTAACCATGGACCACTCTGGCATGATCTCTGTGAAGTGCTCAGGCCAAACCTTGTGTGGTTTTTGAGATCATGTAATCTGTTGAAGTGCGTGGTTTCTTGTTAATCAGTTACATTAGGTTGACAATTTCCAGTTACACTTTCATAACGCCATTGATAGATATGCTATTAATATTATATATAGTATTAATATTATCAAGGATGATCACATTGGTAATGTTTACAACAACGCTCATTTGCACGAACTTTATTGTTCATCAGCGTGGTGTAGATCAGAAGGATGGACAATGTGAAACATTTTGTAACCGCCTCGATAACTTTTAATGAAAATTAAGTGTTAGCATGTATAGGAATAAACAAAATTGAATTCAGCTTGAATTTTAATCTTTATAAACACTTTAATTTACTGTTTCCTGTTTGTAGTGTAGTCAATCTTAACGTGTGCAACAGCGCATTTTGGCCGAAATATGTCGCTCAAAAAGTAAACGGTTTCCTTGCTCTGATATTATCTAGCCATACCGTATTTGATAGAAGCCTTCATATGTGATACCCACCAAAATCACTATAACCATAACAAAATATAACTCCATATTGATTATGATTGATAAGTCATGCATATGGTATGTCGCGCAACTGGAACGTGGTGCATTTGACTGTCGCGCATCTTAACGTGGCGTAACTGACAGTTGTGCAAATGAAAGTGGCACATCTTGCATGGAATCCAGTGCACCCTGCCACTTTTAAGTTATATCTTACATCAAACAATTCCATTCAGGCCTGATTGAGCACCTCGCTAAAGGAAAACAAGACTATTTGATATGATTTCAGTTTTAACGATCTGTCAGCTGTGCTAGATCTAAGAAACTTTGGTATGTGGGCTCCGACTGTCATTCTCAAAAGTTCACCGCCACGGAACCAGTAAATTTTCCAAAGACTTTTAGAAAGACAAAATATGTCATTTAGGATTTTGGTCAGAAACAGGGTACATAGTTACAGGGTTATTGGTGTTGCACTAATGTCAGTTACAGTCGTTGCAGAGTCCCTTCGGCCTTAAAAAACGCACGGTTGCCATACATCAACCACAGGGAATAGCGCAAAACACCCACTGTACGGCAACCGTATCCTGGTTGTGACCGAGGCTTAAGACAGGACATTTTAGGGTATAACTCTGGTCTGCCGGTCAGTCAGTTAACTTTTAGTGTTGTTGCAGTAACTAACTTTGGTTTTGAAGGATGTGGTTCAATGTTAGTGAAAGACCTACAGAACTTTAGATTTTTAAATAGATAGACAGAAATTTATTGTGACCAAAGATCTTGGATAACTGCATCTGACATACAAGACTGGTGGCATAAGCTCCAACACATATTTTTTAGCATTTATACACAGTTATCCTCCCAATCACAGCCACTTGAAAACAAAATTCCATAAAACTAAAACAGAAATTGTAATATTTCTTTGAAGTTTCTAATTCAACAAGTGCAGCTAAATCTGATAAAGATATTCAGTGGTGTTGCCAAATTGGATAATGCCTGCAGTAGTTAACAATTTGATTGAATGGTTGTTTCTTTTTCAGCATGTCACATAAACACTACTACATGTGTGACAGTGAAGTGGACCAGAAGAGATCTAACAAACTCAAGTCCAAGATCCTGGAATATTTTGAGCGTCCTCCAGCCTTTAAGGATGGTAAACTCAGTCTGCTGGCATTTTCCCGGGAGCTGGAATTTACCGAAAACTCTAAGATCTTTGGACAGGTAGGAGGGCAAATTCACTGACATTCATGATAAAAACTGCTGTGATGAACAGTTAATTTTTACAGGATTTTTATACAAGTTTAAACATTGATAAGAGGTTTTGAGAGATGAACTTGTGATACATATGTAGAATGTACTGTATTTGTTCATGTATAAGACGACACCATGCATAAGACGAGGGCCAATTTTAAGGTCCAAAATTGGGTAAAAATTGTCTGCAAATATCCACGAGGTTGAACCCACTAAAAATAAGCATGTCAAGAGTTCTGTTCATTACAGGGCATTTGCATCCTGCTCTTATAAAATTAAATTTCATTTAAACCAAATGAAAGTCTTCTGCATAATTTGTGGGAGATCACCCCAAATACTCGCTGCATATCAGCTTCCAGATCCACAAGGGGCTTAAGTAGAAAAGTCACTGCGCACAAAACGAAGGCTACCAAGATGCTAACATAACCAGGTTTCCTCAATAACCGCCGGTGTTAATCTTAAAATAGCCAAATTATTTTTCATGTCTTGTCCACCACAATGTTACGTTTTCTAACAAAATAAATCAGGTAGGTGTAGTTAGATTCAAATTGATTCATCTGTGCCAGCGTGGAAGGAAAAACATGTAATCAGGTAATGACTGCAAATTGATGCGCCGTGCCATCCTGTGCGCACACGCAGGCATCCCCTGTATCCTTGGCTTAATAAATTTATGAGGTAATCCGGTTCCCAACCTGCCTTTCTCAAGTTGTGTTTGGGTCTTGTAGACAATTTCTATTAGCAAATCTTCCCAGTAATCTCTTGAAACCTAACTTGATATTGCAACTGCTTGTATGTGTGCATTCCTGTTTGATAACTGGGACATTTTGACATTACATGCAACTGCATAATGATGCTATTCAAGATTTACTAGAAAGAAGAAACAACTAGTGATTTAGGGCCAATATAAAAAGGGAAAGTCTTGGTGCTTTACCGAAGAAAGATCTCGAATCTCAAACTGGGAATAGTACATCAATTCAATTACCTTTTTCCACGGACTAAGACAACCAGATGAATTACCAGATTAATCTTTATGGAACTTTCAGTAATGTACAGAAGGTAATTGACTGTCATGGGAACAAGTTTGTTTGCACTTTTATTTCTCCATTAGAATGCACTGGTTCTTCCGTCAGTGTCAGTAAAGTTTTTATTACAATTACACGGTTCATTTGAAGTGCATCAGGACAGACTGCCCCCTTCATAGACCTGCTCAAATAGTGTGGGTCTATAAGCTTGCATGTGACTGTCAGTTGGTCTTTGATACTTTGATTAATTTACGGTCAATGTGGCAAGGACAAACCTTTACTTATCAATTATACACAATCTGCATATCTAAATCTGATGTATAATCCATAACAAAAGCAAAGCTTTGTAATGTTGTTTATTGAGTGTTTTATATACCATCGTATGGCCATGATTACCGATATTCACGGCAGACAGTTTAACCAATGTAGTCTACGTTTACAGCCATAAATTTTCATATAAGAAGGGGCTCCCTCTTGGACAAGTATTTTCAGGTTAAAATTTATCGCCTTATACACGCAAAAATATAGTAATTCTGCATTTCTTGCATAAGTTGGTCATAACATTGAGATATCTTTTTCTAACAGATTCAGATTTTGTTTGTAATTGCAGTGAAAGCAAACTTTCATTTTGTGACAGGGAAGAGTAATCCTAGTAACCATTACCATGAACATGTTTGTTACAGGAAGAATGTCTGTACGAGGATCAGGTACTTAATCCTAGTAACCATTACCATGAACATGTTTGTTACAGGAGGAGTGTCTGTACGAGGATCAGGTACGAGCAGACATCCGCAGCTTTATCTCCCTCTACAGTAGAGATCATCCTCTCCATGGCCGGGCCATTGCTAGAATCTTCCATGGAATACCAAGTCCCTGCTTCCCTAGCGACACATGGGGACGAGTTAGACGTTTCTGGAGATGTCACATGAACGTAGATTTTAATCTTTTAAGACGTTTGGCGACCCAGGAATTGATCAGAGCAAGGTAGCAGGAGATAGGAGAGTAACATTTTCTTTAGGGACATCCACAGGAGTATTTGTTCACATATTCAGCAAGAATGTGCCACGCATTCAACAGACAGAAAATGAATTTGCAGCCAGGTTTGGAGTTCATATTTCCAATGAGGTACTGGTACCATTTGTATAATACTGTAAAAGTTTTTATCAATCAATAAATAATTATTTGTCAATTGATGCATTGTGTCTGTGTATCTGGTACGAGTTTTTTACCAGAGGCATGTCAACAAGTTTATTAGGGACAGATAAGAACAGTTGAATGGACACTTTGATACATCACTGACTTGAAGGACTGAGAGCCAGGATTTTGTAACACTTTGTTTAAATGGGCCCCCTTTTAAGTGTGACGTGCTGGCACAGGATGATAGTTATACCTGTTAACATTGGTTACGAGGGCATTTTGTGATGTGTAACTGAGGCTTATATTCTATAAATTCTCTATGTATAGATTTCGCATTCAATACATGGCAAGTCCCATAATAGATCTTGCTGGGGTTCATGGTAGTTGGGAACATATTTCTCGACTTGTTTGTGCATTTTCACAGTATTCTACAAGGACCTTGGCTCCCTTTTGAAGTCAATTCTAGTTCATATCCAACTGATAGGCCTCCACAATTTTAATGCCAAAGCAGGGAGAGACAAAACAGAGAAAGTGTGCTGGGCAAACACAAGACTTGGGGAGATTTATGAGCTTTTTAAACCCACCCCGTGTGCTGATCTATATCATGTTAGTGCTCTCTTCAGATTGGCAAACAAGTACAAGATTACAAAGATACATAATAGATTAAAAAAGTGGCAGCCAAGCATATGGTGCAAGATATTTATACCTGACACAAAGATCACAAGAGCAGTGGCACAAGTTATTAGCTCAGCTGACAGAAAGTCATCTGAGCTATAGCGATCACCCTTTGTCCGTCGTCTGTCCGGCCGTCTGTTAACAGGGCACAAATCGTAACCGCTGGACCTGGAATCTTCTCACTTGACATCCAGGGAGGTCAATGAAAAATCTCCTTGGAAACCTGAAATTAGGTCTCTGTTACCCATATCCTTCGAGCTATGGGGCTCCAAATTACCCCCCAGAATAATGCAAAATTTGATACAAAAGCTCAAATATCTGAATAACTTCTGCATTGATCACCATGATTCTTTGCATGAATATTGATCATCGGATGTTTCATCAGTTCCTGTGGACTGGTGGCGCCACCTGTATTTTTTCCAATTTTTACGAATTTTTTTCTCTTTTTTTTCAGACCTGCAATGAAACTGTCATCTGTGTACA
This sequence comes from Sipunculus nudus, assembly GCA_026874595.1. Taxonomy (NCBI): domain Eukaryota; kingdom Metazoa; phylum Annelida; class Sipuncula; order Golfingiida; family Sipunculidae; genus Sipunculus; species Sipunculus nudus. The sequence goes on from CM049312.1 coordinate 51,553,721, forward strand.
GGGCACAAATCGTAACCACTGGACCTGGAATTTCTAAACTTAATATTCAGGGAGGTCCATGAAAAATCTGCTTGAAAACCTGAAATTAGGTCTCTGTTACCCATATCCTTTGAGCTATGGGGCTCTGAAGTACCCCCAGAATAATGCAAAATTTGATACAAAAGCTCAAGTATCTGAATAACTACTGCACTGATCACCATGATTCTTTGCAAGAATATTGATCATGGGATGTTCCATCAGTTCCTGCGGACTGGTGGCGCCACCTGTATTTTTTCCAATATTTACGAATATTTTTCTTTTTTTTTTTCAGACCTGCAATGAAACTGTCATCTGTTTACAGGGCACAAATTGTAACCACTTGACCTGGAATTTCTAAACTTAATATCCAGGGAGGTCCATGAAAAATCTGCTTGAAAACCTGAAATTAGGTCTCTGTTACCTATATCCTTTGAGCTATGGGGCTCTGAAGTACCCCCCAGAATAATGCAAAATTTGATACAAAAGCTCAAGTATCTGAATAACTACTGCATTGATCACCATGATTCTTTGCATGAATATTGATCATGGGATGTTCCATCACTTCCTGCAGACTGATAGCGCCACCTGTGTTTTTTCCAATTTTTATGAATTTTTTTCTCTTTTTTTTCAGACCTGCAATGAAACTGTCATCTGTTAACAGGACACAAATCTTAACCACTAGACCTGGAATCTTCAAACTTAATATCCAGGGAGGTCCATGAAAAATCTCCTTGAAAACCTGAAATTAGGTCTCTGTTACCTATATTCTCCGAGCTATAGGGCTATTAAATACCCCCAAGAATAACAGTTTTGCGGATACTGTTTTCAGCCGGACACTGCCGCTGCATAGGTGCCCAGAGAACTCCTCCGTAACCACTGGGCGGAAACCCGGGATTATGTTCGGGTCACATGTGAACTGCTGCGCCCAGATTTTGTTTTGACCTCAGACCTTTCGTCTGCGCTTTGCATCCGTCTGTGCGTCTGTTATGACACATTAACCCACATATCTCAGGAACCGTTTGACCGATCCGGAAAAAATTTTTGCCCAAATGTAGCCCTTGGATAGCTTTATAACATACATAAAAAATGGTGGCGCCACCTGCAACCAATTTTGCAGTGTCCATCTGTTCACCTGCCTTGGGATAATATCACTCATATATCTGAATTGGTTGGACTTATCCACCTGAAATTTTGCATGTGTATACATCCTGGACAGCTTTCTGGATTTTATGACAGGTGGTGCCACCTACATTCACGCTTATGCTGCAGACATCCAAGCTCATATCTCGGGAACTGTTTGACCGATTGGGCCAAAATTTTGCATGTGTATAGACCTCACATAGCTCTTTATCATACGCAAAACTTTGGCGCCACCTGCAACCATTTTTGCACAGCAGCCGTCCATTTGTCTGCGGTGGGATAAAATCACTTATATCTCTGCACTGGTTTGACTTATCTGCCTAAAATTTTGCAGGTTTATACATCTTGGATAGCTTTCTGGATTATGTGGCAGGAGGCGCCACCTACATTTATGTTAACGCTGCAGACATCCAGGTTTATATCTCGGGAACCTTTTGACCGATTGGGCCAAAATTTTGCATGTATATAGACCTCACATAGCTCTATCATACCCAAAACTGGTGGCGCCACCTGCAACCATTTTTGCACAGCTTCCGTCTGTTTGTCTGCAATGGGATAAATTCACTCATATCTCTGCACTCGTTTGACTTATCTGCGCAAAATTTTGCGGGTTTATACATCTTGGAGAGCTTTCTTGATTTTATGACAGGTTTTGCCACCTACATTTACATTTATGCTGCAGACATCCAAGCTCATATCTCGGGAACCATTTGGCCGATTGGGCCAAAATTTTGCAGTTGTATAGATCTCCCATAGCTTTTTATCATACGCAAAACTTTTGGCGCCACCTGCAACCATTTTTGCACAGGGTCCTGGGGTAAAATCACTTGTATCTCAGCAGTGGTTTGACTTTTTGCATTTGTATACAACTTTGATAGCTTTCTGGATTTTGTGGTAGGTCACACACCCATGCTAATATGCAACACACCTCACTCTATTTCCCCTTGTTACTCAATCCATGCCTCACTTCACCCGTCCCACTCTGATTTCGGCGGATACACATAGTCGCTTGTCGACTACCTGTATTCTAGTTAAAAATTGGATACAAACAAAAGCTCCAGTATCTGAATAACTAATGCCTTGATAGCCATGATTCTTGGGATATATATTGATCATGGAGTGTTTCATCAGTTCCTGCAGACTGGTGGCACTACCTGTATTTTTTTTCAGATTTTAAGCATTTTTCTTTCTATTTATGAGACCTTCAAATGAAGTTGTCATCTGTCCAAAAGCCCACTGAAACATATTTCTAAGGACTCTTCACAAAATTCATGATTTGTTTGCACTCTGGCAGTCATTTTCCTCATTAGTCAACATTCCTTGAATTCAGCTGAGCGTCATGGCCCATGGGCCACTAGTTTACATAGTAACAGATTCAAAAGAACCATGCAAGGTGGGGAGTGCTGGATAGATCTTGATCCTCTGCACTTCAAGAAACCATCTTGAACCTTGCGAAAAACGATCATCTATACATGTGGAAACACAGTAATAGAGATGGCCCAGTACTCCTACCCTTAGTATGTGCTTCTAGGATTTGGCTGGTCCCATGTAGACCAAACAACAAATGACATCACTGGAGCCACCACCTCAGCTGATTCTCAGTGTTTGTTTTCCATTGCTGTATGTTTGTTTGTTTGTTTAAACTTCTAGCCACTGACATTTCAGCTGGAGAGAAAATTAAATTTTTGGACATTTCAGCAAGTTAAAAGTCTGTTCTTATGTCAGAGTATTTCCATGGTGCCCACTGCAGGGATGGCATTCCAAATGAGAGGGGTTTTACATATATACAAAAACAAAACCTCTTGGGTTCCAAACAACACTTTATGACATGACAAAATTATAATATATATTAAACATGGTTGTTTCTATAAGATACATCATTGACACAATATATGAGGGAATGTATAATCTAACATCATAAGTTCATATACACAGTGGCATTGCTATTCTCAAGTTTCCCTGAGTGCTCTTGCTTGGTGCATTGTTTTGTCCACCGTATGTTACTTAATTATGGCAACATTTACTAACAATCTGCCTTAATTACATGCCATACAGATTTACCTCAAATAAATGCACTGCTAACCACATTTAGTTTTAAATAAGACCTCAATGCATCAGCATCTCTTGACTGATGAGGATGATGTGTGATGCATATTACAGCATCATAGGTTTAATGTCAAAAGATGAGTGCCATAAATAATAAATGTACATAGTATATATATATATAAATATATATATATATATATTAACATATCTACGGTAATGAGCAATATACACTCAATGTTCCACTGGGGTCTATAAACGTTTTTAGGTTTTTCTCACATATTAAAGTTAAAGAAAACTTGTCCTGTCTCAAAAAATTATTCATGTTATGTGTGGGTTTCTGTTAGAGGAGATCACAAAAAAAAGTCCTTTTGAAACACTCGAAAAAGGGGAATATCATGTAAATGTAACCTAACAGATATTTAGTCAATCAAAGCCAACAACAGTATTTAATCCAAACAGGGATGTTTCAGCTCATCTTATCCTACCACCAACCTGTTACAGCTTTAAGTCTAAAGGCCAAAACACCCATACTATCTAAAAAATGGAAGGAGCTAGCATCACCAAATTTTATGCAAAAAATCAGTCATCTAAAAAACTAGATTTTGCTTATTTTTTTTATATCTGCATTTACTTAGATTTTATAGGGAAATAGCTAGAAAAACTCCTTCTCTGAAACTGTCCAGCCAAATATTTCAATGTTTCACAGAAATAATCCCTGGAACAATCTCTCTCAAGTTTGTTTGAATGGTTCCAGTTCAGTGAAATTTGGCTGAGTTACAGAAAGCTGAACTTAGTCATTTGGCCAAAAAAGGATACTAAAATTACAATATCAGAAACCGTTGGAGCTATCATCACCAAATGTTATGCATATGTTGGTCACATGAGTGAATTTTATAACTGAGGTATTGGTGGCACCACCTGCATCTACCTTTTTTGCACCGGGTCATCGGTCATCAGTACATTAAACCATAATTTCTCAGGAATAGTCGGGGCTAGCATCCCCAAATGTCATATATCAAATGTTATGGGATTGAGCTTTTGTGGTGCCACCTGCATCAACTTACATTTTATACAGACATCTTGTTATGCAATAACATATGTCTGAATACATGACCATTTCAATTAAATAAATGTACCATACACAACAGCATATCTATCTAAATGTCTTTTGGTGACCCAAAACAGGAGAGATAAACGTCACAATTCTTTCTTACATGTATTACTTTGTTCTCATAACAGAAAACCACCACAAAGTTGCAAACATCACAGTTTTGAGATCCTCATAGTATGATAAGAAACATAAGTTGAGTAACCCACCCTTACAGCATAAGTTATAACATACATAAATGGCTGCAATCACCACAAACTGGTCAGCAAAGCAAATCAGAGCCTCTGACTGCAGTTACAGCATAATTCACAGCAGACCTCACAAATGGAAGCATTATAGAAGTTTGTTTGAATGTTCCAAAGGGATGTTAACACAAATGGATGCGTACATTTCAAACTAGTGCCAGACAGACCCAAAATAAATCATTACACAGCTAAAACTGTCACATGACTGCTACTTTTTGTCTCAAAATTACAATGAAATCTTGACAAAAAACTGGAAATAAATACAGATGGTACCACGTAGCTACTATCATTTTACAATCAGGACTGAAATTCAGTGCAAATTTCAAGGGAATCCATGCATTAATTATGAAGTTATTCGAGCTTTAAATTAATTTTTACTCTTAATTAAATTTCAATCATGTTAATGACATCTCTGAAAAATGGATTGGGTCAATATTATTCAAACTTTAATGTTTTTTTTTCAATTAAGAAAATTTAATCTACATCTTTGAACTTCACAAACATTTCAGGACTCTAAATTATGTTTTTCCTTCACAAAAACATGCTAAAATAGGTCACTTTGGCATAATTAAGGATTCCAAGGAGGTTTCAAATCACCTCAGATATTAAGTAAGAAGTCTCTAAGTTAAAATGGGGGTCCTCACTATTGCCAATACTAGAGCTTGGAGGTAAAAATCTCATATTTTAAAATCTTTACTAGGGCACCACCTGGGCGGTCATCATATAGCGATAAGGATTTCTGTCTGTCTGTCTGCACATTATCTCAAGAACCATTCAAGATATTGCTGGGGAATTTTAACCAAAGATTGTCACCTGTGAGGGGATGCGAGCTCTGTAATTTTAGACCCATCAGAAATAGAATATGGACACCAGGCAGCGATCTTGGAAAAACAAAACATTTTTTCAAGAACCATTCAAGTCATTGCTGTGAAAATCTGACTGAAGATTGTCATCCATGAGGGGATATGGGCCACTGAAATCAGACCCATCAAAATCCAGCAACACCACAAGGCTGTCATTTTGAGGAACTGGGCATTGCAGAGACCCAACTGAGGACCGTTAGGGTGCCAATCATTTCTAGCTGATAAGACCATGGTCACTCAGTGGTGTATGAGAGATACTAGTAATATGGTCTATTACACCTAGGTGCACATGAATCCTACAGCATGAATTGCAAAGAAATTACTTTCCATTATGGTTTATAATATACTATTCAATTTGTGACCATTATATCAATAATACTATCAACTAGACATTTCTTGGCACCACAGGTGCCATAGTATCCCAAGACAATTAATCCCCCCCCCCCCCTCCCCCTTTAAGAATAGGCCCCCCATCTTCAGCAACAATAAATATCAGACCACACTCATAGAAAAGGTCACTCATTTCAGGACTCTAAATTATGTTTTTCCTTCACAAAAACATGCTACACCTAGGTGCACATGAATCCTACAGCATGAATTGCAAAGAAATTACTTTCCATTATGGTTTATAATATACTATTCAATTTGTGACCATTATATCAATAATACTATCAAATAGACATTTCTTGGCACCACAGGTGCCATATGTTCCCAAGACAATTAATCCCCCCCCTCCCCCTTTAAGAATAGGCCCCCCATCTTCAGCAACAATAAATATCAGACCACACTCATAGAAAAGGTCACTCATAGAAAAGGCCATGACCCCAATTTCAATATACATCATCCCCTAACCCATGTCTATGTATATGCATAATATGAAAGAAATCTGTCCATTAGTTTTTTACTTATAATGCTCACAGTACTGTTAAGTGGCAATGATGGGGTCTTAAACGGCACCAAAACAAGTAAAAGAATAACAGGTGGCCCCACCTGTTTCAGGTACATGACAATACTATCCAAGATCTTCGGTCAAGTTGATTTTTGGACCAACTCATGCAACCCTTATTGAGATATTAATGATTTTGTGTGATTTTCACCATATATATATATAATATTCAAGGTCAAGGCCACTCTCATAGAAAAGGCCATGACCCCAATTTAAATAAACATTTTCCCATGACCCATATCTATATATATGCATAATTTAAAAGAAATCTGTCCATTAGTTTTTGACTTATAATGCTCACAGTACTGTCAAGTAGCAATTTTGTGGGTATTAAACGGCACAAAAACAAGTAAAGAATAACAGGTGGCGCCACCAGTTTCTGGAACATGACAACCCTATCCATGATCTTCCATCAACTTGATTTTGGGATCAATCCATGCAAGATTTCTTGAGATATTTAAGAATTTGTGCGTTTTCAGCAAAATTGGATCTATTCAAGGTCAAGGACACTCCTAGTGAAGGTCATGACCTCATTTTAAATAGGCGTCGTCCTCTCACCCATATCTTTACATATACCAAGTTTGGTAAAGATCCGTGAAATATTTTTTGAGTTATCGCGCCAACAAGATTTATATGCGGAGGCGGCGGCGGGACCGGTATGAAAACATAGTATCCCCAGACTTTGTCTGGGGATACAGTAATACATATATTCCTATAAAATAAAATATTTTATATACATCTTGCAACATACAGTGAAAACTGATCTAACGGACACCTCACTTAGGCGGACAACTGGCTATAACAGACAAGATAGTTAAGTCCCTTCAAAATTTCCTATATGTTATGTATAAGCGGAACCTCTATAAGGCGGACACCTCACTACTGGGGACAACTGACAGCAGATTTCAACTCAGACCAACATTCTAAGAGTAAATGAACCTGACATATATGGACTTGATATGCCATCTCCGGCGGACACTGATCACCCGCCCCGGGCAACATCAAAGGTCACCGGTACTGTAGTTGTTCCCGAGACTGGAACAAACAGGATTATGCAATCCCCAGCTGTTACCTAAGGCTTAATGCGTGTACGTGCTCATGTCATGGTGTGATTGCTCATAAGATAAACACAGCAAGGGTAATGTGGTAAACATTGTGTCACTTTATTTCACGGTTGATCATTCACACGTTGCGAAGCTGCATATTATTTGCTCGACCATGGGGTCATTTAATTGCCTATTAGCCATGCATCACTGATCTCACCACCCAATATCTAACTCAGCCACTTTAACAGCAGGCTGTTTGATATTAATTAATTAGTTTTGCTCAATATATGTCAAACTGATCTGCTCAGTTTTAAACGTGCTTACTCCATAGTTGTTTGTACCATGCTGCCCTGCACATGCTCCTCGGGGTTTGTTAAATCTCTGGTGCCTTCAACATTAAAGCAAATCAAACCATACAACCATTATCAAAGAAAGTTTAAGGCTAATGCTACATTCACTCATAAAAACCAATGTTCCCAGGTTTGTAGCCATTACAATCTTCGCATTATCAACGTCGTCATTATCTTTAAGATTATAGCATTGGGACAGCTGAACCAGGATTGTTTAGATAATGCCGCCAGGTGGCACCATGTGTATTCCAAGGCGAGTTCTTTCGCTATCTGAAAAAGCCAAGCTTATTTGACTGAGTGAATCAGCGAAAAGAGCCTACGCCCAATTGCAGAAGAATTAAGTGTGGCAAGACACAGGTTGCGTCAGTTCTTTAACGTAAAAATATAATCCCAGTTTGTATATGACTACAGAATGCAAGTTGTGGGGATGAATATGTTGTACATGTACATGAAACCTGATATAATACAATAAACACGTTCTTGCAGCTGTTCGTTGTCTTTATTTATAATCCCTAAGTTATCAACCAGTCAACCTGCCTAATAAGGACATCTCCCTATTAAGGACAAAATGACTGAGTCCCTTGACTGTTTGCTTTAGACAGGTTTCACTGTATATTGATTTGCTTAAACAAAGAGTTAAAAGATGTACGCAGTGCAACTTGATTTGCATGATTTGGGATATTACTTTCTTCTGATGTTGATTAACTGCATATGTTATAAAAATTTTGGTTCCATTATCAGTGTGTATATATACAAATGACATACATGTAGCCTGAAAAATCTAGCCCTCAGATCTGACAGTAAAATTTAATAACTTATATGGCTCTATTCAGAAAGGCTAGAAAGTTGTGAATATTATAATACATAAAAGCATTGCAGTAGAACAGTAAAAGGAGTACATATATCACCTAAATATAACTATCTAAAATAAAAGTTTAAAATAATAAAAAAATATAAGTAAATTAAAAAAAAGTGAAGCACAGAATGCTTGCAGCTAACAAGGTGTGGCACATATGAGAATATATGGCTGATGTTTAAATCTCCAAGTCACTACCACTCTAATGATTCTCCAACCTTTCTTGCAGGTGTTTATTTAATAGCAGCACTGCACTCAGTAACACACAGTTATTTTATGTACCATAAACACCCCAGGTGTTTAAAATTAAGACTTGGCATTCTGATACCTCATAGAGCCCCCATGTGTACACCAGTCCAAGAAACTTACAATATAAATGATACCCACTGAAATGGGGTCTTTGATTATTAGCTCAGGTATGAATATTTCAAATGATGTTTCTTAGTGTTGCTTCAATAATGTACAAAGATTACAAGAATTCCTGATGTGTGGCAGTTATATTTTCTGCCAAAGAAATAAATTACATTAGTTTTCAATATATTAGTTTATACAGCATGGGAAGAGATTTAACCTCTGACCAGTGGAAAGGGTAAGACTGACAGTCTAATAAAATCATGTGGGCATGAGTATTAGCACAGGGGCTCTTAACCACTTTGACTACCTGACATATCCACAGTTTGGGTGGCTGTGCAAAAGCATGTGGACAAAAAACAATTGAATTGGTTTTATAGGTTTGTTTAGTTTCCTGTGATTACACCATTAATATTCAATGAGATTCTTTAGTCACTGACCAATAGAGACTCCTATTTGTGGTGCTTCTATTGCACGCTGACTAGTGACCCGTGTCTACAGAGCAGGCTTCATGTGAGCCTATGAGAGGAAACCAGTCTAGTTGTTTTCAGGTGCTGCTCCTTGGACTTGTTTTGTCATATCATCATCTGGCTCAAGTGTCTCCACCTGGTAGCTAATCTGTTTACTATTCATCCAGCTGTAAGAGTTGTCAAATAACACAACATCTGAAAGTACAGAGAAAACACAAGCCTCTGATAAATAAACCCCCTTTGCAGTCTTGAAACCATAACTACTCAAAACAAACGACTGCTTGGCCATAAGTTTTCACAGTATGGTAGACAGTCCCAAAGACCTTAAATACTATTTATATAATACTGTATCCTGAGACTGATAGTCTATCGGCTGCATTCCAATCAAGTTGTGCAAATCTTATTTTTGAGTTTCCCAGTAGTAAAAAGTGTTCCAATCCCGTTCCCACTGGGAAATTCCAATTTGCACAACTGGAGAAGTTGAGGCGCTTTTTTCAGATGCGATGTGCAAGACATGAGAAAACATGGTGGCTTAACCTTCTTTTGTTGTCAGCCATCTTTATTCAAGCTTGATAATGGAATGCTTCCTATTTCTGTGCTCAGAACTTTCCTGGCTTCCCATTCATGTGCACAATTTGCACAACTTCATTTGGAACACAGCATATGATTTCCGCAGGTCTGGATCTACCACAGACTCCTTATGAGCGAGATAACACAAAAAAATGACCCATGGGTCATGACGCTCAGCTGACTGGGAAGAGATTCACAAAAGGAAATTTTATCATCAGAATGGTAGATACCCATTCAACTGAAGCATCAAACAGATTAACCAACAGGCCAAGATTTAGTCTGTATTTATATATCTGAAAAATAGAGAAAAAATGTGTAAACTTTAAAAACTAGAATACGGGTAGCCGACAAGTGACTACGTGTATCTGCCAAAATCAGAGTGAAGTGAGGCATGGATTGAGTGGCAAGGGGAAACAGAGTGAGGTACGTATGTTGCATATTAGCATGGATGTCTGCATCCTAAATGTGTATGTAGGTTGTGGAACCTACCACAAATCCAGAAAGCTGTCCAAGTTGTATACATATGCAAAATTTTAGGCAGAAAAGTCAAGCCACTACATGGATATTAGTGATTTTAGCCCACGGCAGACAAACAGACAGACGCTGTGCAAAAATGGTTGCAGTTTTGTGTATGATAAAGACCTATGTGAGATCTAAACACAAGCACAATTTTGGCCCAATCGGTCAAATGGTTCCTGAGATATTAGCTTGGATGTGTGCAGCATTAACTAGAATGTAGGTGGCGCCACCTGTCATAAAATCAAGAAAGCTATCCAGGATGTATAAACCTGCAAAATTTTAGGCAGTTATGTCAAACCACTACAGAGAAATGAGTGATTTTAGGCCATGGCAGACCAACAGACAGACGCTGTGCAAAATGTGCAAAAATGGTTGCAGGTGGCCCCTTCAGTTTTGTGTATGATAAAGACCTATGTGAGATCTATACACATGCAAAATTTTGGCCCAATCGTTCAAACGGTTCCCGAGATATGAGCTTGGATGTCTGCCGCATAAACTAGAATAAAGGTGGCGCCACCTGTCATAAAATCAAGAAAGCTATCCAGGATGTATAAAACTGCAAAATTTTAAGCAGATATGTCAACCCACTGCCAAGATGTGAGTGACTTTATTGCACAGCAGACAAACAGACGGATGCTGTGCAAAAATGGTTGCAGGTGGTGCCACCAGTTTTGTGTATGATAAAGAGCTTTGTGAGATCTATACACATGCAAAATTTTGGCCTGATCGGTCAAACGGTTCCCGAGATATGAGCTTGGATGTCATCAGCGTGAACGTGAATGTAGGTGGTGCCACCTGTCATAAAATCAAGAAAGCTATCCAGGATGTATAAAACTGCAAAATTTTAGGCAGATATGTCAAACCACTGCCGAGATATGAGTGACATTATTGCACGGCAGACAAACAGACAGACGCTGTGCAAAAATGGTTGCAGGTGGCGCCACCAGTTTAGCGTATGATAAAGAGCTATGTTTGATCTATATACATGCAAAATTTTGGCCCGATCAGTCAAACGGTTCCCGAAATATGAGCTTGGATGTCATCAGCGTGAATGAGAATGTAGGTTGCGCCACCTGTCATAAAATCAAGAAAGCTATCCAGGATGTATACGCATGCCGAATTTCAGGTGAATTAGTCAATTCACTGCAGAGATATGAGTGATTTTAACCAAAGGCAGATGAACAGATGGACACTGTGCAAACATGGTTACAGGTGGCACCACCATATTTTGTGTATGTTATAGAGCTATCCAAGGGCTACATTAGTATAAATTTTATTTCCTGATCAGTCAAACGGTTCCCGAGATATAAGCTTGGAAAGCTGATAAAATCAAGTCCCAGAGGAGCTCTCTGGAAACGAATGCGGCAACGGCGGAGGAACCCGGTCAAAAACATAGTATCCACAAAACTTCGTTTTGGCGGGTACAAAAATACAGGTGGCTCCACCAGTCTGCAGAAACTAATAAAAACACTTACAAACATCAATATCCATGCAAAGAATCATGGTGATCTCCCCATTAGTTGTTCAGATACTTCAGCTTTTGTATCAAATTGTCCATTATTCTGAGGGATACTTCGGAGTCCTATAGCTTGAAGGATATGGGTAACAGAGACCTAATTTTAAGTTTCCACAGGCACTTTTCATGGGCCTTCTTGCATGACAAGAATGAAGATTCTAGGTCCAGTTGTTGCGATTTGTATCCTGTTGACAGATAACCACATCTTTAAAGGTATCAAAAAAAGAGAAAAAAAATCGTAAAAATTTGAAAAAAATAGAGGTGGCGCACCCAGTCTGCAGAAACTGATGGAACAGGTCATGATCAATATGTATGCCGAAAATCATGACCATCAGTGTTGTAGTTATTGAGATACTGCAGTTTTTGTATCAAATTTTCCATTATTCTAGGGGGTAATTTGGAGCCATACAGCTTAGAGAATATGGGTAACAGAGACCTAATTTCAGGTTTTAATGGAGATTTTTCATGGGTCTCCCTGTGTGTCAAGAATGAAGATTCTAGGTCCAGTTTTAATGATTTGTGCCCTGTTAACAGATATTCATAACTTTAAAGGTCTCAAAAATAGAGAAAAAATTCGTAAAAAAACCCGAACAAATACAGGTGGTGCCACCAGTCTGCAGAAACTGATGAAACACTCCATGATCAATATCCATGAAAACAATTATGGTGATCTCTGCATTAGTTGTTCAGATACTTCAGCTTTTGTATCAAATTTTCCATTATTCTGAGCTGTACTTTGGAGTGCCATAGCTCAAAGGAAATGGGTAACAGAGACCTAATTTCAGGTGTCCATGGAGACTTATCATGGGTCTCCCTGTGTGTCAACAATGAAGATTCTAGGTCCAGTCCTTACGATTTGTACGCTGTTGACAGATAACTACATCCTGAAAGGTCTCGAAAATAGAGAAAAAAAAATTGTGAAAATTTGAAAAAATACAGGTGGCACTACCAGTCTGCAGGTACTGATGAAACACCTCTTGATCAATATGTATGCCAAAAATCATGACCATCAGTGTTGTAGTTATTGAGATGTTGCAGTTTGTTTTTATCAAATTTTTCATTATTCTGGGGGGGTTATTGGGAGCCCCCCATAGCTCAAAGGATATGGGTAACAGAGACCTTATTTCAGGTTTCCATGCAGACTTTTTATGGACCTCTCAGTGTGTCAAGAATGAAGATTCTAGGTCCAGTCTTTATGATTTGTGCCCTGTTAACAGCTGTTCACATTTTTAAATTCGTAAAAAATCGAAAAATTCAGGTGGCGCCACCAGTCTGCAGGAAGTGATGGAACATCTCATGATCAATACGTATGCCAAAAATCATGACCATCAGTCAAGTAGTTAATGAGATATTGAAGTTTTTGTATGAAATTTTTTACTTTTCTGGGGGGTACTTTGGGGCCCCATAGCTCGAAGGATATGGGTAACAGAGATCTAATTTATGGTTTCCATGGAGACTTTTAATAGGTTTCTCAGTGTGTCAAGAATGAAGATTCTAGGTCCAGTGGTTACATTTTGTGCCACGTTAACAGATGACAGCATCTTTAAACGTCTCAAAAATAGAGGAAAAAATTGTAAAAAAATCGAAAAATACAGATGGCGCCACCAGTCTGCAGGAAGTGTTGGAACATCTCATGATCAATATGTATGCCAAAAATCATGACCATCAGTGTTGTAGTAATTGAGATATTGAAGTTTTTGTATGAAATTTTTTACTATTCTGGGGGGTACTTTGGGGCCCCATAGCTCAAAGGATATGGGTAACAGAGACCTAATTTCTGGTTTCCAAGGAGATTTTTCATGGACCTCTCAGTGTGTCAAGAATTAAGATTCTAGGTCTAGGCTTTACGATTTGTGCCTTGTTAACAGATGTTCACATTTTTAAAGGTCTCAAAAATAGAGAAAAAAATTTGTAAAAAATCGAAAAATACAGGTGGCGCCACCAGTCTGCAGGAAGTGATGGAACATCTCATGATCAATATATATTTAATACCAGTCACAGTAGTGACGTCACTTCGCTGGTTCCTATGAAAGTGTGCTGATACACAGAGGAAGTTGGGGATCCCTGTTAGCTCAGTGGTAGAGCAGACGACCGGCAATCGGAGGGTCATGGGTTCGATTCCCATACGGGGTGATCCGACTTTTTCTGTGTATTCTTGTTCTATATCTCCATGAGATGGACCAGCATGGCCATTCAACATCTTTCTATATAATATTTGATGCACACCATAAAAGGCCATCAGTTTATCACTGCTGCATGCAAAGTCGCCGTGTTGACACATGTAGTATGTATAATACCAGTCACAGTAGTGACGTCACTTCGCTGGTTCCTATGAAAGTGTGCTGATACACAGAGGAAGTTGGGGATCCCTGTTAGCTCAGTGGTAGAGCAGACGACCGGCAATCGGAGGGTCATGGGTTCGATTCCCATACGGGGTGATCCGACTTTTTCTGTGTATTCTTGTTCTATATCTCCATGAGATGGACCAGCATGGCTATTCAACATCTTTCTATATAATATTTGATGCACACCATAAAAGGCCATCAGTTTATCACTGCTGCATGCAAAGTCGCCGTGTTGACACATGTAGTATGTATAATACCAGTCACAGTAGTGACGTCACTTCGCTGGTTCCTATGAAAGTGTGCTGATACACAGAGGAAGTTGGGGATCCCTGTTAGCTCAGTGGTAGAGCAGACGACCGGCAATCGGAGGGTCATGGGTTCGATTCCCATACGGGGTGATCCGACTTTTTCTGTGTATTCTTGTTCTATATGATCAATATGTATGCCAAAAATCATGACCATCAGTCAAGTAGTTAATGAGATATTGAAGTTTTTGTATGAAATTTTTGACTTTTGGGGGGGGGGGTACTTTGGGGCCCCATAGCTCGAAGGATATGGGTAACAGAGACCTAATTTCTGGTTTCCAAGAAGAGTTTTCATGGACCTCTCAGAATCATAAGTTACAAGGTTCTAGGTTCAGAGGTTACGATTTGTGCCTGGTTAACGGACGGACAGACGGACGACGGACAAAGAGTGATCGCTATAGCTCAGATGACTTTCAGTCAGCTGAGCTAAAAAAATCCAATCTTTTTACAAACTTGAATTGTGCATAGATATGGATGAGAGGACAAAGTTTATTTTAAATACAGTCATGAATTTTACTTGGAGAGTGACCTTGACCCTGAATAGTCATATTTTTTTCAATGAAAATTACACAAAATCTAAAATATCTGAAAAAAAGGCAGCATAGTTTCAGTGGTCTGAAGATCTTTGATAGCTATTGTCTTGTAAAGGAGACTGGTGGCTATAATCCTATAATCTCTCATTAATAAACCCTATCATTCCCACTAGCCAATAGTGTAAACACTATCAATCAACAAGGGACCCATGGGTCATGGCACTCTGCTGTCTATCATGGCTAAATAATTCTGTACTAAATGACTGTAACATCCCCATCATTATGAAACAATTACACAAAAAAAGACCCACAGATAATCACAACAGTTTTGATCAGCCCAATAGGTTTAAGTTACATTAAATAAAAGGAAACAATATTTAAACAAGGGACCTATGGGTCATGACGCTCAGCTGTTATATATGATAAAAAAATATTATTTAGAAATGAGGCACATGCTGGTTTTGTGTGGTAATAAATATAAGCTGTATTATGAGTTGTTGTTGTTTAGCTTATGTATGATTTTGATAGTACCTTTGGAGACGGAAGAGGATTGATTTCATTTATTTTATTAACAAATGGAGTACTACTGTCACACGGATTTTGACTTGGCCATATAACTTATAAGCAGAACATATAATATAAGAGTTTAACTATTTATTAAAAAAATTACAAATATTGTCCCAAATATAATTTTTATTAAAAATAATAAGAGAATCATATGATTTTTTTAAATGAAATATAACTGATATGATTATTAAAATAATATTAAAGAATATATTCATGAATGCATTCATGAATACATTTTGAAAGTATTTGCACAAGTATTCATATACTTTCATTTTTTCCTGAATTCCCATTCTTTATGCAAGAAATTTTATAATGGAGTACATAATCATATTCATATTTAAATACAATTACAAAGTTGATGTTGAGAATCCAGAATATTCAAAATTCACACATTTAAATAATGAACATAAGTACCTGGTCTTATGGCTTTTATTTATATTAAACAAGGGACCTATGGGTCACGACGCTCAGCTGATCATGATTGAACTATAAATGTATCACCATTGTGATACTATATTTAGTCGACAAACCTTATGAATATCATGGACCTATATGGCTATATAGTGGTTTATTTTTTATTTATTTGGGAGCTGTTGAAAATAGCAATATATTTGAGCAAATATGAATGCAATGACAGTACACTAAGCAGTGGTAGAATGATGATAAGGCTATTTGTTGAAGGATCTATATTGTATAGAAGTCCGCAAGATTTCAATTTGACATATATAATGTTATTATTTACTATGCTGAAGAGTGGATTTATGAATTGTGACTGTATGACATGATATCTCTTAGGTCTTGACAAGGTAAATTATATTGATGCCCACCACATCTACATATTACACAATATTGACATAATTTCTGGCACGTACATAGGCAACAAACAGTTATACAATATATAAAAATATGAAAATCTGATTCAACTTGTTCTCGTTTACTGAGGCTGACATTGGGATGGGGTTCGGAGAAGGAAACAGTGTGGGCAGCAAGGAGGGTTGGATGTAGAGAGAAAAGGAGATAGAGAGAGAGGGAGGGAGCATTCAACAGTACTTAAACACCTGGAAGGTTAAAATCTAAAATATTATGAAATGTAGATAAAGTCTGAGAGAAAGAGGTAATCTAGGCTATGGTTGGTTGATATGATTGAAGAAATTGTTGCAAATAATATTTTAAGATCTGACCTTGCGCTTTCATTGGATACCTTTTTGACAGGCTGTTGACAGTTCAACTTTTTTCATATTTGTCTAATGAGATCCAATTTTTTTAATTTAAACTTTAATTAAACTGTTTTTTCTATTTTATGATATGTATACAGTTGCTATAAAATCCCCACTCCACAGGCGGAAGGACTTGATGGAGGGGGGGGGGGGGGTTACGATGGGTGTTACAACGCCTCTGTCTCTCTGTATATATTTTCTTCAAATTATTAAATTTTATGCTATAGCAATAGCACTATTGTTGACAGTGCGAAGGAGCAAGGACTTAGTGGGGTGGGGGAAGGGGATGGTGGGAGTTACAATACCTTTGCATATACGTACAGGATATGAAATTTAATTAATCAGAGCTTACATGAAAAAAAAGTTTATTCATAATTATTAAATATTTAAAACAGGCAAGAAAGCTAGAGAAACAAAGCAAATAATTTTAATTCCCATTCTTCTGAGCCAGGAAATTATGAACAATTTTTACATAAATTCCCTTTTTTATAACATCATTTTTTTCCAGGTTTGAAAATGTAACTATACATTTAGAGTATAACAAATATATGTGAATATTTCAGTTGATTCACATTTCTTAATTGCATCAACATATATATCTAATAAATTAGGTTTATAGTACCTGTCAACATAATGGGGTGGAGGGAGGAAGGGAGGCATAGGGGTGAGAGAGAGAGAAAGAGAGAGAGAGAGAAAGAGAGCTAGAAAGAGAGAAAGGGAAAGAGAGAGGAGAAAGGCTCTCTGGTAATTACTGCCTGACCCAGCCTGACCCAGACACTCACAGAATCTCTGTATATATTTTCTTCAAATTATTCAATTTTATGCTATAGCAATAACACTATTGTTGACAGTGCGAAGGAGCAAGGACTTAGTGGGGTGGGGGAAGGGGATGGTGGGAGTTACAATACCCTTGCATATACGTACAGGATATGAAATTTAATTAATCAGAGCTTACAGGAAAAAAAAGTTTATTCATAATTATTAAATATTTAAAACAGGCAAGAAAGCTAGAGAAACAAAGCAAATAATTTTAATTCCCATTCTTCTGAGCCAGGAAATTATGAACAATTTTTACATAAATTCCCTTTTTTATAACATCATTTTTTTCCAGGTTTGAAAATGTAACTATACATTTTGAGTATAACATATATGTGAATATTTCAGTTGATTCACATTTCTTAATTGCATCAACATATATATCTAATAAATTAGGTTTATAGTACCTGTCAACATAATGGGGTGGAGGGAGGAAGGGAGGCATAGGGGTGAGAGAGAGAGAAAGAGAGAGAGAGAAAGAGAGCTAGAAAGAGAGAAAGGGAAAGAGAGAGGAGAAAGGCTCTCTGGTAATTACTGCCTGACCCAGCCTGACCCAGACACTCACAGAAGCAGTAGGCAAGGAGTGAAGGTGTTATGTAACAGCCTGGAACACTGTTAACCAATGACTTGATGTAAACATTCAAGACATGGTGCTATAAATATGGGTCACTGTGCTCAGCTGAAGTTGGCCTTGAAGGTAAAAATCTAAAATAATAATGGAGATCAAGTCTAAGATGAAAAGGTAATATATGCCATGGCTGGTTGACATGATTGGTTTGTATTGATGAGTGAGAAATTGTTGCAAATAATATTTTGTGACCAAACCATGCATTCTCTAATGTCAAAATTGAAGCATGTGAGCAGTTTGTGAACATAAGATGTATATTATTACCATGATCATTGGCTGGCTTTTTGATAGTTTGTTGACAGTTCAGTAGTTTACACATCTGCTCAATTGGATCTATTTTACATAATATATATTATTAAATATATGTATTTTTATTTTATAAAATGTATACAGTTGAAATATAACTGATGTCTCCAGTCCCCAGATGCAAGAACCTGGTGGTGGTGGTTGGGGGGGGGGGGGAGGGCTGGAATGATGGGAGTTACAACATCTCTGTATTAACATAGTGTATATACATATAGGATTTCCATTTAATTCAACAATACTTACAGGATTAAATAGTCCATTCACAATTACATAATATTTAAAAAAGGACAGACAGACTGTTAGACAAACAAAGCTGATAATATATTTTAATATTTTAAAGTTTTTCATCTGCAATATTACACATCTGAATACATAAGTTGCTTTCAAATTTCAGACTTTAATGGCTTAAATCCATACACATACAGCATATGAAAGTTATTTCAACAGTGCTTAAAGGAAAAATTTCATAATAAGTATATATATTTAATGATAATTGAGAGATGATGGACAGACAAGAGCTGATCACTTTATGTTCCATTCTCCTGGGGCAAGAATATGTTTCAATATTAGATCTTAATTTTTTCTAATCCAATTATCTTTCAAATTGAAAAAATTGTACACATTTGCAATATTAACTAATGTCCCAGTGCACAGGTGACGATGAGGTGCTAAGGATCAATGACAGCCGGGGGGGGGGGGGGGGGGGTGGGGAGGAGATGGGATTAACAACACTTTTGCATAAACATTCAGGGCAAACAAAGCCTGATCTCCAATTCTGCTGAGGCTCGAAAATAATGAACACATGTTTGTATTAGATCCTCATTTTTTTATTTTAAGTTTAATTTGTATACATTTCTAATATAACATAAAT
Organism: Sipunculus nudus; assembly: GCA_026874595.1. Classification (NCBI taxonomy): domain Eukaryota; kingdom Metazoa; phylum Annelida; class Sipuncula; order Golfingiida; family Sipunculidae; genus Sipunculus; species Sipunculus nudus. The sequence continues at coordinate 51,573,353 of CM049312.1, forward strand.
TTCTGAATATAAACGTTGATTCATAATTCTAAATTGCATCATCATAAATCTCAATCTTGTCATGTAACACCACATCATGCATACAAATGTATATTTATATATTCATGGGGGGGGGGGGGAGGGGGTGTGATATGAGAACAATTGTACACCTGTCACAGCAGGGGATCTCCCCCAGTGACTGAAACAAATCAGGAACCCTGGCATAGCTGACTTCCAGTGACCTGGAGTGGCCTACCTGCATCTGGAACAAAGCAAGTGACTACAATAGACCCTCAAGATAAAATTCAATAGCTAGCCTAATTTTCAACCTTTTAGTTTCAAATTTCAGATTTAAACACATTAAATACTTATGTTTACATTCTGAGAAAATTAAATCAACAGTACTCACAGGGAAAAAATGTGCCATGGTCAAAGTTGGGTAAAATTTCAGGTACTGATTTTATGTTTATGCTAATAACTTATAAAATTTACAAAATACAGATCTAATTTTGGGTATACAATTGAATCTTAATTAAACAAAGTTATATACTTAAAAAAAATTCTCTAGCTTCAATAATTTTCATGAAACCTGAGTAAATATTTTTCCTGATTTTTTACAAAGTCAATTTTGTTTAGGCAAATAACTTAAAACAATTACGCAATACTGACATCATTTCTGGCATGTGCATAGCGAATGTATAGAAAAATATGTATATTATATATGATCAAAGTCAGATCAGTGGTTTTGATACTAGGCAGTCCTGAAGTGTAACAAAGGGTTTTTAATGAAAAAAATGAAGTTTTTCATTAATATCTCGAAGGAATTAAGTTCTGGTGACCAAATTCTTGGCATGGTAGGGGATTTTGGAGACATCTTACTGTATGCCTAATTTAAGGAACTTAGAGCTGAAGCTGGGGAGCTGAGCTCTAGCAAACTGCATAACACTAGGTTGATGTAAACAATATGTGACATGGTGCTTGAAAACTTGAATAAAATCTACAGTTTTTGATCAACTGGTTTCAAATTTTAAATGTTAACAGTTGAAATGCTAACAAAAACATGCTTTGAAAATTAAATCCACAGCAGTTACAGAAAAAAAACGTGCCATGGTCAAAGTTGGGCAAAGTTTAAGGTACCAATTTTTTATTTTTGCTAATATTTCAAAAAATTTAAAAGATTTTGATCAAATTTTGGGTATACAATTTAATTTTGATTAATAAAAGTTATATTACTGGAAAAAAAGTGCTTAGCTTTAACAAGTTTTGTGTTAAGTGATCAAATTTTTTTCGTGATTATTTACAAAATGCATTATGTTTGGGCCCATAACTTTTTTAAATTATATAATACAGACCCAATTTCTGGCATGTACATAGGAACCATATAGAGGATTATTTATGGTAAATATGAGGAAAAACAGATGAGTGGTTTTGATATTAGGCAGTCCTGAAGTGTGAAAATAGGATTTTAATAAAAAATTGAGGTTTTTCCTTAATTTCTCAAAGGAACGAAGTCGCAAAGACCCAGTTTTCGGCTTGGTAGGAGATCTTGGGGACATCTAACATTATGCTGAATTTTGGATTCCTAGGTCTTACGGTTTCAAAACGTGCCACATCTACGGACGGACGGACGGACGGACGGACGGACGGACGGACAGACGGACGGACGACGGACAATGGACCACGACTATAGCTCAGATGACTTATAGTCAGCTGAGCTAAAAATAACTGTAAAAAATTCATTTTGGACTAATTTCACATCAATGTACACACTAGACACAGTAGGAATCTAGATTAATATTATCAACTGCATCTTTGTCTGTCATTAATTTCCTTCATATAATCCCTAATGATTAGTAATGAATAATATGATTTACTTCTTTATCATTAAAATTGAACTGAAAAATGCCATAGGTGACTGCATGGTGTTATTTGGAATATGTGACATTCTACCCATCGATACAAGATTCTTATATCAGTAACTGCAAGTTAATTTCCTGTTATTATAAACTAACAAGTTACATGGTGCTCAAAAACTTGATTAAAATCTACAGTTTTTGATCAACTGGTTTCAAATTTTTGGAGTTAACAGATGAAATGCTAACAAAAACATGCTGTGAAAATTAAATCCACAGTACTTACAGGAAAAAAACGTGCCATTTTCAAAGTTTGGCAAAATTTAAGGTACCAATTTTTTATTTTTATTAATATTTTTAAAAATTTAAAAGATTTTCATCTAATTTTGGGTATACAATTTAATTTTGATTAATTAAAGTTATATTACTGGAAAAAAGGTCCATAGCTTTAACGTTTTTTGTGTTAAGTGATCAAATATCTTTCCTGATTTTTTACAAAATGCATTATGTTTGGGCCCATAACTTTTTTAAATTAAATAATACAGACATAATTTCTGGCATGTACATAGGAACTATATAGAGGAATATTTATGGTAAATATGAGGAAAAACAGATAAGTGGTTTTGATATTAGGCAGTCCTGAAGTGTGAAAATAGGTTTCAAATAAAAAATTGAGGTTTTTCCTTAATTTCTCAAAGGAACGAAGTTTCAAAGACCCAGTTTTCGGCTTGGTAGTAGATCTTGGGGACATCTAACATTATGCCGAATTTTGGATTCCTAGGTCTGGACTAATACCTTTATTTCACATTCAAGGGAATAATACATTTAAGTTTATATATTATTTAAGCATATCCACTTTTTCCATTAAAATAGTTTTTATCTGATTAATTTTTTTTATTTACAAGTTTTATACATTTGTATTAAAAAAACATTGAAAATATAAGTTAAAATATTAGAATTCTTAGTTGCAATCATTATACATCCAGAGTGTAGCTTGTATTGGGTCATATTATGCATACACATATATTTTTATTATTTTTAAATCACAAATTTTTAAACTGAATTTAAAAGAAAATAATGCCACAACATGGCATCTGCAAGATTATTCCTTGAATCACTATTAAAAGTTTTGCAATATGGAGTTTTCAGTACATGCTTAATCTTATTTACCAAAATAAAATATGATTCTGTAAATTTGGTAAAATAAAAACATCTTTTCAAATAAAGTATACACACTGTTGGTTGAATGAGGGACAAACAATATCATTATGCTAATTACAATCTAAGCTTTAATTTATTCCTGGAATTAATAGTCAATTTCACACCTGGTGAAGTTTTTACTCTTCTCAAGGAAGGAATTACTTATCTGATGAACATCCACACTTTCATAGCAATACACCACTTTGTGGACACAATTAAATGTGCACTTTAATCATTGTAACCCTGGTGGTAAATACAAAATCTAAAATGTAGCATAGCCAAGAATAAAATGAAATACAGAAAATTATAACATTCATCTAGTAAATGCATCATCTAGGGGGGGGGGTTGTGTGCAGGGCAGAGGGGAAGCCTGCTAGTAGTGGCCCAGCTGAGCCAAGACAAGCTGCCTGGGGTGGGTTACATAATGCAAGTGAAGGCTTTACTACTAGGTGGGCTAGATGTAAACAACACTTGACATGGTGTATGAAGTCTTGAATAAAAGCCACTCTTTTCAATCAATTCCTTTGAAATTTCAAATTTTAAAAGATTAAATCCTGATGTATATATGCTGTGTAAATTAAATCAACAGTGCTTACAGAAAAAAAACATGCCATTGTCAAAGTTGGACAAAATTTAGGGTATTGATTTTTTATTTAAGCTAATAACTTGAAAAATTTGCAAAATTCAGATCTAATTTTGGGTAAACAATCGAATCTTGATTAAATAAAGTTATATTCCTGACAAAAAGTCTCCAGCTTCAGCAATTCTCATCTTAGGTGAGTAAATATATTTCTTGATTTTTAAAAAAGTGCATTATGTTTGGGCCCATAACTTAAAAAAAATACAAAATACTGACATCATTTCTAGCATGTGCATAGCGAATGTATAGAAAAATATGTATATTATATATGATCAAAGTCAGATCAGTGGTTTTGATATTAGGCAGTCTTAAAGTGTAACAATGGGTTTTTAATGGAAAAATGAAGTTTTTCATTGATATCTCGAAGGAATTAAGTCCAAGTGACCAAATTCTTAGCATGGTAGGGGATTTTGGAGAAATCTAACTGTATGCCAAATTTAAGGAACTTAGAGCTGAAGCTCGGGAGCTGAGCTCTAGCAAACTGCATAACACTAGCAATATGTGACATGGTGCTTGAAAACTTGAATAAAATCTACAGTTTTTGATCAACTGGTTTCAAATTTTTGGTGTTAACAGTTGAAATGCTAACAAAAACATGCTGTGAAAATTAAATCCACAGCACTTACAGGAAAAAAACGTGCTATGGTCAAAGTTTGGCAAAATTTAAGGTACCAATTTTTTATTTTTATTAATATTTTTAAAAATTTAAAAGATTTTCATCTAATTTTGGGTATACAATTTAATTTTGATTAATAAAAGTAATATTACTGGAAAAAAAAGTGCTTAGCTTTAACAAGTTTTGTGTTAAGTGATAAAATTTCTTTCCTGATTATTTACAAAATGCATTATGTTTGGGCCCATAACTTTTTAAATTATATAATACAGACCTAATTTCTGGCATGTACATAGGAATTATGTAGAGGATTATTTATAGGAAATATGAGGAAAAACAGATGAGTGGTTTTGATATTAGGCAGTCCTGAAGTGTGAAAATAGGTTTTTAATAAAAAATTGAGGTTTTTCCTTAATTTCTCAAAGGAATGAAGTTGCAAAGACCCAGTTTTCAGCTTGGTAGGAGATCTTGGGGGAATTTTGGATTCCTAGGTCTTACGGTTTCAAAACGTGCCACATCTACGGACGGACGGACGGACGGACAGACAGACGGACAACGGACAATGGACCACGACTATAGCTCAGATGACCTATAGTCAGCTGAGCTAAAAATTAAAGAGCATTCAACTGGAACTTGTATTTATGCTGTGCAGTCAGAATGTGAACCATAATAACATTAGGAACAGATCTGCCTTGTTCAACTGTAAAGCTGTAAGTTTTCAACTGAATAAATTGTGTCAAAAGATAATACATTAACAACTCTTGATATTAACAGCACTGTCATCAGAGAGCACCTGTATTTTGCAACTCCATGAGCCTGCAATCTGTCAGTTAAGTACATCCAAGCAGTGTCTTACATGCATGTACCAGGCCGGGACAGTGACTTACTACACATAACAGGCCCTGACAGTGACTTACACGTACCAGGCCCTAACAGTGACTTTGGCCGTATCTGCCCTTGGTTCCCATTTAAACCTGTTTATACTTAACCAGTTTACTTTAGTCTCGAACTAGTCTGCTTTGCGTCCGCACTGTAGTTCGCTTCAAAAATGCTTATTTTACTGTCCGCACCTAGTTTGTAATCTGAATCAGTCCTGCAACTGAGTGCTTCCTCGCGCAACGCATGCTGGGCAACATCAAATGTAGCGGTCAAGATGGTTCGCTGAAACAGGACTCATTTGGACTGGAAGTGGAATTGCCTGTTTACTGTAACCTGGACTAAAGTAAGCCCGACTACTGTAGACCACCTTTCAGGCGGACTACAGTAAACCGAACTGATGCGGATTAGTGGCCTAGTGCAGACAGAGTAAACCGGTTCATGATCTGCATTATTTGCTTGTGCGGACACGGCCTTACATGTACCAGGCCCTGACAGTACCTGGCTCTGACAGTAACTTACCTGTACCAGGCCTTGACTGTGATTAACATGTACCAGGCCCTGACAATGACTTACATGTACCAGGCCCTGCCAATGACTTACATGTACCAGGCCCTGACAATGATTTACATGTACGCGGCCCTGACAATGACTTGCATGTACCAGGCCCTGACAGTGATTTACATGTACCAGGCCCTGACAATGTCTTACATGTACCAAGCCCTGACAGTGACTTACATGTACCACATCCATCACATGTATAGGACCCATCTTCTGGGACCATGTGACTGCTGATCCTCTTGTACTTAATGACCTCCACCATGTCCTTGACAGCTTGACCTTCATACATCTGCTTGTACATAGCAAAGCCAATGTCATAGCTCTTGGTCTTAAAAACCCATCTACAGTGACAGAAAGAGACTAAAACTGCATTAAACAGACCTTCTGTGCATTTTAAACATAGCAAATTGACAAGTTCTCTCGTGATAACTTTTGTTATCTGCATGATGTTTTAATTGATTATTTCATATGATCACACTAGTCTGTACCTGTGAGCACCACACAAAGTTGATACAAAATAAAGTAAGAACAGATTTTCATGCCAGTTAATACTAACTAGTGGCCCATGGGCCATGACGCTCAGCTGAATTCGAGGAATGTTGAACAATGAGCAAAATTATTGCCTGAGTGCTAAAAAATCATGAATTTTGTGAAGAGTCCATAGAAATGTCTGGTTTATGAGAAAACTCTCCAAGACAGATTGATATGCCATGTTTCAGACCCATATCTTGAACCACTCCTAAGATATGAGCAATTTTCACCCAAAGCACATGTAGGTATGGACACCACAGAAAAACTATTGCAGATGGCGCCACCAGTCTTGAGTACAAGATGGAGGAGTCCAAGATCTATGGATAAGCTCAATTTTAAGGCCAATAGGGCAAATCGCTCCTCAGAAGAGGGCTTTAATTTATTCTACAAAAAAGGGAAGGTAGGTGGTGCCACCTGTCTGGTTTACCAGAAAATTTCCCAAGATGGATGAGCATGCCAAATTTCAGACAAATACCTTGAACCACTCCTGAGATATGAGCAATTTTCACCCAAAGCACATGTAGATAAGGACACCACAGAAAATGACTGCAGGTGGCTCCACCAGTCTTGAGTATAAGATGGAGGAGTCCAAAATCTATGGGTATGCACCAATTCAGGCCAATACAGCAAATCACTCCTGAGAAAAGGGCATTTATTTATTCTACACAACCAGGAAAATATGTGGCACCACCTGTCTGGTTTACGAGAAAACTTTCCAAGATGGATGAACATGCCAAATTTCAGACTAATATCTGGATTCCTGAGATATAAGCAATTTTCACAAAAAAAGAAATATACTGATAAACGCCACGCAAAAACGACTGCAGACGGCACCACCTGTCTTGTTTACGAGATGTTGGTGTTGAGGATCTATGAACATGCAGTTTCAACCCAATACAGAATCACTAAGATGAACAGATGGCAAATGCACAGATGGACACTACGCAAAAAGTATTGTAGGTGGCCCCACCAGTGGCAATTATGAGATGGAGAGATCCAAGATCTATGGACATACAAAATTTCAGCACAATACATTGAGCCACTCCTGAGATATGGGCTGTTATCTAAAAGACACCCAGATTCGTACTGCACATAAAGGATTGCTGGTGGTGCCACCTGTCTTTGTTAGGCACAACAATATAGGTGAAGGAACAACTATGCTGGGTTTCGGCAAGATTGGTCCAAGGGTCTCAGAGGAGTTCTCTGAGTTTTTGTATCACATTTTTAATTATTCTGGGGGTACTTACAAGCCCCATAGCTTGGAGAATATGGGTAACAGAGACCATATTTCAGATTTCCATAGAAACTTTTCATGGACCTCCTTTGATATCATGTTAGAAGATTCAAGGTCCAGCGGTTACGATTTGTGCCCTGTTAACAGATAACAGCTTCTTTGAAGGTATCAAAAATAGAGAAAAGAAATTCATAAAAATTAGAAAAACACACATGGCGCCACTAGTTTGCAGGAACTGATGGAACACTCCATGATCAATATTCATACAAAGAATCATTCTGATCAATGCAGTAGTTATTCAGATACTTGAGCTTTTGTATCAAATTTTGCCTTATTTTGGGTGGTACTTCAGAGCCCCATGCAGAGCTCGAAGGATATGGGTAACAGAGACCTAATTCCAAGTTCCCAAGGAGATTTTTCATGTACCTTCCTTGATGTGAAGTTAGAAGATTTCTGGTCCAGCGGTTATGATTTGTGCCCTGATAATGGCAGCCGGACGCCAGACAAAGAGTGATCGCTATAGCTCAGATGACTTTTAGTCAGCTGAGCTAACAAATCATTAAGACATGGTTATATTTCCCCGTATTCAATATGATGTGTCTTCAAGCTAGCATGCATTCTCAAATAATAATGTTACTTTTGCAGTAAGCTGACCTGATGACTGTATTGGTGTGCTGTGCCTGGACTCTCACACACAGTCTGTCACCGCGGTTCACTGTTGCTTCCTGAGTTTTTTCTGGGTCCATGAGATTCTGTTCTGATAAATAATAGGACCTTGGGACTTCACTAGGGAAGGTGATCTACAAGAGATTAAACAGATTCAGTTTGAATTCTGGTGTAAAACACATACTGCCTAGTGGCTGGATAAAGCTTACAGCATAGTTTTTTTAAATTATTTTTTATTAAAACCACCAAATCAATACTGTAAATACATATATGACAACACAAAAAGGAATATACAATATTAGCAGACAAGGCTTCTGTGGCTCAGGGGTACAGCACAGGACTCAAAGACTGGGAGATTAAAATCTCACCCTAGGTTTTGAGATTTTTCATGGGTGGCCCCAACCGAGGGTGTGTGCTCAGCAGACTTAATGTGCCTGTGTTTCACTAACCCAGCTTTTGGAGGCTCCTTGGTGGTATGACCCAGCAATTGGGACGATTACACACCAAGGTCCTGCAGGTGCAGTAATCACCGGACCTGGTTAACAGGTTGAGAGGAAGCATGTGATACTGCCTTGTCACAGAGACTGAAACTGGAATGGAAATCTGCAGCTGTACATATACTTAGTTAAGTTAGCATTAAAAAAAATGGACGCGGTAACCTCCAACAAAAAAAAAGACAAGACAAGACATGAAAATCAAAATTTCACACTATAGCCACACAAAAATGCACAGAAATAGAAAGATATCCATTTTATCATTTTAAATGCCAAAGTTCCTCGAGACTGTAGTTTTATACTAATATAATATAATATGTTTCTGATGTAAGATACATTCATGTAAGACACATCCAGATCAGAGGCTTGATAAACACAGTAGTCTGAAAACATCTGATGATGGCTGATGGTTGAAAAGATGTCTCTGAAACTCTAAGCTGACCACAAAGACAAAGCTCATTTGAAAGATTATATATTATATGCACAGTTAATGACTACAAATGAAATCCTGCAGAGCCAGAAAGGACCAGAAGTGGGAATCACTACCTCCCCCCATCCCAACCTCCAAGATGGAATCACAACTTACCCAAGTTCTGAGGAGTCCACCTGACGTTCAAAGATATCCTTACATTTTCTCTATAGTCTCTTATCTCACATTAAGCATACTACGCCTACACAGTAGTTTTAAAAAAAGCCACAAGTAACTTGTTCCTGACACCTCATTGTACAACATCCGCTGATGATATACAGACAAGAGAACCATACAGGTTTTTAAGCAGTAGTGAAATCAGCTAGAAGGGAGCAGGCACTGTATCTTTCATCTTATTCTCTTTCACAAAATAGCCATACTGTTAAATTCATGAGATTTCTCTTTTCATTTCTTCATATGTTCTGTTTTATTGAGTGACTATGGTATAATTATCTCTAAACCAGAATGTAATAAACCTCTCACACAATTTTTCTTGCTGTTTTCTTGCTTGTTTTGACAAAATCAATTTGCATCGTGTCATTACTATATTCTAGGTTAAACAAATAATGTATTCCTTCTAAAACTTATCATTTATCCAAATGTACTGGCCATCAGTTTTAACATATGGTGAGGGTGTGCTTCAGTTGATGTGTTGATTCTTGTATATGGTCCAGTCACAAACTTGTTACTGGATGATAAACTGGACCTCCTGTGGTATATCCCCCCTGCTACCTTGTACCAGACACCCACATTAACTGGCTACAATGACATGATAAACCAGAAAATTACATTCTGAGGAATGCAAGCAACTTCTGCCATGGAGGGGGGGGGGGGGGGGGTCCAATTGTGGAATGCTCCCAAACACTTGTATGCCTTCACTTATTCATCCCATATTTCCAGGTTCATTTGTGCATACGTGGCTCTACATTTGTGAATATTCCTTGATGACATTCCTGAATCTGGATCATGTTCTAGATCCACACCAAGATCTCATAGATTCTTCATTGTGAACCAACACAAACACACCCACAAAGGGAATGTGTATACCCTTCTGGCAGAGGCAATTAAGGAGAACTTTGAGACCGGTAGAGATGAATATTTCACAAATCAGAAATTCCTATCCTGGAGGCCAGTGATGTATCAGAGACCTATCTGAGACCATTACAGACACCATAGGAACTCAGCCTTAGAATAACACCAAGGGATACAAGACCTGAAGACCAACTGTTTAGCAAACTGTCTTATTCCAGAGTCAATGTTCCCACAAAATATCTCTGAATGTAAGTAGTTGGTGCAAGTTGCTGCAAGACTATCAGAAAAACTAGATGTGTCAGAACGACACGAATGCCCCCGCCTAGGGCAAATTCGAAACATTTGTTAAATTTTGAAAAATTTTTAAGTTCAGGAGTCATATGGTCAAACAAAATGCAAACTCGATCTGTTACGGGTCATTATCAAGCAACACACCAAAAATCATGCCAGTATCTGCAGGGACTGTGAAAAAAAGTCTATACATGTGCATTTTCCAGAAAAATTTCTGTCTTTCATGAAATTTTTTATGTTTAGGAGCTGTAAAACAATCAAAAGTAGGTCAACCGGGACAAAACGCAAACTCGATCTGTAACTGTCATTATCTGCCCACACATAAAAAATCAGGCTCGTATCTGCAGGCATTGCAAAAAAAAGTCCGTACAAGTGCACCTTTTTATGAAATTTTCTATGTTAGAGCACCATCAAACGGTCAAAAGTAGGTAAACTGGGACAAAACATGAACTCGATCTGTAACTGGTCATTATCTGCCCACACACCAAAAATCAGGCCAATATCTGCAGGTATTGCAAAAAAAAGGTCAGTACATGTGTATATGTCATGAAAATTTATATTTTTCATGAAATTTTCTATGTTCAGGAGCTGTAAAACGGTCAAAAGTAAGTCAACTGGGACGAAACGCGAACTCGATCTGTAAATGGTCAATATCTGCCCACACACCAAAAATCAGGCCAATATTTGCAGGCATTGGGAAAAAAAAGTCTGTACATGTGTATTTGTCATGAAAATTTATATTTTTCTTGAAATTTTCTAAGTAAAGGAGCCGTAAAACGGTCAAAAAAAGGTCAACCGGGACAAAACGCTAACTCGATCTGTAACTGGTCATTATCTGCCCACACACCAAAAATCAGGCCATTATCTGCAGGTATTGCGAAAAAAAGTCCGTACATATGTATTTGTCATGAAAATTAATGTTTTTCATGAAATTTTCTAAGTTTAGGAGCCGTAAAACGGTCAAAAGTGGGTCAACTGGGACGAAACGCGAACTCAATCTGTAACTGGTCATTATCTGGCCACACACCAAAAATCAGGCCAATATCTGCAGGCATTGCGAAAAAAAGTCTGTACATGTGTATTTGTCATGAAAATTTCTATTTTTCATGAAATTTTCTAAGTTAAGGAGTCGTAAAACGGTCAAAAGTAGGTCAACCGGGACAAAACGCTAACTTGATCAGTAACTGGTCATTATCTGCCCACACACCAAAAATCAGGCCAATATCTGCAGGCATTGCGAAAAAAAGTCCGTACATGTGTATTTGTCATGAAAATTTCTATTTTTCATGAAATTTTCTAAGTTTAGGAGCCGTAAAACGGTCAAAAGTAGGTCAACCGGAACAAAACGCGAACTTGATCTGTAACTGGTCATTATCTGCCCACACACCAAAAATCAGGCCAATATCTGCAGGCATTGCGAAAAAAAGTCCGTACAACTGTTTTATTTAGGAAGGACGGACATGGGTAAAACTATATGCCCCAGCCACTTTGTGGCGGGGGCATAATAAACATGCACTACGGACTAATATCTTTCCTGTTTAAAAAAGGAAAAGCTGAGGAAAGACGTCAACATCATAGAGCAAAGCAATGTTGGAAGTGTATACATTCAAAGATCTAAATGTCTGCTTGACCTCTGAGTACCAGAATTAAGATCAAGACCACTTTGCTTGAGACCCAGACTGACAAAAATTGGCCTAAAGACCCACATCCGTGATGGAAGGTGAGGTTTTCCCTGCCATGCAGTAAACAGGGCCACCAAGTGGTTCTGTGGGTATGGGAGTAGATTATGGAAGACATATTACCCATTCACTACAGTAGATGTCACCGCCTGCACTGGTCTTCTCTCCTCCCCAGTACACTGGTAATTCTTCAGGCGAGATCTCCTTCAACAAATGTTCCTTCCAATCTCCTGATAATTAGGGATGCAGGCTTATAATTGATACAAAACTGAATGCATTCATGACATATAATATAAAAAAAACAAGAATGTAAAGGTATTTACCTGATAAATAACATTTACCAGCACTCAACTTATGAAATTTGAAAAATCTGGTGTTTGTGACTGAAACATTCTTGAAAGAAAAAAAATGGCCATGCTAACATTGACCTGAACTACATTTATTATTCACTATGTATCATCCATGGCTACCTAACTTAACTTTGCATGTATTTATAATTTAAAATTCTGTGAGGATTTACAAAGGAATGTCTGACTGCAATTTTTTTACATTGGCCTGAACAAGTCTTGTGCCATGCATGTCATTGTAGTTCATCTCAACTGCATTTGTCATTAAATATGGACACTTACTGTCTGAATTTTAACTATGAGGCACTTCATTATTATTCAGGAAGTTATGAAAACACAGGAATATAACTCTTACAAAGAATTTAATCATGTCGTTTATCCTCAAAATCAGGTTAAAGTAATAATCATTCATGCCCCTATAAATCTAAAGTTCTGAGTTATATAACAGTAAGCTCTATATTAGATTATTTCTGAGATTATAAAAAAATTCTTGTTCTTTATAAAAATAATTTAACATTTAATATCACAAAAAGGAAACACTTCATTCATTAAAGAGAGTGTGCTATGTGTATGAACTGAACTTTTGTTACTTACTTCCCAAAATCTTAATTTTGCGTTTTGTATCTTCGGACATGAAAGGTTTGAGGAAATTGTAAACGATGGGAAATACAGATGGAGCTGAAAGAACACATTATTCTTCATTCATGCTACACAAGATGTTTATTGAAATAATACAGGGTAATTCATTACATAGGAAGATGTTCATTAAAATGAAGAATGAAAAATTATTTAAAAACATCATAGTAAATGTTAATCTCATTGATGATAAATTTTATATGTTTATTCAGAAAGCAGGAAGTTATATTATTTATTCTTTGAAAAAATGTATATGTAGCAGAACCAATACCACTAAACACTAAACAACGCAAAATACATTTTACAATGAACATAATTTAACCCTAAAACCTTGTGGCCTGTGAAAAAACATGTTTCAGTAAATTATATGAAACATCAAATTTGTATCTAAAATAACTTTTCCCCCCCAAAAAAAATCCAGTGTTAAGGAACTGTATAATACAGAACCTGGGATTGACTGGTCATCATGACAAAGTATCACTTGATACATAATTAACAAATTTTAACACATTTGTCTGTAAAATGTATGATCCAAGCTGTCATTATGTATAACATAGTTTACCGTTTATCACATATGCTGCTTTCAAGAATTCTGGGTAGTTGGCTTCAAATAAAGCTAAGATTTCTCTGAAAACCTCCACACCTGAAATGAAAATACAGAAATTATCTTTAAACAAGGCCTACAGGCCTAATGCAAACCTGTGCAAAGTTTGGGAGTATGAATGGAGGTTTATTTATTTTTAAAATTTAATATTGATCCTCGTGTCCTGCATAACTACCTTAGTCATTATGATTTCAGCCAAATGGACATTTCAGACCTGCACGTTTCAGACTAAGACATTTTAAAACTAGGCTGTATCAGTCAGGATATTTCAGATATGTTCTTTTTGCAAGAGAGGATTATTGGGACAGATGAACAGATATTTTGGCAGCATGGTTTCAGCATAGAACATTTTAAAATGTTTTTTTTTAGCTTTTTTCCCTATAAAATTTAAGAAAATGCAGTTAGCAGTAAGCTAAATCCAATAGAATTTTTTTTGGTGTAAATTTTTGCAAAAAATTTGGTGATGCTTGCTCCTGCCCTTTTTGAGAAAGCTATGATGCACCACGCATGACGCCACACCATCGCATAAGCTCACAGATTCATTAAAAATCCAAACCAAGTTTTTTCAAACAGATATGTCCACTAGTTCTAATCTAGGCATTCTGCATCTAGACGATGTGTCTAGATGTCTAGACGATCTGTCTAGTCGTCTAGACACATTGTATAGACGCCAGACAGGGCCAAGTCATGTGCCATGGTGATGTCTGGACCTCACCTGGTTGATTTAAGTGACCTCTTGACTTGGCATGTTTAAACTTGGCATGTTGTCAAATCTGTTTTCAATCACTGAAAGCCTTTTTCAACTGGCTACACTGCTTTTTTGAAGCAGCATTTACCCATCTAATCTTATAAAACTGGCAGAACCCTACCATAGAATAATTCTTGTAAAGTTTAAACCAATCAGCTTAACAGTTTCATAATAAAACAGTGTATAAGCTAGGAGAGTCTAAAATTACATTTTTGCTTGTAAAATACAGATCAATGTAGGTGGCGCCATCAATACCTCAATTTAAGATATGTGGGTTTTTGAGATAGCTATGTTTAACGTACAAACGACGCACAACATACAACACACTACGGATGACGCCGCACATTGCATAAGCTCACAGGTTCGCTAAAAAGTGTTGCAAGAATGCCCTCACCAAGGTTTTACCAGGAAGAAACCCTATGACATCATGGCTACCAGGGAAGATTCCCTTGGTAATGATGCCACTAGATGCAGCTATGGGATTGACCACAGAGCTGGTGATGCAGGGCTAGCAACATGAACTGGGTATACCCTGCCTGGTGTATGTATCAGCCTAGCCCGCCCTCTTGGCTTGGGGACATAAAACACTGCAGATGTGCTGCATTCTGTCTCCCTGAACCACCGAGCTTCTGGTCCTGTTTTAGCTTCTGCAAAGCAGAAGCTAGGAATAAAGTGCCAGTATCATGGACAACTGGGTGTAGGTTTGTATATGTATATATATTTTATAGGATCAAAGCAAGATCATGTATCTATGGTTGTAGTCTTAAATAAAATCCTAGTGGCCATCTCATGGTCTTAGTGCAGGTATATCTGTTGTATGCATGGAGGAGCATTTAACATATCAGCCATGCTACCAATAATCAGTTAAAGGATCCCATCCCTGTAACACTGTTTCTTAGGAGGGGTAGGGTCAAATTTTGTAACACTACCTACCTGAGGTAAGAAATATCCTGAGATCAAAATCCTTCATATCAGACACCTGAAGAGCTCCATTCACTGGTCTGCCCAGCTGAAAATACACACAGAAGCAGGCTGCAGCTATACTAGAGCTACCACAGCTTCACATCATTCACATATCATTCTCTCCCAAGAAAATATTGGTTCTTATCCAACAACACAGCCCCATAATTTAAGGTTTTGTTTGAAAAAAAAAATTATTAAATACATAGATGTTTTTCAAGTACAGAAAAGTGGTCAGTGAGTAGAAATTGCTGGTTTATAGCCTCTGATGAACAGGAATTGTACCAGAAAAAACAAGTGACCAGTGGGTCATGACGCTCAGCCGACTGACATGTTAATAATTGTGCCCTACTTTGATATCAAATTTTCAATTATTCTGAAGGGTGCTTAAAAGCCCCATAAATCAGAAAATATGGGTAAAAAAGACCATAATTCATGTTTCCAAGGAGACTTTTACAGATCTCCCTGGATGTCAAGTTTCAAGATTCTAGGACCAATGGTTACAATTTAAGCCCTTTTAAGGGAGAACCGGATCTCTGAAGGTCTCATAAATAGAGAAAAAAATTGTTAAATTTTCTTAAAGTTTAGGTGGTGCCACCAGTCCGCAAGAACTGATGACACACTCCATGATACATATGCATGCAAAGAATAATGTCGATCAATACACTAGTTGTCCAGATACCAGAGCTTTTGTATCAAAATTTTTAGTTATTCTGGGGGGTTACTACTGAGCCCTATAGCCCAGACAATATGGGTGACTAAGACCTAATTTCAGGTTTTCTTGACAACTTTTCATGGGCCTCCCAGCATGTCAAAAAAAAGTTTCTATAGGTCCAGTCATCAAGATTTGTGCCCTGTTAACAGATGACAGCATCTTTTAAAGTCTCAAAAACAGAGAAAAAAAAAATCATAAAAAAATACAGATGGCACCACCATTCTGCAAAAACTAATGTAACACCCCATGATCAATATCCATGCTAAGAATCATGGTTATCAATGCATTAGTTGTTAAGATATTTGAGTTTTTGTATCAAATTTTTCATTATTCTGGGGAGTACTTTAGAGCCCCATCCCTTAAAGAATATGGGTAACAGAGACCTAATTCAAGGTTTCCATTGAGATTTATCATGGACCTCCCTGGATGTAAAGTAAGAAGATTCCAGGTCCAGTGGTTACGATTTGTGCCTTGTTAATGGACAGACGGCCGGTTGGATGACGGACAAAGAGTGATAGCTATAGCTCAGATGACTTACAGGCAGCTGAGCTAAACATTTAAGAAAACAAGAGACATATTTCTATTCTTAATGATAACATTCACATATAAACTACTTAGTGCTATATTTGGCCACTGGCTCTTAATAATATAGTTAAGTGCAGAGACTTTTAATAAATATAGTTAAATTTATATTGGTATCTTGCACAAGCTACATCAGTATCTTTTTATGCTACCCTGTGTATACCCAACAGAAACTACAAATTCTGACTTGTACAAGCCCTCACCTTCTCACTTTGATCCTTGCATGCTGCAACAACTCCTTCCATTTTGTACATGTGAAAACGGACAATGTCCGACTTTTTGGCAGACCTCATTAAACCTACAATTACACTGCAAGATTTTAATCAGTTCCTCACCAGACTGGGACAGTTTATATTGACTCCATAGTAAACACAAGAACCACATAAACTAAAACCTAAACTAAGGACTCATGGATCTTGACACTCAGCTGAATTTGTCTATAAGAATATGTTTATAAGCTTTTCAAAATATGGGTCCTGTGTTCAGTTTAAGTCAACCAGTCTACCCAAACTGGAGTTATCATCCTTAAACTAATTTGTGAATGGATGAGCCCTGTGACCTTGACCTTTGACTGCAAAATCAAAAGGAAACTTCCCCTATTGGCTGGTGTGCCACATGTGGAAGGTGGAAGGTTTGCTATGAAAAGTTTGGCTTAAAATGCATCCACAATCTTTCTAAAGAAGTTGGTCCTGTGACCTTGACCTTGGATCTCATGACCCCAGAATCAACAGAGCTCTTACTTAAGTGTTTGGTCATATATAATATGTCAACCCAAACTAGAATTATCATCTGGAAACAAATATGTAGACAGATGATCCCTGTGACCTTGACCTTATGACACCAAAATCAATCAGGTTCATCCCATATTAGCAGGTCAGCTATGTGTGCAAGATGGACAGTTTGGGTTGAAAACTATGGCTAACAATGCATCCACAACCTTTCTAAATAAGTGGGTCATGTGACTTTGACCTCTGACCTCATGATCCTGGAATCAACAGAGTTCTTACTTTAGTGGTGGACAATACATAAGTCAAGTTTGAAACCAATATTTCAATCAAAAATGGAGTTATCATCAGGAATCAAATTTGACTGACATACAGAAAGATGAACAGCTGAAGAACACCATTTAAGCCTTTATTAAAATCAGTGCTTAATCCACACCAGAACTAGAATACAGGTTGTCGACAAGCGACTACGTGTATCCGCCAAAATCAGAGTGGAACGGGTGAAGTGAGGCATGGATTGAGTGGCAAGGAGAAATAGAGTGAAGTGTTGCATATTATCATGGATGTCTGCAGCAAAAATGTGTATGTAGGTTGCGCCACCTACCACAAAATCCAGAAAGCTGTCCAAGTTGTATACATATGCAAAATTTAAGGCAGATAAGTCAAACCACTACAGGTAAATGAGTGATTTTAGCCCGTGGCAGACAAACAGACGGATGCTGTGCAAAAATGGTGGCAGGTGGCGCCACCAGTTTTTTGTATGATAAAGAGCTATGTGAGATCTAAACACATGCAAAACTTTGGCCCAATCAGTCAAACGGTTCTCGAGATATGAGCTTGGATGTCTGCAGCATTAACTAGAATGTAGGTGGCTCCACCTGTCATAAAATCAAGAAATCTATCCAGGATGTATACGCATGCCGAATTTCAGTCATACCACTGCAGAGATTTGAGTGATTTTAGCCCAAGGCAGCCAAACAGATGGATACTGTGCAAACATGGTTGCAGGTGGTGCCACCATTTTTTGTGTATGTTATAAAGCTATCCAAGGGCTACATTTTTACAAAATTTTTTTCCTGATTGGTCAAAAGGTTCCTGAGAAATGTGGGTTTATGTGTGGAAACAGATGCACAAATGGACGCTGGGCAGAGAGGAAAGGTCACAGGTCAAGGCCAATTGATTAGGCACCAGTTCACATGTGACCCGATAATTGGTGTAAGTTTCGAAAAAATCAGTCCAGTAGTCTCAGAGGAGTTCTCCGGAAATGAATGCAGCGGCAGCGGAAACATAGTATCTGCAAAACTTCGTTTTTGCGAATACAAATATCAGTAAATGTGTCTCTAATCACAGGACAGATTTCATATTGCCCCTTTAATTAAAATCAACAATTAGATTTCAAATGAAATTTCATTTTTCCCTTATGCATGGATGAAAGAATTACAAATGTCTCAACAAACTTTTCAAGTGATCTAGGGACCAAAAGCTGGGAGATTATGAGTTGGAATCTCAGTTAAGGAGAAGAGATTTTTCATGGTCAGCCTCCACCCAAGGTGAGCATTCTGCAGGATCAATTGGATGATTCTTTTTCTGAAGTAATTGTGTTTCTTACTTCTAGAATTGAGTAGGGAACACTGAGTGTGATAATTTTTTTCTGATTTATTTTGATAAAAGAGAATCAGAGATTGTCATCTGAAATTTTGATCATCATATCTTTAAATATGCGCGAAGTGTAAACAATTTGTATATTTATTTCAGTTTGTGTAGATTAGTAGGAATACAGGTATGAGGTTTCTTCAAATATTCAATTTAATACAGCAAGCTCCCCAGTTTAAATCCAACTATAACTTATGCTAAAAACTACAGCATATCTATATCAAATTTATCATTAATCTAGCAAAACAAATTAAGCCTTGGTTAAGTCTGTCCATTTAGTTAAGGTCGGATAATACAAAATGTTATCACTTGAAGAGTCTTGTTGTTGACCAGACATTAATTATATAACATACATGTATTGAATTAGAGGGATACTAAATAACAGTGAACCACACAAGTTCATTCTGGTGTTCAGAATCATGTAAGCCTGTGTTAAAACAATTTTACAGGGCTGGCAGCTGAAAGAGTACTCCTGCTTAAGCACATACTGAGGCCAACATGGTTTACTGGACATAGACACTGCTGGCCAGTGGCTCACTGAAGTTTATCACTAAGTGCTGGCAGCTATGTTCCTATACCCTTAATTTGTATATGTATATTCAGGTCCAGTGAGATCTCTCTGTACATTTCTACCTGCAGGTCAGCCTTGTCTCTGTTGTATGTATATTACAATACCATCCCAGCAGAATATGAAGAGAGATTACCTTTAAAATCAAAATCTTTGGTGACATTGTACCACACAGGGTTGCCGTCTCTGGTGAAGCCACATGACCCGCCCTGCCAGTACTTACACAGGACCTCTGGTGGTTGCCACTCTGACAGAAGCTGGTCTGCTCCGTACATCTTTCTCCACGCCATGCTCTGCTCAGACAAGGATCAACAATCATTACATCTGTAAACATCATGTCTGTTGTTTCTGTTGAGCATGGCTTTCAGTGTAGGACCTCCAAGTGTCAAGTTCTATTTACAAGCACTTTTGTTTCAACTGATTAGAAGTAAAGCCAGACACAGCTTTCTTTACATCACTAAATCATTTTATTTTAAAAAATTACAATATTTTACAAAGATCACTATAAATATGTTGGAAATATATTACCATTCAACAAACATGTACAGCAGTAATAAGAGGAACTGATTACCTGATGAAGGGAGTCACAGAGTAAGTAGTAATGTGAGGAACTGATAGGTTACCTGATGAATAGAGTGACAGAGTAATAAAATAGAGAACAAAAGGAGTTTCTTGTATCATTGTGCTTATCTAAAACAGAAGAGTAAATACTCAGTGGAGTTCTGTAAATACCTTTCTGTACATCCGCTCAGCTTTTTCAGAGTTAAAGTTTCTTGCTGGAAAAGAGATATAAAAGTATTCAGTAAATTCAACTTGATATGTACAATAGATACAGGCACATGATTGGAGACATTTCTTACTTCTGCTACTTGTATAAGACAGTCATAATCAAAGGAACATAAAGTATAAGTTATGAGGCAAGTCAGCCAATATCACTATTGATTTATTAGCCTTTGGCTGACAGGACGTGATAATTAATGGCTAGTCTAGAAAATGGCAAAAGTTGCTATCTTTAAAAAGTAATTTTACAATGTCCTGATACTCTTCGCCAACTTGGGAAGAAAGCTTGTTTGGATATGGCCATCTAAGAAAAAATATTTAAATTCTAATGGCATCTCTATGCCTATCACAAGAAACAGAAGAAGGCAAATACTGGATTGCACTTTAGCACCCATGCCACCCCACTGCAATCATGCAAAGTACAGATCAAACAACCGAGTCAACTGAACTAATATGTACACTTGTATGCTCTGTCAAAGCAAAACAAGGCATACTCTGATCACCCATTGGTTATACTCTGCAGTAATTGTAATCAGACCCATGAAAACAAGGTATCGCAGTGTGCATCCAGCTCCACATTTTAAACATGCAACACCCAACCTCATTGGTCTGATAACACCAAGACACCAGTTCTCATTGGTCTGATGCTTAGCCCTCTGCCAGAACCAGTGTTATCAGACCAATGAGAGTGGGTGTTATATGTTTAAAATATGGAGCTGGATGCACAATGCTCTCACTGCTTTGATCACCATACTTAGCTCTGTGCCAACCCTGGAGATCGAACACAGAGAACCTTAATATACAAAGCAGCGGTTACAAGGAAGGAGATCTGGAATGACTGTAGTGTATAATCACTGTGTGAGGAGCAGTCACAAAGCATTCTTGTCATGGTGTCCCTGCACTGTGGATTCTTACCTCTCAGCCATCTCAGTAAATAGTTGTCATCATGGTGAGGCTGAATGATGTCCTGTATGGCCCCCTTCATCTGTAAACAAGTCACCATGACAACATGAGTAAAAGTTCATGAAAGGCTGGCATTTCACAACACATGAAATACTGCATGCAGTTATATTCCAGAAAGAACGAATCAACAGAACCAATTTTATCATTGACCATTTCATTTATGTGCATGATACATTTGATACAAATCTGAGGTACCAAACAAATCTGACAGGGACACAAAACTTTATAGAGTTGCAAGTCCTAGGATAAGTTCCTGGTATCCAGTAAATTTGCGATAAAACCCAACAGAACCAGTTGATGAATTTTGGATTATTAACATCTCTGTGCATTCAAACCCTAACACCCAAGAAACCCTGAAACCCAAGAGGCCTCTGGCAATACTATTTCATCCATTATTGTTTGGGATGATATTGTTGCTGATGACTGCCAAAAAGCTGAACACTTTTGTTGAAAAAGCTTCTCTTGAAATAAATAATGTGACACTGCCGATGCAAATAAACTCGTTGGAGGTGGTACTGGAAGATACTGTAACTTCAGAACAGGACATATTGGATAATTTCATTACTCTTAATGTTAATAAAGCTTGTTGTCCAGATGGAATCACTCAACGTATGCTAAAACTGTACACATTCTATAACCAAGAGCTTAACCATCCTGTTCAACTGGCAAGTCAAATTTAATCCAGACAAAACTGAAAGTATGATATTTAGGAGAATTGTAACAGCTCTATCTCTGGTCAACCACTGTTGTCATTATGTCAACACAAACACTTGGGAGTGATACTTAATAAAAGTGGTAATTGGAAGGATCATATTAACATCATCTGTAACAAAGCAAGTAAGAGAATTCACTTATTGACATATTAAGATCACTTACATATAGGCTAAGAAGGAAAGCTTCAGAAAAATTGTATATGTCATTCATAAAATAAGTAGAATCTAGTTAAGCAGGAACAGTTACAGGTGCCACAAGGGAGACCAGCCATGAATTAATTTAAAGAGAAACAGGGTTCGAAAGTTGATACTTTTTCAAAAATATTAATGGACTACTAGTACTAGTCCAGGACTAGCACAAAAATACATGTGTGACTTGATTCTGGATGAAGTTGGTAGTACTGGTTATAATCTGCGAAATAGTTAGAAATAATTTGAGACCTCCAGCAGTTTGCACAACCCTGAGACAAAATTCCTTTTTATTTTCTACAATGTGACAGTGGAATTCATAAAATAAACCAAAAAGAAAGTCCTTCAATCCTGAGTTTAAAAAAAAATTAGAATCTATTATATGGAGCCACCATTATATTTCAGCCAATTCATAGGTAGCAGGCTGGCACAGAAATAGGGCCTACCACACTAGGATGAGACTAGGTTGTAGCTTGTTAAATCTGTATCTGTTCAAAAACAACTGAATTAAAAATCCTATACGTTCATGCGGAAATGGAATTGGGACCTTTTCAGAAAAATTTGTCTGGAATTTAGAACTATAGACATGTTTCCATACCTATCTTGTGAGAACTCTGACCTATTTATGCATGTTCAAGATTTTATAATAGCTACAAATCAATTTTGAATTGTTTAAAGGCACTCAGAAGACTCCAGAGGTGCTACAACATAAAACAATATATATACACTTACATATAACTATAAACACATACTCTGGAATTCTGCAATTTTGTATGCAACTGATTTTGCACAAGTGCGTATATGGGCAAATGAATAATGAATGTACTTATCATACTTATTTGGCTCATGAAAGATGATAAGATTGACAATATTACTGTTGTACATATGCACAGGTGCAATATGCATGTACTTACTACTTTTCAATTCTTGTTTTATTATATCATGTGATTCTATTACAGGTATTTGTATGTGAGGTGTCTAGCTGTTTTTTTATCCTCTTGGTATTGTACAACAAATCATTGTTCAAACCAAGAAGGGATGATGCATCTACACAAACAGATCAGTATATATCGCACCCCTGGAAACAACCTAATCAGCAACCTAAACTGTGCATGGTATCGAAAATGGGCCATGCACACAAGCATTTATTATTATAAAACACACCGTACTCACAAGGGATATATCAAATGTGACAGAAGTCATAAGTAATAGGTTAATGCCTGAACCAGAAATTAAGGAGGTATTGAAGATTCAATCTAAATTGAAAAGTCAACAGAAATCCTGCTGTACTTTGAATTTATACATTCTGGTGCAATTGCAAAATGCAATCCTCGCAAAACGTCCAAAATGAAAAACTCAATTTCAGCCTCACGAATATAAAGCCAACCACAGAATTTCTTGATGATGTTAATGAATCCTGATTATGTGCCGGATATACACCAAAATCTAATAAATTCTTCATTTGCCCATTCCTGAAAAGCCCTGAAAATTTTGTAAAGATTTTGTTCAGGATTGTAAAATTTATGATGACATACACACACACACAATCAAATGTGGATGAACATTGTTGCCTGGGGACTAACCCAGACATCATAAGATGACCCAAAGAAATGTAACCACCCCCGTTTCCACGTTTATGGATCCGACCTGCTATCAGTGACTACTGACGCGCTTTGAGAAATTATTAACACTATTCTGGGACCATTCAGTACTGGTTTTGCAGAACTGACGGCTCTATCCTATTTCTCTAGCAAAACCACAAACTTCTGCGGTTTCCACCTATTGTTGGAAGCCTATAAAATGAACTCGCCTGCAGTACGAGGCACGACTATCAATTTTGCTATGCCACTTTACTGTTTTCCCTTGGGACCGTGACCATTGGCTGTTGGTCCCCAAGCCCACGGTATGCCATGAACTACGATATGAACTTTATTATGTAGGAAGAGGAGAGACTTTTTCTCTGGTGCCACATTGATTAATACAGGACTTCAGTTTTGTGTGTGCCCAAACTATGTGTTGAAGATCGACCTCAGTTTCTCATATACTGGATTCAGTTAAGTATTTCATTGCAGTTCGTTATATAGAGACCTAGTTTTTCTTCAGAGACTTTGTTAAAAATTGCGTTATGTATTGACTATTATATTATTTGTGTACGAATGTTAATATTGTAATATATTAATACAGCACTCTTTTTGCACCCATATTTTGGTTACGTATTCATTTGAGGAGAATGTGTCTGAGCATTTATGTAACGGTTCAGCCTGAGTTGTTTGTTTGGTGTGAAAAGGGACCGTAACAACATGTACCATCCTGGCAGAGGCAAAAATCATTAAAAGACAGATCACATATTCAGTGACATTGTGCTGGTCAGACACTGAACGTAGGAATGTATATTCACATGGTGTTAGCTAGAAAACATATGATCCAATGTTTTTTTACATTTTCTATAAACATTGACCAGACACCCCCCCCCCCCCCCCCCCCCATCCTGAATAATATTCCCTTCTTATCAAGTCCGAAAATGTTTGGCTGATGGATGCATATTTCAAAACCTATCAGGGAACTAGAAAGGACTGAGAGAAATTAAGCAGTGGGAGTTGCGCTAGTTTCTGATTTATCATGCGTGTGCGTCCTGTACGAGACGAACCCCGACAATGGAAAGACAAAATGGTACATGAAATTTTGGTGGCTAAATAACATCTTCATATAATGTAGTATTTATGATAATTACCTAGAATACCAGACATGTCTTGCATATTATCTTGTCACTTATAATGTTAACTAACTCCCCAAACACGGGTCCCCCGTTTATGTGTATAATGATGGAGGATTCACTGGGAGTTTTGAAGTACACACTCAAGAAGTGTGTTTTATGATATTTTTTAAAGCCATATTTGACATTTTTGTGTGTTATGTGCACCAGATGAGACTTGTTTCAGGTCATTCTGCTCCTAGTTTCAGCGGGCGCCTGCAGATACATTACTGGTTCACTCGTCCACAAAGTTGTATGGATGTAACTTGTGTAAGGAATGTCAACTCATGACCACAACAACATGCGTGTGTGTAAAGTCAATAAACGTGCAGTATTGTTGATCTGCCATAAACTAGCATTACTTAATTTTTCCTTTAACAGAACTTTAGAAACTGGGCTTCAGCCTACCGCCGGTACCTTATGCACAATGGGTGTTGCATAATAAATTGATTCCTGACAAAGGCCGATACATATTATTTTCCTAAGAATTCCCGTATTTAATTTTGCTCATAACTGGAGTCTGTTATATTAGAGGAGGAGGGGTCCTGGGAACCTGGGTTACCCGCCTGAATGGGGGTATGGGGAGCCCCCACCTTAAGCTTAATTCTTCTGTTCAAATAGTAAAAGCTAGGTTCCCCATTTTTGCGATAGATTGCGCTTCAATCACGGATATATATGAACAAAACTCGCCCCTGTTGGTATCTCGTCTTCACAGCTACCTTAGTAGTGTGTAGGGCTCCTAGTCTAGAGATCGTAGGTTTCGATTCCCAATTCAGGCAACTTCTCATGTTTAGTAGTTGTTTATGTTAATAGAGTTGATATGATTGTAGGGACATCTACAGGGAAAGGTAAGAGTTAAAATAGGGAATGAGAGGAGAGAGTTTTATTTATATTTTCATGTTCCTCAATAGAAGCATAGCTCACTTTCTGTAGTGGCTCCTTTCCTTTAAATCAAGTTTGATGTTGATTTATTTCTATGTGAATTTTATAAAAAAAATCTGCATGTTGCAACATGTTGATAGAATTATCAGGATAGCTCAATGTGGGAGCAGGAAACTTAATGACAGACTATCAGTAATGAAGCTTATTGATTTTAGGCAGGTCACCAGTAATACACTTTTACCGAACTGTGTATCCCGACGCCCCGTTCGCTAGACATTTGAAGACAGGAAACAGTGTCACTATCACTCAGTCTATGTTTATCATAGAGACACTACAGTACTGCACGTTGCTGATCAATTATACAATATTGCAGTGTTACAGTACAGAAAACACGAAATCACCTGTCTCAGTGATTCTTTCTGGGTCTTATCTAGCTCATTCATGTTGTTTAGGTGTTGCTATGGGCCACGTTGTGAATCTGGTAATCTGTTCCGCTGAGACATCCACGGTCCCCAGCTGTGATGAACAGACCGTCAACCATGAGCCACGAAAACACACAGGCAATAGGTAGCGACCTCTGGTGGAGATTGAACATCAAGTAAACAAAAGCCGCGTGACGGACCAAAGAGGGCGGGTGTAATTCGCTGATCAACGCTCTGACCAGCCAGCGCATAATGTATAGGCCTACACGGCCGATGTTTCAGCAATTCAAAGCAACATTTTATCCAGTTTTCATTAACCACTAGTTCGAATCGGACTCAATATAACTAGGACCTGCTTTTGTAGAGTCCGATTCAATCGGGCTATTTACCACCTGATGAAAAGTGTAAGCTTTGAAAGCTCGTGAATAAAATAAGTCCAGACTTCGGCTGTTTTAATTTTATCGTATTCCCTACCAAGGGTCGTAACGCAAACATGCACCTGCGCGGAAAGACATTTTTTATTTTGTACCAAACCATTGGCAAGGTGAACAAGTAGCTGAAAATAGTAACATACATGAAACTAAACGAAATATTGAAATATATTACAGGGGGTGTTCCACCGACTCCCTATGTTTACTATACTAGTATTTTCCTATTAAAATGGTCAATAATTTTTAATACTTTCTGGCATTTAGCTTGGCCCTCATGAATCTCCTATATTTTCCTGTTATTTTGTACTGCACAACTGTGTTTCTGATATAACAGTGTTGCTATTGAATACATTTTATTCATTTGAATGCAAGTGTGCATCAGGGATGGCATGTAAAATGGCAGAATCGGGGTTTACACTGAGCGAATTAAGTGTGACTAAACTTTTGCTAGGCGATGATCGTAAGATGCATCTTTAGCGGAAAGGCAATTTTTTTCTGCTGAAAACAAACCTCTTTTAATTAATGCTTATCCTTTGGAAAGGTAAATATTTCACGACCTCTGCCTACACTGAACAAGGGGCCCATGGGTCACGTCGCTCAGCTGAATTTTGGAAAATTTCAGCAAATGCAAAGTAGGCCTATACTAATTTTTTAATATATATATAAATATATATATATATATATATATATATATATATATATATATATATATATATATATATAACTTTATAAGCACCTGAAATGCTAAAAGGAAATGGCCCCGCTAACCGGGGATAATAAAATATTAAATATATATTTGCACAACTAATACTGTGCACATTTATGGACTATATCAAAGGTGCAGGAGTCTCTCATGATCAAATATTTCTAGAAGTATCATCATTTCAGCAATGTGACAATAATGTGAATGTATACACTCCAAAAACAAATTTGTAAAAACAACCACAATATTGGTGAATTTTAACAAATTTGCTTGGTTAAAATGTGTGCGAACAATTAATTGGTTAAATTGGTCACATGAACCAGTTCCAGTTGGTCAGACTAGTTGACACGTTTATGTGTGCACTGTTACTTTCACTCCCCTTTCCATTTGTTTTATACTCCAGATTGATCGGAAATCTAGTTACATTTGCCTTTCTTCGGATTCGGGTTGCTTTGGTGCGGGTTTCAAGGGGGAAACACATATTCCGCCCGATCGTAGAATCGAACCTAGCTGTGACCGCTCGCATATACAAGTCAGACATTGTGCTCCTCAGCCAAAACCTTGCATCACTTGTAACTGATTTGCAGCAATTTTGTGTCTTATGTGGAACTGACCAATCGGTTTGGTCCGTGCTTGACCAATCAATTGTTAAAAATAACCAATATTTAATTTTTTTAAATCAACCAATTTTTTAAAAATCAACCAATTAAATTGGTTCAATTAATGCAACCAAATGGTCGACCAATAAACATTGGTGAAAATGACCAGTCAGTTTGGTTACTGCATGACCATAAAATTGGTTAAAATTACCAATGTGTTGGTTAAATCTACCAATATCATCTCAATCAACCAAATTGGTCAAATATTTGACCAATCTGTTTTTAGAGTGTATGAACACCTGTCAATTATAGCTCAAGGAATTAAGTAGAGTTTAGCCAGAATATTATAATAGCCATCTGATATATTTACTGAAATAAAATGCTGTAAAAGAGATAAAAAAAAGTCCATTTTCAAATGAGCATCAACTAAATCTGATAAGTATATATTGTACTGTGTAAAACATGAAAATTGTGACCTGAAACCATTTAATAATGCAATAAGGTAAAAAAAAAAACATTATGTGCCTAAGACTTATATGTAAGGAAACATTTGAACAACAAAAAAATGTGTTAATGTTATAAATATTAAGTCTGGATGGACAGAGTGGGGAGGAGGAGGTGGAGGGAGAGAGAGAGAGAGAGAGAGAGAGAGAGAGAGAGAGAGAGAGAGAGAGAGAGAGAGAGAGAGAGAGAGAGAGAGAGAGAGAGAGAGAGAGAGAGAGAGAGAGGAACATTCAACAGTGCTTATAGGAAAAAAATTGATTCATAATTATTATATATTCAATGACAGGGCTTAAACAGAGATGAACAAACAGAGCTTATCTCTGGATGTCCCATTCTGCTGAGGCAAGAATATAATATATATAGCTAATAGTTTATAATAATATAAAACTAATGGGCAAGTCTACAGGTGCAAGGGCTCAATGGAAAGGGGAGGAGGGGGGGGGGGTTGGGGTTAAAGGTGTGAGTTACAACAATACTGCATGGATATGAAATTTAAGGTGGAAAAGTTATTCATTATTATTAAATATTTAAAAACAGACAGAAAGGTGGAAAAGCAGTTAATCACTTTATTTCATATTCTGCTGAGGCAAGAAAATATTGAACAAATGTTTGCATGATTTTTTTTTATTTTATAAATTTTATACATTTTCAATATAGCACATATATCTGAATATATAAGTTGATTCACGATTCTAAATTGCATCACCATTTATCCCTAATTTTGTCAGATAAAAAAACATTATTCATTTATATGTATTTATTTTTTACCACAAAAATATATACATCTTTTACAAATTTGTAAAACAATAAATATCTGAAAATAAACTTGATTCCGAAGTTACAATTATAAATTACACCTTTATTTATCTATAATTTGGCTCATTCATTATCAAATTTATTCTTCTGATTTGTTTAATTATATTTTAATTTATTAGAATTATTCAAAAGGAAATTACACAATACTGACCTAATTTCTGGTATGTACATAGGAAATAAAAGAGGAATATTTATATAAAATATGATCAAAAACAGATCAGTGGTCTTGATATTAGGCAGTTTTTAAGTATAACAATAAGGTTTTAAATTGAAAATCGAGGCTTTTCCGTAATATCTCGAATGAATAAAGTCAAAGTGATCCAATTTTCGGTATGGTAGGCGATTTTAGGGACATATCTAACTGTATGCCGAATTTCCGATACGTATATCCAACGGTTTCAAAATGTGTGTTGTTCACGGCAGGACGCTCGGACGGCCGAACGATCGACGGACAAAGGACCATCGCTTTAGCTCAGATGATTTATAGTCAGCTGGGCAAAAAAACTAACACGGCTACACTCATTCCCTTTCCCCCCCCCCTCTCTCTCTCTCTCTCTCTCTCTCTCTCTCTCTCTCTATATATATATATATATATATATATATATATATATATATATATATATATATATATATATATATATATATATATATATATATATATATATATATATGTATGGCCCCCCGCAGGTCAGAGATAGCCCGCCCGGATCATTTCACCATGTTGCGCCACCTCCAGTCATGAAACCCTTGGCCCCACGCAGAAGAACCAAGACGGTTCAGTTGATCAGAACAGACGTGTGTGACCACAGAGATCCACAATCATCCGACAGCTGTTTTTCTGCCTTCTGCTTTTCAAGTTCTCAGGAAGGTTAAAGCTACAATAATATATTAATCATTGCGGGCGTTTAAAATTTGCGACGAGGATGGGAGGCAAAAAAGAAAAGTGCATTCATAACACGTATTGGGCTGTCCGAACACGTTCGAATGGGGCTCGGTCTCTACGATGCCCCCGCTACATTTATGGTCTTGCGGGATCCTATCTAGTATAAGGTATTGGTTTATTCAGATGACGTGATAGTGTTTTGAGACTCCTTTGAAAAACCTGTGTCCAATTTAAGAGAAGCATTTGAAATGTTTCGACAGTTTTATATAAAATTTAAACCTAAGAAATGCTCCTTTCTTAAAACAGAAGGAGGGTTCCTAGGGAGCATGATAAGTAGCGATGGGATTGCCATAACCCCTGAAAAGAGATGTGCAATTTCAGCTCCTGAAACAAGTCCTGGTTTCAGCGCCTCGCTTAGCATTCCCCTTACCCACAGGTCAGTTCATACTGGACTGTGTTGCGTCCGATATTGCTGTCGGTGCCGAACTGTCACAAGTCCAAAATCTGGTCGAAAGAGTCATCTCCTACGCTAGTCTGGTCTTGTTGCCCCAGCAAAGGAAATACTGCACCACCAGGAAAGAATTGTCAGCAGTATAGTCCGCTTCTGTAGACAATTCCGTCGTTATTTGCTGGATCGGCCTTTTCTTATCCGCACCGACTATAACAGTCTTGCATGGCTAGCGCTTTTCTCATATATAGAGGGACAACTGGCAAGATGGCTTGAGGAGCTAGGGCAGTATGATTTTCGAATCTTACATCGCCCTGGCCACAAACATGGCAACGCTGATACTTTGTCGCGCGTCCCTGATCGTATACCAAGATGCAATTATTTTGTAGCTGGTTTGAGATTGAGTGACCTGCCCTGTAGGGGATATACTTAATGCACCAGGCCCAGTCAGCAATGGGAAAGATTTGAACTCGATGTTGATGACGTAGTAACCATTGCTGTCCGGCCTCCGTCAGATACCATGCTCTTTTATAATGTTCAGTCAGCTGAGCTTGATGCAAAGCTCGGAGAAGTGAAACCTATAGGGGATGTACCTACTATGTCGGACCTTGAGGTCTTAACTCGGTCGGACCCGAACTATATGAGTCTATCTCTGTCCACAGAGAACACTCCTTCGTTCAATCGGCGAAGCTAGAGAACGAAGAGTGGAATCCAGAGACAGAGATCGACCATTGTGACCCATGCATCCCAGTCTATACATTCCATGTGTTAACTGCCCATGACCTTGGCTCCAACGCCGAGTCCAGTCCGGAGGATACTGATCCTGAACTGATAAGTAATGTTAACCGGGTTGAATGTTATCCCAAGTCTCAATTAATAGAATATCAGCGCTAAGACCCTGATATTCGTCTTATATTTGATTGGCTAACTGAGAAAGGCCCGTCGCAAGCAGATTGGCAGTTGAATAGCATCAGGAACCTGATGAATAGAGATGCTACAGATCTTTGTCAAATCATGTAGTTCAGGCAACAGAAGCAAGAAACAGTGTAAGAAAATGAGGGCTCAGCTTAAAGGGTACATCTTGACATAAGTCCGTTCACTCGCAGTGGGTCTAACAAAAAATACATTCTTATAAAAACAGACCAGTTTTCCAAATGGGTAGAATGTGTTGCTCTGCCGGAACAAGGAAAAGTTGTGATGGCAGAAAAGTTCTTCACTCACCTCACTGCAATATTCGGATGCCCTGTCAGTATTCACACAGACCAAGGGACTAATTTTGAATCTGGACTCTTTACTGCCTTTTGCCAGCTGATGGATATTGCCAAGATGCGAACAACACCTTATTATATGACCTCTAACGGACAGGTAGAGCATCAAAACCATACCATCCTTCAGATGATCTGGTGTTATAATGTGGATAATCCTAGGAATTGGGACAAAGACCTACCAATTTTGAGCATGGCTTTACGTTCTTTAGTAAACAGATCCACTGGTTATACTGCTAACATGGTTATGCTTGGACGGGAGATTTTTCAATCTGCCAACCTGTTGATAGGTACCATCAAAGAAAATGTAAAGGCACAGACAGTTAGTCGCTGGGTCACGAATTTGGTTACTCGCATGGCTGACGTCCATCACGAGGTCAAAATACAACTGAAGGCCAACCAAGAATACCAGAAACTCCACTGTGATCAAAAGACGAACGTAAATTTGTACATGTATATACCTGGAGACCGTGTATATCAAATTGACAAGTCTGTAAGAAAAGGAGTAAGTCCCAAATAAAGACCCGTTTGGAAAGGTCCGTATCTTGTGGTGAAAGAAATGCATCCCATCTACTGATTTAGGTCATGAAGATCGGACAAGTATATCGATCAAAACAACCTCAAGTTGAGTTCTGACAAAAGTCTTCCCCTCTAGCTTCAGAAAGCGGGTAACCAGTTCTTTCACGAGAAGGAAGCCTCAGACCGAAACCTGAGTGATCAGTCAATCGGCCAAGCAGGGACCGAGCCTCTTGATCCAGGTTTTGGGCCCATACCTTTGAAGGTACGTCACTAGGTACGTCACAAGAGCCCGAGGAGACATCTAAGGACGTCCCTGCAGCAGACGAAAGTTTACCACATACCCGATTACGCAGTGGCAAACTGATCTGGCGCCCCGCCTATCTAATATATATTACCTTCTGGATATAATTTTATCATTAAGTGCACGCCTCCTAGGTCAAAAGACTATCCTTAAAAGCAGGGGCGTCAATATAGGGGGGATGCGGGGGGGGGGGGATATATACCCCCACTTATTGGCAAGGGGGGGGGGGGGGATGGTCAATGTAATCATCCCCCCACTTTTCAGAGAATAATAGTATAATATTGCAAACGAAATATATTAATAAATAGAATTAAAGAATTTAAATCTATTTACTAAAAAAATGTTATATCTAAACCTTGCTTAGAATTCACAAAATAACTTATTTTCTAAAACATTATAATTATTTGAAATATGATTAAGTATATATATATATATATATATATATATATATATATATATATATATAGTTGTATATGCCACTCACAGACGCTGAAAAAGGTATATATATATATATATATATATATATATATATATATATATATATATATATACACAAAGTCACCCCCCACCCTGGAAGAAAAATTGATGCCACTGATTAAAAGAATAAAATTTTAATGTTATCTTTTTGTCTTCTTTGCAGACGTGGGACCAAAAATTACCATAGATATATAGAGATAATATGAAAATAAATATAATGGATATCCAGGTCGAATGTATGTTTGTGCCGGATTATTAAGAAGAGACACTGGAAACTCCACCTGTACGTGTCCAAAAAGTGAAAAAGACAAAATAAAAAACGGGTTCATCAGTGCCCACTATGCGAAGAGCATGATTCTCACCTGCGATGGCACGTTAATAGGAAGGCACCTATCATGGTGGTTTCCTGCCGAAATTGCGTGCTGGCCTTGTCGTGTCCAGGAGGGCCATTCATCATTCCTCCGTGAACATGTATGACTCGGGATCTTCGAAGGCTGAACAATGGAGCCATTGGATCCAAGGGCATATGATCATCTTTCAGCGGCGGAATGGACAGGCGTCTCTTGAACATCTGATACAATACGTGGTCAGATCTGCCTGCCACACACAGAAGGATCTCACTCCAGATGATCAGGCAAGGCTGCGTGCTCTCTCCTCTGACCATAATTGGACGGTCCCTGAAGGTCAGATTATAGCCAATCCTCATAACTGTATCGCTGGTCTCGTACATTGCATGGGAAACTCTGATCCACCTAGCACAGCACCAGTCCGTTACTTTCAAGAAAAGTCTGCCTGCCCTCGAACCCTCCTGGATTCCGGATATAATCGACACGAATGCGCACGTGGACATGCTCGTCATCCGGAACCTGGAGTCACTGGTTTCCTTTCAGGGACGATGTGCGTTAAATCACATTGTAACAGGGATTGTGGCAAACTTTGTGTATCGGTAACACTGACCAGATTACACTACCATCAAGTCAGACCACCAGGTCAAATGTTCATTTGGTGTACACCCCATGCTCCTCAAAGCCCCTCACCAGGCTAATCACCTTCTCCGACAGATGCTGGACATTCCTAATTGTGTTGCTGATGTGGAGGTGGGTTTAGATTTTTACACTGCCAGCCGTGGAAGCCATACTGCTCAGTACCGTTTTCTTGAAGGTCTATTCATCAGTGTGGACATGAGCGGTAAAGTCCTCATCCTACATTGCCGGGATTCTGGAGATGGTACATCTAAGCATCAGGTCCTTCGTCTACTCCAGAATCACAATCTGCAAGAACAACGAAGACATCGATATTGTTTTACGGGCGATATATCTGAGGCAACTAAGTGGCTTGCCACCTTGCCAAACCTTTGGTCTTACTACTTCATAAGCTGAATCTTAACGCGATTCAGCTTTATGGAAAGTTTTGACGGGTCTTAACCTGGTCCCATTTTTTTCACTAGTGAGTGTTGTTTTCACTAGTATGTGTCAAATACCTTGATTCAGTCGGCTCAGCTGGAGAATCGGGGTCTTTACTTTTTATACTTTTGTTCTTACTGCGAATACGGATAAGCATCCAGAATCAGTCGGCATAGCTGTAGATTCGAGGCTGCTTTTGGTATCTCATAAGCGCTAACCTGTAATCCATTCGGCTTAGCGGATGGTTTATTATTTATCTATTGATTTCTTACATTTACTATATCAATCTGCTAGTTCTCATGATTAAACACCTGATTCTCCCCCAGTGGACCTGTTTTTAGAAGGGGGGGGGGGCAGAATGTTGTAGATTTTGCCTGCAGGATAGCCCCCCGCAGGTCGCAGATAGCCCGCCCTTATTATTTCACCATGTGGCGCCACCTTAAAATCAGGAAACCCTTGGCCCCACGCAGAAGAACCCAGGCAGTTGATCAGAACAGACGTGTGTGACCACACAGATACACAATCATCCGACCGCTGCCTTTCTGCCTTCTGCTGTTCAAGTTCTCAGGTAGGTTAAACCTATTAATTACTGTGGGCGTTTACAATTGGCGACGAGGATAGGAAGCAAAAGGAAAACTGCCTTCATAACACGTATTGGGCTGTTCAAACACGTTCAAATGGGGTTAGGTCTCTACAATGCCCTCGCTACATTTACTATACAGTCATCCGACCGCTGCCTTTCTGCCTTGTGCTGTTCAATTGAGTTCTCAAGTAGGTTAAACCTACAATAATATATTAATTATTGCGGGCGTTTACAATATTTATATATATTGAGTCACACGGCGCTCTATGTTTATATAATGAGGCGAAACCGGTGGTGTATATGGGTCATTCTACAGAAAACGAATTCATGTCCCTAGCATTCACAGTGCCATAGTACATATATAAATCATCTGTCATTGTGCTTTCGGGATTTAATTTTAGTATCTTATATTTTCTGCTTAATTTTAGCTTATTTGTTTAGCGAAGTAATACCTAAAATGCTTCAAACCTATACTTAATGGTTCAAAGGTAATTAAAAAGTACCTGTCTCCAGGTCATAATAAAAAACTGATTATCCTCTTATTTTTATTAAAAACGGTATAAGCCTAAAATTTTTTTTCACTCTTCATATTTAATAAAATCATTTCTTAAAACCTCCACAAAATTCTTTACATCCCTCTAATTTTTCGACTTTTATTGCGAATAATGTGTGTCCCCAGATTTATTTCAACACCGTTATAAAGACGATTTGATCGCTATGACACGATGTTGATTGATTACTCCTTGTTTAAAACCCACATAAGTTGAAGTTACGTCACAGAATGACTCCACAAAACCTTCATTATCGGTATGTATTTTGTCATGTTACAACAGGAAATTTTCATAATTGTTTAAAAATGTTCGTAAATTTATTGCTTTTCGATACCGTTACCTATTTTTCTCCAAAATAATGGAAATATTTGTGCTTTTCTTAGTTTTTGAATATAGCTCACAATGTCAACACATACATATACTGAGTACTAGAAAGGTTGAAGGAGTAATTAAGTTTCTTTAAATAAATATCACATCTTTTTCTCAACACCATTATGCATCAACACCGTTACTTTTCACTTTTAACGGTGATGAATGTCAATGAACGGTTTTGAAAAAGGTGGCAGGATGGATGTAAGATCTAAATTCTACAAACTGGCATTGTTATTCAGGAATTTCATAGTTTTTATAACGATCACTGTGTTATGAATTTTTAGCTCAGCTGCCTGTTAGTCATCTGAGCTATAGCGATCACTCTTTGTCCGTCGTCCGTCCAGCCGTCCGGCCATCCGGCCGTCTGTCCGTTAACAGGGCACAAATCGTAACCACTGGACCTTGAATCTTCTTTCTTTACATCCAGAGAGGTCCATGAAAAATCTCCTTGGAAACCTGGTATTAGGTCTCTCTTACCCATATCCTTTGAGCTATGGGGCCCCAAAGTACCCCCCCCCCCAGAATAGTCAAAAATTTCATACAAAAACTTCAATATCTCATTAACTACATCACTGATAATCATGATTTTTGGCATACATATTGATCATGAGATGTTCCATCAGTTCTTGCAGACTGGTGGTGCCACCTGTATTTTTCGATTTTTTACGAATTTTTTTTCTCTATTTTTGAGACCTTTAAAAATGTGGACATCTGTTAACAGGGCACAAATCGTAAAGACTAGACCTAGAATCTTCATTTTTGACATTCTGAGAGACCTATGTAAAGTCTCCATGGAAACCAGAAATTAGGTCTCTATTACCCATATCCTTCGAGATAAGGGGCCCCAAAGTACCCCCCAGAATAGTGAAAAATTTCATACAAAAACTTCAATATCTCATTCACTACATCACTGATGGTCATGATTTTTGGCATACTTATTAATCATGAGATGTTTCATCAGTTTCTGCAGACTAGTGGCGTCACCTGTATTTTTCGATTTTTACGATTTTTTTTTCTCTATTTATTGGGACCTTTAAAAATGTGGACATCTGTTAACAGGGCACAAATCGTAACCACTGGACCTGGAATCTTCATTCTTGATATTCTGAGAGACCTATGAAAAGTCTCCATGAAAACCAGATATTAGGTCTCTGTTACCCATATCCTTTGAGCTATGGGGCCCCAAAGTACCCCCCCAGAATAGTGAAAAAATTCATACAAAAACTTCAATATCTCATTAACTACATCACTGATGGTCATGATTTTTGGCATACATACTAATCATGAGATGTTCCATCAGTTTCTGCAGACTGGCGGCGCCACCTGTATTTTTTCGAATTTTTAACGATTTTTTTCTCTATTTTTGAGACCTTAAAAGATGCAGTCATCTGTGAACAGGGCACAAATCGTAACAACTGGACCTAGAATCTTCTATCTTGACATGCGGGGAGGCCCATGAAAAGTCTCCTTGGAAACCTGGAATTAGGTCTCTGTTACCTAGATTCTTCAAGCTATGGGGCTCTGAAGTACCCCACAGAATAATGAAAATTTGATACAAAAACTCAAATATCTGAAAAACTAGCATTGATCACCATGATTCTTTGCATGGATATTGATCATGGAGTATTTCATCGGTTTCTGCAGACTGGTGGCGCCACCTGTATTTTTTCTATATTTTACAATTTTCTTTCTCTATTTTTGATACCTTAAAAGATGCGGTCATATGATAACAGGGCACATATCATAACGGCTGGACCTAGAATCTTCTTACTTGACATGCAGGGAGGCCAATGAAAAGTCTTCTTGGAAACTGAAAATTAGGTCTCTGTTACCCAAAACCTCAGAGCCATGGGGCTCTAAAGTATCCCCCAGAATAATGCAAAATTTGATACAAAAGCTCAAGTATCTGAATAACCACTGCATTGATCACCAAGATTCTTTGCATGAATATTGATCATGGGATGTTCCATCACTTCCTGCAGACTGGTGGCGCCACCTGTATTTTTTTCAGATTATTTCAAATTTTTTTCTCTTTTTTTTCAAACCTCAATGAAACTGTCATCTGTTAACAGGGCACAAATCATAACCACTGGACCTGGAATCTTCAAACTTAATATCCAGAGAGGTCCATGAAAAATCTCCTTGAAAACCTGAAATTATGTCTATGTTACCCATATCCTTGGAGCTATGGGGCTCCGAAGTACCCCCCAGAATAATGCAAAATTTGATACAAAAGCTCAAGTATCTGAATAACCACTGCATTGATCACCATGATTCTTTGCATGAATATTGATCATGGAATGTTCCATCATTTCCTGCAGACTGGTGGTGCCACCTGTATTTTTTTTCAGATTATTTCAAATTTTTTTCTCTTTTTTTTCAAACCTCAATGAAACTGTCATCTGTTAACAGGGCACAAATCATAACCACTGGACCTGGAATCTTCAAACTTAATATCCAGAGAGGTCCATGAAAAATCTCCTTGAAAACCTGAAATTATGTCTATGTTACCCATATCCTTGGAGCTATGGGGCTCCGAAGTACCCTCCAGAATAATGCAAAATTTGATACAAAAGCTCAAGTATCTGAATAACCACTGCATTGATCACCATGATTCTTTGCATGAATATTGATCATGGAATGTTCCATCATTTCCTGCAGACTGGTGGTGCCACCTGTATTTTTTCGAATTTTTACCATTTTTTCCCCTTTTTTTCAGACTTCAATGAAACTGTCATCTGTTAACAGGGCACAAATCGTAACCACTGGACCTGGAATCTTCAAACTTAATATCCAGGGAGGTCCATGAAAAATCTCCTTGAAAACCTGAAATTATGTCTATGTTACCCATATCCTTGGAGCTATGGGGCTCCGAAGTACCCCCCAGAATAATGCAAAATTTGATACAAAAGCTCAAGTATCTGAATAACCACTGCATTGATCACCATGATTCTTTGCATGAATATTGATCATGGAATGTTCCATCATTTCCTGCAGACTGGTGGTGCCACCTGTATTTTTTCGAATTTTTACCATTTTTTTCCCTTTTTTCAGACTTCAATGAAACTGTCATCTGTTAACAGGGCACAAATCGTAACCACTGGACCTGGAATCTTCAAACTTAATATCCAGGGAGGTCCATGAAAAATCTCCTTGAAAACATGAAATTAGGTCTCTGTTACCCATATCCTTGAAGCTATGGGGCTCCGAAGTACCCCCCAGAATAATGCAAAATTTGATACAAAAGCTCAAGTCTCTGAATAACTACTGCATTGATCACCATGATTCTTTGCATGAATATTGATCATGGGATGTTCCATCAGTTCCTGCAAACTGGTGGCGCCATCTGTATTTTTTTCAATTTTTACGAATATTTTCTTTATTTTTGAGACCTTCAAAGAAGTTGTCAGCTGTTAACAGGGCACAAATTGTAACCGCAGGACCTAGATTCTTCTAACTTGACATCAAGGGAGGTTCATGAAAAGTCTCTGTGAAAACATGGAATTAGGTCTCTGTTACCCATATCCTTCGTAGTAAGTACCCCTCAGAATAATTACAAATTTTATACAAATTTAAACTGCAGTATCTGAATAACCAATGCATTGATCTCCATGATTCTTTGCAGGCATATTCATCATGGAGTGTTCCATCAGTTCCTGCAAACTGGTGGCGCCACCTGTATTTTTTTTCAATTTTTTAGGCATTTTTTCTCTATTTATGAGACCTTCAAATGAAATGGTCATCTGTTAACATGCCACAAACTGTAACTGCTGTACCTAGAATCTTCTTACTTGACATCCAGGGAGAATAATGAAAAATCTCCTTGGAAACCTGAAACTAGGTTTCTGTTACCCATATCCTCCGAGCTATAGGGCTCATAAATACCCCCAAAAATAATTAAAAATTTGATACAAACAAAAGCTCCAGTATCTGAATAACTAATGCTTTGATAGCCATGATTCTTTGGATATATATTGATCATGGAGTGGTCCATCAGTTCCTGCAGACTGGTGGCACTACCTGTATTTTTTTCAAATTTTTACGCATTTTTTTCTATTTATGAGACCTTCAAATGAAGTTGTCATCTGTCCAAAAGCCCACTGAAACCCATTTCTAAGGACTTTTCACAAAATTCATGATTTGTTTGCACTCTGGCAGTCATTTTGCTCATTGTTCAACATTCCTTGAATTCAGCTGAGCGTCATGGCCCATAGGCCACTTGTTGGAGTCATCACTCTCCCCAGTTTGTCCAGTTCCCTGTATATTGGGGAGCTTCCCAAGAACCCGTGTTTGAGGACCAAACTGTGACAATTGAAAATAAGCGTTGCATTGTGCTTTGGTGACACAATGTGCTACCAT
Source organism: Sipunculus nudus (assembly GCA_026874595.1). NCBI lineage: Eukaryota > Metazoa > Annelida > Sipuncula > Golfingiida > Sipunculidae > Sipunculus > Sipunculus nudus. Next base: position 51,613,924 of record CM049312.1, read on the forward strand.
TCCATTAAATTTTTAGCCAAGGGAGCATTATGATACCTGTCGATTTGGTATGGAACAACACATGAGAAAATCTCAATATAAATAAATGCAAATTAATATGCTGATGATGTTGCATTTTGCTCTACTCTAGGAATTACTAAATGTAAATCAATACAGTCATTTTGGTGACATTACATGTAAACATCTTAGATAGACATGACTATATCAAATCTAACATTGACAGTTCTACACTGTTTAATGTGTTTTTTGTAAGCCTATTCCTAACCATATCAATAAGATAGAGACACTATAAATTGTATCATTTTACAATTATGACCCATCAATAAGAGACAGTTATAGGTTACTACATACATTTTTTTTTTTGTTTTACAACATATACATGCAAAATGTTCTGAAATGCCACATATTTACATTGGGCATTTACAATTCAGAGTCTCTCGTTTAGTTTTTCATTACCTCAGGAAATCTTCGGACTTTTGGTCTTCCAATGTCTTCTCCGCTGGCTTGGTTGGCTTCCTTTTCTTCCTGGAATCATGGTATGGGAGGTGATGCAGAAAATTGCGATAGAACTGCGAGTCTGCTTCTAGGATTTGCAGGAACATAGCGAGGAACTTGTTGTGTGATAACACACAGTGCACGTGGTATGGCCATGCCGTAGTATTTTGTTGACATAGGGCCGAAGCTGGCTTGTCCCGATATTTATTTATTTTTTTGGTGTGGCTGGTCCGAAACAATGATGATCTCAGATTGAGATATCACAGCACTTGTTTTTTTTTTAGCGAAAACAGTCATTTTAGCAACTTGAAGGCACTGTTAAAGCACTGAGCTGGTTTACAGTGTCCTTTTGGTTTAAAGATACAGAGAGAGTCTTTGATCTTCTCAAGCAGAGTACTGAGAAACTGCAGCCAAGTTTAAGTTTGAAGAGAGAGTTCATAGCAAGTTTGATGCCTGCAGCAGCAGAGTAGACATTCTTGATGTAAGGCTGTGATGCTGTAGACATATAGGTTGAAGTTCCAGTGCAGTTGTGAGATATGGGAGACCAGTCAATGGCACCTGTGGCTGTGAGGGGGGATCTTCATTCTTCACTCCAGCTGGCAGTATTGTTGGTTTTTCTGGTGCTGATGTGCTGGAAGTGAATCCCGGTTCATCCACCAAAATGATACAATTGGGGTGTTGGGGGATGTACCCACCCGTATCACATACGTTTGCTGATGTTGGTGGCAGACAATGTTCCAAGACCAGTTTGATGATAGAAGTCTTTATTAAATAGCAAGAGTTCTGGGATAATCTCTGCTGAGGTCTGCCGGCCTGGCAAGAGATTGTCCGTCTCTCTCTGAAAGAGCCGCCCAGTCTCCCTCAAAGCAGGCACAACAGATAGTTTTGTTAATGAGATGTCATGTGACATATGAGACATACATATCAATTTTTCTGCATTTCTTCATAAAAGCTAAACCTTATTGGATGACCCAAAGTAAGTCACAATTACATCAAAGTTGTAAAATGACTTTATAAGTTTTGCCAGAATCTATTGGCTGAAAGTATTCTGGAAAATCCCAAGTCTGACCTGACATACATCCAGTTATAGACTGACCTTCAGTGCTATTTCCAAACTCGTATAAACATAATCTGCCTGCCTCATCATAGAAACCAATTTAGAGCTAATTTGTGAGAGTACATTTAGGCTCTACAAACATACTGAATTACCATTAGATACCTGGTCGTCTGATGACCATTAATAATTCTTTAGCTCTATCTGAATATCAGTCCTCATCAATCTCCGAAACTGATCCTTGTGTTTGTCACTCTGTGAATTTTAAGTTTTAGTTTGATTACGAATATTTAAATTTACCACTTCATAACATACTACCATTCAGATAATAAAATTTCCTTTTGGTGAATCTCTTCCCAGTCAGCTGAGCGTCATGACCCATGGGTCACTTGTTAAACATTAAACTTTAAAATATTTTATATGAAGTCTGCTTGCTTGAAGTAATAATTTTGCCAATGATAACATTTCTTGTAATTCAGCACCGTTATCCTTTTTCAACACCGTTATATGTTAAAAAAAGACATAATTTCAAGAAAAAATGACTTGAAACTTATCAGAAATTGCTTTTATCTCCTGAATTTTTATTTACCGAGGTAGATTGCTAAATTTACCTTCTATTTATTGTATTATACCTTCTGTTGGTTGCAGTTGTATTTTGTTTCAGGATTTAAACGTAAAATATACATTTATATACATAAAATATACATTTTACAGGGTTAAAATATATTTATTAATAATAAAATACATCGTAAAGGTGAGCCTTTCTTATTTTTTCAAAATTATTTATGTGGGACCATGAAATTGGCATGAAAATATCCAGCTTAACATTTCAAAATAATTTTCAAGCATTGCTTAAAGTCTGTAACGGTGTTGAAAATGATGATACTCATGGGGCATCAAATAAGCAAAAACTATAATTTTTCTGTGCTCTGCTGAAATTAATTTCATATAGTTTACATTTTTTAATTCCATTTGAAACTCTATAAAATAAATATTATGATAAGTTTTTTTTTAGATGTTTTACATGCTGAAATGGGTCTTTTTCGTAGAATAATCCACATATATATATATATATATATATATATATATATATATATATATATATATATATATATATTTGGTTGAACTGTAGCAAATAGGTCATACTGGTAAAGCCATTTTAAAACACCGTGACAAGAGTTGTTATCGGTGCAATCCAGGAATTTTTTTACGGCCATGATTCGATCACCTGCATGTTTGTTGGTGGCCAGCATGGTATCTACCCGGCAACCTGACATCCGACATCCAGATTTTAGTAGCACAAGAGGGTAGAGGTCAAGGACAGCTGGACAACCTTGGTTACATTATGAGCCAGGAGGTTCCGGGGGCTTGATGTTGTGACGGTACTGTATTTTACTTTTGACGTGTTCAGCTGAAGTTGTCAGTGCTATGAAGCAAGATTGAATTGCTTCCGTAAACATGAGATACCCAATTATTTACCTGATTTTCATCGAACGAACGAAAGTGTAACAAAGTCCAAATCATGTACTACAATTTATGTACGTCTGGTTATGAAACTATAAATGAAACCCTTAAAAATTTAAACAGGGTTCAATATGGAGCCCGGGTCACCTGGTGTGTAATTCTCAGCCTTGCACCAAGGCAAAGGGTTCAACAGCTGAACACCTGACAGTCTTTATTTCAGTTACTTTAACTCGAGGTGCGGACCGTACCACCCCTAGTGGTCCAGTCCATCATATAACGGTAATAGTGTAGTTAAGGGTTTTTTTTTATATAAAAGGCCAATATTGCAATATTTAACGCAAATTATAAACAAAATTAATCTAATACTTATAAAAGGAATTCAGTTCACGTTTGTTCGCAATGTTCTCTAAAACCGCGCTGTGTACAAAATTGTGCAATACATCATTTTAAAGGTTATTATCCCCCCAGTGACATAGGCGATATGAAAATAAACAATTTAAAAAGGAAGTGCTTATTTGAAATAAGGGATGCTTATTTCCACTCCCCTTCGGAATGGAAATAAAGAATGCTTATTTCCGAACTTTCTCTATATATGATATAAGGTTATATAATTGTAAGTTAAGAAATTCATTTGTAAACATCAGCCCTATATAGGATCTAATGGCTGAATGTTATAAAAGATGGTTATTTGTCTTACCCTTAATGTCCAAAACTGGTGACAACTGCCTTTGTAGTTCGTTTTTCTTTCAGACAAAGTTCACTTATTTTGACACTGCAGTCATGTTATTCAAATTGTTCTGGATAAAATGTGGTGGGATAAATTCAAGGTCCAGTGCAACTGTCTAGAGTTTACCTGTACACTGAGCCAAGACCTGCCACCATGGCATTTGTCTTGGCATATGGAGACAGACTAACTGGCCCCACTGATGAGGTGCTAACCCTCTACTGATAAGGACTGAGCAAGGAAACAATTGTTGTCAAAACATTTATCACCAGCCTATCCGAGTTACTTTTAGCTTGTTCTCTTGCTTAATAAATAAATCTGTAATATTATTAAACAAACTAGTCCACAAATTTTAACTATTTGCAGAAATGTACATTTTATTTGTCCTAGAAAACTTGGTCAGAAATATTAATGTAATTTAACAGCAGTGTTCACTCTGGCAAATCATAATTATTTTAAACTTATGTTTCATACAATCAATAATTTTAACTTTGAAATGGCTGTCAATGTAAAAACTGAAACCTTAACAAGTGCATAAATGTATGATTAGTACCCCTAATGTCTCAATAATATAGTTGCACACAAAATAAAAATTTGTGAACAATAAATATAGGTCATGTTTATAGACTTGCTTTAAAATAGACAAAAAAAATGTGTCTAATTTTCAGAAAGCTCAGATGGTCAGACTGCACAAGCCTTTACCATTAGGGGTAGTGGAAATAAGCATCCCTTATTACCACTCCCCCAGGGGGAGTGGAAATAAGCATTCTTTATTTTATAATTTTTATAATATACATATAATTTTGAGTGATTTTACCGTTTTTTTACCGAGCACAGCCGAACTGCCTTCGGCAATCACTGGAATGAGTGCATCGTGGTCACTTCACCTCTAACACTAAGGACTATTGTTCATATGAGTAAAACTTGCTTTCAATGAGGGATTTGACCCACGTGCGTGGTCATTGAAAGAAAAAAATACATGTTTCTCGCTTTATGAAATGGAGGGTTCGACCCAGGAGGATAAATGACAAAACCTAATTCAAGGTCCCAATTTCAGGAACAGGCGTGAGGTTGGGTGGGGTGTGGTTGTGTCTGGGGTTTCAGGCCTAAAAATTTGTCTGATACGATGTAAAAAAAAACATTGCGGCGGTTGAAAATGAATACAGACCCTCTGCATGGAGTCCCTTTGGTTCCGCTTCTGCTACTTATGAGGTATGCATATTTCTTCTGGAACAGTTTCCTTGCAACGTACATTTAATAAATCTTTCATGTGTTCCTCACATCAACCTAATCTTTATACGGCCACCGTTAGAATCCAGTCAAATATCATCGAAAACCTGAATGCCCCCTTGTCTCATTCTGGTTCGCAATGTCAACACCATCACTGGCCAGGTCATCAAGGTAAACATACTGGGGTATAAATTTCTTGCCACGAAGACAGAACCACAAAATAAATGTTAAAAATATTGGAGCGACTGCAGGATCACTCATGCACTGTCTCCACCAGATTATGAGTTTATACGGACGGACGGTATGATGTTAAGGATTCATGTTATTTAAAAGTAAGTGGCAGAATTAAGATACAAACAGCTGTACATAGAAACGTTTTCTGTTCACAGAAGTGTTGTGCCTCAGAGAGGTGCGTGAGTTATTCTGCAGTTGTGCCAAAATGTTTATACATATCTTATCGAGACAGTTTCCCACTGAAAACCTATATTTTCTGTTAACTTTTAGAATAAAAAAAAATGAGCCTACATTTCACATCTCAGTTAATAAATCTCCCCAACCCCAGTAATAAGCCCAGTATACCGGGTCTATGAGCTAGTATTCTGTAATATAGAGGAGATGTATAGTTTTAGAAAGATAAGTGTTATATAATGAAAGGTGGTCTTGTATGAGAGTCATTGTGGCTTAAAAGTGCACTTTTTTGGCTCAAACTTTTATCTTTCGCCATTATGTTATGCATGACGTTCATGGTTTTTTTTTATATAAAAGGCCTATATTACAATATTTAACGCAAATTATAAACAAAAGTAATATTCTATAATAAAGAGGAGATGTATAGTTTTAGAAAGATAAAGGGTTATATAATTAAAGTTGGTCTTGTATGAGAGTCATTGTGCCGCATTTTTGGCTTAAAAGTTGGCTTTATTGGGTCAGATTTTTATCTTCCGCCATTACATTATGCTTGACGTTCATGATATCGCCAGAAAAACGAGCAATATTTGAGTAATTTATGTCATTATATATAAAATATGTTGGTTATTAAACTATATATGTCTTATTCTTATATAAGTATACATTTCATCTTATTATAGAACCACACAAATTTTGAAATAATGTGTTAACAGTTGGTAATATAGGCCTTTTATAAAAAATCCCCTAAACTACACCTTTATGCTATATCTGTAGTCTATAAGCACTACGGTCCTGTCCAGTTGCAGATTATCATTAATATTAATTAAAATATCAGGGTTCAACATTAACGGTTACTGCTTGTCCGGGGCAAGTGAAAGTTCCAGAAAATAGTGGAAGAGCCACTAGAAGTCTCCTCCTACTTGCCCGACTTGGCAAGTGGGTCCAACATACACCTTTACCCAAGTAAAGGCTTGAAAAAGGAACTGTTGCTGAATACAATCATATATATTTGTAGGGCAAGTAAAAATTCATTAAGGGCAAGTAAAAGTTAGATGTGCTTGCCTGACAGGGCAATTACTTTCAAAAGTTAATGTCAAGGCCTGAATATAGTAAAAAATAAGTTGTAATTTGTACTTTTTTTATCTGCTTGTATTCCACATAGTTTTTCATTACTTATGAACTCTAGTATTTAACAAAATCCACGAATATCAAATACACAGAATTGCCAAAAAACAGGAAATCAGGGAATTGGTAGTGCTGCACGGAATCCCCCTTGTCACACTGCATGTTGGAAAATTGCTCACCTTAAAGTACATTAAAAATGATGATCGTAAGTATTCAGTGCAAAGGTACCACCAAGTAAATGCCTACCAAACCCTCTTTACCATCTTTTACTCTGACTAAATCATAATTTTTGTAAGAAATGTCCGTAAATACAACAGAGAATGTGACCATTTATATAGTAAATATGTATAGTCCTTAAATTTAGTTCATTATTCACTAGAAGGCCTTGGGGAACCTTGCGTCTTGGTCCTTATTAAACTTCAGTGGGACACCAAAACATAAGATGATGGCACTCATTGTGATAACAAACTTTTATTCAGACTTTATACAGCATCAGCTAGTTAACAACAAAACCTTTAAGTAAATGATTCCAGCATTGATATTCGCACGGCCTGATCTCCCCTGGCCCTGCTGATCATTATTTATGCACACTGGATGGTCAGGATTTTAAGCTACAAGTGTCATTTTACAGCTGCCGTGGCAAAAAATGCAGATCTAAGACACATGCATTTAAAAGAAAACAGGAAAAAAAACAGAATCCATAAACTTGAAAATTGAATTTTACTCAATTTAATACACAAAATCAGTGTGCCTAGAAAGGCTACGCAATAAATGTATTTTTACAATCTGTACATGAATTGCAAGACCTAGGTTTGATTTTCTAATGACAACAGTGGAATATAAACCAAATTGTGCAGGATATTGACTGAAATTAACTATGAAATTTATCATGTGAATATAAGTTATGTTAAGTATAACTAAGGAGATAATTTCTTTAATTATATTTAAGAAACCTGAATTAATTAGAACATTTCATGGTAAACGTGTACGTCAACTTCTGAGGCTTTTCCACAGTATAAATTAAATAATTAAACATTATAAAAAAAATAATTTATTTAATATGATAAATATGATTCAATTTACATAAAAATAAGACTGTTACAGTGTTTGTGACTTGCATGACTTCTGCCATGATATATAAGTTTAATTGGAGATAGGAATTCCAATTATGACATATTATAAGGCCATTGGTCCTAAATTAAAATTTTTAGCTCAGCTGACTATAAGTCATCTGAGCTATAGTCGTGGTCCATTGTCCGTCGTCCGTCTGTCCGTAGATGTGGCACGTTTTGAAACCGTAAGACTTAGGAATCCAAATTCAGCATAATGTTAGATGTCCCCAAGATCTCCTACCAAGCCGAAAACTGGGTCTTTGCGACTTCGTTCCTTTGAGAAATTAAGGAAAAACCTCAAATTTTTATTAAAAACCTATTTTCACTCTTCATGACTGCCTAATATCAAAACCACTCATCTGTTTTTCCTCATATTTACCATAAATATTCTTCTGTATAGTTCCTATGTACATGCCAGAAATTAAGTCTGTTAAGTATAAATTCTTTAAGTTATGGGCCCGAACATAATAGACTTTGTAAAAAATCAGGAAAAATATTTACTCACTTAACATGAAAAATTTTGAAACTAGAGTCTATTTTCCCAAGTATATAACTATGTTTAATTAAGATTTAATTGTTTACCCAAAATTAGATATGAATTTTGTAAATTTTTTAAGTTATTAGCATAAAAATAAAATCAGTACCTTAAATTTAGCCCAACTTTGACCATGGCACGTTTTTCTCCTGTATGTACCATTGATTTAATTTTCACAGCATGTAAACACAAATATTTAATTTGTTTAAATCTGAAATTTGAAAATAAAAGCTTGAAAATTAAGCTAGTTATTGATTTTTTTTTCTTGAGGCTCTACTGTAGTCATTTGCTTTGATAACAGATTACAGATGCAGGGTCCCACTCCAGGTCACTGGAAGTCGGGCTATGCCAAGGTTTCTGATTTGTTACAGTCACTGGGGGAGACCCCCTGCTGTGACAGGTGTACAGTTATTCTAATATCACCACCCCAATCCCCCCCCCCCCCCCCCCCCCGGCAAACCCAACCCACTAAGTGTAATGCAGTAATTGTATCGGCCAAAACAGAGTTTTGAGGATACTATGTTTTCAGCTGCACGCCGCCGCCGCCGCCGCTTAGGTGTCCGGAGAACTCCTCCGTAACCGCTGGGCGGAATTTTACAAAACCCGGGATTATGTTCGGGTCATATGTGAACTGCTGCGCCCGGATTTTGTTTTGACCTCTGACCTTTCCTCTGCGCTCTGCGTCCGTTTGTGCGTCTGTTTCCACACATAAACCCACATATCTCGGGAACCGTTTGACCGATCAGGCGCCACCTACATTCACGTTTACGCTGCAGACATCCAAGCTCATATCTCGGGAACCGTTTGACCGATCAGGAAAATTTTTTTGCACAAATGTAGCCCTTGGAGAGCTTTATAACATACACAAAAAATGGTGGCGCCACCTGCAACCATGTTTGCACAGTGTCCATCTGTTTGTCTGCCTTGGGTTAAAATCACTCATATCTCTGCAGTGACTTGACTAATTCACCTGAAATTCGGCATGCGTATACATCCTGGATAGCTTTTCTGATTTTATGACAGGTGGCGCCACCTACTTTCACGTTTACGCTGCAGACATCCAAGCTCATATCTCGGGAACCGTTTGACCGATCAGGAAATTTTTTTTGCACAAATGTAGCCCTCGGAGAGCTTTATAATATACACAAAAAATGGTGGCACCACCTGCAACCATGTTTGCACAGTGTCCATCTGTTCGTCTGCCTTGGGTTAAAATCACTCATATCTCTGCAGTGACTTGACTAATTCACCTGAAATTCGGCATGCGTATACATCCTGGATAGCTTTTCTGATTTTATGACAGGTGGTGCCACCTACATTCACGTTTACGCTGCAGACATCCAAGCTCATATCTCGGGAACTGTTTGACCGATTGGGCCAAAATTTTGCATGTGTATAGATCTCACATAGCTCTTCATCATACGCAAAACTGGTGGCGCCACCTGCAGCCATTTTTGCACAGCTCCTGTCTGTTTGTCTGCCATGGGATAAAATCACTCATATCTCGGCAGTGGTTTGACATATCTGGCTAAAGTTTTGTAGGTTTATACATCCCCGACAGCTATCTTGATTTTAAGACAGGTGGCGCCACCTGCATTCTATTTTATGCAGCAGACATCCAAGCTCATATCTTGAGAACCGTTTGACTGATTCGGCCAAAGTTTTGCATGTGTATAGTTCCCACATAGCTCTTTATCATACGCAAAACTGGTGGCGTCACCTGCAACCATTTTTGCTCAGCGTCTATCTGTTTGTCTGCCACGGGCTAAAATCACTCATATACATGTAGTGGTTTGACTTATCTGCCTTAAATTTTGCATATGTATACAACTTGGACGGCTTTCTGGATTTTGTGGTAGGGGGGGGGGGGCAACCTACATACACAATTTGGCTGCAGACATCTATGCTAATATGCAACACTCTATTTCCCCTTGCAACTCAATCCATGCCTCACTTCACCCATTCCACTCTGATTTAGGTGGATACACGTAGTCGCTTGTTGACTACCCGTATTCTAGTTGTTATTGTTTTCACTGTATTTCCTTAATTGTAACGCTGTTTCCACTCCAATATACAAAAACTTTCCTTAAAAAAGTAATTTAAGTGTAATCCAGAAGATGCCATGTTGTGTTAATGTAGCATTTTTAAAGAAATTAATTTTCTTTTAAATGATTTTAAGAGATATAATTGAACCCATCAGTATGCTTAAATTTATAAAATATGAAGCACATTATGGATAAATAAAGACACAATTGAAAATTGTGAAATCTAAATCAAGTATTATTTTTAGATATTTATTGTTTTGCAGATTTAAAAGATATATTTTTGTGGTAAAAAATAAATAAACATTTGTATGCATGGTGTGGTGTTATATGACAAGATTGAGATTTATGATGATGCAATTGAGAATTATGAATCAACTTTTATATTCAGATGTATCTGTTTTATTGGAAATGTATAGAAATATAAACTTAAATTAAAAAAAAATTGATGTGATAAAAAAATTAGGATTTAATACAAACATTTGTTCATTATTTTCCTGCCACAGCAGAATTTGAGATCAGGCTTTGTTTGCCCTGTTTTATGTTGTTAATTAGTTATATTTCATCTGTATACATTTCATAAAAAAATACAGTCAAGCCCTCTTATTGTCATGTCGGTGGTGCAGCAATAAATTATGATAATAACCGGGATGTGACATTATGCGGGCTTCAACATCGATGTCCTTTTGAGTCATAGAAGAAGCGTTATGTCTCTAATGATATTAAATAAATCGTCTGTAAAAAGGGAACAGAAACATTTATGAATATTTTTATTGTACAACGGCATATCAAATTACGCTTACGCGCACCTGACGATTTCTTTCCTGCAAGTTTTGTGCCGCATGCCGCAATAACTGACAAAAGTTCGACTTGCCAACAGAAAGATACGTAGCGTCTGGGTCATGGGGTCAAATGTCTGGAAATATGTGGCACAGTTATAACGTTATGCGTAGGCAAACTATTTTACTTGATAATTCTTTTCTTGACTATTGCGCTTTTTTTTCCGGATATCTTATTAATGACACAAACTTCAATGATCTTCTTTATGATAGGACTGTTCGGGAAGAGGGCATCGTCATGCCATTGTAAACTTTCTGAAGTTTCGCCGCGTGTGAGGTTTTGGACCGGGTATCTCCTCCCGTGCTCACTAAACCTCCAGCTTTTCGCGGACCCTTAAAGGGGATTTCCAATCGTATGCTACGTTTAGAGCTCGCATCACATCATCTCGGCGAAACATCACTGAGGTGTAAACCGCGGCCTTTCAAAGGCCAGGAGTTTATTTTTAGCTCAGCTGACTTTCAGTCATGCTGAGCTATAGCTATCACTCTTTGTCCGTTGTCCGTCTGTCCGTCCGTCTGTCCGTTAACCTGGCACAAATCGTAACCGCTGGACTTAGAATCTTGTAACTTTACATTCTGAGAGGTCAATGAAAAATCTCCTTGGAAACCAGAAATTAGGTCTCTGTTACCAATATCCTTTGAGCTATGGGGCCCCAAAGTACCCCGCCAGAAAAGTAAAAAATTTCATACAAAAACTTCAATATCTCATTAACAGCTTGACTGATGGTCATGATTTTTGGCATACATATTGATCATGAGATGTTCCATCAGTTCCTGAGGACTGGAGGCGCCACCTGTATTTTTCGATTTTTTACGAATTTTTTTCTCTATTTTTGATACCTTTAAAAATGTGAACATCTGTTAACAAGGCACAAATCGTAACGACTGGACCTAGAATCTTCATTCTCGACACACTGAGAGACCTATGGAAAGTCTCCATGGAAACCAGAAATTAGGTCTCTGTTACCCATATTCTTTGAGCTATGGGGCCCCAAAGTACCCCCCAGAAAAGTAAAAAATTTCATACAAAAACTTCAATATCTCATTAACTACTTGACTGATGGTCTTGATTTGTGGCATAACTATTGATCATGAGATGTGTCATCACTTCCTTCAGACTGGTGGCGCCACCTGTATCGTTGGATTTTTTATGAATTTTTTTCTCTATTTTTGAGACCTTAAAGGATGCTGTCATCTGTTAGCGTGGCACAAATCGTAACGACTGGACCTAGAATCTTCATTCTTGACACACTGAGAGACCTATGAAAAGTCTCCATGGAAACCAGAAATTAGGTCTCTGTTACCAATATCCATCGTGATATGGGGCCCCAAAGTACCCCCCCAGAGTAGTCAAAAATTTCATACAAAAACTTCAATATCTCAATAACTACATCACTGTAATAGATTCAATTAAACAAATTTGTAAACTACTGAAATGTCAACAGTTAATCAAAAAGCCAACTGATGATCATGGTAATAGTACAGATCATTTGTTCACAAACTGCTCACATGCTTCAGTTTCAACATTAGGAAACACATGGTCAGGTCACAAAATATTATTTGAATCAATTTCTTGCTCATCAATACAAACCAATCATATAAACCAACCATGGCCTTTATTACCTCTTCCTCTTACACTTGATCTCCATTTGATATTATTTTAGATTTTTACCTTCAAGGTCAACTTCAGCTGAGCACAGTGACTCATAGGTCCCTTGTTTTTAATTATTGTCATAAATATAAAATCAGTACCATAAATTTTGCCCAACTTTGACCAAGGCACGTCTTTTTCCTGTATGTACTGTTGATGTAATTTTTACAGCATGTACATGTTAGTATTTGCTCTGTTTAAATCTGAAATGTTGTAAATCAAAGCTAAAAAATTAGGCCAGTTGTTGAATTTTTTTGGGGAGGCCTGATTGTAATCACTTGCATTGTTATGCCAGGGTACCTGATTTGTAATGGGTCACTGGGGGAGATCCCCTCTTGTCACAGTTGTACAATTATTCTGATATCATCACCCCCTCCGAACCCACCAACTGTTATGCAGTGACTGTAATTTTTTTAGCTGTATTTCCTTAATTGTAATGCTGTTTCCACTCCAATATACAAAACTTCTTCTTTAATTGTAATTCAAGGAGTAATCCAGAAGATGCCATGTTGTGGTAATGAAGCATAGTTAAAAATAATCAGTCGTCTTTTAAATAATTGTTGACAAAATATAATTAAACCCATCAATATGAATAAATTGATAATATATAAGCCAAATTATGAATAAACTAAGGTGCAATGTAGAAAGTGAAATCTGAATCAATTTGTATTATTTATATATTTATTGTGATGTTATAAGATATTTTTTTAGCGAACCTGTGAGCTTATGCAGTGGCGCAGCGTCGTCCGTCCGTCGTCAGCTGTCCGCCGTCCAGGGCTGGCTTTCCGCAATCCATGGCTCTAAGTCAGAATCCGTCGGAGCTAGCAGCTCCAAATTAAATGTAAGAATTAGTCACATGTGGAACTTGGTGCTCTGGAGCTTATTATTTGGTATCTGCATTAATTTGGATTTATAGAGAAACAGCTTAAAAACCTTTAAAAATCTTCTTCTCTGAAACTGTCCAGCCAAATTGTCCAATATTTCACAGAAATGATCCCTAGAAAACAGTCTCTCTGAAGTTTGTTCTAATGGTTCCAGTTTGGAGATTTTTGGCTGAGTTACAGGAGGTTGAACTTAGTCATCTGTCCAAAAAAGCACACTAAAATTAAAATCTTAGAAACGGCAAGAGCTATAATCACCAAATTTTATACCAATATTTGTCACATATGTCATATCTGATTTTGAGGTATTGGTGGCGCCACCTACATTGATGTGTTTTTTACAAGTGAAAATGTAATTTTAAACTCTTCTAGCTTATACACTGATTTATGATGAAACTGTTACGCTGATTGGTTTAAACTTTACAAGAATTATTCTATGGTAGGGTTCTGCCAGTTTTATATGAATAGATTGGGTGAATACAGTTTTAAAAAGCATTGTAGCCAATTGAAAAAGGCTTTCAGTATTTGAAAACAGATTTGAAAACATGCTGAGTTTCAGCAGCCAAGTCAAGAGGTCACTCAGTACAAACAGGTGGGGTCCAGACATCACCATGGCAACTGACCTGGCTCTGGGGGGTGTCTAGACAATGTGTCTAGATGTCTAGACACAGCGTCTAGACTTCTAGACACAATGTTTAGATGCAGAATTCCCAGATTATTGGAACTATATCTTTCAACTGTTTGAAAAAACTTGGTTTGCATATTAAGCAAATCGGGTTTATCGTCAGGTCACATGTGAACTGCTGCGCCCTCATTTTGGGTTGACCTCTGACCTTTCCTCGCTGCCCAGCATCCATTTGTGCATCTGTTTCCACACATAAACCTGCATATCTCCGGAACTGTATGACCAATCAGGCTAAAAATTTTGCACAAATGTAGCCCTTCGATGGCTTTATAACATACACTAAAAATTATGGCGCCACCTGCAACCATTTTTGCACAGCGTCCATCTGTTCCTCTGCCTTGGGATAAATTCACTCATATCTCAGCAGTGGTTTGACTTATCCACCTGAAATTTTGCAGGTTTATACATCCTGGACAATTTTCTCAATTTTATGACAGGTGGCACCACCTACATTCACGTTTAAGCTGCAGACATCCATGCTAATATGCAACACACCTCTCTCTATTCCCCTTGCCACTTAATCCATGCCCCACTTCACCCATCCAAATCTAATTTCTTGGGATACACAGTCGCTTGTCTACTACCCATATTCTAGTTTTAAAATGTCCTGGCCTGAAACTTGCAGGTCCAAAATGTCCATTTTGCTGAAATCATAATGACTAAGGTAGATATGCAACACTTAAAAGGATCAATATTAAATTTTAAAAATAAACCTCCATTCATACTCCCAAACTTTGCACAGGTGCGCATAAGGCCTGTAGGCCTTGTTTTGTAAAAAAATAAATACATTTGTATGCATAATATTGTGTTATATGACACAACGAGGGATATATGATCATGCAATTAAGATTCATGAATGAATGTATATATTCAGATATATATGTTACATTGGAAAGCTATAAGTATTAATGCCTGAACTTAGAAAGTAACTTTATATTCAGATGTTTAATATTATCACCGGGATGTTTTGGTATATGTTGGTCTGTTGATAAATAGATGACATCCCAGTGATGTTGAATATATAGATGATTTATTGAAGAAGATTCTATAGAAAATGACAATTACAAACTGGAGGTACTGGATCAACACTACTGTCGTTATCCCAACTGTGTGCAACTGGCCGTCCAAGCTAAGATGTTGATAAATCTGAGTTACTCTTATATTCAGGTCCAAAAACTACCCCCTGGCTTCAGGCTGGTTCTCCCTTTAATATTTTCCATGTCTCAACAACAGTTTATACCACGAAGCTGAATTAACACTTATTACATAATGAATATATAATCAAACTTGAGATATGCCAATTAATTATTGTTCACCTGCCAACATGCCAATCAAACTGTCTTGAAATAGAACCCATTTCTCCTTAACAAACCATAAGAGGTTCTCTAAATGCATTCAATGCAAACTTCATACGGGGTGGGCTGACCTAAGATTCCACATTAATTAATGATAGATTTTGATGAGGCTTGTGTATATGTGTGTTTAAGATGTAATTTCATATCATATTACTATCTGAAACACAACATAAAATGTTTACACAAATGAGGATCTAATGCAATCATTTGTTCATTTTTTTTCCTGCCCAGCAGCAAGGGAGCTTAAGTGATCAGCTTTATGTCTACCTCTCAGTCTGTCTATTTTGAAATATTCAGCAATTACCAATCACCTTTTTTTCCTGTAAGCACTGTTGAATTAAATTTCAAGTCCTGTAAGTGTATGCAGATTGTTGTAACTAACCCCTCCCCCTAAACATCCTTGCACCTGTGCACTGGGGACATATTGTTTTTATTGCAACTGTGTACATTTGATAAAATTTAATAAAAACTTTCCTTACTCATCAATACAAATGTAGCATATGAGCCAACCATGGCTTATGTTACCTTTTCTTCTCAGACATCTCCATTTGTTATTATATTAGAATTTTATCTTCAAGGTCAACTTCAGCTGAGCACTGTGACCCATGGGTCAATTGTTTCCATATGCTAGGATTATTCAACCCTGATAGACAGCTAAGTGCCATGACCCATGGGTCCCTTGTTATCACATGTTGAAATCCACCTAATGTTAATATTCAGCAGATCAGATACATTTATTATAGTTAACCTGCCACTTGACCATTCCAATTCAAAATCACATCGGACAGGTGATCATGTTGATCGGTAACTTATTAGCTCAGTATCTGTAAAGTTTGTATCCAGTGGTGCCATGACGATATATTCAGCTGGATATATAGACATATATTCAGGTCATTGTGAAGACAATCAATGACAAATGATTAACAGGCATGACAGATTCTAATGAAACGTTGTTTATGTACAGTAATACAAATATGGCCAAAACAACATAGGTTACATGTTACATTGTAATAAATACCCCATTGCATTATATAATCTGGTTGATTTGATCAGGAAAGACAGTGATATTAATATGCTATTTAGTTTATTAGGTTTCATTAATATTACTGAACTGCATATTCAGATTAACATCAGGGTGTTCAAGTACTGTTTTTATATTTTTCAGGCTGACTCCCAAGTATGAACTGCAGCTTTGGACAGTTTATATCTGAGCAGTAAGACCCTAAGCTGGTTGCCCAAGTGTCGACATCAAAATCAGCCCAGAGTCACTTCATCATGGAGAAGCAACCCTCCTAAGATCGCCAGAGTCTGGATTAAGAAAGGGGACCAGCCTCAAGTTTTACCTACTGAACGTGGAAGCACAGATACAGTCCCCGAGTGAAAAGTGAAAATGAAAAAGATCATGATTCTCATTTCTTGTTGCCTATTTAGGTAAAAGGTGAAAATTACAGTGCATTATATCCTTTTGGTATTTCTTCTGTTTGAATTTAAGACAACTCACATCGAGACAGCAGTTTACAGACTGTCATGATGTTAGCTTCAGTTAGCAGAGCACAGTTGTGTGCTTTCACTAAAACCGTGCCACTGTACCATGTCACAGTGCGTGGATTTGCATCTGCAACTGCCACAAGTTATTATGATATTCTGGGTATCACACCAAAAGCATCTGAGAAACAGATTAAAGCTGCCTACTACAGACTGTCCAAGGTGCACCATCCAGACATCAGCAAAGACACAGCCGCATCGGATAACTTTGCTAAATTAAACGAGGCTTATGAGGTGCTGAGTAACACAAGGACGCGCAGAGAGTATGATCGTGGGATTCTGAACCCACTTGATATAAGGTCTGGCCATCAGGCCAGTCGGGTAGATATTGAATATAGTGAATTTGCAAGAAGAGGTCAAACATTTGGACAAAAAAAGAAACCTCCAACTGGAAGGACACATATATACAATTTTGATGAATATTATCGAATGCATTATGATGATGTGAGAGTGAAACAGAAAACGGGTGATCTAAAGCGTGGCTTTAATGAAGAACTTCAGCAGGAAAAAGCTGTCAACCACAAGATTATGGTGGGCGTGCGTCTTATTAGTGGAGTCTGTGTGGCACTCTGCCTCAATGTGATATACGGAATTATACGTGGTCGTGATAACTGAAATTACAAGTCTAGGCAAACCCAGATGGGCTCACTTAATTTTTGACATCAAGAAGGCTATTTATTTTAGGAAATAATTAGTTTATCTAAGTGGGAGATAATTAAGGTTTATGCAGCGAGTTGTGTCACTCGCAGTAGAATGTGATGATGAACTACCTCATGAATTGAAATTTTAATAAATTTACTAAGTATGTGATTTAGGTCTTTAATGTCCTTTTCACTGATTGTTCTTGTGGGGTCGGGCAGTTTATTCTTTTAACCATTATCAGCTAGAACAATCATGTTTGTGCTTTATTACTGAAGACCATACAATAGCTGCAGTCACAAAACTGTTAGCCCAGCTGTTCAGTATATTATGTTAAATCGCACATTAAACATATGTCATTGTTTTGATACTCCGTGTATAGTTTATCAGAGTATTCTAGCCGGCACAAATGTCATTAACAGATTATGATTTTTTTAAATTTCAATTTTAAGTAAAAAACCTACCCACATAGCTTATATTCAGAGGAATACTGTATAGAATATGATAATTAAATCTATTCCACTTGATCTTGGATCATTATAGGGTTTTAATAAATGCACAAAACTGGTTGCGCCGCCTATGGTTTCTTAAGTTTCGGTAAAGGAACTCCTTTACATTGTAGGAACACACAAGTAGGCGTGAAAAATTTTTTAACAGCTTTTAAACAGTGGGGGCTTTGAGACAAAAGGCATTAATTTTGTCGTCATCTGGGTCACTTCGCTTACCTGGATGATTATTTTAGTCTTTTTAGGCCAAAAAATGAAAGGTATGGTTCTCAGGCACCGCCCGTATCAATTTTTAACCCCCGCATCAAAAAATTTTATTTTGATTTTCAATTCAAACTTATGAATTTTGTGCTGCAACCGCTCGGAAATTTCTTTCAAGGAGATAAAATCATACAATTTCCCTTTTTTATGTAGGGCTTTTACTTGTTTAGCAAAATAAATCTGTTATTATCATCCTTTTCCCTAATCGTTTATCATTTTTATCGAAACATACAAAAAAATTAAAAATAAAAAAACCGCCCGCCCGCATTGATTTCTGAAAAAAGGTGCCCGAGAACCATACCTTTTTTTTTATTTTGGCCTAAGGGTACTATTTTAGACTGAGAATTTTAATAATTCCAACAAAGGAGCATCTGGTTTTACCTGTTTTCTCTTTGTGAATTCACTTGTTTACCCACTATTTGATCTTGTGTTTTAATTTGAGGACAGTTGTAATGTAGGTCCACTATTCGTGTGTCACACATCAATAAAACTTAAAGGTTTCTGTTCCTCAGCCGAGGGCAGACCCCTTTCCCAACCTTCAACACAGACCTCTTTCTCGGACATTGTGATGATGGGAAATCTACCTCTTTAATCAGTGGTATGGTCTATCATCTTTAAAATCCAGTAACTGGTTACAAGAACATCGTCAATATTGCTGACCGAATAAACACATTGTGATAGCTATATTGATGGTGATATTATCAATGCTGTCTAACTGGTTCCCTAGGGCATCCGTCTGCGCCGTGGATTTGATGAAATATTAGTATATATCTGATAAGGATATGTGTATGTGCAATTTAAACAGAAGTAATTTACGTTATGACAAATTTTGAGTTTAAAGTTTTGACGGTTCAGACTAAAGTGGTCCCGGCCGTCCCTTAATCCAAACAGCAAGAGGTTTGTTAACTGTAAACAGCCTCTGGTGGAAGGCGTTGTTTTTACCGTACACTGTGTGACATGCTGATAAAGGTAACAATACTTATTAGTGTTAAAGAAAAAATAAACTATTTAAGATGTAAATCTTTAGTGTGTTATGTTATATAGATTTTTGGAGTTGTCTCCAATCATTTTTCTATGATTGCACCACCGGCACTTGACTTAATGTTGGGGGGGGGGGGGGGGGGGGGGGGGGCTCCCAAACTGTCGTTTTTGAATATCGTATCATTGTTCAATCTGGTTTTCCTGTTCTGAGTGCCTATTTTCCAAAAGTATAGAAACCATTTGACCGCTGAAAACGCCTAATATATAACTTTTTCACACATTTTGAAGCATCCCGCTTCCACTGGTATATCTGTAAAACGATGTACCAGAGATACTACTTTTTGGTGTCGCCTTGTAACATTCCGTTAACTTTTAGTGTCCCCGCAGTTTTTATTGTGTTTGCTTTCCTCTTGTTATCATATAATGGGGTGTAGACCTGCCGAAGGGAGGGAATGGGTTGGGCGCTTGCGAGGGGGCGAGTGTGTGAAAGTTATTCATATGCAACGGTATATGGTATAGGAATTGTTCATTGTCAGTCGTCTGTCTGTCCGACAGATTATGGTAATCTTAAAAAATATTAGCATAAGCAGGGTGAACTTAAAGCACTTATCAACAGTTATTTAAATAGTGATAAAAACTAACAATGATTGTAGAATACAAAGTTGTAAAAAATATATATTTTACAAGGAAGTGGATGTGACCCTATGGAAGTATAATTTATAACTATTTACCCCCATGTATTAAAATGGTCCAGCGTAGAAACAGCGAGTTCCTGATGAGGCGGATTTTTTTATGAGACCATAACATGTTGACCACTTACCACAATCCCCCCCCCTTCCAGCATATTTAATTTATAATTGAATTTATAAGTGTTTTAATTGAATTTAAATATAAAAAATAGTTTATTCCAGCACATCTAAAGCAGATACAGAATTTTTTTGAATTAATAAAAAAATTAGATAAATTCCCCAGGTGTTTTTTTTTTTTGTTTTGTGAGTTCAGTTTAAAAATTCCGATTTTACAGAGTATTTAATTTTGAAACCCTCGCAAATCGCTTCATTTTTTTTCGCTTTCCTAAATAAATCCTTCCAATTAAGTTTAGGAGAATTAAAAAAACTTTTTGTTGACATATTAACAACTACATATGTCAAAGATGGTATGTTTCGGACGAGTAATAACGGGGGAATAACGCTATTAAAGTTGTGGAGTTCAGGTGAAATTAAGTTTTAAGAAAATGGCCAAAAACTACATTCAAAAAGATAATTTGGTCTATACAGGTAATTAAGCACAACAACATGTTGACAGTCACATTAATTTGGACATGACAGTAGTTCTTAAAAAACCATGCCATAATATCATGGATTAGTTGACTATTTTGCTTCAAAAACGAATTAAAACGAAAGTTTATCACGTCACAAAAGCGACCTGTCAAACACCACATGTCCTGGATGCATGTGGCCGAGCTTACAGTATTGGCCGAGTGTCAAGGTGGGCTGAGTACCCGAAAGCCGTGACCGGCGCTTGAACATGTGCGCCGGTTCTAATCCGCGTGTTTGCACAGGTGCCACGGGAGCGGGGTCCATGACCATTCAAGGAGAACGAGGATTGATTTACTTATCACGGTTTACACCCTTTACAGGTGTTTGGGAGGTGAAAATAAAATTACTGAGCTTTTAACGGTCATACTCATCTCGCATACCCATAGGCCTACAAATTGAAATGACGTGAAGTCTTTGGTATATGGGTTCATAACTGAATTGAGATTGGAGCCCGGGTCGCCGGTGTGTAATTATCAGCCTTGCGCCAAGGCAAGTGAAGTCTTTGACTTGTTTCCTTGAGGGAAGCAGGCAGACGAATCAGATGATGGTTTGTAACATTGATACACCTTGCATACACATGCACGCCACAGAGAGACCGTTTTTATTTTGTAATAAGGTTTATTTATATGTAATCAATATATGATCACCAATTAAACATTCAACAAATAACGGCGTCCGAGAAAGTCTGGAGATTCAAAAGATTCAGCCCGTTTTTGAGTTCATTCAACATCTGCAGTTTACCAACGGGCATTCGAGATTTGTGTTTTCGTTTGTTACGTACGTAATATTAGTTTCTGCGACGTTGACAGCGCCGATGAAGAAAAAAACTTGCTAAAAACTTGCATAATCGGGGAAACCCGGTTAAACGGTCCAAATGGCCGAAACCGCAAGTACAAGGGCTATGAGTCTCGAAGCAATGTCGTTCACAGGATCGAGTTCGGCTCTCGAATGGCATGGCTGGGTCTCCGCTGCTGGGATCGGTGGAGGGAATGTAGGTTGCTTCTGACTTTGTGGCTGTGGATGCTGTAGCTTTCTAAAAAGGACAACGGCACGAGATCGACAGTGGCGCCCTCTGCTTGGCTTGGCGTGGCACTGCGACTGTTGGCTCAGAGAACAAGCTTAAGGAGCGCACAGGGCTGAGGTTTTGACCGCAGCAACCTGTAGTTGCTCGATGAGCGTATACTTCTTTTGGCTTGGCGACGTTGCATGCAAATCAATAACGATATGGTCGGCATATCAAGTAGCTTATTTTGAAATAATTTTGCGTATCTTCCGTTAGCCCAGGATTAGGAGAAATAACATTATGCCATATGCTAGTTTGTGTTCCAGTATACACGTCAAGAGAAAGGCCAATGTTACTACATTTTGACACTAACAGATCATTCACAATGATGTATGCGATCGACACTAATAAGCTACGTTCTGAACACAGCGCGTAACCCCTGGAGACCTTCCACTTACACGCTCTGAGAAATAGAAGGATTTTTCAGGTTTGGCAAAAAGCCAAACACTCAGTCATTTTGCGCTAGATAAACTAAAATCTGATTAGCGGCCATGCGGAACTCGTCAAACAAAATTTCATTGGCTCAGCGTGTAAACAACGATAGCTGCGTCCATGCGTAGCTCGTCGTACGGCACTGCCAGAGAGGAAATTTGCAAACAGTGGGAAAAATTAACCCCAGACCACACTAGCAAGTAAGTATAGAGACTGGCCTGAAAGGTTCCGATTGCATCCTCCGTTTCAACCGGGGTGGTTAAATATTACACAGGAGGGAATTCCACAGAGACAGCACCGCCTGGTGGCCAAATTTGACGGGCAACCGGGGTTTCGTGCAGCGGTTAGTATATAGTTTCGTGCAGCGAATAGTTGAGCATAGCGTAACCACTGCTTGTGGAGCGGAACTAATTTGCTTGAGTTGGGGCTGGTCTACTAAGCTAATCAGTTGTATGCTCAGCTAATTAGAATGGGCTTTCAAACCACATGCAGCATTCAACTCTGGCTGCCCCGTGCACGGACTCGGCCCATGAATTAATTTGTCACTTGCACCTTGCTATTGGTCAACTGACCTAGGCGAGGACCTTGGGTAAAATGATGGACAGGCCAGTGGCAGGGCAGGAGTTAGTTTACAAATACCCCGTCTGCTCATCGTAGTGTGTAATGAACAGAAATCACTTTTTTCCCACAAAATGCGACCGGCGACCTAAAACGTGCTTTAGTGCATTAGATCCGTCAAATATTCAACATTTAGTATACCTTAAATGTCAATAACAACATTTGTTAGGAATTTAGCCAGTCCTATAACCTTTATTGGTGCTACCTATAGCTTAAATAGCTTATATCATTCAGAACACGTGGAGTATGTTATGGCCTAATTCTTACAGGAGGTTAATATAACATAACCTGAATTCCCTCTCCTTGCGGTCGGAGCAATAACATAACCCCCAGATAAAACATGCTGATCCAGACGACCCCAAAGTTAACAACATACACACATTACACATTATGACAAGGCAGATTACGTGAAGATGAAGGAGATGCTTGATATTAACTGAGAGGGAGAGCTAAAGGAGATCCTGAACACCCGGTCCATTAAGAAAGCAGTTATTCACTTTCAAGATACAGTAAGCGTTATTATTCGTGATATATCTGGATCATAAGAAGGCTTTCGAGAAAGTGCGACGCAGAAAGCTTCTGGTGCAAGGGCCAGCTTCGGAATTACTGTTAAGGCACTTTACATGATCCGCAACTTCCTCACTACCTGGTAGACGTCAAAATGTGAGAGTCTGGGAAGCCACCTCAGGCTGGGAGCAGATACAGGGAGTTAAACAGGGATTTGCTCATAGATCGACACTGTTTGCCATGTACGTAACAGATATACCAAAACTGATACCGCGGCATGATTGGACCGTTTGCAGATAATGCAAAAAGTTAGTCCAACCATCCAGTATTACTCTCCAAGAAGATCTGCAGAACATGCACAGGGGCGGATCCAGAATTTATGAAAAGGAGGGGTCCACCCAAGGAGGTCTAAATAGCAAAACTTATTAAAAAAATCTATTACTACGCTTCGCTGAGCGAGAGCCCTAGAAGGTGATTTGAGCACATGCGCTTGAATTGCTATTAATATAGATTTCGGTTAAATTTGTTTCTTTTCTGGTTCATTGCCATAAAACATTTACTTATCTGGCATTTTCCCAGCGTTTTTCGAACTATATGGTCCATCTCTGTATTATTTACTTAATATTTGAGATAGGCTGGCACGAAGCCCCCGTTGTCAGACGCGACAGCCATGGCACATCAGTTTCAGGCGAAATTTGGAGTACATGCGTGATTGGTTGAACCATTGTTACGTCAGCGGTGTCACCATCTGATGACTCCAGTAGTAGACATACGAACCAATAAGAAAGTGCGTCCTTGGTTGCTATGCCATGGCTGTCGAGTCAAACAACGGAGGCTTCTTGGTGTCACGTGGTGTCAGCCAAAGTAAACAGCCGTGGATCCTTTGAGCTCTCGCCTTTTTTGACCAATTAAGGCAGGATTTCCTTGCAGAACTTACAGCAGCTTCTGCAGACTGTGAGTAGATGTGTTTACACAAATACTCAACGTTATTCTTCGGGAAAAAAGTCACATATTCACAGATAATTAGGTGTTTGAAATTAAAAATTTTGAGGTGTACTTGAAACTTCCGCCAAAATGTCCACGGAGAACACGGTTTCACCTGTGTTACCTGTGTTAGTGAATCAAAGAGACATTGTTCTCAGGGACCAAAGCAGAATTACCCCGTACACAATGTCCATATCAAACTAACCTGTGACATTCGGTATAGTCATATTAGAGATGACAAAGGCCAGCTTACATCTCTAAAAAATGGGGACAGATACGTGTACGCATTAGCTGAAGGGTTGAAAGAGAACCCCCTCCCACGAAAAGTTAGTTGTAAGGGCGATCATGTAGGATTTTTCACCAGGGACAGCCAATGCAGCAGCGTCAGCCGGTCTGTAACAGGTGCCAGAAGTCGGGTCACTGGTCTCAGGACTGTGAGGAGGAACAAGTCTGCGCTGTGTGTAAAAAAACCGGCCACGCTGCTGGCTCAGATGATTGTGATGAGTATGTAGATCAAAGAGGGAGCATTGATTTAGTGATTGGGACCAAATGTAGCATATCCAATTTTCATTCTGAAGACTTCAACGTTTTTGGACTTGTTTTTAATTCAATGGAACAGGCTTTCCAGTACACTAAAGCTATACGTGCAGGTAGAATGGATCTTGCGGGAAAGATTAAAGATGCGGGTACTCCGATGGAAGCTAAAAAAAAATAAGCAGGGATATAGAGGAAGTGCCTGATTGGAATGCTCAGCAGGTTCAGGTTATGACAGAAATACTGCAGAAAGCAAGCAGAGTGAAACAATGAAAAATCGGTTACTGGAGTCAGGAGATAAGACTTTGGTTTATCCAGTTCCATGGGATATGACTTTAGGATCAGGTCTAAGCTTTGAGCTAAAAAAATACACCAGACCAGAGCTATGGCCAGGTCAGAATCATTACGGGACATGTTGATGTCGATCCGAACCGAGTTGTTCGCAGCTGAAAATGAAGACGATGACATGGAAAATCTTACAGATACAGTCGATGATGAATCAGAAGGAGAAGAAAAAGAGGAAGAAATGAAATAGGTCGCAGAGACGGAGTAGAAAGGGAACATCTTCACAGGGGATGAGTGCTGAAAGAAGCACAACTGCAAGGCAGACGCGAAGCTTGAGAGATTATCTGAAAAAAACAAACACTGCCTAATAAATGTTGAATAGCTATAACATTGTTACCTTTTACGTTAGAGGAATGAATAACTACATTAGGAGGAAAAAAACTATACACATGGCTGGATAAGCATAATATTTTGATCACCTGTTGACAGGAAACATATTATGTTTAAAAAATGAGCCTTTTATAAATTCCAGTTGGAAAGGTAAAATATACCATTCTTATGCTTCAAGTTCACATTCTTGTGGTGTAGCAATATTGTTTCATCGGGAGTTCGCTGGAAAAATTATTAGTCATAAATGTGATAAAGAAAGAAGAATTGTAATGGTAAATTTTGAGTTTGACGGAACATATTTATGTGTAGTCTCTGCTTATGCACCTGTAGAGGAATCTCATAGGATTCGTTTTTTTATATATCTGTGTAACTTTATTATCGAGAATACCATGAACGAGTATAACCTGATTATTGGTGGAGACTTTAACTGTTGTCTGGGAAAATGTGACAGGAAAAGCAAATATGCAAGATCTGATAAGAGTGTTTCGACCTTGAAAGAGATTATTTCTGGTTTAAATTTGAAGATGCTTTATTGGTCAAAACTGAAGATATTGAGGGTTATACTTATATATATAAAACAAAAATGAATATAACAGTAGACTAGATTATATTTTTCTTAGTAGTACTATGAACAGTAATTTTATTTCATATGGTACTAGATACGTGGTCGCAAACAGGCGTGTCCATAGTATTTCGGACCACAAAGCAGTGTTAGTTAAGTTTCAGTTAAACGGAAATGAAGGGGGCCAAACTATTGGAAACTGAATACACATGCAGCTTCTGAATGATTATGAATATTGTCAGAAAATTGAGAATTTATTAATAAAAGAGAAAAGAAAACTTAATACTGTTACATCGAAAGTGCGAGTATGGGAGAAACTTAAGCAGCAAATTAAGAGCATATCCTTGCATTATAGTAGAGAAAGGAGCAAACTATATAAATAAAAATTAAAATATTGGAGGAGAGGAGAAAGTTTTTAGAGACACGAGGAGTAGAAATGCTGGAGAAAAGGAAATTCTTGATAGAAAGATTGATCAAATATATGAAGAAAAGGCTATTGGTTCGCGAATCAGGTCAAGGGTTAAATGGTATGATGAGGGAGAGAAAGGCTCAAAATACTTGTTAAGATTAGATTCAGAGACACAATCATTAAATTACATTCGAATTTTAAATAATAATGGAAACACTATTGAAACTGATGATGATTTTTAAAAGAAATTGCAACCTTTATGGGGACTTATATAAGGACGACTGTATTTCTGATGAATTATGTAATAACTACTTAAAGGCAAACCCAGTGAAGCGCCACCTATCGCAAGATGAGCAGATTAGTTGTGATGGAGACATTTCGATTCATGAATGTGAAAGGGTTGTAAAGAAATAAAAGTAAATAAGAGTCCAGGATTAGACGGAATACCTATAGTATTTAACCGTAAGTTTTTGGGGAAACTTAAGTGTTTCTTTATTAAAATGATCACAGAAATTTTTGAAAATGGGGAAAATGGGACACTCCATGAAAAAAGCGGTATTAACTTTGATATTTAAAAAGGGGGATAAAAAGTTTTTAAATAATTATGGACCTATAAGTTTAACAGATACCGACTATAAAATAATAGCATTTGTCTTAGCGAACAGAATCCAGAAAGTGCTGTCAAGTATAATAAGTCAAACGCAGACTGCCTATATCAAAGGCAGGTATATTAGCGGCCAATTGTCGATATGTGATGGATGTAATTGTATCCGCCAAAACAGAGTTTTGCGGATACTATGTTTTCAGCTGCACGCCGCCGCCGCCGCCGCCGCGTAGGTTTCCGGAGAACTCCTCCGTAACCGCTGGGCGGAATTTTATGAAACCCGGGATTATGTTCGGGTCACATGTGAACTGCTGCGCCCCGGTTTTTTTTGGACCTCTGACCTTTCCTCTGCGCTCTGCGTCCGTTTGTGCATCTGTTTCCACACATAAACCCACATATCTCGGGAACCGTTTGACGGATCAGGAAAATGTTTTTGCACAAATGTAGCCCTTGGAGAGCTTTATAACATACACAAAAAATGGTGGCGCCACCTGCAACCATGTTTGCACAGTGTCCATCTGTTCGTCTGCCTTGGGTTAAAATCACTCATATCTCTGCAGTGACTTGACTAATTCACCTGAAATTTGGCATGCGTATACATACTGGATAGCTTTTCTGATTTTGTGACAGGTGGCGCCACCTACATTCACGTTTACGCTGCAGACATCCAAGCTCATATCGCGGGAACCGTTTGACCGATCAGGAAATTTTTTTTGCACAAATGTAGCCCTTGGAGAGCTTTATAACATACGTAAAAAATGGTGGCGCCACCTGCAACCATTTTTGCACAGTGTCCTTCTGTTTTTCTGCCTTGGGTTAAAATCACTCATATCTCTGCAGTGACTTGACTAATTCACCTGAAATTCGGCATGCGTATACATCCTGGATAGCTTTTCTGATTTTATGACAGGTGGCGCCACCTACATGCACGTTTACGCTGCAGACATCCAAGCTCATATCTCGGGAACCGTTTGACCGATTGGGCCAAAATTTTGCATGTGTATAGATCTCACATAGCTCTTTATCATACGCAAAACTGGTGGCGCCACCTGCAGCCATTTTTGCACAGCTCCTGTCTGTTTGTCTGCCATGGGATAAAATCACTCATATCTCGGCAGTGGTTTGACATATCTGGCTAAAATTTTGCAGGTTTATACATCCCCGACAGCTCTCTTGATTTTATGACAGGTGGCACCACCTGCATTCTAGTTTATGCAGCAGACATCCAAGCTCATATCTTGGGAACCGTTTGACCGATTGGGCCAAAGTTTTTCATGTGTATAGTTCTCACATAGCTATTTATCATACGCAAAACTGGTGGCGTCACCTGCAACCATTTTTGCTCAGCGTCCATCTGATTGTCTGCCACGGGCTAAAATCACTCATATACATGTAGTGGTTTGACTTATCTGCCTTAAATTTTGCATATGTATACAACTTGGACGGCTTTCTGGATTTTGTGGTGGTGGGGGGGGGGGGGGGGGGGGCAACCTTCATACACAATTTGGCTGCAGACATCCATGCTAATATGCAACACTTCATTCTATTTCCCCTTGCCACTTAATCCATGCCTCACTTCACCCGTTCCACTCTGATTTAGGCGGATACACGTAGTCGCTTGTCGACTACTCGTATTCTAGTTGAAGCTTGTAGAAAGTATGAAACATCAGGTTTAATAATGTGCCTGGATTTTTCCAAGGCTTTTGACAGCCTTAATATTAAATTCATGTTAAAAGCTTTAAAACATTTTAATTTTTGACCAAATTTTATAAGGTGGGTAAAGATTTTATATAATGAACCATGTTTTGTAGTAAAAAATAACGGATGGTTGACTAAAGAGATTGAGATGCGTAAAGGAATCAGGCAGGGCTGTCCGGTCTCAGCAATGCTTTTCCTAATTGCTACTGAATTTCTGGCTTCAGCCATAATAAATGATCAGGATATCAATAAAATAAATGTAGTTGGTGTTGAAATAGTTCCTATAATTCAATATGCTGATGATGCAACACTTATATTAAAAGACTGTAACTCACTCAATAGGTCCCTTTAGATCATTGACGAATTTTAAAAAATTCGGGATTAAAACCTTATATGAAAAAGACTGAAGCATTGGCGTTAGAAAATATAACCATAGATGAAACTTTAAGACATTTACACTTTCATTCGGAGCCAATTAGGTATATATTTGGGAATTTACGGTGTGTAAGGGGTGTTCATGCGCCTGGCATCACATCCAGTGGTGTTCGGGCTGGCTAGTCCGTAAGGATGAAAGGTGAAAGTAGTAGCTTGCCAGTGTCCCATAGTTCACTCAAGTCAACCTCCACCTACTAGTGGTACACATCGGGCAACTAGGTCCATGCGGGCCTAGGCTAACGAGGCTATGGCTAGGGGAAGGAAAACCCCCATTACAAACCTACTGCGGGGAGCTTACAACCCCTCCGGTTCAAAACATTGTTACAGAAACTACAGTAAGCACAAATTTACCTACCATCAGTTGTGTCACAGCAGACCCAAGTCAAGTTGACTCGATGACCACTCCTGAACAAACCCCGCCCCGGGAAGTTGGGAGTGTGAAGACGGATCTGCTGCGACCCAAAACCAAGCTACGTGTGGGAGTATGGAATGTTCGTACGATGTATGAGCCTTCCAAAGCCGCACAGATCACCAGGGAAATGAGAAGATATAAGTTGGACATCCTGGGTATCAGTGAGTGCCGTTGGAACGGTTCTGGACGTCTGACAACAAGCGATGGTACTGTCGTCCTCTACTCAGGACACGAAGACACCCACACCCATGGTGTAGTCATCATAATCTCAAAGAAGAGAGTCAGCACTCTTATGGAATGGGAACCTATCAGTGAACGTCTGATTCGAGCACGGTTCAACTCAAAGTACTGCAAGCTTACCATCCTACAGTGCTACGGGCCGACAAATGACGCTGATACTGATGTAAATGATGACTGGTATGAGCAACTACAGCTGGCGGTTTCAAAAGTCCCACAACACGACATGCTCCGAGTCACTGGTGACCACAACGCGAAAGTAGGAGCTGATAACACTCACTTCGAGAAAGCAATGGGTACCCATGGATGCGGCATAATGAATGAGAATGGGGAGTAACTAGTGTGCTTTTGCATGAACAACAGACTGGTCATTGGAGGAAACATATTCCCACACAAATCCATTCATAAACTTACCTGGACATCTCCTGATGGAGCCACAACTTACCAGATTGACCACATCATGATCAATGGCAAGTGGCGCACGTCTCTCCAAGATGTTCGAGTTTATCGGGGTGCAGATGCCAACAGCGACCACCACCTTGTTGTTGCCTTCATCAGACTTAAACTCCGGAAGACAATCCCACAAGGCCAACGTCGAAAATAACTCGGCATTTTCAAACTCAAAAGCCCTGACACTAAGGCTGCATTTGTGCTGGAGCTGAAGAACCGTTTCAGCGCCCTACAAGATGAAAATGAGCCAAACACAGAAGATGTCAGTCAGAAGTGGGACTTCATCAAGACCATCTACTGTTCCACAGCAGAAACGGTCCTTGGCTTCAAGGAAAAGAAAAACAAGGAATGGCTGACAACGGAAACGTGGAGAAGGATTGATGAAAGGAAAGGCCTGAAAGAAAAGCTGATGAACACAAAGTCCCCTAGACTCAAGGAACAAGTCAGAGTTGTCTACAGAAACAAGGACAAGGAGGTCAAGCGAAACGCAAGGAAGGACAAAAGAAACTTTGTGAAGAAGTTGGCAGGTGAAGCAGAGCAGGCCGCAGCACGAGGTGACATGAACACTGTCTACAAAATCACCAAACTACTTAGCAGAAACCACAACAACCATACTGCCCCGGTGAAGGACAAAAATAGCAACATCCTGTCCACGGAGAGTGAGTAAGCTGCCCGTTGGGTTCAACATTTCAAGGAGGTTCCTCAACCACCCTGTCCCAAATGAGCCCGCGGATCCTGCAACTGCAGATGACCTCCTCGACATCGATACTGACCCACCGACAGCTGAGGAGGTTAGAAGAGCTATCAAGGCCATGAAGAACAACAAAGCATCAGGCATTGATAGCATCCATGCAGAAATGCTGAAGGCAGATGTTGATCTGGCCAACAACCTGCTAACCGACCTCTTCAATACCATCTGGACACAGGATGTCACCCCTGAAGACTGGGCAAAGGGTCTCATTGTCAAGCTTCCTAAGAAAGGCAATCTGCAAGAGTGTGACAACTGGCGCGGGATTACCCTCCTGTCAATCCCCAGTAAGGTCTTCTGCAGAGTCCTGCTGAAAAGAATCGACAGAGCAATTGACACCAAGCTCAGACCCGAACAAGCAGGATTCAGGAAAGGAAGAGGATGTGTCGACCAGATATTTGCATTAAGAAATATCATCGAACAATGTCTGGAGTGGAACACTCCCCTGCACATCAATTTTGTCGACTTTAAGAAGGCCTTCGACAGCGTGCACCGTGAATCACTTTGGAAAATACTGCAATCATATGGTGTACCACCCAAGATCATCACCTTGATTAGCATGTTTAACAGTCGCTTTGAGTGCAGTATTATCCTGGATAATACCCTGACAGACTGGTTCAAAGTAGAGTCTCGTGTGCGTCTAGGTTGCATCTTATCTCCAATCCTCTTCCTCGTCACCATCGACAGGGTCATGAGAAAGACAACATCAGACAAAGCAAGAGGCATCCAGTGGACTCTCTTTTCCCACCTAGAAGATCTCGACTTTGCAGACGACCTAGCTCTACTGTCTTCCAAGCACAGCCACCTGCAGGAAAGACTGACAGACTGAACAACTTTGCAGCTCAAACAGGTCTCACCATCAGCTGCAGCAAGACTAAGGTGATGAGTATCAACTCTAGTGTTGTAACTCCCATCACCATCAGTGGTAAGTCCGCGGAGATGGTGGATGATTTCTCCTATCTGGGCAGTCTAATCAGTAAGACAATGGAGCACAGAAAAACATCAAAGCAAGACTCGGCAAGGCGCAGGGTGCTTTCGCTCGACTCCACAACATTTGGAAGTCAAAACAGTACAGCCTGCACACCAAAATCCGACTTTACAACAGCAACGTCAAGTCTGTTCTCCTGTATGGCTCTGAATGCTGGAGAGTGACTAAAGTCGACATGGGAAGTCGAGTCCTTCCACAACCGATGCCTACGCAGAATATGCCGCATATTTTGGCCAAACACCATATCAAACATCAACCTGTACATCAGGACGGAGAGCCAAAGTATTGTTAATGAGATTAAAAGACGCCGATTCCGATGGCTTGGTCATGTACTCAGGATGGAAGAAGATCGCATCCCAAAAGTTGCTCTGAGATGGACACCAACGGGCAAAAGAAAGCGGGGACGGCCCAAAACCACCTGGCGCCGAACCGTGATAGCTGAACTGGAAGAAGGTGGCCTCACATGGGGACAAGCCCAACACGCTGCCAGGGACCGGGCCAGGTGGAAGGTGCTTACTGAAGCCTTATGCCCCAGCAGGGGTGAAGAGGATTAAGTAATTAAGTAAGTTGGGAATTTACATTTGAAATGACCTGGAAAAGTGTTCACAATTTCAATGGGAGAAAACACTGAATGAAATTGACAAACTTCTATATACATGGAGGTCTCGTAATCTTACAATAATAGGAACAATAACTGTTATAAAATCTATTATCTTGCCAAAATTAATTCTGCCACTAACAATGTTAAAAACAGATAATTTGTTACTAAAAGAGATAACTCGCAAATTGTATAATTTTATATGGCCTGCTAGAGATAGGATTAAGAGGAATACTATTATTGGAAAATATGAAGATGGTGGCTTAAAAATGATCAATTTAAAAATCTTTCGTACAGCCACTGAAAGCTAACTGGATTATTTAATTCATCTTCACCCTTGTTCAATATTGGTAAGAACTGTATAAATCAAATACAGTAAAACCTCGTTGTGTCGAAGTCGAAGGGACCGGTGGATTTACTTCGACACATCCGGAATTCGAGACAACCGATATTCATTATATTCAACCATCTTAGCCTTAATTATTATCAATAAATACTGCACATGTCTACAGGGCCTATATTATATATTTCTAACAAATGTTTTCGTTAAAGAACAACACAGATTTTAAAATAAATTTATTTATTAATAAAAAAAAAACGCACATGTACCACCAAAAATTTGATTCGGAAAATCAAGAAAGTGAAATGGGATCACATACAGGTATGAAAGCACACAAATCATCAAATGCAATCTGTGTCATGGTCTTGCCACCACGTTCTACCCGGACCAGCGCTTCGTACTTTTGCTCAATGCATGGCCTTCACATCGAACCTGAGCAGGTCGCGACGCCATAGCAAACAGTATAAAAGTGAAGCAGTAAAGCAGTATAACGTACTCTATGGTACAAATAAGAGTCAGTCTGAAAGATCTCAGCTTTCTCCCTTTATATAGAAATCTGTGTATTTGTATCCAAGACACATCAAAGGTAAGGATTCTATTATGTTTGGTTTATTAATCAGCAAATATGGTTTAACAAGATGTTTCTGAATAGGTGCAAATGTTTAGACTATCAACACTGGATTGACAGTGGTTTTGTATTTGTTAAAGATTTCATTTCGGAAACAGGAAATGTTGTGTCTGAAGAATTAATTTATAAGCGTCTCAAATGCAAGAGAAACTGGTTATGTGAATATATGGTTATAAAAAGTGCAATAAAAAGATATGAATCCATCTATAAAAATGACCTTATTGGTGGCCATGTTAAAAATAACCAGCGAGACTGGTATTTCCAGATTGATGGTCAGATATATAGCTTAACAGAACTTAAGTGTAAACTATTTTATTCAAAATTAATTAAGCAAAAATTTCAAGAGTCTGTTTCTATAAAATATTGGAAAAGGAAATACAACATGATTCGGTTTGATTTCAAGGCCCTGTATAAGAAAAAATAAAGCATCAACAAATAAGTCGAATATCCGAATTTAATTACCGATTAATACATAATTTAATTCTAACAAACAGTATGTTAAGTAGGAATGATAGAACGATTTCACCTCTCTGTTCTCTTTGTAAGCTAGAGGAAGATATCGAACATTACTTGTATAGTTGTAAGGCTACTAAATTACTGTGGAA
This sequence comes from Sipunculus nudus, assembly GCA_026874595.1. NCBI lineage: Eukaryota > Metazoa > Annelida > Sipuncula > Golfingiida > Sipunculidae > Sipunculus > Sipunculus nudus. The sequence goes on from CM049312.1 coordinate 51,648,302, forward strand.
TACATTTGAAAAAAAATTTGAATGTAGACTTGAATGGAGAGTGATTTTGTTTGGATATCAATATGGGAATGACTACACAGATTTTATAGAAATGAATAGGTCTTTCTTGGCATGTGCTCTATACAAATACAAAGCAAGATGTAAAATGAAAGGAGAAAAATACTGTGAACGGTTGCTGAGGAACTTTGTAGTGTTTTAACTTGAATGTTTACAAGAAACTAAGTATGTTAGGCAAAAATAAAAAAGGTATGGTTCTCAGGCACTATTTCCGAAATCAATGCGGGCGGGCGTTTTTTTTTTTTTTTTTTTTGTATGTTTCGATAAAAATGTCAAATGATAAGGGAAAAGCATGATAATAACATATTTATTTTGCTAAACAAGTAAAAGCACTACATAACAAAGGAAATTTTATGATTTTATATTCTTGAAAGAAATGTCCGAGCAGCTGCAGCTCAAAATTGGTAAGTTTCTAATGAAAATCAAAATAAAAATTGTTCATGCGGGGGTTTAAAATTGATGCGGGCGGTGCCTGAGAACCATACCTTGTCCTTTTTTTTGGCCTTAGAAAAAGTAATTATATCGAGAAATTAAAGTATTTCATTACTGCCATAAAAAAGATAGGAGGAAGGAATTAGGGTTTTTTTGTCTATCTCTACCTGCCGGAGATTAGAACACTGGAGAATATAGTGATGTACATGTCATCAAACACTTAATGTCTATTAACAAAGCCATCCTACTTACCCTGATCATGTGGTAATCCTGATGGGAGTCTCTGTAAAATCATGATCATATGTAATAGTATTCTGATGTTGAGGAATACTGATACATATTGCCATATGTTTTTGAAATAAATGGTGTTTGAAAAAAAAAGAAAAAAAAGTAAATAACGAAGAGATGGACCATATAGTGAGAAAAACATCAGGAAAATGTCAGATAAGTAATAGTTATAAGGAAATGACTAAGAAAAGGAACAAATTTAACACTAACAGCAATTCAAGCGCCTGTGATTTGAGAAAATTGGAGATATTCCACATGACAATAAAATTCTTATATTTCGTCTGAAAATGTCGTATTCGTTATGAAAAAAAGATATTCTTGTCAAATATGCAAATAATATACCACTTAGGCAGTGTTTGTCCATTTTAAAATGTTGATTAGAAGAATTTATATTGTCCTAATTAAATAAACGGTGATATGCGGGGAACGATGTCTGCTCTGGGTTTTTAGCTCAGCTGACTTTCAGTCATCTGAGCTATAGTGATCACTCTTCGTCCGTCGTCCGTCCGGCCGTCCTTCCGTTAACAGGGCACAAATCGTAACCGCTAGACCTGGAATCTTCTAACTTGACATCCAGGGAGATCCATGAAAAATCTCCTAGGAAACCTGAAATTAAGTCACTGTTACCCATATTCTCCGAGCTATGGGTCTCTGAAGTACCCCCCCCCCCGAATAATAAAAAAATTCATACAATAACTTCAATATCTCATTAACTACATCACTGATGGTCATGATTTTTGGCATACATATTGACCATGAGATGTGTCATCAGTTCTTGCAGACTGGTGGCGCCACCTGTATTTTTCGATTTTTTACGAATTTTTATTCTCTATTTTTAAAAATATGGACATCTGTTAACAGGGCACAAATCGTAAAGACTATACCTAGAATCTTCATTCTTGACATTCTGAGAGACCTATGAAAATTTTCCATGGAAACCAGAAATTAGGTCTCTATTTCCCATATCCTTCGAGCTATGGGGCCCCAAAGTACCCCCCAGAATAGTGAAAAAATTCATACAAAAACTTCAAGATCTCATTAACTACATCACTGATAGTCATGATTTTTGGCATACATATTAATCATGAGATGTTTCGTCAGTTTCTGCAGACTGGTGGCGCCACCTGTTTTTATTTTCGATTTTTTTCTCTATTTTTGAGACCTTAAAAGATGCAGTCATCTGTTAACAGGGCACAAATCGTAACAACTGGACCTAGAATCTTCTATCTTGACATGCGATGAGGCCCATGAAAAGTCTCTTTGGAAACCTGGAATTAGGTCTCTGTTACCCAGATTCTTCAAGCTATGGGGCTCTGAAGTACCCCCAAGAATAATGAAAATTTGATACAAAAACTAAAATATCTGAACAACTAATGCATTGATCACCATGATTCTTTGCATGGATATTGATCATGGAGTGTTTCATCGGTTTCTGCAGACCAGTGGCGCCACCTGTATTTTTTCTATATTTTACAATTTTCTTTCTCTATTTTTGATACCTTACAAGATGCAGTCATCTGTTAACAGGGCACAAATCGTAACAACTGGACCTAGAATCTTCTATCTTGACATGCGATGAGGCCCATGAAAAGTCTCCTTGGAAACCTGAAATTAGGTTTCTGTTACCCATATTCTCCGAGCTATAGGGCTCATAAATACCCCCAAAAATAATTAAAAAATTCATACAAACAAAAGCTTCAGTATCTGAATAACTAATGCCTTGATAGCCATGATTTTTTGGATATATATTGATCATGGAGTGTTTCATCAGTTCCTGCAGACTGGTGGCACTACCTGTATTATTTTTTAAATTTTTACGCTTTTTTTTTCTATTTATGAGACCTTCAAATGAAGTTGTCATCTGTCCAAAAGCTCACTGAAACCCATTTCTAAGGACTTTTCACAAAATTCATGATTTGTTTGCACTCTGGCAGTCATTTTGCTCATTGTTCAACATTCCTTGAATTCAGCTGAGCGTCATGGCCCATGGGCCACTTGTTCCCTCAGCCACGGTTTGCCGACAGCCGCCTGTGTAACAAGTGGTAACGGGCCGTGGTGGCTCAGCGAGCAAAGGTCAAGCAGGTCATTGTTTCAGATTCTGAGACAGTTTCAAGCGCCAGGGTAGCCCATAAAAATGAACTCCTCAATTGCTTTTTTTTCAGTGACTGACGCATTGCGGAGTCCATAGATTGCACCTGTAGTTAACTGTGATTATAACACTCCATACACAACTGTGAGATTTAACATATATCCATTGATTAATGTTCAGTACATCTATGTGTATTGTATATTTGACCACTAGAAAACATTACTGTCCTGTTCTCAGCCCTATTATGCACCAAGGAAGTTAAAATATGAACATAATAGTACACAGGCCTAAAGCCTTGTACAAGACTGTCACCAAATGCAAGACGTCTACCGGGGCTGTTAATGCTTCAATTCTCTCTGGACAAATACTATCAGTTGTTGATGTTACAGGTGCTTCATGCTTTCCAAAATGGTTATTTTTTGTTACAGGCCTTACGACATACAACATTATGTGAACATTGGTTTGCTAAAAAAAAACCATAGGCAATATTTTTATTTAATTTTCTTTCTAAGAGTAACAGATCGTATCGTGCTATAACCCCAATTAGCCCTTTCGTGGGCCGGCGACGCAACAGAAACCTGAAACCTGTTGCGTCGACGTCGGCGGCTAGCGCCAGGGTTGCAAAGTTTTAGAAGCGAGTCTTGTTTACATACAAAAACATATTTAGCTGAATTTCTTGGTCATTCGAATAAAGTACTATATCTTCCTTAGATTAGTTAAGTTTCCTTATCATAAACGCAACATTTGACTTTACATGATATTTTTACCGACAAGTTTACTCTGAAGCTTATATATGCGGCGATATCCAGGATCATGATCCTTGATATCGCCGCATTTAATGCAGTTAGCAATATAGTTGAAGTAAGCGCCACCAGGTGTCTCTGTGTGTTTGTGTTTTTCCCGAATTATAGTGAATGTTGTTGACACTATTCAAACGCATGTTGCTGCTCGGGACCTTCAGCTGTATTGCGTACGGGAGCTTATTCTTGTAACGCCTGGGCAAACAGGTACAGCATCATTCCCTGTCACACGTGTTAATACAGATCGAGCGATTAATGTAAATTTGCAACACCAGCAATCAGAGATCGCTGCCCCTGAACATTTTCACAGTATGACAAGTCAATTAGTGTGGTTCGTATCTTCTCTTATTGTGGTAGGAGTGGCGGTATATTTAACATCAGATTTGGCTGGGGATGAAGGCCTCGTTTCCCTGTTGATGGGAGTGCTACCATCCTGCCTCACTGGCCTCAGAGACGTGATAGGAACGTCAGATGCCGACGGCTCCAAGGCCCATACTGACCGGGTGATGAGTAAAGCCGAGCTGCTTAAGTACGACGGAGGTCCGCACAGTCCGGGCCTGTACCTGGCCGTCATGGGCCGCATCTACGACGTCTCTCAGGGATCAAAACACTATGGACCAGGGAAAAGTTACCACTTCTTCGCAGGTTTGCCGATAATTTCTTAAATCAGGCGTGTCGGTAATGTGAGTGAGTTTCTGGCAGACCAGGTGTATACAGCCTTCAGGTACTGGGACACCATGCAGGTGTTTTATACTGAATGACAGGGGGTGGGACATAAAACTTGACTTCACACTGCGCACAGAACATGTGGGACATGACTCATGGGAATAAAAAAATAGATAACACAGGACGTGTGGGACATAGACAGGGGATAATACAGAACATGTAGGACATAGACGTTGGCTAACATATAGGTTGTGTCGAACATGGACATTGGATATCACAGGACATATTGGACAGAAACACTGGATAACACAGGACATATAGGACAGAGACATTGGTTAACACAGGCCTTATGGGACAGACCACTGGATAACACAGGACTTGTGGAACAGATATAATGGATAACACAGGAATTATGGGGCAGAGACATTGGCTAACACAGAACTTATGGGACAGAGACACTGGCTAACACAGGACTTATGGGACAGAGACACTGGATAACACAAGACATATGGGACAGAGACATTGGATAACCCAGGACATATGGAACAGAAACACTGGATACCACAGTACATATGGGACTGAGACACTGGATACCACAGGACATATGGGACAGAGACATTGCATATTGGATAACACAGGACTTATGGGACAGAGAAACTGGATAATACAGGACATATGGAACAGAGACACTGGATAACACAGTACATATGGGACAAATCACTGGATACCACAGGACATGTATGGGACAGAGACACTGGCTAACACAGGACATATGGGACAGAGACACTGGATTACACAGGACATATGGGATAGAGACATTGGATAACACAGGACATATGGGACAGAGACATTGCATATTGGATAACACAGGATATAGATGGGACAGAGACATTGGATAACACAGGTCATATGGGACAGAGACACTGGATAACATGGGACATATTGGGACAGAGACATCGGATAACATAGGTCATATGGGACAGAAACACTGGATAACACAGGAAATATGGGACAGAGACACTGGATAACATAGGACTAATGGGACAGAGACACTGGATAACACAGGACATATGGAACAGAGACATTGGATAACACAGGACTCATGGGACAGAGACACTGGATAACATGGGACATATTGGGATACAGACATTGGATAAAACGGTCATTTAGGCCACAGACAGAAAGCCAGGTTAACACAGAATGTGTGACAAGGTTTTACTCTTTTATCACATTGGCGATTGGAACACTGTACCTGTGTATGACTCTGTATTTTGTAGTCCCAATGTCACACCCAGTTTCATGGATCCTCAGATGTGAATTGTTGTTTATGTGTAGACAGGCTTAAAAAAAGCACAAAATATTGAATACTCTTAGAGATATCATGGTCCGCAGACACAATAATGGTTCAATAACTTACCTCTCTGACAATTAAAGAGGTATCCTAATGCCAACCACATCAATGTATGTTTGTGGTTACAGGTCTTGTACAGTGGTTATACACTGCAGTTTCTATATTTCATTCACTTTAATCACTGCTTGCATTCTCAGGGTTTGCTTGGTTTTTCCACCAGGGGCTGGCACAGAGCCAAGAATTATACTGAAACCAACAAGAGAGGGATAACATAGGTTTAAAACTTGATGTCCCATGCAATCATGGAGCTGTCTTACATTTTTATAACAGACCAGAAGTAAAACAGTGTGTACAGTAATTTGAAATTCAGTGTTTGTCATGTATCAGAACTTTGTGTGTGAATGAGTGAATGAATACAACAGACAAAACAAGATGGGACACAGATATTACACAGTGAAAGATCAGATATAGAGAAGGGAAACAGTGTGGTAAATAGAAATCTAGGTGATATTACGGTAGATGCTGATGAAATATGTGTTCATGAATTCTCAACTAAGATAAACAATCAGATGTGCCTATGCAGCGAGACAGTAACCTATGTTCCCTGACTTAAGTCTTTAAAACCAGGAAAATCTGGAAATATTTCTCTCCATTTAATTTTAAACATTACTTTTCCATTAATAAGTAGTTCTGTGTTTCTTGTTTCAACAGCTAGGGATGCCAGCCGAGGGTTTGCGACCGGAGACTTCTCTGATGCAGGTCTCGTGGACAATGTAGAGACACTAACACCAGCAGAAGCAATAGCCTTACATGACTGGGTGAAGTTTTATGACAAAAGCTACAAGTACATTGGTAAGATCAGAAGATAACATTGTGTAACCTTTTAAAAAAGAGGGGCCCTCTAGATGACACTGTATATTGAATGAAAATTAAGCTAACCCCTGGTTTGATTAAGAATGACAATTTTTTAGCTCAGCTGACTATAAGTCATCTGAGCTATAGTCGTGGTCCATTGTCCGTCGTCTGTCCGTCCGTCCGTCCGTCCGTCCGTCCGTAGATGTGACACATTTTGAAACTGTAAGACCTAGGAATCCAAAATTCAGCATAATGTTAGATATCCCCAAGATCTCCTACCAAACCGAAAACTGGGTCTTTGCGACTTCGTTCCTTTGAGAAATTAAGGAAAAACCTCAATTTTTTATTAAAATCCTATTTTCACACTTCAGAACTGCCTAATATCAAAACCACTCATCTGTTTTTCCTCATATTTACCATAAATAATCCTCTATATAGTTCCTATGTACATGCCAGAAATTGGGTCTGTATTATATAATTTAAAAAAGTTATGGGCCCAAACATAATGCATTTTGTAAATAATCAGGAAAAAAGTTTGATCACTTAACACCAAACTTGTTAAAGCTAAGCACTTTTTTTCCAGTAATATAACTTTTATTAATCAAAATTAAATTGTATACCCAAAATAAGATCAAGATCTTTTAAATTTTTTAAAATATTAGCAAAAATAAAAAATTGGTACCTTAAACTTTGCCCAACTTTGACCATGGCACGTTTTTTTCCTGTAACTGCTGTGGATTAAACTTTCAAAGCATGTTTTTGTTAGCATTTCAACTGTTAACATTTAAAATTTGAAACCAGTTGATCAAAAACTGTAGATTTTATTCAAGTTTTCAAGCACCATGTCACATATTGTTTACATCAACCTAGTGTTATGCAGTTTGCTAGAGCTCAGCTCCCCAGCTTCAGCTCTAAGTTCCTTAAATTAGGCATACAGTAAGATGTCTCCAAAATCCCCTACCATGCCAAGAATTTGGTCACCAGAACTTAATTCCTTTGAGATATTAATGAAAAACTTCATTTTTTCATTAAAAACCCTTTGTTACACTTCAGGACTGCCTAGTGTCAAAACCACTGATCTGACTTTGATCATATATAATATACACATTTTTCTATACATTCGCTATGCACATGCCAGAAATGATGTCAGTGTTGCGTAATTGTTTTAAGTTATGTGCACAAACAAAATTGACTTTGTAAAAAATCAGGAAAAATATTTACTCAGGTTACATGAAAATTATTGAAGCTAGAGAATTTTTTTCAAGTATATAACTTTGTTTAATTAAGATTCAATTGTATACCCAAAATTTGATCTGTATTTTGTAAATTTTATAAGGTATTAGCATAAACATAAAATCAATACCTGAAATTTTACCCAACTTTGACCATGGCAAATTTTTTTCCTGTGAGTACTGTTGATTTAATTTTCTCAGAATGTAAACATAAGTATTTCATGTGTTTAAATCTGAAATTTGAAACTAAAAGGTTGAAAATTAGGCTAGTTATTAAATTTTATCTTGAGGCTCTATTGTAGTCACTTGCTTTGTTCCAGATGCAGGTAGGCCACTCCAGGTCACTGGAAGTCAGCTATGCCAGGGTTCTTGATTTGTTTCAGTCACTGGGGGAGATCCCCTGCTGTGACAGGTGTACAATTGTTCTCATATCACACCCCCTCCCCCCCCCCCATGAATATATAAATATACATTTGTATGCATGATGTGGTGTTACATGACAAGATTGAGATTTATGATGATGCAATTTAGAATTATGTCAACCAACCTTTTCCTCTTAGACTTGATCTCCATTATTATTTTAGATTTTTACTTTCAAGGTCAACTTCAGCTGAGCACAGTGACCCATATTTATAGCACCATGTCTTGAATGTTTACATCAAGTCATTGGTTAACAGTGTTCCAGGCTGTTACATAACACCTTCACTCCTTGCCTACTGCTTCTGTGAGTGTCTGGGTCAGGCTGGGTCAGGCAGTAATTACCAGAGAGCCTTTCTCCTCTCTCTCTTTCCCTTTCTCTCTTTCTAGCTCTCTTTTTCTCTCTCTCTCTCTTTCTCTCTCTCTCTCACCCCTATGCCTCCCTTCCTCCCTCCACCCCATTCTGTTGACAGGTACTATAAACCTAATTTATTAGATATATATGTTGATGCAATTAAGAAATGTGAATCAACTGAAATATTCACATATATATGTTATACTCTAAATGTATAGTTACATTTTCAAACCTGGAAAAAAATGATGTTATAAAAAAAGGAATTTATGTAAAAATTGTTCATAATTTCCTGGCTCAGAAGAATGGGAATTAAAATTATTTGCTTTGTTTCTCTAGCTTTCTTGCCTGTTTTAAATATTTAATAATTATAAATAAACTTTTTTTTCCTGTAAGCTCTGATTAATTAAATTTCATATCCTGTACGTATATGCAAGGGTATTGTAACTCCCACCATCCCCTTCCCCCACCCCACTAAGTCCTTGCTCCTTCGCACTGTCAACAATAGTGCTATTGCTATAGCATAAAATTTAATAATTTGAAGAAAATATATACAGAGAGACAGAGGCGTTGTAACTCCCATCGTAACCCCCCCCCCCCCCCCCTCCATCAAGTCCTTCTGCCTGTGGAGTGGGGATTTTATAGCAACTGTGTACATATCATAAAATTGAAAAAAAAGTTTAATTAAAGTTTAAATTAAAAAAATTGGATCTCATTAGACAAATGTGTAAAATGTTGAACTGTCAACAGCCTGTCAAAAAGGTATCCAATGAAAACGCAAGGTCAGATCTTTAAATATTATTTGCAACAATTTCTTCAATCATATCAACCAACCATAGCCTAGATTACCTCTTTCTCTCAGACTTTATTTACATTTCATAATATTTAGATTTTAACCGTCCAGGTGTTTAAGTACTGTTGAATGCTCCGTCCCTCTCACTCTATCTCCTTTTCTCTCTACATCCAACCCTCCTTGCTGCCCACACTGTTTCCTTCTCCGAACCCCATCCCAATGTCAGCCTCAGTAAACGAGAACAAGTTATATATTGATATATTCATATTTTTATATATTGTATAACTGTTTGTTACCTATGTACGTGCCAGAAATTATGTCAATATTGTGTAATATGTAGACGTGGTGGGCATCAATATAATGTACCTTGTCAAGACCTAAGAGATATCATGTCATACAGTCACAATTCATAAATCCACTCTTCAGCATAGTTAAAAATAACATTATATATGTCAAATTGAAATCTTGCGGACTTTCATACACTTATGATCCTTCAACAAATAGCCTTATCATCATTCTACCACTGCTTAGTGTTCTGTCATTGCATTCATATTTGCTCAAATATATTGCTATTTTCAACAGCTCCCAAATAAATAAAAAATAAACCACTATATTTACTCCATATTAATCCATCAGTCAGGTAATTTCATACATGATTTACTCACATATGACATTATATTCCTTTATAATAGCCTAATAGGTCCATGATATTCATAAGGTTTGTTGACTAAATATAGTATCACAATGGTGATACATTAATAGTTCAATCATGATCAGCTGAGCGCCGTGACCCATAGGTCCCTTGTTTCAAACCTTTTGTAAAGAGCTAATATATGCAAGGCAAGGAATAACCCCAAAGACCTCAAACCAGGTAGGAAGCCCTGTTAAATTACACATCTGTTCATCAATGGCCATCTTATGATGGTACTACTTGGTCTTATGTTCTATAAGGATTTGTATGTTTTCAAAAACAGCATACCTGCTGGCCTTGAAAATTCAATATAAACGGTAGACCAATGTCCAGAATCTGACCAGTAAGACTCTCCTATTTTCCCCCCAAGAGTCCTTGAATAAAAAAAAAAACTTAAGAGTTCAACTCCTGGCATTGTTTAGAATAAGTCTGATCAGCAAATCACAAACTGATAGATCATATGAGGGGCATACTGTTGCTCAGTTCAGTATGTTCATATTCTGTGATCAAATGATATTTCACAAGAGCACCAAAAGAAACATCAAAGATGGAGCCAATGAGGTAATACTTACCTCATTCATTGTATCTGGGGGTTGAGCCAATGAGGTAAGTAACCTCATTCATTGTATCTGGGGGTTGAGCCAATGAGGTAAGTAACCTCATTCATTGTAACTGGGGATTCAGTCTGGAATCACAGAAAGTCATCTTTGTGTGCTAGCAGAGGCTGGGAGATGGTTGGCAAAGCCTGACATAGCAGAGAAAGTTTAAATAAAGATTCCGTCAAACAGGGAGTACAAGGTACATATTACTAAGAGACAGTCACTGAACACAGTAATTCTGTATTATTATAAACAGCTACTGTTCAAGTTACGTTACACATGTAATCTTTTAACTCTCTATAGGCTTGTAAATCATTATACATGATCAGATATTTTCAAAGGAATTTTTATGGTAGTTAGTGTAATTTGGTCATTCGGTCATGGGGCCTGGACAGTCGAGTGGTAAAATGCTTGGCTCTTTTCCCTGGCAACCTGGGTTTAATCCCCCACATTGCTATGAGAGTTGGTTGTTGTAGTCAATCCAGAGTTTGGGGTTTTCTCCAGGTCCTCCAGTTTACACCACCCCTAGGGACTATCAAATGCCACAATTTGAGCCATGGAAAGTGCTTTGAATTAGTTATTATATTTAGTTGTGCAATCCATGTAAAAATAAATAAAGTTTACAATTTGGTCATTTATGTTTATTCAGTCACTTACAGGTATCTGTTTTTTACTTGTTTAAACCAAATGTCACACATGATTAATGTTATACTGGCTTTGTGGGGTTTTTTATGCAATAATCAAAGATATTTCAGGTCTCTGAATATTCCTTGAAAATTAAAAAATGTGGCAAAGCTGCTTTAATCCTTGATAACAGGCTGCTGGACTGGGGTCAGCCTATTAGAATGACATTGAACACTTTGTTATAATTTTTCAATTTTCTTTAACTTCTAATAACAGTATTTCAAGAAATCAAACTATTTTCAGGAGTAAATGTATTCAAGAGTACCAGTACACAACAACATGAAAATGGTGAGATATGTAGTGATGATAGAACTGTCATGGTATGTTTCTGTTCTGGCCAGGCCATGTGACCGGCTACTTCTATGATGAGTCAGGGGTAGAGACAGAAGGCTGGCACAAGATCCAGAGGGTTATTGAGGAGGGCAGGAAAAACGAAGCAGATGAGGAGGCCAACAAGAAGATATTCCCTCAGTGTAACTCTGAGTGGTCAGCCAAGGATGGAGGCAGAGTGTACTGTACAAAGAACAGGTACCCTGTTTTACCTTGCTTCATGGTTACTATAATGATACAATCAGAGTTGGGTTCAAATGTTGTCTGAAGCATTAAATGCAAATGCAAGTACTGTGTTGCTTTCGCAAATGCAAATGCTTAACCAGTTGAATGCAAATGTTTGATAAAGATATTTTCAAATGCAAATGCTTCATCATTCATTACATTTGAATGCAAATGCATTTAAATATTTTCAAATGCAAATGAATTCAATGTGTGTTAAATTAATGATCAGATTCAATTCCTTTAAGTTTTAATGTGTATGTTTGACAAAAATTAGACTGAATAATGGCCTAGAATTTAAGTATGATGACTTTTTTCATGAATTCTGGCCATGCATCTTGACAGGTATTTATCACCATTGCTTTTATTCATTTAAAAGAATTTGTAATTCTCATTTGACTCATACTCATACAAGTGCAAATGCAAAGCATTTTTTTCCTAAATGCAAATGTCTATCATAAGCATTGCATTTGAATGCAAATTTGGGCTTTTCAAGATTGCTGCATTTTAATGCAAATGAAATTGTGCAAAATGTAAATGCATTTGCAATTGGACCAAATTCTGGCTACGGTAAAAGGGGATAGCAGGTTTGTTTACAAGAGGGCTTATTATTGTCACCCACAATCCTTATCCTGGTTTTGTGCAGTTTACCTCCCCATCACTCAAAAAAACTTGAGCAGTATCACCTAAACACTAAATTGCAGGTCTGTTTTAAATTTTGCATGTCCACAAGTATGGGGGAAAGGGTGAAATTTTGTTTTAATTGAGTCATGAGAGTGGTCTTGACCTTGAATTGGTTTAATTTTGGGTGACAAAAGGGCAAAAACAGTAGCGTACCTCAAGAATGGGTGGGTGAAATGTCATGAAATTAAATGTGAATAAAGCTTCAGTTAGACAGCTTTATCATGTACTGAAGACTGGTTGTGTTATTGAGACTTTTCAGTTTTTACCTAACACATTGTGAATTTCAGCATCTGTATAAGCATGATTACATCAAATAATGTGTTTAATGTTCCTGCTTCATGTCTTGCTCAATATCATAAGTGAGATCTCTGTTTCAGTGGTGGCATTGAAAGGGACTGGGTTGGTGTGCCTAGGAATTACTTCAAGTCTGGCAGTTCTAAGTCAAGATGTGCCTGTGTTCGTGATACAGGGCCACCCACAGGTGACCCAGACAGCTCAAGTAATCAAGGGGACCTCAACAGTCCCAACGTACAGGAGTACCCAGATTGTAACCCCAGGTCTACATCCTGTAGAATACCATAATCATGAAAACACACTTCCTCAACAGCTAAAAGAGAACCCAGATTGTAGAATACCATAATCATGAAAAAACACTCCCTAAACAGCTACAAGAGAAAACAGATTGTAGAATACCATAATCATGAAAAAACACACCCTCAACAGCTACAAGAGAAAACAGATTGTAGAATACCATAATCATGAAAAAACACTCCCTCAACAGCTACAAGAGAACCCAGATTGTAGAATACCATGATCATAAAAACACACACCCTCAACAGCTTCAAGAGAACCCAGATTGTAGAATACCATGATCATGAAAACACGCTCCCTCAACAGCTACAAGAGAACCCTGATTGTAGAATTGCATGATCATGAAAACACTCTCCCTCAACAGCTACAAGAGTACCCAGATTGTAGAATACCATGATCATGAAAACACACTCCCTCAACAGCTACAAGAGAACCCAGATGGTAGAATACCATGATCATAAAAACACACACCCTCAACAGCTACAAGAGAACCCAGATTGTAGAATACCATGATAAGGAAAACACACTCCCTCAACAGCTACAAGAGAACCCAGATTGTAGAATACCATGATCATAAAAACACACACCCTGAACAGCTACAAGAGAACCCAGAATGTAGAATACCATGATCATGAAAACATACACCCTCAACAGCTACAAGAGAACCCAGATTGTAGAATACCATGATCATGAAAACACACCCTCAACAGCTACAAGAGAACCCAGATTGTAGAATACCATAATCATGAAAACACAATCCCTTAACAGCTACAAGAGTACCCAGATTGCAGAATACAATAATCATGAAAACACACTCCCTCAACAGTTACAAGAGATCCAAGATTGTAGAATACTGTAATCATGAAAACACACTACCTCCACAACGACAAGAGAACCCAGATTGAAGAATACAATAATCATAAAAACACACACCCTCAACAGGTACAAGAGAACCCAAATTGTAGAATACCATGATAAGGAAAACACACTCCCTCAACAGCTACAAGAGAACTCAGATTGTAGAATACCATGATCATAAAAACACACACCCTCAACAGCTACAAGAGAACCCAGATTGTAGAATACCATGATAAGGAAAACACACTCCCTCAACAGCTACAAGAGAACCCAGATTGTTGAATACCATGATCATGAAAACACACACCCTCAACAGCTACAAGAGAACCCAGATTGTAGAATACAATAATCATGAAAAAACACTCCCTCAACAGCTACAAGAGAACCCAGATTGTTGAATACCATGATCATGAAAACACACACCCTCAACAACTACAAGAGTACCCAGATTGTAGAATACCATGATCATGAAAAAACACTCCCTCAACAGCTACAAGAGAACCCAGATTGTAGAATACCATGATCATGAAAAAACACTCCCTCAGCAGCTACAAGAGTACCCAGATTGTAGAACACCATGATCATAAAAACACACACCCTCAACAGCTACAAGAGAACCCAGATTGTAGAATACCATGATCATAAAAACACACAACCTAAACAGCTACAAGAGAACCCAGATTGTAGAATACCATGATCATGAAAACACACACCCTCAACAGCTACAAGAGAACCCAGATTGTAGAATACAATAATCATGAAAACACATTCCCTCAACAGCTACAAGAGTACCCAGATTGTAGAATACCATGATCATGAAAACACACTCCCTCAACAGCTACAAGATTACCCAGATTGTAGAATACCATGATCATAAAAACACACAACCTCAACAGCTACAAGAGTACCCAGATTGTAGAATACCATGATCATGAAAACACACTCCCTCAACAGCTACAAAGGTACCCAGATTGTAGAATACCATGATCATGAAAACACACACCCTCAA
The DNA here is from genome assembly GCA_026874595.1 of Sipunculus nudus. NCBI lineage: Eukaryota > Metazoa > Annelida > Sipuncula > Golfingiida > Sipunculidae > Sipunculus > Sipunculus nudus. The sequence continues at coordinate 51,663,302 of CM049312.1, forward strand.
CAACTACAAGAGTACCCAGATTGTAGAATACCATGATCATGAAAAAACACTCCCTCAACAGCTACAAGAGAACCCAGATTGTAGAATACCATGATCATGAAAAAACACTCCCTCAGCAGCTACAAGAGTACCCAGATTGAAGAACACCATGATCATAAAAACACACACCCTCAACAGCTACAAGAGAACCCAGATTGTAGAATACCATGATCATAAAAACACACACCCTAAACAGCTACAAGAGAACCCAGATTGTAGAATACCATGATCATGAAAACACACACCCTCAACAGCTACAAGAGAACCCAGATTGTAGAATACCATAATCATGAAAACACACTCCCTCAACAACTACAAGAGAACCCAGATTGTAGAATACCATAATCATGAAAACACTCCCTCAACAACTACAAGAGAACCCAGATTGTATAATACCATAATCATGAAAACACACTACCTCCACAACGACAGGAGAACCCAGATTGTAGAATACCATGATCATAAAAACACACACCCTCAACAGCTACAAGAGAACCCAGATTGTAGAATACCATGATAAGGAAAACACACTCCCTCAACAGCTACAAGAGAACTCAGATTGTGGAATACCATGATCATAAAAACACACACCCTCAACAGCTACAAGAGAACTCAGATTGTAGAATACCATGATCATAAAAACACACACCCTCAACAGCTACAAGAGAACCCAGATTGTAGAATACCATGATAAGGAAAACACACTCCCTCAACAGCTACAAGAGAACCCAGATTGTTGAATACCATGATCATGAAAACACACTCCCTCAACAGCTACAAGAGAACCCAGATTGTAGAATACCATGATCATAAAAACACACACCCTCAACAGCTACAAGAGAACCCAGATTGTAGAATACCATGATCATGAAAACACACCCTCAACAGCTACAAGAGAACCCAGATTGTAGAATACCATGATCATGAAAACACACTCCCTCAACAGCTACAAGAGAACCCAGATTGTAGAATACCATGATCATGAAAACACACTCCCTCAACAACTACAAGAGAACCCTGATTGTAGAATACCATGATCATGAAAAAACACTCCCTCAACAGCTACAAGAGAACCCAGATTGTAGAAAACCATGATCATGAAAAAACACTCCCTCAACAGCTACAAGAGTACCCAGATTGTAGAACACCATGATCATAAAAACACACACCCTCAACAGCTACAAGAGAACCCAGATTGTAGAACACCATGATCATAAAAACACACAACCTAAACAGCTACAAGAGAACCCAGATTGTAGAATACCATGATCATGAAAACACACACCCTCAACAGCTTCAAGAGAACCCAGATTGTAGAATACCATGAACATGAAAAAACACTCCCTCAACAGCTACAAGAGAACCCAGATTGTAGAATAAAATAATCATGAAAACACATTCCCTCAACAGCTACAAGAGTACCCAGATTGTAGAATACCATGATCATGAAAACACACTCCCTCAACAACTACAAGAGAACCCTGATTGTAGAATACCATGATCATGAAAAAACACTCCCTCAACAGCTACAAGAGAACCCAGATTTTAGAATACCATGATCATGAAAAAACACTCCCTCAACAGCTACAAGAGTACCCAGATTGTAGAACACCATGATCATAAAAACACACACCCTCAACAGCTACAAGAGAACCCAGATTGTAGAATACCATGATCATAAAAACACACAACCTAAACAGCTACAAGAGAACCCAGATTGTAGAATACCATGATCATGAAAACACACACCCTCAACAGCTACAAGAGAACCCAGATTGTAGAATACCATGAACATGAAAAAACACTCCCTCAACAGCTACAAGAGAACCCAGATTGTAGAATACAATAATCATGAAAACACATTCCCTCAACAGCTACAAGAGTACCCAGATTGTAGAATACCATGATCATGAAAACACACTCCCTCAACAGCTACAAGATTACCCAGATTGTAGAATACCATGATCATAAAAACACACACCCTCAACAGCTACAAGAGTACCCAGATTGTAGAATACCATGATCATGAAAACACACTCCCTCAACAGCTACAAAGGTACCCAGATTGTAGAATACCATGATCATGAAAACACACACCCTCAACAACTACAAGAGTACCCAGATTGTAGAATACCATAATCATGAAAAAACACTCCCTCAACAGCTACAAGAGAACCCAGATTGTAGAATACCATGATCATGAAAAAACACTCCCTCAGCAGCTACAAGAGTACCCAGATTGTAGAACACCATGATCATAAAAACTCACACCCTCAACAGCTACAAGAGAACCCAGATTGTAGAATACCATGATCATAAAAACACACACCCTAAACAGCTTCAAGAGAACCCAGATTGTAGAATACCATGATCATGAAAACACACACCCTCAACAGCTACAAGAGAACCCAGATTGTAGAATACCATAATCATGAAAACACACTCCCTCAACAACTACAAGAGAACCCAGATTGTAGAATACCATAATCATGAAAACACTCCCTCAACAACTACAAGAGAACCCAGATTGTATAATACCATAATCATGAAAACACACTACCTCCACAACGACAGGAGAACCCAGATTGTAGAATACCATGATCATAAAAACACACACCCTCAACAGCTACAAGAGAACCCAGATTGTAGAATACCATGATAAGGAAAACACACTCCCTCAACAGCTACAAGAGAACCCAGATTGTAGAATACCATGATCATAAAAACACACACCCTCAACAGCTACAAGAGAACCCAGATTGTAGAATACCATGATCATTAAAAAACACTCCCTCAACAGCTACAAGAGAACCTAGATTGTAGAATACCATAATCATGAAAACACACTCCCTCAACAGCTACAAGAGAACCCAGATTGTAGAATACCATGATCATGAAAAAACACTCCCTCAACAGCTACAAGAGAACCCAGATTGTAGAATACCATGATCATGAAAACACACTCCCTCAACATCCCTGTAATCCCAAGTCTGGGATATGTCAAATTCTCTGGTGTTGGCCAAAACAGTGCGCTCTATGGCCAAATAATATTTGATACCTTTTTTTTTTTACATAATTTTATGTCAATCAAATTCAAGCTTGCCAAGAAGTTACCTTGTTAAATCAGGCCAGTAGCTTCATGGGAAATATTGATTAGTAATTGTATCACTAGTTTATGGGAGAATATACTTCAGATTAGATGAAAAAAATGACAATTATTTTAACATATTTTATAAAATGATTACAACACAAGAGATATGTGTTGGTCTTTAATAGAAAAATGGTATTGTCATATTGCATTGTCAGTTAATATACATGTAACTCTGGTCTATAAAGTAGGATATTCAAAGGTTTTCCACTGAAGCAAGTACATGTATTGCTACTCAGGATAATCTTGTATTTTAGAATCCGGAGAAATTCTGGGGAATATATTTTTTAAGTCCCTGAAAAGTCAGGTATTGTAGTGATTATCAGGAAAGTAATCTAAGTACTGGGAAACATTGAGATTGGTATGGTGACCATGATTGATAATGAATCATACTCATTACCATGTTCATTATGTCCTCGTGTGTGGTGTACAGATTCATCTGTCATACTTATTGCATTACGTCATCAAATAATGCTCATTAGTCATGGTGCACAGTTTGTACAAAATCACTTTAACCACATCCTCAGAATGTAAGGAAACTTTTAAGATAGATATGTTTCGATATATCCAATCATAATGCAAAGTTTTAAGACTGTAGGGTCACTCTTTAAAATGTCACAAGCAGATGTAATGTATATCTATTCAGCATTTACATTCTTACATCTGTTACACGTCTGGCAACTGCTACGTTGGTTGCTTTTTAACAGAGTTATTGGTGTGTTTTTTTTTGTATTTTGCGTTGTATTTTTCTATTGCATTTCCTGTGGCTTGTTGTTTGATTGCAAAGTCATGTCTTAATATATGTGTTATACTTATATACACAAGATAAAAACTGAAGGAATCTTATCTTAATTATCTTAATTAATTATTGTATATTTCAACCGTTATTGATATCATTATTTCTCATGTATTCTACTATATACATCATTTCACTTACATTATACTAGCTGTACATCAGTATATTTTTACGGATACTTGTATTAGTTTAATCTATATGTATATACTTGTGCAAGCGTAACGCTGTTTGTTAAGTCTCTTGGGGGGGGGGGGGGGGTCGCTCAAGTGAGAAAAGTGCCTGCTACACTGTGCAACCCTCGTGAAAAACCGTTAACGTGCATACATATAATGAATTAAATGCAAAAAAATTGATATACGTGAACGTCTATATACATATGTATAATATATATCCCGTTGTCGGCTTCCCGGGGAAAGACAAACCATCCCCGATTATATACATGTTGCATAAATTTACAAGGGCATGTTGCACAAGCTGCAATTCATTACATGATGCGGTTCATAGCAAGTATGTAACAATGATAAGAATAAACTGTTCATTCTACTGAGGGCTAAAGTAGGGCTGTTGGGCATAAAAGACTGCTCTTGTGACTAACTTATGCACAAATGTTGTTTTCCGGTAAATGAACAATGTGCTCGGATAATTTTTTATCTCGGAGCAAAGGCATGCATTTTGAAATATTTGTGGATTGACCCGAGTTAAAATGACATTTTAACTCGGAACGAATAAATATTCACACATTTATCAACAGGGACGATCCATTGAACAAACTCCAAAATGAATGAGCACCGTTTGTCCACAGGCCCGCGTTAACGTGACGGTTCACTCGAGCTTTGGTTGAAAATGCCATCAATTCTGGTCACGTCTGACATCATAAGGATTTGGGACGGGAGTGGCTTTTGTATCTCACCTGTGACAGTGGTAGCCATGCGTATCTGTCAAATCAGCTGTACTGACGGGGAAGGTGACATAATGGCTAATAGTATTTTTTCAAGCATACTAGGGTTTTAAAATGGTCAAATTATTACAGCGGTGGTCGGATATATTATGTTTGTATTTTATAATCAATAAAATTGATTTGTAACAAAAGTAAACAGTGGTTATATGTTGTTTATTGAAATCTTCTGATCCCTTTTTACTATTTTTTTCTTCAGCAAATGTTCATTGCAGTCATCAGTTTAATTTAAAATCGCAAACATGTAAGTCCACTGCATACAGACCAAAACGGAAAAGGTGATTTCAGATCCAAAACACAAACATTCAGTGACTGTAAAATATTAATATACAATATATCCTGCAGGATAAATTTATGTAACGATACATAATGTCAGAATAAGTCAGAATATATAAATACTATTTTGTTTAGTTCAGCTGATACAAAAGTCATCAAGGTTCAGTGATGGTTCTTTTTTTTTGTCGGCCATCTCTCCTGCATCGGCAGTCCATGCATTTACAGGCACAGACCGTGATCCTCAGACCCTTGAAAAAAATTCACACTTGGCCTCCAAAGAGATATTTGAAATATGTTGCAATTTCCGAAAAATCCGGCCTAGTCCAGGACATTGTAGCCCATATTAAATGGGCTATTGGGCGAACTATTACACGGACGCATCCTTTGAACAGCAAGTGCAGTGGCGGATTCGGGGGGGGGGGGGGGGGGGGGGGGAGCGAGAGGGCATTTTTAGAGCCGAAATACTGTTTTAAAAGTTTCAAATTAAATTTCCGCCCTGGACCTTCTCCTTTTTAGGTCATTAGTAATCCTGGGTTGGACCCTCCCCTTTCCAAAATCCTTGAACCGCCCCCGAAGTGTATGTGTCGTATCATATAAATTCTATGAGCGGGCGGATCCTTTTGGACTTCACAACACATTGAATGTTTTTTTAAAGAAATAGCCCACTGGCCATGGCGCTCATTTATTAACGTTACTGATGATATAAATACACCAACATTCGCAACTTTAGGTCATATTTTTGGAGAACTTGTTTGACTTTTTTGGATTGCAGAAATATACCATATTATATATCTGGTTACAGTACAGGAATTTGTTGAGCTACTATGAGTTGACACTGTGATATGAATGACGTGTTGTAGCCTCAACATAGCCATTTAAAATGTCAGAAATTAAAAAAAAATACAAGTTTATAGCAAACAGGGTTGGCACGGAGAAGTTAGGGCAATTCCCGGGAAGTTGGGGAAGGTTCTCGAAGAAATTTTAAGGAAGTTCGGGAGGAAACTTACGACATATTCCACACTGTTAAGCATATAAACATATCGAAGAGAGACTCCCTGAAAGATATATTGTGATTAATCTTTTACAACTTGTTATGCATTATTTACTCATTAAATTAGACTTTAATTTCATAGAATTTGATAACTTTTGGTAAAAAAATCAAGCATGACACACTGACAACAATGACACTGATATTATATACCGCACTAAATAAGATCGAAAAGGATCAATTCTTTCAGTATTAATGTGGTCGGTTTAGAGCATTTATGGATTTTCCAAACAAACAAGAAATACTCAAATAAGTATCTTCTTATACCGAAGCATTTAATTCAAGTGGTCAAGTCCGACTAAACAGCGGCCTATCAGAGCCATTTTCCATCAGCAATAGGGTGAGGCAGAGTTGCGTCCTGGCACCAACTCTGTTCATCATCTTCTTTAGTATGATGCTAAAGCATGCCAGACAAAGACGGTGTTTACATCAGGTACCGTACAACCTTATCGCTGGTGATGCTGCCCTGGTTGCCCACAAAGAGCGAGCCTTGCAGCGCATCATATCCTGTTTTGCAGAGGCTGTACAGCTCTTCGGACTAGAAGCCAGCCTGAAAAAGACAGGGATCCTCCCCGAACCTGCACCTCGGTAAAATACCGCCCTCCCCATATCACAATGGGCGAAACAGAACTCATATTAGTACAGCAGTTCACGTAACCAGGGTGCACCATCTCGTCTGATACCCGGGTTGACAAGGATATCGACAACAGATTAGCGAAGGCGAACAGTGCATTTGGTAGACTGTACAAACGCGTATGGAACATGCAACTGAACCAGAGCCCCAAGATCAGGGCTGTCGTACTCACTTACCTTCTATATTGATCCGAGTCGTCAGTCACCTACCGCAACAACCTACGATTCCATGGGCGTTGCCATCAGCGCTGCCTTCGCAGTATCCTGAATATTCACTTGAGTGGTTTCATTACAAACGTCAAGGTCCTCGAACTGACAGGAGTCACCAGCATTGAATCCATGCTGACGAAGTCTCAACTACGCTGATCAGGGCACGTTTCCAGGATGGAATCACGCACGGTTAACTTTCCACAGGCTAGCGCGACAGAGGGGCACCAAGGACTGCCCTAGTGCCTGTCACATCGACAACCGCCAATTGTCTATACTTGCTGCAAACGTGGCACCTGGCGACACACCATCAACAAGGCTGTTTCCTCTTTTGAGAACACCCGTAATGCCACCCTCGAGCAAAAACGACAGAGTAGTGTAAACCGTGCAACTGCGGCACTAAACTCACCAGGTATTCAATTGCTACCACTGCAACCAATCCTATGGATCCCGCATCGACCTTGGCAGTCATGAGCGTGCCTATATTCGACGTCGACGACCATCGTCATGGTCTTTGTTTGCGAAGCCAAGCCGTGATATGAACTCACAAAAACATGAACAGAATCACAAAAAATTTCAGGGCAACTCGGAGTTATTTGACTTATCAGTCTCAAATGTTGCATTTCCATTCGTCTTTGACAGGGTTCTGGTACAAAAAAACTGGTGGCGCACCGACAATATTTTTTGTGTGAATCAATCTGTGCTTTTGTTTGAGTGAAAAACACTAAGTTCATGCCTGCCTCTGTGATTCGGAGTTGCTTGTTGACTCTTGAAGTCAGGGACTTCATGAGTACAAATAGACCTGAGTTTTTTCTTAACCTTGCCGAAAAGAATAGGGCCATGTATCTGCGGAAAGCACTTGCTGAACCAAGTGTGGCAACACCTCTGTGTATGGAGATGACCTTTTATTAGTTTGAGAATGTTGTTAGATGTTGTCACCAGAGGACTGTGACTAAGTTATTGTATTGCATGCTCTAGTAGGGAGTATGACCAGACTTTTTGTAAGGCACTGGAAGAAGATCAACCGTTAGCTCCGTACTGGAAACTTGCTTAGTCTGCTAGCGGAAGTGATGGCACTTTCCGGGTTAAGGACGTGTTGTAAACACGGAGATCTGGATGGATCAAGGATCATGGTACTCCAGTCGTCAGTTACGGACTGCCGTATGGAGATGAGCTTCGAGGAGATTATGCCGGGCCATCATGGCATAGATCTTACAAAAGAGCGTGTAAGTACCAAGTTCGACTGGAAGGGGATGTGCGGCGACATTGCAGAGTTCTGTAGGTCGTGTACCATTTGTCAGACAAAAGCTGAACCTCACAGCATCTTTTAATAGCAGTCACCTTGAGTACGAACGAGCCCGTACAAGACCCAGATTTTGCGGATTGTAAAAACTGAAACTCCCTAAGTTGGAGAACTAAATTTTGAGGGAGTAGATGAAACCTCCCATGTGTCGCAGCCAAACTGAACGTGATATACAGGTTAATGCTGAGCAAGGCAAGCACCAACGGCGCGAGATACACGATCTGTTAACCAGTATGGGAAAGTATTTACAAATATCGCCAAACTCATCGATGTCATCGAATGTAATATTCGTCTCACATCCGATACACCTATGAAATCGAAACCATATCGTGTTCCATTTGAGTTGAGAGAGACCATGCGATCAAAATCAACGAGATTTTAGAGTTAGGCATAATCAAAAAGTCGGAGTCGAGGTTTGTGTCACCTTGTATTATGCTGCATAAACCAGTCGGAAAGATCATATTCATGATCAGATACCATAAGTTGAACCAGTCGGTCATATTCGATCAAAACCGATGCTGGAGCCGGAAACACTGTTAACCGAAGTAGCCAAAAGCCAATACTTTACCAAGACCTATCTGACGAAAGGCCACTGGCAGATTCCGATGTCGGAGGAATCTAGATACAAAACAGCAGTCGTAACACCTGACGGACATTACAAGTTCAGGGTAATGTCGTTTGGATTAGTGACGGCAGGGGCAGTATTTACCCGCATGATGTGGAAGTTTTTCAGTGACATGCCGAATGTGATCTGCTACATAGACGACGTGATAGTACAAACGGAATCGTGGGACGTGCATGTAAAAACACTCGCAGAAGTGCTAGCTAGATTAGGGCGAGGCAACCTTTCGGCTAACCATCGAAAACATTTGTAGGTCAAAGCAGTTAGAATTTTTAGGCCACCTTGTGCGCACCGAATACTTAGCTCCTAACTGTCGCTCCTTAAGAAAATCCAAAGCACAGAAAGACCGAAAATCAAGAAAGCCTTGGAAGCTTTTCTAGGCCCTACCGGTTCAGCCAACGGTTCAGCTAACGGACCTTACGCGGAAAGGACAGCCTAACAAACTGGATTCGATTAGGTCAAGGAGAATGCGTAGAACTCATTTAAAGCTAAGCTGGAAATCCTCCCATTCTGATACTTCCAGATTTCAGAAAACGGTTTAACCTGAAATGCATAGCGTCAGATGTCGGAAATGGAAGTATCCTTATGCAGGAACACGGTGGGATGATGCATCTGATAGCTTATGCTATCAGGAAATTACTGGCTAGAGAGAGAAATAACTCTACAATTGAGAGAGAGAGAGAGAGAGAGAGTGTTTGGAAATTGTTTGGGCCCTTCAGCAATATTAGAGGTCATGTAGACGGTTCATGATTCAAAGAGACTAAAGACTTATCAACTGTATAGGCAAAGCCAAGTACGAAAACATGAGAGTAATGAGATGGACTTTAGTAATGCAGGAGTTTAGATTTGAGACACAGGCTGTTTCTGGCAAATAAAACAATGGCCAGACCTTTAAGCAGATTACCAGAGAGTTATATTGTGGATATTGTGGATACTTGTTAAGACCGTAAATGTGAGTTGTATAATGTTTTCACATAACTCGTAATGGATTGGTATTGTATAATGTCTTCACAAAAAATGTAATGGATCGATACTGCGTATCGAGAAAATACTGTGTATTTTCTTTTAAAGGGACGAGTGATGGGGGTTGTGACTTAGTGATTGTATTGTATATTCTAGCAGGGAGTTTAACCAGATGATTGTGTTGATAATTTTATAGTACATTTATATGGAGTATCATGTTTTGAGAACTTTGATTAGTGAGCACACGTGACTCGTTCGATGTTAATTTAAGTTCAGTTTAATTCCCTGCGAGCCTTCTTTGATTGCCGGTCTCTATAGGAAAGATTGTTTGTTGTAGACTTCAAAGGATGTGCACATGTTTTGTTTGGTTTTCCCAGGGTTTTGTCTCCTGAGTCGTGCCCATATAAAAATTCATGTAATAATTGGCAGTCGGCATAATAGGAAGTGGTGATTGGCCAGAAGACGGTCAGGACTTGTGATGTCAGCAAGCATGTATATATTACATCTACGACCGAGCATATTAATGGTGGCTGCGGGCAATACAACACCAACTCGATTTTTGACTGAACACGTGTTTATTTCACTCCAGAGCCAACTCGACTTCTCACCAGATGGCGCTATCATCAAACACAGGGACCAGCCCTGAAACACCTTACTGAGTCCAGTATCAATATATCACATACCTCCCCCCTAAGTTTTACAGTTACGTACATGTGTAGCGGTATTATCCAATATTTCCATATCTAGCAAGCAGTTTTCAATACTGAATGTCCATTATCTGGATTTTTATCATGAAAATGATATGAAAGAAACATACAAAAACTTAACTAACTAATGGAGTTCAGGGTAGACTGCCATCCCTCCAAATAGTAGAACAAGGCATTATTCTGGCCTTTTGGGTGTTTTACCAACTAACTACCTAGTATCGTACTGTTGAAGATAAGCTGGCGCTTTCTTGATACGAGAAGAACGCCTCAGGTTTTGATTCTCTGGCTGCTCTTGAATATCTGTTGAAATATTTTGATTTTCAGCAACTGCAGCTGGAGTATCCTGTTCGGGTGTCTCTACTGATTCGGTTGTAATGTCGACGGGTACAATTGGTTCTTCCGCCGCTGCACCAATCACGGGATCAGCTAAATAGCTTTTACGGATTTGGTATTGGTGTCTACGCACATAATTTCCGGTTGACAGCTGAACTTTATACGAAACTGGACCAGTATCGCGAACAACCTCTCCTGGTATCCAGCGTGGTCCACTTCGAAAATTCTCTACGAGTACCCTTTCCCCGGGTTTGAAAGGTCGTAACTTACAGTGAAGACTCCGATAATCCTGTTGAACTTGTTGTTTGGCCTGTACTCTGTCAGCTAAATTCGGAAACAACAAATCCAGACGAGTGGACAATTTCCGTCCCATGAGAAGTTCCACTGGAGATACCCCTGTTGTAGCATGTGGTGTCACCCTATATCTGAACAGAATTCTGGCTACTCTGGTCTCTAAAGATCCATCCTGCTCACTGGTCTTTTTCATGGCATCTTTAAAAGTCTGTACAGCTCTCTCAGCGAGACCATTTGAGCTGGGGTGATACGGTGATATGTATGTCACACGTATGCCATTTTGCTTCATGAAGTGTTTGTATTGCTCACTAACAAAACAAGGTCCATTATCTGATACACATTGGCTTGGCAACCCATGCGTCGCAAACATGGTGCGCAGGCTCTTAACAGTAGCTTCAGCTGTTGAGGAGTTTTGAATGCAAACTTCTTACAACTTTGAATGTGCATCCACCACTATGAGAAACATCTTTCCTAGGAATGGTCCTGCATAGTCTAAGTGTAGGCGAGTCCATGGACGTGATGGATATTCCAATGGATGCAAAGGAGCTTTTGCTGGTGCCTTTCTGTTTTCTTGACAAACTGAACATTGTTTAACTGTATCTTCCAAATTCTGGTCTATGCACGGCCACCAGACATAGCTTCTTGCTAGTTCCTTCATGTGACAAATACCTGGATGTGTTTGGTGTAGCTCCTTGATGATCATTTCCTGTCCTTTCTTTGGAACTACCACTCGATGTCCCCATAAAATACCTTAGGACCTTATAAGATACTATAAATTCATACCCTAACACTGAGACCGATCTTTTGTGAAAAACTATAAAGTGTAATGAAAGAGGATCCTCCATATATCATACAGCGCAGTTAGAGAAAGAGCGATTGGCGGTGATAAAAACCTTAGAAACTAAATTAAATATTTTGAAAGGGAATTTGAAAATTTCTGGAAATGAAAACATCAAAGAAGAATTGAATAAAGTGGAACCTCAGCTAGAGAGAGTGATTAAAGAAAACTAGTGGTGCCATGTTCAGGTCCAAGTTGAGTTATTATGATAATGGCGAGACATATACAAAATATTTCTTTATAAAGAAAAAGCGGAATTTTAATTATAAATTGATATTTTAACTTAAATCTGCTAAAGGTATACACTGTTACTGAGCCCACGCTTATTCTACATAATCTAGTATAATCATATCCTGCTAGCATCAGTGCCCAGCGAATGATTCTTGGTGAGGCCATTGTAGGTATAGCCTTATCTTTACCAAGTAATCCCAGTAATGGTTTGTGATCTGTATTGATCACAGTACTTCGGCCGTAAACATACTGATGGAACTTCTTCATTCCGAACACCACCGCTAATGCTTCTTTGTCTAGCTGTGAATAATTTCTTTCAGCCTTAGCCAGTGATCTGGAAGCATATGCAATGGGTCTGTTTGTACCATCTGCATCCGAATGTGATATTACTACACCAACACCATACGGCGAAGCGTCACAGTCCATGATTAATTCCCTCTCACTATCATAATGGATCAACAATTTTGCACTGGTCAACAGTCCTTTGGCTTTCTCAAAAGCTTCATGCTGCTCAGAACCCCACTGCCATGTTGTTTGTTTTCTCAATAGTGCGTGCAGTGGTTCTAGCACTGTAGATAGATTTGGCACATCCATATGATAAAAGTTGAGCATACCTAAAAATGCCTTCAGTTCAGTGGTATTTCTAGGTTCTGGGGCTTCAATGATTGCTTTGATGTTTGTGGGTGAAGGCTTTGTTCCTTCCGCAGTGATCACACTTCCACAATATGTCACTTCGGGTTTCAGGTATGAGCACTTAGAAGCCTTCAGCCTGATATTGGCCTCTGCCAATCTTTCAAGTACCTTTGAAAGATTCTCCAGGTGACTCGTGCCATCTCTCCCTGAAACTAAGATATCATCAAGTCTCACTATTACATATGGAATGTCCTTTAACAAGTTCTAAATCGCCCTTTGGAAAATTCCCGGTCCTGATTTGACACCGAACGGGAGACAATTTGGCTTAAAAAGTCCTTTATGGGTACTGATGGTTAAAACATTTTTGATTCCTAATCAAGCTCAATTTGATAATATGCCTGGCTCAAGTCTAGTTTGGTGAATCTCTGTCCACCCCCTAGAACAGTTAACAAGTCTTCTGTTTTGGGGATTGGGTGTCTATCGAACTGAGAGACTTTATTGACGGTGGCTTTATAGTCTCCACGTATTCGTATCTTGTCCCCTTTAACAACCGGCACGATGGCTGCGGCCCAGTCTAAATGCATCACCGGTGTCAAGATTCCACATTTCACCTGACGGTCTAACTCTTCACTTATTTTCTCTCTACGAGAATATGGAACCGGTCTTGCTTTGAAGAAAATAGGGTTTGTATTTGGCTGTATTTGTATTTTTGCTTTCACATCTGTCATGCAACCAAGTTCCTCTTTAAACACCTCAGCATATTTAGTCAACACATGGTTCAGATCAGTTGAAGTGTGAAGCTGTTTGATTTCAAACATATTCCACCAATCCAATTGCAAATCAGCTAGCCAGTCTCTTCCTAGTATGCATGGTCTATCACCTCTAACTGCCCAAGCTGTCAAGTGTTTTGTCTGTGTCTTATAACTAAGTTGTGCCTGAACCTCTAGTTTACCCAAAACTTCAACAGTTTCACCAGTGTATGTTTTGAGTTTCACATCACCAGACTGTAAATCTGTATCTAACTTTCTGTAAGTTGCTTCATTCACTAAGGTTACACTAGCACCTGTGTCAACTTCAAATGTTTCATTTACTCCATTAAGCTTAATGTCCACCATATATGGATTATTCACTGGTTTATCTATTCTGTACACTCTATACACTTCTCTTTGCTCACTAAAAAATAGCATACTCATCTTGTTCATCATGATGATGATCATCATCAGGCTCTTCTGATACCCAATGTGCTCTTGAAGATCTTTGTGACCTGTATTTCTCAGAACCTCTCTGTGTGTCCACCTCGTTTTGGCTTATCACCAGTGTAATTCCTGGGACCCTGCTTTTTCTCTTTCCTGAATCTACATTTAAGTGCTATGTGGCCTATCTTACCACAATTCCAGCACTCTTGATCTTTAAAACCACACTGATCTTGTGCATGAGATCCGCCACACCGATAACAATGCAACTGTCTATCCCTACCTTAAGTAGGTTTCACAGGGTTTTTACTCTGGGGATGCCCCCCTCGATGAGTTAACTTGTACACTCTCTGCTGTACAGATGAGCCATGTAATTCTGTAGCATCTCTGGCAGCTACCTCCGTAGCAATTGCAATTTCCGTGGCTTTCTGGAAGGTCAAGTGTTTTTCTGACTATAGTTTTCTCTGGAAATTGACATTATGGATGCCGGACACAAATTTATCACGTAGAGCCTCGTCTAGAAATGCCCATAACTGACAGTGCTGGGTGAGCTTTTTCAAGTCAGATACTTACTGCTGGATAGATACGCACTCTTTCTGGTCGTGTTTCCAGAAACGACACCTTTCAGCGATGACAAGGGGTGTGGGGGGAAAATGTCCATGCAAAATCCTCGAAAGTTTTATCTTTAGGTTTAGCTGGCGTGACCAGATTTCTCAACAAAGCATAGGTCTTGCTGCTTATAGTGCTCAACAAAGCGGGGGCTTAATTGTTTGTCCTCATTAATTTCATTCACAAGAAAAAACTGTTCTAAACGCTCCTGATAGGAAGCCCAGTCCTCAGTATTTTCATTGAAAGCATCAATAGTCCCAATATAGCCAGCCATGTTACCAGTTGGTCACAACCAAATGTCAAACAGTAACCTCGATAACCGCGGTCGAGCTCTGGGCGATAATGGGCGAATTACGGTATAACGTACTCACAGTGTTCATAAAACTTTAGTGACCACCTCAACGGAATTTCCAACGTCAACCCACGGAATCCACAGATCCTGCGTCGCCAATATTACATCTACGACCGAGCATATTAATGGTGGCTGCGGGCAAGACAACACCAACTCGATTTTTGACTGAACACGTTTTTATTTCACTCCAGAGCCAACTCGACTTCTCACCAGATGGCGCTAGCATCAAACACAGGGACCAGCCCTGAAACACCTTACTGAGTCCAGTATCAATATATCACAGTATAAGATGTGATTAAGACAAAATTCAGGACAACTGCCCGATCGAGAGTCAAGACAGCTGTGAGATGATATCTATAAGCGTCGATTGTAGGTGTCTGAGGAAGGCCACGGTGAGGTTTCTGTAACGGATTTCAAAGAGAGTTTTTACCGACGTACTGGTAAGTCTGGCGATTTAAACCTGTTGTGAGCGCTTCCAGGAACAGGCCGATGACATTATTTAAACGTGTAACTGTGGAGGTACTGGATATCTCTGTGTGGAAGCTTATTCGGTTACCTAGAGCTGGATGATTCCAGGACACATCAGCTTTGAAATACATTGGCTCTAAGTCAAATAGAATCAGCTGTGCAATAATTAGTAAGTACTGCGTGAATTCTGTCTTGATACCCGGACGTGTTTGACCCAAGTGGTGAATCTCCTGGTCCTGTGAGTACTTAATCCTTTGTGCCCATTATGAAACTGTTAAAAACATGCAAGCAACAATGAATAAAGCTTAATGTTAAGTTTGAGAAACAACTGGCAGAAACAATTGGGGATCTGAAAAGTACACAGGAAAACATTCAACTACAGAAATTGTTGCAACAAGCATGAAAGAAAGCTTTGAATTAACACAGTCCACAGTTGACAAACAAAATGATCGTTTAAAGCAGCTTGAAACAGAAAATAAAACACTGCGCTATGATATTTAAAGGCTCATGACAGAAAAATCAGAACAAACGAATAAGAAGGAACGGCAAGATACTTTTCTCTCTAAATTACTTAATTTCGTTGGGGTACCCGTAGAGCCAGGAGAAAACGCAAGGACGTTAGTTGTAGAAATAATAGAGGCTTTGCTGGGTGACAAAACAGGCACGCTCAGTCTGTGCTCAATGAACTTGAATATAATAGTCCACCGAACGCGAAGGTACTTCGCGAAAGGTCCAAGACAAATAATTTCCCGCTTGTTCAGAAAGGACGTACGGAACAATATTTTCTGCAATGCCAAGGCAATGTGGCGAGGTCAGAACAACAAATTCTAGGCCACTGTGGATTTGCCTCAAGAAGATTACCTACTGAAGAAAAGAGCACAGAAATAGATGAATGAGGAAAGCCAAATTATACAGAACCAGCTTATAACAGAGGGGAAGGTCGATCGTCCCATTTCTGGACAGACGAACTGAGTACACCAGCACCATGCTATTTAAATTAAACTTCTCCGTTTTTTTCTTGTCCTGTATCATGACTGAAATTGGCATCCGCCGTCTCAGTCATGGGCCTAACATAAGACAAATTATCTGCAGTGCCACCCTTACCAGGGTCCCATATAATGACAGGATAAATTTTTAATATATCTGCCATTTAGACTATATAACTAACTGCGATGGAAACCTCAGACGATATACGACATTATGGTTGCTCACCAATTTCTTTATATGACGCAGTAATCGTAGTTTACGGCTGTAATAACAGACATGTCAAACATAATTACTTTTCCTTTCACGCCAGATAACAGCCGGCCTCTGATTGGTTCATTGTAGTAAACACTACCGTAAGGAACTTGCAACATCGAAATTGGTCCTTGTACGTGTCAAACAATGTAGCCAGCGTTTTAGGGAATAAAAGACAAGGGAAAAACGAGGGCAAAGAATCAGTTTAAAACATCCGGTGTCAACATCTGTCCTTGCAAGCACATGCTGACCCCTCCATAAATGGCGGCAACATGGATCGAGGCAAGGCTCCCTGTTCACGTGTATAATGTGAGAGTTCACACGTAAGTTTGAAGTATACACTCAAGTAGCAATTGACATGATATCCAGTAAAACCCAACTGGAACATTTGTGTGTATTATTTGCATTTAATTAAGTTTATTTTCGGTTGTGCAGTTTTTATTGGGCGCGGGTGTCTGCAGTATAATCATTGGTTCTTTCACCTACGACGTTGTAGCCTATGACTGAAAGGAATATCAACTCTTGATCACGACAACTTTTTCATTGTGTGAAATTTCATTCTGTTTATTTTGTTTTTTTATACAAGAGGGTTAATGTCATTTATCATGTATAATACTTTCGATACTGGTACAATGCGTTGAGTGGCGTGTCACTGTATTTAGTGTTTCTTTGATGGTGACTGGAACGGAAGCAGTCACGGTCGTACAGTGGTAGTTATTTGTAATCGTCGGAAAAATTATGCTTATGTTTTCTGTTTTTTTTTTATATGAAGACGAAGCATAGACGTGTGTATCTGGATAAGCTTGCATAAGTTATTATGGGTAAGGTATTTTAATTTTTTTAGTTTTATGAACTGTTTGCCTTGGCTGATTACAATTGGCTACAATAAATTTAATATCACTTAATGGTAGGGGTTTGAGGGATAATGCAAAGAGGCGGGAAATGTTTCACCAGTTTAATATGCATAACTATGATTTACAGGGGTCGTAATAACGCCTTTCCGCCTGTCTCATACAGGCAAACGCGTGCACAGAAAGGCATTTTTCATTTTATACCAATCCATTGGAAAGGTGAATACCTAGATGTTTTTCACATCATAACCTGATAAGTAGTAACAAACGTGACCCAAAACGAAATATTTTCGCGCATTATATACAGTAACCTTGACACTCGGAACTCATCGGCGAAATTCGTATTCTAACCGAGAATACTCGAAGATGAGGCGAGTGTAGCTCCAGCTGCACTGGTATGTACAGCGCTGAACTCCTCCATTAGCAAAGAGCAGCGGGGCCATAATAGAACCGTATGATATGATGGGAGGATGCATCATCTGCGGAAAGGCAAACCTGAATCAATGCCTATCCAGTTGGAAAGGTGAAAATTTCAAAGTATTACGATCCCAGTGTTGAGGGAGACCAAAATATTTGGCGAGCAGAGTGAGGGCCGAAATCATATATTCACATGGATTAAATAATTCGAGAGGAGTTTGCATTTTATACGATAAGAGGCTAGATTATCATATATTTGATACCAAAATCAGTGATACAGGGAGATAAATTGTACTTGATATTCAGATATGTCAGCATCGTGTGACACTTGTTAATGTATATGTCCGAATGCAAACGATCCAACTTTTTTTTAGGGTTTGATGCATGGTATTAATAGGTGGTGTTACAAATGACCATCGGTTATCGGTGGGGATTTTAATATTGTATTTAACTTGAATGAAAGCCTGAACAGAAAAGGTAAAGGCATAAATACACATTCAAAGAGGACAACAGATGTTAATTCTTGAATAGACGGTTTGGACTTGACCAGTAGATATATGGAGGAATAAAAATCCAATGAAACGACAGTTTAACTGGGAGAGGAACTGACCATTTAGAACGGCCAGTCACCTGGATTTCTTTCTAGTCTCTCGGGGTTTAATAGGTTACATACATCTCAAAGACATTATTCACGGTTACAGGGGCGGATCCAGGATTTAGGAAAAGGAGGGGCTCAACCGAGGAGGACTAATGACAAGGCCTAAAAAAGGTCCCTGGGTCATGAACAGAGGTGTCTAGGCCGCATAAAATTGGTCTGAACCCCTTAAAAAGGCTTCGGTGGCTGAAAGGGGGAGGGGGGCAGACACCCCCCCCCCCCCGACCCTCCCCCTGGATTCGCTGATGGGTTATAAATCGGATCACTCTGCAATTACCTGTTCCATTATATTAAGCGAACAGGAAGGAATGCCCGGTTTCTGAAAACTAAACTGTCAACTGTTGAAAGAAAAAATATAAATTGATCAAAAGGACCTTATTAGATACTATAAATTCAAACCCTAACACTGAGACCGATCTTTTTTGAGAAACCATAGAGTGTAATGAAAGAGGATCCTCCATATATCATACAGCAAAGTTAGAGAAAGAGCGATTGGCGGTGATAAAAACCTTGGAAACTAAATTAAATATTTTGAAAGAGGATTTGAAAATTTCTGGAAATGAAAACATCAAAGAAGAATTGAATAAAGTGGAATCTCAGCTAGAGAGAGTGATTAAAGGAAAAACTAGTGGTGCCATGTTCAGGTGCAAGTTGAGATATTATGATAATGGTGAGACAAAATATTTCTTTAATTAAGAAAAGCGGAATTTTAATTATAAGTTGATATCTTAACTTAAATTTGCTAGAGGTATACACTGTTACTGAGCCCACGCTTATTCTACAAAAAAAAAAATGATTAAATTTATGAAAAGCTGTACTCACAAGATGTGTATTCTCAGTATACATGTACAGCGGAACCGACGAATTACGGGCACTGACGGGACCGGACATTTTGCCCGCAAAAGAGAGGTGCCCTTAGTAGGGAGGTTACGAAATTCGGGACTGACTTGCAATATATAAGGGTTTACACTGAATGGCACCAACAGAGGAAAATAACACCAGTTTAAAAAAATATATTAAAGACAATATATATATATATATATATATATATATATATATATATATATATATATATATATATATATACAACAGCATTCTACTCGTAAAATTCAAGTAAGTTATGTATGAAATGAAATAGCGACTTTTGGTATAGACTTAAATGTGTATATTTGAATTAAAATGGAGAAAAACAACTACTAAAACATTTTCTTCAACATTATTTATTTTCTATTATATAAAAATTAAAGATCACAATTAACTGCATTGGAACATTTAATAATAGCAAAATTCAGTAAAATGTCCAGATCAATATTACCATATTTCATCATAAATTTAAAAAACTAGGTGTGTCGGAACGACACGAATGCCCCCGCCTGGAGCAAATTAGAAATATTTGTTAAATTTTGTAAAATTTTTTAAGTTCAGGAGGTGTCGTATGGTCAAAAGTAGGTCAACAAAGGCAAAATGCAAACTATATCTGTTACGGGTCATCACCAAGCAACACATCTAAAATCAGGTCAGTATCTGCAGGCATTGTGAAAAAAAGTCCATACATGTGCATTTTTCATAAGATTTCTGTCTTTCATGAAATTTTCTATGTTCAGGATCTGTCATATGGTCAAAAATAGGTCAACTGGAAAACGAAATGCGAACTCGATCTGTAAGTGGCCATTATGCGCCCACAGACCAAACATTAGGCCAGTATCTTTAAGCACTGCTTTGCGAAACTAGAATATTAGCAAAAGCTGATAATCAGTTATAAATTCAAACTGGAGAAGTATGTACCATGTTTCATAACAATCCACCAAATGCTTCCTGAGAAATAAGGTCCTAAGTTTTTTTTCTATACGAAGTTCTGTGACCTTGTAAGTAGGACAAGATCACCCATCTTTGAACTTGACTAAGATTTTGTATATATCATGCAATAGCACCGCAGAAATGAAGTTCCTGTGTTGAATACCTTTGGAGATATCTTGCACAAAAGGCCAAAATTGAAAAATCCGATAAAAATTCATTAAAAAATCAGATATTGTAGGTGGTGCCACCCAAATTGTGCAGCACGTACAGACCTTCATTCCAAATGATCATGGTAAGTTTTGTGAAAATCCACACAATGGTTCCTGAGATATAAGCTTCTGAGTGTTTTTGTATAATCAGCTCTAAAGCAAAGAAAAATAGGTCAAGGTCATCCATCTTCGCACTTGACCAAGATTTTGTTGATATACATCTTCACTGATAAAAAAATTTTAGCCTATTAGATGAGGGCTATAAAAGGCTGAACATGTACATTTGTCATGAAAATTTCTATTTTCATGAAATTTTCCATGTTTAGGAGCCGTAAAACAATCAAAAGGAGGTCAACCGGGACGAAACGCGAACTTGATCTGTAACTGGTCATTATCTGCCCACACACCAAAAATCAGACCAATGTCTGCAGGCATTGTGAAAAAAGGTCTGTACATGTGCATTTTTCATGAAAATTTCTATTTTGTTTTAATGAAATTTTCTATGTTCAGGAGCCGTCAAAAGGTCAAAAGTAAGTCAACTGGGACAAAATGTGAACTCGATCTGTAACGGGTCATTATCTGCCAACACACCAAAAATCAGGCCCGTATCTGCAGGCATTGCGAATAAAAAACTGTACATGTACACTTGTCATGAAAATTTATATTTTTCATGAACTTTTCTATGTTAAAGGGCACCATCAGACGGTAAAAAGTAGGTCACTAGGGACGAAACGCGAACTCGATCTGTATAACTGGTCATTACCTGCCCACACACCAAAAATCAGGCCAATATCTGCAGGCATTGCGAAAAAAAGCCCGTACATGTGTATTTCTCATGAAAACTTCTATTTTTCATGAAATTTTCTATGTTCAGGAGCCGTAAAACGGTCCAAAGTAGGTCAACCGGGACGAAACGCAAACTCGATCTGTAACTGGTCATTATCTGCCAACACACCAAAGATCAGGCCAATATCTGCTGGCATTGCGAAAAAAAGCCCGTACAACTGTTTGATTTCGGAATGACGGAATGACGGACATGGGTAAAACTATATGCCCCGGCCACTTTGTGGCGGGATCATAAAAATGCCCAAATTAAAGTCACTATATATAGAGTACAGTCTTTCAACGAAAATAGACCGATAGTGTCTTCTGCACAAGGAAAGCACAGTGGGAGCAGAGTGACTCTGATACTTCATTAAAGAACATCAAAGAATCGCGGAGTTATCAGCGTTTGCCTCAGGCTAGCCCTTCGCTCTGCCCGCAACACAGAGGCGATTTGACAGCTCCGTTCCTCTTTAACTGTCCGTAATTCAGAGTAGAAAGGTGCCCGCAATAAAGAAAATTAACATGATAACAAAGAGTAAATTTTCAAGGGACTGCACGTAAATGTCCGTAAATAGGAGATGCTCTTAATACAGAAGTGCTCGTAAGGAGAGGTTCCAGCGACATGTTTCACGGTGTATTAGATGATCAGCCCAGATTAAACGAGAAAGACCAATTAAGCTTTATGCGAAATTAAAATTACGGATAATAAAATCTTTTATTGCATTAATACTTTTGCACGGGGAAAGACGCCAGGATCAGATGGCTTACCAATAAAATTTTATCGAACGTTTTGGGAAATTTTAAAAGACCATCTGATTAAATGTTTTAATTACTGTTTAGAGAGAAACAAAGTGCTAGGGAAAGATGAAGTTCTTCTTTGTCACCAGCAAAATACTTTTCATAAATCAGCAGTCGTGACTTTCCGACAAAGGATGCATGTCGAAAAAAATCCAACACAGGGGATAGATGTTAGAATTGGGAATGGCGCCAGACTCTGTTCGATATGAACAAGAAGGCCCTTGGGAGCATAGTAGAATGTATTGTATGTATGGGTCGCCAAGGGTTGGCTTTACGGGGCCATAGAGACTACTCTTCCGCAGTAATCGTGGAAACCTCCAAGAACTAGTTTTCCGCGCAAAAAAATGATGATGTACTGAAGAACTTCTTGGCATCGTGCCCAGCGAATGCTACGTATGTGTCAAAAACTGTGAAAAAAAATAAATTTTAAGTGTTCTTGGAGACTTCGTCCGTAAATCCATGATCTCTAACATAAGCAATGATAAGTGTCCATTCTATGGCATTGTGGCTGATGAACTGACAGGTGATATAGTAAACAGACATATTCTTTCATTTGTGTCAGGTTTATTAAGTACGACGGGAACAATAATGTTGATTAAATCGACAAAGATATTCTTGATTTCGCATACACATGTGCAGAAAGAGGGACAGCCGCCAACCTGGCTCGGCTTATTCACACCAAATTGGTTGAATGCGGTTTAAACCCAGATAAGGTACGCGGTCAGTTATACGATACCACCGCTTGTATGGCTTCTGATATCAATGGTGGACATGGTCTACTCCGGAAAGACGTTCCCACGGCAGTATACACGCCATGTAATAGTACCATGCTAAATTTGGTCATTGCTACTGCATCGAAACTTCCGCAGATCAGGAATACCGTAACAAAGCGTCAATGACGCTTTTTTTTATTTAAAAGTTCACACAAGAGCCAAGTTTTCTTTGAAAACGTGATAAACATTCTCAATGCCAGAAAAACTGGGATAGAGTCTAACCAGAAAAAGCTGAAAGGGCTGAGTAAGACACGTTGGGTTGAACGGTTCTCTTTTGCCATCACGACAGCGTGTGACATTATATAAACCCTCACCTGTACAATGATGATATGGATGTCAAAGAATTAATTAGCCAAAAATGGAACTGGGATTCAGAAACCAAACGAAAGGCTCAAGGAATTCTGGGTCAGTTCGGATAATTTGAAACATTGGTGTCTTTAATTGTCAATAAAAACGTACCGTATCCACAACGAGAATAACCACAAGTGCAGCAAAAAAACCTTAACGTGAAGAGGGCGAATTCTTTTCTACATACTGTCAAAAGGGACTATCAGATCCTTCGGCATGAAATTGAAAGCGATTTGACCGATGGTATTAGCCTTGGCGGACCGAATCAGCAAAGAAGTGCGCGTGCGTCGGGCTAAGGCGTGTCCATACCGGACTACCCATCCCACAGGAATCGCAAGAGAATATTTTAGGCGGGCAATTGCAATTCCATTTTTAGATGACGTGGTTGCGCAGCTGGTGAATCGCTTTCCGGATGAATCAGTATCTGCTATTTCGGCCATCATGTCGCTACTTCCCGGTGCATCAAACCTGTGGGTGAAATATCTGACATTGTCGATAAACTCTTGGGATATGACTAGGTATTCCTCGATTCGAAAATCTTCGGACTGAATTTGAAACTTAGCGCGGGAGGTTGTTGTAATATTTCACTGACACTGTCATGAACGTAACATAGGACTTTATTAAAACAGATACAGCGAACTCGAGCGTGCTCCACAGGAGGCTGACATATTGAGAAGAGAGAGAGTTGCGCATGCGCATATACACTATGATCGGGGATCAGTTCTTAAATGTTTTGTTTGATAATATAACAGAGGTGGCTTGATGTAACGGAAGATTCAAACAGCCCAATTTCTCTTATTTTTGCACTGAAGACCTGCTCCAAGCTGTCGTCCCCCAATATCCACGCACTTCTGCAAATCGGATGTGTCATCCCGGTGACCAGCTGTGAGGCAAAACTATCTTTCTTCACTGTGCGGCGAGCTAGTAAAACCGTGTTACGGTCTATAGGGAGGTAGAGCGTCTAGGAGCTCTCATTTTACTTAGCATTAGGGGGCAGTCGAAACATATTAATGTTGGTGAAATTGTCCAACGTTTTATTGATAAAAAAAATACCTAGATGATTTTCTCCATTACATGACCAAGCTTAGAGCCTACAGCTCTTTTCAACACAAGGAACTTCAAAGCTTTTGGCATGTATATTATGAGAAGAAAATGTTTAATATATGCAATGAAACTGATTTTTTATCTTTTTATTATAGCAGAAATACTATAAAAAGACAAATTCTTGCACTACCCTTTGTCTATATTTAATAAAACTTCATAAATTTTTGTCCTTTTTTGGAATCTCGTCAGAACCCCTATCATGTCCGCGAAGGCACCTTTGGCGCCCACCTGAAGCCTCGGTCACAACCGGGATACGGTCGCCGTACGGCGAGTGTTTTGGGCTATTCCGTGCGGTAGACGCACGGCAACCGTGCGTTTTTCAAAGGCCGCAGGGAATCCGCAACGACCGAAACTGACATTAGCGCAAGCGCTTAAGTTGATGCGGCGGCCGTGCGTCAGCCAGCGACCTACTGACTCCGTACGGGCATCGTACAGTAGACGTACGGAGGTCGTAGGATAACCGTGCGATTTTTAACGCCTACTCGACTACCCGAGGGACGTACGGCGTACCTGCGGCTGTCGTAAGAGGTCTTTGCGGCTTCCGCAAGGTGAGCTTGCGGCGTCAGCAGGGTTAGCTTACTTTACCGTGCGACGGCCGTGTGAATGAGGAAGACACCGTGCCGTTCCCGCATGTCCACCTCATAAGTATTCCTGCGGTTTTAAAAACCGAACGGTGATCTACGGTGTGCGGTTGCCGCAGCGGGTTGTGACCGAGGCTTAAGTATTCCTGCGGTCCCAAAAACCGTGCGCTACTCAACGGCGTGCGGTGACCGCAGTGGGTTGTGACCGAGGCTTAAGTATTCCTGCGGTCCCAAAAACCGTGCGGTACTATACCGTGTGCGGTGACCGCAGTGGGTTGTGACCGAGGCTTTATTCAGACCCTTATAGTTACTCCCGCTGAACCCTAACCCGGCAAAAAAATCCTGGATCCGCGCCTGAGATCACAGACGGCAGCAAGATATACAGAGAACTACCAAAACTGGCGAGTGGACAGTCAGAGTGGACAGACATTATGAAAAGAATCAGGAGTAAACAGAAGACGCATAAAAGAAACTGGAGAATATTTCAAACAAAAAATTTTGATGATACAGACTCGGAAGTTGAGGACTAACACACAGAAGACACAAGGCAAGAAAAAAACCCCGACAGTGCACGATATGTTACAAGGTCTGGCAGAATGGTGAAGCTACCACAGAGGTTTTATTTGTAATGTAAATTATGTCCTCCATACACGACTAATGAAGAGTAGTTCCGTGTACTACCAGATCATCTGAAATATGCCGACCAGTAAGGCTGCAATCTTCACTTACTATTCAGCATAGATTGATATTTTACTAATTTTATATGAACCGGTAGTGGCTGTAAATATGTGCTAATCATAATCATATTAGATTTGATAAACTCTGTATATTTGTTTTACAATCAATCGACCAATTTGCTGACACAGGCAATACCGGGGACAGTGTCACTGGTGTAGTACTTGTAGAACAACACAAAACCCCACAGATACTGACAGTATTTTGACCAGACTTGAGAAACAAGTACTTAAGCTACAAGGGCAGGTAAAGTCACTGATTTAAGATAATAAAAGCCTCACAGTAAAATTAGCAGGATTGAAGATCAAATGAGAAGGGGCAATTTAGTAGTGCACGGAATTCCCGAAGATTCGAAAGAATCTTGGGAAATGTGTGAAAATGAAATGAGAAAGGTGATGAAAGACAATTTAAAACTTATAAATACAGAGGAAAATTGAAATAGAGAGAGAGCGCGCAGAATAGGGCAAAAATGGGGTTCCAGAACTAGACCAGTTATTGTAAAATTCAGCAAGTTTAAGTGAAAACAAACGATTATGGTTGCAGCGAGGAAAGAGTTGAAGGGATCTTGCAGTGGCATAAAGTGGAAGAAGATTTCAGTGATCGAGTGAGGCAGATAAGAAAGGTCATAGGCAATGGATTAGAAAAAGCAAGGAGTGCTAGAGATAATACGTACCTGTCATAGTACAAGTGGGATTAGGACACAAACTCAATTGTTGATTTTCATGAGATGAGGTTGCGCATAAATTATGAAAAAGGTTTTGGCCGTGGCCCAGGAAAATATCTGGACAATTCGACACGATTCGAGAACAAGAGATATACCTCACCTACAAATGAAACAGAACATACAGATAATCATAGAAATATTGTAAATACAGGGAGACACTTAAACATTATATCTTGGAACTGTCAAGGACGTAAATAAAAACAACAAAATAATAAAATGAAAAAACTTATTGATAAATTATAATATCATTAGCTTGTGTGAAATTTGGGGTGTAGATGATTCAGAATTTGATGATATGATGATGGGATTCACATGCTTTTCTACAACTCGCAAAAGGAGGATAAAGGCAGAAATTCAAGTGGCAGACCTGTATTTGTAAAAAATATATTTTGTACCTATGTTCATCGCATATATGATTAATTGTCAAGACGTTGTATTCTTGATGGATGGTAAAATTATTGATATTAATAATAATTTAATTATGATATTTGCATACATATCACCAGATGGCTCACCAATATACTTAGAACAAACAGATGGTATTGGTATTTTAGAAGAGAAATTACATACATGTATATTGCGAGTTAAATACCCTGATGCAAATGTATATATAGCAGTAGGTTTAAATGCTAGAACTGGGAATATACAGAATTATATAACCCTATGTAAAGCAGAATCAAATATGATAAATCATCTTCTTACTATTGAAAAAGAATGCATTAAAGAGCGTTATTCTAAAGATAAAAAAAGTCACTAAGTATGGAAGAATGTTTCTTGATTCTTTGCATAGTAAATAATCTCTGTATATTAAATGGTAGAACTGTAAATGATGCTGAAGATCAGTTTACTTGTGTATACTATAATGGAGCTAGCATTGTTGATTTTGACTTGTCTGACCATTTCCCAGTATGTTGGAACCTTGCAACAAACTGCATACATCACTGTATTCCTCCTCACTGCACCTGCACCCTATCAATGAATCCATTGGAAATATGAACTTGCACATTCCTTGCACCAGAATGTTTTGGATCAGACAGGTAATGTAACGGTTGCAGACTTTAAGCATTGTATTTCATATTCAAAAGTTAAACTTAAAAAAAATAGAGCAGGCAGTAACTGTTTTAGAAGATATTTTGTAAACTGCATGTGATGAGATAAAGAAACCTGTACAAGAAAGGAAATTATTAAGAGAACCAGCCTTGTGGGACACTCAGTAGGAAACCCTAAAAAATAAATATTTAGCATTAACAAATTCAGAAACTCAAAACATCTATTATATCTGGAATAATATACAAAATTAAAAAAAAGTTCAAAAGAATCTGTAGGCAAAATTTGTCAAAATATAAACATAACTTACAATGTTCTTTAATTGATAGGATTTCACATAAGTTACTTTTATTCAGAATAATTAAAATAGGGGTCCATAGAAACATAATTAAGCTGTTAAAATCCATGTATGAAAGGGTAACTTGCTGTGTCAAGGTAGACAACGGTTTAACTGAAAAATATAAATGTATAAATGGTACAATGCAAGTTTGCTAATCAAGCCCAATATTATTGATTTATATATTAATACATTCTTCGAAAAACAAAGCTTCTTGGTATTCAGATGTCATTACAACACACAGATATAAATATTTTAGCCTTTGCAGTTGACATTTGTCTCATTGCTTGGGGACTCCGTGGGGAGGCTTCAGACTTATTAAACATTTTAGAAGACTTCTGTGACAGATGGGGTATGCAAGTCAATACTGATAAAACAAAATCTATGGTATTCAGAAGGGGAGAGATAGTCAAACAAAAACATGTAAAGGCTTAAATATTATTAAAGAGTGTGAATCAAATTGCGGTAAAATGTTTTTATCTGTTGTTTTGACTATTTTTGAACAAGTTATACTTCCATCACTACCTCTTTATCAGTAATCTGGGGGTCCATGCCAAGACCAAAAATAGAGTGCATGCAATCAAGTGTTTGTAAGCAACTCCTCGGTGTGAGTTAATACTGCTGCTATATTGAAGATACCCCCTACACTGTAGATATTTCAAAAGATGTATAAATTATTGGTTAACAATTATCACAATGGAAAATTCTAAATATCGTAAATTATGCTATAACTATAACGCCCTCAAACATTTAGATGGTATGGGAAGAAACACATGGGCCACAGGTATAAAACTACTGTTAAACAGATATGGTTTTAGTTTTGTATGGTTTAAACAAAGTGTTGGTGATAGAAAAATGTTTATGAAGATGTTTGAACAGAGGGTCAAAGACAATAGTCAGCAAGAAATTTTATCAGAAGTCAGAAGTGAATATAAGCTCAGTTTTTTTTAAAGAAGGAAAAGATGGCGCTCGAGCACCATAGTTGAGGAAGTCAGGGACCCCCGCCCTAGGCGCTCCTTTGGCAATGGTAAAGAAAATACCTAATTGAATGTTTATTTATTATCTATTTACTATTAGGCCAAAATTTAGGAGAAATAAGAGGAGATAGAGGTGTAAAACTAAGGTTTTATAAATAGCAAAGGCCTATAAATACTAAACTGGGTGCAAGGTAAGATCAAGCTGAATTGAAAAGACTGCTTGCTTAGTGGATGTGATGTAAGTCTCTTTCTACATGGGATGTGGTAGGATTATGTCAAGAGGAGTAACGAATTTATTTTTGGCAATTGTATGCTTATGGTCATTTGTTAAGATCTGTATTGAGTTTCTATGTTTTATCCTGTTGTATTGACGGATTGTTCTATCATGTCGGTGTGTTTGTGCTTGCTTTTAGTTCTGATGTTTTAGTGAACCTACTAACTCTTAAGGCTGCCCTGAGGGCTTTATTTGGTTGAGCTTTTAGTTTATATAAATGTGTCTTAGCTGCACCTAAGAAAGCTATGGATCCGTATATGCCTTAAGGGCGGATTCATTGTTTATATAGGTGTGTAGCTGTCTCCAGTTTAGGTCCGTCCTTCTTACAGCACACAGACTTTAAAGCATTAATCCTAAGTACTCTACATTCGTTCACTGATATGCTCTATGTGTGGGCGCCAAGTTGCTTTTTTTGTCAAAAATTACACCTAAGAATCTGGTAGCGTCAGAATCTTTTAAATTTTCACATAAAAGTTTTAAGGGTTCAAAATATTTTTGTTTGTACGCTTTCTTAAACAAACCGTTTGTGTTTTTGTTGGATTTAGTTTGATTCCCCAGGTGTTGCACCAGTTGCTTATGCGGTCGAGCTGGGCTTGTTCTGCGTTGCGTGAATAGCAAACGTTTTAAACAGTGGCCCAGATGGCTATGTCGTCAGCGTATTGTGAAACGCTGACCATTCGTCAAGTCTTCGGAATGTCGTTAACACACACGATAAAGAGTATAAGGCTCAATACTGAGCCCTGGGAATCGAGTCCCAGCTTCAAGCGTAATCTCCTCAGATTGTGTACATTAATGATTAACAATAAAGGATCTATCTATCAGAAATGAGGAGATTAATCTCATTAGTTTATGTGGCACATGGGATCTCATAATTTAATTTTATGCGGAGATCGTTAGATCATACTGCATCAAAGGCCTATTCTACGTCGAGGAATGTGGCTCAGGTGTGCTGTCTTCGTTTCATGCCATTCATGATGGCCTGATTGAGCCGGAATATGTGATCACACGTTGATCTCCCGGAACAAAAGCCTGATTGGTCGTCATTAAAAAATGGGCCACCACGCTCGGCCGGTCTAGTCTCTAAGAACGTAGTGATTCGGGTTTTAAGGATTTTTTTTCAAGTAGCTACTCCAGGCAGCGTAGCAAGCTGATAGGCCTGAAATTTGTCGGTTTGTCAGTTGTCTTGCCAGTTTTTGGGATCATGGTTACTGATGCCCTTTTCCATTCAATCGGAAAATATCCCCATGAAGTGCACAGCGAGTATATATAGGTTTGCAATTCTCCCTAGACAGGGATCTGGCATTTTCTTTAGTATTTTGTGAGTTTGTCCAGACCAAGGGCTGATTTGGGTTTGGATTTGGCAAGAGCCCGTTTAACTTCAAGAACTCCCACTGGTCTTACAGCTGCGTTGTCGTCACTGTCTTCCGATGTCGGGTTTTCTAGAGGATTAAATCATTCATTGAAGTCAGCCTGTGTCGGGGTTTTGTTTATTTGTTTATAAAGTTTTCTCAAATAGATCTGCACGACGTTTTAGGGGTTTAGCCACTCCTGTATTTAGGTTTAATTTAGAGTTAGAGAAACGTTTGAATTGTTTCCAGAATTGAGTTTGTTTTATGATCTAGACTGTTAACATAATCTTACCATTGAGATCATTTTGTGCCAAGATAGCTCGATCTACTAACCTATTTACTCTATTAAACAAAGCCTTGGCTTCTGTGATAGTGCTTTGTTCGTAGCGCCTGACTTGGCTACCATCTCTTTCATTTCTTGGGTGAAGTTCCACCAGTTTCTATTTTTATAATATGGCATTTGTATACAGGCAAGCTTTAGAATTTAGAATTTTAAAATTTAGATTAGGAAGGAGAAATAATGTACCCGAAGAAATGAGGGTCTGTAAAATGAAGTTAAGACGAGATCACTCTTTGTCCGTCGTCCGTCTGGCCGTCCGGCCGTCCGTTAACAGGGCACAAACGGTAACCATAAGACCAAGAAACTTCTTACTGTAATTCCTGAGAGATTCATGAAAAATCTCCTTGGAAACCTGAAACTAGGTCTCTGTTACCCATATTCTTTGAGTAATGAGGCTCCGAAGTACCCCCCAGAATAATGGAAAATTTGATACAAAAGCTCAAGTATCTGAACAACTAATGCATTGATCCCCATGATTCTTTGCATGAATATTGATCATGGAGGTCTTTCATCAGTTTCAGCAGACTGGTGGTGCCACCTGTATATTTTCGATTTTTTACGATTTTTTTCTCTATTTTGAGACCTAAAAAGATGCGGTCATCTGTTAACAGGGCACAAATCGTAACGACTGGACCTAGAATCTTATTTCTTGACATGCAGGGAGGCCCTTGGAAACCTAAAATTAGGTCTCTGTTACTAAAATCTTCTGACCTATGGGGCTTCAAAGTACTTCCCAGAATAATGGGAAATTTGATACAAAAGCTCAAGTATCTGAACAACTAATGCATTAATCACCATGATTCTTTGCATGAATATTAATCATGAGTTGTTTCATCAGTTTCTGCAGACTGGTGGTGCCACCTGTATCTTTTCAATTTTTACGATTTTTTATCTCTATTTTTGAGAACTTAAAAAAGGATGTGATCATCTGTTAACAGGGCACAAATCTTTAAGACTGACCTATAATCTTCTTTCTTGACATGCAGGGAGGTTCATGATATGTCTCCTTGGAAACCAAACATTATGTCTCTTGTACCCAAAACCTCTGAGCTATAGGGCTTCGAAGTACCCCCCCCCCCCCCAGAATAATGGAAAATTTGATACAAAAGCTCAAGTATCTGAACAATTAAGCATTGATCACCATGATTCTTTGCATGGATATTGATCATGGAGTGTTTGATCAGTTTCTGCAGTCTGGGGGCGCCACCTATATTTTTTGATTTATTACGATTTTTTTCTCTATTTTTGAGACCTAAAAAGATGCGGTCATCTGTTAACAGGTCACAAATCGTAACGACTGGACCTAGAACCTTCTCTCTGGAGATGCAGAGAGGCCCATGAAATGTCTTCTTGGATAACTAAAATTAGGTCTCTGTTACCCAAATCCTCTGAGCTATGGGGCTTCAAAGTACTCCCCAGAATAATGGAAAATTTGATACAAAAGCTCAAGTATCTCTGTTACCCAGATCCTCTGAATTATGGGGCTTGAAATTATTCCTCAGAATAATTAAAAATTTGATACAAAAAGCTCCAGTTTCTGAATAACTAATGCATTGACGGCCATAATGTTTTGCATGCATATTGATCATGGAGTGTTTCATCAGTTCCTGCAGACTGGTGGCCCCATCTTGATTTTTTTCAAATTTTTACGCATTTTTCTCTCTATTTTGAGCCTCATCTGTTGACAGGGCACAAAACATCACTGTTTGACCTAGAATCTACTAACTTATAATCTAAAGAGGTCCATGAAGTTTTCATGGAAACATGAAATTAGGTCTCTTTTACCCATATGAGCTATGGTGCTTGAAAGTACCCCCAAGAATAATTAAAAATTTGATACAAAAATTCCACTATCTAATAACTAATGTACTGATGGCCATAATTATTTGCATGCATATAGATAATGGAGTGTTTTATCTGTTTTTGTACAAAATTATATGTATTGTTTTCTCTGTTTGAGACCTTCAAATGAAAAGGACTTCCAGCAAAAAGGCTCAAATTGTAACCGTTGACTTGCACCAAGAAGCTTCTTACGTTACATCCTGGTAGGTCAATGAAATGTCTCCTTGGAATCATGATATGAGGTCTCTGTTACCATATCCTCCAAGCTTTGGGGCTTGTAATTACCCCCAGAATAATGAAAAGTTTGATACTAAAGCTTCAGTATATGAATGACTAATGCATTGATTGCCATGATTCTTTGCCTAATTGGGGGTTTCATTAGTTCCTGCAAACTGGTGATGCCACCTGTATCTTTATGCCCCCCCCCCTTACAGGGGAGGAATATTGTTTTCACTGCCATTGTCTGTCAATTGACCATCATCTTCAAGGTCAAATCTGCCGTAATGTAAAATTTTTTTACCCCATAACTTTTAAAGTGTTCCACATTGTGTCCTCAAACTTTGTACAACAATTGTTTTAACCAAAATCACGAAAAAGTTTTAAAATCTGTGACCTTGACCTTCATCTTCAAGGTCAAATCTGCAGAAATGTGAAATATTTGTGAACCCCATAACTTTTAAAGTATTCCACATTATGTCCTCAAGTTTAGTTCACCAATTGTCCCTACCAAGTACTCTGACAAGTTTTAAACATGGTGACCTTGACCAGGAATATCAAGGTCAAATCAGCTGAATTATAGTTATTGTCTTGTGAACACGATAACTTTTGAAGTATTTCAAATTTTGTCCTCAAATTTGGTACACCAATCAATTGTTCCTACCAAGCTCTCGGATGACTTTGAAACCTGGTGACCTTTAACAGGATCTTCGAGGTCAGATCAGCAGATTATTGTCTTGTGGATGAGATAACTTTTGAAGGACTGCATATTTTACTCCAAAATTTGAAACACTCATTGTTCTTTCCAAAATTTCACCGGAGTTTGAAACCTGGTGAATCTGCTGAAATGTAACATTTTTGTGAACCCCATTAATTTTGTAGTATTTCCAATTTTGTCCTTAAATAAAGTACACCAAGTTCTCAGACGAGTTTGAAACCTGGTGTCCCTGATAAGGATCTTCAAGGTCAAATCAGCCGAATTATAGTTATTGTATTGTGGATGAGATAACTTCGAAGGGCTGCAAATTTTCCTCCGAAATTTGAAACACTTGTTGTTATTCCGAAATCTTGGATGTGTTTGAAATTCTGTGACCATGACCTTGATCTTCAAGGTCAAATTTATGCAATTATTGTAGGTTTACTGTTACCCCATAACTTAGGAAGTACTGAAGACTTTTTCTTCAAATTTGACACACCAGTTCTTTCTGACAAATGTCATCAGAGTTGACCTTCTACGTCTAATTTGCTGAAACCTAGATTCATTGTTTTGAGATATGACATATTTTACCCTAATGTTTTGTGATGGCCCATAGAGGGAGACATAGAACAGTTTTGCACTGTAGAGACAAAGCCATTCTAGTTTCAAATTTTTAACACATTTTTATGTCTTTTTTGAGAACTTCAAATGAAGCAGTTGTCCATTAACAGGGCACAAATCATGAGTGTTGGACCTAGAATCTTATAACTTGAAATCCTTGGAGTTCCATGAAAAATATCCTTGGAAACTTGAAACTAGGTCATGGTTAACTATATTTTGCAAATTAGGGGAGAAAACATGATTTTTAAGCACCAAGTGAGTCAGATGGGGCACAGATTTTATCCATTTGGCCTAAATCCTCTTGCATGACTTTCAGGGAGGTCCCTAAAAATCTCCTTGGAAACCTGAAATGTCACTCTGACATTTTCTGCAAGCTGTGTAAAAGAACTTGATTTTTACAATTTATTTGTCTGGTAGGCACAAATGGTGGCAGCTGCATGTAGAATAAGGTCACCGTAACCTATATCTAAGGGCTGTTGGCAAAATGCATGATTTTGAGCACTCTGGGAGTCTTTAGCCAATTTTTCAAGGCTCCCTGAATTCAGCTGAGCGTCATAGCCCACAGGCCACTTGTTTTTATAGCTCTAGATATGAAAATTTAAGGAATGATTTTTTTACATCTTTAATGGAAATAAAGAAAATACATATGGTTTAATTAAGCTATTAAAAATCCAGTCTTTTATTGTTCATTTGAATGTTGGGAAATATTTATTCCAGGTTAACACATTAAAGGAAACCTCGAAGTGACAGATATTTTATGATTATGAAACAACACAATAGCAGGTAACACATACATGTATATATGTATTATATGTGTAAAAGCATGTTTTATGTTCAATGTTCATTAGCATTTTTATTTATTTATATTTGTACCATGGGCCACATTGTCTTTTTCTACAATAAATTCTCCTTCTTCTTCTTCTATAACACTTTAACAGTCAATCAGTAATTAGCATTCATATAGTGAAATTCTAGGAACATATTGCAAGATCAACATGAGTTTTGTTTAAGCCTGTTTGATACAGACTCTTTGTATTTGTGAGAGATTGAAACAACAGGACTTGAGTTAGTTCTAGCAGTAGATATAAATATTTAGACCATTCAGGGAAAATCCTATATAACCAGATGACGTACTTCATTTTCTTTTGTTTTCAAAGAGGGGAGACGTTGTAATTTGACCTCATGCATATACAACAACCTCATGCTGGTGTATCTGTTACAATGAGTCACTGACTCAGTACTGTATCAGCAGTCTGTGCTACACCATTCGACTGGACAGTCGTGTTCACCAGTGCATATATATATATATCATGTGTCAGATACAATACATACACACATATACACTCTGTGGATTATCTATTCATTGGAACATAACATAACATTAAGAATTGTTGAAAAACTGGCGCCCGCTAACTTTATTTAATATCGACTGTAGAATTCTTACAAGATATGTCGCTCTTGGAATTTTTGGACTTCATAATTTCTGTACAAAATCTGGAATTAAAGCATATATAGTGAGCATCGATTTTGAATAGGCCTTTTATTATTTTAGTCACGATTTCATTAAACAAACATTAACATATTTTAAATTTTCCAAATTAATAATAAACTGGATTCTGAGATTTTACAATGATATATCAACCTGTGTGACAAATAATGACTGGGCAATGTATTTTGCCTGTGTTAAGAGGGATAAGGCAGGGATGCCCCTTTCCCCGTATAAATTTATCTTGTGCGTCGAAATACTAGCATTATTGGTAAGGAAATCTCGCGAAATTCAGGGTATAAAGGTTAACTGTGTAGAATATAAATCTGCCAATATGCATACGATACTATGCTTTTCCTTATTGGTGGCTTTCAAGGCATTGTATAAGAATTACGCCTTCTTAAACATGTTTGTGGTTTACACGTTAATGCTGACAAAACAGAGATTATGCCAACTGATAACCACAGCCTTGATAAATAAAGCCTTGATATATGAAATGGACAAAAGGTTACTCGGATTTAATCTAAAATTTAACTTATTTGTTGTTTATTAAATAAATTTTCGACCAAAGATTAATGTAATGAATAATTTAATTAACAAATGGGCAAGGCGTAATTTTTAAGTTTGATGGGCAAGATTGTTATTTTGAACTCCCAAACACTATCCCAAATAACTCATTTACTGTCTTGTTTACCTAATCCACAAGAAGATTATTTTAGGGAAATTCAAAATATTAAGTTTAATTTTTTATGGTAGAGTGGTCCTGAGAGAATTACAAGAAATATATTGATCCTGTGTAAATACGAAGGGGCTTGAATTTACCTGTTCCATTAGCTCAGTCCAACACATTAAAACTAACCTGGATTAAAAGGTTGAATGACGGGAACCTTGAAACAGACTGGAGACATATTGTATAACATCAACATTAAATAAGCGGTTGAGTTTCATTTATAAATGCAATTTGAAAAGTGAGTATAAAACTGCTATCAGGAGTATAGGCTTGATAGTTTTAGGCGGAGGTGTTCGAGTTTAAATTCATGAACCTGATGTAACAATAAATGGCATCTCAAGACCTTAGAAGAGTTGAGAGCTTAAAATGGTATATATCTGTTAATTATCTCCGATATTATGGTATAAAAGAGGCAGTTGGGAAGAAATGGTGATCACGTATAAATCATTGTACTAGAAATTTCGTAAATGAATACAAATTCGGAATATATATATATATATATATATATATATATATATATATATATATAAATATATATATATATATATATATATTGTTGTGGACCCCTTTGTATCGCACGAATTTTCCTGTTCTGCGTAGACGCCGTGGTGTTGTGAACCTCTCCAGCCGCACTCGTACTTTTCTTCTGGATCGCCCCCTACTGTTTAGAACGTCGTCCGCTGGATAATCAACTGATATTTTTGTCACTGGCACGGGACTCGCCCTATTGACAATCAACTTGTTTTGTCCCTGCCACTTGCTCTATTTTGGACACAGACTTCAGAACAATTAAAACTATTGAGTAAAGTCGCTGACTCGCTGCCCCATTGAAATTAAACCACTTTGACGCATTTTACCGCTTTTCACGAGTCCTGTAAGAGAACTCGTCACCGTTCTTCAGCGAGGATTCTATTAAGAACTTTTCACGTTAACTTGTCAACCCCGGGGATACGGAGATTCTTTATTGTGGGTCGTCCTCCCCCACACGAAACCATGGACTTCTGTTTGTGAAGAGGAAGGACTTTTACTTATTCGCATACCTCCTTGTGTTACAATGGGTCAGAGAATCTTCAGATGAACATTTCAACTTCAGTTAAGTATTTATTCGGTTGCAGCCATTTCAAGAGACTTTGTTTAGTATTCGTTATGTATTAACTCTTTGATTATTTATTATTGTAAATATTGTATATATATTAATAGAGCACCATTTTTGGACTTAAACCCTTGTTGTATTAATCTGAGAATATGTGTCTGAGGTTTTGTGTTATGGTTCGACCAGTCAGATTTGCCGTGTGAAAGAGAACCGTATATATATATATATTTATATTTATGTTTTTAGCATCTAAAGATATGAAGAGTAAATGTTATACATACTTTGTATCTCCTTTATATAACTTGAAGAAGGCAGTACGATCATGGCAACAGAATGTGAATGAAATTAATATTACAGATATACATAATGCATGTAGAAAACTATACACAAATACTATATCAAGAAAAATCTGGGTATTTCAGTATAAATTAATATACAGGAGATCAACCGTAAACCTTTTTTTATATAAAATAAGTATAGTTGAGAACGGACTATATGCACCATCTGCCAGGAACACCCTGAGACTATTATGCATCTTTTCTGGAGTTGCAGAATTGTAACAGACTTCTGGTCAGATATTATGCGAAGGCTAGCAGATAATAATATACATTTATTAGATAATCTGATAAACGAAGATGTCATACTGTTTAACTGTTTAGATAACTGGACTGCTAACTCTTTCTTACATTATGCAAAATAGTTTATATATGTTAGTAGATGTATTAAGTCAAACCAGAGGCTCACTGCTTTCAAAACAAATGTGCTTTCAAAACAAATGTGAAGTTCAATGTACATATATAGACTTGAAAGACACACGCATTGCATACAAAAACTGATAACTGAGAGTACCAATAAGGTAAAGTGGCTTCCCCTTGAGGGACTTTTTTTAGACATGCAGTTGATTATACACAGCAGCGACCAGTTTGATTTCGTATGTTTATTTTTCTGTTTATGTAAATCGTATGTCTTTTTAGGTATTTAGACCATGGGGCCTATTTTGTCTCTTGTGTTTGTAATATTTGAATGTTTTTTGTTTGAATAAAAAACATGTACTGGAAAAACAATCCGGTGCTTCAAATACTAGTCAAGTCTATTATCACCGATGAATTGTAGCTGATTTATATTCCATTACGCAGGTTCGCATTAGGCCTGTAAGCCTTGTTTGTTTATTATAATTTTCATTAATATATTTGCATATAACTGCGTTAGGAATATAACATAAAGATGGAGTATAAATATGATTTCACGTGATTAATCAGACACCAACAGGGATTGTTTGCATGCATTTAAAAACATAACCTAGATATTTTAATTTCAACTTTCATACAAATCATGTCAACACAGTTATACTGTGTGCTTACTATAGATGTCAGCATGCACCTAATATCATTCTGTGTGTAACAGCTATATGACATTTATTTTGCTTTTATTTAAACAGTATTGATTTGCATCAGTATTCATATGATCTTATCATTTGATGATTTATTTAAGTTTTAATTTCATCTATCTCGTCTACGGTCAGATGTCCATTGAAATTAGCATGATAATCAACGCTCGCCATGCCATGATTGTTGTGTTGTGGTATGTTGTCAAGGATTCCGACGCGGTCTCGCGGTAGTCTCGCGGTAAACAACAAGATCAGAGGAGCAGTACCTATAGTTTCTGACGATACAATCCCAAGGTGGCGCTATGCAAGCCCTACGTGAGCCCCGGCAGTGCCCTGCGCCAGCAGACATGTACGCGAGTCGAGTTTCACCCCTATTAAAAAAAGACATTCACTCAAACTTGGCACCTGGATAAAATATATGTAGTGCCTTTGTGATGTTATAAGACTGAAAGTAGTCACCACGGCTTTGACAGATCGATTTCGCAGCATATTTAATGGGTGCACAAAATGCGACATTTCTATGACTATTTATATTTGCAAGCCTGTAAAAGTATTTTGGTTCTTAAAGATGAATATAAAATTGTCATAAAATTATTATGAATGTAATATAAAAAAACCTATCTGCAAAAACATGCAATATGTACCCTGAGGGACAATTTCTACTGTGATGTTACAAAAATACTATGTCCAATCTGAACAAATTACTTATAAAATATAAATGTTCACATATAAATGAGTGTGATGGAGAGATATATGATTTTTTCCTTCCTTATCGAACATGATGTCTCTGCATATTTGTACTGTCTTTATTTACATAGACAGCAAGGTGACCAAGCAGGCTCAAACTACAAACATACATGCACATCCAGCACAGTTCCTCTTGCGTGACTGTTTATAATCTTCACTTTAAACATTTCCTTTAAAACACTTTTAGTTTATTGCCTTCTGCTGTTATAGGGGTTTAAATTGTTCTATTTGTCCCTGATATTTTGCAAGCAATGGTATAGGAAAATACACAGATCTATTTATCAGTACCAGGCTATCAATTTAAGTCGGACATATCGGGCTTGACCCCATTCGCATGTGTCTTGATATTTCATGATCTGTTTATAGACCTGTATACCTGCAAACCTATAGTGGGTCAATAGTTAATTTGCGGACCATTTAAAGAATTAATCTTAATAACTGTATGTTACTAAGCTTTCTACATGCCTGGCCCTGTTATGTGAAGTTTCCATACATTCAAATGAATGAATTTTGTGATGGTCCCCATTCCTGGAGTTAACAACAGTAAATGGGGGTACAGGCTGGATTACCCTGGTCAACCCCTGTGACAAAATCATTCATCATAGGGAGACTTCACAGAAATATATAAATTAACAATAGAAACGACACATAATTTCAGCTGAAAATTTTAGATTATGTTCTGCTTGACACATCTGTAAAATATGAATCACATATTGGACAAAGACGTACTTTAAGATAAAGATGGATGAATGGACTAAGTTTTGGCCTTGAGTGGTTACATTCGACCAGTGGTGATGTGTGTCAGCCACAAAGGGCATTAGGCTCCCCCCCCCCCCCCCCCCCGGCGTTAACATATCTGATAGGACCGCATCACATGGGTTAAATCAAATCGCCGTGCCAAGTTAGCGTGAACAGCGAGGTTCTTATCAGATTTCTTTAGTAACGACGGACCGCCATAAACCGGGCAGTATGCACGCCTTTCCATTATAATATCTTTATGTAACAAAGGATGTAAAAACATTAGCCAACTAGTTTGTACTTATATTAAAAGCCAAAATCTCATTTGAACAACATAAATGACATGTATATGTTGAGACTATATGTCTTCCCGTGGTGGGAAAAAGGTTTTCCTTTGTTTCCCTCTCCGGATGACAACACTAGTACATGGTGTCATTCAAAGGATATAGTTCCCAAGAATAAAACGCTGATTCATTTGATGGTAAAATTCAACAGGGTTGACTCTGACACTACTGCAATCTTTTTTTCTAAAAAAAAAAATCAGTTGTATGGTAACCACTTTACAGCGATATACATGAGAACTGGTACTGCTGCAATTCAGAACAGTTTTACTGCTCTTTAAATGATGTTTGACCCTGACAAAAAGACTTG
Source organism: Sipunculus nudus (assembly GCA_026874595.1). NCBI lineage: Eukaryota > Metazoa > Annelida > Sipuncula > Golfingiida > Sipunculidae > Sipunculus > Sipunculus nudus. The sequence goes on from CM049312.1 coordinate 51,704,538, forward strand.
TTTCAAGGTATAAGTGGAGACTCATGCTGAGACCAACGGCATCCCCACAAACGCAAAGAGACCCATCGGACGTGCATGCTGTTTAGCTATGTCTCCTGGCACAGGTGCCACCTGATGGTAGGCCCATGCCAAGTCCAAAGTACAGCGCACCGCTAAGAGCGCCCAAAGACTCTTCAATCCTCGCCGTGAGAAAAAATACGTCCTTTCACCTTGCAGTTAAACCTCCTATTATTATCCACACAAAGGCGGATCTCTTGCGGATTATGACTACTGGAGAGACATACTGTGCAAGATGAACTCTCCACTATAATCCCCTTTCTCAGCAACTCCTTCAGATGTTCACTAACACCGTCTATCAGCTGGGGGTGGAATCCTCCTGTATGGCTCTTGGGGCGGAGTGTCATCAGTCGTTCGAATTGAATACTTGTATAATTGAAGGGATAGCAGGGAAAAATTCTCCTTCAGCAACAAAATCATAGGCATTCCTCGTCAGTATATATATCTTCTACCTGCGCTCTCTCTCTCTCTCTCTCTCTCTCTCTCTCTCTCTCTCTCTCTCTCTCTCTCTTTGAAGTGCCTCCTATTCTAAATAGGTCAACTGGGGGAGATGGGGCGATTTCTGTCGGGGCCCAGCTGGTACACATACATGCAGTTCCCGTCTGTGCTGGACAACATCTGTATTATTATTTCTGTCGATCTGGTTCACCTCACAATCCATACCAAGCAGGGCCTCCGAGAGAATATTTTAAAGGAGGTACAAAGGGTTTATCGGGCCCCCTCCCTATTGCTTGTTATTATATATAGCCATTGAGATTTACGGATTTAACCAATTATTATTTCTGTGTTTGGCTTAAACCCGAAACAATCTAGTTGTTAAAGCGGTACTAAAGAATGGACTGCAAGAAAGGGATGTATTGTTTTTTCTCTGTTTAATACCATGTATATATTCTCATGTACATACTTCATCCATTATGACCAGTGGCGTCAATTTATCTGAGATAAAAACGTTTGATAATAAATAAAACTATATATAGAGGCATATATATTTATCAACTTGACTATCTGACATTTGGAATCTCAAATGCTTCCATATACCTGGGTTGCCACAATAATAACTAGATGTGCATGAACGACACGAATGCCCCCGCCTGGAGCAAATCGGAAATATTTGTTAAAGTGGTGGGGTATACATGAACTGAATACTGATGGATCAAGAAATGTATCATTGTCTTTTAATGATATAAAAATGTACAGTTAATGAAGACCAATGATGATGATGATAAGAAATTCCATTAAATAACCAGGAGCCGTCAAACCATCATAAGGAGGTCAACCGGGACGAAACGCAAACTTGATCTGTGACTGGTTTTAATCTACGGAAGCGTATTGCTGCCACCTGGTTAAAGAAAAATAAATTATTTATCTCGCACGTACGACATATTATCTCGTACGTACGACATATTATCTCGTACGTACGACATATCATCTCGTACGTACGACAAACTATTGTTACGGAACCTAATATCAACAGATCATGTGTGTGATGAACATAAATTTTGCCAAGGAGATAAAAAAAATCAGATTCTGCAACTCTATGCAGCGTGAAATGTCTAGGGGAATGAATAAAGAAGTCAGTGGTTTTTTTTGTTAACAAATAACTATAATTTATTCTTAAAACAACCCTAACATTACAATACACTAAATCAATACAATGACACAGTATAACAGCAAATCAATACAATCACATAGTAAAATGAACAAAGTGCACAGTACCTGGATACAACCACTGTCACAGCGATAAGTCCTTTAAAATGTATAAACCTGACGAACAGTTCACACAAATTCTCTCGGAGAATAACAGTCCAATGTAAAACTCTTGTAACAATCCAGAAAGTAAACTGAAGACCAAATCAAGAAGAAAATCTGAAGAAAATCTATAAGTACCGCATTTATCGGAATAGGTCCCACAAACTGACATACACGCTTCTGTGCCCGCTGAAATATTTTCTCACCTCTCTCTCTCGGCTCTAAAAAACAGCCCCCTATTTATAACTTTTCACCTCCAGCCGAGAACCTACCATTGCTCGAACATTCTAAAGAATCTAACACAGTACACACGTTCAAAGAACATACCAGAACAAAGAACGCTTTGTATCTAGGGTTCAACCAATGCGGATTTAACCGAGCTTGCAACATCCGGCAAAGTTTTCTCAAAACTTTCTTTTTGCGATCACAATCACTAAATTATTACAACATTTCAAAACCATCATATTTACAACATTACATAAACATCTCGTTTACAACATTTCATAAACATTTCGATAAGCAATCAGCAAGTACATTGTCTTTCCCTTTAATGTGTTTGATTTCAAGGTTGTAATCTTGTAAGAACAAACTCCATCTCAATAATCTTTGATTTTTACACTTCAACTTGTTCATGAACGTGAGGGGATTGTGATCACTGAAGACAATGATAGGCCTGACTGATGATGTAACATAAACTTCAAAATGTTGCATTGCCAAAATCAAAGCCAAACATTCTTTTTCAATAGTGGAGTAGTTTTTCTGGTTTGCATTAAACTTTCTTGAGAAATAACAAATTGGATGATCTATGCCATCATTGCCTTCTTGTAACAACACAGCAACAGCAGCAGTATCACTAGTATCTACAGCTAACTTAAAAGTTACAGAAAAGTCTGGAGCTACCGAAACTGGTGAACTCTGCAGAATTGCTTTCAAATTCTGAAATGCTTTTCACACTGAACATTCCATACAAACTTTTGTTTCTTCTTTAACAAATTAGTCAAAGGTTCTGCTACAGCAGAAAAATGTGGACAAAACTTCCTGTAGTATCCAACCATACCAAGAAAACGCATTATTTGCTTTTTGTTTACTGGTCTAGGAAATGCAGAAATAGCACTTATTTTAGCATCAACAGGTTTTACTTGACCCTGCCATACAATATGACCCAAAAATGTTACTTCTGCATGACAAAACTCAGATTTCACTAAGTTGACGGTCAGACGTGCTTCACTGAGTCTTTCGAAGAGGTCACGAAGAATTTGCAGATGTTTCTCCCAAGTGTCGCTGTACACGATGAGGTCATCAATATATGCGTCGCAGCCCTGAATGTCCTTGACAACCATATGGATGAGGCGCTGGTACGTGGCTGGCAAGTTCTTCATGCCAAACGGCATAACTTTATACTGGTACAGTCCTGTCCTTGTGGCGTCACAAATGCGGACAGTTCTTTCGCTCGTTCTGTCAGCGGAACTTGCCAGAATTCTTTTAGCAAATCAAACTTGGAAACATATCTGGAGTTACCGACTCTATCAATACAATCATCGATCCTCAGAATCGGGAACGTGTCAGTCTTGGTAAAAGAGTTCAGTTTTCGATCATCTGTGCAAATACAGTAACTTCCATCAGGTTTTGGCACAAGAATACATGGTGAACTCCAGTTACTGTTACTAGGTTCAATAAAATCATTGTCCAGCAAATATTGAATCTCATCCTGTAGATACTTTTGCTTTTCTGGATTCAATCTATAAGGATGTTGCTTGACTGCGCTTGCCTCGCCAACATCGACGTCATGGTACAATATGTTAGTTTGGTTGGAATGTCACTAAACAAATGCTCATAATTCCGCAGCAGGTTCTTTAGGTCTTGTTGTTGTTGTGCGGTGAGGTGTGACAGTTGTTAAGCACGTCTGAGTTTTTTAATGGTATTGTACCACACTGAATGTCTACATCACACTTTCAATCAGTATCTACTTTAACTGGACCAGGGTCAGCGTTTACACAACTTACAGCAGTAACATTATGTACAACATCTGATGTGCTATTTCTGTAATAATATGGTTTCAACATGTTAACATGGCACAGTTGTTTCTTCTTACGCCTATCTGGTGTTAACAGTATGTAATTTAAATCACTGACTTTCTTTTCAACAATGTAAGGACCAATATACATAGCTTGCAGAGGTATGCCAGGGATTGGAAGTAAGGCAAGGACCTTTTCACCAGGCTCTAACGTTCTACTTACAGTGTGTTTGTCATACTTTGTTTTCATTTTACTTTGTGCAAATTTTAGATTTGACTTTGCAATCTCACAAGCATTGGGTAGTTTAGTGCGAAAGTCTGAGACATACTGCAATAAACTAAGAGAATCAGGATTTTCACACAAGAGTTTTTCTTTAAGCAGTTTCAATGGAAGTTCGTTTCGCGGTCAATGTCCGAAAACTAGTTCAAAGGGACTGAAACCCAAGGACTCTTGAAAGGATTCTCTGACAGCAAACTGCAATAGGTGGATTCCTTCATCCCAGTCTTTCTGTGTGTCATAGCAATAAGTGCTGATCATGTTTTTTAATGTTTGGTGAAAACGCTCGAGGGCGCCCTGACTTTCAGGATGGTATGGCGAAGAGCTGTACTGTTTTATACCTAGCTCAAGCATAACTTGTTGGAATAAGCCAGACATAAAATTAGACCCTTGTTAGACTTGTCGGATTTTTGTAATCCAAACTTGGTCAGAGTTTTGACAACACTTTTGGCATTAATTTTGCGCAATGGTATTGCCTCAGGGAACCTGGTAGATGTGCACATAATTGTCAGCAAGTATTCATGTGCAGATTTTGTTTTGGGAAGTGTTCCAACACAATCAACAATAATCCTACTGAATGGTTCCTCGAAAGCAGGAACAGGCCTAAGTGGGACCTTAGGAGGATTCTGATTGGGCTTGCCTACCATCTGGCATGTATGGCATGATTTACAATATTGTACAACATCTTTCCTGAGGTTAGGCCAATAGAAGTGTGTACTAACTTTCTGATAAATTTTATTTATAACTAAATGGCCAGACAAAGAAGCCTCATGTGCCATGCTTAGAATTTCATTGCGAAAGCTTTTGGGCATTACTATTTGATGTTTGATGGCCCACTCAAAGGTGGTCGCCATTTACACATAAGCACTCCATTTTTGACATAGAAACAAACTGGGTTCTGTGACAGCTCATCTTTAGAAACTGCCCTGGGAAACAAAAATGAAATATCAGGGTCCCTATGCTGTTCCGCGATAAGTTCTGACCTTGAGAATGCTGTATCCTGTACGGGCGAGTCATTAGACGAGTCCCTAGTGACTCCCAGAGTGTTATCATCTGGACCATGATCCTCATGTGTGTTTTTCATGGCTATAGATCTAGTTACAGCACATGAAGGATACAAACCAGGAAATTCCTGACTTTCCGTATCAGTGTCCTGATCATGTGACGGCTTTTCTGTCACTATTGGTACAGGCTGTACTTTATCACCTGCAACATCATTGCCTAGTAGCAACTGAATTCCCTTAAAGGGTAAAGTAGTTCTTATGCCCACAGTAATATTCCCAGAAATCAAATCTGACTTTAAATGGATACTGTGAAGCGAAAATGAAGTGTGCCTGTCTGAAAACACACCATTAACAAGTCCATGTGCACCAGTAAAGGACCTATTAGAAAATGGCAAAGCGTTTGCTAACATGAGAGTCTGGCCTGAACCAGTGTCCCTAAAAATTCTAATAGGGGTAGAATCTGAAAAATCACTTGAAAGTGATACAAAACCATCATGTATGAATGGCTCAAATAACTTCATTTCAGAGTCGGGAAAGGAATCTGCTACCTCAACCTCATCAAACAAAGAACTGACATTGACAGTATCAGTCATAAACTCTTTTTCAGAGTTATTTAAGGAATCTACATCCTTTTTATCATCAAACTCCTCATGGGAGTCAACAGAGGAATTTTCCTCATCAGAAACAAACTTCTGTTTGTCATTAGAGGACCTGGCCTCATTTGAAATACTCTCGTAAGAGTCATAAAAGGACTTAGCCTTATTTAGAGAATACTCCTCGCAGGAGTCTTGAAAGGACCTAACCTTATTTAATTCCTCGCAGGAATCAACTGAGGTTTTTACCCCGCAATCTACGGATTCTTCTTTGGATTCAGACGGCACTTGGGCCTCCGTAGCATCAAACTCTTTACTAAAGTCAATAAAGGAGTTGTACCCCTTATTTACATGAAAAGAGCCTGGCTCTTGTACTATGCTATGCATAGATTTTGAAACAAAACCAGGAGGTTTGCTATTTGGTCTATTCGCAAATTTCCAGCAGTCAGATATTAGATGACCTTCCTTCTTGTAGTAATTACAGATTTTCTTTAAAAATGACTGGTCTTTGTTGGACTTGGACACAGTGGACGTGGACTGAGGTGTAGGTATGGGCTTTGCTGAACTATCAGGACTACTTGTACTGGGTGACTGCACTTTAAACTTCTTTTGACCATACTGAGTTACATTCTTGTTTGTGAATGACTGGTTTTATTTGCTAGTAAAGGACATTTTGTGTGTTAATGAATAATCATCAGCTAATTGAGCTGCAATGTCAAGTGTTTCAGGACTTTTCTCATCGAGAAAAGTTTTAACATCTGCGTTAATGCAGCGCTTAAATTCTTCAAGCAAAATCAACTGGCGCAAATTGTCATAATCTTTCGTTACTTTTTTAGAACTACACCAGCGATCAAACAACTGCTTATTTGTCCTAGCAAATTCGACGTAGGTTTGTTCTTTGCGCTTTTCCCAATTTCTGAATTTCTGGCGGTACGCCTCTGGAACTAACTCATAACCTTTCAGGATAAACCGTTTTACCAGGTCATAGTCAGCAGCAGCTTCTACTGAAAGCTCTGTATTAATTTCTCTGGCCTTGCCAGTCAATACACTTTGTAACAGCATAGTCCATTTTTCCTTAGGCCATTTTAAATTTTCAGCTACCTTCTCAAAGTGTAAGAAATATTTATCAACCTCTTTTTTTTAAAAGGTGGGACATGTGTTTAGTAACATCAAAACTGTGAGTTGGGGCAGCACTTAGACTACGTTCTACTTTAAGTCTTTCTAACTCGTTTTAACTAAATTTCTTTTTCTTTTCTAGTCTTTCTCTTTCTTCTCTCTGCTTTGCTTTTTCTAATTCTAACTGTTTTAATGCTAGCTCATGTTGCATTTCCAACTTTTTTTTATTCTAATTGCATAGCAAGGCTGTCATTTTTTTTATGTTTCAACTTCAGTCTCTTCAATTAAACCTTTGCTAACTAGATCTTGCATGATTTAAGCAAAGATATCAGGCTTTCTCAAAGCTTTTTTTCAGACTTAGCCCTAAGTGTTGTCCCAAACGCAACAACTGTTCTTTTGACAACTGTTCAAGTTGATCAGGTCCGGGATCGTCAACAAATGTCTCAGGTTTGAAATCTGCCATGTTAAGATGTCAAAACAATAACAAACAAGTGACCCATGGGTCATGACACTCAGCTGCCAAGCATGACCTGCGACATCATGGGCTGCGATTCACAACTTCTAGTAAAATTGTTGCAGAACCTATATGCCAATTTTGTTTAAACTTTCTACGTTGCCATAAATTCTTATCATATATGTCTGGTTAAAACATAGTGAATGATGGTCTGAGGCAAAATGTATGGTTGTTGAGCTATCAGGAACTAATCCCACAGCTTGCTTGATACCTGTCAGTGTCAAAAGGAATACCACACAGGCCACATATAAGATCAAAATATAGCAAAAGATCAAGGAAATCCATGTCAGAATTATTGTGAAACGGGTGCTTCCATATTAATTTTTATTCAATACAAGCCAACTGTACTGAGCTTTCATAAATGATGGTCATATTTATTAATAAATCTTTGACCCAATGCAAGATTTCATTAATATACATCCCACTGCATTCATTTTAATAGTTCTTGAGATAATGTTCTAAAGGATTTAAAGATGGCTTCCTGGTGGCCTTATTGGATTTCTGACAGGTCGGAAATTGAACAACAAACATCCTCTAAAAGGGACCAAACATCATAAAATATACGTCCGACTGCCTTCACTTTAACAGTTCTTGAGATAATATGATCAAAAAGAATTTAAAGATGGTTGCCTGGTGGCCATTTTGGACTTCTGACCGGTCTGAAATCAGACAACAACCATTCTCTAAATCGGACCAAAAATTGTAGGAAAATTACTGAAACTGCACTGAAAAAAGGATTTCTAAGGTAGCTAACTGGCAGACATAATGGATTTCTGACAAGTCTGACATTTGATATCACACATCCTCCAATAAGAGACCAAACTTTTTTTTTTTTTTTTTTTTAACAAAATTTATTTATTGAAAATCAAATACACCAAGAAGATGAAGACAAAAAAAAAGTTATAAGGACACTTAATACAAAGCCGTACGGATACAACACATTGACAAAGTATACAGAAACACAGGCAGACAATAGCGTTTACACCTTACTGGAGAAAATTCTCCCTTTTGGGGATGTCATATGATATCTGCTTTAAATCTTTATACACTCTGTGATTTTTCTCCATTTCTTTTCCCATTTTCGATCTACTCCTTTCCTTTTACTTATATTTTTCTCTAAATCTATTATATCTTTAATAAATTGGAGACATTCTTTGAAACAAATTACTTTGTCTTTTACTTTACATTTCCAAATATAATAGAGCACTAGGATAACAACATGTCCTACTCCATTTATCCCGGTCTTACAAAGGAATATATCAAAGGTATTATTAAATCCCTCCAACTGTGGATAGGCCTCAAGCAGGAGATTCAACATTTTATCCCATAAATGATTAACTACACAGCACTCTTTAAAAGCATGCTAAATTGTATCTACATTGTTACAATTTCTACATTTGTCATTCTCCCTTATACCAAATGTATACAGCATTTTATTTGTAGGTATGATTCGATATATCAATCTAAAGTGAAAGTATAGTATCTTAGGATCCTGTGTAAATTTCCGTATATTTTTAAATCCGTTTAAACATCCTCTTTGCTGCTACGGTGTAATTCTATCCATTTGACAACACAAGTGGGACTCTCCTTATTCATTTCAATCATTAAATTACTGTATGTTCTACATTTCAAATTACTAATATCATACAAAGTCCCCTGCATATTATAAGCATATACAGACTGATAATTTGCTATTTCATTGTTGTAAAAGTCTCTTTTTAACCATTTCTTAGGTATTGCATGGACTAAGGAGTAATATTTAAACCAAGTAGTGACCACATTGAATTTTGCTTGCAACTGATGGTAAGTTATGACCTGTCCATTCTCATTTATTATATCAGATATATGTACAATTCCATTCTCAACAAATTCTTTGTAGTAAATCGGTTCTTTGTTAATTAATGTCTTTATTATTCCAAATAATTCCTTGGGCCTCTACGTCTTGCGTATTCCTTATTATCTGCCAGTACTCAAGCATTTCTTTATAAAATAAAGGCATATTACACATATATCTGGTATCATAATTACATTGCAGTAAAAATGGTAAACCGCCATATTTTGAAAAATACATTTCTGGTATAGTCTTCAATGGACGTTTTTTATCATCTAAATATCTAGATAACCATGCCAGCCGCAAAGATTTACATGTTATCCTTATGTCTGGGGCTTTAAGTCCTCCATCATTATAATCTGCTATCATGGTGGTCCATTTAACTCTACTGGGTTTATCGGACCATATAAATGCAATTATTTCCCAGTGTATTTCTGTTAACACGTGTTCAGGTGTTGATATCATTGACATCGTATAAACAAGCGATTGTAACCCTAAAGACTTGGCAATAACAATTTTACCTAGCACAGAAATATCTCTTCCTCTCCTGACACTGAACCTCTGTTTCAACTTCACTACTTTATTTTCAAAATTACATCGATCATTTTCCCCTTTGTTATGTGAAACATAAATACCTAATGCCCGAATAGGTTTATCAGACCATTTTATGCCCCATGGTTTATCATGTCTGCCCTTAAATGAACCTAGCCACATCACTACTGTCTTTTCTTTATTTATACATAATCCACTATATTTACTGAATATATCAAGCTCGCTAAACAGAGCCTTTAAAGAAATTGTATCAGACAAGATTATAGTAATATCATCTGCAAATTACGTCAGTTTAATTTCTCTATCATTAATCAAAATACCATGGATATCCCTTCTATTTCTAAGTCTGTAAGCAAGAATTTCGACACATACAGTAAACAATACACACGAGAGGGGGCATCCTTGTCGAACTCCGCGTGAGATTGGAAACCATCCACAAGAAAACCCGTTGTTCAATACGGTACTTGATATATTAGTGTAACATAATCTAACCCATTTGCGAAAAACGGATCCGAAATTGAATTCTTGCAAGACCTTTTCCATAAAATCCCATTCTAGTTTATCGTACGCTTTTTCAAAATCGACATATATAAACGCTCCCGGTAATTTTTTCTCTGTTGTATGATGAATAATATCATTAAGGATTCTTATATTTTCACCTATATATCGGCCTCTAATAAAACCAGTTTGATCAGGACTTATGATCTCCTGCAATACTTTATTACACTTGGAGGCTAAACATTTAGCTTACATTTTATAATCCACGTTTAATAACGTTACTGGACGCCAGTTTGATATATATGTTAAGTCTTTACCCTCTTTTGGTATTAAGGTAATTATTCCTCTTTTCTGAGAGTCAGTAAGTTCTCCCTTTTCAAATGAAGCATGGAAGCATTCTAGAAGTTCATTTTTAAGGTCATCCCAAAATGTTTGGTAAAATTCCTTGGTTATCCCATCAGTTCCCGGACTCTTATTAGTCTTCATATCATTAAGGACCCCCCAAACTTCTTCTTCTGACAAATTCCTATCCAAACTATCCTTTTCTTCTGCGGATAAACCTTTAAGATTAATATTATCAAATAATTCGCCAAAGCCACCTTCATGTCTGATTGATTGATTCGACTGATAAAGCTCTTTATAAAATGACTTTTTTGTATTGACCTTATTTTATCTTTATCTTTAACTAAAATTCCTTCTTTATTTCTTAATTCATTTATATTTCTTTTTAATTGCTTATTTTTTTCCATATTAAGAAAATATGCCGTACTTTTTTCTCCTTGTTCATACCAAGTTTCCCTACATCTTACCATTGCCCCCTTAGCTTTTTGTTCAGTAATTTCCTCCCATTTTTTCTTTGTTTCAGTATATTCATATAATATTTGATCAGTATAATCACCATTAGAAATGACAGTGTCTAATTCTTTTAGTTTCAGTATATATTCTTCCTCTCTTCTCCTAACTTCCCTGGCCTTAGACTTTGAGTACACTATACTGTTTTTTCGAACTGTATATTTTATTAATTCCCATCTTATTCTTGGATCAGGTATTAACTTATGCTCAGTTTTACATTCACTTATAGTGTTCCTAATCATTTGTAAATATTTTTCATCCTGCAATAGACTATTGTTGCATTTCCAAAACCCTGGACCTCGTTTATCAGTTAGTTCAGACTGAATCATGCAGATCACTCCTTTATGGTCTGTACATACAGCATCATGTATTTCAACAATGGTAACAGAGTCAGCAAGATGTTTGGATATTAAAATATAATCTAATCTACACATTATCACTGGGTTTTTCTGCCTCCATGTAAACTGCTTTTTCGTAGGTTTTTTTCCCTCCATATGTCAATTAAATCGAACAATTTCTGCATTTTCTTAACTTCTTGAAGCGACACTCTTTCCTTTTCTGTCCCACCCATTTTATCTAAATTATGATTTAAATACACATTAAAGTCTCCTCCGATAATAATATTGTTTTGGCTACAAGGTGTATTTGAAATTAAAGATGTAATCTTCTCGTAAAATTTAACTTGATCAGATAATTATTCGGGCCATATAAGTTGATAACAGTATAACATACATTCTCCTTTTTGCATAAAATCATTAAAAATCTACCGTCATCTGCAATCATTTCACTTTCTATGCGTATTTCAGAGTCCCTTCGGACCAAAATTGCAACTCCTGAGCTTCGTGTTGACCCATGACTAAATAACGCCTGCCCGCCCTATTCATTTGTCCATATTCTTACATCGTTTTTTTTTCTGGTTACTTAGTTCTTTTGAGCCATCACTGAGTTTACGTTTATCTTTATCATTACCACTTTTTTGTTTCACTGGTCCACGGTTCATTTAACCTTGCCTTGGTGCAAGGCTGAGAATTACACACCAGGTGACCCGGGCTCCATACTCAGCCTTGAGTATGTTCTTACGAAATATCGAAGCGGTCCTTCTGATGTATCAGAAGGAAAGAATAAAAGAGTAATTAAGAATAAGATGCAGCTTAAACTATGTTCACTCTACCTATATATCCTTTATATATCAGTTTCCATACATGTGGAGTCTCCTGTTTATGTTATATATGATATAACAGCATTTTATCATGAAGAGAAGAGCAGAAGACCATCACTGACACAGCCATGTTGCTGAGGCATGAACTCTGGTCACCCATGACCTGACCTGTGACCTGACCTCTGGTGTACCAGAGTAATTTATTGCTAATAAATCTATTTTAAAAAATCTTATTTCATGAATAATACTTATGAGTAAATGATAATATATGGCTTCAATAAGTCCTTTATAAGTTTATGGCTATATCATTTAAGGTTTTAACAAATTTGCCTATGGAAGTTATGGAAACAATATTTACTATAATTTATTTGGAACAATAATCAGAGGACAACTTTTCTCATATCAATAAGGTCAAGGACAGGGTCATGTGACAAAAGATAAACATGACCGCATGGCAGGCTAAAAAAAACCACAGGAGTTGAAATCTTAACAATTTCCTTATAAGGGCACTTCTACATAATTTATTTTTACTCCAGAACAGTTTATTAGCCATTATTGGTAAGAAATTTGCTAAATTGCCTCCATTTTCTCTGTTTATTTCGCAAATATCCCAATATACCCCTGCTACGCTTTTCCATAAGAGGATCCCCATAACTGAAATCTCATTTCAGTTATGAACCCATAACAACATTTAACCTAGCTTGATTACGACCGGTTTTCCTTGTCATTTACCTTCGCCTGTCCACGTAATCCCAGTACCCGGGGCACTTGTATTGAGAATCGGTCAACTGTGACCCGATGGCTTGGCATAAACACTGATACTGGATATGGCCATTTACAAAGGTACCAGTGAAATAAAATGTTTCCAAGTCGAAAATTTATAAACTATGGTCTTACCGGTCATAAATTTCACACCAGTAGAAGCACCTCCTCACATATATAGTCCTGTGCGAAAACTAACCAGTTTCATGTCCCTTATCCAGGTTAAACAGTCATTTTATTCCAGAGCCCATTTACCCACCACCGTCAGCTATAAAGCGACATCTGGCGATCCTGTCGTGACCCATGGGTCATGACACTCAGCTGCCAAGCATGACCTGCGACATCATGGGCTGCGATTCACAACTTCTAGTAAAATTGTTGCAGAACCTATATGCAAATTTTGTTTAAACTTTCTACGTTGCCATAAATTCTTATCATATATGTCTGGTTAAAACATAGTGAATGATGGTCTGAGGCAAAATGTATGGTTGTTGAGCTATCAGGAACTTATCCCACAGCTTGCTTGATACCTTTCAGTCTCAAAAGGAATACCACACAGGCCACATATAAGATTAAAATATAGCAAAAGATCAAGGAAATCCATGTCAGAATTATTGTGAAACGGGTGCTTCCATATTAATTTTTATTCAATACAAGCCAACTGTACTGAGCTTTCATAAATGATGGTCATATTTATTAAGAAATCTTTGACCCAATGCAAGATTACATTAATATACATCCCACTGCATTCACTTTAATAGTTCTTGAGATAATATGTTCTAAAGGATTTAAAGATGGCTTCCTGGTGGCCATATTGGACTTCTGACAGGTCTGAAATCAGACAACAACCATTCTCTAAATTGGACCAAAAATTGTAGGAAAATTACTGAAACTGCACTGAAAAAAGGATTTCTAAGGTGGCTAACTGGCAGACATAATGGATGTCTGACAAGTCTGACATTTGATATCACACATCCTCCAATAAGAGACCAAACTTGGGGCAAATTCTCCAAATGATGTTACAGTAATGAATGTCCAAAACAATTCAAAAGGCATGTTCATGCGCTCATATAAGATTTACAGATATGCAAATGTAAAAGTGTAGGTCCAATATTTTTTATTATCACTCTGCTTTTCAATGGGGTCAGGGTTGGTAAACTGCAAAACCTGAAAGAAAAGAAATGCAGAAAGCATGACTAAGGGTCTTGTAATAAAATAAAGCCATCCTAAATCAAATACACATCCACATATTATGAGAACAAACACTTGCTTTTATATGTGGTGATTTATATAAAAATATTCAGATATCTAGGAAACTAAGTTTATTGCTATGATTCCATAAAATAAACTGCAAAATGTTCCCATCATCTTATAAATCAGTAGCTAAACCTTAATACTATACTCTCACAGTCTTAATGTCTGGCTGAAGCATTCCGGCAACAATGTTTTTGTTATGCAGTAACGAGGTATTTATCACTCAGCCTTATCACTTAACAGGCTGATACAAAAGAGAGTCATATGTCACTAGTGTCACTCACAATTACAGCAACACGGTGAGATGTACCAGCTGGAGTGCAAGCTTATATATACAAGAAAAATAGAGATGGTCTACAAAATAAGTTGACCTGACCTATGACCTTGGCCTTTTGCCGACATATCAACTGGATTCTTTCTAAATGATGGGTAACTACTAACCAATTACATCTGGCCGGGTGTAATTACTTGGCAACCAATGAGTGAATAACTTAGACCTGCAACCTTTAACCTCCTGACCAGCTGACCTCAAAATCAATTAGTTATTTCTTCATGCAAAAAGACCCATAAATATGAAGTTTGAATCACATTGAGTGATGCATAGATGTGGCATATGTGAAAGACTGAAGGTTTGGGTTGAACAGTTTCACTTGAAATATGTTCACAAGCATTTAGAACAATATTGTGACCTTGACCTTTTGAACTCAACTTCAATAGGCTTCTTTCCCTATTGGTAGGTAAGCCATATATGACAGATGGAAAGTATAGATTGAAAAGTTTGCCTGAAAATGACTCCACGCAAGAAGAGGGTGCTGTGAACTTGACTGTTGACCTCAAAATCAACAGGTCTTTTCCCCTGTTGGCAGAGAAGCAATATCAGTGCTGAAAGGTTTGGAATGAAAGGTCTAGCTTGTGTCCACAACCTTTCCAAAGAAGTGGATCCTGTGACCTTGACCTTTGAGCTTGTGACCTCAAAATAATTATGGTTCTTCCCTGTTGGTAGGTGAGCTGAATGTGAAAGATGGAAGGTTTGGGATGAAAATTTTGGCTAAAAGAATTATTTCTGGGGGTGCAAACACACCCCATAACTTCGAGAATTTAGGTCGCAGTGACCTAATTTCAGGTTTGCAAGGAGATCTTTTTAGAACCTCTAAGACTGCATAGTGTTCATGGTCCTAGCCCCTACGGTTACGATTTGTGCCCTGCTAACGGCCGGACGGCCGGCCGGACGGCCGGGCGGAGAGACGGAAGGACGACGGACAAAGACCTATCGCTATAGCCCAGCATGACTGAAAGTCAGCTGAGCTAAAAACCACTGAAATAAATCCTGTAAACAATGTACTGTAAACAATGTGTCCAGGTCAAGGCCTAATAAATTTGAAACTATTAAGCATCCCGGACGAGCCCCCAATTTTATATTATGGAACCTAATATAAACAGATCACGTATGCGTGATGAACACAAATTTTGTAATGGAGATAAAAACAAGTCAGATTCTGTAATACTAGGCAGCGTGAAATGTCTAGGGGAATGAATAAAGAAGTCAGTGATTTTTTGTTAACAAATAACTATAATTTATTCTTAAAACAACCCTAAGGCCAGACTTTTTTAATTCTTTGGTTTACGAACATGTTTGACAAAAGTGATAGGTAGGAGGTAGGAAAAAAAAAATTGGAACAAACCTGGATACTGGTGTTCGTCGAATCCTGTATTGTACAGTTGGGTTATAAAATTCATTTTTAAAAAGGCACTTTATAAACCTATATAAAATATATAAAACAATATATAAAAATTAAAATATTATCATCATCCTCTTGAGTTTTCCACATGAATCATGCGTGTGCCATGTTATTTCAAGCCATTCAAATGTCATCGAAGGTAAAATAATGACAAATAAAAGTTTAAACAGTATAACTTATATATGATTTCATACACACCTGAAATAAAACTTTAGTCACTGTCCCTGCCAAGTGAACTGCCTATTTTATATAGTTTTACAAATTAAAGACCAGTCAAATACTTATACAAATACAAAATAATATATTTTTGTCAGATATGCAAGGAGAAAACTAAATATTCACTGCTAGCATGATAGACTGAAGTTTTATTTTTCAGTCGTAAATGACAATATCAATGATCAACTTGCAGCTATTCGCCTATTGTTTATCAAATGTCAACAACATGGAACTCGAGTTGTTTGATTCATAACCATGACCTTTCCATTTTGGTGTTGCGCATGTTTGATAGTCCTTTGATTATACAACAACCGCTAATAAAGTGAGGTTTCCATTGGAG
The DNA here is from genome assembly GCA_026874595.1 of Sipunculus nudus. Lineage (NCBI taxonomy): Eukaryota > Metazoa > Annelida > Sipuncula > Golfingiida > Sipunculidae > Sipunculus > Sipunculus nudus. The sequence continues at coordinate 51,721,065 of CM049312.1, forward strand.
ATCACATTGAATGATTATACAACAACTGCTAATAAAGTGAGGTTTCCATTGGAGATCACATTGAATGATTATACAACAACTGCTAATAAAGTGAGGTTTCCATTGGAGATCACATTGAATAATTCAACTATTTTAAAAGTTTAAAAAAGTATTAATAATCTTTTAATATTTATTAATAAAGATCTGCATTTCTTACCACGGCCGTGACAGTACGTACCGTACTCGGTTTAATATGCCGTCACTTGGCCACTGTCAGTCAGGTACTGCTTTTCGGCATCCATACACATTAAAGCTTCCAGCTTGGAACAATTAAATGAATCCTTTCAAAGTTTCTGAATTTTAAATGGCTTTGGTTTTAGCTTGCTTTTGTTTTGACTATAAAAAATACCCGCAAAGCCTACGCTTCAACCCGAGCCACTAAGACTACAGGTAGTTGGAAATCCTGCAGAAACCCTGAGAATTCCTGGAGTTTTCAAAGAATACATGACGACCTCCTGCAGTACATATAATTTCATCTGTGCAGTAATTTTCTTTTAAGCGTTAAGTTTAAAGTTTTGACAAGTTATAATATTTTTTAAGAGTAAACTTGTGAAACTTAGCCAATTTGCAGTAGTAAATAGCGTCTGACTTTGAATGCAATAATTAGTCTTAAGAAGTAAATTTGTTTGTATATCCAGCAAGTTATTAACGGTGGCAAGCTGGTAAAGCCGCTATGCAACCAAAATAATTTTCTTTTCTCATTCACATCTATCTAAAACAAATATGTTTAACGAGGTAAATATGACATAAACGCTGCTTTGAAAATGCAACTGTAGTGCAGAAAAACGAACTTTGAAAACTCTCCAAGAATTCTCATTTTCCCTGCTGAATCTTTTGACTACTTGATGGCCAATCAAATGCATTTATGGCCCAAGGATACCCTACTGTGATTGGCTTAAACCCGCCATCTGTCATTACGAAAGTGACCTTATTAGCCAATCATAAGAGTTCTAACGTTTGAGGTGATCTAATACACACGGTCAATAAACGTATCATTTGTCAACAACCGTGTTGGATACGGCGACGCAATATAAAAGGAAAAAAAGTCAAAATGCCAATTTTATTTTTTTTCTGAAATGAGGAAATCGGAGGTCGGCGGGTTCGTAAACCGAAATATTAAAAAAGTCTGGCCTAACAATACAATACACTAAATCAATACAATTATACAGTACAACAGGGGTATAGCAACAAGTCAATACAATCACATAGAAAGATAATGGTACAGTATCTGGATACCAACACCATCACAACGATAAGTCCTTAAAAATGTCAACTCTCGGAGAATGACAGTCCAGTGGAAAGTTCTTGCAACAACCCAGAAAGTAAACTGAAGTCCAAATGCATAAAATCCAAGAGAAAGTCTTTGAAAAATCTATAATAGCCGCATTCGTCGGATAAGGTCCTGACACACGCTTCTGCGTCCGCTGGAATCTGCTCTGCTGTTCTCTCACTCTGTTCCCTGGTTCTAAATAAACAGCCCCTTTATATACCTTCACACCCCAAGCCGAGAATTTTCCACTTCTCGAACAGTCTATAAGGTCTTGCACAACAACCTTTTTAGGAATTCTCTAGAAAAACAGCGCTGTGTGTCTACACACACCATGGTGTACACGTGACTCACGACCAAGCCAGCAGGACAACAAGAGTTCAACCGGTACGGATTAAACATAGAATGTAACAAGCGGCCGGGCAAGAGCGCTACAACATGAGTTACGCCCGTGCCACACAATAAAAAGAACACCTGTACAGCATTGATTTTCAAACTGGTTGTATGCGGTTTGGGGAAAATAAAATTGCATGCTTTGTAAGTAAACAGGATAGAGAGGATTTCACAATTTCCCTACGTGAGGAAATGACCATCCCAGCCTTTAGTGAAATCTTTGTGGCAGGATACATAAACGAACCAAAGGGCCAATGTCTGCTGCCTTCAACAGCTGTCGTTGAACCTTATGAAAGATTTTAAGGCGATGGTGGTATTCTCCTAGCCAAGATGGTGGTTAACCCCAACAAAGACTACATTCCATTGCGATTCTCTAATCTCGGCGATCAACCTAATCAACTTGAGAAAAACGACATGGTTGCTCATGGACATCCTGTGTCCCAGAAGACTTTATTTCAACTGTAGAGAGTGACATCTTCGTGCAGGTCCCTGAACACCTGAAAACGCTCCTGAAAACGAATATAAATCAGAACTAGATGAAGAACGCCAAGCTGCTCAGCAGATCCTCTGCAAGGTTGAACATGTGTTTACTAGGGACCAATGTGATCTGGGTAGAACCAATCTAACCCAATACAGCATCAACACTGGTGACGCACAACCTATCAAACAGGCGCCATGGTGACTTCCATTAGCTAAGAAAAAGCAGCGTATACAGGAAATTCAGCGGCTACTAAAGCAGAATGTCATCGAGCCTTCAAATAGTCCCTGGAGCAGCCCTATTGTTCTGGTCAGAAAGAAAGATGGGTCAACACTTTTTTGTGTGGACTACAGGGAATTGAATAATGTTACTCTCAAGGACAGTTATCCACTTCCCAGGATTGATGACTCACTAGATGCCTTGGGTAGAGCCAAGTGGTTTTCCATACTCGATCTTGGCAGTGGGTACTGGCAAGTAGGCATGAAACCTGAAGATGCCCAGAAGACAGCCTTTGCCATAGTTACAGGCCTGTATCAGTTTAAAACAATGCCATTCGGTCTGTGCAATGCACCAGCGACCTTTAAACGCCTGATGGAATGCGTCCTGGCAGGCTTACAATGACAGACTTGTCTACTCTTCATAGATGATATCATTGTCTTCAGTCCTGATTTCGACAGTGATCTTGAGAGACTTCAAGAGGTCATCTGAAGGATCGGCAAACTGGACTTAAGCTGACACCGAAAATGTGTTACTTATTCAAGATCGAGGTGGAATATCTGGGACATATTGTTTCTGCAAAAGGAATCGCGACCAATCCTGAGAAAATTTCATCAGTGACAGATTGGCCCATCCCCAGCAACGTCACCGAGGTAAAGAGCTTCTTAGGACTGTGTTCTTATTACAGAAGATTTGTCATGGACTTTGCAACCATAGCCAGTTCTTTGTTTTAAAACAGCAAACTCATTTGACTGGAATGATGCCTGCCAAGAAGCATTCTTCAAACTCAAGGATGCCTTATTATCAGCCTCTATACTTATTTACCCCACTGGCACGGATGATTTCATATTCGACACAGATGCCAGCATTACAGGTATCGGTGCTGTACTATTGCAAGTCCAGGACGGTTACGACAGAGTCATCGCCTATCATAGCAAGTCCTTGTCAGCAAGTGAGAAAAACTATTGTGTAACCAGGAAAAAACTGCTGGCAATAATTAAAGCGGTCCGCAACTTTTATCATTGCCTGTATGGTTGTAAATTCCTAGTGAGAACCGATCACGGTGCACTAACTTGGCTCTTGAATTTCAAGGAGGCTGAAGGCCATCTCGCTAGATGGTTTCAACAACTTGGTTGTTACGAATTCCACATTCAACATAGAGCTTGGCCAAAGCACAAAAATGCAAATGCTTTATCGAGCGCAATGTTCTACCTCTCCTTGTAAGTACTGTGACTGACAGAAGAGCGGGAAACAGTGAAATGTCTACTCTGGTCAACTGATACCCCGCAATACTGTGCTATGTCAGGCATGCCTTCAACTGCAGTTTCCTTGCTCGCCGAGAGGTCTTCAGTAGAGATTCGGCAACTCCAACTTGAGGACCCAGCTGTTAGACTCCTTCTTCTGCGGAAAGAGGAGAGAGACCAACGACTTCCTTGGAAGGAAGTCTCACACTTTTCACCGGTGGTCAAATCCTACCTCGGCCTGTGAAACAACTATCAATGGAATACTGTACAGAAGGGAACCGGATCCTGTTAAAGGCACTACATGGTTACTGGTATTACCAAAGGCACTCCGAGAAGACATATTGGAGAAATCTCATGATGATGTCACAGCAGGCCGTCTTGGTGTAAAACGGACGCTTGCTAGAGTTAAACAACGCTATTTTTGGGTGAACATGAATGATGATGTAAGCCGCCACTGCAGAGAATGCAAGCCTTGCCATGATCGGAAAGGACCTATCAAGTCAAAACGGTCACCGATGACCAAATATAATGTTGGAGCGCCAATGGAAAGACCAGCCGTGGATTTCATGGGACCATTTCCCGAGTCAGGATCTGGTAATCGCTACATATTGGTGATAGCCGACTACTTCTCAAAGTGGACGGGGGCCTGGGCCATTCCAAACATGGAAACTTCCACAATATTTGATGTCTTCATCAACCAATTTGTTAGCTTGTGGGGTCTGCCACTCTATGTCCATTCAGACAAGGGAAGTCAATTTGAGTCGCAAGTTTTCCAGGAGCTGTGTCAGCAACTATGCATAAAGAAGACAAGAACCACGAGCTATCATCCACAAAGTGGGGGAATGGTTAATAGATTCAACTCTACTCTGCAGTCGATGATAGCTTAATTCGTCTAAAAAAAACCAAAGTGACTGTTAGCCTACCGAACTTCATTGCATGACTCACCGGATTCTCACCGTTCATGGTTCTGTTCGGATGATAACTGCGCCTTCCGATGGTATGTTGATGGGCAGCCCCCCTCAGGAACACCGGCCTCTGAGTCTATATCAATATGTAGACAACCTGAAGGACAAGCTGCACCACATACATGAATTGGCCTGTGAAAAACTTATTGCAGCTAGTGAGAGACAGAAAAGGTAATATGACCAGCAGGAACATACGGAGGACTATCAACCAGGTCAAGCAGTCATGATACTGTACCTTAGGTGCCGCAAAGGTTATTCACCCAAATTTCAGAAGCGATGGGACGGCCCTTATCTGGTGCTGTGGCTAATCATGATTTTATATACGAAGTCCAGAAGACTCCCCGAAGTAATCCGTTTGCCATCCATCATGACAAGATAAAGCCTTATCATGGCACGTTTGACAACTGGCTGGAGAAATATCTGCAAAATGAGCCCGGGCCAGCTGAGTCTGCAGTTAGACCGGAACATGAGGAACCAGAAGGGTCTGGGGAAGAGGATACAAATGAAGCAGACCATACATCTCTCGTCCCTACAAAGACGGCCATCGTCCCGTCTGAAACTGATGATAGTTCTTTGGATAACGAGGAACTGCCTCCTGTCAGAACTAGATGTGGTCGTCAGCTCTACGTGCACAAAGGAACAGATTATAGAAGATGGAACCCCCTAGAAGAAAGAAGAGGAAGAGGACGGACCATGACCATGAAGAAGCAGAGAAATTTACATACTGCAGGACATTTAATGTACTCTGCTGAATATTTCTTGCATTTATGATTATACTAATAATGATTGTTCTTATATATTTGTGTAGTAGGTTGACTTCCTTGAAGCATTTGATGGGTTGGTATAGTATTATTGGTAAATGAAGCATGTATTTGTTTTTAATGATATTGAGATGATGTATATTTTGTAGGTAACCTATTCAAGCTAACTTGTTGTATCACTTGAAGGTTTGTAACTCCTCGCCATTTAAGTTTATTTGTTTTATAATCCGGGACGGATTATTTTGAAAGGAGGGGGTGATGTAACGTGGGTTGAAAAGCAAGTATTGCTGGCAGGGACCTGTCTGACATGTTTCCGGTCGTAAAGCAGGCTTCCGTCTGTCATACGGCTTTCCGCTTGTAAACTGGGCTTCCACTGGGCTTCAAGCTTTCCGCCCGTTAAACGGGTTTCCGGAAGGGAAACTATTAAAAGGGGGCGTCTGGCCATGTCTAGTTCAGATCGTCGCCAGAGCTCAACGAGTGCGCGTCGCCCAGACAACAAACATGCATCTGATTTTGTCTAGATAGCCCGGTTCGAAGTAACACTAACAGCATTTGGTATGATCAGCGAGGGCCTTTTCTTTTAAGAATAACTACTGGGGCTAGAACTAAATTAGATTCTTTTGTTAAGTTACATTTAGGGCGATGTAATATTTTCATTTTCTCTTTTCGGCATTTGATCTTGATTATCTGGGAATAACCCACTGGCAGTAAACTTTCTGTTTTCTCATATTAAATCTTTGGCAACTGTTATTGTATTTTGTTGACTAAATAATTTTTATTTAAATTTATGAAAGCCTTATTTTTTATTGTCTCTGCATGCATTTAGGCATGACCTTTGCCCTGTAAGGTCACGGTTACGTTACAGTATTTATTTCACATGATCTGTTAATGTGACGTACAGTACCGGTATTAGCATCTCTAGCTATTACTTCACTTTGGATCAATATAAAGCCTGCTTTTGAATCACTGTGGTAGAACGGACCAATATGAACTTCATAGTGGCACATACCGCCAGAAGCAGATTCAGGAGAGGGGCAGGGGGTCTGGACCCCTCCTTTTTCAGCCGCCGCAACCTTTTTCAAGGGTTTCGAACAGACCAATTTTTGCGGCCTGAACAACTCCCCCTCTTTTCTAGACCTGGGGGACCTGTTTTAGGTTTTGTCATTAGTCCTTCTGGATTGGACCCCCTCCCCCCGTCCCCTCCGCTTATTCCTTGGTCCGCCCCTGGCTGAGCAACAGAGATCGACCAGCACAGTATTATCATTCAATGATCAGACAAAATATTACGACTTCCGATTTTCGACTTCCAAATTTAATCTACTTCCACAGTCAATAATCTCTTTACCCAGGCTACAGTTATGGATATGCGAGACGTACCCTTCTAGAGTGCGGGAGGAAAACAATTGTTTGTTGGATAGAAGTAAAGGATCTACCTTCATTCAGCACGAAAATGGCAGCACCAGGCGCTCAGGACGACAATCAGTGGAGATCACAGACATTTCGACAAAAAGTTGTGCGTCAAATGTGCGTTTTATTTAATTAAGTTTCAGCTGAAGTTACGAAGGTTCTTCCTTTCTTGTTGATCCTTGTCAGTGTACTGACTACTGTTGTCGGTTCCCATTAGCCCATAACTTCCCATAAGAATGGACTCCTCAATTGCCTTTTTATAGTCCGTTCCAGCACCCCTGTCCACCTGTTTTTTCGTGATTATTTTTTTGATAATAAAAGAAAGTCCAAACTTTTTAATCTTAGGGCAGAAAGAGGAAAAAGCGTAATTAACTATTATGGAAATAATAGCGTACCTTATGTTATTTTCCTATAAACAATTTAAAACCATTTTATGAGTAACAAGTCTATTCTATAGCGACATCGTGCCACTAATCTGTGAAATGGGCATATCAGGGATTAGTGATGACGTCATAATAGACGTGACGTACCAAAGAGGCGCCCATATTCATGGGACCAATAATCAAGAGCTGCCGACCCCTGTTTACAGCGAGACTTGTATTCTCCACGTGCACGCGCTTCACTGTTATGTCACATTACTTTATACAAGGAGGATAAACAATGGCCACTTATTAGGGACGTCATGAACCACGGATATATATATGAGATATGTCAACCAGGCCGTAAAGTGAATAATATTTATATTTTGAGTAGGTAAGGTACCAAAAATTACGCTTTTGCCTTTTTATGCCATTGGTGCAAATTTTGATTTGCAAGTTTGTCTTATGTAGAGATAAACGTGAAAAAACAGGTGGACATGGGTGCTGGAACGGACTATAGTGACTGGCGCAATGTGGAGTCCATAGATTGCCCCTGTAGTTAAATGTGATTATAACACTCCATGAACAACTGTGAGATTTAACATATATCCTTTGATTTATGTTCAGTACAGCTATGTGTATTGAATATTTGTACACTGAAAAATATTATTGTTCTATACTCGTCACTATTTTCCACCAAGGAAGTGAAAATATGAACATAACAGTACACAGGTCTGAAGCAATATACAGGACTGCCATGGAATGCAAGATGTCTCCCAAGCTGTTAATGCTTCAATTCTCTCTGGACAAATAAATTAGTTACAGGTGCTTCATAGTTTCCAGGATGGTTATTTTTTATTACAGGCCTTTCAACATACAACATAATGTGAACATTGGTAGGTTACAACCATAGGAAATATTTTTATTCAATTTCTGTTATAAGAGAAAACCGATTGTATCGTGCTATAACCCAAGATAACCCTTTGATGGGCCAGGGACGCAACTAAAACCTGTTGCGTCGGTGTCTAGGCACGCAAAACACTGGTGTTCTGGGTACCTGTGACAAAGCACCGCGAAACACCCACTAAATTTCAAATTTGAAGCAAAAAAGTAACACCAATCAATAAATAATCATCTGTTGAATATATCATAGAAAACCGACTTTAAAGGGGCCCAATCAACTATAATTATAAAGCATGTTGAATTAACATGAAAAATAGGTTCTTCCATGAAACCGTTTGCTAACTCCTGGCTGCGACTAGAAAATCTATGCCTACCCGCTAGAGATTCCGTGGTGCGACTGTAGTACTGGTAGTGCCTACTGTTCAGGACTCTTTTTATCCACAACGGATACATGATAATTGTATCCTATAGCCTTTTATCTTATATCTAAGCCAGTAATAATATATAATTTATCCTTTGTTCACGTGATTCTACTTATCGTATCTTTCATGAATCCTCCCTTTGCTTGTTTACACCACTTAGCTTATGTGCACATGTCCTGCCTACGTCATTCACATACGCTGTGTTGTGCCCTTGAGGCATTTGTATGCACACGGATCATGGCTATCCTACATATGTTTGGTGTATTTCAAGGGTTAGGGTTTACAAATAAACCAGTGACTCCATCTTGTCCGCATGAAGTGCAAGATGGAGTGCGCTTTAGTGGCAGGCAGTTAACAAACGGCTAAGGTTTAATTTTTTAAGCTTTTTCGTCGCGTCTGGATGATGCAAAACAAAAATTAACCCTAATTTTAACAACTACAACCAATTCTCAAGAGTAGATTCAAATATCCCTATTTGAACCATGGTTTTTAAATTGTCTTCTATGGCGCATTAGTAGCGCATAGGACATGTTATTACACGGTTGCTGGTTCGAGACCTGGTCAAGAGCTTCACATTTTCATTTTATGTGTACTAATAAATCATGAATTTCTCATTACAGGTTCGCCACCAGATGGAGACACAGCAGACATACGAATAACAGACAAAACCACGTAGGAAATACTAGACAAAGACACCAAGAACATTTTCCTTGACTAAGACCATTTCCCGTAAGCACTAATTCTATAGTCGGTCCGACTCCTGTAATCCAGTGTTAAAAACAATGGACCAGGCGCGATCACAGGTGTCAACATAAAAACAATGCATGGGGCCATGTACATCTCGGAGCCATAACATGTGTCAGTCAGGAGATGCCTAGACTGACTTGGGCAAAAAATGTAATACATGTTCCCACTGGCTGAAGCATTGCATGTTGCGGCTCATAATCAGACCTCCAGTCACGTGGTCTTGTTATGGTAAACAGACAAACGTGGACTGTGTTAACCAACATGCAGAGCCATTACAAGGTGTTTAACAGCTGTACACGAGGTTCCGTGACTGTGCTGGGATGGTTTCGCTGGGAACCTTTTGTATAAAGCAAAACTGAACTGATGGTGTGAAAGAATACGCATAGTTAGCTCCTGATTATGTCTCTTTTAATAAAACTTGTCTATGCAATATTGATTATCATATTATGGATTTATGACACAAAGTTAAATTAGACTGAGATAGTTTTGTCATGTAGTCTGGTCACCGGCGTCATGGCAGCCATTTATGCCAGCTATATCTGCTCCTCTTTTTTCAATTAAAAACCCATTGTTACACTTCAATACTGCCTTATATCAAAACCACTGATCTGACTTTAATCATATATAATATACATGTTTTCTATACATTCTCTGTGCACATGCCAGAAATGATGTCAGTATTGCGTAATTGTTTTAAGTTATGGGCCCAAACATAATGCACTTTGTAAAAAATCAAGAAATATATTTACTCCCTTGACAAGGGGCTTGCTGAAGCTAGAGATTTTTTGTCAGGGATGTAACATTATTTAATCAAGATTCAATTGAATACCCAGAATAAGTTCTGAATTTTTTAAATTTTATAAGTTATTAGTAAAAATATAAAATTAGTACCTTAAATTTTGCCCAACTTTGACCATTTCACTTTTGTTTCATGTGAGCTCTGTTTATATAATTTTCATATCATGCACACATAAGGATTTCAGCTTTTTAGTTTAGAAAGCTGAAAGAAATTGGCCAAAAATGAAGCTTTTATTAATGTTTTTATGAGACCATGTCAGACCTTGGCTCTCTCCAGCCACTCTTGAGTCACCTGTATGTTGACCTTGTTGAACTTTCAGCAAATTATGCACGCTTGAGGTGAGGCATATACTGGGGCAGCAAGGCAGCTTATGGCCAGCCACAGTTGATCCAGGTGTCCAACCCAACTCATCTAGTAGTTTTAACCAACAACATAACAATAAACAAGATGTAATCATGACATAGTCGCCAGCGGTTGCCAAGAACCGTGACCTTGACCTTGGACCGATCATGGCCAAAATAAATAGGCTTGGAGAGGTACCGATTTTACACTTTTCCTGTAAGTTTCAGATCAATTGCTGCAAAATTGCGACCTGTAGCGTGCGGACAAACAGACAAACAAACAAACAGACACGACGATTAGCCTATAGTCGCCAGACCTAGGCTGGCGACTATAACAATAAATTAATCAATTTTTATTGGTTTTTAATAACAAATTAAAGAAAAATAGAAAATGAATTTGTTAGTTTATAATAATAGGGAATTAACTTGCAGTTACTGATGATATAAGAATCTTGTATCGATGGATAGAATGTCACGTATTCCAAATAACACCATGCAGTCACCTATGGCATTTTTCAGTTCAATTTTAATAATAAAAAAGTAAATCATATTATTCATTACTAATCATTAGGGATCATATGAAGGAAATGATAGACATTGTTTGGTGAAATAGAAATATGCATACATCGTAAGAAGCAGAAACGGACCCAGCGGGACTCCTTGCAGTGGGTCTGTATCCAATTTTCAGCCACCGCAACCTTTTTTTCATCGTATCAGACAAATTTTGAGGCCTGAAACCACCGCCGTCACCCCAGCCCTGTTCCTGAAATTGGGACCTTGAATTAGGTTTTGTCATTAATCCTCCTGGGTTGAACTCTCCATTTCATAAAGCAAGAAACATGTGTTTTTCTCTTTTACTGACCACGCACATGGGTCAAATCCCTCATTGAAAGCAAGCGTTATTCATATGAACAATAGTCCTTACTGTTAGAGGTTAAGTGACCATGATGCACGCATTCCGGTGATTGCCGAAAGCAGTTCGGCTGTGCTCGGTAAAAAAACGGAAAAATCACTCAAAATTATATGTATATTAAAAATTAATTATTTTCATATCGCCTATGTCACTGCGGGGATAATAACCTTTAAAATGATGTATGGCACAATATTGTACACAACGTGGTTTTAGAGAACATTGCGAACAAACGTGAACCAAATTCCTTTTATAAGTATTAGATAAAAAATATATCTGGGACAATATTTGTAATTTTTTTAATAAATAGTTAAACTCTTATATTATATGTTCTGCTTATAAGTTATATGGCCAAGTGAAAATCTGTGTGACAATAGTACTCCATTTGTTAATAAAATAAATGAAATCAATTCTCTTCTCTGTCTCCAAAGGTACCATCAAAATCATACATAAGCTTAACAACAACAACTCATAATACAGCTTATACTTATTACCACACAAAACCAGCATGTGCCTCATTTCTTAATCATATTTTTTATCATATATAACAGCTGAGCGCCGTGACCCATAGGTCCCTTGTTTAGTGACTGGTGCAATTTGTAGTCCATTGATTGCCCTTACAGTTAATCACTATGATTATAACACTTCAGACACAACTGTCTGATTTGACCTATTTCCATTGATTTATGTTCAGTACATCTAAGTGTATTGAACATTTGACCACTGAAAAAATTACTGATCTATTCACAGCACTATTATGCACCCAGGAAGTGAAATTCTACGGTAGTACACAGACCTGGTGTATTATACAGGAAGAGGCCAAATGCAAGATGTCTACTGGGCTGTTAATGCTTCATCTCTCTCTGGACAAATAAATCAGTTATTGATGTTACAGGTGCTTCATGCTTTCAAGAATGGATATTATTTATTACAGGCCTTTCAACATACAACATCATGTGATCATTGGTATGTTACAACCATAGAAAATATTTGTATCCGCCAAAACAGAGTTTTGCGGATACTATGTTTTCAGCCCACCATGGCCGCGTAGGTGTCCGGAGAACTCCTCCGTAACCACAGGGCAGAATTTTACGAAACCTGGTATAATGTTCATGTCACATGTGAACTGCTTCGCCCTGATTTTGTTTTGACCTCTGACCTCTCCAGTGCGTCCATCTGTGAGTCAGTTTTGACACATTAACCTTCATGTCTCGGTTACCGTTTGACCGATCAGGTGTTGATGCTCTGGTTCTGCATGTCAAGTGACCAGGCTGTTGATGCTCTGGTTTTGCATGTCAAGTGACCAGGTGGTTGATGCTCTGGTTCTGCATGTCAAGTGACCAGGCTGTTAATGCTCTGGTTCTGCATGTAAAGTGACCAGGTGGTTGATCCTCTGGTTTTGCATGTCAAGAGACTAGGATGTTGATGCTCTGATTCTTCAAGCCAAGTGACCAGGTGGTTGATGCTCTGGTTTTCTATGTCAAGTGACCAGGCTGTTGATGCTCTGGTTCTGCATGTCAAGTGACCAGGCTGTTGATGCTCTGATTCTTCAAGCCAAGTGACCAGGCTGTTGATGCTTTGGTTCTGCATGTCAGGTGACCAGGCTGTTAATGCTCTGATTCTTCATGTCAAGTGACCGGGTGGGTGATGCTCTGGTTCTGCATGTAAAGTGACCAGGCTGTTGATGCTCTGGTTCTGCATGTCAAGTGACCAGGCTGTTGATGCTCTGGTTCTGCTTGCAAGTGACCAGGCTGTCAATGCTCTGGTTCTTCATGTCAAGTGACCGGGTGGGTGATGCTCTGGTTCTGCATGTCAAGTGACCAGGCTGTTGATGCTCTGATTCTTCAAGCCAAGTGACCAGGCTGTTGATGCTTTGGTTCTGCATGTCAGGTGACCAGGCTGTTAATGCTCTGATTCTTCATGTCAAGTGACCGGGTGGGTGATGCTCTGGTTCTGCATGTAAAGTGACCAGGCTGTTGATGTTCTGGTTCTGCATGTAAAGTGACCAGGCTGTTGATGCTCTGGTTCTGCATGTCAAGTGACCAGGTGGTTGATGCTCTGGTTCTGCATGTCAAGTGACTGGATGGGTGATGCTCTGGTTCTGCATGTAAAGTGACCAGGCTGTCAATGCTCTGGTTCTTCATGTTAAGTGACCAGGCTGTTGATGTTCAGGTTCTGCATGTCAAGTGACCAGACTGTTGATGCTCTGGTTCTGCATGTCAGGTGATTAGGCTGTTGATGCTCTGATTCTGCATGTCAAGTGACGAGGCTGTTGATGCTCTGGTTCTTCATTTTAAGTGACCAGGTGGTTGATGCTCTGGTTCTGCAAGTCAAGTGACCATGTGGTTGATGCTCTGGTTCTGCACATCAAGTGACCAGGCTGTCAATGCTCTGATTCTTTATGTCAAGTGACCGGGTGGGTGATGCTCTGGTTCTGCATGTAAAGTGACCAGGCTGTTGATGCTCTGGTTCTGCATGTCAATTGACCAGGCTGTTGATGCTCTGGTTCTGCATGTCAAGTGATTAGGCTGTTGATGCTCTGGTTCTGCATGTCAAGCGACCAGGCTGTCAATGCTCTGGTTCTTCATGTTAAGTGACCAGGTGGTTGATGCTCTGGTTCTGCATGTCATGTGACCAGGCTGTTGATGCTCTGGTTCTGCATGTCAAGTGACCAGGCTGTTGATGCTCTGGTTCTTCATGTCAAGTGACCAGGTGGTTGATGCTCTGGTTCTGCATGTCAAGTGACCAGGCTGTTGATGCTCTGGTTCTGCATGTCAAGTGACCAGGCTGTTGATGCTCTGATTCTTTATGTCAAGTGACCAGGCTGTTGATGCTCTCATCCTTTATGTCAAGTGACCAGGCTGTTGATGCCTTGGTTCTTCATGTCAAGTGACCAGGCTTTTGATGCTCTGGTTCTGCATGTCAAGTGACCAGGCTGTTGATGCTCTGGTTCTTCATGTCAAGTGACCAGGCTGTTGATGCTCTGGTTCTGCATGTCAAGTGACCAGGCTGTTGATGCTCTGGTTCTGCATGTCAAGTGAGCAGGCTGTCAACACTCTGGCATTACTACATTACATTAGGCTGTTCATGGCCTCAATTCAAGGTGTTCAGACCACAGTCCTGTGGACTGCATGGTACAGGCTAATGCAAGCTCAACAAAGAAGCAACACTAAGGGAAAAATGTGCCAGCTAAGCTTTATGTAAACTTGAGATGTGCTATTAACTGAACTGAAAATATTAATCCAGTGCCAAAGGTGTAACCAATATTTTAATCTTCACTCCACCCCAATATTAACCTTACTCCTCCCCAATATTAACCTCACTCCAACCTAATATTGACCTCTCCCACTGGACAAGGGCTGATAAATCACCAGATGAAGAATATAAAAAGAATGGCATGTTTTTCCAGTACCATATTTACTCAAATAAAATCCTGTAATAACTAGAAATCTTCAAGCCTACACTATGTGGGAGGTCTCTATTGTTGGATGCTCCCAAACCTGTGTTAGCATTAATTTATTTGGTCCATTGATGCATAAGTGACTGTACATTTGCAAATGTTCCCTGATGATGATCCTGTGTCCAGGTCATGTGTCGGAGCCACCCCAAACTCTAATTTCTTCTTCATTGGCCCATTCCTGAAATGCTGTGAAAATTTCATAAAATTCTGATCCTGGTTGCTTGAGTTATTTTGTAAACAAACGTACATACAAACACACAAAGGGGGATGATGACATAAAGATTTCTACTGTGCAAAGACTTGCTCTAGTCTATATATTATATAGTTAGTATTAAGTGGAAATGTAAAAGGCTTTTCAGGCATACATTCTAATATTCATCACACAGTACACATTTCTTGAGAGAGCTGAGGTGGTGATTAAGTAATGTGGTCTAGAGTTCTGAAGCAAAATAGAAAAATGACCCCAGTGTTCTTTGCCATTGTAGACATGTGAATTAGGATGTTATTTATTTATTTATAAATTTGATATTATTTTCGATAACAACAAGGTCAATCTGTGAAAAGGACTTCTAATTAGATCTATTTGACATTGTAACTTTGATGATATTTTCAGAGATGATGCTCTCCAGCAGACCGGAGCTCAGATGCAGAAATCCAGTGTTGAGATGGAGCATTACGTTTACCAGAAGGCTCGGTCTCGGGTAAGCCCAAACACTACTCAAGCTTCAAGCTTTGTCTAAAAATAAAATATTTTTTTCTGCAAAATTTGTATGGTTTAAAGAATTTGTTGAGATAAAATCAGTGGATTTATGTTGCTTTTCATTATTTATTTCAAGTAAAGTTGCTCTTAAGTCAGAAGAGCTGCAGCAATAACTGCCTGACCTCACCCACATGATTACCTCAAGCTTAGCTTCAAATTAGCAGGGTTAAATTTGAGTGATATTCACCCCTTTCTGGTGCTGAATTGGTTCCTTTTCAGCATGCAGTAATCTACACTGAGCATAACTATTGTTATATGAATTATTTTACTTGCACACAAAGTTGTAACAGTTTGATTAGGACACAAGAGAACATCAAATGATATTCTTGTTGATTACCATATTTGATGTAATAAGGCCCCGGATGCTCTCAAAAAAATGTTTGTACCCTTACCCCCCCCCCCCCCCCCCCTCCACTTCTACACCCCTCCCCCATCCCCATCATTAGATGTTAAATTGGGTTTCCATCAAATAAGGAAAATAATCTGGCCTTGATAAAATAATTCAATCATTTATTCTACACAAAATGTTTGCCTTGTGAATATGAAGAAAACCACAGTATTCAAGGCAAGTTGTGTATATGTAGTTCAAGCATGTAGCCATTCTGCTGACTCTGTATATTGTTGATGTATCAGATGCAAAGGTTATTCTTAGTGGAAAATTCAAATTGAATCTGTCTTTTCACAATATTTTATAGGTTCTGTTGTCTGTCAATATCAATGTGTTTTAACTAAAGTAAAAAGTTTTCCAGTAGTTTACTTGTAATACCAAATGATCACAGGTTGTTCACATGAATTGGTTTGTTCAGTGTTCATCCATTAGGTGTCAGTAGTCTTGTGTTACTGAGACACCTTACAGTAGCCCAGTCAGTGATGTAATCCTTGAACATTTAAAGTGATTTGTATAGAATAAGTTTTTAAAAGCAAGGAATATAGTAAAAAAATAATGAAATACATGGTTATGTACTCAGATGTTTACTCTCATAAAATTTAGACAGGAACAAATATAACGATTTCATAAATGGCCTTTAATAAAGGTTGTGGCAATATATGTGACACATTTCTGAATATCGACTTGTAGATATACATGTACATGAAATGGTAAATATGAGTCTTTTTAATTAACAAATAAATGTAATAAAAAAGGCCCAGCAGGTTTTTCTTGCAATGTAAAATTTAATTAAATTTGATTTTCAATAAAACCCTTCATGTTTTCCTTTTTATGATGCCTAGAATGCCTTCAGATCTTATTTATAAAATTGATGTGCATGTTCAACATGGACACTGGTCTGATCTGTTAATACAATGCTAGTCCCTGTCCTCTTGTCATCTCTGGTGCTTCAGTCTCTATGTTTACTAAGCAAGTGGTTAGTCTTTCACATAAATGATTGATACCAATATAGTCTCGCCTTAACAAGATACAAAGAAATTGAGACATTTTCTTATGCATTTTCAGGCTTGAAAGAGCCATCCTCTCTGGACTGACTCCATTGCAGGGACAGGTTTTCTCAGAATGTGATTGGTTGACACTCTTGACTGGTTGTTGATTTTGTCATTGAGATTCAGTAGCTCATTATAACCATCCATATGGGATTTATATATATTGTTATGGTCCTCATTCACACTGCAAATTTGACTTGACGGACAGCAACAAAAAAGTTGGGGGCTCGTCCAAAATACATCCCACTTACCATTTCCCCCCGTGGATAAGCCACACTTTTTCTCCATGAAATCGAAATAAAAAACATAGGTGCGGATTATACATGGAAGCATAATTCTAAACTATTGATGTCTCCATCTTATTGGACATTGTATGGTGGGCCGACAATGAGTGATAATAAAAGATTTTATGTAAAAGAAATGAATACTCACTGAACTTTTTCAAATTAGGCATAAGAAAACATAATTATAGGTTTAATTTACTGTCAAAATTTCCAATACTTAAAATATACCTTTAAATGTGGCTTACAGCCAAAGAACATTGTTGATATGTTAACTGAAATATGCACGACCGTGGATGGTTTCGCTGACCTCCTTTAATGTCATTGTCAGTTGATAGATGGCGCTGTGGGCAACAGCACTGGGCTTGTTATGCCAGGTCATTGATTCTCATAGGAAATGATCCATGATACACTTAATTACTTTCTAAACAACTTGAGCCAAGTGAGGAATAATTGCCTAGTGGTTTCCTTAGTTAATTAATTGTATCCGCCAAAACAGAGTTTTGCGGATACTATGTTTTCAGCTGCACGCCGCCGCCACCGCCGCTGCCGCAGCGTAGCTATCCGGAGAACTCCTCCGTAACCGTGGGCGGAATTTTACAGAACCCGGGATTATGTTCGGGTCACATGTGAACTGCTGCGCCCCGATTTTGTTTTGACCTCTGACCTTTCCTCTGCGCTCTGCGTCCGTTTGTGCGTCTGTTTCCACACATAAACCCACATATCTCGGGAACCGTTTGACTGATCAGGAAAATTTTTTTTACACAAATGTAGCCCTTGGAGAGCTTTATAACATACACAAAAAATGGTGAAGCAACCTGCAACCATGTTTGCACAGTGTCCATCTGTTTGTCTGCCTTAGGTTAAAATCACTCTTATCTCTGCAGTGACTAGACTAATTCACCTAAAATTCGGCATGCGTAAACATCCTGGATAGTTTTTCTGATTTTATGACAGGTGGCGCCACCTACATTCACGTTTACGCTGCAGACATCCAAGCTCATATCTCGGGAACCGTTTGACCGATCAGGAAAATTTTTTTGCACAAATGTAGCCCTTGGAGAGCTTTATAACATACACAAAAAATGGTGGCGCCACCTGCAACCATGTTTGCACAGTGTCCATCTGTTCGTCTGCCTTGGGTTAAAATCACTCATATCTCTGCAGTGACTTGACTAATTCACCTGAAATTCGGCATGCATACACATCCTGGATAGCTTTTCTGATTTTATGACAGGTGGCGCCACCTACATTCACGTTTATGCTGCAGACATCCAAGCTCATATCTCGGGAACCGTTTGACCGATCAGGAAATTTTTTTGCACAAATGTAGCCCTTGGAGAGCTTTATAACATACACAAAAAATGGTGGCACCACCTGCAACCATATTTGCACAGTGTCCATCTGTTCGTCTGCCTTGGGTTAAAATCACTCATATCTCTGCAGTGACTTGACTAATTCACCTGAAATTCGGCATGCGTACACATCCTGGATAGCTTTTCTGATTTTGTGACAGGTGGCGCCACCTACAATCACGTTTACGCTGCAGACATCCAAGCTCATATCTCGGGAACCGTTTGACCGATCTGGAAAATTTTTTTGCACAAATGTAGCCTTTGGAGAGCTTTATAACATACACAAAAAATGGTGGCGCCACCTGCAACCATGTTTGCACAGTGTCCAACTGTTCGTCTGCCTTGGGTTAAAATCACTCATATCTCTGCAGTGACTAGACTAATTCACCTGAAATTCGGCATGCGTAAACATCCTGGATAGTTTTTCTGATTTTATGACAGGTGGCGCCACCTACATTCACGGTTACGCTGCAGACATCCAAGCTCATATCTCGGGAACCGTTTGACAGATTGGGCCAAAATTTTGCATGTGTATAGATCTCACATAGTCTTTCATCATACGCAAAACTGGTGGCGCCACCTGCAGCTATTTTTGCACAGCTCCTGTCTGTTTGTCTGCCATTGGATAAAATCACTCATATCTCGGAAGTGGTTTGACATATATGCCTAAAATTTTGCAGGTTTATACATCCCCGACAGCTCTCTTGATTTTATGACAGGTGGCGCCACCTGCATTCTAGTTTATGCAGCAGACATCCAAGCTCATATCTTGGGAACCGTTTGACCAATTGGGCCAAAGTTTAGCATGTGTATAGTTCTCACATAGCTCTTTATCATACACAAAACTGGTGGCGTCACCTGCAACCATTTTTGCTCAGCGTCCATCTGTTTGTCTGCCATAGGCTAAAATCACTCATATACATGTAGTGGTTTGACTTATCTGCCTTAAATTTTTCATATGTATATAACTTGGACGGCTTTCTGGATTTTGTGGTATGGGGGGCAACCTACATACACAATTTGGCTGCAGACATCCATGCTAATATGCAACACTCAATTTTCCCTTGCCACTCAATCCATGCCTCACTTCACCCGTTCCACTTTGATTTAGGCGGATACACGTAGTCGCTTGTCGACTACCAGTATTCTAGTTACCCTTTTGTTTACATCGTCAACATGGTCAGATTGATTCGTTGAACAAAAATAAATGTTATCACGGCCATGGTGTTATAACTTGATAAGAGAAGTGGGGGATTTTTTTTTATACTATATATATGTCAGAGACGAGATTGAAATCCAGGCAGATTTTAAATTCGCCTAGACGAGATTGCGATTGTGGTCTCACCTAGGCGAGATTGTGATTGTAATCTCGGCTAGACGGATTTTAAACTCGCCTGGACGAGATCACAATTGCAATCTCGCCTAGGCGAGATTAAAATCCTTCATGGTGCAGGCCAGGATTTTAATCTCGCCAAGGCCAGTTTAAAATCTGTCTGGTGTCATCCAGGGGAGTTTAAAATCTGCCTGATATCACTTAGGTGAGTTTAAAATATGCCTTCGCAAGATTAAAATAGTGATCTGATCTTATTTCCTAATAAATTATGCATTGTAATTGACATATGAAAGATGTTTCAGTCAGATTTTCAATATTTTAACACTTAATGGTTATGTATAGTTCAGAAGTAATATATTTATTAATATTTACAGAATATTATATTATTAATGTAATAATTAACATTTATTTTGGAAATGGAATATTTTATATTATATATTTTTTATTAACATGGTTATATATAGTTCACAAGTAAGATATATTTATTAATATATACAGAATATTATATTATTAATGTAATAATTAACATTAATTTTTTTATTTTATATTTTTATTAATAAACTAGGTAATAAGAAACTTACATTGGTAATGTATATGGCATATTTAAAATATATATGATGTGGGCTGCTGCTGATTATTTACATAATAATTTTGTTGTCAATATTGATTTGAAGGGAAACTGGTATAAGTAATATTAGTAATGTAGTATTTTCCTTTCCTATGAGAGTGGCCTTGACCTTGAATATTGTCATATATGGTGAAAATTACACAAAATCATTAATATCTCAATAAGGGATGCATGGATTGGTCCAAAAATTAACTTAATCAA
Source organism: Sipunculus nudus (assembly GCA_026874595.1). Classification (NCBI taxonomy): domain Eukaryota; kingdom Metazoa; phylum Annelida; class Sipuncula; order Golfingiida; family Sipunculidae; genus Sipunculus; species Sipunculus nudus. The sequence goes on from CM049312.1 coordinate 51,741,771, forward strand.
AGGTCTTTGATAGTATTGTCATGTACCAGAAACTGGTGGCGCCACCTGTTATTCTTTTACTTGTTTTCGTGCCGTTTAATACCCCCATCATTGCCACTTAACAGTACTGTGTGCATTATCAGTCAAAAACTAATGGACAGATTTCTTTCATATTATGCATATACATAGACATGGGTTATGGGATGATGTATATATAAATTGGGGTCTGACCACATATCTCGGGAACCGTTCAACGGATCAGGAAAATTTTTTTTACACAAATGTAGCCCTTGGAGAGCTTTATAACATACACAAAAAATGGTGGCGCCACCTGCAACCATGTTTGCACAGTGTCCATCTGTTCGTCTGCCTTGGGTTAAAATCACTCATATCTCTGCAGTGACTTGACTAATTCACCTGAAATTTGGGATGCGTATACATCCTGGATAGCTTTTCTGATTTTGTGACAGGTGGCGCCACCTACATTCACGTTTACCCTGCAGACATTCAAGCTCATATCTCGGGAACCGTTTGACCGATCAGGAAAATTTTTTTGCACAAATGTAGCCCTTGGAGAGCTTTATAACATACACAAAAAATGGTGGCGCCACCTGCAACCATGTTTGCACAGTGTCCATCTGTTTGTCTGCCTTGGGTTAAAATCACTCATATCTCTGCAGTGACTTGACTAATTCACCTGAAATTTGGGATGCGTATACATCCTGGATAGCTTTTCTGATTTTGTGACAGGTGGCGCCACCTACATTCACGTTTACGCTGCAGACATCCAAGCTCATATCTCGGGAACCATTTGACCGATCTGGAAATTTTTTTTGCACAAATGTAGCCCTTGGAGAGCTTTATAACATACACAAAAAATGGTGGCGCCACCTGCAACCATGTTTGCACAGTGTCCATCTGTTTGTCTGCCTTGGGTTAAAATCACTCATATCTCTGCAGTGACTTGACTAATTCACCTGAAATTCGGCATGCGTATACATCCTGGATAGCTTTTCTGATTTTATGACAGGTGGCGCCACCTACATTCACGTCTACGTGAATGACATCCAAGCTCATATCTCGGGAACCGTTTGACTGATCAGGAAAATTTTTTTGCACAAATGTAGCCCTTGGAGAGCTTTATAACATACGCAAAACTGGTGGCGCCACCTACAGCCATGTTTGCACACCTCCTGTCTGTTTGTCTGCCATGGGATAAAATAACTCATATCTCGGCAGTGGTTTGACATATCTGGCTAAAATTTTGCAGGTTTATACATCCCCGACAGCTCTCTTGATTTTATGACAGGTGGAGCCACCTGCATTCTAGTTTATGCAGCAGACATCCAAGCTCATATCTTGGGAACCGTTTGACAGATTGGGCCAAAGTTTTGCATGTGTATAGTTCTCACATAGCTCTTTATCATACGCAAAACTGGTGCCGTCACCTGCAACCATTTTTGCTCAGCGTCCATCTGATTGTCTGCCACGGGCTAAAACCACTCATATACATGTAGTGGTTTGACTTATCTGCCTTAAATTTTGCATATGTATACAACTGGGACGGCTTTCTGGATTTTGTGGTAGGGGGGGCAACCTTCATACACAATTTGGCTGCAGACATCCATGCTAATATGCAACACTTCACTCTATTTCCCCTTGCCACTTAATCCATGCCTCACTTCACCCGTTCCACTCTGATTTAGGCGGATACACGTAGTCTCTTGTCGACTACCCATATTCTAGTTTCATTTATAAACCCATAACAACGAGGCATGATGAACATCAGCAAATGAATGAACACCCATTGATGGCTAGCCATATAAATAGATGAGTTAATGAAAACTGTTTGACCTATGATTAGCATTAATCTGCCAGCCAGGGTACTGTGCGAGTAGTTCTCCAAATCATCCAAGAAGTTCATTGCATATCCATCTTTCAACATTGGATATTCAGATTCAGAATACTCCTCCATTGCTCTAAAAACCTCTAACTTTCCATGCACCCTAAACAGGTATTCCCAGCCTGATCAAGAATTACCGTGAAACGGAACAAGTCATTATTCTTCAGAATTATATAGAGCAAATATTAGAGCAGCACAAACTGCTGTTTTAGATATATAAATTTTTCTGACACGTCGAACGTGCTCATATGAACGACTCACGATTATATGATGCCGCTGCTTGTTACTAACACTTGCTTCTTGGGAATATCATAGGCCATTCACTCTTGGAATAAAACCTTTCATGTACCGTATTGCACGGTATAGATGAAAGACAAACCACGGTGGCAAAGATCAAAGATTTACTTTTGGGGCACCGCAATTTAGTAGGTCGTGTGAGTCTGTCACGTGGTCTGTCAAGGGTCGGCCACAGGTGCCATCGAAACCATCAGCCAGGGTTCTGTAGTCGGTACATGCGCTGCGCACAACAATAGAACATACAGTGAGCCCATACAGGTGGCCGCGACTTCACCCATGGGCAATCAACAGGGTCAGCGCTGGATTAGCATGAGTGGCAGTATAAAGCAGGTCAATTTAACAGTAATACATCACTTTGGTCAGAAAAAAAACTAATCTGTAATAGCCAGGTGGTCGTATTTTACAGCATTTATATATTGATAATATAACGTTTTGAAAGGGACTGATTTAAAATGGTCATAATTTGCATTTTACAGGTGGTTGTTCAGTATATGATTTCTTACTTAAAACAGGTATGTGTCAGTAATATTTTATAATATAAATATAAAATAATATATATATAATATAAATAATATAATTGTACTCTTGACAGCACCCATTTTTACACTTGACAGCTACAGGAGAATAACCTTTTTGCTATTTTAAGTGTAACAATATTCTTCTAAGAGACTTGACGCTCTGACTGGCAAAGTTTACACCCATGGAGCCAGCAAATATTCAATGACTTCGGCAAATACAAATTGCAGCATTCAAGATTTGGCCAGAAACAGGCTGCGTATTATACACAGGGTTATGTGTTTTTCCTCAGAAATTGTTGCTCTAAATAGGGGTGCAGATTGTCTATGGTAGCGGATTATCCATAGGGGAAAAGGGTATTTGTTGAGGAATCATTTGCTCAGGGGAAAATATTGGGCATATCCCAGATTCTAACCCATGTTGGTTGCGCACATGTCCAGCATTCCAGCAGCTTCGCTAGAAAGCAAGCTTCACTGGCGAGACAGTTAGGTCTGCTTTTATGTGCACACCGTTATACACCCCCTCTTAAGAGTATTCTGCTATCAGAACAAGGAGTCATACCAGGAGTCATACTTTAGGTGAACTAGGTGGTGGTAATTGCCCAATTACTTCAAACCACCATTCCCTGGAGCCCAACATTGGGCATAATCCCGGATGAGCCTTCATTTGTTTAGGAAACATTTTGCTCGGTAAATTTTGGGCTGATCCTGGATTTGAACCCATATCAGTGGCACATATGTCTGGCATTCCAACTGTTTTGCTAGAAAAGCAAGCTTCACCAGTGAGACAGTTTGGTCTGCTTTTATGTGCAGTATGTTACAATATATATATTTATTTATATATATAAAGATAGATATAGAAATATTTATCTGAAAAGTAAAGGTTTAATGTTTTATATTTACAGGATGAGTATCTTGCTCTGGTTGCCAAGGTGATTCTGCACATGAGAGATCTGAGTGAGTTATGTTTTATTCTATCTTTTAAACCTCAGCCTAAAAAGGCTGATTGGCTATTGTACTCACCCATGCCATCTGACCGTCCGTTCAGCATCCCTTAACACCTGTGAGAGGGATATCTCAAAAAGAATTAAACATATGTGCTTCATTTCTTCAGGGGAGAGGCATATCAACAAGTTCTTGGTCAAGTTCAAAGATGGGTCACCTTGACCTACTTTTCAAGGTCACATAACTATTTATAGAAAAAATCTTATGACCTCATATCTGGGACACAACTAGATGGATATTTATGAAACAAGTTACATGGTGTGATTGTTGGCCTTGATGATCTGTAACTGCTACTCAGGTACAAAGATGGGTCATTTGTGCCTGTACATGTTGCTAAAGACTTACAGGTAATCGCCTGAAGTGGTTTTATCATACAGATATATAGGACTTCCATCACTAGACATACAAGTTTTGCAGATACTATGTCTTCACAAGGGTTCCATCGCTGTGACGGTGTTTGTTTTTACGGAGAACACCTCTGAGGACCTTGGAACAATCTTTCCAAAACCCAGCATATTTATTGGTCACGTGTGCAACAAAGACTAGTGGTGCCACCTGCAATCCTTTCTTGCAGTTTAAATCTGGGTGTCTTAGTCATAACAGCCCATATCACAGGAGTGGTTCAATATATTTAGCTGAAATTGTGCATATCAATAGATCTTGGATCTCTCCAAGATGGAGTGGCGCCACCAAAAATAATTATCGCATTGCATCCATCCATGCATTTGCCATCTGTTCATCTTAGTGATTGGTTCAAGGTAATTGGCTGAAATTGTTCATGTCCTTAGATCTTGGATACTTCCATCTCGTACCCAAGACTGGTGGCGCCAGTTGTGTTTGGGTGGAGTCCATCTGTGTGTTTCCTTTAGGTGTAAATTACTCATATCTTAGGAGTGGTTCAAGGTATTTTTCTGAAATTTAGCATGTCAATCCATCTGGAGAGTTTTCTCTGAGACCAGACAGCTGGCATCACCTACCTTCCAGTTTTTTGTAGAATACATTGATGTCCTTTCTCAGGAATGGTTTGCCATATTGGCCTGAAATTATGCATGTCCATAGATCTTGGATACCTCCATCTTGTACTCGATACTGGTGGTGCCATCTGCAGTTGTTTTCGGTGGCATGCATCCATGTGTTTGCTTTGGGTGAAAATTGTTCATATCTCAGGAATGGTTCTATGTATTGGTCTGAAATTAGGCATGTCTATCTTGGAGAGTATTTTGTAGACCAGACAGTTGGTGCCAAGTACATTCCTGTTTTTGTAGAATACATTGATGAACTTTTCCCAGAAGTGGTTTGTCATATTAGCCTGAAATTATGCATGTCCATAGATCATGGATTCCTTAAACTAGTACTCTAGGCTGGTGGAACCATCTGCAATTGTTTTTGTGTTGTGACCATCCATGCGTCTGCTTTCGGTGAAAATTTTTTAATATCCCAGGAGTGGTTCAATGTATTTGTCTGTAATTCTAATATTTAAATATGTCGAGGGAAGACTGAGAATCTGGGAAGATCCGGAAAAATCAGAATTCTAATTTTGAGAAAATGAGAATCCAGAGATATGAAGGGATTCCCATTCTTCCCAGGAAGAATGAGAATTCTCATTCTTTCTGGGACAAATGAGAATTCCAGTCCCTCCCGGGAAAATTGATAATTCTCATTTTTTCCGAGAGAGATTGTTATTCACTTTTGAAATTCAAACGTGGAAAAAATGACAGTTCTCTCAGTCGCATCTGAATTCTTTATTCCTCCTTTTAAACATGCCTGGAACTAACATGAAAATATCTGGTTCATTAATTCATTTATAATTGTGCCATGTTAAACTTTTTCATGCAACTTTTCATCAGTGTTAGAGATTAAAATGAACTATATATATTTTACCCCAGTTACACACTTTTGTTTTGCATATAAAATAACAGGTATATGTTTTTCATGTATAGATGTCAAAAGCTCACTGACAACTTGTCAGATATGTTAGTCAATCTAACATAGATGATTTTCTTCACTGAATTGTAGATTAAAAATATTCACATCTAGAAATCTTTATAATTGAATCATATGTGCTAAGAACTAATATGTAAATATCATGTGTGAATAAAACTGATTTTAACAGAAATGTGTTTTCTACTTTTTTCCTGACAAAAAATGTTACTGTTCTTTTAGCAATGGTCAGTTAATAACATTAAAGTTTGGTTATAAATACCGTAGTAAAATATGCAAACTTAACCCACCTTAACTATTAAAAGGATATCATTTAACAAAGTGGAGCTGGCTGGGAAAAATAAGAATTCTGGTTTTTCCCGGGAAAAAACAAAATTCTCATTCTTTCCGGGAAAAATGAGAATCAAATTATAGTATGAAATGATTCTCATTTTTCCCGGGAAGAATGGGAATTCTCATTTTTCCCAGGAGGATTTCAGATCTTCCCAGATTTTCATTCTTCCCTCGACATATACATACTCTTTGCTGAACTGTGTCCCTAACACTGGTAAATAATATAGAATTAAATTACCTTGACTAATAGTAAACTCAGTTGATTAAAGAGATTATTATATTACAATTAAAATTAGACTGTATTTGATAATAATTATAATAATAAAAACAATATTAATACAACCTCAACCATAAAGAATCGTAACACCAATGTATCAACACCGTATCCAATCCATAGCAGAATTGCGGGTAACCTTGACAAACTGTAGAAACCCCTTGATGTTCCATGGTGATACCTTATTGCTTGCCAACACTGCTCTGGTGTACTGTAGCCTACCATGGTGGTCTGAAGAACATCCTCCACATTACCTGCTTCTGCCAGGGTGTAGTTTTTGTGATATCTTGGTACAAAGTAGAGTTACCCTAGTACAGCTGTAGCCCATTATTTTACCACAGAAATTTTTGTGATCACCACATTTTGATACGGTTTATAGCACAGTGATTATCTGGGGGATAAGTGCCATGACAGTGTGACCAAAACTTTAGTGAACATAATAACACATTAGACATACCTGTTTGGATTAGGTGAATATATTGATGTGTCCAGTATCAGTGTCTACAGATCAGGATGGTATACAGACATGTCCTAGATTGATGTCTACAAGACTGATTTACCTTAAATCATAAATCAATTTTGTGTTTGTCTGTGATTGTTAGCGAACCTGTGAGCTTATGCGATGGTACGGCGTCGTCCGTCATGCGTCGTGTGTCGTGCATCTTGTGTTGTCTGTACGTTAACCATAGCTATCTCAAAAACAGCAGGAGCTAGCATCACCAAATTTTTTGCAAATAATCAGTCATCCAAAAAACTATATCAGATTTTGTTTATTTTTTTTCTAACTGCATTTTCTTAGATTTTATAGGGAAAAGCTAAAAAAGCTTTAAAAATCTTCTTCTCCGAAACTGTCCAGCCAAATTGTCCAATATTTCCCAGAAATGATCCCTGGAACAATCTTTCTCAAGTTTGTTCGAATGGTTACAGTTTGGAGATTTTTGGCCGAGTTACAGGAGGTTGAACTTTGTTAACTGTGCAAAAAAGCATATTAAAATTTAAATCTCAGAAAGGGCTGGAGCTATCATCACCAAATTTTATGCCAATGTTGGTCACATATGTCATATCTTAAATTGAGGTATTGGTGGCGCCACCTGCATCGGCCTTTTTTGTACGGGGTCATTAGTGCCTGTATCACACTGAGGGCTACAAAAACTTCTTCTCTGAAACCATATGGCCAAAATGTTTAATATCGCACAGAAATGATCCTAGGGTAGTGCTTTCTGAAGTTTGTTCAAATGGTCTCTTTTCAGTGACTTTTGGCTAAGTTATGGGAAGCTGAATTTAGTCATATGCCATAACAGCCCATTTTAGCTCAGTGGCTACAAAGATCTTCTTCTCAAAAACCACTGGGCCAAATTCTTAAATTAATTATCCTTAGATGTTGATAAATCAAGTTTGTTCAAATGGTTTTGGTTCAGTGATTTTTGGCTGAGTTATGTATGGGAAGCTTAACTTAGCCATTTTGCTGTATTTTCCCATATGAGTTACAAACCTGCAAAACGTTTTATGACTGATGCCACTGAGGCCAATTTATTTAATATTTCACAAGAATAATCCTCTTAATAATTCTTATAATAATTGTTTTTTATGGTTCAAAAGAATGAATTTTGGCTGAATTATAAAGATAGAATTGAGTCATTTTACCATATATGTTAGCTGTGTGATGCTGTTACATCTAGCCTGGCACCAGTTTATCAGCATCTATTACATCGTGCCACTAGACATTTAGATTTCAGGTTATATTTGGTTAATATTGACAAGAAAGTTTTTTTAAAAGCTTTTAAAAAATTTAGATTTATGATTTAAGTTATTCATCATACCATGCAATGTTACAATCATGGATATTCAGCTCTCTGTGGCTTTATAAAGACAACTGTACATGGATTATAATTATTGGTATCCCTACTCAACTTAGTTCAAGAATTTGCCATCAATGATATATATCTGTATTTTAATTTTGCATTCAGTATGCATCTGTAATAATTTTACATATATTCCTGATTTCTTTTTTATAAAAAGTCAGCTGAAAAGCATTTTGTATAAGGAAAATAAATTTCAAAGTTATTTCAAGTAGGGACCACTTTTGTGTACAGATGGCAGCACTTGGTTTACCATTGACAGGTGCCAGTGCCTTGATGTTGGCCATTAGCCAAGATGATGTCAGCTCTATAAATAGTTTTGGTACACAGAGCCAGGATTGGAAGAAGTGCAGCCAGGTATAGGTCAAGAGTTCACTCAGTGCAGTAGCTGCATTCTATTTATAGCTTTGGCAGACTGCTCACTGCATCATATTTAGCACCAAAGTTCAGCCTGAATCTATTTATAGCTTTGGCAGACTGCCAACTGTGTCAGATTATGCAACAGGTCAAGAGTTCACTCAGTGCAGCCTGGTACAGGTCAAAAGTTCACTCAGTCTAGCCAGGTGCAGGTCCAGAGTTCACTCAATGCAGTAGCTTGAGGCAGCAATTTGTCACAGGTCACTCGGGGGCCAATGCCTTACTCACCTAAGCCTTGTCAGCCCAGTGCATCAAACTCTGGGAAAGTTTGATGTATTGGACTTATACCTGTCTATGCGTCTTTGATGGTATTCTCATTTACAAGACAGGTGGTGCCACCTACATTGACTTTTGCAGTGTATGCGCCTGCTTATTTCTACAGAGGAATTTGATACATCAGCCTAAAATTGGGTATGTTTATACATATCGGGTAGCTTTATAGTTTACAAGACTGGTGGCGCCACCTGCAACCATTTTTGCACAGCGTCCATCTGTTCATCGGCCTTGGGATAAAATTACTCATATCTCGGCAGTGGTTTGACTTATCCACCTGAAATTTTGCAGGTTTATACATCCTTGACAACTTTCTTGTTTTATGACAGGTGGCGCCACCTACATTTAAATTTACGCTGCAGACATCCAAGCTCATATCTCAGGAACCATTTGACCGATTTGGCAAAAATTTTGCTTACATAGCTCTTTATCGCACGCAAAACTGGTGGACCAAATTGCCACCATTTTTGCACAGCGTCTGTCTGTTCTTGTGCCATGGGCTAAAATCACTCATATCTCAGTAGTGGTTTGACTTATCTGCCTAAAATTTTGCATGTTTATACATCTTGGACGACTTCTGGATTTTGTGGTAGGTGGCGCAACCTACATACACAATTCGGCTGTAGACATCAAGGCTATTATGCAACACACCTCACTCTATTTCCCCTTGCCACTCAATCCATGCCTCACTTCACCTTTCCTACTCTTGACTTTGGTGGATAGATGTAGTCGCTTGTTGACTACCCATATTCAAGTTTTTGTGTTGTGTGCACCCATGCCAGAATTGCAGTAGTGATGTTTGTTTAATTGTTTCTTGTTCTAAGTGTTTAGTACTTGCATTGTTCATATACATGTTACACATGTTCTTGAAAAGTAATGGTACAGCATTGAAGCATTATACCTGGTGTAATCTCATTGCACAGGTTCGCATTAGACCTGTAGGCCTTGTGTTTTAGGATTGGTAAACTATACATTAACATACTATTACTGCTTACATCAATCACAGTGGAAGAAACACATTTCCAGTTATCTATCAGTTTTGATTCTTTAGCCATTGCACAAACTGGATCTGATAGGAACTCTTCACTTTGAAGTGCTCAGTTCTGGGAGCAGCATGTAGTTAAGAATGAGTGTTAAGTAGTGTTTTCCTTTGGTTTATGCATGCCAAGGCTCGAAATAAGTGGTATTGCAATGCAAAATGGACCTGCTGTGAACCAGTTTCCATTTCCTATAGCTGTGTCTGCAAATCAATTAAAATGCATGTCTCCCCTTTTGAGGAGAATGTTCTCTGAGACATTCCTGCGTGGTGAAATGCAGCTTAAACAACAGTAAATATGTATATCAGGAACACAGGTGTGTGACAATAGACCGCAGCATTTGATTAATTCTCATGTGAGTGAGCTCCCTTGAACAATGTTGAAACTAACATGTGCTTGCTGCATAAGTTTCCTGGAAAGCTAATCCTCTTGACACCTGTGACACCTGACCCACACGCCCATTGGTTGACCTCGACTTTACTTGAATAGACGTCATCTGACCTCTGACCCCACTCAACTGAATAACCGTTGTGTTTTTGCACTGACAAGAACATTCCCGCTTCTGTGGACTGGACTTGCCAAATAGCATTCAGCAATGTGAATCAGAAAGCCAAATATTTGTAATTATTTTGGCTAAGCAATTTATCCTCGTTCAATAAAGGGCCAATATAACTTTCAATGTGCCTGTTTTTTACAATTTCATCAAAATCATAACCAGGTCTAACAAAGTGCTTGTGATGTCAATTTCCACATTGTCAGTGAAATTCATCATTACAAGTCTGTCAAATTTCTGAATATGCTAAAATGTGGTGGAAAAATAAAGATAAAAAATAAATAATGTGTTCTTATGCCCCTATCCCATAATCTGATCCATTTTTCAGAGCATTTCTTTCTGTCACAGGTAATGAAACACTCACATAGGCCTATATATCCACACAAGGTACCAAATGTGATTGGCTTAGGTGGCGAGAAGGCATTAGTCAATCAATGCAAATTGCCAGTCCTTTCCTGAGGGCACACATATAACTTGCTTGCAGCATTTAAAGAATAATACAAACATGTTCCTGTCGAACAAAGTAGGAATGGTAAAAACTGCTCGATATAAATTTATAATTTTGGTGTTCGGGTCAGAGGGAATAATAATGTCGTCTGACAGGGATGAAATGTACCTAGAAAAGAAAGAAGAGCTCCTTCAGATGAGTGCTTAACTATCACCAGTTTTAGAATCCTACATGCATTGTCAGGTGTAACTCTCCCTGTACAAAAATGTAAAAGCCCATCACAAAAACAAGCTTCAATAAACCTTAGAATGTGGACAAATAATAATTGTGAAAGCATCAGCCATGTGCTAAAACTTACCACACAGTAGAAACAACTCAACCTTATGGACTTGGTTTCAAAACTTAAAACACTTGTTCAGGCTGTGCCATTTTGGTATCAATGACTTTGAGGTGGACAAAGAATTAAGTCGCTTTCACTGTTCGGTTGAATCATAGACAGGCCTGGGGTCAGTTTAGCAGGAGTGCCAAAGAACACACTTTTATGAAGCTCTGGTCCCTCTTTCAGCGAAAGTTACTCATTCCAAAGACAGGTCTGTTGGGTTTGTGGTGCCATTGAATGGGAGTGAAAACCAGAGGAAGAGAAAAATAATGGCCAGGACCACTTCTGTCTCTAACAAGATAAATAAAACTGAAAGTAAATATTTAGTATACATCTGTTGATGTTGTGAACTAAAAGCATTCACATTTATTGCACTGTATTTATTATATTCACTTATATAGGGAAAAGTAAACTAATTTTGTCATGATAAATCCTCTTATTCATCCACAATTGACAAATAAGGAAACATAATTCTGTCACGATGCTCCTGCCTGTTAACCCTTACTATATGTATAACATTTGATTATTACTCAGCTTATATCCTGTTTTTATGCACTGCTAATAAAAATATTCCATGAGCATGAGCTTTACGCTTAAAAACCATTTGCCATGTTTTGGTCCCTTAAGTCGGCATCGCATGTTTTCTCAAATAAAATTTTATATGAGCCTGAGGTTCTGACAGGTGGCTCAATGTTAAAGATATGGTAAATTTTTTACATTAATCATTTCAATAAAATAAGATATGCTTTTCTCTGTTTTACATTGTAGATTAGATATTGCGTGGGCTTAAAAGTTCATGGTTTTGATTCAAAAACATACCATGGGGTATTTGTTTTCTTGGTAAGAGACTGAAATTGTTTGCAGCTTGTGGTTTATTAATACCTACAGAAATGCAATAAAACAAGAATAAACAATACATCTGTGAATCTACTGAGATGCCCATCACAACGCATGTCTGTACCTCAGTCAGTTGGTCATTGTTAATTGAACAAAAAAGCCTTGCATGGCCCCAGCCTAGTAAGGGAATTAATTAATCAGCCGCGACAGACACATGTCGGGCCATGGATTAGTTCCATATGTTAGAACACCTGATCACGTAATGCTGACAGAAAACATTAACCCTCACTTGAACGAAAGAAAATTTCCTGGGACCGTTAACAAGGAATTTTTGTACACCCTCTTATGATGGGAGTATTATGGTATACGGACTGTCAGTCTGTTAACTTTAGTGTTGCCATGATAACTTACCAGGGCTGTGATGGGTTTTCGCGAATCTCACCGTAGGTAATTACCAACAGATTATCTCACCCAAGTTCGATAATTGGCAGTGTCAAGGCATATTTGACAAGGTCACAGGTCACTCAGCTACTTCATGGTGCTGCCGCGATAACTTACAGAGAATAAGAAAGATTTTGATAAAACACATAAGAAATGTTAATCAATAAAATATCCCGCCTAAGTTTGAATTCAAGCGAAATCCATGCATATTTAATGAGGTCAGTGGTCACCGCACTGAAGAGGCACCTTGATGACTTATCAAAAATCCTAGTTTCATGAAACTCATTATGCTTACTTAACAATAGACTTTCTTATCTGATTTACATTCTCATCAAAATTCATGTATATTAAATGAGGTCAAAGGTCACCCCGCTTTGGAGGTACCTTTGTTACTAACAAAAATCCAATGGATTTACATGAAACTCATTTAACATATTTACCAATAGACTATCTTACCTGATTAACATTCTCATCAAAATTGACACATATTTAACAAGGTCACAGGTCACCACACTTTGGAGGTACCTTGGTGACTTACAAAAATCCTTTGGATTTACATGAAACTCATGATACATATTTTCCAATAGTTTCTCACCTGAATTACATTCATATCAAAATTCACGCATATTAAATGAGGTCAGAGGTCACCAGATACAAGACGGGCGTATAATGCATATTTGTGGTGCTTTTGTTTAACTTATCAAACCAGTATTCACATTTAAGGCTAAATCACGAAAGGTGCTGTCAGAGAAGAGGTCTTCTGGGCGTTCAAAATACAAACCATTTGAAGACTATATTTTTGGAGACAGATATTTTACTCTGCTGAATATTGTTCGGGCATAATGTGCATACTAATATTTTGTGACTCTTAGGTATGGCTTATATATATATACAACAACTATTGGCAGTATCCAGGAAGATGTCTTATAAATGTCTCACTTTTATGCACAGAAGGATATTCAGCAGTATTGAGAAGAATTTTCTCTACATTCATGCCCCAAGGTAATGGTTATAAGTTGACATGGCCTAATCTTTTAACAATGAAAAGCTGTGCTGCGGAACCTTTGGAAAATAGTTGGTAACTGTGCCACATGCATGTACAGTCTCACCTCTCTTATTCGCCCATTGTTCATCCGGCAACCTCGCCTATCGCCAACAAATGACAAAGTCCCGATTTCCTTACAGTACCTTGTTCATTTGCCAACCTCGCTATCTGCCATCCGCCAGGTGCTTTTTTACCCAAATGTGCCACATTCTCTTGATCATAGGCCAACTTTCTCATTCCAGCTTAAGACAAGTCTGAAATATTTCGTCAAGCCGGGGTGTTATCCCTCAGGCTCAGCTGCCCTGGCTGTGTCTGTGGTTTCAACATGTCACGCCTCACTGCTTATTGATGACTTAACACCCTTGAGTTGTTTTGGGACAGCTGTCATTTAATGAGGCAAACCAGATGAGTAGTTTTAAGAAATTAACAGGGGTACGAGGTCAAGCCATGTATACTTATTGTGTACAGACAACAGCGAACCTAGCGGGATGACCCTTTGTGATGCAGTTCGCTGGACGAAGCGTTCCAGGGATTCTGTAAGCAGCGCCACCATTGGCTATTGTTGGAAACACGAAGGATTTATACCAAGGGATAACCAGCCAAATGAAACAGATGGGCAGAGCGTTCCAGAAGCAAACAGTATCCTTCTGCTTCTTCAACGAGTGACAGATTGCCTCGGGATTGACCACAGTGCACGCATTTCTCATCAGAAATTTATCAATTCCTATCAAGATATAGGAACAGCACAACTTTTGAGCGATCAAGATATTGTGGAAACAGTGACAGACTACAATGAAACAGCCTGTCTGACCCCTGAACTTAAGTAAATAGTTTTCCAACTTAAGCACACATCTGCCGAAGTCTGTAGGGCCATGGAGACCATCTTATGATATTTCAAGAGCTACAGCTACAGTGAACTGTCTGATTTTGACATATTTTGCAGAATGGACCAAAGCACAACAGCTCTTCAGTCACAAGCTGGCAAACAATGCTCCATTACTGAACTCTATGGGGGCTGACTCCGATTAAAGTGAAACGGCACAAGGGGAATTTTTATATTTTGACCCAGTATATTTTACATGTATATCTTTGTTAATTAATTGTACACACTGTATTTTTCTGTAGTTATTTGTAAATTTTTCTTTCTGGGTGATTAAAGTTATATAAATGTATAGAATATTATTTTTTTATATGACTAGTTAAAGACGAGCCAAAGAAATGCATGGCCTGATTTTATCTACGCTGCACATCCCAGTTGGACTTGATCAACCGCCACCCTCACTTACGGCTGAAAATTCCCCCAGTCCCAAGGTTGGCGAATAAAAGAGAATAGACTGTAATGTAAACTACAATTCGTTTATGTTATGGGTGCAGTAACATATGCAGTTTTACACCATTCTCTCCATATATATATATATATATATATTTACATGCTATTCGATCTGCATGTTTTGTAATAATAATAATAATAATAATTAATAAAGACGTATACCCTTTTGGTTGTTATAAGTATAATATACCACCGAAATGGCCAGTAATTATGGCTTTTATTAATTTTTTACTGCTAAGACTTTCACTGCTTACAGCCTTACAAATTGACAATGTTTGCATTTAAGATACAAAAATAAAACCATTTTGACATTGAAATCTGATCTCATGGTATTACATTAGATAAACTAAGAAACACGACTTTTAAAATACACAGATGCACTTGCAGACTCGTGTGGGTATGGTGGAATATTGTTGATTTTTCATGGCAGACCAATATATCTGCGAAACCAAAGTAAAAGATAATGCCAGTTACTCATGTGGCGGACTGCACTTGCTTGATGCAAATTTGTGTTGTTATACATTAACACCAAGCCTTACTAGTCAATATTTGGTTTCACTCTACCACAAAATACTATATTTTATCATATAGAAGGGCATATTACCATTATTTCTTGGAAAGAGGGTGTTATTCCGGGTCATTCCGGGATATTTTTGTGTTTAGGTAGACCACATTTGCTGTGATAGTGCTTCAGTGGTACTGAGGACATTGGATAAGGCTAGATGATAAAACATGGATCATCCATAAGATAACTTTCAGATTTACTCAGGCACTGTGAACATATGTGTGGCTAACCTACAAGATCATAATCCTACAAGGACTTCATGTGCCCACGGCAGGTGTTTTACGTGTAAATATTGATAGAATTTTGTTTCTGTTCTGAAGCTTAGCTTAGATTAAGCTTATTTGTTTTTACACACCTAACCCATCTTTCCATAGCACTAGCAGTGTGTGCATATACTTAATGAGCAGGAATATTGATGGTAATGTGATAAATAGATACAGAAGCAGGTAACAGAGGGAGCCCTGGGTTTGAAACAGAAGGTTTTGAGGGTAGTTGTTCATTGATTGGACTGGCCTGAGCTGTGTTGTTGGGGTCATGGTCTTCATTAGCTGGCTAGGTAATTGCTGGTCAGATCACGAGGCTCATCCCTGGGCCTCCCACCAGTGGGCCTCACGGTGGTTTGAGGAGAGTCTCGTCATCACAAGACTTGTGGCTGGCAACATAATTTATTACCCACCTGAAGTGTTGATCTACATTTGTGCACAGACGGCACTTTATCATCGATGTTAGCAGGGTCTCCATCTGGGCAGTCTGTCAATGTCAAGACTATCACGTCTGACTTATCACTGATCTGACAAATCACTGACTGTCAGCGTACAAGCCATGTATTATGGTCACCTGTGTAAGTACAAAGCTTATGTTGTTTATATTGTCAGGGGATGACTGTTTCTGTCCTGTCAGGCTAACAGCTTGTCTGGATGGTCCCCTTTGAAGAGCAAGCTGTTGAATACAAGATATGGGGCCTGTTTCTGTGCTGGTTATGTTAAACATCCAAGCATATTGATTTTGTGCTGCAGCCACAAGTGCACAGGACAGCTGATTATTTCATAAACATTTACTGTGAATTCAGTTCTCAGGGTACAGCTGTACTGCTTTACAGTTTGATATTATTTATTTAGAGCATGTGTCTGCTGGTTTCAGGTGAGCACTCCCTGTTACCAGTACCAGCAGACTTGTGACCATTCTGGCTGCAGACAGGTACAATATCAGTTGAACCATTGTTTATGTGTTACATCAAAACTTCCAATGAACATACATGTTTATGTATTTTTAATTTTAATCCTAATTCTATTATTTTCTTGAACATTTTGGCGAATTTCAGACCTTTACATTATTTTGCTTGTATTTTTTTTAGGTCAGCTGATTGAAGGTCAACTTAGGTATAGGGTATGGTGTTTTGTCCATTGTCCATCCAGCTGTCCAAGCGTCTGTGTGTCTGTCTGTCCATTAGCAAGGCACAAATCGTAACCGTTGATTCTAGAGGCTATCAAGTGATCCATGGAGCTGAATAAAAAATCTGCTTGGCGTCCTGAAATTAAGTCACTGTCCTAGTGACTGAGCTTGTAAAAACCCCCAAGAATAATTAAAAATTTGATACAAAACCTCCAGTATTATGATAATCAAGGCATGGATTGCCATAAAATTTGCCATGAATATTGACTGTAACTAGTTTTGTCTGTTCTTAAGAACTGGTGGCGCAACCTGTTTTTTTTTTAGCTCAGCTGACTGAAAGTCATCATAGTTATAGCAATATCACTCTTTGGCTGTCGTCCTTCCGTCTGTCTGTCCATCTGTCTGTCTGTCCATTAACAAGGCACAAATTGTAACCGCTGGACCTGTAATCTTCAAACTTCACATGCAGGGAGGTCCATGAAAAATCTCCTTGGAAACTTGAAACTAAGTTTCTGTTACCTATATCCTCCAAGCTAAGGGGCTCAGAAGTACCCCATGAATAATTGAAAATTTGGTAGAAAGGCTCTGGTGTCTGAAAAAAACTATTGCATGATCACCATGATTCTTTGCAGAAGTATTAATCATGGAGTGTTTCATTAGTTCCTGCAGAATACTGGCCCAACCTGTATATTACAAATCTTTAATAATTTCTTTCTCTATTTTGAGACCTTCAAAGATGCAGTAGTCTGTTAACACTGCACAAATTGTAACCATTGGTCCTAGAATCTTCTAACTGGACATCCAGGAAGGTCCATGAAATATCTACTTGGATACCTGAAATTAGGTCTCTGTTACTCATATCCTTTGAGCTGGAGTCTCATAACAACCCCTCCCAAAATAATTGAAAATTTTATACAATTTTATGCCTTGATCACCATGATTCTGTACAAGAATATTGATCATGGAGTGTCTCATCAGAGCCTGCAGACTGGTGATGCCACAGGGATTTTTTCAAATTTTATGCATTTTTTTTCTCTATTTTTGAGATGACCATGGATGCTGTCATCTGTTAACAGGTCACAAATTGTAACCATTGGACCTGGAATCTTCTTTCTTGAAATCCAGGAAGGTCCATTAAAAATCTCCATTGAAACATGAAATTAGGTCTCTGTTACCCATATCCTCTGAGCTATGGGGCTCAGAAGTACCTACCAGAATAATTAAAAGTTTTATAAAAATGCTCAAGTATCTGAACAACTAATGCATTGATCAACATGATTCTTTGCATACATTTTGATCATGGAGTGTTTCATCAGCTCCTGCAGACTGGTGGCCCTACCTGGATTTTTTTTCAAAATTAGATGCTTTTTTAAGCTTGGCTGAATGTAAGTCTGAGGTATAGGAATGGTGCTTTGTCTGGTGTCTGTCCGGCCTTCTAGTTGGCTGTTAGCAGGGCACAAATAGTAACTGCTGGACCTAGAAACTTCTTAGTCAATATTCAGGGAGGTCAATGAAAATCTCCTTGGAAACCTTAAATTAGGTCACTGCGACCTATATCCTTGGAGCTAAGGGGCAAGAAAGTACCCCTAGAATAATAAAAAAGTTGATACAAAACCTATAATACCTTGTTAATTAATGTATGAATTGTCATGAATCTTGCCTTGAATATTGACTGCAACTAGTTTTGTCTGTTCCTGAAAAGTGGTGGCGCCACCTGTATTTTTTTTGTTTTTTTTTAACAATTTTTTTTCTCTTTTTTTTTTTAACTATAAAATGACAACAGTCATGTCAGTTTCTCAGCTGTGATTACATCTAGCGTCCCAAAACCTGGTGTGTTTATTAATCACAAGTGGATGCTCTTAGTAATCACCCTGTGTGTTTGTCTAGCTGTCTGTCTGTCCATCCGTCCATCCACACAAATTTGTTTCCAGTTGATAACTACAGGTTGGAACGAAACATGGATTTCAAACTTGATTTTAATATGGCCCACCACTAAAGCAAGACCCTATATGGTTTTTGGGTCATTAGGTCAAAGGTCAAGGTCACAGGACTCACTTATTTAAAAAAGATTATGGCTGCTTAATTTGATTAAGCCAAGCTTTTCATTCCAAACTTTTCATCTTGCACATTTAGCTGACTTGCCAGTATGGGGAGAGCATAAATGAATTTGGGGTCACAAATTCGAAGGTCAAGGTCACAGGGGCAATCTGTTTACAAATTTGTTTCCAGATAATAACATCAGTTTAGTTTGACATATTGGTTTCAAACTTAACTTATATATGGCTCCAACTAAAGTAAGAACCTTGTTGATTTTTGGGTTCACAGGTCAAGGTCACACAACCCATTTCTTTAAAAAGAGCCAAGCCAAAAGAAAGTATACGCTCATCGAGCAGCTAAAGGTTGCTGCGGTCAAGACCTCAGCCCTGTGCGCTCCTTAAGCATGTTCTCTGAGCCAACAGTCGCAGTGCCACGCCAAGCCAAGCAGGGAGCCGCAAAGGCCGCCACCGTCCATCCCGAGCCATTGACCTTTTTAGAAAGCTACAGCATCCACAGCCACAAAGCCAGAAGCAACCCACATTCCCTCCACCGATCCCAGCAGCGGAGACCCAGCCATGCCATTCGAGAGCCGAACTCAATCTTGTGAACTACACTGTTTCAAGATCCATCGCCATTGTACTTGCAGTTTTGGCCATTTGGACTGTATTAACTGGGTTTCCCAGTTATGCAAGTTTTAGCAAGTTTTTTCTTCATCGGCAATTCTTTAAAAAGAATGTGTATGCGTTTCAAGCCAAACTTTTCATCACAATCCATCCATCTTCAAGATATTGCTAATCTGCCAGTAGGGGAAGATTTTTTTTTTTATTTTGGGGTCATATGGTCAAAGGTCAAGGTCAAAGGGCCCATCTATTCACAAATTAGTTTATGGATGATAATTCTGTTTTTGATAGACAGATTGGCTTCAAACTTGATTTATTAATGGCCCACCACTTAAGTAAATTCATTTTTATTTTCATGGTCCAGAGATCAAAGTTGAAGGTCACAGGAGCCACATCTTTAAAAAGACTGTGGATGCAATGTATATCAAACTTTTCATCACATACTTTCCATCATTCACACATGGCTTTCTTCCTCAAAGTGAGGAAATCTGTAGATTTTGAAGTTACCTGGTAAGAGGTCAAGGTCACTTTTTAAAAGATTGTTACAATAATTCCAATGCTGCAAGTTCAAGGATACTAAGTTCTCAGATTTTTTTGTCACAATGTCAAGCATGTTATCATGGAAGCATTATACCTGATGTATATCTGATTTCACAGGTTTGCATTAGGCCTGTAGGCCTTGTTCTGGATCTCCCAAGGATTGGCAGACTATTTTATTTTGTGTTGTATGTGAGTACCAGAATTGTATGAATGAGTGCAGTTTGAGATTTCCTTTGAAAGTTAAGAGGAATAAGAAGAATGGTAATAAGTGAACTGTTTAATAATAGTCAATGGCTTATAATGTAGTAGAATATATTAAATGTTTATATAAATATATGTTAAACTATTTATTTGAAAGATGAAACCATATATAGGATGTCGGTACCCCGATTATGCCAGTCACCTTGGGCAAATACCTTTGACACTTGTTATCTGATTTTCCCACCAAAATAGTCATCAATTAGTCACATCGGGTGAATTTTTAGTAGGAACCTCTTATTGGCTCTCTATCTATGACTCTTCATCACTCCACCCAATTACAAGAACATTTGATTCAATGTTTTGGTCTGAAATTTGGTATGTCCATCCATCTTGGAGTGTTTTCTTATAGACCAGACAGGTGGTGCCACCTACATTCCCGTTTTTGTAGAATACATTAATATCTTCCATTATGGAAATTAAGAGCATCTACATGGAGATCATTACAGGTTAAGAATGGTATGGAGCCCCAGGTGATGTCCGTGGTTAATTCAACAGGTTTCACTCTAGTTGTGGTAATTAGGTCACATTGACATTTACTGCTCCCGAAACTAGGAATCATTCCATCATTTTGAACGACAGTGAACAACACATAAGGGGATACATATACACTTACCTGAGAATGAATCATTAGCATATAGTGTGACAGTACGATACATACAAGTTTCAGAATTCCCAGTCGTCAGCACAATGATCAGTGCACTTGCAGCAGATCATACAAAAAAAATTTATTAGCAGATTAGTAAAAAAAAATAATATCCAGCAGCACCCAAAATCTGGACCGGCTTGGTTAGCTACAACGCAATATTTTTTAACTATGGCCTAATTAAACAACATAATTTTGCCTGCACATGCTCTTGTCAGACCTCAGCCCAGACTGGCCGTTCTGGTGATGGTTTATAGCCAGCAGTGAATGCACCAGTCAGTAGCCATTCATGTGGGACTGATAATCATACTTTGATTTTATAGTGACTAGACTTTCTTAAGTCAATGAAGCAAAGAAACTGCAAACGGGATGCAATACCATACTGTCATTACGTAAGTTGAGATCAAAGCCCAAATGGTACTAATTAGCCTTCATCACCTTTGGCACTTTTTGCTTAACAGCATTATTGAATTGTATGTTTTATTTCATTTTAATTTCTTCACTGTACACAATAAAAATATTCAATAAAGCATAGTCTATAGAAATAGGCAACACAGTAAATCTGGCATTTTAACCCCTGGCATTTTCATTTTGGACTTTGGGGTTGTTATATAATATAAACTTATTTATTATACATGAATTGTACAAATAGCTATCATAGCTAATCAAGGCACTCTCCATGGCTCCCATGATGGTGTTCAGTAGTCTGTATGGGTGGAGGAAACCGGAGAACCTGGAGAAAACCTCTGGCCTTGGACACTCTCATAGCCACACTGGGGATTGAACCTGGGTCTTCAGCGTGTTACCCCTCGACTGTCCAGGCCCCTTTTTGGTGTTGTGAATATAAACGACTCCTGATAACAGATTAACCTGATCACATAATTGACCATTTTTTAAGGATTGGTGTTATTAATGGTCTCTATCTTCTAAAAATATTTCTCATTTGCTTCTCTTCCAAGATATTGATAATAGATAAACAAGTTGCATTGAGCAGAAACAGGGCTGTCCATGTTTACCACATCATGGCTCAGCATGGCTGTTTCCAGGGTAACTAAGGACTTCCTCTGACGTCAGTGGGAAAGCTCTATATATACATCCATGAGTGGATGCCCTGCTCATTCACGAATCACTTGGTAGTCTTAGAGAAGGTAATAGGGTAATGTTCCCCTGTCCCAGTGCAATGTTTACTTGGCAGTTGCACTTAATGATCAACATCAAACACTGGTCAATTGCATACATTCTGTGTCACATTCACTGTTACTGTCCACTTATAAAATGTCCACCCTAAACTGAGATGTAAAGGTGTTCCTGTTCACAGATTCTGAGAGTAGTTTGTCCTACAGAAAGTTTGTAATACCATATTGTATATCTAAGGATGCTTGAATGAGCGGATGCCCTATAATAATTTCCCTGTCTGTTCCTCTTTCTGTATGTCCATCAAATTTGTTTTCTGATGATAAGTCCAGTTTGGATTGACAAATGGATTTCAAACTTGACTTATATATGGCCCTCCTCTATTGCAAAAACAGGGTCATGAAGTCAAAGGTCAAGGTCACAGAACCCACTTCTTTAACAAGATTGTGGATGTATTTTAAGCCAAATTTTTCATCCCAAACCTTCCTTCTTCCACCAGGCGCACCTGCCAATAGAGGAAGGTTCTTTTTTATTTGAGGTCACTAGGTCAAAGGTAAGGTCACAGCCCCATCTATTCACAAATTAGCTTATGGATGATAACCATGGGTTGACAGGTGGGCTGTAAATTAATCATAGAACCCATATTTTGAAAGAGCTCTAAACCTATCCTTTAAGACAAATTCAGCTGAGCGTCGATACCCATGGGTCCCTAGTTAATTCAAATGCTAAAGAAAGACCAACTCACTCCACCTTCAATTCGAGTTTCACTTGGGTCAAAATTGGTAATCAAGACCAGTTGCATGTCCATCATTTGACACAAATTTTATGGGTATACAGTTTTGTTGTTTTCTATACATTAATAAGTATTTTTTTTATAACCATAGTTTTAGCATTTATCAGTTGTTTGAAAAAAGGTTCTTTCCAAAGTAAGTCCCACAACTGAAATACAGTTTGTGGGGGGGGTTGGGGGGCAGGTGGTTGCCAGGGATCTTGAAATATATAACCAGTAATTCTTTAAACTGATAGACATATTAATGAACAGGTTCTGCATTCAGAGCCTACATGGATCAGCTGGAATCTTTGTATCAGTTGAGGTGATGTGTACAATTTTTATGTATAAACACAGTCATGCTCCAGTGACTAGTTTCACCTGGTGAGTGGCAGAAGAAATACATACAAAAAGGCTCCTAGATGAGGACAAAGAAATTGTCCTTTGTCATTATGTTTTTTAGAACAAAATATTTTATGTGATTCTGATTATCTCCAAACTTAAATGAATTGTTCATACGGTTTTACCCAAACCCTCTACATATTTTCAGCAAAATCTGGACAAACCTTTTACTTTCAATTTGCATAGAGACAAGGCAAAGAACCCCTCCCCTCTTATTTCTTTGCCAATGACTTGCACGGAGAGATGTTAACCTGCTTTTATCTAGGAATGTTGTTAGTTTTCGACCAGAACTGCTTTTTCCAGGTCAATCAACAAAGATCGGGACAAATATTTTATCCTTCTGTCTGTCTTTTCCCTTTGGCAGCTATATGCATTTTCTCGTGCAAGAGCCTTCACTGACATTCATGTGTCTGTTATCATGCCTTAGATTACCCTAAATGACTACTGAAAACTTTTTCTATGATGTCCTCTGAGCTTCAGTTTATACAAAGTAACTTTTTTCAACTTTCACCTTGCTTTAGTCATATCATTTCTTAAAATTATTTTTACAGAAGATGGTGTCTATATGCAATCGTTATATTTATTATATTTTCAGCATTCTAGCAGTGATGATGTCATACTCTTGTTGTTTATCATAAAAAACCTCACTCATAATTTGAAGACCCTCTGTATGCCTCACCTCTTTTTCCTAAACTTATTTCTTTATGTTATTTGTTGAATAGCATAATTTCTTGCCAGAAGCCAAGGATTAAAATATGCGAAATTCAGTCCCTTCCAACTTATTACAGCTTATAGAACCATGGATTTTCCATGGGTGGATATAGTACATATATATATATTTATTAAAAATTACAATTTTTTTTTATTAACCTTTATGTTTAAAAAACAGGAAGAAAGTACATGCATCAAGTTAATAAGTACTCTTTAAGCGTGAGCAACTTTGGTAATATTTCTAAGTAGGTGGTAGCACTGAATGTGGCAGCCTCCCCTCCATATAT
Source organism: Sipunculus nudus (assembly GCA_026874595.1). Classification (NCBI taxonomy): domain Eukaryota; kingdom Metazoa; phylum Annelida; class Sipuncula; order Golfingiida; family Sipunculidae; genus Sipunculus; species Sipunculus nudus. The sequence goes on from CM049312.1 coordinate 51,765,998, forward strand.
AGTGGGTACCTCTATTCAGTGGGCAGTATGGCCTAGTCCCAAGGATGCCCTGATTATAGAGGTTTGACTGTAATTAGGTTTACTGTTTGTATCAGATGCCAAGAGACAAGGAGGGGGATCCAGTGGAGGCCAAGGCCTCATGCCCGGTGCCGGACCTCCTGGAATGCCTGCTCAGTCCAGCATGGTGGCCAATGCCATAAGCCAGTCAACAGACCCCATCAATGCCCTCCAGAGCCTGACCAGACAAAGCTTAGGACCAGGAGGAACAGCACAGGCCCAGGTGGCAGGTCAGTGACAGCTCTATGTAACAGTCACAGCTTATATTTACAGCCCAAGATGGCAGGTCAGTTTCAGCTTTATGTAAAGGTCAGCTTATATGTACAGCCAAAGATGGCAGGTCAGTGGCAGCTCTGTGTAACAGTCACTGCTTATATTTACAGCCCAAGATGGCAGGTCAGTGACAGCTTTATGTGAAATTCACAGCTTATATTGATAGCCCAAGATGGCATTTCAGTGTCAGCTTTATATTAAAGTCACATCTTATATCTACAACCCAAGATGGCAGGTCAGTGTCAGCTTTATTGTTAATTTCACAGCTTATATCTACAGCTCAAGTTGGCAGGTCAGTGTTAGCTTTATGGGAAATTCACAGCTCATATCTACAGCCCAAGATGGCAGGTCACAGTGCTCTAAATGACCTTTAAAAAACACCATATTTTGGGAGATAGTGGCACCAAAATATAGACAAAAGATAATTTCTTATAAAAATAAGAAATATTAAACAAGGTGATAGGATAACATTAATGTCCTTAACTTAATTAATATTCAAAATATTTACTTCAAATAATCAAAATGTTTTTTTTTTTCAAATCATCTTCTGCATACTGCCAAATGATTATTCTTGAAATGGACTGATCGGTTGATTATGTTATTGGGAGCTAATTGGTAAATATTTTAAGAAATGTTTCAGTGCTTTTTCAAATGACTTGTCTTTAAATGAGGACCAGTTGATAATATACACTTAAGTAATCTTGGAATTTCAGGGTCCCCAAAAGACTTAAGTCTAAGAATTTTCCCTTTTACAAAATATAAGATTAAGGATATGAACTGGTGTGAAGTGTAGTGATATTATTGTGTATTTCAATTTTTTGTTTGGTTTGTTTAGGTCCTGGTGGTGGGATAACCATGACACGTCCATTCCAGACATACCAGCCCGGGATGCCAAGCCAACAGGGCCAGACCAGAATGCCCCTACAGGTACGCACACTCTGCCTATTGAACCAGTGGAGATAATTGAGTGGTCCACCTGTTTGACTACTGAGCCAGTGCAGATGGTCTAGTGGTCCACCTGTCTGACTACTGAGCCAGTGCAGATGGTTGAGTGATCCACCTGTCTGACTACTGAGCCAGGGCAGATGGTTGAGTGATCCACCTGTCTGACTACTGAGCCAGGGCAGATGGTTGAGTGATCCACCTGTCTGACTACTGAGCCAGTGCAGATGGTTGAGCGATCCACCTGTCTGACTACTGAGCCGGTGCAGATGGCTGAGTGATCCACCTGTCTGACTACTGAGCCAGTGCAGATGGTTGAGTGGTCAGCCTGTCTGACTACTGATTCAGTGTAGATGGTTGAATGGTCTACCTGTCTGAGTACTGAGCCAATACAGATAGTTGAGTGGTCAGCCCATCTGACTACTTATCCAGTACAGATGGTTGAGTGGTCAGCCTGTCCTGCTACTGAGCCAGTCAAGATAAAAATAGATACAACTAACTTTTAGAATACATGTTGTAGTATATATTAGTAAAGTCCTCACTTATATTTGCAGTCCCATGGGTCACCAATGCCTGCTGCAGGAATCTCCAGCAACATGCAGGTAAGATTAAGTATTTCAGCACTGGCATAATGGGTGAAACTGAAAGAAAAGGACGTATATTGATATAATATAAATTGAGGAATATCATGATAAACATAGTTTGTATGAATTGTGCTCGTTGTTGAATATTGCTTCATGTTCCCAATGCCTCTGATTAGTCACTTATATTTTTTCTTGGTTAGAAGAAAATTAACAGGTATGAAGACAGTAATGAAGTTATATTTCTTTATTATAAGGAATTAATTAATAGAAATATTATTGAGATGGAATAATAAAAGTGTGTCTGGGGTAGTGTTTTGATTTGTCAATTTCATATTTTTAGGCCCCCCCAATGGGATCTGTGGGTCCAGGCAGTAACCAGCCCACTTCAGTTCTGTCACCATCACCGTAAGTACAGTACATTTCCTGAAATATTACATGTATCATTATCCCTGTCTCAGGGAAGTGGGGGATATAGTGATCAGCTCTGTCCATCCGATCGTCCATAAACAATTTTATGTGACGATTTAATTAATCAATTTATAGTAGCAGTGCATCTAATGGGTCTTCAGACCTGATTAGGTTTTGGTCATACTGAATATTTTTGGATATTTTATGATTTTTTTATGCAATATTTTAACTTTTCATATGCGACGTGATATCTAGAAAAGGTTTTCTCAGATCTACATCTAATTGTGGTATTAGGTGCATCTTATGGGTCTCCAGGGCGGATTAGGTTTTGGTCACACTTCAATGTTTTTAGCTCAGCCGACGGTAAGTCATCTGAGGTTTAGCTATCACCCTTTATCCGTCGTCTGTCTGGCTGTCTGTCCGTTAACAGGGCACAAATTGTAACCGCTGGACCTGGAATCTTCTTACTTTACATCCAGGAAGGTCAATGAAAAATCTCCTTGAAAACCTGGAATTAGGTCTCTCTTACCCATATTCTTTGAGCTATGGTGCTCGGAAGTACCCCCCAGAATAATGGAAAATTTAATACAAAAGCTCAAGTATCTGAACAATTAATGCATTGATCAACATGATTCTTTGCATAGATATTGATCATGAAGTGTTTCATCAGTTTCTGCAGACTGGTGGCGCTACCTGTTTTTAGCTCAGCTGACTTTCAGTCATGCTGGGCTATAGCGATGGGTCTTTGTCTGTCATCCTTCCGTCTGTCCGTCGGGCCGGCCGTCCGTTAGCAGGGCACAAATAGTAACCGTAGGGGCTATGGCCATGAACCCTATGCAGTCTTAGAGGTTCTAAAAAGATCTCCTTGCAAACCTGAAATTAGGTCACTATGACCTATATTCTCGAAGTTATGGGGTGTGTTTGCACCCCCCAGAAATAATTCTTTTAGCCAAAATTTTCATCCCAAACCTTCCATCTTTCACATACAGCTCACCTACCATCAGAGGAAGAACCATAATTATTTTGAGGTCACAAGGTCAAAGGTCAAGGTCACAGAACCAACTTCTTTGAAAAGCCTGTGGATGCATTTTAAGCCAAACCTTTCATCCCAATTCTTTGATCTTTCACATATAGCTCACCTACTAAGTGGGAGAAGAATCCTATAGATGTTGAGGTCACAAGGTCAAAGTTCAGGGTCACAGGATCCACTTCTTTGAAAAGGTTGTGGACACATTTCAAGCTAGACCTTTCATTCCAAACCTTTCAGCACTGATATCGCTTCTCTGCCAACAGGGGAAAAGACCTGTTGATTTTGAGGTCAAATGTCAAGTTCACAGCACCCTCTTCTTGCGTGGAGTCATTTTCAGGCAAACTTTTCAATCTATACTTTCCATCTGTCATATATGGCTTACCTACCAATAGGGGAAGAAGCCTATTGAAGTTAAGTTCAAAAGGTCAAAGGTCAAGGTCACAATATTGTTCTAAATGCTTGTGAACATATTTCAAGTGAAACTGTTCAACCCAAACCTTCAGTCTTTCACATATGCCACATCTATGCATCACTCAGTGTGATTCAAACTTCATATTTATGGGTCTTTTTGCATGAAGAAATGACTAATTGATTTTGAGGTCGGCTGGTCAGGAGGTTAAAGGTTGCAGGTCTAAGTTATTCACTCATTGGTTGCCAAGTAATTACACCTAGCCTGATGTAATTGGTTAGTAGTTACCCATCATTTAGAAAGAATCCAGTTCATATGTGGGCAAAAGGCCAAGGTCATAGGTCAGGTCAACTTATTTTGTAGACCATCTCTATTTTTCTTGTATATATAAGCTTGCACTCCAGCTGGTACATCTCACTGTGTGGCTGTAATTGTGAGTGACACTGGTGACATATGACTCCCTTTTGTATCAGGCTATTAAGTGATAAGGCTGAGTGATAAGTACCTCCTTACTGCATAACAAAACACTGTTGTTGGAATACTTCAGCCAGGAATTAACACTATGAGAGTATAGTATTAAGGTTTAGCTACTGATTTATAAGATGATGGGAACATTTTGCAGTTTATTTTATGGAATCATAGCAATAAACTTAGTTTCCTAGATATCTGAATATTTTTATATAAATCAGCACATATAAAAGCAAGTGTTTGTTCTCATAATATGTGGATGTGTACTTGATTTAGGATGGCTTTATTTTATTACAAGACTCTTAGTCATGCTTTCTGCATTTCTTTTCCTTCAGGTTTTGCAGTTTACCAACCCTGCTGACCCCATTGAAAAGCAGAGTGATAATAAAAAATATTGGACCTACACTTTTACATTTGCATATCTGTAAATCTGATATGAGCGCCTGAACATGCCTTTTGAATTGTTTTGGACATTCATTACTGTAACATCATTTGGAGAATTTGCCCCAAGTTTGGTCTCTTATTGGAGGATGTGTGATATCAAATGTCAGACTTGTCAGAAATCCATTATGTCTGCCAGTTAGCCTCCTTAGAAATCCTTTTTCAGTGCAGTTTCAGTAATTTTCCTTGAATTTTTGGTCCGATTTAGAGAATGGTTGTTGTCTGATTTCAGACCTGTCAGAAGTCCAAAATGGCCACCAGGCAACCGTTTCTTTTGATCATATTATCTCAAGAACTGTTAAAGTGAAGGCAGTCGGATGTATATTAATGTAATCTTGCAAAGGATTGGGTCAAATATTTCTTAATAAATATTATCATCATATATGAAAGTGCAGTACAGTTGGCTTGTATTGAATAAAAATTCATACAGAAGCACCTGTTTCTCAATAATTCTTGCATGGATTTCCTTGATTTTTTGCTATATATTTTGATCTTATATTTGCCCTTTGTGGTGTTCCTTTTGAGACTGACAGGTATCAAGTAAGCTATGGGAATAGTTCTGGATACCTTAACAATCATACATTTTCCTCAGACCATCAATTCACTTTGTTTTAACCAGACATAGGTGATATATATTTCTGTTGTCGTAGAAAATTTCAACAAATTGGCAAATTGGTTCTTCAAAATTCGACTGGAAGTTGTGAATCTCAGCCCATGATGTTGCAGGTCATGCTTGGCAGCTGAGCGTCATGACCCATGGGTCACTTGTTTATTATTTTTACAATTTTTTTCTCTATTTTTGAGACCTTAAAAGATGTGGTCATCTGTTAACATGGCACAAATTGTAACGGCTGGACCTAGAATCTTCTCTCTTGATATGCAAAGAGGTCTATGAAAAGTCTCCTTGGAAACCTAAAATTCGGTCTCTGTTACCCATATTCTTCGAGCTATTGGGCTCTGAAGTACCCCCCAGAATAACAGATAATTTGATACAAAAGCTCCAGTATCTGAACAAATAATGCATTGATAACCATGATTCTCTGCATGGATATTGGTCATGGAATGTTTCATCAGTTTCTGCAGACTGGTGGCGCCACCTGTATTTTTAGCTCAGCTGACTATAAGTCATCTGAGCTATAGTCGTGGTCCATTGTCCGTCGTCCGTCCGCCTGTCCGTCCGTCCGTCCGTCCGTCCGTCCGTAGATGTGGCACGTTTTGAAACCGTAAGACCTAGGAATCCAAAATTCAGCATAATGTTAGATGTCCCCAAGATCTCCTACCAAGCCGAAAACTGGGTCTTTGCGACTTCGTTCCTTTGAGAAATTAAGGAAAAACCTCAATTTTTTATTAAAATCCTATTTTCACACTTCAGGACTGCCTAATATCAAAACCACTCATCTGTTTTTACTCATATTTACCATAAATATTCTTCTATATAGTTCCTATGTACATGCCAGAAATTAAGTCTGTTAAGTATAAATTCTTTAAGTTATGGGCCCAAACATAATGGACTTTGTGAAAAATCAGGAAAAATATTTACTCACTTAACCCGAAAAATTTTGAAACTAGAGTCTGTTTTCCCAAGTATGTAACTATGTTTAATTAAGATTCAATTGTTTACCCAAAATTAGATCTGAATTTTGTAAATTTTTTAAGTAATTAGCATAAAAATAAAATCAGTACCTTAAATTTTGCCCAACTTTGACCATGGCACGTTTTTTTCCTGTAAGTACCATTGATTTAATTTTCACAGCATGTAAACATAAATATTTAATTTGTTCAAATCTGAAATTTGGAAGTAAAAGCTTGAAAATTAATCTAGTTATTGATTTTTTTCTTGAGGCTCTATTGTAGTCATTTGCTTTGTTTACAGATTACAGATGCAGGGTCCCACTCCAGGTCACTGGAAGTCAGCTATGCCAGGGTTTCTGATTTGTTACAGTCACTGGGGGAGATCCCCTGCTGTGACAGGTGTACAGTTATTCTCATATCACCACCCCAATGACCCCCCCCCCCCCCCCCCCCCCCCCCCCCCCCCGCAAACCCAACCCACCAAGTGTTATGCAGTATTGTTATTGTTTCACTGTATCTCCTTAATTGTAATGCTGTTTCCACTCTGATATGCAAAACGTTTCCTTGAAAAAGTAATACAAGGTGTAATCCAGAAGATGCAATGTTGTGTAATGTAGCATTTTTAAAGAAATCATTTTTCTTTTAAATGATTTTACCATTCATAATGGAACCCATCAGTATGCTTAAATTATGATAAAATATGAAGCACATTATGGATAAATAAAGACACAATAAAAAATTGTGAAATCTAAATCAAGTATTTTTTTTAGATATTTATTGTTTTGCATATTTTAAAGATATATTTTTGTGGTAAAAAATAAATAAACATTTGTATGCATGATGTGGTGTTATCTGACAAGATTGAGATTTATGATGATGCAATTGAGAATTATGAATCAACTTTTATATTCAGATATATATGTTATATTGAAAATGTATAGAAATATAAACTTAAATTAAAAAAAAAATTGATGTGATAAAAAAATGAGGATTTATTACAAACATTTGTTCATTATTTTCCGGCATCAGCAGAATTTGAGATCAGGCTTTGTTTGCCATGTTTTATGTTGTTAATTAGTTATATTTCAACTGTATACATTTCATAAAAAAAAAACATATATTTAATAATATATATTATACAAAAAAAAAAAGATTCGATTGAACAAATGTGTAAACTACTGAAATGTCAACAGTTAATCAAAAAGCCAACTAATGATCATGGTAATTGTACAGATCATTTGTTCACAAACTGCTCACATGCTTCAGTTTCAACATTAGGAAACACATGGTCAGGTCACAAAATATTATTTGCAACAATTTCTTGCTCATCAATACAAACCAATCATATAAACCAACCATGGCCTTTATTACCTCTTCCTCTTACACTTTATCTCCATTTGATATTATTTTAGATTTTTACATTCAAGGTTAACGTCAGCTGAGCACAGTGACCCATAGGTCCCTTGTTTTTTATTTTTACGATATTTTTTTCTCTCTATTTTTGAGACCTTGAGATGTGGTCATCTGTTAACAGGGCTCAAATGGTAACAACTGGACCTAGACTATTCTCTTTTGACATGCAGGGAAGCCCATGAAAAGTCTCCGTGGAAACCTGAAATTAGGTCTCTGTTACCCATAAACTCTGAGCTATGGGGCTCCGAAATACCCCCCCAGAATAATGGAAAATTTGATACAAAAGCTCAAGTATCTGAACAACTTATGCATTGATCACCATGATTCTTTGCATAGATATTGATGATGGAGTGTTTCATCAGTTTCTGCAGACTGGTGGGGCTACCTATATTTTTTTTCGATTTTTTTTCTCTATATTTTAGACCTTAAAAGATGAGGTTATCAGTTAACTGGGCACAAATCGTAACGACTGGACCTAGAATCTCCTCTCTTGACATGCAGAGAGGCCCATGAAAAGTCTCCTTTGAAACCTGAAGTTAGGTCTCTGTTACCCATAAACTCTTGAGCTTTGGGGCTCTGAAGTACTCCCCAGAACAATGGAAAATTTGATACAAAACTCAAGTATCTGAACAACTATTGCATTGATCACCATGAATCTTTGCATGGATATTGATCATGGAATGTTTCATCTGTTTCTGCAGTCTGGTGGTGCCACCTGTATTTTTTCAATTTTTACGAATCTTTTTCTTCATTTTTGAGACCTCTTAAGATGTGGTCATCTGTTAACATGGCACAAATTGTAACGGCTGGACCTAGACTATTCTCTTTTGACATGCAGGGAGGCCCATGAAAAGTCTCTGTGGAAACCTGAAATTAGGTCTCTGTTACCCATAAACTCTGAGCTATGGGGCTCCGAAATACCCCCCCCAGAATATAGGAAAATTTGATACAAAAGCTCAAGTATCTGAACAACTTATGCATTGATCACCATGATTCTTTGCATAGATATTGATGATGGAGTGTTTCATCAGTTTCTGCAGACTGGTGGGGCTATCTATATTTTTTAGCGAACCTGTGAGCTTATGCGATGGTGTGGCATTGTCCGGCTTCCGTCGTCCGTTGTCTGTACGTTAACCCATGCTATCTTGAAAATGGCAAGAATTAGCATCACGAAATTTTATGCATAAAATTAGTCATCTAAAAAACTCTATCGGATTTTGCTTATTTTTTGGCTAACTGCATTTTCTTAGATGTTATAGGGAAAAAGCTAAAAAATCTTCTTCTCCAAATCTGTTCAGCCAAATTGTCCAATATTTTACAGAAGTGATTCCTGAAACAATCTCTCTCAAGTTTGTTCGAATGGTTTAAGTTCGGTGATTTGTGGCCGAGTTACAGGAAGTTGAACTTAGTCATCTGTCCAAAAAAGCATACTAAAATTACAATCTCAGAAATGGCTTGAGCTATCATCACCAAATTTTATGCCAATGTTGGTCAAATGAGTCATATCTGAAATTGAGGTATTGGTGGCGCCACCTGCATCGGCCTTTTTTGTACGAGGGTCATCAATGCCCGTATCATACTGACAGCTACAAATAACTTCTTCTTTGAAACTTAATGGCCAAATTGTTTAATATCGCACAGAAATGATCCTAGGGTAGTGCTTCTGAAGTTTGTTCAAATGGTCTCAGTTCAGTGACTTTTGGCTAAGTTATTGGAAGCTGAATTTAGTCATAGGCCATAAAAGCCCATTTTAGCTAAGTGGCTACAAAAATCTTCTTCTCAAAAACCACTGGGCCAAATTCTTTAATCTCACACATAAATTATCCTTAGATGTTGATAATTCAAGTTTGTTCAAATGGTCTCAGTTCAGTGACTTTTGGCTGAGTTATGAGAAGCTGAATTTAGTCATATGCCATAACAGCCCATGTAAGCTAAGTGGCTACAAAAATCTTTTTCTCAAAAACCACTGGGCCAAATTCTTAAATCTCACACAATAATTATCCTTAGAAGTTGATAATTCAAGTTTGTTCAAATGGTTTTGGTTCAATGATTTTTGGCTGAGTTATGGGAAGCTGAACTTTGCCATTTTGCTGTATTTTCCCATATGAGTTATAAACCTACAAAATGTTTTTCGACTGATGATACTGAGGCCAGTTTGTTTAATATTTTGCAAGAATAATTCCCTGAATCATTCTAATAATAATTGTCTTTTATGGTTCCAAAAAATGAATTTTGGCTGAATTAAAAAGATTGAATTGTGTCATTTTACCATATATGTTAGCTGTGTGAAGCAGATACATCTAGCCTAGCACCAGTTTAACAGCATCCATTACATCATGCCTCTAGACATTTAGATTTCAGAATATCTATGGAAAATATTGACAAGAATGTTTTTTAATTTATAGATAATATGTGGATTTATGATATTACATATCGTCTGTACACTAACTCATAATTTCTCAGGAATAGCAGGAGCTACCATCCCCAAGTTTTATGCAGTTATCAGTCACATATCAAATGTTGATGGATTCAGCTTATTTTTGCTATCTGCATTTACTTAGATTTTACAGGGAAAAAGCTGAAAAAACTGTAATTACAAAGTCTTCTTCTTGTAAACAGTCCAGCCAAATTGTTCAATATTTTACAGAAATGATCCAAGACGCGAGCCTTCTCAAGTTTGTTCAAATGGTTTGTGTTGGATAAATTTAAGCAGAGTTACATAACAGGCCAAGATTGTGTATGTTACTTGAATAGGTTGAGAAACTGCCAACTGTTTCAGATTTGGCAATAGATCAAGAGTTCATTCAGTGCAGCCAAATATAGGTCAAGAGTACAATCAGTGCAGCCAAGCACAAGGCATGTGATCACTTCATGGGCAGCATGTGATCATCTCATGGGTAGCATGTGATCACCTCATGAGTATCATGTGATCACCTCATGGGTGTCATGCCCCTCAGGGCTGCATATGGAGCCAATCTGTGAGCTTATGCAATTGTGTGGCTACTATTTCAGATTTGGCAATAGGCAAAAGGTCAGCCTGGATTTATTTATAGCTTTGGCAGACTGCCAACTGTGTCAGATTATGCAACAGGTCAAGAGTTCACTCAGTGCAGCCAGGTACAGGTCAAAAGTTCACTCAGTCTAGCCAGGTGCGGGGCAAGAGTTCACTCAGTGCAGTAGCCTGAGCCAGTAATTTGTCACAGTACACTCGGGGCAACAGCCTTTCTCACCTAAGCCTGGTCAGACCCATGCATCAGACTCAAGGTAAGTTTGTTGTATTGGCCTGATATTCTGACCTGTCTATGTGTCTTTAATGGCTTTCTCGTTCACAGGACAGGTGTTGCCATCTACAGTGACTTTTGGAAAGTGTCTGTGCCTGCTTAATTCTACAGAGGAATTTGATATATCAGCCTGAAATTGGGCATATTTATACATGTCAAATAGCTTTTTCGTATACAAGACTGGTGGTGCCACCTACAATAATTTTTGTGTTGTGTGCACCCATGCCAGAATTTCAGCAGTGATGATTGTGTATTGTTTCTTGTTCAAAATGTTTAGTACTTGCATTGTTCATATATATGAAAAGTAGTGGTTCAGCATTGAAAGGTTATACCTGGTATATATCCATATGCACAGGTTCGCATTAGGCCTGTAGGCCTTGTTTTCGATTTTTACAAATTTTTTTCTCTATTTTTGAGACCTCTTACCGTAAAAGTCGTTGCAGAAGTCGCGACTTGTACTAGGAAATCGAATTCTAAAAACTAGAATTTTTTAGCAAAGTCGGGGTGCGACTTGTAATACGTACTTATCCCATTTCTGTCAGCTTTCCCGGTACATGGAACGACGTCAGTTGAGCGATAATCAGCAATACCTTTAACCAGTGCTTTGTGAAACGTCTTTCCCCAATAATTTACACTTTTAACCATCTCTAATGCTTTATATTTTGTGAACTGATGAAATTTTCATTTTATTAACATTAAATGCAAATTTTAAATTTGCCCAGTTCAAGACCTACCCGTTCTGACAAGTCGCCATTCAAGTGACACTTCCTAATTTGCGTTACTATTATATCATGAGTCAATTTGACGCATATGCCAGTCTGCCGCTCTTTGATGTACATTTTCTTTCCGTTTAACTATATGGGTATGCTTTCCATAATGAAAAACTCGCGGTTCCATATCCGTTTATGCATGTAAAGTTGCGTCACATTCAAGCTTGATCCACTACACATACATCGTGAATTCTTTTGCCTGCCCGGTTGATCGCTGAATACCAGCTGACCTTTGAAGCCGTGTAGCGGAAGTTCAAGCCCCGGGTCACCCGTGCAATGACCTTTACATCCCCATGTCAACTAAGCCTTCCGTGACTGATATCCACAATTATAAACTCTCATATTAAGAACCATTAGGTCACTGTCACCATTTCGTGGTTTTCAAGCGTTTTGGATAACAATGTTATAACGTTTCACGTGAGCTACAAATATACGATTTGCTCCGAGTGTTACCCGTGTCTCTTTCAGGACGATCGTATACCCAACAATATGGCGGCACGCATGCATTACGGTCAATCGTGCGTTGACATATTCGTGATTTTTTTAATGAAGACACATTAGTCAATACAATGAAATAACAAACACCATATAGGTATATATTTTATTTACTTAAAATGCCACATACGCACCTAAATTCCACAGGAACTGGCACCGTTTGGTGTCATGACGGATCTGGTTCAACACGGCTGAGTTTGCCATACATCCAAGCAACTTGAATATAATCACTGATAACGATGGAAATTGGGTTTTCCAGATATTATCAAAGAAAAATAAATCATTAGTCCCAGTAAATATAATATCTGTAAATTCAATTATGTTTATTTTACGTTAACTGACCGGTCGATAAAGCGTTCATTATCCCCCTGTTGACTGACATATATTTCAGTGATTTCAGTAATACCGTGCATGTGCCGCGCCTTGATGGTAAGTTGTAACACTTTATTGAAGGGTTACTAATTTCAGTTTTAGAGCCTATTTAAGAAATTAGGTGAATAAATTCAAACTCAATTATTCTTTCCATCTTTCAGTTGTCTTAAGTCAGTTCAAATCATGCCCAATGCGACGGATTGGGACTCGTCACGCGTACGCAAACTAATCATAGTCTAATGAATCCACCCTACGTTTGACGATCTTTAACAATTTAAAGAGTTGCTCGATTGTGATAGTAATTTGCCTCAGACTCTTTTAGTTTATTAATACAGTCATTTAACTTGATATTTGCATTCTAATGTTACTTAACCTAGTAAGAAACGGCAACAATGACATCGTTTCACAGCACAAAATGTTATCCGACGCAGCTGACTTTGGCACTGTACAAATCTTACCTGACAATTGAACCCCGACTTTATATGTTAAGATTCTGTTGTTATTCCTTAAATATAAGCATTGTATTAAAGCTGTCCAATTATTTTTACGTTTGAATGGTTTATCTAGTTTATAAACCACATAAGTACTACGGGGACGTTGGTTGTAGTCTTGCATCGCAAGGAATGATACTCAAATTCCAAAAGTATCAGGTGGTTGGGACGCCTCCGAAGTCTGGGTGCGACCTATATTATGGACTTTTCCTGAAACTAAACTTGAACGGCTATTCCCCAAAGGGATCCTAAAAGTCAGGGTGCGACTTGTAATAAGGATGCGACTTCTGCAACGACTTTTACGGTAAGATGCGTTCATCTGTTAACAGGGCACAAATTGTAACCATTGGTCCTAGAATCCTTTAACTTGACATCCAGGGAGGTCTTTGAAAAATATCCTTGGAAACTTGAAATTAGGTCTCTGTTACCCATATTCTCTTAGCTATGGGGCTTATAAGCACCCCCCCAGCATAAATAAAATTTGAAACCAAGTAGGGCACAAATCATAACCATTGGATCTGAAATCTTCTAACTTAAAATAAAAGGAGGTCCATGAAAAGTATCCTAGGAAATGTGAAATTAGGTCTCTGTTACCCATATTTTCTGAGCTATGGGGCTTATAAGCACCCCTCAGAATAACTGAAAATTTGAAACCAAAGTAGGGCACAAATCATAACCATTGGGCCCAGAATCTTCTAACTTGATATCCTGAGAGTTCCTCAAAAGTTCTCCCCAGAAACCTGATATTTGGTCATTGTGACCTATATTCTCAGGGTTTTGGGGTATGTTTGAGCACCCCAGAAATAATGCAAAATACACATGAATTGCCAGATTCCTCAGGAAAGGCTGGTTGGATTGTCATCAGATTTGTTGTGCTTATGGGTCTTGATGAACTTAAGCTAATATACAAGAACAATGATGCCACCTATCTTAATTAGTAGTCTGTGCAAGGACATATTGTCCATGTTTTGATTTTTTTATGAATTTTTTTATACAAAATTTTTAAATTTCATATGTGATTTTATTTCTTAAAAAGTGTTACTGGGATCTACTTCTGATTAGAATAGCAGGTGCATCTTAAGGGTCTCATGAGCTGATTAGGTTTTGGTCACAGTTGAATGATTTTTGGATTTTTTTTAAACCCGTCTAGGACGGGACGTATTATGTTATACCATAAGTCCCTCTGTCCATCTATCTGTCCTTCTGTCAATAAACTTTTAGTGTCACTGTGATAACTTACCCCGGCTTTGATGGATTTTCACTAAACTCGCCAAAACTACTTAACAATAGATTATCTCACCAGAGTTCAATTATAGGCAAAATTCCTGCATATTAAATGAGGTCAGAGTTCACCAGGCTACTTTGTGGTGTTGCCACAATTACTTACAAGGAATATAATGGATTTAGATCAAACTCAGCAGAAATATTAATCGATATAATATCTTGCCTAATATTGATTTCCAGCAAAATCCACACATATTTAATAAGGTCAGAGATCACCCAACATTGGTAGCACCATGGTGACTTACCAAAAATCTTATGGGTTTTCATGAAACTGAATAAACATATTTACCAATAGAGTTCTCACCTGAATTACATTCTCATCAAAACTCATGCATACCTAATGAGGTCAGAGGTCACCAGATACACAATTTGCGGTGCTTTTGTTATGAATTGTTTTATACAAAAATGTTTACATTTCACATGCGACACTATTTCTCAAAATGTTTTACTGGGATCTACTTCTGATTATTATAATAGGTGCATCCTATTTAGTCACTTTCCATATTGGCAGCAGATAAGGTTCTCTGATTAAGCTTGCACAAAGTGTTTTTGGTCAGTTCTGTGGCTGTGAGGGTGTGTGTGTGATTGTGTGTGTACATATTTCTCACATTCACGTTTGGCAGGGGATACAGTCCTCTGGACATTGTCTGCCTGATATATTGTGACACACATTAAATGCTCATTTTTATTACATTCATTATATACTTCCCTCTTTAACATTGTTATGTATGCACTACTTGATCTAATATATAAACACTGCTTAAAGCTTCTGTTTATTCTCATTTGAAAAAAAAATTACAATTCATTGTTTGTATAATTTATACAAAAGCAGTTGCAAGATATAGGTAAAAATATTCATGTGATCAATCAGCAATCCGTTCTGATTTTATACTATACATGCTGAGCTGAGGTATACTGTATCCTGAATTCTGTTTGTTATGTGTGCTTCAGGTCTGTCCAGTTGTCTTCTCCTGCCGCAATGATTCCCAGTCCATCACCAGTCAACACAATAGTACCTTCACCAGTGGCACGCCAGCAGGCCAGCATCCCCTCACCCAGCAGCACCCTCAACACACCCAGTAAGTTACAAGCCACCTCAACTTAAACAAAGTGCTTACCCAGCAACACTAACTATTCTTGGTGTTCAAAGTCGATAAAAATATTTTGCGGTCTGTCATAAGATTATACAACATGCCTTATGTAGATATGTATCCCTGTGAGCATGCAAAGTTTGAATGAAACCAGGCCTGCCACTTCCAGAATATATAATCAGTTGTTGCAGGGATTATCTTTAATTCACCCTGTTTGTTGTCCCATCCCATAGCCCAAGGTGCCAAATTTTCACCATTGAGACATCTTATGAAGTGCAAGGGCAAATTGGATATGTATGACCTTGACCTTTTTTTCAAGGTCACAGAGACAATCATGCTCAAATGATGTTTTGGCAATATTTGTAAAAAGAATCAGAGGCACCGTTACCAAACTCACACCCTTGATACATTTTAGAAAGGGTAATTAAAGATCAAATGTGGATGACCAAGGTCACAGAGGTGACCATGCTCAAATGATGATAACATAAAAACTCAAAAAGAATTAAGAGGCACAGTAACCATACACAATTTCATAAAGAGCTAGTTACACTATGTGGACTTATGTAGGCCACTACCGACCAAGTAATAATCTTCACCTTTGGTGTTTCCCTGACAAAGTTCAAAATATTGGAAACCCCACCCCCCTTATTTTTGCTACTAGGGGGGTTCCTCTCCCAGCAGCACCTTGTTTTTTTACCCTAGGTTGTCAGATTCTTCCCTGTGACACATTGGTCCACTGTTAGAAAGAATTCTACCAAGTGTTTAGTTGACACGGGGTCTGTGAATTATTACTACCTTATTACTTAGGAACATGTAGAAGACACTTAAATGCACTGGTTGTTCCAGTTTGTTGACCCTGTGGCACAGGCAGTTGAAATGTTCTCATTGTCTCAGTAAAGGTGGTCATTATGGCAGCCAGGTTCCCCCCATATCATGTTTGCTTGACATGGGATTGCAAGCAGTGGAAAAATATGACTCATACTTTAAGAGTTCCTCTTCAGACATTCCCAAACCTTTAGACTTTTGCCCGTCTGGGTGAGGAGAGGGGAGGGGGTAGTGGAGGCCCTTCCAGTTCCCGACAAAAGACAGCGGTAAGTGCCTTCTTGGCTCCAGAATCGGTAAATACCGTTAGATGTCCCAAAATCTCCTACCATACCAAAAATTGGGTCACCGCGACCTACTTCCTTTGAGATATTATGGAAAAATCTGAATTTTCCATTTAAAACCCCTTTTTACCATTCAAGACTGCCTAATATCAAAATCATTGATGTGTTTTTGATCACATTTAATTTAAATATTCCACTATATATTTCCCATGTACATACCAGAAATTAGGTCAGTATTGTGTAATTTCTTGAAGTTATGGGCCCGAAATAAAACAAAAACTTTGTAAAAATCAGGACAGATATTTACTAACTTAACATGAGAATTGTTGAAGCTAGAGACTTTTCAGGGAAATAACTTTATTCAATCAAAATTTCATTGTATACCCAAAATTAGGTCTGAATTTTGCAAATTTTTTAAGATATTAGCATAAATATAAAATCAGTACCTTAAATTTGCCCAACTTTGGTCATTGCATGTTTTTTGAGAACCTGTGAGCTTATGTCAGGGATGTAGCATCGTCCGTCCTCTTTTGTCTGCTGGCTTTACGTTCACTCATACTATCACAAAATTGACAGGAGCTATTATCACCAAATTTTATGCAAAAAATTAGTCATCTGTGACCTGTCCATCTTTGATGGCTTTCTCGTTCACAAGACTGGTGGCGCCACCTAAAATTACTTTTGCACAGTGTAAGTGCCTGCTTATTTCTCAGGACGGATTTGATATATATCAGACTAAAATCGAGCATATGTATACATCTTGAATAGCTACATCGCTTAAATTTTGCCCAACTTTGAACATGGCACCTTTTTTCTCATGTAAGTACTGTTGATTCACAAAACATCCCCCTTACTGTTCAGATTAATTTAAGGTTTCTCACACTTTGAATTTTGACACACTGCACATAAATGTTTTGATTGGTAACCTGATAAGTTTTTGTTGGATCCTTATAAAATGTTTAACACATTTTACAGAGATACCAAGCAAGAGGTTATTGATTTAATCAATCATGAATTTCACATATACCTTTTAACAGAATCAGGTAAATTCAGGTAAGTATAGTGTCTTTGTTGTTTTAGCATATTTGTACATGAATGTCTGCAGTATATCCCAGTAAAGACATTGTAGAATTTAGGACCTATAAGGGAATAATCATCTGCATGTACCTGATGTATTGTCATGGAAGATCTAGGTAAAACAGGTTAATGAAATATGATTAAGATTATTAATGTTATGTAGGTGTGGAGTGCTGAAATAAATTCGACAAAAGCATATGATTTGTTCCAAGAAATGTTTAAGAATAATAATTGTATATTTAACATGAAATATTATGTTGGTTTCAAATAAAGATCAAATTGCCACATCCTACCTGTTCAGGTAGGGAAAACTAATAGACCAGGTAAACTTCAAAGAAAGGTGGTAAAAAAAGACACATTTACAGATTTACTCATCAAATATGAATAAAACTCAATGGAAAATTGCCAAAAGTCTGACAGAATGGTTAAATCTAACATTTCTTCACATTTTTCCCACTTTGTAATGTTTACTTAGATCGTTTTGATACTCCCGGTAAAGCGTATATCAATTTTATGTTGCCTGTGACAGATCGAGTGCATGGGAATCCCTGTCGCATTGCATTATGGTTATCCAGTGTCAAAACGATGTCAGACGTCTTATGTCTTAAGACGTTAGGAAAAATTCTCAAATTTGAGTAACTTAAGTTAATTATATTATTTTATATTTATTTTGTTAAAAAAATATTTGAAACTTGTCAAAGCATGATGTCTATCAAGTGGCAAGTCCGAGGTTGCCATCTTGAATATTGATGACAAAGCTTAACCTTCATAACAGGCAACATAAACATAGAAAATGTCTTAAGGAAAGTGAAATATTCACATTTTACGTAAAAAATTATAATAATTTAGAGGATACCAATCTTTTGTTGAAGTTTGGTATGGTTTATTGTCATAACAACGTGGTACGTTCAGTTGAAACATCGCGTTTGTTGACATACCAGGTGTATCTTGCCCACTCCATTCAACCAATTGGCAGAGTCTAAATTAGAATTTTATGAATATTGATGAGAATTTTCCAGGTAAATGAATGAAAAATGATCAACTTAGGGGTACCC
Source organism: Sipunculus nudus (assembly GCA_026874595.1). Lineage (NCBI taxonomy): Eukaryota > Metazoa > Annelida > Sipuncula > Golfingiida > Sipunculidae > Sipunculus > Sipunculus nudus. Next base: position 51,784,617 of record CM049312.1, read on the forward strand.
TGGAACCGTATAGAACTGAAATTAATCGTGTCTAATGTTAATTTTACCTCGAAGACCGTGCTAAAACTGGAAGTTCTTAATGTTATATCTGAGGCCAGTGAGGGCGTTTTGGTACATTACAAACAGATGAGGGGATGTCACGTGACGGGGCTTATAGTTGTCTATCAGATGTTAAAGTGTTAAAAAAATATAAGATCAAATTGAACAAATGTGTAAACTGCTGAACTGTCAACAGCTTGTCAAAAAGCCAACCAATTACCAATGCAATGGTATAGATCTTATGTTCACAAACTGCTCACATGCTTCAGTTTCAACATTTGGAAAGATATTGTCAGATAATAAAATATATTTTGCAACAATTTCTTACTCAGCAATACAAACCAGTCATAACAACCAATATTACCTCTTCCTCTCAGACTTTATCTCCATTTGATATTATTTTAGATTTTTACCTTCAAGGTCAACTTCAGCTGGGCACAGTGACCTATGGGTCCCTTGTTTACTGATGTTACACTCATCAGTCTTTTGAGAAATGTCTAACAAATTTCTCACATATTCAATACCTCTCATGCAACTACTTCCATTATAGGCAGGGGACAAACGAGCAACCTTTCTTGTGCATCTTAGATAATGTGGTAACATCCAGTTATGTTAACCAGAATATAAGTTACAATATACATCCCGTATTACCAGGCAGCCAGTCAGCTGAAGATCAGGCATACCTAGAGAAACTGAAACAGCTGTCTGTGTACATAGAACCAGTCCGCAGATGGATTCAGAAATATGAAAAAGATCCAGGTAGGTGCTCATTCTCAGCACAACATGATATAAGATGTAATCAAATTGTACTGTTACACAGATCTTACACTTACTCTCCATTCCATATCTTATCAGGGCTCGCTTGACAAGCGGTGCCCTATAGTGATCACCGTGTCAGTCCGTCCATCCATCCTTCCATCAGTGACACTTTCTTTCGCGCGCGATAACTCAACAACTACGTACTGCAGCTTTCCCAAATTCACAGAGATGATTGGTCCTATGAGCGCTCCAGACCTATCAAATTACAGAATTGTCAGAATTCAAATATGGCCATCACAGCCCAATTGCTTATTTTCTTTCATGCGCGATAACTCAACAACAACATACTGCAGCTTTCCCAAATTCAGAGGGTGATTGGTGCCTATATTGGGACTTCTGACCTATTGAAATACAGACTTGCTCAAAATCAAATATAGGAAACAGAGTACATCAGTAATTTTCAGTTGCACACATTATTTCAGACATATCTTCTTTAATATTATTTGAACAAGTAGGATTTTTTCCCTCATGCATATGGATAAAAACCTAATTCTGTTTGTCATATTTTTTAACTTTAACCTAAACTTTTCACCCATATGTAAACTAGTCCAGCACTACTAGAAATGTGGGACCATTGTCCTACCACATCTAGTTTCTTATGTAGCCTGACCTTTCGTATTCCTATATTCTACTTACTCAACCTCCCTTTCCTGATCCACCCCTCTCTATCCAGATATCCTGCTTACCCACCCCTCTCTATCCAGATATCCTGCTTACCCCCCCCTCTCTATCCAGATATCCTGCTTACCCATCCCTCTCTATCCAGATATCCTGCTTACCCACCCCTCTCTATCCAGATATCCTGCTTACCCCCCCTCTATCCAGATATCCTGCTTGCCCACCCCTCTCTATCCAGAAATCCTGCTTACCCATCCCTCTCTATCCAGATATCCTGCTTACCCCCCTCTCTATCCAGATATCCTGCTTACCCACCCCTCTCTATCCAGATATCCTGCTTACCCATCCCTCTCTATCCAGATATCCTGCTTACCCCCCCCCCCCCCCCTCTATCCAGATATCCTGCTAACCCACCTTTCTCTATCCAGATATCCTGCTTACCCCCCCCCCCCCCTATCCAGATATCCTGCTTACCCCCCTCTCTATCCAGATATCCTGCTAACCCACCCTTCTCTATCCAGATATCCTGCTTACCCCCCTCTCTATCAAAATATCCTGCTTACCCCCCCCCCCCCCATCAAGATATCCTGCCTACCCACCCCTCTCTATCCAGATATCCTGCTTACCCCCCCCCCTCTCTATCCAGATATCCTGCTTACCCACCCCTCTCTATCCAGATATCCTGCTTACCCATCCCTCTATCCAGATATCCTGCTTACCTACCCTCTCTATCCAGATATCCTGCTTACCTCCCCCCCTATCCAGATATCCTGCTTACCCCCCCTCTCTATCCAGATATCCTGCTTACTCCCCCCCCCCCCCCGTCTCTGTCAAGATATCGTGCTTACCCCCCCCTCTCTATCCAGATATCCTGTAAACCTACCCTTCTCTATCAAGATATCCTGCTTACCCACCCCTCTTTATCCAGATATTCAGCTTATCCCCCCTCTCTATCCAGATATCCTGCTTACCCCCCCCTTTCTCTATCCAGATATCCTGCTTACCCACCCTTCTCTATCCAGATATCCTGCTTACCCACCCCTCTCTATCCAGATATCCTGCTTACCCCCCCCCCCCTATCAAGATATCATGCTTACCCCCCTCTCTATCCAGATATCCTGCTAACCCACCCTTCTCTATCCAGATATCCTGCTTACCCCCCCCCCCCCCTCTGTATCCAGATATCCTGCTTACCCCCCCCCCCCCCCTTCTCTATCCAGATATCCTGCTTACCCCCCCCCCTTCTCTATCCAGATATCCTCTTACCCCCCCTCTCTATCAAGATATCGTGCTAACCCCCCCCCCCCCCATCCAGATATCCTGCTTACCCACCCCTCTATCCAGATATCCTGCTAACCCACCCCTCTCTATCAAGATATTCTGGTTATCCACCCCTCTCTTTCAAGATATCCTGGTACCAATTCCTTTAGTCCAGATATTCTGCTTATCCGGCATTCCTTCTATCCAGATAACCAGCTACTATGGTTTCGGCAGACTTTTGCAGTTGTATACAAACCTTGTACACATGATAACTCAAAGCTTTTTCATACAGTTTTATACATCATAGGTCAGATCTGCTAATTTTGGTTTTATGACCCTTATAACTTCAGAAGTATACATATTTGTGATGAAAAATTGTTTCAACCAAGTTCCTGGAAGAACTGAAAACTTGTGACCTTGATCTTGGTTGTCATGACGAAATCTGGAAGATTTCAATATACATGTATGCTTCTGAAGAAAAGGAGATTTGTCCAATTGTCTAGGGATACCTGTGACATCTCCAATGCCAGAATTAGGGTTGGGACATTATACGATATCTGGAATTATCATGATATCTGACAGCTGCGATAATTGTATTGTTAACTTCCCTATTATTGTGATATCATAATATGCTTGTTTTTCCACAGTTTTAGAACACACACATACCCTTTTAGGGTTAAAAACAAAAGATTATGACATCACCAGGGTCTTTCTGTGTTCAGAAAATTATATATTTTCAAGGATAACATTTATTTTATCCCCGACAAAGTCGGGGGATAATATGTTTTCATACCAGTCCCGCCACTGCCGCCGCTGCCGCATATAGATCTTGTTGGCGTGGTAACTCAAAAAATGTTTCACGGATCTTTACCAAACTTGGTATATTTATACATATATGGGTGAGAGGATGACGCCTATTTAAAATAAGGTCATGACCTTTACTAGGAGAGTGTACCTGACCTTGAATATTGCCATATATGGTGAAAATTACACAAAATCATTAATATCTCAATAAGGGATGCAAGGATTGGTCCAAAAATCAACTTGACCGAAGATCTTGGATAGTATTGTCATGTACCAGAAACTGGTGGCACCACCTGTTAATGTTTTACTTGTTTTGTGCCGCATAATACCCCCATCATTGCCACTTAACAGTACTGTGAGCATTATAAGTCAAAAACTAATGGACAGATTTCTTTCATATTATGCATATACATAGACATGGGTTAGGGGATGATGTATATATGATTTGGGGTCATGAACTTTCCTATGAGAGTGGCCTTGACCTTGAATATTGCCATATATGGTGAAAATCACACAAAATCATTAATATCTCAGAAAGGGATGCATGGATTGGTCCAAAAATCAACTTGACCGAAGATCTTGGATAGTGTTGTCATGTACCGGAAACTGGAAGCGCCACCTATTATTCTTTTACTCGTTTTCGTGCCGTTTAATTCCCCATCATTGCCACTTAACAGTACTGTGAGCATTATAAGTCAAAAACTAATGGACAGATTTCTTTCATATTATGCATATACATAGACATGGGTTAGGGGATGATGTATATTGAAATTGGGGTTTTGACCTTTTCTATGAGAGTGGTCTGATATTAATTGTTGCTGAAGATGGGGGGCCTATTCTTAAAGGGGAGGGGGGATTTATTGTCTGGGGATACTATGGCACCTGAGGTGCCAAGAAAAATCTAGTTTTAATATGGGTATGTTCAAAATGACAGTGGTGGACAAACTGACAAAATCACATTCTCTGAAAACTGGTGATTTGCCCGCTTATAATTAGTCAGACATGGTAGATGGCACTGACATTTGTGATATGGCGACAAATGCTGGAATACTCATGCCAGATGCAGAAACTTATATTACGATACCATGATATATCGCGATAAGTTTATTATCATGATATAGAAAAGTGATATCCTCCCACCCCTAGCCAGAAATGTCTAGTTTGAACTCCATGCTTTTTGTTTTCTTTTGTTTTGTACTAATTTGCTTGAACTGGTAAATGTTGTAGTGAGAAAAAGCTGTATTTCATGTATTTTATTTCAGAAAGGAAGAAGGATTTAGCCAAGTTCCGTGGCCTTCTGGATATTCTGACAGATTCCAACAAGAGGTACTGGTCTTATCATATAAATCAAATCTTAACATATAAAACTAATCTGGATCATGCTGTAAAATAGAATGACTCTCATGATGCCACTCAAAGGTTAGAAAAGATAACACAGACTGACCTGTTACTTTATGTTTACAGTAGACATTAGATTATTTCTAAGAACGGTCAGATGTATTATGATTAATAAGTTCAGCCACATTGATTGGTGAGATATTCATTCCCTTCCTTTGTTGAATATTAAATAATTTATAAACATTTTTAATTAAAAAATGAACAATGAGTACCCATCAGTGACATGAATTTTTGTTTTAGATTACACTTGACCAAGCTACTCAAGTGTGAGGAGGCTTTGGAAAAGTATGGATTTGGTATCTCTCCCAAAAAGGTAGGAAACAAATTATATAAGACTAATGTTCTCAAACTCCTCCAAGTTCTTAAACTCCTCCAAGTTCTCAGATGAGTTGAAAACTGGTGGACTTGATAATATTCTTCTCCTGTACAACCTGTATAAACCAGTCATGATTGATTCAGTCTCATATGTATGGGACCCATCACTTAAGAAAGAACACTGTCGACTTTGGTGTCAGAAGGTGAAAGGTCAAGATCACATCTACAGCTAATCTCAATTTGGCTTTCAGATGATAAAGTTCCTGAGTGAGCGCCATGACCCATGGGTCACTTGTTCTCCAGTATATATCTAATGCAGTCATTATTTATTCCTGATACACCATTATGAACAACACAAAACACAAAAAATGAACAAGAATATTTAAAATATTTTATTGATCAAACAAATCGAGCTAACAAATGTAATTGTTATGTGGTTCTGTGGCTTCATCTATTCTTCAAGAATATATATATATATATATATATATATATATAAATATATATATATATATATATATATATATATATATATATATATATATATATATTTATAAATATTTAAAACAAAAGTTATAGTATTTTGCATTTGCTAAAATTTTCCAAAATTCAGCTGAGCGACATGACTCATGAGTCCCTGGTTTTCCTGTAATTTCAGCTAAGTACTACTAGGATTAAAAAATAATATATTTTGATTTAATGGTTGAGCCCAGCCATCACAGAACCAATTTTGGTCTTCACAGCCCTGGGGACTTAGGCACAGCACACTTGATCTGGGCAACCCCAAAACCGGGTCATTTTGTGTGTAACGTTGAGCTGTCGATCAAAATGGCCGTTCCCTGCCAAACTGTCTGGCATGTTGCCAACCACAACATCAAAATTAGGTCAAAGAGATTCGTCAAGGACCATCGAAGTGTTACGATGGGTTGAAATACTGATTAAATGGGAGATATTACCATGTTTTCCTGCGATTTACACTTTTTATGGCCTTGATAGCAACCAGCAATGTCTGGTTTCTGCTGACAGAACTGTAAATCAATGCAACTGATATGAAATCGCCACTTGGCAGGCATATTCGATATTACCCATGTTATTCCTTACTGCATCTCTTACAAATTTTTTTCACTAGTTGAAGCATGAAATATCTTTTGTTTTGGTCTTTAAAATGATTTTGGGACACCATGTTGTTTTGACTATAGTAACAAAAGGATAAAATGACAAAACCAATAGATCAGCACCACGATTTGAAAGGAATGCTTGTTTAGCATAGTCTGCTTTACCATGTTTATGAAAGACTTGTCGGGGAAAATTCTCAGAGCTAGTCAGGGATAAGCATATCACCATATGGCAGCGGTTCTCTAAAGGTCTTACACTTGCCATTTGTAGCTTGTCACAAATGATATGTCAAGTTTCATAAACAACAACAAGACTTGCATGTGACTTCTTTATTTATTATGTGCATATATTAATAATATGTCAGGCGGCGCTAGAGTGATTTTCATTCACCTCTGAGGTCAGCCAATTTGTTACACCAGTTCGTCATGGTTTACAGGCAGATCATTAGGCCTGTGCATAAGCAAGATTGGATTTTAGGCCATGCTATTTTGGAACAAATTTTCTGGCTTTTACTTGATAATATACTTTAATGTGAATTGTTGACAACAGCTTCTAGAGGTCCTGAGTGCTTTCTGATACCAGCCAGGCCTGGCCGCCAGTAAGACAGGTAGACTAAGTGCCAGAGAAGGCAGTGTGACTGTCTCACTTTTATGCCTATTTAGTAGCATATTTTTCCTGGTATCATGACTATTTATTTTGTCCTCCAGGTATTTATAATGGCATCTTGGTTTACTGATTGTCTTTGTTTTTGCTTATCGTAGGGTTTGTTCATTCATGTAATATTTGGTTGGTATTGCTGTGTGATATTTACTTGTATTGTGACTTGTATTTTGACTTATATGATGTAATATGCATTTTGACTTCTGGTACATCATTTATTATTGGTGCAGAGTGGCAGTACAGTGACCACGGCCTTGACCACGACATCAGCCACCACGACACTCGTCTCTTCTATCAAGGGTGCTGAGCAGCAACATATGTGTCAACCGCTGCTGGATGCCATAGTGGCCCACATTAAGTCTCCGCTGCTCAACCACACTCTGAAGCGCACTTTTGGTCCTGTGGTTGAAGCTCTGCATGGAACTATCCCCAGGTCAGTGTGTGCTGGTGTAGGTCGCTTCACTTGGGTCAAACTTGTATGTGAAAGCCAACAGATTTAAAGTTGTTTAAGTTGCATTTATGTTATTTGAATAAAAATGTAAGAGAATTTGACTCATCTTCTCCTGTTTTTTGATAATTTATGAATTTATGAGTTTTAATGATTTGATCATTCTGATAAGTCCTTTAGCACAGTCAAAAACACAGTTGATGCATTTGTGTAAGAATCCACCAGTGTTCTCCCAGGTAGCTGTAAACATAGTCTGCCAAAACTTTGATGTTTTTAATTGGAGTCTGTATAGGCAATTACATCTCTGTCGACATAACAGGGACTGAACTAGCGCCAGATCGGCCCTCTGACATTATGGCCAGCTTACTGGCTTGCCAGAGTGCCTGGACATCTAACTCTCAGGATCGCATTATAAGGCCCCACGAGGATGCAAATATTTTTGTCATTTTTGACAACGCCTCATTGCTTACAAGTATTGTGTCACTTCAAATAAACCCACTAGACCTTTTATTAAGTTTCTTATCTCTCCAACGACACCTACCATGTGTGTGAAATATTCCGTTATAACCCAATATATTCTTATATTGTTCTGCATGTACGGGAGATTTCTGCCTACGGTCTGCCTGCTGACTGTATGCGGAGATAGGGTTATAAAGTGTGGCGTGGACTTGCAGGGCGGTTCTAAATTTGGCTTGTGTCACGACTCAGTAGGGGGCCCTAACTGAGTCATGTTTGTCACGGCTAGGACTGAACCAGTTTTAAATAGACTTAATAATACACATTTCCAACCCTTAACAGAATACTAAATAAGTAATACTTGCTTGTTGTTCTTTGTGTATTTGAAAAAATGTAAGGCTGAATCATCACTGCAAACTGCCCTGCATTCAGTACATCTCCAGGTAGACTTCTACATTACCTTGTGATTTCCTATAAACAAGACACAGCCAATCTGAAGGTGACAACAATTCTATGTGGGCCTACTCTTCAAGAATACATACAGTTTGCCAGTGAGGATACCAGCTTTGCATCTTTTCTTGCCCACAAGTTACCATTTAGTAAGAAAGGGGTATGAATATTGAGTTTATGGAAACTATTTAAGCTGGTTAGTACTATACTTTGTGGATTAAAGGTTGTGTAATATCGGGTCTAACGCAGCTAACAGTGCTGTAGATGTTCACGTAACATTGATACATGTTGTTTCACCATGATCAGTATAATGATACAAGTGCTTTCACTTGTTCTCTGTGTTTGATTTCTAACAGACCACAGAGCCCTCCAGCCAAGAAGCCACACTTAGAGGAGGATGGCAGTGACATCCCAGATCTCTTGCAGGCAGAGATAACACGTCTTGGACAGAGATTTAGAGTACAGCTGGATCCTCTCAAACTTCCTGGCTCCAAAGATGTCCATTTGATATGCTCCATAGGTAGGAGTCCATCTTAAAGTCATGAACATAATATCTGGGTGCCTGTTTAACTGTTGAGGATGTTTGTACTTGTATGGGATTCCTGAAGTTTATATTAGGATTACCCTGATTTTGTGCGGTGGATATAAATGGTAAAATCAAGCCAAAGGATTTGTTCTGATATTTATTTTTAATTTTACTTGGCCCCCTCCCAACCATTTTCAGTGCCATCATCTGTCATCATCAGTCTTCATCTGTAGGATATCTTGTTAATGCGATAACTTTTGAAGGGCCATATATTTTTTCCTGCAATTTGAAACACAAATTGCATCTACCAAAATCTTGAACAAGTTTGAAAACCAGTGACCTTCACCTTGTTTTTCAAGGTCAAAGCTGCTGAAATGTAAAATTATTGTGAAAAAGTCCAAAATTATTTTTGAGCTCAGCTGACTATGAGTCATTATTATTGTGAAAAAGGCCAAAATTATTTTGAGCTCAGCTGACTATGAGTCATCTGAGCTATAGCAGTGTCCTTTGTTGTCTGGCCAGCTGGTCATCCATCTGTTAACAGGGCATGTTTTGAAACTGTTGGACCTACAAATCTGAAATTCATCATACAGTAAGATGTCCTTACATTGTCCTACTAAACCCAAAAATGGGTCAGTGCGACTTTGTTCCTTCAAGAAATTTAGGAAAAACCTCAATTTGCAATAAAAAAACTATTGTTACACTTCAAAACTGCCTTATATTTAAACCACAAGAGCTGTTTTGTTCTTCTTTGGGTAAAATGTGGGGGAGACATATAGTATTTATTCTGTCGTGGCATTATTTTCTGTGTCATATCTTGTGAACATGATAACTTTTGAACGACTCTTATGTTTTTCATGGAATTTTAAATTTAAATTGTTTCTATCAATATCTTGGATGAGTTTAATAACCAGTGACCTTGACCTCCATCATCAAGGTCAAATAGGCCAAAATAGAATGATTTTGTGTATCACATAACTATTGAAGAATTGCATATTTTTTTCTCAAATTTGGAACACTAATTGTTTTAATCAAGTTCTTTGAGGATCTCGAAAACTGGTTACCTTTACCTTGATCTTCAAGGTCAAATCAGCCAGAATCAAAAGTATTTGTGAACATTATATCTTTTGAACCATCCAATATATTTTCATGAAATTCAACTTGTGAAATGTCTCTACCAATATCTCAGACAAGTTAAAACTAAGGTAGCCTTTACCTTCATAATTAAGGTCAAATTTGGTGAAATAAAAAGTTTTTAGCTCAGCTTACTGTAAGTCATTGGATAGTTTTGTTGTAAACAAGACTGGTGGCACCATCTACAATAATTTTTGCACAGTATATATCCCTGCTTATTTCTCAGGGGTGATTTTACATATCTGCCTGAAATTTTGCATGTCCATACATCTTTGATGGCTTTCTCTACACAAGACTGGTGGTGCCACCTACAATCATTTTATGTTGTGTGCACCCATGCCAGTATTTCAGCAGTGTCGTTTTTGTAATTGGTGCTTGGACTCAGGTTTAGTTCTTGCATTGAACATATACATGTCACACTTGTACTTGAAAAATAACAGGCCAGCTTGGAAGCATTGTACCTGATGTTTATCCCATTGCACAGGTTCACATTAGGCCTGTAGGCCTTGTTACCTTCAAGGTCAACTTAAGCTGAGCAGCATGACCCATGGGTCCATTGTTTGTGAACCCCATAACTTTTTAATTATTGCCCATTTTGTCCTTTAATTTGACACATGTTTCAACCAAGATCTGTATGTGAGTTTGAAAACTGGTGACCTTGGGCAGGAGCTTCAAGGTCAAATCTGCCGAAATGTAAAATTTTAATGTACCCCATACCTTATGAAATATTGCATGATTTTGATCTTGATTTTCAAGTTCATATCTGCCGAATTATAGGATTATTGTGACCTTATCTGGTCTTTTCTTCCAGTCAGAGAAGTGATATCTGTAGATTTACATGTTTTCCAAGACAAAAAAATTTGACCCCTCATTTTTCTTGGATAGCCCAAGGGTTTGGGGGGGGGGGGGGGGGAGGGGATGGATGAGAGACATATATGACCTGTTTTCTAGTTAATATTGTAATAAGTGTAAGTCATGAATGGTGTGCCAGCAGTGAGAATAATACACATTTCATTACAGTAATTTCCAAAATAAGCAAGTCTAATGGTTTTAAATGATGTGATATTATATTGTAATTTCAGATGACAAAAATCTGCCTGCAGTTCCTCCAATTTCTGTGACAGTTCCCAGCAACTATCCAGATGCCAGTCCTATCTGCTGCACAGACCAAGCACAGGATGGTAAGTCATAATGGCCAGCCGTGCTGAACCCACTAGGCAGTGTGGGGAATACATAACCACCTGTCATAATGAACCAGCAAGGCAGTGTGGAGTATACATAACGACCTGTCATAATGCACCAGCCAGACATTGTAGAGAATACATAACCACCTGTCATAATGCACCAGCCAGACATTGTAGAGAATACATAACCACCTGTCATAATGCACCAGCCAGACATTGTAGAGAATACATAACCACCTATCATAATGCACCAGCCAGACTTTGTAGAGAATACATAACTACCTGTCATAATGCACCAGCCAGGCAGTTTGGAGAATACACAACTACCTGTCATAATGAACCAGCCAGACATTGTAGAGAATACATAACCACCTGTCATAATGAACCAGCCAGGCATTGTGGAGAATACCTACCTACCTGTCATAATAAACCAGTCAGGTAGTGTGAAGAGATCATAACCAACTGTCATAATAATCCTACCAGGCATTGTGAAGAAAACATATCCAACTGTCATAATGCACCAGCCAGATATTGTAGAGAATACATAACCACCTGTCATAATGCACCAGCCAGACATTGTAGAGAATATAGCCACCTGTCATAATGCACCAGCTAGACATTGTAGAGAATACATAACCACCTGTCATAATGCACCAGCCAGACATTGTAGAGAATACATAACCACCTGTCATAATGCACCAGTCAGACATTGTAGAGAATACATAACCACCTATCATAATGCACCAGCCAGACATTGTAGAGAATACATAACCACCTGTCATAATGAACCAGCCAGGCAGTGTGGAGAATACCTACCTACCTGTCATTATGCACCAGCCAGGCAGTGTAGAGAATACATAACCACCTGTCATAATGCACCAGCCAGACAGTGTGGAGAATACATAACCACCTGTCATAATGAACCAGCCAGGCAGTGTGGAGAAAACCTACCTACCTCATAATGCACCAGCCAGGCAGTGTTGCAAATACATGACCACCTGTCATAATGCACCAGTCAGGTAGTGTAGAGAATATATAACCACCTGTCATAATGAACCAGCCAGGCAGTGTTGGGAATACATAACCACCTGTCATAATGCACCAGCCAGGCAGTGTGGAGAATACCTACCTACCTGTCATAATGAACCAGCCAGGCAGGGTTGAGAATACATAACCACCTGTCATCATGAACCAGCCAGGCAGTGTGGAGAAACATAACCACCTGTCATAATGCACCAGCCAGGCAGTGTAGAGAATACATAACCCCCTGTCATAATGCACCATCCAGACATTGTAGAGAATACATAACCACCTATCATAATGCACCAGCCAGACATTGTAGAGAATACATAACCACCTGTCATAATGCACCAGCCAGGCAGTGTAGAGATTATATAACCACCTGTCATAATGAACCAGCCAGGCAGTGTTGGGAATACATAACCACCTGTCATAATGAACCAGTCAGGCAGTGTAGAAAAACATAACCACCTTTCATAATGCACCAGCCAGGCAGTGTGGAGAATACCTACCTACCTGTCATAATGCACCAGCCAGGCAGTGTAGAGAATACATAACCACCTGTCATAATGAACCAGTAAGGCAGTGTAGAGAATACCTACCTACCAGTCATAATGAACCAGCCAGGCAGTGTTGAGAATACATAACCACCTGTCATAATGCACCAGCAGGCAATGTGAAGAATACATAACCACCTTTCATAATGAACCAGTCAGGCAGTGTAGAAAAACATAACCACCTGTCATAATGCACCAGCCAGGCAGTGTGGAGAATACCTACCTACCTGTCATAATGAACCAGCCAGGCAGTGTTGAGAATACATAACCACCTGTCATAATGCACCAGCAGGCAGTGTGAAGAATACATAACCACCTTTCATAATGAACCCAGCCAGGCAGTGTGGAGAATACATAACGACCTGTCATAATGCACCAGCCAGACATTGTACAGAATACATAACCTCCTGTCATAATGAACCAGCCAGGCAGTGTGGAGAATACCTACCTACCTGTCACAATGATCAGCCAGGCAGTGTGGAGAATACATAATGACCTGTCATAATGAACCTGCCAGGCAGTGTGGAGAATAGATAACATGTCTGTCATGTTCAAGCAGACAGGCGGTATTGTGAATAGAAACCTTTTCTCATATTTAACCAAATGGTCATAGTGGTGAATAGAGAACTACCTGTCAGAATTAACCAACAAGGTAGTGTTGTGTTGATTACCTGTCTTGATGAAGTGTGGTGAAGTGGTTATGATTTACCAGCCAGTTGGAAATGAGATGTTTCTGTTACACGCCATCCTTCTATGCTTACTGTTAGCCAGGTATTGTTGTTATTTCAAAGATAAAAAAGTATTCAATTTTCTTAATGTGTGTACTGAAAAAATTTGGAGATTGATGTCATCCAATTTTTTTTTTTTTAAATAATCCTGCACTTTACCTTTGGAGGTTTCTGTGGTCTTCCTACTTTTGTGACATTCATATTCTGTTTGTTTGACATTTTATCAGCTTGATGTAGAAGTTAAAAATTCCTATAAATGGATTCATTTTTATGTGGTCTGATTTACAGATATGTTATTTGTACCATCATCTTGAATATGAAGCCTTTTTCAAAGAGAACACAGCCACACAATGTTACAGTCAATTTGTCATGTTTTCCAGAGTCCACGCCCTTCTTACACCTGGTGCAGAAAGAACTGTCAGAGAAGCTGTTGAAACTACCCAACTGTTTCTCCATAACTGCTCTCCTTGATATGTGGGTCAGTAGTATTACTTTCTGTGCTATTATATAAAAAAGTAGGTACCATATTTCCTTGATCAGATGCCGGGCCTTAAATAGTTGCCTGCCTTATATAGTCGCCGGGGCAAAACAATGTCTCAGAAATATAAACCCTACCCTTAGATAGACGCTGGTCTTGTTAAGAGGCCGGGTGTTGGAGTAGTTTCCATGTTTGCCGCCAGATGTCTTTTCCTGTCACTGCAGTTGGTGCATTCACAGGTCAGATTGACCAGAGATTGTTGTATGAATTTCTGTTTGCGTTTTTATTGATAATATGTTTAATTCTTCAATAAATCTTTCTTTTTTCTTATATGCATACCTGTTTCCATAAGGGACTCCAGATATTCCCTGTTTATCTACCATGATTAAAGCCGATCACCAATCCTAGTAAATCCTACACAAATATGTCAGCAGTGAGAAGGCTAACACTATTGCTGCTGTCAAGCTAGGTGATAGTAGTACCACCTGACACAAGCGGTACAACTTGGTATGGTGAGTCTCTACCTCATGGATGGTTATATAGAACTGTTCAAATATGTTAGGACGCATATTTCTTGTGTAGCATGAAGACACCAAATAATGGTGTCAGATGGTGAAATTTGTAGTTACTGTCATGCCAAATTATGCCCCTTGCTTTCATTTTTAGCTCAGCTGACTATAAGTCATCTGAGCTATAGTCGTGGTCCATTGTCCGTCGTCCGTCCGTCTGTCCGTCCGTCCGTCCGTCCGTCCGTAGATATGGCACGTTTTGAAACCGTAAGACCTAGGAATCCAAAATTCAGCATAATGTTAGATGTCCCCAAGATCTCCTACCAAGCCGAAAACTGGGTCTCTGCGACTTCGTTCCTTTGAGAAATTAAGGAAAAACCTCAATTTTTTATTAAAATCCTATTTTCACACTTCAGGACTGCCTAATATCAAAACCACTCATCTGTTTTTCCTCATATTTACCATAAATATTCTTCTATATAGTTCCTATGTACATGCCAGAAATTAAGTCTGTTAAGTATAAATTCTTTAAGTTATGGGCCCAAACATAATGGACTTTGTAAAAAATCAGGAAAAATATTTACTCACTTAACATGAAAAATTTTGAAACTAGAGTCTGTTTTCCCAAGTATATAACTATGTTTAATTAAGATTCAATTGTTTACCCAAAATTAGATCTGAATTTTGTAAATTTTTTAAGTAATTAGCATAAAAATAAAATCAGGACCTTAAATTTTGCCCAACTTTGACCATGGCACGTTTTTTTCCTGTAAGCACCATTGATTTAATTTTCACAGCATGTGAACATAAATATTTAATTTGGTTAAATCTGAAATTTGGAAGTAAAAGCTTGAAAATTAAGCTAGTTATTGATTTTTTTCTTGAGGCTCTATTGTAGTCATTTGCTTTGTTTACAGATTACAGATGCAGGGTCCCACTCCAGGTCACTGGAAGTCAGCTATGCCAGAGTTTCTGATTTGTTACAGTCACTGGGGGAGATCCCCTGCTGTGACAGGTGTACAGTTATTCTCATATCACCACCCCAATGACCCCCCCCCCCCCGCAAACACAACCCACCAAGTGTTATGCAGTATTGTTATTGTTTTCACTGTATCTCCTTAATTGTAATGCTGCTTCCACTCTGATATGCAAAAACTTTCCTTGAAAAAGTAATTCAAGGTGTAATCCAGAAGATGCAATGTTGTGTAATGTAGCATTTTTAAAGAAATCATTTTTCTTTTAAATGATTTTACCAATCATAATGGAACCCATCAGTATGCTTTAATTATGATAAAATATGAAGCACATTATGGATAAATAAAGACACAATTAAAAATTATAAAATCTAAATTCAAGTATTTTTTTTAGATATTTATTGTTTTGCAGATTTAAAAGATATATTTTTGTGGTAAAAAATAAATAAACATTTGTATGCATGATGTGGTGTTATCTGACAAGATTGAGATTTATGATGATGCAATTGAGAATTATGAATCAACTTTTATATTCAGATATATATGTTATATTGAAAATGTATAGAAATATAAACTTAAATTAAAAAAAAAATTGATGTGATAAAAAAATGAGGATTTATTACAAACATTTGTTCATTATTTTCCTGCCTCAGCAGAATTTGAGATTAGGCTTTGTTTGCCATGTTTTATGTTGTTAATTAGTTATATTTCAACTGTATACATTTCATAAAAAAAAAACATATTTAATAATATATATTATACAAAAATAAAAGATTCGATTGAACAAATGTGTAAACTACTGAAATGTCAACAGTTAATCGAAAAGCCAGCTAATGGTCATGGTAACTGTACAGATCATTTGTTCACAAACTGCTCACATGCTTCAGTTTCAACATTAGGAAACACATGGTCAGGTCACAAAATATTATTTGCAACAATTTCTTGCTCATCAATACAAACCAATCATATAAACCAACCATGGCCTTTATTACCTCTTCCTCTTACACTTTATCTCCATTTGATATTATTTTAGATTTTTACCTTCAAGGTTAACTTCAGCTGAGCACAGTGACCCAAAGGTCCCTTGTTGAAGTGCTTTTCAGCGCATTTCCAATGTTCCAAAAAAAACACGGTTCTAAAGATATGAATAGTATTCACTCTTGTCAACAACTACACATTCAGTGGAATATTCCCAGCAGTAAATGTCACATACCAGTATATATATGTAGGTCTGAAATGCTTGAATATGCTATGTGAGCTTAATCCGTTGAAAGTCTGAAAGAAAGTGTAATGAAAACATTTTACACAGTGCCATAATACCTTCCACCCCCCGTATTTCTTTGGAACCAGTATTACCAGTTGTATACTTGGTGCACAGTTAATGGAAGAGTCACCCCCTGTTCAGTATATACCACTACCACGTCGGAAACTCTTGAATATGCTGTGTCAAGCTGAATCATTTAAAAGATGGGAGGAAAGTGTCATGAAAATGATTTACACTGTGTCATTATAAGTACATCCCCCCCCCCTGTATTTTGATGGAACTAATGTTACCAGTTGTAGGTGGTGCACAGTTTATGGAAGAGCCTCCCCGTCTTCAGAGGGAAACAATGTTACCAACTGCATGCGGTGTAAACTAAATGGAACAGCCACATGAAACACCCGGGCACCCTGTGTACCCGGTTTCATGAGGCTGGCACAGATAGATTCTTGCGGACAACTGCAAGATCTCCTGTGTGATTCCCCATAAATTTTTATTATGGTGTTTGATTGTGGAGATCGTGCATGTCCAGTATCCCTATGGCATCTGAGGATATTTCATAAACACAGTCTGTGTACTGGCATTGTTTTCAATTGACCTATCCATGAACTATATGTGACCTTAATCGCATATTCATTCAGTGAATAATCATAAGCATTGGACTAATGAGCAACCAATCAGGTGACCTCAAACATTGAAAAATCATCTGAAAAAAATAAAATTTTGCATAATTTGACAGAGCTCTGTCAAACAAAACACGTGTAGCCTGTAAAACCTACCAGAATCCATGTCGGCATGTTTCCAAGATATATTTTTATACAAAGAAGACAATATAAAAAATTCTAGGCTATAGGTTGCAGGAGCCATTCCTCCGACTACTGAGTCAATAATAATGTCTTACCTGGCACGTAATTCGTATGGGACAAATAATCCAAAATATTGCAAGACAGAACTCATAATGACTGCGAAATAGTAAAAAATGGTCAGGTGATACGAGTTGATGACGTCAGTCAATACGAGGTCATGTGACATCGACCTTTGTGCCGTCATTATTATATTATTAGCAGCTCTCTCTACCATTGGCATGGAAGACCTTCTGTGTAGAAGCGTTCTGCTGACTCATTATAATAATAAGTTAAAAGGGCAGAGCATTAGGGCTGTGGTGGACAGGTCAGTTGTGTCCCCACAGGTGCTTGAATCTTTATTTGTATAGATATTGGCTTGAATGATGTTAAAAAATCTTTATCAACAGTCACCTAGCCTGTACTCAGCATTACCACACGATAAAATGCCTGTACATTGTTGTTAGCTCAGCTGACTTTAAGTCAACTGAGCTAAAACGATGGTCCTTTGTCGCTTTCCATCCTTCCATTAAACTGGCACTTTTTGTAACCATTGATATACGGATCTGAAAATCTGAAATCTCCTACCATACTGGAAATTAGATTACTACAACTTTGTTCCTTTGAGATATTAAAAAAAACTCAATTTTCCATTAAAAACCCATTGTCACACTTCAAGACTGCCTGATATCAAAACCACTGATCTGTTTTTGATCATATTTAACAAAAATATTCCTCTATATATTTCCTATATATATATACCATAAATCAGGTCAGTAATGTGTAATTTCTTGAAGTTATGGGCCGAAATTATGCACATTGTAAAAAATCAGGAAAGCTATTTACTCACTTTACATGAGAAATGTTGAAGCTTGAGACTTTTTTCAGGAACTTTACCTTATTATGTTGTTTTCATTGCCATTGTCTGTTGTCCTCAGTTAAAGCAGGGTATAAAAAAATAATGCCTAGGCATCTGATCAAGGATGTATAGCATATGAAATGAGTTATTACACACCTACGAGTGTTTCATGTGGCTTGAATTACAGCCTGGTATTTTAACTTTTACCAGCATTAGTTCCTGGTTTATCAGATGACTAATGTTCTTTGTAAACCTCTCAAATAAAGGTTCATTGTTTAGCTCAGCTGACTTCCATGATAAATAAAGTAGGGTGCATTTTTGTCTTGTTTATTCCTGTGACATTTGTTGGATGGTAAATGTCACTAATTTGAAGCTTACATTTCAGGAGATGAGCATCAGAAGAGCATGTGCTCAGGATATTCTCTGAGATGTTCCTATAGAGCTGAACAAGCAGCAGGCCGGGGGACCAGATAGAGGACGGGCTGTCTCTGGGTGCTTATGGCATCGATGCTTGATCTGGGAGACTGTATCTTGCTGCCTGGTCCAGCAGACTGTACCCAGCAGTCTTCATGCTTAGTTCCTCTTGTGGGAAAAGAACCAGGGACCTTAATTTACATACAGCGGTGCCTGAATCAGTGAGCTATGTCCCACCAGTATTGTGCTGTGTCCCTCCAGTATTGTGCTGCAGTATTGGGTGTTTGTGATGTTTACCTGATGGATTGGACACTGCTCAACACAATGGCCAGGGGCTGTCTCTTAAAGCCAACTGTTCACTTAACTTTTCTATGTTATTTCTGGCTTAATTTGCATACATATGTGGGATCAGCGTTTTCTGCCCTATTTTTAGCTCAGCTGACTATAAGTCATCTGAGCTATAGTCGTGGTCCTTTGTTTGTTGTCCGTCCGGCCAGTTTGGCTGGACGTTAACAGGGCACATTTTGAAACCGTTTGACCTACAAATCCAAATATTTGCATACCATTAGATGTCTTAAAAATCTCCTACCATATAGAAAATTAGGTCATTAGAACTTCTTTCATTAGAAATATTAAGAAAAACCTCCGTTTTCCATAAAAAAGCCATTGTTGCACTTCAAGACTGCCTAATATCAAAACCACTGATCTGTTTTTGATCATATTTAGTATTCATATTCTTCCATACATTTTCTATGACCATTCCTAAAATTTGGTCAGTATTGGCTATTATTTTGAAGTTATGGGCCCAAATATAATGCAGTTTTTAAAAAATCAGGAAATTTTTTTTCAGGAAAAATTAGATCTGAATTTTGCAAATTTTTCAAGTTATTAGCATAAATAAAAAATCAATACCTTAAATTTTGTCAAACTTTGGCTACGGCACATGTTTTCCCTGTAAGCACTGTTGATTTAATTTACAGCATATATACATAAGGATTTAATCTTTCAAAATCTGAAATTTCAAAGGAATTGATTTAAACAAGTAGCTTTTATTCAAGTTTTCATACACCATGTCAAGTGTTTTTTACATCTAGCCCACCTAGTAGTACAGCCTTCACTTGCTTTATGTAACCCACCCCAGGCATCTTGCCTTGGCTCAGCTTGGCCACTACTAGCAGGCTTCCCCTCTGCCTGCACCCCCCCCCCCCCCTCCCCAAGATGGTGTATTAACTAGATGAATGTTATAATTTTCTGTATTTTATTTTATTCTTGGCTATGCTACATTTTAGATTTTGTATTGTACCACCAGGGTACATTTAATTGTGTCCACAAAGTGGTGTATTGCCATGAAAGTGAATGTTCATCAGATAAGTAATTCCTTACTTCAGAAGAGTAAAAACTTCACCAGGTGTGAAATTGACTATTAATTCCAGTAATAAATTATAGCTGAGATAGTAATTAGCACATTGATATTGTTTGTCCCTCATTCAACCAACAGTGTGTATACTTTATTTGAAAAGCTTTTTTTATTTGATCAAATTTACTGAATCTTTTATTTTATTTCGTTGAATAAAATTAAGCATGTACTGAAAATTCCAATGTGCAAAACTTTTTAATAGTGATTCAAGGAATAATCTTGTAGATGCCATGTTGTGGCATAATTTTTTTTAAAATTCAGTTGAAACATTTGTGATTTAAAAATAATAAAATATATAAGTATGCATAATATGACCCAATATGAGCTACACTCTGGATATATAATGATTGCAACTTAGAATTCTAAAATTTTAACTTATATTTACAGTTTTTTATTACAAATTTATAAAACTTGTTAATAAAAAATGAATAAGATAAAAACTATTAATGGAAAAAGTGGATATGCTAAAAATAGGCTTATATATAAACTTAAATGCATTATTCCCTTGAAAGTGAAATAAAGGTAATAGTCCATTCTGTCTACTTGCCTGTCCATCTGTGAATTTTTCATATGCATCACAGTTTCTCAAATTTTTTACTATTTTTCTTTATGACAGTCTTGTCAGAGTATTAGTTTACTATCATATTTAGAGCTTTACTATAACCGAGCAGGAGGGCCCCTTTCCTCTTTGTTTCTCATATGCTTATATATATGAAAAACATTACAATAGAATATTTCGCATTTTTTGCATTTGCAAAAATTTCAAACTTCAGCTGAGTGCCGTGACCCATGGGTCCCTTGTTATAAAAGAATGGAGGGATTATTGTTAGTTGATAGACCTCTGATATTGGATTAGGCCCCTTTAAACATAACCAGTGTGTAGTTAGTTATGCTGAGCTATAGTACATGGCACTTCATCCATGCCTACTTGTTGCTGTTTGCAAGGCCCAGCAGATAATGGTAGTTGAGATAAAATCTCCTAAGTGGGCAGACGGGAGCCTCCACAGAGGTTCAGGTATGGTTTCTAGGAAACCCAAGACTAGGTCACAGTGACCTAATTTTTGTAAGCCATATGACAAGTGCTTCAAGACTAAGAATCTTGTTAGTAACCAAGGTTACACAGACAATATTTTTACTTGAAGAAATAATAAAATAACGGACCTCATCTGTAGTTCTGCATCTTGTTCTGTCCTCATGCAAAATATGAAAACATCTCCCACCCATGTCTGCAGTACTGCAGCAAACACAGCAAGATGTTAACGGGACAAACAGATTAGTCTGGATTTCTGAAGAATATTAAATTATTCAAGTGTCCACATGAAGTTTTAGCTCAGCTGACTGAAAGTCATCTCTATTTCCCATATACTTTGAGCTATGGGACTCGAAGTCCCCCCCCCCCCCCCCCCCCCTTGAAAAATTAGAAATTTGATACAAAAGCTCGAGTATCTAAATAACTAATGCATTGATCACCATGTTTTTTTGCATGCATATTCATCATAGAGGGTTTCATCAGTTTCTGCAGACTGGTGGGGCCACCTGGATATTTTCAATTTTTACGCATTTTTTTTTCTCAATTTTTGAGACCTCCAAAGATGTGGTCATCTGTTAACAGGGCACAAATCGTAACCATTGGACCTGGAATTTTCTAACTTGACATCCACAGTCTGCCTATATTCTATTTTTAATGCATTTTTTTAGCTCAGCTGACTGAAAGTCATCTGAGCTATAGCAATCACGCTTTGTCCGTTGTGCGTCCGGCCGTCCCTTAACAGGGCACAAATCGTAACTGCTGGACCTGGAATCTTCTCACTTGGCATCCTGGGAGGTCCATGAAAAATCTCCTAGGAACCTGAAATTAGGTTTCCGTAACTCGTATCCTCAGAGCAATTTGGCTTGTAAGTACTCCCCCCCCCCCCCCCCCCCCCAGAATAATTGTATCCCCAGACAAAGTCGGGGGATACTATGTTTTCATACCGGTCCCCAGGTTGCCAGTATTGGATGATCCATATAAATTTTGGGGTCACAAGGTCAAAGGTCAAGACCACAGGAGCTATCTGTCCAAAAATTAGTTTCTGGATGATAATTCCTGCTTTTATTGATGTATTGATTTCAACTTTGACTTATATATGTCCCATTGAAAATGCAAGACTCCAGTTGATTTTGGGGTCATGAGGTCAAAGGTCAAGGTCACAGGACACAGCTTTAAAAAGATTGTGGATGCATTTTCAGCCAAACATTCAAAAACACTCATCTGTTTTTCCTCATATTTACCATAAATATTCCTCTATATAGTTCCTATGTACATGCCAGAAATTATGTCTGTATTATTTAATTTAAAAAAGTTATGGGCCCAAACATAATGCATTTTGTAAAAAATCAGGAAAGATATTTGATCACTTAACACAAAAAATGTTAAAGCTATGGACCTTTTTTTCCAGTAATATAACTTTAAATAATCAAAATTAAATTGTGTACCCAAAATTAGATGAAAATCTTTTAAATTTTTTAAAATATTAATAAAAATAAAAAATTGGTACCTTAAATTATGCCCAAATTTGACAGTGGCACGTTTTTTTCCTGTAAGTACTTTGGATTTAATTTTCACAGCATGTTTTTGTTAGCATTTCAACTGTTAACACCAAAAATTTGAAACCAGTTGATCAAAAACTGTAGAATTTATTCAAGTTTTCAAGCACCATGTAACATATTGTTTACATCAAGCTAGTGTTATGCAGTTTGCAAGAGCTCAGCTCCCCAGCTTCAGCTTAAATTCGGCATACAGTTAGATGTCTCCAAAATCCCCTACCATGCCAAGAATTTGGTCACTAGGACTTAATACCTTCGAGATATTAATGAAAAACTTCATTTTTCCATTAAAAACCCATTGTTACACTTCAAGACTGCCTAATATCAAAACCACTGATCTGACTTTAATCATAAATAATATACATATTTTTCATTCTCTATGCACATGCCAGAATGATGTCAGTACTGCGTAATTGTTTGGGCCCAAACATAATGCACTTTGTAAAAAATCAAGAAATATATTTACTCCCTTAACAAGGGCACTGCTGAAGCTAGAGATTTTTTTGGTCAGGGATGTAACATTATTTAATCAAGATTCAATTGAATACCCAAAATTAGTTCTGAATTTTTCAAATTTTATAAGTTATTAGTATAAATATAAAATTAGTACCTTAAATTTTGCCCAACTGTGACTGTTTGTTTCCCATGAGCACTGTTGATATAATTTTCATATCATGCACACATAAGGATTTCAGCTTTTTAGCTTAGAAAGCTGAAAGAAATTGGCCAAAAATTGTAGCTTTTATTAATGTTTTTTATGAGACCCTGTCAGACTTTGGCTCTCTCCAGCCCCTCTTGAGTCACCTGTATTATGCATGCTTGAGGCGAGGCATACACGGAATCCAGGCAGCTTATGGCCAGCCACAGTTGATCCAGGTGTCCAACCCAACTCATCTAGTAGTTTTAACCAACAACAACAATAAACAATAAATTAATAAATTTTGAGTGGTTTTTAATAACAAATTAAAGAAAAATAGAAAAGGAATTTGTTAGTTTATAATAACAGGAAATTAACTTGCAGTTACTGATGATATAAGAATCTTGTATCGATGGGTAGAATGTCACGTATTCCAAATAACACCATGCAGTCACCTGTGGCATTTTTCAGTTCAATTTTAATGATGAAGTAAATCATATCATTCATTACTAATCATTAGGGATCATATGAAGGAAATTAATGATAGACAAAGATGCAGTTGATAATATTAATCTAGATTCCTACTGTGTCTAGTGTGTACATTGATGTGAAATTAGTTCAAAATGAATTTTTTTACAGTTATTTTTTAATATAAATAAAAGCCATAAAACCAGGTACTTATGATCATTATTTAAATTTGTGAATTTTGTATATTCTGGATTCTCAACACCATTGTTTGGTGAAAACTGCATAAATACCAGACATGGTGTGAATACTTTGTAATTGTATTTAAATACGAATATGATTATGTACTCCATTATAAAATTTCTTGCATAAAGAATGGGAATTCAGGTAAAAATGAAAGTATATGAATACTCGTGCAACTTTCAATATGTATTCATGAATGCATTCATGAATATATTCTTAAATGTTATTTTAATAATCATTTCAGTTATATTTCATATGATTCTCTTATTATTTTTAACAAGTGACCCATGGGTCATGACGCTCAGCTGACTGGGAAGAGATTCGCAAAAGGAAATTTTATCACCAGAATGGTAGTATATACCCATTCAACTGAAGCATCAAAAAGATTAACCAACAGGCCAAGATTTAGTCTGTATTTATATATCTCAAAAATAGAGAAAAATGTGTAAACTTTTAAAACTAGAATACGGGTAACCGACAAGTGACTACATGTATCTGCCAAAATCGGATAGTGAGGCATGGATTGAGTGGCAAGGGGAAATAGAGTGAGGTATGTTGCATATTAGCATGGATGTCTGCAGCCTAAATGTGTATGTAGGTTGTGCCACCTACCACAAATCCAGAAATCTGTCCAAGTTGTATACACCTGCAAAATTTTAGGCAGAAAAGTCAAACCACTACATGTATATGAGCGATTTTTGCCCATGGCAGACAAACAGACAAACACTGTGCAAAAATCTTTGCAGGTAACCCCTCCAGTTTTGTGTATGATAAAGACCTATGTGAGATCTAAACACATGCACAATTTTGGCCCAATCGGTCAAATGGTTCCTGAGATATGAGCTTGGATGTGTCCAGCGTTAACTAGAATGTAGGTGGTGCCACCTGTCATAAAATCAAGAAAGCTGTCCACGATGTATAAACCTGCAAAATTTTAGGCAGTTATGTCGAACCACTACAGAGAAATGAGTAATTTTAGGCCACGGCAGACTAACAGACAGACGCTGTGCAAACATTTTTACAGGTGGCGCCACCATTTTTTGTGTATGTTACAGAGCTATCAAAGGGCTACATTTGTATAAATTTTATTTCCTGATCGGTCAAACGGTTCCTGAGATATAAGCTTGGATGTCATCAGCGTGAACGTGAACGTAGGTGGCGCCACCTGTCATAAAATCAAGAAAGCTATCCTGGATGTATACACATGACGAATTTCAGGTGAATTAGTCAATTCACTGCAGAGATATGAGTGATTTTAACCCAAGGCAGATGAACAGATGGACACTGTGCAAACATGGTTACAGGTGGCGCCACCATTTTTTGTGTATGTTATAAAGCAATCCAAGGGCTACATTTGTATCAATTTTATTTCCTGATTGGTCAAACGGTTCCGGAGATATGAGGGTTTATGAGTGGAAACAGACCCACAAATGGACACTGGATAGAGAGGAAAGGTCAGAGGTCAATGCAAATTGGTTAGGCACCAGTTCACATGTGACCAGATAATAGGTGTAAGTTTGGGAAAAATCGGTCCATTAGTCTCCGAGGAGCTCTCTGGAAACGAATGCCGCAACGGCGGAGGAACTCGGTCAAAAACATAGTATCCGCAAAACTTCGTTTCGGCTTTTACAAAAATACAGGTGGCTCCACCAGTCTGCAGAAACTAATAAAAACACTTAATGGTCAATATCCATGCAAAAAATCATGGTGATCTCTGCATTAGTTGTTCAGATACTTAAGTTTTTGTATCAAATTGTCCATTATTCTGAGGGATACTTCGGAGTCCTATAGCTTGAAGGATATGGGTAACAGAGACCTAATTTCAAGTTTCCACAGGCACCTTTCATGGGCCTCCTTGCATGACAAGAATGAAGATTCTAGGTCCAGTTGTTGCGATTTGTACCCTGTTGACAGATAACCACATCTTTAAAGGTCTCAAAAAAAAGAAAAAAATTCGTAAAAATTTGAAAAAAAAATAGAGGTGGCACACCCAGTCTGCAGAAACTGATGGAACAGCTCATGATCAATATGTATGCCGAAAATCATGACCATCAGTGTTGTAGTTATTGAAATACTGCAGTTTTTGTAATAAATTTTCCATTATTCATGGGTGGGGGGGGGGTATTTTGGACCCATACAGCTTAAAGAATATGGGTAACAGAGACCTAATTTCAAGTTTCCATGGAGACTTTTCATGGGTCTCCCTGTGTGTCAAGAATGAAGATTCTTGGTCCAGTTTTTATGATTTGTGCCCTGTTAACAGATGTTCATATCTTTTAAGGTCTCAAAAATACAGAAAAATTTCGTAAAAAAAAACGAACAAATACAGGTGGTGCCACCAGTCTGCAGAAACTTATGAAACACTCCATGATCAATATCCATGCAAACAATTATGGTTATCTCTGCATTAGTTGTTCAGATACTTTAGCTTTTGTATCAAATTTTCCATTATTCTGAGCTGTACTTTGGAGTGCCATAGCTCAAAGGATATGGGTAACAGAGACCAATTTCAGGTTTCAATGGAGACTTATCATCGGTCTCCCTGTGTGTCAAGAACGAAGATTCTAGGTCCAGTCGTTACGATTTGTACCCTGTTGACAGATAACTACATCCTTAAAGGTCTCAAAAATGGAGAAAACAATTCGTGAACATTGAAAAATACAGGTGGCGCCACCAGTTTGCACAAACTGATGAAACCATCTCATGATCAATATGTATGTCGAAAATCATGACCATCAGTGATGTAGTTAATGAGATATTGAAGTTTTTGTATGAAATTTTTTACTATTCTGGGGGGTCATTTTGGGCCCCATAGCTCGAAGGATATGGGTAACAGAGACCTAATTTCTGGTTTCCATGGAGACTTTTCATAGGTCTCTCAGTGTGTCGAAAATGAAGATTCTAGGTCCAGTCGTTACGATTTGTGCCACGCTAACAGATGACAGCATCCTCAAAGGTCTCAAAAATAGAGGAAAAAATTGTAAAAAATCAAACAGTACAGGTGGCGCCACCAGTCTGCAGGAACTGATCGAACATCTCATGATCAATATGTATGCCAAAAATGAAGACCATCAGTGATGTAGTTATTGAGATATTGAAGTTTTTGTATGAAATTTTTTACTATTCTGGGGGGTACTTTGGGGCCCGATAGCTCAAAGGATATGGGTAACATAGACCTAATTTCTGGTTTACAAGGAGATTTTTCATGGACCTCTCAGTGTGTCAAGAATTAAGATTCTAAGTCCAGTCTTTATGATTTGTGCCTTGTTAACAGATGTTCACATTTTTAAAGGTCTCAAAAATAGAGAAAAAAATTCGTAAAAATCGAAAAATACAGGTGGCGCCACCAGTCTGCAGGAAGTGATGTAACATCTCATGATCAATATGTATGCCAAAAATCATGACCATCAGTCAAGTAGTTAATGAGATATTGAAGTTTTTGTATGCAATTTTTGACTTTTCTGGGGGGTACTTTGGGCCACATAGCTCGAAGGATATGGGTAACAGAGACCTAATTTCTGGTTTCCAAGGAGATTTTTTATGGACCTCTCAGAATCCCAAGTTACAAGGTTCTAGGTCCAGTGGTTACGATTTGTGCCTGGTTAACGGACGGATAGACGGACAGACGGACGACGGACAAAGAGTGATCGCTATAGCTCAGATGACTTTCAGTCAGCTGAGCTAATAAAAATTATATTTGGGACAATATTTGTAATTTTTTTTAATAAATAGTTAAACTCTTATATTATATGTTCTGCTTATAAGTTATATGGCCAAGTCAAAATCTGTGTGACAATAGTACTCCATTTGTTAATAAAAAAATGAAATCAATCCTCTTCCCTGTCTCCAAAGGTACTATCAAAAGCATACATAAGCTAAACAACAACAACTCATAATACAGTTATATTTATTACCACACAAAACCAGCATGTGCCTCATTTCTAAATAATATTTTTTTTTATCATGTATAACAGCTGAGCGTTGTGACCCATAGGTCCCTTGTTTTGTCATTTTTTTCCCTGCTTAACAGATACTCATATGGAAAATGTCTAAGTGTTCACCTTTCCAAGGGATTCGGCATGTGTTTGCCTGTCTGAGACGGGCGGAAAGAGTTATATAACCCCTCATTAGGGTTGTGGTCAGGGCTGGGGCAGGAGCCACATGCAGTACTAAAGCAGACTGACATTGGAATAATTTCTTCACAAAGGGCAGAGAGGAGAACCAGCATTAGTTGGAAAATCAAGAAAAAAGATAGTTGGTATATTTAAGCATGACCTGGCTAGCCTGTAGAACCAAAAGGATTTATATGCTGATAATTGTCCCAGAAGGTGCTTGAATGACACATTTTGTTAAGTGGACCAGTTAATTGGGGGGGGGGGGGGGGGGGGGGGTGGTAGACCTGGAATATGAAATCAGGTTTGCAATTGTCTTGTTCTAAGATGCTTAATTCTGTTTTTTTTTTGCTGCTCATTTTTCCAAAACAAGGTTTGCAGCTTTAGAAATGTTAATATAAAATTAAATCTTGGGATGTATTCTCTCAGCAGCAGCTACACTTGGTATTCCGGTATTTTAGAGTTTTCTCCACTAAACAGTGGAATATCATTGATAGCTATTTCATACATATTTTGTTCCTTAATTACAATCTGTGTACAACTATTTCTCTGGTGCATCTGTATTGGTTTATTCACTCTCTTTCTCTCTCTCTCTCTCTTTTTCTCTCTCACACACACCACATTTCACAGCAGTGAAACACTGGGCTATTCTACCTTGAATATCATTGATAGCTATTTCATACATATTTTGTTCCTTAATTACAATCTGTGTACAACTATTTCTCTGGTGCATCTGTATTGTTCTATTCACTCTCTCTCTCTCTCTCTCTCTCTCTCTTTCTCTCTCAAACACACCACATTTCACAGCAGCTGTTAAAAGGGAACAAATGCTATGATACAAAGTTTAACAGTATGCCCCAAATCATTCACAACAGCTGGGGATTGTTAAACAAAATGGAGTTCAGTACATAGGTAATTTAATAGGTGAAGAAACCATTTCCCTGACCAGTGTGTACACCATCCAGGTGCTTGATGGTTGGTACATTCCTACCGTTGAGGAAAAACGTCAGAGGTTTATGTGAGCCAAGATTAGGGCTGTCAGAAATGGTTGGTTTATTATAACTGTTGAAGAGGCATTTAAAGTTTACAGTTTCATATTTAGGTCCTGATTATGTGAACTGGAATTGTGATTGCATTTGTGTATTAATTATGATATATCCAGCAGGTCATTTTTAAGTAGCCGTCTCCCTAATCAAAACAACATGTTGTAATGGAAGGAAATCTTGAGGGTTTATAAAAGACACACACTGAAAATGCACGGATAAAACAGAGCAAGCATGGTTGGAAGAACGTCTCACTGTAATGATGTATTACATTTCTAGTTTGACAGCTGGTCATATCTCCTCCAAAGGCCCAACTAGTATTCAGCAAATATTTTCTTTCATCACAGATAACTTAATAGTCTCTAAATCTTAGATAAGAGGGAAATCTTACTAGAACTCCATGAAGAATGTCAAACTAGTCATCGGTCACTTGTTGCACCAAGTGTCTGCCAAGTGGAGAGGTAAAATGTTTTTCCATCGAACATGGTTGGTTTGTCTGTTGCAGCTTTACTCAAAGTTGTGAACGGATTTGAAATTTATGGAGGTTTGGGACATCCAGGAAACAATCCTTTAAATTTTGAGGTTCGCTGGATCAGCACCATATGTATTCAGTGTAAATGACTCTTTTTCCATTGTGGGGCTATTCATGAGTATTAGGAGCTGGCTTTGATCTGGAGGTCCCCTGTGAACCATGATGGTGAGCTGGGACATTATGAAGCTGATAGGAAGGTGGAAGTACTCTTGTAGGTTCAGACTATAGTATTAAGTTTTATGCTCAGCTGACTGTAAGTCAACTGAGGTATAGGAATGGCCCTTTGTCAGTCCGGGCGTCTGTTAGCAGGGCACTAATCATAACTGCTAGTCCTAGAAAAATTCTAAGTTAATATCCAGGGAGGTCAATAAAAAATCTCCTTGGAAACTTGAAATTAGGTCACTGCGACGTATATACTCCGAGTTATGGGGCTTGAAAGTATCCCCCAGAATAATAAAAAATTTGATACAAAACCTTCAATATCCTGATAATGAATGCATGGATTGTCAGGTATCTTGCCTTGAATATTGACCGTTCACTAGTTTTGTCAGTTCCCGAAAAGTGATGGCGCCACCTGTATGTTTGTTATTTTAACAAATATTTTTCTATTCTTTTACTATTAAATGACAACAGTCGTGTCAGTTTCTCAGCTTTGACGGCAAAAAGCATCCCAAAACCTGGTGTGTTTATTGATCACAAGTGGATGCCCAATAGTAATCACCCTGTCTGTCTGTATGTCTATCTGTCCATCCTCACAAATTGTCTCCAGATGATAACTTCAGGTTGGATTGACACATGGATTTCAAACTAGACTTTAATATGGCCCACCACTAAAGCAAGAACCTGTATGATTATTGGGTCAAAGGTCAAGGTCACAGGACTCATTTATTTAAAAAGATTATGGCTGCATTTAAGCCAAGCTTTTCATCCCAAACTTTTCATCTTGCACATTTATCTGACTTGCCAGTATTGGGAGAGCATAAATGAATTTGGGGTCGCAAGGTCAAAGGTCAATGTCACAGGGGCCATCTGTTCACACAGCGGCGTACCTAGCTTCATTGCCGCCCGGGGCGGTCTTCGAAATTGCCGTCCCTCTCACAAAACATTACAAAACCGGATAACATATTGAAACATATCGTGTCAAATGTCCTTGTTACAGCCTTGTATTTGACAACAACGCATTATATTGATGAATTCATTGGCAGGGAATTCTTCCGCCACATAATAAAGAGCAGACATATCTTTGCTAATGTAAATCAAAAGATCGTTTGAAGCTCAAATGAGTATATTTCATTATGAAGTGAACAGAAAGGAATAAAACGAATAAATTAAAATTATAAACAGATACACTGCAGGATACACATATAATGTGGGAAATTGATCTTTCATCATTCATGTAAACACGATTCATGATTACTTTATACTCAACTTGGGAAAAAATTTTATTTCGTGTTATTCCATTCTCAACGCATACGAATATCTTATCACATCTATAATTCCACCTCTTGTTGTCGTATATGACAGCAGGTACACCTAATAGAGCTATTGAGATATGCATGCCTCTGCTGCATGCAAGGCACTTTAGTCTTTACTAAAAAAAAGCCTAATTCATGAGTAAAGCCTATATATGTGGGCAGGGCATGATTAATATTTTCACATAAAAAAATCCAATGTTTGGACAAACTGACTTTGTTTAATCCAAATATCCTCAAAGTTAAAAGCATACTTTAATTTAAGGCTACGTCAAAATTATTTTTGAATTATAGTGATTATCCACTTTGCGAGGTTTTATTTATGAATTTATGACTATTTGTTATTCAAAAAAGTATCTAAATAAATTTCAAGTTATGATATAATTTAAATATATATTATAATTTAATTTCAAATGATTTGTCACAATATACAACAACTGTCTGTAGGTAGTGGACCATTAAACTGTTAATAACAGAATTAACAGTCCAGGTAAATTTATCTTTAATTTAAGTTTTGAGCTCTAAAATTCAAAACTGATACTACATTCGTATTTTGAAAATGTGGCTAAGCAGCCAGGGGGGTTCTTCCCGCCAGACAGTTATAATAGAATTATATCTTAAAGTTAAAATAATTCCTACATAGGTCTGGGTGTTTATTATTTTTATCCATGTTACATAAAAGATCATGCAGGTCATATTGGTTAATCAAAAGACACAGGCATTTAGGTAGTACTCATTATATACACGATAATGTAAACGTGTGTATTTTAACGAGACTGATGTTAGAGTATGAAGAACCATGGAAAAAGGGCTGTTCAGGTTGTTTCAGGCTGTTTAAATATCCTGGAACTTCAGGAATTCAAGGGTTCAAGAACGGAAATTCTTAAAACTTTCCAAGGAAAGAGCAACACAATTTGTCAAAATATTTTTCGCACGATGTGTACGACAGACACCCCACCCCCACCACCGGGGGCCATTGGTCTTCTGGCGGGGTTTTTCCCTGGTGATTATCAGGTGCTGCTAGGGATTTCTGTAAACGACAACCGTCCTTAAATGCTGACTTTTTGCGTGACTGGTCAGTTAATCGATGGCGTTCTGACATTGCAAGACCACATATATCTAACAAAGATAGAGATCGTCCGTAAATAATTTGGTTGGTTTCACTGCCCAGTATTTAATCCCTGAAATTCTTGAAGAGGGACAAAAAGGCCAAATTTGAACTTTTTGAGGAACTCCTTATGCCACTGATTATACTTAATCCCAGAAATGATGCCCCCATAAATGTACAATTCGTTCGCTAATCATTCTGTACTATAGGTCCCACAGTCCAGTTTATAATCCCTGGAATACTTGAGCATAGGCCAAAAAGGCCAGATTTTATTTTTTTAGGAATTCCTTGTGCCATTCATTATACTAATTCACTGAAATGCCGCCCCAAAAATGTACAAATAGTTCGCTAATCACTTGGTAGGTTCCATTGTCCGGTTTATAATCCCTGGAATACTTGAACATGGGACAAAAAAGGCCAAATTTTTATTTTTTAGGAATTCCTTGTGCCACTCATTATAGTAATGCCGCCCCCAAAAATGTACAAATCGTTCGCTAATCATTTCATTTGGTAGGTTCCATTGTCCAGTTTATAATCCCTGGAATACCTGAGGAACACCTTATGCCACTGATTATACTAATTCACTGAAATGCCCCCCCCCCCCCAGTTTGTAAATCGTTCGCTAATCATTTTGTATACCACTGCCCAGTTGATAATCTCTAAAATACTTGAAATGTGACAAAAAAAGGCCAAATTTTTATTTTATAGGAATTCCTTTGACTGCCGCCCCCACTTAGGTACGCCACTGTTTTCACAAATTAGTTTCCAGATGATAACTCCAGTTTAGTTTGACATATTGGTTTCAAACTTAACTTATATATAGCTCGCTACTAAATTAAGAATTGTGTCAATTTTAGCGTCCAGCGGTCAAAGGTCAAGGTCACAGGACCCATTTCTTTAAAAAGAATGTATATGCATTTCAAGCCAAACTTTTCATCACAAACCTTGAAAAGTTTGGATCACAAACCTTGGATGATAATTCTGCTTTGGATAGACAGATTGTGCTCAAACTTGATTTATTAAGGACCCACCACATAAGTAAATTCATTTTGATTTTCAGGGTCAAGAGATCAAAGTTGAAGGTAACAGGAGCCACATTTTTAAAAAGATTGTGGATGCACAGTAAATCAAACTTTTCAATCCAAACTTTCCACCTTTACACATGGTTTACTTGCCCAAAGTGAAGAAATCTGTAGATTTTGAGGTTACCAGGTCAGAGGTCAAGGTCACTTTTTTAAATGCTGCAAGTTCAAGGATAATAAGTTCTAAGATTTTTTGGTCACAAGGAATTTGATATATCAGCCTGAAATTGGGCATATATATACATATCGAATAGCTTTGTCGTATACAAGACTGGTGGTGCCACTTACAATAATTTTTGCACAGTGTGTGTGTCCCTGCTTATTTTCAGGAGAAATTGGGCATATGTATATATCTCTGATAGCTTTGTTGTATACATGACTGGTGGTGCCAGCTACAATCATTTTTGTATTGTGTGCACCCATGCCAGAATTTCAGCTGTGATGTTTGTGTAATTTTCACAGCATGTGCACATAAGGATTTAATCTGTTAAAATCTGAAATTTGAAAATAAAAGCTGCAAAATTAGGCTAGTTATTGATTTTTTTGGAGGCTCTTGTTGTATTCCCTTACATTGTCAAGCAGTCCACTTTGTCACTGTATGTCATTCAGTGCAGCTATCTGTGCTTTCCAGGCTGTTGGCATAATGTTATGCAATCCCATCACTAGGGCAAGCCCTCTTTCCACTGAGTTGAGCTTGATCAGGCTGTCTGCAGGTAATGCCACAGGGAGCCTTTTTCTCTCTCTCCCCCCCCCCCCCCCCACCCCATTCTGTTGACAGACCTGTACTATGAACTAGATGAATCTTATAATTAACATTTTTTTCTGCAACAGGCAGTAACAACGGAGACCACTCCCCTCATCGAACCCTTCAATACACAGGACTAATAAACAAGATGAATCTTATAATTTTAATGTTAAATAAATTCTTTTGATGAGACTTGGACAATTTTGATTTTTTTAAAGAAAAACATTTCAGGAATTTAATCCTAATATTCAAATGTGATGAAATATTGGGATCTAATGTAAGTGCTAACTGACAAGATTTAAGAAGATATAAATACTTTGTAGCATTTCATTCATATCTCTTAAAGTTGGCGGGGCCTAGGTGTGAATAACACTGTTAACTTAGGATTAAAATTAGGAATATTGGTCAAACTTTGTGGGATTAGTTTTTAACTCATATGGCCATATATTTAACTTTTGAAAACTTAATTACCTTCACACATTATTTGTTTATGAAATGTTACTTTTATATAACACTTACCGTAGGCCTATTTGTTCCCTTGGTGCATCACTAAATGGTTTACCTCATGTCCATTATTCTATAATTTACAGAGTTTCATTTTAGCAGGACCATTTTCTCATAGCTTTTCTAATGATAATATACATGAAAAACCAAAAGAAATAAAAATATCTTGCAGTTTATAATATTTTCCAAAATTCAGCTGAGCGATGTGACCCATGGGTCCCTTGTTATAGTATATATTTATCCCCTTTTCATAAGAGTGATTCTCTATATTGGCCCCCATATTTGGTGAAAAAATATTGTTTCTCAAGTTGATAGATGTTCCACAGTCGCTTGCCAAGTGTCAGTATATGCTGCTGAAGATGGGGAAACTATACATAAAGGAAAGGGATTAATTGTCTGGCGATACTATGTCTTGGAATACAATGGTACCTGCGGTGCCAAAAATATCTAGTTCTCACCTGAATTAAATTCTCGTTAAACCCTAT
The DNA here is from genome assembly GCA_026874595.1 of Sipunculus nudus. Lineage (NCBI taxonomy): Eukaryota > Metazoa > Annelida > Sipuncula > Golfingiida > Sipunculidae > Sipunculus > Sipunculus nudus. Next base: position 51,819,914 of record CM049312.1, read on the forward strand.
GCAGATTTAATGAGATCAGAGGTTTCAAGACATACGAGCGTATTTTGACCCCTTGTGGTGCTCTTGTTCACATTGACTGGATGGATGGCTTTCAAATTTTCCAAGAGTTATTAAATTCTATAACTAACAGGTCAGGTTTCATATACACATACGTGATGATGTTGCCGATTTTATTCTTTGTTCAGGATTTAATATTTCCCTCGAAATGGCTTCTTGCCATATTTATTTTATTTAATATGGCCGGGGAGACGGGGGTTATCGTTAGAGAGAATATGTGCGTTTTACTTTGCTCTCCGATTACAGGAATTCGTAAGCTAGACTCTTTGTTTATGCCAATAAGTAAAGTGTGATTCCTGACGTACAGCTTCGGAAGCAGTGCAGGGTGATTAATTCAAATAATCCTTTTATTATTATTATTATTATTATTATTATTATTATTATTATTATTATTTATCATTATCATTATTTATCATTATTATTATCATCATTATTGCTGTTTCCCTATACGGTAGCAGAAAAATCTTGTTTGGGCATTTAATCATACTTTGCCAATCTTTTCTAACTAACATATGGGAAATGGACGAAGTATTATTTTGTACTGGGTTATCAGCTTTGTTGTGAATGACTTTACATTGAATCGGTCAATTTTGGATGAATAAATGGGCAAATTTCTTAAGAAACGATGGACAGCTCTAAATGTATGGATAACTGGTGGCGGCACCTACGATGCGTTAGCTGTCACCAATACCTACAAAACTATGCCAATAATACCTCACATACACACAACTATGATCAACATTTTCTTTTAAATGTAGATCAGAGGATGATGTCTATTTAAAGTTTGATGACCACATTTACTGGTAGAGAAACGTTGACCTTATATAATTCCATATTTGGTGAAAGTCAGGTAAAATACTGGGTAATTCAAGAAAAGGTAGATATATTGGTGATCTTGGGCAAATTTATCTGGTAAGGAAGACGCTACCTACAATTATTTGTCTGTTTTGCGTAGTTTACCGCTCCTTGCGGTGTGTCTGAGCCTTGTGTTCCACAGATAGCGTTATCCGTTGAACAATACTTGTCGCGCCACCTATATAGCATGTCACTGGTTCAATCAACTACGGCATATCCTATGTTTTCCTAAGATTATTATTATTATTATTATTATTATTATTATTCAATACGGACAAACATACTCCCTGACAGGGCACAAAGCATTTACATGGGCAGAGGACACACGTTAACATTCGTCGGACACGGGTAAACATGATCACAAACACAGGACAAAAACATGACACAAGTCAACACATTCAGGGACAGAGTGAACAAACACTTTCACACGAGAGGGCACAGATAAACACTTACGGTAACCCACATACGTCAGAGCGTACTTTTTTGCACACGCCCAGCGGGGCAGATATGACGCACACCTGGAGCAATGTTTTAACCTCGCGAATGAAGTGCAGATGTGAACATTTGTATAGAGGAAAGGGTTGTTAATATTTGGTGCCCTCATAATTTACATAGCTTCTGTTATCGTTTTGTGCAGTTTTGATGTAGGCCAGCTGGTTTATCTATCTGTTTATATCATGCAATGGATTTAAAGTTTTGTATGTACCCTCAGAATTGTGCAACCGCACACCACCCTCACAACCCGACACAGCTGTAAATGACAACATAGAATGCCGCAAGGTATAGCTGATGAGAAAAGGCTATTTGTCCATATTTTAAACAATAGCGCCTGCAGGAGAGATATGTAACGTTACGGGCAGTAGGAATGATTCCCGGGACCCGTATGCCTAGAAAAACTGCGCGCGTATACACTTGTAGGGACGGGATGCGGATATGAATTGTGGATGCGTTTTCTTGTTTGTCCATATATACGTTTGTGCGGTTTAGGTCTTTCACCTCTTCAAAATTGCCCCTAGCACATCGATTTTACAATTTATAAACCATCATGACAATTAAGTTTCAATTTCTTTTGCTTACAGAGTGGTTAAACATTAAAAACAAGAAAACGCCGGTGTTGGATGCACGGTATTAATAAAGGAAGACACGAGTAAGGGGTATACAGAATTGCATTTTGATGGAGATAAAATTTTAAGTCTTATCAAATCAAATTGATGAAATGAAACCGATGCTTGAATAATACACGTGCTTTCCCGTAAAATGACATCAGCTGCAGAGAAAAGTGCGCCGATGTCATCAAATACGGATCAGAACTCGCTTGTGCGTTCCGAATGCATTTAGTACCTACCGCTTCATGATCCGGTTGCCAAAAGCGCGGCCGCACTCCTCACCGCACAGACTTTCTGATTTATTTGTGCAGTTTTTGATCAGCATCCGTACAAGTGGAAACGAAGATTTATCAGGGGAAACCAGTGTAGAATGCATGAAACTGGACTATCCTCCCTCCCCCCCCCCCCCCCCGTCCACTCACCAAAGCTTGTTCGTATATGAAACCCACGATTTGAACGAGAATTAACAGTGAAGATGGTCAAATTAGACAGTTTAATGGCTGTGTAAATCTAATCAGGCAGATAGCGAACATTATCAAAAGCCTACAAATACATCTACAGGTTACAACATCGCAAGCCGAAGCCGTGAGCCAAGCACACCGACCAGACCAAGGTGCAACTAGTGTGTCCAAATGTTAGAGACATACAACAACGCAAGCTGTGATTTTTTGTTGTTTTAATCAATGGTTAAATAGAACAACCTATTCTGCGTGCCATGACATACACATATCGGTTTAGCACGCGATCACAACAGAGTTGTGTCTGCCCCTCGCTATCCACCCTCGGGCCAGTGATATCCAGTCTCGGTCTAGTGATGAAATGTCAGGAGTCCGTGAGCTACTCCAATCAAATCTCTCCATGGTTTTCGTATTGCGTGTGTGCATATATTCCTAAAATTGGTGGGTCGGGCCGGCCAGACACATCTCTCGTATTTTGTAGATGCTTTGTGCACGTTATCTACATGTCTCTGTGTTTACATATTTACATATCTACAAAATATCACTCCTCAGTCGTGCTGGTGAATACTCTAACAGGGTCAAGAGAAAGATATAAAAGTACATGTATTAATACAAACAACAAAACGTGTAAATCCTATTGCTTCAACTGTCCTGAAATTTACAACACTTACGTCCATAGCAGAAAGTGGAATAAAACACGACAGCACGGTAAACTGGACAAGTCAACTGCGTGTAATGAAACCATTCAAACTGGATGAATTATACATTAATACTCTCCCATAGTGTCGAAAGTCCAGGCTTCACTGCTGCGTTACTACACGTCATGATGCCAAAATAATAAAGCTTGCAAAGAGAAATCTAATGACAACATGAGATGTGCGTAGTCTCTTCTACGGCAGGACGGTCAGCAGTGGTTGTGTATTCTAACTATAGCTGAAGAGGGTTCACACCAACGCTAAAAGGCACCACATACTTAAAGTTAACAGCTGCTATTGCAAAACGTGCTTCATTCCCCGATATCCAATGGTGTATGTCCAGATGCCCGAGTGATAGATCCGTCATTGTGATGAGGTAAGTCATAACGGTTTGGTTGACATGTAATGTTAATTAATATTCTGTTAATGCGTCATTGGCTGATATCATTAATGCTAGCTAACTCCAGCTGTTGCATATATTTGTTTGGATTTGCATATTCAATCCTGTTTCACCTTCATTGGGTCTTCAGATACTGCAGCTGAAACAAGTGGAAATGACAGTTTGTCACAAACAAGCAAGTGTTCTGGCCAGCCAATTACAACACTACACAGTCCCTGTATAGCGACAGGGCATGCAAAAGATTATACAGACAAGGCTTTCATAAACAACAGCGCACATGCGTACGAGAAAGTCCCTATATTGATAGTTAAATAAATTTCAGAAGACAACACTATACCCCCGGACCCCTTTTACGTTTTGACAGGACTAAAGCTGTACGTTTAGAATAAAACGCTACATTTAGGTAAATAAAAACATTTGTTTTCATTAACCCCAAATGGCTAGACCCCCCTGAAAATGCTTTATCGATTGAAGTGTTAGGGGTAGTAGAATATTTAATACACACGTTTAGAGCCCGTGTATTACTTCTTTTATACATCCGTGTATTCCGTGAATTGCTTTTTTTTAAAGGGACAACATTTCCCGGTTCACTCATATACTCGTCTTTGCACGAGACCATTACCGTGCACGGTGCTGTTACTTGTAAACATTCCCCCTCATGTTATTTTAGATTATATCTGATCTACTTGTTACCATGCTCAACAGACTACCGTTTTAAAAGCACCTGTAATGTGAGTTGCTCTACCGGCCACCTTGTTCTTTAAACCCGTCATTGCAAACTGCTGGGGTCAGTCAGGCCTGATGGCCATGTCCCGTGGTACATGTAGTCCCGTTGTAAAGTGGCCTTCGATCTCAGTCAGGCCTGACGGCCATGTCCCGTTGAACTAGCAGTCACAGCTCTTAGTCAGGCCTGACGGCCTTGTCCCGTTGTACAAGAAGTCACCGGTGACAGTCGGGTCTGACGGCCATGTCCCGAAGTCACCGGTCTCAGTCACAGCCATGTCCCATTGTACCAGCAGTCACCGCTCTCAGTCAGGCCTGACAGCCTTGTCCCGTTGTACAAGAAGTCACCGGTCTCAGTCACAGCCATGTCCCGTTGTACCTGTGGCCATCGATCTCAGTCAGGCCCGACGGCCATGTCCCGTTGTACCAGTAGTCACCGGTCTCATTTACAGCCATGTCCCGTTGTACCAGCAGTCACCGCTCTCAGTCAGGCCTGACAGCCTTGTCCCGTTGTACAAGAAGTCACCGGTCTCAGTCACAGCCATGTCCCTTTGTACCTGTGGCCATCGATCTCAGTCAGGTCCGACGGTGTACCAGAAGTCACCGGTCTCAGTCACAGCCATATCCCGTTGTACCAGTGGCCATCGATTCTCAGTCAGGCCTGATGGCCTTGTCCGGTTCTACAAGAAGTCACCGGTGACAGTCACAGCCATGTCATGTTGTACCAGTGGCCATCGATTCTCAGTCAGGCCTGATGGCCTTGTCCCGTTCTACAAGAAGTCACCGGTCACAGTCACAGCCATGTCCCGTTGTACCAGTGGCCATCGATTCTCAGTCAGGCCTGATGGCCTTGTCCCGTTCTACAAGAAATCACCGGTGACAGTCACAGCCATGTCCCTTTGTACCAGTGGCCATCGATTTTCAGTCAGGCCTGATGGCCTTGTCCCGTTCTACAAGAAGTCACTGGTCACAGTCACAGCCATGTCCCGTTGTACCAGTGGCCATCGATCTCAGTCAGGCCCGACGGCCATGTCCCGTTGTACCAGAAGTCACCGGTCACAGTCACAGCCATGTCCCGTTGTACCAGTGGCCATCGATCTCAGTAAGGCCCAACGGCCATGTCCCGTTGTACCAGAAGTCACCGGTCACAGTCACAGCCATGTCCCGTTGTACCAGTGGCCATCGATCTCAGTCAGGCCTGACGGCCTTGTCCCGTTCTACAAGAAGTCACCAGTGAGGGTCAGGCCTGATGGCCTTGTCCCGTTCTACAAGAAGTCACCGGTCACAGTCACAGCCATGTCCCGTTGTACCAGTGGCCATCGATTCTCAGTCAGGCCTGATGGCCTTGTCCCGTTCTACAAGAAATCACCGGTCACAGTCACAGCCATGTCCCTTTGTACCAGTGGCCATCGATTTTCAGTCAGGCCTGATGGCCTTGTCCCGTTCTACAAGAAGTCACTGGTCACAGTCACAACCATGTCCCGTTGTACCAGTGGCCATCGATCTCAGTCAGGCCCGACGGCCATGTCCCGTTGTACCAGAAGTCACCGGTCACAGTCACAGCCATGTCCCGTTGTACCAGTGGCCATCGATCTCAGTCAGGCCCAACGGCCATGTCCCGTTGTACCAGAAGTCACCGGTCACAGTCACAGCCATGTCCCGTTGTACCAGTGGCCATCGATCTCAGTCAGGCCTGACGGCCTTGTCCCGTTCTACAAGAAGTCACCAGTGACAGTCAGGCCTGACGGCCATGTCCCGAAGTCACCGGTCTCAGTCACAGCCATGTCCCTTTGTACCAGTGGCCATCGATCTCAGTCAGGCCTGATCCCCGTGTCCTATTGTACCAGAAGTCACTGGTTTCAGTCAGGCCTGACGGCCATGTCCCGTTGTACCAGTGGTCACCAGTCACAGTCAGGCCCGACGGCCATGTCCTGTTGTACCAGTGGTCACCTGTCACAATCAGGCCTGACGGCCATGTCCCGTTGTACCAGTAGTCACCGGTCACAGTCAGGCCAGGCGGCCATGTCCCGTTGTACCAGTAGTCACCTGTCACCGTCAGGCCTGACGGCCATGTCCTATTGTACCAGTAGTCACTGGTCACAGTCAGGTCTGACGGCCATGTCCCGTTGTATGGTTGGCTTTACAGCCATGGTCCCTTTGTATCAGTGGTCATCGTTAGCGTTATAGTTTGATGGCGGTCCTGCATGCATGTTATCTACTCGGAATTTAATCAGAGTTCCAAATAATAACCAGCAGTGTCACAGACCCCATCACCCTCTTATATTGCTGCTTAACATGCGAGCCACTACCAGTCTACATAAAACAGCGAAAAGCGGTGCGTAACAGCCTACACACACTACGCAGATTGCCCATCTTTCCCTAGTTATATTGACGACATCAGTCCATAAAACATTATAAGAGACATGTCCCTTCATATAGAATGACCAAAAACCTCCCTTCAGATGATCATGTCAATATTACCTTTTATTTTTTAGCACTGAAATATCAAAACGTGCATAGTCCAGGACCAAATGTTCAACTGATTCTTGTGTAAAGTTATCCGCCATGTAAGTCCATTCCCATGTACAAGTTTAAGGCTTTAATACTAATGGCATCTCAGAAGGGATGGTGTGAAAAGGAAATAGATTTAAAATGCCTGTTATTCATAGTCAAATAAAGAGAGAATTATATGGTCTTCTATAAATATAGAATTTCGCACATCATGACCTTATAATCTGACTTTTCTTTTACTGTTGAAAAGTTATGGACCTTACGTGAACGGTAACGTCACCCTGTGACAGATAAAAGGCCTACACCCATGTGGAAAGTGGAGGTAAATTCAGACTTTAGGTCGTGATTAAATAATTTACAAGACGCGATTGGTCTGTAAGAATCGACCCCATTTATCACCTAACCGAACAATCCTTCCTTCACCGATAAAAAATAAAGTTTTCCCCAGTACCAAGTGTATAAACCAAGCCATTCATACCACGTACCATCTGCCCCATTATCATAATGCATGCGTGATGTACAGCCGCTGTCAAACCGTCAGTGAACATTGTGGCCCCGCTACCCATGCATGTTACTCGTCATTCGCTACACCTAGGGTGCTGTTATATAGGTTTTATGGTTTACCTGCAAAATCCTTTGGATCTAAAATCTGTCAATAACTGCAAATCACAAAGTGGACAACATCAAAGGTTGAATCGAACTAGTCTCGCCACAATCATCCAGCATACACGCAATACAAGATTTTAGCAATACATTCTTGTCACACGTTAACATTAGCTCGCATCTTATAACACGGTCATACAGTAACCATTACCTGTACCCCGACACTGAAACAAATGTATGACGCAAACCAACCAACATAAACGCCCATCTTCTGGAATAGGCAACATAAGCAATCCATACTTGTATCACATCAAGCCACGTACAAACGTGATATATGAATAAACACAAATACAAGCAAGGTTGTCGAACAGAAAAGACACCATACCAAAATGACACACGGGATAAAATGCAAACTTAAATGACATACGGTCTTGGACGTACACGGTGGCCGTACTGATCACGGTCTCTGGACTGGTTGTGGAACACAGGTCTTTAAACGGAGTCTCCTCTTTTAGATTTAACCATTAACTCAAGCCACTTTTTTTTTATTTTTTGCGCCTACGTGTACACAGGTTAATTATTGTGTGCGGCTTGTCATTTCATGGAGAAAACAAACATTGCGGGATGTATCTTTGTGTACGATAATTGCTTGGTCAGACAAATATAAATGACTAACGTTCTTTTTTTTCGCTAAAACTACAGAGAAGCTTCAGAGGCCGAGCATTCGGGTAACCCCTGAAAGTACAGATATTTGAAAGGTGGTGCTGGTTGTGAAAAGTATGCGCCAAGTGTACGGGTGCATCTATACTCTTTTTTAACTGCATGGCATTTCATTCGGATAAACATAAAATTGACAGGTCTTTTTATAATCACAACAAACTGTCTGAAACAAACCACAAGTTTTATTCCTCACTGGCGTTCATATGCAAAGTAAAACAACACAGCAATGTGCCAAATTGACAAGTCCGTGCACAGCCATGAACAGTACCCAGGGTACAAACCTTTGTAACACTTGCAGGTGTATCTGATCACACGGAGCAATTCACACGGGGGTTCTAATTCTAGTTTTAAACAGCAGGAATAATCGTCATCTTTCCTAACAAACCAGCTGGGGTGGTATTAAAGATAATTCTGACACAAAGAGGGCAGATTCTGGTACTTTTTAAAATCTTTACCGAGAGCTGTATAAACTTATTCTGACGTCAATATTGGCGAATCACGCGATTTCTCCAGTCAAATCAGAAATACGGATCCTTTATTGCAGAGACAGCTATATTACACTACGGGAACAACAAAATGGACACACTGCAAAATTCACAAAAAAGGAAAGCTATTCTATTTTGTAAATCGGTAAAATTTGTTATGAAAATATCGATTTGTAAAAAGCTAATACATGCCGCACACTGCGATTTTATATAAGCCAGATATACAGCAGCACGTTCTAATTAACCCACCCTGGTGGGGGTCCTGCTTCTATAAAGGCAGGTCTTTTGTTTGGAATTTATTTTAGGCGATTTTGTCAGAAGTTCTGGCAAGAATGGCCATGCAGTGCATTGGTTGAACTCAACCAGTGAGTGACCCTGTATCCTTTGGCTCCTGCAGGATTTGGATTCACTTAACGTCATGCGAGTTAACAGCAACAAAATTATCCTGCAGAATAAAATTCTTGTTGAAAGCTAAAATGAAGGCTCTAAGAATCTGTTATGCTACTGGGGCTTATATACGGGTAAGAGAGTACTCCATGCCAAATAACGAGAGCTAGCCAGGGTGGGGCTACCTATGGTACACATGACATCGTGATATGCACTGGATTTTGAATTACACGGCAAGACAAGGCGGTGTTAGGCCAACCAGTAGTTACTCAAAATGAGATCGTTTTATAGACACCATGCCACTAAAAAAATATATGTCCACCACCAATTGACCACACCGTTAAACTTCACAAGATTATGGTACACATCAGTGCAATGCTGCCCCCCCCCCCCGTATCGTCATGTGTACTGGCACCACCCGTGACCGTTAAATCATGCTTCGCTGACCAATTCCGTCAGAATATTAATATCCAGTTTGAACGTTACTTTACATAAAGACCTTCATAAAACAAGTCTACTGTGCAGTTATTTTAGGCAGAAAATTTCATGATTAGTTTTTTTTCCTGATTATGAATAATCTTGTATAGAAGTGTCTGAAATGATAAAGCATGGTGCAGACAAGAGTTGCCACACACCAGGACAGCGCAAGATGACAGCGCAGTTATAAAGCCACTAAAAGTAATATGACGAGCGGAGAGAAACGTATTGTTCAAGAGTGTGATGTGCTGAAGGCAGCAAGACTGGAGGGCTGGAAGTGGTCAGCAACGAGAGATCTGGTGAAGCTGTGTAGGCAGTCCACCTGGGGTGACCAGTGGGTTATAAACCAAGCAAAGTCACACGAAGAAAGCAAACACACACACATGCACTTTATTGTCACTTTAATATAAAACAATGTCAGTTATACATATATTAACACCAATATGAATTATATTACTTCAGTCAGGGTAGTCGATACACAACAAGGCCTCCACAGGGGTTTCATCAAGTAGTCCCAAGGAGGTAGATTACAACAGACATTTTAGTACATCTGACATTTAATAAATCTCTTTATAAATTAGAATATTGAATTAAATAATGAAACCCATCTATCAACAATCTTTTCGATGCATGTATTTTGCAAAAGGCATTGAAATATGTACAAAGAGTTATGAATGTGCAGATAACAGCCAGAGCAAGTGGGCACACGAGTCTGGGAGCGAAAAGTAGCAAAATACACCATCTGCAGAAATATTAAAAGATTCATAAAAACTAAAAACGTTCCACAAGTCACCCAGCAGTTATGAGGAGACAAGAAGTGACTTGTTAATACCCAGACTATGCATATGTTAATGTATAAGGTGATGTTACCTCTGTTTGCATGGGGTCCCTGACCCGTGTTAAAATTTGATGACTGGGCTGAACAGGTAAGAAATTAACTAAAGTGGGGAGTGTAGTACTAATCCTATATATACAACCCACACTGCTATTATCCAGTGAATTTTAGTAAATGGATTTTTACCATCAGTAAATCTGCGCGCAACAAACTTGAGTGTTTCATCTAGAATAACAACAGGGAAGGAGATCTTCAAAACTGCCATCCACTCATCAACGTTCAGTGGTGTGATCTGGAACACAGCCTGGAAAAAAAGACAAAAAAGTCCTCGTGACACATCAGTACTCCATAACCAGCTTAATTTAATCATAACAAGGGACCCATGGGTCACTGTGCTCAGCTGAAGCTGACCTTGAATGTAAAAATCTAAAATAATATCAAATGGAGTCTGTAAGGAAGAGGTAATATAAGCCATGGTTGGTTGATATGATTGGTTTGTATTAATTGATGAGTAAGAAATTGTTGCAAAGTAACATTTGTGACTTGACCATGTTTCCTAATGTTAAAACTGAAGCATATGAGCAGTAATTGAACAGAAGATATGTATAAGATAGGTACACTATTACCATGAACACTGGTTGGCTTTTTGATGAATTGTTGACAGTTCAGCAGTTTACATATTTGTTCAATTAGATCTATTTTTTAATAATATATTATTTAATATATTTTTATTTGATTAAATTTATACATTTGCAATATACATATTAAGAGTTTATTTACAATTACTGAATAGTTATAAATGGACAGATGGACTGGAAGAAAAGGCTTATCACTTTTTATCTCCCATTCTGCTGAGGAAAATATATATAAAGTTTCAATTAGATCTTATTTTTTTTTAAATTTTATCAAACAATTTAAAAATTTATGAATTGTGCACATTTGCAATATTGCATATCTGAATTTATAAGCTGTTTTCAAATTTAAGACTTTAATAGCTTAAATCCATATACATACAGCATATGAAAATTATTTCAACACTGCTTGTAGGAAAAAAAATCACAATTAATATATATTTTGGACAGACAGAGGTGATCACTATATCCCATTCTCTGTAGGAAATAATATGTTTCAATTAGATTTAAATTTGTTACTTATACTAATTTTTTTAATTTACACATTTGCCATTACACTAATATCCCCAGTGCACAGGTGTAAGGACTCAATGGCAAGAGAGGGGGAATTGTGGAAATCTTGATTGAAGAAAGTATTATACCTGGCAAAGTCTCTCAGCTTCAAAATTATCATTTTAAGTGAGTTAATATCTTTCCTGATTTTTTTAAAAAAAAAGTGCATTATGTTCAGGCCCATAACTTAAGAAAATTACATAATACAGACTTAAGTTTTTGGCATGTATATATACATGCCAAAAGATAAGAGAATATTTATGGTATATATTAAGAAAAACAGATAATTGGTTTTGTTATTAGGCAGTCCTGAAGTGTTATAATAGTTTTAAATCGAAAATTGAGGTTTTTCCTTAATTTCTCTAAGGAACAAAGTCACAGTGACCCAGTTTTCAGTTTGGGAGGAGATTTTTGGGACAGTATGCCGAATTCTGGATTTGTAGGTCTAACGGTTTCAAAACATGCCAGTCTCACGGATGGACGGACAACAGACAGACAATGGACCATTACTATAGCTCAGATGACTTAACGTCAGCTCAGCTAATAAAGCAGTCTTGAAATACCTTTGTTGAGAAGCATGAAATTAGCTGTTGCAGAATCTAATTACACAAGTATTACAGGTTTATATATCACCATGTTAACCATTATATACTCTACAATGATGATACTGAGCCACCTTGTCTGATACCATGACCATTGTTTTAACTGTACAGACCAGCTGCAGCATGTCTGAAGCCAAATGCATTGCAGCTTACGGAAATCCATAAAAACAAATGTTTATCTTAGGTACTCGTGTGATTAAAAATGTACAAGATGGGTTCCATTTTTGGAAAATATGGACGTAATTGTTTACTGTATGTCTAAAAATATTATCTACCAGGACTTTAAGGATACATACGTACTGATACATACAGGGCCGGGTTATATGACATCCTGATGCATACAGTGCCAGGTTCCACAACTTACTGATACATACAGGGCCAGGTTATACAACTTACTGATACATGCAGGGCCAGGTTATACAAATTACTGATACATACAGGGCCAGGTTATACAACTTACTGATACATACAGGGCCAGGTTATACAAATTACTGATACATACAGGGCCAGGTTATACAACTTACTGATACATACAGGGCCAAGTTATACAACTTACTGATACATACAGGGCCAAGTTATACAACTTCCTGATACATACAGGGCCAGGTTACACAACTTACTGATACATGCAGGGCCAGGTTACACAACTTACTGATACATGCAGGGCCAGGTTATACAAATTACTGATACATACAGGGCCAGGTTATACAACTTGCTGATACATGCAGGGCCAAGTTATACAACTTACTGATGTACATACAGGGCCAGGTAATACAACTTACTGATACATACAGGGCCAAGTTATACAACTTACTGATATACATACAGGGCCAGGTAATACAACTTACTGACACATACAGGACCAGGTTATACAACTTACATACAAGGTCAGGCTATACAACTTACATACAGGGCCAGGGTATACAACTTACTGAGAGGAAGTCCACTTCTAGGATGAGGAAGTGAAGTCCCATTGAAAGCAAAATGGCTCCAAGCAGCCACTTGTTGTACCACGGGGGCATCAAGGTCAAGGACTGGTTCTCACTGATGCTGTTAACGCAGAACAACACAAAAGTCAAAGCATGGTGATAAAACATTAAAGAGACAAAACGTCATGCTGCACTTCTTTAAAGTAATTGTATTTAAAGAATGTATATATGTAATCCTTACACCTGTCTGATCACAGATGTGAAATATATATAAAGACATTTACATAATTACAAAGTAGCAAATGTATCAAGTTCAAACCTAAATCATTCAAATACATAAACACACTGTCCTAAATTGAACCTAGATCAAAGCCAAAGCATGATTGATGCAGGAGCTGGTAATGCACAGCTCATATAATGCTGAGGAAGCAATGCATCCATCAACTTCATGCTGCTACTAAGTCCTACAAAGCCAGTCTACTGGTGACAGGTGAGCGATGCCCTGTGTCACTCCATGGCAATCATACTCCATGTGCAATCATGACAGCAAATAATGGCACCTGCCAGCAAGGAACTAACCAGCACAACCAAACCATGCAGGAAGTTGCAAACCAAAGGTCATGCACTTTGACCTTCTGACATTTCACCTGGTGATGCCATCTTTACATAGATTTAAAGAACCAAAAAGTTGCCCCTCTTTTTTTCTGGTTCCCTTAACATCCTATTTTATTTTACAGCATCAGTCAACAGCTTTTCATGTGTTTATCATCTTTTCATTTCAATTTCAGTCCATCCTTCAAAACACAATATCCCAAAGAGCATGTTAACTGATGCTGTTACACAAATGTTTCCCATAAATCTACGTGGCCAGCTGACACAATGTCTGGCACCTGGCCCCCTGGACCAGCCTGACATTAAACTACTGTGTCTGCTTTGAAATCACCAGGTGAAGTCAAAATGTCGGTCAAAAAGCTGTTGACTTGCTTGTTAATTAAAACTAATAAATCACAACCAAGTTTAACTGAACGTGGCCAGTTGATGTACAAACTGGCGGCATGATCCATCTACGCGGCACCCCAGGAGTGTCAGATAAGTCAAGCGTGCTTCTGCAACTTTCCTGCAGGGGTGTGCCAGTGAGCCCCTTACCTGTTCAGAGCATTCAGCATCTCTACGCAGACCAGTACTGAGAGTGCCATAGTCGGTGGCTTTTCACTTCCAAAGATATTGCAGTCCACACCTTTGTAACGCTCGTCTTGCACCAGGCACTGTGACTGGTGAGTCTAAGCAAAAAGGAGCATTGTCATAAATATTAATGTTAACCTATACCCCCACCCTATGACAACCAGCCAGCCGGAGGTCATGTGACTAGACAGACAGTGCTGGTCATGTTTCATGGACCCTGTGCATTGGTGCCAAACAACAAGAACAAAATGTCTTCTACCAGATAAAAGAGTTCAACTGAAGAAAATATTTAAACATGTTTACAATCTGACTTTATGGAGCCAAATTTCAAGTTACTATTCTTAAAACTGATTTTTTTTTTAATCAGGTAGAACGTCTGTTCTTGCTGCTTGTATGAAGTGCTGGCAGGGCAACACATTTACTATCCATAACTGATTGATGATTTACCTGTTAAGAGCATTGAGCATTTCAATTGTGACCAGAACTGACAGAGCCATTGTCATTGGCTTAGGGTGACTGAAAATGTTACAATCAATGGCAGGGAACATCCTGGGCTCAGCCAAACACTGCATGTGGTGTGTCTGCAAAAGTCAACATACACTGGTAACATCAGGCTTATCTTATACTTCATGTAGTAGTATTGTTTAAATATTCATATTTGTAACTTGATCAATACAGCACTTGCTTATATTACAAGTAGCCAAAATGGCAGATGATCTAAAACTAGCATTAATGAGCAAACAGGGCTTCTACTAAAAATAGAACATCTTCCACTCAACTGATTTATTCTTTTGGTCAGCTAAACTTACCGTCAAACACCTTCCATGAATCTTTCAATTTAATTAAATGTACAGTGTTTATATATACATTCTAAGGGACCCTGCACACTAGTCAACTTCTGTTGATTATCTTAACTCTGGCTGTAATTTCAACATTTAGACAGCCCCAAGAAAGCAAGATGTCATTCTGGGAAGCAAAATCTACCAAGTACCCATAAAAGAAGAGTA
Organism: Sipunculus nudus; assembly: GCA_026874595.1. Lineage (NCBI taxonomy): Eukaryota > Metazoa > Annelida > Sipuncula > Golfingiida > Sipunculidae > Sipunculus > Sipunculus nudus. The sequence goes on from CM049312.1 coordinate 51,835,130, forward strand.
GTTACAGATCAACCACTGGAAAAGGAAGACCTGAACCAATATAACCACATGTTTAATGGCCAGATATTGTCTCTACTAAAAGCTTCCAAATTCCACTGAAATGGCAAAAGAACATGATCTCTGCACAGTGGCTTCCAACTAAACTTTTTACCCCGAAAGTCCGTCTAAACTTGTAAAATCATGATAGCCTCAACCACATATGCTGTTCCTCATTTCTATATTTTATAAAGTTCCACTATTCCACATTTTTCTTCTGACTGTCAAGTAAAGACAGGTCACTGTTCATACACCTTCCAGGCCATTCAAACTTCAAGGTTTTTAAGGCTTTTAATTTAAAGGATTTAAAAAATTTAATTTTGGTTGTTCACATTATCTATATATTGATAAATTTTCAAAATATGATGAGTGACCTACATTCATGTTAATTCTGTGTGTATACACCTAGGTTTCATTTGCTAAATGTAATAAAATATTATGTTTATACACCTAGATTACAGTCATGTTTATACTGTGTGTGTATACACCCAGGTTACAGTCATGTTAATACTGTATGTGTGTGTGTATACACCCAGGTTACAGTCATGTTAATACTGCGTGTGTGTATACACCAAGGTTACAGTCATGTTAATACTGTATGTGCTTGTGTATACACCCAGGTTACAGTCATGTTAATACTGTATGTGCGTGTGTATACACCCAGGTTACAATCATGTTAATACTTAGTGTATGTGTATACACCCTGGATACAGTCATGTTAATACTGTGTGTGTGTGTATACACCCAGGTTACAGTCATGTTAATACTCTGTGTGTGTGTATACACCCAGGTTACAGTCATGTTAATACTGTATATGCGTGTGTATACACCCAGGTTACAGTCATGTTAATACTTAGTGTATGTGTATACACCCAGGTTAGTCATGTTAATACTGTGTGAGTGTGTATACACCCAGGTTACAGTCATGTTAATACTGTATATGCGTGTGTATACACCCAGGTTACAGTCATGTTAATACTTAGTGTATGTGTATACACCCAGGTTAGTCATGTTAATACTGTGTGAGTGTGTATACACCCAGGTTACAGTCATGTTAATACTGTATATGCGTGTGTATACACCCAGGTTAGTCATGTTAATACTGTGTGTGTGTATACACCCAGGTTACAGTCATGTTAATACTGTATATGCGTGTGTATACACCCAGGTTAGTCATGTTAAAACTGTGTGTGTGTATACACCCTGGTTACAGTCATGTTAATACTGTATATGCGTGTGTATACACCCAGGTTAGTCATGTTAATACTGTGTGTGTGTGTATACACCCAGGTTACAGTCATGTTAATACTGTATATGCGTGTGTATACACCCAGGTTAGTCATGTTAATACTGTGTGTGTGTATACACCCTGGTTACAGTCATGTTAATACTGTGTGTGAGTGTGTATACACCCAGGTTAAAGTCATGTTAATACTGCGTGTGTGTATACACCCAGGTTACAGTCATGTTAATACTGTGTGTGAGTGTGTATACACCCAGGTTACAGTCATGTTAATACTGTGTGTACACAATGAGGTTACAGTTCTTTGATTGCTGTGTGTATACACCTAAGTTACAGTCAAGTTAATGTATATATATGTATATACCTTAGATAATTCAGCTTGCCAGATTTGCAAATGCAAGGCTAGCAAATAAGTCAATAATGGAAGTTTTTGGCCAGAAATTTCCGAGTTTAATATACTCATTGTGTTCATTGCTTTGACCGACTAACCAGTTGGTAGTAGTTGAGTTGCGGTCCTCTGTCATACATTGTGAACCACCAGGCAGCAGCACCCACAGTCGCACAGCCAACATATACTGTAGAGGAAACAGAAGAAGAAACACTGTCATCTTCATACAAAATTAATAAACCTGCAAGTATCACCATATCAAAATGTGAATAAAACAATGTTCATATGAAATGCCCATGTACTTTCACAACATCTCATTCTTAGTTTATTCTTTCTATGTCTGAATGACCAACATGATCCTGACAGATGTTAATGTATATGTACTAAAATGTCCGCGCTCTACCAACCTCCAATAGCCATGTATCTGAAGAACAGCCAGCCGCTGATGAGGGGCTCCCTGGCTTTGCGAGGAGGTTTGTTCATGATGTCAAGATCTGGGGGGTTGAATCCAAGGGCAGTGGCAGGGAAACCGTCCGTAACCAAGTTAACCCACAACAGCTGAACGGGGATCAAAGCCTCAGGCATACCAAGAGCAGCCGTCAAGAAGATACTGTAAACATCAAGTCAAATATGGCTAATATTAACACCCAGTGTCCAGAAAAAAACTAAGGTAAATTAAGACCAAGCAAATACATGTTAAATATAAACAGCCATCAAATAGTTAATAGATTTTCTTTAAAAAATAAAGAAGAATGGGTTATCTGATTAAGATATTATAGAATGTTACACATTTCCCCAGAGTTACTGCTGGTTATGACTTTACTGAGGTTGACAGCTCATACTGATCAGGAACGCTACAGCCAAGCTGTCAGTGTCATGCATTCTAATGATTCATATAATCAGTAAACTGGATTTTGAGTCTACAGGTTTAGAAGTCAAAACAGGCCAAGTGTATAGAGAGATTTCACTCAATATTTAATGATTAAATACTGGAGAAGTTGGTTACCATGGTGATACAAAATGTTGAATCACCTGAATATTTCATAATGTGAACATCCTATATGTAACATCAACAGCTACTCACCAAACCACCTCTCCAATGTTTGAGGAGATGAGGTAGCGGATGAACTGTTTCATGTTGTTGTAGATGGCTCTGCCCTCCTCAACGGCCGCCACAATGGTGGAGAAGTTATCATCAGCGAGTACCATCTCAGAAGCTGTTTTAGCCACAGCGGTGCCTGATCCCATAGCGATACCAATCTCAGCTTTCTTCAGGGCTGGGGCGTCATTGACACCATCACCAGTCTGGAACATCAGTCATTTTGTTAACTTCAGCTCATCATTTTGTGGTGTAATCAAGACCTGACTGTTGATATTAGTAAAAGCTTACAGTTTTGGAATGAGTTTAGAAGGTTCTCATGGGGGGAAAGTACCATCAGATAATGATCAAAATATTTAACACATTGTTTAAACCAATAACAATATCAGACCAATAACAGTATGAGCTAATGACCAATATTGATTGGTTTTTTTAACTAACTTTCAGTACTTTTTTTGAGAAGTACCAAGTTGTTGCATGCTAAAACGCATGGACATAACTACAATGGCAGAACAAACTTGACACTCCAAGGATTAAATGGAAATAGCTGGCAGTTTCATGGTAAGTACAGAAAACAGATGTGTTAATCACCAGCATTTAATGATTAATACATGACATAAAAACCCACCATGGCGGAGATTTCTCCATCAGCCTGCAGATACTCCACAATCTTACTCTTGTGGGCTGGTTCTACACGAGCAAACAGTCTGGATCGACGAACTGCTCTGGCCTGTTCTTCTGGACTCAGATCATCAAACTCACGTCCGGTGTAAGCCATTCCCTCTGTGTTCTCATTCTCACCAAACACACCAATCCTTCTGCAGATAGCCTCAGCGGTGGCCTGTTCACATATCACAAATTAATATTATATAAAGATGCATATACCACTATAAAAAAACACCAAATTTTGTGTCTATACACTGAATTAGCTATGTAAACTCATCAACAAACTGAAAAGCCTTGCCTCCAAAATGATAAAATAGTAATGCATTGTTACCCACCTTGTTATCACCAGTGATGACAATAACACGGATACCAGCCATACGGCAGCGCTGGATCGAGTCAAAAACTTCCTTACGGGGAGGGTCCAACATGCCGACAACTCCAACAAAAGTGCATCCAACCTGTAATATAAAGATAAAGATAAAACAAATTGTTTCTATACCATGACAGTTCTGTTGATGATATATTTTTTTAGAAAGTCAAAAGGTTTGTTATGTTTTTGAAATTGCGTTACAGACAGGAATGGCGTCTCAGGGATGACTGGTGCCATGGTGCCTGAGCCACAGACAACTGGTGCCATGGTGACTGAGTCACAGAAAACTGGTGTCATGGTGACTCATGGTGACTGAGTCAGAGAGATGAATGGTGTTATGGTGACCCAGTCACAGGTGACTAGTGCCATGGTAACTATGTCATGGTGACCAAGTCACAAAAGACTGGAGTCATGGTGACTGTCATGATGATTTTGTATCACAGAGGACTGGTTTTGTGGGTGCTGTGATCATGCTGGACTGATGGTATCACAGTGAATGTAGGTCACAAAAGACTTGTGTCATGGGGATGAAGGTGTCAAGGTGCCCTAGGGTCAGACAGAACCTTGCAACAAGCACATGGGTCAGACAGGATTGGTGTCAAGTTGTGGTAGGAACTAATGTAAAATCATGTTCAATGAATGAAAGAAAAGCACTGATGATTAAATATAAAAGGATTACTTTTACTTGTGTAATCAGCTCCACAAGTTATAAAGGCTCCATAAATCATAGTATAGTGGTATCATATACATATGCACTGTGAGGTGTCTTCTGGTTTGTATGGTAACTAGGGCATACAAGTCATATTTTTAAATAGGGCACTATTAACAGACCCCATCTTCAGGGTCATCCTAAAAGGGCAAGAAACCACCAATCATCACTGTAATCAATTAATCATGCAAGCTGAATGTGGGCTAGGTGCCATGGGAGGATTAGTGTAATAAATAACTGTATGTCAGAGAGGATTGGTGTCCTGGCAATGGTGTCTCAGGGAGGACTGGTGTCACAGTTATGATGTGTCAGTGAGGATTAGTGTCACATTTACAGGATGTCTGACAGGACTGTTGTCACAGTTACTGTGTGTCAGAGGAATGTTGTCAGATTTACTGTGTGTGAGAGAAGATTGGCATCACAGTAACTGAGTCAGTCAGGATTGGGTGTTTCAGTTATTGTGCAAGTGAGGATTGGTGTTTCAGCTTTTGTGTGTCAGCAAGGATTAGTGTCACAGTAATGTGTCAGAGAGGACTGTTGTCACAGTTACTGTGTGTCACAGAGGAATGTTGTCACAGTTACTGTGTGTCAGAGAAGATTGGCATCACAGTAACTGAGTCAGTCAGGATTGGGTGTTTCAGTTATTGTGCAAGTGAGGATTGGTGTTTCAGCTTTTGTGTGTCAGCAAGGATTAGTGTCACAGTAATGTGTCAGAGAGGACTGTTGTCACAGTTACTGTGTGTCACAGAGGAATGTTGTCAGAGTTACTGTGTGTCAGAGAAGATTGGCATCACAGTAACTGAGTCAGTCAGGATTGGGTGTTTCAGTTATTGTGCAAGTGAGGATTGGTGTTTCAGCTTTTGTGTGTCAGCAAGGATTAGTGTCACAGTAATGTGTCAGAGAGGACTGTTGTCAGAGTTACTGTGTGTCACAGAGGAATGTTGTCAGAGTTACTGTGTGTCAGAGAAGATTGGCATCACAGTAACTGAGTCAGTCAGGATTGGGTGTTTCAGTTATTGTGCAAGTGAGGATTGGTGTTTCAGCTTTTGTGTGTCAGCAAGGATTAGTGTCACAGTAATGTGTCAGAGAGGACTGTTGTCACAGTTACTGTGTGTCACAGAGGAATGTTGTCACAGTTACTGTGTGTCAGAGAAGATTGGCATCACAGTAACTGAGTCAGTCAGGATTGGGTGTTTCAGTTATTGTGCAAGTGAGGATTGGTGTTTCAGCTTTTGTGCGTCAGCAAGGATTAGTGTCACAGTAATGTGTCAGAGAGGACTGTTGTCACAGTTACTGTGTGTCACAGAGGAATGTTGTCAGAGTTACTGTGTGTCAGAGAAGATTGGCATCACAGTAACTGAGTCAGTCAGGATTGGGTGTTTCAGTTATTGTGCAAGTGAGGATTGGTGTTTCAGCTTTTGTGTGTCAGCAAGGATTAGTGTCACAGTAATGTGTCAGAGAGGACTGTTGTCACAGTTACTGTGTGTCACAGAGGAATGTTGTCAGAGTTACTGTGTGTCAGAGAAGATTGGCATCACAGTAACCGAGTCAGTCAGGATTGGGTGTTTCAGTTATTGTGCAAGTGAGGATTGGTGTTTCAGCTTTTGTGTGTCAGCGAGGATTAGTGTCACAGTAATGTGTCAGAGAGGACTGTTGTCACAGTTACTGTGTGTCACAGAGGAATGTTGTCAGAGTTACTGTGTGTCAGAGAAGATTGGCATCACAGTAACTGAGTCAGTCAGGATTGGGTGTTTCAGTTATTGTGCAAGTGAGGATTGGCGTTTCAGCGTTTGTGTGTCAGAGAGGATTAGTGTCACAGTAATGTGTCAGAGAGGACTGTTGCCACAGTTACTGTGTGTCACAGAGGAATGTTGTCAGAGTTACTGTGTGTCAGAGAAGATTGGCATCACAGTAACTGAGTCAGTCAGGATTGGGTGTTTCAGTTATTGTGCAAGTGAGGATTGGTGTTTCAGCGTTTGTGTGTCAGAGAGGATTAGTGTCACAGTAATGTGTCAGAGAGGATTGTTGTCACAGTTACCGTGTGTCAGAGAGGACTGTTGTCACAGTTACTGTGTGTCAGAGATTGAGGGTCATCATATTTCACCACTATTCTCACCTCATATTTGATAAACTTGGAAGCTTCTTCAAGATCCATGTCCTCTTTCTTTGGTGGATTGTCAATGGTGGCCAGAGCCAAGCATCGAAGTGTGTCACGACCTGCAACACAAGAACCACATCACACATCAAATATATCACTAACCAAGTCTGACAAAAACATAGGACCCCAAGGATCATCTCACATGAACAGGACAAATAATCCAATCAGTAGTATGTTCATATAAATCCTTCCTCAGCTAGTTGTACATTTAAATGTGCTGTTGATTGTAATTACATATCTTTGGTTTGGAAGAGTCTTGATTTGAAACAACTAGAGCACAGACATATCTTGATCAGTTCATCATATTGTCACATTACTTCTAAAATTACAACATCAGCCTTTCTTCAAGAAAAAGGAGTCAACTAATACCGAGAACTTACTAAAGTACTGGAGCTTGTGTTTGACATTTTTTTTTCTGCATATGGCAGTGAAATCAGTGATTTTTTAAAGAATTGCATGGACCCATTTTGTTGCACATTGTCTTTTGATGTCAGTGTGGCACAGTATTTATATTTTATCAAACAAGAGAAGGCATTTGTTCAGGACCCTCAGAAATTATGAAGAGTGACTTTTTAGGTGCTCAACTGTATTTGCTTTGAAGATAACAAGATGACATGATGACCTAATTCCTGGTTTAAAATGAGATCTCCCTGGATTTTTGAGTCAGAGTTCCTGGGTTCACCAATTTAGTTTGTGGTTGACTGGACAGCTGTCTGTACAGATGAAAAACTAAGTTTGATCCCAGTAAGCTAAAATGGTTGCAAAACCAAATCTGACTTGTTACATACTTGGCCATACATGTGCCCACTGACCTATTTGCAATGCTATGGCAATAAAGAGTAATCACATCTATCTGGCACAATCTTACCAAACTAAAGCCCTAAAAAAGAACTAAAATAATTACCTGTTCCATAGTAAGTGACATGCTTCATGATTTCGGCCTTGATGGCAGGGGTCATTGGTACTTTCTGTGTTCCAACACGGACGTATGAACACCTGTGTAGCACACCCTCTGGTGCTCCCTGTACCAAACACACAAAAAAAACTGGTTATGTGTGATAATCACAGCAAACTGTGAACCAAGGTTTTAGAGTTATTGTGTTAACAGAATTATTCATACCGACATGAGTAGGGGCATCATAAATGCTTAACACACCTGATTATTTGTGCTTAATGATAAACATGAGCAAACAGAAATCTCTTTAATCTGACACTCTGATCCTTACATGTTACTTAGGCCCCTTTGTGGCAGTTAAAAGGCTTCTTTTAATTAGATACAATGTGCTTATTTACATCCTGTAGACAAGTAATTACTCAATGTCTGGGTATGTGGACGCATGCTCTGATTTTTACATGGTTTTTGCAGGTGATATTTCCGGTTTCACAAACTGAATAAAACAGATGATGACAATGATAATCTATTTTACACAAGCAGTGTCATGTAACAAATGTGTTTATAACAGTAGAAAACAGCAATGTAACCTTGACAAACATCTTGGCACCGGCTCCCAGCTTGGTGGCCTTGGCAGGATAACAGTAGCTGCTCATGGACTTGCGGTCACGGGAGAACTCCAGAGTGAAGTCCTTCTTCCACATTCCCTGGACAATATTGTTACAGAAGGTTCCCAGCTGTTTCTTGTTGACGCCGGTCTTGTCGTTACCATACACGTTCATCTTCTCAACTAATACTGTCAGGGCGGTCTCTGTGGCCTCACCAACTTTCTCGTAAATGCCCTTGGCCTGCAAAACAATATTTTACGTCAATGTCAGAACTTCCCGGTTCTTTGCTGGTGATATATCCTCCATTTTAATGACCAGGATGATATATATTTGTGACCAACATCAGCCTTTACCTTTAACAGTTTTACTCAGATGGGACCATGCAACAAAGCAAACTGATCCTAAGTAACAAGTTTGACACATCCCTGAGTTCAGATCCGACTTTATTTTCAAAAGTGCCTTCCAATACACTCACGCTACAGCTGAGAATTCTCTGATCATCGGGACAATCAGGATACAGAATATCAAATATGTATATAAAAAACATGGTACTTTTCTCAGCTAGTCCCTTATTACCATGGTATGCTAATAAGAAAGAAACTGTTTTTACACGGTCTTACTGCATACAAAGTCAAAACTGAACAAAGAACAGTACTGAATTTGCTGACCTCATTGTAGTCAACGCTGGAGTCATTGCACATGCTGCAAATAGTGGCCAGTTCCTGGAGGGCATCGTAGTCACCACACTTGACAGTCTTGCCTTGGAGATAACTGTAGAAAATCCATAACATTCAGGACAACTTATACAAAGACTAAATCACTGCAGACATCCTTAGTGCCCTCAGTCTCTTGTCAGAGCCATCTTGGATCACAAATGTCATGTTTAAACAAATAATAAATGATACAATGTTCCCAACTTACTCAACATAATCATAAACAACTTTCTTTTTTGCATTGGATATGGGAGGGAGGTCTTCTCAGGTACAAACAACTCATTTCAATATTTTTTTTCATGATCTTACATACTTATAATATCAACTGCATTTTGATATATTATTCCTTTAACTTAATATGACAAGTGAGGCAACATCTTCTGCAGTCATTCTAACACACATAATATTAAACTTTAACATGAAATCATTATGTAGCACCTGCTACAAATATTACCTGATGCTGTCTGTCAAACAAGCAAGCTTACAAAGCTCAGCACATATGATGCAATAACTAAGATATTTTAAGAGGGACACAAATTTTGATTTAACTATTAATGGATATGGCTCTTTGTTGAAAAACTTATCAAAATCCTATTGTTTAAAACAAGTGATCCATAGGCCATGATGCTCTGCTGAATTTGAGAAAACAGGAAATGTCCAAATATATGAGAAATGTGACATGCATGTTTACAATGGGTGAAAGACAAATCTAAGAACTGTAACTTGAAAATTTGAGAATTCCTTGAGTTGATTTCTTTTAAACTTTGCATTGTGACAGGACTACTGATGACATGTGAATGATACAGATTGGTTAAAATTTATAAATCAGTGCAGAGTATGGAACTACTGGAAAAAGTCCATCTAAAAATACAATTTAAACTGTATCAAGGTCGCAAGATTTCATATTCCTAAAAGAACTTGCTGAAACCCTTGAATATTTAGGATAAACAAAACATGGGTCACACTGTCCTGGGACATGTCAGGACCTTTCATTATGTGAAAATTAAACTTCCTGGGCCTAACAGTGTCGATTTGTGATCCACTGAACTTTTGATTGATGGCTTTAATCTGAATCTTCAAAAATTCCACTAAAAATGCATCAAAATAGAAATATTGCAGATGTCCACTAGTCTTATACAGCAGTACAATTTCAGCAGAGTTCCATAAGCATTTCTGATTTCATAAAAATCTATCTAGCAAAAATCTGGTCTTGTACAAATTTTTACATATTACACTGTTAGCTTCTGAGATGCTGAAACCATTTCTATTTCAACAAATACTGGATATGGCAGATTGCAATGGAATAAATATAATCCAGTGATTAATCATTGTTATCTTGTACATGATTTGGTAATATCTATGAAGGCACACACATTTCTTAGTCATGAGTCTCTTGCAGTTTTAACCAAGGTTTATCAGAACATGTTTGTATTCACAGCTTCTTAGGCAGACAAAAAGCTCAGTTCATGTGCTGTACCACAGTCTTGTGAAAGACAGATGTACATACTTTCAAACATTCACAATTCAAAACTAGGCTAAAATAGATGTAACACTTCAGGAAACTTAAAACTCCTACATCTACAACGGGCATGCATAAATCTGATCAGGTCAGTAGAGTTCAAGATGCCACCACATGAAAAGACGGTGTATGTTAGTACATACTTGTTAGTAAGGTATCACTAAGTATACTCTGGGATAGTCAGTAATGACTTGCTACTCATCCAGAAGATCAAACACTAGGTGACTGATCTCACACAATCCAATACTTACATCAGATTCTGTATCCCCTCTTAACAATAAAATTATTCACCAAACATAAGATCATATTTCATTTCCTAATGAATGAAGATCATCTTTAAGCTTTCCATTGCAAGGTACCACTTTGATATCCCCTGCTACAGTATTGAACAAAGAGACCTTCACTCTTCACATGCAGGTCATAGTGACACAAGGGATAAAGATATATCAGTACTCCTAAAATTAAAAAATATCTTTAACTAAAACATGTACTAAATGTAGAATATACTTTTAAATGGTAGGAAACACAAGGCGAGTAGACAATGGTCAGGTGCACACTGTAAGCAATGTAACAGAAAGGGAGTAACAAAACAGGAGGATAGAAGGTGAGTCGAGGGACATATAATCTGTGCGTGGTGTTAAGTCCAATGGCTCTGTGACCTCTGGTTACCTCAGCAGTAAAGCCCTGTCCATTGAACATCAGCAACTGGTATGGGGTAGTGGGGAAGAACGCAAAGGGTTAACATGTACCACTTACACTTCGCCTTCTGGGGCATATTTGGAGCCTGTTATTTCAAACTGATGTGTTGAGATGGTGCCCTCTGTAATCTTATCAAAGACGAACATCTGGCAAAAGCAAAGCAAAAACAAATCTCCAATTAATCATTATGATATATAACCAAGGCCTGCCAGACCTTCAGCCAAGTCTGAAACCAATCGGAGTGTCTGTGAAACATTTCTGTACCTTAGTAGTGAAAAAGCCAAAGTACTCATGCATAGTCAAATATAAAATTAATGCAAGTAGAACAAAATTTTAGAATCCTATTCTCTGGGGCTGCTGGTATATGCCATCACCATTTCTGTTGGTTATCAATGATTTTTTTTCTTTAAACTTATGGTTGATATGTTAAACATGGTGCCAGTGCCTTGCTATCAATTTCAGTTAATCACAGCTAAGACAGCCCCAGAAAAGAAGAGTTGTGACAGCAACGAGACCACAGACTGATTTGGTTCTGGGGAGCCCACTCTCAGATGTTTACCAGATAGGTGAGATAAATAGTCACCTTAACTGATATATTTAGGCTGGTCTTAAAAAAAATCCTCTGTTGTGAGTTTCCCCGACCGTATGACAGAAAAAGCCCCGCCGAAAAACTTGTTTCCCTATTATCCTTTACACACGTTGACTCATTGTGCATCGCTTTTCAGTTAAATAAATGCGGTAAAGGCACTAGGACCGTTGAGACATGACTTCATTGCCCACTGATCAACACAATGCATTGTTTGGCATAGTTTTAGCATTATTTGGCTTTTGTTTGCATTGTTTGGCAGTATTCATTGGTGTTTGGCTGTAGAAATTGCCCAATTTAATGACCACACATGTTTGACAGTGATTTAAATGGTGGTTGGCACTGTTCACGTCTCTTTCTTTATTGAATACGATCCCTTTACCAGACACAGAAAACACAGATTGGACGCCAATAAACACATGAAAAATTTTCTTTAAAAAAAAATCCTACCTTCCTTATTGATTTTTTTGGGCGAGTGAAACCCCCAACAGATTTTTTAAGACTGGCCTTACTTACTATTCACCTGAAGAGATTCAATGAAAACATCTGAGGATACAAAATAATGGCTGAGAACAACCACATCTCATATTGTGTTTAAACTGTAACTTAATTGCATGCATGCATAGCAGAGAGGCAAATATATAATCATAACAAAAAACTGTATTTGTACATGTTAGCTAAAAAAAGGATACTGGTCAGTTAAAGGATTATTTCATGAGATGTGGTTTTTTATATGCAATACTTAATATATTAAAGTTATGTCTTTGTTGTTCTTTCTTCTTGCATAAAGGCAAAATAGACTACTGCCCCAGAAACAAAAATTACACGGTCTCTTTAACTACCACTGCAAACAAATGCAAACCAGTGTATGCTGAACAGTGTGAGAGCACTCCGTTCTATGAACGCTTTGTTTCAGCAGCAACTGGCAGGCCTGCTACATATCTACATCTATGGCACCGGCCATTCTTTTCAACAGCTGCCAGCCAATAGTTCATCAGCCACTTACATGTCCCCGACTGGTTCATACTTAGTACCAGTCACATCTAACTGCACAATGTCGTGCTGGTTCTCCTGAACTTTCCCAAAAAACATGATCTGGAAACATACCACAGACATGCTGACTACGCCTGACCCATCATGTACGCTATTAACACAGATTAAAACTACAACTACCAAATCCTGCATGTCTATAACATTGACTACATATACTACTTATACAGCTTATCTCAAGGACAGTTTGAAACTTGTGAGAACTTGTTTGAAAAGTCCAGCACTGGTTATAGGCACAATAATCTCTCCGATATACAAACTAGGACTTTCTTTTAAAGACATGCTTTTCACCATGATTCTTCAGCTTCTAAGCCTTACATCTTAACATTTTTTATACCTGACATCTACTGATAAAGCTAAGCATGTAGTGAGAAAAATCTTGCCCTCTGTACATTCCATCTGATGTATGTAAGCCATGTTGAAAATACTAAGGTATCAGATTTACAAGACTGGAGGAATAAAGTTCAATTTTTGAGCATCTACGGTTCTGAAATAGCTTAGTGTCATCAACACTATGCTACTTTATCCATCATCTAAGATATCTTTTTGCAGGCTCTTAAGTATATATATGGGTTTTTTGCTACATCATAATGACAGCTGACAGTCCATCACGGCTCAATGGTAAGACAGTCATGTACCATAGTATGATGCTGGCTGATGGGCGACTGGTGGGCTGAAGGACAAAATACTACAGAATTATCTAATACCTGAATAACATATGAGGGACTGCTTACCTTGCACACTGACATCTGATTGGTGGTCAGTGTTCCTGTCTTGTCAGAACAGATGACAGAGGTACAACCAAGAGTCTCAACAGATGGCAAGCTCCTAACAATGGCATTCTTCTTGGCCATACGGCGAGTTCCCAGAGCGAGACAAGTGGTGATAACGGCAGGCAAACCCTCGGGGATGGCAGCCACAGCCAGAGCTACAGCGATCTTGAAATAGTAGATGGCGCCACGGAACCATGACCCTCCATGGGCAGGGTCATTAAAGTGACCAATGTTAATTGCCCACACAGCCACGCACACAATGGAAATAACCTGAGGAAGGCAAAGAACACTTATTTACACAGACCGGTGTTACATTAATGTTTAACTGAATGTTACTTGATAGCACATTGTGTCATCACGTTCATAATATAAATTCCAAATTGACAATTATTTCCCTTATACTTACTCAATATAAATTCAGTTGTGACAAATATTTCAAATTAAAATATCTTTCTTATAATGGTACAAATATCAAACTTGTAGGACATCTCCAATTCTGACAAGCTAAATCTTCAATTTAAGAAAATAAAATCTCTGTCTTGCCCATGGTACAATGGAAGAAGTGGAAGAATCTGACAGGATGAAACTTAGACATATGATATTGTTGGTTAATTTTGAGTCTATGGATGCTGAACAGAACCCCAGGTAATTGATCCACAGGTAAATGGACCAAGTTGGCTGTGAATTTTATCAAAGAATAAATGACTTTTGTAAAACAGACACTGTTTCTGAGCTTAAATGCTTTTTATATGAGTGTTGTGGTTAAGCTTTCCAAGCCAAGGTACAGTTTTATTCCCATAAAGATTCACAGTGTAGACCTGCTTGTCTGGTTGATGGGAGTTTGCTATATGTGAAGATACTGAAGGTGTATCTAGATACACCAGGCTGGTCAAGCCCTTACTCCTGCTTCCTCTATATAAGTGTAAGGAACCTCAATATTTAGTTCCTATCCATTACCTTAGACAACTGCTGTCCAAATTCATCTAGTTTCTGTTGCAGTGGAGTTTTTTCAGCTTCTGTCTCGGACATCTTTGTACGAATCTTGCCTGAAAAAAAAAAAGAAAAATATCAGTGCATGAGAAACTGAAAGTTTATTAATTGTAGGAGTGAGACATTAAAACATCATCAGATGGTAAAACAGCAATACATCAGCTGTAACAAAGAACACCCTACAATTAAAGAATGGACAGGTCATGCCCAGTGTGATGAAACAGGTCTTAACAGGACTGGTAAAAAGCATGGTCTGCTCAAACTAAGTGTGGGTACTGGGTGTAAGTGATTATAATGATGACAAACCTGGCAATGTAACCACACAATCATCATGACCTTCACTTCGGACATACTTTTAGTTTTATAACTTGTTGAAAATGCTTTCATGAACTAGTGATTATCTGTTGTGTTTTATGTACAAAAAGGTGAACACAATGAACGGACATAGGTGCCGTCTGTGGAAAACATGTTATATGAGGAATGTGTACCTCTTGCTCTGGTTTTTCCAGGAATATTAAAATAAGGAGGACTAAAGTCAAATCACTCATGAATTGGTCAGAAGATCGAAGCAGAAGAACCAGATCCTGTTTCCATGGCTTGTGGAACAGATAAAATATTTAGCATATCACAAGTTCAATAAATTGGGCATTTAAATCATTGAATCAATCTTGGGTGACAAAATATACTGTCAATTATGAAAGGCCAACAAGCTAGTAAATTTAGTTTTAAGGAGAGCAGGATATTCTTTTCAAGTTTATATATTTCCTATATTCGCATTGAAAAATAATAACTGGGGTTTAACTACATGTATTTTCCACTGTTACACAACGGCACAGATGATCATGTCCCTTAATGGAATCAAGATCTGCCACAATGTATTTTTGTAGTGTGACAGCTAGGGCAGTGTGTGACGTCAATGGACCAAAATAGCTTCCCTGTTTATCATCTATGACAGACTGATAAGAATGCACCCTGAACCTTTCAGCAGACTGACCTACATAAAGCTGACAAGTCCTGTTCTGTACATTGCACCATCTAACTAATGTATCAATAATTTATTAACACAAAGAGGATTAACAAGTCTGTTCAGCAATGATTCAAATCACACTGTTTCCAGACTGTATATGAGTGTTATTTTTAACATCATTAAACTGGTGAAGCTGTTGAACCACACAACTGATGGCACAGAGTAAACACCAGGTAATGGAGTGTGGCTCCTGGGAAGCACTCCTCCTACAGCAGAGCAGCCCCTGCACTGTCAGGTACTTGCTACCAGCCCAGTCAGTCTCCTTATCATCTACTGATTTCTCAGGCATGTAGGAAACATATGTTGATGCCTTTCTGACAGTGTTTTCACAAAGATCATTAGTATCATTACTCATCGCACTGCAAATGCCTCTACTGTACTGGGCCTTGGAGCCTTATTGTTGCTTTTATATGATGCAAACACAGATATTACATCCAAATCCACCATTCCATTAAATTGGATAGGGAGAGATTATATGAATATATGAGATTTTGGTTTGTTATCTGTACACCTCTCTTCAGAGAATGAATAGCCTTTGATGCTGACATGCTGACGGAGAATTTCCATAAACTGTAGATTCAGATAATATTGTGGGCTTAAAATCTTGTTTGTTTTTTTTAAAAGCATATCATGGGGTATTTGAATTAGTGAAAAGATACTGGAAATGTTGGCAATTCTAAGTTTATTACTATCTACATCTGCTCACAGAAGACGAGAACATAAACACAGGTAACATACTAGTGGCTCACTTAGATGCTTATCACATAGTGTGTAGGCACCAGGGTCAATCGTAGGCACCAGGGTCAATCGTAGGCACAAGGGTCAATCAGGTCAGTGTTAAGCAAACAAGCCTTGCCCTGCCTGACCTAACACGGGAATTAATCAGCCGTGACTGACATGTGCCAGCCAATTCATCACCTTTTAGTTATCATACCACACCCATCGAAAACAGAATCCCTCATCCACGTCCACAGAAAACAAAAACCTTCATTTGACCGCAGGAAAATGAAACATGACCGTCTACAAGAATGTGCATGGCGGTAGTAACATGTATATATGGCGCCTGTAAATCATGGAAGGGGGTGTGGGACAAGAAGTTCATTTGCCAACTATTTAGAGATTTTTAAGAAATTATAAATTGGCTTAAAGAGCCGACCAGAAAGTAATTTTACTCATCTCAAAATAAGCTGGGCAAACTTGCATACTTGTATTCTGTGACGCTTCCTTACGACTCACATTTATAAACAACTATCAGAAATATTCAGAGGAAGTACCACGTGTTTTATCAGTGGCTCATTTTTATGCACACAACTATAGTCAGTAATATTCGGAATATGTGTACTTTACATTTGCTTCCAAGATAATGCAAATGAGTTACATGGCCCTTGTGTTTTAAGCCAATGAAAAGCAGTACCGCAGTAACCATTGTTATGATCATTGAAACATGTGTACCATTCTTGTCACGTCAGAACTACATCTTGGTCCTATAGATATGTACTTTTTCATAAATACTTCACCAAAATTTTGAAAAAGGGAATGTGGGGAAAGGTTTTCAGTTAAAAGTAAAATTTGTAACTGTTTTGTTCTAAACATTAGACATCGTTTCAGGGGGCCTGTGTCTGACATCTGTTCGATATATATGGAAATAATGGAATGGACAACAGAATATTTATAAATCATTTAGTACTACTAGTAATGTACAGGAAAAGTAATTCAGAACATTAACTTTATTAACCAATGACAATCATAAAATAGTAATAAACAATTTCATGTACCTTTATTGAAAACTCATCAGCAATCAATTTAAGTATAAAGGAAGCCTACCACCAGCTGCCATCAAGATAAACTCTGACCGACGTCAATGAATGATGTGTGATTTTTTTTATCGTTGGAATCATGAATTTGTGGATAATGTTGATCCACAAAAATAAACTCCCAACTTATATTTCTGAATCTGCAGTAATTATGTGGAAAGGTGAACTGTACAGCACTACAGAGCTATCGGAATTTTCCAATGCACCATTTATTTTTGCTTGTACTTCAATCTTGTATGAATGAAAAGCAACTGGTGCTGACAACTGTATGTGTGGGAGGTAAGATGTCAGATTTTATTTCATTCTGGAGATGACCCATGTATTTATGAAATTATTTTTTTTTATGCATGCAAAGTGTGCCATCTGTTTTTATAGATCCTTGTTAAATTATGTATCGTTATCACCAGTATAACATCATGGTTAAAATTTTTTCAGTAAATGATTACAATGAACGAGGAGGTTGTTACAACAACTGAGAATCCAAGTAATCTAAATGTGTCAACCCACACTTCAGAAAAAAAGTCCTGGTGACTACACAGATCACTAAGAACAATGGTAGTGGTTAATAAAATGTACCAGGGTTTACTGTTCACTAAGGAGTTACACAGAACAGTATGAGGAGATATGGGGCTTCACTTTACATTATTTACACATAAGTACTTATTAACTGTTTGACATGAGCAGGTTCCACATTAAAATTGTTTTTCTTAAACAGGCTGCCACATATAATCAGCAGTCAGTCATCAGCTTGAAGCAGGCTAATTCTTAGCCCCAGGTACAGCAGTTCAGCTTTCATCAGCAGCAACTGCTCTGGTATAAAAACTCCAGGGCTGCCAGCAACCCAGGTGTGCTGAGGAGTGTGATCTCAGTGTATAACAAGGTCAAACAGACTGAAAGAAAGGCTGACCTTGAGCACAAATGTCAGTGCTACAATGTCCAGGACTGACCACATTTAAAACAGTATATACAAAAGGTACAACGGAACAAAGAAGGATGTGTGTTTGTGTCTGTGCACAAAGTAAGAGTATCTGAGACTTGAGACTAGTAAAGCCTGCAGCACAGCAGGCAGAACTTGGCGGCCCAGAGCCTGCACCAACAAAAAGGTCATTCCTGCGAAGCCATTACCTTGGCTGTCTCTGACCAGACAATACAGCTGGCACTGTATCACATCTAAACACTACAGGCCGCTCTATATAAGGCATGGCCCCTCAGAGCTGGCCTCCTCATCACCTGGCAGCACAACAGCCATAAATAGTACCTGGCCACCATTCACAAAGCTTCAGCAGGCCTGTACCAATATCTGCTGGTTACTAGACAAACAGTACCACTTGAGATAACACATGCACTGCTCTTTTATCTGGCTCACAACCACCAGTCAGTGTGCAGCTACTTGCCATCCACACAGCCAAAGAACAGCAATCAAACATACTGTAAAATCAAGCTGCCTTTATATACCATGTCTGACATTTGCTCTGATGGAAAAGAGCAGGCCCTCAATGATGCTATAAAATGCTTGTCTCAACAATATTCACACAGATAGCATTTACAAAGGAAACTTAACTGCACACACCCGTCCATTTGATTACCATCCCTGTAAAGGAAAACTAAACGCGAGATCAGGTAGCACTGTACCTGCAAAATATCTCTACTGAAAATGCAGGATCAATAACCAACATCATTAACAGCATCACCTGATTCCAAACAACATACCAATGCAAAAATCAAGAGACAAATTCCATATACCCCCCCTGAATCTATGAATTGCATTTGTTAAAAGTTAGTTCACATTTTTGGATATTCTGTCGCATACTCAAATACATTATTAACAAGTAAGGATGGCCCAAAGATGACTCCACACATTTGATCTGTACATACAATGTGAACATGCTGGACAGTGAAGAAGAGCTCATGCAACCAATCCTTTAGCAGTTGACCAATGAAATGGATTCCAGGGAAAAAGTCACAGGAAACTAAGTCAAAATTTTGGATAGGAAATAAATGTCATGAAAAAAATCAAAAACTTGGCTAGGAAATAAAGTCTCAGATTTGTATTTGAAATTTTTTTATATGGAAACAGACACAAACTTTATTAAAAAAATAATCCTTTACTATATTTTCATTGTTATTTTTTTTTATATTTTACAGCAACTTGAGTACTATAGTTTAAACAACGTAACAAAAGTAAACCAAGTTTTGTTTATTTTAATGCTTCATTTATGCTTGAGAGTAATTCATCATGAAAACTCTAGCCTGTAGTAAATTATATGATGTCAGAGATGATGGTTCCATAAAACATAAAACGTTTCAAAGGCATTACAGATTATCATCTCATTACAGAAGAAGTCTCTTATGAGTTATGTTAATGTGTAAAGGTTCTGAGAATACATGCCGTTTGCAAGTCCCTAAGTAGAAAGAGATTTTTAATTAAATTGTGACATTTTGCTCTACATGAATTTCCTGCAACTTTTTCCCAGTCATCTGAAGATGGGTTACCAATACTGGCCTAAGTACAGTGATGGCAAATATCTGGCATCTATCAAAACTGTGACTTGCTAATTAAATTTACTACAGGGAAACCTTTGTGACACACTAACTGGTCGCTGGGGGACTGACAGCCTTACAGAGTTCAGTAACCTTTCTGATCCAGGTACCTGTTTTATGGTTATAATAAATAGCCCAGCCCTGCCAGCACCTCTGACTGAACAGTCTCACTGTTGATACAGTCTGGTACAATCACCAGTCTGAGTTATTTCAGTGCTTTTAGTTGCACTCAAGTGCATTGTTTAATCCTATTTTCCTCCTTTTTAATCAAGGGAACTTGCACTCAGGTATGGTTTAATACAATTTTTTCTTCTTTTTTTTCTTCCTAATTAAGGGCAATAATTCTCTTGTTTCCTGTTTAAATTAATTTCACATTCCTAACAGATCAAATTTCATATTTACATTTCAGATGATATGCACCGTTGCCAGTATTACCTGGGGAGAAAGCTGGTCATGTATTTGTTATTGCCTGTGAATGTGATGAATCAATGCCAGGTACAGAATATGTGTGGTATTTTGTTTACATTCTGGTGATGACATGACACAAACAAGGACTAATGTGGACCATCAGCATCTAACGCACAATTAAGGCAGAATAAAAGGTTAAGCAGGTAAATGAAATTCAATTAAATGGAAAAATTAAACAGAACTAGAATGTCTCCCCTCCCTATGGGCCTTCCATCTTTAAATTTGAGGGAAAAAATTATGACTACTTCAAAAGTCACAGCATTCACAAATAATTTCTATTCCAGCTGATTTGACCATGAAGATGAAGGTTGAGGTCACCATTTTTTTTTAATATTTTCGAGATTTTGTTGAAACATTTCATGAGTCAAATTCAATGAAAATATACTTAGTGTTAAGTTATATATGGTAAAATGTGCGAAGAGACAGAATTTTCTCTGGTGCATTTGCAGTTATTTTGGGGCAGGTTTGGGGGACTACAAGATGAGTTTAAGACAAGTGACTGAGCAATTACAGACAGTAAAGAGCTATTCACTGTATTGATGTCCATGATGGACACTGCACAGATGCCTGCTCTTGTAACTGTATGACCTTTATGCATGTTCTAGTCAACAGTTACAAGTACAGAGACTAATTGATATCACCTGATGAGCAGGCGATGCCATGTGTTGTTTATTAACTATCACCCTATAGCAGTGACTGGAGAGGAGGCTCAGAGCCTAGTCCTGCCACATGAAGCCCACCTGCTAATTACCATAAAACCTAGTATTTAGTCATTGTCCACAGAAGCTTGTAATTAGCAGTCACATGCAATTACCTACAGATGCCTGACATCAGTTTAGGCATTGTGAATATGATCAAAGAATGATTTATTTGACATTTCAAACACAAACATATATTAAGTTACGACTGCTGACAAACCAGTAAATATATTTTATAATTTCGATGATCATTTCCAGTGCTGAATCACATCACATAGTAAGCTACATATGACCCATGGGTCGTGTCCTCAGGTCACAGACACATCCTGTGACAAAATATCCATGTTTAAAAAGGAACCCATGGGTCACGTGGCTCAGCCGAATTTCTGAAAATTTTAGCAAATGCAAAATATACTTATTTCTATTGGTTTTTTATATATATAAGTATTTGAAAAGCTAAAAGAAAATGGCCCTGCTAAAATGAAACCCTATAAGTTATAGAATAATGGACATGAGCCAAAGTATAAAAATGAACATTAATTTATTAACTGAAAGGAAATGCTGTAAAAAATTCAAATGAGCATAAACAAAATTTTATTAGCATATTAAAACAAGCCAATTAGGTAAAAATCATAAAAAGCAAATGTATGGAGGAGGGATGGTGCTTTGAATTAAGTTGTGGATTCCTTAAAAGTTTTTTAAAATTATAAAACTGCATCAACCCACTATTGCTATATTCCCACTGTGTTAATAAAATCTTTTAAAATTTTTTCTATATGTAACATTTACTAATGTAAAACAAGCTGAGGACAACTTGAAGATCTACTGAATTTTAAGGCATAATAATATATTATATTGCAAAAGAGCTGCAGGCCCCATGGTGGTAAAACATGCCTAGTCAATGGAAATATGAGTGGATACATGAACAGAAGGTCATCACTATAGCTCAGGTAATCCAGTCAGCTAAGCTGAAGTCATATAAAAGATATGAGGACAATTACTGTATTGCAACATCTCTGACCAGAAATCTATATAAGAAAGCACATGGAAGGACCAGTACAGAGCTATCCTCTAAAAGGTGTGGCAAATGTATACTTGTATTATCCATGAGATATTGGCCAACTTTCATGGCTATCATAAAACAAATTCATCTACATAATTCAGAAAGACAATTTATGACTAAGCCAAGCAGAAACAAAAAAATTCAACCCTTGGCAGTCTGGCTGTATAAAGGGTAACAGGCCCACGCTAATCACAGTGTCACATTACAGTCAGTAGATATTCAATAAGTTCCTACTTACCAATTTCTGTTGACAGTCCTGTACCAATGACAATTCCTCTGCATTTTCCTGCTGCTATGTTGGTGCCCTAAAAAAAAATAAGCTGACAACATGCAATCCCCAAAACAACCCTCATCACCACAGTTAACCCATGCTTTCATTTTTTAGTTAACTTTCATCCTCATGGATAATCAAAGAGAGCCAGTAAACCTCAAACAACAAACATCCATTTCATGGAATGGAAAAGCACAAATGCATTACTCAGTAACATGCAAATTTATCATTTCAGTTAATGTAAAAGATACATTAATTGTTATGGTCTATCCTTCGGACTTTACTATAATAAACTTAATTAAAATCTGTGGTTTATTATATCTTGAACACTGCTTATCTGAACCAAACTACCACATGAAAGAATTATATTTCTTAACTTTGAACTGTCAAACTGAAGGCAAGGAATAACAAGGCCTGTAAATATTGAGGGGACTTTGGTCTTTTCCTTCCATGCAATTCTCAAATCAATTATTACCGTTCTTTAGTAGGAAAGGTCAGACTTTCTTATATAATAGCAAATAATTTACCACAATTAATAAATAAATGTCAGCAAGTAGAAGAACAATGTATTTCTCAAAAATATTCCATGAAAGAACAATAGAATGTTAAAAACTTGAAGGTCTTATTAGGGCTTGGAGTGGCACATGCAAGTAGAAATGTGATAGAAATGAATTGATTCAGGTCAAGAATAAATTACAAAACAAGAAAGGGGTTGCAATTAAATAATCAATAATTTGATGTATACTTATACCTTTATAAATAAAAGAATTTTCATCAATCACTTGACATGAGAGGCAAGAAACACATATAAGTTGAATAAAAAGTTAAATTTCATACAGAAAGACATAAAATAACATGTTTTTTTTTGTTAATTCAAAAGTGCATTAAATTTTAGTTGATTGGTTTATTATAAGCATGCTCTGTTGAATGGATAGGTGTGGAAAGATTGAAGGTAATAATGTCAGTAAATGTGGAAACATGCTGCATTATAGTGCTTATACACAGGGCTCAGGGATTTCAGCATATGAAGCCATTTATACATTCTGGCAAATGGTGCAGTAATTTAAGTTTCAATCATGCCAGGAACTTGCATTAATATAAAAACAGTTTTATAGTTATTAACAAATTCATTCTGTCTGCATCAACCAATGCAGAACAACAAGTTGTTTAGGTACATGAATGGGGGGAGGGGCGATTCCATGGAAGTAAATGTCACCACCAGTTGTCTCCACATGTACAGAAAGACAGCTGCCATTGCCAAGATCAGAACCGTGTGCTCAGCTTTAAATATATGTAAACAGTAATCTAACAATTGTTAAGGTGTCTGCCACAGTACTGATAACAAAGGCTGAGAGACGACTAAAACCAGGCATATACAGTTCCTGCTACAGGTTACATGTTATACTGGCACGGTGTTCTACTTGTAGGTCCTTACTATGGCATCATTGAGGAGGAAATACTCATGTCTTTAGAGAAATAATTCCATACCTTTCATCTGACTAGCCTGAGTGTTTGTTGTACAGAGAGATATTCAACAGATATAAAAGATAACAAAACTGGGTATCAATTTTTCAGAGGTACTAGTACTTTATAAATTACAGGAAATCATGATGGATTTCCTTCTATACATGTTGATTTGTCTATAATAATGGCCAAATAATGGGTAATTATTTATCAATTGATGCTCAGGCACTTATAAGGTGGCACAGCTGAAAGTCTGTACACGAGTAGATGGCAGCCTTGCTTCCATGGCAATAACAATATAAATAGGTGTGAACCTGGGGTTAACAACAGGACAACTGAATATAAACACACTTGATGATGTAAACACAGGAAGAGGAGGCAGGAGAAACCACAAACTCCACACAAAGGTAAGCTTGCTCAGGTGCTAGCCCAGCTCAAGGCTGCAGCCTCACTTACAGAAAACAGAACGTTCTTTTTGTCTTGATTTACAGCTCTTGGATCTGGGATGGCATCAGTGTGTTTCAAAACACTAACGCTCTCCCCTGCAAAAGTCATAGTTGAAATGTTACACAAGTGTTAAAGAAGAATGCTGAGAGGAGAATACAGAAAGGCACCACAGACATACATATACAGCACAGAAAGCACTATACACAAAAGAATGATCGGCAAGTAACTACCTTATCTACTCTGTCAACAACCATAGATGATGCTTCATTTTTTGTGTGGGTCTAAATGCGAGGTCTCTAAACATTACAAATGGTCCTATGGGTATATATCTTTACTGATGTTTTGATAAGGTACTGGTATATTATGTTTGGGTCCATCATTTTTTTTAAATTGGACTAAAATTTCTGACATTTATACAGGAAAAATAGAGAGGAATATCCATGCAAAATATGAAAAAACATCCTGTGGTTTGATTGATAGGCAGTCTTGAAGTGTAATGTATAGCTTTTACTGGAAAACAGGTTTTCCATTAATTTCTTGAAGAACCAAAGTCGCAGTGACCAAATTATTGGTTAAGTAGGAGAACTAAATGACAGAATGTTGAATTTCTGATTTGTAGGTCTAATGGTTTCAAAACGTGTCAGTTTAACAGACAGACAGGCAGATGGATGGACAGACATCCGAAAGGACCATTACTGCAGCTCAGTTGATTTATAGTCAGCAGAGCTAAAAAATAATTGGACAATCTCATTTATTACGCACTGCTATAAATTCTGAATAATTAACAAGCCAAACAGTTACAACTGTGTATAAAAATTTACAATTTAAAATAAATATATTCCAAAAAAGGTTCGCATTTTGTTTTCAAACAGCATTATGAATTTTGCAAGAGGTATTTTCATATAATTTGTTTTCCAAATCCAGTAATACAATTCACAGTTATGAAAGTTTTTACCACTTTCTGATCAAAGGCTGACTGATTTTCAATGGTGCAGGACTATATTTTAATATATTTATTGAGAATTATAAAATCTCTTTCATTCAGATTTTTGTGGGCCATGCCGAGTTGTGTGGAAAGCTTTACTGGATGGTAGAAGCAGTCAACTTTGGTTGTTGACAAAGAACAGCACCACCTAATACCCAGCAGTACGTGACAATATCTTGACTATCTGAGATGACCAGTTACATGCAGTAAGCCACAGATACACATTACCAGCCAATCACCAAGCTGCTAGTCCCGCTACCAGCAGCTCTACATCAACACATTACACAGGACTTACAAACTTACAGAGAAAAGCATATT
Source organism: Sipunculus nudus (assembly GCA_026874595.1). Classification (NCBI taxonomy): domain Eukaryota; kingdom Metazoa; phylum Annelida; class Sipuncula; order Golfingiida; family Sipunculidae; genus Sipunculus; species Sipunculus nudus. The sequence goes on from CM049312.1 coordinate 51,860,725, forward strand.
TGTTTTATCTTGATTGACAGCCCGAGGGTCGTGTATGGGGTCTATATGCTTCAGTACACTGACACTCTCCCCTGAAAGTAAGGCCAACACATCATATCCTAATACATCTCAATCACATCCCATTATTATACAGAATAGTAAAATATTTTGATATCCTTACACAAGGCTAAATACTTTGCTAGGGCTGACAGTTGAAATTAGCCCCATCCATTATCTCGATATACTGGCTTGCTATCTTGATAAAGTGTCTTTTTGCTGGCACTCTTGTATTTAATAACAAATTCAATCATGCTTGTAGGTGGAAGCAGGAATTTTGGTAATGAATAAAGCTAACCAAAATCCATCAGCACCCAAGAATACTTTTTCCTCAAGAGGCCCAATACAGGGTCAAGGGTATGACCCTGATGCAAATAGGAACTGCCATAAGACCCATATCATTTACATAATTGTAAAGAAATAGAGGCAGTGATCCTGATCCCTGGGTTAGGACAATGTGACAGCAGTGCCAATCTCCTACTCTGTCCACATCCCAGGAATCTTGTGATATATATATCCTGATATTTTTTGATATCCTGACATAAAAAAACAATTAATGATATCATAAAATATGGACGACACATTAAAATATATGGGAAACACATTATATCATAACTAATGAACAATACATCAACAGATCCTGGTAAACTATCAATAGACCATGGCTACATAAGATCTTAACTTCATATGATAACAGAAGACTGACCCATCCCGGTGTCCTAAAATAACACCCAACATATCATGATAACATCATTTATACAAGGACAACTTCAACATATCATGATAACATCATTATACAAGGACAACTTCAACATGTAAAGGCACAAGGCATATATAGCACAATATTCTAAACAGTTGGCAAACACCTTTTACTCAACTGGTTCAACATTTAATGAAGATACGTGTTTGCCTATAGAACACTGCTGATAATATATGACTAAACATACACACAGATGAATAGGCTTGTGATAATCTGACAAACCCCATCAATGGATGGAAGAAAATCTGGCGGGGGTTGTAAATCTACACCTCTTCAGAATGAACAGATCCATGGGAATATAATAAACTGATATGTCATAACAGATAACTACAGTCCCAAATTCTCAACTCGCAGTCTCAATCAACATGTACCTAAAACATCCTCCCAGATTTCTAGACAAACATTTTTCAACAGTTAATGTCATGATTAATGGTACTAATAGTACAGGCACTTGTATTGTTAAATATCACTCAGAACAACAAAATGATCCAATTTTCTCTCTTCTTTTTGAAAGGGATTTGAAACTTTTCTTCCACAAATGACAAGCACAATATTTTGTTTAATCATAATAGCAGCTCCCTTTGGAATTTTGAAAAAAATAATTTTCCAGATAAAAACACTGGTTATCTGAGCTTATAATAGAAATGGAAGTTAATAATAGTCAGAGTGGTATATTCTTCTAACACATTACAAAATACTTGAACCTGTTCTAAACAAGTGACCAATGGGTCATGATGCTTAGCCGACTGACATGTTGACAATATGTCCTTGCACAGACAACTAATTGTTCATGCAAATTAGCTTAAGTTCATCAAGACCCATAAGCACAACAAATTTGATGACAATCCAACCAGCCTTTCCTGAGGAATCTGGCAATTTGTGTGTATTTTGCATTATTTCTGGGGTGCTCAAACATACACCAAAACTCTTGAGAACATAGATCACAGTGATCAAATTCCAGGTTTCTGGGAGAAAACTTTTGAGGAACTCTCAGGATGTCAAGTTAGAAGATTCTGGGGCAAATGGTTATGATTTGTGCCCTACTTTGGTATCAAATTTTTAATTATGCTTGGGGGTGCTTATAAGCCCCATAGCTCAGAAAATATGGGTAACAGAGATATTTTTCAATGACCTCCCTGGATGTCAAGTTAGAAGATTCTAGGACCAATGGTTACAATTTGTGCCCTGTTAACGGACGACCGGGTCTTTGAAGGTCTAAAAAATAGAGAGAAAAATGTGTAAAAAAATTTTTTTTAAATCAAGGTGGCACCACCAGTCTGCAGGAACTGATGAAACACTCCATGATCAATATCCATGCAAAGAATCATGGTGATCAATGCATTAGTTGTTCAGATACTTGAGCTTTTTTTTCATTATTCTGGGAGTACTTCATAGCCCCATAGCTTGAATAATATGGGTAACAGAGACCTTATTCCAGGTTTCCAAGGAGACTTTTCATGGACCTCTCTGGATGTAAAGTTAGCAGATTCCAGGCCTAGTGGTTACAATTTGTGCCCTGTTAACAGCTGAAGGCATCTTTTAAGGTCTCAAAAATAGAAAAAAAATTCGTAAAAAAAAAAATTGAAAAAAATACAGGTGGCGCCACCAGTCTGCAGAAACTGATGAAACACTCCATGATCAATTTCCATGCAAAGAATCATGGTGATCAATGCTTTAGTTGTTCAGATACTTGAGCTTTTGTATCAAATTTTTCATTATTCTGAGGGGTACTTCAGAGCCCCATAGCTTGAAGAATATGGGTAACAGAGACATAATTCCAGGTTTCCAAGGAGATTTTTCACTGAACTCTCTGGATGTTAAGTAAGAAGATTCCAGGTCCAACAGTTACTATTTGTGCCTTGTTAACGGACAGATGGCTACATGGCCGGACGGACGACGGACAAAGAGTGATTGCTATAGCCCAGCTGACTTACAGTCAGCTGAGCTAAAAAGGTCTGAATGATCACTGTAGAATGAGAAATATAATGATCATACCATGGTAGATAATAGAATTTATATTTGCAATAAATAAGCACAATAAATATGACTGATAACAATGGAAATACCCCAAGGCCCCCTATAAATGAAACTGTTAACTTTAATATTGTCTGGTGCCAATAAATAGACCTAACAACTGACACACTAATGATCCCTGACATTTCTGTAACAGACATGACCTACCGGTAAGAATGGCCTGGTCTACCCGGAGGGTGGTGGAGTATATGTGGGTCACGCGGATGTCTGCTGGAACCTTGTCACCAACTGTAACAAGAATAAAAACATTCTAACCAAGCCATACACCATTTGGATACAGCAAGTGCAATGTATACAATGAAGAACATCCAGAAATCTTTGTATAATTAATGATTAACTCATTTTATTTTAAAATGTATATCCTTACATGTGGCCATGCACTAAGAGAATGACTATTTCAGAGATGACCCTGAATTCACAGAGGCCCTTGAACAACAGGTCATGGTGCTCAGCTTAAGTTGACCCTGAATGTAATATATATAAAATTTTACCATATGGAGACAAAGCTATTCTACAGTGATGACTTGCTTATATTAAGTTGTATATTTGTTGGGTTGGAAAAGGGGATGTACAGGAATGAGAGAGTGCTACAGCAGAGACTTCAAATCTTAACACATCTTTTATTACAGAATGTTGAAAATCCTGAAATGCAAACTACCTATAATATTTAAGTGATCATTGGTTGGCTCTTGGATAAGTCATTGAGAGTTTAAGAGCTATACACATTGCACATACTCTGAATAGTAATTAATTCTAAATGTATCCCACTACAATCATATTTCATGGTAATCTGGATTCTGGATTATTACTAAGATCCATACATGTTTCACCAATGGTCTGTCTAGTATTTCATCAAGCAAAAGAATACCACAAGCTTAATGCAACTAAGAAGGGCTTAATTCTAATGCTACCAGAAAATTCAACTGTCCATTATTGCACTGTGTCATATTCTATCACTCACAGTCAGGATTAACAAGTTATAAGGAAATTTTTTACAAAAAGTGAGAAAATTTCTTTGTTTTTATAAGATACATAATGCTCCGGTCCATAAACTTTACGTTATATTGACCTAATTTTAGGCATGTAGATAGAAAATATATTGAGGAATCTTTATGCTAAATATGAAAAAAACATATTTTGATATTAAGCAGATCTGAAGTGCAGACATTAGCCTAGGTTTTCTAAAAAAAAAAACCCTGGACATAAAACACAATTTAGGTGTTTTTCAATGCTCTGTGGTGCAATCTGAGCATACTCGTCGGTCTAATTGATAAATATAACAGAAAGGGCTTATCAGCTTTTAATCGGCATCACTTTGTCCTTCTGTGACTGTAACAAACCTAAAACACATTTTTATTTAACCTCTCAAATCCTGCACAATTCTTGAACTTGTTCCTGAGCTATATTTGCCCTTATGACCTTCCAAGCAACATTTATTTCCAGGATTTGATATAAAAATTAACTCCCCTCCCAAAAAGTGTAAGTAATCATATGCTGGGAAAGAGAGAAAGTCCTCCATTTAAAGAAGTTTTTTTCATTGGTTAAACATTTAACTGTTTGTTGAAACTTCATCTATCTGATTGAGTAATAAACAAATCAAGCTATTTGATAATTAGAAGTCTTTAATGAAGTATAAAAAGAAATGCATACTTGTTCATAAATAAAGTTACTCCTGTTAGATACAAATGTCTTAAACAGTTATGTTGAAACAAATGTAATCCTACAATATTATTTTTTTTCTGATTATTCCAAATGTATAGACAACGGAAGTTGTTCTTAGTTATGTTTCATGTTGATCATTGCACTTCACTTCATGTGTCGAAAAGCAGGGAATGATGTGACAGTCTAATGATGTGACATTCGATGAGGAACATGTTTATTAGCAAGTCCGATGCAACTGCACTTTCCTGTGAATATATATAATGAAATAAGTTAGGCCTTTAATTTCACACTACCGTAATTTAAGATAAAACCAAGTACATTGAGGTTGATATTTTGTGTCACGCAAAACTATTAATCAGGAGTAACTTAACAGAGGGGGTCGTTATTTAAATAACATATGCAAATATTCATTCAGCTTTTTTGTCAATTCTTCCAAATCAGGAAAACATTTGTTTGTGTTACCATGCCCATGTTGCAAGCAGCACCTGTGTACAGTTTATAAGATACCTAAATTGTAAGTCACCATCAGCCACAGCAACAATGCCCGGCATATTCAGCCAGTAGACAAACCCGTCAGAAAAGTATTATACACCTTTCAATTGTGTTACGTGGGTAAACACCGTTACAAAGTCACTTAAAGCATGGTCTTCAATTTTATTAACACCCCCCCCCCCTCCAAGCCAAGGTATTAGAACTTTTCAGAGAGATTGCGAGTTATTCATGAATATTCTTGAAGGAAAACCTATAGATTTAAATTAAAACGTGACATGATGTTAGCCAATAGTGGCTACCGAAGTTCATTTAACAGGACCCACGTATACAAAAAGTGGCAGTCACGTCAGACACAAAGGGAATACCCAACTGATTTCCAGGAATCCCTCTGTTGCCGGTGTTCATTGGTTTGTGGGCGGAATCCTCCGTGGTCCAGGAAACATTGCGTATGCTAATAAGGGAAATTCTGCACTTACAGTCATTTCATGAAGCCAAATGAATGCACATTTTTCACATCATTCATTACCTACAAGGCAACACACTACCAATGTAATACGCTTCCAGGTCACGTTTACGTTTCTGCATATTCAAGTAAACAAGAACACACGTCTTCATGGGGATTTCAGGCTTCAGGAACACGGCTGGCAACTGGCATAATTTCAATGCAGATCTTGAAAATTCTGAGGAAAATCAGATTTAAAAATCTCGAAATTCTTTGAATCTGTGGAAAAAGCTCATGCCTGTAAGTGTAACAACAGATGTTCAATAGCGAATTCTAGAAAAAAAAGTTGCAGTGACCCAATTTGGGGTTTGGTAGGCGAACGTAGAGACATCTAACTTTATGTCAAATTTTGGATTCATAGGTGTAACCGTTTAAAAGTGCCTTTCTTAATGGATGGACAGTTGGATGACAGACAAAGGATCAAAACTATAGCTCAGAAGACTAATGGTCAGCTGAGCTAAAAATGCTAATAAAATCTGCAAATCAAGGTCAAAATCCATCAAGAGTGAATCAGCTCACAAGCTTTTAAACAAATTCAAACAAAATCGAATGAAAAATCTTAATTGCAGGATGATGATATATTGATGAGTGTAAGCATGTGTCAAGATTTTATTTTTTTATAAGTGCAATTGGACACTGATAAAATTCAGTATGATAGTACTTACAACATACAAGGCTTCAGAAATTAGTTCAAGTTCTGAAACTGACCTGAAACTTCAACGACATCCCCTGGAACTAAGTCACGTGCTCGTATCCTCTGAACACCTTTGTGATTCTTTCTGATGGCCTTCGCGATCTCAGGTTCATATTCTTTCAACGCCTCAATGGCACTCTCTGCATTACGTTCCTGTAAAACATTAAGTACACAACTGTAAGATTTTCTTAGACAGTACTGGTGATTTAAAAACAGCCCCTGGTAAATGACAGGCTATAAGTGGATGGATGTACTGCTATATCTGACCTCTTTATTATCCTGTTGTCTTATTCATGTTTTCAAAACATTTGTCCCCTTGTACCTGTCTGTGACAAATCTATCAATCTCTCTGGATCTGTTTTTCATTAGTCACTACATACACCCCTTTCTCTCAAACTGAAATTTGCTTTGTGATTATTTAATGTTATCTAAGCTTTGCCATAATAATTTTCTAAGAAAAGTAGCAAAATTTTTTTATCCAACCTTATGTTATAATTTACAAAGAAACTTCACATACTTTTATTGCTAGACAATACTTTGCTTGAAGCAGGTGCAATGATATTTTGCAAATATATTCATCTGGTTACCACCAGGTGCCATCACTTGTAGTTTATAATTACACCTGTAGGCAGACATTGCAGGTACACCTCTACTATTCATTTTCAGTTAGCCTAATTATGACCCCCTCATGTCACTTCAGTAATTATACCCCTGCCCCCCCCCCCCCATGTCACTTCAGTAATTATAACCCCCCCCCCCCCCCACCTCATGTCACTTCAATCAGGCCATTTATGCAGCAATCAGAACCAAGAATAAGACACACTCCCCTGTATGGCTTTAACTGTTTTTTTATAATTCCTGAATTTTATTGTTTTTTACATCTAAAGGAACTTTTTAAAACTGTTTAAAATGTAAATGCATAAACATAACTTTTGCTGATTCATGAAACAATGTCAACAAGTACTGTTATTCTCTTTCTCAATCTGACTAGTTCCTTAAATGAACTGTTTATGACATACTGACTTCTCATATTTCATTTAAAATTCTGCCATATAGAAGTCAATATTTAATGGGTATTGGCTGTATTCCAATCACAGTTCAGCACTCAAGTGATAAAATGAGCATTGTGAAATTATCCATTTCCCATATCATGTTTTATTTGCATTCATAGCACCTATTTGTGAGTCTATGCTGCCATGTACTAGTACTAGGTAACTGATTCTGATCTTACTGAACAGAACAGCAACTTCACAGAAAGATGTTCAAAAACATCAGAGGAGCCCTGGCTTCAGTTGCCTACTACCCAGGTTTCCAATTCACCAGTTTTTCACCAATGATAATCAAAAAAAATTTCTTCATACACTGAGGTCATAAACCTTGATTGGGTTTATACATGGAAGCATAATTTTAAAGTATTTTCCTACTGCACTGAACCTCATCTGGATGTTTGGAAGGCCAAAAAGACAACCAAAATATCATTTGATGTAGGGTGATAATGAACAAAGTGTGGCTTTATTTATTGCTTTCATTTTTCAAATTCTTTAAATATACCTTCTACAGGCTTTATAAGACAGATGAACTTATGATATGCAAACAGGAATATGCGAAACAGACATTTTGCTTAAATCATTTGATAAAACAGTTGAATGTTTGATGGTGCTGTATGGGCTTGGGAGACAGTTTCTAATCTATTATACAGGTAGAAGTAAGAGCCAAGTACCTGGTCAGTGTTTCTTACTGGAAATGATCTAAGACACTAGTACACTTGTTACTTTTGAGACAATTTGAGCTGAGTGAAGAATAATGGCCTGATTTAATTATTACTTATGTGATCACAGCCACAATCCCTTTCTTAGGCAAGTATGGTACAGCTGTCAAGAGTGCTCCATGCACATGCACCCCAGCACTATTAAAGAGTTAAGTTTAAAGTTATGTTTAGGCCTGATGCAGCACCCCTGTTTTACACCTGACAGCTACAGAACAGACAATTCGCTTTGATTTCAGTTGTAACTATCTACTTTTGTACGAGGTCTAAGAGATGTCAACAAGTGTCTGCTGGACTGACAAATTTACCACCTCGGTACCATAAAGACTCAAAATGACCACTGCACATACAAATTACTTCCTCTGGGGTTTTGGCCAGATACAGGTAATAATTATACACAGGGTTATCCGTTTTTCCACCAAAACTGTAGCTCTAAATGGGGGCGCAATGTGAGCCAATATTCTTCAGTGAAATATGGTTAATCAAGTCATCATAAAATGAGACGTCATGTGATTGAAGACTGCATGGGTGCACAGCATGGTGCAGTCATTTCTGTGACCATCGGTATTCTTGTGGAAATCAATAAAGTGAACAACTGCACATAATGCATGGTTCATGGAACAACACAACCAAAATCATTGTCTCTGGCTCAATAGAAAATCCTATAAAATTCCTCGTCAGGGCTAAAATTTGAAAGTACTTGCCTAGTCAGGCTAGTAGCATCTAGCCTATACTTGCCCTACATGAATTTTTACTTGCCCTACAAAAATCATGTATTCATGAACAAAAACATCCTTTTTCAGGCCTTTGGGTGAAGTTTATGTTGGACCCACTTGCCCGACTAGGAGGTGACTTTTAGTTGCCCTACCACTATTTTCTGGAACTTACACTTGCCCTGGGCAAGTTAATGTCAAACCCTGCTCATGTTCAAATGCTCTCTCCTTCACAACATATTACCACAAAATTCTAGAGGAACATGCACCAGATTTTGCTTACCTGGTATACATGTCCTGATATTATCCTGGGATATTTCAACATTTAATGATATATTTTCAAACAACAAAGAACAATATTTTGGTGGGGGAAAATTGCAGCCAACAAATGAAATACATTGCTTACCCACTGGTAAAGAGAAACAAATTGATCTAGATGTTTATCTTTCTATCTCTATCAAAACATCACATTTAGCAACAAAAGAGAGGGATCTGTTTCATTATCATGTATGGAGAAGCTGAGTAATTCATGGTTTCTTTCCCTTTAAAATGTTTTAAGAGGCAGTAACAACTTGCAATTTTAAAAAGCTGCAGTGATAGATATGTTCATAAGACTGTATGTATTATCAAGGAAGTCAAAACCTGATTTTACAGATGTGGGTACTTTCTCAGATACATGTCCAAACAAAACAAAACAAAAATGTCAAACAAAAAATACAGCATTACCTTCATACTGTTTTTCCTTTAGTCAATCAAAGACAAAATACATTTTTTATAACCTAATAATATAACCTGGTGCAGCAAACTGTTTTACAATGTTGTTTTTTCTGTGATAACTAGATTTTATTACACACAGAGATTTACCCCTAAGACTCATTGACTTCATATACATTGCATTTTGGCATGAACATTTTTATATGAAATTCTGTAATAACAAATGAAAATCTGGCATGTCTTGCATGCAAAGATTCACATGGACAGGACTGGACAGGTATAAATACCAAAGATGCTAATGTGAATGCCAGATGTGGGAAGATCAGATGGATGAGAAGATGGGTATGCTCTGTATGGCAACCATTTGTTTCTTACAAATTTTGAGAGGAAACTACTTCTGAGAGCACAAGGTTTGAGTGAGCAATACCAGATACCTGGGCTTTGATTCTTTGTGTTTACCTAGATCATGTGGCGGAGGCTAGGCCTGGCCCAGAGTGCTGGATGCGTGCCCCTAATATTACAGCATTCACCATCTGAGCTTGCACCCTTCAGCCTGATTGGATTTACTGACCAGCCACTTTCACTTCTCTCCATTATATCTGGTTTACATCCCCACCTTCACTGACCTCTGTGTGCAGAGGCTATGTACATCATGTTTGATCACTCACAACAGCTGGCACAGGCAGCCAGGCTGGATGGCAATTAGCTTAGGAATAACAAACTAAAAATATGCTGTACAGGCCAACCCCCCCCCCCCCATTCTCTTTACTTCTAATTTAATCCATAAATTCTAGTTTTCGGAATAGAGAAATTCTTCTCTGCATGGTCAGTCACAGCCAAAGTGACATTCAAGGTCTCTTCAAGGAAATTTCCAAAATTAGCTGATTCAAGAACCCTAAGAACCCAGTTTAATGTTTTATCTTTAGAGTATTTTTTTTCTACAACAGACATAATATAGCATGCTGCTCATTAATTTCATATTCACATTCTGCTATCTTTATACACTTCCTTAATCAGGACATGTTACAAATGGTGTATTTACACCACTACATAGAAGATACATCCAGTTAAAACATCCTGAGAAGCCAAGGTGATATGAAGGGCACTAGCTGGTGAATGTTCCTGGTGCCTGGCAACAAGTTCAGTGCCACAGTTATGGCTTCCACCGACATCACAAAGAACATCCACACAGCAAGAAAACTTCACAAAACAGACTACACCACACTAACACCATAGCAGCTTTATTAATGTGTACTGAAGAATGTACACTCAGGTAACATCTACAAAACCATTTTGTGAAGTCAGTGCATATCACATAGATCTTTCAAGATTCTGCACTGAATTTTCGACATTTGAACACACTGGCAAGAGCTTTAACATGTATATGTGGATGAGAATGTGCTTTGATGGCAAGGTCATATAAAGATGATGAGTTTGGTTAGAATTGCAATGAACTAACACCAATGCTTGACCTTGCCAAGACCATATGCAAAACAGCTGAGAAGAAAGCACAGCAGAAAGGCATGCAGAGTATCTAGCTCTGTGGGCTTCCTGTAGCCCGGCCTGATCTATTAGGGCTGTATGATGCAGCTCTATATATACTTCCATGAAACTGGAGATCTCTGCCTGGAGCCTGGATCCCTAGAAACAGGGCGATAAACACAAATGAATATCATCTGCCTGTTGTGTTACTGCTGCAGCCTTTGTGCTGTACAGCAGCGGTGTCAGCACACAGCCCTACCATCATGGTTTTCCTTCATATCTGGTGTTCTGCTGCAGCTTTAATCTGCCTCTCCTGCCTCCAACAGAGGCTGTTACAGCCTGACCTGGCAACTATCACCGTAAGGCTTTCTACCACTCCAAGAAAATCAACCCCCCATCAAACATGGTTGGTCTCATAATGTGTAGAAAATTACACTGCAAGCATGTCTTAAACTCAGCTGTTAACATTACAAACTGTCCACACCTGCAGCACACCACACATCAGGGCATGACCACACAACTACGTGTCAACTTCAATAAGGTCTTCAGCAGTGATTTTGTTACAGCGCTTCTGGCAGGCTGCATTTTACACAAGGCCCATACAATAATGAATGCCCTGACATATAAGCCCATTTGCCAGTGGATGAGCACACCTTCCTACCACCCACATTTTGGACACAAGCCACATTTTAATCTTACCCTAAACAAGAAAGCCTCTCAGTGAATAGCCATCTGTGATGTCGGCAGAGGTTTACTTGATCCTCGCATAAGCAGACACGGTACTAAGCCATTTTTACTGTTCATCAAGGTCATGCTCTTCCGGTCAAGGACATGCAGCCTCTCTAGGTTCCTATGCATCTCCAAGCATGACCACAAGTATCTTATAAAATGCCAATAACTAGCACGTCTCATGGCCACAGGTCAAGCTGACAAAAAAACATTTCCTTGTAAAGATTACCAAATAATAATCAAAACAATTTAAAACAATTTTGCTGCCTTGGCAAAAACAGCCAAATTAATTCAAAATGTCCAAACAAATACAGCTACATATACACTCCCTGAAAGATTTACAAACAAAATAATATGTCAGTGACATATCAGTTCTGAAAGATGACTCCTACAATATCAGTTTTTTTTAGGTTTAAATCTGACCTTAAACAAGTAAACTGTGGGTTATCATTTCTCATTCATATTACAGTATAGCTGTGACAACCCGACTCAGTAGGCAATCGGATAATTGGACTGGTAAGCCTACTCGAGTCGTGATACAAGTTATTTCTAGAAAATGTATCGCAGTGGACTTGTATCAGATTGCATTCATGTAGTGGTAAACGACCCATAATCTCAATATTATGCTAAAAATGATGAATTTAGTATACATGTAAGCTCAAAACCAAAACTAAAACACCGTCTCCATGGACACGGGTCATTTCCTGTTTCGCCTGCAAGCTGCCTGCGTCCTGTAACCCGTGCGAGCCATGCTTGTGTTCATGCGGTCATAAATTCAACAAACATGCCAAAGGGTTTACCAATGTGCTGGGTTAAAACGGACCTTTCTCGCTCATGTTTGGTATTATTAGAAAGTACACAAAAAATGCTAACGATTGGTCTGGTTTATGTTGACTGACAGTGTACCTGTAGGCCACAAAGCGTTGCCAGAAATGACGAAAATATTTGCATCTTCATTAATGCGTTCCTCATTCCATAGATGTCATGACACCATGGTGCTACAGTAATCTGGTCGTAATACCAGAGGGTCGATGAAGCTAATTACAGTAACACTCTTCTAAAATTTATAGAAATTTTATTTTCCATCAAATCATCAAAAAAATTAATTTAACTGAATTGGAAAGTACCTAATCAGGTTTGGATCTGAAAAAGAAAACACATTTCTAATGGAATGCAACTTGCCATACAGGGGATAACAAATGGTGGGACATCTTATTTTAAGCCAACTACTTTAAACTAACATCCAAGGAATAAATCATGAAAGCATATGGAACACACACTGCAGGGGCAAGGGTCAGACGACCTCCATTTTCTACTTGTAACCTGACCAGCTGTTAAACCAATCAGGAGCTTATTATTGTGACCTTATTTTATGCTTTAATAGACAGGAAGAAATGCACTGTTATCACATGATCACAGAAGCTAGTTATTGACACCAGACTGGGCAGACCCCTGGACACTGTCCATAGGTAATGCACACGCCTGTACCACCTGAACTAACTGATGCAGGGATGGCATGTCAGGCTGATTACACCCGCCAGCAGCAGCTCTGCCAGCAAGACAAATTCAATCAAAAGGGGAATCTGAACTAGCTGTGCATCGTCATTAGAAAGACTACAATTTGCACTCATGCATACTTCATCAGTCTGATGAAGCAATGAAAATTGATCCTATGGTTATAGAATCCAAGCAGAGCTACCTGTCTATGTGATAGCATATTGTATCAGCTGAAATACATCTAAGGTACTCGTCTTTGTGACCGAAAACTGTCACAGCAGAGAGAACATCTAAGAAAAGGTACCTGCCTTTTTGGATACATGGTCACAGCAGAGAGAACATCTATAAAAAGGTAGCTGTCTTGGTGGGAGATATGGTCACAGCAGAGATAACATCTAAGAAAAGGTAGCTGGTCGCATTTTACAAGGTGGTCCAAAAAGTGACATGGGTCAAAATGACCATTTTTGGAAAAAGTTTATTTGTTCAACCTCTGCCTGAGGTCTACTGAAAAAGTAATGTCCAAGGTTAAAACCCCTTTATTAAACATATATGGCATAAAAACCATATTTAAATGCTATATAATATCATATAAACTGCAACTTCAAACTTCTTTTTCTCCCGCATTTCTTTATAATAAACTGATGTATCTCAAGAACTCCTGAAATTCTTAGGATTAACAGAAAACATCATTTTCATTAACCTCTGAAATTTTTGTTTGGCCACATTGAAATTTTCATAGGTTTGAGAGTCAATGTTTGTGGATACATGTTTTTGTCAAACAACAAATATCGAAAGGGGTAAATTAAGAAGTGAAAACATGGAATCATTCAAATTTAGAATTTTTAAGTACACAAATGTACATAAAACAGGGTCTCAGATCAAATAATATAACTAAAACAGTACACTGTACAGGTGTGATATCTTGGTGGTCAGTAATGACCTAAATGAGGTCTTACCTGTTTAGGGGATATTGCATTACTACAATCTAAAGGAAATCATGGTGTATGTACATATCTCTCATTAGTTTAACCTGTAAATTGACCCAGATTTCATTTCTCTATAGAAATGTACAAAATGAAAACATCTGATCCTTAATGAAACAGTCCTATTTCATAATGCTAATTCTTTCATAATGTAGTTTCAGATGAAACCTTAAATAAGAGGACCAGGCCCAATTAACAAAGTGCTCATAACCTCTGTGTGAGTGTCCTTGACCTTTTGATGTCACATTCTGATTAAATTCATACAAATGAATGGCTTTATAGATTGTTCTAAAAAATATTGTGTTTGTGGGTCAGTATTTTATTCAGTGGTGTTGACAGCACATGAAAATAAATTTTTTTTTCTTCTGATTTTGCCCATGCAAATGTTTACAGGTGAGCACTGGGTCCTTGGGCCCTTGTTTATCCTCAACAGCTCTATCCTAGATTCACTAGATCCACTGCCTTGATAAATGAGGAGTGAATGGAGATATAATTCTTCAGTCCAGTAACATGCTGATTTAAAAGTAGTTTTTTTCAGACATAAATAAGGCGTTACATTTCATTCACCAATTTTCAGGAGCCTGGTTTTTACACTTGCATGATAGATAGATGGGCTAGTGATATACCAAATTAAAGCTTAATTTATGAGCATTTGTGTGATGGACTCCATAAACAAAAATAAATTTACTGGTTGAAAATGTTTGTGCAAAGTAACAGCTAACCTCTCTTCAATTTAATTAAAAATTGGTTGCGCTTCAAAGCATTCACCGAAATTGAGACAGATGGTGTAAAACCAGCAATGAACAACAGTATTTAATGTTTACTTTTCCTAAACGAACTACTTATGAGCAATGTGTAATGAACAATTCTAAACCATATTTTGAATTTTGAGCCCTCTAGCAAGACTTTGAAAAATTCATGTCATTTTCGAAAATGAAAGGGGACACCATTACTTGTAGGGTTTTTTTTGGTAAAAAATTTTTTCTTATAATGATTAAGAGATTAGTAAATAGCTTTATATGTAGTCAACATATGTAGTCAATACAATACATGTAGGTTCAACAAATAATATGGTATAATGTGGTTACTGCAGCATTTGTGTGCTGATTAAGCCTTATGTATGTTTTTAGCTGATCAGAATGTCACAGGGACATTCAGAAATTACATCAACATGTAACTTTAGGGCCACCTGTTGACTCTGGATCTTTCCACAGCTACCTGCAACTAGCAGCACTAGAAAGGGCATGTTCCAAGCTTTCTGTTGATGTATAGAACATGCACTTTGTCATTCAACAGAGGCAACAGTGTTAGCTTTTTCTCAGAAAACCATATATTTTCTGAAAATGGACCACCTTACGAAATGTGACCAGCTGTCTTTGTGGGATATATGGTCACAGCAGAGAGAACATCTGAGAAAAATTAGCTGTCTTTGTGGAGATATGGTCAAAGCAGAGATAAAGTCTAAGAAAAGGTACCTGTCTTTGTGGGAGATATGGTCACAGCAGAGAGAACATCTAAGAAAAGTTAGCTGTCTTTGTGGGAGATATGGTCACAACAGAGAGAACATCTAAGAAAAGGTATCTGTCTTTGTGGGAAAATTGGTCACAGTAGAGAGAACATCTAAGAAAAGGTATCTAGTCTTTTGGAAGTAAACAGTAACAACACATGACCATATGGTCTCCCCCATGTCATTATAGTTATTCATGAAATTCCTCATGAATACATATACTGCTGACTGGTTCTACCCAACTGTAATCACTTAAAATTTTAAGAAATTTATCAAACATAACATCAAAAGAACCATGTACTTTGCACAGTCATATTTGGGTATATAAAAGTAGTAGTATCCACTGCCAGGTATCCTTTCACATAATATGACTTGAGTGTTCAAAGCAATTTCCAACAACCTGCTCACTTGAGCCTTAAATATAGTCAAGCAGGCCGAACTGATTAACAGAACCTTTGAATCAGCCAGTCAGTCAACCCTGCCAGGGGGTCTGATGAGCAGACTGAAGTGCTTTGATGTGTCCAAAGTAAATCATGCATGTCAATTTACATTGTAACCACTTACTCTAATTAGGGACTTGTTCTTCATAATGCTCCCACTTACGGCATATTCCTCATGATGTATAATGGATTAAATTATCAATTTTTCTTGGTGTGCCTTATTGCACATATGCAGCAGACCTGGTGCCCAACTATTCAGATATATTATAAACTGTGTATATATCGTTTCCAAATTAAGATCATGTCGATCTACTGAATCCTGAACTTTTCATTACACAAAAGTGGGATATTTCAGCAATTTTATTTTCTGACAATGCAATATGACCTTTTACGAATAGACTAAGTGAAGTGACAATTTTTTTTTTTTTTTGCCTTTCGCCTATGTTTCAAAGATAAAAATAGCCTTGTTTCAAATTTGAATAAGATGATCTTAAAAGATCTGTCTGATGTAAATTTACAAGATCCCAAATCAACAACAACTGCCTTATACATGCCCTACCAACCCACAGTATTTTAGTCAAACAAGAAAAAAGAGAGACAGCTAAACTGAGTGTTTCTGACAGCAAACTGAACCAGATTCAGACACATGCCAGAAACTGGCTGCAAAATGTATTCACAGTCAAGAGTAACACAGGTACAACACAATTAGCAGCCTACATTTAGATAGATACTGCTGGTATTCACAGAGGTTTCTCCAGGCCACCATCCACAGCCTGACAGCCCAGATCAATACAAACCGCTGTAACTAAGGTAACTGGTGGCCGACCACACCCAGCGGATCACAGATACACAACACCTGCTCATAACCAGGCCGACCCTAACACAGGCCAGCCTGTACACTATGTGCAACATTTACAATGATCATTATATCAACATTCCAACAGCAAGAAACACGGGCAATTGTTTGATTGATCAGTATTGATCAGTCTCATCCTCAACTGCTCTAGGAAGCTGACACTGCTCACAGCATCTAAAACACAAGATGTATTGGCACAACAGCCATACTAAATAAACTGTCAAAATCTAGCAAATGTAAAATGTCACACTGATGATATCTAGCTATAAACCACATAACTGCATGACTATGATGACTATTGATGTTAAATAACAGAACCAGACAACATCAGACACTTCATCTCAGTGTTCAGGTTAAATGGATCTGAATGGCAGAAATCTCTCCGTTGTATGGGTATGGGCAGAAAGACAAATCTAAATATGGCTACCTCATTAACTGGCCATGTAACTGTGTGTATAAACAACAGTGAAAGAATGCATGTCCTGGCTATATAAAAGTAAGCAGCTTTAATATCAGTGATTTAAGCTGAACAAAAGACCACCAGCACCACTCACCACTGTTGACCAATTTTTCGAGCATGTTCAGTAGACCAGGTACGAGGCACTTTATATAACTTATTATCTCGAATAAATTAGAAAAATTTCAGGCCAACATAGGTGGTTTTGCAATCTGTTATTACACCTTTTCTGATGCACTAACCCTGCCACTGGAAAACATTCATCTTCCTACAGAAGCATGCATCTACTGATATATCAGGGCAGAGGAAGTCAAATCATCTTACCTGCCATACTCCAACAACTGCATTAGCGATCAGGATGAGCAAGATGACGAAAGGCTCTACAAAAGCTGTGGCTTGCTCTTCACTTTCTTCAAACCAAGCTAAAGCCTGCAAGACAAGAACAATCATCTCAAATTCACAGTTAGAAGTGATGGTTACAGAACACAAGCACTAACAACCACAACACAAAATAAAATTGTTGAAGATGAATAAACTTTCATAAAATGTTTACAGTTTCTGAACACAATCAACACAATTTCTAGCATCTAATGATATAATCCACACAAACTACAAGATCACTGTTTGAATGAATTTCCTTCTTAATTTAAGACATTTTAAAGGGCCTTAACAAAAGAACTGTGAGCAAATGGTTGGCTCTGTTATTATTCTAGAAAGAGCTTTGAATTTTACTTTTGGCAAAAACTTGTTCTGACTGTTCATGGTCCCTTTCAAGTATATGAAATTCACAAGCTATGTCAGTTATCTGATTTGCTGAATAGACTTCTACATGGTCTCTTCTGGGGCTGACTGATATTCAATTTCTTCATGGTCTTTGAATAACCACTTAAATGAATGCATTGACACACCTTACAACAACCAAAATGCACAACTAACATGAACTAGAATGTACGGGTAGTCGACAAGCGACTACGTGTATCCGCCAAAAACAGAGTGGATCGGGTGAAGTGAGGCATGGATTGAGTGGCAAGGGGAAATAGAGTGAGGTGTGTTGCATATTAGCGTGAATGTCTGCAGCCGAAATGTTTATGTCGGTGGCGCAACCCGCCAAAAAAAATCGAGAAAGCTGTCCAGGATGTATAAACCTGCAAAATTTTAGGCAGATATGTCAAACTACTGCCGAGTTATATGTGATTTGATCCCACGGCAGACAAACAGACGGACGCAGTACAAAAATGGTTGCAGGTGGCTCCACCAGTTTTGCAAATGATAAAGAGCCATGTGAGATCTATACACATGCAACATTTTGGCCCAATAGGTCAAACGGTTCCCGAGATATGAGCTTGTATGTCTGCAGCTTTAACTAGAATGTAGGTGTTGCCACCTGTCATAAAATCAAGAAAGCTGTTCAAGATGTATAAACCTGAAAAAAATTTAGGCAGATATGTGAAACCACTGCCGAGATATGAGTGATTATATCCCACAGCAGACAAACAGACGGACGCTGTGCAAACATGGTTGCAGGTGGTGCCATCATTTTTTATGTATGTTATAAAGCTATCCAAGGGTTACATTTGTACACATTTTTTTCCTGATCGGTCAAACAGTTCCCGAGTTAACGCAAAATGGTTAGGCACCAGTTCACATGCGACCCGATAACTGGTGTAAGTTTAGGAAAAATCAGTCCAGTAGTCTCAGAGGAGTTCTCTGGAAATGAACACGGCAGTGGAGAAACCCGGTCAAAAACATAGTATCCGCAAAACTGTTTTGGCGGATACAATGAGAATATCAATCAGGCTAGGTTAGATCTATGCTGAATGAAAGCTTTCTCAGCTAATTTGTTATAATATCATAGCTGCAGAACTAGATCAATGTTTGTATTGTCATTAGGATGCTAAGCTGCATTCACATATATAAAAATAAACAAATGTTTATAAGTACGAAAGTAAGAACTTAAAACAACCTGAAGAAAGCATTTGCACAGAAAGGCCAGAAGTCTTCATCATAAACACTTCAAGAAAACTACATATTCACAGAGAAAGCTCATTTAAAACTTTCATTTTATTGTCCATACTCCAAGCAGACTACTTTTTCAGGATTATCATTATATAAATACTAAAAAGTAACTTCACATTCTGAAATTTCTAATTTCTTGAAAGGGACCCTTACTTCAGAACTTGCCCAAAAGAATACAACAAGATGTTTCACAGTTTTAACCAACTGGTGCATCCATTGGCAGATTACTTTTACCTCGAGTCTCGTTTCAGGTCTTCACTACTTGAAAAGCAGTATACATACGTTCAGTGCATACATACTCAGATTAAACAGAGAGGAACAGACTTTCATTTATCTTTATACACTCCTTGTTGAAACAAGTTTTTATCACTTTATGTTATTAAACGTTATTTTCACTTTTCCTTTATCCTAAAGACAAGACAAGACCTGCTCATTGTATGGAGATTCCTACAGCAAATGGCCACATCATCTTGCAAAGCTCATGTACATACTGATAAGACCTGAAGTATGTTCAGACAATACACAAATGTAAACACTGCTTACAAGTGTAAGAAATACCAGCATGAGTGTAGGAGGCCTGGTGTTTGTGTGTGAATGATTGACCTGACATCAATGGGTTCTAAGTTCAAAACACTCAGCTGAACACTCTGACCGCCATCCTGCCATTATCTGTACTAACAGTTACAAGGAATGAACAAATTAAGAACGACGCCACCTCACCTGATTTCATGTGACTTTGAATTATGTTAACACTGACCTTGAGAATTTCACCTTATATTACAGAAGTTCCTGTGGTTGTCCACATAAAATAACCTCATATAGCTGATGTACAGCCAGCATTTATTACCACAACCAGCTTAAAACTTGGGTTAAGTGTTTACCAATCCCTCAACTAGATTTTTTTAAATTTTTTTTTTTTTCGCCAAGTCAATTAAATGCTGTGGCAAATTACGTCTCCAGCCTCGAAAAAGACCAGAGTAAGGAACACAAGTTTCTTTGAAAGAACTAAGTGAAAGGCAATCACTATGAGGTGGCCAGGTCAATATAAGCAACAAAAGAAGAAATTTGTAGAGATAGTAACTGTGGTGGTCCTGATGATGCCCTCCAGGATCCATGGCCATATCCAGTTATTTTAATCATTCCACAGAGCTATCCCAGGAACATCTCATCTTTTTAATGGACTCTTATATAAGGCCAAACATCAAGTCATAGTCACTAACAATCAAGGTTAATGACACTGTTTTAATGGACTCATTCCTTTAACCCTCATCTAATATCTATGCATGTACAACATTTTCATCATTTTTAGTTACTAGTGGTGTGCCAATTAATCTATGACTAGTGGTTTTCTTTCTAAATCACTTAAATTAATTGCATATTTGCAAAATCATTTAAAAAGAATTATGTAGGCACATGCATAGAATCTAATCCTGTCAAAGATATATGAACACTAAGTAACAAACAGCATAAAGGAGAAACTTTGTGCAGTCAACAATCCGCAAGTCAACCCTGGATGCGTGTGGACTGATGGTTTCATTATGAATACTGATGTACATGGCAGACTCTTTACTGGGGTCAATATTGTAGGTACTAGTATACAACAGATTTCAAGGTAATATAGAAACAAAATAAAATAATTGATTAATAAATGATCATTGGTTGATTTTATTTTTCAATCTTCAATTCTGATTTTAAAACCAATTCCTTACACTATAAGTTACCCCCTGACATTTTTTTCTCAGGTGTTAGTACCACCTTTTATCATTATCATCAGTATCATGACATGGTCTATGAACGCCATTTATTTTATTTAACAGTTAGAAACAGTTATCTGCTGTAACTGGATCATTACTGAAAGGTGTCAAGACAACCAGCTAACAATCTTGTCACACTGATCACAAATGTTTACATATAAAAGTGTTTGTCTGCACTTGATATTAAATGTAAACAACCGTAGAAATCATGGCCTGACACTTCCATGTTCAGAGTGACTGCTGACGCTGAATGTTGAGAAATCTGAATCAGTCACTACCCTCAGTCACCAGTCCTTATACAGGGGCTACTCACTCTTAGCAATTCTTAGCAATCCATGATATAATAATAATAGTATCAAAAGCGTAACTAGCGGTTACTATTTTATATATGCTCTGTCAAGGCTCTTAGTTTGGATTAAACTTCAGCTAACATACAAAAAAAATTATATTTGGGTCTACAATGCTCTGATCATCCTAAATGCAAGAAATATTACCAGTGTTTGAAATAATTGGTGTTCAACAGAAGCATCCGAATAAGAAGTGTGCACCAAATGTTCTCACTTTCAGTGAACTGAGCTAACAAGACAAACTTAAACACTAAGGACCTCACGGTCAGAGCTTTCTTTTCTTTTAGCTGTTATTCAGGTTTCATTTATGGCTTGGTTTATGCTAGACCACTAGTGTCTAGTGCTTCCTGCGTTTTAACACCTACCAGATGGGGCTACAGGATGGACTTTTAAGTACATATACCTGATAAATAAGAGAAACAGTGCTATGCTCACTACTCATTTCTATCTCCTCTACATGTGTTTACACAATCTAGGTTTAAGCAATTATCTTATTTCCCCTTCATCTGAAAAAGTGTATCTATGGTAGCTGTAACGACACTGAGTGCACCTTGAAAACATTTTTTGCACTCTTCAAGATGCACCTTTTGTCGTTCACTTATTAAATCACCAAGCAAATAATACAGGAGAACAAGCTAAGTAAAATGCCTTATCCTACATGTAGACGAGAAATCAGGGTAAAAATGGGCTTTATCACCTGTCAATGTCATGTCCAATAATAACAAATGTTGCTCCACAGTAATAGATGTATAACGTCCTTCATATAGAAATAAATCAGTTGTATAAATCAATGTTGCTAATCACAGAACAGCAGCTACACTGGCAGCTTACAAGAGATCTCTTAGGACTTTTCTATCTTCAGACCAACCTGCTTTGTGCCCTGTTACCTGAACTCTAATATGAAATTATACCGGAGTCGCAAGATGATTTAATTATAACCTAATTGTTTAACTTAAGGAAGTCAGCTGTTAGAGTCTGACCTATTTAATGGATGCGAGTATCCAAAACAACTAGCGCTTGATAATGAATGATGACACTCAGCTAAACTGCAAAGCACTGGTGTCTCTGCCTTTAATACTGATCTTAAAACCAACTTTAACAGTAATTTCAATCCTAATGCAAATGGTGACATAATTATAAGATACAAAATGAAGAGACTGATACTTACAAATGAAATAATGGCGGCTAGCAAGAGGATCTTCACCAGAAGGTCATCAAACTGTTCTACAATTAATTCCCACAGGGATTTTCCTGAAAAAGACAAACACATGTAAGACAGCTGATAATATTACCGAGTCAATCTACAGACACTGGGACACCACATACCATGCAGACCTATATATAAAAACAATCACAGGTAGCTGTATCAAGCAACACACTAATTATTTGATTTAACACCTAACTTTCTTTTATGGTGAATGACAGACTGTATTCATATCTGGACCTGAAAATCCCAAAAGATCATAATTCTTTCATTTCTAGTCTTGTGGTACAACATTTAAACACTAATAGCACTTCCTTTCCACAGGAAACTCCTAGTTGTTGTTCCAAATGACTTTGATTTATTAACAAATACAACCACATGCATAATAACACCCAATCTGAGTGAATTATTTCTCATGTAAGAAGTTAACCAACAAATCCTGAAAGTTAATATTACATATTGATTTCTTGATCTTAAAAACGACTGAACAAAACTGAGTAACAAGGAAGCTGACATACCATACAAGTACTTTTAAAGGATCCCCTGTGACCAGAGCATAGTAAATGTGCATAAACATGGAAGTTGATAATGACTACTGGAAAATTACATCTTCATCCAAGAGCACACATGTCAGACTCATAAAAAAAATATTATCATAGCAATAGATTCTAGCATTTATACAGAAGATTCTCACATGTAAAAGAAGTTTCCACTAAGTAAAAATCTAAAAGCTGTTAAAATCATACAAGAAAGGTTGATGGCAGCATTAGAACATGCGGAGTGGTACAGAATATTCAAAATATTATACACAACTTATTATTCAGGCTTTTTGTAAAATCAATAGTCAATTGCATGAAGGACATACTGACTTCACTCAGGTAAATCATATGTCATGAAGAGGACATACTGTCTTCACTTATTTAAACAATAAGGCCACACAAGAAACTTGTTCTTCTACAGATTATGGGAAGAAAAATTTGGTGCAAGTGGGCATATTTTTATTGGTTGAAACAAAACATGGAACTTTGCCAACCTGCCAAGAAATTTAAAAAAGTGCCCCAGTTCTGGAAATGATGTGAATGATCAACAAAAAATATTGTCTATTTTTCACATCTTTAAGAAATCTTCTAGTAATATGACTATTAACCAAGGACCTTGTCTTCATTTTGAAAAAATTTGTATTCTCGAAAAAATGAAAGCAATCAATCCTTAGCACAATATATTTTTTTTCTATGACCTAGATGTAATTGCAAGTGCAATGAGTTCCACACCAAAAACCCATTATCTGTCCATAATGAAACATCATGATAAATGTATTGGAAAATGTGCTAAACATGCACATATTCCATTTGTTAAATTGTTGGAAAAGTATTGCTACTTCATTAACTTGGCTCTGTCAGTATCTAATGTCTGAAAGTCTGTGGCAGGTTGGCAGTCACGGTGAATCCTTGTGCAGTCTCATGAAAAACTGTTCATCTGAAAGACCAATCAACCAAACAAAATCTTCAACATAGATAAAATTTGAATATTTTGGTTGGTTAGGGAGGGGGGAGTGCTCTGTGTGTCAGGGGACTTAATCTGATAATTTAGATAGTTTTGACAATTTTGAGCAAATATTTAGAATAGTGTACCAAGCTAAACCACCAGTTTCACTTATGCTCATATTCATTTTTGTTCAATCTTCAGTAGAGAAAAGTCTGGAAATTGAAATAAATGTAACTCTCCCTGTATGCACATCTGATTGCATATTTATTTCCAGTAAAACAAGTCCTCACTAAATAAAACATACTCAATGATAGTACTATTATAGTCTGTACCACCACCTGCTGTCCACCTGTTTTTTGTAGATAGTTTTCTTAAAAATTTACAATTTTCAATAAATTCCAAGAAAACAACATATGGAAGGGACAACTTAATATGGCACTTAATAATACATATGATGTGTCCCTCCATAGGTAGCCATCTTTGTTTTAGCAAGTTATATTTTTTAGAATGTTTACATTAGATCATGCAATCAGCAGCTGTCAGTTGAGGCTGTTTTTGCATGTGACCAATGACCTTGACTGCCCCAATTGGGTCTGATATGTTGTTAAATGTAGACTGATTTCTCATATTTTCAAATAATTCTGTTTTTTTAATGAGGTGTAAGGTGGGTATTTATTTACCTTGTTGAAAATTAGGTCCTTTTATCCTCTACTCTCCACTGTAATTGTTTCCCTTGAAATGTAACTAATAATAATTTTCATTGCAAAAAAAAAAAAAAAAAAACCGTGAACAGGAGGGGATGAAACAGACTATAGTAGTAGCAATAAACTGGAAAAGAAAAATTGTAGTTCAAATTATGCCAAAAAGCTAAAAGTCCACCTGTACAGATGCAGACGAAATAAGAAAGACTGTCCATATGACTGGCATGCATTCAACCTACTACCAACAGGATTATGTGTAAGCCGCAGCAATTATATCCTATTCCTGATGGTGTAGAAGTTGAAAACTCAAGTTACTGTTTGCTATTTAATAATATTGACTGGTGGCTCAGCAGGTCATCTGACAAAATGGGGCGTTGCCAAGTTTCCATAAAAAGTCTGACCAAATCAGGCAGCAAAATATTTCAGAAAATTTCCATTATGTTGAGGTGAACTGCTTTTTGATCACAGACTTATTCATCTAATTCTCTGTATTCATAAAATTCTACAACTTTTCATTTTTCTTTAGTTTTTCTGTGTGAATCTGTAAGCTTATCTTGTTTTTTTCTGCATGACGACATGTCTGTCATTTTTGCCCTGATTACTGTGACAGAGGCACCCATTAATGAGATGCAGTTGTGATTAGTTTATGTCAGAACAATTTGAATAAATTAAGTTAGTACTGACAGAGAATAAAAGTGACACTGGCAGCTATATTACAGTTTAACCATAACATTATCATGCATACATGTGGTGATATGACACAATGGACAGATTTTTTATCTGTTCAATTTCAACCCAATTTGTATATATTTGTATGTTTAACCTCTTTTATTTTTAAAATCAATTTTAGCCAACACAAAGCGTGTTCTGAAGAAAGTAAACATGAGACTTCAAGGTTCAAGGTTAAGCCTGCATTGAATTTAGGCCCTGTCCTCGACTTTTCATGAGCATGCCCCCCCCCCCCCCCAATAAAAAGAAATTTGTAACACACATGGGCATGACTAAGGGAAATGTCTCTATATCGAACAGGGAAGAACATAATTGTCGTACAGGCACTTAAATACCTCATGGACCTCGCAGACAAATGTTACCATTTGATTAAACAAGCAACTTTGAAAAAGTAAGGCAAGATGTAATTGTACTAAATGTTAACACCGGTTACAAGGACATAGGGTTTTAGAGTAGTGTAGAAGTCGGAGGCTTAAATTGTAGAAACCCTTTCCATATGGATAACAGACTCAATAATATGGCAGGGCCAAATAAAATTGAGTCCCGTTGAAATTGTGTTATGGTTCATGACAATGATGCTGAAACGGATAACACAAAATGGCAAATAACAGAATGGTATAGGGACATATCGGCCGCCGTCGACATCGGCCACCGGCCTCAAATGGACCATATCGGCCCCTGGCGCCTAGCGGGACGCAACATCGGCCGCCAGCTGCAATGGACCATAGGCCTGTATTAACTCTGTCAAGTCAACCATATCGGCCGCGGAAATTCAAGTACAGTTTTAGACATGAAGTACTTGAAAATAATACATCAGATTCATACAATATATATATATATTTAATATAAATATTATATATTTATTTATATAAATATGAATATATATATATATATACATTTATATTAATACATATATTCATTTTTATATCAAATATAATCATATTTACTTTATATAAAATATATGCATGTAAATACTTATTTTATTCTATATGATATAATGCATATGTATATATTAATACATACATTATATATACAATATAAGAGAGAGAGAGAGAGAGAGACAGATAGAGAGAGACTAGATTATCCAATGAAACGTATAATGAGGAGGCGGCGGCTGAAATGGTGGCCTTGTTCTTCCCGCGGCCGATATGGTTTACTTGACAGAGTTAATACGGGCTTGTTGGCCATTGCAGCTGGCAGCCGATATTGCCTCCCGCTGGGCGCCGGCGGCCGATATGATCCATTTGAGGCCGGCGGCCGATGTCGACGGCGGCCGATATGTCCCTAAACCTAACAGAATAACGTGTAGAAATTGTTCTTACCACATTACTGACAGAACCAAGGATATCTAGATCAGTTTGTACAACCAATCATACTATTACTATTGTCTGGCAAAAGGAGTTCATCTGCAAGTTTCCAAATACTGATACTGTCACTTTAGCTGACAGACTTTATATTGCAAGTGACAATGAATACCTATGTACAAGCCGTAAAGTAACTTTTATTTCAATCATACAGGCTCAGGTGAATATATTAATTGATTCTGAACTATTTATACAAATTGACAATGCCTGTATATATGGTGTCATATGGTTCTACATCTACATGTGCATGGGAGATCACCGCAACCTGTGCTGCCCTCTGAAGGGGTTTTCACCATGCTGTAATTCTCTGCATGTCCAGTGTAGGATGGGCTATTTCTATTATAATTGTAATGAAAAATTCTACTCACCCTCCTCCACAGGTAACTCTGAAAAAAGGAAAAGAAAGATATATTAATGATGATAAAAGCAATGTGGAGTATCATTATACGAAACGAATGCCATATGTGGCCATGTAATGCAATGCCAGCGAGTTGGAGCTTGTAGATATATCCATGGCCGGGGCCGGCCGTGGCTCAGCATGAAACATGGCGTGCTATTTTTACCTACATAGTTAAGCAAATCTTTGTCTATTGTATAATTCAGAAATCGGTTTGTGACAAAATTTGATCAGAACTTACCGTTGGGTCCATATTTTTCACGATAGTTCGTAACCTGGTCGTCTGATAGTCCAGTTTCAATGTCCGTTTTGAAATTTAGCGCAATTTCATCCACGGTTTTTGTATGTGCATCATCCATGGTTGGAGAGTTTTCTTATCTTACACGTCACCTGAACGACATAAATTCAATGATAATGTGGACCATATAACCACCAGCCCCGCAGGATCAAACTCCTTGTTGATTCGAAAATCCAAGCAAGAAATGGAGCAGTTTCTAGCTTGGTTTTTCCCTCCCGTCTAACCAGTTGGGCTCTTTTGACAAGGAGTGGGCCATACACACAAGAGCACAAGAGAGAGTGCAGTTAAGAGTCAAAGAGAGAAGAGGGGGGACAGGTTGGAATTTTAAATATTATGCAGAGTCAAGGCAACATTCAATGTGCTCCTCCCTTTCGATTCGGTTACCTCATTAATAATATGTATATTATTCTTGATGGTGAATGCAGGTTTTAAATGCAAGAAATGCCGTGTTTTTTTACGTAATATGCTCTGACCGAAACACAAATAATGAACACCCCTACATGAGAAGGGAATTCTGATTCGTTGGACTCGTCCAATGTGCTAATGTGTATTACACGCAGTTCCCCCAATGTGTTGGAATCTGATTGGTTAAGCAGAAACCACGTGCGTAAGGGCCTGAGAAATGACGTCAATCCCGAGCTCCCCACGAGTGGTGATGCTATATTGGTGTTTACTATCTCAACAAGACAGAGTGGAAATACATGGGCACTCCTTATGTGCCGAAATTTACTGCCCAGAAGAATACAGTTGGTCAGTGGCCAATAAGGTTCCAGAGAGCCACAGCATTGCTGGTGTTCGATGTCTAATAAAATATACAAAGGCTAACTCAGTGTTTGGATATGTGCTGACCTTAACATCTGACCGGGACATCCCAGAATATCTCCCTTCTGTGTACGATCACTTGGATACCGTTAGCATTTGTTACCTTAGGCTTTATATGTCATGATTTTCCTTCAAATATATAGAAATGTGTGATGAACGAAATGGAAATAGTCATAGATCTGTGACATATTTTTTTTGTCACAGTGCATGTACTTGCATAAGACTTAAATAATTTACATGAATTCTTTAAACTGAATCCAATATTTAGGAGAGATATATATATAGCCTATAGCGCTATTGTGATGCAGGACAGGCCTTCTCGTTTCAAATTGCTTGTCAAATAATAGATCAGGAAAATTAATTCAAAAGATTTCCTACTGTTATTTTACATATATTTGACAATTTATGACAAAATGTCTATTTCGATAGTCTTCATCAGGAAACGGCTAGTTCATAAAGTATTGATTAATTAAATTAACTGACTTCATCTTTCACAGAGGTAGGCCTACTCAAACATTGTTACAAAACTGTAGCAATCAGGTAATTTGGGGTGTTTTGGGTTTTCAAGAGGTGTGTGTCAGTCTGTGATATATGATGTCATTATTAGGGCCTATATCAATGGCATGTTAGTTTATGCATGGAGCCGGAGAGATTTGTTTGTACTTTGGTTCTATGATCTAAAACACAACCAATAACTGCATAAGAACGTAGGTGGCTACGCATAAATGAATGAAGAAATTATTTATTTTATTCACACATACCACAGATGCAAAAATCATTCAATAGGCCTAGGCTATACATGCAAAAATAATAGATACGCATAGCCTGTTACTCAATCTACATGTAAATCAAATCAATATTACAGTGCATAAAAATGTAAATTTAATATACCAACCAATACCGTAAATTTTTGAGAACAATTGTTAAAAAATAAAAACCAAAACATTTAAATAAAATCAACCAAAAGTTGTGGGAAAGACATACTGAAACACAGATAGTAAATGTCATACTTGGTATCATGTTCTTTCTGACAGCACATATGATGGCCTGTTTATGATATTTTCATTCATTGTCATTTGATATATTCTTTATATTACAAAATAAAATGTAAAAAAGTGCATATTTTAAGCACCTAGTAAGTACAAGCAGCTTTTTAGTGAGCTCATATTCAATATAACTTCAATATACAATATCGCATATTTTCTCTCTTGTTTTTCTCTGGTATATGTTTCCTTCTCGCTTATAAAACTTATATTAAAAATTTGTTTTAGTAATTTTGGTGGAATATAATGAGACCACAACGTTTTTATAAGGATAGTGAAGGCACCTAGCACCCCCCCCCCACCCTTCACCATCCCTCTCTGTCTCTCTGTCACTCTGTCTCTCTCTCTCTCTCTCTCTCTCTCTTTGTCTGTATCCCCCCCCCCTCTCTCTCTCTCCCTCTCTCTCTTTAATAAAATGGAGTAATGCAGCGGATGTAATAAAAAAATCTCATGCTTGTATTGATAAAGAAGTGACATGGAAGATTGAGTGTACATACTGGTGGTGGTAGGGGGGGTGGACAGACATCAACAAAGTCCCGGTCTGCCAAATCACCCTTTATTAAAGGTGTCGCATTTTTTCTTTGAGGATTTCCAGAAAATGATGCTAATTCCTCTTTTTTCACTTTTTTTTCAGCAGCACTATTTTTTCCTGTTTTTTAGGGAAAGAACTGCGATGTATATTGTTTCCCTTCTGCTTTAACAGCCCAGTTAGAACAAGAATGGGACAGTTTGCAATTTTTATGTGCGGAAAGTCCAGCATGTGTCACAACATGTGGAAAATCGTCTTCATGCAGGGGAATGTGCACCATATATATATATATATCTGTGATTAAAAATTGGGATTTGACGCTGATTTTAATCCTTTTTTTCACTCTTTATCTAAAATAAGTGTGCTCTTTTTCCCCCCGAGCATTTACTCTTTTTTTTGTCATTAACTTTGGCAGGCCTGAAAGTCATTATTGATAGTATATACCATAACTTTAATTACAATACTTATTTGAACACATGCATCCTTACCTTGGAAACATATACTGAAACGAAAAGCTGTACGTGTGTTATAATTTTATTAAGGATTTTACAATCAAAGGCAGGAGCGGATCCATGCTTTAAGAAAAGGGGAGGGGTGTCCAATCCAGGAGGACTAATGAAAAACCTTAAAAAAGGTCCCCGGGTCCGTAAAAAAAGGGGGGGTCTAGGCCCCGAAATTTTGACTGTAACCCTTAAAAAAGGTTACTTCGGACCCCCTGCCCCCCCCCCCCCCCCCCCGACCTGCTTCTAAAAGGCCATGAAGATCTTGGAGAAGGTTGTTCAGTGTAAATTCCCGTGCTGCCAGTGGAGTACTCGGATTAATTAACATAGCTGGGTGCATGTCCATCATCAGAACGAATCAGTCCCGTGTAAGTGATGTAGCACGTGCTTAACAAAAGGCCCAACATTGGTACTATACTTTACGTGCATGGGCAGAGACCCCGATCCATCCCCCCGAAACTTCCGTGCAGTTCCCGAATAATCTTCGAGGTTCCTCAGTTTCCATAATCAAGACTTGAAACTGCTATTCGCAGATGTTCCGTTGAAGAAATCTTTGTTTTGTTTTGTGACGCGAACAGAAAAAAAGGTCATTGTTTGTTCCACTTTATATATGAGCTCCGAACTTGAAGTGGTCACTATGTGTTAAGATCATTTCTGTGGTTCATCATACCAAATGTTTCACGTGCAAATGTGGCTAGAGGGCGGTAAGAGTAACCAAAGAGACTATAAGGCTATATGTATATATACCCCAGGGAACCGAGAAAAGCTATACAAGATTGAACAGGCAAGAAATAAAAGACCATGCAGTGTAAACGTGCAAAGTCGGATGAGACTGACATTTTCGGTGATATCAGACCATAAACCCCACCTTTTATTATAAGGTCCCAGTCGTGATCAAGACTTAAACCTCTATCCCTGCAGCACCCCCGATTGCCTGTATCTTTGACAGAGAAACGAGGAGTGAATGGTTCCTAAACACCGATCACAGGAACATAATCTCAGATAACATACAGGAGCACAAAATATGCACCGTACGTTAAACAAAGCGTGTGTATTACACGAGAAAATGTAAATGAACATTACTGGTTGCGTCAGCTGTCAAAAGAACATTCTGACACATTCATAATGACACAAATGCATGACACCGCTATAGTCATTTGTTATTGAAAGAGCTCATGCACATTTTAACTGGACTGATTTTATATATCACTGATGACCTGTTTTGAATGTTGATATGCTATAAAAAAGTAAGTAATCACAGTTTCTTTATATTTGAAGTGTTGTATTTTTAGAAAATGATATAATAAGTAGGCTTTATATTTCCACTGACAATTTGGATGAAGAATTATAATAAATTAAAGTGTATAATTCCATTTAGGATAGACTGTATGTCAATCAAATAGACAATACATTAAACAAGGTCACCTTGGAACACCATCAGGAACAAACCATTTAAGTTTGGAGGTAATCTAGATCACCATCAGGAACAATCCATTTACGTGGTGGAGGTAAACTGGATCAGCATCAAGAACAATCCATGTAAGTTTGGAGGTAATCTTGGTCACCATCAGGAACAATCCATTTACGTTTTGGTGGTTATCTGGATCACCATCAGGAACAATCCATTTAAGTTTGGAGGTAATCTAGATCACCATTAGGAACATTCCATTTACGTTTTGGAGGTTATTTGGATCACCATCAGGAACAATCCATTTAAGTTTGGAGGTAGTCTTGATTACCATCAGGAACAATCCATTTTAGTTAGGAGGTAATCTGGATCACCATCATGTTTTCTTTCCATTGTGACAAGGTTCTTTCTTTTGGGGCCTGTCGGGTCCAGATCCAGTGTTGAAAAAAGTTAACCAGAGAATGGAGTTGTTGATCCGTGACACACATTTCAGGGCCAGGATTAAAAAAAAGGAGACTCAACACTCTGACACAGGTAACACAAGTGGGCCGGGAGAGCTAGTGAAGTATGTAAACCATTACGCAGGCAGAAGTGGGGAATTAAGAAATTGTTGCGAAATGCAAAATCAGACACTTTCGGTATAAAGCGTATATTATTCTAATCGACAAATATGGGGTCAAATAGAGGGAGGCGCGAACCCCCTGATACCTTTATTGGCGGAGCTTGTACACGGCGTCTCATCGCAAAAAATCGATCTTTCGTTGTTTCTGTATACACCACATATACTATATACACACGCATACACAAATCTATATTTAATAAGAAAATAAAAAAAAAATAGAAAACATACAATCAAAACTTGTGCACAAGGTTCATGCGAATTAGTTCAGTATGACCAACGTATATATATATATATATATATATATATATATATATATATATATATATATATATATATATATATATATATATATATATATATATATATTTTATCATTGATCTCTGCTTGCATTGGCGCACACTCAATATCGAAAAATTACCCCTGATGGAATGACCGTCCTTAACTTCTTCAACACACAATTCAGGGACAATACAAACTTTACGATCGTATCAACCAGAAGTTGTATAAACAATTAATTCTTCACAATATCACCTAAACTTGCCGACCCAAGTGAAGATATACCACACATCCTGGCCTTAATTATATGCCCTTTTATCCACATACACCTTGCAATTGACAACGTCCATCTTTTTCCAATTGCAAAACGTTTCAAACCGTTTTGAATCCGCATTTAGCGTATACACACCACAATCAAAAACATATTATTACCGTTTTGGCAAAACATTTTGAATCCTACCCAGGAGGTGGTCTCAAACACTTTGCAATGCGAATCGAATTTTCCTTTTCCTGAAAGTGCCGTGTGAACGCACAATCTTTTAAAAAAAGACAAAAACCGGTTAGAACTAGTTTTGAAGCAGCAACTGGATCACAGCGCAAGTGCGAATGCTTGCGCCAGCGTGCTGTTATATTGTTTCAGATGCATGTGGAATGTACATCTCCTTCCCTTGTGCTACATGCCCGATAACCGCAAATTATGCGGCCCAGGTATCCAGTTCCACGAAAACCCGCCGCAATATAGAAGCTTCAAGTAAACTGGATAACGTAAAATCTGTACCGGACAAAAAATCGTATGAGATCTAATATTGTGTGTATGACAGGGAAACTTATGCATTCGGGGGCAGAATATTTAAAAGGACTCGAACGAACAAGAAATTTCGCTGAAAATCCTGCTTTAGTGCCTAAACTGTAATCACTAAACCTATAAAAGCTTCCCTGGGCCTCGGAGTTGTTCCTAAAGTTGTGCCAATCGCAAGGATAAATGTCAAGGATAAACACAACAGATTTTGACTCTTCGCTGTAGGTTGATGAAGGGTATGACGTTTTATAATGGAGAAACCCAAGGAAATCCCTACCAGACATGTTTTTTTTTACCGCTTGAGATGCAGACCTACCTGATTCGAATGTTAAAGAGGTATGTCATGTTGCCACATAATAAAGATATGTTTATATTCTTATATATCTGACACTTTTAAGGATATCATATTTTTATTTTCCCCGGGAATATTTCCAGTTTTCAAACACCTTTTTCTAGGGCTCTCTCACAGCGAAGGGAAACGAAGCGCTAGGAGAGAGCACGGAAGCTGGGACTATACAGTCGTGTGAACACTCAATACGATTGAAACCGATTTGAACAATCCGCATTGCCTTAAACGTTTTAAAACAGTTTTGTGTTTGAAAGGGGTATTACTTTTAGGCACGTGGTATATATATATATATATATATATATATATATATATATATATATATATATATATATATTTGTGTGTGTGTGTATGTATTTAAATCGATTGCAAGGTAATTTCGTCATCTATAAACAGTGTGTATAGTATATTCCTAATTTCCTCAATAAAGTTTCAATTATGCATATCATATTGAGAAAACGTCATTATGAGAAATGGACAAGAACAGCAAAACAGATGAAAAATAATGAGCACTATCAATAGACTTCCTACGATTTATATGTTTCCCCAACCCCAGCTGCGCTTTTAACCCTTACTGACCCTTGGCTGAGGAAACCTTTCAAGGTGCACTCTGAGGTTGATGACCAGGTGGTCACGAATGGGAGCTCTTGCGGTACACAGTAAGAAAAAAAGGTCATGTTATCCAAACGTTAAGGTTACCCTCCCTAAAGCCTCCCCTTCAATCACACTAACAGTAAATTTGTTGTGACTTTGCATGTTTACCATTATTTCTATTTTTTATTTAGTTAATTTACTGTGTACCATTGGGCCGCACACAGCTAGCATGCTGCAGGCGTGGTATGCTGGCCTGTTTATATAAGCCGTGCGCTGGTGTTCTGGGCATGCGCAGGATATGAGGCTGTCAAAACAACTTATTGATGCGGCAAACAGAAGAATAATATAAAATGCGGAAGTTTAACTGTAACCTATCTGTGTACTTAAAAGTTAATTTGGATCAAATAAATACTCAAAGCATCTTTTGTCAGAGAGTGCATGGAGGAATTTCACACGTCACAAGATCACTGTGTTGCGGTTCACGCTTTACACTGCAGGCTGTCCAGAGAAATCTCGGTTACATATAAACAAACTGGATGACCGACAGCTGCATGGAAGCATGTTTAGAGTGTATATATAAACATTTCCCCACAAAAAGAAAACATTCTACGTTTAAATCCACCTCTTTGGAAAATTAGACCTAAAAACACATCGCATGCTACAGGACTTATACATCGAACTTCCACCATGATATATTAGAGGCCCTTGAAATCATATTATTATAATAAAAATGTACTCCCTGTTAGTATTTTAACGGTTTTATAATTTCAAAAACTTATAAAAGAAATTCGGTTTACCTTTGATCGCAAAGTTTTTCTAAAACTGTGTTGCGTACGATGCTGTGCGTACCTCGTTTTAAAGGTTATTGTTCCCGTTGTGTCCTTGCCGATATGAGAATAAATAATTTTTAATGTAAACATCATTTTTAGTGTTTTTTGCAGTTTTTATGATCTGCATGGAGGTTCCCACCGAAAACAGCCGAACTGTCTTCGACAAAGACCGGATTGTTTGTGCGGTCCAATGCAGCACAGGGTTAAGGGCTAAATTTTGCAAATGAATATTCCAAGCTTTCGGTGAGAGATTCAAGCATGTTTGGCCTGACATTTGACCCAGGCTCTGACCCACTAGCGGTGTCGGTTCCGACTTCACCTGTGTCTACTTCTGCTACTAACGAGGTATGCATATTTCCGTATCTTTCTTCAGGAATAATTTCCTTTCTTAAAACGTAATTAAATTCATCGTTTATGTCTCCCTAACATCAACCTATTCTTTATACGTCCAACAATAGTAGCCAGTCAGCGATCATCGAAACCTGAATGGCCCCGCGTCCCATTCCGCTTTGCAAATGTAAACATCATCACTCACCAGGTCTTAAAGGTAATCATACCGGTATATGAATTTCTTGGCGTGACTGCAGCGCCACAAAATAAATGCAAAAATATATTTTTACATATCTTATTATGACAGTATGCCACTGAAAATCTATATTTTCTTTAACTTTTAGAATAAAAACTGAGCCACTATTCCTCAATTCAGTTAATCCATCTCCCCTATACCCTGTTTAAAAGCCCGGAATACTGGTTTCAAGGCCTGTGGATATTAATGATGGATACTTGAGTCAGATATCTGAGTTTCTGTTCAGTTATAAGTGTGTATATATATCGCAGTCTTGTGTATAGCTTGGAGCAAGGTCGTTTAGATTAGGGCCTATATATATTTACTCAGCTCAGCCCGCTGGTCGACAGAAGACGTTCCTTGCAGGAAAGGTATTTAAACTTGAGGCACAGGATGAATGGTGACCGCTGTGGATCCCAGTAAGATCCAGGAAGGTTCTAGTGTAATACCAGGTGTCTATGTTTGTGTACGGGAGGGGGACTACATGGCCAAACGCAGGCTTAATGCAAAATGGTGAATGTTATTTACATTAATTGCATATCAATGGTCTTGTTATCTTCTAAAAAAATGATCATCTGGAAGGAATAAGGACCAAACAAGTCACTCTCTCTGGCTTTTGTAGCTCAGGGGCACAGCACATAACCCAAATTCGGGGTATCGTCAGTTCAAATCCCAACCTAGACGATGAGATTTTTCACGATCGGTCCCGCCCAGGGTGAGGGCTCTGCAGGCTTAATGGGAAGGTCGTGTACTACGGCCGTCCTTTACTCACTAAGGAGTGCGCCTTCCCGGAGTTTCTCGGTGTTATGACCAAGTAATGGGGACGATTATTCACCCAGGCGCAGAATCATGGGGTCTGGTTAAATCTAGGATATAAAATGAGAGGAAGCCGGTTCCAAATGCCCTGTCACGTATAGTCCGAAACCGGCATCGAATTCTTCAGATGTACAAATACTAAGTTAAGATAGCATTAAAAAATGGAGGCGCTACCTCTTAAAATAATATTAACAAGGCCTACAGGCCTAATGCGAACCTGTGCATTGGGAAATACACCAGGTATAATGCTTCAATGCTGGAACATTACTTCTCATGTATATTAACAATGCAGGTACTAAATATTTTGAATAAGAAACAATTACACAAACATCACTGCTGAAATGGGTGCACACAACACAACTAGGGACCCATGGGTATCCACGCTCAGCTGAATTTGTCTATATGGATATTTTTAAAGAAATTTTTCAGAATGACAGTCCTGTGACCTTAACCAATGACCGTGTGACCAAAAAATCTTAAAACTTAATATCCTTGCATTTGCAGCATTAGGATTATTGTAACAATCTTTTAAAAAGTGACCTTGACCTCTGACCAGATAACCTCAAATTCTACAGGTTTCTTCACTTTGGGCAAGTAAGCCATGTGTGAACGTTGGAAAGTTCAGGATGAAAAGTTTGATTTACAGTGCATCCACAATCTTTTTAAAGATGTGGCTTCTGTGACCTCCAGCTTAGATCGCTGGACCCTGAAAATCAAAATGAATTTACTTATGTGGTCGGTCATTATTAAATCAAGTTTGAAGCCAGTCTGTCTATTCAAAGCAGAATTATCATCCATAAACTAATTTGTGAATGGATGGGCTCTGTGACCTTGATCTATGACCAAAAAAATCAAACAGAATCTGCCCGTAGCGGCAGATTAGCAATATCTTGAAGATGGAAGGTTTGCAATGAAAAGTTTGGCTTCAAATGCATACACATTCCTTTTAAAGAAATGGGTCCTGTGACCTTGACCTTTGACCGTTAGACCCCAAAATCGACATGGTTCTTACTTTAGCGGTGGGCGGTTTATAAGTAAAGTTTGAAACCAATATGTCAAACTAAACTGGAGTTATCATCTGGAAACTAATTTGTGAACAGATGGCCCCTGTGACCTTGACCTTTGACCTTGTGACCCCAAATTAATTTATGCTCTCCCCATACTGGCAAGTCAGCTAAATGCGCAAGATGGAAAGTTTGGGATGAAAAGCTTTGCTTAAAATGCAGCCATAATCTTTTAAATTAAGTGAGTCCTGTGACCTTGACCATTGACCTCATGACCACAAAATCATATATAGGTTCTTGCTTTAGTGGTGGGCCATATGCAAGTCAAGTTTGAAATCCATGTGCCAATCCAACCTGGAGTTATCGTCTGGAACAAATTTGTGTGGTTGGACGGATTGACAGACAGACAGACATACATACAGACAAACAGACAGACAGACAAACAGACAGGGTGATTAGTATAGGACATCCACTTGTGATCAATAGACACACCGGGTTTAGAGACACCAGATGTAATCACAGCTGAGAAACTGACATGATTATTGTCATTTTATAGTAAATCAATAGAAAAATATTTGTTAAAATAGGTTGCACCACCACGTTTCAGGAACTGACAAAACTAGTCATGGTCAATATTCGAGGCAAGATTCATGACAAACCATGCATTAATTATCAAGATATTGGGGGTTTTGTATCAAATTTTTTACTATTCTCGGGGGTACTTTCAAGCCCCATAGCTTGAAGGATATAGGCCACAGTGACCTAATTTCAGGTTTCCCAGGAGATTTTTTATTGACCTCCCTGGATCATCACTCAGAAGTTTCTAGGACCAGCCGTTACAATTTCTGCCCTGCTAATGGACTACCGGGCTCCCAGACGTCCTGATGGACACATACATGCGCCATTCCTATACCTCAGTTGACTTACAGTCAGCTGAGCTAAAAATGATTGTAGCTGGGACCACTAGTCTTGTATACAACAAAGCTGTCAGAGATATATACATATCCCAAGTTCAGACTGATATATCAAACCCCTCCTGAAAAATAAGCAGGGACACACAGTCACACACTGTGCAAAAATTATTGTAGGTGACACCACCAGTCTTGTATACGACAAAGCTATGCGATAGGTATAAATATGCCCAATTTCAGGCTGATATATCAAATTCCTCTATAGAAATAAGCAGGCACAAAAGTCACACACTGTGCAAAATTCATTGTAGGTGGTGACACCTGTCTTGTGAACGAGAAAGCCATCAAAGACACATAGACAGTCATAATATCAGGCCAATACATCAAACTTTCCTTGAGTCTGATGCATGGGGCTGACCAGGCTTAAGTGTGAAAGGCAGTTGCCCCGAGTGAACTGTGACAAATTTGCTGGCTCAGGCTACTGCACTGAGTGAACTCATGACCTGCACCTGGCTAGACTGGGTGAACTTTTGACCTGTCCCTGGCTGCACTGAGTGAACTCTTGACCTGTTGCCTTATCTGATACAGTTGGCACTCTGTCAAAGCTATAAATAGATTGGCTCCACATGCAGCCCTGAGGGGCATGACACCCATGAGGTGATCACATGGTGCCCATGAGGTGTTTACATGTCACACATGAGGGGATCACATGCCTTGTGCTTGGCTGCACTGAATGAACTCATGATCTATTGCCAAATCTGAAACAGTTGGCAGTTTCTTAACCTATTAAATAAACAGAGACATTCTTGGCCCGTGGGTAAATCTGTTTACACATACTGAAAGACTTTGGCTAAAATGCTTTTTTCAAGCTGAAATATTCATGAACGTTTTATCAAAATATCTAGATTAATGAAAAATGCAGTTCTTTCATAATCAAAGGTCCAATAATTCTGCCAAAAATCATTCAAGTAAACTTGAACAAAGGCCACCTAAGAATAATTTTTGTGCCATGTTACAGAAATTATAATTGAAACAATAATTTTGTAGAAGAACAGTTTTGCAGTCCTCAGTTTGAAATAGACATAATAATGGCCATAAGACCAACTTAAGCTTTTCTGATATGATTGAAAGAACCATGTCCTAGGATAATTCTTTTGAAAAATTAAACAATTCAACTTGACAGTTTCATCATAAACATTTTAAGCTGAAAGAGGCTAAAATTATGAGGTTTTTGCCCATAAAAAACAGGTCAATGTAGGTGGCACCACGAAATCTGCAACTTCAAATATGAGTCATGTGACCAACATTTGCACAATACTTGGTAATGCTAGCTTCTGTCATTTCTGAGATAACTATGTCAGTATGCTTACTTGGCAAAATGACTGTTCAAATTCGTTTAACTCCACTAAAATTCATCAAATGCAAACCATTTGAACAAACTTGAGACGGCTTGCCTCTGGGATCATTTCTGTAAAATATTGAACAATTTGGCTGGACCATTTACAAGAAGACTTTTTAAAGGTTTTCCAGCTTTTCCCCTATAAAATCTAAGTAAATACAGATAGCAAAAAATAGCCGAATCCCACAACATTTGATATGTGACAGATTATTACATAAAATCTGGGGATGGTAGCTCCTGCTATTCCTGAGAAATTATGGGTTAATATACAGATGACCAATGCCCCCCGTACAAAAAAGGGGTCAATGCAGGTGGCACCACCAATATCGAAATTTCATATATGACTCATATGACCAACACTGGCATAAAATTTGGTGACGATAGCTCTGGCCGTGTCTGAGATTGTCATTTTAATATGCTTTTTTTTGGACAGATGACTGGGTTCAACTTCCTGTAATTCGGCCAAAATTCATCGAACTTGAACCATTTGAACAAACTTGAGAGAGACGGTATAAAAGATTATTTCTGTGAAATATTGAACAAATTGGCTTGACCGTTTCGGAGGAGAAGATTTTTAAAGGTTTTTTTTAGCTTTTTCTCTATAAAATCTGTAAAAATGCAGATTTTTTTCAGATGGCTAATTTTTTACATTAAATTTCATGATGCTAGCTCCAGTCGTTTTTTTTTATTTAGTATGGGTTCACGTATACCTGTGATTGTAAACATTGCCTGGCATGAGGAATATCTAAAAACATAACTCTACATTTTTTAAAAGTTTAAAAAAAAATTCTTGTCAATATTAACCATAGATAACCTGAAATCTAAATGTCGGGAGGCATGATGTAACAGATGCTGATAAACTAGTTCCAGGCTAGATGACTCAATTCAATCTTTATAATTCAGCCAAAATTCATTCTTTGGAACCATAAAAGACAATTATTATAAGATTATTCAGGGGATTATTCTTGTAAAATATTAAACAAATTGGCCTCAGAGGCGTCAGTCAAAAAACATTTTGCAGGTTTATAACTCAGATGGGAAAATAAAGCAAAATGGCTAAGTTAAGTTTCCGATAACTCGGCCAAAAATCACTGAACCAAAACTATTTTAACAAACTTGAATTATCAACATCTAAGGATAATTAATGTGTGAGATTTAAGAATTTGGCTCAGTGGTTTTTGAGAAGAAGATCTTTGTAGCCACTCAGCTAAAATGGGCTGTTATGGCATATGACTAAATTCAGATTCCCATAACTCATCCAAATGTTACTGAACTGAGACAATTTGAACAAATTTCAAAAAGCACTACCCTAGGATCATTTCTATGAGGTATTAAACAATTTGGCCATATGGTTTCAGAGAAGAAGTTTTTTTTGTAGCTGTCAGTATGATACGGGCACTGATGATCCCCGTACAATAAAGGTCGATGCAGGTGGCGCCAACAATACCTCAATTTCAGATATGACTCATGTGACCAACATTGGCATAAAATTTGATGATGATATCTCCAGCCGTTTCTAAGATTGTAATTTTAGTATGCTTTTTGGACAGATGACAAAGTTCAACAAGCTGTAACTCGGCCAAAAATCACCGAACCTAAACCATACGAACAAACTTGAGAGAGATTGTTCCAATGATCATTCCTGTAAAACATTGGACAATTTGGCTGAACAGTTTCGGAGAAGAAGATTTTTAAAGCTTTTTCCCTATAAAATCTAAGAAGATGCAGTTAGCCAAAAAATAAGCAAAATCCGATAGAGTTTTTTTTAGATGACTAATATTTTGCATTAAATTTCGTGATGCTAACTCTTGCCATTTTCAAGATAGTATGGGTTAACGTACAGACGACGGACGCCGGACGACGCCACACCATCGCATAAGCTCACAGGTTCGCTAAAAAAGGTCGCCATCTCGTGATCATATAGTAATGAATCATATAGAATAAAGTAAAGTCAAACAAAATTATAACAGGCCTAACTTTGTCGGGTAAAAACGTCCTAAAATCACGAATCCCTCCTAGATGTTACACGTAGATAATGGTCTTATCATGTGCAATAACACACATACACACACGCATATATATATATATATATATTGCCCTCTACATTTTTGAGTGATGATTGATATCATGGAATGGGTCGTTCAGCTTGAGACTGCTTATATCTTTTGCGCCTCTTATTCATTGGAAATAATAAGTGCACGCCAGGATAGCATATAGTATATATACAAAATTACCCCCTTTCCCCTCCCCCCCCCCCATCCCCAACAATTTTTCGCTGTTTTGTGATGTCAGTTACAGAAAGCATGCATAACAAATCATTTGTTAAATCATCCTTGATCATAATGTACAATAAAAAGCACTTGGAGATATTTGTATGTTTTGATGACGTAGTTGGTATGTGTATTTGTTCTCAAGTATGAGCTATAGGTAATCCACTTTGACTGTGTCTATGCACTAGGGAATCACGCGTGCATATATATATATATTTATATATGGTAATTATGTACGGCAATGAAGTGGGGGAAAAATTGTAGGTACGGTTGTGAGATAAGTAAATAAAACTTGCATGGTGATCACGCGTGCATGAAAACGACAGAAAAAAAGGAAAACAGTATAGTCATTTTTACACAAAAACCACCTTTGATAAATATACAATTAGATCACCATGCAAGTTTTATTTACTTATCTCACAACCGTACTTACAATTTTCCCCCCACTTCATTGCCGTACATAATTACCATATATATATATATATATATATATATATATATATGTATATATATATATATATATATATAATATTTGTATATAATCCCTAGACTGACAAAACCACATATTATATCGTACATGCGTGAGGAGCCGCGTTGAGGGAGGGGTACTGCCAATATTTGCATTTCTTTCACGGTATGTATATAAGCTTGCAAGCCGTTATATTTATATATTGTTGGCTCTGAGGCCTTGTTTATTTAAATCAGCAGGGAATATGAATTGAATGCAGGGGGGGGGGGTGTCGCTCTTATTGTGAGTCTCATGCGTCAGATATAATGTAATCGACTGATTCAAGAGTGATCCATCATCAGTTATT
Source organism: Sipunculus nudus (assembly GCA_026874595.1). Classification (NCBI taxonomy): domain Eukaryota; kingdom Metazoa; phylum Annelida; class Sipuncula; order Golfingiida; family Sipunculidae; genus Sipunculus; species Sipunculus nudus. The sequence continues at coordinate 51,903,892 of CM049312.1, forward strand.
TTTAGCGGTTACACTCGTTTGCAGTGAATAGGAACCACTTATTATCGGTTAATAAACACTAAACGGATAGGAGACATACGTGTCGTTACAGGAACGTCCCACGTTACACCCTGAGTCAGCTCTGTAAGAACCAGTCTCTGTTTGTGTTTGTGGGTCTATATGATCGGCGGATGGGGATAGAAACAGTAGTTAATCGTATAGGACCCTTAATTCCTTAACTCTACACTTAGAACCCCGCAGTATAAACTGTTAACACTTCTTTGATTTTAAACATGTGTAGATGCCCCCAGCTCTGAGCCTTGTCCGTGCATGGATCGCTGTTACACCTGTATTGTCACAGGTACACGCTAGTCCAGGCAGGATCAAAGGTTATTTTGACACACATAACCACGTGTACACATACTGTCCATGTACGCAGACTGACATAGATAGTGAATATGACGGTGTGTGTTGTCGGAACTCCCTGTACACTCAGTGTGATAGACAGGTAACCAACCACCTTGCGGGAATGACGTCATTTACTACGCTGTGCCATAAATGAGCTCCTGTGCTGCTTTGATCAGAATATCAGTAATTTCCTGAAATCTCTGAGACCCTGACGTATCTGCATATACATGCCAGAAAGTTAGTTCATCAGGTCTATCTTCACCATTAGTTTAATAATGAAAATAATTCCTGGAAATGTTGAATTTTAGGATCTTGTGTTGAAAATACATTGGATAATATGTGATGAGCTAGACTGCACTATCCCAAGAATATATAAATTGCAATACATGAAATAAATTATCTGTTAATTAGCTTTGTATAATTATGTATACATATCACTTATACCACACGCACTAAGATGGTAGCGGGGCCTATCCACACGCTAGGTATGTATATGTTATAGTGTATGGGTATACATGTATAGTTGTATGATATATGTAACTTTATCGCCTTAAAAAGGTTTGCTTACGCCTGTGCACTACTAGAAATAAACCCGCACCGAGCGCGATACCCACCTTGTACCCACAACTCACAGCTTTACCATTCAACTTTGTGTGTTTTTTTTGTGCGTTTTATTTTTAATGATTCTTCTCCTTGTTTGGGAGTTCTCGCGCATGCGCAAGATCGGATCACTGTGTCTGGTCCGATAGTCTTGTCATGGTAACAAAAACAGCCACGTGGACACAATGACATAAAGAAACAATATCAACGTATAAAAACAAGTGAAAAGGAGATAGAAAATCCATATACAGGTATCGTTTTGCATCACAATGAACTAATATATATATATATATATATATATATATATATATATATATATATATATATATATATATATATATACCGTGGAATTATATATGAAGTATTACAAATGCCTAGGTACCTTTAAATCCGGTGTCAACGCTTCGCACGTGTGCACAAGTCCGCCACCGTCGTTTATTTATTGTCCATTTAATACGACGGTTTCACTAAAAATCAAACTAAGAAGCTAATATATGTTGAATAAATATAACTCCTGTCTGTGAGTATGAGTGATGATGTACAAAGCAATACATCACTATGAACAACACAACACGAAACCCTGTCACACAATAAACACCGTCTGACTTTCCTGGTGGTATATATTTTCGCTTTTCAGCCTGCGCCTTGAACAGTAAGGGGTCGGTTGCTATCTGCTGTCACTGGCCGATTCGCCAGTCATGTGCTGCCAAGAAGAAACTGTTGGCTAAGTACACTGCTCTTTCGCCAGCTGTTAGAATTAAATTGGCTGATAGAAATAACTGTATCTGCAGCAAGCCCCATGTACCCAGTCAGTCTCCGTAAAGACATGTAGGTAACAGACGCGCGGTGGCCGTACGTACGCTATACTCATCAGGTGTATACCTGGATGAGCGAATGGGAGAGGTTATATACCCCTATGGGCGAGATGGTTGAATCCGAAAAAAAACAACGTAAAACAGAACTATGGTTATGATATACTCGTTTCGTCCTTATGCGACTTCACGAACAACTGGACTTTCGATAATTAACATTCGTGACTCCCACTTAATTTTCTTCTTGAAATATGCAGAGCCGTTTATATACCGTTATTATAAATCTGGAACTTTATCTCCATGACTCTTTGTGCGCTCGAAGGATAACCATCTTGAGTCAACTGTACCCGCATCTGTGACATATCGTCAAGAAATGTCTAGTCGGGTCTGACCGACACACACATTTATATAGGTTTCAGGACTTAAATGTATCACGCGCCGAGGTCTCGGTCCACGTGCGTGGTCACGCGGCTTGACCGCTGATATTATTGACCACCTCCAAGTTCTTATGTAAAGAACCAAACAATTCATCGTTTATAAAAAGTTAACCAAACAATTAAGATACCATGCATGGTATTTTTAGTACACTGGTCAAGTGTCGATTTGACATTTAACTTGAACCACGGCGAAGTTCGCTGGTCTAGTACACCTTAGGTTCGACGGATAAGGTGTGTTTCGATGTGCGCGTGCATGTGTATATGCATGAAAAATCGCTCATTTGGTTTTGTAACTATAGTGTTTTTATGTGTCCATGGCGTATGTGCGTATATATAGTTATACAAATGCATGACCATTGCTACGGGAGCGATTTTCACGCATGCATAGGGTCTGCGTGAACTCAGGGATTCACGATAAAATGACGACACTACACTATGTTTTTTGTTGAAGGCCTGCTGGATCCACTGTACATACATACATACTGGTACGCGTACATGGAAACAAAGCTATACGCCACATACTGTGAGCCGCATCAGGAATGAGTTTTCCGGAGAGCCGGATGCCATGTTTGCTACCGGATTCCTCCTTTGGCTTTTTGATGCCACATGGTGTCCATATGGAGTCACACGTGACCTGGTGTCCGTTCCTTTTTTGGATGACCTTTTTTTTTACTTTTTTTGCGTTTTCTCCTGCTGCTGATCATCAGCTTGTTTGAGCATGCATAAATCTAACTTAGGTGGCGCCACCCATATATTTTATGGTCCGTTCCACCAAGGATGCCCATCGGGTTATGGAGATTTGTTTTCTACAAAATTAATATTTCCTAGAAATGATCTGTCAGTGAATTAAATAGGTGCACATGCTGCGGCAAATATATAGAAAGAAATCATGATCTTACCATTCAAAACTAAAAGAGTAAAAAAATATATGTGATCAACTGAGAGCGCATTGCGACAGATCATAATGGGATATCTATCACATGCAGTTGGTTTCATAAATCTTACAAAATACATTGGCAGCCAACTTGAAAGCCCCAAGTATCATGGTAACATCATGAAGGAAAAGTGTTAACTAAGTATAAGTTTTTATTTGTCTACTTCCAGATTTCTAGGTCTGTTGTGGATGAGTCCTGGGTGGGAATTCTTTGGGCAACAGGTCGTGAACACCAATTAGCTGAATATAAAAATTTACCAAAACTGTGTTCACTTGACGCGCGGTATGGAATATGCGGATTGCGGTAGCGGAATGCGGTATTGCACGGGGGATTTACATGATGGGCGGAAAACCTCTACGGTGTGGGACTGGTCATGTCAAAACCCGCTAGATCACGCTGCATTCGTACGCTCCATAAGCAGCGGTCACGCCATGCTCATCTGTTCGCTCCGCTGTGACTGGAAGGTCCAAGTGTAGCAGGCCAGAATAGCTCCCTTGATTGCATACCCGGGTATAATCTGGCCTAGCCAAGAATATGTCCGGGGTAAAAATGGGCTAGGCCAGATTATTCCCCGGGGTATTCTGGCCTAGGCCATTTTATACCCCCTTAGACTAGATTATACCCCCCGGTTGTTTTTGTAGTTGTGCTATATACCTTGAAAAATGTAGTTTTTACGAAATGTCAGCTTTATATCAATCTAATGTAATTATCGAGTGTAAGGGAATTATACTTGAGGCGATCAGTGTGTAAGTGTATAGAATCGCGTTACTACATAACAGTGTTATGTCTTTGGATTTTCCGGATTCCGAAATTATATCATCATCTGGTATGAGACTCCTAATTTCATTGTAAACCAAACCTATTACAAAATATCCACATTTAAACGAACTCAGCTGTAAATAGAAACATGATGCACAAAATATACGAAAGTGTATAAAAGTTCAGTGCTATATGTAGTTTCAATTGTATCAATTATGGCTTAAGTTAAGGAAGTTACGAAATATGTTATTTTCTATAGTTTTATCGTAACAATACTACATTATAAGTTTTGTCGTAAAAGTGACTGAATAAAACTTGCATTTGAATTCACACAATTCTCTGATATCATAGATATATACAAATGGATGAATGAGCCATGGTTTGAAGTAGCTCTTAATCCTATTAATATAATATTTAATCATGCTTGGCGATAGAAAAAAAGGTATTATAAATAATTTATAAGATTTGGTATGTTTTAAATACTGTTAATCCAATGGATCTCCGCGTCTGGCATGATACAAGTCAGTTTCTGTGATTCGTGTGAGGGGTATAAAGTGGAGAGGAGGGGTATAAGACCGACTAGGCTAGAATATATCCAGGGTTATATTCTGGCCTAGGCTCAAAATATACCCGGGTATAACTTGGCAGGGGGTATAATCTTGCTTGTTACACCGGGAAGTCACACGCTGTGTTCAGAGTGTGGCTGCATTTGTAAGTCAGGTCTGGTCATCGCTACACCGCGCGCGGTATCCGGATCCCATTCTTTTCCAAGTATTCGTACCGGGTGCCTCATACCGCATTCCGCATACTGCATACCGCGGGCCAATTTAAATGGGTGATGATAATATTACGAGACCAAAAACAAAAAAAAAAAAAAAAAAAAAAATCGCAAACCGCTTACCGCATAACCTGTGCAAAGTAAACGCAGGATTACTCATATCTTATAATTAACATTATTCACATCATATTTAACACATAATCTACGCGATTTCGTTATTCAGTCCTTTTAGGCTACTGTTGTCTTCAGATGACATAAGGCTATAATCCTCAACTGTACTTTGGCAGGCACTGGTATTTTTTGTAGCACGGGTATTTGTTGTAGGTCGGGATTTTTTTTTAACTCGGTAATACATTCAGACGCCAGTGTCCATCTCCGCAGACAAGTGTATACCTGGATAGTGTTTGATTGACGTACACAGTTGTACATATTATACACGGATACCAACCTCCAATACAACGTTTACGTGCCTTGTGTTATATACCTAACCCTGTAATGAAATACTTTATGTTCATGGCCAGAGAGTGTGGCCAATTTAATTTAGATATACCATGTGCCAAATAAGAGACTTACATTAAAACAAAAAAGGAAAAAGGTTCACTTGGTAGTGAGTTACAGCTGTGTTACTGCAACCGTCTTACAGTACAACGACTAACTTAATCGATATGGATATATATATATATATATATATATATATATATATATATATATATATATATATATATATTCTGTGTTATGGAGAAAACTAAATGGTTGGCTAACTGCAATGTGAACATAACTAGCAGCCGTATATCATCATTCAGAAGTTTGTTCTCATTATAATTACAATGAATAAGATTTGGCATTCATAAATAAAAGTCGTCAATAAACGCAATGTACTTGTAAACTGACTTGTTAGGAAAGATTATACAGTGGCGTAAAGCTTAAATTTTCTGTGTTATCATTAAATGAAGAGATAAAAAGAGATAAATAAACAAGTATGTGATAATATACTGCTACTATATTCGCCGTCATCTTATTACCTGACATTCTTCATACTTATTTTTCACGACCATATGATGTTTGTTCCCATAACGACCATATGATGATGGCTCCCATAACCAACATCTATTTTTTATGTAGAAAGAACACGTTGTTTTTGAAACATTTCTGATACTTTTTACCTTTCTCTCATACAGCTCCGTCTGTCGGTGTATTTGTGAACTAAACAGAGGAAGGGGCTGATGGGTGCCAAACGTTGTTCGAAGATATTTCTTGATGGATTAAGTTAAACAATTATTGAGTTAATTTCTTTCCTGGTGGATACACGGTGATTGTGTTTGTATGGGGTCTGTATCCCCATCCTCTTTTTGGAAGCACTGTCAGTCTGTCACTGGCATCTAATTGAATAACCTGGCTTTATAAGACACCATGCACTGCATCATGGAATGAGTAGTTGGTATAATTTGGGAAATGAACTGCATGCAGGGATAAACATGAGTCGTTGGCGGAGCAATACACTCTGTAGGTGCTGTCACCGTCCGTCAAGTGACCAGCTGATTTAAGAGCAGACCTTATTGTGCTTTATATGTTATGCTGATCACACAAAATTAATATTTTTTCTAAAGAACTACCTGAAGATTTGTTTTTTTTGGATCACGGAAAGTGATATTTCACAGCACCTGACTATCTCACCTTTATAACACCTGGCGCCTTTTTATTGTAGCAGGTGCTCGCTAGACCTGGAGCACTTGTACCTGCCTGGTGATTAATATGTCAGCTCACTGCTGTGTAGATACACATGAATCTGAAGCTCCGTGAGGTGGAAATGTCCAGAGCATCAGGAATAGGTCAGAAACTTTCCTTGATGTGCAATATAAAAAAATATCCGCGGATTGATTAACAGAGGATTTAGTAATGTATACAGGGAGAAATTAGATGTATATCATACGATTTTATAATTGCTGATTTTTAAGGTCTGATTTGAGTGATTTAAAAATGTGAAAATGAATGATCGAGAACTCAGTCAGTCATGCATTATTAGCTTATGTAGATGTGTCATTGGTAAATACAAGTGTTAACATGTCAACAGAGTACAGTCGAACCTGTCTAATGCGACCACCCAAGGGACTGGGCAAAGTGGTCGTAATGGGCAGGTGGTCGTATTTGACAGGTTCCGACCATTTATGAACTGCACAAATCTAGGTGACATGTATGACGGAAATATACATATTCAACCACTTAGAAACTTTATGACTATAAATTAAAACATATTTACAGAAGGGAGCGATCTTGATGTTACATGAATTTTGTAATTGCACAAAAAATGTACATGTACTTATCTGTGTAATTTGAAGTAATGCACTGAATAGATCAAAGACAGATCACAGAGGCACAGATCAAAGATTAACTTCGGGGTACCTCTATTCATGTGGATTAATAGGTCGTGTGAGGCAGTCACGTTGCCCGCCTGGGGCTCCAGGCCAAGGGTTGGCCCCGGGTCCCAATAATCACTAGTCGGTGCTCCATACACACGCACACCAGTAAAACAAACAGAAAGCGGTGCAAGTGACCGCAACTTCACGCATGGTTAATCAACCGACCGGTCACCACTGGTCAGTGAGTAGCACAAAGGGTGCCCGCATTAGGCAGGTCAATTAATTAGTAATATGTCACTTTGGTCAGGAAAAACTGCCCGTAATCCGTAATAGCCAGGTGGTCGTATTTCACCGGTTTTATCTATATATAAAATAACGGAATTTCAAGAGGGACTGATATTTAGTGGTCGTAAAAGCCAGGTTCCCGCATTTCACAGATGGTCGTTCAGACAGGTTGGACTGTATTTTAACATATCATATCCTAAGACTAGGGGTAAAGTCTTTTAAATTTATAATTAAAAGGAGTCTTTAAATATATATATATTGTTACAGGTGCTCTTTTTATTGTGTGACACGGGCGTAACTCGTGTTGTTGTTACATTTTATGTTTAATCCGTACTGGTTGAACTCTCGTTGTCATGTGAGCCTTGAGTTTTCACGCCTGGTCGTGGGTCACGTGATGAGCCTGGCGTGTGGAGATACACAGCGCTGTTCTTTCTAGAGAATTCCTGAAAGGCGTGTTAACTGTTGAGTAGGGTCCTTATAGACAATTTGAGAAGTTGAAAATTCCCGGCTTGGAGTGTGAAGGTATATAAAGGGGCTGTTTTTAGGACCAGAGGGCAGAGCAGAGCAGATACCAGCGGACGCAGAAGCGTGTGTCAGGACCTTATCCGACGAATGCGGCAATTATAGATTTTCAAGAACTTTCTCCCGGATTTTATACATTTGGACTTCAGTTTACTTTCTGTGATGTTGCAAGAACTTTCCACTGGACTGTCATTCTCCGAGAGTTTACATTCAAAGGATTTATCGTGTTGATGGTGTTGGTATCGAGGTACTGTACCATTATCTTTCTGTGTGATTGTATTGACTTGTTGCTATAACGCTGTTTACTGTGTAATTGTATTGATTTAGTGTATTGTATTGTTAGGGTTGTTTTAAGAATAAATAATAGTTATTTGTTGACAAAAAAACACTGACTTCTTTATTCATTCCCCTAGACATTACACGCTGCCTAGTGTTACAGAATCTGTTTTTTAATCTCCATTACAAAATTTGTGTTCATCACGCATACGTGATCTGTTTATATAAGGTTCCGTAACAATATGTATATATATATATATATATATATATATAAATATATATAATCAATGTAAAACATATACAAGTTCAATACATCACAGCAAAAGTGGTCTACAATGCAGGGGAGCATCAATAATATATATATATATATATATATATATACTGCATTTGAAGTAAAACTGACTATATATATATATATATATATATATATATATATATATATATATATATATCCATTTCATATGTAATTCATTATTAATATCTGAATCCTCACGGTGGACCGGCCCTGTGTGATGACTAGGTGAAAAACAGCTTGGTGGAGATGAATAGTGCTATAATGGTCACAGAACGGGAAAAAGGGGCCTATTATAGGGGGTTAACTGGTATACACTGATAATCCTGTGTGCATTATTATACAGACACTGTAACTGCACCTTTCGAGAAAATTCAAGTCCTGTGACCAATGAATAGATTTTGGTGTGGATCCGACGCTTGATCCGGATTAGGGAACGTCATCAAGGAATATTTACAAACGTAGAGTCACTTATGCGCAGATTACCATGGCAATACAGGCCGAATAAGTGATCGAATGCAAGTACAGTTTTTAGAGTATCGCGGAGGCATGCATAACTTAGAATGCAGATTTCTAGTTCATCATGTTTTATTTCAATTGTTATTGAAAACACATGCAAGGTGACTAAGGCAGGCAGGCTCTGACGTAGCAACGATGATAATTAAGGATATTATTAAAATTTCATAACCATCTACATGTGAACATTATAATATCATTTATGTATACGATATGATATTATATAACTACCGATTGCTGGTTCCCTTTACCTGTAAAATACACCAAACCAGAGATCCGCGACTGGCGACCTTTGGTTGCTTGTAGTGACTTGAGGAATACCTGGCGAGCAGGCGCGCCTTGCGGGCCCAAGGTATGACTTGGCTCTACATGCAGCTGGCGGGACGTGTAAGCGTGCCAGCCTCAGGCAAAATCAGGGACAGGGGCCCCTCAAGGTAAAAACTTAGTCTCCCACAGTTATAATCACAACAGATGATGCCGGGCTTCTGTGGATGAAAAGAGGGACGAGAACAGGACTGCCAATTATAAAGTCCATACAGCCCCTATCACTCTTCCCGGGAGCGCTCCGTAACAATATTCTGGTGTCTGTTTTTAGGTTCACCATTGTGCTATCTGCAGGAGAAGATAGCTCTAGAAATTTGCCCCCCTGGGTTGTGTGTAAAGTATGGTTTGGGTATATTTGACTGAAAACAAAATAAGTGTAAACTTAATTTTTAATATAGATTCCTTGTCTATGACAGAGACCTGTCCTATTCATGCAAGTTTAAATAAAACTTGGGGAACTGTCTGTTATATATTCTTGGAATACAGAAGAGATAAACGTTTTAATGAAGAATAATTTTGCAATAACTGAAAAGGGGAATGCATACATTAAATTAACCGACGTTAAAGTTCATCTGACGCTTCAGACTTTATCTCAAGAAGCGGATTTAAAAAAAAATTATTTACAAATTTAATTACAAATATCTTCTTACTTCGGAGTCGCATAAAATTAAAGATTCCGTTTGCATAGCTTTGACCATTGTATGGACCTCCTTGTACCGGGGTATGTGGGGGGGGGGGGGGGGCATGGGGGACAAATAAAACGTATGATTTTTAACAAAGCGATTTCGAGACACCGATGTCATTCACTTTGCAAAGTCTTTATGACTTTTTCAATAATAATTAAATATAGCACCTCATTTTGAGACAATTCAGGGTATGCATGGCATGCTTTAATTGCCTCAGTTAATGTTAGGCTCTAAAATTTTGTTGACTGTTTACCAGTTAAGATGATTTAAATCGAATTGAAGTTAATAAACTTTGTTGAAAATTCAGGAGGAAATCCCGTCTGCTTAACCAAGATACGAATTCCATAATATGTGGTGTGAATTAAAACATTATGATATTTTGGTAACAGGTTATATCAATTCTTAGTGGGGGGGGGGGGGGGGTTAGGAGGAATTTTGAGGTAAGTGGGAGAGAGGGCATAATTAAGGAGGGTGGGTGATTTCTGTCGGTAAACTGCATGTGGATTGTTGACCTAACATTCTATCAAAAAATGCCCGTATCTCGTTTGTGACTGACTGACTGAATGACTGACTGAATGACTGACTGAAAGTGAAATCGGCGCTCGAGCCAGCCACAGGTCTCCGGAAAATCCAGCCCGCACTGGATCCCTCAGCAACGACAAAGGTCGACAGATTGAGTCAGTATACAGTTAGATATGTAAGGCGAAAACAGAAGATACTGATAGAGTTGAAGATCGTTGTGAGAGAGGTGAAGAAAGCCGGAGAACCCGGAGAGAACCACCGACCTTTTGTAGTAACATATCCCGTTTGAAGTAATAGAAATCCTCCACAGTTACGGTCATTTAATAGCGGACTGCCTGTGTGACGTTTGACATGCAAGATTTTCTACGGGGAATTAATGCTGACAGGGAATTAACGTTGTGGTATATTTTAGACTGAGAATCAACGGACCGTTTAAGTCCTGATAAACGCAATATCAATTCTTAAAAGTATTTTCATGCGAGGTAAACAATCGACGGGAACAGGCCCAAGTGGTGCGACATCTGGTGGGGAATACATGTAATAAATTTCCTTGAGACTGGTTTTCATCGAACAGTATATATGTTTTAAGAAGGGCTTCTTCTTCTTATATCTCCTGACGGAGTCTTTAAACACAGAAAGCGTGAATTTTTCGGCTTTCTATTTTGATGTTATGTCTGTCTGCATGTCAGCACTGAAATGGTGCGCTGACGGACTGCTTCATCTTCTTCAGTATGTATATGTCACAGTCAATGTGTAAAATCAGTCAATTTTCAGTCAATATACAGATTGCCTGATTCACTTAGGCACTTTATAAAATGACTTAACTTTTCGGGCATTTTACAAATTGACTGAAAAACCAGTCTGTATATTTGACACATTGACTGAATCGATATGGAATAGTATGTTGTTTCATATATGTCATTACTGTGAAACAGACATTGTCATTTAGTGTAACCAGCTACTTTTAAGTAAACTTTCTGCCTGTTTTTTTTTCTAGGCTATTTATGAAGAATACTGATCACGTAATAAGACTTAAATACACATTCCGGATAGGGCTATAACCAGATTCATATAGCTGAAATGCTCATACTATATTTCTCAACTCATATGGCTACATCTTTGCTTATGTAAGAACGAGAATCCAGTCAAATGGAAGTTTTTGGTCAAATAACTCATTAAAATATCATATTAATAGTATGTGCAATACTATGTGAAATGAATGATGTAGAATGTTGAAGGATAACCACAGTTACATGGTTGTAATTTCAAATATATGATTAAGATATATATGATTAGGTGAGTTACAAAGAGTAGAGTTTTATGTTTAATGTTGTTATAAGGAAATTCAAAACCATACAGAATCTGGTAAATAAGATATAGCTATTTATAATTCCTCACGTTATTGTGTTTAAAGAAAACTACATGTGACCCCACCCCCAATAAAAATTGACAAATAAAAGAATGTCATTTTGCCATAATAATAGTTATTTAGTCATTTTGCCATAAAAATAGTTATTTACAAAATTGTCTGACACTTTCCTCAAATATTAAAATCGTGAAATCTTCCAGAATAACCTAATAACTAACTTAACACAATAGTTGATTATATGGCATAATTCACTCTTTTCCTTGACATTGTGCATGGGACCCAATCATTAAAACAGAAATTAAATGATCGATGTAGATTTCGAATTTTTTTGTGAAATAAAAAGGGTGTGGGGGGGGGGTCTCTTGGGATGTTTGCTGCCCTTTGTATTTTTAGGTAAAAAAGTTTAATATGTTGTTGGTTTCTGAAGCAAGAATATTCCCAGTTATTTTACACAAAGTGTGCTTCAAAATTGTTGAAAATTAGAAAGAAATTTGTGATCAATTTTCGGGGGAGGGGGTCATCCCGCCTACACTGCTCCGCAAAGTGCAAAAGGCAAGTGTGCCCATGAGATAATAAAATATTTACATCTCATATAATTATATAAATATTTCTGCAAGAACTAGAATTCAAAGCCAAAAAATGTAAATATGTATCAATGACGTTCTCATACATGCAAGCTGGGCTAAGCAACCGATGGATTATGAACGTTTTCTTCCATGCATGTAGAGCTAAATAAGAGGTAAATCCATATATAATCAAATAGGAATTAATCAGAATATATCAATATGTCCAGCGGAAGGATTTTGCAGGTTTAGCTTTGCTCAATTTTAATATTTAACCAGCAGAAGAATATTTTTGTATTGCATATGTTAGACCAGTACTTGAACAAGCGCGCAGCATTTGAATAGTGTACATGCAGATACAAGACAGCGTGGATATGTTCTGAGGCATTTCAAACGACAAATATATCGAAAGTGTTGAATGAACGTTGCTGGAAACACTGAGGGAAAGAAAACAAGGACAATTTAACATTTTTGCCCAGTATAAAAAGGACTTTTTCCAAAGTATGTGACTTCAGACAAGTATGAATCGGAAAGAAGATAAATATTCCTTAAAAACTTAAAGAAACCATAGGGACTTTAGAATACAAAAAGTTGCACATGCAAACCGTATATTTTTCTTCAGTAAAGAAATCAACCTTTTGGACAAACAACAATCACCATGGTTTGAGTTGAAAGGAATATTAGTCTTTTATATTTGACAGAAGTTTGTGAAGGCTCAGTTTGTGAGTGTCCTCGGGGGCAGACGTCAGCTAAATGTTTTGCACGTCCAGCTTGCATTTTTGCTCATATTCCTCATTAAAAGTCCAGTCGAGGACCCTGAAAACCCCAAAAAAAGGATCATTCCCTGAACGTCCCAAATATTCAAACAGCATGGATTAAATGGTCAGAAAGGAATTTGAGAAATTGACAAAGATTTCCACATATTGAATGTTACAGAGGATAGCGACTATCGACACTAAATTTATTCAATATATTATATATAAAACGGTTTCTTGTTCAAAGGGATTTAGGCTGATATTTATCCTGGTATTTAAACAGTTTGTAACGCAGTTATTTCACACACAGTGTTTTTTACCTAGGTTCGGTCATTTATCAAGCCAGGTCGGATTAAATGCTTTCAGATAAATCGAACGTAATTGCCGCATACAACGGCCATGCACCCCCTGTATCAAGGTCTGTCCCAAAATTTGATCTACCCAGATTGTCCACCCATCTACAAAAGTCCAGTGAAATTCATGAAGAGCTTTTTGAGATGTTGTGTGGTGCAAAAGTACCGAAGATGTTCAGTATCGTATTGTACAGGTTCTTATGTACTGAACGAGTGGTCAAGCTGTGACGTTAGGGCTAGGATAGGGAATCTGAGACCAATTTGCTCGAAACGAACACGATAACAAAGTGAATATTTATGCTGTTGGTCCATTTCGAACGCCATGCAACCTGACGTCCAATATCTTGTTTAAATTGTCATTGCTGATTCTTAAAAGTGTATAGATGATGCACATTATTGGCATCCTATAAACCAACACAACATATTTATTTAACAACCATAATTGATCTAGAAAAAGGTGTCTTGCAGGGTTCTGAAATCATGTTTTACGCCATAGTTGCCAGACAATAGGTCGTCCTGGCCTATATTCAGGTTTAAAACTCAAGTTGAAACATGTACTTGAGATTTATATTGCCGAAGGCTAACGGACGAACGGAAGGACGACAGACAAAGCCCCATCGATATAGCGATGACTGAAATTAATGATAAGCTGATCTAAACTTAATTAAATGCAAATGCAACCTTTTTTCTTCCCAGTTATTAGACCTCTTATACTGGTTATTACAAAAAAGATACCGAGGGGTTTAATGTTCACTTTGTGAATTACTGTGCATTATGGTCGGTGATTATGAAATAAAATGTGAATGTAAAAATACCAATGAATTTCTAAGAGGACACAAGTTTACAGAGTGATCAAACTAACAAGGCCTACAGGCCTAATGCGAACCTATGTAATGGGATATACATCAGGTATAATGCTTCCATGATAACATGCTTGACCATTACTGGAAAGCACTTGATAATTTTTCAAGTACTAGTGTGACACGAACATGTACAAAACATATACTAAACATACGTCACTACTGAAATACTGTCATGGATAAACAGAACACAAAAAAATAATTGTAAGTGGCAACACCAGTTTTGTATAGGAGAAGTCCATGCCAACATTTCAGGCTGATATATCAACATTTTCTTAACCAACTGAGGAAGGCAGTTACCCCCTAAGTCACCTGTGGCTAAGTGCAAGTTGTAGCTACTGCACTGAGTGAACTCGGCAGAAGAAGACGATTGCAGCCCTCTGTTTGATACTTCGCCACAAGACAAACTTCATTTGTCTATAACCCTACCAAAAACCAATGAACTCGATCAATACTTATACAACTGAAACAACCCTACCTTTGGATAATTCTTTTGAAAAATTAAATCATTCGGCTCGAAAGTTTCATCATAAAAAATTTTTAATTTTAAAGCTGAAAGTGGCTAAAATTACGTTTTTTCCCGTAAGAAACAGGTCGATGTAGGAGGCGAATTAACAAAAACCTCAGTTTCATTTATGAGTTATGTGACCAACATTTCCACAAACTGGTTAAACTAGATCCTGCCTTTCTCAGATTATTATGCTAGTATGTTTTCTAGGCCATATGACTAAGTCCAAATTTCTGTTACTTGGCCAAAATTCATCGAACTCAATCCATTTGAGTTTTCGACATGTAACCTGCGGAATATTGGCTTCTTTGACTTTATTTATGGTTTTCCAGGTAGATGTTTTTCAGGATCTCCTTGGAGATGAGTAATAATTTTGTAAGTCTTTTGATTACAATATTTGCCCTGTAGCGCATCCAAATGGTGCCATCAGTCATCACCTATAAAAGCTAGTCATGGTCAACAAATTTATACCAGGTTTCAGGACACTAGATAAAAGTAGCTAGACCTGAGAAACTGACTATTTATTATTTAATTTGAAAATCTCAAATTACAAGTAAAATAAATTAAAAGATAAAGAACCTTGTGCAAACACTTGTGTCAAATTTGAGGGGGGATAATTTTCAGTACTTACAAAAGTTATGGGAGTCGCATCAATTCGAGATTTCCGCAGTTTCGACCTTGAACTCATCCGAGAACATGAAGAAAACAGCTAGTGTCACTTTAAAGAAAAAAAAAACTTACATCTAGGGATCATAATTATCCTATCATGGATTTGATCTTAGGGTCAAGGTCATCAATTTTCGAACTCGTCCGATATTTTGGTAGGAACAACTTGTTTTTTTAAATGGAGGGGGAAATATGAAATACTCCAAACGTTATCAAAAGTCACAAATATCCTACAGACGCCCACAATTAGGTTTCAGACCACAGCTGAGAAACTTGTATGATTCCTGCCACTTGATGGTCTAAAAAATGGAAAAAAAACATGTAAAAAAATCAGGTGCCGCCTCCATTCTATAGCAACTGGATGGTGAAACTGTCCTTGATCAATGAACATGTATACATGGTTTCAGAACACTAGAAGAAACCGCAGCTGAAAAACTCATACGATTGCTGTCATTTGATGGTCTCAAAAGGTTGGGAAATGCGTGAAAAATCTTGGAAAAAAAAATACAGGTGGCACCACCAATCTTCAGCAGCTGATAAAGGTAGTCATGATAAAAAACGTGCGAGATTTTAAACATTAAAGCTGAGAAACTGATTTGTTTGCTGCCAAAATATTTATAATACATGTATGTGTAACAGTAAGAAAATAAATACAGCGACCAATCTTTAGCAGCTAATTAAACTATACATGAGTAATATACAAAGTAAATTTCATTGCAATCCATTTATTCATTATTGAGATACTTGGGCCTTTGTTTCACATTTTATTATTTTGTGGTCCGCAAAAAAGACCCAAAACTCAGGAGAATATATGTCGAAGTGACCTAATTTCAGGTATCAAATGAGATTTTTTTAAAAGAATCTTCCATGATGTAATGGTTTAAGTTCCTAAGCCCCCATGGTTAAGATTTGTGGCTTCTCGCAAAACGACGAAAATACTGAAAAGTTAAAGATTAAAAGGGCCCAATGGCACAAACAGTCCCCCGCCCCATGCATAACTCAGATGTGTGGTATTTTTTGTGACATGCTTTCCCTTTAGATCAGCTGAAATGGGATAATTCAGGACCCAAGGGTGTCTTGTGTAATGGCACACAAAAACACCTGTCTTATGTCTGCGATAAATCTAACCATGATCTATGGTTATGAAAAGTTTTAGGCCAAAGGCTTAAATCATTCCTGTGATATGTGTGATATTTACCTCAAAATAGACGCGTATATCGCCATACCGGAAAAAAAAACAATTATAGGTGGCTCCAACAGAGTTCAGTGAATGATAAAGCTGTCCAAGAGCTTTTCCACCGAAACAAAAATAGAGCAAGTCTATTGAACGACTCATGAGATATTGGTGATTTTTATTGTAGCAGGAAAACAATTACCAGTGGCTCCATCTTTCTTACGTGGGTGATAAATATATCCACGATCTATGACTGTGCAAAATTTCAGGTAAATACCTTATAGCATTCCTGAGATATGTGATATACGAGATAAACGATATATTTCAAATTCATCTTAACCAGACGCATAGATGGCCATAATAAAAAATTAATTACAGGTGGCGCCACCAGAGTTCAGTCCTTGATAAACCTATCCAAGAGCTTTCAATAGAATTAAACATGGAGCAACTTTGTTGGATCACTCTCCAGATACGGGTGAATAAATATGCAAACTGGACAAAAATAGACCTATTCAAGGTTAAGGTCACTCTCATAGTATAATTTCATTACCCCATATATCTCTTGCTCCAGGATAAATGTCAGGGGCGGATCCAGGATTTAGATAAGGGGGGGGGGGGGGGGTCTAATGAACTAATGAAATGCTTCAGCTTTCTTATTTACTGAAGTGTCCAAAATTAGAGGGAAGGTGGCGCCACCTGCAGGATACAATGACATGCTCGTCATGTGACTAGCACGTGTGTATAATTGGGTCAAGAAATCTACAGGGGTTTTAGAAAAAAAAATAAAAGAAGGGGTCGGACGGTCGGACGGACAGACAGATGAACGGACGCTCCAAGGAATCCTCGCATATGATTTGACGGCTGAAGTATTCTTATTTACTGACTTATCTGAAGGAAAGTGATAAAGACCATTCTGGAGCGCAGAAGGTCGTTAAACAGAGGTGGCGCCACCTGCAGGTTATAATCACATGTCAGTCATGTGCTGAGTAAATCTGTAAAATTTCTAAGAGAAATATATGGTAAAACAATAGAGCGGGACGGAGGGACGGAAGTCAAAACAGAAAAATTTCGCGATGAGCGAAATTTGAACTCCGTTGGAAACATCAGTCTGAAAATAATTATAATCAATATAGTATTCATTGAATTCCCCTAGCTCCACGGACTCCTTCCACGTGATTTGAAGGGTAAAGTGATCTTTATTTACAGATTTATCTGAAGAAAAGGGCCATTTTGAGTGCAGAAAGTCCTTAAACACAGGTGGCGCCACCTGCAGGTTATAATCACATGTCAGTCATGTGCTGAGTAAATCTGTAAAATTTCTAAGAGAAATATATGGAAAAACAATAGAGCGGGACGGAGGGACGGAAGTCAAAACGGAAAAATTTCGCGATGAGCGAAATTTGAACTCCGTTGGAAACATCAGTCTGAAAATAATTATAATCAATATAGTATTCATTGAATTCCCCTAGCTCCACGGACTCCTTCCACGTGATTTGAAGGGTAAAGTGATCTTTATTTACAGATTTATCTGAAGAAAAAGGCCATTTTGAGTGCAGAAAGTCGTTAAACAGAGGTGGCACCATCTGCAGGTTATGATCACATGTCAGTCATGTGCTGAGTTAAGCTGTACGTATTTCCATGGATCCGTAAATCTCGTATGTCTCCTACGCAAAAAATCGCACCTCTCTTTTAAGATCTTTTTCAAAACTGTTTCGTTAGTTTCATGTATTTGTTTATTATGCACAGGAATTATCATGGCTTGACAAGTGCCTGGCGTTCTGATTCGTGTAAGGCGCTAGCCCTTTGAGTTGCTATGGAAACCGCACTTGCTGAACTCTCGGCTTACTCGCAGAGTGTAAAGACAGGTTTGAGTTTATTCTTTGGAATGTACCGGACTAGAAGCTTCTGGACTTCAAGGGGGGGGGGGAGCTATAAAAAGGGGCTATGTTTGGAGCGGCCAGAAAGAAAAATACCAGCGGGCACTAAAGGGTGCGACTTTCTTGTCAGTCTTGGGACCTACTCCGATAACTGCATAGTTACAGATATTCTATGGACTTTACACAGATTTTATACAGTTTTTATATAGATTGTCTTCACCTTGCCTTTGGGATTTTACCTGAACTTCACCTCTGAATTACAACAGATTGTCATTGAGATTTAATTGGACTATTCACCGGGAAGATTTACTTGAACTGTTCACGTGGATTATTTGTGCTAAAAGACTCTTGTTGGACCCGTGACAGTTGTGATATCCAGGAATCAAAGCCTAGGATCCGGACTCTGGTGATGTACATTTTTATTATTGTTATGTCTTAAATACTGTGTAATTTTACTGATTTATTGTTTAGTAATGTAAGGATTGTTCTAAAAATAAATTATAATTATTTGTTAACAAAAAGCACTGACTTCTTTATTCCCCTAAATATTTCTCGCTTCCTAGTGTTGCGGAATCTATTTTTTTTGTCTCCGTAACAAGGGTTTGTGCTCGTCACGATAGGGTGATCTGTTATTATTAGGTTCCGTAACACCATGTGTACGTTTTAACGTGCTCCACATGCGTATATCCGCATAAACGGACCGCATCGGAACGGATCGGTGAGCGATTCATTCGTTTTGCGGATGGCAAAACTGCCTATACATATCCTAGCAGTACCCCGGCGGCAGGTGAGACGAGACATATTGACCTTCTTCCTGGCTGTCGTCCTTGCAATTTCAACAGAGGCACTCGAATGGGTATCTTCAAGAAAAACGTACGTACGTACTTATATGGAAACAGTTTTTCCGGACTGCGCACTATGTCCAGAGCGTATACGTACGTCTTTTGCGGATACGATATTTTCGGAAACATGGAAACACAGCTTCCGTTTGAAAAATTTGGCGAAGAAAGCAGCATGGGTCTTAGAGAAATGTGGTAAAAGAATAGGGCGGACGGACGGACGGCACGACGGACGGATGCGGACCATTTTAGTAGTCCTCTCTTCTACGGCGGGGCAAAAGCGTGACCCCTGTACTTGAGGTGAATTGCAGTCAGGCTACGCTTAAAACTAATGGGCGATTTGCGACCCTCTTATTTTATTATAGGCGCGATGGGGAGAAAGGCCAACAGGATAATTTTAACCCCGGCAAAGTTTTAGATTGGACTCGTGCCTACAAAATCAATATTCAACCCTCTTCAAGTTCCATTGCGTAATTAACTCGATCCTCTCAGTACAATTATAAAATAAGTGCCCACTGGGTTTTCTCCAACGGATAATGTCGGAAAGAGCATCTTATGAAAAAAGTAACTAAGGGTTTACATATCAGTTTATCACCACTCATTTCAGCTCCATCCCCCCATCTAAAAGGCTATCTTTGGCATGAAAACCATTCCCTTCATAGGCCTACAAATATTTTTTCCCAGTAGACACCTATTCTATAATCGCTCGGAGCCTCCCCCTCTTAAGTGATGAGTCAACTGCCAAGTTAGCCAACAAGGGTGACTAAAATGTTTAATATATCTGATCTATAAGGCGTTTCGTCGCCAAATGTGCTGATATAGGAACGTGGTGGCCAATGCCAGCTGTGGAAGGCGCCCCCTGGTGACGGTAATAAGGTGAAGGCCGTGGTGGCAGGTTACTTGCGGTATTCCTAGAAGTCGTGACCCCCGGGGCACTGCACGTATTACAGGAATCTGACTGACGCACGTCAACCAGTAAAGGTAGGCAGACCCGAGTACCGTGATTATCAGCTGATTACGCTGTCACAGTCCATACATCTCTGATCTACTTCACTGCTTTAACCATACAACTACTTCTGCATTATCAATACTTGTCAACTCATTCAGCTCGGTCAGCGCTGAAGTTATGACAAATCGTCTGCTCTTCATTAACGTTACTTTACCGACATCTGATATTCTGGAATCTGATACCTGATATGGAATCTTATTTCACCATTCTTACACTTTTATCCAATATGACACTTCAATCAGTCTCTCTTAATTTCCAAATTTAAATTAGAAAACAAATTTTCCTGGAACAGGCTTAAATAGGTATCAGGTATTCTAATCCAATTTTTAGCTCAGCTGACTATAAGTCATCTGAGCTATAGTCATGGTCCATTGTACGTCGTCCGTCCGTCCGTGCGTAGATGTGGCATGTTTTGAAACCGTAAGACCTAGAAATCCAAAATTCGGCATAATGTTAGATGTCCCTAAGATCTCCTACCAAGCCGAAAACTGGGTCCTCAGTTTTTTATTAAAAACCTATTTTCACACTTCAGGACTGCCTAATATCAAAACCACTCATCTGTTTTTCCTCATATTTGCCATAAATATTCCTCTATTTAGTTCCCATGTATATGCCATAAATTAGGTCTGTATTATATAATAAAAAAAAGTTATAGGCTCAAACATAATGCATTTTGTAAAAAATCAGGAAAGATGTTTAATCACTTAACACAAAACATGTTAAAGCTAAGGACTTTTTTTCCAGTAATATAACTTTAATTAATCAAAATTAAATTCTGTACCCAATATTAGATCAAAATCTTTTAAATTTTTTAAAATATTAGCAAAAATAAAAAATTGGTACCTTAAATTTTGCTCAACTTTGACCATGGCACGTTTTTTTCTTGTAAGTACAGTTGATTAAATTTTCACAGCTAGTTTACATATAGATTTAATCTGATGAATTTTGAAATTTGATAGTATAAGCTTAAAAAATAGTCTATCTATTGGAGTTTTTTAGAGGCCTTGATGTATTTGTATTTTCTAGCATCATGACCCCACTTTTGTTTACTACAACTTTGCCTGGTAATCCAAAAATTGGCATAATGTTAGATGTCCCTAAGATCTCCTTCCAAGCCAAAAACTGGGTCTCTGTAACTTTTTTCTTTGAGAAATTAAGGAAAACCTCAATTTTTTATTAAAATCATTTTTACACTTTAGGAATGCCTAATATCAAAACCACTGATCTGAATTTGATCATAGTAAATATGAATATTCTTCCATACATTTCCTATGTACATTCCAAAAATTAGGTCAGTATTGCGTAATTTGTTAAACTTATGGGCCCAAACATAATGCAATTTGAAAAAAAAATAAGGAAATATATATACTCACTCAACATAATAATTCTTGAAGCAAGAGACTTTTTTCAGGGATATAACTTCATTTTATTAAGATTCAATTGTACACCGAAAATTAGATCTGAATTTTGCAATTTTTTCAAGTTATTAGCATAAATATAAAATCAGTACCTTAAATTTGCCCAACTTTGGCCACGGCACC
The DNA here is from genome assembly GCA_026874595.1 of Sipunculus nudus. NCBI lineage: Eukaryota > Metazoa > Annelida > Sipuncula > Golfingiida > Sipunculidae > Sipunculus > Sipunculus nudus. Next base: position 51,925,894 of record CM049312.1, read on the forward strand.
TTTTTTTCCAGTATGTACTGTGGATTTTATTTTCACAGCATGTACACACAAGGATTTAATCTGTAAAAAAAATTTAAAATAAAAGCTAAAAAATTAGGCTAGTTATTGATTTTTTGTGGAGGCTCTTGTTGTATTTCCTTACATTGTCAAGCAGCCCACTTAGGGGTCACTGTAGGTCATTCAGTATAGCTCTCTGTGCCCAGGGTGTTGTTATGTAATCCCATCACTCCTGCTAGCCCTCTCTTTGGTGAGCTAATTCAGGCTGTCTGCAGTTAATACCACAGGGAGTCTTTCTTTCTCTCTCTCTCTCTCTCTCTCTCTCTCTCCCCCCCAACCACACCCAATTCTGTTGACAGACCTGTACTATAAACAAGATGAATCTTACAATTTCCCATTTTTCAGCAGCCAGCAGTAACAACAGAGACTCCTCCCCCACCGACCCCTTCAAAACACAGGACTCATAAAAAAGATGAATCTTATAATTTTGATGTTAAATTAATTCTTTTTGTTGAGACTTGGACAAAATTAATTTTTTTAAAGATAAAAATGTTCAGGAATTGAATTCTAACATTCAAATGTGATAAAATATTATGATCTAACGCAAGTGCTAATTGACTAGATTTAAGAAGATATAAATACTTTGTAGCTTTTGTCTCTCTTAAAGGTTGGCTGGGCCTAGGTGTGAATAATACTATTAAACTTAGTTTTAAAATCAGCAATATTGGTCAAACTTTGTGGGAATAATTTTTAAATCATATGGCCATATATTTAACTATTGAAAACTTATTTTCTTCACACATTACATTTATGAAATGTAACTTTCATATAACACTTACCGTTGGCCCATTTTTCCCTTGGTGCATCATAAAATGGTTTCAGGCCACAAGTTTATTACACAGTGCATATGTTTTAGCTTATGTCCATTATTCTATAATCTACAGAGTTTAATTTTAGCAGCTCCATTTTTTCTTTGCTTTTGAAATGCTTATATACATAAACCAAAAGAAATAAGAATATTTTGTATTTGCTAATATTTTCCAAAATTCAGCTGAGCGACGTCACCCATGGGTCCCTTGTTTTTATTTATAGAATGATTTGTAAATTTTATAATGAATCAGGGCAGCATGAAAAAAGAGGCTTTAGAAATTTTCTATGTCTTTCATCCTGATGTACAATAAAAAAATTAAAAGGGGACCTCAAAACTAAAATAGTGTAGCTTAGTAGGCATAACTATAGAATAAATCACACACCTCTCTTAGAAGTGACACTTGTGTGAACAGAAAACATTTTTATATTTAGCTGCATGTATCTTAATACATGTAACATGGCCTACTTAAATCAATGCCAGGTCCCCTTACTAAAGTTGAAATAGTTCTAATTTATTTAATATACATTTAAAATTATTTTTGATGCTAACCCCCCTATTGTGGGGGTCACAAAATGAATTGTTTTCTAAATAGTACCTTAAATCCTTTTTACCTGCCTCTTACTTCTTCATTACATGAATTTTAATCATCATATTGTCCTTCCATAAAAGCACATATTTCTTGTCAAGACAGTCGTGAGTGATTCTGTGGTCCTTCTGCTTTATAAGTTATGAACTGGTATGTAACCTGTCATCATGCAACAATATGAAGAAAAATTGCCCAAACAGCTCATTCCATGCCAAATCACCCAAATTTCGAAAATCTTCCCAGGTGACCATCTCAGATTTTCAGACTCCAATTCAGTGAAAGAAAGCTTAATATTGACTTGCAAGAGAAAAAATAGGCTTTGGGTACCCTTTTTAAAAGATTTATATCTATAAAACTACTGGAAATTAAGCAGAAATATTTTGCATGTGTTCATCAGACATGTGTAGGTACTTGCAAATATTTTTCATGAAAACCTGGTCACCTGGGAGGCTGTAGGTGATTTGGCATGTAATGACCCAAGCTTTAATTTCACTGTCATATATATATATATATATATATATATATATATATATATATATACAGTAGAACGCCTGCTAATGGCCACGCCTCAATAACGGTCAATACGTCTATAACGGTCAGATTTTCTGGTCCTGAATTTTCGACCGTTATATTTCATAATCGTTTTGTTGTCAATTATGGTCACTCCTCTATTCCGTATTATGGCCAGGTCTCTAGGTCCCGCAGGCTTGGAAACGCCTCAATTATGGTCAGGGGCAGGACTCCGTGACATGTACTCAACAAATCGAGCGGCCACTTCTGACCTCAATATCATTACACAAGTGTCCGCTCTCACATATTCCTGTCTGTTAATGAGTGCCTGGATAAAGGTAACAACTCAACCGTGACTGAGTTGTTTGAAACACAGCCAGCGTTGTACTACCCCACTCAGCCTCATCAGTATGCACAATAGTAAGGCATATGTTCCAACCTGCGTGTATGTTTGGGAATCAGTCGTGTGAGCCAGATCTTAATCAGAGTGTTTGTCATTTAATTAACGAATTACAACCAGTGGGTCCCGATGATTATGTCATCAGAAAAAGTTAGGCTAACTGTGCATCTTTAAACTTTCTTTAATATCCTTGTGAACATGTACATTTAACAAAAACAGTGCAACAAGCATCGCAAATTTACTCATACATGAATAATTATGAATGCAAAATAAATATTGTTACATGTCTGAAATATTACGCATACTCTGTCCTAATCACTTTGACCATTATGGCGACCAAGAAAAGACATGAACTTGATCTCAAAGAAAAGGTAGATCTGATCAGGAAGAGAGATGGGAAAAGCAGCCGACAGCTTGCATAAATATTTTATTTTTTTGTTGATAACGGAAGTTATACTACTACTCTGTATAAACATTTATTTTGTTGATCGTAAAAAAGATTTGAACTTGGTTTCGTGTTACATTTTAATCCCCCTATCCTGGTCAAGTCCTGTATAACGGCCACTCCTGTATTAAGGCCACTTTCTTCCAGCCCCGGTGGTGACCATAATACAGGCGTTCTACTGTATATATATATATATATATATATATATATATATATATATATATATATATATATATATATATATATATATATATATATATATATATATATATATATATTGTCTTGAAAATAACTTTGCTTAAATTTTAAAAAATGTATCTTTGACTAGTGGTGCCATCTATATATTAAGCAGTTTTCAATAAAAAGTTCAAGCTTGATTCTTATTGAGATAAACACATTTACATGATGTAACAGTTTAACTCTCCACTCGTACATCTGACTTGAGTATGTAAAGATACATAGGCTAGGGAACTTTGAACAAAATTAGTTGAAACAGTTGTCAAAAGGTTACTCATACTTAAAATTCCTTTTCTTGATAACTAATGCAAAATGCTTTGGATATCTTGAATTGGTCATGTTCATTCAGCTTGAGCACAGAGTGGTTTATGTGTCACCCAGTGGTAACATTATATTTTAATTCCCATTGAAAAAGTGCTAAACAGAACTGAATAATGTTTTGGAGGATTAAGATAACACCAGGGTAAAAATCCATTGATATAATTAAATTACCTGGATCAACAGATTTTTAATTCAAATGAAAATATATACTTGTGTGACAAACAGCAAAGAGCCACAGATGTTCAACAGTATCGGTGTACCTGTAACAATATGCATGTATTGGTCAATGATGGTACTAAACAGGTATGAATATGGTCAATATAAAGAAGAGCAATATAAAGACAGTCTTGAGGAGGCCAGATAAATAATTAAGAATGTCAGTACAAAGGTAGTATCAGCAGAGGTGACTGTATTATCTTTATGATTATAACTGTGTATTTTTGAAAGGTATGTGAAGTAAGTCATGTGACATGACAGAGGATGGCATTATGATTATAACTGTGAATCTTTGACAGGTATGTGAAGGAAGTCATGTGACATGACAGAGGATGGCATTATGATTATAACTGTGAATCTTTGACAGGTATGTGAAGGAAGTCATGTGACCTGAGAGAGGATGGCATTATGATTTAATCTGTGTGTCTTTGACAGGTATGTGAAGGAAGTCATGTGACATGACAGAGGATGGCATTATGATTATAACTGTGAATCTTTGACAGGTATGTGAAGGAAGTCATGTTACGTGAGATAGGATGGCATTATGATTTAATCTGTGTGTCTTTGACAGGTATGTGAAGAGGTCATGTGAACTGAGAGAGGATGGCATTATGATTTAATCTCTGTGTTTTTGACAGGTATGTGAAGGAAGTCATGTGACATGACAAAGGATGGCATTATGATTATAACTGTGAATCTTTGACAGGTATGTGAAGGAAGTCATGTGACCTGAGAGAGGATGGCATTATGATTTAATCTGTGTGTCTTTGACAGGTATGTGAAGAGGTCATGTGAACTGAGAGAGGATGGCATTATGATTTAATCTGTGTGTCTTTGACAGGTATGTGAAGGAAGTCATGTGACATGACAGAGGATGGCATTATGATTATAACTGTGAATCTTTGACAGGTATGTGAAGGAAGTCATGTTACCTGAGAGAGGATGGCATTATGATTTAATCTGTGTGTCTTTGACAGGTATGTGAAGGAAGTCATGTGACATGACCGAGGATGGCATTATGATTATAACTGTGAATCTTTGACAGGTATGTGAAGGAAGTCATGTTACGTGAGATAGGATGGCATTATGATTTAATCTGTGTGTCTTTGACAGGTATGTGAAGAGGTCATGTGAACTGAGAGAGGATGGCATTATGATTTAATCTGTGTGTCTTTGACAGGTATGTGAAGGAAGTCATGTGACATGACAAAGGATGGCATTATGATTATAACTGTGAATCTTTGACAGGTATGTGAAGGAAGTCATGTTACCTGAGAGAGGATGGCATTATGATTTAATCTGTGTGTCTTTGACAGGTATGTGAAGGAAGTCATGTGACATGACAGAGGATGGCATTATGATTATAACTGTGAATCTTTGACAGGTATGTGAAGGAAGTCATGTGACCTGAGAGAGGATGGCATTATGATTTAATCTGTGTGTCTTTGACAGGTATGTGAAGAGGTCATGTGAACTGAGAGAGGATGGCATTATGATTTAATCTGTGTGTCTTTGACAGGTATGTGAAGGAAGTCATGTGACATGACAAAGGATGGCATTATGATTATAACTGTGAATCTTTGACAGGTATGTGAAGTAATTAAGTCATGTGACATGACAGAGGATGGCATTATGATTATAACTGTGAATCTTTGACAGGTATGTGAAGAAAGTCATGTGACCTGAGGGAGGATGGCATTATGATTTAATCTGTGTGTCTCTGACAGGTATGTGAAGGAAGTCATGTGACATGACAGAGGATGGCATTATGATTATAACTGTGAATCTTTGACAGGTATGTGAAGGAAGTCATGTTACCTGAGAGAGGATGGCATTATGATTTAATCTGTGTGTCTTTGACAGGTATGTGAAGGAAGTCATGTGACATGACAGAGGATGGCATTATGATTATAGCTGTGAATCTTTGACAGGTATGTGAAGGAAGTCATGTGACCTGAGAGAGGATGGCATTATGATTATAACTGTGAATCTTTGACAGGTATGTGAAGAGGTCATGTGACCTGAGAGAGCATGGCATTATAATTTAATCTGTTTGTCTTTGACAGGTATGTGAAGGCAGTCATGTGACCTGAGAGAGGATGGCATTATGATTTAGTCTGTGTGTCTTTGACAGGTATGTGAAGGAACTCATGTGACCCGAGGGAGGATGGCATTATGATTTGATCTGTTTCTTTGACAGGTATGTGAAGGAAGTCATGTGATGTGAGAAAGGATGGCATAATGATTATATCTGTTTGTCTTTGACAGGTATGTGAAGTAAGTCATGTGACCTGAGAGAGGATGGCATTATGATTTTATCTGTGTATCTTTGACAGGTATGTGAAGGAAGTCATGTGACCTGAGATAGGATGGCATCGACCAAGCATCATCACTTGTTAAACGGCAGTTCCTGTATCACGTCCAAGGAGGAGCAGTCAGAGAAACAGAGTAAAGCCCTGGAGCTGGACCAGGAAGATGTGAAGACGTGTACCCAGAAGCACGTGGCCAGGGACCACGGGCCTCACAAAGGAGGGGATAAAAACAGTCTGGCATACGAAGAAATCCTCACCGAACTCAAGGAGAGAATCCAGGCACTCCTAGCAAGAGATGACTTCACCACCAGCGGTGCCAGGCCAGATCTCAAGTTTGTACAAAGACAGACACGATACATCCCTGACCTGCTACTGAACCGCAGGATAGTGGAACACATGGTCAAATATGGCATTGCTCATGTCTTCCTCAAAGTATGGCAGTCTGTTAACACAGTTGACTATATCTCATCAGATAATTTTTCAGCATTTAAGAATCTACAGACAGCTTTATCCATCGTGTGGAACTGCTCTGACAAGTCCAGTCAGCTTTGTGAATCCCTGTCTACTGCCGGTGTTATTCAGTTATTCCTAGCTGAACTTGAAATGCCAAAACTACTGAAAAATGAATTCTTAGATGAAAACACCTTGTACTTAGCCAAAGCATTTTTAGGAATTTTACACAACATCGTCAGACTGTGCAGTGAAAGCAGACGGCTTTTTCGTTCCTCCAATGCACTAAAGACACTAAAAAAATACCTGGATATAGATCAGTATCTAGTGAAGACAAAAGCTTATTTAATATTGTCTTATATAATATCAGAGGAGGAGAACGATATTATCAATGCCACTGATGACAATATATCTTTTATCATACAAATACTTAGAGAGGCTCTCAACAGTGAAAATCATTTTTCAATGAAATATGCTTTTTGGGCCAGTGAAATAGCTTGTGGTTTGAATCACTTGGCAAGAAATGATAACAATAAGAGTCGAATTGCCCAGCTGGGGGCGTTGTCTCTGTACAACAAGATGTTGAAAAGCACCATCAGTAACGAGCAGAGCCTGGCCACTGCAGGCTTGTGGATCTTGTCATTCCATGACGACAACAAGAGACTCATCCGGCAGGAAGTAGGCTGCATTCAAAGTAAGCATGATGTCAACACATTTATCTCAGCTGAGAGTCTGTCATGCAGTTCCATATCTACTCACTTTCCTGATAAAAAAGTTTAAATTAAAATAAACTATACTAGTAAAAAATTAGCCAAAAGGTAGTAATAAAGAATTTGAAAACTAGCCAAAAAGTAATAATAAACTAGTCATAAACTTACTAGTTAAAATATATAAAATTATGTTAAAAAGCTATCAAATTGTAGCTAAAGTAGATAGATAGTTTTCATAAACTAGTCAGAAACTGGTCAGAATGGAGTAAAAAATAACTGTTTAGTAGAAACTAGTCCAAAACTACTGAGAAAAAAAGTAGAAACAAAACCAAAGTAGCCAGAAACAAGTATAAAAAGTGGTCATAAAATTGTTATAAATTGATTAGAAAGTAGTCAAAAAGTAATCAGAAAGTTGTTGTCAGAAATGGACAGAAAGAAATAAAAAAACTAGTCAGACACCACTCACACTTAAAAAAAACATTAAGAAAGTATTTAGAAACTAGCCAATATACAGTTCAGGAGGTAATCAGAAAGTATTCACAAGTTAGTCAGAAAACAGTTAAAAGTATTCTACACTATTGAGAGTGTAGTAAACTTAAGTAAAGAAAGTTGTCAGAAAGCAATCAAAATGCAGTCAGAAACTCACTACAAAGTGTAGTCTGGAGCTTTACAAAAAGCAGTAAAATAAACACACAGTATAAAGTTACAAACCATTCAGAAAGTAATCAGAAAGTTATTATAAACTTCTACTCAGCTTTGTTATACATGACAGCCATGGTTTGACTGATCAAATTTTTGTAGCCTTGAAGGAGTTGGCCACACATGGTGATGAAGGTGTGAGAAGGTCAGCCAGAGGAACACTGTGGGTCATTAGGGCCTCGTCACCAGAGAAACCACCAAGTGTACCAGACAGTGAGTCATTAACAGTTTATGTATAAAAGATGGTGTAAACTCATAGTGTATTATTCTGCTACAAGGTGAGTTGTTTGACATCCTGTTTGTGTTGGATTATCAACTCAGAAATGCTCTTTAGAAACAGTCAGATAGAAAATTTCATGGTCTAAACATAAAAAGTTGATGATCAGACCTTACCTGCCATGTAGTGCTGTGAATTATGTATTATATTTCAGGTAATCTTGCTAAACTGCCACACGTGATGATCAGTTACCACTGGGCATCACAAGAAATCATGCGGGAGGTCAGGAACAGACTCAAAGCAGCCGGCTTCAAAGTCTGGATGGACATTGACAACATGAGTCAGTACTTCTTATTTTGTAAATAGTTATAAAAGTAACTGTCTTCATCTTTTAGCTCAGCTGATTGAAAGTCAACTGAGGTAAAGGAATGACGCTTTGTCTGTTGTCCTTATGACTGTCTGTCTCTCAATTAACAAGGCAAAAATGGTAAACAACCAGTCTTAGAAATTTTTAAGTGAATGTGCAGAGAGCTCAATAAAAATCTCTTTGGAAACCTAAAATTAAGGTCACTGTGACCTATATCCTCAAATATATATGGCGGTCTGTCGGTCTGTTCATCTTTCATTGTGTGCATCAAATATATTTCCTAATGATAACTCCAGTTTGGATTGACATACGGATTTCAAACTTGATTAAATAAAACCCACCTCGCAAGGGAGAACTCTATTGATGTTGGCGTCATTTGGTCAAAGGTCAAGGTCACAGGACCTACTTATTCAGAGAGATTGTGGATGCATTTTCAGCCACACTTTTCATCCAAACCCTTCCATCTTGCACATATGGCTGACCTGCCAATAGGGTAAGAACATGATTGATATTGGGGTCACACATTCAAAGGTCAAGGTCACAGGGGCCATCTGTTCACATATTTGTTTGGAAATGCTAACTCCAGGTTGGATTGAAATATTGGTTTCAAACTTAACTAATATATTGCCTACCACTAAAGTAAGTACTCCATTGATTTATGGTTCCTGAGATCAAAGGTCAAGTCACAGGGTCCATGCATTCACAAATCAGTTTATCGATGATAACTTGAGCTTGGGTAGACAGATGGCTTCAAACTTGATCACAGGATCCACATGTTGAAAAAGCTCATTAACATATCCTTATAGCCAAATGAGCTGAGCATGGAGACCCATGTGTCCCTAGTCTAAACTAAGAATGTACATCTGCAGAATTTGATATCAGTTTAGGATCGATGGTGTCATCCTGTGTTAGCACGTACATGCTTTTCTCATTGATGATTAATGCAAGTTTGCTCCTAGGTATAATCCCTATTCTAGGTTATAAAAGTGAGGAACCCCCCCTCAAGAGGTGCACTTATTTATGGGTGAAACATGGCTGTGGGACACAGCCTTCCAAATAAGCCTACAGAGTCCTAGGTAGGGGAAGATTATGAACAATCACTTTCCTTCACCACAAAAGCCAGTTTAAACTGTGAATAGGAAAAGAAAAGATGGTATGAGTAAATTTTGTTCCTGGGGCTTGCATGAGGCTAGCTCATATTGATATTGATTGTTTTATTTAATCAAGGAGCCGTAGGTTTTATCCTAAATGCTGATAATTTCAAGCAGGCATAAAACTTAATTAACCTGTGATTTAATATTGATAGATCTAATGTAACAAGAATTGTATTTCAAATGAGAAAACATAAACATACCTTTGCCAAAAAATTTTTTCTCATGATTTTACAGATTATATTGACTCAAAGAATTATTGTTTGACTGATGTGATATTTGATTGACAGGTGGGTCAACACTTGAGGCTATGGCACTGGCTGTTGAGAAGGCTGCTGTTGTCCTGGTGTGTTTGACACAAGCTTACAAGGACAGTCCAAGTTGTAGAACAGGTAACCTTTACTCTGGAATCTCCAGGTCAGATAGATTATACACAGAATTATATCAAGGTGTGGAGGTTCCAAGTCTGAATTACCTAATTTAATCTTAAAATAGCTAAAACTGATGAGCCAGTTATTCAATTAATTTTACTCACACTGATAGCTCCCACAACATCACAACAGTTGAACTACCCAATAAACAATGTTTTATCTAGCATAAATCTGGTACACAGATGGACAATAATTTGACCTTAAATTGGATGAATATTTGAAATAACTTGCAGGCCATTATGTTGCAGATGTGAAGTTGAAGCTTTGACATTTATTCACGTTGGTTGTTTTATATTTTGCAGAAGCAGAATACATCTACCGTCTGCGTAAGGACCTGATACCTCTCCTGCTGCAGCCTAACTACGTGCCTGATGGCTGGCTGGGGATGCTGGTTGGCTCACGGCTCTACTTTGACCTCAGCTGTGAAAAAAACCTGGACAACGAGGTTCCTAGACTGATTCAAGAACTAGGCACCAGGGGGCGTATAACTGCACCTTCCATCACAAATCAGTACCAGAGAGAAATTTCTCATGGTGAGCTAAACCTCATTAATAATTCCTTGAAAAAACAAGGAGATAGTACACTACAAATGCTGAATGTTTGTTCAATCTAGCACAAATGAACACAGGTGTTTGTTAATGTATTTTAACAGAGTCACCCCCTGCAGTATTAAAAAAAACTGAAAATTTCCATTAGAAATAATTTTGGGAGAATATTAAAGAAGAACATACACATATAATCATTTCTTTTCATTTTATTTCATGTTCAGCAAAGTGAAAGAAAAAAAATTGAAGTCATATCATTGTTTGTTTGAGAGAAATGGCTCCCAAGTCTCCCAAGTCTCCCAGTCTGGTTGTTTTGTACCTATATACAAAACTTTGATTAGAACTTATGCATTCTGGTGAGCTTCATACATAAAATGACCTACCAGGCAATTTTTTTTTTTTTTTTTTTAATTGAAACAACTTATAAACAGATACAAAAAAAAGCATACAGATAGACATATATGAAAAGATACAATTACATTCACATAGACGGACATAAAGCAAAACATGTATGTTTCTATATCACATATTTTTAACTCATAGATCTATAATCAGATGTTAGTTATAGTGTTTAATTGAGAATGATACATATACATATATATATATATACTCATGTTCATACATATACACGCATACATACATAAACGTGTTGACAAGGGTTCTAAAAAAATAAAACAGGAAAAGAAAATAGATTTATTTTTACTCTTTTTTGTTTCCAAAAGATAATATGAATATTGTCCCATTTTTCAATATGACTCTTGATTTTATCCCGTTTCCTTGCTATATTCCTTTCTATATTATGAAATTGTTCTACGTATATTTTGAACCTAATGATTGTTGGCATTGTCTTGTTGCATTTGCAATTGTATATAAATTTTTTTGTTAACAGAAGTAGCATATCAATGAGGCTATTTTTTGTTGTGTTGAATATAACAGATTTTATATCAAACATCTCTTCATTTATCCCATTATGTAGAGTTGATAACCAATTTTTTACTTGATATATTATCTTTTTAGTTTCTCTACAATGATAAAAAAGATGTAACAAGGTTTCTTTTTCAGAAATGCAGAAGGTGCAAAGTGTTGTTTCCTTTTTTCCAATGATAAATAAAAATGGGTTCAAAGCAATACATCTATGAAGTAGTTTAAACTGGAACATTCTCAGTTCTTCTGATATGGTTATTTTTTAATATTCTGAAATGCTTCAAATACTATTTCTTGATAATCTCCTTGCATATCTCTGTTCCATTTTTCTACAACTTTTGAAGGTTCTGTATATTTCTTGAGTATTAATTCTTTATATATTGTGTTTGTTACTTTTTTCATTTTCTTAACTATTTCTAAATTTGAATTATAGACTGTTTTTGTTATTTTATCTGTTACCAGTTCTTTCTTCCACCTTAATGGGATTGCATCCACTATACTCATGTATTGCATTTTCTTAATATTAACTTTAGCTTTATCTGTTAGTTCTCTGTGGGACAGGAAGACGTATTTTTCTCCGTTATACTTTGTGATATCTTTTATACTTGTTATTCCAGCTATATGCAAAGGTTTATTATAAACTATTTTGTTACCAACTTTTATATGAGAGTTGAAAAATAATATTTCATTTAGAATTTCGTCACAAGTATTTACATGTTTAAAGTTATATTTGCCCCAAATGTTGAGTACCTCTCTCCAAAATGGATGACATGTATTGCTAAAATGGCAAAAATCATCAGATTTTAAATTACATTGGAATATAAGGGGTCCTAATTTTTTAAACTGAACATTGACTATTTGTCTCCATCCCTCATCTGTTTGTCCCAAGACAAATCTTTTAATCCATCCAATTTTTAATGCTTCCATTTTGGATTTTAGATGTATCATATTAAGCCCCCCTTTATCCATTGGCGCAATTAAGGTTGTTCTTTTTATCTTTTCTTGACCACCCCAGATAAACTTATACAAGAGTGCTTCAATTTCTTTTAAATAATTTAGCGAAGGATTTGGTAAAACTTGAAATGTGTAAGTTAATTGTGACAAGATATGGGCTTTTATAATTGTAATTTTACCTGAGAGAGACATTGTTCTTGTTGCCCATATATTTAAAATGGCTTTGATTTTACTTAATATTTCTTTGTAATTGATATCTTTCATTTTTCGCCAATCTGGGTGTATATATATACCAAGAATCTTTATGGGTTCTGTGCACCACTTAAGTCCTAAATTTTTCATACTGTCACATATATTTTTAGTGTTTTCTATTACTGGCATTATCACAGTTTTATCTAAATTCACCTTGAGTCCAGATATTTTTTGAAAATTTTGAAATGTTAAAATGGCTTCTTTTATTGATTCTTGCCCACCTGTGAGGAAGAGAGTAGTATCATCCGCATATTGGATTAATTTATGTTCTTTACCAGCAACATTTATCCCTCTTATTTTTGTATTGTTTTGTATTTTAATTGCCAATATTTCTGAAGCTATTATAAATAAGTATGGAGATAGAGGGCATCCTTGTCTAACACCACTCGTTACTGGAAAATAGTTTGTTGCCCATCCTCTGTTTATTACACAGCTACTGATGTCTGAATATAATATATTAATCCATTTCTTAAAAGCAGATCCAAAATTAAATATATGTAAAGTGTTTTGAATATGGGACCATTCTAAAAAGTCGAAAGCTTTCTCAAAATCTATTGACAAGAGATAACTTTCTATATTATGTGTCTTTGAATAGGCAGATAAATCTATAATTTTAACTATATTCTCCCCAATGTATCTATTTTTAATAAAACCTGTATGGTCTGGACTTATTAAAATGTGTAACACTGATTTTAGTCGATTTGCGAGGGTTTTGGTAATAATTTTATAATCAGTGTTAAACATTGAGAGAGGGCGCCAGTTCTTTAAAACTAGAGTATCTTTATCTTTCTTTGGTATTAGGCAAAGGATGCCTTGGTGCATAGTGGTTGGCAAGGTTCCAGTTTCAAAAGAGTATTTTATTGCATTTATATAGTATTCTTTAATATGATCCCAAAAAACTCTGTAAAATTCAGCAGGGAAGCCATCTGGACCTGGTGTTTTCTTCATCTGAAGCGATTTCAATGTAATTTATTGTATCCCCAGATAAAGTTGGGATACTATGGTTTTAGGACAGTCTCGCCGCCGTCGCCACCACAGAGATTTTGATTGGATGCGATAACTCAAAATATATTTTACAAATCTTTACCAAACTTGACATGTGCATAGATATGGGTGAGAGGACGAAGCCTATTTAAAATGGGGTCATGTCCTTTACTAGGAGATTGACCTTGACCTTGAATAGATCCATTTTGGGGGAAAATCACACAAATTCTTAAATTTCTCAAAAAATCTTTCCTGGATTGATCCAAAAATCAATTTGACCAAAGATCTAGGTCAGTGTTGTCAGATACCAAAAACTGGTGGCGCCACCTGATATCCTTTTCTTGTTTTTGTGCCTTTTAATACACCCATCATTGGCACTTTACAGTACTGTGAGCATTATAAGTCAAAAACTAATGGACAGATTTCTTTTATATTATGCATATATATAGACATGTGTTATGGGATGATATATATATATATATTGGGGTCATGACCTTTCCTATGAGAGTGGCCTTGACCTTGAATATTGCCATATATGGTGAAAATCACACAAAATCATTAATATCTCAATAAGGGATGCATGGATTGGTCCAAAAATCAACTTGACTGAAGATCTTGGATAGTATTGTCATGTACCAGAAACTGGTGGTGCCACCTGTCATTCTTTTAGTTGTTTTAATACCCCCATTATTACCACTTAACAGTAGTATGAGCATTATAAGTCAAAAACTAATGGACAGATTTCTTTTATATTATGCATATATATAGACATGGGTTATGGGATGATGTATATATAAATTGGGGTCATGCCCTTTCCTATGAGAGTGGCCTTGACTTTGAATATTGCCATATATGGTAAAAATCACACAAAATCGTTGATATTTCAATGAGGGGTGCATGGATTGGTCCAAAAATCAACTTGATCAAAGATCTTGCATAGTATTGTCATGTACCAGAAACTGGTGGCGCCACCAGTTATTCTTTTACTAGTTGATGTGCCATTAATACCCCCATCATTGCCACTTAACAGTACTGTGAACATTATAAGTCATAAACTAATGGACAGATTTCTTTCATATTATGCATATACATAGACATGGGTTATGGGATGATGTATATATAAGCTGGGGTCATAACCTTTCCTATGAGAGTAGCCTTGACCTTGAAAATTGCTGTATATGGTTAAAATCACACAAAATCATTAATATCTCAATAAAGGATGCATGGATTGGTTCAAAAATCAACTTGACCGAAGATCTTGGATAGTGTTGTCATGTACCAGAAACTGGTGGCACCACCTGTTATTCTTTTACTTGTTTTCCTGCCATGTAATACCCCATCATTAACAGTACTGTGAGCATTATAAGTCAAAAACTAATGAACAGATTTTTTTCATATTATCCATATACATAGACATGGGTTAGGGGATGATGTATATTGAAATTGGGGTCATGACCTTTCCTATGAGAGTGGCCTTGACTTTGAATATTGCCATATATGGTAAAAATCACACAAAATCGTTGATATTTCAATGAGGGGTGCATGGATTGGTCCAAAGATCAACTTGATCAAAGATCTTGCATAGTATTGTCATGTACCAGAAACTGGTGGCGCCATATGAGAGTGACCTTTTCTATGAGAGTGGTCAGATATTAATTGCTGCTGAAGATCGGGGGCCCATTCTTAAAGGGGAGGGGGGGGGGGGATTAATTGTCTGGGGATACTATGGCACCTGCAGGGCAAAGAAATATCTAGTTTTCTATTAGTTTTAGTTACTACGAATTATTCACACTTACTATGGATGTATGTTAACTCAAGCATGTGATTAATTATGAAAGTACTAGTACACTTGGACCAAAATTAGGTATTAGGCTTTTGCTCAATTTTCACCTTGTCTGTACCCTTAACAAACAAGTGACCAATGGGTCATGATGCTCAGCTGACTATAGGAAGACTTTCAAAAAGGGAATTTTATCATCTGAAAGCCAAGTTTTGTAGGTTGTATCCCCATTCAACTGTAGCAATTAAAGTTCTTCAAAATGGGCAAGAAGAAAAAGTTTCATGATAATATGTCCAGCCATTCAAATGAAAACATTGCGAACAATTTATTAGTTATTCAGATACCTGTACTGGATCTTTTGTATCAAATTTTTAATTTTTTCTGGGGGGTACTTTTGAGCCCCACAATTTAGAGGATATAGGTCACAGTGACCAGATTTAATGTTTCCAAGGAGATTTTGGTTTTGGTCCATGGGCTTAATGTAAGCAGATGTTAGACCTAGCAGATACAATTTGTGCCCTGTCTGACTGACTAGGTGCTCTAAATTATGTTTTCAGCCCGTAGTTCGCAAAATATGGGTCACCATGAAATAATTTCAAGTTTCAACAGAGATTGGCCTAGGACCTCCCTGGATGTACAGTCAGAAGTTTCTAGGTGTAACAGTTACAATTTGTGCCCTGTTAACAGATGAACTGCTTCATCTGAAAGTCTCAGAAATAGAGAAAAAATGTGAAAAAAAAATTAGAAAAAATACAGGTGGCGCCACCAGTCTTCAGAAAATGATGAAACACTGTGATCAATATGCATGGAAAAAATTCATGGTAATTAATGATTAGTTATACAAATACTGGAGATTTTGTATAAAATTTTTAATTATTCTTGGGGAGTATTTTGGAGCCCCATAGCTTAGAGAATATAGGTCACAGTGACCTTATTTCAGGTTTCCAAGGAGATTTTTTTATGGACTCCATGGGTTTTCAGTAAGAAGTTTCTGGGTCCAGGGGTTATGTTTTGTGCCCTGTTAATGGACGAACAGACAGACAGACAGATGGATGGACATCAGACAAAGAGTGATCGCTATAGCCTCAGATGACTTTCAGTCAACTGAGCTAAAAATGATTTCTGTTTAAAATATTCTGTTGAGTGGGTTTATTTACCAGAAACTAATCAGGAATTACACCTTATAGATAAATTCCTTTCAATTAAGTGTCATGTCACAGGTTAATCTTACAAGGTCACCTCAGCAGCATGGAACCAGTATATCAGGAAATATACTGTTCATTGTTGTTGCATGGTCCTTAATCTGTCATACTGACATACACACAATACGAACTAGCAGGTCCTTATCCATTAACACGCGTGGAACAACAATAACAAGATGTCATCATGACACACATTTACTAGCAGGACGAAAATACAGGACAATTCAAACATGGACTATTAAAACCCGGAATCAGCAGTAAAAGCAGTAATCGGAAACGGGTATTTCCTCAATAATTGTGCTTTCCTGTGAACTGTAGTCAAGTGTTCCATGTTAATTTTAAAGTGAGATGTCTGTCAGTTATTCCTATGTACTAGAAACTTCAATTACATGTTTTGCTGAGACAGTGAAAACATTTGATTATTTTTTAATTGTACTGCCAAAACTTAGATTGTCATGGACAAGTTACTAATTGTATGAAAGTCATTTGACTCATATGTCTTGACTCTAATGAATGCTGCAGGACCAATTATAACATTCTGAGCTGGTTTTGTATTTTAAGATTATTTTGGATGATTAGGGACACCCCAGTGATGGTTTCTCTTTTAAACTCTCTGTTAACACAAACTATGCTTTGAAGCATTTCACTGACAGTGTCTCTGGGTAGTGATTCATTTTATATCTTGAACAAGAGGATTGATGTATAAGGATTTTTCAGCTTCGTCCCTGAGCCCTCGTTCAACCACAACTGAGATATCATCCATCTCAAGCATCCACAGCTACACCAGCAAGTCCTCCACATCGTCATGGTGCTGTGAGGAGGTCAGGGCCTGGATGGCCAACAACGAACTTGCCTATGTTCAAGACAGGTCAGCACTTTACCTTTTATTCAGTCATTATTTATTATACCTACTCATGTTCTTTCACTTATCTGTAATTGCTTCTGCATCAATGTTTAGCTTAGCTGACT
Source organism: Sipunculus nudus (assembly GCA_026874595.1). Classification (NCBI taxonomy): domain Eukaryota; kingdom Metazoa; phylum Annelida; class Sipuncula; order Golfingiida; family Sipunculidae; genus Sipunculus; species Sipunculus nudus. The sequence continues at coordinate 51,943,424 of CM049312.1, forward strand.
ATAAGTCATCTGATCTATAGTTGTGGTCCTTTGTCCGTCATCCGTCCGTTAACAGGGCACGTTTTGAAACTGTTGGACCTACAAATCCAAAATTTTGCATACTGTTAGATGTCCCCAAAATCTCTTACCATACCAAAACTTGGGTCATTAGGACTTCGTTCCTTCGAGATATTAAGGAAAAACCTCCGTTTTCCATAAAAAAAGCTATTGTTACACTTCAAGGCTGCTTATATCAAAACCACTGATCTGTTTTTGATCATATTTAGTATTCATATTTTTCCATACATTTTCTGTGCACATACCAAAAATTAGGTCAGTATTGGGTATTATTTTGAAGTTATGGGCCCAAATATAATGCAATTTTTTAAAAATCAGGAAATATATTTGCTCACTTAACATGAGAATTGCTGAAGCTGGAGACTTTTTTTCAAGAATATAACTTTAAGATTCAATTGTTTACCCAAAATTAGATCTGATTTTTGCAAATTTTTCAAGTTATTAGCATAAATAAAAAATCAATACCTTAAATTTTGTCCAACTTTGGCAATGGCACTTTTTTTCCCTGTGCGCACTGTTGATTTAATTTTCACAGCATATATACATTAGGATTTAATCTTTTAAAATCTGAAATTTCAAAGGAATTCATACACCATGTCAAGTTTTGTTTACATCTGGCCCACCTAATAATACAGCCTTCACTTGCATTATGTAACCCACCCCAGGCAGCTTGCCCTGGCTCATCTTGGCCACTGCAAGCAGGCTTCCCCTCTGCCCTGCACACCCCCCCCCTGGTGCATAAACTAGATGAATGTTATAATTTTCTGTATTTTATTTTATTCTTGGCTATGCTACATTTAAGATTTTGTATTGTACCACCAGGGTTATAATGATTAAAGTGCACATTTAATTGTGTCCACAAAGTGATGTATTGCTATGAAAGTGTGGATGTTCATCAGATAAGTAATGCTTTACTTCAGAAGAGTAAAACTTCACCAGGTGTGAAATTGACTATTAATTCCAGTAATTAATTATAGCTGAGATTGTAATTAGCATAATGATATTGTTTGTCCCTCATTCAACCAACAGTGTGAATACTTTATTTGAAAAGATGTTTTTATTTTATCAAAATTACTGAATTATTTATTTTATTTCGGTGAATAAAATTAAGCATGTACTGAAAACTCCAATGTGCAAAACTTTTTAATAGGGATTCAAGGAATAATCCATGTTTTGGCATTATTTTCTTTTAAATTCAGTTTAAACATTTGATTTAAAAATAATAAAATATATGTGTATGCATAATATGACCCAACATGAGCTACAATCTGGATATATAATAATTGCAACTTTGAATTCTAATATTTTAACTTATATTTTCAGTTTTTTTATTACAAATTTATAACACTTGTAAATAAAAAAATGAATCAGATAAAAACTATTAATGGAAAAAGTTGATATGCTAAAAAAATAGGCTTATATATAAACTTAAATGTATTATTCCCTTGAAAGTGAAATAAAGGTATTAGTCCATTTGGTCCACTTGCCTGTCCATCTGCAAATTTTTCATATGCATCACAGTATCTCAAAACTTTTACTGTTTTCCTTCATGACAGTCTTGTCAGAGTATTAGTTTGCAATCATATATTTAGAACTTTACTATAACCAAGTAGGAGGGCCCCTTTCCTCTTAGCTTCTCATATGCTAATTTAAATGAAAAACATTACAATAGAATATTTTTCATATTTTGCATTTGCAAAATATCAAACTTAAGCTGGGCGCCATGACCCAAGGATCCTTTGTTTATATTCTGGATTCTCAACATCATTGTTTGGCTAAAACTGAATAAATACCAGACATGGTTCGAATACTTTGCAAATGTATTTGAATACGAATATGAATATGTACTCCATTATAAAATTTCTTGTATAAGAATGGGAATTCAGGTAAAAATGAAAATATTTGAATACCAGTGCAAATACTTTCAAAATGTATTCATGAATGCATTCATGAATATATTCTATAATATTATTTTAATAATCATTTCAGTTATATTTTATTTTAAAAAATCATATGATTCTCTTATTATTTTTAATAAAAAATTATATTTGGCACAATATTTGTTATTAAATTTTAATAAATAGTTAAACTCTTATCTTATATGTGCTGCTTATCAGTTATATGGCCAAGTCAAAATCTGTATGACAATAGCACTCCATTTGTTAATAAAATAAATGATATCAATCTCTTCCCTGTCTCCAAAGAAACTATCAAAATTATACATAATCTAAACACCAACAACTCATAATACAGCTTATATTTATTTCCACACAAAACCAGCATGTGCCTCATTATAAAATCATATTTTTTTATCATATAAAATAGCTGAGCGCCGTGACCCATGGGTCCCTTGTTATCTGGTTATAGGATTGTCTCAACTGTTCTTTTACATTTTCATTGGTTTCAGCCTCTAATTTTTCTTCATTGAATTTTAGTTCCTCAAATAACTCCTTTCCCCATTGTGCTGTATTCTTTTTATTTTTCTTTCCAAAGGCAACACAATATTCTTTTATCTTATATTCAGTGTATTCCAATTTTGTTTAGGCATTTGTTATACATTCACTTTCATTTTGCCATACTTCATTTTGTCTAATTGTAAACCCAGACAAAGTCGGGATACTATGGTTCCACGACGGTCCCGCCGCTGCCGCCGCAGAAAAACCTTGTGAGCGGGATAACTAAAAAAATATTTCACTGATCTTTTTCAAACTTTACATTTGTATAGATATAGGTAAGGGGACTAAGCCTATTTAAAATGGGGTCATGACCTATGCTAGGAGAGTGACCTTGACCTTGAATAGGTCCATTTTTGCTGAAAATAACAAAAATTCTTAAATATCTCAAGTAAGTTTGCATGGACTGGTCCAAAAATCAAGGTGACCAAAGATCTTGAATAGCCTTGTGATATACCGGAAACTTGTGGCGCCACCTATTATCCTTTTCTTGTTTTTACGCCTTTTAATATCCCCATGATTGCCACTTGACAGTACTGTAAGCATTATAAGTCAAAAACTAATGGTCAGATTTTTTTCATATTATGCACATGTAGAGAGATGGGTTATGGGGTGAAGTCTATTAACATTTAGGTCATGACCTTTACCATGAGAGTGGCCTTGACCTTTAATGTGTCCATATTTGGTGAAAATCACACACCTCTTATGATATCTCCAGTGTTGATAGCCATATGGATTTCAAACGTGACTTTAGTATGGCCCACCACTAAAGTTAGAACCCTTTAGGTTCTAGGGTCATGAGGCAAAGGTCAAGGTCACTGGAATCGCATCTTAAAAGATACTGTGGATGCATTTTAAGCCAAACTTTCATCCCAGGTCTTCCATCTTGGATATATAGCTCACATGCCAATAGTGGATGATCCATATCAATTTTGGGGTCACAAGGTCAAAGGTCAAGGCCACAGGAGCTATCTGTCAAAAAATTAGTTTCTGGATGATAATTCCTGCTTTTATTGATGTATTGATTTCAAACTTGACTTATATGTGTACCGTTGAAAAAGCAAGACTCAATTGATTTTGGGGTAAATGAAGTCAAAGGTCAAGGTCACAGGACACATCTTTAAAAAGATTGTGGATGCATTTTCAGCCAAACATTTCATCTCAGACCTTTAATCTTGCACATATAGTTCATCTGCCAATAAAGGAAGACCCCTATCAATTTTGAGGTCACATGGTCAAAGGTGAAGGTCACAGGAGCCATATCTGTCCAAAAATTAGTTTCTTGATGATAATTCCTGCTTTTATTGATGTATAAATTTCAAACTTGACTTGTATATGACCCATTGGAAAAGCAAGACCTGAATTGAATTTTGGGGTCATGAGGTCAAAGGTCAAAGTCACAGGACACATCTTTAAAAAGATTGTGGATGCATTTTCAGCCAAACATTTCACCTCAGATCTTTCATCTTGCACATATAGTTCACTTGCCAAGAGTGGAAGACCTCTATCTATTTTGAGGTCACAAGGTCAAAGGTGAAGGTCACAGGAGCCATCTGTCCAAAAATTAGTTTCTGGATGATAATTCCTGCTTTTATTGATGTATGGATTTCAAACTTAACTTGTATATGTCCCATTGGAAAAGCAAGACCCGAATTGATTTTGGGGTCATAAGGTCAAAGGTCAAGGTCACAGGACACATCTTTAAAAAGATGTGGATGCATTTTCAGCCAAACATTTCATCTCAGACCTTTCATCTTGCACATATAGTTCACCTGCCAAGAGAGGAAGAACTCTATCAATTTTGAGGTCACAAAGTCAAAGGTGAAGGTCACAGGAGCCATCTGTCCAAAAATTAGTTTCTGGATGATAATTCCTGCTTTTATTGATGCATAGATTTCAAACTTGACTTGTATATGTCCCATTGGAAAAGCAAGACCCGAATTGATTTTGGGGTCATGAGTTCAAAGGTCACGGTCACAGGACACATCTTTAAAAAGATTGTGGATGCATTTTCAGCCAAACATTTCATCTGAGACATTTCATCGGTCCCAAAATAAAGGTGACAGAAGATCTTGGATAGCCTTGTAATGCGCCAAAAAGTCAAGGTCACAGGACCAACATCTTCAAAAAGATTTTGGATTGATAGATGGAAGAAAAAATAATTGCTTGCCAAGTGTCAGTATATGCTGCTAAAAATGGGGGCCTATTCTTAAGGGGGGGGGGGGGGGGGCGTACTATATCTGGGGATACTCTGGCACCTGTGGTGCCAAGAAATGTCTAGTTAAATGTATTATAAAATCACTGTCATCTAAATAAGAAGTATTCATTTTCCAGTAACCTTTACCTTTACTTTCTTGCTTCATTTTTATTTTAAGTTTAACTGGACTGTTATCAGAATGATAGGCTACCTCTATACAAATATCATCCACATAATCATAGAGTGAGTTGGATATCAACCAGTAGTCCAACCTACGGGTAACTGGATTATTTCTTCTCCATGTATATCTTTTTTTGTTTGGATATCTCCTCCATACATCAGTTATATCAAATGTCTCACATATAGAGTTTAAAATGTTTCTGACTTGGTTTTTATTATCATGTAAATTGCCTATTTTATCTAATCTATTATCAAGAACAATGTTGAAATCCTCACCCAGAATAATATTACTTCTCCCTTGTTGGTTTTGCTCCATCATTCTCTCCATTTAGAGTCTTAAAAAATATTTTTTCTTCATTTAGGCTATTCGGTGCATATATATTGATCAACAGAAACAGATTATTTTCATTAATATACAATTTAACATAAGCAATCTGCCATTTTCATATTCATATTTTTGCTTTACCTGAATATCCAATTCATTACAAATTAAAATAGCCACACCACGACTATTATTATTCCCATGACTATAATATATCTTTGCACCCCATTCATTCTTCCAAAGCGCTTCATTCTGTTCACTGCTATGAGTTTCTTGAAGAAAAGTTATGTCTGATTTCTCCTTATGCAGTAATCTAAATAATGATCTTCTTTTTCTGGTTTTATTAAATCCTCGCATATTTAATGTTTTAAAATTTAAATTACAGCTGCAACTATTGAACACTTCAAGTAAATATAATGTGTTTTACCGCATACAGAGATATATCAAACATGTCAGTGACTCTCTTCAGTGCATTAAGGTTACCAGGACAGTACAATACCTGCAGGGCAAACACATTTTCCCCCTGTATTGGTCTTGACACAAGAAACACACATTGACCATTTAAAGGACACATAAGAGGCTTACCAAAAGCTTTAGTTCCCTCTGTTATTGGGTTGACCTATTTTAAGCTTCCACCAACAAATACCACTACAATGGTCCTGCAATGCAAACCGCAAATCCATCCAGGCACACTTTCTTTTCATGCCACCCTTTGCAAAATAATTTAGTGTAAGTGTACCTTTGAAAAATTCACAGTTAAATCCATGTGATACCAGGATATCTTTGAAAGTAACATATGTACATATAAAAAATAGTTTTATAATATTTAGTATAGTATATTAACATTTAAACATGTAACCATGATTTAGTAATTATTGATTGCATTTAAAATACAGTATCCAAAAGGCAAGACAATATTAGATAATAAAAGGTTCACTTAGGTTCAGCTATGACATTAAACTTTGTGAATATTATATTACAGCCAAAATGTAAACCACAGAGTATAATACTGAACAGAAACTTAATACAATTGAAATACATATACAGGGTACACTCAGTATGTACCATAGATCCTCCATATGACAGTAGCATAAATTGATCTAGATAATGTGCATCTTAGTTCAACACACTAATGAAAATATTTATTTTAAAAGAACATAACATGTAGACTTTATCTTGAACAATGAAATATTTGAAATTTCACAGAATCAGAGTTTTTTTAGTTTGTTCAAATGGTTGATATGCACAAGTGAACCATCCTCTGTTTTCACAATTACTTTTCCATCAGAGGTCCATGCCAGTTGAACTTTTTTGTGTTCTTTAGCTGCCAGTAACAACTTGAATCTGTAATCAGTTAGATCTTCCACAAAATAGAAACCTGTTCCTTTCAGCAATTTTCTTTTCATTATCACGTTCTGTCTAACATGTGTAGCTAAAAAATTTGATCAGAATTGGCCGGATCTGTTTCCCAGTGCATCCTACATACCTGTGCATCCTGTCAATCATCCAGGGGTCAACTTGGGCTCCAATCTTCTCGAAAATTTCCCAGACTTTATCTCTTTAATTATCATTTTCGTCCTCCTGGACACCAATAATTCTTATACTATTTCTGCGACTGTACTGTTCTAATTTTTCACAGTGGGCCCTGGCTGACTCCAAGTCTCTCTCGAGAGATATGTTCACCTCAGCTAAAGTAGCCAGCTCTCTCTTACATTCATCTTTCAGCTTTTGAAACTTACTTTCATATTCACTTTCTAAATGACAAATAGCACTATTTACCTCAGTCTGCATGTTCTGTACCAGGGCTCTGTCTGTTTAAGTGATGCATCAGTCTCTTGAATCTCAGCTCTCAGAGTTTCAATTTTACAGTCCAATTCAGCCTATTTGTTGTTTAAATGTTTCAAGATATTTGTTTCCATGCTCTTTAACAAAATTTCCATAGTGTCTTTATCCATTTTCTCTCAATATATGGCCTGGATGGAAATGGATTTTAGAGCTACTCCAAAGCACAACCTGCCATTTGCATTGGCCTTGACCTTCCTCAACAGTGTATATACTTTATTTGAAAAGATGATTTTATTTTATCAAATTTACTGAATCTTTTATTTTATTTCTGTGAATAATATTAAGCATATACTGAAAAGTCCAATGTGCAAAACTTTTCAATAGTGTTTCAAGGGGTAATCTTGAAGATGCCATGTTGTGGCATTATTTTCTTTTAAATTCAGTTTAAACATTTGTGATTTAAAAAATAATAAAATATATGTGTATGCATGACCATATATGAGCTACACTCTGGATATGTAATGATTGCAACTTAGAATTCTGATATTTTAACTTATATTTTCAGATTTTTTTATTACAAATTTATAAAACTTGTGAATAAAAAAAAAAAGAATCCGATAAAATCTATTAATGGAAAAGTGGATATGCTAAAAAAATAGGCTTATATATAAACTTAAATACATTATTCCCTTCAAAGTGAATAAAGGTATTAGTCCATTCTGTCAACTTGCTGTCCATCTGTAAATTTTTCATATGCATCACAGTATCCCAAAACTTTTACTGTTTTTCTTCATAACAGTCTTGTCAGAGTATAAGTTTTGCAATCATATATTTAGAAACTTTAATATAACCAAGTAGGAGGGCCCCTTTCCTCTTAGCTCCTCATATGCTTATATATAAGGAAAAAATGAAAATAGAATATTTTTCATATTTTGCATTTGCAAAAATTTTAAACTTCAGCTGAGTGCCGAGACCGATGGGTCTCTTTTTTAAATAAACAAGTTTATCATTATAGAAAAAAAAAGACTTCAGTGAATTTCATATATGCTTTATGAAAATTTATTTCACAAGAGATTAGTATTAGGTTGCCTTTCCATAAGTTGAATTAAACACTGGTTATTGAACAAATTACTTAAGCTTTATACCTGAAAAATTTTAGCATGACTATTTTAGTGTCAAATAAATGTCATACTGGTATCAGATGAATATATTGCTCCTAAATATGTAAGAAATGTGCATTTTGGACAGGAATAGATGTGTAAATTAACTGGGACATACAAACTTCCTGGTTTTGGCTGTTGACCTCTCTGGTTTGGGATCTTGGACTGTCATGTCTAGTTTGTTGTGCTTCAGGTTGCGTGGATTTAGCGGTGACCTGCTACTACAGCTCAAGAAGATGATGCAGTCAGCACCAGAGCATTTCTACCGGACCCTCGAGACCAAGCTCCACTTTGATCTCATCACACAGCTCAAGTTTGCCAAGGCTCTTGACCAACTGGCTTGAATTTTACAGGTATACAGCTTTTACATTCACAGGCTCTCTTGTTACAGGTATATTATGTAACAGCTTCTAAACATGAATTTATGACATCACCAAATCTACTGTATAGTATGTTATGTGTATATAATGTCCCAGCTTTTACAGACACAGGCTTTCCCTTATAAGATGTTACAGGTATATAATGTCACAGCTATTACAGTAACAGGCACTCCTGTATAAGATGTTACAGGTATATAATGTATGGATTTTCAGTCACAGGCTTTCCTGTATAGGATGTTACAGGTATATAATGTCAGCTTTTACAGTCACAGGCTTTCCCCTACAAGATGTTAAGGGTATATAATGTCACAACTTTTTAAAGTCACTGGCTCTTCTGTACAAGATGTTACAGGTATATAATGTCAAAGCTTTTACAGTCACAGGCTTTCCTGTATAGGAAGTAACAGGTATATAATGTCACAGCTTTTACAGTCACAGGCTTTCCTGTACAAGCTGTTACAGGTATATAATGTCAAAGCTTTTACTGACACAGGCTTTCCTTTAAAAGATGTTACAGGTATATAATGTCACAGCTTTACAGTCACAAGCTCTCTTGTACAAGATGTTACAGTTATATGATGTCACAACTTTAACAGTCACAGGCTCTCTTGTACAAGATGTTACAGGTATATCATGTCACAGCTTTTACAGTCACAGGCTTTCCTGTATAAGAAGTTACAGGTATATAATGTCACAGCTTTTACTGACACAGGCTTTCCCTTATAAGATGTTACAGGTATATAATGTCACAGCTATTACAGTAACAGGCACTCCTGTATAAGATGTTACAGGTATATAATGTATGGATTTTCAGTCACTGGCTCTTCTGTACAAGATGTTACAGGTATATAATGTCAAAGCTTTTACAGTCACAGGCTTTCCTGTATAGGAAGTAACAGGTATATAATGTCACAGCTTTTACAGTCACAGGCTTTCCTGTACAAGATGTTACAGGTATATAATGTCACAGCTTTTACTGACACAGGCTTTCCCTTACAAGCTGTTACAGGTATATAATGTCAAAGCTTTTACTGACACAGGCTTTCCTTTAAAAGATGTTACAGGTATATAATGTCACAGCTTTACAGTCACAGGCTCTCTTGTACAAGATGTTACAGTTATATGATGTCACAGCTTTAACAGTGACAGGCTCTCTTGTACAAGATGTTCAGGTATATCATGTCACAGCTTTTACAGTCACAGACCCTCTTGTTCAAGATGTTACAGGTATATTATGTCACAACCTTTACAGTCACAGGCTCTTCTGTACAAGATGTTACAGGTATATAATGTCACAACTTTTACTGACACAGGCTTTCCCTTACAGGCTGTTACAGGTATATAATGTCAAAGCTTTTACTGACACAGGCTTTCCTTTAAAAGATGTTACAGGTATATAATGTCACAGCTTTACAGTCACAGGCTCTCTTGTACAAGATGTTACAGTTATATGATGTCACAGCTTTAACAGTCACAGGCTCTCTTGTACAAGATGTTACAGGTATATCATGTCACAGCTTTTACAGTCACAGGCTTTCCTGTATAAGAAGTTACAGGTATATAATGTCACAGCTTTACAGTAACAGGCTTTCCTGTATAAGATGTTACCTGTATATAATGTCACAACTTTTACAGTAACAGGCTCTTCTGTACAAGATGTTACAGGTATATAATGTCACAGCTTTTACAGTCACAGGCTTTCTTGTATAGGAATTGACAGGTATATTATGTCACAACCTTTACAGTCACAGGCTTTCCTGTACAAGATGTTACAGGTATATAATGTCACTGCTTTACAGTCACAGGCTTTTCCGTACAAGATGTTACAGGTATATAATGTTATGGATTTTCAGTCACAGGCTTTCCTGTAAAGGATGTTACATATTTATAATGTCAAAGATTTCAGTCACAGGCTCTCCTGTACAAGATGTTACAGGTATATAATATTATGGATTTTCAGTCACAGGCTTTCCTGTACAAGATTTTACAGGTATATCCTGTCACATCTTTTACAGTCACAGGCTCTCCTGTTCAAGATGTTACAGGTACATAATGTCACAGCTTTACAGTAACAGGCTCTCTTGTACAGGATGTTACAGGTATATAATGTCAGAGCTTTTATAGTAACAGGCTCTCCTGTATAGGATGTTACAGGTACATAATGTCACAGCTTTACAGTAACAGACTCTCATGTACAAGATGTTACAGTTATATGATGTCACAGCTTTAACAGTCACAGGCTCTCTTGTACAAGATGTTACATGTATATGAAGTCACAGCTTTTACAGTCACAGGCTCGCCTGTACAAGATGTTTCAGGTATATAATGTCACAGCTTTACAGTAACAGGCTCTCTTGTACGGGATTTTACAGGAATATAACGTCACAGCTTTTACAGTAACAGGCTCTCCTGTTCAAGATGTTACAGGTACATGATGTCACAGCTTTACAGTAACAGGCTCTCCTGTACAAGATGTTACAGGTATATAATGTCACAGCTTTACAGGCACAGGCTGTCCTGTACAAGATGTTACAGGTACATAATGTCACAGCTTTTAAAGTTACAGGCTCTCCTGTACAAGATGTTACAGGTATATAATGTTACAGCTTTTACAGTCACAGGCTCTCCTGTCAGGATGTTACAGGTATATATAATGTCACAACTTTTACAGTCACAGGCTCTCCTGTACAAAATGTTACAGGTATATAATGTCACAGTGTTACAGTCACAGGCTCTCCTGTATAAGATGTTACAGGTATATATAATGTCACAGCTTTTACAGTAACAGGCTCTCCTGTTCAAGATGTTACAGGTACATAATGTCACAGCTTTACAGTAACAGGCTCTCCTGTACAAGATGTTACAGGTATATAATGTCACAGCTTTTCAGGCACAGGCTGTCCTGTACAAGATGTTACAGGTATATAATGTCACAGCTTTTACAGTTACAGGCTCTCCTGTACAAGATGTTACAGGTATATAATGTTACAGCTTTTACAGTCACAGGCTCTCCTGTCAGAATGTTACAGGTATATATAATGTCACAACTTTTACAGTCACAGGCTCTTTTGTACAAAATGTTACAGGTATATAATGTCACAGTGTTACAGTCACAGGCTCTCCTGTATAAGATGTTACAGGCATATATAATGTCACAACTTTTACAGTCACAAGCTTTCCTGTACAAGATGTTACATATATATAATGTCACAGCTTTTACAGTCACAGGCTCTCTTGTAAGGATGTTACAGGTATATAATGTCACAGCTTTTACACTGTTGTGTCATTTAAATGTTTTGAATACAAAAGAGAATTTAATATAAGACATGTATGAAGGCGTTTCATTTGGTTACAATGATAAAGTGAGATGTTACATTTAGATAATAACAGACACAGGCTTATGAGTAGCTTAAGAATCAAAATGTAATAACTAAATAACAAAGTACTGAATATAATTTCGACATAGTTAACAATTAACTTTACAGGAAGATACTGTTATAGCATGGATGCACCAAGTTTTTTGCCAGCATCACTCAGAGAACAGGGATATTTAGTGTGCCACCTGATAACTCTCCAGGTGTTTCTTATTACCTCCACTTAGGTGCAGGGGTTATTTTCTTTCTGGCTTTTGTTTGTCTGTTCACAACAAAAGCCATATAGGGGAAATGAGCTGCCTTGGTGGAGGTCTGCACTCACTGAGTGTAAATTTCTAGTCTTGTGAATTTTGTATACAGACTGGAGGTCTGTGTTCAGTATGTATATTGTGTGTTGAGGGTCTGACATGTCTGTGCTGGTAATGGTCTCATTCATCAAGATGAATCTTCCAGCCATGTATTATGATCTACTTCTTGCTGAGTTGTGAATTTTGTTTTATTTCAGTGGCATGATCATGAGTATGTATCACATATCAGTACTCAGTTCTTGTTTAAGTTGTTAGTTCTATTCTGATGGAATTAAAAATATTCTCATTAAACATTTTAATGTTAATAGGCAATAAAAAAAAACAGAATCTGGCTTCTCTAAAATCATAGATAAAATTTACACAATCCACAGATGAATTTTTCAGTAGTCTTGTCAGCATTTACTGTTTTACTAGAAGTAATGAAAGAAGTGATTAAATATCAATGGTTGATGATTTACTGGTACATCAGTTAGCGTTCTCTCTACAGCCCAGGGGAGTTGATGCACTGGCCAGTGCTACAGCTGCTGTTGTTCACATAATACAGCAATGTGCATGTGCTAATGGTGTGTCCTTTGATTGGGTGTTTTATGGTAGACTTAAAGTGTCTCTTCTGTGCATGTGCCTTTTTCATATACTTAGCCCAGGAGAGCTGATGCACTGGCCAGTGCTACAGCTGCTGTTGTTCACATAATACAGCAATGTGCATGTGCTGATGGTGTGTTCTTTGATTGGGTGTTTTATGGTAGATTTAGTGTCTCTTCTGTGCATGTGCCTTTTTCATATACTCCTAGCTGTGTTTACAGTAGTCAGCCATGTGGTTTTTTAGCTAGTCCTGAAGTGATATTGTACACTGTGTGATGGGCATTCATTTGTTTATTAAAGTGCGGGGACCCTATAATATAAGGATCCTTGTCCTTTTGGTTTTTATGGTAAGGATTATTTTTTTGTTGTTACTGTAACTTGCACATGCATCTTATAACTTGCCATGTTTTCCACCACCAACTTTTTCTGATGGTTGTAACCAAAGTCTGCAGAATACTGAACATTTCCATGTGTAAATTTGGTAACCATAATTTATTTTTATCTCAAGTATTTTGGGCGGGGAGGTAATGTATGTACTTATTAAAATTTCTTATTTATCGTTCATGGTTATATTAATTTTATCTCTTTAGAGTAAGGTCCTTAGTTGCTTGTTATGCCTAACAAGGTCCTTGTTTGCCAGGGTAATGCATGGGTAAATGATAGATTGGTAAATGATACATTGTGTTCATTTAAGTATTACAGTATATTATATTTGTTTTCATGAATTTATTGTTGATATAGCATTATTTATTCATTTGCTTGAGTTGGGACAAAACCCATGTCTTTTTTTGTGGTTGTCATTTGAGACAACAGCTTAACTGCCATATTAATTCATGTAGCATTTATATTTGTTTTACTAATGGTTTTATGTACAATATACATGAGAATTTTTCATCATCATTATAGCATTTCAATTAGTACAAAGGTTTACTCTGTGCAAATTGTAATACCTTCAAGAAAGGCATTGCAGCCTTGTGCTAAATTTGCTCATTTCACTGTCATGTTGCATTATTAGTATGTTACTGTTATGTTTTTAAAGTTAACTATTTTTGTTTGATTTCAATTATTCATGCTGGTTACACAGAATTCTTTTACAGGATGAACCTCTATTGGGAATTGTTTGGTTTATGCCATATATATGCAATGTGTGATCAAAATTAAAAATGTGTCATTCAGTTTGTTATATTCTTATTTTCTGCACTTTTATATCAGGTATACAAGAGAATTTACAAATCTACAACCCAACTTAAGGGAATATTCAGAAGTACAATTTCCATCTTCATTGAAACCCTTTATCTATTGTATGGGTCAGTAGCTGGAAGTGAATAGGGCACTTACATAAATATTTAATATCTGAGATCTGGTTGTGAAGAAAAAAAGTTACAGTATCATGCAGACCAAAATGTGTAAATATGCCTCCCCAAAAGCCAGTTAGCAGTATGGACAGAAAGATAACTTACAGCCAGCTGAACTGAACATTTAAGAGAACTATGTAAATTAAAGGGACCCATTAACATTACAGGCTTATTTACTGAACTTGAAGTACAGTATAAGGTCTTCTAGTTGATATATTATAGTATCTGATAATGATTATTTCTAAAGTTGAATGTTAACTGCTGAGCACAAGTAGAAAATAGCTTGCATGCCACCTGGTAGCTGTTAAAAAAACAAGGGACCCATGGGTCACGCCGCTCAGCTAAAGTTTGAAATTTTTGCAAATGCAAAATATGCAAAATATTCAATTGTAATGTTTTTCATTTATATAAGCATATGAGAACCTAAGAGATAAGGGGCCCTCTACTTGGTTATAGTAAAGTTCTAAATATATGATTGCAAACTAATACTCTGACAAGACTGTCATGAAGAAAAACAGTAAAAGTTTTGAGATACTGTGATGCATATGAAAAATTTACAGATGGACAGGGAAGTGGACAGAATGGACTAATACCTTTCAAGGGAATAATGCATGTAAGTTTATATATAAGCCTATATTTTTTTTAGCATATCCACTTTTTCCATTAATAGTTTTCATCTGATTCATTTACAAGTTTTATAACTTTGTAATAAAAAAACCCTGAAAATATAAGTTAAAGTATTAGAATTCTAAGTTGCAATCATTCTATATCCATAGTGTAGCTCATATTTTGTCATATTATGCATACACATATATTTTATTATTTTTAAATCACAAATGTTTAAACTGAATTTAAAAGAAAATAATGCCACAACATGGCATCTACAAGATTATTCCTTGAATCACTATTTAAAAGTTTTGCACATTGGAGATTTCAGTACATGCTTAATTTTATTCACTGAAATAAAATAAAATATTCAGTAAATTTGATAAAATAAAAACATCTTTTCAAATAAAATATACACACTGTTGGTTGAATGAGGGACAAACAATATCATTGTGCTAATAACTATCTCAGATATAATTTATTACTGGAATTAATAGTCAATTTCACACCTTGTTAAGTTTTTACTCTTCTGAAGTAAGTAATCACTTATCTGATAAACATCCGCACTTTCATAGCAATACACCACTCTGTGGACACAATTGAATGTGCACTTTAATCATTGTAACCCTGGTGGTACAGTACAAAAATTAAAATGTAGCATAGCCAAGAATAAAATAAAATAAAAAAAATTATGACATTTATAGAATAAAATAAAAAAAAAAGTCTCCAACTTTAGCAATTCTCATGTTAGGTGAGTAAATATATTTCCTGATTTTTTAAAAATTGCATTATATTTGGGCCCATAACTTCAAAATAATACCAAATACTGACCCAATTTTTGGTATGTTCATAGAAAATGTATGGAAGAATATGAATTTTAAATATCATCAAAAACAGATCAGTGGTTTTGATATTAGGCAGCCTTGAAGTGTAACAATGGGTTTTTTTATGGAAAACGGAGGTTTTTCCTTAATATCTAGAAGGAACAAAGTTCTAAAGACCCAATTTTCGGTATGGTAAGAGATTTCGGGGACATCTAATGGAATGCAAAATTTTGGATTCGTAGGTCCAACGGTTTAAAACGTGTCTTGTTAACGGACGGACGACAGACAAAGGACCACGACTATAGCTCTGATGACTTATAGCTCCAAGCTCCAAGCTTCCAATGGTGTTTCTTCTTTTACTTTACTTCTCATTGTTTTGGAGTTGTCATTCAGACGCAAGATGAGATGTACAGATACAAACTGACATTTCATATGATGATTTATTTTATAATAACAGCATACACAAAGGAATCTGCATATATATGTAATTTGTTATAATCCAAGCTGAAAATATAATTTACTTTTAACACATTTTATGACCTATTCCCAGGTATACTTCTAGTAAATCAGTGCTCACATATAAGTTTGTGCTAGCTATTCTCGCCACAACTAAAGTAAAATGTGGGTTAATAAATCCTCTAGGTCACCATGTGCACTTGAGAGCGAGTCCCTTTAACAGACTGGCATAACGTACACTGGCATTGTGGCAGTGTAATATAAACGCAGATCCTGTAGGAGGGGACTGGACTCCTCCACTGTCTAACAGGTTCTAATTGGCTGTTCATATGGAAGCATAAAAATCAACATAAATGGATTTTGATATATGACCTGACTGGATTAAAAATGATTTGGAAATCCCCAAGCATCCCATCTCCAGGTGGCCAAGACCAGCTGACCACTAGTTCATGCAGCAGGCTGGAGTAATTCATTGGCACTGAGCCACTGCTGCTTTTATAGCCTATTCATGCAGTTTAAAAACAAGGGACCCATGGTTCATGGCGGTCAGCTGAAGTTTGATCTTTTTTAAGTGCAAAATATGCAAAATATTATATTGTAATGTTTTTCATATATATAAGCATTTGAGAAGTTAAGAGGAAAGGGCCCTCCTAGTTATAGTAAAGTTCTAAATATGTGATTGCAAAACTAATACTCTGACAAGACTGTCATGAAGAAAAACAAAGTTTTGAGATACTGTGATGCATATGAAAAAATTACAGATGGACAGGCAAGTGGACAGAATGGACTAATACCTTTATTTCACTTTCAAGGGAATAATGCATTTAAGTTTATATTAAACCCTATTTTTTTTAGCAAATCCACTTTTTCCATTAATAGTTTTTATCAGATTCATATTTTTTATTTGCAAGTTTTATAAATTTGTAATAAAAAAAACTGAAATATAAATTAAAATATCAGAATTCTAAGTTGCATTCATTATTTATCCAGAGTGTAGCTCATATCAGGTCATATTATGCATACACATATATTTTATTATTTTAAAATCACAAATGTTTAAACTATATTTAAAAGAAAATAATGCCACAACATGGCATCTTCAAGATTATTCCTTGAATCACTATTAAAGTTTTCAGTACATGCTAAATTGTGCAGGGCAGAAGGGAAGCCTGCTAGTAGTGGCCAAGCTGAGCCAAGGCAAGCTGCCGTGATTTGGGTTACATAACACAAGTCAAGGCTGAACTACTAGGTGGACTTGATGTAAACAACACTTGACATGGTGTATGAAAACTTGATTAAAAGCTTCTCTTTTCAATCAATTCCTTTGAAATTTCAGATCTTAAAAGAATAAATCCATATATATATATGCTGTGAAATTTAAATCAACAGTGCTTATAGGGAAAAAAAGTGCCGTAGTCAAAGTTGGACAAAATTTAAGGTACTAATTTTTTTATTTATGCTAATAAATTAAAAAAATTGCAAAATTCAGATCTAATTTTCGGTAAACAATTGAATCTTGATAAAATAAAGTTATATCCCTGAAAAAAAAATCTCCAGCTTCAGCAATTCTCATGTTAATTGAGAAAATATATTTCCTATTTTTTTAAAAAATTGCATTATATTTGGGCCCATAATTTCAAAACAATACGCAATACTGACAAAATTTTTGGTATGTTCATAGAAAATGTATGGAAGAATATGAATACTTAATATGATCAAAAACAGATCAGTGGTTTTGATATTAGGCAGCCTTGAAGTGTAACAATGGCTTTTTTTATGAAAAATGGAGATTTTCCCTTAATATTTCAAAGGAACAAAGTCCTAGTGACCAAATTTTTGGTATGGTAGATTTTGGGGATATCTGTTTGCAAAATTTTGGATTCATAGGTTCAACCGTTTTTAAAACGTGCCCTGTTTACGGACCGCCAGCCTGACGACGGACAAAAGGACCATGACTATAGCTCAGATGACTTATAGTCAGCTGAGCTAAAAATCTGCTGACCTGTCAAGCACAGCTCTTTCTTAATGGCAGGGCTGTAGAGATTTCAGCCATCCAGCTGATGCCTTACCATATCCCATTTTCTGAGATGTTTCGAATTTAAAATGTCAATGTGACACTGATGGGTTTGAATTTCAGCTGAAAGTGAATTCTGTGAATAAAGTTTATGACTGACATAATATGCTTAAATAAATACAGCCAGATAGGGGTGGAGCATTGCATCACATGTTCAATGAATAAAAATACAATATTCTCAGTACCACTGACACTGTATCATGCTTTATAGTGAAGCAGCTATGTAAATAAAATTTTATGCATTCTGGCCTGTGCTGGAATAAATGAGTTAAATAAGATAATGTAATACTAGTGATTGATGTTATTTTGGTGGTTGACTGTAACTTGACAATAAAATGAGCCACCCCCAAAACATGTTCTATTCCATGATATGAACCTGACCCAAGTGGTTTGCTAACTTACACATGCCTCACATGAATGGTGTTGTCCAGTTGTTATGGCCTTGTAAATGAACGGCTGACCTGCAGCCAGATAATGGTCACTTAGCGACTTAATGTCCATGCTATTTTACAGTTGTACATTATCACATTATTAAATACCTACTTTATGTGTATATGTAATACAATTTCTGGAGTATTAAAAGCCTCTCTCATCACTTGATTAAATTGATGTTTTCGACAAACATTACAGGTAAATATAAGTCACTAAGCACCGTAGCATCATGCCCTGGTGATCACTATGACAGCTATGGGTCACTGCCCCTCTTCACCTGTAACCAGGCCTGTATGCATTCACATCGGGCATTCCAGGGAATCCCCCTCCCATCGGGTATGGGGCCCAACCAGTTGATGCAGGAGAATGAGGGGACTGGATCGGAGGTAGTGGAGCAGCACGTGTGGGCCTTGCCCGCATCAGCTCTGACATTTTCTCTGCTTTCACTTTCCTCAAATGCCAAACTGTTCTTTTTTGAATGTATTGTGATACAAAATCTTCCATCTCCAGGTTCCCATCCAGAAAACTGTCGGCCAAATTCTGTGGTAACAAGATTTGATAGAGTTTAATGTTCAGCATCAATCTTAATGTTCAGCATCAATCTTAATGTTCAGCATCAATCTTAGTGGTTCTAGGAATTTAGTGCAATAATCTTTCTCCATGTGGTTTAAAGAATTAACTGACCTGTTAGACAAAAAAACAGTGACACCTACAAAACATGATCTACAAATCCGAATTGGACCCTGCATTTTCTAATTATAGACCAAGTTCTTTAAAGCAAATTATGGTCTACTGTTTGATTATAAATATAAAGTTCAACAATCTGTGACCTGAAATAGGATCAAATATTACAATATGTATGAATGAAGAATCCCATTTCAGGTGCTACAACATAAATGAGTTCATGTCTTTACTTGTGTTTAGAATTTGAGCAGTCAATCTGATGCTGTTATCATAAAGTTGGTGCTGAATGTGGAATTCAAATACATGTATAGATAATACACATGAACCAGTTTATCTAAATGCATGCTAAACCCCTTCCTTAGTACTACACTAAGGCACAGTCATGGACTGTACAAGCCCATCTGTCACACTTCACCACAGATTACACTATCAGAAACCTTACACATTAAATTCAAACACAAACACATGATATCAAGCTGAATATGTTACCTCACTCTCCTCTTCTGACTTGGCTGCCTCTGTCTGTAACAGCGCAAGGATGGTGTCCTGTGACTGCTCTGTAGCCAGGTCATCTACAAACATCAGAATCCCTGACAATACTTGTACAAAACATCAGATTCCCTGACAATACTTGTACAAAACATCAGATTCCCTGACAGGTCTTGAAAACATCAGAATCTCTGAAAGTACTAGTAAAAACATCAGAATCTCTGACAGAACTAGTACAAACATAAGGATCTCTGACAGTTTTGTACAAACATCAGAATCTCTTACAGTACTAGTAAAAACATCAGAATCTCTGACAGAACTAGTACAAACATAAGGATCTCTGACAGTATTTGTACAAACATCAGAATCTCAAACAGTACAAGTAAAAACATCAGAATCTCTGACAGTACTAGTAAAATCATCAGATATAAATTCTGAAATTTGTATAAAACATCAGAATCTCTGACAGTACTTGTATAAAACATCACTTATCAGGTTCTCATAAGAAGTTCTGTACAGGTCAGGAATAACATAAATGTCTGAGTTGATAAATGATACTTTGGTTGGCATCTTGTTCGTGAGAGTTTCAGATTCGTTTTATTCAAGAAAGGGAGATTATCACAAAAATGAAAATTTTGTGAATAAGGCATCTCATCTACACAGGTGAACAGTCATTTATAAAGTAGCTCTTTGACATTATGTGTGTTATCCTCAGCCTGTAGTAGTTGAAAGGCAAAGGATACTTAAAAAATAACATTTTTTGGGGGGTAAGATTGACAGTATAAAAAATATCAGACCTTTCCTGTTATCTGCCTACAGGGAGATAGAGTATGTAAAATAATTCCTAATTTCAAGAAGTTACTTAAAACCTATTTTTAAGCTCCACTTTGAATCTACACATAAGCTGCTATAATTTGTGGTTGTACCATGTGAATTTATATTTTTAAAACCAATTATATTTTTATATAACTGATCTTGATTCTTAGTTCAATTATGCTCTCTTGTCTAGTCAAAAGTGTTTTAATCTCTAAGTATTTTAATGTTTAATCAGTTTATACTGCATAAGATTTAGTCACTGTATAATTTGTATTTTGATAATCAGCTATGTATGCTTTATACTTTATTACTATTAAGAAATGCACATTGTAAAGCATTTTTGAACACCCATTCGGGTGAAAAGAGTGTTATATGAATGTGGTATAATATTAAAAATAATAATAACTTGAATACGGGTAGTTGACAAGCGATTACATGTATCCGCTAAAATCAGAGTGGAACGGGTGAAGTGAGGCATGGATTGAGTGGCAAGGGGAAACAGAGTGAGTAATGCATATTAGCATGGATGTCTGCAGCCGAAATGTGTATGTAGGTTGCGCCACCTACCACAAAATCCAGAAAGCTGTCCAAGTTGTATACATATGCAAAATTTAAGGCAGATAAGTCAAACCACAACATGTATATGAGTGATTTTAGCCTGTGGCAGACAAACAGATGGACGCTATGCAAAAATGGTTGCAGGTGGCGCCACCAGTTTTGTGTATGATAAAGAGCTATGTGGGATCTATACACAAGCAAAACTTTGGCTCTATCAGTCAAACAGTTCCCGAGATATGAGCTTGGATGTCTGCAGCGTAAACTAGAATGTAGGTGGCACCACCTGTCATAAAATCAAGAGAGCTGTCCAGGATGTATAAACCTGCAAAATTTTAGGCAGATATGTCAAACTACTGCCAAATATGAGTGATTATATCCCACGGCAGACAAACAGACAGAAGCTGTGCAAAAATGGCTCCAGGTGGCACCACCAGTTTTGCGTATGATAAAGAGCTATGTGAGATCTATGCACATGCAAATGTGCATAGCTTGGATGTCTGCAGTGTAAACGTGAATGTAGGTGGCGCCACCTGTCATAAAATCAAGAAAGCTATTCAGGATGTACTGTAGATCCACATTTTGTTGCCGCGGCCATAAAATAAGACTTACAGCTGAAAATCCTGACTAATATTTCTCGACAAGGGATGCGGCAATAAAACACAGGTTAGGCTAAATTCAAACATGAACAAGAGGCTCGACAGCCTGCCGAGGCCCAAAGGGCGATAATAGGCTGAGGAAGGAGTGAATACTGAGAACGTATATTTAATGATACTGCATATTTGTATATTAATTTTATTCATTGTTAATTTATAAAATGTAAAACTGATATTTTAAACAGGCTTATATGTAGTATAAAATTTTTCTGAGTCAGTTATAAACCACAGCCATTTTCATGCAATGATTGATAAAAGATCGATATTCACTCGCCAAATTATGCACTCTAACCAGACTAACAGTTGTATCTATATTTGAGTTAGGCTGCAATACCGGTAAAACATTATTTTGAGATATTTCTTGAACAAATCATTTCTTTTAGAATAAACTGTAAAACAAAAGATAACCAAAGACCATACGTTCTTTGGCAATTAAACCTGCGTTCACGTTCAGATACTTCTTGGTTCATCATATTTTCAATAGATGGCGCTCAAAGGTCATAACCTCACCAGCTAGTTCCGTAATATTTTAATATGGCACATTTTGCTAGCAGATGGTTCAGGCACCAGGGTGCATATATTATGATCCGCAGGACCCTGGGAGTACGCATACAGGCTGTGTGAACATCGACGCGGGATTCGTTTTTTCAAAGATTCTGTCAAGGTTGTTTATTGACCGACATTGTATAGAGTGTAAATAAATGTTATCACAAAGTTTACTGTTGGCTTTGATGTCCTATTGAATTTTAATTAGCCAGGGTAAAGCGGCAAGGTACCCTAAGGCCCGCTAGTTCCGTAATAATTTTATGTGGCATGTTTTGCCGGTTGACAGGTTGGACACCACTTTGCATATATTATGATCAGCACAACCTGAGGTGTTCTGGCAATATGATCACCGTCGCAGGTGTCATTTATTTAAATGTTTTGTTGTTAAATGACCAACGATGTATAATGGCTAAATAATATTAAAATGACAGTCGTCCCATACAATGCTTTGATGTCCCATTGAACTTTAATTAGCCAAGTTAAAGGCGCAAGATTCTTTGAAATTCGGTGATGTGTCAAATTAATTTCATGGCCCTACTAGGATTCGTCTGGATGAGTTGTCATAAACCAAACAAATTGTCATCTATTCTAATCGGTAGATTAGGCTGTTTAATCAATTATTAAATCAATTAATTAGCAAAGCCAAGCAAAATGCACAGTTGCAACTGTTTCCCAATACTGTTATGCCTGACTGCATATCAGCATACCGCAGCATAGAACCTTTTTTCGTTGTGTTCCCATACACCACCCGGCAATGGAACGTGGTGAGAAAGTGGTGCGGCCATTAAGTAAGGTTTTGGGAATATTTACTTTAGTGAAGGAGCCTTCCAGATATTTAACGAACATGGGGTGTGGCCATTAGACGTCATGCGGTGGCAAAACGCGGATCTACAGTATATGCATGCCAAATTTTAGGTGAATTAGTCAAACAACCGCAGATATATACGAGTGATTTTAACCCAAGGCAGACGAACAGATGGACACTGTGCAAACATGGTTGCAGGTGGTGCCACAATTTTTTGTGTATGTTATAAAGCTATCCAAGGGCTACATTTGTACAAAATTTTTTTCCTGATCAGTCAAACGGTTCCCGAGATATGTGGGTTTATGTGTGAAAACAGACGCACAAATGGACGCTGGGCAGAGAGGAAAGGTCAGAGGTCAACGGCAATTGGTTAGGCACCAGTTCACATGTGATCCGATAATTGGTGTAAGTTTCGGAAAAATCCATCCAGTAATCTAAGGAATTTTCCGGAAACGAACGCAGCAGCGGCATAACCCGGTCAAAAACATAGTATCCGCAAAACTTCGTTTTGGCGGATACAATAATATACAGGTTACTGAATGGTAACACTGTGAAAATTGAATCCTCATGAAACAATGAAAATGTGAATATCATGAAAAATTGCATTCTGGCTTTTGGCAGAAACCTGTTGACAATATTCATAGAGTCATGATTGCTGTAGAGTTGTTTACGAGGTATGATACAGCATATATAATCATACTCTTAATGCCTGGCATTATGGTCTTAATTTAAAACAAGGGACCCATGGGTCATACTGATAAGCTGACTTTGCCAAACAGAAATTTGTCAAATTTCTAGCTTACAGAGGAGGCTACAGTTTTCAGCTCTGATGACCTATTCAGCCAGAAGGACAGAGGGCCATCACTATAGGTCAGTTGGCTTTAAGTCAACTAAGCCAAAACATAATATAACTGTATAAAGACAACCAAAACATAATATTACTGTATAAAGAAAAATATACCTAGTTTTTCCTTGAGTTTCTCGTACTGTTTCAGGGCCTCTACAGCCTGCTGGTAACTCTGGGACAGCTGTGCTCGTGCCTGAGTCAGACCTGGCTCCTTCTGTAAATTATTCTCAGCTAAATTCTTGTTCATTGCCAGCTGAGTCTCTTTTTCTGAAGGAATATTTTTAACCTGTGAAACAATAACAAATACAGAATATCTAAGTACAGAATATTTTTAAACAGTGCAAAATTAATAATTACATAATATGACATAGTCACATCATTCTACATGTGACCAGATAATCTTATGGCTGACAGTAACATAGCTGTACATGTGACTGGATCATGTGAAGACTGACAATCACATCAAGTTACATCTAGTCAGATCATGTGATAGCTGTCAGTCACATCATTCTACATGTGACAAGATATTGTGATGGCCAAGTCGCATCACTGTACATGTGACCAGATCATATGAAGGCTGAAACATCACTTTAGGTGACCAGACCATGTGAAGGCTGACAGTCAAATCACTCTAAATCTGGCCAGATCATGTGATGGCTGACAGTCATGCCTCTCTACATGTGACCAGATCATGTGATGACTGAGGGTCACATCACTACATGTTACCAGATCATGTGATGGCTGAGGGTCACATCCCTGTACATATGACCAGATCATGTGATGGCTGACAGTCCCATCACTCTACATGTCTAAATCACTCTCCAGTCTTATCGCTTTAAACATGACCAGATCATGTGATGGCTGACAGTAACATAATTGTACATGTGACCACATCATGTGATGGCTGAGAATCACATCACTCTACATGTAACAAGATCATGTGATGACCAAGTCACATACCCGGTAGCTGTACATGCGACCAGATCATGTGATGACTGACAGTCACATGACTCTACATCTGGCCACATCATGTGCTGGCTGTCAGTCACATCGCTATACATGTGACCAGATCATGTTCAGTAAGAATTCAGCAGAGGCCAGTGTTTAGGGAGAGTACCTCTTGGAGGTCGTTGATGATTTCTGTGAGTCTGTCCTCATTATCCAGTAGATTCTGCAGGTCCTCCTTACTGAGCAGCTTCAACATACTGACAGCAGCCTCCTCATCATAGCCTAGAGCTGGTCTCTGTCCCGATGAATACATCCTGCTCCTACCTCCAAATAAACAATGTCATACACTGTGTTATAGGATATACTCACAAAATCTTAATGATTTGATGAGGACCCCAGGAAACATTGAAAGATTTGGAATTAGCATTCTTTCTTGTAAATTTATGAAAGGTCTGTTATTATTTTCAAAATCAATCTTTGATTTAACGGTAAAATAAAAGATTTGTTATGATTAATAGTGTCTTCAGGCAAGGAAAACATACAAGAGATTAATGAGGTTGTAAACAGTATGAGTGTCAGGCCTCTCATTCACAAAGGTTTTATTTCCTTTTTGCAAATATTGTGATTATAAATTTCCACAAACAAAAAGCAAACCATATACAGCTGTAGTAACACCAGAGATGTGAAACCACAACCAGTGCTGGAGGAGGAGGCCATGTATGTTCCTCCCCATGGACAATGACCTTGATAAACAACCTCAAATGTGTTGACAATCTGGTCTATGTTTTGAGGCATGAAGATTAGGACAC
Source organism: Sipunculus nudus (assembly GCA_026874595.1). Taxonomy (NCBI): domain Eukaryota; kingdom Metazoa; phylum Annelida; class Sipuncula; order Golfingiida; family Sipunculidae; genus Sipunculus; species Sipunculus nudus. Next base: position 51,969,124 of record CM049312.1, read on the forward strand.
TGTTTTTGCTTTTTACACTTTATTTACTTTATGTCCCAGATGTCCCTGCTATCATACCATTTAGTGTAACATAAAATGTGACTTAATACCAGAAGCTTTCTTGGTCAGGAATCAAACCTGTCACCTCATGATCACAGACATTGGGTGTATTGTAACCAAGAGTGAAAAGTAAAACGTTGTCCGAATAGTATCAGACGGAACCTGTCAGACGTGTATCAGCCTGGCAGACAGCCTTAGTCAACTATATCCTCGTCAGGTGACGCCAATGTTGCCTGAAGAAACATGGAATGTGGAATCGGCAATCAAATGGCAGTTATGTGGGCTGTTTCTGTTTATATGAGCTTTATTGGTCCATGGGCCAAATGTAAATTCAATGCTGATCCTATCGCAACAAATTTGTTAAGATAGACCTAGGAGCCTCAGCTAAAATGACACCTATGCTGATGACACTGAACTGTCAAAAAGTAGTCAACCAGGTGAGTTCAGCTCTGTCCAGTTCAGCATACAGGCTTGTCTTGAGGATGTACTATCATGGATGACCAGCAACAAACTTAAATTGAATACTGACAAGACTGAAATTGTGCCTGTTGGATCTAAGCCCCCTTCTAAGGATGATTGACAGTGTCAATTAGCATTGAGGGCTGCACAAATTCAGTGAAGTATCTAGGTATTAACACTGATCCTAATCTTTCAATGCATGATTATATAAGAAGTATATGTCGTGCGGCCTTTCTCGAGCTCTGCCGTATAGCTTCCATGTGGCGTTTCCTCTCTACTAATGAGTGCTGCCAGCTCATTTGCGCCACAGTAATATCTCGCCTGGATTACTGTAATTCAGTTCTTGCTGTGTTACTTGCAGAACAAGTCTCTCGGGTACAGATGGTCCAGAATAATGCTGCACGTCTCATTCTTAAGAAGCGTAAGACCGACCACGTCATCCCACTGCTCAAACAGCTCAATTGGCTTCCCGTCAAGTACCGCATACAATACAAAATTGCTGTTTTTTACTGCCATTTTGATGACTCACTTCCATCATATTTATCTGGAAAAATAATAAACTATCGGCCTTTGCGAATGCAGCATAAGCTGGCAGAAATTTTCTTAAAGTAAAAAAGCGTCGGTGAAAGTCAGTGAACATTCCTTCCTTTTCATAGCCCCAAAAGTTTGGGATTCACTTCCCATTACACTTAGAAAATCTCGAACTCTTGTATCATTTAAAGTGACAAGATCAGGAGCAATATTATTCCTATTCTTTCAAACTATCAGTTCAGTTTTGCTTTATACAAAAATTGCCCAGCAAACCACTCCAACACACAGTCTCATTTCCTCGCATACCTCATTGTTGCCCTGCGTGTTGGTAAACAGTTTGTTTACCATAACAAGGCTGCATGACCGGAGGTCCGATTAAGAGGAACAACACATGGTGTTTCAGCCAGTGGAAACATGTATTACATTTTTTCAGCCAAGTCTTTCAGGGCATCTCCTGGTTGACATGTGTTGTGGCTCTGCGCAGCACATGGCCCAATGCACTGTGTTTATGTTGACACCTGTGATCGCGCCCGGTTCACTGTTATTAAAACTCATTTACAGGAGCAAGCAAACGGTTTAAAGGTATTATTTTGGCAGGTACAGATTTATTGTAAAGGAAAGAAGCAATTTATTGTGTTAACTCAACATGCATTAAAGTTAATTGGCCCCCTAAAAACTAATTTTAAAACTTATTTCTTTTGGCAAGCTTTTGGTAATTAATATGCATTTTTTTTCTTGGGTCAGGCACAGGGCGTAGATTTTAATGAAATTGTATGTGAGTATGTGTGTGTAAATTGCGCTGTGAGTCCAACCATATGGGAGAATTGGTGCTATATAAATACTATATATTATTATTATTATTAAAATGACATGTGCAATACTTGTACGCCCCATTGGATTGGGCCACAACACCTATAATTCAGGAGAAGCCCTGAAAAAAGACCCAAAAAAAGCAATTCCTGTGCCCACATGCTGAAACCGTGTATTGCCGTGGCTCAGGGACCCAATACAATTGTCCTGTACAATGACTGAGACGGGCCCCAACTCAGTCATGCATGCTACATAAGGAAAAGTATCTGCAGCATGATCTCCAACCAGGGTCGTGCATAATGAAAGATAAAAAAACAAAAAATTTTGAACCATTTAGACTGGATAATTTACTGCGATGGAAAGACCAAATAGTATATGAAATTTTGGTGGCTAAATAACATCTTCATATAACGCAGTATTTATGATAACTACCTAGAATACCAGATATGTCTAGCATATTATCTTGTCACTTATAGTGCTAACTCCCCATACATGGGTCCTCCATTTATGTGTACAATGATGGAGGATTCAAGGGAGTTTCGAAGTACACACTCAAGTAGTGTGTTTTATGATATTTATTAAAGCCATATTTGACCTTTTTGTGTATTATGTTCACCAGATAAGGCTGGTTTTCGGTCATTCCACTCCTACTTTGAACGGGCGCCTGCAGATACATTACTGATTCACTCGTCCATGACATTGTATGGATGCAACTTATGTAAGGAATGTGAACTTGTGACCATGACAACCAATTTAAGTGCTGTGTGTGATTTCCACTCGGGCACCTGGACCTGTCCCACAAATGCACTGCGGAGCAATTATTGAATCCAGCCTACATAAACGACGTTATTGGCATATACGGACAGATGTAATGATGTTTAGGATTCATTGTGATGGAGAAGTAAGAGGCATGTCGATGTCATATCATCAGGCATGTCATGGCTTATGTTGATTACTACAAATATGAAGGTTCTACATTAAATTTGCATTTGTCCTATTGACCGAAATGTCCGTGCAGCAGAGATATATCAGAGGCCGTGAAGGTCCATGTATGGACTGTGTATACCATAGACGGCACAGAGCTCCTGATATCGCCCACCTATTGTCAACATTGTCTCGAGTCTGTGTCTTTTTGGAAATTGGCTGGTTCTAACGTTAATATGTATTGGCCAACACCAAAGTCCGACGGCTTAAACTGACGTAAATATGTATATCAACAATCACCTGCCAGTACGAAGCCTCTTAGTCTTGGTGTGAGCTGCTTTGTTTTCACTTCCTGTTGTTTTACTTTTAAGGTCACAGGATGCTATTAATATTCATGAACAGGGTCGGTTTACGTAACCTCCACACAAGGCGTCCTGTCGTTGACTTTTCCTGCAAAAAGCGCCTCTGTGCGGAGACTAGGGGGCACTCGGTAAAAAGCCAGGGGCTCAAGGTCGGGAAACGGCAGTTCCCTTACTCCAACCTTTCGAAACAGCTCGGCCGATTTCTGCAAGCCTAGAACACCTCGGCCGATCATCATGCATAAAAGGCGCAGTGGATTCGGCCGAGGTATTCCAAGAGGTATTTTTTCTGAGGGCCTTCATCCTTCGGACCAGCTACAGTGAGCCTCCATCAATTACACTGGTAATGAATTCACGAAAATAATATTGCTCAAATAGAAATTACAAATACGCACGAATTTATACTACAAAAAAGGGAAGGCAAATTTCCCCTGCCACAGTTTAGCCTGTGGATTAAAGAGCTGGCACTGCAGGCAGTTTAGGCATATCCAATTTTATCCTTTGATAAAATTTGATTTGATATCTCCTAGCTGATTGTCTCGATCTGTTTTATTTAACAAATTCCACTACTTGCGTAAATATGTAAGCAGCTGATATGCTTGTCAAATTCAGTTCCAACTTATTGCATACATTATCAATCTGCAGTATACTGAAGACTTAAGGGTATCATTTATTTATTCAAAATATTTATATAGGATAACGGTTCAGTCACGGTGATAAAAACTGTTCTTATAATGTCTTAATCTTAAAATAGAAACCATACCATATGCATACTGATGATACAGTGAACGGACAAATTATACATAAATACATGTACATAAATGTTATATAAACCCATATATAACATATCAGTCAATAATCAAATATGCATCAAAATGCACAAATCCCATTCCCATGGCAAGTAAAAATAACAAATAATTAATTTAATTATACAATCACGTCTAAAGCCGGCCTCCGATGCATCTACCGATTTTTTTTTATTGTCGGCCGATTTTTTTAACCGGCCGGATTAATCTACAAGTTTCCCCGGCTGATACTGTGGTAGCATGGCAATACATTTTGTAGATCTTAGTCGATGAAAAGGGTCATTAATATATGAAAGGAACAGAAAGGTAACTTGGGGCACGCCTATATTAATCGTATGAGCCCGCGAAACTTTACCCTTGAATCGCACAATAAGAAGACGATCTTTTAAATAAGCACCAAACAATATCATGTCTCTTCAGTAAAGCATAACTGGCCCATCCATGGCAGTTTACAGTAAAAAGTGATTAAATATATTAATGTCTATAAATATCATCAGTGAAGGATAAGAGGGCACTTAAAGTAGATCTGTCGGGTAAATACGCATGCTAGTTACACGAAATTAGGTCGTGGTTGTTTATAAATTCAATAACTTGATTTTCTAATAATATTTAAAAGATTTTCGCAATATATGTAGTAATTCAAATGGGCCGATAGTTTTTCATTTCTTTGTGTTTTAACTTCTCTGCTGAGTCAAAGTTCAGCTTGAAGATCTTCCAGGATGTTGATTATAATCAACGGTCTGTGTTGTAATACATATTGTTAAATCTAAACTTGTTATTCAACTTCTGCACGTTGAGGTAAAAATGAAATTTTATGCCTTTTTGACGAAATTTAACCTTAAGAGGAACATAAATTTTTACAATAAAATGTGTATCACCTCACACCAATGGCTTTATGCAAACGTGTTCCGGCAACACCAGCTCGGTCCACGCGCGGTTTTACCAGTTCATCTATTCAGAGTCTCTCCAAGTGGAGAAACGCAGCTAGAGGAAACACCACGGTTGGAAGCTTGAAAAATCTTAATTTGCGAAGTTGCGCGTACGGCCACCAGGTGGGGTGCTCTTTTTATTTTTCGTATTTTTTAGACCGTGACTGGTCGAGACGGGTACAAACTATTTCCACTCGTGTACAGAGGTAAGCAAACGGTTTCAGAAAGAAAATGTTGGCAGCTACCATTGTAAGAAGAACATTGTAAAAAAATCATTATATATACTCCCTGTATATTTGACATACCATGCAGGTATGTGAATAGGAATCTGTAACTGATATTTTTCCTGGGAATTCAGGGTAACTTGATAGTTTGTCACTTACAATACATCTTAGTGCCCTTATAAGGAATCTTACCATTTTGTTTAACATTTAGATCAACAAAAATATCTGGACTGTAATATACAAAGGGATTACAGATGAGCGTTTTTACCCCACGACAAAACTTAATTTGAGGACAAGTGGATTGAACTTTGTTCAGTAACAAAATTATTTTCATATATGCTGGTTGTGGTAACTGGAAATGAGTAATATAATCAAAATTTTTGTTTAAACCCAGTAGTGTAACTGAGGGTTTATATAGTCTATAAGCTTCTGGGTTTTACACAAGGGTCCAAATTTTCGGTATAATTTACTTAAATGCACTATTTTTAATTGCTAATGGACGTCTGAAGAACATATTTTCACAGATGCTGCGGCCTGATTCATCACGATTTCTTTAAACCACTTGACAGTATTGACAGATCAACTGAATAAACGCACAATCCCCCATTTCCTTTTAAATGGACGCCCTTTGCTTGAGTTGTCTCTAATAGAGACACCAGGTGGCGCTCAGTGAGCCTGTTGGAAAGACCAGCGCACCATTGGATTCGCTAAGGGCCAGTCATCAATCGCAGTGTCGACTACAAAAGGTAGCAGGTAACAAGAGCTGGACATTACCTTTCTTTTACAAAGTACTCATGTTTCTACGTCCAGAACATGCAGACCTTGGAACTATAGGCCGATCTATGAGGTCAAAATGCTATGAAATCGGAGCCTGGGTCCTGGCAAATCTTGGGATCACTTAGTTCCATGTTTCCAGTTAGGTTAGGACAGTGCTATTTATAGATGTTGTTCATTGAACTAGCAATTTATGCCCTGCGTATAGGTTACTGAGAATTGTATGCAAATTTAGTTTAATCAATTCTAATTATACTTTCTAGCGCGGTTGCCAGCCACGAACAAAAAAGTGCCATCTAAAGTCTTATATAAGCAGGTTTTATTCTTTAAAATGTGTATATATTTTTTGTAATATTTTATTTAAATAGTAACAATAAAAAACTTTTTTTTCAATCTTGCATGTGAAAAAAAAAACTTTTTCACTCTTGTATGTTTTACTTTTATGCGTTTTATTTTAAATGTCGAAGTATTGTCTAAAATGATAAAATGTCCATTTTTCAGAAAATTTTTGAACTATATAATTGTCACAAAAATATATTAACAACAGTATAGTTCATCATTAAGAAAAAGAAGACTTTTATATGACTTGTCAACTCCACGTGGGGTCCACACAAACCTAAATGTATGTCGACAGAGAAGCATCACCTTTTTTAATTCTGATTGACTTCCAGTGCAGGGTTCTATTTTAACGCTCGGTATTAAAGTCACTTTTTATATAATATACATGAAAAAAAAAGGTTAAGAGCAATAAAAGAGGAATAGAACAAAATTAGACCACGATGTGGATTCATGTGATACAACTCGCACTTTCACTCACATTTTAGTCAACTAACTATAGGAATAAATTAGTCTGCTCAAACAGGTTTTGGCCATTTTCGCAAAATTTATGAAAAAAGGATTCTAGCTAGAACCCAAAAGGGTTCTTCAGAGTGGACTGAGTAAGGAACCTTTTAAGGTTCCAGCTGGAATCTTAAAGACGGGTTCTTTTTGTAACCTCCCGAGGGTTCTTTTATGGAACCTGTAAGGTTCCATCAAGAACCTTTTCAGAGGTTCTGAGAAGAACCTACAAGGTTCTATATGATGGACATTCAATGCAGGTCCATTTTAAAATATACTTCAGCGGATTACACTATCTTTAGAGGGATATCTCTCACAAACTTGTAGACACAAAAAAGATTTTATATTTTGTACATATTTTGAAAACATATTATCTAATTTTTGTTTAAATTTCTTTATTCGATAATTTATTTTTAAAATTAGTAACAGGACATTTAAAACAAAGAATCATTTGTTAATTTATCAAAGAATATAGTACAAGAAAATATGATAGATATGCAATAACAAAACTCCTGAGAAATATTGCGTTGTTTTAGATTTTAAAATCTTCATACTAACAACAAAAATTATATTCATATATAGAAGATCTATTCGAGGGCAATTAGAGGACTCAAAATATGTATATTGTTACGGGGTGACATAAAAGAGGACCTAACTGCTTTTCTAGCGAAGCGGTTGGTACGCCGGATTTGTGCGCCACCGACCTGGGTTCGACTCCCGGATCGGCCAAGGATTTTACCCTCATTTATTTGTCTTCGTAACAAAATGGGGGCTCGTCTAACGTGACGGTTATTTTTGTGGCCCAGGGAATAAGCTCACCAAAGTGTGACTCCTGGGATAATTAGTCTTGTTCTGATAGCAGAACGCGCTTAAGAGGGGGTGTGTTACAGGGTGACATAAAAGCGGACCGAACTGTCTCGCTAGTGCAGCATTTTTTTCTAGCGAAGCGGTTGGTACGCCGGACTTGTACGCCACCGACCTGGGTTCGAATCCCGGATCGGCCCAGGATTTTCCCCTCATTTATTTGTCTTCGTAACAATATGTCATTGGGACTTAATATTAATTTTAATATTTATTTTAAAGCTAAATGGAACTAAGGCAGTTAGACCTTAAACATATGGTCAGTCTCAGATTTCTGATTTATCGCTTTAGCTAAAGAGCGTTGTTATAAGGGTAACATGACTTCAGGCTTGGGACATGCTTTCCGGTGTAGCTGGAAGTTCCCACACCTGTTTGTAAAAATAAATGAAATTTTGAACTTAAAGCCTGAAATTGGACTGGCCCAGTCGATGCAATGGTTAAAACATAATTCCTGCAACCTACAGAGCCATCAAACTTCCTTTGCTGTGTCGCAAGGCTTAGAACAGGTACTGCCACTTCGCGGCAACTTAGATAACTAAAGTAAGGCTCTCTGGACGACTATTTCATCGACTGGTAAACGACACTGGTTATGGGCCGGACTGTCAGCGCCACACATCACCGCCTCGCTGAACTATGGTCTTTTCCAGTAACGTCAGCATAATTGGTGGTCTTTCCCAGAATCAATTTCAAAACCAACATGGTTCATTCAGTCATCGCCTATTGCGGGCTTCATGTTGGCTACTAGTATTCCCATTTAATCAGTCTAAATTTTTTAGGCCCTCGCCTATCTGATTTCGGCGAGATATTCAACACTATAACCCTCAGCCTCAGTGTTAATGTTTATCAGACCATCGCTCTTCAAAGTGGGCCTGTTTAAACAAAATGTAGGACTAACACACTTTGGCTCAGCCAGTCAGCGTGGGATATTCAGGTTTACACGCGACGAACACAGTCAAAATGTAATACATGTACCCGCTGGCTGAAACGATCACGACGATTCGCGTGTTGGCAACTTGGCAGTTGCTTAGTGGAAAAACACAAATGCTTCCAGCTGCTCCTGTCATCTCGACAAAGGGAATATAATTGGACCATTTGTTACAAAATTGTTGCGATAATGTCTTCAATGCATTTACATTTGGCCCAATGTACGTACAACAGAGAAATATCGTAGGACACGAAGGTCCATGGACTACCTGCATACATGATTTCAGTGCGAATGTTACCAAGCGGGTCTAGCTGTCAATTTCCTATGGGAGATCGCTGTTGGTGTTCCCATAGCAACAATGCTATTCACAGGAGGCGTGACGGCCTGATATGCAAATGCGGGGAAATCGTCAGGTCCTCAAAGAGCCATATGACGCCCTTTTATGCAAATATCAGGGATTCACAATAAGGACTTTACAGGGCTTTAGTGATAAGAGCTGGAACTGAGTTATGTCCATCGGTACATGGAATCGCTTTTTATTTAAAGCATTTTATTAGTAAACGCAAATACAAAAGCCCAGGCAGGGCTAGCCTGAAATACTCTTATTAGAATGTATTTCATATTTAAGTGCTTTTTTAGTCCCATTAAAAAAATCAAATTTATTTCAAAATTAATGTGTAAAGCCTGGGAAAAATTCAATATTTTTATTTTAAAAAGTCGATTGTCTTCAAAAATCATTTGTTTTATTTTAGCTTTGTGAAAAAATACAGGTATTACTGTAAGACATCCCTTTAATTACAGGTACAAGACATCAGTCATTTAGCAGAGCTTACAGGTGTATGCATGTGATTTCTACCTACATGCACTATGGAGCGTGTCAGTGTACTTTTTATGCTTACGAAATTTGCTGGTCAGATGATGGGTTGAAGGGGGGAGTAATGGATGCCAACAAATGAAAGTGAGCGTTCTCCTCGAACATCTGCTCCACTTTTCCAGGCACTGGCAGTCCCCATATGCCGGCGAGCAAATCGGTGTTTAGCGAGGTAAGCACGCATCCTCAAGGTCTATGGGCCAATAGTTACTGCAGAGGCTCGGCTAAATGTCACCTATTTTCATTTCTAAACACTTCCTCAGCGCTGGGCATGCTAAACGATCAGGCCTCCAACTACCTGTACCAAGTGGATCATTTGCGGTATTCCTTGTTACCATGCCAACACATGCGTGTCCCTCGGGCCCAACAAGAACAGCAGGAAAGAAATGACGTCATGACTGTTTCTAAAATCGGCCGAGCAGCCGTGAAGTAGGGAAGTTTGTATAGAGAGCAAGTAGATATTCTGCGAGAGTTGCATCGCGCTTTCCGTTTGGTGCAGCAGTGAGAACGGATAGGTATCCATCACGAGATGTCTAAACCCTGGCTACTGCTACAGGTCGTCCTGTGTAGCGTGCCGGCTATGTGAGTACTATTAACATCTGTTTGACCATGACCAGTAAAGAAATGCTAACGCATTACCACGGGGCCTAGTAGGTGTTTTCCCGCTTCCTATATCACTATCAGTTATCACTAAACAGGGCTGCTTTATGGCAGATTACGCCAGCCCGGTTAGAACCTCTGTCCGCACCCTTTAGTAGTTTTCAGTACGTATATCTCTGTGAAGCTATAAATATCCTTCACATGTATTTTAAATTAACAGGTCATTACTTGTTCACATGTGTGGCATACTGAATATAAGCAGACCGACAGATCTAACTTAGGAACTCCTGTATAACCAGATGTAATATAAAATAATTTGGCACACTTAACGTTTATAAAAAGTAAGTAAGATCATACAATGGATGGAACAAACACACATAACTGCGCGTGTACAACCCCGTGTTTACATTGTCAATCTATGACAAGCTTCATTTATAGAAGAATATGATGTGAATGCCTGTGTTGGATCAGCTTTCACTAGATCTTCCACACAAAAAAAAAACCAACGAAAACGGGTAACACAAGTTAGAACATTTCAAGATCAGCCTCGACAGTTACCATGCAGAGTCATTTCAATCTGTGATGTGTTTGTTTTGCAGAACAGTTAAGCTAATTTATGTTCAATCTGTGGAACAGGCTTTTAGAAGAAAAAAATTTTCACAAATTTTAACAAATGAAGTTATATATTTCTTAAATTAATAACCTCAGGTGTCTGAAATTTTAAGTTTTACACCAAAGTGAAAGATGGTTGGCACTCTGACGAAGCTGTCCACGATTCGTTCCGGTGTGAGATCGGCTTTACATCGGGGGTTGAACGGGAAACATTCGGGAAGTGAGACAAAATCGCGTGTTTTTTTTTCACTTCTTCAAATATTTACCGGTGTTTTGGATGTGGGTGACATCGGGATGACACCGGGACGACACTCGTTTAACGTCGGTTACTTGTGAACGAGAATAAAATTCAAGAGAATTTCCATTGCTGATCGTCAGACCTGGCGTATTATCACAACTCGAAGGCAAGTGTGCTCCTGATCCTGCGGGGTTCTGTTTGTGGATCTTATTAAGAAAACCTGTTTGGAAAATGATCACCATAAAAACATCTCTTTTGCGTGTTCACTGCACACAAGTGGACTATACTTGGCTGTCTGCTGGCAAACGCCAGGTAACGCCTTTGATATAATGAAGCTTTTATCTGTGTAAAACATTGTTACTGGTTACACGGGTAGATCTGTACCTGCTCCGCGGAATAAGCTTAGTTACCGCCTGCCGGCCTGCTGGGTTTAGCCGCTGTTTAGCAGGAACCAGCGTGAAGCAAGAACATCTGAAGGATTGGCCATAACTCAAGACATAGTTATAGAATATAATAATGGCGGTGCCAGCTGGCTGATGTGTACCGGGTGCATACCTACTGTATGTCTGGTCATGTATCATCATGCTGCCCGTTAACTCTCTCCATTTAACTTATTTCTTTTACATTTTCACATTATAGTACTAAAATATCATCCTACCTAATGTATAGTTTAAGGGAGAAACCATTAAACAGATTTATAGAGCAGTCCTGCTTTAAAAAAATACAATTGACACTTGGTTTTAGCGTTATATAGATTAGGCGTGTGAGCAGACTCGCGCTATCCTTTAGCAAGGTCACACATACCGCCAGCCACAGATGTGAGGTTACAGGTGCTTGATACTATAACCAGCAGCCGGCGGGCTGCCTCAGCAACTACCACCAACACACATCTATTATGCAGTACACTATATGAATCCAGCGCTCGGGCAAAATACAATGCACTTGATCTGAGCTCTGGTTACACCAAACAAGCAAACAAGCAGCGGCATACCCTGACGGCAATATCTTGCCACTTTTATTTTATGCAACAATCGCTACTCTTCCAGGAAGCTCAAGGTCACCGTGGAGTGATCGTGCAACATTACCAGGATTAGCTTTCTAATTCCAGATAAAGTTAAAAATAGACGCGCCACACAAAGAAGCATCTGCCCTCTCCATCCATGAAAACCCACTTAAAGGCCGACTGATATGTGAATTAGTTTCAATCATTTTGTAGACGAGCTGCTTGGCGTTTTGTTTTTTGAGTCTTTGGTGCATTTAAACTACTGGGCAATCTTAAGTCCAGAAAAACAAGGAGACGAAAGAAGTAGTTCAGTTTATTGTACAGTTTAGTTCCTTTGAAGTTATTCCGTTTTTAAATGTGTGTACAGGATGACATGAAACGTAGATACTAACCCTGGATCGGCCGTTTACAATCTTACCTGTCACAGATAACCTAAAGCCTTGAATTAGCACTGAACGAGAACCAAGTCTTCACTGAGCCCATATTTAATAATATCTTTGTGACAGACAGTAATAAACCTAAAGGAAGCAAATATCTTTTTTTGTCACATCGACATCCATCTTATAGTTTTCTTAGATAATTCTAAAATCTTTTAGCCGCCGCAACCGTTTTTAAGGGTTTTTAAGGGCTTCAGACCAATTTTTCGGCCTGGACCGCCCCACTCCCTTTTCCGGACCTGCATGGGGACCTTTTTTTTAAGTTTCGTCATTAGCCCTCCTGGATTGGACCCTCCTTTTCGTAAATCCTTGATCCGCCCCTGGATTGATCAGATCCTGGACACCAGCAGTAGAACACATATTACAAACTAGATATACATGAAGGAAATCATGTGCCGTAAATATATTTATGAATTGTTCAGGTACAAGTATACCATGTTATCAGGTCTATCTCCCAAAGTCATGCAGGTGTTCTTGAATCAGTCTGTATCCCAGTTTCAGTAAATTTTTCTCTGAGCTTGATAAATGCATTTTCACGAACATATATACATATTGCTTAATTTATATAGTCAACATGGATCGAGAGATCGTTCAGTCTTATGTTATTCAGCACATTTAGTCTTCTATTCAAGGAGTTTTCCTGTTTACAAAGGACGATTTTTCCTCTTTACAATTCCTATCTTTCACATTGGCCACTCTTTATCCTTCTTTACAGCTCTCAACAGAAAAACCTGTTTAAACATTAGATTTTGTCAATCAATGCACCTTCTGCTTTGGTCTTATTAAGATAAAGGCGTATGTGATCTGTCCAGTTCACCAAGGACAACATACAGACAACCAGCACGATGACAATACTAACTACGCATGGAATCAGTTGATCTTTCTGGTTTGTGCTGCCGTAGAATATTAAATGGAGTTGTGATGTCTCGATGTAAATTCCGGAAGAAGTATAAAGTGTTAACATAACCATTGTCCTCCATAACCCTTATATTTTTTGCTTTGTTGTTTCAGTACAGCTGACTCAAAACAGAGCTAAGGGATGGTCCTTATATAGTCCGTGATCCTTACCTTCATTCTTCAAGACTCGTATCTACAAACAGGACAATTCTTTAGAATTCTTTGGAATCGTGAATTTACACATATTGTGCGAGTTATGGTGCGAACATTAGAGGAAGACTAAATTAAGACGCTGATGTTTCAAAGGTTCCTTGTTATATTTTGGCATTTCATCATAAAAGTAAAAAAGTGAAATCGTTGGGTTTCCTTTCTGCCCTCCTTATGTTATATGTAAATTTGATAAATAGTGTCGGAATCATCAGGGTAGAGGAAACATGGTTTATATATATGGAATCAATTATATAAGAACGGAATAAACTGGCATCTCCTGTGATTTTAAAGCTACAAAGCACAAGTAATTAGAATTATACGGCATTTTAGTTAATTCTTTCAATTTCATAGCTAACTGACAACAAGATTGATTAAAATCCAGTGGATATAACCAATAGCGTCAATTATCTTCCAGGGTGGGTGGGGGGCACATTCACACACATACATATATATACCTTTATAGCGACTGTGTGACACATGTTTAATATATATGTATATACTAAATCATATTTCAAATATATAAGAAATAGGTAAAGGTTTTAGAAAAGGTATTATGTTTCGAGTATAGGTCAAATCTAAACCAGGTTTAGATATAACATTTCATAGTTAACTCATAAATGAAACCAAAGTCTGTAATTCTGTTGATTTATTAATTTCATCTGCAATATATAACATTGTACTCTGAAAAGTGGGAGGTGGGGGGGGGGGGGGGTGATTACATTGACCATCCCCTTTGCCAATGGGGGGGGGGGGTAGGGAGGAATATATACCCCCATTACCCTTATATTGACGCCCCTGGATATGACTTTATGATAAAGAGCTTTCTCAGCTACTGCTTACATATCAATGGCAAACTGAACGCATGTAATTGAACAGTCGGCAGAAATGTAGTTAATTGTAAGCGGTCTGAGTGCCGAGTTAGCGGGGCTAGGTGGTCCGAGCCAGGGAAAGGCGATGCAATAGTGGCGCTGAATCCTGATCAGCCGGCAAAATAACCGCCAGAGGAAAGTGGTGCCTGCCCCACAGATGCGCCGCCAAACCTCGCCAGTTGGCCGTTGTACGTCAACAGGCCGCAGGGCTGTTATTTGTACTTCTCCGGACTCCGTTTACTTGGTAAGCCTCACCTAGCCTGAGCTGAGGCGTTAAATGGCACCACAAGGAGTTTAATGATTATCATAACAAAGCTACACTAAAAATACCCTCACTCTCTGTATGTAAGTATGTATGTGTATTGGTGTGCATAAATGTACGCATGTGTGTATGTATTTCTTTATTTTCGTCGTTGCTGGTATACGGAGATTTGGCTGATACAATGTTTATAAACGGTCGACGACACAGACCCGGTCTCTCTTCTGCCATTCAGCCAATCATATCATTAAATATATCTATGAATACTCGACTCAATCTTTAGGCACTGATGTGACCTGCTTTGACCCAAGTCATGCGGAACACTGCAATACGATGGCCACCAGTAGCATCAATTGATCTTCTAAGGTGGGTGGGGGGATGACACACACACATATTTAGATCTGTGTACACACACACATATTTATAGCGTCTGTATGACACATTTCAAATATATATATATATATATATATATATATATATATATATATATATATATATATATATACTTATTCACATTTCAGATATACTACAAATAAATATAAGGTTTTAGAAAATAAGATTATTCTGATTCCAGTATAAGTTAATTCTAAACCACGTTTAGAAGTTCAAATGTTCAACTTCTTTCGGCTCACATGACCATTTGATAGGCATTCATATTTTTGTCCTGACAATCTCGTGATTGTTAGTGGATTAGGGAAAGATGTGTTCATTGTTTAAAAAAAAAGAATGGATAATCAAGCAGCTATTGTTAAGCATGCGCTATACAAGGGAACGTTTTCATAGACCTGTACATCGCACTGTCATAGCAGGTTATTTTCAGCCTTTTATATCGTAAATAATGGATCAAGACTATCAGGCTTAAATTTACAGTGCAGGATATCAGGGAACCCAGGCGTTTCAGAGTCGGAAATGATGTGGAAACAATCAAATGAATGAGCAATGGCACAGAAGAAGAAAATGAGCCATAGTTTGTGAAGATAGGAACAATAATGACAAAGTTATGATCGAATTTTTTTGACATGTTTAGATGCCCTTGACTTTGAACTTCGACCTATATATATACACATACAGCCTCAAGAAATCGTCGCCATATACGATATGTATAAGTTACAAAGTGGTTCCTGCAAAACTGTGGCCTGTAAAATGCTAAATATAAGACACGAGAACAAGCAAGAATTCGAAATTCAGGGCTACTGACAAACAGACACACATACTGACAAAGTGACACATCTGAAGTAACAGATGACTAGATAGGCTTATGGAGACTGTGAAGAGGAGCAAAATGATCTATGGTTTATATAGTTAAGATTTATAGTTTTGGGGATATAGCCAAACAAAGATATGTTGTAGTTTTTCGCGTGCAGCACCCCTAGCGGCTGCTTTCCGAAAATGAAATACTACTTTCGAGATATTAGTATAAGACAAAAGATGTACCAGTTTCAATAGGATTCCTGCAAGGATTTTCCGCCTGTAGAATGCTAATTGAAGACGCAAGAACCAACAAGCTACCGAAATTGAGGACTACTGACAAACAGACAGATATACTGATAAAGTGACACATCTGAGATAACAAATGACTAAATAAGCTTATGTAAAAGGTAAAGAGGAACTAACTGAGTTATAGTTTTTGTATGTAAGGTTTATATTTTTGGAGATATGGCCAAACAATAACATCTTGTTGTGTTTTGAGTGCAGCGTCCCCTAGCGGCTATTTTCTAAAAATGAAAAAAAATCTCCTTCGAGGTATTAGTGTTTAACATTAGAGGTACCAGTTTCAATTGATTCCTGCAAAACTGTGGCCTGTAGATTGCTATTTGAAAGATGCAAGAACCAGCAAACAGGCGAAATTGAGCGCAGCTGACAAACAGACAGACATACTGACAAAGTGCCACAAGATTGAGACCAATCGACTTTACCAGGTAATGGAGAAAATCCAGAGGGAATAATTGAGTTAAAGTATGTGATGATAAGTCTAATATTGACGAAGTTATGACGAAAAGAAACTTTCGACGTTTTTTGATGACTTTGACCTTGACCTTTCACTTATATTGACAAGAATCAATAGGCCTCGGGAACTTTTGGTTTTCTATCAACTTTGTGAGTTTAAAAGCAATCGCTGCAAAACTGACTAAAGACTGGAGACAGACAGACAGACAAACATCGTTACAAACGACAAACGCAACTGTGAAATATTCGTGACGAAATCGAAGATTTCCGGGAAGCAAAAAAAAAAAAAAAAAAAAACACACATTTTGAGCTTGAAAAGTAATCCCCAAACTTACTCATGGATGATTACATTGTAGAACTTCCTGAGGCCGTCCTTTGTGACTAAAAATTGACATGTGACATGCTGTTTTTAAGTGTGATGGTCATTTGAGGTCGATCTTTGCCTCTTTACTGTGTAAAAATATATTGGTTATATATTTGAATAAATTTATAAATTGATTAAAGAATTATCCTTTTTCAGCCATTTAGATATTATTTATGAATCATTTTAAGGATAATATAATTACATAATTCACACCAGGGAGAAAATGACATCAGATTCATACAAAGAATAAAAACGACATAAGCTATATTTTATCAGAAAACTGCTATTTGTCGCTCTTTGGGTTTATAACCCTTTATCAGATACAGGTATAACTGAAATCCTGTGACCATATCAAAGCCAATTTGCCATGAGATTTAATGGCTTTATTTCTCAACTTCAGCTATTAAATCATTAGGCTTTTCCCCTTTTTTAGCCCTCAGCCCTTAGGCTAATGGGCTATTGTCGTCACCCAAGCTGTCCGTCCGTCCGGCGTCCGTTAACTTTTACCTTGTGAGCGGGATATCTGGAAAAGGATTCACCGTCAGAATTTTATTTCCTCGGTAAAGATGTATATCGACAAAATCTCGGTCAAGTTCGAAGATGGCTGACCTTGACCTATTTTTCTACATTTTAGAGCTGATTATAGAAAAACACTTAGATGCTTATTACTCAGGAACCATTTGGTGGATTTTCACAAAACTTACTTTGATTATTGGGACTGATAGTTTGTACCTGCTACACAAGTTTGGTGGCGCCACCTACAATTTCTGATTTTAAATGAATTTTTATCGGATTTTTCAACTTTGGGCTTGTGAGCGGGATATCTCTAAAAGGATTCATCGTAGGAATTTCATTTTTTCGGTGAAGATGTATATTGACAAAATCTCGGTCAAGTTCGAAGATGGGTGACCTTGACTTATTTTTCTACGTTTTAGAGCCGATTATAGAAAAAAACATTTAGAAGCCTATTTCTCAGGAACCATTGGGTAGATTTTTACAATACTTACTATGATCATAGGGACTGATGATCTGTAACTGCTGCACAAGTTTAGGGGTGCCACCTACAAATTCTGATTTTTAATGAATTTTTCGGGGACTTTTCAACTTTTGCCTTGTGAGCAAGATATCTCAAAAAGGATTCACAATAGGAATTTTATTTCTTTGGTGAAGATGTATATTGACAAATTCTCGGTCAAGTTCGAAGATGGGTGACCTTGACCTACTTTTCAAGGTCACAGAGCTTATAATAGAATAAAACTTAGAAGTGTATTTTTCAGGAAGCATTTGGTGGATTGTTATGAATCATGGTACATACCTCTCCATTTAAAATTTATAACTGAGACATGTACAGATATACATCCATGTGAGAACAGATATTTAGTACTTGTTACTGTTACCACCTTTAAGCACTGTTCTTTTGGCTGAGGGCTTTTGTCAGCTTCTGCTGATATTCTAGTTTATTACAGTATTACTCTTATTTCAAAGTTTTCTATTCTTGCAGTATTGGTTGTTAAAGCGTCCCAGACCTTCAAGAAGGGGGAAAAAAATCTTGTAAAAAAAATTAATCTCCTGCTGCTATTTTGCATACACATCCCTGTGTTTCTGTAGTTCCATAAATGTGTCACCTAGTAACTTGTTCATAATTCTAGAATGGTCATATTCATATTGATATTTACTGATTTCACGTGTCAAGTGTGAAGAAATGTTTACAATAAACACAGGACTTGTTCAGAATCCGGCGTTCCCGGATGAGGCTGGGTGATAGTAAACACTGATATATTTATATATAATAAAACAACATTCATTTAATTTACATTGTTACAAGAATGCAGACTCCCACCCATGTACGTGCTCTGTTTTTATGGCGTGAAAATGGCGCGTGTCGGGGATCCATTGTTTTTATGGCGTGAACATGGCGCGTGTCGGACTTCCTCGGCTGTCAGGCAGTCCGGCCGTCTCCGTGCCGGGACTCGATGTTATGATTACATGTCACAACTTCAATATTTGTACCACTGAAGAGAACATTAATAACTCCGGCAGACAGCGGAACGTGTATACAGAAGGCATCTGTTCAAAACACAGGTACACAAGAGATGTCGATGCAAATCACGCAACGGTTCCTCGGTCACATCACGTAACAGACATATAGTAAAAGGGTTAACTTCATTTTTTTCCTCAATTGCTGACCTAGTGTGCAGAGCCGTCATTTTCGTTTCTGACTGGAGCTTAAACTGCCAAAATTCTTTAGGTAGTGCATATCTTTGACTGTTCTACATTAGTTCCCCCTAGCGGCCGACTCGTAATCAGATTTGGGGATAGAGTCATCGTTTATGTTTTATGTGATAAAATGAAAATAAAAACCATTAATATAAATAATAAACTTTGAATACGTTTCTCATATTATTACCTGCACACTTTCCAATTTTCATTTATTTCTGCGTACACATCCCATCCGACCTACTAAAGAAATTCTTTCTTATTTCTCTTATTTCTTCCGACATGGCAGAAATAGAAACTTTACAAGAACAATGAAAATAAGAAAATTCGGTGTTGCGCTTTTTTTTGTTTTAGTGTAGTATTTTAAAGCATGGGTCCAGTGCAAAAGAAGCAGCTTCATATTTTACAGGAAAAAGCATTCTTCTTTTCTTTTTTGTATTTTGTTTTGGACAAATGTATTCTTAAAGAGAATGGTTGATTTAGCATGGAATATGATGACATGTATCCAATGACATGTAACTTTTTATTCCTATAACTGATATTTCTACATTGAAAACAAATAGTCATCATCATTTAAAGCTTGTTCCATTTTATAAAATTAATATATGTCAATTTGGATATGAAATAAAATAAATAAAAGATGCATTCTTGTGACATCTTCAGCAGATGATAACTATATGAATGGAGACTAAATATAAAATTTGTAGTGTCATATAGCATGCACTCTTCAAAAGTGTTTGATCTTTATAGCACCGATCGCCTTCAAAGTTTAATTCACAACACTTGCTTTCTGCAAACGCGTATATAGTCGTTAGGTTGTATGGTTTAAAACCACGTGGCCTTTTTATATACATCCACAAGCAGCTGATTCCGTTTAAAGAAATATCTATTCCATAAGATACTTCTGTAAATCGGGAATTTTCTTAAACCAAGGATAAGTACTATGACGGTGATGATCTGATTATCGGTTGTCAGCTTGAGTGTCACCTGCATGCATTGAATCATAGAGAACAAGGTTCACATGCAATACTCTCCGGCTATGCCTGAGTCTTTGGTTTGATATTTTGTACCTATAACAACTGCATAAAGTTAATTGAGCGGTAAAGCTGTGTCCCAATAATTGTCCATGTACATAACTGTGCATGGGTCAGCTGTCCCGTTACACTCGAACTGAAATATAATGTGGCGGCTTCTTACGACATCATTCCTATTATGTTGAAGAATATTTGATTTGACATGAGTGCCCCGTTCAGCCTGTTAGACCGCGCCTTTACTGGTCATGAAGTAAGTAATTGAGAGTTCGGTAATTCAGCTTTATTCAGCCGTGAAACAAGAGCAAACGTGAAAACCGCGGTGACAGAAAACAGTATATATACCAGCATGATCCGATTGGTACGTGGGTCATATATGTCGGCAGACGATATATGTAACACCTGAACGCTACTATGACATAGGAAATGAACAGTTTGATATTTGTTAACCAAAATACAGTACAAGAGTTCTTGACACATCATTTGTTAAAAACAAAATTACGATTCAGAAGACCTCTGCTACAGTAAAATGTACGCACTTTTCAAATGCTTTCCGTTGTATAACTTAAACAAGAAAATTATGTATCAAACAGCTGCGAGGTCGATAGACTCATCTCTGTCTGTCTGTCTGTCTGTCTCTCTCTCTCTCTCTTTCTCTCTCTATTTATATATATATATATATATATATATATATATATATATATATATATATATATATATATATATATATATATACCTCTGTATTCAAACGCCGGTAATTAATATTTCACTAGGTCTATAGATATTAAACAAAAAATGAATCGTCCAGCATTCCTTTTCCTTGCGTATGTGAGATCGAGGAATATGATGACGTCATCTTATTTGCGAATCCCGCCCTTTTTGTAACAGTGATGGCACGTTTCATCAGATTTCGTCAGCACTGTTGTCTGCCGTTTAGCCACACTTTACGGTAATAGGCATGGCTAATACCTACACGCGAGAATGTGCCCTTTTGATACAGACAAATATAAAATCAGCTTCAAGAAGCTCTCCTAGAGCCCAAACCACATCAAAGGACACTCCTACAAAACAAACCATGAGATGAGGCTGTCTGTTGTATTCTATGGTTTAGCGTTAGATCAAGCTAGCGGCTCAGCCACGCCAGGTTCAGAGGCAGAAACTGGGCGGGGACGGCATCAACATCTGGGGGCTTCCTTTTACATGCTCTGCCAAATCACAAAAACACTCAGACCAAAGTATCTGTTTCACGTTACTTTATGTATATCAGTCTGATCGCTTCCAGGATTTTCTGACTCCGTGTCCATGATACTGACATGTGGTGAAGTGAAATAAAACTGTATAAGATGGAGGAACCGATGTGATCCCCGGCCTCAGATAACGATTTGTTGACTCCCCGTTACGCAGGGCCAGATATCGGACGCATACACAAAAGCATGGACCTATTCCAGAACCATATCCCAGAAACGTTTATTAAAAACATACCATGTAATGTAAACAGTTGCTACATAAAAATTTTAATTTCTGACAATGTGAACATTTCGGTAATTTCTTTTATATATTTTTACTAGTAGATTTTTACTGTAGATAACACGTACTGTAGACTCTGCTTGTTAGGGAGTGTAGGTTTAGAAATTCTATTCCCACAATGCACTTGGGGTTCTAAATATAACAGCGGCGTATGTATTAGAAGAGGGTAATGTAGTCTTATAAATGCGTTGGAAAAAATTGTTTCAATTAAGGCAAATTAAATAATCATAGCTAGGTTTTGGTATGGTGACGTCTTCACGGAATAAGTAATATTTGGTAAGCATGTGCACATGAAATATAAACAGAAGGTGTTTCTATGAAATGTAACAAATTTTAAAATTTGACATTAGAGATAAGTAGTACCTTCCATCCTCGAAATTCCCAACTGGAACAGGTTCGTTTTGAGTAGAAACGACCTCTGGCGGTGGGTCGTAGATTACTGTTACCACGCATGCTCTACAGGAAATCGCCGACACTATGTAGATGTTCGTTCTTCGCTTTGTTGTCTCTGATGGCGTGATTATTTCCTACAAATATCATGCAGCAGGCTGACTGTATCCACCAGTTACTATAAAGTCGACTATGTTCATCAGTTATTATGGAACAGGCTGACTGTGCCTGTCTATTACTGTGGAACAGGCAGACTTATGACCATCAATTACTTTATAACAAGCTGACTTCGTTCATAATTGATATGGGACAGGCTAACTACGTCCATTAATTGATATGGGACAGGCTGACTAAGTCCATTAATTGACATGTGAAAGGCTGACTTAGGGGCGTAACCAAACCTGACCGTCCTGGGGGCAGGACTCCAGAGGTTCTCCGATTCTGTACTTCTTTTTTCTTCTCCCTTCCCTTTCTCCCTTTCTTTTCCTTTTCTTTTCTTTTCTTTTCTTCCCCTTTTCGTCTTCGTTCCCTTTCTTTTCTTCCCTCTTTCCCCTCTTTTCTTTCTTTCTTTCTTTTTTCCCTCCCCGATTTTTTGCCCCCTTCCCATTTTTTTTGCCCCCATCCCGGCCACTCCACTGGTTACGCCACTGGGCTGACTACGTCCAGTAATTTAAATGGGACAGGTTTGCTACGTCCAATAATTGATATGTGACAGACTGACTACGTCATTTAATTGATATTGGACAGGCTGATTACGTTCAGTAATTGCTATGGGACAGGCTGATTACGTCCATTAATTGTTATGTAACAGGCTAACTACGTCAAGTTATTGCTATGTGACAAGCTGACTACGTCCAGTAATTGATATGTTACAGACTGAGTCAATTAATTGATATTGGACAGGCTGACTACGTTCAGTAATTGCTATGGGACATGTTGACTACGTCCATTAATTGTTATGTGACAGGCTCACTACGTCAAGTAATTGCTATGTGACAAGCTGACTACGTCCAGTAATTGATATTTGACAGGCTGACTTTGTCCAATAATTGATATGGGACAGGCTGACTACGTCCAGGGATTGATATGTGACAGGCTAACTACATCCATTAATTGATACGGGACAGGCTGACTACGTCCATTAATTGATACGGGACAGGCTGACTACGTCCATTAATTGATATGGGACAGGCTGATTACGTCCATTAATTGATATGAGAAATGCTGACTACACGTCCATTAATAATTATGGAACAGAGAGATCCTGTCTTAGATCTGATATCCTGTTGAACAGGGTGTTCATGTCATACGATTAATGTCGAAAAGGCCGATGAGGTCCACCGGTCCACGATGGAATGGCTAAGTTCCATCAATAGCCCAGGGACAGGCTGATTACGTCCATCAATAGCCAAGGGACAGGCTGATTACGTCCATCAATAGCCCAGGGACAGGCTGATTACGTCCATCAATAGCTCAGGGACAGGCTGATTACGTCCATCAATAACTCAGAGACAGGCTGATTACGTCCTTCAATAGCCCAGGGACAGGCTGATTACGTCCATCAATAGCTCAGGGACAGGCTGATTACGTCCATCAATAACTCAGAGACAGGCTGATTACGTCCATCAATAGCCCATGCAGGGACAGGCTGATTACGTCCATCAATAGCCCAGGGACAGGCTGATTACGTCCATCAATAACTCAGAGACAGGCTGATTACGCCCATCAATAGCCCAGGGACAGGCTGATTACGTCCATCAATAGCTCAGGGACAGGCTGATTACGTCCATCAATAACTCAGAGACAGGCTGATTACGTCCATCAATAGCCCAGGGACATGCTGATTACGTCCATCAATAGCTCAGGGACAGGCTGATTACGTCCATCAATAACTCAGAGACAGGCTGATTACGTCCATCAATAGCCCATGCAGGGACAGGCTGATTACGTCCATCAATAGCCCAGGGACAGGCTGATTACGTCCATTAATAACTCAGAGACAGGCTGATTACGTCCATCAATAGCCCAGGGACAGGCTGATTACGTCCATCAATAGCTCAGGGACAGGCTGATTACGTCCATCAATAACTCAGAGACAGGCTGATTACGTCCATCAATAGCCCAGGGACAGGCTGATTACGTCCATCAATAGCTCAGGGACAGGCTGATTACGTCCATCAATAGCCTAGGGACAGGCTGATTACGTCCATCAATAGCCCAGGGACAGGCTGATTACGTCCATCAATAGCTCAGGGACAGGCTGATTACGTCCATCAATAGCCCAGGGACAGGCTGATTACGTCCATCAATAACTCAGAGACAGGCTGATTACGTCCATCAATAGCCCAGGGACAGGCTGATTACGTCCATCAATAGCCCAGGGACAGGCTGATTACGTCCATCAATAGCCCAGGGACAGGCTGATAACGTCCATCAATAGCTCAGGGACAGGCTGATTACGTCCATCAATAGCCCAGGGACAGGCTGATTACGTCCATCAATAGCTCAGGGACAGGCTGATTACGTCCATCAATAGCTCAGGGACAGGCTGATTACGTCCATCAATAGCTCAAGGAAAGGCTGATTACGTCCATCAATAACTCAGAGACAGGCTGATTACGTCCATCAATAGCCCAGGGACAGGCTGATTACGTCCATCAATAGCTCAGGGACAGACTGATTACGTCCATCAATAGCTCAAGGAAAGGCTGATTACGTCCATCAATAGTTCAGGGACAGGCTGATTACGTCCATCAATAGCTCAGGGACAGGTTGATTACGTCCATCAGTAGCTCAGGGACAGGCTGACAATGTCTATGAGGGACTATACACAGACTAGTCGTGTGAATGTCCATCCGTGGCTGTATATCCGTGGCCCTGAGCTTACTGAAGTTACTTATGTAACAGGCTCTAACATTTTACATCTCCTAACTGTCTCATTTTATCAGTAAGTCTCCTTTTGTTAGTGGCCTTTGTAATTAGAGGCACTGCATGTTACACCCCCGTCACACGAGAAGGCGATCTCGCTGCGATCACCGAATTGGGGCAGATCGCCGTAGAGCGCAGCTAGAGTGGCCTTAAGTTTTCATAAGCTTCGTGGGACCGAGATAGTGTCGTCTTGGGTCGTCATATGGTCACCATGAACGCTATGAGTGGCGACCAGTTTTGAACATGGACAAAATTTCCGCTGCGGGGTCGCCGTGGATTAAAAGCGCAGTCAGATCGGAATTCGATTGCCATCAATGTCCCAGCAGCGCAGTACCAGCTTCCATTCACTACGCTTCGGCATTTTGAAATCAGTTCGGCAAAGTCAAAACAAAAGGCCTCACTCACACCTCCTGGGGGGTCTTCCGGGGCTGCCCTAAAACACGGATCGCGGAACAGGGGCTAAAATAAAAATTTAACAAATCGCATTTGTTGAAATACGTTTATTACAATAAATTATGTCATGAAACATTCACCCAATTAAAATATTTACACAATATATATATCTTTGTTCGTTTTCGTTCCGTAAATTATGCTGCTGTCACGCGTTCCATGTTCCGTTCCGTTCCGTGTTTCCGAAGCGTAGTGAATGTACCAGCTTCCTGACAGCGCAGGTCGATCGCCAGTAGACATGGTAGCATCCGTCTATCCGTTTCGCTCCTGCTGCCTCCTTTTGGCCACTGCCAGCTGTTCGTGGAGCAGCATGATCTGTTGGCCTTGCAGACAGTCCAGTTGGAGCATGTAATTTCTGTCCATGCTGACATGTGTGGCTTCACTAAACTTTCGATCAACGGTCATGTTACGTGTACTAGTCAACAATGGGGACCATGGCAACCACCGACTGCCAGTCTGAAGCAGCGCTGTAGCATCTACCAACGCGCGCAGTTCCGTCGTCTCGATCGCAGACGAATCGGGGGCCGGTTGCTGCGGGATCATCATGATCGCATCCCTGTCGTGGACTGAGCTCTTCAGTGGGTAGTAGGGACCTCATGCGGACGTAAGGGGAACGCAGTTTGGTCATTAACGACGGTGTAGCAGCGCCATACAACATGGTAGGAACGGCATAAAACGGTCGAAAATTGTAATTGTACACGTCGTGCAGGCAAATTGACCGCGGCATAGCCGTCACACATGGACGGTTTTTCCCATGTTCATGGCGATCAATGCCGATCTGCTAGGTCGCCATAGTCGCCCGTAAGGTCTCCTTCTCGTGTGATGGGGGCTTAAGGACTGCTAGTCGGCTAGAAATTATATTTTGTCTCCCAGTGAACAATGTTGTTTTTTTTTCAGCAAAAACGTCTTTACGTTACAGGGAATTCAAGAAGCTATATCGAGGATGTGTGTTCTATAAAAATTAATTTTATAATGAGACACAAGTTCAAGACATTGCTCTCACTGTTGTTCAAGACTTTCCATATACGACCTTATTAAAAAACATAACCTTTTTTTTATGACAAGTTCCCTAACCAAGGATAGATTCACTTATAAATCATGTATAACGTTTTTAGCTTTTAATGTTCATAATTTGAATTGTATGATGTCAAATCTATTTATACTTAAGTCGCCTTTTAAATAAGCTACTATGGTCTTCCAAGCCGATTTCCTTAAAATATTCACTGACACGGGATGGAAAGCCCAGATGCCATGGGAAGGCGTCTGCTATGTATTTTTTCCAGCCATATTGGTTATCTCTGTCAGAGACGCAGCCAACACTCAGTACACGTCTTAAGAAATGTATAATGTTTTATATTTTAATACCTTGCGAAATAACATACTTTTTGTGTAATTTTATTAATTCCTTGCAAATCTATTTCTTATACTTTCCGATTAAAATAAGTAATACATAAAACGTTACAAAAGCCACGTCCTGTTAAAGGAATGAATTTGAAAGTCAGAAGCTACTTTTACTTGGAAAATAAAGGGTTATTTGTGCAAGCATTTGAGTAGGTATACATTTGTAAACATTGATACCATAAACCTGCGTGTCAGACGTAACCCTGCATGCACTCTCAGCAAGATCCGTCCGCCTGCCAGGGTAACGTGTGCGTGTAACAGAACAGCCGGCTGTGCAGGGGTTTCTTTCTACCTGTGTAATGTCGAGCTCTACCAATTTAGAGGGAGGCTGTTTAGTTTACCAAGGGATATCCATGAATTCATTGTTTACGTCATTGGTTTCTTTATAAATACCTCGTCCCCAGGGGAGCCCGTGGAGTTCAGTTACCTGACTACATCCGGTCTTGAGATGAAGAACATAACTTACCAGCATTAGTCATTTTTGTTTTTAAATTAATTTTAATCTTTTGATTAGAATAACAGGAAAATGAACAGCCATAAATGATTTAGTTTTTTAATATAATGTAGGCACACGAATCAGTTGCATGTGCGTGCATGTCCACTAACTAGATAAGAACAAACTGCATTTGCTGGCTGTAGAAAAGGTGCTGTGCTGATGTGAGCTACAGCCCAGCACCGAGCAGTCCTTTTTGTTTATTCAGGGAAACTATTCTTGTCTCAAGAAAGCTCTGACTTCAAGCCACGCCAGCTGCACATGTTATACAGCGAGAAACCCGCGGGAGGCGGTGCCAGATTACAATACCTGCTATATCGCGTCCTACCAGCCGTTTTACTTCGCTCATTAACGTGATTTAAGTGGACCACGATGAAGGGCCTGAACGCTAGAGTGTACAGGATGGTAAAAGACTGAAAATCTATGTCTGCTCGAAAGCTCCAGGTAAACTTGCCCTGTTTTTTCACACATAGGCAAGTTCTAAAGGTAGCGCACTTGAGGTTGGACTTTATAGGTATTTGTAAAGATAAGCTGGCCACCAGGGAGCAGTCCCGGCCGCAAACTGCAGGAAAAATATTGTCAACGGAGGTTTAGTTGATGCTTTGTAGTACATTATAACATGAAGGCAACAGCGATAAATCCCCAAAATATCTCCCCCACCCGTGGTACCTGTTGTAATGGTATTCTCTCGTTGTAGTTACATATATTCTTTGAGTTTGATAACACAGGATGTGCCTACAAAGCTATTTTATTCTTGTTCAGTTAATCATTAATTTATGCTGTTGAGCTTTGGTATTAGTTTATATACCAGTAGATCCGTTCCGCGGAAAACAAATTTCCGGCCAATGACAATGACCGTAGTGGCATCTCAGAACAGAACGAGGCGCCCTCTGCTGGTTGGAGGTGCAAAATGTTAATTGAATCGGGCTATTCACATGCTTTATTTGTAGAATTTATATGATATCTGGCTTACAGTTAGTACATATCTATGAACTATAGTCAGTTCCTGCCAAATATAGTTCTTAATCATATCGATTCTTGTCAGAGCCGGCCATCTATAGTCCTATCGATTCTGTGGCATCGTTATATGGATATATCGATGGATGATTAATTATCGTTATATGGATATATCGATGGATGATTAATTATCGTTATATGGATATATCGATGGATGATTAATAAATTAAATCATGTATCGAAAATGCTTTTGCGAATCAAACTACAAATATCACATGTTGATAATTCTTGATGTATTTATCGAATTCTTTATGTTAGGAAACTGAACGTTAACTGAAAGGTCTTCTGATTGTCAAACATGGCTAGCTTCCTATAACCAATATAGGAATTGACAGTGACTTTTCCCAGGCTTAGACCTATATTTCTCATTTATTTCTAAATGCACTTGCAATAACCGCCAACAAGGGTATTGGGGCAAAATCTGATTTTCCGAAGAATGTGTAAATAATTTCAGACATGTCTGACTTATGTCCATCTGTAATATTCGTTAAAACAGAAATTCCCGCAGTATTATGTACATTTGAACTAGAGTTGAGTAATGCTTGATCTGACTGTTCATGTATGATTTTTCCAGATATTGCGGGGACTACGACCGTCTGGTTAATGATCTTTTTTCGGGGTACCAGAAACTAGCGCCCCCTAGGAATGTCTCGGCCGGCCCCCTGGCCGTGGGCGTGCGGCTGGGCATCATGAGACTAGAGAAACTCAACATGACCAAAGGGAACTTTGAAGCCGTCTGCCTGTTGCTACAAGTACGTATGTAAATCTCGGTTTTCTGTTTTTTTTTCTCAGCTACCATGTTTAACGGTCTCTAATGTATTCTCAGTGCACTTAACCAATGTTTATGGTAAATATATATTCCCTCTGAAGATGATATACTTGAGATTGCAGTCTGAAGGATAGGAGATAAGTGAGCGGCGTATCAGTTTTCACACCATATAACCCTCTGTCAGACAGCTATTTTTTTATTTATAACCTTTCATATAAATTTAGGAGAGTTTAAAATTTCAGCTGTTATGGGATCGTGCTCAATATATTCATCAGGTACTGTCTCTGTGTGCGGAGAAATCATGCTGTCACTTTTTTCAATCTGTATTTAATATGGTTCACCCAAAAGTTGTATTTTGTTTGGTACAAATATTGAGATGTATTTTGTTTGGGACAAGCATTAAATTATATTTTGTTTGGTACGACATTGAGTTGTACATATATTTTGTTTGGTACAACCAATATGTTGTATTTTGTTTGAACAAATGTTGGGCTATTTCGTTTAGCACAACCATTAAGTTGTATTTTTTTTTACAACCAGTAAGTTGTATTTCGTTTTATACAACTACTGAGTTGTATTTCGTTTCGGACAACCATTCAGGTGTATTTCGTTTATGACAACCATTACGTTGTAATTTTTTTTTGCAGAGGTGGACTGACGATCGTCTGCAATGGGATCCAAACGAGTACGATGGCATCGATATGCTAAGTCTGCCCAGGTCCGAGATGTGGGTCCCTGACATCACGCTGCTCAGAGCGTAAGCTTTTATTTATCAATCCTCCCAGTAAACTATCACTGACATCATTCTGCTCAGAGCGTAAGCTTATATTTATCAATCCTCCCAGTAAACTGTCACTGACATCATTCTGCTCAGAGCGTAAGCTTACATTTATCAATCCTCCCAGTAAACTGTCATTGACATCATTCAACTCAGAGCGTTAGCTTATATTTATCAATCCCCCCAGTAAACTGTCAATGACATCATTCAACTCAGAGCGTAAGCTTATATTTATCAATCCTCCCAGTAATCTGTCACTGACATCAATCTGCTCAGAGCGTAAGCTTATATTTATCAATCCTCCCGGTAAATTCTCACTGAAATCATGGTGCTCAGAATGCAAGCTTATATTTATCTTTGCTCTTTAATAAACTGTCAGTGACAATATTATGCACAACATTCTGCTCAAAACCTAACCCCCACTGATACTTTCAATCACCTTCCTGAGTACTGCTATTCGATATCTTACATGATACATAAATTAGAAAATATGTGTCTTAGACGAAGTATATGCATACTTGTATGCATGAACACGATTATATTGGAACCCCCTCATTTACATTGGGTTTGGTAGAATTTTATAGCTGGACTGCTGACGTCAGTACAAAGGTAAAAAAGGGTTACACTTGTAAGATTACGTTTCATTCTCCAGACATAAACCAACAAGGCCGCTGTACCAGTCCAAGGTGGTACTGAAGAGCAGTGGTGAGGTGGACTGGGAGGAGGCTTTCCATTTCACCACACAGTGCAGGTCCCCAAAAAAACGAGAGATGGAGTGCGACCTTGAGTTCGGGTCAAGGACAGAACACAAGGCAGCGTAGCTTCTTTATCAGCATGAATCAGACATTCACCACACAAACAATACGCTTCAGGGTTTAGACCAAAACAATAAATAAAAGGTATGGTTCTCTAGCACCGAGCGTCATTTTTACCCCCCCCCCCCCCCAATCAAAAATTTTTATTTTCAACAGAATCTTTCAAATTTTTATCTCCAGCCGCTCGGACACTTATTTCATGGAGATAAAATAATGTATTTTTGATAAGATTTCCTTTGTTATGTAGTGCTTTAACCTGTTCAGCAAATTAATTCTGTGTTTATCACGGTTTTCCCTGAAAATATATGACATTTTTACCGAAACATACAAAAAAAGTAAAAAAAAAAAAAAAAAAAAAAAATCACCCGTCCGCATTGATTTCTGAGTGCCTGGGAACCAAACCTTTTTTGCCTTAATCTTCGATATTTTTTATTACATTTTACAGCGTGCTTAAGTTAACATTCTTAGAAAAATCAGCACAAATATCATTTTAAATTAATATTAGATCCACGAAGTACATATCATGTATATATCATCTTAAACTTGATGTTGTGTTCTTTCTGATGGTATATGTATTTTTGAAATTCACACTCTTGGAAATATTAACAGTTTTGACAATATTATTATAAAGGGGGCTTTTAAGCAACAAGTAACAGCAAACCACTTTTTGTGGGTCAATATCAAACTACAAAAGAAGAAACAAAAAAAAATGTTTATGTAGTTTGATATATGCCCATTAAAAAGTGTTTTGCTATCACTGGTTGCTGAAAGTTGTGTACCATTGAAAATTTTTAAATTGAAAAAAATGTTGAAATTTCATATGAAAATCAAAGGGAATATCATAAATACATATACCATTGAAAAGAGTGCTGTATCAGGTTTAAACTGAAATATACTTTACGGGGTCTAATATATACATATGAAGTAGCTTTGGATTTATTTGAAATTTAGGGGGTTTTGCCAAGAATGCTATACTTATATAGAGCTCAATACTGTAAAAGGTATTATAGTATATATAATGTTATAGTATAGGTGTCATTATAGTTTTCGCTACTGATTTGAATAGGGCAATACTCCTTGTCAGTTTAAATGTTTTATAACACCATATATAGAAACATTGCAAATTAGCAGACTGTAAAAAATTCTAAATTACAATTATATTATAATTGCAAATCAGCAAATCAATAACTAAGTTCATAATTATATATATATATATTTTTTATTTTCAGGGTCTGTTGGAAATTGATAGATTAAGTGAAATCGTGGATTTAGCAATATTCACAAGACATGACATGTGGGAGGCGGTGAAATCTTCTTCAAAGCTAGAAGACCAGGCTTATCCGTGTTGTGGAGATGACACAAAATTTGCTAAGGTCACTTACACCGTGGAGTTTAAACTACGGAAAGGCGTGTTAGAAGACGAAGATAAAGACAAAGGTAGCGGAGGTGCGGGGCTGTCCGTCAGTCTGGCTGTCTTATTGTGGTCTGTTATCACGTGTCTCTCATCTATAGGCAGACCTTGAGAAGCAAATTAAGAAACAGCCCTATTTTCTTGATTTTTTAGCTAAGAAGTTGTAAAATCCCAGGCCCTAGAAAGGAATAGTTTTATTAGTAGAACGCAGCAAGCCACCAAGTAACAGCGTTAAGAAGGACATTTATCATCACCGACATCACCAACTTAGTGAGGACGATATGACTCGCATGAAGGAAACCAAGCTTCATAAAACTCAAAGTCAAGTCGCAACCTCTCCTTTTATACTATAACTTCGGGTCATCTGTATTTTTATTTAGTATATTAACGATTCTTAAAATTAATGTTACTTATCCGATGTGCCTCTAACGCTAGTAATAGACTTCGCGCAGGAAGCTTAGGTAAGCGAGAATGATGATTTTGTTAAGGATATATTTCTGAATGCTTTGTATGATACCAATTTATATGCGATTATTTGTAATAAATGAGTTCCGTTAATTCCAACCTTGAATTTTTTTTTAATGATAATTTAAATAAAGAAGTCCGCCATCGGCCCGCGACAGCAAGGGTAGCCTCCACTGGTCAATATTTTGAAAATAAGTTCAAATTTAAAATTAGACATGACGAAGAAAGAAGTCAAGGTCCCAAGATTCCCGACAGCAAGTTTTGGTGACTTCAAGTAGCGTCAATTTGTGTTCAAGGGCGGGGGAATGATTCATAAAGGTAGGTTGGGCAACTCATTGTTTTATAAATATATAATAAATTTGAGATATTACAACCACGTATAAGATTTAAAACAAGGGCACCGCAAAGTGGAGTAACCCCTTGCACGAGGCATAATTCGAATGGGTGTATTCCACAGTGTGATAATGAGTAAGGCCCTGGCCTTTGACCCTGGGACCTCAAACTGAATAGGGTTCTTCATCCATGGGGGGGGGGGGGGGGGGGGGGGGTAAGCCATGCATATGAGCAAGATGAGAGGTTGAGAGGTGTTGGTCAAACGGTTTGGCCTGATATGGCCCGACAAGGTATTTCAAGAAGTGCGTCCCTTGCCAACGACCTTTGACCTCAAAATCGATAGGGTTCTTCATCCGTGGGTGGGTGAGCCATGTGTGAAGGTGAAAGATTTTTGTCAAACGCTTTGGCTTAAATTGGGTCCACAAGCTTTTATTAGAAGTGGGTCCGATGGCCGTGACCTTTGATCCCGGGACCTCAAAATCATGGGTTCTTCATCAATGGGTGGGTGAGCCATATGTTCAAGATGAAAGGTTTTTGTCAAACGGTTTGGCTAAAAGTGGGTCCACAATCTTTTTCAAGAAGTGGGTTATGTGGCTTTGACCATTGACCCCGTGACCTTAAAATTGAAAGGGTTCTTCATCCATGGGTGGGTGAGCCATATGTGAAAAATTAAAGATTTTGGTCAAACGTTTAGTTTGAAATCGATCCACATGCCAATTCCGGACGAATGGACGGAGGGACAGACGGACGCCCGAACGGAGACGTTACTATATCCCCTTCGTTGCGAGGGGATAATAAAAAATAAATGGCAATGCAGAACGGCATAGATGTAACCCAAGTCTTTCATTATAATGGCTTGTGTATTTTATTTCCAGTCGATAAATCCAGTATATTAATCTTACTATCTGAATATAGGGGTGGGTGGGTGGGGGGGTTACTTTTATCCCCCCCCCCCTGTCGAAATATGTGTAGGGGGGCATATACCCCCATCCCTCCTGTCTTGACGCCTCTGGTGACTTCATCAACAATATCAACCTGACTTCATCTGTAAAAGAAACAAGAAACATTGTAAAGAAACAATCGAAAAATTTGTAATGTTTGAATATGTAAAGATATCACAAAAAAGGCCACAACAAAGGGTAACAAACTGGTGTATAGCTTGATACACAATCGTAATTGCCAACAGATGGCGCTGCAATTATTCCTCAAATAAGTAGTCATTCGGAACGCCTCGGCTGAATCCGTTGGCTTTTAGCCTCTGATGACCACCTGTTGTTCGCTTTGTATAAGAGCAAAACAATGTATTTTGTGTACATGGACCGCCAATCTCCACATATTCTACCATTAAAGCGAAAAGACAACACTGATCCAAGAAACAGAGGGTAAAATCCCAGGTACACTGATTTGGACCGCACGAGGATACAGTTCACGCCAGGAAGTCCATCCCAGTGGGCGATGTATGAGGAATTTGTGATAAACTGAACTTTTCAGGTACATTTCTGTCTGACCCTGATCATATCTGATGTTTAGCAACATATCAAGCCCATATAATAACATTATTAAGCCATATCAATGTATTCTTTGTGGAAACTGCGATCTTTTCCAGGACGAGTCAGTAGAAATGGCAACCCGGTGTATTTCCGGCGAACTATTTACCATATTATTGGTGGTGTATCATTGGGCCATACGTACATCCGAGGCCTGATCATCAACGGTTGGCCGAGGTGTCCCGAATTGAAAAATAGTTTGAAATGTCTCTCTGCTGTCATATTAGCATTTTGCTAATATAGCTGGAGTTGTGAAGAACTTAATAATCAAATAATTTCTCCATATTGGGTGATAGAAACGTGTGCCAGTGATGTCTTACGTTCTTTCAAATCGTGCGTCATGTAAACCATTTGTTTTAAAGGTTTCAGATGTGACATGTCCACCATAATTACCAAGTCTGAAAATACAAAGAAACAGTTGTATAAATGAAGATAATATAGACAGCACCAACAGTTTTACAAAGGCCATCCATGATCAAATGACCTTACCAATTTCCAGTACAATCAGTGCACACATCACTAATATATCATATCTGAAGTATCAATATAAGACACGAACAGTCTGCTATGTTAAAAATTTGAAATGAGTCCACAAACAATCCTGAATATTTGACTCGGTCAACCATACGTGTGCGGATAATGCACAACCTACTATATCTTTGATATGGTGCACAAGTTCTGTTTAGCAGCCCTGGACACAATTAAGTCTCATTTTCTCACAAGACTTTCTTACAATTTCACACAAGAGCTGAAAATGGACAAAACATAAGAATAACTTGCAAAACATAGAACACTCTGAACTAATTTCAGGCTTTCAGGCTGATTATAACAATACCCCAGGAGGTCATGTTAGAAATACCAGTGTCTTACATCTTACATTTGTCATTTGTTACTGGTCAGCCGTGTTTCTGGGTACAAAAATACAACTAAAATGCGTAAAAATAAAGAACACCAATCTTTGTTAGGCGCCACCAATCTTGATGACTGAGAGGGTTATGCATGATCAATAAGCTTATCAAATTTCAAAACATACCTTTCAACTAATACTAAGTTATGTAATGGATGAATTTCAGACGACAACAGTCCAAATGTCAAATATATCGATTGTGTCCGGAACAAGTCAAAAGAACCGGTTTGGTTGATTTTCTTAATATGTGGCTTGGTGACATGGGTTTATATTTTTGAGACAAATATTTATTCGGCACACATGAGCAATATATTTACACAAGTATGATTTTCTAAGGATAAGAATCAACACAATTCGTGCATAATTAAAAAAAATATGTCAGAGGGACTAATTTGGATATACAAGGTGTTTTGCAAGGACCTACCTGAGTGATAGGCTAGAGGATCCTAGGTAAAACGGTTACGATTTGTGCCTTCTCGCCGGACGGACAAAGGATGATTAGAGTCAGTTGAGCTAAAAAAATACTGTATTATCACCAAGTTGACGTTTCTTTTCAAACGTTTTAAAACTCCGTCTTGCTATGAATGGCTCAACCCCCCCCCCCCCCCCCCCCCCTCCACCCCCCCCCCCCCCCCCACCCTGTTGGGTCGTCGTCGTCGTTGTCGTCGTATGTAGGATATCTTGTGAACGCGATAACTTTTAAGGGCTGCATATTTTTATTCCGAAATTTAAAACACTCCTTGTTCCTACAAAAATCTCGAAAGAGTTCGAAACTCGGTGACCTTGACCTTAATTTTAAATGTTAAATTATTGCGAAGCCCATAACTATTTCACATTTTGTCCTCAATTTTGATACACCAACTGTCCCTACAACGTTCTCGAAGGAGTCAGGAAATCGGTTACCTTAAAATTTATCTTTATGGTCAAATCTGCCAAGATATAAATTTTTTGGGGTTATTTTTAGAAAACGATAACATTCAAAAGGCTGCATATTTTCCGACGAAATTTGACACACTAATGGTTCCTACTAAAATCTCGGAGGAGTTCGAAACCCGGTGACCTTGACCTTCATTTTCAAGGTCAAATCGGCCGAAATGGAAATTATTGTGAAGCCATAATTTTTTAGGTATTTCACATTTTTTCCTCAAATTTGGTACGCCGATTGTTCCTACCAAATTCTCAAAGGAGTTCGAAAGCTGATGACAATGACCAATATCTTCAAGGTCAAATCATGCAGCCAAATTATAGTTATAGTCTTGTGAACACGATAACTTTTGAAGGGCTGGATATATCCCTCCCAAATTTGACCTACTGATTGTTCCTACAAAAATCTTGGATGAGTTTGAAACCTGATGACCTCACAGGGTCAGATATCTCACCGTGTCTTCTACATTGATATAACCTATATGCAAACAGGGGGGTTGGGGGAGACATCTGTTTTTGCAAGTGCGACAACAAGCCATTCTTGTTTTATAATATTCGCATGTATACGTATAATTCAATGTGATTTGACTGAAGGAAACTTTTTCGGTTCGTGCTCCCTTTGCTTCTGTGTACTAGACAGTAGATACCCACCCCTCGCCTGTCCTATTTGGGGGTAGGAACATTTATGGTGTTGGAGACTTAGAGAGACATCTGATGGCCATGATGTTAACCACATAACATGCAATCCACATATCCGTTACATGCTCACCAGTCGATCCGCGCGGTGAACTCCACATGTGCTATGTTGCCTGTGCTCCGACGCGCCATCTGCTGCTAAAACTTGAAAGTAACATGACCGATTGTTTTTCTGTAAATATCAAGCGACCCCTATTTTAAAGCCCGTTCATGTGTACACAGTGGTATCTATTTGCTGAATGACCATTGGAACAAGTTTCCTGACATATGTAGGCAATGACTAAAACCACAAATCACGTTTTTGGTCATCTGGCTTTTGGAAAACAAACGCCACAGGACCGCATCAGTTTGCCGATAAGAGAGCATTTTGCGCGTGTTAAAACATGATATACTTGTTGAATTGGCTTTTGACACAGATGGGACCGTTACAGAAAGATAGAGCACATAAAAGTGCTCTGAAATTAAGAATTTCACATATTTGGTCATCCGGCAACGTTTTCTGTCACATTTTTGTAAGCAGGGATCCAAAGACCTCGCTTCGATGGATGTCAACATGGTTTTCTGTGTTTAGAAACTCGCGAATCAGTGACGTCACAAGTGCAAGTGTCCCCGGACAGCGCAGGTGCCACTGCGGCGAATTGGGCCCGCTTGACAACGCACAGAAACAGCACTAGAAAAACAGGAAGTTCTATTTTGAATTTGACAGTACATTGGGAAATGAATCTTGAAAGCTTCCTACTTCACTTTACATAAAGAATATCATGAAATTTGTTACGGCAAACTTTTCTGTCACATCTGAAATGGTTGCTGTCAGTGACCAGGAATTCTTCAATTATTTTTGTTAATCTCACTTTATAATCGAAGTTAAGTAATTATTTGGCTGAATTTGTGTAAAATGTGAGACATTAGTCAAGGAAAGGCATATACGCTGCTTTATTTTGACAGAATAACGGTTATTTAAAAATTATTACCGGTCGCATGGATGAACTAAACCGGTAGATGGCGTGCGTGTAATTCAAACACAAAAGCTCATTTAAATATGTTAATGAACACCGCGCGGATCGACTGCTTACGTTCAATCACTTCTATTAAATGTAACGGGCACTCTCTATTTTACACGGTCATGACCCCGTGTCATCATGGCAAAGCTAACTGTCAATAGTGGGGACACATGTCATACTCGGATTGAAACTGGAAAATGTTCATGCTAGTAACTGCGAAACATTTCGGTGCGATGTTATTCTAAGTTCAGTCTATACGAGATACTGTCGCGTGGGAACGAGAAAAAAAAAAAAAAATTCTGTGTGTCCTGTACGATCCACCGTACATGTACGTATCATCGATATTACAAAATCTATCACATCTGTGACACCCTAAAAAAACTGTTACAGCAAAACGTTTGCTTTTGGCAAGATTTTGTACAAATGACGCGCCTTTGACAGACATGTTAGTGAAGCCTTACAGGAGATTGCCTTACATTGTCATTTTGCTGGTGGGAACAAAGGAGAACCTGGTTCACATATTCGGTTAGAGCAGCAGGTCACCACAGGGTACAACACTTAGGGGTCCACCATAAATTGGTCCCGTGAGACAGCTGGAGGTAGTTTTTTTAGTAAACGTTACAGGACACGAATACAATGCCCGGCAGGAAGGACTGTTGGTTGTGAAGGCAACAAGGCTCAGGAGAGGCTTCTGAGCATCTGCAATACACGAGGACACTGCTGGCCAGAAGACGTAATAGGCCACAATCATTAATGCGCTGTTGGTTACGATTAGGATCAGGGTAACCACAATAGGACTTTGAGGTGAGGATAGAGAACTTAAAGATAGATAGATCCAAACACCCAGGCCCGAGTAAACAAGTGTACCGGAAATGCCAGTACACTTTATACTGTCTCGAATGCAGAAGCATGGAGAAACGAAAGGGAGACACAAAATCCGACGCTTTTGTCTGTAAAGGTCAAGGAATTATAGGTTAGGGTTGTAAACCTGGTTATATACAAGGGAGAGACTACAGGTAAGGAAGGCGTTATTTTGTTAGGATTAGTATAAAGGGCGACCGAGCATCGAGCAGACTGACACAGTATTATATGTGAGGAATATACTGTGGATCGGAAGAAGAAATTTGATCAGGGCACTGCTACACGAACAAGGTGTGACTTACCTGAATTCGTTTAACTATGATTATTAGTTGTTGACAAACCTTAAACTTACCTGGATCTTTGGTAACCAAATATAGTTAAAACAATTATACATGCCGTCAATCATCTGTCTCGAAAGAACTCGTGAACCCGTAAACACTACCTGGCCTAGGGAAATTAAAAAGGATCTTTTAGTAAACCAATGCTATAACCGTTTTAAAGGCGCCGACAGAACAAAAAGTAAAGTAAAAATCCTGTATTAACGAAACTAAAGATTTTGACCACAGTACTTTCATAATTCCTACAGTTTTATTTATTTATTTATTTATAAAAGTATATTGTGTCAAATTCACTGTATTAAAATACAATAGCTTTAAGGCACTGTACACAGTAAAATGCATTAAGATAATTAAAAAAGAATTTCAGATACAGATAATACAATTAAAATTAAAATGACTAAAAAAAGATATGCAGAAAACTAAATAATGGAGAGTCCAAACGAAGTGGATGTCATAGGCTAATAAAATGCAAATTGGAAAAGGTGTGAGAGAGACTGTGGACCAGGACTAGAAAGTAAAAATTAAAACATTATTTGCCATAGCAAAAACTCCCAAAACGCGGGACTTGTTGATATTTTATAATCTGCCTATACAAAAATAATTTCTCTAAAAACAATTTACTGGCATAGCTAATATCGCGCAGCTCCTCTTCACGATAATCCCAACTTCCACTCCACAAGGCTCAAAATATCCCAACTTCTCCTTCCACCTCTGAATTTTTGTGGTCATGTTCGAGCGAGGAAGCACCATGTGAGGATATATCCGCGGACCAGCACACGTGCCTCAGGTCAAATTATCACCTCTTACTAAATGAGCAGTGAGATTTTGTGTCTGAGGAATACTCTAAAGAAACGCACTGGTTATCTTCATAGCCTTAGACAGGGGATAGAAAATGTGCCATAAATTTTGTTTCCTTCACCCGGGGCAGCTGGACAGCCACTGTAGAGAATAGTCCTGGTCTCCAGGGACCTTGCTTCTCTATGTGAAATCCGATAGCTGAATTCTTCTGGTGTGGCTGGAGCAATTATATGCATTAGATAGGGCTTTCCTGCCAGGAGGAACCTTGGTGAATTCGATGCAAGCGTAGGGTGTGATTAGTAGCATTCGGGAGGTGTCATTGGTAGGCCCCTTTTTAAAAGGATTGGGCAAAAGCTTCGGAAACGGAAGACCTTCATAGACAGCAAAGAAATGGCACTTTATCTTCATCGTCAGGGGAAAGAAAGGCAGGTAATTAGTATGACGACCGCCATATGGTATTCCCACTGCTGGAAGGACCACAAAGTGAACATGAGACCAATGAATTGTCCAACAAGGAACATGGCCATGAAGACTTGGGAACTATTCTGCATGACTTCCATGTTGCAGCAACCGCTTGAAAAGATTGGGA
Source organism: Sipunculus nudus (assembly GCA_026874595.1). NCBI lineage: Eukaryota > Metazoa > Annelida > Sipuncula > Golfingiida > Sipunculidae > Sipunculus > Sipunculus nudus. The sequence continues at coordinate 52,009,595 of CM049312.1, forward strand.
AAGCTTCTTGGACAACGCCACTGAAGTACTAGGAACTGTAATCCATAAGAAGTAACCTAGTTTGACGACTACGATGACGACATTAAATCCATATTTGCAGATATGTGCAAATTAGAATCACCCATTGTCAACCTACAGACTTTTTACCTTTACAATCGCATGCAGCACTGTTCAAAGCAAACTAGGGAATATTTAAGCCTTGGCAGAACAAAACGTCAAATGAAATCTAGAGCAAAGTTGACAGTGGAAGTAATTCTTTTCAGCCCTCGATTCAATCCATGGGTCTCAGTTCTGAGCCTCTGGGAGTTCCCCATTCTGAACTTTAACGAGATTAGTAGAGTTCAGTTGAATACTTTGGATCTGTGCTCAATCGCCGGTTAAGTATAAATTATAGTAAGCACCAGGCTGTCATTTACACCAGGATGGCTGCCCCACTTTGGGAAACTAATCTTATCAGTTAGGTGTCCAGTGGCAAAGCCTCAGGATCAAATACCATACCAGCAGAGATTAACAAAACAGGAAGGCCCTGGAAGCACAATGAATATTACTTTGCTGTATCAGTCTTTCTGGTTTTAGAAAACCATTTCTTGGTAATTCCTCGAAGCAATGTACGATTCTACAAGAGAAGGAGCAACACAATATCTACAGAGGCTACTCTCATTTTCAGGATAACAGGCTTGTAGAAATCTACCTGGTCTGTTTGATTGATCCTTAGAAGGCGACTGTGCTTGCAGCGAGATTTCCTCTGAGCAAATGACTGCCCTGTGAATGGCTACTCACTGCTATAAATGCAAGACAACATAGACAATTAATTTCTCAAATACATAGTCTTATCGGTATGAAAAAGACGGAAGTCACGCATTAGACAGTCCTACTCACTTCGTTCACAGAGTCAACTACCAGAGTGAACGGACAAAGACTGAATTCAGTGGAACATTTAGCCGGCATAGAAATTTTTACACAGGTGCAAAGCTACAAATGTTATGCCTCAGCAATAATTTAAAATGCACTAGTCTACAAACCAGCCACAAGAACGGTTGTATTGCTGTGTACTCAAAGTAAGTGTACATGCCTCATGAAATTCCTGTGCTTATCCGTTTATTTGGTTTCTACTCGTACTGTCAACCGCCGCTCACCAGACATTATGTGAACAGTTTTAACCGCTTCCAAGAAGAAGTTTATTTCGTTTTCCTTCGAAATTCTATTGATGCGTTTCCATTGTTTGTTCAAATCATGCTTTATATGGGAGATATTCTATCCATATATTGCCCTAAGGTTCACTACATTAACTGTACATCTATGGTAGTTTCAAAATGAAAGAATCTGGCAATTGGTATAATCACTCAAGTGTTGGTTATCGTCATTAAGCATTTATTTTGCAGGACTATTCATATAGATATATAACATGTTGAAAAGACCAAAGAAAATTATTCACGCCGACTGGTACCGATACACGTAATTTTGGGTCTGGGTATATGGACTCTATGAAAGATGTGTGCATGGTTCTATGGTATGGTGGGGTCAGGACTACTGGACTATGAAACAGGACAAGATGAGAGTCTCACCACGGCAGCCCACTGCAAGTTGTACTACAATTTATTCGGCTTGTGAGTGAACAAACCAGGACCTTGCAGGGTGGTCTTGTGCTACACACCATTCATCAAATACATCAAATCACCTTTCAAGCACGATGCTAAAATCAAAGCATATCTGATCAAACAACGTTTTATTAAACAATAATGACACACTTTCACGCTTTACACAAAGTCACAAGTTCACCAGCATTTTCCATATATGTGTATTCATAATTACAATACATTAAATATTTATTTCCATGTTCAACAAAGGAGTATTATGCTGTCAGGATGCAAATTGTACGTCGGGCTATTTCCAGGTGAAAAAAAAAATGAATGATTCATTTGCTACTGATTTCACTCATACATAAATATAGATGTTAAGACCATGGTGCGTAAACATGTATTTGTATATAGTGATAAATAACAACTAAAACAATAGTCATCACAGCAGAGACGCAACAAAAACGATTGATAATGATGATTTTATAAATAGTATGGTAGGAAGATGTTGAAGAGGCTAAGCTGTTCACCTGTTACTATATGATTTATTATTATGAAGAAGGGTTTCCCGAAAAGATGTAGTTCACTACTGTGCAAGTGGTAGGTTTGGCAGTGATGTAGTTGATAGTGTTCACAAAAGAACGTCTTCGTGATCTAGGTATGGGAAATGTCATCCAATTAATGTTTTTTTTAACAAAGTTCGTCTACTTACTCACCATGTGTATGTTTCTCTCTAATGTATGTAGAGGTTTTAGCAAACGGGTGTTGCTGACTTAGGTATGTCGAGGTGGGAGACGTGGAAAGTCTTTCAATAGACAAGCCCAAGAAGACAACTGAAACGGAGATTTCTTTTCTCTGCGTTTATCAAGTGTTTATGGAACATCTATCATAAACATTCCAACAGTTCAGTCAAGGTAAAATCTTACAACATTCGTCATTCCTTTACCAGACCAGGTTTGGTGATAAATGACCAGTGATGAATCCCATACAAAGTCATGCAGTGTTGATGCTACAATATGCTGCTTGAGCTCTACAATATATTCGTGCTCATTGTATTTATAAGTCAACAGTTCTCTTGTGAGCTTACGACGCATAACAAGTTCAAGTTCCGGATACAGTATTTATGCAATGTACAGAATAAACACGACTCAGACTTTTATCTTTGATATGCTGGGCCACTTAATTGTATTTCTTTTACCCGGTCTGTTTGAGTCGGAATGACTCTTCAGCATATTAAACAATTTACTATCTGAATATATGGTAAATAACAAGAGTAAATCTATTCAGATCTGAGATGTGATTCCCCATCTTTTAGACGCTTGGTACCCAGTTTATATCTTGGTTTGGGATTGCCCGTCACCTGACTCGGACGACTTGTTGGTGCTTGCGGTTGCTCTGGTGGTCAGTGTTCCGGTGCGGGCCAGAGATCCGCCAGGTTGACCACTTTTCTTGCAGCCAAACATTAAAGCCAACTCCTCTCTGTACTTCTTAGACGTCAGGACGTAAAGAAAGAAGTTACTGGCGTTGTTCAAGAGAGCCGTCATAACGATGATTGCCTCGATTAATGCAAGCTCAGGGCCGGCGTAGATGAACAGACCTGCTCCAAACAGAACCAGATAAAACACAGTGAGCGGGACGGTGAGTACCAGGTAGGCCACGGATATCACTACCACGGTCACGGTGATCTTGACGGTCTCCGCAGACAAACCCCCTTCTTTGTTGCCGCCACCCGCTGCCAGAGCGAGACGCTTCCTTCTGGACACGATCAGGCGCCACACGATCGCAGAATTGCTGAAGACGATAAGGACAATGGGTATGTAAGAGTACATGACACCACTCAGCCACGGGGCCACAAAGGACTGAAAGTACGCATGCTCGGGAGTGATGTCACACTGACCGGAAATGTGTCGCCATGTCACCAGATTGTAGGTGTACAGCAACAGGCAGCCCAGCAACATCAGGGCGATCCCAATACGCGTGTTTCTTACAGTGCAGATGGATTTAGCTTTCAGAGGAAACACCACAACAATGAAACGTTCCACTGCAATCATCACGACCAACCACGAAGAAAACGTGTACGACACATCAAAGATGTAACGGTAGAAGACGCAGTATCCCTCAGAGTGCGTCAGGAGGTTAATGTCCGGGACACTCCTCAACCAGTTGTTGAGAAAGTCCAGGATGAGGACGCAGCTGTCGCTGACCGCTAACACCGCCATGACGATACTGACCACTAGCCCGCGCATCGCCTTTCGGTTCATGACGATGAAATTGAGGGTGTTTCCGAACAAACCAACGATACATATAATTGGCTGTAACACCCCAATCACCATTTTAGCCGCGTTCTCGTAGTACTCTTCATCACCACCAGGTGCCCCGGAGCTAGTTGTCGCTTCCACGCTAAATGAGGTGTTGTCAGCGCTCACGGTCCCCGTTACGTTGAAGGGAGCTGCGGACATCCTGATGTTCCAAGGATCTGACTCTGTAACAAACACATGACTGCTTTAATTGTCATAATATGTTGTCTGTGTATTATAATTTGGAAGCGCTACACTGGTGACCATTGTCTTAAGCAGTGTTTCCATGTGCGCATATATGCGTATGTGCGTATATGCCTGAGTAAATAGGTGCGTTTCCATGTGCGCGTATATGCAACTGGCAGACTAATATATTTGTTCAGTGGACCCAACAGGATTTCCACAAAAGGATCCTAAAGTGACGTCATTTTACCTGAAATCCCCGAGATCATGCATGCGCACCCTATGCGTGAATATCGCTACATACGCATATTCTCTGACGGACACATATAAACACCCTAGTTACAAAATCAAATGAGCGATTTTCACGCATAAACGCGCACATGGAAACGCCCCTTTATGTGCATCCTCAGTTGTTTGGTTTAGTATTTTTGTTTCGATCAAAGTGGTAGTATTATATATTATTATTTATTATTATTTACCTATATTTATAAAGCGCCAAAATCCACAATGAATACATATGCTCAGTGGCGCCGATACAAAATACAGAAACAAGTTCGATCCTTAGACATGCATCAGTTACAAATTGATACAATGGTTACATATAAAACCAATAAGATGATTAAAAACAGCCTAATATCAATATAACATCACACACAAAGATAATAAAGAAAATAAAGTAAAAATACTAAGATACGGCAGAAACTATAATGGTATGATTATCCTATATAAGTTCACATATATCAATGAAATGCTTGTTTATAAAAAAATATATAAAATACGTTTGAAAGACGAAAAGAATCCACTGAGGGGAGACTTAAAAGAAACTGGCGGGGGCGGTGGTGTAATGGTTAAGTGGCCGGGCTCATGATTGAGAGATTGTGAATTCGTATCCGAGTCAGACCCACATCGTGCCAAGACTCTTGGGCAAATTCCCGAACGCAAGTGTGCCTCTGCCCCCCCCCCCCCCCCTCTCTCTCAAATTATGTCCTTCCACGCCAAATCGTCTGTCACCAATTTTCAGTTTGCTCGTTGGCTTAACAAAGAGTTTAATTTTTGACGGTAGATCTCTTACTGGGATATGAACTTGTACAAGTTCCTGTAAGTATTTGATGCAATTTGATTGATACAATTGTACACAAACACCAATATCTTATAAGAAATCCGTTGTTCTACAGGGAGCCCACGCAACGACATTAAGATTGGAGATATATGTTCTTGCCGCGTTGTCTTTGTAATTAATCGGACTGCCATATTTTGTACTCTAAGTAACTTATTTAGAGAGGTCTGTGTTAAGCCATACAATAAGGATTTTGCATAGTCAAGTTTTGATGTACCAGTGCATGTACCTGCTATTAAGTTGAATCATAACTGAGGTACTGACGAATTATGCTATAGAATTCTAAAAATATTATAACATGATTTATGAAGACGCCAGGTAACGACGGTTTGCCGCCTGAGTTTTATATTGCTTTCTACGACTTAATAGGTAAAGATCTCACTAATTGTTTAAATACAAATTTACAAGAAGGTAGTCTTACTACTAGCCAGAGTCATGCCATCATAACTTTAATTGAAAAACCAGGACGCGATACCCGAATTATAAAGTCTTGGCGTCCAATAAGACTGTTAAATACAGATACAAAAATTATAAATAAAATACTGGTTTCTCGTGTAAAGCCATTTCTAATTAAACTCATAGATCAGGAACAGTTTGCCTATGTCCAAGGTAGATATATCGGCGAGCTCATACGTATTATAGCAGATACTTTAGAATACACGGCAGCTGAAAATATACCAGGTTTATTATTTTGTGCAGACTCCGAAGCTGCATTTGACTCCATTGATCACATTTTCATACTTGCCGTGTTAAAAAGATTAGGTTTTAAAGATAACTTCGTTAACTGGGTTAGAATTTTACACAATCGAGCGGAAAGGTGTATTATAAATAATGGTTTCTCCTCCAGATATTTTAGCTCAATAGGGGAACAAGGCAAGGGGATCCTCGTGGTGCTTACATATTTATCATGGTCATGCAAGTTCTCTCTTGCATTGATCAATTCTGATGAGAATATAAAAGGTATCAATTTTGATAATTTAGAAATAAAAATGGTCCTTTTTGCAGACGGTTCAACGTTTTTTCTTAAGGATTGGAAATCATTAGATCGTCTAGAAATTCATTTAAAAACATTATCTCGTTTCACATCACTCGCAGTACACTATACAAAATCACAGGTTGCATGGATAGGGGTTAAAAGAAAGAATGAAAATGTACCCAGTTGTTACCAATGGGTAGATTTAAATAAATCATAATTAAAAATCTTAGGTATACATTTTACATATAATAAACTACTTGGTTTAAAACTTAATTTTGACTCTATAATTGAGAAATTAAAAAATATCCTTAATATATGGAAAATGGGGTGTTTAACATTATACGGCAAGGCAACGATTATTAAGACGTTAGCACTGTCTCAAATATTGTATGTCTGTAACGTCTTAATACCTCCTACCTCATTCATATCCGAGGTGCAGAAAGAGTTCTTAAAATTTCTGTGGTCACAAGCACCAGCAAAAATTCAGTTTAAATCTTTAATATCTAGGTATGAAGACGGGGGAATTCAGTTACCAGATGATAAACTAAGTCGAAACCCAGTCAGTAATGTGGGTGTCAAAACTGTTATCACCTGATGAATCTACTTGGAAATGTATTCCTAAGTATTAATTGTCAAACATTGGAGGTACAGCCATAATACGATCAAATTTAAATAAACGTTGTATTCCATTTTAATTACCAGAATTTTATAGGGTAATATTATGTCACTGGGCTGACATAGTTTGTAATAGACCCGACACGCCTGAATTAATATTAAATCAATATTTGTGGAATAACATACACGTTCAAATAGGTGGTAATTCTATATACAATAAAAGTTTGGCAAATCTAGGTTATATAAGAGTATCTGATATATAGTTACACACAACGGGAAGATTAAAAGAATTCAGGGACAAAATACTAAACCCAGGATATATTTAGAGTGGCTTGGTATAGTACATGCAATCCCAAAAGAGTGGATTTCGCTTTTAAAAAGCTCAAACAATGAAACTCCCTCTCTGAAGGATAAAATAGGCCTTGTTTATATTGGAAAAGAAGAAAAACTGGCGACTACTCTAACTTCAAAATATATTTATAATGTACTTTTGAAGGAAAAGCATTGTGTGCCAACAGGTCAGGTAATATTGAATAGAACATTGTATATTCATAATAACATTATTGATTGGTCAGCTTTGTATATGTCTGTTTATAAAACTACCTTAGATACTAAACTACGAGAATTCTAGTTCAAAATATTACATAATATTCTTGCTGTGAATCCAAAACTGTATAAATGGAATATAACTACTTCACCCGAATGCAGATTTTGTAAATTATGTTAAGAAAGTATAGAGCACTTATATTCTTGTACTGTAAAGATACAACATTATTGTATCGCCGGATACACCAATGGGCGGGGGAGTGTCGTATTGAATTGCCGGAGGAAAATTCTAGGGAAACAGTGCTCGGCATGACTGCAGATTTTCCATTGAATTTATTTATTAACTTAATCTTGCTTATTTATAAATATGTGGTCTTCAACACAAAAGAAGACGAGGTTTTGAAGTTAAGATCAAAACTAATACAAATTGAAAAAATTGAATATAAGATAGCAAATAACAGAAGTACATCAAAAACCCATCTGAAAAAATGGGAGAAAATCCTCCCTCTATTAAAGTGATCATTGCATATATTTACATAATTTTATTTCTTGAGTAGGATATGTTTTGTGGATGGTGTTGGTGTATGTTACTTGTCGTCTTAAGGTTTTGAAGTAAAAAAAAATAATAGGTTAGCGTAGACAACGATACATGATGCGTGACGCAAGTTTGTATATGTATGTATTTTTATTATGTTTATATAGTTATGTTTGTCAAACAGATGCTATGTATAAATTGTCTGTTTGTATGTCGTATGCAAAAAAAAAAAAAAAAAAAAAAAAAAACATGGTTTCATACTCAAATGTTTATCAATAATTAATCCTAAGCTGAGTACACTATCCACAAGTTTGATATTATTTCCATCATTGTCAACAGAGTTAATAGAAGTTTCAAAATGATCCTGTCTATGTATTAAAATAAATTCATTTTTTCTGCATTAAGCTTGAGAAAGTTCGCCCGCATCATGATGTAATATGCTGGCTACATCTCTCCAGTGGTTTGAGCAAATCTGACATATCAGCTTTGGCCAGTTTGGGGTCAATTTTAAATTAAGTTGAGTGTCATCAGCATACATATGGAAATTAACCTTGTGCTGACTAAACTTCTGCAAAGTGGAATGGTTCACGATTTGAATCTTTCCCATTAATATAAATGCATTTTGTCCGTCCCTGTGTTTAGGATCTAAAACGGGACAAGACATTTCCTGTAATATTTGCATCTGACTCCAGTCCTGAAAAGTGAATGAAAATAAGGAACGCTTATTACCAATCCTGCGGGAACAATTAAGCCTGACATATAGTTTGTCCAAGTAACGTTTGTCCCAATATGTGTTTAACTAGGAAAGTGTGGCAGCATTGATACCCAAATGTTCCCAAACCTTGGCAAAAACCACTTTTTATAATCAAAATACATGCAAAATAACTGTTACCAACTGGATTTTATCCAAAAGACCCTGTTTTTAACTGGAAGTGATGGCGGATGTAACTTGTAAACTGGACAGATTTGAATAAGAGAACTTGCGGGATCCCAAGGTTATCAAAAATAGATATTTGTCAGAAATGTGACCTGTAACATTATATGCGAACAGCTCCTGCTATTATTCTGGGATAGTTTATGCTATATTTAACATTATGTATGCAAACACCTTAAATTGTAAAATGTTGTGATTGGTGACATTTGGATTGGCTTGAAGAAGCAGTTTTGAAAATAAACCATTTTAAGTAACACAGATTTAATTTCCTTTGGTCTAAGATTAAACTGACCATAATAGGAAAGGTAAAATTAAAAAAAAAATCTGACTAATTGAGGAAAAAATGGAAAATACAATGTCACCTGACAGGGTGTAAGCTACCACAGATAGTGGCATCTGCAGGTAAAAATCACATAGCAGTGAAATAATTAAAATGTCTAAAAATCTGGTAATGATGGGACAAGTGTTATTGAAATTAATGGTTAAAGATTTTGCACCATATATGCAAACATGTGAAACCTGAAAATTTGGATATCAGCAAAATTCCAAGTCCTGTGGAAACATCAGTCTGAAAGTATTTATAGTTAATATAGTATTCATTGGATTGGCTTGCTCCAAGTTATCCTTGCATATGATGTGAAAGCAGATGTGTTCTTATATACAGACTTATCTGAAGGAAGATTGATAAGTTATTTCCTACCTCAGCTCAGACAGAAGTTAAACAGAGGTGGCGGTACCAATAGGTTTAAACGCGTGTTTCCTGCCTAGTTAGCCCACTATAAAAGTGACAGGCATGCAAGCCTAGTTATGTCACCAGGGTTGCAAATAGGACAGGTTTCACAGTGTTGTACACACTTGGTATAGCAACTCATTTTACTAACTAAATTATAGAAGAAAAATAATCTTACTCTTCAGGATACTCATATAATGTGGTAACTTAATTATTAATGTATACATGATAGACATTAAAGCAGCAGCAGCAGAAAAGTGGAGTCGGGGCTCGCACCGGGTCCAATAAACGAAGTCGGACGAGACAGCAGAGCGGCAGCGACCACATCTGATCCGAGACAAACGCCTGTACACCACCTTCACCCGCATGCAGACAACGCAGCCTTGTCTAGAACTCCTTATTGCGAATGTTTAACGAGCGATCAATGTTTGCTGGAATTCTTCGATTTCGGCAAGCATGTTTGTCAGTTGCGTATGTCAGTATGTTTGTGTATGTGTGTGTGTGTTTGTCACGACTCTATAGAGGCCACAATTTTGGAGCATCCGCTTTGAAACTTAGTTACAGAGATGATGGAAAACCAAAAGTCCTAGAACCCTATTGTTTTTGGTCAAAATAGGTCAAAGATTATTTCAAAGCCCTTCTTCTAGTGTGTAGCGGCCTCAAATTTGTTGTAATCATGGTTATGCATTTTTGGGAAAAGCCTATGATTTTTGAAAATAAAAAGTCTAATTTTTCTTACTTTGTCAGTTTTAATGCTAGAGAGGTCTTGTTTTTTGCATTAGGTAGAGCTCAATAAGTACTACAAGATTATATTAAATGTCTCGCAATATTTTGTACAATGTATGGTCATATGAGATATTTCGAGATATCACTTAGTGATACCCTAGACATAAACGGATACATCTTTTGTCCTACACCAATATCTCGATTTTTTTCATTTTTGAATTATGACTGCAAAGGGGGCGCTGTACCCGAAACACTACAACATAAAATTTGTCGAATATATCTTCAAAACTAAAAACCTATCTACATAAACTGTTGCTCATTTTGTTCCTCTATACCTTCTTAATAACAAGAATTTGTCATCTCATGTGTCACTGTGTCAGTATGTCTGTCTGTTTGTCAGTTATCCTCAATTTCGCCTGCTTGCTGGTTCTTGAGTCTAGCATATGGCATTCTACAGGCCACCGTTTTGCAGGAATCCTTTCGAAACTTGTGCATCTTATGTTGTGCATTAATACTTCGAAAATGATTTTCATTTTTAGAATACATCTACTAGGGGGCGCTGCACTTGAAACACTACTACATAACTTTTTCTTTTACATATCTCCAACACTATACAGCTTACTCACAAAAACTATGACTCATTTTCTTCCTCTTTGTCTTCAACATGACCTGGTTTAGTCACCTGCCCTCCATTTTGGTTTACTTTGTCAGTATGCTTGTCCCGTTTGTCGTCTTCAATTTGGTCTTTTTGCTGGTTCTTGCGTCTTACATATAGCATACTACAGTCCATAGTTATCCAGGAATCACTTTATAACTGACACACATCGTAAACAGGAAATATTTCTGGAAGCCGTATGTGTATTTTTCAAATAGGTCAAAGTTCAAGGTCAAGGTCATCAAAACACATCAGAATCTTATTTTCATCATAACTTTGTCAATATTGGTCCTATTTTCACAAACCATGGGTCATTTTTTCCTCGTCGTCCACTTCGTGCCCTGGATTAGTCATAGGCCCTCCACTTTATGTCACTTTGTCAGTATGTCTGTCTGTTTGTCAGTCGTCACTTTTGCTTTTTCTTTTGCTTAATATTGAGTAATTTACTTTAAATGATTTGACACACCACAACAATTATCTGTTCGGTAATGGATAATGCAGTTACAAGGTTAATAACAGTACAAGCGTATATATATATATATTTATATATATATATATATATTTAATATATATATAATATATGTAATATATATAATATATATATATATATATAAAGTTTTGAATAACAAAAAAGTAACACTGATGCTTGATACGTAAAGTTAACGTATTTTCTTCAAAAGAATTTTCATTAATTTTATTTTCAATAGATTTCATTACATCTGCCATCTTAAAGATAAAATAACCCCTACCTGGTATTGGGTGAACGATTGTTATTATTCAAATTACATAAAGATCAGGTGGAAATTTGCATCAAATTTTATAACCAGTGGTAAAACAAAAGAAACAACAGAAATTCAGGTAGTATTCAATTTGTTCAGGGTAGTGTAAACATTGACATTTTAACAAGACTGTTGCAAAAATATGGGGAATTATTGGAAAGGGAAATTTGGGTTGTTTCAGGCTTTTCAAATATCCTGGTGTTCTTTATACATCCCTAGCAAAGAGCAGCAGAATACGCTTTCTTTCAGGGTAGTGCCATCTAAGAGAAATTCTGTTAACGTATTTGACCATGAAATACATACCTTTGCATCATTAATAGTCAGATTCTCGATAGCTTTCTGACATTGCAAGACGGCTGATCTAATATAGAATAGTAACAGCTCTTCTTGTGTTGCTTGCATTTAGAGACCGTTGACCGGATTAAATTGATTAGCCTCATTGCCCAGTTTATAATTCGTGAAATAACTGAAGTCGGGGAACAAAGTAAAAAATACTAAACTTTTGTATTCTCCCACCAAACTTTACCAAATTGAAATTAGCACCTAAAATTTTGTACTTTTCGAGGAACTTCTCATGTCACTTCATTATACCCATGCACCAAAAATGCCGCCCTCAACATGTGCCGCCCGGGGCCACCTGCTGCCCCCCCCCCCCCCCGGTACATTTTATCGGATTTTTTAGAGAAATTTTGACAACATAAAACGATGTGGAAAAATTTAAAAAGAAATTTGATTCATGATATCTAGAGTTCAAGTGGGTCAGAGCACTGATTTAGGCATTTCTCCCTGATGTTTACAAGACAGCACGTGCTGTATTTGCATTTAAGGGTCAAATGTTTTCAAATTCAAATGCAACCGGACATTTTAAAATGCAAATGCATTTACATTAAGAGCGAACCCTGTTATTTGCCAAATTTGGTATAATTTGTTTTGTGTTTTCCTACTGTTCTGCTTATATGCTTTAACAAAAGAAAACATTTTAATTATTGTTTGCCTGCATTGGTCTCTAGGAAAAACAGTCTAGTATGGGAAAGAACTACAACCAGTATATTACATTACAGTTATGAGAAAACTGACACTATAGACAGGGTCATTTACTATTTGAAATGATATAAGTTTACAAAACATGATTAACTACATGATTAATCATTACCAGCAATAATTGTTAAATATAATTAAATCTACGCTTCACCGCCTGTACCCGAATTCTCTATTTTCAGTTTGAAATTCGAAGCCTTGAAGTCCTAATTAATAAACTTCTTAACATTCCTGTAGTATTTAAATCAAAAGTAAAAACTTCTTTTTCAGATGAGATGTACCAAATGAACCGATCCCCCATCGGGGTACTTTTACATTTGCTTAATCGACAGAAACAGGCGATGTGACTTTTGTAAATAAAAGATACTGATGGACGTCCTCAAGCCATATTAACGGTGTCCGCTAACCCATTAGGGTTGTTTGAATACAAGAATACATGTAATGTCTCTTGTGCCAATCAATTTGTTATGTACTGATTCATCCGCTTATCCAGCAACAGCAACGATAACGGCAGCGGCGACTAAAATGAATTTTTGGGTGTGTGTAATGTGGAACCCCGCCTTGCGACCACCCCGCATTTTCGACCAGCCCAACAAATACGACCACATTTCTTGGTCCCAAATATACGATCCAGGTAACTAAGAATTTCACAAGTATGACCACCCTCAAGTGACGACAACATTGGTCAGTCCCCAAGGTGGTGGTAATTGTGGGGTTCCACTGTACACATAAACCCTGTAAAATTTATAATCGGAAACCAAATCGCACGGGTTTTGTTCATAACGTTGGATATCCAGGAAGACGATATCCTTCCATAGTTGTATGACATATAATTAAGTAATCATATGCAATATTCATGTATTATTTATGTCTTAATAATTTTATCATGACATTATAAAAATACAACTTAAACGGCCAGACGCATCTGATTTTTATGTTTATCCGTATTTCACAATGCTTTTCCTAATCGGATAGCCTACACAATAGAATTTGCAACGGAAATCCCAAATGTCTTAAGAAAGACTGGGAACTAAACAGCGAAGAGCATTAAGGATTATCCTTGTGTAACGAATAAGTATAAAAAAATCCAGCCATATATATACCATGACCTTTCAGTATTAACTCGGTTAATATCTTAGGTATAATTCTATACACAGATTTCACGGTAACGTTGGTACATAAGCGATTAATAATCGATCATAGGTCTTTATCTTTCAACTATCATATATTATTTTTACAACCGATTCCTACTAGTGGTAGAAGCAGCACCAATGTTTACATCGAAAGGAATGAATGAAACAGGCGTGAATTTAATAATAATAAAAAAAATGGGAAATAGAACAATACATGTTTAATACGCCGGACATTACTTCTCGCATTATGGAGGTTAAGATACATCCCTCTATATACCCTTACCCTGACATACCTCGCCTCTGTCGCCTCGCGACCTTCATATACCACTCCCTCTGATCTATAACCCTCCATCGACCTTGAAACGTGAAAAAAAAGGTGATGATTTTGTTTGATTTAGACAAGGAGACAGCGACCGCAGTTTGGTCGTCAGGTTTTATGTTTACAGGTTTGTAACAAAGTTAACAAGTGACCCATGGCTCATGACGCTCAGCTGACAAAGAAGACATTCACAAAAGGAATTTTATCACCTGAATGCCAAATTTTGTAGGTGGTATCCCCATTTTAAACTGAAGCTTAGCTCGGAGGATATGGGTAACAGAGACCAAATTTATGGTTTCTAAGGGGATTTTGTATGGACCTCCCTGGATGTCAAGTTAGAAGATTCCAGGTCCAATGGTTACAATTTGTGCCCTGTTAACAGACAACTACATCTTTGGAGGTATAAAAAAAATTGAGAAAAAATGCGTAAAATTTGAAAAAAATGCAGGTGGCGCCACCAGTTTATGTTTACAGGCTTGTAACAAAGTTAACAAGTGACCCATGGCTCATGACGCTCAGCTGACAAAGAAGACATTCACAAAAGGAATTTTATCACCTGAATGCCAAATTTTGTAGGTGGTATCCCCATTTTAAACTGAAGCTTAGCTCGAAGGATATGGGTAAAAAAGACATAATTTCAGGTTTCCACGGATATTTTTATGGACCTCCGGGAAAGTAAAGTAAGGAGATTCCAGGTGCAATGGTTACGATTTGTGCCCTAATAACAGACGACCACATCTTTAAACGTCTCAATAACAGAGAAAAAAATCCAAAAATCGCGCCCCCCCCCCCTAAAATTCTGCTAACACGTATACCAGTCGACTACTGGCAAGTGATATGTTTGTTAACTCAAATTTATTTTATGTTCGATTATTTGAGTGAACACACACACATAGATAAAATATGGCGTTTTCAGTAAATAAATATTTTCATGGTTCTCTGTGCACGGTTATGGTAATATTATTCCCATATGGAAAAGAAAGAAGAAAAACAAGAAAGATCTTGTCTTTAATGTAAATATAGATATATAAATCTGATATAATAATGTATACTTATTATCAGTTCTAAAGGTTCCTATTGACCTATAGAGAAACTAGTTTTGTTGTATTTGTTGAAATTTTGTGAAGAAAGAACAAAAGCTTAGCAAGATATATGGTGTAGCGCTTGACTAGAGCGGACGCATTGAAAACATGCGCTTGGAAATTCGTGATTTTGACCTGTATAGCCAACATGCAATTTTTATATAACCATTAATATTTGTGTATGATGGTTCAAGAAAGAGGATTTCGCTATATTTGGTTAGTTTGGTGGACTATTTGTGGACTTATCTGTATTGGCTTTGATGTGTCACCAACTGGAAACTGGTTGTCGAAACGGCTATTGAAACAAGCCAAAACACGGTGCAATGAAGCGTGTAGCGTGTACTGCATGCAATGACGAAGCGTGCGCAAGGACCGGTAAACAACATGGTATTGTGTATGCATACGACCGTGAGGAATTACTTCGAAGCGAGGTCAAATGCATGGCAGAGCTGGATATAAAGTATTAGACCCACAAGCGGTGGTTAACACCAGGATATACAGAATTTTCAGGAGAATTAGTCGTGGTGGAAGACGGAATAGGGAACTCCTGAGAAAACAAAGGTCAGAGGTCTAACGTGTTGCTCTCAGCAATCTCCGTGTTATTAAATGTGCCAGGCCTGATCACACTTATGGTGCTTGTTATGAGATTTCAGTTATGGGGATCCTCTAATGGAAAAGCGTAGCAGGGGTATATTGGGAATTTGCAAAATAAACAGAGAAAATGGAGGCAATTTAGCAAATTTCTTACCAATAATGGCTAATAAACTGTTCTGGAGTAAAAATAAATTATGTAGAAGTGCCCTTATAAGGAAATTGTTAAGATTTCAACTCCTGTTGGTTTTTTAGCCTGCCATGCGGTCATGTTTATCTTTTGTCACATGACCCTGTCCTTGACCTTATTGATATGAGAAAAGTTGTCCTCTGATTATTGTCCCAAATAAATTATAGTAAATATTGTTTCCATAACTTCCATAGGCAAATTTGTTAAAACCTTAAAAGATATAGCCATAAACTTATAAAGGACTTATTGTAGCCATATATTATCATTTACTCATAAGTATTATTCATGAAATAAGATTTTTAAATAGATTTATTAGCAATAAATTACTCTGGTACACCAGAGGTCAGGTCACAGGTCAGGTCATGGGTGACCAGAGTTCATGCCTCAGCAACATGGCTGTGTCAGTGATGGTCTTCTGCTCTTCTCTTCATGATAAAATACTGTTATATCATATATAACATAAACAGGAGACTCCACATGTATGGAAACTGATATATAAAGGATATATAGGTAGAGTGAACATAGTTTAAGCTGCATCTTATTCTTAATTAATCTTTTATTCTTTCCTTCTGATAAATCAGAAGGACCGCTACGATATTTTGTAAGAATATATTCAAGGCGGAGTATGGAGCCCGGGTCACCTGGTGTGTAATTCTCAGCCTTGCACCAAGGCAATTATGGTGCCCGCCATATGAACATGACAATGCCAACTGTCAATGTGCAGGCCATAACCAGCCGGAACAAGGACATGATTATATCGGTAATTCTCCATGAGTTTAACCTGGATGTGTGTGTTTTGATAGAAACATGGCTCACGAATCGTGACGACCACAGGGTGTGGGTCGAGAGCTGTGAACTGAACAAGAACGTGTATAAACTGAATGTATCCAACAGAAATGATAGATTCGGGGACGGAATAGGACTTGTGTATCGGGATAATCTGAAAGTTAATTACATTTATAAAGGAACTTTACGATCATTTGAATATGCAAAATGGACAGTTACGAGTAAGTCATGTTCTTTTACCATCATTGGCATTTATCACCCGCCATATTTAGTGACTAATAAGATAACTAATGTGATGTTTCTTGATGAGTTTATTTCTTGGTGCGCAAATTGTGTCATCACTGATAAAAATATAATAATTACTGGTGACTTCAATATTCATGTAGATGATGTGACAGACCCAGATGCTGTGTCTTTCACAGAATCTATGGAAGCTTTGGGCCTATCCCAGTATATGAAATTCCCAACGTACAGACTTGGTAATACACTGGATTTAGTGAAAGCCGAATCGACAAAACATCAATATCTCTGCTGTGCGTCCTGGCCAGTTCATTTCCTATCACTGTTTCGTGATGTGGACTACGTATATACCTAGGGCGGACTTGGTAAGTAAGACCATAACAACCAGGAAAATTAAAGACATTGATATTGATAAGTTCCCCAACGACATTAACTTCGACAAGGTCTAAGAACTTGACAATATAGATGATATTGTAAATGAAATTAATACCGCTTTTTCAATAGTACTAGACGAACATGCTTCTTTGAAGACAAAGACCGTCACGGTACGTCATAAGCAGCCATGGTTTAATGATACTATAAGAGATCAGAAGAAAGTAGTTCGTCGTTGTGAAAAGGTCTGGATAAAGCATCGTCGTGTTGACCAATGGCGGTCCCTGTGTATTGAGAGAAATCGATATAGTATACTCTTGAATGATGAGAAAATCAAAGTCCTATCCGACAAGGTATGAGGATGTGGAAACGACCCTAAATTGTAGTACAGACTAATTAACAACATTATGGGAACTACCACCGATAATCCGCTACCAATATCAACGAGCGACGAACTCTCTGCAAATGACTTTGCAGATTTCTTCATGGATAAAATCCAGAGGATAAGAGATACACTTGATCATTATCCTAAGTATATCCCTATAAAAGCAGTGACTGACTTTGACAGTTTTGAGCTACTATCTGATGATGCTGTTAAATCAATCATAAAGGGTATGCCAACGAAAAGTTGTGAGCTAGATGTACCGCCAACACAACTTTTTAAGGACATACTGGTTGGTTTCTTGACGCCTATTACACATCTAGTTAATACGTCCTTACAGAAAGGAATATTCCCGCTGAAGTGGAAAGAGGCGATGATACGGCCATCGCTCAAGAAGGCAGGTATAGATCTCGTTCATAAAAGCTTCAGATCTGTTAGCAATCTACCATTCCTTTCAAAGATTGTGGAGAAAGCGGTATTGCTATAATTTAACAAACATTGTGATGCAAATAAAATTATGCCAAACTATCAGTCTGCACGTAGAGCGTTCCATAGTTGCGAAATTGCAGTCGTAAAATTGATCAACGATTTATTATGGAATATGGAATGGCAGAAACTGACCATCATTGTGGCCACTGATCTAAGTGCGGCATTTGACACCGTAGACTTCGATATAACACTAAATGTCCTCGAGAAGTGGTATGGTGTGGGTGTCGTAGTGAAATCATGGTTCGATAGCTATCTGAGACCGAGATTTTGTAAGGTTAATATCAATGACAGTTTTTCTACAACCAGAGAACTTCATCAGTCAGTTCCACAGGGAAGCTGTCTAGGTCCGTTTGTGTACTCATGTACTCACGCCAGTACCCTCGAAAGCGTGGTCCCTGATGGTGTTTCCATCGATGGATATGCTGATGATCACATTTTTAAATGCTTCTTTGAACCTCATATTACGGACAAGTCGAGCGATGAGTGTGCTGTCTCAGTCCTATAGAAGTGTGTCTCCAAACTCGTCATTTGGATGAACGAGAACAGGCTGAAACGTGGACAAGACGGAAATATCAATAACCGGCTCAAGACAGCAACTACTTAAATGTGACAAAAGATCGATGGTTCTGGGCGATGAGGACGTTGCTATACGTGATTTGATCAAATACTTGGGAGTTATACTCGACTCTAGGGTATCACTGATGAAGCAGATTCAGAGCAAATGTAAAACTGCGATGTTTAATCTTCTTCGGATCAAACGGATCAGACATCTGCTTACTGAGGATGCTTGTCATACCTTGGTTCGAGGAATGGTCGTGTGCCACCTTGAATATTGTAACGCTGTTTATGCAGGATCGCCAAATGTTGAATTGGATAAGCTTCAGCGTGTATAAAATATGGCCGCAAAGTTAATAAGAGGAGCTACCAAGTATGAGAGCCCCAGCAGATGCCGCAAAGACCTCCACTGGCTCCCAATTCGTGAAGGATACAATATAAGATCCTTTGTCTCGTGTTTGTTTCACTCACTGGAAGAGGTCCACCATACTTGCAGAGTCTTTTAACACAAGTTCCAGTCAGAAGAGCTGGATTGCGTTCATCTAATAATATTAAACCCTTCATGTTCCATTCACAAAATTAAAAACATTTGCGGCAAGATCCTTCAGCTGTATTGGCCCACACTGGTGGAATCAAATTCCTGGCCACGTAAAAGAACATTCTGACTTTGATATGCTTAAAAGAAAGCATAAAACGTATTTATGTGAACAGTGTTACGATTAGTATGTTCAGCGCCGCCGAAACGTTGTATAGGTAGGCGCTATATTAAGTTCATAAGTTGAAGTTTAAGCTATAATGTAAACATAAAGAGTGTCAGACTGAAAATTTCTAAAATAAATCTAAACAGTAAAGGGATTATATACTTTCACATTTCTCTCATTTTTTATACCATCTCTCTTTTCTATTTTGTATGTATGCAGAAATAAAGTCTCGAAACCCTATGATTGTTCTGTAACATGATGGTGGATGGCCAAAAACTGTTAAGCAATCCTTTCAAGCTATTTGTACTTCCACTAGACGCTTGCTATGCCTCATTTTAAAATTTACCCTGGAATACACTAAGAGACTGAATGAAAGCTTCCGGTTTCTTGATTCTGGGGTAATTAAAATTACCTCTAAATACCCAGCTACTGTCACTGGAGTTAGATGGCCAGGCTTAATGTCTGAAAGCTGAATTTTCAATAATAATATAAATCTGAAAATGTTATGCAAATAACAGTCAATGTGTATTTTTCACTTCTAATATTTCTTGTGTTTATGTACTTTAATTACCTCAGGTCAGACTATCTTTATTTCTTTTTAACTCCAACTGGCTATAGTTTGAACTTAAATGCTGCAAAAATAATTTATATACGAAAACCTATATTATGGAATCCATTATCAGAAGCTCTGCATGAACAGTAGATGTAGCAACCTTTGACAGATTCAGTGACATATAATAGATAATCCATTTCAGTTCTATTACATTTGTGCTGACCATCTTCTACTTAAAAAATACAATTAAGTTACAACACTACACTTATTGATGCATGTATTTTTCTGTTGTTCAAATAATGCATTACATATAGATGAGGGTCTCACGGTTAACATAATAAACAATTTGAACTTGATACCTTACAAAATTACATATAATAATCATAATAATTATGCACGAACTAACAATATTTGACATGTTGAGTAGGAGACAATTTTACAGCCACACAGTGTATTCAAACAAGTTTAAATATGCTTGCTTCCTACTGAAAGGTTTTTGTGGAATATCAATATAATTTAAAAAATGCGCCCCCTCTATTATCAAATCCTGGATACGCCAGGAACTGAGCTAAAATGGTGGTCCATAAATCATAAATCCATTTTATGCCAACGTGATACTGTAGGGTAATTTTTGTTACCAACATCCAAGATGGCGGTCTTAACTACTGAATACGTTGTTATGTGGTTGGAACCTGGATCTTTTTACTCGGTATAATTACAATGTTGTGCCATAAAATGGTAAATGGTATTAGTCTGCCAATTAATCGATTACATCGATGATTCGCCATTTTCTTTTATAATCGATGAAATAATCGATCACAAACGATTATATATGCACATACAAAGATGTCATTTTATGAAAAAAACAACTAAATCTTGTCAGAAATATAGAAAAGAATTGACACAAACAGTGAACAGTAATAGGTGTGATCCTTATGTAACGAACAAGTTTTATAAACCTGGCATAACCTTTACCTTTTAGCGTGATGTAGGCCTAAAAGTTAAACTGAATTTACTTTAAGCGTTATTTTAAAGTTTTACTGAATTTATTCGGTCAATATTATAATTCTATAAAACGGATTTCACGGTTATATAGAAGATGCATTAAATAAGCGATCAATGATCCATCATCGGTCGTTTTATTTCTTTAAATCATCGAACATGATTTGACAACAAATTCCAACCACTAGTAATTAGTGACTTATATGAACGGCAAAAAGTCCATGAAACAGGCTGGTGTCAACGTGTCACGCTTTTGGATTTTTTGTTTGTTTGTCACGGCGATATTAAAATCCCTAAATCATGGAGCGGGCCAAATGAATTTCATATAAAGACAATGGAGGAATAGAACATGCAAAACCAATGAGATGGTTACCAGGGAGAATGTTACATCTGCATCGTCAAACTTTTTAATAAAGAGTCCTATTCACAAACCAGGTGTATTAAATATACATGAAATGTGCGTTTTAATGAAAATTTTTTCGATGCATGTTAATATCTCATTCAAAAACAATTCACACTCGATTGGAAAAAAGTGGCACGGGCGTGTTCAGTGAAAACAAAACCTGATAGCCGTACAGCGCAACTTAACATATCAAAATGTTCAAACCTGATAGCCGTACAGCGCAACTTAACATATCAAAATGTTCAAACCTGATAGCCGTAATGCGCAATTTTACATATAAAAAATTCAAACCTGATAGCCGTACAGCGCAACTTAACATATGAAAATGGTCAAACCATTATAGCCGTGTTACAGGTGCCCTTTTTATTGTGTGCAGCGGTCCTGCATGTGTTTCTTTTATTGTGCGCAGGGGTGCTCAATGCGTTGTTGACATTTGGTTGGTGTGCCACGCGTAGCTCGTGCTGTAGCGGCCTCGCCTGGCCGGATGTTGCAGGCTCGGTTTATTCCGCATTGGTTGAATCCTGGCGTGTAGATACACAGCATTCTTTGTTCTAGTATGTACTTTGA
Organism: Sipunculus nudus; assembly: GCA_026874595.1. Classification (NCBI taxonomy): domain Eukaryota; kingdom Metazoa; phylum Annelida; class Sipuncula; order Golfingiida; family Sipunculidae; genus Sipunculus; species Sipunculus nudus. The sequence continues at coordinate 52,031,668 of CM049312.1, forward strand.
GCGTGTTTATTATGTTAGGTTCTTTGGATTGTTCGAGAAATGGAAAGTTCTCGGCTTGAGGTGAAACGTTATATAAAGAGGCTGTGTTTTAAAGCCAGGAGAGAACTAAGAGAATATTCCAGCAGACACAGAAGCGTGTAAGTCAGTTTGTGGGACTTATTCCGATAAGTGCGGCAATTATAGATTTTCTTCTGGATTTGTGATAATTTTGGTCTTCAGTTTACTTTCGGATTGTTACAAGAGCTTTACATTGGACTGTTATTCTTTGAGAAGATTTGTGTGAACTTTTCATCCGGCTTATACATTTAAAAGGACTTGTCGCTGTGACAGTTGTGGTATCCAGGTACTGTGCACTTTGTTTATTAGGCTGTGTGACTATTAGTACTTCAGCCAGACCCCAAAATTTGGATCATTGGTACCATTTTGGTGACAAATTTTCACCATGTGTGCTTGATAGGTATACATGTGTAGGTAATAAAAATGCCTGATAGCAGTATGAAAGTGGTAGCTTTCAGTGAATAAATGGATGTTTGATGTCGGATGACGTATAATTTTTTTTCATCTCAAGGACACCGACTTCAGAGTGGTTATAAGCCCCATACTACTAAATATGTAAAACGTATCCAGTCAAAGTTGGTCTCAAATGATAGCTTTAACCATAAGCTTCAGTATGACATGCCATTTATGGCCACTGGGGGTATACTGCTTAAGTAATACATTCTTATAGTTACACTCACCCCTAGGAAAAACGACAAAGGAGTAGTTATATAAATTTACTTCATACAACTTTATATGCCAAACTTATATCAAGCAAAATAATCTTTTCAATGATGTATCATTTATGATCAATAGGTGTTTACCAACAGTTAAACTTTCTTATACCCTCACAGGGGCAGATCCAGGATTTAAAATGGAGGGGTCCACGCCAGGACTGATGGCAAAGTTGTACAAAAGGTCCCCAGGTTCGAAAAAAAAGGGAGGGGGGTTCCAGAGAACAAAACTTTGTCTGAAACCTATTAAAAAATTGTGGCGACTGGAAAGAGGGGGCAGACCCCCCCCCCCCCCCCCCCCCCCCGCTTCTGCCTCAGCGAATACAGCGGGAACTGCCGCAACTGTCATCCCCAAGTTCTGTAGTAATATTGATCACTGTACTGGTATTTTGTTTGTAAGCTATAGGTTGTCCTAACTTGTGCAAGCCAAAAAAATATAACTCATTTCATTCCATGGCTTATTCATTGGAGATGATAAATAAGTATGAGGTGTGCTGAATTATTATTAGATTTGTCTCTACTCTATTTTAACTTTGCTGATCACAAGTGTTTGTATTCATAATGTTATGACCAATACCCAGCATATTGATCCCATAACTGGTATGTCAGTGTTAGTTGCAAGTATCGCCACAACGTTGACTTGAGTCAGAATGATCTTTTTCTGTTCTTCCTATGCAAGTCAGGAAATAAAAAGAGATAGCTTTTATGTGAGGGATAGCATAAACTTATATTCGCTTATTATTGTATTTCATTTTTGATTTTACCTACGATTTGTAATGTGCTTTACCAAACATTGATCATGTGACTTTTACGAGTATATAAACTACAGATGACACCATTTATATTTACCTATCTTGTGCGAGCAAATCCGGTACATTTCCAGTTTTTTTTCTGAATGGAAAAAAAGTTTAATCTATATGTAGCTTACCGATTATAATGGACTAGAGCTGAAATGGTATTTCTTAGTTCACTCTCGATTGTTCCATCATTATTCTCGATTATGAACAATGCAAAAAAGTAAGACTTTTTTTTCTTTTTGTGAATAACAGACTGCAATTATCAGTGTGATATATATCAAGGCACAATTCGTAATCGCTAGTCCTGGGATGTTCAGACGTTGTGTATACAGGTTCTCTTAAACTCTCCCTAGTCGATAAGAATTAGATCACTGACCAATATAGATTCAGCTGAGCATTATGACCAGCGGGGCACTTAGTAAAGTTAAACATTTAAAATAAACAGAAGAGGTAACAGGTTATTATGTATTTAAGATATAGAATATGTTTGTACATGTACTTATGTCCAGCGTGAATGTTCGCTTTGTGATAAAGACTCTTTAAAGAGCTGTTTGTTACATTATTTCACAACGAGGCCCTCGTGTATTTTAAACTTCCATATTCCAAAATAAAACTAAGTAATGTTTAATGTTAGTTAAAAGGAAAATAAGCAATATCAGTTTATAAGTTAATAATCATATAAATATGCAATCGCTTTCTGACAGAAAAACATCAAATGTGATGAGTTCTGTTTTGCATGGTTGGGAAGATAACACAGAGTGGAATATTAAAATCATTTCGCCTTTTTTCTTTTGGATTATCACCGGGGCTTTTATAAGTCTATTATATTTTATAGTTATTTTAAGCCTGGCTACCTTGCCAAATCAAGTCATAAGAAAGTTAGCACTTGCAAGGAATTAAAATAGAAATCACCAGGAGAATGACAAATCAGTTACTTTCATGTTTATTATCATGTGTGTTTCTACTGAAATGTTTAAATAAAAGAAAATAATATGAAAACAAAACTGTTTTAATATATGTATCTACATTTTGTGATCTAACAGTTACAATTATATCCTAATAAGCGAAACAATAAACCCCATTGATATTATATTTGTTCGGCCAGTAGAACAGTCAGTGATTAACATGATCTCCCTCAAACCTGGGCAATGACAGGGACACATGGTGTTTTGACAGTTCAGTGAAAAATTGCATTTGAAAGATTAAAACAAAATGATCTTAATGGCACTCTCTGGTGCAAGTACATAGCCTAAGGCGAACCATGTACGTCTTCCAATCCGGTAAAGTTGGTTGACACTGGACTGCTAGGGTCTTGTTTGAAACATAATCCCTGAACTCCTGAGTCAAAGCAGGTTAGAATTAAATTAGATTTGTTCAACTTCAACAAATGATTTTATTTATTTTGGCTTATCACTAGCATTTACTGGACTTTTGTAAAACATAAAACCGGAACAGGATGAGTTATTGCACTTACTGGCTTTATAGCAAACTGGTTTATATTCTCGTTAAAACACTGTTTGCCCCACGGTTCAAATAAACATCTGGTTTCCGTTATAGAAAATAATATTTATTTAGAAATCTCTCTCCTGTCAGAAATGTTAACAGTATAAAACATAGGCAACTCAGAATGAATAATTTACAGCTTTGCTTCACAATTAGTCCTGACACAAAGGCAAACTGCAATATCTATCATTTATTTATGGTGCCACCCAAGCAAAATGTTGTAGGTACATTTACTGCTCTTGCCTTGATTTTATATGTTAATTTTGTTAGAATATTTACATTGAAATATTTCAGCAGACAACATAGCCCTCTCTCAGCCGAATGCTGTTATATATTTCATGTAAGAAAGCGAATTTGGCCAGAAGTGCAGATACGGCGGCCTAGTTTGTACGATATCACAAGTGACTTAGGCACCAATATAACATAAACATATAAATAAAAATATACTGCATAAAATGACTTGTCGCCCTTTTTTATTGAACCGGAGACATGCAAAAACATATATTCAAACAACTAGCCGAGTACCCGTGACTGCAATTATGTCATGTGTGACATTCGACTTGCGACATCCGATTTTTAGTCTATACATCGGTCCCTGATAGCAGCCACGTCGAATAATTGGGAGGATTTACCAATCAGAATTCAAAAAGGGCGTGGGTATGCGACACAAAAGTACTCAAAAACATCAACCAGGCATTAATGTTTTCTGCAGACAGTTGGTGGCAATGGGACATATACCGGCTAACTGAAGAACGGAATAACACCTTTCTCTGACCACGCCCAAATCCACAAGTTGTAGTTGGGTGCCAGACATGTTTTTTTTTCAGCTAAAAGACTTCAGCCTTTGTTAATGACTTTATAAAACCAAACTGGTCACGGTTGATCTTATCAGAAATACACCTTGTGTTTTTAATAAATTAGCTATAATTATACAAATTGCTATGATACAGGGTGAAGAAAAGTAATCATATCTTTAGAATTTGGAAAGCTATATACATGAATGACACACCAGATGAAAGCTATAAATGTCTACTATCAACAGACATCAAACTTGTTTTAAAACAGGCACACATAATATGTTATAACTAAATACTATTTTTATATAACTGTGTCTTGCAAAATTGCAATTTCGGTGCAAGTACATTTCAAAACAGGCTGATATTTTACAGAAAGCTACCACTTTCATACTGCTATCAGGCATTTTTATTATCTTCACACATACACCTTTCATAAAATCATTGATAGCAATTGTCACCTGTTTGGTACCGATGAACCCTCTGGCTGATGTACTATATACTGATTTGCTGTTATACTGTTGTTGTACTTTGTAATTGTATTGATTAAGAGTATTGTTCGGGTTGTTTTAAGAATAAATTATTGTTATTTGTTAATAAACAACCACGGACTCCTTTATTCATTCCCCTAGACATTTCACGCTGCCTAGCGTTACAGGATATTAGGTTCCGTAACAACAGCGCAACTATAAATATCAAAATGTTCAAACCTGATAGCCGTACAGCGCAACTTTACATATCAAAATGTTCAAACCTGATAGCCGTAATGCGCAACTATCAAAAGTTATTGTACTTTTTATTAATGCCACACGGAAACGCAAAATCTGTTAAAATCTTGTCACGGGTATCTTACCGGATAGCTTTTACTCTATGGGCGTTGAGACCTATAGAAATATGTAATCATTAATAATAATTGGTTAAGGTATTAAAGAACTGAATATTTTGTCAAATCCGTAAAAGTGCCGTTTGCGGTCCAAGGAAATGGTGAATCAAGATTTGACGACACGTTATTCTTGGACTTTCTTAATACCTGTAAAAATCCCCAGAACGTAAGATGGATATCTAACATTTCGAGATTTAGGTATTTTACATAAATATAAATACATGTAGTGACTATTGATGACACCATTGATATCAAGAATAAATTTTTAAAGTCTTTTTATGATACAGGAGCGGTATGATCTGCAAACCTATACTTTATACAACTAGTACCATTTCAGTTATAAAATCTTCTACTCAAATCCAGTCGCAGTTAAATTATTCAGTATATAGACAACAAGTCGGAAACAGTTACATGTAATCGTCTGCTGGTTTCTGTGTATCCTCCGAAGGTCGTTTCTTACCGTTATACACACACATATATATATATTATCAGTTTTGTTTTAAAACAAGTCTTGTTGTTGATTTTTAGGGCATGTGTCGTAGGACAGCCTTACAAATTGAGACTTTTTTAAAGACTTTTTTTTTGGTGGAGGTAACCGCCTCCATTTTTAATACTTGCTCAAATATGGACCAGGTACATCTGCATTGTTCCTTCCGGTTTCGGACTACGTTATATTCTGGCGTCAACCAGGCCCGGTGTACCACTCCTGTTGGTCCTGGCTGTGTGTGTTCTCTCCATTGCTAGGAACCCCCGAAAGGCGTATTAGTTTGTAAGTGAATCACGATGTTGGGCATAGTCCCCCCATTAAGACTGCATAGCGCACAATATAGGTGGGGGCCGACCGAGAAATTTTCACCGCCTCACCTGAGATTCGAACTCGCGATCTCCTTGCTTAAAGCTCTACCCCATGAGCAAGGAAGCCGTGGGCGGTTTTAATGTTCAGAAATACATTACTTTAACAAAGAGTGTTTATTTTATCTTTAATATAAAACTAGGCTCACTGTTTAGAGAATAATGCTCTCTGTCCATCCGTCTTACAAAATTCACAAACGGCGTTTGTTTCCATACTTCTTTTCTTGGATTTTTTTCTGTTCTCATTTAAGGAATTCCTTAAATAATTGATACAAAGGTATGGAGCAGTTTTGCAGGGTTGGGATTTTACCGGATAGAAAAGGTATAGTTACACTACCGGTCTTATAAACTAGAGCAGAAATACCTTTCTACAGTATGAAGGTAGATACTCGGTATAAATGGAAGAAAACTTTTACAAGTTATCAACTGTTAAAAACTGTTCAATTAGTAGCATTTTGTAACAAGTGTTCTGAAATATATAAAATATATGGCTTGAGAAAAGACTGGTTCGTTACCACAGAGATGGATTTTTAGTTTGGTTTGTAAGTTAACGTGTATTATTTGGTGTTAATGCGTCACTCGTAGCCTAATGTGAAGATTATCGGCTTTAAGAAGGTATCAATGCAACATAATGGATAACCCTTGCAGTATATTCCCTCGTATGTCTGGTATCGATCATGCATGACTCAAGTTTGGCTAACCAGCCAAATATAAATTCCTACTGTGTCTTGTAATCACGGCTAAAAAGTACTGAGACACAGCATCTGTTTGGTTCTGGTTCTGTCCGATCAAAGCACACCTACAGATCTGTATAGAAAGTTGAGCCGTTTCTGTGTTAATGTGGCTGTGACAGAATTGATTTCCATGCATACACCTTTCGTTTTGCATGGCTGTCACAGAACGTGATCCTGTTTCCGATCGTATTATTTGTTCATTACTAGTATTACAAGTATATGCTGCAGGTATGTTTGTTTTAATGAGTAGCCAGTCATTAATGATGCTGCCATGATTGTAAGGTAGTGGTAATTATTGTATACGAGCCAGTAATACTGAAGTATGGGTCAGCAAGATTCAAGCAAGGGGTAAAAATGTGCGTCTCAGGTCAGGACCTTCTGACATTGACCTCCAGTATTCTCAGTCGTATTAGAAGTTTAAGACTGTTTCATATACACAACCTCAGAGGCACCACCTTTGATTTCGGTGTTTATTTACATAGTAAAATTTCACTTGTTACCATTTCTACCATTTCTAATCACGGTAAAAAGTTTTTTTTTTTCGTAGCGGGTAGTTAACCGGCTAACTGCAGTGCACGTCGAAATTTGATAACCCTGAATTTTTATGTTGACTATATATATGCAGCATTAGACTTATTGGTATTTTCCGGGCTAGCTTACATAATTCTATGCATTTTATCTCGCAGCATATTTTTATTCTCAGAGTCAGGAAAAATTATTTGTTGTTGGTTTGACATAAAGGATTAAAATAGTTGTAGTTTCTTCCTGAATTGCCGTATGCATCACTTACCCGAGAACGGCGCACTTCTCCGCCTATCCTGTTTTAATTATCGTGAAACTGTGCTACTAAAATGCGCATAATATTTCTATTGTATCACGGTATCATAATCCTCCATTTGACGATACAAACATCAATCAATATTCAGCGAAACATACCTAATATAAAAATGTATCTCTCAGTAGTATATGATTTTCTTTTGTTTGCTGAAGTCTGGGAAGGCGTCATCGCAGCGTACAGTTAGGTATAGTACCCCTTTATACTTAATCTTGACGAGACTGGCTTTCTGCACACAGCTTATATACCCTTTCTATAAACTTATTGAGTTATTTAAAATAGAAACAGCATTTTTTTACCTTCACTTATATACCGTTTTTATATTGCCAATGATTGTTATCAATCTATTAAAAGTGTTCTGCAGAATCTGCTAAAATTAACAAGCGTTTTAACATTGACCCAGTGTTACTGACCTGCCTGACGGTGATTGAGCACTGTCTGCTGGTTCGCCTTTCCCGTGGCTGGTTCCCGCACACCTGCTAACAATTACAACCGGTGAAGATCTTAAATAAGTAAGGCTCACGTGACCAAGCTTCACAGTAGATTGGGCGTCATCTTACAGTCAGCCAATCACCTTCAGCTAGAGTAAGTAATGATTATCTAGGGAGTGTCCGTGAAGTGTTCTAACGCCATGGTTTTTTTTTTCTTTGTTGTATTACAATTTCCAAGTGATTGGTACAGCAATAGGTTTTGACAGTTAATCTAAAGTATGTAGATATTTTCAGTGCTTCATATATGATTACTCCATTTAATACAGAAAGCTTACACCACTGAGTAAGGTACTACGATCGTCAGAACTCGGAACAGTTTATTTTATTATAAATTTAATTTACATAACGCAAATGTGGGATAACGTATATAATATGCAATCGAAATTCACTGTGCAGTAAGTGTCCGTAAGGAGACCATTACTTAGGAAGAATCACTTCTGTTACAACAGTGGCCACCGGTATCTCGTCGGAGATTTTCAACAATATTAATACATGCTTGTATATTAATCAATAAGAAAATAATTAAGTAATAAATGAAAAATCATAGCTTTGTGATTCTCATCTGCTGGTTATAACAAATAATATGTTCCAGAGGATTAACATTTAACAGTTTAATAAAAGGAACCATAAACCAAAAAAAGATAATATATATTTAAAATAACTAAGAAGAAATATTATATAGAGAGATGATTGAATGGCCATGCTGGTCCTTTTTACAGAGATATAGAACAAGAACACAAAGAAAAAGTCTGATCATCCCGTATGGGAATCAAACCCATGACCCTCCGATTGCCGGTCGTCTGCTCTACCACTGATCTAACAGGGATCCCCAACTTCCTCTGTGTATCAGCACACTTTTAAAGGAACCAGCGAAGTGACGTCACTACTGTGACTGGTATTATATACACACTACATGTGTCGACACAGCAACTTTGCATGCAGGAGTGATAAAGTTAAGGCCTTTTATGGTGCACATCAAATATTATAAAGAGAGATGTTAAAAGAACTGTGAATCTTTACGGTTTTAGGTGTTATGTGTTTGAGACGATTTTGGCATAGTTTTTGCTGTGTTTACTGTGAATTTCCTACTTATATTACCGGTATACGGGCGCGCTCATTTCTCGGTATCAAATTAAAGATGTAAAAAAACAGATGTTATTGTGAGTTCGCAAATTTGAACTATTGTATAAGGCTTTGAGTATATTCACGGTCAAATAAGGTTGAATCTTAGCGAGAACACCGATACATTAAGACATTTGTAAGGCTATCTTGTTTAAATATTTATCCCAAAACCACAAACAATACCTTCATTTCAACGTTTAAAGTTTACACGATATACATATACTCCTATATGTATTACATTAATGACAATATAGTGAAAGGCCCAGTTTATTACTTTTCTGCAAATGAAAAGCAGTTTCCAAATTTTTTATTTCTTTAATAAAATTTTGACTGATTTTAATTTTTAATTTCAAGGGAGTCTTTTAACTTGAAATATAAAACATTATTGTACGGTCTCATGGTCCAATCTAACTAATTCAACAACATTATAATAAGCCTCTACCTGTTTTATACATGTATATTGTACATGTACTGTTTTAAGTGAAAAAGTCTTTTAACGCAATATTGAACGCTTTCTCGAATTTGACATGGTGCGGTCAGGTTTTATTCTGGTATTATGAAAAAGAAGTGAAAGAGCAGCCCCCCCCCCGATAAAATACTTGTTCCTCTGAATCATGACTTTGTTGGGGGGGGGGGGGGGGGGTGCCCCAGTCTGGATAGAAAGATTCAAAATTAAAGCTAGTTTACCTGAAAGAGGTTTTGTTTTGGTTCTTGATTGATCGTATTGGCTCTGAAACCCCGATTAAAAACCTGAATGTTTATAAGAAATTCATTGAGTTGCTGTAATATAGTTAAAAAGGGAAAATCTCACCTTTTACCCTATCACCAAGCATTTCAATTATGTTAGATGATCTTTCAAATGACATATTGAGACTGTAGATCCACAGGGAATAGTGTCATTTCAAAATATTTACGTCCCTAATATTTTTGTAGACAAAAAAAAACACCACTGATATTCCAAGCACAGGACACACAAACTAGGCCAGCAGCCGCCCTGACTATTATAGCTATTACTTGCTTCTATTACTAAAACTTTTCTTTGATATAAAATATAAATTGAACTGTTATTATTAGTACATTCATGCAATTCATACTCGTGTTCATGTGTACAGCTTTATTTATTTCCAGCAATATCAGTACAACAAGGTGTTTACTGTTCAATAAAACAAATTCATACTGAGTAATATTTCAAGAGAAAAATTCTAATTATTGGAAAATATTCCAAAATAAAAAAGTTTAGGTTTGCCACAATTAAATACAATTGGATATAATCAAAACCTGTTCAACATAACATAAACTCAGCAGTGCTCCGGGGCATGGCCTATTCAAGCTCGAATTGATTTATATATGTAACTAAATGTGATTGTAGCTTTAGCAGATTTCTAGTGGGAATTGCATTCTGTGATGAGCTCTATTCACAGTCTGAGGCACAACTGATAAACCCATGAAAAGCTGCGACTACCATACACTCCATAGCTACTACAGCATAGGCTGCAGCATCACATTCTACTATCAGCTGGCAATAACTTGCCCAACATATTGTGTACGCTCACGAAGGACTTCTCCAGTGTTTAATGACCAAGCCTACTTAATGAATAAAAAAAGAGATCCAGGGGTTAACTTCAAGCCAAAAGCCTTGTGTCCAGAGCCTAATGGACCATGAAAGCACCCAGCATTAACTGATCACGCTCAATTGGCCCTATGCTGTGGTCTATCAACCTAATAAAACAAACACCCCATTCATTAGATGTGTTAGTCTAGGGTTGTAAGGCCAAAAAAAATAAAAATAAAAAATAAAAGGTATGGTTCTAAGGCACCCCCCGCATCAAAAATTTTTATTTTTATTTTCATCTTTCAAGAAGTTAAAATAATACACTTTTGATACTATTTCCTTTGTTATGTAGTGTTTTTACATGTTTAGCAAAAAAGCCCTGTTATTTTCATGCTTTTCCCTGATCATATGACAGTTTTATCGAAACTTACAAAAAAAAGTCAAAAATAAAATACCGCCCGCAGTGATTTCTGAAAAAAAGTGCCTGAGAACCATACCTTTTTATTTTCCTTGGCCTAATAGAAAAGTAATAGCTATTATTCTATTAACTGGGGGTACTGTTACTAGTTCAAATTTCTGTTCTATCAATAGTAATATTACACTAACTTACTTTGAAAACTTGTAATATTCTATTAATATTAAGTATAACTATCGCCTTGTAGTAATATGCCACTGATGTTACTGTTGTTGTTAATATTTATAAATTATTACAAATGAATAATAACACAGTCAGTCTGTTAGATATATGTTGTTTTATACTATTTTTACATATACAGGTTGTCATTTAATATCTTCAATAGGCTCATATTATTCGTAAGTTGAGATTATATAAATAATCACATATGGTTGTTATCATTATTGTTATCGTTGTTATTTTATAGGATAACATATATGGTTAAAATATGGTTATATACTTTATACAATGTCAGTGAGAATTCATTTAAGAATATAACTAAGCCATTACTCTTTGTTTTCATCGAGTACATCCCGCCGTCAATCTTAGTCTTTTGTATGCCCTAGAGTTTGCATTTCGCATAAGTATTTTGATTAAGCATAACACAACATTGTATATATTTTATATTTTGTCCTGGATTTTCATAAATAAAAATGTGTAACTTTGTGAGTCCATATTAACTTAATAACATCATTAAAAAAGCTTGGTTACTAAAAGTACTCATTAAAGTACTCATGAGTACATTTTGAGTACTCGGTACTCGTACTCGAGTACTTCTGAAAACTGCAAAAGTACCCATACTTGTACTCGAGTACTTTTAAAGTACTCAGTATAACAGAGTTTGAAATAGCATGCAATATATTACATATAAAACACAGAGGTTTATTACATGATACTTTTTTTAAAGACCTGTAAGGAGGAGCAGTTTCTTTGAGATTGATTTAATGTGTTCCACAAAATAGGACCTAGGCATAAAAATGATTTCTTTAAGTAGTCTGTCCGAGGATTGGGTAATTTATTGGAAAAGCTATTACGTGTATCATGTTGGTGGACTTGGCGAACAAACGTGACCCGGTCGGTCATATAGGATGGACGAAAGTTATCCAGACATTTAAACATAAGGATGCGAGTCAAATATTCATGTCGTTGTACTCGGACCAAACTCTGCCGGAGGGGACTAACTGTTTCAGTCAGGCTTTATATTGGGGGGGGGGGGGGGGGTCAATGTATCGGGGCCCGAAGGGCCCAAGGAGGACCTGAGCCGGACAAGCTTTTCCCATAGGGCCTAATAATATTTCCATTAGGTAGAAGTCTTATATAAAATTTAGTCAGGATAGCTTGAGAGGGCCTTAGCCGATCGGGAGTGTCCTACAGGGCTAAAAAATTCTCGATAATGCGGAAGTCTTGTTGATGTATAAGCTTATTTATAGGGAGGTTCCAACAAGAACCATGTTCTTAAAGTTCCAGTTAGAACTGTCAAAGGTTCCCCACTCAGTCCACTGCAAAGAACCCTTTTAGGTTCTACCTGGAACTCTTTTTTTTCCTAGAGTGTATGGGCCCGGGCCGGTCAGGAGTTTCTTATTTCTTCATCGCGGAGTATTAGCGTCAAGTGGATAAGCTCAGGGATGAAAGGCAGTGGCCATAAACTTGGCCGAAGAAGCATCTTAGAATCGCCTAAGGTTTGGCCGTCTCTCTGTAGTTTAGGATAAGACTAAATGAGACGGGCCATCTCCTTCCGTACAAATAAATATCGATAACAACAGTCCCGGTAAACCCGCGTGTAACTGTGACGATGTATTGAACCCAAGTAATCGCTAGTGGCTGGATCACCATCTTCATGACGACCCTAATTGTTTTTGTGCTCTCAGTATTGGTCGTTAAATGCCAGGATTCAGCCCACAGCGGGAGGACTCAGTAATTATTGGCGAGAGTGTCATCTTAGTACATCCTGCCTACCGGCTTGTTAGAGGACGCACTCACTTCCACAGTCCCGCTATTTTCTCACACCCTTCCGGTTATCTATTGCTACCCTCACCTCAATAATTTCCGATTTGTTTTGATTATAGCTGAAGCACCTTCGGTTTTCATGCGTTCATTAATACACAAACAATGCACGCATGTACTGACAAATATAACGGATGGCCTAAAACAACAAAGCATAAGAGAACTTGAAGATCAGCTTGATTCTAAAAGAAATAAAATGCGCACAACGCGCGGACTCGGACTCGAATGGGTATGACTCTGCTGTATAGGGTTTATAGTCGTCACAAACTGACCCCACAATGCACCGCGGCTTTTACCTAAACCACCGGCGTATGTAAAATGTAGCGAAGAAGGTAATGTAGTCCGTTCAAATTTATTGGATTAAAATGTGTGAAAAATGAATAGAAGACGATTTCCTTGAAATGTAACAAACTTTTATTTAAAATCGTATCAGTGCCATTTAGGATATATTTCGTTTCGGTTAGTAACGTACACATACGCGCGCTCGCACAGTTTCTCAGCATCCAGAGCCCACGGGCACCTGTTGTGCCAAAGGACATTACATGTATAACATATATATCATGTGTAATAAATTACATGTTATGGACAGACAAACTGTTAATGGAAGAAAAGAACTAAATGAACCACCACGTCCCCATCCTGCGGAAAAGAAGCGTAGCAAGACTCCACGGTAAGCCGGGTGCAGGGCGGAGCTGAACTGTTAAATTAGTTTTGTTTTGCTGACAAGTCAAGTGGACAAGTTAAATGACGTCTGACCTCGGGGCGTCAGGTTCTTTGTCACACGTGATATCAGGATCTGATCTGTTATCAATGAAGCTACGTGCAACAACGGGATCTACCGTGGCTAGGTCACATAATAAAACATTCAATACCGTGACAAGGTAACACAATAAAACAAACCCAATAAAAAGAAAGCCGATAAATTCTACAGAACATCAACTAAACACACAGCACAGACATCCTATGGCAGTGATCCACACGACCTTACAACAGTAAACACTCTGGAATAATCTGAAAGATGGTCCTTTGTCAAAGAGAAATAGAACGATCGATATATATATATATTTATGTCATAGGCCGAATAGTTTCAGGCACGCACATTAAACATTATTTTACGAAAAACGAAACTGGTTGACAGAGCGTGACTTAATCATATTCTTTACAATTGTTCTTTACAGGGTTTTGCCAGTACCTGTGGTGTGTGCCCTCTCAGATCCCTGAATGTCTGAACACATATAAACTCAGGAAAACGTATCATGAGACTGAACTGAAAACGAGGCACGCTACTAAAACAAAAGAAGGACGGAAATATATATTTGGAAAACCGCAACCTGTAAACGACTGAAAAAATGAAAAAAACGGATTATAAAAAGGGTGACCAGAAAAGGCAAAAATGAAACAGATGAATGAATGACCCCATGGTGGCAAACCGAGACAATGTTAAGACCAAGTTGAGACCAACTGCCACATTCACCCCGCCAGACTTTATATGTCGTTCCGACATTATGCATAAAAAGTCAAGAGTCAATGTTAATGTTAATTGTTAGTAAAACGTTATTTCTTCGTCTATTCGTACATAATGTTTATCACTACAGGCCTATACAGTGATCAGTCTTATATGTTTTAATACCATATATCAAACTGATAAATATCATTTTTTATCACAGACACGCAAACCAACACGTACAGCTTATTGGGGTTTTATTTCATCAAACATGATATACACGGGTTATGTGATATTGTGGTTTAGAGAAAATCAAATCACCCGTGCAGAACCATGCAGGTTCTCTTTTGGCGCGTGTGGACCGCCTCGGAAATTGATATTGTGACGTCAACGTGTTAAGTTCGCACCTCAGGTCTTCTGGGGGACTCATTTCTTGATTAAGTGGTATTACGGTTGACTGATTATCAACTAGGTGGGACAGATTCGTCAAAAAAGTTAAACGTCGAGGAGATACATCCAAGTAAATTGAAGTATGTAAGTGGGAATCGGAGGCTTCTTATTCTGTGTGGCTCAGATGAAGGCAAACGCTCAAATCTCCCTGATCATTGTCAAAGTCACGCTGTCAGCAGGTACAGTGGAAGGCGTCCCATCATACACATACATATCAGATTCGGAATCAGAATCTGACAAATGGGAATCGGGGGTATTTATACCATTTCCGCTGACTCTTGTGATTCTAGTTGGTAATCTCTTAGTGGTTTCACTTCGACACTCATTTAATAATTCAGGTCTTAATTCACCAACAGGCAGTATGTGATTTCTGTGTAATACTCTAGCAGACACATCTGAAGTTTCTTTCTTTACAGGATACACTGGTATATCAGGACTTTTCTGATCCACCACCACATATATATCCGATTCACACTTGTCAGTGATTTTCGCTTTACCTTTTACGTGGAGATTTCTAACCAAAACTCTGTCTCCTTTTTGTAACCTTGCTCCTCTTAAAAATGCATTATAAGTTGCGCGCTGCTTGTTCTTTTTTATAGCACTTAATGTAAAGCAGTCTTATAAGTCTGTCCAATTTTTCCTGTAAGTCGGGAGTGAATTCTGTGTAAGTGTCATGGTGTTTTGGATCTAGAATGGTATTCTAATCTACTGGCAATCTTGGCTGTCTACCAAACATTAGAAAGTACCGAGAATACCCTGTAAGCGTGGACTAAAGGAGCTACATGCGCTTTCCAATCACTTTTCTGTGACGGATTGAGGGTACAAAGCATGTTAAGTTGAACTTGGTTCATGCGCTCACAGGCGCCATTACCCATTGGTATGGTGAAGTGCGTGATTTCTGCATTCCAGAAATATTACATAGCTCTCTTATAACTGTGTTTTCAAAGGATCTACCTTGATCGCTGTGCAGACGCTGGGGAAAGCCATCCTGAACAATGAAATTATTGAACAGAGCTAATGCTGTGGTTTTTGTGGTGTGATTTTTGGTAGGAACGGCCTCTGAATAGCGAGTGAAGTGATCGGTCATCACCAGTATGTTTTCCATGCCGCCCTTGGACGCTTCAGGTGTTAAGTAATCTAGACAAAGGAGTTCCAATGGCTGCCTTGTATGAATAGGTGTTAGAGGAGCTTTTGGTTTAAAGCTTTTCTCCGCGTACAACGACCACAGGATCGCACATAAGCTTGGACATCGCAGCCCATGTGTACCAAGAAAAATCGTTCTTGGACTAAACTGAATGTTCGATCGAGCCCAATATGACCTACCTGGTAATGTAATCCAAAAAAAGCCTTTTCACGCAGATGATTCGGTAATACTAGTTGAAGCTCTTTAGTACCATGGATTTACCGCAACCGATACAGTACTCCATGTCTGAAGCAGAGTTTATGTTTGAATAATAGTTTAGCCTCTTTACCAAGTTTAGAATCAGACCGTTAGTGTTTTAACGCATCGATTACTTCGCTTGTTCATGGATCCAAACTCGGTTATTCATACGCGTCAAAACTAGATCTACGGGACCTACGGGCGGCTGTTGACTCAGACTGATACAGTCCCCAAATGCTACTGGTTCTGATGCGCCCGAGAAAATGGCTCCTACGGAATCAGAATCTATACTACAGTCTTTACTTCATCTTGAAATTCGTTTTTCCTGAACGATAGACTATGTCAAATCAAACTACGATAGCTCTGCGACCCATCGATGCATAGTGGCGTCAAGTTCAGCTGATGACAAAACATACGTTGACGGATTGTTTTCCGTATAGGCAGTAAATTTGTCTGAATACAAGTAATCACGGAATTAGTCCGTTACAGCCCACTTTAACGCTAGAAATTCACGTTTGTGGTCTGGATAATTTCGCTTGGACGGAGATAACGTTCTGCTAGCATAGCCGATGACGCGGTTACTACCGTCTTGCTCCTGGTACAGGGTAGCTCCCAATCCATCCCCGCTAGCATTTGTATGAAGAATGAACGGTTTATGAAAATCTGAGTAACCTTGGACTGGTGCAGAGGTGAGCAAATCTTTTAATTTGTCAAAAGCAGTTTGTTGTTCTGATTTCCAGTGGAAAACAGTCGAATGTGATTTTACTTGCCCCTCATTTGTTTCTGTCAACATGTCATAGAGTGGACGTGCTACTCTAGCATAGTCAGAAATGAAGCGACGGTAGAAACTACTGAAGCCCAGAAATTCTGTTAGCTCTTTGACGTTGGACGATACGGGAACTCCTGGACACACTTTACTATATCTGGGTCAGTATGCACACCGCTTTCTTATACTATATGTCACAAATAATTTATTTTCTTCTTGAAAAATTTACATTATGATGGTTGAATCTTTAATCCTTCATCGCTTAGCCGTTGAAAAACCGCTTCAAGACGTTTCAATTGTTTGTCAACAGTGCTTGAAAAGATTATGATGTAATCAAGATATATAAGATATTGTGACATATGTAAGTCTCCCATACAAGTTTCCCCTAATCTCTGAAAAGTTTAAGGAGCTCCTGATAAACTGAACGCCATGTGAATATATTCCAAAAACCCAAATGGACTAGCAGAAAATCCCGTTTTTGCTCTAACTTCTTCGGCTAAAGGAACCTGCCAATACCTGGTTGTTAAGTACAAAAAGGAAAACCATTTTGCTCCTATTAATGAATCCAAAGTTTCTCCAATAGTGAGCATCTTTAGTGGTATTTGAATTTAGTTTTCTGAAATCGACACAGAATCTCAAGGTCTGATCTGGTTTTCGAACAATAACAATTTCAGAACTGTAAGGGCTATAGCTTTTTCTAATGATTTAAGCATCTAGCATATTTTGTATATGTTAACTTCTTCAAACAGTCGTGGCAGAATTCTTCATGAAGAGTATGCATCATTGAACCGAACTTTATGTTCAGTACTTTTAGAAATACCATAATCACCAGAATTAAGGGAGGAGACGTGTTTCCATTTGGTCAGAAGCTGAGCTACTCTCTCGATCTCGTCAGGCTCTAATCTATCAGTCAGTGTCTCTACTGAAACTGGGAAAGAAACTCACCTTGTTCCGTGCCACCTGGTGGAAGGACCTTTACCTGTTCTAGCTGACATACCACATATTTGGCAGGGATAGTCACTGGATGGTCAAAGAGATTTGGCACCTGCAAATCAATACGCCTGACACTTTTTATTACTGTGTTAACAGTACCGGTTGCAGTAAAAGACCTTTTGGCAAAGCACGAGCTGGTAAATTTGTGGCTATAACATTAAGTTTGCCTGGGTATCTTAACCTGCAGAAAGCATGTATGACTTCCTTTCAACGTGCTGAGATACTCACTGGCTTTGTGGTGCGAGGTCTTAAAAAAAATTCCGTGTTTTTAGTTATACGACTAACCATCTGACACGCCAATTTCCAGGGAGTAGCTATGTGGAACTATGTGATGAAGCGATCATTTTGCTTTTGTGCCTCCATCAATATAGCAAGTACGTTTGTCCCGACCACCATTGGAATCAGAGATAGTTGTGATTTGAGATCCTGTGTCTAGCAAAGCAGAACAGGCTGTCTGGTTAACCAATATGTCAGCCTCGTTTGTTTGTCTAACCATCTCAGCTGTCTGGGGCTTAAAATGGTTACTGCTGCCACCCTAACAATTGTTTTTCTTGCCTAACGCATATCCCTTCGATTAATTAAAGATCCCCTATCTGGGCAACAATATGCTTCATGTCCCAGCTGAACACAACAAAAACAAGGGACGGGTCTTTCATCCCAAGCAGGGTTCGACCTGTATAGACCTTGCTTTCTAAGTTTTGTAGCCTATCATTTATACTTTTTATGATTTTGCTTGTTTCTTCCCCATGAGGAACATAGTCAAACACTATTTTGTGCCCTGGCCCCAGAAGATGCCATTTTGAAATTCATGTTCTTTTGCCCGGACTGCAGTGAACGGTCGCTCATATTGGACTCTGCTGTCAAAAATATGACGATTCGGTTCTCAAAGCCGGGGGTTAAACAGCCCAATCCAAATTTTTTACCTTAGCATGCTAGTAGACACTACACACGCTGTATGTTTTTGTGCCATAATGTTGACCATGCTTTCAATTCGACAACCCCAACCTGCAACAGTTCTTGGTTACCCTTTTTAGCATAAAAAAAAAACAAAATGTCCCCAAACACTGAATCAAACTCATTCAAGATTGTATTTACACCAACACCCTTCCCTTAGTGTAGAAGAATATTGGCCGCCGTTCTACTATGAGACCTCCGTATTGCATGTAAAATTATCCCTAGAGGGAGACCTTCTGTTAAGAGACATCTTATTTCGTACCTCAATTGTGGATAGTTCACTTCCTGTTCTTCAACAGTACCTGAAAACGAGGAAATTATTGGAGAGGGGCCAAAATTAAACATTTGATTGGGTAACGTGACTTTCCTTACTTCTAGGGCCACCTATGGCAGATTATATAAATTTAGCTTGATTCTCTGGCGACACAGTTAGTACACGTTCCAATAACGCGTCAATCTCGTCAGGACTGTCCAAGTCTGAGTTTATTTTCTCTGATAATTATGTTATGATGGATGGAAGAAGAGAACGGAATGATCAATGAGAGAAATTAAAAGGCAGAGGAAACGGAAGAACTACAAAGTAATCAGGACTAACAGTGATCTGTCATAAAGTAACGCACGAGGGAGCTTTGAAACGGTTTCCTGTTCTAGCAATACCGCGAAATACTGTTTAACATTGTCAACTAGCATTTAATACTGGGGTAAATTCAACTGGCGATGGTATAATACATTTCTTATAAACAATTAATACATATACTGCAAGGCAGCACCTAGTCCATTCAAAAAGATCAAATATATAGTATCCACTTGTTATTGTGTATATCCAGTGCACAGAGTCCCGGGAATTATGTACAATATTTACAGTCTGACCAGAAGCGCGCGCATCCAATGAGGTCCACGTACCCGGAAACCAGGCTTGGCCGTAGGCCTGCAGAAACTCACGGTGTCCAGAACTTTGCCTTCTCAAGACACTTTTCCCCTCACACAGTCGACCTGTTTACAACCACAGTCCCAGTGTATTTACTGGATAACAGCAGTTTTAATGTGTGTTGAGCGGTTCCTTTAGGACGAGGACGAAGACTGTAGTGTCCACACTTACATGAACAACCTTTCCTCATAATTTCGCTGATGTTATCTGTTGAGAAGTATATCCCCTCAAGCCAGAAATGGACATACCATGCACGTCGAAAATAAAAGTAGCTATATTATTGCTATATTAAATTGCTGCTCCCTTTGTCGTAGGCCGAATAGTTACAGGCATCCACATAAAGTATCATTTTACGAAAAACGAAACTTGTTGACAGAACGTGACTTTAATCATATTAATTTACTAGAGTCCTTTACAAAGTCTTACCAGTACCTGTGGTGTATGCTCACTGTCTGAACACCTGAACTAAGGAAAACGTACCATGAGACTGAACTGAAAACGAGGCACGCTACTAAAACAAAAGAAGGACGGTCAGATCATGCTTATATGTGTCTAGAATTATGACTGAAGTTAAAATATTTGCGAATGTCTGTTTCTGTTGATATATTCCTACGTAAAATGATGACATGCATAAATATTTTAAATAAAATGTCAGTTTACCATTACCATCTACTCCAATGACTCCTTGTATCTATGATGTAACTAGGGTTAATGAATTTGTATCGATGATGTCATTCAAAATCTGTATCAAAACTCTTGTATCGTGCGCACAGGCACTCGTTTCCAGCACTACAATGGCCCAATGTGTTTACGGTTTCTAGGCCATTTTAGTGCTGGAAACGAGTGCCTGTGATCGTGCGCGCCCAACCAGACTACACAGAGACTGAGGGAGCCCACCCTTCTGCTGTAACAATATGTCAACTGATCTGGAATAAAAAGGAGGTGTCTACCAATCCTCGTCTTGTCTCTCTCTCATCCTGTGTGAAAATTATTCGCACGCAAAATCAATTTGTTACAATATGACAACTTTAAAGAAAGCGTGGAAAATTCATTTTGTTAGAAAATGAAAGAAAACATGTAAATGATTAGAAGTATGCGTACTCATGTAAAGCCGTCTAACATAAAAGACTGCGCGTCTACCGCAGTTGATCTAAACCAAGTGGAGATGCAGGCTTACATTGACACCTTTTGTCTAGTCATTTACGGCTAACATAAAATATAATTTTCCACTTTCAGTAGCTCTGCTTATAACATTACTGCCACAGCCCACTAATTTCACTTTTCACCAGTTTTAACTGTGAATTTTTAAGTATTGGACCGTTGATTTAGGACTTAAATCCTGACTTTGACTCGAGTCCAAACTTTTTTTCACCGACTCGGGCTAAGAGGGCAGGACTCGAAATACTAGGCCCAGTCCATCTGAGTCCAGTGCAAAAACAGACTGTCACAAACGATTAAGATCAGAAAACCATTCACGATGAACTATGCATACTATAGACAGAATACTACAAAGCTATTTGATATGAACAATTTGATCATTGTAAATTTTATAGCTTTGGCATGATGCTGATGCTAGTTCAGGTTTGGCAACAGGCCAAGTTTCTGTCAGGCTCTATATATAGTTTAAGCACAATGCCAGGATTAAAGGAATGGACTTTAAAAGAGGGACTGTTGTACTAATGCTATAGGATTTGCATTTTCATGTTTAGTTCAATATAGTCATGTAGTTTGCATGTCTTTACATCTTGGATAGTTTTCTCTTATAGAAGTCCTACAATCAGTTTTACAAAGTCGACTGGCTGGACTTGGATTCGAAAGTGAAAATAATTTAGTGAATATTGAATTAAATTATTTTCAAAATTCTGTTTTTTTTAATTACATTTGATTTTTTGCATTTAGTAGCATTAATAATGTAAAGACCGTCACCAGACTGCCAAAAGGTATCACAGGAATAGCAACTACTAGTATTTGTTAGGTGACTGGCAAGCAGATTACCAGTACCGCCTATTTTAGAATGCAACTGACATGGTATTTTCACTTCCACTGTTTTATTGATCACCCACTTTTATGTACTAAATGGCACCGAGTGAGCATTACATACCCCCCCCCCCCGAGTCTCATAATCTGTTTTCTGCAGTTTTAATTGCCACTTCACAAACGGGCATTGGTCGTTATCTTTCAGCAGTTTTCTATATACCTTTGCAAACATGGCCATCTGTTTTTTACCTGTCAGAAGAATCACTGGTCACTTTACACACGCTTTTTCTCAGCAGAACTCGTCGTAACTTTACAAACATTTGCCCGCTATATTTTCACATTCAACAGTTCCAATAGTAACTAACAAAACAATGCTCACTATTATTAACTTTTTGGCCGTTTTGTTTTAAAGTTACAAACATTGCCCGCATTAGAGAAAAAAAAACAAGACTGAACATGCCAGAAAGAACAGGAAGGCAAAGTGTAATGTGGAATGAGCCTGTCATCATCTGTTAGATCATATAGCAGTTTATAAACCCCAACCTTTACCTGTAGAAATATAAGTACAAGTAAATCAACCCGCTAAACTACAAGCCGCTGGTGTATGAGCCAACACCGGAATTGCTGACTCGGTTAGCTTTGATGATGCATAGGATATTTAACAGATTTTTGCCAAACATAGTTACTGACGGCGGTCTGGCAGGTCTCAAAATTCTAAATATGTGCAAAAATATAGCAAAGGCTTGTTGATGAAGAAAACTGTTTATTTTCAAATAGCTCTGCTGCACTTGATCAAAAGTAAATCACATTTGTAGTTTTCCCGACAAAATCGAGGACTCAGTAAACATTTCTTTGGATCCAACGGAGACTTATACCGCAGATAATCGTAAAATTACAAAGGATCCATTGGTCATGGCGCTCAGATGAATTGGAAAAATGTTAGCAAATGCAAAATATACTTATTCTTGTTGTAATTATTTTTTATATGTTAGCATTTGAAAAGCTAAAAGGAAATGGCTTTTCTATTTGGTGATATTCATGTACTAAATATATGATTACCAAACTAATACTCTGATATGACTCTGAATGAAAAAAGTAAAGGTCTTCAAGATGATGTGTTGCATATGAAATATTTACAGATGGACAGGCAGGTGGACAAAAAGGACTGATCACTTTTATTTCCCTCCCTTTTAAGTTTTAATTAAACCCTAATTGTCAGCATATCCATTTTTGCTAGAGGATAATCATTTATTAAATGAATAATATTTATCATATTGTTACGGAATCTAATATCAACAGATCACGTAGTTGTGACAAACATACATTTGGTAATGGAGATAAAAAATATCTGTAACATTTTGAACACTAGGCAGCGTGAAATGTCTAGGGGAATGAATAAAGAAGTCAGTGGTTTTTTGTTAACAAATAATTATAATTTATTCTTTAAACAATCCTAGTATTACAATGCACTAAATCAATACAATTACACAGTATAACAACAGTACAACAGTTAATCGATACAAGTATATAAGTAAAGTGTACAGTACCCGGATACCACCACTGTCACAGCGACAAAAAGTCCTTTAAAGCATATAATCCAGATGAACAGTTCACATAAATCTTCTAAGAGAATAACAGTCCAGTTCAATCACAAAATCAATTTGTTGTAATCCAAAAGTGAAGTTCTGATAGTGACCCCAAAGGCAAACTGAAGACTAATTAAAATCCGTTACAAATTCGAAAAAAGCTATAACTGCGGCAATTAAAGGAAAAGGTCCACAAACTGACTTACACTCTTCTGTGTCCGCTGGAATATATCTCCTCTCTCTCTCTCAGCTCTAAAACACAGCCCCTTATTTATAACTTTTCACCTCAAGCCGAGAACTTTACATTTCCCGAACAAACAAAAGAACCCACATGATACACAGTACACACGTTGCAGGAAACCCCTAGAACAAAGAACGCTGTGTTTCTACATGTCAGGGTTCCCACGTGGGCCGGCCCGGCTCGGCAAGGCGAGAAAACCCCACACTAGCCTGGCCGCTGTTTACACGTCAGACCCTACGCTTGGGCCGTGCTGTGCCGCCATAGCAACGGACAATGCTAGCGCTGCACATACACATGTAAGACTGCTGCATACAATAAAAGAGACATCTGTAACAATATTCAATCTTTTTTATTTCATATATGTTATAAATTTTCAATATAAAAATATGAAGATACAAGTTGATTAAGTACTAAAAGTTGCATCTTTATTTATCCTTGGTTTGGTTCATATCATGTCATTCATATTATCTACATATTATGGATATATTTTATAATGAATATATTTTATTATTTTATCAATTATAAAATGTTTAAACTGAATTTAAGAAAAAAATCATCAATGCCAAAACAAAATACAATCTTCTAGATTATCTACTTGATCACTATTTAAACAAAAAAGATTTGTACATTGGAGTTTTGAGTTTAATGTACTTGCTTACTGGCTGATGACGATAATGGCTTTGCTTATCCGGAGACTCCTAGCGGCACTCCTCGGATATCTCTGCTCGCCCCCCCCCCCCCCTCCGGACACGCTGATGGCTTGGTGGCATCATCCTCTACAGCTCCAGTCAAAATTTAACGCCCAGGGAGCGCCTAGAGAACGGGTCTCAGACCCTTCCAACTGGAACGCTCCGCGGGCTTTATTCATCTCCAGTCAGTCAGTCAGTACATGTTTAATTTTATTAACTTAAATAAAATATGCAGTAAAATTGATTCAGAATTTTCTTTTCAAATCAGGTATACACACTGTTGGATGAGGGAGAAACAACATAATTGTGCTAATTTTT
This sequence comes from Sipunculus nudus, assembly GCA_026874595.1. Lineage (NCBI taxonomy): Eukaryota > Metazoa > Annelida > Sipuncula > Golfingiida > Sipunculidae > Sipunculus > Sipunculus nudus. The sequence goes on from CM049312.1 coordinate 52,056,186, forward strand.
AAAGTATCCTAACTTAAATCTAATACTAAGATTAATATTCAGTTTCACACATGTTAATAAAGAACGCAAACAGGTTTGAACTCTTCTGAGGTAGTGAATTTCTCACAACATGAATATCCACAATTTTATGGCAGTATCTCAACTTGATAGACTGGCCACATAATTGAATGTCCACTCTGGTCATTGTAAACCCTGGTAATACAAAATGAGGCAATATCTCAACTTGAAGACTGGACATAATTAAATGTCCACTCTGGTCAATGTAAACCCTGGTAATACAAAATGAGGCAATATCTCAACTTGATGACTGGACATAATTAAATGTCCACTCTGGTCATTGTAAACCCTGGTAATACAAAATGAGGCAATATCTCAACTTGAAGACTGGACATAATTAAATGTCCACTCTGGTCAATGTAAACCCTGGTAATACAAAATGAGGCAATATCTCAACTTGAAGACTGGACATAATTTAATGTCCACTCTGGTCATTGTAAACCCTGGTAATACAAAATGAGGCAATATCTCAACTTGAAGACTGGACATAATTAAATGTCCACTCTGGTCAATGTAAACCCTGGAATACAAAATGAGGCAAAAGTCTAGCAGAAAATGAATTAATCATAACAAAATTGTAACACATATTTTGTTCATGCACCCATTTAATGGAGGGGGGGGGGGGGGGGGGGAAGCGAAGTTCAGCTGAGCAAAGGGAGCTGCCCAGAGTGAAGCAAGTTACATAAGAGCTTAGCTAGGTAAGGGCTGCAACACTCAACAACACTGTACTGGGCTGGCTTGATGTAAACAATACTTGACATGGTGTATATGAAAACATGAATAAGTGCTACACGTTTTGATCAATTCCTTTCAAATGTCAGATTTGAGAGATTAAATTCTTTTGTGTATATGTTGTGAAAATCATATCAACAATGTTTACATGACAAAAATGTTCAAATTTGAGCAAAATTTATTGTATTGATTTTACATTTTGCTAATAACTTAATTTACACATTTGTAACCTAAGTTCTTGCAAAGAATTAAAACTTGATGGAATTAAGTTGTTTCTTTGAAAAAAAGGTCTCTTTTTTTTAACGGATACCATTTTTAGTGATATAATATATTTCATGTACATGTACCTATAAAGTCCCGGTCCATAACATCTACAACATTACGTACTATTGATCTACTTTCTGGCAGATCTTTATGCTAAATATGAACAGAACCAGACAAGTGATGTTGATATTATGCAGTCCTGAAGCATAACAACAGGTTTTCAATGGAATGGATAATTGAGTTTTCTCTTCATTTCTTAAAGGAGTGATGTGACCCAGTTTCAGGTTTGCAAGGAGAACTTAGGACAACTGTAAACGTGCATGGCAGACGGACAAAGGACCAAAGGTATCTATATATTAATAGCGTAAGGCGATTTTTGTGATTTTCCGTATCTCCTCTGATATCGCCGTACGGATTGCCGTGATTTTCGACATACATATGCTCTGGGTTTGTCCGAAGAGATTCCGCCCCCTTTTATTTGCAATATTTGCGTATTACCTGCATAATTAATAATTTCAATATTTGCTCCCCCGTGGCGCCTCTTTTCTTTGTGTCTTTGGGCCCGGTAACATAATGGCCATAGGGTGTGTGATGGCGGGACAGAGTTTTACTCCGGGGGCCCTATCTGGGGTTTTCTCACATTTCATGGTGATCGGCCCGAAATAATCCGCATTGGTGATCCCTTCTCAAAAGGCAACCTCCGCGCAGCGAAAAGGTCTATTGTGCACAAGGAGATCTCGCGTGAGGAGAATGCTCAAAAGGGGGCTTTTTTAAAGAATGAAAATTTTCCAAACGGTAGTGAATGCAGGGCAGTGTGTAAAACCCGGACCCCACGATCCCCGGACCCCAAATCCAATTTCCTCATTTTCCATTATTTATATCGATAAAAACACCACTATTGCTGATGTAAGAACAGAGCTAAGTCCCTAAATGTTGCAGCTTTGTAAATGACTAATTCACTGAAAGATTTAAATTTACAAAAATATTTCGATGAAGACGGACCTCATTTACTTGACTTTGCTGACTGTTCCATTTTGACGAACCCCAGTAACCACCGCTCATATTTTTATTTATGACTAAAAGAGGGGGGAAAATTAGCTCTCATGTCACACACTAAATATAATATTTGTTATTTTAAATGAAAATATAATAGTGCGGACACAGTGGGGGAGATTTAATTAGAAGTGCACTAACAGTTGAGCGGACCGGAGACTGATATATCAGAGCACTTCCACATAACAACAGGTTTCGTGCTCCGTTCATAACAACCATGCAATTTTAAAGTTGGCAATAATATAAATACCGAAAGGAATTCTTGATTACTTGCATTTCAAGCAACTACAGGTTCCAAAAAAAAAATGATTTTGTAAATGTTTTAAATTATAAAACTTTTTAAAACGCTACACAAATAAAATAAATAGCAAATATAAAATTATGAATAAAAACTGAGACAGAAATGTAAAAATACAGATACAAACACAATAATAAATCACAAATGTGTCATGGCTAAACGTGATGTCAAATACATGTATGTACTAAAGAAATGGTAAAACAACGAGAAAACGGGGTCCGTGTAATCCGTGAGGTCCGTGCCCCAGTGTCCGTAAGTGGTTTTTTTTTATCAAATTTTGTTACAAAACAGACTTTTTTTAACCAAACATAATATAAAATATGTCTTTAGATATGATTATGCTAAAATATCAGGACAAATTAACATGAGAGTTTAAGAATTACAAATTTTTCTTGGGTTCCGGGATCCGGAGTGGGATCCGGGTTTAACACACTGCCTGAACGCAGTGACTGTCTCACTGGAAAACATTGGCTCAGCTTTCAAACAGAAAGGAATACGTGATATTTAAAAATATATACAGCCATTAAATGTACCACATAATATAATGCTACCACGAACTTTAGCGCAGCGGGATTGCCCGACCATGTGAGTGCTCAGTTTTTGTGCGTTATAACCGGAATGCAATTATCGAGATCACGTCTCAGCGCTGTACTGTACTACCATGCAAGATAACATAGGCCATGGGCTAGTGGGGGTCATAGTGCACCCCCCTTGTGATTTACTTTAATGGGTATCTTCATGTAGCCCTAGGTCTAATAAGTCAGAAAATTGATGTTGCCAGCAAAAAAACTGGGATGGAAGATACCCCCCATGGACTTTTTAACCACGCCTACTTTTACAGCTGGAGGCAGATAATTAGGGGTATGGAAAATTAAAACAGCCCTAACTTTGCAACGCTTCACCAAAATATTTCAAATGACCACTTAAAATGTTTGCCTTGTCAAGATCTACAAGTCCATGCAAATGATATGCAAATTTATTCTGTAAAAAGGTCACCAGAGGTCAAAAGGTCACAAACTTTGACCTTTACCTATAATTTCTCGCATTATCAGGTTTTATTTATTGCCAAGCCATACAACTTCATTTTTAATGAAAATTAATTAAATGAAGGTCTACTGGAGCTTTTTAATACCTGAAGTAAAACAATTTGAAGTTTAGCAATTACCTCGCGGTATGTGAGATATTTCTGTACTCTCACATACTCTTTTTGTGTATTGCGGAATGTGTTGAATAGTAAGGCAAACTCTAACAAGTGGTACTTTGGAATCTTTCATTGAATCTTTGCAAATGACCACAAAGGATGATATCAGAGTTCATCTATAAAACGAAACATCAAATCATGCAAATCATGAAGGCAAAAGTAAACAAAGGTTGACCTTACCAACACCATAGCTGTTTGTTACCCATGGTCGTTGTAAATTGTGCCATAAAATCTTAATATTGAAACTAATGTTTGTTACTTTCTATCTTTCAATTAACACATTTCCAGTAAACATTCATCCTAATTCTTACCGATTTGTATCTTATCTCATGAAAGTTATATATGTTCTTAGGTAGTTGTCACTGGTTTATTGATCTCTGTTAACAGCAAAACCCTAATTTTAATTTGACTGGAATCAAGCAATTTTTTTATTTTCTTTTTGCATTATACGCTTATATCACATATATCCATTTCATATAACAATTAATAATAAATTCTCTAATTAATTCCATATGATTAAGATTATATATCTCCCGGATATATTACTGATGTCGTCATAGTATATTTTTTGTGATAATTGATTAAAAAATTGCAATTTTATTAATGGAGCTATCTTTATATTTATTTTATACTTATCATAAACGCCTGCCTCCGTGCATTTTGGAGGACTTTGGCAGTCTAGTCTTTTTTATTTATGGACCTCTGTCAGTCTTTTTTTTTACTTATGAATGTCTGTAAGCCTATTCGTTCGCCTGTCATGTCTGACTATCTGTCTACCTGAATATCATCTTGACTGAGAAAAACCTCTCTGACAGGTTAACTCATTATGTAACTGATACACCTGTTTCTCATGTTGACTCTCTGATCAAATGACTCTCTTGCGGTACATTTTATTTTCTGTTTGAGTGAATGTCTGACTGACAGGCAGTTTGTCTAACTAGTATTTGAGCAACTGCATAGTCCATTAAAAATACAGAAACACTGCAATTTGGGTTGTCAGTCAGATTACCACAGATAGTCAGTAAATATTTAGATAACACAGTAAGACCTTTTTCAGAGCTTGTCAGGCAGTTGCTGATATCTGACTTGATCCTGACTATTTGTGGTAGTAAACCATTCCCACTACCTAGCTATATCTCTAGCTGGTCATCTGTCATCGTCTTTGTGACAGACTAGCTCTCTAACAACCAGCCTGTTTGACATATTTATTATTTATCCGGTGTTTTGCCTACATAACCAGCTTCCTGACCGAGTTCCCTGGAGCCCCAATGCCTGATAAGTTGGGCTTAGCTATGTCTCTAGGAGGATAGTTGCCTGATAGTCAGATTAATGACTATAGCTCAACGGTGTTCAGTCTGTTTGATTAATAAGCTAACACTCTGGTATTCCAGGAGCCTGACTGTCTTTCTACCAACATATCTTGTTGACAAGTGGTCAGTTAATTTCTAACTACAAGACTTCTAATCTACAAGACGGCGCCTTCTTTGTTCAACAATACATAAATGCTAGAGCAAGAGCTATAGTCATCAGTCTGACCATCAGGTATACATGTATATCCTTCCAGAGAACTAGCTAACTTACCAGGCAAATGGACCTTCAGGGAACTTAGTCAGAAAGCCTGTCTTTTAGACAACACACCAGGTAAATAAAACATATCAAACAGGCTAGCCGTTGGAGCGCTGGTCAGTCAGAAAGACCATGACAGATGTACAGCTAGAGTTTTAGCCAGGAAGTGGGAATGGTTTGCCACCAGAGCCAGTCAGAATCAAGTCAGATATCAGGAACTACTTGACAATCTCTGTGAAGGTCTATCTGACTGTCTTATTTGACTATCTACTCACTATGGACAGAGGTCCATAAAAAAGATAGACTAGACTGCCAAAGTCCGCCAAAATGCACAGAGGCAGGCCAATAAAGGATAAAAATATAAAGATTGCTCCATTAATAAAATTGCAATTTTTAATCAATTATCACAATTATCATACTATGATGACATCGGTTATATATTCGGGAGAGAAATAATATTAATCATATGTAATTAAGTCTTCCCTCCCATGGGGGAGACATACAGTGTTTGGTCTGTCGTCATCAGCGTCGTACTCAGCATCGTCTCTGTAATATCATGTGAACACGATAACTTTTGAAAGACTCAACAATTTTTCATGAAATTTAAATTTTAATTGTTTCTACCAAAATCTCGGACGAGTTTTAAAACTGGTGACCTTGACAGTCATCAAGGTCAAATAGGTCGAAATAGGATTTTTGGTGAACCCCACAACTTTTGAAGTGTCCCATATTTTCCCCTCAAATTTGAAACACTAATTGTTAAAATCAAGTTTTTAAGGAGTTAAAAAACTGGTGACTTTTACCTAGATCTTCAAGTTCAAATCAATTAGAACAGAAAGTATTTGTGAAGATTATAACTTTTGAACCACCCAACATATTTTCATTGAATTCGACTCGTGAAATGTCTCTACAAATATCTCGGACATGTTAAAAAACTTATGACATTGACCTACAACATCATGGTCAAATAGGCCAAAACAGAATTATTTGTGAACCCTGTTACTTTTGAAGTAGCGCATTTTTTTCCTCAAATTTAAAACACCAGTGTTTTAATCAAGTCCCTTGAGGAACTCGAAAACTGGTGACCTTGACCTGTATATTCACGAAAAAATCTGCCAAAATAGAAATTATTTTCAACGCTATAACTTTTGAACCACTTGATATATTTTCATGAAATTTAAACTTGTGAAATGTCTCTACCAATATCTCGTATCGGTTTAAAATATGTCAACCTTGACCTTCATCATCAAGGTAAATTGGATGAAATAAAAAAATGGGAACCCCTTATCTTTTGAAGTATCACATATTTCCCTCAAATTTGAACACTATTGTTTTAATTGCGTACCTTGAGGTGCTTGAAAACTGGTGACCTTCACCTGGATCTTCAAGGTCAAATCAGCCAGAATAAAATCTCAGATCAGTTCATAACTAGGATACCTTGATCATCATCATACAAGCTCAGATCTTTAGAAATCCAGGATTTAAGTTAACACTAAACCTTTGAAGGAGCCCATTTTCCCCCTGATATTTGATAAAATGAGGCCCGTAGTGAGGGGAGATTTAAATTAAAATTAGGGGTTTGCTGTTAACAGAGATCAATGAACCAGTGACAACTATCTAAGAACATATATATAGGTCATGAAATTAGATACAAACCGATAAGATTTAGGATAAATGTTTACTGGAAATGAGTAATTTGAGAGAGTAACATATATTTCTTTCAATATAAAGATTTCATGGCACGCTTTAAAAGGACAATGTGTAACAAACAGCTATGGTGTTGGTAAAGTCAACCTTTGTTTACTTTTGACTTCAACAAACTGTTCCATGAAAATATTTGCATGATTTGATGTTTCATTTTATAGATGAACTTAAATATCATCCTTTATTGGCATTTTTAAAGATTCAGTGAAATATTCCAAAGTATCACATGTTAGATTTTGCCTTACTAATATTCGACACATTCAGCAAAATGTACAAAGAGTATGTAAAAGTGCAGAAATATCTCACATACCATGGGGTAATCACTACTTCTTTTCTTTTATTTTTTACTTCAGGTATTGAAAAGCACAAGTAAAAGTTCATTTTAATTAATTAAAATAAAAATAAAAGTAATATGGTCTCGGAGATAAATAAAACCTGATTATGCGAGAAATTATTGGTAAAGGTCAAAGTTTATGACCTTTTGACCTCTGGTGACCTATTTTTCAGAATAAATTTGCATATCATTTGCATGGACTTGAAATTATTTGACAAGACAAACATTTTAAGTGGTCATTTGAAATATTTTGGTAAAGAGTTGCAAAGTTAGGGCTGTTTGAATTTCCCATACCCCTAATTATATGCCTCCAGCTGTAAAAGTAGGCGTGGTTAAAAAGTCCATGGGGGGTATCTTCCATCCCAGTTTTTTTGCTGGCAACATCAATTTTCTGACTTATTAGACCTAGGGCTACATGAAGATACCCATTAAAGTAAATCACAAGGGGGGTGCACTATGACCCCCACAAGCCCATGGCCTAACAGGTTCCTTTACTGGCGGATTCATGTGTGAATTTACATGTCTCCTCTGACACTACGGTTTGCCGTGATTTTTGACATACATATGCTCCGGGTTTGTCCGAAGATATTCCACCATTCGGACAAGAACGTATTCGTCCAGGTCATTCAGACTCCGACACAAGGTTAACTCAGAGACAGAACACTTACACACCAAATGTCGGATTCAAAGAGACAGTAACATTGTACACCCAAGACATGAAACCATGACAGCCTATTTGACATCAGAACTAAATGCTCGCCCAAAACCGTGCGTAGCACGGGTAATTGCTAGTTGTAATTATTTTTATTACAATTGTGGTTGATGCAGACGGAAATATTTTCCCAGATTCGTTGAGATTCTTCCAAAAAAATGACATTCCCCGAAAAAAAACTACATAATTCATACTCAGTATCCCCCAAAACACATCAGTTTTTATTTTATATGTTATTAAACTAGTGACCTTTATTACAATAGTGAGCATCTACTATTATAATAACGGTCACTATTGCAATAAAAACTAGAGGCCCTTTTTTCTCATTACTGAAGAAATAATTTCCTCAATCGTTTATTTTGAAATGAAACCATTGTTTTATATTTGTTATGTAGTAGCTAATAAATGGCCCATGGGCCATGAAGGTAAGCTGAATTCAAGGAACTTTGAACAATAGTTAAAATGACTCCCAGGGTGCTCAAAGTCATGCATTTTGCCAATAGTCCTTAGAAATAGGTAACATTGACCTTATTTAGGCTTTCCAAGAAGATTTTAGCAGGAGCTCCCTGGATGGCAGGTAAGAAGTTTCTTCGTCCAACCGCTCCATATTGTGTCCATTTAACTTGTATGCTAAAATAATGTTCTTTCACATAGCTCGCAGAATATAGGTCACAATGAAATTATTTCAGGATTCCAAAAAAAATTTTCAACCTCCCTTGTTCTAAAAAAAATAGAAGTTTCTGGGTCCAGCTGTAACCAACTATAAATGTGCTCAAATCATGTTCTTACACATCTTGCGGAATAGGTCACCATGACGTAATTTCAGGGTTTCATTGAGATGTGCCCAAGATTTCCCCGGGGTGTTTCGTTAGAAGATTATAGGGCCAGCAGACACAATTTGTGCCACATCGGACTGACTGGGTACCCAAAATCATGTTTTCGGCCCGTAATTCACAAATTATTAGTAACCATGACCTAATTACAGGTTTCTAGGAAAGATTGCCCTAGGACCTCCCTGGATGTAGAGTTAGAAGTTCCTGGGTCTAACTGTTACGCTTTGTGCCCTGTTAACGGACGCAGTGGTCCATCTGAAGGTCTAAAAAGAGAGAAAATAATGCGTAAAAATTAAAAAAAATACAAGTGGCGCCACCAGTCTTCGGGAAATGATGAAACGCTTCTTGATCAATATGCATGGAAAGAATCATGGCAATCAGTGCATTAGCTATTCAGATACATGAGCATTTGTACCAAATTTTTTAAAAATTCTGGGGGGGGGGGGGAGCCCCGTAGCTCAGAGGATATAGGTCGCAGTGACCTGATTTCGGGTTTTCAAGGAGATTTAGGATCTCTATAGGTCTCCAGTTGGAAGTTTCTAGGTCTAGCGGTTACGATTGGTGCCCTGTGAGGGGACGACCGGACGACGGACAAAGAGTGATCGCTATAGCTCAGATGACAACCAGTCATCTGATTGACAAAAGCAATCTGGTAAGACTCGCACCTCCGTGGCTTGATGATCGGTATGTGGTTCCCGATTCAAACTATAGATGACGCCACCTCTAGGCTTGTTAAAGTTAACTTTTAAGCTTTTCGGTTCTCATAACCAGTGTTTTCGTGCTGCCTCGCAAAGGGGAGGACAAGGGAGCGAATAGTGCTTTTTTTTATATTTTTTACAGATTTTTTTAGCCAAACACAAGAATCTTTACAAACCATCCTACAGGTGATTTTTCATGAGTGCATAGTCCGTATCCGTAGTCTTAAAAAAACCTTTGTAGAGTTTGTTTAATACATTTAGGTCTTCTTCATTTATCACTATGCGTAGTTCTTATCCGCATGCCTCCGGGGGACATTTTTGCGAACTACGCATACCAATCACCTTGTCAATTTCAGGTTTAACATTGGGGTTTCCTATATTAAGACCACGCTGTATGAGCATACTATATTGACATTTCTGACATCATAATTAAAGACCTGATTTCGGAAATCCAAGGAGATTTTTCACTAACCTCCCTGGAAGTCAAGATAAAAGATTCTAGGTCCAGTGGATATGATTTGTGCCTGGTTAACGGACAACTGCCGCTGTGAAGGTCTAAAAAAATGAAGAAAAAAAAACAGTTGGCGCCACCAGTCTACAGGAAATGATGAAACACTCCATGATCAATATGCATGCAAAGAATCATGGTGAATAATGCAATAGTTCTTTAGATATTGGAGCTTTGGTATCATTTTTAATATTCTGGAGGGGGGGGGGGGGGACTTCATAGTCCCATATCTCGGAAGATATGGGTAACAGAGACCTAATTTCTGGTTTCCTAGGAGATTTTTTATGGATCTCCTTGGATTGCAGAAGATGTTAGAAGATTCTAGGTCCAGTGATTACGATTTGTGCCCGGTTGACGAACGGACGGACAGCTAGACAAACAGACAGACGGACAGACATACGGAAAAAGAGTGATCGCTATAGCTAAGATGACTTTCAGTCAGCTGACCTAAAAATGTAAAATTGCTTTTATATAAGAAAATCTTTAGATATCAAGCATCTATCAGCACACTAGTCCGCCACGTACGGACTCCATTTATCTGTGATACAGAGTCCGACCGTCTGGCGGTGAGAGTTCACCCTGCCGTTCATTGAAGGACCTGTAACATGAATTACCACTGCTTGTTGTGCGATAGAGAAACAATCTTGTATTTATATATAGAAATAAACTTTTTATGTATCAAATTAAATCGATATATCACCTTAATGTGCGCCTGTAAATGTTTTTTTATCCTTTGAACTGCCGGGGTTCAGATGTTGCATGCCAACTGGACACCGCCGGAAAAGGAATCCCATGCAAATTAGGTGGGCAATCTATGCAAAAGATGAATTCAGGGGGGCTTTTCCCAGGAATGCCAGTGCCGTGCACTAGGATAGACCATATTTTCATAAGCATCCTTCCCATCATACATCGCTTGTTGTCAATGATGCTAAATTCCTATTGGTTGTTCCAACCGGAAAGCGCCATCGGCCAGACGGAGACGATGCAATATCTGACTTCATCCAGAGTAAGTGCCCATACTTTATTAATGCTAATCATCCAGCAAAAGTTTTGGTCCCATATGCATATTAGAATATATTGCACAGAATGAATGGATTGCATTTTCTTGTGAAATGTATTTATTTATTATCAAAATTATTGTAAGTCATGATTATAATAACTTATATATAAGTAACATCTATGCAATACTGATACATGTAATATTATTTTTCTATTTTTTTGGATTGACTTTACATTCACATATATTTGGAACTATGGGCCTGTGGCCTTCATTTCCGGAATAAAGCATTTGTTTGTTGTTTGTTTGTTTGTACTGGTGATAATTTTTTTTCATGTTTCACCGTCCCTACAGACAACGGATCTTAACGAATAAATGTGACCCCCCCCCCCCCCCGAATGATAAATAAGTAGTTGGGCTTCTTTTTGGGAGAAAATCATAAAACACATGATTTGGCCGAACTTTTTAAACCATTGTTATCATGGAAAGATATTTTTGAATGTATAAAATATACATACCTGTAACCCATAAAACAATTGTCAAACGGTGGACATATCACTGGACTCGGTGCCCAGTGTTGACCTAACTAAAAGCCCACGCAATGAAAGCGGAGCCATGTGGTCTTTGGATTACAAACCTTTACTTCCTTTTGAGAGAGAAAATTCCTTTAGAGGCGTTACAATGGATATGGGGGATCAATGGTGAATATAGTGGACCCGTGTGACAGCATAATGCACGGAAATTCCTTTTGGGCAGGACATGCGCTCTGACCACGGTCTTAACAGGCCAGTGAAAATCCCCGAGGCGCTTCCTGAAAAAGCGTAACAGGCGTGGAAGACCTTGCTGCACAAAAGAAATAGCGGCACCTAATTGGGAAATATCAAAATTATGAATTATTCAGCTCAAAAGGGGATAATCTCGCAAAATAAAACAAACTTGTCATAGAAGAGCACACAACCGATACGTCCGCCGAATTGGGAGAGTCAAATCAGAACGGAAGCAGGTAAACCGTGGTCTGGAAAAAACCCAACTCCATATTAATTATATAGATGGACATGAGCTAAACCATTTAGCGATGCACCGAGGGAAAAAATGTGCCTGAGGTAAGTGTTATATAAAAGTAAAATTTCATAAACAAATAATGTGTGAAGGTAATTAAGTTTTCAAAAGTTAAATATATGGCCATATGAGTTAAAAATTAATTCCACAAAATTTGACCAATATTCCTTATTTCAATGCTAAGTTAACAGTTAACACCTAGGCCCCGCCAATTTTAAGAGATATGAATGAAATGCTACAAAGAATTTATATCTTCTTAAATCTTGTTAGTTAGCATTTACATTAGAACCTAATATTTTATCACATTTGAAAATTAGGATAAAATTCCTGAACATTTTTTTCTTTAAAAAAAATCAAAATTGTCCAAGTCTCAACAAGAGGAATTTATTTAACATTAAAATTATAAGATTCATCTTGTTTATTAGTCCTGTGTATTGAAGGGGTGGGTGGGGGAGGGGTCTTTGTTGTTGCTGAAAACAAGGGACCCATGGGTCACGGCGCTCAGCTGAATGAGACCGATATAATTGTATCACCTTCGTTGTATGTATGTCTGAAAGATTTCATTTTGACAGATGTAATTTTTGTATTAATTATGTAGTTGAGCGGCATAGTAATATAGAAGTATCAGTATTTCAAATATGAACAAGAATGTGTGTCTAAAATATTGCATTGGGAAGTATAAAATTATACATCAAAATAATTATGGAAAAGTAGAAAACTTGTATGTTTTGGGAAGCAGTTGTTGCTGAATTGGAGAGGAAACAGAAGGTCTCAAAAAGTATCTATAGAGAAGAATGGTAGATTAAGCTGTGAGAAGTTGCCATGTTTGATCTGAATTGAAGAATGGGGGATTGTTGCTAATAATATCTTGTGATCTGATCATGTGTTTTCTAATGTTGAAACTGAAGCATTTAAACAGTTAGTAAAGACAAGATCTATGGTATTTCCATGGTCATTGGTTGGTTCTCTGACTAGTTGTTGACATTTTAATTAAACAGTTGACATAGTTGTGTCAATTTGGTGTTATATTTTATATTAGAAATGTCAATACTGAAATCGCCCATGATCACTATAAGCAGGTTGAGCTCAACCTGAGAGACTAAAACTTGGTGTTCAGAGAAGAAGTTACTGATGGGACATGCGGGTGACCTATAGAGGTAAACAATCTGAAGTGACCGAGTCTGAGTGTGAATATAGAGATGAGATAACTCAAAATCTGGTGTAGTGTGGTGGTGAAGGGTTACATGGGGACTCAGCTGTTTGACCTGATGGAGGGGGGGGGGGATGAGAGTTAAAAAAAACCTTTATACCTCTGTATATATTTTTTCTTTATTTACCAGTAATAAATTTTATGCAGTTGCCAGAAGAATATTGTCCCAAACTAATACTCAGTGGCAGGGAGTGAGGAAAGTTACAACACCTTTGCATAAACATACAGGATACAAAATTAAATCCCATAGTGCTTACCGGTTAAAAAAAAGTTTTATTCATAATTAATGAATATTTAAAAACAGACAGAGAGATAGAAAAACAAAGCAAATCACTTAATTCCCATTCTACTGAGGCAGAAAAATACTGTACGAATGTTTGCATTAGACCCTCATTTTTTTATACATCAATTTTTAGCAATGCAATTAAAGAATGTAACTAATGCAACATATCGGGGGAGGGGGGGGGGGGGGGAGGGGGGTGTCAGGGTTGCCACGTGATTCTACATTTGTGACAGCAGTGTTGCATCACTAATAAGTTTACCCAGGCAAGGCTGTAGGGACCATACATGGCTGGTCTACAGGTTCAAAATGAAAATACATTAGAGCCTCAGAAAAATTTCAATTACTAGAATAATTTTTAAGCTTTAACTTTCAAATTTCAGAATTTAACAGATTAAATCTATATATATCCCGACTGTGAAAAGTAAATCAAATGTTCTTACAAGGAAGAAACATGCCATGGTCAAAATTGGCCAAAATTTAAGGTACCAATTTTATATTTTTGCCAATATTTAAAAAACAACAGATTTTGATCTAATTTTTGGTATACAATAACATTTTGATTAATTTAAGTTGTATTACTGAAAAAAGTCCCTAGGTTTAACACTTTTTCTCTTAAGTGACCAATTATCTTTCCTGATTTTTTACAAAGTCCATTATGTTTGGGCCAATAACTTTTTTTTTAAATTATATAATACTGACTTAATTTATGACATGTACATAGGAACTATATAGAGGAAACAGTAAAAGATTTGAGATACTGTGATGCATATGAAAAATTTACAGATGGACAGGCAAGTGGACAGGATGGACTAATACCTTTATTTCAATTTCAAGGGAATAATGCATTTAAGTTTATATATAAGCCTATATTTTTTTAGCATATCCACTTTTTCCATTAATAGTTTTCATCTGATTCATTTACAAGTTTTATAACTTTGTAATAAAAAAACCCTGAAAATATAAGTTAAAGTATTAGAATTCTAAGTTGCAATCATTCTATATCCATAGTGTAGCTCATATTTGGTCATATTATGCATACACATATATTTTATTATTTTTAATTCACAAATGTTTAAACTGAATTTAAAAGAAAATAATGCAACAACATGGCATCTACAAGATTATTCCTTGAATCACTATTAAAAAGTTTTGCACATTGGAGTTTTCAGTACATGCTTAATTTTATTTACCGAAATAAAATAAAAGATTCAGTAAATTTGATAAAATAAAAACATCTTTTCAAATAAAGTATACACACTATTAGTTTAATGAGCGTCAAACAATATCATTATGCTAATTACAATCTTGAATTTATTACTGGAATTAATGTCCAATTTCACACCTGGTGAAGTTTTTACTCTTCTGAAGTAAGGAATTACTTATCTGATGAACATCCACACTTTCATAGCAATACACCACTTTGTGGACACAATTAAATGTGCACTTTAATTATTGTAACCCTGGTAGTACAATACAAAATCTAAAATGTAGCATAGCCAAGAATAAAATAAAGTACCGAAAAATTTAACATTCATCTAGTTAATGCACCATCTGGGGGGAAAGGGGGGGGGGGGAGTGCAGGGCAGAGGGGAGGCCTGCTAGTAGTGGCCAAGCTGAGCCAAGGGAAGCTGCCTGGGGTGGGTTACATAATGCAAGTGAAGGCTGTACTACTAGGTGGGCTAGATGTAAACATCACTTGACATGGTGTATGAAAACTTGAATAAAAGCTACTCTTTTCAATCAATTCCTTTGAAATTTCAGATTTTAAAAGATTAAATCCTTATGTATATATGCTGTGAAAATTTAATCAACAGTGCTTACAGGGGAAAAAACCTGCCATTGCCAAATTTGGACAACATTTAAGGTACTGATTTTTTATTTATGCTAGTAACTTGAAAAATTTGCAAAATTCAGATCTAATTTTCGGTAAATAATTAAATCTTGATTAAATAAAGTTATATTCCTGAAAAAATTCTCCAGCTTCAGCAATTCTCATGTGAGGTGAATAAATATATTTCCGGTTTTTTTTTAAATTGCATTATATTTTGGCCCATAACTTCAAAATAAAACCCAATACTGACCTAATATTTGGTATATTCTTAGAAAATGTATGGAAGAATATGAATACTAAATATGATCAAAAACAGAAAAGTGGTTTTGATATTAGCAGCCTTGAAGTGTAACAATGGCTTTTTTTTTATGGAAAACGGATGTTTTTCCTTAATATCTCGAAGGAAGGAAGTCCTAATGACCCAAGTTTTGGTATGGTAGGAGATTTTGGGGACATCTAATGGTACGCAAAATTTTTTATTCCTAGGTCCAACGGTTTTAAAATTTGCCCTGTTAACGGACGGACGGCTGGACGGACGACGGACAAAGGACCACGACTATAGCTCAGATGACTTATAGTCAGCTGAGCTAGTTATGTTAATTGTAAGATTCATCTAGTTCATAGTACAGGTCTGTCAACAGAATGGGGTGTGGGGGGGGGGGGGGGAGAGAATGGCTCCCTGTGGTATTAACTGTAGACAGCCTGATCAAGCTCAACTCAGTGGAGAGAGGGCTTGCCCCAGTGATGGGATTAAATAACAACAGCCTGGGGAGCATAGAGAGCTGCACTGAATGACCTACAGTGACCAAAGTGGACAGCTTGACAATGTAAGGGAATACAACAAGAGCCTCCAAAAAATTCAATAACTAGCCAAATTTTGCAGCTTTTATATTCAAATTTCAGATTTTAACAGATTAAATCCTTATGTGTACATGCTGTGAAAATTAAATCCACAGTACTTACAGGAAAAAAACGTGCCGTGGCCATAGTTGGGCAAAATTTAAGGTACCAATTTTTTTTATTTTTGCTATTATTTTAAAAAATTTAAAAGATTTTGATCTAATTTTTGGAATACAATTTAATCTTGAATAATTTAAGTTATATTACTGGAAACAGTCCTTAGCTTTAACATGTTTTGTGTTTAGTGATCAAATATCTTTTCTGATTTTTTACAAAATGCATTATGTTTAAGCCCATAACTTTTTTTCTTAATTATATAATACAGACCTAATTTCTAGCATGTACATATGAACTATATAGAGGAATATTTATGGTAAATATGAGGAAAAACTGATGAGTGGTTTTGATATTAGGCAGTCCTGAAGTGTGAAAATATGTTTTTAATAAAAAAAATGAGGTTTTTCCTTAATTTCTCTTAAAGTCGCAAAGACCCAGTATTCGGCTTGGTAGAAGATATTTGGGACATCTAACATTATGCCGAATTTTGGATTCATAGGTCTTACGTTTCAAAACGTGCCACACCTACGGACGGACGGACGGACGACGGACAATGGACCACGACTATAGCTAAGATGACTTATAGTCAGCTGAGCTAAAAATCTATATCACAGGATAAAATTAAACCTGTGTATACAGTTCTCCATTTTTTCCCAGAGCAAACTAATTTACCCATGTGTCATTCGTCACGAATTGGCTCTACACATGCACCGTAAGTTATATTCCTCTGTTATATGGAATGTCTTAGCCATCCCTCGTTTTAATACAACTTGACTTGCACTGGTCTGATTACGTGTTTCAAGAAATAACAAAATAACCTACTACCCATTTTCTCCTGTGAACATAAAGTACGCCTCCTTATTAACAGTTTTGTATTTAATCAGTTGTCTTTTGTAGCCGTCTTTTCTTTGAAATCTTTCTGTTAAGTCTTGTCTTGATATTGCTTTCTATCCATTATTTTAGCTTCTAAGCCGGCGTCCATCTACCGAATTATTTTTACCGGGCGATTTTTTATTAGCGGCCGGAAAAACCTAAGTCTCGCCGGCTGATTTCCCGTGCATATCACTAGACCTTTTCGTTTGTTTTGGTCACTTCTCGGTTTTGGATTCATAGGTACAACAGATTCAAATGTGCAAGTTTAACAGACGGACAACAAAGGATCATCGCTATTGCTCAGATGAGCAAAATTGACAAAATATTAGGATTGAAGTGGGAACCTAATTTTAAAACTTATTAATTAACCAGCATTACATACTCAGGGCCTACAGGCCTAATGCGAACCTGTGCAAAGTTTGGAAGTATGAATGGAGGTTTATTTTTAAAATTTAATATTGATCCTCTTAAGTCCTGCATATCTACCTTAGTCATTATGATTTCAGCAAAATGTACATTTCGGACCTGCAAGTTTCAGACTAGGACATTTTAAAACTAGAATATGTGTAGTCGACAAGCGACTGTGTATCCGCAAAAATCAGAGGGGACAGGTGAAGAAAGGCGTGGATTAAGTGGCAAAAGGAATAGGGTGAGGTGTGTTGCATATTAGCATGGATGTCTGCAGCGTAAAGGTGTGTGTAGGTGGTGCCACCTGTCATAAAATCGAGAAAATTGTCAAGGATGTATAAACCTGCAAAATTTCAGGTTGATAAATCAAACCACTGCTGAGATATGAGTGATTTTATCCCAAGGCAGAGGAACGGATGCACGCTGTGCATAAGTGGTTGCAGGTGGCGACACCAGTTTTGCCTATGATGAAGAAACATGTGAGATCTATACACATGCAAAATTTTAAACCAATCGGTCAAACAGTTCTTGAAATATGAGCTTGGATGTCTGCAGAGTAAACCTGAAAGTAGGTGTCGTCACCTGTCATAAAATCAAGAGAGCTGTGCAGGATGTATAAACCTGCAAAATTTCAGGATGAAAAGTCAAACAACTGCTGAGATATGAGTGATTTTATCCCAAGGTAGATGAACAGATGGATGCTGTGCATAAATGGTTGCAGGTGGCGCCACCAGTTTTGCCTATGATTAAGAGCTATGTGAGATCTATACACATGCATTATTTTGGCCTTATCGGTCAAACGGTTCCCGAGATATGAGCTTGGATGTCTGCAGAGTAAACTTGAATGTAGATGGCGCCACCTGTCATAAAATCGAGAAAGCTGTCCAGGATGTATAAACCTGCAAAATTTCCGGTAGAAAAGTCAAACCACTGCTGAGATATGAGTGATATTATCCCAAGGCAGATTAACGCTGTGCAAAAATGGATGCAGGTGGCGCCACCATTTTTAGTCTATGTTATAAAGCTATCAAAGGGCTACATTTGTGCAAAATTTGCCTGATCGGTCAAACGGTTCCGGAGATATGTGGGTTTAAGTGTGGAAACAGACTCACAAATGGACGCTGGGCAGTGAGGAAAGCTCAGAGGTCAACCAAAAATGAGGGCGCAGCAGTTCACATGTGACCTGATGATAAACTTGTTTCACTTAAAATGCAAACCAAGTTTTTTTAAACAGTTGAAAGATATAGTTCCAATGATCTGGGAATTCTGCATCTAGACATTGTGTCTAGACGTCTAGACACATTGTCTAGACACCGGCCAGAGCCAGGTCAGTTACCATGGTGATGTCTGGACCCCACCTGTTTGTACTGAGTGACCTCTTGACTTGGCTGCTGAAACTCAGCATGTTGTCAAATCTCTTTCAAACACAGAAAGCCTTTTTCAATTGGCTACAATGCTTTTTTAAAGCTGTATTTACCCAATATATTCTTATAAAACTGGCTGAACCCTACCACAGAATAATTCTTGTAAAGTTTAAACCAATCAGCTTAACAGTTTCATCATAAATCAGTGTATAAGCTAGAAGAGTTTAAAATTACATTTTCGCTTGTAAAAACACATCAATGTAGGTGGCGCCACCAATACCTCAATTTCAGATATGACATGTGACAAACATTGGTATAAAATTTGGTGATTATAGCTCTAGCCGTTTCTGAGATTTTTAATTTTAGTGTGCTTTTTTGGTGAGATGACTAAATTCAACCTCCCGTAACTCGGCCAAAAATCTCCGAACTGGAACCATTCGAACAAACTTGAGACAGATTGTTCCAGGGAGCATTTCTGTGAAATATTGGACAATTTGGCTGAACAGTTTCGGAGAAGAAGATTTTTAAAGCTTTTTTAGCTTTTTCCCTATAAAATCTAAGAAGATGCTGTTGGACTGATTATTTGCAAAAAATTTGGAGACGCTAGCTTCTGCCGTTTTTGAGATAGCTATGGTTAACATACAGACGACGCACGACACTCGACGGACGATGCCACGCCATCGCATAAGCTCACAGGTTCGCTAACAAACTATAGATGTGGTCGAACAGTGGGCCCAGCATTTCTGGTAGTGCTGGACTAGTTTACAAAAGGGTAAAACGTATAGTTTACAGTCTTAAAATAAGAAACGAAACAGGTTTTCATCAAAATGCATGAGGATAAAAACCCTACTGGTGCAAATCATAATAAAGAAGATATGTCTGAAATAATGTGTGCAATAGAAAATCACCGATTGTACTCTGGTGGCCATATTTGATTTTGAGCAAGTCTGTATATCAATAGTTCAGGAGCCCTAATATAGGCATCGATGTTCCCTGTGAATTTAAGAACAAGGGACCTATGGGTCACGGCGCTCAGCTGTTATTTATGATAAAAATTTTGATTTAGAAATGAGGCACATGCTGGTTTTGTGTGGTAATAAATATAAGCTGTATTACGAGTTGCTGTTGTTTAGCTTATGTATGATTTTCATAGTACCTTTGGCGACAGGGAAGAGGATTGATTTCATTTATTTTATTAACAAATGGAGTACTATTGTCACACAGATTTGACTTGGCCATATAACTTATAAGCAGAACATATAATATGAGTTTAACAATTTATTAAAAAAAAATTAAAAATACTGTCCCAAATATATTTTTGAGAATTGTATGATTTTTTAAAATGAAATATAACTGAAATGATTATTAAAATAATATTAAAGAATATATTCATGAATGCATTCATGAATACATTTTGAAAATATATGGACTGGTATTCATATACATTCATTTTTACCTGAATTCCCATTCTTTATGCAAGAAATTTTATAATGGAGTACATATTCATATTCGTATTTTAATACAATTGCAAAGTATTCGCACCATGTCTGGTATTTATTCAGTTTTCACCAAACAATGATGTTGAGAATCCAGAATATACAAAATTCATACGTTCAAATAATGATCATAAGTACCTGGTTTTATGGCTTTTATTTATATTAAAAAAAAATAAATGTAATATATTCATTTTGGACTAATTTCACATCAATGTACGCACTAGACACAGTAGGAATCTAGATTAATATTATCAATTGAATCTTTGTCTATCATTAATTTCCTTCATATGATCCATAATGATTAGTAATGAATAATATGGTTTACTTTTTATCATTAAAATTGAACTGAAAAATATGGTGTTATTTGGAATACATGACATTCTATCCATAGATACAAGATTCTTATATCATCAGTAACTGCAAGTTAATTTCCTGTTAATATAAACTAACAAATTCCTTTTCTATTTTTCTTTAATTTGTTATTAAAAACCAATAAAAATTTATTAATTTATTGTTTATTGTTATGTTGTTGGTTAAAACTACTAGATGAGTTGGGTTGGACACTTAGATCAACTGTGGCTGGTCATAAGCTGCCTGGCTGCCCCAGTGTATGCCTTGCTCAAGCGTGCATAATTTGCTGAAAGTTCAACAAGGTCAACATAGAGGTGACTCAAGAGGGGCTGGAGAAAGCTAAGGTCTGACATGGTCTCATAAAAACATTAATAAAAGCTACAATTTTTGGCCAATTTCTTTCAGCTTTCTAAACTAAAAAGCTGAAATCCTTATGTGTGCATGATATGAAAATTATATCAACAGTGCTCACACGAAACAAACGTGCCAAGGTCAAAGTTGGACAAAATTTAAGGTACTTATTTTATATTTAAACTAATAACTTATAAAATTTGAAAAATTCAGAACTAATTTTGGGTATTCAATTGAATCTTGATTAAATAATGTTACATCCCTGACAAAAATTCTCTAGCTTCAGCAATCCCCTTGTTAAGGGAGTAAATATATTTCTTGATTTTTTTACAAAGTGCATTTTGTTCAGACCCATAATTTATATATATATGATTAAAGTCAGATCAGTGGTTTTGATATTAGACAGTCTTGAAGTGTAAGAATGGGTTTTTAATGGAAAAATGAAGTTTTTCATTAATATCTCTAAGGTATTAAGTCCTAGTGACAAAATTCTTGGCATGGTAGGGGATTTTGGAGACATCTAATTGTATGCCAAATTTTAGGAACCAAGAGCTGAAACTGGGGAGCGGAGCTCTTGCAAACTGCATAACACTAGCTTGATGTAAACAATATGTTACATGGTGCTTGAAAACTTTAATAAAATCTTCAGTTTCTGATCAACTGGTTTCAAATTTTTGGTGTTAACAGACAAAATGCTAACAAAAACATGCTGTGAAAATTAAATCAACAGTACTTACAGGAAAAAAACGTGCCATGGTCAAAGTTGGGCAAAATTTAAGGTACCAATTTTTTATTTTTGTTAATATTTTAAAAAATTTTAAAGATTTTGATCTAATATTGGGTATACAATTTAATTTTGATTAATTAAAGTTATATTACTGGAAAAAAAGTCCATAGCTTTAACATGTTTTGTGTTAAGTGATCAAATATCTTTCCTGATTTTTTACAAAATGCATTATGTTTGGGCCCATAACTTTTTTAAATTATATAATACAGACATAATTTCTGGCATGTATATATGAACTATATAGAGGAATATTTATGGTAAATATGAGGAAAAACAGATGAGTGGTTTTGATATTAGGCAGTCCTGAAGAGTGAAAATAGGTTTTTAATAAAAAATTTGAGGTTTTTCCTTAATTTCTCAAAGGAACGAAGTCGCAAAGACCCAGTTTTCGGCTTGGTAGGAGATCTTGGGGACATCTAACATTATGCCGAATTTTGGATTCCTAGGTCTTACGGTTTCAAAACGTGCCACATCTACGGACGGTCGGACGAAAGGACAGACGGACGGCACGACAGACGGACGGACGACGGACAATGGACCACGACTATAGCTCAGTTGACTTATAGTCAGCTGAGCTAAAAATCAAGCAAGTTCTTGTTGAAAGGTCTGTAATTTGATAGAGATGGAGTCCTCATAGGTACCAATCATCACTGTTGACAGTGAATTTGATAAAGATCAAGCATGTTCTTATCGAGATATCGCGCACAAAAAAAGCATCTCTGATGGACTGAAGTATGGAACTCACAGTTACAGAAGGACGCACGGACTGACACGGTGATCACTATACGGCAACACACTTTTCAAGAGGGGCCCTAATGACCAAATAACCAAGTATAATACATTCATTAAAAACATTTTAATACATATATAATCTGTACAGAATATATCCAGATAAACACAGCCATACCATCCAGAAATAAATTAAAGCACATTGAGTAAAAGCCCTTTTGGCAAGCGGCAGAATTTTGTTGCTGTAATGTCCATAAGCAGCGCTAACAGAAGTATAGTCATATTGAGGCAGCCCTTATAGTGGCCATCTGTTATTTATTATATTTATTAACATCTAATGGGAGGGAACATGCACAGCATATTACCAAAATGTCTCAGTCATAGGTGATGAGAAACTGCTTCACCATCGGAGGCCTCTGACAACCAGACCAGGAATGTGGCAGAGTGACTGGTTCTGTAGATCTGACGCCCATAATTGAGAGGTGCCGTGCAATTAGCATTGACCAAGAAATATGAGTAAAATCACAAGAGTATACACCAAAAAAAAGTATACATTTTGAGGAGAAGTACAGGTTGATGGTGAGACCAAGCATAAAATGATTAAACCACAATGCCATGACAAACCAGACATCATGGAAACCATGATTCGTAATACACCAATACATAAAATACATATCACGTAGAGATATAAAACCACAAGCCGGCTCAATAAAAGTATCATAAGCACAAAGGAAGAAAACAAGGTGGGACAAAGTGGTGGACAAAATACATGGACAGGATATTTATTTGAAAGGGCAATCCCTGTAACTGCAACAATTGACAGCAGTCCCATAATATAGTATAATAAAATGCAACCTATTATTTAATACTGTCTCTGCAGACACTGGTCTTATATATATATATATATATGTATATATATATATATATATATATATATATATATACATATACATATATATATACATATATATACATATATATACATATATATATATACAAAATTTCCCTAGTTATATATATATATATATATATATATATATATATATATATATATATTCCCTAAAAAATATCAAGATTTATTTTTAGGGCTGTCAAGTCAAACAAACGAATAATGATTTTCTATGGCTCTGCCGTGTCCCGTGGTCTGCTCCCGCCCGATGTTCTCCATGGACTCTGTCCGTGTTCTCACTGAGCCGTTATTTGTCACGACAGTTGTGCTGTTTCCTGAATGACCGGACTCTGTATTAGACGCTGCAGATACCACACTGTGAAATCCTGGAGCTGTGGCCTGGCCCCCTGAGGTCATGTGACCAGGGTGCGTGGGAGAGAAGCGTGTACGGTCCATGGCCACCACATATTCTGTAAGCATGACATCAGATGAGCCACCAGACTCGAGAGGTATAGGATGAGTCCGGAAATGTTCCAGCATGTCAAATATTGTCTGGAACCACAGGTGCTGAACTCTACACTGTCCCTCGTTATTGATGGTCATACGCAGATGCTGAAAAAGGAAAACAATTTGTATAATTCCAAGTAGACATAATGAGTCCTTTTTGGAAAGAGCTAGTCAAAATAAAAGAAAATTTGTCTTACACAAAGAGTCACTTCATAGCTGCTTATTACCATCAGATTAAAGTCTGCTTTAAAAGTTTGCTTTGAAAGTTTGGCTTAATATTAACAGTAAAATAAGAGAACACTGAACTGAGAATATAGCTGTACTGGAATGTTTGATCCTTGGTTTGAGTGTGTGAACAATGACACTACTGCATGTATATAAGTATACGATCGTCTGTATGTGGAGTACACAACTGTCTGTGAATGGGGTGTATATAGCTGTCTATATATGGTTGTACAACTGTCTGTATGTGGAGTACCATAGATCTGCATTTTGCAGATGAGGCCATAAAAAAAAATTTATAGCTGAAAATCCTGACTATTCTTCCTCAACAAAGGATGCGGCTATAAACACAGGTTAGGCTAAAAACAAACATGCAAGAGACTGGACAGCTGGCCAAGTCCCAGTGGGTGATAATAAGCAGAGGAAGGAGGAGGTGAATACTATGAATGCATATTTAATGATGCTGCACATTTGTATAATAATTTTATTTATTTTTAATTTTATAAAATTATTATATAAAACAGGCTTACATATATTTAAAAGCTTTTCTGAATCAGTCATAAACCATGGCCATTTTCACGCCATAACTGATAAAAGACCGATATTCACTCACCAAATAAAGCACTCTAACGGTTGTACCCAAATCTGAGCTGGGCTGCACATTATTTTAAAATATATTTATTTAACATGTTATTTCTATTAAAATAAACTGTTAAACAAATGATAGCCAAAGATGATATGTTCTTTGGCAATTAAACTTCCGTTCAGATACTTCTTCGTTCATCACAGAGATACCGCTTAAAAGTCAATAGATGGAGTTCAAAGGTCATAATCTCAGAACCAGCTAGTTCCATAATCATTTAATATGGACACAATTTTCCAGAAGATAGTTTGGACAACATTTGCTTATATTATGATCAGCAGGACCTGGGGTGGTCAGGCAGTATGATCATTGATGCGGTGGTCATTTATTTAAAGGTTTAATTGTAAAATGACCTAGGTTGTATAAAGTCTAAATACAAGTACCATCGTCCTATACAATGCTTTGATGTTCCACTGAAGTTGTATTAGCCAAGTTAAAGGGGCAAGATTCTTCGGCCGTCAGTGATGTGTCTTAAATTAATTTTATAAGCCCTACTGGACTTCAACATACAGACAGGGAATTACAACAGTCTTTTTACTGAATTTAAAGTTGTCTATACACAGCTGTTTGCTTACTGATTGTATTGCCTGCCTTAGAACTGCGATGGCATTACCTTTGCCCTTCCCTGGAAGTTAAATGTGAGCACATATTCCCCCATACGTGTTTCACTCTGTCGCACCAGGAAGACCCCATGGCCTTCAGTTCCCTGTTGTAGGGCGAGCTGGGCTGCGTCCATTCGTGACAAGGTGCCATGAAACCACGGGTACTCCCTGAGCTGCTGATCAATGAAGCGGTCAGGGGTGGTTGGCAAGCCAGGTTCTGCTGGAGAAAAAGGTGTCAGACGTTTTCATTAACAAATGAAACTAGAAAAATCTGGCATCAGAGATGATGTAGCATCATCAGCTTTTGGCCATCCCCCTAGAAATGGTCAATATATAGAGGTATCAAACATGAGATAATGACCTACATTTATGCATGCCAAATTTCACAGAAATCCATATATTAGTTTTTGAGTTGCACAGATGGCCCTTGGCCATAGTGTCTGCTTCAGTTTGGAAGACTTGGCTCTTCAGATTTTTTTTATCAATGATAGAAACACATGTATCAATTGTGAATATCCACTGATTTGTAATTATATTCAATAAGTCTGTATCAAAAGCCTTAACTCCTACAAGGTTAGGTCAATAAAAAGTCTACACAATATAACAAATAATCTAATATCCAGGCAGCATCATGCTAACAAACTAAGTATAATAGGCCAAAGAAAAAGAAGGTTGGGTTCTCAGGCACATTTTTTCCATAAATCAGTGCAGGCAGGTGATATTAAATTTTTTACCTTTTTTTGTGTGTTTTGATTAAAATGTCAAATGATCAGGGAAAAAGCATGAAAATAACAGATTTTTGCTAAACAGGTAAAAGCCCTATAAAACAAAGGAAATCTTATCAAAGTTGTATTATTTTCTTCTTGAAAAATGAAAATCAAAATTAAAATTTTTGATGTAGGTGATTAAAATTGATGCAGCCGGTGCCTGAAATCCTCTCCAGTTACACCATGATGCTTACCATCCATTCTGGGTGATCCTGGCCTGTCATTACTACCCCTGCTGAGACGAACATTGGCAGCAGGACCCCGGCTTGGCGTCCTCGGTGGCAGCTCTGGGGGCAGCTGATCCACACTGTCTGTGCTGTCATGATGTGAAAAGTGACTCTGGTTTAGAGTCACAGACCCACTCAAGTCTACAACACAAATATAAGTGTCACTCAGAAACAGACCCAATCAGGTCTACAACACAAATGTCACAGTCACTCAGAAACAGACCAAATCAGGTGTACACCACAGATATCAGTGTCACTCAGAAACAGGCCCACTCTGGTCTTTGACTCAAATATCAGTGTCATTCAGAAACAGGCCCACTCTGGTCTACGACTCAAATATAAGTGTCACTCAGAAACAGACCAAATCAGGTCTACAACACAAATATCAGTGTCACTCAGAAACAGACCCACTCAGGTCTACAACACAAATATCAGTGTCACTCAGAAACAGACCAAATCAGGTCTACAACACAAATATCAGTGTCACTCAGAAACAGACCCAATCAGGTCTACAACACAAATATCAGTGTCACTCAGAAACAGACCCAATCAGGTCTTCATCTAAAATTCAGTGTCACTCAAAAACGGGCCAACTAGGGTGTGCAAACAAATATCAGTTTTTCTCAAAAACAGAGACACTCAGGTTTACAACATAAATATCAGTGTCATTCAAAAACAGACCCACTTAGGTCTACAGTTAAGTTTTGTAATCTATCTGACTTTCTTGGTGCTCAAAATTAGGTTTAATGCTCATAGCTCAGAGAATATAGGCCATGGTGACCTAATTTCAGGATTTAAAGGAGACTTGCCCCGGACCTCCATGGATGTCAAATTAGAAGGTTCTAGGTCCAACAGTAAAGTTTGGTGGCATGCCTTTGATGCCATGCTCATAAACATATTTTGGCCAGTTGCCTGCAGGATATAAGTCACCATGACCTACTTTCAAATTTCAAATACGATTTGGCCAGAACCTCCTTGTATGTTGTGTTAAAAGATTCTAGGCCTAACAGTTACAATTTGGGCCCTGTCTGTCTGGTTGTTCCAAAATCATGTTTTTGGCCAACTGCTCGCAGAATAAAGGTCATCATGACCTAATTTCAGGTTTCAAAATAAAATCTGCCCAAGACTTCCCTGAATATAACATTAGAACATTCTAGGGCTAACAGATTTAGTTTGTGCACATCTGACTTCCAGGAGGCTCAAATTATGTTTTTTTTCTCTACAGCTCATATAATATAGGTCACACTGACCTTATTTCATATTTCCAAGGACATTTACCCAGGACCTCCCCGAATCCTCCATCAGAAGATTCAAGCCCAGATGCAAGCCCAAATGGATTGTGCCCCATCTGAGCCTATGGGTGCTCAAAATCATGTTTTAAGTCAGTATCCTGCAGAATAAAGGTCATCATGACCTAATTTCAGGTTTCTTCGGAGATTCGCCAAGGAACTCCCTGGGTGAACAGTCAAGATGTTTTTAGATCTAACAGATACAATTTGTGCCTTTTCTAACTGGCAGGGTGCTCAAAGTCATGTGTTTGGCCAGTTACTCACAGAATATAGCTCATCATGACCTAGTTTAAGGTTTCTGAGAAAATTTGTCAAGAAACTCTCTGGATCTTGGGTTAGATTATATTCTAGGCCTAATTCAATTTGAGCTTATCTGACTTTCAGGGTGCTTAATTCATATTTTTTTCAATAGCTCGCAGAATATAGGTCCAGGTGACCTTATTTCATGTTACCAAGGACATTTCTCCAGGACCTCCCTGAATGTCACATAAGAAGATTCTGGGCCAAATGGATACAATTTGTGCCCTGTCTGACTCTCTGGGTGCTCAAAATCATGCTTTTGGGCAGTAGCTTACATAATATAGGTCGTTATGACCTAATTTCAGGTTTCCAAAGACTTGCCACATACCTCCTTTGATGTAAAATTAAAATGGTTTGTGCTCTGTAATAATCCAGACTGCTTCATTTGGAGGTCTCAAAAATGGAAATTAATGCGTAAAAGTTAGAAAAAAAATACAGGTGGTGCCACCAGTCTTCATGAATTGATAAAACACTATTTGATCAATATGCATGGAAAGAATCATGGCAATCAATGCATTAGTTATTAAGATAATGAGCTTTGGCATATATTATTCTGGGGGTTATTTTCCAGCCCAAAGCTTGGAGGTTATAGGTCACAGTGACCTTATTCCAGGTTTCTAAGGAGATTTTTATGGACCTCCTTGTGATTCCTGTAAGAGGTTTCTAGGTCTAGCGGTTACAATTTGTGCCCAGTTAAAGGACAGATGGACAAAGAGTGATCCCTATAGCTCAGACAAATTTCAGTCAGCTGAGCTAAAAACAGGGCCTACCACAGTAATATAAACACCACTCAAAAACAGGAGTCACTCAGGTCTATAACAACAGAGAAACACATGAGATCTCCTGATAGCTGTGTAATGTCTGATAAAGGTAATACAACATTATCTTCATCTTCCATGAGCAGTATGGATAACTTTCTCCTGACACTATTAATGTATTGTCCCTTAACATCTAGCCACTGGTAGTGGTAATCTCACCTAAAGGACAAATACTGAATTCTTTTCCTATGGAATGATCCAACATATTTGTGTATAAGGTCTAGAACACAAGTTTTTTGTAGCAAATTTGATAGCAGTATACTAGTCATTGTTAACAGGCAGAGTATAAAGAACAAGTGACCCATGGGTCATGACGCTCAGCTGACTGGGAAGAGACTCTTAAAAGGAAATTTTATCATCAGAATGGTAGATACCCATTCAACTGAAGCATCAAACAGAATAACCAACAGGCCAAGATTTAGTCTGTATTTATATATCTGAAAAATAGAGAAAAAATGTGTAAACTTTAAAAACTAGAATACGGGTAGCCGACAAGTGACTACGTGTATCTGCCAAAATCAGAGTGGAATGGGTGAAGTGAGGCATGGATTGAGTGGCAAGGGGAAACAGAGTGAGGTATGTTGCATATTAGCATGGATGTCTGCAGCCTAAATGTGTATGTAGGTTGTGCAACCTACCACAAATCCAGAAAGCTGTCCAAGTTGAATACATATGCAAAATTTTAGGCAGAAAAGTCAAACCACTACATGGATATGAGTGATTTTAGCCCACGGCAGACAAATAGACATATGCTGTGCAAAAATGGTTGCAGTTTTGTGTATGATAAAGACCTATGTGAGATCTAAACACAAGCACAATTTTGGCCCAATCGGTCAAATGGTTCCTGAGATATTAGCTTGGATGTGTGCAGCGTTAACTAGAATGTAGGTGGCGCCACCTGTCATAAAATCAAGAAAGCTATCCAGGATGTATAAACCTGCAAAATTTTAGGAAGTTAAGTCAAACCACTACAGAGAAATGAGTGATTTTAGGCCACGGCAGACAGACAGACACTGTGCAAAATGTGCAAAAATGGTTGCAGGTGGCCCCTCCAGTTTTGTGTATGATAAAGACCTATGTGAGATCTATACACATGCAAAATTTTGGCCCAAGCGTTCAAACAGTTTCCCAGATATGAGCTTGGATGTCTGCAGCATAAACTAGAATGAAGGTGGCGCCACCTGTCATAAAATCAAGAAAGCTATCCAGGATGTATAAAACTGCAAAATTTTCAGCAGATATGTCAAACCACTGCCAAGATATGAGTGACTTTATTGCATGGCAGACAAACAGACAGACGCTGTGCAAAAATGGTTGCAGGTGGTGCCACCAGTTTTGCGTCTGATAAAGAGCTATGTTAGATCTATACACATGCAAAATTTTGGCCCGATCGGTCAAACGGTTCCCGAGATATGAGCTTGGATGTCATCAGCGTGAACGTGAATGTAGGTGGTGCCACCTGTCATAAAATCAAGAAAGCTATCCAGGATGTATAAAACTGCAAAATTTTAGGCAGATATGTCAAACCACTGCCGAGATATGAGTGACATTATCGCACGGCAGACAAACAGACAGACGCTGTGCAAAAATGGTTGCAGGTGGCGCCACCAGTTTAGCGTATGATAAAGAGCTATGTCAGATCTATACACATGCAAAATTTTGGCCCGATCGGTCAAACGGTTCCCGAAATATGAGCTTGGATGTCATCAGCGTGAATGAGAATGTAGGTGGCGCCACCTGTCATAAAATCAAGAAAGCTATCAAGGATGTATACGCATGCCGAATTTCAGGTGAATTAGTCAATTCACTACAGAGATATGAGTGATATTAACCAAAGGCAGATGAACAGATGGACACTGTGCAAACATGGTTACAGGTGGCGCCACCATTTTTTGTGTATGTTTTGAGTTATCCAAGGGCTACATCAGTATAAATTTTATTTCCTGATCAGTCAAACGGTTCCCGAGATATGAGCTTGGAAAGCTAAAAAAAATCAAGTCTCAGAGGAGCTCTCTGGAAACGAACGCCGCAACGGCGGAGGAACCCGGTCAAAAACATAGTATCCACAAAACTTCGTTTTGGCGGGTACAAAAATACAGGTGGCTCCACCAGTCTGCAGAAACTAATAAAAACACTTACAAACATCAATATCCATGCAAAGAATCATGGTGATCTCCCCATTAGTTGTTCAGATACTTCAGCTTTTGTATCAAATTGTCCATTATTCTGAGGGATACTTCGGAGTCCTATAGCTTGAAGGATATGGGTAACAGAGACCTAATTTTAAGTTTCCACAGGCACTTTTCATGGGCCTCCTTGCATGACAAGAATGAAGAATCTAGGTCCAGTTGTTGCGATTTGTACCCTGTTGACAGATAACCACATCTTAAAAGGTATCAAAAAAAGAGAAAAAAAATCGTAAAAATTTGAAAAAAATAGAAGTGGCGCACCCAGTCTGCAGAAACTGATGGAACAGGTCATGATCAATATGTATGCCGAAAATCATGACCATCAGTGTTGTAGTTATTGAGATACTGCAGTTTTTGTATCAAATTTTCCATTATTCTGGGGGTAATTTGGAGCCATACAGCTTAAAGAATATGGGTAACAGCGACCTAATTTCAGGTTTCCATGGAAACTTTTCATGGGTCTCCCTGTGTGTCAAGAATGAAGATTCTAGGTCCAGTTTTAATGATTTGTGCCCTGTTAACAGATGTTCATAACTTTAAAGGTCTCAAAAATAGAGAAAAAATTCGTAAACAAGGGACCTATGGGTCACGGCGCTCAGCTGTTATATATGATAAAAAAATATGATTTAGAAATGAGGCACATGCTAGTTTTGTGTGGTAATAAGTATAAGCTGTATTATGAGTTGTTGTTGTTAAGCTTATGTATGATTTTGATAGTACCTTTGGAGACAGAGAAGAGAATTGATTTCATTTATTTTATTAACAAATGGATTACTATTGTCACACAGATTTTGACTTGGCCATATAACTTATAAGCAGAACATATAATATAAGAGTTTAACTATTTATAAAAAAAATTACGAATATAGTGCCAGATATAATTTTTATTAAAAATAATAAGGGAATCGTATGATTTTTAAAATGAAATATAACTGAAATGATTATTAAAATAATATTAAAGAATATATTCATGAATGCATTCATGAATACATTTGGAAAGTATTTGCACTGGTATTCATATACTTTCATTTTTACCTGAATTCCCATTCTTTATGCAAGAAATTTTATAATGGAGTACATATTTATATTCGTATTTAAATACAATTGCAAAGTATTCCCACCATGTCTGGTATTTATTCAGTTTTCACCAAACAATGGTGTTGAGAATCCAGAATGTACAAAATTCTTACATTTAAATAATGATCATAAGTACCTGGTTTTATGGCTTTTATTTATATTAAAAAAAAATAAATGTGATATATTTATTTTGGACTAATTTCACATCAATGTACACACTAGACACAGTAGGCATATAGATTTATATTATCAACTGCATCTTTGTCTATCATTAATTTCCTTCATATGATCCCTAATGATTAGTAATGAATAATATGATTTTCTCTTTTATTATTAAAATTGAACTGAAAAATACCATAGGTGACTGCATGGTGTTATTTGGAATACATGACATTCTATCCATCGATACAAGATTCTTATATCATCAGTAACTGCAAGTTAATTCCCTATTATTATAAACTAACAAATTCCTTTTCTATTTTTCTTTAATTTTTTATTAAAACCAATAAAAATTGATTAATTTATTGTTTATTGTTATGTTGTTGGTTAAAACTACTAGATGAGTTGGGTTGGACACCTGGATCAACTGTGGCTGGCCATAACCTGCCTTGCTGCCCCAGTATATGCCTCGCCCCAAGCGTGCATAATTTGCTGAAAGTTCAACAAGGTCAACATACAGGTGACTCAAGAGTGGCTGGAGAGAGCCAAGGTCTGACATGGTCTCATAAAAACATTAATAAAAGCTACAATTTTTGGCCAATTTCTTTCAGCTTTCTAAACTAAAAAGCTGAACTCCTTATGTGTGCATGATATGAAAATTATATAAACAGAGCTCACATGAAACAAAAGTGAAATGGTCAAAGTTGGGCAAAATTGAAGGTACTAATTTTATATTTATACTAATAACTTATAAAATTTTAAAAATTCAGAACTAATTTTGGGTATTCAATTGAATTTTGATTAAATAATGTTACATCCCTGACAAAAAATCTCTAGCTTCAGCAAGCCCCTTGTTAAGGGAGTAAATATATTTCTTGATTTTTTACAGAGTGCATTATGTTTGGGCCCATAACTTAAAACAATTACGCAATACTGACATCATTTCTGGCATGTGCACAGAGAATGTATAGAAAAACGTATATTATATATGATTAAAGTCAGATCAGTGGTTTTGATATTAGGCAGTACTGAAGTGTAACCATGGGTTTTTAATTGAAAAATGAAGTTTTTCATTAATATCTCAAAGGTATTAAGTCCTAGTGACCAAATTCTTGGCATGGTAGGGAATTTTGGAGACATCAAATTGTATGCCAAATTTTAGGAACTGAGAGCTTAAGCTGGGGAGCTGAGCTCTTGCAAACTGCATAACACTAGCCTGATGTAAACAATATGTTACATGGTGCTTGAAAACTTGAATAAAATCTACAGTTTTTGATCAACTGGTTTCATATTTTTGGTGTTAACAGACAAAATGCTAACAAAAACATGCTGAGAAAATTAAATCCTCAGTACTTACAGGAAAAAAACGTGCCATGGTCAAAGTTAGGCAAAATTTAAGGTACCAATTTTTTATTTTTGTTAATATTTTAAATAATTTAAAAGATTTTGATCTAATTTTGGGTATACAATTTAATTTTGATTAATTAAAGTTATATTACTTGAAAAAAAGTCCATAGCTTTAACAAGTTTTGTGTTGAGTGATCAAATATCTTTCCTGATTTTTTTCAAAATGCCTTATGCTTTGGCCCATAACTTTCTTAAATTATATAATACAGACATATTTTCAGGCATGTACATAGGAACTATATAGAGGAATATTTATGGTAAAGATGAGGAAAAACAGATGAGTGGTTTTGATATTAGGCAGCCCTGAAGTGTGAAAATAGGTTTTTAATAAAAAATTGAGGTTTTTCCTTAATTTCTCAAAGGAACAAAGTCGCAAAGACCCAGTTTTCAGCTTGGTAGGAGATCTTGGGGACATCTAACACTGTGCCGGATTTGGGATTCCTAGGTCTTACGGTTTCAAAACGTGCCACATCTACGGACGGACGGACAGACGGACGGACGGACGGACGGAAGGACGGACAGACGGACGGACGACGTACAATGGACCACAACTATAGCTCAGATGACTTATAGTCAGCTGAGCTAAAAAACCCGAACAAATACAGGTGGTGCCACCAGTCTGCAGAAACTGATGAAACACTCCATGATCAATATCCATGAAAAAAATTATGGTGATCTCTGCATTAGTTGTTCAGATACTTCAGCTTTTGTATCAAATTTTCCATTATTCTGAGCTGTACTTTGGAGTGCCATAGCTCAAAGGATATGGGTAAAAGAGACCTAATTTCAGGTGTCCATGGAGACTTATCATGGGTCTCCCTGTGTGTCAACAATGTAGATTCTAGGTCCAGTCCTTACGATTTGTACACTGTTGACAGATAACTACATCCTGAAAGGTCTCAAAAATAGAGAATAAAAAATTGTGAAAATTTGAAAAAATACAGGTGGCACCACCAGTCTGCAGGTACTGATGAAACACCTCTTGATCAATATGTATGCCAAAAATCATGACCATCAGTGTTGTAGTTATTGAGATGTTGCAGTTTGTTTTTATCAAATTTTCCATTATTCTGGGGGGTTATTGGGAGCCCCCCATAGCTCAAAGGATATGGGTAACAGAGACCTTATTTCAGGTTTCCATGGAGACTTTTTATGGACCTCTCAGTGTGTCAAGAATGAAGATTCTAGGTCCAGTCTTTATGATTTGTGCCCTGTTAACAGCTGTTCACATTTTTAAATTTGTAAAAAATCGAAAAATTCAGGTGGCGCCACCAGTCTGCAGGAAGTGATGGAACATCTCATGATCAATATGTATGCCAAAAATCATAACCATCAGTCAAGTAGTTAATGAGATACTGAAGTTTTTGTATGAAATATTTGACTTTTCTGGGGGGTACTTTGGGGCCCCATAGCTCGAAGGATATGGGTAACAGAGATCTAATTTATGGTTTCCATGGAGACTTTTAATAGGTTTCTCAGTGTGTCAAGAATGAAGATTCTAGGTCCAGCGGTTACGATTTGTGCCACGTTAACAGATGACAGCATCTTTAAACGTCTCAAAAATAGAGGAAAAAATTGTAAAAAAATCGAAAAATACAGGTGGCGCCACCAGTCTGCAGGAACTTATGGAACATCTCATGATCAATATGTATGCCAAAAATCATGACCATCAGTGTTGTAGTTATTGAGATATTGAAGTTTTTGTATGAAATTTTTTACTATTCTGGGGGGTACTTTGGGGCCCCATAGCTCAAAGGATATGGGTAACAGAGACCTAATTTCTGGTTTCCAAGGAGATTTTTCATGGACCTCTCAGTGTATCAAGAATTAAGATTCTAGGTCTAGGCTTTATGATTTGTGCCTTGTTAACAGATGTTCACAATTTTTAAAGGTCTCAAAAATAGAGAAAAAAATTTGTAAAAAATCGAAAAATACAGGTGGCACCACCAGTCTGCAGGAAGTGATGGAACATCTCATGATCAATATGTATGCCAAAAATCATGACCATCAGTCAAGTAGTTAATGAGATATTGAAGTTTTTGTATGAAATTTTTTACTTTTCTGGGGGGTACTTTGGGGCCCCATAGCTCGAAGGATATGGGTAACAGAGACCTAATTTCTGGTTTCCAAGGAGATTTTTCATGGACCTCTCAGAATCCCAAGTTACAAGGTTCTAGGTTCAGCGGTTACGATTTGTGCCTGGTTAACGGATGGACAGACGGACAGACGGACGACGGACAAAGAGTGATCGCTATAGCTCAGATGACTTTCAGTCAGCTGGGCTAAAAATGGGAAAAAAGAGCAAACCATCACTTGTGGGGTTTATGTGTTTTTGATTTCATTCAAAGAAGGTACTTGACTTGTTCTAATGTGTTATCTGAATTAAGTAAATCTACAATCCATAGACAAATTTGATTGATGGAGAAATTAATAGCCACCTGTAACTGATATACATGTATATGACCTGGGTTAATGGCTGTACATTACATATTTTGGAATCACTCACCTTTTGGGGGAAGGCTGACTCTGAGCTGGCCATCAAACTTGTTGATTTGACTAGAAAGAAATGCTGAGACTGGGCGAGGCCTGCTGTAATTGTAAAGCACAAACTGTTGTATATGTGAAAATCATCCTTTACAAATTGTATATGTTTATATGACTTAGTGGTGAAGCATATATGCAGAGCAGTCATATGAATACTCCTTATGAGAAACGTCTGATTTCTGTGACCAATCATATGAATATAAGTCTTAAAGCTACTAAGGTAATGCTTCTCATGATGAATGCTATTGTTTTCTGAAATTGTCTACGTTTGCTATACTGGTAACTATTTTTGTGTATTTACACATGAACCAGTCACCTTTTTTTGTCATATTAGCAAACTTTGTTATAAACCTGTTTTAATTGAGAACTTTTGTCTACTATATGGACAATTATTGTGCCCCACTGATATTTGGGAGAAGAAAAGAATATGGCCAGCAACATGGATTCCATTCTTGTTTGTTGTTGATCTCGGCCAGTCACACCTGTATTTCTACAGATTTGACCTTGAAAACCAAGGTCAATCACTAGTGTTCAAATAAATCCAAGACTTTGGTGGAAAAAATGTTGTGACAAATTTAAGTAAACATAGCAGTACTTCAAAAGTTAGGGGGTTCACAAAAATCCTATCTATTCACAGATTTGACCTTGAAGACCAAGGTTAAGGTCACAATTTTCAAAACATGTACCAGATTTTAGTAGAAATAACTGGTGTGTCAAATTTTAAGAATAGATGCAGTACTTCAAAAGTCATGGGGCTCACAAAAATTCTATATTTTAGCAGATCTGGCCTTGAAAACCAAGGTCAAGGTTACCAGTTTTCAAACCAGTCAGAGATCTTACTTGAGACAATTTTTGTGTTAAATTTCAAGAAAAAAATATGCAGTACTTTAAAAGATTACAGGGTTTCCAAAAAGTCTATATAAACTCAAATCTTACTTTGAAAACCAGGTAAAGGTCACCAGTTTTTTAAATCCTCAAAGAAGTTTTACGTAAAAGGTGTGTAAAATTTGAGAAATATGATTTACAGTACCTCAAAGTAATGGGGTCAAATATCATATATTTCTGCAAATTTGATCTTGAAGATAAAGCTCAAGGTCACAAGTTTTCAAGTATTTCCAAGGCTGTGGTGGAAACAATTTGTGTGTCAAATTTGAGGGGAAAAATATAAAGTACTTCAGAAGTATGGACTTCATAAAAAATTCTATATTACTGCAGATTTTAGCTTGAAGATCATGGTCATTAGTTTTCAAAACTGTCAAACAACTTAGTTGAAAGCAATTGTGTATTTAATTTGAAGGGAAAATATGCAGAACTTGAAAATTATGGGGTTTACCATAATCATGCATTTTATTTTTCAAACCCATTTGACAACTTACCATCCTTCATTTTGATTTTCAGAAAAACACATCTATCCACTTTAGAAATATAATGTTTTTTTTTTGGGTTTTTTTTTCACCAAATATGGAAATATTCATGGTCCAGGCCAATCTTATAGTAAAGGTCAAGACCTCAATTTAAACAGAC
This sequence comes from Sipunculus nudus, assembly GCA_026874595.1. NCBI lineage: Eukaryota > Metazoa > Annelida > Sipuncula > Golfingiida > Sipunculidae > Sipunculus > Sipunculus nudus. The sequence goes on from CM049312.1 coordinate 52,094,006, forward strand.
ATCATATTATAACCAATATCCATGCATGTGTATTATATGAAAAAAGTCTGTCCAATAATTTAGTTTCTGAGTTATAACCCTCACACTACTGCAGTGGCAATTATCAGGATATAAAACAAGGAAAGGATTACAGGTGGTGCCACCAGTCTCCCATACAAGACAAAGCTAATCAAGATCTTCAGTCAACCTAATTTTTTTACCAATCCATATAATCTTTTCTTGAGATATTTAAGATTTTGGGTGATTTCCAAAAAAATATGGACCTATCCAAAGTCACTCTCCTAGTCAAGGTAATGACTTCATTTTAAATAGGCTTTGTCTTCACACCTATATCTGTCATCATGCAACATTTGGTCAAGATCCATGAAATATTTTGTGAGTTTTTTTTATCCCAAAATTTCTCTGCAGTGATGGCGGGACCATGATAAAACTTAAAGTATCCCTTGACTTGGTCTCAGGATACAAAACCTAATACACAGTAAATGGACATATCACAAAGCCTGGGATTTCCATCACAATGGTTATGAAATAAGGTTTCAGTATAAATCTATAATTGTATAATAAAGTTTAATTCCTAACATCTGCAATGACAAGGCCATATAGACTCAAGTTACACACTAGTAGGTTGATTTGGAAAATGAAAGAGTCGGTGCTGCTATGAAGGCAAAGCAACTGTGTTTGGTTATTATATGGTTAATATACACTTGTATTTTAATCTATTTTATAATTAGATAAGCCACCATCTCAGATTACTGAGAGCTTGGTGGATTTGACACAAGATGTATCAGTGAGAGGGTTTTTTACCACATCTTCAGTTAGCCCCCACCTTTCATGAGCAATAGCTCTTGTTGTGGCTTCAGGCTTCATACAGTACTGTATAGCAGTTAGCCAGGCCTGCATGTCCTGGCTGTCATGTGCCTGCAGCACATACTCAAGTCCATTCTCTGCCTGAAAATACAAAACTCCTCAGTTATCAATAAGCATATACTGATCACTGACCATTAATACATTCCTCAAATCCAGCTGAAGAGTTATTTTTTACATATTAATATACCAAATGATCTGTCCTGAATTAATATAAACCTCATTGTCAGCCCATGCCAGGTGTATTAAAAGTTCACCATACAGTCTCACAGTCAGTCTCAAGGGGAAGTCACACAAAACAACTGGCCACGCAGAGTCAACGACCCTCATGTGGTTATCTGAAAATACCTTAAATATTTATCATTTGCAGTAAAACAACTTTTGTCCTAAGCTCCATCTTGTATTTGTTGATGGACACAAGATCTTTGGGAAATCTCATAACATATAATTATCCTCATAAAAAGGCAGGAGATTAAAATTCAGATGACAATACTTATACCATAATGAACAGAATATGATTGAAACTCTAAGTTGAGTGTTAAAAGGATATATTGAAAGCAAAGAATCATTTCAAGCTTGTACACAAGATGGCTCTGACAGTCAAGAAGCAGTTCACTGTAAATACTGATTATCATTTTATTTCAGGGTACTCTACTGTGGTATCACTTTCTATATCATATTGTTGTATGTTGAAAATAAATGTTTCCCACTATACTTTTTATCTCCAGCAAGTTATTACCTGTTCAGGAAGGACCCTGTATTTAGAGGATTACTGGGTTATGGCATAGCTTTAAAGTGGATGGAGTCTGTACCTATTTATGATGTAATAGAGAGCTGTTTTTGGCAAATGAGCACAATTTGAAACTAAAAGAAGGGCGACTCATTTGCAACAAAACTCAATGATTGTTTAGTCAGAAAATATTTTACACAATCCTCTCAGAAAGAGAAGTCAAGTGACCATGATAACTGAAAACTTAGACATAAAAACAGATTCACTTACACTACCCACAAAATGACATGAGCTCTGTAACCTTTAACATCCATGCTTAACACCACATTTACAGATGGTAATCATTTCCAATGCTGTTTTGGCAAAATTCGAGCCCAACTATATTTCCTCATATGATATTTTGCACTACACTTAGTAAAGGTTTTAGATTACTCAAACAGGGTGGTATAAATAATGTAGATACGCACAGAAATACACTGTCACCTAATATAACTGATGATAGGAAGGCATTCACTCAAGTCTTTTCAGATAGCATTTATTTTGTCAACTATATCTGTCAAGCCACTGACACAATTAATGATTTAATGTGAATCCTTGGTTTCTTAAAATGAAGTATTAATGTACACTTTGGTTGATACACTCTAACTTAAAATTTAATATTTTAAAATTCAAGAGGAAGTAAAAAATTAAAAGAGTAAATAAGAAAAGTAATATTCAACACATTCTGTTTACAATATTCACAACATAATATTGCTAAAGCACAGTGAACAGATGACTGCTTCAGCTCTACAGATGTTTCACACCAGCAATCTTTTGCAATAAAGCAACTTGAGGGATATATTGAGCCAAAACTCAAGAGGCATGTATGAGTAACTATAGTAACCATTATAACATCATAATTACAACAATTGTTATCAAGCATACTCCTGGATTATATCTACAAAACTTTAACAGAAACAAAACCTAGATGTCTAATAAACCAAAACAACTATTTCTGGTAACACAGTAGTGGCCTCAGTGTACATGTCTGAAGAGTCTCCATGTGTAGTAGGTAATGTGCCTTATCCTGGATACCTGTAAACACGGAGTCCCATACCCACAGGTAGCTTGACAGACATGAACAGATATCTGTGAACACAAAGTCCCACACCCACAGGTAGCTTGACATACATGAACAGATATCTGTGAACACAAAGTCCCACACCCACAGGTAGCTTGACAGACACGAACAGATATCTGTGAACACGGAGTCCCACACGCACAGGTAGCTTGACAGACATGAACAGATATCTGTGAACACAAAGTCCCACACCTACAGGTAGCTTGACGGACATAAACAGATATCTGTGAACACAGAGTCCCACACGCACAGGTAGCTTGACAGACATGAACAGATATCTGTGAACACCAAGTCCCACCAAATTGTTTGGGGTCAATTATGCAAAATGCAACCAATTTAATTGATTATGAGAGAAAACGATCAACAATTGATACAGCTGATTAATTGGCACACTACCAAGCCTTGATATTAATTAGTTGTAAGTATCCACTTACCTTAAGAACAAATGTGTTTTCCTGGTCAGGCATCTCAAGGGCCGTTGTTTCCCGGGCCTCACATATCAGGAAACAGAAGATCCCACTTTTTGGTTTGATGGACTGTGAATAAAACAAGGGACCCATGGGTCACGGTGCTCAGCTGATTGTGACAGTTATAACTGCATCACCATAGATTTATGAAGTTGCAATAAAAATACTATCCTCAGTGCTCAGGAACTAGAGCTCAATGACTGGGGGGGGGGGGGGGGGGGTGAGAGTAACAATACCTTTGAATATAAATTCAGAATACGGATTTAAATTCAGTGGTGCTTACAGGAACTGGTGGATGTTACAGCACCTCTGCATATATGTAAAGGATAAAATTTAATTTAAATGAAATTATTTTTAAATATTTAAAAACAGACAGAGAGATGCAAAAAAAAAGCAAATAACTTAAATTTCAATTCTAATGAGACAGGAAAATGAGCAATTATTTGCATTAGATCCTATTTTTTTCTTTTTTTTAAGTCATTTTATTTAAGTTTATAAATTTTATTAAATATTTGCAGAATATCATATATATCTGAATATTTAAATTGATTGACAAATCTAAATTGCATCAACATTTATACTTAAGTTAGTCAGGTAACATCACATTATGCACACAGATATATATATTTTTTTTTTAAATATATTTTTTAAATTTGCAAAGCAAGAAATATATGAAAATAACACTCCAGAATTCACAAATTGAAATTGCACCTTTATTCATCCATGATTTGAATCAAATTATGCCTACTAATGGATTAAATTATATTTTGTTTAATTATTTAAAAGGAAATAATTTCTTAAAAATGCTACATCAGAACAACGTGGCATCTCTTGGATTAATTCTTGAATTAATATTTCAAAAAAAGTTGTGCACATTGGATCAAAAACAGCTTTACATTTTAAGAAATACATTTGACAATAACAAACCATGTATTGCAATATAATTGGTGATGGTGGTGGGGGAACAGGGGGGGGGTGTTACGTAGGGCCCATGAGAATAAGTGTATGTTTATTACAGCAGGGGTGTTCTGCCAGTGCTGCATCACTAATAAGGTTACCTAGGCAAGGCTGTAGTGAGGTAGTGAGCAAGAGTGGGGTCTTAGATATACAAAATGCAAATACATTAGAACACTGAAAAACTTATAAATAACTTAAAAATAATTTTTAAGCTTTTACTTTAAAATTTCAGAATTCAACAGATTAAATCCACATGTGTCCCTGCTGTGAAAAATAAATTAAAAATACTTATGAGAAAAAATGTGCCATGGTCAAATTTGAGCAAAATTTAAGGTACCAATTTTATATTTTTGCTAATATTTTAAAAAAATTAAAAGATTTTGATCTAATTTTGGGTATACAATTAAATTTTGATTAATCAAAGTTATATTACTGAAAAAAAGTCCCTAGCTTTAACATTTTTTTGGTGTTAAGTGACCAAAAATATTTTCCTAATTTTTTACAAAGTGCAATATGTTTGGGCCCATGACTTTTTAAAATTATATAATACAGACCTAATTTCTGGCATGTACATAGGAACTATATAGAGGAATATTAATGGTAAATATGAGGAAAAAAAGATGAGTGGTTTTGATATTAGGCAGTCCTGAAGTGTGAAAATAGGTTTTTAATAAAAAAATGAGGTTTTTCCTTAATTTCTCAAAGGAACAAAGTCGCAAAGACACAGTTTTCGGCTTTGTAGGAGATCTTGGGGACATCTAACATTATGCTGAATTTAGGATTCCTAGGTCTTACGCTTTCAAAACGTGCCACATCGACGGACCGACAGACGACAGACAATGGACCATGACTATAGCTCAGATGATTTATAGTCAGCTGAGCTAAAAACACACATAGTAATGTGACTGAAAGTAAAACCAACAACCAGTGACATAAATACCTTGTATGATTACAGAGGTATTATTGAGCAAACTTGATGAATACCATTAACAAGGCCTACAGCCCTTATGCGAACCTGTGCAATGGGATTACACCAGGTATAATGCTTCAATGCTGGACCATTACTTTTCAAGAACATGTGTAACATGTTTATGAACAATGCAAGTACAAAACACTTTGAACAAGAAACAATTACACAAACATCACTGCTGAAATTCTGGCATGGGTGCACACAACACAAAAATGATTGTAGCTGGCACCACCAGTCTTGTATACAATGAAGAAATATATACATATGCCCAATGTCAGACTGATAATGATATGTCAAACCTCTCCTGCAAAATAAGCAGGGACATATAATGTGCGAAAATTATTGTAGGTGGCGCCGCAAGTCTTGTACACGATAAAGCTACCCAATATGTATAAATGTCTAATTTCAAGCTGATGTATCAAATTCCTCTGTAGAAATTAGCAGGCACATACACTGTGCAAAAGTCAATGTAGGTGGCTACACCTGTCTTGTAAACGAGAAAGCCATCAAAGATGCATAGACAGGTCAAAATATCAGGCCAATACATCAAAATTCCCTTGAGTTTGATACACTGGGCTGACCAAGCTTAGGTGAGTAAGACAGTTGCCCCTGAGTGAACAAATTGCTGCCTCAAGCTACTGCACTGAGTGAACTCTTGACCTGCACCTGACTAGACTGAGTGAACTTTTGACCTGCACCTGGCTGCAATGAATGAACTCTTGACCTGTTGCATAATCTGACACAGTTGGCAGTCTGCCAGAGATATAAACAGGTCCAGGCTGATTTTTGGTGCCAAATCTGATGAAGTTAGCAGTCTGCCAAAGCTACAAATAGAATGGAGCTACTGCACTGAGTAAACTCTTGACCTATACCTGGCTGCACTTCTTCTAATCCTGGCACTGTGCCAAAAACTATTTATAGAGCTGACATCACCTTGGCTATTGGCCAACATCAGGGCACTGGCAATCTGCCAATGTAAACCAAGTGCTGCCATCTGTACACAAAAATGGACCCTACTTGAAATAACTTTGAAACAAATATTCCCAATACAAAAATGCTTTTCAGCTGACTTTTTATTAAAAAAAAGAAATCATTAATATATGTAAAATTATAACAAACGCATACTGAATGCTGACATGTTGATAATATGTCCTTGCACAGACAACTAATTAAGATAGGTGGCATCATTGTTGATGCATATTAGCTTAAGTTCATCAAGACCCATAAGCACAACAAATTTGATGACAATTCAACCAGCCTTTCATGAGGAATCTGGCAATTTGTGTGTATTATGCATTATTTCTGGGGTGCTCAAACATACCCCAAAATTCTGAGAACATAGGTTAACTGTGACCCAATTTCAGGTTTCTGGGGAGAACTTTTTAGGAACTCTCAGCATGTCAAGTTAGAAGATTCTGGGGCCCCATGGTTATGATTTGTGCCCTACTTTGGTATCAAATTTTCAATTATTCTGAGGGGTGCTTAAAAGCCCTATAGCTCAGAAAATATGGGTAACAGAGACCTTAATTTACGTTTCCAAGGAGACTTTTACTTACAGATCTCCCTGGATATCAAGTTTGAAGATTCTAGGACCATTGATTACAATTTGAGCCCTGTTAAGAGATGACTGCATCTTTTATGGTCTCAAAATGGAGAAAAAAAATGGTAAAAATACAAGTGGCGCCACCAGTCACCAGAAACTGATGAAACACTCCATGATGCATATGCATGCAAAGAAAAATGCCGATCAATGCACTAGTTGTTCAGATACCAGAGCAAATTTTTAGTTATTCTGGGGGGTACTTCTGAGCCACATAGCTTGGACAACATGGGGGACAGAGACCTAATTTCAGGTTTCCATGGAGACTTTTAATGGACCTCCCAGCATGTAAAGAAAAAATTCTAGGTCTAGTCGTTACGATTTGTGCCCTGTTAACAGATGACTGCATCTTTTAAGGTTTCAAAAATAGATAAATAAAACAAAAAATAAATAAAATAGTAAAATATCGAAAAAACAGGTGGTGCCACCAGTCTGCAGAAACTGATGAAACACTCCATGCAAAGAATCATGGTGATTGATGCATAAGTTGTTCAGATACTTGAGCTTTTGTATCAAAGTTTCTAATATTCTGGCGAGGGGGGGGGGGGGTTCTTGGAAGCCCCATAGCTCACAGGTTTTGGGTAAGAGAGACCTAATTCCAGGTTTCCAAAGAGACTTTTCATGGGCCTCCCTGCATGTTGAGACAAGATTCTAAGTCCAGTCATCAAGATTTGTGCGCTGTTAACAGATGATGGCATCTTTTAAAGTCTCCAAAATAGAGAAAAAATTGTAAAAAAATCGAAAAATACAGGTGACACCACCATTCTGCAAAAAACTGATGTAACACCCCATGATCAATAACCAGGCTAAGAATCATGGTGATCCATGCATTAGTTGTTCAGATACTTGAGCTTTTGTAACAAATTTTTCATTATTCTGGAGGGTACTTTGGAGCCCCATAACTTGAAGAATATGGGTAACAGAGACCTAATTCCAGGTTTCCAAGGAAATTTTTCCTGGACCTCCCTGGATGTAAAGTAAGAAGATTCCAGGTCCAGTGGTTATGATTTGTGCCTTGTTAGCGGACAGACGGCCGGATGGCCAGACGGCTGACGGACAAAGAGTGATCATTATAGCTCAGATGACTTACAGTCAGCTGAGCTAAAAAATACTGGTAAACATGGGCACTGCATAACAGAGCATCCCCTCACATGGAAGCATAATTAAACTGGATGTATAACACAGTGTGAAAATCATGAGAGCAGCTCTGTGATCTTAACCTTGGACCCTGTGACCTCAAACTCAATAGGGTTCTTCAATCATGAGTTGGTAAGCCATATGTGAAAAACGAAAGCTTTTGGGTAAACGGTTTGGCTTTAAATGCGTCCACAAGCTTTTTCAAGAAGTGGTTCCTGTAGCCTTGACCTTTGACCCTCTAACCTCGAAATCAACAGGGTAGTGGGGGAGCTTTATGTGAAAGAATCGATGAAAGGTTTTGGTCAAATGGTTTGGCTCAAAATATGTCCACAAGCCAATTACGGATGGACTGACAGACGGACACAAGATCGGAGATATAACCATATTCCCTCCTGCATTTTCATTAAAACAAGCCTATCTTTTTTATGATAACAGAAGCCAAGTTTATCTATTTATGCACATGTAACCTACCACAAACCTTTAGAGACATATCTAAAAAGTACAGTTCTTAATATCTAAAAATGTTCTCATGTTCACAAGAAATCCTAATGATAAAAAACAATAATTTGAAGGATTTGACATTGTGGATAAAGGTCAACACTTTTTACCATGTCAAAGAGCACTGTGGAAACAAGTTATGTCCCAAATGTGAGAGAAAAATCTACAGTACCTAAAAAGTAATAGTAGTCACAATTATTCTAGATTTTCATAGATTTTACTGTTACAAGGTCAAGTTTTAAAGTTTTCATAATCTCCCAAGAATATGACAGAAACAGCATCTGGTGTGTCAAATTTGAAGAGATAATATGCAGTTACAGCGGTCAATAAACATATATTTCTGCAGATTCAACCTTGGCATTTACTGGCATTTGCCACCAGTATGCAATTTCTTATTTGCCACCATTTTGCTAACCCTGATAAAAAATACAACAAACATCAGACCAACATATACATGAATCCAAAAATCAAATTATCTTAACATGAAGTTATGATTAATGTATAAGATAAGTTACAGCATGCTACTACCATAAATTGACTGGCAGGGTTGTCTGTCACAGATCAGGCGGGACTTCCTGGTTAATAATGTTTGGACGATTTCACACAGCTGGAGCCTCTACCACATATCTCTTATCTACCATTATCATCTTATCTTGCTGGTTTTACTTACTAGCTGTTAATGCTAAACATGGAAAGGAAACAGGAACTAATGAAATGTTTTGAGATGTGATCCGTGTATGTTTTATGAGGACACATATATATTAGGACAAAAGTGATTCATGAACATCAGCCCACTGATTCAGTTTACCCAGTACACATCTAACAGAGCAGATAAACTAATTATTACATATTTACAAAGTACACATCAAACAAATCATATAAACAAGTCATAATCAAAGCATGGGTACATCATGAAACTATCATTTCCTGCAAATTAGAGAGCAGGTTATACAAGTAATAAAGTGAACTGGGATGTGTGAGTCACCATGTGACCTCTATAATATTGTTAAATATAGACATAACTAAAAATCAGCATTCTAAGGAATGCAAGCCTCCGCCACGTGGTTGTCCCTATGTAGGATACTCCCAAAACCATGTTTGCATCACTTATTCGGCCCATATACCAGGGTTCATTCGTGCATTAGTGACTGTAGATTCATGTGCCAGATCAATACTCAATTCTAATCAATTCTTCATTGATACATTCCTTAAAATGGCCAGAAAATCTCATGAGATTCCACTCATGATTGCAGGGCAGGTATGAAATCATTATTTAAATAACTGTAAAAAAGTCATGTAAATCATCAAAAGTTAATTGACCAATTGCAATATATATTACTGCATTATGGATCACATGATTTTAGAAAATCATTAACTGAAGATCATATGTGACAAAAATTCAAAATAATATGCAATTATTTGTTGTAAGCTTTAAACTTATTACTTTATAAAATGCTTTTAAATACTGTCATAATAATCTATATAACAAAATCTGTTAATTTAGTTGATAAAAACCGAGGAAATTATTAATTTATCAATTAATTAATAAAAGTTGATTTACTGGTATATAAAACAGTAAGAAAATGTTTTTTTTAATCAATTTTTTACCAGTCGGCATGACTGCATGGGTGTTGTGAACAAACACACACAATCACACACAAACGAGGATGAACACATGTATACTTTCCTGGCGGAGTAAAATAAATTCCATAATCACTGTCAGTATTAGTAAACGAAAGTGATACACTGACACAGAAAGGTTAAACAAATAGTAATGAGTGTCCTTACATCAGGCTTGTATTCTGTTGCACATGTGTATTGTGATGAGAGGGCCTATATCACAAGAACCTTTTGGAAACACAGCTTGCCTACAAGCTCTATATAAATCTGGCCGAGGCATTACAATAAATGCTCTGTGTGGTGGTGCCTCACAACATGAATATCTAGGAGTATCCCCAGGCCAATTCTGATAACTTTTACTTTCTTTACACCACTACAAACATTATACATATATTCACTCACATTTAAAGCCATTCATTAGCCTACCTTTTCTGTAGAATGTGTGTTATTTCTGGTTTACCTATATTTGAATTAAGTCTTAGTATTTCCTGTTACTTAAGTACTGAAGAAAAGTTCTTATACCACCTCTATGATAGACGTATCTGAAAGCTGTGAGTAATGTTTACAAACATAACAAGGCACCTATTGGTCACTGTGCTCTGCTGATGTTGACCTTGAAGGTAAATATCTAAAATTATATCAAACGGGGATAAAGTCTGAGAGGAAGAGGTAATATAGGCCATTGTTGGTTGATATGATTGGTTTGTACTGATGAGTAAGAAATGGCTGCAAATACTGTTTTGTGATCTAACCATGTGTTTTCTAATGTTGAAACTCAAGCATCAGAGCAGTTAGTGAGCATAAGATCTATACTATAACCATGATCACTGTTTGGCTTTTTAATAAGCTGTTGCCAGTTAAACAGTTTACACATTTGTTCAATTAGATCCTATTTTATTTTTATAATACCATTTTTTTTAAATTTTATAAAATGTATGCAGCTGCAATTTAACTAACGTCAACAGCCCACAGGTGCATGGACTTGCCAAGGTGGAAGGAATCAATGGCAGGGGGGGAGTTGATGATGGGAGTTACACCACCTCTGTATATACACACAGCATATGAAACTTAATTCAATAGTGCTGACAGACTGGTAGGCACACAGCTGATCACTTTATCCCCCATTCTCCTGAAGAAGGAAAAATAATGTTTTTATAATACTAATTTTCTTTATTTGATTATTTTTATATAGTTAGTAAAGAGTAAATAAACTGTTTCCCCAGTGCACAGGTGCAAGGACTCAATGGTTTTTTTTTGGGGGGGGGGGGGGTGGGAGTAACAAATCTCTGCATACACATACAGGATATGGAATTTAATTCAAAAGTGCTTACAGAGAAAAAAAAAAGTTGATTCTAATTATTGAATATTTAAAAAAAGGCAGAGAAATGAAAAAACAAAGCCAATCTCTTTATTTCCCATTCAACTGAGGCAGGAAAAACTAGACATTTCTTGGCACCGCAGGTGCTAGAGTATCCCCAGACATAGTAGCCCCCTGCCCCTTTAAGAATAGGCCCCCATTTTTAGCAGCATATACTGACACTTGGCATATTTATTGTTTCTTCCATCTATCAATCCACAATCTTGTTGAAGATGTTGGTCCTGTGACCTTGATCTTTTTAAAGAAGTGTCCTGTGACCTTGACCTTTGACCTCATGACCCCAAAATCAATTCCGGTCTTGCTTTTCCAATGGGACATATACAAGTCAAGTTTGAAATCTATACATCAATAAAGCAGGAATTACCATCCAGAAACTAATTTTTTGACAGATGGCTCCTGTGACCTTCACCTTTGACCTTGTGACCTCAAAATTGAAAGGGTTCTTCTTCTATAGGCAGGTGAACTATATATGCAAGATGAAAGATCTGAGATGAAATGTTTGGCTGAAAATGCATCCACAATCTTTTTAAAGATGTGTCCTGTGACCTTGACCTTTTACCTCATGACCCCAAAATCAATTGGAGTCTTGCCTTTTCAATGGGACATATATAAGTCAAGTTTGAAATCAATACATCAATAAAAGCAGGAATTATCATCCAGAAACTAATTTTTGGACAGATAGCTCCTGTGGCCTTGACCTTTGACCTTGTGACCCCAAAATTGATATGGATCATCCACTATTGGCAAGTGAGCTATATATTCAAGATGGAAGACCTGGGATGAAAGTTTGGCTTAAAATGCACTCTCAGTATCTTTTAAGATGCCAGTCCAGTGACCTTGACCTTGACCTTTGACCTCATGACCCTAGAACCTATAGGGTTCTTACTTTAGTGGTGGGCCATACATAAGTCACGTTTGAAATCCATATGTCTATCAACACTGGAGATATCATAAGAGGTGTGTGATTTTCACCATTGATGGCAATATTAAAGGTCAAGGCCACTCTCATAGGAAAGGTCATGACCCCAATATAAATAAACATCATCCAATAACCCATACCTATGTATATGCATAATATAAAAGAAATCTGTCCATTAGTTTTTGACTTATAATGCTCACAGTACTGTAAGGTGGCAATTTTGGGGGTATTAAAGGGCACGAAAACAAGTAAAGAATAATAGGTGGCGCCATCAGTTTCTGGAACATGACAACCCTATCCATGATCTTCCATCAACTTGATTTTGGGATAAATCCATGCAAGATTTCTTGAGATATTAAAGAATTTGTGTGATTTTCCCCAAAATTGGACCTATTCAAGGTCACGACACTCTCCTAGTAAAGGTCATGACCTCATTTTAAATAGGTGTCGTCCTCTTACCGATATCTATACATATACCAAGTTTGGTAAAGTTCCGTGAAATATTTTTCGGGTTATCGCGCCAACAAGATTTATATGCGGTGGCGGCGGGACCGGTATGAAAACATAGTTTCCCCTGACTTTGTCTGGGGATACAATAATGAACAGATTTCTGCATTAGCTTCTCATTTTTTATTGCATCAATTTTTTTTCAAGTTTATAAATTTTATATATTTGCTGTATAACATATATGTCACAGTGTAGATGGGAATCCAGTTGAGTTCTGAACTCAACTAGCTGAGATGGGAAATCCCCTCAAGAGTCAAGAACAGCCCTGTGACTACACTACCAAAGTCACTAGAGTTGTTATAAATTTCTTAGTCATAAATTTGGGCAAATTTGGATTTATGGAAAATGCTGTTTTCAGCTGGCAGTTTAAACCAGTTTATAATCCTGTTGCTTAACTTCCCCTCTCCCTGCCTAGACCTTGCAAGTTAAAGAAAGTGAAGAGGCACATTGGGTATTATTATAATTGTCTAAATTGAATAAAATAACTATCATTTCTTAATATATTAATAAATGCTTGTATTTAAGGCAGCTTTTGCTTTATTACAATTACTAACTTTTGTTAATATACTACATATTTTGATAATTTAATCTGCCATTTCTGCCCAGCAGAAAGACATTTCTGTCTGGCAGAATGGTTTTCTGCCTTATTTCTGCCATTGGCAGGGCAGGGCAGAAATACTGGCAGGGCAGGGCAGAAATACCTTTCTGCCTGGCAGAAAACCAACCTGTGACAACTTAATTGGCTGGAGAATTATTATACCTGATCTTATTAATTTGCATCAGAGAATCTTTCAAACAATACATACATGTACAGGTGATCATGCATCTAACTGCTGAACTTAACACATAAGAATTACACAAAACTACCTGACCCACAGCCATGGGTCTGTATTATCACTTCTGCCATAGTACGATATGTATAATATAATTTATATTTGCAGGTGAGTTAGCTGACACCTGAGAGGGTCCCATGAAGATTACAACATCAACAGGAATGTGCTCCCCACAATCAAAGAGAGCTTTGAGGCTCCTCACCATGTTTTATTGCATGGGCCTGTTGTGTTGCCAGCTATTGAACTCTGATCCTGTATTTATGGTTATTTACCCAGACACTTGATTGAACACAGCCCGAAGTGCCCTGTTCCATCTGATAAATGCATCCACAGACTTCACAGTGTCAAAACCAAGAACTGATAGACAGGGTTGGGGTCAAATCATATCTGTATTTAAATACAGTCAAAGAGAGTATTTTTATTTGTAATGTGCAAAATGATAATATTTGTAGTTGTATTTGATCTCAATTTTTGATGTATTTGATTAAATACTGTACAAATACATATTTAAATAAATATTCATATCTGCCATAATTCTGAAAAATGTTCCGACCGGAGCACTGCTGTCTTTTAGACAACAGGTTTGAGGAACTTATGTTCCTGCGTTGCAACAGGGAATTTATTTAGAATTTCAAGAATAAAGATGTCTTTAAGACAGTAGGTTTGAGGAACTTATGTTCCTGTGATGCAACAGGAATGTTTTTTTTAAACTTTGTAGAATATAGTAGGACTCTGATCTCTAAAAGTACACAATAAGTATCGGTACAAGTTGACATTATGAATATTTATGGTGCTCAAAATTAATTAATATTCTGTATAACCTACATTTGCATATTTGTGTTTGATGTTCTGTATTTGTATTTGTTTTTTACTTCACCCACCTGTGTTTGTATTTGTAGTTGGAGGAGAACAGCTCTTGTATTTATATTTGTATTTGGCATACTGTAGTTGACCCCAACCCTGTTGATAGTATAAACAGAAATTCTGCACTTAAAAAAACAAGAGACACATCCAACGAGCCATGTCTGTAACTACTCTTATATGGGTTGCCTTGTGAGAACTTTTAAAAATGGTTTGCTTCCTCTTTCTTTTTTAAGGGACATAATCAGGAGCATTATTATGCCTATCCTTTCACAATATCAGTTCAGTTTTGCTTCATACAAAAGTTTCCTAGCAAAACCATTCCAGCAGAGTCTCAGTACCTCCCCTACGGCTGTTTATGTCATGCGTGTGAGTAAACACAGTCCATGTGTGTTTGTTTACCATATAATAAGAATGTGTGTTGTGAGGTCTGATTTAGCACACACGTGATACTGACAGATACCAAAGGACTAGTCAAACTAGTCCATATATATACACATTCACGTTCTGATATATCTCTGCTGAATGGATCTGACATGGGCTGAATGTAAATTCATTGTAGAACCTTTCACAATAGATCTGTACGATATAGGTCCTAGGCCTCAGCCAGGATTGTCCGGGAATTCCCAGGTGGTAATTCCCACCCTGGGAAATACTCATGTGACCAGGAAATAAAAAAATCTGTATATTCGTTTTCTAAATTAACAAGAAAAGGTAAACAAAGTTTGAACTATTTCAGTACTTGTAAGCAGTTTCAATCCATTCAACATCATTAATTTAAAAGCATGTTTTCTGTCTACATATAATGTAGTTAGTTTGTTACATGGATTTCATGTTCTGATCAAAGAAAGCAAAGCTAAAATTAATTCCTACATAATAGAGAAAGATAGAAGGACGTATAACTTGGGATACATAGATCTGCCCTTCTGAAGGTTTTCATTAGTTTAATTCTAAATAAGAAGTATGAGGGGAGTGTGGAAAAAAATTCAGATTCTCATATTAATATAATTCCATGGTGTCAGATCTAATTGTATTAATTTGTGAGAGTTGTTCACATCTCAATCTCTTTTCCTGTTTCTTATGATGATAACTGTAACTGATGCTGAGGTTATAGTTATGTGGTTCATGATATACACTTTAGGATACTGCCCACTGTTTCCATTCCAGCATGCTATAAAACGCATTATGATATAGCTGAAGTCCAGTTCCACAACCACACTGACATGTTAAGATAATCATACTTGCAGCTAAAGGATAATAGGGTATACGTGATTACCAGTACATCTTCAGCTGATATACTGACCCCTTATATAATGAAGTGTGCCAGGCCCCCTGTGGTGCCCACATAAATAATGTTGGTTCTTCTGTAATATTTACCACTTTACCATATTAGTCTAGTAATCAACTATGACATATACTGAACAAGGGACCCCAGGGTCATGGTGCTCAGCTGTTATATATGATCACTGGGATCATATCACAAAATATGATCTGGAAGAGGGGGTAGACAAATGCTTGTTTTGTGTGGTAACATAAGCTGTATTATGACATGATGGTGTTTAACTCAAGTTATGGAAGATTTTGGATACATTCCTGGAATATAGGGAAGAGGATTGATGTCATTTATATTATTTACATTTGGAAATGGAGTGCTATTGTCGCACCAATTTTGACTTGGCCTGATGCTGCAAGTATACACCATTTTGCCTGTTTTATCATGTAAATTTTATCTCATGAGTATATATTTAGTTTCAGTCAAACAAAATTGTTGTGAATCCAGGATATACACATTTTTAGGATAAAAAGAATAATTAAAAAATAAAATTATTATATTCACTTTTGAATATTATGCCTGTACAATTAAATTTTCATTTAAAATAACAAATAATAATGTACTCATGTCTCACAGTCATAAATAAAAAAATATGAGTGTGCGTTATCTGGGGTCAGCCAAATGGAAAAGTCCTCAAACCTTAAAGCAGTTGGGGTCCGTCTTCACCAATTCATTTGTTTTCTTAAATCTTTCATAGAATCGTTCATTTATGAAGCTGAAACATTAATAGACTTTGCTCTATTCTTATATCAGTAACAGGGTTGTTTTATAGGTATAAATAATGGAAAATGTGGAAACTGAGTTATGGGGTCTGGGATCCATGGGGTTTGGGTTTTACACACACTGCCTGAATATCTGGCTTTTATAAGCCCCCCCCCCCCCCCCACACACACACACAGTTGTTTGAAATGTCTTTGGCTCTTCCTGTATCGACTTACCTTCGGAGGGCAGTAGAATTCCAGCATGTTGCCTCCTGTTGTTTTCATCAATGTCAGTCGACATTTTTCCCATTTTGTTCTTCCTGTAAAATCTTCTCCTACGAGCTGATGTACCACCCCCTCCTTGTAGCACTCCAGGTTCCAGCCATTCTCTCCAGATTTTGAGCTGTCCTTGTGTTTACTTTTGGAGTGACCATGCCTGGACCTGTGATCCAGCACAGGTGAGCTGGACTCGCTGGACCCACCGTCATTGTGATGTTGAGATTTAACTGCTTTGTTTTTTCCTTTAAAATGGCGGAAGGAAAATTTTCGCAGGATGGACCGTTTACCTTTCTTTTTATCTTTGGAATTTATCAAACGGAGGGGCGGTGCTATCTGATCGGAATAGTCACCGTGATCAATGGCTGACAGGCCTGGGTTAGCATCCTGCGGGCTGTCAGGCTGGCTGACGGGTGACACGTTAGACTGGGGGTGGGGCCTGGGACCGGGGAGAGGGGGAGGTGTGGGGGAGGGGCTCCGACTACGTGAACACACACCGTCATCAGCATGGTCTGACAGAGAGTTTACCCCGTGATCGTGAACATCCAGGAGGGGCGACGAACCCTTAACACAATATTCGAAATGCTCTAAAAAATAATCCACGAATTTTTTTGCGTATTCCTGCGGTGATGCCGGATCGTCAGGGTTCTCACCGGTAAAGTCTTGGTACGACTGCACGAATGCTGCAGCCGCCAATCGGGCCTGACGCTTACAAAATTCCAGCCAGTTACTGTTAGGGATTGTTCCATTCAGGTTGAGTTTTTGGTCTGCCTGATGTGCACTGTGTTCCATTGCTGGACACACAGAGGCAGAACGGGTCACCACACCCCCACCGAACTGTGTGCTCGATGTTGTCACTCTGTTGTTGATAGTCTCAGAGCCAGGAAATATCATACCGGAAGTTCATCAGGCGCCTGCGCGCGCCTGGCAGGACCCCCCCCCCCCCTTTCATCAAGCTTCAAGAGCTGTGTTATCACGCGAAGTTAAGGATGCCGCATTCGGAAAGATGTTTTAAAAAATGAAAACCTACGATTTTACATATCAGGTTCACTCCGGAATAGGATAAGGAGCATCGGCCTATATATTCTAACAATGATGATGTTTTTATTTTGTTGTAGAAAAACTTAGCAGGCCAACTGTTTACATGTTTCATTACAAGTGCTGTAATTTTAAAAGGTTATTTTAAAATAGTATTAATACAACAATAATATCAGCTGAATGGGGCGTTCTAAGCATACAAGTAATTAATTAGACAATTCAGATATTCTTGATGTCATATAATTTATACGTAGGCCTACCGTACGCGTAACATAAGTTTAGGCCCATGTAGAGACGCGACCCCATTTCATCAACAGACCCCACGTACCAGTTTAAACCAAGGATCCAAATAAAAAAAAACTATTAACATTCGGTTAAGAAATTAAGAGAGAAAAAGTCAACGAAACCAAACTCGGAACTCAGAACGATCGGGCACTGAAACTCCGGCACAACAGATATAATTAAAGCTGTTCACTGAAAATATATATGACCATACGGTACCAAAAATAAACCCATGAAACCATTAGGATCGATTCTTAAAGAATCTGACATTTTTTTATTAACTGGACGAATATCAGAGTCTCTCTTATTATTAAGGTCATAGCTGAATTTAATTTGACTTATTTTTAAAATGCGGGGCAGGATCAGGGGGGGGGGGGGGGGGGAAGAAGGGGGCAGCTGCTCCCCCCCCCCTCCCCGAATTTTCACCAAAAATAATTTTTATGTCAAGAATTTGGACCCTTATGTAACATTTCAAATCACTTCTGGTGACTGTTACCCCAATATCATCTAGTCCCATCCATTGTTCCTTTTTACATTTACCGGTAGGCCTATGTAAAAGCTGATAACCGGTATCGATAGATTCTGCTCCAGCCAGTGTCCCAAGTGTGAACACAGCATCAGCCCAGTCTGTGGAGCCTTTTGGAGTCATTAAAATTTTATGCCGAAAATTCTATCATAATGTCAAGACAGTGTTGAAAATATCCGCAACACTTAATTGAAGAGTCACCATTTTTAAGGATTTCTTCGGTGGAGGTAATCGCTTCCATTTTTTAACACAGACTAATCTAATAAATTATTTTCTAAGTAATTACATCTGCAGAGTAACCTAGGGCTGGGTATCGGTAAGTCTATTCAGGTAATATATATATATATATATATACCAGTTCCTTTAAAATAGGCATATGTATATTTTGTTTAAAACAACAAATTTAAGCCAAAACCTCAGGGTCTCTTTTAGATGGATATACTCATATCAGAGGATGAACCCAGTCGTCGTTTAGATGGCACGAAAAACGTAATATTTATATATAATATGTAAAGATAAAAAATTCCAAACCCCGTCAACCTCATTTACTGAATAGACTACTGAATATTAAAACAACGAACTTGTTTAATCCCTTTCCACACTGCTACATTTGTAATTGGTCTGGAATATCATATAGGTTTTTTTCATATCATTATATTCAACAGTTTATGTTTTCCCCTCCCCAAAGGCAATATCATTCAAAGCATTTGTCTAAAGTTAAACACGAATCTTACAGTAACATTTGGCCAGTATATAAAAGCACCTCGGAAAATCGTTGCGCTAACATTTGAGTAGATGTAAAATGATGGAATTATAAAGCTTGATACATTTCTTACTGTGATAACAAAATTAAAACAAAATAAATAATCAATTGAATGGTATCAATATGTAATACGGGTATCGATGTCATCAATGACGAGGAACGTCATTAATCATTGGCCTCATGCGGGGGGGGGGGGGGGGTTATGTCCCCCTTCACATTTTAGGGATATGGACAAAGTATGATGGACAAAGTAACATTTGTCACCCTCACTTTTTAGAGAAATAAAACGCGTACTTTTGTATAGCGATTTCGAGAATATATTATCGCTTTCTAGTTTGTTAATATAGATCTAAATTCTCTATCAATTGCGCATCCCAGGAAATTTAGGATATAATGAATGTTCAAATAAAGAATTATGAAAAATAAGCAAAACTAATTTTCATTCCAAAATTTGATATACCGTATTATATGTTGGATAATGATATTAAGAACGTTTTTATATTCTGGGTTGGGGCTATACTGTCCTCATCGTATAATGCATGGTGATTTTGCCCGAACTCTAGTGGATTGTCCCCCAACATTCCTCAAAATCAAGGTTCATGCATATCAGTATCGCTCACACACCCGATTGTCATGGGAACCCTGACATCCGTATATAATCTCCTTATTCAGTCGAATGTATGGCAAGATATTTGCCTTGTTTTAAGTCTTAACATTCAGAATATAAAGTGGCTATATAGTTTTATAAATAGTGAGGGTTATAGTTTAAGTAAGACTTATTCATTTTCTTAGCAGTCATTGCTTTTCCTCGATACGACCAATACAGCATGCACAGCGTATCGGTAACCCTATCGACGTTGCCTATCGATTCGTATCGATATATTTATAATACAACCCTAATGCAACCCCCACGCAGTGAAGCTCAACTGTAAATGGGCCTATACAAAATGAATCATTCGAATGCGCCATCTGTTGATCAATGCTAACACTAAAATGCATTGGGGGGGGGGGGGGGGGGGGGGGGGTACTGTGTTTTAGTGGTTCAGAGCACCGTCAGCGTAAACCAATTGAAAAAAGACGCGGTTGTTCTTGCGTACGTTAAATTCACCCATGCCTCAGATTTACAAATGATATCAAATGTGATGTCAATTATTTAAAGTTTGAGTTACAGTTAGACTGAGGTATGCATTGCTGAAGATTAAATTCTCTTTCATGTACCGTACCAACACCAGACTAGAACTGTTACATCGAATAAAAAGACTATACATAGACAAATATCACCCATGGTCAATAGATCACTTTATCAGACTTAGTCAACAATATTTTTCTATTTCTCTCTTCTCTGATTTATGATATGTATAATCACAGTAATGTTTAAAGAGGTCAGAGAGGTTATTTGCATCAATCACAGGTTATGAGAAATGATTGTGAATAATATGTTTATTAATAAATTGTATTGATGAACTTAACGAATAAGCATACAATTATTATTTTAATGATCTGTTAAATTATTTCCTTTGTGAAAAACGTAGACATCTAACGTATTGAAACGGTACATAATTTTACTCGTATGGATGTCATAAAATTTTCTTTTTAGGGGAAAGTGTTATGTGGTACCGTAGCTTCGTAGATGACGGCGGGGGTCCTACAGGTTACCGGTCGTGAGGATACCAGAAGAACACAGGGGGACAATCGAACGGAGGGCGTTGAAGCGTAACACCACAAAAGACAACAGACAAACAGTGAAAACACGGGAGAACCCGTATTGTAATTATTCAGTGGAAAATTTTAATTTACTGGAACTTGTTCTTTTGTGAACGGTACGACGTCACGTCGCGAACGACTATATAGTAACACTATGCAGTAAGTAGCCCGATCCCATATGGGGTGACCTTATATTTTAACTGTCATGGTGCTCACCAGACCTGGTTTTGGACATTACTTCGTTTGAGGATGGACTTTTTACTACCGTGAACGGCTCCTATACGCAGCCCCAGGGGCAGTACTCGCACTCGTACTCAAACTATGCGATTTATTTCATGATTTGGAGAAACATGCACCTACTTCATTTCATTTCAAGCTAAGTATGTTGTTTGTATCCTCAGTTGTACAGACTTTTATGTAAACCTAAACTTTTTGTATTCTTGTATATATTGTATATTATGAGTTGTTTATTGTAAATATTATTATCATTTGATGAGTCTTTCAGAATGTGTTAATTACATTTAAATGGGGCTCGTCCAGGAACCTCCAACGCCTCATGAATATCGTTCCAACGCCTCATGAATATCTGAATAAACAATCTTTAGGTGTTGAGGCACATATAGATGACCTTATTGTGTATGGTGATACTTGGGACGAACACTTACAAAGATTAAAGAAATTGTTTCAAAGATTGACGGAGGCTACTCTAACAATTAACTTGACAATGAGTGATTTCGGGAAAGCAAAGGTCATTTATTTAGGTTATGTCATATGACAAGGTAATGAAGAACCAGTCCATTGATTTTTAAAGGCCTTCGATCATCAAAAAAGGTTAACAACGGTTTCTAGGCACTTACTTCTGTTAAAGAAAAAACGAGGTATTTCTTTGGACAGATGAATGCGAAGCAGCATTTGAGAAATGGAAGTCAGTGATGGTCAATACTCCTGTACTGAAAGCACCTGACTTTGACGAAGATTTTAAATTATGTGTTGATGCTAGTGAGCAAGCTGCTGGTGCTACTGTATATTGGTACAAGAGGATGAACAAGAGATTGACCATCCTGTTTGTTATTTCTAAAAGAGATTCAAAGACTATCAGAGAAACTATTCGACCATTGAAAAAGGTTAACTGGCACTTATCTTAGCGTTACCATACTTTGAGGTTACGTATGACCAGTTTTACATCCGTTAGTGATTTATACCGATCACAAAGTTACGGGTGACATAAAAGCGGACCGAACTGTCTCGCTAGTGAAGCATACTTTTCTTGTGAAGCGGTTTGACGCCGGACTCGATGTACTCCACCGATGTGGGTTCGAATCCCGGATTTGCTCAATATTTCCCCTGAGCCATTTGTCTTCGTAACAAATGGGGGCTCGTCCGCGGGATGACGGCAAATTTTGTGGCCCGGGGAATGGTGGTTTGAAGTAATTTGGCAAATACCGCCACTTAGTTCACCGAAGGTGTGACTCTTGGGATAATCTTGTTCATATGGCAGAACGCTCTTAAGAGGGGTTGTGTTACGGGGTGACATAAAAGCGGTCCGAACTGTCTCGCTTGTGAAGCATGCTTTTCTGGTGAAGCGGTTGGAATGCCGGACATGTGCGCCACCAATATGGGTGCGAATCCCGGATCGGCCCAATGTTTTCCCCTGATCCATTTGTCTGCGTAACATTACATAGAAATATAATATTATAATTTATACTAAACCCCGCATATTTCACCAATACAAGTAAGTCAGATCGAATATTTTTGTATCTTGTAAATTCCTGAGAATTATTCTATTGTATTCTTTTCTAATCTATTATATTCTGTGTTTAATGGTATATTATCATATTATAGATAAATCATAACTTTATTGTATTGTATTATATTATCTGATGTTATGTCTTTTCTGAGTTTATATATCCTGGACTATACATTGTACTAGGTTAGGGAAAGACCAACAGGTGACGCCACCATTCAACAGACATTTGCACTTCCACCTCCACTGACATGGTCCACAGTGAAAAAAAGTTAGAAGAGTGACGTTGATGCAGAATTCTGACCTGATTATATTTCTTCTTGTCTCAATTTTTTTCTGGATCGTGAAGCTATTTACATATCTCAGGATACGAATGTGTGGATAAACGATAAATAATTTTCATCTTATACAATGATAATGAAACAGAACCTGAATAATCACACTACTATATTGTATGATTTTTTTATATTCTTTTAATGTTTCTGTTTGATATTGGTCATATAGCATTCCGATTATCCATGAAACTACATTGATGATCGTCGACATTGGTTTTCTGTGGGACTTGGTTCAAGAGATGACAAATCAAAGGTTAACCACAAGATATAGGACAATTACGTTGATACTTATGAGCTTCACAGTTTTTCTTTACTGTGTAAATGAATATTTGTTTCATGCAGGGATTGCTTTCCATATTGAATGAAAACACTGACATGGCTTTCATGTGTTTGGAAAACATAGCCTTAAGATACTAAAACAAAATGGAATCAATGAAATTCCTGGGTGACATTTACCTCAACCAGTATGTGTCAGGTTTCGTTTCAGCTTAAGCGTTTGGGACACAATTACAGTTACGGAAACTACGGATAAGGATACAAGTACAGATACGTTCACATGTATATTACATTAGGCACCTATCATACCGGGAAAGCAAATGAAAAGCGGGTCAATAGCTTAAATCCGTTTTTCTGCCGTTTTCCGTTCGCCCATGTCGGAATTGATTCGCTCACTTCGGTTTTCATTCGCCAAATTGCCCGAAGCAAAAGCGAAATTATTGCTACGATGCAATAATGTCGCTTTTGAGTGACCCAACTTTCATAAATAAAAATTTCGTTTTTAGCTCGCTCACTGCACTATGGTTTCGGTATTCATTCGGTCATGTCGTTATTGTGTCGCCTTTCGTTCACTAGTGTCGGTATTGGTTCGTTTTTGTCTGTGGCTGATTGAAAACAGAACAGAAAGCGAATCAATAACGCATAGAACGAAGTGGAAAACCATGCATCGCTTTTCTGGCGATATTCCATCCTTATTTGTTCGCTTTTGATTCGCCCATGACGCTATTGGTGCGTGTTCATTAGCCCTTGTCGCTATTGGCTCGCTTTCACTAAGCCCGTGTCGCTATTGGTTCGTTATAATAATGCACTTTTCATACGCCTATTTCGGTTTTCCCTCGCTTTTGTAGACGTTTTGGTTCGCCGGCTTCTTTTATCAGTCGCTTATAATTCTGTTTCATGTCGTTATTTCATCTAAATCCCCCCCTTCACCATAAAAATTTCTAAACTTTCGCTTTCCATGTCCATTTTCTTATAAAATAAAGTTTTTGCTTCGTTATTCGGTCTGACACGGGCTTTACACGCTGCCCGTATAAAATTGGATGGCGTTATTTCGTTGGGTTTATTGTAATCACAGTTTCATATTCTTTCCCAACAACGCTAATAATGCTAATGGTAATGCTAATGCTAATAATAATAATAATAATAATAATAATAATAGTTATTATTATTATTATTATCATTTTTCCAAGAGATATAAAAATAATACAAATAAAAACGCTTACGTGTGCATGGCTGGCAACCAGAAATGTTGAAACTTTGTAATTTCATGCATACACTTGTAATCAGTATAGACGGGCATGAATTTAAGTTGAAGTTATGGCCCAGATTCCCCTGAGAGTAAAGGGTAATCATTATATGAACACATATAACCCGGCTAAACTATACCCAGTCCTCTGTCTGAAAATTAAGATTTCAAACACCATTTGCATGAACTACAGTTCCATGGCCCAGTGTTAATGTGTTTAGATAGCATTTCTACCCACTATGCATTTTACTCCCATTTTAGTAAACAGCCACACGGGTGTCTATCGTTTATTCGTCAATATGTCGATTAAAGTGCTTTCTTAGCTTCTGAAATGCCACCCCTTTTGGCCATGTTTTCACAGCTGTATGGCAATGGTGGGTTTCAGATGATAATTCACTCCCGGTTATATAGAATGAAGAATTATAAAGTATTTAACGATGGACTCTAGCAGTCAACAAGAGGTTTTCAACTCTGGGTTATGTATCTGACTCTGTATAAGCGAGTTCCGTTCTGATTCCCGGACATCTAGTCATCTAACGATTGTATTGACCGGTAAGTGGCAGAGCACCTGCTGAGCACTGACACAGACAATCCATAAACTGTCGTGCTTATATTGTCATCGACCGCATTTCATTACAGGCCTTTTCCCTCATCACTATCAGTTCACAAACCATCGTGCTTACATTGTCATTACATTTCATTATACAGGCCTTTTCCACATCACTATCAGTTCACTAACTATCGTGCTTACATTTTCATTACGTTTCACCATACAGGCCTTTTCCACATCACTATAAGTTCACCAACTGTCGTGCTTACATTGTCATTACATTTCACACAGCAGGCCTTATCCACATCACTATCACCAACCATCGTGCTTACATTGTCATTAGTACATTTCACTACTGGCTTTTTCCCCATCACTAGCATCAACTGTTGTGCTTGCATTGTCATTACATTACACTACAGGCCTTTTCCACATCACTATTAGTACACCAACTGTCGTGCTTGCATTGTCATTACATTTCACTATACAGGCTTTTTTTCCACATCACTAGCATCAACTGTCGTGCTTGCATTGTCATTACATTTCACTACAGGCCTTTTCCACATCACTATAAGTTCACCAACTGTCGTGCTTACATTGTCATTACATTTCACTATACAGGCTTTTTCCACATCACTATCGGCAACCATCGTGCTTACATTGTCATTAGTACATTTCACTACAGGCCTTTTCCACATAACTATCAGTTCACCAACTTTTGTGCTTACATTGTCATTACATTTCATTATACAGGCCTTTTCCTCATCACTATCGGCAACCATCGTGC
Source organism: Sipunculus nudus (assembly GCA_026874595.1). Classification (NCBI taxonomy): domain Eukaryota; kingdom Metazoa; phylum Annelida; class Sipuncula; order Golfingiida; family Sipunculidae; genus Sipunculus; species Sipunculus nudus. The sequence goes on from CM049312.1 coordinate 52,120,025, forward strand.
TTACCTTGTCATTAGTACAATTCACTACAGGCCTTTTCCACATCACTATCAATTCATCAAAGTTCTGTCGTGCTTACATTTTCATTACATTTCATTATGCAGGCCTTTTCCACATCACTATCGGTAACCATAGTGCTTACATTGTCATAAGTACATTTCACTACTGGCCTTTTCCACATCACTATCAGTTCACCAACTGTCGTGCTTACATTGTCATTACAGTTCACTATACAGGCTTTTTCCACAACACTATCGGCAACCATCGTGCTTACATTGTCATTAATACATTTCACTACAGGCATTTTCCACATCACATATCACTAACTGATGTCTACAGCTGACACTAGGTGTTCGGGTCTTTGAGTTCGATAAGAAGGATCATATTTTTTTAGCTTGGAAAATTTAGTTCCCGTTCATCTCTCACAGAGCCTCTGCTTGAATTTAATTTCTTTCGAAGAAACGTGCGATACTGGTCATATAGGACCCGGTCAATCAGCAGACACAATAAGCCTGCACGTAGAAAAACTGAGTCCTATAACTAAATTTGTATTTTTACCAGTGCTGTAGCAAGTGCTTCCCGGACACAAACTGGTTTGATAAAAACCCAGCACATATATGACAGATAAAATTAACCGGCAGGGTATCATTAAATGGTTTAGCAAATGACAAGGCTTTACTGGACAAAAGATTACTGACAATCAACTTGCAATATTTTATCGCATATTTCCCTTGATTTTAATTTGTTTGCTTCCAGCAACGTATGGTTTTATTAACGCATTGCTGGCTATTCAGCGCTGGAAAGCGTACTTTAATCGGTTACCAATGCCCGTTGCATAATGAATAGTTTGTTGTTTGTACACATGATAACCAACCACACACATTTATGCTCTCTCTCTCTCTCTCTCTCTCTCTCTCTCTCTCTCTCATATTCTAATAAATCTGCTCCACGTATTGCATTGGGTAATGTATTGACAGACGTTTCATGCACGGGCGACGTGCAACTGTATGACTCACATTAGCGCATTCATATGACTGGAATATAGACCAATATTCTCAATGGTTGGTATTAAATATGTATATATCAGGCATTGCTGTAGTACATAATCTGATTTGTGTAAAGTTGTGCATTAAAGCGTTTTTTCATATGAACGGGTGTGAGACCAGTCTTTATATCACGTTGTGCGTGTGAGGGAAGCCGTGTGATCGTCGAACAAGAAATCAGACGCCGGGTCAGAGGTTACACCTGCGAGTTCCCGCGGTTTCCTACACGACATACCTGAGGGTATTGATTTCACTAACGTTTTGTTTCTAACGAGCCGGTTGTTCTAGCGGAGCCGCTTCACTCCGATCAGATGTCATTTCCTACGGAAGAAAATAAAGGAAAACCCCTGGTATTCTAGGCATAATATTTCTTTCTTTGTGTGTAATAATTCAAGGATGCATACAGGCTCCCTCGAAAACTGCTGACACAGTGAGATTCGAGTCCCTGGTATGAAGTGCCAAAGAGCAAATGAGAGTTTAAATTGGGAGACGAGAGGTTCTCCGAACAGAAAGATCGAGTTTATGCTCAGTGTGTATCTAATTTACAGCTAGCTTTATATTTGGTTTATTTTATATGATAGTGTTCACCACGTGAGCGATATCATAAACACCGATCGCTTCCACGGGACGCCACTCTGGGACCTATCCACTTAAATAAACACGTTATCTGCTTAAAATATTTTTTATAACTTTTAAAATCTTTTATCTTTTATTTGTATCCCGCAATTGCTCTTGTCAAAGACAGTTAATTATGTGGATATTCTGATTAATGTTAAAGAAATCGGACCTTTCAGAATTTAGCTGGCGTGGGTCAATCGCAACAAATACTAAACGACGAATTCAAAGAACTTAAGTGACAGAGGCCTATGTTCGGGATGAAAAAGTACCCTTACTTGCCTTGACTGTAAACCTAAGTGTTAAGGATCTAAACGCTAAACTAAACACTTTTTAGTAACACTTTTTAAACGCGTAATGGTGTTTAGGTACTAAACAAAGTGTTTAGACTTAAACACATCGTTTACCGGGATAAACACGTCAAAATGTTTAGGATCTAAACACTTTGACGCGTTTACAGTTTGTAACACTTTTTAAACACTTTTTGATGTTTACGCTTAACACATTGTTTACTTCTAAACTATGGGCTTAGGTTTCAGTAAACACTGGCATGTATTGTTTTCTGTTTTGGTCAATAGGCCATGGTGTTAATCCAATAATGATCGGACTCTGCAGATATGTTGTCCTGATTTTAGATGCAGCTTCCAAATACCCTGAAATTATATAATTTATATAATTTTTATATTAAGTGTATATATAACGCACACTGGACACATAGAAATAAAACAGATGTATTTGTTACATACTGTATTTATTGGGTACTTAACTGATATTGTCTGTTGTGATGTCTGTATTATGCATATTTATTATGGTATATAAAATAAGAAGTAATTAGGTAACAGTTAAGGTAAACAGATACAAATATATATGTGTGTACATAAACACGAATATTCAGTATACTGTGATATTGTTAGAAGTAATTATGAAACTATATATGTGTGTCTGTCCGACTCTTTCAATTTTCTCCAAGGTACTGTCGCAGTTCCACAGAAAATGTCTTGTTCAATGGGGATTATATTCCGAGTGTTGCATAGTTATTATAATATATGTCTAAACAAAATCCAAGGATGAGAACTGGGTACACTTTGGTTTTCCATGTTAACTTTATGCATGTATATGCATGCATGTTCCAGTGAGAACAATCCATGATGCACTTTTTACGTCGCCACATGATTTCTCTCCATGTTTTGCTATACGGCCTCGACGCCATTGTCATCGCGTACAGACATATAACACGATGTTGAGTGGTGGTCGATCGTCTCAACTGATTGTCCTGAAATGTAAAAAAATAAATGAATAAACAGAAAACACGGTAGATATGCATACAGGCACATCCAGGTTGAATATCAATTTATATCCTTCAAAATCAGAATCAGTCTGTCGTATATAATTACGTATATATTGAATTAATCAAAATCAGCAATACAGAAATATTATTGATTGATTGTCATTTAAAATCAATAAATTTATTACGAGTCATTTTATTGGTTAAATCTAAATACCTTATGGGTCACAACAGTCTTCTTTTTCTTCGCCCTTCTTTTCCTTCGTCCTTTTTTTTGGACAGGTAACATTCTTACCTTAAACAAAATCAACCATCGTTAAGTAATGACCTGTGCAGTTTAAGGTTAGACATACAATAGTAAGTATGATGTAAACAGACTATCCACGTGGTATGTTTTATCCGGCAACTATGTCCTTTTTTTAAGTCAGGCCTCAATTATGGGGTTTCTAGATAAAAAGTGGAGCGATTGATAAATTTTAACATTTGCACCTAATACCCTATGTCAATATACCCTATGGTAATGACTAAAGCATTTGAAATCGTCAAATAAATTACCTCTTCTTTGCTGTCCATTAGATCCTCCACTGCCTATATACGTGGACTATAGCTGAGGATTTTCTTAAGCTGAGGTTATTTTCCCCCACGAGAACTTGCTAGAAGTCGTGCCCAGTCTAAAGAGATAAAATGAATAACAATAAATCTGTAGTCAAAGTTGGTATCAACTCATATGAAAGTAACTGTGTATATCTACAGTACTATTCATTATAAATTTGTATGTATACTAGAACATGGATTTTTATATAAACTTTTTGTTAAATTAAAGACTGTTATGTTGTAAACTTTGTATAAACTAATGTCTAGACATAAGTTTTATAAAACAACATATAACAACTCTCTATAAGTATTTATAATAACAATATTGATTAATTATATAAAACGTACCATTGTGCCATTCTCAGAGGCCGTTATCTTCTTAAAGACAACTAGGAGCATCTTTTTTCATGGCGCAGCGACTTAATCTATAATTCAGTGTTGTTTTAAGTCCCCCTTAAAAATAAAGCTGCAATAAAATTTGAACATTTAAAATTCATCAATGGTAGGTTTAACAATGCAAAACGATCTACGATTTGTAAAAAAAACTCACTATCTCATACTAAAAAAATTTTTTTACAAAGAAATCATAACAATGATAAAAATTCAATAATAGAAAATTGGGCATTTATAACGACTGATATCTCAAGGAAGATACCTCATCCTTTCTTAAATATAAATATGATACGCTGACGCTGTTGTGATATTTGAAAAGTGAAAATAGGTCACATTCCAGGATGATGACCGTTATAGGAGCACTGAAAACCAAAAATGTGTTTGGGAACACATTTAAATGTGTACGAGACTTGTATCTGAGATGAGGCATTAAAATGTGTACAGAAACCATTAATGTGTATGATAAATTTAATGTGTTTTGTAACACATCATAGATGTGTTTGGGAACACATATAAATGTGTTTCGGAACACACATAGACGTGTTTCGGAACACACACATGTGTTTGGAAACACATAGAGATGTGTTAGAGAGTTGTATCTGGGAAGAGGCATTAAATGTGTAAGGAAACACAGTAAATGTGTATGATAATATAAATGTGTTCTGAAACGCATTTGATGTGTTCTGAATGTGCTAAAATGTGTTCTGCAAAAGTTCCAAATACATGTAGCTTGCCTGGTCTTGAGACTGGAATAAGTAAGGAATAAAAGTATCTAATCCATATAATTCAGCTGTATATTCACCTGTAACACAGAAAACAAATAACAAAAGCAGTTACACAAATTTGAACCATTTATCATAATATTTTCACCGTATATTTATTCAGATTATGAAAAAAATATATTATAGTCCTTGTCCTTATTGAATACAGAGACACAGGTCTCTAATGATGTTTTTCTGTAGTATGCAGGCCAAGAATCTGAGAAAAACACCCCAGATTATAACTAAACCAAATGATGCACATACTATAATATACAGAAATGGGGTATATATGTAGAGTGCAAGTTGCCGAAATGTCATAATATATGGTAAATATAAGTTCAATGAGTCTGGAGTAATTGTGCATTCATCTAGCTCTCTTAATTGGATCACCAGCAGTCTTGAGACAGCCTCATTTCGCTCCTCTTCTTGAAGAGCATAAAGACTTGGGTGGGCTTAAGTCCTATAAAATAAGAAAACGAACGTATAAGAAATTAAAAAAACAAACAGGCATGAAACATTGTGCAGTTGTATATTAGCATTTACTACTCGGGTGGGGAGGGGGGGGGGCATATATGTAGCTAAGTCACCAACATAACAAGAGTGTGGCTGTATAAAAGCATGCTGCGACTGTGACAACCTTATAGGGTTACAAACCTGACCCTGTTCTACAACAAGCTGCCTGCTGTCTTATCAGCAGTTGTTACATGTGCCCTGTACTGAGCGAAGCTTCATGAACTTTGTGCATGGCCCTGCATGCATACACATGCATATACAGTGAACAGTTGGAATTATATAATAATAACGTCTTTGGTAATGTTAAGTTGTTAAGTACGACAAAAATATGTTATATACATGTATAATATAAATCTCCTTGCACATTCCTTGTAAACTGCATGACTGTATACATATTATTTTAGGGGCAATGTCGCAGTCAGGCAGGCATGCAATGCAGGCATCATCATCTAAATCTGGATAATTAACACTCAGTGCTCTTACTGACTGTACATATAATTAAGACATTCCACATATAGCCGATTTTGAAAAAACAATACATTCTTAACTTACCTCAGACCTTGCAGCATGTACTCTGCCAGTTATGTCTGCTGAGATGATGGGCCACCCGAACAAAGACCAGACTGTTTTTGAATTTGGCGGTTATGTATCACGTGACAACCAACTCCCTCTCGGGGAAAGGCGCATACACATTACATGTGTTTTGAAACACATACTCAAACACAGTAGATGTGTTCCCAAACACATTTCCAAACACATTTTGGAAAACAGATGTGTTTGAGCGGAATAATGCGTTTGGTAACACAGTGAGTGTGTTCTGACTAAACGAAACACATTTAATGCCTCATACACAGCAAAATTTGATGTGTTTGAGTTCCGGAACGCGCTAAATGTGTTCCCGTACACATTTTTGATTTTCAGTGAGAGACTACAGTATCCTTCTATATATACACTAAAACATGGACTCAAGATACATGAAATCAAATTACCAAAGTTTATCATCTTTAACAAACATAACTCGGAATGCGAATGCATATACCCTTTCACATAATGATATCATATACACTAAAAATGTAAGGTCTGAGATAAACAGTAATGGGTCAGAAAATGGGTCACAAGGGCTTGTTCAACTGGTTTCTGGTAAATCCACATACTATGCCTAAATTTTCAATAATGATCAAAATAATTTATTATCAACATATTTGTACTCACATTTGCTGGACATATCTTCAACAATCGAGGTGGAAATTACGCAATACGTGATATTTGCTCGTACAATATAATCGCTGGATGAAAATCTCATGCTCAAACACGCCGCGTTAAAACAGACAGGACTGCGCATGCTTGAGAACTGTCACGTGACACATCTAAACGTACCGTTTAGTATGGATAGTTAAACACATAGTTTAGCAAAAGCAGCAGATATGTACCTAAGACTACATTTTCAATGAGTCTGAGTGGGAAAAATACATTGTAATTGAAACTGGTTTGCTGATAAGAGGGCAAATGCATAAATACGGATGGAATGGTGAAAAATACGTAATAAGAATAATGTTTAGCCATGTAGGTTTCAGTTTTACCTGAATTAAAAAGCAAAATATTATCTTTCAGAAAGAAAAAATTACGGGAACTTATTAAATAGAAAATTATGCATGATACCATAAAATCTTGAATTAATTTTCATCATTTCCCGAAAAAATGATGTCTTATCATGAAGGCTTTGTAATATTGCAGGACAACTAAACACTGCGTTTAGGTAAAATTGCTGAAAGTTAAACCATGTGTTTAACTTAATAAACAAAGTGTTTAGGATCTAAACGCATCAAGCGTTCAGCGGGTTTACAGTGTTGGTGCAAGGCTCAGAATTACACACCGGGAGACCCTGGCTCCATACTCAGCCTTGAATATGGTCTTAAGGAATCTCGTGGCTTTCCTCCTGCATGGTATGCCAAAAGGAAAGAATAAAAGAGTCATTAAGAACAAACTGCAGCTTAACTATGTTCACTCTACCTATATATCGTTTATTTCTCAGTTGTCATACATGTGCAGCATCCTGGTTATGTAATTAAATGTTAATAAATCTATTCCAAAGCATCTTAGTTCATGAATATCTTTAGAGTTAAAGAAAATATGAGGCTACTGTCATATGTGTCTGTTTTATAGTGTTGCGTGTATCTGATTTGTTATGCGCAGAGGTTTGGCATTGACATTCTGATTCGTGTAGTGCAGGCATAGGGCGTTGCTATGGCGTGTAGAGACACAGCGCTCGGTGTAACCTTTACTGGTTGAACCCTGTCGTGTAAACACAGCGCTTGCTGTCGTGCTAATCTGGAATTTTCTGGGCTGTTCGCGCTATATGAGCGCGTGTCTTGTTGTGTTCTTTTGGATGTTCGTGAAATAGAAGTTTCTAGGCTTTGGGTGAAAAAGTTTTAAATAGGGGCTGTGTTTAGGGCCGAGGGGGGGAGAGAGAAAAAAATTCCAGCGGACACGGAAGAGTGTGAGTCAGTTTTGGGACCTTTCCGATAATTGTAGAATTTATAGATATTCTTCGAAATTTGTAACAGATTTTATACAGTCTTCAGTTTGCCTTTGGGATTATTGCCAGAACTTCATTTTTGGATTACAACAGATTGATTTCGAGATTACATAGGACTATTATTCTTTGAGAAGATTCCCGTGAACTGTTCATCTGGATTATATGTTTTAAAGGACTTGTTGAGCTGTGACAATGGTGGTATCCAGAAAAGCCCAGGATCCGGACATGCTGGTACTGTACATTTATATTGTTTAACTGTGTAATTGTATTGATTTAGTGTAATGTAATGTTAGGATTGTTTTAAGAATGAATTATAATTGTTTGTTAACAAAAAATCACTGATTTCTTTATTAATTTCCATAGACATTTCACGCTGCCCAGTGTTAAAGAATTTATTTTTTTTTATCTCCGTAAAAAAATCTATGCTCATCACGACTACGTGATTCGTTGTTATTAGGTTCCGTAACATAAAATTGTTGGCTCGTCCGGGAGGATTAATAGTTTTGAAACTTTATTAGGCCTTGACCTAGACACATTTTTTACAATACATTGTTTACAAGATTACACATTTTTTTACAATACATTGTTTACATTTTTTATTGTTTTAACATCTTAACATGGCAGATTTCGAACCTGAGGCATTTGTTGAAGATCCAGACCCCGATCAACTTGAACAGTTGACAAAAGATCAGTTGTTGGGACAACACTTAGGGCTAGGTGTGAGGAAAGCTTCGAGAAAGCCTGATATCATGCAGGATCTAGTTAGCAAAGTGTTCATTAAAGAGAGTGAAGTGGAAACATCAAGAAATAACAGCCTTGCTATGCAGTTAGAATTAAAAAAGTTCGAAATGCAACATGAGCTAGCATTTAAAGAGAAAGAAAAAGAAATTGAGTTAAAACGACTGGAGTTAGAAAGACTTAAACAAGAACATGGTCTACGTGCTGCCCCAACTCACAGTTTTCATATTACTAAACACATTGTCCCACCTTTTCAAGTAAAAGAGTTTAATAAATATTTTTTACACTTTGAGAACGTAGCTGAAAATTTAAAATGGCCTAAGGAAAATTCGACTATGCTATTACAAAGTATATTGACTGGCAAGGCCAGAGAAATTTATACAGAGTTTTCAGTAGAAGCCGCTGCTGACTATGACCAGGTTAAACGGTTAATCCTGAAAGGTTATGAGTTAAATCCGGAGGCCTACCGCCAGAAATTCAGAAATTGAGAAAAGCGCAAAAATCAGGGCTACGTAGAATTTGCTAGGACAAAAGAGCAGTTGTTTAATCGCTGGTGTAGTTCTAAAAATGTAATGAAAGATTATGACAATTTGCGCCAGTTGATTTTGCTTGAAGAATTTAAGCGCTGCATTAACCCAGATGTTAAACCTTTTCTTGATGATAAAGTCCTGAAACACTTGACATTGCTGTTCAATTAGCTTATGATATACATCAACACACAAAATGTCCTTTACTAGCAAATCAAACCAGTCATTCACAAACAAGAATGTAAATCAGTATGGCCAAAAGAAGTTTAAAGCGCAGTCACCCAGTACTAGTCATGATAGTTCAAAAAGTCCAAGAAAATCTGTATTTACTGCAGAAAGGAAGGTAATCTAATATCTGACTGCCGGAAACTTGCAAATAAACTGAAGAGCAAATCTTCTGGTTTTGTTTCAAAATCAGTGCATAGCATAGTACAAGAGCCAAGCTCTTTTCATGTAAAAAAAGGGGTACAACTCCTTTATTGACTCTTAAAAAGAGCTACGGAGGCCAACGTGCCGTCTGACTCAAAAGAAGAACCCATAGCTTGCGGGGTAAATCCTTATTTGATTCCTGCGAGGAATTTAATAAAGCTAGGTCCTTTCAAGACTCCTGCGAGAAATATCCACTAAATAAGGCTAAGTCCTTTTATGACTCTTGCGAGAGTATTTCAAATGAGGCCAGGTCCTCTTATGACAAACAGAGGTTTGTTTGGTTGATGAAACTGAGGTAGTAGATTCCTCTCCTGACTCTGAAATGAAGTTATTTGAGCCATTCATACATGATGGTTTTGTATCACTTTCAAGTGATTTTTCAGATTCTACCCCTGTTAGAATTTTGAGGGACTCTGGTTCAGGCCAAACTCTCATGTTAGAAAACACTTTGCCATTTTCTAATATAGGTCCTTTACTGGTGCACATGCACTTGTTAATGGTGTGTTTTCAGACAAGCACACTTCAGTTCCGCTTCACAGTATACATTTAAAGTCAGATTTGATTTCTGGGAATATTACTGTGGGCATAAGAACTACTTTACCTTTTAAGGGATTTCAGTTGCTACTAGGCAATGATGTGCAGGTGACAAAGTACAGCCTATACCAATAGTGACAGAAAAGCTGTCACTTGATCAGGACACTAATCCGGAAAGTAAGGAAATTCCTGGTTTGTATCCTTCGTGTGCTGTAACTAGAGCTATGGCCAAGAAAACACACATGAGGATAATGGTCCAGATAATAACACTCTGGGAGTCACTAGTGACTCGTCTAACGACTCGCCCGTTCAGGATGCAGCATTTTCAAGGTCAAAACTTATTGCGGAACAGCATAAGGACCCTGATATTTCATGTTTGTTTTCCCAGTTTCGATTGAATCTTAATTTCGACAGACAGAAATATTGACAAAGTGACACATTTGAGATTACAGATGATAAAAATGAAGAGGAACCAAAGGAGCTATAATTTATGTGGGTAGGGCTTATAATTTTGGAGATATGGCTAAAAAATGATATGTATTGGAGCGCCCCCTTATAACTATTTTCCGAAAATGAAAAAATCACTTTCGAGATTTTTGAATAGGACAAAAGATGAACAGTATGAAAAAGATTCGTGCAAAACGTATTGATCGAAATACTAACATACATAAATACACATATATGCACAGATATGTTACAGAAACAAAGTATAAACAATGTCAAATACATTCAGGTTACATTAGACAAGGAACAGTGTCCGGGTTAATAACAGAATATTAAACCCCAATCATTGTTTGAAAATATCCATGGTTAACAGTATTTATACTTGGAGAAGGGAAATACTTGTTATTAAGTATAATGTTTATATAAAGGAAATAATTATACAGTTCTCTTATTTAAATTTCCTATCAATTCTTTCCATTTTTTCATTGGTGGTTATATAAACCTGTCTTCTAGGAATATTATCCTCAATAACATTCTTTCACAAACAGAATAAAGTTGAAAATTCAGGCAAGCTGTTCAGGTATTTACATTTATATATTAATCTTTTATCTAACAACAGTTATATGACAGTTAATGTATTATTTGTTTTATTCAGTTTAATACTATTTCATGTCAACGAGAAGATTCTATGTATATCTTGCCGTGGCGGCGGTACTTGTAGATTTCCACCTTACCGAATGCACTTTATTTTACCACAATGAATAAGAATTTCTAGCTCAAACATAGTTCTTACTTAGTTGTGTCCTATAACAATTTAAATTGTTTTTCGTATATGCATCTGTGTAATAAGATGCACGTGTACATGTTTATGAGTAAGTGAAGAAGACATATGATACCTTAATGTAGACTAGCTGCATGGTGTTGTCACTCTTGACACAAGCTTTCGGGGGTACAGCCCCCTTCTTCAGGCTGTACCCCCGAAATCTTGTGTCAAGAGTGACAACACCACCTAGTCTACATTAAGGTATCATATGTCTACTTCACTTACTCATATATACAGACTAGCACGGTAATTCAAACCTTATATTATGTTTATGAAGACTTGTTTGAAAATGACATGACTGTAATTCAGTCATTCTGATCTATTGTATATATGTATTTATGTGTTTAATTCTTGTTCATCTACATGTTTTATACTTGAGAAGCCATCTTCTAACTTTTAAAAGCTATTTGGTCGATCGAGTTGAAATAAATATCCTTAAAACAAAAACAAACAAAAAAATAAATAAATAAATTTCCGTACTATAAAACAATGATAAAATGAATGAGTATAAGTTTCTTTTCCCTCAGCACAAAAAGAGCAGAACTTATTTTCAACTTTACCAAATTTTAGTACGATTTGGATAAGTAGTATATAATTTTATGTAATAATTTATACTGAAATATTCTTAGATCTTCTGATGATTTTTCTTTATATTTTTAATGCCTCATATATAGCACTTTTCATATTCAACTGTAACTCAGCACACTATCTAACTATTGCCTGTAAAGTTTCTGTGCGTTTATTTTCCACCAGTTCCTCATAAATATGTTTTGTTGATACCCCTTTTTCAATAATAATATCTATTTTATCCTGATATATTTCAGCTGGTGAATCAGCTGGTTATCACTTTTTTCCAGATATTTGATTAGAATATAGTTTCTACGATAATATTTCTTCTAACGTTTGTACTTGACAAAAATTAAACTTACATCATGTTTCCAATCCAGAAAGGGCTTCAATATTCATGTATTTCTTTTATTATCTCTTAATTTTATGTTACCTCTAAAGAGTAATTCACCCTTCCCCTTGACAAGATCATAGGACCGGATAAATCTTATTCGAATGGGAAAAAATGGAACGGTTAATTTTTAATGAGTTTATTATATTGCCGATTTAATTTACGATTAAAAGTGTATATATATATATTTATATATATATATATATAAATATATATATATATATATATATTTATTTATTTATTTATATACACTAGTGTCCATAGGTTGTAATTCATAACAATGTAGCTGAAGTTTGGGTCTCATCTGTGCTTGGTTGTTGGTTGTTGCATTTCGTTTTAATTATAGTCGTTGTGGTTACTAAAGTGGTAATAGCCAGAGTTGGGAAAGTGGCCTGGCGCATGTATCTGAAGTGTCGGAGAGCAAGGGGGTTAACGAAATAAACTTATTCTATAGTGCTTGGTCAACCAAGTGGTTAAGACGTCTAGTTACTCTGTAGTGCTTGGTCAGCCATGTGGTTAAGACGTCAGGTTACTCTATAGTGCTTGGTCAGCCATGTGGTTAAGACGTCAGGTTACTCTATAGTGCTTGGTCAGCCATGTGGTGAAGACGTCAGGTTACTCTATAGTGCTTGGTCAGCCATGTGGTTAAGACGTCAGGTTACTCTATAGTGCTTGGTCAGCCATGTGGTTAAGACGTCAGGTTACTCTATAGTGCTTGGTCAGCCATGTGGTGAAGACGTCAGGTTACTCTTTAGTGTTTGGTCTGCCATGTGGTTAAGACGTCAGGTTACTCTATAGTGCTTGGTCAGCCATGTGGTTGTGACGCCAGGCTACTCTATAGTGCTTGGTCAGCCATGTGGTTAAGACGTCAGGTTACTCTATAGTGCTTGGTCAGCCATGTGGTTAACACGTCAGGTTACTCTATAGTGCGTGGACAGCCATGTGGTTAAGACGTCAGGTTACTCTATAGTTCTAGGTCAGCCAAGTGGTTAAGACGTCAGATTACTCTATAGTGCTTGGTCAGCCATGTGGTTAAGTAGTCAGGTTACTCTATAGTGCTTGGTCAGCCATGTGGTTAAGACGTCAGGTTACTCTATAGTGCTTGGGCAGTCATGTGGTTGAGACTTCAGGTTACTCTATAGTGCTTCGACAGCCATGTGGATGAGACGTCAGGCAACTCTATAGTGCTTGGTCAGCCATGTGGTTAAGACGTCAGGTTACTCTAAAGTGCTTGGTCAGCCATGTGGTTAAGACGTCAGGTTACTCTAAAGTGCTTGGTCAGCCATGTGGTTAAGACGTCAGGTTACTCTATAGTTCTTGGTCAGCCATGTGGTTACGACGTCAGGTTAAACTATAGTGCTTGGACAGCCATGTGGTTTAGACGTCAGGTTACTCTATAGTGTTTGGTCTGCCATGTGGTTACGACGTCAGGGTAAACTATAGTGCTTGGACAGCCATGCGGTTTAGACGTCAGGTTACTCTATAGTGTTTGGTCTGCCATGTGGTTAAGACGTCAGTTTGCTCTTTAGTGCTTGATCAGCCATGTGGTTAAGACGTCAGGTTACTCTATAGTGTTTGGTCTGCCATGTGGTTAACACGTCAGGTTACTCTATAGTGCTTGGTCAGCCATGTGGTGAAGACGTCAGGTTACTCTATAGTGCTTGGTCAGCCAAGTGGTTATGACGTCAGGGTACTCTATAGTGCTTGGTCAGCCATGTGGTTAAGACGTCAGGGTACTCTATAGTGCTTGGTCAGCCATGTGGTTAAGACGTCAGGTTACTCTATAGTGCTTGGTCAGCCATGTGGTCAAGACGTCAGGTTACTCTATAGTGCTTGGTCAGCCATGTGGTTAAGACGTTAGGTTATTCTATAGTGCTTGATCAGCCATGTGGTAAAGACGTCAGGTTACTCTATAGTGCTTGGTCAGCCATGTGGTTAAGACGTCAGGTTACTCTATAGTGCTTGGTCAGCCATGTGGTTAAGACGTCAGGATACTCTATAGTGCTTGGTCAGCCATGTGGTTAAGACGTCAGGGTACTCTATAGTGCTTGGTCGGCCATGTGGTTAAGACGTCAGGTTACTCTATAGTGCTTGGTCAGCCATGTGGTTAAGACGTCAGGTTACTCAATAGTGCTTGGTCAGCCATGTGGTTTAGACGTCAGGTTACTCTCTACTCTCGATTGCCCTCGAAGGCAAAACTAATGGAACATCCGGGATTCACTCTGATGTCTTAACGATAGATTTCTGTATTAGTCCTACTTCCATACAGATAAAAACATATTATACCCTTGATTCATTCATCTTCATTCAAAAGATATATCATTTTAATCCAGCCTATTTAAGCTCACCCCTTGTATTGTTATTGTGGTTATAAGTCTATGGGATAGCTGAACCAAAGGCAGCATTTTTACGCTGCTGATGCACTGCCGTTCACACGAGATGGATTTTGTTCGGTGGATTTGGTTTGTGTGCATTCGCTCATTTTTGTGTTACCTCCACGGAATAGACAGTCAGGTAGTGTCTGTGAGGCAACCTTGGCTATGGTTAGACAAGCGGGTGTTCAGTTGTTTCTATGAAGCAGACTTGGCTTCGGTTCGACAAGCGAGTTTTCAGTTGTTTCTATAAGTCAGACCTATCGGGTAGTTTTATACGCCCGTCATATGACGGGAATTAGTATGGTAAACTCACCGTCCGTCCGTTAACTTTTAGTGTCGCCGCGATAACATATCAGGGGTTTGATGGATTTTCGCGAAAATCACCATTAGCACTTACCAACATTATCTAGCCCTAGTTTTATTATGGACAACATCCACGCATATTTAATAAGGTCACGGGTCACTCGGCTACTTTGTGGTGTCGCCGCGATAACTTACGAAGAATATGAAGGATTTTTATAAAACTAACCAGAAATGTTAATCAATAAAATATCTCGCTTGAGTTAAAATTCCAGCGAAATATTCAGAGGTCACCGCACTTTGAAGTCACCTTGGTGACTTACCAAAAATCCTATGGATTTACATGAATCTCATTATACATATATAGTTACCAATAGAGTTTCTCAGCTGAATTACATTTTCATCAAAATTCACGCATATTTTAAGAGGTCAGAGGTCACCAGAGAAACGACGGGCGTATTATGCACGTTTGCGGTGTTCTTGTTAGGTAATTTTCATAGATAACCCTGTTTATGTTTGCATACGATTCCCGATTTCCCGTTTTGTCGAATCAGAGGGTAAACTCTGTCCCTAGCATACGGACTCAATTCCTATGAATGCAGGCTGAATGTTCGGGCTAAGGAATAGAGTAATAGCATTTCTACATATTGATAGCAAGACTACAAATAATATGGAACATTTACTGACAGGTTTGTTGGGCATTTCCTATTTATTCTCATCACGTGACTGTTCAGCACATGAAGACAATCCTCTTTGTGGTTTTGTATATGGAGTATTCATGCATGAATTAAAGACTGCAAACAGTATTTATCATCATGACTGGTCAACTTTTAATTTTCCTCAGATGTATGGTACAACAGAGAAGTGAAAGCTAATCCAGACATGTTTGGTATACCGTTGCGCCAGCTGTTCAAGGCACGTGTTTTATAAGACAGATGTGTTAAGCATTTCCACATAAAAGGGGATTCGATTTATCTGATATATAATACAAAGTTCAATAATACACATTCCGAGTTGATTATTAGTCTTGGATGGGTGTATCTATGTATATACATGATATATATATGTATATATATATATATATATATATATATATATATATATATATATATATATATATCAGGGGCGGGTCCAGAATTTAGAAAGAGGAGGGGTCCAACACTGGAGAACTATAATGACAAACCTAAAATAAGGTCCCCTGGTCAGGAAAAAAAAGGGGGGGGGTCCAGCCCGCATAAAATGGTCTGCAGCTGTTATAACATGACGTAATGTGGCGAATTATTATAATTTAAATAAGTACTCAATATATATATATATATATATATATATATAAATATTAGCTGATAAACCCGGTAAACCGGGCTTTTTACCAGGGTTGTGGAGATGAATGAGGAATTTTTTATTCTAAAGTTAAAAGATATCTTATTATAAGATATGTACAAATATTTGTTTGCATTTATTTTATGGTGCTGCGGTCAGGGCAAGAAATTCATGTACCGGCATGTTTACCTTGAAGACCTGGCGGGTGATGAAGTCATGAAGGGGCATTCATGTTTTCGATAATCCTTGACTGGTTACTATTGTTGGACGTATAAAGAACAGGTTGATATGAGGAAGACATGAACGATGAAATAATTGTACGTTTTAAGGAGGGATTATTCCTGAAGAAAAATACGAAAATATGCATACATAGTTAGTAGCAGAAGCGGACCCAAGTGTAGTCGTATCAGACCAATTTTGAGTCCTAGAAACCCCGCCCCTACCCCCTACCCCTGCCCTTTTCCGGATATGGGGACCTTGTCTTTGGTCCTGTCATTTAGCCCCCTGGGGTGAACCCCCCCCCCTCCTTTTCATAAAGTGAGAGTTATGTGTTTTTTTCACATTAACTGACCACGCACGTGGGTCAGAGTCGGGGTCAAATGTCAGGCCAAACATGCTTAATTCCTTTACTGAAAGCTTGGGTTATTCCTTTGCACAATTTAGTATACTTAATCTTTTGCTGCACTGGACCGCACAGGCGACCGGTCTTTGCCGAAGGCAGTTCGGCTGTTTTCGTTGAAAACATCCATCCAAAAAAATGCAAAAATAAGTCAAATGATGTGAACATTAAATATTATTTATTTTCATATCTGTGAGGACACTGTGGGAACAATAACCTTTAGAATGAGGTATCGAACTGTATCGTACGCAACGCGGTTTTAAAGAATATTGCGAACAAAAGTGAACCGAATTCCTTTTGTTAGTGTTAGAAATGTTCTTTGGAAAGAGCTAACGATGGCCATTCTGTTATTTTCTGTCATCCAGAGGAGACATGCGTGTGACGTAACAAATAGCCTACCATTGTTAAATCATCGTAATTTCTGTGCATCGAAAAATGTATCTATATATATGGTTCGAGCAAACGCGCAAGCCAGGGAATCTGCATGTTTATACACATACATTTTGCACTAATTTTATGGAATTCATAGAAGGTAGCTTATGAATTTGCTCTCGGATAATCGCAAAATATGTCATTTACGCTACTGGAGCCAAAAGGTTAAGCTTCAGTTCATTTTATAACAATTTAAACCCCATTCATGCCCACAACGTCAACGAGCCCCTAGTTGTTTTTTTTTTTTTTTTTTTTTTGCCAAAAAGCTTCGGCCGGACATTGTTTGCTCGGACGAGCCTCGTCTGTATTTTCACAGCTCGTTTGGGAGTTTAGGAGCTCGTCGCTCTTTAACGCGGAGTAAAAGAACGAAGAGGACTCGCTTGAAATTCGGCGAATGATTTGCTCGGTAGCAGCTCAGGAAGAGATCGCCTGGTGCCTCCAGCGCTGCTCCCGGGGGGATCTTTGGGACCGTCCGAAGTCGGCGCGGTTTTTTTTTTTTTTTTTTTTAGGTCGGGGAGACCACTGAGGGGCAACGAACGAGTTCCGAACAATGTTCGGAGGAGGCTCGGACGTGCTTCCAACGACGTCCTGTCGAGCCCCTTCACATTTCAGGTGCAGAAAAAATCTTTTGAGTCGGCTGGGCCTCGATAGAAACTAATGAGACCATAATCTATAAAAAAATCGACGGATGTAGACCGGATTTTTAAAATGGGCGAGGAGCTCGCTGCTCGCCCGATTTGCAAAACCCATCCACCGGAGGTCGGCCGAAAACGTGGCTTAGGCTTAAGGAAGCAGGGATAGTGGAACGGAGTACAGAAATTCCGTCATTCCCCTCTGACCTGCAGATATGCACAAATATCATAAAGAGGAAAATGTGTCATTTTTGGTTCCATGCCTTCAAATATTATTTACATTACGGCCTGGTTGACCATATATATATATATATATGGAAAGGGTATACACAGAAAAGTGGTTCACTGCCAGTGGGATTCGAACCCACGATCTTCCGATTTCCGGTGCGGCTGCCTTAGTCCACTTGGCCATGACAGATTCCCAACCTCACTGTGTATTTGTACACTTTTATAGGAACCAGCGAAGTGACGTCATGGTAGTGACGTCATAGTCTCACCCACTACACGTGTCGGCACGGCGACTTTTGCATGCAGCAGGGAGAACTGATGGCTTTATTTGGTGTACGGCATATATTATATATATATATATAGATGTATGAGTAGCCATGCTGGTTCATTGTTTTATAGATGGAAAGGGTATACACAGAAAAGTGGTTCACTGCCAGTGGGATTCGAACCCACGATCTTCCGATTTCCGGTGCGGCTGCCTTAGTCCACTTGGCCATGACAGATTCCCAACCTCACTGTGTATTTGTACACTTTTATAGGAACCAGCGAAGTGACGTCATGGTAGTGACGTCATAGTCTCACCCACTACACGTGTCGGCACTGCAGCATGCAAAAGTCGCCGTGCCGACACGTGTAGTGGGTGAGACTATGATGTCACTACCATGACGTCACTTCGCTGGTTCCTATAAAAGTGTACAAATACACAGTGAGGTTGGGAATCTGTCATGGCCAAGTGGACTAAGGCAGCCGCACCGGAAATCGGAAGATCGTGGGTTCGAATCCCACTGGCAGTGAACCACTTTTCTGTGTATACCCTTTCCATCTATAAAACAATGAACCAGCATGGCTACTCATACATCTATATATATATATATATATATATATATATATATATATCCGTGCTTCATGGCATCCTTGTTTAACAAGTGACCATTGTTTATCCTTGAATTGAATATGAAGTAATGTGACGTAACAATGAAGCGCATACAAGGGAAGAAAACAGGTGGCGCTGTAAAGCGGGGTCGACAGCTCCTGATAATTGGTCCCGTCAGAATCGGTGCCTCGTTTGTGCGTAAAGTATATTATGATGTCATCACTGTTCCCTGCAATGTCCTTCACAGGATGGCGGTCTGATATTGCTAAAGAATTGACTAGTTTTTCATAAAATGGTTTCGAAAACATTGTTTACAGCAAAGGATATGAGGTATGCTATTATTAGTTAATTACACGGTTGGCTTTTTTTGCCCTGGGGGCAAAAAGTGTTGGCGTTCTTTGACATGCAAAAAAAGAATCGCAGAAAAAAAAAACAGGTAGACAGGGGTTGTGGAACGGACGATAAAACAGGTGTTAGACCTCTTAACACAGTTGATTTAAAAGGGAATGTTATACAGTTCTATATAACGAATCTAGAGCAGCAATTTTAACTATATTGTTCTAAAATAAAAAAAAGTATGCCATTCAAATTACATTACCTGATATCTTTTTTAATCCATGTTATTGAATACCCAGACAAAGTCGTGATACGCCGCGGCCACGATCCTTTTCAAATTTTGCACGTACATAGATATTGGTGAGAGGACAAAGACGTTTTAAAATGGGGTCATGATCTTTACCAGGAGAGTGACCTTGACCTTGAATAGATCCAATTTTGCTGAAAATCACACAAAACATTAGATATCTCAAGAAATACTCGATGGATTGGTCCGAAAATCAGATTGCATGGAAATCTTGGATAGCCGTGTCTAGTGTTGGGGACTGGTGGCGTAACCTATAACCCTTTTCTTGTTTTTCTGCCATTTAATACCCCCTTCACTGCCACTTGACAATAGTGTCAGCAATATAATATTTTAAAAATTGACAGATTTCTTACATATTGTGCAGATGACTAGATATGGGCCCTAGGATAATACTTTTTAAAATTCAGGTCATAACTGTTATTATAAGAGCGACCTTGACCCTATATATTTTGGTGACAATTTCATTAAACATTAGATTTATCAAGAATTGGTCGATGGATTGTGCTGCAAATCAGGATAGTTAAATATCGAGGATAGGCAATTCTCGGATTCGAAAACCGTTGATCTTGAATTGACCTTGAAGTTTAAATCAGGCAAAATCGAAGAATTATTATAAACCTCATAACTTCAGAGGTACTGGATTTTTTTTCTCAAATTTGGTACACCAATTGTTTCAACCATGCAAGTTGTCGGAGGAGTATGAAGACTTGTAACCTTGACCTTGATCTTCACGGTCAAATCAGCGGAAATATAGGATTTAAGTCAACCCCATAACTTTTGAAGTTCTGCATATATTTGGCTGAAATTTGATACAGCATTTGTTTGAACCATGTTCTTTGACAAGTTTGAAGACTGGTGACCTTGAACTTGATCTTCTCGAACTGCTAAATGTCTGGGGATATTATGGCATCTCCGATGCCAGACATTTCTAGTCTTTTTTAAATGATGACATCATCGTCGTAATAGACGGCAATATTGGAACTAGCACAAGTTCTTATCATGTTAAAAACTGTCATCAGTCTGAAAATGATTTTTGACATCTCTATTATTACTACAATTAACAATGTCACGGACCTTATACAGCATAACAATACATTATTTTGACATCAGAATCAGAACACATAGGAATTCCAGGTTTTAAAGGTGCCAATTCAGATAGTTGATGTCTATTCAGTATAAGGATAATCCTTAAAATTTTCATAAAACTCCGATCCCACCGCACGTTGGCTGTTCGTTTTGTTTATACCCACGTGTTTATTACAGGTGGTGGGGGGGGGGGCAAAATATTTAAAAAAATCAACAAGGACATCTGGCGGCAAGGCAGACAACCAGGGTTTAGCAAAGGGCGTTTTGCAACATATGCAACAATCACTTTAAGTTACACGGTTTTCCCCTTTGTCAACATTTCTGTGTTTACTAACAGTTTGTAGATACCTCCGACACAGAGGTGTTATAAAAATTACCTACAGTTCATAAATATGTACGCAAAGTAAGTCAGAAATCACATACATTTTATAGAAAAGGCAGATGAATGGCTGGCTGGAATCATACGACATCAGAAGCGGGTCTAGGGGAATGGTCCAGGGGGTCCGGACCCCCCCCCCCCCCCTTTTCAGCTGCTGCAACCTTTTTTAAGGGTTTCAGACCAATTTTTGCGGCCTGGAACCTCCCCCCCCCCCCCTTTTCGGACCTCGGGGACCCTTGTTTACAGGTTTTCATTGGTCCTCCTGGATTGGACCTCTCCTTTTCCTTAATCCTTGATTGCCTCTGGATCTTTTCTTAACTGCCAGCCCCTGAAGATGGAAACGTCAAGCTGAACCAGTCTCACATCTATGTGGGCATCTGTAAACGCTGATTACTGCCAATATTAATGTTTATCAGTCTTCAAACTTCACAACCAACACAAACATATCTTTTTTTTGTAATATTAACTTAAAGTTTTGCATGATGGTAATCAATGTTATACGTGGTGCCACTCTCTACAGGGAGTATGTATACTGGACCAAATATATTTTTGATAAAAAAATAATGTAATATATATACATATATTTATATATATAATTAAATAAAATAACATACGTATAATTGACAATAACACGGTATGACATTCTGCTGCAAACCTGGGTACAATTCACTAACTTACCACTAAAATGCATTTTAAAGAAAATAATTGGAATACATTTGATCTTTTCCTTACATATGTTTTTATGTGATGAACATTTGGATAGTGCCACAGTAAACTGACCCTTCCTTTGGTAAGCGCCATGCTCTCTGTAAAGTTGTGCTAGAGTATCCAACGAGTGGCCCTACTTGAAAATGAACGGCGAGTATTTCCTCTGCGTTGGAAGCTAGGTCATCTGCAGTTAGCAAATGAAGTGTCCAGTGTTCGCATATCTAAGCTTTCTTTGCATGCCATCTCTCGTTCTTGAGGCTTTGTAAGAACATCCTACACGGGCTGGATAAGGCCATGTTATGGCAAGGCAGAGCTAATCGTAAGCAGTCCAGTATATCAAGTAGCCTAACGCTAAACACATGTTACTGTTGAGGCTGCTGGGCAAGGGCGAACCCGTGAACCGGAGATGCGTGAGATCAGCAGCCCGGTCCCTCAAGGTCCCCGACCTGAAACTTATACGTATGCTCCTTTGTACGGGTAATTAAGGTTGTTTGTCGAGGCCTGAAGAGAACACCAGAATGGTGGCGTCCACAGCAAACATGAGCAAACTCCTGTCACTGACGGCCACCGCAAACAGCCAGTATTCAGGACCGGGTCACCGTGGCCCGTCTAAATGAAGTGTACGTGCTTTCATGATATGTAGGACGATTATGTTGTTACCTGCAGAATTAATGTGTGATGAAAAACAATACATGCGGAACAGTGATTCAGCGAAATTCGAAATAAATATATACTTTTGTGAATGTTGGGTATATGGTGCATATGTATGTATGTGTGTGTGTTTAAAAACATCTTTGCATGGTCATCATGATGACCATACAAAATTGCCGTCATTAGAAGAGTGGCCTCAACATAGGAACGTGTCTTAATAGTAGAGATTAAGTGGGAGTATATAGAACTGCATATGAGGACAAGCTCACGTTCGGTATATATATATATATGTTTGAGAATAAATGCTCCAGATCATATGAAGCCAGTATGCCCTTCAGGTCCAAACACAAACCCTTTGTGTCCTCTTTAGGCTTTAAAGATAACCAGATTAATCACCATTCTAGTTATCCTGTCAGGTGAATGTCCACATAATCGATGTCAGTCATTTTACATATTGGTGTCGAACTGATTGATGGTATTCCTGCCATGTCTTTACACACTGACCACCACTGAGGCAGCCTTACCGATACCTGGGAAGATATTGTACAGGAGAAGCTCATCATGACATATGAGTGTGTTTATTGCAGAATGGTGCGGTTCTTTGTCAAATAACTCTTGTTTATTTATCAAGATGTGAAAAGTATTTTCTTACCTGAATGTGATATAAATATATGTATATATATATGTGTGTGTGTGTGTGTGTGTATCATTAGATAGAGAAGATCTATTATCATACAAGGCTTCGAATGGCTATATACTCGCTACAAGTAGAACGTGGACGATACAATAACATCCCACGGCACGATAGAATATATCCAGCTTATGACTCAAACGCTGTAGAGGATACAAAGCACTTACTCTTGACATGTGAAAATCTCGAAAAGCTACAAGGCGAAATAGTTGACGTTGCAAGGTTGAATTATGGGAATTCTTTTGACATAAAATCAAACAGTGAAAAATTCCAATACCTAATCTAGAGTAATCTAGATATTGTGAGTGAAACTGCACTATTTGCCACACATGCATATGACAATGAGTAATTCGTTTATTTCTGCTAAGGACGCTGGCTATTAAATAGTGGCTTTTCTTGCAGTAACGGTGCTCCATAAACCCTCCCAGACTGGATGTGTATTTTGTAATTTTTATTGTCGAATATAATATGTTGCTCCTTAATATAATGTTATATATAAGGCCCTGCCATAAAAAATGATCATACAATAAGTTAAAACTTCTACATGCATATATAGACATTTCTCGCTAAATGAATTTACAATAGACCCCTTTCACGACAGAGCACATAATTTTGCGTTCATTTCTACCTCACAAAACTTTAGGCACAGCGCAATAAAATATATATGGTTTCATGGTTATCCTCGCAGATAACTAGAAATTTGTAAAATTGTGCAGACCTCCGCAAAGTCAGCTCATCCCCCCCCCCCCCCCATGGCATTGTCAGAAATGCAGCATTTTCTTTAAAAATTCCTGGTTCCGGAATGTGATCCGGGTCACCCCAAAAATTTAATCAGTTGTTCCTTATATCACTGCCGAGCTATCCTGAAAATTTCATAAAATCCGTTAATAACATTTTGAATAGTGTTGCTAAGAGACAGACAGTTTGTGAAAACGAATGTTGGCACTTGAAACAAGGCCATTTTTTTAGAAATGACCCTTTTATCAAACCACGTCATACAGTACCAACATTTCGGCTGAGAGAAATCGGTTAGGAGGTATGGTCACAAAATTGACTGTATTTTTTTTATATCTATAGTCCTATATGGGGGGAAATAAACATCATTGTACTCCACTCTTATTTTTACATAAGATGGATATAAGTATGTTTGTATTTCGATTAATTACGTGCTTACTAAGTGCAGATATGTCCAATACCCAAAATAATTTTCATTTTTTTTAATATGTGCATAAGTTTAGACACAATGAATAGTTTGGATCTGCTTCATAATCTAAGTTTATTTTATTGTTTCTACGATACCTGGATTGTGAAAAGTAAAGCTGGTATTTGAAACAAGGAGAAATGGCTTGTTTTTCAAACCATGTTAAAGTGCCAAGGCTAAAGAAGGCGGAAACTTGGTACATGGTCACTGCAATCAACTTTAACTTCCAAATTACTAGTCGTAGTTACTAATTTTACTGAATTACTAAAGTTTGGTAAAAAGAATATTTATAAACTAATTTTGTATGCCTAATATTCCGTCGGTAGTTTACACATGTATATAAGTCTTTATAATATATGATAGAACTTCTCTCTACTGGACTTGAGATGGACTCGGTGTGCCTTTTCGAGTCCTATAGCCTCGGAGTCCGAACTCAAGTCCTAATCCAGAACCATATATATATATATATATATATATATATATATATATATATAACTGATGAAGTCAAACTAACCGTACTTTAATTTTATATATATATATATATATATATATATATATATATATATATATATATATATAGATATATATATAAGATACAAAGCTGACAGGGATCAAATATGTGCGTGTACATATTAATTTGGTATATAAATTCATTAATATAATGCAATATGACTTTGACAGTTTGCCAATAGCTGTGCAAATTAAAATATATAACAAGAGATTATGAATTAAATATTGGACCGAATAAGCCATTGCATGATGTAATTTGCCATATACATGTGTGATATATAGATAGTTCTGATCCGTTAAATAATCTCACAATTGCTGTATCTGCGCATGTATCTATATGTATATGCGTGTGTATAATGCATGTGGATTAACTTTCTGTACAACCATGCAAGATGAAACCTTGCCTGAGGTAGTCTGATCACCTTACAGCTGACCAATACTGTATTATGTCTCATTCAGTCAACCCAGTAACAGAGTGATTCAAGTCTTTATTGTATATCTTAATGGACAACCTTGGTCAGTCCGTTCAGGTGTATGATGTTGAAATATATATAACATATAGGTCTCCTGCGATACTGCGCATGACAATCAGACCTGGGTTCAATTCAGAGTTTTCAATTTAAATTAAATTAAAATCTTGATGTATGAAACTTCAATTTTTGGAAATGATTCCTATTCATTTCAAATGACTAAGTATTATATTCAAAATCAGGAAAGGAAAGTAAGCAATATGTTAATATACATGCACTTTTCATTGGCAAGTGTGCTGGTATACATTAATGAGTTAACTGTATAGGCCTGTTGCTCGAATATACGTAACATTAGTGAATAAATTTTTTAAACATGACTAGACCACAATTAACGGACATTTTATCGATTCTGTAATTTTGTTTTATAGATTTTATTTATTAATAATGAGTAAGGATGATGTTACAGTTATATTCATGCTGGCCTAATATCAAGGGGGCGTTGAGTCGCCTTTATAACATATAGATTTGTTTTTTTAGTCGTTTTATTAGATTTATTACACTTTGAATACATTGTCTTTCAAATAGAAACCATCAAACTTAAAATATGTCTTAATTAAAAAGGGGGGAAAATGGTACTTATTCTATGATCCTAAGAAAACCATTATGGAAGTTATAGCCAGTTCCAGGAACGCCGTGACTTGCCACTTTCACGCGGTTTGATAAAAAGGCCATTTCTCCGAAATTTCACCTTGTTTCAACTACCAACATTACTTTTCATTGTCTAGGGACCATAGGAAATTATGAAATAACTCAGGTTTTGAAGTAAATCTAAACATTTTATTATGTATAATCTTTTGTAAAAAATGTGCACACTTTCAAAATTTTCAAAATTATTTTGGGAATTTGACATAACTTCTCTAAATATTATAAGAATGTAATTCGTCCCAATACATACACATTTATATCTACCTTGTTCAGAAATAAAAGAAGAGTAAAACTGTGTTAATTTCACGACCATAGGCCTAGTAATTAGGTATTGACAGTCGATTTTGTGACCTGAACTGATTTCCCTCAGCCACAAATTTAATTGGCACGTTGACGCAAATTGATAAAATGGCCATATCTAAAAAAAATGTACCCTGGTTCAACCACCAACATTAACTTTCATACTTTAGGAACCTTAGGAAGCAATTAAATGAACTGAAATTTCGGATAAAAATCACACAATTTATTGTGTCAAAACTTTTGGTTAAAAAATGTGCACACAAAAAAAATTAAAATGATTTTGTTAAATGAATATGTCAGCAAGTAGCTCGTCCAAATACAAACACATTTATATCTATTCTGTTTTGTAATGAAAGAAGTGTAAAATGGTGTTTATATCGCCACCATCGGACTGAATTAAGGAAGTTACAGTCGATTTTATGACCATACCCCCTTAGCCGATTTCATTCAGTCGCAAACTTGGTTCTTTGACGTGGTTTGATAAAAAGGGCCATTTCTCGAAAAAAAATTGCCTTATTTCAAGTGGCAACATTCGTTTTCACAAACTAGGGACTTCTAGGTTTAAGAAAATTATGGCCTAGAAAATCCCTCCTGGGTGGGGAGCTGTATCCTTACTGGCCCCTGGACTTTGTGTGTATGGGTTTGCGATTCTGCCGGCAGGTCAGATTGCACATGATGGCCCAGCCAGTCGATCGCGTGGTTTAAGCCAGGAACGCCGTGAAGCTACGGCCTGTCACAGCGTGTCACTGCGAGTTGGTGGGCGTGTCTTGGGAGCCATGCGCTGACACAGTTCTGTTGCAGCAGCATTCACGCGCCTGGTCTGGCTGGAGAGGTCTCTCGCCGATCGCAAGATGAAGCTGGATGACGCTTTATTAACGCTTGGCGCCCACGGACGCTATCAAATCTGCGTGTACCTGTTGATATCACTGTTTGACAACTTTCCGTCAATATGGCATATGAGCGTTATGGCATTTCTGGGTTACGAGCCTGACCATCATTGTAAGGTAAGTTCAAAACATTTCAATTCGCTATGCTGAGTGGGTAATGTTATCCATGTATGTACATATCCATCATTTCACTGTGAGTGAACGCGGTTGGACCTACATGATGCTGTGAAATATCCCCGTATAACTTGTACAATACCATCACTACATCATTAAAATGGTGGTAGCTCGAGGCCCGCTAACGATCGAATTTGTTCGCCTCAGCTAAAAGTCGAATAACCAGGGCCGGATACTGCATTTCATTGAAGAGCTGGGGGTTACTAGGGTTAATCCATGAAAGGGCAAAAAATATGCTTTAAAAGGAAAATATTTTAATACTTAGTTTTTAGTCAGGATTTTATATCATATAAAGTATCAAAAGATAATTTACCTAAAAACCTGCTGTATAAATGATATTGAAATATTTTACTTTGGTTGTAACTTTGCAGCAAAAGTATGAATGTATTCATTCCCACCATGCGCCCCTAAATCATTGATTTTTTTTTTACAGATTTACACATTTTTTATCGAAATGCATAATGAGTAGCCTTTATTATTATAAGTTTATTAAATTAAAGTACATTTATATTCATTCTGTTAGACCTGCTGATCGTGAAGGCATTCGTTCTTTTGTATTCGTATCTACATGTACCTCCATGGTCAAGGCTAAGACCGTGGGCGTCGTGTGACCCCGGATACCCCGGTTGATAACATTCCATACTCAAGTATTAAATTTTAATGTACTTATCTGTATGTGGGCTCTCTTATCAACTTCATAGTTATCACGCCAACGGCCGCCGCCATCAAGTCATCCTGTCTTGTTACACGCACATGACTTGTGACGCTCATATCAATACAGACCGCATTAAGCGGCCCGCATCCGAACCCCCCCCCCCCCCCCCCCCCCGCCTAAGATGTTGTGGCAAATGATACATTTCTTAAGCCCATGTAAGACAATGCTTTGAAAGATGTCACAGCAAAGTCATCACAAGTTCAGGTGCTACCACCTAATACTTTTTTTAAAAGTATTATACTATTTTTCGGGAAACACTACATTTTATACCTGTTTATACCTGTCTTTTAAAACCAGCCTTACACATGTTTTGTCAATGTTTAATGACTTTAACATTTTATACAGCAAAGATTTGCTGTCACTTGGCCAATATTTGGTAAGAGGACTGGAAATATGAAATACCGTAGACCCCAGCTATAACTCGCCATAGTACTTGAAACATCATAAATAAAGCTTGTGTAGACGTATTACATATGGTAACATTCATTTGACAGTCATAGGATTTGACATTGGTTTCTACTTTTTTCATTCTTTTTAGAAAATTAAAAAGTTTTTCACGCATGTCTTTATACTTTCTTCCCATGAATTCACAGTGGCAGCATTTCAGGTGTTATATTTATTCTCGGTTTTACCACATATATTTTTCTTTCATAACCGTCTAGACAAAAATGTCGCCCCCCCCCCCCCTTTCCCCTGAATCCTGTATCCGCCCCTTAAGAGAGGTTCCCTTAGTGATTAGGAGTCGCTCAAGTTGACATACTGGTCTCTCTGTATCAAAGCTAAAGACGGCTTTCAGATCTCAAAGGGAGATGGCAAGGATGTATAGAGATCAGGATGTATGCCGGAAGTACAAGAAAATACCCCAGCCAATCAGAATACCTCATGAAGTATGCATGAAGTACCAGAAAACACCCAAGCCAGAATACCTCATGAAATATGCCGGAAGTACCAGAAAATACCCACGCTAATCAGAATACCTCATGGTGTATAACTGAAGTATACAAGAAAATACCCCCAGCATATCAGAATACCTCATGAAATTTGCCGGAAGTACTAGAAAATACTCGAGCCAATTAGAATACCTCATGAAGTATTCCCGAAGTACCATAAAATACCCAAGCCAATCTCAATACCTCATGAAGTATGCATGAAGTACCAGAAAACACCCAAGCAAGAATACCTCATGAAATATACCGGAAGTACCAGAAAATACCCACGCAAATCAGAATACCTCATGAAGTATGCATGAAGTACCAGAAAACACCCAAGCCAGAATACCTCATAAAATATGCCGGAAGTACCAGAAAATACCTACGCTAATCAGAATACCTCATGGTGTATAACGGAAGTACAAGAAAATACCCCCAGCATATCAGAATACCTCATGAAGTATTCCCGAAGTACCAGAAAATACCCCAGCCAATCAGAATACCTCATGAAGTATGCATGAAGTACCAGAAAACACCCAAGCCAGAATACCTCATGAAATATGCCGGTAGTACCAGAAAATACCCCAGCCAATCAGAATACCTCATGAAGTATGCATGAAGTACCAGAAAACACCCAAGCCAGAATACCTCATGAAATATGCCGGAAGTACCAGAAAAATACCCACGCTAATCAGAATACCTGATGGTGTATAACTGAAGTACAAGAAAATTTCCCAGCATATCAGAATGCCTCATGAAATTATCCGGAAGTACTAGAAAATACCCGAGCCAATTAGAATACCTCATGAAGTATGCCGGAAGTACCAGAAAATACCTTAGTCAATTGGAATACCTCATGAAGTATGCCGGAAATACCAGAATATACCCGATCCAATCAGGTAACTTTATAACGTATGCCGGAAGTACCAGAAAATACCCCAGCCAATCAGAATACCTCATAAAGTATACCGGAAGTACAAAATATTACCCCAGCCAATCAGAATACATCAGGAAGTATACCAGATGTCCAGATGTAGCAGAATATACCCCAGCTAATCAGAATACCTCATGAAGTATGCATGAAGTACAAGAAAACACCCAAGCCAGATTACCTCATGAAATTTGCCGGAAGTACAAGAAAATACACGAGCCAATTAGAATACCTCATGAAATATGCCGGGAGTACCAGAAAATACCCCAGCCAATTAGAATAACACATGAAGTATGCTGTGTTTACCAGAAAATCCCCCAACTGTCAGAATACCTCATGAAGTATCCACGCAGTACCAGAAAAAAACCTAGCAAATCAGAATACATCAGGAAGTATGCCGGATATAGCAGAAAATACCCTAGCCAATCAGAATAACACATGGAGTATCCCCGAGGTATCACAGTATACCTCAGCTTATCAGAATACGTCATGAAGTATGCTCGAAGTACCGTAATTACCCCGCCAGTCATATACCCCATACAGTATGGCAGATGCACCACAATAGGCCACTCAAATTTTATCCCACGCTGTATACTTTAAGTAGCACAAATTACTCGACCAAAGAAGAATATCGCATGTAGTAAGCCACACGTTCCGCAGTCAGGCCCAGCCAATAAGGGTTGCATCACACAGTGTGCTTTCGTCGGTACAGATGATTTCTCCATCTGGGCAAACCACAACCACTTGAATATGTCCTTAAACTTGGGGCAAGCAACAAGTTCATAATGCTAATATGCAATTTTAATTCAACAGTTATCCTGGAATTTAGGATGATGCGCTAAAGGAGACGTATTCCATGTTTTTCAGGAAATGAAATTTGTCACCTAGAACGTATATGGAGATATGAACCTTTTTTACTGACACGGTACAGGCAGTATCTTAATCTTTCCGTGGACATCAAAATTCTATTTGCACTCTGCCGGAACTACCCCAGTGTGTCCAAGCCAATCAGAATACCACGTGCGGTACGCGCCTATAGGCCGTAACCAAAATAGATTGTTCAGCCCAAGGTTTCCCCGTCTCCATAGGTATAACTTCGTTTATAAAAAAGCACTTAATTCTGTGTTTATTGTCACTTCATATAATTTTAGACACTGTACAATAAATGTAGCTTTTCTTGGTCTTGATATAATTATAATATATTTGTACCAGGCTGGACAATATATAACGGAACTTAAAACTAGCATTAGAAGTTTCTGTAACTGAAACCTGCCCACACTGGAGAGATTAGGAACTTGATCCCAGGGAAACTACAGTAATGGTTTCCTCCGTTACGCACACCCCTTGCATACAGGCATACACACACACAAACAGGGCAAAACCTTTATATATTACATGATATACAACGTGAAAACAAAACCAAAAAAATCACTAAAATACATCATATGTATAAAATAGATACATGGCACTCGTCCTCACCGTATCTCTCAGATGGGGAGAGACCAAAGCGCCGCATTTACAGAGGAAGTCACCCTAACAGAGAAAATGTCGTACCAAAATAGATTGTTCAGGGTTGTTATAGTTTGTGTCGCTTTACCATGGTTGACATGGTTATCAAGATCTACGACAGTACGGTGAGAGTTTCCAGGAGCCCGATGTGGAAGAAGCCATATCTAGTTTTCTTTACACTAAATGCCAATATACCGGATATACCGATGGTTCAGCAGTATATTTTTTCTTCCCAACGGAGTCTAATTATCTGTATCAATGACAACATATATAGGTGGCATTTCATCTCTCCATGCCACACAAGGAATTGTGTGCCCAAACGTAATAGGACAGATCTGTCCAACAGTCCGTATACACTCTCACCGTACTTTAGCGCTTGATAACCATGCTAACCATAGTCAACGATATATACTTTTACAAAGCCTGGGGGTACTTTTATCGGCCATTGTTGTTATGGGACGTCCTCAGTATTATTATCTGGCTTCTCATTACCTCTATCGAGGGATTATATCTCTGTTTATGTCTCGATATGGATGATGATGTATTTTACTATTTTACACCAAAATTATATACATGAGGGAAATGAGGGAAGGAAGGGAAAGAAAGATGTTCCTATATCTCTTATGGTTATTATAGCAGTAAGTCACATAGTTTTCGGATGTAAACCTTTTGAAAATGATTATTTTTTTTCACAATAGTATACCTTCCTAAAATGTGTGGATATTTATCATGTTTTTGTATTTTATATGAATATAAACAACTTTAGTTGCATGTGTCTTTTATTTAATGCTTAACGTGCATTGTTATAAAAAAAGTTTATTATTTTTGCACCGTGTTTTGAGATTAATAACGTATTTAACAATAATTTAATCACAATTCTCTATGGACAATGGTTGATACAGGAGGGGTCGTTTGATATGTGGTTGGTTTCATTTACACGAGGTTTAATTTTTGCGATTTTCACTGTCAGTGTTAACCGGGGGTTTCAGTCTCTCGGTTTCACCATATATAATGTAAAACACACATAATATATACATAATTATATATGAATTATTTAATATGCACACACTATCAAATAATTTGTCGAGTATAATGGAGCAAAAAATCATTCGTTATGATGATATATCAGTATTTTGTCTTCGATGCTATAGGCATGGATAACGTTCTAAAATTACAAATGAGTCTATACAATCAACATTTCTATTAAACACGGAGATCTGGAGAATATCGCTCATCTGAAACCCACGCGAAGAAGAGGCAAAACAGAGTATATGTAATATTGCGTGTCTTAGAAACCCTGGGCCGTCGTGTAGTTCCCCTGTCACGTGGATAGGAGTAAACATAACACATCCAGTAATCACCGGGACTGCTAACGTAAACACGTCACAGCCTGTGATGTGGACATCCAGTAATCACCGGGACTACTAACGTAGACACGTCACAGCCTGTGAAGCAGACATCCAGTAATCATCGGGACTGCTAACGTTAACACGTCACAGCCTGTGAAGCAGACATCCAGTAAACACCGGGACTGCTAATGTAAACACGTCACAGCCTGTGAAGCAGACATCCAGTAATCACCGGGACTGCTAACGTAAACACGTCACAGCCTGTGAAGCAGACATCCAGTACTCACCGGGACTGCTAACGAAAACACGTCTCAGCCTGTGAAGCAGACATCAAGTAATCACCGGGACTGCTAACGTAAACACGTCACCGCCTGTAAAACAGACATCCAATTTTGCTTTTAGACGCATTTAGGGATGATATACAGCTACAGCGGTAACGGAGTCTCTGTGGCCCCGTTTGTGGAAACTCCATTCTCACCGCTCAGCATGGCTTTTATATGCATATATAATATATATATATATATATATATACATGATCACTTTGAAAACAGTTGTGATAGCCCGTTGACTCTCTCTCTCTCTCTCTCTCTCTCTCTCTCTCTCTCTCTCTCGTACCCCCCCCCACCCCGAAACATTTGTCCGTTTTGCACCCGATAAAATAGTCACTATACAAGTGTGTATACAGGGATCCCAGGAAGGTGTGTCATATATTATTAGCCGTGAATACACGACATGTTCATGAATCTCACCATGTGCCGCTCATACGCGACCCTCTTACATGGGAACACTTTATATCTGAATGCTCTAATGCCTCATATGGTAAAATACGTTTTCGCCTTATTTCCTCTACATTAACCTCTTAAATTAACACTGCTGTATCAGTTTAATTTTCATATATGAATGTGATTTTCATATATATATGAATGTAAAATAAAAAGGTTAAGACCGTTAGACCGTGACAGAATACTTTATTCTTCTGATATAATTGTCTTTGGTTTATGCACAGAGATACCAGAATATTTCGTTATAACAATTTCTTTGATTATGAACGGAGATATCTGCTGAATATTTCCTTAAAGTGTAGGTAAAGCCTCTATGAGAACACAGGTGAGATTGTCCTATACGAACTTTTACTTAGGCTGCCAAAAGGGGAGGGTCTGACGTGACTCTATATATATATATATATATATATATATATATATATATATATATATATATATATATATATATATCTGTGTGTGTGTGTGTGTGTGTAGGTAGTTATTTATGTATATAAAATAAATTAATCGAGGACAAGTGTGAAGAGTGGAAGTTCAGGTTACCGTTACCCTCACCAGTGTTATTGTAAGGTGAGGGTTAGCCATGTTCTGGTTCCGTAGAGGACGCCGGCATGAATGTTGAATTTATGGCTTAGTGATTGCTGTGAATGGACGATTCAGGCTTAACACGTGGTTTGTCTGCACAGGGCTTCATGCGAAATGGAGCGAGTTTGGAAAAAGCTGCTGGTGACCCAGTGGCCACGTACTCGAGCAGGTCAGGGGAGCAGCCCGTGTGCTTGTATTAACATCAAACTGTGTTTATCATGTACACAGGTACTACACAAGTCCTACTCATTTACACTTGCCGATATAATTATTTCGTCAGATTTATTTGTGTTAAGATATTACACATAAATGACACCTTTATGTGTATCTGATTTATACAATACCCATATATTACAATGCTTTCCTTGCTGATCAGCCACCTAACATGCTGAATAAAACAGTGTGTTCCAAATCAGGACAGTTAGTTTGATTTTGGTACAATGGGGCATCATGACTCGGGGGGATTGATACCTGAAGAGGTTAATGCCTTATTTTGTAAATTAGCATTACATATACACCGTGCATACATATACACCGTGCATATATATAGCAATACGTTTTCGACTAATTGCCCTTCAACAGCCTCTACGACTAAACAACCATACCGCCTTAAAGGGGCCCAATCAGCTATATGACCTTTATAATTTAAAGGTGATCCCTTGGCGTTTTTATATTTAAAAAAATACGCGTGGATATCAGCGCATACAGGTTGCTTTTTTTGTTAAAATATGTGACGGCCCGCCAAAATAATCAAAACAAATTCAACAAGGGCATCTGGGAGCAAGTCAGATAAGCCAGATCTTTGCAAATGGCGTTATGCAACAAGTGACCTTTCTGCCTCCCCATATATGCAGCCTACCACCTTAGGTTACATGTTTTTCACGTTTTTCAACATTGCTTGTTTACAAATATGTTGTTGATAAGCAAGTTCATACATCCTTCACAAAAGCCTTACAAGAACTTTTCACAACCAAAAGTACCCTAAGATCATGTTTATGAATGATAAAAACCTGTTTGATTAGAGATGACGGAATACTTTTCTCCGGATATAAGATTTGTGTTATATTTATAGGATGAACGCGTACAATTTGTGGTTCACATTTAAAGAAAACAGATAGAGTACTTCAAAAGTTGTTGGATTAAAAAAAATCCTGTATATCGCCAGATTTTAATCTTGAAGGTCAAGGTTACAGGTTTTTTAGCTCAGCTGACTGTAAGTCAACTGAGGTATAGGAATGGCGCTTTGTCCATCGTCCGTCCGGCCGTCCGGTCGTCCGGCCGCCCGTTAGCAGGGCATAAATCGTAACTGCTGGTCCAAGAAACTTCTAAGTGAACATCCAAGGAGGATAATAAAAAATATCCTTGGAAACCTGAAATTAGGTCACTGTGACCTATATCCTCCGACCTATATCCTCCGAGCTATGGGGCTTGAAAGTACCCCCCAGAATAATAAAAAATATAATACAAAACCTCCAATATATTGTCAATTAATGCATGGATAGTCATGAATCTTGCCGTGAATATTGACCATGACTAGTTTTGTCAGTTCCCGAAAAGTGGTGGCGCCATCTGTATTTTTTGTTATTTTAACGAATATTTTTCAATTTTTTACTATAAAATGACAAAAATCATGTCAGTTTCTCAGCTGTAATTACATCTAGTGTCCCAAAACCTGCTGTGTCTATTGATCACAAGTGGATGCCATATATTTATCACCCTGTCTGTCTTTCTATCTGTTTGTCTCTCCATCTGTTCATCCGTCCTTCCACACAAAGTTGTTTCCAGATGAAAACTCCAGGTTGTATTGACTCATGGATTTCAAACTTGACTTACATATGGCCCACGACTAAAGCTAGAATTTAAATGACTTTGGGGTCACGAGGTCAAAGGTCAAGGTCACATGACTCACTTATTTAAAAAGATTATGGCTGCATTTCAAGTCAAGCTTTATATCCCAAACTTTCCATTTTGCGCATTTAGCTGTCTTGCCACTATGGGAAGAGCATAAATGACTTTGGGGTCACATGGTCAAAGGTCAGGGTCACAGGGGCCATCTGTTCACAAATTAGTTTCCAGATGATAACTCCAGTTTAGTTTGACATATTGGTTTCAAACATAACTTATATAAAACTCACCACTAAAGAAAGAACCTTGTCGATTTTGGGGTCCAACGGTCATAGGTCGAGGTCACAGGACCAACTTCTTTAAAAAGAATGCATATGCATTTGAAGCAAAACTTTTCATCCCAAACCTTCCATCTTCAGGATATTGCTAACCTGCCAATAAGGGAAGATTCTGTTCAGTTTTGGGGTCATGAGGTCAAAGGTCAGGGTCACAGTACCCACTTATTTAGAAAGATTGTGGATGCATTTTAAGCCAAACTTTTCATCCAAAACCATCTTGCACATATAGCTGAGCTGCCAATCGGGGAAGAACCTGATTGATTTTGGGGTCACAAGGTCAAAAGTCATTGTCACAGGGGCCCATCTGTTCACATATTTGTTTCTGGATGATAACTCCAGTTTGGATTGACATATTGGTTTCAATTTTGTCTTATATATGACCTACCAATAACCACCATCATCTTCCAGATGTTGTTCACCTGCCAACAGTGGAAGTAACTTATGGATTTTAGGGTCACAAGATCAAAGGTCAAGGTCATGTGGGCCATCAATCCGCATATTAGTTTCCAGATGATAACACCAGTTTGGTTTGAAATATTGGTTTCAAACTTGACTTATATATGGCTCACCACTAAAGTAAGAACTGTTGATTCTGGGGTCATGAGAACAAAGGTCAAGGTCACAGGACCCACTACTTTAGAAAGATTGTGGATGCATTTTTAGCCAAACTTTTAATCTCAATCCATCCATCATCAACGTGTGGTGCACCTGCCAATAGGGGAAGTTTCATTTTGATTTTGGGGTCACAAGGTCAAAGGTTAAGTTCACAGGGCCCATCCATTCACAAATTGGTTTATGGATGATAATTCCAGTTTGGGTAGACAGGTTGGCTTCAAACTGATCACATGACCTGAAAAACATATATCCTTATAGACAAATGCAGCTGAGCGTCGAGACCCATGGGTCCCTAGTTAACTGTTTCGATAATTTATCAAGTTGACAACTTTCAAGGTCAAGACCACGTTCTTTGTAAAGGACATAACCCCAAATCAAAAACACAATAATCCATATCCATGCATGTTCATAATATATATGAAAGAAATATGTTCGTTATTTTTCACTCATAACGCTCTGAGTACTAGGCGGTAATGATGGGGTATTAAAATCCACATAAACAAGAAAATGATAATAGATAGTGCCACCAGTCAGATATGCATGACAAAGCTATCAAGGGTCTTCAATTTTTTTACCAATCCATCCAACCTATCTTTAAATATTTAAGACTTTGTGTGATTTTCACCCGAAAATGGACCTATTTACGGTCAAGCCCTTTGTAAAGATCATTAGCCCATTTTATAGGCTTCGTCCTCCCACTTATATCTATGTGCATGTCAGGTTTTTATGAAGATACGTGAAAAATTGCATGAGTTATACCGCTCACAAAATTCTTCTGCGGCGGCGGGACCGTGCTAAAACCATAGTATCTCCCGACTTTGTCTGGGATACAATTAGGAATTTTGATTAGGTGTAATATACCTTTTGGGGTCCACCAAAGTTTATGCCAGCCGAGACAATAAATGCTGTCTTACAGCCATTACAATACATGCTGTCTTACAGCCACTACAATACATGCTCTCTTACAGCCGCTACATTGCATGCTGTCTTACGGTCGTTACAATGCATGCTGTCTAACAGCCACTACAATACATGCTCTCTTAGTCTTACAGCCGCTACATTGCATGCTGTCTTACGGTCGTTACAATGCATGCTGTCTTACAGCTGCTACAATGAATGCTGTGTTACAGCAGCTACAATACATGCTGTGTTACAGCTGCTACAATACATGCTGTGTTACAGCTGCTACAATGCATGCTGTGTTACAGCAGCTACAATACATGCTGTGTTACAGCTGCTACAATACATGCTGTGTTACAGCTGCTACAATGCATGCTGTGTTACAGTTGCCACAATACACGCTGTCTTACAGCTGCTACAAAGCACGCTGTCTTACAATCGCTTCGATGCACGCTGTGTTACAGTTGCTACAAAACATGCTCTCTTACAGTCGCTTCAATGCATGCTGTCTTACAGCTGCTACAATACATGCTGTGTTACAGTTACCACAATGCATGCTGTCTTACAGCTGCTACAATACATGCTATCTTACAGTTTCAATAATACATGCTCTCTTATAGTCGCTTCAGTGCATGCTTTCTTACAGCTGCTACAATACATGCTGTGTTACAGTCGCTTTAATAGATGCTGATTTACAATACAGTCGCTCATTGCATGCTGTCTTACAGTTGCCACAATACATGCTCTCTTAGTCTTACAGTCGCTTCAATGCACGCTGTGTTACAGCCGCTACAATGCATGCTGTCTTACAGCCGCTACAATGCATGCTGTCTTACGGTCGTTACAATGCATGCTGTCTTACAGCCGCTACAATGCATGCTGTCTTACGGTCGTTACAATGCATGCTGTCTTACGGTCGTTACAATGCATGCTGTCTTACAGCTGCTACAATACATGCTCTCTTAGTCTTACAGTCGCTTCAATGCACGCTGTGTTACAGCTGCTACAATGCATGCTGTGTTACAGCTGCTACAATACATGCTGTGTTACAGCTGCTACAATACATGCTGTGTTACAGCTGCTACAATGCATGCTGTGTTACAGCCACTACAATACACGCTGTCTTACAGCTGCTACAAAACATGCTCTCTTACAGTCGCTTCAATGCATGCTGTCTTACAGCTGCTACAATACATGCTGTGTTACAGTTATCACAATGCATGCTGTCTTACAGCTGCTACAATACATGCTATCTTACAGTTGCAATAATACTTGCTCCCTTACCGGCGCTCTGATGCTTTTTTTCGTACAGCTGCTACAATACATGCTGTGTTACAGCTGCTACAATACATGCTGTGTTACAGCTGCTACAATACATGCTGTGTTACAGTTACCACAATGCATGCTGTCTTACAGCTGCTACAATACATGCAATCTTACAGTTGCAATAATACATGCTCTCTTACAGTCGCTTCAGTGCATGCTTTCATACAGCTGCTACAATACATGCTGTGTTACAGCTGTTACAATACATGCTGTGTTACAGCTGCTACAATACATGCTGTGTTACAGTCGCTTTAATAGATGCTGATTTAGAGATTTACAATACAGTTGCTCATTGCATGCTGTCTTACAGTTGCCACAATACATGCTCACTTACAGTCACTCCAGGGTGCTCTCCACTCGTTGATTGTTCTTGATTCAGCAAAGAATATAAAGCTATAATGACTGTGGAAACATTTGGAAATTTTTTTTAACGGTTACATCACCCTAACACTTTAATTATCGTGATCATTGTTAATATTGTTCCCCAGGGGTAGGGCTATTTCACCTGAGCTGAGAGTTGTATATACAGCAAGCCATTATATATGTAAACCCAATAAAGAGGCGACAAGAAACGTGAAACTCTTTGGTGTAACCCAAACCATGCATAATGGTTCGAGATTTATTTGAGCTGAAACCAGTCTTTCACATGTGATTATTTCAAGATCTGAAAGATTCAAACCTATTGTGTTCATGACTTAAGAGACAGCTTCATCTGTAAAACTGATGAAAAGTATTGCCTCATTGAAATCTGCTATGGTAATATAAACCTTAATACATCTGTCATTTTCTAATCACACTATCTGGGTCGAATAATATTATTCTTAAATTGACAACTGTCTCTGACCTAAATTATTACATTTTTTATGTATAGTCCCGCCCATGAGGTATGAGACCTTGATGTTGATGGTGATAAAAAAGATGTTCATTATTTAAAAAATACTGTTAAAAAGCGCCTTACGTAAGTTTTCTGTTCTCCATGCGTTTCATATTTTAGCATTTTATAAAGTTATACTTTTTACCCATCTATGCTGTAACGTGGTCCTGGGCGATTCAGAGTAAACTGACGAATGCGTATCATCCCCGTATGCGTACATCACGATTAAAAAAAGAATCGGCCCATCCATTATTAGCCACTTTGCGAAATTATATGAATCTTTGTAAATTCATAAAAAAATTAATAGCTTTTTATAGATACAGCGACCACCCATTCATCCGGCATCTGGCCGTCGAATAAGACGGCACAAATCTTAATCATTGGTCCTAGAAAATTGGGACGGGTCCTAGAGATTTCTCCATGGAAACTTGAAATTAAGTCACAGTTATTGAGCATGTTTGCACACAAAAAATATCTCTTGTGGATACAAAAGCTCTATTATTTCAAATTCTCAAAATTTACTGCATAAGTTGCTATAAATATTGCTTTGCATATGGATAATGGGCAGTTTCATCAAGCGCGTAACTCCTGTTTTACTCTTGACTTGAGACCGTCAATTGACAGTCATCGTGTCTGCATCTCAGCTGTAGTTTCATCAATTGTTCTGAAACAAGGTACGTTTATTGATCACGACTGGTTTTCTCAGTAGTATCAGACTGTGGCGCTACCTGTATTTTTTAAATATTTTTCATGCATTTTTACGTGTATTTGTTAATAACAGTCCTGAAAACGTCCATACTTGTTGATCATAAATTGTTTCATCATTTGCTGAAGATTGGTAGCGCCAACATTTTTTTTTTATTTTTACGCATTTAACCGGAATTTTAAACTTTAAATGAGCGCAATCATGTCAGTCCTCAGCTCTAGGTTCATCGTATGTCATGAAATTTGGTATGCTTATGATACTAAAACATGAGTGGTTATCCCTTTGAAACGAAGTTGCACGTTCTTGCGTCCGTCTGAAATTCAGTCTGAATACTGGCCGACTTTCCGTACGTCTGAATTCCGATATTGGATTGTGAACAAACTATTTGACCAAAGCCTTCTTCTTTCACATATGGTTCGCCTGCCAACAGGGGAAGGACCGTTTCGATTATATGGTCACAAGGTTAAAGGCCTAGGTCACAGGACATTCTTTAAAAAGCTTGTGCATGGACGCGGATTTTACGGCAAACCTTTATCCTAACCATCCATTTTTTACATATAACTCGCCCACCAATAAGGGAATATTCAAATAATGTGCCTCATGAACACATTATCCGTCAAAAAAAGTAAATTTAACGAAATTAACTCAACTATTTTTTTTTTCGTTTATAAGTACATAATCATTTGCAATTATATGTGTATTATGTTGTTTTTAGATGATGAACATATTGGTGCTGTAACCTTTTAATTGCACATGCAGGAACAGATTACCAATACCAAAGCAT
Organism: Sipunculus nudus; assembly: GCA_026874595.1. Classification (NCBI taxonomy): domain Eukaryota; kingdom Metazoa; phylum Annelida; class Sipuncula; order Golfingiida; family Sipunculidae; genus Sipunculus; species Sipunculus nudus. Next base: position 52,161,586 of record CM049312.1, read on the forward strand.
CAATCAGCCGAGCGTCATGATGTCCCTTTATCAATCGTGGTAAAAGATGATACTTTTTTCAGATTAATGAGGGCTTTAAAGCACAATACCAAAAAACACAAACTCTCAGGATGAACCCATATCATAATAGTTGAGGAGTTGAGTATTTCAAGAAGATTATGGCCACCAAATAATAAAATTGTCACTAGAAAAACCCGCATGGTTTTGAAATTACGGAACATAAGAGACATGAGATGCCGTTTTAGAGAGAAAAGCATAAAAAAACATACTGGAAGTCAAATAAGATGTATCTCATATGAATATGGTACCTGTTATAAAAACTGGGTTATACAACATTAAAGAAAGCCATCATTATTAGGTTGCCTTATATGTCAGTTTTTCAGAACAACTGCTGAATGACTAAATATCTGTTAGAACGTGTGAATCTGTCAAATGAGGAATAGCACTTTTAAACCTGCCATTTGATCTATCTTTCATAAACATGAAGCACCGCCGGACTTTGCTTTCTGTCAGATTTTGATTTGTGCCTTGATGAGTTTCATACAGCAGTAATGGCACATAAACGACTTGCAGCCGTTAGATACCTAACACATTTACATTTGGCAAAACTACTTATCTATTCATGCAATGATTGGTTGTTCATTGATGAGATATTCTTCAATGTGATAATTTAACTATGATATTATGCCATACACGCGCAAATATAGTTATTAAGGTTATTTTTGCCTAAAGATTGGGGGGAAAGTCAGACAAGGTTTAAAAGCAGGTGTGAGTCATGTCCAGTAAAAGTTTATGCTGTCATTTGTCAAAGTTTGAGAAGACTGATATATTTTAATTTTGAGAAACAGACACCCATTTAAATGTAGGGTTGAGTCAAGAAGACAAAGAAATCAATGCTGAGAGATGGTTGATGTTTCTTTGACTGGTGTCCTGTGACTGTATACTCTGAGCGAAGCATTTATAAGAAAATCTCATCTCTGGCAATCATTGGCAAGCAGAGAGATGAGCTGACCCTTTCAAGCAAATATTGTTAGAAAAAGACAAAGTGTAAATTCTTGGCACTTGTTTTTAATATCAGCCATACAGATCCAATGTTATAAATGAATTTCAAAGAAATGAAGTGAAACGGTGGGCCATTGGTTGATTATATTGATAGTTGGACCTTGATAAGTATAGGGCGAGGTACTACAGTAATCTCCATTGCTGTTGAAATAATAGAGTTGAGAGACTGATGACAGGATATAACGGATTACAACCACATGATGTTCACGAATTCAACATTTTAAAAAAATAATTTGTCATTTCAGGTATGATGCATTTAATTGATTTATCATATTTGATTAATATTAGAACCAGTCATGTAGACACAATTTCAATCAGTGTGTCATTTTCTTTGACCAAACCGTATCGTGGCGTGTTGGAAGAAATATTCAGGCAGCTATTCAAACGTTGTGGAACTGCTCTTCAGGGGCGGGTCCAGGATATAGGAAAAAGGGGGGGGGGGGTCCAACCCAGGAAGACTAATGACAATACCTAAAAAAAGTTCCCAGGTCCGGGAGAGGGCGGGGGGGGGGGGGGGTGTCCAGGCAGCAGAAATAGGTCTGAACCCTTTAAAAAATGGTAGGGTGGCTGAAAAGGGGGGGGGGGCGACCCCTCCCCTTCACCCGCTTCTGCTCTTGTATATACAGGATTTCTATGACAGAAGCCTGGAGGTATGGCATGCTTGTCTAAGCTTTTACTAGATCTTTACTTGTGTATAATATAAAACTGTTGAGATATATAGGAATATAGCTGACAGTGGCCTGTTGTTCTCGGTGTCGACGCCACTGACCAGCACCTTAAACGTGCTGAGACTGATATGCTGCAGGCCCTGTGATTAAGTTGCTGATTTAGTAAATCTTGTCTAGGATTTCACCAGGGTACAGTAGTAACGATATAATACTGTGCGGTGCTCTTGAAAACAGTGCTGCATTTCTTGATAATGGCGCTGATTTGGCGGGAGTTTCCAGGAGACGGCATGCGTGAACCAGTTCGATTACTGACAGTCAGGGAATCGGGATGCGTTACCGACCAGCACAGCTATGGTAACCTAATTATGTTTTTTATACCCGTAAAGCTGCTCCAGACACCGGGCTAACTGACAAAATGTTGGCAAGGACCTATTTCTGTAAAAGTCTCTAATGAATCTAATAAACCGCCAATCAAAGATTTAACGCTAGTCCAATTGGCTGTATCTGTTTTGATAGGGAAAGGTTTACGGATCAATACCTATACCAGTGCATCACGGATACTGTATATATGATAACACATTCTGTCAAAGCACAAACCAGACACTCTCTACATGGTAACATACTGTCAAAACAAAAACCAGAGACTGTCCACATGAAAACTCACACATCCACGGCACAAACAAGACGTCTGAATAAAGCCAACAACTGTAACACATTTGACCGGATAGAACCAGAAACACGCAAGTTATAGGGGAAACCAAACATAATCAGGACAAATATTTTGGTCACACTGATACATTGCATCAGATTTAAAATGACTAATATAAAGATACAGAAGAAATAATTAAATATTTATGAGAGCTCAAAGAAGCAGCTAACAAAGTTAGAAATAATGCGAATAACAAGGCAGTCACACGTATTTATTCATTGCCTTTCACCTTCTTGTCATTTCACCTTACACAACAAATATGGGAACATTAAACTTGCGTTTAAAAAAAATCGTTTTGTAAATCCCCAAACCAGAAAAAAAGTAGGTGATCTGCTTGGGCCCTATCTGGCTCACAAGCTAGAGGTTGATTCTCCATCTAATCTAATATGGAACAAATGTAACACCGCAAAGTTAGCATGTACATGTAGTCAATGGAATCACCATATTATCTCCTCTTGACATCTATGCGGGCCAATAATATACATTTATAAATTTATAGCTTAATTTACCAGGTAATTATAACTATTTCCAATTAACTACTGTAATGACATATGTACAGTTCTGTTTGTCTGAAAAACGTGTAAATAAATATCTGTAAAACGAACAGTGAAGATAGTGTCCACCGGCGATGATGCATTGGATACGTGGTATCTTGCGCCATCCTCTGACATTAGAGAGTCTACCACCAGCGTACTAGCGTCAGAGTGCCTTTACATCTTGCAACAAGGACCACACTGTAAGGCTCGATAAGGATGCAAAGAATTTAAATTTTAGCTCAGATTACTGAAAGTCATCTGAGCTGTAGCGATCACTCTTTATCCGTCGTCCGTCTATCAGTTAACAGAGCACAAATCGTAACCGCTGACCCTAGAAGCTTCTAAGTGAACATCCATGGAGGCCAGTAGAAAATCTCCTTGGACACCTGAAATTAGGTCACTTCGACATATATCCTCCGAACTATAGGCCTGGTAGGTATCCCCAGAAAAATTAAAAATTTTATATAAAACCCTCCAGTATCTTTAATATTGATGCATGAATTGTCATGAATATTGCCTGGGATATTGAGCATGACTAGTTTTGTCAGTTCCCGAAATTGGTGGCGTCACCTGCATTTTTTCTAATTTTCCCCATTTTTTTATATTTTGGAGACCATCAAAAGACAGCAATCATGTCAGTTTCTCATCTATGGTTTCATCTATAGTGTCCTGAAACCTGGTTTGTTTATTGATCATAAGCGGGTTCCCTATGGTAATCACCCTGTCCTTCCGTTTGTTCGTCCGTCTGTCTGTCAGTCTGTCCATCCTGAATTTTTTCCAGATGATAATTTTAGTTTGGATTGACATATGGATTTCAAACTTGTCTTGTGTATGCCATGCCCACACAAAGCAAGAACCCTTATGATTTTTTTGGCTCATGAGGTCAAATTTGAAAGTCACAGGAAACCCACTTATTTAAAAAGATTGTGGAAGCATTTTAGCCGAAATTTACATCCCAAACCTTCCATCTTGCGCATATAGCTGATCTACCTATAGGAGAATTAGGGGTCACAAGGTCAAAGGCCAAAACCACAGGGGCCATCTGTCTACATATTAGTTTCCAGAGGATAACTCCAGTTTGGTTTGACATATTTGTTTCAAACTTGAATTATAAATGACCTACCACTAAAGTAAGAACCCTATTGATTTTAGGGTCATGAGGTTTCAAGGTCAAGATCACAAGACCTATTTCTTTGAAAAGATTTTTTATGCAATTTAAGCAAACTTTTCATCACAAACCTTCCATCTTCCAGATATTGATCACCTGCCAATAGGGAATATTAATTTTCATTTTGGGGTCACAGTGTCAAAGGTCAAGGTCACAGAGCCCATAAATTGAATAATTAGTTTATGAACGATATCTCCTTGTTTGATATACAGATTAGCTTCAAACTTTATTTTCTGTTAAACTTGACCCACCACAGAAGTAAGAATCATTTTGATTTCTGAGTCCAAAGGTCAAAGATGAATATCACAGGTCCCGCATCTTTAAAAGATTGTGGATGCATTCAAAATAAAACTTTTCATCAGGTTGGATGACAGTTGCAGTGCATTCCCGGTATGGCTTGTATCACGACAAGGGTTAGGTTTACCATACCAATATAAATGCCTACTGAGTCGTGTATTCACGGCTACGTCTTGTCGGTCCCGGAGGGGAAAAGTGGAACAAGACCAGACCAGGAGTTCCCTTCGGTTAAACAAGCTGTGCCCTTAATTGTCATATACGTGTCAGGTACGTACACCTTATTCGATAGCTTTAAGGGGGTTGTCAACATTTCAGGAGGCCATCATCCTGCGATTCAGAATGCATGCATGGGGCCGGCCCCTAGGCTTATGGTAATCCAAATAGTGGTCCCTGTTTTAACTTACCACAAATGTATATGTATGGACACTCTCTTCAGATCTTATTTTTGGGTGTGGTAAATTGAATACGAGTGGGGAAAAAAAACTTAGCTTACATGGTTCAGTGTTCGTTTCATTTACGTTGAGTGATGCTCAGCTTTGAGAAAGGGTCTCTGCATATCGTCGTTCCACAGGTCGGAAGCAGGACACCGAAGATAACCGTTTTGTCTCTAAAGTTCTCACTTTGAAGCTACATTGGTCTTGGACCCTAGTGTTTCACTGAAAAGCAGAAAGCAGCTGTAATAACAATGAAATTTGAGGTAATCGGTTGCATGGAATGCCTTGACATTTGATGTGCTTGGTATGGTATCTACTAAAGGTTAATATTTTGCTATTTCATCTCTATCGTTTAACAGTTTTATCTTAATTTAGTACGTAATGGTTATTTTTTTACTTATCTATCTTTTTTATTTTTTTTTGCAGGAGCTGGAGGAGATGGCAACTGACATCTGTTTCAGTATTTATTGTTTCTTTAAATATTCGGTCGGAACAATAAATTGAATTTTCCTCGTGTTGCGGTATAATCCCGTACCTTCGGAAAACTGATAATGTTTCTTAACGTACGTGGACAATTTATTGATTTATGAGATTATATTTTAAAAAAATTGTCTTCTTCAGTAATATTAATTGTAGCTGTGAAGTACCTTGCTAACAATAAGAGATTTCAAAACATTACAATGTCACTTTTTTGTTGCTCATACCCAAAGTTCCCATATGATATTAGTGTCATCAGCTGCACATAAGCTCCATGGCCAATAGATTACTTGTTTATTTTATTATCCAAACAGGGTTGGGTGGGTTCCCCTTATATCTTGACTAGTTCTTATTGACTCACACCCTGTGGTCAGTACGACATGTCAGGTAAAGGGACCTAATCACCTATAAAGCATATTGAATTAAAACGAAAAATAGCTTCTTCCCTTTAAATAAATTTTTACCTGCCAAAATATTGCCCTGAAACCAATTGCTTACTCCTGTAAACGAGTGTTAAAAACAGTGGACGGGGGCAGTCACAGGTGTTTACAAAAAACACGTGTCAATCAGGAGATGCCCTTACTGACATGGTCCAAAAAATGTAATACATGTTCCCGCTGGCTGAAACATCGCGTGTTGCGGCTCACAATCGGATCTCTGGTCACGCGGTATTGTTATGGTAAACAGACACACGTGGACGGTGTTTATCCACACACAGAGCCAAAAACAAGGTGTTAAACAGCCGTATGCGAGGTACTGTGACTGTGTGTTGGTATGGGTTTCCTAGGAACTTTTGTATAAAGCAAAACTGAACGGATAGTGTGAAAGAAAAGGCATTATATTGTTCTTGATCATGTCCCTCCAAGGTTTGCACACTGTAAGAGCTTTAGTGAGTGCTCCGTTTGTCCTATGTCACTACGTCTCGTAAACTTTCAGGATACACAATTGCGGGACTTTACCCTTAAATGTATAGGGGAAAATGTTCGCTTTGTTAAGGTCGAAACAGGCAGTTGTCGAGGGTTCTCTGATTTCTGGTAGATATGCTGATTTCGTGAAAAGGAGAAAAACATCCGTCAGTGACTCGCTGATACAGACAGACTCAGACAGCTGGCTCGCTGAGCTGACAGGATCTTTGGGGCCAGTCAGGGTATCGTCTCTCCTCTGACACTTAATCGGAATTCTCTGACACTTTATTTTTGTCACCTGACATTTGTTATTTGGTCACTGACATTTGACCTTTGTCCTCTGACATTTGATCTGTATCCTCTGACACTTTATTTTTGTCACCTGACATTTGTTATTTGGTCACTGACATTTGACCTTTGTCCTCTGACATTTGATCTGTATCCTCTGACACTTTATTTTTGTCACCTGACAGTTGTTATTTGGTCACTGACATTTGACCTTTGTCCTCTGACATTTGATCTGTATCCTCTGACACTTTATTTTTGTCACCTGACAGTTCATATTTGGTCACTGACATTTGACCTGTGTCCTCTTACATTTATTCTGTATCCTCTGACACCTGATCTGTATTCTCTGGCACTAGATATCTTTATCCTCTGTCCTCACTCTGCCAAATGCATTACTTTGTGTTTATTTATCGTTGTCCTTACTTCGGATGACGTTGAGATTTATTCGGTTTCTCACCATTATGCCTGGCCCCTAGGCTAATGAATATCCTATTTTAGTTACTATTCGCTCATAGGAATTACGTATTGTTCGTGTATATTTTCGAGGTTTCTGTTTGTCTTCTTGTTATTTTTGTACTATTTACTACACTACTCGGGCAGTGGTTATACACCGCAGTCCAAGTCCCCTTCTTTTTAGTTGCTGCTTTGATTAGCCAAGGATCAGACCATCGAGTCGTAGATTTAAAACTTGCAGTTGGATGCTCAATGCGATACCACGCTCTCATTGGTCTGATTACAATATTTGCCCTGTGCAAGTCCTGGTGGTGAGACCTGGAAAATCATGCTATAGAAAGCAGCGTTAAAACGAAACGGAACTGGAACGACTGCAGTGTATATAGCCACTGTTTGAGGATTGTACCGTTTACTGGCCTCTTAAACTAATGCAGCATGGTAACAACTACGTATCCTAATACATGTAACTATAATGTTAGGGTCGATGTTTCTCATACCACCGTTTGTATTGACGTGCACTACTGATATAATTTTATATGGTGAATGTAACCTCCACTGTAGTACTTTTATCAGATGACTGGTTGTCTATTATTGATTTTATTTCTAATTATTACAATAGAGTTGTTTATACAGCTTCACTCCTGGAGGGCTGTTGCATGTATCCCTCGTTCGATGTTTAAAATAATGTACATTATTTGCACTGAATACCAGCTTGTACCCTCAAGGTAATTGCTGACTATTTCAAAGATATATGTATATTCGTATATGACATTTGAAGTCATTACCCATTGAAAGTAGATGGTTAACTCTGCGGTGCGTTTAATTTTTGCAAGTTTAGACCCAAGCGTCGGATATTTAGCTCAGCTGACTCAAAGTGTGAGCTGTAGAGGCCACTCTAATAGTCCGGCCAGCCGGTCGTCTTGCGTTAACAGGGCACAAATCTACCGATTTGAAACTTGAATTTAGGTCACCTATATTCTCCGAGTTACTAAGCATGTTTGTACACCCTAGAAATAATCCATAAAACCTCAAATTTCCTCACCCACTTGATTGATGCTGTCAGTAATTTTTCATCAATAAATATTTAAAGAATCCACTAATACAAACATTTAAACTCAATTCAATCTTTATTTTATAAAATAAAATATTTTCAACTTGCATTTTACTTGAATTTCCTCTGCATTAGTTGCAAATAGTAGTAACGGTTGTTAGTTATTTCACCGCACAAGAAATGTTTAAGGTTTAAAATCGTATCACTACAGGTATATTTTACTATCCGCGAGAATAATTATTTTTGATTGATTGGAATAGAATTGTGTGGTAAAACTATTTATAAACACCGGATGTCTACCTGCTAAGCAGGATGATATTGACACATGCAGTATAGGCGGCTGAACAGCTTATATCATGCAGCCTTACGTAGGAATCACAGCATGGTCATTTAATCTTGGAATAATTGACTGGTCTACATAATACCTCATTCTTTAACTAAATAGGACTTGAATCAATGTTTATTGATTCTTCTCGCTCGATATGATTGACCAATATGTTGGAAACGAGGGCTTTTTTTAAACTTTTGCAAAGCCATTCAGATAAATTATTCCTCTAAAATTACAATAAAATCATCATTGAGAATGTCATCTATAATTAATTAATTAACTATAGCTTAATTTGTGGCCGCGAGGGTAATAGGTCCACCGGTTCACTATAATAACCAGTTAACAATTCTAATGTATATACTGTCGTGTCAGTAATGCGGCATTATTATGACTCAACACATATATACAAGCCTTTTTTCCAGGTTTCTGGACAAGAGATCTCTTGCAACATATATGATAAACTACACAACAGATAAAACATTTGAAAAAAATCCCAAAAACATGTAGGACAGTAAGAATGAAATGCTTGATCGCTATGTTTAAAGGGGGTGGAAGCCTTGCAATTTAATCCCCATATATGAATAAGTCACACCTGAAGGGCCGCCCGGGCACATTGAAATATATTATAATCAGAATCTGTGTATGTAATAATATAGAATTGCAGTCGAGAAGCGCAGGACTGGGCGCTGCCATGACAGCTTCTGCAGCCGTGAACTGCCCCGTGATAAGGCGAGATAACACGGGACTATGACGCGGTGGGAACCCAAACACTGTCACTTCTGGTGCACGTGTATTACTTAAAGCCTTGTCAAATCCTTCAAATTATCAACTACAAAATCAAAGATGCCTCAGTGTCAAGCGGTCGATTATTCCAACCGTCAAGTGAACACTACGAGGATTGCTTTTTTCATGGCTGGGGTTTCTGCATGGGAAATTTTACTTAAGACTACCTAACAAATACAGCACTAACGACGGACAAGAAGAGTATCAGATGTTAACAGCTGAGGCATGATGCAATAACAGCATTGTTTGGGTACAAGATCCAAGATGTGGACAGAGGTCCTGACCTCGCCCGGCCGTCAAGCGGACGAGAGCAAAAGCAGGCAAGTGCTGTCACGTCTCTTAACACTTAATACCAGTTAACAAGATCTCGACAGTTACTGAAACTTTTTATGTTTAAACTTTTTTTAGACATTTAAAAATTAGCATTGTACGAGGCTTTTTTTTATCGAATTGCCTGGCAATTTGCACACGCTGCGGTCATATTTTCACCTTATGTACCCATCATCGCCCACGTCAGCAGCTGGGGGGGGGGGGGGGGGGATTTATTCTTTCGCGGTCCTTTAGCAAAAAGTGAGAAATAATTCTGTACTCTTGAAAAGGTGAATTTCATGTTCAGAAAAAAATTATCTGAACAATTATTAAAGGGAAGGACAGATAAAAGGTATCTGGAAAAGTCTTAGAATATTTCTTGTTAACATGAACCTTTGTCAAATGTCGTTTAGTATCAAACTCGACACTCGTTTTTTATAAAGGATTGACTGGCAGGTGTCAGAAACTTGGTCTGCTCCCCAGATCAAACATACTTTTTATTATTTACAATTTTTACACAGGTGAACATTATTTTGTATTGATTTTTTATTAATGAAATAATAAACATGTATAAATACAATCACTATTTTTTTCCTCTCCTCAGTGTCATTTTCTTTATGTAAATACATAAAAACTGTATTTTAATGTTACTTATGACATGCACACAATATCAATATTATAAATGTATAAATATATATATACACACGCACACATAAAATTATAGTTTACCGTCTTATAACACTGAGAGTATACTTTCTCAATATAAATATATAAATGTTGTATATTCATGTTACTTCTGACACACTGACAAACATATTTAAATAATAACATTGATTGGTAGATCAGAAAAAAATATCACTGAATGTAACACTATTCTGTGGTTAATGGTTATAATATTATTTTTATTGCAGGGCTTCCTCCACTTCTTTGAAACCAGGGTACTTGTCATCTGGATCTGGATCTGGCTGCAGCACTTCTTGATGGCAGAGTGATTCTGTTTGCCCTGCCCAGATATTGCCAATGTGTATCCAGGCTGGCAGTTGTCTGAAAGCCATTAGCCTAATCTGCCTGGAACAAATACAGCACAGTGATTACAGATTTGCAATTCTGAATGTGAAAATAAAATGTATTATAAATATGAATGTGAAATGTGTTCATTTATTTGCTGTCCAGGTCAACATCTTTTATGTTTCTGTAAGGTGTTTCTACATTTTGACACATGCCTCATTTCACTGGCCACTTTTTAAAGTTTTAATAAATGTATGAATACAAGAAAACTGCGAGACTATTATTAAAGTTTATTTGTATATGGCTATGAGCTTCACTGCTTTATTCCCCTTTTCATGCTTGTGAGAATCTTTTTATCAAGTTTGCAGCTGCATGAATGAAGAGGCTTATCTCTTAAAGTTATGAATACTCATTTTAAGTATGGTATACATAATATATGACATATTTAATATGCGGTAGTTTCATAGTTAAACTTGAATGGGACAATATAATAAAAAAAAATATTTATTTACATGAATACAATGATACAATACATTACCAGCATATCCATAGTTGCACAAATTATTTTAAAAAGTAAAAAGGGAAGACAGAAGGTGTAAAAGGGCCAAATATAAAGATATAAAATAGGCTTTCGTATAAAATATATGCAGGAGTAAAGTACTGACGATCGTACGCATATCGTAATTATTATTGTTTTATTTGAAAGTCCTTCACTTCAGGTCTTACCTGTTACTATTAGTCATTATGTAAGGTACCGATTTCCTTTCAACTTTCGATATTAGGTGTCTGGAAAATCACGTCCGAAGCACCGCCTCCGACAGACAAAGTAAAGCTGGCAGGTTAGATGACACAATCGGTTTCGGCCAAGTCAGACGCGCGGACACCTCTCTAAGCTCTGTAGCACACGCGTGACCTCCTGGTCGGCATTGCGTCGGTAGTATAGTATAGTATAGTATAGTTTATTTAGATCCAATTCAGTACAATATCAGCTGGTACCAAAAAAAAATAAAAAATATACATATGGTAATATGGAAATAAAAAATACACAATTTGATAAAACCTGTGATACAATACGGAATAAAATCGAGGATGACACGAAAAAGTTAAAAAACTTGTTTCCATCGTGGTCCTCTATGAAATGATACAAGATACGGACGGAAAGAGAGTAAAAGAATTATGTGTAAACTATAAAATAATAAATATTGCGACATATAACAAATCTAAAAAACTTATACCATAGCACGAATATGAGATACTAATAAAATATAAAGTTGTTTATTTCGAGATCATGAATCTGGTTAAATAATACTTTTTTTACTTTTTTCTTAAAAACTGAAATTGATAGACTGTTGTTTGCTACATCTACCGGAAAATTATTCCATAATTTAGCACCTGTTACACTATAGCTATGTTTACCATGGATACTATGATGAGGGATGATAAGGCTATGATGACTAGATCTAGTAACATGAGTATGAACATTAGAGGTATATGTAAAACTATTACATAGATATGCAGGAGCCTGGCCATTCAGCGTTCTGTACACATGGTTAAGTTTGAGCTGGTCGACTCTCTGTGCAACAGGTAGCCAGCCCAACTGATTAAAGTGTTCATAATACAAATGAGTTCTAGGATGCAAGTTGAGAACAAACCGAATTAATTTATTTTGGGATATTTGCAACTTACATTTGGTAGATTGAGTTAAAGATGAGAACCAAAATGAACTTGAGTAGTCATAATGACACTGAACTAAAGAGGATGATAACAATTTTCTGGTATCTAGATCTAAGAATTTAGAATTTCGATATAAGAATTTTAACCTAGCATACACTTTGGCAAGAACCTTTCTTGCCATACTTTCCCCATCCAGAGACTGATCTAGTTCTGCACCAAGATACTTCACAGATGTACATTGCTTAATCTTTGTACCGTTACAGACAACATTAAGTGAAGGATTAGCTTTGGCTTTATGTTTTGAACCAAACAACAATGACTCTGTTTTACCTAAATGTAACGAGAGACGGTTATCTACAAGCCAATCACTAACTGATGACAGCTCGTTACTCAGTTGATGTTCAAGTTCTGACAAGTTTTTTCCTGACACTAATAGCACCGAATCATCTGCATATAATAATAAATTACACTTAACAGCGAGCTCCATATTATTCACATAAACGAGGAATAATAGGGGCCCGAGAATGGACCCCTGTGGTACACCACACGTAATACATTCAAGACTAGATTTTACACCCGATAGCTCGACAAGTTGTTTACGATCTGATAAATATGATTTGAACCATCTAACAGCAACAAGTGACTGCGTCGAGACCATGAATCTAAGGCATGACAATCCCGCCCAGTGTTTTCATCCTCGTCCGACGATGTTTTTTTTTGCAGTACTCGTTCACACTGTCATATCTCTGGCTCGTCTAATACGGTTGAATTTCGCTGAGATCGCGCGTTGTTTACCAAGTCGCCATGCTGCTTTCCCAGTATGACCTTCACCCTAACTTCCGCGCAGAAACCACTGCTGCGCAAGCAGATGTCACTCCACTGACCAGCCTCCCTGCTGGAGGTTACAGCCCTGAAGCCAATCACTGTGCTGCTACAGTAGGGTTCCCGTTACGTCAGCAGTGCTGGGCCGAGCAAGCCAACATGGCAGCGCCCATGGGCCTTGTTTTTTTCTCATTTTACCTTAATTACTGGACTAACTGTGATCATATAGCGCGTATGCCATCCCTGTTTACGATGTTCATGGATGGATTAATTGAATTAAGCAGGTTCAGATTTAAGGCTTCCACCCCCTTTAAAAGATAAATGATGAAAATTGAAAGACTATAGATCAATCTAAATCGCGCAGCCATGAGACCAGAGTATCTGAATGAACCAGCTACAGCTAACATCGAAACGACGATATCCATTCAAATATACATTAACTAATCGTTAAGAAGAGGGCTTTCAAATAATAAAATATGAATCAGCTTTGAAGGATGCAACGCTTGGTTTTAAAACCTTTTTGTTTACGGAAAAATATAGAATTCTATAAATAATAATTATTATTTATCATTTATATTATTATTTCTGTTTATATAAAGTATTTATGAAATAAATGTTTTATTAGCGTGGTCATATAGTGTTTAGATTTCACACAGTTTAGGGTATATCTGTCTTACAGAATAGATAATACAAACGACACTTATTTTTTTCAGTGGAACTTTGGGCCCTTTTATGGGTTCCGCCTTTATGTTTGTAATCCTTGTTGTTGTTTTTTAATGATAGGCATATTGCCCCAAGGGAGCTTGAATCGACCAAAGTTTGCTGTGATCTGTCTGATGCAGCATGGCTTCCAGCTAAGTTTCTCTGACCTCAACTGGCTTTAGAGTTTCACCTGAACGCTATTGGGTAGGACTTGCGTTAAATATTGTTATAAGGATGGTTTTTTATTTTTTTATTTTTGTGAGCTTGAGCTTGTCAAAGAATTGAATGATAATGCTTTCCTCGTCAATCTATAAACATGCAGTCAGTCCTCACCAGAACAAAATGCACTTACACTTTTTGGCATGAAATAGGAGAGTAACAGTCGATATGTCATTGATCAGTCAAAAGTCAGTAATTTGATACTTGAAGCTTCATAAATGCCGTTTACACTTTTATTTCGATTTCCACTCAAGCAAGCCGATGAGAGGAAAGCAGTGCGTGACTCCACGGACGTGACAGATGTTAGAATTGTTTGGACTGTTTGGGAAGGTCACGCCGACTACAACAGCTCCTATCGGTTTACCGTATCGCGTTTATCATCAGCCTCTGGTTGAAATCAACGTGCAGCCTGACCTCGGGACCGGACAATGGCTCCAGGCGTAACACGAACAGTGTCCATAACGGGTTGTGAATGAGTCTGTCTAGTATAAATATTAAACGGGGAAATGAGTCTTAGATTATTCATATACTGTTATCAATAAATCAACTGACTGATCTGATGCTCCCACATGAAACAAACACATGATTGATTGACAGTTCATAACAACTTCAACTGACGTGTGAACATTCCAGCATGTCCGCATCTGTAAACCTATACGGGCATGATGGGCCTGGTGATAGGCCGACACTTGGCCTAATTTGTTTTCATTCAGGGTGTGATTGTGTCTTTTAAGCCGGGCTCACACTACAGACTTGCAGAAATCTGCTTGTGGGAACGGGTCAAAGACAAAGGCTGGGCATGTAACTGATACTTTTCCTGATGTCGGGGAGGAATAGAGCTTGGTCCTATTCTCAACGACAAATCTGCTAATACATTAGGCCTAAATGAGGTTTCAATGAGTTACAAGGCATAGATCGACTGTGTGTACAGCCAAAAAGGGAAGATTAAAATCGTTAGAGGTAATATTAGGACCAACAGTTTGTATTTTCTCAGTCTTTGGCATTATTATATTAATCATTGATATTTGATATTGTTTCCTATTTATTCAGGATCAGATTTAAGAATTGATAAAACTTTACATAAGTTTATTTCAGTTTCTGTTGTAAATAAAAAATTTAGAGAGGCACAAATAAAAACAATCGCTGACAAAAAATTACGTTAAGTTCCCATTTATTGCTTTCTATGAGAAATACTGTGTATACATGGAGAAATACTTGATTAGTACATATTTCAGCTAATTATCTACATTGGCTACTGTATAATAATTCCATTAATTTTGAAAATCTTGGTTATCATCATTGGATACAGGTCTGTGTTAAAAAAACAGTGTAATTCTCATCAACTCAGTATTTCATTACATTGTGAATATTATTTTTTTAACAAGCGATTTATAAATATAAATTTCCTATATAAAATTAACTTCATACAATTTCACCTTTTCAGATCATTATACTGCCATTCACACTCTTAAGTAATTTTGAAATATTCACATATTTTATTCGTACCATTAACTTCCTTTAATTTTAGCTCATACCAAATGGGATATACACATTCATGTCCAATGACACAAATCTGCAGTCTGAACACTGTCAGCAGTCTCATAAATGACCACTGGCCAGGGTCTGCAAGCACATGTCTGTAGTGTGAACCCGGCTTTAGTCTTTGCTGTGGTGCTCAAAAAACCGCAAGGCCAATTAAAAACACATCCGTTACATATATATATATATATATATTTATAATACACACATATATTACGTGATGCTGATAGTTTCTATCTACATAAAAAGTGTTCATGTGCATTTGTAGAAAACATAATTAATTGAACATAAATGAAACTGTTGTTTATGTGAATTTCTCAGTTATCCACGGCAGGGGCGTCATTATAGGGGGGATTGGGGTTAATCCCCCCCCTATCCCCCCACCTTTTGGCTGGGGGGATGGCCAATGTAATAATCTCCAGCACTTTTCAGAGAATAACATTAATATAATGCAAATAATATATTAACAATTAGAATTTACTATGAAAACCTGGTCACCCCCATCCTCCTTCACCCTGGAATATAAATTGACGCCACTGATCCATGGACTGTTTGTAGCACACATAATCAGATTTCCCGTACAAAATTGGTGCATTATGTCTATCACATCACATAACGTTTTACACATTTCAATTTTACAAATAATACAAATATGTGGGCAGTTGTCATGAAATTTTTTTTGGTGTTTACCCGAATGAATGTGTATAGAAATGGACCCTTTTCTGAATTCTTCCATTTATATAGGATCACATGGTGTTCATGAATCCAAAACAATGCCTAGCAAAATATGATCCAAACGTAATGTCAAGCTTGAATTACGTTTATTACACCTTCGCCAGGTGGCAAGAGGTATTATTCTTTTACACTTGGTATATATGTCTTTGTGCAATTATGCGCATAAAAAAGGTTTTGTTTGACATTTCGTCGAAACTTAGGTTAACACCCAAGGAACAACTGATAAATGTATAATCCACTGTTCGTTTCACTATCAGCCCTACCCTGAACTAATTTCTCGGATATTAATATATATTTCCCCATATGCAGACAGGTCTGACAAGCTGAACTAGAGGTGGAAATGTTGGTGCCAGCTAGGCGCCTGAATTATGTATTTTGGTCTTATGTATTACCGCGGCTGTATAAATGATATGGCGTCCGATACGCACACCCAGTCTCACATTTGCAGTTGAATTTTATAGAATATTAACGAGAACAACATCAAGTGAGCGTGAGTCACCTTATAGTTTTTAGCTCATCTTATTGAAAGTCATCTTAGCAATAGCGATCACTCTTTGTCCGTCGTCCGTCTGTTCGTCCGTCAGGTCATCCGTTAACGGGGCAAAAATCGTAACCGTTGGACCTAGAATCTTCTTACTACACATCCAGGGAAGTCCTATAGGCAAATCTCCTTGAAAATCTAAAATTAGGTTATCCGGTTCCTCCGAGCAATGGGACTCATAAGTGTCCCCCCCCCCCAATAATTAAAAATTTGATACAAAAGCTCCAGTGTCTGATTGACTAATGCATTGATTGCCATAATTCTCTGCATGCATACTGATCATGGAGTGTTTCCTCAGTTCCTGCAGACTGGTGGCGCCACCTGTATTTTTTCGATTTTTTTGCACATTTTTTTCACTATTTTTGAGACCTAAGAAAGAAGCAGTCTGGTTGTTAATAGGCCCTAATCTATAACCGTTAGACCTAGAATCTCCTAACTGTACATCCAGATAGGTCCCAGACAAATCTCTTTGGAAACCTTAAATTAGGTCAAAGTGACCTATATTCTGAAAAATGTGTGAAAGATCATAATTTTAGCATCCTATAGGACAGATATGCATGATTGGTTACAGTTGGACCTAGAAACTTCTTATTTGATTAATATCCAGGGAGGTTCCTGTAAAAAGTTCTTGGAAACCTGAAATAAGGTAACTGGGACCTAAATTCTGCAAGCTATGCGAAAGAACATGATTTTAACACTCTGTTAGTCAGATCGGTACATATGGTAGCAACTGGATGTATAATAAGGTCACTGTGACCTATATCTAAGGCCTATTGGCAAAATGCATGATTTTGAGCACATGGTACCCATTGTTCAAGGATCCCTTAATTCAGCTGGGCGTCATGGCCCACGGGCCACTTGGTTTTTTTTGCATGTCCTTGTGTTATCCAGATATTTTCGAATGACTGTATTTATCTATTACTTACAATTTATACTCACCTGCTTATCTAAGTTAAACCGTCATTGCCGCATTACCCTCTTGCAAATTACTGTTTGGCAATGCCCGGCGCATTTGACAAAAATCCTGAATTCACACAGTGAGTACCATTTGGTGGAGCTGTCGTCCTTTATCTTTTGATTAAAAGTAAAGCTTCAGTTCAGTGCAGTTATATTTTTCTTGAATTTCAGATCCCAGACGGTGCCACTTACAACAAAAGTATTCCCGTCAAACTGGAGGATGGCAATTTAGTTGTGGATAAATGTAACATCTACCCTTACGTCAATGGAACTTACTCAAACCATACCGAGCCGTGCGGGTCACGTGGCTGGTGGTACTCCAAAAAACATGTCAAATCGACTGTCGTTACCGAGGTAAACGTTAATCCTCAGCTGCACTGCGTTATCTACCATTAATAGTATACGATATAATGCAAGATGCACGTCTTTATATTAGTCAGGTTGTCTTACACATTGAAATTAAATGATATGTCGTCCGATACTTACATCCAATCTCACTTTTGCAGTTTCATTTCCAGTAATATTAACGATTTTTATAATTTTTTTTAATATTTAAGTAGAGCATCAGAATTAATCGCAATATCACAATTTATAAAAAAAGATAAAACATTCCAATAAATAAGAATTACATTTAATATAATTACATTCCTGTATTTAACTGCCAGTGGGACTTGGTTTGCCACCGAAATGTATTACCCGAGGCGTCTCAGATGGTCTTCAACTTCGGTGTTATGTTCGGGGCCGTTGCCTTTGGCTTTTTCTCGGACAAGTTCGGGCGCAAGAAATCGTTTATCTTCGCTCTGGTGTCTCAGTCCGTGGTGGGGACAGCGGCGGCTCTGGCTCCCAACTTCTACTTATTTGTCATCCTGCGGTTCTTCGTCGGGGCGCTAGAACAGGTAACCGAAACTAAAATAATACTCACCGTCCAGTTCTCAATAAAGTCCAAGTCTAAGCACAAAGGTCCATTTATGTCATTTGCCCGCCTCCTCTGTTTATAAAAACAGGATGCTATAGTCCATATAGCAAGAATCGGGGCATTTTATCCATTAATTCGACAATTTGAAACTGGCGAACCGAATACTCTCCGGAAACTGCCGAGAGCACAGAGTGATTACCGTGATGTTTCATAGTGAAAACGGCGCATAAATTCGATTTCGTTCAGCTAGAAACGATCTTGTAAGCAATGTATTAGCATATTAAAAGTGACCATTACGCTTTTTTAACTAAGAAAATGGAATGAAACTTGGACTTATAATACTAACCTAACATGCTGTCATGTATGCGTAATATAAAAAGTCTTACATATGTCTGACAAACCTGTATGTTTCATTCGTCTACATGAAATGAAGAAAAAGCCTTAAAAGTTCCAACTTTTTCTAAAATAACAAATGGAGTGTTCCAAACATGCATGTCCTACTATCACAGCAAGAAGGTCAATCATAAGAACAGTGTTGACTTACATCCACAGTGGTCAGACATGTTCAAGTCAGCTGGTCATTCTCTTTCAGGGAGTAAACATCACTGGCTTCATCATGGCTACTGAATTGTTCCCTCCAAAGCAGAGAACGATATTTGGTGTGACCCACGAGTTTTTCTGGGCGATAGGAGGCGCGTTCTTACCGTTATTCGGCTACTTCCTACGTGACTGGCGCCATCTTCAACTGGCTGTGTCAGTTCCTGGCGTCCTGGGGATCATGCTCTGGTGGTCGGTACAGTCTTTGACCTGACAATGTAACAAAGATAAAGCATAAATATAACGTGACATGACGTTACGTAATATGTAAGAGCTGCCTATGTATAACGTTAATTAATACGTCAGATGAAGGATGCACCATTCAATATGATAATGTATTGTTTATTATAAGTTCAATATTACATAGTTAGGGATAATTCTTATTTCTACGACAGAATATATATATATATATATATATATATATATATATATATATATATATATATATATATATAAGCTTGTCTTCCCTTAAAGGCACCTTGGCCAATATGCCTATCTTGAAACGAGTCAGACCGCAATGAAAGAATATCGAACGTAGGTTTCGGCACCTTGTGGTAGCTGTTGTGGTAGCTGTTGTAGCCTTAACCATAACAAAAAGATTAATGCAAAGGTATTATGGGGATGATTTGATGTCTATGACAGGATGATTCCAGAGTCGGTGGTGTGGCTAATAGCCAAGGGTCGATACAAGGAGGCGGAGGAAATTCTCCGACGTGTCGCCAGATGGAACCACAAGGTCCTGCCTGCAAACTGTTTGACTGAAGAGGCCAGTAAACCTATGGTGGACCAGGCGGACAAAACCCCGGACACCAGCGGTAAAACATACACAGTCATAGACCTGTTCCGGACCAAGGCCATGAGAAAGATCACCATCTGCGTCTGTGGTACCTGGTACAAAGCTTTCATTTTATTTTTCTGGTCTAATACTACATATATATCCAAGTAAAATAGAGAAATTATGACATGGAAAACCAATTATTCTCTACTTTACTAGCGTGTTCGTCAACTTACTTTATACCACTTTCCAAGTAATTCCTTGCTATAATATATTAGTATATTGTAACTTATCATAAATTGTTATATGTATAGGATATTAGAAAAGATCAAATCAACACCCTGGCACAGGCAAACAGGAATGCCGGGAGTGTTGTGGTAAACTTAATATATAAGTCTAACATGGAAAAGAAGAGATCAAAATCCGGCTACAAACACCATGGTACTTACAGATGTTGTGTTTGTTTGTTGCAGGGCTAAAAGGGGTTATAATTGTTTGCTGTAGTTCCATAAACACCATAGTACTTACAGATGTGTTTGGTTATTGCAGGGCTATAAACACCATGGTACTTACAGGTGTTGTGTTTGTTTGTTGCAGGACAATAAACACCATGGTACCTACAGGTATTGTGTTTGTTTGTTGCAGGGCTAAAAGGGGTTGTTTGTCTGCTGCAGTTCTATAAACACATTGGCACTTACAGATGTGTTTGTTTGTTGCAGGGCTATAAACACCATGGTACTTACAGGTGTCGTGTTTGTTTGTTGCAGGGCTATAAACACCATGGTACTTACAGGTGTTGTGTTTGTTTGTTGCAGGGATAAAAGGGGTTGTTTGGTTGTTGCAGGGCTATAATCACCATGGTATTTACAGATGTGTTTGGTTGTTGTAGTGCTATAAACACCATGGTACTTACAGGTGTCGTATTTGTTTGTTGCAGGACTATAAACACCATGGTACTTACAGGTGTTGTGTTTGTTTGTTGCAGGGCTAAAAGGGGTTGTTTGGTTGTTGCAGGGCTATAATCACCATGGTACTTACAGATGTGTTTGGTTGTATCAGTGCTATAAACACCATGGTACTTACAGATGTGTTTGTTTGTTGCAGGGCTATAAACACCATGTTTCTTACAGGTGTTGTGTTTGTTTGCTTCAGGGCTATAAACACCATGGTACTTACAGGTGTTGTGTTTGTTTGCTTCAGGGCTATAAACACCATGGTACTTACAGGTGTTGTGTTTGTTTGCTTCAGGGCTATAAACACCATGGTCTACTACGGACTGTCATATAACACCCCGAACCTGGACGGGGACATGTACTTTAACTTCTTCGTGGGTCAGATGGTTGAGATACCATCCGTAGCCTTTACAATGCTCCTCATGTACCGGTAAATGGTTTCTTTCTTCTCATTTAATATTCAGATTTACCAACCTTCATTTTACTACATTCCAACAGACACTTTTCTTGGGCATGAGAACCGTACGTAATGGTTGCCTGCTATGTTCGGGTCCAATTATTGTCAGTTCAGATATGTCAGAAACAAGACAGGTTTTCGCATTTATCATTATTTAAATTTTATTAATTAAACATTATTATCTGAGATATGTCCTAATATGATATTTGTCGATATCACAGACAGTCAACACTCCGTTTCAGTCGTAACCAACAGATGTCACTGATAAGATGGAACAAAGTATTTTACTTTATTAGTGGGCCTTGCAAGCTCTGCATACTATCATGTGTCATGTGCTAAAGCGTTTGAGGGCTAACTGACCATTAAGTAATAAGGAGTACCAGGAGGAGTTCTTTTTGTGGGGACACATTCAAACAGTGAATTACAATAGCTTGATGTTGTGTTATATATTTTCAGGGTGGGCCGGCGGTGGCCACTTTGCTTGTTTCACGTAATAGGAGGACTGGTATGCATCGTGTCACCCTTCGTGCCTCCAAAAACTGGTGAGACATTCATTCCGCTGTTACACGTGCAAGTTAAATTGTGAAATAACTGGCAGACCCGTCACGCCATCTATGATATTTAAATACTTTAACGTGCGGCAGTTTTGGTAGTGTTTCATATCGCTGATTTTTTTCTTGTCCATACATGATTTGTGTGATATAATTTTTGTCCATCTTTGCCTGAATTATATAAAATTCCACCGCATGCTGATGGAGAATGGCATGTTCTTCTCGATTTAAAGAATAAGTAAAGTTAAACATGCACAGTGTTACGTTAATGTTTTATTGACTGTGCAACTGATGTGGTACTTTTCCAACAGGTGGCGGTGCAGACTTGAAATGGTTGTCTGTGACACTTGCGATGCTTGGGAAGTTTTTTATTAACGGCTCTTTTACAATTATTTATGTTTATGGACCAGAGATCTATCCTACAGTCGTCAGGTAAGAGACTAAGTTTATAAAATAAAGCGCCAGTCAAACAAATAAGAAATAATTACGTTAATATCATTTATCCAGCACCATAAATGGTAAATATTTCAAAGTGACCACTGTTTTCTTCACATATGTTCTATATAATGAATATTCGTATTAGATTCCAGCATTTTATCCGTCTTTGCTTTCCATCTAACTTAAAAAAATAACGATACATTATGTATGTAAAAAAGAAAACAACATTTTGTGGTGATCATTGAAGCGCTTTATTTACTTTCATGTAATTCTTTTTTCAGGAACACGGGTGCGGGACTTGCCTCGTCTTCCGGTCGTATTGGGGGTATCATGTATCCGTATATTAACTACTTGTCTAAGGTTAACATAGGCCCTATGAGTAAAAAGCTGCCATTAATTGTATTTGGGTCTCTGGCTGTGGCTGGAGGTTTCTTGGCACTTCCGCTTCCGGAAACGCGCCACAGACCCCTTCCACAAACCATCGAAGATGTAGAACATTATGAGGAGTTCTGTAACCGAGAAAAGAATAAGAAAGATTTGCCGCTCACCGATATTGACGGCACCAACAGTATCCAACCTCAGATATAATCAACGGACCCATGCGAACCGTAGAAGCTTTAAGTATCTATGATGTTTAATAATTGTCGACCAAGTCTACGAGATGAAATTCAGGTTGAGTGTATTTGCACGGCAAATTGTTACCGCTCAATTTTACTAACGTTGGTCATCAGTCAGTGCACGCTGTTGGACGTATAAAGTGGTGTGTTCTACTTTAAGTTATGTTGTTCAGTCCTGTTTTATCACATCCCTTGTACATATACACCAGCACTTACTCCTAGTCCGTGTGTATTGTATCTAAATCCTGGTCTGAACACTGTATTTTTACATGTACATAGTTAATGTATTTACCGCAAGTAGTTACTCCTGTAGGCTAAGCGGCGTTTACTGTACATAAACACTATTCTGCTTCTGTTAACTACGTGCAGTGTCAGGTAGGCTGATACGTTCACATTAAATGTATTTGCTCATATCCACCAGACATGGCTATTTCCACTGTTACGCATGTTAAAACTCCCCGCCACATTGACTCAGGAAAACACCGGTTTTTATTCACTCTCGGAAAACTGGTTTAGATTAAACAGTTGCGCGTTATAGATTTGAGTGTTCATATATATTGATCGTACAACCGCACACATAAACACTTTTAAATAATAATGCCTTTGGCGTATGTTAACATCAGATGCGGCAAGACGTAGGGTTAGCGCGTGCCTTCACATAAGCGGCGGGGTTAAGAAAGCCATCCGCATGCGCTAACACAGCTTACGCTGAGACGAAATGCCTGCCTCGCACACTAACACAGCTACGCTAAAACGAAATACCTGCCTCGTACACTAACACAGGCTACGCTAAAACGAAATACCTGCCTCGTACACTAACACAGGATACGGCAAGACGAAATACCTGCCACATGCACTGGCACATACTACGGTAAGACTAAATGCCTGCCATGTCCACTAACACAGGCTACGGTAATACGAAATCCTACCGCGTGCACTAACACAGGTTACGGCAAGACGATTTGCATGCCGCATTTACTGACACAGAATACAGCAACACGAAACGCCTTCCGCGCCCACTGGCACAGGCTACGGCAAGACGAAATACTTGCCGTGTACACTAACACAGGCAATGGCAAGACGAAATGCCGGCTTGTGCACTGGCACATACTAAGGTAAGACGAAATAATTTCCGCGTGCACTAACACAGTGACCATACTGGTGCTTCCGCGTGAAAAACAAAGTTATTGCAGGAATTAAAAGAGTAAAGGTTCGACGGATGCCTCTGTGCAATAATTCTGTTGATATACTATAATATGTTTTGCATTTAAACAGGCAAATGCACAGTATTACACGAGAAACAGTACGTATGTCTTTATATTTTATGTAAAAATTACTACAGAGAGTACGCGCTTGCAGTTAGCAATTTCCCCAGTGCAGGAGTTACCACAAACATCACCGTCATTCGACTCTCTCGGATGAAGCGGATGTGCAGTAATGAGCTATGAGTGCGGAGTTTGCGGACAGCAAGTTCACATAAAAGGGGCAACAGAAAAGCTAGTGGTTAAGTTGTTGGGCACCAGGGCGGATGGTCTTGCAACCTTCGAACCGGTCCTTTAAAATCAGGACGCGTATGACCATCGTCATTCAATAAAAAGTGGCACACACAGGCCATGGGGTTATCCATGAACAAAAAAACAGTGCCAACAACAGGCCATGAGGTTATCTATGTACAATAAACAGTGCCACCAACAGCTATTTGCCATGGCTTTATCCATGTACAATAGAAAGTGCCACCAACAGGCCATGGGGTTATCCATGTACAATAAACAGTGCCACTAACTTTTTTCCATGTACAATAGACAGTGCCACCAATAGACCATGGGGTTATCCGTGTACAATAGAAAGTGCCACCAACAGGCCATGGGGTTATCCATGTACCATAGACAGTGCCACCAACAGGCCTTGGGGTTATCCATGTACAATAGACAGTGCCACCAACAGACCATGGGGTTATCCGTGTACAATAGAAAGTGCCACCAACAGGCCATGGGGTTATCCATGTACAAAAGACAGTGCCACCAACAGGCCATGGGGTTATCCGTGTACAATAGAAAGTGCCACCAACAGGCCATGGGGTTATCCATGTACAATAGACAGTGCCACCAACAGGCCATGGGGTTATCCGTGTACAATAGAAACGTGCCACCAACAGGCCGTGGGGTTATCCAAGTACAATAGACAGTGCCACCAACAGACCATGGGGTTATCCGTGTACAATAGAAAGTGCCACAAACAGGCCATGGGGTTATCCATGTACAATAGACAGTGCCACCAACAGGCCATGGGGTTATCCATGTACAAAAGACAGTGCCACCAACAGACCATGGGGCTATCCATGTACAATAGAAAGTGCCACCAACAGGCCATGGGGTTATCCATGTACAAAAGACAGTGCCACCAACAGGCCATGGGGTTATCCATGTACAATAGAAACGTGCCACCAACAGGCCATGGGGTTGTCCGGGTTACTTGTATATTTGAAATATTTGTGTTGACGTGTTTGTTCAGCACGGTGTTTAGTCCTGAACCACAGTCCTAGCGTAGACCTTTTTTAATGCATGAAAAATAGATTTATGCCATTTAACTTAATATGTTTCCCTACAATCTATTTCATTTTCAAAACATACTAGAACGTGTATATATTTAGAGAGCACATCCAACTCACAATTACATTCTTACTGTTAGTAATATTCACGTGTAGAGTGTATGCATCGTAATCTCTGTATTCTATACAATGTCTGTACCTATACTTTTATGTAAGTATAACTTGAATGTTTTTACCGTCAGCTAATAAATCTGTTCCGGGGAATCACTGTATTGTTATATAACCAATGGCAACGCAGAAAGTAGCACATCTCGATCATGTTCGTCTTTCATTAAAAATGTTACACTCGTGTTGCCACGACAACGCTTTCTTTGCGTTATTCCCTACACCAGTTACAGTGACGTATGTATCGTACGTTACCTACACGCACTACATGATTACATACCGTATATAACGAGCCACTGTGGATCTACACACTTGGATCTCAACTTGTTCACTCCTCCATGATTGTTTAATTGGAATTTTATATATACCCGCAGAACTGTGTGCACAGCCAAGTCAAAATAAGTGGACACTTACCTTAATTATTTTCTGTTTGTGCTGATTTAACAGCTAGACAGCATCCTGACCACCAATATGGGATTAAAATCATTGTGTCCGGCAGGTGTAAAAAACAGACACCTGTCAGTCTCACGATCCTGACCACTGTTGGGTAAACATCATTATGCCCTGTCACGGACAATTTGATAATGTAAATTAACATCCGTGGTAGCAGTTCGGTGTGTAATATACATAAATGTATCTTTATTCATTCATCAAATAATGGGCTGTGAACAGATATGAGCAAAGCAGGTATATGTGACACACTCGGCTGATACAGTCTATCTGTAATAATCTTGATCGCATTTTGAAATTCTTGAAATTAACAAATTCTCTAAAAAGTGAAACACTATTTTCACCGCCGTTATACAGAACACATTTACCGATGTTGAAACAAGGCATAAAAACCTGAGGACAGTAAAGAGGGCAACCATACACCGGGGTACCATCTTACTAGCAAAATATTCTAAAATATATCCATATTACAATTGAGAAATTGGGAGGAACCAGGACCCATTACAATTTAAATGGTGGGAAGCACGTGCCCCCGTACATTCCCACGGCTACGTCACTCCTTTAAACTTCCTTTTAAATTAACATCCCAGTGGAGAAGCTGAAGTTCTCGTGTGTAAGGTTCAAATATTTATGTATACATTGTCTTATTTTCACTATCTCTATTTTTTATATTTACATCATCGGCGACTTTCCAGCTTTCTTTCCACCGTGTATAAGTAACCCGGGACATTCATTTTGAAATATAAAGAAATACTAAAGCACAACAATTCGTTTCATAAACTTAAAGTTTTCGACAATCACATATTGACAAAAAAAATTAATGTATTATTAAAACTACGCGAAATCAACAGAAACGGCCAAATTTTAAAGTTTAACTTACCAGCACATGCATTTTGTTGATCATATAGATATACAAACAGGAACTTCCGTGCGCAAGGAATTACTGTGAGCAGTTAATATGAGCAATTTAAATTCTGTAAAAAATAAGTAGAGAATATCATGCTGAAACCATAATACAAGCAGCGTCAGTGTTATCTTTATCATTTCAGTTATTCTCCTTTAAACTACTGATGAATAACATTTGAATTTTGCTGCTTCCTGCTAAGGTCATATTGAAGGACGTGCAACGTCCTGCTGTAATAGTAGCAAAAGTGCAGTCAAATTACTTGGATTTTGTGATTAATCATCTGTACTGTATTCTTATATGTTCATCGACATATACGGTTGTATGAAACAAAGTTGGGGAAAGCAAATAGCAAATGAGAAACTTGCATGGTAAGGAATGCAAGTGTGGGAGGGGGGCTCTTTATTGCGGGATACCCCAAAACCGTGTTATCGTTCAATTATTCGGCCCATATTCCTATGAGGTTCATTTGTGCGTAAGTTACTGTACATTTGTGAATATTCCTTGATGAGGAACGGTTTCTGAATCCGGATCATATGCCGGGTCCAAAATATAATCGATTCTTCATTGACCCGTTCCCGAAATGCTGTGAAAATTTTATGAGTGTCCGTTCATGATGCTGGAGTTATATTGTAAAAAAAAAAAAACCACATACAAAACTTACGTACACGAACAGGGTTGAATGCATACCCTCCTCGCGGAGGCAAAAATGTCCAGCCTGTGAAACAAAGTGCACCAAATCAAAGTGGAAGCCTGGGAAAATCCATTTCCTAATACACTATTATATAATTGTAATATATGAGACGATATGTGACTATATGTATCTTTCAATATAACTACCGTTATCCCTCCAGACCCTATGGCCTTTCCTCTTTTCATTTCATTTATGGCTTTCTGTACTTCACAAGGTGTTATGAGTCCATCAAGCACTGTATCATTTTTTTTAAATATTCCAGAGTATGATTCTTAAACTCTTGATTAATTTCATGTGTTGATGAATTCAAAAGTTCCTTAAAATGTTTGTACCAACGTACCGGTTCTACTGTTGCAAGAATTTTCTTTTTATTTAAAAATCTCATGTTTTTCCACATGGAATCAGTGTCTTTTGCACCTATCACCTTTTGCTCCTCTGAGGCTTGGATGATTGCCTTTCCTTTCTTCACATCATTTTTTAAATTTCTGTTTTGTTTGTTAATAATTAAGTAAGTCGCCATCTGATATTGTACATCTACACTTATTCAAAACTATAATTTTTCATTTTTCCAAAAATTCACATTCTATGTCCCACAATTTTGGGTGCTTTAGTTTCATGTTGTCTCGGAAGTTTTGTTTATTTCTGTAGGATATATTTTGATAAATACTAACCAATGCCTCACTTGCTTTGTCCGGATATGTTTCTAAAATTTCAATAAATGTGTTGAAAAGTAACACACATTCTATTTGTTCTAATGATTTTGAAATAGTTGTTTCATCTTCATCAGTCTGATAAAATTTTACAGATTTTGTCATTTCGCATATGTGTTCTTTCGAAAGCATTTTCCTTGGTCTGATAATATTAAGTGAACAGCTTAAAGGAAAGTGATCGGACGGATCATCTGATAATACACAGGATCCATCTACCTTATGAAGTAGACAGCTACTGACAATTACATAATCAACTACACTGCTACAAAAAGGAGTCAAACACGTAATTAAGTCTCCTAGTATATCTGGTATATCTGTTACATTTACAGTTCTAGCATTAAAATCACCAAGGAAAATTATATTCATCAAATTCTGCTAAAGTATCTACCAATATATTTTTCAGCCTGTTGATACCATTTATTTCATCTGCATCCACATAGAATGATGAACCTGATGATGCAATATAGCAGCAAACTATGGCCAAATCTTTATCTTCATTAATTAAGGTACCACCATACCCGTTAATTTCTGTTGCACGTTAACTAAAACCCCTCCTCTCGCTGTACTCTTCCTGACTATTCCTTAACCATAGTATACGTGGAATGCATCAGAAAATTCATCATCCGTGGTTGCCCATGTCTCAGTGATACATACAATACTGTGATTATTTATCAACTCTTTAACTTCTACTGATTTAATTTTGTTCTTAAGTCCATGTGCATTCCATGTTGCTATTTCTGCATTAGCATTTCTGCTAGTGCAGGATTAGTTTACATAGGGGGAAAATTAAGTTTCAGTTGAAAAATATGACAAACAGAAACAGGTTTTCATCCATATGCATGAGGGAAAAAAGTCCTACTGGTTCAAATAATATTAAAGAAGATATGTCTGAAATAATGTGTGCAATCGAAAATCAAGGACTGTAGTCTGTTTGCCATATTTGATTTTGAGCAAGTCGTTTTTCAATAGGTCAGAAGCCCTCATAGGCACCAATGATCCCTGTGCATTTGAGAAAGATCAAGCATATTGTTGCGAAAGAAAATCAAAGATAGTGCTCTGGTGGCCATATTTGAATTTCGACAGGTCTGCAATTCGATAGAGATGGAGCCCTTATAGGTACCGATCATCTCTGTGTAAATGAGATAGATCAAGCTTGTTCTTGTCGAGATATCGTGCTTAAAGGAATATCAGCAATTGTGCTCTAGGAGCCATATTGGAATTCTGACAGGTCTGTTTTTGGAAAGGGATTGTGTCCGTATAGGCACCAATGATCCCTGAGAAAATGATAAAGATCAAGCATGTTCTTGTTGAGATATCCGGTGCGAAAGAAAATCACCCATTATGATCTGGTGGCCATATTGGATTCCGACAAGTCTGTCATCTAATAGGTCTCAAGCCCTCGTATGTACCGATAATCCCTGTGAATTTGGGAAAGCTGAAGTATGTTGTTGTTTTTGAGTTATCACGTGCGAAAGAAAATCAGCGATTGGGCTGTGGTGGCCAAATTGGAACTCTGACAGGTCTGTATTTCAATAGGTCTAGAGCCCTCATATGAACAGGAAAAGTAGATAGGCAGAGTTCCGAAACATTTTACTGAATAAATAACTTGCTATATAGTTAGCTGATTGACAAACATAAATAGTAAGATTATATCCATGTTAGTTCTGCACAATACTTGATAAATAAATACATCCTGCTCCATTAATCTGGTCGCTTGTTAAACTGAATTAACTTCACTTGAAAGTAAAGTTTTAGCATCAGCAGACTTCTGTATTCCATGTACTGCAAAATAAGGGCCTTGATCGAACACTTTTAGATAAGACATTATTTATCAATTATATAATTTATTCATCGGTACCCCCAAAGTAATAGCAGGATCCACCCCTGAAATACCATGAATATTTCGTGGAACTATTTCTTAAACGAAAGCCAGTGTACAATACTACAACTGTACCAAATTTGGTACTTTTACTACAATTTTTCCATTAGCCGCCGCACTATCAATTTAACTTATACATCAATTGCTTATCTTTGGGTAGTACCTATTGGCAGTCCTGAATTTAAGTTAAGATATCCGACCAGACATGTTACAGTTGGTGTGCCCAGAAAACAAATCCAGAATTATACGCAAAAGTCAGTGACGTGGAAAGCTCCTCCTGGTGCCATTACTGGCTAAGCAAGTGAAAGTGACAAACATGGTCAGTTTCCATGGCAGGCCGTGATGCAAGACAACCAGGACATGGTAACGGCAAGACATGTCCAAATTACCACCATCAAACATAGTCCATTGGCTGAGGAGGTTCCCGTGTGCATGAGATGTGCCCTAAGTTACTCTTTACATTAATGAACTAAACCATGAGACATAACAAAAAAATTAGGGTAGACTTTTGGTCACCCGGCAGTAACTCAGAAAATGACGTCATTAGCCATGCCCCTGGCTGCTTAAGAAAAGCCCAATTTAGGGGTAGGGGGAATCGTAAACGGCTATATCTTTGGATATACAAATCACAGAACAATAAATGCCACTTAAATTGTTGATACTTAAGTTATCTACTCAATAAAATTATCAATATGCAAATTAGTTTGATAATGAGGCCACCAGAGGTCGATAGGTCACGAAAATCTGGAATAAGTGAAAATTTTACATTTCTCGGAAACAGTTGCACTGAGACAACGGAAATGCTCAAATTTACACTTCAAAAGCATGAAATCACCAGAAATCATATAAGTAAAGGCACTGGTGTACAATTAGTTTTTTTTCCGAAACTGTGAACAAACATTAATTGTAAAATTAAACATATTAAGCAATTGATGTTTTCTGGCTTATCCATCTTTTAAGTGAAGTCTGTGTGCTGACGTTATCTGTCAGTTATCAACTGTTTTATCATGGTCTTAAATCTTTGTTTGCGGTTTTTTGTGTACTTTACAAATGTACCCTTAATGGTAGTCAATAAAGGTCAAAGGGTCATTGCAGCAAAAACCAGGTTGAAGGAAGAATATATTGAATAATTCAGTTTTTGACGATTGATGCGCAGCCTACCAAAGAATAACATTCCCATTCTGCTAACAATATCCTTTAACTACAATTATATTTCATGTGAACGTCATACGAAGATTAAATAAGGTATTTGAATCATTCAAAGGAAAATATATCTTAACCATTATCAAGAAAAAAGTACAAATAAAGCATTATGTACCTTCCATAACTTGTTTTCATTTATCCAGTGGGTTCTCTTTTAATAATGTGGTAAGCTTTATATTCGCGAGGCTGAATTTTCGCGATTTCTTTATTTTGAACTTTTCTTGAAGGTTTCATTTTTGCAACACCTAAAATAAATAAATTCTAAGTACACCAGTATATTTGTATTTGTTACATGATATAAATTAAACGCACACTATCTCATCTTTTCCCTGTTACAGTCGTTATATTATTATAATAATTAATGTGTGTTTGCAATGGCCGGTTCAAATTAGGCTGGTGTTTAACAAACCATGTTTCCAGAAGTTGAAAACAAATCCATTTGTGCAGATACAATCCCCTCAACAAATCCATATGTGCAGATACATCATCCCCTCTTGTCAATTTAAGTGTATGAGGTATAACTTTTTCCCCAATGGATCCATATTCGCGAATATTTCCCATTCGCGAATATCGCAAAATTAAACCCTCGCAAACGAAAAGGCAACCAGAGTAACAGTTCACTCTTTTGATAAGAATTAATATCGTGCCTAAACATTGAACAAATTGACCATCATTTTAACATTGCACGAATTCAGTGTTGAACATCCTTCTACACACACCCGCACAGACACCTGAAACTATGTATGGTCTGCATGACAATAAAGGTTTTCATGATAAAGCCCATAATAAGACACAACAGAATAATGATAGAGAAAAACATGATATGTTACATTATGAATGTTTTTGAAGGAGTATATATATGGCTCATCCGCTTATTCACTTTCTATTCAACTATGTATTGTTATGGGGTGACATAAAAACGGACCGAACTGTCTCGCTAGTGAAACATGCTTTTCTAGCGAAGCGGTTGGAACGCCGGTCATGTGCGCCACCGATACGGGTTCGAATCTCGGATTGGCTCAGTATTTTCCTCTGAACAATTTGTCTTCGTAACAATATATATTTGGTTTCCGTTCAGCAATGAAGTTCATCTTACATATGGATAATAGTCTTTAGTGTAAAATTTCTTACATTAATCTTACTCCAATACCACCCGAACCCACAGTTCTTTAGAATTAATCAAACTATAACAAGTATAATAGTACTAAATATATATCATAAATCGGGTAAATTGATGTTATACTTAACTTAAGATTCAATGCAATCAATGCTTAACTAACCATTATATAAATATCCATTAAGATGTTGAAGTATAATTATATATAATGCAACCCGCAACTTGAAGCGTGTTGGTTAGTGACGTAATATGCAAGTTAAAGCACTTTTTATTAGATATATTGTAGGCCAAAACTAAAACATGTAATTGCCCGAAATTTCTACAAAATGTCACCTTTCTCCTGGAGGAAAATGCTTTTTGCAGAGTCTGTTTCTTCATTGTCATACACTTTATATATAAACATAAATACTATATAACCAATACAATTAGGATGTAGTTAAGAAGTTTTAAACGTTTCAAAATGTTCTGTGTGCAAGGATTCCAAAAGGCATTCAAAAACCAACGGTTGCATTAAGTAAAATGAATATTAATTAACACACTTTAATAAATTTTAATATTATCCTTTGGCAGGCGGGACGTGGTCAAATTTTTCTTCTCTGTTTTATTCATAATTTTACTTGCTTCAAGTTGGTATTCAATGCACTTTTTCTTTAGACGTTTATTGGCCTATTTTATTAGTATTTCATGTAATATGTTAAATGCTAAAGAACATCAGCAGCAGCCACCTCGTGTACATCAGTGCCTTTACTGATATAAACTCTTATTATTTCATGTTTTTTGTCGTGTATATAGATAGGTGCTCTCTCATTAGCTGGAAACAAATACCCCTGAAGGACGTATTATTTACACTTACACCAGAGGTTCGTGACATTTTGACATCTGATGACCTAATTTACATAAATGTTTGCGCAGTGATAGTGGTAATGAATATATAGGAACGTAATATCAACATTTTAATAGGTAATCTACTCTACTGTGTTAGTGTATCTGAAGAAAGTATATATCTATTACCCCTGAACTTCGCTCTTTGTTAAACATGCTGGGGGCGTCACTAATGACATCATTTTCTGTGTTACCGTCTTGTTTCCAAAATTCTACCCTAACTTTTTTGTTTTGTCTTATATGTACTAGTTCATTTATATAAAGAGTAATATTGGACACACCTTTTGCATAAACGAACCCGTTCGTCCCAATGGATATGTTGAACTTGCACCCTGCTCGTCTCTGCTGCAATATGTCCTTTTGACCTTTATTGCCCTACCTTTAAAGGTGCTGATGTTAAGTACATCATTCAAAACAGAAATAACGATTTATGAGCATGATAAAACAGAAGATAGTTGTAAAAGATAACTTCAGCACACAGACTATACACTTTTACAGACTGATTAGCCAAAAAACATCAAATGTTTTAACATGTTAATTTTACATTTAATATTTATGCACAGTTTCGGAAAGAAAGGCCTTTACTTATATGTTTTCTAGTGATTT
Source organism: Sipunculus nudus (assembly GCA_026874595.1). NCBI lineage: Eukaryota > Metazoa > Annelida > Sipuncula > Golfingiida > Sipunculidae > Sipunculus > Sipunculus nudus. The sequence continues at coordinate 52,195,713 of CM049312.1, forward strand.
AATATGTAGTGAAGTGCAGATTGCAGCATTTCCTTTGTCACAGAGCAAATGTTACCGAGAAATGTAAAATTGTTCCATTATTCATGTGTTTGGTGACCTTTTGACCTCTGGTATCCTCATCATACTGATTTGCATATTGATAATTTTAGTGAGTAGAAGACATTATTATCAACAATTTAAGTGGTATTTATTGTTCTGCGATTTGTATATCCAAAAATATAGCCGTTTACGTTTCCCCTACCCCTAAATTCAGCTTTTTTTTTAGCAGCCGGGGGCATGAATAATGACGTCATTAGAGTTATTGCCGGGTTACCAATGGTCTGTCCTCACTTTTTTGTTATGTCTCATGGTCTAGTTCATTAATATAAAGAGTAACTTCGGGCACATCTCATGCACACGGGAACCCCCTCAGCCAAAGGACTAACAAGGCCTGAGCAGGTCTGGCAAAGTGCCGATTAAAGCCATTATAATTACTCGGTATAGTCGACCATCGTTCTTCAAGTAGTTGTGCTTATCTATCTTAAATCTGTTGAATTTATCACTGGTTCAGTTTAGCCTTTACAAATATTTTATTTAATCGTGTTTCTGTCTGGCTGCTGTCTATCTCTCGGTCTTGTAATATTTTAGTATGCGTCACAATGCATGAGAGCATACAAGATGACAAACACACACACACACACACAGAATCAGTGTACATTTTACTTAGTCCCAAAGATTGTCCGTATTCATGTATTGATCACGTGCTAAAATGATAAACTGATTAGTACTTGGTAGTCAACAGCGCAATCTACATCCTCTGACATAGGAGTCTATCAAGATGTCAGTGCGCCTTGCATAGTTATAACGAGAACCGCACTGTATAAGGCTCTATGAGAATGCAAATATTTTCGTCATTTTTGACACACCTCAGACACTTAAGATCCGCTTTCACTTAACATAAACCATGCATACCAATTGTTAGCTTCGTTTAAGTATTTTTTAACAACAACTACCATGAGCGAGAAAAATCCGTTGTACCCGCAGAGATAGATTTTCACTTTGTATTCACATGTATTCTTTGAGTTCACAAGTATTCTTCTGTGTTATTTATCAATCGCAGCCTAATGTTAAGATTATCGGCTATTTTACAAGGTATCTATGTAATGGGTTGGATGGCCGTTAATTGCACTCCATTTCCCTGTTTCACTAGAGTCATGACTCGAGTAGAATCCAATATTAATACCTAGTGCCTACTGAGTCGTGTATATTTAAGGCTAGTTATAACATGAACAAGCCGGGCGGAGATTAACATGTGCGTGTGTACATGTGTGTGATTGCTCTGTGTCCATTTATATAGACTCTGGCTTTGACCAGTTCTGCCGTTGATTAGTTTCTGCTGTTGGCTGAGGTCATGACCTAACTACATTATCTGCTTTTTCTCTTGCTGTTGGCTGAGGTCCTGTCCTAACTACATCCTCTGCTTTTTCTCTTGCTGTTGGCTAAGGTCATGTCCTAACTACATCCTTTGCCTTTTCTCTTGCTGTTGGCTGAGGTCCTGTCCTAACTACATCCTTTGCTTTATCCTTGATGTTGGCTGAGGTCATGTCCCAACTACATTCTCTGCTTTTTCTCTTGCTGTTGGCTAAGGTCATGTCCTAACTACATCCTTTGCTTTTTCTCCTGCTGTTGGCTGAGGTCCTGTCCTAATTACATCCTTTGCTTTATCCTTGCTGTTGGCTGAGGTCATGTCCTAACTACATTCTCTGCTTTTTCCTTGCTGTTGGCTGAGGTCATGTCCTAACTACATCCTCTGCTTTTTCCTTGCTGTTGGCTGAGGTCATGTCCTAACTATATCCTCTGCTTTTTCCTAGCTGTTGGCTGATGTCATGTCCTCACTACATCATCTGTTTTTCCTTGTTGTTGGCTGAGGTCCTGTACGAACTAAATCCTTTGTTTTCTCCTTGCTGTTGGCAGAGGTCATGTCCTAACTATATAGTCTGCTTTTTCCTTGCTTTTGGCTGAGGTCATGTCTTAACTTATTCTCTGCTTTTTCCTTGCTGTTGGCTGAGGTCATGTCCTAACTACATCCTCTGCTTTTTCCTTGCTTTTGGCTGAGGTCATGACCTAACTACACCCACTGCTCTATCCTTGCTGTTGGCTGAGGTCATGTCCTAACAATATTCTCTGCTTTTCCCTTGCTGTTGGCTGAGGCCATGTCCTAACTATATCCTCTGCTATATCCTTGCTGTTGGCTGCGGTCATGTCCTAACTATATCCTCTGCTTTTTCCTTGCTGTTGGCTGAGGGAATGTCCTAACTACATCCTCTACTTTATCCTTGCAGTTGGCTGAGGTCATGTCCTAACTACATCCTTTGCTTTTTCCTTGCTGTTGGCTGGGGTCATGTCCTAACTACATCCTCTGCTTTTTCCTTGCTGTTGGCTGAGGTCATGTCCTAACTATTTCCTCTGCTTTTTCCTAGCTGTTGGCTGATGTCATGTCCTCACTACATCATCTGTTTTTCCTTGTTGTTGGCTGAGGTCCTGTACGAACTACATCCTTTGTTTTCTCCTTGCTGTTGGCAGAGGTCATGACCTAACTATATAGTCAGCTTTTTCCTTGCTTTTGGCTGAGGTCATGTCTTAACTTATTCTCTGCTTTTTCCTTGCTGTTGGCTGAGGTCATGTCCTAACTACATCCTCTGCTTTTTCCTTGCATTTTGCTGAGGTCATGACCGAACTACACCCACTGCTCTATCCTTGCTGTTGGCTGAGGTCATGTCCTAACTATATTCTCTGCTTTTTCCTTGCTGTTGGCTGAGGCCATGTCCTAACTATATCCTCTGCTATATCCTTGCTGTTGGCTGAGGTCATGTCCTAACTATATCCTCTGCTTTTTCCTTGCTGTTGGCTGAGGGAATGTCCTAACTACATCCTCTACTTTTTCCTTGCAGTTGGCTGAGGTCATGTCCTAACTACATCCATTGCTTTCTCCTTGCTGTTGGCTGAGGTCATGTCCTAACTACATCCTCTGCTTTTTCCTTGCTATTGGCTGAGGTCATGTCCTAACTACATCATCTGCTTTTTCCTTGCTGTTGGTTGATATCATGTCCTCACTACATCATCTGCTTTTTCCTTGCTGTTGGCTGAGGTCCTGTCCTAACTACATACTTTGCTTTCTCCTTGCTGTTGGCTGAGGTCATGTCCTAACTATATAGTCTGTTCTTTCCTTGGTTTTGACTGAGGTCATTTCTTAACTACATCCTCTGCTTTTTCCTTGCTTTTGGCTGAGGTCATGACCTAACTACACCCACTGCTCTATCTTTGCTGTTGGCTGAGGTCATGTCCTAACCATATTCTCTGCTTTTTGCTTGCTGTTGGCTGAGGTAATGTCCTAACTACATCCTCTAGTTTATCCTTGCTGTTGGCTGAGGTCATGTCCTAACTATATCCTCTGCTTTTTCCTTGCTGTTGGCTGAGGTCATATCCTAACTACATCATCTGCTTTTTCTTTGTTCTTGGCTGAGGTCATGTCCTAACTACATCCTCTGCTTTATCCTTGCTGTTGGCTGAGGTCATGTGCTAACTACATCCTCTGCTTTTTCCGTGCTGTTGGCTGAGGTCATATCCTAACTATATCCTCTGCTATATCCTTGCTGTTGGCTGAGGTCATGTCCTAACTACATCCTCTATTTTATCCTTGCAGTTGGCTGAGGTCATATCCTAACTACATCCGTTGCTTTCTCCTTGCTGTTGGCTGAGGTCATGTCCTAACTACATCCTCTGTCTTTTCCGTGCTCTTGGCTGAGGTCATGTCCTAACTATATCCCCTGCTTTTTCCTTGCTGTTGGCTGAGGTCATGTCCTAACTACATCCTCTGCTTTTTCCTTGCTGTTGGCTAAGGGAATGTCCTAACTACATCCTCTACTTTATCCTTGCAGTTGGCTGAGGTCATGTCCTAACTACATCCTCTGTTTTACCCTTGCTGTTGACTGAGGTCATGTCTTAACTTATTCTCTGCTTTTTCCTTGCTGTTGGCTGAGGTCCTGTCCTAACTACATCATCTGCTTTTTCCTTGTTTTTTGCTGAGGTCATGACCTAACTACACCCACTGCTCTATCCTTGCTTTTGGCTGAGGTCATGTCCTAACTATATTCTCTGCTTTTTGCTTGCTGTTGGTTGAGGTAATGTCCTAACTACATCCTCTAGTTTATCCTTGCTGTTGGCTGAGGTCATGTCCTAACTACATCCTTTGCTTTCTCTTTGCAGTTGGCTGAGGTCATGTCCTAACTATATCCTCTGCTTTTTCCTTGCTGTTGGCTGAGGTCATGTCCTAACTACATCATCTGCTTTTTCTTTGCTCTTGGCTGAGGTCATGTCCTAACTACATCCTTTGCTTTCTGCTTGCTGTTGGCTGAAGTAATGTCCTAATTACATCCTCTACTTTATCCTTGCTGTTGGCTGAGGTCATGTCCTAACTACATCCTTTGCTTTCTCCTTGCAGTTGGCTGAGGTCATGTTCTAACTATATCCTCTGCTTTTTCCTTGCTGTTGGCTGAGGTCATGTCCTAACTACATCATCTGCTTTTTCCTTGCTGTTGGCTGAGGTCATGTCCTAACTACATCCTCTGCTTGTTCCTTGCTGTTGACTGAGGTCATGTCCCAACTATATCCCCTGCTTTTTCCTTGCTGTTGGCTTAGGTAATGTCCTATCTACATCCTTTGCTTTCTCCTTGCTGTTGGCTAGGGTCATGTCCTAACTACATCCTCTGCTTTTTCCTTGCTGTTGGCTGAGGTCATGTCCTAACTAAATCCTCTGCTTTTTCCTTGTTGTTGGCTGAGGTCCTGTCCTTACTACATCCTCTGCTTTTTCCTTGCTGTAAACTGAGGTCATGTCCTAACTATATCCTTTGCTTTATCCTAGCTGTTGGCTGAGGTCATGTCCTCACTACATCCTCTGCTTTATCCTTGCTGTTGGCTGAAGTCATGTCCTAAATACATCCTCTGCTTTTTCCTTGCCGTTGGCTTAGGTCCTGTCCTAACTACATCATCTGCTTTTTCTAACTACATCCTCTGCCTTTTCCGTGCTCTTGGCTGAGGTCATGTCCTAACTATATCCCCTGCTTTTTCCTTGCTGTTGGCTGAGGTCATGTCCTCACTACATCATCTGCTTTTTCCTTGCTGTTGGCTGAGGTCATGTCCTCACTACATCCTCTGCTTTATCCTTGCTGTTGACTGAGGTCATGTCCTCACTACATCCTTTGCTTTTTCTTTGCTGTTGGCTGAGGTCATGTTCTCACTACATCCTCTGCTTTAACCTTGCTGTTGACTGAGGTCATGTCTTAACTTATTCTCTGCATTTCTTTGCTGTTGGCTGAGGTCCTTAACTACATCCTCTGCTTTTGTTTCAAACACAAACAATAACTTGTGAAAAAAAACTCTATATTGTTTTAATGCGTCTTACGTCATTTAAAATTCTTAAGGAAATATTGTTCTGACGTATTTGTTGTCAAGGAATTAATTAACTGGAAAAGGATTGCATCTTGTAAAAGCATGGTTCATCGAAACACTAGATGTACTGGTATAACAACAACTACCATCATTCCATGCTAGTGCCCACCATCTGTAGAAAACTGAAAACGGAGGGAAAATTATGCAGTTCTGATATGGTTATATTTGGACAAACACCTGCGCCCTCTGTGGAACTCGCTCTAACCGGTCAGAAGTGTTACCCCCAGTCCTGAAATAAGTATAGTAATCAACTTTCAGTTTCCAGTTTAATTACATGCATTTTCACCTGATAAATTTCAACCCGAACGGGTCAATGACCATGACATTGTCATGAAGTTTAACCAATGAGGTAATTTTCCACCCAAGAGACTGGTAAAATATTAAAAATGACCGCAGCCTATAAGATGTCTCCGGCGTATACAATTCAATGTTTAAACTGCAAAAACAACTAACATATGAATCCAAAAGTACCTCATTGTACCTCAATTCCACAAGGTCACCGGAAAAATGGAATCATGGATCCCAGGGAACTGAACTGTACGGAATTACGTGGACCTCGGGATGTGGCGGTGACCATCCACTACAAGAACAATGCCTGAGTACGGCAGGTATTGTAATGGCGGAATACGTAAGCAGCATACGGTATCCCGGGACCCGCGGAACTCATCCATAATTGACAGACCGACCCCACGGTGGAGAACTATACCAATGAAGCAGCGCGTCGGTGGGTATACGCCATGTCTGTAATGATGAAGTCGCCTTTAGCTTCAAGGCCTCGGTGTATGTCACAGAGCTGGTGCCTCGAACGGACTAATTAGCCGCAAACAGTCTCCGCCGCAAGACCTGTCGCTCCCTTGTAGACCGGCTGCATGCAATACACAGCGACATAAAGTCAGCTGCAAGCTATTATCAACTCTCAGAACCGCAGACTCCGTCGCAAGTTGTCTGTACTCATCCAACGCCGAGGATCCCACACAAAACGGTACGTTTACTTATGTTTTGTTGCAGTAAAACTGTTGAATTCTCTTGTGGGTGTTTTAAGGTCAGTATAAACTTAAAGCGCAATAGTTCTTGTTTGTGGCAAAGCTTTTTTAGTCATAGACAATGAAAACTGATCAGGTCTTATCAGTTATGTTTCAAATTAAAATTGAAAAAAAAAAACTGTGGACCTTCAGAAGCAAACATTCTCCATTCAGGAGCTCCCCCATGGGTGTGTTGAGATAAGAGACACAAGGGATTTATTGCCAACAGAAATCAGCAGAGGGGCTTCACATAATGTGTTTACACATGTACCCACTTAACCGCTATACTGGCGTTCCACAGGAGCCAGATAATTCAGCTTGGAAACAATATGTAGCTGGCTACGCGTTTTATTCTCTTGAGAAAAATACGTTATTTTATGCCTTGACATAATTCCCGCGTTCCCACCAGACCCAAGTTGTCAAAACTAATTAGCACCTGCCACGGAGCTTGTCCAGATACCAGATCCTTTCTAAGTAACGACGACGACATTTAAAGAAGAGATAGAAGATTTATGACTTGATGCTTTTACACTGGTGGCTTTTGTAGACATTTATTATTTCAAGATATTTGGAACTTTTTTATTTTCCTAAGATGTTATATAATAAGACTGAACGTCCACATTTACTTTAATTTTCTGGGTGAAAAATAATGCGATATTTAATATAAAGTTAATAGTTAATCACATATCTGCTTAAGGTGGAAATTTAATTGAAATTTAATTTAATCTATTTTCTTTTTCATGTTCAACCTATGGGATAGCGGAAACGTTAGGGATTAAAACATTTTTTAGAACATGGAAAAAATATCATTGGCTACAAAGTTCACCGTATACAAAGGAGGCCAACACAGAGAGTTTTTCTTTTGAAGCCCACCTTTTACAGTCATCTTCCACCTTTCTATATATGTCCCTCTTACTGTATGCAAAATACTCCGTTCTCCCTGTCCCTCCTACTGTATGCAGAATACTCCGTTCTCCCTTGTCCCTCTTACTGTATGCAGAATACTCCGTTCTCCCTTGTCCCTCTTACTGTATGCAAAATACTCCGTTCTCCCTTGTCCCTCTTACTGTATGCAAAATACTCCGTTCTTCCCTTGTCTCTCTTACTTTATTCAAGATACTCCGTTCTCTCTTGTCCCTCTAACTGTATGCAGAACACTCCGTTCTCCCTTGTCCCTCTTACTTTATGCAAAATACTCCGTTCTCCCTTGTCCCTCTAACTTTTTGCAAGAAACTCCGTTCTCCCTTGTCCCTCTTACTGTATGCAAAATACTCCGTTCACCCTTGTCCCTCTTACTGTATGCAAAATACTCCGTTCTTCCCTTGTCTCTCTTACTTTATTCAAGATACTCCGTTCTCTCTTGTCCCTCTAACTCTATGCAGAATATTACGTTCTCCCTTGTCCCATTTACGTACTCTATACCAAATACTCCTTTCTCTCTTGTCCCTCTAACTCTATGCAGAATATTCCGTTCTCCCTTGTCCCTCTTACTGTATGCAAAATACTCCGTTCTCCCTTGTCCCTCTAACTTTTTGCAAGAAACTCCGTTCTCCCTTGTGCCTCTTACTGTATGCAGAACACTCCGTTCTCCCTTGTCCCTCTTACTTTATGCAGAAAACTCCGTTCTCTCTTGTCCCTCTCACTGTATACGCAAAATACTCCGTTCGTTACTTGTCCCTCTAACTTTATGCAGAATACTCTGTCTAGCTCAAGTTGACTCCGCCTGACTTAATAGAGTATTTCCTCGTCCATCTTACTTTTTCTGCAAAATGTTTCTTACTCCTATTGGTGTTTTATAAAACACGTAATACTTCCCATGTCATTCCTATTAAATAAAATATGTTCAGGTCTCCCTAATCCGTCTCACTAATTACAGTATATTCCGTGCTCTCTTCTCTGTCTCACCAAATGCAGGATCATCCGTGTTTTCTTGTCCGTTTTTAGCTCAGCTGACTTTCAGTCATGCTGGGCTATAGCGATGGGTCTTTGTCCGGCGTCCTTCCGTCTGTCCGTCCGGCCGGCCGTCCGTCCGTTAGCAGGGCACAAATCGTAACCATAGGGGCTAGGGCCATGAACCCTATGCAGTCTTAGAGGTTCTAAAAAGATCTCCTTGCAAACCTGAAATTAGGTCACTGTGACCTATATTCTCGAAGTTATGGGGTGTTTTTGCACCCCCCAAAAATAAATCTTTTAGCCAAAATTTTCATCCCAACCCTTCCATCTTTCACATACAGCTCACCTACCAACAGGGGAAGAACCATAATTATTTTGAGGTCACAAGGTCAAAGGTCAAGGTCACAGAAGCAACTTCTTTGAAAAGTCTCAGGATGCATTTTAAGCCAAACCTTTCATCCCAATTCTTTGATCTTTCACATATAGCTCACCTACTAAGTGGGAGAAGAATCCTATAGATGTTGAGGTCACAAGGTCAAAGGTCAGGGTCACAGGATCCACTTCTTTGAAAAGGTTGTGGACACATTTCAAGCTAGACCTTTCATTCCAAACCTTTCAGCACTGATATCGCTTCTCTGCCAACAGGGGAAAAGACCTGTTGATTTTGAGGTCAAAGGTCAAGTTCACAGCACCCTCTTCTTGCGTGGAGTCATTTTCAGCAAACTGTTCAATCTATACTTTCCATCTGTCATATATGGCTTACCCACCAATAGGAGAAGAAGCCTATTGATGTTGAGTTCAAAAGGTCAAAGGTCAAGGTCACAATATTGTTCTAAATGCTTGTGAACATATTTCAAGTGAAACTGTTAAACCCAAACCTTCAGTCTTTCACATATGCCACATCTATGCATCACTGAATTTGATTCAAACTTCATATTTATAGGTCTTTTTGCATGAAGAAATAACTAATTGATTTTGAGGTCAGCTGGTCAGGAGGTTAAAGGTTGCAGGTCTAAGTTATTCACTCAATGGTTGCCAAGTAATTACACCCGGCCAGATGTAAGTGGTTAGTAGTAACCCATCATTTAGAAAGAATCCAGTTGATATGTGGGCAAAAGGCCAAGGTCATAGGTCAGGGATGTTCACAATAACTTATTTTGTAGAGCATCTCTATTTTTCTTGTTTTTTTGTATATATAACCATGGCACTCACAACTGGTACATCTCACTATGTGCCCATAATTGTCAGTGACACTTGTGATATATGACTCCCTTTTGTATCAGATCATGGAGTGATAAGGATATATCATTAGTGCATAACAAAAACACTGTTGCCGGAATGCTTTGACCAGGCATTAAGACTATGAGAGTTAAGTGTTAAGTTTAACTACTGATTTATAAAATGATGGGAACATTTTGCAGTTTATATCATGGAATCATAGCAATAAACTTAGTTTTCTAGATATCTGAATATTATTATACAAATCATCAGATATACCAGCAAGTGTTTGTTCTGATAATATGTGGGTCTGTACCTGGATTTAGGATGGCTTTATTTGATTACAAGACTCTTAGTGATGCTTTCTGCGTTTCTTTTCTTTTAGGTTTTGCAGTTAACCTACCCTGCTGACCCCATTGAATAGCAAGCTGATAATTAAAACAAATTGGACTTGCACTTTTTACATTTGCATGTTCATAAATCTGATATGAGAGCTCTCCAACCTGATCATGCCTTTTGAATTGTTTTGGACATTCATAACTGTTACATTCTTTGAAGCAATTGCTACAAGTTTAGTGTCTTATTGGAGGATGTGTGACTTGTCAGAAAACCATTATGTCTGCCAGGTAGCCATTTTAGAAATCCTTTTGCCAGGACAGTTTCTGTGATTTTTTATGATGTTTGGTCCCTTTTAGAGGATGTTTGTTGTTCAATTTCCGACCTGTCAGAAATCCAATATGGCCACCAGGACGCCATCTTTAAATTCCTTTAGAAAATATTATCTCAAGAACTATTAAAGTGAATGCAGTGGGATGTATATTAATGTAATTTTGCATTGGGTCAAAGATTTTTTAATAAATATGACCATCATTTATGAAAGCTCAGTACAGTTGGCTTGTATTGAATAAAAATTAATATGGAAGCACCCGTTTCACAATAATTCTTGCATTGATTTCCTTGATCTTTTGCTATATTTTGATCTTATATGTGGCCTGTGTGGTATTCCTTTTGAGACTGACAGGTATCGAGCAAGCTGTGGGATTAGTTCCTGATAGCTCAACAACCATACATTTTGCCTCAGACCATCATTCACTATGTTTTAACCAGACATATATGATAAGAATTTATGGCAATGTAGAAAGTTTAAACAAATTTGGCATATAGGTTCTGCAACAATTTTACTAGAAGTTGTGAATTGCAGCCCATGATGTTGCAGGTCATGCTTGGCAGCTGAGCGTCATGACCCATGGGTCACTTGTCTTTTTCTTGTAACTAAATACAGAACGCTCCTGGCTACCTTGTCAGCCTTACTAATTGCAGAATAACCCGTACTCCAATAATTGTCCATCTAACCATAAATACAGAATACTCTGTGCTAACTTGTCTGTCTTACCAATTTACAGAATAACCCGTACTCCAATAATTGTCCGTCTTATCCTAAATGCAGAATGTTCCGTGGTCCATTAATTTTCCATCTTTCCATAGAATGCTCAGTGCTAACTTGTCTGTCTTACTAAGTGCAGAATAACACGTGGTCCATTGACTCTCCGTCTTTCTAAATATGGAATGTTCGGTGTTCTCTTCCTTGTCAAAACGAATACGTCCAACACCCTTATCAATCATACTTAACATAGAAAGTGTCTTATATATATATATATGTGTGTGTGTGTGTGTATGTGTGTGTGTGTGTGTTTATTTATTTATATGGAATTTTCTCTCCTGCATGATGCAGGGTCTCAAGATGGACAAAGTAAATAATAATATATTGTTTTAATGGACAGATCGCTCAATGATTTGGAAGCACTCAGCAAGGTTGTTACATTTTCATAATTACGAAATGGAGGAAATTATGCAATTATGATTTCATTAAGTCTTGACGATTATTGTTTCATTATGATCCACTGATACTGAGGTCGCAGTAATCAGCAAAATAAACGAGACGAACCATTCAGGAGAGATCTGACCTCAGGCCATTCAACTTTTTATGTCCCGTCCCACGGGATGCCTGCTGTAGAGACGATTCGAGTTCACCCGTGTTACTTTTAAATGTGGGCGTATAAAATATCGGCATTTATTATATTGACTCAGTCTGTATATGTCTTTTAAATCATTTCCATTAACCACTCGCAACATTTTTATCTTGTGTCCGTACGGTGACCCTGTATCCGAGCGGTCAGCTTGTGTCCGGGTGGTTACTGTGTGTCCGAGATGTTGCTTTGTGTCCGTGCGGAAAAACCATGTGACCGTGCGGTTACTATTGGTGGCCCTGAGGTTACTTTGTCCGTGCGGTTATGTGGTAACAAATATATTATTTGAATTCTGCATTCAGTCTGCATATTATTTATGAACTTTAGGTAATTCCTGTTAGGAACAGTTTTAGAACGATTCTTTACCGGGTTTATTAACTTGTTTATCTACAAGCTGTTAGTATAGGTAACAGGAGTGTTGCTACATGAATAAAATAATGTAAGCTTAAGTGGATGGTTGAACATATGCTGAAGTTGCACGGTCCTATAGTTGCAAAATGACCTTTGCCAACTTTTTGTTCGTTTGACATTCTGCCATATGCATGTCTATATGACATATGAATATGGTTGGATTATTTTGTCGGGAGACCCACCTGTTAAAAACACGTAAATAAAACCAACAGGCTGTGTGAGGTAGGGCGTTTTCTGGCCTATTTTTTATAAAAGGTTCAAGGGATTATATTCAGTTAATACACGTCTGATATCAAAATAGGATCTTTTAACACGAGGTTAAATCAGGCGAGGGGAGGTGATCCTAAAGGACCGAGGTCAATCAGCTGTGTGACAATAAATATACCTCCTTGTAGAAAGGTTTAAACCGATGTATTATACTAAGTGGATGTTACGCTGTGCTATTAATGCACAGAGGAATGTGTACATGTAATAAAGTATCTTATGAGAAATAAACAGGATTACAGAGCCCGTTGTCTTAAGAATAGAGTGGATTAACTGGTATTAACTGAGACATGATTGGAGACAGCAGGTCGTGTCGAACCTGTGCATACACACAGCGTCTGTAATCATCAGCTGGCATACTGTGTAAGTAGCTAAATCTAAGAATCTTAAAATCAGCGGAATGTATGAAGCTGCACATGCATATATATATACACAGGCGCTTGAATCGCTATTTGTGTTGATCTTGGTTTAAATAGTGTTCAATTTACCTTTACAACATTCCCCTACCGTTAAATGAGCTTTAAACCATGTTATATCATTTGCAGGTACTTGTTTATATAATAGATACACAAGGCCTGCATCCAAGTCTGCGGACGAGTCTGTATCCATTAAGCGACGAACAGACAGATTTATCCCAGATTACTATTTCTATCATTATCAACAAATCAGGTGTTAGGTTCCAGGGGGGAATCCTTACTGCTGACCAAGATACATGGGGATTTCCTTGTTTGGGGTAACAGCTGCTTAATGGATGCAGATTAGTTAAAAATAAGTTCTTATTACAAGTGGTACACTGTGTGTATTGGAATTGTTGATGCTTTTATAGAAAGAAGAACTGGCCATTTAACCACTGAACGTTTCTTCCCTCAAAAATCTTTGAAATATTTGGGAATTTTAATTGATTACTTGTATTATCGCCTACCCGTCCGCAGACTTGGATGCCGGCCTTGTGCATCTATTATATAAACAAGTACCGGCAAACAATATAACATGGTTTAAAGCTCATTAAACGGTAGGGGATTGGTGTTAAGGTAAATTGCACACTATTTAAACCAAAATCAACACAAATAGCGATTCAAGCGCCTGTGATATATATCAGTCAGTTGAGAAGCCCGTGTTTGAAGGTTTTGCGTTTCCTCCTCTAAATGCATGGTCTGCGTTACCTTTCCAGTGGTCGCCATTCATTAAAGCACATGTGTGCCAATTTAAAAGGCCTTAACCAATGAGTCGCATGTACTTAACTCTAAGTTTAATTCCCTGGTCTGTGTTGTACATGTACTCACATCCGTGTTTTACTCCATGTCTGTATGACACATGTACTAAGGTCCTTGTTTCACACCATGACATGTGTGACGCAAGTACTAACGTGTCGTTTCATGTCTGTGTCGTTTGTGCTACCGTTCTTAATAAACGCCCTGATATATGTGTCGTATGTACTACCGTCCCAAATTAACGCCCTGACAACTGTGTTGTATGTACTACCGTCCTAATTTAACGCCCTGACATCTGTGTCGTATGTACTATCGTTCTGATTTAACGTCCTAGCATCTGTGTCCTTTGTACGACCGTCCATATTTAACGACCTATCATCTGTGTCGTATGTACGACCGTCCTTATTTAACGACCTATTATCCGTGTCGTATATACTACCGTCCTTAATTAACGCCCTGATCATCTGTGTTGTATGTACTACCGTCCTTATTAAACGCCCTAACAACTGTGTGGTATTTACTACCGTCCTTATTTGACCTTTTATCATCTGTGTCGTATGTACAACCTCTCTTATCGAGCGCCTGGGCATCTGTGTAATATGTGCTACCGTCCTTAGTTAACGCCCTGACAACTCTGTCGTATGTACTACCGTCCTTATATGAAACCATATCATCAGTGTCGTATGTACTACCATCCTTATTTATCGCCCTGACATCAGTGTCGTATGTACTACCGCTTTTATTTTTAAGCCCTATCATCTGTTACATCTGTGTCGCATGCACTTCTGTTCTTAATTAACGCCCTGACAAATGTGTCGTATATACTACCGTCCAAATTAAACGCTCTGACATCTGTGTCGTTTGTTCAACTGTTCTATTGAACGCCCTAGCATCTGTCGTATGTACTACCTTCCTTTTTTAACGTACCAGCATCTGTGACATCTGTAAAGTATGTACTACCGTTCTTATGTAGCGCCCTGACATCTGTGTCGTATGTACTACTGTCCATATTAAACGCCCTGACATCTGTGTCGTATACGTACAATCATCCTAATTTAGCACCCTGGCATCTGTGTCGTAATTACCACGTTCCTTTTTAACGCCTTGACATCTGTGTCGTATGTACTACCGTCCTAATTTAACGCTCTGACATCTGTGTCGTTTGTTCAACTGTTCTATTTAACACCCTAGCATCTGTCGTATGTAATACTGTCCTTTTTTAACGTACTAGCATCTGTGTCGTATGTACGACCGTCCTTATTTAACGCCCTGACATCTGTGTCGAATGTACTACCGTCCTTATTTAGCGCCCTGGCACCTGTGTCGTATACGTACTATCGTCGTAATTTAGCACCTTGACATCTGTGTGCCTACGTACTACCGTTCTTATTTAACGCCGTAGCATCTGTGACATCTGTGTCGTATGTACTGCCGTTCTTATTTAGCGCCCTGACATCTGTGTCGTATACGTACTATCGTCGTAATTTAGCACCATGACATCTGTGTCGTAAGTACTACCGTTCTCATTTAACGCCCTAGCATCTGTGACATCTGTGTCGTATGTACTGCCGTTCTTATTTCACGCCCTAGCAAGTGTGTCGTATGTACTACCGTTCTTATTTAGCGCCCTGAAATCTGCGACATCTGTGTCCTATGTATAACCATTCTTATTTCACGCCCTGACATATGTGTCGTTTGTACTACCGTTCTTATTTAGCGTCCAGACATCTGTGTCGTATGTACTTCCGTCCTTATATTTAGCGCCCTGACATCTGTGTCGTATACGTACTATATCGTCCTTATTTAGCAGCCTGGCATCTGTGTCGTATTTACTACACTTCTTTTTAAACGACCTGACATCTGCGTCGTAGGTACTACCGTTCTTATTTAACGCCCTAGCATCTGGGAGGTTCCTGCGATATTTCATACAAGCATTTTTTATGTACTTTCGCTTGCCAATGTAGAATTTATATAACTTTCTTTTGAATGAAAATTGCATAGATTAGCGCCATGAAATCTGCGACATCTGTTATCTGTGTATTACCGTTCTTATTTCACGCCCTAACATATGTGTCGTTTGGACTACCGTTCTTATTTAGCGTCCAGACATCTGTGTCGAATGTACATCCGTCCTTATATTTAGCGCCCTGACATCTGTATCGTATACGTACTATCATCCTAATTAAGCAGCCTGGCATCTGTGTCGTATTTACTACCGTTCTTCTTTAACGACCTGAAATCTGCGTCGTAGGTACTACCGTTCTTATTTAACGCCGTAGCATCTGGGAGGTTCCTGCGATATTTCATGCAAGAAATGTTTTTTTTATGTACTTTTGCTTACCAATGTAGAATTTATATAACTTTCTTTTGAATGAAAAATTGCATAAGATAAAGTAATCTAATTCAATATACTGAAAAAACTATAATCTGACTGAAAATTAAAAAAAAAACTTATAAAGGACTGAAATTATTGAATGCTGAGACTACACAGACTGGGGCTAAACTCATCTCGAAAACATTGTTTATGGCAGGTAAGTGAATGAGCGGGTACCTGTGTCAAAGGGATGAAAAGAACCAGCAAGCGTGAGGTTAAGACCAATGATTTTTCATTTTTGATCTACCGACAGTTGCTGTTATCAGGAAATAGTTGATGCTGCTGCCTAAAAGATAAGACTTGCATTATATTAGCACTAATTCTATTGCCCAAATATAGAATTCCACGCGGAGCGGATAATTTGGTTATTAAATATTGCACTGTTCCCCCTGGTCAGGCCAACCGCACGCAACCGTAATAGTATATTCATGTGGATTCGACTAACCTTCATTATGGGAAACTAAACCTTGCCTTTTGGGGGCGATCTGTTGCTGAAAACTTGGCGTGCTTGAGAAGATTAGTGAATGAGGCAGTGTCCCTATGAACGCCCTGTCAGACTACGAGGCGAGCAGGACTTGCATGTAAGCTAGCGGGAATCCCGGTGCCCGCGGTCCGTCCCGTTGGGGCTGATCAGCGTCATGCCGCTGTGGACTGTAGCCGCCACCATCTCTCTTGGTGACGGATCTTGTTGATTTCCGGTCCCCAGCTCATCTTTGATAAGCCCGCTGTGACTTGATGGAAGCCATGTTATATCTGATCAGCCTTAATTTAACATAAGTCAGGTTTACAAGGATGAATACCTGAGCTGGTTTACCCTGACCCACTGTGCTGTCAATGACTGTATGAACTGCACCCAACACAAGCTGTCCCAAGTCAAATAATATATGGAAAAACGTATTCAGTGTTACCCACCTTTACCATCCATATGATAAGAATGTCATGTTGATGTTAAATGCTGTTACCATTCAGAACGTCAAATGTAGGTCATGCCGGCGTTAAACGGCGTAGCCATTAGCCGTGTGCCAATTAATCGATAATATCGATGATTAGTCGTTTTCATTCCTAATCGATTAAATTGGTTGCATTCTTGCATAATCGATCACAAACGATTTTTATGCACATGCACGGAATAGACGTCCTCTTATCTAGAAGAATGTATCCAAAGCCGGTCACAGAAATCAGTAGGAAAGCCTTTACAATAAAACCTAATCGAAAAATGTGCAGCGAAAAAGTGTCAACAATGAGCGTGATGTACAAGTTGAACAAGTCAATATTTTAGGTCTATAATTCAGTACAGCAGATTTTCCTGGAATATAGATGGTACATACAGTAAACGATCATCGGTCTTTTTTTAATCATCGAAAATGAAATAATAACAAACTTCTATCACATGTATCAATAGATCAAATGAAGTTTTATATTCCACTCATGTTATAACGTACCCATGTACACACAACGCATATTATAACGTACACATGTACACGCCACGCATGTTTTAACGTACACATGTACACCCACGCATGTTATAACGTACACATGTACACATCACGCATGTTATAACGTACACATGTACACACCACGCATGTTATAACGTACACATGTACACACCACGCATAATATAACTTACACATGTGTACACGCCACGCATGTTATAACGTACACATGTACACACCACGCATGTTATCATGTACACATAACACATTGCCATCGTCATCGTCAGGCCTAGAAGCATTCATTTTTCTAAATTCTACCTGCAACAGGTTCTCTAGTAACTATTACATTTGTCACGTAAACCTCCTTGGCCTTAAACTTCCCGCTTCAGGATTACAGTAACCCAGTTTCATGTCGATGTAAGTGATCGCTTGAGCCTTCCTTCGCTCGCTGTAGTCAGTAGTTTCAGAGACTTGAGTTTGTCTGTCTCACTAGCAGTATAGCATGGTTGGCTTATATTCGCGGGGTTTAAGGTTTCGCGATGTTAACTGATCTAACAATTCAAAAGATCTATACAGTATAACCATTATTATATGAATTCATTATATGTAAACATTATGTGTACAAACTCGATTTTACAATAAATATTGTTCGTTAATTGCAGACAGTTTGAAAGATCTGTCATAATGTCACCCTTTTACTTTTCCACTTTGCCTTCGAGATTGGCCCTCTTATTCACGATGGTTTGATACCGTGAATTTGAAACCTTCGCGAACAAAAAGGCAACCACTATCAGTGACCCTGCTTTATCTCTGCAACGTAGTATTTTTCAAATAGTATATGAGACACTATGTTATCTCTCTTATACTAAGTCATATTCATGATAGCAGTATATGAGACGTTATCTCTCGTACCATGTTATACAGTCATGCTAGTAGTATATGAGACGTTATCTCTCTTACCATGTTATACAGTCATGCTAGTAGTATATGAGACATTATGTTATCTCTTTTCTACTATGTCATATTCATGATAGCAGTATATGAGACGTTATCTCTCGTACCATGTTATACAGTCATGCTAGTAGTATATGAGACATTATGTTATCTCTTTTCTACTATGTCATATTCATGATAGCAGTATATGAGACATTATCTCTCGTACCATGTTATACAGTCATGCTAGTAGTATATGAGACATTATGTTATCTCTTTTCTACTATGTCATATTCATGATAGCAGTATATGAGACGTTATCTCTCGTACCATGTTATACAGTCATGCTAGTAGTATATGAGACATTATGTTATATCTTTGCTTCTATGTCATATTCATGATAGCAGTATATAAGGCATTATCTCTCGTACCATGTTATACAGTCATGCTAGTAGTATATGAGACATTATGTTATCTCTTTTCTACTATGTCATATTCATGATAGCAGTATATGAGACGTTATCTCTCGTACCATGTTATACAGTCGTGCTAGTAGTATATGAGACATGTTATCTCTTTTCTACTATGTCATATTCATGATAGCAGTATATAAGGCATTATCTCTCGTACCATGTTATATTTATGCTAGCAGTATATAAGATATTTTTTTCTATCTCACACCCATGCTACATTCATACATATGTAACATTCAGGGAATGCTGGTTCTAACAGAGATGATTTTGCCGATGGTATGAGCCCTGTATACATGTCGACCTGAGCTTACACGATCAGTTGAGCCATAAAACCCGCTGGTGTCCTAAATCTGGTTCTGCTCGTCATGCTGAGCCGATTAGCCACGCGGGGAATACCTCTGTCTTACTTATACAAGTCAGTGGTAAGCAGAACTAGCCCTCCGCAGACTGCCACACATAGGAACAATTCACATTTAGTCAAAAGTCGTCTGTCCATGCTGGAAACAGCTGTAACCTTCCACCTGATCTTCGCTGGTTTCTTCAAAGTCTTCCCGCGGAACAACATAATACCAAACCGTGTTGTTATCATAAACTCTGACGCCGCCGTGTCTTTTTATATATTTATGATAATGTTACACCAGCTTTTATTCATTATCATCTCTGATCTCGAGCCCCCTAAAGTGGCGGGCTTTATTTCAGTTTTTTTTTTTTGGTGATATCCCTACAGTTAGTAAGTTTATGACTGAGGCGAGTTTTTGAATGTTTAAAGTTAATAAATGGGAAGAGTGTTTAAATAGAAGACAAATGTTTGACTCGCCAAAAAAAAACAAAAAAAACTCGCACATAGACACAAAGGTATCCTGGTATGTTTAACCCGTCCGTCCGGCTGTCTTACCGACCGTTTACTTTGAGTGTCGTCGTGAAAACTTATCGGGGCTTTGATGGATTTTCATTAAACTCACTAAATAACTGCTTTCAACTAGATTATCTCGCTTAAGTTCGATTTCTGGCGAAATCCATGCATATCTATCATGGTCAGAGATCAACAGACATGCGTATTAATGTGGTCTGGGATAACAAGACCTGCAACGGGCGTTTAATGCACTATTTGCGGTGCTCTTGTTTTTGTTGTTTTGGTATTTACTTACTTTTCGTTGTAAATATCGATGTGAACGACTGAGAAAGAATTGGGATGAACCTTAGATACATGGAATTAAGTATTTGGTCTGTCAGTGATAAAATCCGCTTTCGCACGGAGTGCTCGTGCTGATACAAAAAAAAAATCTAAATGTTTTTGCTATAAAAGACGTCTGATCAGATGACAGTGTTCATAGAGACCGGACCTTGACTTGCAGCTTGGGACCAGGGGAAAACGTAAAACGTTTCAAGGACACACTGTTTTTTTCACAAAGTTCTGACGGCTTTCGCAGATTGTCTCGAGCCATCTTATATCGGAATTTTTCGTTATTTCATTTTGGCAATATAATACAAATGAAAAATAACAAGGTGTCTCATTTTTTTTCAAAATTGGAAAGTTGAAGCTCATTTGGTGTTCCTATTTGACTGCTAAAATGTAAAATGCTGACAATTTTTGAAAAAAAAAAAATCTGCTATCAAATTTGTAAGAGAAATTTACTGGTCAGTATTTGCACTCGAATGACCGAGGACGAACGCTCTGATAGACGAGTTTGATAGATGACCCAGTGAATTATGTATGCGTGGTTGTGACAGTGAGCTCGTCAAGATTCACCAGCCACACATATACAGGGTTATCTATGCTGACCTGGGCATCTGTAGTACGGAGTCAGACGACTCGCAGTCGTCAATGACTCATTAACTTTGATTACACGCTGAACGATAGTAGTACTGTTAAACTCAACTATAGGTCACAACGTGCCTTCCGTGAATAAATCATGGAATTTTCAGGATTAATGCAGTAAGACTCACTGCGAAGTAATGATTATGTATGGTATAATTAAAGTCAACATAAAAAATAATTCAACCATTATCAGACATATGCAATATATTTAAGTCATAATATGATTATGGACATAAGCTATATGAATATTCAACTTAGACCTCATATATTCAATGTGTGTCACCACGGATGAAAGTATTGATGTAGTATTAGACTATACTTTTACATGTTATGTACTAGATTTTTTTTATGAAAATGAATGGTTTAAGATCATGAGTACACGTGATTATTAACGTAACAGTGATGTGCTCGTTGTAGACACATTAACTTTATGATCTTGGTGCACATTTAACTGATGGCGATATGTTTGTTTTGACCTTTTCCCCAGAAGATATAGGCCAGATTTTTTTTAGCAAGATCAGTTATTTGACCTCGGCCAATTGTCTACGCCTGTTCCAAGGAACCATGACACATCTGTTGACAATATCTTCGGCCATGAGAATAAGTTTACTTGTCAACCAAACAGCATAGCACTAGGATCAATCAATGCTATTAAACTCGACGGGTATCAGAAGTAGTTTGGATACTCCTGAATAATACAGACTATTCCAAATTTATGTATGCAGTTGATTTGACATTATTTTACATGCAAGAGATAAAGTTCATAAGCTGAATTGGACTGATACTTAAGGCTTGGACCAGAGTAGAACAGAAATCAACTATTCTGACGGACTTGAGTCACGTGTCATTCGACAAAGCTACAGGACAAATGTAGCATTAACAAGGCATCAGCCATGAATCGCAGGTATCAGTTGGTACACAACCTACGTTTATTGTTTTTCTTCCCTTCCATAGCTTAAAAGGTAATATAATTTCCCGCTGACTATCGGGGAAAACGGAAACGTGAGGGAATTTTTATTTAATTATGGCAACCGTTGCTGATTGTCATGCAGGTTGAAAGGGTTTAGCGTCCATTGCGAGCCAGATTTTAATTAATCCATCTGAATATTCACTGTCCGTTGAATTCAGGTTTTATTATGTATACATATTAATTGGCTGATTGTTTTCGGTCAAGTTTGTATTTGCGTTTTATTTAGGTGGCTTTAAAATGAGGTTATTAAGAGCACATTTTAAAACGTATATGTTTCTTTATCCTTGAAAACCAAAATAAGGTCAGTGTAAAGTCAGTGAAAAGTCAAGGAATTCTTTAACGCGTAGAAACTGGAAACTCTGGAATATTTTTCAGAATTGGTCCATGTTAGTGGCTTTGATTATGAACAATGATGAAGCTAGGTTACCATACGATAAAAATGATATATTATTATTATACCTTCCGGATTTTAGGTTTTATATGACTGCCATTGAAGCACCGGCCAGGTTTCAGCCGGGGCATTAAGTTTTGTGGTCTAACGTCTTAACCACAATTAAAGTTACGCCCTAACTTTATGTAAAATTATATTATATAAATATATAGATTTATGCCTAGTAGTATAATTAGTAACGTTTAATTTCAAATGAATTCTAAAATCATCAAGACATTAGATGTTTAGAATATTAGAAATCAGGAGATGCCCCGGTTACTGTAAGTGATGGACCTAGGGATCCAAGACAGCTACATTCCGCCAGTCTGTCTGCCAAAGTGTGTCACGTGCTTCAAAGCAATATAAAGAGAACAGTCGGTTTGTAATGACCCAATTATAGTCACCGCTATACTCAGAACCATAACAACACATAAAACCGGTGAACTATTGATCTTAAGCCATTGTGCCGGGATGGTTTTGCTTCGGGACGTTTGTAATAAGCCAAAATGAGCTAATTAGGCGAGATAATACATATATTATTGCAAATTAATATTGACCTTAAAAAGAAAAAAAAAAACAACTACAGCCCTGTTATGACTTGATGAACTTCTCCTATCCTTGTCTACAGAGTAGTTAGGGACAAGAACGACTAACTGTCCGTCCTGAACTGCGAGGCGTCAGCAGTGACACGCGGTAGGAGCACTGTGCCGTCCCGGAGCCCCCCCCTCACACGTTGTGATGAGGTTCATCTTTCATCTTCTCCAGAGGACGGTGTTGACCAGGAGCAGGTGAAGCTGACCGCTGTGACCCGGGACGAGAGTCCTTCTTTATAAAGGTATGTTGTCTGTCAGCCCTCATTTGTAACCTTTATCGTTTTGGACTGGTCTAGTTGGTAAATTTTAAGGTCGCTTTATGCCAGCACCTAATATAATGTGAAGCAGTCATTTATCCTGCCATCTGCCGGATTATTATAAACTATGTCACTCATACCATCAGGCATTACCGACTGCAACAGTGCCACATGTCTCACAATCACTGCCAGGCTGAACTGATTTTTTTTCTCAAGGACGTCAACAATTACTGGGGTGTCCTACAGCACAATGTGCTAACCAGAGCAAGTAAAACTTTCACTACTTAAAACCGTGACCCAGAGTTATAAATATCAATAAGAAACTGCATGTGACCACTGAAAGTAGTGCCTAAATGATAGCGCCATTAATAGGCGTCTTACATATTAATTTTCTTATCATCAATGCATCAGTTTCAGCAAAATACTTCTTCACTAACGCACACTGTTATAAGAAAAACATATACCAGTGGTATCAGATATAGCATCAAAGGATAGCACGTTTTAGTACTTAATTACTGAAAGTGCTTGCATAATGGTTTATAATATGTTCATTTATTAAAGATAATTAAATAATAATGAAGTTGGACAAGAAGGTCAGTTCTTTTAAAGCAGTAGAATGTCTAATAAGTTTCGTATTTGTGGAAAGTTTACAAGAAATTGCCATCTAATGTAGGACTCAAATCCGTTGTGAAAATTCTATATCAGGAGATGTCCTTTTAATATAAAAAGAATATACGTCATTTTGCCTGAGAATTTATTTGAAGACACATTACTGACATATACCGTGGGTAAAGACCTACAGGAGTAACTTCTGTACGCTCCGTTATAACGTTTTCTTCATACACATGACACAAGTGGGTTGACAGATTGCTTATTACCTGGATACACTTATGTACACCACTTCGGTTCTGAGCCAACGCGAGGCCGTACAGCTAACTGGTAAACACGGCTTCTCGATGTTATTGGGCTGACTTCTACCAAGCTTAAAAGAAGATCTCTAGGTATGTAATACAAGGCGTCCCTCGCTGGTAGGTAGAACACGTTGGCCCCTCTCTTTTACCTCTGGTATGTAACACACGGTGTCCCTCTGTTTAACCTCTTGCACAGCCTCTAGAGCCTTAACCTATAGCACGTAACATAAGGTTTCCCTTTAATTTCTGGCACTTATAGCTCACGAGGTCCCTCTTCCTAATCACTGGTCCGTAGACCCGCCTACCAAACTACTGGTTCGGAACCCGACTGACTGAAAGTGAAGTCGGCGCTCGAGCCAGCTACAGGTCTCCGGAAAATCCGGCCCGCACTGGCTCCCTCTGCAACGACAAAGTTTGATAGACTGAGTCGGTATACCGTTAGATATTTAAGGCGAAAATAGAAGATACTGATAGAGTTGAAGATCGCAGTGAGAGAGGTGGACGCCGGAGAACCCGGAGAGAACCACCGACCTTGGATGGGCCATTACCACCCACTCTCATGGCAGCACCACGGATCTAACCCGGGTCGCCAGCAGAGAAGGCCGAGCGTTTACCGCTCAGCTGTCCAGGCCCCCGGTTCGGAACCCCTTTACCCAGATATACCTTAGAGCATACTGTGAACCTCTCCCTGTAACACCCTCTTCCCCTTTTCCATATCTCTGGATGGTGAGATCCTATTACTGTATTCCCGTTTTCTATGTAAAACTGAAATAATGTATGTGAGAGAAATATTTCATATCAGTCACGCAAAACCTAATAATACCAGTGAGGCAGTCACTTAATTATACCTCACCGTAATATTATACGTACCCCCTGAGACATATTGACTTTCTGACCCTTTCAGACCAAGCTTAAGTAAGTGAACTCTCGTCATGAGACAAAGCGTCGCTGTACATGAATTGTATTGCTCCTGGGACTCTGCTTTATCTTGTCGAATGCTTTTGATGGGAAGAAATGCTCTCAGCTAATGTAAGCGATCCTTGAACACGCCATTTCACTCAAGTGCGCTTGCTGGTTAAATTAAAGAATGCAGAAAAATACAATATCAACTTAGTAAGGTGTCTCCTGGTTTCCGTTATAATGGTAACGAGACCGCATGAGTCTCACGGAGTTTCACGGTTTTCATAGAGCGCGAACCCCCTGGTCTTATCTACGTCGTAATACCAGCAGCCCAACATTATCAGAACCACCATGGAGTTATAACTCATGTTGTAACTCTATGTCACGACGTAAACACCGTAAGTCCCGTTTCTTTGGCTGTACTGTAGCCGTTAATACACTAATCAGGCATTTATATTGTACTAGTAAACCTGTCGTGGTACAAGCCATAGGGGGAAATGTACTTCAAAGGTCGCCCATCCTGTTGCATTGATATGCGTAGAAAACATTCGAGAATCTTTACATTAGGAGTGATGATTTAACGCAAAGGAATACATATGGACCCACAAACCAAACTGAAAACTTGTCTCAATGGCCGGGGCATGGCATCCAGTCATTTCCTGTATCGTGTAAAAGTTGGCTATCGACAAGTAACCCGTGCCAGCCATACTTGCATTCATGCAGTCAGAAATGCAACAAACATGCAGAGGGATTTACAAATATGCTAAGTTAAAATAATTTTTTTTCTCGCATATGGTACGTGTTGTTAGAAAATGTACTGAAATCCCTACAGATAAGATTGGTCTGGTGTATGTCAACTGCGAGCGTACTTGCAAAATGTTGAAAACATTTGCATCCTCATCACACATTACAGTGCGGTCCTTGTTGAAAAATTTGAAATAATTCTAACGCTGGTAATTTCACAGGGCCGATATAGCGCTAGCTGAACTGTATTCTCACTCAAGATATTACGAACTTGTAAACTTGCGTGTTTACGTGTGCATGTGTGTACGCGCGGTATCCATATACATGCAAATCAAGAAACATGACCATTGATATAGTAATACATGCACTTACCGTTGTACTCTTCCAATGTCCTCTCATTTCAGAACGAGCTGATACGTTAATCAGATGATGGCGTCTACAGTCGTGCCGTCTGTTGTCTTTGTGATTGTTCTACTGGGCAGCCTTTCTGTGAACCCTGTCAGTCTTGACAAAGTGAACGTTAACACGAAGCTAGGCAGCGTGGTAGGAAGCCGCAGCAAACTGTCTTACGATCTTGGAGAAGGTAATGGTTGCAGTCCATACTCTGGGCGGATCCACCAACTGCACACACTAATATGTTCCCTTTTCTTGATGAACCGGTAGTCATAATTAATACGAAAACAGGGTTGGATCCGGATGCGACTTGACCAGTGCATATCAGTTGATAAAATACAAATGTAAATGGATTTATTATTATCAAAAGGAATGCGATCCAAATCATCAAATGAAATATGCATGTACATATGTATGTACACTTGAACACTACATGTTTAACCTGATATCATTGCAATGAATAACTTATATAGAGCTGCTTTAACCACTCATGGTCAAATACATTATTGAAAATTATTACATTATTTGTTACTGATGTTTTATTATTATTAGGGCTTACAGTCAAATAATTTACTTTTATTGATTCATTTTAACCTGGAAAAATCATAGTACCAAATCATCTTGATGAGTGATCTTCTAAAAAAGAGCAGTTCAATCTCGTGATTATATACATTTTTGTATATATATATATATATATATATATATATATATATATATATATATATTATATTTCATATCTTGTTTATTCACACGTTTAATGTTTTGTTTACCCATGCAGGCACGATCTCGGATACGCTGGATACGTTCCGGGGCGTCCCTTACGCGAAGCCACCCGTTGGAACTTTACGTTGGAAGGTAATCCCATGGCTATCTATATATTAATAGCGTAAGGCGATTTTTGTAATTTTCCGTATCCCCTCCGATACCACCGTACGGATAGCCCTGATTTTCGACACGCATATGGTCCGTGTTTGTCCGAAGAGATTCCACCTATTTTCATTTGCAATAATAGCATATTACGTGCATAATTAATAATTTTAATATTTGCCCCCCCCCCCCGGGTGCCTCTTTTTGTGTCATTGGCCCGGTAACACAATGGCCATAGAGTGTGTGATGGCGGGACAGAGTTTGACTCCGGGGGCCCTATCCGGGGTTTTCTTATATTTGCTGTCATCGGCCCGAAATAATCCCCCTTGGTGATCCCTTCTCAAGAGGAAACCTCCGCGCGGGGACAGGGCCTATTGTGCACAAGGAGATCTCATGAGAAAATTCTAAAAAGGGGGAACTTTGAAAGAATCAATATGACATTCTACCATTCGTACCGGAAGGTATTCGTACAAGTCATCCAGACTCAGACACAAGGTCAACTTAAAGACAGAAAACTTACACCAAATGTCTTCTTCGAAGAGATCTTATGACGGTAACATTGTACAACCAAGACATTCAACTATGAAAGACTATTTGACATCAGAATTAAATGCTCGCCCGAAACCGTGCGTAGCACGGGTAATTGCTAGATTTATCTAAAGGGGAAGCATGGCATCAGGTAAAACAAATGTTGTTACCTACAGAACAAAGGCCGTTTCGTTTTCACAACTCACGGCCTCCGGTAAATCATCACTGCTGTCTACAAGACTCATAACATTAGGATAAACCGCAATCTCCGCCAGAGTTCACTACCGCAACGCTTATATATCACCTCTGTTAAAGGGTACGGACTCTCTCTTTTTGACCCGGTCATGACCCCGGGTCACTCTTTGCTCACATTTTGGCAACATGGCCCACATAGATGTGGAAAAAATATTAGAGGTCGCGGAGACTTAAGCAGCCGTTTGGTGCTAATAGGGAAAAGCAGATTCAAGCATAGAAACATAAACTTATGCCCAAAACTGATCTCATTGAGAACTTACCGGTCGGTTTTGGTAAAAAGTATCATTTACTTTTTGATATCAGAACTGTTTTGGAGGAAACTCGCCATCGAAAAACCTACTGTGTCAGTCGAAAGTCCTTTGAACATTATACACAAGGATCAGCCTCAGTCTCAGACATGCATGAACATGTTGGTCTCGATGACGATGAACTGAGCGTCTTTTTTAGTGCTGGGAGCAGCTTGACAACCATCATTCCATGTGTCTTTTTTTACAACTTGGTAGTTAATTATTTTCGTTGTTACACCTACAGTGCCCTATTTAAGCCTGCACATATGTAGTTCAAATAGTGAATAAGCAAAATAATCAATTATTTTATCTTTCGAATTTCTATGATTACTATAAAAATAGCATCACATTTGTGTTCTAATGCATAAATTACTTTTTAGGAAAACTCCCCTCTTTATATGTGGGAAGAATCTTGCAAAAATGTCCAGCCTTTAACAGAGGTGATATTATCGTGCAGGTAGTGGCCTCTGGTCGAGATTTGGTATACCGTACTCTTATTAAAAAAATAGGTCATTAAACTTCCACTTTGTTCCCGCTTTATCGACCTATAATGACATTCAGACTTTATTATCGTAGCCATGTATCCGTTGCCAGCAAAACGGACACAAGCCCAGCGTAAAGTGCCTATAGAGCCAATCATGTTACATTTCGTTTTGACTGACCGCTCACCGGCCGGGCAACCCGCGTGCACAGGGCCCTGTGCTGGTGGGATGTCAAGATTCTCTTCGTGAACTTGTGGCCTATGCACTCGGGTTGCCGGGCCGGTAAGCTGTCAGTCAAAAAGAAATGTAACAATATTGGCTCTGGGCACTCCTCGCTGGGCGGGTATCCGTTTTGCTGGCAAAGGATACACATGGCTACGATTGTCTTTGTGTGATAATAGGTCGATGAAGCGGGAACACAGAGGGATTAAAATTCGACCTATTATTTAATAAGGGTAGGTAAACCGTGGCTGTATCTACAGCATTTATATGGTAAGGTAAAACCAAGATCGTGATACCGAGACTGTTATCTCCACAAATGGTATGCTTAAATGAAACCATTGATCGCTGTGAAAACCAAACGTGATAATAATATTCACAAGACAGACATGCAGTCATTTGTTAGACCTGGAACGTCTTTCAACGTTGTAATAGCCTGGTTTTATCACCTTACAAACCAGACTCTCTCTCTCTCTCTCTGTATATATAAATAGATCACACCATCACTGCCATTACCGGTATCCAGTATTAACATCTTCGTCACATTTTCATCGTCATTAATGTCACGTTATATAACGTCACACTGTATGTACACCGTCAGAATCACATCAGGCCTATCACCGTCATTATCGTCACTCAATTTCAAAACCGTCAGCGTCATACAATCACCGTCATTACCGCCACGTTGTGTCAACACCGTCATCGTCATACTATCATCGTCATGATCGTCACACTAACAACGTCATAGTCATACTATCATCGTCATAACCGTCATGCTGTACTAACACCGTTATTGTCACACAATCATCGTCATTACCGTCATGCTGTACTAACACCGTCATCGTCACACAATCATCGTCATTATCGTCATGCTGTACTAACACCGTCATCGTCATACTATCATCGTCATTACTGTCATGCTGTACTAACATGTTATTGTTACACAATCATCGTCTTTACCGTCATGCTGTACTAACACGTTATTGTCACACAATCATCGTCATTACCGTCATGCTGTACTGACACGTTATTGTTACACAATCATCGTCATTACCGTCATGCTGTACTAACACGTTATTGTCACACAATCATCGTCATTATCGTCATGCTGTACTAACACCGTTATTGTCACACAATCATCGTCATTATCGTCATGCTGTACTAACACCGTTATTATCACACTATCAACGTAATTATCGTCATCCTGTACTAACACGTTATTGTCACATTATCATCGTCAATACCGTCATGCTCTTTTTCGAAGATATACTTTTTTACAGTGTTGGTGATACATTGTGACGGTGGTGATATATTTTGAGGGTGATGACACGTGTGAACATTTACTGTACCCTCAGCCTCCTGTGCCCGTTGACGCCTGGATGACGCCGCACGACGCCACCTACTTCCGGCAGGCCTGTCCCCAGGTGACGTACTTCCACCATCTGCTTCAGTTTGAGCATCAGGACGAGGACTGTCTGTACCTGAACGTGTACACCCCATTCCAGGTGAGACAGTTTTGTCTGAACAGCCTAGTACCATGAATGAATGAGTGATGACGATCATACTGGTTTTCACTAACATAATCGTAGGAAATGTAATCGAAGCATATAATCCACCGTAGGACGGAGCATATATTAAGCATATATTCCGCCGTAGGACGGAGATTTATTCCGCTAGAAGCGTATATTCCACCGTAGGATGGAGAAATACTAAAATGGCCTTCATTCGTCCATCAGACCTTCCGTCCTGTCTCCTTTTTTCACCAAATATCCTTGCTGCTTTCTTCACCCAATTTTGCAGACTAACTGATTACATGACTGTGATCACATGACATATTTCAACTTGAGATTTCACATGATAACGTTAGAATTTAAATTTATTTTTAATTTAATCTAAACGAATCATTACTTTGTTTATTTGTAAACAGCCATCCGACCCAGAGAGACGGTACCCCGTAATGGTATGGATTCATGGAGGATCGTACGAAACCATGTCGGGGAAACTTTATGACGGATCCACACTGGCTCTGTACGGGGTTGTCGTGGTTACAATCAATTACAGACTGGGACTGCTTGGTAAGTTGAGACGATTTTTAGGGACGTCTGAGGTCTGACTTAATATGTTAAGTGCTAAATGATGTCCGTCACGCTGCAGAGTAATGTTCTCTTCCTTGTTTCAGGGGGAACGGTTGGGCTACAAAGTACTACTGGACTAAGACGGACAAAATACAGAATGTTTATGCCGAAGGTGTTGAAGCCGTCTTAATTCACCCAAAGTGAATGCATTGCTGAAGGTGTTACAGCTGTTTTAGTTCAGAAAAAAAGAGAATCTTCGCTGAAGGTGTGACAGCTGTTTTAGTTCACCCAAAGTGAATGCATAGCTGAAGGTGTTACATCTGTTTGGGTTCACCCAAAGTGAATGCATCGCTGTGGGTGTAACCATTGCACAGGATGTTACAGCCGTATTAGTTCAGCCGGAGTGAGTCTTCGCTGAGGGTGTTACAGCTGTTTTAGTAAAGTGAACACATCGCTTAGGGCGTTACAGCCGTTTTTTGTTCACCCAAAGTGAATGCATCAGTGAAGGTGTTACATTTTTTTCTTACCCAAAGTGAAGGTGTTGCAGCCGTTTTTGTTCATCCAAAGTGAATGCATCGCTGAAGGTGTTATATTCGTTTTAGTCTACCCAAAGTGAATGCATCGCTGAAGGTGTTACATTCGTTTTAGTTTACACAAAGTGAATGCATCACTGAAGGTGTTACATCCCTTTTAGTCTACCCAAAATGAATGCGTGAATGCATCGCTGAAGGTGTTACATTCGTTTTAGTTTACCCAAAGTGAATGCACCACTGAAGGTGTTACAGTCCTTTAGTCTACCAAAAATGAATGCTTGGATGCATCGCTGAAGGTGTTACATTCATTTTAGTTAACCCAAAGTGAATGCATCACTGAAGGTGTTACAGCCGTTTTGGTTTATCCAAAGTGAATGCATCGCTGAAGGTGTTCACGCCGTTTTAGTTTACCCAAAGTGAATGCATCGCTGAAGGTGTTAACGCCGTTTTAGTTTACCCAAAGTGAATGTGTGAATGCATCACTAAAGGTGTTACATTTGTTTTTGTTTACCCAAAGTGAATGCATCGCTGAAGGCGTTACATTCGGTTAAGTTTACCCATAGTGAATGCATCGCTGAAGGTGTTAACGCCGTTTTAGTTTACCCAAAGTCAATGCATCACGGAAGGTGTTACAGCTGCTTAGTTCACCTCTTTTTAGTTAAAGTGAACTTAAAACGGCTGAAACATCCTCGTGCCTGTGTTCGCTTTGAGCGGTCCGAAAAGGCAGAAACATTCAGTGAAATGTTTTTAACTTTTCAGACTGAACGTTCACTGTGGGCGGAATTGAAACAAACTTTACCAAACATCGAACAGTTCATCAAATGCGGAGCTGAAACGACATATAAAGGAGACGAAACGTATTTTAACGCAGATTTTATATTCCTATAGTGAATAACAAGTATCAAGGGTCTTGTTTGCTTGGAAAATATTAGTGGACAATCCACAGTGGTATGAACGGAAGCGAGCCCCCTCCAAACAAAAGAGAACAATAACCCCCTCGGCCTCCTAGAATATTATACTTCACCCCAATTACATTGTGTGGAATGTATAGTTTGTGAAGCCATTTTAGTTCACCCACAGTGAACACTTTGTTTAAGGTGCTACAGCCGTTTTAGTTTTTGCCCACATGCAGTGATCGCCTCACTGTATGTCAGAACATTTCAAAAGCCAACGGCCAGCTGAAAATCTCTTGTTAGTTCCGCCAACAGTGAACGGCCTGAAATATATCCTTGACATTTGAGTTCCTATCACAGATTAATGTTCTACCATATGTCACCGCTGTTTAGTTCGCACTCATGCTGCATACAGTCATTTTAGTTCGTCTCACAGTAAAACATTTAGAAATACATTTCAGATTCCAATTATTTATTATTTATATTATTTACAAGTACAATTTGCATGGAAATATATAAGCGGACAATTAACAAATAATACATCGTTAGCCAGATTAACAACACTGTTAACTATCCTGATATGAACAATGGACTCTCATTCTCTGTTCTAGGATTTCTGAGTTCAGGGGATGGTTACCTTTCAGGTAACTATGGTTTTCTAGACCAGATCGAGGCTCTGCGGTGGGTACAGCAATACATTCACCACTTCCGAGGTGACCCTGGCCGCGTGACCCTGTTCGGTCAGAGTGCAGGCGGCAGCAGCATCGGACTAATGATGATGGCAAAACCAGCGGAAGGTCAGAGTCTTGGCTGCCGTGTACATGTTGTTTATAGAATAGGGCTTTCCAACGGGGGAGATGGAGTCTGAATTAATTTCATAACAAGACGGTCAGTTAGATTTATTTAAAACAGCGCCCCGGTACCAACATTGACGCTGTTGAGCATTAAATTAATAGAAATACCGCATTGGGTTTAAAAGAAGCCAGCAAAAAAGCTAGCGAAAAGGATAGATGTATATATAAGCATGAATTTGTCTTGAAATATTTTAACTGAAACTTATGGTTTTGTTGAAATATCTATATTTCCCCGTGTTCTACAAACGTAGATTACCTTAAAACTTGTTCGGTTTGTTGTATAACTGATGAAAGTTGTAGTAATGTTAAGCTGAATCTTGTCAGGGCCATCTATAATAGTATCGGGTCTCTTGCTTCGATCTATATATCGATATATCGCCTTATCCTATATGTTGAAAGCACAGATAAATTCAGTCAGTGAGTATGCTTATAAAATCAGTCCCAGCAGGACATTTTTTTCAGTCTCTCGACTGATCATTGCGTGTCTGGTAATGACACAGTATACGAAACAACGGTCGATTCTGTCTGTTACAGGTTTGTTTCATCGCTGTATCATCCAGAGCGGTCCGGTGTTAGGCCTGTTTGCTGTACACGACCGGACCAGGGACTTTACCCAATACATCCGAGCTGTCGCTAAATTGTTTAATTGCACTGGTATGACAATGGAGTCGATTGTAGCGTGCCTGAGAAATGTGCCATGGAAACATTTCATAACACTGAGACACGAGGTATAAGTTCACACGGCAACATCTACAATCTATAATTATTATTGTTGTCCTTACCCTATGCCATTTTTTTTATCAATACTGTAGTCTGTTCCACAGTGGAGCGCCCATTGAAATTTGTTAACCTTGTAGATTTCTGAAACACTCAGATCAGATCCAGAAAGTAAGATGCAGTGGTGGAATGAGGCAAAGTCCTAATTGACTAGAATAAAACCAAAACCATACTTTGTAAAATATTTTTGAAATCCATTAAAAAAAAAAAAAACATTTTTTTACATCTCAACCCTATTGAAGAAGGTCAAGGTCACTAGTCACATGTTCAAACAACTTCATTTAAAGGTTGCTGATTGGTTGTCTAGTGTCATACATATTCTAAAAATTGTGAAATTGTTAAAGTGAAGCTGCCAACTCATGACAGACGTCATTTCACGTGGCCAGAAGAGAAGAACCAGAAGGATGCAAAATATAAATGTTGATTTTTGTTAGGAAGTTTTCTAACTCTTATTGGACCTTTGGTCTCCCCTGATCAGTAGTAGCCATAATATTTAAGTTAAAGAGAATAATCGCCAAGGTTGAATGGGTACATACTGGTAGAACAGGCTATATATATATATATATATATATATATATATATATATATATATATATATATATATATATATATATTAATAAAAAAAACTCAAACCTCTTTTTCTGCGTATACAAGCTTTGCTCCTAAATATACCTATATAAACACCATTATTGTTAAACGTTTTACGAAGTATTGTAATTCATTTTGTTTAGGGCCTATAATGTGACTTTACTCATACAATCATCAGGGTTTTAAGCGTGACAAATGGAAATGTTAGTTATGGTTTGTAGTTCCCCTGGTACAACCCGATGAGTCCGGAGTTCCGCCCCGCTGTTGATGACGTCATCCTCACGGCTTCTCCGCGGGAAAGGCTCCGGGCAGGCCGTGTTGTCAATGTCCCCGTCATGATCGGCACAGTACAAGAAGAATTCGGTAATTGTGGTGTGGAGTTAAGTGTCACCATGGAGCTACACTATGGTGTATAAACGAGGTTATACTAGCTGTATAATGAGACTAATTGTAACTCCATGGTATCATGGACAAAATTCAACGGGGGTGATGGGGCTTCGACCATTGTATTGACCAATCGCCGCCCCTCTATTGATATAAGGAGGAATCTCGTATCGACTGGCTAATGGTGGTGAAACAAAAAAGGCGTTTTGTGTTGCTCGGCCCTTTTTTGTCGGGGTAGGGGTTTCCATAGTTTAGAGGAAGAAACCACGTTGAATATAAGAATATATGTCTCACTTTCCCGGGACAGTCACATGAAGTGTGAAGGTAAATGTTTTGTTTGACCATGGTAGATGTGTATATATATATATATATATATATATATATATATATATATATATATATATATATATATATATATATATATAACATGTTAAACTTTTTTAAGTGAAGGAATGTGAGAGGGAGGTTTTATGCGAACAGTAAAGTATACTAAGACATCTTTAAAATCTTTATTATTCTCTTCTTGCTGATGGGAAAAAGTTGTCGCATTCTGAACATTAACAAAAGTAAACATATACATGTAGTATTATCCTAGACGGAGAGAGAGGGAAGGATTTTTTATCAGTTTTCAGTACAGTGGCTGTTTCACTACAGATAATTATTTCGATGGCGGTGAACGCCACAAGAATGAGTATGACCGCGCCATGGAGGTGTTTCTTGGTGACGTTCTGGAGCACGACCGCGGCATGATCAACACTGTTAAATACGCTTACACGGACTGGCGGCGGGACCACGAATCATCCAGCAGCTACGGAGACTTCAAGAGAGGCGAGGTAGGTTTTATTTATACAAGGCCGCTTCCATTCATTCTAGAGCAAGACAATATATGACCCACTTGGCATATAAAAAATTAATTAATATATATATATATATATATATATATATATATATATATATATATATAAAGAATATTTCGTAAAATTTGGAAAGTTTAAAATGCATTCCATCGGTACAGTAATACACAAGTTGTAACCAAGAATCCTTGAGAGAATCAATGAAAATTGCCGTCAGGTTCCATGTATAAAAATAACGTAATATTTATTGTCTTTAAATCCAAAGTTGGTGCGTAAACGCTTTAATGGGATATCATAAATATTAAACCTTCCTTACAATAAATCTGATATGAAGAAATTTTCAAAAAATAGTTGTAAATGGAAATGAAACAGTGATCAGAAGCGGATCCAAAAGGGAGGCAAAGGGTCCGGACCCCCTTTTTTCAGCAACCTTTTTAAGGGGATTCCTACCATTCTTTGCATTCTCCCCCCCCCCCCTTTTTTTGGGGGGGGGGGACCTGGGGACCTTTTCAGGTTTTTTATTAGCCCTTTTGGAGTGGGCCCTCCTTTACCAAAATCCTGGATCCGCCGCTGGTGATAGACGTAAAATGCCGCATGCGCCAGGCCTCCTAGTAAGAGTGAAAGGAACGAATGAAAGAACGGCACTATCAGTATGGGAAAACAATTAAGAAGTAACAGTCATGAACTACGCTTCACAATTGTGTATTGCAGGTACTGTCAGACATGCATATGGTGGCGCCATCTGTCCAGCAGTCGCTGTATTTGTCTAAGGCCGGCCTAAATATTTATCAGTATCACTTCTACAACGAGAAATGTTATCATTCTGTGGAGCTGAACTATGTGTTCGGGTCACCGTTTACGGGGGTAGTAGCAGACGAACTCGGAGGGAACCTCAGTGTCAACTTCACGGATCAGGACCGCGAGTACAGCAGAGTCGTCATGAGAACATGGACGTCGTTTGCCAGTAAAGGGTAAACAACCTGTCGTTTGTTTTCAAAACTAGAGATAATGTCTACTCAAATAGTCTAATGAATAACAACACTGATCAATTGAATTGTAATTTAACCCTAAACTCTCAAATTATCAAACTGCATTATTTTTATTTAAGGTTTATCTTTAAAGTAAAACGGACATACCTGGACAGATAACATGACTGCTGTGAAAAAGTAGGCAACAACAGCAGGTAACAGGCACATAAGACAACCCTTCATTAATGTTTCACCTGTCCAAGAGAGAGGCCGGGATCTTGGGTATCTCCATTTTGTTAAAACGCCCTGGAGGGCGAGTCAAACCCATTGCTTTGTGATTGGCACCTCAGTTCACCTTCTGATTGACAGAGGTCAGAGGTAAATCAGGGGCTTGCCCTAACTGAGGTGACTCAGGTGAGAGAAAAATAGAGAAAAGTTACAAACCAATTTACTAAACCTACATAGGGTATCCAAAGCTGGTTTAAACTAGACAACCCCTGCAAACAGGAAAGCTTTCATCAAGACACATACATGTAAAGTTAAAATAAACTTAACAACTGACAGTGTACTTTTACAATCTATTTTCATTTTAAGGCATATTGTTTCAACGGGAAAGTGGATTTATACTAAGCAAACGCTTCAACATTTTGATGTATTATGTACAACGGACTATACATAAAATAATTTCCGACAAGGTAAAAACCTATAACATATCCTAAATAACATTGCACATTGACGTCGACGTATTATTATTTGACGTATATCATCAAATTAATAAGATTATCTTATTACAACGCAATCAAGTATTTGTTATCTTAAATATTATTGATCGGAAACCAGTGTATATATCGTGTGTACTCCCGGACGAAACCGGCCAAAGTTTCGCGAACATGTAACGACGACAGAAAGGTTGGTGTACAAGTAAATATTAACACGGCTCATGAGTGAAAATGAGGCTCATTTGCTGTTCGTTTGGTTACAACGTTTTTTTATATAAAAAAAAAGTTCATTTTATAGAAGTGGTTTTCCATGCGGCTAGCTTTCAGATGTATACGCTGTATTTAATATCATAGCGTGAGCTAAGATAATAATAATCATAATGATTTGTCATTTCAGGGAGCCCTTTGTGAAGCAGAATAACAACCAGATCATTTGGACGCCGTTTGACCCTCAGGATCGGTCGTACATGTATATCTCACCTACGCAAAGCCAGATGAAAAACCACCTTCGCGCGCAGCTCGTGGCATTGTGGAATGTGCTTCTTCCAAAACTCAGGACTTTTATCCCCAAAGTCAAAGAAAGTGAAAGCCATCCAAACTTTTGGCTGGTTGTGGCATTTACATGTATTTTGCTTCTTGCCTTCGTCTTGCTAATAGCGTACCATATACGAACACAACGAGCAGAACCAACCGTGACATCTAGACGTACAGAGGTCCACGCACCGCCCCCTGTTCATGTGTAGACGCTACGTATACCGTCATCTACTCGCTTATATGCAATCACTGTGAATTAGGAATCCAAAAAGAATGGTGCGTGGACACAAACTCTAACAGCTGCATTGATGGGAGGATCCGTAATCATCTTATGAAGAAGTGAGTAATGAACCTTAGAGATCCACGCCAATCCTGGTGCTCTCAGGACTTGCTATCCAATGTTAACAAATATGTATTTACAGCAGTTGATATACTAAGGACGAAACCCCGAGAAAATACGCGAACTTTACTAACGAATGCTTGAGAGATTTACTCCGGACCTAGCAGAATGTTTCATGGTACGTTCTTGTCTGACACGGTTACCCTTCACGTTAAGCTTAAACAGAAGGATTTAAATAACGTTGCTGGCACTGACCGGAGTTTCCCAGCCGAAGGTAACTTTTGGGCATACGACGTTTATTAAAACTTGTTTTCTGAGACATGGGAAATGTATTAAGTCATGAAATTCGTCGAGTCAGGCTGTCCTTATCTGGGATAATGAAAATATTTGTTATCCTGAAGCGGGGGAGTTCTTCGAGTGCTGACTTTATTTTGAACATAGAGAATCCATGAACTTGCGTGTTTGGTTGAGACAGATTTCTCTAAACCAGGATGAAACATGAAGTATTAGATATTAACTGATGATCTTGAGCAAGGGCAATGTAAGACCACATGCGCGTGAATCCCTATTCGTATTGTTATTGGCTTAAATAATGTTAAAACCTCTTTGTGAACAATTCCCTATCCTGTACTCAACGTTAGACCAAGATATAATGCTTGCCTGTACTTGTTTATATGAAAATTCACAAGGCCTGTGGTAGGACTTGATTAGTCATTTTAGACTGGTCATCTTGATCCGTAACATTACATTACGTGACATATTTATTTGAAGCTGGTTTTCTGAGCCAGTTTCCTGAACGGAGTTTATTGATTGAACCTCCTGCTTATCTTTATTCGCTGGAATGCCTGGCGTTATGTTGATGGAGACACACTCTAGAATGCTTGGTGTTATGTTGATGGAGACAGACTCTGGAATGCCTGGTGTTATGTTGACGGAGACAGACACTTGAATGCCTGGTGTTATGTTGACGTAGACAGACCCTTGAATGCCTGGTGTTATGTTGATGGAGACAGATTGAGAAGCCTCCCGTTGCTGCTTTGTCATATGTGACGACAGAGGAAGGTGGAGAAAAAACTGGTACCGGTTCAGGTTGATGGAGATAGACACTGGAATGCCTGTTGTTAGGTTGATGACGACACTCTGGAATGCCTGGTGTTATGTTGACGGAGACAGACACTGGAATGCCTGGTGTTATGTTGATGGAGACACTCTGGAATGCCTGGTGTTATGTTGAAGGAGTCACACTCTGGAATGCCTGGTGTTATGTTGATGGAGACACACTCTGGAATGCCTGGTGTTATGTTGACGGATCCAGACACTAGAATGCCTGGTGTTATGTTGACGTAGACAGACCCTGGAATGCCTGGTGTTATGTTGATGGAGACAGATTGAGAAGCCTCCCGTTGCTGCTTTGTCATATGTGACGACAGAGGAAGGTGGAGAAAAAACTGGTACCGGTTCAGCAGGTTCATTGTTTCGTCTCACTTTAACCACTCCTTGGTGTTTTGTACATTATAAATCACTATGCATATTTACAATACAATTCAACTCTAATAGGACGATAGTATGCCCTCCCGACGGCCTATTCTGTGCATATTTACATTTGTTACACTGATACACTGAGTGTCTATTTACTTGTAATGTAGAAACCGCCTTGGTGGCCTGCTCAGTGCATACATTTACATTTGTTACACTGTATGTCAAGTTACTTGTAAGGTATACACCGTCTTGTCGACCTACTCAGTGCGTAGATTTACATTTGTTACACTGAATGTCAAGTTACTTGTAATGCAGACACCTTTTTGTCGGCCTGCTGTGTGCGTGAATTTACATTTGTTACACTGAATGTCAATTTACTAGTAATGCGGACACCGTCTTGTCGACCTACTCAGTGCGTAGATTTACATTTGTTACACTGAATGTAAATTTACCAGTAATGCGGACACCGTCTTGACGGCTGACTCTGTGCGTACAATGAAAGCTCTTACACTTTATACTTCACTTTGTACTGAACAGTAATGTATTGGTGTGGCACCCGATTATTTCCTGTTGTTTGTGCATGCACTTTTTCCCTGAACAGGGAAAAAACATAGATGTTGGGATCTTTTGCGTTGTTGAACACACTTCAGGTGACGCTGTGTTATGCACCAGACTGCATTATAACGTTAACATAACTTAAGTAATCATGTACATTGTGAATATGTTATATTATTGTTCTAGTGTTCTATATTTGTGAATGGTTAATAGTATCCCGAAGTATATATACTCTATGTGTAGTAATTATCATCCTATTCCAGATATATCTATTTTGCTAACTCTGGTACAATTCATCATGCAGAATATAATAAAGATGTAAATATGGTTGTTTGCTTATCTATTAAACTAGTTTGGTGTTAATTACGCTATCATGTAATTGATATATAACTCATGGGTCACACTAACCATCAGAATGAGATGTATAAGACGACAAAGTTGGAGAATATAGGACTGACTACTTCTATGATGCCATCGAACATAGTATGTTTAAATATAATATAATTTTTAAAAAAAAATGGCCAAAATAACCAAAATGTCAAATATGTTCAAATTCAAGAAACCAGTTGCCTTAAGCGATTTATAAATAAATTAATATCTGTTGTAAAAGTGAGGTAAGGATTTCACAGGCGGGTGGCTCTGAACAAAGGGAATAAACCTCCTAAAATATCTGGTGCATCCCCAAGCCATCAGATGACGTCATTAGAGGGTATAAATAAGACTATTTGAGAGAGTCCTGTCCAGCGAAGATATCTGAAATAGAACAAAGCATTCAAGAATGGTCTCTTGGCGAATTGAATCACGGAACAATGAACCTTTGATCATAACTTCAGATGCGATCTTCGCCCAGTTTCTAGCAATAGTCAGACGAAGGGCTGGTGTCTTTGATATAATCTACTACTTCTTCCTTCAGTCAGTCA
Organism: Sipunculus nudus; assembly: GCA_026874595.1. Classification (NCBI taxonomy): domain Eukaryota; kingdom Metazoa; phylum Annelida; class Sipuncula; order Golfingiida; family Sipunculidae; genus Sipunculus; species Sipunculus nudus. The sequence continues at coordinate 52,236,587 of CM049312.1, forward strand.
ACCAGGCTCCGCAGCCAGAACCAGAGCCTTGGTTGGAGCCAGGTTGATAACACCAGCGGAGAGACTATCGTCAGCTGAATTTCTTCAGTTTAGCTTTAAAATCGTTGTAAAATAAATGTTAGCCTAAAGAGTTCTGCACATTTGGAATCCTCAGAACATCCTGTATTAGATCTGCTATATAAAAATAAAATGTTCGTTTTTAGTTTGAAATGAAATTTTAAGCTGATTAGAGATATCTCACACTTGGCAACAAGTGTAATATAAAATATAATATAATTTTAAAAAACATGTACATGCAATTATTTCCAGGCTTTTTTGTACATTTTTCATATATCCTTCTTCAATTTTGAATTTAAAATATGTTGGATGATTTATCAAATTAAAGCCTGTCATTGTTGATATAGTCGTCAAGATATTTGAATGTTATTACATTTTTAAACAGCCCCCCCCCCCCAAAAAAAAAAGAAAAACCGACCATCTTAACATCAGAGATAGAAAAACCTTTTGGTTTAAATATATTTATTCAACTTGGAATAAGAAATATAAGTTTTCGAATTAATAATCAAAACCGGTGAGTACTTTTTGTGCAGATGAGCAGAAAACAGTAAAATTATTTTTAAAAAAAAGCAACGTAAAGCGAGCAGTCTAAGAAGTCTTGAACAACAGTTCCATCAGCGAGTTCACATTCACATGCTGGCATATCCGTGAGGTTGACCTTCAACAGAATAATGTTTAGACGACTGCAGGCAGTGCGTAAGGTTATATTAGCTTTGTTTGCAGTCATACCGGAAAATGGTTCCATTAGATAAGGACCCAAATCGGTTATAATTTTGTAGAAAGTATTGGCGATTATTACTTTCCTGCGGACAGACAATGTAGGCCAACCAAACTCGTTTAATAGTTGTGTTGCAACATTGCACAGTAGCATGCCTATGCGCTGAACACTTTTCAGATTATTGGCCTGGATACAAAACAATTGTTAAATAATAGGACCCCGCGTACTCTAAGACAGATATTACCATTGATTTATAAAGCCTATCAGGAACATTTTTTATTATTTTTAGAATTTTAGGAGTATACTTACTTGTCTTGATGCTTTTGTACAAAGATGACGAATATGGTCACCCGAAATCAAGTCTTGTGAAAACATAAGCTGTGGTGCCTCCGCTACAAAGGCCACAATTTGGCACTGTGGGTGGCGACAGCTCTCGGGCAACCCTGACCGTAGGCGCCATCTGCTGATAAGCATATGAACTATATTGACACCTTGGTCACATGATGCATGTACATACGTTTATATATGTTATATGAACGTATGATTATGCCAGTATCCACTCCCCCCCCCCCCCACCCGCAAGATTCTGGATCCACCCCTGTCTAAATGTTTTCCTATATCTACGTAATACAAGATGAACACCGGGCATCCGGGACACTATCATCTAGCCATGTTTCAGAGACACAAAGAATTCGATATTTTCTGTGATAGGTTGGCACATCTTTTGATTGTGTTCATTCAGTGAATCAATTTTTTGCGGTCCCGGATTTGGATGGACAACTAAGCTTACTAAGTTATACAGTTCGATGGGATGTCCTTACTTAATATGTTTGCATTAAATTGCTTGCACATTCCAAAGCATGTATTAAAGGGGGTTGGGACCCCCCCCCCCTTTTTTTTTTCATCCGCTGCAAGCTTTTTAAGGGTTTTAGACAAAATTTTGCGGCCTGGACCCCCCCTCCCTTTTCCGCACCTGTTGATCTTTTTTAGGTTTTTCATTAGTCCTCCTTGGTTAGACCCCCCCCCCCCCTTTCCTTAATCTTGGATCCGCCCCTGAGTCATTGTTTCACATACATCACTCTCAAAACTTAACAGGATAGATCTATGTTGAATGCCATCATCATCCTAACACAGTCTATTAATACTACCATGGCCGGATCTGTTACGAAATCCATGTGACCCTGGGTCAGGTACATGGATCTCCTGCATCTAGTGAGTCTTACAGGTTACAGTCAATTTTACCGCAATATAACTTAATATCAACATTAACCGACACTCCCCCGCGACAATAAATAATCACTAATGACACCATAGTTGCTTATATCAATAAAGCCCGTGTTGTCTCTCCAACTTTTACTAACTGTCACTTGGTTGTCACAGCCAATCTATCCCATTACCACAGAATATATTCTAAATTATTCCAATGTTATTTCTTCTGTCCGCATAAATAGTATTCAACTTAAGTTTTTTATATAACTTTTAATATATTTAGAACATAAATCTTATACGACTCAATTATAGCCCAGTAAAGAATTTTAGAAATTTATTTGAACCTGCCATGGCTCCAAAATTAACGTGTAGCCGCCTGTGCACTTTCAAGCTTGAAACAAGGGAAATCATCTGTTCAGACCACCCGTTACGAACATCGGACACAAATGCAATCGCCCAGGCTATAAGGATGCAAATTAGAAAGTAAATTCATTCAAAATATATTCGGATATTATATGAAACCTTATTCCGATCCCTTGATGGACGCCGTATCGTAATATATGAAGTCGGGGGGGGGGGGGGGTTCCTTTTTTCGGGGTTATGGGCACAGGCGCTTGAATCCCTATTTGTAATAAAGTCTTCATATTACTAGTGTTCTTAAAAATACTACGACAGAATCAGTTCAAAGGAAACAATAATAAAACGGTCATACCATACTATCACATATTATGTGAGATTTTTCAAACGCGACACCACCAGTCAAACAGAGTGAGCGGGGAATCATAGTCATGTACTGCCATCTGGCGGAAATTATATAACTAATTCGGATTCCTTTTTTTTTTTTTTTGTTAAAAGCATACAGGCAATGATCCGAGCAATACAGTAATTCCAAACAGCAGTGTGCATTGATGGCGGAGTGTGATAACGGAAAGACTCCCTTTCTCATTATATATATATTTAGACTTCTATCTCGATATAGTAAATCACACAGCTATTCATCAATATCCCCAGCATATGAATAGGAAAAGTAATAATTAAACATAAAATAATCTATTTGCATCAGAATAAAAAGAAGAAATCTGAAAAATTAAGATTAATTACGATTAAATAACGAAAGTAAGAGCTCACGGGGGGTGGGCGCTGATTTGTACGAAATATCAGAAAAGTCAGAAATAAAACCTACCGTTATGCAGGGTTGATAAAAATCATGATTTATTTAAATAGATCAAATAAATCGTATTTTTTTTATTAAATCAGGATTATTTGATTTAACTCGATTTGTATGATTTTTTAGACTGACTCAAATGTTTCCATTTAATTTAGGTTTAAAGTTGAATCAGGTATTTAAACTGTATAATGCTGATATGCAAAAAATGAATCAGTATATATGGGATTTTTTTTAATTTACAAAATGCGCAATCAGCATATACATACACATCATATTCTTAATTTCAAGCTAACCCATATTACCTTTTCTCTCCTCCTGGCTTACAAAGTTAATGAATCAAATTTGAATTAATTTATTTATAACACATCCACAAATTCTTAGATGAATATCAATATATAGAAAAACCAAACATTATCAGTTTTTAAACAGAGTCTGGGACCAAAATATAAGCGAATTAACTTGTAATGTACCGGTGTAGACAACATATTGGAATATTTATCAACTAGGAATTGTGGAAGAGCAACAATGAGCAACATTATTAAGTACTTGGTGCTCATTCCCCATCAACGTATCCCCCCCCCCCGAAGAAAGAAAATTAATCCATGAAAAATATTAGCCATACTCTGTAGAACAATAACCTTAAATTCTGATGTGGCCTAAAACTCAACTAATTAAGCTTCTACCAGTGCACGTTTTGTTTATGAAGTTGTTTTTATAATTTTCTCAGCTTTTCTGTATCTAACCTCTCACTAAATTTTGAGTGTGAATGAATCAAAATGTGGAGCATATACCCATTCCACACAATAACTGGAAGCTACAGTATCCATCAACGTTTTTACAGAATTATACTGGCAAATTGTAAAACTCTGATTTAAATCAAAATAGATCTTTTTTTTAAACTGTAATTTAAATAATGATTTTGCTTAAACCCTGATCCAAAGGGACTGCATTGGTTTCTGCACTGTTGAAGCAACTGCTGCTATGCAAGTGTTTATAACGCATACTGAAATGGTTACCCAGGTGGCTTCAGAGGGTTGTGTAACCTGTCCTCTGTCGGTCGGTCTTTTTACCGAGCGCTACCGAGCGTACCGAGCGCTAGCGCTCGGTAGACTTTTTACCGAGCGATACCCTGGATTCACACTAGGCATCGCTCTGACCAGCGTGGACTACCGAGCGCTCGGACTTTTTACCGAGCGCTACCCTGCCCTAACAACGGGCAGTGTTTTTACATACTCGAGACTACCGAGCGTTAGGGAGTTTTTACCGAGCGCTACCATCGCGCACATGACAACGATAAACATACATATAAATTCGACATATATAAGTGTAAATACATTTATTCATATATCACTAGGCCTATATAAATATAATATATAATTTAAAATTATATATTTACATGTATCAGAATATATTTATATACATATAAATGAGAGAGAGAGAGAGAGAGAGAGAGAGAGAGAGAGAGAGAGCGAAAGAGACAGAGTAAAGAAATAAAGAAAGAGACAGCGCTATACCATATATAATATTTATCCGATACAGGCTATAAAGCAGAGACAAAAAGAATGAAAGAGAGAAAGAAAGAGAGACAGAGAGAGAGAGAAGAACCTGAATTAGAGGGAAAGGTAATAAAGACCTATACTATATATAATATTTATCCGATTTATGTAGGAGAGAGAAAGAAAGAAAGAGAAAAAGAGAGAGATAAAGAAAGAAAGGGAGAGAGAAAGAAAGAAAGAGAGACAGTAAGAGAAAGAGAGAGAAAAAGAGAGAAGAACCGGAATAAGAGGGAATGTAATCAAAAATACATATATATTAAATGAGGGTATGATATATATTATAAAAATTAATATACGATTTACTGCTGATATATAGATTACATATATAATATTTTATATAGCATGATATATATGAAAGAAATAACAACTCGGTCCGTTTGAATCTACTATTCTTAATTAATCTATTTATTGTAAAAGGAAGGAAAAAGGCTGACCACCTCTTTTACAGCATACCGGTGGTGCACATCTGAAAAATGTAATTAATTCCATTGATACCTTGACACAAAACAACTACATGCACCCTGGAATAACTAGTCATTAAAAACACATTTACATGAATAATAAAGCTACTACATTTATCTTGAAATGCCTGTTGGCGTAATGATAAAATATACTGAAGGAATAATCTTACAATTATAACAATGATATGCAAGTGAAATAATGAAAAAGCAGCTACAAATACACCATAAGACATTCCCTGGTAACTACACGTTCTTAGATACATTAATGAAGCACAGAGAAAACAATAACACTGGGGACTGTCCACCCACGGTAAAACCAGATGCTGTTGGCATACAGTAACCACCAGCCGACACTACAGCACCCCACTTGCGTCTGACCCGGCCTGACCCCTAGCCCGAGTTTACCCCAGAGCCAATATACCAGGTTTGACTCGCCCAGTGTCTGCCCATATATACTATACATAAGGAAACCTTGTGAATGCTTATCACGCTTTGTGACAAAAGCTAGCCCGCTCCAACTCAGTTTTTGTAGGCAATACATAGATATGATTAATACCAAATATAATATACAAAATATGATATAAAAAAAAATAAAAGAAACACAACTACCTAAACAGACTGGTTAAATAATATGACCATGCGGCTACCTGCATGCTTTTATTATATAAGGGGCTGTGGAATAAGTGTCTGACAATTAACCTTACTTTCATGAAATCCCAGTTTAAACTAATAATAAAATAACATTTATGATAAAATATGACCTACCAGTGCTCCAGTATGTAACAAAACCTTGATAGTTTGGCTCGCTTATGACAGACGGTTGGTCATGGCGCTCGATCTTAATGCTTGTAACAGAATGGCCAGCTACTGTAGTAGTCGCTGGCCTTGAAACATGATACATGTTGACACGTCAGCTGGCTGCTATCAAGCCCCTGGACCATATATGATAGCTGATACAATATGAAGTATAAACAAACCTACAGAGTACATCAAGTTAATGTTGCTGTGTATTTTGACTTTGTTTCATCTTCCCCCCTTTTAATCAGGCAGCTCCGTCTGCCTAAAAGCCCTCAATAACTAAATTCATTATGAAATAAATAGAAACAAAATGCAAATATTATAGATCAACTTTTGCTATACCTAAAGACATTGATAGGAGAACAAAAAAAAAAAAAAAGTTATGTTAACACATTAAACAGAGTCACATTGCCATATCAATCAGGAAGAACTCGCAGTTCTGTGCGGTTCACGGTCTTCTCTTGTCCGACTCCATCTTGCCTCTTTATCTTATACGCCGCACCATTATATGGCTGCTCTAGGATTATGTACGGCTCTGACTCCCACATGTCCTGTATTTTATTTCTTCCTAAGCCATGCTTTCGTAACAGAACCCGGGTGCCAGTGGCTAGAATGGTTGCGTCAGCATTACGATCATACCTGGCTTTTCTCTGTCTTGCATTCTCTGCTGCATTTTCACTGGCACGTTCCATAGCATCATTTATTCTCTCATAATGATTGGCTTCCAAAGCATCGATGTTCCGATTTCGTAACTGAGTGTTCATCACGTGGCTTCCTAACAAATGATCGATTGGAAGTGACGGTTCGCGCCCAAAGAACAAGAAATGGGGTGAGTAACCTGTCGCAGAATGTGGTGTTGCATTATATGCAAACAGCAGCTCAGGTAAAAACTCTGGCCATCGATACTTCTTCTCCTCTGGCAAGGTGCGTAATAAATCATGCATCGTGCTGTTAAACCGCTCAACTTGGCCGTTTCCTTGTGGATGAAATGGCGTAGTGTGTGATCTGTCGATGTCATAAATTTTACACAGTTCGGCGATAATATGGCTTTCAAAGTTCCGCCCCTGGTCACTGTGAATCCGGCGTGGTATTCCATAGCGGAGAAACCATTCTCGGACTAATGTTTTTGCCACTGTGCGTGCGCGCTGATCTTTGGTGGGGACAGCGATGGTAAATTTACTAAATACATCAGACATTACTAGCACATTTTCGTATCCGCCGAGCCCTTGTTCTAGCAAGGTGTAATCTATTGCCACCACATCAAGTGGTCGGTTTGCTCGAAGGTGTTGCATCGGTGCGGTTACACACTTACCTCTTTTTGACACAATGCACCTTGTACATTGTGCACAATGTCTTTCCACATCTTTCCTCAATGTTGGCCAGTATGCACGCATTTGAATTAGGGAAGCAGTACGTTCGATACCCTGGTGTCCCATGTCATCGTGCATTGCATTCAGAACTTGCTGTTTTAAGTTTTGTGGAAGGAGTAGTTGCTCATAATCCCGTCCTTGTAGTTTAACCTTTCGATACCAGACCCCTTGGTGTTGCGTGACGCGATTCCAGGAGTTTCCTGACGTCTGTTTGTTCTTTAATCATTTGCCTCCGAGTGGGCAAATAACCTAGTTCTTTGAAATAGATGAGGCGTTTGATGGTGGGATCTTCCTTCTGTGCCCGTATCAATTCATCTATTGGTAGTGATGGTAAAGTCTTTGGCACATCGGGTTCTACTCTTTGTGATCTAGTCCTGACTTCATTTACACAAGTTTCTATCATAAAATTCTCTATTTGTTTTGACATGTTGGTCGGAATGGGACTGCCACACGCATTGTTCTCTAGCTGAGTTTGCACATCGATAATTTCCACGGTTACTTGCTCCATTGGGCAAACTTGATCAGACGTTGTACTTTCAATCGAATTTTTGCGTCTTGAAAGAGCATCTGCACTTGCATTTTCTCTCCCTGGCCTGAACTTTATGTCAAAATTGAAAAGTGCCAAATCGGCAACCCATCTCGTTTCTGTCGCACCTAAACGAGCTGTTGATTTCAAATAGGACAAGGGATTATTGTCTGTAAAAACAGTAAAGATAGAACCAATCAATAGATCTCTGAATTTCTCTGTGATCGCCCATTTGAGTGCAAGCAGTTCGAGTTTAGTGCTGGAGTAATTATCCATGTTCTTTTCATGTTTGTGAAGGGATCTGCTGGCATAGGCAATGACTACTTTCTGTCCATTCTGTTCTTGAGATAATACGGCACCAAGACCTTCGTGACTAGCGTCCGTTTCCAGAAGATATGGTTTAGTAAATTCTGGATATCCAAGAACCGGGGCTGTGGTCAAACATGTCTTGACTGTATTAAACGCCTCCTCACATTCTGTGTTCCACTTAAGAACATTGGGTAAAACCACATTTGTTTCAACCCTTTTTCTTTTCTTGCATTTCCGTTGACCACCCAACAACAAATTCAAAGGTTTAACAATCTGTGCAAAATTCTTAATGAAACGTCGGTAGTAACTTGCAAGCCCCAAAAAGCTGCGAAGTTCAGTGATGGTTTTAGGTGTTGGCCATTCACTTACTGCTTTGATCTTTCCAGGGTCTGGGGAAATACCTTCTGCACCAACAACATGCCCCAGATAAGAGACGGACTTGTGTCCTACATGACACTTACTAGGTTTTACCTTTAAGCCGAGGTCACTGAGGCGGGTCAGAACTTTGTCTAGTCGATTGGACATCTCTTCAAATGTCCTACCGAAGACAAGAATATCGTCCAAATAAACAAGAACCTGATTAAAGTTCATATCACCAAGTCCCTTATCCATAAGCCGCATAAATGTGCCTGGGGCGTTGCATAATCCGAAAGGCATCCTCAGGAATTCATACAACCCACCAGTACCAACGCGAAATGCAGTTTTTGGAATATCCTCTTGGGCCATTGGAATTTGATGATACCCATGTGCAAGGTCCAGTGATGAGAAGTAAGTAGCTCCATGTAATGCATTTAGAGCCTCTTCGATACGTGGCAGAGGATAAGCGTCTTTGATAGTTTTTGCATTCAGCTGCCTATAGTCCACACATATTCTCAATTTACCATCTTTCTTTCTGACCAAAACCACAGGTGCAGCGTATGGGGAACAACTGGGTCTTATAATCCCTTGGTTCATTGCTTTTTCCAGATATTCGCGAACCTCCGCCCACTGTGTCGGTGGTATCATACGATGAGGAACCTTGATAGGTGACTCATCACTCAGTCGAATTTTGTGTTCGATGTCACTACAGAGTCCAACATCCTCATCATGTTTACTGAAAATATCAACGTGACGCTCAATGATTTGTGCTAACGATTTTTGTTGTGTCTGATTTAAGTCCTTATCGATGTCCATCTGAGACAAGAGCTTCTCTAAATCAGTCCCTTCCATTTGGGACGAAGAAACCTGAGCTTCCTCTAGGCTAACGCGAGTAACTCTCACCGCTGAGGGCATTTCGGCGGGTTCAACACTCGCTAACCGAATGCCAGGGTGAAGGTAAACATCACTCTCTGAGAAGTTGGTAACTTGAACCGGAATAGAGCCAGCCTTTCCAACATCCACCACACACCTTCCTACCATCACACCACATGGCAATGGGGCCATTTCTGAACTTATTGACTCAACTATAGCTGTAAAAGTTGTTGCTTGCCCGCTAGCAGTCTGACCAATTATAACTTTTGTAGATCTTGCCGGAATCAATTCTGGTGCCTTTCCTGCGAGTCGAACATACGAAAATGATGGCGGTGAGGGGATGTCCACTTTAACTTCATACATTGACAAAATATCAGCAAGTCCCAACTCCTCTGGTCTTACTTCATCTCGCCATATCTTTTTGATGTCTGGACCCAGCTGTTCTTTCATCGCACGTAGAATGTTAGAACCAATTAAACCTGGTACGTCTTTACGACGTTCTCCTTGTTCTCCACATGGGTCATCCACGATGAGGAAGCCTAATTTACTGAAGGTACATTCCCCGACAGTTACGTCCAGTTCAACATATCCATGAAATGGAATTGGCAAGCCTTGTGTACTCGTCAATTTTATGTAAGAGGAAAATTCTTTTAACACTTCGTCATTCCAGTGTCTCTTAAAGAAGCTCATCGGAATTGTACTGACCGCAGCGCCAGTATCAATAAGGCATTTCGTCTCTACTTCTCCAAGTAAAACTGTCATGATGGGACATTCGCCAACTATTCTACTCATATCGGGTCGCTGGTTACATGTGGCGGTCCTGGCCTGACCCTTAGCACAGGACCATCTTAGTTTGACGGTTCAGTTGTTTGTTGTGGGCAATCGCGTTGATAATGTCCCTTGCCTTGACATTTGAAACAGGTCACCTCGGATATTGGTCTCCTTCTCCTTGGCGCGACTGGTCTGTTGAATTGCCCATAAAACCTAGGGGGTAGCGCAGATGGCAGAGTTCGACCTTCTCGCATGGCCCTCACCTCAAGCGTCAATTCTTGTAACAGGGAGCTTTGGGCCTTGAGTGCTTCATGAAGTGATGGCTCTGGGGACTGCTGTTCTACTGCTACTTTTTGTATAGGAACTGCACCAGTCTGCCCTTCTGGCCCAAGCCACTCTAAAGCAGCCGTCCTCATTTCGAAAAATGACATATCAGGACACTCCCTGTTAAGACGCCTCATCTCTCTTTTTAAGTCAGCTTGTTGGACAGCTTCAGCGAGCCGCTCTTTCAAAACCCCTTCATCCTGTTCACATTTGGAGGATCCTGATTCATTTTGATTGATCATGCGGTGCAAGCGATGAAGCTCCAAAGAGCAACTTATCACCGATTGTCCAGGTTTCTGCACATAACTATGAAATTGGCTTCGCAATTGGGCTTTGGTTTTATTCTGTCCAAAAACTGCTGTTATCACACTCAGAATTTTCTCCGTTTTCTCGTAACATGTTGGACCTCGTGCCAGCAGCTCCTCTCGTGCGTGCCCTTTTATATGTTCAAGAAGAAAACCGGCCTTTTCTCTCTCTGAGTGGAATGCTCTTGTGGCCAATCTCCCTCTAGCCTCACTGCACCAATCTTGCACATCCTCTTTTCCCGTAAAGGGTTGGAGCGGAGATGTCTGGTTCACATACACAACTGGAACATTCTGATTTTTAAAGGACACTTCTTCATCCCCATCACTCACTGTTTCTTCTTTTTCCAAAGGCATCTTGCACCGAGGGGTCAGCCTTTTCCTTTTTTTTTCAAAGAGATTAATGAAAGCAGATCCTGCCGGCTGCGCCAAATGAAAGAAATAACAACTCGGTCCGTTTGAATCTACTATTCTTAATTAATCTATTTATTGTAAAAGGAAGGAAAAAGGCTGACCACCTCTTTTACAGCATACCGGTGGTGCACATCTGAAAAATGTAATTAATTCCATTGATACCTTGACACAAAACAACTACATGCACCCTGGAATAACTAGTCATTAAAAACACATTTACATGAATAATAAAGCTACTACATTTATCTTGAAATGCCTGTTGGCGTAATGATAAAATATACTGAAGGAATAACCTTACAATTATAACAATGATATGCAAGTGAAATAATGAAAAAGCAGCTACAAATACACCATAAGACATTCCCTGGTAACTACACGTTCTTAGATACATTAATGAAGCACAGAGAAAACAATAACACTGGGGACTGTCCACCCACGGTAAAACCAGATGCTGTTGGCATACAGTAACCACCAGCCGACACTACAGCACCCCACTTGCGTCTGACCCGGCCTGACCCCTAGCCCGAGTTTACCCCAGAGCCAATATACCAGGTTTGACTCGCCCAGTGTCTGCCCATATATACTATACATAAGGAAACCTTGTGAATGCTTATCACGCTTTGTGACAAAAGCTAGCCCGCTCCAACTCAGTTTTTGTAGGCAATACATAGATATGATTAATACCAAATATAATATACAAAATATGATATAAAAAAAAAATAAAAGAAACACAACTACCTAAACAGACTGGTTAAATAATATGAACATGCGGCTACCTGCATGCTTTTATTATATAAGGGGCTGTGGAATAAGTGTCTGACAATTAACCTTACTTTCATGAAATCCCAGTTTAAACTAATAATAAAATAACATTTATGATAAAATATGACCTACCAGTGCTCCAGTATGTAACAAAACCTTGATAGTTTGGCTCGCTTATGACAGACGGTTGGTCATGGCGCTCGATCTTAATGCTTGTAACAGAATGGCCAGCTACTGTAGTAGTCGCTGGCCTTGAAACATGATACATGTTGACACGTCAGCTGGCTGCTATCAAGCCCCTGGACCATATATGATAGCTGATACAATATGAAGTATAAACAAACCTACAGAGTACATCAAGTTAATGTTGCTGTGTATTTTGACTTTGTTTCATATATATATATATATATATATATATATATATATATATATATATATATATATATATATATACATATATATATATTTATATACAGAGAGAGAGAGAGAGAGAGAGAGAGAGAGAGAATGAGTGGGAAAGATAACATAAGCAATGCTTATTCATGTTATATAAACAAATACAATGTAAATAATTGAATATGATATTTTTGTGTTGAATGCGGTTAAAACTACATAATTTGTCATGTGCGCGATGGTAGCGCTCTGTAGTCCCAAGATGTTTAATGTATGTAAGAACACTTCCCGTTGTAAGAGCAGGGTAGCGCTCGGTAAAAAGTCCCCAGCGCTCGGTAGCCCAATTTGGTTCAGAGCAATTACGCGTGTGACCCCAGGGGTAGCGCTCGGTAAAAAGTCCGAGCGCTCGGTAGTCCACGCTGGTCAAAGTGATGCCTGGTGTGAATCCAAGGTAGCGCTCGGTAAAAAGTCCTACCGAGCGCTAGCGCTCGGTAGCGCTCGGTACGCTCGGTAGCGCTCGGTAAAAAGACCGACCCGTCATCTGTGACTAAAGCAAATAAGCATAATATGGCCTACTTCAGCTATACCTGGATGAGAATATTTTTGTCATACAATAAATTTTTACATATTTGCGACTTATATTTGTTCTCTCTAGAATACAAAAAAAATCAAAATTGAAAAAAATCATGATTTTATTGGCTGATTTAATTATGATTTAAATCAAATGATTTAAATCAAACAACCCTGCCGTAATGGAAGGAAAACGTACGAAAATTACTCTTAATTGTTATTCTTACCGGTGTTTGTGTCTTTTTTTGGGCGGGAGGGGGTTGTTTGTTTGTTTGTGTGTGTGTGTGTGGGGGGGGGGGGGGGGGGGTCATTATCATAGAAATATTGATAAATCGACCTCCATTGTCCGACGGCCGACGTCCCAATTTAAGCAGTGCGAACGCCACCGTGCGGTAAGATTCTCACACACGCACGCTATACGCAAGTCGCCATTGTATGTGGTGCAGGCGATGTGAAATTTTGATGATCAACTGATATATCTCTGATCTGAACGTGCAGTTTACAAAGGTAATCATGTGAGATTATTTGTTCATTAGCATGTCATCTTATCAATTCTAAAAAGGTCGCCCAGATCAAATAAATACAGATGTCAGACATGTTACTTAATTTTGTTGTGCATGTGGCGATAACACAGGAACTTGGTTCCTCGTCGTTTGTATTGAATATTGACTGTGTCTATACACAGTTGCTCGAATCCCTATTTGTGGTTGTGTATTTATAAAAAATTGGACGAAACTGTGCACTGTATGAGTATACAGATGTGCCTTACGTAGTACGGAGATAGCATGTATTACTATAGCATAGAGGTGTAATAGGGTCGGTCTTTTTACCGTGCGCTATAGTCCATTTCACCACCTGCTGTCCACCTGTTTTTTGTAGATGATTTACTTACAAGTTTATATTTTTCAATATTTTCCTAGTAAACAACATATGAAAGTGACAACCTAATATGGCAGTTAAGAATTTTAGGCACTCAGTAAAACCCGGAATATCCTCGGAAATTCCGAGATATCTCGGAATAAAAGTTAAAGCGATTTCCCTCGTCGGACGACTCAAGTAAGTCGGAAAAAAGAACCAATACCAAAGGAATGAATAATAATCTTCCCATTTCTTTGGGTTCAGTTCTAATCTTTAATTATTAAGGTACAGCGGACGATTTTATAAACATCTTTTAAAAAGGCCCTGGACGACCGCCATGTTTACCCATATTTCGGAAGCGTAAGGAGAATTCTCGGAGATTCCAGCCCACGGCAACTTGGCCGGCCCACTTAAAACCACATAAGTGAAAAACTGTTTCTCCATTTCTGTTGACAAATCAATTTGTACCTGTTGCATAACATCGTTTAATTCTTTCACAGCACATTAGTTTCATTATTATTTCATATATTATGTCTATAGATTATGATGTATAATTGTTTTATAAAATGTTCAAGTATATATAATTGAATAATATATATATATATATGTATATATATGAATATTTAAAACATTAACTAATATTCAAAATTGTATCAAATAGTAATATATATATATAATTATATATATATATTTATATATATATATATATACATACATATATTTATTAAATACTAGCGTCATATCGACCCTCTGGCATTACGACCAGATTACTAGCGCCCGCGTGTCATTACATCTATGTCTGAGGAACGCATTAATGAAGATGCAAATATTTTCGTCATTTCTGACAAAGCTTCATGGCCAACAGGTAAACTGTCAATCAACATAAACCAGACCAATCGTTAGCATTTTTTGTGTTCTTTCTAATAATACCAAACATGAGCGAGAAAATTTCCGTCTTAAACCAGCCCATTGGTAAACCCGTTGGCGTGTTTGTTGAATTTATGTCCGCATGAACACGTGCATGGCTGGCACGGGTTACAGGACGCAGGCAGCTTGCAAGCGATACAGGAAATGACCCGTGTCCATAGAGACGGTGTTTCAGTTTGGGTTGTGAGCTCACATGTATACTATTGTGTAAATTCATTATTTTTAGCATAATATTGAGATTATGGGTCGATCAAGACCACTGATGCAAGGGCACTGCGATACATTCCTAGATATAACTTATATCACGACTCGAATAAGCTTACCAGCCCAATTATCTGATTGCCTACTGAGTCGGATTGTCACGGCTAATTACATACGTAATCATATGTTGATATTTGTCAGGGTGTGTGTTAATTTATATCCATATTTCTGTATTTGTGTTATTTTTACTATTTCTCTGTTAGAACCAAAATTATAAATGTACTATAGTATTCATTAACTGTTACTCAATGTTACATTGTAAATTGTTCATACATAGACACCAGGCAAAACGTGTATTTTATGATCATCTCGCTTTTCATTTGTAAATATTTCAATAATTGTCACTTGGTAAAACATGTATTTGACATGATGACCATTTCACTTTTCATTATGTAAATATTTCATGTCTTAATTTACACCTTGTGTAACATGTACTTCATTATCGATTTGTTTTTCATATGCAAATATTTCATGCATTCAATGGTTTATTGAATCTCAAATTCATCAACGAGGATTTGAAAACAGGGCACAGCCCTATATTAATTCCTCTCCTCTCATTCATATACATTGTCACCCGGTAACGTACATAATGTATTTCAAGATGATGATTTCACTTTTCATTTGTAAATATAATACATACATTAACACCTGCATGGTATAGGGAGTATATTACATGATCATTTTACTTTTCTTTTGTACATAATGCATAAATTGAAACCTGGTATCACTTGTGTTTCATCTTTTTACTTGTCATTTGTAAATATTTCATACATTGATAACTGGTATCTGGTGTATTTCATGAGGCTGAATTTACTTTCAGTTATTAAATATTTCATTTGATTATTACGGTTCAGTTGTTAATAAATTATTTTTTTTCTGAGGAAGTTGTCTTCTTTGTTCATTAAACTAATATAATAACAAAATGGAATTTTAATAATGCCAGTGGTAAATGTAGACACAGATACTGTTGAAGCCTCCATGTCATGTCCCTTTCTTTAGTTGTGGCCTTCCACAATAATCCATAATCTTATTATCAGTAAGAAGAGTATATCTGATAAATCTCAAATTCGCTCGCTTTACCGGCGATTTGGTCATATCCTTTTTATCCAGGCCTGTCAGCTGTTTATACTCTCCCAGAATTGTCCTAAAGTCGCCGGATTTAGGTATGATGCCCCAACAACATTGCCTTCGTCCCGGGCCGGTCAGATCTGGCTCGGAAAAACTTTGAATACTCATTAATAAGTAGAAGATTAGAACTGAACCCTGATAAAAATATAAAGATTATTATTCAATCTTTAGGTTTAGATATTTTTTTCCCGCTGTCATTGGTCCCCAGCCGAGGGAAATTGCTCTAACTTTTATTCTGAGGAATCTCGGAATATCCTCGGAAATTCCGCGGATATTCCGGGTTTTACCGAGTGCCAGAATTTTACAATAAATCCCCCGTTTATGTTTCACAACATTTTAGTCTCTTAATCATGATCTGGCAGATATGGTGTGTCCCTCCATAAGTAGCCATCTTTGTTTTAGCTGGTTATATTTTTTAGAGTGTTTGCATGAGATCATCCAATCAGCAGCTGTCAGTTGAGGCTGTTTGTGCATGTGACCAATGACCTTGACCGCCATAAGTGGGTCTGATATGTTGTAAAATGTAGACTGATTTCTCATATTTTCAGAAAATTCTGTTACTCAAATTTGGCATAAGGTAGGAATTTAGTTTCCTAGTTGAAAATTAGATTCTGTAATCCTCTCCTCTGCACTATAATTGTTTCCCTTGAAATGTACCTAATAAAAATTTTCATAGCAAAAATCAGGTGGACATGAGGGGATGAAACGGACTATAGCGCTTGGTAGGACTTTTTACCGAGCGCTACCCTGGATTCACACCAGGCATTGCTCTGACCCGCGTGGGGGTCCGCCTAAAAACCCAAAACACTGATGTTTTGGGTTCATGTGACGAAACACCTCGAAACACCCTTTTAAATTCGAATTTGAAGCAAAACACTGGCTTTAGTTAATAAATCATCATCTGTTGCATATGTTATTGCAGAATTGTGCCAATATTCTGTAAAATAAAAGAAAGCAATAGTTTTTTGTACAACTGACAGGTGCGCTGCTTGATTGCAACTTGCGCCACTAGGGGGCAGGGTCATAGCTGGAATAAATGGCTGCCTTGGGCGCCGGTGATCCGACCACGGCACGAAACACTCGTTTTTATCTTTATGTCATAAATTTATGAAACAATATTGCAGAGATATATTCATCACATGATTATTTATCGATTGGTGTTACATTTTGGGTTCAGATTTGAAGCTGAGTGGGTGTTTCGTGGTGTTTTGTCACAGATACCCAAAATGCCGGTGTTTTGGGTGTTTAGGTGCGTGTGGCTACCGAGCGCTCGGTCTCTTTACCGAACACTGCCCTTGGTTCACCCCAGGCAATGCTATAACCCACTTGGGGCTACTGAGCGCTAGGGACTTTTTACTGAGCGCTACCCTGCTCTTACATGGGTATAGTGTTCTCACATACTTAATTCAAACGTCTTGGTACAACCTAGCGCTAAGGACTTTTTACCTAGCGCTGCCATCCCGCACATGACAAATGCATTTACACATAAAAAATCATGTTCAATTATTTACATTGTATTTGTTTAATTTTATAGACCATGAATAAATATAGGCTTATATATGTTATCTTTTCCAATCATTCTCTCTCTTTCCCTCTCTCTTTTTTTTTTTTTTTACTTTCTCTCTCTTTCTTTCTCTCTCCCTTTTTCTTAATCTCTCTCTTTATCTCTCTTTTCTTTCTTTCTTTCTCTCTCTCCTTTATATATCAGGTAAATATTTTATATAGTATAGCTCTTTCTTTCCTTTTCACTCTATCTTTTCTCTGTCTCTTTCGCTCTCTCTCACTCCCTCTCTCTCTCTCATATATATATATATATATATATATATATATATATATATATATATATATATATATATATATATAAGCGGTATAGCCCTGTTATAGTCTGTAGTTGAATTACCACCTGACGAAGAAGCCTGTGTGCTTCGAAAGCTTGTATGTTAATAAACTAGTTAGTCTTTTTAGTCTATCTAAAAAAGTCACTGTTTATCTTTACCTTCGCTATATATATTAAATAACTCTGCATGATGAAAAACAATACGTTATACCGCTCTGGCCTAGTCTGTAGGCCATAGAGCACTTTACATCGAAGGGTAACACTACCTTCTATATATATATAAATATATATAAATATATATATATATATTTATATATATATATATTCTAATATATGTAAATATATAGCATAATATTAAATAATATATATATATATATACTGATATATGAATATATGTATTCATATATATATCTCCAATTTATATGTATGTATATCATAACATTAAGTAACTTCATATATACATAAATATAATCTTATTTATTTTACATGGATTGTACAAAAAGTTATTATAACTAATCGCAGCACTCTCCATGGCTCCGATGATGGCGTTAGGTAGTCAGCATACATATTTATATATAGGTATATAACCGTTATTTAAAGAAATTTATGCAAAAGGTGTTACACGGTTTGGTGAGAAATCATCCGACATCATCCAAGTTATATGCATAGTGAGTTATTAGCTCAGCTGACTATAAGTCATCTGAGCTATAGTCATGGTCCATTGTCCATCGTCTGTCTGTCTGTCAGTCTGGATGTCCGTCCGTAAGACTGGCACGTTTCGACACCATTGGACCTACGAATCTGAATTTCGGCATACAGTTAGATGTCCCCATAATCTCCTACCATGCCAAAAATTTGGTCAATAGGACTTTGTTCCTTTGAGATATTAAGGAAAAACCTCAATTTTTTATTAGAAATCTATTTTCACACTTCAGGACTGCCTAATATCAAAACCACTCATCTGTTTTTTTTTTCATATTTACCATAAATATTCCTCTATATAGTTCCTATGTACATGCCAGATATTAAGTCAGTATTTTATAATTTAAAAAAGTTATTGGCCCAAACTGTTACCAAACATAATGCACTTTGTAAAAAAATCAGGAAGATATTTTGTCACTTAAGACCCAAAGTGTTAAAGGTAGGGACTTTTTTCCAGTAATACAACTTTAATTAATCAAAATTTAATTGTATACCAAAAATTAGATCAAAATCTGTTAAATTTTTTTAAATATTGGCAAAAATATAAAATTGGTACCTTAAATTTTGCCCAACTTTGGCCATGGCACGTTTTTTTCCTGTAAGTACTGTGGATTTAATTTTCACACCATGTATACATAAGGATTTAATCTGTTAAAATCTGAAATTTGAAGTTTTTTGGAGGCTCTTGTTGTATTCCCTTACATTGTCAAGCAGTCCACTTTGATGACTGTAGGTCATTCAGTGCACATCTCTATGCTCCCCAGGCTGTTGACATAATTTTAGATGTCCCCAAAATCTCCTACAATACCAAAAATTGGGTCATTAGGACTTTGTTCCTTCGAGATATTAAGGAAAAAAACTCCGTTTTCCATAAAAAAAAGCCATTGTTACACTTCAAGGCTGCCTAATATCAAAACCGCTGATCTGTTTTTGATCGTATTTAGTATTCACATTCTTTTATACATTTTCTATGAACATACCAAAAATTAGGTCAGTATTGAGTATTATTTTGAAGTTTTGGGCCAAAACATAATGCAATTTTTTAAAAAAATCAGGAAATATATTTACTCACATGAGAATTGCTGAACCTAGAGACCTTTTTTCAGGAATATAACTTTATTTAATCAAAATTCAATTGTTTACCCAAAATTAGATCTGAATTTTGCAAATTTTTCAAGTTATTAGCATAAATAAAAAACAATACCTTAAATTTTGTCCAACTTTGGCACTGTTGATTTAATTTTCCCAGCATATATGCATAAAGATTTAATCTTTTAAAATCTGAACTTTCAAAAGAAATTGATTGGAATGAATAGCTTTTATTCATGTTTTCACACACCAGCCTTCACTTGCATTATGTAACCCACCCCAGGCAGCTTACCTTGGCCCAGCTTGGCCACTACTAGCAGGCTTCCCCTCGCCCTGCACTCATCCCCCCCCCCCCAGCTGGTGCATAAACTAGATGAATGTTATAATTTTTCTGTATTTTATTTTATTCTTGGACATGCTACATTTTAGATTTTGTATTGAACCACCAGGGTTACAATGATTAAAGTGTACATTTAATTGTGTCCACAAAGTGGTGTATTGCTGTGAAAGTCTGGATGTTCATGAGATAAGTAATTCCTTACTTCAGAAGAGTAAAAACTTCACCAGGTGTGAAATTGACTATTAATTCCAGTAATTAATTAAAACTGGGATAGTAATTAGCACAATGATATTGTTTGTCCCTTATTTAACCAACAGTGTGTATACTTTATTTGAAAAGATTTTTTATTTTGTCAAATTTACTTTTATTTTATTTTGGTGAATAAAATTAAGCATGTCCTGAAAACTCCAATATGCAAAACTTTTTAATAGTGATTCAAGGAATATTCTTGTAGATGCCATGTTGTGGCATTATTTTCTTTTAAAATCAGATAAAACATTTATGATTTAAAAATAATAAAATATATGTGTATGCATAATATGACCCAATGTTTTTTACTCTGTATATATAATGATTGCAACTTTTGCAACAATTCTAATATTTTAACTTATATTTTCAGGTTTTTTAATTAAAAATTTATAAACCTGTAAATAAAAAAATGAAACAGATAAAAACTTCTTAATGGAAAAAGTGGATCTGCTTAAAAAAATAGGATTATATATAAACTTAAATGCATTATTCTCTTGAAAGTGAAATAAAGGTATTAGTCCATTCTGTCCACTTGCCTGTCCATCAGTAAATTTTCGTATGCAACACAGTATCTCAAAACTTTTACTGTTTTTCTTCATGACAGTCTTGTCAGAGTATTAGTTTGCAATCATATATTTAGAACTTTACTATAACCAAGTAGGAGGGCCCCTTTCCTCTTAGCTTTTCATATTCTTATATAAATGAAAAACATTACAATAGAATATTTCTACATCCACCTTCGTGCTGCCCTCTCTTTTCCCTTCTCCGAACCCCATCCCAAAGTCAGCCTCAGTAAGCAAGAACAAGATGAATCAGATATATTCATACTTTAATATTTTGTATAACTATTTGTCCATAGGTACCTATGTACATGCCAGAAATTATGTCAATATTGTGTAATATGTAGACATAGTGGGCATCACAATAATGTACCTTGTCAAGACTAAAGAGATATTGTGTCATACAGTCACATATTCATAAATCACTTCATCAGCTTGGTTAATCATAACATCATATCTGTCAAATTGAACGCTTGCAGACTACCATACACTTTAGATCCTTCAACAAATAGCCTTATCATCTACTACTGCTTATTACTGCTGTCATTGCATTCATATTTGCTCAAATATATCACAATTTTCAACCCCTCCTAAATAAATAAAAAATAAACCACTTTATTTAACTCTATTAATCCATCAGTCAGGTAATTTCATTTATCATTTACTCACATATTACATTACATTCCTTTATAATAGCCCAACATGCACATGATATTCATAAGCTTTATCGACTCGATATAGTATTACAGTGGAGAAACATTTATAGTCCAATCACGATCAGCTGAGCGCTGTGACCCATGGGTCCCTTGTTTTGTTTGCTGGACTAACTGAGAATTGTGCTTTATTCTAAATAACATGAATATGATGTTTTGTGCTGAATACGGTTAGAAAACTAGTTGTCATGTGCGCAATGGTGGCGCTTGGTAAAAAGTTTCTAGCACTCGGTAGTTCCAAGTATGTAAGAACACTGCCCGTTGTTAGAGCAGGGTAGCAATCGGTAAAAAGACCGAGCGCTCGGTAGTCCACGCTGGTCAGAGCAATGCCTGGTGTGAATCCAGGGTAGCGCTCGGTAAAAAGTCCTACCGAGCACCAGCGCTAGGTACGCTCGATAGAGCTCGGTGAAAAGACCGACCGGTGTAATATTCTGTCTTCCCCATTTCCTCCTAAAATAGGGATTCAAGTGATTTTGGTCTGTACTACAATGTGCGAGGTCAGGGGAGCCTGAATGAGCACATGTTCAGAATATGGTCTACATTTGAAAGGATCGCCAAAACATTGGTCCCTCCCTTTGGTACAGTTATACAGGGTCCGCCTAAACACCCTTTTGTGACAAAACACCCTTTTGAATTTAAAGCAAAACACTGGTATCAGTTGATAAATCATCATCTGTTGCATATGTTAATGCAGAATTGTGCCACTATTCTGTAAAATAAAAGAAAGCAATAGTGTTTTGTACAACTGACAAGTGTGCTGCTTGATTGCCAATTGCGCTACTAGGGGGTAGGGTCAAAGCTGGCATAAATGGCTGCCGTAGGCGCGGGTGAACTGACCACGGCACTAAACACTCATTTTTATCTTTATACCATTAATTTATGAAACAATATCGCAGAGATCTATTCATCAGATGATTATCGATTGGTGTTACGTTTTGGGTTCAGGTTTGAAGTTAAGTGGGTGTTTCATCACAGATACCCAAAACACCGGTGTTTTAAGTGTGTTTAGGGGGACCGGTGATACAGCCTTATTACAGGTGTGACTATTTACCATCTGGGACCCTGCTGTAACGTTCTGGGCTCAAAGACACCGTCCAAGACACCAGGACCAGCATCAGTATAGTGACAATGGTCTTAAAGCACCCCGTGTTACATTTATAGTTTTAATTTTTCTTTAAATCTAAGTTCTAGTGATTTTTGCCTATTTTGACACCACAGTAACATCACTGAAAATGTTTAAGATGAAATCAGTGTTATGGTAAATTACTGAAACAACCTACCAGGGTACAGGTGCCAGTCCAGTTTAACTGTCTGGGCTTTACCTTGTATTCTGAGCCAAGAGCTGGTGCACCAGTCTGAGCATATGGACACAAAACCAGAGCTCTTTAATTAGGTGCCAATAGTCTACTGATAAGGACTCTCAGCCAGTTTGTCAAGTAATGTCAAAACCTCTTACTCTTTATGTGCTACTTTAAGTTAATTCTCATGATCCACATATAAATTTCCAGAATGATGAAACAACTAGATAGGAAAATCTATTTGGCACTGCAGAAAAATATAAATCTATATGTCTTTTAAATTTTTTGTCACACATAATTGTAATATAATTGTCAGGGGTAACTGTTTTAAACTTTGATGTTAAATGCATTGAAATAAAAATCAATTTCAATATAAAAACTGAAAAACTTAAATGTTTAAAGAACTTGTTTCTAGAAATGTGTAACTGTCTTATGTCCCTGCTGTCCCTATTGTGTCTATAGAAGTACTTTAGAGAGGATTTTGTAAAGAAAAGCAATTATAAACTCCGTTTATCACTGGAAAGAATAAACACCCAAGTTTTGGTCACTTAAACTGCCAAAATACTCAAGACTTCACCAGCTTTTATCACAAGGGGGAGTGGAAATAAGGCCTGCCTAAAAAGTATTACTTAAATGCATACTGAGACGCTTTTATTGTTAATCATATGCATTCTGAACAAACCACCTGGGATACTGTCGGTGGCAATAGAACCATAACTTAACAGACCTGATATGAACAATGAACACAAGCCAAATTAAATATGTACTATATATTAAAATATTAACACTTGTTATTATTATTATTAGTAGTAATCATTTGCATTATGAATATAAATATACATACCGGGATACTGTCGGGGCAATAGAACCAGACCTTAACAGACCTGGCATGAACAATGCGCACGAACCAAATTAAATATACAAAGACTAAGAAACCTTTTTCATACGGGGTCAGTTGGCCTACCACCCTTCAGCATGATTTCACTGGCCACAGTTTCTGAGAGGAAAGCCAAATTGATAATGAAAATATTACCAAAACACCGATTATACTTTAGTTCCAAGGCTACAGAAACAAGGGAAAATCAACAATTTAAACAGTTGTATTAAGTCTTTAATCATTTGAAACTCAAAGAGTGATAAAACTCACATTTAAGTTATGGTTAAACACCATGGAGTCTCAACTTTTTTTACATCCTCTACTGGGTACAGGGTTGGTTTTCTTCCAGAAGAAATTTACTTTTTCCTAGACATTGTGATTGGAAGAAAATGGAGGAAATGGGGTTTCCTCCACCTTCTTCCGGAAGTATTGGATGAAAGTGGAATTTAGTGGAAAGTAAAAATGATAGTGTGATTTACAAAAATATTTGAACAATTTTATTCCTTTGAATAAAATAAAACAATTTGACTTTTAATCGGTGTAAAGTAACAATTATCTGATTAATCTAAATATAATTCTGTTAGTTTTATTCTAACAGTATTGTCATAAATGCAGCTGATGGATTTGTATTACAACTATTTAAGTGAGTAGTGTTGCATAGTACTTGTATGTGTTGACATGTTAATTAACAAAATATTCTTGTTTAAATGTCTACCTCTATTCAAATGAAGGTTAAAGGAAGTTTTTTTTTGTATTTGTAACTAGTTCTTACCAAATTTGTGTCACACAGCAATGTTACTTTTGTATGATAGAGAATTACAGTCTGGGTACTAGTTGTTCATGAAGTTTGTCTACTACCTGACATCATTAATTGTAGATAGTCAGTGTGTGGGTATAAGCTTAGCTTTATATGGTGATCTGTGAAGTTCGCAACATTTATTTTATCATTACAGGCTGCACAGACTGGTCTTTTGACCACATTTTAGGACATGGCGGTGCCGTACATGTTTGGTCCTGGGGGACAGCCCATACTAATGGGCCAGATTCCTATCCTGACCCCCCAGCCCATCATAACCCATCAACATCAACCCCAGCCACCTCCACAGCCCAAAGTACCGGACTACATGCAGGAGGATAAACTGCAAGAGAAGGGTAAGTGGAGATTTGAGATAGACATGTATATTTTATGTTAGTTTACATAGTTTTATTACGTAAACATCGATGTGAGCGTTTTCTGTATTAATGAGAATATTCTCTGTTAGTATTCACACGCCAGAAGCTCCACTTACAAAATTTTCCCTGAGTAGGCCTATCATCGCCCACTTCCGCCTCATTCTCGGTATCTAGGTCATGCCTCGCTTTGGTAGAGCCACATTATTCTTCTGGCGTTTGTGCTAGACGGACGTGTCGACGGGCTACTCCCGTCCGTCCGCTGTTGGTTTTCCCATGCGCGTTGCTTCACTTACTGTAAGTACGCTTTCATTTTCCCTTGGCCACTATGGAAGTCTCTCGGACTTGTTCCTCTTGTGGAGCGTCTCTCCCTTCCTGGGATACGCACCCCTCTTGTCTCAGCTGTCGCTCCACTGTGGTCACGTGCCTTGGTGAGACGACCCATGTTATTATTGTCACACATGGCCGCCCTCTCAATGGGCTCGACTTCATGCATGGTCGACTGCCCTTGATCCCATTGAGCCCTCTCCTGCACTGTCTTCGGCTCCGGTGGCGGGGAGCAGGGGGGGCGCCACTCCTTCTGTGTCTAGTCGGGTGGCCTTACGCTCCCCCTCTGCGGATCCCCTTCTCGTTCCCGATCCTGTCCCTCCCTCCCAGGGCTCTGTCTTCCAGACCCCTGTTGGGGCTCCGGCTAGAGCTCTAGCAGCCCCCTCCAGGCAGCGTCCGACCCCTGCCCCGCCCGGGCCCCCCGAAAAGGCTCTTGCCTTTTCCCTCATTCACCGTCTCTCCAGTTTTTGTGAATCCTTAAGGGCGGATTTCGACCTTGAGTCGGAGTCCGCGCCCCAGGCCACGGCTCCGGTGCAGGTGTCTTTGACTGATCCTCCTGTGTTGTCCCTGCAGCGTCCCGCTGGGATGGAGGTCACCCGTTCCCCACCGGCTCCAGCGCAGGTAAGTGCTCCCCCCCTGCTTGATCCGCCCCTTCCTAGCCGTCTGTCCCTTCGTCCCCTTAAGGGCCGTCCTTCCGCTGCTGCGGTTCCCCTCCCGTCCGGGTCTCCAGACGCCCGCCCTGCGATTCCTGATATGGACCCTGTCTGTGCCCCGGCCGATCCTGAGACCTCGTCCGCTTTTGATTCTCCGTCTGTCCGTTCTCCGCTTGTATTTACAGAACAGGCGCCTCCGGCCGGTATGGATCAGTGGACTACTCTCATCACGCAGAGGCAGGCGTGGCGCACCATGAAGTCTGACCACCTTGATCAGGTGGCCCGCACCATGCAGGAGTCTCGCCCGGACGGGCTGACCTTCCAGCGCCTCAGGCCACCGCCCGCCTCTGCCGCGTCGGCCGGGTTCTATCTGAACCCATCCACGCTATCGGCGCCGACTTCCGGACCTCCGGTCTGCATGGTATTTACAGATGAGACGGCTCGGCTGCTTGACAATCATCATGCCGCCGTCACCGGCGCTATATCCTCATCGTCTGGGTCCAAGTGCTGCCTGGCGCGCGGCGCCCTTGGCAGATCGGTACCTTGTGGTCCCCTAAGGCGTATCGGGCGACCTGCTTTGACAGGCTCGTCCCGTCTCCCGCCTTTCCCGCTGTTCCATAGGAACTGATGCGGGCCGACACGGGGCTTGATCAACCCTTCTCTGACGGTAGGTTGCTTTATTCCCCGGCGGCGCATGTATCCGATTCTCAGCTTTCGGATATGGAGGCTCTTGCCCGCCAGACCGCCGGCGTTGTCAACGACCTTCAGGCCGTTACCAGCCTGTTGTCTTATTCTCCGGATCCTGCCATATTAAATAATATATGGCAGGCTTCCGCTCACGCATGTGCCGAGTTACAACACTTGGCCTGGCGCCTGGTGAAGGATTGTGTCTGACTCCGCCGCGCTATCTCCAGATAGCTCTCGGATCTATATACTCAGCCGTTCACGGGATCTCTCCTCTTGGGGGGTCATCTATCCCGCGTCTATGAGGCTGCCCTGGATCGTGCAGATCGTCAGGCCTGCCTCCGTCGGCGCCTCCTCCGACCTCACAGGCGTCTCGCACTTACCGGTCCCGTACTGCTCCGGTACGAGACCGTCCAGGTCTCGCCAGACCTCCTCCTTTCGCGGTAAGTCCGCTCGGAGGGGTCGCCGCCGTAAGTGACACTCCTGGTCCGGTTGGCGGCCGCCTTCAGACCTGTTATCCGGCCTGGAGGCGTGTCACCTCGCCTCCCCACGGTTCGTTTCGGTTTCCGAATTTCGTTTTTCACCCCTCCGCCTTGACGGCGTTTCCGTTCGTTACTCCCCCGCCCCGGGGTCCGGCCAAGCGTCTTGTGCTCGAAAATGCCATTCGGTCCCTTCTCATGAAGGGCGCCATTGTCCCGGTCGATCCCGGAACTCCCGGGTTTTATTCCCTCATTTTTCTTGTCCCCAAGCCTCACGGCCAGGGGCTCCCGATTTTAGATCTGAAGCGCCTTAATGCCTTTATTCGACCTCCCCATTTTCGAATGTTCAATATTCCCGCCGTGCTCCGCACCGTCCGCCCAGGCAACTGGGCGTTCAAGATCGATTTTACAGACGTGTATTTCCATGTACTGATCCACCCTGTGTCTCAGCCGTACCTTCGGTTCACCTTCGGCACTCGCGTTTCAATTCAAAGCCCTCCCGTTCGGGATCATTATTGCGCCCTGGATCTTTACGATCCTTGTTCATGCTGTAACCACTTACCTCCGGTCAGACGGGGTATCAGTCCTCCCGTACTTGGAAGACTGGCTCGTTCACGCCCCTTCTCGCGATCTCCTTCTCCACCACTGTGCCCTCATGCTTTCCCTTCTTCGCGTTCTAGGCTTTCTGGTCTATGTCCAGAAGTCTCATCTGGTCCCTACCCAGACTATTCAGTTTTCTGGGCGTGGTCCTGGATTTTCAGGCCGGTCTTGTGTCTCTCCCGCTCAACTTCACGGTCATTCTGCGCCGGCGGTTCCGATCCCTTCTGTCGGCTCGTCGTGTCATCTCCCATCTGGCGGCTTCCTTACACGGTTCTCTCCACTGGGCGGCCACGTTCGCCCCTATGGGCCGCCTGTTCCTCCGCCCGGTGCAGTCGCTCCTCCGCTTCGCTCGTCTCCTGGGTTCGGCATCTCATAGTACAGCGATTCTGCCTGCCCACCAGGCCGGGCGGGCCCTCCGCCCCTGGCTCCGGCTGTCTTTTCTCCTTCGTATACCGTTCACGCAAACCGTCGCCTTTACGATCTTTACCGACGCGTCTCGGATGGGCTGGGGTGCCCACCTGGCCGATCTTCGTATTTCCGGCCTCTGGTCTCCTCGGGAGCGTCTGCTCCATATCAATATTTTGGAGCTCGGAGCAGTCAGTCGTGAAGCTCGCACGCTACTGCCGCTGTCGGTCGATCTGCCGCACCGTCCTCGCCCTGCTCGGTCGTACCCTCTGAGCGCTTTCTTACTGTCGTCCGACCGCTCAAAGATCAGGGGTTTTCAACACCGGTTGCGGCTCTTGCAGCGGCTCCCCGTCGACGATCCTTTGACCGTGTGTGTGACTCTCATCATCTTCTCTCGATGGGCCAGGGAGCCTCATATAGATCCACTGGATCCGCCAGTCCAGTCGCTCCTTGATTTCCTCCTGCATTTATTACAGGATGAACGTTTATCCTTCCCCACTATTCGCAGCTATTGGGCGGCTCTTCTTTCCGTGCTTTGCCCCCTCCGTAGGGATTCGGTTCTCAGCATCCCGTCGTTTCCGATTTTCTCCAGGGGGGCCGCGCTTGTTCGTCCCGCCCGCGGTACGTAGTTCCTTCTTGGCGCCTTGACGTGGTACTCTGACTCCTCCGCGACGCTCCTTATGAGCCTCTCCACTCGGCGCACCTGCTCCATCTGTCGCGTAAGACGGCGTTCCTCCTGGTGCTTGCCACTGCTGGCCGTTGAGCTGAGCTTCATGCTCTCATGGTGATCCTAAATTTTCTCAAATTGCGGCTGACGGTTCATCCGCGGACTTTCACTTTCCTCCAGACTTTTATCGTAAATCGCAGTCTTACGATGATACGCGATTTCATGGCACGTTCCTGCCCTGCCTGGCGCCCGGTACCGGTTCGGCGCAACGAATTGCCCCGTCTGGGCCTTAAGATACTATCTTAAGGCTACAAAGTCTCTCCGGGGGGGCCGTAAGAAACATTTTATTTCTTCAAATTGGGTGCAGCCGATAAAGAAATAAGTCCTATTACTATCAGTAACTGGATAAAGGCTGCTATCATCGCCGCACATGACTCTTTACGTCCGGCTGAACTACCGTCCTTCCATGTCACGGCTCATGAGGTCAGGGCTATCGCCTCATCCTTCGCTTTTCTCGGGCGTATCTCCTGCCGCGATGGTCAAAATGGGTATATGGAAGTCCCCTTCCACGTTTACTCAATTTTACCTCAAGGACGTTCGCCTGCATGACTCCAGCCTTTATGCAATGGGTCCCGTGGTTGCCGCAGGCACTATCGTCAACGTCTTCCGCACATCTTCCTCGACGTCTACTCACGTTCGGCCCACTACCTGCCTGCAGACGTTGTCTTCTGATGTGGTTTCTACTACTTGCTGACCATATTTTCTTCATCCTCGTCGTTCCAGGTCAGTATCTCCCTCCCTATGGTTTATCTGTTTCTTCTCATTAATACAGAAAACGCTCACATCGATGTTTACGTAATAAAACCCCCCCATTCCCTCCCTGTGAATGGTGGTTTTGTTAGGAAACTGTTGTGAGCTTTTCTGTATTAATGAGAATTTTCTCTGTTAAAGTTTATACGCCAGAGTAAGCCAACCAAAAATTTTCCCTTATTGGGCCTATTATCACCCATCCCGCCTCGTTCCCTTGTATCTAGGTCACACTTCCGTTACCCATAATCACATTTTCGAAGGCGTAAGGAAGAGGACTGGGAGGGAGCGATGTTTGTAATACAGAGCTTTATTCTCCGCCTTTCCCGGTTCCCTGCTGTTTGGCGGCCAGTTACGGCCTCTCTTTGACCGCGCCTTGGCGCGCTCGGATCGTCAGGCCCGCCTCCGCTCGACCTCCCTTGCGCTCTCCGTCGGAGAAGCCGCGGCTGTTAGTGCATAAATGACTGAATGCAAGCCGGGCGGCGTAACAAGATGCAATTAACAACCGGGCGCCAACGACCTGAATGGAACACAGCGCCAGAATGGGCAGAAGCCTGCCATATGTCGGGGAGAGTGAGCGTGTCCGGAAACGGCGAGCAAGCAAGGGACAGCCTGCAAGTCGTAAACCATATCGGCCACTTGCCGGCCGAGCCCCGCCAGATCTGACAGGTGACGGTCGGAAAACTGGACAGAGGATGGAATTAAAGACTGACCGTCCGCAAACGGCTGTGCCAGGCCGGACACGAGGCGCAGCGGAGCAGACTGAACATCAGGGAGCTCAGGAGAAGGGAGCAAGTGAACGAACAGGCAGCCCGGGAGCCCGGTACCCAAGGGAACTCCCGAGGGTACCGGGGGACCAAGGTGTATCCGAACCCGGCGGAAGCGGGGCCCCAGTAGAGCGAGACCCCGAGACCACCGCGGGGCGCCCACGGAAGAGATCCCCCGTGCGGTCAGTAATACCAGACACACGGCGGGCGCGGGGGAGGGCGAATGAAGGGGCCAGGATTCAAAGAAGAACCAGCCGCCGACGCCGAGGAAGGCCGAGGTTGTACCTATGGAACTTCGGACCACTAGGGTTAGCCTCCTAAGTGGAGGTAGCCTCCAGGTCCATAAGCGCAGATTTGGGCACACGCCAAGCCTGGCGGCGCAGCGCGATCGCCGACCACTGGTCTGGGGCCAGGGCGGGATCGGCTGACTGAGCAGATTTGCGCGGACGCCAAGCCTGGCGGCGCAGCGCGATCGCGGACCACTGGTCTGATGCCAGGGCGGGATCGGCTGACTTAGCAGTCGGGGACCCTGGAGAACCCCGTGTAGGGGGAGCCAGAGAGACCCGCTGAGCCGGAGCCACGGGAGGCTGGAAACCGGAAACCGGGGAACGAGCAGCAGCAGGAACCATCCGGGAAGGCACAGGAACTGGAGCCGCAGGCCGCACAGCAGATGGTAACTGAAAAAAAGAGCCGGCCAGCCGTTAAGGAACGATGGCAGACGGAGGAACCGGAGGCGAGGCCGGCAGCCCCGAATGGAGGCAGTAGGGACCGACGCACGTACCTGCACATCAGGAAGGTCCGGGCGATCCAGCGGGACGGCTCCAGCCTTCCCGGGGATAAGGAAGGAATCCGGCGAGGAGCCGGCGACGAGAACGGCCGGGGAGAAAGTACCGGGGCAACCGGCGAGGGCGCCAGGCGGACAGAATCGGGTCTATACGAATCGTCGAGATCCGACATAAGTGATTAACAAACCCGGGACAATAATGTAATATGGAATAGGCAGATGTGCTGACAGAACGGGAGGCCGCGGGAACGGGGAAAGAATTCCGGTTCCGCGAATGAGGATGCAACGATATAACTGTCGAAACCACTGGAGAGGTGACAGGACCGGCGGGAACGGACGGTGAACGCAGCACGGCCGTGCGGTCAACCAGGGTAGGCCCCCCCACCCCACCCCCTCGGAGACAACCACAGGGTCAGACAATGGAATACAGGAGGGTGAACCCCCAAGTACCGGGGAATGAGCCCAATCCGGGAAAGGGCCCACTGGTCAGACGTCTAAGTCTGGCAGTGAAAACAAGGATCAGCCGGAACACGGCAGGAGTCAATGTTGGAGCGGCAACGAAAACAAGGGGGGTGGGAGTCCCAACCGGGATTAAGAACCACAAGAGCCACAATAAGTGGGGTTCTCCATGGCGGGCAAGGGAAAAAGAAGACAACTTACAGTTCAGTTGGCAAACTCATTAGTACAAACCCAACAGTGGACGAATCTCGCAGAGCGGGATCACACGTCCATCATGGCGAATGCCAGAAGAAAATGTGATTATGGGTAACGGAAGTGTGACCTAGATACACGGGAACGAGGCGGGATGGGCGATAATAGGCCCAGGGAAAATTTTCGGTTGGCTTACTCTGGCATAAAACTTTAACAGAGAAAATTCTCATTAATACAGAAACAGCTCACAATTATGTTTACGTAATAAAACCCCCCATTCCCCTCCCCGTGAATGGTGGTTTTGTTAGTAAAGGGATGTGAGCTTTTCTGTATTACAATCATCTGTCCCTCCCCCGATACTTCCTACTTCGCCCTCGAATAATGTGGCTCTACCAAAGCGAGGCATGACCTAGATACCAAGAATGAGGCGGAAGTGGGCGATGATAGGCCTACTCAGGGAAAATTTTGTAAGTGGAGCTTCTGGCGTGTGAATACTAACAGAGAATATTCTCATTAATACAGAAAAGCTCACATCCGTTTACTAACAAAACCACCATTCACGGGGAGGGGAATGGGGGGATTTAAAGTTATAAGTACTTTTTCCTTGAATGTTTATTGTGTTTAGGACTCAATGCAAAGTGAAGACTTGCTATGTACTGTCTTACATTGTAATTATGTTAATAGTTCACACATGTACACAAGTCATTATTAGGGGTAAACACCAGTATCTGAATTACTAATGCATTGATTGCCATGATTTTTTGCTTGCATATTTATCATGTTACCCATTGTTCAGGGGTCCTTGAATTCAGCTTGAGCGTCATGGCCCATGGGCCACTTGTTAGTGTTACCCAAAACTATCAGTATCACTAAGTGGATTTACCTTAATATTGAAATATAAAATAGTAATAGTGTCCATGCTCTTAAAAACCCTTTATTAACAAACTTGAAACCACCGTTGTACTACTTTATGGAAAAAGAAAATGTCAAATATACCATACAGGACTAAAATAGAAGACTTCTACCATTATTTCCATTACTGTGCATTATATAAAAATTAAAGACACATACATTTTCACAACCTCAAACAAGATATGGACATATCTCTCAATACTCAATTAATTCTGTATGGCTGCCTTAAAAAAGACTACTATTTCAGTAAGAAATAATTCCAGTGCCTACAAAATTATATTGAAGATACAAAATGTTTTGGTGGATCTTAGCATGACTGTAAAAATTAAAATCAATGTCTATTTTGTCATAGCATCCAACCATCCATATTACCCTTTCTTCTTTTAAGTTCTTTATGTGCCTGTTTTCCTTTATAAAACCAACGCTTTTTCCCAGTTTTGGCATCTATATTTACTGTTACCATGTTAAGAAAGGAAGTTACCTTGTTCATGAAGGACACAATTTTCATTCTGAATTGTTTGATAATGTTTACTTCTATGGAACATACAAGGAAAGAGTGACTAATGTGATATGCTTGTGCTCAATCCCAAACAGCTTGTACCTAGATGAATGTTAAATCAGTCAGATGTCAATAACAAATATTCACAACACAGATGTTACACCAGTGTTTAATGCATGGACAAAAACCAAAAACAAATGGGAGTAGCCTGGGGGCTGCAGGTTGGGTGGTTTTCTACTTGTTTTGAACACACTCAAGAAGATATGTCTACTTATTTTAATATAAATTATTGCACCAAAGGTCCCTGTATAGTTCATGTTAATTATGAATGAACTGAATATGTTCCATGACTACAGGTTAAAGATTTAATATGTACTGAGTCAGTTTAACCTGTTAATTTCAGCAAGGAAATGGCAGCAGCTTCAGTCCAAACGTTACGCTGAGAAAAGGAAGTTTGGCTTCATCGATGTACAGAAGGAGGATATGCCCCCTGAACACGTGCGCAAGATTATCCGAGATCATGGGGACATGACCAACAGAAAGTTCAGACATGACAAAAGGGTCTACTTGGGGTAAGTATTTGTAAACTTTATTGAGCTAAGTCATCCAAGCTATAGTGATGGACCTTTATTCCTTAACAGTACCTGACGACTGGCATGCACATGTTATTTTTGTGGGAGAAGTGTGGCCTTGCTATCGTGGGGCTGGAGTTATCATGCAGTCAAGATACAATATTACCAGTGCATGGCTAAATGCTGTTTATATGTGTGTGTGTGTATATATTATATATATATATATATATATATATATATATATATATATATGGTAAACTTATTTGACTTATTAATGGATTAAAAGATACATGCTTTGCCATGTATTATATATTATTTATGGGAATGAACCATGATCAAAATGACATCTGTATAAATACACAGCAACAACCGGCAAAGAGTAGATAATATACTGGCATATACATGAGGGCAAATAT
The DNA here is from genome assembly GCA_026874595.1 of Sipunculus nudus. Classification (NCBI taxonomy): domain Eukaryota; kingdom Metazoa; phylum Annelida; class Sipuncula; order Golfingiida; family Sipunculidae; genus Sipunculus; species Sipunculus nudus. The sequence continues at coordinate 52,270,757 of CM049312.1, forward strand.
ATTTATTTATAAGTTCATCTGTATTTTGGATGAGTATAAAAATGAATAAAAGTACCTATTTATAAGGTTTGTAATTATCCTTTTCTTGTATAATAACTGTGAGAAATAGTCTTATTTTTCACCAAAATAAATCTTACAGAGTCTTAAATAGGTCTTACTTTTGTTAATTGAAAAGTAGCAAGAACCCTGCCTCAGTTCTACCAAACCCTAAACTTGGTCACTGCATTCATTTGAGAAAGTAAGGAAAAACCTCAATTTTCCATTTAAAACGTATTGTTACACTTAATATCAAAACTGCTTCTGTTGTTTAGTTTGTGTAAGGCAGAAATATACCTTTATATATATTTGCATGTAAGAAATAAGGTCAATTTTGTGTAATTTGGACCTGAGTATTATTTACCTTTTCAGGAGCAGGATAGCTATTTACTTGGAATAAATGGGATGGTTATGCAATTCATTTCAGCTTGAGCTTGACCCACATGTCTCTTGTTCTGTATCACTGTGTGACTGATTTGTTCTTTTTCTCCTGTACTGTTGTTGTTTCTTCTCTGTTACAAGTTCCTCTTAGATCAGCAAGAGGTTTAAAGATAACCTTGTTGAAAACTTTAGCAATGACATGGAGTACATTTATGTTTGTAGAGCACTCAAGTACATGCCCCATGCCGTGATGAAACTGCTGGAGAACATGCCTATGCCATGGGAACAGATCCGTGATGTGAAGGTGTTGTATCACATCACAGGAGCCATCACCTTCATCAACGAGATACCCTGGGTCATCGAACCTGTCTACATTGCACAGTGGGGGTAAGCAACAATTGCTGCATATATCAGGGGTGCTTCTAATGTGTTTACCATGTTTGCAAATATTTATGAATGTTACTTTAAAGTCACATGTATATGGGAATGTTGTTCAGTAGGACATTGTTTTAAAGAATTAAAACCTAGTTCAAATTTGTCATGCAAAAACATGAGTCTTTTCTTTCAACTCTTTGGTGAAATGACTTGGTCAAATTAGTTTCAGTGGCTAGTTCATCTGTGTTTTACAAACAAGTTTTTTAGTGTGAGAATATAATCACTCTTGGCTGGAAATGTGACTACTTTTTAGAAGAATCTCTTCATATGTACCAGTTAAAATTTATTACATCTCCTTGTTTACTTTAATTAATACAATCATCTTTAATAGATCCATGTGGATAATGATGAGGAGAGAAAAGAGAGACCGTCGTCATTTCAAGAGGATGCGTTTTCCCCCGTTTGATGATGAGGAGCCCCCTCTGGATTATGCTGACAACATCCTGGATGTGGAGCCCCTGGAGGCCATCCAGATGGAGCTGGACCCGGAAGAGGATAAGTCTGTCCATGATTGGTTCTACGACCATCGTCCACTAGAGGACAGCAAGTAAGCACAAGTCGTTTCTACTTCAGATTAATGTGTACTTAAAGTCTGTTATTAATTGTTGTCCTTTATTAGCTGCTGTTGACTGATGTTTGCTCCTTTTAATGTATACTAATAACTTTTATCAATTACAGACACGTTAATGGTACCACATACCGTAAATGGAACCTGTCACTGCCCCAGCAGTCCACGCTGTATCGCTTGGCTAACCAGCTGTTGACAGACCTGGTGGATGATAACTATTTCTACCTGTTTGACCTCAAGTCGTTCTTCACGGCCAAGGCTCTCAACATGGCCATCCCCGGGGGACCCAAGTTTGAACCACTTGTGAAGGACAAGGAATTGCAGTAAGTTACTGTGTTAATATTTTGTCATGCTTTATTTGCCTCTTGTTGTAGTTTTACTTACTTATACAGCAAATCAGATATCTTGAATATAAAATTGTGTAATGTGTCATCATTGATGTTAAGAGAACAAGTGCAATAGCGTTTTGTTCAATTGTGTCTGTCAGAGATGAAGACTGGAATGAGTTCAATGACATCAACAAGATCATCATCCGCTCACCAATCAGGACAGAGTACAGGATTGCATTCCCTTATTTGTACAACAACTTGCCGTACAAGGTGCATCTCTCTTGGTGAGTGCATTAACAATATTCTGGGCAGTGTTCTTGTTACTATCACATTGCAGGTTCTTACGTATGACTTCATTGCTCTGGTCCACATTTGCATGAAGGTGTAAAATAGTTTTACCTACTGACTGTTTGTAGTCAAAAGCAAGATGACCATTGCAGGGTCATTGTCACATACAACCTGACAGGCTGGTAAGACATGCTGCCTGAGGGTGTGTAGGTGATACAGTAACATGTCATTTGATATTACATGGGGTAGAGAGATTCCGTCCCCGATGGCTGTTGATGACATACAAACAAAGAAAATAAAAGTCTCTAAGTGAACAGGGTAAGCCTGTTACATGCATGCTTCAACACATAAATGATAGCTGAGTGTCATTCTTATATCGTTTAAATCATTTATTTTGTAAGATATTATAAATTAATCTACATGGAGATGATTATATTTTAACTAAGAATATTAAAATTTAAAGGCAATTTGTGTTCTGTGATCAACTTTCACTTTGAAATATGCTTTGTCAATCACTCCATAATTTCCAATAGAATATGTAATTTGTGTCAGCTGCAATAAATTCATATGTCAGGGGCATACCTATTGAAGTGTGGTGGGCTGGAAGTTATTTAATTTTATTTTGTTGGGTTTAATATTATGTTTCACTTAGAGGTTAAAACATTCAGTTGTCGTTTGATGTAACCTTGGATTTTTCAGGTATCACACTCCAAATGTGGTGTTCATCAAGACAGAGGACCCTGACCTCCCAGCATTCTACTTTGATCCATTGATCAACCCTATCTCTCACAGACATGCAGTTAAGGTATGGAACCGGCCTGGCATTTAATATAATATCTTCAACCTTTGTCATATATCATATATACAGATTTGCACTTGGTATGTGGCTTTACCACAAGAGTTATTTCAGGCCTCAATACTTACAGCCTAGATAAAGTTTGCACTGTTTATTGTGACATGGTAGTGTGTATAAGCTATTCATGTTTTTGACTAAATATCTTTTGTCAATATTTGTAACTGTTTATTGTGGCACAAATGCTCACTTGCATATTTGACTTAGTTTGTCCAATTGTTGGTTTATGGTTATTTGAGCTAATCTGCCCTTGATACCTGTAGAACTTAAATTGTTAGTTTATATGATTGTTTGCTTGTGGTTATTTGAAAACTTACCTGTTCTTTGATACCTGTAGGGCTCAGATTGTCTGCCTGATGATGATGAAGAGTTTGAACTCCCAGAGTTTGTACAGCCCTTCATGCAAGAGACACCCTTGTACACAGACAACACTGCCAATGGAATTGCTCTTCTCTGGGCTCCACGGCCATTCAACATGCGTTCAGGTCGCAGCCGCAGAGCACTGGACATCCCTCTGGTCAAATCATGGTAACTCTCTAGAATTTACATCTGTTAGTCTTGGGTTTCAAGCTGTAACAGTCAGCTTGTGTACTGACTTGTATTTTTCTGCAGGCCCGTTGTGATAAATAGAAAAATTATGGTGTTTTCATGTATATAATGTATATGCCACAATGCAGATCCCCCCCCTCAGACTCAGATAAGCTGTGAAATGTCACTTATCTGTGTGTAGTTGATACATTATATGGGTCTCTTTGAAAACCATCTGGTCAAGTGCGATGTAAATATATTGTTGTAACTTAATTTACAGGAGCTTATTAAGTTTTTTATCAAAGAAGTAAACACAAAGTTAAACTTCTAAAAATTCAGTTTGCTTGTTTAATTTATTGATATATGACTAGATATTATATTTGTCAAGTACATTATTGTTTTTGATTATTTGTTTGACAGGTACCGTGAGCATTGTCCTCAGGGAATGCCGGTGAAGGTCAGAGTGTCCTACCAGAAGCTGCTCAAGTACTATGTCCTGAACGCCCTGAAACACAGACCTCCAAAAGCCCAGAAGAAAAGGTGAGACGTAGTGTTTGTTACTCCTTGGTCGTAATTAGTGAGACACTCTTGTTGGTCTGATTCTTGGCCATGTGCCAGAACTGGTGAAATCAGACCAAGAGTGGATGTTACATGTTTAAAATTTGGAGCTGGATGCACAATGTGATACGTTGCTCTCATTGGTCTGATTACAATTGCTTTGTGCCAACCCTGGTGGTGAAACCTGGAGAATCTTTTTTTACAGAGCAGTGGTTAAAGCTGAGGAGATACGGGAAGACTAGTGTAAAGCTGATGTGTGAGGAGCGCATCTAATGTGTGACCCGTTGAAAATACAGTATTACCACCAGGCCGCAATCTTGTTATACCTTTTCTGCATATATTCTAAAGAACCATTTAGGTTATTTCCATGACAATCTTACCAAATTGATATCCTTGATAAGATGCACACTTTACATCTCAAACCCGTTTGAAATACAATATGGTTATCTTGCAGAGAGCTTAAAATTTCTTGTGTCTCAAGAACCTTTTAGGCAATTGCAATGAAAATTTTACCAAAGGTTTACACCCATGAGAGGACTTCTGCTGCCAAAATCAAACTCATCATAATCCAGTATCGCCACAAGGCTGCCATTTTTAGGAACTGGGCAAGGCAAGATCCTGATCAAGGACCTTTAGGATCCGTATCATTTCTGGTTTGTGGTACTTTTTGTTTGTTTATTTATCATGTCATATATTGAAAGTCAGTTTTGTTTCCCTGCAGGTACCTGTTTAGGTCATTCAAGGCGACCAAATTCTTCCAGACGACTACACTTGACTGGGTGGAGGTTGGCCTGCAGGTCTGTCGTCAGGGCTACAACATGCTGAATCTGCTGATCCATCGCAAGAACCTCAACTACCTTCATCTGGACTACAACTTCAACCTGAAACCTGTCAAAACTCTCACCACCAAGGTTAGTGTCCTTCAGTCACTCAGTGAGTTAATGTCTGTTTTCATACATTTGTACACAGTGGAGAAATGTTAAACCATGTCGTTTTAAGATACCAAAGTTTCAAGTAGTTTCCAAGCCTCTGGATTTATCCCTTTTACATGCAGTTGAAAATCATGAAGAATAGAAACAATTTTGGAGGGTGAAAACTCGCTTGTTATTTGTTCTTAGTGATCAGTTATAATGCTGTCTGATTGAATGTAATGCAGTCAGGCAACATTACATGAAAAATCAAAAGTGAAGAGGTTAGATGTCAATAAATATAAATTTTCAATATAAATGTTCAAAGGAAGACATCTTTCTCCCAAAAGCTGAGTAAAGTAGTAAAGGCATTGACTCTGTGAGGCGTGGGACATCAAAACACTCACAATGTACACTTGGCGACCATTAGAGTCATGTTTAGCTTAGCTTACTTTTAGTCATCTTGGCTATAGTGATGGTCCTTTGTCCGCCATGATGCCGTACGGGCGTCTGTCCTTTAACAGGGCACATTTTGGACTGTTAGACCTAAAATCCAAAATTCAACATACAGTAAGATGTCCCAAAGTTCTCCTACCAAACCCAAAACTGGGTCACTGCAAATTCAATCAACTTTAATGTAGAATTAATGCAAGTGTTCTGCAGTTTATATTTTTATGGACTATAAATATATTTAAGAGGCAGGAGCCACTCATGATCATATATTTATAGAAGTATAAGTATTTCAGCTATGTGACAGTAATAATATTTATAAAATACAACCTCACTGGGAATGTATGAACCCCTGTCAATTAAAGAATAAGGAAGAAAGCTGAAGTTTGTTGAAGTATAATATTACAGATTGAATTTATCTACTGAAATAAATACTGTAAACAGATAAAATTTTCCATTATCAAATTAGCATAAACTAAATTTGATAAGTACATATTGAACTGTGTAATACATGAAAATTGTGACCTGAATACCATTTAAAAATGAAATCAGGAAAAAACATGATGAACCTAAGAATTATTTTAAAGGATACATTTGACCAACAAAAAAAAGTGTAAATGCAATTAATAATTCTAAAAACAGGTTAAACATATTTCCAAATGCAAATTCAAAACATTTTAATCATGGCTTTAACCCTCCTCCTGCTGAATTGATTTTTTCCTTATATGTGCTGTATACTGAATTGTTTGAATTGTTTTTTTGCCTTAGAAGGAGTGCTGAATGGATGCTTTATTTGCAGCATCTGTATGTACTCTTTTTTGGTCCCAATGGTCAATACCTGTAGTATTGTATACCAGACTGAATCATGAATGCTAAAGTGAGAAATTTTAGGATATCCTTATATATATATATATATATATATATATATATATATAACTGAAATGTGAGAAATAAAACGTTTAAATGTTCTTTCTTTGTCATTCCAATGAAACAATTTCTTGCAGAAGTTGTTATCTGTTTTTTAAGTCTACAATCTCTTAACATATGTATTTGATAAGATATCCTTATATATATATGGTTGCCATGGCAACCAATTGAAATGTGAGATATAAAACAAATGTTCTTTGTGTCACTCTAATTAAACAATTTCTCGCAGTAGTTGTGTTGTGCTGTCTTTTTAAGCCTTCAACCTCTTTACATAGGTCTTTGAATATTCTTTTTTTTATGGAAGAGAGTGGAAAGAATTCTTAAATCTATATAAATATGAATAAATTTACTTTGAACACATGGGAGACAACAGTTGTGGATGAGGTTTTTATTTTTTAACATTTTTTCTAAAAAAATACTTTGCTTACAGGACATTGTCAAAATGTGTAAACTTCATTAAAAAAAATGTAAAAAACTTCATTATAAACAGTTAATATTAAAGAAAATTTATATAATAAAATAATACTGCAAGGAATGCAACTTGCGGCACGAGTTGACATGCAAGGAACGTGACGATTTAATCGCTAAATCATTCCAATAAAGTTCACCCATGGGAGAGAACTTCTCTACACGTTATTATTCAAGTGACATTTTTACTTTTAACTTGCTTGTCTTACCTCTTACATATACGAGTTTTTTTTTTTTTTTGTTTCAGTTTACATTGATTTCATGCTCTTTTCTAGTCAAATTTATATTTCATCAATTCATCACGTCTTGAAACATGGCTGACATGCGAGTGCCGGTTTGAAGTCCGACACTGCGCAGTCCGGTCCGTCACATCACCGTTTGCCCGCTTCCGTAACAGATCAGTCAGTTACCCAAGATCTATAATGAAACTGGCTGTCATTTTCATTGAGAAAATTCATAAGAAAAACTTGTCCCATTAATCGATCAGAATCCAGAAATAATTGCGCTATTTCCTCATTGTCAACAATAACAGACGCCGCCATGATTGACCTACTTCACAGGTCATGACCGGTCATGTCCCGTACACATGATAAAAATGTCACCACTATTTGCACACGGTTTGTCAAATAACCTTCCAGGGAAACAAAACCATTCGAATGGAAATCCCCTTTAGTGATCCTGCATAAAATTTCATACGGATTGACAGGATAAGATTTTTTTTATTGGCCTATAAACCAAGCATCCTCCCAAACTGTATCAATACGTATCCCCCATGGTGGGGATGCGGAGCGTTGCCCGTATCTGTACGGATCCCGCAGGAGGAGGGTTAATATATCATTTATAAGACTGAACATATCATAATTTACAGATTTATACTTAAAGTGCCCAGTATTAGTTTGGCAAACATATATTTAGTATTTGTTTATCACCAGATAGCATCACAGTTTCCTCTTAGCTTTTCAAGTGCTAATTTATATAAAAAACAATAGAAATAAGTATATTTTGCATTTGTTAAAATTTTTTAAAAAGTCAGATTTAAAAAAAATTCAGCTGAGTGCTGCGACCCATGGGTCATTTGTTTATTTTTTACAGCCTCATCAGTCCTTTCAGGGGACTTTAATTGATTGAACAAAAAAATGAACTGTTTGTTCTGTATTTACTTACAGGAGAGAAAGAAGTCTCGATTTGGGAATGCCTTCCACTTGTGTCGTGAAATCTTGAGATTGACCAAGCTGGTGGTGGACAGCCATGTACAGTACAGACTGGGCAATGTGGATGCCTTTCAGGTTAGATGTTTGGTAGTACATCCATATAGAAGAAATGTTATATATGTATTATTGTATCCCCAGACAAAGTCGGGGGATACTATGTTTTCATACCGGTCCCGCCGCCGCCGCCGCTGCCGCCGCCGCTGCCGCCGCCGCCGCATATAAATCTTGTTGGCGCGATAACACAAAAAATATTTCACGGAACTTTCCCCAACTTGGTATATGTATAGATATGGGTGAGAGGACGACGCCTATTCAAAATGAAGTCATTACCTTGAATAGGAGAGTGTCCTTGACCTTGAATAGGTCCAATTTTGGGGAAAATCACACAAATTCTTTAATATCTCAAGAAATCTTGCATGGATTTATCCCAAAATCAACTTGATGGAAGATCATTGATAGGGTTGTCATGTTTCAGAAACTGGTGGTGCCACCTATTATTCTTTACTTGTTTTCGTGCCGTTTAATACCCCCAAAATTGCCACCTTACAGTACTGTGAGCATTATAAGTCAAAAACTAATGGACAGATTTCTTTTATATTATGCATATACATAGGTATGGGTTATGGGATGATGTTTATTGTATCCCCAGACAAAGTCGGGGGATACTATGTTGTCATACCGGTCCCGCCGCCGCCGCATATGAATCTTGTTGGCGCGATAACCCAAAAAATATTTCACAGAACTTTACCAAACTTGGTATATGTAAAGATATGGGTAAGAGGACGACGCCTATTCAAAATGAGGTCATGACCTTTACTAGGAGAGTGTCCTTGACCTTGAATAGGTCCAATTTTGGGGAAAATCACACAAATTCTTTAATATCTCAAGAAATCTTGCATGGATTTATCCCAAAATCAAGTTGATGGAAGATAATGGATAGGGTTGTCATGTTCCAGAAACTGGTGGCGCCACCTATTATCCTTTACTTGTTTTCGTGCCGTTTAATACCCCAAAATTGCCACCTTACAGTAATTTGAGCATTATAAGTCAAAAACTAATGGACAGATTTCTTTTATTTTATGCATATACATAGGTATGGGTTATGGGATGATATTTATTTAAATTGGGGTCATGACCTTTCCTATGAGAGTGGCCTTGACCTTGAATATTGCCATATATGGTGAAAATCACACACCTCTTATGATATCTCCAGTGTTGATAGCCATATGGATTTCAAACATGAATTATGTATGGCCCACCACTAAAGTAAGAACCCTATAGGTTCTACGGTCATGAGGTCAAAGGTCAAGGTCACTGGACTGGCATCTTAAAAGATACTGTGGATGCATTTTAAGCCAAACTTTCATCCCAGGTCTTCCATCTTCAGTATATAGCTCACTTGCCAATAGTGGATGATCCATATCAATTTTTGGGTCACAAGGTCAAAGGTCAAGGCCACAGGAGCTATCTGTCTAAAAATTAGTTTCTGGATGATAATTCCTGCTTTTATTGATGTATTGATTTCAAACTTGACTTATATATGTCTCATTGAAAAAGCAAGATTCCAATTGATTTTGGGGTCATGAGGTCAAAGGTCAAGGTCACAGTACACATCTTTAAAAAGATTGTGGATGCATTTTCAGCCAAACATTTCATCTCAGACCTTTCATCTTGCACATATAGTTCATCTGCCAATAGAAGAAGACCCCTATCAATTTTGAGGTCACAAGGTCAAAGGTGAAGGTCACAGGAGCCATCTGTCCAGAAATTAGTTTCTTGATGATAATTCCTTCTTTTATTGATGTATGGATTTCAAACTTGACTTGTATTCGACCTATTGGAAAAGCAAGACCTGAATTGATTTTGGGGTCATGAGGTCAAAGGTCAAGTTTACAGGAAACATCTTTAAAAAGATTGTGGATGCATTTTCAGCCAAACAATTCATCTCAGATCTTTCATCTTGCACATATAGTTCACCTGCCAAGAATGGAAGACCCCTATAAATTTTTAGGTCACAAGGTCAAAGGTGAAGGTCACAGGAGCCATCTGTCCAAAAATTAGTTTCTGGATGATAACTCCTGTTTTTATTGATGTATGGATTTCAAACTTGACTTGTATATGTCCCATTGGAAAACAAGATCCAAATTGATTTTGGGGTCATGAGGTCAAAGGTCAAGGTCACAGGAAATCTCTTTAAAAAGATTGTTGATGCATTTTCAGCCAAACATTTCATCTCAGACCTTTCATCTTGCACATATAGTTCACCTGCCAAGAATGGAAGACCCCTATCAATTTTGAGGTCCAGGGTCAAAGGTGAAGGTCACAGGAGCCATCTGTCAAAAAATTAGTTTCTGGATGATAATTCCTCCTTTTATTGATGTATGGATTTCAAACTTGACTTGTATATGTCCCATTTGTAAAAGCAAGACCCGAATTGATTTTGGGGTCATGAGGTCAAAGGTCAAGGTCACAGGACACATCTTTAAAAAGATGTGGATGTATTTTCAGTGATACATTTCATCTCAAATCTTTCATCTTGCACATATAGTTCACCTGCCAAGAGAAGAAGAATCCTATCAATTTTGAGGTCACAAGGTCAAAGGTGAAGGTAACAGGAGCCATCTGTCCAAAAATTACTTTTAGGATGATAATTCCTGCTTTATTGATGTATAGATTTCAAACTTGACTTGTATATGTCCCATTGGAAAAGCAAGACTCCAATTGATTTTGGGGTCATGAGGTCAAAGTTCAAGGTCACAGAACACATCTTTAAAAAGATCAAGGTCACAGGACCAACATCTTCAACAAGATTGTGGATTGATAGATGAAAGAAACAATAAATATGCCAAGTGTCAGTATATGCTGCTAAAAATGGGGGCCTATTCTTAAAGGGGGGGGGGGGCTTACTATGTCTTGGAATACTCTGGCACCTGCGGTGCCAAGAAATGTCTAGTTTTGAAATATTGTTTACTTAAATTGTTCTGATGCTTTCATGCTATGTTTCATAGGTTCTAATTTTAAACAGGGGTGCAAGTATCCTTGCTTGAGAATTGAGTATGTGGGTTGTGGTTTTGATAAATATGATGGCACGATGGTCACCTGCTGTTGTATGTATAAAGCTGGATGATTACATAACGTGGTATAATAACCTGCTCCAAAGCAAAACTCAGGATTATAGCTGTGTTATATTAAGGATAGAAAGCAGAAGTGTATTTCTCAGTCTTGCATGATATGTCAAGACCATTCATACATTGTAGATGATGTATTTCCAGCTAGCTGATTGGTATATTCACAGCTCACAAAGTCTGTATACACTGTCAATGTTTTGATGAGTTTGTGTAATGGTAGAGAGGTACTGATGATCTTTTCCTTGCTAGCTGAGTTTGTGTGGAAAGTAGAAGTGCATTGATGATTATTTTCAGCTGTCTGATGGCATTCAGTACATCATGGCTCACATTGGTCAGCTGACTGGCATGTACCGGTACAAATACAAGCTCATGAGACAGATCAGGATGTGCAAAGATCTCAAACATGTCATCTACTACAGGTTCAACACAGTATGTATTACCAACAAATCTCAAAGCTATTGTAACTACCAAAGGTGCATGTGCAGACCAAATTAACTACCTCTCAAGTCTGACTCAGGAGGCTGTTATTTCAAACATTAAAAGGATTTCACAATTAACAGGAGAGTGCCAGGGTGAAACCCATCAAACTTTTTTACATTGTATTTTAATACTTTAAACTTCATATTTTATTACTTTATCTATAAAGGTACATGCACCTTGTTTCATTTATTCTTAATTTCATCCCGTTCTTAATTTCTCTGGATGGCAGTATGAAAATGGCTTCACAAGAGTGAACTCTTGCCTTTGCCCAATAGACAAGAGTCCTTTCTTTATGTAGTTGTATGTATATGCAAACCAGTGTATGCAAGCCATTAACTGAATTGTGCTTTGACAGGTAATTTAGGTAAGTACTTGAACATTTTGAAAGTGTATATTTAGGATGAAATTATGATTTAAGACTGCATTGTTTGACTGGTGACAATTTTACAATGTTTGCAGGGTCCTGTTGGTAAGGGTCCAGGCTGTGGTATCTGGGCACCTGGCTGGCGAGTGTGGCTCTTCTTCATGCGAGGTGTCACGCCCTTACTGGAACGCTGGCTTGGAAACCTCCTGTCCCGACAGTTTGAAGGTCGTCATTCCAAGGGTGTTGCTAAAACTGTCACAAAACAGAGAGTTGAAAGCCACTTTGATCTGGAGCTGCGTGCAGCGGTAAGTTGGATGTTGAAACATTGGAATGTCTGTTAATGAAATGAAGTAAGAAGCTGTTTTACCAGTTGTAAGTAGTTAATTAAATCCTAAGATAAAACTACCGAATGTGTTACCGGTTAATTGTAGTTCATTACATCCTAAGATAAATCTACAGAAATACAATTTTTATGAAGCCCATAAGTTTTGAAGTACCGTTTATTTCTTCCTCAAATTTGATGCACAAATTGTTTCCATCAAGATCATGGAACTGTTCAAGAACAGATGAGCTTGTTTTTCAAAGTCAAATCTGCTAAAATGAAAGATTTTTTTAACCCAATAACTTGAAATACTGAATCTTTTTGTCCCCTGCTTCCTTGGAAGGAACGGGTGACATTGATTTGAGTTGGTCGGTCTGTCCCTCTGTGTCTCTGTCTGTCCGTCCATCCGGGTTTCTTTCAGTGGGATAACTTTCCTAAATTTTATCCGATTTCATTCAGATTAGGGTCAGTGATTGCTCTCATGTTTACCTTGGTTGGGATTAGTTTTGGAGTGTCTGAAATAATGATTACAGTAATAATACCTCAACCCTTTTTATTCAGGATTCTTGTATTCATCACTTTATGCAACAGATGGGAACTGACATTTTTTAAACCACCCTCTGTTTAGGTGATGCATGACATCTTGGACATGATGCCTGAGGGGATCAAGCAGAACAAAGCACGCACCATCCTGCAGCATCTTAGTGAAGCCTGGCGATGCTGGAAAGCCAACATCCCATGGAAGGTCCCAGGTTTACCAATCCCTATAGAAAACATGATCCTGCGTTACGTCAAGGCCAAGGCCGACTGGTGGACCAACACAGCTCACTACAACAGAGAGAGGATCAGAAGAGGGGCAACTGTAAGCATTACAGAGTTCACAAATATCATTAAAATAAAATAGCTGTTCTATTAAAGTTACAAGTCAAACTAACCAAGAACTAAATATGACTTCCAGTGTTAAAATGGAGGAAGGAAGACAACTGTTTTTGCAACTGCATTCTTGTTTACACATAAATCGTACACATATGTTTATTGTGTGTCAGATTAAGTTGAATGTCAGCTGTTTGTTCCTTACATTATCTATATCTGTATCTGTTATTTTTGTCTCAAACCAGGTTGACAAAACTGTTTGCAAGAAGAACCTTGGCCGCCTAACGCGTTTATACCTGAAGGCCGAGCAGGAGAGGCAGCACAACTATCTGAAGGTAAGCCTTAGTACCTGAGTGAACCTGTCACATTGACCAGATTTAACCCCTTTCCAACATCTGATGATTGAATGACATCATAATTCTCCCAACTTAAATAACGCAGTATAAACCTTATGATGACTTGTTGATGATCTGAAGATTTGATGACTGACCTGCGTTTTATTTCAGGATGGACCATACATCACGGCTGAAGAAGCTGTAGCAATCTACACGACAGCTGTTCACTGGCTGGAAAGTCGTCGGTTCTCTCCCATTCCTTTCCCTCCTCTGTCCTACAAACATGACACAAAACTTCTCATCCTGGCTCTGGAGAGACTCAAAGAAGCATACAGGTTATTATGTCTCCTATAATGTATGTTTATTCCTATATATGGCAAAGTTATGTGAAAAGCAGATGGCACAGGGCTTCCAAAAACCAATCAAATATTGGATATTCTGCTGTATAATAATGTGAAATAAATCAGTATTCAGTTAACTCATTTTTTTTGTCCTAACTTAGTAATATTGTGGCATGGCTCTTGTTGCATTTATCAGAAGATTCTGTCATCCAACTCCTTTAAGACTGGGAAATATTTGTCACAAGGGTGTGAGTTCGTCAGGTTTGTCAGGTTTATTCTAAATACATTTTGTTTGTGACATGCTTGGAAAGTAGGATGACCCGTGGATATTTGCTGTGTATGTTTGCTGTATCCTGTGGTGATGACCTGTTGTATTTGATTTGTCAGTGTCAAGAGCAGACTGAACCAGTCACAGAGGGAGGAGCTGGGGCTCATCGAGCAGGCGTACGACAACCCTCACGAAGCCCTGTCCAGGATCAAGCGTCACCTGCTCACACAGAGAGCCTTCAAAGAGGTATAACAAGACATCAGCTACAATGTACATCTAACACACACTGAAATCTGAGACCATAGAAATGAATGCACATTTCATTTAATTACTTTTAAACTCTTCCATTAACCCACATTATCTCAGACTTCAGAAGCCACAGAATTAACTGCTCAGTTTATCTAAATTAATCTTTAATTTACTTTGGTCTTTTTCATTAAACAAGCTTATTCAGACTTGGGGAAACAACTTTCATCTGCATTATTAGTCATACAAATGCTTGTGTCAAACAGCAGTAATCTTTCAAGGGGGTAAAACTTTGAAAGTTGTTGAGGGAGAGTTTTACCTACACACCATTCTGACTCTTGTATTTTACTGACAGTTTTGTTAGTTTAAAATATTGAGCTATTGACATAGTAGATGCCTCAGATGCAGAAACAGCGTGATGGGATTCATATTACAAGTTTGTGAGCCGGTACATGTTTTATTTGGTTTAGGTCGGGATAGAGTTCATGGACCTGTACAGTCACCTGATTCCTGTTTATGATGTGGAACCGCTTGAAAAAATCACAGACGCTTACCTGGATCAGTATCTGTGGTACGAAGCAGACAAACGACGCTTGTTCCCTCCGTGGATAAAACCAGCAGACACTGAGCCACCACCCCTCCTCACATACAAGTGGTGTCAGGGTAAGCTGGTTTACCTCCACATGTAGTGCACACACTTTTTTTAAACCAGGACCAGATGCATTTGACTTTATTTTATGAAGGATTAAATGGTAGAACCTTCCATATTTGTATCTCTTCTGTCTGAAATGTTTATCCTGTTTTAGACCTGTATTCCAACACACAGTTACTGGATCTAAATGACATTAGGACAACTTAGGTTAAAAAAGGTTGAGATTTCTTTGAAAACATATTAAATATTATATTTCGAATAATTCTTGTAGCAATATTGAATGGGATCTCATAGTTAAATGTAGGACCATTTTGCTTTATTTAGATTTATTTTTTACTCTTAATAAGGGGTACAGTTAACACTAGGATTCTTGGTATTTAAAAGATCACATAATTGAACAAATTTATTATCTCCAAAAATGTGTGGATAAGCAAGGTCATGGCATGTAAATATGGTGACTTGATTTGTTCTGCAGGCATCAACAACCTGCAGGAGGTGTGGGATACCAATGAGGGTGAGTGTAATGTCATGATGGAGTCCAGCTTTGAGAAGATCTACGAGAAAATTGACTTGACACTGCTGAACAGACTGCTTCGTCTCATCGTGGATCACAACATCGCTGATTACATGACAGCTAAAAACAACGTAGTCATCAACTACAAGGTATGCTCCTCAACCAAACTCTCAAGGTGGATGATAATAATATTTTTCAAATATATTACACACGACATAATAACCATTATTTTTATCAACTAATATTGCAAATAATACCTTTAGCTTCACAAGACAAAACAGTTAACCATTAATTAGGCAGTGTGGTAACCATGGCTTTGTAATACAGTGATTTCATTAACTTTAAGCTTTTCTTGTATTATCTTGATCACAAGGGAAACCAGTCCTGAATAAAGAGGTTTGTTACAAGAGTATGCAGTTCAAGAATTAAACTAGTTCTTTTCAAACCCCAGGCAGATTAAAGAATTAAACTAGTTCTTTTCAAACACCAGGCAGATGGGACTCGGGTTTTATGGATGACCCTTATTGATTGTGTTTATGTTTAAGGACATGAACCACACCAACTCGTATGGTATCATCCGAGGCCTGCAGTTCGCATCGTTTGTGGTCCAGTACTACGGCCTGGTCCTGGATCTGCTGGTGCTGGGTTTGCAGCGTGCCAGCGAGATGGCAGGTCCTCCACAGATGCCCAATGATTTCCTGAGCTTTCAGGACGTCAGCACAGAGACTGCTCACCCGATCCGCCTGTACTCTCGCTACATTGACAGAATGCATATATTCTTCAGGTACGGCTTGACAAAAATTGTTTGTATGCTCTTGATTCATGTAAGTCCAGCAGACTCGTCGTTTCAGCATCAGCAAAGCCAAGGTTTCATCTAGTTGACCAGCATTTGTTGCTTTCACTTTTCAGAAATTCAGTTCTTGAAGATCACCTTGGATTTGAAATGTTATCTCAATTAAAGGATCTGCATGAATATTACCAGTCAGTCTACAGCAGTTATACCCATATATTATAGTATTCAACTTTACCATATAAATTCTTTTGCAAGACCACACACAAGTGTTTAACGTATATTGCTGAAACTATTGATTTAATGTAATGTGCTGTGTTGCCTTGGACTTCTACTTGCAGGTTCACAGCTGAGGAGGCCAGGGACCTGATCCAGCGCTACCTGACGGAGCATCCTGATCCAAACAACGAGAACATTGTGGGCTACAACAACAAGAAGTGTTGGCCACGTGATGCCAGGATGAGGCTCATGAAGCACGACGTCAATCTGTAAGTTGGCAAACACAAACTTTTGTATATGATGTTATCAGGGTTAAAGCCATGCTTGTCGGCGATTGGGGATAGCTGGGACAGGCTTCTGCCGGCCAGCGCAAAACTAACATTCGCAACCCATCGACCATCACAAAAGTTCTTAAAGAAGCTTTCTCTAGTTGCATATAAAGCTGTACCCATCACGTGCATGTTTTTTTCTTTTTATTTAGTTCATATACTCTGGTAAACCTTGTATCTGAAATATTACAGTCATGACAGTTCAACCTGAACGCTATTTCATAACCTGGTGTGGCTACAGGATAAGTTGATTTAGTATAATATGTCATCATTTTCAAAGGCTATTTCACCATTGACTTAGTTTTAGAGCAAAGAGATATTTTTCGCTTTATCCCAGATAAGAGAATGTCCACTGGCAACTTTCAGATTGTGTCACTTCCTTAGCACAAGAGTTACTAAATAAGTGTAAATTAATTCGAAAACTTTTCACAATTGGTGTCTTTATGGAATTCTTATTTTGTAGATCTTAAAATTGATGATTTTATGAAAGAATAATTCTGCAGCTTTGTTTATCCCATGAACGTTGCTCATGACTGAAAATACCCTGGCCTTATCTACATTATATAGAGTGCCAGTCAGTATTTTCGTGATATATTTAAGTTATATCTATATATACAATTTTATCTCTCATTGTGGTCAGGTCTTCACATTTAATTGTATATTACTGTTTACATATATTTCACTGATTTATCTTTGACGATACTCTTTGGGAAGTAATCTGATATCAACATGTCCTTTTCAGTGGTCGAGCTGTATTTTGGGACATCAAGAACCGTCTGCCTCGCTCGGTGACCACCATTTTGTGGGAGAACAGCTTTGTTTCTGTATACAGCAAAGATAATCCTAACCTACTGTTCAACATCTGTGGGTTTGAGTGCCGCATCCTGCCCAAGATCCGCACGTCACATGAGGAGTTCACTCACAAAGATGGTGTGTGGAATCTGCAGAATGAGGTAAACAAAATAACACACTAAATATACCATCAAAGGAGAGGGCCACTCAGGACCACCCAGATTGTCCCTATTTCATTAGGTTTTCAGAGGTTGAATATTGCTCATATTTATCATTAGTTGTTAACCAAAGAAATTTGCTAACATTGTGCATACTATCTCTTTAGTAAATGTTGAAAATTTGATAAAGATAAAATGACAACAGAGTGAAATGTTACCTGTAATGTTAATATAAGGTGTGTCAGAATTTGTCCAAAATCTTCAGTTGATCAGTGCAGGAAAGAATGAAGAAATTAATTTAGTATGCATTCGTATATATATGTGTGTGTGTGTGTGTGTGTGTGAAGTTCTACTTTCAGCTGTTAATTGTTAAACTTTTAGTGCTGATGAGGAACTATAACATATAAGTTAGGTAGTTGAGTTTACTGTTTATATTAGATGCTGCTTTATATTTAACTTTCATTTTTCATTCTTAAACTTTCACTTGTTTAAGTATGACAAGTATGACAAAACTAATACTGCCATCTCTGAAGGCTTTTTCCAAACATACACAGCAGCTTCATGTATTGATGTTGTTACCCAGGTTACAAAAGAGAGGACCGCCCAGTGCTTTTTGCGTGTGGATGATGAGTCCATGCAGAGGTTCCATAACCGTGTCAGACAGATCCTGATGGCATCCGGTTCAACAACATTTACCAAGGTAAGCTCCATGGTGTTACACATCATGTCCAGCATGTCAACAGTTAGTTACAGTCTGTCTCTTACTCAACAGTCAGTTAATGGCACACATCTTAGTCAACATTTGGCTACAGTCAGCATCCTGGTCAGCACTTAGATAAATAGTCAGTGTCATAATCAACAGTTACATTGTCAGTATATTAGTCGACAAGTAATTACACAATTTACATCTTAGTCAGCAATTAATTACAGAGAACACATCTTAGTCAGAACAGACTTTTGCACAATAAACAGCTGTCTTGGGCCATACCTTCATGGGTTCATGCATTGTGGTTTTATTCTTTACAGATCGTCAACAAGTGGAACACCGCTCTGATTGGTCTGATGACATATTTCCGTGAGGCGGTCGTCAACACTCAGGAGCTGCTGGACCTTCTGGTCAAGTGTGAAAACAAGATTCAGACTCGAATTAAAATCGGTCTCAACTCGAAAATGCCTAGCCGTTTTCCACCCGTAGTGTTCTACACACCCAAGGAGCTGGGAGGTCTGGGCATGCTGTCCATGGGCCACGTCCTGATCCCGCAGTCTGACCTGAGGTGGTCCAAACAGACTGATGTAGGGATCACGCATTTCAGGTCTGGCATGAGCCACGATGAGGATCAGCTGATCCCTAATCTCTACAGGTAAGGCAACATGGCTCCCTGGCATGGGAAGGAGTGCACATAATACATTACCACAAGGTTACACATAATACATCACCACAAGATCACACATAATACATCAACACAAGATCACACATAATACATCAACACAAGATTACACATAATACATCAACACAATATTACACATAATGCATCAACACAAGATTACACATAATACATCAACACAAGATTACACATAATACATCAACACAAGATTACACATAATACATCAACACAAGATTACACATAATACATCACCACAAGATTACACATAATACATCAACACAAGATTACACATAATACAACAACACAAGATCACACATAATACATCACCACAAGATTACACATAATACATCAACACAAGAAAAGTAGTTAGAATGATTGAATAGATGATCAAATGTATGTCCCAATGTTACTCAAGTGAGCTAAAGGACTTAATAACTGATTTATATAGATAGGGCTATGTCAAATCTGCAAGGCTACTGACAGAATTGTCAACATACCTAATTTGGGACCACATAGGAACATATCTAATTTGGGACCATGCCTGTCTCCAGGTAGTTACATAGTTTTAGTTGATTATTAAGCTGGGTAGAGATTTCAGTTTTATGAAATAGGGTTGTTTATCAGTGCGATGTGAGAATTGACCAGATATATGTAGAATTTATGTCTATGTGTAATATTTTGACATTGCAGTACCATATCAAAAGTGTACAGAGTAGTTGTAACAAAAACCCATTCTCTTCCATCTTAACTTTGCTTGGTAAAGGTGAGCTTGTACATGTTGTTGAAATCATTTTATTTTGGTCAGGTATGTGATGCCGTGGGAGAGTGAATTCATCGACTCACAGAGAGTATGGGCTGAATATGCTCTGAAGAGGCAGGAAGCAAATGCACAAAACAGGTAGGCTGCCTGTAGTCTCTTGTAACTATTAAACCATGTTAGGCACTGTGGATGGGCAATAAACGTATAATCATAAACTTATAAATCATAAGCTTTAGGATAAACTTTCACATTCATTTGTCAATTGAGCAGACCATTAGTCAGCTAGAAATCCATACACATTAAAGCCAGTAACCTTTTTCTGAGTTTTTCCACCAGTCAATGTTTCTGATAAGTACTTGATCGGTTTAACCATGGTAGGATTATGTGAGTCATGTGTTCATTTATTACATGTTTCTCTTTGACAGACGTTTAACACTGGAGGACCTTGAGGACAGCTGGGATCGAGGAATTCCAAGGATCAACACGTTGTTCCAGAAGGACAGGCACACACTGGCATACGACAAAGGATGGAGAGTCAGAACAGACTTCAAGCAGTACCAGGTAAGTCTTACCATTGCTGTATCTGGCGAGTGTCAGCTACACAGTGCAGTCACCAGGCAAATCTTCAGCATCAGTTTTCATAGAGGCTTCTAATGACAACATGGCATTTAGATCATTTATTATCAAAGTTACTTTTGTTTCATGATCATTTTTGACACCAAGTTTTTATTCAGTGCATTTACATTAAAAGGTTAAGAGCTTGTTTAACCTTGAACTTAGTCTTTATTCAGTATAATTTGTGGGTAACAAAATCTGAAACTTTGTCTAAAACATGATGTCATTAATATTGTTTTGGTTCAAAAGGTGCTGTTGCAGTAGTTATAACCTGACAATAACAGACTTAAGACTGATGTCATGCTTTGACAACATAGTGGTTTACTCATGGCTCTAGATTTCAAGTTGAATATACAAATTAAGTCACTTTATTACAACAGACTGTATAGGCTGAGAGAAAATGTAAAGCCTAACCGGATACACCTGTCAGTGTTTCTGCTGAATTTTCTTCAGGTTTTGAAGCAGAATCCATTTTGGTGGACACATCAGAGACATGATGGGAAGTTGTGGAACCTAAACAACTACCGGACTGACATGATCCAGGCCCTGGGAGGCGTGGAGGGTATCCTAGAACACACCCTCTTCAAGGGCACATACTTCCCAACATGGGAGGGTCTCTTCTGGTAAGTTCTTTTGCTGTTTTGCTTACCTTTTCCTGATAAGATAAGATGCTGACTTTTTATTTACATGTACATTTATTTCAGGATCTCCAGCCTCATGCCTTATATTTCAAAGTGCACAGTCAAAGGATATGTAATATTTTACAATGACCAGGAAAACTTCTTTTATATTCCTACTATTACTAACTTCTTCAGTTATCATAGGTCATAAGTTCTGTACAAATTTCCTTATTTCTTCAGTTTGGAGGCCAAAAGTTCAGTGCTACCCTGCAAATCTCATTTTGAACCTGCAGGGGCTCTTAACATTGCAGTTTGTATGTAGATTCTGTCAAACCGAAAAATATCTTGTTAGTTCACTGTGATATAAACTGATGATGTTATAAACATGTTTTTCACAGGGAGAAGGCAAGTGGTTTTGAAGAATCAATGAAATACAAGAAGCTGACCAATGCCCAGCGCTCTGGTCTGAATCAGATCCCTAACCGGCGCTTCACACTGTGGTGGTCACCAACTATCAACAGAGCCAACGTGAGTCTCCTCATTTGTCTGGTTTACATGTCAGCTGCAGTGTTTATAATATGTTTCTAACATCTTTAATTTTCAGAAATTTGATTAATCTTCATTCCAACAACTGATGATTTTCAATATAATTTAATTTATTTTCAGTGTTAACAGTTTAAAATTAGGTTACCTCTGTCATGACCAAGTTCCTATTTACAGGTGTACGTTGGTTTCCAAGTACAGCTGGACTTGACAGGAATCTTCATGCACGGCAAAATCCCAACCCTGAAGATTTCTCTGATTCAGATCTTCAGAGCTCACTTGTGGCAGAAGGTGCATGAGAGCGTGGTCATGGATCTCTGTCAGGTAAGACTTATTTTGATTGGTCTCTGGTAACTGGCAGCAAGAACAGTTTTAAGAGTATCACATGGTTGCTTATGACCTGCCAAAACCCCTTCTGAGATAATGTTCTCTTAAATCAACAAATGGCTTATCTTTTCAAAAGATATGTGTTGTACTCTTATAAGTGCTTGTATGGGATGAAATTTTTGGGTTGGTTTCATATGGTATGATGGGTAAATTGAGAATATAGCATGCTCCTCTTTTCAGGTGTTTGACCAAGAGCTGGATGCCTTGGGAATTGAGACTGTCCAGAAGGAGACCATTCATCCACGTAAATCTTACAAAATGAACAGCAGCTGTGCTGACATTCTCCTGTTTGCCAGCTACAAATGGAACGTCTCCAAACCATCACTCCTGGCAGATTCCAAGTAAGTGTCCTGTACTTGTAAAGAATTACAGATAATGGAAGGAGATTTACTTATTTGATGATGTAGTCTGAATTATTGCTTTTCTTTCCTAGTTTGTTTCATTTCTCAGCTTTCATTTTCATCAGGACTTACCATTTATTAAAATGATGCACAACATCACAACAGGTTAAGTTATACTTGCTGAGTGTTCTCAGTTTTGAAACTACAAATGTTAATGCACCAGAATTCCAGTTTGCCTTATGTTTTGGTAGAGGTGTCCTTCTGTGCTTGATTTGTTTGACATAAGGTTCTTTGTAGAGTAGGTTTGAATTAAAATTGATGTAAGCCTTTCACTTCATCATGAAGCCAAATGCACTTCAGGTGATAACAAAACCTTTGGACTTTGTAAAAAAGGTAAATAGTTTGTTAATTTTATTTGCTTTTCAGTAGCATTTTAGTTTCTAGTTACTGCTTTGAAAGTTTGACATAAACCATGATAGACAAGACGTGCACACAGCAGGGTTAAAATAATTTGCATGTTTGTTCATGCACCGGTGCTAATTGATTGATATGTAGATCTCCAGTTTAGTGTTCCCTTGTATGTAGTCTATTGTCTGATAACTCAGTACATGAAAACTTCCATCATCTGTTTGCAGGGACACCATGGATAACACAACCACCCAAAAGTACTGGATAGATGTGCAGCTGAGGTGGGGAGATTACGACTCTCATGATATTGAGCGATATGCTCGAGCTAAATTCCTGGACTACACTACAGACAACATGAGCATTTACCCATCCCCAACAGGAGTACTGATTGCAATCGACCTCGCGTACAACCTTCACAGGTGAGAAAAGTACACACAGTGGTCTTATGATAACCTAACATTTTAAACTTTTGTTAGGATGTACCTCAGTGAATTTTCTAGATTTACATGAAATTTGTGTATTAAACAAGCAGGAGATTTACGGTTGTAGAGTATAACACAAAATTTGGCCCCAACCCAGAGTGAGCGCTCTGCATGCTCAATGGGAAGACTGTGTCCCTCAGCTAAGTAACACACAAACAAATGCATCTTTTGGGGCTCCTCATTTTGTTGCCCCAACATTGGGAATGATGACATAGTCATACCCTGGACCTGTTGGTGCAGTAGACACCAGGCCTAAGTAACACCAGGATAAATGACAGTGCAGCTGCCCTATTATGTGGTCCCAATCTCAATTGGAACTTTGCAGATGTACATACTTAGATTAAGAATTTGATAAGTCAGCAGTTACCTCCAAATATTAAAACAAAGTGTAATGACTCATGATATTGTGCTGTGTATTATGAAAAATGTTACTATTTCAGTGCTTTTGGCAACTGGTTCCCGGGCAGCAAACCCCTCATCCAGCAGGCTATGGCTAAAATCATGAAGGCCAACCCAGCTTTGTATGTGTTGCGTGAGCGCATCAGGAAGGGCCTGCAGCTGTACTCCTCAGAGCCCACTGAACCTTATCTGTCCTCACAAAACTACGGAGAGCTGTTCTCTAACCAGATCATCTGGTTTGTAGATGACACCAACGTGTACAGAGTCACCATTCACAAGGTACGTAATGCAATTTTATTCACAATGTTTTTTAGCGAACCTGTGAGCTTATGCGATGGTGTGGCGTCGTCCGTCGTCTGTACGTTAACCCATACTATCTTGAAAACGGCACAAATTAGCATCACGAAATTTTATGCATAAAATTAGTCATCTAAAAAAACTCTTTTGGATCTTGCTTATTTTTTGGCTAACTGCATTTTCTTAGATTTTATAGGGAAAAAGCTAAAAAAGCTTAAAAAATCTTCTTCTCCGAATCTGTTCAGCAAAATTGTCCAATATTTTACAGAAATGATTCCTGGAACAATCTCTCTCAAGTTTGTTTGAATGGTTTAAGTTCGGTGATTTTTGGCCGAGTTACAGGAAGTTGAACTTAGTCATCTGTCCACAAAAGCATACTAAAATTACAATCTCAGAAATGGCTTGAGCTGTCATCACCAAATTTTATGCCAATGTTGGTCACATAAGTCATATCTGAAATTGAGGTATTGGTGGCGCCACCTGCATCGGCCTTTTTTGTACGGGGGTCATCAATGCCCGTATCATACTGACAGCTACAAATAACTTCTTCTCTGAAACGAAATGACCAAATTGTTTAATATCGAACAGAAATGATCCTAGGGTAGTGCTTTCTGAAGTTTGTTCAAATGGTCTCAGTTCAGTGACTTTTGGCTAAGTTATGGGAAGCTGAATTTAGTCATATGCCATAAAAACCCATTTTAGCTAAGTGGCTACAAAAAACTTCTTCTCAAAAACCACTGGGCCAAATTCTTAAATCTCACACAGAAATGATCCTAGGGTAGTGCTTTCTGAAGTTTGTTCAAATGGTCTCAGTTCTGTGACTTTTGGCTGAGTTATGGGAAGCTGAATTTAGTCATATGCCCTTACAGCCCATGTAAGCTAAGTGGCTACAAAAATCATCTTCTCAAAAACCACTGGGCCAAATTCTGAAATCTCACACATTAATTATCCTTAGATGTTGATAATTCAAGTTTGTTCAAATGGTCTCAGTTCAGTGACTTTTGGCTGAGTTATTGGAAGCTGAATTTAGTCATATGCCATAGCAGCCCATGTTAGCTAAGTGGCTATAAAAATCTTCTCAAAAACCACTGGGCCAAATTCTTAAATCTCACACAATAATTATCCTTAGAAGTTGATAATTCAAGTTTGTTCAAATTGTTTTGGTTCAGTGATTTTTGGCTGAGTTATGGGAAGCTGAACTTTGCCATTTTGCTGTATTTTTTTATACGAGTTATAAACCTACAAAATGTTTTTCGACTGATGATACTGAGGCCAGTTTGTTTAATATTTTGCAAGAATAATTCCCTGAATCATTCTTATAATAATTGTCTTTTATGGTTCCAAAAAATGAATTTTGGCTGAATTATAAAGATTGAATTGAGTCATTTTACCATATATGTTAGCTGTGTGAAGCAGATACATCTAGCCTAGCACCAGTTTATCAGCATCCATTACATCATGCCTCTAGACATTTAGATTTCAGAATATCTATGGAAAATATTGTAAAGAATGTTTTTTAAAAGCTTTTAAAAAATGTAGATTTATGATATTACATATCATCTGTACACTAACTCATAATTTCTCAGGAATAGCAGGAGCTACCATCCCCAAATTTTATGCAATTATCAGTCACATATCAAATGTTGATGGATTCAGCTTATTTTTGCTATCTGCATTTACTTAGATTTTACAGGGAAAAAGCTGTAAAAAACTTCAAAAGTCTTCTTGTAAACAGTCCAGCCAAATTGTTCAATATTTTACAGAAATGATCCCAGAGGCGAGCCTTCTCAAGTTTGTTCAAATGGTTTGTGTTGGATAAATTTTAGCAGAGTTACATAACAGGCCAAGATTGTGTATGTTTCTTGAATAGGTTGAGAAACTGCCAACTGTTTCAGATTTGGCAACAGATCAAGAGTTCATTCAGTGCAGCCGAATATAGGTCAACAGTTCAATCAGTGCAGCCAAGCACAAGGCATGTGATCACCTCATGGGCAGCATGTGATCATCTCATGGGTAGCATGTGATCACCTCATGAGTATCATGTAATCAACTCATGGGTGTCATGCCCTTCAGGGCTGCATATGGAGCCAATCTGTGAGCTTATGCAATTGTGTGGCTACTATTTCAGATTCGGCAATAGGCAGAAGGTCAGCCTGGATTTATTCATAGCTTTGGCAGACTGCCAACTGTGTCAGATTATGCAACAGGTCAAGAGTTCACTCAGTGCAGCCAGGTACAGGTCAAAAGTTCACTCAGTCTAGCCAGGTGCAGGTCAAGAGTTCACTCAGTGCAGTAGCCTGAGCCAGTAATTTGTCACAGTACACTCGGGGCAACAGCCTTTCTCACCTAAGCCTGGTCAGCCCCATGCATCAGACTCAAGGTAAGTTTGATGTATTGGCCTGATATTCTGACCTGTCTATGTGTCTTTAATGGCTTTCTCGTTCACAAGACAGGTGTCGCCATCTACAATGACTTTTGCAAAGTGTATGTGCCTGCTTAATTCTACGGAGGATTTGACATATCAGCCTGAAATTGGGCATATTTATACATGTCAAATAGCTTTGTCGTATACAAGACTGGTGGTGCCACCTACAATAATTTTTGTGTTGTGTGCACCCATGCCAGAATTTCAGCAGTGATGTTTGTGTATTGTTTCTTGTTCAAAATGTTTAGTACTTGCATTGTTCATATATATGAAAAGTAGTGGTTCAGCATTGAAGCGTTATACCTGGTGTAAATCCATATGCACAGGTTCACATTAGGCCTGTAGGCCTTGTTTCCAAACCTGCTTAACCAGATTGCATGGGCCTATGGTGGGGGGGGGGGGGGTTGGAGGGGGTGGCATAGAGGCAGGTGAAGTGGTGCACTTACCAAACAAAGCCATTTAGCCAAATGTCAATAAATTATATGGGAAATTATCTCCTTAGAAGTTGCAAAACAAGATATGAAAAATGATTTTGACCCATTTGAGATATAAATGATAATGAAATCATGAACTCACTATGAAAGGCCTTTATTGTTTAATTTGTAGCACAATGAAAGAACAGTATGCAGGTTGTACATGTTTATTTTAAATTATGTATGTGTAAACTAGTGACTTTTATCACGCAGTAAGTTTTTCAAATCATGTTTGTTCATTTGTAAGAGAGAGATGCTCATTTTGTGATATATTTTTAGAGTAGTTGCTTTCTTTTTTCAGACGTTTGAAGGCAACTTGACAACCAAGCCTATCAACGGTGCCATTTTCATCTTCAATCCGAGGACAGGCCAGTTGTTCTTGAAGATCATTCACACCTCTGTCTGGGCAGGACAGAAACGTCTTGGTCAGGTAGGTTACACAAAGGCTGCTGTAGACTTGTTACATGCCCTAATGTAGAACGGGTCTTGCTAAGCACTGAAAAGTAAAACAAAAAGTACCAAAAATTACCGAAAAATACTGAAAAGCCACCAAATAGTTACTGATAAGACCAAAAAAGTACCTCCAGTTAATGTGTAAATGACAACACCATAAATTACTGAAAAGTTAATTAAGTTTCTCCATACTTGTTTTTTCTATTTTAATAATACAAAGTACACATTTGAGGAGCGGCTTGAAGACCTGGCCATAGGCAACCTTTTTCTAATTCTCAGTTTGTCCGCTTTTAGAGGTTATACTTGTAACTTTATCAGTATAATGTCAGAGTGTGAGGTTTGATGTAGAAGGCTGACATGCATGAATGATGATCCACAGCTGGCCAAGTGGAAGACGGCTGAAGAAGTGGCTGCCCTGATCCGCTCACTGCCAGTGGAGGAACAGCCGAAACAGATCATCGTCACCCGCAAAGGCATGCTCGATCCACTCGAGGTAGATCTACTTTAAACTATCATTCAGTCAGTCAGTTAGTTAGATTTTAATGTAGCTGGAAACTAAAAATAACAGCTGACCTATCATCCTGCTACTCCATCTGGCTGTGACAGCCATCTGGTCATTTTAAGGTGCGACTTTGACAGTGTTAGCTAATGATGAAGCAGGTGCCTTTAACACTCTTAGCAAAGTCTGTGGTAACTTTTGTTTAGAAACTTCAACAAGCCTGACAAAAGTCAGATTCAATCATGCTGTTGTAAGAATAATATTTCTCATTATTAACAGTAGAAACTCCAGATTGATGCATATTGATTCATCCATTCACACTTATGCAGTGCTTTTAATCCAAAGACATATGTTCCTGTTAGAATTTTGAGTTTACTTAACAAAAGTATGTAATACTAAGTGCTCAGATATTAATTAAATTAGCAGGAGTGTTGGGCTGAGCTCCCTATTCAGATGTAATATGTAATATTGATGTGTTATTTTGTTCATTTTAGGTTCACTTGCTGGACTTCCCCAACATTGTCATCAAGGGGAGTGAGCTTCAGCTACCATTCCAGGCTTGTTTGAAGGTTGAGAAGTTTGGTGACTTGATCCTGAAAGCTACAGAACCCCAGATGGTTCTCTTCAACTTGTACGATGACTGGCTCAAGACCATCTCTTCATACACTGTAAGATGGATATGTAATACCAATGTAGTTATAACTGGTCTAATTTTACAGAGGTGAATAAAAATGGTGAAATGAAATGGGCAGTCCCTTGTTATTTTAGTGTGGGTCTCTTCATCAAAAATGACAGAACATGAAATATGAAGCCATGTATACTGGTTTGCATGACATGTGTAACAAATGTTAGGATGCAAGCATGTGCTGTACAGCTATTTTAGTTGGTGAAATGTTATGAAGATAGCTTGAGTAGACACAATCATAAATGTCATTTGTCATTAAAGGAATGCTTAATGATTTATAGAGTTGCTTAGATGTGAACCACAGATAGGTTATTTATTGGATGCATGCAATATGTGAAGTTAATAGTGCATTTTGAACCATGGCTGCAGACAACTCTCTACATAAACATGGTTACTAGACTTATATTTAAATGTAAGAAAGTTTGACAGAGTTACATCATATCCGGCCCATTATATCACTGCTGAATTCTTGAACTTATATTTTGACAGGCATTTTCTCGACTGATCCTGATTCTGCGTGCCTTGCATGTGAACAATGACCGCACAAAGATCATGTTGAAGCCAGACAAGACCACTGTGACAGAGCTGCATCATATCTGGCCAACTCTCAGTGATGAGGAATGGATCAAGGTGGAAATGCAGCTCAAGGATTTGATTCTTGCAGATTATGGAAAGAAAAACAAGTAAGTGGCAACATCTCTTATTCTAAATGGTGAACTAATGTCTGTCAGTGTAGCAGTTACTGTAGAAGGTTGTATCCTGGAACATAGCAGCTGTCAAAAGATTGTGCTGACAAAATACAAATTGATTCTTTTTTATATGGATATATTTTCATATGTTAGAAATGGGGTCCCATCACTCCAGCTAAAAGATTCAATAAGTTTTCTAACACTTATTATATTGCCATTGTGAGATTTAAGCCACTGTGCTGAGGTAAGCGGTCATAGGTATTGCTCATGGCACTGTCTAATCAGGTGTATATCTTTTTAAGTGTAAATTCCATATTGTAAAATGTGACAAATCTGAACAATGTTTTAAACCTTCAGTGTAAATGTGGTATTGTACAATGTTATATCTCTCCTGCAGCGTGAATGTTGCGTCACTGACCCAGTCGGAAATCCGTGACATCATCCTTGGTATGGAGATCTCAGCCCCCTCACAACAGAGACAACAAATTGCAGAAATTGAGAAGCAAACAAAAGAACAGTCTCAGCTGACAGCCACCACCACACGCACTGTCAATAAACATGGAGATGAGATCATCACATCAACAACCAGCAACTATGAAACACAGACATTCGCATCCAAAACAGAATGGCGCGTCAGAGCCATATCAGCCACCAACTTACACCTGCGGACAAATCACATTTATGTTTCGTCAGATGACATCAAGGAGACTGGGTATACATACATCCTTCCCAAGAACGTCCTCAAGAAGTTCATCATCATATCAGATCTCAGAGCCCAGGTAAAGTAACTCTATGTTAATGTCTCAGTGTTCATTTGAAATTGTTGTCCACAAATCTGACACATGCTCTGGTGTTGTACTAAGTAAAAATTGAAGGATATCTTAATAATATCACAGGGTTCCTGCAGGGCCTTTAAAAGTCTTTTTTTTTATTTTGCATTTTTAAGGCCTTGAATCCTGACAGGTCTTAAATTTAATTTTACCCATCATGATATGATGAATGTGCACAAATAGTTTTGTGATAGAACATAAACTGGAGACAGTTTCGGAGAAGTTGCCACAGTTACTTGTCCAAGAAAGATCACAATAGATTCTCAGAACACACTGCCATGAGACCAGTCCAACTTGAAGTGAACACCATTTGGGATCTTTAGTAGTTTTAAAGCAGGATAGGGCCATTAAAGAATTCTGTGTATAAAAGGGCCTTAAATTTTTTTTTTTTTTTAAATCAGCTGGTCTTAAAAAATCTTAATAAGGTCAAATTTGCTTTGTCAAGAGATGCAGGAACCGTGTTTTTCTTTCCTGTAAAAGTGAAATAACCATGATAAGCATATTTAAACCCCTTGTGACCCTTGACAGAATCATCCCTGACTAGTGTAGTAATGCCTGTTTAAACCATGACGCTTTAGTTTCTGAAGACTTAACTAGTTTCCAACTGGGTTGTAGTAAATTAACACATGCACAGACTAATGTTTCATGTATTTACCATACAGATGACTGTTGTCTGACTGATGTTGTATTTACTTTTACAGATCGCTGGTTACCTGTATGGTGTGAGCCCACCAGATAATCCACAAGTGAAGGAGATCCGCTGCATTGTAATGGCACCGCAGTGGGGGACACATCAGACAGTCCACCTCCCAACCACCCTGCCACAGCAGGAATATCTCAAGGCAAGTATCAACCTCAAAGCCTGCATTAGTGAGCATTGATGAATCCATCATGTGAACAAATTTATCAAGTGCAATGGGTTATAATTTGAATAAAGCTGGTGAATGAGGATGAATAATGGTAAACATGTATAGATTGGCTGATTATTTATTGCTTTTGTAAAGCTATATTTACAAATGGATATTTAATGTGCATTCTACCATCCTAGCTGTGTGTGGTCAACTATCTGTACCGTAAAATCTCCACTTAAAACCGCACTTCCGATTAAAACCGCACCCAGACTTCGCCGAAATTCCAGGCGAGATACCGCGAGGGGCTCAAATACTAAGAACCCCCCTTTAAAACCGCACCAACTTTCGCTACGGAAGGATTTGACAAAAGACACAATCAAGCAATCATCTAGAAATGAACACGCGTAGGTTGCGACTCGGCCATTCCTGTCCACTTTAAAAATTCCTTGGGCATTTTATTTAAACACATCATAACACTTTTTTGCAGGGTCACTCAAGCATGAAGTTTGGGAAGACGTAAGGGCCGGTGAACCTCTGCCTGTTTATACAGATTTTATATTCCGTGCCGTATTCTTGTTTGCTACTGATTTGTCATTATATTTTGGAAAAAAAATTCTGCTGATCCATTTCAAGTCACTGTATATTTTAATTCTAAAAGTAATATTTTGAAATCTTAATTTTTGATGAAAATTCCATTTTCTGGAATTACTCGGAAGATTCAAATCATTTTCATACCGGTCACTTCGGTATTATCTTCGTCACATCGTACGTTGACATCGCTCCATGTCACAATTTGCTGGTGCGTTTGAAAACATCGCTGGTCAACTTAACTAAATATCGAAGTACTGAAGTTACCTTTTAGAGATACGCACGTATAGGAAACATGACGCTTGAAAACGAGTGATTTTAAGGTAAAATTAAAGTGGCCAGTCCGGGTTAGCAAGTTTTTTTCCTGAAGAAAGTGTCCGTGTGGAGAGCCATTTTGTCAAGGCAGTGTTCGCGCAAGGCACGCTGGGACGAAATAGGTGGCTGTTCTATTTACCACCCACCGCTTACAGCCGTTCAAAATATTCTTAGCAGAATACCGGGGTGTTTCAGCACATGGCGGCACTCAAACTTGATTTTAAAACGATCATCTGCCATTGTGTGACTCTTTACGATGTCAGCTTTTTATTCATTTTACGTTTTAAACAAATAATCATTGCTAAATAATGCCGCAAATGGGTTTAAAGTAGGCTTTTATTTCAATTTTGCTTGACCATGCCCAACGAAGTGGACCGCTGTGTGTAACAGCAGGGTTGTTGTAAACGTATTATTTGGTGACAATTACCAAGATTTTATAACAAGTTATATATCACACGAAAACTTATCAGCAATATTTAATTTATAAATAACAAATAATCGTAAATAATACATTTACACACGGCTCCCATGCATGCTTAGAACAGCCTTCGAAAGTTGCAATATTATCGCCCACGCGCCGGCCCAAAAACGATGTCTGTCAGGAAGATATTCAGGAAACCCTTCTAGTATAAACCGCACAGTGCTTTCAGGAAATCAACCTGATTTCAAGATTTTGAATTTCTTGATTAAACCGCGGTTTTAAGTGGAGATTTTACGGTATTTGCCACCCTTCCGCAAATGTTGGTAGTATGTGCCTCTCTATATTAACCAGCAATCTTGATTTTCCAGTTTTAAACTTTAGTGGCCACACAGTCCTGCACCAGCATCTTTCCTGGCTACACAAACATCAAGAGAAATGTGTAAGGGGTCAGGTTAAAATTGTAGGTAATATATTTTTGGTCTCATGTGAAAGAAACCATTCTACATCAGGTAATTTAGTGATAGGCATAGATGAATATAAAACATCTGCATAATACATTGTTTTTGCATCAAACATGTTTCTACTTATGCAGTTTTTATGATTGTGAATTGATCATTACAGGAGATGGAACCACTGGGCTGGATCCACACACAGCCCAATGAGCTGCCCCAGCTGTCCCCGCAGGACATCACCACGCATGCTAAGGTGATGGCAGACAACCCAGCATGGGATGGAGAGAAAACCATCATCATAACATGCAGGTAAATGGCCTGTCCAAACAGGTAGTGAGGGGAATGAAGTGTGCCCACCTTTGAATTAATTCTTATCACTGAACAAAAGAGTAATTTACAGTAATTTTGGCTGAATTTTACTGCCTGTGCTTTGCATTCTAATACTCAGGAACATGTTTGCAGATTAAGTATTTACACTGTTTAGCAATATCTCGGTTGACACTTGTAGGCCAGTACCATTGGCTGTGGCAGAAGTTGATACAGTCAAAATATATAGGCTTTATAAATTGATGCCTCTGTATTTGTTCATTTGGATTGCATGTAAAACATAGAAACTGGGTATTTTGAACATTATTGTAGTGTTTTCCTAAGTAGATTTTCTGATCCAGTAGTTTATTTCAGGAATGAAGGACCATGCTACCAGATGAGCAATGAAAAATCTGGTGAACTGTAAGAAGGAATTGATCTGTCAGTAACTGTAGGTAACCTGTCAGGATGTGAAGTGACAGAGACTGGTTTATCTTGCAGCTTTACACCTGGGTCGTGCTCTCTGACGGCCTACAAGCTGACGCCCAGCGGTTACGAGTGGGGGAGACAGAACACTGACAAGGGCAACAACCCCAAGGGTTACCTGCCGTCACATTACGAGAAGGTTCAGATGTTGCTGTCAGACCGCTTCCTGGGATTTTTCATGGTACCAGCACAAGGCTCATGGAACTACAACTTCATGGGTGAGTCAGCCATTTTCAAATAGAGTATTGCATGTTGCTTAATGTGAATAAGGGGTGTGTGGGGGGGGGGGGGGGGGGGTGACAAATGAGCAAATTAAAGTGTTGTTAATGGTATATTCTTTGGTTAGTCTATCTCACCAAGATTTGCCCATCAATTTTTTTTAGATTTCATAAAATTTATTTGGAAAAAATGTCTTTGACACGACCAGGTACCCCAGCATTTATTAGGAAACCAGCACCACAACTTGCCAAAAGTTAGAGATATAATAATTATTTACTGTCAGAGAAAACCACCTAATTTTGTTATGATATAATGACTGTCAGGATATAGACAAGGGCACTTTTGAGAAGTGATAAACTACATTGTCAGCTAAAAGATGCCATTCCATGATTTCACTTCAAGTTGTAAAGCATACATTTAATAAGTTTGAATCAAATTATCATTGCTGTCAGTTTGGCATTCAAAATAGAAATATTAGCATTTCATAATAATCGCCTAATTATTTCATAATACCTAAATTGGACAGCCTAAATTTGTTAAGATAATTCAGGCTATTATGTGCATGTATGTCCTGGGCATACATCTCATTTTTCTTTTCTTTTTTTTTTGTCAGTGGACTATAATTTGACATGTGATATGTTTGCATTTTGTAGGTGTTCGTCATGACCCCAACATGAAATATGAATTACTGTTGTGTGATCCCAAGGAGTTCTACCATGAGGTCCACCGCCCATCACATTTCCTCAACTTCAGTGCCATTGATGACGGAGAAGCTCTGGGCACAGACAGTGAGAACACACTGGCTTAACAGTGCTGTATGTATTGAGGAGAATTTGCTGGTTTAAACATACAGGACGCTGTGGAAGTGCCCACCAGTGTAATAATACAGATGAACCTGCTCCATTGTAATCTTGCTTTCTGAACAGTGACAGAAAATGCTTGTGGAGTAAAATGTATATTTGGTGTTGAACAGTGGTCTGTACATATTATCACATCATGTCAATGTAGAGGATCAACATGTTTATGCCCTGTGTGTCCAGATCACCATTAGAGATGATGACATCAGTGACTAAGATATTTCAGAGCCATTGGAATAATCTTCCTACAGTATCTTGAAGAAGAGATGGAATGCAGCATTGTGGAGAGAAATCACTGTGTCAAACCCAGTAGACAGACCAGGCAAATTTCGAGTAACTGGGCATGCATGTCATTTCTAGCTTCCTTTACAGAAACCATACAGATCAAAGGCTTGTTAATCATACATCCTTTATAATAATATGGTTGACTTCAGAGCATCATTCAGCACTATAGATGTTGTTAGCCTTACCATAATTATCCATGAATGAGGAGACATGTATGGAGGTGAGAATAAACTGTACATTACAGGGAGACTATGGTCCTGGCATATAACCAGGCCTGCTTGGTATGCAGTACAGCAGTCACAGTATTTTATTCTTAACTATAAGGGGATGTGATACCAGGGAACACAGAGTGCCTCTAGGATGAGAGAACATTAACAGATGCTTTGTTGTGCTTTTTACAACTTTAATTTGGATCATGTTCACATGGACAGTTCTGTATAGTTGTCTTGCCGGGTCAGACACTGCTTTGCCAAGTCCCATTATCATTTAATTTAATCAGAGACTCACATACCTGATGTTGTCATGCATATTTTGTAAAATATAATATTACTTTACTTCAAACATTTTTATCAGATTCTAAGACAGAATTGTAATAAATGGTATAAAATCTATATTTTAAATTAGTCCGGTAGCTCATGCTACAACGGATATAAGCTATATTTGTTAAAAATAATGCACATTAAAACTGTATATATTGTGAATGAACTTGCATTACTGTTTAAGTCTGTAAGCCTGTCAGTGTGGTTGCCTGTATGTCACTTTAAACCCGTCAGTGCGGGGGCCTGTATGTCACTGAACCCGTCAGTGTGGGAGCCTGTACGTCACTTTGAGCCCATCAATGTAGGGGGCAGTATGTCACTTTGAGCCTGGGGGAGCCTGTACCTCACTGAACCCATCAGTGTGGGAGTGTGTACGTCACTTTGAACCCGTCAGTGTGGGGGCCTATACATCACTTTTAACTCGTCAGTATGGGGGCCTGAATGTCACTTTGAGCCCATCAATGAAGGGAGCAGTATGTCACTTTGAGCCTGGGGGAGCCTGTACCTCACTGAACCCATCAGTGTGGGAGTGTGTACGTCACTTTAAACCCATCAATGTGGGGGCCTGTAAGTCACTTTAAACCCGTCAGTATGGGGGCCTGTACGTCACTTTGAACCCGTCAGTGTGGGGGCCTATACGTCACTTTTAACTCGTCAGTATGGGGGCCTGTATGTCACTTTGAGCCCATCAATGTAGGGGGCAGTATGTCACTTTGAGCCTGGGGGAGCCTGTACCTCACTGAACCCATCAGTGTGGGAGTGTGTACCTCACTTTAAACCCATCAATGTGGGGGCCTGCAAGTCACTTTAAACCCGTCAGTATGGGGGCCTGTAGTTCACTTTGAACCAATCAGTGTGGGGGCCTATACGTCACTTTTAACCCGTCAGTATGGGGGCCTGTATGTCACTTTGAGCCCATCAGTGTAGGGGGCAGTATGTCACTTTGAGCCTGGGGGAGCCTGTACCTCACTGAACCCATCAGTGTGGGAGGGTGTACGTCACTTTGAACCCGTCAGTGTGGGGGCCTATACATCACTTTTAACTCGTCAGTATGGGGGCCTGTATGTCACTTTGAGCCCATCAATGTAGGGGGCAGTATGTCACTTTGAGCCTGGGGGAGCCTGTACCTCACTGAACCCATCAGTGTGGGAGTGTGTACGTCACTTTGAACCCGTCAGTGTGGGGGCCTATACGTCACTTTTAACTCGTCAGTATGGGGGCCTGTATGTCACTTTGAGCCCATAAATGTAGGGGGCAGTATGTCACTTTGAGCCTGGGGGAGCCTGTACCTCACTGAACCCATCAGTGTGGGAGTGTGTACGTCACTTTGAACCCGTCAGTGTGGGGGCCTATACGTCACTTTTAACTCGTCAGTATGGGGGCCTGTATGTCACTTTGAGCCCATCAATGTAGGGGGCAGTATGTCATTTTGAGCCTGGGGGAGCCTGTACCTCACTGAACCCGTCAGTGTGGGAGTGTGTACGTCACTTTGAACCCGTCAGTGTGGGGGCCTATACGTCACTTTTAACTCGTCAGTATGGGGGCCTGTATGTCACTTTGAGCCCATCAATGTAGGGGGCAGTATGTCACTTTGAGCCTGGGGGAGCCTGTACCTCACTGAACCCATCAGTGTGGGAGTGTGTACATCACTTTGACCCCGTCAATGTAGGGGCCTGTAAGTCACTTTAAACCCTTCAGTATGGGGGCCTGTACGTCACTTTGAACCCATCAGTGTTGGGGGCCTATACGTCACTTTAAACCCGTCAGTATGGGGGCCTGTATATCACTGAGCCCATCAGTGTGGGGGCAGAATGTCACTTTGAGCCCGTCAATGTGGGGACCTGTACTTTACTTTGAGCCCGTCAATGTGAGGACCTGTACTTCACTTTGAGCCTGTCAATGTGGGGGCCTGTGTGTCATTTTGAGTCTGTATGTTACTTTTAGCCTCTGGTTCCGAGCCAAGTGAGGTCATAAATAATAAAGAACAACAAACACAGACTTTACTGGCATCCTGGCACTTTATCTTTGTAGTACAAGGTTATCAACAAATCATTGGTTTCTCATTAGCATATTTACAATGTAGTTGCTAAAAATGAAAACAGATTTTCTTTTCATGTTAGGGTACATTTCCTTTTATCTCATAAAATAAATAGTGCAAATCATGAAGAAAATGAATGAAGAGCTGAGGATGTCCGAGTTAGTGATCTTGTGACTGGTAATCCTGATCTCTAAGACACTGACAGTTACAGAGTGTTACAATACTGAATACAATCACCACATAAATAAAAATATAGTTCACAAGGCAAAGTTATAATGGGGTATGTGCATAGGAAATCACTCCTTTCAATTTAATACATGTAAAAATGTTAGAAAAATGTAAACTGATTCTAATTAAACTGTAAAACATTCCACGGAAGTTTCACGAATGGTACAATGCCACCATCAGTAAAAATCTTAACCTAGTATTATGGTCTTATATAAAACCGTTAAAATTAATTTAAGATCCTGCATCATAATGATAATTTAACTATACTACAGTGCCCTCAATCCTTTATGTACAGAAATGCATATGCTCAGCACCAAATGAGTAAGATACATACAGGTATTAATAGAAAATGCTAAGTGTCAGAAAACAACACAGTTTGATCTGTACATGTATACATCATAAAATTATTAAAGTAAATATAAACAAATTGAATGGACATTTCTGTAGTGACATTTGTCAATGTCAATAAAACAGGTATTATAAAAGCAAGAAATTTGATTTATTTTCTCTCCAAATATACCAGGTCTCAAAGAGAAATAGCCAGTATCCATGTTTTTTATATCTGTACAAGCAACAGGATTCCTTCTATACACTGATTATATTAAATAATGAAAAAGCAGCGTTTCTTTCAACAATTACCAGTTTAGATGTTTGTTATTGTAAACCACATAAATCATGTTAACTTCCTGCTGCCCTCAGTTCTTGGATTAACATCTTCTGGGACATTCTTTTTATTTTATGCATACCAATATTTCTGTAATGGCTTCAGTCGCTTAAAATACATAATAATCAACATAAAAGAAATCTGAGGATGTAGTTTTCTTATATACAAGTTAAAAATTAAATGTCATCTGTATATGGACACATAGTTTACTTTTAGGTAACAATTATGAAAATAATTTTGAACTTATATTGATTTATATAATGAACAGTATAAAGCATATTTCCCATTAAAATAACAGGTTTTATACATCAAACTTGTGATAGTAAGATCTTTTAGGGATTCTGGCTCTTAAAGATTCCTCCTTTTAATTTTGCATAAAACCACAAAACATTCCAGGTTAACCAACTGATAATGAAATTGAATGATTTAAATGCCATGTGAAAAAAATTATAAAAATGAATATAGAAAGTATAAACCATTGTATATCATATCCTGACAAAATGTAAAACCTAACTGCAAATTATAGAGCGACTTCCTAAAATCACATATCCACAACTGTTCCCTTTATGTGACAAAGTTTGTGCCAGAAGAGGCAGAATTTCTTTAGCAGTATACATGTGATATAGATTATACATGTGATATAGATTACATTTTACATACAGCCCATGATCACAGAGCTCTGGACTCCTGGCAAGTTACAACACAAAATGAGTGTCCATGCAAGATATATAGTGCCAGTGACTATTACGTACATGCAAATAGACACCATGCGGGATGAATTGATTAGAAATGTGTGACAAAAATCCCCTGATGACAGGGTGTGCATATCTTCATCTAATAGCAGGGCACTTCCTGAAGTGGGACTTGTGCAGAAGGCAGCTGATTACGGGAGCGTCATTACCTCTCACCCTCCACTGGTCCTGTAAAACAGACCAATACCACTCAATATCAGCAGCCAGCCTGGCATACATTGTGCATAATAATGACATCAGGAATTAGCTTGGTGGATATAACTCTTTAAACAGTTATTTGTCTTGGCAGACACCTCAGAATATAAAATACCATGTAAAGATCCTTCCTACATGGTCTACATAAGACAAACATGAAGTGCTAAAAGATTTTACATCTTAATAGTCAATGTATAAACAAAACTGATTTATAACCTTTGTGACCTCTATGGTGGTTTACTTGACAAAGGTGATGCACTGATAGATTTAACAATCAGAATAACATCAAATGTTACTCCAGTGGCTGGACAGCTCCTCCCAACTGACCATCCCATTTGTAAGGCCAGCCACTGGCAGAGTGGTCAGGGCTATGTCTTACCATTAGTTTCTGTAGACAACTTCTGTGCGCTGTCTGAAAGAGACGTGGTGAGTTCTGAGTCGTCCGGGCTGACGCTACTGCTCCCTCGTGGGTGGTGATATGAAGACACCGAGCGTCGGTGGTGCTCCACCATCTCCTCTAATTCATCGTCTGTGTCTGTGTCACTCCCGTAATCAATATCACTGAAACCAGCAGAGTCAGCATAAAAACACATGGAATACCACACCAGTTATCCCATATAGAACAGTCAAGACATCATAAACCTTGTTCATGTCAATCTACCAGTTACTTTCAGTGTTTTTTAAAAAGAACAAGAGTGATTCACTTTTCCACAAAAATGTTCTTTATACCATACAATATTTCTCTACTTCTTACAACAGACAGACATAAATCTGGGCTCTTTCTATTTTTATATTTCATTGTTGACAGTGATGATGCTGTTACTTATATCGTTTAAGAAGAAAATCTCATTACTCATCCAGCTGAACTTTTGAGTGCTACTTTGCTTCAAAAGAGATTTGTAAAAAATATAACTGTAATCCAATGTCTGGATTCACTGACATCTTCATCTGTGATTATAAACATAGTAAACAGTGAAGATGACACTCTACCTGCAAGTCAGAACTGAAAAGGTTTCATAACAGCACAAATAATGTTACCTGTTGTCCTCCAGATCACTGTCATCAGTATCAACCTCCTCAAGAGCAAACTGCAGGTCATTTATACGACGCATTGCTAAACGTAGATCTGACTGGCTTTGTTCATAGTCTGACTCTATAGTCTCCAGTCTCCTCTCCTTAAAGCACAAAAATACTCCCAATCATAAAACATTCTGATTAACAACAGACTTTAATCACTAATTCTGATATTCTGATCATAAATTTGTCTTTGGATGAAATTTATCACTTGGCTGTTAGTGCATCATACCACAAAATAGCACATAATTAGGTAGTACTTTTAACTTGAACTTCATACTATGTTTTATTAAATGATGCACTGACCCGATACATTATCCTCTGACAGTGACAGGTGATGGATGAGGGTATATTTTATGAATGATTGTATTATCAATCACTGTATCTACTGTACATAAAGACTACACTAAACAATAGAGAACAATATAATCTGGGGAATGCTTAACAATGTCCCTCAAAAGCAAATGTTTGTTCAGGAACTATAACTGATTAAAATATTGTCAGGTGTGTTGAAACGATAAATGCATTTACTTATTGCAAAAAGAAAAGGTTCTAATGTGTCTTTTTCTGGTTGCCAATGTTTATAAATCACACCAACACAAATCTTACATTTGCAAAATGTAACAATTTGTGATCCTTTTGATTTGCTAGTGGTTTATAGTGATTATAATCACCTGTCATTTCTGATCCTTACAATATGCCACCATTTATTTTTTATTCTTATTCTATTTATTTTTTCTTGTTTTAATATAATTATTATACACCCTTTTCAACAGCTAGCAGTTTTTTTTGTGATCCATTAGTATTCATTGATCATCATTTTGATGCAGTGACAGTAAGATGAACTGACCAGATCTGATTTCTTCTGCTCAGCCTCTGCTTCTCTGCGCTGTGACTCTGATAACTCCTCTCTGGCCTCTGCCAGTTGTCGCTGTAGTTTCTTCACCATATCTGACTCGTGAGCTGAGATTTCCTGAAGTCTGGTCTGGGCGTCAGTAGTTGTCTCCAACTGCTCCCGGAGACGGCTGACTTGTGCCTAAATACATACACATTTATAGGATATAAACATGGCTCCCATATTGAGATCTGTTCTCTGTGATATATAACCTTACCTACCTAAAGATATAGATACCATGTCTATGCTAACTATGTACATGCATGTCAATGTACTCAAAGACACAAAGTCAGTGGATTCATTGATTATAATGTGCCTAATGAGTTAATCCCCATCAAAGGTTTGGGATGGATAATTTCCTTCAACCTTTTTTTCATAAGAGAATAAAGATATACAGGCAACTGAATTCTTCTAAAGGAATATACAATATCCTAGGAAGATGCAAATACCTTTTTCATCAAAGAACATTACAGCATCTAACAGAAAATATACTATTTAAAGCTCTGTGCACTTGCTGTAAACAGTCTTGTGCAGTGCTGCAAGGGGCTCCAGCATAGCATTTGATGAGGCTGCATCTGTAATGGTGACTTCATTTTGTATTCTCTTTGCTACATGACGTTTAAATTGATTTGTTTGGTCAATCTTGAGGATACAAGTCATGAGATATAACAACAGAAAACATCAAAATTATGACCATCAATGGGACCATGATGAAGTGGTCACATTTTTCAAGACAGATGTCTGAGCAAAGTCTGAAATAAAGAGCAAAAGAGAATTAGGACTGTGAAAATGTGGTCTTTACTTTGAAGTGGTTGCTAAACCGAGAAGGCTATTAGGTGTGGTTTTATTGTAAAACACTTCTATTTGCCAAAATCATTTGACAAAATAATTTTCCCTAAGAAAGCTTTAACAACTACTTTCAGTCTAAAACAC
This sequence comes from Sipunculus nudus, assembly GCA_026874595.1. Taxonomy (NCBI): domain Eukaryota; kingdom Metazoa; phylum Annelida; class Sipuncula; order Golfingiida; family Sipunculidae; genus Sipunculus; species Sipunculus nudus. Next base: position 52,312,897 of record CM049312.1, read on the forward strand.
CTATGTTGAATACTGATGAGTGTACCTCTGCTCGCTGTTTGAGAGTCTGCTCCAGCTCATGTTTAGCTTCCAGCTCCCGTGTTTTTGCTTCCAGCCTGATCACAACCTGCTTGTCTGCTGTACTCTCCTGTAGGTATGTCAGGTGACTCTGTACCTGATCCAGCTGTATAAAACAAACACTCCATATAATAAATACAAAACAGCTATCTCAATATTCAAGTGAGATACTGTGGTTAGTTTCATATTTGTGAGGTTAAAATTTTGTGATTTTCACTTTGTCAGGGTGTGAGGGTACCATTTTTACAATATCACCATAAAATATTCCACACATTATATAACCATTATTATATGAATTCAATGAATTATATAATAAGTATGCAAAATTGTAAGGATTGGGTAGGGACCCTAACGAACACTGAACGAGTAAAAAATATTGTTCATTATTGGCAGATAATTTGAAAATAATAACATTCTTTTCTTTTTTACCTGCTTTTGAAGACAATGCCTCTTATTCAACATGAAGATGTATTTTCCCGAACGTTTTCGTAAATATTGTGTATTTGAAACACTTGCAAACAAAAAGGCAACCACAGTATATGTTAGTATTCAGTTAAATAGTGAAAAGTGTATTTTAGTTATCTAGATGACTCAGTTTTTAACTGGAAGTCATGGGGAATGTAACAAAGGGACCCATTGGTCACTGTGCTCAGCTGAATTTTGCAAATGCAGATAAGATTTATTTCTAGTGTTATATATATATATATAAGCTGAGAGAGTATGTCCCTGCTGTTTTGGGAGAGTCAAATACAAAATATGATTGTGGAAATAAATCAGATATGACTGCCAGTAAGACTGCAGAAAGTAGTTCGTCAGAGATAGCTCTGGTGTCATGAAATCACATTGGTTACTTAACCAAGACATTAACTTCTATGATACCTTACTCCCAGAATAACTGTTACTGAGAACAAGGATTTTGAAGTGATATCAACAATAAATTTTTAAGATGACTTTTTAGAGTGACTGTACCTTTTCTTTCAGCATCTGGCGTTCCTGCAGCAGCTCTTCAATCTGTGTGGACTGTGCCTGGATTGTGATGTTGTCCACAGATTGCTGTAATGCACAAATGTAACATCTTTCATAACATAAATCCTAGAAGGCCATCACTGCACACCATGATGTGTGAAACACAAGCTGTCGAAAAGGCCATGATAAATGCTCTGTGATAGATGTACATAAAAATCCAACACATGTAAACATCCTCTGAACTACAGGTAATTTTATGACCTGTTGTTTTGTATATTTGTTGTTTTGATGGTTTATATTGCTGTTTTGCTGGTGTATTTTGTTGGGGTTTTTTTTGTTCTTTTGTTGGTTTCTGGTTCTTTTGTTGTTTTGCTGGTTTATTTTGTTTTTGTGGTTCATTTTGTTGGGTTTTTTTTATTGTTTTAGTGGATTATTTTCTTGTTTTGTTGACTTATTTTATTGAATTAACTGTTTTTTTTGTTTTTTTTTATTTATCTTGTTATTTTGCTGGTTTATTTTGTAAACTTATTTTTTGTTTTGCTGATTTAATTTTTTTTGCTGATTTTAGTTGTTGCTTTGCTGGTACATTTTGTTATTGTGGTGGTTTGTTTTGTTGATTTGCTTATTTAATAAGCTGTTTTGCTGGTTAATTTTGTTGTTTTGCTGGTTTATTATGTGTTTTGTTGATTTATTTTTTGTTTTGCTGGTTTTTTGTTTTGTTTTGCTGGTTTTTTTTGTTCTTTTGTTGATTTATTTTTTTTTTTGTTATGCTGATTTATTTTGATGTTTTGCTGATATATTATTTTGTTTTCCTGGTTTATTTTGTTGTTTTGATGGTTAATTTTGTTTTTGTGGTTCATTTTGTTGTTTTTTTTAATTTTTTTAGTGGATTATTTTCTTGTTTTGTTGACTTATTTTATTGAATTAACTGTTTTTTTTTGTTTTTTTATTTATCTTGTTATTTTGCTGGTTTATTTTGTAAATTTATTTGTTGTTTTGCTGATTTAATTTGTTTTGCTGATTTTAGTTGTTGCTTTGCTGGTACATTTTGTTATTTTGGTGGTTTTTTTTGCTGATTTTTTTGTTGATTTGCTTATTTAATAAGCTGTTTTGCTGGTTAATTTTGTTGTTTAGCTGGTTTATTTTGTGTTTTGTTGATTTATTTTTGGTTTTGCTGTTTTTTTTGTTTTGTTTTGCTGGTTTTTTTTTGTTCTTTTGTTGATTTATTTTTTTTGTTATGCTGATTTATTTTGATGTTTTGCTGATATATTATTTTGTTTTTCTGGTTTATTTTGTTGTTTTGATGGTTAATTTTGTTTTGCTGGTTAATTTTGTCACATTGTTGAATTTGTTGTTTTATTTTGCTGGATTATTTGGTTCTTTTGTGATTTGTTGTTTTGCTGGTTTGTTTGTTTGCTGGTTCATTTTGTTGTATTGTTGTTTTATTTTGTTTTAATGGTTTAGTTTGTTGTTTTTCTGTGATTTGTTATTTTGCTGGTTTATTTTGTTTTACTGTTTCATTTTGCTGATTTATAAATAACCATACCTGCTGTACTGCTGCTTTATACTTCTTCATGAGCTCCTTCATCTCCTCCTCATTATCTTCCAGAACAGACAGAGCATCCATCTTCTCTCTGTTGGTTGCTGAGTATCTGTCCTCCACCTGAAAAACAACATGCAAAATGTGTATGTTAAAACAGACCCAGAGTCCGCCTCACCATGTTGAGCAACCAACAGTGTGAACATACACCAATGTTTATGCATGCTGATGATAGTACATGTAATATTTTAATAACACTGAGACCTTCAGGATAACTTTAAACACTGCATAACAACATCATTAATGTATTGTTTTTGAAATACTGAGGCAAAAAAGTTCAGCCTAACTCATTAAGTTATCAATGCAATCCCTGAAACTGGTACTGTCACTTATTTCATTTTTAGACTGAAATGAAACTGACACCAATACCACCCGGCATAATTAAAATGTTAACGAAGGATGTACCCAACTAACCACAAAACGGTTTTAATGATAAAATAACACAGCTCCTAGAGTTTTCCATTATTTGTGAAATGGTGTAGGTCTTATTAATAGATATTATCTTGACAGACCTTTTTTGAAACTTAGCCTTGCTCAGTAAGCCAGATTAACATGAAGAGACTGATTTGTTATATGTACGAGGTTAAAATTAAACAGGAGATAGTACTTCAAACATCATCCAGCATCCTCTTATACCGTTTGCCATAGGGAGCAAATCCCTTCCCAGCACCAGTGAAATCTAGTTCAATACAAAGTAACCAGCAATGTTACAGTACAAACTAAAGCTTACATCTTACAAATTCATTACATCTAAAAGGAATTTTTATCTGGCAGAGGACTGATATGGCAGTTTCCTTGAAGAGTGATACTGCAGTACACTGCAAGAACAGTGTGATACATCAGCTAGAGCAATAGGCAAGCTCTGGTAGCCAGATCAAAGAGCTTACACAACATGATGTCAGATTCCGTATCAAGATCACAAGCAACACTGAAGTAGACTCTCCTGTCTACCTCATTGTACTTACCTCCTGTTTAGATTTGGACATCATTTCCAGCTGCTGTTGAACCTCCTGCAGCTCCAGTTCCAGTCCCTTTTTGGCTTTCTGAGCTGCCGCTACAGAGAACTCCTTGTCTTCAAGCTGTCACCAAAACATGTGGATTAATTTGAGCAAACAGGTAAAGATGTAGAGGTGACAAATATGGTTATGATCAATACAGCAGTGAAGGTCATGGTAAAACTGTACCTGATATAGCACTCATCCACTAATATGTCTGATTATCTGAAATAAACGTGAGTAAACATCGCCAAGCAGAATCTAGGGTGGGTTTCAACATAAATTGTTTAGATATCAGTCAGCATATCATTACTCAAGTGCTGAGAAAGACCATTTCAACATGGCAGTCTGACTCATGAATATCTTGAAAAAAACCACTTCTACATTGCAGTGTGACTCATGAATGCCTTGAGATAGACCATTTCAACATACCAGTCTGACTCCCAAATGCCTTGATATGGATCATTTCTACAAAGCAGTCATACTCATGAATGCCTTGAGGTAGAGCATTTCAATTTAGCAGTCTGACTCATAAATGCCTTGGGATAGACCAGATAGTCTCAACACAGCAGTCATACTCATGAATGCCTTGAGATAGACCATTTCAACTTAGCAGTCTGACTCATGAATGCCTTGAGCAAACTGCACTATCAAAAGTCTTTTATATCCTATGCAGGCACAAAATTAATTGAGAGCACATTTGGTGAAATTTTGTGTGTCATGAAAATGATAAGTTTACAATTTATTTTTGCTTCCTATTTTGTTCAGTTAATGACAATAATGACAGATTAATACTACAAGATTGTCATGTTTACATTATCATATTTAACTTCTCCTTATAAAATATTAAAAAGTAATCCAGATTAATAAGTTCCATTTGATGGCCGTCACTGCAAAACGCAGATCTATGGTAGCTCAAAACAGCTTTAATACTAAAGTGTTTGTCCTAGACATGTACTGAGACTTTACCTGGTCTCTGAGCTGTTTGATGGCGGCCTTGCTGGCTGATCCCTCTTTGTGTTTGTCCAGCATGACTTGGGCGTCCCTCAGCATGGCTTTGGTCTTCTTCAGATTGCTCCTCAGCCGTTTCTCTATATCTGCATAAACACAACAGACCATTATACAACACAAACAAAACAGATACTGCAAGTCTCAAGTGCAACTCTTTTTTTTTAGTTTTCACAAGTAATTAAGGGGACCATGCATCTAAAAATAGAAAGTGATTATATATGTAAGCTCACAACAGTTGTTGACATGTTCAGTATTTCTTGTTGGCTCTCAAGATGTAACAAAGCAATAAGGACTTAGTTGGAGATTACACTGAATGAATTATAAGAGGAAATATTGTGTATCTCTGAAGTACACAGTGAAAAAAGTTAGGTAAATCATCATTTTGGTCATGAAGCACCTTTAAAGAATCCATAATGCCATAATCAGCTGATACCTGTATCAGCTACATCCTGACTCTGAATGTGTGACACATGATGAGATGAGTTTCTTTCACTGAATATAATAAAGGACATACCTTTGTCTCTGACGGGAGTCTGATCTCCCATCGCCTGTAGCTGCCTCTCTAGTTCACGTTTTCCCTTCAAAGCATTCTGTTTTTCTGAATATTCTTCTTCCAGCTGTTGTTCTAGGGTTTTCATCTGTCAACAAAAGGAGTAAAATTATTTACTTAATACATCGGTTCATAAAATATATATTAGTGCTCTTGACTGAGACCAAGTGCACTGGGGTCAAGATGTTCAGCTAAATCAGACAGATCTCTGACAAATACTGGTAATATCTTAATCTAATACTTATAAAAGGAATTCGGTTCATGTTTGTTCGCAATGTTCTCTAAAACCGCGTTGTGTACAATATTGTGCCATACATCATTTTAAAGGTTATTATCCCAGCAGTGACATAGGCAATATGAAAATAAATAACTTTTAATTTACATATAATTTTGAGTGATTTTTCCGTTTTTTACCGAGCAAAGCCGAACTGCCTTCGGCAATCCCCGGAATGCCTGCATCGTGATCACTTAACCTCTAACACTAAGGACTATTGTTCATATGAATAACGCTTGCTTTCAATGAGGGATTTGACCCACCTGCGTGGTCAGTAAAAGAGAAAAACACATGTTTCTCACTTTATGAAAATGAGAGTTCAACCCAGGAGGATTAATGACAAAACCTAATTCAAGGTCCCAATTTCAGGAACAGGGCTGGGGTGGTGGCGGGGGTTTCAGGCCTCAAAATTTGTCTGATACGATGAAAAAAAGGTTGCGGTGGCTGAAAATGGGATACTGACCCACTGCATGGAGTCCAGCTTCTGCTGCTTACGATGTATGCATATTTCTGTTTCCTTCTTCAGGAACAGTTTCTTTCCAACATACATATAATTAATCTTTCATGTGTTCCTCACATTAACCTAATCTTTATACGTCCACCTATAGAATCCAGTCAAATATCATCAAAAACCTGAATGCCCCCGCGTCTCATTCCGGTTCGCAATGTCAACACCATCACTGACCAGGTCATCAAGGTAAACATACCGGGGTATAAATTTCTTGCCACGAGGACAGCCCCACAAAATAAATGTTAAAAAAATTGGACTGCAGGATCACTCACGCACTGTCTCCATCCGGGTTTTGAGTTTATACAGACGGACGGTATGATGTTAAGGATTCATGTAATTTAAAAATAAGTAGCAAAATTAAGATACAAGCAGCTGTACATAGAAACGTTTTCTGTTCACAGAAGTGTTGTGCCTCAGAGAGGTGCGTGAGTTATTCTGCAGGCGTGCTTAAACTTTTATACATATCTTATGGAGACAGTTTCCCACTGAAAACCTATATTTTCTGTTAACTTTTAGAATAAAAAAAATGAGCCAACATTTCACGTCTCTGTTAATAAAGCTCCCCAACCCCAGTAATAAGCCTGGTATACCGGGTCTATCAGCTAGTGAATAATAATGGTAATATCTCACTCAGTTTAACCTGTGTGTCTTTACAAATTTTCAGCAGTTACCACACAGGTGGTCTGCTTTGGGTTAAAGGAAACTTAAAGTGAGCCTGAGTGGCCCTCTAAACAGCTTAGAGCAAAGGCACATAATGTACAGCAAAACAGCCCAGCAAATGACCATAGCTGTATTCCTGCTACATGAAGACTATCACATTTTTACCTTATTTCCATTAACAATACTTTAATAATGCCTTAACAATATAGGCAAAACAGACAGAGATGACACATGCACAGACTGACCCTTTTCTGGATGTTGAACCTCATCTGCTCTAGCTCTTCTTCTCGCTCTTCCATTTCCTTAGAGTGCTGCTGTCGTAACTTCTCCATGGCCATCTCTAGTCGGAGCTTGGCCTGCTCCAGCTGGTGGATGGTCCCCGCCTGGTCGTCCAGCTCCTCCTCCTGGTCCAGCACCTTCTGCTCCAACTCACTCTTCATCCTCTTCAGATGCAGCACCTGACCATAACATCAGTCATCATGTGTCATCACTCTATCCCATCACAAATCATACCTCAACCACAGTCAGGTGGCAGAGGCTTTACCAATCATACCCATACAGGAGCAACCTTATTTGGTGAACAGGGAGTGTCTGGTTGAATTACAAATAGCTCAAGACATTTTATTTCTGCAAACTACAGTTATTTTAGACTCTTTAAAGATATTTTGCTCCATTGTTTTATTTATTTAAATCAATGAAATTTTTAATAAGATTTATACGGGCTGAGAGTTTTTAATTAAATATTCAACTTTAATCACATTTTCATATTATCCTGACCAGGTTATATAACTGAGACTTGCAGCAGCTGAAAGAATTATCAGCCATCATCATCTCATCCAAGTTTTTTACCTCATGGTCATCCTTACTGCCGACTGAAGAAAACTCATCCAGATCTTTCTGAAGGCGAAGTAGTTTATCATTCATTAGGTCGTTGTCCACTTTCAGACCCTAAAGGAAAGACAGAGTGTACTTTACATAGTGGAGAAACAGCTTGGTATGATCAGATAGAGAGGAGGATGTCAGTGTCACATAACTTCCTCATTTAGAGTAATTGAGTTACTGAATGCTAATATTTTGTACACTAGGAAATACTCTGCAACTTGATATAATACAGTAACATGTAATTTTAATAGGTTAACAGATACAGACTACATTCTGATAAAACTTTTGAATTTTATACTGTGAACAATTGTGTAAAATCAACAGGATTCACAATAAAACATTATTACAGCAATTTACTACATCCCTAATAATTCAATGTTCATATCTGCTGCTTATTTACCAAGTAATATTCGCCCAGACTAATGAAAATCGTACTTGGTCAGTACTACCATTTAGAATTTTCAGGAAGGGTTTTAGTACTTTTCAGTTACTTTTGGTTCTTTTTATAATCTGTACTTTTCTATTGTTTATCTGTACTTACATGAAACATTCTTTATGCTATTTGGATACATTTGCAATAAACGACAAAAAAAATAGACCTTTCATAATGCAGTAACTTCTCAGTATCGGTATAGTAATTTTGGTAATTTTTCTGTACTTTTCACAACCTCTCTGCCTATTATAGAAACTTTTTCTCAGGTACTGGTAAGTTTTCCGTACATACCGTAAAATCTCCACTTAAAACCGCACTTCCGACTAAAACTGCACCCAGAATTCGCCGAAATTCCAGGCGAGACACTGCGAGGGGCTCAAATACTAAGAACCCCCCTTTAAAACCGCACCAACTTTCGCTACGGAATGATTTGACAAAAGACACAATCAAGCTATCATCTAGAAATGAACACGTGTAGGTTGCGACTCGGCCATTCTTGTCCACTTTAAAATTCCTTGGGCATTTTATTTAAACACATCATAACACTTTTTTGCAGGGTCACTCAAGCATGAAGTTTGGGAAGACGTAAGGGCCGGTGAACCACTGCCTGTTTATAAAGATTTTTTTATTCCGTGCCGTATTCTTGTTTGCTACTGATTTGTCATTAAATTTTGGAAAAAAATATTCTGCTGATCCATTTTAAGTCACTGTATATTTTAATTCTAAAAGTAATATTTTGAAATCTTAATTTTTGATGAAAATTCCATTTTCTGGAATTACTCGGAAGATTCAAATCATTTTCCTACCGGTTACTTCGGTATTATCATCGTCACATCGTACGTTGACATCGCTCCATGTCACATTTTGCTGGTGCGTCTGAAAACATTGCTGGTCAACTTAACTGAATATCAAAGTAACTGAAGTTACCTTGTCGAAATACGCACGGATAGGAAACATGACGCTTGAAAACGAGTGATTTTAAGGTAAAATTAAATCGGCCAGTCGGTGTAATCAAGTTTTTTTCCTGAAGAAAGTTTCCGTGTGGGGAGCCATTTTGTCAAGGCAGTGTTCGCGCAAGGCACGCTGGGACGAAATAGGTGGCTGTTCTGTTTACCACCCACCACGTACAGCCGTTCAAAATATTCTTAGCAGAATACTGGGGCGTTTCAGCACATGGCGGCACTCAAACTTGATTTTAAAACGTTCGTCTGCCATTGTGTGACTCTTTACAATGTCAGCTTTTTTATTCATTTTACATTTTAAACAAATAATCATTGCTAAATAATGCCGCAAATGGGTTTAAAGTAGGCTTTTATTTCAATTTAGCTTGATCATGCCCAACGAAGTGGACCGCTGTGTGTTACAGCAGGGTTGTTGTAAACGTATTATTTGGTGACAATTACCAAGATTTTATAACAAGTTATATATCATACGAAAACTAATCAGCAATATTTAATTTATAAATAACAAATAATCGTAAATAATACATTTACACACGGCTCCCATGCATGCGAGACTGCTGCTAAGAACAGCCTTCGAAAGTTGCAATATTATCACCCACTCGCCGGCCCAAAAACCATGTCTGTCAGGAAGATATTCAGGAAACCCTTCTAGTATAAACCGCACAGTGCTTTCAGGAAATCAACCTGATTTCAAGATTTTGAATTTCTTGATTAAACCGTGGTTTTAAGTGGAGATTTTACGGTATATTAAACGTGTACACTTGATATATTTCAGCTGTTACCTTGAGTTCCTGCTGGGCTGTGTACAGCTCTGTACTCAGCTCATCTCGCTCTTTCTGGAGCTTTTCCCTTTGGAGCTTTTCTGTTTTAGCTTGTTCAGACACATTCATCAGTTCATTATCAAACCTGCCAAGTCAGACATACTTTATCATCAATCTTCTGTTTATTACAACTAATTATACTATCATCACCTCAATCAAAAAGGATCTATCAGTTTACACATCTTCAAATTTTCTCATCCTTAACAGTTTAACAGATTTAGTTAATATCACATCAAAGCAAATTAATGATAATAACCAGAATGATACAAATACAATTAAAGACAGCAAAATTAAATTCTCAGGCATAATCAAGGAAGACCATGGATTGCAAGGTGTATAATTACCAAAACTGATCCATTGTAGTTTGATTTAACTTAATATCATTGCTCTGACTGTTGAATCATTACATGATACCGCAGGCAGACTTACTTTCTCTGTCGTTTTTCCAGGTCAGTGTTGCGACTTATTTGCTCCTCCAGGTGGAGCTTGATGTCGCTCATGTCAGCGGTGAGTCGCTGTGACTTGCGCTTCAGGTTTGACACTAGTCTTCTCTGATCTTCACAGTCCTCATTCACTTCAGCCAGCTACAGAGAAGTTATCTACAGGTGATTATACAGTCAAGACATCTTTATCTGAGCATAAGCACACAAGACACAAAGACATTAGGGTCAATTATTAAAACATGGAATACTGGTCACCCATAACTAGTATTGTGTTTCTAAGAGATCTGCATGTAACCTGTTTTGGTGTGAACTCTGAAACTGTTATAACCTGTTTTGGTGTGAACTCTGAAACTGTTATAATTGGTGTCTAAGGATACATTTTGGACAAAGGAATATCATGCAAAAAATGATTATTATATTGAACTGAGAAAACTTTGTACTTAACAAAAGAATGAAATTGTGATTTCTAAACATTGTCATGTTTAATAAAAAAATATTCATGATGATAGATAAAAACTTTGTGTAGCTTACTTAAAATGTACATGTGTGCTAGTCTTGCAAAATTAGGAACAGAATTCATGATCTGTTGCCACAAAAACTTAACAACAGTCTGTTACCTTTCTCTCCAGCTGTTTCTTGATGGCAGCATATTTCTCTACTTCTTCTTCCTGTTGCTGTTCTGCTTTCTTCTTTGCCAGTTCATGCTCTCTTCGAGAACGCTCATACTTCTGTTTGTACACTGAGTCACCTGGAAGTGAGACAGATAACCCTGCTGAGTTTATTCATATATAAACCTGAAGTTATACGTTATTGTCATGATACATTTATCTAAAAGTCTCAAAATCCCTTTGAAAATCTAGGTTATTAAAAATGTCTTAGTGAAGGATCTCCAGCAGGGTTCTCAATAAAAAAAATAAACTATCATTCTGGGTTAGTGGCAAATGATTAATGTGTAAGATATGTGAAACCTGATATGATTTTAAGAGATACAGGGAGATAGACAGAGAGCAGTGCTCAGTGAGAGTGAGACACCTGAAAGCCTGATGACTGTTACCCACCCTCAGACTCCTCATCCTCCAGTTCCTCATCCAGAGATGCTACCAGCAGCTGAGACTGGTACAGGTCCATCTCTGTCACTTCATGTTTCTTCTGGAGGCTGCTGTACTTGGCCTGTAGTAGTAAGAAAAGAAGAATTACAAGGTAAATATGAAACTATTAAAACAGGCTTCCTTTTGTCACTGTCAACAAATTAAAGTGACGAAATATACAATACTAACTTTTAAACATGTGACTGATATAGAATCAATACTTGATGTGGTTGGACAATAGTCCTCAGAGGGCCCCGCATTTCTGATAGTGCTGGACTAGTTTACATGTGGGTGAAAAATTAAGTTAAATTTGACAATATGACAAATATAAATATGACAACAAAAACAGGTTTTTATCCATATGCATGAGGGAAAAAACGGGATCAAATAATATTAAAGAAGATATGTCTGAAATAATGTGTGCAACAGATAATCACCGAATGTAATCTGTTGGCCATATTTGATTTTGAGAAAGTCTGTAATTCAATTGGTCTGGAGCCCCCATAGTAACCAATGATCCTGGAAAATTGGGAAAGCTGCAGTAGGTTGTTGCTGAGTTATCTCGCATGAAAGAAAATCAGCGATCGGGCTGTGGCAGCCATATTGGAATTCCAACAGATCTGTAATTCAATAGGTCTGGAGCCCTCATAGGTACGAATCATCCCTGTGAATTCGGGAAAGCTACTGCAGGCTGTTGTTGAGTTATCGTGCGCAAAAGAAAATCAGGGAGCCCTCATAGATACCAATCATCCCTGAGAATATGGGAAAGCTGCAGTAGTTTGTTGTCCAGTTATTGGGCATGAAAGAAATTCAGCGATCTGGCTGTGGCGGCCATATTGGAATTCTAACAGGTCTGTAATCTACCAGGTCTGGAGCCCTCACAGGTACCAATCATCCCTGAGAATTTGGGAAAGCTGCATACCATTGTTATTGCGAGTTATTGCGCGTGTAAGAAAAACAGCGATCGGGCTGTGGCAGCCATATTGGAATTCCGACAGGTCTGTAATTCAATAGGTCTGGAGCCCTCATAGGTACCAATCATCCCTGTGAATTTGGGAAAGCTGTAGTGTGTTGTTGTTGAGTTATTGGGCACGAAGGAAAATCAGCGATCGGGCTGTGGCAGCCATATTGGAATTCCGACAGGTCTGTAATTCTAAAGGTCTGGAGCCCTCATAGGTACCAATCATCCCTGAGAATTTGGGAAAGCTGCATTAGGTTGTTGTTGAGTTATCACACGCTAAAGAAAGTGTCACTGACGGAAGGATGGACTGACACGGTGATCACCACAGGGCACCTCTTGTCAAGCGGGGCCCTAATAACCAAGGAAAATACAGAATATCAAGTAACATAATACCCACAAAGAGATTTACAAACAATTAGATAAATATGTTGATGTATCAATTGGCTATCTCAGCCATCCCTCGCAGCAATGTGTTCATTGTTTGACATATAGTTGATCACAATGACCTATGTTGAGATCTGATTACGATCAACCTGGAAATCAGGTTTTAAACAGTAAATTAGATTAAACAGTAATGATTTATGCCCTGCTAACAGACAGAAAGCTGGACTGACATAAGGACAAAAGACAATGATGATAGTTACTGGGGAGTATGACTGAATGTATGCTGTGACCCTTATAATTAGAGAGATGATTGCAAATAATGTTTGTTTATGGTCTGTGTCTTTTACCTGTAATTCCTGGCACTCCCTCTGTAAGCGAACTCTCTCTGCCATTTCCCTCTCTAACATCTCTGAAGCCTGGTTTGATGTTGTGTGCTCATCAGCCAGGTCCGCTGTCATCTCCGACATCTACAGCATATAATACACACTACACAGACATGTCTACAAGCTACCAAGTACTGAACATCTTATGTGTACCATTATAATATTTTGCAATGCTCTAATAAATATAAATGTATTAAAGTCAACGATCTATGGCCTGTCAGACAATATTGAACACAAGCAAAACATTTCATGAAAACTCAAGGGTAAAATGTATTGGATGACACCAGATTAGTGCCAATGTTAACTATACTTTGCCTCAAGCATTGTCTCATTGTAACTCTATGTTTGGTAAACTTGAAAGAGAATTTCTGACATTCATCCTGCCTATTGACCCAAATATTCATTCTGATGTTATTGTAATAATCATTTCTCTAATTCTGTCAGTCTTACTTATCATTTGTTAGCTACTATATTTGTTTAATTTTACTTCTCCTTCCTGTCACAACTGCAGACTATCCTAGTGCCATTTCAGTCCTTTGACATAAGAGAGTCTACAACCAGCGAAGTAGCGTCAGAGTGCCTTTACATCTTGCAATGAGAACAACACTAAAAATGCTCAATGAGGATGCAAATTATTGTTATTTTGACAATGCCTTTATGGCCTACAAGTACACTGTCACTTAACATAAACCAGACCAATTGTTAGCTTTTAGTATACTTTCTAACATCACCTACCATGTGTGAGGAAAATTCTGTTTTAACTCAGGATACTGGTAAATCCCTCTGCATATTTCATGAATTTTTAATTACATGGATACAAGCACAGCTTGCATGGGTTACTGGACAATATCCAACTAACATCATACAGTATATGACTTGTTACCACAGAGACACATTCTCAGTTTGGTTTTTGCGTTCACATGTATTTTATCATGTTAATTCATCACTCATAGCCAAATGTTCAGATTATCAGTTGTTTACTATGATGCATCAGGATGGATGTCAGTTGCAGTACAATCCCCCATATGGCTTGTATCATGACTAAAGTTAGGCTTACCAATATTTATTCCTACTGAGTTGTGTAATCATGGCTACAGGTTATCCCTACTCCACCTACCTTAGTCTCAAGCTGATCACAGGCATGTTTGTACTCTCCTCGTTCTCTTTCTAATTTTTCTACTTTCTTTCTCAGATCTTCAACCTCCTCCTGAAAAAATAAACACAGACATTAACATTAGCTCTGACCCCAGATACCAATTATCATCAAAATGACAATGCCTAGTACAAGTTTTATATGTTTCTGTCAGATATCTTTTCAAAATATAAACTGTTCTGGTCCATAACATTTTCAAGAACTTCATGCATAAAATATCTTTTTTAATACTAAGGAAAAACCATTTAAAGCCTTACTTGGTGTCACTACATTTCATACTTGACTGCGATATTGTTTATGAAAGAACAATTATGCAAAATCAATCTTAACAGTGAATTGGTAACACTCTCAGTCAGGTAAAAACTACATGAAAATTACAACAACAGTGCCAATGAGTATTCAGTTAAAATGACTTAAAACACTTCTTTGTTGATCAATTTAAGGAGACATACATCTTTAGTTCTGAGTTCTTCCTCTGTGCGGTGCACGTTGAGAAGTGGCTGGATCTTGACGTAGAGCCTCCACCAGGGCCACGACCTGATGGCCATGAACTTCTTCACGTTCCTCTGGATGCACGCCACAGCCATGTGTTGTACCTGTTGATTATTTACAATCAGTAAAGTGAGCTAGGAAAGTGAATTTGAAATATCCTCAATCCTGGAGTGACATTTAAAATCTTTACCTGTTCACCTATCAATTCAGCTCAGCTATCTTGTCTTGTTTTTATACACATTTTACTTAGCTTATATATACTTCTTGATTTATCATTTTCAATCACAAATCTCTTTCTCTGCTGAAACAATAACTACACAGCATTACCTTAAGCTTTGCAGCCTTCTGCCTCCCAAGATAGCCGCGACTAATGGCTTGAACTTTTGTGATGAACCCTGAAATCTTTTCTTCACAAGCATTTTCAAGCTGGGCCAGCACTCCTGCACGGAAAAATACCTACAATAGCAGAAAATAGCCACCATTAGAATTCCCAGGTTAAAAGTTCCATAGCAGACAATGATCTGGGCCAGGACTGTATGAGGAACACTCAAAATAATACAGAAAGACTTTGTTACCAAGTAAAGATGGAAAAAATGATACATGTTTACCTGCACAAGCAGTAATATGAATGAAACTTAGTGTGATGTGAGTTTATTAGTTCTTATTTTATATTTGTTTTGGTAGCTGGCTAACATCATATATACCCAAAATCACACAGTACCTCATATTTGAAATTGTCTTCAGAATGGATTTTTAAATATTTTTTGTAGACAGCCTGAATCTGTATATGCCACCAATCAGACATTATTTATAACTGATATTGTATAACCTTTATTACTCAGATAAATTTTAGATTTCAGACAAATTCTGACATGCTGCATATATTTACACTACAGACAATACCTTGCATAGTTTTCATCATATATTTCTCACTGTAATATAAGTTCTCACTGCAAAGATGGTTGCTTTAGGTAAATTCAAATCTTTAGAGCTTAAAATAAAGAAATATGCAACATGTATGACCCCTGAAAATCATACCAAATATGAGAGTTCTAGGTATCAATCTCAAGTGACCCCGAGTGGCCCCTGAGCAGCAGAGGGTACAAAAAGAAGTGATTTATAAAAAATTATACTGCTCTGTATGGTTTATAATTTGTCTGTATGTTCACTTTCACAATTCTCATAAATTACGCCTACATGTTATATTCTTATTGATTTTCATATATGTAATGCACAGTTGTACTGTATTTTAAAGCTAACAGGTGTGCTAACAAAGCGCTCTGAATAAGTATGGTGTGTGAGCAAGCTGGTATGCATTATAAGGGTGGTGTAAATAGAAAAGTGTAGGTTGATATGGTAAAAATAAACTAATATATATGATGATATGACCAGCATTCCAGGCAACTGTCACATACATGGGTGGGTGGATTTACAAAACTCAGCTAAATCAGTTTTAACCAGAACTTTTGGTTTTCTAGGTATTTCCAGCAGCAGGTACAGCAGGCCATTTTGTGAAGATGAACTCTTTCAAACAGACCTCTACATTCATAATAAAGTCTGCCATTCTGGTAAAGACTCTGAGGCTGCCTGGCTGACAGCATGTATGATATAAGGTTTTAATTTTATAATCAGATAACATTACATTTGATCTTATTTATAGTTTCATTTCAAAATACTTCATAGAATACCTTTAATACGGGGTGCAACCCCATAGAACTAATGATATGCCAACTGGAATATGCCCCACTTGTTGACCTTGTTGGTTGGTTGATGGGCTATCCTTGGGGACTGTAAGGGGAATGGGATTTCTTTTGCAGGGGGAAATGACCGATGACACACTAATCACTTTCAAAACAACTTGACCCAAGTGAGGAATATGGTCTGAATGTGATTGCTTCCTTAGCTTTAATAAGCCTACTATTGACAGCGTCATGATCAGTTGATCAGTAACATAATAATGGCCGTGTCTAGTTCTAGCTCCCGTGGGCTCTTCTTACAGGATCCTTGATACATATGCTGCACGAATGCAGTCAGGCCTTGTCTGAACAATGGCACAGGTGACACTTATAGGTGGCACAGCTCTCAGGTGTTCTCTGTGCACCCTGCCACCTGCACTTTTACTAATGTCTTACATAAAACAATTCCGTTCTGGTCTGATTGAGCACATTTCTTAAACACTTTAAAACTAAAGGAGCATAGACTATTTGCTAGCTTTCATATTACAAGCATCAAACATGATTAAATGATTGATTGTGAAAATGTGAATACTAATAAACATTGTAGCAGCTTGCCTGACTCAGTCCAACACGGTAGGACACCTTGTCCACTTCCAGCTGTTCCAACAGTTGCTCCACAGCCTGAAAGGTTAACGTCAAAAACACTGTATAAAAAGCCATGATTAACTTGAAACAAATATCTTCATTTTTTAATTACACTTGAGGAGAGACAGCAATATGAGTCAGCTTGTTACAGTTTACTGGAATTCAGACTAGATATGATGGGCTTTAGAAAGGAGAAACCATAGATTAAGCCTAACCTACAGCAAAACCTGTAAGCAAATGTGTTCTGCATGATAAACTAATGTACACACCTCAAGAATCCACAAATAGAAATACATATTACACCATAACCATGCATATCAGGGATATAACAAGGGACCTATGGGTCACGAAGCTCAGCTGTTATATATGATAAAAAAATATTATTTAGAAATGAGGCACATGCTGGTTTTGTGTGGTAATAAATATAAGCTGTATTATGAGTTGTTGTTGTTTAGCTTATGTATGATTTTGATAGTACCTTTGGAGACAGGGAAGAGGATTGATTTCATTTATTTTATTAACAAATGAAGTACTATTGTCACACAGATTTTGACCTGGCCATATAACTTATAAGCAGAACATAAAATATAATATATTTATTAAAAAAAATTACAAATATTGTCCCAAATATAATTTTAATTAAAAATAATAAGGGAATCATATGATTTTTTAAAATGAAATATAACTGAAATGATTATTAAAATAATATTAAAGAATATATTCATGAATGCATTCATGAATACATTTTGAAAGTATTTGCACGAGTATTCATATACTTTCATTTTTACCAGAATTCCTATTCTTTATGCAAGAAATTTTATAATGGAGTACATAATCATATTCGTATTTAAATACAATTACAAAGTATTCGCACCATGTCTGGTATTTATTCAGTTTTCACCAAACAATGATGTTGAGAATCCAGAATATACAAAATTCACACATTTAAATAATGATCATAAGTACCTGGTTTTATGGTTTTTATTTATATTAAAAAATAACTGTAAAAAATTCATTTTGGACTAATTTCACATCAATGTACACACTAGACACAGTAGGAATCTAGATTAATATTATCAACTGCATCTTTGTCTATCATTAATTTCCTTCATATGATCCCTAATGATTAGTAATGAATAATATGATTTACTTCTTTATCATTAAAATGGAACTGAAAAATGCCATAGGTGACTACATGGTGTTATTTGGTATACGTGACATTCTACCCATCGATACGAGATTCTTATATCATCAGTAACTGCAAGTTAATTTCCTGTTATTATAAACTAACAAATTCCTTTTCTATTTTTCTTTAATTTGTAATTAAAAAAACCAATAAAAATTTATTAATTTATTGTTATGTTGTTGGTTAAAACTACTAGATGAGTTGGGTTGGACACCTGGATCAACTGTGGCTGGCCATAAGCTGCCTGGATTCTGTGTATGCCTCGCCTCAAGCATGCATAATACATGTGACTCAAGAGGGGCTGGAGAGAGCCAAAGTCTGACAGGGTCTCAAAAAAAACATTAATAAAAGCTACAATTTTTGGCCAATTTCTTTCAGCTTTCTAAACTAAAAAGCTGAAATCCTTATGTGTGCATGATATGAAAATTATATCAACAGTGCTCACAGGAAACAAACGTGCCATGGTTAAAGTTGGGCAAAATTTAACGTACTAATTTTAAATTTATACTAATAACTTATAAAATTTGAAAAATTCAGAACTAATTTTGGGTATTTAATTGAATCTTGATTAAATAATGTTACATCCCTGACAAAAAAATCTCTAGCTTCAGCAATCCCCTTGTTAAGGGAGTAAATATATTTCTTGATTTTTTACAAAGTGCATTATGTTTGGGCCAATAACTTAAAACAATTATGCAATACTGACATCATTTCTGGCATGTGCATAGAGAATGTATAGAAAAATATGTATTTTATATGATTAAATTCAGATCAGTGGTTTTGATATTAGGCAGTCTTGAAGTGTATCAATGGGTTTTTAATGGAAAAATGAAGTTTTTCATAAATATCTCGAAGGTATTAAGTCCTAGTGACCAAATTCTTGGCATGGTAGGGGATTTTGGAGACATCTAACTGTATGCCGAATTTAAGGAACTTAGAGCTGAAGCTGGGGAGCTGAGCTCTTGCAAACTGCATAACACTAGCTTGATGTAAACAATATGTTACATGGTGCTTGAAAACTTGAATAAAATCAACAGTTTTTGATCAACTGGTTTCAAATTTTTGGTGTTAACAGTTGAAATGTTAACAAAAACATGTTGTGAAAATTAAATCCATAGTACTTACAGGAAAAAAACGTGCCATGGTCAAATTTGGGCAAAATTTAAGGTACCAATTTTTTATTTTTATTAATGTTTTAAAAAATTTAAAAGATTTTCATCTAATTTTGGGTATACAATTTGATTTTGATTAATTAAAGTTATATTACTGGAAAAAAGGTCCATAGCTTTAACATTTTTTGTGTTAAGTGATCAAATATCTTTCCTGATTTTTTACAAAATGCATTATGTTTGGGCCCATAACTTTTTTAAATTAAATAATACAGACATAATTTCTGGCATGTAATAGGAACTATATAGAGGAATATTTATGGAAAATACGAGGAAAAACAGATGAGTGGTTTTTATATTAGGCAGTCCTGAAGTGTGAAAATAGGTTTTTAATAAAAAATTGAGGTTTTTCCTTAATTTCTCAAAGGAATGAAGTTGCAAAGACCCAGTTTTCGGCTTGGTAGGAGATCTTGGGGACATCTAACATTATGCCGAATTTTGGATTCCTAGGTCTTACGGTTTCAAAAAACGTGCCACATCTACGGACGGACGGACGGACAGACGACGGACAATGGACCACGACTTTAGCTCAGATGACTTATAGTCAGCTGAGCTAAAAATGACAACCATATGCACCATGCATATTGGCAAAATTTAAATGACAACCATAACCATGCATGGAGTGAATAAGTTGTTGTGAAAATAATGGCTGTTTTGGCCAACTCTTAAACCAACCATACGTACACACTTCCATACAGAGTGTAAAACCAATGTAAAATGGATGATTCAAGAATACACCAGAATATCTATATTATATTGTAAAGTGAATGTTTCATTTTTAGTAAAATACATGTACACACACCTTTTTTTCATCTATGACAGGTCCTTGTGGTCGGGAGTCTGCCCCAGCGAGAATCTCAAAGCGGCGACGAAAGTCTGCGAATACCACCTGCTCTGGGTAACCTGCAGAAAAATCAAATAAATCCTGCACTGTCTAGAATTATGTGGTTCTTCTTCAAGTCTAACCTTCATCTGTCACCTAAAAGTGCTGTAAATGTTATAACATGCAAAGCTAAAATATATGATTTGCAAAAAGTGCCCCCCCCCCTTCCATTCTAGTAGATAATTAAATACTTAAAAAGAGCAATCACCTCCAACTGTAACAATGAATAAAACCACTGCATATTTTGACAATTCAAAATTGAGTCATACCAGAGAGCAAGGGAAAACTTGCAGAGACATCACATGGGCTGTACCACTACAGTTATAACATAAGGTATTCCATGGTGACACAAAAACTGATGATAAAACACCATCTGAGGCTGTACTCTATTCAGACAGCCTAAACTTCAGGTAATTTAGAGGATTTGTGACACACCTGATCTACAGGCATTATGTACTATTCATTAGGAACTTACATGTAGTACATGAAATGGTAATCAACTGCAGCAAATATCATACCACTAAGCATACTGTATGCACTAAATGTTAAAGAACATCCAAGTTTTCTACATGGAGCAATGAAAAAATCAACTTTTTTTAATAAACACAATTCAAGCTTGCTATCAAAGAATTTTACGTCCGATCAGTAAGTGATACAGACAGCAATATTTGTGGTTATAACAGAGGCACACCTGTAAGGTACATATGACCTGAAGACTTGTGGTCATTCAGCTGTAACGCCACCTATAATAATGGTCAATTCAGTGACCAGTGGTCAGGACTGACCCCAGGACATAGCAGAGTGGGACAGCCACAAGGTGGCATTCAGTCGACGTCACAATACACACAAATGTTAGGCTCACAATGCTGGCAAATATTAAGACCCAGATATATGGTTTAAAAGTTTCTAAACAGAATTATGGAGGTGACATGATATCATCTTGGAGGATGGCCAGCCTCAATACAATCACAACATGATCTGATGAAGCAGAATGAATGGTCTCACTATTGTAAGAGACATGAGAGACCTCAGTAACTCTTAAAACAGTTCTGTACTGAATGCCTCATTGAACTGGTGTGTTTACACAAAAGATCGAAGTCCTTGTTACACCTGTTGAGGACAAACAGTGAGGTAAAATACACACAAAGATCAAATCTGAAACAGCTAGATATCAAATACACACAGAGATAAAAACAGCTATTTATGCATGGAATCATGAACACCCACAAGTATATTAATAAGCCACAAGTTAGAATAAAGAAAAAAAACATGAAGATACACACAATATTAAGAAAAGTATTGTGATCCCTGAATCTTTGATACTTAACATTGGAACACTGTGACACCTGACAGACATGAACATGGAAGTCATTAAGCAGATTTATAATGTCAGATATACACAAGATTCAAATAAACATACTCAGGTGTCCAAAAACAAGTAGAACTCGCTGTACTAGTTACAAATAGTTTACCTTTATCTCGTGGTGACCAGGCATAAACCATTTTGTAGTATGAACCAGGTCATCACTACTGGCCAGCTCCACACAGGTGTTGTGTGCTTATGAAAGGCTCCTAGCCAGTCTAACAATACACCCATATCTGGCTTACTGTGCATTTAATAGATGTATGTCTGTATATGTGCAATATAGCTAACATTCCTCAACCTGTGGCCTTGATCAATAAACAGGCAAAATACATATCCAATTGGAAATGGCCAATGGCCAACAAAGCTCAGCTGAAACTGATGGGAGCACAAACTTGTATATGCCCTGCATTTTCTGATTAAATGCATGCAACATGAACAAGTCTGTTCATGCTCTAAACATTCTTATAGTATAACTCTGACTACAATGAAGCATAGACACTACTAGTGAATATGTAACAAAAATGTGTGAACCTGATGAAGAAGCTAGGCTGAATAAACAAAAAGATATCACGTGTATACTCAAACATATCAGGACCAATCCAGACAAACTTACGCATACTCTGTTCCACAGCTCTGAACATGCTTCTTTTCACAAAAATTTCTTCATATCTATTTATTAACATTCATAAAATGTGGCAGAAAGGCCTACCAGTTTAATGCAAATATGTGTAGTGGAATATGCAGCAGGTATAATGCTTCACTGGTTATATACCTGGCCATTATCTGAAAAAGTACCAGATTGTTTATCAAGAAAAGATGTGACAAGTACATGGAGAAAGCAAGTAATAAAACTTTTTGCAATGTACTTGACCTACTGATGTAGTGTTTATCAGGCAACCAAAACATTCTCATTTAACCAAGAGGTATCACACCTCTTCTCCATACCCAAAGGTGTTTCCACAAATGGTTCAGCAAGTGCAATGAGCAGATAAGGTCTTGTCTTTACTCATGAAATCCCTAACTTCCACATTCTGAATCATTTCTGGTAATAAGCAAACATTTTACAAACATATTTACACTGACTGGTTTAAAACTAAAATGTGGGCAATAAAGTGATATAATGCATCCACTAAAGAACAGAAGCATGGACTATTGAAGTGTGGAATATCTCCTGACATGACAGCCCTCTACTTTCAAATAAGCCTTGTCTGTTCATGTTCCATACTGGTTAACAAGATGAATGAGATATGTATGAGATTTGCAATGAGAAAAAGTGATTATAGGTGGTGCCACCTGTCTGGAGTATAAGAAAGCTATCCAAGAAGTATAGATATTTCAAATTTCAGGTTGATACGTCAAACCTTTTTTTGAGGTATGTGCACCGATGTATGATACAAAAGATTTTGTAATTGTGGTACCACCAGTCTTGCAAATGAGAATGCTATCCAAGATGTATGGACATGCAAAATACAATCCCAACCATTCTGCACCAGCAGCTAACCGGTAGCACATGTCCCTATTCAAATCTTAATATTAAGCTCAAGCTGTTAATAGACATAGGCAAAATCTTGGCCTGTTGCCAAATCTTATATAGTGCTGGCATTATGCCAAAGGTATGTATAAATACTTACAAACTCTAAGCCTGTACCAAACCTGAAAAAGTGCTTGCAATTTGCCAAATTATATATTTGTAGAGACTGGCTTAATCTTGGCCTGCTGCCATATCTGAAATAATGCTGGCACTATGCCAAAACTGGTAATACATACTGACAAAATTTTGGCTTATTTTCTGCATCAATGTTTTTTTCAAGCTGATATAGTCATTTGTATTTTACCAATATATTTAGAATCACAGATACATATAAAATGAGTATGGACACCTTTTCTTTAATATACACCAAGAAATGGCCATATTTATTTCCAGAGCTCTAAGCCTATTACTAATGACATCTACAAGCTTTGTGGAGCCAGCTTTCTCACAATTCTTTCATATTTTTTTCAATACTATTCTTAATAGGAAACCAAAAATTACTTGAAATCCAAATATTTCTCAGCATGCTCTAAAAAATAAAGAATTTTTGCCATGTCTGATGTTATAGGTTTACACAGCTAACTTGAAAGGTGAAATACCTAAACTCAACATCCCCTAATTCAGCCAAAAATTACTGAAGCAAAACCATTTGAACAAACCTGAACAAGTTCCACCTTATAAACCACTGAAACCCCAATCCCACATAGCAAGTAGAATGACCAGTACTTGCTAATATAATCTGGTGATGATACTTCTGATAGCTCCTGTTACATCTAACAAAATATGGGTTAATGTACGGATGACCATGCAAATCGAATAACCTCACAGGTTCAAAACTGACAATATTTTTATAAATAATATTTTAAACAATTAGAAAGGGTTGAACCATGTCAGAAAATGAATGTAAACTGACACCTTGGATATGCAAATGGATGACCTTTAAGATAACAGAGGCCTGAATTTGAATGTAAGGGTGTCAGGTTATGGATAGTTAAAACATTGGTATAATTGTATATCTATGTAACTTTGTAAAACTGCAGCATCAGACTTACAACTGCAGTATCTGTTCATTAAAATGTAGCATCAAATGATTTATACCTTTTATTCATTACAACAAAATGAACAGATTACAATCATGATAAAATCAGAATATATTATCAGGGGTGCAACATATCAAAACAAGGGACCCATGAGTCACTGGCGCTCGTCTGAACTTTGTAAATTTTAGCAAATGCAAAATGTTCTTTTTTATTTTTTTATATATAAGCATTTAAAAAGCTAAGAGGAAATGGCCCTGCTATTTGGTGATAATCAAATACTAAATATATGAATGCAAGACAAATACTACATGTTCACTTTTAATAACTTCATCAAAGATGCAGAAACCTCTCATGATCAAATATTTGTAAAAGTTTCAGTATTTCAACTATGTGAAAGTAATATGCATTTGAAAAACCAACTGGGAAAATATGAAATCCTGTAAAATATAGAATAAGGAAGAAAATAAAGATGAGCTATTGCATTATAATACAAATTTAATTTAAAATTTAAATTGTACAAATGGGCATAAACTAAATCTAATAAGTATATAGAGTATTTTGTAACATATGAAAATTGTGGCCTGAAACCATTTAATCATGCAATAAGGGAAATAAGGCCTACAGGCCTAATGCGAACCTGTGAAATGGTTTATACACCAGGTATAATGCTTCAATGCTGGGTCATTACTATTCA
The DNA here is from genome assembly GCA_026874595.1 of Sipunculus nudus. Taxonomy (NCBI): domain Eukaryota; kingdom Metazoa; phylum Annelida; class Sipuncula; order Golfingiida; family Sipunculidae; genus Sipunculus; species Sipunculus nudus. The sequence goes on from CM049312.1 coordinate 52,337,713, forward strand.
ATTAGACCTTCATGTCTTGTATACGACAAAGGTATCAGAGAAGTATACAAAGGCCCAATTTCAGGCTGAAATTCCTCTGGAGAAATAAGCAGGCACATACACTGTGCAAAAGTCATTGTAGGTGGCGACACCTGTCTTGTGAATGAGACAGCCATCAAAGACACATAGACAGGTCAAAATATTAGGCCAATACATCATACTTCTCTTGAGTTCAATGCACTGGGCTGACCAGACTGAGGTGAGAAAGGCAGTTTCCCCAAGTGAACTGTGACAAAGTGAAGGTTTAAGCTACTGCACTGAGTGAACTCTTGACCTGCTCCTTGCTAGACTGAGTAAACTTTTGACCTATACCTAGCTGCACTAAGTGAACTCTTGACCTGTTGCCTAATCTGATACAGTTGCCAGTCTACCAAAGCTATAAATAAATCCAGGCTGACCTTTGGCCTGTTGCAAAATCTGAAATAGTTGGCAGTCAGCCAATCTATTTAACCTGAAATCTAAATGTCTAGTGGCATGATGTAATAGATGCTGATAAACTAGTGCCAGGCTAGATGTAACTGCATCACACAGCTAACATATATGGTAAAATGACTCAATTCAATCTTCATAATTCAGCCAAAAAAATTCATGTTGAACTATTAAAGACAATTATTATAAGAATTATTGTGGGGATTATTCTTGTAAAATATTAAAAAAATTGGCTTCACTGGTGTCAGTTGTAAAATGTTTTGCAGGTTTATAGCTTATATAGGAAGATACAGCAAACTGGCTAAGTTCAGCTTCCTGTAACTCAGCCAAAAAGGACTGAACCAAAACCATTTGAACAAACTTGGATTATCAACATCTGAGAATAACTAGATGTGGTCGGACAATTGTCCTCAGAGAGCCTCGCGTTTCTGCTAGTGCTGGACTAGTTTACATATGGGTGAAAAATTAAGTTAAATTTGAAAAATATCACAAACAGGTTTTAATCAATATGCATGAGGGTAAAAATCATACTGGATTTAAGAAGATATGTCTAAAATAATGTGTGCAATAGAAAATCACCGAATGTAGTCTGTCAGCCACATTTGATTTTGAGCAAGTCTGTAATTCAATAGGTCTGGAGCCCTCATAAGGACCAATGATCCCTGTAAATTTGGAAAAGCTGATGTATGTTGTTGTTTAGTTATCAAGCATGCAAGATAATCAGAAATTGGACAGTGGCAGCCATACTGAAATTCCAACGGGTCTGTAATTCAAAAGGTCTGGAGCCCTTACAGGTACCAATCATCCCTGTGAATTTGGGAAATCTGCTGGTGGTTGTTGTTGAGTTATTGTGCATGAAAGAAAATCAGCAATTGGGCCGTGGCGGCCATTTTGGAATTCCGACAGGTCTGTGATTCAATAGGTTTGGAGCCCTCATAGGTAGCAATCATCCCTGTGAATTTGGGAAAGCTGCAGTAGGTAATTGTTGAGTTATCGCGCACAAAAGAAAATCAGCAATTGGCTGTCACGGCCATATTGGAATTCAGACAGGTCTGTGATTCAATAGGTCTGGAGCCATCATAGGTACCAATCATCCCTGTGAATTTTGGAAAGGTGCAGTAGGTTGTTGTTGAATTATCGCGCATGAAAGAAAATCAGGGATCGGGCTGTGGCGGCCATATTTGAATTCGGACAGGTCTGTAAATCAAAAGTTCTGGAGCCTTCATAGGTACCAAACATCCCTGTGAATTTGGGAAAGCTGCAGTATGTTGTTGTTGAGTTATTGCGTGCAAAAGAAAAATCAGCGATTGGGCTGTGGTGGCCATATTTGAATTCCGAAAAGTCTGTAATTTTGTAAGGTTTTGAGCCCTCATAGGTACCAATCACCCCTGTGAATATGGGAAAGCTGCAGTATGTTGTTGTTGAGTTATGGTGTGTGAAAGAAAGTGTCACTGACAGAAGGACGGATGGACGGACTGACACAGTGATCACTATAGGATATACTGGCGCAGTGGTTTTTGAGAAGATCTTTGTAGCCACTGACCTAAATTGGGCTGTTATGGCATATGACTAAATTCAGCTTCCCATAACTCAGCCAAAAGTCACTAAACAGAGACCACTTTGACAAACTTCAGAAAGCACTACTTTGGGATAATTTCTGTGCAATATTAAACAATTTGGCCATATGGTTTAAGAGAAGTTCTTTGTAGCACTCAGTATGATACAGGCACTGATGACCCCCATACAAAAAAGGCTGATGCAGGTGGCGCCACCAAAACCTCAATTTCAGATATGACTCATGTGACCAACACTGGCATAAAATTTGGTGATAATAGCTCTAGCTGTTTCTGAGACTGAAATTTTAGTATGCTTTTTTGGACAGACGACTAAGTTCAACTTCCTGTAACTTAGCCAAAAATCACCGAACTGGAACCATTCAAACAAACTTGAGAGAGATTGTTTCTGGGATTATTTCTGTGAAATATTGCACAATTTGGCTGGATGGTTTTGAAGGAGAAGATTTTTAAAGGTTTTTAAGCTTTATTTTCCCTATAAAATCTAAATAAATGCAGATAGCCAAAATATAAACAAAATGCTACAGAGTTTTTTAGATGACTGTTTTTTTTGCATAAAGTTTGGTGATGCTAGCTCCTGCCGTTTTCGAGATAGTATGGGTTAACATACAGATGACGCACAATGGACGACTAAGCACCATCACATAAGCTCACAGGTTCGCTATAAAAGGTGATCAGTTAAAGAGTTATATGAATGGATATGTTTGATAAAAAAATGTGTAAATGTAATTAATAATTAAAAAAAGAGTTGAAACATATGGACACATCAGCTAATTCCAGGAAACTCAGTATTCTTGATTGAGTATACCAGTGGTATGCATCGCAAGGCCTAGCAAGCCTTAAGAGATATGAATTAAATGCTCTGCAGTTATAGCAATACAGGTGGTCAGCTTCTTTTCCTTTGCAAAGAGCAGAAATCATGTTCACTGTATTTTCTCTGTTCTGAAACTGCACTGGGATATGGGGTTAATATGATTTATGAGGGTTTGCAGTAGAGTACAAACTACATATGAAAAAAACCTTTCCAACAATGCTTCGCAGAGATATGCCTAGGTAGTTATTACAGTCAGTCTGACTTCCTTTGTTTAGGTACAAGGTGACCCTTTATTTTGTGGCATCTTGTTCTCTCTCTTGAACAGACAGAGGAGCTCATGGAGTGGTTCCAGCAGCACTGGTTCCAACACTGATGACTTCTGGGGGAATAGAGTCTGTCTGGTTCCATTCTACTTTTACTTGCATCGTTGGCTTTGGCTAGTACCTCCTGTGGTGGTTCTGCTTCCAGCTCCTTCCTGACAGGCACATCTTTGATAGTGCTTCCAGTTCCTTGAAGACAGAGGCACATCTTTGACAGTACTTCCAGCTCCTTAATGACAGGCACATCTTTGACAGTCCTTCTAGCTCCTTCATGACATGCACATCTTTGACAGTCCTTCTAGCTCCTTCATGACAGGCACATCTTTGAAATTGCTTCCAGCTCCTTGAAGACAGGCACATCTTTGACAGTGCTTCCAGCTCCTTCATGACAGGCCTATCTTTGACAGTCCTTCAAGCTCCTTCATGACATGCACATCTTTGACAGTCCTTCTAGCTCCTTCATGACAGGCACATCTTTGAAATTGCTTCCAGCTCCTTGAAGACAGGCACATCTTTGACAGTACTTCCAGCTTCTTTATGACAGGCATATCTTTGACAGTGCTTCCAGCTCCTTCATGACAGGCACATCTTTGACAGTCCTTCTAGCTCCTTCAAGACAGGCACATCTTTGACAGTCCTTCTAGCTCCTTCATGACATGCACATCTTTGACAGTCCTAGCTCCTTCATGACAGGCACATCTTTGAAATTGCTTCCAGCTCCTTCAAGACAGGCACATCTTTGACAGTGCTTCCAGCTCCTTCATGACAGGCCTACCTCTGACAGTCCTTCTAGCTCCTTCATGACAGGCACATCTTTGACAGTCCTTCTAGCCCCTTCATGACATGCACATCTTTGACAGTCCTTCTAGCTCCTTCATGACAGGCACATCTTTGAAATTGTTTCCAGCTCCTTGAATACAGGCACATCTTTGACAGTGCTTCCAGCTCCTTGAAGACAGAAGCACATCTTTGACAGTACTTCCAGCACCTTGAAGACAGGCAAATCTTTGAATGGTGCTTCCAGCTCCTTCATGACAGGCACATCTGTGACAGTGCTTCCAGCTTCTTCATGACAAGCATATCTTTGACAGTACTTCAAGCTCCTTCATGACGGGCACATCTTTGACAGTACTTCCAGCTCCTTGAAGACAGAGGCACATCTTTGACAGTACTTCTAGCTCCTTGAAGACAGAGGCACATCTTTGACAGTACTTCTAGCTCCTTGAAGACAGAGGCACATCTTTGACAGTAATTCCTGCTCCTTGAAGACCGGCACATCTTTGACAGTGCTACCAGCCCCTTCAAGACACGCACATCTTTGACAGTGCTTCCAGCTCCTTCAAGACAGGCATATCTTTGATGGTAATTCCAGCTCAATCATGACAGGCACATCTTTGACATGCTTCAAGCTCCTTCATGACAGACATTTCTTTGACAGTACTTCCAGCTCCTTCATGACAGGCAAATCTTTGACAGTACTTCCAGCTCCTTTAAGACAGGCATATCTTTGACAGTGCCTTCAGCTCCTTTAAGACAGGCATATCTGTGACGGTACTTCCAGCTCCTTCATGACATGCACACCTTTGAGAGTACTTCCAGCTCCTTCATGACAGGCATATCTTTGACAGTGCTTCCAGCTCCTTGAAGACAGGCAAATCTTTGACAGTGCTTCCAGCTCCTTGAAGACAGGCACATCTTTGACAGTGCTACCAGCCCCTTCAAGACAGCACATCTTTGACAGTGCTACCAGCTCCTTCAAGACAGGCACATCTTTGACAGTGCTTCCAGCCCCTTCAAGACAAGCACATCTTTGACAGTGCTTCCAGCTCCTTCATGACAGGCACATCTGTGACAGTGCTTTGATGGTGCTTGCAAGCAGCTCTGGCTCCAGATACCTTTGCAGATGGTCAGTAATGCCATTTTGGCTTAGAGACTGGTATACATGGTGTAGCTGGAGAACAATCAACAATTGTTTGAGTCCTGACCATTGACAAGTGGTGTTTATTTACACTGTAAATCATATGTTTACACTCACTGTTGATTCTCACATATAGCTGTGATATACAATGTATGAATCAGATGCTAATACTCACCAAGCCGATGGATCCTGATGGCCTCCAGGATCTCTGATCCACGTATCTGATGTCTGACTAGCGGCACATTCATCACAATGTCATCAGGGGTCTGGCTGCCTGACTGTGCTGCCCGTAAGTCACACAGGCCAGCATTGTGCTGAGGCAGCAAGAAATGCACAAAATGTATCCTTGTTCTGCGCAGCATGTCCACCAGCGAGTCCTTTAGAATATACAGAAATATACAAGAAATGTTTAGCATAAGAATACCACAGTACAAGCAGATCTAGGTACTACCCAGTTTTTTACAAGCCCATGCCTCTGACGCATATATTGACATGCTTCATAGGTGGTGCCACATGTCTTGTTCAACATATGAAGCTATTCCCTATGAATTGAAAAATGAAGTTCAGAACAATAAATAACACCAATCCTCAACAACTGACACTCTGTAGGCCCAGTGACTGTTCTATGGTTAAAGCTGTCAAATATTAATGGACAAGCAGTCTGTTTTAGGTGTCACTGATGAAGGATTACACTGCACAAAAACAGAATAGAACAGATTGTATATGTCACCCCGGTCTTGTGGACAAGATAAAGCTCTTCAATAAAACCAGTCATTCCAAATTTTATAATAATCAACCCCTTCCTTTGAATGGTAATGTATATTTTCAAGGCCACAATGCCCTCTAATATTAAAATTTATGTCCTGAACTTAAATTGGCTTCATCTTCTGACCCATATCTTCCATTGGCACCATATCTGCCCTCTGACATTAGGACCAGATAACTGGCTGCAAGAGTACCTTTACATCTAGGTCTGAGGAACGCATTATAAGGCCCCATGAGGATGCAAATATTTTGTCCTTTTTTACAATGCCTCATGGCCTACATCATTTGTAGCATAATGTTAAGATTATTGGCTGTTTTCCACAATATGAATGCAACATGATGGAAGACCAATGTAATGCATTCCTTGATACTGCTTGTTTCATGACTCAAGTTGGCTTACAAGCCCAATTAATATTGCCTACTTAGTCTGGTTGTCATGGCTAATCTTCCATATGTTAGTGGTTATCTCATTGACAAGGATTGTTCATGACAGGAGCTGCAGGGGCTTAAAACTGCAAAATAATTCCGCAATAAATGATATAAAATTAACAAGCTGCCTTAGCCATGAACTGACAGACTGTGATATATACAGATTTGAATTTTAAAAGTTAGCATAATACAGAAATAACTGACTGTGATATTATAACGTGTACTGACCATCTGGAACTTGACCTGCAGGGATACAGATTTCCGTTTGATGCCTGCTGCTCCACTCTGGTACGTGCGGCGCATGCTGGATGATCGTCTCAGCGATGATGACCCATCCAGTCCAACCACTGATCCACCAACTACTGATGACACTGGTCCCTTTATGCTGCTGTATATGGATGCAATTTCTGGTCTGAAAAGGAAAGCATTTCTTTTACAGTACACTGAGATTATACAACACAACAGGCACTGAATTCAGAAACAACTGTACAATTTTATGAACACTACTCAAAGTCAGTCACCTACTTGCTTTAAGCTATTGATACAAACCATTCATTGTGAATATTAACACATATTACATTTAAAAACTGCCTTTGCCATATATCAGACATAAGCTTGAGAATTACGCTTAGGTTTTGGACTGAGACCTTATAATAACAAGAATAAGTGTCATTCTTTTTAATGATATTAAGTAAGGCACAGTGTGGTATACAATTGGGTTAGTAAGGATAAAGAATAGGACTAGTACTGACTTGTTTGAGCCCTGTAGGGTGGACGCTGCCACTCTGACCAGCGGGTTCTCTCGAGCCGCCTTCAGCCATCCTTCTACGTTATACATGACAGGGTTGGTGCCTTGATAGTGGTTCAACAAAAAGCTATGTTTGTCGTTACATTTCCTCAGCAGACCAGATTCTAAAATCACAGGTACAAAAACATTACATATCAACAGTGTTACAGCCATCAGCAGGAATGTGGATATTTACAAGTTTAAGTGATACACACATAAAAAGTGACCCATGGTTAACAGGGCTCAGTTGGTGAGCCAAACCTAAGACACAATAACTTCATATCAGCATTAACATTAAATCTGGGAAAAAGGAACCACATCAGCAGCACGGGCAAAAAATATAAATCAATCACAAAGTTTTGTGTCATAAATGCAAATGTTTTGGCTTGACGTTCATAAAAATCTGGCATTGTGACACAGATTGAGAGACAAAATCTAATGTATTTCTTAAGAAATCGGAAACTGTTTGTTTGCCTAACTCAAACTGAGATTTGCCTGACCTAGCTTTTCATTTATGACTGAAATAACAGATGACTGACATGTTTTACAAGATTACTTGTGAACCTACTTTTATCTGATTTCTCTCCGTGCATCATGTACAGTCTCTCCATGAACGAGTCCTCAGTGGCACCTGGGAAGATGGCTTCTTCATCCAAGATCCACAGAAGTCCTCTGAGGTCTGTAGCATGTCGATCCTTCACAGACGTGTGTACCTGTAGCCAGACGTATCAATAATCATAAGATGAATACATCAGAAGAACATCACCAGTCTTGGATATGCATGACAGTGAAGAGGTCTGGAGGTCTACAAAGTGAGATCTTATTTAGCTTTATATATTTTTTTCAGCTCAATCCTTCATAAGAAAAGTAATGATCCTTCCAAATATTAAGCAGCCTTGATTGAGCTGACACTGTTATGGGGCACATAAAATAATTAAACTGAAAACTGCTAATTAAATATAACAAGTGACCCATGGGTCATGACACTCAGCTGACTAGAAAGCCATTCACAAAAGGAATTTTATCATCTGAATGCCAAATTTTGTAGGTGGTATACATTATGTACATTAGATACATTATGTACTAAGGTATGCAGTACTGTTACATGTGTTTAATTAAAGCATTATTTATTAGTCCATATAAGACTGCTACTTTACATTATACTGATGTATTTTGTGATTGAATGTTTATTGAAATGTTTGGGCCTGAGGCATTTTCCCTGAAGAAACTTCTGTTCTGTTCTCAACAAATGAACAAATGTTGCACATTCAGTGATCATTACAGATGAACTGATGAATTCACTCAGGGGGACTCACCAGACTCTGTGGAGAGGGTTTATCTATCAGCTCTACCATAGGTGCTGGTGTAGAAACCATGACAGTCTCAAACTCACACTCAATGTTCTCCTGTAAGAGGACACAAAATCATACATATAATAACATGCCTAATCTAAACAGTAGTTGACCATTCTGAATGAGAGACAAAATTTGTGTAGACACTTCCACAAGATAAGGCATTACTGTCATTGTTTGGGAATTTTTATTTACAATGTAAGAAAGGTTTTGATTAGAATTAATTAAAGCTTATATTTAATTAACATATATCATTTAAAAAGACTGCATAGTAGAGACTTACCTGAGCGTACTTGTCTAGCTGAGATGTAAACACCACATCATGAAACAGGAGCTGCAGTCTCTCCTGACAGTAGTTATAACAAAGCTCCTCAAAGCTGGCCCCTCCCTGCCGGCCACAAGAGGCAGGATTCTGGAAGCCTGGCGAGTCAACAACCAGGATGGAAGCGGCCGAACGGTAATTTGAAGTCAAACGACTGAATCAAACACAAAGAAAAAATATCCCCATCACAAAATGCTGCTGGTCAAGCTTTCTTCACAGGCAGTGAGCAGCTAAGGTGAGCATGTACCGGTAAGACTGATCAATAAATGGTCTGCTCATACTCATCATTAGTGTTGGTGCAGATGATCAATTATAATCAATGATTGGCGGGCTGATGCAGAAGACTGTCTATATTTTAGGTTTATATTTGAAATGTCATACTCTGAGAGGTCAACCAGTTTTTACTGATAATTGAGCATGAAATTATAACAGATTCCCAATACTCAAAAGTGACAAATAATTAATCATGCTGTTTTTTATCAATTTGAATAAGGAAGGGAATCTAAATACTTATCTTCATGTATTTGTATGTTTAAGCTTGCACCTGGTTCTCATCTCAAAGTTTCTGTTTCACATAAGATGGATTATAGACTGATCATTATCATTCATGGCTCAAGTTCATTTAAACAAAGCATGGTGAGACCTGACAGTTATTTCATCAGCCTCATGGAAAACATTTTGTTTAGTTTATCTCAAGTTTTTCTCTGAAAGTAACATTTTTCTCAGACTTGGATGTTACTTTGGATTACTAAGCTGTATTCTACTAAAGGCATTGCAAATTTCAGGGTTCTTATGCATGTGGCAATGAAAAATCCTGAAAACACAACCGGTAGTTCAGAGTGAAATTTCAGCACATGCCTCTGAAATGCTGGTCATAACTGCACTGTGGTCCCCCCTTAAAGGTCACCAGCATTATTATCAAGCCAATATCTTAACCTTTACCTGTCGACATCAGTAGTGTCTCTCTTTTCAGTTCTGAATTTTAATACATGGCAGTCAGATCAATTACTTGCTCAACACCTGCTCACAATAAGATGCATCATCTGAGCTTTAATATAAGTCATGTACAAAAAGCACCCTTTGACAAACAATTACATAATCAAAATTCTCTCATTGCTCTCATTGTTGATATGAAAGCCTATATAAGTGGCCTGAAAACTTGTCCCTGTAATGTTTAATCCTATTACAGTGACAGGGTTCATACACTTCGAGCAAATCAAAATTTCATGACTTTTTCATGACTTTTTCAGGACCTGCGACAAAACAATCATGACCTTTTCCTCTTCACTTTGACACGTGAATGTTACTTAAGAAACTTGATGTAGATCATCCTTGCTCATTAAGATATGAAGAATATAGATAAAAGAATACATATATAGTAAAAAAATATTTAAGAGTACTTATTTCAAAAATGTGGATTTTTTTTATTTTCCTCTCATTGTTAAAAAAATATTTGCATGGCCATTTGGACACAAAACCATTAAAATGAACACATGGAATGATTAAGTAAAAACAATCCAGTTTAACAGTTCAGTCTTGCAATGTGTTCTTTTTTTATTTTAAGATTCAATGTTTTAATGAAAACTTTTTCATTTTGAGAATGAAATATAACACCTAAACAGCTTTCAAACTGTCAATAAAATTACTTTTAAACACAAAGATGCAAGAACCCAAGAATCAGTCAGCAGGGTAAATGGTATCAGAAAACAAACACTGTTTAATTGGGGTCAGCAAGAATTACACCATTTACTTTGCTATATTACTTTTTTAAATTAATCAATGTAATGTCATCAGTTTGATATATGGAAGAAAAAGAAAGATCTTGATTAAGGTTATTAATTCAACTTACAATGACATTAGATACTAATACTGTATGATTGTGAACCTGTCACTTTAATCTGAGCTCACGTTGGCATTTAATTCCCCTATTATCGCTCATATAACGCTTCTGGTAACCAAAGAAATGTTTTGAATTATCATGAACCTATCTACATAATAATGGAATTTAATATGTTCTCAATAATCGTTTCATAAAATTCAGTAAAACTACACCTATATAAGTGTTTGGACGGTTCCAAAGCGGTCAAGTCCTGTCATAATATTCCATGCCTTCAGCCATGAGGCATTCATGGTTGCACCGGCGCGCTCGCTGTGTACAGGACATATGGCTTTGAAATAAGACCATTAGTAGGAAGATTTATTTTCGAGTAAAATATGGGATATTACAGTAGGTTTTCACAACCGCAAAAATTTTAGCTATTCAAATAATACATTATATTATTAAGAAGCATGCAACAATTTTTTTTTGCACCGGAAAACACCATCAAAGTTACCGGCGAGTAATAAGGCGGGAAAACTTTGGCGCCCTTGGTGTCGCTTATTCATTCCATTGAAATAGACCGTCTGCTACATCTTTCAGGACAATTTCTTCGTCAGTCCTCCATTTTTTTTATTTTTAAACCTTAAATATTTTAACTCTTAGTTTTTGCGATTTATTTATCAGACTGGTATGTGTATTCATAACGTCCCGTCAGTTCTACCAACAGGAGTACAGGCCGAATCAATGAATACACTTGTAGGCGGCAACGGTTTCCCGCAAAACCATCTGGAATGCACAGGTTTTGAAATGTTACATGTTCATGCACGAGGCCTTATTGGCATTTTGGATGAGACTTTCTCACAACTTCAAGACAGTATATATAATATTAATCCGTTTTTGTTTAGTTATAAACTTTAAGAATGCTTGGAGTATGGGCATTTTAATTCACTATATGCAACAGAAGGCGGGGGAAGGCAGGGGATTAAGCATTAAACCTCGGTATAGACTCACGGTAAACAGGAGTGTTGGAATCTGACTGGATAATAAAAGTTGCCATCTTAATGACTATAAAAGCAACATTCTGTTATTTATACTTATCTGAAAATCGAAGCATATTATACTTTTCTTTCATTTTAAAAACTTATTTTTGAAATTCCAATTTTCAATACACAACAGTCTTTCATCACTGAAAATTATCTAAAAAAGAATTTTTATTTATGATTTAACATCTTGAACTCATGGGCTTAAGTGATTATTTTTTATTGCAAACGACCGTGACATACCAACCATTTTTATTCGTCTCATATACATACCATTTTTAGCTTCTCCCCTGTGATGTCAAACTGCATTTGCGCAGAACTTGGCATTGCCGTGATCAATCCACTACAGAAAAGCTTAGAATTTGGTTCGCATGGTATCCTACGAACACCACTCAATTCTTGAATTTGTAGATCTTTAACGCATGTTTAGCTTAATGGAGACTGCCTGGCATTTATTTTACAAAAGTATTCATGAGAATGGCATGACGGCAATGGGGGGTTGACCGCCCACATAGGGAAGAGTGGATGCCAACCTAAGTTGGAACAGCTCTATAGGGGAGAAAAAGGTATAGTCTCGTTAAGGGCGTTTTATGGATCACATACTTTCAATCTTTGACAAATATAATAGAGTTGATACAAAATTTTTTCAAACTATCATAAAATGAAAAATCATGACTTTTTCATGACTTTTGAGAATTTTCTAAAAAATCATGACTTTTAAGTACTGATTTTTAAAATCTCAAATATCATGACTTTTTAAGGACGTACGAACCCTGAGTGAGCTCAATCTAATTGTTTATATTCATGACTTCTCATTACCCTTGTTTCCTGCTTTTATTCATGTAAAGTCTAAATGCATGTGTATTCTCATTCTCATCATCTCTCTGATTGCATTATCTGACAACTTCCTCAACCATTTACTTTCATTCACAGCCCTGCATTAAACAATAAATCACTGCACACATACTTGTTAATGATGGAAATCATGGCTGTGAAGGCTTCCTGGTATAATCCTGTCACAAACCCCTCCAGGGCTTCCATCCCGGCTACGTGGTCACCTCCTTTATCCTGGGGACCCCTACAGAACACAAAAATACACACTATAACCTGATCATGCAGCTTAAACAATGGAAGCATACTACATCACAGAAAAATATTGCAGCAAATACAGAAATACCATACTTTTCTTATTGAAACAAACAGATACAACTGAAATTACTTACTTGTGCTCCCAACAAATAAAAATTTCATGAATGTTCAGTGAATCTTTGAAATTTTCTTGAATGCTGAAACAGCCACAGCCTTAAGCTGTGTTTCCATGTGCCTATATATGGTATGTGCATGAAAAAATAGTTTGGGATATAGGTGAACTGGTAGCTGTATATGGTGGTCCAGTATGTCTAGCCAGTCTTCCTCAAAAAGTTGACAGAGGACGTAATGTTACCACAAATTTCTTACATTCACACAGAACCTATGTGTTAAAATTGTTGAATTGCTCCTGTTTCAGTTTTCACACACATATATATATATGCATATATGCAAACGGACACAAGGAAACATTTAAAAATCTAATGAGCAATTTTTATGCATCTATATACATATACATGAATCACAGCTTTAGGATACTGGGTCATTTGACAAACTGACTGCAGAGAGAAACTAGAATACGGGTAGTCGACAAGCGACTACGTGTATCCGCCAAAATCAGAGAAGGACGGGTGAAGTGAGGCATGGATTGAGTGGCAAGGGGATATAGAGTTACATATGTAAAATATTAGTATTGGATCTCTGCCACATAAACATGATTGTAGGTGGTGCCACCTGTTATTTGAACGAGAAACTATCCAAGATATATACACATGCAAAATTTCAAGTGGAAAAGTCAAACCACTGCAGAGATATGAGTGATTTTATCCCACAGCAGACAAACAGATGGACGCTGTGCAAACATGGTTGCAGGTGGCGCCACCTTTTGTTGTGTATGTTATAAAGCTATCCCAGGGCTACATTTGTGTAAAATTTTTTTCCGGATCGGTCAAACGGTTCCCGAGATATGAGCTTGGATGTCTGCAGCGTTAACATGAATGTAGGTGGCGCCACCTGTCATAAAATCAAGGAAGCTATCTAGGATGTATACGCATGCCGAATTTTAGGTGAATTAGTCAAACCATTGCAGAGATATGAGTGATTTTAACCCCAGGCAGATGAACAAATGGACACTGTGCAAACATGGTTGCAGGTGGCGCCATCTTTTGTTGTGTATGTTATAAAGCTATCCCAGGGCTACATTTGTGTAAAAATTTTTTCCGGATCGGTCAAACGGTTCCCGAGATATATGGGTTTATGTGTGGAGCGTTAACGTGAATGTAGGTGGCGCCACCTGTCATAAAATCAAGAAAGCTATCTAGGATGTATATGCATGCCGATTTTTAGGTGAATTAGTCAAACCACTGCAGAGATATGAGTGATTTTAACCCCAGGCAGATGAACAAATGGACACCGTGCAAACATGGTTGCAGGTGGCGCCACCTTTTGTTGTGTATGTTATAAAGCTATCCCAGGGCTACATTTGTGTAAAATTTTTTTCCGGATCGGTCAAACGGTTCCCGAGATATATGGGTTTATGTGTGGAGCGTTAACGTGAATGTAGGTGGCGCCACCTGTCATAAAATTGAGAAAGCTATCTAGGATGTATATGCATGCCAAATTTTAGGTGAATTAGTCAAACCACTGCAGAGATATGAGTGATTTTAACCCCAGGCAGATGAACAGATGGACACTGTGCAAACATGGTTGCAGGTAGCGCCACCTTTTGTTGTGTATGTTATAAAGCTATCCCAGGGCTACATTTGTGTAAAAAAATTTTCCGGATTGGTCAAACGGTTCCCGAGATATATGGGTTTATGTGTGTAAACAGACGCACAAACGGACGCTGGGCAGAGACGAAAGGTCAGAGGTCAAGGTCACTTGGTTAGGCACCAGTTCACATGTGACCCGATAATTTGTGTAAGTTTCGGAAAAATCTGTCCAGTAGTCTCAGAGGAGTTCTCCGGAAACGAACGCGGCGGCGGCGGCGGCGGAACCCAGTCAAAAACATAGAATCCGCAAAACTTCGTTTTGGCGGATACAATTAAATAGATAATGCCAAGAACCTGAGTACACAGAGGTGAAGTCTGAGTACCTGAATGATGAAGACCTGGTGAGGTGAGCTGGTCCTGGGTTAAACACAGAGCGCGACAGTTCCTCAGGAGAAACACCCAGGCAGTGGGCTGCCTGCTGGGCTGACGAGGGCTTGGCAAACTGGTACTTCTGTGTGGTTCCTGTTTGAAGTGATTCAAGAGATAAAAACACTGTATACTATGTATATAAGAACAAAGCAATGTGTTATGGTCAGTATCTTATATTTTGTGACTGTGAGATGGAGTGTGCTGGCTAGTAGTGTTAGATATAGCAGAGAACATGAACTCTATGTACCATCTTATTGTGATTGTTCAGACTTGTATCCAGAACTGTCCATCACAGTAACATGAACCAGTCAGTCAGGGCAGTCTCAGAGACTACTTCAAACTGAACTTGAGCATACAAGTGAGGCCACTTTTTACATAAACAACATAACATTTTATTTGAAATAATTTCAATGCTGTCAATAAATATAACTTATATTATTTACATAATTCTGAGTCTAATGCAATTGCATCACAATGAAAATTTTCACTTCTAATCAGTATTAATGGTGACAAATGTTTTATTGTGAAATTACACATTTGTGCACAAATAAATTTTGGTTTGCATGTTGTTATTATTTGCAATGATTTCCAATGTAACAAAAACCTGTAAGCAGAATTCATGAAAAACTGACAGGTATCCAGGAAAAATATGGACTAAAATCTCCAGATATTCTAGATTCACAGAAAATCATTTAACTTGCTTCCTCAATTAATGGTAAAATATATGGTTTTGAAGGTTTACATGACTTAGCTGCATACTCAAGTCTCAAAATATATAACCTACAGTACAGAAAATTTAGATGGTGCCATTAAATTGGTTAGTATAAGTCGCAGTAATATCAGAGCTTGCCAATTCAGGAATGATTTTCAGTGCTCAGAAAAATAAAGGAATAAATTGTTATTTCAGCCACCATATAGTACCTGTGTTACATTTTTTATTCAATGCATAAACCTTCACAGCTGAGATCAAACTAACACATAAATATTCTAGTCTTAAAAATAAAAAATAAATAATGTGAATAAGATGAAATAAAGCTTAAACTGCTGCATTCTGTCAGAATAAAAAATAAAAACAATTTAAATTACATAAAATGAATTGTTTGTGGTAACCTGTTTTGTGCATCAGATGAGGGTCACATCATTTAAATTTTATGATTCAATAAAAATTACAGACTTTCAAGGTGATAAATCTTGATTAACCTGCAGCTTATAGGTCACATGACTTTATTTTACGTTTCTAGAGAACTGTAGGTCTGGAGATGATGATTTGTGCCCTACTGAAGAACAGCCAATCGGTAGGAAGGTGGACCTCCTTATGGGTAGGATGACTTAAAGCTAATTACTTTCTCTGATGATTTACCTAGTTCAAACAATCACAGGAAGTGAACTATTACAGGTAAGAAGGCAGAAGAAACAGCCATGCTAGTGAGTATCAGAGAGTGAGAGGTCGAAATCAGCCTTGTCCCATGAGCTCACACCTGCCTACATCTACTTCATAGAACATGCTTGATACAGCTGTTGTGTATACACTTGTGTTCTCTGATTCTGACATGTAGGATCCTGTGATAACTAACTCACAGAAAGTGTTATGTATAAGAGAAGGATAACCTTTAGTGACTCCAGCACAGCCAAGGTGGTAGATAGCAGCTAATACAGCAAGGATAGCTTTTGTTTCCTCAGGCGAG
This sequence comes from Sipunculus nudus, assembly GCA_026874595.1. Lineage (NCBI taxonomy): Eukaryota > Metazoa > Annelida > Sipuncula > Golfingiida > Sipunculidae > Sipunculus > Sipunculus nudus. The sequence goes on from CM049312.1 coordinate 52,354,233, forward strand.
AAGCCTAGACAGTTGAAAGCATGCATCACTTTAGCCCACGCCTGGGTGGCCCTCTGTCTGTCCTCCATCTGAAAAAGAACAGTTTTATTCTATTCACCTAGTTTCACGTTTTCAAGATTTTTTCAGTCTTCCATGGATCATAAGTTAGAAATTTCTAGTTCCAACCTTTACATTTTGTGCAGTGTTAACAGATGACTGGATGACCAGATGGCTGGAGGGATGATGGACAAAGCATGATCACTATAGCTCAGCTTAGCTAAAACCAATCAATTGCCTCAGAGCAATATTAACTCAATGCTGAAAGGAGTTTTATGAATCCTTATTCCAAATCTAGTGTTAATTAAATAATCTTAAATCCTACAACTAAGTGCAATGTGTATTTCAAGTCATTTTTTTTTAATCTGACCTTCTGCTTATCAAATACAAAATAGTAGTTGCATACATATTAAATGTATACTAGAGACAGCTGGATTTGGAAATGTACCCATATTTCAAAATCGTCACAAAGGTACTGTATTATGCACTTTGGCACTTACTCTTTGCAGTGGTGTCATAAACAGGTTGGGTTCACTCAAATTCTGCAGCTGAAACTCAGCCCTACAATGCAAGGAAGGATTACATTGATATTGGTAGAAGTAAAATGTAATCAAGACTTATTCATACAAAATTGATGCTCTTCAGAATCTCAACACATAAAGTGAAGAAATATTATTTTCCAAGATTCTATGAACACTATATATTCTTCACACATGTTACTCAGACTGAAAGAAAAATGAAATCTTGTGTACTTGGAATTTTCTAACAGAAAAGCTAATGGAACCCTACTGGACTTGGAACTTGGCTGCATTCTCTCACAGTGATACACTTGAATATGCTGTTACCTGATGTGTTATCATCAAAGGAAACTATTAACAAAAAGCATTAAAATATCAATGAAAACCCTATCAACTGTCAAAATGTTTCATTGAGATTTTATTCATGTTAAAGAATATTCCTGGTATAAAACAACAGAGAGACAAGACTCTCAACACTAGACAAGATACCCTGGACATTACTGAGCTTGCTTCTCACTGTGTGCTATAATCTCAATAGAACAATAAACAGAAACAATGTTAATATTACAAAAAGACTAAAACATGAAAAGATATTTCAGGTCACCTGTTCCTCAGTGGTACATTTACTTAACAAACACACAGATGTACTACAAAATAAATACAAACAGAGAACATGAGTGGCCAACCAGCTGAATTCACATTTTTATTTCAAGAATTTGCTGTGCTTAAAGAATGATACACTTTGTCTTTCTCTCTTTATGAGACTAAAGTAAGTGTTGTTTTGTCTTAAGTCCTCCTCAGGATAAAGTAAGTGTTGTTTTGTCTTAAGTCCTCCTAAAGATAAAGTAAGTGTTGTTTTGTCTTAAGTCCTCCTCTGGATAAAGTAAGTGTTGTTTTGTCTTAAGTCCTCCTCAGGATAAAGTAAGTGTTGTTTTGTCTTAAGTCATCCTAAATATAAAGTAAGTGTTGTTTTGTCTTAAGTCATCCTCAGGATCATTTTAAATAATCTGAATTATTAATAGATACAAATATAAATTAGCATACCTGAGGTTGGCTTCAATACCAGCGAGAAACTGATAGAAGACATGGAATGTTGGTTCCCCTTCTGGTCGCCTCACAACCCTGCTCTTCTCCAGCATAAACACCTGCAAAGGCAATTTTTATAAACATGCAATGTTAAACTAACGCAATTTTAATAAATATGCAACATTAAACAAATACTAGATGTGGTTGGACAATAGTCCTCAGAGGGCCTCGCGTTTCTGCTAGTGTTTACATATGAGTGAAAAATTAAGTTAAATTTGAAAAATATGACAAACAGAAACAAGTTTTTATCCAAATGCATGAGGGAAAAAATCCTACTAGATCAAATGATATTAAACAAGATATGTCTGAAATAATGTGTGCAATGGTAAATCACCAAATGTAGTCATATTTGATTTTGAGCAAGTGTGTAATTCAATAGGTCTGGAGCCCTCATAGACACCAATGATCCCTGTGAAATTGGGAAAGCTGCAGTAGGTTGTTTTTGAGTTTTTGCGTGCAAAAGGAAATCAGCGATCGGGCTGTGGCAGCCATATTCGAATTCCAACAGGTCTGTATTTCAATAGGTCTGGAGCCCTCATATGTACCAACTATCCCTGTGAATTTTGGAAAGCTGCAGAAGTTTGTTGTTGAGTTATCACGTGCAAAAGAAAATCAGTGATCGGGCTATGGCAGCCATATTGGAGTTCCAACAGGTCTGTAATTCAATAGGGTCTGGAGCCCTCATATGTACCAACTATCCCTGTAAATTTGCGAAAGCTGCAGTAAGTTGTTGTTGAGTTATTATGTGCGAAAGAAAATCAGTGATCGAGTGTGGCGTCCATACTGGAATTCTGACAAGTCTGTAATTCGTTAGGACTGGAGCCCTCATAGGTACCAATCTTCCTTGTGAATTTGGGAAAGCTGTAGTAGGTTGTTCTTGAGTTATGGCGTGTGAGAAAGAAAATCAGCGATCGGGCTGTGGCCGCCATATTGGAATTCAGAAAGGTCTGTAATTCAATAGGTCTGGAGCCCACATAGATACCAATCATCCCTGAGAATCTGGGAAAGCTGCAGTAGGTTTTTGTTCAGTTATCGCGTGCGAAAAAAATCAGCGATAAGGCTGTGGCGGCCATATTGGAAATGCAACAGGTCTGTATTTCGATAGGTCTGGAGCCCTCATAGGTACCAATCATCCCAGTGGATTTTGGAAAGCTGCAGTATGTTGTTGTTGAGTTATCGCACGCAAAAGAAACTGTCACTGATGGAAGGACGGAAGGACAGACTGACACAGTGATCACTATAGGACACCGCTTGTCAAGCGGGGCCCTAATTAAGGTGCTTTACATCTTGGCTCAATTAAGTGACAACAGCTGAAGATTTGGGAAAAGATTACATGCATCACTCTGGTCAAATTAATTTTGGTTATATACATCAAATGCATCTAAAGTACCCTTCCAAGCTACATGTAACCATACCTTAAACATGCATAAAGCAAGAGGACAGATATTGCATAACTATCATCAGTAGTTAAAACCTGGTTTGAACAGTCTCAGTTTTTTGCAGCTTTTACCTGTTCTCACAGTCTAAACAAGATTACAATGACTTACTTCCAGAGTTTTAAGACTGCAAAATCTGGTAAGAAAAATCTGTTAACTGATGAAAGTTGTTATATATCATTTTACTGGGATTTATTCTCACCTGGACAGAGGTGGAGACTACTTGTCCCGCATGATCAAAATCAAGAGATGTAACAGCCGTGTAGCGTGTAGCATTTGTATTCATAATGGTCCGTGAACTTCCAAATGCTTCCAGCAGAGTGAAGATGGCTGACAGCTTGTCTCCTGTAAATCAATACCAACTGTACATAAAGATGGAAGTAAACAAATCACAAAGTGGATATAATTATAGTCATAAAGATTTTAAATATTTTTGGTGGCTATTACCATCTCCATACCCCTTGCTTAGCTAAATACTATGGACATCTGCAGAATTTACTGCTGTAACTGACCTGTCAGTATGCTGGGACATGAATGCTGTGACTGACCTGTCAGTAGGCTGGGACATGACTGTTGTAACTGACCTGTCAGTATGCTGGGACATGACTGCTGTAACTGACCTGTCAGTATGCTGGGACATGACTGCTGTGACTGACCTGTCAGTATGCTGGGACATGACTGCTGTGACTGACCTGTCTGTATGCTGGGACATGACTGCTGTGACTGACCTGTCAGTATGCTGGGACATGACTGCTGTGACTGACCTGTCAGTATGCTGGGACATGACTGCTGTGACTGACCTGTCAGTATGCTGTGACATGACTGCTGTAACTGACCTGTCAGTATGCTGGGACATGACTGCTGTAACTGACCTGTCAGTATGCTGGGACATGACTGCTATAACTGACCTGTCAGTATGCTGGGACATGACTGCTATAACTGACCTGTCAGTATGCTGGGACATGACTGCTATTACTGACCAGTCAGTATGCTGGGACATGACTGCTATAACTGACCTGTCAGTATGCTGGTACATGACTGCTATAACTGACCTGTCGTATGCAGGTACATGACTGCTATAACTGACCTGTCAGTATGCTGGGACATGACTGCTATAACTGACCTGTCAGTATGCTGGGACATGACTGCTATAACTGACCTGTCAGTATGCTGGGACATGACTGCTATAACTGACCTGTCAGTATGCTGGGACATGACTGCTATAACTGACCAGTCAGTATGCTGGGACATGACTGCTATAACTGACCAGTCAGTATGCATGGACATGACTGCTGTAACTGACCTGTCAGTATGCTGGGACATGACTGCTGTAACTGACCTGTCAGTATACTGGGACATGACTGCTTTAACTGACCTGTCAGTATGCAGGTACATGACTGCTATAACTGACCTGTCAGTATGCATGGACATGACTGCTATAACTGACCTGTCAGTATGCATGGACATGACTGCTATAACTGACCTGTCAGTATGCTGTTGGTGGATCCTGCGGCCACGGCCAGGTACTGAAGGATGTGTTTCACATTGCTGGTTTTGCCGCTGCCACTTCTACCCATCAGCATGATGGACTGGTCTTTCTTAGTTATCAGCAGTGACTTGAGTGCCCCCTGGGCAACTGAGAAAATGTGAGGCGGCATGTCTTCCTGCTTACATCCCCGGAACATCTGAATCACCTTCAGTCACAGAAAAAAAAACTAATAATATGGTTTAACTTGTCCATGTATATATTAGTGACCCCTGGGTCATGACCCTATTTCAATAGCAGGAGTGATTTTTACTAAGTTTCACATCAAAATTGCTGATTCACTGGAAGTCACCATCTAGCCTTCAACTGCACTGAATGAATTTCACTTTAGATTTGTAATCTTAATTAATATTCACAGGGCCTTTTAGGAAATGGTCCGTGCTACCCTTAATTACTTTCTAAACAACTTGAGCCATGGGAGGAATAATTGCCAAGTGGTTTCCTTACTTAATCAATTACCCTTTAACGTACATTGTCATGGTCAGATTGATCAGTTGTTCAAATTAATGTTATCATGGCCATGGTGTTAAAACATGATAACAAAAGTGGGGGATTTTTTTATACTAAACTCTATATGTATGCTCAAACCAAAACCCTGTTATGATTTTTTATATCGATATTAACCATCCCCCTAAATTTGATGATAAAAACTCCATTAAAAAAACTGTTCTGAGTATTTGGATCTTAGCAGAAGCTCCTGAAAGGGCTTTGCAAACTCATTGTGTGGCTATAAATAGACATGTGCCATAAATTAGGGATCAACAGTATATGAATTATAGCTTACACAACCTGTCCAGCACAACTATTCTAATAATTGTATAAAACAGCATAGTAGCCAGAGCATTCTATGTGGTAATTATTAAAGAACTGGTTCTTTGGTGTGAATTTTTACATCATTTTCAATTTAATATAAGTTATATAAAATGTAAAATAAAATCATACCTTATCTGAGTAAATACTAATTGGGTGCATTGGGTTGACCACAATCAGAGAATGTCCAGCATATGTGTGAATCAGATTGCTGCCATAGCGCTGACGAAGGGTGTGCAGTAAGCTCGACTCATTCAGGTATCGCAGGCTGGCCAGGTCTTCAACACGATCAAAATTAGGTGGATTCGCCTGATAAAGTGAAATACCAAGAGGACTTATTTAATACAGGGATACAAGATAATTTATGAAATTAATTATATTTCATAAGTCTTAATAAGATACTCCACAGAATCTTTCAGCACTGTATATATAGGTTAATACATACAAAATAGAGACATTAAGTATTTCCCTTCTGAATACAGGAATCATCACATACTTTTAGCTCATTTGAATGCCCACCACTTAAAATCATTTGACTGTCAAATCAGTCACAGGAAACGATGTTTCATATGCATTTATATACACTTTACTGAAAACTTACTGCCTGTACTTATAGTTTCAGAACATCAACCTAAAATCACCTTTTCAACATCTTCTTCATCCACAACCAGTTCCTGCCCACCATGCTCAAGTTTGACCTTGACCTTTCCTTCCGATAAAGTGCTGTCATCTGACGTGAGGAGCCGTGCTGCAGCAAACCCTCCTTTGTGGACAAGCCAGCCTTTTTCTGCAGCCATCCATGCCTTCTCTGTCTCCAGCTGATCATCAGACTTTGCCTGGACAGAAAGTACACCCATCCTTTATCAGTCTTGTTTTTTAATTACCATCAGTCTGTTACTTAGCATTACACAAAATACACTATGTAAACATTACACAAAATACACTATGTAAACATTACACAAAATACACTATGTAAACATTACACTTAGTTTTATAAACAACTAGGTAACAATCAATGGGAAAACTGACTGGCTTTCAAAAAAATTTACATGTATGTGCAAATTCAGGATTATTTCCAAATTTATCTTTCAAAATGTTGTCAATGATAACATTAGTTTTATAAATGCTCAACAGGAGGCACTGGTAAAGTTTTACAGTCACACCTGGTCAACAAATGACACAACACTGAATATATACAGAGGTCTGATCAAGAAGTATGTCCTGGCATGTCTTTAATAGAGAATTATTAATTTTTTTTGGGGGGGGGGGGGGGGGAAGGGTTGGAGTTGTGATAAACTTGTGTTCTCTAGTTTTATCACATGCATTTGAAATAATGGCAATTACTTACTTAATCCAACATTTACAGGATATACCTGAGAAGGTATGACACAAATTTTCAAGGACTGGCAGCATTTTTTGAAGCAACAAAATTTTTACCTATAACCTGATGTAGAATCACAACTCACAATCACAGATCACAACTAAGTAACCACAACTGACACTCTGACCATTCAGAAAGGTTAACATCTGATTACAACAAATTAGTATGATATGGGATTATGACCAAGTAGTATGTACTCAAACATAAATCCACCCATGGCCAGTCACAGTGACAAGAAAGTCATGAAAGTTAGGTAAACATATTAGCATGTTGCCTTGTTATGTGTAGGGTGCAATAGATATATAATAATATTATTAAGCGAGTCTGTTGATATTAAATAAAGTTATTGTGCAATACTGTGGTTGCCTTTATATCGACGGGGCTGAATTTTCGCGGTTTTTAGATTTTTAAAAGTTTCACGGGGTTCCTTTTTTCGAGCTCTAGCTATCATTGGTCTAGTAGTATATTTTATTATCAAAAATAATTTCATTAACCAGTGATTTCACTATTATCTAGGTCTACTTTTTCTCTGTCCGGATATCGCATGTTCGAACATTCACAGACAGCTGAGCCGACGCCTGCGGGAAGCATTGACACTGCTGGCTGTAATTAGTTCAGGGCAGAGGCTCATTAAAACAACTCAAATGTTATTAAGGTGTGTCGAGAGACCAACCTGTAACAACTAAACCGTATATTAAATTTGTTTAGGGAAACTCTCTTGATAAGGGTATCTTACTCCTGTTAATTAAAAGTCGAGTTGTAATCACCTGCTCAACCAACAAGGGATGCCTGTAGGTAGCCCCCTTGTTTCAGTGTCAAAGGCAATGATGTACCCAGAATAATTTGAGTGCCATTAATGTTGCTAATTAATTCCATATAGGTGGAAGAAGGAGCCGTATTCAGTTTCTAACAGTTAAAATCTGAAGCAAAACATAATATTCCACTGTTTTACGGCACTTTTGTGCCAAAATGAACTGTGACCTTTCAGATATATTCAAAATTCACGTCATCGCTAGCCAATCATACATCATTTGGCGCGTCATGATTTCACAGAATTAGTCCTTTATACAGTTACAAGGTGGAGCAACCCTAGCAGCTACGTTCACTACTTTAGTGGCAAATTTTATTTATTAACATCACTAAATACAGCACAATGTGAAAGAGTACCTTCTACTCAATATTCATTTATGCGGCACTGGATGTCATCTAACTTGGCACACATACACGTAATTTTTAAATATTACTGCCCAGCGTGCATCGACACTTTCCACTTATGTACCGGGGGACAGGAAAAACTGCCAGGCGTGTCCGCCGGCGTTAGCATGCACCTGCAAAGGGTCCCGGTTTTTGCATCTAAGCCAACCGATATTATTTTAAATGGGCCCTGTCATTCTTCCTGAATCATTTAACGTATATGCACCAGGCTTGATGGACATCACTACATAGCTGAAGATAAATCTCAACTGTCGCAAACTATTGGCAGCTTCTGAAATTAATGATCATGGTCTGGTATATATGCATTTAAAACTGCGTGGTTTTAAACCACCGCAAATAAGAAGACACAGTATGTTATTTTTAAGCTTTTTCACGTTCATGCTACCATTTTAATTTCAACTCTAAACTTTCAAATTTGAAAAGAAAAGCACTTTGCACAGTGCACACACAGCTGTACTGAATGAACGGGCATGACAGGCTGTCCGCCAGGTGTGCTAGTTGTTTGCCTGCAATTTTACAGGCAGCCAGGTTCTACCTCCACACACGAGAGTATCAGTATTAGCAATATCCTGTATTGTCTACACTGCTTTTTTCAAGCTGCATTTAACCAATCTATTCTTATAAAACTGGCAGACCCTACAATAGAATCATTCTTGTAAAGTTTAAACCAATCAGCCTAACAGTTTCATCATAAAACAGTGTATAAGCTATAAGGGTCTAAAATGACATTTTTGCTTGTAAAAAAAAAACAGATCAATGTAGGTACCACCAATACCTCAATTTCAGATATGACTTATATGACAAACATTGGCATAAAATTTGGTGATGATAGCTCCATCTGTTTCTGAGATTTTTTATTTTTTGTGTGCTTTTTTGGACAGATGACTAAGTTCAACTTCCTGTAACTCAGCCAAAAATCACCAAACTTGAACCATTTGAACAAACCTGAGAGGGAACATTTCTGTGAAATATTGGACAATTTGGCTGGACAGTTACAGAGAAGAAGATTTGTAATGGTTTTTAAGCTTTTTCTCTATAAAATCTAAATTAATGCAGATAACGAATAATAAGTTCTAGAGCACCAAGTTTCACGTGACTAATTCTTACAATATATTTGGAGCTGCTAGCTCTGACAGTTTCTGACTGACAGCCATGGACGGCGGACAGCCAGCCATGGACGGCGAAGGGACGACGCCACACCATCGCATAAGCTCACAGGTTCGCTAAAAACTGAAAGGATTCTATTAAGTGGTGAAACAGGGCATTTATAAACATTTTGTGTTCCAATAAAAGATGTTTTTTGTCAAAGCTGAAAAAAATGCTGGATTTCTTAAAAAATCTTAAAATAATAATAAAAGACCTGTAACTCTGGTAAAACCCGGCTCTAAAACAGATGTTTCACTGAAAGTGTCTTATGTCAGACAAAAATTGTAGGCAAATTTATATGTAGTGAATGTGTATTATACTGAGAGAACTTGTGTTCCCAGTTGAATATGTTTTACAGGTGAAACATATATGAAATTTATTGACTAATTACTTACACCATAATTTAAATCTGAACTCATTTTTATTTTTATTTAAGTTTTCATCCGGATCTCAGTTAATTTATCCATTCATTGTAAAAAGGTATAATATTACACACTGACAATTTTAAAGCACTATACAACATAACTAGCAATGGCCCTAATGGTTGGCAGTGAGACAAGACTTTAATTAACCTGTGATTTAAATAATTAGGCACTTAGCACTTAATTTACAACAAAAATCATTATTCAGAACAAAACTGCCTGGAAGAGATCATCTTTTGTATCCTCCTTCCTTTACTCCTAACAGAAAGCTTGATAAGCGAGGAACAGGATTGGCCTGGCATGACAGATCGCCACACCCGAGTAGCTCTCAGTGTCATTACTGTGTCCCCTCCAGGACAACACAAACATGTCATCAAGCACCACCACACTAAAATGTTCCACTCCCCTGGCCACATGTATAATGTCATTCAGCCATGACCCACACAGGCCCCCTCATGAATGCTGCCACTGTCCTCAGCTATTGTACCTTATTGAATGCTATCACAATAAACAGATCACTGAGGTAAACCTGGGAGATAAAAAAGCAAACACAGCCTAAAGTACTATTCAGGTTTATCTTATCTGCCCAAGGTAAATCACCCTAATAAATTAATTACAACAGCAAAGACAGTTTATTTTGAATAAAAAAGTAAAAAACAGTATAACTGGTGATAAAACAGACTGAATGAAAGATGTTTGGGACATACTACATACATGGTACCTAATAAGAATAACCCCCACAACAGCGAATACAAGCACAGCACAACTGTTTCTCTTTGCAACACAAGGACTTTTACACACACGCTGCAGTACATGATGGATACCACACAGGTATGGCCAGTAAAGTTACCACTAATCTGGCAAGACAGGTACTGTCACCAGGTAAAAATTATAAAAATAATTTATTGTTCTTTGACCTAAACCCTTTACCCAATAGAGGTCAGGCAGAAACTGGACCTAGGGTCTTTTTGAAAGACACCCACAAGATCTCCAAGAATTTAACTGTCATATTTGTAAAAGTTGCTTTCACACATCACATATTTTACAGATTGTCATCAATGCTGTGACTATAGTATCAACATCTGTTTCACCAACAGGGTAACTGGTGTGCTTTATATATGCCAGCTTTTCCCCACATATGTGGGCAGTGTCCAAGGCACCACCAAAGATTATGGTGTCAAGTAGCCAAAGGACGGATATCTTGATATATGGTGACAGGTAGTCCAGAAATAGGAGGAAACATCATTGAAAATACCCATAATTTCTAAAATGGAGTGATTCAAGCTCAAGTTTTTATATGGACCATGTCTGATGGTTTCACCAAGTAACAGGACGAAATAAGTTCAAAGAAAGTTAAATTGAGGCATGACAGCAGACTTTGTCAAGTTTGTCAAGTTTGCCTTAGAAATAGAATTATTTGGTATACTTATTCAGATGAAATAAAATATCTTCAGTATGCACTCAAGTGTATGCAGTATTGTATTAATAAAGCTGAAAACAGCAGACATAAATAATTATTTAAATTTATCATTATTAATTTAATTATTATTTAACTATATCAATTTTCAAAATCAGAAAGTAGGTGTATTTTCTTACCGATTTGTTTTTGAACCTGAGACTTCCACTTCGTTTCAGACTGCCAGTCATAACCTGTTGTTCACCAAGTGGGAAATCAACCCCATCAAATCCTGAACGTGTGCTCAACTCGCTGAGTTCTGGTATTGGCTGGACTGTCAGTCTCACCACGTCGTCTGACCTCCTGATCAGGTCAATGATCTCTTCTCTACTTGAACCTTCGACACTTGTTCCATTGACCGTCAACAGGCGGTCACCAGGAAGCAGTCCACTGTGTGAGGAACCATGGCTAGCACCAGGTTCTGCGAACACTACAATACGCTTACACTCTTTGCCAACTGAATCCCTCTCCAAGAGTGTGCCTTTCCTTAACGTGAAACCAAAATCCCCTGCAGGCTGACGCCGCACTGTAACTTGACGTATTTTGGTTTGCTGTGGTGGGTTCAGATTTGGTAATTTTAGTTCTATGTCAAAGCTCTTTTCCACTGGACTAGGACTAGAGGGGGGAATTTCCACGTATTTTATTTCAGGAAGTGGAGCAGGTACAGATGGTTGACTTGCCGGGGCAGGGGGTTTGGGTGATTCTGTTTTGCTTGGTGAATGCCCATGGGAATGCCCATGGCGATGTTCTAATGAACGCAACTGTGATACCGTCTGGGAAGCTGGCTGTGTTTTTTTACCACCACCTGGGACCTGGCCTGACATGATTTCATTTTCGTATGTATTCTGTTCCAGTGTAGCAGTGTCATCCAGGTTTCCGCGGACACCTTGATTAGGAATCTCTGGGCCATAACTTGATTTCCCCTTTAATATACTCTTTTTTGGACGCGTAAGACTAGGTTTTGGATGAACAGCTGGTGGTTTGTTTGGTTTGGTCAATTCAATATGTGCGCGCTGAGTATATTTCTGTGCAACAAGTTCGACAGCCTCCCTGGTGGGTGTTGGCACTCCACTTGAACTGACACTACTAGATTCACTAGTGGTGCTCTCACCATAATTGGCATGATATGGCACTGCACCCCCATCACTGGGGTCCACCCCTGTTCCTCTGATACCATGCTGAGCCAGGCTTCTCTTTATGTCCTCCAACCTGTTCAACTCATCAGAAGTTAAAGGAAGTTTTTCTGTCTTTTCTTTCACTTTCTTCTCTTTTTTGTCCTTTTTCTCTTTTTTCTTCTTTTCCTTTTCTTCTCGGTCTCTTTCTGAGTGCCGTTTCATAAAACCAAACATGTTGGTGGCAATCTCACCTGCAAAATAACAACAACTCTGAATATATGCCTCAGGTTACACTGCAACAACATTTTATTATTGTATGGGTAAAACGCTGAAAGATGAATGATGCAATGTTTGATTCAAACCTTTACCAACCTTTAAGACTAACTTAGAAATTGTTGGTATTTTACCTTGGGGCAGTTGCTCCCTCAGTATTACAAATATAGCTCTTTAGTCACGTACACAAATACATAAGGGACAAAATGATTTGATTTCAATAGTTATCTCTATTTACCAGTCAGATACTTTAATGGATCTGATGTAAAGTTCTATGTAACAGGCACTTTTGTATGTCTAGTATGTGTTTTCTTTTTGATATATATGTTTTTTCTCACTATGTCAGTGTCACAACTCACACTCATTGTACAAATATATTTAACAGGAAATTTCATGCTAAAGTCCAAAAATCTCATGTCTAGGGATGCAATATTATTTTCAAACATCATTTCCAAATACGTCACCAATGGCTTTTACCCACTGTTGACTGGTTCCAGTCTAACAAACAGTTTTTCCAGAAATATCTACACGGTTTTCTTGCTTCCGACCACCTAACGTTAACTGGCTCCAAATACAGTTCTTCAACACACAAAATATTCCAACACCAAGCATGGCTACACATAAAACTCCAGGACTACCGGTAGTTACTGTCCCCTGCAGATTTTGACAACAAATCTGTTCAACTACAACTCTACAATATACAACTCTTCTTCGACGACTTACAACTTCAACAACATGCCTGGCTACTCAGACATCTAGACTAACTCTCTTTTAACTGACTCTATGGCGGGAGTGTCCCCACTTATTATATATCAGCACTACAATAAAGGTCACAGCAAAGAAACTGGTTTCTGTGGCTCAGGGGTAGAGCACAGGACTCAAAGCCAGGAGATTGGGAGTTAGAATCTCAATCTAGGCAGTGAGATTTTTCATGGTCGGCTCCGACCCAAGGGGAGCGCTCTGCAGGCTAAATCACAAATGAGTGCGCTTTTCAGGGTACCTCAGTGGTATGACCCAGCAATGAGGACAATTACACACCAAGGTCCCGTATATGCAGTAGTCACCAGGTCTGGTTAACAGCAGGATATAAAACAAGTGACCCATGGGTCATGTCGCTCAGCTGACAGGGAAGAGATTCGCTAAAGGAAATTTTATCATCAGAATGGTAGTATATACCCATTCAACTGAAGCATCAAACAGATTAACCAACAGGCCAAGATTTAGTCTTTATTTATATATCTCAAAAATAGAGAAAAAATGTGAAACTTTAAAAACTAGAATACGGGTAGCCGACAAGTGACCACGTGTATCCGCCAAAATCAGAGTGGAACGGTTGCAGTGAGGCATGGATTGAGTGGCAAGGGGAAATAGAGTGAGGTATGTTGCATATTAGCATGGATGTCTGCAGCCTAAATGTGTATGTAGGTTGTGCCACCTACCACAAATCCAGAAAGATGTCCAAGTTGTATACATATGCAAAATTTTAGGCAGAAAAGTCAAACCACTACATGTGTATGAGTGATTTTAGCCAACGGCAGACAAACAGACAGACGCTGTGCAAAAATGGTTACAGGTGGCCCCTCCAGTTGACCTATGTGAGATCTATACACATGCAAAATTTTGGCCCAATCGTTCAAACGGTTCCCGAGATATGAGCTCGGATGTCTGCAGCGTAAACTAGAATGTAGGTGGCGCCACCTGTCATAAAATCAAGAAAGCTATCCAGCTATCCTATGTATAAAACTGCAAAATTTTAGGCAGATATGTCAAACCACTGCCGAGATATGAGTGACATTATCCCACGGCAGAAAACAGACGCTGTGCAAAAATGGTTGCATGTGGCGCCACCAGTTTTGCGTATGATAAAGAGCTATGTGATATCTATACACATGCAAAATTTTGGCCCAATCGGTCAAACGGTTCCTGAGATATGAGCTTGGATGTGATCAGCTTGAACGTGAATGTAGGTGGTGCCATCTGTCATAAAATCAAGAAAGCTATCCTGGATGTATATGCATGCCGAATTTCAGGTGAATTAGTCAATATACTGCAGAGATATGAGTGATTTTAACCCAAGGCAGATGAACAGATGGACACTGTGCAAACATGGTTACAGGTGGCGCCACCATTTTTGTGTATGTTATAAAGCAATCCAAGGGCTACATTTGTATAAATTTTATTTCCTGATTGGTCAATCGGTTCCCGAGATATGAGGGTTTTTGTGTGGAAACAGATGCACAAATGGACGCTAGATAGAGGGGAAATGTCAGAGGTCAACACAAATTGGTTAGGCACTAGTTCGCATGTGACTAGATAATTGGTGTAAGTTTCGGAAAAATCGGTCCATTTTTCTCAGAGGAGCTCTCTGGAAACAAACGTGGCGGCGGCGGAGGAACCCAGTCAAAACACATAGTATCTGCAAAACTTTGTTTTGGAGGATACAAAAATACAGGTGGCTCCACCAGTCTGCAGAAACTAATAAAAACACTTAATGGTTAATATCCATGATGATCTCCGCATTAGTTATTCAGATACTTCAGCTTTTGTATCAAATTGTCCATTATTCTGAGGGATACTTCAGAGTCCTATAGCTTGAAGGATATGGGTAACAGAGACCTAATTTCAAGTTTCCACAGGCACTCTTCATGGGCCTCCTTGCATGACAAGAATGAAGTTTCTAGGTCCAGTTGTTGCAATTTGTACCCTGTTGACAGATAACCACATCTTTAAAGGTCTCAAAAAAAGAGAAAAAAAATTCGTAAAAATTTGAAAAAAATAGAGGTGGCGTACCCAGTCTGCAGAAACTGATGGAACAGCTCATGATCAATATTTATGCCGAAAATCATTACCATCAGTGTTGTAGTTATTGAGATATTGAAGATTTTGTATGAAATTTTTGACTTCTCTGGGGAGTACTTTGGGGCCCCATAGCTCAAAGGATATGGGTAACAGAGACCTAATTTCTGGTTTCCATGGACACTTTTCATATGTCTCTCAGTGTATCGAGAATGAAGATTCTAGGTCCAGTCGTTACGATTTGTGCCACGCTAACAGATGACAGCATCCTTAAAGGTCTCAAAAATAGAGGAAAAAATCGTAAAAAAAAAACCAAACAAATACAGGTTGTGCCACCAGTCTGCAAGAACTGATGAAACACCTCTTGATCAATATGTATGCCAAAAATCATGACCATCAGTGATGTAGTTATTGAGATACTGAAGTTTTTGTATGAAATTTTTGACTACTCTGGGGGGTACTTTGGGGCCCCATATCACGATGGATATGCGTAACAGAGACCTAATTTCTGGTTTCCATGGACACTTTTCATATGTCTCTCAGTGTATCGAGAATGAAGATTCTAGGTCCAGTCGTTACGATTTGTGCCACGCTAACAGATGACAGCATCCTTAAAGGTCTCAAAAATAGAGGAAAAAATCGTAAAAAAAAAACCAAACAAATACAGGTGGCACCACCAGTCTGCAGGAACTGATGGAACATCTCATGATCAATAGTTATGCCACAAATCAAGACCATCAGTCAAATAGTTAATGAGATATTGAAGTTTTTGTATAAATTTTTTACTTTTCTTGGGGGTACTTTGGGGCCCCATAGCTCAAAGAATATGGGTAACAGAGATCTAATTTCTGGTTTCCATGGAGACTTTCAATAGGTCTCACAGTGTGTTGAGAATGAAGATTCTAAGTCCAGTCGTTACGATTTGTGCCACGTTAGAAGATGACAGCATCCTTAAAGGTCTCAAAAATAGAGGAAAAAAATCGTGAAAAATCGAACAATACAGGTGGCGCCACCAGTCTGCAGGAACTGATGGAACATCTCATGATCAATATGTATGCCAAAAATCATGACCATCAGTGATGTAGTTATTGAGATATTGAAGTTTTTGTATAAAATTTTTTACTACTCTGGGGGGTACTCTGGGGCCCAATAGCTCGAAGGATATGGTTAACAGAGACCTAATTTCTGGTTTCCAAGGATATTTTTCATGGACCTCTCAGTGTGTCAAGAATTAAGATTCTAGGTCCAGTCTTTACGATTTGTGCCTTGTTAACAGATGTTCACATTTTTAAATGTATCAAAAATAGAGAAAAAAAAATCGTAAAAAATAAAAAAATACAGGTGGCGCCACCAGTCCTCAGGAACTAATGGAAGATCTCATGATCAATATGTATGCCAAAAATCATGACCATCAGTCAAGTAGTTAATGAGATATTGAAGTTTTTGTATGAAATTTTTTACTTTTCTGGGGGGTACTTTGGGGCCCAATAACTCGAAGGATATGGGTAACAGAGACCTAATTTCTGGTTTCCAAGGATATTTTTCATTGACCTCTCAGAATGTAAAGTTACAAGGTTCTAAGTCCAGCGGTTACGATTTGTGCCAGGTTAATGGACAGACGGACAGACGGACAGACGGACGGACAGACGGACGGCACGACGGACGACGGACAAAGAGTGATCGCTATAGCTCAGCATGACTGAAAGTCAGCTGAGCTAATGAGAGGAAGCGAATGCTGTTGCCCTGTCACAGAGTTTGAAACCGGAATGGAATTCTGCAGATGTACATATATACTTAGTTAAGCTAGCATTAAAAATATGGAGGCGGTTACCTCAGACAAAAAAATATTTTAAAGAAGAAAAAAAAGAAACTATGAGAAGATTCTCATCAATGAAAGATCTCCAGACATTTCTACACTTCTCTGCATGGAAATTACCAGCAAAGCTTCCCAGATGCCTCCAGAATGTTCAGTCAGCCAATCATAACAAACCATAGTATAGTAAGTTTAATTACTTGATACATATGATAAACAAACAAATCAACAAAACTAATAGTAAAGATTAACAATATTATAAAATATTATTTACTACATTTCCCTGACCATATCTTATTCTCCTATTGGGCTCTCATTAAGCATTATAACTTGACCTGGAAAATACATTTGTGTCAGTCAGTGTTACAGTATCCACCTGTTATCTTTGTTTGTATATATGTTTATATAAATGCAACCACACATTGTGTGCATCTGATAAAGGTACCTGTCATCAAAAAGCACACTTAAGTTTCCAGGTAACCTATGAATAAAACCTCTGAGATATCTTTTGTAATGCACTTTCTATAATCAGCAAGTATCTGTTAATGATGAAATTGTAACACCTTTTTTCAGCCAGATGACCATTTCTTTGTGATGACAAGGATAAATTTTTGAATTTTACATAATCATCTGCTTGCAACTTTGAATAACAGTCATATTTTCATCTATGAGATACAAGTAATCTGGCCATAGAAACCTAATGTCAGGTTTCCAAGGACAATTACCAACACCTGTGATCTCTACCAGAATGTGCAGTATTTTAAATTTCTCACCTTCATGGTTAAAGAAATTTGGCTACAATATGTGGCTCTTTTATTTCATACCTTACAAGTTACATGCTTAGGGACCACTAGATAGATGCATGGAACAGTCAGAATAAAGGAACATCTGTATAAATGAACACAGACAACTTTTAAATCCAGCTCAGCTTAAAGAATATTCAAATAATATTTCAATAAAGACCTGTTTGCAAAGACACCCATATTATTTAGAGGAAAATGTGTATGGATGCCTTAAATATCTAACAAAAGCTGGAAAGTAGTGATCAAATGAATAAGTGACCCATTACAACATTTCTAAAACACCATGCCCAGAGATATAATAAGTTTGGTTATCACGACAGGTGGTCCTATGATACATCTTTCTGACCCTGAACATTAGGTACCAGCAGGTTCTAGTCATATGAATTATAACTTTGATAATGAGACAATTATACATGGCTGGAGCCACCAGCTTCACTGACTGACTTGTGATGACTGGAGGTGTCATTAGGAGCTTTTTGAGCTCAGATGCTGCAAGCTGATGCTTTTGATATATATATGAAATCTAAAACCTACAAGGTCTGACTTCAGGGCTGACACAAATCAGTCCCCAAATCAAAAGAGCTACATGACAAAGACTAAAGTAAAATTGTCTGAGAACAATAGCATCAAGCAACAAAGATGATAGGTAAACCTGAATGTGCACAATACTGTAAATGGATAACCCACTATTTCCATTCAACAACAAATAAAAACTAAATATTTACAATATAATTGTGAAAGTTGAATACTTCCTGGCTCGCTGTATGGCTAAGACAGTTCAGGCATTTTTTTTCACTTAATGACAGGCAAATGTAAAGTACCCAACAGGTGAAGAAATCAAAAGGCACTATGAATGCGTCATTTGTCATGTGTAGCAGTGTCTTTCATGCACAGATTGCAGCTGACAGCATATCTTTCCAAGTTTTGATAAGAATTTTATGGTATGTACTTGATTAAACATCATATCTATAAAACAAACACTTGAATCTGGTAGTAACACAAGCCCCTTGCTTGAGCTCAAAGTAACAGTCCTGGGCTGAGAAGCAATCAATGTGGTTATTGAAATGAGGTTAAGACATGCAATCAATGTGGTTATTGACAACAGGTTAAGACAAGCTCCTGTACCTTTAATCTATGTTTGCTCTATGAATATTTGATTCATTTTCCCTTGGCATCATTATAAATACTTGACACATATGAATCACCCAGGAACTTACCATATTTGGGATAGAGTTGCTTTGTACATAACTCTCCATGACAGAGCTTTCTCAGTTAGGAGGCAGGCGGTGAATCATACAGGACAGTTCTCCCTGCTGGAGATCATTCTATCAGATACTGCGCTGAATCATACAGACCTTCATTAAATAGAGTCCCCCACCTTCCACCCTTCCATCTGAACCCCATCTACCCTTCTACTTCTTTTCCAAATAATTTTTTATCACTAATCTTTAAAGAACTGCTCCATCAACTGAACATTCAAAGTGTCCTGATTTAACTTTTTATCTTGCACATTTTTAAATTTTATACCATCTGATAAGGTTACTTCATTAAATAGATAGCAAACTTTAAACCTGGATGTCAAAAAGACATTCAAATCCTTCAGATTTTCTCCTTTTGGTGTTGTGCCTAAGAAATTATGGGGAAGAATTGGCTTATACACCACTCATATAATATTTCACAAACTAAACCTATATATATCAGATAGGTTATACAAAAGTTATTTTTACTCTCTGAATGTTTTGTGTTATTATAAAAATTGATATGTATACAATGATGGAATTTCTCATTAAAGACTTAAAAAATATCAGAGCTGGAGAGGATACAGAGACCTTATTATAATTGGTTAGAGACATAAACATTATCTATATATGTCGTGGCCAAGATCAAAATTTTTATCTCAGCTGACCAAGTTTCAAAATGGACCAGATTCTAAGCTAGGCCTCAACATATACAAAATACCCAGATTAAAATTTTGATCTGGACCAGTTCATATTAAAATCTTATAGTGGAGATTTTAAGATCAAAATCCCACCAGGATGGTAATTTGGTCTGACCCAGATCAAAACTTTTATCTGGGCTGGCTCAGTTTCACACTGGACCAGATTCTTATCTGGGCCTCGACATACACATTAAACATCACATGGAGGATTTTCTCAACATACATAGCCTATGAGTAATCAAGGGTTGTTTCTGGAAATTGGTAATGGGTTTAAATTACTCCAGTCCTTCCACCATTACTAGCTAATATGATCACTTAGAAAAGGGGTAGTCAACAAGTGACTACAGTTACCTGCCAAATCAAAGAGGTATGGATGAAGTAAGGCACTGAATGTTGCTGACATGACATGACTCAAAATTTGTGGCATCAGAGATGCCAATAATCACCTCATATATGTGCACTTTTCAACAATAACAAATCTATAGATGGATACAAGATGAAATTGATTGTAGTCTCTTCTGGGACAAACTCTGATCGTAATCTCCACTAGGACAAACTCTGATTGTAGTCTCTACAAGGAGAAACTTACCATAATTTACCTAATTTCTGAAACCTGAGATTAAAAATGAATAAAACATAGTGATATTTTAACCAAATGTTTTAATTTATGTATTTGAAAAAAAATAAAGAAAAATAAATACAAGCACATATGATAAAACACAATATCCTATGATTATATATACAAGTCGCAGATATACATCTTAATGTTTCATTCAAACATATTCATACAATTTTATTTGATAAAAAAAATTACAAATATAAGCACAAGCACATGTAAGCACAAACTGTTTATCTACTTGTATATATGTAAAATTCCTGAATACTGATCTAAAATATCTCATTCAAATCCTGTCTTAAATTCACAGCAAAAACATGCAATATATACATCCACCTGTACTTATGTTTATTAGTTAAACCACTGATACATAATGTAGGTATTTTCAAACAGAACTTTGATTCTCAGAAATACACATCCCTTGGTTAAGTACAATTCATACAAGTTCATATTCTAAAAAATACAAATAAAAGCACAAGCATATATAAGCACAAACTGTTTATCTACTTGTATATATGTAAAATTCCTTAATTTTAGGATAGATCTAAAATATTTCATTCACATCCTGTCCTAACATCACAGAGAAAAATTGCAATATATACATACAATAGAACTTATGCTTATCAATGAAAAAGCCACTGATACAGAATGTAGGTTTCATATAGAACATACAAGTTTATGTGATAAAAAATACAAATAAAAGCACAAGCACATATTAGCACAAACTGTTATCTACAATTCCTGAACAGAGGTATAACTTATATCTTAAAATAAAAGAGAAAAATGCAATATATACATCGGACAGTACTTATGTTTATCAATTAATAAGCCATTTATACAGATTGTGTGTATTTTCATACAGAACTTTTTCAAAAGACTCACTCGCAGAAATACAGTTCCCTCAGTAAAGTGCAAGTCCATCAAAAAATATCACTCCTAAGGTTATGTCAACTTCCTTAAAGCTCAAAATCTGTTTTGACAAACACTGAATGTTTCTGGGTGGCACTTTGCAAGTCCTGAGCAATCATATACAATACATGGTAATAACAAGAATTCTAGAAGTATAGTAAATAAAACAATGAATAAATATAATGGTTTTACAAAAAAAACTAACATGTCAACCATTACTATATACCAGTATTTAACCCACATTAAAAACCAAATAACGACCATTGTCCTGTATATTGTATAAAAAAATCATGATATACTCTAGTCTTTTAGAAAGTCATATTGTGTATAGTCATAAATAAAACATTTGTACCATATTACTGTTTAATTTATTCATAATCTCAGGTTTCAGAAATTAGACCATTATGGTAAGTTTGTCCTAGTAGAGACTACAATTGAAGTTTGTCCTAGTAGAAGCTCTGATCCAACAAGTACATTTATATATGATTGGAGTTTGTCCTAGTAGAGACCACGATCGGAGTTTGTCCTAGTAGAATCACCAATTCTACCAGTAGAAAGTCTAATTATGTTGTGGTCTCTGGTTGATTGGAGTTTGTCCTAGTAGAGGCTATGATAGGAGTTTGTCCTAGTAGAATCGCTGATCCTACTCGTAGAAAGTCTGATCAGAGTTTCTCCTAGTAGAAAGTCCGATCAGACTTTGTCCTAGTAGGATCGACAATTCTGGATCGGAGTTTGTCCTGTGACATATACAAGACAAGGGAACTGTGCACCTTTATGAACTGCATGAAAGACAAAGGAGCTGCTAATGATCACATATTTGATTCAACTAGAATACTGGTAGGCGCCATCTGTCATAAAATCAAGAAAGCTGTCCAAGATGTATAAACCTGCAAAATTTTAGGCAGATATGTCAAACCATCGCCAAGATATGAGTGATTTTATCCCATGGCAGACAAACAGATGGAGGCTGTGCAAAAAAGGTTGCAGGTGGCGCCACCCGTTTTGTGTATAATAAATAGCTATGTGAGATCTATACACATGCAAATTTTTGCCCAATCAGTCAAACAGTTCCTGAGATATGAGCTTGGATGTCTGCAGCATAAACAAGAATGTAGGTGGCGCCACCTGTCATAAAATCAAGAAAGCTATCAAGGATGTATATGCATGCAAAATTTTAGGTGAATTAGTCAAACCACTGCAGAAATATTAGTGATTTTAACCCAAGGCAGACAAACAGATGGACATTGTGCAAACATGGTTGCAGGTGGCGTCACCATTTTTTGTGTATGTTATAAAGCTATCCAAGGGCTACATTTGTACAAAATTTTTTTTCCTGATTGGTCAAACGGTTCCTAGGATATGTGGCTTTATGTGTAGAAACAGACGCACTAATGGAAGCTGGGCAGAGAGGAAAGGTCAGAAGTCAACCCCTATTGATTAGGCACCAGTTCACATGCCACCTGACAACTGGTGTGAGTTTCAGAAAAAAATCAGTCCAGTAGTCTCCAAGGAGTCTCCGAAAACGAATACGGTGGTGGCTGCAGAACCCGGTCAAAAACATAGTATCTGCAAAACTTCGTTTTGGCGGATACAATTAGGTTCTTCCCCCAACGGCATATCAGATATATGCACAAAATGGAAGGTAGGGAGGAAATGTTTGGCTTCAAATGCATCCACAATTGTTTTGAATAAGTGGGTCCTGTGACCTTGACCTAAAAATTCAAAAGGGCTCTTGCTTCACTAGTGAGGTATATATAAAAACAAGTTTGCAATCAATATGTCGATCCAAACTGGACTTATCATCCAGAAATGAATTAGTGGACAGGTGGCCCCTGTGACCTTGACGATAATCAATAAACACACTGAGTTTTAGGACACTGGATGACTCCACAGCTGAGAAACTGACAAAACTGCTGTTATTTGATGGTCTAAAAAAAAGAAAAAAAAACATAAAAATTAGAAATTTAAGTTGGCGCTACCAGCTATCAGAAACTGACAAAACTAGTCATGGTCAATATTCAAGGCAAGATTCATGGCAATCAATGAATTAACTAGATATTTTTTGGCACCGCAGGTGCCGTAGAATCCCCAGACAATAAATCCCCCCCCCCCCCCTTTAAGAATAGGCCCCCCATCTTCAGCAGCTTATACTGACACTTGGCAAGCAACTACGGTTTCTTCCATCTATCAACTTGAGAAACAGTATTTTTCACAAAATATGGGGGCCAAAATGTGGAATCTCTCTTGAGAAAAGAGCATTGTTTATTTTATAGAAATGGGAAGGAAGATGGCGCCACCTGTCTGGTTTATGAGAAAATTTTCCAAGATGGATAGACATGCCAAATTTTAGACCAATACCTTAAACCAATCCAGAGTTATTAGCAATTTTCACCCAAAGCACATGTACAGACGGAAGCCACACCATTCTGATTGCAGATGGCGACACAAGTCTTGAATACAGATGGAGGAGTCTATGGATATGCCCAATTTCAGGCCAATAGGGAAAATCATTCCTCAGAAAAGGACATTAATTTAATTTATTCTACAAAAACGGGAAGGAAAATGGCGCAACCTGTCTGGTTTATGAGAAAACTTTCCAAGATGGATGGACATGGCAAATTTTAGACCTATGCCTTGAACCATTCCAGAGATATGAGCAATTTTCACCCCAATGCAAATGTACAGATGGATGCCACGCCAAAACAATTGCACATGGTGGCACCAGTCTTGAGTAAAAGATGGAGGAGTCCAAGATCTATGGATATGCACAATTTATGGTCAATAGAGCAAATCACTCATCAGAAGAGGGCATTAGTTTATTCTAAAACAAGGCCTACAGGCCTAATGCGAACCTGTGCATTGGGAAATACACCAGGTATAATGCTTCAATGCTGGACCATTACTTCTCATGTACACGAACAATGCAAGTACTAAACATTTTGAAAAAGAAACAATTACACAAACATCACTGCTGAAATTCTGGCATGGATGCACACAACACAAAAATGATCGTAGCTGGCACCACCAGTCTTGTATACAACAAAGCTATCAGAGATATATACATATGCCCAATTTCAGACTGATATATCAAACCCCTCTGGAAATCAATTAAGTAGGGACACACACTGTGCAAAAATTGTTGTAGGTGGCACCACCAGTCTTGTATATGACAAAGCTATTTGATATGTAAATAATGCCAATTTTTAGGCTGATATATAAAATTCCTCTGTAGAAATTAGCAGGCACATACACTGTGCAAAAGTAATTGTAGGTGGCGACACCTGTCTTGTGAACGAGAAAGCCATCCAAGACACATAGACAGGTCAAAATATCAGGCCAATACATCAAAATTACCTTGAGTCTGATGCATGGGGCTGACCAGGCTTAGGTGAGAAAGGCAGTTGCCCCGGGTGAACTGTGACAAATTTACTGGCTCTGGCTACTGCACTGAGTGAACTCATGACCTGCACCTGGCTAGACTGAGTGAACTTTTGACCTGTTGCATAATCTGACACAGTTGGCAGTCTGCCAAAGCTATAAATAGATCAAGGCTGAACTTTGGTGCCAAATCTGATGCAGTGGGCAGTCTGCTAACACTATAAATAGAATGCAGCTACTGCACTGAGTGAACTCCTGACCCATACCTGGCTGCACTGAATGAACTCTTGATCTGTTGCCAAATCTGAAACAGTTGGCAGTTTCTTAACCTATTTAAAGATACAGACACAATCTTGGAGTGTTGGTGAATCTGTTTACACATTCTGAAAGACTTTGGCTAAAATGCTTTTTTTTCAAGCTGACATATTCATAAACTTCTTATAAAAATATCTAGAATAATAAAAGATGCAGTTCTTTCATTGTAAAAGGTACAATAATTCTGCCAAAAATCATTCAAGTAAACTTGTAAAGGCCACCTAAGAATAATTTTTGTGCAATTTTACAGAAGTGATAATTGAAACAACAATTTTGTAGAAGAACAGTTTGCAGTCCTCAGTTTAAAATAGACATAATAATGGCCATAATACCAACAAAAGCTTTTCTGATATGATTGATAGAACCATGTCCTAGGATAATTCTTTTGAAAAATTGAACGATTCAACTTGACAGTTTAATCATTAATATTTTAAGCTGAAAGAGGCTAAAATTATGAGGTTTTTGCCCATAAAAAAATGGTCAATGTAGGTGCACCACAAAACTGCAACTTCAAATATGAGTCATGTGACCAACATTTGCACAATACTTGGTTATCCTAGCTTCTGTCATTTCTGAGATTACTATGTCAGTAAGCTTACTTGGCCAAATGTCTGTTCAAATTCATGTAACTCCACTACAATTCATTAAATGCAAACCATTTGAACAAACTTGAAAAGGCTTGCCTCTGGGATCATTTCTGCAAAATACTGAACAATTTGGCTGGACGGTTTACAAGAAGAAGACTTTATAGGTTTTTCAGCTTTTTCCCTATAAAATCTAAGTAAAACGCAGATAGCAAAAAAATAAGCTGAATCCTACAACATTTGATATGTGACAGATTATTGCATAAAATCTGGGGCTGGTAGCTCCTGCCAGTCCTGAGAAATTATGGGTTAATGTACAGATGACCAAGACCCCAATGCAGGTGGCACCACCAATACCTGAATTTCATATATGACTCATGTGACCAACACTGGCATAAAATCTGGTGTTGATAGCTCCGGCCGTTTCTGAGACTGTCATTTTAGTATGCTTTTTTGACAATTGACTAAGTTCAACTTCCTGTACCTCGGCCAAAATTCACCGAACTTGAACAATTCAAATAAACTTGAGAGAGATGGTATAAAAGATTATTTCTGTGAAATATTGAACAATTTGGCTGTACTGTTTTGGAGGAGAAGATTTTTAAAGGTTTTTTTACCTTTTTCTCTATAAAATCTGAGTTTTTCAGATGGCTAATATTTTGCATTAAAATTTCATGATGCCAGCTCCAGTCATTGTTGAAATAGTATGGGTTAATGTACAGACGGCGTACGACGCCACACCATGGCATTAGCTCACAGGTTCGCTAAAAATTACTACAGATGCATATTGAATGTAAAATTATAATACAGATACATCTCACTGATGGCAAAATCTTGAATTAAGGTGAGTATGGATACCTATTCTTTATAATCCATGTACAGCTGTCTTTATATACCCACAGAGAGCTGGATATCTGTGATTGTAAACACTGCCTGGCATGAGGAATATCTAAAATCATAAATCTACATTTTTTAAAAGCTTTTAAAAAACATTCTTGTCAATATTAACCATAGATAACCTGAAATCTAAATGTCTAGAGGCATGATGTAATGGATGCTGATAAACAGGTGCCAGGCTAGATGTATCTGCTTCACACAGCTTATATATATGGTAAATTGACTCAATTCAATCGTTATAATTCAGCCAAAAATTCATTCTTTGGAACCATAAAAGACAATTATTATAAGAATTATTCAGGGGATTATTCTTGTAAAATAATAAACAAATTTGCCTCAGTGGCCTCAGTCAAAAAGCGTTTTACAGGTTTATAACTCATATGGGAAAATAAAGCAAAATGGCTAAGTTAAGCTTCTTTTAACTCAGCCAAAAATCACTGAACCAATACCATTTGAACAAACTTGAATTATTATCATCTAAGGATAACTAGAATACAGGTAGTCGACAAGCGACTACGTGTATCCGCCAAAATCAGAGTAGGATGGGTGAAGTAAGGCATGGATTGAGTGGCAAGGGGAAATACATGTTACATGGAGTTACATGTGTCAAATATTAGAATGGATCTCTGCCACATAAACATGATTGTAGGTGGCGCCACCTGTTATTTGAATGAGAAACTATCCAGGATTAATACACATGCAAAATTTCAGGTGGAAAAGTCAAACCACTGCAGAAATATGAATGATTTTATCCCACAGCAGACAAACAGATGGACGCTGTGCAAAAATGGCTGCAGGTGGTGCCACCATTTTTGTGTATGTTATAAAGCTATCCAAGGGCTATATTTGTGTAAATTTTTTTTTTCTAATTGGTGAAATGAGTCCGCAGATATAAGCATTAATGTCTGCAGCATGAACGTGAATGAAGCTGGCGCCACCTGTCATAAAATCAAGAAAGCTATCCAGGATGTATATACATGCCGAATTACAGGTAATTTGGTCAAACCACTGCAGAGATATGAGTGATTTTAACCCAAGCCAGACAAATAGATGGACGCTGTGCAAAAATGGCTGCAGGTAGCGCTACCATTTTTATGTATGTTATAAAGCTATCCAAGGGCTACATTTGTGTAAATTTTTTTCCTGATTGGTCGAATGAGTCCGGAGATATAAGCATGGATGTCTACAGCGTGAACATGAATGTAGGTGGCACCACCTGTCATAAAATCAAGAAAGCTATGGGGGATGTATACGCATGCTGAATTTCAGGTAATTTGGTCAATCCACTGCAGAGATATGAGTGATTTTAACCCAAGGCAGACAAACAGATGGACGCTGTGCAAAAATGGCTGCAGGTGGCGCCACCATTTTTGTATATGTTATAAGGCTATCCAAGGGCTACATTTGTGTTAAATATTTCCTGATAGGTGAAACGGTTCATGAGATATGAGCTTGGATGTCTGCAGCATTAACGTGAATGTAGGTGGTGCCACCTGTCATAAAATCAAGAAAGCTATCTAGGATGTATACGCATGCCGAATTTTAGGTGAATTAGTCAAACCACTGCAGAGATAAGAGTTATTTTTACCCAAGGCAGATGAACAGATGGACACTGTGCAAACATGGTTGCAGATGGCGCCACCTTTTTTTATGTATGTTATACAGCTATCCAAGGGCTACATTTGTGAAAAAAATTTTTCCTGATCGGTCAAACGGTTCCCGAGATATGTGGGTTTATGTGTGGAACCAGACGCACAAACGGACGCTGGGCAGAGAGGAAAGGTCAGAGGTCAATGCCACTTGGTTAGGCACCAGTTCACAGGTGACCCGATAATTTGTGTAAGTTTCAGAAAAATCCGTCCAGTAGTCTCAGAGGAGTTCTCCGGAAACGAACGTGGCTGCAGAACTCGGTCAAAAACATAGTATCCGCAAAACTTTGTTTTGGCGGATACAATTAATGTGTGAGATTTAAGAATTTTGCCCAGTGGTTTTTGAGAAGAAGATCTTTGTAGCCACTTAGCTTAAATGGGATGTTATGGCATATGACTAAATTCAGCTTCCCATAACTCAGCCAAAAGTCACTGGACTGAGACCATTTGAACAAACTTCAGAAAGCACTACCCTAGGATAATTTCTGTGCGATATTAAACAATTTGGCCATACGGTTTCAGAGAAGAAGTTTTTTGTAGCTGTCAGTATGATACAAGCACTGATGACCCCTGTACAAAAAGGGCCGATGCAGGTGGCGCTACCAATACCTCAATTTCAGAAATGACTCATGTGACCAACATTGGCATAAAATTTGGTGATGATAGCTCCAGCCGTTTCTGAGATTGTAAATTTACTATGCTTTTTGGACAGATGACTAAGTTCAACTTTCTGTAACTCGGCCAAAAATCACAGAACTTAAACCATTCGAACAAACTTGAGAAAGATCCCTTATTGAGATATTTATGATTTTGTGTGATTTCACCATATATGGCAATATTTAAGGTCAAGGCCACTCTCATAGGAAAGGTCATGACCCCAATTTAAATATACTTTTTCCCATAACCCATGTCTATGAATATGCATAATATGAAAGAAATCTGTCAATTATTTTTTTTTACTTATAATGCTCACAGTACTGTTAAGTTAAAATGATAGGGAAATTAAACGGCCAGAAAACAAGAGAAGGATAGTAGGTGGCACCACCAATTTCTGGTACATGACAACACTATCCAAGATCTTCAATCAAGTTGATTTTTGGATCAATCCATTCAAGATTTCTTGAGATATTTAAGAATTTTTGCGATTTTCTCCCCAAAATGGACCTATTCAAGGTCAAGGTCACTCTCCTAATAAAGGTCATGACCTTTATATAGGCTTCATCCTCTCACCCATATCTATGCATGTCAAGTTTGGTGAAAATCCATTTAATATTTTTTTAATTATCACATCCAAACAAAATCTCTGCTGCAGCGCGACCATGCTTAAACCATAGTGTCCCGATTTTGTCTGGGGATACAATTATCAAGATACTGGAGCTTTTGTATCCAGTTTTTAATTATTCTGGGGGTACTTTTAATCCCTATGGCTCGGATGATATAAATCGCAGTGACCTAGTTTCAGATTTCCAAGATGATTTTTTATTAACCTACCTGGATTTTTAGTTTCTAGGGTTAGCAGTTACAATTTGTGCTCTGCTAACAGCTGGCCAGATGCCTGGAAAGCCGGAAGGACAAACAATGGACAATGTGCCATTCCTAAACCTAAGTTGACTTTTATTCAGCTGAGCTAAAAATGGAAAAAAATTATAAAAATTACAGGTGGCACTTCCAGTTCCATTTTTCAGGATCTGACAAATTATGGTAATCACCAAAAATGATTGAAGGTGGCGCCACCAGTCTCGAGTAAGAGATGGATGTATCCAAGATCTATAAACATGTACAATTTCAGCCCTATACATTGAACTGCTCCTGAGATGGGCTGTTATAACTAAGACACCAAGATTCAAATTGCATAAAAAGGAGTGCAGGTGGAGTCACAAGTCTTTGTTAGTTCACAGTTCATATGTGACCCATATTATGCTGGGTTTATCACCGTTTATGAAAGATTGGTGGGAGGGTCTAAGATTTCTTCTCTGAAAATGAAAGGCCACTACTGTGGCGAGCCCACATGAAAACATAGTATTCGCAAAAGTCTGATACAATTACTCATGTCAACATCAAATTAGTCAGAACAATATAGAAAGAGCACACTGTTAACTATACAGTTAAGGTGTGGCATACATGTATCAAAATACATCAACAGATCTGGTGGATTAATATGTGTGGTTATATATGTCAAAGAGAAAGTAAGTGATACACAGTCCTGTATCAACTGTCAACTTTGCCTGGTGTGTGAATTGATATAAAGCCTTTTAAAAGGCCACTTAAACATCAATTAAGTTTTCTTTGCAGATGAACAGGATATATGAACCACACACCTTTGTTACACATTTTTACTTTTGTTTTGACAAAACACATTCACATCTATGCTTAATGGCAGCAGAAATTCATATTCCTTTTAAAAACAAACTAAAGGTTTAATTCAGGCTAGGTTTACTCTGAGTACCTTTTAGAGAATGTTTAAAATGATTAAGCTTGTTCATCTTTATTTAAATATACACATCCATGAGGACTTAGATGAATGTTTCTTTACAATGATTTTAATCAAGAATTCAAGATTTACTGGATATAAAAGCGTTACAGCATGATATACTTTATACATTTATCTAATATATTATAATTTATAAAAACTTTATTAATATCAACAAAAAACTGAGGGTCATTTAGACACTTTTATTCTTGATGATTTGTACTTACTACACATCATCAGTGATAAGCTGAACAGATGCAGGATCCTCATGAATACTAATGTGGGTTCATTAAGAAACAATAAGCACTACTGGTGGTTACATGTTAACCACAATCTGCATATCAAACTGCTAATACAACCATCCAGACACATTAGACAATTGCTGATAATGCTTAGATATCATAAAATCTTTGTGCTTTTAAAGGGGCCTAATATTCTATAAAGCATGTTGATTTAGCGTCTACTCTTTGAAACCTATTGGTATTAGCCACAATATTGATCTGAAACCATTAGCTTACTCCTGTACATAAGTGTTAAACAGCGGATGGGACTTTGTGGATCACCATGTGCTGGGATGGTTTTGGCTTGAAACTTTTGTTTAAAGCAAAAGTGAACTGATAGTATGACAGAAAAGGCATAATATTGCTCCTGATTATGTCCCTTTAATTTTTTGCCATTCATATAAAAAATTTTGCTCCCGAGGCAGCGGAAATCTTGCCTTTCTAAAGAAGCTACTGACTTTACCACTGACTGGAATGATAGACTCAGCCACCAGGTGGCGGGTCTGTGTCCGCTGAAAAAGATTGTGTGTATGATGCAACTAGCAGCCAATCAAATACCAGTTAACAAACACTCGACAGGCATCGTGGCTGTGCTAACTGCATTATGCCTATATGCTGCCTAAGTATATAAACTTTAAACCCTTGCCGGGGAATAAATTTGTAAAATCAACTATTTCATTTTTTTTCCACAGAGAAACCTATGTTATCTTGGGCAGAAATAAATATGTATTCAAATGACAAAGAAATATTTATGATAGTATGAAAATAACACTCACTTTTAAACTTCGCAACCTCGGCGCTTGAAACTGCTTCAGAATCAGAAACAATGACCTGCGTGACCTTTAATCATAGAGCCACATCACAGCAGGCCTGGACAAATTAGAAATTGGTGTAACCCATTTTTCGGCATAAGTGGGAAAATCCAGAGCAGACATCAATAGTCATTTATCACGCTGTTATAGGGACAATATTCTTCTTATCGACATTTAAAATGGAAAACACTGTCAAAATGGTATGGTACATACTTATTGGATAAAAATGTTTATACGTTTCATGATGGACACAACACTTATAACCAAAATATAAAAATTTTACTGTCGAGTGGAATGTCTCCAATTTCTCAAAGGATCTTCTAGAACTAGGCCTAGGGCTCTTGCCCAGCATAGGGAGAGAGCACGGGTGCTAGAGCTAGGCTGCACCCATGACTGCGCTTAAGAGACCCCCACAATTGTATTGCACTTGCTACACGAGTATTATCTAGTGTTTTGCACTCATGACATGTGAAAGGTCCATAGGAATATCATATCTACCTGACCTAATTGTATGCTAATTGTACACAGGCTTAATAATTATGCATGGTCTAAGATGCCTTTTTTGTCTTACACGTCTTATTGTTCTTTTTCCAAGCACATACTAACCCAGTCTGAAAATGACGAAATTAGCCGTTCAAAATGGCAAAGTTTATGGTAAATGCCGTTAATCCTGTCTTACAGTTACACTGGGTTCCGTTTTTAGCATGTATACAAGTTGCAAAGTTACGACAAAATATCAGATGCATGGATTTCTAGCGGAGTTAAATAAAGTAAGACACCTTTGATTGGTAAGTTGAATTCCCACTACAAGTCGATATTGATCTTTAAAATTTTAATGTAAACATTTCACTAAAGTGTCAAAACTAGTCATTGGCAGGTGTTATATTTATAAAAGGTCAGCATCTTCAACAGATTAATGTTAATGTTGCAAGAAGTCTGCCTAACGAAATTAAACTCTTCAGGTATCTCTCCCCCAGATACTGTTACTGGTGGTAGGTGTAAGTTGTAACACTGTACAGTACAGCCGTACAGGATCTGTTTAGCATAGACACACACAAGTGTAACATCAACAAACTTGTACCGGTTCACTATTCCATCTGCATGCTGCAATCTGCAGAGGATTCGCTTGATGTAGATGTATTACATAAAACATGTAACCGTGCGTTACCTGTATAGGTGTGTGCTCATTTATTTCCTCCTAGATGGTGGCTCCCGGTCAGGTTCTATTTCCGTAACATGAATGGGGCGCCGCCTTGACCAATTTTATCAGACGACCTTCACCTTCACAGAATGAATAGAACAGAGTACTCTCAATCATTGATCATATTCAGCCCATCAGCTCAGCCTGGGGATGTGGGCGCGGGCTCTCTGCAAGGAAACAAGCAGTCTATTGATTCCCATTGTTTCCATAATGAGATATTGTACACAGGGCATCTCATCTGATATATGATTACTTATAAGCTGATAACGGGATCATGAGGTCAAACCGATACATAGAGGATTTACGAACAACAATTAGCTAAATGGGCTTATATAGTAGGCCTACATGTTCTTACTATATAGGCCTACGACAGGCTACAGCTAGCTAGCCAACAACTCTGTCGACTGAGTAACGTACGATAACTATAAGACCTATAGGTAAAAACCCAAGCTGCCTTAAATTCATTCCACATTCTCTGTTTTCTAGTTTCTACACATCTCCTTGCGCTTTTATATTTTAAAATGACCCAAGCCTGTCTCCCACTTTGGATATATTGCTGTGACTTTTTTTTTGCGGAGACTAGTTTAAGTTTTACAGATGTGTGACCGTTGGCCTAGCTACGTCGGCCTAGCAGGATATAGGCCTATCAAAGAGTCACAGCTTGAGTTTCCCGCGTTTTCTGTAAAAGGAAATGCATGTATGGGTATACTATAAACAGTTATATATACGTATATGCACGTATATACATATATATATATATATATATATATATATATATATATATATATATATATATTACTATTATTAATCATATTATTATTACCATACGTTATATATTTTAATGTATGAATATTTTTTTATTATTTTCAATTATGAACCATGATTTCATAAAGGTTAGTTACAGGTACATGGGGAGGGTATGGGAGGGGGTACCCCCTCCGAATTTGGGATTTTTTTTTAATATGTAATGTAAAGAGGACATTTTGAGGCAATGTTCTCAAAAATGAGGATTTCCCGTTCCTGAAAAACTGTTCCCTTATGTCTTTGCGTTATGTAGTCAAACTGTAGAGAGGTTCAACATTTAATATTTATATTTCTTCAAAATTAAGATATAAAATTTCATTCGTTTTCAAACAAGTCAATGGTGCAAAGGCGCATTTACATTTGTAACTTGCAAAATATTATCTTTAAATGTAATGCTCGAAGTGAAATAACTGATACTGTGATGTCTTATGTTAAACTTTGCATTTTACCGGGTTTCGTGGTCTTGACAGCACACATGACTCCTAAGAGCACAGACCGCGAGTTCTTAAAAAATATGAAAAACGAAAATAAATCACGAAAATTTGGAAATTAGATAAAATGAGAGATATTGCAGCTCAACGGGGGGGGGGGGGGGGCGTGTGTGTGTGTGTGTATTAGTATTAGATTAAATGAAATTCCGAAAGGACGGCGAGTACTGGATGCCCCCCCCCCCCCCCCCGGCTACGCCCCTGCGAATAGGCCTATATATATAGTGGATGGATCGTAGATTTTGGAAAGGTGAGGGTCTAACGCAGGAAGGCAGGAAGGAAACCTTAAAAAATGTCCTCTGGTACGGACAGGAGTGGGTCCAGGTCGCAAAATTGTCCGACCCCCCCCCCCCCCCCCCCCCCCCCGCCCCCCGCTGGATCCGATATCAGATATCACTGATATGGGCTTATATATAGCTTTTTTTACCACCTAAGATTCTGGACACCAGGAAAAAAGGACACACTCTGCTTGCATGATTACATAAAAAGCGTTAACATGTCTGCCCCTATTTTTTTTCACATTCGTGTACTTGAGGGTTATGTGAGTGGCGTACATAAAGTGTTCCGTGGTAGCAGTACACCGACCCACTTTTAATATTGTTCACCTGGACCAGGGTTTTGCGAGACGCAGCGCATGACTGATCAGCTTCTATAACATTATCCATACAATGGTGTTGACATGAGTGGTTAAATACATCTCATACAAATCTCTCACAGAAGCAAGACGCAGCAAAATTTTTATATTATGTCTCACTTTAGTACGAACGATACGCATTAGATCTATTTTCGTGGAACAGTTATAAGGGACAATTTAACACTTCACTTGGTATACACAGCTGTTAATCAGGGGCCAATACAGGATATTAGAAGGAGGGGGGGGGGGGGGGGGGGCTCTATACACGCTGACACAATTAAACAAGTGTGTCGGGAGTGCAATAGTAATCTTATATATACACAGACTTCGCATGCATATAAATAGGTAAGAAAATCGCGCGAGACGCAAACCCCGGGCTGCTTTTATGTATTAAGCCCATATTTTTTTTTTCTATTTCAGGTCGAAAAGAGGGATCCCACGTCCCTTGCTACCCCTCGGAATACGCCATGCACACTCAATAGTTTTTAATCTTTGCTGCCGAAGCAAGAGGAATGGGAAAAAATATTAAAGGGATACTACTAAAAACATTTTTAAGTAGATTGTCCATGCATGACTAATCCCTCCTTTGCTTAAATTAATAAATTAAAAAAAAAAAAAACTTTCATTCTTTAAAACAGGGTCACCTACACTCTATACATTGTTACAGGTGCCGTGTGTGGCACGTGCGTAACTCGTGTTGTAGCGCCCTCGCAGGGCCGCTTGTTACATTCTCAGTTTAATCCGTACATGCCAGCTTGGGGCTTTCTCGCCTGGCCGAGTCACGTGTGGACCCCGGTATGTAGAGACACAGCGATGTTCTTCTAGATGATTCCTGTAACGCGTGTTTACTGTGTATTATGCTAGATCCTTAGACTGTTCGAGAAGTGGAAAATTCTCGGCTTGGGGCAAGAAGTTAAAAATAGGGGGCTGTTTTAAACCGATGAGAGGGTGAAGATTCCAGCGGACACAGACGTGTGTATGTCAGTTTGTGGGACCTGTCCGATTATCCAGTGATTTCAGGGATTCTACTATTACTAACTCTATACAATTTAGTGCTGCCTGCCTGAAGTTTACTTTCTGGATTATTACAAGAGCTTTTATTTATTAATTTTTTTGTCGGAGGTAACCGCCTCCATTTTTTAATGCTAGCTTAACTAATTATATGTACATCTGCAGATTTCCATTCCGGTTTCGGACAACGTGACAGGGCAGTATCACACGCTTCTTCTCATTTGATATCCTGGCGTTAACCAGGCCCGGTGACTACTGCACCTGCGGGCCCTGGGTTGGTAATCATACCACCGAGGACCCCCGAAAGGCGCACTCGTTTGTGAGTGAAACACGACCGTTGGGCACGACCTTCCCATTAAGCCTGCAGAGCGCTCATGCACCCTGGGTGGGGGCCGACCGTGAAAAACCTCACCGCCTCGGCTGAGGTTCGAACTCACGATCTCCCGGCTTTGAGTCCTGCGCTCTACCTCTGAGCCACAGAAGCCGGTTAAAAAAACACTTTCATTCTTTAAAATCAGGGTCACCTACACTCTATACATTGTTACAGGTGCTCTTTTTATTGTGTGGCACGTGCGTAACTCGTGTTGTAGCGCCCTCGCCGGGCCGCTTGT
Source organism: Sipunculus nudus (assembly GCA_026874595.1). Classification (NCBI taxonomy): domain Eukaryota; kingdom Metazoa; phylum Annelida; class Sipuncula; order Golfingiida; family Sipunculidae; genus Sipunculus; species Sipunculus nudus. The sequence continues at coordinate 52,390,684 of CM049312.1, forward strand.
TACATTCTCAGTTTAATTCTACTATTTACTCTATACAATTTAGTGCTGCCTGCCTGAAGTTTACTTTCTGGATTGTTACAAGAGCTTCACATTGGATTGTTATTCTCCGAGAGGATTTGTGTAGACTTTTCATTCGGCATATACATTTTACAGGATTTGTTGTTGTTAAGTGGTGGTATCCAGGTACTGTGCAATTTGTTTATTTTACTGTGTGATTGTATTGATTTGTTGTCATACCGCTGTTATATTGTTTAATTGTATTGATTTAGTGTACTGTAATGTTAAGGTTGTTTTTAGAATAAATTATAGTTATTTTTTAACAAAAAACCACTGACTTCTTTATTCATTCCCCTATACATTTCACGCTGCCTAGTGTTACAGAATCTCCATTACAAAATTTGTGTTCATCACGCATACGTGATCTGTTTATATTAGGTTTCGTAACAACATTACTAACTGCACACCGACCAAAAATGCCACTAGCCATCAACCAAGTTGTTTTGCATTACACGTACAAGAAACAAAAAACTGCAGCTTTATGCGAATGCGGAGAGAGCTTAATAGCGCCATGCACCTATATGTTATATAGGCAGACATGCAGTCACCACAGTGAACAGTTGTCACGAAAAGTTTCTAAAGGCTCCTCTGACATAACAGAGTCGATCGATGAGTCCTCTTGGTCCAGTATTAGGACCTACTGTCTATTGTGACAAATGTTTTAATACTCTCTCTCTCTCTCTCTCTCTCTCTCTCTCTCTCTCTCTCTCTCTCTCTCTCTCTCAAGTATGCCACAATTGTGTGCACAATTGGTGAGGGAAATAATCACTAACCACCATTAAAGAAATGTCTTAAAAAATCCTTAATTCGGCTCATTTCACAAATGCTTCTGCGACAGTTCCCGGAAACAGTTGATTTTCTTCATATATTTAGTTGCACAAGTCGGCGTATGATCATTTGTATACTTTTACGGAGTGCGTGTTCATGACAACAATTTTTTTAGGAACTGAAAAAAGACAGGTGAACAAAGATGCTTCATAAGTAATTTGCAGGCCTGCATTGTACTATGTTTCACCCGGGTTACGTCTCCGCTTTCGTTTCCGGAGAACTTCTGAATGTGAGACCACTTAACAGACCTTTCTGGAACCCTGAAAACCCCTAGGGTTATGTTTGAACTGCTGCCTAACAAATTTGAGTAGTGCGCCCGACAATTTTTTTTCGGTAAGTGGCCATCTGTCCGTCTTTTTGATGATAGCCTGTATCTCAGCAGTGGTTCAATGTATTAATTGTCAGAAGCGGGACCAAAGCAACCGTTTTAAAGGGTTTCAGACAGAATTTTGCGGCCTTGACTCCCCCCCCCTTCCGGACCTGGGGATCTATTTTTTAGGGTTTTCATTAATCTTCCTGGGTTAGACCCCCCACCCTTCCTTAATCCTAGATCCGCCGCTGATTGTACTCTGAAATTGTGCCGGTCTATAGATCTTGGATCCCTTTATTACTCAAGACTGATGCGATCGTTTCTGCGTGGCATCTCTCCATGCGTTTGCTTTGGGTGAAAGTCACTCATTTTTAAGAGAGGTCCAATGTACCGGCCTGAAATTATGTATGTCCATCAATCTTGGACAGTTTTTGAATGCCATATACATTTATCTCGGAGTAGTTTGATGTATCCTTCTGAATTATTGTAAGCTCATGCACTGATCCCCTAATTTAGGTCACAAACCTGGTGTTTATACATAAATCTGTTTTGGATGAGAATTACACATATCTCAGGAGTGGTTGGATGTATACGCTCTTTACACATCGCTTTACCCATAGGCCAACTACCTATATATGTTTGTTTTGACCTTGTATCCTGAATCTCTACACCAGAGGGGGGCACTGTATTTTGGTCCAATCAGATGAGACCCTGTGCTGAAAGACAAACCTGTTTACCAGCCAAGCGAGGAATACACGAAGCCAATGTTGTTCATTTCGTTTTGAACCCCAGCGACCGTTTGAACAGGCCACAGGCTCAGAGAGAATTGCCCAACACGTGGTTTTCTGGGCTGAGCCTGATGCCTGTCGAGTGTTTGTTGACTTGCATTGATTGGCTGCTTGTCACATCAGCATTTTTTTCAGCAGACAGGCCCCTGTGCACCACCTGGTGTTTAAGTGCATCATAAACGGTCAAAGCAGGCAGCGGGAAAATCAGTAGCCTCTTTAGAAGCGCATTATTTCCACTGCCTCGGGAGCGTATCACAAAATGTGAAACTGTAAATTTTTTTTAATGGGCAGAGCAATTCATACGTAATTTCTCTAGGACAGTATACCGAGATTAGATGGGTTGATTAAAAATGACAGTGTTATTTATAGCGTCGGAAATATTTAGTTGACATGGAATAAATTAATAGTTAGCTATGAATTTAGCTTAAATTTCAGTCACAAGAATGAATTTAGACATTATATTAAATATGGCATTTCGAATATAGTTCAACACAAACCATGCTCCAGTGCCATGCCATTAATTTATGCAGATTTGTGACGTTTGTTCTTGAATGTCATCACTATACCTAACGAAGACCTGACAGGTACAATTCCTCGGTTCAGCTAACCTCCGAGTCATACACTATTTGCAAATAGTGGCATGATACAGGACTATATCGCTCCTCTCTTAAACAGGTTCTATAACTGAATGGTTGAAAGCTGTTCAACCTTGAGAGGTCTGGAACATAGACCCTGATACACAAGAGCATGCATGCGCTCCGACATGGTATAAGAGGTGCGGCCTTATACTATCAACCTCATGAAAACCAGCATGAAATTTTGGCTTCTGTTTCATGATATATGTATTTTGATCATAAAATAAAATAGCAGTCAATGTTTTTTTATCAATAACTAGAAATCTGCATACTACAATCTGATCTGCATCATGTGGGATGTCCCCAACCCGTGTTTGCATTCACTTATTCGGCCCGTATTCCCAGAAGTGACCGTACATTTGTGAATATTCTTTTATGACGTTCCTGAATCTGGATCATGTATCTGATCCACACCAAAATCTAATCGATTCTTTACGGACCTATTCGAGAAATACCCTCAAAATGTCACGAGATTCCATTCATAATTGCTCAAACAAACACACACACGAACGAGGATGAACGCATACCCTCCTGCCAGACGCAAGAAAGATTAGAAAGTTACAATAAGTTAGGACTTGGGGCATATGAAATATGATTTACCTTTCTCAGCCGTTCACACTGGTACCAAGAGGTTTTGAGGTTTCTTCAGGCTGAAAACTGTGTATATGCCAGTAACCTTGCATGCCACACAAATATAACAAATGTACAGAACAGGACATACCTGAAGCCTGACGGACATGAGCTGTGTATCGCTGTTCATTATATTTATCAAATTATCTTGTGTGCAGGTACTGAAGATACATTAATGTCAACCTAAAAGCATTCTTATTTGTCGTAACAACACTCACCGTAAGAATGTGGCCATACACAACGGAGGCTTATGTTAGATATGCGGTACTGGTGTATTGGCCCCCGATATATGGCAAGTGGCAATAAGGGGTAAAATTCTGTGTTTACACGAGAAGAGGCCTAAGTGAAACCTTACAGGACGGGAGTGCATGGGAAATACCCATAAATGATCTAATACATAATATTGAAAATAAGGCAAATAATTCCATTAAAAAATATAATATAGCTTGATTCTATGTAAATGGTAAGTCTTTTTCGAACAGGTATTTTGGGACTTTAATTGGGTTCCAGCAGCCCCCCCCCCCAAATAAAAACTTGGCACCATTAATTGATTATCTGCTGCCCTATCGTTTGGTATTGACTTTTCCATGTGTCCTATCTGAGTACAAATCACTCATATCTCAGAAGTGGTTCCATGTATTGGTCTTTAATTCTGCATGTCCATACATCTTTGACAGCATGTTTTGCACAAGCCGGTTCCTCCACTGTTAAGCGTTTTTGTGCAGCATACATCGATTCCCTACACATATCTGAGGAGTCGACCAACACAGGGGTCTATTGGCCTGAAGTTTTGCAATTCCAAAGATCTGACCGGGAAAGTTTTAATTTGTACACCAAGGGGGATCCAGGATTGAGGAAAAAAAGGGGGGGGGGGGGGTTCCAACCAAGGAGGACAAATGGCAAAGCTTGAATAAAGGTCACGAGGTCCGGAATGGGGGGGGGGGGGGGTCAAGGCCGCAAAAGTTGACCTGAAACCCTTAAAAAAGGGTTTCGGCGGCTGGAAAAAGGTACCCCCCGGCGTATCTGCTTAAATTCAGTACACAAGAGCAATACTCATTTTTGTTTGACGTCCATCCGTGCGTCTATTTCGGATCAAAATCACAAACATCTCAGAAGTATTATAATGTATTGGCCAGAAATTTGCACGCAGATACACCTTGAATAGCCTTCTCGTATACAGAAGACATGTGGCTCCACCTATAATCGTTTTGCTAAGCGTTCATTCATCCTTGGAGTGGTTCGAAGAATTGGCCTTGAAAATTTGCCCATTGATCTTGGGTATTTTTTTTTTATTACACAAGACTGGCGGCACCATTTACACACATGTTTACATGGAATTCTTTATTTTTCTATTTTGAGGGAAATTCATACACGTTTCAGTCCAAATCGGCTTGTTTCCAGTGTCCGTTGAACGTGACTTGTGGTGTTACCTCGTAGATGAGGGTCACAAGACAATACGTATTTAAAAGGTGGCTCAAGGTACCGGATGCCAGAATTTGAGGGCTTTCACGTCACGGGAATTTACACGCCTCAGCCCATTCCCTGTGATTCGGCGGACATGTGTATACGTAGTCCCCTGTCCGTATTCACGTAATCGCAGGGGCGTAGCCAAGGGGGGCCGTGGGGGGGGCCAAGCTGTTTCGAGATCCATCGCCATTGTACTTGCAGTTTCGGCCATTTGGACCGTTTTAACCGGGTTTTCCGGTTATGCAAGTTTTAGCAAGTGTTTTCGTCATCAGCGCAAAAGCTCTCATTGTATCATATTTCCGATTTTCGTGATTAATTTTCGTTTTTCATATTAATTCATAAGCAATTAGACTTAATTTAAGTTATCTGCAGTTACAATTACTTTCAAATTTATTAATTGAGTATAAGGATATTTATGAACAGCTGCAGAACAACTGCAGATCGATCGAGCACCGGGCCCTGGTTGGGGTCGACCTTGAACAATCTTACGGCTCCTCTGGTGATACCGGTACTCAAACTCACGATCTGTGTTAAGCTCTTAGGAGTCCAGTGTGCTGTCGAGACCACAAAACCCGGTAAAATGCAAATATTAACATAATAATTCAGTTTATAAGTTATTTCACCACGAGCATTACATTTAAAAGATAATATTTTGATAGAAAAATGTGATTGCGCTTTTGCGCCGTTGACTCGTTTGAAAGCGATTGAAATTTTATATCCTTATTTTGAAGAAATATAAATATTGAATATTGAACCTCTCTACAGTTTACTTCATAACGCAATGACATAAGAGAACCGTTTTTTTCAGGAAAAGGAAATCTTTATTTTTTTTGTGAAATTGCCTCAAAATGTCCTCTTTACATTGTATATTAAAAAAATTCCCAATATGTGAGGGGAAAACCCCCTCCCATACCGTCCCTATGTACCTGTAACTAACCTTAAGTACACCATGGTTCATAATTGAAATAAAAAAATATATATTTTCATACACTTAAATATATAAAGTATAGTAAAAATAATAATAATATATATACTTTTATATATAACCGTTTTTCATATTGCCCATACATGCATATTAGCGCCCCTACTCCCCCCGGCCCATTTTCGAATTTTCTAATCCGCCACTGATGATGGCCCCCCTCCCCTCCCTCAATCCTGGCTACGCCCCAGCGTAGTCGTCTGTCCGTATTCACGTAGTCCACTGTCCGTATTTACGTAGTCTGCTGTCCGTATTAACGTAGTCAACCGTCCGTATTCACAATCGCCTGCCCGTATTCACGTAGTCATCTGTCCGTATTCACGCGGTCGCCTGTCCGTATTCACCTAGTCGCCTGTCCGTATTCACGTAGTCCCCTGTCCATGTTCACCTAGTCGCCTGTTCGTATTCACGTAGTCAACGGATACGAAGTCGCCTGTCCGTATTCACGTAGTCGCCTGTCCGTATTTAGTTACCAGTAACTGAAAGCTATGACACCTGCATGGCCTTCTTCAGCAAATTAGAACCCATACGTCCCGGCACCAATGGATGCTGTTTTTTTTGTTCTCCGAAAGACGCACCATGGACTCGTGCACTCACAGCGTGCACGGACATATTTTTTAAGGCACGTACACCTCGCAAGTCCTTGGATTTATCTCAGTTGTGGTTTGGCCTATCAGCCTGATAATGGAATTATCTTGTACACATGACTGGTGTGGCCACCTACAACCATATCTTTTGTTTCGTCCACCCGTGGGTTCCAGGGCATCTCCGATGCCACAAATCTGGAGGGCTGTCACAAGTATATACATATTTATATATAGTAACACCTCAATCGCTGATTCACATGAAATAAAGTTGAGCGGGGAGTGGGATTGCTGAGCTGAGCGATCGGTCGCCACACGGCCAATTGTATAGTGCATGATGCAAGGATTTGAGGGCCAGGGAGCGAAAGAAAGGTCATTGGTCGTCATAGCGAGGTAATCGTGACAGCGGTTATTTCATTTCATGATTTACATTAAGACTTATACAGTTATACAGGACCCAAAAACGTGGTCGTGTAAAACTCCTGTTGAAGTTTTAATGTATGTGTAGATGTACGTACACTTGTGTTACCTGATACAGGATATCACACAACGTATATTATAACTTGTACTCGCCAAACAAAATAAAGAACACTTGCGTAACATATACAAATTTGCCCGTCTCCAACGGAAATCTTCTCATCAGAAATAATGCTAACAAATACATGAATAAATAAATGCGTCATGGTTCAAATCAAGTGACTTTTTTTTCGATTTGTTTCAGTATAAGAAATCAGTCCAAAGGCACAAACAAGTGTCCTTCCACAGCCGCGTGTACGTATCTCTTGTACTACGAATTAACCTCGGTGAAATACACCGACTGTCAAAAATTGTGTAAATATCTATTGCGAACATCAACAATGTTTAAGCTTGAAATTAATTGGATCGGTAATTTATATATGATAAAGATAGACAAAGAACCCACACAATAAATTACTGCATATATATATATATATATATATATATATATATATATATATATATATATATATATAACATACTCAAAGATGATAGATGATATACAAAGTCACTGGTTGCCTTTAATGAGATTCATATAAATGTGACTAATTGTTTTAATCAGTCTACACACCAATAAACGTTGGTACAAGGCCTCAGATGGTTGTCACACTGGTTCATGCGTCACATTTTCATTAGACTGAGTATTCTGCGCAGGAATCTTGTTTTGAGCTCTGCGCTTGCGCCGAACTCTGGAAAGTGTACTCCTGAACATGATAATCACCGAGGATTTGCCGTCTGGGTCTAACTTTAGCACCGAGTCATCTGGTTCATTCGGAACCAAAATGCGAAACATGTGCGCCATCTGTCCAAACACAAAGACGGTGGCCACCAACAGGACAAAAATCGACATAGCGAAGGCCACCAGACTTGTCTCTAGTAGTCGCTCCACACCAACAACTGAAATGGAAATAAAACACACAAGTAAAGCAGAACTGTGGAATACGCTAACAAAATGTATTTTGTAACTGTTCAACTTATTGGGGTTTGATATATGAGAAATGAGAATGAAATGAATGAAATCCTCTGTACAAAATTGTATATACAAATATATAATAATAAAGGAAGTCTAAGACTATTAAAGATTGGGTTTTTAGGCATTCTTTGCATAAATCAGTGCCAGAGGGCAATTTAACTAAATTATTTTCTTGATAGATATTTCGGAGCGGCTAGAGCTCAAATTCAAGCGATCTCTTTTGAAAATCAAAATACAATGATTGATGCGGGGGGGGGGGGGGGTGTTGACGCTCACGGTGCTGACAATACAGCATTTTTTTGGGCTAAAATGAGCCTCAACCACACTTACTTTTTGCTGTAACTGTTGACAGTCCGACCTCCTGTAGCACAAGCTCAGCCCCCGGCTGCTTAGTCGTGACCTTCACGCATTTTGACAGACCACTAACTGACAGACCAATAGCCGCTATACAACACAGGGCCGCAGCAGCGTTAATAAGGAAGCTCGACCCCACCTGCATATATACAAAACATAACCTGCATGTGCTGTCAGCTGATTGCTTCTAAAGTCAGGTATAATACGAGATGATTATTGTATAATTATCATTACTCTATACGACGGATTTACTAAACGTAACATTAGCTCTTAAAGGTAAACAGACCATAACGTTCATGTTTGAATACACTGGCTAATAAAGGTGATGGCGCGTCAAGTTAATCTGCGTCACTTAATAAGCTACTATGCCAAAGGTTTGTTTTAATTACAGAATACACCTACCAGAGTCTTGGAATCCGGTCTTTTGTGGGCACAGATGCTCGATATCCCACCAATAACCACCTGTTTCAAAGGACAGAGACAGAAACATCTAAAGTGTTTCAGGACTCTTAATAAAAATATAAACGGTATTACTGTAAATGACGTCATACGTATAGTACGTGTAAGATGCATTTGTTCTTGAATTATACTCAGATTTAGGCCAATCATTCATTTATTAAGGGACACACTACAGCTACTAATTACAAATCAACAAGTCAGATCATTTGATTAGTTTCCACTGTCAAAGTTTTCGCTCAGATTTAAATAAAATTTAACTCTAGCATGGTCGTGATGTTCGTTCAAATAATTTCGTTAATCCATTGTTTGCAATGGCAAGTTTGCAGGACACTGGCACAGTTCCAAGAACGTACCAAACGTAGAGGGCGAGCTAATGCGAAATTGGAGCATATAAAAATAGGGAAAAAATACTCATCCGCTCTCACTATAGTTGGAATAGCCGAGAGTATACGGCAATGGCGGTTGCAATGTTGCACCGTAAAATGTGCAACTCCATTTTGTAAGAAATACGTGAGATGTCAGACAGTTGATATGACGGATTTGAGGTTGAGGATATGGCTTACCAGACCGCCAGTCCACACCGGGGCAAGGACTGTGGCTTCAAAAGGACACATGGGAAGGTTTGACATGACGAAGCCCATAAACAAGACGGCTTGACTTATAAAGAGCTGACCCATGGGGTTCATACACGGGGGCAGACGATATGGTCGAAACTGCAAAACAGCAAAAATGTCCGTTAGCATTGATCATAGGTGATATTATTTGTACGGAGTATGACAACAAGTAGGAGATTCCTAATGCCCCCCCCCCCCCCCCACAATGACACATATATGAAATTAAAAAACAATTGGGTGAGGCCAAAAAAAAAAAAATGAAAGGTATGGTTCTCAGGCACCGCCCGCATCAATTTTAAACCGCCCGCATCAAATTTTTCATTATTATTTTCAATAGAAACTTACCAATTTTGAGCTGCAGCCGCTCGGACATTTCTTTCAAGAAGATAAAATCATACAATTTCCTTTGTTATGTAGTGCAATTACTTTTTCTTAGCAAAATGAATCTGTTATTATCATGTTTTTCCCATATCATTTGACATTTTTATTAAAACATAGAAAAAAAAAATAAAAAAATAAAAATAAAAAAAAAAACAACACCCGCGCGCATTAATTCTGAAAAAAGGGCCTGAGAACCATACCTTTTTTTATTTTGGCCCGAGTGCACGGTTGTTGAGTTAAACTTTAGAAAGATTTAACCTGTGCTGGGTTGGGACCTATACAAATTTTGTTCGTTCAGTGCTATTTACTGGCCCAAAACTTAAAATATGGGGAAAAGTTAAAAGCAAATATAAAAGCATTAGGGTAAGTAGCAACCGAGTTATAAAGAGTTAACCAAAAAACATAACTGAGCTTGGTTGGGATCTGTACAAATTGTGTTCATCAAGTACTAATTACTGGCCCAGAAATTAAAATATGGTAAAAAATTTTAAATAGCTGTACTTGGTATTGTCACTGTTCATCAGTGTATAAAGTATTCACTTAAATGTATTCATTCGCAAAAAAAAATAACTTTAACTTGACTAGTTCATGAACAACGGGGGCCTGTGAGCTTGACCTTTGACCTTTTGACTGCCAAATCAGAAGAGGAATTCCTAACATCCGATACAATACACATGTGTAATATGAAAGCAATCGGATAGAAAGTGGCCGAGTTATATGATTTCACTAAATTTTAACCTGGGGTGTATACGGACGACGCCGGGGGTTTGGTATAAGCTCTCCTTATTTCGTTCCGGCGAGCAATAAAGAAAAACATGAGAGGATTTAACTTTCAGCATCATGTTCTATTATAAAATGTCGTATGATATATAAAGTGCTAGGTCTCATATAGACTTGATAATCACCTTTCCTGTGTATTTATAATTTGCATCCCAAAAGTGATGAAACACTAGGACGGCAGCAGCGCACGTGACAAAACAAAATATCACAAGAAGCAAGCTGGCAAACTCCAGCCCCAGGCACAACCATACGTCACGGGTATGTGTCCGCCACTCATACCTGTCAAATAAAAAACAAGGAGGAAATATTAACAATAATTACCATATATGCTGGGGGAGGGGGGGGGGTTAAAAAACTAATAACTACACGACACGGTTATGCATGGGTCTGCCATGCATACCTGCCAAACAAAAAAAAAGGGAAAACTTATAACCACAAATCACGGGATGCGATTGCCACTGACGTATCTCATAAACAAAACAAGAGGAATTATCAGCCATACACCACAGGCATGTCTCTCGAAAATCACCTTTACTGGTTTAGAACAACAAGCATTTACTGGATGGGAAAGTGCTTGCACAACTGTTTTTAATTATTATGAAAATTATTTGCATATACATGTATTTCATGCTTCCCTTGATCGGTGATCTTCAAGTTGAGTGACTTCCCTTAAAACTAGTGGCCCATGGGCCATGACGCTCAGCTGAATTCAAGGATTGTTGAATTCGATTACAAGATGGAGAGATCCAAGATCTATATACATGCTAACTTTCAGCTCAATACATTGAGCCACTCCTGAGATATCGGCTGTTATCTAAAAGACACTCAGATTCAGACTGCCCAGAAAGGATTGCAGGTGGTGCCACCTGTCATTGTTATGCACAACTACATAGGTGAGGGAACAACTATGCCGGGTTACGGAAGATCAGTCCAAGGGTCTCAGAGGAGTTCTCCAGAAACAAACACCGTTTTTGTATCACATTTTTAATTATTTCGGGGGTACTTAAGAGCCCGATAGCTCAGAGGATATGGGTAACAGAGACCTAATTTCATATTTCCATGAAGACTTTTCATGGAGCTCCCTGGATGTCAAGTATGAAGATTCTAGGTCAATTGGTTACGATTTGTGCCCTGTTACAAGATGAGGCTTTATTTGAAAGTCTCAAAATGAGATAAAAAATGCGTACAAATTAAAAAAAATAGGTGGCCCCACCGTTCTGCAGGAACTGATGAAACACTCCATGATCAATATGAATGCAAAAATCATGGCCATCAGTACATTAGTTATTCAGATACTGCAGCTTTTGTATCACATTTTTAATTATTCTTAGGAGTACTTACAAGCCCCATAGCTCGAAGGATATGGATAACAGAGACCTAATTTCAGGTTTCCATAGAGACTTTTCACCTCTCTTGATGTCAAGTGAGAAGAATTCAGGTCCAGCGGTTACGATTTGTGCCCTGTTAACAAATGACAGCTTCTTTGAAGGTCTCAAATACTAGTATATAGAAAAAAATCGTAAAATTGGAAAAAAATAGAGGTGGCGCCACCGTTCTGCAGGAAGTGATGGAACATCCCATGATCAATATTCATGCAAAGAATCATGATGACCAATGCAGTAGTTATTCAGATACTTGAGCTTTTGTATCAAATTTTGCATTATTCTGGGGGGTACTTCGGAGCCCCATAGCTCAAAGGATATGGGTAACATAGACCTAATTTCAGGTTTTCAAGGAGATTCTTCATGGCCCTCCCTGCATGTGAAGAGAGAAGATTCTAGGTCCAGTCATTATGATTTGTGTCCTGTTAACAGATGACCACATCTTAAGGTCTCAAAAATAGAGAAAAACATTCGTAAAAATAGAAAAAATAAAGGTGGCGCCACCAGACTGCAGAAACTGATGAAACGTTGCATGATCAATATCAAAGCAAAGAATCATGGTGATTAATACAATAGCTGTTCAGATACTTGAGCTTTAGTATCAAATTTTCCATTATTCTGGGGGGTACTTTAGAACCCCATAGCTCAGAGGTTATGGGTAACAGAGACCTAATTCAAGTTTCCACAGAGACTTTTCATGGCCCTCCCGGCAGGTCAAGTGAAAAGACTCTAGGTCCAGTCGTTACGATTTGTGCCCTGTTTACAGATGACCACATCTTAAGAGGTCTCAAAAAAAGAGAAAAAATTCGTAAAAATCGAAAAAAATACAGGTGGCGCCACCAGACTGCAGAAACTGATGAAACACTCCATGATCAATATCCATGCAAAAAATCATGGTGATCACTGCATTAGTTGTTCAGATAATTGAGCTTTTGTATCAAATTTTCCATTATTCTGGGGGGTACTTCGGAGCCCCATAGCTCAAAGAATATGGGTAACAGAAACCTAATTTCAGGTTTCCAAGGAGATTTTTTATGAACCTCCCAGGATGTCAAGTTACAAGATTCTAGGTCCAGCAGTTAAAAGTTTGTGCCCTGTTAACGGACGGACGGACGACCGGACGGACGGACGGCCAGACGGCCGGACGGACGACGGACAAAGAGTGATCGCTATAGCTCAGATGACTGAAAGTCAGCTGAGCTAAAAACCTGTACATTCTATAGGCAGTCTAAACATGTAAATCAAATTTATATTCAATTAATATTTTTTGAATAAGAAAGAACTGTCTACTCACAGATCAGAAGAAACCAAGTTCTGCAACGTAAACCCAACGCTTTCGTTCCTCAGCGCATGCGCCATCATCCACATCCGAGGAGTTAGAAATTTACATTGAAGTGCACATCCGGTTAACGCTGAGATGTATCCTACTGCAGCGACGCTGATATATGCGTAATTCTTCAACGAAAAGAGAAATAAAACCATCTTTAATATACATTTTCGGCATAATAAGAAATTGACAAAATTGGTCACATGTACCAGTACGTCTGACTTCATCAAACTTATAATATTGGTTATATGTAATCCGGTGAAATAATCATGGCATAGTTATTTACTTACCATGATGAATGCTTCGTAAAATTATCAAAGAAAAAGGTTGAAAGCTCATATTTCAAAGGTTTATATATTTTCTGTCATATTTAGTGTATTTAAAAGGTACAGGAATATCCAAACCCCCACTGATGAGGACCCGCTCAATGTGCCAGAGAACATGAAAGAAGCCATGTTCAATAACGTACTGGTGGAAATTAAGTGGGGATTTCCATTGTCCAAATGATGGATTTTGTAATGCTATGGAAAATTTAAAATTCTCAGGTAAGGTTTAAAAGTGATAAAATGGGTTACCATTTTAGCTATGGTAGCCACAGGCACGCACTTTAAACCCGTGTTTCGTGGGTGTGTTGCCTGATCTGCAAGACACCTACAAAGGGCGTGCATCCCCGACAGTTTACAGAGGCCCGAATTTAATTGGAATACACCCACCAGATTTCAGTGTTATGTACTCCGGGTTCTAACCAAATGTCAATGTTATGATACCAGTAATGGCCTGTTCATCTGGGAGACCGTATACAAATATCTAAAGCCTCGCTGCCCTGGCCATATATACGCACTGGATTGAGGACCACTTGGAGGGCATCAAGTGTACCACGTTTTCCTGGTCAATTTAAATGCCATGGAGTTTCTTGTTATGTCATTATGTCGGTCTTATAAATAAATTGAAAAAAAGACGATTTAAACTTTTATTTTTATTTAGAACATAGCATTCTAATTCTTGTAAAATCGGCTTTTAATTAAGGCGTATTGTTAAATGAATGAAGCCATAATATCTTTTATTTTCTAATAGAATTAAAATGTTCACATGACATTAACAATATACTTTCTTTTGCAAAATCAACTGACCACGGGACCTTTAATGTTTAATGGAACCCATTTGGCCACTTAACCTATAATTTCTGGTTATATAAATACGAGCAGGTCGGCGCATGTTAACATGGTCATTGTAATAGTTTATAGAGTATGAGTAGATAATGAATGTTGATTATGGCGATTTGTTTTAATATGCAGTGTGTTTTCCAGGGAACAAACGATGTAGTTGTGACAGTGGAGGACTTTGGTTACACTGCGCAGAATTTGACTCACAATATATGCGACTCTGCTAGTCACGGTTTGTGGGCTTCACAAACTGAACCCCACAATGCATCGCGGCTTAAAAATACACAAATGATCTATATAGATACAATTGTAGTGAAGAGGAAAGTGTAATTCGTTGGATAAGATTTGTTTTAAGACGGTTCACTTAAACATGGGTGTTTTTTTTTTTTTTTGTGGTATAGACTTCACGGAATCAGTGATTTTTAATCAAATGTATCCAGAACACTTCTGAAACGGACATTTTCCCTAAACTGTTTTTCTTAGATAATTTTTTGACTTTTATTTAAAACTGTATTTATGAAGGGAACACGAACCCGACATCACTCTCATTCAATGAAAGCCAAAACCGTCACTGAAACCCATTTCTAGGAGTTGATAACTTACCTTCTGTTTGTTAAGGTAATCCCCTTTATGAAGAATACCCAGCACTCCCATCAAGATCACCTAAAACATTAAAGGTCCTAACCTGTCATAATGGTATATTTTTATTTTTTTTCTATTATTTATCTCATATTATCAAGTTTTAAGCTTTTACATCTATAATAACCTTACAGCCATACACGGTGACCATTTAAATGATTTTAATTTGTAAAAAAAAATTAACAAATAAACATGTGCCAAATTTGACGAGACTAAGATTTACAATATACATACATATATCTGTTTTACTATGTATTCTATTGTCCTGGTAATTTTTAATTATTTTATATTTTCTTTCTGTTTATTTTTTGCATGATTTGGCTGTTTACATTAATCTTTTATAGCTTCTATATTAATCCTTAGTGTTGAGAACCTAGGTATATACTCACCAAACCGCTTGTTAAAATTAGCAGATATTGATGCCAGTGACTGCAGAGGACCATGCTGGCTATGACAGAGGTAGCGAGGAGAAAGCCCGTGATGATAAAGTAGTACGACCAGGGCCTCTCCTTACTGACGCGTCGCACAATGTCATTTTTCGAGATCTTGCCTCTGGAAAGTTTATGAAGTTTCTTCTCCGCTGCATAAGCCCTTCTTTGTCGCTTCATTTCTTTCTCGTCCAGAAGCTTTCCATCGCCGCTTTTGTGTCTCTTTTTGCGTTTTTTAGTGGCGAGATCATGTTTAGAATTTTGGTTGGTGTGCTCCTCCATGTTTTCTTCTACTACCTGAGGGTTGACTTCGTCGGGTGATGGGGACGCCGGGACTGACGTAGCGTCTTGGGGACACGCCTCACGTTGGAAGTCCTGCTCGGTATTTGAATCACTTCTCTCTTTCCTCCTTTCCTCTGCGCTATCCGCTTTTGAGCGATGTTTACTCTCAGCCGCATATGCCCTTCTTTGTCGTTTCATTTCCTTCCCGTCCGGCAGCTTTCCATCACCGTGTTTGTGTCTCTTTTTGCGTTTCTTGGCGGGGAGTTCATGTTTAGAATGATGGTTGGTGTGCTCCTCCATGCTTTCTTCTACTACTTGAGGGTTGAGGTCGTCGGGTTTTGCGGACGCCGGGACTGACGTAGCGTCTTGGTGACACGCCTCACGTTGGAGGTTCTGCTCTGTGTTTGCATCACGTCTCTCTTTCTTACTGTCCTCTGAGTTCTCCGCTTTTAAGAGATGTTTACTCTCTCCCGAACTCGAGGGGCCTACTCCTGTCTCCCCTGTGTTTTCAGTTGGTCCACTGCCCGCTTCACTGGGTTCCGTGCTGAGATCTATGGTCACATCCATTTTTTCTTGACTTTTTGTCACCGGTCACTTTACTGAAGATACAAACAAAAATAAAAATATTTAAAATC
Source organism: Sipunculus nudus (assembly GCA_026874595.1). Taxonomy (NCBI): domain Eukaryota; kingdom Metazoa; phylum Annelida; class Sipuncula; order Golfingiida; family Sipunculidae; genus Sipunculus; species Sipunculus nudus. Next base: position 52,406,895 of record CM049312.1, read on the forward strand.
TTTTTAATCCAGTGGCAAAAGCCAAGCCAGTTAAAATAGTACCAGGCCAAGCCACATGATGGCTTAATTGATAACTAATCGTCAATGTCGATCTTGTTCTCTGGCGCGTATTTTCGATCCTCATGTTCTCATGGTTATATCAACCGTGATCGACATTCAACAAATAATATGATGCGAAGAGATATCACGGATAGAGTACTATGTTTCTCTGTCTCGTCTTGGTAAGATTTATTTTCTATGTACCTGTTTTAATCCTAATCGAATCTAAATTATATTTACCACAAAAGAACATACTTCCAATTCTTCCTATAGTTCTCTGACATTTAATTAAGGATTTATATAGTGCATTGCATTCATAATTAGCTGCATGATAAATTACATGTTACAAACGTTATTGACAAATCTTTTTTTTATATAACTTCATTTAAATAAGTAGCAACTCCATTTAGTTTCATGTTTGATGGTAGTAATTTATAAAAACTTGATATTTAAATAATAAAACTTCCAAATAGGAAACATCGTGCGAGCTTTATGAAAAATATGCAACAAAGTAACGTGATAAGGCATCAGAAATAACTCCTCGAATTCTCTTCTTTGTAACTATAGTCGTGATATAACATTAGTAATCATTAGTTTAATATTTCCTTCCATTTAATCTTTTTCTTGATTTCTAAAAATTATAAAAGTGTTTTATCATTTAATGATAATTTACAGACGTTAAATAACACGATAATTCATTATTTAAAGTACGAGCTATGAAAGTTTTTTTTTGCCATTTTCAAAAATGCTTTTATCATTTGTAAATGGTATAGTTGAACATTAACATTGGCATTCACATATCACAAAAACGTAAAGGTCTCAGCATCAAGAGAAACCACACTTAAGGCAAAAAAAATAAAAGGTATGGTTCTCAGGCACCGCCCGCATCAATTTTAAACCCCCGCATCAAAAATTTTTATTTTGATTTTCCAAAGTAAGTTACCAATTTTGAGCTACAGCCGCTCAGACATATTCTTTCAAGAAGATAAAATCATACACGTTCCTTTGTTATGTAGTACTTTTACTTGTTTAGCAAAATAAATCTGTTATTATCATGCTTTTCCCTTATCATTTTACATTTTTTTATTGGAAACATACCAAAAAATTACAAAATAAAAAAAAAAAAACCGTCCGCCCGCATTGATTTCTGAAAAAAGTGCCTGAGAACCATACCTTTTTTTATTTATGCCTAAGTTCTTATATTTTTAGAAAATCTGGTTACATGTTATGAAAAATACTGGAATCTGTTCTGTAAAGGTCTATAAAACAACTATATGAACTTCCCAGAAAAACACCATATAATCGTTTTGACGATGGATTATCATGCCAAACAATTTCAAAGGCTTATAATTTTTACAATCTGTAACTAACACATTGAAAAGTTTAATTTCGTTAAACATTACTGTTACTTGTAAATATTACTCAAGCCCTGTATAAGAAAAGAATATGAAATGACTTGTGCTTCTGTACATAAAGATATATGCAGAGAAGGTACAAGGGCTTAATTACAGGTATGATCTAAGCTAGATCAATTATTTTGGGAATTTTACCGCAGTTAACACGGCTGTGTGCCTGTGAAAGCTTGTCTTGTTAATATATAGATCATTCTAGGCCATAATATTCACACTGTTTTCAGAAGTGACCGAAGAACTAGTAACGTGGTGTCCACGTGATTATGTGACTCATACTGCAATAGACATGCCTGTGTGAACTGAATGTAGACGTACCAGGTGACACCCGCATCTGCGGAACTCAGACGGTTGTTTGTGACAACAGAGGCCATGTCACCCTCTCTCCGCTACCAGAGCTTTCGTATATGCATGTTACTTAAACACACTGTCCACAAAGCCCAAACGTTAGAGTCGCCCGAATGTTACACGGACTGACCGCGCATGGTTTCTTTGTTGATATATATACACACATACATACATACATACATACATGACGATATGCAGGAGTATATATATATATATGCTCGCGTCGTCATTATAGCCCCTTTCACTTGTTGTTTGTCCTGTATTAGCCTACTTAGTAAGCCTCCCAGTAGAGACGGACACTGTCTAGTCCTGTATGTGCACAAGTTCATGGATTGTTTGGAAATAATTGCATATATATATATATATATATATATATATATATATATATATATATATATATATTTAGAGAGAGAGAGAGAGAGAGAGAGAGAGAGAAATAAACAGAAAGAGAGAGACAGAGCGAGAGAGAGAGTTGGGGGAGGGGGGAGGGTGGGGGAGGGTACACTGACTGAACTGGAAAGCCTTTTTCCTGGTACATAAAAAAAATGAGAAAACACTTACCCTGACACAGTAGGTCTTAAGAGACGGTTTAGCTGACACTGTCATACCACAGTGGCAACGTTTAAACAAAGACATCCGCGTCCAACCTGACTTCTTGTTATATATGACTATCATGCCATTAACAGTTCCATATTGGGGGAGGGTGGGGGAGGGTACACTGACTGAACTGGAAAGCCTTTTTCACGGAACATAAAAAAAATGAGAAAAACACTTACCCTGACACAGTAGGTCTTAAGAGACGGTTCAGCTGACACTGTCATACCACAGTAGCTACGTTTAAACAAAGACATCCGCGCCCCACCTGACTTCTTGTTATATATGACTATCATGGCATTAACAGTTCCATGGGTCTCGCTGTCTGGGGATATCACGTTTTGGGGGATATTAAAGCACGTGACACATTAACATACTGTGTTGTTCGGCCAACAAAGGGGCGAGATTCACGGGGCGGCTTCGGTGCAATCTCCGTACTCACTGGACCGTGTCCATATGTTGTTGGTACAGGCGAACGCTCCCCGGCCTGGCAGCTGTGTCAAAATAACGTTAAATCTAACTAGTCCTGGCAACGTGAACGTTTATCATCAGCCGGTATTTGGCCGGAAACTCCCACTAGTAAACGGCCTATTTTATAAAACAAAAACTCTCCATAACTGGCCATCTTATTAAAATATTCTTCAATAAAAAACAATAAATTCATTAGAATTATTATTGTTTTTATCAGTTAATTGAGGAATCTACCAAAATATCTCTGCATGCGTATAATTTGTCACAGGTTCAAGTACGTACGTAGTAGTGTTAAAATGATGGAATATTTTCCAGGTATGTTGTGTATTTGAATAGGATAGAAATATGTGGGGACAATAGCCGTGGTATCCTTTGAAGCACTAGAAAATTTGACGTTCTTGCGCTTGCACTGCTTTATGCGGGGAGGGTTTTCCATGGGCCGAGTTAATATGGGTAGAGGTCAGTGGCTTTAGTCTGATAGATGACGTTGCTAGACTCTTCGCGAAATAATGTCATATTGTCAGGATTTATGCAGAAATAAGAAAAATGACCCCGTTAGGACACACGGGCGTTACAACCTGTACTTAGGACTCATGTACAATCGGGAGGACTGAGGACTCTTGTACAATATGAATCCGAGGTGCAGTGCCATAGACAACCATCCGTAATAAGGACTCGTGCATACTATCGAGCCGAACCATCCGTATTGGGGATTCGTGTATAATAATGAGCTGAGGTGCACTTTTAAAGACAACCCTCCACAGTGATACTGAGGACTCGTGTCCCCTGAGGGACCGAGGTGGCATTTGCAGTATCATAGACAGCCATCTGTGCTGACGATATATGGCGAAGAGCCGATTTGCACTCTCATTAAAAAAATAGACGCACAGGGGACTATGAAGATATTTATGTATAATGACGAATCATTTTAAACGATTAACATCCTCTGTAATAAATAGAGATTTAAAGAGACCCTTAACCCCAGCTTTTGCCAGTCTGACTCAGAAGAAATTCGCTAGTGATTGGCAACATGTAGGCCATAGTGATTTATTCGGCTTTCAGAGGAGATCAATTGTCTAGGTGTGAAGGTTTCAGTGTATGTATGACCTACTAACAGAAGGATGATGGAAGGACACACCCATTTCTATGGTGCAAATGTTCTCATTCAGCTGAGCTTGTATAACTCACGTAATGACGCGTATCAAATGACGGTAGATTATCATTAGTTCTCTACAGTTACTATTTTCTTGTTATGCGCCCGATGTAATGCTGATTGCCTGGTACACAGCTGGTCGTCAAGGAAACCATGCATTGGACTGTGTGGTTTCAGTTATGAAAAACTTATGTTTTCTTCAGCAGAGGATGTAGTCAGGGAGGTTGCACAGTAAGTGTAACAAATATTAAATCTGTAAGTATGAAAAGCAAAACTTTTGTCAACAATTGTTTAAAAGAAAGAAAACTTGTGAAATAAATAATAGAAATTGTCAGAATATTCTACATACTCTATTTACCTTTATACGGAAAAGTCTCCAAATCACGACCACCTTTAGGACCTTGCTGAAGTGGACGGTTTTTCGAGGTGGTCGTCGATGCGAAGAAGAATCGGGACTGTAAACAAGTGTTCGTTATTTGAGGTGGTCGCCTAACAAACGGTGGTCGTTTAACAAACCTATAGTGGACCCTCTGCCATAGTTATTAATAAAATTCTCACAATGACTTTCATTTCTTTCACTCCGTTTTAGAAGAACTGAAAGTCCCCCCCCCCCCCCCCCCCCGGAAAACATGCACATTCTGATACACACAAGGCACAAACGATCAGCCACTCCGATTCGACAATTACAGTATATAATATATAACAACTCTAATGAAACTGCTTCACATTATCTCCAACCTCTCATCTCCAATGGTCCTATCACTAGCCATCAAAATACAGTGGAATCTGTCTGAAAGACCATCTGCCTATTAAGACCACCTTTGAATGACGTAAAAGCATTGACATTGGTTATAACTGATCTGTCAAATAAGACCACCTGTGAATTAAGACCACTTTTGGCAAGTCCCACAGGTGGTCTTCATCAAATGCAAGTTTCACTGTTTTCCTCCTTGAAACTATGATGGCCAAACACTCCTTCTCGATAACGGATGATACACTTTAATTCTTTTTGGACAACCGACTCAGCGAGTCTTAAACCGACTTCTTCCTCGTTTCTTCATCTGTATATTAAACCATGACGCAAGCCGAAACGTAAGCAAACCCTGTGATATAAGACGCCTCTAAGCGTCATAGGTTAAGTCTTGATGTTAAGTCTTTCCAGAAGAATCCAGCTCCTTCAAAATGAACAACATACGCAACCAACCTGATGATACAAAAACATTCTACGGAGTGATGTGTTAAAAAAAAATAAAAGCATTAATATTCTATCCTGTTCGTACAACAATATCAACACATTCACATGAACATTATATATCTTAATCATGCCTGACTAATCACACTACAATACAGTGCTCGAATAGATTTATTAATTTAAACTATAACATTTTTTTAATAATCACATGTGATATTACACATACTAATTGGAATCATGCATAAAAAAAGTTTATAAAGGTTTTGAGACATGAATCCCTCCCCATTAAAAAAAATTAATGCATTTTAATTTGATACTGGGAAATCAATCTGAAACGCAATGTAAAAGCATCAATATTTATTTTGTTACGGTGATATGATATAAGACACATATATTAACAATAAACTTAATAATTTGTTAACTATCTCTATCTGTAGCTAGGTTATCAATATCTTTCTTTTATATATAAGTGCCACTATTATATTCAAATAGCATAGTGGCTCATTAAATAAGCACAACGCAAAATATTCAATCGATTATACGGGGTACAATCCCAGCATCAACTAGGAAAATTAAGTTTGTTAGTGACTATTATGAGATTGTTCAGGGGCCTTTTTAATCAGCACTGTTCAGTTGACGGCGTCACGGAGAACTAAAACTCTTGAAAATGTAATGTTTGATAATAATTTATCTAATATATTTTGAATGTTTCGGGATACCCTTGCAGTGATACAAACATTACAAACGTTACACGAGTATTGGTCTACGTATACGTGACTTAATTTAACGCGGCACTGTAACGGCGATAGCAAGCGAGCAAGCATTTTGCAAATAGAACTTCATTTATTCGACTGATATCACAGATCTTTTTCCACGTAAACAACCTATGTGAACTTAACTGCCAACACAAAGAAACGCTTACACTTAGATTTCAAGGTATATTTTGTATCTATAAAATATATGACCTACTATTAGTCAATGATCACCGAACTACATGATTATGCTAAATTTTGCATTCTTTTTCACATGTGCGGTCAAGGATTTATATTATTATTATAAGTGTGAATTTACAAAAACAGGGCTGGTGATAGTAATACGCTCCGCATTTGCCCCTTTAATGGACATACATTTTATCCCGGTTACAGGACCTGTACTTACACGCGGTAAGACACGTGCTTACACGCGGACATCTCATGATGTTAAAAACAAGACATTTTTTTCACAAAAATGATCTTTGTATCAATCATAAAACATAAAACACTTCTATTTTCTATTTATTCAACTTCTATTTTTCTTGAATATCCTGTAATTTCTAATTATGATGCGATTTATTTAAAACTGGCAGTTTTTTTACAAAACATTCCATACAATTTATTAAAATGCCATCTTAAAATCAGCCCTTCAGATTTTCCATAAAACAGATTTTTAATTTCTTACAAAAAGATATGTAATAATTTAAAATTTAAAAAAATTGTTCTAGAAATATTTATATTTTATATGTGAGAGCGAGCGCAATGAAGTGGAGGCACACTTGTGGAGGCTCTCCATATATTATTTGTCAAATTATTCAGAGTTACATTTAGTTCTTAGAGCTGACTTTCGGCAGAGTAGAAGGTGAAGTGATGGTGAACAGGAAGATTATGTTCCATATAACTGTCTATTATTTTAATTAAAGTTCTAGTAGTTATCCATCTTTGGAATTGTTTTTATATGTGAGCGCTCAACCATGGCATTCACGTACACCAGACAGGCATTGGTGAATATTCGCACAGAGTGTCCCAGCAACTCAGAGGATTAGAAAACACAGTACACTTGTCCGTGCAGAGGCCTTATGTAACCCTGAAGGAGACGGACAAAAGCAGGTCAAAGAGTATGCAGACCTGTTAAGGTGGCAAGACTGGTCCCTCCGCCCGACCTGACGTTTTTCCTTTGCATTGAACAATCTAATGCTTTAGTACCCCCTTATGTATACATTTTCGGAAAGCTAAGAAAATTCTCTACAATTTGGTGATAATTAACTTTGTTTCCGAGTAAAATGTTTGAATTTATAAGAATTTTAATTTGATTTTAATATTTAACAATAAAAAAAATTTATTCCAGCACAACTAAAGCAGATACAGAATATCTTCTTAAATGAATAAAAAATTTAGATAAAAATCCCCAGAGTTTTTTTGTGAGTTAAGTTTAAAGATGCCAACGATTTTACAGATTATTTAATTTTGAAATCTTCACTGTTTTGGGTAACAGGACTCATTATTACCACAATAACAGCTGGTATCACAAAGAGTCTGGCTCTAACCCATTGAACCTTATACAAGATCTCTCTACCCGAGTGGGCCAAGAACAGATAGCAAATGCCCAGGTTAGTCACATTCCTGTCATGACCGATATGAAGATGAAAAGGAAGTTTCTAGAGCACACCATGAATTATTACAATCAGTGCCTGATGTACCTAAAACCAACAGAGAAATGAGAATAAACTTTACTGTAATACCAGGTCTATTAGAAACAAAACTTCCGAGATTCTTCATCATGTCCTAAAATAAGATTGACATCAGTGCTTTGACAGAATCCTGGATTAAAGAAGATGATCAATTATGTATCAGTTATCATCACAAGTTTGAGTGTATTGGTCGGTAAGATCGTATTGGTGGTGGTACTGCAATTCTATTCAATCCTGATCTTGACATCAGGTTGTGTAACAGTGGAGAAATGGATTCTTTTGAGTTTTCCATAAGAAAGTAAACAATAAACATCTGCCATGCCATCTTGTTATCATATATCGTCCGCCTTATAGTGAGAAGCACAATGTAACTGTTTCATGCTTTTTGAGGGAATTGCCTGAGTTTTTGAGTATTTTCCAAGAAAATTATCCAAATGTGATCTTTGCAGGTGACATCAACATCCATTTTATTGATCAGGGTGATATTACCAAGTGTTCTTTTGACGAGGTGTTACACAGTTTTGGTTTGACACAGCACGTTTCCTGCCCGTCACACTAAGGTGGTCATATGATGGATTTTATCATCACTGGTGATAATAGTGAGATTCAGGTTAGCAAACCTAAACCTGATTTCTTTATATTATATCTGACCAGTGCTTTGTTTCGGCTAGTCTGTTCATCCCAAAACCTGAAGCTGTTGATGAAACAATCGGTTTCAAAATACTTAAAAAGATTGACAAAGCAGCGTTCTCCAAAGACCTTCTTGAATGTGTAAATACTTTGCTAAATATGGAATTCAATGATATAAATTCAGTGACTGAATCAAAGGATAAGTCTCTGCGGAGTGTATTGGATATGCATGCCTCAGTAAAACAGAAAAAAAAGTTCTCTTCAAGAAAAAAAGGTGCCCTGGTTCACTGAAAAAGAACTACAACTGAAACGAGGCAGACGTCGTTTAGAACTTAAATTGAGATCATCAGGCAACAAATGTGACTGGACAAATAACAAGAATACATACAATATATATAAAACACTAAAAACATCAAAATGCTATCATGTGAATACACTAATAAACAATTGCATTGCAAAGGTGCAATCAGCTGTTAATTTCCCAGATGCACCCTCAGAGGAAAGTTTAGCTCAGCAATTTGTAGACTACTTCTTCATGAAAATCGTCAATATCCGGAAGGAATTGGATGGATTTGACAGATACATTCCTGGCTTTTCAGTGGGCAACGCCTTCACATATTTCACAGTATGTTAAAGATTGTGAATGACATTCTTTGGGAAGTGAACGGAAGCAAGTCACCAGCCTCATCACCAATGATCTTAGTGCTGCTTTTGATACTCTCGACCATGACACCCTCCTTTCTGTACTTAATCAGTGTTTTGTGATCCGAAGAGATGCTTTGCAGTGGTGTAAATCTTATCTGCTCCCCAGTTAAAATGATCACCACGTGATCTGCCGTTCTCAGTTCCTCAGTTGTACAGTTTATGCCAGCACACTGCAACATGTCTTAACAAAATTTCAGTTAAATGTAAGTGGGTATACTGATGACCATGCCATAAACAATTCCTTCAAAAGTGGCAAGCACTCAGAAGAGCTGGCCACTTTAGAAAAACAGCAGAACTGTCTTCTGTCTGTAAAATCCTAGATGTCACAGAACAGATTAAAAATGAATCATGACAAAACGGAATTCATATACTGATTAGTCATAGTTCACAGCTCTCCAAGTGCAAGTCATCCTATATCATGGTTGGAGCTACTCATGTTAAGAAATGTGATGATATAAAATATCCTGGAATTTGGACAGACAAGGAACTAAATTTAAAAAAAAAATCTAATAATAAAAAAAAGAAAAGTAACTGCTTTAAATCTCAGAAATATTTTGCTATTGAGAAAGTATCTGGGTACAGATTATTGTAAAACACTTGTGCAGGCATTAGTTATGTCGCACTTTGAATATTGCAATGCCATATTTTACAGATATACCAGCTTTCAACCTCAAGCCGGCACAGCAAATACAGAACTCTGCAGCCTAAGTAGTGTTATATTAGGTAGATGAAAGTTCGACAGTGCACCTGATGCCCTTAACGGCCTGCATTGGTTACCAGTTCGTCAAAGATGTAAATTCAAACTTCTGTCGATGGTCTTTAAACGCCTACATGGACTAAATATAGTCAAATGAACCCTATTGTTCCAAAAACAATTCGCAAAACTTTCCCATCTCGTAGCTTTTCAGTTGCTGGGCCACGCTATTGGAATAAACTACCTGCAGACATTAAGAAACGTTACAATAAAGAACTTTTTTGGATAAAAATCAAAATATATCTATTCAGAGAACATTTTAATTCTTCATAATATTTTTATGTCTCTTTTAATTCATTAATATGATTTTAATTTCTTTGTTAAAAGTCAATCGAGCTAGCATTTAAAAAAGTTCTAGATGTTTAGATATTTTATGGTTTTACTATGATGCTAAGGTTATTAGATATATATGTATATTTTTTATTCATTCCACACTTTTACTGTTCAGCGCCTTAGAATGTTTTTAACACTATAGGAGCGCTTTATAAATGAATGAATGTAATGTAATGTAATTTGAAAAAAAAAATACCTTGACTAAAGGACAAATAATAAACATCATTTTGTACTAAAATTGCATGTTTTTATTTTAGTGTAAACTGTGATACAGAAAACTTAACCAATACACCCTTAAATGTGAAGGGCTGACTGGTGATCCCCATACATTCATACATTAAATGCAAACGACTGTTTTGTCGCGGCTGTAAAGTATTCTGAATTTAAGGCATGCATACACTTGATATATATATATATATATATATATATATATATATATATATATATATATATATATATATATATATATATAATACGGTATGTTTACCGTCAGTCAATGAATGAAAAAAAAGTGGGCCTTGGGCCATGACGCTCAGCTGAATCCAACACACTACTAAAGGCCATAGCACAGAATATAGGTCATAGGTGACCTAATTAATGTAGTTTATAGTCTGATATCACTGCAATGTCAGTCTCTTCGGATTTTACACTTTGCCTTCCTGGTATTTCAAGCCTGTTCATGTTTGTAACTTTTCTTAGCTCCCTGAGCAGCCTTCAACTCAATCAGCCATATCAGGCGCTAGAAGGCTATTCGTTCTTCATTTGCTGCCACTCAAGTTTGCCAAAAATATCCATTCACTCCTGGGTCGAGATAGCGCACCCTTGTGGTAAAGACTTGGCCAGGAGTCTTATACTCTATAACCCAGACGGCGGTCAAACGGGACGCGAACCCACAGCTGTGCGGTCACATGTCCAGCGCCCTGACCATTTCGCCACCACGCTCCACAATTACTTATCAAATATTCTAGGACATAATTTCATTGTGTGTTTAAAAGGGAGATGGAGGATCACCTATCTGTATTACAAACTGAAACATGAAGGATTTTATTGTATTATAACAACTAAAAATTAATGGTTAAATTGCTGGCAATGGAAAACATAAAATGCATAATACCATCACTTGATGATTACGAACAAATGAGTTTTCGACCACGGCCTTTTCTTACACACTTTACACACATATAGCCTATATGAACTAAACAAGAAATGCTTTCAATTTGTAATGAGTGCAGGTAACATACACGAGCCAGCCATCACTGGACTACATGATTGTCTTTAATTTGCATTCTGTTTAATATGCGAGTTCAGGGTAAAAATCATATGTAATGAGACTTCTTTTTAGAGCATAATTTTATGATAAATTACAGGGATAGTAATAGTGACATGTTTTCAGTTTACCCCGGTTAGTGGACTGCACCTTTTACCCTTGTTAAAGGACTGCATGGGTTTAGACGCGGCCGCCGCGTGCATGACGCCAGAAAGTCGTAACAATTCCCCACAATAACCAATACGTAACCTTCAAGGAAATAAAATCAAAATCAATTTTTATTAAATAAACTATTGATAATAAGTTATAAGATTAACTTCGGGTTTGCGCGTTCTTGTAATCTGGTTTCGCCTTCTGATCTCCTTGCATTGATCAAATGTCACTAACGTTTCGTTGCGGCTATAGTATTGGTATTCTGAATTTAATTAAGCAGTGACAGTTTATACCGTGTTTTGCAAAACCATACAAAATATAAAACATACTTATAAAATATCTTAATCAACTAGTCTAGGACATTCTCTTAATACCGTGTGTAAACGTGATTTGGAGCCGGGACCACCTTTTTACAAACTGAATAATGTATTGTTTTATTACTAACTCATCATTGTTGAATTTTTAGCAATGGAAACATAAAATTGATGATACCATAAACATGATGATAACAAACAAATGAGTTTTCAGCTATAATCTCGGCCGATGAGTACAATTTGTGTTACTATATGACCAAATGACCAAATGAGAGACGATAAAAAAGTGTTTAGGATTTATATACTGAATGTTTTTGCAGGGTTTGTGTCAAAAATCATTTATATTTTAGGTAGTGAAGGTGTATTCAAAATATCATTTATTTAATGTATTCAAGGGGTTATAACGAAATATTAACTTTATGTCCTTAAGGTGTTAAAGACAAAATCATTTATTTGGTATTTTTAAGATTTATTGTGCTTAATGTAAAAAATGACCTTGGGACAGGACCAGCCTGATGATATTATATATAAAGGGTTGTTAGATGCGACAAGTATGCTTACTAGCGAGCAAGCTTTTTTCTTATATATATATATATATATATATATATATATATATATATATATATATATATATATATATATATAACGGGCACAGAGTGTCAAAGGGTAAATATTATAAGAAATGTGTAGTGGAATATTATAAGAAAAAAAAATGAAATTTCAAAAATGAAATACAGAACCTTACCTTGGCTGTAATACCTGTGAATAATATGAAGCATTATGTATTAGTGGAATCTTGTGTTTTGTGTCAAAGATTGTAACGTCGAGATCAGCAGACTGAACAAAGCAGCTTGGCATAAAGATTAACCTTATATGAGCGATGCAGCTAGCCACAAAAAAAAAACAAAAAACGTCGTACTAACATTGTAGAAGAATTGAGATTTTTAGAGTGGGCCATCAATTAATTATACCCATAATAATATGAGAACGGAACATGTGATATAAAAGTGGACTCATACAACTATCTTTAAACTTGTGTATGCATCTATGACATGTGGAAGAGGCTTTAACACTGGAGTACAAAGGAGAAGTTATGAAAAGATTCGTTGAGGACATTTTGTTTGAATGGACTATGATATAAGTAGAAAACTCATTGAACATTGTTTGATTAATGACTGGTATAAGTAATTTACTCCTGTGACCCATAAGAGATAAGCTATGTATACGCATTTTATTTAATTTAACATCGATCAATTTCGTACCAGCGTGGTGTATGTAAAAAAGATGGATCCCAGGGGGGAGGGGGAGGTTAAAATCAAAACATTACTGTCACTTGTCAATCAAAATTTACAATGTTCAATGTACATTAACATGACAGATATAATAGATATGTAGATAATGGATGAAAGACAATGGATAAAACTACTCAATTAAGATAAAAGACTCCGACCACATTTCACAATAATCCATTTATTAAAGCTGGAATAATATTTTAGTTTGGCTCAAAACACACCAACTGTTGTGAAACGTTTTAATGACCTTTTGAAGAAATAGTTGATGATAAGTTTATCTACAGGACTATAATGCAAAATTCTCTATTAACAAGGGACCCATTGGTCACGGCGCTCAGCTGCTATATATATAATCAAAAAATATGACTGGGGAGGATTGTTATTCTTATTGTCCAGGCACCCCCTATTGGCGCCCGCCTCGTACCAATCCCGGCCACAGCGTCTAATGTCGAAATGTTTAAGTAAGGGACATTTTCTGCGACATTTCGGAAGGCTCGGGGGGGGGGGGGTGTACCGTACCTCGAGTGTATACTTTTATAAGAATTAAAACACAAATATTATTTCATAAATATGAAATGTTTCATTCATATCCATCCTTTTACTTGACTTTTCGCTGATGTCAGCTCTTCCATCAGAATGCCGCTCGGTCCCTATGAGTGCTCCTGGATCTCGCACGATGTTCCTCTCAGTACTCCACGTCCCCAACACTCTGGAATTGCTTATAGACTTATATAAGGTATCCCTTGGCTTTTCGCGCTCGTGTCGCGGCATTTTGGGGACGTGGAGTTGTTCCCCATACGAGTGACTGAAGAGGGGCTGGGTAGATCCTAGGTGTGACATGGTCTCATAAAAACTTTAACAAAAGCTACAGTTTTTGTTCAATTTCTTTGAACTTTCAAAATCAACAAGCTGAAATCCTTATGTGTGCATGATATGAAAATTATATCAACAGTGCTTACAGGAAACAAATGCGCTATGGTCAAAGCTGGGCAAAATTTAAGGTACTTATTTTCAGGGTTGGGGCCAATTATATTGAAAAGTAATCATTACAATTACAATTACTTCTAAAAATTCCAATTACAATTACAATTACAAATAACTTAAATTTGACAAAGTAATGATTAAATTACAATTACTTTGAAAAGAAATTAATTACATTCAATTACTTTATAAAAAATATAATATACAGAGGCATGGTCATGATGTAAAATATCATGACAGAAAGGCCAACTGGTTAAATTTATGAAAGGAAAAACTGCAAACAATACATATCCAGTCTGGTGTCATATATTAAAGTGCACAATAGCTATACTAATGATAATATATCGATCATTACATAATGTTCAATTTTACACTTTTTTTTACTCTTATGGAAAGGCAAAACTGGTTTTCATTATCATATATGAATATTGCTTGTATTGTTTATAGTATCAGGGATTGAAATATTTGCTGAATAAGTATTTTGACAAAAAATAGAGATATCTGATAGCACATTTGGATAAACTTTATTTTAAACATATTATCTTGAAGTCATTTGTGGAAAAAAATTCATCCAATTTTCTTTTATCACACATTATCCTTTATCAGACAAAATGTCTTGCTTCTTGATAACACTGGCATGTGCCAGTTAGAGCACATGTGAAAATAATTGTTCCAGGTTTAAACCTCTGATGATGAAAAATCTTATTAGAAACTAACTTAATCCTATACAGTAAACCTACACATTTATCAACTCATAAATCCTAATTTCTTTACTATCAACGCTGATTAAAGTTATGTCATAAACATTGGAGTTGAATTTTAAATACAATGTGATTTCACAAACTCATTGGTGTAAACATTTCATGTGAATAATTTATATTAATATATTCATGCATTCATGCTGAATATATGATATATTACAATTTGATGGAATGAAATTATTTATAGGAAAGGGTAATGAAAATCAAGTGCATTCACAATGGTCATCTTTTAATGTATGATAGGTAGTAAAGTCAGTATACACTGCCCAGAGTCTCTGGGCACAGAAAACAGTGTAGACTGTTCAAATGTAAGAGCCAGGAAACTGAGACAGCCTTGCTATCTTGATACCTATATGTATTTACCTCATGGGCCATTGACTTGAGGTAATTTTGATATCAGCCTTCCAAGATCATTAGCCTCTTTTGTTCCTGTGACTCTCTCAGTGTCTGCTAATTAGCAGATAAACACTGACGTAATCAGATCAGTATGAGTGTGTTCCAACTGCGATATCATAGCTTACAATCCTGACCCAAAAGGGTTTTGATAAACAGTGCAAAGGAATGAGGTATAAGGTATGATGCTCTATCATGAATTTGGAAAGTAATTGGAAAGAAATTGAGAAGTACTTGAAATTACACCTATTTTTTACCCTTGTAATCATTACAATTACAATTACTTGTAATTGAATTTTGTTCAATTACAAATTACATTCAATTACTTGAAAATTGTAATTAATTACAGGTAATTACAATTACACATAACAATTAACCCCAACCCTGCTTATTTTATATTTATGCTAATAACTTATAAAATTGGAAAAATCCTGATCTAATTTTGAATATACAAAGTCTTGAATCTTGATTAAATATTGTTATATCCCTGAAAAAAGTCTTTAGCTTCAGCAATTCTCAAGTTAATGGAGTAAATATATTTCCTGAATTTTTACAAAGTGCATTATATTTGGGCCCATAACTTTACAAAATATTGAACTAATTTCTGATATGTACATAGGAAATATATAGAGGAATAGATTTATTAAAAATGATTAATATCGGGTCAGTGGTTTTGATATTATTAAGTCTTGAAGTGCGACAATGGTTTGAATGGAAAATTTAGGGTTTTCCTTAATATCTCAAAGGAACGAAGTCGTTGTGACTCAATTTTCGGTATGGTAGGATATTTTGGGGACATCTAACTGTATGCCGAATTTCAGATTCGTAGGTCCAACAGTTTCAAAATGTGCCCTGTTAACGGACGTCGGACAAAGGACCATGACTATAGCTCAGATAACTTTTAGTCAGCTGAGCTAAAAGCTTTGGAGGCTGAACGTTCGTTCTGGCTAATAGGATACAAGCGTTAATGACATAGAACCTGCGTTATTTTGATTTCAATATACTGTATACTATTTTTTTTTTTAAATTGAACACGAAGAAACCAGACTTTCAAGGGATAAAAAAATGTTTCCATCCCCTCAAGCCGCAGAATGTAGGCTCATGTTCTAGGAAATCTTTTAAGATCCGCCTGGGTGTCACGTTTAGAAGCGTTTTTTAGGCCTATCGTAATTCGTATAAGCTTAATATTTGTGTCCTGCTCAGGAGGGAATGGAGAATTTATAGAGCCCGCACCCGCTCAGCACAACAAGCCTTTCCATACACGGTTGAAATCCAACAAGTGTATTACCGTTGTCCCCTTTCCATACGTGCGGACTCAGCAGTGCTGGATTTCTGAGGGGGCCCGCATGCGGATGCTACATGTATATATCAGTAGCAGGTATATGTCCTTGTCTTTGAAGAGAAAAAGGAGCTGATAGAGCTTATTAGACTGCATTAAAAAATATGGGACCAGTCTTCATTGAGAAACGGCCCGGGGCCAGCTGTAATTAGAGTGTGACAGGAAATAGCCCTCATTTAAGCCTAGCTGGTGAGATACGATATTACTCAGCTTCAATCTGCCTCATCAGTTAGTATAAATGTTTACACTGAATATTGTATATGCGTTTATCCCAACTAATGGGTCACCCGCATGCGGGGACCCGCACATATGGAAAGGGACTCTCCGCATGCCGGGTCCCGCGCGGGTAAAATTCCGCATGTATGGAAAGGCACCCATAAGCCCACAACCGCCCCGCACTTGGAGAAAACCCGCAACACACCTACCTGCATCTACCCAGCACATCTAACTTTCAAGCCGCACCCGCACACATTTTCACAAAACAATATCAGCCCGCTTTCAGCCCGCAGATCAACATAAACATATATTAAGATTTCTCATAATTACAATAATGAATGACCATCCTATGTGACTTGTGACATTATTATGTTTTACTAATGGTATGAATCTATTTTTATTATCTATATAATTAATACGAAGTTGTTTTTCTTCTAGACAAAGGTTTACCTGCTTCCGTTCTGATTTGGCCTTCGAAATTCGGCACACGTACCGGCGGTGCGCTCTTCTTAGACAAGTATTTTTTTGCGGGATTATGCCCGATTAAGCTGTATAATTAATACTTTTAATATTCCCCCATAGGTGCCCCTATTTCCACGCCTGTCACATTTTTTCAAGAGGCGCCTGAGGGATTTTCCGGAATTTCGAGCTAACTGGCCACAGAGCGTATTGTGCAATTCGCGGTCACAGATTCACTCTAATCCTCATTGATCCCAATACTTCCCTCAAGAGGAAGTAAAGCTCTTAAAAGACCACATGTCTGCGTTTTCAATGCGTTCTGCAGGTTCCTAAAAACCTCCACCAGAACCTCCTTATCAGTCATGCGTTCAAGTGTACACTTTTCATATACATTCAATGTCACGCTTCATCGACCCGGTTTTACCTTCACCTTCACCTTTCACCTTTACCTGACCCTCTGCAAATTTTCTGAAAAATCCGGATATACCTTTCTACGTTAATTTTAATTAAGACAAAACAACGAACCAAGGCTGAAGTTATTTCTTTGCCACGGACTTGCACAGACAGATGTAAACCTGTCGTTTACCTTGGAGCATCATCAGTTTCCGATCAACCTAATGACAGACAAACATTAATACTGTAGGAGTATATTTGCGCCCACGTTGTTTATCGGAAAAAAAAAACATTCTCACGCAAAAATAGTATTCAATGGAACCTCTCCTAGTTGGCATCTCCACAAAGTGAGGACCTCTATATAGTGGGCAGTTTTTGAAAGTCCCAATTTTTCTCGTTCTTAATATTTATGTTAAAGTCATGACCTCCATATAGTGGGCACCTCTATAAAGTGGGCAGTTTGTCCAAGTCCCAAGGGTACCCACATTAAAGAGGTTTCACTTTATCCTATAGCTGCCTCACGTCTACATCTTTGTTTGATTGATTGGATCATAGTTTGCCGTTTTTTGCGGACATTTAAGGGGAGGTTTACTGGGAAATCCTAGCACAAGGGATCTTTATATGATGAACAAAAGAATTCTGCTAAAGGAATCTTAAAAAGATATTTCGAAAATTTACAATGATGCTGTTAAGAGTTCAGGACACTCCTAAAGATATCACCCGATTGACATTTATCTTTGCATAGTGTGATAAATGTGGATAAAGGTGTTTATGAGAAATGATATTTATGTCTCAATCCAAACCAGCTTTTGCCTGGTACAAATTATTTTAACAGAGTTTTTTTTTCCAAACCGTGAATAAATGAAAAAAAATCGAGGTGAAGCTACAGACCTGCCAAAGATGAATCTATTCAAGATATAAGTTTATTTGATCTGTTCATCAGCTCTATGAATTTGCACTAAATATGGTGATGCAATATTATTCTGAAAGCAGGGTTGCATAATTCTTTATATTATTTCATGACAAGAATACTTGTTTAAATGCGCCCCATCCATTCTTCCTTATTTAGGAAGACATGCAAAGTATTTATTGAACAACGCCGGACACAAAGAAAGGCGTGACTTCCAACGTGACTGTTTCTGCCTTGTACCCTTATAAAATAAATTCCCGTGGGTTATGTTTTCTCAAGAAGAACCAATAAAAATCTGATTGGATGTTTGACCAGAATATTCTTGATCTGGTAGATGTGATTTGTGCCCCGCCAATAATTTTTAGAAGTATTAATCATACACTAGTAAATGATACCGCACTTCTGTATTCATGTTACTTGCTCCTGTGACCGAGTAGTTTAGGCTTTCAGCTCAGTGTGCTTATTGCTTGCTTGAATCTTGGAATCGTCAGGCATATGGTTCAATTTACTCAATTTCGTATACGTTTGTATCTTTTTTTGTCTGTTTGCTTGTCTGCACGCACTCTTCAGATCACACTTTCGATATTTATCAAATGTAAATATCAGTTAACCCTCGAAGCTGATTATTTTTAGCAAGATCATCCAGGAATGTACAATAAAACCTCACCTAATGATAACCTCGGGATAGCGACTTACGACCACCTTTTCATGGTAACAATTTTTTTTCGCTCTTTATACCATACATTTAAACCTCGGAATAGCAGGCACCTGGTTTTACCGTTTTACGACCACTTATTTTGGTCCCAACGAGTGACCTGAACCTTAATAAAACGACCACTTAGTACAAAATAAACATTGCTTGGCCAGGCGAAGCGGAAGGTTGAGTGCAAACCAATGATATCACTAATTAGTAAAGGGTAACAGATGAAACAAGTGCAGAGCAAAGTTCAAAGCGTGTTCACGGATGATCACACACGGCAATGAATGTTGGCGTCACAGTTTCATAACTTTTCATGAATCCTGCCGTTAGAGATATGCGTCATCAGTGGCGTCGATTTTTCTTCCAGGGTGGGGGGATGACTCGCCGACACACCCATACACACACCCACACACATATATATATATATATATATATATATATATATATATATATACACTATACACTATATCTTTTTGGCGCCTGTATGACATATTTCATATATATATATATATATATATATATATATATATATATACTTAATCACATTTCAAATATATTTCAATATAATATTTCACAGTAAACTCATAAATTGAGCATGTCCATATTCTATTCAACCCTATTTTTCATTTACATTATATATATATATATATATATATATATATATATATATATAATTCTCTGAAAAGTGGGGGGGGGGGTGATAACATTGACCATCCCCCCTTGCCAAAAAGTGGGGGGATATATACCCCCCACCCCCCACCCCTATATTGACGCCCCTGTGCGTGATACATAGACCCCTAGCTTTGATTAACTCATTGGCCATAAAAAAGATTTATGATTGGTTCATATTTAACTATCATTGAGCTAACTCTTTAGAAACTGTTTATTGGCTAAAGAAAGAGACAAAGTACTCCTGGGTTAACTCAGTATGCACCTTCCTTGTGAGGGTTGTAAGAACGTGCACTTTTTACAGCTGAGCAGATACTCTAAATCGAGTCGAATTACTGCATGTTGACTTCCAGGCTTGCCTTGAGGTGTGCTTAGATATTATTTTTTTAGTTGTAAGTGTTCAAAGTTTTTCGGTATTAATAAATGAATTTGTGTTATAAAATCATGTATCGTGTTAATTTCCTGTGTTATTATGCAGATTTAGGTTGACAGCAAAGTCAGTAATTCCAAATTATATTGAATAGCTACTGAATAGTTATTGAAAAATTAATAACGTAATACCATCGATAGTCAAACCTCACTTGAGCGACCGCCTAGGAAATTCGACCACTTTATCGTGGTCCCTTTGGTGGTCGTAATTCCATGGTTTTACTGTATATCACCGGGTAAGAGCTCGGCTTCTGTTCATATGTAATTAGTATCTTCATCAGCAGGATAATGCATAAAACACAATGAATCGAAGTTCACGAAACTGTGGTCTGCTGGGTATGAAATAAAAAAAATCATTGAATACTGGTGCATAAAGCGCATTACGGATCCTGTAGGGTTGTATTGCACTGGAAGATGTATGCGCTTTAATGAGTGCCCTCAAGTTAATGGATTTAAACATCTTTTGAATCTACTACTAGTTCTTCATTGAACTGGAGGTGATGTGCACATATATTTAACTTACACTACACATATTAGGAGATAAATAATGTGTCTCCACACACTGTTTCATGAAAGAGGGCACAAACGCATATTTGCTGTGCGACAATTTATTGAATTTACACCAAGCTGCAATGAAATATAATCTAGAACTATTAAATGGGACTGTAAGTTGTCTTCAAGTTAAAAGAAATCCCAGGATTATTTACACGTATTTTCTGAATCAGTCCTGAATTAAAAATAAGACGAGTCTAAAATACAGCAAAAACAGTTTTCGTTATGAACAATTGGCTCCCACATTAATTACCCAATCAAATAAATAAACACAATTAATTAATCGGTCTCTTCATCCTCTTCAAGGATACTTATTTTGCAATACGTAGAGGGTAACGTGAAGTGAATACGTTGAATATTAAGTAAGTTAGGTACATTAAAGTGACCCTACCCCATATCCGTGACAGTTCGGATGTCTCTTCATGTCTCCAATCTTTAGATGAATTTTACCAGAAACGCCCTAACTTTTGGCATCTGGCAGATTCTTACGAACATTTTCATACCAACTATCCTTTGTATATATTTTGGTGCCACGATCTCCCTAAATATGGCCCTTTTCGAAGGTTTCCTACAGCACCACATGTCCAGTGACCAGGTGACGTGAAAGGTCTTGTCTGCTGCTAGCCCTAGCTTCCGGGCTCTCTCCTTACGCTTCGTTTTCCTCGTGGAATGGATACTAATAATACATACGCCGCATAATATTCATGTTTGGTGATCAATACAGCAGCAACAGTTTACCTTTAAGTGGGAATATTGCATATCTGGTACATATACACTTTCATGTAGGCCTTCGTGAATGTGGCTATATTTAGCACCCGTCTGTGTAATTATAAAAGTTGTCCCTCGTCTCATTAAGATATTCTATATTTCTTAATAAGTTTATTTGCCAGAATATGCTTGCCATAAATATCCCATTTATACCTTTAATGAATTCATGAGTGTGCATATGGCAGTTTTCGGGCTTTTAATGTATATAAATGTCTGCTCCCTAAAATATTTATATGAAAAAGTTAAAGATGTACCACCTAACCATTATCAATGTACCCATCACTCAACGGTTTGGGGATGACAAACTCACGGGTGATCACATTTCAAATGATATAAAATTGTTTTTTATTAATTATAGATGGACGCTTCACACCAATGACATCCGCAAAGTGGGATGAAACAAATAAAATCCCTGTAGCCGTGGAAATGTTCCTATAAATGTAATCCAGAATATAAAACAAACACAGAAAGAGTTTATAATGTTGGAAATTGGTCTCCGTGTCAGTGGCATCTCCTGATCTGTGAAGTATTTGTCACCATTGTACGTCCAAGGCAATCCACAATCCTGAGATATCTTACCAAAAGTCTGAATTTTCATGCATCAATCGATAAAAATGGGATTGGGAGGTTGTATGTGACATAAGGGAACAACTGGCTTGGTAATTTTCTTCATATATTGAACAAAACCAAATGTGAAAAAAGGAAGTGGACGGCGCATGTGAAAGAACACGTGGACGTTCAACAAACAGGCTTATATACTGCCATTAAATTATTTTTAGATCTCGCGGACGGATTTATGTGTAAATTTCTTTATACACTATTTTCCATTTTGCCTATTTAAAGAGGTAATTCATATGTTTTGTATATATTTGCACATTTTAGATACATTAGTGATTAAATTAACTAATAAATTCCTGTAAATAAACCGCAACTAAAGGCAAATTCCGGGTGTAAATACAATTGCATAGATCTGATACCATTTCAAATATCAATCTTTGATCATACACGATCTATTTTTATTCATATTGTCAACCTTTTATTTTTCAACTTTGCCTTCAACAAATATACCTCTTATTCAGGAAGATTTTATTTTCACAATAATTCCCCTTTCGCGAATATCACGAATTTGAAACTCTCGCCGACAAAAAGCCAACCACAGTATTTGAAACTACTTGCAACTGAATGTGCTACAAATACCAAATGTCATTATTTGATTTTCACCTTTTTATTTCATTTTGAAATACATTTTTTAGGTTGTCATTCAAAGGGAGTCAAAATCTGTTATATATAATGAGTTTAAATATATTTTGCTTAACTAATTTGCTTAATGTTTACATATATATCAATATTAACGTTTTGGAAACGTCTTTTTCATGTATAGCCCTCTGCTTCTTGACATTGATAAGGTCAGAGCTTTCTTAATTACTTCACACACTCACGTTAACATCCCCTGGTTATTGACTTTAACAAAATTTGTTAAGTGAATGCGTGTACAATGATATATTAAGTTAGGTTCTGACAGATCATCATAGAATATAAACATGAAATACCAAGAATAAAATCCTGAAGAGATAAACAATAGGTAATTACAAGTGTAAATATATGAAAAAAAAACTGCTCTCTGACCAAATGCTAAAGACCATTTCTCAGATGATTTCTCTGTCATCAGCCAGTCCTGTATTTACCTACATGCATTTTGATTTCATATACCGATAAGACTTCACAAGGTAACCTTGTTAATGTAGGCTAAGCTTTCAATTGTGAATCAGTTATTTGTAATCAGCTTGTAAATAATTTGATCATTGCCCTAGGGAATATTGAGTAACAATGCCATGTGTCAATAAAACAAATAGATCTGCATTAACATGAGTGCTTGAATAATTACCCAAGTACTTCCTAACCATTTCTACAGACTGACTGCAGGACCTGAGAATTTCATACTAACAGATTTTATGTCACATGGAAGGAGTTACTAATTACACGCACACATTTTTAAGCAATTAAAATATGCAATGAAATAAACCCACTGTAATAACGCACTTAATCTGTTTTGGTCACAGCCATGGTCACTGCAGTATAAATCTACAGTCATTATACATTCATATATGCATAAACTTGTAACATATGGGTTATCTTGAGTATAACAGTTGTCAGAAATCCCATCTGTAAATTAGTCTGGCCTTCTATATATACCATTGTACAATGTCCATATAGTAATAAGTACTCTGGGTTGAGTCTGGTAATACAATCAAGTACTTAAATCCAAAATATTCTACCCATTTCAGACTTATTTATCATGACTGAGTTGTATCATATAGATGGACAGTATGACAGAGCCATGGTGTGTCCAGTCAGCACAACAGTCACCAATCTGAAGCCATGCCCTGAAGCTGTGCTTCCATGAGCACATATATGCTTGAACTGGCAGGCATATATAGGTACAGTAGAGCTGGCAGGTCTTCCTAAAGAAAAAGTGGAGTGACATAATACCCCCCCCCCCCCCAACCAAACCCTGTGTGTATGCACACCCTATGTGTGAAAATCACTCTTTTGGCAATTTTCACACATACATGCACAATTCAGTTGACAGATATAGAAACACCATAGTAACAAAACCTTATGCGTGATTTTTTTCATATTTGTATAAATACATACCTGCACATGGAAACACTGCTAAATAATCTCAATGTTCACACTGGGAAAAGTATATCACTATTCAGTTTTATAGATTAAAACTCTACACACATATAATTTACCTTCTCCTTAAAATGTTTAATAAGCTTAAAAAGCTCAGCACTGTAGCTAACATGCATGGAAGTTCACAATTTACCTAGACAGATCATTATAAACTATATATATTAGTGGGTTTACCTCTTTAAAACTAGAGATGTAACCAAAAAAGACATGAATACATAATACTATATATATGCAGTTATCACAACTAATATCACATTGAGATTTGCAAAAACTTGCATGACTGGCGACTTCATAAAATAAAGCTGATGTCATGACTTTATGGGTGCATGTCTTGTCTTCCCTCTGAAAAGAGAAAAAAAATATATGGAATCAGTGCGTTTATGTCAGAGAACATGGTTTCATTTTTTATATTCCTGTGTATTTGAAATCAACAAGTCAGACTTAACGTCTTACAACATCATATATCTTGATGAGGATGTTCAGATCGAATGGACTGGACAAAAAGCTGTTATGTATAAAAAGTAACTTATAAGTCATAACAATCAGCTGACATGGTGACCTGTAAAACTGACAATCTCACTAAAACATACAAGACTGGGTAAGGGGGGATTTTTTTACTTAAGCAACACAGACTGTTTAAGACAACTAATAGTGATTAAGGTTACATACAATTTACAGAAATGTTAAACATATATTCTTCCATATTTTAATATTTACCGGGATACATGCCTGCATGAATCACATTAGTCAAGATTCAATACAAAATATTTAACTGCTGAACTGGAACTGTTAGATGAGATACATGTATATTTGTTAGTGTCACTGGTGAGATGGGTTTGATCCCTAGCATGGCTATGAGAGTCGGTTGTGGTGGCATGTTCCAGGTCAGTGGAGTACTCTGGGTCCGCCAGTGTCCTCCATTTCTACAGACTATTGCACGCCACCAGAATGCCTTAGTTTGCATTGGTAATCATGACTAGTTGTACAATCCATGTAAAAGAAATAGTTTATATTAGAAATAATATTCTTTAAGAAAGAAGGAAAGGTAGACTGCACCACAAGGATTATGCAATGGATAAAGCCATCCTTTATCAAAAGAATATTAAACTTAAAAATTATTTATTCAGTAATTATTGAAAAAAATGGCACTTTTAATATGAGCACCAACAAGATCCAGTTTGACAAAGTTTGCTATAAACAGAAAGTGTGATATAATTTATGGAGTCACAGTAAACTGAACAAATAGAAGTGATTCATGAGGTCTCTGCTGAACTGGGCATGTACATTTACAATATACATGTATATATACAATACAAAAGGATTTAGACTACAAGTAAGTCACCAAGGGCTAATCACTTTAAATTTGCTTATGCCATCAGTAAGCAGACCAAATCTTTTCATCACATTGTGGAATATATCTTCTTTTAGAAAAAAATATTAAGGCATAAACCTCCTGCTCTGTTATCATTTTGACATTAGTATGTAAGTTAGCAACAGTTCTAAAGTCAACATTTGATGATATCTTCTACAAACTGCACATTAAATCAGGATATATACATACTGTTGGTGCCATCTGGTTTGCACATTACTTACAGCTCCCCAAGATCAATGTGCACACCAAAATCACAACAATCCATACAGCCATTCTTGAAAAAATTAATATTTTGTAAGAATTTCCTAAGATGAATCATCATAAACCTTGTGTCTGGCAGAATATAGGTAACCATGATCTAATTTTAGGCTTCCCCAGAAATGTGTGTGACCTGTCTGGATGATAACAGTTAGTGCTGACTGCCCAGTGGCTTGACAGACAGAAGACAAGGGCCATGCCTAGAAGCTCAGGTGGATTTCATTCAGATGTCACTATTTACCATAAGAATATTTTTTGAAACAGAGGAAAGCAGGAAAAAGTTTCAATTAAATAAAAACAGCTAAATCCCAAAACCAGGAACTTACTTAATTGGTAAGATAATTGCTGGTTACATGAACTAAAGATGTCACTAATGTCACATGCGATGAGATATAATGCATAAACCTAATGCAGAAAAAAGTGAGGAATTAACATGGGACATAGCAGTGTCTTCATAAGCTGTCAAGCTCTCTGCTTAATCATATGAGCATGACTGGTGTCGCTTGTACAGCCATGCACTCAGTGACGAATGATATGAGCATGAAGGCTGTCACCATGCACTCTGTGATAAATAATATTGTATAACTGGCACCTATTTTGGCACCTTGTGATAAATAATGTGAACATGACTGGTGTTGCCATGCACTCTGTGATAAATAATATGAGCATGACTGGCATTGCAATGCACTCTGTGATAAATAATAAGATCATGACTGGTGTTGCCTGTAGACCCATGCACTCTGTGATAAATAATAAGTTCATGACTGGTGTTGCCTGTAGACCCATGCACTCTGTGATAAATAATAAGTTTATGACTGGTGTCGCCTTTAGAACCATGCATTCCTACATTTGTCAGTGGTCTTCTTACTCTTTACCAAGCTCTTCCATGAGCTAAGTGACTTCACCAGCATCCATGGTCGTCTTGTAGGGCAGCATTTAATAAAATGTCATCAATACAACCAAACAGGACTTACAACTGCATTACCATTCATATTTGTCTTTTCTACTTAACTTTAACAATTCAATTCTTTACTTTCAATTCTGTAAATCTTAAACATCTCAGAAGAGAAAATAACATTTACATGATCTTAAGTCTGCATTAACATATACTGAAATGAACATTAACAAACACTGATTATACTTTGATAGTTAAAGTACCATGACAGCCTAACATTCCCTTATACTATTACAATAATACTTTTTATTTAATAGCTCTGAGGTAGATATGTGATACATGGACATATGTTTCAGGCATCACTGAATATTAGAGCAGAGTTTGACTTGACTATGACTCACCTTGACTGTGGCATGTTGTTTTTGAGAGAAGGAATGTACACTGATTTCCACTGATTCTCCAGCTTACAGAACAATCCTCCCATTGGCTGTAACAAAGCAACAGAAAAACTTCCTGAACATGCTTTTATAAAATATCAAACATTTACTGCTCCTTGGGCACAGGATTATGGTATGCTTTCCTTTCACTCATGTGATTTACAGCTTTTATGACAATGATAATGGCCACACAATAGAGTGTTTGGGGTTGTAGTGACTCACACAAGTGTGACACATATTATACACCCAAAACTCCCAATTTTTTTAAACTCCCTTTTCTTTGAATTTTAGCCCTGGTCTCCTAAGAAATAAATAAGGATATACGGCTGTCAGTAATAGATGAATTTCTTTCTTGCTATGCATACATGCCCAGTATGATATGAAAATAGCTCAACTGACTGAAGACCAACTGAAAAATAAAAGATGTTACACTACTCTAAAAAAATTTATATATTACCAGCAGTGAAACTGACCTCTCTTTGTCTGGCTTTTTCATGCTTCTCTGAGTGCAGCCTGAGGCGGGTCAGATAACCAACCATATCATTCATCCGGCGCTGGTCTGTAGGTAAATGGCATGCATGTCATACATAGGTGTCCAGTGATCATACAAACATATACCATATTTATATATATATTTATGTAGTTGTGACATTACTGGCGGTGTTTGACAATTGACTGTATATGTGCAGCTGGAACATGGCTGGATGCATGCTGTTGTTATATGACTGGATGTATGTGGCTGTTACATGACTGGATGTGTCCCGCTGTTACATGGCTGGATGTGTGTGGCTGTTACATGACTGGATGTGTCCCGCTGTTACATGGCTGGATGTGTGTGGCTGTTACATGACTGGATGTGTCCCGCTGTTACATGGCTGATGTGTGTGGCTGTTACATGACTGGATGTGTCCCGCTGTTACATGGCTGGATGTGTGTGGCTGTTACATGACTGGATGTGTCCCGCTGTTACATGGCTGGATGTGTGTGGCTGTTACATGACTGGATGTGTCCCGCTGTTACATGGCTGGATGTGTGTGGCTGTTACATGACTGGATGTGTCCCGCTGTTACATGGCTGGATGTGTGTGGCTGTTACATGACTGGATGTGTCCCGCTGTTACATGGCTGGATGTGTGTGGCTATCAAATGATGGAATGTGTGTGGCTGTTACCTGACTGAATGTGTGTGGCTGTTACCTGACTGGATGTGTGTGACTGTTACCTGACTGGATATGTGTGGCTGTTACCTGACTGGATGTGTGTGGCTGTTACATGACTGGATGTGTCCCGCTGTTACATGGCTGGATGTGTGTGGCTATCAAATGATGGAATGTGTGTGGCTGTTACCTGACTGAATGTGTGTGGCTGTTACCTGACTGGATGTGTGTGGCTGTTACCTGACTGGATGTGTGTGGCTGTTACCTGACTGGATGTGTGTGGCTGTTACATGGCTGGATGTGTGTGGCTGTTACCTGACTGGATGTGTGTGGCTGTTACATGACAGGATGTGTCCCGCTGTTACATGGCTGGATGTGTGTGGCTGTTACATGACTGGATGTGTCCCGCTGTTACATGGCTGGATGTGTGTGGCTGTTACATGACTGGATGTGTCCCGCTGTTACATGGCTGGATGTGTGTGGCTGTTACATGACTGGATGTGTCCCGCTGTTACATGGCTGGATGTGTGTGGCTATCAAATGATGGAATGTGTGTGGCTGTTACCTGACTGAATGTGTGTGGCTGTTACCTGACTGGATGTGTGTGACTGTTACCTGACTGGATGTGTGTGGCTGTTACCTGACTGGATGTGTGTGGCTGTTACATGACTGGATGTGTCCCGCTGTTACATGGCTGGATGTGTGTGGCTATCAAATGATGGAATGTGTGTGGCTGTTACCTGACTGAATGTGTGTGGCTGTTACCTGACTGGATGTGTGTGGCTGTTACCTGACTGGATGTGTGTGGCTGTTACCTGACTGGATGTGTGTGGCTGTTACATGGCTGGATGTGTGTGGCTGTTACCTGACTGGATGTGTGTGGCTGTTACATGACAGGATGTGTCCCGCTGTTACATGGCTGGATGTGTGTGGCTGTTACATGACTGGATGTGTCCCGCTGTTACATGGCTGGATGTGTGTGGCTGTTACATGACTGGATGTGTCCTGCTGTTACATGGCTGGATGTGTGTGGCTGTTACATGACTGGATGTGTCCCGCTGTTACATGGCTGGATGTGTGTGGCTGTTACATGACTGGATGTGTCCCGCTGTTACATGGCTGGATGTGTGTGGCTGTTACATGACTGGATGTGTCCCGCTGTTACATGGCTGGATGTGTGTGGCTATCAAATGATGGAATGTGTGTGGCTGTTACCTGACTGAATGTGTGTGGCTGTTACCTGACTGGATGTGTGTGGCTGTTACCTGACTGGATGTGTGTGGCTGTTACCTGACTGGATGTGTCCCGCTGTTACATGGCTGGATGTGTGTGGCTGTTACCTGACTGGATGTGTGGGGCTGTAACATGACTGGTCGTGTCCTGCTGTTACATGGCTGGATGTGTGTGGCTGTTACCTGACTGGATGTGTGTGGCTGTTACCTGACTGGATGTGTGTGGCTGTTACCTGACAGGATGTGTGTGGCTGTTACCTGACTGGATGTGTGTGGCTGTTACCTGATTGGATGTGTGTGGCTGTTACCTGACTGGATGTGTGTGGCTGTTGCCTGACTGGATGTGTGTGGCTGTTGCCTGACTGGATGTGTGTGGCTGTTGCCTGACTGGATGTGTGTGGCTGTTGCCTGACTGGATATGTGTGGCTGTTACCTGACAGGATGTGTGTGGCTGTTACCTGACAGAACATGTCACTGTGACAATATAAATACCTTCTTCACGTTGAGCATCCTGGTTCCATCTCACAGAGCGGCTGGAATCCCATTTATGGCTTTTGGTTGTGCTGCAAAAAATCATATATTTAAAGTTTATTTTGAAACATCAAAGTGGTACACAGTTGGACACAAACATGCAATTGTTATACAATTTGTGTAGTTATGGTGTGATGTTTGTGCAGAATGAACTTGAGAAAATTATTTCAAACTCACCTGAAATCTGGGGCATCCAGTAGAATTGCTTTTGGGTCAACAGTGACACGAGACTTTCTGATTATCCTTTTACTCCTTCCTGTAACATAATGAGACAATAATGGTAGTGTAACTAGAGACTCTAACATAATGAGACAATAATGGTAGTGTAACTAGAGACTCTAACATAATGAGACAATAATGGTAGTGTTACTAGAGACTCTAACATAATGAGACAATAATGGTAGTGTAACTAGAGACTCTAACATAATGAGACAATAATGGTAGTGTAACTAGAGACTCTAACATAATGAGACAATAATGGTAGTGTTACTAGAGACTCTAACATAATGAGACAATAATGGTAGTGTTACTAGAGACTCTAACATAATGAGACAATAATGGTAGTGTTACTAGAGACTCTAACATAATGAGACAATAATGGTAGTGTTACTAGAGACTCTAACATAATGAGACAATAATGGTAGTGTTACTAGAGACTCTAACATAATGAGACAATAATGGTAGTGTTACTAGAGACTCTAACATAATGAGACAATATTGGTAGTGTAACTAGAGACTCTAACATAATGAGACAATAATGGTAGTGTTACTAGAGACTCTAACATAATGAGACAATAATGGTAGTGTAACTAGAGACTCTAACATAATGAGACAATAATGGTAGTGTAACTAGAGACTCTAACATAATGAGACAATAATGGTAGTGTTACTAGAGACTCTAACATAATGAGACAATATTGTTAGTGTCACTAGAGACTAAAATATAATGACACAATATTGGTTGTGTCACTAGAGACTGCAAATATAATGACACAATATTGGTTGTGTCACTAGAGACTCTAACATAATGAGACAATAATGGATATGATGCTAGAGACTCATACAACCTTTTTTTTAACCAAATCCCTCTCATATACTCCTCTGCATCCAACTATAACCTTTCAGAAATGTGCAACTTTACAAATAATACTGTTTGTTAAGAGTAGAAAACTCCTATGAAAACAATAGAGAATTTTAAAGATTGGAGGGAGTTGTACTCTGAAATACAAAACAAGACACCAAGGGTCTTACATTCACACATTTCAATACCAGTTCAATACCAACAATGAATTTGGAAAAATACCATTTTGTTCACCAGAAATAGAACTTAACAATGGAAATCTTCCAGTTATTTGGCAGGTAGACAGATAAGGTTCACTGATCCCATGGACATATTACAATGGTATCATGTTATGGAGGGTTATAACTGTCAATCTTGGTGATATGATGCTGGAGCTGTCAGACTGTTCACTGACAGTAGGATTATGTCCCCAGTCATGACCACTCACCTCTGCTCTCCTCTTCATCACCAACCTCATCATCACTCTCTCCAAACTCATCTTCCATCACTTCCACAGTCAGTGCCTGTAGGCGTGGCTTGTTTAGTACCTGGTCAAGAGACGAACAGTTCATTATGTTATACTGTATATTCCGAAAATTTTGTGGTCCTAAAATGTTGTGGCTTTGACATGAAACACTATTTGTAGGGTTAAAACTATTGTGAATTAATCATTCAAGAGTAGCTTCTGGTTTTGTTAACTGATCTTCCTGATGATTTTATTCTGATGTATGTTTAAACAATACAAAAGTAGTGCAAAATTAGCGTATTAATATTAGTGAGCTAGAGACACTTATCAAAAGGTCATTGCTCACCTGGACTTTAATGTTTGCCCACATGATGTTGTTACCCATTGCACAGCAATGACCAGCTGGCTTTCTTAAACTTCTATATGAAATTAAAAGATGGTGGGATTTTTAATTTTATTGAGAGATGTCCCACAAATTCCATGAAAATAAAACCCCATGGAAAATTCAGAAACCACAGTGCAAGTGTGCCTATAGGTGTGGTTTGTTAAATACCTGCTTACAAAACTTATATGGTTCATCATGTTTTATGATTATAAAATATTTCTTGTAAAGTGCCTGATAAAGAGACTCAAATGGTCCATCTTGTATGTTACAGGGAAAATTTAAGGATAACTAACTGCCAGATAATTCAAGTGCTTGGCATGTCAACCTGTAACTGTAGTTCTGTACAGTCTGCTGACTATATTTACCTCTGCTTTTGATGTCTGGTCTGTGGGTGCACTTTCTGAGACCAACGGGAAACTACAAAAATTCACACCACAAGCCTGTTCCTCTTGTTGAAAGACATTTTCCTGGACCTCCCTGAAAATAATGTTGTATGAACTATGATGGTCAGCTAAAACTGTCAAAGAAAACAACTGGTCTGGGAGAAGGTCATGGAGTAGGACTATGCTGAAACAAGTAAAACTGAATGTGATTGTAGTCCATAGAAGGCATTCTCTACATTATGGCTTACATTCCCTATAAAAAGATCTGAATGAGGAAAAAAGAAACCATCATTTACCTCTATAAATTGAAAAGTAGAAATACAACATTTGGAATATATATATATATATTTTTTATAAATTAACAATTGTCACTTAGAAGATACCTGAATGAGTGGCGTTTACTCACCCTCAAAGAAAAAAAAGTCCTGATGCACACAAAAGAGCAGCATGTCTGATTAAGCTTAATGTCTAAACCATTACAGTGCATGCATTCAGCAAATCACCTTTTACTATACTTTACTGTAAACCTACACTCCTTGTTTTGATCTTTATATGATTGTTTCTTTGTGATTCCCAGTTGGTAAACTAACTAAAAAATTTGGTGTGAGTTATCATGTTCAGCTTTCCATGATCAAACTTAGAACTTAACTGTAAAAGCTTTCTGTGCCATGATTGTGTGTGACACCCACACAAAATTTCTATAAAGATAACTTATGAACCAGTTTAATCATTCAGTGATTTATATCAGCTGTATTTATGCAGCCTGAGATCTTCACCAGCAATACATTTATTCCAACACTTTGATGCAATAACAAGTGCATCATACATAAACACATGAAACATCATTTACATTATTACCTGTAGATATGGCAGCATAATTTTACCTTTAACAAGCGTCCTGTGTGCAAACATTCATTACATACTAGCTGCTCCCGTGGAAATCCACAGCTCTATCTGATGCATATTTTTGTAATGAGTTGATAGGAACTAAACGACGCATATTTTAATCCTAAAGGTTTTTGCAAGAACTTTTGTCATGTGTTTCACTTATATGATATAAAGATTACTTCTGCTAGAATTCTCCAGGAACACCCTCCCCCAAAATATCAACATAGAAAGAAAAAATTATTCTATTCAAGAAATCACACAAAAAAAATAAATTTGGGAAAGAAGCGTGAGGCATATACAGGGTGTATGAATTTGTAAGGGAGAAATTTTTTTTCCCTATAAACAACATAGATTCGACAGCTTCATTGCTTGGGAAATATTGTAAATACAACGATTGTATAAAGAAGCATTCTATACCGTGAAATTATATGAAAGATGCTTTGTATTAGTTGAAGCTCAAGCAATGTTTATTCAGTGTAGTCAGTTGATGGGATAGTCTATGGCATGTTAACAGACACATGCGTTATTTGTATACATATGCATATTCCCTACAGACAACGGATCTTAAAAAATAAATGTGAACCCCATCCCCTATTACCCCACCCAACCCGAATGATAATTAAGTTGTGGGGCTTCTTTTGAAAAAAAAACTTCATAAAACACATGACTTGGCCGACCTTTTGAAACCATGGTTATCATGGAAAGATATTTTCGAATGTATAAAAATCAACATACCTAACCCATTACAAAATTGTCAGACGGTGGTCACATCACTGGACTCGGTGCCCATGCAGTGTTGACCAAACTGAAAAGCCCTCGCATTGAAAGCGGAGCCATGTGGTATTTTGATTAAGGATCTTTATTTCCTTTTGAGAGAGAAAATTCCTTTAGAGGCGTTACAATGGATATGGGGGATCAATGGGGATTATAGTTGACCCGCGTGACCGCGTATTGCATGGAAATGCCTTTTGGGCAGGGGCATGCGCTCTGGCCACGGTCTAACAGGCCAGTGAAAATCCCCGGGGCGCCTCCTCAAAAAGCGTCACAGGCATGGAGGACCTTGCAGCACAAAAGAAATAGAGGCACCTAATGGGGAAATATTAAAATTATTAATTATTCAGCTTAATAGGGCATAATCCCGCAAAATAAAACAAACTTGTCCTAGAAGAGCACACCACCAATATGTCTGCCAAATTTGGAGAGTCAAATCAGAACGGAAGCAGGTAAACCGTGGTCTAGAAAAAACCCAACTCCGTATTAATTATATAGATATCTGATATCCTTGAAAGCTGTATGCATATACAGAAAGTAATTTTTTTTTCTTTAAAAAAAGATTGCAATGATTTTTAATGATACACTGCATTTTATAAACTAGAACCCATTGGTCTCACCGCTCAACTGAATTTATCTATAAGGATATTTTTATGAGCTCCTTCCAAAATGCAGGTCCTTTGACCTTAACCCTTGACCTTGCCACCAAAATATCTGAGAACTTACTATCCTCGAACTAACAGCATTTAGATTATCATAACAATTTTTTTAAATAAAGTGGGTCAAGTAACCTTTACCTCTGACCAGGTAGCCTCAAAAGCTAAAGATTTCTTCCATTTTGGGCAGGTAAGCCATGTGTTAAAGATAGAAGGTTTAGGATGAAATGTTTGATCAACAATGTATCTACAAACTTTTTTAAAGATGAAGGTCCTGTGTCCTTCACCTCTGACCTAGGGACCAGAAATCAAAATGATTCTCACTTTATTTGGGGTCATTGACAAATCAGGTTTGAAACCTATCTGTCCACCCAAACCCAAATTATCGTCCATATTTTAACTAATTTGTGAATGGATGGGTCCTGTGACTTTGACCTTTGACCCCAAATAAAAAAGAAACTTCCCCTTTTGGCAGATGAGCAATATCTGGAAGATGGAAGGTTTGTGATGCATCCACATTTTTTTTAAAAGAAATGGGCCCTGTGACCTTGACCTCTGCCCCCCATTTAAACACCTCAGCCAAATCTGTTGGCATCTAGCCTCGGATGTGTCTATGGCCCAACGATACACCCCCAATCACAGAGAAGTAAACAGAAAATCTACCAGGTTGCCATTTCTACTGACTCATCAAAGAAAAGATCACAGTTTCAATAAAGAATACATTGATTTGTCATAATATTGTGTATTATGTAGGCTTGAGATAATGCTCTAACTCTTGGATCAAGGTGGTGTTACAGCTTTAAAGGTAGAATATGTGAAGATTGGCAGTACCTGTACACATAATACATTGTTTTCCTCTTACAAAGCGCACAACAGGTGTGCAGTTGACCTGGCCTTGACCTTTCTTTGCTGGAATACTTTCCATTGCAGCTCCCTATGTACATTTGAGGCTAGAAGCAGACAAACTCGGACAAGGTGTTTCAAATGCTCATGACCCCAAAATCAATAGGGTCTTTCTTTAGCGATGGACCATATATATCAAACCAAACTGGAGTTATCATCTAGAAACTAATTTGTGTACAGATGGCCCTTGTGACCTTGACCTTTGACCTTGTGACCCCAAATTCAATTAGGTTCTTCCTCAACTAGTATGTCAGATATACGCGCAAGATGGAAAGTTTTGGATGAAAAGTTTGGCTTAAAATGCATCCACAATCTTTTAAAATAAGTGGGTCTTGTGACCTTGACCTGATGACCCCAAAATTATAAGGGTTCTTGATTTAAAGGTGGGCCATACATATTTCAATTCAAACTGGAGTTATCATCTGAAAAAAAAGTATTCATGAGTACATTTGGAGTACTTGGTACTCAAGTACTATCATAAAAATAGCTAATGTACTTGTACTTGTACTTGACAAGTACTTTATAAGAACTAATACTTGTACTCAAGTACTTTCACTCTATCCAGACCCAACTCTGATTGTCAATATTTAAAGCAAGATTCATGAAAAACCATGTATTAACTAGAATACGGGTAGTCGACAAGCAACTACATGTGACCGCCAAGATCAGAGTGGATCAGGTGAAGTGAGGCATGGATTGAGTGGCAAGGGGAAATAGAGTGAGGTGTGTTGCATATCAGCATGGATATGTCTGCAGCCGAAGTGTATTTAGGTTGCGCCACCTACCACAAATCCAGAAAGCTGTCAAAGTTGTATACATATGCAAAATTTTAGGCAGAAAAGTCAAACCACTACAGATATATGAGTGATTTTAGCCCACGGCAGACAAACAGACACACACTGTGCAAAAATGATTGCAGTAGGCCCCTCCAGTTTTGAGTATGATAAAGAGCTATGTGAGATCTATACACATGCAAAATTTTGGCCCAATCAGTCAAACTGTTCCCGAGATATGAGCTTGGATGTCTGCAGCATAAACTAGAATGTAGGTGGGGCCACCTGTCATAAAATCAAGAAAGCAATCCAGGATGTATAAGCATGCCGAATTTCTGGTGAATTAGTCAAATCACTGGAGAGAGTGATTTTAACCCAAGGGAGATGAACAGATAGACACTGTGCAAACATGGTTTCAGGTGGCGCCACCATTTTTGCGTATGTTATAAAGCTATCCAAGGGCTACATTTGTACAAAATTTTTTTCCTGATCGGTCAAATGGTTCCCAAAATATGTTAGTTTATGTATGGAAACAGATGCACAAATGGACGCTGGGGACACAGGAAAGGTCAGAGGTCAACGCAAATTGGTTAGACACCAGTTCACATCTGACCCGATAACTGGTGTAAGTTTTGGAAAAATCCGTCCAGTAGTCTCAGAGGAGTTCTCCGGAAATGAAAGTGGCAGTGGCGGCGGCGGAACCATAGTATCCGCAAAACTTTGTTTAGGCAGATACAATTATCAAGACACTGGGGGTTTTGTTTCAAATTTTTAATTATTCTTGGGGGTACTTACAAGCCCCATAGCTGGGAAGATATAGGAGGCACTGACCTTATTTCAGGTTTTCAAGGAGATGTTTTATTGACCTTAATGGATATTCATTCAGAAGCTTCTAGGGTCAGCAGTCACAATTTGTGCCTTGCTAACAGATGGCCGGATGGACAACAGATGAAGTGCCATACCTATACCTCAGTTGAGGTATTTAACACAAAATGATCAGATGAAATAACGTCACTCGCAGGATAATATTATATTAGAATGATGATATGCTCATGTGTACCAGTCCTACAGGTACGTAGTATACATAATGAAAATGTTTTAACTTACATTTACGTTACCTCAATTGTCCGACCAAAATTTATGTCCCACAGACTATTCAGATATTCCAGGTTCTACTGTTTTAATACCATATTGTTAGTACCTTTACTTACTGTTCTGTATGAGAAATGAGCCTCTGGTAAGGGACACAGATGGCATCTCTGTGAAGCAACAAATCCTCATAGACATGCTGAGAGGACTGTGAAGTACTGGTGCTCACACTGTCCCCCTCCTGCTGCTGGGAGTCCTTGTTCTGTGGAGGCTGAGCTGTCAGCGTCACCACATGGTCCCTCACTTTACAGCCCTGTCGGTAAAAATTGTGAGGTTAACTAGAATGGCTTTGTATTTGTAGGCACAAAAACAAGAATATCTCCTCCTGTGGTCACTCTGAGAATCAAGGTCAAGGTCACCAGTACTGGAACTCTTCCAAGAACTTACTTGAAACCGTCTGTAGGTAAAATTTGAGGGAAAATATACAGTATTCCAGAAGATATGGGATTAAAAGTAATTTTACATTTCAGCAGTATTAGACCTTGCACATCCTGGCCAAGGTCACCACTTTTCGAACTCCTTCAGAGACTATGAAAGAAAGACTTGTGTGACAAAATCGAAGGAAAAATATGCAATATTTTGTATATAATGTTCACTAGAAATGCTAGAGATGATGAACTATAGTTCAGCTGATCTGACCTTGAAGATCCTGTTCAAGGTCACCACTTTTTTAAACAAATCCAGTGTTAAATATCAGGAAAAAAATATGCAATACTTAAAAATAATGGGGTTCACAAAAAATTTACATTTGTAATCAAGATAAAGGTCAAGATTACCAGTTTTCAAAATTGTCTGAGATTTTTGTAGAAACAATTTGTTTCAATTTCAGTGAATAAAATATGCATTCACAAAAATCCTACAGACAACAACTGAAGATGCTGACAGATAATGGCACTGAAAACCACATCTCCCCTGAAGGGGGGGGGGCATAATTACATGGTCCCTCACTTACAGCACTGATGGTACAAACTGTCATGTCACTTTACATTGCAGTTTACATGCTTTATTTTAACATTCTACAAGGTGAAATACATTTACAATTCATAACTTGCCTTTATTTAGAGTTTAAAAGGTACCATCTAACACTGCTGTACCAAAGCTGACCAATGGGAGTGGTCCTACCTTTTCCTGTTTTGTTGGGTCAAAGCGGTATGTTTTTTGGTTGCAGCACGGAAAATGGCCGACTGCACACTTAGTAAGATCCTTGGAGACTGTGTCAAACAGGGGTTGTTCTGGATGGTACTGGCAGTGACCAAGCTCTGAACAAGGGAATGTTTCACCACACCGAGAACATGTCAGGTAGTTGATTACACCCCACACCCTCCAGTACACGTCTCTCCAGGACTTGAGCTGTGTCTTCAGATCTATCACATACTCGTTGATATCCCAGGTAGGGTCTGGTAAATGAGTGTATGTCAGCTGTCCAGATTTACTAATGCTCATCCTAAAATCAATGATGTAAAGAAAATAATATAAAATAATGAAAGATGAATATGCAGATAGCAACAAATTTTCATAGACAGAGGCAGCATATGGCAACATACAGTCAAGGTCAAAGTCAGCAGATGGCCACACACAACAAGGGATAGAATCAGCAGATGACCACATACAGTCAGGGACAGAGTCAACAGATGTCTGCATAACAAGGGAAAGAGTCAGCATATGTCTACATACAACAAGGGATAGAGTCAGCAGATGCCTACATTCTTCAAGCAAATTCAAGGAATTTATGTCCCCCAATTCCGCATTCAAGTCCGGGATGATTTTAAAGTGTGTGGTGAATAGGGTTGGGACGGTTACCGGTATACGGTATTATCACGATATCTGACCGCTACAGTTATCATACCGTCAACTTTCCTATTATCGCGATATCACGTTATCAATTTTTGTTCACGATTTTGGTTAACAAGCAAGCCCTTGAAGTTCAAAATAAATTTATTTCAAAGAATCGCATTTATTTTCATAAACCATGTGTATTGGAATACACACGTGTGGGTGGAAGCGTGTGCTTACAGACTTCGGGATTAGTCGGAAATGTCCGGAAGTAGCAGGATGAATCAGAAAGGACAAAAGCTTGAGAATTCCAGGAGAAAATAACATTATAATGAAAGAGCAATAAATACACACATTTATGCTTTTATTGCATGGAACGAAAATGTCAACATAAAAGTGTCACCACTGAATTGAACATTCCATACGGGTTGCATATTTTGCCATATAAAATTGAGATGATATATTTACTGAGCCAAGATTCGTATGACACGCTCTCCGAAAATTCGCCGGGATTCTCCGGCTTTTATGTAGCTATAGGAAACTGATGGAAAGTTCTGACAAGCGTGATTCGACGATGGGGGCAGGACTTTCCGCGCCTTAAGCTTGCGCACCTGCAGGACCTTCATGCAACTTACATCACTTAATGAGTCATTCTGTGGTACTGGCACAATAGGTATAAATTATATTAATACTTAACCCCTTGTATAAAAGTCAAGACTTTAAAGGTGGTTGTTATAAATATCATTACTGATGGCTTATTAATGCCATTATATATAATTGAAAATATCGCGATATCACGGTATATCGCGATAAAATTTGAATAATTATCATGATATCAAAAACCCATATCGTCCCAACACTAGTGGTGAACACATGACAGAGTCAGCAGATGGCAACACTCAACATAGGGCAGAGTCAGCAGATGACCACATACAGTCAGGGACAGAGTCAACAGATGTCTGCATACCACAAGGGACAGAGTCAACAGATGTCTGCATACAACAAGGGACAGAGTCAGCAGATGTCTACATACAACAAGGGACAGAGTCAGCAGATGTCTACATACAACAAGCAAATTCAAGGAATTTATGTCCCCCACTTCCGCATTCAAGTCCGAGATGATTTTAAAGTGTGTGGTGACTAAGTATAAATAGTTTTAACCTTGCTCAAAAGATGGCAGCACAGCAGTTACTGCACAAAATTCAAGTATTTTACGTCCACTGCTTGCGACACCTGTTGGTGATTAGTGAAACTAAATGTGCTGATTCATCATATAAAATATGAAATATCATATTGTATTATTAATATTATCTTGTGAGACTGACACTCAAAAACCACATACAGCATGACAGAGAGTCAGCTGATGACTTCATTGAACAAGGAAAAAGTCAGCAGATGACCACATACAGCAAGTAGTGGTCAGCATATGACTTCAAACATGTCTAATGCTGTCTCTATGTTTGTAGCTGTACATGGTTTATTACATCTGCTGTTATGTCTTTAACTGTGTGTGTTGCTGTGACACTTACCTGATGTTATGACATTTAAGTTTCTTTTCCAGAGAATCTGTCATCAGTTTCTTGCATACTGAACACCTGCAAAATATGCTTTGTTTTACTACTTTATTATGTTCAAACTGCTATACTGATACAGTAGAGGGCTGTTTTTCCAAATGCTGAATTTCTGAAAAATTTTTTTTCTCCAAAATTTAAAATGGGGAACAGAAAATTTATTCGTTTTTACGAAATATTTTTTAGGCGTGTAAATACATCAAATTATTTTTTTGTAATTATGATTCACAAAGGCTTGCAGTCAGGTTCAATCCCAGTGGTGACCTGAATTAGGGGCCCAATCCTTTCTAGGCCGATTTTGTCGCTGGGCAAAGGCAATAACAGGCCCCCTCCCCCAGAAATGGGCTGAGCAGTTTATAAAAGAGCACTTGTGTGTTATCAACCATTTCTCGTTTGTACTCAAGCAAGCATAGTTTGTCGGCTTGGGCTAGGATGTCAGCCCAAACAACACAGTAGTGTTGACATTGGTATGGTATCATTCATACATCGCTGTTGCTTAAACAGGTTTAGGTGCAAGGCAAAAGCAAAAAATGCGGGCCTGGCCATACAAATGAGCAGTTCATTCCCAAGAGCAATTGTGTCATCTGCTTAAACTCGCTGTTATTCAGCTTATTCATCATTTCACTTTTACTGTAAAGATCAATTTATTTAGTTTACTGTACAATCATTCAAAATTTTTATTCCCTTGCGTTTCACTCATTTTACATGTACCGCTTTGGTGCTGCTTGAGAGCAGATAAAGATACTAACCTAGCTTCATCAATGGTGATGTCATTTGACCTTTCCCTCCGGTGAATTTATTGTAAAAAGGACGCAAACGTACCCTAAAAACAATTTTGACTGATCTTTACCAAACAAGCTCTGCAATAAGTGCAATGTTTATATATATATCAGTTATGTAGCTTCCCCACTTACCATATTGAAAGGGTAAATATCTTTCCTGATATTTTGACAATATGCATTATTATACACAATATGCAGGGCCTTAACTCCTACAAATTAAGCAGTACTGACTAGCCCTGCCTGGGCTTTTAGTATTTGCTTTTACTACTAAAATCCTTAAAATAAAACTTGATTCCATGTACTAATAGACGTAACACAGTGACAACTCTTATCACTAAAGCCCTGTTAAGTCCATAAGGTGAAACCCTGATATTTGCACATAAGGGTGTCACAAGGCCCTTTGAGGACCTGAGGGTTTCCCCACATTTGCATATCAGGCCGTCATGCCTCATGTGAATGGCATTGTTACAATGAGAATGCCATCAGCTGTCC
The DNA here is from genome assembly GCA_026874595.1 of Sipunculus nudus. Classification (NCBI taxonomy): domain Eukaryota; kingdom Metazoa; phylum Annelida; class Sipuncula; order Golfingiida; family Sipunculidae; genus Sipunculus; species Sipunculus nudus. The sequence continues at coordinate 52,449,191 of CM049312.1, forward strand.
CATATAATAGGCAATAGATAGCGCACAACCAGCTTGGTAACATTCGCACTGAAATCATGTATATAGGTAGTCCATACACTGACCTTCATGTCCTATGATATATTTCCACTGTATGAACGTTATGGTCTATGGGCCATATGTAAGTGCACTGTAGACACTATCACAACAGCTTTATAATGAAAGGTCCAGTTAAATTCCCTTTGCTGAGCTGACAGGAGCAGCTAGCATTTTTGTGAACCTGTGTATTAATTCCCTAAGGCACTGCAAAGATCCCAACAGAATTGTCATGATCGTTTCAGCCAGCGGGCACATGTATTACATTTTGACTGTGTTCGTAGTGTGTACACCTGTGCCAAAGTTTGTTACATTTTATTTGTACAGGCCCACACTGGAGAGCGATCAGTAACACCAAGGCTGAGGGTTATAGTGTTGAAAGTTTTGCTAAACTCAATATAGGCGAGGGCCTAAAAATATTTAGACTGATTTAATGGGAATATTAGTACCCAACTGAAAGCCCATAAAAGGTTATGACTAAATGAACCATATTAGTTCTAAAATTTATTTCTGGGAAAGACTACATATTACTGCTGACGTCATTGAAAAAGACCTTAGTTCAGTGAGGTGGTGGTGTTTGGCCCTAACCATCCCATAACCAGTGGAGTTTACCAGTCGATGAAATAGTCAGCCAGAGAGCCATACTTTAGTGATACAATTAGCCACAAGGTGTCAGTAGCTGTTCTAAGCTTTGCGACACAGCAAGGTTCGATGCCTCTGTTTTTAGGAGGAGTTATCTTTTAACCATTGCTTCGACTGGGCCAGTCTGAGTGTTGACCTAATTTCTGGCATGTATGTAGTAAACATATCCAAGAATAGTTTTCTTTATATCAGACAGTCTTGAAGTGTAACAATAGGATTTTAATGGAGAATGAAGGTTTTCCCTAAATTTCTCAAAGGAACAAAGTTGCAGTGACCCAGTTTTGGGATATCTTTGGAAGAGACATCTAACTGTATGCCAAATTTCAGATTCGTAGGTTCAACAGTGTCAAAACGTGCCAGTCTAAAGTACAGACAGATGGATCCTGACCAATCACTAAAGTTCAGTTGACTTATGGTAAGCTGAGCTAAGAATGCATAAAAATTAGAAAAAAAGTGGTACCATAAGTCTTCAAGAACTGATGAAACACTCCATGATCAATATGCATGGGAAGAATCAGATACTGGAGCTTTTGTATGAAAATTTTTAATTGTTCTGGTAGGTACTTACAAGCCCCATAAATGCAGTGACCCAATTTCAGGTTTCCAGGGAGATTTTTTATGGACCTCCATGGGTCTTCAGTTAGATGTTCCTAGGTCCAGCAATTACTATTGGTGCCCTGTTAACAGATGGCCAATCAGCAGACCTTAAAACGGATTACATTTTTAAAATTTAACACAGATCTCTTCCCCTTGGGACACATCAGAATCCCATGCGACTCTCCAAAATTTATGGCCTGAGCATCCAAGACTCTGCTGTCATTTTTATCAGTAAAATCAACAAGGATATAAATAGCACTCACTGTATATTTATTAATTTGCCTGTGTATTACATGTAGCTACCTCTTTGGTTTCACTGTTGACAACTGTTTGAGGACATACTAGTGACATTAATGTACAGGGCATGAAGCAGCACTGAGGGCTAGGTTACCTGTGAAGGGTGGTTGCTTTCTCTGGAGAACAACTATCTTCTGTCAAAGGGTCGAACAACTTCTCCAACTTCTTAGAAAACAGTTTGCTGCAAAATAAATAGGGAACAACCAACATCAACTTTGTATATACATCAAATTAAAACTTGTGAACACATTTAAATATGAAGAGGTCAACCCTGAACTAGACCAAACTCAGTCTTTTAACATACACATTCAAGTAGGTGTCCTTGTTGTCAACTTAGCAATTTTGAATTGTGGTTTTACTATTACTTACTGGTAGATACAGGTCTATGCTCCCTATTCTATGAGAAAATAATTCTGTCTGGCTATCAGGTGCCCTCTGAAGTAGCCATATTTCTCTATGTGTCTGTAACTTGCAAATACCTACCACAATCAGACATGACCGTGCTGTTTATTATATATCTAGTTCAAGATTTATTTCAAGTGCTCAGTCACATCCAAGAAATGATTATAACAATTTGTTATGAGCTTTCAGTTATTATAATCTTAAACACAGACACACAGACATAACATATGATTCAATAAATAAATAGTCTGTAACTCAAAAACTCTCTTCAGTTTCATCTGATGGACATGGAATGGTAATCTGATGGTTTTATACCTTTTAAATTTGTCTTTGCGATCTCGGATCTCATCTGCTTCATTATGTGTGAACAAATTTGCAATCCTGGAAAAACAGAAGCAAGGGTTTAATAAATGATGATGTATGCCGATGTATACATATATATATATATATCTCTCTTTGGCCATAAACTTGTAAATACATAAAGATAAAGTTTAGCTTTGGGTGATGATTTTAATATATATAACTAGATATTTCTTGGCACCGCAGGTGCCATAGTTTCCCCAGACAATTAATCCCCCCCCCCTTTAAGAAAAGGCCCCCAATCTTCAGCAACAATTAATATCAGACCACACTCTTTGAAAAGGTCACTCTCATAGAAAAGGTCATGACCCCAATTTCAATATACATCATCCCCTAACCCATGTCTATGTATATGCATGATATGACTTAAATTGCTTACAGTACTGTTAAGTGGCAATGATTGGGTATTAAAAGGCACGAAAAAAAGTAAAAGAATAACAGGTGGCGCTATCAGTTTCCGGTACATGACAATACTATCCAAGATCTTCGATCAAGTTGATTTTTGGACCAATCAATGCATCCCTTATTGAGATATTAATGATTTTGTGTGATTTTCACCATATATGGCAATATACAAGGTCAAGGCCACTCTAATAGGAAGGGTCATGACCCAAATTTATATATACATTATCCCATAACCCATGTCTATGTATATGCATAATATGAAAGAAATCTGTCCATTCGTTTTTGACTTACAATGCTCACAGTACTGTTAAGTGGCAATGATGGGGTATTAAATGGCACGAAAACAAGTTAAAGAATAACAGGTGGCACTACCTGTTTATGGTACATGACATTACTATCCAAGATCTTCGGTCAAGTTGATTTTTGGACCAATCCATGCATCCCTTATTGAGAAATTAATGATTTTGTGAGATTTTCACCATATATTGCAATATTCAAGGTCAAGGCCACTCTCATAGGAAAGGTCATGACCCCAATTTAAATAAACATCATCCCATAACCCATATCTATGTATATGCATAATATAAAATTTTGGGATCAATCCATGAAAGATTTCTTGAGATATTTAAAAATTTGTGTGATTTTCCCCAAAATTGGACCTATTCAAGGTCAAGGACACTCTCCTAGTCAAGGTCATGACCTCATTTTAAATAGGCATCGTCCTCTCACCCATATCTATACATATACCAAGTTTGGTAAAGATCCGTGAAATATTTTTTGAGTTATCGCGCCAACAAGATTTATATGCCGCGGCTGTGATGGCGGCGGGACCGGTATCAAAACATAGTATCCCCCGACTTTGTCTGGGGAAACAATAAGCTTGACAGTTTTGTGGCATTAAATCAAAATGATCCAGATTAATTTGATCTCTCACTTTTCTAAACGTTTTTCACAAATGCAATGAAAATGTAAGAATTTTGTGTGACTCTAAAATTAGGGAATATACATAATGGCAATAGAATTTCATAATTGTCTTTGAGCAGGGTGTCATTCTGATGAGACCCATTTGAGTGGTGACAAAGCTATCTGATAATCATCAACAGACTAAGGATACCTCTTGCCTGAACTTCAGACATAACTGACCTTGTGACAAGTTTATCATTGATGCAATTCATATTACAAGGTGTAGCAATGATGCTGTTCATGTTACCATGACAATAAGTGACGCATTCTCCCACCTGCAAAATAACAAAAATTAATCACATCACAAATGTACAGACAAAAATTGTATATTAATATTCCACGTACGTAAATCACCTATAAAGCATGTTGAAATAACCCTAATTGACCTGTCCACCACAACCTTAATGCTCCGCCTTTTTAACTTATTATTATAATGAGCCCCGAGACTCTCCTACACAGAAGGTCTTCCATGCCCATGGTAGCGAGAGCTGCTTATAATATGATAATGACGTCATAAAGGTCGATGTCACATGACGTCATATTGACTGACGTCATCAACTCGTATTACCTGACCATTGTTTACTATTTCGCAGTCATTATGAGTTCTGTCTTGCAATATTTTGGATTATTTGTCCCATACAAATTACGTGCCAGGTAAGACATTATTATTGACTCGGTAGTCGAAGGAATGGCCCCTGCACCTATAGCCTAGAATTTTTTATACTGTCTCCTTTGTATTAAAAATTATCTTGGAAAACATGCCGACATGGATTCTGGTAGTTTTAACAGGCTACACGTGTTTTGTTTGACAGAGCTCTGTAAAATTATGCAAAATTTTATTTTTTTCAGATGATTGACACTTTACAATGTTTCAGGTCACCTGATTGGTTGCTCAATAGTCCAATGCTTATGATTATTCATTGAATGAATATGCGATTAAAGTCACACAGAGTTCATGGATAGGTCAATTATTGTGCCTTCTCTTTGAAATAAATTGAAACCTGCCAAAGTCACTGTGACTGCCCTGATACCACTGGCTTACACCTGTACACAATTGTTAAAAACAGTGGACCGGTCGAGATCACAGGCGTCAACAGAAATACAGCCCATGGGACTCCATGCAGCACCTGGGCCAAAACACCCGTTAATATGGAGATGCTCTGACTGACTTGGCCCATTTTTTGTAAAACATGTTCCCACTGGCTGGAATATGGCATGTTACGATGGCCAGAGGCCGTATAAAAGACCTGTGCTACCTATGTCATTTCCGCAGAGGCCCCTGGATCTATTGTATAAATCTGTTGTGACATGAGGTTCTACAATGAATTACATTTGGCATATAGACTGAATATACATCCAGCAGAGATATAACAGAGGACATGAAGGTCATGTATGGAAAAGATTGGACTACTCTGTGTTTCAAATCTGTCACACATGCACAAAATTGAACCTCCAGCCACTTGGTCTTGTTATTGTAAAGAGACACTTGGACTATTTACAAACAGGCAAAACAATAACAAGGTGTTAACAGCTCACAGGTAGGTACTGAGACCATGTGTTGGGATAGGTTTGCCTTAAAACTTTTGAATAAAGCTAAAGTGAACTGATAGTGTGAAAGAATAGGCATAATATTGCTCCTGCTTTATAATAATAATGTCCCTTTAATATTTTAAATTTTTTTCCCCTACTTTTTCTGATATTTTGGATAAGGTTTTGGTGACTTTATAAGGCTGAATATTTCCTGTTAAAAAAACCTTGTATATTTAAAAACGCTGCAGTAAAGTAAATATTTGAAAACATGCCTTAAAAAATGCCAGTCTAATTGTATAACAAAATTAAGCCAGTTACCAGTTCTTGAATCTGGTATGTGAAACTTTACTGACAGAACATGCTTCAAACTGTATGCTGATCAGTCTTAAGATAGTGCACCCATAAAAATCATAAATTACAATAAAACAATTACCAGTGTCTCCATCTTGAGAAAATCTGATGAAATCAAGATTGATATCACATTTGTTGGCTCTAAAATTGAGAAAATAAGATTAAAATTTTATTCATACGATATTAAATTGTATAAAATGAGAGAACAATAGGCATTTTCAATGGTCTTCTGTAACTATAGTCCGTTTCATCCCCTCATGTCCACCTGTTTTTTGCTATGAAAATTTTTATTAGGTACATTTCAAGGGAAACAATTATAGTGTAGAGGAGAGGATTACAGAACCTAATTTTCAACTAGGTAACTAGATTCCTACCTTATGCCATATTTGAGTAACAGAATTTTCTGAAAATATGAGAAATCAGTCTACATTTTACAACATATCAGACCCATTTATGGCGGTCAAGGTCATTGGTCACATGCAAAAACAGCCTCAACTGACAGCTGTTGATTGGATGATCTCATGTAAACACTATAAAAAATATAACCAGCTAAAACAAAGATGGCTACTTATGGAGGGACACTTCATATCTGCCAGATCATGGTGAAGAGACTTAAATGTTGTAAAACATAAACGGCAGATTTATTGTAAAATTCTTAATTGCCATATTAGGTTGTCACTTCCATATGATGTTTTCTTGGAAATTATTGAAAAACATAAACTTTTAAGAAAATCAGCTACAAAAAACAGGTGGACAGCAGGTGGTGAAACGGACTATTATAAAACTATAAATGACAAATTGGGTCATCAAGTTTCAAAACAACCATTACATGTTTACCTGAGAAATTTGATTGTCTGTATTTTACACAAATACACCAAATCAAGGTGAAGGTCATTCACTATCATGAGTCTCATGACCCTCTTTTAGATAGGTTTCAATTCCTAACAAAGTCTATGTACATACAAAAAAATCAAAGAAATCTCACCAAAAGTTTTGGTTAAGTATTCTGGTTATTTTTTTCTTCCAAATTTATCAGAAATCAGAAAAAGATTATATATCATATATTTTTGCATATGTGGTAACTCTAAATGATACACCCATAAGTAACACAGAATAATTTTCATATTATTTATTCACAGTACATGCTTCAGATGTGTCAAAAAGCAGTAAAGTATGAAGCATCAAGGGAATCACTTATCAATGTTTAACATAGGAATCAATGCATGTGGCTCTTTAACTGTACAGTATTTGATACACCTACCTAATTTAGGAGCAACAGGAACCTCCTTTGTACCTCGTTTGACATATTTCATCAACCAATCAAAGATCTGCACATCACAGTGAACTGATATATCAACTTCCTCCCAGCGTTGAGCATCAGTAGAGAGATATTCAGCAAAATACTTCATTTCTTTGATAAGCAAGTCCCGGGGGCAGTGAAAATCTTGCTTGACATTCTTTGCTTCATCACAAACATGGATCACCATAGTGGGTCTACAAAACAGCATTTTATCAGTGACGACAAAGCAAGGTTAAAATGAGATGAATCATTTAATCAGTGTCCATATACAGTGAAATTTTTCCTGACGACCACCATGCTATGACGACCATCCCACTACAAAGACACCGCCTTTTTTTGCCCAGGACTAATATAAAGCATGATAAAAACCTCAAGCTAACAAGACCACCCAGCTAACAGAGACACTTTGAATGTTCCTGCATTGGTCTTGTTAGTGAGATTTCACTGTATTCCTCATTTGCCTTTTATATTCTTGTCTTTGAAATAATAAAATAATATAATCAGAGGATACTGTTGGAGCTACTCAAAGCTGTAATAAATTTACCAGAGTCTACCAGAGTGTCAGTTTTCAGGGTGTTTCAGGGTATGGAAAATTTTGCTTTGTGCATTCTGAGATAGAGGATTTCTGAAATATTGTTCTGGCATGATATGCTATACATTTAATTGGCTAAGAATTAAATTGTTAAGCTCTTTCTTTTGTAATTATTATTACGCTCATGAGGGAAAGAGTCTCTTAATTGGTTCTCTTGCAAACTATGCATAGTTTACTGTTGGATCCTCTATAAGACACATTTGATGCACCCAATATTACATGTTATAAGTTTTCTTGTAATTCATCAAAAGAAAAAAAATTATTATTTTATAGATCACACAGACACTAAGCATCACGATTGATCTGCAAATTTTCATATACAGTATACACACACACACATGAACGCACACACACACAAGCAGGTGTTTCATCATGCAGCCTGTTCCTGACCAATACCAACTTGTGATGGGAAGTACCAATTAGTTCATGCATGTGCTTGTTTTATTATCAGGGTTGGGACCATGTACTTGCACCTGTACCTATGTACACATTTCAGAGTACCTGTTCCTGGATGTCATGAGTAGTAAGTACCTTGTAAAGTACCTGTATCTGGTATAAGGTACTCCAGGTACATGTGTGATATTGGAAATGGACACTAGGCTTGGGTCAATTGCATGTAACAGCTGTCAACCCTGTCAGTGTAGTTAACAATCTCAGACAGGGGTAATTACCAAGCATTCATCCCTGCTGCCTTTGAAGCTGAATGGGCTAGCAAACTGGTCAACTTCCACCCAGAAAGTTCATTGTGGCATTATCAGCAAAAGCAAAGGGCCAGTTGGTCTTTCTACCAAAAGTATCGAAAGTATGGAGCAGTAGCACTCTGTAGGACTTTTATCAAGCGCTGCCCTGGATTCACACAAGGCATTGCTCTGATTCATGTGGGGCTACCAAGCGATCTGACTTTTTACAAAGCTTTACCCCAGTTTCACATTGGCAATGCTCTGACACATCTGGGGCTACAGAACTCTAGGGACTTTTACCAGTGCTACCCTGCTCTTACAACAGGCAGTGTTCTTAGATACAAGATGTTTCAGTAATATTACTCATATATATATATTTATATATATATATATATATATATATATAAAGATATATATTTATAGATTTGAGATACATATTTATATACATTTACTCATTTATCAGTATATTAAAAAATTATATATAATTAAATATTTTATGAAATTAGAGAGAGAGCAAAAGAGATACTATTTATCTGATATATATATAGGAGAGGAGAGAGAAAGAGAGAAAAGCAGAGAGAGAAAGAAAGAGAGAGAGAAGAGGCAGATTCAGAGGAAAAGTTTACAAAGATTTATACTAATGTTAATGAGGTGGTAACTTTAAATAATGGTAATTAAACTTAAAATTAAAAATTCACAGAGTGAAAAATATTTCAACCAATAGGTATTAGGATGTAAGAGACCTGATATTCAGACAGAGCCAGATATTATTAATGGTTCATCAGACAACCAAGTATCTAATGGTAATTCAGTATGTTTGTAGAGCCTTAACAAACTCTCACAAATTAGCTCTAATTTGGTTTCTGTCACATGTACCTGGCCCCATTCCGGTTTATTATACCAATGACTGTGCAGGAACTGATGTATAAGTTTAAACATGAGTCCATTATTTGTGTATATATTTGCTCTCATATGGCATGTCCCACCATCTGATATGCCACAACAGTAAACAAGGGACCTATGGGTCACTGTGCTCAGCTGACGTTAACCTTGAAGGTGAAAATCTAAAATAATATCTAATGGAGATAAAGTGTAAGAGGAAGAGGTAATAAAGGCCATGGTTGGTTTATATGATTGGTTTGTATTGATGAGCAAGAAATTGTTGCAAAAAATATTTTGTGACCTGACCATGTGTTTCCTAATGTTGAAACTAAAGCATGTGAGCAGTTTGTGAACAAATGATCTGTACTATTACCATGATCATTAGTTGGTTTTTCGATTACCTGTTGACATTTCAGTAGTTTACACATTTGTTCAATTGAATCTATTTTTTTGTATAATATATATTATTGAATATATATGTATTTTATTTATGAGATGTATACAGTTTAAATATAGCTAATTAACAACATAAAACAGGGCAAACAAAGCCTGATCTCAAATTCTGCTGAGGCAGGAAAATAATGAAGAAATGTTTGTATTAAATCCTGATTTTTTTATCACATCAATTATTTTCTAATTTAAGTTTATATTTCTATACATTTCCAATTTAACATATATATCTGAATATAAAAGTTGATTCATAATTCTCAATTGCATCATCATAAATCTCAATCTTGTCAGATAACACCACATCATGCATACAAATGTTTATTTATTTTTTACCACAAAAATATATCTTTTAAATCTGCAAAACAATAAATATCTAAAAATAATACTTGGTTTAGATTTCACAATTTTTAATTGTGTCTTTATTTATCCATAATGTGCTTCATATTTTATAATAATTTAAGCATACTGATGGGTTCCTTTATATTTGTTAAAATCATTTAAAAGAAAATTGATTTCTTTAAAAATGCTACATTACACAACATTGCATCTTCTGGATTACACCTTGAATTATTTTTTCAAGGAAAGTTTTTGCATATCGGAGTGGAAACAGCATTACAATTAAGGAGATACAGTGAAAACAATAACAATTACTGCATAACACTTGGTGGGTTGGGTTTGCGGGGGGGGGGGGGGGGGGGGGATGATTGGGGTGGTGATATGAGAATAACTGTACACCTGTCACAGCAGGGGATCTCCCCCAGTGACTGTAACAAATCAGAAACCCTGGCATAGCTGACTTCCAGTGACCTGGAGTGGGACCCTGCATCTGTAATCAAAGCAAGTGACTACAGTAAAAAATCAATAACTAGCTTAATTTTCAAGCTTTTATTTCCAAATTTCAGATTTAGACAAACTAAATATTTATGTTTACATGCTGTGAAAATTAAATCAATGGTGCTTACAGGAAAAATACGTGCCATGGTCAAAGTTGGGCAAAATTTAAGGTACTGATTTTTTTTTATGCTAATAACTTAAAAAATTTACAAAATTCAGATCTAATTTTGGGTAAACAATTGAATCTTAATTAAACATAGTTATATACTTGAAAAAATAGACTCTAGTTTCAAAATTTTTCATGTTAAGTGAGTTATTATTTTTCCTGATTTTTTACAAAGTCCAATATGTTTGGGCCCACAACTTAAAGAATTTATACTTTACAGACTTAATTTCTGGCATGTACATAGGAACTATATAGAGGAATATTTATGGTAAATATGAGGAAAAACAGATGAGTGGTTTTGATATTAGGCAGTCCTGAAGTGTGAAAATAGGATTTTAATAAAAAATTGAGGTTTTTCCTTAATTTCTCAAAGGAACGAAGTCGCAAAGACCCAGTTTTCGGCTTGGTAGGAGATCTTGGGGACATCTAACATTATGCTGAATTTTGGATTCCTAGGTCTTACGGTTTCAAAACGTGCCACATCTACGGACGGACGGACGGACGGACAGACGGACGGACGACGGACAATGGACCACGACTATAGCTCAGATGACTTATAGTCAGCTGAGCTAAAAATGTCATTTATAGTAAACGTGACAATACTCTGTTCATTGAGCAGTACAGTTCATCAGGAGGTATGCCTGATACAGTGTGTCATACACCACATGGACTAAATATAAGCTGCATATATTATAAAGGACTCACAAATGCACACATACACACACATACATTCATGCGGAAGGCTTAGTGACTTACCCTTGATCTGCTGACAGTGGTCTCAGCGAGTATGGCTGTAAAAGAAAAAAGTGTTTAAAATAATAACAAAAATTCAGTACTTCCATAAACAAATGTTCCCTGAAATATAAATTACAAACTGAAATAAGAAATCTGCATTCTAAGGAATGCAAGCCTCTGCAATGTGGGGGGTCCTTATTTGGGGATGGAGCTTAATGCATGATAAGATACCAGAAAATGGAACCCTTGCAAAACAATGAAATTGTGAAAATTGGGAAATATTAGGTTCATGAATATGAAGGCAACCACAATATATGATCAGTATAAATTTATGTCTATAAATCTAGCACTTTGCTGTAGTGTAAAAGGGACCAAACTCAGGTTGTGAATGATTATTTTCAAATAGTGTAAAAAAGACCTGGGGAATGTTAAAAGTGACCATGTTAGTGTAACATAATGTGAGAAGAAGCCTGAGCCATATTAACAATATCCATGTCAGGGTAATTAAGCAGACATACCTGAATAGCTGGTTCACTGCTTTCTGCTTTCAATGCTGAAAATGAAATATTATGCTATATATGAACTGATATTTAACACAGAATACATGCAAATATATAGACAACCATCTGGATAATATACTATGAAGTTACTTTAGTTAAGTAACAATCAATAATCTAATGATCTCCCAAGAACCGTAATACTGGACCCTAAAAACAACAAATGAAGACTCAAATGTGGCAAGCAATGGGTAGATATTCTTGTTAATTATTGGCTGGTAGCACAACATAACTCCGACTATTAAAAATATCAATGTTTGATTTTCAGCTACAGAAGATACGAGTACATGTTATTATTTATCATTGTAATATCCACCTTTTGCCTTTCCTATTCTAATGCTGTTTTGAGACATGGATAATGTACATGACCTGGAAATTAAGCTATAGTATAAATGACTATTTGCCTGTTAAGATGAGATGTCTCATTAATTTTTGCATATTAATAAGGCTATAAATTTGACAATGATCGGTGTGGAAGTTTTTAGATAATTGGGAACAGATGTTGCACCATGTAGGCAATTTTTTTTTATTTACAAATTAAAAGTAACAAGAAAACACCCTTTTGACATTAATTCAATTAAATTCATGCCCATATATTTCTCCTTGCTCCAGGAATGGCTGCCCATGATGTGAAAGTTTAGTGTTCATATTTACTTATTTATCAAGAGAAGAGTGGACAACACCAGTTTAAACTCAGACACTAGTTACTGTTAGTTTTGCCACCTTAAAGATACTGTTTGAATTACAAGTCACGTGACCTGAAACCATACAATCCTGTTATTGGCCAAACTTGCAATAGCATGAAAAGACATTTTGAAAATAAATCAACTAAATTCATACCTATGATACAATTCCCTGCCTTAGCATATAATTCAGCATGATGTGACAGCTAAAATTAAATATTTTCCAACTGATTCAGATCAAGTGGAGAGTACTTCTGTGCCTCACCGAAGGTATCAACTGCAGATGGTGCCACATGCAAGTGGAAATCAAATATTAGACACACGATCAACCAGGGTTGGGTTTTAGGCTGCCCAAAACCTGTTTTCCGCAGGGCAGAGCCCAAAACCTGCCTTTAACTGCCTAAAATAGGTTATAACCTGCCTAAAACTGCCTTTAAGTGCCTAAAACCTTTCATACCCGCACCTGTGACTTGCAGTTAACTATGTTTTATTGTTACACAGCTAACTGCATTAAAGAAATATGCTAAAAAAAATTAAAGTGAGGCACACTTTATTCAAACTAAATAAATTAAACAATTATACAAAAAAAAGCAATAAATGAATACAACACTACTTCAGGTGTTCCATATGAACACATTTCTCTGACATTTTTAGCTTGTATCCCTAAATCATGTTCTGAGGTCTCCCACCTCCAGTACTGCCAAATTATTAAAGAATGCTCATACAGTAAGCTTATAACCAGATACTTTGATACAGCATTTTGATCACAATCAAGGGATTAAATTTTGTTATTTATGTGAAACGAGTTTTCCTGAATTTTTAAAGTTGTTCCATTTATACTGATAAATAGTCCTTTATACTTGTGTATGTTTGTATGCCTGTAGCTTCAAATAGCAAAGAGCAAAAAGATTGATCTTTTAAATTATAACAGATCTTTTATGCTAGCCATAAACTAAAAATATGATAATATCTTAAATTATCTGATAATGAACAAGAATATTCACTGGTTGTTTATTCCTTTAGCTAGGTCATCCTTTTGTCAAATTTTAAGATGTTGTGCACATACTTATTGTCTAGATATAATGATGGATATGCTCTGTTAACTGTATGATGAGATTGTGAAAATGGAATCCTCATGAAACACTATAATAAGTATAAAACTGAAAAATGTGAAAATATATTGCAGTGAGTATGTTGCAAACCACAGAATATGCATAATCACTTGTGTGTGTTCAACCTAAAAGGCTGAGAATCCTACATGTCATGGTCAGGGGCCCTGACTGCACCACTCAGTAAAAATTTTGACTCAGGAACAGTTTTCAGGGCAAGGGCTTTGATTGCATCATCCTAGTCATGTATGAAAGTTCACATGAACATCTACTAAGACACAGCAGTGGGACTTATGACCATTGGGTCTAATGACCCCATCATCCTGATAAATAGTAATTAGCTGGTCTAATCAAGCATGGCCTCTGCTTCTAATACCCTGCCTTACAATAGGCATACAGGAGGATTTATTGCATCATTCCAGGCAGCAGGGCACTCATCAACAAACCAAAAGTGTCCTGATAAAGACATTATACCTTGGCCATTGAAACTAAGTGCCACACAAACATGGTTTCATACTCAAGAAACCTAAACAGGCTCTTTGAAGACTGCATGATGCCAGCCAATAGAAATCATGCATTACTTATACCTGAAACCTTCCAGAAGCCAAGCAAAGTCTTGTGACTGCGTCATCCAAGTCAGTTTGGTAGTTTTATAGATCTTTATGTCAAAATTTAAACAAATATAGGTTTTAGGCACTTTTGATGCCTAAAACCTGTTTAAGGCGGGGCAGTTTTAACCAGGTTATAACCTATGGTTAAAACCTTCCTGCCTAAAACTTGCCAACCCTGTGATCAACATGGCTGTAAAATTTAGTTAAAATGGGTTCAGGGTTCCAAAGATATTTGGTAACAGATGGGATATTATAAAATTTCACATTTGGCAAATTTTAAGTCCTGGGAAAAGCCATCCAGATTTTAATCAATTTTTTAAAACTTATGTTCATTTAATTTCACTTGCTCAGAGGAACTGGTGCATATGATTTGTAGGCAAATGTCTCGATCTTAAACCATTTATCTGGAGAAAAGTGGATACAGCCTTTTTGGATTGTATAAAATAGTTCAACTTAGGTGGCACCACCTGCACCACAGTAACAGATATTTCACATTTGATTACTAGTCCTAAAGCAAGGTGCCATAAGCTGTATTCCTCAACTTGCAAATTCTGGCCTTACATATGAATATGACAGTAAAGCAGCTTATGTAACCTCACCTTTTTGTTTGGCTGAGCTTGGTCTTGAGCTTCTTTGGTCATTAATTTCATCAGAGCGAGCAGAACGCACTGGCAGTGGAACTCCATTTCTGATGAACCCCACCTGCTGACCTGGCACTTGAGATGCTGCTGGCTCATTGATTAGTTCATCATACCGACATTCACACTACAAATAAAACAAATGTCACGCTATCATACCGACATTCACACTACAAATAATACAAATGTCACGCTATCATACCAACATTCACACTACAAATAAAATAAATGTCACGCTATCATACTGACATTCACACTACAAATACAACAAATGTCATGCTATCATACCGACATTCACACTACAAATAAAACAAATGTCACGCTATCATACTGACATTCACACTACAAATAAAACAAATGTCACGCTATCATACCAACATTCACACTACAAATAAAACAAATGTCACGCTATCATACCGACATTCACACTACAAATACAACAAATGTCACGCTATCATACCGACATTCACACTACAAATAAAACAAATGTCATGCTATCATACCGACATTCACACTACAAATACAACAAATGTCACGCTATCATACCGACATTCACACTACAAATACAACAAATGTCACCCTATCATACCGACATTCACACTACAAATAAAACAAATGTCACGCTATCATACCGACATTCACACTACAAATAAAACAAATGTCACGCTATCATACCGACATTCACACTACAAATAAAATAAATGTCACGCTATCATACCGACATTCACACTACAAATAAAATAAATGTCACGCTATCATACCAACATTCACACTGCAAACAAGTGCAAGATGTAATCATGACATAGTTGCCAGCGTTTGCCAAGAACCGTGACCTTGACCTTGGACCGATCATGGCCAAAAAGAATAGGC
The DNA here is from genome assembly GCA_026874595.1 of Sipunculus nudus. Lineage (NCBI taxonomy): Eukaryota > Metazoa > Annelida > Sipuncula > Golfingiida > Sipunculidae > Sipunculus > Sipunculus nudus. The sequence continues at coordinate 52,464,899 of CM049312.1, forward strand.
TTGGACAGTTACCAATTTTACACTTTTCCTGTAAGTTTCAGATCAATTGCTGCAAAACTGCGACCTGTAGAGTGCAGACAAACAGACCCACAAACAAACAGACACAACGATTAGCCTATAGTTGCCAGACCTAGGCTGGCAACTATAATAAAATAAATGTCACGCTATCATACCGACATTCACACTACAAATAAAACAAAAGTCACACTATCATACCGACATTCACACTACAAATAAAACAAAAGTCACGCTATCATACCGACATTCACACTACAAATAAAACAAATGTCACGCTATCATACCGACATTCACACTACAAATAAAACAAATGTCACGCTATCATACCGACATTCACACTACAAATAAAACAAATGTCACGCTATCATACCAACATTCACACTACAAATAAAACAAATGTCATGCTATCATACCGACATTCACACTACAAATACAATAAATGTCACGCTATCATACTGACATTCACACTACAAATAAAACAAATGTCACGCTATCATACTGACATTCACACTACAAATAAAACAAATGTCAAGGCTATCATACTGACATTCACACTACAAATAAAATAAATGTCATCATGTTAGGCTGGCATTATCATACCAGCATTCACACTACAAATACAATAAATCTCACTCTATCAAGCTGGCATTATCATACTGACATTCACACTATAAATAAAATAAATGTCACGCTGTAAACTTATATTACTTGACTAAACTTCTCCCAGTCATGCTCTCGTTCAAGCAAGTTTGTGGCACTTGTGGCACACAGCCACAACACACAAATTCGGTAACTTAGGTAACCATTTTTTATTCTTCTTGTATTAAGTATATGATAAAAATGTCCATACACAGAAACTGTCCTAGGTGCCGAGTCGCCAAAGTGGAAATCTGCCCACACATAATATCCCATGGTTTTTGTTCTCTCTCTCATTTGAATATAACCAATAACATCACCCATTCATTCCATTGGTCAGATGGGTGAGGTGAACTCCACCCCCTATACTGGCCAATGAAATGAGAGTTTGTTGATTATACCCTGACATATACAAGGTCTACATACAGTGTAATTATACGTTATCCTGATATCATCTATCTGTGTGTGCTCTTAGCTGACCAAACATCACGGGACCCCCCATTAGTGGTCACCCTGATGAGATCAACACCTTTACCCTGATGAGATTAACATATTAGGATCTGGCCTGTACAAATACGGGACCCAGTGACCATGACTAGGAGATTATGCAATCAGTACCCAGGCATCATGGAACAAAGGCTTGTTATACATGTGTGATACGTCACAAGGTAATGCAGAGGTTTGAATGTATACGAAAGATTAAATTCACAAAATCAGTAAAGTTATAATAATAATTAAAATATTCCTATTATTGAGAACAGCTGCAAATGAGAGAGAGAAGCCCATTGAACTCATTACGTGTGACATGAAATACAAGAATATACAACCTATCATGCCAAATCTTACAACGCTACCAAGCTTGCATTATCATACTGACATTCACACTACAAATAAAATAAATGTCACACTATCAAGCTGGCATTATCATACTGACATTCACACTACAAATAAAATAAATGTCACACTACCAAGCTAGCATTATCATACAGACATTCATACAAAATAAAGCTTAGTTAAGGCTTAGATGGCACTTGCAACCAGACATAAACCCAAATCACCCGATTTGCCGTATTTGGTATCATGTTTTCCATGGCTCAGTTGAGAGCATGTGAAACTCATCATCATAATTTTGTCTGACATTCATGGACAAATCATGTTATTATTGTAGGAATGAATGACATTTCCTTCATTTTGTATGAATGTCTGTATGATGAATTCCAGCTTGACATGATGACATTTGTATTTTATATAGGTAGTTTGAATGTCAGTATGATTATGCCAGCTTGACATAATGACATCTGTTTCATTTTGTATGAGACTATATGGGGAATTGTAAAATATTTTTTTTTTTGTAATTGTAAAGAAACAACATTTTATGCGACACCCCTTTGCCATGTTTCAGAGGTTACCAGGTTTCCGTGTAGACCATATTCTGAACATCTGGCCTGCCGGTTATTGCCTGGAGAAATAATACATGCTGTGTGCTACGTCTGACGGTCACACAGTCAGTGTTTACCTGCTTGGCAGTGGTCCCCGGTACGAGTTTAGCGATACCAGACCAGTTTTTATCTTTCAAAGACTGGAACTCGGTGGAGTTCAAGAGAGAACGTAGCATCAAATCCAACGCCATGACTGAACACCTGACCAAGTAATAAATGCGTGGACTACTATATTCAGGTTCACAGTTATAACAACAGTCCATACGTCCTCTCATGTACCAACATCATGTTCGCCTGACGCTTGCGGCATCCGCAGCCATTTATAAACAAATTGGTTGTCTGATATAACACAGGTATACCTGTCTTAAATAAATTAACCGTGATTTTATTGATCCTCGTGTTTTAAACATATCTGTCCAACATAAATGCATTCGGATATATGTCAGTTAAGTGTGTTTCAGAATATGAATGCACAAAATGCGTCTAATGACTGAACTCCCCTTTCTGAGTATAAAAATTAGTTAATTTTGTGCTGTTTTTGCGGTTGAATCAGCTATAAAACTCTCTGTACATACCAATAATAGTCTTGTTCCCAGCAACAATTTTACTGATCCTGGTCTAGTCTCTTCTACATACACCAGATGCCGCTACCTGTGATTTACGCCTCATCCAGTTTTACCGTTTTACGGGCCCTGTGTTCCGTTTACACAGCATTGGCGCAGTCAAAAGTGTGGGAGCAGCTTCACAAGTGTAAATGTAACCACTAGAATTTCCCGTCCCATAATGTACGTTATATTTGTGATATTATTATAATTTTCTTTTGTTTAATATTTTTATTTAATATAGCTAATGAGATGTGCAACACAGTTTTTATTTTGGCTTTCCCATATAATAAAAATAATAGAATATACGCATCTTTTTAGAAGAAATAACACTAAATATTCTGTGTTCACATTTTATTATCTCTCCATCTTTTACTAATTACCTGAAGTAAATTTCTGTATATATTTGGATCCAGGAAAACGTGCATTTTGTATTTAGTTAAAAATTGTAAACTTTGTAAGTTTTTTTTTAAAAGAGGTTACTTCGTTTCTACAAGCTCCGTCTCCCGCTGTAGGTTTTACATTGAACGATCTTGTCATAAATCCACTCAGCTCGAGGACCAAGTAAATATACACTCATTCATAGTTTTTATGGATTTATGCTGACCTTGAATGGGAAATAACCTATTAAAAAAAAGATTGTGCATGTGGTCGGTGCCCAAGCACATCCCTCTTGAGAACCTGAAAGGTAGATAAACCATTGCAATAAAACGTGTAATATGACAGGCTGCAACATGTTAGTTCATTTTGACTGAATACAAAAGTTTGCTAGCAAATCCAGTCCGGTCCAGGGTATACTATCTCCAGTTCATCTGTTTTATATATAGGTTATTATAGATATGGCACTGTATGTACGTTAACATGGTCCACGTGTCTGTTCACCATCACAAGAATGCTTGAAGAGAGGTCCGGTCTTCTCTCGGGAATGCGAGATAACTTCCCACCAAGGAGCAGGAAAATGAGAGGAAGAAACAAGTGCTGGAAGCTGAAAAATCTTGATTTGTGTTGTTGAGCGGTACAGCTACCAGGTGTTGCACGCTTTGTTTTATATATAGAGCACTGATCGATCGAGCCGTTTATTTGTCGGTTGTGTACAGTGTTAGCAGACGGTTCTTGAGCGAAACACTAGCAAGTACCATAATGTTTTTAAGGAGAAAATGCAATGTTGCATGAGTCTTAATTATACAATCAAACAAAACAAATTATCTCTGAAGTTAAATAACCTATACGAGTAGAAATAATTAAGAAATTTTGGAATTTGATCAGACTGACAAAAAAAAACGGAACGAGCCTCGTACGAAAATATACAAAACATGCATGCAGACATAGACATATGAAAGCGGATACAGATACATTTCATACATATACAATCATATGGAAAGACATAGCAAAATCATGTATGTTTCTATATATCACATGTTTGAGGTTTCACTCATGGATGTATATTCAGATGTTAGTTGCAGTGTTTAACTGAGAATGATATATATGTGTTGACAAGGCTTCTGAAAAAGGAAAGAATATAGATTTATTTTTAGTCCTTTCTGTTTCTAAAAGATAATATGGATATTGTCCCATTTTTCCATATGACTCTTGATTTTATCGCGTTTCGTTGCGATATTCTTTTCTATGTTATTAACTTGTTCTACATATATTTTGAAACTACTGAAAATTGACATTGTTTTGTTGCATTTACAATTATAAATGAATTTCTTTGTTAATAGAAATAACAGATAAATAAGACTATTTTTTGTTGTATTGAATATAACAGATTTTATATCTAACAACTCTTCATTTTTCCCATTATGTAGAGTTGATAACCAATTTTTTACTCGACATATTATGTTTTCAGTCTCTCTACAATGATTAAATGATGTAACTATGTCTCTTTTTCAGAGTTGCATAAGAGCAAAGTGTTGTTCCCTTTTTTAAATGATAAATAAAAACGGATTTAAAGCAATACATCTATGAATTAGGCAGTTTAAACTGGAAAATTCTCAGTTCTTCTGATATATTTATTTTTTTTAATATTCTACCGCAGCACTAGGTAAGGGCAGTCCCATCGCTTCTGAAATTTGGGTGAGGCCCCATCGCTTCTGAAGTTTGTTAGAATAACCTCTGCGGCGTCTACGGAACCGTATGATGACTGCTTGACCTGGCTCATAGTCCTCCGTATGTTCCTGTTGGTCATACTATCTTTTCTGTCTCTCACTAGCTACAAAAGTCTTCACGAGCCAATTCATGTATGTGGTACTGCTTGCCTTGCAGATTGTCTACGTACTGTGATAGACTAAGAGGCTTGTGTCCCGGAGGCTGGCTGCCCATCATCATATCCACCTGAAGACGCGGTTCCCATCCGAACATAACCATGGAGAGTGTAGAATCCGGAACTGTTATGCACTGAAGTTCAGTAGGCTAACATAAGCAACTGGATATATTCATCCCTTTGGTTTTCTGAGACGAATTTAGCAATTATCGACTGCAGAGTCGAGTTGAACCATTCAACCATTCCGTCACTTTGTGGTCGATGGATGGTGGTTCTTCTCTTTTTTATGCCAAGTTGCTGACACAGAGACTTAAATGGAATTCCTTACACGGAATGGGCATGGAGTGGCAGACCCCACAAACTAACAAATTGGTTAATGAAGATATCAACTATCATGGAAGTTTCCATGTTTGGAATGGCCCAGGCCCCTGTCCACTTTGACAGTTTCAATACGGTATGCAGAGGACTGGCTATGGTTGCCAAGTCCTTGACAAATCTTCTGTAATAAGAGTCCTAAGAAGCTCTTTACCTCGGTGACATTACTGGGGATGGGCGAAACTCAATGATGAAATTTTCTCAGGATTAATCGCGATTCCTTTTGCAGGAACAATATGTCCCAGATATTCCTCCTTGTTTTTTAATAAGTGACACTTTTTTTTCGGTCCGGCTTTACCGATCCTAAAGATTTCCGATTGAAGTCTCGAGTGACTGTCAAAGTCAGAATTGAAGACAGTGACATCATTTCTACAGAGTAGATAAGTCTGCCACTGTAAGCCTGCCAGGACGCATTCCATCAGAAGTTCAAAGGTCGCTGGTGCATTACACAGAACGAACGGCATTGTTTTGAACTGATAATAGCCTGTCTTCTGGGCATCTTCAGGTTTCATGCCCACTTGCCAGTAACCACTAGCAAGATCGAGTGTGGAAAACCACTTGACTCCACCCAAGGCGTCTAGTGAGTCATAAATCTTGGTTAGTGGATAATTGTCCTTGAGCGTAAAATTATTCAGTTTCCTGTAGTCTAGAAAAACCGTATTGATCATTCTTTCTTTCTGACCAGCACAATAGCGCTGCTCCAGTGACTATTTGAAGGCTCGATGACTTTCTGCTTGAGCATTCGCTGAATTTTCTGGATACACTTTTCCTTCTTAGCCAATGGCAGTCGCCGTGCTGCCTGTTTGATAGGTTGGGCGTCAAAAGTGTTGATACTGTGCTAGATTAGATCGGTTCTACCCAGATCACTTTTATCCTTAACAAGCACATGTTGAACCTTGCAGAGCATCTGCAGAGCAGCTTGGCGTTGTTCTTCCTCTAGTTCTGATGTACATTCTTCCCAAAGTGTTTTCAGGTGTTCAGATACCTGCAAAAAAGGTGTCACTCCCTACAGATGAGGAATTTTCAGTCTCAGGTTCAGTTGAAATATAAGTCATCTGGGCCACAGGATGTCCTTGAGCAACCATGTCATTCTTCTCAAGTTGAATAGGTTGGTCGCTGAGATAAGCGAATCGCTATGGAATGTAGTCTATGTTGGGGTTTACCACCATCTTAGCTAGGAGAAGTCACCTTGAAATCTTCTCTCTCCTGTTTACATGCAAAACATGCTATTTAATTGTCCCAAAACCGCATACAACCAATTTGAAAATCAATGCTGAAACCATGCTGTTTTAGACAGTCGTAGCCTATTAAACCATCCGCTTCCACTTCCGCAAATCTCATTGGATGGGTAAACACATACTGTGCAACTTGCACAGGAAGGTCGACTTGATCAAGAAACTCGAGGATTCAGCCATCACCCTTTCTAATTTGGAGTTTAGTGTTCTTGATAGGGGGACGCACACCTTCTGGAATTTTAAAGTATTATGAAGGATTCACAATACTAATGGTAGACCCAGAATCCACCAGGTAATCAACCTGTAGTCCATAGATGTGAGTTGTCAAGTAGAGCGACTTATAGGGTGCATAGTGATTCATAAAACAGCATAAAACTTTTCCATCGAGAGAGAATGCTAGTTCCTCATTTGTTTCTGAGAAGATGGGTCCACTTGCATGTTCCGCTGAGACCTGACCCACAGCCTTAGCTACTGGGAGTCTTCCTTATTATCTTGCTTGTAAACAAAAGTCCTCCTATACGTCTCATCAGGATCACTGGTACTGCTAGATGGTGGTCTCGTATCATTTTCCCTTTCTCCGTCTGCCTCTCTTCTTCTTTCCCTCCTCTTTGTTTTGCCGGCTGTAACATTCTGAATACAGATGTCCAGTTTTTGCAAAATGTTCATTGTTTTGGAGAAGGTCTGCGTTTTGGCGAGTTCTGCTGCCCATAAGGAGATGTTGGGGGTGTGGGTTTGGTGTGATTTTTGAGAATCTCATCCAATTTCTCACACAACAGACGGAGATTCTTCTCTGAGGTCTCACAACTTCGCTGCATTTGGACACTTGTCTATACCTGGGGCGTTTCTGAGGGTTGCACACGAACTGGTTGGACTCTTCAGGTTCTTCCGATTCGAAAGGCTTATATTCATGTCCGAACTCGATTGCTTCTTGGAGGTTTTTCGGGTGTCCTTGTTGGATGGCCCATTCAAGATCATGGTCGTTCAAGGCATCGACAAAGGAATTTTTAGCCAGAGTATCCTTGAACTCAGCAGTTGCCACTGGGAATGCTTTCCTGACTAACTTCCCCGTTTCCTGGGCGAGTGAGGACAGGCTTTCTCCTTTGTTGCGTAGCCCAGATCGCAGCTTAGCACGGTAGCCCTCTCAAAACGTTCAGTGAGTGCTGAGACGAGAGAAGAATAGTGAGTGCGCTGGCCTGGTTCGAAGTCGCGTAGCAAGCGAGCTTGACCTCGTAGGCTAGCTGCTAAATGCAGGGCTCTTGTTTGATTTGATCATCCATTAAGTTGTGCAATAAGCTCAAATTGCACCAGGTGATCGTGCCAGCCAGACGATCCACCAAAAGTAGCAGCCTTGGTAGCCGGTCTATGACGTGTTGGATGACTGAAATCTGGCACAGTGGAAGACGGTAGCATAGGTGGTACGTGTGGATTACCATAATGAACTTTGTTCATCACAGGGGTATCGCTGTTCTGTGTAGAAGGAGCATGATAAGTCTCTCTAAACAAAGGTTGACCACCATGGATTGGATCGTTGTGTTGAGGATATGCAGCTCTGGACATCTCATATAGGAACCTGTTATGCCGTATATCAGAACCAGGCAAATCATACTGATGATGTTGGTGGGGTGTTGAACCAAAGCACTGTCACTGATATGAAGTCTTCACATGGGCTGGTCTTGCACTATCGGCTGCAGAGTACGTTGAATCACATGTCTGCCTATGAAACGTGAAATCACATGTCTGCCCATGATTTTGATCAGGTGGACTGACATCGGTCGAACTTCTGGTTGTTGCACAAAATTGAGTCTCAGCTCCGTAGATTCCGTTACTGTAGGTAGGTCTTCCACGTAGCGATTCAAATTGTGCCGGTGAACAATTAATGTTATGACGATAACTGTCCTGACGAACTCCCAAACCATTATGACTCACAACAGGAGCTGGCCTGAAACCATTGGATGGTATGGGTGCATTTAATGCTTGCATGAAACTTGATGGTGTAGCTTGAGAATGACCAGCAGTTGTGAAACATGGGTGGGTATTGGATGGAGCTGATATAATAGTTATGGTACCAACTCCAGCAGATGCTTGATGTATTTCATTACACTGATTTTTCGGGACCTGATCTAGCAGTGGAGTCTGCCGTGGCACAAAACCTCATGAGTCTTTGCAGTGGTGTTAGATCTTTATAAGGAGAAGATGACGATAATCCATCAATCAATTTTGTTGGAGGTTGCTAAACAGGCGATGAAGCACGAGGCAGTAAGGTATTTGCACTAGGCACGAACCTCGGCGACTTCAGCCTACGAGCTGCACTATCAGGAAATTTGATGAGACTGGGCGTCTTTCCATCATACGAAGGATGTTCGCCATTTAACAACCTTGACTTTGTTGTCTATTGTTCTAAATATGCAGCGGATTATTGCACTGAATTAATGCGCTTAGAGTCGACACCTCGACTATGCTGATTTTGTTTAGATATAAGCTGGAGCTGACAAGCCTGAGTTTGTTGCATCTCTACATATTGCTGATGTTGATACTGTATATCTTGGATCTGTCGTTCTTGCTGATTCATTGACGCTTGAAGATTCTGCAGTATGCTCATCATACCTCGGAAGTCAAACGATGTAAGTGAGTGGGGTGGTTGGAGAGGTGAATCAACCAGCATTGGGCCATTCAAGTCAAAGATAGGGTCAATACCTTCTACATTTGAAGGTAGCTGATGGTAATCCCTATTCAGTCGCTGCATTTCATGGTGATGTTGACTGCTGGTCATGATGCCTTGATCACTGTCCGTGCTGAGCAGGGACGTGTAAATTGTGTAAACCTAATTCAGACATTCTCGTTGGAACCCTTTAAATTTTGTCTTACTCTGAACACTAGCAGTAAACTTTTATTTAATCAACTTCTTAATTGTTTAAGAAGACAGACATTAATATTTATGATATAAAGGGCCTGACAGGTTCCGGCAAATGCCTTATTTTCCACTCCCCGGTAAAATATATAGTATAGAGGAGGACTGTTTTATATTTTTTCCCCACCTGGTTACATGGTACATACTAGTCTCAGATTTAAAAGCAAAGAATATTATACACCCTTTGTCACAAAGAGTGTCACTATTATATATAAGTTCACAGTAATTAAAGATATTTAAATATATCTATCCTCCATTAGACACCCCAGAAAATCTGGATTTGCAAATCCCGCCCTAAAAAAAGATTGCTACAAGACCAATTTCATTTGAAAGTAACTTAGCTGATGTCAGAAATGGTATGCGCACCGTACGCTGGCGCCGCCTGTCGGGACTTTGTGTGACTACACTGGAAATCACGTGTCATCTGTAACGTAGTTACTTAGTGAGTTGCATTGTGTGCCAAGATGGTTTCCGCTCCGTGATTAAATGTGTTTTCGTTCATTTTGTTCTTCTTGTGTGGTTGTAAACGAACCTAAGGACATGACATAATGGCGACGAAGACGCGGCAACCACACGGTCAGTACATATACTCTTTTCAAGGCCTGTCATCTGCTAGTTGAGGCCTATACACCTTGTGTGCTCCACCGTACATACTTCGTTCTCCAGAATTCAAGTTCGTGAAAACATTCGCCATGTCTCAAGAGGGGGCTCATGCATTGCCAGTAATGGGGCAAACTACGAACTTTATGGTCCCTACGCCAAGATTTTCTGGTAAGAGGGCGGACTTTGAAACATTCTTTGAACGATTCAGTTCGTGCATGCTTGCAAATTATATTACGGACGAGAGTAAAATCGTGCATACATTTGTGGCTAGTATGGCAGATGACCTTTATAAACTAGCACGTGACTTTTTTGCATCTGAGAAGTTGTATGAGAAAACTTTCAAAGAAATTGTTTATAAACTTGTTGATCACATGAATCCTGCACCGATTGTGATAACTGCACGCTGTGCATTCAACAGATGTGTACAAAGACCTGACCAGGACATTAATTCTTTCATTGCCACTCTCAAGCATTTAGCCGAGGACTGTAAATATGGAGACAATCTCAATATGTGGCTACGTGACAGGTTTGTGACTGGTCTTCAAGTGAGGCAATACGCAGACGCTTATTACAGGAGAAAGAAGATATGACTTTTGCACAAGCATATAAATTAGCAACTGTATTTGAAACCACTAGTAGGGAAGAAAAAGCCATGTTCAGGGAGTACAGTGAATGCTGTTCACACAAAACAGCAGTAACAATGAATAAAACCTCAGACATCTGGTCAAGGATCTTCAGGTAAAAGACCTTACACTTGCATTCGTTGTACATCTATTGAACATAAAGCTGATGATTGTCCATGTCCTACTAAAACTTGCAACGCTTGTGGAAAAGTGGAACACATACAGAAAGCTTGTTTTAGCACACAAAAAATATTTAGACCACCTAACAGTAGGGAAGTACATACTACTACAGCAACTGATGAGATGCCTCCATCTACAGAACTAGAACAAGACCTGTATGCTATTTCGAAAGACAAATGTGAAACAAAGGTCTACAGAGAGTTTTGAATAGATGGTAAACTGCTCAAATTTGAAGTTGACACTTGTTCTGCGGTTACACTTATCAACCAGAAAGTGTTTCAAAATAATTTTCCAACACACACATTGAGTAACACAGAAACAATGTTACGTTGCTATGGAGGGCAGAATATTCCTGTAATTGGTCAGTGTTCCGTTTATGTGGTAGTCGGCCAGGGCAAGACAAAGCACATGAAACTGGTTATAGTTAAAGGCGATGGTTCAAGCCTGGTTGGACGTGATTGGCTGCAGCATGAATGGAAAGATGTGATTGGCACTACAGCTGAGAATCAATCTGTCCAGGAATTTACTGACAATACATCGAGAGAACAGGCAAAGCAAATATTACAGGCTAAGTATACTGAACGTTTCCAGGAAGGTTTAGGAACCTTAAAGGATATACAAGCAACCCTGTATATTCAGTCAGATGCAAAACCGGTCTTCTGTAAAGCACGTACAGTGCCACTGAACTTGAAACAGAAAGCTGAGGCTGAAATTGACCGACTTGAGAAAGAGAGAGTAATGCAAAAGGTTAAAACCTCACAATGGGCCGCACCAGTAGTACCCATACTAAAACCCACAGGAAAGATTAGGCTGTGCGGTGATTTTAAGTTGACAATAAATCGGTATGCAAGAAATTAGCAGTACCCCATTCCAAGGATAGATGAGTTGCTAGCGACACTCAGTGGTGGAAAAGAATTCACCAAACTAGATCTTCGAGCAGCATACCAACAGGTTGAATTAGATGCTGCTTCAAGAGAGTTGACAACTATAAATACAACAAAAGGGTTGTATCAGTACACTCGAGTTCCGTTCGGGATCAGCACAGCACCAATGCTGTTCCAAAGGATTATGGAAACCTTCTGAAAGGCCTGCCAGGGACAGTAGTTTATCTTGATGACATACTGGTCCAAGGAAAAGCTAGACAAGACCATTTGCTAAACTTAGACAAAGTATTGGATACACTGAAAACTGCAGGTTTACGTTTGCATATGGACAAGTGCCATTTTCTGTTGCCCTGTGTGGAATACCTTGGTGTAGTGGTGGACGCAGAGGGGATTCATCCAACCAAAGACAAAGTCAGGGCAATAAAGGATGCTCCTGTACCCTCAAACGTATCGGAACTTAGGGCATACCTTGGGCTCTTGATTCATTATGGATATTTCATTGATGATCTCGCGACAATACTGGCACCTCTGTATGATCGCCTGAACAAGGGTAAAGATTGGATTTGGTCCCAGAGACAGCAGGAAGCTTTTGGAAAGAGTAAAGCCAGTTTTGTTGATGATGCAGTGCATGTACACTATGATACAGAGAAAGAATTTATCTTGTCATGCGACGCTTCGCCTTACGGTCTTGGTGCAGTGCTACAGCATCGTGTGAATGGTAGGGAACACCGTAGCATATGCATCTAGGCGCTTAAATTAAGCAGAGATGAACTACAGTCAAATTGAAAAAGAAGGACTTGCTATTGTGTTTGCGGTTCACAAGTTCAGACAGTACTTGCTTGGCAGAAAGTTCACTTTGATTACGGACCATCGTCCATTATTGACATTGTTTTCACCAGTAAAAAGGACGCCACAGACGGCTGCTTCACGGATTAAACGATGGTCACTAATTCTTTCAGGTTTCAATTACCAGATTGAATACAGAAGTTCAAAGTAAAATGCCAATGCTGATGCATTTTCGCGAATGCCACTTCAGGAAACGGAAGGCATTAAAACTCCTGAAGCAGAAGTAGTACTGTCACTATAAGAACTCAATGATGACTTACCAGTTATGGCTAAAGATATAGCTAGAGAAACAAAATCAGACAAGGTTTTTAGGAAGGTTACCCTCATGATCCTAGAAGGATGGCCAGAATGCATTGATTCTGAGTGGGAAACACAAATAACACCTTACTTTCACAGGTGTCTCGAACTTCGTGTAGAGCAAGGTTGTATCCTGTGGGGTAATAGAGTCTTTATTCCCCCATCCTAACGTCCAGCAGTATTCCAAGAACTTCATTCGGAGCATTCTGGCATAGTGAAAGCTATTGCAAGATTAATTCTGTGGTGGCCTTATCTGGACTCTGAAATCGAAAAACTAGCCAAAGTCTGCACAGACTGTCAAGAAAATGTTCCAAACCCACCAATGTTGAGACCTACAGAGTGGAAATGGCCAAATGCTCCTTGAAAGCGTGTACATGCAGACTTTGCTTGACCTTTCTATTACTACTTCCTTGTGGTAGTAGATGCCCATTCCAAGTGGATTGAAATAGAAATCACTACTACTATCAAGAGACTGCACAAACTGCTTGCACAGCACGGACTTCCTGAAAACCTTGTCACCGACAATGGTAGTCAATTTACTTCCGGAGAATTCCAAATCTTTCTTCAAAAGAACAACATTAGGCATACATTAACTGCTCCAGGACATCCAGCTACAAACGGACAGGCAGAACGATTCGTTCAAAGGTTTAAAAAAGGCGCTGAAGAAGATGTCAAATCAGACGACCTGTATGATAAACTGCAAAGATTTTTATTGTCGTACAGAACAACACCTCATGCAGCTACAGGTAGGACCCCTGCAGAACTGCTTTTGCATAGATCTTTGCGCACAAAACTATGAGCCATGAGGCCCTCGCCAGATTCGTACGCGAAACTGAAAGACAATGTTGTTGAGTCACAAACACGTCGTTACTTTTTTGCCAGTAACTACGGTGCCCATGGACCATGATGGATCGCTGGTACGATCCTTGAACGACACGGTTCGAGAAATTATCAAGTTGCGGTAGGAAATTAAATCTGGAAACGACATATTGATCAGCTTCGTTGTCGGTCTGAGGATATACCGCAAACTTCATGGCCAGATGCTGTGATATCCCACTCGCCGGCGTTGCCAAGAGAAGAGGGTATACAGGTACAACTAGATGGAAACACACAAGGACTCCCCTGTACTAGTTTCGACCAACGATTCAGACCTCGCACCCAACCCAAGCACCGTCAGACGTAATCCTGTGCACGAAAGAAAGAAACCAGTGAGGATTAAAGACTATGTGTAAAACGTGTCGTATTTTTTGTTCTATGTGTCTTTATGTTTTAATAGAAAGTTTACAATATTGTTACGGGGTGACATAAAAGCGGACCGAACTGTCTCGCTAGTGAAGCTTGCTTTGCTAGCGAAGCGGTTGGTTCGCCAGACTTGTGCGCCATTGACATGGGTTCGAAACTGGGATTGGCCCAGTATTTCCCCCTGAGTATTTATCTTTGTAACAAAATGGGGGCTCGTCTGACATGACGGTTTCATTTGTCTTTGTAACAAAATGGGGGCTCGTCCGGGATTTGAACCCATAACGGTGGCGCACAAGTTCGGCGTCCCAACCGCTTCGCTAGAAAAGCAAGCTTCCCTAGCGAGAGAGTTCGGTCTGCTTTTATGTCACCCCGTAACAATATTGCCTTAAAAACTGCGAAAACTAAGAATTCACTCGGAACAATAGATTAATAGTACAACTTTATTAGTGAATAACATATTGTAATGGATCACAGTGACATATTACCTGAAACAGGACTGTTATCTCCATTGTACAACTCCTGCTTCACCACCTTTTAAAGTTACCTGTTTCAGGTGGACCAGGGTTGAATCCTTTATTTCAGAAGGGGATATATGTCAGATATGGTATGCGCACCATACGCTGGCGCCGTTTGTTGGGACTTTGTGTGACTATACTGGCGATCACGTGTCATGTGTGACGTAGTTACTTTGTGAGTTGCATTGTGTGCCAAGATTCTTGTGTGGTTGTAAATGAACCTAAGGACATGACAGCTAAATTATTATATTTATGTTTTTATTATAATGTTTACCCTGTGTATCAGATATGGCATTGTGTCAGGTTGTACCTTAATTTAAAAAGCGTACACTAGATCCTACTATACCAAGAAATTATTGACCTATCACGAATCTGGCAAGGTAGCCATGATCTGGGGTGGTCTTGGGTATGACCTTGACATTTGGCAAGCGTGCCGAGATGGACAGTTTGTCGGAGTTTATGTACACAAATGAGAACATTTAGAAGAGTAGTTGCTTGGAATCGAAGTCCTCTTACAGCATCCTACTGTTAGAGACGTATTCGGTTCATTATTTTATTTTTTTTGCATGTTCAGCCTATCCTTGTTAAGGCAGAAGGTTGTGCATTGCTGCTTTAATCTCACTGACCTTTTGTTTATCATGAAGTTCACTCACTTTAGTTGTAAGTTGGCAGTGTAACCTCCGGGGGGATGGGATGTGACTGACGTAGGTTCGGGTAATTTAATGGCTCGGGGTTTTAGACACTAGCAGTTGACGCACAGTCGCATGTCGCTTAACATACATAAATAAACGAGGCAGCAAGTTAGAAAAATATCATTTAATATGTAACAAGTACCAAAGTACACTCCCAGCGATGCGCCAATGTTGCCGTCGGGTGATGGCCGCAGGCGAAGCCTTAGGTTGTGGTTTCGATTTTCGCTACTGCAGATCAAGGCCAAATTAATCCCAAATAAAGTCCAATGGTAATCCCAGGTAAACAGAACACTAATTCCGTGACGGGTTATCCAAATAATAAAAGCGTAATCAATTCAGGGCTGCAATCAAGACACGAAGTGACACACACTGAATGACCAGCGTGAGCCGCAGCTCTATATATAGGCTGAAGGGCGGCCGGTTATCGCACAGGCGGGGTCCGCCCGGTAAGATTCCCCTGCTGCGATAACCGCGAAGCCCTGGTCAAGCTTCGTAGCTCGGACCGGCGGCTAGTCCCGTTACATCATATACTCCATGAGAGCAGGCCGGCTCACACATGCAAGCAAGTGGAACTTTCTGGGGCCTGCATTCACTACATTTCCCTCCCCCTTAAATGATTGTAGCGTAGCGAAAATCTCCACCACCCCGTCGGCTGCGCCTGAAATGACAAAACACAAATAAAATAATCATTAATTAAAATATAAAAGAACAATATACGACGTAAACCTAAAAAAGAAAGATACAAGTCCTCGTTTTAACCAGAAATGTCCTTACTGTCATATTTTAGCACATGTTACACCACAAAAGCATTTGGTAATATCAAAGTGGTTCCTGGTAAACGTTAACTCCATTGGTAAACTCCATAAAATCACACATTAAAAAAAACACTTTTACAATCCTTTGGTAAATCCAGAAGCAATGATATCGAACAATATCGCGAAATGATCCTTAGGTAAATCCACAATCGTCTTTTGGTAAATCCAGAAGCATGATATCGAACTATATCATGAAATGGTAAATACACAATACTCCTTTGGTAAAATTTCGATGTTTTTCACGCATGGTCTGCTCCTGACATGTCCCGATCAGCATCACTAATGCAGTTGTTTAAAACTTTTGCCAAGTCATCGAATTGGTTCTGTCTCCTCAGTAGTCTTTTTATTTCTTCTCGCTGCAACTTCTCTAGCCTTCCGCGAACTCTTTCTCTGACCCTCATCCATGCATCTAGCCCTTCTTTGTAAAAGTGAATCATAGAGTCGCTTTTATTCATTAATTGTTCCATGGCTTTTTGTTCTGTAGGAAGTGGATAAGGCAGTTGGTACGTTTTCTTGCTTTCTTCTGTTGGGTAGTCTCTCCATGGGAAGGGCGCGTCTTCCACCGGTGCAGGGGTTTTTGTCTGTCCGGCGTCGTTTTGTTGATGGCTCTCCAGCTTCTGATGGACTATCTTGCGGACTCTTCCTTTTTTTCTTTACACTGAGTTTGTCCCTTTATAAGGTCCACTTGTTGTTCATGTTGATGCGGGGCCATGCCCGTCAACATATTTGCATGTAACCTATATGGCGAAGGATCCACATAGTTTGTGTTGTCCATAAGTTCCACTTTAGCCTCCCTGGCTATTTTATCAGCTTCATCAAATTTAAGTTGGTGGGATCCCTTTTTGAGGTGCTTTCTCAGGTCGGACTTCCGCTTAGACATTTTACCACATAACACACACGGAGAGTAGTAGCAAGCTGGCAGATGTATTTCTCCCCAGTGCCTTACCAACGCTCGTCGGTCGGCACACCTTGGTTTGAGGCATGAACTGACTGGGCAGTTCATGGGTCCGTTTTCCCACGATATGATGTCAATGGGGCGTGGAAAGAGCAGGCCCTCGCTACTTGTTAGTCGGTGCTCCGTGAAGGTCTCATCGAACTCTGGAACCCATGAATCGTCTAAGATGCAGGGAACGCTAGATTCTGCCATGCCGTCGTTGGGTTCACCGAACTACACAAAAGGTGATATCTGTTAGTTTGTGAGCTACAAATATTCACATACAGATATATAAATTTGTTGATTTTTACAAGTCTAGTCTATCTGGAGCTTCACGTTCTCTTTGACTTCTCCTATAAACGGGACAACAGGTTGATTCTGAGCTTCTTCCTCTAGCTGACTGCTAACGTCGGTGGTCGATTCGATGTAGACTGGTCGTTCTTCAGTATTGCCTTCCTCACCAGAATTGCTGTCTTCTATTATGTTTCCCGTTTCGCTGGTGGAAGTTTCGAGCCAGTTGGCTGGTGTGTCCCATGATTAACACACCTTCAAGTGGTCCACGTGTACCACAATCTTTCGACTTTCTGGACTATTTTGGATCCTGTATAATAGATCATTAAGGTTGTCTACCACAAGGTAAGGCCCAGTCCAACCACATCCTAGTTTCTTCCTGGCTTCAGGTTGATACCATCGCCATACCCATTGGCCCGCTTTATAATTTTCTGGGTTTTGATTTTCGGTCATATAAGCTCTTCTGCCTTTTCATGCTTTGTTTTAGATTATTCCTTGCGAATTCATGTGATTGTCGAGTAGCTTCTTTGATCCATTGGACATATTCGACGGGACACAAGGGTTCCTCCACTGGGTCAGAGAGGCCCATCAGCAGGTCTAGCGGGAGACTGGCTTTGCGTCCAAGGAACAACACATTTGGTGTGCAGTTCGTACTTTCCTGTACAGATGCTCTGTATGCCATCATTAAGTATGGCAGATGGTCGTCCCAGTCATCTCGGTTGTCGTTAACAAACAATGCTAACATCTGCTGGATAGTTCTGTTAAAACGCTCCACAAGACCGTCCGATTGAGGTCGATAAGGGGTGGTACGGTTCTTGTCCACCTCTAGAAGTTCCATAAGTTGCTGAAACAAATCCGGTTCGAATTCGGTGCCTTGATCAGATTGCAGCTGTAGTGGTACTCCATACCTACAAATAAACTGGGTCATGATGACGTCAGCTACCGTCTGTGCTGTATGATCTCTGAGTCCATATGCCTCAGTCCATTTGGTAAAGTAGACAGCCAGGACTAAAATGTAGCGATTTCCGTCCTTTGTTTCTGGCAGTGGCCCCAAAATATCGATCGCAACTCTCTCTAGTGGCGCCCCAACAGGTCTTTGCTGAAGTTTTGCCTTGCCGGGCCCTGGTCCAGTCTTTCGGGTTGCACACCTTTTACATTTCCGACACCATCGCGCGATTTCTTCGCGTTGTCCGGGCCAGTAACATCTCTGACGAATCTTTTCGAGAGTCTTCTTGATCCCAAGGTAGCCTCGAAGTCTGGTTCCATGCAGTTGATTCATTATCCATCCTCTAAGTTGTAATGGCGCCACCAGCTGAGAAACGGACTCGTTGGTCCTGATGGGTAGCACTCTGTAGACTTGTCGATCTTGACACTTTAGTGAGTGCCACTGGAGCCAAAGTGCTTTCACTTCTGTACTCTCTCCGCTTATGGTTCTCCTGGGTAGCCGTTCTGTAGATTCTGACAACCATGTTGATACTGTTCCTATATTTTCGTCCTCTTGTTGAAGCTTGTATAGCTCTTCGTTGGTCCATCCTCCCAACCAGTTGCCCTCCAAACCTTGTGTCATGTCTCCAGTGTGTCCTGATCTGGTGGAGGTGTGTGTTCGGGATCGGACAGGATAAAACCCTGTTCGGTTTCTCCTTTCGGCTCTCGATTTCTCGGTGGTTATAATATGGACACGTTTTTGAGGAACCTTACTTGATGATCGGGGCAGTTTGCGTATCCACAAATTCTCATACGGGGTTGTCTGGACAGTGCATCCGCGTTTTTATGTGCGGACCCCTTCCGGGGTTCAACTGTAAAGTCGTATTCCGCCAGTTGAGCTATCCAACGTGCGATCATACCCTCCGAATTTTTTAAATTAATCAGCCATTTCAGACTATTATGGTCGGTTCTCACCAGAAATGAATTCCATAAAGATAATGCCGGAAATGTTTAGTGGACGCGACTAGAGCCAAAAGTTCTCTGTGGGTTGTGCAGTAACGTCGTTGTGTCCGCGAGAGAGTTTTGCTGAAGTACGCTATAACTTTTTCTTGACCTACTTGTTTCAGTGATAGGATCCCACTGATGCCATCTCCGCTGACATCTGTATCCAGGACAGTTGTTGACATCATAGGTGATGCTGATGGATTATTCATCGGTGTTGTCGAGTTCACAGCCGGATCAAAGGCAGTTCTACTCTCTGGTCGACTTTTGTTGGCCGTACTAGTAATTCTGAAGTAGTGTTGTCGGCAGAGGTAAGGCGGTGTCATATTCTCTGTAGCTGTTGACATCATAGGTGGCGCTGATGGATTATTCATCGGCGTTGTCATGTTCACGGACGGATGAAAGGTAGTTCTGCTCTCATCTGTCTCTCTAAGTTCTTCATGACTTGTATCAGGGACGTCAAGTACGCTAGATGTCTCAGCAGTAGCTGTCATATGCCCCTGCTCATCAGCTGAATCTCTTTCCGGTGTGCTGAATATGGACATCGTCCGACGTAACAATCTCCCCAGAAGACTAGAATTATCCATTACTATTTATCTGTATCTACGTGCCCAAATATGCCCAAAAGGAATTTATTTCCGTATAAACAAAACCATATAATAAATTAGCCCTTTTGTTATCAGTAACTTTGCTGCCTATTGAAATTATAAAAAAAAATGTCTAATAAATTCTCCCGAGCCCCGCGTTGGGCGCCAAAATTATCTTTAACATCCGGGGGATGGAATGTGACTAACGTAGGTTCGGGTAATTTAACGGCTCGGGGTTTAAGACACTAGCAGTTGACGCACAGTCGCATGCCGCTTAACATACATAAATGCAGCCCTGGTCAAGCTTTGTAGCTCGGACCGGCGGCTAGTCCCGTTACATAATATACTCCCCGAGAGCAGGCCGGCTCACACATGCAAGCAAGTCGGACTTTCTGGGACATGCATTCACTACAGCAGTCTGTAAGTTTAGGTGAGTTTTTTAGTAAGTTGTGAGTCGCTGGATTCATATTTGTTTAGTGCATCCTATATTAGTATGGAGGATTTGGAAACATTAGTTTCCTTAGATGAGAATTTGGTTATTCCGGGGAACATCTCCAGTCGTTCGTAGGTCGTGAAATATAAAGGCTGGAAGAGAAACAGGCTAGTGATGGGAACGCGAAGATAGGGCTATAGAAAGTGAGGAAAAGGCACGTGAGCGTGACCATGAACATGAGCTGGAAGTATTTAGGTTAAGGGCTCAGATAATCCATCCACAAACACAGGGTAAAAATTAGCTCAGGAGTACAGTCCCTAAAAATGCCAGCTTTTGAGGAGAGTAGGGAAAACCTAGATGCATATTTGGAAAGGTTTTAAAGGTTTGCTGCAGGCCAAAGTGGGTAAAAACAGACTGGGCAGTCCGCCAAAGTGCGCTACTGAAAGGTAGAGCTCAAAGGTAGAGGTTTATTCTCAATTACCTCCTGATGATGCCCTTGGATATGAGAGCCTTAAATTAGCACTTTTTAGGATCGAGGCACCAATTAACAAAGGAAGGATACCGGACGAAATTTCATTCTAGTAGGCCAGAAAAAAGAATCCCCTTCTCAGTTAGTGGTTACCTTAATAAATGCATTAATCTGTCAGACACAGATCATTCCTCTGAAGATATTTTTGACTTACTGCTCAGAGAACAATTTATGATCTCATGTAGCCGTGAACTATCCATATTTCTTGAGAATGCACATGCATAAAGTCCTTGGCCATGGCTGCTGAACATGATATAGAGGCTCATTGACAGCCTAGCTTTGCCTTTTTTGATAAACCCCTATCTTTTGTTAAATCAGGAAGCAACAAGGTAAAAACCTTCCCCTAGGCAACCGGAAATCAATAGGCAAAACCAGCATAGGCCGCATGCTGGTACTCTAGGAAATTCATCTCAGAGGACTGTGGTTATAAAGTGTTATAACTGTGGAGGTTTGGAGCAAAAGTCTTTTAAGTGCAAAGAACCTAGAAAGCCCAGGAACTTTGCTCAATTAGAAGACAGGTAACGCCACTTACCGTTCTGTTTTCGTAGAATAAATTTATGCCTATTTCTAGGAGTGATTTGCAATATTGGCCTAAAATTGTGCATATCAATAGATCTTGGACCCCTCCCTCTTATACTCAAGACTGGTGGTGCCAGCTGCAATCGTTTTCCCGTGGCGTCTATTCGTACATGTGCTTCGGGTGAAAATTGCTTAATTCTCAAGAGTGGGTCAAGGTATTGGTCTGAAATTTTGCATGTTCATCTATCTTGGAATGTTTTTAATGGCTTTCTCGTAAGTGGTGGTGCCACTTACATTTATTTTTGTGTTCTGTGCACCTATATGCCAGTATTTCAGCAGTGATGTTTGTGTAATTGGTGCATGCACTCAGGTTCAAAATGTTCAGTGCTTGCATTTTACATTTACATGTCACACGTTTACTTGAAAAATAACGGTCCAGCATGGAAGCATATTAGACCTGATGTATATACCATTAGGCCTGTAGGCCTTGTTAATTATATTTTATTTATCGTATTTTATTTTATCTTCTTCTGAAGGCTGAATAAATTATTGTTATTATTATTATTATTATTATTATTATTATTATTATTATTATTATTATTATAATACCTAGTGCATGAATAGGCCCCTTTAAACATCCCTTTATTCACGTTAACAAAGTTTCAAGTCAAGTGCTAACCATCCAAAACCAACCCAGCAGGAATACTAGGATCGAAATTTCACTGGACTTCGGCATGACAAAGAGACTGTCCAATCAGGGAAGGGTCAAAGAATCTTTTGAATTAAGAAAAAAAAACTAACTTAATATATGGATGTGATCCAGATTACCTCCAAATTTTATTGGATGGTCTCTTTAATTTGGTTTTATCATCCACTAAAGAATTTGGTCAAAATCCAATCATAACTCTCTGCGTTAAGAGACAAACTTAATTACGTGAAAAATAATTGAATATTAAACTTCGCCACATACTGCTATTTAATATACATCCCACATAGCACGAAACATTTGTTAGGACATATTCAGTATGTTGCACAGATATTTTTCAGTTGAGCATATTTCAAAAACATTTTGTTATATGGATAAAACATTATTGTAGAAACTTTAAAAAAAATATTTTTTAAAAATTATAATTAGATATTAAAAAAGCATTAATTTAAATGATAAAAGTACCTTCAACTTTTAATTGTAGCTCTGTCAACGTTGTTGTCAAAATGGCAAATAATTTTTGCATCAAAGAAATATTTCAATTAAAATCTTTGAAAAGCTATGAGAAAATGTTTTCCTTTTTTTAATTTAACATTTATAACACATTTTAAAAGATTTTCATGACATATTTGTGTTGAGTGGGATGTTACTTGTATTTGTATATCGACGTCGGTCTTCCGACGTCCCGGTTTTACACGTTGTTTTTGAAGGACACAGAAGTTCCCTATTACCGCTCAACGTTGCCCTCAACGTTCAAGTGTTTGACTGTTGCGTTCACTGTTCGCACTGATAATGTCAAAAAGAAAAGTTAAATTTGCCGAGGAAGGCGATGAAAGCCTTAAAAAGGCTTATTTGGAGGTCGGAGGTAGCGGCAATACAAAGCAACCAAAACGCTTCAAAGATAAACATTCTCTGGACAGCGATGAAGAGGACAACGCAGACAAATATGATGTGATGGCAGAGGGAGACATTGAAGGTAAAAACTCATAGTTATAATGGCAGAGGGAGACAAAAACCCAGTTGTGGCTCTGTTGTAAACAAGGAGCCACAGGCCCCTGCCTTTATTTATCTAGCGGCCGGGAATGCATGCATCTTCTGAAGATGCACCAAGTTTAAGTACATGTATCTTGAGTGTGGTGAACGGGGGTGATTGCCTCAGCCATTGGTGTGCAGTGCATGTATTACATCATCACTGCCGTTAGTTTCCTTGTAACTGGACCACTGGCTACACAGGACCACTGGCTACAAGGGTTGTTACCAGGGTTACACACTGGATTGTTTCAGCCGTCTTGAAAGGTGCACGTGTCACATTTCAGCTTGGTGGGTCAGGAGGTTATTAAGGATGATGTAACACATGCACTGCACATGGCTGGCTGAAACAATCACCCTGGCTCACCGTTGTGTAACAGTGCACGTGTTCCCATTCTCTAGATAAATGAAGGCAGCGGCGTGTGCGTCTGTGTTTACAACAGAGCCACAACTGGGTCTAAGAGAGACACAATGAAGTTAAAAACTGATATATTATAATTATTAATATGATGTGATTGCAGAGGGAGACATTGAAGGTAAAAACTAATATATATTATTATGTAATGGCAGAGGGAGATGATGGACTTAAAGGTAACAACTAACAGTAATAATAATATGAAGTAAAGGCAGTGGGAGACATCGAAGTTAACAACTTCAGTGAAACTCCTGTCAGCCGTTGTCCTGTTTAGAGAAGATTGGCATATTGGGTCAATTCTTCATTGAATGTTACTGATATCCTCTGTTTTGATTATGTCTATACTTAATTTTAAAAACACAAAATTTCATTTAAATAATTTTCAAAATAGCCTAAATATGCATTTGTTATTTATAAAATATGATTAATAAAAAAGGAAAGACAAACATTTTCTTTCTCTCTTTCAACTTCATCAGCTAGGCCTCACATATTATCTAGGCAGTTTCACTTTGACTTACCATGCTTTATCTTCTAAATAAGCATCGTTCATGGATGGTTGCACTAGGAATATTGAGGACTGATTATTGACAGCACCTGGACTGAATAATTAATTCTAAAAGGATAGTCCACACATTGCATTCACAATTACAAAGTGCAAACTGTCACAGATAAGGCCTCCCAGGCCGGACGCCGATCACAATGCACAAACTTAAGTCTTTGAAGGTGGTCTTGTCAAATGAAAAGCTGTTTGAAGGCTTAGTTTTTTTTTCTGCTTGACTGGCTAATCTAAATAAAGTAATGATTGTGATAACTACACATTTATAGAAATATACAACAATTTTGACTGTATATTCACATGTAACATCATGATGGTCCACCAAATTATGCTTGTCCTTGGGCTACGTAGCTTTGACCAAAACAGGTCATACGAGGTCACAGCCTCTGAGTGCCATCTCCTGTCAGATATATGAACAAAAAAGAACCTGCAAGGTCTGTCCACTTTAGAGGGTCGTAATATGTACTGGATACGCAGTCAGGACGGGAAAGTTTGTTCGTTGTCCAAGATAGTGAGTTGTCTGCTTTACTAAGTTTAAAACGTTAAACATAATTTAGAGGCAAATTTGAAGGGACTGAGATTTAGTGTCCGCATTAGTGAGTTGTCTGCCTTACTGAATTTTCCGCAAGTAGGAGTTTCACTGTAATATATATTAATATGTGATGGTAGAGGGAGATATTGGACTTGAAGGTTACAACTAACAGTAATAATAATATGCTGTGATGGCAGAGGGAGACATTAAAGTTAACAATTAAAGGTAATAACTGATATTAATTAGAACTTGATGCACAGTTAAATTAACTGAGTATTATTTTAGTAAAGTGCTTTATCAAATTGACATTCTTAAACTGACATGCTTTAAATTAAATAAAATCAGTGAAATTATTAACTCAACCAATGGCAACCAAAAAAGCAGATATTATGTATCAATCTCATGAGTCAGCCAAGTGTCATTGTCCATGGAGCACATGTCACATTCTATAAATGTATAGTGTAGCAGGTTTTCATACAGTGTACATACAGTGTTTTCCAATCTGAGCAGTCAGAATTACAGCAGAAGCTTTGCATACTTGGCCTTGAAATATAAGACTGTTTTCTCTTGGTTCTGATTCACAAGTCATTCAAAGTGAAGGTTTGATACCCCTTTCACACATAAAATGTTTTCAAATCTATTTGGGCAAAGCAGCATGGTCAAATCAGTTTAGTGCGAGCACAGGGGCATCTAGCAGACTAGCACCAGTGCAAATTGTGTACACTTCACATCATGTTGAACAATGTAACAACGTGCTGACACAAGCATTCGCGCTTGTGCTGTGACCAATTGCTGCTTGAAAACTGGGTCCAAACTGTTCTAAAGCATTCAAACAACATTTTGGCAAAGAGGATAAAACGATTCTCATTCAAACTGGTTTGAAAATACCTCCTGAGCTAAATTCAAATCTTTTGACCTTAATGGTTTTAAAACGCTTTGGATTGCCATGTAAACGCTCTAATGGACATTCAAAATGATTTGAAATCTGTTTTCATTTGCACTGTGAAAGGGGTATCAGTCTTGGACTGTCAAGTCCATGTCCCTGAAAAAGGTAACTTGTGTCCAGACTCAAGTAAAATTTAGGACTGGAAGTCCTATAACACTGCTCAGTGCTACTAGGACAACTGTCTCTATAGATTTACTGGTTTAATCCTTGTGTGTTTAACCAGGGCAGGAAGAGGCCACAGTGGACTTTGATGAAGGAACAAAGATTACGCCGTTTAACATGCGTGAGGAGATGGAGGAGGGGCATTTTGATGCTGATGGGATGTACATATTCAACAGAGAAAAGGTGACTGATCACACTGAAACAAAAACATGTCTCATTCACACACATACCACTGTCCTCCTGATAGTTTCTAAGAATGTATACCCTACTTAAAGAATGTTACTAACGTTTTACGAATATATCATTACAGATAGCCTATTTACAGCAAAAAATCATATATTAGATGAAGGTTCCAAGGAACAGTAATGTTTTCTGTCATCAAATTTTCTTTCATCTTAATTAGCTCAGCTGACTATAAGTCATCTGAGCTATAGTCGTGGTCCATTGTCCGTCGTCCGTCCGTCTGTCCGTCCGTCCGTCCGTCCGTCCGTAGATGTGGCACGTTTTGAAACCGTAAGACCTAGGAATCCAAAATTCAGCATAATGTTAGATGTCCCCAAGATCTCCTACCAAGCCGAAAACTGGGTCTTTGCAACTTCGTTCCTTTGAGAAATTAAGGAAAAACCTCAATTTTTTATTAAAAACCTATTTTCACACTTCAGGACTGCCTAATATCAAAACCACTCATCTGTTTTTCCTCATATTTACCATAAATATTCCTCTATATAGTTCCTATGTACATGCCAGAAATTATGTCTGTATTATTTAATTTAAAAAAGTTATGGGCCCAAACATAATGCATTTTGTAATAAATCAGGAAAGATATTTGATCACTTAACACAAAACATGTTAAAGCTATCGACCTTTTTTCCAGTAATATAACTTTAATTAATCAAAATTAAATTGTATACCCAAAATTAGATGAAAATCTTTTAAATTTTCTAAAATATTAATAAAAATAAAAAATTGGTACCTTAAATTTTGCCCAACTTTGACCATGGCACGTTTTTTTCCTGTAAGTACTGTGGATTTAATTTTCACAGCATGTTTTTGTTAGCATTTCAACTGTTAACACCAAAAATTTGAAACCAGTTGATCAAAAACTGTAGATTTTAATAAGTTTTCAAGCACCATGTAACATATTGTTTACATCAAGCTAGTGTTATGCAGTTTGCAAGAGCTCAGCTCCCCAGCTTCAGCTCTTAGTTCCTTAAATTCGGCATACAGTAAGATGTCTCCAAAATCCCCTACCATGCCAAGAATTTGGTCACTAGGATTTAATTCCTTCGAGATATTAATGAAAAACTTCATTTTTCCATTAAAAACCCATTGTTACACTTCAAGACTGCCTAATATCAAAACCACTGATCTGACTTTAATCATAAATAATATACATATTTTTCATTCTCTATGCACATGCCAGAATGATGTCAGTATTGCGTAATTGTTTTAAGTTATAGGCCCAAACATAATGCACTTTGTAAAAAATCAAGAAATATATTTACTCCCTTAACAAGAGCATTGCTGAAGCTAGAGATTTTTTTGTCAGGGATGTAACATTATTTAATCAAGATTCAAGTGAATACCCAAAATTAGTTCTGAATTTTTCAAATTTTATAAGTTATTAGTATAAATATATAATTAGTACCTTAAATTTTGCCCAACTGTGACCATGGCACGTTTGTGTCCTGTGAGCACTGTTGATATAATTTTCATATCATGCACACATTAGGATTTCAGCTTTTTAGTTTAGAAAGCTGAAAGAAATTGGCCAAAAATTGTAGCTTTAATTAATGTTTTTTATGAGACCCTGTCAGACTTTGGCTCTCTCCAGCCCCTCTTGAGTCACCTGTATGTTGACCTTGTTGACCTTTCATCAAATTATGCACGCTTGAGGCGAGGCATACAGGAATCCAGGCAGCTTATGGCCAGCCACAGTTGATCCAGGTGTCCAACCCAACTCATCTAGTAGTTTTAACCAACAACATAACAATAAACAATAAATTAATAAATTTTTATTGGTTTTTAATAACAAATTAAAGAAAAATAGAAAAGGAATTTGTTAGTTTATAATAACAGGAAATTAACTTGCAGTTACTGATGATATAAGAATCTTGTATCGATGGGTAGAATGTCACATATTCCAAATAACACCATGCAGTCAGCTATGGCATTTTTCAGTTCAATTTTAATGATAAAGAAGTAAATCATATTATTCATTACTAATCATTAGGGATCATATGAAGGAAATTAATGATAGACAAAGATGCAGTTGATAATATTAATCTAGATTCCTACTGTGTCTAGTGTGTACATTGATGTGAAATTAGTCCAAAATGAATTTTTTACAGTTATTTTTTAATATAAATAAAAGCCATAAAACCAGGTACTTATGATCATTATTTAAATGTGTGAATTTTTGTATATTCTGGACTCTCAACATCATTGGTTAGTGAAACTGAATAAATACCAGACATGGTGCGAATACTTTGTAATTGTATTTAAATACAAATATGATTATGTACTCCATTATAAAATTTCTTGCATAAAGAATAGGAATTCAGGTAAAAATGAAAGTATATGAATACTCGTGCAAATACTTTCAAAATGTATTCATGAATGCATTCATGAATATATTCTTTAATATTATTTTAATAATCATATCAGTTATATTTCATTTTAAAAAATCATATGATTCTCTTATTATTTTTTATAAAAATTATATTTGGGACAATATTTGTATTTTTTTTAATAAATAGTTAAAACTCTTATATTATATGTTCTGCTTATAAGTTATATGGCCAAGTCAAAATCTGTGTGACAATAGTACTCCATTTGTTAATAAAATAAATGAAATCAATCCTCTTCCCTGTCTCCAAAGGTACTATCAAAATCATACATTAGCTAAACAACAACAACTCATAATACAGCTTATATTTATTACCACACAAAACCAGCATGTGCCTCATTTCTAAATAATATTTTTTATCATATATAACAGCTGAGCGTCGTGACCCATAGGTCCCTTGTTTTTATTTATGAGAATGAAAGATGGTGGCATTTTAGCTCAGCATTCAAGTCTCAAAATCTGAAGTAATATACTCCTGTGAGACCAAACAACAACATTAATTGTATCCTCAGACAGGGTCATGGGATATTATGGTTTATGTTGGTCCTGCAGCCGCCACAGATAAATCTCTTCTGTGTTATAACTCAAATTTATATTTCACAGATCTTGACCAAAGCTTGACGTGCATAGATATGGGTGAAAGGAAGAATCCTATTTAAATTTGTGTCATGACCATGACTACGGGAGTGACCTAGACCTTGAAATAGGTCCATTTATGGGGGGGGGGGGGGGGGGGATGAAATCACACAAATTCTTAAATATCTCACAAATTTGTGCATGGATTGATCCAAATTCAAGTTGACTGAAGATCTTGGAAAGCTTTGTCTACTGTGGGAGACAGATGGCTCCACCTTTTGTCCTTTTCATGTTTTCATGCCTTTTAATACCCCCTTATGCCACTTGACAGTAATGTGAGCATTATAAGTCAAAAACTAATAGAGAAATTTATTTAATATTATGCATATACATAGATAAATGTTATGGGGTGTGGTATATTTAAATTGGGGTCATGACCTCTCCTATGAGATTGGCCTTGACCTTGAATATTCCCATATTTGGTGAAAAATATTGTTTCTCATGTTAATAGATGGAAGAAACCATGGTAGCTTGCCAAATGTCAGTATCTGCTTCTTGAGATAGGGGCCTATTTTTGAAGGGAAGGGGGGGTTGTCTGGGGATACTGTGGCACCAAGAAATGTCTAGAGTTTTATCATACATTTCAATAAACTGTAATTGTCATCTGTAGGCTGAGATTCGTGACCACTGGATGGATAACATTGACTGGGTAAAGGTGAAAGAACGAGAGAATGTAGGAGAAGGCAGTGACAGCAAGGACAATGATGACAGTGACACTGACAGCAGCAGTGAACAGGAGAGATCTGATGAGACTGCCATCTACAGGGAAATGATAGAACTAATGAAACCAGCTGAGACTGTGCAAAAGGCAATACGTAGGCTGGGTGGTGGGGGAAAAGGAGGAGGTAAAAAGTCCAGCAGTGCCAGTCAGCGCTGGAAAACTAAAAAGCAGGCAGCAAATGTTCAGAGCAGTGACAGCTCACAGAACAAGGATGACTTGCTCAAACTAATAGGCTGTGCTGACAGGTTGCTGCAGCAGGGGCGCTTTGAGATCTATCAGGACACATACGAAAAGATTTCATTTTTAGTACAGCAGGCTGAGCAGAAAGGTTCAGCTGACAGTGCTGTTCATATCCCCCAGGGCACCAGTGCTGATGATGCTCTTGACATGTTTGCTGAAGACATGGATGGGAAAGATGAGAAGTCGGGTCAGTCTGACAAGTCTTCCAGTAACGGTGCAGCTCAGGCTTCTGGTAAGTCATGTACATGTCATAGCATTGTTTGAAAATGTTATTGGAATGAATGATATTACAAAATGTAGTATTGATAAAATGTCTGTAAGAGTACAAAGTTTGACATACACTTCTGCAAATAATCTTACTAATTTTTGTAACATTGACCATTTTGACAGGAAATCACATGCATAAAGCTGCATTCACACCTATCCGTTTTTCTCCTTCTGAACCCGCACCCGCTTCTGTCATCCCTCGTCCACCATCTGTCGTCTCTGTTCACACCTACCCACGTTGTCCGCTTCTGTCGTGAATCGGTCCCAGGCCGATTTGCGTGGAGAGTGAGACGGGTGCAGGTGCGGAAGTGGATAGGTGTGAATGCCCTATGTATTTTTAACCGACTCGAATTTGATGGATGTCAGAAAAGGGTGTGGAAGGAAAAAATTGATAGGTGTGAACACCCCTTAGGAAGCCTTTGAATACATTTCTCTGACATATTACATGAAGTGATCCAAATGAACTGTTTAGAAATATAGTTTTGTTTGAAAGTCCTATAATTAATAACAAATTGAAAGACCGGTAATTTGATTGATTAGAGACAGAGATTCAGATGCACTGCAAGAACACAGGGTTTTTCAGAAATTCTTTACATGTGTTTGCAGTCTGGTACATCAGAATGGTTTACATCTGATAGGGTTCTTGATACCCTGTCCTGGCTCACCTAATGTGGTTCGATACATCTGATAGGGATCTTGATACCCTGCGCTGGCTCACCTGATATGGTTTGGTATATCTGATAGGGATCTTGATACCCTGTGCTGGCTGACCTGATATGGTTTGGTATATCTGATAGAGATCTTGATAACCTGTCCTGATTAACCTGATATGATTTTGTACATCTGGTAGGGATCTTGATAGCCCATCCTTATTCACCTGATGGGCATTGTTATATCTGACAGGGATCTTGATAGCCTGTCTTGGCTCACCTGATGTGGTTTGGTACATCTGATAGAGATCTTGATACCCTGCGCTGGCTCACCTGATAAGGTTTGGTGTATCTGATGGGGATCTTGATACCCTGTGCTGGCTCACCTGATATGGTTTGGTGTATCAGATGGGGATCTTGATACCCTGTGCTGGCTCACCTGATAATGTTTGGTGTATCAGATGGGGATCTTGATACCCTGTGCTGGCTCACCTGAAATGGTTTGATGTATCTGATGGGAATCTTGATACCCTGCGCTGGCTCACCTGATAAGGTTTGGTGTATCTGATGGGGATCTTGAAACCCTGTGCTGGCTCACCTGATATGGTTTGGTATATATGATAGAGATCTTGATAGCCTGTCCTGACTAACATGATATGGTTTTGTACATCTGATAGGGATCTTGATAGCCCATCCTTGTTCACCTGATGGGCATTGTTATATCTGACAGGGATCTTGATAGCCTGTCTTGGCTCACCTGATGTGGTTTGGTACATCTGATAGAGATCTTGATAGCCTGCGCTGGCTCACCTGATGTGGTTCGATACATCTGATAGGGATCTTGATACCCTGCACCTGCTCACCTGATAGGGTGTGTATCTGATAAGGATCTTGATACCCTGCGCTGGCTCACCTGATATGGTTTGGTGTATCTGATAGAGATCTTGATTGCCTGTCTTGGCTCACCTGATATGGTTTGGTACATCTGATAGCGATCTTGATAGCCTGTCTTGGCTCACCTGATGTGGTTTGGTACATCTGATTGAGATCTTGATAGCCTGTCTTGGCTCACCTGATGTGGCTTGGTGTATCTGACAGGGATCTTGATACTCTGTGCTGGCTCACCTGATATGGTTTGGTATATATGATAGAGATCTTGATAGCCTGTCCTGACTAACATGATATGGTTTTGTACATCTGATAGGGATCTTGATAGCCCATCCTTGTTCCCCTGATGGGCATTGTTATATCTGACAGGGATCTTGATAGCCTGTCTTGGCTCACCTGATGTGGTTTGGTACATCTGATAGAGATCTTGATAGCCTGTCTTGGCTCACCTGATGTGGTTTGGTACATCTGATAGAGATCTTGATAGCCTGTCTTGGCTCACCTGATGTGGTTTGGTATATCTGACAGGGATCTTGATAGCCTGTCTTGGCTCACCTGATGTGGTTTGGTACATCTGATAAAGATCTTGATAGCCTGTCTTGGCTCACCTGATGTGGTTTGGTACATCTGATAGAGATCTTGATAGCCTGTCTTGGCTCACCTGATGTGGCTTGGTGTATCTGACAGGGATCTTGATACTCTGTGCTGGCTCACCTGATATGGTTTGGTATATATGATAGAGATCTTGATAGCCTGTCCTGACTAACATGATATGGTTTTGTACATCTGATAGGGATCTTGATAGCCCATCCTTGTTCACCTGATGGGCATTGTTATATCTGACAGGGATCTTGATAGCCTGTCTTGGCTCACCTGATGTGGTTTGGTACATCTGATAGAGATCTTGATTGCCTGTCTTGGCTCACCTGATGTGGTTTGGTACATCTGATAGAGATCTTGATAGCCTGTCTTGGCTCACCTGATGTGGTTTGGTACATCTGATAGAGATCTTGATAGCCTGTCTTGGCTCACCTGATGTGGTTTGGTACACCAATTGAGATCTTGATAGCCTGTCTTGGCTCACCTGTTGTGGTTTGGTACATCTGATAGAGATCTTGATATTCATCCTTGCTCACCTTATGTGATTGGGTACATCTAACAGATTTCATGATTCAGATAACCTATGTGAAGTACATGTATCTTTAACTTGTGTACTTGTTAATGCATGGCAATAAAGTGTTTGAATACTCTTTTCAGGTGACAGTTCACATCTGCCAGCAGAGGTGATGTGGGAGTACAAGTGGAAGAACACAGATGAGGAGGAGGTGCATGGTCCGTTCACATCCCAGCAGATGGCAGACTGGGTCGAGGATGGTTTCTTTAAAGACGGTGTCTTTGTACGAAAAGTTTCCTCTGATGGGGATTTTTACAGCTCATCAAGGATAGACTTTGAGTTATACACTTAGTGGTACTGCTGCTGAGGACTGGTTCTGTTGTTGTTGAGTGACTCCCCGACCTGCATCATTCAGTGCATTTTATGACCCTCTGGACTGCATCTTAATTATATCCCACTAAGAGGTGTGTTTTCGGTGTATGAAAAAAAATCTGTTGGTTGGATCTCAAATGAAAAGAAGCTGACAGCTTTATTTTACAAGTAAACTCAGCTTTATACACAAATGTTATGCAAATTGGCATTATTTTCTGGCTGCAGACAATTATAATGCGCCTTGGATTGCTGCCTCATTGTGGAAGTAAATGAGCGTACTCCATCAATAATTTTGATATATATTTGATATATATTTTATTACCAGGACTGTGTCAAGCCAGCATTGTTGATCTCTGATGTTGACTTGTATATATAGTTGACAATTCATTAAATTTGTCCAGGATTTTGGAATTTTTTTATGTAGTTTTCCCTGTCAGTTTCACTCCCTCATCTTTGGAACAGCTTCTGAAGTCTGGATAGACTATCTTGACCTAGCACAAGTATATTACACAATGATGAGACAGCCTTGAGTGTGTGTCTCAGCCTGTGACCAACAGGAGTACCATGGAGACCTAGCACAAGTATATTACACAATGATGAGACAGCCTTGAGGGTGTGTCTCAGCCTGTGACCAACAGGAGTACCATGGAGACCTCGCACAAGTATATTACACAATGATGAGACGGCCTTGAGGGCGTGTCTCAGCCTGTGACCAACAGGAGTACCATGGAGACCTAGCACAAGTATATTACACAATGATGAGACAGCCTTGAGGGTGTGTCTCAGCCTGTGACCAACAGGAGTACCATGGAGACCTAGCACAAGTATATTACACAATGATGAGAGGGCCTTGAGGGCGTGTCTCAGCCTGTGACCAACAGGAGTACCATGGAGACCTAGCACAAGTATATTACACAATGATGAGACAGCCTTGAGGGTGTGTCTCAGCCTGTGACCAACAGGAGTACCATGGAGACCTAGCACAAGTACCGTAATGTCTACTTGAATTCGTACAGGAAAAAATAATTATTTTTCTCAGTGTGTGAATTATTATATGTAAAATATGAAAAATTAGAATATTGCAGGAGAGAAGATTGTTTGACACCTGAGAACCGGCGATGGGCGATAATAGATGATGTACGGCAACTCCCATGTTAATTATTATTTAACACGTTCGGGAATATATGTGAGCGCTGCTGGTGACGAAAAAGATACTGTGGTTGGCTTCATATTCGCGAGGCAGAAATTTCGCGATTTCTCCATTTTTAAATGTTTAGCGCGGGTTTCATTTTTGCGATCTCACCAGAACCTATATCAAATCTTTGATAAATCCATACCTGTGTGTATTATAAAATGAAAATAAGTCATGAGTTCGTGATATTCTTCTCATATAACGATGGGCCCGTAGACACAGCACAGGTAGTTTAGTTCAAATTTAAGATAACGTTTTCCCTATACCTGCATGGATGTAACTTATTATAAAATTTCTTACTGTTCTGGCCCTTTCTCATACAAGTATTGGCTACACTATTACGAAGGACACATTCAATTGGCCAATTATTCCTGAGGGCTTCATTTTCGCGATTATTTTCTATTCGTGAATATCGCGAAATTAAAACCCTCGCGAACAAAAAGGCAACCACAGTATCCAGTTTATCCCGTAACTGGCATTTTATAAACCGGTGTTTTATATATATATATATATATATATATATATATATATATATATATACACACACGTATAATATACAGGGTTTTAGCCGCGCCGGTCGGGGGTAACCGGGACGGCCTGTACTGCCGGCAATAACAGACTTAACATTCGTAACCCACAGACCGGCACAAAAGATCATAAAGATCGTCAAAAATCCAGCTACCGGCAATAGAACTTCAGTAATTCATTACCCCAGCCTGTTAAATTTGTACCTCATTAGTATGTTAACAAATTTATTTGATCACGGCTGTGGTGCAAACAAAATTGACAGGAGTCACTGATCACCTTAATATTACACATCAAATAAATTATTGGTAAACAAACAAGCAACGAAGTGTTTCACAGTTTGGACATGAAAGGAAAACATCATCAGCCAGAGGTCTCTCACGGCCTACAGCGGTGCGTAGCATCTTTAGTGGTAAGAAAATGGGCTATTGTTTTGTAATACTTCATGGCAACATTTAATTCATTTACAAACATTATTTGTATGGATTGTATAATACACCCTAATAAAATGGTAATGGTGATTTTCTTAGGGCGTTAATGAAATTTATTCCGGGTGCCACCTGGCGGCAAGTGAACTTATTACAGCCGTGAATATGTAATCTCAGCAGATTATATTTATATTTATATACAACGGGGAAAAAAATATATTATTTCACGGACATAACCGGGATTTATCAAATTAAAACCTTTGAAGACAGCGGTATTTCCTTTGTAGCTGCGGTTCAAAGCACTCTGGCGATCTCCATTTAATCTTTGATGTCTTGTAGCACCAGGTCATGTCTGTGATCAGCGGTCCGTGCGAGGTTTGTCCCAAGTGGATTACTAGTATATGATCATCAGCTAATGTGATTTTTGTCCCACTTACAAATCTTTCTTATTTTATTATTAAGTAAACAAAATATTATCGATTAAGACACATTTTTTACCTCGAGTTCTATTGTTCAAATCACATTCATGCTGTAACAAGTCTGAAGCAAAGATGGCCCATCGGTATCAGTTAAGCGACAGTTTTTCCTATTCACATACATGAAGTCGCAAGTCTGATAAAATTGTTCCGATAAATTATCATGTTACTTCCTCGCACTAAGACATAAAGATGTGTTGTTATCAGGTGAACAGCGTAGACATTTGATTCATCTCCGCATGCAAAGCCGTTTTAATCATAGCTACAATTACTGTTCATACGGACCGCCGGTGGTCACCGGCAATAGCTAATATCGGCACAGTATGTTGGTGTACGAATTCATATATGTAATATAGAAAAATATGATTCAGGAAATTTATAGTGTGCGAACTAATGAAGGATACGAACTGATATAGACATTACGGTATATTACACAATGATGAGACAGCCTTGAGGGTGTGTCTCAGCCTGTGACCAACAGGAGTACCATGGAAACCTAGCACAAGTATATTACACAATGATGAGACAGCCTTGAGGGTGTGTCTCAGCCTGTGACCAACAGGAGTACCATGGAGACCTAGCACAAGTATATTACACAATGATGAGACAGCCTTGAGTGTGTGTCTCAGCCTGTGACCAGCAGGAGTACCATGGAGACCTAGCACAAGTATATTACACAATGATGAGACAGCCTTGAGTGTGTGTCTCAGCCTGTGACCAACAGGAGTACCATGGAGACCTAGCACAAGTATATTACACAATGATGAGACAGCCTTGAGGGTGTGTCTCAGCCTGTGACCAACAGGAGTACCATGGAGACCTAGCACAAGTATATTACACAATGATGAGACGGCCTTGAGGGCGTGTCTCAGCCTGTGACCAACAGGAGTACCATGGAGACCAAGCACAAGTATATTACACAATGATGAGACGGCCTTGAGGGCGTGTCTCAGCCTGTGACCAACAGGAGTACCATGGAGACCTAGCACAAGTATATTACACAATGATGAGACGGCCTTGAGGGCGTGTCTCAGCCTGTGACCAACAGGAGTACCATGGAGACCTAGCACAAGTATATTACACAATGATTAGACGGCCTTGAGGGCGTGTCTCAGCCTGTGACCAACAGGAGTACCATGGAGACTTAGCACAAGTATATTACACAATGATGAGACAGCCTTGAGGGTGTGTCTCAGCCTGTGACCAACAGGAGTATCATGGAGACCTAGCACAAGTATATTACACAATAATGAGACGGCCTTGAGGGTGTGTCTCAGCCTGTGACCAACAGGAGTATCATGGAGACCTAGCACAAGTATATTACACAATGATGAGACGGCCTTGAGGGTGTGTCTCAGCCTGTGACCAACAGGAGTATCATGGAGACCTAGCACAAGTATATTACACAATAATGAGACGGCCTTGAGGGTGTGTCTCAGCCTGTGACCAACAGGAGTATCATGGAGACCTAGCACAAGTATATTACACAATGATGAGACGGCCTTGAGGGTTTGTCTCAGCCTGTGACCAACAGGAGTATCATGGAGACCTAGCACAAGTATATTACACAATGATGAGACGGCCTTGAGGGTGTGTCTCAGCCTGTGACCAACAGGAGTACCATGGAGACCTAGCACAAGTATATTACACAATGATGAGACGGCCTTGAGGGTGTGTCTCAGCCTGTGACCAACAGGAGTACCATGGAGACCTAGCACAAGTATATTACACAATGATGAGACAGCCTTGAGGGTGTGTCTCAGCCTGTGACCAACAGGAGTATCATGGAGACCTAGCACAAGTATATTACACAATGATGAGACGGCCTTGAGGGTGTGTCTCAGCCTGTGACCAACAGGAGTACCATGAAGACCTAGCACAAGTATATTACACAATGATGAGACGACCTTGAGGGTGTGTCTCAGCCTGTGACCAACAGGAGTATCATGGAGACCTAGCACAAGTATATTACACAATGATGAGACAGCCTTGAGGGTGTGTCTCAGCCTGTGACCAACAGGAGTATCATGGAGACCTAGCACAAGTATATTACACAATGATGAGACGGCTTTGAGGGTGTGTCTCAGCCTGTGACCAACAGGAGTACCATGGAGACCTAGCACAAGTATATTACACAATGATGAGACAGCCTTGAGGGTGTGTCTCAGCCTGTGACCAACAGGAGTATCATGGAGACCTTGTACAAGTATATTACACAATGATGAGACGGCCTTGAGGGTGTGTCTCAGCCTGTGACCAACAGGAGTACCATGGAGACCTAGCACAAGTATATTACACAATGATAAGACGGCCTTGAGGGTGTGTCTCAGCCTGTGACCAACAGGAGTACCATGGAGACTTAGCACAAGTATATTACACAATGATGAGAGGGCCTTGAGGGTGTGTCTCAGCCTGTGACCAACAGGAGTATCATGGAGACCTAGCACAAGTATATTACACAATGATGAGACAGCCTTGAGGGTGTGTCTCAGCCTGTGACCAACAGGAGTACCATGGAGACCTAGCACAAGTATATTACACAATGATGAGACAGCCTTGAGGGTGTGTCTCAGCCTGTGACCAACAGGAGTACCATGGAAACCTAGCACAAGTATATTACACAATGATGAGACAGCCTTGAGGGTGTGTCTCAACCTGTGACCAACAGGAGTACCATGGAGACCTAGCACAAGTATATTACACAATGATGAGACAGCCTTGAGTGTGTGTCTCAGCCTGTGACCAGCAGGAGTACCATGGAGACTTAGCACAAGTATATTACACAATGATGAGACAGCCTTGAGGGTGTGTCTCAGCCTGTGACCAACGGGAGTACCATGGAGACCTAGCACAAGTATATTACACAATGATGAGACAGCCTTGAGGGTGTGTCTCAGCCTGTGACCAACAGGAGTACCATGGAGACCTAGCACAAGTATATTACACAATGATGAGACAGCCTTGAGGGTGTGTCTCAGCCTGTGACCAACAGGAGCACCATGGAGACCTTGTACAAGTATATTACACAATGATGAGACAGCCTTGAGGGTGTGTCTCAGCCTGTGACCAACAGGAGTACCATGGAGACCTAGCACAAGTATATTACACAATGATGAGACAGCCTTGAGGGCGTGTCTCAGCCTGTGACCAACAGGAGTACCATGGAGACCTAGCACAAGTATATTACACAATGATGAGACGGCCTTGAGGGTGTGTCTCAGCCTGTGACCAACAGGAGTATCATGGAGACCTAGCACAAGTATATTACACAATGATGAGACGGCCTTGAGGGTGTGTCTCAGCCTGTGACCAACAGGAGTATCATGGAGACCTAGCACAAGTATATTACACAATGATGAGACGGCCTTGAGGGTGTGTCTCAGCCTGTGACCAACAGGAGTATCATGGAGACCTAGCACAAGTATATTACACAATGATGAGACGGCCTTGAGGGTGTGTCTCAGCCTGTGACCAACAGGAGTACCATGGAGACCTAGCACAAGTATATTACACAATGATGAGACAGCCTTGAGGGTGTGTCTCAGCCTGTGACCAACAGGAGTATCATGGAGACCTAGCACAAGTATATTACACAATGATGAGACGGCCTTGAGGGTGTGTCTCAGCCTGTGACCAACAGGAGTACCATGAAGACCTAGCACAAGTATATTACACAATGATGAGACGACCTTGAGGGTGTGTCTCAGCCTGTGACCAACAGGAGTATCATGGAGACC
Organism: Sipunculus nudus; assembly: GCA_026874595.1. Lineage (NCBI taxonomy): Eukaryota > Metazoa > Annelida > Sipuncula > Golfingiida > Sipunculidae > Sipunculus > Sipunculus nudus. The sequence goes on from CM049312.1 coordinate 52,504,512, forward strand.
TAGCACAAGTATATTACACAATGATGAGACAGCCTTGAGGGTGTGTCTCAGCCTGTGACCAACAGGAGTATCATGGAGACCTAGCACAAGTATATTATACAATGATGAGACGGCCTTGAGGGTGTGTCTCAGCCTGTGACCAACAGGAGTACCATGGAGACCTAGCACAAGTATATTACACAATGATGAGACAGCCTTGAGGGTGTGTCTCAGCCTGTGACCAACAGGAGTATCATGGAGACCTTGTACAAGTATATTACACAATGATGAGACGGCCTTGAGGGTGTGTCTCAGCCTGTGACCAACAGGAGTACCATGGAGACCTAGCACAAGTATATTACACAATGATGAGACGGCCTTGAGGGTGTGTCTCAGCCTGTGACCAACAGGAGTATCATGGAGACCTAGCACAAGTATATTACACAATGATGAGAGGGCCTTGAGGGTGTGTCTCAGCCTGTGACCAACAGGAGTACCATGGAGACTTAGCACAAGTATATTACACAATGATGAGACGGCCTTGAGGGTGTGTCTCAGCCTGTGACCAACAGGAGTATCATGGAGACCCAGCACAAGTATATTACACAATGATGAGACAGCCTTGAGGGTGTGTCTCAGCCTGTGACCAACAGGAGTACCATGGAGACCTAGCACAAGTATATTACACAATGATGAGACGGCCTTGAGGGTGTGTCTCAGCCTGTGACCAACAGGAGTACCATGGAGACCTAGCACAAGTATATTACACAATGATGAGACAGCCTTGAGGGTGTGTCTCAGCCTGTGACCAACAGGAGTATCATTGAGACCTAGCACAAGTATATTACACAATGATGAGACAGCCTTGAGGGTGTGTCTCAGCCTGTGACCAACAGGAGTATCATGGAGACCTAGCACAAGTATATTACACAATGATGAGACAGCCTTGAGGGTGTGTCTCAGCCTGTGACCAACAGGAGTACCATGGAGACCTAGCACAAGTATATTACACAATGATGAGACAGCCTTGAGGGTGTGTCTCAGCCTGTGACCAACAGGAGTATCATGGAGACCTAGCACAAGTATATTACACAATGATGAGACGGCCTTGAGGGCGTGTCTCAGCCTGTGACCAACAGGAGTATCATGGAGACCTAGCACAAGTATATTACACAATGATGAGACGGCCTTGAGGGTGTGTCTCAGCCTGTGACCAACAGGAGTATCATGGAGACCTAGCACAAGTATATTACACAATGATGAGACAGCCTTGAGGGTGTGTCTCAGCCTGTGACCAACAGGAGTACCATGGAGACCTAGCACAAGTATATTACACAATGATGAGACAGCCTTGAGGGTGTGTCTCAGCCTGTGACCAACAGGAGTATCATGGAGACCTAGCACAAGTATATTACACAATGATGAGACGGCCTTGAGGGTGTGTCTCAGCCTGTGACCAACAGGAGTATCATGGAGACCTAGCACAAGTATATTACACAATGATGAGACGGCCTTGAGGGTGTGTCTCAGCCTGTGACCAACAGGAGTATCATGGAGACCTAGCACAAGTATATTACACAATGATGAGACGGCCTTGAGGGTGTGTCTCAGCCTGTGACCAACAGGAGTACCATGAAGACCTAGCACAAGTATATTACACAATGATGAGACGACCTTGAGGGTGTGTCTCAGCCTGTGACCAACAGGAGTATCATGGAGACCTAGCACAAGTATATTACACAATGATGAGACAGCCTTGAGGGTGTGTCTCAGCCTGTGACCAACAGGAGTATCATGGAGACCTAGCACAAGTATATTATACAATGATGAGACGGCCTTGAGGGTGTGTCTCAGCCTGTGACCAACAGGAGTATCATGGAGACCTAGCACAAGAATATTACACAATGATGAGACGGCCTTGAGGGTGTGTCTCAGCCTGTGACCAACAGGAGTATCATGGAGACCTAGCACAAGTATATTACACAATGATGAGACGGCCTTGAGGGTGTGTCTCAGCCTGTGACCAACAGGAGTATCATGGAGACCTAGCACAAGTATATTACACAATGATGAGACGGCCTTGAGGGTGTGTCTCAGCCTGTGACCAACAGGAGTATCATGGAGACCTAGCACAAGTATATTACACAATGATGAGACGGCCTTGAGGGTGTGTCTCAGCCTGTGACCAACAGGAGTACCATGGAGACCTAGCACAAGTATATTACACAATGATGAGACAGCCTTGAGGGTGTGTCTCAGCCTGTGACCAACAGGAGTATCATGGAGACCTAGCACAAGTATATTACACAATGATGAGACGGCCTTGAGGGTGTGTCTCAGCCTGTGACCAACAGGAGTACCATGAAGACCTAGCACAAGTATATTACACAATGATGAGACGACCTTGAGGGTGTGTCTCAGCCTGTGACCAACAGGAGTATCATGGAGACCTAGCACAAGTATATTACACAATGATGAGACAGCCTTGAGGGTGTGTCTCAGCCTGTGACCAACAGGAGTATCATGGAGACCTAGCACAAGTATATTATACAATGATGAGACGGCCTTGAGGGTGTGTCTCAGCCTGTGACCAACAGGAGTACCATGGAGACCTAGCACAAGTATATTACACAATGATGAGACAGCCTTGAGGGTGTGTCTCAGCCTGTGACCAACAGGAGTATCATGGAGACCTTGTACAAGTATATTACACAATGATGAGACGGCCTTGAGGGTGTGTCTCAGCCTGTGACCAACAGGAGTACCATGGAGACCTAGCACAAGTATATTACACAATGATGAGACGGCCTTGAGGGTGTGTCTCAGCCTGTGACCAACAGGAGTATCATGGAGACCTAGCACAAGTATATTACACAATGATGAGAGGGCCTTGAGGGTGTGTCTCAGCCTGTGACCAACAGGAGTACCATGGAGACTTAGCACAAGTATATTACACAATGATGAGACGGCCTTGAGGGTGTGTCTCAGCCTGTGACCAACAGGAGTATCATGGAGACCCAGCACAAGTATATTACACAATGATGAGACAGCCTTGAGGGTGTGTCTCAGCCTGTGACCAACAGGAGTACCATGGAGACCTAGCACAAGTATATTACACAATGATGAGACGGCCTTGAGGGTGTGTCTCAGCCTGTGACCAACAGGAGTACCATGGAGACCTAGCACAAGTATATTACACAATGATGAGACAGCCTTGAGGGTGTGTCTCAGCCTGTGACCAACAGGAGTATCATTGAGACCTAGCACAAGTATATTACACAATGATGAGACAGCCTTGAGGGTGTGTCTCAGCCTGTGACCAACAGGAGTATCATGGAGACCTAGCACAAGTATATTACACAATGATGAGACAGCCTTGAGGGTGTGTCTCAGCCTGTGACCAACAGGAGTACCATGGAGACCTAGCACAAGTATATTACACAATGATGAGACAGCCTTGAGGGTGTGTCTCAGCCTGTGACCAACAGGAGTATCATGGAGACCTAGCACAAGTATATTACACAATGATGAGACGGCCTTGAGGGCGTGTCTCAGCCTGTGACCAACAGGAGTATCATGGAGACCTAGCACAAGTATATTACACAATGATGAGACGGCCTTGAGGGTGTGTCTCAGCCTGTGACCAACAGGAGTATCATGGAGACCTAGCACAAGTATATTACACAATGATGAGACAGCCTTGAGGGTGTGTCTCAGCCTGTGACCAACAGGAGTACCATGGAGACCTAGCACAAGTATATTACACAATGATGAGACAGCCTTGAGGGTGTGTCTCAGCCTGTGACCAACAGGAGTACCATGGAGACCTAGCACAAGTATATTACACAATGATGAGACAGCCTTGAGGGTGTGTCTCAGCCTGTGACCAACAGGAGTACCATGGAGACCTAGCACAAGTATATTACACAATGATGAGACGGCCTTGAGGGTGTGTCTCAGCCTGTGACCAACAGGAATATCATGGAGACCTAGCACAAGTATATTACACAATGATGAGACAGCCTTGAGGGTGTGTCTCAGCCTGTGACCAACAGGAGTACCATGGAGACCTAGCACAAGTATATTACACAATGATGAGACGGCCTTGAGGGTGTGTCTCAGCCTGTGACCAACAGGAGTATCATGGAGACCTAGCACAAGTATATTACACAATGATGAGACGGCCTTGAGGGTGTGTCTCAGCCTGTGACCAACAGGAGTACCATGGAGACCTAGCACAAGTATATTACACAATGATGAGACAGCCTTGAGGGTGTGTCTCAGCCTGTGACCAACAGGAGTACCATGGAGACCTAGCACAAGTATATTACACAATGATGAGACAGCCTTGAGGGTGTGTCTCAGCCTGTGACCAACAGGAGTACCATGGAGACCTAGCACAAGTATATTACACAATGATGAGACAGCCTCGAGGGTGTGTCTCAGCCTGTGACCAACAGGAGTACCATGGAGACCTAGCACAAGTATATTACACAATGATGAGAGGGCCTTGAGGGCGTGTCTCAGCCTGTGACCAACAGGAGTACCATGAAGACCTAGCACAAGTATATTACACAATGATGAGACAGCCTTGAGGGTGTGTCTCAGCCTGTGACCAACAGGATTACCATGGAGATAGATGGCATCCATGATATTTGACATGTGTCATCTGTGATATTTCATAGAACCTGAAATAAAGACTGTTTTTTAGCTCAGCTGAATATAAGTCAACTGAGCTATAGCTATGCCCTTTGTCTGTCAACTGTCTGTTCGTCTGTTCAACTGGCATGTTCTGAAATCATGGGACCTATGAATCTGAAATTTAGCATAATGATTGATGTCCCAGAGGTCTCCTACCAAACCTGTTAAATAAATAACTGTTACATCGGGCAGGTTATTGTGGCCACAAGCCATGCACCCAGGGGTTGTTCTGTAACCTATTTCGAGAGCCAGCTGGCTCTTAGTCAGGCTGCCTGAAGTAACCACCACAGAGAGCATAGTATTAGTTTGGCAAACATATATTTACTATATTATTATCAGCAGAGAGCTGGGTCTCTTAGCTTTTCAAATGCTAATATTTATATAAACAAGGGACCCATGGGGCATGGCGCTAAGCTGAACTTATTTCTATTTTTTTATATATTTGCATCTGAAATGCTAAGAGGAAGTGGCCCTGCTATTTGGTGATAATCAAATACTGTATATATGAATGCAAGACAAAAACTGTGTTATTTTATGGACTACATCAAAGATGCAGGGAGCCTCTTATGATAATTGTAAAAGTATCAGTAATACAACTATGTGACAGTTATATGTGTTTAAAACACCATCTGGAATAAATAAAACCCTGTGAAATATAGAACAAAGAAGACAGTGGAGATGAGCTGTAGTTTAATAATACACATTTAATTCAATAACTGAAATGAAATGCTGTAAAAAAATAAATTTTACATTTTCAAATGAGCATAAAATAAATCTGATGATAAAATATTGTACTCGATAATACATGAAAATTGTAGCCTGAAACTAAACAAATGTGATGGGCAAGGGTTGTATGAAAGGATATACTTGATAACAGAAAAATTGTAAATGTTATTTATTATTCATAAAACAGTTAAAACATGGTCAAATGAGCTAAACATTAAATTCAAGGATACATTATAATTAAATGATTTAATTTAGAACTTCAATCTAACTAAAAATTCAGGAGAAAATACAAATCATTTTTATCATGGCTAAAAGTACCTTCTCTCATGGATTTAATGCATGGTTTTTAAGATTGAACATATTACAATTACAACTGCACTCTTAAACATACGTCTACTTCATTACTTGCAGAACACTTGCATTTAATTCTACACATAAAAAAAACAAGACTGTTAATGATTAGGTGTCTTAATGCCATTATCAAACCGTATATGTGTCTGTGAGTGTATGGAGTGTGGGTGGAGAGAGGCAGAGAGAAGGGGGTGTTGTCTTTGTAGTGGTTAGTTGGCTAGCTGCCGAGTTGAAGTTGCATAACCAGCCCTGGGTGGCCATAATATCTTGGCAGTAAACTCCCCTGATGCAAACAGATATTCATATGAAGTTCTTCTTATCAAATGCTTTCTAATTCAGACTTTTCTTGCAATAGCAGCCAATAAAAAGTTATAATAAGGCCATCTTGGCCAATCACAGCATATCTGTGCGCTGGGCTAGCTTGTTGCAAACAAATGTGACTTGGTCTTCCAAAACTTTATTCAAGCAACATTTTTTGTATAACAATTGTTTTCAGATTTCAGATGATAAAAGATTTTAACCTTATCTGTCCATCATATGAAATTTAAATCAATAGTGCTTACAGGAAAACAATGTGCCATGGTCAACGTTTAAGGTAATGATTTTACATATATGCTGATCACTTGAACAAATTGTAAAATACGGATCTAATTTCTGTTGTGTACTTAAATCTTGATCAAATGTAGTTTTCAGTTTGGTAAGAGAACTTGGGGACAATTCTAATTGCTGCAGACTCTTGAATAAGAGTGTTCTAACAAAAGATAAGATATCATTTATTGCCAATACGGAATTTGGGTGTCAAGCAACTGATATGTGGCACAACTAAGAAAATAATAATAATAATAATAATAATAATAATACTGTTTTAAAAAGCATATGATTAACGACTAGAACACATATTAATGCTTAACATATGCTTATGGAGCAAACGCACTGCACTGGGCATGAATGAGTCCCTGAAACGATTTGATTTGCACATGATGGACTGTATATGTTTTCCAGAATCCAACCATCTGATTGCTTCAAACAGCGGATGCTGACTTCTCATCATGGTTTTAAACTTACTCAGTACCTATAGACAATATATGCTTTCATAATTTTCTAAGTCTACACTAATAATACGTTCTGCAGTTTTCCTCGTTCTTTTCCATCTGTATTTGTTCGTGACACTCAAATTATTCAACCAGCAGATAATACTGAAGGTTACCTCGCTTTGTACAGCAGATGTGTAAAACAAAGTTAGTATTTTCTTATCAATATGAAAGCATTTCAATGTTCCTAGAAAGTACATCCTTTGACAGCCTTTTTACATAAGACGTCTGTGTTAACTGACCATTTAAGTTTATCGTCAATAACAGTACCAAGATATTTGTACCGGGGCACAATCTCTACAGCATTACCATCAGTGAAAACAGGATAGTACCATGTAGGTCTATTTCTTGGTTCAATTAAAAGATCCTTGGTCTTATTAACATTAAGTAAAAGATGATGTTTATAACACCATGTGATAGCGTTTGAAATTTCTTGACGGTAGCGAGATTCATCAAAATTAAAAATTCTGCCGAGAATGGCAGTGTCACCAGCGTATTTAAAAATATCACTTCCTGCCTGGGTAGACACAACGGAATTAGTGAACAGAATAAATAACACAAGTGACAGAACATATCCTTGTGGTACACCCGTACTGATACTACAACATAAAGAAACTACATTTTCTACTCTTACTCATTGCTTTCGGTTCACCAGAAGGTCCAGAACCCACCTACAAACATTTACTGGTACTTTGAGTTGTAACAACTTAGAAATCATGACATGAGGTTGAATGGTATTAAACGCCGAACTAAAGTCAATGAAAAGAAGTCTAGCATATGTTTTCTGTATATCAGTGTTCACATACAGAATTTATAGTAGTGTCAGTAGAGAGTCATCGACCCCACTTCCTGGCCTATAAGCATACTGATGTGGGTCCTAATGAACACCCACATGTTGTTTGATGACCTTCAGGACAAGTTTTTCTAAACATTTCATGGCGATTGAAGTGAGTGCTACCGGTCTGTAGTTATTTAAAACAGCCTCCTTTGGCACTGGAACAATGGTTGATGTTTTCCATAGTTCTGGTACAGTACATTCAGTCAATGAATTTTCGAACAAAACTTTGAACACAGGTGCATGCAAGTTCATTTGCACAAAGTTTAAGCACTGCCGATGAAACACCACCTGGGCCGAAGGCTTTTCTCTTGTTAAGACCGCAAAATGCAGATCTTATTGCACTTCGCTAAATTCATACACAACATCATTATCTATAATACATTCATATTTTATCTTTTCGCACACTTCACTGTAGTCCTCCCGATCGAATCTGGCATAGAAATGGTTAAGTTCCTCAGCAAGAGTAGATTTATCAGTTACATGCAGCGGGCACTTTCCTTGTTTATAACCAGTTATATTTTGCAATCCCTGCCATGCCATCATGTATTATTTGAATTAAACATACCATCCAGTTTCTGTTTATACTGCTGTTTGTACATTTTTATTTCAGAATCCAGTTAAAGCTGTAGTTCCTTGTATTAATTGGTATCTCCGTCGTAAAAAGCCTTTCTCTTTTCAACTATTTGTATCCACCATGCGGATACTATGTTTTTGACCAGGTTCCGCCGCCGCCACCGCCGCGTTCGTTTCCGGTGAACTCCTCTGAGACTACTGGACGGATTTTTCCCAAACTTAAACCAGTTATCGGGTCACATGTGAACTGGTGCCTAATCAATTGGCGTTGACCTCTGACAAATCCTCTCTGCCCAGCGTCCATTTGTGTGTCTGTTTCCACACATAAACCCACATATCTCGGGAACCGTTTGACCGATTAAAAATTTTTTTTTACAAATGTAGCCCTTTGATGGCTTTATAGCATACACAAAAAATGGTGGCGCCAACTGCAACCATGTTTGCACAGTGTCCATCTGTTCGTCTGCCTTGGGTTAAAATCACTCATATCTCTGCAGCGGTTTGACTAATTCGCCTGAAATTCGGCATGCGTATACATCCTGGATAGCTTTCTTTTCTTTATAACAGGTGGCGCCACCCACATTCACGTTTACGCTGCAGACATCCAAGCTCATATCTCGGGAACCGTTTGACCGATTGGGCAAAAATATGTATAGATCTCACAGAGCTCTTTATGATACGCAAAAATGGTGGCGCCACCTTCAGCCATTTTTGCACAGCATCCGTCTGTTTGTCTGCAGTGGGATAAAATCACTCTTATCTCGGCAGTGGTTTGACATATCTGCCTAAAATTTTGCAGGTTTATACATCCTGGACAGCTCTCTTGATTTTATGACAGGTGGCGCCACCTACATTCTAGTTTACGCTGCAGACATCCAAGCTCATATCTCGGGAACCAATTGACCGATTGGGCCAAAATTTTGCATGTGTATAGATCTAACATAGCTCTTTATCATACGCAAAACTGGTGGCGCCACCTGCCACCATTTTTGCACAGCGTCCGTCTGTTAGTCTGACACGGGCTTAAATCACTCATATACATGTAGTGGTTTGACTTATCTGCCTTAATTTTGCATATGTATACAACTTGGACAGCTTTCTGGATTTTGTGGTAGGCGGCTCAACCTACATACACATTTCGGCTGCAGACATCCATGCTAATATGTAGCACTTCACTCTATTTCCCCTTGCCACTCAATCCATGCCTCACTTCACCCGTTCCACTCTGATTTTGTGGATACACGTAGTCGCTTGTAGCTTACCTGTATTCTAGTTTTTGTTTCAAATCTTTTGTTTCCCAAGGTTTGTGGTCAGGAAAAATTTTGATTTCTTTGCTTTCAACACAGAGTTCTTCACAAATCTTTATGTAGTTTGTGATTTTATCAACCAGTTCCTTTATCTCTAAACACTCTTCATAAAAAAAAAAACCAGTCCAATCTGTGCACTCAAAACATCCCATTACTCTGTCGTTGGTTTCTTCGTCCCAGATTTTGACAACCTTAACTACTTTTGAAGCTCGTTTAAGTAGCTGTTTGTACACTACATGGCACCATACGAAAGTTGTGGTGGTCTGATTTTCCCAGAGGTGGAAATTTCTGGCATTTATATGCATCTTTCATGTTACAAAAGCACAAATCCAATATTGTATCAATCGGGTCTGCAGACAGATGAGATCCCTTGCGGGTAACCAAAACTGGGTCACAGCGACTTGTATTATCCAATGCAACAATGGAGTTACTTTGAATATAACACTATTGTCGGGGTTCTCGGGTCGATTCAGCGTAACGGGCTGTCACGCTGTTGTGTGTTAAGATGATGCTGTGATTAGGGCCGCTTCGCCGATTCTTCCTGAGCGTAACGGCAAATTTATAACCGCGTGCCTGATGAAGACTGTATGTCAATAGTCCCAAGTTTAAATCCCGTCAAATCTCGAGTGTTTTGACACGCTTTTTCGCACCCTGCCAGCTTACATCAGCCTGCATAAATATTAAGGTCATGACATGATCGTCTATTTGTTTGTTGCTATGACCAAGTTAGACGCTACGACCGAGTTAGACAAGTGCTCGTTTGCATACGCTCGGTTTTTTCCGGGACCGCTGAGTTTATTGGTCGTGTGCATATGAGGGCGAACTCGAGGCGGGTTTGACCTTGATACGACCCACTAAAAACAAAGATATAGGCACCGGAGCTTGTTTACAATAACATACACATGTTTTAAATGTCACCATTATTTGTCCCCATAAAACTACGACAGATTCCATCAATTGGGTTGATATTTTATCTCATCTCCGTTTGAGCGGCGCGAATTCCAAGTTTGTTGTCATCACTGGTCAAGCCATGGTGACAGCAGTCAGCCTTTGGAAAGTGCAGGTGGACAGTTAAAATGACATAGGCCTATAGTTTCATAATACCATGTACGTCACCATATTCAAAATATTCATTAGTCAAAGTGGAACTATAATTGCGTTAAAATGTGCGTCTTGACTTGTAAAACGTATCGGATGAAGAAAACGTTCGAAAATTAAAGTTCCGTTGAGCCATGGGTGCATGTGCCGGTCGAAAGTGTCTAGGGTCATCTTGACTGAGAACCTTCCAGCCAGCTCATTTAAAGTAGGGGTGGCAGGGTCATTATTTTATGGTTTATGCAATGACGGAGCATTCGGGTGGAAGTTGGTAAAGTCTTTTGTAAAAGGTGTATTAACCATTTAAATTTCACTGGTGAATTCGAATTTTTTTTCGAATCGCGGACACAGGCACAGCGCTAGTACCAGTAGGCTACGTCACTCATTTCTGTCCGATGATAAGCGTGCACGTTTGACCCAGCCAGATTTTCCAAACGTCTTCCTTTGAATGTCTGACCGCTAAGACTCGCCCAGCCTCTTCCGGCTGCTCAGCTGATCAGTGGCCTTCGATCTCTCAGGGGACATCCGCGGTGTTAGGTAGTAAATAGCCTTGCGTGACGGTTACTCTGGGTGGATGAGAACCATGCACGTAGTAATCTTGCGGTCGAAAAAAAATAGAAAACGTGATTCCCTAAGAACTGTATTGTAAAACCCGTGTAAATGGTGCATTTTCTAACGCAAGTGTTGCGAAAGTAGATAAAAATGTCTACGGCCTGTTTTCCATGCGCGCTGTAAAAATCGCGCAAGTGTAAATCAGGTACACCTTTTCCATGAACATCGTGCGATGCGCGATTTTCGCACAAGTGTAAGGCCAGTTTTCCATGTACGCTGAAATTTCATCGCGCTTGAAATCAACAAGCTGAAAACCGCGCTGAATATATGTTCAATGTGCACTTTTTCGCTCGCTGAATCCGGAGTTCTGACTGTTTTTACTGTACTGAGCAAAAAAGCCAGCAAAAAAGTCGAACAGGAATCGACTTTTTTCATCGCGATGAATGCAAGCGCGATGAAGAGCGTACATGGAAATGTTTCAACTTGTTTGAACTGTCTCGACTTTTCTGCGCCCAGAAAAGCGCGCAAAAAAGCGTACATGGAAAAAGGGCCCAAATCATGTGTCCCTTTTCCATGCAGGCGGAAACGTGCGCGGGTGAGACTTCTTGTGGAGGTCAAGGGCGCGAAAGCAGTCTGCTCGAGGTCGCCCCGGTATAGGCCTATATCATGCATAGCGACAAATCATACGTAACTGCTTCTCTGTTTGTCTACTTTAATGCAACATTAAAATATATTATGTAAACTTATCGATGGGGGTGTGAAATATCTTATTACCGACTGCGGTAGTTAATAATCTTCTCTTATACAGCCTATATACGACCCCCACCCGCCTGCCAATAGCACACTACCTTAATAAAAACTGTACGTTCCTGCAAATATAACGAGATTTTAAATGTATAAACATGAATAAGGTTACCTGTACATAACAGACACATGCTCAAAATGTTGCCGGGAAGGCTTTGAGACGGGAAACCCTTGTAAGAACATGTTACGGGAAGAGGGGTTCTGCGGAAAAATTTCTTTCTTCCTTCCCAAAATACACCAGAACCAGCCGAAGATGAATTTACTATCGGCAACTCATTTGCATTTACTCCCTATGCACTGACATCAATTGAAGCTCGTGAATCCAACGTTAATACCATCTTGAATGAACTCAAGGACAATAAAGCTACTGGTCCTGACGATATAGGGAATTTTCTCTTGCGAGCTGCCGCCGACAGCATATGTAGATCATTAACACTTATCTTTAACAAGTCTTTAAAAGAATGATGTTTCCCCAATATATGGAAACATGCACATGTCTGTCCAGTATTTAAAAAGGGGGATGCTCATGATTGGCAACTATTGGCAACTATCGGCCTATCTCCCTTTTATGCAACGTTTCAAAAGTATTTGAACGTATTGTACATGATGAACTTTATTCATTTCTTATGACAAATGGACTTCTTTCTGATAAGGGGTCAGATAACTGCAGGTGTCCCCCCAGGGATCCATCCTTGGCCCTCTTCTGTTTCTTGTGTACACCCATGATATAAGTATTAATATACAATCTGATATTTTCTTATTTGCTGACGACACTTGCCTTTTAAGTGTCATGGATAACTCGCAGGAGGGAAACGATCGGTTACAACGGGATCTTACCACGCTTGAAGGGTGGGCAAGACGGTCCAGGATTACATATATTAATCCCACAAAAACTGTATCCATGACCTCCTTGAAATCGTCACCGCCTGTCTACCCAGCTCTCTTGTTGAACGGTACACGTTTATCGGAGGTCAACACCCATAAACACCTAGGGCTTTCACTTTCGCATGATTTTTCTTGGTCTCATCATATAAACGAAGTGAGTAGAAAAAGCCCGTAAACGACTTGGCCTGCTGACTCACTTGAAGCACCGTCTTAGGAGAAATACTTTAGAAATCATTTATAAATCATTTGTAAGACCCTTGCTTGAATATGGAAACGTTATTTTCGATAACTGTCAAGTGCAAGCTCAGACGAGCTGGAGAAAGTGCAATATGATGCGGCAAAAATTGTGTCAGGTGCCATGATCAATACGAATCGTGATAAACTCCTAAGAGAGATAGGTTGGCCAACCCTAAAGAATCGTAGATTTTTAGCAAAAATGTGCTTGTTCTTTAAGATAAGAAATGACTTATGCCCTACGTATCTGTGCAGTCTAATGCCTCCCCTTGTTTCTAGTATTAGTAACAGAACGTTAAGACCTTCTGGTAACCTGAGACCACCGTACGTTAGCTCGAACAAGCCGTTACAAATCATCATTTTTCCCTTCCTGTGCATCGTCATGGAATCAAATAAGTCCAACCACCCAGCAGTCTCTAACAGTTGCCAGTTTCAAACGCGGATTAGAAAGAACTCTTAATAACCCCAAGGGCCCACCTGTCCACTTTAATCACGGTAGACGTCGTGAATCAATCATTATGACACATTAAGGCTCGGGAATAGTCGTCTAAACGACCATCTATATTGTCATGGTCTGGCTCTTACTAACAAATGCCCTCATTGTCAACAAATTGAAGCACTACCCACTTTTTCATTGAATGTCCAAAGTATGAGGTCGCCCGACTGGAACTCCTGGCTAAGTATGAAGATATCATGCTTCAATCCATGGAATGTTATACCATAAACCTTCGGAATAGATCAAGCAGAGCTTTTTTTGTCATAACATGTTTAAACGGTCATCATTGCCGGACCCTTGAAATGAACTTAAAACTGGTCGAGGCAGTTCACACGTACATTCTTTCAAGCCGGAGATTCTTATAAAGCTATGTTAATTGTACATTTTACATATTCAGCCTTCCTGTAAATCCTGTTTGTTTACGTGTATGCATATATATATACTGACAGGTTGGTTACCCCAGATATCAATATCACATACTGTAATGTATGACTAAGATATATGTATGTGTGTATTTATATGTATATGTAAACATATATTCATGTAAACATGTACAGTATATAATGTATACCCTGTGATCGGTAAGTTTATTGTTTTGTTAGCTCAGCTGACTATAAGTCATCTGAGCTATAGTCGTGGTCCATTGTCCGTCGTCCGTCCGTCTGTCTGTCCGTCCGTCTGGATGTCCGTCCGTAAGACTGGCACGTTTCGACACCGTTGGACCTATGAATCTGAAATTCGGCATACAGTTAGATGTCCCGAACATCTCCTACCATGCCGAAAACTGGGTCAATAGGACTTCGTTCCTTCGAGATATTAAGGAAAAACCTCAATTTTTTTATTAGAAATCTATTTTCACACTTCAGGACTGCCTAATATCAAAACCACTCATCTGGTTTTCTTCATATTTACCATAAATATTTCTCTATATAGTTTCTATGTACATGGCAGATATTAAGTCAGTATTATATAATTTAAAAAAGTTATGGGCCCAAATATAATCGACTTTTTAAAAAATCAGGAAGATATTTGGTCACTTATGACCAAAAGTGTTAAAGGTAGGGACTTTTTTCCAGTAATACAACTTAAATTAATCAAAATTTAAATTTTATACCAAAAATTAGATCAAAATCTGTTTAATTTTTTTAAATATTGGCAAAAATATAAAATTGGTACCTTAAATTTTGCCCAACTTTGGCCAAGGCACGTTTTTTCCCTGTAAGTGCTATAGATTTAATTTTCACAGCATGTATACATAAGGATTTAATCTGTTAAAATCTGAAATTTGAAAATAAAAGCTGCAAAATTAGGCTAGTTATTGAATTTTTTTGGAGGCTCTTGTTGTATTCCCTTACATTGTCAAGCAGTCCACTTTGATGACTGTAGGTCATTCAGTGCACATCTCTATGCTCCCCAGGCTGTTGGCATAATTTTAGATGTCCCCAAAATCTCCTACCATACCAAAAATTGGGTCATTAGTTCCTCCGAGATATTAAGGGAAAAAAAACTCCGTTTTCCATAAAAAAAGCCATTGTTACACTTCAAGGCTGCCTAATATCAAAACCACTGATCTGTTTTTGATTGTATTTAGTATTCACATTCTTTCATACATTTTCTATGAACATACCAAAAATTAGGTCAGTATTGGGTATTATTTTGGAGTTATGGGCCAAAACATAATGCAATTTTTTAAAAAATCAGGAAATATATTTACTCACCTAACATGAGAATTGCTGAACCTAGAGACTTTTTTCAGGAATATGACTTTATTTAATCAAGATTCAATTGTTTACCCAAAATTAGATCTGAATTTTGCAAATTTTTCAAGTTATTAGCATAAATAAAAAATCAATACCTTAAATTTTGTCCAACTTTGGCACTGTTGATTAAATTTTCACAGCATATATACATAAGGATTTAATCTTTTAAAATCTGAAATTTCAAAGAAATTGATTGGAAAGAATAGCTTTTTCTTCATGTTTTCATACACCATGTCAAGTGTTGTTTACATCTAGCCCACCTAGTAGTACAGCCTTCACTTGCATTATGTAACCCACCCCAGGCAGCTTGCCTTGGGTCAGCTTGGCCACTACCAGCAGGCTTCCCCTCTGCCCTGCCCCCCCCCCCCCCCCAGATGGTGCATAAACTAGATGAATGTTATTATTTTCTGTATTTGATTCATTCTTATTCTAGGCTATGCTACATTTTAGATTTTGTATTGTACCACCAGGGTTACAATGATTAAAGTGTACATTTAATTGTGTCCACAAAGTGGTGTATTGCTATTAAAGTGTGGATGTTCATGAGATAAGTAATTCCTTACTTCAGAGGAGTAAAAACTTCACCAGGTGTGAAATTGACTATTAATTCCAGTAATAAATTAAAACTGGGATAGTAATTAGCACAATGATATTGTTTGTCCCTCATTCAACCAATAGTGTGTATACTTTATTTGAAAAGATGTTTTATTTTATCAAATTTACTGAATCTTTTATTTTATTTTGGTGAATAAAATTAAGCATGTACTGAAAACTCCAATGTGCAAAACTTTTTAATAGTTATTCAAGGAATATTCTTTTAGATGCCATGTTGTGGCATTATTTTCTTTTAAATTCAGTTTAAACATTTATGATTTAAAAATAATAAAATATATTGGTATGCATAATATGACCCAATATGAGCTGCACTCTGGATATATGATGATTGCAACTTTTGCAACAATTCTAATATTTTAACTTATAGTTTCAGTTTTTTACTCTGTATATATAATGATTGCAACTTTAGCAACAATTCTAATATTTTAACTTATATTTTCAGGTTTTTTTATTAAAAATTTATAAAACCTGTAAATAAAAAAATGATTCAGATAAAAACTTCTTAATGGAAAAAGTGGATATCCTTAAAAAAAATAGGATTATATATAAACTTAAATGCATTATTCCCTTGAAAGTGAAATAAAGGTATTAGTCCATTCTGTCAACTTGCCTGTCCATCTGTAAATTTTCATATGCATCACAGTATCTCAAAACTTTTACTGTTTTTCTTCATGACAGTCTTGTCAGAGTATTAGTTTGCAATCATATATTTAGAACTTTACTATAACCAAGTAGGAGGGCCCCTTTCCTCTTAGCTTTTCATATTCTTATATAAATGAAAAACATTACAATAGAATATTTCTACATCCACCTTTGTGCTGCCCTCACTTTTCCCTTCTCCGAACCCCATCCCAAAGTCAGCCTCAGTAAGCAAGAACAAGATGAATCAGATATATTCATACTTTAATATTTTGTATAACTATTCGTCCATAGGTACCTATGTACATGCCAGAAATTATGTCAATATTGTGTAATATGTAGACATAGTGGGCATCACAATAATGTACCTTGTCAAGACTAAAGAGATATTGTGTCATACAGTCACAAATTCATAAATCACTTCATCAGCATAGTTAATCATAACATCATATCTGTCAAATTGAAAGCTTGCAGACTACCATACACTTTAGATCCTTCAACAAATAGCCTTATCATCATTCTACTACTGCTTATTACTGCTGTCATTGCATTCATATTTGCTCAAATATATCACAATTTTCAACCCCTCCTAAATAAATAAAAAATAAACCACTATATTTGACTCTTTTAATCCATCAGTCAGGTAATTTCATTTATCATTTACTCACATATTACATTAAATTCCTTTATAATAGCCCAACATGTCCATGATATTCATAAGCTTTATCGACTCGATATAGTATCACAGTGGAGAAACATTTATAGTCCAATCATGATCAGCTGAGCGCCGTGACCCATGGGTCCCTTGTTGTATTCTATTCCAGTTGAATAGTTGTGTTGATATGTCAATTGTTGTACACATTGTATGCCATGTATATCTTATATGTTGGAAAGTACGTTCATTAGCACTTTGTGCTATTTGTATAATCCAACTAAAATAAATATGTTTAATATAAACTAAACTAAACGTGCGCGTTTCCGCGCAAATGGTAAAGCTCACTTAAGCGCGTTTTTTTTCAGCGCGCGTTCCGCGAGCATGGAAAAGGGGCCTAAGGGTACCCACTGAGACTTTTGTAAAAGTTCGTTCGGCGGGCTGGATAAACCCTATTTTGGCGGGAACTAGGAACTAGCAGATGCCAGCAAGTCCTAGCGAACGCGGCGACATCCTCCGTCATGTTGACGATATTTTTGATGAAAAGTCACTGTTAAGGGACATGACGTATTTGTATATTCTGATGATATTATCTTTGCGAGTGTTCCGGAAATGAACATCAATATTAATGAGGAAATAATGCAACAACCGGCAAAGGGAAGCCTTGGCGAATTTTGCGGACCTCAAGTGACCAACATTAACATAAAATTTGATGATGATAGCTTCAGCCGTTTCTGAGATTGTAATTTTAGCATGCAAATGACTAAGTTCAACTTCCTGTAACTCGATCAAAAATCACCGAACCGGAACCATTCGAGCAAAATTGAGAGATATTGTTCCAGGGAACATTTCTGTGAAATATTGTTCAATTTGGCTGGACAGTTTCTGAGAAGAAGATTTTTATAGGTTTTAAGGCTTTTTCTCTATAAAATCTAAATTAATGCAGATACCCAATAATAAGCTCTAGGGCATCAAGTTTCACGTGTGACTAATTCTTACGTGTAATTTGGAGCTGCTAGCTCCGACGGTTTCTGACTTACAGCCATGGACGGCGGACGGTGGACGGACGACGCCGCGCCATCGCATAAGCTCACAGGTTCTCTATAAAATATATATCCCTCCCTCCCTACTGGAATTTATTTCCTCGCCCGGTCATCAGGAAACATTTTTTAGCGAACATGTGAGCTTATGCGATGGTGTGGCGTCGTCCGGCGTATGTACTTTTACCCAAACTATCTTGAAAACGGCAAGAGTTGGCATCATGAAATTTTATGCAAAAAATTGGTTATCTAAAAAACTCAATTGGATTTTGCTTATTTTTTGGCTAACTTGATTTTCTTAGATTAAATAGGGAAAAAGCTAAAAGAGCTTTAAAATTACTTATGATTTTAGATATTCCTCACAGGTATACAGCTCTCTGTGGGTATATAAAGACGGCTGTAAATGGATTATAAATAATTGGTATCCATACTCAACTTAATTCAAGATTTTGTCATCAGTGAGATGTATCTGTATTATGATTTTACATTCAATATGCATCTGTAGTACTTTTTAGCGAAGCTGTGAGCTAATGCTATGGTGTGGCGGTATCCGTCATCTGTACGTTAACCCATAATATTTCGAAAACAACTGGAGCTAGCATCATGAAATTTAATGCAAATATTAGCCATCTGAAAAACTCTGCATTTTCTTAGATTTTATAGAGAAAAAGCCTTTAAAATCTTCTCCTCCGAAACAGTCAAGCCAAATTGTTTAATATTTCACAGAAATAATCTTTTATACCATCTCTCGAGATCTCAATTAAGTTTGTTCGAATGGTTCAAGTTTGGTGAATTTTGGCCGAGTTACAGGAAGTTAAACTTAGTCATCTGTCCAAAAAAGCATACTAAAATGACAGTCTCAGAAACGGCCGGAGCTATCATCAGCTATTAAAAACCTTTAAAGTCTTCTTCTTGTAAATGGTCCAGCAAAATTGTTCAATATTTTACAGAAATAATCCCAGAGGGAAGCCCTCTCAAGTTTGGTCAAATGGTTTCCATTTAATAAATTTTAGTGGAGTTACATGAATTTGAACAGTCATTTGGCCAAGTAAGCATACTGACATAGTAATCTCAGAAATGACAGAAGCTAGCATTACCAATTATTGTGCAAATGTTGGTCACATGACTCATATTTGAAGTTGCAGATTTTGTGGTGCCACCTACATTGACCTGTTTTTATGGACAAAAACCTAATAATTTTAGCATATTTCAGCTTAAAATGTTATGATGAAACTGTCAAGTTGAATCGTTCAATTTTTCAAAAGAATTTTCCTAGGACATAGTTTTTTCTATCATATCAGAAAAAACTTGAGTTGGTCTTATGGCCATTATTATGTCTATTTCAAACCGAGGACTGCAAAACTGTTCTTCTACAAAATTATTGTTTCAATTATAACTTCTGTAACATTGCACAAAAATTATTCTTAGGTGGCCTTTGTTCGAGTTTACTTGTATGATTTTTGGCAGAATTATTGGACCTTTAACAATGAAAGGACTGCATCTTTTATTATTCAAGATATTTTGATAAAAAGTTTATGAATATGTCAGTTTAAAAAAAAAGCATTTTCGCCAAAGTCTTTCAGTATGTGTAAACAGATTTGCCAAAAGGCCAAGATTGTGTCTGTATCTTTAAATAGGTTGAGAAACTGCCAACTGTTTCAGATTTGGTAACAGATCAAGAGTTCATTCAGTGCAGCCAGATATACCTCATGGGCACAATGTGATCACCTCATGGGTGTCATGCCCCTCAGGGCTGCATGTGGAGCCAATCTGTGAGCTTATACGATGGGGTGGCTACTATTTCAGATTTGGCAACGGACCAAATGTCAGTGTAGATCTTTTTATAGCTTTGGCAGACTTCCAACTGTATCTTATTAGGCAACAGGTCAAGAGTTCACTTAGTGCAGCCAGGTATAGCTGCATTCTATTTATAGCGTTGGCAGACTCACTGCATCAGATTTGGCACCAAAGTTCAGCCTGGATCTATTTATAGCTTTGGCAGACTGCCAACTGTGTCAGATTATGCAACAGGTCAAGAGTTCACTCGGTGCAGCCAGGTACAGGTCAAAAGTTCACTCAGTCTAGCCAGGTGCAGGTCATGAGTTCACTCAGTGCAGTAGCCTGAGCCAGCAAATATGTCACAGTTCACTCGGGGCAACTGCCTTTCTCATCTAAGCCTGGTTATGCATCAGACTCAAGGTAAGTTTGATGTATTGGCCTGGTATTTTGACCTGTCTATGTGTCTTTGATGGATTTCTTGTTCACAAGAAAGGTGTCACCACCTACAATGACTTTTGCACAGTGTATGTGCCTGCTTATTTCTACAG
Organism: Sipunculus nudus; assembly: GCA_026874595.1. Taxonomy (NCBI): domain Eukaryota; kingdom Metazoa; phylum Annelida; class Sipuncula; order Golfingiida; family Sipunculidae; genus Sipunculus; species Sipunculus nudus. The sequence continues at coordinate 52,525,177 of CM049312.1, forward strand.
AGGAATTTGAAATATCAGCCTGAAATTGGGCATATTTATACATATCGAAGAGCTTTGTCGTATACAAGACTGGTGGTGCCACCTACAATAATTTTTGCACAATGTGTGTCCCTGCTCGTTTCTCAGGAGGGGTTTGGTATATCGGTCTGAAATCGGAAATATGTATATATCTCTGATAGCTTCGTTGTATACAAGACTGGTGGTGCCAGCTACAATCATTTTTGTGTTGTGTGCACCCATGCCAGAATTTCAGCAGTGATGTTTGTGTAATTGTTTCTTATTCAAAATGTTTAGTACTTGCATTGTTCATATACATGAGAAGTAATGGTCCAGCATTGAAGCATTATACCTGGTGTATTTCTCAATGCACAGGTTCGCATTAGGCCTGTGGGCCTTGTTTTTATGTCGAGCTAATAAGCCTGGTCGTACACATTGCATGATGGTTAAATCTTCTGTACGTTATCCCTGCAGTTATATAACTTATAAGACTCCTGAAGAACATGTCGCCGATTGTTTGCTTATGATATCTCATTTGTACGCGCTCTCAGAACTGTTGCACACGGACTATTTCCCGCCAAACAATCGCATGAATGAAACTGAGCGCCGGCGTGTAGTAAACTACGAGTCCCTGATTGGTTCTCTCTCTTGGGTGCTAGGCGGGGCATCTCATCCATCAATCGCGTGTCATGTAGCTTTATGCAAATAAGCTCTCAAGCAATTTCTCATAAAATGAGAAAAATATGAACAGCAGTGTTCACCCGTGGATCATTTCCTAATTGTCAAAGCTGGCAGAAAAAGACTAAAATGAAAAAAGAGTAAAACTTAAAGGTATTTCATATTGCCTTTCAGGATAAAGAAGGGAATATCGCTTGATGTTACCAAAGCTTCCAGAAAACAAATAAAGACAGCTTCAAGCGCATATAAAATACCCGCATTCCGTCAAGGTGCACAAAAATCAATCATGTAAAAGATTTATCAGAAACGTCCGATCGGGAGTGGGACCTGCCACATTTTTATCTTCAGATCAAAATTATTAAGGGAGCTTGACATATTTAAATTTTATCCTTTCAGTGTGTGTGTGGGGGGGGGGGGGGGGGTGTCCTTTTTTCCCAAAGGGTTTCAAACAAAAATTTGTGGCCTGGACTCCTCCTTCTCCCTACCTGGGTACCTTTTTTAAGCTTTTCATTAGTTCTCCTGGATTGGGCCCTCCCCTTTCCTAAATCCCCGATTTTGACATCTGATAATTGAGTGTTTTAAAGACAAAATAAAAATAATCATTCACGCAGTCGGAGAACAATGGCCCGGACCAATTTTATTTTTTTTTACATAAAGATTGGAGAAAATCAGAATATTTTACAGATTACAAGAGTACTTGCAGTAAAAAGTACCGGGAGGACTACAAAATTATGTTGTCTTAAATAGCACTTTGTCGTATTTTGACATGCCAAATTAGCTCCAGCTAACAGGAGTGGTTCTCAGGTTATTCAATAAAATAATTTTGTCATGGACTGGACTTGATGAAAATGGGTTTCATGGACCTGCAAGGCCATTAGTAACTAGAAACTGCATTATATGAATGCAAGCCTCTGCCATGTGGGGGTCCCTATTGTGGGATGCTCCTCGAACCATGTTAGCATTCATTTTTTCGGTTCATATTCACAGGTTCATATGTGCACAAGTAACTTTACATTTGTGAATATTCCTTGCTGACATTCCTAAAGTAGTATCATGTGCCGGATCCACATCACAATATGACCAATGCTTCATTGGCCCATTCCTTTCATGACTGTGGGAGTTGTGTTGTGAACAAACACACAAAATTACACACAAGAAGGAATAAACACATAGGCCTACCCTTCTCCATGCGAGGTAGTTAAATTTCTCACTGTGTATCCTTGTCTTGAAGATGTAGTTCTACTGGCTCATGGCCTGTCCAATGAATGTTCTCCATTTCTGATATCTGGCAAATATTTGCTTACTAATATTTATATATCACCAGATTGCTGGAGGAGCTTGCATTCCATATTAAAATGTCATACTTAAAGTCATGGAAAGGACTATTGTTGCTGCAGTGAGAAAATCTGATTGGTGTTCAGACAGCAGAATATGACTGAATGATCCACGACCAAAGTAACTGCTAACGTCACTGGAAAACTCAATTAACGTTGGTGGTGTGACAGAGTGCACATAAAAGCGAACTGAACTGTCTCACAAAGGAAACTTGTAACATAACAGTTTTGCTCAGGAGAAAATATTGGCTCGATCCTGGATTAAAACCATTTTTGGTGGCGCACATGTCCGGCGCTCCAACAGCTTCGCTAGCGAGACAGTTTGGTCCCCTTCATGTGCATCCTGTAACAGTGGCGACAAGGAGCACTGATTACCACCCATATATATCTACTTTTTCAATAGGCAGACTACATTAATCATGTCGTTTGTCATTTACCCAAAATAGAGAGTCAATTGTAAGTCATAAGGAAACTGAGGGGAAGCTTCAAGCTAAGTCAGTTGCAAATTTAATCATATGATACCTTTAATTGGTCTGTGCATATGCATACCGGTACTGTGGTCCACATTTTCTTCTCGAGGGTTTAAAACTCAATATTAATGAAAGGGAAAGTATTGCTTAAATCATTGAGATCATTTATCAAATCATCATTGAGATCAATTAAGGAGAAAAAACAACTGTATTCTGATAATTTATTTTACATTTTAGGCACTCGTTTATTTGTTAATATGTATAAATGCTGAGTTTCCACTCTCATTCTGCTATCATGTGACTCTGAATGACGAGCTTAGTCCAACTCTGGTCCTGCGTCCCATCAGTTTGTTCCTGAGATCTGTGGTGGGTGCACCCAGTCGCTGGTGTACTGTCTGCTGGCCCCGTGAACTGTCGTCATCTTGTCTCCCTATGCTTGCTGCCTTGGATACTTCAAGTCTGTCTCAAATACAACAGGTAAATCAAAGGGTAAAGATAAGTTAAACAAATCATGCTCAGATTCTGTTAATTCTTCAGAAAAGCAATGAAGTTTCTTCATGAAAATAAGGGCATGCATTTTCTATACAGCAGCTTTTTTCTTCAATTTGACTTACCTTGTATACAGTAAACCACTGCTGGACTGCTATTTTTGTTTCCAATAATAATGTGCAAGTTACTGCATATGAATGTTAGTTTCTCTATTTGAGTATGCACCTTGCATTTGAGTGTGAGTTCCAGTACTCGAATATGAGCTCTTGTACTTGAGTCTGAGCTCCATTCCTGTATTTGATTATTAACTTCTGTATGTGAGTATGAGCTCCTGTATTTGAGTGTCAGTTTATGAGTATGAGCTTCAGTCCTGTATTTGAGTATTAACTCCTGTCTGTGAGTCTGAGCTCCTGTATTTGAGTGTCAGTTAATGAGTATGAGCTTCAGTCCTGTATTTGAGTATTAACTCCTGTATGTGAGTATGAGCTCCTATATTTAAGAGTCAGTTTATGAGTATGAGCTTCAGTCCTGTATTTTAGTATTAACTCCTGTCTGCGAGTCTGAGCACCTGTATTTGAGTGTCAGTTTATGAGAATGAGCGCCTGTCCTGCATTTGATTATTAACTCCTGTATGTGAGTGTGAGCTCCTGTATTTAAGAGTCAGTTTATGAGTATATGAGTATGAGCTTTAGTCCTGTGAGTGTGAACTCCTGTATGTTTGTGTCCGTTTAAGGGTACAAATTTAAGTGTTAGTTCCAGTATTTAAGTATGATGCAGTATGAACTCCAGTGTTATTATAAGTTGCTGTATTTCAGGATGAGCCCTAGTGTTAGAGTGGGAGTTGCTGTATTGGAATATGACCTCCAGTCTTAGAGTATGAGCTCCTGGATTTGAGTGTGAGCTCCTGGATATGAGTATTGGCTCCAGTATTTTGAGGGAGTTCCTTAATTTGAGTGTGAGCTCCTGGATTTAAGTGTTAGCTCCTGGATTTTGGTGTGAGCTCCTGGATATGAGTGGGAGATCCTGGATTTAAGTATGAACCTGGATTTAAGTATTTGCTCCAGTGTTAGCTCCTGGATTTGAGTGTGAGCTCCTAGATTTGAGTGTGAGCTCCTGGATTTGAGTGTGAGCTCCTAGATTTGTGTGTGACCTCCTGGATTTAAGTGTGAGCTCCTTGACATGAGTATGAGCTCTAGTATTTGAGCCTGACCTGTGCTTCCTCATGTCCTCCTCCATATCGTCTGCGTACATTCTCATCGTGCGTTTTGGTGGTGGTGGAGCCAACAGCTGCTGCAGCTCCTCCTCGTCAACCAGTTGGTCTTCCTCATCATCAGAGCAGGTGGCAGGTGGACCCAGCCGCTGGTGAATTCTCTTACTCAAGTATTCTTCAAAGGAAACACAGTTTCTATAGAATTAGGAGAAAATAACACCAGACCTGCTCTGATGAATCTAAGCCAACAAATCTTGAGTAGAGAATAATGACATGATCATGCTAATATAATGCTGATGCTGACAGAAAATGCTAAGATGTGAAAACAAATTATCACTTCATCACATACGTCAGATATGACAAACAAGCAGTTTACGTTCACATGGCTATAACAATTATACCAATCTATAGTAATCACTGGTTGTCTGCATTCAGAATTTATGTCCATTAAAATACTCATTTATCAGCTTCATTTCTAAACCTATATGCTAACCGACATATGGAGATCGGAATCCAAACACCTGTCTTACAATGGTAGACAATGCGTTGGTACACCAATTTAGGCTATTATCATTTCTCCCTGTCGCTCTATCTGTCTTTCCATCTGCTGAACTGGTAACTGATCTTATGTGTACCAAAATATTGCGTTAAAATCAGTAATTATTTATAATAGATATTAACACCTCTTACCACATAACAATACCACCTCACTGCTGTAGTGGGCTGATGCTTAGCAGGATCATACAAAACCCATGACTATGTAAACCTGATGTTATAATATCCCTTAAATGGTGAAATTTTGTAGCTCATTAAATACTACACTTCCATGGTTACGTTATGAGCTTAAGCCCAATTACGGTACTCATAGGGGGTTCATGCTCACACACTGGCAAACAGAATTTTCACAGCTATGCAGCTATATCATCAAAGACGACAACATAACGTGTCTTAAGAAACTTATTGATGACAATTATATTTCTAAAGTAACTGAGCTGACTACCTTCATCTAAATAATCACTGTCCTCCTGTAGTTCTGTTTCATCGGCATCCTCATCTGCATATGACATGGTAACTTTGGTGCCATTATCAGTGTCCACTTTTATGTCTGCAAATGGCCCCATTTCTGGGTCATCTAGATCTGCATATGACACTAGCTCTCTCCCAGCATGAAACCTGGCCCCCCTGCTGTCGTGTGCCTTTGCTCCTCTTGGATTCAGATCATCATCAGTCTTTTGTGATGAATTATCAAGTCCCCTCATTTTTCTTTTTCTGTAAGAACACATTCACAATAAGTTATTCTTCACATATTGTTCAAGATGAATGTTCAATTGGCACAAAGACCAAAATATGTGTTAAATTTCATGCCAAGTTAACAATTTGTTGCATTACCTCTGAATGTCAACCCAAAGAAATAACTTATGCAGAATATTGGTACACAAGTCTTAGCTGTAGGTACAACAAGATAATCTAATTCACACAAAGTTTGTTTTTAACGAGTAATGGCCCAACAGACAAATCAAAACTATATAAATTGGCCATTTTCCACTTTAAATACTTCCTTGAAACATATTACACAATATTTGAGTATCATGTAATTTTTGTGCATCTACACTACTCCAGTTCCAAACATATATCTTTCATACAGTACATCTCATATATTCATTTTATCACTGGAAGTACCATACTTTGGCCATTGATCCACTATAATAAATACCAATTATATCACTTTATCAGCAAATTTAACTATTCTTTGGCCTAACATACTTTCCATAAAAGTATTTTAAAGCAAACAATAAAACTTGACATAATTGGTAGAAATCTGTTGTAAAATCATATTTGATGATTGAAAGACAAAAACCACTGATGATCTATTATTATTTTGTGTACCATCTATATTACCATGAACTATGAATTATACCTAAAATATTGACTGAGCAAGTTCAGTCGAACTTGTACACCATACTTATTGTCAATGTTATGGCCAGGCTGTGCACACTTATTTATTGCACAATGGTAAGCTTTAATGCTGTTCACTCTTTTGTGCCCGTCTTCCTTACAGCTCTGACAGAATAAAAATATTGTATCAGGCTATTTTAACTTCTTTAGATGTGCATACATAATCATTGGTGATCTATTGTGCAAATGCAATTGTCTTAATCCATTATGAAAGAAAACAACCATTCACTGATATATTTGATTAATTGGCACACCATGTGTTGAGTTAATAATATTAACTCATAATTTTCCACAAGGCAGGCTCTAACTGCATCACATATCTGAACTATAAAAGAATGACTTAGAAAGAGAACCTGCTGAGGCACTGGCCTGCATTAAGTCTTGCTGTGATCACTGGATCCTGGAGTATGAGAAGCTATAGGGCAGAACTTTTAATATTTCAGCTTTTAAATAAGATTTAAAAAATAACAGACTTTCTAATTTAGCTAACATTTTTTAGATTTTACCTGCTTGAACTGATGAGCCCCTTCATACCTGTAACACAGGAAGACAAAAGAACAGTTTTAAATACCCAATCTCATACACATATATGAATTTTCACCTTGCATGTAACACAACCAAGTTTTGGTTGTTTACATTATTAAAACAATATTCAGCAGAAAAAAATACCTATGTCACATACAATCACTGAATATTGATATAACCTGTTAAAAATAAGTCAGTAAAAATACATGAAATATGTATGACAGTAAGTGGTGCAAACAATTTGTGTTACTGGTATGTGCTTTGAATCTCAGCTAAAATTGAACTGATATGACAGACACTAATGCATATAATTTTAAAAAGTGTGTCAAGATCACATTTAGCTATTGATGGATGCTGTAATGAGAAAGGAGGTATATTTCTTAATCAGATCAGAGTTTCCTGGTTTAGTCATCCACTGATCGCACTGAAAATTACTCAAATATAAATTTGACAATTTTAGTAGAACACTCAATATTTTCAATGACTTTATTGATACAATTGTGACATTTTGTGCCCTAGCATTCCTTGTGGCCTCAAACAAATTAATGCATTTTCAATTCATTATTAAATAAAATTTTTATTTTACTATTTTATAAAATTTTATTAACTGCACTTCTTCAGACAGTATACATGCAGATTATTTACAATATGTACATTACTTGTTTTGAGATGATGTCTGTCTTACCTCCATAATTTGGGTTGCCATACTTCTTATAGTACTGACTCTTTCGCTCTGCTCCTGGCAATTTCTTGTCAGCTGTAAACATATGAAGTTAATATGATCTAGATGTCTGCATATGGTCAGCAATACAGGGTCCTTGAATCAAATAAGCTTATCTTATATGTAATGGAATTTTCTGCTTTACAACAGAATTAAAAGTTACATCATCACTTCAAAACCTGAATCAAGAGAACATATCTAATTAATTACATGCACATATCTTGATACACAAATCATTTGATTAAAAATCTCTATTGTTTACATCCTCTTCTAAAACTGTGATGTGAAACCTTCAAATAAACATTAGACCAACTGGTGATGTAATAAACAACTAATACACTCCAATATACATATGATCATATGTAACAAATTATCATATTTCATAACGAATTTTATCTTCATTCAAAATTTTATCGATATTAATTAATACAGGCAATGTAAAGTGGTGTTACTACACAAAAAGACAGAAACCTTTAGTTGCAAAGCGCAGGAAGAGCTTCTTGGCTTTAGGATGCTGAATGCCAATTCGCCACCATCCAGGGGGAGCATTTTTGTCTTCTACAAGCGGTAATCTGCCAGCAACTGTAGATGATTTGGCACTGGGATCCTTTGCTTTTCCTTCATTTAGGTTTGTCTTAAATAGAAAAGGGGCAGTGCCTGAATTAAAGGTTAAAACAATATAGTGGTACAGCAATGAGGATGGTTCCTGAATTAAAATATAATCTGTTTAATATTGGCATACTTTTTTTATATGTTACTCCTTAAATATAATAATGCCTCAGCTTTACCTACGTAAATTGATAAGAAAAACGGATCTGTGGAACTGATCTGGTTTGTCCCCTGCCCATCATGTTAGCAGTTGCAGGAAAGGTTTTGAATATATAATAATACCTGTGGTGAGACACTTTTTAAAAGGAGTGCTTATTGTAACATGATTATTATCAGTGACAAACAGTAATGCTGTGCAAACTTGAAAACTGTGGCATGGTTATTCATAAGATGCATAAGTGATGTATTGCAGCTATTGTCAATTTGTTTTTAAGTTATTGTGCTAAAGCCATATTCTGGATGGACGGACACTCACAAAAACTATCTCCCCTGCCATCTGTCACCTTAGGCGACAGGAGGAGTGTGGATGAGGAAGGCAGTAATGACAATTCAGCCTTTTGTATTTTACAGTCTAACACTTTTATAGTTGTCCAGTATGGTGTGAACTATTTTGCACTTACAATTCCCTTTCTCTGGTAACACAAATATATGCTTCACCTTCTGAAAAAAATTGAGAATATTATCTATCTCCACATTTTGACGTGTACCTGACTTTTGGCTGTACTTGAGGTCGGTTTTGTCTCTTTGCTCGAGTCTTTGTCTTTTCTTCTTGCTGCACTTGTTTCCTTTGAGCTTTTCTTTAATTTTTTTGTATCTGCATCACTGTCTTCATTGCTGCAAAGGTCAAGCTCATCGTCATCTTCACTCTCTTCATCAGTCTCCATTGGAGATGCACTGGGCTTTTCATCCTCTGCAGGTACTAATGTTTTAAAAGGCAGTAAATAAATAAAATATAAATTCTCAGAAGCAACTGATGTTACATTTGCAATTATTTGACTAATTCAATGGCAATGAGTTAACATTAGATAGTTATCATAAGAGAGATTTGGAAATGTAATAACGAGAGGAAACTAAAGTGAAGATGGAATATTACCTGAGTAAGAGTAAATACGACAGCTGCTTCAGGCAGTTGCCAATATGTCCATGATTTTCCAAATGTGCCAGTTTAAATCTTCACATGATTAGGAAAAGTAAATTTTATCATATTTACCTTACACTATGCCTTGAGGATTTCTTGCTGTCAGATTGTGAACTAGGGACCCATGGGTCTCAACGCTCAGCTGCATTGGTCTATAAGGATATATGTTTATGAGGTTTTCCAAAATATTGGTACTGTGATCAATTTGAAGCCAACCTGTCTACCCAAACTGGAGTTATTATCCATAAACTAATTTGTGAATGGATTGGCCCTGTGACCTTAACCTTTATGACCCCAAAATCAAAAGGAAACTTCCCCTATAGCCGTTGCACCACATATTGATGATGGAAGGATTGAGATAAAAAGTTTGGCTTAAAATGCATCCACAATCTTTCTAAAATGGTGGGCCCTGTGACCTTGACCTTTGATCTCATGACCCCAGAATCAACAGTTCTTACTTTAGTGGTGGGCCATATATAAGTCAAGTTTGAAACCAATATTTCAAACCAAACTGGTGTTATCATCTGGAAACTAATATGTGGATAGATGGCCCACATGACCTTGATCTTTGACCTTGTGACCCCGAAATCCATAAGTTACTTCCACTACTGGCAGGTGGGCAACATCTTGAAGATAGAAGGTTTGGGACAGAAAGTTTGATTAAAAATACATCAACAATCTTTTTAAAGAAATGAGTCCTGTGACCTTGACCTTTGACCGCTGGACCCCAAAATCAACACAATTCTTACTTTATTGGTGAGTCATATATAAGTTAAGTTTGAAACCAATATGTCAAACTAAACTGGAGTTATCATCTGGAATCTAATTTGTGAACAGATGGGCCCCTGTGATGACCTTTGACCTTGTGACCCCCAAATAAATCAGGTTTTTCCCTTATTGGCAGCTCAGCTATATGTGCAAGGTGGAAGGTTTGGGATGAAAAGTTTGCCTTTAAATGCATCCACAATTTTTCTAAATAAGTGGGTACTGTGACCTTGATCACTGACCTCATGACCCCAAAATTGAACAGAATCTTTCCCTATTGGCAGATAAGCAACATCTTGAATATGGAAGGTTTGCAATGAAAAGTTTGGCTTCAAATGCATATGCACTCTTTTAAAAGAAATGAGTCCTGTGACCTTGACCTTTGACCGTTGGACCTCAAAATCAACACAATTCTAACTTTATTGGTGAGTCATATATAAGTTAAGTTTGAAACCAATATGTCAAACTAAACTGGAGTTATCATCTGGAATCTAATTTGTGAACAGATGGGCCCCTGTGATGACCTTTGACCTTGTGACCCCCAAATAAATCAGGTTTTTCCCTTATTGGCAGCTCAGCTATATGTGCAAGGTGGAAGGTTTGGGATGAAAAGTTTGCCTTTAAATGCATCCACAATTTTTCTAAATAAGTGGGTACTGTGACCTTGACCACTGACCTCATGACCCCAAAATTGAACAGAATCTTTCCCTATTGGCAGATAAGCAACATCTTGAATATGGAAGGTTTGCAATGAAAAGTTTGGCTTCAAATGCATATGCACTCTTTTTAAAAAAATGAGTCCTGTGACCTTGACCTTTGACCGTTGGACCCCAAAATCAACACAATTCGTACTTTATTGGTGAGTCATATATAAGTTAAGTTTGAAACCAATATGTCAAACAAAACTGGAGTTATCATCTGGAAACTAATTTGTGAACAGATGGCCTCTGTGACCTTGTCCTTTGACCATGTGACCCATAATTCATTTAAGCTCTCCCCATACTGGCAAGTCAGCTAAATGGAAAGTTTGGGATGAAAAGCAAAGCTTGGCTTAAATTGCAGCCATAATTTTTTTAAATAAGTGAGTCCTGTGGCCTTGACCTTTGACCTCGTGACCTCAAAATCATACAGGTTCTTGCTTTAGTGGTGGGCCATATGTAAGTCAAGTTTGAAATCCATGTGTCAATACAATCTGGCGTTATTATCTAGAAACAAATTTGTGTGGATGGATAGATGGACAGACAGACAGATGAACAGACAGACAGACAGGGTAATTACTATATGGCATCCACTTGTGATCAATAAACACACCAGGTTTTGGGACACTAGATGTAAATACAGCTGAGAACCTGACATGATTGTTGTCATTTTATAGTTAAAAAAAATAGAAAAATATTCGTTAAAATAACAAAAAATACAGGTGGCACCACCACTTTTTTGGAGACTGACAAAACTAGTCATGGTCAATATTCAGGGCAAGATTAATGACAATCCATGCATTAATTATCAAGATATTGGAGGTTCTGTTTTATATTTTTGATTATTCTGGGGGGTACTTTCAAGCCCCATAGCTCAGAAGATATAGGTCACAGTGACCTAATTTCAGATTTCCAGGGAGACTTTTTATTGACCTCCTTGGATGTTCACATAGAAGTTTCTAGGACCAGCAGTTACGATTTGTGCCATGCTAACAGATGGCCGGATGGCCAGACTAAAGGACGGCGAACAGACAAAGTGCCATTCCTATACCTCAGTTGACTTACAGTCAGCTGAGCTAAAAAAACATTCTGAACTTCTTAACAGAGTACTAACAACCTAATAATTTTTGAATCAGTTAAATAACATTATGTCAAACAGCAAACCTTGGTTAGTTTAACTGAACTAGGGTAATGAGAAGAGAAACTATGGCACAACAGATCTTATGAATACAAAGGAATCTTATGTTTGAAGTAATGCATAATTGATTCTTATGTACCAAATCGTATATTTGACCAAACAAGCAAAATGTACTCTTACCTAAGAGTTACAGCCTGCTGAGGTAGAAATATGCAAACATGTAGGCAAACAATGGTTAAATATGCCAAAACCTCTGAAGTAAGTTTAAGAAAATGTATTGTGAAAAGTCATTGCAGAAAGAAGTAGCTAACACAATTACAATGGAAGACAAAGAAAAACTAGAATATGAGTAGTCGACTAGGTGTATCCGCCTAAATCTGAGTAGAACAGGTGAAGTGAGGCATAGATTGAGTGGCAAGGGGAAATAGAGTGAGATGTGTTGCATATTAGCATGGATGTCTGCCACATAAACATGATTGTAGGTGGCCCCACCTGTCATAAAATCAGGAAAGCTATCAAGGATGTATACGCTTGTCAATTTCAGGTGAATAAGTCAAATGACTGCCGAGATATGAGGAATTTACCCAAGGGCAGACAAACAGATCGACGCTGTGCAAAAATGGTTGCAGGTGGCGCCACCAGTTTCTTGTATGATAAAGAGCTATGCGAGATCTAAATACATGCACAATTTCAGGAAGATATTTCAATCCAGTTCAGAGATATTAGCATGGATGTCTGCCACATAAAAATGATTGCAGGTGCCCCCCCCCCCCCCCCCCCGTCATAAAACCAAGAAAGCTATCCAGGATGTATACCCATGCCAAATTTCAGATGAATAAGTCAAACCACAACAGAGATAGGAGTGATTTTAACCCACAGATGGACACTGTGCAAAAATGGTTGCAGTCGCCGCCACCAGTTTTGTGTATGATAAAGGGCTATGTGAGATCTAAACACATGCAAATTTTCAGGAAGATATGTCAAATCAGTCTAGAGATATTAGCAAGGATGTCTGGCCTGCATTGTGAACATGAATGTAGGTGGCGCCACCAGTCATATAATCAAAAAAGCTATCCAGGATGTATAGGCATGCTGAATTTCAGGTGAATTAGTCAAACCACCTCAGAGTTGAGTGATTTTAACCCATGTCAGAGGAACAGATGAACACCGCAAAAATCGTTGCAGGTGGCGCCACCGGTTAATTGTATGATATAAAGCTACCCAAAAGCTACACTGGTGCAAAATTTCAGCCTGATCGGTCAAATGAGTCCAAAGATGTGGTTTAATGTGTAAACACAGACGCACAGATGGACACACTGCATAGAGGAAAGGTCAGAGGTCAATGCTAAACTGTTAGGCACCAGTTAACATGTGACCTGATAACTGGTTAAGTTTTGGAAAAATTGGTCCAGTAGTCTCAGAGGAGTTCTCTAGAAACAACTTCAGCAGTGGCGGCAGAAACCGGTCAACGTAGTATCCATAAAACTTTGTTTTGGCAGATACAATTATTAAAGTATCAATTGCCATGGGAACTGCATACAAGTAAGCTATAAAACTGTCATGAAAAATCTCTTCTGTGACCATATAAAGGAAAGTGAAAATGGAACAAACATAACAAATATTAAAAGTAAATCCTCAACCCTAAACAATACATCCAGTTTAATTTAGATAAATTGTGTGAATTTTATTTTAAATCAGATAAACCAGGTGGATTATTTTAAACTGATTATCATACCTGAGTCCTGCGTGTTATCATCATCTATTTCCTCTTGTTCTTTGTGCTGTTCCTCTCCTTTCAGTTTTTCATCTTTTTCCACAACTGGTCCACTGAGATTTAGCATTGCCCTTGCTGCCGTTATTTTGTCAAACCATACCACATTACCTGCAATCAAAGTTTCATTGTTATATTGTCAAACATGCTACATTACCTACAACCAACATATCATTTGTTATTTTGTCCAAAACCATACCACATTACCTACAATCAAAGTATCACTGGCGGTCACATATAACAGTAAACTCTAGTTTACCCATAGAAATAATACAACATGTTGCAGGGATATAAAATTATAGTCTTTATTCTTGACTCAGGAAATCAAGGTAAGAGATATTGTTCAATGTTTATAATTTTGACCTCAACTGCCATGAAATGTGCCCTGTTAAAAGCTGCCTGCACATCTGGGTGCAGGGTGAAGGCTTATATCTATAGGTACTACCAGCTTAGGTATACCAGGGGTACCAGATTACTTGAGTAATGTTTTATCACCCATCCTAGGTGACTTGGAAAGGACTGAAAAGAGTGTGCTCACATGAACTGTCATCGATCCATTCTATTGAACCCGGTGCATATTCTCTGAAGTAGTCAAATACATCTTTGGTACTCATGTTATCTGTTCCCCGGAGATGCACTACCTGAAGCCTGATACCCCGTTCATCTTTCTCCAAATTTTTTTCCACAATACCCAAGCTTAGAAGAAAAAAAAATTAATATCAATGAAAACAACTTTGTTTATAAGGTTTGTTATCTCCCTTGAAACCAATATGAATAGAGAAATATATAATCATACTGTCAAATGATATGAAACTGACATTAAGTATATGGCTGTAACAGCTGCATTGGTTGTTCATTAAATCTGCATTCCTTAAACAATATCTTATATGAATTAGAAACTATAATAATCAGTCTCATAATTTTTTTTTCACTTTAACCTTTTTTAGCTTGTTTAACATCTTAAGCTGTTTTTTTAAGATTTTCACAATGCATCATCAGCCTGTTTTAGAACTTTTGATAATTGTATACACTGAATTAAAATAATACATACTTAGCACAAATATGTATTTGACAAATGGACACAGTGTAAATGTTAACTGGGCACCTTGTACTGTATCATCAACACCAACCTGTCATATATTTTCTTCAGATCCAAATCTGTCTCTGCTGTAGCTTTTTCTATACCAAATCGCTTGGCCCTTTTCTCTTTGTTTACTCGAGCTTCCTGTTAATTATTTAAAAATACCAAAACTGTGTCTTTGTGCTTAAATGGCATCAAAGTTGAAAGATTTGTTAATAACCAAATCTGAATTTTCATCGGATGTTAATTACATATTTAAAAAATATACGATTTTACAGACAAATGTAAACAATGGTACACCTTGCCACAGCCAGAAGCATGAAATTAGATCAGACTTCGAATCCTAGACAATATGCACATGTATATGTAATACCGGTAACATGTGCCAGGTTTAAAAGATTACAAGCTACTAATGGGACACAGATCATTCTGAAAATTTTTGTCCATTCCTTGACAAAGTAATTGATATTAAAAACAATGTTTTAAAACCACACATTTAATTAATGCATGGGATCTAGTGTTATCAAAATGTATGGAGGTCACAACAGGGCCTGAGCAGTTTGTTTAGTTTGTGTGGTAACTCACCTCTGAAACAAGATCAATCCCAGTCACAAAGTCTCCACTTTTGTTTTCATAACGCTTAACATCCTGAAACAAAAAAGAAGTGTCAAGTGCCAAATGATATCACATATGATCCTGGGTGGAGGGTATTTGTCTATTTGGGAGGTAGTGTATGATCCAAAGTGTTGGATATTTGAGATGTAGTGTATGATCCAAAGTGTTGGATATTTGAGATGTAGTGTATGATCCAAAGTGTTGGATATTTGAGATGTAGTGTATGATCCAAAGTGTTGGATATTTGAGATGTAGTGTATGATCCAAAGTGTTGGATATTTGAGATGTAGTGTATGATCCAAAGTGTTGGATATTTGAGATGTAGTGTATGATCCAAAGTGTTGGATATTTGAGATGTAGTGTATGATCCAAAGTGTTGGATATTTGAGATGTAGCGTATTATCCAGGTCAGTGGGCGATCCAGGTCTGACAGTGGGCAAGTAACATAATAGCATGGGCATTTAGGCCACTCACTGCACACCTGTGAACTGGGTTGGTTTGGTGTACCCAGTATTTGATTTGGTCTTCCTAAACCTGAATAAAGCTACCAGCAGTTTTAAAATTTGGTTACTTTCAAATTTTAGCTTATAACAAGTGACCCATGGGTCATGACGCTCAGCTGCCAAGCATGACCTGCGACATCATGGGCTGCGATTCACAACTAGTAAAATTGTTGCAGAACCTATATGCCAATTTTGTTTAAACTTTCTACATTGCCATAAATTCTTATCATATATGTCTGGTTAAAACATAGTGAACTAGATATTTCTTGGCACCGCAGGTGCCAGAGTATCCCCAGACATAGTAGGGCCCCCCCCTTTTAAGAATAGGCCCCCATTTTTAGCAGCATATACTGACACTTGGCAAGCAATTATTGTTTCTTCCATCTATCAATCCACAATTTTTCTGAAGATGTTGGTCCTGTGACCTTGACCTTTGACCTTGTGACCTCACAAATGACAGGCGTCTTCCTCTATTGGCAGGGGAACTGTATGTGCAAGATGAAATTTCTGAGATGAAATGTTTGGCTGAAAATGCATCCACATCTTTTTGAAGATGTGTCCTGTGACCTTGACCTTTGACCTCATGATCCCAAAATCAATTCGGGTCTTGCTTTTCCAATGGGACATATACAAGTCAAGTTTGAAATCCATACATCAATAAAAGCAGGCATTATCATCCAGAAACTAATTTTTGGACAGATGTCTCCTGTGACCTTCACCTTTGACCTTGTGACCTCAAAATTGATAGGGGTCTTCCACTCTTGGCAGGTGATCTATATGTGCAAGATGAAAGATCTGAGATGAATTGTTTGGCTGAAAATGCATCCACAATCTTTTTAAAGATGTGTCCTGTGACCTTGACCTTTGACCTCATGACCCCAAAATCGATTCGGGTCTTGCTTTTCCAATGGGTCATATACAAGTCAAGTTTGAAATCCATACATCAATAAAAGCAGGAATTATCATCCATCATCCAGAAACTTTTTTTTTGACAGATGGCTCCTGTGACCTTCACCTTTGACCTTGTGACCTCAAAATTGATAGGGGTCTTCCTCTATTGGCAGATGAACTTTATGTGCAAGATGAAAGGTCTGAGATGAAATGTTTGGCTGAAAATGCATCCACAATCTTTTTAAAGATGTGTCCTGTGACCTTGACCTTTGACCTCATGACCCCAAAATCGATTGGAGTCTTGCTTTTTCAATGGGACATATATAAGTCAAGTTTGAAATCAATACATCAATAAAAGCAGGAATTATCATCCAGAAACTAATTTTTTGACATATAGCTCCCTGTGGCCTTGACCTTTGTTCTTGTGACCCCAAAATTGATCCACTATTGGCAAGTGAGCTATATATTCAAGATGGAAGACCTTGAAAGTTTGGCTTAAAATGCATCCACAGTATCTTGTAAGATGCAAGTCCAGTGACCTTGACCTTAGACCTCATGACCCTAGAACCTATAGCGTTCTTACTTTAGTAGTGGGCCATACATAAGTCTCATTTGAAATCCATATGGCTATCAACACTGGAGATATCATAAGAGGTGTGTGATTTTCACCAAATATGGACACATTAAAGGTCAAGGCCACTCTCATGGTAAAGGTCATGACCCAAATGTAAACAGACCTCATCCCATAGCCAATCTCTCTACATGTGCATAATATGAAAGAAATCTGTCCATTAGTTTTTGACTTATAATGCTTACAGTACTGACAAGTGGCAATTATGGGGGTATTAAAAGGCGTAAAAACAAGAAAAGGATGATAGGTGGCGCCACCAGTTTCCGGTATATCACAAGGCTATCCAAGATCTTCGGTCACCTTAATTTTTAGACCAGTCCATGCAAGCTTACTTGAGATTTTTAAGAATTTGTGTTATTTTCAGCAATAATGGACCTATTCAAGGTCAAGGTCATTCTCCTAGCATAGGTCATGACCCCATTTTAAATAGGCTTCGTCCCTTACCTATATCTATACAAATGTAAAGTTTGAAAAAAATCAGTGAAATATTTTTTGAGTTATCCCACTCACAAGGTTTTTCTTCGGCGGCAGCAGGACCGTCATGAAACCATAGTATCCAGACTTTGTCTGGGGATACAATGATGGTCTGAGGCAAAATGTATGGTTGTTCAGCTATCAGGAACTAATCCCACAGCTTGCTCGATACCTGTCAGTCTCAAAAGGAATACCACACAGGCCACATTTAAGATAAAAATATAGCAAAAGATCAAGGAAATCCATGAAAGAATTATTGTGAAACAGGTGCTTCCATATTAATTTTTATTCAATACAAGCCAACTGTACTGAGCTTTCATAAATGATGGTCATATTTATTAAGAAATCTTTGACCCAATGCAAGATTACATTAATATACATCCCACTGCATTCACTTTAATAGTTCTTGAGATAATATGTTCTAAAGGAATTTAAAGATGGCTTCCTGGTGGCCATATTGGATTTCTGACAGGTCGGAAATTGAACAACAAACATCCTCTAAAAGGGACCAAACTTCATAAAAAAATCACAGAAACTGCCCTGGCAAAAGGATTTCTAAAATGGCTACCTGGCAGACATAATGGTTTTCTGACAAGTCTGACATTTGATATCACACATCCTCCAATAAGACACTAAACTTGTAGCAATTGCTTCAAAGAATGTAATAGTTATGAATGTCCAAAACAATTAAAAAGGCATGATCAGGTTGGAGAGCTCTCATATCAGATTTATGAACATGCAAATGTAAAAAGTGCTATTCAATGGGGTCAGCAGGGTAGGTAAACTGCAAAACCTAAAAGAAAAGAAATGCAGAAAGCATCATGAAGAGTCTTGTAATCAAATAAAGCCATCCTAAATCCAGGTAAAGACCCACATATTATCAGAACAAACACTTGCTGGTATATCTGATGATTTTTATAATAATATTCAGATATCTAGAAAACTAAGTTTATTGCTATGATTCCATGATATAAACTGCAAAATGTTCCCATCATTTTATAAATCAGTAGCTAAACCTTAACACTTAACTCTCATAGTCTTAATGCCTCGCCAAAGCATTCCGGCAACAGTGTTTTTGTTATGCCTTAATGATATATCCTTATCACTCCATACGCTGATACAAAAGGGAGTCATATATCACAAGTGTCACTGACAATTATGGGCACATAGTGAGATGTACCAGTTGTGAGTGCCATGGTTATATATACAAGAAAACAAGAAAAATAGAGATGGTCTACAAAATAAGTTATTGTGATCATCCCTGACCTATGACCTTCGCCTTTTGCCCACATATCAACTGGATTCTTTCTAAATGATGGGTAACTACTTACCACTTACATCTGGCCGGGTGTAATTACTTGGCAACCAATGAGTGAATAACTTAGACCTGCAACCTTTAACCTCCTGACCAGCTGACCTCAAAATCAATTAGTTATTTCTTCATGCAAAGGACCCATAAATATGAAGTTTCAATCAAATTCAGTGATGCATAGATGTGGCATATGTGAAAGACTGAAGGTTTGGGTTGAACAGTTTCACTTGAAATATGTTCACAAGTATTTAGAACAATATTGTGACCTTGACCTTTGACCTTTTGAACTCAACATCAATAGGCTTTTTCTCCTATTGGTAGGCAAGCCATATATGACAGATGGAAAGTATAGATTGAAAAGCTTGCCTTAAAATGACTCCATGCAAGAAGAGGGTGCTGTGAACTTGACCTTTGACCTCAAAATCAACAGGTCTTTTCCCCTGTTGGCAGAGAAGCGATACCAGTGCTGAAAGGTTTGGAATGAAAGGTCTAGCTTGAAATGTGTCCACAACCTTTTCAAAGAAGTGGATCCTGTGACCCTGACCTTTGACCTTGTGACCTCAACATCTATAGGATTCTTCTCCCACTTAGTAGGTGAGCTATATGTGAAAGATCAAAGAATTGGGATGAAAGGTTTGGCTTAATATGCATCCTGAGGCTTTTCAAAGAAGTTGGTTCTGTGACCTTGACCTTTGACCTTGTGACCTCAAAATAATTATGGTTCTTCCCCTGTTGGTAGGTGAGCTGTATGTGAAAGATGGAAGGTTTGGGATGAAAATTTTGGCTAAAAGAATTATTTCTGGGGGGTGCAAACACACTCCATAACTTCGAGAATATAGGTCGCAGTGACCTAATTTCAGGTTTGCAAGGAGATCTTTTTAGAACCTCTAAGACTGCATAGGGTTCATGGCCCTAGCCCCTACGGTTATGATTTGTGCCCTGCTAACGGCCGGCCGGCCGGACGGACAGACGGAAGGACGCCAGACAAAGACCCATCGCTATAGCCCAGCATGACTGAAAGTCAGCTGAGCTAAAAACTTAAATCTGTATGTGCGTATCATGAAAATTAAATCAACAGTAAAAAAAAATATGTCATAGTCAAAATTAGGCAAATTTTAAGGTTATAAAATTTTACATTAATGCTATTGCTAAAAACCATTTTATTTTTTTTTTAAATTTGGATTTAATTCAGGTTTTCGATTAATTATAATTAAATATAGTAATATGCTCAAACAAAACTTGTTGAGCTTCAACAGTTACCATGCTGAGTGAGTGAAAAGCTTTGTTGATATTTTGATAAGGTAACAGCACAGTTTGTTGTGGGATCCACAAATGTGCTACTCACAGTTGAGGGAATGACCTGTACAATTAGGCCTTGTAATGGCAAATTGGTAGAATGTAAAAAAAAAAAATATATAAAAGTACTTATTATACACATCAAAATATATCCAATTGGGTTGTAGTAAATGAGTCTGTTATAAAACATTAATCATTTCATCATAAACATGTTGTAACCTTATTATTTTAATAAAACAATCGTCCCTAACAAATTAATCCTTGTAATCCAGCCGTGATTTAAACATAACAAATTTGATGAACTTGTCGTGAGTGGACTTTGCTTGACTGGTACCCTGCAGGAACCCCTTTTAACACCCACTTTTTCCTTGTCCAGCAGCAATAAGATCAGAGAAGGGTCTCAGATTAGATCCTGTTGCAAAGGACAATGGGACATTTCACATAATCATCGCAACTTCTTCTTTAATGTAAACATTAGGGCTCTTGGTAAAATTATGGATGTGTGGGGCAACTGAGCATTACATTGGTGCTACAACCTTTCAGAAATTTCATTAAATATCCCAAGGCAACAAAAAGGTAATTATCTTATGTTGACACTGCCCAAAAAGTCATATATTTACTATTCAAAAGGGGTCTCTTGTATGGAACCTTACACTGCCTTTTCATAAGGTTACATTCAAGCAGGACGACTTTGGGATAGACGACTTTGGGATGGACGACAATTCGAACGGATGACATTCTGAATAGACGACAATATAATTTTATACGTAACAAGTAGGTGCAATTGATATGGTGATAAAGTGATATTTAACCCTAACCTAACCATTAAACCTATCTACAGTTGTAATCCCCCAGGATCCACAATTTATCATGCATAAAAATGTCTAAAAAAAAGGTTGTTGATTTAGAGCAGGGGCAGGGGGGGGGGGGGGGGAAGGGGGTCTTGACCCCCAAAACTCCCCATCATGTATAAGATTTGTCTAAAAAAATGGTCATTGGTTGAGGGGGGGGAAGGGTTTCAACCCCCAAAAACCCTCCCTCTGGATCTGCCCCTGCCCCCAATTAACCCCACTTTAACTCCTTATTACGTATTAAGTTATACTGTGTCTATTCAGGATGTTGTCCATTGGGAACGTGTCCGAATGTCGTCCATCCTGAAGTCGTCCATCCCGAAGTCGTCCCGCTGGAATGACACCCTTCATAAGGGTCATTCTCAAGAGGTTAATGTAGAGCAGCAGAATGAATGTGAAAAAAATTGCTTTGGACAAGACATACAGGACAGTATATTCGGCTCCTGGTAACTTGTACAAATTACTCAATACTTACCTAATTTTTGGCATGTACATAGGAAATATACATAGAAAAATATTTATGCTAGAGCCTAGGTATTTCTGATATACACAAAACAACACCAGTGGTTTTAACATTTGGCAGTCTTGAAACGCAATAATAGGTTACATGTGAAAAATTGGTTTTATTTTATTAATTCCTCCAAGAAACAAAGTTGCAGTGACTCAGTTTTGGGTTTGGTTAGATAACTTGGCAGAACTATAGAAACTGGGCTGCAGCCTATCGCTGGTACCTTATGCACAATGGGTGTCGCATAATAAATTGTTTCCTGACAAAGGTCGATACATATTATTTTCTTGAGAATTCCCGTATTTAATTTTGCTCATAACCTGAGTCTATTATATTAGAGGAGGAGGGGTCCGGGGAACCGGGATGTGGGGGCCTCTGCCCAACCTTAAGCATAATTCTCCTGTTCAAATAATAAATGGTTCCCTATTTTAGTGATAGATGGCCCTTCAATCGCAGATATAAATGAACAAAACTCTCCCCTGCTGGTATCTCGTCTTCACGGCTCACTTAGTAGCGTGTAGGGCCCCTAGTCTAGAGATTGTAGGTTCAATTTGGCCTATAAGATTGAACTCCTCAATTGCTTTTTTTCAGTGACTGACGCATTGTGGAGTCCATAGATTGCACCTGTAGTTAACTGCCATTTATAACACTTCATACACAACTGTGAGATTTAACATATAACCATTGATTAATGTTCAGTACATCTGTGTGTATTGTATATTTGACCACTAGAAAACATTACTGTTCTCTTCTCAGCCCTATTTTGCACCAAGGAAGTTAAAATATGGACATAATAGTACACAGGCCTAAAGCCTTATACTGGACTGCAACCAAATGCAAGATGTCTACCGGAGCTGTTAATGCTTCAATTCTCTCTGGACAAATACTATCAGGTGTTGATTTTCCAGGTGCTTCATGCATTCCAGAATGGTTATTTTTTATTACAAGCCTTTCAACATACAACATTATGTGAACGTTGGTTTGCTGAAACCATAGGAAATATTTTTATTTAATTTTCTTCCTAAGAGTAACAGATCGTATCGTGCTACAACCCCAGTGAGCCCTTTGGTGGGCCGGCGACTCAACAGAAACCTGAAACCTGTTACTTCGCCGTCGGTTTCTAGTTCGATTCCCAATTCAGGCGACTTCTGATAGTGGTACTTGTTTATGTTAGAAGAGTTGGTATGAGTGTAGGGACATCTACAGGGAAAAGTATAGGAGTTAAAATAGGGAATGAGAGGAGACAGTTTTATTTATATTTTCATGTTCCTCAATAGAAGCCTAGCTTGCGTTCTATAGTGGCTCTGATATTTTAAGACATTGAACTGTTGGCACTTTGGTTTCGAAATGTGCGAATTTGTAGGACAGGTCGAGGACCATTGCTTTAGTTCAGGGACGGGCACAGGGCTTACAGTTCGCTGAGCTTAAAACTAAGTCACATGTCAATTGTTATTGTGGCTTGTATACAACTAGCTGCATTAAATGTGGCGTTATCCAGGACCCTGGATACCGCCGCATAAAAAGCTTCAGAGTAAACTGGAGAACTTCAAACCTTTGTCAGAAAAAAAAATCGTGTAAAATCAAACAGTGCCTTTATGACAAGGAAACTTTGAGTAATTTAAGGGAGATAAAGTACTTTATTCGAATGACCAAGAAATTCAGCTAAATATGATGTTTTAGTATGTAAACAAGACTCACTTTTAAAACTTTGCAACCCTTGCGCTTGAAACTGTCTCAGAATCTGAAACAATGAACTGCGTGACCTTTGCTCGCTGAGCCAAGATGGCCCGTTACCACTGGTTACACAGGCGGCTGCCTGCCAGCCGTGGCTGGGGGTGTGGCTGGGGGGAAACCCAGAGCAGACATCGTTCCCCGTGTATCACCGTTTATTAGGATAATACATATTCTTCTAATCAACATTTAAAGTAGACAAACACTGTCTAAGTGGTATGTTATATGCGTATTTGATAAGAATATCTTTATTTCTTAACGAATACGACATTTTCAGACGAAATATAAGAATTTAATTGTCATGTGGAATGTCTCCAGTTTCCTCAAATCATCTTCTAGGGCTCTCGCACAGCGTAGAGTATAGTAAGAGAGGACGGGTGCTAGGGCTTGTATACAACTATAGTCCGTTCCACCAACCGTGAAACACTGTTTTTTCACGTTTTCTTTTCTACCTTGATATATAATCTGTGTTCTTAGCGATAAGGTGAATGCCTAGAAAACGACCTAATTTTATATGAAGTCGGTGATAGTGTATTAAAAAGAACTTACATCATGACGCTGAGGAGTTGTTTATTTTATGTGAGAAGTGCATAGCCAACTTGGCCAAACTGAATGGCGTTGTATGTGAAATCTTTGCTGTCATAATGGTATGACGTAACCGTGACGTCACGGTCCTCGCGTGAAATTTCCTGAATACAGTAATGAAGAGGTCAGCAGGTGTCACCGTGTTCAGTAGACCCAGCGGGCTACGATATCAAATACTTAATACTGCCCGTCTTTTAACATAGTACACAGAGCAATGGTCATGGCCAGGCAGGCAGTTTCATTCATGCAGCCTGTGGTCCAACTTGTCATTATATATATACATCCGACATAAAAGGCATAATTATCCTAAACTGACGCAATTGATATTGCTAATTTTTTTCAACGTATCATATGTGTTTTAAGAACATTATTCATCATTGTTACCAAAGCCTGAGGTAAATCCACTTAAAACCAGTGTTTTGCACTGCCGGAAATCCTTTTCTAAGATGAGCTATTATATTTTGTCAATTTGTAATACACGCGGGCAGTACCCTGTCATTGGAGGCGATGTAGGCTTCATGGCTCCATGGCAGCACAAACTGTGGGTAACAAAGCAAGGACTGCAAATTTAGAAAATGAATAGCTACCGTCCGAATTATAGTCATGGTACTGAAGTCACAAAATGAATTGTGATTTTATCATAAATATTCCATTTGTTTATCAAAGAACTGGTATATTTATAATATATCAATGTGTCAAACCCCTCTTCAAATATTGGACTGTTCTAGCCAAGCTGAAACATTGTCCTATGAGGTTCGATCATTTGCTTATGCATGGCCAATACTTATCATGTAAAAATTGCTAATGATGTTTAATTTTTTCCTGGTGTTTTTTTCATTATATGGTCCATCTCTTCATTATTTACTTTTATGTAAACTTGGCCAGGAAAGGTGATGTGTTCAGTTGACTGTCACTGAGGAATAGTTTATGAACGAAAACAAAAGTTCATTCAAATTAAAAATTTTAACCCCTGCAGAGTTCAAAATTCACATTGGATTGAATGGACTGTGTGACCTCTGCACAGAGAGCCGCCAATGATACATTGTAAAAGGTGGTAGTGCGTGGGGACCAGCCTGGAGAAAATCTGTAGGGCACACACGTGTACACAAGTGTTGCCGTTAATACATGTTTTTTTCGTGATAAATAAAGGCCTACCGACTCCTTGTTGTAACTTTATTGTTGTTGTAAATGTATCAGGTTTTTTGTTATCCTGTCTCTGAAAAAGCGCATCGAAGGGGGAGAGCAGGGATGCCATTCATCATTCATGTACAATCATATGATATAACAGGGGCCACATGCATGTATTAATGATAGAACTTAACGTGCTAACTGCTATTAATTATTGTTTGACCACCTAACATCACCAAACAGCGGAATTCTATCTCCTGCAAAATGGAATACCGCTTATGACGTCACGCACGTGCGAGGCAGAATCTTGTCAGTTGACCAGGTACAAAATGTCGTAAACAGCCCGCGAGTTTCTTCTGGATTTTGATTTTTCTTCATTACAGGCTATTCATCTCGGGTATGTGGCATTTTTCCTGTCAGAAAATTAGGTCGCGTTCTCCTTTAACTCTGTACCAAAAATCTTTGTTCTGTCTCAATTCCTTTAAAAATGATCGCGAAAAAACAGTGTTTCACGGCTGGTGGAACGGACTATAAGGCCAAAAAAAAAAAAAGGTATGGTTCTCAGGCACCGCCCGCGTCAATTTTAACCCCCCACATCAAAAATTTTTATTTTGATTTTGATCTTTCAAGAAAATAAATAATACAATTTATGTAGTATTTAGCAAAATATTTGTAATTTTCATGGTTTTTCCTGATTATATGACATTTTTATCGAAACATCCAAAAAAAGGTCAAAAATAAAATACCGCCCGCCCGCACTGATTTCTGAAAAAAAGTGCCTGAGAACCATACCTTATTTTTTTTTGGCCTAATATATATTAAATATATATAATAAAGCTTAAAGGTGTGAAGCGGAAATGCTGCTTACTGAGGTGCGTTAACCTATTTGTGAAAATTGCTAGATCGTCCCCTTTGACCAGACGGATATTACTATACTATAAATACAGTCGTGCCAATCCTCTTTCTCATTTTAAACAAGTCACCTGTTTCCTGGACGAGGCAGTTTGTGTCTTGTCTTGCCGTTTCTTCTCAGATTTAGCCGTCAAGCTGATTTTCACCGCACCCGGCGAGTCGGCGTTTTCTTCGTCTTCCCCTTCTGACCAAGAAAATGCCTCTTCAACCTGCATTTCCTCCTCAAGCTCTCCTTCGCTTGAGTCGCCGGCATTGTCAATAGATATTTTCAAATTTGGAAATTTTTCCTTGCCACTCTTCGCCATGTTTGTTTAGATTCTAACATTGAAATACGAGCATGATTTGGAGAATTCCCGGAGTATATTGACATCGTCGCCAGCGCTCGCCGCAGCCTTCATGCTGCGATGCCTGAGGAGATTAAATTGAATTTGCTGATATTTCTTAAATCGGAAAAAACCTCATAGAATTAAAATCCATGATTGATAACTAAAATCATATCTAACCACATGCCCACAATCAAGGGCTCGATCATTATATTTAACTAATTTTAATTTCTTAATTTTATAGTAAACTAGCTCATGCATGGCCTATTAACTATATGTGTGATCCAAAAGTAAATGATTGAAATTAAAGGATTTGCAGAAATATCCAGATTATCTCTATTTCTCGTTGCAAAAGAAAAAGACATATAGAGAGAGTATATATATAGCTATAGGAGGCCTTTGAAGGTGATAATTGATAAGATTAGGAAAATGAAAATCGTGAATAAGTATTTCATAACATGTCCAAATGGCGAATGCAAGAAATTAACAGTTATGGAAAATACCATTTAAGGAATTTCAAAGATACATTTATCCATGATTTTATATCAATTCAGACCTGGGGTTCAATTCAAATATTTCAATTCTAATTCAATTGCAATTCAAGAATTTTTATGAAACTTCAATTCTAATCCAATATACAATTCAATGTGCTTGAGAAAAATATAAATTCCATTAAATTAAAATAGTGTTTATTCAATTCAAATTCAATTCGCCATTCAAAAAGTTGCATTCATCTGAATACATTTCATTGGTTTGATGCGAGTGTACGTTATCATAGCTAGGTGTTCTTTTAATAGTGCATTACACAACTTACAGTTTTGTTCAGAACTGGTTGAATGTGCTCCAAAGCTAAGTGAAATATCATTAGTTACAAGTTTTGCCAAATGTGGTAAGGCATAGCAGCCAGGCAGGTTTTACTTGCTTTGTTGGGCAATAATTCCTTAAGATCAGGTAAACAACCCAAATTTGGATAAAGATTTATCTGGATTTCAAATGAGTGACCATATTATTACCTAACGCACTCAATATATATATATGCAAAGCCCCCCCCCCCCCCTCCAAGGACAAAAGCGTCCCAGGTAAAAAGCCCACTTCCTTGATGATAAAGAGGACCAAAGCCCCTTCCCCGCTCCCCCAATTATTTTTTAAAATAAATATTTGACTACAATTAAAATTATGTACCTTTCATTTATCTATTTAAGTTGTGTGTTAAATGTATATAAGACATTAAAGGGGCCTATTCACATACCAGACAAGTTAATTATACTTGAAATATAGTGTGTTCTCCTTATAACAGTATGATGTGCCAATATTTCATTCTTAACAGTTTGGTTAAACCTATACAGGAGGGGGAATAAGCTTCTTGTTTGTGAATTGTTGCTCCAGCGCAAGATCAGACCTCTGGTCATGTCTTCTTGTTATGGTAAACATACACACAGTATACTTACACACAGAACCATAACAATGTATAAATCTGAATCTGAAATAGTAAGTTCATGTGCTAAGATAGTTTTGCTGGGCAACTTTGAGGTGGTGTTTGATTGAGCACTCATGTGCCATATAATTTTACTGATTTCAGTCATCAAAGACCAGTAGTCTATGGGATGTATTTTGCTATCTTATGGCTGTACGTTGCTTGTTCCGGCCAGTTAAGTGCCCTCGGTAATCAGAACCACTGTTCACCAGGTAGATTACTGCTGGTCCAAGCACACCAGGCTAGCAGAGCAGCTCCAGTAATACTGGATGCTATAACAATAGGCATATCCTAGAAAGTCACTTGACCATAACAAGTCAGTTCAGTATCATCTGAACACATGCATATGCTTAAGGCACAACAGGAAATTGGAAGTTATAAAAGGTAATACATATTACTCTTATTCTATTATCATTACTATTACAGCACTGTTTTATATCTAATATATTACTATTTAATTACTTTGAAAATCTGAAATTACTATTACTATATATCATATATTATTATCCCATCTTTCGTGTGCTAAACTTGCTGATACAAACAATTCAGGAACAGTGATTTAGAAGCAATTAAGCTGTTATCATGTTCCTTGTGTCATCCATTAGAGGCATTTGTGTTTGATTTTAACCAAATACTGCATGGCTGATCTTCACACAGACCTTGAGCAACTTCCGATGAGCAACACTTAGGAAAACGTGAGATCTGGAACTTTTGTTTATCAATTCAGATCAATTCAGCTGAGTCTGTAAACTTCAATTCCAATTCAATTCTAATAAATTTCATTTTCACTTTTTTCAATTCCAATTAAATTCCAATTCAATTCAGAATTGACCCCAGGTCTGTATATCATATATAGAGTAAAACGATCTTTCACTTAAATCAGTTAAACAATGGAACAAATTAAAAATAAAATTCTGTTCCTATACAAATAGTCCGGGAGCCAAGTTGGCCAAAGCGCTCTAAAACGGAGATAATTGTCACTTAAAGTACTACAAATTCCTAGGTTTTTTTTCCACAAACTATAGGTCTTAGGATGTATTTTAATTTAATGAGGTCCGCTGGGTTTCATATCCAGCGTAAAGTGAGCCTGTTTGGAAAAAAAATCAGAATTTTAGTTTAACCGACTCATGAACACCTATAAGCCAATAACTGTCAGTCTGGAAGTAATCAATACGTATACATGGGCTTGTTCGAAAGGTATGAACATGCACTTTAAAATGAATAAATGTCGCAAAATTGAAAAAAAAAATGTTACCCCTGCCCCTTAGTTAACTCTATTTTCTTGCTCTTTTTATCTGATTTGACATCTGCATGACTGAGATATCGCCTTTTCCTTCTCTGGATAGTATCTTATTTACTTACCATGAAGTATGAACTAATTAATATTACTGCGAGAATTAAAGTAATTTTGCTTCTTCATCCTGTCTGCAGTGTGCATACGGAGGACAATTCAAGTTTTGGTGCAGACACCATTACAAACTGGAAAACATAGGTATGAACACTATTCTTTCTAAGAAGAATTCAAACACCCCTGTAACAACAAGAGACAACATTTTTAGCACAATCAAAAGATACCATGAACGTGTAGGACATTGCAGGAGAACAGGAACACTCAAACAAGTGTGATCCGCCTGGGTTTCCCGTAACGTCGTAAAATGTTTTTGCAGATATGTCCTGGTTGCAGAGGCGGACTGGCCCGCCGGGATTCCTGGAAATTTCCAGGTGGGCCGATGGCTTAAGCTTAAAACACATTAATGCGGGCAGTGTTTCATTTACCCCCGCGTCCTGCATCCTTTCACGCATAATATATCCAAAGGACGCATTAAAATTTGTAACATGCGACATTATATATTTCCGTCCGACATTATATAATGACAGCAAACTTTCAAGCCGATTTATCGATGAGCGTAGAGTTGTGTAAACAATTTGCAGAGATATGTCTTTCATAGTGTTCGGAAATCTCCCTCTCATGCATTCGCAAAACGCTGTAGTGAAAATGGCCGAACATAGTGAATGCAAAGCGGCTTCTGTAAAGCGGTTTTGTGATTGTGCGAGCCCGGCCACAAATTACTTATTTCCCAGGGGCGGATCCAGGATTTAGGAAAAGGGGGGGTCCAACCCAGGAGGATTAATGAAAATCCTTAAAAAAAAGGTCATCACGTCTGGAAAAGGGGGGTCCAGGCCGCAAAATTACGTCTAAAACCCCTTAAAAAAGGTTGCTTCGGGTGAAAAAAAGGGGGGGGGGGGGGTCCGGACCCCCTGGACCCCCCCCCCCCCCTGGATCCGCTTCTGTTTCCTTACAGCTATCAGTCTGGTGAAATTGCAGGTGAACAATTAAAATTATTTATAATACAATTCCGTTAGTATTATCGTCAGTATAATCAAAGTAATTTAAAAGTGAGAGTGGAAGTGAAGGCTGTAATTGCGTTAAAAATAAATGAACATTTAACAGAGCCACAACTGGGTCTACTTTTAAATCAGTAACGGATGGAGAACGGGTTCGGGACTTCGGACATACAAGTTCCGTTTACCACGACGGAGTATTATTTGGGTGACGGAAGTCTTGATTCGCTGATAATTGTATAACCGTTTGCCGTGTGTCAAGGGTATGCAGAAGCAAGATATTCAAAGAAATTTGTTAATTATCATACCGTTTACTCATGATTAATTTTGCAACGCTTTATTTTGTAACGTGTATGCTCAGCTGCCCACGGGCCGGGTATGCAAGTGGAAAGTGTCTGGGGTCCTCCCGACCTTGGAATGGGATCGCCCTTACCGCGAAAAGCGGCCCGACTTTTGAGAACATACAAGTCAGTTCATTAAAAGTAGGGGTTGCGGGTTGGCAGCAAATGCCAGTGCAGGGTCATAGTTTCATGCAATGACTGAACACTCACGTAGAAGTTTAATTGTAAACTCTTTCGTGAAAAGTGTATTCTGCACTTAAATTTCACTGGTATATTCGAATTTTAGGTGTTTTTTTTTTTTTTTTTTTTGCGAAATTGCGATTACAAGCACAGCGCTTTAAGGCTTATCAGTATGTCATATATTTCTGTCCGATGGTAATCGTGCACGTTTGACCCAGCTAGATTTTTCAAACGTCTCCCTTTGTATTTCTGACCGACTAGACTCGGCTTGCCTCTACTGTATGCCCAGTTAATCAGTGGCCTTTATTCTCTCAGGGGACACCTTTGGTGTTTGCAGTAGGCCTTAAATATCCACATTATCCAGTATTACCGGTACTAAATTATTATCTTTGCAAGTATTCCGGAAATGAACACCAATATTAAGGTGGAAATAGGCCTAACGCAACAACGGCCACAGGGAAACCCTTGGTGAATTTCGTTGACCTACTGATTAGTGAATAAATTTTTATACCACTCGTCTTTTCGTTATTTTCATGTAACGTTTTCGGGTTTTTAAATTCACCAGCGCAATTTGGTGCCCATCACAGAAGGATGACAGTTTTAAGATCTGACAAATTCACACAAAAAATTGTAAATAATAGGTAACCCAGTCATTGTTTGTCATTTTTAACGCAGCATGGTTAAGTTAGGAATATAGAATTAAAATGTCTTGAAGCAAGCGATTATAACAGATGCAGCATACGAAAGCAGTATTACATATACATCGCAATATAACCTGAATAAGCAATTTATCATGATTTTATTCTGTTTTTCAGCCTGCTGGTCAGGGAAATCAGTTTCTGACCAATCACCGCGTTTAGTTTACATCCGTGTACTACCGTTAAATAGCGTAAAAGTTCTCGGCCTGTGCTTAAACTTTTTAAATTTAAATGTGGGATGGGACATGTTGAAAAGTGTATGAAAAAAGATTATTTAAAACGTTTTTTTACTGACTTAAAAGCGTATGTACGTATGAACAAGAACATTAAAACAAAATTAACAAATTTATTGGGTCTCACAAGCCATAAAATTTATTGGGACTCATAATCTCACCAGGAGGACGCAATGATATTGTCTGTTGCGAGTCCCGGGACTCGGTCAAGCAAAATTGTAAATGAAACACTGTGCGGGACAGAAATTTGGTCACGCTATAATCTGAGTGTCCTTTGCAACTTTGTCTGGGCCTCTGTATGAAAAGGCCAGTTTATATAACATATATAGACCAAGCTTGGTCTCGTATAAACAATGTTTTTAATGCGTGTGAAGTCGATCATTAGCCCAAGGCCAAATTGAGCTAGAAAGGGCCTCTAGAATATCTTACTTAGTGGTTCTTAATTCTATAAAAGCAAATCTATATATTAATAGCGTAAGGCGATTTTTGTGATTTTCCGTATCTCCTCTGATACCGCCGTACGGATTGCCTTGATTTTCGACATACATATGCTCTGGGTTTGTCCGAAGAGATTCCGCCCACTTTTATTTGCAATATTTGCGTATTACGTGCATAATTAATAATTTTAATATTTGCTCCCCCGCGGGCGCCTCTTTTCTTTGTGTCTTCGGGCCTGGTAACACAATGGCCACAGAGTGTTTGATGGCGGGACAGAGTTTTTCTCCGGGGGCCCTATCTGGGCTCTTAAATTTGCGGTGACCGGCCCGAAATAATCCCCATTGGTGATCCCTTCTGAAAAGGCAACCTCTGTGCAGCGAAAAAGTCTATTGTGCACAAGGAGATCTCGCGTGAGGAAAATGCTCAAAAGGAGGATCTTTCAAAGAATGAAAATTTTCCGAGCGGTAGTGAATGCAAGGTAGTGTGTAAAACCCGAACCCCACGGTCCCCGGACCCCATAAACCTATTTCCTCATTTTCCATTATTAATACCGATAAAAACACCACTATTGTTGATGTAAGGACAGAGCAAAGTCCCTAAATGTTGCACATTTGTAAATGACCGATTCACTGAAAGATTTATAATTACAAAAATATTTGGATGAAGACGGACCTCATTTACTTGAATTTGCCGACTGTTCAATTTTGACGGACCCCAGTAACCACCGCTCATATTTTTATTTATGACTAAAAGAGGACAAAAATAGCACTCATGTCACACACTAAATATAATATTTGTTATTTTAAATGAAAAAATAATAGTGCGGACACAGTGGGGGAGATTTAATTTGAAGTGCACTAACAGTTGAGCGGACCTGAGACTGATATATCAGAGCACTTCCACATAACAACAGGTTTCATGCTCCGTTCATAACAACCATGCAATTTTAAAGTTGGCAATAATATAAATACCGAAAGGAATTGTTGATTACTTGCATTTCAAGCAACTACAGGTTCCAAAATAATGATTTTGTAAATGTTTTAAATTATAATACTTTTTAAAACGCTACACAAATGAAATAAATAGCTAATATAAAATTATGAATAAAAACTGAGACAGAAATGTCAAAATACAGATACAAACACAATAATAAATCACAAATGTGTCATGGCCAAACGTGATGTCAAATACATGTATGTACTAAAGAAATGGTAAAACAACGAGAAAACGGGGTCCGTGTAATCCGTGAGGTACGTGTCCTAGGGTCCGTAAGTGTTGTTTTTTTATCAAATTTTGTTGCAAAACAGACTATTTTTTTATGTTTTAACCAAAGATAATATGAAATATGTCTTTAGATACGATTATGCAAAATATCTGTACAAATTACCATAAGAGTTTAAGAATTACAAATTTTTCTTGGGTTCCGGGATCCGGAGTGGGATCCGGGTTTAACACACTGCCTGAACGCAGTGACTGTCTCACTGGAAAACATTGGCTCAGCTTTCAAACAGAAAGGAGTGCGTGATATTTAAAAATATATACAGCCATTAAATGTACCACATAGTATAATGCTACCACGAACTTTTGCGCAGCGGGATTGCCCGACCATGTGAGTGCTCAGTTTTTGTGCGTTATAACCGGAATGCAATTATCGAGATCACGTCTCAGCGCTGTACTGTACTACCATGCAAAATAACAGGTTCCTTTACTGGCGGATTCACTGGCGCGGAGGGCAACTTTAAATGGCGATGTTCAGCATAATATATTTTCATACAAAAATGATTTTATTTAACATATCAAATTTTTCGAAAATTCTCCGGCCAACCTGTCGGCTTCAATTAGATTTTTATGCATAACACCATGCATATAATCGATCTATATATTAATAGCGTAACGCAATTTGTGTGAATTTACATGTCTCCTCTGACACTACGGTTTGCCGTGATTTTTGACATACATATGCTCCGGGTTTGTCCGAAGACATTCCACCATTCGGACAAGAACGTATTCGTTCAGGTCATTCAGACTCCGACACAAGTTACTTCAGAGACAGAACACTTATACCAAATGTCGGATTCAAAGAGACAGTAATATTGTACACCCAAGACATAAAACTATGACAGACTTTTTGACATCAGAAGCAAATGCTCGCCCAAAACCGTGCGAAGCACGGGTAATTGCAAGTTCAAATTAAATCACCTAACATACAAGCCCCAGTCACATTACGTCAACGAGTCCCTACAAGTTTTCTGGACTTTTTGGACGAGCTTCGGCCGGACACTGTTTATTCGGACGAGCCTCGTGAGTATTTTAACAGCTCTTTGGGGGAGCTTGTCGCTCTTTAGCGCGGAGGTTAATAGCGACGAGGACCCGCTGGAAAAGTTTGCTCTATAGCGTGCATTGCTGGTGGATTTTTGGGGTCGTCCGAAGTCCGCTCGTTTTTTAGGTTAAAAAAGTCCTTCTTGTCCAGGACTTATGAATTATATATTTGGGTGACACATAAACTCTAAAGTCATGACTTGCATGACTGTCTACTATTAATTCTTATTAATCTTTCTACTTTAAGACACCAAAACGGTTGGTACATATTATATATTATATACCTTATCTACCCTGGAAAGTCCCAGTTGGTAAATTTTTACAATTGAGCTGCATTTGTAGCAAGCAGTTAAATCCTTCCTTGTTGTTGGCAACATAATTTATAAAGATTGGTGGCTGAATGTCAAATTCCTTATATAGTGACTTGATATCACAAAACATTTTCGCTCTGGTTTTGAAATAATTTGTGCATTTAAGCATTTAGTGTTTTACACGCTCCTGTTGCAAGATGCAACTAGAATACGGGTAGTCGACCTACCTACCACAAATTCCAGAAAGCTATCAAAGTTGTATACAAATGCAAAAAGTCAAACCACTGCCGAGATATGAGTGATTTTATCACATTGCAGACAAACAGACGGACGCTGTGCAAAAATGGTTGCAGGTAGCGCCACCAGTTTTGCATACGATAAAGAGCTATGTGAGATGTATATACACATGCACAATTTTGGCCCAATCGGTCAAACGGTTCCCGAGATATGAGCTTGGATGTCTGCAGCGTAAACGTGAATGTAGGTGGCGCCATCTGTCATAAAATCAAGAAAGCTGTCCAGGATGTATATACATGCAAAATTTCAGGTGGATAAGTCCAACCAATGCAGAGATATGAGAATTTTATTTCCAAGGCAGATTAACAGATGGACGCTGTGCAGAAATGGTTGCAGGTGGCGCCACCATTTTTATGTGTGTTATAAAGCTATCCAAGGGCTAATTTTGTGCAATTTTTTTTTCCGGATCGGTCAAGCTTTTTTCGAGACCGTTATAAATGTCATGATACAATTTAATCAACAAGTATACACTGTGCTATGATTCTTTTTGTACCCCGATTTAAGATCAGTCAATAGATTATTTATTGTTAGATGTTCATATATTTTATTATATACCGGGCGTTCCAATACTTTCGAAATATTTAGTAAAGATATTCGCCGATAATTATCAATTATATTCCGGGCACCTTTTTTAAACACAGGAAGCACGTGTGCCATTTTCCATTCAGATGGAAAAGTTGCGTTTTTTAAGCTGTTTCCATGTATCCGCAAAAAACGTATTCGCAAAAGACGTACGTACATTCCACAGCGCAGTCCGCAAAAACTGTTTCCATAAGTACGTACGTTTTTCTTGCGGATACCCTTTCACGTGCCTCTTTTGAAACTGCAAGGACGACTGGCAGGAAGAAGGTCAATATGTCTCATCACATAGACAAAACTCTACATTTGTCAATGTGTGAGAACAAGGCGGGATAGATTCCTCGTTATCAGATATGACATCTTCGCTGGCCTCTGTACAGCACTGAGCTGCAAATTAAGAACCTATTGGAGTGTTCTGCCTTGATTGAGTTATCAGTAACAATGGTGCCGTCGATTTCTAGTGAAGGTACCGTTTGTAGCTTTTTATTCTTAAAGAAAGATCGAGATAATTTCCACCACGCAACAGTCTCATCACTCTGGTCCATTAACCTTTGGTTTATGCCTGCCATATAAATCCTGTAATTCTTCCTATTTTCTAAGGTCACTTGATTTCTTGCCTTTTTAAAAGACTGAAAATGTTCAGGCTTTCTTGTTCTTACATATCTTTTCCATTGTCTGTATCTATGTTTATTTAGTTTTTTCAAATCATGATTCATCCAGGGTTTATCGTTGGGCTTTATTAACACTTCTTTATTAGGTACAAAAGTATCCATAGTTTCCAGTAATAACTGCTCATAATATAATCTGCTATATCAGAAACATCATCAAAAATTTCAAAAGGTACCTCCAAAGGAACTGAGCTTAGAGATTCTTTGAGACCGATAAAGTCTGAATTTTTAAAATAATAATTTTTTCTTTTATACGGCTTTCTTGTTTTTATTTTCAAAGACATTGACCAAACAAGCACTTTGTGGTCGCATGTCGATATTGGATGTGGAATGTCAACATTATATTTAATATGCGTGGCCTGTCTGTTATAAGTAGATCAAGAAGTGAAGATGTAACTTAGCTAATCCTGCTAGGTTGATCAACTAGTTGGAAATCGGAATAGGCCATTATGTGCCACTAAGTTACTAAATCGTTCTCCAAGTCACTATTTGTATGATCAGAATCCTAACTGTTACATCTATCGTTGAAATCCCCTGTTATCAACAGGGAACACGGGTTTTCTGATATATCTAGTTCAATACTATGTGTTAATGCATTCAGGAATATGTCTCTCTGATGTAATATCTGACCAGGCGGCCTATAATAAGTACCTACAAGGATTTTCTTTTTCTTATTATTAATCATGATTTCTGTCCAAATGTTTTCAATATTTGGATTTTCCAGATCAGTTCTGCGCACACTCGATAGCTCATTACTCACATACACAGCAACCCTTCCCCCATGTCTATTTCTGTCCCTGCGTAACGGTTCATTCATTCCATCAATTGATATTGGGTGATTATCGATATGGCCATTTAGCCAAGTTTCTGTTAAACATAAAACTGCAATATTATTTTTTTACATAGGTGATGTAATTCATCCAGTTTGCGTTCAGACATTATGCTTCTAATATTTACATGACTGAATACTAAGAATTTGGTTATAGATGTTTGAACCCGGGAAGGTCCGGGGTTTGGGTGTACATCCAAGCAAAGAGCTATCAATATGTCTGTAAACAGTTTGCTGTGAAATGTTGATAATAACGAATTATGCAACTCATGAATTTCCCTAGTAACCTTTAAGTGTAATCGTTGAAGTGTCCTGTATATAGAGGACCCAATATATATATTACCATTATATATATATATAAATTATACAATGATTTTACAATGCCACTGGTCATACTTGTAGTCCTACTTGTCGTATTTACTAATATGTCTCTGGATATACTAAACATGCAATACATACACGAAGAAAAAGTATGGTTACAAAACATAAACCATGAAAAGATATGGATGATGAAAGAAATTACAACAAACTTGATGTAAGAAGGCTAAGATCATGTTGGTGGATATTACTATTAGGAATGGAGGATAACTTAGGGCCAGCAGCTGATTATTATCAACTGTTATAGTGATCATTAATACGATACGGATTATGTTCTTTTGTTCCTCTAGATTAGTACAACTAGTTTTTCCTAACTGACAGACAAAGTTTTAAATTTAATTGTTAATGTTCCATTGTTAATCCTGTATAACGGCCGTGATTGATATATGAAATGCTCATATAATGGAATATAGAGTAGCCTGATTTTCAACCACTTCAACAGTCCAGGAAACATAGCATACCTGACCAAAAAAAATTCATACATATAGAGATAAATGTGACGTCAGTTTTAACATTGATGTATGCACACATATATGATATTTAATAAATATTAATAATAAATATTGATTTTGAATATTATGGAAAATACTTGCAAAGAACTACGGGAATAATTCCTTTAAATCAATCATTTGTGTGATGGTTTTGATGCTTTCGTCATTTAGTTTCAGATGTATAAATCCGTTAAACGTCCAGGTGTTCATGAGTTTCCCTGACCGCTTGGGCCTTCGCGCCTCGTACGCCACCTCGGATCGCGGTTTCGTAAGGTCCTCATTCATAAAGACCTGGTCACGAAGGCCGGACATGAGACAAAGCTTACGAGCCGCGAGAGCTTTCCGCTCGGCTCGGTAGTTGGTAAACTTAATCAGTATTTCTCTGGGATCTGCTTCACCAGATGGCTTACCTACACGGTGCGTGCGACAATAATCATATTTATTTAGCCCAGTCTTTAGTTTATTCTCCAGTAGGTCCTTCACATTGGCTTCT
Source organism: Sipunculus nudus (assembly GCA_026874595.1). Classification (NCBI taxonomy): domain Eukaryota; kingdom Metazoa; phylum Annelida; class Sipuncula; order Golfingiida; family Sipunculidae; genus Sipunculus; species Sipunculus nudus. The sequence goes on from CM049312.1 coordinate 52,563,589, forward strand.
GTATTTTCGCCTTTTGTCTCGGACACACCTGCAATGCGTACCGAGTTTCTGCGGCTATATTGATGCAGATCATCATAATTTATCTTCAGCTGTTTAAACTATGAGTCTCTTTTCTGAATATCAGTTTTCAAACTTGTCTACTCTCTCTTTAAGGTATTTTATTTCATTATTTTGCTCTTTGATAAGTTCAGATTGTTCTTCGATTCTTTTTATTAACAATTCAATCAAATGGTCAGCCTGAGAATTTAGAAATGTGGCAAGAACTCTCAAAGTGAGTGGTGCAGATTTATCAAATGTCTCTAAAGTAGCCAAAATTGGATTATAAAATTCTGGTTTTGATTTCTTTTCACTTGGACGAGGCGTAGGCCTACCAGGAGATACGGAGCTGTCAGACTGGTGAGAGCGTTTACTATAGTTAACTGCGCACTTGCAGTCTCCAGTTTATCATTATGGTTCGCCATTGTTTTAGCTGTATTTGTAAACTGCAACGTTATCTGCGAGAAAACACCATACCTTGGAGTATCTGTAAGGTAGTCAGATGAAGCGGCTACATTTGTATAACATTCCTGACATTCTTATTTTATCATAGTTCATTTGCTGGTACCAAGTGTATACATATCACCGAGAGCTCTTAAACAGTCGTACCTCCGCCATTGGCGACCTTGACTTTAAGTTTGGAGGCACATGGACAAAAGCACTTCCTCTAGTAGTATATACTATAAATACATCTGTTGCAGCAGCCACAGGAAAGACTCCGTACGAAGTTGTGTTTGGTCAGCGCCCTAGACATGATCTTTCCATTCTGGCAGAGTTGGCAACACAAGGTCTTCCCATCCTGAAGAAAACCTCTTGCTGCCATCAACAGTTGAAAATAAACTCTTCAGGGCACTTCTGAAGAAGACCTAAAAACAGATTCAGCCTCACTCTTTGCTTCTGATTCTGCTGGTAGGTCAGGAGAAACCCTTAAGGATGGTACCATCACCTACTTCGGCAGCCAACAAAATAGACAGTCCAGGTTCTTCAGCGTCAATACTGTTGCGGCAAATGGAAACTGCATCTCAAGAACCAATTCAAGATGTCATCACTGAGGGAAGAGCCCTCATACATTCAATATCAACTATAAAAATAACCAACAAAACAGCCAGTCCTAGTGAAAGAAGCCGTGAATACAGCATGTGCCTGTAGCCCGGGGACCTGTCCTGTATTATATGACAACAGGGAGAAGAAAACCTGTTGATGTGAACACTCACACGGTTTACCATTGTCAAATCGGTTCAGGTATTAGATGATACCCTCATCCCCCTGGAATACAAGCAAAAACAAGAATCTTTACAGGTATGTTCTGTTTAGGAATTTCTTATACAGATGACATTTCATTTATGTTTTCAGTTGACATGAAAATTAATTGTCAGTATACAATATACAGTATTGTTTTTAGATAAATTGACATACAATATATACATTTACACGCTGTATATCCAGGAATGACCCAAAGCTCAGACATGTCTCAGAACTTAAGCTTGTTCAAAGAATTAACTGGTATCATGTAAAAAAGACAACCATTGCATTTATTACAGACAACACCAATAAATGAGATTTGTACAACGGTACTAATTATAAACATTTTGTTCTATCAAAAGTTTTATCAATGTTCTTATTTCGCGTTGTTAAACTAGTTGCATGGCCCCATGGGATAGCGATCTTAGCTCCGCCCATGCAAAGGTGAGGAAAACTGCCGGAACAGCTTATCTCTTTGCTACTACAAAGAGAAAACAAGACCGGCATAACAAAGCGACTGCTCATGTCCTTAAAGAATACGAAGTTTGACACACAGTTGGGGTACGAGTAGGTAACGTTGATCGAACAAACACTGATGAAAAATTTAACCCATGCAAAATCGTAACTAAAGACTTGCGCAGTGAGAGGTCATACAGAGTTTATTGTGTGTGTGTTTCCAGTTCAAATGAATACACAATGTAGATTTAAATACATTCATGTGTGCATTTTATGTTTTTTGCAGCTTTCAGGGAAATAACATGGAGTGTCATGTTAAGGACATGTTAAGGAACTCTAACAATTGTGATACAATTTTTCTATTGCAAGGATTATGATTCAATTTAAGTCCATCTTCTGGATTTACAGAAAAGATATCACTGTTAAGTTGAAATATTTCATTAAGCTAAGAAGATGTTTCAAAATTTCTTGTTAAATATTCTAAAACTGTGAATGATTATAATAGTTAGTTTAGTTGCAGTGGATGTGAACTTGCATGTTTGTACAATAGATGAAAACAAGGAAGCACATTACAATTTCATTTGTTAGCTAGATTTGTTTGCTCACTAAAATATTTTAAATAGTCTTGTTCATTATGTATCTGGAATAAATGTTGACTGCATTATCTTCTTTAAGATGGTAAAAATCGAGCCAGCCTAGGAGTAGATTAGATGAAAATTTTTATCTTGACCGGTCCAGATCAAAATTTTCACTCGACATAATATATATATATATATATATATATATATATATATATATATGTGACTGTACATGTATGTACAAGCATACCTGTGACTTTATTAATCTTGTATGTGTATATAAATATGGTTGAATTGACTCCTACATTTTGCTGACATATTTGGAATGCATATATTATTTATTATCATTTGTATACTTTTTTATATTAATTTAGTTTTTGTAATGTTATTTATTACATTTGTAAACGTAATTGTAATTTTTTTACTATGTATGATATATACACAATGGAACTAGGGCCTTGGGGCCCTATATTTCTGAATAAAATATTATTCATACTCCTTATGAAAGTTCTCTAATTTTCCTTATAACACCGTAAGGTCCACCCTTCCTGCCATGAGTACTGAAAATGTAAAATACACCTCTATCAACCACAGGCAGGGAAGGGACAAGATATACTGCAGGATATATATGTTAATACCACTCACAAAAGTTTAAATTCATTATATATCTGATAACTTCAAACAACAATACAGAACTGCCTACGGCATAGGGAAAGACCATGGCTACCAAAGTATGGAAATATCGTAGGTCAGAATGTACTTGGGGGGGGGGGGTAAAGTTATACATGTAATACATGTCTAAACACTAGAAAAAGATTAGGTAACAATACAGCTTTATACTGCATTATTACTACCATACACCTCTACTTGATTGGATTGCCAGAGGTATGGGTTCAGGTGGCAACTCAGCCTTGCACATATCCCAGCTGTCAAATAAATATTGCACTGCAACGAGAAGCTGTCTTGAGATGTGAACAAATACACATCAAATCTGACAACACACCTCCTCCCACTGGAAACCACCTTCAGTCAAAGTTTTTACAGCATTTAGCAATTTCTGACAAAATTACTTATTTTTAATCATTGTTTCAAAAGAATGCTATCTCATTAAAACAAGGGACCTATGGGTCACTGTGCTCAGCTGACGTTAACCTTGAAGGTAAAAATCTAAAATAATATCAAATGGAGATAAAGTGTAAGAGGAAGAGGTAATAAAGGCCATGGTTGGTTTATTTGATTGGTTTGTATTGATGAGCAAGAAATTGTTGCAAATAATATTTTGTGACCTGACCATGTGTTTCCTAATGTTGAAACTGAAGCATGTGAGCAGTTTGTAAACAAATGATCTGTACAATTACCATGATCATTAGTTGGCTTTTCGATTAACTGTTGACATTTCAGTAGTTTACACATTTGTTCAATCGAATCTTTTTTTTGTATAATATATATTATTAAATATATGTTTTTTTTTATTAAATGTATACAGTTGAAATATAACTAATTAACAACATAAAACATGGCAAACAAAGCCTGATCTCAAATTCTGCTGATGCAGGAAAACAATGAACAAATGTTTGTAATAAATCCTAATTTTTTTATCACATCAATTTTTTTTTAATTTAAGTTTATATTTCTATACATTTTCAATATAACATATATATATGAATATAAAAGTTGATTCATAATTCTCAGTTGCATCATCATAAAACCAATCTTGTCAGATAATACCACATCATGCATACAAATGTTTATTTTTTACCACAAAAATAAATCTTTAAATCTGCAAACCAATAAATATCTAAAAAAATATTTGATTTAGATTTCACAATTTTTTATTGTGTCTTTATTTATCTATAATGTGCTTCATATTTTATCATAATTTAAGCATACTGATGGGTTCCATTATGATTGGTAAAATCATTTAAAAGAAAAATGATTTCTTTAAAAATGCTACATTACACAACATTGCATCTTCTGGATTACACCTTGAATTACTTTTTCAAGGAAAGTTTTTGCATATCAGAGTGGAAACAGCATTACAATTAAGGAGATACAGTGAACACTTGGTGGGTTGGGTTTGCGGGGGGGGGGGGGGGATTGGGGTGGTGATATGAGAATAACTGTACACCTGTCACAGCAGGGGATCTCCCCCAGTGACTGTAACAAATCAGAAACCCTGGCATAGCTGACTTCCAGTGACCTGGAGTGGGACCCTGCATCTGTAATCTGTAATCAAAGCAAATGACTACAATAGAGCCTCAAGAAAAAAAATCAATAACTAGCTTAATTTTCAAGCTTTTACTTCCAAATTTCAGATTTAAACAAATTAAATATTTATGTTTACATGCTGTGAAAATTAAATCAATGGTACTTACAGGAAAAAAATGTGCCATGGTCAAAGTTGGGCAAAAGGTACTGATTTTTTTTTATGCTAATTACTTAAAAAATTTACAAAATTCAGATCTAATTTTGGGTAAACAATTGAATCTTAATTAAACATAGTTATATACTTGGGAAAATAGACTCTAGTTTCAAAATTTTTCATGTTAAGTGAGTAAATATTTTTCCTGATTTTTTACAAAGTCCATTATGTTTGGGCCCATAACTTAACGAATTTATACTTAACAGACTTAATTTCTAGCATGTACATAGGAACTATATAGAAGAATATTTATGGTAAATATGAGGAAAAACAGATGAGTGGTTTTGATATTAGGCAGTCCTGAAGTGTGAAAATAGGATTTTATTAAAAAAATGAGGTTTTTCCTTAATTTCTCAAAGGAAGGAAGTCGCAAAGACCCAGTTTTCGGCTTGGTAGGAGATCTTGGGGACATCTAACATTATGCTGAATTTTGGATTCCTAGGTCTTACGGTTTCAAAACGTGCCACATCTACCGACGGACGGACAGACGGACGGACGACGGACAATGGACCACGACTATAGCTCAGATGACTTATAGTCAGCTGAGCTTAAAAGTGACAAAGCTTTAAGTGTTATATGTGAACTAAATAGTATTAAAATTCTATAAACAGGGGCGTATTCACAGGGGGGCGCAAAGGGGTGCGCGCTCCCATAAAATTCTGCATACACTTATACCAGTCAGCTACTAGCAAGTGTTATGTTGGTTAACTCAGATTTATTTTATGTTATTTTAGTTGAGTATGCACACACATAAATATAAAATATGGCGTTTTAAGTAAAAAAAATATTTTCATGTTTCTCTATGCGCGGTTATGGTAATGTTATTCCCGTATGGAAAAGAAAGAAGAAAAACAAGAAAGATCTTGTCTGTAATTTATATATATATATATATATATATATCTTATATAACAATGTATATTTATTATAAGTTCTAAAGGTTCCTATTGACCTAAAGAGAAACTAGTTTTATTGTATTTATTGAAATTTTATGAAGAAAGAACAAAAGCTTAGCAAGATATTGTTCGTAATGTAAATGTAAAGAGTGTCAGACTGAGAAAATTTCTAAAATAAATCTAAACAGTAAAGGGATTATATGCTAACATATTTCTCTCATGTTTTTTTACTGTCTCTCTTTTCTATTTTGTTTGTGTGCAGAAGTGAAGTCTCCAAACCCTATGATTGTTCTGTAACATGGCCAAAAACTGTTAAACAATCCATGCAAGCTATTTGTACTTTCACTAGACGCTTGCTATGCCTCATTTTTAAAATTTACCCTGGAATGCACCAAAAGACTATATGAAAGCTTCCGGTTTCTTGATTCTGGGGTAATTAAAATCACCTCTTAATACCCAGCTACTGTCACTGGAGCTAGATGCCAGGCTTTATGTCAGAAAGCTGCATTTTCAATAAAAATATAAACCTGAAATGGTATGCAAATAACAGTCAATGAGTATTTTCACTTCTAAAATTTCTTGTGTTTATGTACTTTAATTACCTCAGGTCAGACTATCTTTATTTCTTTTAGCTCCAACTGTATAGTTCGAACTTAATTTCTGCAAAAATAATTTATCTACGAAAACCTATATTATGGAATTCATTATCAGAATTACTACATGAAAAATAGTTGTAGTATCTTTGACAGATTCAGTGACATATAATAGTTAATCCATTTGAGTTTTTTTACATGTATGCTGACCATCTTCTGCTTAAAAGTTACAATTAAGTTACAACACTACACTTATTGATGCATGTATTTTTCTATTGTTCAAATAATGCATAATATAGATGTAACGGTTCGTTCAATATAGGCACCTTATCATCAATTTTGTACCCTTTATATATTATCACTCATAGGGTATATTATTATTTTTTTAGTACAATGGCCATAATGCTGGCAATTTCGTGTTTTCGCTGGTCATACTTGCTTGCAAACCAGTTCCACTCCTTGGGACCGGTTTTCGTTATCATGAACTGTTGTAATGAACGGGTGTAATAGAGCGCAAAGTTGTGGTCACCGCAAATGCTCAGGGCGAACTGTCCAGGAGATTTAGACCAGCGCTGACTCTCCGTGTAGGCAGTTCGTCTACAGTTATTTCTTATGTTCAGGTAGGCCTTCTTCAGAGTATCTTACGAAGTCATAAAATAGCGACTAAAGGTTAAGTTATCATTCATGAAGTAGTCCTTATTATTCTAAGAAATATTATATACTAATGTTTATGCTGCTTCTGTAAATGGTCAGAAACGAAGTAATTTAATGGAAGGAATTACTGTTGGAATTACTTGTTCATAAAAAGTTCAAATACGAAGTATTTAACCGTCGATAAAGTATTTAGTGACACACTAGTCGTTAGTGCCAAGTACTTTGTGTATATTCATATTATTACCTGCGTATATTTCTTGTTAAATTGGTCTCTATAAAGAGACCAGCGCTGACTCTCCGTGTAGCAGTTCGTCTACAGTTATTTCTTATGTTCAGTTCCAGAGACAAGTACCCTGTATATACTGCACCCGCACTGTTTAAATAAATCGTCATGTACAACAACCTGGTTTCGCTGATATATTCGCTCTTCAATAAACGAACTTGACAAGGAAGTGGACCCAACTGCAGACTAACAGACGGACCACTGTTACATATGGCGCAGCCTGCAGGATATTTTGAAGAGTTAATATTTATTATTTTGTGAACAGTTTATTCGAAAAAAAGAACCCAAAATGGCTTAATTCTAAGTTGCTGTCACTAGAACGGTATTGACGAGAAAATTCGAATGTGAGTGTTAAGTCGCTAAATGTTTTGAGCTGTGACTGTGTAGTCTTCATATAATGCGCGCATAATTTGATGATCAGCACGTTATCCTTACGGAATATAAAGAAACGTTCGTTTCTTTGTGCCGTGATAACATTTTTCGCTTTGACTGAAGCAAGCAGGAGCTTAAACACCAGGTGACCGCTATCCTCACGCGTGGGCCCCGTGTGCAGGGAACCGTGTCGTCGCTGAATGAGGTATACACGTGCTTAACCTCAAAACTTTCTCCTAGCTTTATTTCGCACAAGAAAAAGTGTGGACTTGGGATTTAGACTTCAGTTGAATTCTCGCTGGTTCGTTTTAAAACGAACATTTGTGCTCAAAGCTGACTTCACCCGAGAAATTGGTGCCGCCTTGGAAACGCTGGTGACCTCTAGCGGAAGTGTCAACGAACTTGTGTGTAGTGTTTGGACTCGGTGTTCTGTGTTTACATGGACAGCTGTATTGGAGGTCCTGTCATACTGGACTGGTAAGCTACGCTTGTATTGATAAGTTTATTGAGAGATGTTTTAAGTCTTAGGTAATACTGATAACTTTATGGTGATATTGTGATATTGTGAGATAATTGTACATTGGTGAATTAGTTTATACTTCAGGACACTGAATACCTCAGGGTGTTATCAGTTTGATGAAATAGTAGGCAGTACACCTTGGGCTTATTATAAGTCAGCTGATAGAATCAAAATCAGTTTAGAATTTTTCAATATTGCCGGTAAAACCTTGACCACAATATATTTATCAATTAACTTTATATTATTTTTAAAAGCCTTACTTGAATAACTGCATTTACGTATTGTTCACATGACCACAACAAAACCTTGTTGCAAGGTAAATGAGTTTCCATAGGCTTTACTCTCATTCCTTCTAATATTAACAAATTTTTCGGCGAATTATTGCCAGGTACGACTTTAGTTTTCACCGAAAATTGTGGATAAATTTTCTTTTCTATGATAGGATAAGATTAAGCACTTTGTCATTTACTGTTACATCGTTGATCAAGATGATCACTTCCCGAACTGTTACGGTAACAGGGATACCGGCGAATGCTGATGAAACGGAATAAGTAGATTTTTTCACATCCATAGGACCAGTAGAGCATGTCCTGTTAGTGAAAGAAAGCCATTCTAAGCTGTGTGCAGGACGAGGTTACATAGTCTTTGTACAACCCGAGTCTGTACAGAAAGCTTTAGATCAATTGTCAGGGGTGTCACTTCGCCAGTATACAAAATGTATATTGAGCTTATCTATCACAGAAAGTTCAAATGCGGATGAGATAACCACCCTTATCAAATTGAATACTGTATTAACAGACCCGGTTGAAACACTTGTTTCTCAATTCGCCACATTAACCAGTGACCAAGTAGAGACACTTGTAGATAGACTGGGAACAATGCAAAAACAGCGTGGAGAAGTAAAGGCTGAGCAGCCTTCCTTTCGTCCCTCTCAGCCATCATCTCAAACTCTTCCAAGGGTACCCTTGTTTTCCGGGGACGAAAAAGATGGGATCGGCTATAGACAGTGGGTGTATCATAATAGATGTCTAATAAATACACAGGGCATGCATCCTGATAGTATCATGCAGGTCATTCGAAACTCTGTACGGGGTGTCGCTGCTGAAGCAGTATTGGTCATGGGTGAGAATGCTTCGCCCTCTGACGTCATAGACAAGTTTGATACTATGTTAGGCAACGTTTTACGCCCAGAACAACTGCGACAGCAGTTTTATTCTGCTGAACAGTTACCAAAAGAATCTGTAGTTTCATGGAGTTGTAGGATACAAAAGCTTGTAGATTTAATAAAACAAGCTGAGGGTATCTCTCCTACGGAGGTTGCAAAGATGCTACGCTCTAGGTTCTACTATGGTCTGCGAAACGAGAGAATTCAATTAGCTCTCCAAAATAAATTTGATCTGGGAGCTGATTTTGATGAACTTTTCGCTGCCGCCCGCATGAAAGAAAATGCCCTGGATAAACATGAAAACACCGTTAAACCCGTAGCGAAAGCACATCAGGTTAACACGTCTGTGGATAATACCCTATTACAGAAACTGTTAGATACTGTTTCTAAATTAGACAATCGGGTTGCTTCTCTAGAAAACAAAATAAGACCGCCTAGAGAAAATGCATTCACAACAGCCCCACAAACACAAAGAAATCTTACAAATGTTAACAAGTCAGAACCAATAAGTAGACCTTTGTGTACAAGATGTAAATATAGATCACACACGGTTGAAAATTGCCATGCCAAATACGACATAACAGGTAAGCGTTTAAACTGAGAAATGCCCGTGTAGTTACTGGGTCGAACATGGGCAGTTGTACTGAGACCCAGGGAACTCTGAGGGGTGGGCCACCTGTTTCAAGCGCTCCACTTGTTGGTAACATTGATAAGGTTAATGTTTTAGTTGAAGGCATTGAAGCCGTCGGTCTGTTAGATACGGGGGCTCAGGTAACTACAATGTCAGAATCTTTCTATGATCAGCACTTTGCTCAAGTCCCTATTCAAACTGTTACAGAATTTTTGAAGGTAGATACGGCTAGTGGTGATTGTTTAAAGTTTCGAGGCATACTGGACCTAAATTTAGTCTTTCCCGACTTAAATTTAGAAGTCGCTGTACCTGTGCTTGTGGTTACTGATACAGAATTTAATTCTGAGGTACCTTTCATTATAGGTACTAATGTACTTAATTTGTGCTTGGACCACTACAAGCATCAGACAAAGAAAGTGTCTACATCGTGGCAAGTGGCCTTTAAATGCCTCTCTACCATGGCAAAGCATTCCTTGGATTCTGATGGGAATGTTATTAACAGAAAACCTGTTAAGATAGCCCCACAGCAGAAATTGATTATCAATGGTAGCACTAGAGCACGAACCACGGGTGAGGTGTTAACTATCACTGAAATGAAAAGTCACCCTTCATTACCCAATGGACTAGTAGTGACACCTATGTTACAGTCTCTTGACTTATCTTCAGGATCATATCATCGAATTCCTGTTGAAGTTTACAATATGACTAAGCATGACATAACTGTACCCGCTTAAACGGTGCTTTGTGCACTACAGGAGGTCACTTTAGTCGATTCCTCCTTAAGATGCGACTCGACAGAACAATGCCTTGATAATATATGGCTTGGTCCAGAGCTGTCAACCGAACAGATCTCAGATATCCGAGGTCTTTTCCGGAAATTCAGTCATATTTTCTCCACTGGAGATTTTGATCTTGGTAGAACTAATGTGGATAAACACAAAATAGTTCTTAATGATGATAGCCCTATCAAAGACATAGACGAATACCACCCCGTCTTTATGAGGAGGTTAGACAACATCTAAGAGACATGATGGAAAAGAATGTCATTAGACCTAGCAGTAGTCCATGGGCCTCTCCGATAGTTTTGGTACGCAAACCAGATTCAAGTTTACGGTTCTGCGTCGATTATCGAGCATTGAATGCCAGAACGGTAAGAGACGCCCATGCTCTACCGAGAATAGACGAAACCTTAGATTCCCTGGTAGGTGCATGCTTTTTCTCCTCCATTGACTTGAGAAAAGGGTACTGGCAGGTCGAAGTTGAGGAATCTGACAAAGCAAAGACGACATTCACGGTCGGCCCGCTAGGTTTATTTGAGTTTAACGTTATGCCCTTCGGTCTTGTCTGTGCTCCTTCAATGTTCCAAAGAATTATGCAAACTACCATGGGAGATTTACATTTAAAGGACTGTTTATTATATTTAGATGATATCATTGTCTTTTCCAAAACTTTTGACGAACACTTAGAAAAGCTCGAAAAAGTGTTTCAACGGCTAGAAAAGGCGGGATTAAAAATCAATCCTTCAAAGTGTCAATTCCTCCAGCAAAAGGTAAAATATTTGGGCCATGTGGTGTCCAGAGATGAGTCCAAACTGACCCCGACAAAATTTCTGTGTTAAAAGAATGGCCCGTCCCTGCATCTGTTAAAGAGGTCAGAAAATTCCTGGGATTTGCGGGATTCTATAGGAAGTTTATACATGGCTTTAGTGCAATTGCTAAACCCCTCCATGATCTTTTAAAAGGGGATAAATCCGTAAAATCTACTTCCAAGAAACCCTCACCTTTTATGTGGAATGAGCAACATCAAAAGGCTTTTGATGAACTAATTGAAAAACTGACCTCTGCCCCTCTCTTGGCCTTTGCAGATTTCAGTTTACCCTTTATTCTGCATACAGATGCCTCACGTGACGGCATTGCTGCCATTCTTTATCAAAATCAAAATGGTACAGAACAGCCAATAGCGTATGCTAGTCGGAGTTTGTCTCCCTCCGAGGCCAGATATACTACCCACAAACTTGAATTCCTTGCTCTTAAGTGGGCGATAACAGATAAGTTCAAAGACTACCTGTACGGAGCAGAATTCATAGTACGGACTGATAATAATCCGTTAACGTACATACTTTCGTCTGCTAAGTTAGACGCCACAGGGCAAAGATGGCAGTCAGAATTGGCAGATTTCAATTTCTCTGTTCAATACAGGTCGGGGAAACGTAATGTCGACGCTGACGCCCTTTCGCGGTTACCCCGTAAATCTAACCTCGACGAGTCTACAGACACTCTTACAGCAGGGGTTGTGAAAGCAATCTGTACATGTCACACAGTACCTGGTTTTATAGAATGTCTCTCAATCAACCCCCTCATGCCCGTTGATCTATCAATCGGAAATGCATGTTCCTCAATAGACCTTAAAAAGGAACAGTTAACGGATGTCTCTTTAAAACCAATCATCGACCTTCTCAAAGATAACAAGAGAATAACGGTTCCGGAGATGCAAAACAGAGATACTCGTATGCTCTTTCTAGGCCGTAAACATCTAATTTTAAAGAACGGGACTTTGTGCCGAAGAAGAATTTGCAATGGGACCACTAAATTTCAGGTTGTGGTGCCAGAAAAGCTAAGACCATTAGCACTGAAAGGGATACATGATGATGTAGGCCACCTTGGTCAAAATAGGTCACTTCAATTGGCCAGGGAAAGGTTTTATTGGCCGACAGTGGCCAAAGACATTAAAGATCATGTAGCTACTTGCCCACGGTGTCTTAGAAGAAAAAGTTCGATTCACCAAACAGCCCCGTTGATTCCAATAAATTGTAGTCAACCTCTTGAATTGTTATGCATCGACTTCTTGAAACTTGATGCTGCAAAAGGTGGAATTGAAGATGTTCTTATTATTACACTGTTTCACCAGGTATGCACAGGCTATACCCTGTAAGGGACAGAAAGCAAAGCTAACTGCCAAACTTCTATGGGAAAGGTTTGTTAATCACTATGGATTTCCGTTACGAATTCATAGTGATCAGGGGAGAAATTTTGAGTCTTAAGGTAATAAAGAACCTATGTGACCTAGCCGGAATTAAGAAATCCAGAACAACCCCGTACCATCCCATGGGGAATGGTCAAACTTAACGGTTCAATAGAACACTCATAAACATGCTAGGTACCTTAGAGGCTGAGCAAAAGTCCGAATGGCCTAATTACATACAAACTCTGGTGCATGCGTACAACTGTACACAAAACGACGCCACAGGCTTTAGTCCATTTTACTTAATGTACGGAAGGCATCCAAGGTTACAAACAGATATGGTTTTTGGTACCATGGAAAACCGTCAGAATCCATCTGTCGAGACTTATGATAAATTTGTGACAGAGTTGCATGACAAATTGTCAGTAGCTTACAAAACAGCTCAGGACAGGTCTCGACAGTCTAAACTACACCACAAATCTCTTTATGATAGTAGAGTAAGGGGAGCTACGATCCAGTTTGGAGACAGGGTTTTAGTTAGAAATCTGGGTCAGATAGGAAAACACAAACTTGACGATTTGTGGGAACAACATAGCTATATTGTTGTAGATCAACCGAATGTAGATATCCCAGTGTATAAGGTAAAGCAGGAATATGATGGGCAAACTAAGGTTCTGCACAGAAATTTGCTTTTACCCATTAGTAATTTACCCATTCCTGATTCAGGTTTAAAATGCCCTGTAGATTCACCTGAATCCCCCTCTGAAAGTGAATCTGAAGACACTTCTGATGAGGAGGCATATCTGGTTTCGGTGCCCATACCGAGGGTTATTCCGCCATGAACAATTAGCGTTCCACAATGCTCAAGTTTTATTAGATAATTGTCGAGGACGACAATTTTTCGGGAGGGGGGAGGATGTAACGGTTCGTTCAATATAGGCACCTTGTCATCAATTTTGTACCCTTTATATATTATCACTCAAAGGGGCCTATTATTATTTTTTTAGTACAATGGCCATAATGCTGGCAATTTCGTGTTTTTGCTGGTCATACTTGCTTGCAAACCAGTTCCACTCCTTGGGACTGGTTTTCGTTATCATGAACTGTTGTAATGAACGGGTGTAATAGAGCGCAAAGTTGTGGTCACCGCGAATGCTCAGGGCGAACTGTCCAGGAGATTCAGACCAGCGCTGACTCTCCGTGTAGGCAGTTCGTCTACAGTTATTTCTTATGTTCAGGTAGGCCTTCTTCAGAGTATCTTACGAAGTCATAAAATAGCGACTAAAGGTTAAGTTATCATTCATGAAGTAGTCCTTATTATTCTAAGAAATATTATATACTAATGTTTATGCTGCTTCTGTAAATGGTCAGAAACGAAGTAATTTAATGGAAGGAATTACTGTTGGAATTACTTGTTCATAAAAAGTTCAAATACGAAGTATTTAACCGTCGATAAAGTATTTAGTGACACACTAGTCGTTAGTGCCAAGTACTTTGTGTATATTCATATTATTATCTGCGTATATTTCTTGTTAAATTGGTCTCTATAAAGAGACCAGCGCTGACTCTCCGTGTAGGCAGTTCGTCTACAGTTATTTCTTATGTTCAGTTCCAGAGACAAGTACCCTGTATATACTGCACCCGCACTGTATAAATAAATCGTCATGTACATCAACCTGGTTTCGCTGATATATTCGCTCTTCAATAAATGAACTTGACAAGGAAGTGGACCCAACTGCAGACTAACAGACGGACCACTGTTACATATATATATATATATAGATGAGGTTCCCACTGTTAACATAATAAACAACTCTTGAACTAGATACCTTACAAAATTACATATGGTAATCATAATAATTATGCAGGAACTAACAATATTTGATATGTTTATTAGGAGACAATTTAACAGTCACAGTGTGTTCAAACCAGTTTAAAAATGTTTACTTCTACTAATAGGGCTTTGTGGAATATCAATATAATTTTAAAATAAGATTAATATATATAATATATATATATATGACATGTCTAAAAAACGCAGAACAGCCCCCTTTCCCAACTCTAGGGATGCGCCCCCTCTATTTTCAAATCCTGGATAAGCCACTGATAAAAGTCTAAAGTGTATGCACCCAAAGGCTATAATTTTGTATCAAAATTATTCGGCCATTTATGTTTAGAAAAGTGTCAAGAAATTTTCCCCACAGAAGCTCTGCCCCTAATAAAATCCCTCGACAGCAGTTGGTAAATCATATTCATACATTGTTATGCGGCATTTTTTTTATGTAACCAGACGTAGATGTGTGACAGCCAATAACGAGAAACCAGTCCTCTAATAGATGTGGGGCAGCCTAAGATCAGTCCACTAATAGATATGTGGCAGCTAATAATGTTCAATCAGTCCACAAATAGATAGTGGCAGCCAATGATGTGCAATCAGTCCCCTAATAGATGGTGGCAGCCAATAATGTACAATCAGTCCACTAATAGATGTGTGGCAGCCAACAATGTGCAATCAGTCCACTAATAGATGGTGGCAGCCAATAATGTGCAATCATTCCACTAATAGATGGCGGCAGCCAATAATGTGCAATCATTCCACTAATAGATGGTGGCAGCCAATAATGTGCAATCATTCCACTAATAGATGGCGGCAGCCAATAATGTGCAATTATTCCACTAATAGATGGTTGCAGCCAATAATGTGCAATTAGTCCACTAATAGATGAGTGGCAGCCAATAATGTGCAGTCAGTCCACTAAAAGATGTGTGGCACCCAATAATGTGCAATCAGTCCACTAATAGATGTGTGGCAACAATGATGTGCATTTGGTCCACAAATAAATGTTTGGCAGCCAATGATGTGCAATCACTAACCTAATGGATTTGTGGTAGCCAGTGACTTCCTGAACAGATGCGAGACAGTTAAGTGCAATCTGTTACCCAATTGGTTAAAGTTTGTAAGTCCTGTAGGTTTGACTTAACCCCTGGTGTAAGACTTGCACACAGTTATAAAATAAATTTTATCATTATCCTTTCATGTTATAGTTTAGTCTTGGTATAAACCCCATGGCATTTCTAACCTGGCACTTGTTAGATCATGTTGAGGCACACCAAAGAGTCAAAATGTAATGCAGAGTTCGATGACAACCATCCATTTGGTACAAGATCAGCACCTGACAAAATTTAACAAGAGGTGCATGTGGAAAATTTATCCTTGTTTTTTTTCAGAGCACTGACTGACAAGCTTAACCTTAGTGCTACAACTTCTAAATGAAAACTGATAAATGATAACAACAAGTTTTCAACTGTTTAAACTGGTAACATAATTAAAGGGGCCCAATAACCTATAAAGCATGTTGAGTTAACATGAAAATAAATCAGCACCTGCCTAAAATATTGCATTGAGACCGTTTGCTCACTCCTGTAAACGAGTGTTAAAAACAGTGGACCGGGCATGATCGCAGGCGTCAACATAAACACAGTGCATGTGGGTGTGTGCAGCACAATACCACAACACGTCAGTCAGGAAATGCCCCGACTGAATTGGCAAAAAATATAAAATACATGTTCCCACTGGCTGAAACACGGCATATTGCCCCTTTTAATTGAACCTCCGGTCACATGGCCTTGTTATGGTAAACTGACACATGTGGACTGTTTACCAACACACAAGAGCCGTAACAAGTTGTTAAGCAGCCGGATGCAAGATTATGAGACTCTGTGCTGGGATGGTTCTGCTGGGAAACTTTTGTATAAAGTAAAACTGAACTAATTGTGTGAAAGAATGGCTTAATATTGCTACTGATTATGCCCTTTTAATACATGTACATGTTACATCATGACAAAGAACTAGAATGTTGGTTCACAAAATTTTATTCAAAGCTATCACAATTTAATAAAACATTCTTTGGCAATTCCTATTCTAAATGTCCCATGAAAGGATTGTTCATAAAAATTACCTACTCACCTTTGGCTTTATTGTATTAAATACTCACAAACTAAGTTTAAAAAAACATGTGCTTACTGACAACAGGCCCCCTGTACGAAGTTTGAAATGTGCACAGTGACCATGGCATTCAACCAAATTTGTCTTTTGAAAGTGTACCCAAGTGGATTTTTTGCCTGAGAGTTGGTGGAAGGCAACGATCTACTGTTTCATGAATATAATCCACTGAGTATTTGTCTGAAAAATGAATGAGTACGATGTTATCCACTTCTCTAAACAGCCAAGCATTCTCTGTAAATTCTCGTAAATGTATATGACCTCTGTCTCTAGCCTTCTGTACGTTGTTTCTTCCTTGGCTGTCAAGGTCATCATCAATATAAGTTGACTCTGTGATAAGGACTTTCACCTTCAACAAATCTGGGTTGTGTGGTGCTTGGAAAATGTCAAACATTGTGTCTCCTGTAAAAGAAAATACACCTTTACTAAGTGATACTAAAAAGATATAATGTATAATGATGCAACCACAAAGGGCTTGTATAAGCCATCCAAAAGTGATCCAAGATCTGTCAGTATCCCATTTTAGCACCACTAATTATAAAACTCCTTCTGTTTAACAACTGCTTTTAATTCAATAGTAGGGTGTGCTGCATACCACCATCTCAGAGCTGGCACCAGGCAAAGAATGTCCTGACCAATGACAGCTAAATATCATATCTGATGGAGTTTGAAGCCAACACAAGCCCTCCCCATTATTTGGAACATTCTTGGCCCTTGGCCAAGAAACAGAGAGAATGCACCAAATCCCATTACTTAAAGCAATAATCATGTGGAAGGAATTAAAGAATAAATGTAGCATTACCTATGTCTGAAAAATGTGGTGCAACCTATCCTGTGGTACATGTGCTCTCTTGCCACATTCAAAGATATTTTTTTAAGATCTGGTTGGCATTTTCCTAAATATTTCCATTATGACCGAGAGAGGTGTCTGTATCTAACACAGTATTCCAATTTCGTGATTCAGTACAAGGAATTAGAAGTTTTGCAAACATGAATATACTTCATGAACACTATTAAAGTTAAAAGTTATTCATTATCAATTTCAAAACATCCAATATCAGGAAAATTAATATGACCATTCCTCAGAAATAATATTTGCTCCTGCCAGGATGGTAAGTGTTCATCCTTGTTTGTGTGTGTGTCTGTGCACAGCATAACTCGGTCAGGAAAAGTCTCATGGAATTTTCAAGGCTCAAGTATGGGCCAATGAAGAATCGATTAGATTTTGGTATTCATCTGGCACTTGGTCTGGATCCAGGAACATCATCAATCAAGGAATGGTGACAAATCTGTGGTCACTTATGCCACAATGAACCTTGGAATATGGGCAGAATGAGTGAATGGAGGAGTCTTGAATGCTGATTTCAAGTCCACATTTTTTTTCTAAAACCAGGGAGATAATAGCAAATTTTATTTTTTTAAATAATATATAGAGTTGATCTTACTATCAAGGCCTATTACACTTGCACTTTTGAATAATATAAAAAAATTGGCATATTTTAAAATAAATAATGACATTTAGATCTTGCATTTCTGTGTCAAACCCACATGGATGCTCATAGCCTAAACTAAGCAAAATTGTTAAGGCTTACAGTTAAAGTTGCAACCCATTTTTTACCCTTTGTGACTTTATATATCAAAGGAGCTACTATCACCGCTGAGCAGAGATAACAATGGATAAACAAGGGACCTATGGGTCACTGTGCTCAGCTGACGTTAACCTTGAAGGTAAAAATCTAAAATAATATCAAATGGAGATAAAGTGTAAGAGGAAGAGGTAATAAAAGCCATGGTTGGTTTATATGATTGGTTTGTATTGATGAGCAAGAAATTGTTGCAAATAATATGTTGAAACTGAAGCATGTGAGCAGTTTGTGAATGATCTGTACAATTACCATGATCATTAGTTGGCTTTTCGATTAACTGTTGACATTTCAGTAGTTTACACATTTGTTCAATCGAATCTTTTTTTTGTTTAATGTATATTATTAAATATATGTTTTTTTTTATGAAATGTATACAGTTGAAATATAACTAATTAACAACATAAAACATGGCAAACAAAGCCTGATCTCAAATTCTGCTGATGCAGGAAAATAATGAACAAATGTTTGTAATAAATCATTTTTTATCACATCAATTTTTTTAAAATTTAAGTTTATATTTCTATACATTTTCAATATAACATATATATCTGAATATAAAAGTTGATTCATAATTCTCAATTGCATCATCATAAATCTCAATCTTGTCAGATAACACCACAAATGTTTATTTATTTTTTACCACAAAAATATATCTTTTAAATCTGCAAAACAATAAATATCTAAAAAAATACTTGATTTAGATTTCACAATTTTTAATTGAGTCTTTATTTATCCATAATGTGCTTCATATTTTATCATAATTTAAGCATACTGATGGGTTCCATTATGATTGGTAAAATCATTTAAAAGAAAAATGATTTCTCTAAAAATGCTACATTACACAACATTGCATCTTCTGGATTACACCTTGAATTACTTTTTCAAGGAAAGTTTTTGCATATCAGAGTGGAAACAGCATTACAATTAAGGAGATACAGAGAAAACAATAACAATACTGCATAACACTTGGTGGGTTGGGTTTGGGGGGGGGGGGGGGGTGATTCGGGTGGTGATATGAGAATAACTGTACACCTGTCACAGCAGGGGATCTCCCCCAGTGACTGTAACAAATCAGAAACCCTGGCATAGCTGACTTCCAGTGACCTGGAGTGGGACCCTGCATCTGTAATCAAAGCAAGTGACTACAGAAAAAAAATCAATAACTAGCTTAATTTTCAAGCTTTTATTTTCAAATTTCAGATTTAGACAAACTAAATATTTATGTTTACATGCTGTGAAAATTAAATCAATGGTGCTTACAGGAAAAAAACGTGCCATGGTCAAAGTTGGGCAAAATTTAAGGTACTGATTTTTTTTTATGCTAATAACTTAAAAAATTTACAAAATTCAGATCTAATTTTGGGTAAACAATTGAATCTTAATTAAACATAGTTATATACTTGAGAAAATAGACTCTAGTTTCAAAACTTTTCATGTTAAGTGAGTTATTATTTTTCCTGATTTTTTACAAAGTCCATTATGTTTGGGCCCATAACTTAAAGAATTTATACTTTACAGACTTAATTTCTGGCATGTACATAGGAACTATATAGAGGAATATTTATGGTAAATATGAGGAAAAACAGATGAGTGGTTTTGATATTAGGCAGTCCTGAAGTGTGAAAATAGGATTTTAATAAAAAATTGAGGTTTTTCCTTAATTTCTCAAAGGAACGAAGTCGCAAAGACCTAGTTTTCCGCTTGGTAGGAGATCTTGGGGACATCTAACATTATGCTGAATTTTGGTTTCCTAGGTCTTACGGTTTCAAAACGTGCCACATCTACGGACGGACGGACGGACAGACGGACGGACGACGGACAATGGACCATGACTATAGCTCAGATGACTTATAGTCAGCTGAGCTAAAAATATATCTGTACCTGTATATGCCACCTGTGGATGATTTCTGATGTCATGTACTTCCTCTCCACTGTGAATTAGCTTTCCGATCTCTCTGCTGGGCAAGCCAGTGAACTCTTGTTTGAGGTTTCTGGTTTGTTTGTAAAGTATATAACCCTGGCTATGAACACGGTGTTTTGTTGGAAATACCTTCATGGTCCAGCCATGTGGCAGCTGCAAACAGATTAGACTAATTATTGTCATGTAACACAAGAACACCTGTATGAACTAACCCGAACTGGGTACTTAATTTTTATACAGAGAGTTTAATGTCTTAATTATGGTTAAAGCTAAGCTGATAGCACACTATGTTGTCAGTGTTCAATTGGTACTTTTCAACAATCTTAAAGATCTTATGCTGTGAACTTAAGGCTAAGAATGAATCAGGCCTTGCCACGTAGTATGATTTTTAGCAAACACACCTTTACACCAATAAAATGTTGATCAATGGAAAAAAGCTTAAGATTTTATTTAGCAAATTGAGCAGCTTAAACCAGATATATTCACACACAGAGAGATTTAATATGCTAAAAGTTTTTATGAGAGAAAAGAATTGTTTTTTCACTCAGTGTATGAGCAAAACAATGTACCAAGATACTAAAGCTACAAAAATTCATCAAGCCTTTATACATGGGCAATGAATAATAAACCTGAATTTGCATCAACATTTACTACTCAGTTCTAGGCAAGTGTTTATCGTTTGCCTGTTTTTATTAGCTATCACTACCAATCAAGATTCAGTTAAGGAGGCAGGCCCATCAAGGAAAATGAATGGATTTCAGGAAGTTATTATAATTTAGAAACTGCAGACATTAGAAATTTTTTAACAATTTGGATCTGGAATGAATGAACTTATGAAATTTTGGTTCATGCAGTATACAACTGGTCCTTCCTGCCTACAACAAAATTTATATTGTTATGACTACTAGCTTGTAATTTCTGAGGAAGTTAGTTTAAATTTTGTCATTAAAGTTTTGCATTTAGTTGGTTCTATTCACTTCTTATGGTCCAATGAACCTAAGATCAACAAGATGTTGAAAGCAAGTCATAACATATAAAAGGCTAAAATAAAATAAATGCTAAAACTGCTAATCAAAGTCATAAACTGATAATTGTTTCACAATACTGATCAGCTGTGATCTCTTATCAATTTTCTCCAAGAAATTATTCTGTGATGGGTCTCAAAAAACATGTTTGTGTCCATATAGACAGTTATCATTTAGTTATATACATACAGACACAGTTAAATACATACAGACATAGTAATGGACATACAGTCACAGTTACATACATACAGACGGTTATATAACTACAGACACGGTTTCATACATATATACAGACATGACTGTTACATACATACAGACAGTTATATAACTACAGACACGGTTTCATACATATAAACAGACACAGTAATGTACCTACAGACACAGTAATGTACCTACAGACACAATTATGTACATACAGACACAATTATGTACATACAGACAGTTCTTTACATACAGACACAGTTATGTACCTACAAACACAGTTATGTACATACAGACAGTTATGTACCTACAGACACAGTTATGTACCTACAGACACAATTATGTACATACAGATACAGTTATGTTCATACAGAAACAGTTATGTACATACAGACACAGTTATGTACGTACGGACACAGTTATGTACATACAGACACAGTTATGTACCTACAAACACAGTTATGTACATACAGACACAGCTATGTACATAAAGAGACAGTTATGTACATACAGACACAGTTATTTACATAAAGACACAGTTATGTACATACAGACACAGTTATGTACCTACAAACACAGTTATGTACATACAGACACAGCTATGTACATAAAGAGACAATTATGTACATACAGACACAGTGTCTCCTATATCCAGTGGGTGAAGCCTCAGATCCTTGAGAGAGTCGAGGTTCTCGTGCATGCTCATGATGCCCTGAGCCACCTGTCTGACACCCGGGATCAGATGCGGCGGAAGGTAGTATGTGGCAGGTTTCATGGAGTAGAGTTCTCTTCTTGCAGCATGCTGTACCAGTCCAGACACATGGTCAACATGACCATGGCTGTAAGCATAATAACTAACATCATAGCAACAGGCATTTTCTGTACAATGATGACCTCAGTCATACTTTAAATGACCATGAGACATGCTGGATTCTAAAGGGGAGACCAGCAATGGCTAGGTCTACTCAACCATATCAGACATGTAGTGAACCAGAGCACCATTTTCAGCCGCCGGGCCCCTCATTACTAAGTGTGTGAGCCTTAGTACCATAGTTAATTGTGTATAGTCTTCCCTATATTTTGAAGAGCGACAAGCAAAAATTATTTGTATATAGTTTCACTTAGATTTTAGTGAGACACACTGGTGTTGTTTCTGATGCTGTGAGGATTTTTTGGGCAGCAGATAAGGTCAACCTATGTAATTTTTTTATTATAATTTATTTAATCAAATGTATATAAAGAGTGATTTGAACATTTGTTTCTAAATGAGGGTCAGTGTGGTTATGCATAAGGTGGATTATGAAGCATATGTGTTTACAGCTCAAAATCAGCATCCCAGGGATGATAATTTAATAAGTATACCATTACAGAGAGACACCTGTGAAACATTTCTAGAAACAAAAGTAAATACTTGCATCACAGAAAATTCCAAGTTCAAAGAAAAATTTCTTGATATTTATGAAAGTCCCCTTCAGTTTTTATATACTGTGGCTGGCTTCATATTCACCAGGTTAGGTTTTTGCAATTTCAGATTCTTGAGTGTTTCACAAGGGTTAAATTTTTGCACTCTAACCTCACATTTACTTACACAATTACATATCAATTTTTATATAAATTCCTTTATATGCAGGCAAAATCTTAAAGCAAGGGACCCATGGGTCATGTCGCTCAGCTGAATTTTGGAAAATATTAGCAACTGCAAAATATTTTTATATCTTTTGTTTTTTTCTGTATATAAACATTTGAAAAGCTAAGAGAAAATGGCCCTGCTAAAAAAAACTCTGTAAATTATAGAATAATTGACATGAGCTCAAACATATGCACTGTGTAATAAATGAAACCTGTGGCCTGAAATCATTTAATGATGCACCAAGGAAAAAAAATGGGCCTACAGTAAGTGTTATATAAAAGATACATTTCATAAACAAATAATGTGTGAAGGTAATGAAGTTTTCAAAAGTTAAATATATGGATATATGAGTTAAAAATTAATCCAACAAGTTTGACAAATGTTCCTGATGTTAAAACTAAGTTTAACCGTGTTATTCATACCTAGGCCTGGCCAACTTTAAGAGATATGAATGAAATGCTACAAAGTATTTATATCTTCTTAATTCTAGTCAGTTAGCACTTACATTAGATCCTAATATTTTATCACATTTTAATATTATGATTAAATTCCTGAACAATTTTTTCTTTATAAAAAAATAACAAGTGACCCATGGGTCATGACGCTCAGCTGACTGGGAAGAGATTCACAAAAGGAAATTTTATCATCAGAATGGTAGTATATACTCATTCAACTGAAGCATCAAACAGATTAACCAACAGGCAAAGATTAAGTCTGTATTTATATATCTATAAATAGAGAAAAAATGTGTAAACTTTAAAAACTAGAACATGGGTAGCCCACAAGTGACTATGTGTATCCGCCAAAATCAGAGTGGAATGGGTGAAGTGAGGCATGGATTGAGTGGCAAGGGGAAATAGAGTGAGGTATGTTGCATATTAGCATGAATGTCTGCAGTCTGAATGTGTATGTAGGTTGTGCCACCTACTACAAATCCAGCAAGCTGTTCAAGTTGTATACATATGTGAAATTTTAGGCAGAAAAGTCAAACCACTACAGGTTACACAGACATATTAATTTTCCCTCTTTATCAAGTTTATAAAATCCTCATATTGCTCATATATAGACCGAGATTCTTATAATACCCGTGCGTGTTCCAGGCCGCATGTCATCTGCGCTATTTGAAAAACACCAGAAAATCATATCATGTGTACCTCGATTTCGAGCTACTGTGAGTTCAAGGCGCCACCACCAGATGTCGCCTCCGCCCAGTCGCAGGATCTGCAAAATCGCTCCCTACTTTGGACGACCTCTTGCACCCCTAGCGATTGTTTAAAAAAATACCAGACTGGTTCCATAAAATAACATTTAATTTATTCTCATGCATAAACCACACACGTATTCACTGTCACACGTATTACGCACGTGATGCACCAAGTAACCCCGGTCCTGCCTTCTAACTGGGCCTGTCAATTCCCTACACAAAGTCGGCACGGACGCAATATGGCGGTGTAACCTACATGTGTATGAGTGATTATAGCCCATGGCAGACAAACAGACAGACACTGTGCAAAAATGTTTGCAGGTGGCCCCTCCAGTTTTGCGTATGATAAAGACCTATGTGAGACCTAAACACATACACAATTTTGGCCCAATAAGTCAAACGGTTCCTGAGATATGAGCTTGGATGTGTGCAGCATTAACTAGAATGTAGGTGGCGCCACCTGTCATAGAATCAAGAAAGCTATCCAGGATGTAAGCGCATGCTGAATTTCAGGTGAATTAGTCAATTCACTGCAGAGATATGAGTGATTTTAACACAAGGCAGATGAACAGATGGACACTGTGCAAACATGGTTATAGGTGGCGCCACCATTTTTTGTGTATATTATAAAACTATCCAAGGGCTACATTTGTATAAATTTTATTTCCTGATCGGTCAAACAGTTCCTGAGATATGAGCTTGGATGTGTGCAGCATTAACTAGAATGTAGGTGGCGCCACCTGTCATAAAACAAGAAAGCTGTCCAGGATGTATAAACCTGCAAAACTTTAGGCAGTTATGTCAAACCACTACAGAGAAATGAGTGATTTTAGGCCTCAGCAGACAAACAGACAGACGCTTTGCAAAATATGCAAAAATGGTTGCAGGTGGCCCCTCCAGTTTTGTGTATGATAAAGACCTATGTGAGATCTATACACATGCAAAATTTTGGCCCAATCAGTCAAACGGTTCCCGAGATATGAGCTTGGATGTGTGCAGCATTAACTAGAATGTAGGTGGCGCCACCTGTCATAAAATCAAGAAAGCTGTCCAGGATGTATAAACCTGCAAAACTTTAGGCAGTTATGTCAAACCACTACTGAGAAATGAGTGATTTTAGGCCTCAACAGACAAACAGACAGACGCTGTGCAAAAATGATTGCAGGTGGCGCCACCATTTTTTGTGTATGTTATAAAGCTATCCAAGGGCTACATTTGTATAAATTTTATTTCCTGATCGGTCAAACAGTTCCTGAGATATGAGCTTGGATGTGTGCAGCATTAACTAGAATGTAGGTGGCGCCACCTGTCATAAAATCAAGAAAGCTATCCAGGATGTATACGCATGCCGAATTTCAGGTGAATTAGTCAATTCACTGCAGAGATATGAGTGATTTTAACCCAAGGCAGATGAACAGATGGACACTGTGCAAACATGGTTACAGGTGACGCCACCATTTTTTGTGTATGTTATGAAGCTATCCAAGGGCTACATTTGTATAAATTTTATTTCCTGATTGGTCAAATGGTTCCCGAGATATGAGCTTGGATGTCTGCAGTGTGAACGTGAATATAGGTGGTGCCACCTGTCATAAATCAAGAAAGCTATCCAGGATGTATAAGCATGCGGAATTTCAGGTGAATTAGTCAATTCACTGCAGAGATATGCGTGATTTTAACCCAAGGCAGATGAACAGATGGACACTGTGCAAACATGGTTACAGGTGGCGCCACCATTTTTTGTGTATATTATAAAACTATCCAAGGGCTACATTTGTTTAAATTTTATTTCCTGATCAGTCAAACGGTTCCTGAGATATGAGATTGGATGTCATCAGCGTGAACGTGAATGTAGGTGGCGCCACCTATCATAAAATCAAGAAAGCTATCCAGGATGTATAAGCATGCGGAATTTCAGGTGAATTAGTCAATTCACTGCAGAGATATGCGTGATTTTAACCCAAGGCAGATGAACAGATCGACACTGTGCAAACATGGTTACAGGTGGCGCCACCATTTTTTGTGTATGTTATAAAACTATCCAAGGGCTACATTTGTTTAAATTTATTTCCTGATCGGTCAAACGGTTCCTGAGAAATGGGATTGGATGTCATCAGCGTGAACGTGAATGTAGGTGGCGCCACCTATCATAAAATCAAGAAAGCTATCCAGGATGTATAAGCATGTGGAATTTCAGGTGAATTAGTCAATTCACTGCAGAGATATGAGTGATTTTAACGCAAGGCAGATGAACAGATGGACACTGTGCAAACAGGGCTACAGGTGGCGCCACCATTTTTTGTATATGTTCTAAAGCTATCCAAGGGCTACATTTGTATAAATTTTATTTCCTGATTGGTCAAACGGTTCCCGAGATATGAGCTAGGATGTCATCAGCATGAACGTGAATATAGGTGGTGCCACCTGTCATAAAATCAAGAAAGCTATCCAGGATGTATAAGCATGCGGAATTTCAGGTGAATTAGTCAATTCACTGCAGAGATATGAGTGATTTTAACACAAGGCAGATGAACAGATGGACACTGTGCAAACATGGTTATAGGTGGCGCCACCATTTTTTGTGTATATTATAAAACTATCCAAGGGCTACATTTGTATAAATTTTATTTCCTGATCGGTCAAACAGTTCCTGAGATATGAGCTTGGATGTGTGCAGCATTAACTAGAATGTAGGTGGCGCCACCTGTCATAAAACAAGAAAGCTGTCCAGGATGTATAAACCTGCAAAACTTTAGGCAGTTATGTCAAACCACTACAGAGAAATGAGTGATTTTAGGCCTCAGCAGACAAACAGACAGACGCTTTGCAAAATATGCAAAAATGGTTGCAGGTGGCCCCTCCAGTTTTGTGTATGATAAAGACCTATGTGAGATCTATACACATGCAAAATTTTGGCCCAATCAGTCAAACGGTTCCCGAGATATGAGCTTGGATGTGTGCAGCATTAACTAGAATGTAGGTGGCGCCACCTGTCATAAAATCAAGAAAGCTGTTCAGGATGTATAAACCT
The DNA here is from genome assembly GCA_026874595.1 of Sipunculus nudus. Classification (NCBI taxonomy): domain Eukaryota; kingdom Metazoa; phylum Annelida; class Sipuncula; order Golfingiida; family Sipunculidae; genus Sipunculus; species Sipunculus nudus. The sequence goes on from CM049312.1 coordinate 52,591,056, forward strand.
GCAAAACTTTAGGCAGTTATGTCAAACCACTACTGAGAAATGAGTGATTTTAGGCCTCAACAGACAAACAGACAGACGCTGTGCAAAAATGATTGCAAGTGGCACCACCATTTTTTGTGTATGTTATAAAGCTATCCAAGGGCTACATTTGTATAAATTTTATTTCCTGATCGGTCAAACAGTTCCTGAGATATGAGCTTGGATGTGTGCAGCATTAACTAGAATGTAGGTGGCGCCACCTGTCATGAAATCAAGAAAGCTATCCAGGATGTATACGCATGCGGAATTTCAGGTGAATTAGTCAATTCACTGCAGAGATATGAGTGATTTTAACCCAAGGCAGATGAACAGATGGACACTGTGCAAACATGGTTACAGGTGGCGCCACCATTTTTTGTGTATGTTATGAAGCTATCCAAGGGCTACATTTGTATAAATTTTATTTCCTGATTGGTCAAACGGTTCCCGAGATATGAGCTTGGATGTCTGCAGTGTGAACGTGAATATAGGTGGTGCCACCTGTCATAAATCAAGAAAGCTATCCAGGATGTATAAGCATGCGGAATTTCAGGTGAATTAGTCAATTCACTGCAGAGATATGCGTGATTTTAACCCAAGGCAGATGAACAGATGGACACTGTGCAAACATGGTTACAGGTGGCGCCACCATTTTTTGTGTATATTATAAAACTATCCAAGGGCTACATTTGTTTAAATTTTATTTCCTGATCAGTCAAACGGTTCCTGAGATATGAGATTGGATGTCATCAGCGTGAACATGAATGTAGGTGGCGCCACCTATCATAAAATCAAGAAAGCTATCCAGGATGTACAAGCATGCGGAATTTCAGGTGAATTAGTCAATTCACTGCAGAGATATGCGTGATTTTAACCCAAGGCAGATGAACAGATGGACACTGTGCAAACATGGTTACAGGTGGCGCCACCATTTTTGTGTATGTTATAAAACTATCCAAGGGCTACATTTGTTTAAATTTTATTTCCTGATCGGTCAAACGGTTCCTGGTTTTATGAGATTGGATGTCATCAGCGTGAACGTGAATGTAGGTGGCGCCACCTATCATAAAATCAAGAAAGCTATCCAGGATGTATAAGCATGCGGAATTTCAGGTGAATTAGTCAATTTACTGCAGAGATATGCGTGATTTTAACCCAAGGCAGATGAACAGATGGACACTGTGCAAACATGGTTACAGGTGGCGCTTCCATTTTTTGTGTATGTTATAAAACTATCCAAGGGCTACATTTGTTTAAATTTTATTTCCTGATCGGTCAAACGGTTCCCGAGATATGAGCTTGGATGTCTGCAGCGTGAACGTGAATATAGGTGGTGCCACCTGTCATAAAATCAAGAAAGCTATCCAGGATGTATAAGCATGCGGAATTTCAGGTGAATTAGTCAATTCACTGCAGAGATATGCGTGATTTTAACCCAAGGCAGATGAACAGATGGACACTGTGCAAACATGGTTACAGGTGGCGCCACCATTTTTTGTGTATGTTATAAAACTATCCAAGGGCTACATTTGTTTAAATTTTATTTCCTGATCGGTCAAACGGTTCCTGAGATATGGGATTGGATGTCATCAGCGTGAACGTGAATGTAGGTGGCGCCACCTATCATAAAATCAAGAAAGCTATCCAGGATGTATAAGCATGTGGAATTTCAGGTGAATTAGTCAATTCACTGCAGAGATATGAGTGATTTTAACGCAAGGCAGATGAACAGATGGACACTGTGCAAACAGGGTTACAGGTGGCGCCACCATTTTTTGTATATGTTCTAAAGCTATCCAAGGGCTACATTTGTATAAATTTTATTTCCTGATCGGTCAAACGGTTCCTGAGATATGAGGGTTTATGTGATGAAACAGACGCAAAAATGGACACTGGGCAGACAGGAAAGGTCAGAGGTCAACACAAACTGGTTAGGCACCAGTTCACATGTGACAAGATGATTGGTGTAAGTTTCAGAAAAATTGTGTTGTAGTTATTGAGATACTGCAGTTTTTGTATCAAATTTTCCATTATTCTGGGGGGGGGGGGGGGATATTTTGGGGTCATACAGCTTAAAGAATATGGGTAACAGAGACCTTATTTCAGGATTCCATGGAGACTTTTCATGGGTCTCCCTGTGTGTCAAGAATGAAGATTCTAGGTCCAGTCTTTATGATTTGTGCCCTGTTAACAGATGTTCATATCTTAAAAGGTCTCAAAAATAGAGAAAAAATTTGTAAAAAAAACCTGAACAAATACAGGTGGCACCACCAGTCTGCAGAAACTGATGAAACACTCCATGATCAATACGTATGCCAAAACTCATGACCATCATTGATGTAGTTAATGAGATATTGAAGTTTTTGTATGAAACTTTTGACTATTCTGGGGGGTACTTTGGGGCCCCATAGCTCGAAGGATATGGGTAACAGAGACCTAATTTCTGGTTTCCATGGAGACTTTTAATAGGTCTCTCAGTGTGTTGAAAATGAAGATTCTAGGTCCAGTCGTTATGATTTGTGCCACGCTAACAGATGACAGCATCCTTAAAGGTCTCAAAAATAGAGGAAAAAATCGTAAAAAAAAATCGAACAATATAGGTGGCGCCACCAGTCTACAGGAACTGATGGAACATCTCATGATCAATATGTATGCCAAAAATAATGACCATCAGTGATGTAGTTATTGAGATATTGAAGTTTTTGTATGAAATTTTTTACTATTCTTGGGGGTACTTTGGGGCCCCATAGCTCAAAGGATATGGGTAACAGAGACCTAATTTCTCGTTTCCCTGGAGACTTTTCATGGACCTCTCAGTGTGTCAAGAACTAAGATTCTAGGTCCAGTCTTTACGATTTGTGCCTTGTTAACAGATGTTCACATTTTTAAAGGTCTCAAAAAAGAGAAAAAAATTCGTAAAAAATCGAAAAATACAGGTGGCGCCACCAGTCTGCAAGAACTGATGGAACATCTCATGATCAAGATGAATGCCAAAAATCATGACCATCAGTCAAATAGTAAATGAGATATTGAAGTTTTTGTATGAAATTTTTTACTTTTCTGTGGGGGTACTTTGTGGCCCCATAGCTTGAAGGATATGGGTAACAGAGACCTAATTTCTGGTTTCCAAGGAGATTTTTCATGGACCTCTCAGAATCCCAAGTTACAAGGTTCCAAGTCTAGTGGTTACAATTTGTGCCCTGTTAACGGACAGACGGCCGGACAACCGACGGACAAAGAGTGATCGCTATAGCTCAGATGACTTACAATCAGCTGAGCTAAAAATTGTCCAAGTCTCAACAAAAAGAATTAATTTAACATTAAAATTATAGGATTTGTCTTGTTTATTTGTCTTATGTATTGAAGGGGTAAGTGGGGGGGGGGGGGGGGGGGGCTCTGTTGTTACTGCTCATTGCTGAAAACATGTGAAATAATAAGATTCATCTTATTTATAGTACAGGTCTGTCAACAGAATAGGGGGGGGGGGGGAGAAAGGCTCCCTGTGGTATTAACTGCAGACACCCTGATAAAGCTCAGCAAGAGAGAGGGCTTGCCCCAGTGATGAGATTACATAACAACAACCTCGGGAGCATAGAGAGCTGCACTGAATGACCTACAGTGACCAAAGTGGACTGTTTGACAATGTAAGGGAATACAACAAGAGCCTGCCAAAATAATTTAATAACTAGCCTAATTTTGCAGTTTAATTTTCAAATTTCAGATTTTAACAGATTAAATCCTTATTTGTACATGCTGTGAAAATAAAATCCACAGTACTTACAGGAAAAATACGTGCTGTGGCCATAGTTGGACAAAATTTAAGGTACTGATTTTATATTTATGGTAATAACTTAAATAAATGGCAAAATTCAGATCTAATTTTCAGTATACAATTTAATCTTGATTAAATGAAGTTATATCCCTGAAAAAAGTCTCTAGCATCAGCAATTGTGATGTTAGGTGAGTAAATATATTTCCTAATTTTTTACAAGATGCAGTATGTTTGGGCCCATAACTTCAACGCATAACTAGACATTTCTTGGCACCGCAGGTGCCGGAGTATCCCCAGACATAGTAGGCCCCCCCCCCCCTTTAAGAATAGGCCCCCATTTTTAGCAGCATATACTGACACTTGGCATATTTATTGTTTCTTTCATCTATCAATCCACAATCTTGTTGAAGATGTTGGTCCTGTGACCTTGATCTTTTTAAAGATGTGTCCTGTGACCTTGACCTTTGACCTCATGACCCCAAAATCAATTGGATTCTTGCTTTTCCAATGGGACATATACAAGTCAAGTTTGAAATCTATACATAAATAAAGCAGGAATTATCATCCTAAAAGTAATTTTTTGGACAGATGGCTCCTGTTACCTTCACCTTTGACCTTGTGACCTCAAAATTGATAGGATTCTTCTTATCTTGGCAGGTGAACTATATGTGCAAGATGAAAGATCTGAGATGAAATGTATCGCTGAAAATACATCCACATCTTTTTAAAGATGTGTCCTGTGACCTTGACCTTTGACCTCATGACCCCAAAATCAATTTGGGTCTTGCTTTTACCAATGGGACATATACAAGTCAAGTTTGAAATCCATACATCAATAAAAGGAGGAATTATCATCCAGAAACTAATTTTTTGACAGATGGCTTCTGTGACCTTCACCTTTGACCCTGGACCTCAAAATTGATAGGGGTCTTCCATTCTTGGCAGGCGAACTATATGTGCAAGATGAAAGGTCTGAGATGAAATGTTTGGCTGAAAATGCATCAACAATCTTTTTAAAGAGATTTCCTGTGACCTTGACCTTTGACCTCATGACCCCAAAATCAATTTGGGTCTTGCTTTTCCAATGGGTCAAATACAAGTCAAATTTGATATACATACATCAATAAAAGAAGGAATTATCATCCAGAAACTAATTTTAGACAGATGGCTCCTGTGACCTTCACCTTTGACCTTGTGACCTCAAAATTGATAGGGTTCTTCTTCTCTTGGCAGGTGAACTATATGTGCAAGATGAAAGATCTGAGATGAAATGAATCACTGAAAATACATCCACATCTTTTTAAAGATGTGTCCTGTGACCTAGACCTTTGACCTCATGACCCCAAAATCAATTTGGATCTTGCTTTTCCAATGCGACATATACAAGTCAAGTTTGAAATCCATACATCAATAAAAACAGGAATTATCATCCAGAAACTAATTTTTGGACAGATGGCTCCTGTGACCTTCACCTTTGACCTTGTGACCTCAAAATTGATCAGGGTCTTCCTCTCTGGGCAGGTGAACTATATGTGCAAGATGAAAGATCTGAAATGAAATGTTTGGCTGAAAATGCACCCACATCTTTCTAAAGATGTGTCCTGTGACCTTGACCTTTGACCTCATGACCCCAAAATCAATTTGGGTCTTGCTTTTCCAATGGGACATATACAAGTCAAGTTTGAAATCCATACATCAATAAAAACAGGAATTATCATCCAAAAACTAATTTTTGGACAGATGGCTCCTGTGACCTTCACCTTTGACCTTAAAATTGATCGGGGTCTTCCTCTCTTGGCAGGTGAACTATATGTGCAAGATGAAAGATCTGAGATGTAATGTTTGGCTGAAAATGCACCCACATCTTTCTAAAGATGTGTCCTGTGACCTTGACCTTTGACCTCATGACCCCAAAATCAATTTGGATCTTGCTTTTCCAATGGGACATATACAAGTCAAGTTTGAAATCCATACATCAATAAAAACAGGAGTTATCATCCAGAAACTAATTTTTGGACAGATGGCTCCTGTGACCTTCACCTTTGACCTTGTGACCTCAAAATTGATAGGGGTCTTCCATTCTTGGCAGGTGAACTATATGTGCAAGATGAAAGATCTGAGATGAATTGTTTGGCTGAAAATGCATCCACAATCTTTTTAAAGATGTTTCCTGTGAACTTGACCTTTGACCTCATGACCCCAAAATCAATTCAGGTCTTGCTTTTCCAATAGGTCAAATACAGGTCAAGTTTGAAATCCATACATCAATAAAAACAGGAATTATCATCAAGAAACTAATTTCTGGACAGATGGCTCCTGTGACCTTCACCTTTGACCTTGTGACCTCAAAATTGATAGGGGTCTTCTTCTATTGGCAGATGAACTATATGTGCAAGATGAAAGGTCTGAGATGAAATGTTTGGCTGAAAATGCATCCACAATCTTTTTAAAGATGTGTCCTGTGACCTTGACCTTTGACCTCATGACCCCAAAATCAATTGGAGTCTTGCTTTTTCAATGAGACATATATAAGTCAAGTTTGAAATCAATACATCAATAAAAGCAGGAATTATCATCCAGAAACTAATTTTTAGACAGATAGCTCCTGTGGCCTTGACCTTTGACCTTGTGACCCCAAAATTGATATGGATCATCCACTATTGGCAAGTGAGCTATATACTGAAGATGGAAGACCTGGGATGAAAGTTTGGCTTAAAATGCATCCACAGTATCTTTTAAGATGCCAGTCCAGTGACCTTGACCTTTGACCCTAGAACCTATAGGGTTCTTACTTAAGTGGTGGGCCATACATAATTCATGTTTGAAATCCATATGGCTATCAACACTGGAGATATCATAAGAGGTGTGTGATTTTCACCATATATGGCAATATTCAAGGTCAAGGCCACTCTCATAGGAAAGGTCATGACCCCAATTTAAATAAACATCATCCCATAACCCATACCTATGTATATGCATAAAATAAAAGAAATCTGTCCATTAGTTTTTGACTTATAATGCTCATAGTACTGTAAGGTGGCAATTTTGGGGTATTAAATGCCACGAAAACAAGTAAAGGATAATAGGTGGCGCCACCAGTTTCTGGAACATGACAACCCTATCCATTATCTTCCATCAACTTGATTTTGGGATAAATCCATGCAAGATTTCTTGAGATATTTAAGAATTTGTGTGATTTTCCCCAAAATTGGACTTATTCAAGGTCAAGGACACTCTCCTAGTAAAGGTCATGACCTCATTTTAAATAGGCGTCGTCCTCTTACCCATATCTATACATATACCAAGTTTGGTAAAGTTCTGTGAAATATTGTTTGGGTTATCGCGCCAACAAGATTCATATGCGGCGGCGGCGGCGGGACCAGTATGAAAACATAGTATCCCCCGACTTTGTCTGGGGATACAATAACTAATAAGTTACGCAATACTGACCTAATTTTTGGTATGTACATATAGGAAATGTATGGAAGAATATGAATATTTACCATGATCAAATTCAGATCAGTGGTTTTGACATTAGGCAGTCTTGAAGGGTAACAATGGGTTTTTAATGGAAAACGGAGGTTTTTCCTGAATATCTCAAAGGAATGAAGTCTTAGTGATCCAAATTTAGTATAGAAGGCGACTTTTGGGACATCTAACTGTATGCAAAATTTTGGATTCGTAGGTCCTACGGTTTCAAAACGTGCCCTGTTAACAGGACGGCAGGACAGATGGACGACGGACAAAGGACCACAACTACGGCTCAGATGACTTATAGTCAGCTGAGCTAAAAATTTAACATGGACCTAAGGAAACAGAGAATAGGTGCAAAGTTTTTTCATCAATGGTGGCAGATTTACAAAAGTTTTGATACAAATTATATTATCAAGCTTTGATTTATGGCTAACATAAAAATAAATTAATATTATTGAAGTATTAGGCATATAATTCAGGCACATTATGATATGCAAATCAGTCTATTAGTGTAAGGGGCTGTTCAAGCTATGGTGCTTGAGAACTTGAATGAAACCTTCATTTTTTAATCAACTGGTTTCAAATTTCAGATTTTAACAGATGAAATGCTAATGTGTACATGCTGTAAACATTAAATCCACAACACTAACAGGATAAATATGCCATGGTGAATTTATGCCCAAATCAGGCAAAATTTAAGGTACTGCTTTTAAATTTAATATAATAACTTAAAACAAGGGACCCATGGGTCACGGTGCTGAGCTGTTATTTATGATCATAAAATATGATCTGGAAGAAGGGGTAAACAAATGCTGATTTTGTGTAATAATACAAGCTGAATTATGAGGATGATGGCCTTTAACTCAAGTTATGTAAAGATTTTGATCAAATCCTTGGACAGGGAAGAGGACTGATGCCATTTATATAATTTACATTCGGAAAAGGACAGCTATTATCATACAGATTTTGACTTTGGCCATATAACTTGATCAACACTGCAGTAGCAGTATTTGAAAAAAAAAATGTCCACTGTAAGTCATGTTAATTATCATGCATGTTTTTTACTAAAGAGTTAACTGTTGTTCAATAATTACAGGTTACCCATACCCGAAACAGGCGGCGTCAGCCGACAGCATTCAATATGCGACACAATGGTTACAACCTGCGGCCATTTGATAACTGCTCAATATTTGCTCATGGAACTTTATAACTGTAAAATTAAACCAAAAGTAGCAATAGCACAAATGATATGAGTTTAACTATTTGTTAAAAAAAATTGCAATTACTGGGCCAAATATAATTTTAATAAAAAATACACAGTATCATCTGAAAAGATTATTTTGAATAAAATAATGGTAATAATTATTAAAATAATATTATAAAATGTATCCATGAATGCATTCATGAATACATTTTGAAAGTATTTGCAATTCTTTTTACCTGTATTAGTATCTGTATTCATTTCATGATCAAAATATTGAATATTTGTATTCATTTTCAAATACAATTTTCTTCATTCATGACCAAGTCATCCATGCCTTTTGATACGTACCTGATAAAGACATGCGGGCACTTTGTCGACTCCCTGGTGGGGTAACCCATATCAAAGGCCACACACAAGTCTGGCCCTTTCACAGCTACGGAGGTGTCCAACCCGGACACTGACCACGGATATACACGGTATGACCCAACATCTAACCAATCCTCCTTTTCACACATGATTCGTCTCAAATTGACAGTTCGACGGAATGAAAGATCTCTTTTTTGATAAAAATTAATAAAATTAGATATAAAGTAAAAATTTGGTGATATATTTAATCTTTGAGGATTTAGATGAGAATTTCGAGATCGTAACGTTCTACTGAAAGCGGGGTTTGTTACACACGTAGACGTATGTAATCTGTGGTTTGTTGTATAACAGGTCCTTCTGCTGTCAAGACGGAGGGCCTCACAAGCCAGTTTCAAGACACCCGGTATAGTCCTCTCGCCGCACTTGCACATAAACATAATCCGTCTGATAAATATCACCTGCATTCCCCTCAGTCTTAGTGAATATATCTAGATTTGGTGAAGATTTCATCAGCAACCTGGGCCATGTTTTGTTAACTTCTTGCCGGTGCAGTCTCCATGCGTGACAGGCTGATGAAATAAGAAAGAATCAGCTGATAGCTGATCGGAAAAACATGGCAAACTCCGTTACAGATTAAAACCCGGATGTCAGAAATCCGATTACGTAAGACTTACCTGATGAAACGCTGGATCCTATTAATATAGAATAATGACCATAGCAATCATGCCGGGCGGCCTTTACATTATTATTTATATGAATATTTAGCATAACCTCAAACTAAATCGACAGTATCAGTCAAATCTTTTCTTTAATCCGTGGCCGATAAAAAATATATAGTCCAAATGCGTGTTTATGTGCTTGGAGTTGGAGGGATAATTTTGGCTTCGCTGCATTTGCACCAGGATTGTGAGACCTAATTATCTTTTCCTTGTTTCACTGTTAAAATATCAAGGTTTAATATCAGAATATATTTTTCAATTTATAAAAAAACCCAGACTTCAGGCGCCCGGCTTTTGTGGATGTTTTATGGGATATTAAAGATTATATATTTAGTTATCTACGATTTGACAATATGTTATTTGTTACAGGACTTTAGTATCTCACATAAGGCTCTTGATGCCAAAGGAAATTAATATGTCGTATTTTCTACTTATTGCAAATATAGAGAAGAGAGTACACAGCGATTCGATTCCTCTATTTGCTGGTATATCACAGCGATTCGATTCCTCTATTTGCTGGTATATATATATATATATATATATATATATATATATATATATATATATATATATTTGCTGCTTGCAAGCAATCCTATTGTGCACCCGAGGACAATAGGATCAGTGTCAGTCTTTTACATGCCCCCCCCCCCGCCCCGAACCGCACAAAGCATAATCTCGTAATCTCGTAAAGTCTCGGCTTTTCAAACCACGCCGTTAGCTTCATTCTAACCACATTCACCTGATGATCGGGTCGCACCCCGTGAAACAGGCCAAGACTGTACGAGATTACGAGATTATGCTTTGTGCGTATTGGGGGGAACATTATATATATGCACACCAGACATATGTTCCGTACCTGAGAATGCAGCGTAAACCACTTGATGATGTTCACTCCTGTTCGTGTGTTTGTGTGTTAGTATAATCGAACTTAAGAGGACGATATTGACTGCACACCAAACGCACGAGGACTTTTTTCCTGTGAGGACTTACACACGGGTCCTCGCAAACGAAAAGCTGTTAAAGCATTATTTAAGCATAAAACAGATGGAAAAAGCTTACGCGCCCGAGGCAGCGGAAATCTTGCGCTTCTAAAGAAGCAACTGATTTTCATGCTGCCAGCTTTGACCGTTTATGATATATTTAGACACCAGATGGCGGTTTGTTGTCCTCTGAAATAAACGTGCGTACGATGTGACAAGCAGCCAATCAGATGCCAATAAACAAACACTCGACAGGCATCCTGGCTCCGCCCATTGCCGCGCTTCAAGCGCCGCTTGAAGAGTTTCCGGTCGAATTTAAATTGCTCCCTCTGCATTCTCGCATCATCGACCGATCGATTATGACATTATGACTGTGTTAGCGTAGCCATGTATCTGTTGTCTGCAGAACTGAAACCAGCCAGCGAGGTGTGCACGCAGCCTTTGTTGTTATGTTTCGTTTGAATTACAGCTCACCGGCCGAGCATCCTATGTGCCCAAGGCCCTAAGCAAACCACGTCAGGGGCAATTCTCTCTGAGCCTGTGGACTGTTCAGACGGTTACGCTGGGGGATGAGCTGTCACTCAAAAAGAAATTAATATGATTGGCTCCGTGTATCCCTCGCTTGGCTTTGTCTTCCAGCACAAGGTCTCATCTGATTGGACAAAAATACAGTGCTCCTCTCTGGTGTTGCAATTCAGGATACGAGGTCATAACAAACAGCGCCTTACGATATAGGAAGTAGCCCTATAGGTAAAGCGCTGTGTAAAGAGCGTAGAAAAAGCTATGCTGGGGAAATTTCTTGCAAGTCCTTAGAAAGAACTCTTGAAATGTGTTGTGTATGTGTGTACACAGCGCCATCTATTGAGAGCTTTGCATGATGGTTAGAAAAATGTGTGTGTGTAAGCCAGGTCCTCGATAATATATGTTTATCCAACTGGTTATCCAACCTGTTTAGCGGTATCAGATCTTATTTTGATCGTGAGAAGTTAGAATTTGAACCTATATTACCATGGATTCCAGGAGTAAACAGGAAAAAAAAAACTAATAGATTTTCTTATCTACATGAAAGGTATATACCCTGTGTCAAGAACAAGGCCTACAGGCCTAATGCGAACCTGTGCAAAGTTTGGGAGTATGATTAATGGAGGTTTACTTTTTTTAAATTTAATATTGATTCTCTTAAGTTCTGCATATCTCCCTTAGTCATCATGATTTCAGCAAAATGGACGTTTCGGACCTGCAAGTTTCAGACTAGGACATTTTAAAACTAGAATATTGGTAGTCGACTATGTGTATACGCAGAAATCAGAGTGGGACGGATGAAGCGAGGCATGGATTAAGTGGCAAGGGGAATAGAGTGAGGTGTGTTGCATAATAGCATGGATGTCTGCAGCGTAAACGTGAATGTAGGTGGTGTTCCCTGTCATAAAATCGAGAAAATTGTCCAGTATGTATAAACCTGCAAATTTTCAGGTGGATAAGTCAAACCACTGCTGAGATATGAATGATTTTATCCGAAGGCAGATGAACAGATGGATGCTGTGCATAAGTGGTTGCAGGTGGCGCAACCAGTTTTGCCTATGATTAAGAGCTATGTGAGATCTATACACAAGCAAAATTTTGGCCCAATCGGTCAAAAGGTTCCCGATATATGAGCTTGGATGTCTGCAGAGTAAACCTGAATGTAGGTGGCGCCACGTGTCATAAAATCAAGAGAGCTGTTCAGGATGTATAAACCTGCAAAATTTCAGGTGGAAAAGTCAAACCACTGCTGAGATATGAGTGATTTTATCCCAAGGCAGATGAAAAGATGGACGCTGTGCAAAAATGGTTGCCGGTGGCGCCAACATTTTTGTTATAAAGCTATCAAAGGGCTACATTTGTGCAATATTTTTAGCCTGAACGGTCAAACGGTTCCCGAGATATGTGGGTTTATGTATGGAAACAGACGCACAAATGGACGCTGGGCAGTAAGGAAAGGTCAGAGGTCAACAAAAAATGAGGGCGCAGCAGTTCACATGTGACCTAATCTCGATTCGCTTAAAATGCAAACCAAGTTTTTTCTGAAAGATATAGTTCCAATAATCTGGGAATTCCGCATCTATACATTGTGTCTAGACGTCTAGACGCTGTGTCTAGACGTGTAGACACATTGTCTAGACATCCCCCAGAGCCAGGTCAGTTGCCATGGTGATGTCTGGACCCCACCTGTTTGTACTGAGTGACCTCTTGACTTGGCTGCTGAAACTCAGCAAGTTGTCAAATCTGTTCTCAAACACAGAAAGCCTTTTTCAATTGGCTATAATGCTTTTTTAAAGCTATATTTACCCAATATATTCTTATAAAACTGGCAGAACCCTGCCATAGAATAATTCTTGTAAAGTTTAAACCAATCAGCTTTACAATTTCATCATAAATCAGGGTAAAAGCTAGAAGAGTATAAAATTACATTTTTGCTAGTAAAAAACACATCAATGTAGATGGCGCCACCAATACCTCAATTTCAGATATGACATATGTGACAAACATTGGTATAAAATTTGGTGATTATAGCTCTAACCGTTTCTGAGATTTTAATTTTAGTGTGCTTTTTGGACAGATGACTAAATTCAATCCCTGTAACTTGGCCAAAAATCTCCAAACTGGAACCATTCGAACAAACTTGAGAGAGATTGTTCCAGGGATCATTTCTGTGAAATATTGGACCATTTGGCTGGACAGTTTCGGATAAGAAGATTTTTAAAGCTTTTTTAGCTTTTTCCCTATAAAATCTAAGAAAACGCAGTTAGAAAAAAAATAAAATCCGATAGTTTTTCAGATGACTGATTATTTGCAAAAAAATTAGTGATGCTAGCTTCTGCCGTTTTTGAGATAGCTATGGTTAACGTACAGACGACGCACGACACACGACGTATGAAGGACGACGCCGCACCATCGCATAAGCTCACAGGTTCGCTAAAAACTGTGAGCAGCTTGGTTCTAAAGTTAATAACAGACATTAAACGTTTTACATGATAACATAATTAATCTTTTTTCCAGTGAAAATAAATGTAAATATATGTTTATCGTTTGTATTTTGTGCTACGTCAGAAGAGCCTCACTTTGGCCCGAAAGGGGTCTGTTGTATCGAGAGAGCATGTTACATCATTATATTGTTACATTATTCATTGATTTCTTTCTAATCGTTTGCTCGTGTCTTGTTTCATTTTGGTGAAGATTATAAATTTACATAGAATTACAACATTAATCGTAACATATTATATCTTCACATACTTTATGTACTTTTACTAAAACTTTTACTTGTACTGTGATATCTTACACACACACACACACACACATATATATATATAATGTTGTGTTTATATATCTATAGGAAAGCATGTACATTAGCCTGATTGGCTACTTTTGTAATACTGTTATAAATTAATATGTTTAAACCCATTGTGCTTGATATGTTGATTAGTAGGTCCTCGCTATGACACCAAGACATGACATAAACTGAATATTCTCGCAGGTTGTCCTCGCAAGTTATGCGCTTAGTCAACGCATTTTTCTCACGTCTAACCAGCCTTTTTCTTTAAAACATATGTGCGATGTTGCATACGTCTTTTACATTTTTTCACTGCAGCAGAACTGCTGGTCCTCGGATGTGCGGTGTAAAATTTAGATCCTCGCGGGTATGTTTATAAGCGTATGGGTGTGTGCGTGCGTGTGTGTGTGTTCGTTCACAGCGAAACTCAAGTGCTTCATATCCAGGAATGTTAAGAAATAGTCATAAATCGATAGTCAGTTATGCAAAAATGGACCGTAGAATATGGACCTAATAAGTGAATGGCGGAGGCTTGCCTTCATTAGAATGCAGAATTCTATTTATGCATATGTAAAATTTGTGTCCTTTTACCAAGCGTAATTGTAAAAAAAAAAAAAAAAAAATTAACTCGATGGTAATTCATTGTAAATAGTAAACATTTTATATCTTACAGTAAACTTCTTAAATCAGATAAGATGAAAATATTTATAGCTCATTACATAACTGTTGAGGTGATTCGTATGCTGGAGTCCGTCCCAGGACCCGCGTTTGCATGTCGTTTTGCTCGCGATATTAAATAAGAAATAAAACATATAATCATTCAGCTTCGGGTTTATATGGAGTTCCGCATATTTTTGGTAAAAGCAAGGAGTTTGTAACAAATGGAGGTCCAACTCTGATAAGCTCTGCCAGGTCTTGCGTGTCAGTCGAGCGCTAATTGCAATTCAGACATGGTAAGCCCATTAACCCTACGGTGTGCCTAATGTACCCTGGTGTCAGGCGCAGCCGCGGCATGGCTTTTGATATAGCAAGCGTGTTCGATGTTACTTACGCAGTCCACTGAAGCTTGTCAGGCCGAGAGCGATAAATCCAGTGACTGAGCAGTATATCACTAAAATAACATTGACCAAAATATGAATATGCAGATCATCTTTTTATAAGATTTATGCGCAGCAGGTATATTTTAAGAGGTCTCATGTTAAGAAATCACTGGAGAGATTTTGGGATAGATGCGGTCACTCTGCATCAGTATCATATTTGCAGATTTTGCATCGGTAAAAGATGTCCGTTTTATCTTTACATCGTTGGAATTGGTAACGAGTACTCGAGTCTGAGTCGAGTAATGCCTATTGGGTACTGGAATCCTAAAATTTGTACCCGTTTCAGTCCTCATTTGTATCATACGAGTCCAGAACACTCGATCAGGCAAATGGTGGAATAGCTCCTGCAACCAATGGGCAATTAAAAAGTTATTATACTGCTTCACTTGTCTAAAAATTATCACCAGTAAACTATTAAAACGACTTAATGACAAGTTTGAGTCTTCTCTCATCAACCGTTTGCGTTACCATAAAAATACATGTCTGACGTAAAACACGTTGCCTTGTTTAATTATTAAAATTTGTTTTGCCACAACCGACTAGTAGCATCCGAGTTTTAGTATGTGTTGGTAAAACCCTTAGTCCTACCAAAGGCCACCAGCTGTCTCTCTCTCTCTCTCTCTCTCTCTCTCTGCTTCACACACAGATCGGCTTGTTGAGGAACGCTGCAGACGAAGCGCGCCCGGATCAAAAGGGCCCCGGTCACAGGCGCCTGACTTGCTGTACCAGCAATTCCCTTATTATCGTTCATGTGGAATAAATGTCCGTTTACCTTAATACTGTATATCAGAACAACATTTTTATGATGCTGTCAACTGGTTTAATTTAAATTTCCAACAAAATTCCATAGAAAACAGTCCATACATCTACTTTCAGAATTATAGTCATTGTTTACATATCACTGATAACAAATGTTACTGACTGTTTTAATAATGTCACAGCTTTCAGCACGGATATTCCAAGAATATCCTAAGTTAAAATATACTTTCTACAACAATCTGTTTCAAATGATTAGTTATGCATGCATGGTTGATTCCCGGTCTGAGCCCATTATTATATACCCAAACAGCAGCCCCCATTGTCAATGGGCCCCATATGTGGTTGTCATGGGCTAGCCCAGTGGGCTAGACATGGCAAGCCACATGGGATCCCATGAAAATTGCACCCATTGCCCTAATGGGATCCCACGTGGGTAGCACATGGGCTGACACATGGGCATGACATGGGCCCCACATGGGCTCCTCTGGTACTGACAATGCCTTCCTTTTTACACATGGGCCTCACACGGGGCCCTCTTGGACTAAGGAAATATTTTCATTCTCACATGTGGGTCCCACATGGGACCCATCGGTACTGACCCATCTCACACAAGGGCTCCTCATGGGCCCCTTCTGTTCTGACCACCTCTCAAACATCGACTCCTAGTGGGCCCCTACTGTACTGATTTCCTCTCACATATAGGTTCCACGTGTCCTTGTTGTACCCACTCTCTTCTTTGAGCCTCTTTATCATTTTCATGGTGTGGCTAACACAATGATGATGGTTACCATGTAAAAATAATTTTTTTTGTAAAAATGTGTTAAACTTTGATGTGAACATGAAACAAATCTAATTGATTCACATTCATTTCACAAGTTAACCACGTGTCAGTTACAGGACTCTTATAGGCTCTATATAATTAAATTTGTTTATAAATATAGCTATTTTAAGTGCGCCACTGTACACTGCATGCGCATGCTTCTTTGTCTGATCGTTATTATCAAATATCCAGTTCATAATTATCTAATCAGACTAATTACCTTATTATTTTTTTAGTGATTATTAGTGATTTTGCATCACTAAGGGTCCGAGGTGATCATCATCAGTTACTGATGGTCTGATCGGTCGGGCTATTCATAGAAAACGACTGAAAATCAATTAAGCTCTTTCACGTTCCTGAATAGTTTAATTTCTTTGACCGTTAACTAACATAAATTTTAAAAATAAAAAAGATTAATATATATGTAAATGAATACTATACTGAATTTCGCATTTTTAAAGCTGCTGAAGAAAAGCATTGTTAGTAACCGGTTTTGCCAAAAGGTGGCGATACCTTTTCCTCAGTCTGAGTCCAAAGTCAACCGGGCACTCTGTCTCAAGTCACCGGGCACGTGCTAAACAGCGTTGGGTTCTCCTGCCAATATAAATCATCATATTGCATTATATTTTTTATAATTGACTCAAATGCTTTCCTATGTTTAAGAAAATTTAAAAAATTAATCATAAGTATATGAAACCTTCATATTGTAAAAGCAATATACGCGTATAGGCTATGTATAATTAATATTTAATTTGTTATATTCATTATTGTCAATAATACTTTTTACCCTATTCATCCTATTATAGTTATCATATAATGAAACTTAAATATTCAGAAATGTAAAAAAAAATCATAGTTAATTCCAAATGCTTCTTTGATTTTCGGTAGTTTTCTGTGAAAAGAGACACGCTGGTCTGATTGGAGCATGGAGCTTGCCAACACCCAGATATATTAATTTGTTTTCTCTAAATTCTCTACATCTTAAAACTTATCTACCTGTTTATTAAAATATTATATGTATTGATAGACGATTATTTCTTTTATTTTGGTGAAAAGTCGTCATTGTTTATTGATTAAAGTACTTAATTTAGTTTAATGTGGAAAAGCCATGAAACTGTTCAGAGACGTCTGCTGTCACAGTCTTCTAGCTCACCAACATTTTCTGGTTGACACTCTGGACAATCATGAAATATGTCACAAGAATTTTTAATCCGTTTCACCTAGTTCCTGACAATATTTGACTGTCGTGGTTCTTATTTCCGTGATGAGAGGCTTCCTTGGCATTCAAATTGTTACGTGTCCCTGTCCAGTACTCTTTAACCCTTTCTCCACCAGTATCCTAACGCATCATGAGACACAGACATGAAGGGTAGTAATTACCAGAAATCTAAAACGGGTGGTTCCCAATTTGACTTACTCCACCTATATATCCACATTGGATGCGCTCTGAGCACTGAAGGCACAAAAGACCCGTGTCCCTGAGCGGAACGCCGATTATATGCCATGTCATCCCGCCTTCGACAGAAGTTTTATTCCAGCCCTGTCTAGCTATCTACAACCTGTCCATTGAAGGAACAACTGGAGGAGGTAGGTTTCAAATAGTCTACCTGGACAATATCATCGCCAGGAACATACAGGGAGTAGTGCTGCTCTTTGCAAGATAAGCGCAGTTCTTGGCAGATTTCGATCTTGTGTGCTTAACATGCAACATATCATCCGGTTTAGGAAAATAAAAGTAAACAAGGCAATTTTCCTTGGTGTCCTTCTCTCACGGATGTGCGACTTGACGTTATACAGGAAATGCATAAATTGTGTGAAAGCCTCCATCTGCGCAGCTGGAGATCCGCCATTGGAATCTGGCGACAAGACGAGATTCCCAATCTGGCGGTTTTGTACAAGGCCGAAGCCACAGGCACGGGCCCTTGTAAACACCATTACAATATGTATAAATAGCCCCTTTATATAGCCTAATACTACCCATATATAGTAATATTAAGAGGTAAGTAACGACTGTCGGAGGACCTGCAGCATAAATTATCCATTTCCAACCTACCGACGATGTGGCACGAACTTGTCGTGCATGCACATAAAAATGACCCAAATGTTCCGTCTGACAAAGAACCAACTCGCGTTACGGCCACTTGCCGCATATAATTAGCTTTTTAATCAAGAACAGCGGAGCATCGTACCTGTCTTTCCCTCCATTACCGTCGAGAAGACCCTAGCGGCAATCGTGGGAAATTTTTTATCATGAATATTGTAACATTCTTGCCCTTTGACTTGGCTAGGGTGGGGCATCAACACTGATTGACAGTCAATATAGAGATGCCCCATAGCCAATCACAGGCAGCTAGGGACTTCGCCCTCTGCCCTCTGGGATAAAACCCCCTTGCCCTGGCAATTCCACCTCTCTCTTCGATCATCGAGCAGTGGACCCCTATGCCTGCCCTCTGTGGCAGGCAGAGGGTATATATGGCTTCTTTTTCACCTTGGGGTTGGTTTTACGACAGTGTCGGCTACCCAGGTGAAGAGCCACCCACTACCAAAGAGCAGTCCTTTTGTCTAGCCTGGTAAGTACCTTTCTATTCCATTTACAAGTTCAGATAATAATATGCAGTCCTGATTATTTGAAGGTTTAGGTTTTAAATTTTATTCTAGCAAAAAGTGTTATTTTATCTCTTTAAATTGTGCGAGTGCATGTTGCCCAAGCCCAATTTCCTCCCAGAATAAATAAGCAGCTACATCTGGCGAGCGATGCTATTCGGTTGTTACTAACAGCTAGGAGACGAATTCTGGTAAATAAATTGCTTATTTTGAGTTAATTCTGGGTTTTTTATATACTTAAGGAGCTAAGGTTGTAAAATTATGCTAAATAAAGGCTCTATTCAAATGGAAACATAGTAACAGCTTAAAAAATGCTTGACTTTCATTTATTAAGAAAATTCTTTTTATTTAGTGCACTCGTTTTGTGAACTAGAATAGGGGCTGTTTATAAATGTAGGCCCGTCTCCCATTAAAGAATAATGCGTATTATTTTATTTGAAAAGGCTAGTACTACCTTAGACTCCTTTTAATAAACCATTATATTAACTTGCTCTTCTTTGGCTATGACGCGGTGTATACATTATAGACAACTAGTGTATGCTTCAATAATCATCTTCTAAATTCAAATTCATTGGTAGTTGTACACTAATTCCACAGTATTGAACCTTTATCTGTACAATTTACAGTAAATACCATGGCCATAGGGAATTTTCATTGTAGATAAACATGTCATACTATTTTTACATTCTTATGAAATGAATTCCTTAATATCATTATATTTCTAATTAATTAATTCCTTATGTGAAATTAAATCCTACAGTGTTAAACTTGAATTGTGTGTTCCCACTATAGGGGGTTATATATAAAATAAAAAGAAAATAAAAAAAAAGTGTTCTATAATTATGTATATAAAATATGTGTAACTAAGATGTAAAAGCAAGAGAAATAAAACATGCTATGTGTACCATTAGGGGATGTGTATTAACTGTAACACGCATCTCCTTATTGCATTGGGCATAAGTGTAATCCGCAAATATTTCATGCCCCCATGCAAACAGCCAGGCAACTATTGTATATATGTCATATTCTACTTATAATGAATGACCTTTTCTTTGCAAAATTAATGTGTTGATCAGATTTTATGTATATAACAACTTTCAGGACTTGATCTAAATTAGCTGGATTATATTGAAATAAGAGTAACAGCTCAACCTTTTATTATGCGTAGCTGTCTCTTGAATAGAAGTAACATAGCTTCCATTTTGATGGAAACATCAATTAAATATCTTATTATTCCATCTGTATTGTCAGTTCAAAATATTTTATATGCCTGATCTACATTCAAATGTTATTGTAAAACCCGATATTCAGTGATCTTTATGTTTAAACAAAATGGGTTTCTTGTGCAAAGAAATTTAGCCTACATGTTGGTTTTAAAACAAGGCCTTACATCTTTAAATTACCGTACCTAGTGTTCTATTGTTTGGCGAATTTTAAATTACAGAAAGGGCACACCTGGTAGATACATTTTAGTGTGTCATTCAAACAAACGGACCCGTTGGGCAAGTTTCATCTCCTGGTCACAGGTTATTGCATAATCCCATGCCCTGTAAACATCACCCTTGGGTTTCAAAGTTAGCTGTGTCTCACAGGGCCTGCTGGTAATCCCCTTATCTGACAGGTCAGATTAATAATCCAGGTGCATTCAGTGCCCCATATGGGGTTATATCATACTGAGTAGGATAAGTTGAGATTTGCTGTCAACACTAAAACTCTGTCAAAGGAGCCCAGACAAGTTACTTCACACACCACCGGTATTTAGATACACCTGTTACCTGGTGTGATGTCATGTGAACCTATGTCATGTGTCATGTACCTTATACCCAACTTGAAAATTTGTACCTTTAACATTCCTTCATGGGCTGGTAACCCACTTCAAATTATAATAAAAATAAATAAATAAAACTAGTAAACTAATTAAAAAAACCAATAAAAATAACATTTAAATAAAATATTATTCAATAATTGGGCCTATCTTTCTGTTGGGCTCTCTTATATGTCCAACTGATACAAGCAGATACTTTTAAGGTTTTTAGCCCTTGCCTTTAGATAATCCTAATAACTTGTTACAATTAATAATGAACTATGATGTTAAAAACATAACAATAAAACCAGATTAACACTTAATAATTTAGATCAATAATTTAAACAGATATTTACTATTTCTCAGAGGATTACCTCTGAGGCATGCTCATATTTTATTTACACTTTGACTAAATTCATTTGTTGATTTTGGATTTTGTATTTGCATTTAACTTTAACACAAATGTAGACTATTATCTCAAAGCTATTTAAACTGTTCATAAACATTTTATTATTAATTACATTTGATTTATAAAATTCTTATTTTAAAATGAAACTTTTACAAACTTAGTTATTTCCAATGATAGTGAGTAACATTTGTAACTCTACTTGACTAGACAAATTCAAAAGTAAATATTATGATACTTATCAATTTAATTAAGGCAGTTCATTCTGGCTCACATACTGCTGGACTAGATATGCATAATTAATATATTACTTTGAATTTCTCTGGTGATATTGACTACCTATAGGCTGGATGTAACATGTCTGACACGCGTGGAAGGTTTTTTATTGGTATTCTATTTGCCTAGATCTCAGTATCTGGCATAGTACCATTTAATTCTGCCTCAACCTTGAGACATTTACTAGTTGCTTTTTAGGGTTAATATCCCGGCATAGTATGTGCTTTTCCTGGTTGAGTTTTTATTTAGTTTAGCATATAAGGGCATAAAATTTATACCAGTTGCCTTGGGTGATACCCGGCGTGGTTGTCCCTTCTTATGCAGTGTTTTATTGCTGGCAAGGTTCCCAGTCGCTTTTTTAGGAGATGTTCTCCGGCATGGAAACAATTTTTGCCTAGTGATATAGGTGTCTGACATGGCTACATGTCTGCCTTGTGGGTTTTGCGTATCGCCTAGAGAGTTCTCAGTTTTGGCAGGGTACCACCCTTCACCTAGAGTATTTTGTATCTGGTATTGTGGCGCCACTTGCATACGATTGTACCTGTCATCATATCTAAACCTAGCTATAACATCAACCAGCACAAATTTGTCTCTCTTAAGTGTTGGGAGTAATTAAAATAAATTAGACCAGTGTGCATACTAAACACACCAGTTAAACTGGCATCACTCATTTAGAAGCTTAAATTGTTTAATTCGGTTAATTTCAGTGAAATCCTATCAATAATATTAATAGGTGAGCAACGCACCAAAATACTAAATAAGTTGAATAAATACACAAATAAAATGAATAAATAAGCTGACTTCAAGTTCATGTCCACTCTATATTGCATTTGAGAGTAATGATATTTAAAATAAATAACAAACCACATATACATTGCTGGGTGGGTAGAACATTTTTTTGGTAACCAAAATACATATTTCACTGCGGATTCGAGTTAAGAAATGTTCATTTAACTATGAGTACTACAAACTAAGTTAGCTATTACACATAATCTGAATCTACAGAGCTTAATAAGAAGAATTAAATAATGATAAAAATCAGAATGATAATATTCTTGATGATAAAATAATGATGTATAAAAATATAAACAATAAACTGTAAATGCTAGACAGATTAAAAAGGAAATTCTTATTATTCAAATAAACTTATGAATAGGTAACTAACCCTGATACCTAATTTGAATGGTATATTCATAGATACTTGTTGGGTAATAAATAACTTTGATTTAACAAATTCTTGGGCAGCACTGCTTACAATTTCCCCTCAATTAAAGTCATGTATAGGTGTTGTATATTACAGATAGACTTTCTTTAACTGATTAAAACTGCTGTGCAGTCGTTGAATTATCTGCTAATATTATTTGATGTATTACTATGCTTAAGTTCACATGTTATAATATAAGGAGATGTTACATTTAGCGAGAAATCTCGCTGTTACTTGAATATTATTACTTGGTTAGTTGTAGTTCGTATTTTAGCCCATTGAGAAAGCATATTTCGGCCGTGCGGGGCTTAAAATACCGTCTGTATTTATAGGCCAAACAGGGCACAGAATAAATACTGTTTATGAAAAGCTTACCCGAGGGTAAAGCATATACGTCTAAACACTGATCAGATGATGATACAGTGTGCGAGTGAATCTCGCTGTATTAGTAGACCAGCGGTCGAAATATTAATTAGCCCAATGAGGGGGCATGTTTCAGCCAGACGGGGCTCTAAATGAATTCCGTAAGAGTTGTTAGGCCAGACAGGGCACAAAGAAAATACTGTTCATTAAATCTGATACGTTGGTTACTTTTGCCAATCTTGTATCTTCGGGCTATACAACTTTTGGGGACCATGGTTACCCCTAGTTTTATATACTCCAAATAAATGGAGAAATGAGCCCAGATTCTCCCTATTGGAGGGTCGCTTTATGTAACCGTTTCAAAGTTTATTTAATCATGTATAGTTAAAACCTTAGATCAAGTGTTTAACAATTTTAATGTTTTACCAAGAGGCCGCTTATCAGCATTCTTTAATTCTGAAAATTTTGTCGCATAAGGACAGATACTGCCGCTGTTGTACTTTATTTTCAGAGGTTATATTCCCGCACGAACCAGTTGTCAGCCATCAGTGCAGCCTTCCGCGTGTGGTCCGGCTCAGCTCTTCTGCGACAGCAATCTGAACCTTAGTTAACACACAACTACAGCCAGATATTGGACGCTTATATAAATGCAGAACACCTTGAGTTAATACATGGCGCCACCATCTGGACTGATATGTTATTAAATCCAATATGGCCACCTGGATCACTAATGGACTGTAACATGTAACAACTTATTGTACCTGGTGCATGTTGAATGTCTGTGATGTGTCTTTGAATGTTTTATATTGTTTTTATATGTCCAATAAAAATTACACAATCCCTGAACTTTCAAAACAACTATCAGCCTGCAAAGTCCCTAATCACTGGAGGTACTGTGTGGGGAGAGAACACTCCCTACCCGCTGTTGTAGCATTGGATAAACCTACCTCCCCCCTCCCAACATGGGAGTTAGGGATTGGGTAGCCGGCTAACAGCCTATACACAGCCTGCCAGCCATGTTTTGGTCATATAAGAAACAAACAAAAACAAAATCACCTCTCCACAGGCTAGATATCATGACTGCTATCGCAAAATTTTCCACTGTAGTGTAAAATTTTCCCTATAGGGGGGAAGGATGTAACATTCTTGCCCTTTGACTTGGCTAGGGTGGGGCATCAACACTGATTGACAGTCAATATAGAGATGCCCCATAGCCAATCACAGGCAGCTAGGGACTCTCTGCCCTCTGCCCTCTGGGATAAAACCCCCTTGCCCTGGCAATTCCACCTCTCTCTTCGATCATCGAGCAGTGGACCCCTATGCCTGCCCTCTGTGGCAGGCAGAGGGTATATGGCTTCTTTTTCACCTTGGGGTTGGTTTTACGACAGTGTCGGCTACCCAGGTGAAGAGCCACCCACTACCAAAGAGCAGTCCTTTTGTCTAGCCTGGTAAGTACCTTTCTATTCCATTTACAAGTTCAGATAATAATATGCAGTCCTGATTATTTGAAGGTTTAGGTTTTAAATTTTATTCTAGCAAAAAGTGTTATTTTATCTCTTTAAATTGTGCGAGTGCATGTTGCCCAAGCCCAATTTCCTCCCAGAATAAATAAGCAGCTACAATATAAACAAGCCGACCAATGAGAGCGCCCACGATCTAAAAGTTGCTCCTCTATGCAGTAGTCTGTGTTGGGTTTCTTTGGTTGGCTGTGGTGACTATTACCACACAAGTTTTATCTACAAGAGGCGTCTGAGAAGCAGTTGCTCCTCTATGCAGAGGATATGCCCTGTTAACCGCAGTTGCCATGGGTCTAGATGAGTATGGATTTGTTAACTGTGGAGCAACCATGGCAGCTCCACCATTGTATCTTCTAGGTTTGAGATACAATATCAGGTCAACAGATTCAAAGTACGAATTAGCGCAGGGACGTTTTCTGGTTGCAGCACCACGTCCATATTTTGCATCCATAAATAAGGGAAGGACTGAGGGTCAACAAGACTAAACTTTCAAATCTAAAAGTGTATGTTCTATTGGCTAATTACTGTTAAGAAGCTTCGCAAACGTTTGGCATACTTTGCTGATTCTAGCATAACGTTATTTATACATTGAACGACTAAATAAGTACCGTACTCTGAAGCACTTTGTACAGTACAGGTATTTACAGCTCTCGATGTTTGACGGCTGTGTGGTGTCTACAGAGACAGCTGATAGCCTGGGTTGGCTGACACGTTCTGCGCGGGCGGATTAAGCACTTCCTTTTTGAGTGCAAATTTGTTCCTGGGGAGATTTTGGTTGGAGAAGTTTGCTTTGCTAGCGAGGAGCATCTTCATACTACCAATTCTGTGGCTACGTTTTTCCCAGATCTTGTTTCAGTGACCCGCTCTCCACTGATTGTGTACATTTGACTAAACCAAGAATTTTAATCACATAAATTTAAAAAAAGATTTTATAACCATGAACAAAAACAAACGGCAGTATAATAATAAGAAATAATTTATTTCATTATTTACATAATAATGTTTTAAGCTGATTCCGATCTACTACCAGCAAATATTCAATATGAGGAGAAAAAAGATTGGTTTCCATCAGAAATAGTCACTTTAAATATGCTGGTGATCCAATTATTTTTAAAGGTATTAAACTGAAATCAAGACTTTTCAATTCAAATAAAAATACTGAACATCCTTTGTCCGATTTTTCTTTGCAACAAATGGTCTTTATAATGTGGGTACCATGCTCTGGTATAAAGTCTGTCTCCATACCGACAGTATGAGTATATGTATACTGTGTGCACTATAAATGTAACATTGTCACAACAATGATATGTTCATTTATGTTTTATTTGCAACTACCAGAAGGTGTACAATTAAAAAAAGAGTACATATGGCATAGCAAAATGCAAGGTACCAACTCCTCAGTATTATAATAGCTAGCACTTAATAAATAAATATGCAATATTTCTTCAAAATCAATAAAGTAATGTGCAGAACAGATATCAATCGATGAAAAGATGAAACTTCGACTGGCAGAGCATCAATATGCAATTTAAATTACAGCAAAATCATGAAACACCTGTTACCAGACAGACAGTAATAGAATGGGAATCGCATTACCTAATTGTCATAGTAAAACATAAATGTCATGATAAATTATTACAGATTGTCAATCCATCTTACTTGAAAGACTACATTATGTGTATCAGTGTAACATGTGCAACTGCAATAAATCAAAATATCGTTATATTTTGGCCTCCTGACTTGTTGAGTGGTTCTATGTTTTGTTCTGGCTCCAGCTTGAAGTCCAATCTCGTCACGTCCCACTGAATATCTTCCAATTTTATTGGCTCCTGCATAGTGTGCTCAATAAACTGCCCATGGCCATCTCTACCAATGAATATTAATGTATTTGTTCTGTAAAGAAGGAAATACCAGCCTTAAATGATCAAAGATGAAAAAGTACTTTCATATAGCTAGGTGGTTTCAATTAAAACTATATTTATCAAGTACTACTTAATTATTTTAATTATAACTTTTTAAAAATTTATTTCTTCTTGGTATTGGGTCATAAAATGTTTCAAGAACTTGCATGCATCAACAAGTGGCCCATGGGCAATGACGCTTAGTTGAAATCAAGGAAAACTGAACAATACATAACATACGCTCTCTACGCAGCAGAAATCTTGCGCTTCTAAAGAAACAACTGATTTTCCTGCTGCCAGCTTTGACCGTTTATGACATATTTCGTTGTCTGCTGAAAAAAACGTGCATATGATGTGACAAGCAGCCAACCAGATGCCAATAAACAAACACTCGACAGGCATCGAATTTTAATTGCTCCCTCTGCATTCTTGCATCATTGACTGATTCCATTTAGACATTATGACTGTGTTAGCGTAGCCATGTATCTGTTGTCTGCAGAACTGAAACCAGCCAGCGAGGTGTGCACGCAGCCTTTGTTTTTGCATTTCGTTTGAATAACAGCTCACCAGCAGGGCATCCTATGTGCCCAAGGCCCCAAGAAAACCACGTCTGGGACAATTCTCTCTGACCCTGTGGCCTGTTCACATGGTTACTGGGGCGATGAGCTGTCAATCAAAACGAAATGAACATGATTGGCTAAATGTATTCCTCACTTGGCAGTGTCTTCCAGCACAAGGTCTCACCTAATTGGACAAAAATACAGTGCTCCCCTCTGGTGTAGCAATTCAGGATACGAGGTCATAACAAACAGCGCTTCCGATATAGGAAGTAGGCCTATAGTTAAAGCGCTGTGTAAAGAGCGTATACATAACATGAATCCAAGAGTGCTCAAAATCATGCATTTTGCCAAAAGACCTTAGATTTAGGTTACAGTAAACTCATTCTACACCCGGCCAGCTGCTACAATTTGTGCCCATCTGACAAGCAGGGTGTTAAAATCATGTTATCTTACACAGTTTGCAGTATATAGGTCACAGTGACATTATTTCATGCTTACAAGAAATTTTTACAGGAACCTCCCTGGATCTTAATCAAATTAGAAGTTTCTTAGTCCAACTGTAACCAATCATGCAAATATGACCCCTAGGGTTCTCAATTCATGTTTTCTTCACATGTCTTGGAGAATATAGGTCACTATGATCTAATTTCAGATTTCCAAGGATATTTGCCTAAGACTTTCCTGGATGTACAGTTAGAAGATTCTAGTTCTAACAATTACAGTTTGTGCCATATTAACAGCCAGACTTTAAGGTAAAAAAGACAACCCTGTATAAAAAGTTGATGAAGCTGGTACCACCAAAACCTCAATCTGCATAAAATCTGGTGATGACATATAGCCCGGCTGTTTCTGAGAATGCAATTCACAGGAAGTCCAGCTAATGCTGCTTCCAGTAACTCAGCCAAATTCACTGAATTGAAACCATTCTTACAAACTAAAGCCAGTTTTTTTTTTTAAATAATTTCTGTGAAATATTAATAATTTTGCCATGAAAGTTGTTGATGATTGTTAAAATTGGTGCACATGGCACCAGAAATACCTCAATCCCACAATAAACATTTGATGTGACTGATTTTTGCATAAAAGCTGGTGACACTAGCCATTCCTGGGCTAGTATGGGTTAATTTAGAGAAAATGGATGAAGGACAATGCTATGCTATCACATTAGCTCACAGGTTCACTGGTTAAATGCAAAAAATTATTATTATATGTATAGATAGACCTTGGTGCTGCCTGTTATTATTACCTTGTGCCATACATGATTTCTGGTGAATCTACAAAAATAGCTGCCCTCTCACTCTGTAGTTTCTCTGTTAACCTGGAACCTGCCTGCTTGCTGAGCAGTGGGTCTGGCATATAGCTGTCAATACAAGCAATGAATACATATATATTTTTTTACACAGAAATAATATATACAGCTGGAAGATATATCAGAAGATATTATTTACCTGAGCATTCTTTAATATTTTTATCACAACTAGAAAATGTCCAGAGGGAAAGAGAAAAATGTGTATACACACCTTCACATTCACAGGACTGAAACACTTTCTGCAGGCTTAATCAGAGAACCTAATCTGCTGTAAATAAGTGACTTAAAGGATTCACCTACTATTATAATTAGAAGTAGGTCCTAGTAAAACTTTTTGAAAAATAGTGTTGCATGCGAAATGTATAAATTTGCATAAAACATTTCACAACAAAAGCACTGAAAACATGCATAATACACCGATTGTGTATCTGGTGACTTCTGACCTCATTTAATATGGGTGAATTTTGATGAAAATGTAATTCAGGTGAGAAACTCTATTGGTAAATATGTTTATTGAGTTTCATGAAAATACATAAGATTTTTGGTAAGTCGCGAAGGTGCACCAAAGTTGGGTGACTTCTGACCTTATTAATTATGTGTGGATTTTGCTGAAAATCGAAATTCGGTGAGATATTATATTGATTAACATTTCTGCTGAGTTTGATCAAATTCCATCATATTCCTTGTAAGTTATAATTACTGCAGCGACTTCACAAAGAAGCCTTGTGACCTCATTAAATATGTGGGGAGTAGCACCTGCTACTCTAATATGAAGTAGATCTTTGTAAAACATTTTGAGAAATAAAGTCACATATAAAATGTAAAAAAATTGTAAAAAAGAAACGTAAACAATTAAAAAATCATTCAATTATGACCAAAACCTAATCAGCTGTGGAGACCCAAAAGATGCACCTGCTACTACAATTTGAAGAAGATCCAATGAAAACGTTTAGAGATACCATGTCGCATAAAAATTGTTTATGGACAGATGGACGGATGGATTGAGCTGATCACTATATCCCCTGCTCTGCTGAGGCGGGGAATAACAAAAGCAAAGGCTTATATTAAAGATCAGTCTCAACTTGTAGTGAGAATTAAAAATACCTATCAAAGGTGTCTTATTTCATTTAACTCCACCAGAAACCATGAATCTGATATTTTGTTGTGACTTTGCAACTGGTATGCTAAATATGGAACTGGGTGTAAGACAGGATTATTGGCATTTACCATAAACTTCCTCATTTTGAACAGCTATTTCATCATATTTAAACTAGCTTAGTATGTGCTTGGGGAAAAAAAGCCATGTAGGACAAAACAGGTATTTAAGACCATGCATTAAACAGCAGGTTTAAAACTTTCATACAATTAGGACGGGTAGATATGATGTTCACTTGGATCTTTCACGTTTTTATGAGTACAGGTCACTAGGTTATAATCCTGTACCGAGTGCAAAGCCCTCTTTAATTTTCTGAAAAGTATCTGCCAAGAATTTATCATGATTCCATTTTCCTTTTAAAAAATGGTCAAGAAAAATCTACAAAGGTAAACTAGAGCACCACAAACATGCATAATTTGCTCGTATCTGGTGACCTCTGACCTTATTAAAACTTGTGAATTTTGATGAGAATGTAATTCAGGTGAGAAACTTTTGGTAAATTTGTATAATGAGTTTCATGTAAATCCATAGGATTTTTTGCAAGTCCCCAATGTACCTCCAAATTGCAGTGACCTGTGACCTCATCATACATTTGAATTTTGATGAGAATGGAAATCAGGTGAGAAAGTCCATTGGTAAATACTAATATGTAAAATGAGTTTCATGAAAATCCATAAGATTTTTGGTAAGTTTGACCTCATATAATATGTATGGATCTAGCTGGAATTTGAACTTAGGCGAGATCTTTTATTGATTAAAATTTCTGATTAGTTTGATCAAAATCTTTCATATTCTCTGTAAGAATCGCGGCAAAACTAAAAAGTAGCCAAGTGACCTGTGACCTTATTTAATATGCATGGACGATGCCATAATCTAACCTGGGTAAAATAATCTGTTGGTAAGTACTTATGGTGAGTTTCTGGAAAATCCATCGAAGCCCTGGTAAGTTATCACGGCAACACTAAAAGTTTAACTGATGGACAGACAGTGGGTATACCATAATACTCCAGTCATAATAAGGGCGTAAAAAAAAGGTCTGAAAGTCATTTTGCACATAGTGCATACAAGTCACGCATAGGGCCTTACATGTATTAACTTTCAATTAATTATCACTATTATTTAACCAGTAAAGAAAACAACTGTATAAAAGTATAATGACCTGTGTAATCATTCTGTTAAATTTATATTGAATGTAATAATACAATTGAAACTGTTTGCAAATCAGAAACTGTGACATGGCTGTTTCATAATTAAATCCACAACTTGTTCTGATCATTAAACTCTGCTATCAGGGTCACTCTCTAAATGAAGTTCATGAGCCCTATTCAAATCTTTGACCCATAACTATGTTAATCTGCAAACATACTTTTTTAAACTTGTTTGTAGGAAATGTCTGGACAGTAGCAGCACACCTGGACTAAAACTATAGTACTTTGGACCTCAGAAGTTAGAAATATTATAAGACTTTATGATGTCCAAAGATTTCAAATACCGCACATATGGCATAGAAAATATACATCAAGAAAACAAAGATTATATTCTACAGTACCTGGTGGTATCCCTGAGCATGGACAACAGATGGCGCTCCAGTTCTTCCCTCTGACTTACTTCATGGAACTCTTTTACAATTGATGTAAATCTGGCTTTGCCTGCCACAGTTTTCTTCCATACATGATTCAAGGGTGAATTTGCTAAGCATACAACATCTAAATGAAAAAAAAGTGATCCATCAGCAAAACAATTTAGTCAGGGCACAACTTCATGGGAAAAACTGAACAAGTGACCCATGGGTCATGACGCTCAGCCAACTGACATGTTGACAATATGTCCTTGCACAGGCAACTAATTAAGATAATGTCCAGCCTTTCCTGAGTAATCTGGCAATTTGTGTGTTTTTTGCATTATTTCTGGGGTGCTAAAACATACCCCAAAACTCTGGGACTTGTGCCCTACTTTGGTATCAAAGAGGGGTGTTTAGAAGCACCATAGCTAAAAAAAAATGGGTAACAGAGACCTAATTTCACATTTCCAAGGAGACTTCTCATGGACCTCCCTTGATTTAAAGTAAGAAGATTCCAGGTCCAATGGTTATGATTTGTGCCCTGCTTTGGCTCAAAAACAGAGAAAAAAAATAGTAAAAAAAAAAAAATACAGGTGGTGCCATCAGTCTGCAGAAACTTATGAAACATTCCATGACAAATATCCATGCAAAGAATCATGGTAATTAATGCATTAGTTGTTAAGATACTTTTGTATCAAATTTTTCATTATTCGGGGGGGAGTACTTCAGAGCCCCATCGCTTAAAGAATATGGGTAACAGAGACCTAATTCCAGGTTTCCATGGAGACTTTTAATGGACCTCTCTGGATGTATTGTTAGAAGATTCCAGGTCCAGCGGTTACAATTTGTGCCCTGTTAACAGATGACCACATCTTTAAAGGTGTCAAAAATAGAGAAAAAAACAGTAAAAAATAAATAAAATACAGGTGGCACCATCAGTCTGCAGAAACTGATGAAATAGTCCATGACAAATATCCATGTAAAGAATCATGGTGATCAATGCATAAGTTGTTTAGACACGAGAGCTTTTGTATCAAATTTTTAATTATTCTGGGGGGTATGTCAGAACCCCATAGCTTGAAGAATATGGGTAACAGAGACATAATTCCCGGTTTCCATGGAGACTTTTCATGGACCTCTCTGGATGTAAAGTAAGAAGATTCCAGGTCAAGAGGTTATGATTTGTGCCCTGTTAACAGATGACCACATCTTTAAAGGTCTCAAAAACAGAGAAAAAAAATCGTAAAAAATAAAAAAAAATACAGGTGGCGCCACCAGTCTGCATAATCTGATGAAACACTCCATGATCAATATCTATGCAAAGAATCATGGTGATCAATGCATAAGTTGTTCAGATACTCGAGCTTTTGTATCAAATTTTTCATTATTCTAGGGGGTACTTTGAAGCCCTTATGGCTTAAAGAATATGGGTAACAGAGACCTAATTCGAAGTTTCCATGGAGACTTTTCATGGACCATTCCGGATGTAAAGTTAGAAGATTCCAGGTCAAGAGGTTATGATTTGTGCCCTGTTAACAGATGACCACATCTTTAAAGGTCTCAAAAACAGAGAAAAAAAATCGTAAAAAATAAAAAAAAATACAGGTGGCGCCACCAGTCTGCATAATCTGATGAAACACTCCATGATCAATATCTATGCAAAGAATCATGGTGATCAATGCATAAGTTGTTCAGATACTCGAGCTTTTGTATCAAATTTTTCATTATTCTAGGGGGTACTTTGAAGCCCTTATGGCTTAAAGAATATGGGTAACAGAGACCTAATTCCAAGTTTCCATGGAGACTTTTCATGGACCTCTCCGGATGTAAAGTTAGAAGATTCAAGGTCAAGCGGTTACAATTTGTGCCCTGATAACAGATGACCGCATCTTTAAAGGTCTCAAAAATAGAGAAAAAAAATCTTAAAAAATAAAAAAATACAGGTGGCGCCACCAGTCTGCATAATCTGATGAAACACTCCATGATCAATATCCATGCAAAGAATCATGGTGATCAATGCATAAGTTGTTCAGATAATCGAGCTTTTGTATCAATTTTTTCATTATTCTGGGGGGTATGTCAGAACGCCATAGCTTGAAGAATATGGGTAACAGAGACCCAATTCCCGGTTTTCATGGAGACTTTTCATGGACCTCTCTGGATGTAAAGTAAGAACAGGGATGTGCTCAGAAAAATTTGAGTGCCTGGCAGGCGGGCCGTGCACGTGAAATGGGGCGCGGGCGGGCATATTTAAAGTTAAACTTTCATATTTTATAGACGTGATTCGTGATATTTCAGCTGCATGAATAAATCATTAGTAATACTAAAAGTATTATTAATTTCCAATATGCCGACAGCAATGCCGCCACTGAGAGCAAATTTGATTGTAAAAGTTAAAACACTGTGGTGAACTCATCTGGCAGTTCAGATTTTGTCAGTCAGGATTTGTTGAATACTTCCAAATAATATGGGTATAAGAAAGGACCGTATTCAGTTTTTCGCACTTAAAACCTGATACCAAACATTATATTCCACTTTTCTACGGCAGTTTGGCCTCATTAGGAGCTGTGACCTTACAAATGTATTCGAATATTTACGTCGATCATCAATTATATTCAATCAAACATCGTTTGGTGCGTCATATGATTTCATAGAAGCTGATATCAGCATTAGTCTTTTATACAGATACAAGGTGGCGCTACCATAGCAGCTACGTTCACTTCTTTCGTACCAAATTTTATTCATCAACATTCACTTAATACGGCACATTTTGAAGAGTACCTTCTATTAAATATTCATTTTGGGCGCCACGTGATGTCATCTAGTGTGGAAGACATGCACTTCGATATATTCGACAGGGGTCACTAATTGTAAAACCGGTAAACCGCGAGATAAGCTTAAACGCGTGTATTTTTGTTCATGGCTTCAACAATTTAAAAATATTACTGCCGGGCGGGCATTGACACTTTCTAGCCAAGTGCCGGGCGGCAGGAAAGACTGCCGGGCGCACCCGGCGTGGGCACATCCCTGTTAGAAGATTCCAGGTCCAGCAGTTACGATTTGTGCCTGGTTAACAGATGACCACATCTTTTAAGGTCTCAAAAACAGAGAAAAAAATAGTAAAAAATAAAAAAAATACAGGTGGCGCCATCAGTCTGCATAATCTGATGAAACACTCCATGATCAATATCCATGCAAAGAATCATGGTGATCAATGCATAAGTTGTTCAGATACTCGAGCTTTTGTATCATATTTTCATTATTCTGGGGGGTATGTCAGAACCCCATAGCTTGAAGAATATGGGTAACAGAGACCTAATTCCCGGTTTCCATTGAGACTTTTCATGGACCTCTCTGGATGTAAAGTAAGAAGATTCCAGGTCCAGTGGTTACGATTTGTGCCTGGTTAACAGATGACCACAACTTTTAAGGTCTCAAAAATAGAGAAAAAAAATAAAAAAAATACAGGTGGCGCCACCAGTCTGCAGAATCAGATGAAACACTCCATGATCAATATTTGTGCACAGAATCATGGTGATCAATGCATCAGTTGTTCAGATACTAAAGCTTTTGTATCAATTTTTCATTATTCTGGGGGGGGGGGTATTTCAGAGCCCTATAGCTTCAAGAATATAGGTAACAGAGACCTAATTCCGGGTTTCAACGGAGATTTTTCATGAACCTC
Source organism: Sipunculus nudus (assembly GCA_026874595.1). NCBI lineage: Eukaryota > Metazoa > Annelida > Sipuncula > Golfingiida > Sipunculidae > Sipunculus > Sipunculus nudus. The sequence continues at coordinate 52,625,924 of CM049312.1, forward strand.
TCTGGATGTAAAGTAAGAAGATTCCAGGTCTAGCGGTTACGATTTGTGCCTGGTTAACGGACGGACGGACAGACAGACAGGCAGACGGACGGACTACGGACAAAGAGTGATTGCTAAAGCTCAGATGACTTGCAGTCAGCTGAGCTAAAAACAGTTGTCATTGACAAGCACTTTACCAGGTGTCAAGTTAAGTGACTTGTGTATGGATTGAGTTCAGTAGAAAAAGAGCTCTCTCATATGCTATAAAGGCTTATAATACTATATACATGCGAGAAATTCCAACAATATATAATTACAATACATCATTCCCCTCCCTCATCCCCCCAATAAAGTCCTTGCCTGGGGATGTTGGTTATAAAAACATTTTATAATATAAAAAAAAACAAGGGCTACAGGCCTAATGCAAACCTGTGCAATGGTTTTTAAAGACCTGGGAGATATTGATTATCTCACTGGTAAGAAAAAATTGCAGCGGTACGACTGTGCTGAAACTTTCAGTCTGGGGATACAATGATGTAGCTGTCTGAAGGTGTGCCACATGAGCAAACAAACACCCAGCCTATTAATATTTTACATACAACACATCTGTGTTCATTCATAAAATAGGAACCATTTGCTGCTCCACCTGTGATATCTGAGAAAGTCAATAACAAGAGTAAGTCATATGAAGACATTATTGCCTATATGTGAGTGGGTGTGTATGTGTATGCTTTATAAGGCCTCATGCTGCCTACGACTACAAATCTGTATGTGCTGTATGAAACTCCCTTGTTTCACTTTCAGCAGGCAAATGTAACAGTACTTAATCAGAACTATAAATAAGCTAGACACTGGTCAATTCTGTCCTTATACAGTTCAATCTCTGGATGCCTTTCATTACCTATTCCTTCACACTATCAGTTCACTTTTGCTTTATACAAAAGTGTCCCAGCAAAACCTATCCTAGCACATGGTCTTAGTACCTCCCCTTCAAATGGTAAGCACCTTATGGTTCTGCATGTGGGTACACAGGGTCCATGCGTCACTTTATCATAACAATCCCTTTTGACTGGAGGTCCGATTTTGTGCATGGGCAACAGATCCCCAGCAATTAGTCCAAACATGAAAGTGCATGGTTTATGAGACACCAGTTGTAAGCCTTAAAGAAAATGAAAAATGCAGGTGGCTTTCAAGCTATGTTTACATTAGTCCCCAGTACACTTTTTTATTAATCATGCACAGGAGTAAGCCAAATGTTTTGATACAATATTCTGGCAGGTACTATTTTATTTTAAAGAGAAGACACTTTTTTATGTTAATTCAACATGAATTGGACGTGATTAGGTCCCTTTAAATTATAAGCTCCCAGCCTAGAGACATTACCCCACATTTATGAGATATGTTTGGTGCTAGCTCAGAAGAATGCTGAAGAACTTTACAACTGACCTTTATCAAGGCTCTCAATGTTGTCTCCCCAGCTTGAAAAGTAAGACAGTCTCCAAGAATCACTGCAATACATAACCAAGTCAACATTTCACAAGGTACTGGATTAACCATTTATCTGAATAAACAAATATTATGAATGATCCTGGGAATTTGTAACATTTTATTGCATTAACAATTGGCCCATGATGCTCAGCTGAATTCAAGGACCCTTGAACAATGGGCAATAGCCCTTCGATATAGGTTACAGTGACCTTAATCTACATGTAACTGCTACCATTTATGCCCTCCTGACTAATTTAGTGTTAAGACCAAGTTGTTTCACACAGCTTGTAGAAAATGAGTCAGAATGACACATCAGGTTTCCAAGGAGATTTTTAGGGACCTCTCTGAAAGTCATGTATGAGGATTTTAGGCCAAATGGATACAATTTGTGCCCCACCTGACTCACTTGGTGCTCATGTTTTCTCCCCTAATTTACAAAATATAGTTAACCATGACCTAATTTCAATTTTCAGAGGATATTTTTCATGGAACTCTTAGGATATCAGTTAGAAGATTCTAGGTCCAACACTCATGATTTGTACCCTGTTAATGGACAACTGCTTCATTTGAAGTTCTCAAAAATAGACATAAAAATGTGTAAAAAAAAGTCCAAACTAGAATGGCTCTGTTTCTGCAGTGCAAAACAGATATATGTCTCCCCCCTAAGATTCAACCCATAAGGGGTAAAATATTCAATATCTCAAAACAATAAATCTAGATCTCAGCAGATTAGACTTTGAAGGTCAAGGTCACTGCTTTCGAACTCTGATGACATTTTGGCAGAAAAACTGGAGTGTCAAATTTTAAAGAAAAATCTTCAGTTCTTGCAAAGTAATTGGGGTCACAATAAGCCTAGAATTGCATATGTTTTGACCTTGAAGATCAAGGTTCAAGGTCACAGGATATCTATCACATCCAAGATTTTGGTAGGAACAATGAGTGTTTCAAATTTTGGAGGAAAATATGCAACTCTTCAAAAGCTATCTCGTCAACAAGACAGGAACTATAATTCCACTGAATTGACCATGAAGATCCTGGTAAAGGTCCCCAGGTTTCAAACTTGTCTGAGAGCTTGGTAGTAAAACAATTTGTTGTACCAAATTTGAGGACAAAATTGGAAATACTACAAAAGTTATGGGGTTCATAAAAATGTTACATTTCAGGAATTTTTACATTGAAGAGAAAGGTCAAGGTCACCAGGTTTTGAACTTGTCTGAGAACATGGTAGGAACAATTGGTGTACCAAACTTGAGGACAAAATGTGGAATACTTCAAAAGTAATGGGGTTCACAAAAATGTCATATTTCTGCAGATTTGATCCTGAAGATGAAGGTCAAGGTCACTGTTTTTTTAACTTGTCCTTGATTTTAGTAGGAACAATTGCTGTACCAAATTTGAGGACAAAATGTTTAGTACTTCAAAAGTTATGGGGTTTAAAACATTTTACATTTTGGCAGATTTGACCTTGAAGATGATGGTCAAGGTCACTGGTTTTCGAACTCCGTATGAATTGAGTGTTTAAAATTTTGGCAGAAAATATGCAGACCTTAAAAAGTTAAAGCATTTACAAGATATCCTACAGATGAGGACATCAATGACAGAAGATGGCACTGAAAACAACATGCCTCAGGGGGGGGGGGGGGGTTTAGCCACCAGTCTACAGGAACTGATGAAGCACTTCATGATAAAAAAATATAAGCTCAAAGAATATTGGTAACAGAGACCTAATTTCCAGTTTCCAAGAAGATTATTCATGGACCTTCCTAGATTTGAAGTGAAAAGATTCCAGGTCCAGCGGTTAAGATCTGTGCCCTGTTAACAGATGACAGTTTCATTGCAGGTCTCAAAAAAGAGAAAAAAATTAATGAAAATTGGAAAAAATACAGGTGGTGCCACCAGTCTGCAGGAAGTGATGGAACATCCCATGATCAATATCCATGCAAAGAATCATGTCGATCAATGCATTAGTTGTTCAGTTACATAAGCTTTTGTATCAAATTTTCCATTATTCTGGGGGGTACTTCGGAGCCCCATAGCTCAGAGGTTATGGTTAACAGAGACCTAATTTCAAGTTTCCAAGGGGAATTTCCATGGGCCTCCCTGCATGTCAAGAGTGAAACCTAATTTCAGGTGTCCATGAAGACTTGTCATTGACCTCCCTGGTTGTCAAGTATGAAGATTCTAGGTCAAACAGTGCCTTGTTAACAGATGACTGCTTCATTTGAAGGTCTCAAAAATAGAAAAAAAATATGTGAAAATTCTAAAAATTACAGGTGGGGCCACTAGTCTACAGGAACTGATGAAGCACTCCATGATCAAAAAGCAGGCAAAGAATCATAGCAATTTATTAAGTAGATATTCAATTACAGAAGCTTTTGTATCACTTTTTTAATTATTCTGGGGGTACTTACAAGCCCAATAGCTCAGAGGATATGGGTAACAGAGACCTAATTTCAGGTATCGATGAAGACTTTTCATTGACCTCTTTACATGATAAGTTAGAAGATTCAAGGTCAAACGTTTGTACTGTGATGATTTGTGCCCTGTTAACAGATGATGCTTTATTTGAATGGTCTAAAAAAAAAATGCTTGAAAATTCTGTTAAAATACAGGCGGCGCCACCAGTCTGAAGGAACTGAAGAAACAGTCCATGATCAGTAAGCATGCAAAGAATTATGGTGATCAATGCATTAGTTATTCAGATACTGGAGTGTTTGTATCCAATTTTTATATATTCTTATGAGTACTTTCGAGCCCCATAGCTTGGAGGAAATAGGTAACAGAGACCTAATTTCAGGTTTCCAAGGATATTTTTCAATGACCTCACTAGATGTCAAGTATAAAGATTCTAGGTCCAGAGGTTATGATTTGTGCCTTGTTTACAGATGAGGCTTTATTTGAAGGTCTCAAAAATAGAGAAAAAAATGTGTGAAAATTAAAAAAATTACAGGTGGTGCCACCAGTCTGCAGGAACTGAAGAAACAGTCCGAGATCAGTATGCATGCAAAAAATCATGGTGATCAATGCATTAGTTATTCAGATCTTCTTTTGTATCAAATTTTGAATTATTCTGAGAGGTACTTTTGAGCCCCATAGCTCTGAGAATATGGGTAACGGAGACCTTATTTCACATTTCCACAGAGATTTTTCATGGACCTCCCTTGAAGTCAAGTTAGAAGATTCCAAGTCCAGCGGTTAAGATTTGTGCCTTGTTCACATTACAACTTCTTTGAAGGTCCCAAAAATAGAGAAAAAAAATTGTAAAAATCGAAAAAATATATATAGCACCACCAGACTGCAGAAATTAATGAAACATTCCATGATCAATATCCATGCAAAAAATCATGGTGATCATTACAATAGTTGTTCAGTTACTTGAGATTTTGTATCAAATTATCCATTATTCTTGAGGGTACTTCGGAGCCCCATAGCTCAAAGGTTATGGGTAACAGAGGCCTTATTTCAGGTTTCCAAGGAGACTTTTCATGGGCCTCTCTGCATGTCCAGAGAGAAGATTCTAGGTCTAGTCTTTACGATTTGTGCCCTGTGAACAGATGACTGCATCTTAAGAGGTCTCAAAAATAGAGAAAAAAATCGTAAAAAATTGAAAAAATACAGATGGTGCCACCAGTCTGCAGAAACTGATGAAACACTCCATAAGCAATATCCATGCAAAAAATCATGGTGATCAATGCATTAGTTGTTCAGATACTTGAGCTTTTGTATCAAATTTTCCATTATTCTGGGGGGGGGGGGTATTTCAGAGCCCCATAGCTCAAAGAATATGGGCAACAGAGACCTAATTTCAGGTTTTCAAGGAGATTTTTTATGGACCTCCCAGGATGTTAAGTAAGAAGATTCCAGATCCAGCGGTTATGATTTGTGCCCTGTTAATCTCTGGCCGGCCGGCCGGACGACTGACAAAGAGTGATCGCTAAGGCTGAGATGACTTTTAGTCAGCTGAGCTAAAAAGGAAGATACCCCATGTACTCATGTGATATATTTTCTACCTTACTTTTCAGGATTCTGTGAAAGAAATTTAATTGCTCCTATCACAAATATTTATAGGAAGGTTCTGTTCAGTGGCCAATTTGGTAGACATCTTCATTTTTGCTTTATATAATTTTCATTATTTGTAACTAGACATCTTAGATATCATACAAAGTCAAATGATCCCACTGTTCAGTGAAATAATGGCATGAGTAATTGATGAGGTTTGTTCTTTCTTTGTCAAAGTTGTTTCCATAAAAATTAAGTAATCAATCATTTTTTTTCTATTCAGACTTGACTTGGGATACTTTTGTCCTAAGACGACATTCAGGGCGAAAACAAATATTAATCAGAGTATCATTTATTTTGCAGGGTTTGAAAGGTGTTTGTGTGAAGGTATCATTTATTTTGCAGGGTTTGAAAGGTGTTTGTGTGAAGGTATCATTTATTTTGCAGGGTTTGAAAGGTGTTTGTGTGAAGGTATCATTTATTTTGCAGGGTTTGAAAGGTGTTTGTGTGAAGGTATCATTTATTTTGCAGGGTTTGAAAGGTGTTTGTGTGAAGGTATCATTTATTTTGCAGGGTTTGAAAGGTGTTTGTGTGAAGGTATCATTTATTTTGCAGGGTTTGAAAGGTGTTTGTGTGAAGGTATCATTTATTTTGCAGGGTTTGAAAGGTGTTTGTGTGAAGGTATCATTTATTTTGCAGGGTTTGAAAGGTGTTTGTGTGAAGGTAAATGTGTTCTCTTTTCATCAAGGGAAGAACGTGAATTTTTAAATTTAGAGAAAGAGTTTTAATGAAGTAGAATAAGGCTTTGCTATTGGGTTCTGTCAAATAATGTATCCTTTTGATTAATCTAAGTCTGGGCGGATATTCTCAATATACATTAGGCTGCTTTCAGATATTTTTAACCTTCTAATCTTGCTATAGAAACTGACACTTAGATGATACAAGCGCATCCAGTGTTTAGAACAATATTAAAGTTCTGTGTAGCAACCCTGGAACTTTATGTGAAATTTATCTCTGCTGTTATAAATGATCTTCTTCAAACATTTGATCCTTAAAAAGTTTGGATATTCTTTAAAAAATAAAATTTTTAATAATAAACTTTCAACATATGCACAAATGCAATATGTATATATTTCGTTCCATTCAACATGTATAATAAATATTAATCTTCACAATCTTTCACATGATGTATACACTGAGAGAACTCACCTCTTTTCGAGTAAGACCAGCTGAAACTCATTATATTGGTCCCTTTGTTGTTCTAGTTCTGACAGCAAAGTTTCAGCTTTCACATCAGATGTAATGAAGTCATTGACCAAGTGTCCTGTACAATTGAGAACAAATAAAACAAACTGATCACTCAAAGTGCTGATCACTCAAAGTGCTGATCACTCAAAGTGCTGATCACTCACAGTGCTGATCACTCACAGTGCTGATCACTCACAGAGCTGATCACTCAGTGCTGATCACTCAGTGCTGATCACTCACAGTGCTGATCACTCAGTGCTGATCACTAAGTGCTGATCACTCTCAGTGCTGATCACTCTCAGTGCTGATCACTCACAGTGCTGATCACTCACAGTGCTGATCACTCAGTGCTGATCACTCAGTGCTGATCACTCACAGTGCTGATCACTCACAGTGCTGATCACTCACAGTGCTGATCACTCAGTGCTGATCACTCAGTGCTGATCACTCACAGTGCTGATCACTCACAGTGCTGATCACTCACAGTGCTGATCACTCACAGTGCTGATCACTCAGTGCTGATCACTCAGTGCTGATCACTCTCAGTGCTGATCACTCTCAGTGCTGATCACTCTCAGTGCTGATCACTCCCAGTGCTGATCACTCAGTGCTGATCACTCAGTGCTGATCACTCACAGTGCTGATCACTCACAGTGCTGATCACTCACAGTGCTGATCACTCAGTGCTGATCACGCAGTGCTGATCACTCAGTGCTAATCACTCAGTGCTGATCACTCAGTGCTGATCACTCAGTGCTGATCACTCACAGAGCAAAAATAAAGGTAAGTTGGTCATTCAAAGGTGAGGAGGTGGGTGTATACCACAGACAATGTCATCCAACTCTGCCTCCTGGTCTGTCAGACGAGATCATTCTTGTGGCTTTTTTGGGTTCCCTGGGGAGCATACAACCCAAGCAGCCATATCAGGTGCTAGAAGGTTATTCATTCTACATTTGTCTGCCATCCATGACCAGTACCCATTCACTTTGGGGTCGGAGACCGCACCCTTGTGGTAAAGACTTTGGCTAGGAGTCTCAGCACAGACTTCAGAACAAGAGAAAAACCCACAACTCTGCAGTCACCAATCGAGTGCCCTATCCATTATGCCACCAAGCTCAACAATTAGGTGAAAATTAAGGTAAACTGGTCACCCAAAGTGCAAAAATTGTAAGTACTATTTTAGCCTATAATAAGATAGGCTTGTCACTGATAATTTTAAAATTAAGATAAGCTGGTAAGTGATAAAATTAAGGTGAGTGTGAAATTTATATACACTGTTTGGCTGCGGTCCCCCTAAACTACTATCACCAGTGTGATAATTTTATGATAATTTAAATCAATACATTTTACCAATTGTCATGAGATATTATAAGGTGATCAGTCCTATGGAATGAAACAGGTATTTAGCAGATTTCTGTGCAGGATAACTTTTTAATTACAATTTAGTTTATTATTTAACTGCCAGCCCTTTGGTAAGTGTTTACTGAGAATTCTTTAATAAGCATGTTCATACATTTGATCAGGTTTATTGACAGACACAGATATACTAATTACTTACGGTTTAGACATAGGTATCCACAGGAGGGCAAGAAAGGTGTTGAATGTATGACACAATATGTCTTGTATTAGTGTTGTAAGTTTTCTCAATTGCAATTATTATTATTTCGGGGAAATGTATAATTAAGTATACTGGTAACTGAACTGGTAACTTAATGTCAGAGCTATAGAGAGGAGAGTCAGATAGTTTAGAGTCAGGATAAAAATAGAGAAGAGACAGGAATAAGGACAGGAGTTAACACAGAAAGAGACAGAGAGAACAGAAACAGTTAAGAGGAAAATAGGGCAAACTATCAGAATATATTTTGAATAATAGTTATTTTTAAATTTGACTGAATAAACCTGGAAGTAAATTACACCTGGACTAAAGTATTCTTCTATCTGAGAAAATCAGCAACCTGTGAAAGAAAGCACTTAAAAGACTGGACGGTGATAGAACTTTTGTACTCTTTACTTCCATAGCTTATTCTTCTTTTTCGGATTGTTTATATTAGATATTGTAATATCTAATGACAATTGGTAAAATGTAATAAATTAAATTCTCATAAAATTATCACACTGGTGATACTACTGCCCCCCCCCCTATTGAAAGTACATTGTGTAGACTGTTTTGCTGTGGTCCCCCGATTGCAGTTGCATTATGTTCACTGTTTGGCGGTGGTCCACCCATTGTAACTGAATATTGTGCAGTTTCTCCAGGCCCCCTTTTGAAGGTGTGCTATGTTCACTGTTGAGCTATGGTCCCTCGATTGCAGTTGCATTATGTTCACTGTTTGTCTGCGGTCCCCAAATTGTAACTGCATTATGTACACTGTTGGCTCTGGACCCCCCCCCCTTTATTCCCTTTGTAAATTTGTTATATTCAATGTTTGGTCCCATATTGCAGGTGCATTATGTTCACTGTTTGGCTGTTTTCACTAATTGTAAGGACATTATGTTCACTGTTTGGCTGTTTTCACTAATTGTAAGGACATTATGTTCACTGTTTGGCTGTTTTCACTAATTGTAAGGACATTATGTTCACTGTTTGACAATGGTCCCCTCCTGTGGGTGAATTATGATCACTGTTTGGCTGTGGATCCCCCTATTGCAGTTACATTATGTGCACTGTTTGGCTGTGGTCCACCAGTTGTAGGCGTGTTTTGTCCACTGTTTGGCTGTGGTCACCCTATTGTAGCTGCATTATTTTCACTGTTTTGCTGTGGTCCAGTCCTGTTTATTCAGTATGTGCATAGTTTGGCTGTGGTCCTCCTTCTGTTGAAGCTTTAATGACATTATTTGGCTGTGGTCCCCCTATTGTAGGAGAATTATGTACCTTGTTTGGGTGTGTCCCCCCTCCCATCGGTACATTATGTTCACTGTTAAGCCATGGTGCATTATATACACTGTTTAGCTATGGTCTCCCTATTGGACTACTGCATTATGTTCACTGTTTGGCTTTGACCCCTTCCTGCAGGTGCATTATATTGGTCCATCTGGTTCATTCCTATAGGAGTGCCTGCTGCATATTGCCAGCAAGTTGCTGGTAGATCTTTTATCAATGAACAATCTTACTGACACACCTGTAATTTACTGGGACTGCTATTGCAAAGGCTTCATATCTCGTGCAGCAATCAACAAGAAGAACAATGACTGGCTGACATAGCAAGTACTTATCAGGTAGAGTAAGCATACACATACCATGTCCAACTTGTATGATAGCTGGTATCAATGTCTTTCACATACTTTTTTCACATTCATATTTATTCCACCAACAACTATACATAGTCATTTATTTTGAGGACAAGTATTCTTGATCTATAGACATCCTGTGTATGTATTTATATTCTTAAATACTTCTCTTATTTATTTGGATTATATAAAATTTATTTACAAGAGAATTTCAATTTACAGAACAGGCATGCCCTGTAAATACTTGATTTACTGAAGAGTTGAAATCATAACTAATAGGAGGTACAGCCAGTATAACCATTAAAGAATGAACACAAGACTGAAGAGACCATTCATAGATAAGATAAGGCCTTTGATAAAGGCTGCACATAGATCCAGCCTAGTTGCACTGCAAATATTCAGGGCAAGTGCATTTAAACAAACTCTGCATAAAGCAAGACATGAGCTCTAGTTCCAATGTGTGTCTAAAATTTAAGAACACTTTCATTCTATTTATTAAACCAGAGAAAATGGCCTATGATGAGTTTTATAATGGCACAATTTGTCTAACTGATGGACACATAAATAACAAGCAAAGATGACAAAGGTCCTGCATTATTACCTATCTAATCAAACATCATGGTTTTTTTATGTTTGATGTTCAGGCTGTACCTGATAATTACAATGATCATTTGAAAAAAAATATTCTTCATACATTGGGCCAAAAAAATAAAAAGGTAAGGTCCTCAGGCACTTTTTTTAGAAATAATTGCGGGTAGGAGGTATTTTGTTTTTGACATTTTTTGTATGTTTTGATAAAAATGTCATATGATCAGGGAAAAGCATGAAAAGAACAGTTTTTTCTGCTAAACAGGTAAAAACACTGCATTATAAAGGAAATTGTATCAAATTGTATTATTTCTCTTCTTGTAGGATGAAAATAAAAAAATAAGTTTGAACCAGGGGGTTAAAGTTGATGCGATCAGTGCCTGAAAACCATACCTTTTATTTTTTTGGCCTTACACTGCAGTATTACAAGAGAACTTAAATGACGGGGATCTGACTTGTTTACACACCAGAAATCATCAGACAGGGACCTGTAATCATCAGGTTATGTATCAGATAAAACTCACCTCTGCCCTTTTTATCCATGAATAACACAGGTTGGAGAATATTGAGTAGAACTCCTATTCTTCCCTTAGTAGACAAACCCAGCCATGTACCCCCTGGTGGTCTTCCCGGCTGACCATCCAAACCTTCAAATGAAGACAAAATGATCACTGTTTACAAGTTGTTTAGATGAAGTAGTCTGATTCTCTCAGTTTTACAGCTGGAAATTCAATCATCTGATGGGATTCTGATTCAACAAGAACTGATCATCCAAAAGGGGTTTTGAACATCACAGGCACTTACCATCTCTATCCTGAAAGCCCTGATGATTACAACATGACAACCCCTTAGATGGGACTATAAGGGTGCTTTTCCATGTGCGCGACAGAAACTGCCACGCGTCAAACGCATGCGTTTGCCGCGCGGCCAGTCCTTTTCCATGTGAGCGTTTTGTATGCGTTTGCCACGAGGCAATCGCATGCCTTCCTGACACTGAACGGACTTCAACATACGAGTACGGGGAAATCCCACATGTGACATCATTAAGGCGGAATTCCCATGCATTTGCGGTGCGGCAAACGCAGAAATCCAGCACTGCTGGATTCCAAAACTGACGCGTGCGTTTGCCGCGCGGCAATCGCATACATGGAAATAGTACATGGCTTTATAACTGGTTGGATTTTCACCGCGCGGCTGCCGCGCGGCAAATGCTTGCAAAACGCGTACATGGAAAAGCACCCTAATTTAGCTGGTTTCATTGCTATGTGATGTTTAATCTTATCATTCACTGCAATATAGCTAGCATTAATGTACACAAGTGACATTCTCATTCATTAGTCTTGTTACTTTTATTCAGACTATCATGTTCCTAGTCTTACAACAGCTGACCATGAAAATGAACCAGAGAACATAACAATGTGTATGTTATGTTTATTAATTACTGACTATTTTAGCAAATGTGGTCATGTTAGCCCAGTATGACACAACATCTATATGTTCAATTGTATGTCACAGTGTGAAGGTAATAGTTTTCACAGTTTTAATGGTGAAAATAATGCATATGGTCATGAGCTTTAAGAAAAGAGGTCATGGTAAAACAGATTCATGTATTGCATGATTTCTATCCATCTGATAGGTATCTGGGGTAGAAAAATGGCAGCTATAATGGTTACAAAATGTGTCATGCTGGCTGATTAGTTGGACAGGCAATGGACAAAGACCAAAACAGACTTTGGCTGGGAGATGTATAATCTAAGACCAGTAACGCATTGTTTATCAGAAGTGGATCTGTTTTCTGAAAACAAGGAACCCATGGGTCTCAGTGCTCAGCTGAAGTTTGAAATTTTTGCAAATGCAAATATGCAAAATATTCTATTGTGGTGTTTTTCATATATATAAGCATATGAGAAGCTAAGAGGAAAGGGGCCCTCCTACTTGGTTATATTAAAGTTTTAAATACAGTGAACTCCCGCATGACGACCACCCCGTTAACAAGACCACCCCACTAACACGACCACTTTTCTCAGTCCCAGAATTGTCTTATGTAAATTATCATATAAAAAACTTCGGTAACACGACCACCCCGCTATCACGACCAACGACTACCTTTTTTGGTCCCGACCTTCAGATTAGCCCCCGTATCACGACCACTGGTCGGTGATGACTGCGGCCCGTTGAACAGGGGACACGCTCACCGCCCAGCTTGGACTTGGATAATAGCCTGTAATTAATTAGCCGGATCTCGACCACTGGCCCGTGACGACCGCAGCCCATTGAGCAGGTGACATGGACTTAGATATTAGCTTGTGATTAATTAGCTGGACAATCGTCTGTTTGGCCATAGTTAGGCCTGTTTATAATGCCGCCCAAACTATACACATCAATAGGTATTGGACTCCCTGGTCCGTTACCATGTGTTGAGTATGGCTGTTATAATAGCATTTAACATACTGATAAAAAAAGGAGTTTGGCAAACATAATTGACACCACACGCATATATTCAGGTGAGTAAAGTAAAACTGTGAAAAATCACATTTCAATGATCAAGCAGGAACCATATCAATAACACTTTGTGTTATTGAAGTGATTAATTTGTTCTCACTACATGTTAAACATCAGGTCATCTTTGTGTTAAGACCAATGTTGTAAGAATGACTTCAACGCCAACTATTTGTTTCATTTGTGTGTTTGTTATTTATTTTTCTTTATATTTTAAATCTTAAACTAAACAGGGACAACCACTTAACATTTACTTGAAATTTCCACATTATCGCCTGCGTTACTTTTGGCAGACTAATGTACAAGCATCCCGCTAACAGGACCACCCTGCTAACACAACCATTTTGCCTGGTCCCGCAGGTGGTCGCGTTAGCGGGGTTTTACTGTATATGATTGCAAAAGGGTCATGAAGAAAAACAGTAGAAGTTTTGAGATACTGTGGTGCATATGAAAAATTTACAGATGGACAGGCAAGTGGACAGAATGGACTAATACCTTTATTTCAATTCCAAGGAATAATGCATTTAAGTTTATATATAAGCCTATTTTTTAGCATATCCACTTTTTCCATTTATAGTTTTTTATCTGATTCATTTTTTATAAAGTTTTATAAATTTGTAATAAATAAATCTGAAAATATAAGTAAAAATATCAGAATTCCAAGTTGCAATCATTATATATCAAGAGTGAGCTCATATTGGGTCATATTATGCATACACATATATTTTATTATTTAAATCACAAATGCTTAAACTGAATTTAAAAGAAAATAATTCCACAACATGGCATCTTTAAGGTTATCCCTTGAAACACTATTGAAAAGTTTAGCACATTGGAGCTTTCAATACATGCTTGATTTTATTCACTGAAATAAAATAAAAGATTCAGTAAATTTGATAAAATAAAATCATCTTTTCAAATAAAGTATATACACTGTTGGTTGAATGAGTGACAAACAATATCATTGTGCTAATTACTATCTCAGCTATAATTTATTACTGGAATAAATAGTCAATTTCGCACCTGGTGAAGTTTTTACTCTTCTGAAGTAAGGAATTACTTATCTGATTAATATCCACACTTCCATAGCAATACACCACTTTGTGGACACAATAAAATTTGCACTTCAATCATTATAATCCTGGTGGTACAATACAAAATCTAAAATTTAGCATAGCCAAGAATAACAATGAATAAAATACAAAAAATTATAACATTCATCTAGTTAATGCACCATCTGGGGGAGGGGGGGGGGGAGTGCAGGGCAGAGGGGAAGCCTGTTAGTAGTAGCCAAGCTGAGCCAAGGCAAGCTGCCTGGGGTAGGTTACATAATTCAAGTGAAGGCTGTACTACTAGGTGGACTAGATGTAAACAGCACTTGACATGGTGTATCAAAACTTGAATAAATGCTACACTTTTCAATCAATTCCTTTGAAATTTCAGATTTTAAAAGATTAAATCCTTATGTATATATGCTGTGAAAATTAAATCAACAGTGCTTACAGGAAAAAAATGTGCCTTTGCCAAAGTTGGACAAAATTTAGGGATTGATTTTTTTATACATGCTAATAACTTGAAAAATTTTCAAAATTCAGATCTAATTTTGACTTATAGTCAACTGAGCTAAAAACAGTTTTCTTATTGTGTAGCAGGTGAAAAGTTGTTGTATAGTAGTTTTTAACTTATCACTTACTCATTTACCTTATCATGATACATTACCTCCACAGATGTGGTTAGAGTCTGACAGGTAATTTCACATTTGCTTGCAAAATTTGACAGGATGAAAAAAGGACACAACAGATGATCCTTCAGAAACCCAGTGTGTACACAGACTGACTTACCTGCTATACAGTGAGGGTAGTCCTCCAGGAAGGCCGCTGGTATCGTTGGTCTGTTATAATACTCATCTCTGTTACTGGCCAGGATCACCTCATACTCACCAGGTCCAGCATGTTTGTTAATGTACAGGAATAGCATGCACATGGCTTCAGTCTTCAAATCTGAAGTAACAACAAAGTGTATTTTTTTATACTGATATTACAACTACTTGGTGGATATTTTTCAAAAGAAAAATAAATATTACAGGTGCCCAATCACCTAGCCTTGACAAAAACTACTCAGTAGCCTAATGTCAGAGGCCCTATCTGGCACTACCAACCACCTGCCTTTTAAAAAAGAATTTATGTAATTTCTAGCTGCCTCTGTGTATGTATTAATGATCTTAGGGTAATTTTGGTTGTGAAAAGTTCTTATAATGCCTTTGTGAGGAGTGTACAAACTTGTTTATCAACAACATGTTTGTTAACACTCCGATGTTGACAAATGGGTAAAAACATGTAACCTAGGGTAGTAGGTTGCATATATGCGGAGGTAGAAAAGTAACTTGTTGCAAAACGTCATTTTCAAAGCTCTGGCTTATCTGACTTGCTGCCAGATACCCTTGTTGATTTTGTTTTGAATGTTTTGGCAGGCCCCTACATATTATAAACACGTTGATATAAACAAATCAAGCAGTCTGTGTGCGGTGATATCCACGTTTTCTGGCCTATTTTTATAAAAAGCTCCAAGGGATTACCTTTAGTTTATAAAGGTCTGATAGGTGATTGGGCCCCTTTAAAAGGTTTATTGTAAAGGGAAACTTGGTTTAATGCATATGCCTAATTTACAAAAAAAAAAAAGAGTCACATTATATATTTTGCAATATTTAAGAAATCCAATTCATAAATTATCTGAGAAAACAGACCATGCAACACATTTCAGACCCATACATGGCAGTCATGGTCATAGTTCACATGCATAAACAGCCATATTTGACTCCGGCTGATTAGATAATTTACGAACTCAAAACGCATAATCAGTAAAATAAAGATGGAATCTTATGCAGAGACACTTTCTATTGGCCAAATCATGAATCATGATCGATTATCCATAATGAAATAATTAACAAATCTTTAATGTCATATTAGGTTCCATTTCCCATGTGTTGCCGTTAAAGATTTGGTACAAAACATATCATGGAAGGTGAATCCAACAACATCAGACTAACATCAAGAAGAAAATTGTTTCTGATATTCCATTAGACATTACAGGTCTGAAGTTGGTATAAAGGGAGAAAATGTGAGAGACTGATTAGCATCATTTTATATGAAAGCATTTGCAAACAGAACCTTCATTCAAACAGAAGTTCGTAATGTAATCTAACAGAGGAAGAAGATTAGATGCAAATATAATGAGACTAGACAAAAGAATTCAATACAAACTACAAAATTTTTAACAAATCAAATTTCAAATCCATCATCTCAATGATAAGCAGTCTTTTTCATTTTATTTCTATAAAGGCAGCAACATTTGGGCTGACATAAAAATGGAGTTGAATGTTATAACCTGTGGACTCATGGTATAAATTATACCTGCAAACCATGCACAAAAGGAGGAATGCTCTACCTGTTTTGTCATACTAATCAAGTCATCAATGATCAACACACAGACTAAATTTCACATTCTAGGGCAATCTATAAAGCCATTGCTCAGAAATCTGACTTTCAATAACAGATATTTGACAACAACTGCAATACAGGAATCACTTGTTGACACAGGACTGCTAATATTTCTAGCTCAGCCTTGTGAATATTAATGGTATCACAGGGACTTCATACAACTATGTATGATATAGGCTTAATTACAAATACAAAGAATTCAGCTATATGCTTCAAAGACATAAAATAACCTTATGTCATAAGTACTTCTTACAAAGTAAATCAAAATGACTAAAGCCAGCCTTACATCACAAGGACTTTAGCTAGCCCTATATCAAAAGGACTTCAGCCAGCCTTACATTACAAAGACTTCAGCTAGCTCTACATCAAAATGACTTCAGCCAGCCTTATATCACAAGGATTTCAGCCAGCCTTACATCACCTAGGACTTCACCAGCCTTACATCACCCAGGACTTCAGCCAGCCTTACATAACAAAGACTTTAGCTAGCTCTACATCAAAATGACTTAAGCCAGCCTTACATCATAATGACTTCAGCCAGCCTTACATTATAAGGACTTCAGCCAGCCTTATATCACAAGGATTTCAGCCAGCCTTAGCTCACCTAGGACTTCAGCCAACCTTACGTCACCTAGGACTTCAGCCAGCCTTACATCACCTAGGACTTCAGCCAGCCTTGCACCATAAGGACCTCAACCAGCAAGCCAAGCCTTACATCACAAGGACTTCAGGTAGCCTTACACCCTAAGGACATTATTACCTTACTACATAAGGAAGACTTATTGACAGTTATTGTACTTTATATATGTAGGCCTACATCACAAAGACTCCAACAGCTCTCCATCACATCAATGGCCATGGCTTGCAATGGATCAAGGCTTATGTTTAACATTCATAGTTAATTTGAACACCAAAAACATGAAGTGACAAATAAATACAGTATTTCTAAAAAAACTCAACAAGCTCAAATGAAGAAAAACATGCAGAAGACAGAAATGCAGGGGTTCAAACTGTAACCATCATTCAAATCATGGTTGTTGGCAGAGGTCATTGATTCATAGTTTTATGCCTACTTCTAGTAAGTTAATAACCTGTAGATAATGAATTATAACCTTTAACATGATCTCTGTAACTGGGACCTTAGATAATAATAGAAATATGCATTTTCCAGATTTTACCTATACAAAAAACTGATAACAATAATATTAACACTAACCTTTATACAGAATTTATAATTTGCACAGCCTTTTACATCTTGGCCGCAAGTTGGAACTGCAGCATATGCGTTGCAATTTGTTGTCCTTAGTCTGTAAGCAGTCTGACAGGTCCACTCAAATGATTAGTGGTTTATCAAGTAAAACAAACTTTGACGATTGATACGATTGAAGCAATACTTTCAATAAAGGAGGGAACTGGTTTATGTGAATTGCACTCGACATGTCCATACCTCCTCACAATACTTTGTAGACTTGTAAGTGGTCATGTCTTAAAATAAAGTATCCTCAGTCTGATGCTGAAATAAGCACAATACCAGCAAACTGGCCATGGCCACATGCATGACCTTTTTACCCTATGTCATACACAGCTAGGGTAGCACTTTAAGTGCACAATTAATATTGTGATTTATCATGGACTGTGCCTTTGCCAGAAAACCTTGGAACCTGGTGCCCCCACCCCCTTGTGAGACTGGCCATTAAATTTTTAAATATAAATTGCAAAATCACCATTTCCAGTAGTGCAGCATAACCACTGTAGTGACTGTACTTCAATGTTTCGAGTAATTGGACATCATCAAATTATTTCTTGGCTGCCACATCATCAGACATTGATGGAGTATACACTTGGTGTGGTTTCATACATTTACCGGTACACAGTGTCACTCCCCACTGTATGTGCGGTGAAATTTGTTTACTTGTAATAAAATTGGTTGAATGCATTTCAATGAATGCACGGTATTCCAGGCAGCTAGTCTGCAGTCATGCAAGTTAATTAGCATTTGCTTCAGAGGTTTATAAATAAAGTAATTAATAAATTTGGTTCCTTTGACAAATAACTGATCGTCCCAAAAAGAAGAGTGATTAACAGACTGAAGACTATACATCTGATATATTAATGACGACCCCGTGGTCACGTCCGTCCCGAGGTGAAAATAGAGCAGCAGCGCGAGCCATATTGAGGCGAAGCTGAAGTCGTGCAGTCCTTGAACGATAGTAGAAAGCGAGGAAGGCATAGCAGAGAGCGAGCGAGTAGGCATAGCAACGGATGAGAAGGATGAAGTTGGATGGTCCCGGTACAGCGGCGTGGTCACTCCGGGGACTGTTCCCGGCCAGCGGTGGTTTCGCCCCTTCAGCTTGAGCAATCACTGAGCTTCCTTCGTTTGACAACCATCCTAACAAGGGTAACCACATTTTGTGGCTCTCTCGTTGGAGTCTGCATGGAATGCAATGCTCACATAAGTGAGTGATTGTGGGTCACTGTAAAGAGAACTGCAACATTTACTGGCAACACCTTGTTATTACCTGTGAACAGGAGCTCCTAGTGACATGACATTTGAAAGGTCAAAGGTAACGATGTTCTCGCGAGTGAAAAGTAGTCTCTTCCTCAAACGCCAGATGGCGCTAGCCCCCAGTGCCAGTTGATTGATCCAGCCCTAATCGTCCATCTCGGCCGAGGCCATATCAGCACGACCGTCGTGCTGATAAGAAGTACAATCCACACGACAGCCTCTCATATTAAAATCTTTATAATTTTTTTATTAAAACCTTTTATTATTATAACTTATTATATATATATATTGTCTGTGTGATGCATATGAAATATATTAGTCAAGTGCAAGTTTTCACGAAATAAGGTATTATGCTTCTAGTAGATGTTCATTCTAAACCAAGATTAGATATGTAATATTTCATAGTTAACTCAGAAAGTCTATATTCTACTTATAGATATATTTCATTTCCAGTATATAAATATATTAAAATGTGAATATGGAGGGGGGGGGGGATCGATTTGATTGAACATCGATGATCCTCTCCTGCTAAAAAGTTGGGGGACATATCACCCCCCCCCCCCCCCTTGTATTGACGCCCGTTATTTCAGGTCCGGACCCTATCGTCCTATGTTAGATTGGACTGATCCGCGGCGATCTAACATAGGGTGATAGAGTCCAGAGAGTGACTGCTGCTCCGTATACTCATGAAATATTAATTACTTCGCATACCTCTCCTACCCACTCTGAACTAGAAAATGGGCAGTCGACAAGCGACAACAGGTATCTGCCAAATCTAGAAGCATAGGTAAAGTAAGGCAATGTATTTATGTTCCTGACATGACATGACTCAAAATTTGTGACATCAGAGATGGCAAAGTATTCCAAGCTAGATGGATGGACAAACTACAAAAAAAATATGGGCAGACGACAAGACACAACGAGTATTTACAGAGTCATGGATTAAACCAGGGATGGAATATGTCCCGGCATGACAGGTCTCAACATTATTGACATGAGAGATGCAAAAGTGTCTCACAAAGGAAAACGTCATGGTGAGTGGTGGTACCTATAGCTGTGTCTAGAACAAATTTATGCAAGGTGAAAAAAAAACTTTATCAATTTTAAACAATATAGTCTACGAAATCACAAAGGTTCGTGGCGTCACCGGTCTGGTTTATAATGGATCTACGCTAATTGAAAAAAATTGTAGGTGGCGCCACCAGACCTGTGTACAAGATGAAGGTACCAAAAATCTGTTTACCTGTGAAATTTCAGACTGATACATTAAACCAGTACTGAGATAAATGCATGAAAAACGTATTCTACAAATACTTGATTGCAGGATGTGCCACTTGTCCTGTGGAAGAGAAATGTACCCAAGACGGATGAACATGCTAATTTTCAGGCCGAGACACCAAATGTCTGCTGCGAAAAAGTGCTTCAATGTATTCAACAAAAAATGAAAGGCAAATGGCGCCGCCTGTCTGGTCTACAACAAGCTTTCCATGAAGGATCAAAATGCAAAATTTCTGGCTGATACATTCACCAACTCCTGAGATATGAGCGGTTTTCACGGAAAGTATTCAACAAAAAAGAAAGGCAGATGGCGCCGCCTGTGTGGTCTACAACAAGTTTTCCATGAAGGATCAAAATGCAAAATTTCTGGCTGATACATTCAACAACTCCTGAGATATGAGCGGTTTTCACGGAAAGTAAATGGACGGATGGACGTCACGCGAAAAAAAAAATTCAGCCCAAATTCATTGAACCAATCACCCAGATAAACAGATGGCAAACGCATGGAATATGATTGCAGGTGGCGCCACCAGTCTCGGGTACGAGATGCAGGTATCCAAGATCTATTGACATGCAAATTTCAGCCCAATACATTCAACCACTCCTGAGATATGGCAAAATATTTCTTCAGAAAAGTATAGAAAAAATATGAAATATCAGATATAGCAGCCATGGCAAAATTGTATAATGTTCAAAATTACAAGAAATATTTGCCTGACAGTATGCATGCAAAATTTGCAAACTTTTCAACATTGTACCAAATGTATGCCTAAATTATACGGGCATAATCACCTATATAACATGTAGAATATACACAAAAAATAGCGTCTTCTCTTTGAAATAAATTGGAACCTGCGAAAATATTGCCATGAAACCGTTGGCCTACTCCTGTACACGAGTAGTCATAGGAGGGCGCAAAGACTTTTGCTAACACTTTTGCCAGTCACCTACTGTTCGATTTATGTTCGATATTTTAAGTATACACACATATATAAAATATGGCGTTTGAAGTAAATACATATTTGCATGCCTTTGTATGCATGAATGTGGTGATGTTAGTCCCATTGTTATATCGGCGATCAGTTGTTTTCGGATAACGAGCCGTTTTTATTTAAAAAAAAATGAGGGCCCATTTGTTTAAAGAATGCTAGGTGAGTGATTGTATGTGGACAAGAGGTCATTGTTTGATGGCTTATATGTTTGTGTTATAACAGTCAGCAAGTCTGTAAATCCGGTTTTTTTCTCGCCGCAGCCTTGAAAATAATTAGTATTAAGGATAGTTATTATCTTTTTGGGGTAACGAATATTCATAGAAAGAAAGAAAATTGTTGAAATAGAAAAATTTTTGTAAAGAAAGATCAAAACGTAAACTTAGCAAAAAGAGTTATCCAGATTAGGCACGTTGTACAAATCCACATTGTAATAACCACAAACACGCTCCAGTGAACAACCAGTTGTTCAATGTACAACCCCTTCATTCATATCGTTCTGAAGAGTGCCGTACAACGGGTACGAAACTGATCAGTAAACACGATGCTCACAATCGTTTGATTCCTTACACATGATATATATATATATATATATATATATATATATATATTAAATTCTAAAAGATTCTAATTCAAATCCTGGATACGCCACTGGTGTTAACGGAACGGAACATGGAACGCGTGACAGGGGCATAATTTACGGAACGGAACAGAACAAAAATTTAAAAATTGTGTTAATATTTTAATTAGTGAATGTTTCATGGCATAATTTATTATAATAACCGTATTTCAACAAATGCGATTTGTTATTTTTTTATTTTAGCCCCCGTTCCGCGTTCCGTGTTTTAGGGCAGCCCTGGAAGACACCCCAGGAGGTGTGAGTAAGGCCTTTGGTTTTGACTTTGCCGAACTGATTTTAAAAGGCCGAAGCGTAGTGAATGTGATGACTCAGTGCTGACCCTGTTGCTGGAAAATTAGTTGCAGACAACCCACATCTGTTTGAGGGTATTGGTAGTATGAAAGGGTACAATGTTCAATTCCATATGGACAAGTCTGTTTCCCCTGTAGCTCAGCGCCACATGCGAATACAATTCAAGCTTAGAGAAAACGTAGAACAGGAGTTATCACGTCTGGAGGAATTAGATACTATAGAGAGAGTGGATGGCCCTACCCTATTGGTAAGTCCACTAGTTGCAGCCCCTAAACCAAAGAAAGAAAACGAAGTGCGGCTGTGTGTTGATATGAGAGTTGCAAACACTGCCATTGTAAGGGAACGGCCCCCTGCCCCCACATTAGATGATATTCAGAACCGTCTAAATGGATCATCAGTATTTAGCAAACTAGACCTGAGATCAGTTTATCATCAGTTACTTTTAGAACAGGATTCAAGGTACATTACCACATTTCTACCCATGTAGGACTCCGGCTGTACAAGAGACTGAATTTTGGACTATCCTGTGCCAGTGAGATGTTCCAAAACGCTATGTTTTTGACGGAATTTCTGGAGCCATGAATATCTCAGATGATATTATTGTTTTCGGTTCTAGCCAAGTAGCCCACGACAGTGTCTTAAGACAGGTCTTTTGATTTATCACTACGGCCTCACTCTCAACAAAGATAAGTGTGAGTTTAACAAACACAGAATAGGATTTTTCGGCATGATCTTCTCAAAAGCCGGACTTGAACCTGATCTGATGAAAGTTGAGGCTCTAAACAAGATGCCTACACCAAACACAAGAGCTGAAGTGCAAAGGTTTCTTGGAATGACGAACTACTTTTCTCGTTTCATTCCACAATACTCCACCATTACTGCCCCACTGAGGAAATTAACACAAGCAAAAACCGAGTTTCACTGTGACGAATCCCTGGATAACGCATTCGCTACTTTTAAACAAATCCTTGGCGGCGAACCTATCTTAGCCTACTTTGATGCAAATCTTGAAACTGAACTAATCGTAGACGCCTCTCCAGTTGGTCTTGGGGCTATTCTAGTTCAGCAAGACAACAAAAACTAAACCAAGGTTGTCGCATACGGAAGTCGCTTGTTGACTCAAACAGAACAACGATACGCTCAAGTAGAACGCGAAGCTCTTGCCGTGATATGGGCATTAGAACATATCTATTTTTATGTGTAAAACCATGTAACATAACCATCAAATACAAAAATACAAGAAAGATGCAAATAACCCGGCGGCTACCTTTCTAGGCATCCCAGTGACTCCACATGACCTATCAGCCATGAAAAATCCATCGCAGAGGATAACATAAAAATCATAGCCCAGCATACCATCCCAAAGGCAATGACTCGCGTGGAGGTAGTACATGCCACCAGACATGATGAGACCCTCGAGCTTGCAAAAGAACTCGTACTGAAACAGCGTTGGTTCTAAGTAATAAAGGACTGTCTCAGAAACCAGGTGTTGATCTTAAGATCCTTAAATCATTGCAGTCAGTAAGCAAGGAACTTGATGTTACTGCGGACGCCATATTACTAAAAGGTAATCTGATTGTTCTTCCTACCAGCATGCATCAGAGAGCAGTTAAGCTAGCGCGTGAAGGACATCAGGGGATTAACCGTACCAAGGCTGTCCTACGTGAAAAAGTTTGGTTCCCAGGAATTGATGTTAAAGTAACAGAGGGAATCAGTGATTGTACAGCATGCCAGTCTAACTCTGTTTCAGAATCCAAAGAACCCCTGAAAATGACTGAACTTCCAAAGAGACCATGGACTCAGTTATGTGCAGACTTTTATGGTCCATTCCCTTCAGGACACTATCTTCTAGTAATCATGGATGAATATAGCCGGTTTCCAGAGGTTGAAATTGTTACCAGTCTAGCTGCTATAACTATAATTCCTTTATTTGATATACTTTTCTTCTACCGTGGAATACCAGAAATCCTGATAACTGACAATGGAACACCATTCCAAAGCGAACTATTCAAACAGTACGCAGAATACACAGGATTTCAGCATCGCCGCATAACCCCATACTGGCCTGAAGCTAACGGTACTGCAGAAAGATTCATGCGTTCCATAGGCAAAGTATGCAAGCGGCACAAGTCGAAGAGAAACCGTGGAAAGAGGAGCTCTTTAAATTCTTACGCAGCTACAGAGATACACCTCATGGGAGCACTGGACATGCACCAGCCACTGTACTCAATGGATACCGATTGAAAACGAAATTACCAGAAATATCCAAACAGATTGATGACACTGAGATGAGAACGAAAGACCACAAATCAAAATCCATAATGAAACAAAACGCTGAACGTACACGAAACATCAAAGATTCAAAGGTTAAGGTTGGAGACAAAGTTCTGTTAAAAAACGTAACAACAAAAAGGAAAAACAATCCCAAACTTCCATCCTGAACCATTTGAGGGGGTTTCCAAAAAAGGATCCATGGTCATCGCACAAAAAGCAGTGAGGTCAAAGCACGAAACAGTAGCCACTTCAAACGGATAAATGCCGAAACAAAACCCAGAGAACATGAACAACAGGAGGATGGGGGAGACGTGGATGAGGCCAAAGAAAACGACACGGCATCGCTGGCCAATGCAAGTGTTCAGTCACCTAAGGACCCATCCATTTCTGTCAGACCAAAACGTCATGTAAATCGTCCAAGTTATTTAAAGGACTACTGTGTTAACTTACCATGATAGTGCCTGTATTATTCTCATTTGATATAGGAATCAGGCGTTTATATGTTGTAGTCAGTAAAGCACACAACAGAAGGTATGTGTGAAGTCTCCCACGTCTCGTTTTGGCAAACCATATTTATGTGTATTCTCCACCTAGTATACTTGAAAATAGTCCGTGACTTGTCAGGTCATGTATATGAGTACTGATATGTGATCGTTATGAAAACTGTCTCTGTTTGATCTTAATTTATAGGTTGAGGTCAATGTAAAGACCCGGGGGATGTAGTGGCGTTACTACAGTCCGTACTTCAATTACTGTTTTCTGTTGTTTTCGTGTCTTGTATTGAGCAGAATAAATGTGGTATCCGTGGAGTCGAGTTATTCTCATGTCACGCCACTATTATCTGGTTGAAATATATTTGTTAAGGAACCTTTAACAATTGGTAGAATGACTTTCAGGGTGCTCAAAATTATGTATGCCCATAGTCCTTAGAAAATAGGTAACAGCAAGAAGATTTTATTTGGTACTCTCTAGATGCTTCGTTAGAAGTTTCTACGTGAAAATGCTATGACTTGTCCATCTGACTTATAGGGTTCTCAAATCATGTCGTTTTGCACAGCTCACATAACATAGGTCACAGCGACCTTATTTTGTATACCAACGGAGACGTTACAATGGCCTCTCGTTATATCAAGAAGGGCATGTTTTTTTAGGTTTTCTGCTCATGGCTCAGAGGTCACATACAGGTCTAAGTGACGTAATTTCAGTTCATAGAACACTTGCCAAGGACCCCCCCCCCCCCCGGATGTCATACTAGATGGTTCTAGGTCCAACAGTAAAGTTCGGTGCCATGCCTAACTGTCTGGATGCTCATAAACATATTTATGGTCGGTTGCTTGCAGAATATATGACCTATTTCAGGTTTCAAAGGAGATTTTGCGAGAACCTTCTGTGATGTTGGGTTATAAGATTCTAGGCCTAACAGTTACAATTTGTGTCCTGTCTGACTGCCTGGTTGTTTAAAATCATGTTACTAGCCAGTGACTCGGAGCATAGAGGTCATCATGACTTAATTTCAGATTTCCAAGAAAATAATCCCCAAGACTTCTCAGGATATTACATTTGAAGATTCTAGGGCTAACGGTTTCAGTTTGTGCACATCTGACTTCCAGGGTTTGTTCAAATCATGTTTTTCTCCTATAGCTTACATAATATAGGTCACAGTGACCTCATTTCATATTTCCAAGGACACTTTCCTAGGACCACCCTGAATGTCACACTAGAAGACAGCAGACCAAATCGATATAAGGTGTTGATGAGCCTACTGACTTTCAGGATGCTCAATCATGTTTTGCTTACCTTTAGCTCGCAGAATATAGGTCAAGGTGACCTAATGTCAAGTTTCCAAGGACATTTATCCATGACCTTCGTGAATGTTACATTAGAAGATACTAGGCCATATGGATACAATTTGTTCCCTGTCTAGCCCTCTGGGTGCTCAAAATCATTTTTTCGGCCAGTAGCTCGTAGAAATAGGTCATCTTGACTTAATTTCGGGTTTCCGAGAAGATTTGCCTAGGACCTTCCTTGGTTTACTGTTAAAAATTTATAGGTCGAACGGTTACGGTTTATGTCCTAATAAACCCTAGACTGCTCCAATTGATGGTCTCGAAAATAGAGGAAAAAGATGAATAAAGTTGTTCTATGGGCCGGGTACTTATGAGACCGATAGTGTGACGGATATAGGTCACAGTGTCCTAATTTCAGAGTTCCTAGGAGATTTTTTATGGACCTTTCTGATACATATAAGTTACATATAAGTGATCATGGCAACCTAGGTTTATTTTGCGAATAGGGTAATATTTCAAGCATCAGGTATAACTTTGTTAGTTTTAGTCATCACTAGAAATACTTGTAGGCATTCTCAGGAATCAGGCCTCTGTCATTAAGAGCGGTTTTCCTCGATTTTGGTAAGATATTTAGCAAAGTATGGAACAGGATTTATTTTGTAAATTAAATTATGCAGGAATCACAAATAGAGAGCACAGAGTTGGAGTAGAAAATAAGTATGCAGTACCCCTGTTTTTAGTACTCATAAAAGACATCGCAAACAATATTATTTGTAACATCAAATTATTTCAAACGACACCATGCTTTACACCACGGTTTAAAACCCAGCACTTGCGAAAATTATATAACAAAGATTTTGATAAAATCCCAACTTGGTGTCAAAAGTAGGTAGTAATTTTCAATACCATTAAACTGAATCCATCGTATTTAGTCGCAAGAGAAACAACCATCCTCCCATATTTCTAGGAAACACTAAAATCCAAGAAGTTTATCAACACACAAAAAATGCTATTACTGTCTATGAAACAACCACATTAACGAAATTGTACAAAATGCCAGTCACAAACGTTTATAATTAAACGAATTAAATTGTGATTGGATAGAAAGTCCATTCATCATATCTACTGTGTTTGCCATACTAAAATATGGGTCCATTGTGTGGGTCAACTGTGGTGATGAGCAATTAGATTACCTTGAGAAAAGCACCTTGACGCAGTAAGATTTATAACTCGGGGTACAAAAGGCACCAGTCATAAGTTACTAAATTGAGAAACATGTTTAGATACAAAAACAAAGACGAATCGCCTAGCAAATAATTTTTTTGTATTAAATGTACAAAAAGTTATCTCAATATATCTTTGTAATCTGAATAATACATACACGATGCATAGTTACAATCTAAGAAGAGGTATAAATTACATTCTGCTATAGCAAATAATTGACTTATCAAAATATCATTCCTACGCAATACAATCACAATGTGGAATGACTTAGATTTACAAAAAGAACAAGTGCATGCACCCTTAAGAGACATCTACTCACAAACATGAAACCACCAAAGCACTTTTTCGACGGAAGAAGAAAATACCAAATTCGAGGTTACACGAGGTTAAGGTCGAAGTGTAGCAATTTGAACTACCATTTATCTCAACATCATATAACTGACAATCCTTCTTGCAGCTGGAGTCCATGGTAGAAAACAGTCATCGCTCTTTCCATAACTTCCCATTATTTCTTCAGGAAAGACTTACACCTAAAAGTAATGATATATTTATAAATAATACGAACAACAGTCTAAATACTAACAAGATTCTGTTTGGTGATCTTGTACGAATTACAGTGAATATACTCATCGATTCGCTTGACTTTTGCATGAATAGGAAAATGTGTATACACCCCTGAATTTTCTAACGTATACTTTCATTCATCCATTCTTCTATCCTGACTGCCCTCTGTCTTATTTTATCTGTATTCACATTCATTTTTTTATGTCAGACTCATTTCTAACATACTTGTCTTTATTTCCATGACCATGTTCTTCAACAGTTATCTGTTGTCAATTACTTAGTCATATTATTGTAAATGAAACAAACCGGGAAAAGACTACCAATGACCTGTGTTCGTCCTCAATCACAAGCAATGTGTATGATGATATATATTGTACCAGTCAAAATGTCAGTAAATTAAATACAACAACAACAACATAGATCATTCATGACTTTGAAGCAAGTATGATACAACCATCAATGCAAAACTACCATTTGTAACGAAGTATATGGTTCTTCTCCTTGCAGGCACATACACCCGCATATCTGAACAATAACAGGGTATACTGCCCATATATATTGGTATATTTGTGTCATACATTACCAGTTTCGTACATGTTTATAACGTCATAGTGGGAAACAATGCAATTAACGGCAAAACACAAAATATCCTTATATTTTACTAAACAGTGGTGCTACTCTGTTTAATTGACATATTACTGTTTTACCAAGTCTATATCAATCATAAACAATAACTGCCACTTGCCATATGACATATTAAACATGGAAAATGATTTTTACTTAATACAACATTCAAATTAGCATCATCCGTAGCCAAAATAAAACTCGGTATGTGTATCCATAAACCTTAAAACTGACAAATCATCTATTCAACATGTTATTACCAAAAGAATCCCAAATAACCACATTCAAGTCATATGGTAGACTAATACAAAATATTCATTCAAGCTTCCACAACAGAATATATAGTTTCCTGGGTCACATAGATTACACCATTAATTATCTTATTGTCCAAATCATGGTACACCTTGTCTCTGTTATCCACTACATGCAAGACCTTCACTGTTATCATTACTATATCTGTCAAAAAAGACATTAAACTATGCATAATTCATCAAGATAAACAACATGTATGTATGTTTATACTTATGTGAGCATAGATGAAACTATCTAGCGCCTATCACTCAGACTCTGCTAACTATTATTATTATGTTTTTCCATAATACCACTATTCAAGGACCACAGCAATGAATAATGTTTCATTAAAAGTCATATAACATGTATTCTAACTGGCTCAGTTTACCTTGTTCACCAATAAGGTAGAGATCACATTTAAATATGTTCATTGAGATAGTAAGCTACATCACACATTTACCAAGAAATATCTGGGCTCTTTGACGGGAAACCTAACTTGGTTTACCTTTTGTCACCATCTGACATGTCATCAGACCCATCATAAAAAAATAAGTTTATAGGTAGATCCTGTAACAGTTCTACATTCCCTCGTGGATCAACTATGATCAACCAATGATTCTTGAAAACATGATCAGGACATGGTACTGTGTGTAAACCCTTGAATTTTTTAACTTACTTTCATTCATCCATCCTTCTATCCACACTGCCTTTTGTCAATAAAATAATTACCACAGCAACATTGATCAATCATTACTTTCATTATATATGGGTACACTTTTGTCATACATAATCAGTTTTATTATCATTATCAGACCCATCATAAAAACAATCAAAGTTTATCACAAAGTTACCACATTTATCTTTCTATTCACCAAGCGACTGTTACCCCCATTGCTGGTCTTATCCAATATAAGTTTTATACCTCATTTCAGGCTGTAACCACATATGGCCCACTATAAAAATGTCTCCTAGTTTATGACGATCCTTAAAACCTCTACTTTGCAACAACCAAATTCCTGGCGGAATAGGACGAATCATAACAATTCTGTATTATCTCTGCTTTTCCACATTAGCATCTTTCTCTAGTCTCTCCTTCACAACAGACCATACCTTCTCTATACGTAATGCTTGTTCTGCTGCATATTCTTCGCCCGAGGTTGACAGTTTTACCTAACAAATGACCCAGCTGAATATTAGGTTTCTTATTAAACATCAACACGTGGGAATTCCGATTACAACATGTCGGGTTGGGCTGTACAAATAAACTAAACTGGAACGGTCTGCCAGTGTTTCTCATGATGCGATCCACCAGTTTATCAAGCCACATAATGTCTAATTAATCCTCTCTGCTTGACCATTCAGTTGAGAAACATATGACCTCAATTTATGATCACAATACAACGATATAGCCCATGTGTCAGTTTTCCTTGAAATCAGGATCGATCAGGACATGGTACTGTCTTAGCCCATTTTGGTTTTTAAATAATAGTCATAATTTACCCCCTCCCCTTCCTTTATCTTATTTCAAAATGTCTACCAAGAGTTCTAATGGCTTAAAAGCTAGGAGATGCGGCATAGGTATTATTACCGTCGGTAATTGAACCTAAGCAACTGTGCCCTGCACACATATCTGAATGTACATCTTAACCTGTGCACACATACCTGAAAAATAACACCTAGACTTTAACAGAGCAGAAGTACGTGCTATTCGGTGATGGACCCAGTGATCATGTGCAGCCTCTGTAGGTGCTAACTGAAGTTGTTTAGGCACTAATACGTGACAGACTAGCTGACCTTCTAAAGCTGGATCACTGACCTTGCGATAGAGTACATTATTCGGTATCACATACGAATCATGGTCTCTTGGCCAACCATGAAGACCTGGTACATCTCTATCTGGCTCCTCACTTGGCTATTAACCTGGCAAATTCCGAGTCCAAATCGTCCCCACAATATCATTAGTTTGATGCATGTTAAATAATTGGCTTCTAGTTTAGGTAGACAACACGTACACCCCTGGAACCTCAATATATGACAACTGGTTATGTTCAGTCAGGACAACATTCCGCCTACACATCTGTTAGTGTGCTCACTAAAGCTACTGATCATATACTGTGGTTGCCTTTTTTCATTAGCGATGGTTTTAATTTAAAAATACAAATACTGCTAAAGGGTGGAGATGACCTTCAGAATCCCTTAACTGAAGTATCAACATCAAGCTCAAAATCTTCGTCAAACCATGGATAAGCAAATCTGATGCTTGTATCAATGCATCCTCAAGAGCTCTAAAAGCAAAGTCTGCTTCGTCTGTCCATATAACTTACCTGTCTGGGTGCTAACGTGGTTCTGCGGGTTCTTCATATCATACAAAAGGGCTGCTAGCCTTGAAAATCCTTTAATAAATCTCCTAAAGTAGGAAAATAAACCTAGAAAAGAGCATAATTGATCCTAGTCTCTAGCAACATACCATAACCTCACACGCACTACCTTGTTGGGATCACTTGACGCCCCTTGATCACCGACCACGTCTCCAAGATACTTTATCTCTCTTTGAAACAAGTGATACTTCTTTCCATTTAATTACACTCCAGCTGCAATCAAAATCCTGACTACCTCATTCAGCTTAGTACCCTAAAATGTCATCCAAATATAATTACAGCTGAAAAATATTCATGTTTGCAAACATGTACTCAATGTTTCTCTTAAATGTTCATAGACTATTCACCAAACCCCGAGGTAGCCTCGTAAACTCATAATAACCTCATGCCACCCGAAAAGCAGTCAAAGGAATGGATTTTAGGTGTAGGACTACCTGAATATACCCATGAGCCAAATTAAGGTTTGAGAACAGACATGCTCCCCCCCCCCCCCCCCTGTTCATTCTGAAGTAGATCCACATTAAGGACGCATAACACAGCACTATAATCCATATCATATTATCATGAATAAATAATGGCTCAATGTTGCAAAATATCTGCAGTGTCACCTTTTGATATTCTACTGTATTAGTCAAATTAGATGGCATACATCATCATTAGATATAAAGGATACATCATCCTCCCTAATATTCTCCAATAAATATCCTTATAAACTAAGCAATAAAGTATTTATTTAATCTATCAGTCTCTATAGACAGTACAAAAAACACAAAATTCCTTATGAGGAAAGCCCACAAGCATAACACAACTCTTGAACATGTTTCTGTTCACCAACTAAAGAACAACACAAGTTATCATAAAAGAAGATTAGTACCAGATACTAATCCAGGGAATAATCACACTGCAAAATTAACGATCTGAAGATGTACATGGTAAATTCATAATAATGTATCACCGAGGTCACGCATGTAACAACCCATCTCAAACCTTCATTGTGTTATGGGACAATATTACCAGAAAACAATATGGTCTGTATGGTAAACAATATGCAGTGTGTCATGGTGTAACATACTAGATAAGAGTATGGTCAATACTTATTCTCCAACGTCCGATCAGACGCAACGTTAAACAAGAAAATAGACCTCTGCTGAGAAAAAAAAACTGTCCCACCTGATAAAATTAAAATCCTTCACACCAAGCCAATTTCATTTCATTACTGGACCGTGTCCTGTCAAGATCGCCAAAATGCGTCGTCGTCTACAGTTTAAAAGTGTATTTGATCTCGGTCTCTGATCGGGGGTGGTGGCCGATGATACAACATACTAGTAAAAATCGTTTCTTCTTGATTGAAACTTTTTTATTTCATCCTTCCCGCTACAAAACATGTGAATTTCCGTGACCCAGGAACCTCTCTCATAGTACTTCCGGTTCATAAAGAACGAGATTCACAGAATATTCGGGTATTATTTTGAGCGACTGTTCGTCCCCGACAATAGCTAAAACAGGTGGGCATGAGGGGATGGAAAGGACTATACATGGTTGTACAATGCATATACAGCACTGTCAGCAGCTGCTTGGAAATCTGAGCGAATCGGAAATATTCAGGCACTAAAACAAGCTCTATCCACCGTTCAGGAAAATAATCTCGGCATTTCACATAAAAATATTAATTTCACATTGTCATGGCAATGATATATTCATAAATGTATAATGTGAAGCAACTGGAATGTGTACATATGAAAAAGTATATACGGCACGGTCACGTGATGCAGGTGTCGTAGAGTTCGCCTCTCGACTGCTCTGGCAAATTTTGACCACAAACGCATGAAACGTACGACAACCTACGTAAGTTTTTGCTGAGAATTTGTTTATAGTACTAACTCTCAGAATTCATGTCAAGACAGAAAATTTATCTATTCAAAAACTGATATTTGTGATTTATTGTGAATTGAAAGGAACTCATTGCATTGATAATGACAGCGGAAAGTGTGCTACCGGTTTTCTTTACAAATGACCAAGTAATCCCTAAAAGAAAGGATTACTCAGAGGAAGGCGACACAATGAGACCTTTCGAGGTGTGCTTCACCGCAGTTAGAGTCGTCGGGACTGTAAACATTGACGGGGGTCAACAGGTACAAAATCTGTGGCGTATATACGCTAAATCTACCGAAGCAAGAGTAAAATTACTCGCAGAAGGTATAACCCTTAGGGGTAAACACATTACTCTGTCAGATAGAAATCCATTTACTATTAGATCTGACCCAACTTCTCCCCGTCCGATCAAAATCAAAGTTTGTGATCTACCCCTCTCATACGATAACTCATGTATCGTAGATTTCCTCAGAGAAAAAAACTTCACTCTGGTATCTGAGGTCAAATATGAATATGAAAGAACCAAGGACGGTCTGTTAACCTCATACAAAAACGGAAATCGGTTTGTGTTCGTTGACAACCCCATACCAGAAGCTCTCCCACGTATTGTTATGATCGGACCATCCAAATGCCGTATATTCCATTTCAACCAGTTTGCAGATACAATCTGTTCAGTCTGTAATGAGAAAGGGCATAAAGCTGGAAGTCCTAAATGCTCTAAGTATGTGAGAGACAGGATGTTCAGATCATATCAGGGCACACTGATATTCTCTCAACTGATTCCCCCTGCACACTTGACGTTTATGGTCAAAACTTTCCCTCCCTGGAGCATGCCTTTCAATATCGCCGTGCCGTTGAAAATGACTGTGACGATCTAGCTCAACAAATCGCAAATGCCAAACATGCTGGAATTGCGAGAAAATTGGGCTCAACAATCGACGACAAGATAGCCCCAGACGATACCCGAGACATTTTAGAAAACCTCATATTTGAAAAAATTCAACAAATCCCTGAATTTAAGGATGAATTGATTGCCACTGGCTCATCAACCTTAGCACTCGCTTCCCCAGATCTTCATTTAGGGACCGGACTTTCTAGGTACTTATCAAAAGTTACCACCAAAACAAGCTGGAAGGGAAAAAACTTGTTTGGTCGTTTACTGCAAAACGTAAAACGTCAATACATCACGTATGAAATAAATCAGGACAAACCACAGGACGATGAACCTGGACGAACTTCGTCTCGTCCAAAACGACTCGCCTCAAGGTCGCCAAATGATGTAGATACCCACAAAAAAGCTGGGAAATCTCCGAAAATTGTCGACAACAATAAATTTTCCTGTTTATCGGACATCGATTGGGAAACTGATACAGAATATTTTTAGATATGTTGTTTAAATGGCCAGTCTTCGTATCTGTTCTCTGAACGTCAGAGGACTAAACAATCACTTTAAACGAAAGAAAATATTCTATTGGTTGAAACGGCGTAATATTGATATTGCTTTCTTGCAAGAAACCTATTGTGTTCCAGCTTTTATCAGAATATTTAACAGCTCGTGAGATGGTACAGTTTATCATTCAGCGTCAGATACTTCTCATAGAAAAGGGGTAGCTATTTTAATAAACCGAAATGTTGGGTTTAAAATAATAGATGAATATCAAGATAAATTGGGTAGAAAATTATTAATTAACTTAGAAATATCAGAACACTTGTACACATTGGTTTGTTTGTATGCACCAAACCAGGATAAACATCGCTGTGAGTTTATAACAGAGACACTGAACTGGCTCACTGAGCACTGCAAGGCTCAGGAAAATTTAATAATTGCTGGAGATTTCAACAGTATTCTTACACACACAGATACTGATACTAAATTCCATTTAAAGGATAAATGTACGACTCTCTTTCAAAATTTTGTTTGTACTCTTGACTTAGTAGACACTTTTCTTTTAAGTGATAATGCCGAACGTTTTACATGTGCCGACAACAGTTGGAAACTCAGAAGCAGACTTGATTATATATTTGTTGCAAAAACATTAAAATCCCATATTAGAAATTACACTAACTGCACAGTAATTACCGGTAAATCGGACATCGTTTGACCGATCACAATGCGGTTGGCATTGACATAGAAACTTGCATGAACAACAGAGGTCAAGGCTATTGGAAGTTAAATATCCAGCTTTTAAATGACACCGTTTACATAAAATTAATAGAAAAAATTATAAACCAGTGTCTTACAGAATATTAAGGTACTATTACACTTTTATTATTGTGGGATCTCATTAAAATTAAAGTAAGAGAAGTTTCCATTGTTTACTCAAAGGAAAAAGCTTCATATAAGAAAAATAAAATAAGGTGTCTTGAAAATAAGATATTGAATCTGAAAAAGGAAACTGAAAAAGAAGAAGAAATTACCAAGTCTGAATTAGATTTAAATGTTCTATATGATGAAAAAAACAAAAGGTGCCTAAATCCGATCTAGAGCAAGATGGGTCGAGGATGGAGAGAGAAGTTCCAAGTATTTCTTCTCGTTAGAAAGAAAACATCAAATGATGAATACAATCACTTGTATAAAATACCGTAATATCTCTTATACTGATGATGATAAGATTCTGCAAATAATATCAGAATTTTATGAACAACTTTACACGTCATCAGCACCATCTTAATCTGAGATAGATACATATTTTAATGAAACAGGGGTATTTCCCAAATTATCTGAAAAGCAACATGAACTATGTGATAAACCGATAACAAAACAAGAATGTGATAATATTATAAATCAGTTAAAAGATAACAAATCTCCTGGTTTAGACGGCCTTCCCAATGAATTTTACAAAAAGTTCTGGAAAATACTTGGGCCAATTTTCTATGACCTCCAAAATGAAATCTATATTAAACAGGAAATGCCAATATCAATGAGAAAAGCCGTTATCTCTTTAATCTTTAAAAAGGGAGATAAAGAAGAACTTAATAATTACAGACCAATAAGCCTGTGTAATACAGATTACAAAATATTAACATTTATATTTGCAAAAAGAATACAGAAAGTAGCAGATCATATAATTAATTTAGACCAAACAGGCTATATTAAGGGGCGCTATATTGGTAACAATATACTTTTAGCTCAGGACATTATTAATTATACAAAATTATGCAACAAAGAAGGTGCTTTAATTCAGCTCGATTTCTCCAAAGCTTTTGACACCTTGGAATGGGAATTTATGTTTACTGCATTAAAGTATTTTAATTTTGGAAATTATTTTTTACGATGGATAAAAATATTTTACAAAAAACCTGAATTCTGTATAAAAAACAATGGCTGGATTTCTCCCATAAAAGTTATGCAACGCGGAATAAGACAAGGGTGACCAGTTTCGGCATTGCTTTTTATCATAGCTGTTGAGTTTATGGCCATTAGGATAAGAAATGATAATGATATACATGGATTACGATAAATGTTGAAATTGTGAAATTATCACAGTATCCGGACGACACAACTATTGCAGTCACAGATCAAAGCTCCATACATAGTTCATTAGAAGAGGTAAAACAATTTGGGAAAAGTATCAGGTCTACAGCTCAATCTCAAAAAGTCTGTAGGATTATGGTTAGGTTTAAAAGAAAATACCCCTATTAACATCTATGAAATCAAGTGGACAGAAGAACCAGTAAAATACCTGGGGGTGTATATTTCAACGGATCAAACCTTTGCGTTACAAAAGAATTGGGACGAAGCCATAAATAAGTTAATCAAAATAATAAATACTTGGAAGAAAAGAAACCTTTCTATTTTCGGGAAAATTCTAATTTTAAAATCTCTTGGTATATCACAACTACTTCTTAAAGCTTCGGTATTAGAAATTAATACAGAGGAACTACGTAAAATAGAAAGGATTATGTATAAGTATATATGGAATCTCGTGATCGAATTAAAAGAAAAACTCTTATAGGCACGTATGACCAAGGTGGACTGAAAATGCCCAATATAGAATCTATAGTCCAAGCCGCAAAAAGTGCTTGGATTCCAAGAATATTACAAAATAAGTACAAAGCATCTTGCTTTCTACGTTTTTTTCTTAGCCAGATTGGTCTCGATATAACAACAGTCTTACAGACAAATGTTACAAACGAGAAAGAATTACAGGATTTTGCCTATTTACCACTTTTTTATAGACAGATGATTTTTAGTTATAATAACTGTAAGAAATTACTTCGATTTAGTAAAATGACACCAGATAAAATATTACGCCAGTTCATTTGGGGAAATAAAAACATTTTATATAAAGGAAAGCCCCTTCTTTTTAAAGCATGGGTTAGCGCAAATATAACACGCCTTCATGACTTAATAATAAATTCAAAGTTCATTTCAGAGAAAGAAGTTCTGAATAGATTTAAAGATACTAGAAACTGGATTATTGAATATTCTATTCTTAAAAATATGTTGAAAAAAATATTTAAATATATTAATACAGAGGTCGAAACGACTAAATTGAGCACTAAAAACGAAATTTCAATATTTACAGGTAATAAAACCGTTAACATTGATAAACAAAAACAACATTTTTTCTATGATTTATTGATAAATAAAAAATTTCATTTGCCAATTTCACACACAAAATTGAAAAAAATTGTTGACATAGATTATATAATACCATGGGGTACTATTTATAAAGTGAAGGTCGAAAAATTTCCATACCGAAAAATTGCAGAATTTAACTATAAATTATTAAATGACTTAATCCCATGCAGCGCTAAACAAGCAAAATGGGATAACAATGCAAAGCAACACTGTGATTTGTGTGGGGTTCTGGATGATGTTTCCCATATGCTTTTTTTTCTGCCAAACAGTAAAGCCGATTTGGTCTGTTATAAATCGTGCGTTAAAAGTAAGTATAGGTTGGAAAAATTTGATGTTGGGTTACAAAATATCAATTGGGCTAAATAGAAATATTATATTTATTAACAATTATATCAGTACCGTTACATATGCAATTTTTAAAGCACAGATGAACGCAAAGATAAATGCACTGCTGATAAACCATTATGATATTGTAAAATATGTGTTGCGTGACTTGTATTTTCATTTGAATATACAGTCTGTAATTAAGAAAATGTATTTAAATCCAAAGGAAATAAATTTGTTGATTGAGAGAATAAACAAAGGTGGTATCGATGATGAAAAAGACTCAATTGAATATTAATCATGAAAATTAATATTTATGCTACTGAGATACCACAAATGTGGGAGAAAAGAAAAGGAAAAAAAAGTATATACGGTACCGGTATAGTATAGATATATGCGAGGTTCCATATACTTAGGCTTTTAATAGCAGGAACTAAGAGAAACATGTGCAACAACTCTTGAAAATGTTGGCTTCCTTTGATTTGCTGTTTGGTTCTGGGGTTTGTTCCTTCTCCAGCGTGAAGTCCAGTCTTGTCACATCCCACTGAATATCTTCTAATTTTATTGGCTCCCTCATAGTGTGCTCGATAAACTGCCCATTGTTGTCTTTGCCAATGAATATCAGTGTATGTGTTCTGAAATGAAGGAAGTACCAATTTGTGATCTCAGATGAAAGAGTTCTTTCAAAGCACTTGCTGTAGTTCACAATTAATACTATATTTAACAGGTAGTATTGAAATAAAACTGTTTATAATTGATTTCTTCTTGGTAATGGTCATACAATGGTTCGAGAACTTGCATGCATCAAATAATCAGAAAGTGTAGCCGCTGTTTCCCAAGTGAGTAATGTAGTTCCCATGCTGTTACATAAGGTCCAAAAATCAAATATTTAGAATATCATATGAACGCTACATTTCTCTGTCTCTGATACCACATCATTACTTTACTCGTATGCTATATAAGGGCATATAATAATAAATAATAAGATGTTATCTGAGAGTGACAAGACTTGTGGTCTAGTCATTGGTAGCTTATCAAGAGCTACCCAAAGCAGAAAATTAGACCTCTCTAGCATGAAACGTGACCGATCGAGTTATAAGTACTCAGTAAAATCTCGCTTATTCTCGTTTCACAGCAGATGTCTTGAGGTTTGATGAAACTTGCAAGAGAGTCACTGCTGAGTCACTGAAAGCTTGTCAAATGCTACCCAAAGCAATAAACTAGAACTCTCTATATTGTAAAAAGTGACTGAGTTATAAACGTTTTTCCCAAATTTCGCATATTCTCGTTTGATGTCAAACCGGACGAGGCTTGACAAGACTTACAATTGTAGGGCAAACCATAGGAATTACGTACCATCTGGGGGAATTTTATAGCTTAAAGGGGCCCTATAGGCTTTACTCTACCCCCAGAAAAACAATACAAACCACGCATTTGCAAAAGCCCTACCACCAGCGTGAATAAATTTACTGCTGGCTTAACGAGTAAAAACTGATTGGAAGATCTGAGAGCGCGAGACGGTTGATATGATGAAACCAGTTTAGAAATGTATTTTGGCGCTAGAACATGCAATCTACAGTACGTAACAAGACGAATTATGTACGCTATACGCTGACGTAGTGTAAATCAATAAAACGTGGTGAAACCTCTTTATATTATATATATATATATATATATATATATATATATATATATATATAATGCGTGTAGCCGTGTTAGTCTCTTAGTGTATAGATAACAGGATGAAGACGCCTACGTGTTGACTAACTGTTTAATTCAACCACGAGCTTTCGAAGCTTATAGCTTCTTCATCAGGTGTCAAGTGGAAAGGTATAGAAATCGGCTGTATATATATGTTAGATAAACAATTTCTAATGACCATAATGCATGGTATAGTGTAATTGATCTGTGATTGGCTACTCTGAATTTGTTTCATGTTGACCCAGGTTCCGAGTGTGTCATTGTTATTTACCCATAATGCTAGGTTATGAGTGTCCGGGTTATGTTGAGTTCATGTCCTCTGACACAATAAAGGTTTAAAGTTCATTATACTCATCGGCTTAATGTTTATGATGATTGACGACTAATGTGGTGTCGATCTGGTCGTGCAAGTCCATGATTATGAATAGAGATAATCTATATATAAATGGTGTATTAAATGATATATTAAATAGTCTGTATCAGAAAGTTTACGTATAAGATGATGACGTTTGTCGTTTGTCAAATTTCTCAACAGGAACACCCTCCAGAATGCATGCAGATTTGCGTTCTAAAGGGCCACCTTACCGACACACGACAACAACAGATATGGGAACTAAAATTGATTGACAAATTTGACACCATAAGGAAAGGATTAAATCGCGATGCCGGTTTCATGGCACACTACAGACATTGAATCCTACCATAATATTAATAGCAGGGAACGACTATAAGGTTCGAAAGCTCGTGGTTGAATTAAACAGTTAGTCAACACTAAGGCGTCTTCATCCTGTTATATATATATATATATAGTCTAACCACAATCACCTGATGATCGGGTCGCACACAGACTGTTGTGAATTAATAGGTGTTGTTTTTTCTTCAGAGTTATATATATATATATATATATATATATATATATATATATATATATATATATATATTTATATATATATATATAAAACAAGCTTCGCTTTTTAGAACAGACTGTAATTTGTCTAGCAAGTAAGATAGCAGTCGAACAAAATAAGAATTACACATGTTTAAACGTGACGTCACCGTCGCCTGAAGAAGCAGTTTCAAGAGTCGTTCTACGAGAAAGATTACGCCTTATTTTAGCAATATTTCGTTGGTGGAAATATGCACTCTTCACGACGGAATTACCGGTTAGAACATTCCATATATTAAACAATTTAGCTTAACAGATAGATCGGAAAATATTTTTTTTAAATATATGGGTGAAGAAGGCAAACATTACTAGTTCTCATACGTAAACATAGGCCGATGCAGGTGGTACCACCAAAACCTAATTTCAGATATGAGTAATGTAAGGAACTTTTGCATAAAAGTTGGACATAATAACTAATGCTCTTTTTGAAACTGAATGTTCAGAGTGCTAACCAATTGCAGCTTTCTGTAACTCAAATAAGCACAAGAGTGCTCTTTCTGGGATAATTTCTATGATATAAAACACAATTTATATTTATGGCCATATGGTAAAGCAGAAGAAAATTTTATTTTTTTTTTAAATTTTTTTGGTTGAGGTAACCGCCTCCATTTTTTAATGCTGACTTAACTAATTCTTAACTAAGTATGTACATCTGCAGAGTTTCCATTTCGGTTTGGGACTACGTGACAGGGTGGTAGCACTCGCTTCCTATCATTTTTATATCCTGGTGTCACCCAGGCCCAGTGTCTACCGCACCTGCGGGTCCTGGGTGTGTTATCATCCCCATTGCTGGGTCATAACACCGAGGAACCCCCCAAAGACGCACTCGTATGTGAGTGATACACGACTGTAGGGCACAGCCTTCCCATTAAGCCTGCTGAGCGCTCACCCTGGGTGGGGGCCGACCGTGAAAAACCTCACCGCCTTGGCTGAGATTCGAACCCACGATCTCCCGGCTTTGAGTCCTGCGCTCTACCCCTGAGCCACAGAAGCCGGTAAATTTTAAATATTTACTTGGTTCCCCCTCCCCCCCCCCCCCCCCCCCAGAAAGCAAGTCAACGCAGATGGCGACATAAAATCCCCAATCCAACAACATTTGACATGTGACTAGTGTTTGCATACAATATGGTGATACTTGCTCCTTCTGTTCCTTAGATAGTATGCGTTGATGTAAGGAAATCAGTGAGGCGATCTAAGGTAATGCTAGCTACTGCCATATCTGAGATAGTATGGATTAAAATACGGAAATGGAAGACGAACAATGCCATGCTATTGCGTATATGCACAGGTTCACTAAAAATAAAGAAATAGCACAAATTTAGTAAAGAGAGGTCGTGATGCTCTGTGTTACTTTACCTTGTGCCAGCCATGAGGTGTGGTGATTCAACAAAAATAGCTGCCCTCTGATGCTGTTCTTGATCTGATAACTTGGTACCTGCTTGCATACTGAGTTGTTTGTCTGGCATATAGCTTTCAATACATCGAGAAATGAATACATGTATATTTCCATAAGTAGAAATAATAATAATAGGTTAATTGTATAAAAGAAGACATTATTTACCTGTGCATTCTGTTATTTTTATCATATCAAAGGGATAGGGTAATTTAACTTTCATTCTGCCAAGAAGTAAATATGATTCAATATTCTTATACACAAATGGTCAAGAAAAGTTTACCAAGGTTAAAAGGTGTGACACTCAATTTACACATGGTTCATACCAGTCAAGCAAAGGGGTTTTCATCTTATATGTACAAACTGTTCAAGTAATTATCACTGTTACCTGGACAAAACAACTATATGACAGTTTAAATGACATGTTTAATACGCCTCTGTTTCTATTCAAATTTTTAAACTTTCTATTTAATAACCCACCAACAAGATATCTATTCAGGATATCTTTTATCAGCCAGTCAACACGTTTAAATATGGCTACTAAAGTTTTCTTGTCTTAGAATTCATCTAACACTGACCTATCCATCCTATCGATCATGATACTCTCTTGTCAAG
This sequence comes from Sipunculus nudus, assembly GCA_026874595.1. Classification (NCBI taxonomy): domain Eukaryota; kingdom Metazoa; phylum Annelida; class Sipuncula; order Golfingiida; family Sipunculidae; genus Sipunculus; species Sipunculus nudus. The sequence continues at coordinate 52,668,732 of CM049312.1, forward strand.
GTCATTCTCCAAGTGAAGCTCATGATCCCTATTCAAATCTTTGACCATATTTATGTACACCTGTGCAATCTGCTTTAATAGACCTTTTGTTTGAATTGTCCTGTCCACCCAGGCTGAAACTTTAGTTTTTCTGACCTCAGTGGTCAGAAATAATTCACAAAGATTTCAAAGATATATATAACCAAACAAAAGCATAATACAAATTATACATAAAGAAGGCCAAGATTATTCTACAGTACCAGGTGGTATCTTTGAGCATTGACAACAGATGGCGCTCCAGGTCTTCTCTCTGGCTAACTTTGTAGTGCTCTTTCACAATTGATGTAAATCTTCCTTTGCCTTCCACAGCTTTCCTCCATGGGTGACTCAAGGGGGAATTTGCTAAACATAAAATATCTAAAAAAAGAATACCCTTCAGCTTAAATATTTACTCAAGGCACCACTTCATGATCGTGACTGTAAAACAGTTGTTAAAAAGGAGAAGCTCTTTACTACATATCAAGTCAAAAGACTTGTCCACAGTATGGATTTTAAACGATTCCATTGGTTTAACTCTTGTGCTTTAACGTAATATATTTTTCCTGTAAACCAAAGACCTTGTTGGAGCTTGTATCAGCTGAGAATGGGCTATTGTAACAGCTGATTGTATGGGACTGCCAGCATTTCAAATTTATTATTTCTGATTAAAAAGAAGAAGATGCAAATGAAAGTATAATTATTATGTTAATTGATCAAAAATAGTTTGGTCTCGCAAGAAGTGACCCATATGTAATGATGCTCAGCTTAAGAGATTGATTACTTCACAAATAGCTACTAGAAATATTTGACATAGGGCAAACCTCGCTAAAATAGGTTCTTACTTCTTAAACATATTCACACCTTAGAAGGCCACTAGGGTCGTCACATTTTTATTAACTTGTCCGACAACTTGTTGAGATTAATTTATTTATCAAATGTGAAGAAAAAAGATGTAGCACTTCAAAAGTTATGGAGTCAACAAAAAGTCCTATTTTTCTGAAGAACTGCCTTTGAATCCCAAGGTAAAGGTCACCGGATTTTGAAAACGTCCAAGATCCTGGTGGAAACAATTTGTGTGTCAAATTTGAAGAAAATATATGCAGTAATTCAAACCTTATTGCTTCAAAAAATCCTGTATTTAAACTGATTTGTGATTAAAGATCACGATTCTTCAGACTTTCTGAAAACCCTTTGGGTATCAAATTTGAAGGGAACGTATGCCGTCTTTCATTTTTATTTGAAGGCAAGGCTTACTGACCCGATACGAACCTGTGCAGAGGGATATTCTTCAGGTATAATCCTTCAATGATGACATACTTGATCATTATATATATATAAAAAATGCTTGATTACATAAACACGGAGATATACAAAGCAAATACTAAACATTTTATATCAAGCACCAACCAGAATGAGTTTTTTTTTGCAATGCAAAATCATATATATGTCTCTATGTGCCTCCCATTCCCAAGTTTTAGGAAAAAGATACGGACTGCTTCAAAAGTTTGGCTTACTATACAGAAGTTAGTAAATATCACTCTACTAAACTAAGCTTGAAAATGCAAACCCAACTGCAGTTCTACGGCAGCAACTTAGTGATAGCACAAGTCCCTCTTTTAATTCTGGTTTTGAGCAACAGCTATTTTTGCATCCTCCTGGGGGAGAGGGGACAGGAAGCCAAGCTCAGTTGAATGAGGCAGTCGCCTCAAATTGAAGCGTTGTAAATATGCCAAGTGTGGTTCCTCCACTGACTTAACTCCTAAGAATCTATTGATAATATTTTTTTATAAAAATATTTAGAATAACAACAGATACCTACTGAATACAGATATATTTTATCCGACGATTTATTTTAAACATACGTTGGATATATAACACCAATTATTTATACTGTCTGCATAGCTCTGCTCATATATCCAGGGAGTTCGCAATTGATCACTACAAATATCTACTAGCATGGTTAATCCAAGTATCTCACAGTCCGTCATTGTTAAAGGTCCAATAATTCCACGAAAATTCATTAGAGTAAACTTGAACAAAATCCACCTGAGAACCATGTGGGTGCAATGTTATAGAATTTGAAACACTAGATTTGCAGAAGAAGACTATTGCTGCCCTGAGCTTGATAAAGGTTAGCTTGGCTGCATTACCAACTTCAGCTTTCTATAACTCTACCAACCCGATTGAACCCTAGGATCATTCTCGTGAAATATTTATTGTGTCGGCTTTACAATTTTATTAAGAAAGGTTTTTAAATAGTGGCTTAAAGAGACCACAAGAGACCTAAAGAACAGGTCAATGCAGGTGATACCACCGCAAGCTCAATCCCACAACATTTGACACTGATTGTTGTGCAAAATTTGTTGATGCTAGCACTTGTTTTTTTAGATATTATGGGTCAATGTAGAGTAGACGGATGACCCCTTTAATAATATTTCAACAAACTTAAAAGAGCTTGTTTCTTGAATTATATCTGTGAAATATCAAACGATTATGGCTTGGCAGTTTTGGAGGAGATTTATTTTGATTTTTTTTGTCTGTCTACCTGTAAAATCTAAATCAATACATATGGCCCCATGAAAAGCCCAATTAGACAAAGTTTATAGAAGACTGAACTTTGCTAAATTTTACCGAAGCTACGTCCTGCCGTTTTCAGATATTTTCGGTTAATGAACGGAGGACGGTCGGCGGCTGACGGTCGATGCCGAGCCACCGCAAAAGCTAACAGGTTCGTTATAAAAAGTAATGGTGGAGAGTTTATAGACTGATAAAAGTGCCGCCACTCTCATTCGACTTTACACTTGCTGGTCCTTGTATTCCTGACCTGTCGGACCTGTTCATTCTTTTAGCTTTTCTAGGCTCCTAAGGGAGCAAATATCCAAGCAGCCACACATTGCGCTAAAAGATTTTTTTTCGTTCTACATTTTGCCTTCCGCCCAAGTTTGACCGCTACTTATTCAACATTGTATGGAGAGGGCGCACGATTGTGGTAAATACTTCGGCCAGGGGTCTTTGCGCAGAAAGCGGTCAGATAGACTTCATTTTATAACACATAGCTATGCATGTGCATAATATAAAAGAAATATGCACATTAATTATGACTTTTTATGTTCAATCACCTGTCAAGCAGCAATTAATTGCGTTATAAACGGGTGTCAAATCAAGGAAAGGATAACAGTTGGCACCACTGTCTCTCAGACAAGACAAAGCTCTCCAAGATCTTAGGTCACCTTTTATCAGATATTTCTTCATTTTTAAGATATGTAAGATTTTGTGTGGTTTTCTCCATTAATTGCCTTAATATAAGGTCAGGCTTACTCTCCAAGTGAAGGCCATAACTCAATTTTAAACAGCTTCATTCTCTCACCCTTGTCTATGTACGTGTCAATGTCCTTAAAATAATTTTTGAGTTATCTCACTTGCAAGAAAAAACTGTAGGGTCGTTCAGTCTGGTAATACAATGGTGTTGCCTGTCTGAAGGTGTTCCACATGAGTAAAAGTAAACAATCTATCAATATATCTCATACCACAAAGATGTCTGTGTTCACTCATAAAATAGAAACTAATTTCTGCTCCACCTAGTGTATTCGAGGTAATAAATAACAGGAGCAAGTCACACGGATTGCCTTTATGTGAGTGGGTGTGTATGTGTATGCCTTAAAGGCACGCAATGCCCATGACTACAAGTGTGTATGTGTTGTATGTAGCTCCCTTGTTTTACAGGAAAAGTAATTCCTCAAAACTATATTAAAGTTAGAGACTGTCAATTCTGAACTTAAACAATTAAATCTCAGGAGGCCTTTATTAACCGTAAAATCTCAGCCCCGGGACATAAACCATTCATTGATGAGTGTGGTTTGGTGCTTCACCACTGACCTTCATCAAGACTCTCAAAGTTTTCTTCCCAGGTAGAAAAGTAGGACAGTCTCCAAGAATCACTGAAAACATAACCATGTCAACATGTCAAAAGGTTCTGGATTACCAATTTATCTGAATAAACAACTATTATGAGTGATTTTGTAATACTGTTACATATAATTATATGTAGGAAAACATAACTAAAAAAACTTTTTTCTAACTTTTACAGGATTCCAAAAAGACATGATAAGAAAAATTTATTTGCTCTTATCATGACCTTTTGTTATGAGGATTCGGTTAAGTGGCCAGTGTGATTGTTATCTTGGTTCACATTATGAAATGTTCCTTATTCTTAATTAGGCATAATTATCATGCAAAGTCAAATGATACCATTGTTCCATAAATTATAGCATGAAAAATTGACCTTTTTGGTTATTTCTTTGTTAAAACTGTTTCCGTGAAAAAAAATAAAAAAACAATGTTTATAACTTGTATTGAGAAGTTTGTCTCGACACATCTTAGGTACAAAAATAACTTCTTAATCTGTGAACTATTCTTTATTCACTTGGTGCAGGGAACAAAACAATATGTTTGAAAGAAGGGTTGAAAGGTCTCTGTGTTAAGGTAACAAGTGTGTTTATGTTAGGTAAAATGTGTTATCTTTTATCCAGGGGAGAATGGGAATTTTGAAGATCCAGAAAGAGTTTTATTGGAGCAGATTGAGGATTTGCTCTTGCAATTTGTCAAGTAAATGTAAACTTAAGCTTTTTATAAAAGTCTTTGTTTCAGATAATTTCTGATTTTGCCTTAGCAAATGACCTGAGGATGATACATATGCATCCAGTGTTTGGAACCACATATATATATAATCAGATCTGAATCATTGGAACTATATGTGAAATCTACACGGTTACATATGATTTTCTTCTAACATTTCCCATCTAATCCTTGAAAAGTTTGGATGTCTCTTGAGACAAAAAAATAATCGGTAATAATAAACTTTCAGCAATAGCATCGTGTATATATTTTTGATCCAGTCAGCCAGTACCCAATCACCATCACCATGTAAAACAAATAGGTAACATCACACTACTTAACGTAATGTATACATTTACTGAGAGTTCTCACCGTTTCTCAAGTAAGACCAGCTGAAACTCATCATATTGGTCTTCTTGCTGTTCTAGGTCTGAGAATAATGATTCAACCTTCACATCAGATGTAATGAAGTCATGGACTAAGTGGCCTGTACAAAAGAGAACATAAAAGCAAGCTGGTTATTCAAAGTGGAAAAAATAATGAAAGCTTGCACTCAAAATGATACAATTAAGGTAGTTTGGTCATTCAGACTATCAACCTCTGAAGTACTCAAACATCAGCAGCACTTGAACAGCAGGAGGCCTACTGTCTATACTCAGCTGACAATAACTTGTCCAACATAATGTTTAAATACACCAAGAACTGCCCAATGTATCTTGACCAAACGTAGTTAATAAATCTGCACACAGGAACGGGGTTAATCTAATTGGTTATCACCACAAGCAAATGCCTAGTGACCAGTGTCCACTAGACCATGACAATATCTAGAATGAACTGATCACCCTACAGCTTGAGCCGTTTCCCGCGTTTCACTGTAATCAAACAAACACTGTTTCCTTAACCTGTGTTTGTCAAGGGTTGTAAAAGTAAAATCGATAGCTTTTATTCTATAACTTCAGGTCATATTATTATTACAGGTAAAAATATCTTTACTAAATAGTATATTACTATTACTTTGAAAACCTGTATATAACCTTGCTCCCAATCACGCAGAATCGCTTGGTTCATGAAAAATTATATTGAAGTAACAATTATATTGATAGTTTCACTGATCAGACGTGATGTTCACTAGCATAGAAATCATATGACCTCCAGGCACCATTGTCAATTATATTTTAATTAGAACTGGGAAGGAAACACAAGAAAATTCAAGAATATTAAAGCTTTTTTTCCCAAAAATACATCTTCTTTTACATATTAAACTAAACCCTGGGATTGAAGTTGAATAATTACTTTCATCATGCTCTTTACCATGCGATTAGTCGCTGAGTGGCCTGTGCGTCACTGAACAGAGCTTAATTAGCTGAGGGTATTGATTTGGCGTTGTAGTCAATACAAAACTGTTCATATGAGTGTTATTGCGTTTTATGTTGTGTTATAACCTTTGTGTAGGTCATAGAAACCTTAGAACTGTGAGATTTTGGTGGTTTTGTCAACACAATAAAAAATTCTACAGTATGCTGTTGTCTGCTGAAGAACTATTAGGGGAGATCAGTTGTTCCAGTACAGGGACATTTGTTGTAAACATTACGTGTCACGTGGAAAGTGAGGATGCAATCTTTGGGATATACGCGGATGTTGTATTTTCCTTATGATTAATCAACCATGTCGCTTGACGTGAAACGAGGGCGTGCAGGTTCCCGCGGCTGAGCGAACCGTGCTTCCAATCTTCAACAGCTTGTTGACACAGCGAACATTGTAACTGGCGCATTGAAGGATGCTGTTGAAAGGTTTGACGGACGCTTGGGTACGCTGGACAGTGCAAACTTCAATGTGGAAATATAGCTAAATGATAAGGAATCGTCCGTGAACATTGAAGAGACTGCTATCTTTAGAGATAGGAGCAGAAAACCGCGTATTCTGGCAATGAAACTTATAAGTACTCATGAATCTAAATCGAGGTGACACTTCCCAGTTTAGACCTTTTTGCTATTAGTATTGAACTTCTGAATTGCAATTATTATGGAATCAGTTTGACTGTTGTGCATGCTCTTGTACTACCTTAGGTCACTAAGTTTTCCGGCTTACCTTGTTACGGAACCTAATATAAACAGATCACGTATTCGTGATGAACACAAATTCTGAACGGAAAAAAATCAGATTCTATAACACTAGGCAGCGTGACATATCTAGGGGAATGAATTAATAAGTCAGTGGTTTTTTTGTTAACAAATAACTATAAAATATTCTTAAAACAACCCTAACATTACAATACACTAAATCAATACAATTATACAGTAAAACAGCGGTATAACAACAAATCAATACAATCACACAGAAAAATAAACAATGTGCACAGTACCTTGATACAAACACCGTCACAACGATAAGTTCTTTAAATGTATACTCTCGGAGAATGACAGTCCGGTGTAAAGCTCTTGTAACAATCCAGAAAGTAAACTGAAGTCAAAATGCTCAAAATCCAGGAGAAACTCTGAAGAAAATCTATAATTGCCGCACACGTCGGATAAGGCCCCAGAAACTGACACACGCTTCTGCGTCCTCTGGAAATCTTCTCGGCTCTCTCCCTCAGCTTTAAAACACATCCCCATTATATACTCTTCACCCCAAGCCGAGAATTTTCCACTTCTCGAACAGTCTATAAGATCTTGCACAACACATTAAATACGCGTCATAGGACTCATCTAGAAGAACATCGCTGTGTGTCTCTACTCACCATGATGTACACCTGACTCAAGACTAGGCGAGAAAGCCCCTAGCTAGCATGACAACGAAAGTTCAACCAGTACGGATAGAACATAGAAGGTGAGGGTGTCACAACACGAGTTACGCCCGTGTCACACAATAAAAGAGCACCTGTAACACTCCCCCTCTTTTAAAAAAGAAAGTGTTCTCGGAAAAGGTGTCGCAGTACACGATAAGGTCAACAATATATGCGTCGCAGCCCTAAATGTCCTTGACAACCATACGGATGAGGCGCTGGAACGTGGCTGGCGAGTTCTTCATGCCAAACAGCATAACTTTATCCTTGCGGCGTCACAAATGCGGACACTTCTTTCGCTCGTTCTGTCAGCGGAACTTGCAAGAATCCTTTTAGCAAGTCGAACTTGGAGACATATCTGGAGCTACCGACTCTATCAATACAATCATCGATCCTCGGAATCGGGAACGTGTCAGTCTTGGTGACAGAGTTCAGTTTTCGATAATCATATGTGCACATATGGTAACTTCCATCAGGTTTTGGCACAAGAATACATGGTGAAAGCCAGTTACTGTTACTAGGTTCAATAAAATCATTGTCCAGCAAATATTAAATCTCATCCTGTAGATACTTTTACTTTTCTGGATTCACTGTAGATACTTTTGCTTTTCTGGATTCAGTCTATATGGATGTTGCTTGGCTGCGCTTGCCTCGCCAACATCGACGTCATGGCACAGCATGTTTGTTCGCGTTGGAATGTCACTAAACAAATGTTCATAATTCCGCAGCAGGTTCTTGAGGTCTTGTTGTTGGTGTGCGGTAAGGTGTGACAGTTTGGCATCCAGGTTGAGTTTTTTTAATGGTACTGTACCACACTGAATGTCTACATCACACTTACAATCAGTATCTACTTTAACTGGGTCAGGGTCAGTGTTAACAAAATTTACAGCAGTAACATTATGTACAACATCTGATGTGCTATTTCTGTCATAATATGGTTTCAACATGTTAACATGACACAGTTGTTTCTTCTTACGTCTATCTGGTGTCAACAGTATGTAATTTAAATCACTGACTTTCTTGTCAACAATGTAAGGACCAAAATACCTGGTTTGCAGAGGTCTTCCAGGGATGGGAAGTAAGGCAAGGACATTTCACCAGGCTCAAAAGTCCTACTAACAGTGTGCTTGTCATACTTTGTTTTCACTTTACTTTGTGCAGATTTTAGATTTGACTTTGCAATCTTACAAGTGTAGTTTAGTGCGAAAGTCTGAGACATACTGCAGTAAACTAAGAGAATCAGGATTTTCACACAAGAGTTTTTCTATAAGCAGTTTCAATGGACCTCGAACGAAGTGTCCAAAAACTAGTTCAAAGTGACTGAAACCCAAGGACTCTTGAAAGGATTCTCTGACAGCAAACAGCAATAGGAGGATTCCTTCATCCCAGTCTTTCTGTGTGTCATAGCATTAAGTCCTGCTCATTTTTTTAATGTCTGGTAAAAACGCTCGAGGGCGCCCTGACTTTCAGGATGGTATGGAAGAGCTGTACTGTTTTATACCTAGCTCAAGCATAACTTGTTGGAATAAGCCAGACATAAAATTAGACCCTTGGTCAGACTGGACGGATTTTGGTAATCCAAAAGTTGTAAAACAAACTTGGTCAGAGCTCTGACAACAGTTTTGGCATTAATTTTGCGCAATGGTATTGCCTCAGGGAACCTGGTAGATGCGCACATAATTGTCAGCAAGTATTCATGTCCAGATTTTCTTTTGGGCAGTGGTCCAACACAGTCAACAGTAATCCTACTGAATGGTTCCTCTAAAGCAGGAATAGGCCTAAGTGGGGCCTTAGGAGGATTCTGATTGGGCTTGCCTACCATCTAGCATGTATGGCATGATTTACAATATTCTACAATATCTTTCCTGAGGTTAGGCCAATAGAAGTGTGTACTAACTTTCTGATAAGTTTTATTTATACCTAAATGGCCAGACAAAGGAGTCTCATGTGCCATGTTTAGATTTCATTGCGAAAGTTTTTTGGCATTACAATTTGATGCTTGATGGCCCAATCATCAGCAGCACATACATCAAGTGGTCGCCATTTACGCATAAGCACTCCATTTTTGACATAGAAACAAACTGGGTTCTGTGTCAGTTCATCTTTAGAAACTGCCCTGGGAAATAAACATGAAATATCAGGGTCCTTATGCTGTTCCGCAATAAGTTCTGAGCTTGAGAATGCTGCATCCTGTACGGGCGAGTCGTTAGACGAGTCACTAGTGACTCCCAGAGTGTTATTATCTGGACCATTATCCTCATGTGTGTTTTTCTTTGCCATAGATCTAGTTACAGCACATGAAGGATACAAACCAGGAATTTCCTGACTTTCCGGATCAGTGTCCTGATCCAGTGACAGCTTTTCTGTTACTATTGGTACTGGCTGTACTTTATCACCTGCAACATCATTGCCTAGTAGCAGGGTAAAGTAGTTCTTATGCCCACAGTAATATTCCCAGAAATCAAATCTGACTTTAAAATGGATACTGTGAAGCGGAACTGAAGTGTGCTTGTCTGAAAAACACCATGTGCACCAGTAAAGGACCTATTAGAAAATGGCAAAGCGTTTGTTAACATGAGAGTCTGGCCTGAACCAGTGTCCCTCAAAATTCTAATAGTAGTAGAATCTGAAAAATCACTGAAAGTGATACAATACCATCATGTATGAATGGCTCACATAATTCCATTTCAGAGTCAGGAGGGGAATCTACTACCTCAGCTTCATCAAACAAAGAACTGACATTGACAGTGTCAGTCATAAACACTTTCTCAGAGTCATTTCAGGAATCTCCATCCTTTTTATTATCAAACTCCTCATGGGAGTCAACAGAGGAACTTTCCTCAGCAGAAACAAACTTCTGTTTGCCATAAGAGGACCTGGCCTCATTTGAAATACTCTCGCAAGAGTCATAAAACGACTTAGCCTTATCCAGAGAATAGTCCTCGCAGGAGTCTTGAAAGGACCTAGCCTTATTTAATTCCTCGCAGGAATCAACTGAGGTTTTTACCCCACAAGCTACGGATTCTTCTTTGGATTTAGAAGGCACGTGGGCCTCCGTAGCATCAAACTCTTTATTAGAGTCAATAAAGGAGTTGTACCCCTTATTTACATGAAAGTAGCCTGGCTCTTGTACTATGCTATGCATAGATTTTGAAACAAACCCAGAAGGTTTGCTGTTTGGTTTATTCGCAAGTTTTCAGAAGTCAGACATTAGATGACCTTCCTTCTTGCTGTAATTACAGATTTTCTTTAAAAATGACTGGTCTTTGTGGGACTTGGACACAGTGGACGTGGGCTGAGGTGTAGTAATGGACTTTGCTGAACTATCAGGACTACTAGTACTTGATGACTGCGCTTTAAACTTCTTTTGACCATACTGATTTACATTCTTGTTTGTGAATGACTGGTTTTATTTGCCGTTCTTTGCGCTTTTCCCAATTTCTGAATTTCTGACGGTAACCCTCCGGAACTAACTCAAAACCTTTTAGGATTAACCGTTTTACCAGGTCATAGTCAGCAGCAGCTTCTACTGAAAGCTCTGTATAAATTCCTCTGGCCTTGCCAGTCATTACACTTTGTAACAGCATAGTCCAATTTTCCTAAGGCCACTTTAAATTTTCAGCTACCTTCTCAAAGTGTAAGAAATATTTATCAACCTCTTTTTCTTGAAAATGGGGGACAAGTCTAATGCTTTAAGTAACATCAAAACTGTGAGCTGGGGCAGCACTTAGACTACGTTCTACTTTAAGTCTTTCTAACTCCAGTCGTTTTAACTCAATTTCTTTTTCTTTTTCTAGTCTTTCACTTTCTTCTCTTTGTTTTTCTAATTCCCTCTCTTCTCTTTGTTTTTCTAATACTAACTGTTTTAATGCTAGCTCGTGTTGCATTTCTAACTTTTTCAATTCTAATTGCATAGCAAGGCTGTCATTTTTTTATGTTTCAACTTCAGTCTCTTCAGTTAAACCTTTGCTAACTAGATCTTGCATGATTTTAGCAATGATATCAGGCTTTCTCAAAGCTTTTTTCACACTTAGCCCTAAGTGTTGTCCCAAACGCAAGAAACTGTTCTTTTGACAACTGTTCATGTTGATCAGGGTCGGGATCGTCAACCAATGTCTCAGGTTTGAAATCTGCCATGTTAAGATGTCAAAACAATAACAAAAACCCCACTGAGGTAAATCCTGTAAACCATGTACTGTAAACAATATGAAATCTTGTAAACAATGTATGACAAAACAATGTGTCCAGGTCAAGGCCTAATAAATTTGAAAACTATTAAGCATCCCGGACGAGCCCTCATTTTGTTACGAAGACGACAAATGAGGGGAAAATCCTGGGCCGATCCGGGATTTGAACCCATAACGGTGGCGCACAAGTCCGGCGTACCAACCGCTTCGCTAGCAAAGTAAGCTTCCCTAGCGAGACAGTTCGGTCCGCTTTTATGTCACCCCGTAACACCCTCCAAACTTAGGGATGAGCCTGACTGGCTGTTCAACGATTATCACTTACTATGCATCTTTTCTCTGATGCAGGAGCGGTGGAATATTAAATGGAAGTTCAAAGGCATCTGTTTTGGAGGCTACAGGATTAGTAACAAGAGTCATGTTCGCAGCTGAGAGACTCTTGATGTCAGGAGTGAGTAGTTTGGGGTGAGTTTTAGACCGCTTACTTTATCGCGTTTACCACAAGACTTGCGTTTAGAATGGGCGGACAAGGTGAAGGTCATGCACCAGATTTGTATTTTTTACTGGACATTCTTATTGGTGATATAGATAACTGAGAGTTGTCCCTGACATAACGTGTTACGCCGTTGACTCTGAGAAAAAAGTTGTCTAACAACTTTCCTACTTGTGCTGCCCTTCACTTGTCCCCCCCCCCCCCCAGCCTCGGTAGGTTTTGCCACTATCTATCCTCCCTTTGTCACAAATCAGGTGTCAATGACGCTGCTGGGATCTTGAATGGTTGGACCATGAAGACCACAGTAGCACATATATCAAGCTTGACTCTGTTTAAGATATATTGAGGAGAGTCGCTTCGCTAAAGGGTGTTTGAAGTAATGTGCTAAATGTATTTGTCGGCACCACCTTTTATTGTGTAGAATGCATGGCCCTAGGAAAACAAGAATCTCCATTGGGGTCTCGCCCAAAATCTTATGTACCCACCAGAATATTGATCATCCCAGAGCAGCCACTTATAGTGATTTCTCCCACAATTTCCTTGGAAAGAGAGGTTTTTAATACAGACAACCTGTGCCCTGCTTTCTGCGGTAAGAGGGGTCCGGGAGGCTACGGTTTTATTTAACAGGGGTTCTGATAGGTGTCTTCTGACTTGATTGACAAATCTGGCCCGGAATGGGTTTCTACGGACTGGGTCTCCTATTATCCTTTTGGCTCTAAAACTCCTAGTTAGTCAAACTAGTGAACATCTTTAAATAAACCTGATGAATGTGAATGGTTCTTTTGTTTTCACAGACAAACAAAGTATTTCTTCTCATATAAATTGCCCTTTGCGGTAATTTGCTCTGGAGCTCCACGAAAATAACTTGATAATTCAGAGACTGTTCCAGGTACATGTGTTGTACAGGAGCTGAAAGATAACATGCACTTTGATGATAGGCTCTCAGGGGCTGATGATGAGCAGGAAGCTTGTGCAGTTGTTGTGGAAGCGTACAGAGAAATCTGGTATGTCATTTTCAAAATGGTGTTGTAATAGTGAGATGGTGTCTGAAATGTTAAACATATAATTCGAGGACGAAAGCGAGATGATGATTATATATAAAGGAATAGCTAGCTTTTCCTGTTATTGTACCTTGATTCCGAACATACGCTCGTAAACAGAGAGTTGTATTGAGCATTCTGTCAAGGGTTCTTGTTCTTTTGGGTTTAGTTGATCCCTTTATTATGCAAGGAAAATGTTTCTTTCAAGATATCTTGAAAAAAGGATGTGCATAGGTTCATGAACTTCCGAAAAACTTGAAGAGACAATTCCTTCAAATGTACAATATTCAGTGTGGATGTCAGTCATGTCACCCTTCAGACATTCGGGGATGTCATTGAGAAGGCTTATGGGAGGTGTGTATATTGTTGTCCAGTGTAAGGATGGGACTAACAAATCATGTTTATTCCTTTCAACAGCGAAGGTGACACCTACGAAACCTCTCTTTGCCAATTAAGACTTGAACTTTAGGATCTTTGCTCTGTTCTAGGCATCTTGTGTTTGTTAAGGAGGCGTTACAGCACCCATGTGAGTTACCAATGTTAGACACACTCGATGGTAGCCGTACCATGGATTATAGCCAAACCCCATAGATGCAATTTCTTTTGCTAGAAACAGGGTCACGAAGATACAGAAACTTACAAATCTGTCATCTGTGTTTCATTGTCAAGATATCAAATATCCTGCCGATATGTTAACAAGAGGAATTTCAGCTGATGAGCTGATGAATTCTCCAAAGTGGTTGTCTGGTTCTGTATTTCTTGCTGAGGGACAAGAAGACTTTACGTATGACTGTGAACGTGTTGATACTTTTAGTAAATTGATCAATGCTTAACAATGTAAACAAGGAACAACGACCAATTCGGTTTCAAGAAGTAAGCCACAGTCACCAGTGTTTGAAGAAGATTTGGGTGGTGAAGATTTGAAAAGGGCATCAGTGTTCTTGGTTGGGTTCTGAGATTTCTGCACAATCTTAAGACTTCCGAATCTCAGCGTAATACTGATTGTTTCACATTTATTGAACCGAGTACAGCTAAGCTTACCGTTTTCAATTTCATATAGCCACGGGGTTATAGGTATGAGATATCTGCTATTAAAGATGATCGTTCAGTACCAAAATCATCTTCAATACGAAAACTCAACCATTGGTCGTCTGGGAGACTAGGCTACAATTTACTGATTTGTCATTCATTTGTCATATGATGAGAAATTTACCATCATAGTGCCAATGAGGCATCTATCACTTCTGGTTGTTGGATTCGACCATATGCTGTTGAAACATGCAGATTTTGACACAATGGAGGCTACCATGCTTGGTCATTGTAGGATTGTAGGAGCTTGACGTTTAGCAAAACTGGTCACAAGTTGAATGTCTGATTTGACAAAGAGATGTTGGCAAGTCTTGTATCAAAGTCAAAGACTCTTTTACCGGCTGACAGAGTTTTAATTTTTTCCCTGTGCAATGACTGTTTATTAATCACGCTTGAACTTTATATTGTTTGGATCATCCAAGGGACAAGTTTTTTCTTGTGTTATTAAGCCCGCGCGGGGTGGTAAGTACCCTTTATATTTAGCTGGTAATTCATTCATTCGACGGCTGCACGTAAGCCTTGAGGCGATTCCTTTCGCTTCAGGCAAAACCTCCGGTACTGTCAGATAACGCCAGATCATTAAAAGCAACTCAATGTAAAATGATCACCATATATGGGACACTTAGTCCTAGTCGAAGTATATAATGCCTTGAGACCCCTGTTAGGGAGGATGGTAGGAGGGATTGGTACGAATACTCACGTCAACGCTCAGAACGACCCTGGTACAAAGGCGCTTACTAGATATGTATTATGAACTACTCTTCAAGAAGTTGAAGCAAGCATCAATACTAGACCCTTGACATGTGTTGCTGATGATGTATCAGGTTCCATGCCATTAACTCCTGCACAATTTCTGATTCTCAGGTCTTTAATTTTCCAGCCTGCTAAGCTAAGTGGGGGTTTTATCTGAGGCATAGACTTGGTTAAGGGTGACCAAGCAAGGAAACCGTTAGAATTACGGTGTTATGGAGCAATTACTGTATCAAACATCCGGCTCCTCGGAAGGGATCTGTGGCGAACGGTAAGTGGAGAGAGGGTTCTGTCGTGCTTTGCTGGGATGAGGATAGGCTTCGATCACAGTAGCATCAGGCGTGGTCAGTGAGGCTTTACCTCGTAGGGATGGAAATACAAGAGCTGTTAGTGTTAAACAAGGGACCCATGGATCACAGCGCTCAGCTTAAGTTTGAAATTTTTGCAATTGCAAAATATTCTATTTTAATGTTTTTAATATTTATATAAGCATATGAGAAGCTAAGAGGACAGAGGCCCTCCTGCTTAGTTATAGTAAAGTTCTAAATATATGATTGCAAACTAATACTCTGACAAGACTTTCATGAAGAAAAACAGTAAAAGTTTTGAGATACTGTGATGCATATGAAAAATTTACAGATGGACAGGCCAGTGGACAGAATGGACTAGTACCTTTATTTCACTTTCAAGGGAATAATGCATTTAAGTTTATATATAAGCCTATTATTTAAGCACATCCACTTTTTCCATTAAAATAGTTTTTATCTGATTAATTTTTTTATTTACAAGTTTTATAAATTTGTTTTAAAAAACACTGAAAATTAAAGTTAAAATATTAGAATTCTAAGTTGCAATCATTATATATCCAGAGTGTAACTGTTATTGGGTCATATTATGCATACACATATATTTTTATTATTTTTAAATCACAAATGTTTAAACTAAATTTAAAAGAAAATAATGCCACAACATGGCATCTACAAGATTATTCCTTGAATCACTATTAAAAAGTTTTGTACATTGGAGTTTTCAGTACATGCTTAATCTTTTTCACCGAAATAAAATAAAAGATTCAGTAAATTTGATAAAATAAAAATATCTTTTCAAATAAAGATACACACTGTTCGTTGAATGAGGGACAAACAATATCATTATGCTAATTACAATCTAAGCTATAATTTATTACTGGAATTAATAGTCAATTTCACACCTGGTGAATTTTTTACTCTTCTCAAGTAAGGAATTACTTTTCTGATGAACATCCACACTTTCATAGCAATACACCAATTTGTGGACACAATTAAATGTGCACTTTAATCATTGTAACCCTGGTGGTAAATACAAAATCTAAAATGAAGCTTTGCATAGCAAAGAATAAAATGAAATACAGAAAATTATAACATTCATCTAGGTAACGCACCATCTGGGGGGGGGGGGGGGGTGAGCAGGGCAGAGGGGAAGCCTGCTAGTAGTGGCAAAGCTGAGCCAAGGCAAGCTGCCTGGGGTGGGTTACATAATGCAAGTGAAGGCTTTACTACTAGGTGGGCTAGATGTAAACAACACTTGACTTGGTCTAGAAAACTTGAATAAAAGCTACTCTTTTCAATCAATTCCTTTGAAATTTCAGATTTTAAAAGATTAAATCCTTATGTATATATGCTGTGAAAATTAAATCAAGAGTGCTTTTAGGAAAAAACATGCCATTGCCAAAGTTGGACAAAATTTAAGGTATTGATTTTTTATTTATGCTAATAACTTGAAAATTTGTAAAATTCAGATCTTATTTTGGGTAAACAATTGAATCTTGATTAAATAAAGTTATATTCCTGAAAAAAGTCTCCAGCTTCAGCTATTCTCATCTTAGGTGAGTAAATATACTTCTTGATTTTTTAAAGAGTGCATTATGTTTGGGCCCATAACTTAAAAAATACGCAATACTGACGTCATTTCTGGCATGTGCATAGCGAATGTATAGAAAAATATGTATATTATATATGATCAAAGTCAGATCAGTAGTCAGGCAGTCTTAAAGTGTAACAATGGTTTTTAATGGAAAAATGAAGTTTTTCATTAATATCTCGAAGGAATTAAATCCTAGTGACGAAATTCTTGGCATGATAGGGGATTTTGGAGACATCTTACTGAATGCCAAATTTAAGGAACTTAGAGCTGAAGCTCGGGAGCTTGGCTCTAGCAAACTGCATAACACTAGCTTGATGTAAACAATATGTGACATGGTGCATGAAAACTTGAATAAAATCTACAGTTTTTGATCAACAAGTTTTAAATTTTTGGTGTTAACAGTTGAAATGCTAACAAAAACATGCTTGGAAAATTAAATCCACAGCAGTTACAGGAAAAAAACTTCCCATGGTCAAAGTTGGGCAAAATTTAAGGTACCAATTTTTTATTTTAGCTAATATTTTAAAAAATTTAAAAGATTTTCATCTAATTTTGGGTACAGAAATTTATTTTGATTAATTAAAGTTATATTACTGGAAAAAACGTCCTTAGCTTTAACATGTTTTGTGTTAAGTGATCAAATATCTTTCCTGATTTTTTACAAAATGTATTATGTTTGAGCCTATAACTTTTTAAATTATATAATAAAGACCTAATTTCTGGCATGAACATGGGAACTATATACAGGAATATTAATGGGAAATATGAGGAAAAACAGATGAGTGGTTTTGATATTAGGCAGTCCTGAAGTGTGAAAATAGGTTTTTAATAAAAAATTGAGGTTTTTCCTTAATTTCTTAAAGGAACGAAGTCGCAAAGACCCAGTTCTTCGCTTGGTAGCAGATCTTGGGGACATCTAACATTATGCCGAATTTTGGTTCCTAGGTCTTACGGTTTCAAAACGTGCCACATCTACGGACGGACGGACGGACGACGGAAAATGGACCACGACTACAGCTCAGATGACTTATAGTCAGCTGAGCTAAAATCCAGATGTGTTTTCATTTGACCGATGCTTTGCTACACAAGTTAGTGCTTACAGCTGAGCCAGTGGAAATGACAATGCATCCTCATACAGTACATGAATGTACCAAAATCCCAGGAACCAGGCAGTATATCCATACTGATAAGTTCACGTTCAATAGTGATTAACAGATGCCCATTGGCCTAGCAAACAGAACTGAGAAACATATCATGGAACAATGCATATGTTCTGCACCTCAAATACCTGTTGATAATGTACTTACTTAGCACTCTTCTACTTATACAATATTGATATTATGCGCCTTCTGCAAGCGGTGACAATAACAATCAACCCCATAGCAGCAAGATCTACATTACGCTCCCGAGGCAGCGGGAATCTTGCGCTTCTAAGGAAGCTACTGATTTTCCCCCTGCCTGGTTTGACCGTTAATAATACATTAAGACACCAGGTGGTTCGGTTAGTCGTTTTCTGGCAGCAACCAAATGCTAGTTAACAAACAATCGATAGGCATCATGGCTTCGCCCATAGCTGCGCTTCAAGTGCGCTTTAAATGCACTCAAGTGGTTACTCTTAGTAAAAATAGTCGAATTTGAATTGCTCCCTGTAGGTTATCCCACCATCGACCGATTCGATTATGACATTACGACTATGTTAGCGAAGCCATGTATCCGTTTGCCTGCAAAACAGAAACCAGCCAGCAAGGTGTGCACGGAGCCAACGTTGTTACATTTCGTTTGAATTACAGCTCATTTTGCTCAAGGACCAGTGCAAACCACGTGTCGAGCCATTCTCTCTGAGTCTGTGCCACAGACTAGGACCTATTCACACGATCGCTGGTGCGATGAGCTGTCACTCAAAACAATAGTAACAACAGTTGCTCCATGTATTCCTCGCTTGGCTGGTAAACCTCTTGCTGGCAACACGGCCTGATAATTATGTAGATTCCTATCGCATCAGTTGTGTGTCGCATATCGGGCATTGTTTACACGTAGTCAAGAGGACCACAACCATTTATGGAATATGTTTGCGGTTTAGCTCATAAACAATGGCCTGTTTAACTCCTAAACAAACTTTGCCAACAGCATTCATTTGCTGTTTATTAATCATGTGACCTTATTGGCCAACCATAGAGGTCGTGTCTTCCAGCACAGGGTCTCATATGATTGGACCAAAATATAGTGCTCCCCTCTGGTATAGCGATTCAGAATACCAGGTCAAAACAAACAGCGCTTACGATATAGGTAGTAGGTTTATTGGTAAAGCGTTGTGTAAAGAGGGTAGATCTAGATATGGTAGACAGCTTAAACCAGTCCAAAGCCTAGGTTTTTAAGGTGTATTATCTTCAACTCCCCATAATACTTTTTATCAATATAATGCTCTAATAGTATATTATTTGAGGGTCTAAGGTGTGGAACTTTCAACTTCATAGTCCACTATTCGTATTAATCGATTCTGTCTACTGTATACTTTTAATAAATGTTCAGACAAGTGTCGGAGTGTAACATTCCAAAATGTAGGAGAGTGCTGCAGACTCCGTTGCAATGGTGAAACAGGTTTATTTTTTCATCAAATATGCGGCAATTTTTATCATGTCAATGTGCACTGAATATTCATATTCAGATACAATTATTGTTTTACTCATAACGTGTGATATACTGCTGGACACAAATAAATCACTTCCGATAAATACCTGTGGGTCGTTGCAGTCGTATTTCGGGTGTGTGTATGTGTGTGTGTGTGTGTTAATGAAGCAGTTTGGGCCAAAATGAAAGACAAATCAATACTAAATAAAGAATGAACACAAGAGACTACTTCTAGATACGATAAAGCCTTTCACCTCTATACATACATTCAGCTTAGTTAGCTTACAAATATTCAGGGCAACTGTAATTAAACATATTTATACTCTGCACAAAGCAAGACAGGAGCCATATTTTCAGTGTGTGTTCTAACTAAAATTAAAAGAACTTTTTCATTCTATTTTTATATTAAATCAGAGACACATGCCTATGATAAGTACTTCCATAAAAAAATGTTGTCTAAATGAAGGACACATCAAGGTGACAATGGTTCTGCATGGTAACCTATAAAATCAAACTTCATCATCTGATGGCACTCACCTCTGCCCTTTTTATCCATGATTAACACAGGTTTGAGAATACTGAGCAGAACTCCTATTCTCCCTTTAGTGGACAAACCTAGCCATGTACCCCCTGGTGGTCTTCCAGGCTGACCATCCAAACCTTCAAATGAAGACAAAATGATTAGCCAGATATGTTTTAATGCTGGGTGCTTTATTCTTTATTTTGTATCTCATGGGTGATGAACGGAAGGACTGACAGGTTCACAGACTGAACATGGCCAGTGTACAGCAACCACCCAGATGGGACTACAGTTTAACTTGTTTTTATGCTTTGTGATGTTTAAGTTTATCAATCACGGACAATATGGCTGGCGTTAGTGGATAAATGCCAAATTCCATGTCCTATTCAAAAGTCAACTTTTTACTTATATATATATATATATATATATATATATATATATATATATATTACTGTTTATCATTTTTCCTGTATTACAATATCTGACCATAAAAATGAAAATAGCATGGATAACAATATCGTGATTTGTGTATAAATGACTATCATGTTGACCCCGTGCTACCAGTTCACAACTTCCCCCAGCTTAATTATAAGTTACAGGGCTTAGGTAATGATTTTCACTGTTTTACTGGTAAAAATAAATATATTTGGCCCAGAGCTTTACAAAAAGTCATGGTGAAACAGGTTCATGCATAGTAGGAGATCTTTCTGTCAGATGGGTATCTGAATGCCAGGATAGACTATTGCAGCAGCTCTAATGGTTACATACTGTGCTGGCTGATTACTTGGACAGCCATGCAATGAACAAGACCAAACAATACTTTGACTTGGAGGTTAATAAGCAAAGACTAGCAATTCCTTGTTAATCAGAAGTGGGTATGAAAAACAGTACTTCTTGTTGTTTTGCAGGAAAAGTTGTTGTACAAAAGTTTTTACTTATGACTTAATAATTTACCTGGTCATGGTACCTTATCTCAACAGGTGTGCTTACATTTTGAAAGGTAAATTGACATGTGCTTGCAAATTTTGAAGTTATACAGAAAGGACAACAAATGATCCACCCAAATGCTTTGTACACTGACTGACCTGCTATACAGTGAGGGTAGTCCTCCAGGAAGGCCGCTGGTATCGTTGGTCTGTTATAATACTCATCTCTGTTACTGGCCAGGATCACCTCGTACTCTCCGGGTTCAGCATGCTTGTTTATGTACAGGAATAGCATGCACATGGCGCCAATCTTGAAATTTGATATACCAACAAAGCATATTTGTTCTATTGATAAAATCCTGTGTTTATGTGCATAATATTTAAAAAAAATCCAGTTAAAACGCCAGGGATATAGTGCACATGTATGTACAGCCATATTTGATTCCTGCTGATTGGAAATTGTTAATACAAGCTCTCTAAACACATGATAAAGATGGATACACATGCAAGACACTTAATGATTAATTATTTAATGCAATATTAGGCTCCATTTACCATGTGTTGCCTTTTATGAAACTGATAAAAAATATAAGCCTTCAAGAAAATTGTCCGCCAAAAACAGGTGGACACAGGCAGGTGGAACAATCTATATCAAACTTATATCAAGCAGATTATGGTTTATAATGTTTTATTAAATCTATAAGAGACCATAAGTTAGTAACAGGAGAAAATGTGTGTGTGTGTGTGTAGCGGGGGGGGGGGGGGGGAGTGATTTACAACACCTGAAAGCCTTACAAAATTTTTTTTTTGAAACTCAAATTTGAATATGATCATCTCTATGATGAGTGGTCTTTTTTCATTTTATTTAATTGAAAAAACCGTTTGGGCGGACTTAAAAACTGAGTTGACTTTTATAACTTATAGACGCATGCTTATAATTATACCTGCAAATCATGTACAAAATTTGGATGGCTCTACCTGTAAGTCATACAAATCAAATCACACGACCACCATGAATACTTTATTTTATATTTTCAAGACAAAGTCTACAATGTCATTGCTCAGAAAACAATATTCACTTATTGAGAGGCTCTTTTCCAGCTTCATCTTGTGGATATAAATAACATTCCAAGGACTTCAAACTATACTTTAATGCTCTTATTTAAATACACAGAATTCAGGTCTATTTCACAGAGACTAAATATATTCTTATGTAATAAGTACCTCTTACAAAGTAAATAAAAAGGACTCCAACCACCCTTTCATCAAATAGGCAGCAGTCAGCCTGTCCCAACAAACACTTCAGTTCGCCTTATATCATACGGTCTACAACCAGCCTTGCATCACAAGAACGAACCTCTGCAGCCTCAAATCACAAGGACTTCAGGTAGCCCTACACCACAAGGACTTCAACCAACCTCACACCACAAGGACTTCAGGTAGCCCTACACCACAAGGACTTCAACCAACCTCACATCACAAGGACTTCAGGTAGCCCTACACCACAAGGACTTCAACCAACCTCACATCACAAGGACTTCAGCCAGCCTTAAGCTTACATCACAAGCCATCCAACCAACCTCCTATCACAAGGACTTCAGCCAGCCTTAAGCTTACATCACAAGCCATCCAACCAACCTCACAACACAAGGACTTCAGCCAGCCTTAAGCTTACATCACAAGCCATCTAACCAACCTCACATCACAAGGACTTCAGCCAGCCTTAAGCTTACATCACATGCCATCCAACCAACCTCACATCACAAGGACTTCAGCCAGCCTTAAGCTTACATCACAAGCCATCTAACCAACCTCACATCACAAGGACTTCAGCCAGCCTTAAGCTTACATCACATGCAATCCAAGCAGCCTTACATCACAAGGACTTCAGGCAGTCCTACACCACAAGGATTTCAACAAGCCTCACATCACATGGACTTCAGCCAGCCTTACTTCACAAGTACTTCTACCAGCCTTACATCATAAGGACTTCAGCCAGCATTAGATAATAAGGACTTAAACTAAAATTACATAATAAGGACTTCAGCCTGCATTACATAATAAGGACTTCAGTTAGCCTTGCATTAAAATGACTTCAGTCAGCCTTACAACAAAAGGACTTCAGGCTGCCTTACTACATCACAAAACAGGCATTTTACCAGAAATAAATGGTCAACCTCATACAAATTGCAACAAAAGCAAACGCAACTGATATTAATTCCTAAGTATGGTCTTAATGTCAGAAAAAAGTCCACAGCAACTGTGTGGGGGAAAGTTTAAAAAGCATCAAATTTGACAAGGTAGGAAATACCTTTTATTTCACCATACAGCAGCGTTCAAACGGTGTTGTATGAATAATCTCTTGGTTGTCGTCATGCTTATTCTTGTTCAAGTAGTTTTGAAATAAAGTGTATTTCATGAACTATAAGACACTATTGTATAGATAAAAAATCAGCAATCTGTGAATTAAAGGGACATCATAACATGAGCAACACTGTCTGATAATGGCAACAATATCCAAACATCTCCGGAGAAACCTTAAAGGGCCCCAATCAGCTATGGAGCATATTGAGTTAACAGGAAAAATAGCTGCTTCGCTTTAAAATAAATCCGTACTTGCCAAAATATTGCCTTGAAACCGTTTGCTTACTCCTGTACACGAGTGTTAAACAATGAACCGGCGCAGGTGTCAACATAAACACAATGCGTCGAGCCGTGTGCTTCGCGGAGCCACAACACGGGCCAATCAGGAGATTCTATGACCAACTGGGTAAAAAAAAATGTTATAAATGTTCCCACCGGCTGAAACACCGCGTGTTGCCCTCTTAATCGGACCTCCTGTCCCGCGGCCTTATAATGGTAAACAGACTGTGTTTACAAATACGAGGGGCTATAACAAGGTGTTAAACAGTCGCATGTGAGGGAATAAGACTGTGTGCTGGAATGGTTTTGCTGGGAAACGTTTGTATAAAGTAAAACATAACTGACAGTGTGAAAAAATAGGAATAATATTACTCCTGATTATGTCCCTTTAACACTGTCCAAAGTGTTGACATACATTAGAATTTTTAGTTCAGCCGATTATAAGTCATTTGAGCTATAGTTTTTTTCCATTGTCTGGCATCCGTCCGTCCGTCAGTCTGTCCAGATGACTGGCACGTTTTGAAACGATTAGACCTACAAATCCAAATTTTGACATATAATTAGACGTCCATAAGTTCTCTTACTTCTCCTACCAAGCTCAAAATTGGGCTAATGCGACTTCGGTCATTCGAGAAAAATTAGGAGAAACCTGTTGTTACACTTCATGACTGCCTAATATCAACCACTCCTCTGTGTTTGTTCATATTTATAAACATTCATAAATTTCCGCTATATATTTCCTATGAATGGGCCAAAAATTAGGCCAAAATTACATATTTTGTAAAATTTATGGACCGAAAGAATAATTAGATACTTTATCAAAATAGCAAGAAATATATTTTTTGTCTTAACATGGTAACTGCTTTAGTTGGAGATTTTTTTTAGGGACACAACTATTTAATCAAGATTTATATGGTATGAAAGAAATTAGATGAACTTTTTTTAAATTCTTAAAATTATTAGCATGAGTTTAAAATCAGTAACTTGAATTTTGCCTAATTTTGACCGTGGCACATTTTATTCCAAAGCACTGCTGATTTGATTTTCACAGCATATACACATAAGGATTTAATCTGTTAAAATATGAAATCTGAAATCAAAGCTCACTAACAAGGCTGGTTATTGATTTTTTTTTTGGTGGGGGGGGGGGGGGGGGCTCTATTTTATTTACTTGCATTGTCAAGATCCACTTGCATTGTCAAGATCCCCCCCCCCCCCCCCCAGCTGTCAAAGGTGCACAGTTATTCTCAAATCACTCCAAATTCCACCCCCAACAGCAAAATAAAATAAGTGTAATGGAATAATTGTTATTGTTTGAACTGTATTTCCAAAACTGAAACGCTGTTTTATCTTCAATGTAATTTACAAGATGCCATGTTGTGGTATTGTGCCACTTTTAAAGAAACTAATTTTCTTTGAATAATTTTAATCAAATTATGATTCGAAATAAGATTATATCCACCAGTGTGCATAATGTGATGTTTTATGAGCAAAATTAGCGATCAATGATGATGATATCCAGATATATGTGATATTGCAAATGTATGAAAATTATAAACTAAAACAAGTGACCCATGGATCATGACGCTCAGCTGACTGGGAAGAGATTCGCAAAAGGAAATTTTATCATCAGAATGGTAGTATATACCCATTCAACTGAAGCATCAAACAGATTAACCAACAGGCCAAGATTTAGTCTGTATTTATATATCTCAAAAAATGGAGAAAAAATGTGTAAACTTTAAAAACCAGATTACGGGTAACTGTCAAGTGACTACGTGTATCCGCCAAAATCAGAGTTGAACGGGTGAAGTGAGGCATGGATTGAGTGGCAAGGGAAAAATAGAGTGAGGTATGTTGCATATTAGTACTAATGTCTGCAGCCTAAATGTGTATGTAGGTTGTGCCACCTACCACAAATCCAGAAAGCTGTCCAAGTTGTATGCATATGCAAAATTTTAGGCAGAAAAGTCAAACCACTACATGTATATGAGAGATTTTAGCCCACGGCAGAAAAACAGACAGACACTTTGCAAAAATGGTTGCAGGTGACCCCTCCAGTTTTGTGTATGATAAAGACCTATGTGAGATCTAAACACATGCACAATTTTGGCCCAATCAGTCAAATGGTTCCTTAGATATGAGCTTGGATGTGTGCAGCGTTAACTAGAATGTAGGTGGCGCCACCTGTCATAAAATCAAGAAAGCTGTCCAGGATGTATAAACCTGCAAAATTTTAGGCAGTTATGTCGAACCACTACAGAGAAAAGAGTGATTTTAGGCCACGGCAGACTAACAGACAGACGCTGTGCAAAATGTGCAAAAATGGTTGCAGGTGGCCCCTCCAGTTTTGTGTATGATAAAGACCTATGTGAGATCTATACACATGCAAAATTTTGGCCCAATCGTTCAAATGGTTTCCGAGATATGAGCTTGAATGTCTGCAGCATAAACTAGTATGTAGGTTTCGCCACCTGTCATAAAATCAAGAAAGCTATCCAGGATGTATAAAACTGCAAAATTTTAGGCAGATATGTCAAACCACTGCCCCGATATGAGTGACATTATCCCACGGCAGACAAACAGACAGATGCTGTGCAAAAATGGTTGCAGGTGGCGCCACCAGTTTTGCGTATGATAAAGAGCTATGTGAGATCTATAAACATGCAGAATTTTGGCCCAATCGGTCAAACGGTTCCCGAGATATGAGCTTGGATGTCATCAGCGTGAACGTGAATGTAGGTGGCGCCCCCTGTCATAAAATCAAGAAAGCTATACAGGATGTATATGCATGACGAATTTCAGGTGAATTAGTCAATTCACTGCTGAGATATTAGTGATTTTAACCCAAGGCAGATGAACAGATGGACACTGTGCAAACATGGTTACAGGAGGCGCCACCATTTTTTGTGTATGTTATAGAGCTATCAAAGGGCTACATTTGTATCAATTTTATTTCCTGATCGGTCAAATTGTTCCCGAGATATGAGCTTGGATGTCATCAGCGTGAACGTGAATGTAGGTGGCGCCACCTGTCATAAAACAAAAAAGCTATCCAGGATGTATACGCATGACGAATTTCAAGTGAATTAGTCAATTCACTGCAGATATTTGAGTGATTTTAACCAAAAGCAGATGAACAGATGGACACTGTGCAATTATGGTTACAGGTGGCGCCACCATTTTTTGTGTATTTATAGAGCTATCAAAGGGCTACATTTGTATCAATTTTATTTCCTTATCAGTCAAATCGTTCCCGAGATATGAGCTTGGATGTCATCAGCGTGAACGTGAATGTAGGTGGCGCCACCTGTCATAAAAAAAAGCTATCCAGGATGTATACGCATGACGAATTTCAAGTGAATTAGTCAATTCACTGCAGATATTTGAGTGATTTTAACCCAAGGCAGATGAACAGATGGACACTGTGCAAACATGGTTACAGGTGGCGCCACCATTTTTTGTGTATGTTATAAAGCAATCCAAGGGCTACATTTGTATAATTTTATTTCCTGATCGGTCAAACGGTTCCCGAGATATGAGGGTTTATGTGTGGAAACAGACCCACAAATGGACGCTGGATAGAGAGGAAAGGTCAGAGGTCAACGCAAATTGGTTAGGCACCAGTTCACATGTGACCCGATAATTGGTGCAAGTTTCGGAAAAATCGGTCCATTAGTCTTAGAGGAGCTCTCTGGAAACGAACGCGGCAGCGGCGGAGGAACCCGGTCAAAAACTTCGTTTTGGCGGATCCAAAAAACAGGTGGCTCCACCAGTCTGCAGAAACCAATAAATACACTTAATGGTCAATATCCATGCAAACAATTATGGTGATCTCTGCATTAGTTGTTCAGATACTTCAGCTTTTGTATCAAATTGTCCATTATTCTGAGGGATACTTCGGAGTCCTATAGCTTGAAGGATATGGGTAACAGAGACCTAATTTCAAGTTTCCACAGGCACTTTTCATGGGCCTCCTTGCATGACAAGAATGAAGATTCTAGGTCCAGTTGTTGCGATTTGTACCCTGTTGACAGATAACCACATCTTTAAAGGTCTCAAAAAAAAAAAGAGTAAAAAATTCGTAAAAATTTGAAAGAAATAGAGGTGGCGCACCCAGTCTGCAGAAACTGATGGAACAGCTCATGATAAATATGTATGCCGAAAGTCATGACCATCAGTGTTGTAGTTATTGAGATACTGCAGTTTTTGTATCAAATTTTCCATTATTCTGGGGGGTATTTTGGAGCCATACAGCTTAAAGAATATGGGTAACAGAGACCTAATTTCAGGTTTCCATGGAAACTTTTCATGGGTCTCCCTGTGTGTCAAGAATGAAGATTCTAGGTCCAGTTTTTATGATTTGTGCCCTGTTAACAGATGTTCATATCTTTAAAGGTCTCAATAATAGAGAAAAATTTCGTAAAAAAACCCGAACAAATACAGGGGTGCCACCAGTCTGCAGAAACTGATGAAACACTCCATGATCAATATCCATGCAAAAAATTATGGTTATCTCTGCATTAGTTGTTCAGATACTTAAGCTTTTGTATCAAATTTGTATCAATTACTTTGGAGTGCCATAGCTCAAAAGATATGGGTAACAGAGACCTAATATCAGGTTTCCATGGAGACTTTTCATGGGTCTCCCTGTGTGTCAAGAAAGAAGATTCTAGGTCCAGTCGTTACGATTTGTACCCTGTTGACAGATAACTACATCCATAAAGGTCTCAAAAATTTAGAAAACAATTCGTTAAAATTGAAAAATACAGGTGGCGCCACCAGTCTGCAGAAACTAATGAAACATCTCATGATCAATATGTATGCCAAAAATCATGACCATCAGTCAAGTAGTTAATGAGATATTGAAGTTTTTGTATTAAATTTTTGACTTTTCTGGGGGGTACTTTGGGGCCCCATAGCTCAAAGGTTATGGGTAACAGAGACCTTATTTCTGGTTTCCAAGGAGATTTTTCATGGACCTTTCAGAATCCCAAGTTACAAGGTTCTAGGTCCAGCGGTTACGATTTGTGCCTGGTTAACGGACGGACGGACAGACGGACAGACAGACGGACGACGGACAAAGAGTGGTCGCTATAGCTCAGATGACTTTCAGTCAGCTGAGCTAAAAATGATAAAATAAAAAGTGAGGATCTAAAGCAAACTTTTGTTCACTATTTTCCTGCCTAAGGAGAATAGAAGACAAAGTGATCAGATTTGTTCGTCTACCTGTCCGTCTGTCCATTTCTAAATATTCAGTAATTATGCATCTACTGTTTTCCTGTACGAACTACTGAATTAAATTTCATATCCCATATGCAAATGCAGAGATTTTTTTATAAGAAAACAAAACAATACAGACATTACAACACAAAACCATGTTACAGATTCACATTCAATGACACCGTGTGATTTTTACCAAGATTTTACATGAAAACTCTCATTTCGTGATATCTGAAAAAAAAAATATAAAAATATTCATTTACTATTTATTTTTATTCTCTAAAAACTCTCCAAATTGCATTTTTTTAATGCTCTTCTGATATTCCTCTAATTTTTAGAGACTATTTTCTAAAAAAAAAATGCACATGTTAAATAAATTCTATTGCCCTTTGTACAACCGGCGACTCCTCTTAGCATCTACACACATAGATATATCTTTTTATTACCAGTACTATAGACTTTTCTAAAACTGCTGAGGCATCATTAAATATAACATTACTCAGTGATAAAGGTTCTATTTTACATCCTTTTTCTAAACAATATTTTGTGTTATCCTTCCATAATTTGTCTACATGTGTGCATTCCCACATAATATGATAGATTGTCTCCTTTTCTGTCTTGCAAAATGTACATTTATCATTACTTTTTCTTCCCATGTTTTCCAAAACCGGATTCAAATTTAAACACCTGTGTAAAATTCTATACTGAAACATTCTTATTTTTGTATCGATAGTATTCCTGTATAATTCGCTAAATGCATTCAGGACCCTTTCTACTGATGCTTCATTTATATCAAGTGCCCATTTTTTACACACTCGTTCAGGAGTTTCATATTGTCTTTGAATTAGAATTTCATAAATGTATCAAGTTGCTTTCCTCAGATTCCTCAATATTTGTAAGGAGTCATCTTTACTTTCTTCCTCTTGTACCTCGGATCTTACACACAGTAGTTTCATTCTCATTGGAATGGCACTTACAATTCTGTGATATGTTAAATAATCAATACCCACCGTATACTTGTACTTAAACATTTGAAATGTTAAAACTTCATACTTATCTGAAACATCCTGGATCAGATCTTTAACTTGTCTAACACCTCTACTATACATCAAATTGATAAGACCACGTTCTCAACTAATCTTTATACAGGAGTTAAACCATATATTTTGCTCCGCAAATTCTAATTTAGACATTGGTTCCTTAAAGTTTATCTTCTAACTATCTTCCCTTTCAAGGTCATATTTCTACTCGTCCATTTCATTATGGCCTCTTTTATTTTAAGCATTACAGATTCATAATTTATTTTAATAGTCTCTTCTATTTTTCAAAAAAGTTTTATTCCTAACATCTTTAGAGGACCATTTATGGTTTTTAATCCCAGTTCTTGAATTCTCTCCTTTTCATATATGTTACTATTTACGGACATGACTTTAGTCTTTTCCTTATTTATCCTGTGGCCTGAACATTTTTTAAAATCAGAAAATATATCTAAAACAGATTTGACGGATTCCACATTTGATAAAATTAACGTGGTGTCGTCGGCATATTGCACTAATGTTATATCCCTTTCTATTATTTAAAACCTCTAACATCTCCAGAATCTCTTATTTTTTGTGCTAAAGTTTCTGCGCAGAGGATAAACAAGTATGGGGATAAGGGACATCCCTGTCGAACACCTCTTGATATTTTAAAAACTTCCGAGAAACTTCCCCTATTTATCACACAAGAAGTTACGTCTTTATATATCATTTTTATCCATTTTAACATTTTAGGACCAACATTGTAAGATTCTAAAGTTTTCCATATAAATGAATGTTCTAAAAAATCAAATGCTTTCTCAAAATCTATTGAAACAAAAAAAAAAGCTTTTTCTCTGTTTTCCTTTAATAAATCTAATATTATCATTTATTTATTTAATCCTTCCCCTATAAATCTGTTCGGCACAAAACCTGTTTGATCACTGTCAGTAAGATTGGCGAGGTATTTTTTTAATCTATTCGCTATTGTTTTTGCGATAATTTTTGTATCTATGTTAAGCAGCGATATAGGTCGCCAGTTCTTTACATAAAGCTTGTCTTTCCCAATTTTTGGGATAACCGTGATTATGCTTTGTCTTGTAGACAAAGATAGCCTCCCTATTTCAAGAGACTCTTTAATCATCTTCAAATATGTTTCCTTCAGGTGAGGCCAAAATTTCAGATAAAACTCCGCTGAAAAACAATCTGTCCCAGCAGCGATATAGGTCGCCAGTTCTTTACATAGAGCTTGTCTTTCCCAATTTTTGGGATAACCGTGATTATGCTTTGTCTTGTAGACAAAGATAGCTTCCCTATTTCAAGAGACTCTTTAATCATCTTCAAATATGTTTCCTTCAGGTGAGGCCAAAATTTCAGATAAAACTCCGCTGAAAAACCATCTGTCCCAGGCGATTTATTTCTCTTTAACGATTTCAGAACATTGTAAATTTCACTCTCCGTAATCTGCCCTTTTACATCTCTTTTTTCATATGCATTTAAAGCTTTCTTCAATTTTATACTACTAAAAAATCCATAGAACTCTTTTTCGCCCCTTCAGATGTATATAGACTCGTATAGAATTTGTTTAGTGTTTTCAATATGTCCTTTGGATTTTTAATAATGTTTCCATTACTCTCCTTCAACATATGTATACATTTTTTTATTAAAATTTCGTTTTTCTAAATTAAGAAAATATTTTGTTGGTTTATCACCCTCTTCAAGCCACCTTACCTTACTCCTTATCATTGCTCCTTTAGTTTTATTCTTAATCAGTTTTCCTAACTCCCTTTTTATTTTACAAATATTTGACTGTCTATCCTCAGATCCGATTAAATGTTCCACATCTTCCTTTTCCGTTTCCATATGTTGCATTTCATTAAGTCTTTTTTCAAGGACCTGTAATTCTTTAACTTGTTTTCTTTTCTTTTCACTACTGAACTTAGTTGTAACACCTCTACAATTACACTTAATCATTTCCCACACAACGCCCGCTGAAGCATTTTGGTTTTCTTTCTCTGTTCGTTCTATTGTTTCTTGAATAAGTTTTACATATTCATCATCTTCCATTAAGGAGACAATCAATTACCAAAAGCCCTTTCCTCGCTTATAATCTGCAACCTTTAATTCTAATTTTACTGCGTCATGGTCACTTTTATATCCTGTCACTATTTCAACATTCCTAACATTTTGGAGGAGTAAACCCTCTAAAACCAATATATAATCTAAACGAGCCCCCATTCTGAAAGGATTTTGTCTTTGCCCAGTAATCTGTTTCGTTGCAGGGTTCATTTTACGCCATATATCAATAAGTCCCCAATCACAGCACCAATCCAAAAGCACACGTTGTGCCTTTGCATTATAATTCCCTCCCCCTATTCTATCTATATCATTATTTATCACTACATTAAAATCTCCTCCTATTAAACATTTATCACTTGAAACAAGTTCAATTTTATGTCTCAACTCAAAGAAAAAATCAGGATCATCCGTATTTGGGCCATATACTTTGATTAAGCTAATAAAATATCTTTCGTCTTTTCAATGGCGTCTTTTCAATCCTCTAACATTAAAACTGAAAAGCTTAATAGTATTCACTACGTAAATGCAAATATTTATATACATACATTAGTGAAAGAGGCTAAGAAGAAGTTAGCAGGTGCGTCAAGTCCGGTAAAGGTGTTTGAAGACTTCACCTTTGAAGACCATGTGCTAAAGGAAAGAGCTCGGAAACAGTTGAGGGCAGCCTACCAAGACAAAAAGAAAGGACGCTTTGGGAGGGGAAAGCTTATTATTGAGGGACAGACAGTTCCGATTGAATAAAATTTGGACGTGTGCACTAAATTTATAGACTCTGTGGATATGAAATTGTATTGTGGATATGGCTGTAAAATGGTGAAAGCAGGATTTGTAAGTTAAATTTTAACATTTTTCTTAAACATTATTTATTATTAAATTTGAAAGTTGAAAACAGGTCTCTTTTTTGTGTATTGGGAAAAAGGGATATACTGTTGGTTTAAAAGCAGAGATGTTGAAACTCCCACCATTCAGCCCCTCAAAACCCTATCCCACCATAAAGTCCTTGCACCTGTGGACTGGGTGTAGAGATTATAACCTGGTTCAGGATGCATTGGTGAAAAACTTACAAGTCTCTGAGTTGATGTAAAATATTCTTGATTTTAACTTTACAGGAGAGGGAATGCCAAGCCCGTGTTCAGGGCTTGGCCCCCAGTTTGTAACTGCCTCTACCCCAACAGCCTTACTTCAAGCAAGATTCATAAACCATTAGTAAACTAATCAGAGATTTCCCTGACGTGTCACAACAGATGTAATTAAAGAAAGGTGTGCACAGGAGCTGAATGAAAGTGCACTTAGACTGAATAGAGTTGCCATGTAATCAAGGCTAAGCAATTAAAGTCATTTTGTAAATACCTGGCAACTCAGCTCTGACATTTGCATATACAAAGTCCCAATTAGCGTCTTACATAATATATAATAATGATTAAATACAGAGAGTGAGAATTGTAGTAATAGACATGCCCTTAGTACATTACATGGGGACGTTAATTATATGGCAACTATAAAATGGTATGATAAAAAATTAGGATTTAATTGCACAAACGTGTCAACTGCTGATCTGTAAACAACGGATCAAGGAGTCAACCACTGATCATGGTAATAGTATAGATCTCATGTTTACAAATTGCTCACATGCTTCAGTTTCACCATTAGAAAACACATGGTCAGATCCCAAAGTATTATTTGCAACAATTTTCTTACTTCTAAGTTCAAAACAATCATATCAATCAATATCTAGCTTATACTACTTTTTCCTCTCAGACATGATCTTTATTAGTTTTTATTTTATATTTTTACCTTCAAGATCAACTTCAGCTGAGCACTATGACCCACGGGACCCTTGTTTTAATCACCATATCAATAAACTCATTTAGATATGTAATGATCGCTTTTTAAATTAGACGTCATCTTGTCCATCCTTATTACAAAGTGTCTGTTGTCAGTTACGCACAGGGTTTCCAGCAGTAAACTCAAGAAAAAAACATCTCTGACTTTTAAACTTAAACTTTATTTATTTAATATAGCGCCTACTTATATATATATATATATATATATATATATATATATATATATATTCAGTACTTTACAAAAGTACTAAAATATATTATGACACAAGAGTTAAAACTTAATAAAAAATCTACGTCGAACAAGATATGTTTTCAATTTTCTTTTAAAATCGTCAATATTTACGGTACATTTAACATCATTAGTTCAATCCAAAGAGAAGGTCCAAATGTTGAAAATGCCCGATTAGCAAACGTTTTCTCAGACTATTCCCGGTCTTGTAGCTGATTTTCTAGGAAAAAAAACTAAACCACCAAATTCAATTTCTACTCAAAAACGTCATTCTACTGCAAACCAAATTTTAATTTGAAAAATTGTAACTGAAAAGCAAAGCAAAATGAGACTAGAAATTGGGATTTGACAATTCAAAATTAATTATTATTTATATTCAAAGAACCATACACTCTGTTATCAAGCATATATCATGTGTTTAAACACACAATAACAACAAATGACTTCAGTGGATCAAAGTAACTCCACTCTGTTCTGCCTTTGTACTTTGTTACCTATGCAGATTCATGTACTTGTGTAAAATGCTTTATTAGTACTATAAATTAGTTTAGAATTACTACTAAGAAACAATTGGCCTTTCGTTTATGGTTGGTGCTACATGTATATATTTTGTGTATCAATGGTATGCATCGTCAACTTACATGTGTGTACTATAATCAAAGGGAATTAAGATTATACCTACAAACACAACAAAACTTTAATTGAAAGGAAAATAAAAATGTAGTATGAAATTATTGAATGTTGGCTCATGAGATGAAAATAAAAGCCTTCCTACCTAATAATCAACTTCAGTCGACATATAGCCATTTAAAATCCCCTGACTTTTTCCTGACTTACATAATCATCATAAAATTCAATGACTTTTTACGAAATTCCCTGACTTTTCCCTGTCCTTGAAAACATAATATTTTCCCTGACTTCCCCTGACCGCTGGCAACCTTGTACGCAGCTAGAGCCCCCGCAGTTTCTTCAAGCCAGGGTACACGCTATGTAATTCTTTTTGCACGTGCATCTGAAGGTGCTGCAGTTAGTCTGACAGTTGCATCTAATAACCTGTTGGAGCTTTTCAGAAGCAGGCGCTTCGTCACTTGACATAAACCAGACCAATCGTGGCTCTTTTGGTATACTTTCTTACAACCCCTGCCATGTGTGAGAACAATTCATTTTTAACCCAGCATATCGGTCAAGCCCTCTGCATGATTGTTAAATTTCTCATTACTACAATATCTTTGCAACAGGATAGGTGAGCACTGCACATTATCAAATTAGTGTTACCTGCTCAATATAAATGCCAACTGAGTCGTGCTACTACCCCCACCGCAACCCATGCTTCAGACGGTTTGCACATCGACCCCTACATATGGGCCTCGGGAGTCATTAATTTAGCAAACAAGACCAGAATTGGATTCCGCAACCAAAAAAAACCCCAGAAAATGTCGTATGACATATAGTTATACCCTTTTTATTATTTAAACTTTATGGATTCTAGGCCTTCTGGCGGCCATTTTGGATATTCCCAAATTTTACTTCTTTCCCCCGGGAGAATATCTTAAGACTTTTTATATGTTCTAAAGGATACCTTCTGGGGTAGAAAACAAATGAGATAGCTTTTGTTGCAATTTGTGTGAGGTCATGTTACAAAATGGTTGTACTACTCAGCAAGCCTTACATCACAAGGACATCAGCCAGCCCTTCGACACAAGCATTTCAGTTAGTCTAATTACATCACAAAAATCTTCAGCAAGCCTGTCATAACAAGGACTTGAGGCAGCCTTAAACCCTAATGATATTAGGTAAACTTACATAAACCATTACCTCATGACTTATCATAATATATAAATTATAAAGGCTTAAACAGCTCTGTATGACATGGATTCCATGGTCATGCTTTCAAATAATCAAGTCTGATGTTTCACTTTGTTTATTTACAAACCAAAAGTAAGAAACGACAAAAGTGCTGAAACAAATCAATTCATTATTGCTAAAAGATTTAACAAGCTTACACGAAGACAAACACACAAATGCCGCAGTCAAATAGTAACCTTCATTCAAAGTGGTTGGTGGTGTGCAAGACTTGATTCATCATGTTTTATGCCTACTTATAGTAAGTAAACATCCTGTAGATTATAGATGAGGTTAAGAAGACAATTTTTGAAGTAGCTTATCAAATAAATCTTAAACTTTATGTGAATTTATATGTTGGCTTTCTTCGGGCATAAAAACAGATATATACTAACTAGAAAAAGATATTGAAAATTTCAAAAAAATTTAGACAACCCTTAATTTTTTTAATTTATTCTTTTTTATATTTAATTATTCATAGTCCCTATTCTGGAACAACAAATGAAAGAAACTAGCACTGAGAACTTCTAAATAAATTATAACCCATGTTATAAAGTATTTGCTTTTTAAACGATCGTGGATGAACTGTGTATAACAAGTGTACACAATGTAGACTGACGTTGGATACTCATAATTAGGAAGAACAACACACTTTATCAACCGGGGGCGGGTTCCTGGTCCTCATTTCTTAGGAACTCTTGCAAGAACTCGCCAATTTGTAGTGGATTTCTAATTCTGAGGTAAGGATTTCATAATCTGTCTCGGTGATTCAAAGAACAACAAAAAAGTATATAGAATATAAATGATCACTTAGCTCTGAACTTTAACAATACACCAACTGCATATAATCTGTACATACAATCAGGCATGACCTTACTTAGAACTTTCTTACTCGGGTTTAAATTAAGTAATTTGAATCTTTGATCATGATCGAAATGTATTTCCAACTTTTCTTAAGCAAACATAACTGATGACATGTATTGTAACTAATGACATCATGTTAACACTTACCTTTTATTCAGAATGTATAATTTGCACCGCCCTTTATATCCTGGCAGCAAGTTTAACAGCAGTTTACGACGCTCTTAATCTGTGTGCCGTCTGAAGGGTCCACTGAAAACAATTAGTGGTGTATCAAGTATAACAAGCTCATCGGCTTCTGTGGTCCCGGGGTACATCGCAAATTTTCAGATCTGAGATTTTTCACGGTCGGCCCCTACCCAGGGTGAGCGCTACACACGCTTAATGGAAAGGCTGTGCCCCACGGCCGTGTATCGCTCACATATGTGTGCGTCTTTTTTGGGATCCTCGGTGTTATGACCCAGCAGTGAGGTTGATTACACACCCATGACCCGCAGGTGCGGTAGACACCGAGCCTAAGTGACACCAGGACACAAAATAAAATTATAGGAAGCGAGTGCTACCGCCCTTTCAAGTAGTCCCTAACTGAAACGTTGTACTTGTAACTTAACTAGCAGAATGGCAAGGGCCGAATGGTGAAGTCTAACATGATGTCAGACCTAGGTTACATCACTTGTTTATTTTTGATATGCACTACCGGATAAGTACTGTAGCTTACTATACTTCAACGGTCATGTTATAGGACCTCGTTTTATTCTAAGCTGCCACATCATCCACATTAATGGAGTATACTTTTTGTCTTATATATATATATATATATATATATATATATATATATATATATATGTACCGGTATACAGATAATGACTCCATGTCTACGTGTAATTATGAAATTCATTTTTTTTATTATAATGTTATAGGTTTGATGCATTTAAAAGGTCTTCCACGTGACTGGTTTGTAGTCATTCAATGTCATAAGCATTCTTTTCAGAATTGCAAAAATTACCGTAATTTATCATCTTCGTTCCTTTGATAGAAAGTTTATTGTCCGTAACAGTAGAGACATCAATAGGCTATACATCTGCTATTAGCCTATTTTATTGACGACACCTTGGTCAGGTTAGAATAGCAGCAGCGTGACCTAAAAAGAGGCGAAGCTGAAGTCGTGCAGTCATTGACCGTATAAAAAGATCATTTGGAGCGATTCCGCTAAGGTTGAAAGGAAAGGTTGGTTTCTCAGTGAATTTGTCTTCTATGGAGGTTGCCTAAAAAATAGCTAGGCTGCCCCCGTTCACACTAGCGAGTCAAAAGTTGTCTCTCCTAACGACGCCAGATGGCGCTAGAGCCTCCCCCCCCCCCCCCCCTACTCTCTATGCAAGTCGATGGATCCGAATACATATACATGGAATATTCATAATGACTTCTCATATCTATTCCTCATACCTACCCCTAATTAAAAATGATTTAGTAGTGGCATTTCAAGTAGGCATAAAATAGCAAAATATGTACAAATTCCGATTTGATATTATCTACATCTTAGATCTTATGATATTTTTTTGCAATTAGGTGCGTAAATTTATATATTCAAGTCTTAATTTCCCCATGCTGCACATGCTGCTTGATTTTATTTCATTTTTAATTACACAAACCTGTAAAGGAAAGAATAATCTTAACTGCATGGTTTCCCCATGAAACATGTTTGATTTTCCAATAGAAAAATGCCTTTTCTAGCACCTGGTTATCTTAATTATTTATCTGAAACCCGTTCTGAAATAAACTCTTATAACACGAGATATTCTTATCATGTCGAAATACTTACAGTTAGAACTGAACTGATGCGGAAATCTTTTATTTATCAAGGACCAAAATCATGGAATTTGTAACCGAGAGCTTTACTAAAGATAGATAATTTTGATAAGTTCAAAAAGATTTAAAGCAATATTCTCTGATCCCTTGACATAATTTCAATAAATCAATTTTTACTTCTTTATACAAGGTGTGCATTTTGACATTTTATACTCCAAGAATACCAGTAAGTGGAGAAAAACTAACAAAACTATGCACACAATTATTCTCTGCTCTTATTTTATACAGTGTAATGAAAATGGTTAATAACCTGAATGGGTCACTCTATGAATTTCTGAATATAACATTCTTTAAAAAAATCTTAATAAGAGTCATACTAGTACAGGTAGTAACAATATATGATATATTTAAGTACAATATTCTACACATATATGTAAACATGTATGGTCTATAATACTAGCACGCTATTTGTTTATGTTTGAAATTTTAATTACTAAGATCACCCTTATCTGAACAATCCACCCTGAATAAAGATATATTAATAATTAAATGAATAAAATGTCATAATCTACATTCATCGGCCAAGTTGGCTGTCAGTTTCCTTGGTCTTTCTGGTCTTTAGGGACTGTTCGTTCTTGTAGCTGCTAAAATAGGAGCCAGATAGTTATTCGTTGTTCATTTTCCCTTAATTTTTTCCGGACGCCAATGACCAGTTCCCATCGAAATCAATGACCCAGCGGGGAAGAAATACGTAGAGTACTATCGCAAAACCAAACATCCCAGATAAAGTTGTTGCTTTTTTCAGCGGGACTCTTTTAAGAACACAACGGCGCTACTGTTCTGCTTAAAAATAGCTACTGGCCATAGTGGCTGAAGTTATTTTCGACATTATATTTATGGGCAATCATTTTTTGGTCAGAGCCGATCTTTATAGCTTGAAATGGTTAGTGTACTTAAAAAAAATCCGGAAGGCAATTTTACTGGAAGCATTGCACAGTTGGCCGAATGTGATTTCACGGTCGAACATTGAAAAGGATCTGCACACACGAATGCCGATTCGCTATCCCGCCAGCCCATTAAGGGAATCTGTGGATACACTTAATGCTTATATGTTCAGCGACAGATTGCCGGGAAACGTGTCCACACGGTGAATGGTAATGTATCCCCGTGCTCAACGCTCAAGAGGGAAACCAACAAAGAGTTTGCCTCATCAGGTCAACATAAGGTATGAGCAGTACACCCACCAAAAGAATTAGATCGAGAGGTCTACCTGAAAACTAGAAAAATGGAAAGATGGACCGCTGAATTACTGGTCAACTTTCAGCAAGCAGATTTTATAATATCAGAACCGTAATAAACTGGTGGTTGGAATCTCACCTGAGTTGTAAGAACCTAGAGGTTAATCTCGGTGGTTTCAGTTGGACATCATAAAATGTTGAGACAAATTACTCTAAGGAGTACTACAGTTACCCACACTACTCAATCTGGCAACAAGTTCTGCCAAAACTGCTGAGGGTGTTGATAATGCACCTGCTTCATGAAACTGGTAGGCCACCATGGAATCAGAAAATCTCTAGGAAAAAATGATACTAGGGGGCCTGGACAACAAAATTTAAAAATGTAAATGCTACCCGGAACACTTAACCTAGCAAAGTTGCAGCAAAAACGAGTTAGGGTACATATTAGAAAATAAGCCATAGATAATCTCGGCAAACCCCCCAGCTAAAAAGGATGGCAACTCCTTTGTTTAGTCCTGGCAGACTACTTCACCAAGTGGACCGAGGCATATGAACTCAGAGACCATGCAGCGGAGAAGGTTGCTGACGTCATAATGACCTTGTTCCTTTATGG
The DNA here is from genome assembly GCA_026874595.1 of Sipunculus nudus. Taxonomy (NCBI): domain Eukaryota; kingdom Metazoa; phylum Annelida; class Sipuncula; order Golfingiida; family Sipunculidae; genus Sipunculus; species Sipunculus nudus. The sequence goes on from CM049312.1 coordinate 52,709,072, forward strand.
TTGAAGAGTACCACTACTACTGCACTCCGATCAAGCTACCGAGTTCGAATCTGCTGATCTGTTTCAGCGGTTAATGAGCTTCTTGAAATAGACAAGACACCATCCACCCCTTTTCACCCCCGGTTGGATGGATGTGTAGAATAGTTCAACAGAACCATCCAACAGATGCTAGCGCTGTTTGTTCCTTCTGGATGACAACTGTTAGATACAATTATTCCGTATCGGGTGTATTTTGTGCTTAGTATACTGGTCCTTAGTTTGTAATGCAAGCCTGTATGGCGCAGGGTCACCTGGATTATACCTTTTTCAGAGGCGTTTGCATGATATCTGGTCATTATATCTATATTTCACTTTTTTACTTAAATTAGGGACAAGAACCAGTGTTCCTTGCTTTTAAACATTTATTTAGATCAGAGTTAGTAGGTTCCTACTACTACCTTATGAACATTGGGCTTTGCTTGTGGATTTTATGTTGCAGGACAACTTTTGTATTTTATTTTATGTACTTACAGATGTTAATGGGGAATAATTCCTTTAAAGTCTAACTAAATTTATATTTCACATATTCTGTAATGTTCGTGTAATTTCTGGGTTAGATATGTTTTCTCCATCCGACAGTCCAAAGAAAGAACATTGAACAAGGCCAGCCGTTTCACATGATGTCCATGCATGAACTTTTTATATAGATATCCATGCACACTATTCACGCCACTACTCTGTACGTACCTTTGTATCTATCTAATAAGAAACTCTCTTCCAACAAATACATCACTCCACCAAAAAATCATTCCTTCCCATTATAATCACAATTTGGAATAACCCGGACTTGGAAATACAGAGCAGTATATTACCTTATGTACCCTTAAGAGACATCAACTCGCTAACTTAAAAACAACTGACACTCCTTGCAGATGTGGGTCAATAACAGAAGACAACCATCACTATTTCCATAACTGCCCATTTTATCAGCAGATAAGACTTGCACGTCTTTATAAGTTTTAAAGTGATATGAACATAAGTATAAATACTGACATGATCCTGTTTGGTAATCCTAGTATCAATTACTCGTTCAATAAGACATTATTTATTACCGTCCATTCATCCACCATCCAACCATCCTTCTATCAATACTGCCGTTTCCTCTATAAGACGCGTTGCTCTCATTCTTGGGATTTTTTATCTAAATTTTCGATCAATATAAAAATACATTATGTATCTGCTTAAGGTGCTGTAGTAAACTTTTTTTTTGTTAAATATGAAATTAAATTTAAAACGCTTATAAATTAAGACACAATCGTCCAAAACAAAGTTTATATTTACCAAAATGCAGAGAATCTTCTTAGCATTCAGAAAATGTATACTTTAAGGGGTCCTCAGGCATCAGATTGTTCAATGCGAAGGAAAAACCGAAACGAAGTCCGGGCATGCGGGGGAACCAGTCTTGCAAGCTAAATAGTCAATATTAAATATTTGTTTTTATGCCTGATATAGTCTCTGTACTTAACTAAATAAAGTCTGTATTCATATCGGATTCATACATCATGGTTGTCAGTTTCCTTCAAAACCGGAATGGCGGCGTTTAGTTAGGAATACTGTATATATGCCCATGAACAGATAGTTTCAGATTTATTAGAGTACAACCCAAACTTAAAGAAAATGTTCTATATCAAGTTATGAAAAAAATCTGTGTTACAGAAAATCGTTATTATTTCTGATTCATTTATTATCTATTTGGTGTTGGTGGGAAAAAAACTGTCATAACTGATAAAATAAAAATTCCCCCGGCTCCCGCGCACCAAGGCGATTTCATTCCAATACAGTACCTTATCCTGTCTACGACGCCAAATTAAGTCGTATAGTAGACAATTTTAACAGTGTATTTTCCGTCAATGGTCGGGGGTGGTGGCAGACGATACATAATAAAGATCGATTCTTCTTGATTAGGACTCTCTCCTAATATTATCGGTCATACAGAACGAATATTACAGGCAAATTGAAATCTTGGACTACTCGTCCCCGAAAATAACAAATACAGGTAGATATGAGGGGATGGAATAGACTCTACTTGCTGACAGGCATGTATGTAAGGATATGTACACTGTGTATTAGAGATCTTTATTATTTTATGGTTTTAAAATGGAAAATGCATATACATCACTGTCAGCAGCTGCAGGGAAATCTGAGCAAATTGGCAGTTTTATACACTAACACCAGCTTAATCCACAGTTCAGGAAATAAACTGTCAATATTTCAAATCAAGACTATTAATTTCAAGTTGTCATGGCGATGAAATGTTCATTAATGTATTATTTTCAACAACTGGAATGTGTACAATGAAAACGTATATACGTCGTAGAAAAATACGAGGTACGTCTCCTCAGGCTTTCAATTGCAGGCTCTCAGAAAACCATTTGCAAAATGCCTTGAAAATGTTGGCTTCCTTTGATTTGCTGTTTGGTTCTGGTATTTGTTCTTTCTCCAGTGTGAAGTCCAATCTTGTCACATCCCACTGAATATCTTCTAATTTTATTGGCTCTCTCATTGTGTGCTCGATAAACTGCCCATTGTTGTCGTTGCCAATAAATATCAGTGTATGTGTTCTGAAAAAAAGAAAATACCAATTTCAACTGATCAAAGGCGAAAGAGTACTCGTAGTTTACAATAAATGCTACATTTAACAAGTATTTCATTTTTAAATTAAAGTATTTCATTTTATATTTTTTTTTAGATTTAATGTAATATTTAATCATCAAGAACATACATGCATCATATACTCAGTAAGTGTAGCCACTGTTTTCCAAGTAAGAAATGTAGTTCCCATGCTGTAAGAGAAAAGTCCAAACATTAAATATATTGAATATAATATGAATGCTACATCTGTCTGCCTCTGATCTTACATCATCACTTTACTCATATAATATATAAGTGAATATAATAATAAATATTACGATGTAATCATGACATAGTCGCAAGCTCTTCCCTGCAGACAACTGTAAACGATATAACAGGATTCTCGTTTCTGGTCCAACGGACTAGATTGGGTAGAGATTATAAAATGCCACAACATGTAGAAAACCAGACTTCTCTAGCAGGAAACGTGTCAGAGTTATGAGTATATTCGTGATAAAATATCGCTAGTTCTCACTGACTGCAGATGTCGCGAGATATGACGAAACTTGTGGTCTAGTGATGGGCAGCTTATCAAATGCTTCCTCAAGCAGAAACTTAGACCTCTGTAACATGAAAAAATGACCGAATCGTAAGTACTCCGTTAAATCTCGCTTATTCTCGTCTGACAGCAGATGTCGCGAGATTTATTCAAACTTACAATTAACCCACTGCGGAGACACTGAAAGCTTGTCAAATGTTATCCAAAACATAAAACTCTTTATAGCATAAAAAATGATCGAGGTATAAACGTTTCTGTCGAATCTCGCATATTCTCATTTTATGCCTAACCTTACTAGATTTGACGAGACTTGTTGGGCAAACCATAAAGAAATGACGTACCAGCTGGTTGAATTGTTAAGCAGAAGGGTTTTTTTAGGCTGTTTGCACGTTTACCATAGCATTTCATACGTTTTGAACTACCGCTACTCTTAGTGGGGATGACCGGTTAGCAAATAATAGGGTTCCTACCTAGCCCAGGCATGCACTTTTGGCCAAGGCTTAAACTTTGCCTATAGGCATGCCTAGAAAATCGACAGACAGACAGACAGACAGACAGACAAACAGACACAACAATAAAACTTTAGTCAACAGCCGGGAGCTGGCAAATATGTAAATAACAACGATTACTATAATGGCTTTGTCTTTGCAGTCTTCAAAGCAAATTTGTCGCCCCCTGCCCTCTCATTCCCAAACGAACCCCCATATACACATTGTAGGGAAAATATGCAAAAACACAAAAGTTTGGCATTCAAAGTGTCACCAGAGGTCTGTGACATTTTGCATATGTATTTAGGTATAGACAGCCTGATCGGATAACTGTTTTGCAGATTATATTTTTCTTGTGTAATTTGTATTTAGCCATTGGTCAGTTAGGAGTAGCAGCTGGGCTATGTTATATCACATCACAGACAGATTCGGCGGCTAGTGTAGAACGCTGGCGCCTTTTATGTTCATTTCTTTTTCGAGCAGTAACATGGTCTCTTAGCAACGCCATTAGCTGGCGCCATCGAGTCTGTGTTAGTCAGGGTAGTTTTTTCCCATGTGCACGTGTTGCTCCTGGGGGCGTGTATACTGTATTTTTTTTTATGTTTGTGACAGCGGAACAAGTGGATTTAGCTGCTGATTGGAGGAGAAGTCTGGCGGGATTTGTATAGTGAGGAACCGGTACAAAACTGGATAGCGTGCAGTGATCAGGATAGAATAGACAGGGAAGCTGGCGGCGGCAAAGAGAGTGTAGAAGTACCGGTGGAGAGAGAGAGAAAGAGCCATTGACAGAGGGGCTCTAACACAGGACAATAGTGGGTAAACACTTGTTTTCTATCTACAGACTAATAACGCGCCTTCTAAGGTGGAGGCTAGCAAACCAGAGGTGAACTACAGTTCAAGCCAACATATTGGATAGTTCTGTATTACACAGGGATCCCAGGAGAACCGTGAACTTGTCTGCGCAGTCACGTGATGTGAACCAGCGGACTTAGTCGGAGGACTCAGTTTATGTTTAGTGTATATTGTGACCCTTTGTGGGTTCTGTTATTATATTCTTGATGTTGACATCTCCCGTCCCTCGTGATTTGTACGTATCCTCTTATTTGTTATTATATTGATTTGTTAACTACGCAAGTCTTTTTGTATGTTTGAAGCTTACATCGCGTGTGTTATCTCAGGTCTGCTTGTTATTTTGTCTGGCTAATGAAACTTTAAAGTCACATCCCCAGTAGTGTGACACAAAGTAATATTGATTTGTCAATAAAATCTTGAAGATCAACCCAAAGGTGAATAGTTTTCATAGTATAATAAGTTTTATCATTAAAATTGTCCGATTCAATTAAATATATAAATTGATGTACATAGTTACCATATTAGTAGTTTAACTATATAATAGAATCTAGCCTGCAAACCATTTTTTTTTTCAAAATTCGATCCCACTTTACTTAGATCCATTATAAAGTACATTACAGTAATACAATAATACTCCTATACCTAAATCTTTCTCGAGTATAATCAGCGCTGTACATTTTGAGAGAACAGAAGACGGCCTTACCAGAAGAAAAGAAAGATAAGAGTTATAAATATGATCTAGCTGCTTCACTTGCTAAATTCACTTGCACAAAGGGATTGTGAAAGTGCGACCTTAATTTGACAAAGTGGGCTGCTTATCTCCATTTTAAAGAACTTGTGTCTCAGAGCAATAACAAACTAAATGCAAGGCATACAGGCCTAATTGTAACAATGTTATTGTATCATGCAATGTCTCATATAATGTTATGTGATCGGCACTAAACAGTGTCAGTACGGTAATACCGAATCTTTACGGTAACACAACCTTGACCTTCGTTAATAAAGTTGTTTACGGTACCGCTCAACATGGAGTCAGAGTGAAGTCGTTACATGGTGTCAGAAGTTGGGCCTATATTTCTACCTTAAAACAGTGGTTTATAGAACATTACCCCGTCGTTCCGGAGATACACACCTAAGCTTTGTACAGAAAGCACGGAGGACGCACCACTTTGTGTTAAACATTTGTTCCAAGGACATTTGGCAGATTCAGTCAAAAGCGCGCGAACGCAGCGAATCAAAATAGCGGACTCGAGCGCTAAACCAGCTATGAACTGGGAAGCAACGGATCTACACCGAGAATGGAAGCCATTTCGGCAACACTGTGATTTTACTTTCAAAGGTCCGTTGTCCAGCAAGTCAGAGATCGAAAAGGTAAATTATTTGATGACTTATATTGGAGATAAAGGTAGAGGAATCTATACAACCTTTAATTTCGCCCATGCCGGTGAGGATAATCGTCCGGCCGAGAATGAAACCTTGACAGGAGTCTATGCCAAATACTTGCAGGATGTTGCTCCCAAGCATGATCAAATACGTTCAACAGTTACTTTTAGCAGACGTTAGCAAGGGCCCACTGAGAAATTCGATAGTTTCGTCACTGATCTCAAGCTTCTAGTTAAAGACTGTGGGTTTAAAGAGGAAGACCGTATGCTCAGAGATGCTGTAGTACTTCGTTCATAACATACAGCTGTCCAAGAGAAATGTTTAGAAGAATGCGACGACCTTACGTTAGCCAAAGCCATTACGTATTGGGCAGAATTATGAAACTTCACATGCCTCATTAAGGGTTATTGGGGCAGGTCTTGATGAAGACCCTAAGGTTTATCAAGTGTAAGTCAGAAAACAAGCACGTACGTTCAGTGATAAACCACGTCAGTCCAAAATGATGCCAGAAAAAGGACAAGAGGCGTGCTAGGATATGTGGTAGGTGTGGTTTCAATGTCAGGTTCAACCATAAAGTTTGTCCAGCAACCAATGAAACATGCCATTATTGTCACAAGACTGGTCATTTCAGCAGTGTGTAAATCAAAGAAGGTAGTAAACCTCGCATTAAACCTGTTAAGGCTAATGTGCTAGACGAATTAGAGGAAACCAGTGAGAGTAGCCAGTGGGACTCAAGTGAGGAGTATGCTCATGTGATTAAAACAGTGACCATCACTGAGAGAAGCAGTGATGACTGGCTAGTAACTGTCAAAGTGAACAACAAGCATCTTAAAATGCAAATAGATACTGGCGCTGCCAAATCATTACTGCCATATAAGGAACTAATGAAAATTGAAACAGACCAAACTCTGGTAGGTTCAGATAGAAAGTTCCAATCTTACACACAGCATCAAATTAAAGTGATTGTGAGAATAACATTGCCAACACAATACAAGGGCAAGTGTGTAGACATTCAGTATTATGTTGTGGACTCAGATCAAAGGCCTCTGTTGTCAGGCCAGGCCAGCAAAGATCTTGGACTCATTGATAGGGTCAACAGTGTCAACATAGAGCTACGGTACCCATAACTAAATAAAATCACAGCAACTTTGCCAAGCACATGTACTTTGAAGATTGACCCAACAGTTCCCCCTGTGGTTCATGGCCCTTGAAGACAACCCTAGTCACTTGTAGAGAAAATCAAGTGTAAACTTGCAGAAATGGAGCAAAATGGACAAATAACACGTGTAACAGAACCCACAGATTGCATGGGTCAGCTCAATGGTAGTTGTTAGTAAGAACAACAAAGTGAGGATCTGTTTAGATTCAAAAGACCTTAATAGAGCTGTCATGCGTGATTACTATCCACTCCCGACTGTGGAAGAGGTTGTTGCATCATGTCCTAAGGCCAAGGTATTTTCAGTGTTAGATGCAAAGTCAGGTTTTCTTCTAATCAAACTAGACTATGAGTCGAGTCTGTTAACAACTTTCAACACCCCCAGGGCCGTTATCGCTGGCTTCGCCTTCCTTTCGCGATAAAGTCAGCCCCAGAAATCTTCCAGCGCAAGATGGACCAGATGTTGGAAGGCATCCAGGGAGCTCGAGCCATTATGGATGACATCCTGGTAGCTGGCACAGACGAACAGGATCATGATCGAATACTACAAGCAGTGATCAGCCGGGCTACTGAATACAACTTGAGTTTCAACTTTGACAAGTGTCAGATTCGGCAAGAAAGAGTTGACTACGTTGGCCACACAATCACTAAGGATGGCATTGAACCAAGCTCGGACAAAGTTAAAGCCATACTAAATATGCCAGTGCCCCAAAGCAAACAGGATGTTAGAAGATTTCTTGGAATGGTCCAGTACCTGAGCAAGTTCTTACCAGATATGAGCACAGTGGATGCACCACAGAGAGAAGTTATCAAGAAGGATGTAGACTTCTTTTAGCTCAAGCCACAGCAAGAAAGCTTTGAGAAGATGAAAGTCTTATGCAGTGAGGCTCCAGTATTAGCACGCTTCAACCCCAGTAAGAACATTACCATTCAATGTGACGCCAGTAGCTACGGACTTGGAGGTGCACTTCTCCAAGAGGGCAGACCTATAGCGTACACATCACGTGCCTTAACCCTTACTGAATAGCGTTACTCGCAACTGGAGAAGGAAACACTCGCGATCGTCCACTCATGCAAGAAGTTTCATTTTTACATATTTGGACGGCCAGTCCCAGTCGAAAGTGACCACAAGCCATTAGAGTCAATCTTTTCCAAGCCACTACTTGCTGCTCCAATGAGACTTCAAGCCATGATGTTGCGCTTGCAACCATATAATCTACATGTAACATACAAAAAGGGAACAGACATTCCCGTAGGGGATGCTCTCGGTCGAGCAGTCAAACCAGACACTGAAACAGAACCAGATATTCCAGAAGTCCTATTCAACTCAGTAGATTACATTTCCGTGTCGCCATCACGACACAGACAGTTTCAAGACTGCACAGCCAATGAGTTGAATGAAATACAGCAAATTATTCAGAAAGGATGGCCAGATGTCAGAAATGAAGCTCCCTATTGTGTCAGACAGTATTGGAATTCCAGGGACGAACTTTCAGTACTTGATGGTATAGTCTTCAAAGGGATGAGGATGGTTGTTCCTTCCCCACTGCGCCAAGATATGCTTTCCCATATCCACGAGACTCATATGGGAATCCGAAAATGCAAAGAGAGAGCAAGAGAAGCCTTGTTTTGGCCAGGTATGACTACGGATATTGAAAATGTTGTGTAGGATTGCAGCCTGTGTGCAGCATACCAGAACAAACAACAGGCAGTAACCTTGAGACCAACAAAAACACCAGAACGGCCTTGGTGTGAGTTAAGAGCAGACCTTTTTGAGTTTGATGGCAAACAGTATCTACTGCTAGTGGATTATTACTCGAAATATATCAAGTTGATCAGCTGAAAGATCTTACTAGCAAGACAACTATTGATGCTCTTGAATCTCAGTTTTGTAGACATGGTCTCCCAGATCTGCTAAGAACAGATAATGGACCTCAGTTTTCATCAGATGAATTGGCCTCTTTCTATGCTACCTTTTGGTATTGAACATAACACATCATCACCAGCTTTTCCCCAGTCAAATAGTGAAGCTGAGAGAGGAGTACAAACAGTACTTTGGCGGAAGTGTAGTGACAAACAGCTTGCTCTATTGGATTATCGATCAACACCAATGGAGAGTTGTAGTCTATCACCAGCAGTCTTACTAATGGGACGCAGACCAAAGAACAAGATCCCGGTTGCTAGTGATTTACTTAAACCAGTTGCAGTTGATCATGCAGAAATAAAGAGACGCCTGGATCAAGAGAAAATCAGGCAAAAGCATTACCATGATCAGAAAGGTAAGGATCTTATGCCACTAACTACTGGTGATTCTGTCGGGATGGCTCCATATCCAGATGCAAAGGATTGGTTGCCAGCAACAGTGTTTGATCGTCATGATGCCCGAGAAGCTACATCGTTGAGTGCCAGGGTCGTAAATATCGCCGCAATCGAAGACACCTGAGCCTCTCAACTTTCAAGGCTCATACTGAACGCCAGAAGAGTAATAACACCCCTTTAACAACACTTACACCAACTGAGAATGAGCCAGCTTCAGAGCCAGTCACATATACACCAGATAACGATGTCAGCAACCCCCGTGTAACCAGTGCATTACAGCCAAGTCAGCCAGAATGCAATACGCTACCTCAACGTGGCACACCACAACGTCCGAACACAAGTCAGCAATCAGATTCTACCCCGATTCGGACAAGTCCATCCGCAAGACCCATCAAGACCAGATGTGGTCGTGTCATCAAACCGCCAAGACAGTTGGACCTTTAGTGTGGACAATTACATCAAACGCACATTTGTAAACATTTATGTACACTTGAAATCATACCACAGAACAATAACAAAGCATCTCATGACACACACAACATAGACAGATGCTAAGGATCTGTCTGAGAGTGATGTGCTGGAAACCTCTCCTCTAATTTAAAATGCATCATAGCATCACACACATACAACATTGTGACAGATGCTGAGGATCTGTCAATGAATGAAGTGCTTAAAACCTCTCTCCTCAATCATATTTGTATATTTTTAAATGTAAACATGCGAGCGGCTTACTTATGTCATTTATTACTTGTCAAACTTTGTCAGTAAACAAAACAGCACACTGTAAGGATTAAGCCAATATGTGCATGCAAAGGACTCTCTTTAATATGGACAGTTCTAAGAAACAGAGAAACATTGACTTTGTCGAATGTAAGTTTTATTAGCAACACACATTCTTACAGTAATATTCCAGCCTTTATTTCCTTTGGTAAGAAAGGGAGATGTAACAATGTTATTGTATCATGCAATGTCTCATATAATGTTATGTGATCGGCACTAAACAGTGTCAGTACGGTAATACCGAATCTTAACGGTAACACAACCTTGACCTTCGTTAATAAAGTTGTTTATGGTACCGCTCATCATGGCGTCAGAGTGAAGTCGTTACACTAATGGGAACCTGTGTAATCGAATATCCATCAGGTATAATGCTTAGCTAATAATATATTTGACAATTCTCTGAAAAATATTACTTTTTAAGTACACGTGTGACAAGTACATGTACAAAGCAAGTAACAAAACTTTTGAACCTGAGTATATGTACCACCTACAGAAACATGTTATTGACGCAAGCCTGATGTTATCAGACAACTGAATCATTCTAAGACAACAGAAAGGTCTCAGACCTCTTCACCGTATACAGAGGAGCTGACACATTTGGTTCAGCAACAAAAATGAGTAGATTCAACACCAGCACAAAGATTCAGAGAAAACTCAGGTCTTTACTCATGAAACTCCTAGTGGTTAATCATATCTGGTGATAAGCCAACATTTTACACACCTGTCTTGACCTATTTGCATTGACTGGACTGGTTTTAATCTAGAATACTGGTTATGAACAAGAAACTATGTGTATCCTTCAAATCACAGAGGCATCAACTAAGTCAGGCATGGAATGTTTTCTACGTAATGCCCTAAAAATGATGGGATGCCCAGAGTTTGACTTTGGCAACACCACCTTTCAAATATAGCTGGTCTTGTGACCCCTATTTACTTGCATGGTATAGAAGTAGCGCAACAAGCCATGATAATTAGATAATGATACCGATGATGAATGAGAATGGGATATTATGATTTTCACTCAAACAGAAGCAGCGATGGATGGCGGGAAAGGATGATTGTTGGTAGCTAGCCGATCTTGTGTTTACCAGTCTGGTATGCAAGAAAGCTATCCCTATATTCAGAATAATAAGATGCCTATAAGATGAATAATAATAATTGAAAGCAAATTCAGTATACAGATATATTTTTCCATACGTTTATCAGAAACATTTAAATGGACACCGATTATTTATACATAAAATTTGGTAGTGCTAGCTACTGCCATTCCTGGGATATTATGGGTTAATAAACGGAAAACTGATGATGGACAATGCCATGCTATTGCCTATACGCACGGATTCACTAAAATACACAAATGGCAATTAAGTATGTATGCTAAAGAGTGACGGTAGTGCTCTGTGTTACTTTTACCTTGTGCCAGCCATAAGGTCTGGTGAGTTAACAAAAATAGCTGCCCTTTCATGCTGTGCTTGCTCTGATAACCTGGAGCCTGCTTGCTTGCTGAGTTGTGGGTCTGGCATATAGCTGTCAATACAAGGAAGAATGAATACATGTGTATTAGAAGTAGAAATAATTATATATATATATACATATATATATATATATATATATATATCAGAACACATAATTTACTTGTGCACTCTTTAATATGTATATCACAACAAGTGAATAGAGTATTTTTTTAATTTCATTCTGCAAAGTATTTGCCAAGAAGTAATTATGATTCTATATTCCTGCACAGAATGGGTCAAGGGAAATCTACCAAGGTTAAAAAAGGCCTGACACTTATTTTGCACATAGTGCGTACATGCAAGGTTTTTACAACTTGTCAACTTTTCAATAACTCATCACTGTTATTTGAACAAGTTACAAAAACAACTGTATGACGGTGTAATATGTGTAATATGTGTAATACGGCCTATGTTCTGTTCCAATTTTTAAACTTTCTCTTAAATAAACCACTAATATTTTCAAGATATCTTTTTTAGCCAGTCAGCAAGTGTAACATGGCTACCAATTCTTCTAGTCTCGGAATTCATCTAACACTGACCAATCATTTCTATCGATCATAATACTCTGTTGTCAAGGTTACTCTCCAAGTGAAGCTCATGATCCCTATTCAAATCTTTGACCCATATCCATATACATCTGTACATTATTTTTGTTATTATATTTACTGCAAGCATTGTCTGTTCAGAGGCAGCACACCCAGAATAAAATTTAGAATTTTGCCCTCGTTAGTCAGAAATGATTAAAGAATTTATGTTCAAAGATTTGATTTCAAAAACATATGTCACAAAGAAAAGGTTCAAAAATACAAAATTTACATCAAGAAGGTCAAGATTATTCTACATTACCTGGTGGTATCCCTGAGCATGGTCAAAAGATGGCGCTCCAGGTCTTCTCTCTGGCTAACTTTGTTGTACTCTTTCACAATTGATGTAAATCTACCTTTGCCTGCCACAGCTTTCCTCCATGGGTGACCCAAGGGGGAATTCGCTATACATAAAATGTCTAAACAAAAAATAAATATCCTTCAGCAAACAAATTTATTCAAGGCACCACTACATGAGCATGACTCCAAAACAGTTGTTATGAAGAAGGCGCTCTTTACCAGATATCAAGTCAAGAGTCTTATGCTTGGTAAGGATTTTAAATTACATTGGTTTAACTCTTGTGTTTTAACATAACATTATTTTTTTCCTGTAAACCAGAGACCTTATTGACGCTTGTATCAGATGATAATGAACCATTGTAAGATATGATTCTATGGGACTGGCAGCATTTAAAAACATTTTTTTTTCCTAACAAAAAAAAAGGAGATGCAAATGACAGTATTATACAGTAGACAATGCCTACTGACTTTATTCTAGCCTGTGCAATGGGATATACTTCAGATATAATCCTTCCGTGATCACAAACTTGATCATTATTTGAAAAAAAAAAGTTTTGAATACTTTCATGTACATGTGTAACATGGACATATAAAAAGCAAGTACTAAGCGTTGTGAAACTTAACACAGGCACATTGACATGTCTCCCTTCCCCTTGTGCCTCCCATCCTCAGATTTACTTCTGTATAATTTAAAGAACAGTTTACTTCTCAAATTTAAAAAAAGGTGAGTGGTTGACAAGTGATAGCGTTCACAATTAAATTCTATTCCGACTGATTTGACCTTGAAGATGAGGGTCACGGTCACCAATTTTCCATCATTTATGAGAACGTCGTTAAAACAACTTATGTTAACTTTAGAATATGCAGTGCGTAAAAAATTACCGCATTTATGAGAAATCGTAGAAACAATGAGGGCACCTCAAAGCTGAGCATCCCCTCGCACGGGGCATAATTAGAATGGGTGTATTACACGGTCTGGCCAGCTGTCTGGCCTTGACTTTTGCTCTTGTGACCTTAAACTAAATTGGGTTCTTCATCCATGGATGGGTGAGCCATATGAGCAAGATGACAGTGACAGGTGTTTGTGAAATGGTTCGGCCTTAAATTTGTCCACAAGCTTTTTCCAGAAGTGGGCCTTGTGGCCGTGACCTTTGACCCCGTGACCTGAAATTAAAAGTGTTGTTCATCAATAGGGGGGGGGGGGGGGTTGAGTTATATGTGGAAGATGAAAGGTTTAGGAAAAACAATTTGGCTTTAAATGGGTCCACGAACTTTTTCAAAAAGTGGGCCGTGACCCCGTGACCTAAAAATCAACAGGGTTCTTCTTCTTTAGGTGGGTAAGACATATTTGTAAGATGAAAGGTTTTTGTCAAACGGTTTGGCTTTAAATGGGTCCACACACTTTTTCAAGAAGTGGGCCCTGTGGCCGTGTTCTTGGCACCGTAACCTCATGCTAAATTGAAAGGGCTCTTCGTCCATGAATGGTGAGCCATATGTGCAAGATGTAAGGTTTTGGTCAAACGGCTTGGCTTTATATAGGTCCACAGACTTTTAAAAGAAGTGGGCCTTGTGGCCGTGACCTTTGACCCCGTGACCTCAAAATCGGTAGGGTTCTTCATCTATGGGTAGGTGAGCAATAATTGCGAGATTAAATGTTTGGGTGAAACGGTTTGGCTTGAAATCGATCCACAAGCCAATTCCGGACGGGCAGACGGACAGGTGGACGGACGGACGCACGAACGGAGGGTCTCTATATAACCTTCGCAATTTCGGCTCATTTGACCTTGAAGACCCAGGTCAAGGTAACCAATATTTTTAAGCTCCTCAAAATGTGAGGAATAAATATGTGATACATCAAAAGTTATAGGGTTCACAACGTATATAACCATGATGGTGAAGGTCAAGGTCACTGGTTTAAAAACCTGTCCGAGATATTGGTAAAAACTATTTAAATTTCAAATTTCATAAAAAAAATACTGAGTGGTTAAAAATTTTGACGTTGACCAGAAATGACTCGGTGGAAGACGACTACGGACGACGATGATCACTACGACAAACCAAACACTATGTCTCCTCCGTGGGATGGGAGAAATATTTACACAAACATCATGATCACTCATGAGATACTGGCATAGATGTACACTACGCAAAAAAAATGATTGTAGGTGGTGCCACTAGTCTTGTGGACAAATAAAGTAACCAAAGATGTATTGATAGGCATCCAATTTGTTTAGGCAGATCCGCCATACCATTCTTGAGTTATTAACACAGATGTATGCGATGCAGACGCAATTGTAGCAATTTCGGGCAGATAAATCACCTCACTCCTGAATATTCAGCATGGATGTACGTTACACAAAAATGATTGTAGGTGACGCCATTAGTCTAGCTTTGTTTTTCCGAGTATCTTAAGGTCCTTTCTATGTCAAAGGTCCAATAGAATTCAGCCAAAAATAGTTTCAGTAAACTTGAATAAAAGGTTTGTCCAGCGTCATACAATTTGGATTGTGGAAAAGACTTTGGTCAGGAGTCTTAGAGCAGTAGGCGGTCAGATAGACTTTACTCTATTACGCATATCTATGCATGTGCATAATATTGATTAAATTTGTGCATTAGCGTTGAACTTTTAATGTCACACAACTGTCAAACAGCAATGACTTCGGTACAAGAAAACAATGAAAGGATAACAGTTGGCACCACCAGTCTCTCATACCGGACAAGGCTATTCAAGAAATTCGGTCAACCTTATTTTGGAGATATTTCCACATTCCTAAGATATTTAAGATTTTGTGTGATTTTCATCAAAATCTAGTGGTTTAGGATCAGGATCCCTCTTCAAGTGAAGATCGACACTCTATTTTAAATAGCTTGATTCTCTCACCCATTTCTATGTATGTATCAGGCTCCGTGATATAAAAAATTTAAGTTATCTCACTTGGAAGAAAACCTGCAGCGATGGTGGGAACGTGCTGAACCCAAGTATCCCCGACTTTCAGTCTGGTGATACCATGATGTTGCCTGTCTGAAGGTGTGCAACATTAGTAAAAACAAACACCGATCCATCAAGAATAGCCTATATGTGAGTGGGTGTGTATGTGGATGCCTTATAAGGCATCATGCTAACCATTACTACAAGTCTGTATGTACTCTATGTAACGCCCGGGTTTAACCTTCAGCAAGCATAGGTCACAGTAATTCCTCAAAACTATATCAAAGCCAGAGACGGTCAATTCTGACCATAAGCGACTAAACCGTAAGCTCCTAGCCCCGGGACATAAACCCCACATTGATGACTTTGGTGCTTTAACACTGACCTTCGTCAAGACTCTCAATGTTGTCTCCCCAGCTTGAAAAGTAAGACAGTCTCCACGAATCACTGCAAAACATAACCATGTCAACATATCATAAGGTTCTGGATTAACCATTTATGTGAATAAACAAATAGTATGAGTGATCCGGGGATTTTTAAACATTGTAACATATAACTATATGTAGGAAGATAGGACCCCCAAAAACTCAGGTGATATTTTTTTCTAACTTACTTGTTTAGGATTTGAAAAAAAAAGGTATGAAAGGCATTTGTGTGATGATAACAAATGTGTATATGTGAAGTTAAAATGTGTCCTCTTTTTATCAAGGGAAGAATGGGAGTTTTCGAACAGCCAGAAATAGTTTTCATGAAGTTGAATAAGGCTTTGCTGTTAGATTTTGTCAAATAATTATTAAATTAAGCTTCTTTAAAATTCTAGTATTTAGGTTGTTTTCAGATAATCGATCTTGCCGTAGAATTTGACCTCAAGATGTGCATCCAGTGTTTGCAACTACACGTTTTCATAAGAGCTGCAACACTGGAACTTTATGTGAAATCAAATCAATGCTGTTAAATATGATTCTTCTTCAAACATTCCCCATCTAAGCCTTGAATAGTTTGGATGTTCCTTTAAGATAAAAAATCTTTAATAATAAACTTTCAGCAATTGCCTATATTGTCTATATACTGTGGTCCAGTCGGCCAGTACCCAATCACCATGTATAACAAATATTTAACATCACTATACTAATGTATACATTCACTGAAGGTACTCACCTTTTCTCGAGTAAGACAACCTGAAACTCATAATATTGGTCTCTTAGCTGTTCCAGGTCTGAGAGTAATGTTTCAACCTTCACATCAGATGTTATGAAGTCATGGACCACGTGGCCTGTACAATAGAGAACATAAAAGCAAGCTGGTTATTCAAAGTGCAAAAAATAAGAAAAGCTTGTCACTCAAAATGATACAATTAATTTATGTTGGTCATTCAGACTATCAACCTCTGAAGTGCTCAAACATCAGCAGCACTGCGCCTTCTGTCTAGACTCAGCTGACAATAACTTGTCCAACATAATGTGTAAACTAACCAAGAACTGCTCAATGTATACTAACCAAGCCTAGTAAATAAATCTGCACACAGGAACGGGATATATATATATATATATATATATATATATATATATATATATATATATATATATATATATAATTGGTTATCAAGCAAATGCCTTTAGCCGAGTGTCCACTTGACCATGAAAGCATCTATCATAAACTTATCATACTACAACTATCATAAACTTATCACATTTCCGCATTTCAATGTAATCAAACATACATTGTATCCTCAACCTGTGTTAGTGACGGCTTGTAACAGTTAAAACAATAGCTATCATTCTATTACCTGGGGTCTTTTTACTATTACAGGTAAAAATGTCTTGTCTATTCCTATTAGTATTACTTTGCTCGAATTCACTGAACATCGATTTATGGTTCAGAGGTTATGTCCAGCCATCGTAGTCAATTATATTTTAATTAAAACTAGAAAGAAACTAGAAAATATTTAGAAAATATTAAAGTTTTTTTTTCAATATACATCTATTACTTTTACATATTTAACTACACCTCGGGTTTGTTGAATAATTACTTTCATCATGTCCTTGACCATGAGATTTTGATAATGAAAAATATTCAAGTTTATTTTTATAAGAATTATGTTCAAGCGTTTAGTGACAACCATGGGATCCGTCTCTCAGTGGCCTGTGTGTCACTGAACAGAGCTTTATTAGCTGAGGGTATTACATTGACGTTGTAGTCAATACAGAACTGTTCATGTGAGGTTTTTTTGTCAACACAATAATAGAAATACTACAGTATGCTACTTTCTGCTGAAGAACTATTCAGGGTGATCAGTTTTTCCAGTACAGGGACATTTGTTGTGAACATTGCCTGTCACGTAGTACGTGAGGATGCACTCTTTGGGATATACGCGGACGTTGCATTTTCCTTATGATTAATCAACCA
The DNA here is from genome assembly GCA_026874595.1 of Sipunculus nudus. NCBI lineage: Eukaryota > Metazoa > Annelida > Sipuncula > Golfingiida > Sipunculidae > Sipunculus > Sipunculus nudus. The sequence goes on from CM049312.1 coordinate 52,726,952, forward strand.
TGGCGCCCGACGTGAAACGAGCGAGCCGTGCTTCCAAACATCTTCAACAGCTTGTTGACACAGCCAACATTGATACTGACACATTGAAGGATGCTGTTGAAAAGTTTGACGGACGCTTGGATACGCTGGACAGTGCACACTTCAGGGTGGAAATATAGACAACCGATAAGGAATTGTCCGTGGACATTGAAGAGACTGCTAACTTTAGAGATAGGTACAGAAAACCGCGTATTCCAGCAATGAAACTTTAAAGTACTCATGATTCTAAGTTAGCAAGTGGTTGCCGCCGTAATGTGTCTCAGGTGCCACAGTCGCCAGTCGACGCGACAATGCCCTGGTTAGATCTTACTACTTTTGGCGATAAGCCTATTGAATTGCAATTATTATGGGACTAGTTTGAGACAGTTGTGCATGATTCTGTACTACCTTAGATCGCTCAGTTTTCCTGCTTACTCTACGAACTTAAGTGTGAACCTAAGCTGGCTGTTCAAAGATTATCACTTACTGCAAAGCGTTATCAGACAGCTGTTGGTCTGCTAAGGAACAGATATGGTAGAAAGGAAAAACTATCTTTCATCACATGCAATAAATGGGGAAAAATAAATGAAAGTTCAAATAAATCTGTGATTAATCTGTGGAGAATACAGAATAAATTACAGATGTCATATTCGCAGCTTAGAAAATCTTGATTTTAGGGGTGAGTAGTTTTGGGTGATTTTGACACCGCTTATTTTATCGCGTTTACCACGAGACTTGCGTTTGGAATAGGTTGGACAAGGTGAATGTCACCCTTCATTCATTCGGGGATGCCAGTGAAAAGGCTTATGGGACGTGTGTATATTGTTGTCCAGTGAATAAATGGGTCATGCATAGTCCTGTCAAAGGCCAAAGTTGCATCTATGGCACTAATAATGTGAGAGTCTAATGTGGATAAGTCTAACTTTAATACTCCAGCCTACATAACAATCGATTCTGTCTACTTTACACCTTTGATAAATGTTCAAACAAGTGTCCCAGTGTTATACTTGGACAGGTGGAAGAATGTTGTAGACTCCCGTTTATATGAAGAAATAGATGTTTTACTTCACCAAATATGCCTCAATTGTTATTATATCAATGTGCACTAGAAAATGTCATTTTCAAATGCAATTCTTGTTTTATTAGTGCCATCTTTCTATCACAAGGCACTAATAAAGAATTGTCGGAGATGTCTGTGGGCCATTGGAGAGGTTATGAGGCGCATGGGTGTTCGCGGTCTGAATAAAATGCAAGACGAGCTAACTCGTAGTGGACAAGCGTGAGACCCCTATAAACTGATTTACTTAGAGTTGAAATTATAACTAATTTGAGGTTTAGCCATTGCAACCTTAAATAATGAACACAATTTAAAAGACAATTCCTAGACAGGATAAGGCATTTGAAAAGGAAATATCACCGCTGTGCATAGATTCAGAAGATTACACTGCTAATATTCAAGGGAAGTGCGTTTAACCATATTGAAAATCTGCACAAAGCAAGACGGGAGCCCAATTTTCAGTGTGTGTCCTAATTAAATTCTATACAGTTACCATTTGTCTAACCGATGGACATATGAATAGCAAGCAAGATGACAATGGTTTTGCATTTTTACCTAAAAAATCAAACTCAATGATCTTATGACGTTTGATGTTCTGGCTGTATCTGATATTCTACATAACGAACCCTGAAGTATAACAACAAAAACTTAGATGACTAGGCTCTGCAGTATTTACACACCAGAAATCAGCAGACAGGGACCTGTAATCATCAGGTTATGTATAAGATAAATCCCACCTCTGCCCTTTTTATCCAGGCATAACACAGGTTCGAGAATACTGAGTAGAACTCCTATTCTTCCCTTCGTGGACAAACCCAGCCATGTACCCCCTGGTGGTCTTCCAGGCTGACCATCCAAACCTTCAAATGAAGACAAAATGATCAGCCAGATATGTTTTAATGCTGGGTGCTTTATTCTTTATTTTGTATCTCATGAGTTATAAATGGAAGGATTAACAGGTTCAAAGGTGGAAACAATGCAACCACCACCTAGATGGGACTATAGTTGAACTTGTTTTAATGCTTTGTGATGTTTCACCTTATCATTCGCCGCAATACAGCTGGCATTAGCGGGTATAAGTGAAATGTTATAAAGGCATGCAATGGAGTCTCAACTTGCTTCTATATATATGTGTGTGTGTGTGTGTGTATTACTGTCTATAAGCTTGTTTATATTACAACATCTGACCATAAAAAACAGCACACATAATGTGTATATCATGATTTATTTATTATTGACTCTCTTGAAGACCCAGCACTACCGGTTCACAACTTCTTTCAGCTCAAAAATATGTTACACTGCTGAGGTTAAGGTTTTCACTGTTTTAACGGTGAAAATAATACATTCTTCCAAGAGCTTAAAATAAAAAATTAAATGCTGAAACAGATTTATGTTTAGCAAGAGATCTTACTGCTAAATAGCTATCTGAATGCCAGGTTAGAATATTGCAGCCTTGTTGGTTACGAAATGTCCCGTGCTTCCTTATTAGTTTGAGAGCCAGGCAATGGACAAATAATTAAAAATACTATGCCATGGAGATGTATAAGCTAAGACTAATAATGCCATGTTAATCAGAAGTGGATTTGAAAACAAGTTCCTTTTTATTGTGCTGACGGTGAAAAGTTGTTACTCAGTGGTTTTAATTTATGACTAAATAATTTACCTGATCATTATACATTATCTCAACAGATGTGCTTACATTTTGATAGGTAAATTCATAATAGCTTGCAAGTTGAAGGGATACAAGATGGACGCAACAAATGATCCAGCCAAAACTGAAAAGGCCAGATTGTACACAGACTGACCTGCTATACAGTGAGGGTAGTCCTCCAGGAAGGCCGCTGGTATCGTTGGTCTGTTATAATACTCATCTCTGTTACTGGCCAGGATCACCTCGTACTCACCAGGTCCAGCATGTTTGTTAATGTACAAGAATAGCATGCACATGGCGCCAGTCTTCAAATCTGAAGCCACAACAAAGCATATTTGTAATGCTTATATAACTTTGTTTGGGTGTATAATTTTCAAATAGAAAATTCATTGTTAACCCATTACTGTTTACATTTATTTTAGATTTCAGACAAATTCTGACACTATATATATTTACACTAACAGCCATATCTTTTCAAGCTTTTTTTGTATCTTTATCAAATTTTCAACAGTTCCCACTAAGAGGGTTTGCTGAAGATTAATGAAAATCATTGAAACTTAGAAATAATATGCAATATTTTTGTCCTGAAAGAATCTATACATATCATGGCATTCTAGTTGCCCATTTAGAGTGCTCTTTAGTGGCTTATAAACAGTAAAGAGTTAAAAGGCATGTTGGAAGAGAAACCTTTATGCATATACCTATTTAACACAAAGAAAACAAAATACCTTACTTCAGTAATATTAAGGAAATTAGTAATCTGATTAAATAGCCTTTGCATAACATTTTAGGCCAAAAAATGTCTGTCAATGTATAAACAGCCATATTTTTCTTATACTGATTTGATAATATAATACAAACACTCTAAACACAACAAGTTTGTTTTGAAAAAATTGGAAACTCATGCAAGGACACTCTATATTGGTCAAATCATGATTGATAATCCAAAACGAATTTAAATAACAATTATTAATGCAATATTTGGTTCCATTGCCCGTGTGTTGCCTTTTTTTGCAACTATGCAAAACATAAGCCTTAAAGAAAATGATCCGCCAAAAATAGGTGGATACAGGCAGGTGGAACTATCAATATCAAACTAATAACCCAGTCTCTGCTTCAGTATTTATGCTTGGTGCTAATATGCGTAAAATAAAACGTGATTCCATGTACCAATAGACGAAACTCAGTTCCAGCATTTTTTACTTAAGCCCTATAAAGTATGTTTGTAAATCCCTAATATTAGGGCGTAACAAAGCTATTTGCATATGAGGACGTGACGTATGTGATGCATTTGCACCCCAATTTTTCCGAAAACTTAATGGTCAGATCCTGACCATCTCTTGTTAACCCTCTTATTGTACACTTACACGTACTTTGTAGCACAGTCGACCACCAAAGTCCAATTAGAAAACATATTTCAAGGCTTTGAAGAGATTCATAATGAGAGGATTGGCCACGATATGGCCAGGACATTTAAGCAGCAATAGGACCACTGTGAACATTTCTTTTTTATTTTAAATAAATACCAATCGTTAAGGTGCTAACGTTTCCCCGCCCCATTTTTCTCATGTAAATCGGATTTGCCTATTAATTATACTGAAATGTGCTATAGTACTAAAACAATGTCTGCAATTTTAATTTTGGTAAAAAAATCATTTTTATATCCTGCGCGATTTTCGATAATTTTATAAATCTCACGGAAACCAATAACGCTATGTGAGCCATAAAAGGGGAAATATAAGGCAATACACTCGTCTGACAGTGATATCGTCATGGAATCACCTCTTTATAAACTAATATCTTTTTGGGAAGGTAGATTTTCTGCCTCAATCAAGGCTTTTCTTCAAATTATGACATTAATTAAATATAAGAAATAAAGTGAAAATTATTAAGTGAAATATTCAATTAATTTCTTCTACATTAATTCTGTATACTTACAGTAATTCAAATTAATTTATATAAAAGGCCCATTTCTGAAAAAAAGAGTATAATTTAAGAGAATGTCTGGAGCTTTCTAAAATGCATCATGGTGCACTGCTGGCCAATCTTTAGCATTGCCCTAATTTTACACTTCACTTGTGCATGGGCTTACATGATTGTCATTGTATTGAAGTACACAATCATGAAAGCCTGTAAAAGGGTAGAATTAAATTTAAATATTCATGAATCTTAAAATTTAATTTAAACATTTGAACTCATTTAACTCTTTTAAACTTTTAAAAATTAACAAATCCGAACTCTAATATTCTAAATCCTAAGGCCTATTATTCATTTAAGGTGTTTTCCTGTGGCACGACCCTTCATCTGACTAACACTGCTAGTGGCTGGTGAATAATGCCTGAGCATGTAATGTCCGGGTTTCATTAAAAATTCGTCATTTTAGCTGTAAGAAAAATGAAGCTTATTACATATCAAACCATTTATCTTTTATCTTTATTCTATACTAGCTTATTCTCATATCGGCGAGGTCACTGCAGGAACAATAACCTTTAAATTAAGGTATAGCACGGTGTCATACGCAACGCAGTTTCAGAGAACATTGAGAACAAATGTGGACCAATTTCTGTTTTTATGTATTAGATTAGATAATGTTTGCAGATAATCTTCATTGCCTGTTTCATACGTGTAATATTTACATATAAAATGAGAGGAAAAGAGTGATGAATCTTTGCTAAAGATCAGGAAAAGTCTTAAAATGTTGATTTACGTGAAAGTGTATAGAAAACAGAATGTCAAATTGCAACATTCATTTCGTCTCCTAAAACGTAGTTCTTGAAACATATATTGTTATATTTTACTTACAGTTTATTTCTTTTTGAAAGTTGTGTTTTATTATAAATGTGTATGGTGTAACTATATGATTCTTTAAAGTACTGTTTTATTTGTTTTTTAACAGTCAGTTTTTTGGTGTGTTCTGTACAAATATACACAGAATGTCTCAGTAAACACATACAATCCCACGAAAGTCTTTGACCCCTGTACCACCACCGAGGCTTAGTCCCTTGGCCCAAATGGGGTCTCGGCAGAACCAATACCCCTGCCCTTTTCTGTCTTGAGACATTAATCAAACTTTCATCCATGAACAAGAGATATTACCCCGTCAATCCGGAAAGGCATCGAAATATATCAAATGAAATATATAAATAAATAGAATTATAGACTTTGGTTCCATTTATGAGTTTACTATGAAATATTTATATCTAAATGGTTCAGAATTAACATATACCTTTTTTTTATTAAACCTCACACTTAATTGATATATTTTTGATATGTGTCACGAAGACAATAAAGGTTTACATAAATTTATATATATATATATATATATATATATATATGTCTGTTTTATCCGAATTTTGATTACCCTCCCACGCCTGTTATCTCCCCACCCTGCGAGTCATACCCCCAACCCTTGAAGATAAATTTACCCCACTAGCACTGTGTATCGGTATTTTGATACAACCCTAACATGTAGCGGTAATATGCATTTAAATAACGCTCTCAATACTTTTGTAAGCCGCGCGTGGGGATACATACGGTTATACAGCATTTACTAAGAGAAACATTTAATTTATATGATACATGTGCATATATTGGTCAAATAAAGATTTTCAGGGGGGGGGGGGTAAGAGGGAAGAAGCGCTTTTGTCACCCTATCAGGGTATGATATGTGGTTTTATACACACGACCGCCACTCTACTAGTGACATTCGTGCATTTGTTGATAGATATCTAGCAAAAAATCATATAATTTTTATTATATTACCAGCACGGATTATACTTTACATAATCACATTTCATGACAATATCTTTATATGATTTAAAATACACTTTCCCTTCAAAAACTTCAGGGGTCTGTTGCAAAAACATTTTACTGGACTTAAGCCAAGTAGCGGGCCTAAATACCATTGTATAAGTACACAAAAAAAATACTTACAAAATCACTTCTCCAAAATGATGGAGGTACGTCTTCAATGCGTGTGCAAAACAAAATTAGTCACTCGGGACACGTACAAAAACTGGAGCATATCACGTCTTTATAGAATCAAGTCTTTATACAATACATAGAGTTTACGCGACCTTAGTAAACTAGGTGGTTGAATGGTGTCTTGCAAGCAGGACGACATCGGGATAGACGACATTAAGCGGGACGACATTCCAATGGAAGACATTCTGAATGGACATTTTAATTGATTACTTAATAAGAAGTTAAAGTCGCGGTGATTTTGGATTACTATTGTGCAAAGATATTTATGTGGCTATTTTTGTGTTGTTTGCATATTTTCATCGATTTTTAACCGATATCGATATCGATCATCGATAGGAAAGACCATAAAAAATAGACGACACTTTGATTGAATACTTTTAAAAAGAGTGGTTAGGGGTTCATTAACGAGAAAAAGGACAAGCAAAAGTCCTGGAGGCCTATTGTTTTTTGGGCGATATCAAGGTCATCAAAACTTCTCAAAACTTTTTTTCGTCGTATCTTTGTTACTCTTAGTCGTATCTACTTCAACAATAGCTCATTTTACTCGTCATTCTAAGGCCTGTCATCTGGTGTGTAGCTGACTCAAATTTGCCGTAACCATGGTTACAAACTTTTGGGGAAAATTCATGATATTTCAAAATAAGGGGTCTTATTTTTCTAACTTTGTCAGTTTTAAAGCTAGAGAGGTCTAGTTTTTTGCACCAACTAGTACTACAAGATTTCATTACAAGTCTTGCAATATCTCGTAAAATATCTCGTGAATAGAGATATTTCGAGATTTCATTCATATTGCGCCAAAGGCGACATTGTTGCAGGAATCTTTTTAAATTTGACATATCATAAGTCCTACACTAGTATCTCGAAATTGTTTTTTTTCGTTTTTTGAATATGGCTGCTAGGTGTCGCTGTATACGACCCTCACACACATATCATTACATTGATCTAAAACCCTAAGCCTCAATTACATAAATTATAGCTTATTTTCTTCCTCTGAGTCTTCTCCATAACCTGATTATATCATCTGGTCTCAATCTTGTGTCACTTTGTCAGTGTGTCTGTCTGTTTGTCACTTGTCCTCAAATCGGCCTGCTTTCTTGTTCTTGCGTCTCAAATATAGCATTGTACAAGCCACAGTTTTGCAGGAATCCTTTTGAAACTGGTACGTCTTATGTGTTACACTAATATCTCGAAAGTTATTTTTTATTTTCCGGATATGGAAACCAGGGGGCGCTGCACTTTAACCTCCCAAACATATCATGTTTTGGTCATATCTCCAAAACTTTAAACCTTACCTACATAAACTGTCGCTCATTTTGCTCCTCTTTACCTTCGGCACTTTTGTCTGGTAATCTTTTAGTACAGCTGTGTCAGAATGTCTGTCTGTTTGTCTTTTGTTGTCAGATTTGTCTGCTTGCTTGTTGTTTTGTCTGATATATGTCATTCTACAGGGCACAATTTCTCAGCCAACGCTCAGAGGGTTTATCAAATGATAGAAACCCGACAATATGTTCTGTTTGTCCGTCTGTCTGTCATTTCAACTTCTGGCAAGCGCTCCACCTCTGGTCGTCTAGTTTGTTAATTGACAAAGGTTTAACCAGTATTGGCCTGCATTTACCCAGGGATAGTGATTTTCCCTCTTCATGACATCTTTCGATCTCCCGGGACTGTATTTCAATGTACATTAGGTTTTATTGCCATGTCTATGACTATCCTTCCTGTATTTTCTTCTTTTGTCTCATTCCATGTATTCGAAATTCTGATGGAATTTCTCCCAGAATATTGTTGCGGACTGTCTAATTCCTCCTGTATATCTGTGACTTTATTTTCCAAATCAACAACGTGTTTTCAATTGCCTCAAAGGTAGATTCACATCAATCATGAAAGAGTGCCACAAAGTAAGCCGTGGATCGCCATCTTTTGTCCATGCTCAGGGATACCACCAGTTACTGTGGAATAATCTTGCCCTTCTTGATGTACATTTTTATTTTTTTTCTTATACATGTTTTTGTTATCTTTGGACATCAATATTTAATTGTTAATATAATTTTATAAATGATGTGATTTGAGTATGGTTGTGCTGCCTCTATGTAGCCAATTCTCAAAATCAAGATAATTAAAAAACAATGTATCGGTACAGATGGGGATAGATATGGGTCAAACATGCTATTTTCGAAGATGCGTATCTTTGATTTGAAAATAATTTCTTATGTTACATTAAGCTTTAGACAGCTTTGTTAAAATTATAGCTGTTTGTATTAGCTCAGCTGATTGTTAATCATCTGAGCTATAGCGATGGCCTTTGTCCGTCGTCTGTCCGTCCATTTGATAGCAAGGCATAAATTGTAACCGTAAGGCCAAGCAAGTTCAAACATCACATGCTGACAGGCCAGGATAGGTGAGCTTTTGAAATAAAAAATAGGTAATTGTAAGGTATATTTTCTTAGTTTTGGGTCGATGGTCCAAGTTTGAGCACGTCAGAATCTAAGACTAATTATACCGTCATTGAAAATTATAAAAAAGTCACATTCCTTACAAACAGATGATTTATTCTCATTTAGTTCCAAACGGTAATTTATGTTGGAGAATTTTGTCAGCTACACCGACTGAAAGCGCCACTTTCATCTTTTCCATTTTTATTGGTAATTTTCATTGAACATTTAAGGATGACAATTTATAGCTTGGTACAAATCTTACCCTTGAGGCTCGTGAAGTTCAAATTTCACATGCTGATAGACCATGATAAAATCTCAGTGAAATTTCACAATAAAGTCACTGTGACATATGTTCTAAATATTCTAGGTCACAAACATGCATTGGTTGACCTCAAAAGCCAAAACTTCTATAATAAGTCATAAAAAAGGATAGAATTCTCATGGACAGCTTGATGGCATCATGATATTCGAAATACTAATTGACCTTTAACTGCTCCAACAGAATATCTATTCGTACATTTATTTCTGAGGTTCACAAATGACATCAATCAGTCTATGAAGAGCAGGGTACAAATCATTTTCCAAGTGCCTGAAACCTGGATTTGGGAAATGGGGTCAGTGTAACCTATTTTCTTTAGTTAGAGGACAAAAGCACGGTTGGCAGAACCTCCAAAATTATGACTCTTCAACATGCAATAGGCAAGGCTTCTCAGAAATAGCTCGACTCGTTGTTATGATATTTTGTATATTATAACCGGGCTTTATAATTTTACCAGTTGGAGAAGACTCTTAATTTCTTAATTTTTAATACATTTCTTTTTTTTTGAGAATGACAGTGGTTTATTCTTTAGAGCCTTGATAGACATAAAGTTCTAAATTCACTTAAAGATATGATGATTTCTCAGACCTATATTTCCTCAGTTAGGGTGAAAACACGGGTTTTTATTTCTTATGATGCTCAGATATCTAATACAATTGAAGTCCAAACTTTAAATGCAAACTGGCTGTGGTATTAAATTCTTCGACACCCCAAATTAGATTACTGTGACGTATGTTTTTGTGCTATGGTTTCTAGTAATATGGCGTCAGCTGAGCATCATGACCCATGGGCCACAAGTCTCGGTAGATTCAGATTCACCCTTTCTCTTGAAAAGGCTATGATAATTACTTCATTGCATGACAAGTACACATTAAAAATTAAATCCCTTGTGTGGTAATTCTACTTGCGAGTAATTTAAGTGTTTGCAGGTTTTCACAGGTCATTAACGGATTCGTTTATAAAGGTGGGTGCAGCTTTCTCGCGGCCGTGTATGAGTCCTGTATCGGATCCCCACACCAGTCAGAATCAATTTGTTGAATCCAATTTTCATTTCACAGATGCCGTCAATTTAATTCATGTGTCATGCGATGTGCATTATTTCCCTATGTGTTGACAGGTATATGCCAGACCCGCAAATCAGAAAACAAGCAGGTTCAAAGTTGTCAGATCAACTAAACTGTATGAGCAGGCAGCTATTTTTGAGCATTGGTGGCACGTATATAGTCTCTTAAAACATTGTATGTGCCATAAGTTCCGTCCAGAACAGAAATCAGATTTAAACAGTGGTCCTTTTAAAAAAAATGTTATTGCCACGTAAATATAAAATGAGTGCTTTCATCGTTAAACACGTGCTTGTAAGATTTCTTACATTTGATTAAATAAAATTTGTATTTTTTTTCCAGAACAAATACATTAATATTTACAAGTAAAGATGGTCATGGCAGTTTATTAAGCATGCAATAAGGGAAACAATAAAATTGAAGATATTCAGTGGGACGTGACAACTTCAAGCAGGAGCCTACATACAAAAAATCCGTGACGGCCAAAATATAGTGATTTTATTATTGATTTACAGATGTTACATGTGCTGACATACGGAATGTGGGAATGGCAGTGATATACTACAGCATACAATTATTGTTATAAATTGATATTTTTATCAGCAATATTGTAAAGTTGCTAACTTACCTCCAGGTAATATATTATATGATAATATAGTGTTGGGCAACTGTGGATTTTAGAATAAGCTGTGAAATTAAAAAAATATTGTTTACAGGTTTTCAGGAAGATTTAGAGGTCGAGTACAATAAATGGGGTTTTGTTTTAAATCAGTAATGTTTTATCAGAGGTGTTTTAAAGTAACTGTACGATTAGCACAGAAAATGTCAAGGTTTATCTAGTAATAATGATAAATTGTGTTCGAAATGTATGAAACTCGCTCATTGAACAAAGATTACTTTACCATGTTTTAAGCAGGCAAGACCCAGAAAATGCCAATAATGTTGGTTAAACATATTTAGGGAATCACACTATTTGTTTAAGATATTAACGACCATGGTATAAGTAAGACAGTAAGATATATTAAGTAATACTTACAAGTGAGAAACAGAAGGGACTGAATGCCTTTTCTTGACCTGGCCACATGAACAGCTAGACGGACCTGACTCCGAATCTGTAGGCCTATATGTCACAACGCTGTGTGGCCAAAGCCAGGTCACAACCATCAATCTGTATATAGTTTGGTTATTTGATGTTAAGGCCATTGTTTTTTAATTAATTGTTTCTCGGAGCTGAAAATCTTAAGGGCAGGAGGAGGGGAAAAATAAAACTTAAAATTAAAAAGAAACAAGTGACCCATGGGTCATGACGCTCAGCTGACTGGGAAGAGATTCACAAAAGGAAATTTTATCATCAGAATGGTAGTATATACCCATTCAACTGAAGCATCAAACAGATTAACCAACAGGCCAAGATTTAGTGTGTATTTATATATCTGAAAAATAGAGAAAAAATGTGTAAACTTTAAAAACTAGAATACGGGTAGCCGACAAGTGACTACGTGTATCCCCCTAAATCAGAGTGGCACGGGTGAAGAGAAGCATGGATTGGGTGGCAAGGGGTAATAGAGTGAGATATGTTGCATATTAGCATGGATGTCTGCAGCCTAAATGTGTATGTAGGTTGTGCCACCTACCACAAATCCAGAAAGCTGTCCAAGTTGTATACATATGCAAAATTTTAGGCAGAAAAGTCAAACCACTACATGTATATGAGTGATTTTAGCCCACGGCAGAAAAACAGACAGACACTGTGCAAAAATGGTTGCAGGTGGCCCCTCCAGTATTGTGTATATTAAAGACCTATGTGAGATCTAACAGATGCACAATTTTGACCCAATCGGTCAAATGGTTCCTGAGATATTAGCTTGGATGTGTGCAGCGTTAAATAGAATGTAGGTGGCGCCACCTATCATAAAATCAAGAAAGCTGTCCAGGATGTGTAAACCTCCAAAATTTTAGGCAGCTATGTCAAACCACTACAGAGAAATTAGTGATTTTAGGCCACGGCAGACAAACAGACAGACGCTGTGCAAAATGTGCAAAAATTGTTGCAGGTGGCCCCTCCAGTTTTGTGTATGATAAAGACCAATGTGAGATCTATACACATGCGAAATGTTGGTCGAATCGTTCAAACGGTTCCCGAGATATGTGCTTGGATGTCTGCAGCATAAATAAGAATGTAGGTGGCGCCACCTGTCATAAAATCAAGAAAGCTATCCAGAATGTATAAAACTGCAAAATTTTAGGCAGATATGTCAAACAACTGCCGAGATATGAGTGACATTATCGCACGGCAGACAAACAGACAGACGCTGTGCAAAAATGGTTGCAGGTGGCGCCACCAGTTTTGCGTATGATAAAGAGCTATGTTAGATCTATACACATGCAAAATTTTGCGAGAGAGTAGGTGGCGCCATCTGTCATAAAATCAAGAAAGCTATCCAGGATGTATACGCATGCCGAATTTCAGGTAAAATTAGTCAATTCACTGCAGAGATATGAGTGATTTTAACCCAAGGCATATGAACAGATGGACACTATGCGAACATGGTTACAGGTGGCGCCACCATTTTTTGTGTATGTTATAGAGCTATCCAAGGGCCACATTTGTATAAATTTTATTTCCTGATCGGTCAAACGGTTCCCGAGATATGAGCTTGGATGTCATCAGCGTGAACGTGAATGTAGGTGGCGCCACCTGTCATAAAATTAAGACCCAGAGGAGCTCTCTGGAAACGAACGCGGCAACGGCGGAGGAACCCGGTCAAAAACATAGTATCCGCAAAACTTCGTTTTGGCGGATACAATAATACAAGTGGCTCCACCAGTCTGCAGAAACTAATAAAAACACTTAATGGTCAATATCCATGCAAAGAATCATGGTGATCTCCGCATTAGGTGTTCAGATACTTCAGCTTTTGTATCAAATTGTCCATTATTCTGAGGGATACTTCGGAGTCCTATAGCTTGAAGGATATGGGTAACAGACACCTAATTTTAAGTTTCCACAGGCACTTTTCATGGGCCTCCTTGCATGACAAGATTCTAGGTCCAGTTGTTGCGATTTGTACCCTGTTGACAGATAACCACATCTTTAAAGGTATCAAAAAAAAGAGAATAAAATCGAGGTGGCGCACCCAATCTGCAGAAACTGATGGAACAGGTAATGGTCAATATGTATGCCGAAAATCATGACCATCAGTGTTGTAGTTATTGAGATACTGTAGTTTTTGTATCAAATTTTCCATTATTCTTGGGGGTAATTTGGAGCCATACAGCTTAAAGAATATGGGTAACACAGACCTAATTTCAGGTTTCCATAGAGAATTTTCATGGGTCTCCCTGTGTGTCAAAAATGAAGATTCTAGGTCCAGTTTAAATGATTTGTGCCCTGTTAACAGATGTTCATATCTTTAAAGATCTCAAAAATAGAGAAAAAAATTGTAAAAAAACCCGAACAAATACAGGTGGTGCCACCAGTCTGCAGAAATTGATGAAACACTCCATGATCAATATCCATGAAAACAATTATGGTGATCCCTGCATTAGTTGTTCAGATACTTCAGCTTTTGTATCAATTTTCCATTATTCTGAGCTGTATTTTGGAGTGCCATAGCTCAAAGGATATGGGTATCACAGACCTAATTTCAGGTTTCCATGGAGACTTTTTATGGGTCTCCCTGTGTATTAAGAATGAAGATTATAGGTCCAGTCGTTACGATTTGTACCCTGTTGACAGATAACTACATCCTTAAAGGTCTCAAAATAGAGAAAAAGAATTGTGAAAATTTTAAAAAATACAGTTGGCGCCACCAGTCTGCAGGAACTGATGAAACACTCCATGATTAATATCCATGAAAACAATTATGGTGATCCCTGCATTAGTTGTTCAGATACTTCAGCTTTTGTATCAAATTTTCCATTATTCTGAGCTATATTTTGGAGTGCCATAGCTCAAAGGATATGGGTAACACAGACCTAAATTCAGGTTTCCATGGAGATTTTTCATGGGTCTCCCTCTGTGTCAAGAATGAAGATTCTAGGTCCAGTCGTTACGATTTGTACCCTGTTGACAGATAACTACATCCTTAAAGGTCTCAAAATAGAGAAAAAAAATTGTGAAATTTTGAAAAAAAATACAGTTGGCGCCACCAGTCTGCAGGAACTGATGAAACACCTCTTGATAAATATGTATGCCAAAATTCATGACCATCAGTGTTGTAGTTATTGAGATGTTGCAGTTTGTTTTTATCAAATTTTTCATTATTCTCGGGGGTTATTGGGACCCCCCATAGCTCAAAGGATATGGGTAACAGAGACCTTATTTCAGGTTTCCATGGAGACTTTTTATGGACCTCTCAGTGTGTCAAGAATGAAGATTCTAGGTCCAGTCTTTATGATTTGTGCCCTGTTAACAGCTGTTCACATTTTAAAGGTCTCAAAAAATAGAGAAAACAATTCGTAAAAAATCGAAAAATACAGGTGGTGACACCAGTCTGCAGGAAGTGATGGAACATCTTATGTTCAATATATATGCCAAAAATCATGACCATCAGTCAAGTAGTTAATGAGATATTGAAGTTTTTGTATGATTTTTTTACTTTTCTGGGGGGTACTATGAGGCCCCATAGCTCGAAGGATATGGGTGACAGAGACCTAATTCCTGGTTTCCAAGGAGATTTTTTATGGACCTCTCAGAATCCCAAGTAACAAGGTTCTAGGTTCAGCGGTTACGATTTGTGCCTGGTTAATGGACGGACAGACGGACAGACGACGGACAAAGAGTGATCGCTATAGCTCAGATGTCTTTCAGTCAGCTGAGCTAAAAACGTATTATCGTTTATTAATTTTGTTACGGAGTCATGCATTAATATGCTTTTGACCATTAAAATCTAAAATAAATAAAATAAGAGAATGTTTAAACTATTTTAACAATTTAAAACTGTTATAAACTGTTATCATTACCAAAACCTGGTTCATTTTGTTACCATATTCTGTATCATAAAGATAGTGGTTTAAAAATCTCAAAGCCAGTTGTATGTTCTTTCATGTATTTACTTTAAGCAAAACTTCACTTAACACTCAACTGAGCATGGTAAAAACAAATCTGCTTTAAGCCTTTGGCATCAGTTTTAAATATTAAACATAAACATCAAAATATTTTAACAGAAAGATCATTAACACATCTTTAATAAACTTTGAAAAACCTGTCTACGTACACAAAAATGAATTCCCCTCATATTTAAATCAAAATATTTTGATCATTACAGTCAATACAAATGAAAGGCGTTGTCAGTAGGACATTAAGGATATCAAGGATAATTTTACAATCAAAATACTTTTTTTCAGATAACAACAGTTCAAACATTTAAGGTAAACCTTAGTTACAATTTTAAATCATGGTGTTTGGCATTCACTTTTTTGTAAGAGGAATGTAACACATTCAGCGGAACTTACCAGAGATGTTACAGATAAAATAATAAAATGAATGTTGATATTATTCCAGGAATCTGTCACTAAATTTCGCTGTATAGCTTTCTCTGTGAATTTTGGAAAGGTAAAACATTAAAATGAAAATACTATGGCAACATTATTTAAAGTCTGAATATCTTAAGAGTACATAATAGGAACCTAGAGAATAAAACACCGTGAAACCTCCTATGTTTCGCTTTCATAATGAGAAAACCCACAGCCATTTCCCCCATAAAATTACTTAATAAAAATGACGAACCATTAGTATGGTTTCATATCAGGCACTCTGTTTACAGATGCAAGATATAGGACTTTTCCATTTGTTACATAATTTTTTATTTTGAAATTAACTTATTCCATATGTGAACTAAAACTATATCTTGAAATCAAAGAGTAAACTGTCTGTTTAATGATAGACTAAATAAATATTTCAAGAATAAGACCTCCACCTTTCATTGGAATATGAAAAAGAAACACTGCATGTTTGATGAAATGCCAGCAATCGTGTATTCTCTATCTTTATCCGCGGCTAAAGTTAGAAAACTGGTGCTCTAAAAGCCTTCACATCTTTGCTGAACTTGATAGACAGATGATTCTTTTAATGCTGTCATCGTGCTATTAACGTATGTGGGCGATAACGTGAAGTTGACGGTCATCATCAAGAGGAATTAGACGGAAAGGCCGATTCGTGTGAACTAAATGTTTTCCCCGATGTATAAAAAGGAACTGATGAATTCTGTCATGTTTATGACCTTATAATTGACAAATTTAGAAGATAAAGTCTGAGAGCCCGATTCTGGACTGGACACCGTCAATATGCCAGCTTAAAAGACTGACCGCCACCGCGATGCCGTGCATGATCCAATACCTGACGATGTCAATACCTGTGGCATTTAGATAAGCATATGAATGTACCACTCATTAAAATATATTTCCTTGATGTTTGTTATTTCTCATCATCTATATGTTCTCTTCTAAATAATATTATACAAGAATACTTTTTTGTAAATATGCCGGTCGGATTGACCAACTGCTACCGCTTTGTCGTGCAAGCTTCATTACCTGACGATGTCAATACCCGTGTCATTTAGTAACGTATGCGGATGTATCACTCAATAACATTTTATAAATCCCTTTCTGTTTGTTATTTGTCATCATTGTTATATTCATCTTTAAGTAATAATACAAAAACAATATCCACAACGTGATAAAAGCAGGAGTGAAGCCTTTTTAATCAACCACGAAAATGGCCTGTAAATTTGGATTTCACAGCGGGGCAGATTTGGGGACGCAATTTTGACAACACGGTGAGGTTAAGGGTCAGAGCTTAACTGGGCCGCTGACATCAACCAGCAATTTATTTCAAAACAGCTTTTCTCTGTTCAGTTTTAACTGGGGCTAATTTTGAAATAAAAACGAGCATTGAGCCACGACTCCGGACATGATATATTTTTTTCTATGAGGATACACAAATTGTATGGAATCATATGTTAAATCAAATGTCAACGATCTGCGGGACAACGGTCCCCAAAACTGGTTCCAATATGCCCGTGCTTACTGAGAACAGGGTTAACTCAATACAAAAAGCGCTTTAACAGATATTAAAATGTCTCCCCGGAGAAATTAGGGGTTCCTTCCTCTCGAAATGAGGATTCCATTCCCAGAGACTGTCTGATAGCCGAAGCCACGAATTAAGTATCAAAAGTACTGAGCTGAGATCATTCGAAATCGCTCTGACAGTTTGAATTTCCCGTTAGGGCTAATTATCTAAACACATACATGTATATGCACGGATGTCGGCAATATTCGTATAGGGAGTATCGTTTTATGTCTTAGGTAATGCAAATGAGTTGACATGATCCCTGGGGAGGAAGCGGAGCGCCACCGTTCGTCGGTCTCAGAGATTATACTAAATCTCGTCTGTCCAACCATATGGCATGCCGCGTCGGCGTGTTGGGTTCCTGTTTTGTCACCTAATTTATCGACAAGCCCTGAAGTCAAATCAAACAATCGCTGGTATATTTCACACCAAAATTAAACGAAAATAAGGCAGAAACACGTGGGATAATGTTGATTTAAATAATGTTTAGAAGCCTGCCGCGTTGGCGTGCCTGGCGAAAAAATAAAAATTCGAAATTTCATTAAAAATTTTATTTCATTTTTCCAGTGTTTAGATTCGGCGGGATCGAGAAACGACAAATAAAAAATCATGGCTTTGGTGTATGAAATGAATCATATTCCATTGAACCACCAGGATTATGTTCGCAACTTGGAGCAGATTCCTCTGTTTACCGTCTTTTATGTGACATAATTTCATAACTTATGACATTCACGTTTCCATATATATGACTGATTAATTTATATGTGGATTCAACTACGCTTTACACCAGAATTATTATACTTTGGTATAATGTCTCATTTACTGATACACACACACTATATATATATATATATATATATATATATATATATGTGTGTGTGTGTGTTAACCTGAAATTGTAAAATCCTCTGATACCTGATTTACATATATCCCTACACATATATGCCATATGACATACATATGCCAGATTTTATGTCAGGGTCTCGTACAAGGCAAGTTATGTCGCTGTTACATACATGATAAAGACCATTTATTTTGCTGAAGATATTTTTTTTCCTGCAGGAGAAATAGCACAATCATACACAAAGGCCAGCAGCATGGACAAGTCTGCTTTCTCTTGTGTTTTCACATTATATAAATCAATAGCACAGTCCAGATTACAACCTGCTACAAATGTTCCGGTTTTTTCTTGTCAGGGCATTATTAGAACCGTTATTTATTTTCATAGAATTACTGGAATAAATTATTCTTTTCTTATTCCTATACTGTAACTGTTTCATCCTTTGTGAAATAAGTCTCTTTTAAGGTTGAGGTGAGTCTCATTCTTGGTCATGCAGGTTATTTACCCATTATCATGCATATACTGCAAAAATTAAGATAGGCAGATACAAGAAACAGAAGGTTGTCACATTCTGTATTTCATTTACGCAATGTGCATTTTATAATACGATATTATATATACGATATTTATATAACTCGCCGTCCTATGAGGTGTCAAATCAGAGTTCGAATATTTCATGACAAGATGATAACATTTGGTATCACGAAATTACAATACTAGGAAATGTTAGACTTATTCAAGTTTGAGCATTCTGGGCAGTTTTGCAGTCATTAGCCATGGACTCCGGTGAGAAAAGAAGATTATGTCACAAACAAGAGTGGAATGGAATAAATTCCCCTTTAAATGTAATGGCCGGCTGTTATACTGCCATAGTAAATGTAGGCCACGCGACTAATGTCATCCTAAATAACCTAATTAAACACAACCAGCCTGTTTTAGTCCAACGTAATGATAACCTATATACTCTCAAAATTATCAAGACTGCAATTTATATTAGATAAATTAAACATGAAATTTAATTATGCATACATAGGTAGGTAAGATGACTGGGAACTGTTATAACATGATGTTGGAGAAAGCAGGTCTGATATATATATATATATATATATATATATATATATATATATATATATATGTAAAGGATGTGAAACAACCGGATGTCTGTGATATGAATTCTGTTTCAGGTTTCAACTGGTTTGTTTGCAGATCTCGCTCTTTGCTTTGTGGTTGCCTTGGATTGTTTCTATTGTTGGTTTCAATGGTTTTCTCATTTCTCATGACGAAACCAGTTTTCTAAGATGACTGTGTTACGGTCGGTGGGTTAAGAGAGTCGGAGCTTCACTTTCCAGTGATACATGGAACTGAACGTATCTCGTTTCTCTCTTGACAGGTAAGAGCTCTTCACTTTAAATATTAACACTAAACCATTGGTTACAGGGGCGGATCCAGGATTTAGGAAAAGGGGGGGTCCAACCCAGGAAGACTAATGAAAATCCTAAAAAAAGGTCCCCAGGTCCGGAAAGGGGGGGGTCCAGGCCCCAAAATTTTGTCTGAAGCCCTTTAAAAAACGTTGTTTCTGATGAATAAAAGGGGGGGGTCCGGACCCCCTGGACCCCCCCCCCCACGGATCCGCTTCTGGGTTAATTATCGTTCCTTGAATGTTTAAAAGACACGAGTATTGCAAAATATATCATGCGGTATTCATTATATATGGCAGCTAAAATATCATGCAGTATTCATTTTATATTGATTTTTCGCAGGTAAAAAGTTTAATTAGTCTCATAACTGTATTTCATAATTGCAAAACATGGCGTAAGCTTGAGTTTATATATATATATATATATATATATATATATATATATATATATATTTATATATATATATATATATATATTTATATATATAGAGCTAAAACTTATAAGAGGAATTCGGTACACCTTTGTTCGCAATGTTCTCTGACACTGGGCCATGTCTCATTTTAAAGGTTATTTTCCCCCCGTGACCTCGCTGACATGACGATAAGTAATTTTTTATGCATACATCATTTTTTTAGGCATATTTACGTGATTTACGAATTGCATGGAGGTAACCACCGAAAGCAGCCGAACTGCCTTCGGCAAAAACTGATTGCCTGTGTGGTCGCCTCCAGGATTAAGGACTATTGTGTATATGAATAACCCCTGCCGGTTATGGATTGAAGAATTTTTACCTTGATATTTGACCCAGTCTCTGACCCACCTGTTGGTCAGTAAATGTGAAAAACACGTGACTCTCGTTTTGGAAAAAGGAGGGGTTCAACCAAGATAGATTAATGACAAAACCTAATACCAGGTCCCAATGTCCGGAAAAAGGGCGGGGGTTGGGGGAGGTTGATTGTCCAGGCCTCAAAAGTTGACCCGAAACGACTAAAATAAGGTTGCGGCGGCTGAATGGGGGAACGGACCCCCTGGATTCTCCTTGGTTCAACTTCTGCTACTAACAAGGTCTGCATATTTCCGTTTCTTCCTTCAGGAACAGCTTCCTTCCTTAAAACGTACATTTATATCATGTTTCATGTCAACCTCACATCAACCTTTTTTTTACGTCTAACAATAACCAGTCAAAGATTATCGTTAGTCTGAATACCCCGCGTATATTCCGGTTAGAAAATGTAAACATCATCTCTGACCAGATCGATCTTCAAGGTTAACATAACGATGTATGAATTTCTTGCCACGAGCACAGCGCCATAAAATAAATGTAAAAAAATATTTTTACATATCGTATTAAGACAGTATCTCACTAAAAATCTATATTTTCCTTTAACTTTTAGAATAAAAAGAAAGTGCAAACGTTCCTCATCTCAGTTAAAACATCCCCTCAAACCCGCTAAAATGCCCGGTATACCGGGTTGATCAGCATATATATATATATACTTGCTGGCTGCATGAACCATTGCAAAATCATCAAATCATCGGTGTTAAAGGGGCTTAAACACCTATAAATTATGTGGAGTTAACACGAAAAAAGCTTCTTCTCTTTGAAATAAACTGGTACCTTCCAGGAAATAATTTCCCTGAAATCGTTGGCTTACCCTAGTACACGACTGTTTTAACAGTGGACCAGATGCGATCATAGGCGTCAACATACATACATGCAGTGCGTGGGACCCGTGCATCAAAGGGGCCGCAACACCTGTCATTCAGGACTGAGATTCTTTGACTGACTTGGCCCAAAAATATGTAATACATGTTTCTGCTGGCTGAAAAATAGCATGTTGTGGTCACTCAGGCCTGTAACCAATACACGACCTGTGCTACCCGTGTCCTTTCCACTGAGGCCCAAGTACCTATCTTACACATCTGTTGCGACAGCTAAGCCGGCCGGTTCTACAATAAATTGAATTCGGCCCATGGACCGCAATGTCCTTCCAGCAGAGATATACTATAGTATCAGAGGACATGAAGATCCATGTATGTAGTAAACCTTGAGCACATCAGAATGAATGAAACTTTATTTCTTATCTATTCTCGCAAGGGATATTTCTGGGTTTATTCATCTAGAGAACCTAATTAAGGAAAAGAATTGTGTATGGATTATGAAGATACCGTAAATTTATTTTTTTTTTTATTTTTTACTTTTTTTTTGCTGGTTTACCGTGCTTTAGGCAGAGAGCATTATAAATTTTGAGAATGGGTTATTTGTAGAATAATTTAACATATTAATTCATATGATTAATAGATTATCATATAGCTATAGAGCTATGGAGGTTTTAGTCTGCATATTAAATTTGATACTTAACGATAATAGTAATTACGGTCAGACTGTAATTGAATATGTAATGAGCGCATCTCCATTGCAGATACTGAATATACAGAGACCTGTGGTGAAACTCTGAATAACGAATTAACGATCCTTGAATGTTTAACGACGCGAGACAGTTGTTAATTCTAATACCTCGAAACGTTCGTTATAAATATTATAACTATTAACTCGCGTGCATTGCATAATAACTATAGTTTTGCTTTTCCCCATAGAAACCTGGGGGGATGATTGTACACATCATCCCCCCACCTAAAATTCTGGGGGGTATGCATCCCCCCGCCCCCCCCCCCCCCCCCCACTATCTACGACCCTGGTTTTTGGTGTACACATTAATCGGGCAAATTATATAATATTGTAGGACAATCTGTAATTGTTTTGTTCGTCATAATGGACCTCCAGGGCGACGATATCCTTATAATTAAATATTGCCTTTGTCTTAAATTACTGTACTGATCTTATTAATTAAAAACGAAGACAGAAAAGATCGTATTGGAATTTATTTCATACATCTCATAAAAATTAAGAGTGAATTAAATTACATTTTCGTAATTCTATAGACAACAGATCTCAATAGATTATTATTTATTTTTTTTTTACTTTTAGCCGATATTTTGGCCATTTTTTCGGGGTATCTGAGTGATCTCCATAGACCCCTAACCCTCGACGACAAAGTTTTCCTGTAAAACTTTAGAGCCTGTACGTCGATCACGGCAAAAGCCTCGAAACCAGAACCAGGCCCAGAGGGAGATTTTTCATTTTCAATTTACTATATGGAAATCAATTCCATTAAATGGAAATTGTCATATTTTTATTCTTAAGCTGCCCCGGGAAAAAGATTGATTACGTTTGAGAAAAATAAAATAAAAAAGGGCTATTATATATGGGAAAATCACTCTTGTATGTATGCAGACCTTAAGGTCTATTCAGGTAAATAAATTAGCCAAAAACTATGATTTTGTGTTAATATGGTGTATATATAAATTACATGTACATTCATGAACAGCAAAAGTCACCAAAGCTTCAATATGCCGGTACTTCGTAATTTTGATGTGGCCGCTAAATAATACGTCTTCTGACACCCGACGCTTGGTTTTTCATGTGTATTTATCACGGCAGGGCTATTATAATTTTAAAAAAGGGCTATTATATATGGGGTAAACACCCTTGTATGCATGCAGACCTTTTATTCAGGTACATACATTAGTCAGAAACTATGATTTTGTTTTTATATGGTTAATATATAATTGACATTTCGATTCATGAACAGCAAAAGTCACCAAAGCTACAAAATGCCGGTAATTTGTAATTTTGATGTGGCCGATAAATCATACGTCTTCTGACACCCGACGCTTGGATTTTCATGTGTATACGTCATGGCAGCGCCCTTGTCTCTGGGTGTTCGTTCAAGAGCCGTCTATATTTTCACGACAAGGGTGGCAAGGCAGGTTCGCACAGGTTCTTGCCATGGTATTCACGGTAATTTAGGTGCATACCAATTTATTACATGTGCATTTTTATATGATATGTCGACACTTCCGAGCACAAATACCGTCCAATTTAGTGTACCACATTCTACACAGGTCTCTGACTTTAGGTACTTCCTTTCCGATGTTTGGTGACAAAATATTTTGTTCCCAAGGTGCTCCCGCTGCAGTTACCTTAAGGCTAAAATAAACCTGACCATCATGAGTTTTCACCACATGTCACGAATAAAGAATCCAGTCCACATATTGAGACGCAGGGTTGGCGGTTTTATCCGCAACCGGTTTAATCCACTGGATAAATCCGGATTGGACAGGTATATCCAAAGTTTGAGTGCATGTATACTGTCTGTGCAGTAAACATTTTATATTCAGTTTAGCTTTCCACTGTTTAGTAATACAACTCTAATAACAAACCTTTATCTAGCCAACTGAATTATGTGACTATACATTTATAAATAAAACACACTTTTTTGTCTCAGAGAGTGATATGCCATGGTCTTAATATTGTGAAACTTGAAATTATTTCTCTTCTTTAGAGAGGTCAGTCAGATTATGACTTATTAAAACATTATCACCTATTTTGTACATTGCACTAAAAAAGCTAAACAACTGCAGTTCACACATATTTAGTTAAACAATAAGTGGTATATAAGTGCATGTATTATATAGATTATATATATCATATATTCACAGAAAAAAAAATCTGTCCTTGACAGGCTTGGGTCAAGTACATGTACTTGTACTCAAGTACAAAATTTTCAGTACTAGACCTGTACTTGTACTTGGTACTTTTCATTTCAAGTACTTGTCAAGTACATGTATTTTTTTAATTATTTTGAATACAGAGCATATGGAATGATTGATGTGAGACATGATGTACATGTCACAATAATAACAGCCTACACTAATTAACATCAAACATGCCTCTTGTTTATCTATGGTTTACTAATCAAAGGTCAGATGGTGCCAGGTAACTTATTTGGCTGTGATCTACTCTGTCCAGTACTCTTATGTAATTAGCACCAGTGGTCACCAGCAATGTGGCAGCTGGCCCATGCTTGCCTCCACAATAGGCACATCCCGGGCAGTTACTGGACAGGAACTGAGTCTGTTCAGCATTATTTGCTGATATGCTTCATGATCAAGGGGCTCACAGGAAGTAATAGAAAGTAATATGTATTACTCTATTACTTTGCCTTCTGTTTCTATTACTATTACTATTACAGCTCAATTTTTTGAGTCTATTACTATTACTATTACATGGAAAAAGCTGTAATAGTCTATCCTCAGACCTGATTATTAAACAGCTTGTGGAAACACTACCCACTTAATAGTTTTGCTGATTAAGTTTGTCCCAGGTTACATCTGCTCATGCACCAGGCTAATTAGCCGTGGTAACTGAGAAGGTCAGGTTGGTATAAGTGGTGGGAGCCGATTCCTTTTTCATAATCGATCATCGGTTTTAGCAAACCGATTGATGATCGATTAGTAATCGGTTTAGGCAAATATAAAGAAATATGCAATTATCTGTTAAAACTGTAGTTTCTTAACCCAGCCCGCATGTCTTAGTAATTCTATCTAAAGAAAAGAAGTTTTGCCTTATTTATATTTTCCTATTATCAGTAAGTTATGCTTTTCAAAGTTTCATTTTAATTATTTATAATAAACAAGAATTAAACCCCTATCCAGCTACTTGCTGCATAGACCTAGAGAATTTATGGAGCATTTTAACGCCATACTGCCAATACTGTGCAATGTACATCTGTTACAAAACTCCACGCTAATTCTGCAGCTCCCTGCCAGTTCACAGAGGTTTATTAAGTCCTCTGTTCTCGCATCTACCGTGTTATACTCAGTTAAATACGGAAGTTAATATGGGAACAAAGACTAATTATTTGAAGCGCGGAATGTTGTATAAAATGGAAGAATAATTTTAGCCAATAAGATAATAGGCATTCTTGGAAAAAAAAGTCATGATTATGATATAATCGATAGTTGCGTTTGTTAATCGAGCGCTTGAAAAGTGGCAGGAAACTGACTGACTTTCGATAAAACTCGATCGGCCCACCACTAGTTGGTAATGAGTAAATCTGGAATTGAGTTGTCACAACTGAACTATACACAACCCTCAGGTGGACTGTTTAGCTGATCAGCTGTGAGTTTTACACACCTGACAGACTAGTACAGAGACTCTAAAGCCACTATATAATAACTGACACAATTGGCAGATTCAGAATAGTCATTCAGAATAGGCATCAAAGCACCATTACTTGTGTACTGATATACGACTGGTAATAATGTATATAAATACTAAAAGGCCATCAAGACGGTCTCCCTGGATTACCTAGAATAACTAAAAAAAAACTTTCAGCAATTGCAGCATCAACCCACTTTTTTGTGTACCAGTACTGATATCTGACTGTGTAACAGGGTGTATATGTATAATATAGGTAATTGTTTTATCAATAAATATTCAGAAAAATTGCTTTTTTAATTAAAGGTACTTGTACTCAAGTACAGACCCTTGTACTTGTACTCAAGTACATTGAAAAATTGTGTACTTGTACTTGACAAATTCTGCAGTACTTGTACTTGTACTCAAGTACTGACCCCCTGTAATTGACCCAAGCCTGATCCTTGCATCTGAGAGATATACATAATCAAATCATATATTGCATAAATGACTTAAGATATACAGGGATATCAGCTGTCCATAATTTTGTGGAGGTGACCTCGTGCCCCATTTGCTGGTTTCTCTGAATCTGGGATAGCAGTTTACCATTTATGACCGCGCCCGCGCTTGCCGACAACAACCCAGGAGAGAAGATGGCGCCCTCTACGGCTCCCTGCTTGGCATGGCGTGGCACTGCGACTGTTGGCTCAGAGAACATGCTTAAGGAGCGCACAGGGCTGAGGTCTTGACCGCAGCAACCTGTAGCTGCTCGATGAGCGTATACTTCTTTTGGCTTGGCCGCGCCCGCGCACCACCTTGGCGCTTTTATGGACGAAGAGGTGCACTAAAGTCTGCCTCGATGCGCCCTGGAGGCGCGCCAGTTGTTTTGTGCAACTGATATATGTATACCTGATGTATGCTGGTTTTAACCAAGATTCCTGCGTGTGGAACCATTTTGACCTGGTTGAAACTTCATTTAAAACAACATTTAATATCCAATGTATTAATTATGTATAAATATTTCAGATAACCTGGTCATCCTTTAAAAAAAATGTGTTGGGGCTAACCGGCCTATCAAGGTTTTCGGCTGCGGCTGGAAAATTTTTTTGGACAATATATTCTGTATATAAATTTTTGTTGGTATAAACTGCCGCAAACGCACCTTGACCCGTAAAAATCCGCCTTCATGTGCTTCACAAACAGCCTTTCTCGTACATTTCTAGATGCTCTTAATTTCTATTTCCCGACGGTGCCGGTAGTTTAATTTGAGCCATAAAAAGTAGTCTGATTGTGCCTAGCCGCCGACGTCGACGCAACATGTTTCAGGTTTCTGTTGCGTCGCCGGCCCACCAAAGGGCTAACTGGGGTTATAGCACGATACGATCTGTTACTCTTAGAAAGAAAATTAAATTAAAATATTTCCTATTGTTTTAGCAAACCAATGTTCACATAATGTTGTGTGTCGAAAGGCCTGTAATAAAAAATAACCATTCTGGAAAGCATAAAGCACCTGTAACATCAACAACTGATAGTATTTGTCCAGAGAGAATTGAAGCATTAACACCCCCGGTAGACATTTTGCATTTGGTGACAGTCCTGTATAAGGCTTTAGGCCTGTGTACTATTATGTTCATATTTTAACTTCATCGGTGCAAAATAGGGCTGAGAACAGAACAGTTATGTATTCTAGTGGTCAAATATACAATACACATAGATGTACTGAACATTATAATCAATGGATATATGTTAAATCTCACAGTTGTGTATGGAGTGTTATAATCACAGTTAACTACAGGTGCAATCTATGGACTCCACAATGCGTCAGTCACTGAAAAAAAAGCAATTAAGGAGTTCATTCTTATGGGCTAGATTGTGCCTTAAATATGCGTGGAACGATCGGTACACTGGTGCGGCGAGGAGAAAAGTGCCATAAAAAAACCACCAATGTTCGTTACTCGGGCGACTGCAGGCAAAACCACCTGCAAAAACACAGAGCAATAAGAAAAGGTACTGATTTTACTACAAATAAAGCGGAAGCACTTCCCTGTCGCATTTGATGAAAGTTTTCTCCACATTCAAACTGTCACCAGCCGATGTGGGCGTTTAAACCTTGCGAAACGTTAATTTGCATAAACATACCTTGGCAGTCTGACCCACACTTACGATCTTTTGATTGGCGGAGCTGTCACGTGCTAAAAGCAGAGGGCCAATAAGAGGTTCGTAGTAAAAATTCACCCCATATGACTTCATTCATGACTATTTTGGCGGGAAAATGTTCACTGACACCATGTCATTTACGGTGTATAATTATAATTTTAGCTACGGTGTCGGTGACACTGTGAGTATATAAAGCAAATGACTTGGGCCCATTTACTGGAACCTGCAACTGAAGAAGTCTAACGAACGATCTCCACAAATCAGATGTTTGGTATTGCAAAACTTG
Source organism: Sipunculus nudus (assembly GCA_026874595.1). NCBI lineage: Eukaryota > Metazoa > Annelida > Sipuncula > Golfingiida > Sipunculidae > Sipunculus > Sipunculus nudus. The sequence goes on from CM049312.1 coordinate 52,755,291, forward strand.
CGTGACGCGTGATTTCATCAGATCTGTGGTCACCATGACCAATCGTTTTTAATGGCCAGGGCTGATCAAAACACGCATAACATTTTAGCAACCGTCTGTTTTTTAGGTCCTGTTTCATTAAAACTACCGTTGTTATTTTCAGTTTAATGATAGTCTTTGAAGTAAACTGATATTACCAGACTGCACGGCGTTTCTTGTTTAGACGTAGACCTGCCAAAGATCAACATTGCTCGCACATCCATTAATTACATTATAAAAATACGTTATATACGAGAGGATTTTAAAAAATGAAGTTACAATAGACTACAAAATATTTTGAGAAAAAAAGCCTTAATTAATGTCCATGCATAATATTACCAATATTAGTATGGTCTGAAGGTTCACACAACTGCGTGTATATATATTATTCAGTAATTCAGACAATGCGCAGGGTTGAAGTGTTTGCCCCAGCTGAATTGGCCATCTGAGACAAAGTTTTTTTGGAAATACACTTATGTTTACATTGTTTGATACCAGATTTACTGTTGGAGATTGGATGTTTCAAGTAACAGCTGAGCTTCAAAACTGTGCTATTATCACTTAAAACTTTTAAAAAATATTTAAATACCTTTTTCATTTAGATCATTATAATGTTCTTGATCCAATTAAAATATTACATAAAATACTACATACTGGATAAATACTGCTTAACACAAAATAATACCACCAAAAAAGGGGGCTAGTGTAAGATTACAGCCACTAGCCTGATGGGCTAGTGCAAAAAAATTCTTAACATCAAACCCTGTGGGCATTTTTAGCTCAGCTGACTTTCAGTCATGCTGGGCTATAGCGATGGGTCTTTGTCCGTCGTCCTTCCGTCTGTCCGTCCGGCCGTCTGTCCGTTAGCAGGGCACAAATCATAACCGTAGGGGCTAGGGCCATGAGCCCTATGCAGTCTTAGAGGTTATAAAAAGATCTCCTTGCAAACCTGAAATTAGGTCACTGCGACCTATTTTCTCGAAGTTATGGGGTGTGTCTGCACCCCCCAGAAATAACTCTTTGAGACAAAATTTTCATCCCAAACCTTCCATCTTTCACATACAGCTCACCTACCAACAGAGGAAGAACCATAATTTTTTTGAGGTCAAAAGGTCAAAGGTCAAGGTCACAGGAGCCTCTTCTTTGAAAAGCTTGTGGATGCATTTTAAGCCAACCCTTTCATCCCAATTCTTTGATTTTTCACATATAGCTCACCTACTAAGTTGGAGAAGAATCCTATAGATTTTGAGGTCACAAGGTCAAAGGTCAGGGTCACAGGATCCACTTCTTTGAAAAGGTTGTGGACACATTTCAAGCTAGACTTTTCATTCCTAACCTTCTAGCACTGATATCGCTTCTCTGCCAACAGGGGAAAAGACCTGTTGATTTTTGAGGTCAAAGGTCAAGTTCACAGCACCCACTTCTTGCGTGGAGTCATTTTCAGGCAAAATTTTCAATCTGTACCTTCCATCTGTCTTATATGGCTTACCTACCAATAAGGGAAGAAGCCTATTGATGTTGAGGTCAAAAAGTCAAAGGTCAAGGTCACAATATTCAATTGTTCTAAATGCTTGTGAGCATATTTCAAGTGTAACTGTTCAACCCAAACCTTCAGTCTTTCACATATGCCACATCTATGCATCACTCGGTTTGACTCAAACTTCATATTTATGAGTCTTTTTGCTTGGATAAATAACTTATTGATTTTGGGGTCAGCTGGTCAGCAGGTTAAAGGTTGCAGGTCAAAGTTATTCACCCATTGGTTGCCAAGTAATTACACCAGATTTAAGTGGTTAGTAGTTACCCATCATTTAGAAAGAATCCAGTTGATATGGGCAAAAGGCCAAGGTCATAGGTCAGGGATGTTCACAATTACTTATTTTATAGACCATCTCTATTTTTCTTGTATATATAACCATCCCACTCCAGCTGGTACATCTCCCTGTGTGGTTGTAATTGTGAGTGACACTGGTGACATATGACTCCCTTTTGTATCAGCCTATTAAGTGATAAGGCTCAGTGATAAAGTACCTCGTTACTTCATAACAAAAACACTGTTGTTGGAATACTTCAGCCAGGCATTAAGACTATGAGAGTTAAGTGTTAAGGTTTAGCTACTGATTTATAAGATGATGGGAACATTTTGCAGTTTATTTTATGGAATCCTAGCAATAAACTTGGTTTCCTAGATATCTGAATATTTTAATATATTACCACATATAAAAGCAAGTGTTTGTTCTCATAATATGTGGATGTGTACCTTGATTGAGGATGGCTTTTTGTTTTATTTCAAGAATCTTAGTCATGCTTTCTGCATTTCTTTTCTTTCAGGTTTGGCAGTTTGCCTACCCTGCTGACCACATTGAAAAGCAGAGTGATAATAAAAGATATTGGACTTACACTTTTTACAATTGCATATCTATAAATCTGATATGAGGGCCTGGACATGCCTTTTGAATTATTTTGGGCATTCATTACTGGATAATTTGCCCCAAGTTTGGTCTCTTATTGGAGAATGTGGGATATCAAATGTCATACTTGTCAGAAATCCATTATGTCTGCCAGTTAGCCACCTTAGAAATTCTTTCTTCAGTGCAGTTTCAGTAATTTTTAGCTCAGCTGACTATAAGTCATCTGAGCTATAGTCGTGGTCCATTGTCCGTCGTCCGTCCGTCTGTCCGTCCGTCCGTCCGTCCGTCCGTAGATGTGGCACGTTTTGAAACCGTAAGACCTAGGAATCCAAAATTTTGCATAATGTTAGGTGTCCCCAAGATCTCCTACCAAGCCGAAAACTGGGTCTTTTCGACTTCGTTCCTTTGAGAAATTAAGGAAAAACCTTCATTTTTTATTAAAAACCTATTTTCACACTTCAGGACTGCCTAATATCAAAACCACTCATCTGTTTTTCCTCATATTTACCATAAATATTCCTCTATATAGTTCCTATGTACATTCAAGAAATTATGTCTGTATTATATAATTTAAAAAAGTTATGGACCCAAACATAATGCATTTTGTAAAACATCAGGAAAGATATTTGATCACTTAACACAAAACATGTTAAAGCTATGGACCTTTTTTCCAGTAATATAACTTTAATTAATCAAAATTAAATTGTATACCCTAAATTAGATGAAAATCTTTTAAATTTTTTAAAATATTAATAAAAATAAAAAATTGGTACCTTAAATTTTGCCCAACTTTGACCATTGCACGTTTTTTTCCTGTAAGTACTGTGGATTTAATTTTCACAGCATGTTTTTGTTACCTTTTCAACTGTTAACACCAAAAATTTGAAACCAGTTGATCAAAAACTGTAGATTTAATTCAAGTTTTCAAGCACCATGTAACATATTGTTTACATCAAGCTAGTGTTATGCAGTTTGCAAGAGCTCAGCTCCCCAGCTTCAGCTCTTAGTTCCTTAAATTCGGCATACAGCTAGATGTCTCCAAAATCCCCTACCTTGCCAAGAATTTGGTCACTAGGACTTATTACCTTCAAGATATTAATGAAAAACTTCATTTTTCCATTAAAAACCCATTGTTACACTTCAAGACTGCCTAATATCAAAACCACTGATCTGACTTTAATCATAAATAATATACATATTTTTCATTCTCTATGCACATGCCAGAATGATGTCAGTATTGCGTAATTGTTTTAAGTTATGGGCCCAAACATAATGCACTTTGTAAAAAATCAAGAAATATATTTACTCCCTTAACAAGGGGATTGCTGAAGCTAGAGATTTTTTGTCAGGGATGTAACATTATTTAATCAAGATTCAATTGAATACCCAAAATTAGTTATGAATTTTTCAAATTTTATAAGTTATTAGTATAAATGTAAAATTAGTAACTTAAATTTTGCCCAACTTTGACCATGGCACGTTTGTTTCCTGTGAGCACTGTTGATATAATTTTCATATCATGCACACATAAGGATTTCAGATTTTAAGTTTAGAAAGCTGAAAGAAATTGGCCAAAAATTGTAGCTTTTATAAATGTTTTTATGAGACCCTGTCAGACTTTGGCTCTCTCCAGCCCCTCTTGAGTCACCTGTATGTTGACCTTGTTGAACTTTCAGCAAATTATGCATGCTTGAGGCGAGGCATACAGGGGAATCCAGGCAGCTTATGGCCAGCCACAGTTGATCCAGGTGTCCAACCCAACTCATCTAGTAGTTTTAACCAACTACATAACAATAAACAATAAATTAATAAATTTTTATCAGTTTTTAATAAAAAATTAAAGAAAAATAGAAAAGGAATTTGTTAGTTTATAATAACAGGAAATTAACTTGCAGTTACTGATGATATAAGAATCTTGTATCGATGGATAGAATGTCACGTATTCCAAATAACACCATGCAGTCACCTATGGTATTTTTCAGTTCAATTTTAATGATAAAGAAGTAAATCATATCATTCATTACTAATCATTAGGGATCATATGAAATTATTGATAGACAAAGATGCAGTTGATAATATTAATCTAGATTCCTACTGTGTCTAGTGTGTACATTGATGTGAAATTGGTCCAAAATGAATTTATTACAGTTATTTTTTAATATAAATAAAAGCCATAAAACCAGGTACTTATGATCATTATTTAAATGTGTGAATTTTAAATATTCTGGATTCTCAACATCATTGTTTGGTGAAAACTGAATAAATACCAGTCATGGTGCGAATACTTTTTAATTGTATTTAAATACGAATATGATTATGTACTCCATTATAAAATTTCTTGCATAAAGAATGGGAATTCAGGTAAAAATGGAAGTATATGAATACAAGTGCAAATACTTTCAAAATGTATTCATGAATGCATTCATGAATATATTCTTTAATATTATTTTAATAATCATTTCAGTTATATTTCATTTTAAAAAATCATATGATTCTCTTATTAATTAAAAAAAAAATAATATTTGGGACAATATTTGTAATTTTTTTTAATTAATAGTTAAACCCTTGTATTATATATTCTGCTTATGAGTTATATGGCCAAGTCAAAATCTGTGTGACAATAGCACTCCATTTGTTAATAAAATAAATGAAATCAATCCTCTTCCCTGTCTCCAAAGGTACTATCAAAATCATACATAAGCTAAACAACAACAACTCATAATACAGCTTATATTTATTACCACACAAAACCAGCATGTGCCTCATTTCTAAATAATATTTTTTTATCATATATAACAGCTGAGCGTCGTGACCCATAGGTCCCTTGTTCTTTAATGTTTGGTCCGATTTAGAGAATGTTTGTTGTCTGATTTCAGACTTGTCAGAAGTCCAATATGGCCACCAGGCAACCATCTTTTAATTCCTTTTGATCATATTATCTCAAGAACAGTTAAAGTGAATGCAGTTGGATGTATATTTATGTAATCTTGTAAAGGATTGGGTCAAATATTTCTGAATAAATATTACCATCATTTATAAAAGTGCAGTACAGTTGGCTTGTATTGAATGAAAATTCATGCAGAAGCACCTGTTTCTCAATAATTCTTGCATGTATTTCCTTGATTTTTGCTATATATTTTGATCTTATATTTGCCCTTTGTGGTGTTCCTTTGAGACTGACAGGTTTCAAGCAAGCTGTTGGAATAGTTCCTGATAGCTTAACAATCATGCATTTTCCTCAGACCATTAATTCACTGTGTTTTAACCAGACATAGGTGATATATATTTCTGTTGTCATAGAAAATTTACAACAAATTGGTTCTTCAAAAGTTGACTGGAAGTTGTGAATCTCCATGATGTCACAGGTCATGCTTGGCAGCTGAGCGTCAAGACCCATGGGTCACTTGTTATTATATGCATGCTGGTTCCAAGGCGCCGTTGATACACAATCAGAATGAGTTATTTGTAGGATTAATAAGACGCAGTGAAAACCTCAAGAGCTATGATTGAATAACATTAATCAAAAACGTTCCAACGCATCCAAAATGTCGGATCACAACAGAAAGCGAGCACCTGGCATTTTTGGTTTTCTTTCCCCAGTAAGTGTACAGGTAAGGGCCCACTTGTCTGGGGAAAAGGCCCACTAATTACAACTGCGTGAGCCCTTAAGGCCCACTAAATCTGAATCATAAACAGAACACTGGATAGTAATGTGATTGTCCCTTTCACCACTTACAATTTAAGGCATGTTTACACAAGCAGCAACAGTGGGCTACCATTTAACAACCAGCTAGTCATGATAGCCTGAGAGGAGAAACCTCCATTGAATCAAGGCTATTCAGGTATCCTCCTCCACAAGACTATAAGCTGTTGACAATTGGACACGAAAGTCACCCTGTAAGCCTGTCTTGTGACTATGAGTAAATATTTGATGGCTGAGGATGATGCTATAAAGATGATACATCCTATTGAGAAATTGACTACTAGCCAGAGGAGTTGCATAGAAGCAAATGGACTGCTCCTCATTCTGGTGTTTGTTGAGCATATGCTCTAATGGCTGCTAACAGTGTTCAGTGAAACATGAACTTGGAGGAAATTGCTAATATTAATATATCAATAAACCTTCTGAACTCATTTATCCAGATTAGCATTTATGTTAATTTAATGAAATTTTACAATGCCATTCTTAGTTTGATCTAGTTTAATCCTGTATAATCCAGTTTAAACTGGATTAAACCAGATAAAACCCAGTTTTTCCATTGTCCTTGATTAAACAAGTTTTATCTGGATAAAACCCAACCCTGTTGAGAGGGTGGGGGGGTGGGGGGCATTTAAGATGTTTTCTTGGGATGGACTATTCACCGAAATTGACCATAATTGACTGAAATTGAGTAAAACTGACCATAATAACATTAAATAAACTGGTTGTTTACCATTTTATATATTATAGGTGTCAATTTTCTACAGAGAATGAGAGCACTTAATTGAAATTCTGTAGTTGCATGAATATTCACAATCATTCATTACCATAAATGCTGTATTTTTCTCGCTTACAACAATATGTTACAAGTATTCACTGATTTCATTATTAGTCAGGATAAGAGGCCACTTAGTGCTAATGTTTTGATACTTGTTTTATAAAGTTTAGACTTTAAATAAATCTAGTTGAGTTGAATTTGAAAGGGGGGGGGGGGGCTTTATATTCTTTTTACTATAGTTGTTCTCAGGCTGGATTTACATTTGTCATTTTTCATTTCGGTCATAATTCATTTCATAATTGATCATTCATTTAAATAGACCCTGATAAACAACAAGGGAACCAGGCGTCACTGCAGCTACGTTTGGTTAAATTTAAGCAAATACAAAATAAACATTTATATATTTTTTTCTATACATATCTAAGCATTTGAAAAGCTAAGATAAATCAATGATTCCCTGGTCAGGTCAGGTCAGAAACAATTGAAAACCACCCCAGGTCAAGCACTGCTCCTTATGTGTGTTTAGCAATCTGTTGCACCTGCTTTAACACATGCAAGACATTTATCTGAACAGCCAAAATCAACATTCTGTCACATTATGATATTTTACTATAATACTTCATTGTTTCTTTTTTTTAAACCTCAAGCAAAGAAATAAATTCAGCCCGCCCCACAGTTACTATGATTCTTTAAACCTGCTTATTATTAATATAAATTAAATATTTGATGATTGGAATGAAAAATAAATGTGAATACTTTTTTGCAATAATTCAAACCATAATTCATGAAATATTTTTAAAGACATGTTTTAATTGTTAGATGGATTTAATATATACATAATAATTTAACAAACCTTGAACTTATTTTCATATTTTACATGGGAAATAAACAAAACTTTGGTTTATTGTGTCTGTTAATATACTGCAGCTGTAGCCATACACTGTCTATTACAAGATCAAAGGTAATCAAGCCCTTGCTTCACCCCCAACATATTATATAATATGTGAGACATGACACAAGTACAGGGTTACAGTCCATATACAACATCTGGCCAGGTAACTTTATACAAAGAAAAGACCAGCTCCCATTGCAAGGATGATTGTTAAAATTCTAGGCTTCAGATTATTGATGCATCATCTGTTTTGTATAATAAATTGACATTATACCTAGAAAAGACACATTTGCATAGTGTTGTTACAACTGTCAGTAAGTGTAAAGGGTTAACAGGAATAATTTTTTTTTTCAAAATTTATCTTTTCACATTACTATTTTTACAACACCTGAAAACATTTTATACAAAAATACCAATTTTTTCAAATGATAGTTTTTTTTTTAATATAATTTTATATTCATGTTTTACTGAACTGCAAGATCATCAACCCGCAGCCTGCCCTGCACAGACTTCATTTAGGCCCGCCCCGCTTTTTCTTAGATGTAGCCCGCCCCGCGCAGGGCCCTATCAGCCATGTGCTGGAGGTCATTCTGATATCGGCCTTCCCCAGATCATAAGCCTCTTTTGTTCCTGTGGATCTCTCAGTGTTGGTTAATTACTAGATGTACACTGATGTAAATTGTGATCAGATCAGTTTGAGTATGTTCCAGCCAATAAATTCCAGTTAATTAGTGGAAGGGTGCAATTGTTTTAAGCTTGTACCAGAGTTGTCTTTGGGTATCTTTGCATATATGTGTGCTTTGTGTAACTCTATGACTTTATCTACACTGTAGTAGAAGTATTTTGGAAAAAAAATGTTCAGTATAAGTCATGCTAATTATCTTGCTTATTTCAAACGGATGAACTGTTATTCAATAAGTACAGTTTATCCCTACCCAAGAGCAGCACTAGCAAAAATGATAGTAGAGTTTAACTATTTAATAATTACAATTATTGTGCCAAATATAATTTTAATTAGAAATTATTACAATATCATTTAATAAAAAAATTATGATAATACAATTGAAATAAATGATTATTAAAATAATATTATAAAATGTATTCATGAATACAGTTTGAAAGTATTTGCATTCGTATTCAAATACTTTTATTTTTACCTGTATTTGTATTCATATTCATGGAATTATTGAGTACATTTATTTGTATTCAAATACATTTACAGAGTATTTTGCCCCATGTCAGACTCACATTATATTTAATAATTCCACTCATGAAATTCTCCAACATATTAGATTGGTTAAGAAACACTACAGTGTAACATGCAGCTTCCCACATTTACTGCATGGCCATTTATTTTAAATACATTTTGTGTACTTTGACATACCATATGTTAAATATAAAGAGATTCCTTAGATTTCTAATTTTCATTTCAAGCCCACCTCTCTTCTCATATTTATATATATATATATATTCATCTGTATTATATTAAAGGAACTTTTCATAGGAACCTGTCAAATGCAAATAATCTATAAATTGGACTTAAACCTATTATCTGCACAATTTTATAGACCCTATAAACACTTATTTATTTTATTTTGTATAATATTTAAAAAATTGAAATTTTCCATCAGAAGAAACATATGAATAAAAATTATAGATTTTTGAATTTGAAAAACAAATTTGGTCTCTGAGAAAGAAATCAAAATCACGTTTGTTTACTACTCTTAAAAAGTGTAGTCTTTTGAAGAATATTGACACTTTTGTAGCAATAAACTATGCAACAGTGCATTTGATAAAATTAATGTCCATGATCAATTTTGGTCAGTTTTCCTCCATTTCAGTCAGTTTTGGTGAATAGTCTGTCACCTTTTTCTCTGTCACACTCACATTGATCTAATTTCATGTTTCCTAGGACATTTGCCCAGGACCTCTTTGAATTTTATGTTAAAGATTCTAGACCTAATGGATACAATTTGTGCCCTATCTGGCTGTCTAGGTGTTCCAAATCATGTTTTTGGCCTGAAGGTAATAAAAATAGGTCACCATGACCTAATTTCAGGTTTTTTTTTTAGGAGATTTGCCAAGGACTTCCTTGATGTACAGTTAGAAGTTTTTAGGTCTTGCGGTTACGATTTGTGCCCTGTTAATTGATGGATGAAGGATTAAGGGTGATCCCTATAGCTCAGATGACACAGTCAGCTGAGCTAAAACAGGAAGTGACTGTCAGGAGTCTTCACCATTAGACAGAATATTTGAGTAAATCTATAACCAAATTTGGCTTATACGCAAGTCTGTTTTAACTAATCCCCCCAAAAGATTTAGGTTTTAAGATTTACAGCTATACAGGTAATCTGTTAAATTGCTTCCATCGTTCAGACCTTATAATCTTTATTGCCTGCAAGTTGAAAAATTTGGTTTATTTTGGTTCATTTTGAGTATATTGAGTACAGACCTGACAGTAAAATGCCTGCTTTGTAGCGATGTTCTCAAATTGTAAGTTCTGGTCCCCATATCCAGGACTGAAAATAAATGTTTTGCTGCAAGTATGAGTATATTTTCAATCATGTAGTCTAATATATATCATCAATCTCTGAAATGCATTTGTTTTTTTTTTTTCACTTTTTGTCTTGCACAATCTTTCTGAACCATTATAGGTGGAGACTCCAATAGGCATTATGACCTGGTTGTCATTGGCGGTGGATCAGGTGGACTTGCTTGCTCAAAAGAAGGTAATTATTGTATTCAGCTAATTGTTTTTCTTCACTCTATTTGTTTACTATAGTTGTTCTTATTTTGTAATGTACAAATCATCCTCAATTCAACACGTAAGTGAAAACTGTTATTTTGTGAAAGTTTTAAATAGTCCTGATAATATGAATGGCAAATGATTCCAATAATATGTTCAAGACGTTTGCAGGCATACACGGTAATCATATATAAGCTTTTAGGATTCATTTAATCTCTGTTAATACCAACAAGGAAGGGAAAGCTATTGTTAATGTTATACATATATACCAAAAAATTTTGAGAGTAACCTATCTTCTTTTAGTATCATCTTATTTCTGTTCTGTTTTGCAATAGTGGTTTTGAAAGGTGTGGAGTTTACTGTGAGGAGCATGCGTTGCATGTGCTTCCGTTAATTTCATGCAAGTTTAATGGTAATTTTTTAGTCTGATTAATAGCACTGTAAATTTTGATTAAAGTAAATTTTACATTGGACCCTAGAGCTGAAATTTAGCCCCCCCAGCCAGACAACTATCACAGTCAAAACAGAAAATTTGAAAACTTGGTTTTTTTTTTATTATCATAACAGCTGCAGACCTTGGAAAGAGAGTTGCTGTGCTTGACTATGTAGAACCTTCACCACAAGGTAGGTAAATTGATCAAAAGTTAAAAGATCTGTGAATTGTGTCAGTCACAATTATCATAAAAACAAAGGTCTGTCAACAAAGGCAGACATAAATTTGTAAAGGTAAACAATGAATCTACAATTTCAGTCTTTTCCACCAAGACATTCAGCCACTGACACCTAAGCCATGATCAAGATTTCACTGCATACTAGTGTATATACACACAGTAAACCTTGTCCAACGACCATCTTGGAATAGCAACCACCTCAAAATAACAACCACTTTTCCTTGGTCCTAATTTTTTGGTTGTAGATCAGAGCATGTTTACAGATAATCAAACAGCACCAGGAATGTTGCCCTCACAGTTAATAACTTTTAATTATATTTGTTATGCTTTGTTTAACTCCTTGGTCAATAAAGGTTTAGGATTTCTTCATATTTGACTCCCCGTTGGGCTGAGTGTAGATGGTAACCATGTTTTTGTCACAGGGACTACATGGGGACTTGGTGGTACATGTGTGAATGTTGGCTGTATTCCAAAGAAGCTGATGCACCAGGCAGCTATACTTGGTTCATCAATACAAGACAGTCGCAAGTATGGGTGGCAGGTCCCTGAGAGTATTACACATAACTGGTAAGTTGTATGATAAGGTTGATTATTTGTATGTTTTTTCCATGGTGTCCGGAAAGCTATTTACCCTACCTAGAAATTTGCATTCCAGTTAGTCTTTGGACACAAATGTTTGATTTACCTCAAGCCCTCCTAGCCTAGATCCACAAGTAAACTTTTTTTTGCATAGACTTAAGGTAGAATTCTTCATATTAACAATATTTGTTGTCATTTTACAAAGTTCTTATTTTGGTGACCTAAGTTATAGACTTCAAGAGACACCATTATTCATACATTTACCATAGATACACCCATCTCATATTCTGACACCAGATATTGATGATCAGTATAGGCTTGTTTCTTTCATTTAATATATGTGATGATATATAAATATGGCCAGATTATTTAGGAAATTGTGTCCTGTTGACCAAAGGTGATCATGAAGTTTAATTGTGAATATTTTTCAGGGAAGTCATGTGTCAGGGAGTGCAGAACCATGTTCGATCCCTAAATTGGGGTCATAGAGTACAACTGAAGAACAGGTAAGTCATCTGCAGCTCTCTGATGGTCAGTTGATATACAAAAATAACAGTTCTGAAAATGTGCACAATGCTCATGTTGATGGCATGCACTTACAAAGCAGAAACACATTAAAGCCAGGTATACTCTTTTTTTTTTAATTTTTTTGTAAAATGTTTGTGATATCTGGCTTATTATGTACACATATTGATGAACTCTAGGTAATACCTGTTTAGAAAAGTTCTTATAATGCTTCTGTAACGGATGTGTGAGCTTGTTTATCGACAGGATGTTAGTAGCACAGCAATGTTTATGTTGACAAACAAAAAATCATGCAAGCTAAGGTTTCATTACGTTGACCTAGATTGTACAAGGAATGCAGGTTGCTTATCTTTTTACCAATAGAGTTGTCCCGACATGGTGAAAATTAGGTTGTTGCAAGGGCAACCCCTGACACTACATCCTGTTAGTGGTTAGCCACCATATTAACTTTTTTACATGTCGCTCATGCGAGCACACATGATTGGTTGCTGTCTTCAGATCAGCCTAAAGTCAAGCCTTGGTAAGTACCTGGCCTGGTGTCCCCTTCCATAATTTAGGTCCTTATTGCTAATGAGATAAAAGTCATGTCTTCACCCAAGCGTGAGCTTGCTTGCTCTAATTGTCATACACACTTAGCAATGTGGGACCCCCATACACAATGTCCCCTTTGTTGAACTGACTCAGGCGAGTGCGGGGGAGTCTCCGCTCCCTGTACGTTTTGTCAATCCTTTGATAAAAAATATCGGAAGAAGTATGAAAACTTTTATAAATCCTCTTCTATGTCAACTTCCTTCAGCAGCCAGGGAGGGGAGGGCCTAGTTCTGCTTCTAAGGATGTAGACAGGAGGACCTCTTCGTAGCTCCCGTTGCCAAATCTTCTTCATCAGTATCTATATCGAATCCCCCTACACTTACTCTGGTTAAGTACTAAGACCTCCTTGAGAAATGCCCGCACTGTCACCCCTGATAGTCACCTCATAACCCACTCCCATTATGTTGGGTCTGTTGGAGTCCTCCCTGTTCACAGCTAGTTTCTCTGATTCGACAGTTTGCCCTGTCTGGTTGGTACACAACATCAGCTCCTGCCGTCCCTTTCCACCAAGTGCTAGCGGTTTTAATTGGGAAGGTCTGTGGGAAGTCTGTCTGTTGAAACCACAATGTAAGTCATTGTCACAACAGACTCATCTGTCAGCCAGAGGAGCTTTTGATAACCTCCCTCAGGTATCAATGGTCAAGCACCTGAAGCCACATTTGCCTGGCTCAATTGTGACGACTGTGGACAGCTCTGTCCATAGCACCAAGACAGGTACTAGTGAAGCAGAAAGAGACCACGGGGGATCTGGAGGGGCCTTTGGACCCCCACATATATGGTGTCACCGGATCCCACCATCATTGGGCCCTAACCATGAGCCCGCATTGCGGAGAATTCAGCTCCGCCAATCGAGAAAGATCACGTTTTTTGGCAGGTGCTCCTCAGTACTCTGACACAGGAGTTACTGACATGTTTGAGTCCTGCCTTCCAGGACTTAGGATCGACCTTACTGGTCCATCGGAGCAAGGCTCATACCTGTGGCTACCCCATCAACATTCTGATGAGAGAGCAGTAGAACAATCTGGAGTGATCATTCTAAATGCAGCTCCAGACCCTCAGATAATATTTGAGTCCGACATTTAGGCTTTACTTTCTGATGTGGAAACAGAGGGTTAAACCTATTATTGGGCTTCTCATAGAAAACAGAGGTTACTGTGGGCCCAAACCTAGGCGAATCTACTTGATCAGTTGGCTCGTCATGTTGGGACCGATCTGACCTATCAACCAAATCCACCACGATTTCTGCAACTTGTTGAACCACTGGAGACTTCTCGCTCTCAATCTGGTCTGTACCTGCCTTTCGGTGCCTCAGTTCAAGCCAGCAGTACATTCTAACTGCATGGAATTTGGCTAGGTTTCTGAGGCCTTCCTTGAATGCCACACACAGGTATTGCTTGGCATAGAGATATTGACGCTCAAACCTTGGCCAGTCTGTAATTCATGGTCTCCTAAACATTTCCAACGGACAGCATTACCTAAACTTATTCCACATATGCCATCAAAAGCAGAATCATCAGCTGCTATGCACCATTGCAGAGGTCCTGATCAACCCTTCAGAGACGGCATGCCATTCTCAAACCAATCTGTCTCTTTCTCCCAATCCGCCATTCCAGATTTAGAAGCCTACGGTAGACAAGCCTCCAGCCTTGTTAACAACTCCATGGCTCTGGTTAATCTCCTTACATGTGATCCATCGGAAGAGACAGCCACTAACGCAACTCGCTGTCTGATTCTTAAATTCCAGGAGTTGAATTTAATTGCCTGGAGAATCATGGAAAACACAATTTTTATGCACCTCCAGGGGGTAATTAAACAGCTTCATTTGGTACAAACCCCACTTTTGAACCAGAGCTTCAAGAATTGTACGCTCAGCCTTTCACAGGTTCAACATTCATTAAAGGTCGCTTGAAAGATTTGTTCCTATGGGCGATGGCCCATGCAGAACAGTCCTCCAAGGCTGCCAAGTTTCAGTCCTCTAGACAGATCTCTGATCGGTTCTTGATTGTTGACCTCCTGTAAAATGCCGCTGAACCAGTTCACCTAAAAGCCTCAAGCCTACTCCTCCCCTGATGACTGAGACGTTTTGGTCTGAGGGCCAGTCCTTTCCACCATGAGGGCCCTGCGCCGTGTAGGCTCGTTGGCACACACCAAGGGGAAGAGTATGCCTAGGGAATGACACCATTCAAATAGGCGGCTGGCTCAGCAGTTTTCATCGGGCCTTGGCCGGCCTCACTTGAAACCAATTTATTCCATGCACTGTTGTGCAGGGTTTTCGTTTCCAATTAACGGAGCCTCCTCTGCGCACCTTGGCATGCCACCTGCAACCATATTTGCACAGCGTCCATCTGTTCATCTGCCTTGGGATAAAATCACTTAAATCTCTGCATTGGTTGGACTTATCCACCTGAGATTTTGCATGTGTAAACATCCTGGACAGCTTTCTTGATTATATGACAGGTGGCACCACTTACATTCATGTTTACGATGCAGACATTCAAGCTCATATCTCTGGAACCGTTTGACCAATTGGGCCAAAATTTTGCATGTGTTGTTACAGGTGCTCTTTTTATTATGTGACACGGGCGTAACTCCTGTTGCGGCACTCGTTACTGGCCGCGTATTACATTCTATGTTTAATCCATGTTGGTTAAACTCTCGTTGTCATGTGAGCCTTTATGAATAAATTGTAGTTATTTGTTAACAAAAAACCACTGACTTTTTTCATTCCCTTAGACATTCCACGCTGCCTAGTGTTACAGAATCTGATTTGTTTTTTATCTCCGTTACAAAATTTGTGTTCATCACGCATATGTGATCTGTTTAAATTAGGTTCCATAACAGTGTATATGTCTCACATAGCTCTTTATCATACCCAAAACTGGTGGCGCCAACTGCAACCATTTTTGTACAGCATCTGTCTGTTTGTCTGCCGTGGCATCAAATCACTCATTTCTCAGCAGTGGTTTCATATGTCTTCCTAAAATTTTGCAGGTTTATACATCTTGGATAGCTTTCTGGATTTTGTGGCAGGTGGCGCCACCGTTATTTATATTTACATTGCAGACATTCAGGCTTTTATCTCAGGACTGGTTTGCTGTATCCTCCTGAAATTTTGCATGTGTATAGATCTCACATGGCTCTTTATTATACACAAAACTGGAGGTGCCACCTGCAACCATTTTTGCACAGAGTCTGTCTGTTTGTCTGCCGTGGGCTATAATCACTCATATTTCAGTTGTGGTTTGACTTAGCTGCCTAAAATGTTGCATGTTTATACATCTTGGATAGCTTTCTCAATTTTGTGGCAGTAGGCACTGCCTACATTTATGTTTACGCTGCAGACATTCAGGCTTGTATCTCAGGACTGGTTTGACATATCCCTGAAATTCTGCATGTGTATAGATCTCAAATAGTTCTTAATCATTCACAAAATTGGTGGCGCCACCTGCCAGCTTTTTGCACAGCATTCTTGCAGCATTTGTCTGCTGTGTGATAAAATCATTCATATACAAGTAGTGGTTTGACTTATCTGCCTAAAATTTTGCATATATATACAACTTGGTTCGCTTACTGGATTTTGTGGTAGGTGGCTCAACCTACATACACATTTCAGCTGCAGAAATCCATGCTAATATGCAACACACCTCACGCTATTTCCCCCTGCCATTCAATAGCACCTCACTTCACCTATCTCACTCTGATTTCGGCAGATATACATAGTTGCCTGTCGACTGCCAATATTCTAGTTAATCAAATAATTTTAATCAGCTCTACTTTCTTTAAGAAGACATAATGAACTACAGAAAAATACCTATTGCTGAGTAATATCTGGATCAATGTGAAAGTTTTAACTCTTCCTCATGTCAAAATGCTCTGAAATTTAATGGAAACAAACATGTTAATCACTATGATGCAAGTGTCATGCATCAGTTCCACTGTAATTTAAGGGTGATTACCTTTTTAATGACAACCAAACATAAACATACAGTTTAGCCAGAAACTGAAAATAAATTACAACAGACCTTCTTTACTCATGTGTAATCTGCTCTTCTGGATTTTGATGTAATATTAAAAGAATGATTTAAAAAACAGTTACAGAACAGGAGGTTGATATAAATGATATTTCATTGTATGATTTCTTTTCATAGAAATGTTGATTACCTGAATGCCAGAGGATACTTGCTGGACCAGAACACGATCAGGGCAACTACAAAGGCAGGGAAAGAGGTAATCTGGTGGTCACCTCACAAGTAGTCATATCTCTTCACATTAAGATCTGCCAATTAAAGCAGAAAGTAGGAAATTACAAATCTAATGAATACAACTGAGAAGAAATGCCTTCTTGTTTGTAAGAGTTAATAACCAGCTTATACAGCTTTTCTAACTCTGAGGTCAACAAGTATTTAGATTGACAATGATTAACCAATCACAAATAGCTCTAGGTATCATCAGGCCAGACAATACAATGGGGAATGTAGATTATAACAGCTTAGCACATGCTAGTATCAGCCCACTTTAGTGCATTTGGGTCAAACTTGCTGATCCCTGAGATGAAACAGACGGTGAGACTCAGCCCCAAACCAGATGATGTAATTTCCACTGTGACATCATCAATATAGTACATGAAGATGACACTGTGCAAAAATTAGGTTCTATAACACTGGAGATTAAACTCAGGGAAGCCCTGCAAGCCCTCACATATAAGCTGAGCACTGCAATTAATACTCAGTCTTTTAACACTATTGTTCACCTTTTGTGATGCAGTGTTACTGTTAGGCACAGCAGTGGCACAGTCTTTGATGCAGCACAGCTGTCTGATCTCACTGACACACTCTGCTGTCTGATCTCACTGACACACTCTGCTGAAACTGGTCAGTCTCAGGGCGATACAACCAGTAGCTGAGGGGTAAATCACAGGAATATCATGGACTAGAATTATAAATTTGTAAACTGTTTCTTTTGTTAGGAATTATGCACAATCAGTATGTTTAGTGAGGTCACATGTTGGGAACTAACTGGAGTGATTTTGGGACACATGCAGTCACATTTCAATTATATTTGCTGTTTGAAATGATTGACCACTGATGAGATAATAAAACTAATACGGCTGTACTTAGATTTTACAGGTTCTTTTGCACTTTGCAAAAATGAAACTATCTTAAAGCTTTTATAATGAAGAAATCATGAAATTTCAGTCTCGTGAATTTAAAACTGACCACAGTATTTTCCTTAACTTAATGTTTTCTGTTTGTTCACATCAGTCTGCACACATCAAGCACACCTTAATTATTGCCTTGTATCATAATATTCCAATTAGCCCTGGCTGATGCAGCTGAGCTCAGGTTAATATGAAGGCAATGTCAATCAAAGTATTTAATAACATTAATGTAAAGCACATGCTAGTGGGATTGAAACATGTCAGACAGTTGCTTTTGAGAAACACATGTTTATATAAACTAACAGTAATTATACTTAATAGCAATAATATCACAAGTTGTGATCATATGTTACAAAGTTATGGTGACTCGGGAGTGTGCGTATATTGGTGGTGATCTAGCCACAGTATGCAGATTATCAAATGAGTGTAGTCCATTTCACCACCCCTGTCTTTGTTTTTGTCTTTAATTTGGGGGGGGGGGGGGTGCTGCATTTGTAATTTGTAAAGAAGGCAAAGGCAGCTGACATGAAAGAAGAAAAAAGTGTGATCTTGGCTAAATAAGTGTAAAGATTATTAACTTAATGGACCATTTTACTCTAATTATGCCGCCATGTCTGTATTGAAGAGAATTCCAGAAGGGGGGCTTGCAGCTGATCTTTTTTAGATAGTAAAGTTTACTTAACATCAGAGCAACATGGCTGACGACTTTTTCAGTACCATAGAAATTCCATTATGACATCATTTGTTCATATATACTCATGGCTTGCTCTCTATAGGTGTAAAACATGCACAGATTTCTCATGTTTTATTCTAATCTTTCTGCAGGAACTTCAAACAAGGTAAAGTATTATTTCACTCCAGTTAATTATGCATTTTTCTTGTTCTGCCTTTAATTTGGGACCAAATTGTTTAAGCTTAGTTGCCTGTATAAAATGTTAATAAAAAAAATTTAAAAAAAAGAGGTGGTGGAATGGACTGTATCTAATAATCCGCAATCTTACTTCCAGGTCAATAGTTGAACATTCAGCTGTGGTTACCATACACATTTTTCTAAATCATGCTTTTTGGTCACACTGACTTTTTATCATATGTAATGTATATCCAATCTGGTTTACGGTTACTGGTAGTCCATGCATCTCAATACATACTAGTATATAAATGTCAGGAAAGGCCATCTAGACAGACAGCAGATAAGAGGAAAGATGCAACGAGTGCTGAGTGGAGAAACACATTTGGACTAGTTTTTAATCAGTAAGAAACTTTATATACAGTTCTCATTTGTAATGGAGAGTAATTATTTGTAAGTAGGAAAGTAAAACAGCACCAATTTATAAAATATTAATTCAAAGGCCTGCTGTTATCATTTTAGTCCTGTGAGGCACCACACATACTTATTTAGATTATTGTGATGCAGCAGTTAAGCTCTTGCTCAACAGTTTTTTGGCAATTTATGTTTTGTTGATGTTTGTTTATTGATTCTGTCACCAATCACACTGTTATCAGTGATAACATTGTTTACATGTGTGATGTATTATACAGAGCCTTCTGACTGCTGACAACATTGTCATAGCTGTGGGAGGACGACCGAGGATTCCTGATGTAAGAACTGTTTTTATTCTCTAATATTTATGTATTGGATCCTATCCCTGGAGATTCCTTAATGTTAGTAAACTCTGGGACTTTGATAGTAGCTTTATTGATCATATAATATGATCATCATGGACATCAGGAACATCAAAAGCAAGCCACTTAAGCTGTTTACGAACGCCAGAGGGATGCCATTGGATGCAATGGCAATGTTAAGATCCTAGGGTCAGATTCAGTTGATGTCAGGAGGAGAGTAAAGCCCCACTTAACAGTGCCACTGACCAGATCCCTGAACTTCTGCAGATTTACAACCACTTGTTGTCACATGGTGCCTGTGGTCATGTGACAACCCCTGAGTCATGGTCCAGCAGCCAGTCTGCTGATGATGACTATGTGATGCCTTCAAAAGCTACAGCTATGAACAATGTATCACTGAGTTGAGAGTTTTACTAACATAATGTTATTGTTATATTGAAGAATTATCTCACAAAATTTAACTGCGGTAATCAAAATTCTTATCTTTTCATTCTGAGCTGTTAAATCACCTTCATTCATTTTCTTGTTTGTTTGCCATGGAACATGTATTACTATAACTTTGTTACTTTGTCTTTTGTTATGCTGTAAACACAAACTTGCATAACTGAATAGAGTATAACCTACAAGTTTAACAAATAGAACTTGAGTCTGAACTGCAGAGGGCTTACCAGTATGGCTAATTAGGGTAGTTCATCTGAATTCAAGAAAGTCCAACCATGTTTAAACCAGTTAGCTAGATCATAAGTAGAAGTTGTAGACGAAGACCTAAATCAGTCATAATTTTTGGGGAAAATGTTTATTCATCATGTGATATCTCAGAAATAGCTACTTCTAAGACTGTCCTAAAATTGGTTCTGTTATCTGGCACTATTGGTCTGTAGAACATTGATGGTGCCACTTATAGTTGAATTTGTCTTTAAATTGATTGTATATTTTTAGAAAGGAAACTCATAACATTCATCTCATTGATGGCAATCAACCAGTCTTAATTAGGCGCACAATGTAAATTAACAACATACACATATACTTCCCCCATCACAATGAAAGTACATGCTGTGCAGTGATGAAAAAGGATGCAAAATTTATGTAATAGGCTCTGTTTGAATGAAAATATTTTACGGAACCAACATTTCTCTGTACACGTGTCAGTGTCCTGAAATGTGTGCTTCAGTCTTAAGTTATTACCTTGTATTATATAAGCAATTTTTAGCTCAGCTGACTGTAAGTCATCTGAGGTATAGCGATCACTCTTTGTCCGTCGTCTGTATGGCCGTCCGGCCATCCAGCCATCTGTTCGTTAACAAGGCACAAATCGTTACCACTGGACCTGGAATCTTCTTACTTTACATCCAGAGAGGTCCATGAAAAATCTCCTTGGAAACCTGGAATTAGGTCTCTGTTACCCATATTCTACAAGCTATGGGGCTCAGAAGTACCCCCAGAATAACTAAAAATTTGATTCAAAAGCTGTTATCTGAATAACTAGCATATCGATCGGCATTATTCTTTGCATGCATATGCATCATGGAGTGTTACATCAGTTCCTGCAGACTGGTGGACTTCTTTGAATTTTTAAGCATTTTTATCTTTATTTTTGAGACCTTCAAAATGTGGTAGTCTGTTAACAGGCACAAATCATAACTATTTGACCTGGAATCTTCTTTCTTGACATCCTGGGAGGTCCATAAAAAACTCAATGGAAAACTGAAATTAGGTCTCTGTTACCCATATCCTCCAAGCTATGGGCCTTAGAAGTACCTCCCAAAATAACTAAAAATTTGATACAAAAGCTCCAGTATCTGAACAACTATTGCATTGATCACCCTGATTCTTTGCATGCATATTCATCATGGAGTGTTTCATCAGTTCTTGCGAACTGGTGGCACCACTTTCATTTTTCTGCCCCCGCCACAAAGTGGCCGGGGCATATAGTTTTACCCATGTCCGTCCTTCCGTCATTCCGTCATTCCGAAATCAAACAGTTGTACAGACTTTTTTTCGTAATGCCTGCAGATATTGGCCTGATTTTTGGTGTGTGGGCAGATATAGACAAGTTACATATCGAGTTCGCGTTTCATCCCGATTGACCTACATTTGACCATTTTACGGCTCCTAAACTTAGAAAATTTCATGAAAAATAGAAATTTCATGACAAATAAACATGTACGGACTTTTTTTCGCAATGCCTGCAGATATTGGCCTGATTTTTGGTGTGTGGGCAGATATAGACCAGTTACAGATCGAGTTCGCGTTTCGTCCCGGTTGACCTACTTTTGACTGTTTTACGGCTCCTGAACATAGAAAATTTCATGAAAAAATATAAATTTTCATGAAAAATACACTTGTACAGACTTTTCTTCGCAATACCTGCAGATATTGGCCTGATTTTGGTGTGTGGGCAGATAATGACCAGTTACAGTTTGAGTTCACGTTTTGTCCCGGTTGACCTACTTTTGAGCGTTTGACGGTGCTCTTACATAGAAAATTTCATAAAAAAGTGCACATGTATGAACTATTTTCCCAATGCCTGCAGATATGGGCCTGATTTTTGGTGTGTAGGCAGATAATGACAGTTACAGATGGAGTTCGCGTTTCGTCCCAGTTGACCTACTTTTGACCGTTTTACGGCTCTTAAACTTAGAAAATTTCATGAAAGACAGAAATTTTTATGACAAATACACATGTACGGACTTTTTTTCACAATGCCTGCATATATTGGCCTGATTTTTGGTGTGTAGGCAGATAATGACCAGTTACAGATCGAGTTCGCGTTTTGTCCCAGTTGACCTACTTTTGACTGTTTTACGGCCCCTAAACTTGGAAAATTTCATGAAAAATATAAATTTTCATGACAAATACACATGTACAGACTTTTTTTCGCAATGCCTGCAGATATTGGCCTGATTTTTTGTGTGTGGGCAGATAATGACCAGTTACAGATCAAGTTAGCGTTTTGTCCCGGTTGACCTACTTTTGAATGTTTTACGCCTCCTTAACTTAGAAAATTTCATGAAAGACAGAAATTTTTATGACAAATACACATGTACGGACTTTTTTTCACAATGCCTGCATATATTGGCCTGATTTTTGGTGTGTAGGCAGATAATGACCAGTTACAGATCGAGTTCGCGTTTTGTCCCAGTTGACCTACTTTTGACTGTTTTACGGCCCCTAAACTTGGAAAATTTCATGAAAAATATAAATTTTCATGACAAATACACATGTACAGACTTTTTTTCGCAATGCCTGCAGATATTGGCCTGATTTTTTGTGTGTGGGCAGATAATGACCAGTTACAGATCAAGTTAGCGTTTTGTCCCGGTTGACCTACTTTTGAATGTTTTACGCCTCCTTAACTTAGAAAATTTCATGAAAAATAGAAATATTCATGACAAATACACATGTACGGACTTTTTTTCGCAATGCCTGCAGATATAGGCCTGATTTTTGGTGTGTAGGCAGATAATGACCAGTTACAGATCGAGTTTGCGTTTTGTCCCAGTTGACCTACTTTTGACTGTTTTACGGCCCCTAAACTTGGAAAATTTCATGAAAAATATAAATTTTCATGACAAATACACATGTACAGACTTTTTTTCGCAATGCCTGCAGATATTGGCCTGATTTCTGGTGTGTGGGCAGATATTGACCAGTTACAGATCGAGTTCGCGTTTCGTCCCGGTTGACCTACTTTTGACTGTTTTAGGGCTCCTGAACATGGAAAATTTCATGAAAAATATAAATTTTCATGACAAATACACTTGTACAGACTTTTCTTCGCAATACCTGCAGATATTGGCCTGATTTTTGGTGTGTGGGCAGATAATGACCAGTTACAGATCGAGTTCATGTTTTGTCCCGGTTGACCTACTTTTGAACGTTTGACGGTGCTCTTACATAGAAAATTTCATAAAAAAGTGCACATGTATGGACTTTTTTTCGCAGTGCCTGCAGATATGGGCCTGATTTTTGGTGTGTAGGCAGATAATGACAGTTACAGATGGAGTTCGCGTTTCGTCCTGGTTGACCTACTTTTGATTGTTTTACGGCTCCTAAACATAGAAAATTTCATGAAAGACAGAAATTTTTATGGAAAATGCACATGTATGGACTTTTTTTCACAATACCTGCATATACTGGCATGATTTTTGGTGTGTTGCTTGATAATGACCTGTTACAGATTTAGTTTGCATTTTGCCCTGGTTGACCTACTTTTGACCATACGACACCTCCTGAACTTAAAAAAATTTTCAAAGTTTTACAAATGTTTCTAATTTGCCCCAGGCGGGGGCATTCGTGTTGTTCCGACACATCTAGTTTTAAAAATTTAACACATTTTTTTTCTATATTTTTTAGACCTTCAGAGATAGACCTTCAGAGATGCAATTGTCCATTAACAGGGCACAAATTGTAACCATTGGTCCTAGAATCTTCAAACTTGACATCCAGGGAGATCTGTGAAAAATATCTTTGGAGACCTGAAATTAGGTCTCTGTTGCCCATATTCTCTGAGCTATTGGGCTTTTATATATATATATAAGCACCCCCCCCCCAAGCATAATTAAAAATTTAATACCAAAGCAGGGCACAAATCATAAACATTGGACCTGGAATCTTCTAACCTAAAATCCTGGGAGGTCTATGAAAAATTTCCTTGGAAACGTGAATTTAGGTCTCTGTTACCCATGTTTTCTGAGCTATGGGGCTTATAAACACCCCTCAGATTAATTGAAAATTTGATACCAAAGTAGGGCACAAATTATTACCTTTGGGCCCAGAATCTTCTAACTTGACATCCTGAGAATTCCTCAAAAGTTCTCCCCAGAAACCTGAAATCGGGTCACAGTGACCTATATTCTCAGAGTTTTGGAGTATGTTTGAGCACCCAAGAAATAATGCAAAAAAAACGTACAAATTGCCAGATTCCTCATGAAAGGCTGGTTTGATTGTCATCAAATTTGTTGTGCTTATAGGTCTTGATTAACTTAAGCTAATATGCATGAACAATGATGCCACCTACATTATCTTAATTAGTTTTCTGTGCAAGGACATATTATCAACATGTCAGTCGGTTGAGCGTCATGACCCACGGGTCACTTGTTTTCTCTATTTTTGAGACCTTAAAAGATGCAGTCATATGTTAACAGGGCACAAAAAGTGACCACTGGACCCAGAATCTTCCATCATGACATGCAGGGAGGCCCACTTAAAGTCTCTTTGGAAACCTGGAATTAGGTCTCTGTTACCCATAACCTGTGAGCTATAGGGCTTTGAAGTACACCCAAGAACAACTAAAAATTTGATACAAAAGCTCTAGTATCTCAACAAATAGTTCATTGATTGCTATGATTCTGTGTATGCATATTCATCATGGAGTGTTTCATCAATTCCTGCTGACTGGTGGCACCACCTATATTTTTTTGGATTTTTTTATGATTTTTTTTTTCTCTATTTTTGCGACCTTAAAAGATGTGGTCATCTGTAAACAGGGCACAAATCGTAACCACTGGACCTAGAATCTTCTATCTTGACATGCTGGGAGGTCAATAAAAATATCTCCATGGAAACCTGAAATTAAGTTTCTGTTACCCATATCCTCTGAGCTTTGTGGCTCAGTAGACCCCAAAGAATAACTTAAAATTTGATACAAAAGCTCTAGTATCTCAAAAAATTGTGCATTGATTGCCATGATTCTTTGCATGCATTTTCATCATGGAGTGTTTCATCATAACTCAAAAATATTTCATGGATCTTTACCAAACTTGGTATATGTATAGGTGAGAGGACGATGCCTATTTAAAATGAGGTCATGACCTTGACTAGTAGAGTGTCCTTGACCTTGAATATGTCCAATTTTGGGGAAAATCACACAAATTCTTAAATATCTCAAGAAATCTTGCATGGATTGATCCCAAAATGAAGTTAATGGAAGATCATGGATAGGGTTGTCATGTTCCAGAAACTGGTGGCCCCACCTATTTAAAAATTAGGTCAGTATTGGGTATTATTTTGAAGTTATAGGCCCAAATATAATGCATTGTTTTTAAAAATCAGGAAATATATTTGCTCACTTAACATGAGAATTGCTGAAGCTGGAGACTTTTTTTCAGGAATAAAGCTTTATTTAATCAAGATTCAATTGTTTACCCAAAATTAGATCTGAATTTTGCAAATTGTTCAAGTTATTAGCATAAATAAAAAATCAATACCTTAAATTTTGTCCAAATTTGGCAGTGGCATGTTTTTTCCCTGTAAGTACTGTTGATTTTATTTTCACAGCATATATACATAAGGATTTAATCTTTTAAAATCTGAAATTTCAAAGAAATTGTTTGAAAAGAGTAGCTTTTATTCAAGTTTTCATACACCATGTCAAGTGTTGTTTACATCTGGCCCACCTAGTAGTACAGCCTTTACTTGCATTATATGTAACCTACCCCAGGCAGCTTGCCTTGGCCCAGCTTGGCCACTACTAGCAGGCTTCCCCTCTGCCCTGCACTCACCCCCCCCCCCAGCTGGTGCATAAACTAGATGAATGTTATAATTTTTTGTATTTTATTTAATTCTTGGACATGCTACATTTTAGATTTTGTATTGTACCACCAGGGTTACAATGATTAATGTGCACATTTAATTGTGTCCACAAAGGGATGTATTGCTATGAAAGTGTGGATGTTCATCAGATAAGTAATGCTTTACTTCAGTAGAGTAAAACTTCACCAGGTGTGAAATTGACTATTAATTCCAGTAATTAATTATAGCTGAGATTGTAATTAGCATAATGATATTGTTTGTCCCTCATTCAACCAAGAGTGTGTATACTTTATTTGAAAAGATGTTTTTATTTTATCAAATTTACTGAATCTTTTATTTTATTTCGGTGAATAAAATTAAGCATGTACTGAAAACTCCAATGTGCAAAATGTTTTAATAGGGATTCAGGGAATAATTTTGTAGATGCCATGTTGTTATATATAAACTTAAATGCATTATTCCCTTGAAAGTGAAATGAAGGTATTAGTCCATTCTGTCCACTTGCCTGTCCATCTGCAATTTTTTCATATGCATCACAGTATCTCAAAAATTTTACTGTTTTTCTTCATGACAGTCTTGTCAGAGTATTAGTTTGCAATCATATATTGAGAACTTAACTATAACCAAGTAGGAGGGCCCTTTCCTCTTAGCTTCTCATATGCTTATATAAATAAAAAACATTACAATAGAATATTTTCATATTTTGCATTTGCAAAAATTTCAAACTTAAGCTGGTTGTCGTGACCCATGGGTCCTTTGTTTATATTCTGGATTCTCAACATCATTGTTTGGCTAAAACTGAATAAATACCAGAAATGGTGCGAATACTTGGCAAATGTATATGAATATGAATATGAATATGTACTCCATTATAAAATTTCTTGCATAAGAATTGGAATTCAGGTAAAAATGAAAGTATTTGAATACCAGTGCAAATACTTTCAAAATGTATTCATGAATGTATTCATGAATATATTCTATAATATTATTTTAATAATCATTTCAGTTATATTTTATTAAAAAAATCATATGATTCTCTTATTATTTTTCATAAAAAAATTATATTTGGCACAATATTTGTTATTAAATTTTAATAAATAGTTAAACTCTTTATCTTATATGTGCTGCTTATCAGTTATATGGCCAAGTCAAAATCTGTATGACAGTGGCACTCCATTTGTTAATAAAATAAATGAAATCAATCTCTTCCCTGTCTCCAAAGAAACTATCAAAATCATACATAAGCTTAACACTAACAACTCATAATACAGCTTATATTTATTTCCACACAAAGCCAGCATGTGCTTCATTTCAAAATCATATTTTTTTATCTTATATAACAGCTGAGCGCCGTGACCCATAGGTCCCTTGTTATTTAAATTGGGGTCATGACCTTTCCTATGAGAGTGGCCTTGACCTTGAATATTGCCATATATGGTGAAAATCACACAAAATCATTAATATCTTAATAAGGGATGCATGGATTGGTCCAAAAATCAACTTGACTGAAGATCTTGGAAAGTAATGTCATGTACCAGAAACAGGTGGCGCCACCTGTTATTCTTTTACTTGTTTTCATGCCGTTTGATACCCCATCATTGTCATTTAACAGTACTGTGAGCATTACAAGTCAAAAACTAATGGACAGATTTCTTTCATATTATGCATACACATAGATAAAGGTTATTGGATGATGTTTATTTAAATTGCCGTCATGACCTTTCCTATGAGAGTGGCCTTGACCTTGAATATTGCCATATATGGTGAAAATCACACATAATCAATAATATCTCAATAAGGGATGCAATGATTGGTCAAAAAATCAACTTGACCTAAGATCTTGCATAGTGTTGTCATGTACTGGAAACTGGTAGCACCACCTGTTATTCTTTTACTTGTTTTCGTGCAGTTTAATACCCCATCATTGCCACTTAACAGTACTGTAAGCATTATAAGTCAAAAACTAATGGACAGATTTCTTTTATATTATGCATATACATAGACATGGGTTAGGGGATGATGTATACTGAAATTGGGGTCATAACCTTTTCTATGAGAGTGACCTTTTCTATGAGTGTGGTCTGATATTAATTGTTGCTGAAGATGGGGGGCCTATTCTTAAAGGGGGGGGATTAATTGTCTGGGGATACTATGGCACCTGCGGTGCCAAGAAATATCTAGTTTTAATTAGTCCTGTGCAAGGACATATTGTCAACATGTCAGTCGGCTGAGCGTCATGACCCATGAGTCACTTGTTTAAGTTTTTAGCAAATGTAAAGGCATTATCATAAATTTGACCATGGTACATTTTCCCCTGGAAGCCCTGTCAATATATTTTTCAGATGTTTCACTAATATGGATTTAATCTTTCACGTTCTGAAATTTAAAAGCAATTAATTAAAAAAGTAACTTATTCAAGTTTTGAGAAGACCAAATTATATTAAACTGTGCAGAGGTAGGCATTGAAGTTGAACTAATGATAACTTTAACTGTTAAAGTTATACACTAATATACAGTTCATTTGAGGATATAACTTTTTATTATTTATATCTAAGTATACACTGGAGATCACGTAAGAATTTTTAATTTGTTAATTATAGAAAGTATTAGTCTGAACTACAGCAGTGCACAAATCTCAACTGTAAGGAACAAGGATTTCAAAGTGATGGGTCTCTATGGAAATTCAAATCTTGGGAAACTCAGTTTTTGACAGTAGTTATGATAACTTCTGTCAAAGACAGTGTTGCCATGTGCCATGTTTCTATGCTTGCACATTTATACATGTATTTTTGAGAATGACATTTTCATCCTACATAATCAGATCAATCACAAAGCAATAGAACAGTGAAATCTCGCCTGACAACCACCCAGCTATCACTACAATCCCACTCACACAACCACTTTGGTTTGTCCTGTATTTGGTTAGTGAGATTTCACAGTACATGAAAAATATAGAGAGTATGTGTTCATGGTTATACTACAGTTTCAGTGTTTTTTTAACATTGTGTATCTACCCAATAACAGATCCCAGGAGCAAAAGAGTATGCAATAAGCAGTGATGATCTCTTCTGGAAACGTGATCCACCGGGGAAGACGTGAGTACTCCAACCTCTACTGTAAATGTTTTATTTAAATTTCATTTTTTTGAGTAAATCCATTAGGGATGTTACATGGCATCAAATAATTTTAGGATTGAATTGAAAGCCTTCAGTTAAATTGTAATAATTTATTAATCTCTGAATAAATTTGTTTTGAACATAAGTCCTCTGTGAGCTCTCAAATTTGATGAGAAGCTTTTTATTAGCCCTCAGCCCTTAGGCTGATGGGCTATTGTCGTCAACCAAGCTGTCCGTCCGTCCGTCCGTCCCTCCGGCGTCAGTTAACTTTTACCTTGTGAGCGGGATATTTTGAAAAGGATTCACCGTCAGAATTTTATTTCCTCGGTAAAGATGTATATCAACAAAATCTCGGTCAAGTTCGAAGATGGGTGACCTTGACCTATTTTTCTACATTTTAGAGCTGATTATAGAAAAACACTTAGATGCTTATTACTCAGGAACCATTTGGTGGATTTTCACAAAACTTACTATGATTATTGGGACTGATAGTCTGAACCTGCTTCACAAGTTTGGTGGCGCCACCTACAATTTCTGATTTTTAATGAATTTTTATCGGATTTTTCAACTTTGGGCTTGTGAGCGGGATAACTCTAAAAGGATTCAGTGTAGGAATTTTATTTTTTTGGTGAAGATGTATATTGACAAAATCTGGGTCAAGTTCGAAGATGGGTGACCTTGACCTATTTTTCTACGTTTTAGAGCTGGTTATAGAAAAAACATTTAGAAGCTTATTTCTCAGGAACCATTGGGTAGATTTTCACAATACTTACTATGATCATAGGGACTGATGGTCTGTAACTGCTGCACAAGTTTGGGGGCGCCACCTACAATTTCTGATTTTTAATGAATTTTTCTTAAATTTTTCAACTTTGGCCTTATGAGCAGGATATCTCTAAAAGGATTCACAATAGGAATTTTATTTCGTTGGTTAAGATGTATATCGACAAAATCTCGGTCAAGTTCGAAGATGGGTGACCTTGACCTACTTTTCAAGGTCACAGAGCTTGTAATAGAATAAAACTTAGAAGCTTATTTTTCAGGAAGCATTTGGTGGATTGTTATGAATCATGGTACATACCTCTCCATTTTAAATTTATAACTGAGACATGTACGGATATACATCCATGTGAGAACAGATATTTAGTACCTGTTACTGTTACCACCTCTAAACACTGTTCTTTTGGCTGAGGGCTTTTGTCAGCTTCTGCTGATATTCTAGTCTTGTGTGTGCCCCAGAACTATTTTAAATGTTTGCTGGTGGACCACCCCACATGAATAGAAGCATAAATGGCAGTGACAAATAGAGGTAGAGCTGATATTTTCTATTACTCAGTGAAACTAAGTAACATCAATTTCAGTGCAGTATTTGATTTTTATTTTATTTTTATAAAGTCTGAAATTTACTGCTTAAGTAAGAATTTAATTGAGAATTGAATTGAAGGTAAAGAATCAATAATTCAGTCAATTCTAAGGGCCTCACAGTTCACAGGCTTACAGTTTACCTTTGAAGCCATGATCTTTAACTCTTATGGTACATTTTTAAAACCTTGTATCCTTTTCCTTCCAGGCTGGTGATTGGAGCAAGCTGTATCCTTGCATAAACAAATAAGAATGTTACCATATTCATGATAAGAGTAATGCTAGGAATGAACAAAGGTATTTAGGGGGACATCAGATCTGTAAATGCATTTAACTCTATGTATATCTATCTACTTGATAATAATGAAAATAATGATGAGGTAGTATTCAATGTTAGAACAGTTTGACAATTATTTTCAACTCAGCTGACTCAAGAGTTATGCTTAGCTATAGCAATCTCTAGGCAGCTGTCCATTAGATGGACCAGGGGAGGGCAAACTTACCTTTCAGGGGCCCACATGGAATATCTGTAAGGCATCTAGTGGACCACATTGATGAAAAAAACTAGATTTACTTATAAGAAAAGTTATTGTCACACAGAAACAGAATAATTCATCAAATACCTATTTTATTTGGCACACAGTACAGTGATAGATGATACGCCAGGGTAATCAGGATGAATAAATTGTGTAGTTATACTCGAGGTAGAGCACGAAGTGAGTATAATCTAAATGACCCATTCTTCTTAATATTCACACATGAGAAAGTCAGTTAAATAATCTTGCTTCAGAGTGTTGTCTGTTTGTTGATCAATTAATTATAACCAGAGATCAGTTGAGGATGCTTTAATATTAAAGGAAAACAGGTTCCTCATCAAACTGATCTTAGCCTAAAATTTTAAAACTGGTATCTCTGTAAAGGGAATCTTAAAATGGTACAAATTGGAATTGCTGTGTAAAGATGTTTTCTGGCCCGCATCAATTTACCTCATATGCTGCATGCAGCTCAGTGGCTGTAGTTTGCCCAACCCTGAGATAGATTATGTTTAATTTCCTTTGTCGGAAGAGTTGTTTTCTTTAACTTGAATAGATGTGGCACTAGAATGTGCAGGGTTCCTGACAGGTCTCAACTATGATACAACTGTAATGATAAGATCTGTACCACTCAGGGGATTTGACAAGGTAAGTTTGATACAGGGCATAGCAGAAAGATTTCTTAGGTCTAATCAGATAACATTCACAGACACATCTGGTGTCATGACACATCTATGTTTGACACAAGGAGGTTATACCTGGCTATAACTTAAGTAGACTTTGAATACACAACTGAGTAGGTATTTATATGTGGCTGGTAAGCCTAACTTGAGTTGACATGCAAGCCTTACAGGGGAAAGTATGCATTGATACTACAGTAAACAGCCAATAATGTCCACAAACTATGAGGCTGTGAGTGATGAATTAACACAAAATACATGTGAGATCACAAATTAAAAAAAAAATAACATCTTTATGGTAACAAGTCATTTCCTGTATCATGTAAAAGTTGGCCATGATCAAGTTTCCCCTGTAGACATGCTTGTATTCATGCAGTCAGAAATTCAACAAACATGCAGAAGGACATACCAATATACTGAGTTCAGATCGAATTTTGCCTGTACATGGTAGGTGTTGTTAAAAAGGTGTACTGAAAAATGAATGATTGATCTGGTTTATGTCATGTTTTGACGGCTTCCTGGAGGCAGTGACATCTTGTAAAAAATTACGAAATTTTTTGGACTACTCTTTGTTTGGGATCTGTCTCATATGGGCAAATAAGGACCTCGTAAGATTTGTGTATCACAATATCATTTTCAAATATCAATTTTTTTTTATATTTTTTTTTTAATTTTAAAATTTCTATTACAAATTTAGACATCTAACTGGATTAGGATTAATGAATTCCTGAAAGTGAAAGTCACTACTGAGTCTACAGAGGTGCCACAGGTTGTTTAGTAGGAAATGTCCAAGTTGCATGATTAACCATAAGATCAAAGGTCTGTCCTAGGAAGTCTGTATGTCTGCTCCATGAATTACTTTTATAAAGAATATAATTTCCAATAAATTGATACAATTAAAATGTCGCAATATGTATTGCAATTATATAGCAATACAAAAATTGAAGGTGATACCCATCCCTATTAAATACTATATTAACTTAAAATATTTTACCTTGATTAAAGTATATGTCAGATATACAGCTTGTCCACCCTTCTCAAAATCGACTCTCCTATTTTAGCAAATGGCAGGGCTTGTAAAAGACTACATGGCAGCGCATGGCACCAAATTCATAATGCAGTCCACACCTACAGCCATTTCAAAGCTGGACAATGGCCATCTCCAGGTGACATGGAAGGACAAGAGCGGCGGGTCATCAAGTGATGTCTACAACACTGTTCTCATGGCCGTTGGTACGTGAATATGTCATGTCAACAATGGAGGTGCAGACTGGACCACCCCTGGTGATCCGATCCACTACCACAGCCATCTAGTCTTGAAAATTGACCAGCAGTAGGCGGTCTAGTACTTAGGATGGACTTGTTCAAGCAGTCTGATCCATTTATTATTAGGGCCCCGCTTGAAAAGTGGGCGCCCTATAGTAATCTACCTGTCCGTCTGTCTGTCTGTCCGTCCGTCCGTCCACAAATTCTTTTGATAACTCCAGTTAGGATTGACGGATTGAGTTCAAACCTGAAATATGTATTAACCATAAATCATGGAAGATCCCTATCGATTTTGGGGTCCAGAGGTCAAAGGTCAAAAAAGTTATTCACAGTTTGGTGTTAATTTTTAGGTCCCTCTTTCAGCAGGGCAGAAATCATAATTGTAACCATAATTGTTTGTTCCACCTTAACAGTAGGACAGGTTCTCATGTCAACAGCAACAAGGCATGATATATGGTCATAGTCAGCCATTTTCTGTAAGTTATGCGGTTAAAAACCATTACTGAACACCTAGTAAGGCTGCCCTCTCTTAGCAAATATGCATGCAAAAAGACACACATTGTTAACACAATAACTCGTAAAAAGTATATAAGGTCCCCAGACTTATGGCAGTGATGGACCTTTTGATGGGCTACATCATGGATGAAGATGGGTGACCTTGATGGATTTTCAAGGTCACAGAGGTGATAATGCTAAAATTATTTTAACCAAATAGCTCACAAACAATTTGACTAACACTCGCTGAACTTGCACCAGTAATGTTTGTTATGAAGGGCTAGGTCAAGTTCGAAGATGGATGACCTTGACACAGGCGATAATTCTCAAATGATGTTAATGCAATAACTCAAAGAATTTGATGAACAATCAAATTCGTTTCTGCATAATAACTCCAATAACATGTGATGGATAGGATTCAAACATAATATGTATCACCCATGGCCTAAGCGAGAAGTTTATTGATATTTGGGTCAGAAGAAAAAAAAAAAGTAATACACAGTTTGGTGTTCAGTTGCTGGTGTCTCCTTCAGCTGGCCAGAAATGGATGAATCTTTTTCGAGTCACTAGTGCATCACATTTTCACAGCATATTTTGTACAGACAATCAGTTGCTCTCATTTGGACAAATCTATCTCCACTTCCAACATCTCAAGGAATTTGGACCTATTATAGTGACCATCAACAAATTTACACTGATATTCATATGTAGCGCATCTTTAGACCCAGGCCCAAGAACAGCTAAATCTCAATTCATGAGAATGACCATTTTATCACTACTAACCAGCAGCGGACTCTCTCTAATACTACAAGGTTCATGTACAGACTCAAGCCTCACATATAATAAGGCCAATTCAACATACAAATACTGGAAAAATATTTGACACAGCCCAGCCAAGACTTCAGCCAAGAATAATTGGCACAAGTATAACACAAATACAGAAACTAAAAATGCATGCAGTTCTTTTATATCATTATTTTGATAGCTTTGAACATTTTCACTTTACCATATCTTTTCTTCCAGTTTATACATCATCTGTTCTTTACAGGTTCTTAAATTTTCAAATATCACTCTATCAGCCCATGCTACCAAAGTACACCAAATTCACAGTACTTCAATTTATAATGACTGCATCTTTTGCGTGACCCTTCCTGACCTGTCAGTTTTCTAGTTTAATTAAAATTTAGAAATTATTATTTTTTTAATATATTTATACATGAGTAAAATAAAATAACACATGCTACTTTAAAAATAAAGTATTATTATTATTAATTAAATAAACCAGCTGACCCCACCAATATAGACCCTGATCTGTGTCAGGAATTACCCAAATTTTGATATGTACAGAGAATAAGTCAGAAATCACTTAAATTCTATTGAAAGGGTAGGCAAATAGCTAACTTTAAATTTCAGAAGGAGCAGTCTGGTACGGACCACACCAGTGCTAGGCAGTCTAGTATTTTGTGTTGCCAGACCAGTCCTGTTCAGACCAAAATTGTGGACTGGTCCGGTTTGTACCACTATCTAACAATCATGGAATAGCATTATTAGGCTATAAATGCAAAAAAAAAAAATATCATTTCCAAATATATCTTTGACTGATAACTGTAGGTCAAGTTATCTATAATTATGACCTTATATTTCAGGGTTTGTACACCTTTAATCAAGACTGTGCAGTTCAGAATGAAATTTTGTCAGTATTTGTATTCTGTCAAAAAATGAAAGTTGTATGATGTCTGAAATCAATGATAGACTAAAAAGTAATTTTGTCAGGACTGCAGCATTTTTCATCCAAATATCTCAGGAACGGTTAAATGCTTTTCTCATAGACCAGACAAGTGGCCCCACCTACCTTCCCATTTTCATAGAATACATTGATGCCCTTTCCTCAGAAGATGTTTGCTGTATTGGCCTGTAATTGTTCATGTTCATAGATCTTGGATAGCTCCATCTCTTATTGTATCGCCAGACATAGTCTGGAGATACTATGGTTTAGGCACGGTCGCGCCGCCGCCGCCGCCGAGATTCCTTTTGGACACAATAACTCAAAAAATATTTCACGGATCTTTACCAAACTTGGTATATGTATAGATATGGGTGAGAGGACGATGCCTATTCAAAATGAGGTCATGACCTCAACTAGGAGAGTGACCTTGACCTTGAATAGGTTCAATTTTGGGGAAAATCACACAAATTCTTAAATATCTCAAGAAAACTTGCATGGATTGATCCCAAAATCAAGTTGATCGAAGATCATGGATAGGGTTGTCATGTTCCAGAAACTGGTGGCGCCACCTATTATTCTTTACTTGTTTTCATGCCGTTTAATATCCCCAAAATTGCTACTTGACAGGACTGTGAGCATTATAAGTCAAAAACTAATGGACAGATTTCTTTCATATTATGCAAATACATAGATATGGGTTATGGGATGATGTTTATTTAAATTGGGGTCATGACCTTTCCTATGAGAGTGGCCTTGACCTTGAATATTGCAATATATGGTGAAAATCACACAAAATCATTAATTTCTCAATAAGGGATGCATGCATTGGTCCAAAAATCAACTTGACCGAAGATCTTGGATAGTAATGTCATGTACCGGAAACAGGTGGCGCCACCTGTTATTCTTTTACTTGTTTTCGTGCCGTTTAATACCCCATCATTGCCACTTAACAGTACATTTATAACCTGTGAGCATTATAAGTCAAAAACTAATGGACATATTTCTTTCATATTATGCATATTCATAGACATGGGTTATGGGATGATGTATATATAAATTGGGGTCATGACCTTTCCTATTAGCGTGGCCTTGACCTTGAATATTGCCATATATGGTGAAAATTACACAAAATCATTAATATCTCAATAAGGGATGCATGCATTGGTCCAAAAATCAACATGTTCGAAGATCTTGGAAAGTATTGTCATGTACCGGAGACAGGTGGTGCCACCTGTTATTCTTTTACTTGTTTTGTGCCGTTTAATACCCCATCATTGCAATTTATCAGTACTGTGAGCATTATAAGTCAAAAACTAATGGACAAATTTCTTTCATATTATGCATATACATGGATATGGGTTATAGGATAATGTTTATTTGAATAGGGGTCATGACCTTTCCAATGAGTGGCCTTGACCTTGAATATTGCCATATATGGTGAAAATCACACAAAATCATTAATTTCTCAATAAGGGATGCATGCATTGGTCCAAAAATCAACTTGACCCAAGATCTTGGATAGTAATGTCATGTACCGGAAACAGGTGGCGCCACCTGTTATTCTTTTACTTGTTTTCGTGCCGTTTAATACCCCATCATTGCCACTTAACAGTACATTTATAACCTGTGAGCATTATAAGTCGAAAACTAATGGACAGATTTCTTTCATATTATGCATATACATAGACATGGGTAATGGGATAATGTATATAAAAATTGGGGTCAGTACCTTTCCTATTAGAGTGGCCTTGACCTTGAATATTGCCATATATGGTGAAAATTACACAAAATCATTAATATCTCAATAAGGGATGCATGCATTGGTCCAAAAATCAACATGTTCGAAGATCTTGGAAAGTATTGTCATGTACCGGAAACAGGTGGCGCCACCTGTTATTCTTTTACTTGTTTTGTGCCGTTTAATACCCCATCATTGCCATTTATCAGTACTGTGAGCATTATAAGTCAAAAACTAATGGACAAATTTCTTTCATATTATGCATATACATGGATATGGGTTATAGGATAATGTTTATTTGAATAGGGGTCATGACCTTTCCAATGAGTGGCCTTGACCTTGAATATTGCCATATATGGTGAAAATCACACAAAATCATTAATTTCTCAATAAGGGATGCATTGATTGGTCCAAAAATCAACTTGAACGAAGATCTTGGATAGTGTTGTCATGTACGGGAAACAGGTGGTGCCACCTGTTATTCTTTTACTTTTTTCGTGCCGTTTAATACCCCATCATTGCCACTTAACAGTACTGTGAGCATTATAAGTCAAAAACTAATGGACAGATTTCGTGCATATACATAGACATGGGTTAGGGGATGATGTATATTGAAATTTGGATCATGACCTTTTCTATGAGAATGACCTTTTCTATGAGTGTGGTCTGATATTAATTGTTGCTGAAGATGGGGGGCCTATTCTTAAAGGGGTGGGGGATTAATTGTCTGGCGATACTATGGCACCTGCGGTGCCAAGAAATATCTAGTTAAAGACTGGTGGTGCCATCTGCCATTCTTTTTGTGTGGGTCCATGGCTCATATCTCAGGAGTGGATGAATGTATCAGCCTGAAATCTTGCATGTTTATTGATCTGAGATACCTTTGTTGTAGACCAGACAGGTTGCACCACCTGCTGTTCCGGTTTTAAAGGATACACTGCACTTTTTCTCTGTATTGGATTGGTGTTTCAGCCTGAAATTTTGCAAGGTGTATCCATCTGTAGATCTGTTTTTGGTGACAATTCCACATAAATGACTTATGACGAGTTAAATTGGCATCACTGATGCCACAAATTTTGAGTCATGTCATGTCAGGAACCATAATGCTTTACTTTACCAATGCCTCTGTGATTTTGCAGTTACACAGTTGCTTGTCGACTACCCTCATTCTAGTTTATAAAAGATATTTATCACTTAACACAAACAACGTAAATCTGGTGACCTTTTTCCAAGGATATAACCTTATTTAATCAAAATTCAATTTAACCCAAAATTACATCAGAATTTGGTTTTTTTTAAGTTATTAGCATAAAAATAAAATCACTTCCTCCAGTTACATGTCCTTAATCTGATGTTATCTGACTAAACTAGGGAAATGTTTTGATGCAATTAAGAATTGTGAATCAATTTATATATTCAGATATATATATGTTTTACTGCAAATGTATAAAATTTATAAACTTGAAAAAATGTGATGTAATAAAAAATGAGGATCTAATGCAAACATTTGTTCATTATTTTTGTTCCATAGTAGAATGGGAAATGAAGTGATTGGCTCTGTTTTTCTATCTCTCTGCTTATTTTTAAATATTTAATAATTAGGCTAAAAAAAAAGGTAAGGTTCTCAGGCACTGCCTGCGTCAATTTTAACCCCCCCCCCCCCTCATAAAACGTTTTTATTTTGATTTTCATCTTTCAAGAATTTTTCTTTGTTATTCAGTGCTTTTACCAGTTTAGCAAATAATTTTGTTATTATCATGCTTTTCCTTGATCATATGTCATTTTTATTGAGACGTGTATATGCAGAGGTGTTGTAACTCCCCCCCCCCCCCCCCCTTCCTTCAAGGTCAACTTCAGCTGTGCACAGTGACCAATGGGTTCCTTGTTATATTTTGAACTCTCAAGGACTTTATTGACCATTTATACACTCACGCAATTGGCAAAATGGAGAGCCAATCAAAAATGGGCCTGTGAAATCACCTCCATTCCAAGATGGAAGGTTTTGCCAAAGACAGCAATTTCTGTACTCATAAACCAAGCAAGAGCTTGATGTATTAAATGGTATTCAGTGACAATCTTTTGACTTCAAGGGGAAATATCAAACTTTTACAGAGTTTCTCTGATCTAAAAACTATTGACCAATGTGAACCCTTGACTGTGTTTACATAAGGGTGAAAGACAGGAGGTGTAAAATGTGCCAACCATTTTTCATGTATATGTGGAGTAAAGGACAGAAGACATAAAAGGCAGAAGGTATCTTTGTGTTGTTTGATCAAATCCTGGCAGTTTATATCTCTGTGCCACATGTTCAATTTCCTTACAGAGGCTGTTTTTTTTTTTAATTTTTATGAGTGTATTATACAGTGACTTGTTTATTTTTTATTTGAATAGGAAGGGATCCTGAGACAAAGAGGATTGGTTTAGAAAATGCAGGAGTAGAGGTAGATGAAGAGACTGGGAAGGTGCTTGGCAACCATGATGGAGACAAGGAGCGGTCCAGTGTTCCTCACATCTATGCTATTGGTGATATATTACAGGTAAAATAATTTTAAATAATAATTACATGGATTGTCTTGAAGTTTCTTTTTTATCTTGGATGGCTTATTAGATCCCCACATGAATAAGTAGATGCCCTATAGTAATCACCCTGTCTGACCTTCCACAAATTTGTTTCCAGGTGGTGCTCTAATTTTGATTGACAGATTGATTTTAAACTGGACTTATATATATATATATATATATATATATATATATATATATATATATATATATATATATATATATATATATATATATACATACATATATTTCAGGACTTAAACACACTTACTTGTGTTCGACAGCTCTGTTTCGTAAGGGCTCCTACGGGCCCTCACTTGTCAGGAACACTGAGTGGTCTTGTCGGGGCTCCTTATACTTGATCCAGGGGATTTGTAGTTGCTCAGCAGGTGCTTTGACCTGTGCCTGCATGTCGCTGCGATTTCATTTCTTTTGTTTAGAGTGCCTAATAGGGGGCGATGAATAATAAAGTACTTTTCTTCCAAACAAAGGTTACATGATTTAGATGATGTGGAGTACGATCTGGCTTTGCTGATTATCTTCCATTGTATGGTATATTGCACATTTAAGTCCTTTATTTTCCAAATGTATTCGCTTAGCGTGGTGGAATTTCGTCTCTTCTCGTTTTTGAAGCTAGATTTGTGGGCCATGTAGCATGTTTTGAATGTGTTTTCTGTTAGGCCGAAGTAGGTTTCTTGTCTCAGATTGTCTAGACGTGTTATGGTGGCTTGGTACACAATGTTTGTTGTTAAACAGTTACCCTCTAATGGGCAAGATTGTTTGTCTCTACAGTTACATTTCTTTGGTTCAGTTTGTTGCGCACTGAATTGGTTCAGTATCTCCCTGTTGTGTCCTGCTATTATTTGGCCCATGTTTGGCATGCAGCTATAACGCAATATACCATACAATGGAAGATAATCAGCAAAGCCAGATCGTACTCCACATCATCTAAATTATGTAACCTTTGTTTGGAAGAAAAGTACTTTATTATTCATCACCCCCTATTAGGCACTCTTAACAAAAGAAATGAAATCGCAGCGACATGCAGGCACAGGTCAAAGCACCTGCTGACCAACTACAAATCCCCTGGATCAAGTATAAGGAGCCCCGACAAGACCACTCAGTGTTCCTGACGAGTGAGGGCCCGTAGGGGCCCTTACGAAACAGAGCTGTCGAACACAAGTAAGTGTGTTTAAGTCCTGAAATATATGTATTACAGCTCCTTGTTTTAGTTGAGCACTTTAAAACCCCATGGTTTTGTAACAATCTGGATATATATATATATATATATATATATATATATATATATATATATATATATATATATATATATATATATATATATATATATATATATATATATATATATATATATATATATAATCGAACTACTAAAGTTAAAACCATATTGATTTTGGGGCTCACCTAATCATGGATGAAGAACTCTAT
Organism: Sipunculus nudus; assembly: GCA_026874595.1. Classification (NCBI taxonomy): domain Eukaryota; kingdom Metazoa; phylum Annelida; class Sipuncula; order Golfingiida; family Sipunculidae; genus Sipunculus; species Sipunculus nudus. The sequence goes on from CM049312.1 coordinate 52,796,441, forward strand.
TGATTTTAAGGTCATGGGGTCAAGGTCACTGCCACAAGGCCCACTTCTTTAAATGCTTTTAGACCCATTTAAAGCCAAACCATTTGACCAAAACCTTTCATCTTGCAAATATGGCTCATCCACCCATGGATGAAGAACCTATAGATTTTGAGGTCACAGGGTCAAAGGTCACGGCCACAGTGCCCACTTCTTAAGAAAGCTTGTGGACCCATTTTAGGCCAAACCATTTGACCAATACCTGTCAGTGTCATATTGCTCACATGGCTCACCCACCCACAGATTAAGAACCCTATTTAGATTGAGGTCACAGGAACAAAGATCAAGGCCAGAGAGCTGCCCTCCTCATTTTCACACTGTGTAATACACTCATTCTAGTTATGCCCCGTGCGATGCGATGCTCCCCTTTGCAGTGCCCTTGTTGACTTCATTAATGTATAAAGATGGTTCTGTATATCAAATTATTCTGTATAAGAAATTACCAGGCGAGGTAAATTAAAATGTGTTTTAATTTGTAGGGTCAACTTGAACTGACACCTGTAGCAATTAAAGCTGGAAAGCTCCTAGCTCAGAGATTGTTTGGGATATCTGGCACCCAGATGGACTATGAAAAGGTAAGCTTTTATGATGGGGCCTCTGATAGAATATAGAGAGAACTTAGATAAGCATACATATACTTAAAAATTGAGAGAACTTGGATTAGCAAAAGAATGGTGAACTACTGATTGCATGTGCAAAACATATACCTGAAGTGTTTTGCTGAGCATCATTGCCACATGGTTAGTTGTTACGTTTAATCTTCCGTGTCCAGAATTTAACAAGACATATCTGTCATAAAGTTAAAAATCATTTTCAATTGTTCATGAGACTTTATAATGATATAACTGATTACTTTTTATCTCTCTCCTCTTTACAAAGTATATTTCATGTTGCAGGTGGCTACCACTGTGTTCACTCCCTTGGAGTATGCCAGCATTGGACTTTCAGAAGATCTTGCCATACAGAAATATGCTGAGGATCATATAGAGGTACTGATAACATGCACAGGATGAGCAGAGCCTTTGTTAATGGTACAGGCATTTCATAGAAATATATTAGTTATTGTATCTGCCAAAACAAAGTTTTGCGGACACTATGTTTTTGACTGTGTTCCGCCACCGCCGCGTTCCTTTCCAGAATAGAACTCTGAGACCATTGGACAGGTTTTTCTTAAACTTTACACAATTATAGGGTCACATGTGAACTGGTGCCAGACTATTTTGGGTTGACCTCTGACCTTTCCTCTCTCCAGTGCATCCATCTGTGCTGCTGTTTTGGCTCATTAACCCACATATCTACGGACTTGTTTGACCAATCAGGCTAAAAATTTTGCACAAATGTAGCCCTTGGATAGCTTTATAACATACATAAAAATAGTGGCGCCACCTGCAAACATTTTTTCACAGTGTCCATCTGTTCATCTGCCTTCGGATAAAATCACTCATATCTCTGCAGTGAATGGACTTATCCTTCTGTAATTTTGCATGTGTATTCATCCTGGAAAGCTTTCTTGATTTTATGACAGGTGGCGCCACCTACATTCACATTAAGGCTGCAGGCATCCAGGCTTATATCTCAGGACTGGTTTGATGTATCCTCTGGAAATTTTGCATGTGTATAAATGTCACATAGCTCTTTATCATATGTAAAACTGGTGGTGCCACCTGCATCCATTTTTGCATTGCGTCCGTCTGTTTGTCTGCCGTGGAATAAAATCACTCATATCTCAGCAATAGTTTGACTTATCTGCCTAAAATTTTGCAATTGTATACAACTATTATAACTTTCTGGATTTTGTGGCAGGTGGCACCACCTACATACACATTTTGGCTGCAGACATCCATGCTAATATGCAACACACCTCTCTCTATTTCCCCTTGCCAATCAATCCATGCCTTACTACACCTGTCCCACTCTGATTTCGGCGGATACATGTAGTGGCTTGTGGACTACTCGTATTCTAGTTGAGTGATTATGTCAATGGTGCATTTATTTAAACACTCAGAGAACCTTTCTGGTAAAAGAGCTTATTTGCACATAAACTCCCAGGGCACATACAGACATTCAAATTGGACTGTTAGGGCCTACTTAAAGTCAAGACATAAGTCATTACAAAAAAAAGGCACTGTAGTGATTGAACATAATATCACAATAATATCATTGTACTAAGCAGGTAATCTTAATATTAGGCTTTGACTGAGGAATTAAGACAAAAGAATACATGTGAATAAACAAATGGACCAAAGGGTAAATGCAGTGTCTATAGTGACATCCATCATACCATGCCTCTCATAGGACTTATCTGTCAGTCACATAACCTGTGGAAGACATGCTTTTATGTGTTAAGAAATTCAACAAACATGTTTGAACTTTACCAATGTGCTTATTTTTACCAGCTCTTTTTTATAACATGGTGAGTGTTGTTTGAAATTATTCAAACATATTTAACAGTTGTACTGGGTTGTTCTTGAAAAGATATTTAAAGGACCTAATCACATATAAAGCATGTTGAGCTAACATGAAAAAATAGTATTTTTTCTTTGAAATAAAAAGGTACCTGCCAAAATTTTATACTGAAACACCCAACAGGTGATAGTTCACTCAAAGTGGATTTTTCTTAAGTGTATTAGCATCTATCAAAGTGGACCTAGTCTTCAGTTCCAGCACTCTGAAACTTCACTGATAAGTGTTTTTTCATAGGGCACATGTGTATCTGGCATACCATTGGAAAAGTATAAAATGTTCATCATACTCATTTAAATCTCTGTTATCATGCAAAGTTTGAAGCAAAAAATATCATAGCATCTTCAATATGTCAGGAGATTCATGCTTGAAGTGTTTGTGACTCATAAATGCTGCTGAAAGTATTTCAACAAGGATACCTCAACATGAACTGCAACACCTTTCTTAATTTTGTCTCATACAAAAGTTTATCAGATGGAAATCTTCAGGGGAGTATAAGTTTTTTTTCCAACAATCAAAACTGGCCAAATTTCTGTCTTTCTAGGTTTACCATGCATTTTATAGACCACTGGAATATACTATGGCTGAGAGGAACACTGACCAGTGTTACATAAAGGTGAGCAGAGACTGATAGTAGACTGGACTTTCTAACATGATATTGAGAATATACATACTGTTTATCTGTGACACTTTACCTCAAACACCAGTGAGAGACTGATTCTAAGATAATGTCATCTGTGGCTTAGATAAGCTCAGTGAAGTCTAGACTCCATATGTAAAGATCTGACATGCAGAATGCAGATAAAAATTGATAATGACTAGGTAGATAAGGTTGGATTCCTTATGCATGGATGTGGAATGTGCATCCAGCAGAACCAATAGCTACATGTAGCAAATTTTGCCAGTTCCAGAGTGACACGTAGAATATATGCATGTTACCATGCCGATACATATAAAATCTGTCAACATGGATTCTGCTTGCCCCTTTCCGCATTCCATTTATATACTTAAGGAATCTTAGCTTAACATTTGTGTCTGAAACTTTGTATGTACTTTTGTCTGACTATTACTTTAATTTTCAGCACTAGTGACATGCTGAATTATAGATGTTGGTCTGTCTGCTTACACAAATCATAATCCATTGGAAGGTTCTGATTCAACCTCCTTACAGGTCTGAGCAAAAGTTAGTTTAAGGGTTTTAAGGATAATATGACAGGTGGAAAACTTGAACTTGAGGTGAAAGAGAGGTACACTTGATCTGTTATGTATCACCTCAAAAGCTAAAAAAGTAAGAAAAATTAATATTATTTTCTATATATCATATTTTTGTTATAACAGCAAAAGTCATAAATTTTTGATCATATGGACACTTAATTAGTTTAAAAAATTGAAAAGAAGAAACTTCTCAACATGAGTGTGAAATACTTATACTTGCAATATTTTACAATGCAACATTATATTAAATTTAAATACACTGTTTATTTCAGTAAATTTTTCATTTTTGCAGAATTCCTCTCCCCAGTCACCCTCTTGGTGTACTGATCAGCCAATGTAATTTTTGCTGTACAACAGAAATTACCAAGTTATAAAGGTTGTCATATAACCAAGATGTGACTGTCTTTCATAGTGTAAAATTCAACTCATCTGTGTTAAAAAGAGGCTATAGAAATATTAAATTTTTTTATGATCTAAATAGTGATTGTCATTTCATGTTTCCAATCCAGGTGATAGCAGCAAGTCAAGGGGCTCAGAAAATCTTAGGCATGCATATTTTGGGCCCAAATGCAGGAGAGATGATGCAAGGCTTTGCTTTGGCAATGAAGTAAGTTTGACCCAGTTTTACTCTCTTCGGCCAACCTGACATTTAGTCACGCAAAACCTTTTGCTGCCATCCTTCCTGCCACATGCAGGGTGAAGGGGATAATTCAGTGTGTTGAGGTTACAAAATAATGATTTGCTGTTGACAGGGTCACCCTTTTGACATGAAGTATGTCTTAAAGCCAGCTATTCACTGAACTTTCTACTTAATTTTTGTGATTTATTGCATATTTTGTATACACTTTAATAAACTTTAATGTAATGGGTTGATTATCTACATGCTGTTAGTGAACACAGCTGTGTTGACAAACAGAAAACCCATGTGACCCAGGTGGATGGTTGCATAAAATGGGAGGTTGAAATGTTCCTAGCAGCAAAATGCCCTTTACCTAAATGGTTCTTCTGATTTGCCACCAGATATCCTTGTTGAAGGTGTTTTGATCATTTTGGCTGGCCCCGACATTATAAACACATGGATATAGACAAAGTGAACAGCCTGTGTGCAGTTGGATCGTTTTTTTCTGGTGTATATTTGTAAAACTACAAGGGATTATCTTTAGTTAAAAGATGTCAGATATCATAATGGGCCCCTTTAAATTTTGTTATCCCTTCTCTTGTCCCTGATAAGACTCTCACCTTCTTTATGAAGATGGAGGAACTCCTGGCAAGGCTTTATATACTATAGAAATGTAGACAGAAGTGTTGCAGGCGCGTCTCCAGAGGGGGGTTTGGGGGGTCCAGACCCCCCCCCCCCCCACTCTCAACCAAAGGCCTTTTTTAGACAAATCTTATGCATGACGGTCAGGGGTTTTTTTTTGAGGGGGGGGGTCTTAATCAACTACCTTTTTTTAAAAAATTTTTATGCATGACACCCGTTGACCCCTCCCTGCAAAAAATCCTGGATCCCCCCTGTGATGTGCCAATTGATCAGTTTTATTGATTTTAAATTTCTTTCATAATCGATAAAACTGGTGGCATCATCACATAATCAATCACTAACAATAATGTATACACATGCAAAAAGAAGTCATAATAATTGTACCCACCAAAACAAAGTTTTGCTGATACTATGTTTTTGACCGGGTTCCGCCGCCTCCGCCGCCGTATTTGTTTCCAGAAAACTCCTCTGAGACTACTGGTCGATTTTTCCGAAACTTACACCAATTATCGGGTCACATGTGAACTGGTGCCTAACCATTCCGCGTTGACCTCTGACCTGTCCCCTCTACAGTGCGTCCATCTGTGCGTCTGTTTTGACACATTAACCCACATATCTTCGCACTCGTTTGACCAGTCAGGAAAAAATTTTTACACAAATGTAGTCCTTGGATAGCTTTATAACATACACAAAAATGGTGGCGCCATCTGCAGCCATTTTTGCACAGGGTTAATATCAATCATATCTCAGCAATGGTTTGACTTTTTCACCTGAAATTTAGCATGCATATACAACCTGGATAGCTTTCTTGATGACAGGTGGCGCCACTTACATGCACATTTCATGCTGCAGAAATCCATGCTTAAATCTCCGGACTGGTTCAATGTATCTTCCTGAAAATTTGCATGTATAGATCTCACATAGCCCTTTATCATACAAGAAACTGGTGGCACCAGTCCATTGGTTCATTGGACTTGGGTTAAAATCACTCATATATCAGCGGTGGTTCAACTTATTCACTGAAATTTGGCATGCGTGTACATCCTGGATAGCTTTCTTGATTTTATGATAGGTGGTGCCACGTACATTCACGTTCATGCTGCAGATATTCATGCTAATATCTCCGGACTGGTTTAGACGTACCTACCTGAAGTGATGCATGTGTTTAGATCTCGCATAGCTCTTTATCATACAAGAAACTGGTGGCGCTACCTCAGCCATTTTTGCACAGAGTCCATCTGTTTGTCTGCTGTGGGATATAATTATTCATCTCGGCAGTGGTTTGACTTATCTACCTGAAATTTTGCATGTGTATACATCTTGGATAGTATCTCATTCAAGTAACAGGTGGCCCCACGTACAGTCTTGTTTACGTGGCAGACATCCATACTAATATGTAACATATCTAACTCCATTTCCCCTTGCCACTCAATCCATGCCTCACTTCACCCATCCTACTCTCATTTTGGTGGATACACGTAGTCGACAAACTACCCGTATTCTAGATATTATCCAGAGACATTTATTACAAGAAACAAGGGACAAACAGCAGTGATCAACATTTAAACTATATCTTGCCATAATGCAGCGGACAAGTTTCAACAACCCAGCAGTTACCTTGACCTTTCAGAGTTATGGACAAGTCAGTCTTAATATTCTTTCATATTTCCTGGTTATAATTAAGGTACATCAATTAATAATCTATCACAGATCATTTCATTTCTTTCAATCATTGATCAATTCCTACCACTAGCAGACAGCTAATAACATTCCCTATCACACCAAAGTACTGTACACGTCATTAGTATAAATACCAAATATATTATCCTGGCAATAATCCATATGTGTTAACCTGGTATTGGTATATTTTTCAGAGCAAATGCTTCCATCCAACAGTTAAGAAGTACAGTGGGAATTCATCCAACATGTGCAGAAGAGATAGTTAAGCTTAATATAACAAAGCGTTCAGGACTTGATCCTACAGTGACGGGCTGCTGAGGTTAGAGTGCCCATCCACTTCCAACGTCGTGGATGGCCTTCACCATCAATAACAATGGGTCATGGCTTGTTTTGATGGAACTGTTTTGTGATTGGCAGTATTTAACAGTTGTGTGTTCAGGGTGGGTTGACATAAATCATGTCCTGCCATGATAACTGTTCATATTATTTCTGGGTCTGTTGAACGGAAGTGATAGAGCATATTAAAATTTTAAGGTTAATAGGTTAACATGAAATATGTGTATAGTCAAGGAATTATATATTTTGCATGTAACCAGTCTAACCATAGCAGATATGCTATCACCTGTGGATGAAAATATTCATATGTGAGCGTGACACACCATTATCACTGTAGGGGTGTGTGGGTCTGACTCAGAGTAACCTCTGTAGGGATGTGTGGGTCTGACTCAATGTAACCTCTGTAGGGATGTATAGGTTTAACACACCATAACCTCTGTAGGGGTGTGTGGGTCTGACTCAGTGTAACCTCTGTAGGGGTGTGTGGGTCTGACTCAATGTAACCTCTGTAGTGATGTGTGGGTTTAACACACCATAACCTCTGTAGGGGTGTGTGGGTCTGACTCAATGTAACCTCTGTAGGGGTGTGTGGGTCTGACTCAAAGTAACCTCTGTAGGAATGTATGGGTCTGACTCAATGTTACCTCTGTAGGGGTGCTTGGGTCTGACTCACCATAACCTCTGTAGGGGTGTGTGGGTCTGACTAATCATAACCCCTGTAGGGATGTGTGGGTCTGACTCAATGTAACCTCTGTAGGGGTGTGAGGGTCTGACTCACCATAACCTCTGTAGGGCTGCGTGGGTCTGGCTCACAATAACCTCTGTAGGGGTGTGTGGGTCTGACTCAATGTAACCTCTGTAGAGATGTGTGGTTTAACACACCATAACCTCTGTAGGGGTGTGTGGGTTTAACACACCATAACCTCTGTAGGGGTGTGTGGGTCTGAATCAATATAACTATAGAGATGTGTGGGTTTAACACACCATAAGCTCTGTAGGGGTGTGTGGGTCTGACTAATCATAACCTCTGTAGGGGTGTGTGGGTCTGGCTCACCATAACCTCTGTAGGGGTGTGTTGGTCTGGCTCACCATAACCTCTGTAGGGGTGTGTGGGTCTGACTCACCATAACCTCTGTAGGGATGTGTGGGTCTGACTTAATGTTACCTCTGTAGGGGTGTGTGGGTCTGACTCACCATAACCTCTGTGGGATGTGTGGGTCTGACTTAATGTAACATCTGTAGGAGTGTTTGGGTCTTAATCACAATAACCTCTGTAGGGATGTGCGGGTTTAACACACCATAACCTTTGTAGGGGTGTGTGGGTGTGACACATCATAACCTCTGTGGGGATTTTTGGTCGATTGCCCACTGTAGAGAGATAAATGTTATTTCAAAGGTTCTTCAGTGTTATCAATAGTTTAGTGTACTTGTCAGGAATTTGTTTTTATTTCACAAGACAAAATTTTTATATTTGTTAAGGTACCATGAGGATGTTTTTTAAGATATCATATACATAAATAGTAAAAGGCTTATCATTATTTTACTGTTTAATATTATTTTATAAATCCAGAATTATGAGTCTTTCATAAACCCAGAATTCCATCACCACAAGCCAGTTAAGGTCATTAATGATGCCCTGTGAACAAACTCTGAAGGAGCTGCACAGGGCTGATGGTGTGACCTTATTTTGTTGACTCATTGGTAATTTGTAAATATCTACTTAAACTATTTTTTCATATGTTTTACAGTGAAACTTCATCGTGTCAACATGTTTGGGCCTATTACCCCACTATTCTCAAAGTATTAAGCAAGAAGTCTAGTTCAAGCGTCAGTTGAATTATGTGTAGTATTCATTAGTCCCCTCAACTCTGGCATCATGAGGTTTTAATGTATTTACTAAGGTTATATAATATATGAATATTGTTACTCACGGGGTAATGGGTAGGCCTGACTCTGATTGCATGTGGGGCCAAACTGATTGGCTTAAAGTACTGATAGTCAGTGATCAGCAGTAACATAATTTACAAATAAAAAATTACAAAGTCTTTTTGGCGTAATGTTTGTTATATATTTATGTCCAGGAGCTTTGAAGTGTATATAAAATACATGTGTGCATCCAGAATGATGAAGAAAACATCAATTGACAGAATAATCTCAGGTATAGAATAATTTCATATATTAATTGTCAAGGATGCCCGTTAGGAATGGGAATTTTTTCCCTTTTTTAGATTGCCTCCTTAATATGTTTGACTTCCAATCCTGAAAATGTCTTATCATGAAAACAAGTTACAAGTAATTATTTGCAGACAAGAACCTGTTAGCCCATATAAAAAACACATCATGTGGAACAAACATCGTGCCTTTAACATTAGAGGGTCAATGGTCCGTTCATTGGAATTCAAACAATTTAAGTGGACCTAAAACATTTGTGTATAATCCTTGGGTGTTTATCCAAAAAAGCAAAAAAAATTAACACTGCAGCCTCAGCTCAATTTACTTCTCACAATAAGGCCATATCGGCATATCTTTTGACAACTTAATACATTGTATTACCACATTGATGGCAAGAATGGTCAAGGTATCAGGTAAGTAAATATAGGTTCGCAAAATTGAAACGATGTCGATCATTTTAACGTGTATTACCAAAACCAGTGGTAAAGAAATCTACTCTGCCAAAAATAATTTTCTGGTAAAAAAAAAACATTTCTCGCTCTAAACCCATTAAACCATTAAAATATAGCGAGAAAATTTTCTGATAAGTAGGGCAGAAAATGCATATCTTATGGCAAGAAATGGTATCTTTGGATATTATGATAAAGGACGTGTTTTATGTTAAATTAATATGGCTTCTCCGGAGAAAATCTAGATATATTTTCTTGACTTCAAGATTGTTGGCTATAAAACAAGAAAGTATCTTAAGGATTTCATGTTTACAAAAATGCTTTTGGATAAGAAATATATAATCGTTTCAAGATAATTATTTTTGGCAGTGTGTATGGTTCAAGTATGAATGATTTTTTCCTTCCCAAGAGTCCGTAACTATCACACGGACAGTGTTGTGAGTGCCCGTGTACACCGTGTATGTTTCAGGATACTACTGTTGGTCCCCTTCTGGTTCCAGTTTATATCTTCAAAAGTGACTTCAGAAGAGTGTCTTCTCTAGCCACCTTCTCGACCTCTGTAATATAATGTATGGATTCATATGAACTTCTTGTCAGGTTAGAGCATCTTCCTGATGAATCAAGTGTCTGACTACCATTAGTGTTTGTCAGTTATACACTGTGATAAATAAGTTGTTTATGATGACGTCCGTCAGTTGTCAGTATTGTGGTATTGCAGGTGTCAGTTATACTATGGATGTTTTCGAAACATATTCTGCGGCATTGTCTAATTAGAGCCATGGAAATATGTCATTTGTCATATTAATGAAAATTGAATATTAAGGCATCCTTTTGAAACTCCTTCCCTGATCGGGACAGGGTATTTCAGGTTATCAGCTGCATTCACCTTTGCTGTTCGAGGGCAAAGGGAATCTGATGATACATTTCAATAAGGACCAAACGACCCCAAATGTTGTAGTTTTAAAAGAGGGGACCTCTCTTTCAGACTTATCGAAAGCTTTGGAAAGATCGATGAATGGCAACATCATTTCTTCTCCTCGTTTGACTGGACTTGGTAGATGAGCTGGTCTTAGAGTTCCGGTTCCCTCTGTTCCTCGGGGAATTATTTATTGTTTTCTAAAGCCCGTATCGGGCGTCTGTTTATCATTCTTTCCAGCGTCTTTTCCAAGTTGCAAAGTAAGCTTGTATATCTGTTGCTTGTTTCCTTCATTGGATCGATTCCCTTCATGAGCACCCTGATGACTGTGACGATATAGATATCGAGCTGGATGTCCTCCACTATTGGCTAAAGAGCTGGAGTACTTGGAATCATTTCATGCTCATACGACCAAAATGAGTTATCCATTCATTGTAGATTTCTTCCTTTCCTGGGGCTTTCTCCATCTCCTTTATCCTGTATTAATCATTTCGCAATCGTGACATCACGCAGGTGACATGTATATAAATTGACATGTCTCTGGTGATAGAATATGTTTAGGAGTGGACTATCAATTAACGGTGCTCTCTGTCGCCAAAGGTAGGCAAGGTAGTCGGCTGTCTGTCCTACAATTTACTGTGTCGTGTTCTTACATTCCTGTTGTTCCATGCCCTGGAAACCCCCATTCAGCATATCGTGAGTCGCGAAAGTTTCACTTCCGTTGTGTAGGCTGAATGTAAAATTCTTTTAATCCCAGCTCTCTTGTATTTTTTTTTTCTTTGCAGTGCTGGCATAGCTAGTTCCATTGAAAATGTCAAAATCTCGTTTTTCCTTTTAATTTGTACAAAATCCAATGGTTTAAATAAATACCGCGCATGTTATATAATTAAAGTGACATTGTTTAAGGTCAGCAGGACCTAAACCGTTCTCCTTATTATATAGGCCGCACAAAGAGTGGACGAGAAGAGTTCGGTCCAAACATGAATTCGGTCTGGTCCGCTCTGTTTTCGGCACTTCAGGCATCCGACTGCAGGACCCAGTCCTAGGTGATCCTGGGTACATAAAATGTTGATATTTCAGGACTGGTCCCGAGTAGTCCGGTCCAGGCGGTTTGAGCCAATTCTGTTTGTGATGGTTAAAAAATGATAAACATGGATAGGAAGTTTATCATTGACCAATAAGAGCATCTCTCCAAATCACATAGCAGGCAGACATAATTGAAGGTGACGTCAGAGAGGGAAAGTAAGAAAGAGATTATATGTAGAACTACTTGCCAAGAAGATTGTGTTTCTCCAGTATATTTAAAACATAAAAGAAACGCGTGATATTGGCATGCAATATAAAAATTACAACCATTCAAAACAGTTTATTATGCTGCCCATCACTTCGATAGTAAAATATGATCAAACTAGTGGTATTACATTTTAAGATATTTATCTATTAAATCTTTGAAAAAAGAATATTTTCAAGCTCTCATGTTCAGACTGTTTTTTTTTTTTTATTTTTATCTTCTATAAAAGCAATATACATTATAGTCCATACAATATAAAATGATGATAAATATTGGTTCATATTGTGAAGGTCTACATAATTATGTCGACATCCAGATTATATATATATATAAATTAGAATATATATATATATATATATATATATATATATCCGAAATTTATAGAGGCGAGCAATAACATATTTTCCTAAGATGAAAATCTACTTCTATTTAATAACGCATATGTGGAGGAAAAACTGCTCAACATAGACCAGTTAAGGTATTCCTTTAATGTCTGAATAACTTAGGACATTAGTCATGGTAAGATTTTAGAGTGATTTCCAATGGAAACTTTACCATTTGTCATTGTTGGTTTTCGGGCACACTGCAGGCAAACCTGATTCAGCTGGACACTCATTAGCACGAAACTACCAATCCCCACTTTGTTAGCTTTAAGGTGTTATGTATTCTAATTAATTAACATGATTATTGAATGTATACAAGGTTATAGTTGTTTCGAACCAGAATGTACGACACATTCAGTGACTGAAAGTCCCTGTGTACGTTTGCCTATAAGTTATAAGTTAAATTATATTACAAAGTAGTTGATCAAAGTTTAGTCCGTTCCACCAACCGTGAAACCCTGGTCTTTTTCGCGTTTAATTTTCTACGTGGATATCTAATGTGTGTTCATAATGCTCGATGGCTATAGATTTTCTTTCTTTGTAATCCGTTTCACCATATATTTATTGCACATTTCTAAATATTAGCAACAAAAGTTTGTTAAATTGTGTTAATATTTATATTATATTTACATTTTCGATAAAGAATCTTAATTATTATTATATTACTCGCGGTTCTGATGTTTACGGCTCAAGCATGTGTAAAACACGTGTATGTTAAAGAAAGGACAACAAAATTCAACTAAATGTCAACATGTTTGGTTACGAAAGACTAGTATAAGAAATGATATTTATACCAGTGGAGATAGAGATTGTTCATACAGCACGGCCTAAATGGGAAACTCTTATGTTAAATCTGAAATTGATTAGTGATAGCTTTGAGTAAGCGCAAAAATCGCTCCCGGCAGCGTGCAGATACGGACTACGCATGCGTATGAATGGGAACGGTCCAGTCAAAAAGTCTACAAAACGATTTTTGCTGACTACGCCTACGGACTATACGGATAGTGGAATCCGTAAAATTTGGACCATTTAAAGAAAATCTTCAAAAACTTCAAATATAAAAAACAAATATTTTAAAATTATTTTTTGAGGAACCTGGTCCAAGATCACTTTACTGTGAAGGTAGACTTGCAAAGTTAGAATTACCGACTTTAATATCAGTACAAAAAAAACTGATTCTGGCCTTTTTTCCACACTCAATGTATAGTCAATATTACCCTAAAGTGTAATTTGGACCATTACCTCAACAGATTCAATTAAAGTAAATATCCACTTCAAAAGCAGAAACATAATTTTATACTCCTATTTGACCAATAATGAAGAAGAAAATATATCTACGCTAAAAAGCCAAACATTTTTTCCAAATTATCATGGAAGAAGAAGCGTTTTCAAACCAACAATTTGCGATAATATTCACTGTAAAAACATCTTGGGGGCAAAAATTAAACGAGACCAAACATAACACGGAAATTACCTCAACGTTTTCAATTAAAGTTAAAATCCTCTTCAAAAACGGAATGTTATTTTTACACTCTTATTAACAAATGCATGCACCTAACCATAGACATGACCTAACATAAAAGCCAGTCATGTTTACTTATTTATTTCTCAATATGCAGTTAGTATATTTTCCTGTACAGGACTGTATTAGACTTCCTCCTCCCCATAATAACCCCATACGAGCGTACCTATATATATATATAATGGAAAAAACATGAGTACCGGTATTCCTCAATGTGAAGTTGTATATTCTCCTGTACATGACTGTCATAGACTACCCCTCCCCATATCAACCCCATATGTGCGTACATATATGTATGTAGCGTCTACGTCTACGCTTTAGCCCCCCCCCCCCCCCACACACACACAATAATTATTTAGCTTCGCCGCCAATAATATCTTCCGGAAGGTCACAGTGTCCTCCCTAATGCTTTCGTCCTTCGGTTGCGTATTTATTTTACGTCACTTAAGTTTCAAAGTTTACTCTGAGTTTACTTTATCTTAAATTCCAAGTTTACACTGAGTTAACGTCACAATAAACTTATATTCACTTTCGGTTTACGTCATATCAAAACCCTCTCTTACGGTGGGTTTACGTTAAATTAAATTCCAAATTAACGTAAAGTTTTCGTAACATTAATTGCCAAATTAACAGCAGTTTAAGAAACCAACTGCAACTTTATGCTGGGTTTACATTACCTTCAACTGAAAGTTTTCTTTCAGGTTTACTCCGCCGAAAACTTCGATCATACGTTATGTTTACCTCTTCTTTAAATTTATTTTAACTCTTTGTATATCTTGGAAACAACCAAGCCACTGTAAATAAACCACAGGCAGGTACATTCTAAAGAAGGGACAGCTATTCTGACCAATGGAACCAATGGAAACGCATGGTCAGATCTCAAAATATTATTTGCAACAATTTCTTCAATCATATCAACCAACCATGGCCAGATTACCTCTTCCTCTCAAACTCTATCTAAATTTCATAATATTTTAGGTGTTAACCTTCCAGGTGTTTAAGTACTGTTGAATGCTCCGTCCCCCTCTCTCTCTATTTCTTTTCTCTCTACATTCACCCCTCCTTGCTGCCCTCACTATTCCCTTCTCCGAACTCCATTCCATTGTCAGCCTCAGTAAACAAGAACAAGATGAATCAGATATATTTATATTTTTTATATTTTGTATAACTGTTTGTCCATAGGTACCTATGTACATGCCAGAACTTATGTCAATATTGTGTAATATGTAGACGTAGTGGGCATCAAAATAATCTACCTTGTCAAGACCAAAGTGATATCATGTCATACAGTCACTTATTCATAAATCCCCTCATCAGCATAGTTAATTATAACTTTATATCTGTCAAATTGAAATCTTGCGGACTTCCATGCACTATAGATCCTTCAACAAACAGCCTTATCATCATTCGACCACTGCTTTGTATACTGTCATTTCATTCATATTTGCTCAAATACATTGCTATTTTCAACCCCCCCCCCCCCCCAAAAAAAAATAATAAAAAATAAACCGCTATATTTTACTTCATATTAATCCATTAGTCAGGTTATTTCATAAATCATTTACTCACATATTACATTATATTCCTTTACAATAGCCCAACATTTCCATGATATTCATACGCTTTATCGACTCAATATAGTCTCACAATGGTGATACAATATATAGTCCAATCATGATCAGCTGAGCGCCGTGACTCATGGGTCCCTTGTTTGAATTTTTACAGCACGATTGTGTTTCTGATATAACAATGTTACTATTTTAAGCATTCAGTTCTTTTTGTATGCAGGTGTGAATGTAGGATGGCATGTGATGTGGCAGAGTCAGGTTTACAGGAAGCGAGCTGGACTGAAAGTTTGACATAATTGTAAGATGCATCTTTAGCGGAAAGACAAATCTTTCTGCGGACAGGCAAACCTGTATTAATGCCTTTCCGTTTGCATGGTAAAAAGTTCAAAGTATTACCATAATATATATATATATATATATATATATATATATATATATATATATATATATATATAGTCCAATCATGGACCGTAGGGGCCCTTACGAAACAGAGCTGTTGAACACAAGTAAGTGTGTTTAAGTCCTGAAATATATGTATGACAGCTCCTAGTATTAGTTGAGCACTTTAAAACCCAATGGTTTTGCAACAATCTTGATATATATATATATATATATATATATATATATATATATATCTAACGTTAGATAAAATGAATGTATCGGCGTTTAATAATATAATTAAGTTTATTTTCAATTTTAATATAGTTCAATTTTGGGATTCAAATTCGTTCATGGCGACAGCAGTTCCTGAGATATTGGGTAACAGATATAACATTATGTATGTAGACACCTATAGAATTTTTTTAGACACCTAGAACTACTAAAATTTAACATTCGAAAAAGACAACATTAAAAAAATAATTCCGTTTTTTTTTCAATTTTTATATTGTTCAATTTGATGATTCTAATTCGCTCATGGCGATAGCAGCTCCTGAGATATCGTGTAACAGAAATAACATTATGCATGTAGAAATCAGCTTAATTCATACTCATTGTAATAACTGTTCCTCTGATAAATAGTTAACCATGAAATAAGAAGGCTGAAGTGTCATATTTTCTATTTTACCGGGGAATAATTGGAATGTGAATGATCAACACACGTAGCGCCACATGCAGCTTACATAACATACACTCACTAGTCCATAAACAATGTTAATACTATAGACATTGGAGCTGATATAGGTGCGGCCATTTCTGCAATATTTGATAACAGGAATGCATTTTGCATGCATGGACACACATAATATGGTTAAATAATGCCATCAATCCACTCCCAACTTTCAGTCAACTGAGCTAAAAATATTTTTTTTTCTGAAAATTCAAGTTTTAAATGTAATTTAAAGGGCTGGAATTTGGAATACATTTATATCTCACAAGGGTTTGCATGATCCCGAATATAGTTTCCAAGTGCAGAAAGTTAAAAATTTATTGGCTACCAAACGGGGTTTCCCGTTTGTACAAGGCTTCACGTTGTAAAAATCGATTTTCTTCCATTTTAAGGTTTTAAATTTTATTTACAAGCTAGAAACTTTCTTTAATAATACTAATCTCAGTTCAATGGTGTAATTACCTAAGAATGCTAGCATGTGGCAAGGTTTCAACAAATCGCATATGTACCCGGTTAATATAAATGATTATAGGCTGAACCCGCTTTTATATGTGGCAATACATGTCACTTACAACATACATGATGTTAAAATGCTAGAATGTAAAATTGATTAACATATTTTATCTCTGAGGTTAAATCCATGGTACAAAAGTACATTTCAACAGTATAAGATCCTCAGTGTTTTGGTATGTGGTATGATTGTCATGCACGTTTCACTTACCGGGTGAATGTATGGTTACGTGGGTCCGGGATGATGTTAGACGTTTTATTCTGGTTAACTATTATTGGATCGAATAGCCGAGACCACACCTTACTGTAGCTGACGTTCTATCGATGATGGTTGTATGATCTACCGGTGTGATCTGACTAGTCATACAAATTTGGTCATATCTATAGACATACAGTTTATTATATAATCATATGAATATTCATGACATAACTGGAATATACAAGTTTCACCTGGACACCAGTGATCCAAGTGGCTGAACATGATTCTCAATGAGTCCCTGGTACGTTCTGGTATTAACAGGTTTGACTGACCAGGTCACATGTTCAAAACCACTGATTGATACGCTTGTTTTACATGAAATCCATGAAGTGAGAAGAAATATATTCAGAGTGTTCACAAGGTGTAGAAATCGGGGTTGGGGTAAGGTACATGCGACACTACCTAGGTACAGGTACAGGTACTTGTGAAAAGGTCAGGTACAGGTACAGGTACATTTTAAAGACACTTGAACTAATGATAATTGCATAAATTCTATCTAGATATACAATAATAAGTTATAATAGAATGGCAGAAATATATCAAATAAAAGTTTAAATGATCGCTTTCTATGTCATCAGGAAAAATACAGGCCTTGCAAATGTGGAGGGTTGCCTTTAGGAAATGTGATAAATGAATGAAGCTGATAACGTTTACATAGCTTTTAAAACAGAAATATAAAAACTTCATTCATATACTAAAACATGATGTCTATATTTTAAATCAAGTTTTGAGTTTCAGAGTAATGTTTTAAAGTCAAAATATCTGGAAGCACCACGCACTCTTAAAAGTAAAAAGGCTTAATAACTTAACTGAAAGGGAAAATCTCACAATCAATTTTATAGACTTACTTCATGACGATAATCCATAAATTATAAGAAATAACAATAACATGTTCAGTTATTGCAGAAAGTCACATTGCGGAATGTTTTAAGAATTAAGAGCACCTGCATTTGATGCTTGAGCAGGGATTGTTTTTTCTGTAAAATTGGATGTTCTGCTTTATTGGCATATGTCCAGAGTTCAATTATATTACATGTATTTTTTTCGCTTCTTCATTTATCCTTCACTAAACTTCTTTGTATACAAGACAACAGGTATCTACATGGGGCATGACAGCAACTCGCCCATATCCTTTGCTCTGTAGGCCTACTCTTTATATCTGATAACGCAACAATGAACTTCCTGTGTAGATGTTGGAGGTAGCTAGACAAGATGCTACTAGCACTGGACCTATACCATGCACGATTTAGGGTAGTGCTTTTAAACGGATTTTTTGTCACCCTGACAAGGGGGGGGGGGGGGGGGGGGTAAACATCATAATTTATTTTCACATGTATTAGAACAGACAACTACATTAGTAAAATATACAATGTATTTATTATATACTTATCTATTTATACTTACTATACTTCTTTTATATAGTAAAATAAGTTAGCAGGGACAATTGTTTATCAACTGCTCGCAGTTTTTGTTGATCACATGTGTATGTATTGTCATGTAATTCCTTGAAAGAATAATTATTATTTTTAGCGAACCTGTTAGCTTATGCGATGATGCAGCGTCGTCCGTCCGCCGTCTTCCTTAAGTTAACCCATGTTATCTCAAAAACCGTCGGAGCTAGCAGCGCCGCATTTTATTGAAGAATCAGCCACATGTCAAACTTCATCGGACATTGCTTTTTTTTTTGCTTTTTTTTTTTGCTATCTGCATTTACTTTGATTTTATATGATAAAAACTAAAAAAAACTTTAAAAATCTTCTCCGAAATTGTCCAGCCAAATTGTTTATCATTTCACAGAAATAATCCCTAAAACAGTCCCTCTCAAGTTTGTTCGAATGGTTCCAGTTCGGTGAATTTTTGCCGAGTAACAGGAAGTTGAACTTTGTCATCTGTCCAAAATAGCACACTAAAATGACAGTCTCAGAAACAGCCAGAGCTATCATCACCAAATTTTATGCCAGTGTTGGTCACACGAGTCATATATGAAATTCAGGTATTGGTGGTGCCACCTGCATTGACCTTTTTTTGTACGGGGGTCATTGGTCATCTGTAAATTAACCCATAATTTTTCAGGAATAGCAGGAGCTACAATCGCCAGATTTTATGCAATAATCTGTCATCAAATTTGCGGGATTCAGCTTATTTTTTTTTTTATTTTTTTTTTTTGCTATCTGCATCAACTTAGATTTTATAGGGAAAAAGCTGAAAAACTTTTAAAAGTCTTCTTCTTGTAAACGGTCCAGCCATATTGTTCAATATTTTACAGAAATGATCACAGGCAAGCTCTCTCAAGTTTGTTCAAATGGTTTGAAATTGATGAATTTTAGTGGAATTACATGAATTTGAAAGGTCATTTGGCCAAGTAAGCATACTGACAAAGTAATCTCAGAAATGACAGAAGCTAGCATTACCAAGCATTGTGCATATGCCAAGATTGTGCCTGTATTTTTAAATAGGTTGAGAAACTACCAACAGTTTCAGATTTGGCAATAGATCAAGAGTTCATTCAGTGCAGCCAGATATAGGCCAAGAGTTCAATCAGTGCAGCCAAGCACAACGCATGTGATCACCTCATGAGTGAAATGTGAACACCTCATGGGCACCATGTGATCACTTCATGGGTGTCATGCCCCTCAGGGCAGAGCCCCTGCATGAGCTTATGCAGTGGTGTGGCCACTATTTCAGATTTGGCAACAGGCCAGAGGTCAGTCTGGATCTATTTATAGCTCTGGCAGACAGCCAACTGTATCAGATTAGGCAACAGGTCAAGAGTTCACTCAGTGCAGCCAGGTATTGGTCAGGAGTTCACTCAGTGAAGTAGCTGCATTATATTTATAGCATTGGCAGACTGCATACTGCATCAGATTTGGCACCTGGATCTATTTATAGCTTTGACAGAGTGCCAACTGTGTCAGATTATGCAACAGGTCAAGAGTTCACTCAGTGCAGCCAGGTACAGGTCAAAAGTGTCAAAAGTTTACTCAGTCTATCCAGGTGCAGGTCATGAGTTCACTCAGTGCAGTAGCCTGAGCCAGTAAATTTGTCACAGTTCACTCGGGGCAACTGCCTTTCTCACCTAAGCCTGGTCAGCCCCATGCATCAGACTCGAGGTAAGTTTGATGTATTGGCCTGATATTTTAACCTGTCTCTGTGTCTTTGATGGCTTTCTCGTTCACAAGACAGGTGTCGCCACCTACAATGACTTTTGCACAGTGTATGCCTGCTTATTTCTACAGAGGAATTTGATATATCACCCTGAAATTGGGCATATATATACTTATCGAATAGCTTTGTATACAAGACTGGTGTTGCCATCTACAATAATTGTTAAACACTGTGTGTCCATGCTTATTTTCAGGAGGGGTTTGATATATCAGTCTGAAATTGGACATATGTAAATATCTCTGATAGTTTCATTGTATACAAGACTGGTGGTGCCAGCTACAATCATTTTTGTGTTGTGTGCACCCATGCCAGAATTTCAGCAGTGATGTTTGTGTAATTTTTTCTTATTCAGAATGTTTAGAACTTGCATTGTTCATATACATGATATACTGCAATAAGCATTATACCTGGTGTATTTTCCAATGCACAGGTTCGCATTAGGCCTGTAAGCCTTGTGAGAATAGATTGGGTAAATGCGACTTTTAAAAAGCAGGGTAGCCAATTGAAAAAGGCTTTCAGTGTTTGAATACAGATTTGAAAACATGCCAAGTTTCAACTTGCCAAGTCAAGAGGTCACTCAGTTTAACCAGGTGAGGTCCAGACATCACCATGGCAACTGACCTGGCTCTGTCTGGTGTTAAGACGCTCTGTCTAGACGTCTAGACGCGGAATGCTCAGATAAGAACTAGTTTAACTATATCTTTCAACTTTTTGAAAAAACTTGGTTTGCATTTTAAGCGAATCTGTGAGCTTATGCGATGGTGTGGCATCGTCAGTCGTACGTCATAGCTATCTCAAAAAGGGCAGGGTCTAGCGTCATCGATTTGCAAAAAAATTAGTCATCTAAACAATTCTATCGGATTGTGCTTATTTGTTGGCTAACTGCATTTTCTTGGATTTTACAGGAAAAAAAGCTAAAAAAACATTTTAAAATGTTCTTCTCCGAAACCATGCTGCCAAATTGTCCGTTCATCTGTCCTAGTAATCCTCCCTGGCAAAAAGAACATATCCGAAATATCCTGACTGATACATCATAGTTTTAAAATGTCCTAGTCCGAAACTTGCAGGTCCGACACGTCCATTTTGCTGAAATCATAATGACTAAGATAGATATGCAGGACATAAGAGGATCAATATTATATTTTGAAAATAAACCTCGATTCATACTCCCAAACTTTGCACAGGTTCTCATTAGACCTGTAGGCCTTGTTTTGTTTGGCCTAACAGAAACAATTTGTGCCATTTTGACCAACAGGGTGCTCAAAATATTTTTTCGACCCATAGGTCGAAAATATAGGTCACCATGACCTAATTTCAGTTTCCAAAGATATTTGTCCGAATTTCCCTGCATCTAGCCCTAACAGATACGATTTCTGCTAATTTTACATTTAGGGTGTTCATATGACATCTTTTTCATTATAGTTCGTAGAATACAGGTCACGGTGACCCAATTTCATGTTTCCAAGGACATTTGCCCAGGATCTCCCAGAATGTAACGTTAAAAGATTCTAGGCCTAATGGATACAATTTGTGCCCAGTCGGACTGTCTGGGTTGTCTAAATCGTGTTTTCGGCATTTTTGGTCGCAGAAAGATCACCATGACCTAATTTAAGGTTTTCAAAGGACATTTGCCTAGAAGCTCCCTGGATGTTGCGTTTGAAGATTCTAAACCTAACAAAAACGAGTTGTGCTCATCTGACATTCAGGGCGCTCAAAATCATATTTTAGGCCCAAAGGTTGCGGAACATTAAACCATATAAAAACTTACCCTCTCGGAGATTGTGTGAAGAAGTCTGAAATATTGTTTTTGGACATTCTGTTCTTCTCAATCAATACATTTATAAAGGCTGTGCAAAGGCACAAAAACTAGGCAACCAACTTGTGCCCACAGGCGTTTGAATTACTATTAGTGTAGATTTCGGTTCAGTTTGTTACTTTTCTGGCTCATAACCTTATAACTATTATCTAATATTTTTCAAGGGTATTTCACATTACATGGTCTATCTGTATAATAGTTACACTAATAATTTGCGTTGATTCAAAACTGTTAGCTCAACCTACGCCGAAACTCGGCAAGGAACCTGCTGATACGAACCTAGTCGTGATTACCTTAAGTGTCAGACATTTATATTGAATTGACAGTTCGTAGACAGGTCGAACGACTCTGCATAATGTGAGAAGGGCAAATTAAGTGTCAGTGATACGTAGTGTCAGAAGCACTTCAAATGCCTTGACGAAGACCTAAGAAGCCAAATTATCTCACATTTGTGCCGCATTGTGAGATTAATTCGTGGAGATGGGAACAACCCCCTTTTGTCAGAAAGTTACATACATTACTGTACCTCACTGCCAGTTGCCAGGTCAGCTATATATGGCAGAATTAAGATGAGTTTAATTCAGAAACGGATACAGAGGAAGGGGGGGGGGGGGTCCAGGGGTTCTCGGTTGTCCGTTAACAGGGCACAAATCGTAACCATTCGACCTAAAATCTTCTAACTTGACATCTAGGGAGTTTCATGAAAAATTTTCTTGGAAACCTGAAATTAGGGTTCTCTGCTATCCAAATCCACCAAGTTTTTTTTTTTTTTTTTTTTTTTTTTAATTACAAAGACGAAAACATATGCAATACATGACAAAGTACAAAAAAGACAACAATTATGACAATTACAAACCAATCAGTCTGTATTTGACCCGCACGGAATGTTGTACGGAGTTATATAAATATTTAAAGTAAACGATAGCTTTCTTAACATTTATTGCTTTACAGCAGGTACTAATATATCAAGAGAAAAGAAAAGGACACACACACATAAAGAATCCTCATAATTAATACACATGTCAATTAACATTCACTCTTAATCTGTCTTAGTTTGGTACCTAGATATAAACAACCACTAATAATCACCATTGGAAGGAAAACCCCTTCCATTTTTCGTTATGTCTTTCTAAACAATTATTTTGCTGTGCAATACATTTTTCCAAATAATATATTTTCTTTACTTGCTGGATTGCTTCAGTATATCTGGGATTTGTTTCTTTGCATCTACATGCATATATATATATCGCTTAAGAATTACTAACACCAAGTTTAACACATTTTCATTATTTTTACCCAAAATCACTGTCTTTAAATCTATATTAAAAGTGGATTTGTTTAACATACGTGTCAGCCATAAATTTATGTCTGCCTAAAATTCTTGAGAAATATGGCATTCCCAAAACAAATGTACAAGTGATTCAGAATGGTTTTGGCAAAATGTACAGAGATCAGAGTCTTTGATTTAAATTAAATATAAAAACCTATTAGTAGATAAAATCCTTTGTAATAAAGAAAACTAAAACATTCTTAAGTCAGTTGAGGTTGTCAACTTAAGTATTTCTGTAAAGGATTCAAAAATTTGGTAGCCCTCTGCAGATATATTTAAATCTCTTGCCCATTTGTTACAAGCGACCCTTGGTTCAGCGAAAACCGATTTAATTAGGTCGCTGTACACCACTTTTGATATTTTATTGAATTTTAATAGCTGAATCAATTTACTGTTATCACTATATGAGCCATCACTGCTAATAATGATCTCTTTCCACTTCTGTGGGATAGCATTCAGTACCCCAATATATATTGCAAAATGTTAATGTTTGTGTGTACTATATGTTGCAACTCATCATATCTGATTAATCTGTTTCCTTTCCTGTCAATTACAAGTAGATCACCTAACTTGGTAATACCTGCTTGATACCAGTGTTTGTAGAAAATGGGTTTGTTATCAACCCTGATATGTGAATTCAACCAAACTGGTTGATTGATGATATCATTCTCTGTATCTGGCGGAGTGAAATTAAATGAACACCAGGACTGAAAAACCTCTTTCCAAAATGGGTTTGTATTATTAAAATACAGGGATAGGTCTTTCACAGTCAGATTACCTTTAAACAGAAATGACCCTCCTTTGACCATTGTGACTACTTATTTTCTCCATTCAGAATTAGGATTCTTTTCTAATAGCCTTTTGACCCAAGATATCTTGAGACTTACTATAACTGTTTGTATATCTATCATTTTTAAACCTCCAGATTTATATAGTGCTATTAATGTTTTTTGTTTTATTTTGTCAGGTTTATTTGACCAGATGAATTTGAACATTAACTTTTCAAGCCTATTAAGAAATTGTTTATCTGGAGCAGGCAGTACTGAAAGTAGATATGTTAATTGTGATAATGCATATGTTTTCAATATTGTGATTTTTCCAAGGACGCTAAGATTCCTATATGACCAAATGTCAAGAATATTTTTAATTTTTTGTAGACATGGTTCAAAATTAATTTTTCTAATTTCTTTTGCATTTGTACAAATTTTAACCCCCAAAACGGGCACTGGTCCATAAGACCATTTCAGGTTAAGACTTTCCACTTCTCTTTCCTATAGACAATTTTTCACACTCTCTTTCAGCATTGGCATAATAACTTTTTTTTTTTCAAAATAAATAATAAGTCCTGATTTATCACAGAATTCTTTAAATTTCTTAATTGATTCTTTTAATGAGCGTATATTTTGAAAAAATAGGGTAGTATCATCTGCATATTGAACGATTTTATTACTATCATAATAACCAGTGATATCTGGATTTTCACGTATATTGGCTGCTAAGGTTTCCACACAAAGAATAAAAATATAAGGCGATAAAGGGCAACCTTGCCTGACACCTCTTGAAACTTTAAAATAGTCTGAGCACCAGCCATTGTTTGTGACACAACTTTTAAAATTATTATATAAAATTTTACACCATTTTTCTATTATTGGACCAAGCCTATAGTGTTTTAGGGTTTGCTGTATGAATGAGAATTCCAGTTTATCGTATGCTTTTTCAAAATCCACCATCATGATAAGTCCATTTTGACCGGTATTCCTGGCATAATATAAACTATTTAATACCTTGTTGACATTTTCTCCAATGTATCTCCCTTTCAAGAATCCGGTTTGATTTTCGTGTATTAAATCGGGAAGAATTTTTTTAGTCTAGTTGCGATGGCCCCAGCAATAATTTTATAATCTACATTTAAAAGAGAAATGGGCCGCCAGTTTTTAATGTCCAACTCATCTTTATCTTTTTTTGGTATGAGACAAATAACTGCCTGCTTTTTTGGAAAAAGTTAATTGTTCATTGCCATATATATAGTCTAATGCTTTGATAAAGAATTGCTTCAAAGATTGCAAAAATGTTTTATAAAACTCAGCTGAGATGCCATCACTGCCACGTAAAGGTGAGTTCAGCATTTCTTCAAAGTTCTCGGGCAACTCTACTAAGGATGGCCTATTATATTTATTTACAAAACCTTCACTATGTCCGGTTTTCGTCGATTTGTATAATAAGCTTATGAACGTTTTAGCCACAGATAAGATTTCATCCTGGTTTTCCGTAACTGTCCCGTCTGTAATCTAATCTTGTTTATCTTTTAATTATTATAATTTCCCTTTTCTAAATTTAAAAAAATATTTACTTGATTTTTCGCCTTGCTCATACCATCTAACCTTGCATCTTATAATTGCTCCTTCTGTTTTCTCTTTTATAATAGTTTCTAGTCTTTCCTCATAAGATTTTATTTCTGCATTGTTGTGGTCATCATGTCTCTCATACAGCTCTTTTAGTTTATCTTCCAAGTTCCTTATTTCATACTGTTTATCACGCGCCCTTTGAATTGAGTATCTGATTGAATCTCTTCTAAAAGACATTTTTATAGTCTCCCACATAAGTGCAGGAGTACATCCACTATTTTCTTTTACGGTGTTCTTTATTATTGCTTCCATAGTTTCAATATAATTTTTCTCTTTTAAAAGGCTGGTGTTTAATTTCCAAATACAAGGACCTCTCGGTTCTTTACCTATTTTTATTCCCAGACTAATTGCTGAATGAACTGATTTAAAATTAGGCAAAATGTCTGCATTAATAGTTTTGTTTCTTATAGATTTAGAAATTAAATAATAGTCTAGTCTACAGTAAATTGGATTCGGTTCAATTCTAGACCATGTATTTCTCCTTACATTGCGGTTATAATCCCTCCAAACATCAATCAGATTACTCTCTTTCATATAATTTAAAATTACGTTTTGACTGAGTTTATTTGTGGTGTGTCTGCCACCACTTTTGTCTATTTTCAAGTCCAGAACAGTGTTCCAGTCACCACCAATAATACGTCATTAGGAAATGTTTCTAATTTACTAAATATATCATGGAAAAATTCAGGGGTATCAGTGTTAGGAGCATAAATGTTACACAGGGTGCCTCTAGTTCCTGCAATTGTACAGTCTAACAATATAAATCTACCATTTTGATCATTATTCTGTCATGTATCTCACAGTCAACGTTATTTTTTATCAAGATTGCAACTCCTCTAGAATTATTTTCCCCATGGCTAAATATAATTTTATGCCCCCATTCAGCTCGCCACTGATTTTCTCTGAACTGTGAGTTTCCTGTATGAAAATGACTGAATGTTTCTTCCTGTGTAGCCAATAAAATAATTCCCTACTTTTTTAAAGTTTACCAAACCTCTAGCATTAATAGACAAAATATATATCATATTATTAGTATTCAATGCCATAGATTTCATTCAATATGGTAGTCAGTTTTAATTAAAAGGAAGAATGAACAGCCAAAATGTATAGTTTTAATCCGTTTATATTAAACCTTTATCAAATTAACGGTAAGTTGTATGTCGGAAGTCCTGAATATATAAAAATGTCTAATCGCAAATGAAGTACGTGTCAACACGTGATCTGACCAGTTTTGGCGATAATGCATGAAGGTAAATGTTTCATAATCAAATTTGAGTATATAATATATAAAATCTTGCATTGAGTATTGTCCAGTTAGTAAAGCAAAGTGAGGAATAACATACAACAAGAAAGAACATACATGTAAACAAAGAAATCCTTCCACTGTCCGTATATAACGTGCTGTGATAGTATCCCAGCCTACTGGTCTGGTTGCTCCGTTGTCCATTTTAACCTTTGACCGAATCAGTTCGACGTGGCATTAGTGTGACTGTATTTAAAAAAGAATGAACGCATTAGCAGAAAGTGAATGGGTTCGTCCTCACAGTCCGATTGACACCAGTCCTCTCAGTCGCAGCTGGTACCCAAACGTGTAAATGAACATAATCTGTTTTCGTGGACACCTGGTTTCACTGGACAGCCTCACCATTCACTATAAGCTTGCCTCGCCAAAATCTCACTTTGTTAGCACCATTATATTCGTCCTGCATTCTTTGTTTAAGGCTTTGTTTTAGTTTATAGTCTTGCTGTGTCAAGTCTTCGACGAAGCGAATTTGACCCGTCAGGTGTTGGTGTTGTTTACTCCGTCGCAAAATTTCATTTCTATCCGGCCTTTCGTGCAGCTTTACAATAATATGCCTTGGTCTTTCGCCCCGTCACCTTACTCTGTGTGCATTTTCTATTTTCTCTCGAATTTCGTCTTTTCGCAAATCCCCTAACAGTTTTTGGTCTGAAATAATTTATCAGCAGCCTCTTTGCAATTTTCCACCCTGACACCAAGAATCCGAAGATTCCATTCTCGACTTCTCCTTTCTATTTTGTTAAGTTCATTGTTTAAACGATCATTAAATTCTTGAATCATCTTGTCCTTGTTCTCATTATCTTTTTTCAACTGTGAGACCTCTTTCTCTAACTCTTTTTATCTTCTTATAATCATTTTGTTTATATGTATGTACTTTGTCAGTACTCTCACTCACAGTGGCTACACTGGATTCTAAGTCTGTTATGCGGCGGTTCATTTTTTTTTTCTTCTGACAGTGTTTCAAATCTTGCAAATATATCAGTTCGAAGGTTACTTATCTGCTTTTCCAGGGCATCCTGGGAATTCCTCAATATATGTTTCATCTCTGCCATTGCATCCTGAATATTATAGCGTCCCTGTTCATCATTGTCCTCTAGACTGGTCATTTTGCTTGGTGTATCTGGAACGTTTTCGTCCGCCTTACTATATTTTTGGACGACTTTTTCATATATTTGTCAATGTCCCCGCTAGTAGTATCACCCCGTTTTGATTATCTCGCACGGGTACGTGTCATAACGGTCACAAACTTTTAACAGTGTCACTTATTGCGGAGCACTCCCACAACACGTCTTTACCGTGCAGCCATGACACCGGAAGTAAAATCCTCCAAGTTATTAAGCTCGTAATACCCCTAGAATAATTGAAAAATTTGATACAAAGCCTCAGTATCTGAATACCTAATTGGTTGATAGTCATGATTCTTCGCATGCACATTGATAATCCAGTGTTTCGTCAGTTCCTGCAGACTGGGGATACCATCTGTATTTTTCGAATTATTACACAGTTTTTTTATTTATTTTTTAGGCCTTCAAACGAAGCGGTCGTTTCTTGACAGGGCACAAATCATAACCGTTGGACCAAGAATCTTTTAACTTGACATCCAGCGAGGTCCATAAAAATCTCCTTGGAAACCTGATATTAGGTCTCTGTTACCCATATCCTACCGGAGCTATCGGGCTCTAAAATACCCCCCCCCCCCCCACCCCCAGGAATAATTGTATACAAAAGCTTCAATATCTGAAAAACTTATGCATCGATCGCCATGATTCTTTGCATGCATATTGATCACCGAGTGTTTCATCATATCCTGAAGATTTGTGGCGGCACCTGTATTTTCCTAATTTTACGCATTTTTTATCTTCTTTATACCTTCAGATGAAACAGTCCATCCGTCAATATGGTACAAATCCTTATGGTTTTACCTAGAAAAAAAAACTTATTCATTGATCGCCATGATTTTTTGCATTCATACTGATCATTGAGCGTTTCATCAGCTCCCGCAAATTAGTGGTGCCCCCTTTTTTTCGATTTTTTTTTCAATTTTTACACATTTTTATCTCTATTTTGAAACCTTGAAATGAACCGGTCGTCTGTTAACAGAGGACAACTCTTAACCGTTAAACCTAGAGCCATCCGAGGTGGTTCATGATAAATCTCCTTTGAAAACTGAAATAGGGTCTCTGTTACCCATATCCTAGGACCTACTGCTTGTTAATACCCAATCCCCCCCCCCCCCGAATAATTTAAAAATGCGATAAAAAAGCTCTACTATCTGAATAACTATTGCATCAATCGCCGTCATTATTTGCATGCATATTGATTATGCAGTTGTTCATTAGTTCCCGCAGCAGGTGGCGCCACTTGGTTTTTTTTCGATTTTTTTTCGATTTTTGAGACCCTCCAATGAAGCGGTCATACGTTAACGGGGGGAAGATCGTTACCGTTTGACCTCGAATCTTTTAACTTGGCATCCGGGAAGGTCCATAAAAAAATCTCCTTAGCAACCTGAAATTATGTCGCTTATCCTCCGAGCTATAAGGCTTGTAAGTACCCCCCCCCCCCCTCCGAATAATTTAACATTTGATACAAAAGTTCCAGTATCTGAATAACTAATGCAATGAACACCATGATACAGTGTTTCATCAGTTCCTGCAGGTTGGTGGCGCCACCTTATTTTTTTCGAATTTTTATACATTTTTGAGAACATCAAATAAGGCGGTCTGGCTGTTTATATGGCAAAAAAACCGTAACTGTTAGACCTAGAAACTTCTAACTGTAACGAAACCTGAAATTAGGTCATGGTTACCTCTATTTTGCAAATTACAAGCCGAAAACATGATTTTTAAGCGCCCGGTGAGTCAGATGGGGCACAAATTGTATCCATTTGGCCTAGAATTTTCTAACATGCTTTCAGAGAGGTCCATATAAAATCTCCTGAGAAACCTGAAGTAAGGTCAATATCCTCCAAGCTATGGGGCTCGTAATTACCCCTAGAATAAATTTAAGATTGATACAAAGCTCCAGTATCTGAATAACTATTGCATTGATCACCATGATACTTTCCATGCATTTTTATCGTTGGATGTTTCCTCATTCTCTGAAGAATGGTGGTCCCACCTGTATTTTTTTCTCGATTTTTTCACGCATTTTTTCTCTAGTTTTGAGACCTTCAAATGAATTGTTTTTTTCTGTTAATAGGGCAAAAACCGTAAGCGTTAAATCTAAAACTGTCTTATATTACATCCATGGTGATCCTAGGCAAGCCTCCCTCGAAACCTTAAATTAGGTAACGGGGACCTACATTTTGCGAATTAGGGGAGAAAACATGATTTTAAAGCACTCAGTGAGTCAGATGGGGCACAAATTGTATCCATTGAATCCGGATAAATTTCAGGGAGGTCCATAAAAAATCTCCTTAAAACCTGAAATAATGTCATTTTGCAAGCTGTGTGAAAGAACATGATTTTAACACTGTGAGTCAGATAGGCACAAATGGTAGCAGCTGGATGTAGGATAAGGTCACTGTAACCTATGGTTAAGGTCTATTGGCAAAATGCATGATTTTGAGCACTCTGTTAGTCATTTTACCCATTGTTCAAGGCTCTTCTATTTCAGTTGAGCGTCATGGCCCAGTGGCCAACTGTTGACAACGCCCCATGGCCCTACAAGTACATTGCCTCACACGGCACTTGACAAAACCAGGCATTTTAGTATACTTTCTAACAACACCTAACTTGTGTTTAATTTAGCAAATTGGTTAATATTGGAAATGACTCGTTACCATAGAGACGGATTTTAAGTTTGGTTTGTGAGTTCACAAATATTCTTTTCCTGTAAATTCAGCACTCTTAGCTTAATGTAAAAATTATCGTCTGTTTATCATAATAGTATTGGAATAAGATGGAAAACCGTTGCAGTACATCCCCCCGCATGGTTTGTATCACGACTCAAATTAGGTTTAAAAGTCCATTATAAAGTCTATTGAGTCGTGTATTTATGCCTAGGGCTGGGATAAGGGGGGGGGGGGGGGGGGGGGGGGGGGGGGGGGGGGTAGGGAGCTAGGGAGCTAAAATTTTCGTGCGACAAAATTTGTTTTGAAATAGTGTGAAATAAAGTATTTGTTCTTTGGGCACACGAAAAAAATGTTGAAAAAGTAAGGAACGATGTTTCTTGCCGATATCCTGTAAATAAATACCATAATTTAATTCACTCCTGCATCCTTTAAAGTTGATTTTCCTTTCATAAGCAATGCAGGGTTATATGACCTTTAATATAATTCAATAAACCTGCCGACCGTCTGTCCTGATTTGTACGTGTGACAGTGTTTACATTTTCTATAACTGTCCTGTTTGGCCTGTGTACCAGTATTTATTTATCGCCGAATCACAATATAATAGTTTTCCTCTGTTGATTTTATTTTTTACAACCGTGAAATGTTTCATGTCACTCGGGGTCAGGGAGAGGTATTTTGGATGCAGTGAAGATTTTTACGACGTATAGATATTGGCCGCTTTCTCCCACGAACCTGGCCTTTACGTGGGTTGCTATGGCTACAACAGCAGACGCGTTTGGAGCTGCAGACAGATGAGTCTGGGTCTGAGTCACAGTTAACACGTATAGCTCGCTCACAGCGGTGAAGCTGCTCAAGCTAGCGTTACACTTGGAACCTTTTTTTCATTACTGGATACGCTTCTTGGGTTTTACAACAGAACGGTCAATAACACCTATGGACATATCACAAGATTACACGAGGTAAGTAGCAGGGTAGTTCGGTGCCCCCCCCCCCCTCCTTCTCGGGAGAGACATGTTAATCCGAGAACCTAATTTCCCACGTGTTGCTGGGTCACTGACAACAATATGTGATTTCTTCTCTTCGCTTGAAGAAATACTAGCTTGTAATAGTGGCTTATCACGCGATTTCGATAAGAGATAAAACCACGCGTTGGCCTCCCTGGGTTTGTGAAGAGGCCGAGTTTCCTGTAGTCGACTCAGTACTGCGGAAAGCTGTTGAAAAAGGGGACTTCAGCACTTTTTTTTATTTTATTTACGTTATGTTTATTCAAGGTAAGAATTTGACCTAATCAACTTTCTTTCTGATTTATTTCTAGGTTTCCTTTAGTATGAAAGTAAAATATTTAATAAAATTGTGTCAAAGTAACTGTTTATATCTAACCATAAGCATGCTATTTCAATGGCAAGGTACAAAATCGTAGAAAGTTTTTTTTTGGGGGGGGGGGGGGCTGCTCCCAAAACAATTTTTTTTTATATTGTAGACTGAATACCTTAAAAAATAAATGAGAACATAATAAACTTCATACCCAACGGGAGCCCCTAGTATGTAATCTGTTCTGCATTTATTATTACATTTATAAACGAGCGTTAGACTTGTGTTGTGCTTAGTCTCTCCGATTTAAGACTATATGATTTAACATTTTAATAATTCCTTCAAAAATGATTTTATAGTCTTTGTAGGAGGTCCAGGATTCTATAAACATTATATCAAGTCAAGTGTTATGATCATGAGACCCGCTTAATAAAGCTGTCATGATCTGGTTAGGAATCATGATACGGTTACAAACATATTCACAGATACTGGCGACGAGACAAAATATACCCCGGGGGGGGGGCTTATAGTAGACTAATACATATCAGTTGTAGGAATCGGTCGTAAATTCATATTCGGTGATTGAAAGATAAAAAAAAAGACCAATGATCGATTATTAATCGATTATTTTGCGTGCCATCTATATTACCCTGAAATGTGCCCCATAGAATTATAACTAAAATTCTGACCGAGTGACTTGTACATTACCCTGGAAGGCCAAGGTAATGGTCGGGTTCTTGCTCTAATTTGTTGCACAAGGTTATGTTGTACATAATGCTGTTCACTGTTTTCGTGAGCCGTTTTTACTTAGGCCCAAAAAAAAGAAATGGCTCTCAGGCACCGCCCGCATCAATTTTAACCCCCCCCCCCCCCCGCATAAAACATTTTTATTTTGATTTTTATCTGTCAAGAAGATAAATAATACAATTTATGTATTGCTTTTACTCGTTTAGTAAAAAAAAAATGTTATTTTCATGCTTTTCCCTAATCAAATGACATTTTTATCGAAACTTACAAAAAGATAAAAAAATAAAATAGCGCCCGCCCGCACAGATTTTTGGAAAAAAGTGTCAGAGAACAATGACCTTTTTTTGGCCTTGCATCTCTGACAGAATAATAATATTTTATTGGGATAATATGTTTTCTTTGAATATGCATATATAACCGTTTGTTGTCGATTATACAAAATTGAATTCGTTTTTTTTTAAATCGATTATGAAAGAAAACTGCCAATCGTTGATATATAATTGATTAAATGGCACCACTAATTTAATGGTAGTGCAAGTATCGACGACGTGAAGCGCTCGCTGTGACAGGTTGATGAGAGAAGCGATGAAGGTAGAAGATGGTGTATCATTTCACTGATAGGTTATCAATGGCATGAATAGGAGAGGTTACTCACTGTATACCGGATAATGCTCGTATTTATTATGTTTTACCATCATAATAGTTTATTACCTTTCACTGATGAAGGGGTGCGCCCCCCGCCCCGTCCGTTCTGGCGCATTTGTTTACATTCAGAAGCTATGAGTTAAGTGTAATTAATGCACGATGACGCGCAAGACTTGAACCGGGATCAACATTTATACATATTTTTTATTAAAGGACAGCACTCTATTCTTTGTTTCGTAGACAATCTGTTAGTTTATGTCAAAGAACAGTAAAATCAATGTTACACTGGATGATATGATTAAAGATCTTTACATGCTTGGATTTATATGCGACCTTTTCACATAGTTATTGTATACGTGTTTTATATACGGTAAATTTGCATTGAACTGGCCTCATTGGAAAAAAGGATATGTTTTATGATAAATAGAATTCTTGCGCAATTTGTGAAAATCCTTTAAGCATAGCCTTTTTTATATTTAAGTTTAAATATCAATACATTTCTGTGATATTCGTGTACCAGTTTGCCATATTAAAGGTTAATTGTGATCCATTGTCAGTTCTTGTTACGTTGCATTCGTGACAATATTTGGAGTCGTAATCTACATACATATATTTTCAATATCAATATTCAGACTGTCTTTCAGATAATTTATAAATATATAATCAAACTGGCCCAAGTATTGTTCCTCATAATGCCTTGATATTTACGACTGGGAACCTCCTGGATTACTGTTATATTAACAGCCTGGTGCAGATCATAAGCAACTGAAAAACAACTGAACTATAGGCATTTTCTTTATTATAAAACTGTTCAGTCGAATCAATTTATATCGGTCTTGTATGATTGATGAACCCTGGATACATACAGCATTAATTCCACCATGGTTCATTTTTCTTGACATCAAAATTTAAAGTTTAATTATAGTAGAACTACTTGGGAGGTATGCTTGTTCACGAGCTGAAATGTTGCCGTGATACACGACTCAGTAGGCATTAATATTGGGCTGAGAAGCCCTACATGAGGCATGCTATAAGCCATTCGCGGGAAGTAATGCAACGGTCATCCATTCTGTTGCATTGATATCATAATCAGCCAAAAATGTTAACAAAAGGCTACAAGTGATGAATTAACACCAAGGAACGTATGTGAACTCACAAACGAAACTGAAAATCTGTCTCTATATGGTAACGACTCATTTCCTGTATCCCCTGCAAGTTAGTTGTTATCCAATATGCTGAGTTAAACATGAATTTTTCTGGCACATTGTAGGGGTTGTTGGAAAGTGTATTTAAAATGCTAAGGCTTACGGGTATATTAGGCAAGGTTGTCGTTGTTTGTCAGCATTATATTTGCCTCTGGTTGTCGTTTTTTTTATCACTAAGATTTGTAAGCACTAAGTTGTCGTTGTTTGTAAGCACTGAGATCTGCCTCAGGTTGTCGTTGTTTGTAAGCATTGAGATCTGCCTCGGGTTGTCGTTGTTTGTCAGCACTAGGATCTGCCTCAGGTTGTCGTTGTTTGTCAGCACTAAGATCTGCCTAAGGTTGTGAGCACTAAGATTTGCCTCAGATTGTCGTTGTTTGTCAGCACTAAGATCTGCCTAAGGTTGTCGTTGTTTGTTAGCGCTATGATCTGCCTAAGGTTGTCGTTGTTTGTCAGCATTAAGATTTGCCTCTGGTTGTCGTTGTTTGTCAGCATTAAGATCTGCCTCAGGTTGTCGTTGTTTGTCAGCACTAAGATCTGCCTCAGATTGTCGTTGTTTGTCAGCACGTAGATCTGCCAAAGGTTGTCGTTTTTTGTCAGCACTAAGATCTGCCTCAGGTTGTCGTTGTTTGTCAGCACTAAGATCTGCCTCTGGTTGTCGTTGTTTGTCAGCACTAAGATCTGCCTCGGGTTGTCGTTGTTTGTCAGCACTAAGATCCGCCTCAGATTGTCGTT
This sequence comes from Sipunculus nudus, assembly GCA_026874595.1. Lineage (NCBI taxonomy): Eukaryota > Metazoa > Annelida > Sipuncula > Golfingiida > Sipunculidae > Sipunculus > Sipunculus nudus. The sequence continues at coordinate 52,832,059 of CM049312.1, forward strand.
GTTTGTCAGCACTAAGATTTGCCTCTGGTTGTCGTTTTTTGTCAGCACTAAGATCTGCCTCAGATTGTCGTTGTTTGTCAGCACCATGATCCGCCTCAGATTATCGTTGTTTGTCAGCACTAAGATCTGCCTCTGGTTGTCGTTTTTTGTCAGCACTAAGGTTTGCCTCGGGTTGTCGTTGTTTGTCAGCACTGAGATCTGCCTCAGGTTGTCGACCGTTGTTTGTCAGCATTAAGATCTGCCTAAGGTTGTCGTTGTTTGTCAGCACTAAGATCTGCCTCAGGTTGTCGACCGTTGTTTGTCAGCACTAAGATTTGCCTCAGGTTGTCGTTGTTTGTCAGCACTAAGGTCTGCCTCAGGTTGTCGTTGTTTGTCAGCACTAAGATCTGCCTCTGGTTGTCGTTTTTGTCAGCACTAAGATCTGCCTCTGGTTGTCGTTGTTTGTCAGCATTGAGATCTGCCTTGGGTTGTCGTTGTTTGTCAGCACTAAGATCTGCTTCAGATTGTCGTTGTTTTTCAGCATTGAGATCTGCCTCAGGTTGTCGTTGTTTGTCAGCACTGAGATCTGCCTCAGGTTGTCGTTGGTTGTCAGCATTGAGATCTGCCTTGGGTTGTCGTTGTTTGTCAGCCCTTAAAGCCCTCTAAGGTTTATTTGTCAAAAGTAGACTTTTTTCCTCCGGCGCGTTAACATAGGTAGTCAAATCTGTCATTAATAGCCCTTAGTCATCGCGAAAGGTCCAGGTATTTATCTACATGTCAGTGATAGCTCCCCTAGAGATCTGACAAGTGGCAGGTAGCATATCCAAGTCCACAACCTTCTAGTCGGAGTCAGTAGGTACCCGAGTTTAGTGCAAATCATTATTTTAAAAGGAATATGAAACGGAAAACGGTTATTTGAGATTAACTTATGTATTTAATGTTAGTTTACATATGTTTGAAACTTAAGGTTTGATTACAATTAGCTCCCGATGCAGTGCTAAAACTTGGTATAAAAAGGTATTATTTTATTATAATATTATGTTCGCACGTTTATATTTCTTTTTTTTTTATATTCTTTTTTGTACTTGACTCGAGATAGACTCGGCCAGATTTCTCAAGTCCTTAACTCAAAGTCCGAGTAAAAGTCCGAATCCAGAACCATCGAGCTGAGGTGTGAACCCAAGTCCTAAATCCTAGTATATAATGGTCGACGATAGAGAGAACATTTCTTAAAAGGCTTAAAATAAAGAGAAAACATTCAGGGGGAACTCAACAAACCAGGGAAAACCCAAACACTTCTCTGGGAGAACTGAACTTACAAAATATAGAGCAAACACGACCAGGAAGAAACAAGGGATACAAAAAAAACTTCACGGAAGTACTGAACAGATCAGAGACAGAAGAAAACAGGGTCATTGAGGGCACATCCAGGAAGTGTTACACTGATACACTGATTGCACTTATTGAACCTTGATATCAGTGAATGAAAACTGCACGCTTTACATGTTTTTTTGTCAAAAATCTATCGGGAAATTTCCAGTGTTTAGGCTTTAACATATTCACCGTCTTATTTCACCTGCTTTAATTAGAAGCAGCTTGATCGATTTATACTTTACGTTAATTAAGCATTCTCCGTGAGATCAGGGCAAGGGGGATGCTGTGCAAGGCAGTAACTGATTCCACCGACTGACGAAGCCAACCTACAACGAGTGCTGAGCGACTTGTAAAAAAGGGCGGCATTCCTGTTTTGATGCATTGTGCAATGGCATGTGCGTTGGCTGCCTGAGGCCCCATACCTCAAATACACTCCGTGATTACTTACAAATTAGAGAGAACTGCAATATCATTTCTTAATTGCATCGCATTGATCGTACCTGGAATGAACACGGGTGCAATAATGGTTAATTTGGGGCGGTGACCGGTGGCTGTTTGTACCTAGAAGCTGACGGGTTTAATGTGTTGTCACAGGTGTTACATAAACACGACGTGCAGTGAAGCCCTCAACAATAGTACACAATAGTTTACGGCTAACAGGCACCACTCATGTTTCCCTGCTTACAGTAATATCATACCTGATGTGTGATTCTCACCGTCATATGATATATGTAAAATTAGCTTTAAGACCCATAACATGTCTATTGGAATGCATCCAAATAGAAATATCAATAGTGTATTTCAAAAAAATGTTTCTGGTATGTTAACAATTTAGCTGTCATTGCCAATTAAGCCACAATCATAACATATTGTGTATGTCTAATGTACGTTAAATATTCAACGTCTGCCCTGGGATAATACATTATTATTTTAGCCATGCAAATCTTCTGTTAAACACTTATTATATATTTCTGTGGACTTTTATAGTTTATGAATAATTTAGGCCAAAAAAATTAAAGGTATGGTTCTCAGGCACCGCCCGCTTCAATTTAATCCCCCCCCCCCCTATAACATTTTTTTATTTTGATTTTCATCTCTCAAAAAAGATAAAATAATACAATTTTGAAAAAAAGTTATGTAGTGCTTTTACCTGTTTAGCCAAAAAAAATCTGTTATTTTCATGCTTTTCCCTGATCATATGACATTTTTATCGAAACGTACAAAAAAGGTAAAAAAATATCAAATATCGCCCGTCCGCACTGATTTCTGAAAAAAGTGCGTGAGAACCATACCCAGCTTATCGTATGCAGCAATAATGTTGTACGGGTTTCCACCAGGGCGTTCGTTGAGCAAATTTAGAAGATATTTTTTATCATCCCATTTCTAAAATAGGAATCGCCAGTGGTTGTCCATCACCTCGTTGATACATGGAGGCCCAGCTAAAAGAGGTACCACCATGTGGTCGTCCGACATCTCGGTTACAAACACTACCAGTACAGCTAAAAGAGGAACCCCCAACCCCCGCAATAAGCACAGGCTATGCAGAGATGGTTATGACGGATCGCTAAACTAACACCTGTCGCGGCAAACGACCGTAATCATATGAGTATACATGAAAACATGTACACATAAATTATAATGAGTGCAGTTTTCCACTCCAAAAGGCATATATATGTATTTTACTGCATGGACTTCAACAAGTACTCATTAGTCGTCTCCAGCGAGTACAAAACTGTGCCGCCCGCATGATATCCCGTACATGTGTGCGCGAGCACATTACTCAAATATTAAATGAATTACACTGGCTTCCAGTACAGCACAGATCAAGTTATAAGATCTTAATGTATACATATGAGGCACTACATGGTTTAATGTCAAGGTATCTTAGCGATATTCCTAGAGGCATCAACCACTACGAACGCTCTGTTCAGAACATCACGGCCTGTTGACGGCGCCATCAGCAAGAACTGTCATTTACGGAGACAAGTGTTTCAGTAGATCTGCAGCACCAGAAGATATTAAATGTGCTGAAACTATTAATACTTTTAAAAAGAGAATGAAATCACATCTTTTTAAATGAGCATATAATTTGTGATCTGACTCTTTCATTATATATACCATTTTAATAATGTATATTTTGATAATGTGGTGGTCTTAAGTGTGCATGGGAAGGACTTTAATATATTATTTTCAATATGCTACTGTCTTAGTGTAAATCACCTTAGAGCAATTCTTTAGATAAGGTGCTATATAAATAATGTATAATAATAATAATAATAATAATAATAATAATAATAATAATAGTAATACCTATACAGTGACATCTCGCTAACAGGACCAGGCAAAGTGGTTGTATAAACGGGTTGGTCGTGTTTGCGGAAGGTTTTAATTATGACTTACATTAGTCCTGGACCAAAAATATTGGTCGCCTGACTTGGATGGTAGTAAAAGCGGGGTGGTCGTCAGGCGAGATTTAAATGTATATTACCTCGTTTAGGAGACTGACGGACGGGGTTTTCTTGCTCTTCCTTCGTGTATCCATTTTCTGTAAATTCTGGGACAGCTATCCTACACACATTTGTAGGGCAATTTGGCCCGTATTTTTCAGTTATTTTACTTTGGATAAGATTTCTTTTGCCCTATTTCTTGAATGAGTTTACATTTTAGACATTATTAGTGAGACTGGTGTTGCCACCCATATTTAATTCAATTTTGCTCATCCGACATCTGTCACACGTGTGCCAGCAGCTTTTCACGGCATTTGACCCAAAACTTTATCCTGCATAATATAGGATAAATAATCAAATACGAATATTATATGATTATAATAACATAGGAAGAATTCCTGCGTTTAATCAGTTTATCATATTCATAGACTCTTGTCGTGGGTTAGTTTCTTGGCTTGGACTAATGTTATATGTTATAGTTTTATATAGAGATGCAGATTGCAGGGTATTCCTTACCAAAGTGAAAGCAACGTTCAGGTGTTATTATTATAGGTTACGATCTAATCTGCAGAATTTGCTGAGTAGCAGAATTGCAACAGTAATATAAAGATTAATTAATATATAGTCATTTAACATAACAATTTGCACTACGTACTTTTACCTCACTTTGCATACGATTTTTAATTTATTTATACCACCAATCGTTCAATTTTGTCCCTTTTCTTGTTTGTTCATTTAAGTATGTATAAATCTAATAATTCCTAAAGCCCCATTCACATGCAGACGTTTATTCATGTGAGTATAAATACACACATAAGTAAATTTACTTGTGTATTATACTCTTTCAGGTGACCAGATTTGCATATGTGAGTATAAATACTCTTATAAGAGTAGACTGATATGAGTAAACGACCTCAGGGGTGATGTATAAGCATGCACGTAACTTCTTAAGTATACTGTGTCATGTAAACAGGTTTTTTTTTATTTGCATATATATGAACAAACTGAAATATAATATTTTGTAAAAAGATTAAAGATTATTGATCAGAAGTACACCCCAGAATAATTAAAATTTGAAACAAAAGCTACAATATTGGAACAAGTAATGCATTGATCATCTTGATTCTTTTCATGCATATTGGTCATGGAGTGTTTTATCAGTTCCTGCAGATTGGTGAAACCAACTGTATTATCTTCGAATTTTAAAACATTTTCCTCTATTTTTGATACCTTTAAAGATGCTGTCGTCCGTTATCAGGGCACAAATCGTATCCACTTGACCTAGAATCTTCTTACTTGACATCCTGGGAGGTCCGTGAAAAGTCTCTTTGGAAACCTGAAATAAGGTCTCTGTTACCGATATTCTCCGAGCTATGGGGCTTATAATAACCCCCCCCCCCCCTCCAGATGAAACTGAAAATTTGATACCAAATCAGGGCACAAATTGTAACCACAGGATCTAGAATGTACTTTTTAATTCTGCAAGCTCTGTTCTGGAAACATCGATGTACTGTTTGAACCAGTAGCAAATGTTCAGTCATGCCTAGTATCACTATTTAGCCCTGGACAATCAAGTAATGTGCTTTATGCGTACAAAACTTCCTGTCCCTCCCCAAAATTTTAAAACACATTTGCAATCATTTTCTTCTAAATAAGACAACAGTTGTAAAAATTAGGCCATTATCTCATGCTTGTCAGCTGAGCGTCATGACGCATGGGTCACTTGTTTTTCAAATCAGGTAATTTCATAAACATTTTTTTTTAATTTTAGCTCAGCGGACTGAAAGTCATCTGAGCTATAGCGATCACTCTTTGTCCGTTGTCCATCTGTCGTGCCGTCCGTCTGCCCGTTAACAGGGCACAAATCGTGACCGCTGAACCTAGAAACTTCTAATTGAAAAACCCATATCAGTCGATAAAAAATCTCCTTCGAAACCTGAAATTAGGTCACTATGACCTATTTCCTGCTATAAAGTACCCCTTCATCCTAAATAATTAAATATTTGATACAAAAGCTCCAATATCTGAATAACTAATATATTGATTGCCATGATTTTTTCATTATTTCCCGAAGACTGGTGGCGCAACCTGTATTTATTTCTAATCAGTACGCATTTTTCTTTAATTGAAGCAGTTTGTCAGTTAACAGGGCACAAATTGTAACCGTAAGACCTAGAAACCTCAAAGTGTACATCCAGGAAGGTTCTAGTCAAATCTTCTTAGAAACCTGGAATTAGGTAATGGTGACCTATATTTTGCGAACTATGGGCTGAAAACATAAATTTGAGCACCAGGTCAATCAGACTGGGCACAAATTGTATCCGCTGGGCCTAGAATCTTCTAACGTTACACCCATGGAGTTCCATAAAAAAATCTACCTGGAAATCTAAATTAGGTCACTGTGACTTATATTCTTTGACCTATGGGGCTCAAAAGTAACCCCCCCCCCCCCCACCCCACCTCGAAGAACTAAAAAATTGTACCTTAAGCTTCAATATTTGAATAACTAATGCATTGATACGCTCCCGAGGCAGCAGAAATCTTACGCTTCTGAAGAAGCTACTGATTTTCCCGCTGCCTGCTTTGACCGTTTATGATGCACTTAAACACCAGGGGTGCACATGGGCCTGTCTGCTGATGTGACCAGCAGCCTACCAAATGCAAGTCATCAAACACTCGACAGGCAACAGGGTCCGCCCAGAAACCAGGTGCGGGGCAATTCTCTGTGGCCTGTTCAAACGGTCGCCGGGGAAATGAGCTGTCACTCAAAACGAAATGAACAACATTAGCTTCGTGTATTCCTCGCTTAGCTAGTAAACCGTTTTGTCTTCCAGCACAGGGCATTGATTGCCATGATTTTTTTCCCATGCATATTGATCATGGAGTGTTTCATCATTTCCTGAAGACTAGTGGCGCCATCTGTATTTTTCCTAATTTTTACGCATTTTTTTCTCGTGGTCCTGGGTATCATCAGAGAGATGATAATATATCAGGCATTTGTTCAAAACGGTTAAGGATAAGTTTGTGAATCCCCGGTATAGCAGTTGAGGCAGCCATGGCGAAACAGCAAACTGTTGAAACACAGGAGGTTTTTGCTTCAGAGCAGGCATTTCAAATTTACAGAATGTTCAACATTGTAGGAAATGCATGTCTGAAGCTCTCATATCCTAAATGTATTCTCTGTAGATTAGAAATGGAACATAATGTTAAAATTCAATAAGTTTCCTGTATGAAATAGAATAATTCTTGCTTTTCTAGCATCATTTTATAGTAAACATCATATGTGGGCTTTCGGTCCAAGGCCCCTTGTTTACTTCATATGGTGGGTTTAAATGTAAATTTGTATACAGGACATTAAAAACATGTAAACACAATGTAAATATACTTCAAGAAGAATTTTACTTACAGGGGTAAATTTTCTCCATATGCAAAAATGTAATTTTAATACATTAGTAAATGCGGGCATGTGAATAGGGCTTAAAAGTGAGGCTTTCATCACTAAAACTCGAATCTTACCAACTGAGTTTACTCTCGTAAGGATATTTCCCGTGTACAACATTTAATGTTTTTTATTTCATATCACATGACAGCTTAAAGGGGCCCAATCACCTATCTGACCTTTATAAACCAAGGGTACTCTCTAGGAGCGTTTATAAAAAATAGGCGAGAAAACATGGATATCACCGAACACAGGCTGCTTGTTTTGTTTATATCCACGTGATTGTATTGTAATAAAAAAAAATCAACAAGGGCATCTGGCTCCTAGTCAGAGCTTTGCAAATGGCGTTTTACCACAAGTGACCTTACTGCCTCCGCATATATGCAACCTACCACCTTAGGTTACATGCTTTTCCCGTTTGTAAACATTGCTGTGTTTACAAACATGCTGTTGATAAACATACATCCTTCACGTAGGTGTTATAAGAACTATTCACAACCAAAATTACCCTTAGATCATTAAGATATACACAAAGTATACCAGAAAGCACATACATTCTTTTTCAAAAGGTAGGTGAATGGGCACCTTTAACTGTGCACCATGCACTTATATTCTATCATGGTATTCATTTATTCATTGTCAAATAGTATTACCTTATCTCGAACAATTAGACCGGCCAAATTCAACTGTTATACTGCTTATAAGTAAGGGATTTCATTGCACTGTTCAATATTTTGTCAAGGCGGTGTAATTAGATATTTTATGAGGCGTGTGTGAATGAAATACTATAGCCATAATAAGAAAGGGTGAAGCTAAGGGAGAAACACTTGTTCTTTGGAATCTTGGTTTGTTTTAATAATGAATACGGGCATCGTTTGTTTGCGTATCAGAAGGCCTTGTGACAGAGCCTGGAGTTAAGCCCCGGCGGGCGCGGCTGGCTGTATTGATCAGACTGCGTCAAGCTGCAGAGCCGCCCGTCAACTTGTGATAATACAGATCACATTGCCGCTGTTTACGTGTGGTCAATACAAATTCATGATCGCTCAGGGCCACGCAGACACAAGTATGCTGAAATATATGGTCTGCTGGGGAATCAATAGCAAACCTGCTCGGGTCGTATTTATTTTGCACGGTACAAGAGAAGCATATAACTATTTATTTATTTATGTTATATGAATAAATAAACGGAAATCCTGAGAATAGGATGACAACTTCACAGTCCTCATTAAGTACTGAACCCTTTCTATAATTTACGGTGCATGATATTCCATCACATATTATCACAGAGCCCCGTTTAACAAAACTGAAACCCTCTATGTTCGCCCGCGAACTGGCATATTATCACAGAGCCCCGTTTTACCAAACTGAAACCCTCTATGTTCGCCCGCGTACTGACATAATATCACAGAGCCCCGTTTAACAAAACTTAATCGGTTTATGTTCGCCCGCATATACTGACGTACACCATGCACAGAGCCCGGGGTTAACAGATACATGTAAACATAACCATGGATCCAGAAGGTGGGGGTTGGGGGTCCAACCAACACCCCACCTTTTTTCGACGGTCGAAAACATTTTAAAGGGTTTCAGGCCATTTTTGCGGCCTGAACCCCCCCCCCCCCCCTTATTTCCGGACCGAGGGATCTTATTTTAAGGATTATTCATCAGACCTCCTGGGTTGCATCCTCATTTCCCTAAATCCTGGATCCGCCCCGAAGCACACACCTGTCATTACAAAACCGAGGGCAAAGGTATTGCTCAATTAGATAACAATATGTCAGAAAACAATTAAAACACATAGACAATGTGGTAACGACGTATCTTCATCCGCAAATCCCATAAATAACTACACGAAAAGACAAATTACAGAGTCTGTAGCGTTAAGTTCTCAGAGTCGACTGACTCTCTGCTGTTTAACAGAGAGTTTAAATCTGACAGCTTAGAGATTTACAACCTTCACATAGACATACATAAGCCAAGAATGGCAGGATTTTGTGGTATATGAGGTAAAACATAACCTAGGTGATTTTTTAGTACCTCACCACACCACTAGGTTGAATGACAATGACCTGTGTGTTGTGTGTTTATACTGCCGATTTCACGTATGCACCACAACAAGCGGAGAAAGTGTGCCAAAACTCTATAAAAAATTTCCAGACAGTCCCAAGGATTTCGCAGTTCCATGGTACATGCTTCTTAAAGAAGAGAACGAGGACATTTTCATGCAGCCTTTCTATGACCGTGAAAACGCGTTAGATAGGTAAACATCGATTCAAATAGTTATTCACGCAAATAACATTCATGTAAACTAGAAATATGCATTCTAATGAACGCAAGCCTCCGCCATGTGAGGTCCCTTTTGTGTTACGCTCCCCAATTCGTGTTTGCATTCACCTATACAGCCCATATTCCCAGATTCATTCGTGCAAAAGTGACTGTTTAGTTGTGAATGTTCCTTAATGATATTCCTGAATCCGGACTATGTGGCGTGTCGACACGAAAATGTAATCGATTCTTCCATGGCCCATTCCCGAAATGTCCTGAAAATTGCCTGAGATTCCGTTCATGATTCGGTAAGTTCAGATGTTAACAAACACACAAATACACACACGAACGGGGATAGATGCATACCCTACTGGTGGAAGCAATTACGGAGGTTGCAGTGTTCTTGCGTTCTTTTATTGTGGCTCTCTGGCAATTGGCGTCGGCTGTATACTGTACCTCAATAGCTTGAGGGAGGCCAAAGTTTCGAGGATATTTATATTTTCATCCAGGTTCCGCTGTCACTTTCGTGACTCCTCTAAATCCACTGCACCAAATTTTCTTCTACTTGGCATCAACACGGGCGAAGCCAAGGAGCGGGCGGAAGGGGCCCATGCCCCTCCCCCGGTTGCATCCTGTACTCGCCGTCCTCTCGGAATTTCACTTAGTCTCATACTGATTAAATTTTCTAAATCACAATCATGAAATTCCTGTCACTATATATATATATATATATATATATATATATATATATAAATATATACAGGGGCGTAGCCAAGGGGGGCCGCAGGGGGTCATGCCCCCCCCCCCCGAGGCCCGCTGGTATCCATTACTCGCCGTCCTTTCGGAATTTCACTAAATTTAATACAAATATATATATATATATATATATATATGTATATATATATATATATATATATTATATATATATATATATATATATATATATATGTGCATTTAATCAGTGGCGGATATATGCTATCAGTGGCGGATCCAGAGGGGGCGCCTTCGGCGCGCGGCCCCCCGTTGAGCTGCAAAATCTCTCATTTTATAATATTTCCGATTTTAGTGATTAATTATCGTTTTTCATTTTTCTTATGATTAATAAGAAATTAGACTTTATTTAAGTTATCTGCAGTTACAATTACTTTCAAATTTATTCACTGAGTATATGGATATTTATTAACATCTACAGAACAACTGCAGATCGATCGAGCACCGGGCCCTGGTTGGGGTCGACCGTGAACAATCTTACGGCTCCTCTAGTGAAACCGGTACTCAGACTCGCAATCTGTGTTTAGCTCTTAGGAGTCCCGTGTGCTGTCGAGACCACGGAACCCGGCAAAATGCAAAGTTTAACATAATAATTCAGCTTATCAGTTATCACCCTTCGCGGGTGCATCTATCTCATGTCTTAGGAGCGGTATGATATATCGAACTGAAATATATGGCCTGAAATCCTGCATGTCCATACACCTTGGATGGCTTTATCGTATATACAGACTTGTGGCGCTGCCTTCAATCATTTTACGTCCTTGTACGTCCATGTGCAACTGTTTTAAGTAAAAATCACACATATATACATGTATTCATCTTGATCACAACAATCGACTGAATATGACATGTGGCGCCACCTTGTGTCTTATCAATTGGTAAAGGTAACAAGACAATTAAAATATGTTTGAGAGGTGGTATTTCGAAAGACTGAGGACACCTTGTGTATATATGATTCCAGAACTTTCCAGGTCATGACAATCCATGACAAATACGTCACTCAGCCCTCGCCCCTGATATCCGGTGAGCCTGAACTGTATCCTTCCACGGTTGGAAGGAGATCGCCGCGTGCCTGCGTTCTTGTAATAACTGTAACTATATAATATCTGTATAATTGTAACATACATGTATGTACTTTGGGAACAACTTGCAAACACCGATAAAGAACTTATTCGTGGAAGGTGTTTCGTTGGATATTTTACATCGGAACAGTGATTTTTTTCGACAAAACTGGAATGCACGTCATTTTTTATTTGCAGAATCAGGTCTTGCGATTCAGACACAAACCAAAACAAGGTATATTGATATTGAATATGTGCTGGTGTGTGGTTATAAATGTAACATGCTGACGTGTGCTTGATGATCTACTTAAGTAGGTTGTTGATCACAATATGCCAACAGTACAGTTGGCGAGAGATCATTTTGGCAAAACACGACACAAAAACGTTCTATATGTAAGCATGTGACAGAGGTCACGATTGTTGTCATACGTCAAGTAACTGAAACAGGTGGTATCAGCGCAGCCAGGGTGTCAATCTCCCCGTGACAACACTCATCCCATTACAAAAAGGAAAACGGCATCCTCCCAGAATATCATAAGTTATTTCACTACAGCCAAACAGTATGGAATACATGTTTTGGTATATATATTGTGGTTAGGAATAGGGAAATAATCGCGAAAATGAAACCATCGTGAATAAAACATCGCAATTACAAAGGTGAAGATCGTTTATAATATAGTCTCAATTGAATGTTATATATTTAATCGACCAAGTATGTAGGTATAAAAGTAAAAAAACAGAGTATATATATTATAAATCATAACATATATTTCATTGTTACCTGTTATTTAAAGATGGACATAAATGCATCACATTTTTCATATTAGGTGAATAAAGGGGACATACACCAATCATGACACTATACACGTTGTCGTGCGTCCGCGTCATATTGTTAAGACGGAGCGCGTGCATGTTAATTAACCATTGTGGTAATGGATATATTAAGTGTTGGTTTCTGCAATTTAAAATCGCGAATATGGAACCCTTGCAAAACAATGTACAATGGAAATTTGGGAATATTTGCCTCGCGAATAGGATTTAGGAAAGCACCTTCAGTATATACGAACATACGTTTTGTTACTCTTTTCAAAACTTTTTTTTCAAAATATACGAAAATATCTCCACATCAGAATGATAACAGAAAGATAAAAGAAACTGTGAGGAAACTATAAATTATATGGACGACTGAAAAATCTCGAAATAGCTGTGCTTAAAAGCGAACGTTTCATTTCCCTAAAAAGTGTGGCGTACATAGCCCCCCCCCCCCCCCCCCCCGCCCCTGAAACAAAATCCAATGGATACGTGGATCACATCAGGGTTTATGCTGCAATATTCTGCTATAGGTCTCAACACTTTTAACTCAAAACGTGGAATTTTGGGAGCCTGTCAGGAGAAATACAAAAAAAATCAGTTAAACCAATTATATGATGCATATGATCAACACAAAATATATTTTAGTCAATTTTTCGTATATCTTTAAGAATTATTGCAAGGACACGTGGCAGGAGCACGCATTAGCCACATTACCGAGGATCCGAACTTCATAGGCCAAGAGATATTCACGAAAAACGCGAGCGGCGATTCCACAGAACAACTACAAGTATTTTTTTGCTTAGCCTTATTGCGTGGAGGAGCCAGGCCGCAGTAGTTTAGGAACACCTCCGCCTTGATGCTCCTCTTCGTAATTTGTCAACCTGTCAGCATTGCTGTTATAAGTTGCAGACAGGAATTTGATGTAACATCTGATTCTACGAAATGTCATGTCTCTAATGTATCTTGATGATTTCAGAATACTGTGGTTTGAATTGATGTTCGCGAGGCTAATTTTTCGCGATTTTCACTTTTTCATTGTTTCGCGAGGGTTCCTTTTTCATCGATCTTACCATGCAATTAACTATATGTATTATATCTATAATCACATTGACAATTTGATAAATCTCAACAATTAGACGAGGACCCATGACCAATAGATTTTTTTTGTGGGCAGATAATTTTCTATCTTTGATTTACAAGTAATATATTATATGTTTATATTATAAAATATTATATATTTATATATTTTGTCTTTCGACATTTAAACGTAAAAGCCTGATCGCGTTGATAATTTAGGAAATTCAAATGAATTCACATTAAATATAATCGTTCATATGTGTAGATAAAGCGTCTTATTTACTAAGGTTTCGTTTTTGCAATATTTTTTCCTTTCGCGAATATCGCAAATTTGAAACCCTCGCGAACAAAAAGTAAAAAACAGTAGGCATACACGCCATGGTACACCGTGGCAAATGTTTGTTTGAACACAAGTCACAACATTGTCGTGGAGATTGAAAGCTCGAGGAAAGATCAGAGTGTTAGATATTTATTTATTAATATATGAGTATGATTGACAGGCCAGTCCCGTGCGAGCGGTAAATATAGCGTGTCATGTCAAACATCACGCAGTCTCTGATATTTCAAACGCGGAAAATAAAGCAATAGAGATAGTGTTTTCCACCTCGCGGAAACCTGGTTTTCTGGATGTTTATGCTTCAGGAAGCTCATGTATTGTTATCGCTGACGGGTGTCCTTGGGCAGGAGCAAACACTCCAATAACTGTCATATGTGAGATCTTGTCTCCATGCAGTAGGCCGATCCATTATACCTACATGGGTAGAACGATGATGTACAAGTGACTGGATAGAGAGAGAGGGGGGGGGGGGGGGGGGGTTAAAGAACTGCTCAGTGAAGGTCACCTCAGATGGGTAGTGGCACAGGCTCCATCGTTTATAGCATCAAACAGGCCTTCCAGCAAATCTTGAGCGATACCTGATGGGGGTGTGTCACTCAAGTGTACCAAGTGTTGTGACAGTGTTTTAACTTTTCTTAATGCTGAAAATATGTGCCTATGATGAACCTTATAGTTACCAGGACTGTGTGAAAAATTTTCCGCATTATAAAGAGGGTCGTTTTTGTGCCAATCACTGTGAATTAATACATTATATAGACTATGTGCTTTCAATAATATATTTGGTTGTATACTGGGACGTCACCCAAATTAAATTTTTATTCTCAAAACTGAATCGAGAAGTATTGAGCGAATCAAGAGTGTTTTATCGAGGGCACAGGTTCTATAGCATCATAATAGTCAAGACAAATCCTAAAAATACATTTCAAAGAATTTTTAATGGCATCACTGACAAAAGAAGATAGACTCATGTCGGTGGCGCACATGTCACAATATTAAAATGTCCAGGCCAACACAATATTAAAATATGCATACAAGATATAGGTGTTACACCAACTATAATTATGGGTGCATGTCCGGCGTTCGAACTGCTTCGCTAGAAAGCAAGCTTCACTAGCGAGACAGTTCGGTCCGCACCCCCACTTATGAGCGTTCTGCATATGCTATCAGAACAAATTAATTATCCTAGGAGTCACACTTTTGGTGAGCTAGGTGGCGGGAATTACCTTATTATGTAAAACGACCATTCCCCGGGCCCCAGTGTTGGGTGTTATTTTGGACGAGCCGCCATCAATCATGTTACGGAAACATTATGCTCAGGGGAAAATATTGGGTCGATCCGGGATTCGAACCGCTTCGCTATAGAAAAGCAGGCTTCACTAACGAGACTGTGTGCACCTCGTAACAATATATATCTATATCTATATATATATATATATATATATATATATATATATATATATATATATATATATAATGGGCATTGCAATATATTATTGGCAGAGCCTGTAAACATGATATGATACCGTAGACCTGCATTATTTCTGTTAGTGTGCAAGCAGTCCGATTAATATATACAGCCACACGTCGTGTAGCTGAACCACGTGTGCTGTCGATTTGTGTAGCCATTCAGGTCAAACCCTTGAAGACCTACATCCAGTGGCGTACCTAAGGGGGGGGGGGGGCAGGGGCGGTCCGCCCCGGGCGGCACATTTTTTTTTTTGGGGGGGGGGGCGGCATTTCAGAGAATTAGTATAATGAATGGCACAAGGAATTCCTATAAAAATAAAAATTTGGCCTTTTTTGTCACATTTCAAGTATTTTAGAGATTATCAACTGGGCAGTGGAACCTACAAAATAATTAGCGAACGATTTACAAATTGTGGGGGGTGGGGCGTTTTAGTGAATTAGTATAATCAGTGGCATAAGGAGTTCCTCAGGTATTCAAGGGATTATTAACTGGACAATGGAACCTACCAAATAAAATGATAAGCGAACGATTTGTAAATGGAACCTACCAAATGATTAGCGAACGATTTGTACATTTTTTGGGGGCGGCATGTCAGTAAATTAGTATAATGAGTGGCACAAGGAATTCCTTAAAATTTAAAATCTGGCCTTTTTGTCGCATGATCAAGTATTCCAGGGATTATAAACTGGACAGTGGAACCTACAGAAGGATAAGCGAACGAATTGTACATTTATGGGGGCGGCATTTCTGAGATTAAGTATAATCAGTGGCATAAGGAGTTCCTCAAAAAGTTCAAAATTGGCCTTTTGTCCCTCTTCAAGAATTTCAGGGATTAAATACTGGGCAGTGAAACCAACCAAATTATTTACGGACGATCTCTATCTTTGTTAGATATATGTGGTCTTGCAATGTCAGAACGCAATCGATAAACTGACCAGTCATGCAAAAAGCCTACATTTAAGGACGGTCGTCGTTTACAGAAATCCCTAGCAGCACCTGATAATCACCAGGGAAAACCCCGCCAGAGGACCAATGGCCCCCGGTGGTGGGGTTGGGGTCTGTCGTACACATCGTGCGAAAAATATTTTGATGAATTGTGTTGCTCTTTCCTTGGAAAGTATTAAGAATTTCCATTCTTGAACCCTTGAATTCCCGAAATTCCAGGATATTTAAACAGCCTGAAACAACCTGAAATGCCCTTTTTCCATGATTCTTCATACTCTAACATCAGTCTCGTTAAAATACACACGTTTACACTATCGTGTATATAATGAGTACTACCTAAATGCCTGTGTCTTTTGATTAACCAATATGACCTGCATGATCTTTTATGTAACGTGGATAAAAACAATAAACACCCAGACCTATGTAGGAATTATTTAAACCTTAAGATATAATTATGTTATAACTGTCCGGCGGAACGAACCCCCCTGGCCGCTTAGCCACATTTTCAAAATACGAATGTAGTATCAGTTTTGACTTTTAGAGTTCAAAACTTAAATTAAAGATAAATTTACCTGGACTGTTGATGCTGTTATTAACAGTTTAATGATCCACTACCTACAGACAGTTGTTGTATACTGTGACAAATCATTTGAAATTAAATTGTAATATATACTTAAATTATATCATAACTTGAAATTTATTTAGATACTTTTTTGAATAACAAATAGTCATAAGTTCATAAATAAAACCTCGCAAAGTGCATAATCACTATAGTTCAAAAATATTTTGATGTAGCCTTGAATTTAAGTATGCTTTTAACTTTGATAATATTTTGATTAAACAAAGTCAGTTTGTCCAAACATTGGATTTTTTTTTATGTGAAAATATTAAACATGCCCTGCCTAAATATATAGGCTTAACTCATGAATTACGCTTTTTAGTAAAGACTAAAGTGCCTTGCATGCAGCAGAGGCATGCATATCTCAATAGCTCTATTAGGTGTACCTGCTGTCATATGCGATAACAAGATGTGGAATTATAGATGTGACAAGGTATTAGTATGCGTTGAGAATGGAACAACACTCAACAAATAAAGTTTTTTCCCAAGTTGAGTAAAAAGTAATCATGAATCGTGTTTACATGAATGATAAAAGATCAATTTCTCACATTTTATGTGTATCCTGCAGTGTATCTGTTTATAATTTCAATTTATTCGTTTTATTCCTTTCTGTTCACTTCATAATGAAATATACTCGTTTGAGCTTCGAACGATCTTTTGATTTACATTAGCAAAGATATGTCTGCTCTTTAATGTGTGGCGGAAGAATTCCCTGCCAATGAATTCATCAATATAATTGCGTTGTTGTTAAATACAAGCCTGTAACAAGGACATTTGACACGATATGTTTCAATATGTCATCCAGTTTTGTAATTTTTTGTGACAGGGGCGGCAATTTCTAAGACCGCCCCGGGCGGCAATGAGGCTAGGTATCCCGCTTACATCACACGTGAAACTGAAACAAAAAATCAGTTTATAAGGTACATGATCAGTAAATTAGGCCCCACTCGAAAATACGAAACAGGTTCCGGGAAATCGTTTACTTTATAACAGTGAAACCAAAACTTTCGGCGAACCTGCGAAACCTTCTCCAGAGTAGGTTTCTGTTTCACTGAAACTTTCCACGAGAAAAATAAATTTGTGTGGGGAGACATTTGTTTGAGATTTCAAACAGTTTCATTCATGTCTGTTAGGCCCAAAAAAATAAAATATATGATTCTCAGGCACCGCCCGCGTCAACTTTAAACCCCCGCATCAAACATTTTTATTTTGATTTTCAAAAGAAACTGACCAACTTTAAGCTCCAGCAGCTCGGACACTTCTTTTAAGAAGATAAAATCATACAATTTTGATCAAATTTCCTTTTTATGTAGTGTTTTACTTGTTCAGCAAAAAAAATTGTTATTATCACGCTTTTATTTTATCATTTGACATTTTTATCGAAACATGCAAAAAAAATAAATATAAAAAAACGCCCACCCGCATTGATTTCTGAAAAAAATTGCCTGAGAACCAAACGTTATTTTTTTGGCCTTACATTAGCTTTTTTTGCGGGGTCCTATCTTTAGCTCTGCGGACTTCCAGTCATGGCTATGGTGGCAACCAGGGCATGTCAGCTGCCCTTCCTCGAGGCCGTTCGTTAACAGCACAGATTGTAATAATCAAACCTTTGAATTCGCTGTTCTAGTCATTTTTTTTAATAATGAAAATGACAGGTGACGTCTTACGGATTTTGTTTTTCATCATCATTATTATTAATATTATTATTATTATTATGCTATTTATAATATTGCAATAAAAATGATTATGAATGCATTCCATTTATTTTGCATTTCCATTAATGTACAAATATTTTCTGCAAGCGATAATTAAGTTTTACCATAATTGTCCTTGGTACACTGTAAATGCAAGTGTTGTAGATATTGGCATTATATTTTAGCAGTGGATTTATCTTATAATATAATTTCTTATTAAATCATTATAGATTTAGTGGTAGATAATGTATCTGCTTTCACTGTCACTGTATTATAGTGATATTTCTAGTCGTGTGGCTTCTGTGCTAGTCATTCTGGTATGACTGACTTTATCTCTCCCCCTCTCTTTTTCCACAGGTCGCACCGGGCGTTCCTATGAGACTGTGAAGACCATAAAACCAAAGCCATTATTTTTTGTGCTGGATCTCCTCATTCCTGGAGTATCAGACGATCACGTGTCTCGTTGACCCTGCACACTTAAATGGATCTATACATAACCAGGATATGCACCTACCAAGCGGGACCCTTATTAAACCTGCCAAGGAACGTCCCGTATTAACCGGTACGACTTTATCAACCTGGTCGTCACACTGGCAGTGCTCGAGTTAAACGTGAGTGCTGGATGAAGACACAACATCCAGTCGACTGATGCAGTGCCTCTGATATTACACAGGACGCCGTCAGACGGGGATGATGATGAATTTGTATGTGATCCAAAACACTAGCGCTACAAACTGCAGGTTCCTAAAGGAATGCCGCTGAAAAGCGTGTACCCCTTTGTATTGTTATCTGGATTTCTATTTGTGATAAGTATGGTGACAGGGAACGCCCGAGGGACAGTAGACACGGTGTCGGTAGACCGAGGTCGGTTAACTACAGAATCGAGGTTACGGTTACGTGCGGATAATGTTTCGAGAAAAGTCCAAAAAATTACTCCCAACCTGTCAAATGAAAACGATCCTATTAGTGACAACACTGGTAAAAATAAGAAAGAGGAGACGGCCAAAACAAACAGCTCTTCGTATAATATATCAATTCAAGCAGCAAAGGACAGCAAAGCCAACTATACATTTCAGATATTGATCCAGACAGAAGGTAAGAAAACCCAGGACCAGAGATGCTTAAATTGTGTTGATTGGAAATGGAACTACGGCACAGGGCGGGGACAGCTGAAAGTGCCCGGCCAAATCAATTTAATGATTTTGCCTCTGGTTCTGATTTTCGCCTTTGGCGTCTATATTTTAGTGAAAGCCAAGCGCTGGTGTCGGGAGGACCTTCAGGAAGCAGACGAACGTGAGCTCAAGTTAAGTAAACCACCTGTTGTTAGTGATGAATTCTCTGACGAAACTAGAGTGACGGCAAATACCAACGGGGTCGAGCACAGACTGCCGCGCCGCGCGGGCTCTGTCAAAAGTGGCTCGTCCATATCCTGGCAAGATGGAGTCGTTCGCAGTCAGAAAAAATCCAGCAGTGAGAATTTATCTGTACATAGAAAAGAACGAGTCATTCGTCCTGCACATCGGCCCAGGCAAGCGGCACGCTCTTTATCTAATGAACAACAACCAAGCAGCAGCAAAACATATAAAACCGAACAACACAAACATTCAAAGAAATCCCCAATTCCAAACAGACCCCCAGTTAAACCTTTAAAGCTGAATCGCACGAACATTGTCTCAAAACGTACACATCGGAGGGCCCCGGGATCTACTCAGCGTGTGCCCACGCGGTCAGGGTCCACGAGGTCCACGCAGTCGTATTCAAGTTGTCGCCCGGCCTGCGGGATGTCCGGCTACAATGCCTCAGTACTGCGCTTGGCATGTCAAGGTGTACCGCACTCCGAGTCCCTCAGTCCCTCAACTACATGCTCATCAGGCTATTCATCAAGTGTATTTAAGTATGACAGTCATAGACCTCCATCAATCAGTTCCACGGAGAGTGACTCTAAACAAGACAAGAGCACACCAGTGGGAAGGAACAGCACCGGGACAGCTTACACCCCTGATAGTTTCAGCACATCTAATCACCTCATTCCATTAACCCCGGGTTATTCAGATGACGTTTTCCTTCCCGAATTTAAATATGCTAACGAACTCGAATGCCCATTTCGAAAACAATCGCCTTTCCGTATGGAGTCGCACGGCTCCGTCACGTCACTTCCGGTGCCTCTAAGATCAAATTCAACTTCCGGTCATTCCTCTGAACACCAGTCCCCTCTATGCAGTAACGAGACCTTGAGAACGAAAGTGGAGATTCAAGATTACCATCCTCCACTGAATAAAAAAGATTCATCTTACGGTAGCCTTCAAGACAATAATAAAACGGTCGAGTTGCCGAAACCAGAAGATCGCGGACAACAGTCTGTCTTCGGGAAGAAACGTATCTACGGCGTAGATGAACGAACGCTGGATTTACAAAGCAAGCGGCTTGAAGCTCTTTTTCTTCGTAGGAAGTTAGCCAGATATCTTTCTGACAATGAAAAGATATCCATGGAGCTGCGAGAGTTACTGTACAATGAAGATTTCAGTAGGCAGCAATCTTTACGAGAACACAAAAGGAGAATTACCGCACGCAGATCCAAATCCTGGTCTGCTGATGGTAGATCGTGCTCCGGTAAACAGTTACCGTTCGAGAATCACGAGTACTATTGCTAAATAACTTATATGATGTATCCTAGCTAAACAAGAGCTAGAAGTTGCATATATTAAGAAAAAAAAAGAATGCATGTGATACTTGAAGTGAAAGTAAACAATCAAAGGCGAATTAACTCCTTCAACAGTTTTATATTACTGTCGCATCATAATTGAATATATGTATCCAGTGATTTCCTGTCAGACTCGGGAGAATGATGAAACCTGCATGCATGGGTGTTGGTAATTGCAAGGTGTCTGCATTAAAGGAGTTATACACCTCGGCGACTTGTCATAGGGGTCTTGTGTTTTGACCTGTATTTTATTTTAGGATATATGAACTATCTTGCACATAAATACACGAGGAAAATTACATATATCTACGCCATTATTCTAAGAAAATGAAAAATCAAATATTTAAAACCGTCACATTGAGACATAATATCAGGTGAGAACTCCGATCTAAATTTCAAGCATAAAAGAGTGACAGGCCCTAGAAGGCATCCAATATATGTTCCAAATTACAAATGGTTTTCCAAAGAAACATTAAATGATATTTATGTCTTATGTTTTGCATTCTATTTAATCTGGTTCATTATATATTAAAGAAAAAATTGCAATAAGAGCTTCTTTTAAGATCTCCTTTTAACCTCAAGTTGAATTTCGGAACAGCCTCTCTTCCAACAACAAAAAATCGTTAAAATATTGTGAATGTCTGTGGCACTAAAAGCTCGTGAATCTGGATGTAATTGTGTTTTACACTGTTCATACGCTGGAAATTCGTGCGTTAGATCGTGTAGAGGTAGTGGTTATTTCCTAGTAATGAGGAAATTGTCGGTATAAATCGTCTGGAGATTTCTGGTTTTAACGTTATGCAGTTACATGAGTAAATGTTTAGCACATAAGTGACATGTTTAAATATAACAAAGGGAAGGCGGGGAGGCGGCGCTTGCGCAAACAAAATATTAATATGCCTGGGTTCCAGGGTTGATGAATTTATACTTGTCATTGTGTATCTTCATTGTATTCTGTAAAAATCACTTATAATAATCACACAACAAAGCGTGGTATTTGAACCCCCAAAGCAGATTGCCATTGAAGAGTTTCATGCCAAATGCAGAGGGCTGTGAAACTGCCTTGCTATAAAAGTCCTGACCTGTTTCCCAAAGATTTCGAATATAGCGGTCAGTATACAGAGTCAAATATCAATCATCTTCCAAAATTGATGAATAGCAGAATCTTAAAAAGTCCAATATTATCCATGCGTCTTATAAAAACTAGAAATTTGGATGTGTATGATGTCATCAAGACCTGGTCTCGACCTTTAGGCAAGCCTTCATCGTGTAATTAAATTGTTGACGGATCTTGAACTAGGCCTACTAAGATTTTTTTCGTTTCTTGAAATAACCGATACGTTAGTAATTATAGGGAAACGGTTTCTTTTCGATTTGGCTGCGGGCCAAACTATTCAGGTCCACTGTAAACCAGGGTACCTGTTTACACCCACTTCTATGTATGCGGAATATTGTGTGGGTTTTTAGCCATATCGGATCTGGCAAATCAGATTGATCTGTGTAGCAGTCAATGCAGCACTGTTTCAGAAATGCAGATCTCATATTTATGCTTTGACGGTCCAGACCATACAGGAAACTGACAGTTTCTGCACTCTGGTCTCATGTACATGTCATGCCCGGATCACACTGATACACAACTGCTGCATGCAGCAATCAGCAGGCTACCTTTATATATTCACCACAGCTAAAACATATGAGTGAAATAGTTCCATGAGTGGCACATTATCTGTCTAATGTACCTTATACTTATAAAGAGAATTTTGTCCACTTTTGTCCTCAATAATCTCTGAAACAGCATTGTATATGACACAGAGTTTTACCTTTTTTAAGGTTATTGTTCTCACAGTGACCTCGCCTATATGAAAATAAATAATTTTCAATGTACACATCAATCTGAGTGATTTTGCGTGGTTTTAAAATTGCGCGGAGTCTACCACCGAAAACAGCCGAACTGCCTCCCGCAAAGACCGGAACGCCTCCGTGCTCGCTTGGTGATCTACACAACATATAAGCAGGCGTGTGACACAATCGAAGGATTAAGGTCAATTGTGCATATGAATAACCCCTACTGTCACCGACGGATTTCAGCTTGTTTGGCCTGACATTTGACTCAGTCAATGGGCAGCTTGCATGGTCAGTCAATGTGAAAAACATGTGACTCTTGATTTAGGAATAAGAGAGGTCCAGTCCAGGAGGATTAATGACAAAACCTAATAAAAGGTCCCAAGGTCTTGAAAAGGGAGGGGGAGGCGGGCCGACAAAATTGGTCTGAAACCCTTTAAAAAGGTTGCGGCGGCTAAAACGGGGGAGGGGGGGGGGGGAAGGGGGAACCCTTGAGCCATAATTCCTCATCTCGTTTAATACAACCCCGAAAGCCAGAACAAACCGGTTACCGAGTTTATCAGCTAGTTTATCATAAGAGACATATTATCTTTAACTGTTCTCCGATTACAACTGAAATTATGGAAAAATGAGAGGCAGCAGGTGGCGCAACAATTTAATACAGCACAATGGATGCTACCTTTTCAGAGGAATCAGACACCATATTTCGTAACAAAACTGACATGAGGGAATAAATATGAGGAAGATTTAGATGACATCACATGATCAAGCTGTACAAGATTTTTCATTCATGCCAAATTCAGGGACAATCCATCCGCAGACTCTTGGGAAATCGAATGTCTAACATAATTTTCACATCAATTAACCATTAAAATTTAAACAAATATTTATATACAGGTCATTCTTAAACTGAAGGTCAAGACTGCAAGTATTAGTAACAGTCCCCTGTCCTAGAGCTACACGCATAAAAGTAACAAGAATCGAAATTTGTTCAGCCATCGCGAAGAAGGCGAATACAAAACCGATAAAAATAAAAACGTATTTACTGTTTAAAAACAGCAAGAATATCATCTTAATATAAAGGCTAATGATCCACCAAAGTACACACTACCAGTATTTAGTGAAAATTTTATTGCTAAGAAAAGCTGAAGAATATCCACTAAATGTAATTTGTATAAAAGGATCGAAAATATTCCAGAATACTTTTGTTAACCGTATAGGTAGCTAAACATCAGTAAGTGGTTAGCAAGCCTCAAGATACACACTTTTGCATAATATTGTGGAAGTCCATAAGAACCAGTAATATGTTTGATGGATACCAGAGATTGACAATGCGAACAGACCTTAAGTCAGAGGTCACCCTTTACTCCTTGCACAGTGTTCACGTCTCATTCTTTCTAAATCATTCTATAAGAGAGCAAAGGACTTTGCCGGCTGCCACCAAGGCACTGGCACAGTGCCGAGAGTTCCGACTATTATAAGGTGAACCACAACTCTTGTTAGCTTAAGTATATATGCAAATATAACAGCCGACCAAACTTTTTTTTGTGATATATGGGATAACGGCAGATCGCTTCTGAAGGAACGCGCACCGCTGAAGAGTTGAAACGTTTAAGAACTGGCTTGTGTATGCTAACTTGGCAAAGAAAGACGCCAAGGAGCGTTGCTTTGAAGGCGGTGACAGCCTCATAAACGTTCAGATGAACATTCCTATTGATTAAAAAGTGAAACCAATCGCACGTAACCCACGCAGAATAGGCCTACTATTAGGTTAAGGTTCCGAGGTTGTCTGGAAAAATTACAGTTTGTATTGTATAAAATGTCACTAAGCAAATACGGCATTTATACGCCAGGGATACACAATGCTAACTGCTATTGATGCATTCTGGGTTTTGTCCTAGTATCCATACCAGTGAACGTGTCTGAAAAAAAATGGATACAACCAATTCGTTCATTACAACCTAGCATGGATAGATGCATGCCGTTTGGGACTTTTTGGTCAGAATTAATTCTGCCCCTACACATCAATCAACAAAATGTGGCAGTTGAGATTCCGGCGGGGTTTTCATGGTCGTCCCTGGATGTCATGTTAGAAGAGTCCAAGTCCAATGGTTACGTTTTGTGCCCTGTTAACGGACTACTGCATCTTTGATGGTCTTAAACGAAGAAAAAATATGTGTAAAAATCCATTAAAAATCCAGGTGGCACCACCAGTCTGCAGGAACTGATGAAACACTCCATGATCCATATACATGCAAAGAATCAGGGTGATCAATGCATTAGTTGTTCAGATACTGGAGCTTTTGTATCCAATTTTTAATTTGAGCCCCATAGCTCGGAGGATATGGGTTATGCCTAGCTCACTTATATACCGGGCGCCGGGCGGTTTTTTTTCAACCAGGTGGCTTGCCGTGGGTTTTTTAGACGGTACGGTCACCGTGTGTTGTTTGAACTCGCATAATCTACATTGACCGTACGGTGACCTCTGAAACTTGGTTGGCAAGGGGGCCGCCCGGGAACCGTAAGCTGACCGTGATGGTTCTGTGCACGAAGCAAGTACACAGTGCGCTGCTCGGCCGGTTACCTTCAGGCGCCCGGCCAGCGATCGCTGGCAACGTGCGGCCACCACAGGGGTATTTCCTGCTTTATATATAGCTGATTTTTAGACAAAAGCCAAGAATAGGAAAGGAAAGCAAAATAAATGTAGGTATTAAGATATTTTTTTCTAGGAGCATTTCATTAATGTAATTATATATATGCAATGTTCCTTGGGCATTTGACCCTATAGTCTTCGCCCCATCTTATTTTGACATGGACAAAAGAAACAGGTGTACCCAATCGTAAAACAACAGTATACTCCAATGATATTTATTTTCATATTTATCTAATTTAAAGCATTGGGGTATATTGGAATTTTTTTTTTCAGAGACATGCTGTATTTATATAACCAACAGCTCAGATTCAGGGCACCGTGAGAATACCGCACCGGCAAAATTAACATCGCAAGAGAGACGTGCGCACCCCGCACGGCAGCCATTCGACTTTTCACATATCGCAAGGGCTCTAACGGTAACCATAAGGCTAACGCATGGTGCCCGTAAGGCAATTTCGGACACCGCAAGGCGCCCGAACGAACATTGTCAAGAAAATTCCCGGAAAACCATACGGGTGCCGCACGGATACCGGCCTGTGCCCGTAAGGCGACCTTACGAGCTGTCTACGGCTTGTCTACGGGCTTACGGTGAGTTGAAAACGCCGGGAGAATTGAGCGTATATAGCCAGCTCAGCACCATGGCGCCCGTACGGTGAGTAAAATTGGACCAGCGCCCGGGAAAATCGTACGGATACCTTGCGGTCACATTGCGAATATAGCCAAAATGCTGATTTTACTCACCGTACGGGTCCCGTAGACTTCATGTGATAGCGGCATTACAGAGACCAAAATTCAGGTTTCCAAGGAGATTTTTCAAGGACCTTCCTGGATGTCAAGTTAGAAGATTCCAGATCCAGCTATCACGATTTGTGCCTGGTTAACGGACAGACGGATGAACGGATGTCTTTCAGTCAGCTGAGCTAAAATCAGGCTGGGTTTGGTGACCGGGCAGAACTGCCTTCCGCAAAGACCGGAACGCCTCAGTGCTCCCTGGGTTTGGTGACCGGGTATGGACTTAAACCAGGCCATCTCTAGACCCTATCGTTCTATGCTAGGTCTGTTTGACGGACGTACAACAGATCTAGCATAGAACGACAGGGTCCAGAAAAGGACTAGTATAGAATGTGATATACATGCCGATCTTTCTGTACGAATAGGAGCTGCTCGACGATCCGCATGCGGTCCCTCTTTCCATAATGCGGATACCAATTCCATGCAGAAAAAGAATAAATATTATAACTATATCCATCAAACAGTGTTTTGCGGATATGATCTTTACAGCCGAGTGCCGCCGCGTTCGCTTCCGGGGAACTCCTCTGAGACCCCTGGATCTTTCTGGATCCTGGAATAATTCAGGCGCGGATTTTTTGCAGGGAGGTGTCAACAGGTGTCATGCATAAAAACTGTCTAACAAAAAAACCGTCGTTGGTTGAGAGCAGGGGGTCCGCCTGGATCCGCGCCTGTAATTATCGGGTCACATGTTAACTGGTGCCAATAAGTTTGGTTTCCGATAGATACAGCCATCATATATGATATTATTAGCAATTAGAACATAATTCACACTTAATAGTTCATCAATGGCGTGAGACCTGAATATGGCATAACTTTCCTATAATATTGAAAAATTTTGCAAATTTGACATGCCTGCTAGCAGGAAGAAATCCCTTGTTAGTTTTTTCCCCTTGTTAGTTTTTTTACAGTTTGCAATTTATGTAATGTTAGATTTCACAAATATGTCCAGCTGCGAGAAGCTGCTATGGACTGACTTTCATAAAAACTTTGCATGATCACGGAGATATTATTTGGGATACATGATGAACACTTTTTACTTCTATAATGGTATGCACAATGCCTGTAAATGGAAAAGCTAAGCATACTTTAATAATAAATGATCTGAAGCCATAGTCTTTCATATGAAGGTCAATTAATTATTATTGCGACCTCTGGGTGTTTTTGTCTTAAACGGAACAAGTTCAAACAGCTCTTCATGCAAGACTCCATCCACTGTCCATGATCACGAATCAGTGCAATGTTAGGCAAATATTTTCACACAGATTCTATTCCTAAATAAAAAGAAAATCAGCAGGTGCGTTCATATATGTATCACGTTGCATATTAATTCAAGTTAACATTAAAGGCGAGAAAAAGCATGCCGTATGAATTGTGGCTCAGAATATTTGATCTTTTACAAAAGCTTTCATGACCTATCGCACTAAATCTAGAAACTCTGCCTCCTTAGGCTATAAGAATATATCCCCCAAAGTTTCTTTGATCTCGGATTATCGAAATGGATTACAAAATAAAGATTACATGCATGTCCAGGCACCTTTCATAATAACAGGAATCTGCTTTGGGCAGACTAATTGGCTAAGTTATGGCTTTTATTTTGAAATACAGTGGTGTAACCTTACGAAGTTCAGCTTAATTAAAGCTGAAGTTTCATCATATTAAACTTGGGTGGAAAGAGGGTTTGTATCTGACCAGATACAGAACTGCCAATATTTGAAATATGAAAATCTTACTCCGAGAGAGTGCCTTGGAGCTCACCCATAATGGCAACGAGGGGTCAAGGGGCTGCCATAGGAACCCTGGTGGGTTTCGTTGGGAAACGCGCTGGCAGGCATTGTTGCAACCACTATTGTAATAAAGGTCACTAATGTAATAATTATTTTAATAGTGGTTGGTAAGGGCCAAGTTTTGCCATCCACTATTGTAATTTTATTTCAATAGTGGTTGATGTTGCCGGAGGAAATATTACTCGGTTTCGTTATTTTACTATTTCTTTGAGATTCTTCCAAACAAATGTTAGAATAACACAAGTCCACTTATAGTATATAAAGGAACACAAATATATAAAAATACATGTATTGAAATTTAAACATACAAGTTTAGACAAACTACTTCTGAAGCAGTGCGGCAGTGACCGTTATGAGAAGAGTGCCATATTATAGTGGTTGCGCGCATGTGACTAGTGACTTGTGTAATAACATCTAAAATACAAACCGATGCCTTCTCTGGTACATTGTGGATTTTTTTTTCTGGGAATCACATTTGTTTGGAAGAATCTCATAAAAACTGAGTAAAATAACGAAACTAGGTAAAATTTCCCCGGCAACAACAACTAGCTCTCACCTCAAATATGCATGAATTTCGATGAGGTAATTCAGGTGAGAAACTATTGGTAAATATGTATAATAAGTTTCATGAAAATCCACAGGATTTTTGTTTAAGTCACCAAGGTGCCTTCAAAGTGCGGTGACATCTGACCTCATTAAATATCCATGGATTTTGCTGGAAATTGAACTTAAGCGAGATATTTTATTGATTAACATTTCTGATGAGTTCTTTCAAAATCCTTCATATTCTTTGTATATTATCGCGGCGATAGCACAAAGCAGCCAAGTGACCCGTGACCTTATTTAATATGCGTGTAATTAGCCGATAATCGAACTCGGGCAAAATAATATTGTGGTAAGTAGTTATGGCGAGTTTTGTGCAAATCCATGAAAGACCCGGAAAGTTATCGAGGGGACACTAAAAGTTGACGGACGGACGGTGGGTATACCATAATACACCCGTCATGTGACGGGCGTATACAAGTAAAATGTATTTAACAATAGTGGTTGCATATGCAACCACTACTGTATTATTATCACAATAGGGACCGCTATTACAATAGTGGTTGGCTAAACCTGGCCCTTAACAATCACTAGTGTCATAATATTTACTTTAGTGACCGTTATTACAATAGTGGTTGCAACAAGGATTATCCTTAAACTGGATGCTGCAATTTGTTTCATCTTTTGCACAAAATCAAGATCATCAATTGACTCGATGGTACTACTTACAAGGAATTTGTTAACTGAAATTATTAGAAGGAATGAATTTTCTTTTTCTTTATAAAATACACAAGCAATATTTTGTAAAATATGTGAAATACAAGTGGAACAACAAGTCTTGTAAAATTTACAAAGGCATGGAAAAAGAGTAATAATTTTCTGCATCATTTATGCATGGTCACAGCTGAGAAATCATATCCTTGGTATAAAAAACACAAGTGATCAATTATCAGTGATGCAGGGCTGGACTGGGTTGTTGGTGGCTGGGGAGTTGCCCTAGTTTACGAATAAAACCTTTATGTCGAGGGAAGCTCTTTTACATAATACCAAGGGCCTATATTCCCCTCAGTCCGCCCCTGAAATAATCCTTGCGTCATGCAGGCTGCAGCTATGCCAGGGGCGTATTCATAGGGGGGCGCAAAGGGGCGCCCCCCCCCCCCCTAAAATTCTGCTAACACTTATACCAGTCAACTACTGGCAAGTGTTATGTTTGTTAACTCAAATTTATTTTATGTTATTTTAATTGAGTATGCACACACATAAATATAAAATATGGCGTTTTAAGTAAAAAAAATATTGTCACGTTTCTCTATGCGCGGTTATGGTAATGTTATTCCCATATGGAAAAGAAAGAAGAAAAACAAGAAAGATTTTGTCTGTAATGAAAATGTAGATTTATATACATATATATCTTATATAATAATGTACATTTATTATCAGTTCTAAAGGTTCCTATTGACCTAAAGAGAAACTAGTTTTATTGTATTTATTGAAATTTTGTGAAGAAAGAACAAAAGCTTAGCAAGAAATTGTTCGTAATGTAAATGTAAAGAGTGTCAGACAGAGAAAATTTCTAAAATAAATCTAAAAAGTGAAGGGATCATATACTTACACATTTCCCTTATGTTTTTACTATCTCTCTTTTCTATTTTGTTTGTGTGCAGAAGTGAAGTCTCCAAACCCTGTGATTGTTCTGTAACATGATTGTGGATGACCAAAAACTGTTAAACAATCCATGCAAGCTATTTGTACTTTCACTAGACGCTTGCTATGCCTCATTTTTAAAATTGACCCTGGAATACACCAAGAGACTATATGAAAGCTTCCGGTTTCTTGATTCTGGGGTAATTAAAATCACCTCTTAATACCAAGCTACTGTCACTGGAGCTAAAGGCCAGGCTTTATGTCAGAAAGCTGCATTTTCAATCATAATATAAACCTGAAAATGGTATGCAAATAACAGTCAATGAGTTTTTTTCACTTCTAATATTTCTTGTGTTTATGTACTTTAATTACCTCAGGTCAGACTATCTTTATTTCTTTTTAACTCCAACTGGCTATAATTCGAACTAAATTTCTGCAAAATTATTTATCTACTAAAACCTATATTATGGATTTCATTATCAGAAGCTCTACAGGAAAAATAGATGTAGTATCCTTTGACAGATTCAGTGACAAATGATAGTTAATCCATTTCAGTTCTTTTACATGTGTGCTGACCATCTTCGGCTTAAAAGTTACAATTAAGTTACAACACTACACTTATTGATGCATGTATTTTTCTGTTGTTCATATAATGCATTATATATATATATATATATATATATATATATATATATATATATATATATATATATATATATATGACATGTCTAAAAGACACAGAACAGCCCCCTTTCCCGGCTTTAGGGCTGCGCCCCCTCTATTTTCAAATCCTGGATACGCCACTGTATGCTGAAGAGAACAATCGATGACTCTGCAACTTAACATCAAATGAGAACTAAAGATAACACTGAGGGTGCCTTTTCATATAATTGGGTCAAAACACAGAAAAAAATTCAAATAACTCCTTATCACTATCCCCTTTCAATATGTACAAATTTTTCAACTCTAGGGGTGTTGGCACTGTTGAAATTTTATGGGTCCCACATGTGTTTACTACATGGAATCTGTGTTTTCGTCCTTTGAAAAGATGACAAGTTGAATGAACTTTTAAGGCAGTATGAAGGACCATACAACCATCAATTTAATTTAATATAAACTTGAAAATTTAAGTAAGAATTCATCTACATGCAGGACCTACAAATATTGAAAGCCTAAATCTTCATGCAGTCCTTCATGCAGGAGAAAATCTTTATATATGGAAACGCAAAATATAGGCATTTTAACAAATTAACAGGACTGATTTTGTTCACATAAAGCAAGTTTGATCCCACATAACAAGAATAAAGAATAAAATAACTAAACAAAGAAAACAAACTAATTTATAATCCGAAACCCAGGATGAGTGTGGGACAATGGTGGATTGTGTGGGAAAGAAACGTCCAGACGCAAGATCTGACTGCAGAATGTGCCAGTGCATCCACCATTATAGCTTATGTCATGGTACATTATTTAAGATACATTGAATGAAGACACCCAGCTCATCTTTGTTTCTCTACAAACAAAATTAATGTCTTTATACAGCTTTATAAAGTGAGCTCCTCATCAGCAAATTACAAACTGAAACATAGTTGGTAGTTTTGGTGCTGTGCAGACTCATTTTTTAGAAGTACTGAGTTTTGTCCTCCTTGGCTTGTTAGTTTTTGAGCTCTCTGGATGACTGGATGTCGAACCTGATGACTGGTTATCAGCACCGTCCATGGTCACTGGACGTCTCTGGTGACCTTGACATGAGATCATCGTCTTGAGTATTTTCTCAATGTCAGTTGGAGAGACATTCATCCGAAGAAGGTCAGTGATTAATCTAAAAGAGAAAACATAAAGCCCCTCAGTGTTCCTGGACAGTCCAGGGGTAAAATGCTATGACAGCGGGTTGTAGTTGTCCATCCAAGGCGGTTGGTTTTATCCAGGATCTCTGGTTTCGTCCACCCATACCGACTACCATACCCCATCTGAGCCATGCAGAGTGGCTTGATCAGTTATTATAACTATCTATACAATTTATGTAAAATAAATAAGTTTATATGTATATCCCCTCTTTAGGTACATGTACTACCATTCATTGATACATTGTCTTATCTTATAAGGTTCTTGGATTACTAAGCCAGATGTTACCATGTATGATGTTAGTTGGTTAAGTGTAAAATGTTGGCTTTTGCATCAAATTTAGAACAATTATGTATATAACTGATTAGCTGAAATACTGTTATTATCTGCGCCTTAATAAATTTAATGAATGGCCCCTGTGGACTATTACACAGCTACAAACATCAAATGTATATTAACCCTTTACTGTCCAGTTTGATTTAAAACATTTTATGACAAATTCTGAAATTCTTTATAATTTACATTACAGGTAATAGCTCACTCAGTTTTCATTGTATAATTTCCAAATTTTAATAATGTTACAATATGTATGGATTACTTTTAAATTAATTGAAACCTTTACAGTTGAAAATAATTATGTAATGTATCTAACCTCAGAAAAGTGTTAATCTAAAGTGGTCCTCAGTGGCCCTCTAAGCAGTAAATTTTTTTTCATAAAGGACTGGAGGCATGTGCAAAAAGGCCAGGTAAAGTAATATATCTATTTTTTTCTGAATGAAAATGGCAAGCAAAGAATAAATTCACACATTAATAAATTAATAGTGCTATGGTAATTAAATAAAATCATGTAACACTTGATCCATTAGAGTGTCAACAGCAGTTGAAAAGAAAATGAATGTAAGTGAGACCGCAAAAGTGCACGCATCATGCAGAATGAACCAATATTCAATATTTTTAAGATTATCTAGAAAAATTATTATCATTCAACACACACTGTGTTACTTACTTGAAGACATTTGGATCCATAATAACTCCAGCAAGGTTTGCCAGTTCATACAATTCTGCATCGTCTGCAGATAACACATTCTTTCCTAGTAATGTGTAACGAAGTACTTGGTTCTTGGCCTGCTGTGTTGACATCTGACAAAGGATAAATAATTGAGAGAAACTCATGTATATCAGTCTTTAAAGCTCATGTTTTATAAAATATGATCATCCTGTTTCTTTACATTTACAATCAAACATGATGAAGCCCTTTTTCAACATTCTTAAAGGGGCCTATTCTTATATCTGTTGTCTATTTGGTTTATTTTCTCGAGGACCACATTGGAAATAATAATATGTTCTAATAATAATGTTTTAATAATACTTCAATGTAAATTTTCCTCGGTAACTTTTATATGTTTGTTTTACATGTGTATGAATTTTACAAAATAAACTCAATAAAAAATATTAACCAAAGAAAAGCCCTTGAAGCTTTAATAAACATAAGCCAGAAAATGCAGATCCCACTGAACACAGGCTGTTCATTTTGTTTATATCCATGTTTATAACCTGTGGGGAGCCTGGCAAAATAATCCACACACATTGAACTAGGACAACTGGTGTCAAGTCTGATGATTCAACCACAGTTTTGCAAAGCACGTATTAAGCACATATGTAACCAAACAAATTAGGTTACATGTTTTTTTCTGTTCGTCAACACTGCTGTGCTAAATACTAACAGTTTGTATATAAACATTATTTTTAAATGTCATAATTATATAAATTGTTGCTTCTAATTTAGGTAATTTCATGTTTTACCAATTTGACAAAAACATGTATATTGACTTATTAATGGACTGATGAAGCAAAATACTGCCTCACTGGTGCTATAGATAACAGTGACAGTTTTATCGTCAAAGTGAATGATTTCTCATCTTGAAACTGTTTTACTGTAGTCCATTATCCTATTATCGCCCATTGTGGCGTTTGCCATTGATTCTGTTGTTGTTTTGTAATCTAAGTTGAACAGACGTTATAAGCCAGTTACCTTTGTCTCTTTTCGTTTTCAATCGAGAACTTTGCTCATAGCGTTGAGGTTACTGAGCACCAAGGCTTCCTTGGCTGAGGGATATTATGTGCCCAATCCCACTGGTTCTTTTGTTTGACGCTAGATGCCAGCACCAAGTAATGATATTGACAAGTCGCGATAAATTAACATATATCGGCAGACGCTTATTATTATACATCTTTAAAATGAAATATCTATCTGTATGTCTATCTATCTATCTAACTATCTATCTATAATAATAATAATTATTATTATTATTGTTATATATATATATATATATATATATATATATATAGAGAGAGAGAGAGAGAGAGAGAGAGAGAGATTCTCTCTAATTAGAGAATCTATATAAGCAAAAAAGGTTAATTTTTTTTTTACTTCTAATCAAGTCAATTGAACATGATTTAATATTAATGTAATAGGCTATATTCCACAATCAATTTAAGGTGCCCATACGTATTCTACCCTGTTCCAGTTCCTCTCATTATTAAGGGTTTCCTTGTGTTTTGATGGCAAGTACTTATATATTTTTTCCTCTTATCATAGCAAGGCTGAATGTCACCAAGAGGCACAAACCGCGAGGTAACCAATGTCTCCCTATTCTTGTTCTTGGTCTCCTAAGGACATCTGTCTGAGAGTGTACCAACCACTAAGTCAACCCGAACAGATGACTCAACCTGACATTTGCTTGTTTAATCATAAACAACTTGTCACAACAACATTTTCAGGGGCGGATCCAGGATTTAGGAAGAGGGGGTCCAACCCAGGAGGACTAATTAAAACCCTAAAAAAAAAGGTCCCCAGGTCTGGAAAAGGGGGGTCCAGGCCGCAAAATTTTGTCTGAAGCCCTTAAAAAAACCCTGGACCCCCCCCCCCCCACACACACACACACACACCCACCCCTGGATCCGCTTCTGATTTTTGGTGACAGTACCTTCTAAACTATATGTGTACTCCAGGTGTGGCAATTTTTCACCAAGAAACCAGGAAGCGCTACAAGAGAGCTGAACAGGTTGACAAACAAGAAAATTAGTTGAAATTACAACTGGCAACCTGACCAAAATGTGTGTTTACGACTGTGCGGGTGTTCATTGTCGGTCCTCTTTGGCTGAAAGAAGAAGCCAGTAGTTTAGCATTGATATTCTAAGTAATATATGGTCTATGTTTTATAGTAGATAGTTATATAATTGCGTGTGTGTGTATTGTTATGGTTACAGGATATGGTCAATCAACAATGGTATATTTAATTATAGATGATATTAATTGACATGTTTAATTACCTTTCTTTATTCTTTATATATGACAAATTTTTCATAATATTTTATATATTAACTAAAAAGAAGGGTACCTGGCACAGAGATGCTTATTATATAGCTGTAAGCTGACCAAGGCGTATGTTGACCATTGTGCTAGATTCCATTTAATAAACTATCGACTTTTTGTATAAATAAGCAAGTACCAGGGCTCAGGTCTTTTTATGCCCCAGATGCCACAGAAATAGCATTTAGTCTTGTAAACTATAACTAGCTTATCAAGAATTGCACTGGTAAGTTTTCAGAAATGTTATCAGTATTATTTGTTAATTCATTAAGCCTTAATTAAGTTTACTCTCAGGTAATTATGTTAAAGATATGCATGTAAATTTATGAATGCCTTAAACATTTTTAACTCGTGAATGGACAATATTTAGTGTCCAGGTCAGAAGCGTGTATTTTAATATTAAATAGGGTATAACGTCATGAATCTGGTTGGTTGGTCTAATAGGCAGACAGGCAAATAAGCACCGCCAGACTTTACTCCAGGAGCACTTCGACGTATCTTTCTGAATTTATAAAATGCTCCTTTTCAATAGTTTAGTGCAACCCCGGGATGGTTACCATGCGTTCTGGAGACACAGCTAGGTGTATGTTTATATAAACGTGCTTACATACATTGCACCAATGCTAAGCATCCATGGGAATTCGATACGCTCTAGTTCTTGATGCCACTACCCATTCTTTCCGGAACTACATGTATTGGAATCATCCCCAACCCTAGCTCTTCCTTGTACCTTACTCTCTCTCCCACGAACTGTTAGATATATCATCCACACTTCCTTCTCCTCCGGGTTCTATTACCCACTCTTCCTGGAACTGTTAGATATATCATCCAAACATCTTTTCCACTACGGGTTCTATTACCCGATCTTCATGGAACTTATACAACCATCACCCTCTTCTCCTACTTGTGCCATTACCCACACTTCCTAAAACTTAAGAACTATCTGGATCCGCTAGGGCCCATGCGTTTCTGCTGTTTAATTCTGAACGAATCTTACTGCATCAATTGCTCTTTGATACGTAGTTTGGAGCATACATATGTGTAGGAGCACAGAGGATATTCCGGAACCGTACAGAATCCCGAGTTTGTTATCCTTTCAGGATGGAAATCCCTTTATAAAACTTGAAAATGTTTGAAAATGTTCACATATGAACTTTTATGTTGAACATGAATAGATTTAGTGTAAGTTTTGGTTTTGATATTGCTGACAGCATCGTTTAGTTAAATGACTACCTAAATGATGAGATTGGAGAAGTTCTATAATTTGCTGCTAGATGGCGGCACCTACATGTACCATACAAGACAAAATGTGCGCTATTTTATAACTTTACGTCATTAAAACAAAAGAAAAGAAAAAGCGCCATGTTTAGATAAGAATTTATTGAATTAAACATTAGCCCAATTTTAATTACATATTAGATTTTTGCTTGGGCATATCAGTCAGCTATACATGTACTCACGAATAATTTATATTTTACTATGCTGATGACGAAAAAAACTTGCTAAAACTTGCATAACTGGGTAAACTGGTAAATACGGTCCAAATGGCCGAAACTGCAAGTATAAGGGCGATGCATCTCGAACACTGTCGTTCACAAGATCGGGTTCGGCTCTCGAATCTGCTGGGATCGGTAGAGGGAATGTAGGTTGCTTCTGCCTTTGCGGCTGTGGATGCTGTAGCTTTCGGGATGTACGGTGGCGGCCTCTTGCGGCTCTCTGCTTGGCTTGGTGTGGCATCGCGTCTGTTGGCTCAGAGAACATGCTTAAGGAGCGCACAGGGCTGAGGTTACCTTCTTCTGCTGCTTATATTTTACTTCAATCAGAATAGTTTTAATCCATTTTTTTTATGTGTGTTTTTTTTTTCTTATGTTCTATCAGTTTCTTCCTATTTCTCCTAAAATAAGTATTCAAGCGACTGTGCTTGAATGCAAATAAAGTACTTTGTAAGATAAAAAAATCACGCGCATTTTTTATTCGCCTTTAATTAAACTTTTCAGAATTGCAATTATTATAAATCATACGTCATAAATCAGCAAAAATAAGCTATTAAGACCAGAAGCAGACTGGGGTGGAAAACAGGCCATGGAAATTTGGGTGAAGCGGCCCAAATTTAACACCATCGGCCCAGTGCACCGACATTATTATCTATATATTTCATACCATTGGCCCCGCAATTCATACAGAGATATATTTAATTGTTTATACCATAGACCAAGCAGCGTCGGGAATCTTCCCTGTGTCCCTGTGGGTCGATCCTGGGTAAGAACTGAGAGCCATTCGGCAATAGTCTATGCCCTACTCGAAAATACGAAACGAATTTCGGTTCTAGGAAAATCGGTTCTGTATGGTTTGGCCTTGTATTAATAAGTGGACGGTTTCGGTTTTAATAGACAAGTTTATAATAATATCGTTAAATAATTAATTCGCCGAAACCACTTTTGGTTTCGCAATTATAAGGTGAACGGTTCCCGGAACCGAATCCGGTTTCGTATTTGCGAGTAGGGTCTTATATAGTCCTCCTAATATAGTCGTATACGATAAGGTCATTGACAAACGCAGTCGGTAATCAGATATTTAACACACACACACGCACATGATTTGTCTCCATGATAAAAGATGCAGCTACAAGCACCTCAGACCTCCACAAGAAGGCCCGTTCTCCATTTACACTTTGCTGTGCGATGAATAGCGCAGAAAAGTCGAGACATATATTTCAAACAAGTTGTAGCATTTCCATGTACGCTTTTCATCGCGCTTGCATTCATCGCGATGAAAAAAAAGTCGATTCCTGTTCGGCTTTTCTGCTCGCATTTTTGCTCAGTACCATAAAAACAGTAAACAGTACCCCGGATTCAGAGAGCGGAAAAGTGCACATTGGAAAGATATTTAGCGTGGTTTTCAGCTTGTTGATTTCAAGCGCGATGAACTTTCAGCGTACATGGAAAACCGGCCGAAGACTCGCCGCACGTTTCCGCGTGTATGGAAAGGGTACACATGATTAACACGATTGTGATTTAACGGGCTCTGAGAAATCGCGCATCGCACGATGTTCAATTTAGGTGCTTAAAAAATTGTGTCGTTCCGCTTTCAAACAAAAAGGACCCATGGGTCACGTTGCAAATATATATATATATATTTAAAAAGATAAGAGTAAATGGCCCTGCTAACTGGTGATAATCAAATATTGAACATATGTTTGCCGAACTAATACTGTGCTCTTTTTGGACTATATCTAAGATGCAGGAGCTTTCTAGAAGTATATCATTTTTTTTCAGCTGTATGAGAGTGATGGGTGTATAAAATAACCATGGATATGTATGAACCCCTGTCAATTATAGAACAAAGAAGAAAGTGGAATAGTTAAAGTATAATAATAGTCATTTAATTTATAAAAATGAAATAAAATGCTGTAAAAAAATTCCATTTTCAACTGAGCATGAACTAAATCTGATAAGAATATATACTGAACTGTGTAATACATGAAAACAAGGGCTTGAAACCATTTAATAATGCAATAAGGGAAAAAAGCGGGTTGTACCTAAGAATTATTTGAAAGGAGACACTTATTATCAGATTATGCATACTGATGTGCCTGATGATATTTCCTAACATTATTTGAAAGAAAATTAATTTCTTTTACAATACTACATTACCACAACATGGAATCTTCTGGATTACTCCTTGAATTGCTATTTCAAGAAAAGTGTTGTATATTGGAGTGGAAACAGCATTACAATTAAGGAAATACAGTTCAAACAATAACAATTACTGCTTAACACTTGGGAGGTGGGGAGTGGGGTGGGTGGTGAGGGGGGGGGGGGGAGGTTATGAGAGCAATTGTACACCTGCCACAGCAGGGGATCTCCCCCAGTAAACCATGACAAATCAGGTAGCCTGGCACAGCTGACCTACAGTAACCAGAAGTGGGCTGACTAGAGTTTCACCTGCATTCAATACGATAAGAGCCTTCAAAAAGATTCAATAACTAGTCTAATTTTCAAACTTTCATTTTAAAATTTGAGATTTTAACAGATTAAATCCTTATTTAAATATGCTGTGAAAATTAAATCAAAATTGCTTACAGGAAAGAAACGTGCAATGCCCAAAGTTGGGCAAAATTTAAGGTACAGGTTTTATATTTATGCTAATAACTTAAAAAAATCAAAATTCAGATCTAAATTAGGGAATACAATTGAATCTTGATTAATAAACTTATATCCGTGAAAAAAAAAGTTTCTAGCTACAACCACTCTCATCTTAAGTGAGTAAATATCTTTCCTGCATTTTTTACAAAGTGCGTTATGTTTGGGCCCATAACCTCAAGAATTTACAATATAACAACATGCTGACTTAATTTCTTGTATGTTTCTGGAAATATATAGAGGAATGGTTAAATAAATATGATTAATATCAGGTCAGTGGTTTTGATATACTATGCAGTCTTGAAGTGTAACAATGATTTTTTTAATGAAAAATTGATGTTTTTCCTTAATATCTCAAAGGGACGAAGCCGAAGTGACCTAAAATCGAAGTTTTTCCTTAATATCTCAAATGAACGAAGTCGAAGTGACCCAATTTTTTGTATGATAGGAGATTTTGGGGATATCTAACTTTATGTCAAATTTTAGATTCGTAGGTCTAACGGTTTCAAAACGTGCCCTGTTAACGGACGTCCCGACGGATGGCCGGGCGGACTGACGACGGACAAAGGACCATGACTATACTCAGATGACATATAGTCAGCTAAGCTAAAAAATTGTTAACCTCACTGGACTGGAGGAGTGTGATGCCCATCATAGGTTGCCAGCGCTGCAGCCCTTTGGAAAAACGTGTCTTTTTTCAAGCACCACGATTCATTTGTATATGTTTGAATTAGTCACCAGACCAAATATTTGTTTGATGATACAAGGCAATATATCAATATATTTTTTTAATTTTTATTGTGATTTCGGAGGTATCATGATATTTGTTTGATGAGCAGGGTCTAGTAAATTAGTTTTGTTCAAGTGCATGTCCACAGGCATGTTCACAGGCTGGTTTGATTAGCTGGTGCAAAAGTTACTTAGGTGACGTCATCGACCGTATATGCAATTAAATTATGAGTGTACTTTATAAATTGTCTGTTTTTTCTTATAAATATATATATATATATATATATATATATATATATATATATATATATATATATATATATAAATATTCTTGAAATATTGTGAAATTCTGGAAATAATGTGCTTGTATACATTTAAAATTGTTTTCGTAACATGGAATTCCTGTGGCTGATCTCACTGAAAAGTGAAGAATGTCAACTGAATTCAGAGCTAACTGTTCATTAGCGCATCATATAGTGATACAAAGTCCATTTTTTTAGAAAATGATTAATTAATGATTTTTCGTTGTCTTTATATATAATGAATATTAATAAATTTCTACATTCTATATGAAAGTAAAATAGGACTTGGAAAAGGTATGTACAACAAAGTGAGTCTTAATTTTAATATTGTAGTCGGGCCCGCAGTAACCACGTACATCTCCTCGTTCACCGGTTTGTCGCCAAGTGCACCTAGGCGGTAGAGACCTCTGGTGGACGTTGCGATTCCACGTTCGTCATAAGCCGAGTTTTCAACAGGCCGAATTCAACACTGCGGTACAGATATGCCCTCAAGTCAGTTAACATCGAACCCTTCTGCCCGTATGACGCTGTTTACGTGTCAGGATATTCATCCGCAAAATATATTGGAGTTACCCTCTGCTTCCAAAAAAGGAAATCAAAGTACATGAACAAGTAAACCCAAATTCAGTCTTAAACCACTGACTTAAAACCGAGCGTGACCGATACCTCGTTTAAATGAATTATCTACTGGTGCCTCAGGATATCCGGGTTGTGCTCCGGTTCGCCATCTTATAGACCCTTGACACTTGTCCACCTGACGGTATTACCGGCAACCCCTCAGCCTCTGTGGATAAGAATGTCGGAATCTAAACAGCTCCAGTCAGATCAGTATAAAGGCTGGCTGTACAAATGGACCAATTATATCAAAGGTTATCAGAAGCGCTGGTTTGTACTCCAAAATGGACTGTTATCCTATTACAGGTCAGAACTTTTTTAAAACTCGACTGTAACATCTATTTTGGGCACTATCAATGTGTCACTACAGTACAGTATGACTCAGAAATATAGACATGGTCTTGGATACATAATATATAAAATGCAGTATTACTATGGCATATACTATTCTTCTTTTACTATATGCATATCCCACTTAATGCCCAACTGTCAGAAAATGTTAGAAGTTTGCTTAATTTAATGTCTGAGAATACAGTTCATTCAACATTTAACTTGCACTTACAGGTGCCAAATATTTAATATTCGAGTCAAGAAGATACATTTTCCATGGTACCTTATTTAAACTTTTTTTGAAAGCAGTAAAGGGATAAAGTTCACATGTTGAAACAAACTGTTTCAGTGTTTAACAGATACAGATAAAATGTAGTCTGTTAATGGACTGATGTCCATCCAACAGAAATAGCCTATAAGATGTAGGGTCCAGTGGTAAGATGATGTCAGCAACATATATAATCATATATCATATATATATATATTTTAATATATGGCAACACTTTTTTGACAGCAGTCAAGGTGAAAGTTCACTTGCAGATACATTGTTTTACAGACCTGTGCACTTAGTACTCAGTTAAGATGATTTCATAGACATACATGGCAACATTAATTACAAGATAGAATCATTATATAAGCTGTGGGAAAGGCAAAGAAAAGATTGTTTAGCAAAACTGATACTCTTGAACTGATTTCTTACACTAGTTATAGAATATACAGTTATAGTCCTGTACCTGGGTACACAATGCAGAGTACCTGTACCTGGCTGTCATGACAAGGAAGTACCTGTACCTGGAACTAAAGTAGCTGTACCTGATATTTGGTACTCCAGGTACAATTATTATGATAGTGATACTGGAAATGCATATCAGATTGGGTCTATGAAGTGTACAGAGCTTTTATCCCTGTCAGGGAGGTAACTTATCCAAGGCAGGGGTAATTACTAGGCTTTCAACCCTGGGGCCTTTGACGTTGAGTGGGCCAGGGCTAGTAGCATGCTGGCCTACCTCCAGCCTATACATAGGAAGTTCATGGTGATATTTTAAGATATTGTAGACGTGTTCAGACTAACAGCTTTTATTCATCAACATCTTGTACCTATCTAAACATTATTATTAGTCTGGTTTACCTGATATAAAATAAAATGTATGTACGAAATAACGTTCAGACTAACAGCTTTTATTCACCAACATCTTGTACCTATCTAAACATTATTATTAGTCTGGTTTACCTGATATAAAATAAAATGACGTCACGAAACTATATCATAACCTGATTGGATTAAAATGATAACTGTCTGTAATGTATGTACGAAATAACGTCATGTCACCCAGGTTACGTCCTTGAAGCACAGCTGTACTGGGTGACCTATGACGTTGGCACCGAGAGACCTACCTAAAAGGTAAACAAATATGTCAATACTG
Organism: Sipunculus nudus; assembly: GCA_026874595.1. Classification (NCBI taxonomy): domain Eukaryota; kingdom Metazoa; phylum Annelida; class Sipuncula; order Golfingiida; family Sipunculidae; genus Sipunculus; species Sipunculus nudus. Next base: position 52,875,067 of record CM049312.1, read on the forward strand.
AAAATATTAAATTGTAATGTACTATACGCTACAATATAAAGGGTATGGAGCAAAAAAATATGGTTATTGTTGCTCACATTCCTTATGTAGATAGTTGTCTAGTATACAAAGAACATCGGTGAAAGAAAAAATGAAGCAGAGAAAATATTTATTGGATCATGGAACTCTCAACATAAGCTGAAAAAAGCAAAACTTTCCATTTTTTCCCTGCTCAAGCACCAAATGCAGGTTGCTCTTTTAATTCTAAACACATTCCTAAGTGTTACTTTCTGGGATTAACATGTTAATTGTTACTTCTAATACTAATATATAAAACATATTTAAGTACATACAAATGAAAGTTTTATATTTCTGTATTAATATAAACTTACATATCACTTAGATTTATTTATAATCACTTTTACTAAAGGCAGTCCTTTTATATTTGTGAGGCATATTATATATTTCCTGAAGACTTTGGGAGCAATCATGTAATACTTTAATGATATATTTTGCCCTTATACTGTAATTTATTCTTGCGTATGTTGATAAAATTTATGCTATTATCATAAGTTCAAATGTCTAGGACAAGTACCTGGACAAGTACTGAAATGGTGTACCTGACCATTTCACAAGTACCTGTACCTAGGTACTGATGGATTTACCCCAATCTTGACCTCTACAGCCCCCTTACTATTATATAAGCCAATGATTTCAACATGCATCATTTGGCATCCTGGTTTTAGTGTGTCTGCAAAATGGCAGTCCCAAAGAGTGGTTTTGAGAAAACTTGGAAAAATAATCTGTCAGGGGTTGATTAGTGTGCAGGGATGCAGCATGAAGGTACATAGAGGACAGTGTCCATTTAAGAATCTATCTTCAGAGAGAATTTGGTGGGAAGGAGACATGTATCATTTGTATGTGCAAAGTTTACAGTGGAATAACACTTTTCGGACGTCCAAATTTACAAATCATAGTGGGATAGTTTTATCATTGCAACATCATATATATATGTATATTTATACAATCCATCCTGTCTGAACAACCACCTGTGAAATGCGGGCAACTGGCTATTACAACCACTGGATATCAGTCCCTTTCAAAATTTTGTCATATTATCTATAGATAAAACCTGTTAAATACGACCACCTGGCTATTACGGATTAAGGGCAGTTTTTCCCGACCAAACAAAGTGATATACTGACCTGCCTAATCATTCAAAATTGCCCTACAACATAAAAAAAATTGCATTTTCCGTAAGGCCTTAACAGCCTGCCAGTATGTACAGTAACCAGTCAGCCATATTCAGAAGAATTGCTGTCTAGGGCTATGCAAATGAGTTGAAAAGAACCAATGGCATGCATGTCGTCTCTGTAACCGTGGTTACCAATTTTGGTACATGTGTACTCCTATTTCTTCTGTCACCTAAACCAGTGCTTGTGTGCTCGTAGGAGTAAAAGCAACGATTAATTCAACATTTGATGGCCAATTAACTAAAGGTTTTATGCAAATTTGGTGTCAACACGTGGTGATCATTCATTTTGGGGGTTATAAAGGCGGTAAAAGGTGAGAGCATATCCACAAGGGCAATGTCATATTCAATACATATTATGTAAACGAAACCCTATATAATTAAAAAGCAAAGGCTAAGATTCTTGATTATTATAGTAAAACCCTCATTAAATTTTAAAACAAAAGTCCACATGAATATGCGAATGGTTTCCGCCAGGGTTGGCAAGTTTTAGGCATGAAGGTTTTAACCATAGGTTATAACCTGGTTAAAACCGCCCCGCCTAAAACAGGTTTTAGGCAGGTTTTAGGCACCAAAAGTGCCCAAAACCTATATTTGTTTACATTTTTTACATAAAGATCTGTAAAACTACCATACTGGCTGGGGTGAAGCAGTCACAAGGCTTTGCTGGGCTTCTGGAAGCTATCAAGTATTAGAAATGCATGATTTCCTGTTGGCTGGTACCATGCAGTCTTCAAAGAGCCTGTATAGGTGTCTGAACATGAGACCATGTTTGTGTGGCACATAGTTTTATTGGCCAAGGTAATGACATTATCAGGACCTTTTGGGTTTCCTGATGAGTGCCCAGCTACCTTGAATGATGTAATACAGCCTCCAGTTTGCCCTTGTAAGACAGGGTATCACTATCAGAGGGGAGGACTACTTGATTAGACAAGTTAATTACAATTTATCAGGGTGATGGGGTCATAAGACCCAATGGTCATAAGTCCTACTACTGTGTCCTAGTAGATGTTCATGTCAACTTTCATACATGACTAGGAGGATGCAATCAAAGCCCTTGCCCTGAAGACTGTTCTTGAGCAAACATTTTACTGAGTGATGCAGTCAGTGCCCCTCAGGCCTTCAGGTTTAACACAGCCCCTGAGTAATTATGAATATTCTGTGGTTTGCAACATATTCATTGCAAAATATTTTCACATTTTCAGTTTTATACTAATTATAGTGTTTAATGAGGGTTCCATTTTTACAATTTCATCATACAATTAACAGAGTATATCCATCATTATATAGAAGATAAGTATGTGCACAAAATCTTAAAATTTGACAAGGGATGACCTAGCTAAGGGAATAAACAAATAGTGGAAATTCTTGTTCATTATCAGATATTATCATATTTTTAGTTTTATGGCTAGCATAAAAGATATGTAATAATTTATAAATCCAATCCAATGCTTTTTGCCATTGAAGCTACAGGCATACAAAATAAACGTTATGTTAGTGAAGCTACAGTATGAAAAACTATTCATCAGTGTAAATGGAACAACATTTTAAATCCAGGAAAACTTCTTTTCCATTTATCACAAAATTTAATCCCTTGTGATCAAAAAGCCAATAAAAGTATCTGGTTATAAGCTTAAAGTAAGAGCATTTTTTTATAAATTGGCAGTAATGGAGGTAGGAGAGTCGGAGAACTGTGTTCATAAGGAAATCCCTGAAGTAGTGTTGAATTCATTTGTTGCTTTTTTTTGTGTCATGGTTTAATTTGTTTAGTTTGAATAAAATGATCCTCAATTATAATTTGTTGAGCATATTTCTTTAATGCATTTAGATGTTTAACAATAAAACATAGTTAAACTAAAAGTCATAGGTAAGGGTAAATAAGGTTTTAGGCAGTTAAAGGCAGTTTTAGGCAGGTTATAACCTATTTTAGGCAGTTAAAGGCATGTTTTAGGCTCTGCCCTGCCGAAAACAGGTTTTGGGCAGCCTAAAACCCAACCCTGGTTTCCGCATCTTTAAATAATATTTTCTGATGTATCAGTATTGCCTTTCGTGTAAATGGTCTGTCGTTCTGTAAACCATGACAGAAGTTAATCTAACGCAGTCGTTTAAACGTGTAAATGTGGGAAGCTTACTTATATGCATACTTCGGTCATACATGTCATCTAAGTTTGTGCAGTTCCTCAATTTTCATAACCTGTTTAATAAGTCCACCTGTCTATTACAACCACTTGTTGTCAGTCCCTTGGGTGGTCGTATTGGACAGGTTTTATTAGCTCAGCTGACTATAAGTCATCTGAGCTATAGTCGTGGTCCATTGTCCGTCGTCCGTCCGTCCGTCCGTCCGTTGATGTGGCACGTTTTGAAACCGTAAGACCTAGGAATCCAAAATTCAGCATAATGTTAGATGTCCCCAAGATCTCCTACCAAGCTGAAAACTGGGTCTTTGCAACTTCGTTCCTTTGAGAAATTAAGGAAAAACCTCAATTTTTTATTTAAAACCTATTTTCACACTTCAGGACTGCCTAATATCAAAACCACTCATCTGTTTTTCCTCATATTTACCATAAATATTCCTCTATATAGTTCCTATGTACATGCCAGAATTTATGTCTGTATTATTTAATTTAAAAAAGTTATGGGCCCAAACATAATGCATTTTGTAAAAAATCAGGAAAGATATTTGATCACTTAACACAAAAAATGTTAAAGCTATGGACCTTTTTTCCAGTAATATAACTTTAATTAATCAAAATTAAATTGTATACCCAAAATTAGATGAAAATCTTTTAAATTTTCTTAAATATTAATAAAAATAAAAAATTGGTACCTTAAATTTTGCCCAACTTTGACCATGGCACGTTTTTTTCCTGTCAGTACTGTGGATTTAATTTTCAAAGCATGTTTTTTTTAGCATTTCAACTGTTAACACCAAAGATTTGAAACCAGTTGATCAAAAACTGTATATTTTAATAAGTTTTCAAGCACCATGTAACATATTGTACATCAAGCTAGTGTTATGCAGTTTGCAAGAGCTCAGCTCCCCAGCTTCAGCTCTTAGTTCCTTAAATTTGGCATACAGTTAGATGTCTCCAAAATCCCCTACTGTCACCAGAAATCGGTGACAATATGTACGGTGTTTTGTATCATAGTTTAACGAAGTCTGTTCTCTATTGATATTGACGTGAAGCGTCTTCCTAAAGCGTTGACAGGTCTTGATTGTATATATATGAAATCCCATCGGCTATCAGCAGATTTTATCTGTGTCACGCATTGAGTGTATTAATTCTGGTATGTGGGTCGCCAAGGTGACGCTAGCAGCCAAACCAGGTCACATATAACCTTATATGGGACACTTGAGCCATAAGCCAATCAGAGAACCGGATCGCCGAATTGTGATGACGATTGTGACGTCAGAGTTCAGGGAGAGACGCTGGAAGCTGCCTTCAGTTGGGTCTTGAAGCTTGAGGTGGCAGCACGCACGCACGGGAGTAGGAACATGGAAACGCCAGAAACGGCATAGAAGCAAGCTTCTATATGTAGCAAGGACCCAGCTCTTGAGAACTCAGCCGTGCTGCCGACAGAGCTTCGTATTGGCGATAAAGTGAGAGAGCGCGCTCGTCACCTGCCGGCCTAGTTCAGCTTGACCTAAATACATAACCGCCGTAAGCCGAGAAACCATTGCTACACGAGCAAGGTCAAGGACTCTAAGCTCTGCGTAAACAAAGAGCGCTATTGCATTCATGTGAACGTAATCCTACCCGGGTCGCTGACAAGCAAGATCAGTTGAAGATCGCTAAACTCAGAAAGACTATATGCTGCTAACCATATGCTAGATTCTACACAAAACAGTAACCAGAGATCTCTGAAGGAACTGGACTTTATTGGTTTTTATACAAACCAAGGACTCAGTAAATATCCTGTATTTTTAATGTGAAGGACTGTCGTATTGACACATCAACGCACACACACATCTACATCTTTGTAAGTATTGTCTTGAATTATATTGTGAATTTAACCTGATGTCCCATAGTTTCTATTGATCTGGGGGTATTATCATCTGGTATTTTTATACACGTCCTTAAAAGAACCTGGAAATGTCACCTGTAATGACCGGGATCTAATTTCTTGATTAATGAAATCAAGTGGGGAGCGTTAACCCATCCTATTGTTTTATAGGATATATCCGTTGTAAAGTTTTCACGTTAAGTTAGGGGTGACACCTACCATGCCAAGAATTTGGTCACTAGGACTTAATACCTTCGAGATATTAATGAAAAACTTCATTTTTCCATTAAAAACCCATTGTTACACTTCAAGACTGCCTAATATCAAAACCACTGATCTGACTTTAATCATAAATAATATACATATTTTTCATTCTCTATGCACATGCCAGAATGATGTCAGTATTGCGTAATTGTTTTAAGTTATGGGCCCAAACATAATGCACTTTGTAAAAAATCAAGAAATATATTTACTCCCTTAACAAGGGCATTGCTGAAGCTAGAGATTTTTTTGTCAGGGATGTAACATTATTTAATCAAGATTCAATTGAATACCAAAATTAGTTCTGAATTTTTTCAAATTTTATAAGTTATTAGTATAAATATAAAATTAGTACCTTAAATTTTGCCCTACTGTGACCATGGCACGTTTGTGTCCTGTGAGCACTGTTGATATAATTTTCATATCATGCACACATTAGGATTTCAGCTTTTTAGTTTAGAAAGCTGAAAGAAATTGGCCAAAAATTGTAGCTTTTATTAATGTTTTTTATGAGACCCTGTCAGACTTTGGCTCTCTCCAGCCCCTCTTGAGTCACCTGTATGTTGACCTTGTTGACCTTTCATCAAATTATGCACGCTTGAGGCGAGGCATACAGGAATCCAGGCAGCTTATGGCCAGCCACAGTTGATCCAGGTGTCCAACCCAACTCATCTAGTAGTTTTAACCAACAACATAACAATAAACAATAAATTAATAAATTTTTATTGGTTTTTAATAACAAATTAAAGAAAAATAGATAAGGAATTTGTTAGTTTATAATAACAGGAAATTAACTTGCAGTTACTGATGATATAAGAATCTTGTATCGATGGGTAGAATGTCACATATTCCAAATAACACCATGCAGTCACCTATGGCATTTTTCAGTTCAATTTTTATGATAAAGAAGTAAATCATATTATTCATTACTAATCATTAGGGATCATATGAAGGAAATTAATGATAGACAAAGATGCAGTTGATAATATTAATCTAGATTCTTACTGTGTCTAGTGTGTACATTGATGTGAAATTAGTCCAAAATGAATTTTTACAGTTATTTTTTAATATAAATAAAAGCCATAAAACCAGGTACTTATGATCATTATTTAAATGTGTGAATTTTGTATATTCTGGATTCTCAACATCATTGGTTGGTGAAACTGAATAAATACCAGACATGGTGCGAATACTTTGTAATTGTATTTAAATATGATTATGTACTCCATTTTAAAATTTCTTGCATAAAGAATAGGAATTCAGGTAAAAATGAAAGTATATGAATACTCGTGCAAATACTTTCAAAATGTATTCATGAATGCATTTATGAATATATTCTTTAATATTATTTTAATATCATATCAGTTATATTTCATTTAAAAAAATCATATGATTCTCTTATTATTTTTTATAAAAATTATATTTGGGACAATATTTGTAATTTTTTTTAATAAATAGTTAAACTCTTATATTATATGTTCCGTTATAAGTTATATGGCCAAGTCAAAATCTGTGTGACAATAGTACTCCATTTGTTAATAAAATAAATGAAATCAATCCTCTTCCCTGTCTCCAAAGGTACTATCAAAATCATACATAAGCTAAACAACAACAACTCATAATACAGCTTATATTTATTACCACACAAAACCAGCATGTGCCTCATTTCTAAATAATATTTTTTTATCGTATATAACAGCTGAGCGTCGTGACCCATAGGTCCCTTGTTTGATTATCAAAATCTGATTGGACATCTATATTCCTTGTAAACTTTGTACAATTATGGATATTACAATTCCTGATTGCCTTATAATTAAATTTTTCTCCTTGGTCACACTGGTGACAGTATAGGTATTCTGTTGGCATTGAGCACACCATGTTGACATCTTTTAAATCCAGGTTATCAAAGAGATGTTTGCCTGGTACCTGCCTCTGATATTTTATAATTGTATCCCCAGACAAAGTCGGGGGATATTTATCGGGGGATACTATATTTTCATACTGGTCCCGCCGCCGCCACATAAATCTTGTTGGCGTAATAACTCAAAAAATATTTCACAGATCTTTACCAAACTTGGTATATGTATAGATATGGGTGAAAGGACGACGCCTATTTAAAAATGAGGTCATGACCTTGACTAGGAGAGTGTCCTTGACCTTGAATAGGTCCAATTTTGGAAAAAATCACACAAATTCTTAAATATCTCCAGAGATCTTTGCATGGATTGATCCCAAAATCAAGTTGATGGAAGATCATGGATAGGGTTGTCATGTTCCAGAAACTGGTGGCGCCACCTATTATTCTTTACTTGTTTTTGTGCTGTTTAATACCCCCAAAATTGCTACTTAACAGTACTGTGAGCATTATAAGTCAAAAACTAATGGACAGATTTCTTTTATATTATGCATATACATAGATATGGGTTATGGGATGATGTTTATTTAAATTGGGGTCATGACCTCTCTGTATGAGAGTTGCCGTGACCTTGAATATTGCCATATATGGTAAAAATCACACAAAATCATTAATTTCTCAATAAGGGATGCATTGATTGGTCCAGAAATCAACTTGACCAAAGATCTTGGATAGTAATGTCATGTACCAGAAACAGGTGGTGCCACCTGTTATTCTTTTACTTGTTTTCGTGCCGTTTAATACCCCATCATTGCCACTTAACAGTACTGTGAGCATTATAAGTCAAAAACTAATGGACAGATTTCTTTCATATTATGCATATACATAGACATGGGTTATGGGATGATGTATATATATATATATATATATATATATATATATATATATTGGGGTCATGACCTTTCCTATTATAGTGGCCTTGACCTTGAATTTTGCCATATATGGTGAAAATTACACAAAATCATTAATATCTCAATAAGGGATGCATGGATTGGTCCAGAAATCAACTTGACCAAAGATCTTGGATAGTAATGTCATGTACCAGAAACAGGTGGCGCCACCTGTTATTCTTTTACTTGTTTTCATGCCGTTTAAGACCCCATCATTGCCACTTAACAGTACTGTGAGCATTATAAGTCAAAAACTAATGGACAGATTTCTTTCATATTATGCATATACATAGATATGGGTTATGGGATGAAGTTTTTTTAAATTGGGTCATGACCTTTCCTATGAGAGTGGCCTTGACCTTGAATATTGCCATATATGGTGAAAATCACACAAAATCATTAATATCTCAATAAGGGATGCATTGATTGGTCCAAAAATCAACTTGACCAAAGATCTTGGATAGTGTTGTCATGTACTGGAAACTGATAGCGCCACCTGTCATTCTTTTACTTGTTTTCATGCTGTTTAATACCCCATCATTGCCACTTAACAGTACTGTGAGCATTATAAGTCAAAAACTAATGGACAGATTTCTTTCATATTATGCATATACATAGACATGGGTTATGGGATGATGTATATTGAAATTGGGGTCATGACCTCTATGAGAGTGACCTTTTCTATGAGTGTGGTCTGATATTAATTGTTGCTGAAGATGGATGGGCCTATTCTTATGGGGGGGGGGGGGATTAATTGTCTGGGGGATACTATGGCACCTGCAGTGCCAAGAAATGTCTAGTTACTTCTAGTGTTTTCTTCTGTTTAGCTTAATCTGGGAACATCATAGGAAAAGTGAGTCAAGTGGCTGATCATCTGAGGGTGTATTATATCAGAGTTCCCTGTTGTAAGAAACCCATGAGTTACGTATACAGAAGGAGATAAAAAATACAGGGCTTTCTCAAAATTGTTAATATTATCATCAGAAGAACCTTCAGTGTTTTCTGTGTTACTGGGTGATCTTGGTGACGTCATTTATCTGACATCTATAGATTTCGAGAAGTAAAGCAGAATGACATAAACTTATCAGATTCTCTACATATATAATTAACCTTAATGTGTTACTTTGTTACAATGTGTTGCTTCTATATTTAGTTGTAACAAAAAGATAAGACTTCTACAGATTATAACTTTTTACTTAGTCAAGTGTGGTATAAATTATATTTGACACTGAACTGTCCTGTATTAACCAGTAATTGTCCGAAATAGCACTTGGCAGTAATCCTGTAAGTAAATTCAGCTTTTTACATATTAATCCTTTTATCTGACAACACTGATGACAACAGTTAAGCAATATCAATGTGGGTTTTTTTTTTTTGCCTACATACACATTAATGAAAAAACGTTTATAAATAGAGACCAAATTTATAACACTTGTTTTGTTCATCACTATTGACCTAAAAGGATACACACACACACACACTCACATATATATATATATATATATATATATATATATATATATATATATATATATATATTTAGAAAGAACTATTTAGTGCTATATATATATATTACAGTCGTGAATGTAGATGATCCCACCCGTCATAAATTTGAGAAAGCTGTTTAAGAGGTATACACATGCAGCTTTATTATTTATTAATACTTTATAGTTTAAAGTTTATATAATTTATTCTACCTAAGTAGCAACTTCACTCTTTTATCTGATCACCAACCTAACTACCCAGACTTAAAATGACTGTATCCCTTTCTGTGATAGTTCTATGTTGAAGGTCAGATGTTTAAAGTTAAATACATCTGGACCCCAAGACCGGTGTTTTAGTCATGTCCACACATCCGGTGTATGCTGCATTAATTGGTGCACAACAGAGAGAGGCAGGCATAGTCTATGTACGTTGATGTAACACAAGTTTCTAATAATCAATTTGCAAGAGCTTATTTAACATACAGTGACACATAATAATTACTATGCATAATATTAAAAAAAATAGCATTAACAGTTCCTAGGATCCACTTTTGGTTATTAATGGTTTGGGGTAGAGTGGGGGGGGGGGGGGGGGTTACAGAGGATGTGGCTAAAGCATCCAAGTCTCTTTGATTTTTCTTCCTTTTGAAAGCTCTGAGAAATTAAATTTATTAAGGCTCGACCATTAAGAGTCAGTGCATTGTGAACATAGTAACTGAAGCTTAAGGGGGTTTTTACAGAGGATGTCACCTAAAAGTCATTTTCTTTTTTTGCAGAATTCTTTGAATTACATTAGCAGCTCTCAGTTTGTTTCGACATCACACTTGGAATGAATGTAACATTCCTTCCTCTCCTGTCTAAACTTTTTTTCATCAAACTTAACTGAATAGAAACACCTCTGCTCTGATGGGAAATTCTGCGTGGTCTTTGATAGTTTATGTACATGGTACTTTGTCGTGTCTGAGATGAACATTGTAAGGTTTGGCCATTAGTGTGAGATAATGATCCCAAATTACAATGATAACATGCCAGAATCGTCTGATTTCGTATGTAGATGTTGACCATTCATCTCATCTGGTTATCAGCCTCTGCAGTGGTCACCAGGTCAGCTCAACCTCATTTGCTGAGATTAAAGCAGGGAGCATAAACTACACTAGGTTATGATAGGTGGGTTATTTATAGATACAGTGTACTGAATAAAATGTCTTAACACAGTCCATACACCCAATGAATTAATATTTTTCAAAAATTTATTCAGAGAAAGCTCAGGGATACTAGTAGCCTTAAATTTATCAATTCAAATGTCTTTCAGCTAAATTTATATATACATCTACCTAGGTACCCTACAGAAATTGTATGTGTACTAATATTCTATAATGTACATTTGAAATCTCAAAGGGTCTGCAATTTTTGCAAGAAATCTGAGTACAAATATTTGCCTACTGCAATATTGCCTGTTCACAAATCTGTTTGGAAATATTGGTATAATCTGTGCTCAAATCTTGTTTAGAAATATTAGTAAACTAACAGACATATATACTCTTCATTCTCAAGAAATCCAAAATCTGAATAAAACAGTATTTTCTTAAATAATTATTTTTCTATACTTAAAAAATTTGAAACTGGAAAATTATAATAGCTGGAGTGAAAATATATGATTTTCACTAGCTGCCACATTGCTGATGCGCTGGAAGTTACCATCCAGCCTAGGACTGTACTGAATGGAAAACACTTCTAACTTGCAATCTGCGCCAATTCTCACTAGGGGATGGCAGAGGGCCATTATAGCATGGGGTATTAGCAGGGGGTTTGGTACCTGTGGGGACTCTTGTGTAGTTGGTAAATTTTTTAACTACAAGTAAAATTTTTAGCAACATTTTCTGGTGGCACATCTCTTGCCCTTTCACATTCTGTGGTGAAAAATACGGTGCTGACCATGTGCCTGGATTGCCAAGGTACAGAGACCTGGCGCACGGCAGGTTGGGAACTAAGCTAGAAGACGACCTTTGGCATGGGACATGAATTATAAACTCAGAGCAACCTTTTCACAATATGTCATGTTTATGGCATAAACAGATATTCATAACTTCTGGTATTATCACTCACTCACAAATCTAGTAGATCAAATGTCCAAGCAAATATAAACTGTTTACTGATCTTGTATTGTTTACATTATTCAAAATTCAGAGCTATTAATTGTTTAATTTTTTAGCTCAGCTGACTATAAGTCATCTGAGATATAGTCATGGTCCATTGTCCGTCGTCTGTACGTCTGTCTGTCCGTCCGTTGATGTGGCACGTTTTGAAACCGTAAGACCTAGGGATCCTAAATTTGGCATAATGTTAGATGTCCCCAAGATCTCCTACCAAGCCGAAAACTGGGTCTTTGCGATTTCTTTCCTTTGAGAAATTAAGGAAAAACCTCAATTTTTTATAAAAAAAACCTATTTTTACACTTCAGGACTGCCTAATATCAGAACCACTCATCTGTTTTTCTTCATATTTACCATAAATATTCCTCTCTATAGTTCCTATGTACATGCCAGAAATTAAGTCTGTCAAGTAAAATTTCTTTAAGTTTTGGGCCCGTACAAAATGGACTTTGTAAAAAATCAGGAAAAATATTTACTCACTTAACATGAAAAATTTTTAAACTAGAGTCTATTTTCCCAAGTATATAACTATGGTTAATTAAGATTCAATTGTTTAACCAAAATTAGATCTGAATTTTGTAACTTTTTAAGTTATTAGCATGAAAATAAAATCAGTACCTTAAATTTTGCCAAAATTTGACCATGGCACGTTTTTTTCCTGTAGGTACCATTGATTTAATTTTCACAGCATGTGAACATAAGAATTTATTGTGTTTAAATCTGAAATTTGAAAATAAAAGCTTGAAAATTAAGCTAGTTATTGATTTTTTTCTTGAGGCTCTATTGTAGTCATTTGCTTTGATTACAGATGCAGGGTCCCACTCCAGGTCACTGGAAGTCAGCTATGCCAGGGTTTCTGATTTGTTACAGTCACTGAGGGAGATCCCCTGCTGTGACAGGTGTACAGTTATTCTCATAGCACAACCCACAAATAGATATAATTGAACAAATGTGTAAACTTCTGAAATGTCAACAGTTAATCAAAAAGCCATCTAATGATCATGGTAATGGTCCAGATCATTTGTTCACAGACTGCTCACATTCTTCAGTTTCATCATTAGGAAACACATGGTCAGGTCACAAAATTTTATTTGCAACAATTTCTTGCTCATCAATACAAACCAATCATATAAACCAACCATGGCCTCTATTACCTCTTTCTCTCACACTTTATCTACATTTGATATTATTTTAGATTTTTACCTTCAAGGTCAACTTCAGCTGAGCACAGTGACCCATGGGTCCCTTGTTTTAATTAATTCATAATGTATGGTAGAAATAGCATAGGATAGATTTAAAAATCTCTTAAACTTACCAGACTGAACTTTATCTAATATTCTGTATTAATTAATTTGCAGTGTCCTCATTGGTACTGGGTAAAAGCTGTATATATATTATTAATTAACTAGTTTAAAGGAAAATATGTAAGCACATGCAGTCAAGGAGTTTCGTTATCACTTGGAAAAGAAGAAAAAGTCTTGTGAGTTGCCAGCCAATACACAGTCCTAATATATACCATTGTCATCTACACGCAATTCAAAATGTCCATTTCTTGTATCATACATGTACACCTGGAGTACATTATACCAGGTACAAATACTTCAGAACAGGTACAGATACTTCCTACTCATGACAGTCTAATACAGGTACAGGTGCTTTATTGCTACCTTTTCTGTGATGAAATTCTCATGAATTAACATGTGGTGGAATCACAGAAAATTAGGTTGACAGAGGTATGAAACCTGTCATCCAGTCAACCGTGGATGGAAAGCAAAAATAAATCAATAAATAAAAAATTAGCTTGACTTCTGTTAACCAGGCCTGACAATGGTATTCTTTCTCTTTTATATTGAGGCTTTGTTAGCCAATGTAACATCTGGTGTATATATGTACTTAATGTATATATATTTTGTGTGTGTGTGGTCTGTGTTATGACGAAATTCTTTTGTTCCAAATTATGTGGAGCGCATATATATATATATACTCTCTGTAATGTTAGGTCACTAGCACCAGACAATGTTTCATACAGGCAACAGTGGAGAACTATAACAATGACCATAAAAACAGACACATGCTTATTAATAATGTTATATGTGTTGTTTGGCATTAAAGTGTTAGGGAATGATTTTGAAGGGAATGTTGTATTAAAAGCTTAAGACCGGATTGCAAATTTACTCTGATAAATCAGTAGCCTGCAACATTTTCAGTTCCGTAATTTTAGTTATAACAAATACAAAAATCTTGATTCGTGGCCAGGTTTTGAATTTACTACATGAAATAATACTTTTTGTGATAAATGATTTACATCTGTGTGTCAGGATTGTTTTAAACAAACTTGCTCTCTTCAAGTGTGTCAGTTACAGTTTATACTGTGACCATAGATCAGTTTCATCATCTTGGTTATGAGTTTGTATCATTGGAATCATAATGTTTGATCCTGTATAATTCAGCTTGGTGGTGAAAAAAAGACATTTGGAGTACAGAGCTTATAAACGCTGTCAGTTTGGTTGTTCCATGGGAGAGATTCAGACAGCACATTATCACATGACAACTTTGCATCAGGGACAGGTACTAATGAGTCACCAAAGATCCAACAAGATGTACATTAACAAAATAAGGATTTTTCACAAATGTTACTTTCATAACCTCTGCTCATCTTATACATTCTGAACATTACATGAAAGGAAATTCTAATATGCTGCATCTGCAAGTTATTTTTTAGAATATAGTTTTGTCTTACTTTTCACTATTTTGTCAAGTTCTCTTCTTGAGTTTTTGTTCAGGCTTGATGATCAGTCAAAAAAATAAGTAAATATATGTTTATATATACTGTGGTTTGGTTAAGAAAGGTTGGACCATATTTCATAACTAATGTTGCTCAAAATCTATGAGAGAATATCTAGCCTCTCTTTGTTTAGATTAATAGTTGGTAAATTTTCACATCCAACCACCATTCATTGGAGTGTAATTTAAGTGTAAGACAGATGAGTCCTGAATCATGGTAAACATCACACCTGGTTGCATTTGTATGTCTGTTCTGTACACACTTGTTTATTTTCCCAGGACAGTTATTCAGGGTTTGGTAATTGCAGGTACCTGTAGTTTACCTTTCCATGAAGTATATTTACATTTACAGTGAAATCTATATTATAAAGATGAGACAGACAAGTTCAAGGAATACAAAGTATGTTGAATGTCACATGATGACCGCCCTGCTGTCATGACCAGCCCACTAAGATGACCACTTTGGTCTCACAGGTAGTCATATTAGTGAGATATCACTGTATATGTATGTTTTAAAATATGACGTACCATACCCCCACACACTAATGACACTCCTGGCATTAACATTACAGGCAATATCTTGCTCAGCATTTTTTGTATGTTTGCCAAACTTTCAACTGTTCCTACAGGCTACAGAGAGGGGTTACTTTAAAATAAATATGCCCTATGTTTTGCCTAAGAGAATCTAGTTATATGGGGTGGGTCTAGGTGCAACTTTACAGTGAACTTAAGGAAGCCTGTAAATTGCAATTATTTAAGCTGTCTGAGTTGTAAGGTATTGTCAAACCATTTGGGTTATTTACAAAGAAAACCTGTATACATCTGCAGCAGTGGCCATAAACAGCCAGTAACAAACCAGCCCATGACTTTAATGGTTTAGTTTATGAAAGTTAGTTATACCTTTCATACCTGTGTGAATGCAGATTTCACGTGTAAATAACAATGATCAGGGTATTAATTATTTCCATATAGATGGTAAACTGGCAAGCAATACAGAATCTGAATATATACAGGTTTATAACAGAAACAGTTTGTCACACAAAGCAACTTGTACTGGAACCTTATTGGGATAACATATGACCAAATACAAGAATAAAAATCTGGTACTCAAGCTTTAGAAATACATTGATATACTAACCTTTGTTATTCACATGAAAATGCAGATGTAAATACCTTGTCCTTGAGAAGTGACACAAATACAAAATATAGCACAATACAGTTATCTACTAACTTAATATACCAGGTTTCAGTGCATATGCCACCAGCCACATCATTGTTCATCTCCAAGGTCTCATTCTGATGCTAATAGCAGTTTCTTAAATAGTGATCACAGTAAACACAACACACAGATTACAGTCATTAGCTGTTTATCTGTTTAATATTTTAGATTTACCAATAGTTATGCAGTTTGCTTGATAACTGCAATCTTTTGACTCTGATCTCACAATTTCTGATATCTAAACATTTTAATACAAAACTTCAGATACTCCGCGAATAGATAGTCCTTAAATTTGATGTGCTGCTGCATCTTGGACAAATGAATCTTCTTCCACAAACCTAACATTATCATTCCACAGATCTACAGTTCTTTTCTTTTCCATTCACACAGTTTACCCCTCATATTGTCACAGCTTCTATTGGTCACTTGAGCAATACAACCCTTTGTCACTTGGTATTTTCATAGAAATTTTATTTTTGTTGAAGGAACCAAGCAGAAATGGCCCATACGTGCAGAGGGACCATCAATTTGGCCAACGCTTTTATCCACACAGAGGATTCATGCAGCTTTGTGATCACAAACGGGGGAGCCCAAACATTCCACCTGAAGGCTAGCTCGGAGGTAGAGCGCCAGAGATGGGTGACGGCTTTGGAACTAGCTAAGGACAAAGCAATAAGACTAATGGAATCAGGTAGTGGTTCTTACAATTTTTATAGCATGTTAAGTACAGTCAGACCTCAGTTATCTGACATTCAGTGTCATATGCTTTTGTTAGACCCATAAACAGACAATTTTCCTTGATTGAGGGTGTTCCCCCACCTAACTGCTCAGACCTGTTATTCAGATGACTCCCCAAGTTTCTCCAATCAGATATTAATGTATGATCATTTCAGGTTATTAAGGTCGATGTTCAGTAATAATAAATGTCCTATATAATTCATACTTAATGAAAAGTTTTATAAGTCATCTGGAATAAAATGAAAACCATTTCTAACAGTTCAAATAAGCGCCCAGATATCACCTATACACGCCATTTTCAGGTCTGTTTATCAAAATTTTCTCACTCAAAAGAAGAGGGGATACCCCCTTCCCACACCCACCCCCTGCATTAAGCTAAGTTTCCATAAGTGCAAGAGTGAGCGCAAAGGCGAACATGAATATAAGTCAGGAACAGTTCATGGGTTATGTTATCATGTTTATCACAGGATTTCTAATCTTTTCTGCACAATTACATTACAGAAATTTATATTTTATTTGTTGAATTTTGTTTAACCAACCAAATGAGTATTCTAGAATTAAATGCAGGATCGAATCTGGATATACATATATCACTAGACATATTTAAAATTACTTTCCCTGCCTTTGAATCGCTACCTGGCTTGATTAAAAAAATCACTCTCTTCTTTGCTCTCACGCTAGCTGAAGCTAATATGAAAAGCTAGTGATATTACCATAGAAGAGATTTTTTTCCGCGTTTGCTTATGGAAATGCAGCTTTACGTGCTTTACATGACATAGGAAACTTCCCATGACAGACCATTTTCATTTTTCATGGAGAAAACCCTGCACTATTAAAATAGATTTCTGTCCATAATGTAATTATGTGCAAGCCGGGAATTCTCCAGCTTAGGTAGCATTTATAGAGAAAATCAATGAACTTAAGTTTGCCAAATAATTAACCACATAATCTGTCACACTAGATTGATTCTTTAGCCGTATCCATTTGCTATAAGCCCTGTCCTGGTGTTTTATATACCTCCCTTTTCCAGCATATACAGACATATTTTTAAAAGCTGCCTTGTATTCTAACTTCTGGTATTGGAAATACAGCATTTCATGAAACAGTGAAATGATTGTCAGAAACATTCCACAGCTGAGGTAGACGCTGACACTTCAGTGCATATAACTCAGAGAAATTAAAAAAAAACACAATGCCAGAGAGAATTTTGGCTCTTCTTGGAATAATTGGTGCATGCCGATGTGTTATGACTTTCTGATGCCTAGAGGTTTGCAGTGTTTTGGTAATATATATGCTGGAAGAACCCCAGAACATACCAAAAAGATATATTTGCATTTTCTTGAATATCCTGTTAACAAGATTATTCTGTCAAACCGAGTGGTTTTCTTAAAGTGTATGTACATTGTCCTATTTTAGCAGCTTCTTTGTTTATGCATGTATGATTGGCAGCACGTTAATATGACTAGAGAAGACTTTTACTTAGAATCTGGAAACTTGGTAGTTTGGCCACTAATCCTCAAAGGGGCCTGATTGTCTGGGTCTGGCATATTTAAGGGAAGATGGGTAACTTGGTGTCATCCCAAATGGAAGGGTCTCTGATAGACAGGTCAGATTTTTTCAGTCCCATTGTGGATGACCTTGCACATTTTCAAGGCCACAGTGGTGATAATGCTAAATGATGTTAAAGCTATAGCTCAAAAAGATTTTCAGGTACAGTCACCAAACTTGCAGCTTTGACGTACCTCATGAAGGGCTAGGTCAAGTTGGAATATGGATGACCTTCATCCAGTTTTCATGGTCACAGAGGTAATCTTCTTGTGTGACATTGAACCTTTTCAAATTTCATACATGTATTCACAACTTTTTTTTCTAAATATTTCCACATAAGCCAGGGGACATAATAGATCTGTTCCACAGATCAACTTTTTCTTTGTATTTATAGTATTATAAATGTATATATGAAAATGTAAAGCAGTTTGAAATGTCCTGCATGAAGAATGAATGATGATGCATGATGATTCGTTATTGTAACTCTGGTGATCAACATTATGGATAACAATGGGGATAAAATTATTTCAGTTTTCACGAAAGATACATCAGGGGAAAAACAAGATAATGCAAAAATTCAGAAGCGCATTAAATAGTAATTCCTGTTCCTCAGTATCATGGATTGCATTAAATTTTATACTTATACTGTGTTGTATAAACAGATAGCCAGTTTTCTTATTTATTTTTCTGCTTTTTTCATAATGCACAGAAATCCCGGCTACTTAATTGTATGATCACGTCAGGTAACTATAACATAACATCTAAAAGGATCGTCCAACTGGGACCTGTCTTACTGGAACTGGTCCAAATGGGACTGTCGGGTATCTTAGGCCCTTTAAACTGGCGCCTGTCCAACTGACAAGTAATCGGGTAACATACCAGCTACACCAGGCCTTTCTGGTGTATATGTCAAGGCCCAGATCGCGATCTAGACAGATCTTAGATCTGTCCAGCCCAAATTGCGATCGCAGTTTTGGCCGGCCTGAACTGCGATTGCAGTCTTTGCTGGACATATCTAAGATTCGTCCAGCCTAGATTGCGATTGCAGTTTAGTCCGGCCCAGATTGTGATCCTGTCTTTCTTGCTTCAGGATTGTCCAAGATCTGTCCAGCTGAGATTGCGATCCTAAACTTGACCAGCCCATATTGGGATCCATGCTTTTACTATCATAGGAGTGAAACATAGGATGATACAAACTCATTTGGTATCGTATGGTACCATTTCCCCATAATAAATACATATTCATAAAAAAATGAAGTTATTTTAAATCAAGATTCCCTTTATCATACTTATAAAACTGTGTTACATTAAAAAAAAAACATTTCAAAAGCAACTTCAGTAGCACACTTATATGTCAAGCAATGTCAGTCTATCACAGTACACAACAAAAGTCCATCTAAGTATCTGCCAAAAAGTAAGCACCATGATTAGGTAAATCATTAATCAGACCAAATCCAATAAAGATTTAGACAGAACAGGTACTGGTAACAAATATATAATACATACTATAAAGGTTTATAAAAAATTTGATTTTTTAAAAGATACATGATGGCTTAAAGTATAATATTAAGATGATAGCTAACTCCAAGGTTAAGTTCATAATAAATACTTCTGATTAATGAATTATATAGGCTTTGCATTTTAAACAACTGCTAAGTTTTTCTTTTTTTTTTATTACTTTTTTTTCCAACAACCAGCTTTTTTTGGCATGTACCCATTTGTATTATAATTGTATTTATTATGGGGAAATGGTACCATGCAATACTAAATGAGTTGGTGAAACATCCCATGTTTCACTACTGTGACAGAAAGGAGTGAAAATCGCCTTTTTGTATTATAATTGTATTTATTAAGGGAAATGGTACCTTGCAATACCAAATTAGTTGGTAAAACATCTGATATTTCAGTCCTGTGATAGTAAAAGCATGGATCATAATATGGGCTGGTCAAGTTAAGGATTGCAATCTCTGCTGGACAGTTCTTAGATCAGTCCTGCCCAGATTGAGATCCTGAAGCAAGAAAGAGTGGTCGCAATCTAGGCCAGACTAAACTGCGATCTCAATCTGGGCTGGACGGATCTAAGATCTGGCCAGCCTGGATTGAGATCACAGTCTGGGCTGGCCTGAACTGTGATCACAATTTGGGCTGGACAGATAAAAGATCCGTCCAGATCGCAATCTGGGCCTCGACATATACATGATTTGGTTGTATGAAGTATACTGTGGTTGCCTTTATATTGACAGGGCTGAATTTTCGTGGTTTTTGTATATTTAAAAGTTTCACGGGGTTCCTTTTTCGTGCTCTATCATTAGTCTAGTAGTATATTTTATTATCAAATATGAAACTATAGACTGTAATGACCAAATTATTTCATAAACCGCTCATTTCACTATTATCTAGATCTACTATTTCTCCAACCGGATATTGCATGTGCGAACTGTCACTGACGGCTGAGCTGACACGTGCGGGAAGCATTGATCCCGCTGGTTGTAATTATTTCAGGGCCAAGGCTCATTTAAAACAACTCATATTCCGCAATTTGGCCCCATAATGAACTGTGATCTTTCAAATATATTCAAAATTCACATCATCACTAGCCAATCAAATATAGTTTGGCACGTCATGATTTCAGTAGTGACAGAATTAATCCTTTATACAGTTACAAGGTGGCGCTACCCCAGTTGCAACGTTCACTACTTTAGTGGCAAATTTTATTCATTGACAATAACTAAATAAGGGCACAGTGTGAAAGAGTCCCTTCTACTCAATATCTATTTTAAGCGGCATTGGATGTCTTCTAGCCTGTGTACACATACACAAATTTTTTAAACATAACTGCCCGGCAAGCATTTACCCATTTCAGACTCCAGTAACTCCTGCCAATGGTCAGGAAAAACTGCCAGGTGAGCCCACTGGGTCAGCATATCCCTGCAAAGGGTCACAGATTTTGCATCTAAGCCGACTGATATTATTTTAAATTGGCCCTGTTATTTTCCCTGAATCTCTTGAAGTGTATTCACCAGGCTCAATGGACATCACTATGTAGCTGAACATTAATCTCAACTGTCGGCAACTATCGGCAGCTTCTGAAATTAACGATCATGGCCAGGTATATATGCATTCAAAACTGTGTGGTTTCAATTTTGCGGTCAGAGAGTGACCGTGAATTTGAAACCACCACTAATAAGAAGACAACCACAGTATATTTGTAATCTTGAGTTCTGCTGATTAATCAATTATTTTGATAATGGTTGTTTTCTTTCATAATCAATTTACATTGGTTGTGTCTTTGTTTAATTGATTACAAATGATTATGTATGTACATGCAAAGATGCGTTATTATCTAGAAAAATATCCTGAACTTTAACAGGCAGACGTGTGTCATTGACCATCACCTGTTACATATATCTTTCAGCTCAACCTTGAATATTCATTGTTTTATCAGTGTCCATTTTAATATGGAACACCTGCAGAAGATACACCATTACATATATGATTACCATGATAACTTGATTTAAAGTTACATGAACACCACCTACACAGCAAATATCATTGTATCGCCAGACATAGTCTGGAGATACTATGGTTTAGGCACGGTCGCGCCGCCGCCGCCGCCGCCGCCACCGCAGAGATTTCTTTTGGACACAATAACTCAAAAAATATTTCACGGATCTTTACCAAACTTGGTATATGTATAGATATGGGTGAGAGGACGACGCCTATTTAAAATGAGGTCATGACCTCAACTAGGAGAGTGACCTTGACCTTGAATAGGTTCAATTTTGGGGAAAATCACACAAATTCTTAAATATCTCAAGAAAACGTGCATGGATTGATCCCAAAATCAAGTTGATGGAAGATCATGGATAGGGTTGTCATGTTCCAGAAACTGGTGGCGCCACCTATTATTCTTTACTTGTTTTCATGCCGTTTAATATCCCCAAAATTGCTACTTGACAGTACTGTGAGCATTATAAGTCAAAAACTAATGGACAGATTTCTTTCATATTATGCAAATACATAGATATGGGTTATGGGATGATGTTTTTTTAAATTGGGGTCATGACCTTTCCTATGAGAGTGGCCTTGACCTTGAATATTGCCATATATGGTGAAAATCACACAAAATCATTAATTTCTCAATAAGGGATGCATGCATTGGTCCAAAAATCAACTTGACCGAAGATCTTGGATAGTAACGTCATGTACCGGAAACAGGTGGCGCCACCTGTTATTCTTTTACTTGTTTTCGTGCCGTTTAATACCCCATCATTGCCACTTAACAGTACATTTATAACCTGTGAGCATTATAAGTCAAAAACTAATGGACAGATTTCTTTCATATTATGCATATACATAGACATGGGTTATGGGATGATGTATATATAAATTGGGGTCATGACCTTTCCTATTAGAGTGGCCTTGACCTTGAATATTGCCATATATGGTGAAAAATACACAAAGTCATTAATATCTCAATAAGGGATGCATGCATTGGTCCAAAAATCAACATGTTCGAAGATCTTGGAAAGTATTGTCATGTACCGGAAACAGGTGGCGCCACCTGTTATTCTTTTACTTGTTTTGTGCCGTTTAATACCCCATCATTGCCATTTATCAGTACTGTGAGCATTATAAGTCAAAAACTAATGGACAAATTTCTTTCATATTATGCATATACATGGATATGGGTTATAGGATAATGTTTATTTGAATAGGGGTCATGACCTTTCCAATGAGTGGCCTTGTCCTTGAATATTGCCATATATGGTGAAAATCACACAAAATCATTAATTTCTCAATAAGGGGTGCATGCATTGGTCCAAAAATCAACTTGAACGAAGATCTTGGATAGTAATGTCATGTACCGGAAACAGGTGGCGCCACCTGTTATTCTTTTACTTGTTTTCGTGCCGTTTAATACCCCATCATTGCCACTTAACAGTACATTTATAACCTGTGAGCATTATAAGTCAAAAACTAATGGACAGATTTCTTTCATATTATGCATATACATAGACATAGGTTATGGGATAATGTATATATAAATTGGGGTCATGACCTTTCCGATTAGAGTGGCCTTGACCTTGAATATTGCCATATATGGTGAAAATTACACAAAATCATTAATATCTCAATAAGGGATGCATGCATTGGTCCAAAAATCAACATGTTCGAAGATCTTGGAAAGTATTGTCATGTACCGGAAACAGGTGGCGCCACCTGTTATTCTTTTACTTGTTTTGTGCCGTTTAATACCCCATCATTGCCATTTATCAGTACTGTGAGCATTATAAGTCAAAAACAAATGGACAAATTTCTTTCATATTATGCATATACATGGATATGGGTTATAGGATAATGTTTATTTGAATAGGGGTCATGACCTTTCCAATGAGTGGCCTTGACCTTGAATATTGCCATATATGGTGAAAATCACACAAAATCATTAATTTCTCAATAAGGGATGCATTGATTGGTCCAAAAATCAACTTGAACGAAGATCTTGGATAGTGTTGTCATGTACGGGAAACAGGTGGTGCCACCTGTTATTCTTTTACTTGTTTTTGTGCCGTTTAATACCCCATCATTGCCACTTAACAGTACTGTGAGCATTATAAGTAAAAACTAATGGACAGATTTCTTGCATATACATAGACATGGGTTAGGGGATGATGTATATTGAAATTTGGATCATGACCTTTTCTATGAGAATGACCTTTTCTATGAGTGTGGTCTGATATTAATTGTTGCTGAAGATGGGGGGCCTATTCTTAAAGGGGGGGGGGGGATTAATTGTCTGGCGATACTATGGCACCTGCGGTGCCAAGAAATATCTAGTTGATATATGAGTTTCATAACATAATTGATTAATAAACAATCTCTGGTTGTTTTTCTTCTTTAAATCCTCGAACATGGTAAACTTACAACTATTTCCTAACATTAATAATTATGATGTTTAGTCATATTGAATGACAGTCTTGTTATTTAAACTTTGAGTCTTCAAATACAGTTTGTATTTCTAGCCAAGTTAGGTTTTAGTCAACAAGATACTATCAAGATCGTTGAAATTACTTGAAATATTTCTGGTGAAAGTCTATGAAACCTGATATATATGTCACCTCCCACAAAGCAGTGGAAATATTTTTTCCAATGTTAATGCTGAGTGCAGTTACTTTGTTTTGATCAAATGGAACAACACATTTTCCCACAATCAGGACTCATGAATTTGTTTAATTGTGTATACTACATAAACAAGATAATCAGTCACGCATTTGGATCTAATTCATGGCACAGTGACCATCATATTTCCCAGGCGCAATTCACATCATTTGATCACTCACCAGATTTATAACAATAACAGACAACTTGTTTTCTGGATGTGTATCACATGCCTGTTTATAGTGTATACACTTTAATCAAGAGTAATTAGCTTGCTCAAGCAAAACAGGTTGGTTTGGGCAAATTGCCCAGTCATGGCCAGATGCGTGTTATTTGGGCATTTGCCAGCCTACTGACTGTGTCATCAGTACCAGGAATGCTCAGTAGAGATGTCAGTGTCAGCCCCACATGTGCAGCACATGTTGATACACTGATGGCAGCTCATGTTCATTCACTGATATTTGGACCATTTCTAGTTTTGCTCTCATGGAAAGGTGCTCCAGCGAATGAGGGTCATCTAACCCCCTCATGGAAACAAGTTTCATATGATGTATTACATCACCTCATGAAAGTACTGTGGGATTTTTGTAAAATTTATCACAGGGTTATGTCACCAGCCTAATAATTTTCATGCATAAACATCTATATTAAAAGTCCATGCTTCTTTTTAGAGATGATTATTAATTGAGAGATCTTACGCTCCCGAGGCAGCGGAAATCTTGCGCTTCTAAAGAAGCAACTGATTTTCACGCTGCCAGCTTTGACCGTTTATGATATATTTAGACACCAGATGGCGGTTGGTTGTCCACTGATATAAACGTGCGTACGATGTGACAAGCAGCCAATCAGATGCCAATAAACAAACACTCAACAGGCATCCTGGCTCCGCCCATTGCCGCGCTTCAAGCGCCGTTTGATGAGTTTCCGGTCGAATTTAAATTGCTCCCTGTGCATTCTCGCATCATCGACCGATTCGATTATGACATTATGACTGTGTTAGCGTAGCCATGTATCTGTTGTCTGCAGAACTGAAACCAGCCAGCGAGGTGTGCACGCAGCCTTTGTTGTTACGTTTCGTTTGAATTACAGCTCACCGGCCGAGCATCCTATGTGCCCAAGGCCCTAAGCAAACCACGTGAGGGGCAATTCTCTCTGAGCCTGTGGCCTGTTTAGACGGTTACGCTGGGGGATGAGCTGTCACTCAAAAAGAAATTAATATGATTGGCTTCGTGTATTCCTCGCTTGGCTTTGTCTTCCAGCACAAAGTTTCATCTGATTGGACAAAAATACAGTGCTTCCCTCTGGTGTTGCAAAGCAGGATACGAGGTCATAACAAACAGCGCCTTACGATATAGGAAGTAGCCCTATAGGTAAAGCGCTGTGTAAAGAGCGTAGAGAGATCTATGCAAAAAAAAACCACAGCTTCTCATGAACCTTGACCCTGGTGTTATACCACTGTTCTTAAGCTTTATATGCACCTCTTGTTATCATGTCAGGTGCTAATAGTGTTCCACAATACATCATATCATGCTGTTTATCAAGCAAACTCGGAATACATTTTGGGTAAATAAGTCTTTGATTATTACTTGTAAGTCTTTATTTCACTGAGACATCCTTAAGCAGTGAGGTCAAAGTTCAGCCCATGTCTGCATACTTAATCACAAAAAGAACGCAACATTACAACCATTCCAAGCAGTCCCCTTGAATCAGCTTTAGCATCTCATGTCAAATATTCTGAAGTTTATGGACAAATTCACTTGCTGATTGCAATTACACATATTTGAATAGTAATTTTGGGGACATTAATAAAAATTTTGAAAAGAAACCATGATACATGTCAGAGTAGTAGATAGATATCCAGTATCAAATGACTCCAGCGTTAGAAGAGTTTTTATGCCTGAACATTGAGCCTGGCAGCCCATTTTGCACATGTGTAGAAAATTTTGCAGTGTTTCAGGCCTAGACACTTGACTTGCCAAGTGATATGGTAACATATGACCTTTTGCCTGGTGCCAGTTGATAGTTCTGTTGTCAAAAACACTTTCTGTTTGTTTTGAAACCTGAAGGACATGCAAGGGTTTTCAGTACCTTGGTAGCTGATGTGAGACTGCTTAACAAGAAAGTCAGGATAATAATTGTCGTTTGGTCCTTCTTTTCATCTTTTTAAGCCAAGTACTCATTTTGGTTACTGTAGGTCTGCTTGACTGTGGTTTAGACCGTTGTTAGCATTCCAGCTGACAGCAATAATTGGCTAAACATAGGTGTTTGCTTGTGCAAATGAAACAGCTGTTACATTTCCTGTTTGCATTCATGTATGTATAAGGGTCGATTTAGAGCCACTTCTTGAAAACACAATATTTTACTTCACAAATGAAATTAAACAAGTGTCCCTAATGGGGACGCAAATCAAGGACTAAGATGGTGTTCAAAGTTGGTGCCTTGGAATGTTAATTAAACCTATATTATTCCTTTGGAACTTTTTCATTGAAAATATTTTGAAAAACGCCCCTGAACATAATGGTATTGCTGTCTTTGACTGTAAACACAATGAACAAAAACCATGGCTCCATGCTTAACATTGATTTACTGATACCTCCCAGGAAATCGCCTCGTGGAGTGATGTCATTGTCCTCTGTGACTTCACCAGTTGCTCTCCAGAAATGGCTTTATGGACACATGCTACATTCTGGTGTAAACAAATTTGCTGTAAAACCCAATAAAACACTCATGGGAGTTATCAACAGTCAGATTTACACCATATTAAACACTTGGATATTTTCACAATGCCAGCCTATTTGGTAAATTTCAATAACATCTGTTATACCACTGTTCTTAAGATATCTTGCAGACACACATGTACACAGAATCAAGTGAAACCATAACTCATGCTTCATGCAGGGATAAATATCATCAGTGAAACCAAGTTGATTCACAGAGCACTGGCTTGTTTGTTTGGGCTGAAATTGTTGTTTCTCTACTTTAAAAAATTCATGAATGACAATGCTAGCACATATTTTGCCACAAATCTCTGATTGGCTTTTTCTCTTGAGTGAGATGAATTTCAAGCAGTCACTGGAACATGTGCATTTGGAACTTGATCTTATTTTGTGCAAAAAAAAACTGTCAGTCCTTAGGTTAAAATGTTAAAAATAGAAGCAGACATCCCTGTTGGCTGACTTTGATTGTATGCAAATAAACAATCAGTCACTTGGTCATAATGCTAAAAACTTACACAGACATCCCTGGAAGCTGACTTTGATAATATGCAAATAAACTGTCAGTCACTAGCTGGATCAAAATGCTAAAAATAGAAGCAAATATCCCTTGAGGCTGACTTTAATCTTATGCAAATATAAACTGCCAATCACTTGGTCAGGATGCTAAAATAGAAGCAGACACCCTGTAGGCCGACATTTCTTTGATGCTAAAATGTCAGTCACTTGGTTAGGATGCTAAAAATAGAAGCAGACACCCACTGTAGGTTGACATTGATTTTATGCAAAAATGTCAGTTTCCTGGTCAGGATGCTAAAATAGAAGCAGACACCACTGTATGTTGACATTGATTTGATGCAAAAATGTCAGTCACTTGGTAAGATGCTAAAAATAGAAGCAGACACCACTGTAGGTTGACATTGATTTTATGAAAAAATGTCAGTTTCCTAGTCAGGATGCTAAAATAGAAGCAGATACCACTGTAGGTTTACATTGATTTTATGCAAAAATGTCAGTCACCTGGTCAGGATACTAAGAATAGAAGCAGACACCACTGTAGGTTGAAATTGATTTCATGCAAAAAGTCAGTCACTTGGTGAGAATGCTAAAATAGAAGCAGACACCACTGTAGGTTGACATTGATTTCATGCAAAAATGTCAGTCACTTGATCAGGATGCTAAAAATAGAAGCAGACACCACTGTAGGTTGAAATTGATTTTATGCAAAAATGTCAGTCACTTGGTTAGGATGCTAAAATAGAAGCAGACACCACTGTAGGATGAAATTGAATTCATGCAAAATGTCAGTCACTAGTTAGGATGCTAAAATAGAAGAAGACACCTGTGTAGGTTGACATTGGTTTTATGCTAAAAACCTGTTAACCACTTGGTCAAAATGCAGTTAAAATTTCCAATTTTGCAGTGTTTCAGGAGGGTTTGATTTTTGCAATCTCAACATATGGTAAATTATACAGAGGACCATATGCTTTATTGTATGAATCATTAAATATGCATGTAAAAATCTTTTACAATTTGAGAAGGGCCCTGGCAACATTAAATGTTCATATTAGGTAGATAATGTTAAAGGTCTGATATTTTTTTTCCTTATATCAATCTGTGATTTGTTAATTTATTAACAATATCAAACTTTTGCTTTGCAACACAACAGGCGATGATAAAGTTTTTGAAATGCCAGTGAGTCTTATAGTATGAATAAATGTTCACCAAGGTTTTATTTTTGTGATGATTTCCGATTAAAATTTGATCAAAAAGCTGACAAATGTAATATATATATATATATATATATATTTAAACCCCAGGTGTTTGTGTTCATGTACCGTTCAACAGAAGGGTCTATGGGTGTGACTAAACATACATTTTCATACTTGTGTATTCTGTAAGGTTTCTTGATTGCAGATATTGTTGTATTTTCTCTTCAGACCACAAACACTATCTAGTTATTCAACAGACTGATTAGTAATGGAATTAACAGTAGAAATAATTAATGTCATTTTCAAAAGAGACTTCTGTATACTTTATTGAATGTTTTGCTTTGCTGACAGTTGATGTGATGTCAGGAGGAGCTCTGATTGACTGGCCCTAATGAATTGTTTAAGATGTTACTACGACCAGAAGCAGTCAGTATTGATTTGTAAGATGGTTTCAAACAGTTGGCACTAGGGGGAGGAACTGGGCAAGCATGTGCTAAGAGATATTATGTGAATCAATACTCGGCATGGATCAGCCCACTGCCTGCCCAGCAGGGGGATACTAATAAGTTTATGCAAACTGCTGCTTGTAAGTCAGCATCCTTGTATTTTGGGTCCTTACTACAGCTGTTCTTAAACATGGCCTCAGCCCTGACATAATGCTGGATATATCAGAGCAACATGATGAACACTAGCAACCTCAGCAACTGTGCTGTTTGAAAGGATGCTGAACCAGCGCAGGTTCCTGGATAACCGAGCCACAGTGACTACACAGGTCGGCAATCACGGCTCAAGGTGGTATTTATCAGGGCCGGTCTCCTTTGGTATTCATGTTCTTCGGCTCAAGATTTACCTCTTACATGTAATCGGCTAGAGCGGTGTCATACATTTGTGGTTCTCCTGCTGTATTACATACAGGTACGCTGGTTCCACCTAAAATATTGCTATGGATTATTCTTAGCCTTCAGATGCTCCTTACAACAGCCTTTAGTGTTCTGGCATGCCTGTCATAGCTTGTCGTGGGACCAGTGTTGTCCTGAGGTTCGTGTGTATTCATTATCCCTGCTTCATATTTAATTTGCCTGATTTTATTGTGAATGATAGTATATATAAAGTCATGTAAGATATAGTCCACTCCTTTTGCTCTAATTCACTGTTTTGTAGAAAACATGTTTCCTTGTGTGTTCAGCTGTAGATTTGTAAAGAGCATAGTGGTGTAGTTACATCAGTTCAACTGGTACATCGTCGTGTCTCATATATGTATATGTAAAACCTAAATAATTCAAGAAGATCCTTAATTGTATACAATTAATCTACTCACAGCTTCCTACCTCATGCATCATGCTGCTGTGATCACCACCGCTGTTCTTTTTACCTCCCTGTGTTGTAACTTTTAAGAAAAAATCATAGTTCTCACCCACCCACCATGTGTGCTGGCACTTCATAGAACTAAAACCAACACTCAGGGGGTACCACATGTATTTATCATCACTGTCATTGTCAACTATATATCTTGCATACATACATCAAATTATAGAATACTGAAACAGGTGGGCTGTCAGTAATTTTTTTTTTTTTTTGCACCTGTAGGGCCTTTATATGCCTCCGTTAATATAGTATCATTGTTAGTAATGTATATTCCTTATGATATAACTTTTATTTTTTATAAGTAGTCTCTTATTTCTTTCCATTCACTTTTCAGTCAGTCAGTTTCAGCACCCTTAATCATAAATAGAAAACATTGACCTCAGAACCATTTCATGCAGTCCCTCTGGAGTCAAGTTTGTAATTGACTTCAGAATATTTTCAGATAAATGCACAGATTCACCAAACATTCACTGGTTGTTGTAGGTAAAATATAATTGAATATTACAATATTCATGAAGGGAATATTATCATGAAAAATAAAACCTTTATTAATAAGGTGTCACATCTGCACAGGTGAACAAAAATTTATTCTATAGCTTCAATGGCATCTTGTATATTGTGCCATATTATGCTTCTCATAAATGTAAATCTGTAATTTCATCATTACAAAATTTTATTTATGCCCATTAAACTTATAATACACAGTGTTAGTTGAACAGGTGAATAGATACAGGGAATAACTTAAGTTATTATGTTACCACTTAATCATTGTCTAAAATGAAATATTTTTAACTTTATGAATAAAAATTTTCTCTCTTTTATTAACTAAAAATAATAATTTGGATGCATTTACTTTGCATATATTGTGGTTCTTTATGTAAGAATCAGGGATTTCAGGAATGTGGGGTAAGCATGTGTGATTTCCAAAATCTCAACTTGGATGCTAGGTTATTTGGGTCCATGCATCCAACTAAACATTGGAAACCAGGCTGTTGGACCAAGAGGATCAAAGTTGTATCTTGTGGCAGTCACTAACCATTGCCAACTACCTCAAAAACAAGCTGGTTGAGCCAGTGTACACTAAGATATCAAATATCCAATAATGATGCAATATCTAATCATGTTGTGATGTTAAAATGACATGAAAAAAAAAAACCTTAAAAATTTGACACAGATCATTTTCCATTAGGACGTGCCATATTGTAATGTGATGTACCACAATTTTGGCTAAAGCATCCCAGTCACTCTGCTTTTTCTTCCTATTAAAAGTTGTGAAAAATTTAAAACTAAGGCTGGAACATTTGGAGTCATTGCATTGTGAACATAGATAACAAACCTACCAGGTATAACACTCTACAGACCTGTCATTTATATAAAATTGTGATAATATCCATCACATTTTGTAAATATATACTTTTTCCAAACATCTGTACAAAATGTTATTTTGTCACTATTATTATATCATTTGTATATAGTACAGCCCATACACAATGCTTAGAGTCAGACAAGGAGCTGAAGAGGATAAACACTTCCAGTTGAGGATATATTCTCTTTTTGACTCGCCATAGGTTCATGCCTGCATGTAGGTTATGGTTAAATCATATGATGAATCATATCACATGTATACTTACAAGTACTAGTGTTTCTTAAAGCAACAAAATTTTATTCAGTTTGAAACATAGCACAATGTGTCTTGTAGGTGGTGCATTTCATTAATTTCATTTCCAGCAGTTTTAGAACTTTACTGAATATTAAAACTTAATCTTGAAATTATATTTTATAAGTCCCATGTTGATAAAACCATCTGAGCCATGGAGAGTGCCTCTGTTAATTATAACTATTTTTACAATCCCTGTAAAATAAATAAAGTTTATTGTGAAGTACTGCACTTTCATTTTAGTTGTCAACAAATATTAAACCAGTGATTTTGATCTTGTAGAAATTTTGTGAACCATGGTGTGTAAAGTCAAATTTATTGATACATTGTATTTTTGTGAACCCTATAACTTATAAATTACTGTATATAAATTTTCCCCAAAATATTATACATCTGATGTTTCAACCAAGGTTGTGGATGAGTCTGAAAAATGATGACCTCAATGATTTGTGTACAGCTATATAGGAATTTTTAACCCCATAAGTATAACAAAATTTTCTTTAGATTTGATATAGTGAAACCCCAGTATAGCAGTCAGTCATGGGGCCAGACAAATTTATAACATGGTGTCCACCCAGAGAGGGTTGGGCATGGTTCTCTGTAGCTCTCTGTAGCCAGACGTCTGAGATCCATCCACAGGATGCAAATTTATATCCATGAAAAGTTCTACATCCATTTTATATTTGAATAAATTTTATTTTGAATTCTTTATTATTTTTTTGTTAAGTAGGTTGTTATATGAATTTTGTCATTAATGTAATTATTTGTCTGTCAGAAATTGTAAGCAGATTTTCTTGTTGGTTGGATGTATTTCCTATATGTCTTTCAAAAATCTGTATTGATCACTTTTTTTTCATCTCAAAAGAATCACAGATTCACAATATTTTTCTGAAATCACTTCTTAATACATTCTAAGTTCTTAATCATAGTTACTGGTATATTAACATCTTTCATAATTGTAAAGTGAATAAAGACAATAATCTGTGTGATATAACGAGCCCCTTGTGATTGTTAGTGGGTGACTTGTAATCAAGAGACTTACGTTATACTATCAGTGATTGGTTCATGTTTTTACCATGCAGTAAAATTTTAAAGTGGCTGACACATCAGCAAATACTAAATATTTTGGTTCATTCTGAACAATGACTAACTGCATCATTCACCAGTACGGTGCGTAATTAATTAAATCTTTGATCGCCTTCAGTCTCAAGCCGAACTGAGAACCGCTCTTGTAAAGTGTCAATATATGCTTCAGAAGAAGGGGTCCTATTTTAAAGGGGGGTTGCTCAATATCTGGAGATACTATGACATCTCTGAATATTGAATTTTCTTGACATTTCATGCAATAATACATCAAATATCTCACAGCACTGAACCTCCAAAGTCACATTCAGTTGAGTTACATTGAGAGCGGCTTTGAATTTAATATTCATATCAAGTCCTCCAACCCAGTATACCAGCCTCAAACTGCTGGTCCTGTTTAGAATGGTTCAAACCAAAATATAGTAGATCTAGTATGATCCAGATTGTATAATTTTGGTTTATGTCACAAGGTGTGTCTATCAGGGCCAGTTCCATAATCAGTGGACACTTTTATACCTTTCACTTTCTTTTAAAAATATCAGTTATAGACATGTGTTATAGAGGTTGCCAATATATGATTAAATTTAAGAAAAAGGCTATATGAGCAACATGAATGCATACAATTGACCTATCCACCACAGCCCAAATGCTCCCCCCTTTTAACTTATTATTATAATGAGCCTCCAAAACGCTCCTGCACATATGGACTTCCATGCCCATGGTAGCGAGCGCTGATAATAACATAATAATGACGTCACAAAGGGCGATGGCGCATGACGTCGTATTGACTGACGTCATCAGCTGGTATCACCTGACCATTGTTTACTATATCGCAGTCATATATGAACTGTGTTGCAATATATATTGGATTATTTGTCCCATACGAATTATGTGCCAGGTAAACCATTAATATTCACTCGGTAGTCGGAGGAATGGCTCCCGCAACCTATAGCCTAGAAACTTTTTATACTGTCTCATTCGTATAATAAAATACCCTGGAAAACATGACAACATGGGTACTGGTACTATTTACAGACTACACGTGTTCTGTTTGACAGAGCTCTGTCAATTTATGCAAAATTTTGTTTTTGTTAGATGATTGACACTTTACAATGTTAAAGGTCACCTGATTGGTTGCTCCTTAGTCCCATGCTTATGTTTATTCATTGAATGAATATGCGATTAAGGTCACATAGAGTTCATGGATAGGTCAATTATTGCTTCTTATACTGACAATGTTGATAATGAAAACAGTTATGTACACCATATACACTATAGCCAGTATTACTTATCTATGAATTATCATTAACCTCAATATATGTTAGGACCTTTATATTATTATGTCATAGACCACATTAGCTGAGCACCGTGACCATAGATTGTTTGTCAGTGACAATATATGACACAGAACTGTTGTCTAAGTTCAGATGTTATAATCCAAGTTGTACTCAAGAATTCTAAAGTGATCTTGTAGGATAAAGTGTGATATATAAAATACCTTGATTGCTGACTTTGCAGATGATGAAGACGAAGACCCCCATAGCCAACCAGACAAAAACGAGCTTCAGAACACTTTGCGCACCCTCAGTGCAAAGCTTGAAGACCTAAATACATGCAATGACCTCATCACGAAGCACGGTGCCGCACTACAGAGGGCTTTGAGTGAACTTGAGCAACTAGATCACCCTAGTGATGCTGCTTCCAAAATCAAGTCCGTCAATGAAAGGGCAACTCTCTTCCGAATAACATCCAATGCAATGATCAATGTAAGTGTACTAGTTAACTGTGAATTATCTGTAAAATATAATGCAGTAATGTGTATAGACTTAGTCAGGATTTTCTTTTACAGTCCAATTAGTCCATTAACCATTCATCCAATCTGTTAGCGGGGTATGGTTATCAGGGCTATAAAATAATAATTTTGCAACCAGACAGATTTAGGTCACAACATATTTTGAAAAACCTTGAATATCTGACCTTTGATACCTGATCTCTCTTAGCTATTGATGTAATTTTAGTGATTTAAAATTCAGACCCTCTTACCTTTCAATCTGCTGGAGGAATATGTTGTTTCTATTTGTAAAACTAAAAATGAAATAATTCCAGTCATTTTCTCTGTTTTTTGTAAAACTAGACGAAAAGAGGTCTGCAGCCTCTGATTGATCACTGGAAACCCTGCCCCCCTTTCCTACACACTCCAATTAATGTGAACTTACTGTATATTCTGTTGAATGTTGAGTTAACACGAAAATATAGCTTTTTCCCTTTAAAATAAATCTGTACCTGCCAAAATATTGCCTTGAAACCGTTTGCTTACTCCTCTAAACAAGCGTAAAAGCAGTGGACCTGGCAGCAATCACAGGTGTCAACAGAAACAGTGCGTGGGGCCATGTGCAGCACGGAGCCACAATCGGAAGATGCCCTGAATGACTAGGCAAAAATATATAATACATGTTCCCCCTAATGGTAAACAGAAACACGTGCCTGTGTTTACCAACACGCAGAGCCATAACAAGGTGTTAAACAGCCGTATGTGAGGAAATGAGACTGTGTGTGGGATGGTTCTTAAAGGAAACTTTTGTATAAAGCAAAACTGAACTGAAAGTGTGAAAGAATAGGCATTATATTGATCCTGATTGTGTCCCTTTAGTAGTTGATGCAGTCTAAACTATTTCATTTTAATCCAGGCATGTGCAGACTATTTGGATGTGGCTCAAACACAAGGAAAGAAATGGCAAAAGATGCTGCAGTTCGAACATGACCAGCGTCTCCGGCTAGAGGAGATGGTGGAAACCTTGGCTAAGCAGCACTCATCATTGGAAAAACAGGCTCGCAAATCTCTTGCTCCGGGGAGTAACAACAAAGTTAACTCTACTAGAACAGATATTGGTGGTATGTCTGAACATTTAGTATCTTGAATCTTGCATTAACACCATACTTCTAGCTTGCATCACCGCCTTTCAATTAAATGGACCAGGAGTTATCTCATTTGCCACCTTTCCTTAGTAAAGGTTTGGCCGGGGTTTATAGTCTGATATCACTGATGATGAGAGTCTCATCCAACGTTTACACTTGCCTTCCTAGTCTGTCAGGCCTGTTCATTCATGTAGCTTTTCTCAGCTCCAGTGTTAACATACAACCCTAGCAGCCATAACAGGCACTAAAAGGTTATTCTTTCCACATTTGCTTTCTGCCCATGACCAGTACCCATTCTCACCTACGTTAAGAGAGCACACCCTTGTAGTTATGACTTCGGCTAGGAGTCTTTGCACAGATGATGGCAAAATGGGGCCTCAACCCACAACCTTAGGTCACAAGTCCGCCGCCCCTACCATTACGCAACCTCACACCATGCTTTGTAGCTGTAAGCCAAATTATTATCAATTATAATTAATGTAAAATCTGCCTACTATCATTATCTTATGGGCTCAGCTACACTAGTCACTCAGAACTCTCTGAGCCTTTTGTTGGACAAAACATTTCATGGATAATTCTGCATTGAAGGCCTGAGACAAATGATATTTGACATAGTAATGGTTATATAGTTTAAGATCAATTTTGAATGAAAGTTTCTCAATAAGTGCTGGAAGTTCTTTTGTTATTAAATTTTTTGGGGGGATGGAGGTAACCACCTCCAATTTTTTTACGCCCACTTACCTAAGTCTTAATCTAAGTATGTACATCTGCAGAGTTCCATTTTGGTTGGGGACTACTTGACAGGGCGGTAGCCTTTTAACCCTATCATGTAATTTTTAGCTCAGCTGACTATAAGTCATCTGAGCTATAGTCGTGGTCCATTGTCCGTCGTCCGTCCGTCCGTAGATGTGGCACGTTTTGAACCCGTAAGACCTAGTAATAAAAAATTAGGCATAGTGTTAGATGTCCCAAAGATCTCCTACCAAGCCGAAAACTGGGTCTTTGCGACTTTGTTCCTTTGAGAAATTAAGGAAAAACCTCAATTTTTTATTAAAAACCTATTTTCACACTTCAGGGCTGCCTAATATCAAAACCACTCATCTGTTTTTCCTCATATTTACCATAAATATTCCTCTATATAGTTCCTATGTACATGCCTGAAATTATGTCTGTATTATATAATTTAAAAAAGTTATGGGCCAGAACATAATGCACTTAACACAAAACATGTTAAAGCTATGGACTTTTTTTCAAGTAATATAACTTTAATTAATCAAAATTAAATTGTATACCCAAAATTAGATCAAAATCTTTTAAATTTTTTAAAATATTAACAAAAATAAAAAATTGGTACCTTAAATTTTGCCTAACTTTGACCATGGCACTTTTTTTCCTGTAAGTACTGTGGATTTAATTTTCTCAGCATGTTTTTGTTAGCATTTTGTCTGTTAACACCAAAAATTTGAAACCAGTTGATCAAAAACTGTAGATTTTATTCAAGTTTTCAAGCACCATGTAACATATTGTTTACATCAGGCTAGTGTTATGCAGTTTGCAAGAGCTCAGCTCCCCAGCTTAAGCTCTCAGTTCCTTAAATTTGGCATACAATTAGATGTCTCCAAAATCCCCTACCATGCCAAGAATTTGGTCACTAGGACTTAATACCTTTGAGATATTAATGAAAAACTTCATTTTTCAATTAAAAACCCTTTGTTACACTTCAATACTGCCTAATATCAAAACCACTGATCTGACTTTAATCATATATATTATACATGTTTTTCTATACATTCTCTGTGCACATGCCAGAAATGATGTCAGTATTGCGTAATTGTTTTAAGTTATGGGCCCAAACATAATGCACTTTGTAAAAAATCAAGAAATATATTTACTCCCTTAACAAGGGGCTTGCTGAAGCTAGAGATTTTTTGTCAGGGATGTAACATTATTTAATCAAGATTCAATTGAATACTCAAAATTAGTTCTGAATTTTAAAAATTTTATAAGTTATTAGTATAAATATAAAATTAGTACCTTAAATTTTGCCTAACTTTGACCATTTCACGTTTGTTTCTTGTGAGCTCTGTTTATATAATTTTCATATCATGCACACATAAGGATTTCAGCTTTTTAGTTTTGAAAGCTGAAAGAAATTGGCCAAAAATTGTAGCTTTTATTAATATTTTTATGAGACCATGTCAGACCTTGGCTCTCTCCAGCCACTCTTGAGTCACCTGTATGTTGACCTTGTTGAACTTTCAGCAAATTATGCACGCTTGAGGCGAGGCATATACTGGGGCAGCAAGGCAGCTTATGGCCAGCCACAGTTGATCCAGGTGTCCAACCCAACTCATCTAGTAGTTTTAACCAACAACATAACAATAAACAATAAATTGATCAATTTTTATTGGTTTTTAATAACAAATTAAAGAAAAATAAAAAAGGAATTTGTTAGTTTATAATAATAGGGAATTAACTTGCAGTTACTGATGATATAAGAATCTTGTATCGATGGATAGAATGTCACGTATTCCAAATAACACCATGCAGTCACCTATGGCATTTTTCAGTTCAATTTTAATAATAAAAAAAGTAAATCATATTATTCATTACTAATCATTAGGGATCAGATGAAGGAAATTAATGATAGACAAAGATGCAGTTGATAATATTAATCTAGATTCCTACTGTGTCTAGTGTGTACATTGATGTGAAATTAGTCCAAAATGAATATATTACATTTATTTTTTTAAATATAAATAAAAGCCATAAAACCAGGTACTTATGATCATTATTTAAATGTGTGAATTTTGTACATTCTGGATTCTCAACACCATTGTTTGGTGAAAACTGAATATTTCATTTTAAAAATCATACGATTCTCTTATTATTTTTAATAAAAATTATATCTAGGACAATATTTGTAATTTTTTTAATAAATAGTTAAACTCTTATATTATATGTTCTGCTTATAAGTTATATGGCCAAGTCAAAATCTGTATGACAATAGTACTCCATTTGTTAATAAAATAAATGAAATCAATCCTCTTCCCTGTCTCCAAAGGTACTATCAAAATCATACATAAGCTAAACAACAACAACTCATAATACAGCTTATACTTATTACCACACAAAACCAGCATGTGCCTCATTTCTAAATCATATTTTTTTATCATATATAACAGCTGAGTGCCGTGACCCATAGGTCCCTTGTTGTATCCTGGTGTCACCCAGGCCTGGTGTCTACCGCACCTGCGGGTCCTGGGTGTGTAATCAGCCCCACTGCTGTGTCATAACACCAAATAACCCCCCAGGGACACACTTGTTTGTGAGTGATACATGGCTGTGGGGCACAGCCTTTCCATAATAAGCCTGCAGAATAATAAGCCTGGGTTGGGGCCAACTGTGAAAATCTCAAGGCCCCGGCTGAGATTTGAACACACGACCTCCCAGCTTTGAGTCCTGTGCTGTAGCCCTGAGCCACAGAAGCTGGTCCTTGTTTATTAACATAATCCTCTGCCTGTGATGGTTGTCAAATGTAAAGAATTCACATATATTGAAAATGTAAACCATGCTTCATAGGGACAGTTTTCCTCTACAATGATTAAGAACACCATAAGCTACTTTTGATGAGAAATCCATTAAATTTTAAATCTTCAAGATACAAAGAGCATTGATACCTGTATTGACTATATGTCCATGTTTGACTGCAGGTGGCGGCCAGTCTGAAGAAAGTGAAGATGATTTCTTTGATGCTGAGGAACCTATAGAGGAATTCAAAGTGTGCTTGCCCCCAGATAAATCACACAAGTAAGTGCAGGATTATCAAAAAAAAACTATAAAATGACAAAGAACTTTGCTTCTGAATGATCATTATTACTGAATCAATTAAAACAAGGTTTGGGTATTCAGTAAAACCTCAAACCTATGACCACCATCGGGACCTTGATACATGGTCTTTGTTTTGAGGTGATTGCTGATTGAGGTGGTCATAAGGGTAGGCTTTACTCTATTATGTATTAGCAGGCTTCCACCGCCAGTGTTAAAATACTCTTTTTTTTTTAGCTGTAACTAGAGAACAAACCAAATAAATAAATTTCAGGTGAAAGGTAATAGGTGAACTGTTATCCTAATATTTTGCACTTTTTATATCAACTGAAAAAGGTCCATTTTGACAAAAATCACACAAAATCTTTGGTATCTCAGGAGTGATAGCATGTATCCCATCAAGAGTTTGCATGCTCAAAGATCTCATTGGTAATGCTATGCTTTAAACACAGCACATGACTTCCCAGCAACCTTCCACTCACATGCTCATGATGCTGTGAGAAATGGAAGGATTCTTCAGGGTTGGCAAGCTGTCAAACACCACTCAATATGACGTTGGGTTGGGTAAAATCTGATCGACTCAGCATGTAAACAAAGGTGACTTCGCCCATGCATAGCTGGTAAAACATAATCTTATTGGCTCAGCGTGTAAACAAAAATGGCTACACCCATACAAAGCTTGTTGAGCGGCACAGCAAGAGAGGAAGTTTGTAAACAGTGGGGAAAAATTAACTGACCTCAGGTGACACCAGCAAGTTATTATATAGACTGTCCTGAAAGAATACGATTACATCCTGTGTATTCCAACAGGGGATGTTTTAAATATTGCCGAGGAGGGAATTCCACAGAGACAGACTCTCTGGTAGCCAAACCTGATTGACAACTGTGGTTTCATGCAGCGGTTAGTTGAGCGAATAGTTGAGCATAGTGTAACTGCTGCTTATGTATGGAGCATATGGTATGGTAATGCCCCACACTATCATTTCTCAGTTATCGTTCAGTGTAACATCCATAACTGCTGCTTTACAACAATTTCAGTTTCTTCATTCCGAAACTACTTAGCCTTGATTCAGGTAATGAAGCCTCATAAATTTGGGAAACTAACCTATACTGTGAGAGTGGCCTTGCCCATGAAAATATCTATTTTGCCTGAAAATCAAGTGTTTTAATCACACAAACTTAGGATATCTGAGGTTATGCCATGTAGTGGGCAGCCCTAAAGTCTTGAACACTCTCAGATCTTGGATAGCTTTATATAGTATGGAACACTATTGGTGTCACACATTCATTTCTCCACTTTTGAATAATATACTTCTCTTGCATCAGATATCAGAGGAGTCCCTGCATGTATTGCCATCTAAGTATACATGCGCATGTGTATGCTCACAGATCTTTGATCACATTCATCATATATTAAAGACTAGGGCTCCATTACAATAATTTCTCTATTTTTGTGTGAAACATCTGCCTTTGCTTAACAGCACACAACATATCTCCTTTCATATCTCATAAGTGGTGGGGTGGATTGCTGTCAGAGTTTCAAGTTTGTCTTTCACTTTTACCATGGGGCCAAAAATCTCAAAAATTACTCTGACCGATATTTAAAAAAAAAAAAATAGGTTTATCTGATGTTCCCTGTTGTGGATGATTTTCCAACTTATCAAAATTTGTTCAAGTGTATATAACTAATAAAATATTTTGTGATATCTCAGTTAATGAAAATTTATCATGATTTTATTTCAGTTTTGAGGGAAAATTTCTTATCAGACACTATGATACTGAACTAACTATAATGTAAATCTGGACAAAAAACTTTGCGTGTATATCTGATTTCTTTTTGTATTATAGACGCACTGGTAGTGGAGTAAGCATGGACAGCATGGGAGCCAATCTTGGTCCAAATGCAAACAATTATGACAGCAGTGATTCAGACTCTTCTGATACAAGAGAAGCTAAGGTGATAAGTACCAAGTTATTGAAAGGGGTAAGTACCAATCTACTGACAATAGTTGGCAACAGTGTACTAAAAGGAGTAAGTACCAATCTACTAAAAATAGTTTGCAACAGCCTACTCAAAAAGTACTACCAATATACCATTTTTCAACAATATACTATAAGGAGTACATATAAATTTACTGAGAATAGTTAGCAACAGTGTATTAAAAGGAGTAAGTACCAATCTACTGAAAATATTTGGCACTACTGTATTAAAAGGAGTAAGTACCAATCTACTGAAAATATTTGGCACTACTGTACTAAAAGGAGTAAGAACGGATTTACTGAAAGTGGTTATCAGCATTGTACTTTAAGGAGTAAGAATTGATCTACTGACAGTAGTTACACCAGTCTACTGAAAGAAGTAGGTATTACTGAGAGGAATAGAACAAGCAATTAAAAGTAGTAGGTACCAATCTGCTAAAAGGAGTAAATAATAATCTGCTAATTGTAGTTAAAGCCAGTCTACTGATTGGAAATCAAACCTTTGTTAGAATGGATATTTTTTTTCAGAAAAAAGAAGAAACAAACAAAAGGCAATCTAGTCAAGATAGTGGAAAAGGTGTGGTGGCTGCAAATAATACTGAAATTGTCAAGAGGAAACGGCGCACTACGATCCCAGAGAAACCAAATTACAGCATCAACCTGTGGAGCATCATGAAGAATTGTATTGGAAAGGAACTCACCAAAATACCTATGCCAGTATGTACCGATCACCTAATTTTGAGCAATTTAAGTATTAAAAACTGACCACTTTCTGAGACAAACACACAATTGTCACATTCAGTGATGTAGGACTCGAGTAGTCCAAAGTTGAGTCCACTTTTTAGGGACTCGGACTTTAACTCAGATGGCCTAGACTTGCACTAGCACTTGGATGGTATGGACTTGGACTACATCACTGATCACATTTATACTGTGGAAGTGGTTTTGTTAGCGGGGTCTTAATTTTAGCACTTGGATGGAATGGACTTGGACTACATCACTAATCACATTTATACTGTGGAAGTGGTTTTGTTAGCGGGGTCTTAATTTTAGCACTTGGATGGTATGGACTTGGACTACATCACTGATCACATTTATACTGTGGAAGTGGTTTTGTTAGCGGGGTCTTAATTTTAGCACTTGGATGGTATGGACTTGGACTACATCACTGATCACATTTATACTATGGAAGTGGTTTTGTTAGCGGGGTCTTAATTTTAGCGCTTGTAGGGGGAGCCAGATTTGCTCAAAAAGAAGAACACTTGTAAATTTGATGTGATCGTTTGGAAGATAACAGTGTTCTCGCCTGACACACAGTCACGTGGGCCTGGAAATCATGATCTCTTGAGTTGAGGCTTCTTCAACCAAAATGTTAGAGTAGTCATGTTGTCATAACAGTTCATAGCAAGTGATTTCTTGCATGTAAGCAGTCACATGTAGGTTGTTAGGTGGGATGTAGATTACATTACAAACTCGTCTTTTATAAATGTTTTATAATTTGATACATAATTAATAACCTTGCATACAGATTTGTGCAAAAAATCGAACTGCTCTATTGCTATAAAATGAAAAAGGCGCGAAAATTCAGACACGCCAAATTAACCTCTTCCACAGTATGTTAACTAGATGTCAAAAGAAAAAGAAATAACCACACAACAGATGGAACAGTTATGATCATGCATATACTGTGGAAGTGGTTAATTTGGCGTGTCTGAATTTTTGCACATTTTTCATTTTATAGCATTAGCGCAGTTCGAATTTTCATGCAAATCTGTTTGTAAGGTAATAAATTGTGTATCAAATTATTAAAATATGTACAAAAACAGTTTGTAACATATTCTACATCCCACCTAACAACCTTCGGGTGACCGATTACATGCCACGGGCGACTGGTCGAGTACTGTGGAGTACAGCAAGGTGTGAACAATACGTAATTTATCAGGACTAATCACGATTGATGATGCAAAGGTACTGCAACCAGCTACATTGTTTGACATCTGAGTAAGTTGTAGAATTTCTCTACAACAACAACTTTAATTATACTAACCAGACGCAGCCAACTGTCAGAACAACAAACGGAACTGACAACAATCGCAGGTTGCTCTCAGCTCAGTTGTACTTCAAAGCTATGGGAAGGGCTAATGGTGTCTTAAAAGGCTACTTATTGTTTCACAGGTGTTTCTACAAACCACTATAAATTAGAGGGGTCTTTCTTGAGAAATCACTTGCTATGTACTCTTATGAGAAACAGGACTACTCTGATATTCTGGTTGAAGAAGCCTCAACTCAAGCGACCATGCATGGAGGGATTACCAGCCCCACATGACTTTGTGTCAGGCGAGAATGCTGTAACCTTCTGAACAATCGCATCAAATTTACGCTTGTTCTTATTTTAGTGCAAATCTAGCTCCTGCTAAAAGCTCGAAAATTAAAACCCCGCTAACAGAACCACTTCCACAGTATATTTTCACTGTTCTAAGAGACATCATAGGAGAAACTGGAAACATGAAAACCTTGAAGGTGGACACAATTTATACTGTAGTCTGTAGACATGAAGGATTGAAGTCTCGAGATCTATAACTTTGTGGCCCCAATTCATAAAGGTACCAGAAACATCTACTCTCCTTAGTAATCATCACTTGTACTTCAGCCGTGTGATTATATGCATGAAAACTCGCTCAAATGATTACTTTCAATGGGTCCTGC
Organism: Sipunculus nudus; assembly: GCA_026874595.1. Classification (NCBI taxonomy): domain Eukaryota; kingdom Metazoa; phylum Annelida; class Sipuncula; order Golfingiida; family Sipunculidae; genus Sipunculus; species Sipunculus nudus. Next base: position 52,919,418 of record CM049312.1, read on the forward strand.
TTATGTGCATATATGCATGAAAAATCGTCACAGGAGTGATTTTCAGGCATAGGGTCTGCGTGAACTCTAGAATTTGGGGTAAAATGAAATCCTCCACCATTTTTTAGGAAGACCTGTTAGATCCATTGTACCACTATACAAGTCTACCAGTTCATGCATATACCTGTGTATGCACACATGGAAACACAGCTTAATATGAGTATTACAGTCATTTTTAATTCTCAGGTGAACGATTGTCTTTCTCATTAATCAGCAATTACATGAAATAACATGAATATTCACATTTTACTTTTTTAATTTACAGGTGAATTTTAGTGAACCCCTGTCTTTCTTACAACGTTTAACAGAAGACTTTGAGTATTCGGACATCTTAGATCGCGCTGCCAAGTGCGACAATGCAGCAGAACAGCTAGCACATGTGGCAGCATTCACCATATCTTCCTATGCAACAACTACATCACGTACAGGCAAGCCTTTCAACCCCCTACTTGGTGAAACCTTTGAGTGTGATAGACGTGATGATATGGGCTGGAGATCAGTCGCTGAGCAGGTAACTCATATTACTGTTCATATTGTTACTCAGAAGAAAAGGGTGAGGGTTTTGTAATCATGCCTGTCTGTATTTATATCTCCCTTCTGCCAGATGCTGTTTCTGCTCAAAATGAACCTTTTCCAGTTAATGCAGTGTGGGACGGCTGGGATCATGGGTCTGAACTGTCTCAATTCAAAATCAAAGTTTGTAACATTTCATGGAAAATTTCATTCTGATAACATATCATATGTGTATGCTTACAAAATATTATTTATTTTGTTAAATCCTTAACACAAAAAAACCCATGTCCATTATAATCCTAATAGTGAAAATACAACAATGTAATATTTTTTATTACAGGTAAGCCACCATCCCCCAATGGTTGCCATGCATACAGAGGGCCAAGGCTGGGTTTCTTGGCAAGAGTTTACAATGTCATCAAAATTCAGGGGGAAATATCTTCAAATCATACCATTAGGTGAGTGTCAATCTTTTATTAGCTCAGCTTTGTGAAAATAATCTAAGATTTATAAGGGTAGTCACAGACCAAGGATTGCCCTGAACTTTTGTTTGTCCAAAGATCTTTAGAGCTTTATCTAATACACAAGACTTGTGGCACCACCTACAATCCTTCCTTTTATCATTTTGCAGCCCATGAGTGCATTTTGGCAGTTAAATTAAAAACTATTGACAGATTCCTTTGAAATTTTGCATATGGATAGAAATTGGTCAGATGATAAAGCATTATTAAATTATGGTCATAAACTTGATTAGAAGAGTGACCCTGACTTATGACAGGGTTTTTTGACAGAGTTGAGCTCCATGACCAAGGCATCACTTGTTTCAAGACTCCAATGTCACAAATTTGTTCTTCTACAAATATGCTATGTTTCTAGGAACTGTATATAAAAGCTTCTGTAGAAAGATATTGCCAATAGCAAACAAATAAGTTTTAAAAAAATGTTTGTTTTCCTCCACAGGCATCGCTCACTTGCTCTTTCCAAAAACTGGCAATCACTATACATGGCGCAAGGTGACAACAACGGTTCATAACATCATTGTCGGCCGTCTCTGGGTGGACAATCATGGTGAGATGGATATCCGCAACCACAAGACGGATGATAACTGCCACCTCAAATATTCAGCTTACAGTTACTTCTCCAGAGATCCGCCAAGGAAGGTAACTTGTTTGTCTTGAAATTCCTCATTCAGTAAATACCTACAGTGCCCTCTGGTTAAATCATACAGAACAAAAATAATGACCAGCAAATGAAAAATAATAAAAATAAGAGAAAAACCACATACTGTTGGATTGTTTGATGTAAACATATCATGTGACAATTGAAGGGACAAGGATCTCTGAGCATGTAATAATCAGAGAGACAACAATATCTCATGGTGTAATAATTAAAGAGACAGCAGCATCTCATGGTGTTATAATCAGAGAGACCACATTATCTCTTGGTGTAATAATCAGAGAGACAATAATATCTCATCTCTTCAAATGTCTTGATTACTTTTGAATTTATTGAAAGTGCTTAATTCATGTCATAGGGATTAGGGAAACAAAAGTTAAAAAAAAGCAGGTTATTTAAGGATGTTGGAAGTTAATATTATTGAGCTGATGATAGTTAAAGTTATACCCAGTGAATATGGAAAGCTCAAGTGAGAAATCATAGCTCTTGGATTGATGATACTGATGATGCCTGATGTATATCAATGAGACATTTTATTTCCTCAGGTGACAGGAGTTGTGACAGATGCATCAGGAACAGCGCAGTACGTGGTGCAGGGCAGCTGGGATGATAGGATAGAGGGTGCTCAAGTGTTAAACATGTCTGAGACAAACAGAGGCAAGACGGTGTATGAAACTGGACCGCAGAAGACTTTGTGGCAGAGAAAATACCCTGTGTAAGTTATAAAATCTTATTTAAAAATTTCTAAGGGATTTTTGGATTTCAAAATTAGCATAGCTAACTAGAAGCTTTCCAGTAGAAGTAATGATTTTGTTGTTTGTTCTGTTGATGGACAGTTTTATAGCGGTAACAGGTGGCTCATTCAGATTTGACAGAAAGTAAAATCTCCTACCATTAATTAAACTATGCCACTCTTTCCTTAATCTTGTGAGACATGATTAAAAAAAGGTAAACCAATAGCAATTAGCACACTAAATTTCAGGAAAATCTGATCTTTAGTGTGACATTTTGCTGAAAATTTTCAAAGAGTGAAATTTCCAGATGTTGGGTAATGTTGAAAATCCCTTATCCAGCTTTTCCTCTAACATTCAGGTAACCAGGATTAATGCTCTGTGTCATAACCCATATGTACACTTTGGATTCTTTCTCCCACAGTTCATTAAATATAAAGTTTGAACACAAAACTTATCTGAATCAGAGATTAATATTGCATTTACATGGTGCAGCAAAACGGATTCAGAGTTTACAGCGGTATTTCTTCCAGTCTCTTTACCTAACAATATCCTGATGGATATGTTTATATCTGTATATCTGTATATGGGTCTGTTACAACGGAAGACTCGAGTTACAAACAAATCTCTAGGGAATGAACAAAAAACGGTAAACTCTAGTTCAGAATCCAAATGGACTTATATGAAACATCTAAACAACTGAACATCACCCCTACACTCAGAATCATTGTAACGAACTGGAGTAATGGCGGTCAGGTCCAAGTTTCCTCAGTTGTTTGACCTTTTGTGAAACCCAGTCAACAGTGACCAGGTAATTAACTTTGCATACATAAAAGGGTAGCCTTTCACACTCAGGCCATAGTTGAGTGGTTATGTCACCACTGTTTGCTCCCCCATCTTGTTTGAGTGCTTGAGTATTTGATTGTTTCGGTCAATTAAACTACTCAGGGTTCATCATACTCCTTATCATTAATTTTGATCATCAAAGGAAAACGGCCATGACGCTTATCCAAACAAAAGTCAATAAAGGCCATGAACTGTAAAAATAATGGGCAGAATATGCAACAAATTCATTCCGTATAGTGAAGCTACAAATGATCAACAAGACTGCAGTTTCAAATGGATCATCCGCCAACAAAGAGATGTCTCCTTGCAATTTCTGCATCACAGAAAATCAACAATCTCAGATATCCTGACCTTCAAATCCATGGCTTATTTAGAGGAATGTGTGAAGTGACAAGGATCCTGGTACACCAATATGAAGAACAGATGTTCTGATATGTCCACGAAAACCATGTGGATGGACAGTCATGCATAAGGGGGTTCTTCATGCAGCTGAGAATGCAGTTCTGCACAACAGCTTTTAATTACGCGGGGTATATAGATATTAAAAATGTTCCACTAGTGAAATAAGCAGTTCCTTCCTTGCTATGAATGTGACATCTGTCGAATATCTGACAGCTGCAACACTTCTAAGGACGGATATAAGATCGTTTGAAATTGCCCTACACCCTGAAAATTTGCATTTTCTGTAATACCTCATTAATGGCCCTCTTGTATGCATGGAAGCAAGTCGGCTGTATTTGGAAAAGGGCCGTCTTGGGCTATGCATTAAGTCAAAATGAACCAATGACATGATGTGTCATCACTGTAACTGTGGTTACCAATTCTGGTACATGTGTACCAATATTTGCACTGTCACCTGAACCATCCTTGGGAACTAGCAGGAGTGAAAACAAACAATTAATGAACATTTGACGTTCATTTAACAAAAGGTTCAATGCAAGTATGGTGGCTACTTGGTGATCATTTTTGGAGGCGTATTTCTTTTGTATAATGGTGGAAAATAAAGAGAGCATATTCACATTGGCGATGTGAAATTAGATTATGGTGGAGTGCCAATGTACTTCTTAAGAAAAAGATACCCAGAAATATCATTCTGGATATTTAATACAACAAAAATTCAATACAACATTGAACAAACTAATTCCCATGGGACAAACATGTTCATTTTAATGAGACTTCACAAATATCCAGCTTCACCTGATGGCTATAATATGTAATTCACTGGTAATAATATACTCCAATATCCTCTTGATACATATCTTAATATGTGATTCTATTTCTGGTAGAATTTTTTGGGGCTGTATTCAGAGATATTCAGTAAGCAGAATGAATAAGCACCAAGTTGCCAAGAAATCACTTCTTTTCAGATTAATCAACAGTCTATTCAGAATTTAATACAGAATATAATTGGGTAGGGTTATGTGATTATGCCACTTAGTTTTTTTTTAATTAATTTTTTTTAACTTATTTTTAGCTTAGCTGACTATAAGTCATCTGAGCTATAGTCGTGGTCCATTGTCCGTCATCTGTCCGTCCGTCTGTAGATGTGGCACGTTTTGAAACCGTAAGACCTAGGAATCCAAAATTCGGCATAGTGCTAGATGTCACCAAGATGTCCTACCAAGCGGAAAACTGGGTCTTTGCGACTTTGTTCCTTTGAGAAATTAAGGAAAAACCTCAAATTTTATTAAAAACCTATTTTCACACTTCAGGGCTGCCTAATATCAAAACCACTCATCTGTTTTTCCTCATATTTACCATAAATATTCCTCTATATAGTTCCTATGTACATGCCTGAAATTATGTCTGTATTATATAATTTAAGAAAGTTTTGGGCCAGAACATAATGCATTTTGTAAAAAATCAGGAAAGATATTTGATCACTTAACACAAAACTTGTTAAAGCTATGGACTTTTTTTCAAGAAATATAACTTTAATTCATCAAAATTAAATTGTATACCCAAAATTAAATCGAAATCTTCTAAATATTTTAAGATATTAACAAAAATAAAAAATTGGTACCTTAAATTTTGCCTAACTTTGACCATGGCACGTTTTTTTCCTGTAAGTACTGTTGATTTAATTTTCTCAGCATGTTTTTGTTAGCATTTTGTCTGTTAACACCAAAAATTTGAAACCAGTTGATCAAAAACTGTAGATTTTTTTCAAAGTTTCAAGCACCATGTAACATATTGTTTACATCAGGCTAGTGTTATGCAGTTTGCAAGAGCTCAGCTCCCCAGCTTAAGCTCTCAGTTCCTATAATTTGGCATACAATTAGATGTCTCCAAAATTTCCTACCATGCCAAGAATTTGGTCACTCGGACTTAATACCTTTGAGATATTAATGAAAAACTTCATTTTTCAATTAAAAACCCATTGTTACACTTTAATACTGCCTAATATCAAAACCACTGATCTGTCTTTAATCATATATAATATAAATGTTTTTCTATACATTCTCTGTGCACATGCCACAAATGATGTCAGTATTGCTTAATTGTTTTAAGTTATGGGCCCAAACATAATGCACTTTGTAAAAAATCAAGCTAGAGATTTTTTGTCAGGGATGTATCATTATTTAATCAAGATTCAATTGAATACCCAAAATTAGTTCTGAATTTTTTAAATTTTATAAGTTATTAGTATAAAAATAAAATTAGTACCTTACATTTTGCCCAACTTTGACCATTTCACTTTTGTTTCATGTGAGCTCTGTTTATATAATTTTCATATCATGCACACATAAGGGTTTCAGCTTTTTAGTTTAGAAAGCTGAAAGAAATTGGCCAAAAATTGTAGCTTTTATTAATGTTTTTATGAGACCATGTCAGACCTTGGCTCTCTCCAGCCACTCTTGAGTCACCTGTTATTGACCTTGTTGAACTTTTGGCAAATTATGCACGCTTGAGGCGAGGCATATACTGGGGCAGCAAGGCAGCTTATGGCCAGCCACAGTTGATCCAGGTGTCCAACCCAACTCATCTAGTAGTTTTAACCAACAACATAACAATAAACAATAAATTTTAAATAAATCAATTTTTATTGGTTTTTAATAACAAATTAAAGAAAAATAAAAAGGAATTTGTTAGTTTATAATAATAGGGAATTAACTTGCAGTTACTGATGATATAAGAATCTTGTATCGATGGATAGAATGTCACGTATTCCAAATAACACCATGCAGTCACCTATGGCATTTTTCAGTTCAATTTTAATAATAAAAAAGTAAATCATATTATTCATTACTAATCATTAGGGATCATATGAAGGAAATTTATGATAGACAAAGATGCAGTTGATAATATTAATCTAGATTCCTACTGTGTCTAGTGTGTACATTGATGTGAAATTAGTCCAAAATAAATATATCACATTTATTTTTTTTTAATATAAATAATAGCCATAAAACCAGGTACTTATGATCATTATTTAAATGTGTGAATTTTGTACATTCTGGATTCTCAACACCATTGTTTTGTGAAAACTGAATAAATACCAGACATGGAATACTCTGCAATTGTATTTAAATACGAATATGAATATGTACTCCATTATAAAATTTCTTGCATAAAGAATGGGAATTCAGGTAAAAATGAAAGTATATGAATACCAGTGCAAATACTTTCCAAATGTATTCATGAATGCATTCATGAATATATTCTTTAATATTATTTTAATAATCATTTCAGTTATATTTCACTTTAAAAATCATACGATTCTCTTATTATTTTTAATAAAAATTATATCTGGGACAATATTTGTAATTTTTTTAATAAATAGTAAAACTCTTATATTATATGTTCTGCTTATAAGTTATATGGCCAAGTCAAAATCTGTGTGACAATAGTACTCCATTTGTTAATAAAATAAATGAGATCAATTCTCTTCTCTGTCTCCAAAGGTACTATCAAAATCATACATAAGCTTAACAACAACAACTAATAATACAGCTTATACTTATTACCACACAAAACCAGCATGTGCCTCATTTGTAAATCATATTTTTATGCCCCCGCCACAAAGTGGCCGGGGCATATAGTTTTACCCATGTCCGTCATTCCGTCATTCCGAAATCAAACAGTTGTACGGACTTTTTTCGCAATGCCTGCAGATATTGGCCTGATTTTTGGTGTGTGGGCAGATAATGACCAGTTACAGATCGAGTTCGCGTTTCGTCCCGGTTGACCTACTTTTGAGCGTTTTACGGCTCCTAAACTTAGAAAATTTCATGAAAAATAGAAATTTTCATGACAAATACACATGTACGGACTTTTTTTCGCAATGCCTGCAGATATTGGCCTGATTTTTGGTGTGTGGGCAGATAATGACCAGTTACAGATCGAGTTCGCGTTTCGTCCCGGTTGACCTACTTTTGAGCGTTTTACGGCTCCTAAACTTAGAAAATTTCATGAAAAATAGAAATTTTCATGACAAATACACATGTACGGACTTTTTTTCGCAATGCCTGCAGATATTGGCCTGATTTTTGGTGTGTGGGCAGATAATGACCAGTTACAGATCGAGTTCCCGTTTCGTCCCGATTGACCTACTTTTGGGCGTTTTACGGCTCCTAAACTTAGAAAATTTCATGAAAAATAGAAATTTTCATGACAAATACACATGTACGGACTTTTTTCGCAATGCCTGTAGATATTGGCCTGATTTTTGGTGTGTGGGCAGATAATGACCAGTTACAGATCGAGTTTGCGTTTCGTCCTGGTTGACCTACTTTTGAGCATTTTACGATTCCTAAACTTAGAAAATTTCATGAAAAATAGAAATTTTCATGACAAATACACATGTACGGACTTTTTTCGCAATGCCTGTAGATATTGGCCTGATTTTTGGTGTGTGGGCAGATAATGACCAGTTACAGATCGAGTTTGCGTTTCGTCCTGGTTGACCTACTTTTGAGCGTTTGACGGCTCCTAAACTTAGAAAATTTCATGAAAAATAGAAATTTTCATGACAAATACACATGTACGGACTTTTTTTCGCAATGCCTGTAGATATTGGCCTGATTTTTGGTGTGTGGGCAGATAATGACCAGTTACAGATCGAGTTTGCGTTTCGTCCCGGTTGACCTACTTTTGAGCCTTTTACGGCTCCTAAACTTAGAAAATTTCATGAAAAATAGAAATTTCCATGACAAATACACATGTACAGTTGTTTTTAGCCCTCAGCTCATAGGCTGATGGGCTATTGTCGTCACCCAAGGTGTCCGTCTGTCCATCTGTCTGTCCGGTGTATGTCCATCCGTCCGTCCGTTCCGTGTCTGTTAACTTTTACCTTGTGAGCGGGATATCTCTAAAAGGATTCACCGTTGGAATTTTATTTCATCAGTGAAGATGTATATCGATAAAATCTCGGTCAAGTTCGAAGATGGGTGACCTTGACCCATTTTTCTACATTTTAGAGCTGATTATAGAAAAACACTCAGAAGTTTATATCTCAGGAACCATTGTGTGGATTTTCACAAAACTTACTATGATCATTGGGACTGATGGTCTGTATGTGCTGCACAATTTTGGTGGCGCAACCTGCAATTTCTGATTTTTTAATGAAATTTTATCTGATTTTTCAATTTTGGCCTTTTGTGCAGGATATCTCCAAAGGTATTCAACACAGGAACTTCATTTCTTCAGTGTTATTGCATTATATTTACAAAATCTTGGTCAAGTTCAAGATGGGTGATCTTGACCTACTTTTCAAGCTCACAGAGCTTAGTATAGAAAAAAACTTAGGAGCTTATTTCTCAGGAAGCATTTGGTGGATTGTTATGAAACATGGTATATACCTCTCCAATTTAAATTTATAAATGATTATCAACTTTTGCTAATATTCTAGTTTCGCAATGCAATGCTTACAGATACTGGCCTAATGTTTGGTCTGTGGGGCATAATGACCACTAACAGATCGAGTTCGTGTTTCGTCCCAGTTAACCTATTTTTCACCATATGACAGATCCTGAACATAGAAAATTTCATGAAAGACAGAAATTTTCATGAAAAATGCACATATATGGACTTTTTTTCACAATGCCTGCAGATACTGGCCTGATTTTTGGTGTGTTGCTTGATAATGACCCTTTACAGATCAAGTTTGCATTTTGCCCTTGTTGACCTACTTTTAACCATACAACACTTCCTGAACTTAAAAAATTTTACAAAATTTAACAAATGTTTCTAATTTGCCCCAGGCGGGGGCATTCGTGTCGTTCCGACACATCTAGTTTTATCATATATAACAGCTGAGCGCCGTGACCCATAGGTCCCTTGTTTTATAATGGTTTTACTTACTCTCCATTCCTCCGTTTACTTTTAGTGTTGCTGTGATAACTTACCAAGGCTTTGATGGATTTTCACGAAACTCATACCATAACTACATACCAATAGATTATCTCACCTAATTTTGATTATGGGCAAAATCCACACATATTTAATAAGATCAGAGGTAAATAGGCTTTGTGGTGTCGCCACAATAACTAACCACAATATAATAGATTTTGATAAAACTCAACAGAAATGTTAATCAATAAAATATCTTGCTTAAGTTCGATTTCCAGCAAAATCCACGCATAATTAATAAGGTTAGAGGTCACCACACTTCAGAGGCACCATGGTGACTTAACAAAAATTCTATGGATTTTCATGAAAATCATTATACATATTTACCAATAGTTTCTCACCTCAATTAAATTCTCAGCAAAATTCATGCATATTAAATGAGGTCACCAGGCTGTTTTGTACAGGCCAATTGTGGTGTCACCATGATAACATTCGAGGAATATAATGGATTTCGATAAAACTCCATAGAAATATTAATCAATATAATATCTCACATAAACTCTGTTTCTAGAATAATCCATGCATATTTAATGAGGTCAGAGGTCACCACACTTTGGTTGCACCACCATGACTTACCGAAAATCTTTTCATATAACTCATGATGAGTATTAACCAATACAGTTTCTCACCTGAATTATTTTTTCAGCATATTCATGCAAATTTAATGAGGTCAGAGGTCACAAAATATGCAACAGGCATATTATGCACCATTTGCGGTGCTCTTGTTGATTAATTTTAAAAAAAATTTATTTACAGGCCACACCTTGCAAAATGCTACCACTTCACCCAAATGGCTGTTGAGTTGAATCAGATGGAGGAGGGAGTAGCCCCAACAGATTCTCGCAATCGTCCGGATCAGCGTCGGATGGAGGAAGGCCGATGGGATGAGGCAAATAAAGTTAAAGTACAACTAGAGGAGAAGCAGAGGTCAGCAAGAAGAAAGCGTGAGAGTGAAGCTGCAGATGCTGCCAGCAAAGGTGAGACCAAATCATATGTGTTGCATTTATGTGGTTCTCTGGCTTTCAGCTAACATGTATACACGTATTATTTGTGAGATTTAACCATTTGTATTGTTTGATTTAATTGTATTGTAAACAAATATTGTTTTTTGGGATGAAATCATATATGTAGAGGTTGTTTGATAAAACCATAGATAAATCATTTGTGGGATTAAATCATGTATGTATTATTTGTTGTATTAAATCATACATGTATTATTTATTGGATTAAATCATACATTTATTGTATCCACCAAAACAAAATTTTGCGGATACTATGTTTTTGACCAAGTTCCTCCGCCGCCGCCGCCGCTGCATTCGTTTCCAGAATAGAACTCTGAGACCACTGGACAGATTTTTCCAAAACTTTACACGATTATTAGGTCACGTGAACTGGTGCCAAAATATTTTGCATTGACCTCTGACCTTTCCTCTCTCCAGTGCATCCATCTGTGCGTGTGTTTTACATTTAATCCACATAACTTCTGATTCGTTTGACTAATCAGGATAAAAAATTTGCACAAATGTAACCCTTGGAGAGCTTTTTAACATGCATAAAAAATGGTGGCGCCACCTGCATTTTTGCACAGCGTCCATCTGTTCATCTGCCTTTGGATAAAATCACTCATATCTCTGCACTGAATGGACTTATCCACCTGAAATTTGCATGTATGTTCATCCTGGATAGCTTTCTGGATGTTATGACAGGTGGCGCCATCTACATTCGCGTTTACACTGCAGACATCCAAGCCAATATCTTGGGAACCGTCTGACCGATTGGGCCAAAATTTCGCACATGTATAGATCTGACATAGCTCTTTATCATACGCAAAACTGGTGTTGCACCTGCAACCATTTTTGCACAGTGTTTGTCTGCCGTGGGATAAAATCACTCATATCTCGGCAGTGGTTTGACTTATCTGCCCTAAATTTTGCAATTGTATACAACTTGGATAACTTTCTGGATTTTGTGGCCGGTGGCGCCACCTTCATACACATTTCTGCTGCAGGCTTCCATGCTTATATGCAACACACCTCTCTCTATTTCTCCTCGCCACTCAATCCATGCCTCACTTCACCTGTCCCACTCTGGTTTCGCGTCATCCATGCTTATATGCAAAACATCCTGTCTATTTCCCCTGAGCCACTCAATCCATGCCTCACTTCACCTGTCCTACTCTAATATTAGCGGATACACATAGTCGCTTGTTGACTACTCGTATTCTAGTTATTTGTAGGATTAAATCATACATTATTATTTGTACGATTAAACCATACATGTATAATTTGTATGATTAAATCATAATAACTATTTGTAGGAGTAAATCATACATTATCATTTGTAGGGTTAAATCATACATATATTAATTGTAGGATTAAATCATACATGTATTATTTGTAGGATTAAATCATACATTTATTATCTAAGGGATTCAAGCATGCATGTTTTATCTGTGGGATTAAAGCATACATGTATTATCTATGGGATTAAAACTTACATGTATGCATACAATCTAGCTCTAGTGATTATATTTTTTTCAGTGATTAGTATTACATATCCTGTGTTACTGTGTTTCAGGGTTGGAATATGTGGGGTACTCACCCAAATGGTTTCGCAAAGACATTGATCCACAGACTGGTAATCCAATCCATTTATTTACTGATGAATACTGGCAATGTAAGGACAAACGGGAGTGGTCCAGATGCCCGGACATTTACTTGGATCCAAATGTTTGACAGATCAGCCCAAGCCTGGACACGATCTCAATGGTCAAGCATGAAAAAGTGCATTTACATATTCAGGCAGTTTGTCTGGATTGTGATCAGATGAGTATGTCATCTCTGCCTAAATGCTTTTCTGACAAACGGATGTATAAAGGATGATGAAATCCTTAAAATTCTGGGTTAAGCAGATGAAGAAGACACTAACCAGATCATACATGCTTTGGAATGGGTGTCAGCGACATATTTATGACAAAAAGAAAATCTGATTTTTCACCATAGCTTGACAGCACCAACTGCCTATTTAGACAGGAGAACTTTGTTTGTGGTCAGAGACATATACATAACTTAAGTAGGTGCCTTCTTTGCATGTAAATATAAATTACAGACACTTAACTCCATTATGTCATAAATCATAAAGCATTTGGCACAAATACTAGTGGTTATATCACTACCATGATGTAAATAAACAAAGGATTACTGCTAAAGCAGCAGCTATACATTTGCATACACTACGGTATATCCTTTGGTGGGCTTATTATTGGCCATCAGGTTAAGAAACAATTTTTTTTGTCAATATTTTATTATATTATTATAAGAAGTATTTCTTAGAAATGCATATCTTTTGACCTTTTATGTAATGTCCTGAAAATTTGCTATCCTAGTTACAGGAGGGAAACATTGTGATCGAAATATTGAAATGCTATTTAAGGAAAGTTGGTATTATTCCCTGGATGTTTTTTTTTTTTATGAACAAAATTTCCAACTATTGATGGCCAAGACTATTCACTGTGTGAGTATATTTAACATTGTTCCAGGGGTTATTATCTGTATATAGAGTATGAAATACTAGTCTGATATAAGAAAATGTGCATACAGTAATGAGTAACATACAAGTCAAATATATAAGAAATATGCATACATTAACATACAGATCAATAATATAAGAAAATATGTATACAGTAAAAAACAAGTCAAATACATAGGAAAATAAGCTTTCAGTAACATAAAAGTCAAATAAGATTTGCATGAAGTTACATACAAATCAAGTATATTAGAAAATTTGCATACAGTGATATATGTCAAGATATTCATACAATCACATACAATTCCAGTCAGATATTACACAGACAGTAACATGCTGTATAGATCAAACATAACAGAACAATGAATTCCTACCTTCTTTTTACCTCTTCCTCAAGCTTACAGGTGTGGCTAGATTTTATTATGGACCACTGCACCACAGTTTCAGGTTCACAGAGTATTCAATACTAACTTGTTCAGACAATGCTTCCTGATTGATTGGAGAAGTTTGATACACATACATTTATATGAAGGGTGATTATTAGCCTGAGGGACGCTAAAAACAACAAGAATTGTTTACTGAATGTGTTTTCTACAGTAAAAATGTTAAGTTAGATTGCACAACATATCTACTAACTAAAACAGCCAACTGTGTATAAAAACCATTATTTGATCAGAAATTAGCCAAATCTATTTTATTATGCTTCAATAACTGTTTATGTCATGTAAAACACTTCAAAGATTCCTGATTAGAGAAGGCTATACCATGTAGTAATCTGTGCTTAGGTGATGGTGACTGATGTTGCCTGCAGATCAGTATAAAGCTGTTTCCATGAGCGCGAATGCGGAATGGACGTGGATATGAGTGGTGGGCTGTTCGCCGGGTGTTTCCATATAAGCAACGTGATACACGATTTATTGTCTTTTCTACATTACAGAAATTTAGATTTCATTCGGTGAATTTTGTATAACTAATCAAAGTGGATATTCTAGAATTAATGGCATGTTTGAGTCTGGATATAACTGAAAGTAAGGTATTTGTCGCTCAATGTATTTAAAGTCACTTACCCTCAAAATCCAACATTTCCATTGTCACACATTTAAACCCTTTGAACATCACTGAAAGAGAGCGGTGGCATTGTATAAACAGTAGGGTGCTTTCATATATAAAAAGTATCAATCTCTACACATCCCCATCATTAAACATCTGTCTATGTCTGTAGCATTCTGGCTGTACTTCAGGTACCTGCTGTGAACACAGGGATACCCTCCCTTTGTGATGTTTATAGAAAATTCCCATGTGAATGCAGCATGACAGGCCTCTGAATCATTATCCTGCGCAATTCAGAAACTGACGAGCATATGGAAACAAACCAGTGATATTACCATAGAAGCCTTTTTATTGTACTCCCGTTCACGGTAGCATTTGCACTTATGAAAACGCAGCTCAACAAGCCAAATTGTAATAAATTTACCTTGGTGGACAAGTGTGATATGCAACAGGCATTTAAGATTTGTCTTATTTCAGGGATTTAATGAAGAGAAACTACAGGTGTATTGATCATGAATAATAAACTTAATTGCAGGTTTTATTTGAATTCAGTTTGGATTTCGTGACACAAACTGTATTTCATTTTATTGCTTGGAGTGAAAGAATAAGGACCTAAAGAATATCTCTTAAACTGTCAAATATACGATTAAGGTGAATGCTAGAGTACTTGCGAGATATTCTGACTTAAAGCCGTACTGGTTATCGTGTACATACAGACAGGAAGTAGGGTGTGCAGAAAAGTTGAGTTGCTTCCACAGGACCTTCGAAGGAAACTATTGATCTTCGAGGGATACGTAATTGGTTTGATTGTTGTGGGGGCAAATCATCTTTTTCTATGCATTATTTATTCTGTCTAGTAATAAAGACTTGATCATATATTCTCCTTTCTTTTGATTATTAATTTCACAGGCTTCCATGTCAGAGGGATGACTACAGTTTAGAGTGGTAAAAATACATACTCTTATCATATACAGTGAAATCTCTCTGCTATCACCCACTATCACCCAACTGTCACAACCAGCCCTGCTAAGACAACCACCTCCCCCCCCCCCCCCCCCCCCGACTAACATACACTGTAAATCAACACAACAACTTTTATTTTAAATTTCAGAATATTCTACCTAATTTGAGGCCTAATTTGAACCTGTGCAATGGGATATCCATAAGGTATAATGCTTCTATGCTAGACGGTTACTTATCAAGTACATGTGTGATATGTATTTGTTTTATGCAAGTACTAAACATTTTGAACCCAAGTGCAAGCACAAATTATACAGACGTGACTGCTGAAATACTGGCATGGGTGGACACAACACAAAAATGATTGTAGGTGGCCCACCACCATGTACGAGAAAGCAATCAAAGATGTTTGGACATGCAAAATTTCAGGCAGATTCTTCCAACCACTTTTGGGCTATGTGCTCAGATGCATGAAACAATTGGCACAGCAAGTTGTTATGATGAAGCTATCAGAGATGTATACATTCCCCCAGTTTCAGGTTGATATATCAAATCCCTCCTGAGAATTAAGCAAGGACATGCAGTGCAAAAATCATTGTAGGTGGCACCACCAGTCTTGTATACGATGAAGCTATTCAATATGTATACTGAATATGCACAATATCAGGCTGATATATTAAGTCCCTCTTGAGAAATAAGCAAGTACATAAACTGTGCAAAGTTCATTGTTGGTGGCCATCAAAGATGCATGGACTAGTCAAAATGTCAGGCCAATACATTGAACATCTCTTGAGTCATGTGCACTGGGCTGACCAAGCTCAGATAAGGAAGATAGTTGCCCAAAGTGAACCAGAACAAACTGCAGCAACTGCACTGAGTGAACTCTTGAACTGTTCCCTAATCTGACACAGCGGGCAGTTTGCCAGAGCTATAAATAGATCCAGACTGACCTTTGGCCTGTTGCCAAATATGAAATAGTTGGCAGTCTGCCAAGCTGTTTATAGATACAGACACATTCTTGGCCTGTAGGTAAATCTGTTTACACATGCTGAAAGACTTTGGCTACAAGCTGTTTTTCAAGCTGACATATAAGATTTTTTTTTATCAAAAAGTTGAGAATAATAAAAGATAGTCCTTTCATTATTAAAGGTAAAATAATTCTGCCAAAAATAATTTTAAGTAAACTGTAACAAAAGCCACCTTAGATTCATTTTTGTGCAATGCAACAGAAGTTGAAACAACAGTTTTGCAGAAGAAGACTTGCAGCCCGGAGTTTGAAATATGCTTAAAGCCTTTCTAATGGCCATAAGACCACTTCAGCTTTTCATTACTCTGCCAAAAATCAATTCTATTCTTACCAAATCTATTCTTATAATGTTAAAATAACCTTGCCCTCGCATATTTCTTGTGAAAAATTAAACGATTCAGCTTGACTTTTTCATCATTAAACATTTTCAAATTGAAAGAGGCTTAAATTATTAGGATTTTGCCGGGAAAAAAACAGGTCAAAGTAGGTGGTGCCACAAAAACTGCAATTTAAAAGAGGAGTCTTGTGACCAACATTTGTTCAAACCTTGGTGAGGCTTGCTCTGTTGTTTCTGAGACGTAAGTATGCTTACTTGGCCCTAATGACTCAGTCCAAAATTCATCATAACCAAACCATTTGAACAAACCCGAGAGATCTTGTCTCTTGGATCATTTCTGTGAAATATTGAACAATATGATTGAATGATTTCAGAGAATCAGATTTTCAAACGCTTTTAGCTTTTGCCCCGTAAAATGTAAGTTAATACATAAGGCCCCACTAAAAGCTCAATCCAACAACATTTGATATGTGAAAGACTTTTGCATAAAACTTGGAGATGCTAGCTCCTGCCATTCCTGAGAGAGTATTGGTAAATGTACTGATGACATGACCCCAGTTCAAAAATGATCAATGCAGGTGGCGCCACCAATACCCCAATTTCAAATGTGAGTCATGTTACCAACATTTGTATAAAATTTGGTGATGATAGCTTTGATATTGTAATTTTAGTATCCTTTTTTTTGCCAAATGACTTAAGTTCAGCTTCCTAGGTAACTATGCAAAAATTCAAACTGGAACAATTCGAACATACTCGAGAGAGATTGTTTCAGGGAATATTTGAGTGAAATTTGAACAATTTGGCTGGACAGTTTCAGAGAAGAAGATTTTTAAAGTTTTTTAAGCTTTTTCCCTATAAAATCTATGGAAATGCAGATCGCTAATAAAAAAAAAACAGTTTTTAAATGACTGATTTTTTGCATAAAATTTGGTGATGTTTGCTCCTGCCATTTGACATAGTATGGGATTGACATACGGATGCCGTACAACACCACACCAACGCAAAAGCTCACAGGTTCGCTAAAAATTTTATCTGTGGTACAGATCTGGTTTGTCCCCGCCTGTTGTGGAAGAAGCCATTCATGCATGAGGTGTGTAAATGCTGCGAGTATGGTGACTGTGCCTCAAATTCTTTTCAAGATATTGCCTTAACATCATTTAAGCATGTTCACCTGTTTGACCTTGAAAAATGCATCAGGGTCATCCATATTCAAACTTGACCTAGCCCTTTTTTTGGCAACTGTGACTCAAACTCTTTAGCATCATTTTAGCATTATCGCCGCAGTGACCTAAATATAGGCGGCATATTGATACGTAGGTATTGATGAGTATGAAATTGTTGCAAAAAATATTTTGTTACCTGACCACTGTAACATGTGAGCAAGCAGTTTGTGAACATATGATCTGTACTATTTATTACCATGATCATTGGTTGGCTTTTTTTATGAACTGCTGACAGTTCAGCAGTTAACACATTTGTTCAATTTGATCTATTTTTAGTTCACTCTGTGAACTTGTGCCATGGCGCAGCGTCTGCCATCCAATTTGAACTGTCCACCCTCCACCATCTGTTACCAAATATCTCAACAGCCACAGCAGCTGTCTTCATGAAACTTTGCAGAATCACCAACATACATGGAATAAATATGCAAAAATAAGCTTTTGGTGGCGCCACCTTTGTTTACCTAGTTTCTGCGGACCAAAATAGTCTTTTTAGCGAACCTGTGAGCTTATGCGATGGTGTGGTGTCGTCCGGCGTCCGTCGTCCGTACGTTAACCCATACTAACATGAAAACGGCAAGGGTTAGCATCACAAAATTTTATGCAATAAATTAGTCATCTGAAAAACTCTATCGGATTTTGCTTATTTTTTGGCTAACTGCATTTTCTTAGATTTTATAGGGAAAAAGCTAAAAAAGCTTTAAAAATCTTCTTCTCCGAACCTGTTCAGCCAAATTGTCCAATATTTCACAGAAATGATCCCTGGAACATTCTCTCTCAAGTTTGTTCGAATGGTTTAAGTTCGGTGATTTTTGGCTGAGTTACAGCTAGTTGAACTTAGTCATCTGTCCAAAAAAGCATACTAAAATTACAATCTTAGAAACGGCTGGAGCTATAATCACCAAATTTTATGCCAATGTTTTTCACATGAGTCATATCTTAAATTGAGGTATTGGTGGCGCCACCTGCATCTGCCTTTTTTGTACGGGGGTCATCAGTGCCCGTATCATACTGACAGCTACAAATAACTTCTTCTCTGAAACGATATGGCCAAATTGTTTAATATCGCACAGAAATGATCCTAGGATAGTGCTTTCTGAGTTTAGTTCAAATGGTCTCAGTTCAGTGAATTTTGGCTAAGTTATGGGAAGCTGAATTTAGTCATATACCATAACAGCCCATTTTAGCTAAGTGGCTACAAATATCTTCTTCTCAAAAACCACTGGGCCAAAGTCTTAAATCTCACACGTTAATTATCCTTAGATGTTGATAATTCAAGTTTGTTCAAATTGTTTTGGTTCAGTGATTTTTGGCTGAGTTATGGGTAGCTTAACTTAGCCATTTTGCTGTATTTTCCCATATGAGTTATAAACCTGCAAAACATTTTTAGACTGACGCCACTGAGGCCAATTTGTTTAATATTTTACAAGAATAGTCCCCTAAATAATTCTTATAATGATTATCTTTTATGGTTCCAAAGAATGAATTATGGCTGAATTATAAAGATTGAATTAAGTCATTTTACCATATATGGTAGCTGTGTAAAGCAGATTCATCTAGCCTAGCACCAGTTTATCAGCATCCCTTACATCATGCCTCTAGACCTTCAGATTTCAGGTTATCTATGGTTAATATTGACAAGAATGTTTTTTAAAAGCTTTTAAGAAATGTAGATTTATGATTTTAGATATTTCTTCATACCAGGCAATGTTAACAATCACAGGTATACGGCTCTCTGTGGGTATAGAAAGACGGCTATACATAGATTATAAATAATTGGTATCCATACTCAACTTAATTCAAGATTTTGCCATCAGTGAGATGTATCTGTATTATAATTTTGCATTCAATATGCATCTGTAGTAATTTTTAGTGAGCCTGTGAGCTAATTTGATGTTGTGGCGGCGTCCATAGTCCATCTTCTGTAAATTAACCCATACTATTCGAAAACGACTTGAGCTAGCATCATGAAATGTAATGTAAAAAAATAGCCATCTGAAAAACTCTGCATTTTCTTAGATTTTAATGAGAAAAAAATTTAAAAACCTTTAAAAATCTTCTCCGACGAAACGGTCAAGCCAAATTGTTCAGTATTTCACAGAAATGATCTTTTATATCATATCTTACAAGTTTGTTCGAATGGTTCAAGTATGATATAAAAGATTAAAAAGTATTTCAGCCAAAGTCTTTCAGTATGTGTAAACAGATTTACCAACAGGCCAAGATTGTGTCTGTAATTTTAAATAGGTTGAGAAACTGCCAACTGTTTCAGATTTGGCAACAGATCAAGAGTTCATTCAGTGCAGCCAAATATAGTTCAAGAGTTCAATCAGTGCAGCCAAGCACAAGGCATGTGATCACCTCATGGGTGACATGTGAACACCTCATGGGCACCATGTGATAACCTCATAGGTAGCATGTGATCAACTCATGAGTATCATGTGATCACCTCATGTGTGTCATGCCCCTCAGGGCTGCATGTCAAGCCAATCTGAGAGCTTATGCAATGGTGTGGCTACTATTTCAGATTAGGCAGCAGGTCAAAAGTTCACTCAGTGCAGCCAGGTATAGGTCAAGAGTTCACTCTGTGCAGTAGCTGCATTCTATTTATAGCAGTGGTAGACTGCCCACTGCATCAGATTTGACACCAAAGTTCAGCCTGGATCTATTTATAGCTTTGGCAGACTGCCAACTGTGTCAGATTATGCAACAGGTCAAGAGTTCACTCAGTGCAGCCAGGTACAGGTCAAAAGTTTACTCAGTCTAGCCAGGTGCAGGTCATGAGTTCACTCAGTGTAGTAGCCTGAGCAAGCAATTTGTCACAGTTCACTCGGGGCAACTCCCTTTCTCACCTAAGCCTGGTCAGCCCCATGCATCAGACTCAAGGTAAGTTTGATGTATTGGCCTAATAGAATGACCTGTCTATGTGTCTTTGATGGCTTTCTCGCTCACAAGACAGATGTCGCCACCTACAATTACTTTTGCACAGTTTGTGTCCCTGCGTTTTCCCAGGAGGGGTTTGATATATCAGTCTGAAATTGGGCATATGTATATATCTCTGATAGCTTTGTTGTATACAAGACTGGTGGTGCCAGCTACAATCATTTTTGTGTTGTGTGCACCCATGCCAGAATTTCAGCAGTGATCTTTGTGTAATTGTTTCAAATTCAAAATAGTTAGTACTTGCATTGTTCATATACATGAAAAGTAATGGTCCAGCATTGAAGCATTATACCGGGTGGTTCCCAATTCACAGGTTCGCATTAGGCCTGTAGGCCTTGTTTCAGTTATTAAGTAAAAATATTTTAGCCTTCATATCATAGGCAAAAGTTCCTCAGAGGAAGGGGAATAATTGTATCTGCCGCTGCGTTCATTTCCGGAGAACTCCTCTGAGACTACTGGACAGATTTTTCCGAAACTAACACCAATTATCGGGTCACATGTGAACTGGTGCCTCACCAATTTGCATTGACCTCTGACCTTACCTCTGCCGAGCGTCCATTTGTGCATCTGTTTCCATACATAAACCCACATATCTCGGAAACCATTTGACCGATCAGGAAAAAAATTCTGTACAAATGTAGCACTTGGATAGCTTTATAACATACACAAACTAGGGACCCATGGGTCTCGACACTCAGCTGCATTAGTCTATAAGGATATATGTTTCTTAGGTTTTCCAAATATTGGTCCTGTGATCAGTTTGAAGCCAACCTGTCTACCCAAACTGGAGTTATCGTCCATAAACTAATTTGTGACCTTAACCTTTGACCTTATGACCCCAATATCAAAAGGAAACTTCCCCTATTGGCAGGTGCACCACATGTTGATGATGGAAGGATTGGGATGAAAAGTTTGGCTTAAAATGCATCCACAATCTTTCTAAAGTAGTGGGTCCTGTGACCTTGACCTTTGATCTCATGACCACAGAATCAACAGTTCTTACTTTAGTAGTGGGTCATATATAAGTCAAGTTTGAAACCAATATTTCAAACCAAACTGGTGTTATCATCTGGAAACTAATATGTGGATTGATGGTCCCCATGACCTTGACCTTTGACCTGACCCGAAAATCCATAAGTTACTTCCACTATTGGCAGGTGAGCGACATCTGGAAGATAAAAGGTTTGGGACAGAAAGTTTGGCTGAAAATACATCAACAATCTTTATAAAGAAGTGGGTCCTGTGACCTTGACCTTTGGCCTTATGACCCCAAAATCAAAAGAGTTCTTACTTTATTGGTGGGTCATATATAAGTCAAAACTGAAACTAATATGTCAATCCAAACTGGAGTTATCATCCAGAAATAAATATGTGGACAGATGGGCCCCTGTGACCATGACCATTGACCTTGTGACCCCCAAATCAATCAGGTTCTTCCCCTATTGGCAGCTCAGCTATATGTACAAAATGGAAGGTTTGGGATGAAAAGTTTGGCTTAAAATGCATCCACAATCTTTCTAAAAAATAAGTGGGTACTGTGACCTTGACCTCATGACCCCAAAATGGAACGGAATCTTCCCCTGTTGGCAGGTTAGCAATATCTTGAAGATGGAAGGTTTGGGATGAAAAGTTTGGCTTCAAATGCATATGCATTCTTTTTAAAGAAATGAGTCCTGTGACCTTGACCTTTGACCGTTGGACCCCAGAATAGACACGGTTCTTACTTTAGTGGTGAGTCATATATAAGTTAAGTTTGAAACGAATATATAAAACTAAAATGGAGTTATCATCTGGAAACTAATTCGTAAACAGATGACCCCTGTGACCTTGACCTTTGACCATGTGACCCCAAATTCATTTATGCTCTCCCCATACTGGCAAGTCAGCTAAATGCGCAAAGTGGAAGGTTTGGGATGAAAAGTTTGGCTTAAAATGCATCCACAATCTTTCTAAATAAGTTGGTACTGTGCCCTTATTTTGACTTCATGACCCCAAAGTTGAACAGAATCTTCCTCTGTTGGCAGGTTAGCAATATCTTGAAGATGGAAGGTTTGGGATGAAAAGTTTGGCTTCAAATGCATATGCATTCTTTTTAAAGAAATGGGTCCTTTGACCTTGACCTTTGACCTCGTGACCCCAAAATCATATAGGTTCTTGCTTTAGTGGTGGGCCACATGTAAGTCAAGTTTGAAATCCATGTGTCAATACAACCTGGAGTTATCACCTGGAAACAAATTTGTGTGGATGGATTGACAGACAGACAGACAGACAGGGTGATTACTATATGGCATCCACTTGTGATCAATAAACACACCAGGATTTGGGACATTAGATGTAATTACAGCTGAGAAACTGACATGATTGTTGTCATTTTCTAGTGAATAAAATGGAAAAAAATATTCGTAAAAAAACAAAAAATACAGGTGGCGCCACCACTTTTTGAGAACTGACAAAACTAGTCATGGTCAATATTCAAGGCAAGATTCATGACAATCCATGCATTAATTATCAAGATATTGGAGGTATATATTATATTTTTGATTATTCTGGGGGAAATTTCAAGCCCTATAGCTCGGAGGATAAAGGTCAAAGTGACCTAATTTCAGGTTTCTAAGGAGATTTTTATTGACCTCCAGGGATATTCACTTAGAAGTTTCTAGGACCAGCAGTTACGATTTGTGCCCTGCTAACGGACGGCCGGACGGACGACGGACAAAGCGCCATTCCTATACCTCAGTTGACTTAGAGTCAGCTGAGCTAAAAATGGTGGCGCCACCTGCAACCATGTTTGCCATCTGTTCATCTGCCTTGGGTTAAAATCACTCATATCTCTGCAATGGTATGACTAATTCACCTGAAATTCGGCATGCGGATACATTCTGGTTAGCTTTCTTGATTTTATGACAGGTGGCGCCACCTACATTCACGTTCACGCTAAAGACATCCAAGCTCATATCTCGGGAACAGTTTGACTGATTGGGCCAAAATGATGCATGTGTATAGATCTCACATAGCTCTTTATCATACACAAAACTGGTGGCGCCACATGCAACCATTTTGGCACAGCGTCCATCTGTTCGCCTGCCGTGGCATAATATCACTCATATCTCGGCAATGGTTTGACATATCTACCTAAAATTTTGTCGATTTATACATCATGGACATCTTTCATGATTTTATGACAGGTGGCGCCACCTACATTCTAGGTTACGTTGCAGACATCCAAGCTCTTATCTCGGGAACTGTTTGACTGATTGGGCCAAAATTTTGCATGTGTATAGATCTCGCACAGCTCTTTATCATACACAAAACTGGAGAAGCCACCTGCAACCATTATTGCACAGCGTCTGTCTGTTTGTCTGCCTTGGGCTAAAATCACTCATATCTCTGTAGTGGTTTGACTTTTCTGCTTAAAATTTTGCATATGTATACAACTTGGACAGCTTTCTGGATTTGTGGTAGGTTGCGCAACCTACATACACATTTCGGCTGCAGACATCCATGCTAACATGCAAAACACCTCGCTCCATTTCCCCTTGCCACTCAATCCATGCCTCACTACACACATTCCACTCCGATTTTGGTGGATACACGTAGTCGCTTGTCGACTACCCATATTCTAGTTTGAGTGTAAATTCAATCAAGTCATTTTCAAGATGGCGTCTCTATGGAACTTCACATTGTGTCAATCGCAAACATTGACAAATTGATGTGTTTCCAGTCATGATGTATTGTCTGTTTCCAAATATCTTAGGAACTGCTGCAGCTCTCAGTTTCAAATTTCACAGAAATGTTGATCATGTGACTGCCAAATGATTTTGACCTGCAGGTGGTGCCACCTGTGTTGACCTATATTCTGCAGGTTGTAATGGTCTTTTCTGCTTTTTCCAAGATAAGTCATAAGATATTAATATTTTGGCCTTCATATCATATCAATGTGTTTCCATTTATGATGTATTGTTAGGCTCTTTACACAGCGCTTTAACTATAGGCCTATACTCCCTATATCGTAAGCGCTGTTTGTTATGACCTCGTATCCTGAATTGCTACACCAGAGGGGAGCACTGTATTTTTGTCCAATCAGATGAGACCTTGTACTGGAAGACACGGCCAAGCGAGGAATACACGGAGCCAATCATGTTCATTTAGTTTTCAGTGACAGCTCATCGCCTTGGTAACCATCTGAACAGGCCACAGGCTCAAAGAGAATTGCCCCAGACGTGGTATGCTTAGGGCCTTTGGCACAGAGGATGCCCGGCCGGCGAGTTGTAATTCAAACGAAACGTATCAACAAAGGCTGCGTGCACACCTGGCTGGCTGGTTTCAGTTCTGCAAGACAACAGATACACGGCTACGCTAACACAGTCATAATGTCATAATCGAATCGGTCGATGATGCGAGAATACAGATGGAGCAATTAAAATTTGACCGTTAACTCTCACCAAGCGGCGCTTGAAGCGCAGCTATGGGCAGAGCCAGGATGCCTGTCGAGTGTTTGTTTATTGGCATCTGGTTGGCTGCTTGTCACATCATACGCACGTTTTTTTTTTCAGCGGAAAGCGAACCGCCATCTGGTGTCTAAATATATCATAAACGGTCAAAGCTGGCAGCGTGAAAATCAGTTGCTTCTTTGAAAGCGCAAGATTTCCGCTGCCTCGGGAGCGTAGATGTATTGTCTGTTACCAAATATCTTAGGAACTGCTGCAGCTCTCAGTTTCAAATTTCACAGAAATTTTGATCATGTGACTGCCAAATGATTTTGACCTGCAGGTGGCGCCACCTGTGTTGACCTATATTCTGCAGGTTGTAATGGTCTTTTCTACTTTTTCCAAGATAAGTCATAAGATATTAATATTTTGGCTTTCATATCATAGTCAACAGTTCCTTAGAGGAGGGGGAATATTTTGAGTATAAATTCAGTCATTTTTAAATTGGCATCTGTACGGAACTTCACATTGTGTCGATCCCTAACCTTGACAACTTCATGTGTTTCCATTCATGATGTATTTTCTGTTACCAAATATCTTAGGAACTGCTGCAGCTCTCAGTTTCAAATTTCACAGAAATATTGATCATGTGACTGCCAAATGATTTTGACCTGCAGGTGGCGTCACCTTTGTTGACCTATATTCTGCAGGTTGTAATGGTCTTTTCTACTTTTTCCAAGATAAGTCATAAGTTATTAATAATTTGGCTTTCATATCATAGTCAACAGCTCTTAATGGAGGCGGAATAATTTGAGTATAAATTCAGTCATTTTCAAATTGGCATCTCTACGGAACTTCACATCGTGTCGATCCCCAACCTTGACAACTTGGTGTGTTTCCATTCATGCTGTATTTTCTGTTACCAAATATCTTAGGAACTGCTGCAGTTTTCGGTTTCAAATTTCACAAGAATATTGATCATGCGACTACAAAATTATTTTGACCTGCAGGTGGCCCACCTGTGTTGACTTGTTTTCTGCAGGATGTAATGGTCTTTTCTGCTTTTTTCCAAGATATGTCATAAAGTATAATATTTTGGCTTTCATATCATAGTCAACAGTTCTTAAGAGGAAGGGAATATTTGGGTGTAAATCAGTCAAGTCAATAATTATCAAGGTGGCATCTCTAGGGAACTTCACATTGTGTTGATCGCAAACCTTGACAACTTGATGTATTTCCATTCATGATGTATTGTCTGTTACCAAATATCTTAGGAACTACTGCAGCCTTCAGTTTCAAATTTCACAGGAATATTGATCATGTGATTGCTAAATGATTTTGACCTGCAGGTGGCGCCACCTGTATTGAGCAATTTCAGCAAGCTGTAATGGTCTTTTCTGCTTTTTCCAAGATATGTCATTAAGTGTTTATTTATTATAACTGCCAAAAAAGAGTCTCCCCTGAGACCCTTGGATGTTGCCACCTGCAATCCTTTCTGTGCAGTACAAACCTGGGTGTCTTTCAGATAACAGCCCTTATGTCGGGGGTGGTTCAACATATTGAGCTGAAATTGTGCATATCCATAGATCTTGGACTCCTCCATTTTGTTCTCAAGACTGGTGGCGCCATCTGCAATTGTTTTCCCTCGGCGTCCATCGGTACATTTTCTTTCGGTGTATGCTCGTATCTCAGAAGTGATTGAAGGAACTGGTCGGAAATTTAGCATGTCCATCCATCTTGAAAAGATTTTTGGTACACCAGACAGGTGGCACCACCTAGCTTCCAGTTTTCATAGAATAACTTAATGCATTTTTACTGAGGAGTGATTTGCAATATTAGCCTGAAATTGTGCATATCCATAGATCTTGGATTCTCCATCGTGTACTCAAGACTGATGGCGCCATCTGCAAGTGTTTTACTGTGGCACCCTTCTGTACATTTGCTGTGGGTGAAAACTGCTCACATCTCAGGAGCACTGGTCTGAATTTGGCATGTGCATCAATCTTGAAAAGTTTCTGGTAAACCAGACAGGTGGCGCCACCTACCATGTGCAATAGAACAGTTTCCACTTGGAAAGGAATGAATGGTGTTTTCACATTCACTTTTTTTAATCACCCGCCATCATGCACAGTATTTCAGTAATAGTGAACATAAGACCCCTAGGTCTCTTGTTATATTATCAAATATATATATCTTTTGTTTTATAAAATGTATACAGTTGCAATATAACTTACATCCCCAGTACACAGGTGCAAGGACTCGAAGGTGTGTGTGTGTGTGCGTGTGGAGTGTTTGTGTAGGGTGTGGGGGGGGGGGGGGGGATGGATGGAATGTTGGGAATGTCAACAATTATCATGTTTAATTAGTAAATATTTTTCCTGATCTTGTTTGGGCCCATGACTTTTACAAATTACATTATACTGACCTTATTTGCTGGCATGTACATAGGAATTATTAGGGGAATATTTATGGTAAATATGAAGAACAAGGGACCAATGGGCATTTAACCAAATGCAAAATATGCTGATTTCTATAGTAATGTTTTTTATATATATAAGTACATGAGAAGCTAAAAGGAAATGGCCCTCCTACTTAGTAAAGTTCTAAATTTATGATTGCAAAACAAATACTCTGACAAGACTGTCATGAACAAAAAAAAAACAGTAAACCTTATGAGATACTGTGATGCATTTAAAACATTTGCAGATGGACAGGCTGTAGACAGAATGGACTGATACCCTTATATCACTTTAAGGAGTGTTATGGGGTGACATAAAAGCAGACCGAACTGTCTCGTTAGTGAAGCTTGCTTTTCTAGCAAAGCTGTTAGAACGCCAGATATGTGCTCCACCGACATGGGTTCAAATCCTGGATCGGCCCAGAATTTACTCCTGAGCAATTTGTCTTCAAAACAAAATGGGGGCTCATCCAACGTGACATTAAACTTTGTGGCCCACGGAATAAGCTCACCAAAGTGTGACTCCTGGGGTAATTAGTCTTGTTCTGATAGCAGAACGCTCATAAGAGGGGGTGTAATATGGCGCGACATAAGAGCGGACCGAACTGTCTTGCTAATGGCTTGCTTTTCTAGCGAAGCGGTTGGTACGCCGGACTTGTGCGCCACCAACATGGGTTCAAATTCAGAATCGGCCAAATGTTTTCCCCTGAGCAATTTGTCTTAATAACAAATGGGGGCTCTTCCAACGTGACGGTATACTTTGTGGCCCAGGGAATAAGCTCACCAAAGTGTTACTCCTGGGATATTTAGTCTTGTTCTGATAGCAGAAAGCTCTTAAGAGGGGGTGTATTACGGGGTGACACAAAAGCGGACCGAACTGTCTTGTTAGTGAAGCATGCTTTTCTAGCGAAGCGGTTGGTATTCCAGACTTGTGCACCACCGTTATGGGTTCGAATCCCGGATCGGCCCAATATTTCCCCTGAGCAATTTGTCTTAGTAACAGGAGAATAATGCATTTCAGTTTATATTTAACCCTATTTTCTTGCATATCAACTTTTCCATTTATGTTTTTTTTTAATTTACAAGTTTTATAAATTTGTAATGAAAAAATCTTAAAATATAAGTTTTTCCAGAGTTTAGCTCACATGTCATATTATGCATACAAAAATATTTTATTATTTTTAAATCACAAAAGTTTTAACTGAATTTAAAAGAAAACAATGCCACAACATGACATCTTCAAGATTACTCCTTGAATCACTATTAAAGTTTTATACACTAAAATCTTCGGTAAATGCTTAATTTAATTCACCGCAATAAAAGATTCAGTAAATTTAATCAAATTAAAACATCTTTTCAAACAAGGTATACACACTGTTGGTTGAATGAGGGACAAAAAATATCATTATGCTAATTACTATCTCAGCTATTATTTATTACTAGAATTAATATTCAATTCACACCTGGTGAGGTAAGGAATTCCTTCTCTGGTGAACATCCACACTTCCATAGCAGTACTCGGCTTTGTGGACTCAATTAAATGTGCACTTCAATCATTGTAACCCTGGTGGTACAATACAAAATCTAAAATGTAGCAAAAGCCAAGAATAAGAACGAATCAAGTACAGAAATTTAAAACATTCATCTAGTTTATGCACCACGGGGGGGGGGGGGGGGGGGGGGGGGTGTAGGGCAGAGGGGAAGCCTGCCAGTAGTGGCAAAGCTGAAAGCACTTTTCAAAAGGTGCATTATGTTTGAGCCCATAACTTCAAGAAACTGAGCAATCCTGACCTAATTTCTGGTATCTACATAGAAATTGTATAGAGGAATACGTATAACTAAATTAATAAAAAAACCGATCAGTGGTTTTCATATTAGGCAGTCTTGATGTGTAATAATGTTTTTTTAATGGAATATCGAGGTTTTTCCTTAAAATCTCAAAGGAATGAAGTCCTAGTGACCCAATTGTTGGTATGGTTGAAGATTATGGGGACATCTAACAATATGCCAAATTTTGGATTTGTCGGTCAAAGTTTTAAAACGTGCCCTGTTAAGAGACAGCCGGTAAGCCAGCTGGACTGATGACAGACAAAGGACCATAACTATAGCTCAGATTACTTATAGTCAGCTGAGGTAAAATGAGATGAATGGTTTTGTTATTAAGCAGTGTGATAATAGGTTTTTAGCGAACCTGTGAACTTATGCGATGGTGCGGCGTCGTCTGTCGTGTCGTGCGTCGTCTGTACGTTAACCATAGCTATCTCAAAAACGGCAGGAGCTAGCATCACCAAAGTTTTTGCAAATAATCAGTCATCCAAAAAACCAAATCGGATTTTGTTTATTTTTTTCTTACTGCATTTTCTTAGATTTTATAGGGAAAAAGCTAAAAAAGCTTTAAAAATCTTCTTCTCCGAAACTGTCCAGCCAAATTGTCCTATATTTCACAGAAATGATCCCTGGAACAATCTCTCTCAAGTAGGTTCAAATGGTTCCAGTTCGGAGATTCTTGGCCAAGTTACAGGGGGTTGAACTTTGTCATCTGTCCAAAAAAAGCATATTAAAATTTAAATCTCAGAAATGGCTGGAGCTATCATCACCAAATTTTATGCCAATGTTGGTCACATAGGTCATATCTGAAATTGAGGTATTGATGGCGCCACCTGCATCGGCTTTTTTTGTACGGGGTCATCAGTGCCTGTATCACACTGAGGGCTACAAAAAACTTCTTATCTGAAACCACATGGCCAAAATGTTTAATATCGCACAGAAATGATCCTAGGGTAGTGCTTTCTGAAGTTTGTTCAAATAGTCTCTGTTCAGTGACTTTTGGCTAAGTTATGCGATAATGGGAAACTGAATTTAGTCATATGCCATAACAGCCCATGTTAGTTCAGTGGCTACAAAGATCTTCATCTAAAAAAACACTTGGCCAATTTCTTAAATCTCACACATTAATTATCCTCAGATGTTGATAATTCAAGTTTGTTCAAGTGGTTTTCGTTCAGTTCTTTTTGGCTGAGTTATGGGAAGCTGAACTTAGCCAGTTTGCTGTATCTTCCTATATGAGTTATAAACCTGCAAAACATTTTTAGACTGTTGCCACTGAAGCCAGTTTGTTAAATATTTTACAAGAATAATCCCTACAATAATTCTTATAATAACTGTCATTAATGGTTCCACATGAATGATTTTTGGCTGAATTATGGAGATTGAATTGAGTCATTTTACCATATATGTTAGCTGTGTGATGCTGTTACATCTAGCCTGGCACCAGTTTATCAGGATCTATTACATCATGCCACTAGACATTTAGATTTCAGGTTATCTTTGGTTTATATTGACAAGAAAGTTTTTTTTTTAAATTTAAAAAAAATTAGATTTATGATTTAAGTTATTCATCATACCAGGTAATGGGATATTCATGGACATTCAGCTCTCTGTGGCTATATAAATACAACTGTACATGGATAATAGATTATTGGTATCCCTACTTAACTTAATTCAAGAATTTGCCATCAATGAGATATATCTGTATTTTAATTTTGCATTCAGTATGCATCTGTAATAATTTTACATGTATTCCTGATTTCTTTTTTATAAAAAGTCAGCTGTAAAGCATTTTGTATGGGGAAAATCAATTTCAAAGTTATTTCAAGTAGGGACCACTTTTGTGTACAGATGGCAGCACTTTGTTTACCATTGGCAGATTGCCAGTGCCTTGATGTTGGCCATTAGCCAAGATGATGTCAGCTCTATAAATAGTTTTGGCACAGTGCCTGGAATGGAAGAAGTGCAGCCAGGTATAGGTCAAGAGTTCATTCAGTGCAGTAGCCACATTCTATTTATAGCTTTGGCAGACTGCTCACTGCATCAGATTTGGCACCAAAGTT
The DNA here is from genome assembly GCA_026874595.1 of Sipunculus nudus. Lineage (NCBI taxonomy): Eukaryota > Metazoa > Annelida > Sipuncula > Golfingiida > Sipunculidae > Sipunculus > Sipunculus nudus. Next base: position 52,950,911 of record CM049312.1, read on the forward strand.
CAGCCTGGATCTATTTAAAGCTTTGGCAGACTGCCAACTGTGTCAGATTATGCAACAGGTAAAGAGTTTTCTCAGTGCAGCCAAGTACAGGACAAAAGTTCACTCAGTCTAGCCAGGTGCAGGTCAAGAGTTCATTGTACAGAGTTTTGTGGATACGATGTTTTCAGTCGGACACCGCTGCTGCTGCGACCGCCACTGCCGCATAGGTTTCCCAAGAACTCCTCCGTAACCACTGGGCAGATTTTTTTTTTTAATTTGGAATTATGATCAGGTCACATGTGAACTGCTAAGCCCTCATTTTTGGTTGACCTCTGACCTTTCCTCTCTGCCCAGCATTCATTTGTGCATCTGTTTCCAAACATAAACCCACATATCTCAGGAAGCGTTTGACCGATCAGGCTAAAAATTTTGTTCAAATGTACCCCATGCACAGCGTCCATCTGTTCATCTGCCTTGGGATAAAATCACTCATATCTCTGCATTGGTTGGACTTATCCACCTGAAATTTTGCATATTATACATCCTGGACAGCTTTCTTGATTTTATGACATGTGGCGCCACCTACATTTACGTTTAAGCTGCAGACATCCAAGCTCATATCTCAGGAACCGTTTGACCAGTTGGGCCAAAATTTTGCACGTGTGGAGATCTCCCATAGCTCGTTATCATATGCAAAAAAGGTGGCGCCACCTGCAACCATTTTTTGCACAGCGTCCATTTGTTCATCTGCCTTGGGATAAAATTACTCATATCTCGGCAGTGGTTTGACTTATCCACCTGATATTTTGCAGGTTTATACATCTGTGATAGCTTTCTTGATTTTATGACAGGTGGCGCCACTTACATTCACATTTATGCTGCAGACATCCAAGCTCATATCTCGGGAACCGTTTGACCGATTTGGCAAAAATTTTGCATGTTTATAGATCTCACATAGCTCTTTATCATACGCAAAACTGGTGGCGCCACCTGCAACAATTTTTGCACAGCGTCCGTCTGTTTGTTTGCCGTGGGATAAAATCACTTATATCTCGGCAGTGGTTTGACATATCTGCCTAAAATTTTGCAGGTTTATACATCTTGGATAGCTTTCTGGATTTTGTTGCAGGTGGCGCCACCTACATTTATGTATACGCTGCAGACATTCAGGCTTATATCTCAGGACTGGTTTGACATATCCCCCTGAAATTTTGCATGTGTATAGATCTCACATAGCTCTTAAACATACACAAAATTTGTGGCGCCACCTGCCACGATTTTTGCACAGCGTCCTTCTGTTTGTCTGCTGTGGGATAAAATCACTCATATACTAATAGTGGTTTGAATTATTTGCCTAAAATTTTGCCTATGTATACAACTTGGACAGCTTTCTGGATTTTGTGGTAGGTGGCGCAACCTACATACACATTTCAGCTGCAGACATCCAGGCTATTAATAGTACAGGGTTCGTACACTTATCATGAGAAAAATTTCAAGCACTTTTAAAGCACTTTTCAAGGACCTGAAAAGTATTTTCAAGGACATCAAAATTTATGGACGGTCAGTGCACCTTAGTTGTTAGGTTGTCTGTAAATACCTAAAACAACGTCCGTACACTTGTCATGCGTTTATTACTGATGAAACGTTATTACATCTACCGCTAACCCACCAGGGCCGCTTCTATCCTCCATCCCCAGACCGCTTACATCAACCCTCAACATCCCCCTTTTACTAAGGAAAAAAAAGTGCATGTAATTACACAGAACGAAAATTACCCGATACTAGTAAAATCAGTCCAAGCAGTCCAAGATGTGGAAACCACAGAGAACACTTTCAGTCTTTGTCATATTAACAGTAAAACACTCATTTAAATGAATGAAAACAAGAATCAGTATTACTTTAGGAGGGATCAAACACACGTGGTCTCCGAACTGCTCTTCCTGACTTGGTGGTATATACAACAGTAGAGCATGAGGTAGGCGTAGGAGCGGCAGGCTGCGACACTACCTCCGAGCGAGCATTAACATCAATGGGAAACGATGGAGAGGCATCACCATTAGAGCTCTGAGCGGGAATGGTCAAATCTTGGAATCCCAGGGTATTCGTACCCCCTTGTGGCTCAGGCTCATGACCAGTTGAGCTAGATAAAAGTACAGATGGGTCAAGATTTGACGATTGAGAAACACTCTTTCTTGTAGGAGAAGTCCGAGACTTTGGTATATATGCAGTAGTCACAGGTTGGGCTGCCAGACGGATCTGTGTGCGATTTCGACGCACAGTTCCAGACTGTGTGTCAACCACATAGGAATTAGGAGCTGGGTTGTCAATTACCATACCATAATTCCATGCTTTTCCTTTGTGATGAGGAGCTGGCTTGGTATATACAAAATCACCACACGACACTGGCGGAAGACTGTGTCCAGTTGTGCGATCATAATACGTTTTGGCCTTCTGACGCTTTTGGGCTATCTCGTTTTGAACCATGTTGAAGGAGTCAGGAGTAAGCAGCTGTTTACTGATGGGGAGCAAGCCTCTAAGCCGTTGTGACATAGACCGTTGTGCTGGACTCAAAGTATGGCCTTGCTGAGCCGTGTTCCTTTAATCCAGAAGTGCAAGGTGGAAGTCGCTGGATTTTTCCATCAGTGTTCTAATGACTTTTACAGCCGATTCTGCTTTACCATTTCCCTTCGGCCAGTATGGAGACGATGTGATATGTGTAATTCCATACAGGTCACAAAACGCAGTAAACTCTGTACTGATGAACTGTGGCCCTTTGTCACTTAAAAGGACTTCTGGAATCCCATGACGTGCAAAATGACCTTTGGAATGCTCAATAACCGTCGACGAAAGGGTATTATCCAGTTTGTCGACTTCAATAAAATCTGAATAATGATCCACTGTAACTAGGTATTCCCCTTGGTCTGTATGAAAAAGATCCTGGCTGACAAACTGCCAGGGATACTCAGGGATAGGTTGAGAGCGCATAGGTTCATTTTGATGTTGTGATGCATACTGAGCACATTTACTACAGTTGTTGCAAACATCCTTTATTGCAGCTTGCATACCTGGCCAAAAGATAATGTCCTTGCACATTCTTATATTGCTTTCCGCACCAAGGTGAGACTGATGAACCTTTTGCAACATTTGTTTTTGCATTGACTGAGGAACAACGGCTTGTAGACCACGATATACAATACCATTTGTTACTGACATTTCATCCCTGTAGCACCAGTAAGGGGTCAAGCCTGGAGCTAGTCTGGATTTGTCCTTAGGCCAACCAGTACAAATCACTTTGGTCAGCTCTGACATGATTGGGTCAGTGTTTGTTGCTTGTTGCAAGGCTTGGATAGTTTTAGAGGTGAGCTGAACATTAGGTTGGGCACCCAAGTCTTCCACTTCTAATCTGAAAAGCTGGAAATTTGTTTCTTTGCAGTCATTCAATTCAGGTAATGGAGCTCTAGACAAAGTATCTGCCAGGACTAGTGTGCTGCCTTTTTTGTATACAACACGCAAAGAATACCGTTGCAACCGGAGCATAAGCTTCTGGAGCCTCCTTGGAGCTTTAGAAATTGTTTTTTTGAAGATCGTCTCCAGAGGCTGGTGATCTGTAACTACAGTTACTTGTTTGCCGTAGAGACATAAGTCCCATTTTGAACAGGCAGCACAGATAGCGAGGGCTTCTTTCTCGATCTGAGCCCACATGATCTCGTTTGGGCGCATGGTACATGAGCTGAAGGCGACTGGCTGAAGTTTGCCACTGTTGTTAGGCTGTAATAACGCACCACCAAGACCTGTGTCAGAAGCATCGACCTGAAGAGTAATGAGTTTGGAATGATCAAAATATGCGAGGCATGGGGCACCAGTAATAAGTTCCTTAGCTTTGTTGAAAGCTGCATCATGGACAGAAGACCAGACAAACTGTGTATCCAGATGGACCAGCTGGTGTAGTGGGTGTATGACTGTGGCTAGTGCTGGGCAAAAGCTATTGAGGTAGGTCACCATACCAATAAATCTCTGTAGAGCCTGTTTGTTAGCAGGTTGTGGCATGTCATTGATGGCCTGCACTTTTCGGGGGTCTGGAGTAATGCCATCTTCAGTCAGGTTCATTCCCATGAAGGAAATTTTCTTCAATTTGAACTGAATTTTATTAGGGTTGAGCTTGAGGTTGCGCTGTTTGGCTCGCTCCATGAGAGCAAGAAGATTCCGGTCATGATCAATATTGGCCTCTTCCTGTGTGCTGCCCAAGCCATAAATCAGAATGTCATCTGCTATGCTGATGATGCCTGCAAGACCATCGAGGGCATCATGAATCCTTTTTTGAAATTCTTCTGGGGCTGATGAGACCCCATATGGAAGACGTAGCCATCGGTACCGACCCCAAGGTGTTTGCATAGTCGTTGCCATACTGGATTCATAGTCCAGAGGTACTTGCGTGAAGCCATCTAAAGCGTCCATGATGCTAAAGCACTTGTAATCAGCACATAAGCTGGGCAAACCCTCTTGTAGCGTTGGAATTGTGTACTTTGGGACAATTATTGCCTTATTAATTGTTTGACTGGGATCTAGACATAGTCTCAATTTGATCTCACCATTTGGTTTTATTTTCTCAACAACAGTTATATTTGAGCACCAATTGGTGGGTCCATCAACCTTAGCTATTTTGCCTGCAGTAACCATTTCATCAAGTTTCTGTTTCGCCTTATCTCGTTTACCAACTGGGATAGGATGAACCGGGGCATGAACAGGTACAGTCGAGTTCATAACAAAAGAGACTGGTTTTTTCAATCTGGCCTAGACCCCTGAAATTTTCACCAAATTTGTGAATGATATCTTCCTCCTTCAAATGTCTAAGTGAGAAACCAGCTGATAACTCTTGTGACATTGGGGCGATGGCCCCTTAAGGTGGAGCACACTGGAATTAGTATCGTTATCACTACTAACATCACAGTTCTGGACTGAAACAGTTAGTTGAGATTTATTTGGCGAGTACACACGAGTCTCATCATAGTCCACCAGTCCCAATTTCATGGCATCTGTTAAACCAAGTAATGCAGGGTTGTTGTGACGACTGGCTGAAGTATCTACGACTTCGAAGTCCATTGTCATGAATTTGTCAGACATTTCATGTACAAGCGTGATTTTGTCTGTGGGAGTGATATTATCACCTTAGTAAGACTGGAGTCTAGAGCGAGATGGGCAAAGATCCTCCAATTTTCCTAGTTTGAGATAAGTTGACACAGGCATGGTATTACAAGTGGCTGCTGTGTCAACTTGAAATTCAACATCAATAAAATTAGTACCAGTCAGGTGTCATATTGTGAGTAAGGAACAAGTCTATTGTAAGACTAAACAAGTCTATTGTAAGACTGAACAAGTCCATTACAAGATGGAACCAGTCTATACTGTAGAGGAACAGGAAGTGTTTCCGGGCATGAAGATTAAAAGCACATGGTGTTCAATCACGAGTCTTATTGTTATCTATGTTCTATGTGCGCATGCAGGGGCCATCGGACATTACAGTGGCGACGAAGATAATCAGGACATTCCTGTGTATCATTTGGATCATATATTCTGTGGATATACCACGATGGCATGCAAGGATAGCTTTGATGCGGGAGGCCTAAAAGCCTTTGATACTACAGGACCGCCATCTTCCGTAGGACCACGTTGGAATGCCTGGCTCAAGAGTTTCACTCTGTTTTCCGACGCTCGCGGCCTCATCGCGGACAAACCAACGGCCACAAACCTCATAAACCGGCAGAAGCGTGCCATGCTGCTTCATTTTGCGGGTGAGTCAGTTCAGTGTATCTTTGAAACTTTGCCCGATACTGGCGAGGTCACGGACTATGATAGCGCTGTCAATGCCTTAAATACTTATTTTGAGCCTCAAGTAAACAGTACATTTCAACGTAACGTATTTCATGAACTCAAGCAAGAACCTGAGGAGACTGTTGCTCAGTTTGCCACACGCCTGAAACGAGAAGGTCAATTTTGTAAATATAATGACCTGGACGATCAGATTAGAGATATGATTGTACAAAAATGTACATCCCATGACTTACGTCGAAAACTCCTTGAGAGGGGGGAAGGGTTAAACCTATCAGACACTTTAAAAATTGCTAGTCAGCAGGAGGCTGTGGACCGTCAGTTAAAAGCCATGCAGCTAGGCCCACCAGAGGTCAGGCATGTATCAACAAGGCCTATGTCACAAGAAATGACCAGTGACAAAGCAAGAGCTAGATGTTATCGCTGTAACCATTCAGGACATCTTGCCAGGGACAAAGACTGTCCAGCCAGAGGCAGAACATGCAACAAATGTGGCGGGACTGGCCATTTTGCGGTATGTTGTAAAACCAAGAACAGATACCCCTCAGATCGTGGCCAACAGAATAAAACTAGAAAACATGGACCAAGAAACGTGAAGCACAGCCGGCCCAGACAAAGTGTAAACTATGTCAACCTGAGTGATCATGATGACAAAGCTGATGAATCAGATTCGGATAGTAATTTTGCATTTGGTGTTAATCACTCAGACATTGATACTCCTGTTGAAATTGGAGGAGTTCCATTACGTGTTCTTATTGATTCTGGAGCAACCACTAACATTGTAGACAAAGCAACATGGGAATACCTAAAAAGTCAGCGTATACAGTGTAGATCAAGAAAAGGAGGCAAGCCAGTTTTTCCATATGCCTGTGACAAGCCACTTACAGTCATAGGTACGTTTGAAACTATCATTAAATCTGGAGACCGGTGCATACACTGCCAGTTTAGTGTTATTGATGGTGTTGGTAAACCTCTGCTAGGTGCCACAACAGCTCAACAACTAGGAGTGCTGAGACTTGGAAACCAAGTAAATACAGTGTCTGAGAGTTCCATAATAAGTGAATACCCTGAACTATTCAATAAAGTAGGGAAGCTCAACGGGAGACAGGTACGACTCTATGTGAACCCTGACATACCACCAGTTGCTCAGCCAATGCGCAGACTTCCTTTCAGTCTGAGACCAAAAGTCGAACAAAAGCTACAAGAAATGATGGATGCCGACATCATTGAAAAGGTAGAAGAGCCAACCCCATGGGTGAATCCGATCGTGGTAGCCCAAAAGCCAAACAACCCAAATGACATAAGACTTTGCCTAGACATGGGAAAAACAAACGAAGCAATTCTATGGGAACGATATCCGATACCTACTGTGGACGATGTTCTGTTCGAAATAAACACGAGTCGCGTATTCTCGAAACTTGATTTAAAGTGGGGATACCACCAGGTGGAGCTGCATCCAGAATCGCGAAATCTAACAACATTTGTTACACACTGCGGCCTTTATCGTTACAAACGCCTTATGTTTGGAGTCAATGCAGCAGCCGAGATCTACCAAAATGAAATCGCGCGGGTCATTCAAGGAATACCCGGTACGGCAAACATCTCAGATGATATATTGGTTCACGGACCTGACCAGGCGGAACATGATCATCGTCTCCGCCAAGTATTAAACCGCCTAAAAGAAGCTGGCCTAACGCTGAACAAGGACAAATGTGTTTTCAACTCGTCCGAGGTAACCTTTATGGGTCACCATATCACGTCCGAAGGGGTCAACCCAGCGCAAGACAAGATTCTTGCTGTACAACGTTTCAGGGAACCTGAAAACGCACAGGAAGTGAGAAGCTTCCTGGGACTGGTTAACTTCTGCAGCAGATTCATCCCCAACTTTGCGACAACAGCCGAACCACTACAAAGGCTGACACGGAAGGGCCAAGTTTTTCAATTCGGTGAAAAGGAGAAAACTTCATTCAACGCACTGAAAGATGCCCTAACCAATGCTGAAACATTAGGATTCTATGATCAAAAGGCCAAATCTACAGTGATCGCTGATGCTAGCCCAGTAGGCCTTGGGAGTGTTTTAGTGCAAAGCCAACCGGATGGTCAACGCATAATAGCTTATGCCAGCAGGAATCTGAGTGCTGTGGAGCGCAGATATTCGCAAACTGAAAGAGAGGCTCTCAGTCTTGTATGGGCCTGTGAGAAGTTTAAGCCATACCTGATTGGTATAGAGTTTGACTTGGCCACAGATCACAAGCCGTTACAGGCAATATACTCGCCAAAGTCCAAGCCCTGTGCCAGAATTGAACGATGGGTACTGAGACTGCAGCCATTTCACTTTAAAGTAAAGTACATACCAGGTAGCCAAAACATTGCAGATTCCTTGTCGAGACTGTCGGTAATAAACCAAGACAGTGAACGCCTTGATTCTTTTGATGACGCGGAAAACTATGTACATTTCATTGCCACAACAGCCGTCCCGAAAGCTATGAGCACGTCAGAAATTGCCCAGGTCTCTGCAGAGGATGAGGATTTAAGCCACATCCGGCAATGTGTGGAATCTTCCAACTGGAATAATTGCAAGATCAAGCAGTATGTTGCTATCAGCAGTGAGCTGTGCACAGCAGGTAACCTGTTACTGCGTGGAACTAGAATTGTACTACCTCAGAAATTACGAATGAATGCCGTAATGATAGCACATGAAGGACACTGTGGAGTTGTTGCCACAAAACAGAGACTACGTACAAAAGTATGGTGGCCTGGCATGGACCGCGACGTAGAAAAGTTATGCAGATCGTGTCATGGATGCCAGCTCGCTAGCCGTCCAGATCCGCCAGAGCCCATCATAAGCACAACGATGCCACAAGGTCCATGGCAGGACCTAGCCGCCGACTTCCTAGGACCTTTGCCCACCGGTGAGTCGTTACTGATCATAGTTGATTATTATAGCCGATACTACGAAGTCGCTGTCATGCGGTCCACACTTGTCAGTAAAACAATCACATGTTTCCGTGAAATATTCGCACATCATGGTCTGCCGTTATCGTTGTACACAGACAACGGACCCCAGTTTATCGCCCAAGAATTCGCTGACTACATGAAGGAATGTGGGATAAACCACTATCGCGTAACTCCAAAATGGCCTCAAGCAAATGGAGAAGTCGAGAGACAAAACCAGTCCGTATTGAAAAGAATGAGAATCGCACATTCAGAAGGTCGTGACTGGAAAGAGGGACTGCTTACTTATTTAGCTGCCTACCGTTCCACACCCCACTCCACGACAGGAGTGAGTCCGGCGAAACTGCTTTTCGGTCGCGAAATAAAGACAAAACTACCATCCTTAATAGAAACCGTAACTGACCAGGAGGTTAGAGATATTGAAGCTGAAAGAAAAGGCAGGTCAAAGTTGTATGCGGACCAAAGGAGAAATGCCCGTCCTTCAGATATACATGTCGGAGATCAAGTGTTGATGAAAAGAGAAAGCCAAGGCAAATTGGATACGCCGTTCAAAACCGTTCCGTATACTGTGGTTGATAGGACAGGAAGTAACGTCACAGTCGAGTCGCCGGAAGGAGCACGTTATGATAGGAATACAAGCCATCTGAAACGATACATCAGTGCCGACTCCAGTGATAACAGTACCACCACATCCGAGCAACCTGATCCTTGTGTTGTACCTGATGAACAAGTTATCCCAGACAACCAAAATGCTGCTCCTGATAGAGACAGGCCAAAACGGGTAGGAGCAAAACCAAGTTGGTTAAAAGATTACGTCTCAAAGTGATGTGTTAACGGGGCAGAATAATCCCCAGAGACCTGAGGGCAGTCTACCCCTGTGATGGTCTCCATATTTAAGAATCTGATATGATTTGTATTGACATTTTAATTTTTCCATTTAAATGCTCTTGTTTAAACACTCAGTGCATGAACATTCATACAGTCCAGTGGGACATGCAGACGCTTTAGTTGGTGCAGTAAAAGACTCATTTCGTTACAAGTATTTTGCAATCTGTTATCGGTATATTCATAATTAAGTCATTAGTAACTTTCATTATTGTATACACATGTTGCTAAAGTAGAAAGGGAGGGATGTCATATTGTGAGTAAGGAACAAGTCTATTGTAAGACTAAACAAGTCTATTGTAAGACTGAACAAGTCCATTACAAGATGGAACCAGTCTATACTGTAGAGGAACAGGAAGTGTTTCCGGGCATGAAGATTAAAAGCACATGGTGTTCAATCACGAGTCTTATTGTTATCTATGTTCTATGTGCGCATGCAGGGGCCATCGGACATTACATCAGGGACAATGAGAGCACTGTGTACAGTTTGCGTGGTATTTGAGTAACTGTGTTAATGTCCTGTGTTACATGTTCTAAGGATAGAGTATATTGATGTTGATAACCATCATCATCATCACTTGTACTAGTGTCACTTTGATGATTCAGGACATGGACCTGTTTTTTTGTGACTTTCTGCTTAGCCAACCACTGAGTTTTAAATTTATTCTTATGGCTTCGACAAACCACAGCAAAATGATTGGGGCCATAACATTTTCTGCAGTAAACACCAGGTTTACCTGCTGGGCAGGTTTTTCTGGAATGTTGTTCATCTGCACCACAGTAGCCACAGTAAGACACAGCTCTAGCACAAGGTAATTTTGACTTGGCAGTGGTGTAGTTTACATGTTCGTCAGAGGTGACAGTACGGGCAGATTCCATGACTAAAGTGTTTATTTTATTAGCTGCTTCCCACTGTTTTGCATGATCAATGACTTCAGAGAGGGTAAAAATAGTCCCATCATCTTTTTTATGGCGTAGTAACTGTGCTCGAAGTTTATCATCAAAGATTCCAGTAACAAATCTATCCAGGATAAGTTCTTGTTCAGGGTTTTGCATTTTATTGTACTCACATTTTGTGCCGTGATACTTACACCTTGCCTCAAATTCTGCTATCGATTCCTGCGGTTTTTGTTTACAGGTTTCCATAAATGTCATTCTTTCCGCCAGTACAATATCCTGACTTGAGTAGAGAGCCAGCAGCTTTGTCTGCCATACCCATGGATAGCCGACGCAAGTTTCATCCAGGTCATCCCCTGGTGCTGTAGTCACAGAAGGCACTATTATAGATTTGATCATTCTTAAAATGTTTATGGGCAGTGACAGACGAAATGCACTTATCTCACATGCATAATTTTCAGGTTTCCAGTGATTTCTGTCTGTAGTTGCTTTTGATGTGTCGCGCCATCCCTGTAAGATACACCACTCATTGAACTGCTCGAGCCATAGCTCGACTGATTCCTGTTTGTCCTCACACATGGTGAGCGTAAGCTTTGGAGGATTTGATTTCGACATGTCCAACTCTGACACCAAGTTGTTAGGTTGTCTGTAAATACCTAAAACAACGTCCGTACACTTGTCATGCGTTTATTACTGATGAAACGTTATTACATCTACCGCTAACCCACCAGGGCCGCTTCTATCCTCCATCCCCGGGCCGCTTACATCAACCCTCAACACCTTCACCCATGCATGTTGCCGACATCGAAAGGCTTGTAACACAAAATGCAAAATAATATTTATAATGAGATGGACCATATAGTGTGATAAAAAAGGCTGGGAAATGTAAAATAAGTAATAGTTATAAGGAAATGACTCAGAAAATAACAAATTTAGCCGAAATCTACACTAATAGCAATTGAAGCGCTTGTGAAATACCCTTCGGTATAGCCAGTCGCGGTTTAATACACAGCGGCCAATTGTTTTAACTTTACATTCAAAATGACCATTCATCTTTGGCATGACCTTGACAGATTTAACTAATCTGATAACGAGGGTCTCAAACCTATAATATCTTGAATAGGGATCTCTGATTTGCCGACTAGCTCAAACTTTAGCAAATTATATGCTCCGGCAGAAAGGGTGCCGAAAAACTCTGACAGTTCGGCGATCGTGGGGGATATTCATTCAAGTTTTCAACGGCAAAAAAAAAAAAAGCCTGTAATATGTTACCCTTATACGATATTTTGGTATAGTATTATCAAATTATTCAAAACAATACTAGTCAAACTTCGTATCAGCACGTTTGATATGACGACCTTGTCGTGCACGAGGTTTCTGCCGTTTACCGCCAAGTCACTGGCCGCACGTGTCAACAAATGGCCGGGCAACACCTGTGAAGGTCGTTATCTAACGATCACAGACGCAGCCAATTTCTATTCAAACATGTCCAACATTTGATTAAAACTAAAAATGTGAAATCTTATTTCAAAAAAACTCTTGTTGGCGACCTTTATGCAATCGTTATTCAGGACAGGGAAGGGGGCCGATGCTGGAAGTTGTATATGTCGCTGATCACTCTTTAAACTGCCAGCGTACTTCGCTTACAAACGGCTATCACATCGCAACAAAAATGTGATTTCCCCCATGGATCCCAGCCTTTTACAAACTGACGCCAGAGTATGTGAATATACATCAGTACCTGCCAAACATCTTAACCTATTTCGGACAAACAGTATTTATCCTTAATTGGATTGACCCCGCGTGTAAACTGTTTTTCGCTGATCAGTGGTCTTATGGAGCTAACAAATGACGATCACAGCGCGAACACGTGAAATGCGCAGGTACAAAGATAAAAAAAAACACGCAATCCTTGGATTAACTGAAAAACCTTTAACCAAAACAAAGTCGGATTGGGTTCGTTGGGGAAATATGACCCCTCTGATATAATTATTATCGCCGAGTTACCAATGTAAAACGTAAAGTTAACTTGATTTAAACGACATATTCTACTGAGCGAATTAGTTTTATATTATTATTATCCCTCAGATTCGAATTGTTCCCATCATGTATTAGTTTTATATTATTATTATCCCTCAGATTCGAATTGTTCCCATCATGTATTTTTCACACATTTTATTCCCCTGGTTTGTTCCCAGATAATTATTTCCTTTGGACAGATCTTCTCAATAGCTATATGAATAATCTCTGTAGTATTACTTTAAAATTTAAATTATAAATCTTGCGAAATACTTACGTGAACTCGCCTAGCGTGGATCGAGTTTTCAATTAAAGAGCTTTTATACGTACCTCGGGGGAAATCTCCACGATCTTTCCAGTAAAGCAGCTTACTTACTATTTGATAATAAACGGTTATTACCCTCGTATGTTAACTTGTTACATCGTCACTTTCACTACCCGGTCTCATTCATCCATGATTGGGTTAATTCTATTTCATACATTTGATTGACGTAGAGATGCCCGAAAGTCGATATGAAAATACTAGGTATGCATACACACAACATACACCAAACTCTTTCACAAAATTTTATTTTTCAAGCATTTTTCCAAACCACTCTCTCTTTTTAAGCACTTTTCAAGCCCTTGAATTTGAAATTACTAAATTCAAGCACTTTTCAAGTTTTTAAGGTGCGTACGAACCCTGTAGTATTATGCAACACACCTCACTCTATTTCCCCTTGCTACTCAATCCATGCCTCAATTCACCCGTCCCACTCTGAATTTGGCAGATACCATGCCAGAATTTCAGCAGTGATGTTTATTTAATTGTTTCTTGTTCTAAGTGTCTAGTAATTGAATTGTTCATATACATGTTACACATGTTCTTGAAAAGTAATGGTCCAGCATTGAAGCATTATACCTGGTGTAATCTCATTGCACAGGTTCACATTAGGCCTGTAGGCCTTGTTTTAATGAAAAATTGAGATTTTTCCTTATTTTCTAAAAGGGAACGAAGTTGCAGTGACTCAGTTTTCAATCTGGTAGGAGATCTTGGGGACATCTGATAGTATGCTGAATTTTTTATACATAGGTCTAATGGTTTCAAAATGTGCCAGTCTAAAGAATGGCCATAGGACGAGCAATGGACCATGACTATATCTCAGATGACTTAATAGAGCTAATGTCACACACAGAAAAATAGCAGAGCATCATTGATATGTATCAGGTATCACTTTAAATGTATTGCAATATGTATTGTAACTGGATAGGCTGACTGCCCTACTGCTCACACAAGGTCACTGAAGTTCTAAATAAGTTAACCAGAAGAGTTTTACCCAAGATAAGTATCATTTATTTGTTGCCTACTACATAAAAGACAAATACAAAAAGAGTGAATCATATAAAATGTCAGTGTGAGTGCCATTATAGTTTAATTTAAAATTGGCCCTCCAAATGATCCACTGAAAATATACTGCAGATTTTCTGATGTTCCTGATATGGTAAAATGCAGTAATACCACTGTTACATGCTGAGCTGAAAATGTCCAAATCATTCTGAGATATCATAAATCCATGCTCTCATCATCATCCATGGAATCAAACAGATCCTCAACTGTGACACCCTGGTGAACTTCTTGCACTACTGAAGGTCTTCTATCTCTGAAACCACAAGGTAACACAGGATTAAATGTCATTAAAGCCTCAAATCTGTTTTGTAAGTACACTCCTCATGCAGCGGTTATATACTACAGTTGTCCATGATCTCCCTCTTTGTAACTGCTGCTTTGTATAGCAATATTCTCTGGGTCTCACCACCAGGGCTGGCTTAAAGTAAAGAATTGTAATCCAACCTATAAGAGTGGGTAATAATATTGCGCCTCCTGCTCCAAATTTTCAACATGCCACATCCGCTCTCATTGGGCTAGATTCTTGGCTCTGTGCCAGAACCGGTGTAATAGGAATATTGGACCAACGAGAGATAATAAAAAGCGGTTACAACAAGGGAGATCTGGAATGAGTTCAGTGTATAACTGCTGTGTGGGGAGCATACATTTTAAGCAGTTCTATACAGAGCAACTGTAAAAAATATATGATACAGTTAAACATTAATATACTTGAAGATTCAACATAACAGTTTCACTATTGATAATACAGTTGAGTGTCATATATCCAAGGATTTTTTATTAAAAAAATCATTCATCCAAAATGTGACCATTTATCCAAAATCTGAACAACATCAGCGGTGATACACATTGCCAACTTATTAGTGCACCGGAGTTCAAGCAGTAGGTGAGGAAAACACAACACCCTGCTGGTCGGTGTTGTCAACGCCCTGCTTTAAATCAGAATGCCAAGACCAAGGTAATTTACCTGTACAATGAAAATGTTACAACAGACTATAAATTGGCATCCAACCCGCAGGTTTGTAGGTGTGAAAAAACCCTGCCCCAGTCACTTTGTTCCTTGACCCTGCTTTGGTCAGGGTGGTTTAAAGGATAGCTTTGATCTTCGTTCCAGTGGTCGTCCAGGCCTCAAGTACTACCTTGAGCAGATCTTGAGTTTGTGCGCGCCTTCGTTATTTATTCACAAATTCTACTGGCCAGATAATTTCTGCTAAAAGTTGAGAATTTTGATTGGTTAGAATCGCTGCCTATATGCCTAGTCCTGTCGCTAGGGATTTCAAAATACAGTGTATGTATAAAGTTAATTTCCATTATCTATCTGCTGAGGGAAGGCAGCACTTTCTAGGTCAAGGCAGGTCAATTCAGTTATCACGGCAGCCACATGTGACATGATGCCAGTACAATACTGATTTATTCCAGGGCAGGGCTTTTCACCAATAATAATTTTGATGTTTTAAATGATAAATTTATCAAATCATTCGAATATTTTACAATATATTGTCACAAATTTACTTTTGACTAGCTTCATTAATTTTGGTGAGTCAGTATCTGATAATATCTGGTACCCGACAGTAATTAAGGTGATTCCAGGTGCAGTTTCATGCAAAATCATTCATCCAAATTTTGTTCATCAAAACAAAAAGCTTGTCCCCCCCCCCCCCCCCCCCCCCAGGGCTTTCAGATAAACGACACATTACTGTATTTTAATGTCACCATAAATGACTGGACTCTGTGCACTTATACAAGTTCAGTTTATATTGTGTAAAACAAGTTCACACTAAAACATGGTATCACTGACTGCCATGCTGTCCATGGTTTTGGCACAAGGGTCTGTTCTAACCTATGGTCAACTGACATGCTGTCCATGGTTTAGTCTCACAAGTGTCTATCCTTACCTATGATGGTCAACTGACATGCTGTCCATGGTTTAGTAACACAAGTGTCTATCCTTACCTAGGATGGTCAACTGACACACTGTCCATGGTTTAGTCTCACAAGTGTCTATCCTAACCTATGATGGTCAACTGACACACTGTCCATGGTTTAGTAACACTGGTGTCTGTTCTTACCTAGGATGGTCAACTGACACACTGTCCATGGTTTAGTAACACTGGTGTCTGTTCTTACCTAGGATGGTCAACTGACACACTGTCCATGGTTTAGTAACACAGGTGTCTTTCCTTACCTAGGATGGTCAACTGACACACTGTCCATGGTTTAGTAACACTGGTGTCTGTTCTTACCTAGGATGGTCAACTGACACACTGTCCATGGTTTTGTTATCAGATGTCTGTTCTTACCTAGGATGGTCAACTGACACACTGTCCATGGTTAAGTAACACAGGTGTCTTTCCTTACCTAGGATGGTCAACTGACACACTGTCCATGGTTTTGTTATCAGATGTCTGTTCTTACCTAGGATGGTCAACTGACACACTGTCCATGGTTTAGTAACACAGGGGTCTATCCTTACCTAGGATGGTCAACTGACACACTGTCCATGGTTTAGTCTCACAAGTGTCTATCCTAACCTATGATGGTCAACTGACACACTGTCCATGGTTTAGTCTCACAAGTGTCTATCCTAACCTATGATGGTCAACTGACACACTGTCCATGGTTTAGTAACACTGGTGTCTGTTCTTACCTAGGATGGTCAACTGACACACTGTCCATGGTTTAGTAACACTGGTGTCTGTTCTTACCTAGGATGGTCAACTGACACACTGTCCATGGTTTAGTAACACAGGTGTCTTTCCTTACCTAGGATGGTCAACTGACACACTGTCCATGGTTTAGTAACACTGGTGTCTGTTCTTACCTAGGATGGTCAACTTACACACTGTCCATGGTTTTGTTATCAGATGTCTGTTCTTACCTAGGATGGTCAACTGACACACTGTCCATGGTTAAGTAACACAGGTGTCTTTCCTTACCTAGGATGGTCAACTGACACACTGTCCATGGTTTTGTTATCAGATGTCTGTTCTTACCTAGGATGGTCAACTGACACACTGTCCATGGTTTAGTAACACAGGGGTCTATCCTTACCTATGATGGTCAACTGACTCACTGTCCATGGTTTAGTAACACAGGTGTCTGTTCTTACCTAGGATGGTCAACTGACACACTGTCCATTGTTTAGTAACACTGGTGTCTTTCCTTACCTAGGATGGTCAACTGACACACTGTCCATGGTTTTGTTATCAGATGTCTGTTCTTAACTAGGACAGTCAACTGACACACTGTCCATGGTTTAGTAACACAGGTGTCTATCCTTACCTATGATGGTCAACTGACACACTGTCCATGGTTTAGTAACACTGGTGTCTGTTCTTACCTAGGATGGTCAACTGACACACTGTCCATGGTTTAGTAACACTGGTGTCTGTTCTAACCCAGGATGGTCAACTGACACACTGTCCATGGTTTAGCCACACAAATGTCTTTCCTTACCTAGGATGGTCAACTGACAGGCTATCCATGGTTTTGTCACACAGGTGTCTATTCTTATCTAGGTAGGTCAACTGACACACTGTCTTGGGTTTAGCCACACAAGTGTCTTTCCATACCTCAGATGGTCAATTGACACACCAGGGTTCTCCACTAGCCAATATAGCCTGGCGCACTGCCAGTCTTTCATTTCTCACCGCCAGCCTTTAATGCTACTGGCCACTCTTTCATCTGTCCCCGTCACCCTTTCCCTGTCCCTGCCAGACATACAGTGGTCAGGGGTAACAAGCATTGGCCTTACAGACGGCAATAAATAGAACTCGGAAGTCGGAAGTCAGAAGCCTTCGGAAGTTGGAAGCCGTTATAATTTTTGATATAATGTTAAAAATAACGATCATACCAACACTTTTTCTTGTTAAAATGGAAGATATAGACCCCCTTTGCAAAACCAGAAAGTCGCACAAACGTATATTCCCATATATGAAAATCAAAGCATTTCAAATGCGTCGGAAGCCTCTCGGAAGTCATCCTGAGGTGACAGATGATGTTCAAAATGCATAAAACTCGGAAGTCAAGACCATATAGCACCAACCAAAAATGACACAGAAAAAGTCTTGCATAATTCCAAATTTTAATTAAAGTTATATTTATGTATTTGAATAAACCATAATGTATATTACTAATTAAACATAATGATACATAAAATATAAAAAAGAAATAAATAAATGTTGAAATATACATTCAAATGTAAAACATTATATATCATATCGCGACGTAATATTTTAGTATGGAATGTTATTTCTGATAAATATAATAAAAAAGCATTAAAATTTCGTAATTTTATCAAAATGGTGTGATAATTTTTTTCCTTATATAACAAAATAGATTAGAATATTTTATCATATAAAAAAAGTTAAGTATTCTACATTAATTTGTATTATAATATTTTTACATAATACTATTCAAATATTTGATAAAATACATAAATTTGTATATAAATGTAAAAAAAAAAAAGTATCAAACTGTCTCATCCTTGCAGGAACTGGTAAAACTGTAAGAAAAGTCCATTAAGTTTTGTACTAATAAAACTATTCTTTTTTATCCATTAGGGTGCTATTTACAGTATAAATAAAACTAATTTTTATCCATGCATTAGGTTGCTTTATATGGAATGCATATAACTCTCCAATGCTTGTTGAATACTGATCACCCAACGTATCAGGAAACATTTTTAGAACATTGCACAGACAATTTGAATAAACCATTATAAAAACCCTTCCAAAATATTTCGAAAATTTAAAAATATGTAAAACTGCATAACTGTGAAAGATTTAAAAAAAAGGCATGTGATGTTGCAAAAATATTGATATAAATTATAACAGTATCTTTATATTTTAATTTTAGCTTAATCAAAATAATTTATGAGGAAGGATATTACATTATTATATGAGTCTAGAGATCATTTTTTAATTTTACACTTTAAAGCCACATACTGTTTTGGAAAAATTTTAAGATCAGTTTCATAAAATGTTTGTGCTAACTGGGGATCAGGCAATAAGAACAATGAAACACGTGTGCCTTTAAGGTAACGACTAACAACATAAACTATCTTTAGATAATTATCAGTCACAACTAATAGGAGGAATCGCCATCTAAAATCTTTTCTGCCACCAGTTATCATTTTTATTTGTTAGAATAACTCCCTAGGTGGAGGAGATAAATTATCACATACATGAATGGATATATAAATAATCATATTATATACAATTAAATCATTCATATATTAATTTATAGACCTATATATTTTTGTCTTACTTAATATATGAATATTGATTATATTGTACTTTTATAATATATGATATTTTATCATATAATATAATTAATATCAAATTATGTCGCTGTTGAATGAATATATAATTATATCGTCATCTGTGTTATTTAACACATTATGTATACATTTTATTATACTTGTATTATGTAATTATATTTTGCATCATGTATGAATTTGTTCAATGAAAAAAATAGAGAATACCAAAACAAATCTGTATTGTATTATACTGTTTTTTTT
The DNA here is from genome assembly GCA_026874595.1 of Sipunculus nudus. Classification (NCBI taxonomy): domain Eukaryota; kingdom Metazoa; phylum Annelida; class Sipuncula; order Golfingiida; family Sipunculidae; genus Sipunculus; species Sipunculus nudus. The sequence goes on from CM049312.1 coordinate 52,970,377, forward strand.
ATTTACAATTATAGTATTTTATATTCATGTTTTATATTTTAATTTTTTATTTATCTATTGTTGTTAGTTATATACATTATGATTTTATTCAAATACTTAAATGTTACCTAAATTAATATTTGGGTTAATGCATATATTATTTTGTTAGTTATATACATTATGATTTTATTCAAATACATAAATATTACCTGAATTAATATTTGGGTTGATGCAAGACCTTTTATTGTCATTGTTGGTTGATACTGTGACTTGACTTCCGAGTTTTATGGATTTTGAGCATCATGTCACTTCAGGATGACTTCCGAGAGGCTTCCGACGCATTTATTATGCTTTAATTTTCATATATATAAATATATATCTTTGAAACTTTCTCGTATGAAAAAGGGTGTCTATATCTTCCGTTTTAACACAAAAACTTGTCAATTTGTTCGTTATTTTTAAAATTATACTAAAATATAAAACGGCTTCCGACTTCCGAGGGCTTTCGACTCCCGAGTTTTATGTATTGCCCTTACAGACTGACCCTGCAAGTGGTCTTGCTGAGTGATTGTTAGCCTGGAGTTATTAAGTTGGTGTCAGTGCTGGGATCTTATCATCACAGCCAGTGACATCAGGTTACTGGATGGGTATAAGACAGCCCACTGCTGTATATTAAGAGAAGCCACAACTCCCTGGTTCCCTGATTGCTTTTTAATTACACAATGCTGGTTGGCATGGATATTGGTTAACATTGATACATATTCAGACTGTGGCTTCTAGGAAGGTATATTCACTCAGTGAGCTGTCATAACAGCTGGTCTTTAAGTGTTCTATATTTGCATATTATTTGTTGTTCGTATGACAGCTCATACAAACAGATTACACATGCCCTTCCTCTTGCTCTCAATGTTCTTACATGCATGAAAGTGCCATACAGATTCAATTTTTAATCAGACAATAAAAAATGCTTGACACGCAACAGGTAAGAACCAGGCCTGGTTCGACCGCGCTTACCACCAGCCTATCAGAATTTCTAGTGGAGAACACTGCACACCATCCATGGTTTGACACACAGGTGTCTATCCTTACCTAGGATGGTCAACTGACAAGCTGTCCCTGGTTTTGTTATCAGATGTGTGTTCTAACCTAGGATGGTCAACTGACACGCTGTCCATGGTTTTGTTTTCTGGGGTCTGTTCTTACCTAGGATGGTGAACTGACACACTGTCCATGGTTTTGTTATAAGAAGTGTGTTCTTACCTAGGATGGTCAACTGACACCCGGTCCATGGTTTTGTTATTAGATGTCTGTTCTTACCTAGGATGGTCAACTGACACACTGTCCTTGGTTTTGTTATCAGATGTGTGTTCTTACCTAGGATGGTCAACTGACACGCTGTCCATGGTTTTGTTATCAGATGTGTGTTCTTACCTAGGATGGTCAACTGACACACTGTCCGTGGTTTTGTTATCAGATGTCTATTCTTACCTAAGATGGTCAACTGACACACATTCCATGGTTTTGTCATTAGATGTGTGTTCTTACCTAGGATGGTCAACTGACACACTGTCCATGGTTTTGTTATCAGATATGTGTTCTTACCTAGGATGGTCAACTGACACGCTGTCCATGGTTTTGTTATCAGATGTGTGTTCTTACCTAGGATGGTCAACTGACACACTGTCCATGGTTTTGTTATCAGATGTCTGTTCTTACCTAGGATGGTCAACTGACACACTGTCCTTGGTTTTGTTATCAGATGTGTGTTCTTACCTAGGATGGTCAACTGACGCACTGTCCATGGTTTTGTTATCAGATGTGTGTTCTTACCTAGGATGGTCAACTGACACACTGTCCGTGGTTTTGTTATCAGATGTCTGATCTTACCTAAGATGGTCAACTGACACGCGGTCCATGGTTTTGTTATCAGATGTGTGTTCTTACCTAGGATGGTCAACTGACACACTGTCCATGGTTTTGTTATCAGATGTGTGTTCTTACCTAGGATGGTCAACTGACACGCTGTCCATGGTTTTGTTATCAGATGTGTGTTCTTACCTAGGATGGTCAACTGACACACTGTTAATGGTTTTGTTATCAGATGTGTGTTCTTACCTAGGATGGTGAACTGACACACTGTCAATGGTTTTGTTATCAGATGTGTGTTCTTACCTAGGATGGTGAACTGACACACTGTCCATGGTTTTGTTATCAGATGTGTGTTCTTACCTAGGATGGTCAACTGACACACTGTCCATGGTTTTGTTATCAGATGTGTGTTCTTACCTAGGATGGTCAACTGACACACTGTCCATGGTTTTGTTATCAGATGTGTGTTCTTACCTAGGATGGTCAACTGAAACACTGTCCATGGTTTTGTTATCAGATGTGTGTTCTTACCTAGGATGGTCAACTGACACACTGTCCATGGTTTTGTTATCAGATTTGTGTTCTTACCTAGGATGGTCAACTGACACGCGGTCCATGGTTTTGTTATAAGAAGTGTGTTCTTACCTAGGATGGTCAACTGACACACTGTCCATGGTTTTGTTATTAGATGTCTGTTCTTACCTAGGATGGTTAACTGACACACTGTCCTTGGTTTTGTGATCAGATGTGTGTTCTTACCTAGGATGGTCAACTGACACACTGTCCATGGTTTTGTTATCAGATGACTGTTCTTACCTAGGATGGTCAACTGACACACTGTCCGTGGTTTTGTTATCAGATGTGTGTTCTTACCTAGGATGGTCAACTGACACACTGTCCGTGGTTTTGTTATCAGATGTGTGTTCTTACCTAGGATGGTCAACTGACACACTGTCCATGGTTTTGTTATCAGATGTGTGTTCTTACCTAGGATGGTCAACTGACACACTGTCCATGGTTTTGTTATCAGATGTGTGTTCTTACCTAAGATGGTCAACTGACACACTGTCCATAGTTTTGTTATCAGATGTGTGTTCTTACCTAGGATGGTCAACTGACACACTGTCCATGGTTTTGTTATCAGATGTGTGTTCTTACCTAGGATGGTCAAGTGACACACTGTCCATGGTTTTGTTATCAGAAGTGTGTTCTTACCTAGGATGGTCAACTGACACACTGTCCATGGTTTTGTTATCAGATGTGTGTTCTTACCTAGGATGGTCAACTGACGCACTGTCCATGGTTTTGTTATCAGATGTGTGTTCTTACCTAGGATGGTCAACTTACACACTGTCCATGGTTTTGTTATCAGATGTGTGTTCTTACCTAGGATGGTCAACTGACACACTGTCCATGGTTTTGTTATCAGATGTGTGTTCTTACCTAGGATGGTCAACTGACACACTGTCCGTGGTTTTGTTATCAGATGTCTGTTCTTACCAAAGATGGTCAACTGACACGCGGTCCATGGTTTTGTTATCAGATGTGTGTTCTTACCTAGGATGGTCAACTGACACAGTGTCCATGGTTTTGTTATCATATGTGTGTTCTTACCTAGGATGGTCAACTGACACGCTGTCCATGGTTTTGTTATCAGATGTGAGTTCTTACCTAGGATGGTCAACTAACACACTGTCCATGGTTTAGTTATCAGATGTGTGTTCTTACCTAGGATGGTCAACTGACACACTGTCCATGGTTTTGTTATCAGATGTGTGTTCTTACCTAGGATGGTCAACTGACACACTGTCCATGGTTTTGTTATCAGATGTGTGTTCTTACCTAGGATGGTCAACTGACACAGTGTCCATGGTTTTGTTATCAGATGTGTGTTCTTACCTAGGATGGTCAACTGACACACTGTCCATGGTTTTGTTATCAGATGTGTGTTCTTACCTAGGATGGTCAACTGACACACTGTCCATGGTTTTGTTATCATATGTGTGTTCTTACCTAGGATGGTCAACTGACACGCTGTCCATGGTTTTGTTATCAGATGTGAGTTCTTACCTAGGATGGTCAACTGACACACTGTCCATGGTTTAGTTATCAGATGTGTGTTCTTACCTAGGATGGTCAACTGACACACTGTCCATGGTTTTGTTATCAGATGTGTGTTCTTACCTAGGATGGTCAACTGACACACTGTCCATGGTTTTGTTATCAGATGTGTGTTCTTACCTAGGATGGTCAACTGACACACTGTCCATGGTTTTGTTATCAGATGTGTGTTCTTACCTAGGATGGTCAACTGACGCACTGTCCATGGTTTTGTTATCAGATGTGTGTTCTTACCTAGGATGGTCAACTGACACACTGTCCATGGTTTTGTTATCAGATGTGTGTTCTTACCTAGGATGGTCAACTGACGCACTGTCCATGGTTTTGTTATCAGATGTGTGTTCTTACCTAGGATGGTCAACTGACGCACTGTCCATGGTTTTGTTATCAGATGTGTGTTCTTACCTAGGATGGTCAACTGACGCACTGTCCATGGTTTTGATATCAGATGTGTGTTCTTACCTAGGATGGTCAACTGACACACTGTCCATGGTTTTGTTATCAGATGTGTGTTCTTACCTAGGATGGTCAACTGACACACTGTCCATGGTTTTGTTATCAGATGTGTGTTCTTACCAAGGATGGTCAACTGACACACTGTCCATGGTTTTGTTATCAGATGGGTGTTCTTACCTAGGATGGTCAACTGACGCACTGTCCATGGTTTTGTTATCAGATGTGTGTTCTTACCTAGGATCGTCAACTGAGACACTGTCCATGGTTTTGTTATCAGATGTGTGTTCTTACCTAGGATGGTCAACTGACACACTGTCCGTGGTTTTGTTATCAGATGTCTGTTCTTACCAAAGATGGTCAACTGACACGCGGTCCATGGTTTTGTTATCAGATGTGTGTTCTTACCTAGGATGGTCAACTGACACACTGTCCATGGTTTTGTTATCAGATGTGTGTTCTTATCTAGGATGGTCAACTGACACGCTGTCCATGGTTTTGTTATCAGATGTGTGTTCTTACCTAGGATGGTCAACTGACACACTGTCCATGGTTTTGTTATCAGATGTGTGTTCTTACCTAGGATGGTCAACTGACACACTGTCCATGGTTTTGTTATCAGATGTGTGTTCTTACCTAGGATGGTCAACTGACACACTGTCCATAGTTTTGTTATCAGATGTGTGTTCTTACCTAGGATGGTCAACTGACACACTGTCCATGGTTTTGTTATCAGATGTGTGTTCTTACCTAGGATGGTCAACTGACACACTGTCCATGGTTTTGTTATCAGATGTGTGTTCTTACCTAGGAAGGTCAACTGACACACTGTCCATGGTTTTGTTATCAGATGTGTGTTCTTACCTAGGATGGTCAACTGACGCACTGTCCATGGTTTTGTTATCAGATGTGAGTTCTTACCTAGGATGGTCAACTGACACACTGTCCATGGTTTTGTTATCAGATGTGTGTTCTTACCTAGGATGGTCAACTGACACACTGTCCATGGTTTTGTTATCAGATGTGTGTTCTTACCTAGGATGGTCAACTGACACACTGTCCGTGGTTTTGTTATCAGATGTCTGTTCTTACCAAAGATGGTCAACTGACACGCGGTCCATGGTTTTGTTATCAGATGTGTGTTCTTACCTAGGATGGTCAACTGACACAGTGTCCATGGTTTTGTTATCAGATGTGTGTTCTTACCTAGGATGGTCAACTGACACGCTGTCCATGGTTTTGTTATCAGATGTGAGTTCTTACCTAGGATGGTCAACTGACACACTGTCCATGGTTTAGTTATCAGATGTGTGTTCTTACCTAGGATGGTCAACTGACACACTGTCCATGGTTTTGTTATCAGATGTGTGTTCTTACCTAGGATGGTCAACTGACACACTGTCCATGGTTTTGTTATCAGATGTGTGTTCTTACCTAGGATGGTCAACTGACACACTGTCCATGGTTTTGTTATCAGATGTGTGTTCTTACCTAGGATGGTCAACTGACACACTGTCCATGGTTTTGTTATCAGATGTGTGTTCTTACCTAGGATGGTCAACTGACACACTGTCCATGGTTTTGTTATCAGATGTGTGTTCTTACCTAGGATGGTCAACTGACGCACTGTCCATGGTTTTGTTATCAGATGTGTGTTCTTACCTAGGATGGTCAACTGACGCACTGTCCATGGTTTTGTTATCAGATGTGTGTTCTTACCAAGGATAGTCAACTGACGCACTGTCCATGGTTTTGTTATCAGATGTGTGTTCTTACCTAGGATGGTCAACTGACACACTGTCCATGGTTTTGTTATCAGATGTGTGTTCTTACCTAGGATGGTCAACTGACACACTGTCCATGGTTTTGTTATCAGATGTGTGTTCTTACCTAGGATGGTCAACTGACACACTGTCCATGGTTTTGTTATCAGAAGGGTGTTCTTACCTAGGATGGTCAACTGACGCACTGTCCATGGTTTTGTTATCAGATGTGTGTTCTTACCTAGGATGGTCAACTGACACACTGTCCATGGTTTTGTTATCAGATGTGTGTTCTTACCTAGGATGGTCAACTGACACACTGTCCGTGGTTTTGTTATCAGATGTGTGTTCTTACCAAAGATGGTCAACTGACACGCGGTCCATGGTTTTGTTATCAGATGTGTGTTCTTACCTAGGATGGTCAACTGACACACTGTCCATGGTTTTGTTATCAGATGTGTGTTCTTATCTAGGATGGTCAACTGACACGCTGTCCATGGTTTTGTTATCAGATGTGTGTTCTTACCTAGGATGGTCAACTGACACACTGTCCATGGTTTTGTTATCAGATGTGTGTTCTTACCTAGGATGGTCAACTGACACACTGTCAATGGTTTTGTTATCAGATGTGTGTTCTTACCTAGGATGGTCAACTGACACACTGTCCATGGTTTTGTTATCAGATGTGTGTTCTTACCTAGGATGGTCAACTGACGCACTGTCCATGGTTTTGTTATCAGATGTGTGTTCTTACCTAGGATGGTCAACTGACACACTGTCCATGGTTTTGTTATCAGATGTGTGTTCTTACCTAGGATGGTCAACTGACACACTGTCCATGGTTTTGTTATCAGATGTGTGTTCTTACCTAGGATGGTCAACTGACACACTGTCCGTGGTTTTGTTATCAGATGTCTGTTTTTACCAAAGATGGTCAACTGACACCCGGTCCATGGTTTTGTTATCAGATGTGTGTTCTTACCTAGGATGGTCAACTGACACAGTGTCCATGGTTTTGTTATCAGATGTGTGTTCTTACCTAGGATGGTCAACTGACACGCTGTCCATGGTTTTGTTATCAGATGTGAGTTCTTACCTAGGATGGTCAACTGACACACTGTCCATGGTTTTGTTATCAGATGAGTGTTCTTACCTAGGATGGTCAACTGACACACTGTCCATGGTTTAGTTATCAGATGTGTGTTCTTACCTAGGATGGTCAACTGACACACTGTCCATGGTTTTGTTATCAGATGTGTGTTCTTACCTAGGATGGTCAACTGACACACTGTCCGTGGTTTTGTTATCAGATGTGTGTTCTTACCAAAGAAGGTCAACTGACACGCGGTCCATGGTTTTGTTATCAGATGTGTGTTCTTACCTGGGATGGTCAACTGACACAGTGTCCATGGTTTTGTTATCAGATGTGTGTTCTTACCTAGGATGGTCAACTGACACGCTGTCCATGGTTTTGTTATCAGATGTGAGTTCTTACCTAGGATGGTCAACTGACACACTGTCCATGGTTTTGTTATAAGATGTGTGTTCTTACCTAGGATGGTCAACTGACACACTGTCCGTGGTTTTGTTATCAGATGTGTGTTCTTACCTAAGATGGTCAACTGACACACTGTCCGTGGTTTTGTTATCAGATGTGTGTTCTTACCTAGGATGGTCAACTGATACACTGTCCATGGTTTTGTTATCAGATGTCTGTTCTTACCTAAGATGGTCAACTGACACACTGTCCATGGTTTTGTTATCAGATGTGTGTTCTTACCTAGGATGGTCAACTGACACACTGTCCATGGTTTTGTTATCAGATGTGTGTTCTTACCTAGGATGGTCAACTGACACTGTCCATGGTTTTGTTATCAGATGTGTGTTTTTACCTAGGATGGTCAACTGACGCACTGTCCATGGTTTTGTTATCAGATGTGTGTTCTTACCTAGGATGGTCAACTGACGCACTGTCCATGGTTTTGTTATCAGATGTGTGTTCTTACCTAGGATGGTCAACTGACGCACTGTCCATGGTTTTGTTATCAGATGTGTGTTCTTACCTAGGATTGTCAACTGACACACTGTCCATGGTTTTGTTATCAGATGGGTGTTCTTACCTAGGATGGTCAACTGACACACTGTCCATGGTTTTGTTATCAGATGTGTGTTCTTACCTAGGATGGTCAACTGACACACTGTCCATGGTTTTGTTATCAGATGGGTGTTCTTACCTAGGATGGTCAACTGACGCACTGTCCATGGTTTTGTTATCAGATGTGTGTTCTTACCTAGGATGGTCAACTGACACACTGTCCATGGTTTTGTTATCAGATGTGTGTTCTTACCTAGGATGGTCAACTGACACACTGTCCATGGTTTTGTCAGACAGGTGTCTATCCTTACCTAGGATGGTCAACTGACACGCTGTCCATGGTTTTGTCAGACAGGTGTCTATCCTTCAGGTCTGGGTCTGTGACATCCCTCACTACTTCTTTCACAAAATCCCCAGGAGCTTTCCAAAGTACAACCTCCATGCATGGTTTAGATCTGAAAGACAGTACCACACAACCATTTAACCATTCTCCTGAAAGCATGCCTCGTAATCAGTTAGTGCTCACCTTTGAACATCAGCAGTTGGCTTACACAAAGAGTTGTATACTACATACGAGGCTGTTTCCATGCTTCTGATATGTCATCATCTGAATCATCAGATCATTTAACAGGTAAAGGAAGTGTAATCAAAATGTTTATACTGTTTGCTGAATACACTACTTTATAAATATTAAATCAGTTAATATGCTAACAGAAATTACACTATGCAGGATTATCTCTAACATTTGTAATAACTAACTAGCCTAGTTTTTTTATGGCTCAAACAATCCACAATTGTGTGAGAGACTAATATATAAATGGGATTAACATTATAAGACCTTTCTTTTTCATATGACTGTCAAAATAATATTGCAATGTTATAATATCTTTGCAAATAATTGGTATAATTATTTTAAGCCATGGATATATTACTCACAGCTGATCAAGAAACATATTTGGCAGTAAATCCTTGTTTTTCAGACCCAGTTCCAGGGTTTCTGACAACTGTAACCTTGGTCCATCATAGCTGTCATTGTTATTATCCTTCAGATCATATTCCAATATCTCATCCTCTTCCTCTGTACTAGACAATCTGAAAGATGCAAACCTCATTACATATATAAAATTGCCCTGACTATTGTAACAAAGAGTTATAAAATCATAAAGAAAAGATTAATAAATATAGTGGAATTTAGTTGCGTCAATATTAAGTTATACACCCTGTTTGTGTCAACATAATAAGCTCAAAATTTCAACAAAATTTTAATTAAACTAGAATACAGGCAGTCAACAAGCAACTTCATGTATCTGCCAAACCACAGAGGCATGGGTAAAGTAAAGCATTGAATGTTCCTGACATGACATGACCCCAAATTTGTGGCATCAGTGATGCCAATTAAACTGCTCATATATGTGCAATTTTCACCAAAAACAGACTTACAGATGGATACACCATGCAATTTTTCAGGTTGAGACACCAATCCACTACTGAGAACAAGTGCATCAATGTATTCTATAAACAAGGCCTACAGGCCTAATGGGAACCTGTGTAATGGGATATACATCATGTATGATGCTTCCATGAAAACATGCTTGACTGCTACTTTTCAAGTACAATGCAAGTACTAAACATTACACTAAAAAAACAAGTATGTATACATATGCCCAATTTCAGGTTGATATATTAAATCCCTCCTTGGAAATAAGTAGGAACATACACCATGCTAAAGTCATTAAAGGTGGTGACACCAGTCTTGTGAACCAGAATGCCACCAAAGATGCATGGACAGATCAAAATATCAGGCCATTACACCAAACTTCTCTTGAGTCAGGTGCACTGGGCTGACCAAGCGTAGGTGAGAAAGGCAGTTGCCCTGAGTGACTCAGAACAAATTGCTAGCTTCAGTTTCTGCCCTAAGTGAACTCCACTTTCACTGACTGCACAGAGTGAACTATTGACCTGTACCTGGCTGCACTGAGTGAACTGTTGACCTGTTGCATAATCTAAAATTGTTGGCAGTTTACCAAGCTATTTATACAGACAGACAAAATCTTGACCTGTTGGTAAATTTGTTTACACATACTGAAAGACTTTGGTTACAATACTTTTTTTTCCAAGCTGATATATTCATAAGATTTATTTTAGCAAAATGTTTAGAATGATAAAGAAGTGCAGTCAATTATAGTTTAAGGTCCAATAATTTTGCAAAAAAATCATTTCAGTAAACTTGAACAAAGGCCTCCTATGAATCATTTTTAAGCAATATAACAGAAGTTGATACAACAGTTTTGCAGAAGAAGACTTTTGCAGCCCTGGGTTTGAAATACACTTACAAATGGCCACAAGACCACTTCGGCTTTCGGTGACTCTACAAAAGGGACCCATGGGTTACGGCGCTCAGCTGTTATACATGATAAAAAATATGATTTGGGAATGAGGCACATGCTGGTTTTGTGTGGTTATAAATATAAGCTTTATTATGAGTTGTTGGTGTTTAGCTTATGTATGATTTTGATAGTATCTTTGGAGACAGGGAAGAGGATTGATTTCATTTATTTTATTAACAAATGGAGTGCTATTGTCACACAGATTTTGACTTGGCTATATAACTTATAAGCAGCACATATAATAAAAGAGTTTAACTATTTATTAAAATTTAATAACAAATATTGTGCCAATATAATTTTTATTTAAAAAAAATAATGATACAAATGTGGGGATGGGGATCTCCCCACACTGTATCACAAGCAGTTGCTGATGTTGGTGGCTGACAATGTTTGGTCATAGAAGTCTTTATTAAATAGCAAGAGTTCTGGTATAATCTCTGCCGAGGCCTGCCAGCCTGGCAAGAGATTGTCCGTCTCTCTCTCTGAGAGAGCCGCCCAGTCTCCCTCAAAGCGCGCACTACAGATAGTTTTGTTACTGAGCTTTTACGTGACATATGAGACGTACATATCCATATTTCTGCATTTCGTCATGAAAGCTAAACTTTATTGGATGACCCAAAGTAGGTCACAATTACATCAGAGGTGTAAGTGTATTATAAAAGTTTTCACCAGAATCTATTTGGTAAAAGGTCTATGGAAAATCCCAAGTCTGACCTGACATACATCCAGCTATAGACTGACCTACAAGTCCTATTTGGAGGACAGTGCTTATATACACATGCGGAGTCTCATAAAATAACATGTTTTAAATGTGTTCTAGCATTCCCTCATAAAGACTAAACACATAAGTCATTCTGTGACACTATTTCTGTTTACACAGACTTAAAATAGACCTTATTGGTTTGGTGTACTGTTCTCTGATTAAATTGGGAGAGAAACCTATATGTGTGTGTCTGGATGACTGGTTGTTGGGTGTCATCAATTATGAGAAGTCATTAATTGTTTAGTCTGACATGCCTGAATCTGAGCTTGTATTTGTGAAATATGAAATGTGAAATATTCCTTGAAATATGTGTTAAGTCACCAATAATCCCTTTCCTACTCTTTAACAATAATAAGAAAATTATATGATTTTTTAAAATAAAATATAACTGAAATGATTATTAAAAAATAATATTACAGAATATATTCATGAATGCATTCATGAATACATTTTGAAAGTATCTGCCCTGATATTCAAATACTTTCATTTTTACCTGAATTCCCATTCTTATGCAATAAAATTTTTTAATGCAGTACCAATTCATATTCATATTCAAATACCGGTACATTTGCAAAGCATTCGCAACATGTCTAGTATTTATTCAGTTTTAGCCAAACAATGATGTTGAGAATCCAAAATATACAAAATTCACAAATTTAAATAATGATCATAAGTACCTTGTTTTATGGCTTTTATTTATATTAAAAAAAAAAAATGTAATATATTCACTTTGGACTACTTTCACTTCAATCTACACACTAGACACAGTAGGAATCTAGATTAATATTATCAAGGAGATTACAGGGATGGAGTAACAACCGTCAGAAGCCCTGCAAGGTCACTAGTATCAGTCGTGCGCTAATTGCAATTAAGACATGATAAGCCCATTAACTCTATTGTGTGCCTATTGTGCCGCGGTGTAAGGCGCAGCGGCGGCACGGCCTTTGATAAAGCGAGCCTGCTAGATCTTACTTCTGCGGTCCGCTGTAGCTCCCTGAAGCGGAGAGCGATATATCCAGTAACTGAGCAGTAAATCACTGGAATAACATTGACTGGAATTATGAATGCGCAAATGGTTTGTTTTGTCAAGAATTATGCGCAACAAATATATCTAGAGAGGTCTCCTGTTGAGGAATCACTTGATCGATTTTGGGATAGATGCAGTCACTCTACATCAACTTCTGCCATGATTCATGACGGACGACTGGTAAGTGTAAACCTTACTTTCCCTGAATAACTTCAGAATTATAAAAAAATTCCATCAGTTCCCACACTTCTGACTTGCATTAATAATTAGCCATGTATTATAGTATTTCGTCGATAAAAAAATTTTTTTGACGCTTATGACCGGATGACTTTCATTTTGATGGATAACAGTGAGCCATCGCCCTGTCGCTCTGTCACTGATGGTGTTGTTCTAGTATTATTGCCCATATTTACCGCAGCCAAGCTATCGCTCAGACGTCATTAGCAATGACATCTTCACACACGTTTCACACACATATGAAAATATGGTGTTCAAACTTAGGATTGTTTAATATTTTATATTAAATACTACCGGAGATAAAATTGGGGAGAAACTTACTCATCCTTGTCACAATATTTATAAAAATACCGGTACTATAACAGCCTGTAATTATTATGTTAAACTGTTGAACCATATATTTATCGCAATGAGTTTTAAAGTACATTTTTAATGGAATTTCAGTTCCTCAGTACCCCAGAATGGGCTGCAATAAATGCCGATTGTCTGATCTGGAGAGAATCCATGAGAGTCCTAACGAGCTGTTCAGAAGTCACGCTGAAGGAGGGTCTCTTGCCCTGTATCAATTAGCACCAGGCTTATCAGCGGCATAATATAATAATATATAATATAATATATTTAATTTATATAGCGCTACTTCAACAAAATAGTTATCAAAAGCACTTTACAAGACACAAAGCACAGTTTCACTAAAACATAAAATGCAGATTCCTACTAAAGCAAAGATTCCTAAAAGAAAACCCTAATTTCTAAGAACTACCAAAAGCTAATTTAAAAAAGGTAAGTTTTAAGATTTCTTTTAAAAGAAGCTTAAGATGGTGAAGCTCTGATTTAGTGCGGAAGTTCATTCCACAACCTTGGTGCCACAGCTGAGAAAGCTCTCGAACGACACATATCACTTCATGCTTTATGGCTTTATATACTAATAATAAAATTTTAAAATCAATGTGCTGTCGCACCGGGAGCCAATGGAGTTCTTTAAGTATTGGTGTAATGTGGTCGCGCTTCTTGGCACCAGTTACAAGCCTAGCAGCTGCATTCTGCACTCTCTGTAGCCAGTCCAGCAACTTGCTAGGAAGACCACATAGCAAAGAGTTGGAACAGTCAATCCTTGAACTGATGAATGCATGAATTAATGTTATTAGTGATTCTTGAGTTAGGAAACCCTTTATCCTAGCTATATTACGCAGGTGGTAAAAAGCCAAACTACAAATATTATTTACATGCTTGTCAAGGCAAAGCCCTTGGTCAAACACTACCCCCAGGTTTCTAGCACTGTTTGTTGGCACAACTGCAGAGTCAAATATGTAAAGAGTTTTCAACTGAATTTTTGGCATCTCTTTGTGCCTTAGAGCAGCGAGTTTTATGACCCCTGTCAGCAACATCCGACACGGCCAGACTCTCATTTTGATACTCCATCCCTGTAAACTACTTGATATTATCAACTGCATCTTTGTCTATCATTAATATCTCATAAAAACATTAATAAAAGCTACAATATTTGGCCAATTTCTTTCAGCTTTCTAAACTACAAAGATGAAATCCTTATGTGTGCATGATATGAAAATTATATCAACAGTGCTCTCAGGAAACAAACGTGCCATGGTCAAAGTTGGGCAAAATTCAAGGTACTAATTTTATATTTATACTAATAACTTATAAAATTTGAAAAATTCAGAACTAATTTTGGGTATTCAATTAAATCTTGAGTAAATAATGTTACATCCCTGACAAAAAATCTCTAGCTTCAGCAATCCTCTTGTTAAGGGAGTAAATATATTTCTTGACTTTTTAAAAAGTGCATTATGTTTGGGCCCATAACTTAAAACAATTACGCAATAATGATATCATTTCTAGCATGTGCATAGCAAATGTATAGAAAATATGTATATTATATATGATCAAAGTCAGATCAGAGGTTTTGATATTAGGCAGTCTTAAAGTGTAACAATGGGTTTTTAATGGTAAAATGAAGTTAAATTAAATAATACTGACTTAATTTCTGGCATGTACATAGAACTATATGGAGGAAAATTTATGGTAAATACGAAGAAAACCAGATGAGGGGTTTTGATATTAGGCAGTCCTGAAGTGTGAAAATACATTTCTAATAAAAAATTGAGGTTTTCCTTTAATATCTCCAAGGAACAAAGTCCTACTGACCCAATTTTGGGCATGGTAGGAGAATTTGGGGACATCTAACTGTATGCCGAATTTCAGATTCGTAGGTCTAATGGTGTCGAAACGTGCCAGTCTTACAGACGGACATCCGGACGGATGATGGACAATGGACCACGACTATAGCTCAGATGACTTATAGTCAGCTGAGCTAAAAATCAATAAATCAAATCTGTTCTTATGTTATTGAGAGAACCCTACTCCAGGACAATTCTTGTGAAAAATTTAACCATTTGATCAGCTTGAGAGTTTCATCATAAACATTTTTAAGCTGAAAGTGGCTAAAATGCAAGGTTTTTTGCCCATTATACAGAGGTCAATGTAGGTGGCCCCACAAAAATATCAATTTAAAATATAAGTCATGTGACCAACATTTGCTCAAACCTGGTGATGCTATCTTCTGTTGTTTCTGAGATTGTTATGTTAGTATGCTTACTTAGCCGAATGACTAAGTAAAAATTCCTGTACTTGGCCAAAATTCATCAAACCCAAACCATTTGAAAAAACATGAGAGCTCAATCTCGATGATTTCTGTGAAATACTGATCAATTTGTTTGAATGATTTTGGAGAAGGCACCAATGTAAAGTAGGTGGTGCCACCTGTCTGGTCTATAACATTACTCTCAAAAATGGATAGACATGCCAAATTTCAGATCAATACATTGAACCACTCCTGAGATATGAATAATTTACCTGAAAGCAAATGGACGCCACGTGTAAAAAAAGATTGCAGATGACGCCATCAGTCTTGAGTATGAGATGGAGATATCAAAGATCTATGGACATGCACAATTTTAGCCTAAAAAATTGAACTACTCCTGAGATATGGGCTGTTATCTCAGATACACCAAGATTCATACTGCAGAAAAAGAATTGCAAGTGGAGCCACCAGTCTTTGTTATGCACAACTACAAAGGTGAGCAAAGATCGGATTAAGGGTCTCAGAGAAGTTCTCTGGAAATTAACACAGCAACGGTGGCCGGTACCTGCATGAAAACATAGTATCCATATACAGAGGACTGCAAATGTTAATAATTTGCCGATCATGTATCTGATGACCTCTGACCTCCTTAAATATGCGTTCAATTTGATGAGAAGGTTATTCAGGTGAGAAACTCTTTTGGTTAATAGGTATTATGAGTTTAATGAAAATCCATAGAATTTTTGGTAAGTCACCAAGGTGCCTCCAAATAGCAGTGACCTCTGACCTCATTAAATATGCATGGATTTAACTGGAAATCAATCTTAGGCAAAATATTTTATTGATTTCTTTACCTGATGATTTTTATCAAAATGTCATATTCTTCACAAGATATCACCGTGACACCACAAAGTAGCATAGGGACCTTATTAAATATGCTTGGATGTTGCCCATAATTGAAATTGGGCGAGATATTCTATTGGTCAGTAGTTATGGTGAGTTTCATGATAATCCATTAAAGCAGCGGTAAGTTATTGAGGCGACACTAAAATTAACAGACAGACAGGCGTTAGACAGATGGTAGGTTACCATAATACTCCCTTCACCTGATGGATGTATAACAAGTGACCCATGGGTCATGACGCTCAGCTCCCAAGCATGACCTGTGACATCATGGGCTGAGATTCACAACTTCCAGTCGAATTTTGAAGAACCAATTTGCCAATTTGTTGAAATTTTCTACGACAACAGAAATATATATCACCTATGTCTGGTTAAAATACAGTGAATTGATGGTCTGAGGAAATTGTATGATTGTTAAGGTATCCAGAACTATTCCCATAGCTTACTTGATACCTGTCAGTCTCAAAAGGAACACCACAAAGGGCAAATATAAGATCAAAATATATAGCAAAAAATCAAGGAAATCCATGCAAGAATTATTGAGAAACAGGTGCTTCTGTATGAATTTTTATTCAATA
Organism: Sipunculus nudus; assembly: GCA_026874595.1. Taxonomy (NCBI): domain Eukaryota; kingdom Metazoa; phylum Annelida; class Sipuncula; order Golfingiida; family Sipunculidae; genus Sipunculus; species Sipunculus nudus. The sequence continues at coordinate 52,987,151 of CM049312.1, forward strand.
CAAGCCAACTGTACTGCACTTTCATATATGATGATAATATTTATTAAGAAATATTTGACCCAATCCTTTGCAAGATTACATTAATATACGTCCGACTGCCTTCACTTTAACAGTTCTTGAGATAATATGATCAAAAGGAATTTAAAGATGGTTGCCTGGTGGCCATTTTGGACTTCTGACAGGTCTGAAATCAGACAACAATCATTCTCTAAATTGGACCAAAAACTGAAGGTAAATTACTGAAACTGCACTGAAAAAAGGATTTCTAAGGTGGCTAACTGGCAGTCATAATGGATTTCTGACAAAATCTGACATTTGATATCACACATCCTCCAACAAGAGACCAAACTTGGGGCAAATTCTCCAAATGATGTTACAGTAATGAATGTCCAAAACAATTCAAAAGGCATGTTCAGGCGCTCATATCAGATTTATAGATATGCAAATGTAAAAGTGTAGGTCCAATATTTTTTATTATCACTCTGCTTTTCAATGGGGTCAGCAGGGTTGGTAAACTGCAAAACCTGAAAGAATAGAAATGCAGAAAGCATGACTAAGAGTCTTGTAATAAAATAAAGCCATCCTAAATCAAGTACACATCCACATATTATGAGAACAAACACTTGCTTTTATATGTGGTGATTTATATAAAAATATTCAGATATCTAGGAAATGAAATTTATTGCTATGATTCTATAAAATAAACTGCAAAATGTTCCCATCATCTTAAAAAATCAGTAGCTAAACCTTAATACTATACTCTCATAGTGTTAATTCCTGGCTGAAGTATTCCAACAACAGTGTTTTGTTATGCAGTAATGAGGTACTTATCACTCAGCCTTATCACTTAATAGCCTGATACAAAAGGGAGTCATATGTCACCAGTGTCACTCACAATTACAGCCACACGGTGAGATGTACCACCTTGAGTGCAAGCTTATATATGCAAGAAAAATAGAGATGGTCTACAAAATAAGTTGACCTGACCTATGACCTTGGCCTTTTGCCCACATATCAACTGGATTCTTTCTAAATGATGGGTAACTACTAACCAATTACATCTGGCCGGGTGTAATTACTTGGCAACCAATGAGTGAATAACTTAGACCTGCAAACTTTAACCTCCTGACCAGCTGACCTCAAAATCAATTAGTTTTTTCTTCATGCAAAAAGACCCATAAATATGAAGTTTGAATCACATTCAGTGATGCATAGATGTGGCATATGTGAAAGACTGAAGGTTTGGGTTGAACAGTTTCACTTGAAATATGTTCACATGCATTTAGAACAATATTGTGACCTTGACCTTTGACCTTTTGAACTCAAAATCAATAGGCTTCTTCCCCTATTGGTAGGTAAGCCATATATGACAGATGGAAAGTATAGATTGAAAAGGTTTGGAATGAAAGGTCTAGCTTGAAATGTGTCCACAACCTTTTCAAAGAAGTGGATCCTGTGACCCTCACCTATGACCTTGTGACCTCAACATCTATAGGATTCTTCTCCCACTTAGTAGGTGAGCTATATGTGAAAGATCAAAGAATTGGGATGAAAGGTTTGGCTTAAAATGCATCCACAGGCTTTTCAAAGAAGTTGGTACTGTGACCTTGACCTTTGACCTTGTGACCTCAAAATAATTATGGTATTTCCCATGTTGGTAGGTGAGCTGTATGTGAAAGATGGAAGGTTTGGGATGAAAATTTTTGGTAAAAGAATTATTTCTGGGGGGTGCAAACACACCCCATAACTTCGAGAATATAGGTCGCAGTGACCTAATTTCAAGTTTGCAAGGAGATCTGTTTAGAACCTCTAAGACTGCATAGGGTTCATGGCCCTAGCCCCTACATTTATGATTTGTGCCCTGCTAACGGACGGCCGGCCGGCCGGCCGGACAGACGGAAGGATGACGGACAAAGACCCATCGCTATAGCCCAGCATGACTGAAAGTCAGCTGGGCTAAAAACTCTGTTCTGGCGATACAATTATGAAAAGGTAAGAGGGCTTGTGTCAAACCCAAGAAGGTCCTTTTGGATTGTTACATAACTCTTTTTGGTACCTAACCATCCATAGGTGTACTGCTATTTCCGAGATTGTTTATATTCTTGCGGGGGAACTTGACACTTTGTTTGTGCCCCATACTGATGACAATGCAAATTACAACGAGGGACCCATGGGTCACATCGCTCAGCTGAATTCTGGAAAATATAAATGACTGCAAAATATTTGTATTTCTTTTGGTTTTTCATGTATATTATCATTAGAAAAGCAATGAGAAAATGGCCCTGCTAAAATGAAACTCTGTAAATTATAGAATAATGGACATGAGCTAAACCATTTAGTTTGGGCCTATGGAAAGTGTTATATAAAAGTAACATTTCATAAACAAATAATGTGTGAAGGTAATTAAGTTTTCAAAAGTTAATTATATGGCCATATGAGTTAAAAATTAATCCCACAAAGTTTGACCAATATTCCTAATTTTAATACTAAGTTAACAGTGTTATTCATACCTAGGCCCTGCAAACTTTAAGAGATATGAATGAAATGCTACAAAGTATTTATATCTTCTTAAATCTTGTCTGTTAGCACTTACATTAGATCCTAATATTTTATCACATTTGAATATAAGGATTAAATTCCTTAAATTTTTTTCTTTAAAAAAATCAAAATTGTCCCAAGTCTCATCAAAAAGAATTTATTTAACATTAAAATTATAAGACTGATCTTGTTTATTAGTCTTGTGTATTGAAGGGCTGGGTGGGGGGAGGGGTCTCCATTGTTACTGCTCGTTGCTGAAAAAAATGTTAATTTTAAGATTCATCTAGTTCATAGTACAGGTCTGTCAACAGAATGGGGTGGGGGGGGGGGGGGGAGGAGAGAAAAAGGCTCCCTGTGGTATGGTATTAACTGCAGACAGCCTGATCAAGCTCAACTCAGTGGAGAGAGGGCTTGCCCTAGTGATGGGATTGCATAACATTATGCCAACAGCCTGGGGAGCATAGAGAGCTGCACTGAATGACCTACAGTGACCAAAGTGGCCTGCTTGACAATGTAAGGGAATACAACAAGAGCCTCCAAAAAAAACACAATAACTAACCTAATTTTGCAGCTTTTTTAACAGATGAAATCCTTATGTGCACATGCTGTGAAAATTAAATCCACAGTTCTTACAGGAAAAAAAGTGCCGTGGCAAAGGTTGGGCAAAATGTAAGGTACCAATTTTTTTATTTTTGCTAATATTTTAAAAAATTTAAAAGATTTTGATCTAATTTTGGGTATACAATTTAATTTTGATTAATTAAAGTTACATTACTGGAAAAAAGTCCTTAGCTTTAACATGTCTTGTGTTAAGAAATCAAATATCTTTCCTGTTTTTTTTTTACAAAATGCATTATGTTTGAGCCCATAACTTTTTTAAATTATATAATACAGACCTTATTTCTGGCATGTACATAGGAACTATATAGAGGAATATTTATGGTAAATATGAGGAAAAACAGATGAGTGATTTTGATATTAGGCAGTCCTGAAGTGTGAAAATAGGTTTTTAATAAAAATTGAAGTTTTTCCTTAATTTCTCAACTGAATGAAGTCGCAAAGACCCAGTTTTCAGCTTGGTAGGAGATCTTGGGGACATCTAACATTATGCCAACAGCCTGGGGCAAAAAAATTCAATAACTAGCCTAATTTTGCAGCTTTTATTTTCAAATTTCAGATTTTAACAGATTAAATCCTTATGTGTACATGCTGTGAAAATTAAATCCACAGTACTTACAGGAAAAAAACATGCTGTGGCCAAAGTTGGGCAAAATTTAAGGTACTGATTTTTTATTTTTGCTAATATTTTAAAAATTTTAAAAGATTTTGATCTAATTTTGGGTATACAATTTAATTTTGATTAATTAATGTTATATTACTGGAAAAAAAGTCGTTAGTTTTAACATGTTTTTTGTTAACTGATCAAATATCTTTCCTGATTTTTTACAAAATGCATTATGTTTGAGCCCATAACTTTTTTAAATTATATAATACAGACCTAATTTCTGGCATGTACATAGGAACTATATAGTGGAATATTAATGGCAAACAAGCCCAGTTTTCGGCTTGGTAGGAGATCTTGGGGACATCTAACATTATGCCGAATTTTGGATTCCTAGTTCTTACGGTTTTAAAACGTCCCACATCTACGGATGGACAGACGGACGGCTAGACAGATGGACGGACAATGGATCATGACTATAGCTCAGATTGTGGGTATACCATGATACTCCTGTCATGTGACGGGCATTTAACAACCTACCATAAGTGTCTATTTTCAACTTTATATACTGCAAAATCAAGCACATTGACCTCAAATTTTATTTCATAATATAAACTAGATGTGTCGGAATGACACAAATGCCCCCGCCTTGGGCAAATTAGAAACATTTGTTAAATTTTGTAAAATTTTTTAAGTTCAGGAGGTGTTGTATGGTCAAAAGTAGGTCAACAAGGGCAAAATGCAAACTCGATCTGTAAAGGGTCATTATCAAGCAACACACCAAAATCAGGCCAGTATATGCAGGCATTGTGAAAAAAGTCCATATATGTGCATTTATCATGAAAATTTCTGTCTTTCATGAAATTTTCTATGTTCAGGATCTGTCATATGGTGAAAAATAGGTTAACTGGGACGAAACGCGAACTCGATCTGTAAGTGGTCATTATGCGCCCACAGACCAAACATTAGGCCAGTATCTGTAAGCATTGCATTGCAAAACTAGAATATTAGCAAAAGTTGATAATCATTCATAAATTTAAATTGGAGAGGTATATGCCATGTTTCAAAACAATCCACCAAATGCTTCCTTAGAAATAAGTGCCTAAGTTTTTTTCTATACTAAGCTCTGTGACCTTGAAAAGTAGGTCAAGATCACCCATCTTTGAACTTGACCAAGATTTTGTAAATATAATGCAATAGCACTGAAGAAATGAAGTTCCTGTGTTGAATACCTTTGGAGATATCCTGCACAAAAGGCCAAAATTGAAAATATCCGATAAAATTTCTTTTAAAAAATCAGAAATTGCAGGTGGCACCACCAAAATTGTGCAGCACATACAGACCATCAGTCCCAATGATCATAGTAAGTTTTGTGAAAATCCACACAATGGTTCCTGAGAAATAAACTTCTGAGTGTTTTTCTATAATCAGCTCTAAAATGTAGAAAAATGGGTCAATGTCACCCATCTTCGAACTTGACAGAGATTTTATCGATATACATCTTCACTGATGAAATAAAATTCCAACGGTGAATCCTTTTAGAGATATCCCGCTCACAAGGTAAAAGTTAACAGATGCGGAACGGATGGACGGACGGACAGACACCGGACAGACAGATGGACAGACGGACAGCTTGGGTGATGACAATAGCCCATCAGCCTATGAGCTGAGGGCTAAAAACGGCTGTACATGTGTATTTGTCATGAAAATTTCTATTTTTCATGAATTTTTCTAAGTTTAGGAGCCGTAAAACGGTCAAAAGTAGGTCAACCGGGACGAAACGCAAACTCGATCTGTAACTGGTCATTATCTGCCCACACACCAAAAATCAGGCCAATATCTGCAGGCATTGCGAAAAAAAGTCCGTACATGTGTATTTGTCATGAAAATTTCTATTTTTCTTGAAATTTTCTAAGTTTAGGAGCCGTAAAACGGTCAAAAATAGGTCAACTGGGACGAAACGCGAACTCGATCTGTAACTGGTCATTATCTGCCCACACACCAAAAATCAGGCCAATATCTGCAGGCATTGCGAAAAAAAGTCCGTACATGTGTATTTGTCATTAAAATTTCTATTTTTCATGAATTTTTCTATGTTTAGGAGCCGTAAAACGGTCAAAAGTAGGTCAACTGGGACGAAACGCGAACTCGATCTGTAACTGGTCATTATCTGCCCACACACCAAAAATCGGGCCAATATCTGCAGGCATTGTGAAAAAAAGTCCGTACATGGGTATTTGTCATGAAAATTTCTATTTTTCATGATGAAATTTTCTAAGTTTTAGAGCCGTAAATCAGTCAAAAGTAGGTCAACCGGGACGAAACGCAAACTCGATCTGTAACTGGTCATTATCTGCCCACACACAAAAAATCAGGCCAATATCTGCAGGTATTGCGAAAAAAAGTCTGTACAACTGTTTGATTTCGGAATGACGGAATGAGGGAATGACAGAATGACGGAATGACGGACATGGGTAAAACTATATGCCCCGGCCACTTTGTGGCGGGGGCATAAAAAGCTTGCCAAGTAGATATCATGTGCAAAATAACTAAGAATGTCTGTGTCTAGTTTCCCCTTAACATTGATGCTGTAACCTTGCCACTGTCAAGGTTTCTACCTACCTGGTTAGTTGACTCACCTTTTGTCAATCTCTTCGAGTGCCATGCGGGCCTCGTCCGGTGATTGGGCATGGATCCACTGTGATTCAGATTGCTGATTGCTAGGCAATGTTTTACCAGTGCCAAGAGACAGTTCTTTCATTGATTCTGACATTTTTTCTTCATTGATGAAAACCTTACCACCAATATCACTACAAGGACAAAGAGAAACTTAATTAGCAAAATTGTTTCAATTTAACACATAAACCTTAGTAAACCCATGACAACTTAACACATTCAAGAGGTGGGAAGTGGGAACACTTCAGATCAGCTCTTCAAAACTTATCTTAAATATGTCTTACAAACCCACTCAGTTGTTAATATTGGTTCAAGGAAGAACATATATACATTTTCTGGCAATATTTAGTTCCAATATACAGTAGAGCGCCGTCTTTCCAAAAGCATAGGGGGACAAGCTTTTTGTTCGGAAAAATAAACTTTAAGAAAAACAGCCAAGGGTCTAACAGCAACTTTGTACGAAAGTTATGATTTACTTTGTGCCAACATGGTGATCTACATAACTGACCACTGGGACACAACAAAAAATATTGGTTTTATTGCAGAGACTGATTGGCTAAGATCAGTCTGACCTGTTTTAGGATATGTGCGTGCATTTTTTCAACAAATTCAGGGGATGAAAAGGTAAATTGACATCATCATTGGTGAAGCTCAGTTAGTTTTTTTACAGCCAAATGGCAACCCCATGCAGCACACATACAAAGAGTGAAAGGCAAGGGAATACCAAGTTTTCAAACAATCATAGGTCCTGCCAATAAACATGGATCATTTAGGCAAAAAAAATAAAAGGTATGGTTCTCAGGCACTGCCCGCTTCAATTTTAACCACCCTCATCAAACATTTTTATTTTATCTTCACAGTAAAAATGAATAATGGCAAGTTTAAGTAGATGACACAATTGCTAATGGAAGTGAACTGCTTATTTGTTTGGCAAGCCTCCTATGCAATGGTCATGCGAATGAACCTGCCGGAGCATAAGCGATGTATGAATAATACCTTGCCAATCCTCAGTTACTCTGTTATTTGGCCTGACATCCAAACCCAAGCCAACAAACTATGCTTGCTTGAATACAAACAAGATATGGTTGATAACACAGAAGTGATCTTGTATAAACTGTTCAGCGGCTTTCTGGGGGGGGGGGGGGGTATAGGGAGCCTAGCGTTGCATGGCTAGCTGTAGTTTTCACACCTTTGCCCCAGCGACAACATCAGCCCAGAACTAACTAGATATTTCTAGCAGGTGCAATAGTATCCCCAGACAATTAACCCCCCTACCCCTAGCCATTGATAAGATGCATCTAACCTGTAAGTTTGGTGACTGTACCAACAATTTTTTTCTAGTTATTGCCGTAATTTCATTTTAACATTATCGCTGCTGTGACCTTCAAAAATGTATCAAGGTCATCCATTTTCAAATTTGACCTAGCTGTTGATAAAATGCATCAAACTTGTGGGTTTGGTGACTGTACCTAAAATTCTTACAAAGTTATTCCGTTTAAACATCATTTTAGCAAGAAAACAACATAAGGTGGCACCACCTGTCTTCTGCAGAAAACAATGTTATCAAAGATCTTATGTCAATTTGATTTTTGGACCAATCCATGCATCGCTCAGTGAGATATTAAAGTTAATATCATTTCAGCATTATCGCCTCTGTTACCTTGAAAAATGCATCAAGGTCATCCTTATTCAAACTTGGCCAAGCCCTTGATAAGATGCATCTAAACTGTAGGTTTGGTGACTGTACCACAAATTCTTTTTTAGTTATTACCCTAATATCATTTTAGCATAATTGCTGCTGTGACCTTGAAAAAATGCATCAAGGTCATCCATGTTCAAACTTGACCAAACCGTTGATAAGCTGCATCAAACCTGTGGGTTTGGTGATTGTACCTCAAATTCTTACAAATTTATTGCGTTTACATCATTTTAACAAGAAAACGACACCTGTCTTCTGCCAAAGACAAAGCTATCCAAGATCTTCGGTCAATTTGATTTTTGGATCATTCCATGTATCCCTTACTGAGATATTAAAGATTTTGTGTGAATTTCACCAAATATGGGAATATTTAAGGTCAAGGCCACTCTCATAGGAAAGGTCATGACCCCAATTTAAATAAACATCATCCCATAACCCTTATCTATGTATATATGCATAATATAAAAGAAATCTGTCCATTAGTTTTTTACTTATAATGCTCACAGTACTGTCAAGTGGCAATTTAGGGGGTAGTAAAAAGCACGAAAACAAGTAAAGAATATTATTAATAGGTAGCGCCACCAGTTTCTGGAACATGACAACCCTATCCATGATCTTCCATCAACTTGATTTTGGGATCAATCCATGCAAAATTTCTTGAGATATTTAAGAATTTGTGTGATTTTCCCCAAAACTGGACCTATTCAAGGTCAAGGACACTCTCCTAGTAAAGGTCATGACCTCATTTTAAATAGGCATCCTCCTCTCACCCATATCTATACATATACCAAGTTTGGTAAGGATCTGTGAAATATTTTATGAGTTATCGCGCCAACAAGATTATTATGTGGCAGCGGCGGTGGCTGGACCATCATGAAAACATAGTATCCCCCCGACTTTGTCTGGGGATACAATTAGTTAGGGTGACCACTGGGCTTAAACACCTGACTGGTAGGCCCTTAGGACTCATCATTAAAAAAATTTCATAATAATAAAGATAAATCTTGTTATATCCATAAATGAATCATGATGTTTCAGGTATTGCTAGGGAAAATACTTTCATGATAACTGTATGCACAATTGTAGCTTTAACAGTTCAAAAATGTCTCCTTGTTGCTGACGTGATAGTGACCCAAATACCAATCTGGAGGCCCCAGAGTGACAGGGCACTCCTAAAATTATAGTCCTAGGACCTGATGTAGGGTTAAAATTTCACCAATGCTGCACAATATAACATCTTAATGAAGGCTATACCTTTCAGTTAGAGTTTGTATACTGGTAAATCAAAGATTAAATATATATATATATATAAAATCAGTAACAATTCATATGTTGATGATATTACCTTCACATACAGCTGGGCTTACCTGTAGGCCGAGTCTGCCTTCCTTTTATTTTTTCTCTTTGAAACACCACTTGTCCCGGGTTGAGGAGATGTTTCTCTGTGACCATAAAAATATGATTCAATAAAACGGAGGACAAATATCTACCATCTATACCATTTAATGTGTTTTCCTTTTATCAATGAAATGGATTATTTGAAGGTATGAATACAAATAGAAATGGCTTTCACGCAGGGTTGGTTTTATGTCAGGCAGAAAGGTATTTCTGCTCTGCCGATGGCAGAAATGAGGCAAAAAACATTCGGCCAGGCAGAAATGCGTTTCTGCCCGGCAGAAATGGCAGATTAAATTATCAAAATATATATTGTGTGTTTACAAGAGATAGTAATCTTAATAAATCAAAAGCTTCCTTAAATACAAGCATTTATTAATAAATTAAGAAATGATAGTCATTTTATTGAATTTAGTCAATGATAATAATGCCCAATGTGCCTGTTCACTTTCTGTTAAAAGCAAGGTTTGCAAGTTCTAGGCAGGGGGAGGGGAGGATTAAGAAACAAGATTATAAACTGGTTTTAATTGCCAGCTGAAAACAGCACTTTCCATAAAACCCAATTTGCCCAAATTTTTTACTAAGAGCTTTATAATAACTATTGTGACTCAGGTGGTATAGTCACAGGGCTGTTCATGACTTGAAAACGTTCAGGTGTGTGTGATGGATGATTTCCAGTTGACTGGCATTATGCAGTCCCAGCTACAGAGCTGTACTGTCCTGAAGGTTCCTAATATAAGCAGGAGGCCTAATGTATGTGTGGCAAATAGGTTCCTTGGCTCTGGTAATATCATTATCACAGCCCTTTAGGTTTGCTGATATGCATTAACTTGTTTACTTAGTCATTATTCATGTGTCAATGGTACCTGAAATGATGTAACAGAGCCTAACTATTATATATTCATAATATCTCAGTTTTCAGGGTATTTCTGCTCTTATGGCAGAAACAAGGGCAGAAAGGTATTTCTGCCATTGGCAATTGCCGGGCAGAAATCCTCAGCAGAAATGGCAGAAACTTGCCCACCCTACTTTCATGTGAAGAATTAAACTTGCCACTGGCCACCTGGATTACCTAAAGTGTGTTATAGATGTAATGTCCGAGTATATCATGTGAAGAAGCAAACTTTCCACTGGCTGCCAGGTGTAAAATGACTGCAAGGTGTCAAGTGATTGTGAGATGTATACCAATAAAAGAAGCCAATTAACTCACTTAGACTTGCAACTGCAACCTAGGGGGTTTTCCTTGTTAGTATTTTGGAAAGATCTGACCATCATAATATACCATAGTATTTCCTAACAATGTTTTTATGGCTTTCTTGTGGTGATTCTGAGACAAAAAAAAGGATGATTTACAGAAAAGAAATTATCATATTTCACATAAAGGAGTTTTAAGACCTTTCCCAACCAGGGTAAACCCCACCAGGTACTGCCCATGGATCTGACCCTTTATCTACCAATTTATCAGGATCCAGATAAAAAAAAAACATCACATGTCTCACCCCATGGGAAGGGAAACATAATTCAGTAGTGATTGTTATATAAATATGTTCACTGCTTTGATCCTTAATGTGCCAAAACTGGACCCTTCAGATCTTTAGTGTCAAAATCAGCTTACAGATGGCTCCAGGTGTCAATCCCAGCAAAAACACTTTTCTCCATAAAGTTTATTTGATATTGGTTTTTGGGGCACTGTTTGATGGCTGACAAACTAAAATATAGGAATGAAAACATAACCACCTTGAGATAACATAATTTATAGGGGCCTGATGGTCTGACAATTGACTCATAAATGTACTGTCTGCTGGTTTCACTTATAAAATACATTAAGGATTTACCTGTGGGAGAGCCGAACAGGGGTGTCTGCTGAACCAACAGTCATGGGGGTAGCCGAGTACCTCATGTGTCCGCCCAATTCATCACAAACTGCTGCACAGACTCTGGTCTGTGGTAACAGAGTGTATTGTTGTGATAACAGTGATGACGATGGTGCCCAGGAGTTGGTTGATGACCTTGCATATCCAGGTATAGTAATTCCTGCTGCGGGATTCATCTGTGAGGAGATCCTATTTCTGACGTGTGCCATGTTATGATAAAATGTGTAACTACTTCTTGGGGCACTGTTTAGAATCCTCCCTGGCTGCCTGTTTGACATGCTGCTGTTTTGGCCATTTTGCCTTCCTGGGGGGTGCTGGTATTGGTGATTTCCAGAAGCCTGTGATGGTACCGGCGTCTGATAGATGGGGCTAGGAAACTGAAAGGCTGTTGTCCCCATGGTTGGCTGCGATAAAGTCCAACTGAACACAGGAGTTGTTGTTACATTGCCCCCGGTGGTGTTACTAAGAGGAAAGGGAAATGTGAAACCTCCACCAATATTTGACATGTTATGCGTTAAACTGTTAATCTGGGGAGCACTCTGTGGTCCACCCTGTAAGTCACTGGTTGCCTGAGTATGTAAAATAGACTCAATCTTAATAGGGACAGCTTGCTTCTGCTCTATCTCTATGTATGGGTACATGCTGCCAGCCACATCCAGGTTTTTTTGTTGTTAATGTCTCCAATTATCAGCACAGATGGAGTCAGTGTCTCGTGTAGTTGGGACAACCCTCATCTGTCATGAATGTTTACTGAAAGACAAAAAAGTGTAGCTTAATTTAGTGAAATACCACCTCCCCCCCCCCCCCCCCCCCCCGCTCATGTTGTCTTTGGTTCGCCTTTAATTAGAAAAGAAAGCAAGGGACCTATGGGTTACTGTGCTCAGCAGAAGTTGACCTTGAAGGTAAAAATCTAAACAAGGGTGTTGTGGGTCATGGGGCTAAGCTGAAATAGATTATGAGAATATTTTTATAACTTCCAGACCAAATCCCTATCTTGATTCTGACCAGTCCAAACCCTGATTAGGATCTGGTTCAGCCCAAATCCTGATTCAGACTTGTGATCTGACATAATACTGAATAACTTCTTTTGCTCTGTGACCTTGACCTCTTGACCCCAAAATATCAAGGGACAGACCAACAGTAATATATGAAGTTTCAATTATTTTTTAACTTTTTATTAAATCAAACTGTTTCAAAGTTTAACATCTATAATATTACACAACTTAATATATAAATTGCTTCCAATGATATGGGGGAGGGGGGTTGATATGAGAATAACTGTATACCTGTCACAGCAGGGGATCTCCCTAGTGACCTGTAACATCTCAGGAAACTGGCATAGATGAATTCCAGTGATCAGGAATGGCCTATCTGCATCTAAACAAAGCTAGTGACTACAAAAGGGCCTCAAGAAAAAAATTCGATAACTAGCTTATTTAACCTTTTATTTACAAATTTCAGATTTACATATTAAAATAATTATGTTTACATGCTGTGAAAATTTAAAAGTCAACAGTACTCACAGGAAAAAATGTGCCATGATCAAAATTTGACAAAATTTGAGGTTCTGATTTTATTTTTATGCTAATAATTTGAAAAATTTACAAAATTTAGATTAATTTTGGGTATACAATTGGAACCTTAATTTAACAAAGTTATAAACTTGGAAAAAAATTGTCTCTAGCTTCAAAAATTATCATTTTCAGTGAGTATATATCTAATTTTTTACAAAGTGCATTACGTTTCAGTCCATAAATTTATCAATTACTTAATTTAGTCTTAATACTTACCTTATTTCTGGCATGTACATAGAAACTATATATGGGAACATTTATGGTAAATATGAAGAAAAACTGACAAGTGATTTTAATATTTGGCAGTCCTGAAGTGTAATAATAGTTTTTTTTATGGAAAATTGAGGTTTTCCTTAATTTCTTGAAGGAACAAGTCATGGTGACCGAGTTTTCAGTTTCAAAGCGTGCCAGTCTAATGGACGGACAGACAATGGACCACTCCTATAGTTAAACAGCTCAGACGACTTGTAGTCAGCTGAGCAAATAACAGGTCACACAGCTGTTGATATCACTGTTTTGATAATTTTAAACAGAAAAGTTTATGAATGATTAAGAAAAAGTACATGTCACACAAGACCCTGCACCTAAGCTGTCAAAATAATTGATTTAATATTATTAAACAGAAAGTTTTTTAATGATTATTCACTTTTTCATTATTTAGGAAGCTTTTTCATTTAGGCTTTCTTCCGAGTTCCTTTTTGTTGGTTCATGTCATGCCAGCAGGCAACGAACCAGAAACTGTGTGATAACAAGTCCTATGCGCTACCATCAGCATCAAGCAAGATGAGTTTAGACTCTTAAACTAGAGGGAATGGTGAAATGGGGATAATTAAATCTACTACTGTCAGGAAGTTCAGATGGAACAAGTCTAAATGACCTAATGTGACAATTGTTTGTGTATGGGAGACTTGGTCGTAGTTGTTAAAATAAGAGATAATTTTGTTAAGTGTAGCTCTTCTTTTGTTCTTTTGTTAAGAACCACGCAGACACAGACACCAAAACTTTTTCTTTGACAAAGACCATTTCCCGTAGGCACTTATTCTATAGTCACTCCATGAAGGCAGTGACCTGTGGCTCTGTATATACTACAGAGTCACAGCTGACTTAATCAGCAGTACTGTCAAGACTCAAGTGTCATTAGTACATTACTGCCAGTCAGTGGGTGATAATTGATATTGCCTTATTGGTGATAACCCAGTTTTACTCACAGCTGGTTTGAATGAAAGATTCTAATGCATCTGTGACATCCAGACTCATAAAAAAAAAACTCCCAAACCTGGTATCGTAGAATTAACAACCCCTGGAGACCCTACCTTCAATATCTTGTCCTATCCACTCCAGCATCATTCCTGTTTTGTTGTTCTAGAAATGTCGAACGTCCCTGATTGCTTAGACTGGTACTCCGCATATGGCCAGCGGGCCATAAAAATAGGGACTGCCTAAAACGCGTGCACGCCTGCGTGCACGCCTACGGCCTGATTTGCGGACAACAACGTCTGGCCAGAAAAATAGTTATTTTTGGGGTGTTTTGTTAATTTGTCTGAAGGAACTTTATATTATTTATGCGGGGAATAACATGAATATTTTTTTACTATTAATATGAAGATTACAGCTGTACATCCAAGCATGAAGGATAGCCGCGACGCGGGGAGTAACGGCGACGTAACACTGCATGCAGCATGCTGCAACAGGTTTACTTGGGAAAAAAGCAGTTGAGGAGTCCATTTTTTAATTGAATGGCAATGAGGGCGGACTGAAAGATAAATATGTAAAAATTATGTATGAAAATGACTATACTTGGAGGCAATGATCCAGTTGCGTTGCAAATATCGTTTTGTAATAACATGCTACGTATTATTTACCCCATTAATAATTTATTATGACACCTTGTGCTTATTACTTTACTTACAAAGTTCCATGGCTTTTTACTACTTCAACGTCATGCATTCAATACTTGTAGAATAAAAGATGTAAAACTAAAAGACAAACATTAGCATTTTGAAAGTACCTGTTTATAGTTAAAAGCGATGGCCCAATTTATATATCTATTAATAATAGCCTACCGATTTTGACAGGAATATATATATATATATATGTGGATGCCAATTTTGCCAAACATTCACTGGAATAATAGCCAATGTAATACAGGAGCTATGATTCACTCTACCAGTCACGGGCAACCAAAACATCAAAGGATCTAATCATTAATTCATTTTTGCTGTATGTATTTAAAATATAAGGATTAGTCATATCGCTAAAGTGACCTGCAAAATAACTGAACTAATATATTGCTTAATTAAAATGTAAAAAAAAATATATATAAAATTAGCTTAATCTTGGATAGTGATCTTAGATTCTACACTTATAAAAAGTTTTAGTTATTGTGTCCATTTGAGTACAACTAACTGACGGTATATCTGAATTGGTTCAATGTGACAGCTGTTTTAAAGGTTTTTCTTTTTTTTTCATGTACTCTTTGATATCTAGAACTTAGTAGAAAGGGTGGATTTATTCCATATGTAAATAGGGTAAAATGTAATAAAAATATATATTTCACATTCAAATTCTTGGTTGTTACATGGTCAATTTTTTTAAAGCCATATATTAATTATTCTAGAATGGCTAGTGTTTTAGTTGGATTGGTATACGTGGTATATGTCTCAGTAACTTGTTTTTCATAATATATTTCACTTTGTGCTTATTTTTGCCTGTTATAACAGTAATGATATTCTGTACATATTTATTGTAACACATATTTCTGTATATGTTGTGTTTGTTGTAAATAATTTTGTTGTAACCAGTATATGTGGCTTCAGTTCACTTCCTCGGAATAAAGACACCCAAGAAATATTATTAGTGATAATTGTATTCTCAATATGATTTTAATAATCAAATTTGGTCTTTTATCATTATTTAAATAAAATGACTAATAATAATTAATTCTTTTATAATTTCTTACATATGAACAGTGAAAAAAACATTCATGATGAATACTGTTTATGTTAATACCCACATAAATTATATAAATATAATATAAACATAAATCATATATATATATATAAAATAATATAAAGTTCCATCAGACAAATTAACTAAACACACTCCACAGTAACTTTTTTCTGGTCAGACGGTGTCCGCAAAATCCGGCCGCACGCGATTTAGGCACTTGCTAAGGCAGTCGAAACTGCGTGCACGTAGGCGTGGCATTCCCATAAAAATAGAGCGGTGTACCAGTCTACTGATCGCTGAGCCCCAGTGGTATGGTCTAAAATTCAGATGTCGAAAATCGGATATCGGGTGCAAGATACCATTCGATTCTGGACACAAACAGTACTGGCCGAGTCAATGAAATGGCTCTTGATTGTTGCCTCTGACAGAGAAACCAAACGTTTTCTCACTATATCGCACGTATAGTGTCGGTATCGCCACCTCTAGGTTACTTCTATAACTAATTACCACTCGCTGACCCTCTTATTTCATCGACTGGTACACTTGGGCCGTACCTGACGGTCAGCGCCATACATCACCGCCTCGCTGAACTATAAGGGTTTCCCAGTGACGTACAGAGTAATTATAGTTGTCTTTGCCAGAATCTTTTTTTTTTAAACCAACACGGGTTATCCAGTAACCGCTTATTGTGGGCTTCTAGCTTGCTTTTTATATACCCATTTAATCAGTCTTAATATTTCAAGATCCGCGGCTATTTTAAGTACGGCAAGACTTTTTTAACACTATATATAACCCTCAGCCTCAGCCCTCAGTGAGTCAGAGTGTCACCGTTTATCAGACCATCGCTTTTCAAGGCAGGCCGGTTTGAAAATGTAACTCTAGCTCAGCCAATCAGCGTGAGATGTTCAGGTCCACACGCGACGAACGCAGTCATGTAACTGCTGGCTGAAACGATCAGCGTGTTGGCAAATTAACAGGGGCAGGACTTTCACAAAATTGTGGTGACGATGTCTACAATGCACTTTCATTTGGCCCATGGACCGTAGTCTTCGACAGTAGAGATATATATCATAGGACAACTTCGAAGGTCCACGTATGGACTTTCTGTAAACATGATTTCAGTGCGAATGTTACCAATCGGATTAAGCTGTCTATTGTCATTTTGACAGCTGCTAGCGTCCACATAGCAACGATGCCATTCACAGGAGGCGTGACGGCCTGATATGCAAATGTGAAGGAATCGTCAGGAGCCTTGTGACGCCCTAATATTCAAATATCAGGGATCGATTTACCATGCGGACGTTACAGGGCTTTAGTGATAAGAGCTGGCACTGAGTTACGTACGTCTGTAGTATCGGTACATGGAAAAACGTTTTATTTTAAGCATTTTAGTAGTAAACGTAAATACACTAAAGCCCAGGCAGGGCTAACAAACAAACGAAGGAATAAGAAAGTACTTGTATACGTGTTTAGCTTATTTTTTATGTTTATGTATAAAAACGTTTACACCTGTGATAATATATATATATATATATATATATATATATATATATATATATATATATATATATATATATATCAATTTATGTCTACACATGATAAGTTCATTTCAAAATTTAAATATGGTAAAATTCACACGGTCTTAATTTGCTTTGATGTTATCTCATTAAACAATGAAATTATTGAAAACAATACTTGTTTCGTTCGTTTATGCTACATTGAATTTTAAAAAAATCACAATTGGTCTAATTAAGTTGTGTACGGTTCTTGCACACATATAAATTTCAGTTATACTGTTATATGAGCACAAAAGCACAAAGCACACACTTTTTTAAATTAATACAGTTTTCATTGCATCGTATGCTAAATATAGGCTGTAACATAATTGAACAAGTATTCTGAAATATGTCTCAATTTTAGTCGATTTTTTGGTCAACATATAATATATAACATTCCGATGTCCAACGTCCGGGATTAAGTCCTTAAATTTCGACTTCCAGCATCGGATTCCGACATTCATGTTTTAGCCTGTCCCGCTTTTAAAACATTCGAGTGGTCTGAGAATTCTAGGAGAGTTATCTTAATAAAGGAAGTCCGAGAATTCACAGAGAACTGAACAATTATATAATGTCTCCATATTTTCGGATATTTTTTTTTAATACATGACATTTATATATATTTTTTTAAGATTTGGACATGAATGAGGACATGTTGTCAATTGTTAAAAAAATTACAAACTATCATCATTTATAACAAGTCCTCTATCCATAAGAATGTTTGCAGTTTTATAGAATCAAGTATTTACAATTAACTGTTCAGTCGTGCCCAGTGGGTGGCTTGAATGCTAAATATTCTTTCAGGTATATGATGTATATATATATATATATATATATATATATATATATATATATATATATATATATATAAGTTGATTTTTTCAGTAAAGATTTGTAACACATGTAATATGACACTAGGTAGAAATCAAAATTTATTAGTCATTTTTTATTTAATCCTGTTAGATTGTTTTGATTGCAGCTTATGTTTTAATTAAAGTTTTAATCAGTTAAATTAAGAAACAAATGAGCTCTTATTTATTTCTTCTGTATGATAATAAAGAATAATAATATTGATAAATAATGGGTGTTTTAATTAAAAATTCGATGTCATGATCTTCTCAGTTGTATATTAATAAAATATGCGGACCAGACGCATATATAGGCCTCATCACATGTTTATATTCTTACAGAGTCAGAAAATTTCCTGCAATATTGATTTTTTTATATATTCATTCTGCTTATGTAAATTATTACATGAATTTTAGATCTATGCTTATCCAACAATTATTTCACCCGGTTTTACTTTTATCAATTTAAGTTCATGGCCAATCATTGTTATGCGAGATTAGTTAGTAATTTACTTTCCAAGCACAAATAATTAAGCTTCCTTTTTCCATTTCATTAAAATTAAAAATTAAAATTAAACTAAAGTCCTAATATTTTGCACAATTAGTCTAATTAATTTATCGACGGACCACCATATACCAATAAATGTCGGACAGCTTTTAACTGGTCTCCAAGATTTACGTAAATGAGATAATACATATATATAGTTTGATGTCTGAATAGGAACGGCTTATTTTTACACAATAACGAATAATAATTTTTCCTTAAAGCATGACCAGACCCCCTTTATTTCTTAAAATATGAATACAACTAGCTAAATGCAATTTAATTTTACTCTGTCAGAGGCATGCATATGCATGAAGTTGATGATATGTATTCTCAGACTCTCAGACGCTACCATTCCAGAAAATTTATCATGCCTTGTATTTTTTTAATTATACCTAGTTGTACAATCCATGAAAAAAAAAATCAATAAAGCTATTAATGTTCTCCAAAAACTCCGAAAATTCTCCCGTTATTATGCGTAATTCTCTATCCCTCCGCGAATTGTCTGAGATTTAATAGATACAGGCTAAATGTCTCGTGCACGTTGACAAAGCCTTGCAAAGCTGTTTGGACTGCTAATCCTTATCATCAAATCGTAACGTTACTCACATAGCTGTGCCTCATATACTCATTACTTTTGATGCTTTGTACGCACTGAAGTGTAATAGAGTTAAGTAGAGGGCTGCAGACTTCAGGGACGATATGGATTTATTTAACCAATGAAAATATAGGATGTTTTGATGCTATTCCTGGAGTATTATATTATAACCTGGAGTCTGGTCTCTTCTGGTTCTGGTTTCCTATTCAGCAGAGCCTCTCTTGAATATTAGGAAGAATTTCTGGTTACGTGTCATACCTGAAACAGATTTAGAATGGCGGATACCCGTGTAGGGCCAACGGTTGTATCAGCTAAAAGAAATAGAAAGATTTTCAAGCGAGGTGATTGATTTTATGAATTGCATAATATTTAAACTTCACATATACCATGCATCATATCAGTTATTTAGTCTGGGAGCACCTTCTGCTTCAGGAGTGAACTGAAAAGTATAAATTCTGACTCCGGGTCTGTCTTAAAGTGAGAATCTGTGGAGAGCCAGAGAATTCATGGAGAACATGGGAGTTTCTTTCTTTTCCGCTCAGCTGACTATAAGTCATCTGAGCTATAGTCGTGGTCCATTGTCCGTTGTCTGTCCGTCCGTCTGTCTGTCCGTCCATCCGTCCATCCGTCCGTCCGTCCGTCCGTCCGTAGATGTGGCACATTTTGAAACCATAAGACCTAGGAATAAAAAATTCAGCATAATATTAGATGTCCCCAAGATCTCCTACCAAGCCGAAAACTGGGTCTTTGAGACTTCGTTCCTTTGAGAAATTAAGGAAAAACCTCAATTTTTTATTAAAATCCTATTTTCACACTTCAGGACTGCCTAATACCAAAACCACTCATCTGTTTTTCCTCATATTTACCATAAATATTCCTCTATATAGTTCCTATGTACATGCCAGAAATTAAGTCTGTAAAGTATAAATTCTTAAAGTTATGGGCCAATACATAACAGACTTTGTAAAAAATCAGGAAAAATAATAACTCACTTAACATGAAAAATTTTGAAACTAGAGTCTATTTTCTCAAGTATATAACTATGTTTAAATAAGATTCAATTGTTTACCCAAAATTAGATCTGAATTTTGTAAATTTTTTAAGTTATTAGCATGAAAAAAAATCAGTACCTTAAATTTTGCCCAAATTTGACCATGGGACGTTTTTTTCCTGTAAGCACCATTGATTTAATTTTCACAGCATGTAAACATAAATATTAAGTTTATCTAAATCTGAAATTTGAAAATAAAAGCTTGAAAATTAAGCTAGTTATTGATTTTTTTTTTCTGTAGTCACTTGCTTTGATTACAGATGCAGGGTCCCACTCCAGGTCACTGGAAGTCAGCTATGCCAGGGTTTCTGATTTGTTACAGTCACTGGGGGAGATCCCCTGCTGTGACAGGTGTACAGTTATTCTTATATCACCACCTCAATCACCCCCCCCCCCCCCCCCCCGCAAACCCAACCCACCAAGTGTTATGCAGTAATTGTTATTGTTTTCACTGTATCTCCTTAATTGTAATGCTGTTTCCACTCCGATATGCAAAAACTTTCCTTGAAAAAATAATTCAAGGTGTAATCCAGAAGATGCAATGTTGTGTAATGTAGCATTTTTAAAGAAATCAATTTTCTTTTAAATGATTTTAACAAATATAATTGAACCCATCAGTATGCTTAAATTATTATAAAATATGAAGCACATTATGGATAAATAAAGACATAATTAAAAATTGTGAAATCTAAATCAAGTATTATTTTTAGATATTTATTGTTTTGCAGATTTAAAAGATATATTTTTGTGGTAAAAAATAAATAAACATTTGTATGCATGATGTGGTGTTATATGACAAGATTTATGATGATGCAATCGAGAATTATGAATCAACTTTTATATTCAGATATATATGTTAAATTGGAAATGTATAGAAATATAAACTTAAATTAGAAAATAATTGATGTGATAAAAAAATGAGGATTTAATACAAACATTTGTTCATTATTTTCCTGCCTCAGCAGAATTTGAGATCAGGCTTTGTTTGCCCTGTTTTATGTTGTTAATTAGCTATATTTCAACTGTATACATTTCATAAAAAAAATACATATATATTTAATTATATATATTATACAAAAAAATAGATTCAATTGAACAAATGTGTAAACTACTGAAATGTCAACAGTTAATCGAAAAACCAACTAATGATCATGGTAATAGTACAGATCATTTGTTCACAAACTGCTCACATGCTTTAGTTTCAACATTAGGAAACACATGGTCAGGTCACAAAATATTTTTTGCAACAATTTCTTGCTCATCAATACAAACCAATCATATAAACCAACCATGGCCTTTATTACCTCTTCCTCTTACACTTTATCTCCATTTGATATTATTTTAGATTTTTACCTTCAAGTTTAACGTCAGCTGAGTACAGTGACCCATAGGTCCCTTGTTTTTATTTTTTAGCTCTGTTGACTTTTAAGTCAACTGAGTTAAAGTGATGGTCCTATGTCTGCTGTCTGTCACTGTCAGTCTGTTTAAATTGGCACTTTTGGAAACTAAGAACAGTTGAATTTTCACGGCATATATATATATATATTAAGGGATTTAATCCCATATTCTGAAATTTTAAATCTGAACAAAGCTCTGAAATTATGCAAGTTCCTGAAGTTTCTTTGCAGGCTGTATTGTATTTTTTATATATATTGTTAAACTCGACTGGCAGCACACTTCTAGTTACTGGAGGTCCTTAAACACAGAAATGCTTGTCAGGCGTTACCTAGATAACCTACATCACCTTGGGGGGGGGGGGGGGGGTGCCACCCTTGCTGACACAGATGTACAGTTATTTTCATATCAGGTTTTCTGTTTACAGACTGCTCACATGCTTCAGTTAAGCATTCAAAACCTGTGGCCAGATTACAAAATATTGTAACCACCAGTTCCTGAAAAACAATCATATCAACCAAGCATGGCCTACCAGGTATATTAATTATTATTTATCTTTTCCTCTCAGGAGTAGGTATTGTCTGCAACATTTTGTAATAAATCCACTTTACATTTTACATCTTAACTTAAACATTCTTTGGTCAATTCTACCCCCTTCCCCCAGTTTGCATTCCTAAAAATCTCTAGCAAATGTTTATGTTGGGTGTAATATATGCACTATTGATTATAACTATTTCCATTTGCTTATATTTTTTATTTTTCCTGCAAGGTCAACTTCAGCTGAGCACTATGACCCATGGGTCCCTTGTTTTAATTGTCAGTGTAGTCATCTTTGGAACAATTGTCTGTTGCCCAGAATTTGTTCTTCTAGATACCTAAGTTTTCCCAACAAATATAATTTTTGTTCATTGTTGTCATTTCCAATTTTTCCCCCCATATTTTAGGAGATGGGAGTAAAAGACCAGTTCATCAGATCCCAGAAGAACTGTTAAATGATGCAAACATCCAGGAGGCAGTCAATCAGGTACAATGTTTTTGAATGCCGTCCATACCAACTAATTGTTCTGATTTATAAGGTATATGTGTTAGATATAGGGTTGCCAGCGGTCGGGGAAAAATATTTTTTTTTTCAAGGTAAGGGAAAAGTGAGGGAATTGGGTATTTTGGGAAGTCTGAGAAAAGTCAGGGTTTTTTTTTATGGCTCCCGGATCACAGTTAATTACCAAGTTGAAAGAGTTTGGCATTTCTTATAAAGTTACAAAGTCTAAAGGTTGATAAAGCAGAGCATGGATACACAAGTCTAGATTATTTGAACCCCCACATGTTATAAACGTGGATATAAGTGAACAGCTAATGTGTGATGGGATCAACATTTTCTAGCCTTTTAAGCTCAGCTGACAATAAGTCATCTGAGCTATAGTCGTGGTCCTTTGTCCATCATCTGTTCGGCCATCTGGCCGTAACAGGACATGTTTTGAAAACGTAGGACCTACGAATCCAAAATTTTGTTAGATGTCCCCAAAATCTTCTACCATACTGAAAATTGGGTCACTAAGACTTTGTTCCTTTGAGATATTAAGGAAAAACCTCTGTTTTCCATTAAAAACCCATTTTTTGACTTTCAGTCAGCTGAGCTTAGCGATCACCCTTTGTCTGTCGTCCGTCCGGTCGTCCGGCCGTCTGTTAACAGGGCATTATTCATAACCGCTGGACCTGGAATCTTCAAACTTGACATCCAGGGAGGTCCATGAAAAATCTCCTTGGAAACCTGAAATTAGGTCTCTGTTACCCATATCCTTCGAGCTATGGGGCTCCGAAGTACCCCCAGAATAATGCAAAATTTGATACAAAAGCTCAAGTATCTGAATAACTACTGCATTGGTCACCATGATTCTTTGCATGAATATTGATCATGGGATGTTCCATCAGTTTTTGTTGACAGGTGGTGCCACCTGTATTCTTTTTTATTTTTATGAATTTTTTTCTATTTATTTCAGACCTGCAATGAAACTGTCATCTTTTAACAGGGCACAAATCGTAACCACTGGACCTGGAATCTTCAAACTTAATATCCAGGGAGGTCAATGAAAAATCTCCTTGAAAACCTGAAATTAGGTCTCTGTTACCCATATTCTCCGAGCTATAGGGCTCATTAATACCCCCAAGAATAATTAAAAAATTGATACAAACAAAAGCTCCAGTATCTGAATAATTAATGCCTTGATAGCCATAATTCTTGGGATATATTTTGATCATGGAGTGTTTCATCAGTTCCTGCAGACTGGTGGCACTACATGTATTTATTTCAAATTTTTACTCATTTTTCTTTCTATTTATGAGACCTTCAAATGAAGATGTCATCTGTCAAAAAGCCCACTGAAACCCATTTCTTAGGACTCTTCACAAAATTCATGATTTGTTTGCACTCTGGCAGTCATTTTGCTCATTGTTTGAACAACATTCCTTGAATTCAGCTGAGCGTCATGGCCCATGGGCCACTAGTTACAGTTCAAGACTGCCTGATCTCAAAACCAATGATATGAATTTGATCATAGTAAATATTCATTTTCTTCCATACTATTCCTTTGTACATACCAAAATTTAGGACAGTATTGCATAATTTGTTGAAGTATGGGCCAAAACATAATGCACCTTGTAAAAAATCAGGAAATATATTTACTCACTTAACATAAGAATTGCTGATGCTAGAGACTTTTTTTTCAGGTAAAAATAACTTCATTTAATCAAGATTCAATTATATATCGAAAATTAGATCTGAATTTTGCAATTTTTAGCTCAGCTGACTATAAGTCATCTGAGCTATAGTCGTGGTCCATTGTCCGTCGTCCGTCCGTCTGTCTGTCCATCCGTCCGTCTGTCCGTCCGTAGATGTGGCACATTTTGAAACCGTAAGACCTAGGACTCCAAAATTCAGCATAATGTTAGATGTCCCCAAGATCTCCTACCAAGCCGAAAACTGGGTCTTTGTGACTTTGTTCCTTTGAGAAATTAAGGAAAAACCTCAATTTTTTATTAAAATCCTATTTTCACACTTCAGGACTGCCTAATATCAAAACCACTAATCTGTTTTCCCTCATATTTTCCATAAATATTCCTCTATATAGTTCCTATGTACATGCCAGAAATTAAGTCTGTAAAGTATAAATTCTTTAAGTTATGGGCCCAAACATAATGGACTTTGTAAGAAATCAGGAAAAATAATAACTCACTTAACATGAAAAACTTTGAAACTAGA
This sequence comes from Sipunculus nudus, assembly GCA_026874595.1. Lineage (NCBI taxonomy): Eukaryota > Metazoa > Annelida > Sipuncula > Golfingiida > Sipunculidae > Sipunculus > Sipunculus nudus. Next base: position 53,012,326 of record CM049312.1, read on the forward strand.
GTCTATTTTCTCAAGTATATAACTATGTTTAATTAAGATTCAATTGTTTACCTAAAATTAGATCTGAGTTTTGTAAATTTTTTAAGTTATTAGCATAAAAAAAAAATCAGTACCTTAAATTTTGCCCAAATTTGACCATGGCACGTTTTTTTCCTGTAAGCACCATTGATTTAATTTTCACAGCATGTAAACATAAATATTTAGTTTGTCTAAATCTGAAATTTGAAAATAAAAGCTTGAAAATTAAGCTAGTTATTGATTTTTTTTCTGTAGTCACTTGCTTTGATTACAGATGCAGGGTCCCACTCCAGGTCACTGGAAGTCAGCTATGTCAGGGTTTCTGATTTGTTACAGTCACTGGGGGAGATCCCCTGCTGTGACAGGTGTACAGTTATTCTCATATCACCACCCCAATCACCCCCCCCCCCCTCCCCCGCAAACCCAACCCACCAAGTGTTATGCAGTAATTGTTATTGTTTTCACTGTATCTCCTTAATTGTAACACTGTTTCCACTCTGATATGCAAAAACTTTCCTTGAAAAAATAATTCAAGGTGTAATCTAGATGATGCAATGTTGTGTAATGTAGCATTTTTAAAGAAATTAATTTTCTTTTAAATGATTTTAACAAATATAATTGAACCCATCAGTATGCTTAAATTATTATAAAATATGAAGCACATGGATAAATAAAGACACAATTAAAAATTGTGAAATCTAAATCAAGTATTATTTTTAGATATTTATTGTTTTGCAGATTTAAAAGATATATTTTTGTGGTAAAAAATAAATAAACATTTGTATGCATGATGTGGTGTTATCTGACAAGATTGAGATGTATGATGATGCAATTGAGAATTATGAATCAACTTTTATATTCAGATATATATGTTAAATTGGAAATGTATAGAAATATAAACTTAAATTAGAAAATAATTGATGTGATAAAAAAATGAGGATTTAATACAAACATTTGTTCATTATTTTCCTGCCTCAGCAGAATTTGAGATGAGGCTTTGATTGCCCTGTTTTATGTTGTTAATTAGCTATATTTCAACTGTATACATTTCATAAAAAAAATACATATATATTTAATAATATATATTATACAAAAAATAGATTCATTTGAAGTATGTAAACTACTGAAATGTCAACAGTTAATCGAAAAACCAACTAATGATCATGGTAATAGTACAGATCATTTGTTCACAAACTGCTCACATGCTTTAGTTTCAACATTAGGAAACACGGTCAGGTCACAAAATTTTTTGCAACAAATTCTTGCTCATCAATACAAACCAATCATATAAACCAACCATGGCCTTTATTACCTCTTCCTCTTACACTTTATCTCCATTTGATATTATTTTAGATTTTTACCTTCAAGGTTAACGTCAGCTGAGCACAGTGACCCATAGGTCCCTTGTTTAAGTTATTAGCATAAATATAAAATCAGAACCTTAAATTTTGCCCAACTTTGGCCACGGGACTTTTTTTTCCTGTAAGCACTGTGCATTTACTTTTTTACAGCATGTACATATAAGGATTTAATCTGTTAAAATCTGAAATTTGAAAATAAAAGCTGCAAAATTAGGCTAGTTATTGAATTTTTTTTGGAGACTTTTGTTGTATTCCCTTACATTGTCAAGCAGTCCACTTTGGTCACTGTAAATCATTCAGTGCAGCTCTCTATGCTCCCCAGGCTGTTGTTATGTAATCCCATCACTCGAGCAAGCCCTCTCTGTTTTTGAGCTTGATCAGGCTGCCTGCAGTAAATACTACAGGGATCCTTTCTCTCCCCCCCCCCCACCCCATTCTGTTGACAGACCTGTGCTATTCACATTTTTTTCAGCAACGACCAGTATCAACAGAGACCCCTCCCCCCACCCACCAAAGATTTAAGAAGTATAACACTGTTAAACTTAGTTTTAAAATTAGGAATATTGGTCAAACTTTTATGGATTAATTTTTAACTCATATGGCCATATAATTAACTTTTGAAAACTTAATTACCTTCATACATTTTTGTTTATGAAATGTAACTCTTATATAACACTTACTGTAGGCCCATTTTTTTCCCTTGGTGGATCACTAAATGGTTTCAGGCCAAAGGTTTCATTTTTAGCTCTGCTGACTATAAGTCATCTGAGCTATAGTTGTGGTCCATTGTCTGTCGTCTGTCCGGCCATCCGTCCGTCCATCTGTCCGGATGTCCGTGCTTAAGACTGGCACGTTTTGACACCATTGGACCTCTGAATCTGAAATTCGCCATACAGTTAGATGTCCCCAAAATCTCCTACCATGCCGAAAATTGGGTCAATAGGACTTTGTTCCTTCGAGATATTAAGGAAAAACCTCATTTTTTATTAGAAATCTATTTTCACACTTCAGGACTGCCTAATATGAAAACCACTCATCTGTTTTTCTTCATATTTACCATAAATATTCCTATATATAGTTCCTATGTACATGCCAGAAATTAAGTCAGTATTATTTAATTTAAAAAAGTTATGGGCCCAAACATAATGGACTCTGTAAAAAAATCAGGAAAGATATTTGGTCACTTAAGACAAAAAGTGATAAAGGTAGGGACTTTTTTTCAGTAATACAACTTTAATTGATCAAAATTTAATTGTATACCAAAAATTAGATCAAAATCTGTTAAATTTTTTTAAATATTTGCAAAAATATAAAATTGATTCCTTAAATTTTGCCCAAGTTTGACCATGGCACATTTTTTTCCTGTAAGTACTGTGGAGTTAATTTTCACAGCAAGTTTCTGTTAGCATTTTGTCTGTAAACACGAAAAATTTGAAATCAGTTGATCAAAAAATGTAGATTTTATTCAAGTTTTCAAGCACCATGTCACATATTGTTTACATCAAGCTAGTGTTATGCAGTTTGCTAGAGCTCAGCTCCCCAGCTTCAGCTCTAAGTTCCTTAAATTTGGCATACATTTAGATGTCTCCAAAATCCCCTACCATGCCAAGAATTTGATCACTAGGACTTAATTCATTCGAAATATTAATGAAAAACTTCATTTTTTCCATTAAAAACCCATTGTTACACTGTAAGACTGCCTAATATCAAAACCACTGATCTGACTTTGATCATATATAATATACATATTTTTCTATACATTTGCTATGCACATGCCAGAAATGATGTCAGTATGGCGTAATCGTTTTAAGTTATGGGCCCAAACATAATGCACTTTTTAAAAATCAAGAAATATATTTACTCCCTTAACAAGAGGATTGCTGAAGCTAGAGTTTTTTGTCAGGGATGTAACATTATTTAATCAAGATTCAATTGAATACCAAAAATTAGTTCTGAATTTTTCAAATTTTATAAGTTATTTGTATAAATATAAAATTAGTACCTTAAATTTTGCCCAACTTTGACCATGGCACGTTTGTTTCCTGAGAGCACTGTTGATATAATTTTTCATATCATGCACATATAAGGATTTCATCTTTGTAGTTTGGAAGCTGGAAGAAATTGGCCAAATATTGTAGCTTTTATTAATGTTTTTATGAGACCATGTCACACTCAGGCTCAATCCAGCCCCTCTTCAGTCACCTGCATGTTGACCTTGTTGACCTTTCATCAGATTATGCATGCTTGAGCAAAGCATACACTGGGGCAGCCAGGCGGCTAATGCCCAGCCACAGTTGATCCAGGTGTCCAACCCAACTCATCTAGTAGTTGATTTGAAAAACAACATAACAATAAACAATAAATTAATAATTTTGTATTGTTTTTTTATAACAAATTAAATAAAAATTAATAGAAAAAGGAATTTGTTAGTTGATGAGTAACAGAAAATTAACTTGCAGTTACTGATGATGTAAGAATCTTGTATGGATGGATAGAATGTCAATGTTATTCCAAATAACACCATGCAGTCACCTATGGTATTTTTCAGTTAAATTTTAATGATAAAAAAAATAAATCATATTATTCATTACTAATCATTAGGGTTCATATGAAGGAAATTAATGATAGTCAAAGATGCAGTTGATAATATTAATCTAGATTCCTACTGTGTCTAGTGTGTAGATTGATGTGAAAGTAGTCCAAAGTGAATATATTACATTTATTTTTTTTTAATATAAACAAAAGCCATAAAACCAGGTACTTATGATCATTATTTAAATTTGTGAATTTTGTATATTCTGGATTCTCAACATCATTCTTTGGCTAAAACTGAATAAATACCAGACATGGTGCGAATGCTTTGCAAATGTATTTGAATACGAATATGAATATGTACTGCATTAAAAATTTTATCACATAAGAATGGGAATTCAGGTAAAAATGAAAGTATTTGAATACCAGTGCAGATACTTTCAAAATGTATTCATGAATGCATTCATGAATATATTCTATAATATTATTTCAATAATCATTTCAGTTATATTTTATTTTAAAAAATCATATGATTTTCTTATTATTTTTTTAAATAAAAATTATATTGGCACAATATTTGTTATTCAATTTTAATAAATAGTTTAACTCTTTTATTATATGTGCTGCTTACAAGTTATATGGCCAAGTCAAAATCTGTGTGACAATAGCACTCCATTTGTTAATAAAATAAATGAAATCAATCCTCTTTCCTGTCTTCAAAGATACTATCAAAATCACACATAAGCTAAACACCAACAACTCATAATAAAGCTTATATTTATTACCACACAAAACCAGCATGTGCCTCTTTCCCAAATCATATTTTTATCATATATAACAGCTGAGCGCCTTGACCCATGGGTCCCTTGTTTACACAGTCCATATGCTTTAGTTCATGTCCATTATTCTATAATTTACAGAGTTTCATTTTAGCAGGGCCATTTTCTTTAAGCTTTTCAAATGGTAATATAAATGAAAAACCAAAAGAAATAAAAATATTTTGCAGTTACTAATATTTTCCAAAATTCAGCGGAGCGACATGACCCATGGGTCCTTTGTTTTATCAAAGATTCAAAGATTATTTGTAGTAAACAGACATAAGATAATAGGCCCCTTTAAGGACAAGCCTTTATCCCTTGAACATCATATTTTAATATATCAGGTTAAGCTGTGCCTCATGACCCATGGATACTTAATTTCTTTGAATTTATGCATGAATATTAATAATATGGGGATAATATTCTTGCAGCTCCCTTCAAACTACAACTTTGAGCTTTACAAAACCATCTGGAAAGTGAAATCAACTGGAGCCAAAAAAGGTATTGTAACCATTATTTGGTAAGACATCTTTAAATAGCTAGAGCAAAATGTTCTGCTTACATTTGTTTTGTTTTGATTAGCTCTATGTCACAAGAATGGCATTTGTGCAGTGTTCTGTTTTCCATATAGCTGACCGGCAGTCACACCTAGTACAGTGGATGTTGTTTTCAGCTCTAAAGTGTGTTAGCCCACCTGTCTATCTATATGTAAACTTTCCAGACGCAACACATATGTACAGTGCTGTGACAGTGGTACAAAGGTGGGGTTGGGGATGTCCCCACCTGTATCACATACAGGCACTGATGTGCGTGGCCGACAATGTTCTAAGACCAGTTTGATGATAGAAGTCTTTATTTAACAGCAAGATGTCCCCACCAGTATCACATACAGGTACTAATATGCGTGGCCTTCAATGTTTAAAGACCAGTTTGATGATAGAAGTATTTATTCAACAGCAAGCAATCTGGGACAGTCTGTCTTTCTGAGAGAGCTGCTCAGTCTCTCTCTCTGACTGCCTGAATCGCGCACCATGCAACACATTTTGATACAGAGTTGGATTGATATTATCGATGTATATTCATTTACCCTCAGTTACATCACTGATACAAGCTGCTATTGGATCAGATGGTAATGGTGACCTGACATTTGTAACAATTATGCTTGACATCATATTTTACATAAGATTATATTGACCTGATACAGATCCAGTTATAGACTGACCTGCAGTCTTATTCCTGGACTCATATAAACATGATTTGATAAAACCATAACAGAAACCAATTTAGGGCTAATTTGTGAGAGTACATTTAGGCTCTACAAACATACTGAATTACCATTAGATACTTGGTCGTCTGATGACCATTAATTTTCTTTGGCTCTGTCTGAATATCAGGACAGACTGAAACCAAATTGATCTTTGTTTGTTTCTGGAGTAAATTTAGATTTTAAATAATGAAATATTGAAATATTCCTTTAAATATATGTCAAGTCGCATATACACCCTTTCCTACTCCATAACAACAGTTTTGGGTCTCTCCACCGGAATAATGTTCAGGTTAAATTTGTTGATTAGTGAAGGGCTGATGATTGATTATAATCGATGATCAGTCAGGTTGATGCAAAAGATCTGATGATCTGTCTTGCAGTGCCCTAATTGATTGTAATCATGCTTATAAACAATCAATTATAGGTCAGTAGAGGTCAACCTATTTTACCTATGATGGATCCTGAAATTACTACTGATTCCCAACACTAGTTCTGATTCCCCTTTGTGTCACGGTCCATAACAGGGTTTCGCTTAAATTTGACCTGGATAAAACCTGGGTATAAAGTATTTTACCCAAGTTGTACCTTTGTTCTGTCTCCCCCCTCCAGGGGAGGCATATTTTTTCAGTGCCATTGTCTGTCAGGCGTCGTTGTCAGTTGTCATCATCTGTAGGATAACTTGTGAAGACGAGAACTTATGAAGAGCTGCAAATTTTTTCCAAAATTTTAAATACAAAATGTTTCAAAATCTACCAAAATCTCAGCCAAGTTGAAAAACAAGGTTTTAAATTATAGTTATTGTCCTGTGAACACAACAACTTATGAAGTATTGTGTATTTTTCCTTCAGATTCAACACAAAAGTTGTTTCTACTGAGTTCTTGGAATATTATGGGCACTGGTGATCTTGACTTTGAGTGTCAAGGTCAAATCAGTGCAATTCTACGATTATTGTGACCCTTTAATTTCAGAAGTACTGAAGATTTTAATGCCCCCGCTTCACAAAGTGGCCGGGGCATATAGTTTTACCCATGTCCGTCATTCCGAAATCATCAGTTGTACAGACTTTTTTTCGCAATGCCTGCAGATATTGGCCTGATTTTTGGTGTGTGGGCAGATAATGACCAGTAACAGATCAAGTTCGCGTTTCGTCCCAGTTGACCTACTTTTGACCGTTTTACGGCTCCTAAACTTAGAAAATTTCACAAAAAATAGAAATTTTCATGACAAATACACATGTACGGACTTTTTTTCGCAATGCCTGCAGATATTGGCCTGATTTTTGGTGTGTGGGCAGATAATAACCAGTTACAGATCGAGTTTGCGTTTCGTCCCAGTTGACCTACTTTTGACCGTTTTACGGCTCCTAAACTTAGAAAATGTCATGAAAAATAGAAATTTTCATGACAAATACACATGTATGGACTTTTTTTTCGCAGTGCCTGCAGATATTGGCCTGATTTTTGGTGTGTGGGCAGATAATGACCCGTTACAGATCGAGTTTGCGTTTCGTCCCGGTTGACCTACTTTTGACCGTTTTATGGCCCCTAGACTAAGAAAATTTCATGAAAAATAGAAATTTTCATGACAAATACACATGTACGGACTTTTTTTCGCAATGCCTGCAAATATTGGCCTGATTTTTGTTGTGTGGGCAGATAATGACCAGTTACAGATCGAGTTCGCGTTTCGTCTCGGTTGACCTACTTTTGACCGTTTTACAGCTCCTAAACTTAGAAAAATTCATGAAAAATAGAAATTTTCATGACAAATACACATGTACAGCCGTTTTTAGCCCTCAGCTCATAGGCTGATTGGCTATTGTCGTCACCCAAGCTGTCCGTCTGTCCGTCCGTCCATCTGTCTGCCCGGTGTCTGTCCATACGTCCGGTCCGCGTCTGTTAACTTTTACCTTGTGAGCGGGATATCTCTAAAAGGATTCACCGTTGGAATTTTATTTCATCAGTGAAGATGTATATCGATAAAATCTCGGTCAAGTTCGAAGATGGGTGACCTTGACCCATTTTTCTACATTTTAGAGCTGATTATAGAAAAACACTCAAAAGTTTATATCTCAGGAACCATTGTGTGGATTTTCACAATACTTACTATGATCATTGGGACTGATGGTCTGTATGTGCTGCACAATTTTGGTGGTGCCACCTGCAATTTCTGATTTTTTAATGAAATTTTATCGGATTTTTTCAATTTTGGCCTTTTGTGCAGGATCTCTCCAAAGGTATTCAACACAGGAACTTCATTTCTTCAGTGCTATTGCATTATATTTACAAAATCTTGGTCAAGTTCAAAGATGGGTGATCTTGACCTACTTTTCAAGGTCACAGAGCTTAGTATAAAGAAAAACTTTGGAGCTTATTTCTTGAAAGCATTTGGTGAATTGTTATGAAACATGGCATATACCTCTCCAATTTAAATTTATAAATGATTATCAACTTTTGCTAATATTCTAGTTTTGCAATGCAATGCTTACAGATACTGGCCTAATGTTTGGTCTGTGGGAGCATAATGACCACTTACAGATCGAGTTCGCTTTTCATCCCAGTTAACCTATTTTTCACCATATGACAGATCCTGAACATAGAAAATTTCATGAAAGACAGAAATTTTCATGAAAAATGCACATATATGGACTTTTTTTCACAATGCCTGCATACTGGCCTGAATTTTGGTGTGTTGCTTGATAATGAACCTTTTCAGACCCAGTTTGCATTTTGCCCTTGTTGACCTACTTTTGACCATTCAACACCTCCTGAACATAAAAAAATTTACAAAATTTAACAAATGTTTCTAATTTGCCCCAGGCGTGGGCATTCGTGTCGTTCCGACACATCTAGTCTAGTTTCTTCAAATTTGACATATAAGTTCTTTCTGACAATATCTCAGAGGACTTTGAAAACTAGTGACCTTGATCTGGAATGTTAAATCTGCTGACATCTAGAATCATTGAATTGTCCCATTTTTTGCATTTTGTCAAGCTAAGTTTCTTTCTGATTACATAAAAACACATATTGTGAAATTTGGCAGCAAGTTGCGTGGCTGTAACCAAATCACCCCTGTCTAACAGAAACCATTTACCACTCTCACTTTTAACTCATGTTTGCCTGTACAGAGTGCATTACTCTAATAAATAGGACTTTGGGGTAAAACCCTTGAATCCTGGTTTATACCTAGGTAAAATCTATTTTACCCATCCCGGGTTTTAACCAGGTAAACCATGGGTTTACCCAGGTGTTTAGTAGAACCTTAGAATCCTTGTCCACATCCCTGTTGTTAAAGAATAATGCAATGGTCATGGCCTTTTGCCCTCCAAAATCATGAAAATTCTGTCATTTGTATAATAATTATATGCCTTCACACTTGAAGCATGAAAAATGCTACCCTATAGTGATCATGTTACAGTCCATCCAACTTTCCATCCTTCTGTCTGTCAGTGACCATCCCGGGTTTTAACCAGGTAAACCATGGGTTTACCCAGGTGTTTAGTAGAACCTTAGAATCCTTGTCCACATCCCTGTTGTTAAAGAATAATGCAATGGTCATGGCCTTTTGCCCTCCAAAATCATGAAAATTCTGTCATTTGTATAATAATTATATGCCTTCACACTTGAAGCATGAAAAATGCTACCCTATAGTGATCATGTTACAGTCCATCCAACTTTCCATCCTTCTGTCTGTCAGTGACGCTTTCTATCACACACATTATCTGAATAAGATACCTTTGATCCTTCTCAAATTCATAGAGTTGATTTTAGCCTATGAAAGCTCCAGCACTTTCAAATTACGATCCATTCAGAAACCAATATGCCATAAAGTAAAAATTTGTGATTTTCTTTCACGGGCATTATCTCGAGGAGAATGTAATATTTAGCTCAACTGACTGAAAGTCATCTGAGATAAAGCGATCACTCTTTGCATTGTGATCAGTCATCCGGCAGGCTGTCCGGTCTTTACCAAGGCACAAATCATAACCCCAGGCCTTATAAACTTTAACTGATCACCCATATAGGACCATAAAGGATCACCTTGGAAACCTGAAATTAGGTACGCTTCCGAGGCAGCGGAAATCTTGCGCTTCTAAAGAAGCAACTGATTTTCACGCTGCCAGCTTTGACCGTTTATGATGTATTTAGACACCAGATGGCGGTTCGTTGTCCGCTAAAAAAAACTTGCGTATGATGTGACAAGAAGCCAACCAGATGCCAATAAACAAACACTCGACAGGCATCCAGGCTTTGCTTCAAGCGCCGCTGTGACAGTTTACGGTTGAATTTTAATTGCTCCCTCTGCATTCTCGCATCATCGACCGATTTGATTATGACATTTTGACTGTTAGCGTAGCCTTGTATCTGTTGTCTGCAGAACTGAAACCAGCCAGCGAGGTGTGCATGCAGCCTTTGTTCTTATGTTTTGTTTGAACTACAGCTCACCGGCCAGGCATCCTATGTGCCCAAGGCCCTAAGCAAACCACCTCGGGAGCTATTCATTCTGAGCCTGAGGCCTGATCAGACGATTACCGGGGCGATGATCTGTCACTCAAAATGAAATTAACATGGTTGGCTCCGTGTATTCCTCGCTTCGCAGTGTCTTCCAGCACAAGGTCTCATCTGATTGGACAAAAATACAGTGCTCCCCTCTGGTGTAGCAATTCAGGATACGAGGTCATAACAAACAGCGCTTACGATATAGGTAATAGGCGTATAGTTAAAGTGCTGTGTAAAGAGCATGGAAATTAGGTCACTGTGAAATATATCCTCCAAGTTATGGGGCTCAAAAATGCCTCCCTGATTAATTAAAAACTTGATTACAAAAGCTCAAGTAGCTGAATAATTAATGCATTGATCACCATGATTCTTTGCATGCATATTAATCAAGGAGTGTTTCATAATATCCTGAAGAATGGTGGCGCCTGTCTTTTTTTACACATTTTTTTCTCTATTTTTGTGACCTTCAAATGAACCATTCTGGCCACCGTTAATAGGACACAAACCATAGCTGGTTGTCCTAGATATTCTTACTGTACATCTTGGGAAGTTCCAGAAAAATCTCCTTGGAAATGTGAAACTTGGTCATAGTGACCTATATTTTGTGAACTACAGGCCACACAACTTTGAGCACCCGACGGGTCAGACGGGGCATAATTTATATCTGCAAACCCTAGAATCTTGTAATGTAAGATCCAAGAAAGTCTTTGGCAAATCTCCTTGGAAACATGAAATTAGGTCATGGTGACCTATTTTTTACAACCAATGGGCAGAAAAAAACATGATTTGGAGCACCAAGTGATTCAGAGAAGGCATTAATGGTATCCACCAGCTCTAGAATCTTCTAACATGACATCCAGGGAAGTCTTGGTCAAATTTCCATGGCGACTTGTACTCATGGTGACCTATATTTAGCAAGCCACTGGCCAAAAACATGATTTTAAGCACCCAGACTATCAGAGAGGGCAAAAATCTTTACTGTTGTACCTAGAATAATTTAAATTATCATCCATGGAGGTCCTGAAAAAATCACCCTGGCCACCTGAATTTAGGTCACTGCGACCTTTATTCTCTGGGTTAAAGGGCTTGTTGTTGCAACCCAGAATAATTAAAAATTTGGTACAAAAGCTCCAGTATCTGAATACCTAAAGCATTGATTTCCATGTTTCTTTCCATGCATATAAATCATGGAGAATTTCATCAGTTCCTGAAGATTGGTGGCACCACCTATATTTTAGCAATCATTCTTTGTCTGTCTTCCATCTGTCTGTCACTCAGTCCATCTGTCAGTCCATTAACCAGGCACAAGTAATAACCACTGGACCAAGAATCTTCTAGCTTCTCATCCAGGGAGGTACATAAAAAAAACCAGAAATTAGGTCTCTGTTACCAATATCCTTCCAGCTACGGGGCTCAGAAGTACCCCCTAGAATAATTAAAAATTTGATACAAAAGCTCAAGTATCTGAACAAATAATGCACTGATCAACATGATTCTGTGCATGCATATTCAGCATGATTGTTTCTTCAGTTCCTGCAGAACTGCTGAAAATTTTCAAATTTTACACATTTTTTCTCTATATTTGAGACCTTCAAAGATGTGTTGTTTGTTTACAGGGCACAAATTGTAACCATTGCACCTAGAATCTTCATACTTGACATTTAGGTCCCATATCCTCTGAGCTAAGCTTCAGTTAAATGGGGCTACCACCTAAAAAAATTGGCATTCAGATGATAAAATTTGTTTTGTGAATGTCTTCTTAGTCAGCTGAGCGTCATGACCCATGGGTCATTTGTATTTTTTATCCATGTCTCTTCAAGGCAATGCAACAGGGCATTATAATACCTCACACCTAATGTCTTTCTTTTCAGTTGCCCTACAATTTCCGGAGGGTCTTTTATTGTTTGCCTGTACCATAGCAGATATCATAGAAAGGTCAGATTTTATCTGAACATTATATTTATAGCAGGTATCATAGAAAGGTCAGATTGAATATGAACTTTATAATCATAGTAGATATCATAGAGAGTCAGATTGAAAATGAACATCATGTCACAGTTTGAGCTCAACAGTTGAGTATACCTGATACATTGCGAAATTTAAAGAAAAACTGATCAGATGTATTCTCCAGAACTATAGTGGACACCATAAAATGTGTTATTATTTTGTAATGAATAATAGTGCTGACTTCTAGTAAAACAGGTGTTTGCACAGCTTAAGAAGTTCCTTTATTAGAATTTGTCAGAAATTTTTCAGGATTTCTTCATGAAAAATGTTTTGATTAATCTTTTGGAAATCCTGTCACACAATTGAATGTACTATTTGTATTATGTTACAGATTTACAGAAGCAGAAACCATGATAATGGGTGATGTCACATACGGTGCTTGTTGCGTGGATGACTTTACAGCTAAAGCCCTGGGTGCCGATCTACTGGTACATTATGGACATAGCTGCCTTGGTGAGTCGAAAAATTATAAAATCAATCATATACATTGACACGTTACTTATCCGGATACTTTGCTCAAGACATCCCAGTCAATACATGATATGAAAGAAATAAAGTATGTGACAGGTTAGAATCCTAGGCAGTGTGCATCCAGTTCATACAGAAAATATGGAAAGCTTAATTACCTCCAGTATAATTAAATCTCAAATCACAAATAAAATTCAGTATTTCCCATGCATTTGCCTGTACACTTCATGAATAATTGATAATTCACCCAAAACAGCCTCTTGCAGCAATTGGCCAATCAGTTGATGTTGAACTCAGTTCTGACCAATGATGCTTCCTCTTACATGACTTGTATGGAACTGATTAGATATAAGATTGCATTACTGTTCATATTTGCTGACTGATTATTGTTAACATTTCCAGTACCTATTGACACAACTGAAGGATTGCCCATGCTGTATGTGTTTGTTGATATCAAGATTGATACCTCCCACTTTATTGAAACAATATTCCACAATTTTGAGCAAGGGTCCTCTTTGGCCTTTGTTAGCACCATCCAGTTTGTGACATCATTACAGGTAATTCATATATAATTGTCCATATGTTTCCTTTAAAAACTGTTTTGGCTATATTTTTTTGTTCAAGTTTAAAATATTCATATCATATTTGGAAATGGCTGTAACTTGTAATCTTAGATTATTTATATGCGAGTATAAGCTTGGAATATTTTTACTTTGAATAAACATATATCACTCATTCATCTTAAGAAAATTGTATATTTTACTGAAATTTCATGTTTGATGTAGTGCAAATTATTTAAAGGTTGACTCATTTTCACATTTAACAACTACTTTTGGTGGTTACTATTGCCATTGATACTTACCAAATGGTCTCACTAGGTGGAAAAAAGTATGTGTTTGTACCTGAGAGCTGATAACGGACCCTTCTCTTTTCACTTATACGGTTTTATGGGTATTTCTGGACTTGAAAAGACATTCTTAAAATCATGCCAAGAATGGTATAAATGTCAGTGTTCAGCGAAACATTGCTTAAGTAGAGCATGATTTATTTGAACACAGTTGATCCAAAAATTTTTTTAGCAGAAATTGAAAACTGAGAACCATAATTTTGACCATATATCTGAAATCCAGTCAATGAAAAAATGTTCAACAATGAAATTAATTCCAATTTTCTAGGGCCAGTTAGCAATAATGTTATTGTTTTTTACATGATAAATTGATTGAATAGAAAACCTAACAAAAGTACTGTTGCCAACATTTATTTGGACTGGCTTTGTTAATTCATGTCTGTTAATCTCTGGTGTTTGGTGCTTGGAGGCACATTGGCATTCATGGTGAATTGTGCAAAATTATGAATCTGAACGATTGTTTTTCTGAAAAAAAAACATATCTCCAGAGCTTTTCAGTTTAACCATGCTCTGCTGTATGTTTCCTTAAAACATTTATCACTTAATCCAAATAATATGCTTAAATCTTTTATATTATATATGCATATGCTGTTATGTTATTTCAGTCTATTATCAAGGAGCTGACAGACACATACAAAGTGACTATCCCTCAGATTAAACCGTTGTCACCAGGAGAGATCCTTGGCTGCACTGCCCCAAAGCTGACGGAACACACAGATGCAATTATGTGGGTACATTATCATTTACTTTGAGAAAACTTTTTTATTCAAGTGTCCTCCTCTAGTTTATGATGGTAATAGTAACTTGCCTGTTTCATAACATTTGAGGCTTGAACTTCAAATTCAGCATTCTGATAGCGTAAAACCTCTAAATTATGACCACCGTTAGGACCTTGAAAAAGTGGTTACATGTGCGAGGTGGTCTTCTGAGCAAGGTCTTATATAAAAAGTGAAAAAAAATCAGGACCTGTAAAAAATGGTCATTGTTTTGAGGTGGTTGTTAAACCAAGGTGGTTATTAGGTGGGGTTTTACTTTACACACTAATTAGACTTTTCTTGGGGATCAAATAATACATCACTGACCCTCTTTAAAGTATAGGTCCATAGGTTATAGGCAGCAAGGATCTGTTAAATATCTGTACACTTTTAATTCATTATGTTTGTTAAGTCAGCTAGATTTGGTAATCCCCATTCCTTTAAAACAGAAAACCCTCCTTTGAGTTTTAACTCTGTTGATAGCTGGCAAAACATTTGGATAATCAAACTAAAAATCTTCTCATCATCCTCAGCGTATGTAAGCTTTTTAAGTGAAATGAAGGAGGTTCATGATTCACTACTGTTTATATCATTCCTTTCTATCTGTTTCTTTGTTCCAGATGCACAGTTAATCCTAATAAATAGTGTGTACTGTGTACACATTCAGATGTATAGTGACAGATGTACAATGAATAGCCAGTTATGAAAATTATAATAAATTATTGTTTACATTTAAAGTTTGAATAATGTGTTTCATTATAGATTCTATTGAATTTTAGATATCTTGGTGATGGCAGATTTCATTTGGAATCAGTCATGATAGCAAATCCAGGAATACAAGCATACAAGTAAGAAATTATCATTAAAAACACTTACAAGAAATGTTGAGTGAGGTAGACCTTTATGATGAATTCCACCATGCATATTTAAAAACATGGTTCCAACACTGGTAAACTTTAATATTTTTTATTTATACAGTTTCTTTATTTTAATTAAAAGAATATGCTTTGACATTGATAGACACATTTAAACCATGTGTAATGATAAACAGAAAAAGTATAGTGCAGGAGTAAGTTTCCTTAAGGAGTCATGTGGATATTTTTACATATTGCTGCTGTGTTTGAAATAAAATGGATGAATACTGTTACCATAGCAATATATACTTTTGATTTTCCTTAGCACAAGGTGACGGTACTCTAGATTTTGTACTGTGGTAGACTGGCCCAGTCAATGCAATGATTAAGTAAAAATTCCTCCCACTGTCAGAGCCATCAAACTAACTCTTGCTGTGTCATGACGCTTAGTACTACCACCTTGCTGCAAATTATATAACTACATTACAGCTCTCTGGCCAAATATTTCATTGACTAGTAAACTCCACAGGTTATTGGACGGTCAGTGCCACACATCACCACCTTCCTGAACTAAGGTCTTTTCCAGTGATGTCGGCAGTAATTGTTGGTCTTTCCCAGAAATTTTTTTCAAAACCTACATGGGCTTCCAGTTCTGAGTTGCCTACTAATATTCCCATTTAATCAGTCTTAATATTTTTAGGCCCTTCCATATGTTGGGTTCACCATAACACTCAGTGTCAGTGTTGCTGTTTATCAGACCATCTCTCCTTAAAGTGAGCCTGTTTAAATAAAAAGTGTAACAAACTCTAGCTCAATCAGTCAACCTGAGATACTCAGGTCTACATGTGAAAAAAACATTCAAAATGTAATACATGTCCCTACTGGCTGAAATGATCTTGATGATTTGCATGTTGGCAACTTGGCAGTGGTATAGGGAACAATACAAATGGTAACACTGTTGGTGTTTTAATACCAATGAGGTCATTCTACTGAGGCATGGCAGCCTGATATGCAAATGTGATTGAATCTTCAGTTTCTCAAAGAGCCTTGTGACGCCCATATATACAAATATCAGGTATTCACAATACCAATGCTACAGGGCTTTAGTGACGAAAGCTGGCACTGAGTTATGTGTATCCGTATATGGAATCCCGTTTTATTGTAGGCATACTAGTAGTAAACATAAAAACTAAAGCCATGGCAGGGTGGTGATTACTGGTATGTCAGTCATCTCGACCCTTGTTGTCATGCTCTTTGCAGTTAAAATCCTGAGCTTTCATCTCTATATTTTTGACATAGATATGATAGTAGAAATAAATGGTGATAATATATTTGTATTTGATTAGGTATGATCCATACAGTAAATCCCTCAGCAGAGAGACCTATGAGCATGATGGCATGAGGGAGACCAGATTTAATGCCATTGAGAAAGTCCTGTCTGCCAACAAGTTTGGATTAATTCTGGGGACACTTGGAAGGCAAGGCTCCTTAAAAGTCCTTCAGGTAAGAGGATCATAGAATTATTCAGGTCTTGTTTTACTGACCTTTCATTCTCATGAACTATAAGAACTGATTTTCAGCCAGTAATCTGCCCATTGTAACTGAATATTAGATTTTATTAGAAACTAATATTTCTGATAGCTGCAAGAAATGAATACTGGTAGTCTTGAATCTTTGGGTAACTTACTATCTGTCATCAATTACTGGATGTCAGATATGATACAAATATCTCAAACATAAAACAAAATGTAATCACCCAGTTCATCAAGATCGAGATGGATGCTTTCCTAAAGACAACATAATCAGTTTGTGCTGGTGAATTATTTTGAAGATTGGATTACAAAGTAGTACCTCCACAGACTCTCTTGCAATTTGGTATGCTTAATGATTTTGAGATCCATCAATTTGGTTTAAACAATATTTTTATTGCAAAACAAAGCAATGAGGATTGGAAAACAGGGCACAGCCCTATATCAATTCCTCTCCTCATCAATTTAACTAGTAGTGCAGGGTTCTTAGTTCTCTAAGGGTTCTTCCAGTTGGACAAATGGATTGGGCCAATGGTTACATCAGATCTAACCTTTCCTTTGCTGACTTGTCCTTTTATGTTTACTCATATCAATTCATATGGTCAGACCATTGATAAAAAGATCATATCAACTGGTAATTTTCAGAATCTGATGCAGCAGATAAACAAAGCAGACAAGGAGTATGTCCTTGTTCTCCTGTCAGAGATCTTCCCTGAGAAGCTTCAGCAGTTCCAGGATGTAGATGCGTGAGAATTTTATTTTTTTGCTAGTGTAAACTGTAGTCTGATCAAGGACCAAATTTAATAATTTATTGACAATTTTTACAAATAAGTTTTAGTCCTTCAGCCTCTTGTTTATATGTTTGTGCTGTGCCAAGTCTGTGATGTGTGATGTCACATAATAAATTATTTATTCACTTTTGGGACTAATGGATTATTTGTGATTATGCATCTTCAGCAACTGTCTAGATAGTACCACCCTGGGGAATTTTTTTGTATAATAGTGACATCACAGAGCTCTGTCAAAGTGAATCAGCACTGATGTCATCAGTTTGAATGACAAAGGTGATGGACTTGTTGCAAAAAAAATATTATACTCATTTGTCATGTTTGGATTACTTTTCTTGTTCACTTCTAGAGCAAGGTAAGACATTATTCTCCATTCAGTATGTAGAATACTAGAGCAAGATACAGGCTAGATATGTATATTTGCACATTGCTGCTGTCACAGTCTATAGATCTGCTTTCTAACAAGAATCTCCATTTGTGCAGCACAAACTACAAAATGCCAAGTTTTTATGGGGCATTTTTTTCATGGGAGCAAGAATAATTGGTCATGAATTAGCATGTTACCTGCAGTTAAGAAGGCGGCAAGTTGCACAAGTTTAAAATTAGATCCAGATAAAGCAACAGGATTTTAAAAACAAGAATGATTTGACCAGTGGAGATCTTTATAAAAGTAATCCTTCATATTTTTCAGCTGGATTCAAGTAGCCTGTCCAAGGTTGTCCATTGACTGGGGTCTTGCATTTAAAAAGCCATTGTTGACACCATATGAGGTAAATAATTATACATGTATGTACCCTGGGTACTGTCATTATAACAAGTTCAACTTTCAATGCAAAGCCCACATGCAGGGTTGACCAAAGGCTAGCCAGAACCAGAAAAACTTTAAATAGCTTATTAACATATATTTGCAGACATTTTCTGAGAAAGAAAGAATTTCAGAAAAACTTATGTCCAGACTGCCCTGAGCAGATAATACTTTTGTTAATCCTAGGACTTTGTGCCAAAAAAAGCTACATGATCTGCCTTGAAAATCTATGTCAAATTTTCTCTATGAAATTTTATTTGTTTTCTGTTCCAGGCCTCTGTGGCTCTCAAAAACATTGAATGGCAGTCAGAGTACCCCATGGACTTTTATGCAAACTCAGGACTAGGGCCATGGACTGTTAATCATGAATTGAACAGACCTCAGAGGATGCGGAAGGCAAGGCTAAAGAACCAAGACAATATCCCAGCAGATACACCATGTTCACAAAAAGAATCTGCTTGTTGCTCAGAAAAAAAATGTTGTAAACAAAGTGAAGCAGTCTGATAATTATGAATATTCGATATCAACAATATTAATTACTTTTGATCACACATTTATATATGAACATAAAAATAATATTAAAATATTATTTAAACTGACACAAAAGTATAAATTGTGAATTGTTACATTAATAAAGTTTTTTTTAAATGATGCTGATATTATTTTGAGCTCAGCTGACATAGTGGTGTCTGTGTTTGTTGTCCAACTGTCTGTCCATATGTTGGATGTTTTAACACCATTGGACCTATGAATCCAAAATTTGACATACACTGATACAGTAAATGTGTCTAGGATGTCCTACCAAACCTAAACACTGGGTCACTGTATCTTTGTTTCTTTGAGAAACTGAGGAGAAACCTCATTTTTCCATTGAAAACCTATTAATACACTCCAGATTTTCCATTGAAAACCTACTTTTTTACTTCAGGATTGTCATATAAAAACCAAGTGTTGGTAAACATTGTTGATTTGATTTTTTACATAGTGCACACATAAGGATTTAAGCTTTTATAATCTGAAATTTGAAAGCAGTACATTAAAAAATGCAGCTTTTATTCAAATTTTGAAACACCATGTCAAGAATGTTTCATATAAGTTCAACCCTGCACAGTGGTCTGCTTGACTGGATATACAGCTAGATAAACCCTCTCCCTCTTCCAAAAGTTCCACAAATAATATTTTTATAAATTCTGTTAAATTCATGTGTTGCTTTCACACTATTTAATTGTTGACAGTCCATGTAGTCATTGATAGAATTAAGATCTAACAATGACCCCCCCCCCAAACTGTGAGCACTGGGGCCTATTAGGGCAGTGGGAGATCTACAGATTTGTTATGGTATTCTAAATGGCCTAGGTGCCTCCAGTGTAGGTAACTTATTTCATAAATCAGCTGGTGGGATAGGCACACACACACAAGTACAACACTGTGAATAAATCAGGACTAAATATGTGTTGGTTAGATGCTTCTAATGCTAGTTACAATCATACATTTGAGATCCCTTCTATTTTGGAAATTAGTTTGTTCATTCTTCATATACGTTTTCTTCCCCTTAGTATATAAAAGTATATGTTTACTGTAGGATGACCCTTATACATTGTTCATTTTTTTTGGTGTGTTGAATAAACTGCAAGTGCCCTGTTAGTTATGTTTGAAGTTTGAGCTATATTATAATTAAGCCGTAATAAAGCCCTCAGAACACACATGTTAGTTAAATGCCCATGCACATGTTTATGTACACCAGATTGCACTTCCCCAGATTTTGAAAGCTCAATTCCCTTCCTTCACACACCAGTATCCACAATCCAATTTTTTTTTTTTAAGCGAACCTGTGAGCTTATGCGATGGTGCGGCGTCGTCGTATGTTGTTTGGCGTCTGTACATTAACTATAGCTATCTCAAAAATGGTAGAAGCTAGCATCACCAAATTTTTTTCAAATAATCAGTCATTTGAAAAACTCTAACAGCATTTTCTTATATTTTATAGGGAAAAAGCTAAAAAAAGATTTTAAAATCTTCTTCTCCGAAACTGTCCACCCAAATTGTCCAATATTTCATCAAAATGATCCCTGGAACAATCTCTCTCAAATTTGTTCGAATGGTTCCAGTTCGGAGATTTTTGGCCGAGTTACAGGAGGTTGAACTTAGTCATCTGTCCAAAAAGTACACTAAAATTATAATCTCAGAAACGGCTAGAGCTATAATCACCAAATTTTATACCAATGTTTGTCACATATGTCATATCTGAAATTGAGTTATTGGTGGTGGTACCTACATTGATGCGTTTTTTACAAGTGAAAATGTATTTTAAACTCTTCTTGCTTATACACTGATTTATGATGAAACTGTTAAGCTGATTGGTTTAAACTTTACAAGAATTATTCTATGGTAGTGTTCTGCCAGTTTTGTAAGAATAGATTAGGTAAATACAGCTTTAAAAAAGCATTGTAGCCAACTGAAAAAGGCTTTCTGTGTTTGAAAACAGATTTGGCAACATGCTGAGTTTCAGCAGCCAAGTCAAGAGGTCACTCAGTACAAACAGATGGGGTCCAGACATCACCATGGCAACTGACCTGGCTCTGGCTGGTGTCTAGACACCTTGGGATAATATCACTCATATCTCAGCAGTGGTTTGACTTATTCACCTGAAATTTTGCAGGTTTATACATCCTGGACAGCTCTCTTGATTTTATGATAGGTAGCGCCACCTACATTCAGGTTTACTCTGCAGACATCCAAGCTCATATCTCAGGAACCGTATGACCGATTGAGCCAAAATTTTGCATGTGTATAGATCTCACATTGCTCTATATCATAGGCAAAACTGGTGGCGCCAACTGCAACCACTTATGCACAGCGTCCATCTGTTCATCTGCCTTGGGATAAAATCACTCATATCTCAGAAGTGGTTTGACTTATTCACCTGAAATTCTGCAGGTTTATACATCCTGCACAGCTCTCTTGATTTTATGATAGGTGGCACTACCTACATTCAGGTTTACTCTACAGACATCCAAGCTCATAACACAGGAACCATTTGACCGATTGGGCCTAAATTTTGCTTGTGTATAGATCTCACATAGCTATTCATCATAGGCAAAACTGGTGGCGCCAACTGCAACCACTTATGCACAGCATCCATCTGTTCATCTGCCTTGGGATAAAATCACTCATATCTCAGCAATGGTTTGATTTATCAACCTGAAATTTTGCAGGTTTATATATCCTTGACAATTTTCTCGATTTTATGAAAGGTGAAAGGTGGCAACACCTACATTCATGTTTACGCTGCAGACATCCATGCTAATATGCAACACACCTCACTCTATTCCTCTTGCCACTTCATCCATGCCTCACTTCACCTGTCTCACTCTGATTTCTGCGGATACACATAGTTGCTTGTCGACTACCCATATTCTAGTTTTAAAATGTCCTAGTCTGAAACTTGCAGGTCCGAAACGTCCATTTTGCTGAAATCATAGTAACTAAGGTAGATATGCAGGACTGAAAAGGATCAATATTTAATTTTAAAAATAAACCTCCATTCATACTCCCAAACTTTGCACAGTTTCGCATTAGGCCTGTAGGCCTTGTTTCAACTCAACTGACTTTAAGTCATCTGAGCTATCACCTTTTGTCCATCATCCATTCAGCTGTCCGTCCTTTAATAGGGCACAAATCATAACATTTAGATCTAGAAAGTTCTGACTTTACATCCGAGGAGGTCTTAGGCAAAACTTCTTGAAAACCTGAAATTAGATCATGGTGGCCTATTCTGTGTCCTATGGGCCAAAGACAAGATTTTAAGCACAAAGACAGAGCAAAAATTGAATCTATTACACTTAGATTCTTCTAACCTTACATTCATAGAGGTCCTGGGCAAATGTCCTTTGAAACATGAAATTAGGTCACTGTCACACCTCACATGCAGCGGACATATTTTTTCTTGGGAACTTTATCACCAAAGTCCAAAGTAATCACACTGTCTAGGGGTAAACAAAACACAGGTTCATCTTGGAATGTCCAGCAACTATCCACCCCTGTCGTAGACTTGCTCCAATCTCATACAATTCTTCAACAGTACTTTCGCTTCTGCCCCCTGTTAATTGGCTCAACTTCACAAATACAAATGCCCTCTTGGCTAAATAACCATAATCTCCTTGGACCAATACTTGTCCATATGCGGTTCTTGAAATAACACCCCGTCTGGTGCAAATCTGCATCTTACAAAATGTCTGGCTACACAGATTTCTACACTGTCTGACTTCCTCTTGGCAGCCTTAGAACCGGCCTCCATGCATATAAACCTGCCGAAAAGAAATTTAGGGAAAATTCTAGTCAATGAATGTTCCACAGATTCTCCATGGAAATTACCAGCAAAGCCTCACAGAATATTCTGTCAGCCAATTATAACAAACTGTTGTACAGTAAGATCAATTGCCTGATACATAAACAAACAGATCTACTAATCACCACTTATCACCACAATTAATGATAAAGATAAACAACATGTGTATATATTATTAAATAGGTTTCCCTTACCATATCTTATTATACTATGGGACCCTCATCTAACATAAATACGTTGTGTCAGTTGAGACGTTTCTTTGCTCTATACTGCTTCCCAAGCTGGTAATACAATTCTCAGAGGTACAACCGGAACAGGAACCCTGGTCGGATTTATGGTAATGAGCGTAACCAAATTTGGGGGGGGGGGGGGGGTTATAATCAACAAATGGAGAAGAAAACAGCAGAAGACAGTATACAATAATAAACAGTTTATTTAAGAACTTGCAGTAGGTTGCTGTCCATCCCTGGGCTACTTCACAAAACCATCTTAGGCTTAGGTTTCCCTTCAAATCATCTTAAAATGATCAGTATTTTTTACAAAAATAGCTTCTTTCTCCATCAAAGCCCACTGGAACCCCACTTCTGCTGCCATGACCAATCTGTGACTCATCCTATAGACAATGCACCTTTCCCCCAGCGGAGTAGCCTGGAATTTACTCATAAGTAAAAAACCCCTACCTAACCCAACTCGCTTCATCTCCCCCTACTAAAAAAAGTTCGCCCACAAATAACAAAAATAAAAACAGTACAAAATTACATTCAACCCCATACAAATTACTGTCTATCCTCTAAAGAAAGAGTCAACACAATCCGTTCGCAGCATTATCTAACACCTATCAAACCCTATCAACCACCAAAAAAACCCCATAAAATCAAAGAAATATATCAAGGTCCATCCACCTCTCTAGTCCTTCTCTCCTCCTTGGCATGGCACTGTACTCCTACATCTCTGGTCGGGGTTTCTACTCCTCGTCTGATGCGGATCTGGTGGAACTAGTCTACCAGCTGCCCCACGACAGCATTCTTCTTCTCTGATCTCTGGCTTCAGAATGAGGGTGCAGACTGCACAACAGCTGATGGCGGTGATGGATGCTACCTGAAGTCTTCAGAGCCTATGTTCATCTCAGCAGCAGCCTAGAGTCTCTAGAGCTAGTCACTCTCTGCTGGTTGGCAGTCTGCCATCACTCCAATCTACATCATACAAAAGAAGAAACAGCCATGAGTTCAGGAGTCTCCTAACCTTTACAAGTCTAAGCTTCAGAGAACATTGACCTCACCCTAACTCTTCTACTTCTTCCATTTCTACAGGGCTAGAGGGAGTCTCCCTATTACTGAAGTTGTCATACTACTCAAAGCTTAGGTCAGATTCATCCCCACTCATCTCTGGTTCTGACACCACTTGATCATAGGTTTGTTTGCTTCAATCCACTGGGTTGTCTTTGTCGTTCCTCTGTTGATATTGTCTTAATTGATCCAGATGGATCACCTCTGGCTTTGATTGGGCTGACAAATGGATCTTTTACAGCAAATCAGTCACTCGCTAGACTTTCAAGTAGGGGCATACCCATCCAGAACTGATGTAGTGAGCTGTGGGCGGGTAAAACCAGAAGGCCCCAGTCTCCTTCGCTGAAACCTTGTTCAGTAGCCTGATGATTGTACTGTTGTTTTTTAGCTCAGCTGACTGTAAGTCTGAGCTATAGCAATCACCCTTTGTCTGTCGTCCGTCTGTCCATCCAGCCGTCTGGCCATCCAGCCGTCTGTCCGTTAACAGGGCACAAATCGTTACCGCTGGACCTGGAATCTTCTAACTTGATGTCCAGGGAGGTCCATGAAAATTCTCCTTGAAAACCTGAAATTAGGTCTCTGCTACCCATATTCTTCGAGCTATGGGGCTCCAAAGTACCCCACAGAATAATGGAAATTGTATTACAAAAGCTCAGGTATCCCAACAATTAATGCATTGATCACCATGATTCTTTGCATAGATATTGATCATGATGTGTTTCATCAGTTTCTGCAGACTGGTGGCGCTTCCTATATTTTTTTTATTTTTTTACATTTGTATTCTCTATTTTTGAGACCTTAAAAGATGTGGTTATCTGTGAACAGGGCACAAATCTTAACAACTGGACCTAGAATCTTCTCTCTTAATATGCAGGGAGGTCCCTGAAAAGTCTCTTGGGAAGCCTAAAATTAGGTCTCTGTTACCCATATTCCCGATTTTGACTTGGCCATATAACTGATAAGCAGCACATATAAGATAAGAGTTTAACTATTTATTAAAGATTTAATAACAAATATTGTGCCAAATATAATTTTTATTAAAAATAATAAGAGAATCATATGATTTTTTGAAAAATAAAATATAACTGAAATGATTATTAAAATAATATTATAGAATATATTCATGAATGCATTCATGAATACATTTTGAAAGTATTTGCACTGGTATTCAAATACTTTCATTTTTACCTGAATTCCCATTCTTATGCAAGAAATTTTATAATGGACTACATATTCATATTCATATTCAAATACATTTGCAAAGTATTCGCACCATGTCTGGTATTTATTCAGTTTTAGCCAAACAATGATGTTTAGAATCCAAAATATAAACAAAGGACCCATGGGTCACGGCGCCCAGCTTAAGTTTGAAATTTTTACAAATGCAAACTATGAAAAATATTCTAAATATAATAAAAACATCTTTTCAAATAAAGTATACACACTGTTACAATCTCAGCTATAATTTATTACTGGAATTAATAGTCAATTTCACACCTAGTGAAGTTTTACTCTTCTGAAGTAAAGCATTACTTATCTGATGAACATCCACACTTTCATAGCAATACATCACTTTGTGGACACAATTAAATGTGCTCTTTAATCATTGTAACCATGGTGGTACAATACAAAATCTAAAGTGTAGCATAGCCAAGAATAAAATAAAATACAGAAAATTATAACATTCATCTAGTTTATGCAGCAGCTGGGGGAGGGGGGGGGTGTGCAGGGCAGAAGGGAAGCCTGCTACTAGTGGCCAAGCTGAGCCAAGGCAAGCTGCCTGGGGTGGGTTACATAATGCCAGTGAAGGCTGTGCTACTAGGTGGGCTAGATGTAAACAACACTTGACATGGTGTATGAAAACTTAAATAAAAGCAACTCTTTTCAATCAATTCCTTTAAAATTTCAGATTTTAAAAGATTAAATCCTTACGTATATATGCTGTGAAAATTAAATCAACAGTGCTTACAGGGAAAAAACATGCCATTGTCAAAGTTGTACAAAATTTAAGGTATTGATTTTTTAGTTCTGCTAATAACTTGAAAAATTTGCAAAATTTCAGATTCTAATTTTGGGTAAACAATTGAATCTTGATTAAGTAACATTATATTCCTGAAAAAAAAGTCTCTAGCTTCAGCAATTCTCATGTTAAGTGAGCAAATATATTACCTGATTTTTAAAAAATTGCATTATATTTGGGCCCATAACTTCAAAATAATACCCAATACTGACCTAATTTTTGGTATGTGCACAGAAAATGTATGGAAGAATATGAATACTAAATATGATCAAAAACAGATCAGTGGTTTTGATATTAGGCAGCCTTGAAGTGTAACAATGGCTTTTTTATGGAAAACGGAGGTTTTTCCTTAATATCTCGAAGGAAAGAAGTCATAATGACCCAATTTTCAGCTTTGAAGGAGATTTTGGAAACATCTTATGGTATGCAGAATTTTGGATTTGTAGGTCAAACGGTTTAAAAACGTGCCCTGTTAACAGACGGACGGACAAGGGACAAAGGACCACGACTATAGCTCAGATGACTTATAGTCAGCTGAGCTAAAAACTCAACAGGCATGCTGGCGCCACCCATAGCTGCGCTTCAAGCACCGTTTGAAGACAGATTATGTTTGGATTTTAATTGTTCCGTCTGCATTCTCGCATCATCGACCGATTCAATTTTGACAGTATGACTGTGTTAGCGTAGCCATGTATTTGTTGTCTGCAGAACTGAAACAAGCCAGCGAGGTGTGCACGCAGCCTTTGTTGTTACGTTTCGTTTGAATTACAGCTCACCGACCGGGCATCCTATGTGCCCAAGGCCCTAAGCAAACCACATCTGGGGCAATTCTGTCTGAGCCTGTGGCCTGTTCAGATGGTTTCAAAATGAACATGATTGGCTCCATTTTTTCCTCTCTTAGCTGTGTCTTCCAGCACAAGGTCTCATCTGATTGGACAAAAATACAGTGCTCCCCTCTGGTGTAGCAATAATGAAAAATTTATTACAAAAGCTCAAGTATCTCAACAACTAATGCATTGATCACTATGATTCTTTGAATAGATATTGAACATGGAGAGTTTCATCAGTTTCTGCAGACTGGTGGTGCTACCTATAATTTAGATTTTTTACGATTTTTAACTCAGCTGACTGTAAGTCATCTGAGCTTTAGCAATCACTCTTTGTGCGTTGTCCGTTCGGTCGTCCGGTCATCTGTCCGTTAACAGGGCACAAATCATAACTATGGTACCTGGAATCTTCTAACTTTACATTCAGAGAGGTCCATGGAAAATCTCCTTGGAATCCTGGAATAAGGTCTCTGTCACCCATATTCTTTGAGCTATGGGGCTCTGAAATACCCCCTAGAATAATAGAAATTTGATACAAAACTCAAGTATTGCATTGATCACCATGATTCTTAGCATGGATATTGATTATGGATTGAGTCATCAGTTTTTGCAGACAGGTGGTGCCACCTGTAATTTTTTTATTTTTACAATTTTTTTACTGTATTTTCGAGACCTTAAAAGATGTCGTCATCTGTTAACAGGGCACAAATGTTAACCACTGGACCTAGAATCTTCTATCTTGACATGCAGGGGGGCCCATGAAAAGTCTCTTTGGAAACCTGGAATAAGATCTCTGTTAACCATATTCTTCGAGCTATAAGGCTCTGAAGTATACCCAAGAACAACTAAAAATTTGATACAAAAGCTCAAGTATCTCAACAAATAGTTCATTGATTGCCATGATTCTTCGCATGCATATTCATCATGGAGTGTTTCATCAGTTCCTGCTGACTGGTGGTGCCACCTGTATTTATAGCGAACCTGTGACCTTATGCAATGGTGTGGTGTCGTGGGGCGTCTGTACGTTAACCCATACTATCTTGAAAATGGCAAGAGTAAGCATCACGAAATTTTATGCAAAAAATTAGTCATCTTAAAAAACTCTATCAGATTTTGCTTATTTTTTGGCTAACTGCACATTCTTAGATTTTATTGGGAAAAAGCTAAAAAAAGCTTTAAAAATCTTCTTCTCCAAAACTGTTCAGCCAAATTATCCAATATTTCACAGAAATGATTCCTGGAACAATCTTTCTCAAGTTTGTTCGAATGGTTTAAGTTCGGTGATTTTTGGCCGAGTTACAGGATATCTTAGTCATCTGTCCAAAAAAGCATAGTAAAATTACAATCTCAGAAACGGCTGGAGCTATCATCACCAAATTTTATGCACATGTTGGTCACATGGGTCATATCTGAAATTGAGGTATTGGTGGCGCCACCTGCATCGGCCTTTTTTGTACGGGGGTTATTAGTGCCCGTATCATACTGACGGCTACATAAAACTTCTTCTCTGAAACAATAAGGCCAAATTGTTTAATATCGCACAGAAATGATCCTGGGGTAGTGCTTTTTGAAGTTTGTTTAAATGGTCTCAGTTCAGTGACTTTTGGCTGAGTTATGGGAAGCTGAATTTAGTCATATGCCATAACATCCCATTTTAGCTAAGTGGCTACAAAGATCTTCTTCTCAAAAACCACTGGGCCAACTTCTTCAATCTTACACATTAATTATCCTTAAATGTTGATAATTCAAGTTTGTTCAAATGGTTTTGGTTCAGTGATTTTTGGCTGAGTTATGAGAAGCTTAACTTAGCCATTTTGCTGTATTTTCCCATATGAGTTATAAACCTGTAAAATGTTTTTTGACTGAGGCCACTGAGGCAAATTTGTTTAATATTTTACAAGAATAATCCCCTGAATAATTCTTATAATAGTTGTCTTTTATAGTTCCAAAGAATGAATTTTGGCTGAATTATAAAAGATTGAATTGAGTCATTTTACCATATATGTAAGCTGTGTGAAGCAGATACATCTAGCCTGGCACCTGTTTATCAGCATCCATTACATCATGCCTCCAGACATTTAGATTTCAGGTTATCAATGGTTAATATTGACAAGAATGTTTTTTAAAAGCTTTTAAAAAATGTAGATTTATGATTTTAGATATTCCTCATGCTAGGCAGTGTTTACAATCACAGGTATAAAGCTCTCTGTGGGTATATAAAGACGCCTGTACATGGATTATAAATAATAGGTATCCATACTCAACTTAATTCAAGATTTTGCCATCAGTGAGATGTATCTGTATTATAAATTTGCATTCAATATGCATCTATAGAAATTTTTAGCGAACCTGTGAGCTAATGCAATTGTGTGGCGGCATCCGCCGTCTGTACGTTAACCCATTCTGTTTCAAAAACGACTGGAGCTAGCATCATGAAATTTAATTAATAATTAGCCATCTGAAAAACTCTGCATTTTCTTAGATTTTATAAAGAAAAAGGTAAAAAAACCTTTATAAATCTTCTCCGACGAAACCGTAAAGCCAAATTGTTCAATATTTCGATGAAATAATCTTTTTATACCATCTCTCTCAAGTTTGTTTGAATGGTTCAAGTTCAGTAAATTTTGGTCCAGTTACAGGAAGTTGAACTTAGTCATCTGTCAAAAAAGCATACTAAAATGACAGTCTCAGAAACAGCCGGAGCTATCATCACCAAATTTTATGCCAGTGTTGGTCACATGAGTCATATATGAAATTCAGGTATTGCTGGCGCCACCTGCATTGACCTTTTTTTGTACGGGGGGTCATTGGTCATCTGTACATTAACCCATAATTTCTCAGGAATGGCAGGAGCTACCATCCCCAGATTTTATGCAATAATCTGTCACATATCAAATGTTGTGGGATTTAGCTTATTTTTTTGCTATCTGCGTTTACTTAGATTTTATAGGGAAAAAGCTGAAAAACCTTTAAAAGTTTTCTTCTTGTAAATGGTCCAGCCAAATTGTTCAATATTTTGCAGAAATGATCAAGGAGGCAAGCCCTCTCAAGTTTGTTCAAATGGTTTGCATTTGATGAATTTTAGTGGAGTTACATGAATTTGAACAGTCATTCGGCCAAGTAAGCATACTGACATAGTAATCTCAGAAATGACAGAAGCTAGCATTACCAAGTATTGTGCAAATGTTGGTCACATGACTGATATTTGAAGTTGCAGATTTTGTGGTGCCACCTACATTGACTGGTTTTTTAGCTCAGCTGACTGAAAGTCAACTGAGCTATAGCGATCACTCTTTGTCCGTCATCCTTCCGTCTGTCCGTCCGTTAACCAGGCACAAATCGTAACCTAGAACCTTGTAACTTGGGATTCTGAGAGGTCCATGAAAAGTCTCCTTGGAAACCAGAAATTAGGTCTCTGTAACCCATATCCTTCGAGCTATGGGGCCCCAAAGTACCCCCCAGAAAAGTAAAAAATTTAATACAAAAACTTCAATATCTCATTAACTACATGACTGATGGTCATGATTTTTGGCATACATATTGATCATGAGATGTCCCATCACTTCCTGCAGACTGGTGGCGCCACCTGTAGTTTTCGATTTTTTACGAATTTTTTTCTCTATTTTTGAGACCTTTAAAAATGTGAACATCTGTTAACAAGGCACAAATTGTAAAGACTGGACCTAGAATCTTAATTCTTGACACACTGAGAGACCTATGAAAAGTCTCCTTGGAAACCAGAAATTAGGTCTCTGTTACCGTTATCCTTTGAGCTATGGGGCCCAAAAGTACCCCCCAGAATAGTAAAAAATTTCATACAAAAACTTCAATAACTCAATAACTACAACACTGATGGTCATGATTTTTGGCATACTTATTGATCATGAGATGTTCCATCAGTTCCTGCAGACTGGTGGTGCAACCTGTATTGTTCAATTTTTTACGATTTTTTCCTCTATTTTTGAGACCTTTAAGGATGCTGTCATCTGTTAACGTGGCACAAATCGTAACGACTGGACCTAGAATCTTTATTCTTAAACACTGAGAGACCTATAAAAAGTCTCCATGGAAACCAGAAATTAGGTCTCTGTAACCCATATCCTTTGAGCTATGGGGCCCCAAAATACCCCCCAGAAAAGTAAAAAATTTCATGCAAAAACTTCAATATCTCATTAACTACTTGACTGATGGTCATGATTTTTGGCATACATATTGATCATGAGATGTCCCATCACTTCCTGCAGACTGGTGGCGCCACCTGTAGTTTTCGATTTTTTTACGAATTTTTTTCTCTATTTTTGAGACCTTTAAAAATATGAACATCTGTTAACAAGGCACAAATCGTAAAGTTTGGACCTAGAAGCTTAATTCTTGACACACTTAGAGGTCCATGAAAAATCTCCTTGGAAACGAGAAATTAGGTCTCTGTTACCCATATCCTTCGAGCTATGGGGCCCCAAAGTACCCCCCAGAGTAGTCAAAAATTTCATACAAAAACTTCAGTATCTCAATAACTACATCACTGAGGGTCATGATTTTTGGCATACATATTGATCATGAGATGTTCCATCAGTTCCTGCAGACTGGTGGCGCCACCTGTATTGTTCAGTTTTTTTACGATTTTTTCCTCTATTTTTGAGACCTTTAAGGATGCTGTCATCTGTTAACGTGGCACAAATCAAAATGACTGGACCTAGAATCTTCATTC
The DNA here is from genome assembly GCA_026874595.1 of Sipunculus nudus. Classification (NCBI taxonomy): domain Eukaryota; kingdom Metazoa; phylum Annelida; class Sipuncula; order Golfingiida; family Sipunculidae; genus Sipunculus; species Sipunculus nudus. Next base: position 53,044,124 of record CM049312.1, read on the forward strand.
TCTATACACTGAGAGACCTATGAAAAGTCTCCTTGGAAACCAGAAATTAGGTCTTTGTTACCCATATCCTTCGAGTTATGGGGCCCCAAAGTTCCTCCCAGAATAGTAAAAAATTTCATACAAAAACTTCAATATCTCATTAACTTCATCACTGATGGTCATGATTTTTGGCATACTAATTGATCATGAGATGTTTTTGCCTTGGTGCAAGGCTGAGAATTACACACCAGGTGACCTGGGCTCCATACTCAGGCTGAGAATTACACACCAGGTGACCCGGGCTCCATACTCAGGCTGAGAATTACACACCAGGTGACCCGGGCTCCATACTCAGGCTGAGAATTATACACCAGGTGACCCGGGCTCCATACTCAGCCTTGAATATGTTCTTACGAAATATCGTAGCGGTCCTTCTGATTTATCAGAAGGAAAGAATAAAAGAGTAATTAAGAATAAGATGCAGCTTAAACTATGTTCACTCTACCTATATATCCTTTATATATCAGTTTCCATACATGTGGAGTCTCCTGTTTATGTTATATATGATATAACAGCATTTTATCATGAAGAGAAGAGCAGAAGACCATCACTGACACAGCCATGTTGCTGAGGCATGAACTCTGGTCACCCATGACCTGACCTGTGACCTGACCTCTGGTGTACCAGAGTAATTTATTGCTAATAAATCTATTTAAAAAATCTTATTTCATGAATAATACTTATGAGTAAATGATAATATATGGCTTCAATAAGTCCTTTATAAGTTTATGGCTATATCTTTTAAGGTTTTAACAAATTTGCCTATGGAAGTTATGGAAACAATATTTACTATAATTTATTTAGAACAATAATCAGAGGACAACTTTTCTCAAATCAATAAGGTCAAGGACAGGGTCATGTGACAAAAGATAAACATGACCGCATGGCAGGCTAAAAAAAACCAACAGGAGTTGAAATCTTAACAATTTCCTTATAAGGGCACTTCTACATAATTTATTTTTACTCCATTTTCTCTGTTTATTTTGCAAATATCCCAATATACCCCTGCTACGCTTTTCCATAAGAGGATCCCCATAACTGAAATCTCATTTCAGTTATGAACCCATAACAAGAGATGTTTAATAAGTTTCTGCAGACTGGTGGCGCCACCTGTATTTTTCAATTTTTACAAATTGTTTTGTCTATTTTTGAGACTTTTAAAATGTGAACAGCTGTAAAAAGGGCACAAATCATAAAGACTGGACCTAGAATCTTCATTCTTGACACACTGAGAGGTCCATGAAAACTCTCCATGCAAACCTGAAATAAGGTCTCTGTTACCCATATCCTTTGAGCTGTGGGGGGCTCCCAATAACCCCCCAGAATAATGGAAAATTTGTTAAAAACAAACTGCAACATCTCAATAACTACAACACTGATGGTCATGATTTTTGGCATACATATTGATCAAGAGCTGTTCCAACAGTTCCAGCAGACTTGTGGCGCCACCTGTATTTTTTCAAATTTTCACAATTTTTTTCTCTCTATTTTTTAGACCTTTAAGGATGTAGTTATCTGTCAACAGGGTACAAATCGTAACAACTGGACTTAGAATCTTCATTCTTGACACACAGGGAGACCCATGATAAGTCTCCATGGAAACCTGAAATTAGGTCTCTGTTACCCATATCCTTTGAGCTATGGCACTCCAAAATACAGCTCAGAATAATGGAAAATTTGATACAAAAGCTGAAGTATCTGAACAGCTAATACAGAGATCATCATAATTGTTTGCATGGATATTGGTCATGGAGTGTTTCATCAGTTTCTGCAGACTGGTGGCACAACCTGTATTTGTTCGATTTTTTACGAATTTTTTCTCTATTTTTGAGACCTTTAAAGATATGAACATCTGTTAACAGGGCACAAATAATAAAAACTGGACCTAGAATCTTCATTCTTAACACACAAGGAGACCCATGAAAAGTCTCCATGGAAACCTGAAATTAGGTCTCTATTACCCATATTCTTTAAGCTGTATGGCTCCAAAATACCCCCCCCCCCCCCCAGAATAATGGAAAATTTGATACAAAAACTGCAGTATCTCAATAACTACAACACTGATGGTCATGATGTTCCGCATACATATTGATCATGAGCTGTTCCATCAGTTCCTGCAGACTGGGTGAGCCACCTCTATTTTTTTCACATTTTTACTAATTTTTTTTCTCTTTTTTTTGATACCTTTAAAGATGTGGTTATCTGTCAATAGGGTACAAATTGCAACAACTGGACCTAGAATCTTCATTCTTGTCATGCAAGGAGGCCCATGAAAAGTGCCAGTGGAAACTTAAAATTAGGTCTCTGTTACCCATATCCTTCAAGCTATAGGACTCTGAAGTATCCCTCAGAATAATGGACAATTTGATACAAAAGCTGAAGTATCTGAACAACTAATGCAGAGATCATCATGATTCTTTGCATAGATATTGACCATTAAGTGTTTTTATTAGTTTCTGCAGACTGGTGGAGCCACCTGTATTTTTGTATCCACCAAAACGAAGTTTTGCGGATACTATGTTTTTGACCGGGTTCCTCTGCCCGCCACCACGTTCGTTTCCAGAGAGCTCCTCTGAAAATAATGGACCAATTTTTCCGAAACTTACACCAATTATCGGGTCACATGTGAACTAGTGCCTTACCGATTTGCGTTGACCTCTGACCTTTCCTCTCTAAACAGCGTCCATTTGTGCGTCTGTTCCCACACATAAACCCTAATATCTTGGGAACCGTTTGACCGATCAGGAAATAAAATTTATACAAATGTAGCCCTTGGATAGCTCTATAACATACACAAAAAATGGTCGCGCCACCTGTCATCATGTTTGCACAGTGTCCATTTGTTCATCTGCCGTGGGCTAAATTCACTCATATACATGTAGTGGTTTGACATATCTGCCTAAAATTTTGCAGTTTTATACATCCTGGATAGCTTTCTTGATTTTTTGACAGGTGGCGCCACCTACATTCTAGTTTATGCTGCAGACATCCAAGTTCAATATCTCGGGAACCGTTTGAATGATTGGGCCAAAATTTTGCATGTGCATAGATCTCACATAGGTCTTTTTCATACACAAAACTTGAGGGGCTACCTGCAACCATTTTGTACAGCGTCTGTCTGTTTGTCTGCCGTGGGCTAAATTCACTCATATACATGTAGTGGTTTGACTTTTCTGCCTAAAATTTTGCATATGTTTACAACTTGGACAGCTTTCTGGATTTGTGGTAGGTGGCACAACCTACGTACACATTTAGGCTGCAGACATCCATGCTAATATGCAACATACCTCACTCTATTTCCCCTTGCCACTCAATCCATGCCTCACTTCACCCGTTCCACTCTGATTTTGGTGGATACACGTAGTCACTTGTCGTCATTTTTTCTCTGTTTTTGAGATGTATAAATACAGACTAAATCTTGGCCTGTTGGTTAATCTGTTTGATGCTTCAGTTGAATGGGTATATACTACCATTCTGATGATAAAATTTCCTTTTGCGAATCTCTTCCCAGTCAGCTGAGCATCATGACCCATGGGTCACTTGTTTATGGGCAATAACCTCATAATTTTAGCCTCTTTCAGCTGAAAATGTTTATGATGAAACTGTCAAGTGGAATCGTTAAATTTTTCAAAAGAATAATCCTAGGACATGGTTCTTTCAATTATATCATAAACGCTTATGGCCATTATTATGTCTATTTCAAACTGAGGACTACAAAACTGTTCTTCTACAAAATTATTGTTTCAATTATAACTTCTGTAACATTGCACAAAAATTATTCTTAGGTGGCCTTTGTTCAAGTTTACTTGAATGATTTTTTGGCCAAATTATTGGACCTTTATCAATGAAAGAACTGCATCTTTTATTATTCTAGATATTTTGATAGGAAGTTTATGAATATGTCAGCTTGAAAAAAAAAACATTTTAGCCAACGTCTTTCAGTATGTGTAAACAGATTCACCAACACTCCAAGATTGTTTCTGTATCTTTAAATAAGTTGAAAAACTGCCAACTGTTTCAGATTTGGCAACAGATCAAGAGTTCATTTGGTGCAGCCAAATTTAGGTCAAGAGTTCAATCAGTGCAGCCAAGCACAAGGCATGTGATCACCTCATGGACACCATGTGATCACCTCATGGGCGACATGTGAACACCTCATGGACACCATGTGATCACCTCATGGGTGTCATGCCCTTCAGGGCAGGGCCCCTGCATGAGCTTATGCAATGGTGTGGCTACTATTTCAGACTTGGCAACAGGCTAGAGGTCAGTCTCCATCTATTTATAGCTTTGGCAGACTGCCAACTGTATCAGATTAGGCAACAGGTCAAGAGTTCACTCAGAGCAGCCAGGTATGGGTCAGGAGTTCACTCAGTGCAGTAGCTGCATTCTATTTATAGTGTTAGCAGACTGCCCACTGCATCAGAATTGGCACCAAAGTTCTATTTATAGCTTTGGCAGACTGCCAACTGTGTCAGATTATGCAACAGGTCAAGAGTTCACTCAGTCTAGCCAGGTGCAGGTCATGAGTTCACTCAGTGCAGTAGCCTGAGCCAGCAAATTTGTCACAGTTCACTCGGGGGCAACTGCCTTTCTCCCCTAAGCCTGGTCAGCCCCATGCATCACACTCAAGGTAATTTTGATGTATTGGCCTGGTATTTTGACCTGTCAATGTGTCTTTGATAGCTTTCTCGTCCACAAGACAGGTGTCGCCACCTACAATGACTTTTGCACACTGTATGTGCCTGCTTATTTCTACAGAGGAATTTGATATATCAGCCTGAAATTGGGCATATATATATACATATCGAAATGCTTTGTCATATACAAGACTGGTGGTGCCACTTACAGTAATTTTTGCACAGTGTGTGTCCCTGCTTATTTTCAGGGGGGGGGGGTTGATATATCATTCTGACATTGGGCATATGTATATATCTCTGATTGCTTTGTTGTATACAAGACTGGTGGTGCCACCTACAATCATTTTTGTGTTGTGTGCCCCCATGCCAGAATTTCAGCAGTGATGTTTGTGTAATTGTTTCTTATTCAAAAAGTTTAGTACTTGCATTGTTCATATACATGAGAATTAAAGGTCCAGCATTGAAGCATTATACCTGGTGTATTTCCCAATGCACAGGTTCGCATTAGGCCTGTAGGCCTTGTTTCGATTTTTTAATGATTTTTTTTCTCTACTTTTGAGACATTAAAAGATGCAGTCATCTGTTAACAAGGCACAAATGGTAACCATTGGACCTAGAATCTTCTATCTTGACATGCTGGGAGGTCAATAAAATATCTCTGTGGAAACCTGAAATTAGGTCTCTGTTACCCATATCCCCTGAGCTATGGGGACTCAGTAGACCCCCAAGAATAACTTAACATTTGATACAAAAGCTCTAGTATCTCAACAAATTGTGCATTGATTGCCATGATTCTTTGCATGCATATTCATCATGGCGTTTTTCATCAGTTCTTGCAGACTGGTGGCACCACCTGGATTTTTTCCAATTTTTATGCATTTTCTCTCTATTTTTGATATCTTCAAAGAAGCGGTAGTCTGCTAACAGAACAGGGAGGTCAATGAAAAATATCCTTGGAAACCTGAAATTAGGTCTCTGTTACCCATATTCTCTGAGCTATGGGGCTTATATGCACCCTTAGCATAATTTAAAATTTGATACCAAAGGCGGGCACAAATTATAACCATTGGACCTAGAATCTCCTAACTTAAAATCCAGGGAGGTCCATGAAAAGTCTCCTTGGAAACATAAAATCAGGTCTCCGTTACCCATATTCTATCAGCAGTGGGGCTTATAAGCACACCCCAGAATATTTGAAAATTTGATACCAAAGTAAGGCACAAATCATAACCATTGCACCCAGAACCTTCTCACTTGGCATCCTGAGAGTTCCTCAAAAGTTCTCCCCTCAAAACCTGAAATTGGGTCTCTGTGACCTATATTCTTGGAGATTTGGGGTATTTTTGAGCATCCTAGAAGTAATAAAAAATACACACAAATTGCCAGGTTCCTCAGGAAAAGCTGGTTGGATTGTCATCAAATTTGGTGTGCTAATGGGTCTTGATGAACTTAAGCTAATATGCATGAATGATGATGCCACCTATATTATCTTAATTAGTTTCCTGTGCTAGGACATATTGTCCACATGTCAGTCGGCTGAGGTTCATGAACCACGGGTCACTAATGTTGGTTCGCTGCTTGTGCTAAGTGTCTCCTAGTATAAGCGAATGCAGAGGCCAGGACATTACACAACCACCTGGTGTATGCAACTGGACATTTGGATACATCTCCTTCACAGGGGGAATGTCCAGCCATGATGTCAGTAGGGAGGGTAACCTTTCTCCGAAACATCAGGTTCGGCGTGACACCGGTGCTCTCATGCATCATTCTTCAGTAAGCTAGTGTCAATTCGCGCTTGTTCTCTCGCTCACGAAAGCTGCATGCATTTGTGCCACTATTTGGTTGAACCATTCTATCATCCAATCAGACTGTGTATAAAAGGGGGTTGTTTTTGTCTCCTGGAGGTCCAACAGACGGCATATCTCTTTGAAGAGATTGCTCTTGAAGTCTTTCCCCTGATCTATGTGGATGACCTTGGGCATGCCTAGCCTACAGATCAACTCATCAACAAGTATCCTGGCAACAGTCTGCACCAGGTAATCTGGTAAGGCCTCTTGTCCACTTGGTTAAGTAGTCATTTATCACCAAGATAGTACTGATTTCTTGATCAAGATTTCGAAAGGGGTCCCATGACGTCCAAAGCGATTCTTTCTAGGGGCAAGCCTGCCACCTCTTATTTGAGTTGAGCCCTGTTGATCATTTTCTTGGCTTGGTCCCACAGTCTCTGCACCGCTTGCACCACCGTTCTACATCTTGTAATACGTGCCAGTAGAACCGCTGTCAGATGTTGTGGAGGGTCTTTGAGACTCCAAGATGCACATCCATTTTGTATTCATGCAGCTGCATCATTTCCTCCTGTCGGATCTCAGCTGGAGCCAGCTATTGATATTTGGTTTCTGACCTGGCGTCCTGATCAAATTTTATTAACGGTAGAGAGCTCCATCACGGATCTCCAGGATATTCCATTGGCTCCAAAGGGCCTCAAGATCCCGCCACGACTCGCTCTTGACCATCTTGAATCTGTGATAGGCAACTCCCAATGCTGACCCCACTAGCATCCGTGTCTAGGATCAGTAGTTCTTCAGGGTGAGGGTGTGCAAACACATTCGCGGTAGTCAGCATCTGCTTAAACTGCTGGAAGCGTTCCTTGCAGTCATCCATAAAATTGGTAGGTTTTTTTGTCATCAAAGTTACCTGTGCGGCGATGTGTGAGTACTAAGGTATGAAACTCCTGTAACAGGAGGTGAAGCCAAGGAGGCTTTTACCTCAGACAGACATTCTGCAGTCTTCAATTCCTGCCTACACACTGGATCTTGTCCGGGCCACACATTTCTAGGGTTTCACTCTCAACTAAGCTGACCTCAGTCGGCTGAATACCATTTTTAAGTTTGTCAGAGCCTGGTCAAAATCTGCATCGAACTTAATTATGTCGTCCAGGTACACGAGACATCTCTCCCAGTGCAGTCCTCAGAGTACCAATTCCATTATCCGGGAAAAGGTCGCTTGGGCGTTGCTCAGCCGATGCGGCATGACTCACCACTATGTATAAATAGTTCTATCCACTCGCGGTAGTGAATATGCGTCTTTATAGATCACCTTGTTTCGACAACTAAAATCCACACAGAATCTGGTGGATCCATCACGCTTCATCACCAATATTATAGGGCTTGTCCATGGACTTTCAATTGGCCCGATAAAGCCCTTATCGAGCTTCATGTCGATTTCTTGGTTAGCTATTTTCTATTGAGCTTACGGCAACCTCTGTGGATGTTGTTTCACATGTGGTCAACCATCTGAATCGATTGTGTGTTCTACTAAATCAAAGTGTCCAAAGGCTCCGTCTGGCGATGCGAACACATCCCGGTATTCGGCTACCAGTCGCCGTACTTGTTTTCTTTGTTCAGGACTCAACTTATCTATTATCTCCTTCAACATAGGTTCAAAATGATCAGGTACTGAGGCATGAGTGGGGGAGCTCCGCAACACTATCTCAGCCACGTCAAGAACTCTTCTTCTACCCCTACTACCGTGAGTCAAGTGAGCAAGTACTTAGTCTCTTCACCTAGGTTCATCAAGGTGACTGGCACACTCGACTTATGGTATTGACTAAAGCTGTTCCCATAAAAAGTCCCGTCTCCTCAACCGATGATGTTAGAGTTAGTACCAAACCTACATCAGGTTGACCACTTCCAACCCTGAGACTATCCAATAAGGCAGGTTTTTAACCTTAGGTGAAGGCGGCACCTCTAAAGGTTCAATTAGTCTCACTCAGCGACAGCTATCTCTCGTTTCAGCACATATCAGGTACCGCTCCTGTTCTGTACCCAAGATCACTAACTTCGTGTCAATCAGGCAACCAACATTTCGCATAAATCAATCCAAGAATTCCCTTCAAGGAACCTAACAAAGGTACGGTTCCATAATTGGTTACCCAACTGAAACTTAAAGTCAATCTCCCCTCTGATGCCCATCAGTTCTCCAGAGGCAATGCTGATGTCACAACCAGAATATCTCAACCCATGCCTGATGTTATTTTGAAGCTTCCGGAAGAACGAGAAGTCCAGTAAGGACATATCTGAACCACCATTGGCCTGGAGGTCGTCAGCCCTATTTTGAAAACACCCTCTATCAACCAACCGCCCTTTATGCTGGTGGTTCTCTGGGCACTCTAATTTGGCTCGGTCACAACTGGGGTTTCCTTTGTCCTGCGGGACAATTTCTCCTGAAGTGGCCAGACTGGCCACAACCAAAATCCATTTAACTACGGCCTTACACGCAGAACTATCGCTCGTAGCATAGTTGCCAAAACCTGGGTATGCCCTCTTGGCAAGATGAGATACCTCGCTTCCATAATCCATTAGGGTTTTCTTAACGCCCCACTTCCACTCACAGAACACCCGAAATGCACCCTTTACATGGCAGACCGAACCCTTTAGCTAAGGCATCCTTAAGGGCCACGTTATCGTGTCGTTTGTCGGCAGATACCTTGCTGAGTATCCTCTGGGATTTTCCCCTTAAACACGAAGCGAACTGCAGGGCTTTCTAGGCGTCTGTCCATGCATTCCACATCGCAATGGCTTCGAAATGAATCTCGAAATCTGCCCATTCTACCCGGTAACCATCAAACTTATGAGGTTCTTTTTTTTCTCTTGCTGGGGAGTCTCCCACATGTTGAGTCTGGTCATAGCGGCCCCATTGGTACTGGTGGCGTAGAGCTCTTGCTACAGGTGTCGGTCTCTGCATAGACGGTCCTGCTGCTTCAAGGGACGGGTCCATACGCTGTGTAGCCAATAGCATGTACATTAAAAATAGATTTATCGGGCAAATGCAAGAGAATCGTCATCTAGGTCTTTAAAAAGCCTTGTGATACCTAATATGCAAATATCAGGAATTCACCATACGGACTTTACAGGGAAGTAGTGATAAGAGCTGGCACTGAATAACGTCTATCGGTACATGGAATCACGTTTTATTTCAGGCATTTTAGTAGCAATCGTAAATACTAAAGCCCAGGAAGGGCTATTATAATATCAGCACAGTACTTTCAATATGGAAACAATACTGTCCAATTGTTGACAGTTTATATCTTGTCACTTACGTGGCAATTTACTCACTGTCAGCTTAATAAATCTAATAATTGGGAGAGTCTCCAAATAGTATTACAATGGAATACAGTAGCCCTTAATGACGTCACTCAGACTCAGACAATCGTTATGACTGACTGACCTGTTTCTTTCCCTTCGGTTGTCATTCAAATCCAGCCAGGAATTTCTTCCGTGTCCCACGTTACAGCGCCAGTGTACCGTTTCTTTTCTCTATACCGCTTCCCATACCAGTAATACAATTCTCGGAGGTACAACCCGAAAAGGAACCCTGGCTGGATTTATGGTAATGAGCCGTCACCAAATTAGGGGTGGGGGTGGGGCTGATAATCAACCTATAAAGAAGAAAACAGCTGAAGACAGAAAACAAAAACACACAGTTTAATCAAGAACTTAGAGTATGTTGCTGTCTATTCCTGGGACACTTCACAATAGTTCAACACCGTCTCAGGCTTAGGTTTCCCACCAAAATGACCAGCGTTTTTACAAAAATAAGCCTCTTTCACCATCAAAGTCCGCTCGAACCCCACTTCCGATGCCGTGACCAATCCAAGATTCATCCTATAGATTGACACCTTGCCCCCAGCTAAGTAGACTGGTGTTACTCATAATAAAAAAACTATCTACCCCACCTCGCTACATCAGTCACCATGACCCATTTTCTGCGACTTATAGGATGTCAGATGTGCACAAATCTTATCTGTTTGGCCTAGAATCTTCTATTGTATTATCCAGATATATTATGTGCAAATCTCTTTGAAAACACTAAATTAGGTCATGGTGAACAATATCAAGCGACATCGGAGCCGAAAACACGATTTTTAGCACCCAGACGGTTAGTCGGGGCACAAATTGTATCCATTAAACTTGGCATTTTCTATCCTAATATTCTTAGAGGTCCTTGGCAAATGTCCTTGAAAACATGACATTAAGTCACTGTCACCAATATTCTGCAACCTATATGAAGAAAATGTCATATGAGCACCCTTAATGTCACATTACTTTTTTTTGCACAGTGAATCTGGGGCAGACAGTTGGCATATAGAAGACAAAGATGATCCCTCTGTCAGACAGTTCAAATCACTAGAATTTACTTATTATAGTGCATCACAGTTAATTTCAGATAGCCTTTATAACCGCATTACTTAGCCTGCCACAGATGCTCTGCCAGATACAAGTGATACAGACAGCAAGTCCTAATAAATCAGACCATGAGAGGTTCAACTTGGCACAAGACATAACTGCTCAGGTGCAAAACTACCAACGCCTAAGCAATTAGTCTATCTCAACATATTTTGATGAATACTCGTGGCAAGTGGAGTTTACAGGGGCTGTATAGTATTGGAAAGCCGGCAGGCTATGATGTCACTAAGACGTAATTGACTACCTGTCACACCGGTAAAAATGTAAACGTCCAGATTCTTTAAAAGTAAAACAGACTGGCGGAACTCTTGCATACATACACTCCAAAAAGACTACTAATAAAACGTTGTAATAAAAAACAATCTATGTATTAAAGAAAGAAGTTACTTACATTCTTTGGAGAGGCGCTACATATATACCAACAATGGACAATGATGATAACCACATAAACAATGAGTCTGTTAATGACGGTACCTGGCAAAATTCCTGTTCACTCTGTTTCTGGTCACATGACCAGCGCGCATACGTGACACTGGGATGTAACACTGTTTGCCTCACTTATTGGCTAGCGTTGTGTGTACAGTTCAACATTCATTCCAACAGATTCACAATCTCTCACGTTTGACAGAGTTCACGTACCGCGCACCGACTATTCTTTCTGTGCGTTGAATCATAGTCTTACACAGTTGATGTCTCCTAGAATAATCCAGATGTAGGTATCAGAAAAAGCTTCCGCTCAGCAATAACCTGTACTAATACAGTTAAGCATTTAAATAAAGGTCTGCTCCTGGAAGCGCTCACAACAGGTTATAAATCCCAAGATTTACCAGTCCGTCAGCTAATATGCGATACTCGCTCCTTTACAGAGAAATCGCTTCTCCAGTGGTCTTTCCAAGACATCGACTATCTACGCTTTGAGACATCACATCTCAGCTCTCTCCACTGTGACACATGCAGACCTGCCCCCGGACTGCTGTAGATATCGCCAGGCAATACAACTTTAGTACGCTAGATGGTCATATGTGTCGAATACTGTGCGCCTCACGACTTATAAATGCTTGCTGACGTCACAACTCCCGCTCGTCTTCTGGCACATCACCATTCCCTATTACGCCGACCGTCAATCACTACATGAATGCTAAAAAGGATAAGCCCCCAGAGATATAAATCCTGTAAACATAACCTAAACAGGTGTTATTCCTTTGAACTCTACAACAAACACTCGTTACTATAGAGACCGCCAAACACAGAAGGCTTGAATGGAATTAAAATTGTACCGAAATTAACATCAAACAAGACACGTGTGCTCTCTAATCACTAAACTGCTTTGAAATTAACATCAGATTAGATACGTGTGTACTTTAACCAACGACCTTACTCTAATATCTAAATATGATATTCCATATTAATGTACAATAAATTATCAAAACAATCATCTGGTTATACTCCCTACCAGAACATACGATATAGTACCTAGGTCACAGTTCTCTGGTGACACTTCCGTTGTACAAACAGTTAGGGAATAAGGGAAATTAGAAGGCATCTATTCCCAATCAAATCTCATACCAGGTAAATGCCTCCATTGTGTAATAGAAAAAAAATATAGATTCCAACGAGTACACGAGGGATTGTACAACACCCAATGCAACAACAATAATCTTTTGTCACTAAAAGAAAGAGTCCCCAAAGCCATCCAAAGTTCGAATACCTTCAGGAAAAGGACGTGCAGTTCAATCAAAGATGTTTAACGTTCACAGGTACCACAGTCTACTGTGTCCCTGACAGACCAAAAGAGAGCTAGCACGTCTCTAGTGACTTTCACCAGTGTAACTGCAAAACACAGCGAAGCTAGAGTATGGAACATACTGCGAATGAAGACAACCCAGCTGTTAACAGTGATTCAGAATGTGGAGCTCCAAGCCAGAGTTCCTACCACCCGTAATGCTGGAAGAAAAAGAATCACACGCAACAACAGTTTTCTATGGGCCAAATTCCAAAATAAATAAATAAAAATAATTAAATATAAAAATTAAATGATTCAATTTAAAAATAATAATTCCAAAATATCCTACAGACTAATCTGGTGCAGGAATCCCTTAGCTACCGTCAAAATGTTGTTGGCAAAATAGAAGGCAAAATCTTTATTGTCACATGTGACTAAGCAATACATGACATTGTGCTGGCCATTAGAAAGGAGAGTCAAAATTTTATTCTCAGGATGGGAGGCTTCGACATAGCAGAAAATGCCATGGGATACATAGCGCACATGACTAAGGACTCCGGTATAGGAGATATTCTTGTTGAAGGAAAGGTATTTTTGTGAGGGACGGTGAATAAAGGTATGTCAGGTAACGACTATTATCTTATGAAGATAGCTCACTTTGTTTGACAGCTTTCTTTTTCAGGCATACTGAAAAGGATTAAGAAATTGGTTATTGCAAGGAGATGCAGATGCAAAGGTTCTTTCTTATGCTCTGAACAAACTAAATTACAATCAGATCTAACGAGGATGTAATTGAGAATCATAAAATGTAGAGAAATCACTTGAAGCACTTCACTTGACGGCAACTAATACTTCAAAATTTTGGCAAATGTACCAAAATGGCATTGCTACTGAAAGATAAGAAAACTGAAGCGAGTCCCTCCATGGCATTGAAAATAAGCTGCCTCACACAACAGCATCAGGCTATTACAAGTATACAAATCCTCTAACAGTATATTATGATGAAATGAGAATTTTCCAAGTGTCACCACCTTAGGTGCAAATTGAGAAAAGAAATACTATTCGCAGAGTGGAAATAACGTTTTGCGATATCCGGAGTGATCTAGCACTGAGCAAACCTACAATCGGGAGGGAAACACTGTCCTGTATAATGTTTTGAAGCTAGATCAATCTGACATGCAGACATACATCTGATCTACATAGATCTGTCCGGTGACGAATGTTTGCAAAGTATGGCCCTATTATATAAGCGTTTTCAAGAGCGGAGCGGGAACATCAAGGGAGCGGCATTCGACCTGCATAGTAGTTAATTGAAAAGTTGGTAAAGGAACAATGAAATCTGAGCAAGGTATAACCTTTTATCGTAATATAGATGTTAACGGTGTCAAAAACTATCCGAGACCTGAAGTTAATCTAAGCAGAAAAGGGTTTCAGTCCTTAACAAGTGACCCATGGGTTATGACGCTCAATTGAATTTACGGGTGATGCATGTATTAATTGTATTCGCCAAAACAGAGTTTTGCGGATACTATGTTTTCAGTTGGACGCCGCCGCCGCCGCATAGGTTTCCGAATAACTCCTCCGTAACCACTGGGCGGAATTTTTTTAAAATTCATAATAATCATCGGGTCACATGTGAACTGTTGCGCCTTCATTTTTAGTTGACCTCTGACTTTTCATCTTTGCCCAGCGTCCATTTGTGCGTCTGTTTCAACACATAAAACCACATATCTCGAGAACCGTTTGACCGATCAGGCTAAAAATTTTGCACAAATGGGTATATTAGAGGATAAAATCTACATACAGTAGAACGCCTGCTAACGGCCGCGCCTCAATAACGGTCAATACGTCTATAACGGTAAGATTTTCCGGTCCCGAATTTTGACCGTTATATTTCATAATCATTTTGCTGTCAATTACGGTCACTCCTCTATTCCGTATTACGGCCAGGTCTCTCGGGCCCGCAGGCCGGGAAACGCCTCAATTACGGTCAGGGGCAGTGACTCGGTGAGGTGGGCTCAACAAATCGAGCGACCACTGCTGACCTAAATATCATTAAACAAGTGTCCGCTCTCACATATTACTGTCTGTTAATGAGTGCCTGGATGAGTGTAACCACTCGACCGTGACTGAGTTGTTTGACACTTAGCCATTGTCTTACTACCCCACTCAGCCTCATTAGTATGCACAATAGTAAGGCGTGTGTTCCCACCTGCGTGTATGTTTGGGAATTAGTCGTGCGAACCGGATCTTAATCATGGTGTTTGTCATATAGCTAACGAATGACAACCAGCGGGTCCCGATGATTATGTCATCAGAAAAATGTTAGGCAGACTGTGCATCTTTCAAATTTCTTTAATGCCCTTTCGAACACGTACTTCAAACGGAAACAGTGCGGCGAACATCGTACAATTTACTCATACATGAATAATTATGAATGCAAAATAAACATTGTTACATGTATAAAGTGTTACGCATACTCTGTCCCAATCATTTTGACCATTATGCCGACCAAGAAAAGACATAAACTTGCTCTCAAAGAAAGGGTGGATCTGGCAAGGAAGAGTGACGGGAAAAGCAGCCGAAAGCTAGCAGAAATCTATGGTGTCTATGCTTTAGTATGCTTTGATGGGTACAAAGAGCTTCTCAACATTTGTACAAATATTGTTACGGAACCTAATATAAACAGATCACATATGCGTGATGAACACAGATTTAGTAATGGAGATAAAAAAAATCAGATTCTGTTACACTAGACAGCGTGAAATGTCTAGGGGAATGAATAAAGAAGTAAATGTTTTTTTTTTTTTGTTAACAAATAACTATAATTTATTCTTAAAACAACCCTAACATTACAATGCACTAAATCAATACAATTATACAGTACAACAGCGGTATAACAACAAATCAATACAATCGCACAGAAAAATAATGTGTACAATACCTGGATATCAACACCATCACAACGATAAGTTCTTAAATGTATACTCTCGGAGAATGACAGTCCAGTGTAAAGCTCTTGTAACAATCCAGAAAGTAAAGTGAAGTCCAAATGCACAAAATCCAGGAGAATCTCTGATGAAAATCTATTATTGCCGCACACGTCGGATAAGGTCCAAGAAACTGACACACGCTTCTGCGTCCGCTGGAAACTTCTCTGCCCTCTCTGCTCCCGGCTCTAAAACACAGCCCCTTTATATACTCTTCACCCCAAGCCGAGACTTTTCCACCTCTAGAACATTCGAAGAATAATACATTATACACGGTAAGCACGCGTCACAGGAATTAGAAGAACATAGCCGTGTGTATCTCCACACACCAGGGTCATCACGTGAACCACGACCAGGCGTGAAAGCCCAAGGCTAACATGACAACGAGAGTTCAACCAGTACGGACTCAACATAGAATTTAACACGCGGCCCGGCGAGGGTATCACAACACGAGTTACGCCCGTGTCACACAATAAAAAGAGCACCTGTAACAATATTATGGATATACAATCTGCTTTTTAATTTAATAACAAACACTGTATTTGTATATATTGTTGGTAATTGTTATGAATAGGGTTGACGTGATTGTGAATATTTTATATTTTTTATTGATAACTGTAATTATACTAATACTCGTTTATTTTTATTGATTGTAATATAGAATTGAACATGGTTTCGTGTTACATTTTAACCCCCCTATACTGGTCAAGACCTGTATAACGGCCACTCCTGTATTAAGGCCACATCCTGTCCAGATGGTGACCGGTAATACAGTCGTTCTGCTGTATTGGCAATGAAATGTGTGACCTTCCTGGTTGTCATATTAGAAAGTGCTAGGCAAAACACTAACGTTGTGTGCCCTGACTTACCGTCTGGGTGCTGGTAATCATATTTTTGGACAGTCACGTTCAGAATATAGGTCACAATGACCTAGTTTCGGGTTCGAAGGAGATTTGCCCAGAAACTCCTTGGATGTTGTGTCAGAAGTTTCGAGCCTAACGATTACAATGTGGCGTCCCCAGTCTTAATTAGGAACTGATGAAATGGTTATGATCCATATGCAGGGAAAGAATAATGGCAATCGATGGATTAGTCATTCAGATCCTGGAGCTTTTGTATCAAGTTTTTTTATTATTCTAGGGTGCACAAACAGGCCCCCTAACTAAGAGAATATGCCGCAGTGACCTAATTTCAGGTCATCTATGGATGTGAAATTAAGAAATTAAGGGAAAAACGGTTATGTTTTATGCCTTGTGAACGGAGAGATAGCTGTAATTTGGCAGTCTAAAAAATATAAGGAAAATGTGTGGAAATAGAAAAATACAGGTGGCGCCACCATTTCGGGAACTGATAAAACCAGTCATGAGCATTAAACGTACGAGGTTTCAGGATATTATATGAAACCACATATGACATACTGACAGCTTGCTGTAATTTGGCAGTCTAAAAATATATAGGGGGAAAACGCGAGAAAAAGGTGGCGCCACCACTCTTCGGAAAGTGACGAGACTAGTCATGATCAATATTCAGGTCAATGTTCATGGCAATTTATGTATTAATTGTTGAGATACAGGATATTTTATATATATTTTTTTATCATTCAAGGGTGCACAAAAATGCCCTAAACTCGGAAAATATAGGTCGCAGAATTAGAAGTGATCGACTCAGTTTCACTGTTTCAGGTTTCCAGGGAGACATTTCAAGGTCCGCCCTAGCCCTGGATGTTAAGCAAGGGGTTCTATATATATAGGTCTAGTGGTCATGATTTGTTGGCTGTTAACGGACATCCCAGACAGACGGACTTACAGCCAAACAGACGGACAAAGAGTGACCGTTTTGGCTCAGAATGACTTTTTCAGCTGAGCTTAAAATAAATAGGTCCATGTGCCACGCCCCTTCCACAGGCGCAATAAAATAGTGGCGACACCTATTGAGAGTCTGCGATACTTTTATCGTCAGTTAACCCTAACGTTAGTGAATGCAGTGTTATACTGCAGCACCACCGTGTGCCTAGGGAGGTGAACTAACTTTGCTGCCTTTGCCATGAACTTTACCCGGACAGTGGACTTTAAAAGGAACAGTAAGGACAGGGCACATACGAAATGAGTGCAAATCACCGGGTACAAAACATGTGCCCGAATAATAGCCCATGTTTTGACTGATAGAACCCCAGTGCTGTTGACACCTGTCAGGGATAATTTTTAACCAACGACCCACAAACCTGTACCGGTACTTTACCACAGGCTCTGACAGTGCTCAGCCTCAAGTTTTCAGCCCCTTATAGCTGGTTTGGTCCTGAAGGTACGTACAGTCCGGCCATCAAGACATCAAACACTGTACCGGTACTGCTACTAGTAATAGTAGCCTATAAATATTGACATAGCAATTAATACTTACATTATAATCATGTGAAAAAAATGTATATATAATTGTTGATTTTATTTGGGTAGTCAGATACATGTATATAATGAAAATTCATCATAAAATACAGTATCTTAAATTGACATAACCAAGGATAACACAGTACAAGTCTAGAATTCAGGCTGCTGTTCTGGACACGTTAAGACTCCACGGATACATGTGAAACATAATAATATATCCAGTTTACTCCTTTGTAAGTTAATGGTGTCCTATATCCTTCCCATGTACCTCTTATGCTGTAATAATGTACAACTTATCCTTCCTTCACGCAATTTAACATGCTGGTATCCGTCATGATTCCTCCCTCTTGCTTGTTTACACTACTTGGCTTATGTGCATATGTCCTGCCTACGTCATTCACATCCGTTGTCTTGCGCCCTCCAGGCATTTGTATGCACACACATCATGGATATATTTGGTGTATTTCAAGGGTCAGGGTTCACTGTGAAATTAAACAGTGACTCCACCTTTTCGCGCAAAGCGCGAGACAGAGTACGGTTTAGTGGCAGGCAGTTAACAAACGGCTGAGGGTTAATTTTTTTAAGCTTTTGCGACGTATGGGCGACGCATACACTTTACAAAAATTAACCCTCATTTTAACAACTACGACCATTTCTGAAAAGCAGATTAAAATATCCCCACTTGACTCCTCACACCCAACTCGTCTTGCATGGCGCAGCGGTAGCGCAAAGGACTTGTTAATCCATGATTGCTGGTTCGAGACCCGGTGGAGAGCTTCACAGTAGCATGTTATGTGTACTAATAATTGCATTTCTCATTACAGGTTCGCCACTAGACGGAGACACAGATACCTACGCAGACATACGAACAAGAGACTAGAAACCATGAACATAGACACCAGAAGTTTTATTCATTGACTCAGACTCAATGGCTAAAACAGCAGCCTGAATTCTAGATGTGCTCTGATAACACTAAAAAATTTTAAAAGTATAAACTTATTTCCATGGTGGTCCTTGTGGTCAAGATTCATACAAGAGAAATAGGGCATGCAAGAAATACCTGATATATAAATTAAATTATATGTAGTAATTTACAATCATTAAAAATTGATGTGAACAATAATAAACGACTACAAAACATAAAATATTGCTACATTTTTAGAACTTGTGTGTATATAGGACTGATCACACCAAGCATATTTAAAAAAACGGAACAACAAGGAATACATAAATGACTAAGTTATGACAAGGCACAGTATCCATCAAAAAGAAAAGAGAGAGAGAGAAAAAAATCATCAATAAAAATAATTATAAATAGAAGTATAGTTTACTTTAAATGTCATAGAGACCATTGTGGCATATCACAGAGTATATAATTCAAATGACAAGAAACCAATGTGGCATATCTCAGAGTATATAATTCAAATGACAAGAAACCTATGTGGCATATCTCAGAGTATATAATTCAAATGACTAGAAACCAATGTGGCAGATCTCAGAGTATATAATTCAAATGACTAGAAACCATTTTGGAACTAAGATATTACAGAGTAATTTTTATAATTGTGACTAGAAAAAATGCCATTAGTATTAACCCTTAATTTGTATAACAATGGCCAAAGAATGTAAAGATATGAAAAATGCATAAATAGATATCTAGATAGACAATTGGATATTTATCAATAGTAATATAAGTAACAAATATATTTTGCCTAACACAGAATATGTTTACAATTTGTCTAAATAAATAATCTAAATAACCTTAAGGACCAGATAATGAGATTTAACCCTTTATGGTGCATTGAAAACTTGAAAACAAAGCTTTGAAAGTGAAACATTTATATATGTATACTTTACATATATCTAATATATTTCTATCATAATATATCTTTCCTTGGGTTTTTATTAAGATTACACTTTTCAGTCATGCCATTACCAGTATAACTAAAAAATTTATAGAGTATAAAAATTCAATATACCTGTATTGTAATAGACAATATAGTGGTACCCATTCATTTCAACTGCAAGGGGGGTGGGGGATGTTTTCTGGTTTGCAAACTCTTGCTCAGATGAGGCTGTGTAGTTAGCATAGATGTTAGCACAGTTAGCATAGCAGCATAGATGTGAAACTTATTTCTAGATCCTTTCTTCTTTAAAGGGACACAATCATCTATAAAGCATAGGTGAATTAACACGAAAAGCTTTTTCCCTTTAAAATAAATCTGTACCTGCCAAAATATTGCCTTGTAACTGTTTGATTACTCTTGTAAACAAGGGTTAAAAACAGTTAACCGGGTGTGATCACAGGTGTCAACATAAAAACAGCACATGGGGCAATGGCAGATAATCATGGGATTGATATATCGGTGGTGATCTAACTACTTATGGGCAGGGTAACTATGAATAGTTGGAATCTGTTCATATGACTCAAAAAAAGGTAAATTTTACCATAAAAAATATTGTCTTATATGACAGGCTACATTGTGACTAAGGGGTGAAACTATTACAATATTCTTCATTCCATTATCAAGCTTTCAGAACTGTTTTGAAAAATTATATATTCAGCATGACAGCCACATCATGAAATAAGAGAGTTTGACAGTATTTGAAATGATTTGTCCACTCTTATTGTATCCATTTGATATGCTGCTATTCCCTTTTGTAGGAGATGCTCAGAGTGGCCAAGATGATGCGGGTGGGAATTATTAAAGACAACCTGCAGAGATCATCTGTCAGGTTATCCAGTGTATCAGCCAGTGATTCCCAGAGAAAACCCACAAAGGCTGTCATCTTTGATATGGGAGGTGTTGTACTACCATCGCCAATTCATGCTTTCAGAGGTAGTACTTTAACCAAGTTATTAAGGTTATGTAATAACCATAGATGGTTATAATACATATATTTCTGATGAATAATACATCATTTCAGATTTAAACATTACTATGTGTAACTGGTAAGATTGGTGGCACTGTCATCACTTTTGACATTTTGTAAAAGATTTTTTTGTTGATTTTCAGCACATTGATATTAGTAATTTTGAAAGAGTATTGCATTCTCATACACAGGTATCTTCAACTCTATAACAAAAATAAAAAAATGCCCCAAAAATAATTTGGGTCAATTCAATGTGAATGAAAGAACTTAGTTTGTGCAAATTTGTCATTAAAATGAGTATAAATAGATTATACTTGAAGTCGTGAGGGACCTTTGACACTCTTTTTTGACCTATACTCTTTATTAATGTTGGTGGTAATATCTATAATGATATAATTTTAAGGTATGTGATATATCCCTGTCACCATGTGTAACCCCTGGTTACATACTTTCGTATCCTTTTTGTATAGGTCAGAACTTTTTGGTTTTCTACACAATTCTTAATGTCACATGACTTGTGCTTGCTGGCTGAGCATCATGACAAATTAGACATCGATTAAAATGTTGTCACAAATTTCAGTTATATATCAAAATGCATACATTAAACAGGTCATCTCTCATATATATGAATGATAAAGTAATGGAAAGTGTTTTTTTTTGTCAGCATATGAGAAGGAGAATAAATTGCCAGCTCATCTGATTGGGAGGACGGTTGTTGAGTCTGGCAATGACGGTGCCTGGGCCAAGCTCGAGCGAGGGGAGCTCACATTACAGAATTTCTTCAGCCATTTTAATGAAGAATGCTCACAAAAGGTTATTATTTCATGATCATAATTCAGTGTGCAGTTACAAAAGAAAATGTATAGCAGAAAGGTGTAAATGTGCAAATATCAAATTCATCTGTGTGGGAGATTTTACTGGATTTTAATATGCAACCAAACTAGTGGTTAATACATGCTGTTGTTGGCTTTTTATTCTCTAAGGTTTATATATTTACAAAAGGGAAATTATTGCAGAAATGAATCTTTTGTGAATAGGAAATCTCATGAAATGGGTGAATGGTCAATTAAAATGTACCTGTAATGGCATGTTATATATGTTTACCACATGACCACACTGTAGGTTTAAATTGAAAGGCAAAAGATTGACATTACAAATAATAACATATATATCTTTTGTTACCTGAAAATCAAAGAATAGGGAAAAATCTCATACAACCAGCCTTGTAAATATGAAACCAACCACAGACTACAGCAACAGATGTAAAAATTGTACTTTAAATATTTCAATAACTTTGACCGTACTTTAAGGTGATAGGCCCTCTTCTTATTTTATCTAGGCCGGCTACAAGGTTGATGTGTCTGGTGTGATACGGTACATGGCAGGGCATGAAGAGCCATTCCCAGAAATAATCGATGCCATCAAATGTATCAGAGCAGAAGGAATTAAGACAGCTCTACTCACCAACAATTTTAAGGCAGATGAAAACACCTCACTCTGCCCAGTGGATAGAAGCCTCTTTGATGTGGTAATATATTAACATACACATAGATAATTTCTCGCAAGGTTGTAATGCAATACTTTGTAATTTTGTGAGTGCTTAAGGATTACCTGATGTCACGAAACTACTTGTCCATAAGGATTTGTAGGGTTTTCTTTTTTTATCCAAGCTGATTTTAAGGCATGCTGATCTGTTTAGTCTTTTTCCTCATGTCTATCTGCTTGCTTGATCACCTGGTACCTATGAATAAGGCACCTGTTATAAAGGCCTCATTTAACAAAGGACCTGTTATAAAGGCCACATTTAACAGAGCACCTGTTTTAAAGGCCATATATAAGTATAACAGAGCACCTTTTTTTAAAGGCCACATAAAACGGGGCACCTGATATAAGCCACGGTTATCAGGGTACTTGCTGTAAAGGCTGCAGTTATTAAGCACCTGTTATAAAGATTGCAGTATCTTTAGCGCATGATATAAAGGTCACGGTTACCATAGCATCTGATATAAAGGTCACAGTTGCCATAGTGCCTGATATAAAGGTCACAGTTGCCATAGTGCCTGATATAGAGGTCATAGTTACCATAGTGCCTGATATAAAGGTCACAGTTGCCATAGTGCCTGATATAAAGGTCACAGTTGCCATAGTGCCTGATATAAAGGTCACAGTTGCCATAGAGCCTGATATAAAGGTCACAGTTGCCATAGTGCCTGATATAAAGGTCACAGTTGCCATAGTGCCTGATATAAAGGTCACAGTTGCCATAGTGCCTGATATAAATTTCAGGGTTGCCTTAGTGCCTGGTTTAAAGGTCACAGTTGCCTTAGTGCCTGACTTAGAAGTCATACTTACCATAGCACTTGATATAAAGGCTGTGTTACTCATTATCAGAATGTGTTCAACAAGCCTTCACATGGCATGCAGCTTAATATATGGCTGTATGGTAGGTCTATATAAGGATGATTTTCAGGTTCCCTGATTCAAGATCTTTAAAATGAAATGTAACAGGTCAGTTGGCATAGGTCTTACTCCAGGTAGGCATATTTGATATGCATTGACCTTGTCTAAATTTATCTATCTTTATCCATCTCTCATTTTAATTTTTTTTTCAGATTGTGGAGTCATGTTTGGTGAATGCAAGAAAACCAGAACCAAAGATATTCCAGATGACCTTGGATAAATTAGATGTCAAACCAGAAGAGGCAGTCTTCCTAGACGACCTGGGTGTGAACCTCAAAGCAGCCAGGAAGTTTGGCATCAGAACAATCAAGGTATGATAAACATGTCTTTCTTTTATTCAGAATAACATTGTCTTTTACCAAGCAAAGGTTGGAACTTTTAATAAAACTTCTTTACTTACTTTTGGTAGCTGAATAGGGTGAATTGATCTACAATTATCACCCTTTGTGTGTTCATCATTAAAAACATTTTGTAACTGCTGGGACTTCAGGTTTCTAGTGGGGCACACATTTACATAGGTGAAAGTGCTTAACCTAAAAATGGATAACCTCTGACTTACAAATGTTCCTCAAACTATATTTTATCAGTTTTATCCAGTTTTCATCCTAATGTATGCATATCAGTTAATATAAACTATTTTATAATCATTTAAGGTACAAACTTGTAATTTTACATTCACACTGATCTGGCATGAAACAAGGCCAGATTTCCTGCATTTCTCACACTTATGTGTTGGAAAAATATATTACTGTATGAGATAATAAATCTTTTTAAAATATGGTTTCAATTCCTAAACATTTCCCATTAAATGATTGTCTGCTGGGTCATTTTCATAATGAACTAGCACAGCTAAAGCTTTTGTACTGGAGGATTTAGTTTGTCTTGATGTACA
The DNA here is from genome assembly GCA_026874595.1 of Sipunculus nudus. NCBI lineage: Eukaryota > Metazoa > Annelida > Sipuncula > Golfingiida > Sipunculidae > Sipunculus > Sipunculus nudus. The sequence continues at coordinate 53,068,368 of CM049312.1, forward strand.
AGGATCAGGTCACTTTAATGAAAGATGAAGAATAAAAGAGATAAGTTATTGTATCCGCAAAAACGAAGTTTTGTGGATACTAGGTTTTTGACCGGGTACTGCCGCTGCCGCTGCCATATTTGTTTCCCGAGAACTCCTCTGAGACTACTGGACCGATTTTTCCGAAACTTACACCAATCATCTGATCAGATGTTAACTGGTGCCTAACCATTCTGCATTGACCTCTGACCTTTCCTCTCTTCAGTGTTTCCATCTGTGCATCTGTTGTGACACATTAACTCACATATCTTTGGACTCGCTTGACCAATCAGGAAATTTTTTTACACAAATGTAGCCATTGGATTGCCTAATAACATACACAAAAATGGTGGCGCCACCTGCAGCCATTTTTGCTCAGCAGCCATCTGTTTGTCTGCCTTGGGTTAAAATCACTCATATCTCTGCAGTGGTTTGACTAATTCCCCTGAAATTCGGCATGCGTATACATCTTGGATAGCTTTCTTGATTTTATGACAGGTGGCACCACCTATATTCACGTTCATGCTGCAGACATCCATGCTTATATCTCCAGACTGGTTCCATGCATCTTCCTGAAAATGCGCATGTGCTTAGATCTCACATAGATCTTTATCATACATAAAACTGGTGGCGCCACCTGCAACCATTTTTGCACAGCATCCATCTGTTCGTTTGACTTGGGTTAATATCACTCATATCTCAGCAGTGGTTTGACTTATTCACCTTAAATTTGGCATGTGTATACATCCTGGATAGCTTTCTTGATTTTATGACAGATGGCGCCACTTACATGCACGTTCACGCTGCAGACATCCATGCTTGTATCTTGGGACTGGTTCCATGCATCTTCCTGAAAATGCGCATGTGCTTAGATCTCACATAGATCTTTATCATACATAAAACTGGTGGCGCCACCTGCAACCATTTTTGCACAGCATCCATCTGTTCGTTTGACTGGGTTAATATCACTCATATCTCAGCAGTGGTTTGACTTATTCACCTTAAATTTGGCATGTGTATACATCCTGGATAGCTTTCTTGATTTTATGACAGGTGGCGCCACTTACATGCATGTTCACGCTGCAGACATCCATGCTTGTATCTTGGGACTGGTTTGATGTATCTTCCTCAAAATTTGCATGTGTTTAGATCTCACATAGCCCTTTACCATACAAGAAACTGGTGGCGCCTCCTGCAACCATTTTTGCACAGCATCCATCAGTTCATCAAATCACTCATATCTCAGCGGTGGTTCGACTTATTCACCTGAAATTTCGCATGCCTATACATCCTGGATAGCTTTCTTGATTTTATGACAGGTGGCGCCACCTACATTAACGTTCAGGTTGCAGATATTTATACTTATATCTCCGGACTGGTTTAATGTACCTACCTGAAGTGATGCATGTGTTTAGATCTCGCATAGCTCTTTATCATACAAGAAACTGGTGGCACCACCTGCAACCATTTTTGCACAGAGTCCATCTGTTTGTCTGCTGTGGGATAAAATCCCTCATATTTCGGCAGTGGTTTGACTTTTCCACCTGAAATTTTGCATGTGTATACATCTTGGATAGTATCTCGTTCAAGTAACAGGTGGTGCCACCTACAGTCATGTTTACATGGCAGACATCCATGCTGATATGTAACACATCTAACTTTATTTCCCCTCGCCACTCAATCCATGCCTCACTTCACCCGTCCTACTCTGATTTTGGCGGACAAGACAGTTTTCTTAGAATGTTTTGTATGTGCAAAATTTTTACACTTGGAGGAGAATACAAGAGAAAATTGAACAAGTGATTTTTTGTTCATCATTGACAGAAAATATAAAATATTTGATGCTATTCATACTTTCATTTGCATGAAAAGTTTCCATGCCAGTGACAGTATTGTGTAAACAACTTTAGTCCTGGTTTGATATCTTATTCACAGAGGTTCCATTTTCTTGATAATTTCCCTTTCAAAAGTATCACAGATTTAAAACATCTCGCCAACCACAATTCAGATATCAGCTGAGTATCATGACCATGTGTCACAATTCTCCATTGTCTGAAAAAGTTTAATGTGTTAATACATGTGAATATTATGTACTACCGTCTGATGACATCTGAGAGAGATAAAAATTCTTGTGTAAACAGGTTGAAATATGTGTTGAGTACAACAGCTTTGATTGTTCTTTATATTTTAATTATTTAATTGTATAAAACTTGTTTTAGCAGTGAGTCCAAATGTAATATGTGTTGATTACAACAACTTTGATTGTATTTGTATTGTATAAAACTTGTTTGAGCAGTGAGTCCAAATATCATACTTGTACATAATTTCCAAATTTAAAACAATCACTGCTATGCTATCACAGATAAAACCTCATTAGACTTCAGAAGCATGGTCAATGTATGTCTGCTGTGACAGCTTTAATAACTGATTTGCCTGCACATTTCTAGATTTGCTTGCACTCTTTCAAAGCTGAGGACACTTTTCCTTCATTAATGAGTCAGATTACCTAAAGTGTCATTGTCTTGTGGCATTTAATTAACAGCTGGTAGTGCATATGCTTGTGATAAAGGTCTTATAGTGTTGGCATGATATTGTCCTCCTCACTGCTCATTAATAAAGGGAATCCACTTGGTTGTGATAAAGGTCTTATAGTGTTGGCATGATATTGTCCTCCTCACTGCTCATTAATAAAGGGAATCCACTTGGTTGTGATAAAGGTCTTATAGTGTTGGCATGATATTGTCCTCCTCACTGCTCATTAATAAAGGGAATCCACTTGGTTGTGATAAAGGTCTTATAGTGTTGGCATGATATTGTCCTCCTCACTGCTCATTAATAAAGGGAATCCACTTAGTTGTGATAAAGGTCTTATAGTGTTGGCATGATATTGTCCTCCTCACTGCTCATTAATAAAGGGAATCCACTTGGTTGTAATAAAGGTCTTATAGTGTTGGCATGATATTGTCCTCCTCACTGCTCATTAATAAAGGGAATCCACTTGGTTGTGATAAAGGTCTTATAGTGTTGGCATGATATTGTCCTCCTCACTGCTCATTAATAAAGGGAATCCACTTGGTTGTGATAAAGGTCTTGTAGTGTTGGCATGATATTGTCCTCCTCACTGCTCATTAATAAAGGGAATCCACTTGGTTGCACCTCGGCCAATTGATGTAGTGCGAGAATTTCCCATTCAGAATGACTCTTTCATTACCAAAGACCCAACTTTTTATGTCAGATAAGTTAGATCCTCCATACATTTGTCTTCAGAATGTAAGATAATTATTGTAACAATCTTAATTTGCAATTTGGTATAAAATATTTTAATATAAACATCAGTGTTCCTATATATGTGAAACCTTTGTTGCTGAAGAAGCTTGAGCCATATGAGGCAGCTTTAGATAAACATGGATGACAATACAAGGATAACAAGCAACATAAGTGACACAGCAATTGAGGGCTGATAATTTTCATTACAGATATAAGTCATTTAAACATGGGTGAGACATTAGGTTTTGGTATCCAAAATATATTACTAAAAAGGGCTAATAATTTATACATGTTGGAAGTGTGTTGACTGATTTTAACTAATAGAAATCCCACATTTATTCAAGGAAATTACATTTATACTAACCAGTGGTCTGTCATTTATCATGGTAAATATTGATGAAGAATACCTGCATATATCCCCAAATCACTCCAGTGAGTTCCCATCTTGCTGTCTCTGTAAATATACCTGTTGCATATAAATTCTAACAAAATAAACATTCATAATTTTAGCTGATTTTACTCCTGTGATTTACCGCTCTGCTACTGGTTTTATCGCTCTCAGACTGACCGACTTGAGCAGACTCTGATAGTTAGTTCTGTCACCCATCTGTCAGCACAAAAGCATTAATAGGCTGGCAGGGCTGCCTTGAGTTTACCTCTGGTCTCATATAAAATCCTTGATCAATATGAATGCAACAACACAGGAAACATTACACAACATCTGATCATCATCAAGAAGTTTCTAAGTTCAGTGTATGAGAAGTTTTTAGCTCAGCTGACTATAAGTCATCTGAGCTATAGTCGTGGTCCATTGTCCGTCGTCCGTCCGTCTGTCCGTCCATCCGTCCGTAGATGTGGCACGTTTTGAAACCGTAAGACCTAGGAATCCAAAATTCAGCATAATGTTAGATGTCCCCAAGATCTCCTACCAAGCCGAAAACTGGGTCTTTGCGACTTCATTCCTTTGAGAAATTAAGGAAAAACCTCAATTTTTTATTAAAAACCTATTTTCACACTTTAGGACTGCCTAATATCAAAACCACTCATCTGTTTTTCCTCATATTTCCTATAAATAATCCTCTATATAATTCCTATGTACATGCCAGAAATTAGGTCTGTATTATTTAATTTAAAAAAGTTATGGGCCCAAACATAATGCATTTTGTAAATAATCAGGAAAGAAATTTTATCACTTAACACAAAACTTGTTAAAGCTAAGCAATTTTTTTCCAGTAATATTACTTTTATTAATCAAAATTAAATTGTATACCCAAAATTAGATCAAAATCTTTTAAATTTTTAAAAATATTAGCAAAAATAAAAAATTGGTACCTTAAATTTTGCCCAAATTTGACCATGGCACGTTTTTTTGCTGTAACTGCTGTGGATTTAATTTTCAAAGCATGTTTTTGTTAGCATTTCAACTGTTAACACCAAAAATTTGAAACCAGTTGATCAAAAACTGTAGATTTTATTCAAGTTTTCAAGCACCATGCCACTTATTGCTAGTGTTATGCAGTTTGCTAGAGCTCAGCTCCCGAGCTTCAGCTCTAAGTTCCTTAAATTTGGCATACAGTTAGATTTCTCCAAAATCCCCTACCATGCCAAGAATTTGGTCACTAGGACTTTAATTCCTTCGAGATATCAATGAAAAACTTCATTTTTCCATTAAAAACCCAATGTAACACTTTAAGACTGCCTAATATCAAAACCACTGATCTGACTTTGATCATATATAATATACATATTTTTCTATACATTCACTATGCACATGCCAGAAATGATGTCAGTATTGTGTATTTTTTTTAAGTTATGGGCCCAAACATAATGCACTTAGTAAAAAATCAAGAAATATATTTACTCCCTTAACAAGGGCATTGCTGAAGCTAGAGATCTTTTTTGTCAGGGATGTAACATTATTTAATCAAGATTCAATTAAATACCCAAAATTAGTTCTGAATTTTTCAAATTTTATAAGTTATTAGTATAAATATAAAATTAGTACCTTAAATTTTGCCCAACTGTGACCATGGCACGTTTGTTTCCCGTGAGCACTGTTGATATAATTTTCATATCATGCACACATAAGGAATTCAGCTTTTTAGTTTAGAAAGCTGAAAGAAATTTGCCAAATATTGTAGCTTTTATTAATGTTTTTTATGAGACCCTGTCAGACTTTGGCTCTCTCCAGCCCCTCTTGAGTCACCTGTATGTTGACCTTGTTGACCTTTCATCAAATTATGCACGCTTGAGGGGAGGATCCAGGCAGCTTATGGCCAGCCACAGTTGATCCAGGTGTTCAACCCAACTCATCTAGTAGTTTAAACCAACAACATAACAATAAACAATAAATTAATAAATTTTTATTGGTTTTTAATAACAAATTAAAGAAAAATAGAAAAGGAATTTGTTAGTTTATAATAACAGGAAATTAACTTGCAGTTACTGATGATATAAGAATCTTGTATCGATGGGTAGAATGTCACATATTCCAAATAACACCATGCAGTCACCTATGGCATTTTTCAGTTCATTTTTAATGATAAAGAAGTAAATCATATTATTCATTACTAATCATTAAGGATTATATGAAGGAAATTAATGATAGACAAAGATGCAGTTGATAATATTAATCTAGATTCCTACTGTGTCTAGTGTATATGTCAAGGCCCAGATTGCGACCTGGACGGATCTTAGATCTGTCCAGCCCAAATTGCGATCGCAGTTCAGGCCGGCCCAAACTGCGATCACAATCCAGGCTGGCCAGATCTTAGATCTGTCCAGCCTATATTGCGATCGCAGTTTAGTCCGGCCCAGATTGCGATCTTGTCTTTCTTGCTTCAGGATCGCAATCTGGACTGGACAGATCTAAGATCTGTCCAGTCAAGATTGCGATCCTAAACTTGACAAGCCCATATTGCGATCCATGCGTTCCAAGTATTTCAGTTTGTTAATTTATTGTTATTTTAAAATTAAAAAAAAAATAAAATATGTCAAAATTTTAAAATTTTACTCAGACAAGTGCTGATTAAATATGTCAATATTTTTCACCAATAATATTAAGACTCGTTGCTGTATCAGCTGTCACAAGACTATGTAAATAATCAAAATCTGTATTGCTGGTTCCTAAATTTATGTTAATAAAATTAAACTTGCCCATCTCTAGTTTTCTCCTTGTACAATTTAAAGAATGTTCTTATGCTTGAGTTATTTTTTATTCTTATAATGGTTTCATAGCTGAGATTGCTTTTAATTTTTTTTACATTTTTTTAAATAAAAATATTTAAATATGATAAAAAATCAGATCTTAGACAAGTTCTCATTAATATTTCTGTAATGTTGATAATTGTCATAAGACTTTTGCTATGTCTAGTGCTTAGATTGATGTGAAAGTAGTCCAAAGTGAATATAATAGTTTTATGTTTAAATATAAATTAAAGCCATAAAACCAGGTACTTATGATCATTATGATCATACTTATGATCAATTTGTGAAATTTGTAAATTCTGGATTCTCAAGAACTTTGTTTTGCTGAAACTGAATAAATACCAGACATGATAAGAATACTTTGCAAATATATTTGAATGCGAATATGAATATATGTACTTCATAATTTCATGCATAAAAATAGGAATACAGGTATAAATGAAAGTATTTGAATACAAATGCAAATACTTTCAAAATGTAATCATGAATGTATTCATGAATATATTCTATAATATTATTTTAATAATCATTTATTTCGATTATATTATTTAAAGATCTTTTCATATGATGCTGTTATTATTTTTAATTTAAATTATATTTGACACAATATTTGTTATTAATTTATAATAAATAGTTATATTATTTAAGTTTTATTCTTGGGTAGGAATAACCAGTAATTATTAAATAAAAGTTCTCATTTGTAAAAATCAGAATTACCATGACTGATAATGGACAGGTTTATTTTTCAAATAATTCTACTGCAAAGTAGATAAAGTTATATGGCCAAGTCCAAACCTGTGTGAAAACAGCACACCATTTCCAGCTGTATATAAAATAAATGACATCAATCCTCTTCCCTGGCTCCAAGGATATTATCATAATCTTACATAACTTGAGTTAAACACCATCAGCTCATAATGCAGCTTATATTACCACACAAAACCTGCACTTGCCTACCTCCTCTTCCAAATCATTTTATGTGAGCATTTAAAACCCATGGGTTCCTTGTTACCTTTTCTCAACAACCATGCAATACTAAATGAGTTGGTGAAACATCCCATGTTTCACTCCTGTGATATGAAGGAGTGAAAATTGCCTTTCTGTATTATAATTGTATTTATTATGGGAAAATGGTACAATGCAATACCAAATGAGTTGGTAAAACAACCAATGTTTCACTCCTGTGATCTTAAAAGCATGGATCGCAATATGGGCTGGTCAAGTTTAGGATCGCAATCTCGGCTGGACTGATCTTAGATCTGTCCAGACCAGATTGCAATCCTGAAGCAAGAAAGACAGGATCGCGGTCTGGGCCGGACTAAACTGTGATCGCAATCTAGGCTGGACGGATCTAAGATCTGGCCAGCCTGGATTGCGATCGCAGTTTGGGCCTGCCTGAACTGTGATCGTAGTTTGGGCTGGACAGATCTAAGATCCGTCCAGGTCGCGATCTGGGCCTTGACATATACATTGATGTGAAATTAGTCCAAAATGATTTTTTTACAGTTATTTTTTTTATATAAATAAAAGCCATAAAACCAGGTACTTATGATCATTATTTAAATGTGTGAATTTTGTATATTCTTCATTCTCAACATCATTGTTTGGTGAAAACAGAATAAATACCAGACATGGTGCGAATACTTTGTAATTGTATTTAAATACGAATATGATTATGTACTCCATTATAAAATTTCTTGCATAAAGAATGGGAATTCAGGTACAAATGAAAGTATATGAATACTCGTGCAAATACTTTCAAAATGTATTCATGAATGCATTCATGAATATATTCTTTAATATTATTTTAATAATCATATCAGTTATATTTCATTTTAAAAAATCATATGATTCTCTTATTATTTTTAATAAAAATGATATTTGGGACAATATTTGTAATTTTTTTAATAAATAGTTAAACTCTTATATTATATGTTCTGCTTATAAGTTATATGGCCAAGTCAAAATCTGTGTGACAGTAGTACTCCATTTGTTAATAAAATAAATGAAATCAATCCTCTTCCCTGTCTCCAAAGGTACTATCAAAATCATACATAAGCTAAACAACAACAACTCATAATACAGCTTATATTTATAACCACACAAAACCAGCATGTGCCTCATTTCTAAATAATATTTTTTTTTATCATATATAACAGCTGAGTCCCTTGTTTAAGTTTCTCTGTGTACAGAACCTGCTGTGCTCCTTCACCAACTAATGAGGTTTAAATCTTTAGATAATGTATTTGCTCCAAATATTTCCATTGACTAGAGTTTGATGAATAATAGTAGTTTTGTAAGTGGTAAGTCAATATATTTAAGTGAGCTGTAAGAAGCTTCTCCGAATAGTTTGACAAGGCTGGCTTATACTTGATTACTAAAACAATTCTATACACAGTCAGTATCAACAAACAATTCTAATACACAGTCAGTATCAACAAACAATTCTAATACACAGTCAGTATCAACAAACAATTCTAATACACAGTCAGTATCAACAAACAATTCTAATACACAGTCAGTATCAACAAACAATTCTAATACACAGTCAGTATCAACAAACAATTCTAATACACAGTCAGTATCAACAAACAATTCTAATACACAGTCAGTATCAACAAACAATTCTAATACACAGTCAGTATCAACAAACAATTCTAATACACAGTCAGTATCAACAAACAATTCTAATACACAGTCAGTATCAACAAACAGTTCTAATACACAGTCAGTATCAACAAACAGTTCTAATACACAGTCAGTATCGACAAACAGTTCTAATACAGTCAGTATCAACAAACAGTTCTAATACACAGTCAGTATCAACAAACAATTTTAATACACAGTCAGTATCAACAAACAGTTCTAATACACAGTCAGTATCAACAAACAATTCTAATACACAGTCAGTATCAACAAACAATTCTAATACACCGTCAGTATCAACAAACAGTTCTAATACACTGTCAGTATCAACAAACAGTTCTAATACACCGTCAGTATCAACAAACAATTCTAGTACACCGTCAGTATCAACAAACAATTCTAATACACAGTCAGTATCAACAAACAATTCTAATACACAGTCAGTATCAACAAACAGTTCTAATACACAGTCAGTATCAACAAACAATTCTAATACACAGTCAGTATCAACAAACAGTTCTAATACACAATCAGTATCAAAAAACAATTCTAATACACAGTCAGTATCAACAAACAATTCTAATACACCGTCAGTATCAACAAACAGTTCTAATACACCGTCAGTATCAACAAACAGTTCTAATACACCGTCAGTATCAACAAACAATTCTAGTACACAGTCAGTATCAACAAACAATTCTAATACACAGTCAGTATCGACAAACAATTCTAGTACACCGTCAGTATCAACAAACAATTCTAATACACAGTCAGTATCAACAAACAATTCTAATACACAGTCAGTATCAACAAACAGTTCTAATACACAGTCAGTATCAACAAACAATTCTAATACACAGTCAGTATCAACAAACAGTTCTAATACACAATCAGTATCAACAAACAATTCTAATACACAGTCAGTATCAACAAACAATTCTAATACACCGTCAGTATCAACAAACAGTTCTAATACACCGTCAGTATCAACAAACAGTTCTAATACACCATCAGTATCAACAAACAATTCTAGTACACAGTCAGTATCAACAAACAATTCTAATACACAGTCAGTATCAACAAACAGTTCTAATACACAATCAGTATCAACAAACAATTCTAATACACAGTCAGTATCAACAAACAATTCTAATACACAGTCAGTATCAACAAACAGTTCTAATACACAGTCAGTATCAACAAACTTGCTGTGACAGTTTCATCCAGATACATCAGCAGACTTCATCTGACTTTGGTCACTCAGTACCGCAAGCTATGACTTGTCATATCAACACGACTTGCTGCTCACTCCTGTAATGCCACCTAGTGGCCAGCGGTATTGAGTCCAAAAGTCTGTGGACATAAATGGGTGAAACAGTTTATAAAAGTAAGTTGATATTGGCTGTGCGTAAGAACCGTTTAGTAAGCCGTAAGCTGTCATGAATATTGCTGTGCAATTTTATTTTCTCAGGAGACATCCCAGTCCTATCATCATACAGACTGAACATACAAAATAGATACATGAAGTAAGTTAAATATTAGATCTGTTAATGAGACGGTTTCTGCTGCTGATGTTTTAGGTATGTTATCCCCATGAGGCAGTGCTGGAACTGGAAAAGAACACAGGATTAAGTTGCCGGTCATATATACCAAGCACTCTGACTCCACCTTCCCACCTCTCATTTCCTCTTAAGAAACTTACAAGTTTTATGAACTGGGTGCTCAAACTCCATTCTAAAGGTAAATATGTGTGTTTTATCATGGCCCATTTTATGTTTTGTCTTACTTTGCTGCTCACACTCTGTGCTTTTTCTTTTTTTCTTTGCTTAAGTTGGTGATATTTGAGAAACATCATTTAATAAAGCTTTTATCCAGGCTGCTTGGCTTTTTGCTTTGCTTGAAATTCCATAAACTGCTTAGAATAAATTTATCTTCTGGTATTCATAAGTGGGGCCTCCAGATTAGATATATTATCCAATATCAAAGTATGTCATGGAGCTTCAGGTTGATTACAGGATTCATGAAGAACTGTAATGTGTTAACCACTGCAGCACTTCCAGACATGGATGTATTGGAGCATAAGAATATTTCCTGTGGTTAATTCTGTTACCTTCAGTGCAATTTATTGCAGTGCCTTGTTATGTGGATATAGCTTATTTGCTTGTAAGTCCCCTGACCTATAGGCATCACTGCTTTGGTCCCCCATCCATCCCCCTGCAAATTAGTACACCAAAAAATCATATTAGCGTCTGCTTGGTCTAAGGATTTCACATTCAACATGCACTGACATTTCAAGAGGGTTTCACACCATATTCTATCATGTGGGTTTGCATATACATTTTGTAAGATTGTATCCAATGTTACTTTGATAAAATTGTTATATTCAGCTGAGTGCCAAGACCTGTTGGTCACTTGCCATATAGACTGAAACTATGGTATAATGTGATGACCTTCTACCTGAGGAGTGCCCATGTAATAGACGGGTAGCTGGCATGTACTTGTTGACTGAGCATGAGGGCCTGGTTTTGTAGGTGGATGAGTTGGACCGTGGGAGTGCTATCAGTCAACTGGAACAGGAAGTCGGGTTTAACTGTAGTGGCTTTGCTGAAGGCACAATGTCTGTCCCTGAGAGGCTGAAGATTCCTGTTGATAACTTGCAGAAATATTTGGATGATACTCTGGGCTTTGCCAGTTCAGGTAGCTGTTTAACACTACACATATTTGAGATCTGCTTCATTAAAACCTTACCTTTTTCCAGTTGACTAGAGTCACCTGAATGATAGGGAAGACCCTGATGTCCTTCTAGCCAGCTGTCTGTATGCAGGATACATTTTTATGAGCATATAGATGTGAAATGTATACAGGAAATGTTTTGAATGGAAACCTGAAATTTTGTTCATGCCGATTTACTGTAAAAGCGAGTGCATAAGATAAAAATTTATACCTGAATTATTCGTGGAGAGTATACCTTGCCCATCAAAGCAACTGATTCTGCTGTACAGTCCAATGACTGATATAAGTGCAGCTGGTGTGAGCACTATATAGCTCTCCTGTGCCATGATGTGGCTTCTCTGTGTTATGTATTGTCTGTCTTAACAGCTAGATTTACTGAGCTGAAGTCTGTGCTGTACAAAATACATGGTGGTATTACAGTACCAATTTTTTCTTCATTTAAATTTGAATATCCTTTGTGAGCACTTTTGTTAGTGGTCATTTTTTAAACAAATTAAGAAAGTGCATTATATGAACACCTGTATCCAATTCATCAGTTTAAAGAAAATCAGACTTGTTTTAGAACTTTTGGAGAGGCATTGGAATATAAAGTGAAACGTAGATCATGATTACAGAATTTTAGACCCCTTTACTAGCATTTCAACCATGGGCTTTAAGTATTTTCACCAAAGTTCACATACTGCAATCTAGGAAGTTGATCAGTAGTCACCTGTCCACTGAAGTGATGCAGCCATCTTTTAATGATTTTAGCAAGCACTTTAATGTCCTTTTACAATTTTGAAAAATTGCAGCCATGAAAGTATATATGCTTTATGCTCTAGCAACTTATAAGAAAGTAAAATACTGTATCATGTCCACTAACTTGTATATCCCTTCACAAAGTTTGAAGAAATTGAATCTCTTTCTGCAGAGCTCTACATGTGGTGTACATGCACAATTTGAAATCATAATATACCAAATTAAAGGAGTCTGGAAATTCAAACTTATGATAGGATTATCCAGCAATGGCTGCATGGATTGTGCTAAATTATGCATGGTTATTACCCATAGACACACTTTTTTACCTTCAGATCATTTTCTGACCTCTTAGCTTCTGCCTTGTGTGGTTTGACAGTATTATGGATAAATTAACAACCTGCATGGCCAGTGCTAGCAGAGCATCATGAAACATGATCATTTGTTGTTTACCATCTGGTCTGTTCTTTGCACTTGAAAATTTATAGTTGGATTATGCCATATCCCACTATGCCATGTCACCATGTCTTCTTATTGAAGGACAACATTGATGTCTTATCATCCCTGCAAATAATCAAACTACAGTTCGATGAAAAAGAAAGAATCAGCCTGACCAGTATTGCTGTTCACCCTGTGTTAAGTGATTTCCATGTATGTTGAGTGATTCCTGCTACAAATCTCATCCGTATCTACAGTGATTGTTCTGAATGAGCCAAGCTTTGACAGTTTTTCAATGGCTTCACCTGGTTGATCTACTCCATCTGCATTTTCTATGTTTTACGTTTTCTATGTAACTTTGTAATAGCAAATTGAAATGGAATCTGACCAATATCATTTTAACTGAATTGGAATTGGTATTTTTCCCAGCACTCTAAACTGATCTTAGTTGAAATTGTAGTTTCATAAACATTTTTGGATTGGAATTGGATTATCAAAAAAATACTTGAATTTTTCCCAGGTCTGTCATGGAGTAATTAACTTTTATATAGATTTATCCAGTATACACAATAAAACCTCCAATAACTGAAACAGTTTGGGGACATAAAATTTTTACGGATAATTGAGGTTACAGATATGTGGGGTACACTATTGTTTTCAATAAATAAATTATTACTTCAGGTTCAAGTGGGCATATCAAGGTTCCAACATGCTAATGCTGGCTAATCCTAATACTGCCAGTAATGTTATGTCATCAGAACATTTTATCTCAATTTTATTTTTATTTAAAAAAAGTGGACCAGTTATAATTATTGTTATCCTCTGGATAATATTCGGTAATTTGGAAATATAATTGTATCCGCGAAAACAAAGTTTTGCGGATACTATGTTTTTGACCGGGTTCTGCCGCTGCAGCCACGTTCTTTTCCGGAATAGAACTCTGAAACCACAGGACAGATTTTTCCGAAACTTTACACAATTATTGGGTCACATGTGAACTGGTGCCAAAATATTTTGTGCTGACCTCTGTCCTTTCCTCTCTCCAGTGCGTCCATCTGTGGGTCTGTTTTGACACATTAACCCACATATCTTAGGAACGGTTTGACCGATCATAAAAATTTTTTTTCACAAATGTAGCCCTTGGATAGCTTTATAATATACATAAAAAATGGTTGCACCACCTGCAACCATTTTTGCACAGCGTCCATCTGTTCATCTGCCTTGGGATAAAATCACTCATATCTTGGCAGTGGTTTGACATATCTGCCTAAAAGTTTGCAGTTTTTAGCCCTCAGCCCTCAGGCTGATGGTCTATTGTCGTCACCCAAACTGTCTGTCCATCCGTCTGTCCGGCGTCTGTTAACTTTTACCTTGTGAGCGGGATATCTCTAAAAGGATTCACCGTAGGATTTTTATTTCATCGATGAAGATGTATATTGACAAAATCTCAGTCAAATTCAAAGATGGGTGACCTTGACCTATTTTTTTACATTTTAGAGCTGATTATAGAAAAACATTCAGAAGCTTAATTCTCAAAGACCATTGGGTGTATTTTTTTCACAAAACTTAGTATGATAATTGGGACTGATGGTCTCTATCTGCTGCACAAGTTTGGTGGCGCCACCTACAATTTCTGATTTTTAATGAATTTTTATTGGATTTTTCAACTTTGGCCTTGTGAGCAGATATCTTTAAAAGGATTCACCATGGGACTTTTATTTCATCAGGGAAGATTTATATCGACAATTTCTCAGTCAAGTTTGAAGATGGGTGACCTTGACCTATTTTTCTACATTTTAGAGCTGAATATAGAAAAACCTTAGAAGCTTAATTCTCAGAGACCATTGGGTGGATTTTCACAAAACTTACTATGATCATTGGAAATGATGGTCTGTACCTGCTGCACAAGTTTGGGAGCACTTCCCACAATTTCTGATTTTAATGAATTTTTATCGGATTTTTCAACTTTGGCCTTGTGAGCAGAATATCTTCTAAAAGCATATGGTGGATTGTTATGAAACATGGTACATACCTCTCCAGTTCAAATTTATAACTGAGACATATACAGATATACATCCATGAGAGAACAAATATTTTGTACTTGTTACTGTTTCCACCTATAAACACTGTTCTATTGGCTGAGGGCTTTTGTCAGCTTCTGCTTATATTCTAGTATACATCCTGGACAGCTTTCTTGATTTTATGACAGGTGGCCCCACCTAAATTCACAATACGCTGCAGACACCCAAGCTCATATCTTGGGAACTGTTTGACCGATTGGTGGTGCCACCTGCAACCATTTTTGCACAGTGTCCATCTGTTTGTCTGCCGTGGGACAAAATCACTCATATCTCAGCAGTGGTTTGACTTTTTGCATATGTATACAACTTTGACAGCTTTCTGGATTTTGTGGAAGGTGGCGCAACCTACATACACATTTTGGCTGCAGACATCCATGCTATTATGCAACACACCTCACTCTGATTCCCCTTGCCATTCAATCCATGCCTCACTTCACCTGTCCCTCTGATTTAGGCAGATACATGTAGTTGTTTGTCGACTACCCGCTTTCTAGTTTTTGTATGTAGTATTCCTACTTTTCAGTAAATTTCAGTCCCACAATTTAAATTTTGGAAAAAACAAATTTTCAGGGGGAAAAAAAATGTGAAAATTTGAGGTTGTACTGTAGAACAGATTGACTACCTAGCCTGTTAACTTTGTTAGGAGTGTGACATGAATGTTTATCTTACAGATCCCCCAGTGATCCGGTGTTATGAACATGGACAGTCTAATCCTACATACTTCATTCATTACGGGGGTAAAGACATGGTGCTCCGCAAGAAACCAGTAAGTTATAAGAGAATGATATGTTGACCTTCTGTCTTAAGAATAAGGTAATGTT
Source organism: Sipunculus nudus (assembly GCA_026874595.1). NCBI lineage: Eukaryota > Metazoa > Annelida > Sipuncula > Golfingiida > Sipunculidae > Sipunculus > Sipunculus nudus. Next base: position 53,084,314 of record CM049312.1, read on the forward strand.
TTCCAGTAAATCCAAGATATATAGGAAAATATTTACCTTATTGACTTAATAACGTGCGTGACTACTTGTTAGTACATGAGAAATGTAAGGAGAAAGAAGTTTCATAATTTTCAATCTTTCTTCTTCATATAACTTTAAATTTAACTGTTTGCATAATGTAAGAAAATGATGTTTTCAGTGAAAGAAGGATTATATGCACAGAGTACATGTGAAACCTTTCACCTCATCATTACAGCCTGGGAAGCTGTTACCATCAGCACATGCAGTTGAAAGGGAATACAGAGTAATGAAAGCCATGGCAAGTCAAGGCGTTCCTGTACCAAAGGTCCTAGCTCTGTGTGAGGATACAAGGTCAGTATATTCTTTCAAAGTTGTTTTCTCTCTGGCTATTTCCTTAGCATTTTATTCTTGATTCTATCATGGCAGCAATGAGGCCTATCAGTAGGCATATCTGTTTTTTAACTTTGTTATTTTTGGGATAATATAGGCTGTAAATTTTTCTTTGTTGCCTCCTTCAACTCTAATAAGTTGCATTACTTGCAAACAGAATGCAAGTAATTTTTATCTCCATTTTACAGCCACATTGAGATGGTTATTTAGATACTATATAGCATGGTATGTAGTCAGGTGTATAAATTCAGTCAGTTTCAGTAAAACTATGTAAACCTGTCAGTGTCCAGATAGTAAGCTTAAAACTGTTGCAAATTTTAATTATTACCAGTTAAACTCTGTTTGTATCAAATTTAAGATGTGTATACTTTAGCTGAATGAGGTTTTATTGTATTAAAGACTGAAACAACTCAAATGTTTTGAAATTGTAAGGCATGACATCATCAGAAATTTCCCAGAAATATTTCCTTTCATTTAATGTATCCTGAAAATATTTTCAGTGTTGTAGGAACACCATTCTACCTAATGGAGCATGTTAAAGGGCGTATATTCAAAGACAACCTGCTGCCAGACATGTCACCACAAGAGCGTACGCAGATCTATAACGCCATGGTGGATGTTCTGGTCAAGATACACAAGGTTAACATACAGGAAGCCGCTCTGGAAAGCTTTGGGAAACAAGGTAGCACATTACTTCTTAATGTCATTCAAAAGTGTATACAAGTAACAAAAATTAATAAATACAAAAAAAGCTGAGCAAAATACTGTGGTTATCTTTTTGTTGGTATAGGTTTTAAAATTGCAGTATTCCATAAGAGGATTTTACTGCAAATATAAAACCTTCATGAAAAATAGGCACCATCTATACAAAGGTGGACAATCAATCATACTATGGAAAATATGGTGTTTTGTGTACATTATCAATGCCTAAAGCACCAAAATGTTAAAGTTTAATATCTGTATAATAATATGAGATCTCTTATATAACCTGCCTTGAATGGACAAGAATGTTCACACATTTAGTGTGCTTTGAGACTTATGTGCATAGACTTTTTGCCTATGTATACAACTTTGACAGCTTTCTTGATTTTGTGGAAGGTGGCGCAACCTACATACACATTTCGGCTGCATGAATGTATGTGTAATCAAAACTCACTTAAAGCACAGATAAGTGAGCATGAATGGCAGACCTGCATCATGTGATCAATAATGATTCATTAAATTATGATCATGAGATCTGAGGTTAAACAATAAAGACTATTTCATGTTCCTGTTGGTCCACTGGCAAATATGTCAGTTATTTATGACAGCTATGATGCTGCCACCTGTTGGTCTCAGTCTCCAGCTTAACATGTGATAATGATTTTGGTATATAAAACACTCATGTGTAATTTAATGTCATTTTGCCAAAGTAGGTGTGTTTAAATATTCAGTTTGTCTATCAGTGCCAGTTTTTGGCTTCAAATTTGGGGTTAATTGGGTGATTTGTCACAAATTACTAAAACTTGGGTACTTTTGTATCTGGTGTTTTGAGGGCTGCCTGTAGTAGGTCCATTGAAGTGCTGCCAATATTTCATTACCTTTCAGTATAACCTGCCACCAAATATATGAATTCCAAACTAGGTTGCTGGACATGTGGGTAAAACCCTTGACTCTCTAAGCTGACGACCCGGTTTCGATCCCCGGCATGGTCGGAGAGTGGGTTGTAGTTGCCCGTCTATGGCCGTTGGTTTTTTTTACGGGTCCTCTGGTTTCTTCCACCTCTACAGTCTACCGAACGCCAACATCTAAGACATGGAGAGTGCTGCGATTAGTTTTAATTACTATTTGTACCATCCATGTAAAATAAATTTGTTTATATATAATAGTTTCAGAACGTTTCCATTGCTGATTTGTTATAGCAAACAGTCAGTAGCATGTAAATTTAACATTGTTTATATAACGTGTATTATGATATACTATGAATAGTTTTAATCATGTCAATTATAAATAGAAGTTCTCTGACTAAAATCAGTATGGTTCTACATTTAGGAAATTATATGATGAGGAACTTCAAGCGTTGGTTGGGACAGTATGAAGCAAGTCAGACCAGTAACATTGAAGAGGTGGAGAAACTTAAAGAATGGCTGATGGCCCACATGCCAGAGAATGAAGCATGTACAGTTATCCATGGAGACTTCAGGTAATGTTTAAAGTAAGACAGATATTTATATAGCAGGCATTTCAGTCTCAGGCATTTCTGTTGGGTTATCCTGGCCAAATTACATTTTATACTGATGTATCTTGCATAGTAGGCTGGTTATGGATTGTGTTGGTTCTATCAAACTCTTTTAAAATTTTTAGCTCAGCTGACTATAATTACACTGAGCTTTAGTTCAAGCAGACATTTTCCAAAACTCATTATATTATCATATAACATACAGGGTAATTGCCTATGTAAAAAATATTTATTTAGATTCTACTTAAAATAAGCCCAATACCTGGAGGAAAAACATTTTTCTGTCTATTTTTCACCAAAAAAAACATGAGGTTGTGTGATTTGTTCAAAAACTATTGGAACATTTATTAGCACTGTCAACTCAGCAGTGACATCGCACACTGGGAAATCCCATTGCATTACTAGATATGAGTTGATGATAAAATTCAGTCCATGATGTCACGTGTACCAGCCAATCAAATCAGTGATAAGTATGGGATCTGGGTGAAATCATCTGTTCACACAACAAACATGTGGAATATATTTACTTAACCATTAGCAATGATCCATTGTCCATCATCTGTCCATTAGACAGGCACATTTTTACAATGTTAGACCTATAATTTAAGAAATTAAAGATATAGTAATATATACTTGAATTAATAAAATCACATCTAAATAATCAGATATTCTTATTTGCAAATGTTCATTTTTTATATATTCATATTATTGTGCATGTTTAATGACAATTTTAGACTCTGATAACATCATTTAACCCCTATCTAAAGCTGAGCCCCAAGACTTTGTTCTCTATTTATGTAATATTTATAATACCAACAATCCTATTATATGTATTTATAGGTAATTTCATACTAGTAGCTATGGGAAAGTTATTTTACCTGATTTATGCTGGTATAACTTAAATCCAAAATGCACCCATCCAAAAATAACATTTCCTAATTGATTAATGATGAGTATTGATTTTCTGTTCTGTTTGATTTTTAGGCTTGATAATTTGATTTACCATCCAACAAAGCCAGAGGTTGTAGCTGTACTTGACTGGGAGCTGTCAACCCTCGGTGATCCTATTTCTGATTTGGCCACAAACTGTCAGAGCTATTACATCCCACAAGGAATGAGAGTCACTGGAGGTAATGATAGAGTGTCCTCTCGTATATTGTGCTAACAACACTTCATACATTGATGGATAGAACTACTTTTTCACACCAGGGGATATGACCAGTTACAACTTGTTATGACTTGCAATTGTAAGAATGTTGTACTACAAGTCACTGGTGATCGCTGGTTGTCGTGAAAGACCACAGGAGTAAACTTGGTTGTAAGGGTTTGATCCTGCACAAAAAAGTCCCTATGACTAGTGTGGTCAGTAGTGGTCATTGCTGATTGTAAGTTGTCTTTGAGTGGTTGCGGGTTACTATACAACTTTCATACAATGGTCTCATCTAGTTGCAACAGATGATATGTCTCTGTGACAAGCAATATTTCATTTTTTAACCGGTCTCACTTCAATTGCAAGACTGTCACAAGACAGTACCTGTACCTGTGGTACAACAAGTGCAACAAATAGAATGACTAGTGGATGAGTAGTTGTGCTTTGTTTATTGTGATAGTCTTATCCTAATGTGACCACAACTGTTTTATGCCAAAAAGTCACAATCAGTCACACAACCACCAGTTTTCTGCGACTAGTTGGGTTGTAAGTGATTGTGGCTCAAGTGTGACTGGACCTTAGATATAATAATGTGTTAAATTTTACTAACACATGTATGATCTGTGTACTAAGTATTTGTCATATATACGGATGGAATAGGAACATTGCCCTTATATCTAGCCTGAACATACATGCCAATGCAATGTTTTGTTACTGTTAGGGTGTTTTATATATATATATATATATATATATATATATATATATATATATATATATATTGGTTTTATTTAAATTCTGTATCACATATTTTATGTTTTCAAGGACTCATGGGTCTCAACTTTGAGAAGGAAGGAATACCAAGTGAGCAAGCGTACATAGATGAATACACGAAAAGAATGGGTGGGGCACAGATTCACAACTGGGACTTTTATATGAGTTTTATATTCTTCCGTCTGGCAGCAATTCTCCAAGGAGTATACAAGAGGGCCTTGCAAGGTAGGTGATTTTTGTATCCACCAAAACGAAGTTTTGCGGGTACTATGTTTTTGACTGTGTTATGCCGCCGCCGCCGCCTCGTTCGTTTCCAGAGAACTCCTCTGAGACTACTGGACGGATTTTTACTTACACAAATTATTGGGTCACATGTGAACTGTTGCCTAACCAAGTGGCCTTGACCTCTGACATTTCCTCTCTGCCCAGCGTCCGTTTATGGGTCTGTTTCCACACATAAACCCACATATCTTGGGAACCGTTTGACCGATCAGGAAAATTTTTTTATACAAATGTAGCCCTTGGAAAGCTTTATAACATACATAAAAAAGGTGGCGCCACCTGCAACCATGTTTGCACAGTGTCCATCTGTTCATCTGCCTTGGGTTAAAATCACTCATATCCCTGCAGTCCTTTGACTAATTCACCTAAAATTGGGCGTGCGTATACATTCTAGATAGCTTTCTTGATTTTATGACAGGTGGCGCCACCTACATTCACATTAACGCTGCAGACATCCAAGCTCATATCTCGGGAACCATTTGACCAATCAGGAAAAAAATTTTACACAAATGTAGCCCTTGGATAGCTTTGTAACATACAGTCGCGACTTGATATTCCGACCCTTAACAATCCGAAAACCTTGCAATCCAAAGGTATTTTGTTAAAAACGAACGGGACCCATAGAAATTAGCCTTGACAAACCGACAGCCTTGGATTCCGACTCCGACATGACATTTCCCGACACAAACAAGGATACCGACGTATATTTTCTGACTTGACAATCCGACTGGTATAAGGTCCTTTGATGTCAGTCGTCGGCCTCGTGCACACGGCACTCTGATCAATTAGCCATGAAATCCAGCGATGCATATTGTTCTAACCGTACACTAGAGCCAATTATTGATTCAGTTTGGCTCACTAATTAAGTCAGTTTGGATCCGTATGTAGCAGACATGAACTTCTCCACACGCGGAGGTGGAGAACAAGGTTGGGGACCTTATCAAGGCACTCAACAGCGCTGACCACGTGACCGCGGAGGAATACCTCGCATTGGACAAAATGGAGCCCATGGAGGCAATGCCAACGGCCGCTGATATTGTGTCAATGGTGAAAAAAGACGGAGGCGACAGTGACAACGAGTCTGAGGGAGAAGAAGATCCTCCTAAACTAATAACTCCCAGAGACGATTGGGGGAATGGAAACAGGGCTACGGTATATGGAGGAACAGGGCTTCGCTGCAGAGGACGTTGATGCCGACCGCGGACTTCTTGGAAAAGTCTGTGAAAACCAAAATAAAAGAACCAGATACCAGACAGATATGCTTACATTCTTTAGACGTGCATGAACTCAGTAGATCAACCGCTTGTTCATTTATTATATACATTTAGTTAACGTTTGTTCAGAAATATAATCATGGCTCATAATGAAAGAATCTGCACAGGTCTTCCTGATGAGCGTTTATATATAGACATGTATACAAGAAAAAAAAACAGTACTCCATGACGGATGTTTTATTTTTTATTCACATAAATCATAACTATATATATATGTAGTTTATTATAACAAAATATTTAATGAATACTAACAAGTCCTCCTCCAAACATTTACATCACATTGTATCTTAACTCTCCGTAATCTTTATTGATTTGACAATCCGACAGCCTTGCAATCCAACATAAATTAGGGTATTACATTTAGTGTCGGATTATCAAGTCACGACTGTATATAAAAATGGTGGTGCCACCTGCAGCCATTTTTGCATAGCGTCCATCTGTTTGTCTGCCTTGGGTTAAAATCACTCATATCTCTGCAGTGGTTTGACCAAATCACCTGAAATTCGGCATGCGTATACATCCCGCAAAGCTTTCTTGATTTAATGACAGGTGGCGCCACCTACATTCAAGTTCATGCTGCAGACATTAATGCTTATATCTCTGGAACAGTTTGACCAATCAGGAAAAAAAAATTACACAGATGTAGCCCTTGGATATCTTTATAAAGTACACAAAAATGATGGCGCCACCTGCAGCAATTTTTGCACAGCGTCCATCTGTTTGTCTGCCTTGGGTTAAAATCACTCATATCTCTGCAGTGGTTTGACTTTTCCACCTGAAATTTTGCATGTGTATACATCTTGGATAGTTTCTCAATCAAATTACAGGTGGCGCCACCTACAATCATGTTTACGTTGCACAGATCCATTCTAATATGTAACACATGTAACTCTATTTCCCCTTGCCACTCAATCAATGCCTCACTTCAACCGTCCTACTCTGATTTTGGCGGATACACATAGTCGCTTGTCGACTACCCGTATTCTAGTTGGAATTACATTCATCTGTGAGTATATGTAGGACTAGTTTTGTATATTTTTAGCTCAGCTGACTTAAAGTCATCTGAGCTACAGAAATCAGTCTTTGTCTGTTCACTGGATATCAGTCTGTCTGTTAAAAGAGCACAAATTGCAACCAATAGACCTAGAAACTTCTAACTGAAAACCCATGGAGGTCCATAAAAAATCTCTTAGGAAACCTGAAATTAGGTCATGGTGAACTATGCAAACTATGGTCCAAAAAAGGTGATTCTGGGAGTCAGTGAGTCTGACAGTGCACAAAATGTAACTGCTGGACCTAGGAGCTTCTTTCTGAACACCTATAGAGGTCCATTAAAATCTCTTTGTAAACCTCAAATTGGGTCACTGCATTCTAAATCTTGAGCTATGGGGCTCAAAATTTCCCCCCAGAATAATTTAAAATTTGATACAAAAGCTCCAGCATCTTGATAACTAATGCATTGATTGCCATGATTATTTCCATACATATTCATTGAGTGTTTCATCATTTCCTGAAGACTGGTGTGGCTATCTGTACTTTTTCTAATTTTCATGCATTTTTAGCTCAGCTGACTTAAAGTCTGTCTGATAACAGAGCACTTTTGGAATCCCTTGGACTTACAAATCCAAAATTCGGCAAATTCTCCTATCATACTGAAAATTGGGTCACTAGGGCTTCCTCCATTTGAGATATTAAGAAAAAACGTAAAGTTTTCATTGTTACATAGCAAGACTGCTTATTATCAAAACCACTGTTTTTTAGATAAACAAAAAAGTGAGTGTATGCTGTATTAATGAGGATTTTCTCTGTCAGGAGTTTTTATGCCAGACCATACCAACAAAAATTTTCCCCTAGTGGGCATATCATTGCCCACCATTTTGGCCTCATTCTGGTGCTATCTAGGTCACACTTCTGGTCCAGTTAAGCATATTTTTCATCTGGTGCAACCAGATTGGACGTGTTGAACATGACTCTCGTTTTTATGTCCTCCATTCAGGGTTTAAACAATAGAGTATTGTTTCACAATATTGTGAGTATTCCTTATATTTTCCTTCCGCCCATGGACCATCCCCGGTATTGTTCAGACTGTAGGTCTGTGATACCCATTTTGGTCTCTCATCCCTCTTCTTACAGCTCCCGCTCCCATGCTGTTACTTGTCACAGTCAGTCGAGCCCCTGTTACTTTTTTCAAACTTAGTCTGTTGACAAGTGGGCTATGTTTCAGGCTTGGACCAACACCTGTCACAATTAGGGCCATTCTCCTAGTTCTCCCGTTCATTCTTGGGTGAACCTTTTGGGTGGGGGGGGGGGGTATCTTACTCTGGTCACCGCGACCCTGCGTTTTGCGGTCATCTTCTGTTATTCCATCTTTTGTTTCCACATGTCAACAAACCCCCTGTTGTTCAATTCACCTGTCTACCCCTAAGTCATTATTGGCACTAGCTCGCACATGCCAGACTGCGGGTGACTCAAGGCATCCTAGCAAGTCTACCGCCTTATCCTTGATCATTATATTATCTACTCTTTGTTACTCCTTGTTGACGGACCTAGACTATTGTCTACATCCATTCATGTTACTTCTCTTCCAGATGATTCACAGCAGCTGCCAGTCTTTTCTCCCCAGCGTCTTCTGCCGGGTCTGACTGCGGATCTCACGGATCCTCTGGCTCCCTGATGGTTTTCTTTCAAGCTGTTTCTGTGCATGCTGTTCCAGTGTCAGTGCCAGCTTCTTTTTCAGTTGCAATGCAATTTCAGCCTCGGGTTCAGTCTGATGACGGTTCCAGTTTCCAGTTGATTCACAGGAGCCACCAGTCCTGTCTTCCCAGCACCCTCTGCCTGGTATGTCTGTGCCTCCAGCTCTCTTGGATCCTTTGGCTCCCTGCCTGTTTCCTTTCCAGGCTGTTCCTGTCTGAGCTGTTCCAGTGTCGGTGCCTGCTTCCTTTTCAGTTGCAGCACCATTTCAGCCTCTGGTTCGGTCTGCTGACTGTTACTGTTCCCGGTCCCACAGGCATTTCCAGTGGTTCCTGTGTCTACATCATGCCTGACTGGCAGCCTGCTCCTGTGTTCCGGGATTCTTTCCCTGCTGCTGTCTCTGACCAGTGGTAGGTGGTCTCACATCAGCGCCAGGTGTGTAGGACTGAAGTCCTACCCAACTGTGGCGCAGACCATCCAGGAGTCTTGTATTGACGGGCCTTCCTTTCAGCGGCTCCAGCCTCACACTGCCTCTTCTGCATCGTCAGGTTTTCTTAAACCCTGCCTCACTCTGGACACTGCTTCCGGTCTGCCGGTTTGTATGGAGTTCACGGCCTAAACTGTCCATCTTTTATGGGATCTTCACGTCGCAGTCACTAGGGCCATATATAGTCTATGGGGGCTGCTGTGCCACCTGGCTCCAGCATGGCTTGCCCTTTAGGAACCTTATAGTCCACTTAAGACTACTGTGTGACCAGTGACAATTGGCTGGTGCTCCGTTAGCTGAGGTTCCTTCTGCTCAAGTGACGGCAGAGTCTGAATTACATCACCCTTCGCTGATGGCAGTGCCATATATTACACTTTGGCGCATGTCTCCGCCACTCAGCTGGCTGACATTGAGAGTCTTTGCCAATCGGCTGCTTATCTTCTTAATGCCGCCAGGCAGTTACCAGCCTCCTGTCTGTCTGTCTCTCCGGATCCTTCCGATAAATGCTATCTGGCAAGCGTCCACACATGACTGCGCAGCACTGCAACACTTTCTATGGCATATAGTTGAGAACTGTATTTTGCACCACCATTCCCACTGCTTACATTCCTTATGCTCCTTAAAACCAGAGCTCACAGGTCCAGGCTTGTCAGAGCTGTTTACACATTCTATTGCAAAGCTCAGCCTAGCTTTAGTCCAGGACCTCTCTGCACCCTTCTGGAGCTCTCGCTGTTTCATCCAGGTGGTCGCTTATTTCATATCTTCAGTTTGCGGGTCCAACGTCTATCAGTTCCGCCTTCTGCCATTTGGGATCAGTGTGGCACCGTGGGTATTTACCATGAGTGTCCATACTGTTACTGCCCATCTCTGTTCAACAAGCATATCAGTACTACCGTATCTGGATGATTGGCTTATACATACGGCAGATTCTTCTCACTAATACTACACAGGGCACAGGTTCTTTCCTTACTTTAGAATCGCACACTGGTCTGCATGCTTATTCGACCGACAACACCACTGTGGTGGCCTATATAAACAAGCAGGGCGGTATCCAGTCTCCCTCCTTCAGGAGACCTACTATTTGTTGGACCTCTGTGTCACGCTTTGATCAACACTCAGAGCCTGTCACGTTCCTGGCATTTCGAACGGTCTTGCTGATGCGCTGTCCCGTCTCTGCGTTTCCATTACTCTGCCGATCATTCTTCCACTGGCCATGCTTTAGGAGGTTTTCCATTACCTGGGGACATGAGAGAACGATCTATTTGATTTGCCGTCCCTGCCAGCCCTTGATCTGTCCATGAGGCGGCTACGTCACCCTCGCATCCTTCTCCAGGACCCTCCCGCATCCATCTGGTCTCACCGGTTCCTCAATGCATTTCCGGCCCCTAGTCTGATTCTGCAGGTCCTCTGGCATGTCTCTTGAACAGCTCAGACTGATCTACTCATCTTTCTTCTGTTTCAGACAGTGGCTCCCTGGTTTCCCAGGTGCCACTTGTTCTGTCATGTCCAGCAGTTCTTCTTCCACTCACGATTGCTCTGCTGTTGTCACATCTTTTACGTTGTCCCTCTCGGTCGTACCCTCTCTGTGCATGCTTACTATCATCCGAGGCCTCAAAGAACAAGGCTTTTTCAGCCCGGATGCTGAACTTGCATCAGCTCCCAGTTGATGTAATTCAACCAGGTCTCTATATTCACTCCGTCCATCCCAGAAATCTTTGATTTCTTGGTCTATTTGATTAGTGACAAACAATTGACGTATCCCTTACTCTGCTGTTATCGTGCTGCGCTGTTATCCATATTACGTCCTCTTTGTCACTATCGTGTTCTCCAAAATCCGCTCATGACTGAATTTCTGAAGGGAGTTCCTCTCTGCCCAGCTCATCTCATTCATCTGTTGCGCAATACAGTTTTTCTCCTGGCTCTTGTGTCTGCAGACTGTCAGGGAGAGCATCATGCTCTTATGGCCAATTCCAATTTCAATCCAATTGCGTCCAATGGTTTGTCCACGATTTTTAATGAACCTGTGAGCTAATGCGATGGTGTGGCGTCGTCCGGCGTCCGTCAGCCGTCGGCTGTGGTCCGTCGTCTGTACGTTAACCCATACTATCTTGAAAACGGCAAGAGGTAGCATCACGAAATTTTATGTAAAAAATTAGTCATCCAAAAAACTATATCAGATTTTGTTTATTTTTTTTCTAATTGCATTTTCTTAGATTTTATAGGGGAAAAGCTAAAAAAACTTAAAAAATCTTCTTCTCTGAAACTGTCCAGCCAAATTGTCCAATATTTCACAGAAATGATCCCTGGAACAATCTATCTCAAGTTTGTGCGAATGGTTACAGTTCGGAGATTTTTGGCTGAGTTACAGGAGGTTGAACTTTGTTAACTGTGCAAAAAAGCATATTAAAATTTAAATCTCAGAAACGGCTGGAGCTATCATCACCAAATTTTATGCCAATGTTGGTCACATGAGTCATATCTGAAATTGAGGTATTGGTGGCACCACCTGCATCGGCCTTTTTGTACGGGGTCATCAGTGCCCGTATCACACTGACAGCTACAAATAACTTCTTCTCTGAAACGAAATGGCCAAATTGGTTAATATCGCACAGAAATGATCCTAGGGTAGTGCTATCTGAAGTTTGTTCAAATGGTCTCAGTTCGGTGACTTTTGGCTAAGTTATGGGAAGCTGAATTTAGTCATATGCCATAACAGCCCATTTTAGCTAAGTGGCTACAAAAATCTTCTTCTCAAAAACCACTGGGCCAAATTCTTAAATCTCACACATTAATTATCCTTAGATGTTGATAATTTAAGTTTGTTCAAATGGGTTTGATTCAATGAATTTTGGCTGAGTTATGGGAAGCTGAACTTTGCAATTTTGTTGTATTTTCCCATATGAGTTATAAACCTACAAAACGTTTTTCGACTGATGATGATACTGAGGCCAGTTTGTTTAATATTTTTCAAGAATAATTCCCTGAACCATTCTTATAATAATTGTCTTTTATGGTTCCAAAACATGAATTTGGCTGAATTATAAAGATTGAATTGAGTCATTTTACCAAATATGTTAGCTGTGTGAAGCAGATACATCTAGCCTAGCACCAGTTTATCAGCATCCATTACATAATGCTTCTAGACATTTAGATTTCAGGTTATCTATGGAAAATATTGACAAGAATGTTTTTAAAAGCAATTAAAAAATGTAGATTTATGATATTACATATCATCTGTACACTAACTCATAATTTCTCAGGAATAGCAGGAGCTACCATCCCCAAATGTTATGCAATTATCTGTCACATATCAAATGTTGATGGATTCATCTTATTTTTGCTATCTGCATTTACTCAGATTTTACAAGGAAAAAGCTGAAAAAAACTTGTAAAAGTCTTCTTCTTGTAAACAGTCCAGCCAAATTGTCCAAATTTTACAGAAATGATCCCAGAGGCGAGCCCTCTCAAGTTTGTTCAAATGGTTTGTGTTGGATAAATTTTAGCAGAGTTACATAACAGGCCAAGATTGTGTACGTTTCTTGAATAGGTTGAGAAACTGCCAACTGTTTCAGATTTTGCAACAGATCAAGAGTTCATTCAGTGCAGCCAAATATAGGTCAACAGTTCAGTCAGTGCAGCCAAGCACAAGGCAAGTGATCACCTCATGGGCAGCATGTGATCATCTCATGGGTAGCATGTGATCACCTCATGAGTATCATGTGATTACCTCATGGGTGTCATGCCCCTCAGGGCTGCATATGGAGCCAATCTGTGAGCTTATGCAATTGTGTGGCTACTATTTCAGATTTGGCAAAAGGCAAAAGGTCAGCCTGGATTTATTTATAGCTTTGGCAGACTGCCAACTGTTTCAGATTATGCAACAGGTCAAGAGTTCACTCAGTGCAGCCAGGTACAGGTAAAAAATTCACTCAGTCTAGCCAGGTGCAGGTCAAGAGTTCACTCAGTGCAGTAGCCTGAGCCAGTAATTTGTCACAGTACACTCGGGGCAACAGCCTTTCTCACCTAAGCCTGGACAGCCCCGTGCATCAGACTCAAGGTAAGTTTGATGTATTGGCCTGATATTCTGACCTGTCTATGTGTTTTCATGGCTTTCTCGTTCACAAGACAGGTGTCGCCATCTACAATGACTTTTGCAAAGTGTATTTGCCTGCTTAATTCTACTGAAGAATTTGATATATTAGCCTGAAATTGGGCATATGTGTACATGTCAAATAGCTTTGTTGTATACAAGACTGGTGGTGCCACCTACAATAATTTTTGTGTTGTGTGCACCCATGCCAGAATTTCAGCAGTGATGTTTGTGTATTGTTTCTTGTTCAAAATGTTTAGTACTTGCATTGTTCATATATATGAAAAGTAGTGGTTCAGCACTGAAGCGTTATACCTGGTGTATATCCATATGCACAGGTTCGCATTAGGCTTGTAGGCCTTGTTTAAAGTAAGTAGCATACATAAAAATTAATACCGTAATTTTGTCCAGCTTTGGCCATGGCATGTTTTTTCCCTGTATGCAATGTTGATATAATTTTCACAGCATGTATACATAAGGATCAATGTTTTAAAATCTAAAATTTCAAAGAAATTGATTGAAAAGAGTAGCTTTTATTACTGGTTTTAGACACCATGTCAAGTATTGATTACATCAGGCCAACTCAGTTTAACAATGGTGTGTAGTGAGTGATGGGGCCCTTACCTATGTAAGGTATTCACTCCACACTTCAGGCAGCTGAGCTTAGCTTGGCTCCCTCTTGGTCCAGCTAAGCTTTGCTTCCCAACTGCAACCCCCACCCCTTGTCCCACAGACAGGATGCTTTAGCTAGATGAATATTTACTATTTCCTATTTAATTCAGTCTTATTCTTTACTTTTGCTACATTATGGATTGTGTATTGTATCACAAGGGGTTAATATGATTAAATTACACATTAAAATTCATCCAAAAAGTGATATATTGCTATAAAAGAGTGGAGTATTCCATTAATATTTCTTGCCATGCATACCACTAGTACACTCAATCAAGAATTTAGGCAAACTTCCCTGAAATTTTATCTTTAGCTCATTTGGCCATATCTTGAAACTGTATTTAGAATTATTAATTACATTTACAAATTTATTTTTATCAGATATACCCTTTGGTATAACACTTTTTCTCCCTTATTGCATGATAAAAAGGTTTCAGGCCACAATTTTCATATATTACAGAGAACAATATATATACATTTGATTTAGTTTATGCTCATTTGAAAATGTACAATTCTAATTTTTTTACAGCATTTTATTTCAGTTAATGAATTAATGTGTATTAATATACAACAGCTTTTCTCCACTTTCTTCCTTATTCTATAGTTTATAGGGTTTTATATATCCCCAGTTGGTATTTTAAACATATTACTTTCACATATTTGAAATACAGATAGTTTTACAAAATTTGATCATGAGAGGCTCCTACATCTTTGATGTAGTCCATAAAAGTGCACATGTAGTATTTGTCTTGCATTCATATATATATATATAGTATTTGATAAGCACCAAATAGCAAGGCCATTTCCTTTTAGTTTTTCAAATACATATGTAAAAAATAGAAATAAGTACATTTTCAAAATGCTAGAATTTTACAAAGTTCAGCTGAATGCCGTGACCCATGGTCCCCTTGTTTTTCTCTTTCTGAGCCTTTAAAATTCAACAGTCTGGATGATAACAGTGCACAAACCATAACCATTAGACCTAGAAACTTTTAATTGTACATAAAGGGAAGTCCCAGGCAAAACTCTTCAGAAACTTGAAATTAGATAATGGTGACCAACCTTCTGCGAAACATGATTTTGAGTACCCAGAGAGTCAGATGGGGCACAGCTTGTATCCATGTGGCCTACAATCGTCTAATTTGACCTTCAGGGAGGTCCGGGGTAAATGTCCATGGAAATATGATATTAAGTCACTTTGACATATTCTGCAAGCTATAGGAAATCTGAAAGTCAGGTGGGCTCAAATTGTATCTGTAAGGCCTACAATCTTCTAATGTATAATCCAGGGAAGTTGTGGTTAAATTTACTTGGACCAGGAAATTAGGTCATGATGATCTATATTCTCTAAGTGACTGGCCAGAAATGTGATTTTGAACAACCAGACAGTCAGACAGGACACAAATTGTAACTGTTAACCCTAGAATCTGATAACATTACATCCAAGGAAGTTCTTGCCAAATCTCCTTTAAAACCTGAAAGTTGGTCATGTTGACCTATATTCTGCAAGCAACTGGACAAAAATATGTTTATGAACACCTAGACATGGCACAAACTTTACTGTTGGACCTCGAACTTTCTAATATGACATCCTGAGAGGTCCTTGGCAAGTCTCCTTTGAATCCTGAAATAAGGTCACTGTGACCTATATTCTCATAAGCTATGAGCAGGAAACCTAATTTGTGCACCCAGAAAGTCAGACAGGTCTCAACTATTGGCTCTAGAAATGTCTTTCTTAATATAAAGTGAGGTCATTGTAATGTCTCCTTTGACATCCAAAATAAGGTCACTGGGACCTGTATTCTGTGAGCTGTGTGAAACAACGTGATTTGAGTACCCTATATGTAAGCATAACTTGGGAGTTCCTAGTAAACTCTGCTTGCTGTTACCTTTTTATAAAGCCTATTGGCGAAAAAAAAACATTAAGTAGAGCACACTGGCAGTCATTTTACCAATTGATCAATATAGTACCCTATATGTAAGCATAACTTGGGAGTTCCTAGTAAACTCTGCTTGCTGTTACCTTTTTATAAAGCCTATTGGCGAAAAAAAAACATTAAGTAGAGCACACTGGCAGTCATTTTACCAATTGATCAATATTCTTTAACAAATTTTTTTTTTACCAAATCATAATATCAATAATTAAATACATGCATCACCTGTATACATGTCAAATTCAGCTAAGCATCATAACCCAAAATTTTGCAGACACTATGTTTTCATGCATGTTATGCCACTGCAGCTGCATTCATTTCCACAAAACTCCAATGAGACCCTTGGACCAATCTTTCTGAAATCCTGGCATAGTTATTTGCTCACCTATGTAGTTGTACATAACAAAGACTGGTGGCGGTGCCTGCAATATTATTTGTGCAGTATAAATCTGGGTGTCCTTGAGATAACAACCCATATCTCAGGAGTGGTTCAATGTATTGAGCTGAAATTTTTCATGTCCATAAATGTTGGATCTCTCCATTACTCGAGACTGATGGTGCAATGTGCACCATTATTTTTGTGTGGTGTCTATCCGTATGTTTGCTTTTGGTGAAAATTGCTAATATCTCAGGAATGGTTCAGTGTATTTGTCTGAAATTTGGCATGTCAATCTATCTTGGAGAGTAAATGCTTAGACCAGACAGTTTGTGCCTTTTTCATAAAATGAATTAATTCCCTTTTCTCAGGAGTTATTTGCTGAATTCGCCTGAAATTGTGCAGGTATATAGATCTTTGATACCTCCATTTATGTACTAAAGACTGGTAGTGCAATCTGCATCTGTGTGTTTGCTTTGGGTGGAAATTGCTCATAATATCTAAAGAGTGGTTCAATTTATTGGTCTGAAATTTAGCATGTCCATCCATCTCGGAGAGTTTTCTTATAGACCAGACAGGTGGTGCCACCTACCTTCCATTTTCATAGAATACATTGATGCCATATCCTTAGGAGTGGTTTGCAGTATTGGCCTGAAATGTGCATGTCCATAGATCTTGGATACCACCATCTGACATTCAAGACTGGTTACCCAATCTGCAATTCTTTTCCACATGGCGTCCTTCCATCCATTTACTTTGGGTAAAAATTTCTCATATTTCAGGAGTAGACAGATGTATCAGCCTGAAATTTTGCATGTTTATCTGTCTTGGATAGCTTTGGTTTAGACGAGACAGGTGGCTCCACCTGCTATTGTTTTTATAGGATACATTGATGCACTTTTCAATCGTAGTGGATTGGTGTCTTGGCCTAAAAATATGTGTGTATCCATCTGTGTGTATCCATGGTGTATCCATCTGTAGATCTGTTTATGGTGAAAATTGCACATAAATGAGGAGTGATGCCACAAACTTGGAGTTAAGTCATGTCAGGAACATTCAATGCCTACATTAATCATGCCTCTGTGATTTGGCAGATACATGTAGTCGACTGCCCATATTCAAGTTTATAATCAAATTTGATACACATTGTTTCAACAAAGTTTTAAGGACAAGTAAAAAACATTAGGTGACATTGACCCTGACCAATTAAAGCCTGTAAAATGTAAGCCTGTGTATGCCTCAGAGGATGTTGGCCTATTTTAAAGGGGCCTGGAATGCCGAGTCAAGGGATACTGTGGCATCTCCTGGTGCCAGAAATTCTAATATGACTGGTATTTAAATAATGGCATGCAAATAGTCATTAATTACCTTAATTTTCTGTGTCATCGCTTAAACATTTCATCAGTGTATGTTGCTCATTCTGTGGATTCTGTGGTTATCTTCAAATAATAAGAGTTATAATCTGCAATATTCACAAAAGGCAAATGATAGCTTTAAAATTTCTTTCATGTGTAAGACACCCAGGGGAACAGTGTTTGCAGCGTGTTTATTGATATTGCAAGTATACCAATATTAGTGGATATTGGGTTTAAAGTCAACAGGCAAGAAATTGTTATTATAAAGAGTAACAGATGCTTAATTTTACCTGTAATTCAGTGATTGATGTTGTGAATAAATCTGAAAATTAAAAAAAAATAATAAATTCCCATTTTTTCTTTTGTTCTTTCTTGTTAATTTTTGCATGTATATTAATATCCTTGGAAAATGCTGTCTTTGTACCACCCATGAAGGTATAATCCATATAGTAATATACTTGTATTACTTTTATAGTAAGATCATGAAAATGTAACCCTTGCAATTTAGGTGGCCATTTGATCAAGTGACCAAGGGAAGAAAGTGGAAATCATTTACCTGTTTAACAAGTCTGAATTCTGAGCTATAACTAGAGTTTTTATTTATTCTTAATGATATATTAAACTTTGAAATATGTATGATTGATTATTTGAATATTTACCAATATTTTCCCATATGAAGTGTAAGTTGACCATCTGTGTCATAGCTGTAAAAATGTCACCATTAATCTTTATTTGCCTACTGAAATGGCCATATTGGGCATATTAGTGGCTGCCAGGGTAGCTGTGCACACTGGAGATGTATTAACAAATTAATGCAGAAAACCCACTGTAAATAATCCAGTGCCCAGCAGAGATATTGAGGTACATGTGTATATGCATGAAAAATCACTCATAGGGTTTTGTAACTGCAGTGTTTCCATGTGTTCATCAGTATATATGTGTGAAAATCACCACAGGAGCCATTTTCCCGCATAGGGTCTGCATGAACACAGAGATGGGGATAAAATGACATAAATTCACCTTCTGGATCCACTGTTCAAATTTATACATCTGCCAGTTCATGCATATTCGCATATACTGTGGTTGCCTTTATATCGGCGGGGCTGAATTTTCGCAGTTTTTATATTTTTAAAAGTTTCACGGGGTTCCTTTTTCGCGCTCTAGCAGTGTATTTCATTATCAAAAATAATTTCATTAACCAGTGATTTCACTATTATCTAGGTCTACTATTTCTCTGTCCGAATCTCGCATGTTTGAACATTCACAGACCGCTGAGCCGACGCCTACTGGAAGCATTGACCCTGCTGTCTGTAATTAGTTCAGGTATGTTTTTAAGGTATGTCGAGAAACCAACCTGTACCGTTAAATCTCCACTTAAAACCGCGGTTTAATCAAGAAATTCAAAATCTTGAAATCGGGTTGATTTCCTGAAAGCACTGTGCGGTTTATACTAGAAGGGTTTCCTGAATATCTTCCTGACAGACATCGTTTTTGGGCCGGCGAGTGGGCGATAATATCGCAACTTTCGAAGGCCGTTCTTAGCAGCAGTCTCGCATGCATGGCAGCCGTGTGTAAATGTGTTATTTACGATTATTTGTTATTTATAGATTAAATATTGCTGATTAGTTTTCGTGTGATATATAACTTGTTATAAAATCTTGGTAATTGTCACCAAATAATATGTTTACAACAACCCTGCTGTAATATACAGCGGCCCACTTCGTTGGGCATGGTCAAGCAAAATTGAAATAAAAGCCTACTTTAAACCCATTTGCGGCATTATTTAGCAATGATTATTTGTTTCAAACGTAAAATGAATAAAAGGCTGACATCGTAAAGAGTCACACAATGGCAGACGATCGTTTTAAAATCAAGTTTGAGTGCCGCCATGTGCTGAAACGCCCTGGTATTCTGCCAAGAATATTTTGAACGGCTGTACGCTGTGGGTGGTAAACAGAACAGCCACCTATTTCGTCCCATCGTGCCTTGCGCGATCAGTGCCTTGACAAAATGGCTCCCCACACGGAAACTTTCTTCAGGAGAAAACTTGCTTACCCGGACTGGCCACTTTAATTTTACCTTAAAATCACTCGTTTTCGAGCGTCATGTTTCCTATACGTGTGTATCTCGACAAGGTAACTTCAGTTACTTTGATATTTAGTTAAGTAGACCAGCGATGTTTTCAAACGCACCAGCAAATTGTGACATGGAGCGATGTCAACGTACGATGTGACGATGATAATACCGAAGTAACCGGTATGAAAATGATTTGAATCTTCCGGGTAATTCCAGAAAATGGAATTTTCATCAAAAATTAAGATTTCAAAATATTACTTTTAGAATTAAAATATACAGTGACTTGAAATGGATCAGCAGAATATTTTTTTTCCAAAATATAATGACAAATCGGTAGTAAACAAGAATACGGCACGGAATATAAAATCTGTGTAAACAGGCAGAGGTTCATCGGCCCTTACGTCTTCCCAAACTTCATGCTTGAGTGACCCTGCAAAAAAAGTGTTATGATGTGTTTAAATAATATGCCCAAGGAATTTTAATGTGGACAGGAATGGCCGAGTCGCAACCTACGCCTGTTCATTTCTAGATGATAGCTTGATTGTGTCTTTTGTCAAATCATTCCGTAGCAAAAGTTGGTGCGGTTTTAAAGGGGGGTTCTTAGTATTTGAGCCTCTCGCAGTGTCTCACCTGGAATTTCGGCGAAGTCTGGGTGCGGTTTTAATCGGAAGTGCGGTTTTAAGTGGAGATTTTACGGTAACTACAAAACCGTATATTAAGTTTGTTTAGGGAAACTGTCTTGACAAGAGTATCTTACTCCTGTTAATTAATTCGAGTCGTAATCACCTGCTCAACCAACAAGGGACCCCTGTAGGTTGCCCACTTGTTTCACTGTCAAAGGCAGGGATGTGCCCAGAATAAGTTGAGTGCTGTTAATGTTGCTAATTAATTCCATATAGGTGGAAGAAGGAACCGTATTCAGTTTCTCACAGTTAAAATCTAAAGCAAAACAATATTCCACTGTTTTACTGCAATTTGATGCCAAAATGAACTGTGATCTTTCAAATATATTGAAAATTCACGGCATCACTAGCCAATCATACATCGTTTGGCGCGTCATGATTTCAATGTGAAAGAGTACCTTCTACTCTATTCATTTTAAGCGGCACTTGATGTCATCTAACTTGGCACACATACACGTAATTTTTAAATATTACTGCCCAGTTGGACTCTTTCCAGTAATGTACCAGGGGACAGAAAAAAACTGCCAGGCGCGTCCGCCGGCGTTAGCACGCACCTGCAAAGGGTCATGGTTTTTGCATCTAAGCCAACCGATATTATTTTAAATGGGCCCTGTCATTCTCCCTGAATCATTTAACGTATATGCACCAGGCTCGATGGACATCACTATGTAGCTGAAGATAAATCTCAACTGTCGCAAACTATCGGCAGCTTCTGAAATTAATGATCGTGGTCTGGTATATATGCATTCAAAACTGCGTGGTTTCAATTTCGCAGTCAGAGAGCGACCGCGAATATCGCGAATTTGAAACCACCACAGATAAGAAGACAACCACAGTATATGCCGGCCACGCTGGCTGCAGCGGTCTGACTTTTTCAGGATTTTGTGGGCCAAAAAAAATTCTCTGCGGAGCACATGTTATGGACACATGGAAACACAGCATTAGTCATGCAAAATGAAATATTTATAGGTAGCACTTTTTCATTGTCTGATTAGCAGGGATGGTTGTTATAGCAGGGTGGTGGTCAGGCAAGGTTTCACTCTGTCTGGAGTCCATCACATTGGGATGTCATCTTTATGTCAGCGCAAACTCTCTAGAATTTGTGTTATGTTCCCTCTTGTTCATTTCTTAATAAAGAGGACTAAGAGATAAAAGCCAAATTTTATTGATTCAGTTTCAAGTCCAGTGCACTTACCAGTATTGATATTAGGTGTATAGATGTTAATCTTTAATAGCCTTCCAGCTTCTAGATCACTGGTACACTTTATGACATAGCGTCACCTGACGTTTAAGTCATCAGATATTTTTTTTTTTTACTTCTATTAAACAGAAAATATTGTCTGTTTTGATATTTCTACTAACTTAATGAATTTCATTGATGTCAGCCTGTATTCTACAGTGAATTTGTATTCAGTTTTTGTGTTTTATCAAAATTAAAGATTTCATGAAACTCATGAAAAGGTATCTCATATGAGTTTGATTCTGGGCAAAAGCTGTGCATATTTAATGAGGTCAGAAGTGACCAGGTTTCTTTATGTTGTCACTCTGGTATCTTAACAAGATTTGATGAATTTAAAGAAAACTCACCATGAATGTTTACCAATAAATATCTCACTTAAGATCACGTCTTTGCAAATTCTGTGCATATTTAATCAGGTCAGAGGTCACAAGATTATGCACTCTACCTGTACTCTTGTAATATTTGCTTGAAACATTTTTTAAACAGTGCAATAATTAATTTTCAATATGCCATGTTTTAACTTTTATGTGATAAGAAATTCCATTAAAGTACAAATCTTCACAGTTTGGACAAAGGCAGTTGACAATAAATTTTGGGAGGGGGGTAAGGTCAAAATGAGTCCAGTAGATTTCAGGAAGCCCAGTGTGAGTACATGTAAGTCACCTGATGAGCACAATAGGGTCACACATCTTTATCATTACCTGAAGGTAAGCTTGAATATCACTTTGAATTTACAGAATATATGGTCACTGTTTTGCCCAGTGCACTCAGTAATGAGGTTATCTCAAACCTCTACTTGTGATAACAACCCCTGATTCACAGAGAGAGGACTAATATTGGGATGATGGCCATGGAGGCTATCCAGGGCAGTATGAGAAAAAGTTGTAAAACTTTTCACTGATATACCAGAACTAATACTTTTTGTATACCCTTCTTTGGATGGTATCATTCATTTTCGATTTGCAATATGCTTGAATGGAATGGATGTTTTCCTGTATAAAAATAATACATATTTTTATTAGAAAGGAAATCAGTCTCCATAAATAAGGCCAACAATAATATTCAAACATTAAATTCAGCAGACTGACTTGATACATTTAAGCATGTCCCATTCAAACGTACTTCAGTAATGGGACTGCAGTCTGCTCAGTCCTACAGTAAATAAGACTTTCTTATTCTTTTCAATTATTTTTCTTTTACAAATTACTGCATTTTATACAACATTTTTAGCTCAGAAAATAACTCTAATGACACTAGGTTACAGAAATCTTAATTGAAAAATCGATGGTCTCCCTGACCAAAGTGGACTGCAGGTGTTTCTTTGCTTCTAGGAATTGTAATATTTGTGAAACAATAAAGTATGGTGTATATGAAGATGTATTGTCTGGATAAAAACAGTACATTTGTCAAAGCATCCATAGGAAACCCTTTTGAGCGAACCTGTGAGCTTATGCGATAGTGCGGCGTCGTACGTCGTGTGTCGTGCATCGTACATTGTGCATCGTCTGTACGTTAACCATAGCTATCTCAAAAATGACTGGAGCTAGCATCACCAAATTTTTTACAAATAATCAGTCATCTGAAAAACTGTATCGGATTTTATTTATTTTTTTCAAATTGCATTTTCTTAGATTTTATAGGGAAAAAGCTTTAAAAATCTTCTCTGAAACTGTCCAGCAAAATTTTCCAATATTTCACAGAAATGATCCCTGGAACAATTTCTCTCAAGTTTGTTCAAATGGTTCCAGTTAGGAGATTTTTGGCCGAGTTACAGAAGGTTGAACTTAGCCATATGTCCAAAAAAGCACACTAAAATTAAAATCTCAGAAACGGCTAGAGCTATAATCACCAAATTTTATACCAATATTTGTCACATATGTCATATCTGATTTTGAGGTATTGGTGGCGCCACCTACATTGATGTGTTTTTTACAAACGAAAATGTAATTTTAAACTTTTCTAGCTTATACACTGATTTATAATGAAACTGTTAAGCTGATTGGTTTAAACTTTACAAGAATTATTCTATGGTAGGGTTCTGCCAGTTTTATAAGAATAGATTGGGTAAATACAGTTTTAAAAAAACATTGTAGCCAATTGAGAAAGGCTTTCTGTATTTGAAAACAGATTTGACAACATGCTGAGTTTCAGCACCCAGTACAAACGGGTGGGGTCCAGACATCACCATGGCAACTGACCTGGCTCGGGGGGGGGGGGGGGGGGGGTGTCTAGACAATGTGTCTTGATGTCTAGACTCAGTGTCTAGACGTCTAGACACAATGTTTAGATGCAGAATTCACAAATTATTGGAACTATATCTTTCAACTGTTTGAAAAAACTTGGGTTTGCATTTTAAGTGAACCGGGTTTATCATCAGGTCACATGTGATTGCTGCGCCCTCACTTTTGGTTGACCTCTGACTTTTCCTCGCTGCCCAGGGTCCATTGGTGCGTCTGTTTCCACACATAAACCCGCATATCTTGGGAACCGTTTGATTGATCAGGCTAGAAATTTTGCACAAATGTAGCCCTTTGATAGCTTTATAACATACACTAAAAATGGTGGCGCAATCTGCAACCATTTTTGCACAGCGTCCATCTGTTCATCTGCCTTGGGATAATATCACTCATATCTCAGCAGTGGTTTGACTTATCCACCTGAAATTTTGCAGGTTTATACATCCTGGACAGCTTTCTTGATTTTATGACAGGTGGCACCACCTACATTCACGTTTACTCTGCAGTCATCCAAGCTTATATCTCTGGAACCATTTGACCGATTGGGCCAAAATTTTGCATGTGTGTAGATCTCACATAGCTCTTCATCATAGGCAAAACTGGTGGTGCCACCTTCAACCACTTATGCACAGCATCCATCTGTTCATCTGCCTTGGGATAAAATCATTCATATCTCAGCAGTGGTTTGACTTATCCACCTGAAATTTAGCAAATTTATACATCCTGGACAGCTTTCTCAATTAATGACAGGTGGCGCCACCTACATTCACGTTTACTCTGCAGACATCCAAGCTCATATCTCGTGAACTGTTTGACTGATTGGGCCAAAATTTTGCATGTGTATAGATCTCACATAGCTCTTCATCATAGGCAAAACTGGTGGCGCCACCTGCAACCACTTATGCACAGCGTCCATCTGTTCATCTGCCTTGGGATAAAATCACTCATATCTCAGCAGTGGTTTGACATATCCACCTGAAATTTTGCAGGTTTATACATCCTGGAAAGCTTTCTCGATTTTAAGACAGGTGGCACCACCTTCATTCAGGTTTACTCTGCAGACAACCAAGCTCATATCTTGGAAACTGTTTGACTGATTTGGCCAAGATTTTGCTTGTTTATAGATCTCACATAACTCTTCATCATAGGCAAACTGGTGGGGCCACCTGCAACCACTTATGCACAGCGTCCATCAGTTTATCTGCCTTGGGATAAAATCACTCATATCTCAGCAGTGGTTTGACTTATCCACAGGAAATTTTGCAGGTTTATACATCCTGGAAAGGCTTTCTTGATTTTATGACAGGTGGCGCCACCTACATTCCTGTTTACTCTGCAGACATCCAAGCTCTTATCTCGTGAACTGTTTGACCGATGGGGCCAAAATTTTGCTTGTGTATAGATCTCACATAGCTCTTCATCATAAGCAAAACTGGTGGCGCCACCTGCAACCACTTATGAACACCGTCCATCTGTTCATCTGCCTTGGGATAAAATTACTCATATCTCAGCAGTGGTTTGACTTATCCACCTGAAATTTTGCAGGTTTATACATCCTGGACAATTTTCTCGATTTTATGACAGGTATGTGGCACCACCTACATTCATGTTTACGCTGCAGACATCCATGCTAATATGCAACACACCTTACTCTATTCCCCTTGCCACTTAATCCATGCCTCACTTCACCTGTCCCACTCTGATTTCTGCGGATACACGTAGTCGCTTGTCGACTACCCATATTCCAGTTTTAAAATGTCCTAGTCTGAAACTTGCAGATCCGAAATGTCCATTTTGCTAAGGTAGGTATGCAGGACTTAAAAGGATCAATATTAAATTTAAAAAATAAACCCCCATTCATACTCCCAAACTTTGCACAGGTTCCCATTAGGCCTGTAGGCCTTGTTTAAGGTGTATGGTGTTTTCAGTATATGCTGTGATTGGTACTGTCATATATTGTTAACCATGAGGACCTTACTGTTGTCATAAAAAAAAACAACTTTTTTTTATATACATGTAATATATTTGACATTAGATATTTTGTATGCATCTGTTACTATGGTAGGTATTCATTTTGCAAACAAAGCTAATTACCTGAGGTAATTAAGATCTCTAGGTTTTAACATTCAGTTCAGCCACTCTACATTGACAACAGTCATTATACCTCCCTCTCGTTGGTTTGTCTATTACAAGGGAACAAACCATTTAATTGTGAGGTTACTCTGGCTCACCAAATTATGTTTATAATTTAAAGGGTTCTTTCATTGTGAGATAGGTCAATTTCTTTATCCTGAGGGCCATTGGCATTTACTGGTGTGAGGGGATGTCTTTGTTTTAGTGCTTACCTCGCTGTAATGCAACCATAGAGTTGGTTAACCATAGGTCTGTTAGGCCAGACTTTTTTAATTCTTTGGTTTACGAACATGTTTGACAAAAGTGATAGGTAGGAGGTAGGAAAAAAAAAAAAAAAAAAATTGGAACAAACCTGGATACTGGTGTTCGTGAATCCTGTATTGTACAGTTGGGTTATAAAATTCATTTTTAAAAAGGCACTTTATAAACCTATATAAAATATATAAAATAATATATAAAAATCAAAATATTATCATCATCCTCTTGAGTTTTCCACATGAATCATGCATGTGCCATGTTATTTCAAGCCATTCAAATGTCATCGAAGGTAAAATAATGACAAATAAAAGATTAAACAGTATAACTTATATATGATTTCATACACACCTGAAATAAAACTTTAGTCACTGTCCCTGCCAAGTGAACTGCCTATTTTATAAAGTTTTACAAATTAAAGACCAGTCAAATAATTATACAAATACAAAATAATATATTTTTGTCAGATATGCAAGGAGAAAACTAAATATTCACTGCTAGCATGATAGACTGAAGTTTTATTTTTCAGTCGTAAATGACAATATCAATGAGCAACTTGCAGCTATTCGCCTATTGTTTATCAAATGTCAACAACATGGAACTCGAGTTGTTTGATTCATAACCATGACCTTTCCTTTTTGGTGTTGCGCATGTTTGATAGTCCTTTGATTAATACAACAACTGCTAATAAAGTGAGGTTTCCATTGGAGATCACATTGAATGATTATACAACAACTGCTAATAAAGTGAGGTTTCCATTGAAGATCACATTGAATAATTCAACTATTTTAAAAGTTTAAAAAAGTATTAATAATCTTTTAATATTTATTAATAAAGATCTGCATTTCTTACCACGGCCATGACAGTACGTACCGTACTCGGTTTAATATGCCGTCACTTGGCCACTGTCAGTCAGGTACTGCTTTTCGGCATCCATCAGATTAAAGCTTCCAGCTTGGAACAATTAAATGAATCCTTTCAAAGTTTCTGAATTTTAAATGGCTTTGATTTTAGCTTGCTTTTGTTTTGACTATAAAAAATACCCGCAAAGCCTGCGCTTCAACCCACGCCACTAAGACTACAGGTAGTTGGAAATCCTGCAGAAACCCTGAGAATTCCTGGAGTTTTCAAAGAATACATGACGACCTCCTGCAGTACATATAATTTCATCTGTTCAGTAATTTTCTTTTAAGCGTTAAGTTTAAAGTTTTGACAAGTTATAATATTTTTTAAGAGTAAACTTGTGAAACTTAGCCAATTTGCAGTAGGAAATACCGTCTGACTTTGAATGTAATAATTAGTCTTAAGAAGTAAATTTGTTTTATATCCAGCAAGTTATAAACAGTGGCAAGCTTGTAAAGCCGCTATGCAACCAAAATAATTTTCTTTTCTCATTCACATCTATCTAAAACAAATATGTTTAACGAGGTAAATATGACATAAACGCTGCTTTGAAAATGCAACTGTAGTGCAGAAAACGAACTTTGAAAACTCTCCAAGAATTCTCATTTTCCCTGCTGAATCTTTTGACTACTTGATGGCCAATCAATTGCATTTATGGCCCAAGGATACCCTGCTGTGATTGGCTTAAACCCGCCATCTGTCATTACGAAAGTGACCTTATTAGCCAATCATAAGAGTTCTAATGTTTGAGGTGATCTAATACACACGGTCAATAAACATATCATTTGTTAACAACCGTGTTGGATACGGCTATGCAATATAAAAGGAAAAAAAAGCCAAATGCCAATTTTATTTTTTTTTCTGAAATGAGGAAATCGGAGGTCCGCGGGTTCGTAAACCGAAAAAATTAAAAAAGTCTGGCCTTATGTGTAGAACACAGGAATATATTATGAGGATTCTGGTGGAGGTATACATGTAGGCTCAGACTGCATATCTAATTTTAGCCATTGCTGTATATAATTATGTAGATTGTGGGTTATTTATTATCCAGGAATATGATATAACATGAAGGATCAGCTGAAGTTGTGTATCTAATCAACAATCATTATACCTTCAAAGAATGACAATACTGTGTACTGTGAATTATTGGACACATTAAATGGCATTCATTACAAGCCCCCCCCCCCCCCCCCCGCCCTAAATATGCATGCATAATTCAGACACAGTTAATCAGTACCCTAGATAAATTTACTTATTAGTAAGATGCACAGTCCATAAATTTCTCATCATTTTAATGGATGGCTTTATGTACTATTTATAACTTGTGTTTGTTACTGCTTTACTAGTTGCAGACATCAATCTTTTTAATTGAATTATTTATAGTTTTGGGACCGGAGTTAGTTTTAAGGCATGTTATTTAAGAATGTTAAAATTTCATCCATATAATAAGTGAGATAAAAGGGATTCTATTAATGAAACTAGTTTAGTGACAGGACAGACACTCAGTCAAGCGATATGTATATACAAGTGATCGAGTCTGCTCTTGACTGACTGGTCCAAATACATCTCAGCTTAAGTGTACCTGGATGACCTTTTCCCCTCAAGTAATGAATATTGATAAGCCATCCAGATTGCATAATGTTATGATTCCTATGTCCTTGACCAATGTTTAGACACAAAGTCCACATGCAGCGTTGTCTGTACTGATATGACATGAATGGTTGAGTTCATTTGTATGCCAGCTGACATAGGTGAGCGTAGATGCATGTTAATTGCTGTTTACTGATGATACCTGGATTTCTTTTATATTAAGTATATCATAATCTTGTGATTGTGTGTATTGCTGTATACGTGTAAGTCCCCCTAAAGATACATGAAATATCATTAAGAATTTGTAGGGCCAATGTGCTCCAAATATACCCAGTTCTCAGTTACAGAAGAGCATAGGGAGTTTTTAAATGGTGGGTCACAGTGAAACATTTGTTAAGTATTCCAGAAAAGTCTTTTTACAAATTTCTGGAAAGTTGTATGTACAGGCAACTCAGATTGTATGTTTCATGGATAAATTTGGAATAGTGTTATGAGTATCAACAATGGTTATCATGCAGTAATAAATAGTACATAAAAAAGAAAGTAAAAAAAAAAAAAATGGAGAAATTTTGGTCCTTGCATTCATGAGACTTGTTGCTTGTATGTTCCAGGACAAGCAAGTTCAAGTACAGCAGAGCAGGCAGGGTTAATGACCAAAGGAGTGGCTAACATCGGCTGGGAAATCGCTTCTAAAAGTCTGCTACCACCAACAAAAACAGGGGCTCCACAAGTCGGTAACAGCAAGAGACACTTCAGCACTTCAACTGGACAGACCAGTATGGCTGACAGAAATATACCAGGTCTGTTATTATTGTTATTTTTTGTCAGTTGTAGGGTTGTATTGTTAATGTCTAGTCATAATATTTATACACACACGTGTGTGTAATATATTTCAATATTACAAATAAAAGAAATATGTACAGTAAACCCTTCCATGTTGACAGCCATCTTACAATAGCATTACTGTGAATGGACACATGTCGGAGCCAACGGTGGTGCCTTGGTGAGTCAGTTTGTCTTTAGGCAGTGTCTGATGTGACTGTGTGGTCCCACTTTGACATGCAGCATGTGAATTTTTATGATATAATTATCTGGAAAAAAGGAATCCATGACATCATCAGTTCACTCATTGTCAAATTGTACATGAACTTAATCCAGCAGATGCCATAATGTAATTGTTGAAAACCTAATACTCTGTCTGACACAGATGCAAAAAACTCTATCCACATACAAGATCTTGGCTGCTCAAGATCCCAAAAACATGCTAACTCATGGAGAAACATGCTGGACATTGTTTTTGAGGGCCCTAAAAATAGACTAGCAGTGTTAGGTGGGTCTAGATTCTAATCTATGCCAAATCATTGTTTGATTGCAATGAATGCATGCTCCAAACATGTGTTTATTGAACAGGAGATCTCTCCAAATCTAGCATGGTCCAGCACTGCAAGCTACTACTATACCTATAGACAGGGGAAGAACTTGTTTAGATTAGGCCAAAAAAAAAATAAGGTATGGTTCTCAGGCTTTTTTTTTCAGAAAACAGTTCGGGCGGGCGGTATCATATTTTTGACCTTTTTTTGAGTGTTCCGATAAAAATGTCATATGATCAGGGAAAAGCATGAAAATATCAAATTTTTTTTGCTAAACAGGTAAAAACACTACATAAAATGTATTATTTATCTTCTTGAAAGATAAAAATGAAAATAAAAATTGTTGATGCGGGGGGTTAAAATTGACGCTGGCGGTGCCTGAGAACCATACCTTTTATTTATTTTGGCCTTACATTAGAATTGTGCTAAAAAGCAAGGGGAGTCACACTGGTTGCTTGACCTGACACAGTGTAAATACAGAATTTATTGATGTGCGCTCTAGAATTGGTCAGGTTGAGCCAGCTCTTAATTATTTATTAGTGTTCATGTGGCGAATGTCCTTTTGTAACCTGATGGTTTCCTTTGAATTGTTGTCTCGGGGGTAACCTTGTGGTGTGTCACACATATCTTATTAGTCTTCTGTGATGTCTCCCATTAAGGGAAACCCCATGATACTTAGATAAATTATATACTGTGTTACAGGAGCACTGCCGCTGTCAGTAGCTGGACTGGCCCCCAGGGCCCAGGATCTGTACAAGAGGGTAGTACAGTTCATCAAACAATATGTTGAACCTTTTGAGACAGAGATGTTGGAGCATTCAGAGGACCCTACAAAGAAATGGAAAATACATCCCAGAACTGAAGAACTCAAGGTAAAATCAGTCTTAATCTTACCCATGTTAAGTTATCATCCATGTTTAGTTCACATTGGACAAATCTCCTGCTATTACAATAAAAAGACAAGTCATAATATGAACTTTTACTTGCCTCTGTTAGACTATTCACATACAATTTTACTAAACCTTTCCTTTGTTCTTTGGAGTTATTGTTTTGATGATGTGTTAGCTGTGTATGTGCACAGGCAGTAGATGTATGAATTGCAGGAACAAAATTCAAGTAGAATTTGTATTGCATAAAACATATTCAACTCGTGCAGCTTAATGGGTACCACATATTTCTCTCACTGATACAACAACAGGCAATCCTAAAAAAGACATACAAAACCTTCATGGAATTAAATCACATTTATTTAATGGTCTTTTTACTAACTGGTCTTTTAATTGACATGTCCTGAAGTTTTTTTTGTAACTGAACATTATAATTTTTCTGTATAACTAAATTCTGTAACTTGAAATGTTTCATTTATTGCAGGCAAAAGCTAAGGCAGAGGGATTATGGAACTTGTTTTTACCCAAAGAGAGTGACCCAGAATGCAGATTTGGTGCTGGCTTGACAAATGTGGAGTACGCTTATATCTGTGAAGAGATGGGCAAGAGTCCAATATCAGCCGAGGTCTGTCCTTTACAGCTTACAGTTGTTGTCCCTGTTGTCCTTAAAGCACACTGTTGTTGTCCCTGTTGTCCTTACAGCTTACTGTTGTTGCCCCTACTGTCCTTACAGCATACAGTTGTTGTTCCTATTGTCCTTACAGCTTACTGTAGCTTTTTTGTTGTCCTGACAGCTTACTGTTGTTGTCCCTATTATCCTGACAGCCCAATGTTGTTTCCCTGTAGTTGTGACAGCTTATTGTTGTTGTCCCTATTGTCCTGACAGCTTCCTGTTGTTGTCCTTGTTGTCCTAACACTTACTGTTGTTGTCCCTGTTGTCCTTACAGTTGACTGTTGTTGTCCCTGTTGTCCTTGTAGTTTACTGTTAAAGTCCCAATTGTCCTTACAGCTTACTGTTGTCATCCCTGTTGTCTTTTCACTAACTGTTGTTATCCCTGTTGTACTTACACTTACTGTTGTTGTCCCTGATGTTCTTGTAGCTTATTTTTGCTGTCCCTGTTGTCCTCACAACTTACTGTTGTTGTCCCTGCTGTCCTTACTACTTACTGTTGTTGTCCTTCATGTCCTTACAGCTTATTGTTGTTTTCCCTGTTAGTCTTACATCTTACTGCTATTGTCTCTGGGCTACCCCTTTTCCATTTATTTCAGATTGTGGACAAATAATATTAATAATGACATGATATGGGGTTGAACCTCTCAGATACAAATAATGACAGCCTAGGTTTTTTTGTCAATAATAGGGAGATGCTTTTATTATTGTAGTGTGCATAATAGAGACATCCATAATGGAGAGGTGACATGATAGAGATGTGTTCATAATAGAGATGTGTCCATAATAGAGACCTGTCTATAATAGAGAGGTGACATACTAGATTTATGTCCATAATAGAGACATTTCCTTAATAGAGATGTGTCCATAATAGAGATTGTCCAAAATAGAGAAAGGAGCATAATAGATAAATGTTAATGATAGATATGTGCACATTATACTTTTGATAGGAAAGTGCCCGTTTTAAATAGGTGTTCACAATAGAGCATTGTTCATAACAGAGAATCATCCATGAGAGAGATGTGTGCTAATGAAGAGATGTCTCAAATGAGATGTTCCTCCATGTCTTCTTCTTTGCCCTCATATTTTGCAACATTTTGTATTGTCTGATGTTTATATGTAATAAAATCAGCTCCATCTATGAAGTGAGATTGTGATATTCCCTTATTAACATTGATGATATTCTCTGTTTTCCAGGTGTTTAACTGCTCCGCCCCTGATACAGGTAATATGGAGGTTTTGGTACGTTATGGCACAGAGGAACAGAAGAAGAAGTGGCTGTATCCACTGCTGAATGGTGAAATCAGGTCGTGCTTTGGAATGACAGAGCCAGCTGTAAGAACCTGCTTTGTATTGTTACTCTTTTTAAATTCTCTACTCTTCAAGGGTCAGCACCTTTGCCTTAGGCATTTAACTACATACTGAACAGTGATTTAGTATGACAACCAATGTTTTATCTCAGTTGAGTTCA
Source organism: Sipunculus nudus (assembly GCA_026874595.1). NCBI lineage: Eukaryota > Metazoa > Annelida > Sipuncula > Golfingiida > Sipunculidae > Sipunculus > Sipunculus nudus. Next base: position 53,117,519 of record CM049312.1, read on the forward strand.
CTCCTTACACAGTGGGTATACACTTCAGTTATTCCAGATCTCCTTTGTTTTAATCGCTGCTTTGTTTTAGCAAGTTTTTTCGGGGTCTCAACACCAGGGCTGGCACAGGGCCAAGAATCAGACCAACAAGTGTCGCAGGTTTAAAATATGGGAGTTGGATGAACAGTGTGATAGAATGCTCTCATTTGTGTGATTACAATTTCTTGCTCTGTGCCAGCCATAGTGGTAGAACCCAGGGAATCTCACTGTAAAAAGCAGTGGTTAAAAGGGAAAAAATTACATCACTAGTCAGTGATGGCATAAATATTGTCTGACATTATAAGATGGGGAGTGGGAGGCAGGAAAAGTCAAATTAACCCTGGCTTATCAAAGAGAGAAATCTGCTTTAAATTCTGTGTACAAAAGATATATGGTAGCAGCTTCTTGATAAGAATTTAATTGTTTGACAGGTTGCCTCATCTGATGCAACAAACATCCAAGCTTCAATCAGGAGAGAGGGGGATCACTACATCATCAACGGTCATAAGTGGTGGACTTCAGGTATGTCGCTACTTAGACTTTGGACTTAGAGACATGTTGGTCACTATTTTAGAATTTGCAGGGTATTTCAATATGTAGTCTACAACATATGTATTCGTATTAAATTCTGTGAAGAAAACTGGATTCGTTCGAATGGAAGTTGGGGAAAAAAAAGTAAAGTCTGTAAACAAGTTGGTGACTTATTAGATAATTTCTCCTTACAAGGTGCCATGGATCCTGATTGTAAGCTCTGTATTTCTCCTAACTTGGTGCTATGGATCCTCCCTTGTTGTAAGGTCTGTATTTCTCCTTTCCAGGTGACATGGATCCTAGTTGTAAGGTTTGTATTTCTCGTTTCCATATGCAATGGATCACAATTGTAAGCTCTGTATTTCTCCTTTCCAGGTGCCATGGATCCTCGTTGTAAGCTCTGTATTTTCATGGGTAAAACTGATGTGAGCGCTCAGAGACACAGACAACAGAGCATGATCATCGTTCCGATGGATGCACCAGGCGTCAAAATCCTCCGTCCACTGAAGGTGTTTGGTTATGATGATTCACCTCGTAAGTACAGGCTCTCCCAGTCATTGGGCTTACTGTGTTCTCATATTAGGTGGACCACAATGACTAACTAGTGAATAACAGTCAGCCTAATGACTAACTAATGGATCCATTACACCCTTATCATTTCAGTCTTTATGATCGATTTCAAGTTTCACTCTTAAGTAAGTAGTGTAATTATTTATTCCATTTGTGCTCTTTACAAAGGTGTCCTTGACATGATAAAAAAAACAGGTTGCACATAAGGGTTTTACTTATTTTTAAGGAAGACAGCTGAAAATCATTTGTAACATAATGCTTTTGTATTATGGTCTCTGGACATTTTTTGTGTTACTCAGTTCATGATGAGGGATGTTTTTAGAATTCATTTTCCTTGTACACATCGTGACTTCTTTAAGGAATTTTACGGTAACTGTATAGATGGAAACGGCAAGAAAATGGCAAAGTCTAATGCCACTGATGTTGATTTTATCTAGACCTTTTTTCACTTTTTTTCACAGATGGACATGCAGAGGTTCTTTTTGAGAATGTACGAGTACCTGTTGGTAATATACTGCTGGGTGAAGGTCGAGGGTTTGAAATTGCTCAAGGTCGCCTGGGTCCTGGCAGAATCCACCACTGTATGAGACTTATCGGTGTGGCAGAAAGGGCACTTGACCTCATGGTCGACAGGGTAAAAACCCATTTCAGAGTCAGTTACATTACATACATGTAAATTATCACAGATGTTCACCCATAATCACAGTATTATGGTATCCTAGCTATCAATATTGATATCCTAGCTTACAATACAGGTAATTATACCTCAAAAGATTCTGGTACTGTATTATTGTTCATCTGTATTCTGTATATTTACATATATTCATTTTTCACTGATATCACATATATACAAATATGACAGCTGAATCCATGCATATATCTTGAAAAGATAACACCGTAAGGGGTAGAGAAATTGCATAAAAACTGTAATATTGTAAACAATATACAATAACCATGACATCATAATGCACCTGAAAAGCAAGACCATTAATGACTTGGTTACTGGGTTCTTATCACTGGCGCTGATACTGCTGTACATAGACAGTATGTGGTGCTTAATTGCAGGTTCAGAGCAGAGAGGCTTTTGGTAAACCCATTGCTGCCCATGCAACTATCCAACAAGATATAGCAAAGTCCCGTATAGAGATTGAACAGTGCCGTCTTTTGACACTGAAAGCAGCCCACATGATGGATACTGTAGGAAACAAGGTATTTTTGTTCATTTTAGTTATAATGCAGTCTTAAACTGAAATTGAACTTTACAGGTTTATAAAGGTTAGGTTAATATAGCACTCAAAATATGAAGTTGGTTACCTCCACCAAAAAAATTCAACTAAAAAAATTGTTGGTTGCAGATCGAGTATCACTGTTTTACTTCAGTAAACATACATTCTCTACTGAATACCATTTTTGTTCTCTTTGTACATTTTGATAATAAATTTCTGGTTCTTTTATACATTTTGATGATACATTTATTCTTTTTACATTTTGATAATAAATTTCTTATTCTTTTGTACATTTTGACAATGCATTTCTTATTCTTTTGTACATTTTGACAATGCATTTCTTGTTCTTTTGTACATTTTGACAATTCATCTCTTATTCTTTTGTTCATTTTGACAATACATTTTGTCTTTAAGGTTGCTGCAGCAGAAATTGCCATGATCAAGGTGGCAGCACCAGATATGGCGTGTAGGGTGATAGATAGAGCGATCCAGGCGTTTGGTGGTATGGGAGTTTGCCAGGACACACCACTAGCGCTCCTGTACTCTCATGCACGGACACTGCGACTTGCTGACGGACCTGACGAAGTCCACCAGAGGACTGTGGCTAGGCTGGAAATGCGGCAGCACAATCTTGCTAAACTTTGAACACACCATTTTAAAAATTTGTGATTTACAAGTCTGCCTGGTTCCAGAATCTAGTACTGGTATATATGATTGAAATAAACTGAATAATGAATATCAGGTTCATTATGGAGAAACAGAAGTACAGACTAATCTGGTAAATAAAAAATGACAAATTAAAACACTGCATTAATCCATTTTTGAAATTTGCAAAACATTCATACATTGTTTAATGTTTATTAATTTTCTTCTTCATATTATAAACCAAAAGATGTCATGCAATTATATTTTATGTTTATTTACAAAATAAATAAATTTATAGAGCAACAAATTAAAGGTTTGATAAACATGATCTAAGAAGCTTTAACTTCTTATATTAAAACTATTATCAGTACCTGCTACAAATATATATTTTTTATATTAGAAATGTTGGACAGCCATTTAACACTTTTTAAAGTCAACACTTTAAAACTGATGAAAATGTGACATATTATAGGTGTACCGGTATATATACTGTAATTCTGAAGGCAAAGATAATAAATTAATTCTGCACTACCCGCATGTTACAGCCCATCCAAAACTTTTGAGATGGGTATAGGTGCTAAGAAGAGGGTAAATCATGCAGGTCTATGGCTGGCAGTCCAGAGAGAAGCCAGCTGTGCTGTACCAGTGGCTGCCTGGTTTAAAGACCTAGAGAGAGTTATGCTAACATATGTGTATCAGTAAAATCGATTGATGCTGTGATAAATGATGACAGCCAGTGTTATGTAAAGGCTGACATGTGAATACCAGGAGAAATGTTGTGGTGTCAGTGCTTTTAAATACATCCTGCCAAGATAGTTAACTGGTCTCAACACAACTTCATATTGCATCCTGAATTGTCATGACATACTTTCATGCATAAAATGTCAGGATGAGTGAAGTCAATGAAATGTTTACAAATTCTGTTACGCAAGTTGTGAGCAAAAATATTTTTGAATTAAATTTTGTATATTGAACATAGTTTTGGTTTTATTCTTGAGGGTAGGATATATGGTTATTGTAGGAATATAACAAGTTCCACAACAGACTTTTGGTATCACATATTATCCCCAATTAGTTTTGGCATGCATGTATTGGAGAAAATCAGATTTGTGAGCCTTCTTCAATCTTCAAAGTCATCTTCAATGGTGGCTGTACATGGTCTTTATTTACAGTTGATAGAGGATGGTACCTTAGTGGTAAGAATGCAATAGCAGGTGCACAAAGTGGACAGGATTCATTTTCGGGAGGCGGCAGTTGTCCATTCCTCAGTGTCTGACCACATCTTGCCCTTCCTCACAATCATGACTGGCCAAACTCGACATGTCACCTGAATTAGTGACAAGCCACGAGGTCATGTTCCCTCATATGATGACACATGAGCTTCCTCTGCCAACGTCACTTTACATGATGATGAACAAGAGCACCTCTATCGTGTATAATATCCATGTCGTATGACCTCTGACATTATAAATGCATGGATTTTGCTGGAAATCAAACTTAGGTAAGATATTGTATTGATTAATATTTGATATAGGGTATCTGGTGACCTCTTACATCACTGAATTTGTGTGAATATTGTCTATAACTGAACTTGGTTGAGATATCTATTGGTAAGCAGTTATGGTGGGTTTCATGAAAAAGTTATCTCGCTGGCATTTAAAGTTAATGAACTGACAGACAGATGGACTGTGAGTATACCATAATATAGCTTAGGGTCATGATTTCCAGTATATGTAATGGGCTGCTCTGTGTCAAGGTGCCTCATATGATGCCACAAAATGACTGCCTCTGGTATTGAAGATCCTGTATCTGTATTTATATGGTCTGTCGTCACCAAGATATGAGCACATTTTTTTCATTCTGTCCATGATGGATTAGTTTGTACCACAGTAAGAACAAGTATGAACACCAGAAATAACATTAATGGTAAGATGTATCATTTATTTACAGTTCTGCAAAAGATCATAAGGTCCCTTCACTCCAGTGAGTGAATTATTCTGTACAACTGTTGATATAAAAGATGACATTTTTGTACTAGTTCCCTTCTTGAAACATTTGTTTTTACTGAGTTTGTACCGGTTAATTTTGTGGTTCATAAACATGACTTGATACAGATGATGAGATGATGAGTGAACGCTGGCTGGATTCACCAGCTGCTGAAGTCATCCAGGTCTGCTCTGCCTTTTGTCTTCTTCTTGGCTGGCTGGTCAGAGGTACTGGGGTCTGTCGTGGAATGTTTTCTGTTAAATACAAATGTTAACCAACTTCAAAACTTAAAGGTAATAACAGTTCTGTAAACTATAATGAACTGAAAAATCACAAGCTGTAGTTGATGTGATTTATTTCTATACATATAAACATGGGAGTAGGTAGCCATATGGCTACATCTCTCAGTCCTCTGACAACTCTACCACATGGCTACATGTCTCAGTCCTCTAACAACTTTACCACATGGCTACATGTCTCAGTCCTCTGACAACTTTACCACATGGCTACATGTCTCAGTCCTCTAACAACTTTACCACATGGCTACATGTCTCAGTCCTCTAACAACTTTACCACATGGCTACATGTCTCAGTCCTCTAACAACTTTACCACATGGCCATGTGTCTCAATCCTCTGACAACTTTACCAGATGGCTACATGTCTCGGTCCTCTAACAACTCTACCACATGGCCATGTGTCTCAATCCTCTAACAACTTTACCACATGGCTACATGTCTCGGTCCCCTGACAACTCTACCACATGGCCATGTGTCTCAATCCTCTTACAACTTTACCAGATGGCTACATGTCTCAGTCCTCTGAAAACTTTACCAGATGGCTACATGTCTCAGTCCTCTGACAACTTTACCAGATGGCTACATGTCTCAGTCCTCTAACAACTTTACCACATGGCTACATGTCTCAGTCCTCTGACAACTTTACCAGATGGCTACATGTCTCAGTCCTCTGACAACTTTACCACATGGCTACATGTCTCAGTCCTCTGACAACTTTACCACATTGCTACATGTCTCGGTCCGCTGACAACTCTACCACATGGCCATGTGTCTCAATCCTCTGACAACTTTACCAGATGGCTACATGTCTCAGTGCTCTGACAACTTTACCACATGGCTACATGTCTCAGTCCTCTAACAACTTTACCACATGGCTACATGTCTCAGTCCTCTAACAACTTTACCACATGGCTACATGTCTCGGTCCTCTGACAACTCTACCACATGGCCATGTGTCTCAATCCTCTGACAACTTTACCAGATGGCTACATGTCTCAGTCCTCTGACAACTTTACCACATGGCTACATGTCTCAGTCCTCTGACAACTTTACCACATGGCTACATGTCTCAGTCCTCTAACAACTTTACCACATGGCTACATGTCTCGGTCCTCTGACAACTCTACCACATGGCCATGTGTCTCAATCCTCTGACAACTTCACCAGATGGCTACATGTCTCAGTCCTCTGACAACTTTACCACATGGCCATGTGTCTCAATCCTCTAACAACTTTACCACATTGCTACATGTCTCGGTCCTCTGACAACTCTACCACATGGCCATGTGTCTCAATCCTCTGACAACTTTACCAGATGGCTACATGTCTCAGTCCTCTGACAACTTTACCACATGGCCATGTGTCTCAATCCTCTGACAACTTTACCAGATGGCTACATGTCTCAGTCCTCTAACAACTTTACCACATGGCTACATGTCTCGGTCCTCTGACAACTCTACCACATGGCCATGTGTCTCAATCCTCTGACAACTTTACCAGATGGCTACATGTCAGTCCTCTGACAACTTTACTACAAGGCTACTAGCATGCCATCCATAAGGAGTTAAACCCTCCCCCCCCCCCCCCCCCCCCAGTCCTTTCTTGCTACAGAAACTTGGATAATCTCCGGCCCGATGAGCCAGTAGGTCAGGTGTAAAAGCCTAACAGACTTTACATCTCTCAGTCCTCTGACAACTTTACTACATGGCTACATGTCTCAGTCCTCTAAAAGATTTACCACATGGCTAAATGTTTCAGTCCTCTGACAAATTTACCAGTGTGATTGTTTTGGAGTGACAAAGGGTGTATTAGCCCTCTGTTACTTACTGTGCAGCTATGTTGATGAATTTGCCGATTCCTTTTTTGTATTCTCTGGGAGCAGCTGGTTTTGCGTTGATCTTTGATTTGACTTTCAATGCTTGTCTTTCTTTTTCCTGGTCTTCTTCTCTTTCTTTTTTCAGCTGAAAAGAATTGAGGATTCAAGAGATACAAAAAGGCATAAACATCACATAATATGAAATGTCAGTTATCTTAATAAACATTTGTGGATCAAACTTTAAACAGCAGATGTGAACAACTGTGTACACATCAGTGTGTTATGAATTAACTTATTTTTCCAAATGAGAAAAATCAACCAATTGCGTCACCTGAAATCATTAGGCCATAACACTGTTTCAACCTGGTAATAACTGCCTTCCACAAAATCCCAGAAAATAAATATGCAAAAGTTACAAATGAATAGTTCTAGCATGTAAGAAACTACATTAAACATTTTCTGTTTGTGGAGGATCTGATTGTCTCATGACCCGATGTTCATATGCCTCGTGACAGTGGCAGGCGGTGATTCGTGATATACCTCTCTTGACAGTCAGCTGCACTACACTGATTTCCAATGGTTCTGTAAGAGGACTCGTATTTTCATCAAAGTGCTTCTAAAGATTAATCAACAAAATTAAGTTAATTCATTGCCTTCTACACATTTTTTAACACAGCCACATCATGTTTCAGGGAAAGGTCCATTTTTTCCTAGTTCATGCATTTTAACTGACCAAGTGTTCCACAACTTTTTTTTATTAGATTTTTTTTTGCGGAGGTAACAGGCTCAATTTTTTAATGCTTGCTTAACTTAGTACTATGTACATCTGCACAGTTCCAGTTTCAGAATACCTGACTAGGGCTTAAATGCAATTATCCTGGTGTCACTAAAGATTGGTGTAGTGCTGTTTTGCTCCCTGCTGCTGGGTCATTATATGGAGGAACCCCTGAAAGGCGCACACATTTGAGTGAAACACAGCTATTTGAATCAGTCTCCCCAGAGCACTGACATTAGATGGGGGCCGACTGTGAAAAATCTCACCACCCAGGTTGAGATTTGAACTCACAATTGTCCAGCTTTGAGCCTCTACCCTCTTACACCACAGAAGCCATTCTGCAATTTACCTGCTCATCAGCTTCATCATATGGATTAACAAACACCTGGCAGTCTTTGATCTCAATATCCTCCTGAAAGTACACACAAAATGTGTCAGAGAACATGTGCTTCACAATGTCTATACTACAGAGATGTAAACACAAAGATAAGTCAAGGATCTCATAGAACATAAATCAATATGGTGGGCCGATTTGACAACATGAAATATTACTAAATGGTTAAGATGAATAAATAACTTTCTTACTAAATTTATTCATCTAAATGTAATTCATCTTCAACTGTCATGGGTTTTTAGTGTTCCCAGTGCCAAATGTTTGAACCACATAACCTGACACTTTAATATATGTTAATATATATCTTAAATAGTTCAATGTTATTAGAATAATAGAAATAGAAATAATAATATAGAATAGACTTCATTGTTGTTTACAACATGGCCATAAAATCTGTAAGATCACTGTCCTATGAGAGAATGTTTGGAGTGTTGACATCACAAATCAAGAATGCTTACAGGTTGAACAGACAATAACTTGTGGAATGCATGTAGCCAGAAGTTGCAGTTTGCCCACCCCTGAACCAAAAAGATTGAGGGAACCGATTCTTTATCAGTATCTGCATATATTTACCAAACTTGAGGTTCATGAGGATTTCTCTATTCAGATGTAAATTACAGAGCATGAACTTCAATGTCATGGCACCCAGCTAGCACATTTCTCACTCAGAGCAAACAACTGCATGCCATAAAGCTTTCACCATTACCCTAACATGAGTGCAATTCTTTGTATTTATCACTGGAGTTCTGCATTCTATTGAATGCGAGCCTCCATCATTCACTTATTTAACCATTATTCCCAGCTTTATTCATGCAAAAATGGTCACAGATTTATGACTATTCCTTGATGATGTTCCTGGGCCAGATCCACATAAAATCTTATCGATTCTTTATTAGCATATTCCAGAAATGCCCTGATAATTTCATGAGAATCTATTCATGATTGCTTGAATATTGATTTGAACAAACACAAACACACAAATGAGAAATAATGCATACTATAATGTGTGTTTATATGTATTATCTAATATCAAATTTTCCATTTTATTTTACCAAACTCCACTGATAAGACCAGTGTTTACAAAGATATCACAGATATCAGGATCCATGTGAGACAACATACCAATGGCCGGTCTTTTGCATCTGTTTCTACTTTCTCCATCTTGTCGAGTGTTTCTAACCCACCGACAACTCTGCAAAGAAAAACAAACCACAAAGCACTTAACATGGCAGCTGACATCATATAAACTAAATATATAACACAGCACAGTCAAATAATAAAATTATTTCAAAATCTAATTTTACAAATGTGAATCATTTCATCTTAATTTTGTCAAACATTCATAGCAGCTGACATGATCATGGTATAATGCTCGAGTAGGGTAACTATTTCTGGCATTTAATCTCATTCAGATATTTAAATATTCTGCTATCCTGTATTTTTTATGTACAGGCCAGTTATTTATTCAAAACTATAAACAAAATTGTTTTAAGGGTAAAGAAAATCGCTTATAAGCCAATTAATCCAATACTAAACTAGAATATCAGCAGAAGCTGACAAAAGCCCTCAGCCAAAAGAACAGTGTTTAGAGGTGGTAACAGTAACAAGTACTAAATATATGTTCTCACATGGATGTATATCTGTACATGTCTCAGTTATAAATTTAAAATGGAGAGGTATGTACCATGATTCATAACAATCCACCAAATGCTTCCTGAAAATAAGCTTCTAAGTTTTATTCTATTATAAGTTCTATTATAAGCTCTGTGACCTTGAAAAGCAGGTCAAGGTCACCCATCTTCGAACTTGACCAAGATTTTTTCAAAAAACATATTCACCAAAGAAATAAAATTCCTATTGTGAATCCTTTTAGAGATATCCCGCTCACAAGGGCAAAATTGAAAAATCCAAGAAAAATTCATAAAAAATAAGAAATTGTAGGTGGCACCCCAAAACTTGTGCAGCAGTTGCAGACCATCAGTCCCTATGATCATAGTAAGTATTGTGAAAATACACCCAATGGTTCCTGAGAAATAAGCTTCTAAATGTTTTTTCCATAATCAGCTCTAAAATGTAGAAAAATAGGTCAAGGTCCCCCATCTTCGAACTTGACCGAGATTTTGTCAATATACATCTTCACCAAAAAAAAAAAATTCCTACAGTGAATCCTTTCAGAGATATCCCGCTCACAAGCCCAAAGTTGAAAAATCTGATAAAAATTCATTAAAAATCAGAAATTGTAGGTGGCACCACCAAACTTGTGAAGCAGGTACAGACTATCAGTCCCAATAATCATAGTCAGTTTTGTAAAAATCCACCAAATGGTTCCTGAGTAATAAGCATCTAAGTGTTTTTCTATAATCAGCTCTAATATGTAGAAAAATAGGTCAAGGTCACCCATCTTCGAACTTGACCTAGATTTTGTCGATATACATCTTTAACGAGGAAATAAAATTCTGACGGTGAATCCTTTTCAAGATATCCCGCTCACAAGGTAAAAGTTAACGGACGCCGGACGGACGGACGGATGGACAGCTTGGGTGACGACAATAGCCCATCAGCCTAAGGGCTGAGGGCTAAAAAAGGAAGTTGGTCCACATTTGTCCTGAATGTTCTCTGAAACCACATTGCGTATGACACAGTGCTATGCCTTGTTTTAAAGGTTATTGTTCTTGCAGTGATCTTGCCGATATGAGAAGAAACAATTTCTAATGTAGACATCATTTTGAGTGATTTTTGTGTGGTTTTTGAATTGCCTGGATATTACCACTGAAAACAACCGAACTGCCTTCAGCAAGGACTGGAATGCATATACGTTCGGATTAAGGTTTATTGTGCATATGTATAACCCCTGCTGTCAGTGACGGATTTAAGCATGTTTGGCCTAGTCACTGACCCACCTGCATGGTCAGTAAATGTAAAAACGTGACTTTCGAACCCTTGGCACTCATTTCTTCCATCAAGATTTCATAAATTAAACTGTTTCCTTACTTTTAGTGGTTTTTCACCTTATATACATCATTAGACCCTACAAAACACATTATTCCTTACTTTTAGTGGTTTCCCCCTCTCTGATTAAAAAACCCTGGTTACCGGGTTTATCAGCAAGTATAAAATTAAAATGAAGAAAAGTCATCATGATCAATAATCACAACTGTCTGTGTATTACATGAAGTCAAGAGATTACTGTGGAGACCTTAGATCAAAATTATGTAAACTTATTCATATTTACAGTTCTTTATTTGACATTTCTACAAAACTGGTTTGAAAATTTTCTTCATGTTACAATATGGGGACAAGAATACCATGTGAATGATGCACATTTTCATCTTTTATTGCTGCTCTGAAGATACTTGTGTCTAAAGTTATCTATCTGTCACTGTTGATTACTCACCTCCCAAACACTGCATGTTTACCATCTAGATGTTTTGCTGATCTGTAGGTGATGAAGCTGAAACAAGAGAAACATAAACAAATAATCTATCATCATCCTTCACTGAAAGCGTATATATACATGTGCACTATGTGATGTTAATTAATTCTGACGTGAATATGGAAAGACAAGCCCTGTATTTGAGAGTAACTTTAAGACAAACAACAAACAAACACCCTGTATGATGGTGCTGCAGCATGGCCAAAAACAATGACTGGGTCCACCTTAAAGTACAGTCGAGCGAGGGGACACAAGTGTGCAATCAATCAGAGGGCAGTGGAGTGGAAGGACCACGGAAGACAAAAGGTCCATTGAGTTAAAGAAGAGGACCTTAAAATCTTTGTTATTTTAAACTGTTTATGGAACCTGCTTTCTAAAGACCACTCTGCCATAACAGTATAAAAGCCCCGCACTTGCACGGGCTGCTCGTAATTTATTGACTATGAAGAAGTGTCATCCGGCCTGGTTCAGGATTCATTATCCTGCAAGTTATATCTTTGGAACGATATTGATGGAATGGTAATGTGTACTGTGTTTTGTGAATGGCTCCTGTGCAGCTCCAGAAGTAGTATTTGGGACTTTGTGTTTCTCGGACTGAAGACACCCTTAAGCCAAGTATACGGTCATATTAAATATGGGTGTCTCACTTGGACAGTTTTAATGTAACGAAAATGAACCATTGATATTTTTTTAAAATTGTAAATATGATTTTTTGTTATTATAAATATTATTGAGTACTTTTTGAGTCTTTCTTGTGTTCATGTTGCATGCAGAACATGGACAAAATCTTAGTCACACATAACACCTGTGAGTCATGAAGCTCAGCTGATGAGCTGATTTTACATTTTTGTGTACAGTAAGTCAACAGTTTAGGTACAAGATATATAAGAAAAGAAACTGATCAATCATACCTCAGGTCAATTTATAAAATTTTCCTGAATTAATCCATGAGAAGACAGGCCTGAGGAACCAAAATGTGACATTAACTGTTAAAAGTCTGATAATTATTCAATGTACACAAACCAAAAGTGACAAATTGTGCTTAAAATTCAAAGTGAGAATATACTGTTTATCAATAATTGATAACCTTAGCAGAATGCTATAAGTTTTATCTTCTGCATGGCCTAGCCAGAAAACTAAAACTCACTGAAGACAACTGTACAAATATTTACTAAACTAAATAAAGTTAAAAATTATAATTACTTACAACTGTGACTTATTGGTATTAGGTCCTGAGTTTGCCATGCTTAAAATACCCCTGCCAGTGTGAGTGAGATTTGGCTTCAACTCATCCTTAAATGTTTTGCCCCAAATTGATTCACCTCCTGAAATATAAATACATAAAGCATGATCAAACACCTGACAAACTATTTTTTTTACTGGTTTCAACATAAGATCTGGGAAATACATTAAACATTAATACTTCATATGGTAACATAAACATAAGGCTAGAGAAAACACAGTGCTTTACATTTTTAACTGATTTTGTGCAAACTCTGAAGGTTTGATGATATAGCATGGAGCTTAATTTTTATGACCTCATATCAACTAAGAATATTAGCTGTTAGTGACCATGATATTGGCAGCATAAAATATTATAAAGTTTTAAATCATTCCTTTCTTGCCAGTTCTCATTAGTTTTACCAAATAAAATCAAGAATCCCAAAGTCATATTTAAGATTACTAACCAGTCCAAAATATTTCTAAAGAAGTTGGTATTTTTAGCAACATTAAATGTAAAGAACTGATTAACAGTAGTCTGGCCCAATATTATGGTATGGTAACAGTATCTGGCCTTGTGCAACCAGTTGCAGATGGGCAAAGGGTCAGTTCTACAGGTCAGGTCACTTAACATCAGCTTGGCATCATATGTGCCTGATTTGTTTATGCTCTTTCTAAAAATCACTCTTTCACTGATGAGCTGACTTACCTGTGCCTGTGCCCGTTGGATCACCTCCTTGTATCTGTAAATATCAACAAAGGTTACCTTTACTTAACTTTTCAAGTTACATTTGAGCAACATTTAATTTTGTACACCTGATAACTGATAACCATGCTGATGGGCTCATTCATTCATGATATTTCTAAGGGGGGACCACTATATCAAATCTGAAGTAAATGAGATGATGTTTTGGAGAAATACCTGAAAACCTGATGGGCAGAGAGAAATAAGGACAAAAAGATAAATGGACAGACAGACAAAGACAAGTCAGTAACCCCTTTCAATCTAGAAGCTGGGGTAGAAAACCAGATTTACTTACCATGAAGTTTCTTATGGACCTGTGAAATATTGTCCCTTTATAGTACCCATTAACACAGTGTTTCAGGAAATTCTCGCATGTTTTTGGAACCTGAAAGAACAGAGAAACAATGATCATAGAAAAGTTATACTAAAAGCTGCTTACAGGGGTTACTCAAATGCTTGTGGCCAATGGTTTGATAAGATAGCGACTTTGCTTCTGCCCTTGCTGAATACCATAACCACAAAACTATTATATAACAAAGATCCAAGTTGCATTCAGATCATTTGATGCATCACCTTACAGATACAGCAACATGTTATTTAAGTATAAAGTAAAAACATAACAATAAATCTGTATGCTCTTGTATCTACATTAATTATTATTAGTAATTTTTTTTGAGACAGGACAACTTATTCATATTAATCGATCTTTACAATTTAATCACTTTTCAAAAACATCTTGAGGTTATTTATGCTGACATTTACATTTTACTTACCATATCAGAATGTAATTCTATGTTGAGTGGTCCCAGACTCGTGATCATTCGTATGTAAGCTTTTTTCTTCACCCGTTCGTACCTGATTACATCCTCATCAATAATAGCTGAAAAAATAACCAAATCAATAATATCTTCATTCATGACAGCTGAAAACTAAAAAGGTCATTAAAATTAAAATGAAAAAGCAGCAGTAAGAATAAGAGATAAGAAAAGTATAAGACTCCTGAAGCCTCTTAATTCTGTATCCAACAAAGCCACATTGACAGAGTATATTGTGATTCCAAGTTCAAGTAGAAACTGGCATCAAATCTTCAGCATCCATATACTGAAACCTTCAAGATTTGATCATGACAATCAAGGTCAAGGTCACCAGTTTCACACTCCTCACAGAACTTAGTTAAAACATTTTGCTTAGCAAAGTTGAGGGGGAAAATTTTGAGTACTTCTAAAGTTGCGACAGTCACAAATAACCAATATTTCTGCAGATTTGACCTTGCAGATCACGGTCATCAGTTTCTAAACTTCTTCAAGAGCTTTTTCTTAAAGAACTCCTAAAAGAACTTGGTGACACAATAGGTTTGTAAAATTTGAGGGGAAAATACACAGTACTTGAAAGTAATGGGGTCAACAAATAACCCATATTTCTGCAGATCTGATCTTGAAGATCCCAGCCAAGCCATCAAAAGTAAGGAACCTTGAACTCTGACCTCAAAAAATAATTCTTCCCCAATTGGTAGGTAATCTTTCTGTGAAAGGCTTTGGATGAAAATTGGCTTAAATATGCCCACAAGTGTTTTCAAGAAGTGGGACTTGTGACCTTGACCTTGTGACCCGAAAATCAACAGAGTCTACCCTATAAGTAGGTTATGAATCTTTGAAATTGAAACGTTTGGGATGAATGTTTGGCTTAAAATGCATCGAGAAGCTTTTTCAAGAAGGGGGTCCTGTGACATTTACCTTTAACCTCATGACATCAAAATCTACTGCTCTCTTTCCTTATTGGAAGGCAAGCCATATTTTGTAGAATGTTTTAGATGAAGGTTTGGCTTAAAATCTGCCAAAGTGGGAATTGTGACCTTGGCCTTTGACCTCAAGTCAAAAGAGTTCTTCCCCTAATGGTAAGTAAATCATAGATGAAAGGTGGGAGGTTTGGGATGAAAGTTTAGCTAAAAGTGCCTGCACAAGCTGTTTGCCTGCACAATGAAGTGGGCCATGCGACCTTAACCTTTGCCCTTTTGACCTCATGTTCAACCAATTTCTTTCTCTAATGACAAGTGAACTTGATATGAAAGGTGGACAGTTTGGGTTGAAAGTTTGGTTTACAATGTGTGCACAAGCTTTTTAATGAAATAAGTCATGTGACCTTGACCTACAAATTGTAAGTATGTGTTACTATGAGAGAAATGTGTATTTTAGTTTTTTTAATTACACTGGTAATACTATTTTCATGACATCTCATTATTTCCAGACTTCTCAGTCTAGGGATACAAAAATGAACTGGAGTTCAAAATTTGCATGTAAATTGTTGCACAATTTCAGTTTCAGGTTGCTTAACATCACTTTCAATATCGAAGAAATGTGAAACAGCACAGCTGCATGAACTGCAACATGAATACACAGTGTTTCAAAGGCTGTTTTTTGCCTGCAGACAGCACAGGTGCAGTACCCATTGATACATGACTTAGTAGGCATTTATATACTGATCGGGTCTATGCTGCATCATGATGCCAGTCAAACTGAAAACCGCACTGCAATAAAGAACCATCCTACTGCAACAATATGGTTTAGCGGCTGTTAATCTTAATATTAGCCAGAAGTGAAAAATAAGGGGATATGAAATCACACCTGAGAAATACACAAGCTGACAGACATAAGTGCAATGTAATGTTAATGTAAATTCAATGTAAATTAGTTTTTCCTACCTGCGTGATGCTCAGTTTCTGGTGCTATTGCTGTGGAGGTGAAGGCTGCAGCAACACGTCCAGTGGAATAATGGGCCTGTATATAAAATACAACCATAATGAATCAAATTTAAAGCATATAGGCTCTTTTTTTATGCTGTCATCAAATAAACCTGGAATAAGACCTACTGCAAATTCCATTTTGAAAATATTTTGCCACTTAGATTTAAGATTAAGTATATCAACATAACACTGAACACATAGGGTCTGTTTTAATAACATTATACAGGACACAGTTACAATTAAAATACCACAGTCACAATTGGCACAGGAAAATGACTTGTGTCACCTGACTTGTGGAGTGGTTATGAGACATGACTGATTGGCATTACTGACTTTAATGACAAACATTATGTGGGAACCTTTTCTGTAAAAGTTACCTATTCTCAAGTCAAACAGTTTAAATTTTGACCAGTTAACATTTATCAAATTTACAAATGGCAGATGGTTTCCAGTTTTTTCAAAATTGTCCAGTAGAGCTTCCCTTTGTATTTAAGTCTATTTATGAGGAAAACTGCTGTCATTAGCACATCCTGCAAATATATTGTATAAAAAGAAAATTTCTATCTCTGCCTTTGGCATAAATAAACCTTTAAAAATTTTCAGCCATGCATTTGAATTTACTTCATATTCTTAAGTCTTTACTTTTTAATTACCTTATGTACATAAGCAAATAAATGTAAAACACTTACTGCATTAAATTTGTCTGCTCTCTTTTCTTCAACTGCAGCTGCTTCCTAGAACAAATATAGATAAATCAATAAGCATTGCTGTTCCAGAAACAACATTAGCTAAATGCTTACAGACTGACCATAGAGGCATGAATTGTTGTTTTACAACAATTTTACCATGTTTTATTCAGAATTGCTTACACATTTTACACTGTTTGGAGTTGAACACCAAGTGGCCAAGTGTGGCCCAATTTCCTAAACATGTAATGTCAGCACTGGTGTATAAGATCTACATCTGGGGACTGCACATAATTTGACATTTAATTAACACTTTCACCTGCATTCATTGAATTCCACTTGAATTATAACCCATACAAATTCATGTGCATTATTCTCCAAATCAATACTTCTGCTGAGCAGCCAAGAGATCCATTCGACATGACATTTTGCTAGATGCTCGATAATCCTGGACCCTGAAAACAATATACTTCTTGAGAGTACACAACCAGCAGTAATATATTTATGTCGGACTGGACTGTGACTCAATTTAATAAAGGACCATACCACTAGTTATCACTCATAATTCAAACCTGCACAGTTTGACAAAGTACCATGACCCATGAAGAAGTTTAGGTATATCAGTAGAAGCTGACAGAACACTTTGGTTTTGGTGAATGAAAAGTATCACAGGCCATGTATTCCTCCTTCATATATTTTAAACACACACAAGTGAAGCATTAAAGATAAAATGTCACGCAATTTAAACTAAATCTGCATACCGCTGGTTTGTATTCCCTGTCCAGTGTGTCCAGGATGTCCCTCATCTCAGCTGGTAAAGACTTCAGATTATGGCGAGGATCTTTCTTTGCTGCCTCATCTATAAAGATACAGACTAAATTTATATCCCTCTGTCAGAGACATGAGTCAAAGAGTTTCTGGTCAGGACTTCAATCAAAAGTAATTATATACAGATTAGAAAAGGTAATATAAATGACAATTGTGATAAAAGAAAGTATTCAAACAGCTTGCTGTTTGGATATAATAGGAAACATTAATAATATCCTCTTCATCATGCCAAATCAAATAATATTTATCTTCCTTTTTGTAATTTTTTGTTATGTAACTCTTACATAAATAAAACATCAAAATGATATTGGAATCTTTTTGTGTATAGTTCCCAAAAGTTCCTAGATTCTATGAATTTGAAATTTTGTATGTTTTACAGCCCATTTATTTGAGAGAATGCATAAAAACTTTTACATAACAAAATAATGAAATCACAAATATTACTATTGAGGGATGGAGCTTGAATCAATGATTGTCCATGTATTGTAAGTGTATGAAAAAATGAAATTCCTCACACCAGTAAAAGCAGAGACAGAGCATTACTTTTATATACAGGGGCTATATTTTCCATGCCAGATATTTTTCCTAAAATAGATATAGGAAAGTAAAGTATAGGTTAACAGTCTGATATCACCAACAACCTTTATCTCATAACAATTTATAAGTCTTAGCTCAAGTAACTCAATTAACCTAAGGGCTCAGAGTTTATTAACCCTAGATGCTAGAGGATGCTGGGTCAGATTGTTTGCTTGGTTGCAAGTATCATTCAGGTGTCTAATGAAGTTTATAAATTATAAGTGAGGTGATTTTGAAAACTAAATTTGCATTTATAATGCACCATTTTTTAATCAATTTCCATGTTTTTAAATGCTTTTTGGTTCACCTACCCTTCAGAAAGCCCTAGACATGAAACACTCATCATCAATGAGGAAAGACTGATGATTAAAACATTGTGTGTGATTTAATGAAATATATATGATTACTGAGCTGATAATGAGAATCACTTGCATTAAATGCCTTGAAAGGCAGCTGAGCTAGAGACGGAGCATCTGATTTAAATTACTTTGGCAACATCCATACCTTCATCTGTCAGCTTCAGATTCTTCTTGAGATGGTAAAAATTAACAAAGTTGAACTTGTCTAAGTCAGTGGGGTCCTGTATTGTGATCAAATCTTTTCTGTTGAATGGTTCATCTGTGAGCAAATCTTTCCAAAATCCTGGCTTAATGTTGAGCCTTTCAACAGCCTACAAGAAAAGTGGACAATTGTTAATCATTGTCTGTATTAAAAACATGGCATGGATTACACATTAATAGAGATATTGTACCACTAACAAATGAGCTGCAGTTTGGGGGGGGGGGTTAATTTCTAATAGCACATTATTCTAAAGCACATTCTACATCATAATAATCTTACTCATCAAAAACTGATCAGTTATATTCATCTCAGGGTCTATCATGCATGACATACTGCTATGAAATTGATTAAAGAGTTGATTAGATACAGTGAAACCTGAACCAAGCGACCACTGACTAGCGACCGTCTGTGACTTGCGACCGAAAAATTAATACACCGAGCTTAATCACTCTTTAATGCCCCTGTGTTGAGCGACCGTTTGTGGTACGCGACCACCGACCGCTCAGATGTGGCCAGTCGCTGGTCTTTACCTCCGTTAAGCGACCACCTGGTGTAGCGGTAGTGGCACCTGGCATCTGAAGTTTAGACTAAAACGACCGTGCCATTTACCGTCTCTTGAATGTGCAGGTGGCAATGGTGACCTACTTTCCCCTCCAGGTGTCAATGGCCCAGGGCTAGCGTTGTTTTAATCTTTCTCCAAAGTGAAAGTTCCGCGAATATTGCGAGGGAACATGTAAAACGAGGCAATCCTTTAATTTTGATGCCTGTGTACCATTATTTTTTAGCACAGCCTATCTTTGAACACATCGTATTTGTTTAACGATTGTCTAAAACATCTTTACGGTAAAGGATCACGTGCTCTAGGGGAAATCCCTCATTAATATTCATCGAATAGAACTACCGTTGTATTTCTGACACTGCGGTCGCATTCACTACGTTGCGGTCGTTGACCGGAGTTCATAACTAGTCTTAGCGATGTTTAAATAACATTAGCGTGGATTTAATTTTGAAAAAAAGTGAGTCATGAAAGTAAGTTTGTCATAACGTTAGCGATCAACTGTCATTGCTTATCACACACATTTTGACTTGCCAACAAGTCATTTCGTGACAACGACAAACTGACGACCTGCTTCGATAACATCAATAGAATATTCATCAATAAGACAATAGGACTCAGTGATCAACAAAGTGACTCAGTGTGTACTCATGGTACATCATTAATTAGCGGTTTGTGTTTGTGCAATATAACAAACAGGCTATTCAAAGCTTTTGATAAAGGCTTTTTTAATAAAGTTATAAAAGGACCAGCTTTCTTTGATAATTATTAATAAGATTCCCTTGTTTAACAGAGCAAAATTGATTGTTTTAAGTAAATATTGTTGTTAACTTGTAAATATTGTTGTGAATATCTTGATTATATACATATATATATATATATATATATATATATATATATATATATATATATATATATATATATATATATATAGTATGTATTTTTATAATAAATAAATAAATGTTTATGTAGACATATATGCCTTGATTTTCCTAATTTGTTCGCTTCATACTGAGACTTGGACCACCTGAGACTTAAGACCACCTGTGACTTAAGACCGCTTTTGGTGTGGCACATCAGGTGGTCTTAACTCTCAGGTTTTACTGTATATGAGAATATTGTAACTCATCTCATAATGTAATCAAAAGGTTTGCAATGAATTTTAATAAAAGGGTTACCTGATCCTTTCTAAACTCCTAGAACCATTTGAATGTTGATGTGATTTCTTATCCATATTCCCTGAATATGCATGTGATAACAACCCATAGCTAAGTTATTTCCACAGAAGCCTAGTTTACTTACATCAAATGAGAACACATTCCCTGTAGTTTTCACAGCAACGATGTGACTGCTGTCATTGAACACTTTGAATGTGACGGGGCAGTGATACTTCCCTGGATTGAAAAAGGAAACATTACATATTAGTTAAAACAAAAGTGAAACCATTCACTCAATAATATTTGTTAATTTTAACTTCTGCAGGTTCTATTAGGTTTATGCTTAACAGTTCAGTTCATAAATTATGCAAAGGATTATACATATACTCATTTTACTATTAACAATCCTGAATTTTGAAACTTAACAAGAATGAATAATTTTGGCTGTCAAATTGGCTCTGTGAGCACTGTCAAAGTTAGCTCATATACATAAGTTTTGTTTCTTTAAGAAATGTAAGTTCAATCATGTTGTTTGCTATAATCATATTTATATCTTTTGAAGGATCTACTTCTCTTCAAACCTTATTTCCCTTTTGAATTCAGAGGTGTCCAGCAGTAAACTATTACGGTATGAATTTATAATCAGAGTAGACTTATTTCATATTTCAATTGATTTTTTCACATGTTCTCCATCCACCGAGAGTTCAGAATGAGTGAATGTGGCAATAATTAGTGACAGCTTGTCACCCCAAACGTCGATTTTAGATGAACTGAAGTCCAGGCCCAATCAGTTTATTTCCGAAGGCCTGAGTGTCATGTTGTCATGGCTAGACAATAATATGCTTGTCTGACTGCCAGCTATTTTTGTTTACAGTTAACAGAAAGTATAAAGTACTGACAGTTTACCATGTGATGTAGCTGTAGGATTTTAGATGGAAATTGAAATGCTGCACATAACATAAAAACAAACAAGATTATCTTCTGGGAAATACAAATACTGAAAAAAAGAGTACAAATATCTCACATCTAAATGTTTTTCAAGGTAATGATAGTAACAAAATATATCTACCACTGATGAAACAGAGGACTGTGTACTAAACCCTGTAATTTTGTATGCAGACTATGGAGTTCAAGAATGCTCAAGTCATTTGAGTTCATACTGAGGGATATGACGAATAACAAGTCTATACATTCACAACTGGCTTTATAAGCTTAACAATTTTTATCAATTATAAATGCTAAGCTTTTCTAGACTTGCCATTTAAGCCTCAAAGGAAATTTTAAAATGTGCTGTACAACCAGCTAGCTCCAACATTAGTAAGGTGGGCTAAATCCTATTGTTAGTGTCTGTCTCATTGTTATTGATTATTTTATATTTTTCCAGCTATTAATGATGAAAATCCAAGCTTAAAATATCACACATTTTTCTGTGTTCACAGATTTCTTTAACTAAGTCAATTTCTTAAAATTTGATATTCACCCGTTAAGGAATAAATGGAGTTAGGATACACTTACCACTGGCATTTTTATGGAATATCAGCTTGATCAAATCTTTAGCAGTCATTTTCTGTAAAGAAAAATATACAATATGTCAAAAATAGTTGAAATATATGATGACTAAAAGGCATCAATTACATGCATTTATCAAGTTGCTGTTCTATATTTGCATGAAAGCTGTTGCCTTTTAAATGGCTGCGACTACTATATCTTTACATGGTAGTTACCACCAACTATCTGCAATGACGAAGACTGCTCCCTTTCTACATAGCAATCACTATATATTTCACAGCAGTGACCTTGCCCTATGTACAACAAACAAAATTGTTAATTTAATCAAGAACTGAAGTGTGTTTTGCTTGATAAAATCTTGTTTAAAATACAGATAACTACAATGAAAATTACCTTGCCATTCACTGGGTTGATGCCATATTTTTTCAGAAATGGGACAATGTTCCTGAAATTAGATCAATAAAATTGAGGAAAGAACCAGTAACAAGGAAGCTGTTTATTAAAAACAATATTCACTGAGATGCACTAAATGATACAAGAAGGGTTACATCCCATCAATTACACCCATTTATGACCTTGGCTGGCTTGTAGATATTCTCTCCCAAAGACAAGCACAAACCTATCACCAATACACCAAGAATATTATCAATACACCAAGCCTACCACCGATACATAAAGCTTCTGTCAGCATTACCAACAAATGTTTACAGGTTTAACTAGAAATCCTCATTCTAATGAATGCAAGCCTCCACCATGTTGGGTGTTCCTATTGTGGGATGTTCCAAAACCATGTTTGCATTCACTAATTTAGCCCATATTCCCAGGTGCATATTTGACTGTATATTTGTTAATATTCCAAGAGGATGTTCCCGAATCTGATTATTGTGCCAGATTGACACCAAAGTCTAATCGATTCTTCAATGGTCCATTACCGAAATGTAAAGAAAATGCATGAAATCATTCAGTTCATTGCATGAGCTATGTTATGTGTCAAACACATACATGAATGGGGATGTACAAATATCCTCCCAGCTGAGACAGTAAAGGAGGTATAGCTAAGCATCATCCTTCTGCCTTGGTTGAGCACCTTTGTATCACCTGTGCTAGGGAGGTTATGTGGTAAGCCATGTTTGTTTCTTACCAGTTTTTTTTTCATTTGGCAAGACGAGGCGTATACATAGTTTCTTTCACCATACCATCAGGAATTTTGTAATGTAGGTTAGATTCAAGATAGAGAGTTTGGATAAATTTATCAATTAAGTTCACCTTCTCTTATTCAATCACTTTTACTTCTCAGAAGCCCTTTATTACAGCATTTGGTTTCTACTAAGTATAAAGGTATTTCTACCCTACCAATGGTAGCAACTTGGTAGAGTAGTACCGTAAAATCTCCACTTAAAACCGCGGTTTAATCAAGAAATTCAAAATCTTGAAATCAGGTTGATTTCCTGAAAGCACTGTGCGGTTTATACTAGAAGGGTTTCCTGAATATCTTCCTGACAGACATTGTTTTTGTGCCGACGCGTGGGCGATAATATTGCAACTTTCAAAGGCTGTTCATAGAATGCATGGGAGCCGTGTGTAAATGTATTATTTACGATTATTTGTTATTTATAAATTAAATATTGCTGATTAGTTTTAGTGTGATATATAACTTGTTATAAAATCTTGGTAATTGTCACCAAATAATACGTTTACAACAACCCTGCTGTTACACACAGCGGTCCACTTTGTTGGGCATGGTCAAGCAAAATTGAAATAAAAGCCTACTTTAAACCCATTTGCGGCATTATTTAGCAATGATTATTTGTTTAAAACGTAAAATGAAGAAAAAGCTGACATCGTAAAGAGTCACACAATGGCAGACGATCGTTTTAAAATCAAGTTTGAGTGCCGCCATGTGCTGAAACACCCTGGTATTCTGCTAAGAATATTTTGAACGGCTGTACGCGGTGGGTGGTAAATAGAACAGCCACCTATTTTGTCCCAGCGTTGACTGCCTTGACAAAATGGCTCTCCACATGGAAACTCTCTTCAGGAAAAAAACTTGCTAACCCGGACTGGCCACTTTTAATTTTACCATAAAATCACTCGTTTTCAAGCGTCATGTTTCCTATACGTGCGTAATGCTCAGTAAGGTCAAAACCTTTTTAATAAGAAGCATTTTCATCAAGTATTCTAAAACTTTCAGGGTATGTCTCAAGAAAAGGGTTTTTCTATTTATCATTTTAATTTATCATTTAAACCAAATTTAATTTAAAACAGTATTTTTAGGTATTTTTAGTACAACAGGTCATGTTAAATAGCTACTTTGTCTTACCCATAAAATCTATCTGGCAAAGTCGCTTCTGGTTTACTTTTAATGATTAAATTTTATAATAAATATATTCATGTAAGAATAATGTATTCAACAAAATATTATCTGAAGATAAAATATCTACAATCATAAAAAATAAAGAGCCACTGAAGTAAAAGAATGAATTGGTAGAAAACTTACATAAGGTCAAAAATCACTCCCTCTGATGTGCAGTAAGGATGTTCAAATGGCTGCATGGACAAACTGCAACAAAATATAATATATGGTGGTGAGGGAATAATAAACTAGTAACCAACTGGTCAAGTTGCTCAGGTCACCTTGAAATATTTAAACATGTTTCAAAACATTCAGATTACAATGGCCAATAAAAGAATGGAGGATTGAAGTGGGAATGTTAGAACTAGAAGTATAAATGTATATGTATTCCGAATACACTGGGATATCAGAGTGTGAAGATAAATTTAGCAAATATCTACATTTTCCTAGTTATTTACATTAATAATGGACCCCATGGGTCAAGGTGCCAAGCTTTATTTGTGTATGACAGAAATTGATCAAATGCTGCATACAGAAGAGAGGCTAGTTATGTGTTATTTTGTTGAATTTGAAAATGTAAAGGTAAACACTACTGCCATAATGCTTAAGCAAGTATGGTACATGGAATATGGAGAATCTTTATGGCTTCTACAGGCAGAAAATATATTCACAAACCTGTTAAAAATACTGTTTCATTTGCCTATTTTTGCATGAACATATTTATATAAACAAGCAAATTCGTGGAATTTATGTCCCCTGCTTTCACCACAATATTTTTTAGTTTATATATTCAGATTCCCCTGAAGATGTCTGCACATGTCATAGTGCCTCTGTGTGAATAGAGGGGGCATTTATAATGAACTTTACATTTTAATCCATGTAGTATATTTAATTCTTGTGTTTACCTGCAGCAGGAGAAGGGAAGTCTTTTGAATGCTTTCCCCTCTGTCTTTTGCTTGTGTCCTCCATACAGATGACTCCATTCTGTTGTTGTCAAGTATCTGAAATAGTAAATGAGTATTATTTAATTTGCCAAGTCAACCATGAATCAGCAAAACAAAGTTCTTTTACTTCCATACATTACATATATATGTATTTATAGATATATATATATATATATACATATACAATTAAGTAAAATAAGCAAGCATATTTAAAATTGTTGATATTTAGTGTTCCCATACTTCACTCCTATATACTACTGACTACTCACACCATGTGAGAATATCAAAGGTAACCACGGCAATGGTTGCAAATGTTCATTTGAGCAATGAGTTTCCAGACTGGAGTATCAACTGTCAGAAGCCTCAAGTGTCAGTCGTGCACTAATTACATTAAGACCTGATAAGCCCATTAACTCTATTGTGCGCTTATTGTGCCGCGGTGTCAGGTGCAGCAGCGGCACAGCCTTTGATAAAGCGAGTCTGCTAGATGTTACTTCTGTGGTCTGCTGTAGCTTGCTGATGCGGAGAGCACTTTATCCAGTAATTGAGCGGTAAATCACTGGAATAACATTGACCGGAATTATGAATGCGCAAATGGTTTGTTTTGTCAAGAATTATGCATTACAAACATATCTAGAGAGGTCTTGTGTTGAGGAATCACTGGATCTATTTTAGGATAGATGCGGTCTCTCTGCATCAATTTCTGCCGTGATTTATGACGGACGACTGGTAAAAGTAAACCTTACTTTCCCCTGAATAACTTCAGAATTATAAAAATTTACATCAGTTCCCACACTTCTAACATTAATAATTAGCCTTGTATTATAGTATTCCGTCGATAACTAAATATTTTGACGTTTATGACCGGATGACTTTCATTTTGAAGGCTAATAGTGAGCCATCGCCCGCTCTGTCACTGAGGGCGTTGTTCTCGTATTATCGCCCATGTTTACCGCAGCTGGGAATAAATGAGATGTTCCGAAGTCACACCGAAGGGGGGTCTCTCGCACTGTTACAATTAGCGCCAGGCTTATCAGCGGCATCTCTGTGTGCCTTTGAGCAGCAAGCTTTATGACCCCCATAAGCAACATTCGACACGGCCAGACTCTCACTTGATACTCCAGTGTGTAATCTCCTTGATTTGAGTGACCAGGGTAGCTTATAGGAGACATGCTACACAAGAATTTTAAAGTGTTTCACATTTAACAGCTCTGCCCATTTCTTATCCCCAGCTATGTTCAACATATAGGGATCAGTGTTAATTTACTATGATCCTAGACCCCTGTCGCACGAAGCAGGTCCCTTCCTGTGACCAAGTGTACCCCAGTCAGTCTAGTGCTCTGAAGAGTGACTGGTTACTTGGGGGGCTTGCAAGAGATGGCTTCATTCAGAAACATGAAAATATAAATTAACTGTCTCTTCTCATTTCCTCTACTTCACCTCCAGAGTGTTCCTGCAGATGTCCCTACACTCATTTCACCTTTTCTAACATGAAATACAAATAGATATTAGAAGTCAGCTGAGGTTGGAATTGAACTTACGATCTCTACATCAGGTGTCCTTAATGTTATTGATGAGCCTCGATGATGAAAAACCAGTCGGATGATTTTGGTGCATTTATAGCTCTGAGTTAAGGCATTCTATCACATGAGGAACTATTTTGTAAGTAAACAGCTTAATTTAACGTAAGGTGGGGGTTGCCCCCTCATATCCCCGTCCAGGCAGAGAACCCAGGTTACTGCCATACTGGGATCCCTCCTCCTGTAATATAATGAACTCAAGGTACGAAAATATGGGAATTTCTCAGGAAAATATGATTAATTTACCTTTATAGATTTGTAAGAAAACAGTGATTTATGCTACACCGGTTTTGTCAAAGGGGACATAAAGGACCAATTTAGAACAAGTGCCGAATTTTTCTTTTTGAAAACCCGACTATAAAAGCGACTATAGAATCCGTCCTACATGCTGGACATTCACAACATATAATATGATACTATAACTGCTGAAATATCCTATTATCGCTCACAAAGTATGAATTTTGACAGAAGCCTATGTTAGCAAACATCCTGGTAAGTTTAGTTAACCGATAATGCATCTGGATTGAAACATTTGATTCTACAATAATGTAGATGTATCTTACAGCTTATCTTTCTGATGCTGTTTCTTTCCCATTTTGATCGAGAAGTTGTGACAAAAACAGTGTTATTCCACATCCAATCTCTCTAGTTCTTCTTCTCTCCACCAGGATTATATCCAAAGAGGGCAACTCGGTCTCATACGTCATCACTGAGGGCACCAGCTGAAGGCGGGAAATGGTATGGAATTACATGGGATTACAATTAGACTGATCTAATTAAATCAGTCATATTGTAACTCCATGGGAGTTTGATTAAAATTAAGTTCATTATAAAAAAGATTAAATAAACTGATAACGGTGGTGTTGCAGTCACGGTCCAAATTCTCAGAGATTGAAAACTGTGACCTTTACCTTGATATTCAAGGTCAAATAAGCCGAAATGTAATTTTTTTTTGAGAACCCCACAACTCAAGTCTTTTCAAGTTCCAGATATTTTGTTTTCAAACTTGTTTGCGTTTGTTTCTATATACCAAGTCCTTGTATGAAATTAAAAAATTGTGACCTTGGCCGGGATCGTTAAGGTCAAATCTGCTTGATTATAGTTCATCATATTTATGATTTCTTATGAGCATGATAACTTAGGAAGTATTGTTTGTTTTCTCCTCAAAATTGACATAACTTTAGAAGTAGGCCTAATGCATGTATTGTCCTTAAATTTGACACTTGAGACACAAATGGTGACTTTGGCAAGAATCATAAAGGTCGAATTTTATGATTACAGGATATGGTCGGTAAACAATTAATGCTAATTGTAATTAGACGATACAGTATAAGTTGTCAGGTTTAATTACCTTAATTTGTTTAATAAGGGATAATATTATATCACTTTTCTTCATAATATTTTATATATTATCTAAATAGAATGCCACATGGCATACAGACGCTTGTAGCTGCTAGTCCAGCACATGTCATGGATCTGAGACACCAGATGGATCCATGAATCTGAGACACCAGATCAGTTAATTAGAGATTGTATCTGTTTTTTTTTTTTATCGCACATACTATCCACTGTACCATTAATTCCATTAAATAAACCACCCATGGTTTGTGTAACACAGCGCTGGCATTTGTATGACTGTTCGTCTCATAGGCCACAGCAAATTAGCAGGACCAGGCTTTGTTTTGCCCAGAAGCAGCAGGAAATAACATTAAAGGCAGAAAAAAATTGGTTCTCAGGCACTTTTTTCAGAATCAGTGCGGGCGGGCGATTTATTTATTTATTTACCTTATTTTGTATGTTTCGATAAAAATGTCATATATGATCACGGAAAAGCATGATAATAACAGAAATATTTTGCTATACAAGTAAAATCACTACAAAACAAAGGAAATCTTATCAAAATTGTGTTATTTTATCTTCTTGAAGATGGAAATCAAAATAAAAATTTTAATGGGGGGGGGGGGGTTAAAATTGACGCGGGCGGTGCCTGAGAACCATACCTTTATTTTTATTTTGGCCTTAACTTTTTATTATTTTTTCTATATGACGTTCTGCTGAAATGAACTTTTGTTGTGTGGGCATTCAGCAGAATAAATTTTTAATTTTATCATCAATTTGACTTTCAATCGTATTCGTGTGAACTGGAATGTGGAATGGAAGCAAACCTGTATGCGTGTTAAACTTTAGCTAATTCCCCGTTCCAGTGGGATCCTCAGGCGATGTAACAGAGGAGGGAACGTAACACGAATCTGCCGAATTATAGTTCATTATCGTTAGGATTTCACGTTAATGTGATTACCTTCAAAGTATTGAATATTTTCCCCTCAAAGTTGACACACAGTTGTTACCACAATGATCTTAGATGAGTTGGAAAACTGGAGACCTTGACCTTGATCTTCAACACCAGTTGTTTCCGCCATGTGCTCGGATGAGTTTTAAAATGATTTCTTGTGAACGTGATAAAATTTGATTGTTTCAAAGGTCAAGAATACAACTGAAGCCAATCTCAATTTCTGTTGTGAATGTAAGGCTAACATGTCATACTAGTCAGCTGCGCCTCATGACCTATGGGTCACTTGTTCTTTCAAGCTCACCAGCTAGCACGTGCATGCTA
Organism: Sipunculus nudus; assembly: GCA_026874595.1. Taxonomy (NCBI): domain Eukaryota; kingdom Metazoa; phylum Annelida; class Sipuncula; order Golfingiida; family Sipunculidae; genus Sipunculus; species Sipunculus nudus. The sequence continues at coordinate 53,147,280 of CM049312.1, forward strand.
CATTAGGAGAAAATCCAAATTTAACCGAAACCCTTTCTGGTTGTGTTTCCTTTCCAGATTTCCATGCAGTTGAAAAAGTGTGGTTATGATTATATATAAAAATGAATACTTTCTCTCAACAAATAAAATTATTAATGCTTCTTAAGTTGATGGTTTTTAATAAATCAACAAATACTCATATCTAAAAATATAAATGTGTCATTATTTATTTAAATTATAATTAAATCGATTTTAAAATATGTTTAACTTACATTATGGAAAATCCAAAGAACGGTGTTTTAGATCCCTTTTAAGTTACACAGAAGAAAAGAGTCTTTTTAGTCTTTAATAGATACATTGGTCAGAATAGATACATATTCTGCATAGATACATGGGTCGGATTAGATGCATGGGTCAGCATAGATACATGGGTCAGCATAGAAACATGGGTCGGAAAAGATGCATGGGTCAGAATAAGTACATTGGTCTGAATAGATACATGGGTCAAAATGGATATATGGATCAGAATAGATACGTGGGTCATAACAGATACATTGGTCTATATAGATACATGGGTCAGAATAGAGACATGGGTCTGAATAGATACATTGGTCTGAATAGATACATGGATCTTAATAGATACATGGGTCAGAATAGATACATTGGTCAAAAAAGATGCATGGGTCAGCATAGATACATGGGTCAGAAAAGATGCATGGGTCAGAAGAGATACATGGGTCAGAATAGATGCATGGGTCAGAATAGATACGTCGGTCAGAAAAGATGCGTCGGTCAGAATGGATGCGTGGGTCAGAATAAATACATAGGTCAGAATAGATACGTGAGTCAAAATAGATCCATGGCCAGAATATATGCGGTGGTCAGTATAGATGCATGGGTCAGAATGAACACGTTGGTCAGAATAGATGCATGGGTCAGAATAGATACATGAGTCAGAATTGACACGTGGTTCACAATAGGTCCATAGGTCAAAATAGATGCGTGGGTCAGTATCAATACATGGGTCAGAATAGATTCCTGGGTCAGAAAAGATGCATGGGTAAGAATAGATACATGGGTCAGAATAGATACGTCAGTCAGAAAAGATGCATGGGTCATAATAGATACATGGGCCAGAATAGAAACGTGGGTCAGAATAGATCCATAGATCAGAATAGATGCGTGTGTCAGTATTAATACATGGGCCAGAATAGATTCGTGGGTCAGAATTGATGCATGGGTCAGAATAGATACATGGGTCAGAATATATCCATGGGTCAGAATAGATACATGGGTCGGAATAGATACGTGGGTCAGAATATATCCATAGGTCAGAATAGATGCATGGGTCGGAATAGATACGTGGGTCAGAATATATCCATGGGTCAGAATAGATGCGTGGGTCAGAATAGATGTAGGGTCAGAATATTACGTGTCAGAATAGATGCATGGATAAGAATAGATACAGGGGTCAGAATAGATACGTGAGTCATAATTGATCCATGGGTCAAAATATGTGCGGTGGTCAGTATAGATCACGGGTCAGAATGAATACATGAGTCAGAATGAACAGGTGGGTCAGAATAGATGCATAGGTCAGTGGGTCAGAATAGATACGTTGGTCAGAATAGATCTATAGGTCAGAAGAGATGCGTGGGTCAGTATAGATGAATGGGTCAGAATAGATACGTGGGTCAGAATAGATGCGTGGGTCAGAATAGATACGTAGGTCAGAATAGGTAGGGGGTCTGAATAGATGCATGGGCCAAAAAGTTATACATGGGTAAGACCGGTCTACATTGTTACCTTCTTGGCCGGATAAATACATGGTTCAGGATAGATACCGTTATAGAGCCTACTGTAATATGTGACAGGATATAGACATGCAGGTAAGAACGGTATACTTTACACTACATATATGTATACAAGTCTTGCAGGATCTAGATTGGTTAAACTGCATGGTCTATCTATGCTTGCACTGTGTTACCATTCTTTATAGGAGATGCGTAGGTTTGAACCTCTTCTTCACACTTTGTGTTGGTATAGATGTTGTCAGGGTGGATGGAATGAGGCCCTTTATATTAACAATATTCACGCACAATAAGAGAGCAATATTTGTTAAGGAAAATCGTTTATGGAGCACCAACAATAAGTAAACAACGACAAGACTTGCTGGGCAGCAGACAGGGGCAAGTTTATATATGCTCAAGTACAGGCAGCATGTTGATCTGTTCGACAGTCGATTTGCATACAGAGACCTCATCAAACATTGTCTCGTTACCGCCAGTAGCGTGCGGCGGACAAGGCGTTACACATAAAATGCAATTAAATACATAAACAATTTATCAGGTTTCTATAGATACCGAATCTTTGCTCGATAGAACATTTCGAGGAGGTAGCTTAATAGCAGCTGCCCAGACATGCATAATCTTTAGGACGGCGAGATCCACATAGTGTGAGCCGCGATATATGTAAACTATATATATACGCGTAAAAATTCTGAACAAGAAATCGTGTTCACGTATATATGAAATGACAAATGTTGCCGTTTATGTGACGGAGTTAGTTTTTGAAATGCTTTAACTGTCTGGTAAGATTCATTTCAAAAGATAGAATTTAGTACAGAGTACATGTATTAAACTAAAGGCTAGATATTGTTTATACTCTTCTGTATGAATACAAATAACATTAATTATCAAAGACCAACGTTCCACTGAAATTTTTGAGTTCATGACATATAAAGTTATGTACACAAGTTGACAATGTAATTATAAAATTAAGTATATATGGTGTGTTTGACTTGGGGGGTATTACTCTCCTTACTTGTTCAGTTTGATTATCTATTTTCATTTAAATGCACTAAGTACAATGAATACAAAGTTACATGATAGAACTGGCTCAAGATCATGTCCATTCAGGTATATATGGGCCTTACGGTTTTGTTAAAAGCCACTTTTGTAATCAAACTTTCACATATGATTTAAAAAATCGAAAAAATATCCGAACTTGATTTATTTCGATGGACCGACAAAGAGGTACAATTGGCTTTCCAAGTTGGACAATTAAAAGAACTTCGGGACACAACCGTCTGCATTAAAAAAGGTTAATTAATATGTATATGAGCTAGACTGTTGCATGAGATGAAGTACATGATATGTTCACTTAAAGGTGATTGATCTCTTTTTTCTGCTACTCCCGGTCAATTACCTTAGCTACCGCCATGAAATATTGATTGCGAACATAATTGACTTCCAAAGGGATTTAAAACAACATTTCATAAAGTTTCAAACGGCACTATATGTGGTCCCTTGAGATCAGTTTAAACGGTCAGAGGCATGTATACCAGAAGCGGATCCAGGGGGGGGGGTCGTGGGGGTCAGGACGTATATATATATATATATATATATATATATATATATATATATATATATATATATATATATATATATATATTTATATATATATATATATATATATATATATATATATATTTCTGGTTTATATGTTCCATACACAATTATCACATTACGTAACCAGAACTTTTATAAATATACAAATATTTGATATATATATGTCAAAGTTTACATTCCCTTGGGTGTCAACTGTGCAGAAGGCCAATGGCCAGGCCGAGATGATTTGGATATGTGCCTCTTGGTTAATCTGTCATTGTCATTCCGATTTCAAGATTATATATATATATATATATATATATATATATATATATATATATATATATATATATATATATATATATATTTATATATAGTATACAGGAATCATGGCCGTGACAATACACCAAACATTGGCGGAAATTTGCGGCAAAGGCTTTCGACTGATCGACATTGCTCCTATGGCAACAGAGGACAGATCAATGCAAGGCGACACGCAGGTATAGCTTCAGTCACTGTGCTCAAAACGCGTCCAGCGTCGTAGCACAGCTAGGTATATTGTGTGGAGCCCCGGTGATTGTTTATTCCAAGACTTAACCAACGTCGCGTGCCATTCAGTGGTGGATTACCTCAGCACTGCGGACATGACTTGGAGGTACATGACAATTTATTTAGTGTGTATGTGTGTGCTTGTGTTTACTAATATGATCAATTCACCAGACCAGATTACTTATGATGTAATTTGTACGAAAGGTAGTACCTTTATTCAAATGCATAGTAATGTAGGTAGCATGCAAAAACCTATCTTAAAAATAATTGTTATCAAAATGGGTTAGGAGCAGCGAGAGGTTGTATGGTTAGTACTTTTTTTCAGTTTTATGATCCATTGTGCAAAATTAATATACGGTCAAGAAGCTTGAACTTTATATAAATGTGACATAATTTGTCAGTCTTAAACTACGAAACTTACGTAAAATTAAAAAAAAATGGATTTAATAAAGAATTTAAATCTCCCTAAAAGTGCAACACTTTCAAAGGGAATACATGCAGATATTGGGGTTTCCCCCGAAAAATACTTGGGCCGATAGGGTTAATGGTTTCGATATATGTTAGAAATATGTTTAGAGAAACTAGAGCAAATCTCTTAAATTAAATTTTGGAGATTTTTTTTGGAAATTTTAGTCCAGATTCATGGTCAAATTCAAATATTAATTCAGCAACTTTTTAACTTAAATTAATGTTGCCAGTGGATTGCAACATTTCTTCTCTGGTATTCCAATCTGATTTAAACAAATGAAGTAGGGCCAATGGCCTATGGTGAACTGCGACATTTACACATTTAATGTTAAACCTCCGCGAGAGTATAGGGGTTAAGTGACGTGTAGAGAACGTAAGGAATTCTTTTGTATGTTTACAGGTAAGATACCAAAGATGAGAAAAAATATGTATATATAGATAATGCGAGAAAGACAAGCCTATACTAATATATGTAACTGCTTTCCTGAAGCCCAACATTTGTACAATTATCTATATCCAACATTGGCATAATTATATCTCTCTGCTCATCATGGTATAATTATCTCTACAGTTTCTTATTCCAGTATAGGTTGTAAAAGTAATGGTTTTCCCGGAATCATGGGTATGTGTTCAACTCGACAATATATTCGGTATTGCGTTATATATATTGCAAGTAATACATATGTGATATTTCTAAACCAATGACATAAATCGAGTGTATAAAATGGTACTCTTCTTTATCATTTCATGACACGTGTATGTGCATAGCGATTTGATTTGAAAATCAGAAGGCAAACGAGTTTTCTTTAATTCACGCCCACATTGATTATACATACATATTTGACTCCACCATATTTGTATGCATGCTCTTTTTGACATATCAGTATTCACATAAGCTTGATCGTTTGATATATCAGTGCAAAACAGAGCGAACTTTAATATATTATTTATCACTGTAAATAATATGGCCTCGATTCCCCTGTATGGAGACCAGCATTCCTCATTCACCTGGCATATTTTTTACTTTATCGATTGGGAATAGAGTGACAAAGAGTTCGTCTGAATTCCATACGTGTACCGACTGATACATGGTTCCCTTATTCCCTGTAGCTTCTGAAGGAGTGTATTTGGTGCGACATATATCACCTTCCGTATACCCATCCGCCTGTGGTTGATATTTGTCTTTGCATATAAGATATCGCGGCTAATTCTCTGTTTATTTACGCAAGGCTGGGTAGTTGATATTCGGCCGACATAACTATTCATTGCCTGTCTGTTTGACCAGTCCTTGCTGTTTGCCAATAAATAATGTTTTAATGTGAATAATCACAGCCAAGAACTGCATGTGCCTTGAATGAAGATTTATTCAGGTCGATATAGGACACCGGGCGACAGCGTGCTGCGACCTTATCGATATAACACATGATAACGTGACTGAAAACGAAAAGGTTCCGGGCAAAGTATGGTATATTGTGACTCCAATGTCGATTTACAAATCAGCTGCAGATTTCAACCGGGATATATACGATTCGAGACTCATCATAATATCGCGGCCGCAAATCAAAGATTGTGCAAAGATATTTATTGACAATACTGCACAAAATGTTTGTTGGATAATTGTACAAAAATCAATGCGAACATAAATACATGAACTGATGAGATTTCGTATTCAGGTAACGTTGGAGTTTTGTTAGTTGTGACTTAGTAATTGTATCCGCCAAAACGAAGTTTTGCGGATACTATGTTTTTGACCGGGTTCCGCCGCCGCCGCCGCCGCGTTCGTTTCCGGGGAACTCCTCTGAGACTACTGGACGGATTTTTCCGAAACTTACACCAATTATCGGGTCACATGTGAACTGGTCCTAACCAATTGGCCTTGACCTCTGACCTTTCCTCTCTGCCCAGCGTCCGTTTGTGCGTCTGTTTCCACACATTAACCCACATATCTCGAGAACCGTTTGACCGATCAGGAAAAAAATTGTACAAATGTAGCCCTGGGATAGCTTTATAACATACATAAAAAATGGTGGCGCCACCTGCAACCATGTTTGCACAGCGTCCATCTGTTTGTCTGCCTTGGGTTAAAATCACTCATATCTCTGCAGTGATTTGACCAAATTACCGTAAATACGGCATGCGTATACATCCCGCATAGCTCTCTTGATTTTATGACAGGTGGCGCCACCTACATTCACGACCACGCTGTAGACATCCATGCTTATATTTCCGGACTCGTTCGACCAATCAGGAAAAATTTTTTTACACAAATGTAGTCCTTGGATAGCTTTATAACATACACAAAAATGGTGGCGCCATCTGCAGCGATTTTTGCACAGCGTCCATCTGTTTGGCTGCTTTGGGTTAAAATCACTCATATCTCTGCAGTGGTTTGACCAAATTACCTGTAATTCGGCATGCGTATAGATCCTGGATAGCTTTCTTGATTTTATGACAGGTGGCGCTAGCTTCATTCACGTTCACGCTGCAGACATTAATGCTTATATCTCCGGACTCGTTTGACCAATCAGGAATAAAAATTTACACAAATGTAGCCCTTGGATAGTTTTATAACATACAAAAAGATAATGGCGCCACCTGCAGTTATTTTTGCACAGCGTCCATCTGTTTGTGTGCTGTGGGATAAAATCACTCATATCTCTACAGTGGTTTGACTTTTTCACCTGAAATTTGCATGTGTATACATCTTGGATAGTTTCTCGTTCAAATAACAGGTGGTGCCACCTACAATCATGTTTACGTGGCAGACATCCATTCTAATATGTAACACATGTAACTCTATTTCCCCTTGCCACTCAATCCATGCCTCACTTCACCCGTCCTACTCTGATTTTGGCGGATACACGTAGTCGCTTGTCGACTACCCGTATTCTTTTTTTTCTTGTCTTTTTAGAACGAGTTAGACTAATGTTATTCAAATCAAATATCATATGTGGATGTGTTCGGATAAGGCACATTAATCAATTATCTTCATGCAGTGTACAAATGATTTAAAGCTCAGATTATGACATTCAGCGTAAACAGGTGAACCACGAGTATACTATCACCTCGGCTTTAATGTTACAATCAGTTACACTGGGTACATAGTCATCACAACTTCTGATCTTATTTGGCATTAATCAGTGTATTTGAATGTTTGTGAAAGAAACAATAAATACTTAAGAACGTCTTAATCCTGCTGACTTTATTTAAGCAATGAAAGTAATATAAAGTTTGTCTTTACCTCATGCAGGTAGGGTCTGAGACAAGCTGGTGTATCAGGTTCGGGAGCTGAGGTGATTTCGATGTAGGAGATGACCCAGAACGCCGTCACTCAGATCCTGACGACAGTGGTTCCATCATGTACACTGCCGGACCCGCCGGGTCATGCCTTGATCGTCAGTCAGCAGGGACAGCAAGGTCTGTTCAAGACAGGGGAGGTGGTACAGTACCAGTGTGAAGAAAACTTTTACCTGGAGAGTGGTACGCTGATACGAAACTGTACACACAGTGGTACTTGGACAGGCTTGGAACCCGTGTGTAAAGAAGGTAGGTCTTGCATTTTATAATCCTGTACTTGGGAATCTGATGCAATTCTGTCTACTGCGCTTCCCCGTGTAGATGGTCAAGCTCTCTGTTGCTTGGGTCATTATAGTAACGTTATATATACAGTCCCCCAAAGATTTCCTCTGATGATCGTTTTTCTTTTGCACTGTCGTTCGACACCTAAATGCATGACTTCCTTTCATTTTCTTTTCTGCTGATTTAAGCATGGTATCTCTTGCAGTGGGGCTCCATGGGCTCCCGAAGTAACTTATTACTCCTCTTTTCCATTCTACCAAATACTTGTGTTTGCTCCTAATGTACTACAATTTGCCGCCGTCTGTCGTTTGAAAAGTGCAGACCCTACGTCTCGTCCATGAATATAAGAAAAGTTGTCATACACAGTGTCACACGCGCGTTTCCGTGTGCATGGAGGACCATAAACGATGAAAATGAAAGCTGAAATTCCAACTTTGATATGTTAAGCTAGTATCGGTCAAATGCAGTGATCATTTACCACCGTTCTGTTTTGGCAGTTCATTTCTTTCACATGGCACAAGTTGATCCATCATGGTACATACAAAGCCATAAAACCAAAGAATATTGGTGCAGCTTAAAAGAAGGAAAGTCAGAAATTTATATCATTCAGGCAACATACATATAGGCACAACTATATGAACCTGAAAAATTGTTTCCAAATGTGTATTGCGCGCGACATCTATAACCTCAGCTGAAACCTGAGTTCTTCAGACGCCTAGGCTTGTTTTGGAAGTTTTTGTGACAGTTCTCGTTGTGGCTTTTGACAACAGATTGTTTTATTTCTTATAAGCTTACTTACATTTTGAGAAAATGGACAGATATAAGCACACTTGCATTTTGAGAAAATGGACAGATATAATAATTTGCCCCTACACTGATTGTTTAACTGACCTCTGTTTTTGACTTTGCAGCCCGTGTCCTTTCCGCGGTAGAGATCTCGGGGATTCTCCTGGCTGCTGTGGTCCTGCTGGTGATGCTTACTCTACCAATCGACTTTTATTTCTATCACAAGAGGAAGAAACGTAGTCAGCTGTCCACATCGCGCATGATCAGAGATCAACAACGACCAAGGCCTCGCCCATTTCAGAAAGGGTTTGGTTTTAGTCAAACAAACAAAACGGTTATTATAAGTACACAAAAGGAAATGGAAAACTTGTTCATAAAAGCTCAGACCAGAAACTCTTTCCCACCGATACAAACTAATGGAATTTTAGCTCAACAATCCCTAAATGAACTAACTGTCCAAGAATATTCTACATTAACTAAAGCTAAAACACAGAAGTCGTCAAAAAGAAAATTAAAGAAGAGACAAAAACGAGTCAAGAGGCCACAGATAGAGCCAGCAGGGGAGAGCGACCTTCTTGAACCTGTGTGCAGCAAAGAGGAGGTGCCAACCAGCGCGGAGCATTCTCATGACATTGGCATTCAGAATGGCAAGGTTCACACAAATTCAGTAAACGAAACGAATGGTGCTGTTACGTCTCGTGTGGACACCACTTTCTCTCAGAGTCACACGTTAACGCGTGAAGAACAAATCGTGTACTCCATCCCCGGCGGCGGGATGAGACCTCTACCTGCCCCTCCAATGGATGCGTTACGTTGTCTTGAGGCGAAGGGACAGGTATTTGCCTCTGTTGATGATTTGTATTTCAATAAATTTGTTTAGTATATTCGTATAGATCTGGAAGAGTTAATATTTCATGCCAAAATCTTCGGGGCAAGCTACAGGTACCGCCCATCTAAGTATGAATTGACCCTTGACGAGCGTGTTCCGTGACTACTGGTAGACGAGGACCCGGCCTGCTTGGTGTTAATAGAACCGGTATATATGTTGTAGTTTTTATACTATTATGTAATAAAATTGTTAAACTTTAAGAGTAATTAAGACTCGTACATGCTGCTGTCAGACTAGAATGTTTTATCCTGTAGCTAAGCCAGAAGGTAACAAAATAAATGTTACCAGTGGACACGGTCTGATATATATATATATATATATATATATATATATATATATATGTATATATGTATATATATATACAATATATATATATATATATATATATATATATATATAGAGAGAGAGAGAGAGAGAGAGAGAGAGAAGAACTATATATATAGAAGTTAGAATATCTCACAAAGTGAAGTGTCTGAGATCAATCAGAAGTAAAGAAATGACCAGATTGAAGAGGTTTTTATAAGCACCCCAGCTTGCACTTTCGATGGGTTATATACTGCAATCCTTTATTTAAATCCTATATTGATGATCAGTAACTTCTTTTAATTTAATTTTAGGGAAAAAACGACACCGCCCAGAATGTTCGATTTATTCATTTGATCTACTGCCTCCTTGATTAGATTTTTCTGCATGGGGTAGGGTCCTAGATCCCCCTTTAAATGTGTGCGAGTGCAAATCTTTTAACTCGCCACCTGGTACATATCCAGGATCCACTCTAGTTACAGACTATGGTCACCCACAGGCCTTTTCTTAATAATGTTGCTTAACTCCTGTAAAATGTTAATTCGGAAGCCCCTAAACCCGGAAAAAATGTATTTTAACTGGTAGATCCTGGAATCAATCATGCTCTTTTACCTAAGATCTGCCAATGGGGCCAATTTGTGCACAAGAATTCTCAACAATGCACTTACAAAGTTAGGCATTGTGAAAAATAGAAGATTCCCTCAATAATGATTAAGATGAATTCAGTAACGCTAAAATTGAAAAATAATTTAAAATTACAACATTTGGACCCAAAGATTCATAACCCCGCATACAAAACAAATACTAAACAATAGGGTAAATGGTTGCTTTGTTATTCAGAGTAAACAAAAACTGCCTACGGATGCCACTGACTTCCTTCCGGTCAGCTCAAACCGACCTCTTTTAGGTTAAGGTCGGGGGTAATAACAGTGGTGTGTCAGACTCCTTGAAGCTTGGCAGCACGGTTGTTAAATGGCGATGGATAAGAACATGGCTGGTATACTGGTCCTCGATCAGAGTCACACAAGCAACTGAGAACTTCGAGCAATAAAAGTTAGTGGAAGTTCAAGTGATGGGTTCCAGCAAAGATGATTCAGGGCTTTGGTGCCAGACTGAGAGACGAATGTCGTAGGTTTCTCCAAAGAAGACTTAGACCAAATAGACCATAGTGAGGAGAATCGGTTACTTCGGTACTTCGAAACTTATCCCTGCGCATACAGGTGTTCAAATTATTAATGGCAAGGATTCAAATGACTGCAGGCAATACAAGTCCGCCCTTACGGCATATATGCTACTTGACTCGAGGTCTAGATGATTTTCTTTGCACAATTTCCAAAAGGATGATATACTTCTTCCATATTGGACAAGAAGCATTTATATGAAATATGTGCTTAGACAAGGTAGATACTGGTCTGACGCAGGCACCTTGAAACAAGGGTGTTTATCAGCTGACCATAACGTTCTCCATCAGTTACTGACAGAGATTTACTGACAGCTTCGGTGCATGATAGCAAAGGTCAACCATCAAGCTAGAGAACCGTTTCACTCTCTTCGGGTAGATTCTCTTTTGCAACAGGAATTAGTATTCACACGAAACCCCATACCAACTTTTGAATAACCTGAAGATTTTCCATTCAACTTAATCAAGGTCTGTAATCACTAAAATCATGTATAAGTGTGCGAAAAATCTCCGCCAGATGTAGCATGAATAGATGTGGTGGGTCGATCAGTGCCCCCAGCCAGATTAGTTATGAAGGCCTAGCGTTAGGCTAGCAACTGTCAATATTCGTCATTATTCATCATGGGAAATGTTCGATTATACTAAAGGACTTGCATCAGTTGTTGGTCATTATTCATTGCAGACACTTGTTCGTGATTTCTGAAGGCTTAACAATGTTACTGGATACGTCATGCAGAATTTGATAAAGTCGTCATAGTGGTTCTCATTAAACATACACAAATCATTAAATTTTCAAGACATGACCTTGGTATCTATGGTTTTATTGCTGGGTTTGTGTCATGCTGTTTATTATCGACTGAGTAATACTAAAATTTGTACATGGGTTGTGGGCTGTAAAAGCCGAACAAACGTACGTCTTCCTGATGTTTCCGATGATCCCTTGTGGTACCAAAATTGTCCGAATTCTGAAACTTGTCTGTTGTTCAGTCTCACCGCCCTCGCCGGAGTGTCCAATGTCTTACAAACATATAAATAGAAACACAGTAGGGACCGTGCCAGTATGATTTGTTATCTCAGCGTTCTTGGTTCCTTTGGACCAGTCAGGATTTCGACAAAGTGAAGCCGACACGTACTTATATATTCACAATACCTTGTATACATGTCTACAGTTCAAAGTTGCAAATTAAATAAATAATCAAATGTTGAGATCCTTGTTGGAATAAAAACATATTCTACAAATACGAGTTTGGCTTAGTTGAAACTGTACTGGTCATGTGGCCTAGCAAAATGATGGTGATATTATTATGCCGGATAATTTTTTCTATGAGCTCTACGTGGCTTTAGCTTTTAAATTTTGATTGGATCCACATATTCAAGATGATTTATGGCAGCCATTTGCCGTCTTCAACCATCTGGATGAAGTGGCTCCTGTAAAAAATCGAAACTTAAACAAGGCCTACAGGCCTAATGTGAACCTGTGCAATGGGATATATATTCGGTATAATGCTTCCCTGAGATCAGACTTAATTACTTTTGAAGTACATGTATGACATGTATGTGCACTAAGCAACTACTAAACAAGGGACCCATGGGTTATGTTGCTCAGCTGATCGAAGTAGACCTTTAAGTTAAAATCTAAAATAATAACAAGGCCTACAGGCCTAATGCGAACCTGTGCATTGGGAAATACACCAGGTATAATGCTTCAATGCTGGACCATTACTTCTCATGTATATGAACAATGCAAGTACTAAACATTTTGAATAAGAAACAATTACACAAACATCACTGCTGAAATTCTTGCATGGGTGCACACAACACAAAAATGATTGTAGCTGGCACCACCAGTCTTGTATATAACAAAACTATCAGAAATATATACATATGCCCAATTTCAGACTGATATATCAAACCCCTTCTGAAAATAAGCAGGGACACACGCTGTACAAAAATGATTGTAAGTGGCAACACTAGTCTTGTATACGACAAAGCTATAAATATTTATATATATGCCCAATTTCAGGCTCATATATCAAATTCCTCTGTAGAAATAAGCAGGCACATACACTGTGCAAAAGTCATTGTAGGTGGCGACACCTGTCTTGTGAACGAGAAAGCCATCAAAGACATAGACAGGTCAAAATATCAGGCCAATACATCAAAATTACCTTGAGTCTGATGCCTGGGGCTGACCAGGCTTAGGTGAGAAAGGCAGTTGCCCCGAGTGAACTGTGAAAAATTTGCTGGCTAAGGCTACTGACCTGCACCTGGCTAAACTGAGTGAACTCTTGACCTGTTGCATAATCTGACACAGTTGGCACTCTGCAAAAGCTATAAATAGATCAAAGCTGAACTTTGGTGCCAAATCTGATGCAGTGGGCAGTCTGCTAACACTATAAATAGAATGCAGCTACTGCACTGAGTGAACTCCTGACCCATACCTGGCTGCACTGAGTGAACTCTTGACCTGTTGCCTAATCTGATACATTTGGCAGTCTGCCAAAGCTAGAAATAGATCGAGACTGACCTCTAGCCTGTTGCCAAGTCTGAAATAGTAGCCACACCATTGCATAAGCTCATGCAGGGGCCCTGCCATGAGGGGCATGACACCCATGAGGTGTTCACATGTCGCCAATGAGGTGATCACATGTCACCCATGAAGTGATCACATGCCTTGTGCTTGGCACTGATTGAACTCTTGACCTAAATCTGGCTGCACTGAATGAACTCTTGATCTGTTGCCAAATCTGAAACAGTTTGCAGTTTCTCAAACTATTTAAAGATACAGACACAATCTTGGAGTGTTGGTAAATCTGTTTACACATACTGATAGACTTGGCTAAAATGTTTTTTTTTTTTCAAGCTGACATTTTCATCAACTTTTTTTCAAAATATCTAGACTAATAAAAGATGCATTTCTTTCATTGTTAAAGGTCCAATAATTTTGCCAAAAATCATTCAAGTAAACTTGAACAAAGGCTACCTAAGAATAATTTTTGTGCAATGTTACAGAAGTTATAATTGAAACAATAATTTTGTAGAAGAACAGTTTTGCAGTCCTCAGTTTGAAATGGACATAATAATGGCCATAAGACCAACAAAAGCTTTTCTGATATGATTGAAAGAACCATGTCCTAGGATAATTCTTTTGAAAATTGAACAATTGAACTTGACAGTTTCATCATAAACATTTTAATCTGAAAGAGGCTAAAATTATGAGGATTTTGCCCATAAAAAACCGGTAATTGTAGGTGGCACCACAAAATCTGCAACATCAAATACGAGTCATGTGACCAACATTTGCACAATACTTGGTAATGCTAGCTTCTGTCGTTTCTGAGATTACTATGTCAGTATGCTTACTTGGCCAAATGACTGTTCAAATTCATGTAACTCCACCAAAATTCATCAAATGCAAACCATTTGAACAAACTTGAGAGGGATTGCCTCTGGGATCATTTCTGTAAAATATTGAACAATTTTACTGGACCGTTTACAAGAAGAAGACTTTTAAAGGTTTTTCAGTTTTTTCCCTATAAAATCTAAGTAAACACAGATAACAAAAAAATAAGCTGAATCCCACAAATTTTGATATGTGACAGTTTATTGCATAAAATCTGGGAATTTTAGCTCCTGCCATTCCTGAGAAATTATGGGTTAATGTACAGATGACCAATGACCCCCATACAAAAACAGGTCAATGCAGGTGGCGCCACCAATACCTGAATTTCATATATGACTCATGTGACCAACACTGGCATAAAATTTGGTGATGTTAGCTCCGGCCGTTTCTGAGACTGTCATTTTAGTATGCCTTTTTGACAGATGAGTTGGTTCAACTTCCTGTAATTCGGCCAAAATTCGCCGAACTTGAACCATTCAAACAAACTTGAGAGAGATGGTATAAAAGATTATTTTTGTGAAATTTTGAACAATTTGGCTTTACCGTTTCGGAGGAGAAGATTTTTAAAGGTTTTTTACTTTTTTCTCTATAAAATGCAGAGATTTTCAGATGGCTAATTTTTGGCATTAAATTTCATGATGCTAGCTCCAGTCGTATTTAGCTCATCTGACTGAAAGTCATCTGAGCTATAGCGATCACTCTTAGTCCGTCCGTCCGTCCGTCTGTCTGTCCGTTAACCAGGCACAAATCGTTACCGCTGGACCAAGAATCTTGTAACTTGGGATTCTGAGAGGTCGATGACAAATCTTCTTGGAAACCAGAAATTAGGTCTCTGTTACCCATATCCATCGAGCTATGGGGCCCCAAAGTACCCCCCCCCCCCCAGAATAGCAAACAATTTCATACAAAAACTTCAATATCTCATAAACTACATCACTGATGGTCATGATTTTTGACATACATATTGATCATGAGATGTTCCATCAGTTCCAGGAGACTGGTGGCGCCACCTGCATTTTTTCGATTTTTTACGAATTGTTTTCTCTATTTTTGAGACCTTTAAAAATGTGAACATCTGTTGACAGGGCACAAATCGTAAATACTGGACATAGATTCTTTATTCTTGACACAGTAAGAGACCTATAAAAAGTCTCCATGGAAACCAGAAATTAGGTCTCTGTTACCCATATCCTTTGAGCTATGGGGCCTCAAAGTATCCCCCAGAATAGTCAAAAATTTCATACAAAAATTTTATGTCTCATTAACTCATCACTGATGGTCATGATTTTTGGCATACATATTGATCATGAGATGTTTCATCAGTTTCTGCAGACTGGTGGCGCCACCTGTATTTTTCGATTTTTACGAATTGTTTTCTCTATTTTTGAGACCTTTAAAAATGTGAACATCTTTTAACAGGACACAAATCATAAAGACTGGACCTAGAATCTTCATTCTTGACACAGTGAGAGACCTATGAAAAGTCTCCATCGACACCTGAAATAAGGTCTCTGAAGTGTCTGAACAACTAATGCAGAGATCAGCATGATTCTTTGCATGGATATTGACCATTAAGTGTTTTTATTGGTTCCTGCAGACTGGTATTTTTGTATCCGCCAAAACGAAGTTTTGCGGATACTATGTTTTTGACGGGGTTCCGCCGCCGCCGCCGCAGCGTTCGTTTCCGGAGAACTCCTCTGAGACTACTGGACCGATTTTTCCGAACTTACACCAAAGATCAGGTCACATGTGAACTGGTGCCTAACCAATTTGCATTGACCTCTGACCTTTCCTCTCTGCCCAGCGTCCATTTGTGCGTCTGTTTCCACACATAAACCCTCATATCTCGGGAACCGTTTGACCGATCAGAAATTTTTTTATACAAATGTAGCCCTTAGATAGCTTTAAAACATACACAAACAAGGGACCCATGGGTCACGTCGCTCTGCTGAATTTTGGAAAATATTAGTTACTGCAAAATATTTTATTTCTTATGATTTTTTTCATGTATATTACCATTTGAAAAGCTAAGTGAAAATGGCCCAGCTTAAATGAAACTCTGTAAATTATAGAATAATGAACATGAGCTAAAGCATACGGACTGTGTAATAAATGAAACCTTTAGCCTGAAACCATTTAGTGATGCACCAAGGGAAAAAATGGGCCTACGGTAAGTGTCATATAAAAGTTCCATTTCATAAACAAATAATGTGTGAAGGTAATTAAGTTTTCAAAAGTTAAATATATGGCCATATGATTTAAAAATTAATCCCACAAAGTTTGACCAATATTCCTAATTTAAAAAACTAGGTTTAACAGTGTTATTCACACCTAGGCCCCACCAACTTTAAGAGATATGAATGAAATGCTACAAAGTATTTATATCTTCTTAAATCTTGTCAGTTAGCACTTATATTAGGTCCTCATATTTTACCATATTTGAATATTAGGATCAAATTCCTGAACATTTTTTTCTTAAAAAAAAAATCAAAATTGTTCAAGTCTCAACAAAAAGAATTTTTTTAACATTAAAATTATAAGCTTTGTCTTGTATATTAGTCCTGTGTATCGAAGCGGTGGGTCAGGGTCTCTGTTGTTACTGTTCATCGCTGAAAAAATGTGAAATTATAAGATTCATCTTGTTTAGAGTACAGGTCTGTCAGCAGAATGGGGGGGGGGGGGGGGGGGGGGGGGGGGGGGGACTACATAGGAACTATATAGAGGAATATTTATGGTAAATATGAGGAAAAACAGATGAGTGGTTTCGATATTAGGCAGTCCTGAAATGTGAAAATAGGTTTTTAATAAAAAATTGAGTTTTTTCCTTAATTTCTCAAACGAACGAAGTCGCAAAGACCTAGTTTTCGGCTTGGTAGGAGATCTTGTGGACATCTAACATTATGCCGAATTTTGGATTCCTAGGTCTTACGTTTTCAAAACGTGCCACATCTACGGACGGACGGACGGACGGACAGACGGATGACGGACAATGGACCACGAATATAGCTCAGATAACTTTTAGTCAACTGAGCTAAAAATGGTGGCGCCACCTGCAACCATGTTTGCACAGTGT
Source organism: Sipunculus nudus (assembly GCA_026874595.1). NCBI lineage: Eukaryota > Metazoa > Annelida > Sipuncula > Golfingiida > Sipunculidae > Sipunculus > Sipunculus nudus. The sequence continues at coordinate 53,164,878 of CM049312.1, forward strand.
CCATCTGTGTTCATCTGCTTTGGGTTAAAATAACTCATACCTCTGCAGTGAATTGACTAATTCACCTGAAATTTGGCATGCGTATACATCCTGGATAGCTTTCTTGATTTTTGACAGGGGCGCCACCTACATTCACGTTCACACTGCAGACATCCAAGCTCATATCTCGGGAAATGTTTGACCGATCAGGACAAAATTTTGCATGTGTAAGATCTCACATAGCTCTTTCTAATATGCAAAACTGGTGGCGCCACCTGCAACCATTTTTGCACAGCGTCCGTCTGTTTGTCTGCCGTGGGATAATATCACTCATATCTCGGCAGTGGTTTGACATATCTGCCTAAAACTTTGCAGTTTTATACATCCTGGATAGCTTTCTTGATTTTATTACAGGTGGCGCCACCTACATTCTAGTTTACGCTGCAGCCATCCAAGCTCATATCTCGGGAACCGTTTGACCGATTGGGCCAAAATTTTGCATGTGTATGGATCTCACATAGGTCTTTATCATACACAAAACTGGAGGGGCCACCTGCAACCATTTTTGCACAACATCTGTCTGTTTGTCTGCCGTGGGCTAAAATCACTCATATCTCTGTAGTTGTTTGACATAACTGCCTAACATTTTGCAGGTTTGTACAACTTAGACAGCTTTCTTGATTTTATGACAGTTGGCGCCACCTACATTCTAGTTTACGCTGCAGACATCCGAGCTCATATCTCGGGAACCATTTGACCGATTGGGCCAAAATTGTGACGTGTTTAGATCTCACATAGGTCTTTATCAAACACAAAACTGGAGGGGCCGCCTGGAACCATTCTTGCACAGCGTCTGTCTGTTTGTCTGCCGTGGGCTAAAATCACTAATGTACATGTAGTGGTTTGACTTTTCTGCCTAAAATTTCGCATATGTATACAACTTGGACAGCTTTCTGGATTTATGGTAGGTGGCACAACCTACATACACATTTAGGCTGCAGACATCCATGCTAATATGCCACACACCTCACTCGATTTCCCCTTGCCACTCAATCCATGCCTCACTTCACCCATTCCACTCTGATTTTGGCGGATACACGTAGTCGCTTGTTGACTACCCGTATTCTAGATTTAAAGTTTATGCATTTTTTCTCTATTTTTGAAATATATAAATACAAACACAATCTTGGCCTGTTGGTTAATCTGTTTGATGATTCAGTTGAATGGGTATATACTACCATTCTGATGATAAAATTTCCTTTTGCGAATCTCTTCCCAGTCAGCTGAGCGTCATGACCCATGGGTCACTTGTTGAAATAGTATAGGTTAACGTACAGACGGCGGACGCCACACCATCGCATTAGCTCACAGGTTCGCTAAAAATTACTACAGATGCATATTGAATGCAAAATTATAATACAGATACATCTCACTGATGGCAAAATCTTGAATTGAGTATGGATACCTATTATTTATAATCCCTGTAAAGCCGTCTTTATATACCCACAGTGACCTGTATACCTGTGATTGTAAACATTGCCTGGCATGAGGAATATCTAATATCATAAATCTACATTTTTTAAAAGCTTTTAAAAAAATTCTTTTCAATATTAACCACAGATAACCTGAAATCTAAATGTCAAGAGGCATGAAGTAATGGATGCTGATAAACTGGTGCCAGGCTAGATGTATCTGCTTCGCACAGCTAACATATATGGTAAAATCACTCAATCTTTATAATTCAGCCAAAATTCATTCTTTGGAACCATAAAAGACAATTATTATAAGAATTATTCAGGGGATTATTCTTGTACAATATTAAACAAATTGGCCTCAGTGGCGTCAGTCATAAAACGTTTTGCAGGTTTATAACTCATTAGGAAAATACAGCAAAATGGCTAAGTTAAGCTTTCCATAACTCAGCCAAAAATCACTGAACCTAAACCATTTGAACAAACTTGAATTATCAACATCTTAGGATAATTAATGTTTGAGATTTAAGAATTTGGCCCATTGGTTTTTGAGAAGAACATCTTTGTAGCCACTGAGCTAAAATGGGCTGTTACGGCATATGACTGAATTCAGCTTCCCATAACTCAGCAAAAAGTCACAGAACTGAGGTCATTTGAACAAATTTCAGAAAGCACTTCCCTAGGATCATTTCTGTGCAATATTAAACAATTTGGCCATATGGTTTCAGAGAAGAAGTTTTTTGTAGCCCTCAGTATGATATGGACACTGATGACCCCTGTACAATAAAGGCCGACGCAGGTGGCGCCACCAATACCTCAATTTCAGATATGACTCATGACCAACATTGGCATAAAATTTGGTGATGATAGCTCCAGCCGTTTCTGAGATTGTAATTTCAGTATGTTTTTTTTGGCAGTTGACAAAGTTCAACTTCCTGTAACTTGGCCAAAAATCACCAAACTTAAAACCATTTGATCAAACTTGAGAAAGATTGTTCCAGGAATCATTTCTGTAAAATACTGAACAATTTGGCTGAACAGTTTCGGAGAAGAAGATTTTTAAAGCTTTTTTTAGCTTTATCTAAGAAAATGCAGTTACCAAAAAAAATAAGCAAAATTTTTTTAGATGACTAATTTTTTGCATAAATTTTCGTGATGCAAACTCTTGCCGTTTTCAAGATAGTACGGGTTAACGTACAGATGATGCCACACCATCACATAAGCTCACAGGTTCGCTAAAAATAGATCCAATTTAAAAAATGTGTAAACTACTGGACAGTGAACAATTTATCAAAAAGTCAACCAATGATCATGGTTATAATATACATCTCATGTTCACAAACTGATTACCTGCTTCAATTTTAACATAAGGAAATGCATGGAAATGCATGTTTTGGTCACAAAATATTATTTGCAACAATTTCTTACACATCAATACAAACCAATCATGTCAACCAGCCATGACTTTATCTCCATTTGATATTATTTTAAATTTTTACCTTCAAGGTGAACTTCAGCTGAATGTACCGACTGCAGTGGGTGGACAACTCACAATTTGGCTAAAAACTGTAGAACACGTAAAAGTTTGGTGCCTTTATCTGGAAAGTCCCCATCCTAATAAAATATTGACCTAAGCCACCTCACTCTAGTAAGTTGGCCTTGTACAGGTCTGTTGTCATCTATTCCCGTTACTGGAGGGTTATAGGATTTCCAATGGCCTCAGCAGGAAAAGCTGTTTGGGTCAGCTGTATTGGAAAGGGACTGCTGTGTTCCATAGGCAGCAAAGTTCTGCCAAGCCACAGCAGGCATCTGTCACATCTAGATTTAATGGATACAGTGGCCAACATCCTAGAAGCATTGAGGTAAAGAGCTTACGGGATGCCTATCTCCATCACTGAAGAGCATGTGAAAGTGTGTATTATAGTTTAAGAGAAATTAATACAACAGGCAAAGAAAAGTGGGAAAATAATAGATAAAAGCCTAGAGACAGCTGGAAGGTTAATAGGACAGGTTACGTTAACTACACTTTCATATTAAGTACATCAGCTGCCAGACCACTTTGAAACCAACAGAACACATTCTGATCCAGCATACATTCAACAGACTGGTCACACTTCCGACAGAGCTCTCTCTTATTGTTAAGAGTAAATCCTGAAAGTCCCTTTCAGCTTTAATAGGTACACACAATTTCAGAAACATGTCAGATTTTTCATGTATCCTGCAATGTAGTGCAAAAGATGTTGGTGACCCATGGGGCAAACCATTACAAGCCAACAGAAATTCTACCCTGCTGATACAAAAATAACTATTAGCTATTAGTTTTTGAATATACAAACTGTTCGTATTTAAACCATATCTTACAATTCTGACAAAATAACTTACCCCAAATTTTAACTGTATGCCCAATTCAAAGTCCATAGTCCAAGCAATTGTAAAATCTGCCCATTCTAATGGCATATGAGTGGTCCCTACTAACTAGCTGTCTTACATTCCAGTTAGCTCAGATGTATATGTTGAATAGAACAGATAAAGACAAATATTAACTAGTCAGTTTTACTGATGTTATTGGAAAGATTTACATAATAAAGCAAGACAGTACAATGAAACAAAAACAAAATTTTACATTTACAAGTGATTTCTATGACCAAGTTTCTCTGATCCCAGATAAATGTTATATATGTAAAGCGCTATATATAAATACTTATTTTGGTCATGTTGCTAACCAAATCAGCCTAATGGTTGTGAGCACTTTCAGGGCTACCAACTGTGTCCCTCTCTGTGACACAGGCCATGTAACAACCTCCTGGCTGACGGAGTCATTCTGTCTATGTGAAATTATGTTATATTAAACCAGATGCATTACAGAATCCTGAGATAAATACAGAACCTGATCAGCACTTAATAAAAGCAATAACTGTGATAAATGATATCAAAATTCTTATGTTAAAATATTACATTCATTTGTTTGAAAAGAAAATTCAGAGAAAAGAAAAAAGTTTGTATCGTTGAACAAAAGTAGTCCACAGCTCAATCAATCCTGAGAACGCTCCAAGTCTGAATCCACAATGATGAAAAACATGATCTGATGACACTGTTCAAATTAACTTGTTCTCAATGTTTCTAAAGGAAAATTACAAGAAATGCCTTTCCATCTTGGAAAATAATCTGTGGACTGGTGCTTAATAATCTTGATGGATACTGCATTAGATAAACACAGGTAGTATATCTGCTGAAGATAAAAATCCTCATAATAAGCACATTCTTATCAGTCATGTATCTCTGGAAGCAGCCTACGCTGCCAACAACGTGTCTATTTCACTGATAAGTTTCTGGTTGTAATCCTTCCAGTCAACAGGAGTGGCCTGCACACACACCGTCTTCAGTCTGCTCTCATCCTGAAACAATAGTTGTTAAAAATTTGTAATAAGTCAAATGTAAATACCAGAGCTGTCATGCATGATTTAACATAACAGTATAAAATTGTTTCGGAATATATGATCTTCAGATGACATGTAGTATTGAGACTAAATATCAACTGAGAACTATTGTATTCATTACAGTTCTGATGTAAACCATATCAACCCAGCTAGAAGGTTCAACACATAACTTACAGAAAAGAACAATAAACCACCTAAGAGAATAATACCATGAAAAAAAATCACGTAACTTACAGTGAAGATATGTCACAATGTACTAAACATTACACCAACATTAAACATAAACACCTTATATTCACACTTAACTATTAACACTGTAGTTAAACCACATCAAACTACTTACACAGTGGTTGTACACATCAAACAACTTACATTGTATGTTTCCATTTTTGCTCTGAATTTGAAGATGTAAGACCTGAAGTTGGCATCTGAGAACAAGTTATCAAATCTTACTTCATCCTGTAAAATTAAAAAAAAATATATAAATAAAAATATATATATATATATACACACATAAACTGAAAATGAATGACAGTCCAAAATCTATCTTAGTGCCATCAACACTAGGTAAAGACAAAGACAATGTAATCTGAAACCTATTGTCTTTAAAACTGTCCTTCAAAGTCCTTTGATAAATAAAGCATAACTCCATCTTTCAATGTTTAAAAGAAAATGTAATATGGAAATAGGGTACTGACCATAACTGATTACTGTATTAATTCATAGCTGCATAGATCAAAGATTTTCTTTAAATAAACAAGGAACCTCAAAATTGTAATGGGTATCCAGTTTGTTACGGTAACAATAATAAATATAAAACACTGGAAGCAAATGTAAATTTTCATATCTTCTGGATAAATGTCAGAAGACTGTCATCTTTTGCTGTTACAAGTTTCTGTCAAATAAACTGTTTAAAAGAGAACTTGCCGTAAGATTTTCTGATTTCAAATGTGACAGATAATTTTCTTCACAGGTACCCTGGAAGATTTTAATCATTTCCAGGTTTACAGGACAATTTCCTGATTTAAACAGTAACTGAGATTTTCTTAATTCCTGTGGTGACATGAATTACCCCCCCCCCCCCCAATATCCTAGATGACTTGTAGAAAAGACTTTTTTTAATACCTTGGTGACCAGTACTCTTTACACTTTTCTGTGACACTATGCAAGACTTTCTGGTTTACTGATTGACTGTTTACATTGCTCACCTGTTCTCTCAGTGAACCTATTTCATCTGCTGATTTGCCAAGTATCATTTCTGCAGTGTCTTGGAAACAAGTAACCCACTGGTTTTCTGTGTGGTCAGCAAGGTTGGCCTGAAAAACATGAACATTCTTTGGTGTATTTTCTGGTTCACAAATTATATCAACAACTTTATAATCAGTGATCTCTTAAGCAGCACCTTATTGACATTTGAAGATTTAATTCACCTCAGATGAGTGTGGCTAGTTGATTGTTATGACTTACAATACATCAGTAGATTTGCATCAGGCTCATGTGGCAGAGTGTGTATAAAGTAACAAGAAAGCAGTCACACTGCACACCAGCACACTTTTTATATTTACTCAAGAAAAACCTTTTAGTTCAACTGAATAATTGCATCACAGATCAGTTCTGCTCACAAAAACAAAGGCGGGTCCAATTAAGTCAGACCTGTATAAATTGCAGATAGGGGGGATTTTCTTCCTGTCCTAGTTCCCCATATATTAGTAAATGATGATGGTCTCAAGTGCATGATATGGTAAAGAATCCTTCAAACAAACATATGGTCTTCTGGATTACCTGTCAATGTTAATTTGTTGTTCTCTAGATGTTATCCTACCAAAGCTAATAATGTACTCAAATTAGTTCATGATAATTTGAGTAAATCTGCCACAAGACAAACCAACAGCAACAACAATAAAATATGTGCTGGCAGAGGTATAATTAGAATCACCCCAGGTTAGGCTGGCTGTTTGGATGACACAAAGATCAGCACTCAATAACTATAATAATCATTGACAAGATCGCAACAAAACAAACCAGAAAATCACAATACTCACTGAAAGAATCATTCTCCATTTGTAGTTAGGGTATTCTCTATTACATTTCTCACATCGGTAAGACCCATTTCCTTGGTCGATCACCTTTTTGTTGCATTCAGTAGATGGACAGGCCTGTTAAGGGCAATAGAAAATATGTGGAATCTTTAGATGTACTCTTCACTTCATGTTAAGACAACAAACATTCATGGTGTTTATGTTCACATATTCACCACTACAGTACATGTATCATCTTCTTGTAGGTGTTTTGTGTTTTTATGTGTTATAGGCTTGTAGCCCTTGGTCAAGGTGTACATGGATGGTCTTAGATTTATACTTTAATCCATTGCAGTCTTCTGAGATTGTTTATAAAGTCGCAGAGTTATTGGTTCAGGATGGGTGAAAATGAACAGGCTAGGCAAAACAGTCATAATCCATCCTTATATCTGTCACATCTCTGTCATTTTAAGGTGTGCCATCTCACAAAATGCTCGGTGAAAGAATCACTGAGCATCCTCAGCCTGGACAAGTTGAATGTTCATACACCTGTTCTTCCACTGAATGTTTGCACATGTATAAAACCCCTTTTTTTGTACAGTTTTAAATAAACAAAACATCATAAATATGGGATGACATTTTGTCCATCATAAACTAAAGAGAATATATTATGAATTTTAGAACAAAATCAGATTACCCATGGATCCTGAGACTTCCAATGGTTATGTACATATACATAAATGTACGAAAAGAATCTAATCTAAGTTCTGCTTTTGTCAAAATTCTTTTTCAAATATACATGCTACAAAGTCCCTCCCAAGTATACAAAGCCCCTACCTGCAAAAGGTGAGTAAACTGGACATAGGTAAAGGTTTCATGCAATTTAAATTACTTATTGGTTTTTGCAGCATATAATTAGGATTTTAGTTATTGCATATCCAATTAATCTGCCCATTTCCTTATCATTTTCAGTATTGCCGGGTCTTTAGAAACCCTATGGGCTTCCATGTTTAACCCTTTACTGTTTGTATTTGGTTGTCACAAAACACCCCCCTTACTGTTCAGATTAATTCTAGGTTTCTCACACCTTCAGTTTTGACACACTGTACATTAATGTTATGAATGATAATGGGATCAATTTTTGGTGGATCCTTATGAAATTTTTAACACATATTACAGAGATACCAAGCAAGAGGTTAATCACTTAACCAATCATAAATTTCACATATATCTATTAGTAGAACCAGGTAAATTAGGTAAGTTCAGGTAAGTATATTGTCTTTATTGTTTTAGCATATTTGTACATGAATGTCTAAAGTATATCCCAGTGAAGACATTGTAGAATTTAGGAACAATAAGGGAATTATCATCCGCCGGTACCTGGTGTAGTGTCATGGAAGATCTAGGTAAAACAGGTTAATGAAATATGATTAAGGTTATTTAATTTATTATAGGTTGGGAGTTCTGAAATAAATTAGACAAAACAATATATGATTTGTTCAAAGAAATTTATAAAAAAAATAAACTTGTATATTTGACATGAAATATCATGTTGATTTAAATAAGGGTAACTTGCAATTGCCTACCTGTTCAGGTATGAAGAACTAATTAAGACCAGGTGAACTTCAAAGAAAGGTGATAAAAAAATGTAAACTGACAGATTTATCCATCAAATATGTATAAAACCCTATGAAAGTAGCCAGAAGTCCACCAGAATAGTAAAATCTAACATTTATATATGTATTTCAACCTTTGTAATGTTAACTTAGATCGTTTTGGTACTCCCGGTAAAGCGTGTATTTCCCGTTTTGTCGCCCGGTGACAGTTCTTTTCGGGGAATCCCCGTGGAATTGCATGATGGTTAACAGTGTCTAAACGATGTCAGACGTCTTTTTTTATCTTAAGACATAATAAACATTCTCGAATTTCATTGAACATCTTTTCATATTTATTTTGTTCAAAACATATTCTGAGATTTGTCAAAGCACGAGGTCTATCAAGCGGCAAGTCCGACTGCCGCCATCTTGAAAATTTGTGACATCGCTCGACGTTCATAACAGGCATCATAAACACAGAAAATGGCTTTAGGAATGAGAAATATTCAAATTTTAAGTACAAAATGATAATAATTTAGACAGATATCAATCTTTTGTGGAAGTTTTATATGAGTTATTGTCGTAACAACCGGGCACGGTCAGTTGAAACATTGCGCTTGTTGGCGAACCTTGTGTCACTTGCCGACTCATTTCAACCAATCGGCTTGCCAACAGAGTCCTAATTAGAATTTAAATAATATTCACGAGAAATTCCCATGTGAATAAATAAAAAAATATCAACTTTACGGTAGGGGTTTCCCTGAACCATATGGCAATGTGTTCAATGGCGTGGCATAGATATTTAACGCAAATAATTAGCAGGGAAAATTGCATTAGGACGGTGAGTCCATCGTGCGTTATGGTGGCTTATGAATACAGCGTATTAGTTTTGTGACGGGCGTCCAGGGGGCGTCCCAAACAGCAACCGGTTAATAACTAGATATTTCTCTAGTATCCCCAGACAATTAACCCCTCCCCCCAGCTTTGAAGAATAGGATACTGATGGGTTCTTTTCAAATTTGACCTAGCCATTAATGAGATGCATCAAACTTGTGGGTCTGGTGACTGTACCTCAAATTCTTACAAAGTTATTCCGTTTAAACATCATTTTAGCAAGAAAAACAACATAAGGTGGCGCCACCTGTCTTCTGCAGAAAACAATGCTATCAAAGATTTTATGTCAATTTGATTTTTGGACCAATCCATGCATCCCTCAGTGAGATATAAAGTTAACATCATTTCAGCGTTATTGCCTCTGTGACTTCGAAAAATGCATCAAGGTCATCCATATTCGAACTTGGCCTAGCCCTTGATAAGATGCATCTAAACTGTAGGTTTGGTGACTGTACTACAAATTCTTTTTGAGTTATTGCCCTTATATAATTTTAGCATAAACGCTGCTGTGACCCTGAAAAATGCATCAAGGTAATCCATGTTTGGACCTGACCTAGTCGTTGATAAGATGCATCAAACCTGTGGGTTTGGTGACTGTACCTCAAATACTTACAAAGTTATTGCGTTAACATCATTTTAACAAGAAATCGACACAAGGTGGTGCCACCTGTCTTCTGCAAAAGACAAAGCTATCCAAGATCTTCGGTCAATATGATTTTTGGATAATTCAATGTATCCCTTACTGAGATATTAAAGATTTTGTGTGAATTTCACCAAATATGGGAATATTCAAGGTCAAGGCCACTCTCATAGGAAAGGTCATCACCCCAATTTAAAACTAGAATATGGGTAGTCTACAAGCAACTATGTGTATCCACCTAAATCAGAGTGGAACGGGTGAAGTGAGGCATTGATTGAGTGGCAAGGGGAAATAGAGTGTTGCATATTAGCATGGATGTCTGCAGCCAAATTGTGTATGTAGGGTGCCCCCCCCCCCACCACAAAATTTAGAAAGCCGTCCAAGTTGTATACATATGCAAAATTTAAGGCAGATAAGTCAAACCACTACATGTATATGAGTGATTTTAGCCCGTGGCAGACAAACAGATGGACATGAGCAAAAATGGTTGCAGGTGGCGTCACCAGTTTTGCGTATAATAAAGAGCTATGTGAGAACTATACACATGCAAAACTTTGGCCCAATCGGTCAAACGGTTCCCAAGATATGAGCTTGGATTTCTGCTGCATAAACTAGAATGCAGGTGGCGCCACCTGTCATAAAATCAAGAGAGCTATCGGGGATGTATAAACCTGCAAAATTTTAGGCAGATATGTCAAATGACTGCCGAGATATGAGTGATTTTATCCCCTGGCAGACAAACAGACAGGAGCTGTGCAAAAATGGCCACCAGTTTTGCGTATGATGAAGAGCAATGTGAGATCTAAACACATGCAAAATTTTGGCCCAATCGGTCAAACGGTAAGATATCCCGAGATAAGAGCTTGGATGTCTGCAGCATAAACATGAATGTAGGTGGCGCCACCTGTCATAAAATCAGAAAAGCTATCCAGGATGTATACGCATGCCGAATTTCAGGTGAATTAGTCAAGTCACTGCAGAGATATGAGTGATTTTAACCCAAGGCAGACGAACAGATGGACACTGTGCAAACATGGTTGCAGGTGGTGCCACCATTTTTTGTGTATGTTATAAAGCTCTCCAAGGGCTACATTTGTGCAAAAAAATTTTCCTGATCGGTCAAACGGTTCCCGAGATATGAGCTTGGATGTCTGCAGCGTAAACGTGAATGTAGGTGGCGCCACCTGTCATAAAATCAGAAAAGCTAATCAGGATACGCATGCCGAATTTCAGGTGAATTAGTCAAGTCACTGCAGAGATATGAGTGATTTAAACCCAAGGCAAACAAACAGATGGACACTGTGCAAACATGGTTGCAGGTGGCGCCACCATTTTTTGTGTATGTTATAAAGCTCTCCAAGGGCTACATTTGTGCAAAAAAATTTTCCTGATTGGTCAAAGGGTTCCCGAGATATGAGCTTGGATGTCTGCAGCGTAAACGTGAATGTAGTTGGCGCCACCTGTCATAAAATCAGAAAAGCTATCCAGGATGTTTACGCATGCCGAATTTCAGGTGAATTAGTCTAGTCACTGCAGAGTTATGAGTGATTTTAACCCAAGGCAGACAAACAGATGGACACTGTGCAAACATGGTTGCAGGTGGCGCCACCATTTTTTGTGTATGTTATAAAGCTCTCCAAGGGCTACATTTGTGCAAAATAATTTTCCTGATCGGTCAAACGGTTCCGGAGATATGTGGGTTTAGGTGTGGAAACAGACGCACAAACAGACGCAGAGCGCAGAGGAAAGGTCAGCGGTCAAAACAAAATCGGGGCGCAGCAGTTCACATTTGACCTGAACATAATCCCGGGTTTTTCTTAAAATTCCGCCCAGCGGTTACGGAGGAGTTCTCTGGACACCTACGCGGCGGCGGCAGTGTGCAGCTGAAAACATAGTATCCGCAAAACTCTGTTTTGGCGGATACAATAAACATCATCCCATAACCCATATCTATGTATATGCATAATATAAAAGAAACCTGTCCATTAGTTTTTTACTTATAATGCTCACAGTACTGTCGAGTGGCAATTTTGGGGGTATTAAAAGGCACAAAAACAAGTAAAGAATAATAGGTGGTGCCACCAGTATCTGGAACATGACAACCCTATTCATGATCTTCGATCAACTTGATTTTGGGATCAATCCATGCAAGATTTCTTGAGATATTTAAGAATTTGTGATTTTCCCAAATATTGGACCTATTCAAGGTCAAGGACACTCTCCAAGTAAAGGTCATGACCTCAATTAAAAAGGGCTTCGTCCTCTCATCCATATCTATACATATACCAAGTTTGGTAAAGATCCGTGAAATATTATTTGAGTTGTCATGCCAACAAGATTTATATGCGGCAGCAGGACCGGTATGAAAATATAGTATCCCCCCGACTATGTCTGGGGATACAATTATAACTAAGAAGAGACAGATATAAAAATTTTATATACTGACCATGTACATACAATTCTCTTTCCTTAGGAATACCACTGTGGCTTTAGAGGAGAAGAAGTCAGCCTTCTCTCCTTGTCCCAGGCCCTCAGCTTTGACCTCGGCAAATGTCTTCCAGTTGGTCCCTGAGCCTGAAACATAATGAATCAGTTACAGGCTGACATCACACACTTACTACATACATCCACTTAAATCCCAGCTCTTTGTTCAAAGGAGGTAACCTGTGTAATAAGACCACCTGAAGGACTGGCAGAAAGTGGTCTTAATTAACAGGTGGTCTTATAAGATAGGTCAGTTATAACCAATGAGAATGCTTTCAGTTCCCCTTAAGGTGGGTCTTAATAGACAGGTGGTCTTAATAGACAGGTGGTCTTATCAGATAAGTAGTCTCTAAGACAGATTCCACTGTAAATTAACAACTGGTCAAAGGAAACAGGAATCCTCGCATTTAAACAATATTAACTAAAGGCCTTTACACGAGTTGGTGAGTTCCTCTCATTGACCTCTGGATGGATACTGTTGTTCCGGTGATGGACATTATTGTTTCCAATGCTGGAAATGAGAGCAAAATGCACAACCCTAGATCCAGAAACTCATATTTGGTCAGATTTGAACTAACCTAATAGCAGTTAGTTGAAAACTGTCAATCCAAAATCTGCATCTGTTGCAGCTTTAGTCCATCATAAACACAGCATCTCTTGTGTTGCTGGATTCCTAAGTGTAGCTCATAAAATTCTTTGTCAAGTCCCAGAGCTAAAATGTTTTAAATCCTTGTTGCTATAGTGGAACATGTGATGACAGACAGAATGACCCAGGTTACATATTAGCTGTGAAAACCAAAGAAAGGGAAGAAACCAAAATGTCTGACTTTATTGGGAAGCTGCTTAACCTCAGTAAGGCAGTGAGATGTGGCATGCTGCTTAACCTTAGTAAGGCAGTGAGATGTGGCATGCTGCTTAACCTCAGTAAGGCAGTGAGATGTGGCATGCTGCTTAACCTCAGTACGGCAGTGAGATGAGGCATGCTGCTTAACCCCAGTAAGGCAGTGAGATGTGGCATGCTGCTTAACCTCAGTAAGGCAGTGAGATGTGGCATGCTGCTTAACCTCAGTAAGGCAGTGAGATGTGGCATGCTGTTTAACCTCAGTAAGGCAGTGAGATGAGGCATGCTGCTTAACCTCAGTAAGGCAGTGAGATGTGGCATGCTGCTTAACCTCAGTGAGATGTGGCACAAAATACCATCTCAGTGTATACCTGACCAGTTAACTGAAGGATGGACTGTTTGGATGTTATATGTGCTGCCATCTGAAGCCAACTCATGTAACTAACTAATTTGCATTGAATGGTTTTAAACAAAGAGTGAAAATGACATCTGGGGCCTGTTGCAATTACATTATAGTGGACTAAAAGTAGCAGGCCTAATTAACACTGGTACAACTGTAATGTCATAATGGCTACCATAGTGACACAGACACAATATGTCCCTGGGCTTAAGTGACCTTCATGAAATGAGTCACCTCACTGTAACACATCCCTGCAACACACCCCCACATACACATTCTGATCACAGTCGCTCGAATCCCTATTTCAGGGGAATGGGTAGAAACAGTGCATATTACACCTCTTTAGTGATACATGCTATATCTCCTACGTAAAGCACTATTATATACTCATAACTAGTGCACATTTTCATCCATTTCTCGATAAAAACATCCACAAATAGGGATTCGAGCGACTGTGTTATGATACAGGATATGAGGTAGCATATTTGTATTTTATGTTTAAAGGTTCCAGTACACATCAGTTAATGTGACCACTACAAAAAATAAGCTTACCAAGGGATTTCATTAGAACTTGACATGATGTAAGATCAAAAGTGCTTAGCTAACTGACAAAGAACTGACGGACAGTTCAATTCCTACACTGTAGAAACAAGGGGTTGAATGTTCTTGTCCCAGACACATCTACTTACTGCCTCCAGCCGGCCCTCCCTCGCTGCGGTATTCATCAAAGTTCATATTGTTGCCTTCACGATCATACCAGCCCCGCAGTGAATGACTCTCTGATATGTCTGGGTTGATGATCAGCTGTGTGCTGCTCACGGCACCCAGACTCCGTCCTGAAAAAACATCAATAAGTATCACACATGGTTTCAACAACCCTGACCACCTTATTTTACGATATTTCTTTCAAATATATTTTGTTTGCCACTACAAACTAGATATTTCTTGGCACCGCAGGTGCCATGGTATCCCCAGACAATTAATCCCCACCCACCCCCCTTACAGAAAAGGCCCCCCATCTTCAGCAACAATTAATATCAGACCACACTCATAGAAAAGGTCACTCTCATAGAAAAGGTCATGACCCCAATTTCAATATACATCATACCCTAACCCATGTCTATGTATATGCATAATATGAAAGAAATCTGTCCATTAGTTTTTTACTTATAATGCTCACTACTGTTAAGTGACAATGATGGGGTATTAAACGGAATGAAAACAAGTAAAAGAATAACAGGTGGCGCCACCTGTTTCCGGTACATGACATTACTAACCAAGATCTTTGGTCAAGTTGATTTTTGGACCAATCAATGCATCCCTTATTGAGAAATTAATGATTTTGTGTGATTTTCACCATATATGGCAATATTCAAGGTCAAGGCCACTCTCATAGGAAAAGTCATGACCCCAATTTAAATAAACATCCTCCCATAACCCATATCTATGTATATGCATAATATAAAAGAAATCTGTCCATTAGTTTTTGACTTATAATGCTCACAGTACTGTCAAGTAGCAATTTCGGGGGTATTAAAAAGCACGAAAACAAATCATCATACTATAATTCACAGGAACCTGTTTGTCTGTCTGTCTGCCCGGATTCATTCAAATGCTAGGAATCGCACGGTCGTCAAACTTCGTGGGAGGGTGCATCTTGGTCTGGGGAAGAACAAGTTTATATTTTTTAGGCGTCTGGTAAAGAAATGGCCTCAAAATCCATAAAAATATTATGGGTTTAATACCTGCGCTGTGCCATGGCCATTCTCACATAGTGCGCCCACGTCGTCCTGAATCTCCTCTCGCTAATCAATCAAATCAAACCTGACATAGTCTGCCAAACATTCACTAAGCGTCGGCCTTTTCTAAGCAGTCCCTAAGTCAACACAAATGAATGTTGTTGTGGGTTGACCGCGGGGACGAATTTAGACCGGGAACATCTCACCACTGCCCATATCGGAAATTTTGGCACAAGTGAATCATGTTGCGGGTTAATCATTGGGACGATTTTGGACACGGAACATCTCACCCCTCGCCAAATTTGTGTCAGTGCATTTCAAACGCGCACGCCATGTCAGTGCTTACTCATAATTTAAGAAAAGTGTGGGTGCAGGTACTGATATGGGTATATTCTAGTAAAGAATAATAGCTGGCACCACCAGTTTCTGGGACATGACAACCCTATCCATGATCTTCCATCAACTTGATTTTGGGATCATTCCATGCAATATTTCTTGAGATATTTCAGAATTTGTGTGATTTTCCCCAAAATTGGACCTATTCAAGGTCAAGGACACTCTCCTTGTAAAGGTCATGACCTCATTTTACATGGGCGTCATCCTCTCACACATATCTAAACATATATCAAGTTTGGTAAAGATCCGTGATTTATATTTTGAGTTATCGCGCCAACAAGATTTATATGCGGCGGCGGCGGGAGACTGGTATGAAAACATAGTATCCCCCGACTTTGTCGTTGGATACAACAAGAGCTAAGACAGCATATTACTTCTGTTAGATTACATACAGACAGTGAATCTATTTTACCTCCCCAGTCGGACACTCGACATGCCTTCACTGCTAACACAGGGTGTTTGGTGCCATCAAACTTTTCTGCCTGTAAAATCAAAGAATTGTAGGATTCTCAGTTCTTCTTATGACAAAAATACTTTGCCATGTTTGTAAAAACTGAGCATTAACAGTAAAACTTGTCTCCAAGAAATGAGATACCTTGTTCATTAAACTAAACCTTCATCCCAATCAGCTGAGAAATGTTATTAGAATAAATAATTTACTACAAATCTGACAGCGATGAAGAAATGCTTCAGTCTGTATTCTAATCAATTAAACAGAGAAATATCACATATACCACTAATACATCATGCAAGATATTGGTAATATATGGTTTCTTTAAATTTAAATGAATGTTTAGGGGGTGAAGATTCTGTAATGCCATAAAAAATCTGGAGTAGAAAATTACAAACAGATTGAAATTATCAGACTTTTCAAGGGTGTCAGCTCCAAACACCCTTATTTGTGTGGGTTACAAAGGCTCTTTTTCTTTGTATGATATACTGAGGCTTTTATCGAAATAGTTTGAAGAAATGATACGAGGTTTTCAATGACAATGGTGTGGAGAAAAAGTGGCCATTGTGATTTAATTCTGGGAGCTGATCAGCCTAGCAAGATATCAGTCTACAGTCAAAGAAATCATGTACTTGTACAAAGGACCAAGTATAGCAATTTCTGGGCATCCAGGTCCCAC
Organism: Sipunculus nudus; assembly: GCA_026874595.1. NCBI lineage: Eukaryota > Metazoa > Annelida > Sipuncula > Golfingiida > Sipunculidae > Sipunculus > Sipunculus nudus. The sequence goes on from CM049312.1 coordinate 53,181,903, forward strand.
ATTTCTGCCCCTATTAGTATAATGCACCTGTATCAATGATATTTACATATCAGTGAAGAAAGCACAAAATTCTGTAACCTAAGGTTAACCACTGAACATTATCAATTGGCATGGAAACTTGACCAACCTACTGACATACAGGCAGACATGGCCAATACATTTCTGCTGGTTCTAACTTAGCAACAAAGACAAGCAGGCATAATCCATACTGAAACATCTTGAGACAACTAATGAATGACTAGCATGTAATGAATGAATATACTTGAGAATTAAAAGCCATACTTACGTCTTCACCCCACAGGGTCAACCTGACTTGTGTGCCACTTTCATCTACCATATTCAGCTCTCTCTTTTTTAATTCCTTATTTGTCTGCCGTGTGATGATCGTTGACAAATCACCTGTAGATTTCACGACTCCGATGACATCTGCAAAAACACCAGGAGCACTGCTATCACAATATTCAAAGGCAAACATATTTTTGGTGAGCTTTTCGTCCCCAAACTTGCTTGATCTATCAGATCCCACTGGCTTTAGTTCATTCCATTCATGTTTTCATTCACTCAAACCAAACTTGAAAGTAGTCTATAGAAAAATTTCCAGAATTAACTTAGTGTGACAAGATGTAACAAGAAGACTTGCTTTTTTCTATAAAATATCTTTGAAATAAATATCATATTATATAATTATAACATTAATAACAATAATACATTACAAGATTTTTTATAAAAACTATGATGCTAAATTATTAGACTGTAGATAAGGAGGAGTTTGTATGAGCAAGGTTGCATTATCACATTTTCTTTTCATGTCATTTTGACAAGGTTAATTATATCACATTTTAAGGTTATCTAGCAATGCTTGACAAGCACACTTATACAGATCTTTAAAACACACCGATCATGCTGTTGACTTGTGCCTTGTCAAGTTCGTTAATTTTGACGAAGCTGAATGAGAGAGTTGGCAGGTCTGTTTCCTCCTCGCATGGTATGACCTGGGTCTCGCTGGTGAAGGTCATCTCGTAGTCATTGTTGACTGAGGAATATTGTTTGTTTGCTGTCTTTAATGTACACTTAGTGACATAATACACCTGTAAAAGACAAGTGACCAATGGGTGGTGAGGCTAAACTTTAATAAATAAAGAGGTATAAATATTTGCAATGCAGATGAAGAAAGATGACTGTCAGTTTGTTCAACTAATGGAAATACTTGAATGTACCTGAATTCGTTTTCTCTTGATAAACTGTTGATATATTAGTACAAGCATTTGAATAAAAGTATGGAGTACGACAATCATATAAGCTGTTGATCGAGCGTCAATACAATGTATGTTTACACTCTAGAAATAACTTAAGTAAAACAATAACCAAATTTTAATCCAAAAAGAGCACAAGAATGCAGATTACCCCATCATATGTCTTGTGACCCCTAGCCTTGTTATTTTGCTGGGAAACTTAATTCAGGTGACAAAATTTATTGGTTAATATATATGTCTCATGAAAACCCCAAGATTTTTGGCAAGCCTTCCCGGTACCCCTAAAGTCTAGTAACCTCTGACCTCATTAAATATGCATGAATTTTGCTGGGAATAAAACTCTGGTGAGATAATCTATTAGTTAGTAACGGTGAAAATTTGTTAAATTCTCTTATGTAATTTCTCAAATCCATTATATTCCTGGTAAGTTATTACAGCGACACCAAGAAGAATCATAGTGATCTCTGACCTGTTAAATAACTGTGGAATTTGCCAAGTATCAACTCAGGTGAGCTAATCTATAACTAAGTAGTAAGATTTATGGTAAGTTTCCTTAAATCCACCCAAGCCCTGTTAAGTTATCACAACAACACTAAAATTTAACAGAAGGATGGACAGATAAATTACCCCCTGGCTATATACCAATATATGCCCCCTCAATGATGGGCATTTAATAAAAATAACTAAACCAGTAATTTGCACAAACAAACCTTGTTTAGTTGAATCATTTCAAAGAATTTATCCACTTGTTCTGTGAATGCAGTGGCCCGAATTTCACCGGACTCATCCACGAAGTTCATGCTGAACAGTTTCCCCTCTCCACGAGAGTTGCTCCAAGTACGAATGTTTGATTTACTGGTGACGCGTGCTCGAATGGTCCATCTGTCCACAAATTTAATACACAACGTTACACACTTAAAAATAGCTTGAGGTCACATGGGAACTATTAATTTTACCATATTAGTTGTAATGGGTCAGGTTAATCAACAGCTTGAAGGCCAGAACGGTTAAACATGTCAAGCCATATGGAGGTGCAAGTAAAAATCAGAGCATAATGAACTAATCAAGCAAATGATGCCCCAAGAAGTGATTCAACAATCACACTGATTGATTGAATTGTCTGTTTTACTATATGGTCCAAATGGAGTTAAAACAACCATATTGATGGAGATTAGCCAGAGTACTTATGTGCAGACTGATATTGTGTGTGTACCTGTTCTGGTATGGAGTTAGACTTGCGATCGGGTGGACTTTGGCTGGTGTGCCTCCAGGAGTCTTGGGAACATTCTGCACACTGAACTGTTTATTAGGAGTTTGGTTGCCATAGAATCCAGGTTTGTTACCACTGGTTCCACCACCTTCAATATAAAATTTGAAAGCCATCCATTAAATGTCTTATATCCTGGGGGTAGGAGTTACATTATTACAAGGAATATGAACATCAGTTGTACATTCTTGTTTGGGAAAAAGTATTGACAAGCATTAATTAGATAATGAAACAAAAGTAGAAATCAAATATTCAAAATAATTCATTTCCCTGTGTATATGCAACAAAGATACCGTTTCTACATATAAAGCATTCTAAATAATATAACCTTCCTTATCAGACATCATGGTATTTGAATAATACAAAATTTATTGAGCATCTTGATCTGAAGCAAAGCCCACACACATATGCCCATTATATTTTGCTTGCATAATATTTTGACCAAGGGGCTTATAACAGTGTCACACATGATAATTAATGTGACAATTACAATACAGCAAATCATGAAGTATACAAATTTTTTTTTGCGCCCATCAGGTACATGTTAATAGAGATACCATGAAAAGAGCGCGTTGTCAGGGAAGTGGTGGAGTATTATTTTTGTGAGGGCGTTTACTGAACAAAACATCTCACCTGGTTTTGACTGTGGGGGTTCTGCTGGTTGATAGCTTGGTGCTTGACCTGAATATGTAATAAACATTATGAAAAAATGAAATCAAAATTAAGAAATCATAAAGTAAAATTTATCTGTAAGGAAGGACTTCTCTTTAAGATCTACATGTCTAACTTTAACATACAAGTTCACAGCAATCTTTGTCAACTTTTGGTTTAATTCTTGTAATAGACCAACAAACCAATCTAACAAACATGGAAACAGACACAGGTCAAAACATAAACTCCTTAGAAGAGATAAATACAAAGGTCTCACTCTTTTGTAATTATACATAATTGATATCCTTTCCTATTAAAAAATAAATATACAGGATATTTATGTAACCCACCGTGTCCGTTTGTGAGAGGTTTGTTAGGTTCTGGGGCAGCCCCACCACTGCTCCTGTACGGCTGGGGGGCCCCGATCTTCTCTTGGCCTAGATCTGCCCCCTTTGTAATGACTGTAATGTCCAGGAGAATGATGACACGTCTGAAATTGAAAGTGATGAAAATCAATGAGGTATCACCCAACAAGTGCCTTCACCAGGAGGGTATGCTTTCACCCTGTTTTTGTATGTTTGTTCACTATGTAACTCACTATGCAATCATGAACAGAATCATGTGAAATTTTCAGGGCAACTGGGGATGGGCCAATAAAGATTTGATTAGATCTTGGTGTGGATCCTGAACATGATTCAGGAATGTCAGCAAGGAATATTCACAAATGTTCAGTCACTTGTGCAAGAATGTACCTAAAGAATGCCCACACAGCGGAGGATTGTATTCCTCGGGATGCATATTTCTAGTTCTCACATGTTAAGATACCAGCTTTTTGTGTACTTGCTAAGGCGTTTCTAAGCTGACAAGATGATGCTTAAAAACCAATGTGAAAAATATTTTCTAACCGAGCTGGAGATTCTGCCTTAGATGTTACTGATAAAATTGTGACGTATCACAGGATGTGTCAAAATCACTTATCACATAAAATTACTGAAAATAAATAATTGTTTCATGAGTGTCTTTTCCAAATAAATAAATGATTTAAATAAAATATTTCATATTTCATCAGCACTCAATGTGTCATGTTATATCCTTTTAATCCCTCAAAATAGGAAGCCATGTTTTCTGTTGGATTCAGATTAAGAATAACCTATTAGTATTAGCTTCTTTGGTCTGAAAAATCTCTTAATGAATATGCATTATTTTTGCTAATTGAAATTCATGTCAAAGTCATCGACAAATGAATGATTGGCTTTGATTCTTGGTAGAGCCATCAACATTCTAATGAGATCTCTTCCTCAAATGATAAATTGTGAAAGCCCTACCCCACAATCTTACCTATCTGGTGGTATTGTGTTGACCAGATACTTGTCCAGACTGATGACAGCAAAATTGTCCAAGGCTCCGGAAACTATGAAGTCATTCAGCTGTGTGGCAAGCATCGCCGCTGTTACAAAATAAGAAATAGTAAACATTTTAAGTTCAAAGAACACATCTTTGGAATGTTGACTGTACACAGCTTATGTAACAAACAACTGTCAGTCCTGGAGCATTGTCATGAATATCATTGATATCTGACATATAAATGGTATGTTAATAGTTAACCTATGATAATGGATAGTACAAGATTAAAAATTGAAAAATCGATAGACCTGGTGTATTGTCATGTATATCATTGATAATTGATATCTGTCATATAAATTTCACATTGAATGTTAACATTAGGTAGTAGATAAAAGTAGAATAAATTTAACGTCTAGGAACACACCTGTGGAGATGTAGACTACTAATGGCTTATGTAGTAAAGCAGGGGTTAGTCCAGGTGAGTAGTTATGAATATCAGAAGTATCTGACATATAAATGATATACTGAATGTTAGCATATAATAGTGAATGGTTGAAAACAAAAATTCAAGGAGCCCACATTTGGAGATACTGATTGGTAACAGCTTTGTAATAAACAACTAGTAGTCCTGGAGTGTTGTCTTGAATTTCATAATATCTGGCATATAACTGGTATGTTGAATGTAAACATATGATGATGCCTAATACAAGATTTAAATTTAGACTAAAAAAGGAACCCACTCTGGGTGTTGTCGACTGCTAACAGCTAATATAACAAAACAACAGGTGGTCTTGGACCGAGAAGAGTTGTTGTGAATATCTGATATATGAATGGTATGTTGAATATTAACATAGGATTGTGAATAATGTTTACTTTATTACTATTTATTACATGTTAACATGCCACATGACTTTTACATTACTGATATTACTGATATTCATGACAACACTTAAGGTCTAACTATTACTGTATTATACAAGAAGTAACAGCCAATATACTAGTTACTCCAAAAGAGTGTTTAAAAGCACCCAAATGTTCTTTGAAATTAATTTTAATTTTCCTTTCTGCTTTCACCAAAAGTGACTATGTAATATTTTTAATATAGTTTGTAAAGAACTATGAAATGCAGCCCAAGTTTTGTTACTACACATGGGCTACCTCACTTTTATCTTTTAGAACAATAGAGCAGGTGTGTTCCTGCACGAGTAGCCATCAATGTTTTGGCTGCTATATCTTTGAAGCTTTTGAAAATACCAAACAGTTGACAGGTCCCCTTTCCAGGCTCCTCTCTTGCAGGTGACTAGTAACTTGACCACTACAAGTAGGACTTGCAAAAGAAATTTTATTAATGCTCCTGTTATTTTTTTTTTTTTAATAGGTTCTACTCCTAAGTATTGTTAAAAGTATGTATGCATGCCACTGTGGATTTCACTCTTTAGATTTAGTGTGTAACAAGTACTTGTCAAAAGAATGTTCTGATTAGGATGAAGATATGTTAATAAATAAATACTTATCATAAGTGGATAGATCATTGCTGCTAATAATTCCAAATCCTATTTATTTTCTTCACTTCTAAACATTCAATTATTATAAGTAAATTGTTATCAAACATCAATTTAATGTTAAATGACAGTTGCTTGTGCATCACTCTAAGCATTCTGAAGGCATAGTCCAGTCATGTTTAGATGCATATAAGATTGTCTGTTTTACTGTAGTTAATACAGGTATTGTGTGGAAAGGAGTAATAACAGTTTTGACATATGTCTGATCATCCACAACAATGTTTATTACTATTGTCATTTTTGTTACTACGGCATTGATGCATTAAAAAAAATAGAATATTTTCAGCAACTCATACTAACTATATATTAGTACGCACACCTGCCTCTAAAAGGAAAACAGGCCCTCCAGATTCAGTTGTACCATAACTATGCTATCGACTGTAGTAAATGTATTGATATCTATGAGAACTTTTTACAGATTTTAATACATACAGACCTAAACACTTTCTGGAATGGAAAATAGACCAGTCAAACATGGATATTTCATGCTCTTTGATGACCTTGTTGAAAGGAGGTATTATGATTTGGGGAAAATTTCGTATTTACCTCTATTACTTATATACTCTATAATATCATGAACATAATTTTATTAGTCAGATGAGGCTTAATTAATATTACTACTATGTTGATTACAACCAATTTCATCATTAATTCAAATTATATTATCACGAGATACCAGTCACAATGTCAGTATTAACTTATTGAAGGGTAGTAATACAAAAGATAAGATTTGGTCAACTATACATCATTAGTGTAATGATTGGGTTAAAGTTGAAGACACTTTTTGTGATATCACATGTGCTATTGTGTTAGACATCCTTGGGAGGAAAATCTTCTCAAGATGCTATCTAGATGAATAACAGTCCACTTTCACTATATAATATAAAGTTTTCACTGATAATGAACAGAGCTCTACTGATTAGTAGTCAACACTCAGCACTAGACAGGTACTCTTTCTGTTAGATCTGTAGCAGAACTTATAACTTGTCATAACCGGTAAGCTTATTTTTCTGATGTTTATGTCATTGTTCATATTATTTAGTGTATTCTATGTATTTTTACATGTTTACTGTATGTGTTGTATATATTTTAGGTACATTAACAAATGCAAGGGTATTCATATATACTGGCACTTCCCCCAGTATAGAAAAACTAATCAATATAATCTTTTATGACCAATATTTGTCAAATAATATCACTTAATGCTAGAGGTCTAGCAAGTTATTCAAAAAGAAGAGAAGTTTTTCATTGGTTAAATAGGAAAGAAAGTTCTATCATATTTTTACAAGAAACTCACAGCACAAAAGATAGTGAAAATAGATGGAAAACAGAATGGGGTAACCATATATATTTTAGCCACGGCACCAACCAAGCAAAGGGGGTATGTACACTAATTAAAAACAGGTCAGACATTCAGGTTAAAGAGGTAATTAATGATATTCTTGGACGATATTTGATTATTAACACAACAATAGGTGAACACGACCTAACCTTAGTAAACATTTACGCACCCAATAAAGATGACCCTAAATTTTTTGAGGATTTAATTAACATTGTAAATCATCATGGTACAGGAAACATAATAATAGGAGGAGACTTCAATTTAACATTAAATCCAGCATTAGATAAAAAAGGAGGAAATTCTAATAACCATTCTAAATCCAGACAAGTTATAAATCATTGGATAGAACTTGAACAATTATCTGATATCTGGAGACTTCAACATCCTAATAGTTTGGAATATACATGGCACAGATACCGACCTGATCCAGTGTTTTGTAGATTAGATTACTTTCTAGTTAACGATAGCTTAATCAACAGCATTAGTCAGTCTGGAATCGAAGCTGGATATAAAAGTGACCATTCACTAATCACTATAAATATTATAAAATCAGAACATAAGCATGGACCAGGCTTTTGGAAACTAAACTGCTCACTGTTAAACGATGATACTTATATATCAACAGTTAAAGAATGTATAAAAACAACATTTCTTAATAATAAAGAGACAAATCCAACACTACTGTGGGACACCTTAAAATGTCAAATAAGAGGCGAAACTATAGCTTATGCAGCATACAAAAAAAAATTAAAATTACAAAAAATGAAACACTTAGAAAAGATGATTCACAACTTACAAAATTTATTCAATACAACAGGCGATACTAAAGACCGAGAAAATTGGGAGGAAGCAGTGAACAAACATAGACAATTAATAGAAGAAAAAACCAGAGGGGCAATAGTGAGATGTAGAACCAGATGGTACTCAGAGGGAGACAAACCATCTAAATACTTTCTCAATTTGGAAAAAAGAAATTACAATAAAAAATCTATACTAAAACTTAAAGATCAACATGGCGAACTAATATCAGAACAGAAAGATATTTTAAAAGAAGAAACACGATTTTATAAAAAACTATATACAGCTAGAGAAAAGCTCAATAGCTCAAATAGAAATTTCCTTTCCACAGAATATCTTAAAACTCTAAATGAAGATGAAAAGGAATTATGTGAAGAAGAATTTAAAGAGGAAGATTTTAAATCTACAATTGATTCAATGTCTCTCAATAAATCGCCAGGTCCCGATGGATTCCCAGTCGAGTTCTACAAAACATTCTGGGGGGATGTAAAAGAACACCTTATAAATGCTATTAATTATTCCTTTGAAACAGATTGTCTTCCAATAACTATGCGTCAAGGAGTTATATGCCTTATTCCTAAGAAAGGAAAAGACCAACTTTATTTGAAAAACTGGCGCCCTCTGTCTCTTCTTAATACAGACTATAAAATAGTAGCAAAAACATTAGCTAACAAACTTAAATTAGTTTTACCATCCTTAATACACTCCGATCAAACTGGATTCATAAAAAATAGGTATATTGGAGAAAATATTATTAAAATTACTGGCATAATCTCTTATTTAAAAGAAATTAATAAAGGCGGTTATTTACTATCAGTAGATTTTGAAAAAGCTTTTGACCAATTAGAATGGCCTTATATTCAAAACACTCTTCAAATACTCAACTTTGGAACTAAATTTAGGAAGTGGATTAATTTATTGTACAACAACATTCACAGTTGTGTATTAAACAGAGGCTGGGCAACAGAATTCTTTCCAGTTACCAGAGGTGTAAGGCAGGGTTGCCCCCTTTCCCCTTACCTCTTTATTTTGGCAGCAGAAACATTAGCAACGGAAATAAGGAACAACCGTAACATAAGAGGAGTAACAATAAATCAGAAGGAACATAAAATCATTCAATATGCCGATGATACAGTTCTAACCTTAACAGGGGGGCCTCTGTCAGTACAAGAAACCTTAAAAGTATTCTCTGACTTTGAACAAATATCGGGACTCAAAGTAAATATAGAAAAAACAATAATAATGCCAATAACTGCTAATACACAAAACCAAAATACCATAAAAAATCTAGGTTTAAATTGGTGTACCAATCCTGTAAAAATCTTAGGAATCTATATTCATCAAGAATGGAAAAAAATGATAGAGATCAACTATAAAGAAATCCTCAGTAAGATTAAAGTTATAATTAATACTTGGAGTAACAGAATGATGTCTCTTTCAGGTAGAATAACTATTGTAAAAACACTTATAATCTCTCAATTAACCTATTTATTCTTAGTCCTACCAAGTCCTCCAATCAATTATATTAAAGAGATTGAAAAATTAATATTTAAATTTATCTGGAACAACCGGCCAGATAAAGTTAAAAGATCTACAATTATTGCACCAAGAAATAAAGGAGGGCTTAATATGATTCATCTTCCATCTAACATGCAATCTTTAAAAATTTCATGGGTTAAACGGTTCCTCAGTGGCCCTTTAGAAGATGGATGGAGACAGATTATTAATGTACAATTTAAAAACCTCGGTTCAATTATTTTTAAATGTAATTTGAAAGAACATGACATACATAGCTTTAGTGACTCATGTGATCCATTCTGGAAAGATGTGCTTCACCATTGGTGCAAATACAATTTTAACAAGTCCGTTAAATCAGACGAAATTCAGTCACAAACATTATGGTATAACTCTCATATAAAGGTTAAAGATAAAGTAATTTTTTATAAGAAATTACATACTGCAGGTATAAACACTCTTTCTGACATAACAAAAAAATCGGGCAATTATCTAGCATTTTTGACATATAAAGAATTCATTAACAAATACAAAGTTAGTACAAACTTTATAAAATATGCAGGTTTAGTGAACGCAATTCCAACCTGTTGGAAAAAAGAGATAAAAAATAACCCTAGTCTAGAAGCACAAGAATATACAGTGGACAAAATAATAAATAAGAAAAACACGGCACGGTATGTATACTTAAATGTAATTGAATCTATCTGCGTGAAACCAGAAAAGCAAACAAAGAAATGGATTGGTGAATTAAGTTTACAAAATGAAGAAAATATCTTTAAGGCATTCAAGAATATTGCCATGATTACTATTTCAGAGAAACTAAGAATCTTTCAATTTAAATTATTACATAGGATTTTACCACTTAATCCACTTCTTTACAAACTGAAAATAAGCCAAAGTGAACTTTGTTCTTTTTGTAAAAAGGAAAAAGAAACTTACTTACATATATTTTATCACTGTGAGGTAACCCATAATCTATTAGTAACATTTAAGAGCTGGTTAAAAGACCTGGAACAACTTTTAAACTTAAGTAATACATTAACAGAAACAATATTAATACTCAACACCTCGGGCGACAGCTTACTGGATACTCTATTACTGTTACTAAAACATTATATATATACATGTAAATGTAAAGGGAAATTACCAGTATTCTCTGTGTATAAAACGTATGTCACACAAATTTATAAAATTGAAGAACATATTGCAAGGACGAAAGGTAAAATGGTGACACATATTCAAAAGTGGAAAACTTTCAAAGCATACACTTAGGAAACGAATAATACAGTATAAAGAAAAAATATTTACCCCACATTTCAAATCACAAGAACATTTTTATTTTTGTAATGTACCTTGTCGTTTGTATTCGTATGTATGTATGTATTGTCACTGTCATTACACTGTCACGATATATAATGTACTGTGTTATATGTAACTTATGTTTATAATAAAAAAAAAAAAAAAAAAAAAAAAAAAAAAAAATAAGAAATAGTATTATCAAGGTCTGCAACAATACAGGCCTACCAAATGTAAATTACCCTAAGAGTAAGTGCTCATTAGTGCTTAGTAGCCTTCACTGAAACAAAAGTGTGGGGAAAATGAAAAGTATAATTGGCGGTAATTCCCCATATTTTTGTTACAAACCAGATAAATGATAAAGATCTGCTTCACATTAGTCTGTGAATATACTGTCGCTGGCTTCATATATGAGAGGTTAACATTTTGCGATACTTTATCATTATTTTGCAAGGATTTATGTTTGCGATCTGCAAATGATCATTAATTTAAGATTATCTGAAAGATTTGATATAATTTATTAGAGCAGTCTTTGATTTTAGGGTAAAATACAAGATCTATTATTAATTATATATCAAAATTTTGCTTTTCAACTTCACTTCAATGATAGGGCATTCTATTCACGAGGGTTTTATTTTTGTGAAACTTTACCTTTTGTGAATATCGCAAATTTAAAATTCCCTTACAAACAAAAACACAACCACAGTATATCATTCCTAAAGCCAGAAATAAACACTGCACATCCCCCTGATTTAGATGAGAACATTTTCCACACATTATGACATATGCTGGACATTTGCACACACAACAACTGATGTGTTCCATTCTTGTTCTAACTGGACTGTTAAAGCAGGAGAGAAATAGCATATATCAGAATATTTTCACTGAAAAAATGAGGTAAAAGAGTATTGCATTAAAAAGAGTAACTGCAAATTGTGCATAATACTCCCATCCTATATCTTGTGATCTTTGACCTTATTAAACATGCAGGGTTGAAATTTCACAGGATTTTACATGAATCATTGGTGATTCTAACAAAATAGATTTACAAGAATCACAGAATCAAAATTCCTGTTTTATTACGTAAACATTGATGTGAGCGTTTTCTGTATTAATGAGAATATTCTCTGTTAGTATTCACACGCCAGAAGCTCCACCTAAAAAATTTTCCCTGAGTAGGCCTATCATAGCCCACTTCCGCCTCATTCTTGGTATCTAGGTCATGCCTCGCTTTGGTAGAGCCACATTATTCTTCTGGCGTTTGTGCTAGACGGACGTGTCGACGGGCTCCTCCCTTCCGTCCGCTGTTGGTTTTCCCATGCTCGTTGCTTCACTTACTGTAAGTACGCTTTCATTTTCCCTTGGCCACTATGGAAGTCTCTCGGACTTGTTCCTCTTGTGGAGCGTCTCTCCCTTCCTGGGATACGCACCCCTATTGTCTCCGCTGTCGCTCCAGTGAGGGCACGTGCCTTGGTGAGCTGACCCATGTTATTATTGTCACACGTGGCCGCCCTCTCAATGGGCTCCACTTAATGCATGGTCGACTGCCCTTGATCCCATTGAGCCCTCTCCTGCGCTGTCTTCGGCTCCTGTGGCGAAGGGCGCCACTCCTTCTGTGTCTAGTCGGGTGGCCTTACGCTCCCCCTCTGCGGATCCCCTTCTCGTTCCCGATCCTGTCCCTGTTCCCAGGGCTCTGTCTTCCAGACCCCTGTTGGGGCTCCGGCTAGAGCTCTAGCTGCCCCCTCCAGGAAGCGTCCGACCCCTGCCCCGCCCGGGCCCCCCGAGAAGGCTCTTGCCGTTTCCCTCATTCACCGTCTCTCCTGTTTTTGTGAATCCTTAAGGGCGGATTTCGACCTTGAGTCGGGGTCCGCGCCCCAGGCCACGGCTCCGGGGCAGGTGTCTTTGACCGATCCTCCTGTGTTGTCCCCGCAGCTTCCCGCTCGGCTGGAGGTCACCGGCTCCTGCGCAGGTAAGTGCTCCCCCCCTGCTTGATCCTAGCCATCTGTCCCTTCGTCCCCTTAGGAACCGTCCTTCCGCTGATGCGGTTCCCCTCCTGTCCGGGTCTCCAGCCGCCCGCCTTGCGGTTCCTGATACGGACCCCGTCTGTGCCCCGGCCGCTCCTGCGGCCTCATCCGCTCTTGCTTCTCCGTCCGTCTGTTCTCCGCTTGTATTTACAGATCAGGCGCCTCCGGCCGGTACGGATCAGTGGACTGCTCTCAACACGCAGAGGCAGGCGTGGCGCACCATGAAGTCTGACCTTCTTGATCAGGTGGCCCGCACCATGCAGGAGTCTCGCCCGGACAGGCCGACCTTCCAGCGCCTCAGGCCGCCGCCCGCCTCTACCGCGTCAGCCGGGTTCTATCTGAACCCGTCCACGCTCTCGGTGCCGACTTCCGGACCTCAGGTCTGCATGGAATTTACAGATGAGACGGCTCGGCTGCTTGACAATCATCATGCCGCCGTCACCCGCGCTATATCCTCATCGTCTGGGTCGCCGGTGCCGCCTGGCACGCGGCGCCCTTGGCACATTGGTACCTTGTGGTCACCTAAGGCATATCGGGCGACCTGCCTTGACAGGCTCGTCACGTCTCCCGCCTTTCCCACTGTTCCATCGATACCGATGCGGGCCGAAATGGGGCTTGATCAACCCTTCTCTGACGGTAGGTTGCTTTATTCCCCGGCGGCGCATGAATCCGATTCTCAGCTCTCGGATATGGAGGCTCTCGCCCGCCAGACCGCTGGCGTTGTCAACGACCTTCACGCCGTTACCAGCCTGTTGTCTATTTCTCCGGATCCTGCCATGTTAAATAATATATGGCAGGCTTCCGCTCATCCATGTGCCGAGTTACAACACTTGGCCTGGCGCCTGGTGGAGGATTGTATCTTGCTCCGCCGCGCCGGGTGTCTCCGCACCCTTCGCTCCGTCCAGCCCGCGCTATCTCCCGCGGAGCTCTCGGATCTCTATACTCAGCCGTTCACGGGATCTCTCCTCTTCGGGGGTCATCTATCCCGCATCTATGAGGCTGCCCTGGATCGTTCAGATCGTCAGGCCCGCCTCCGGTCGGCGCCTCCTCTGACCTCACAGGCGTCTCGCCCTTACCGGTCCCGTACTGCTCCAGCACGGGCTCCATCTGCTAGCTGGTCGGTGGCTCCCGCCCGCCCATCTGCTCGGACGTCCGGGTCTCGCCAGGCCTCCTCCTTTCGCGGTAAATCCGCTCGGAGGGGTCGCGGCCGTGACACTCCAGGTCTGGTAGGCGGCCGTCTTCAGAGCTGTTATCCGGCCTGGAGGCGTGTCACCTCGCATCCCCTAGTTTTAAGCACATTTGTTTTGATTTCCGAATTTTGTTTTACACCCCTCTGCCTGGCACTACGTTTCCGTTCGTTACTCCCCCACCCAGGGCTCCGGCCAAGCGACTAGCGCTAGAAAATGCCATTCGGTCCCTTCTCCTGAAGGGCGCCATTCTCCCGGTCGATCCCGGAACTCCCAGGTTTTATTCCCGCATTTTTCTTGTCCCCAAACCACGCGGCCAGTGGCGCCTCAATGCCTTTATTTGACCTCCCCATTTTTGAATGTTCAATATACCCGCCATGCTCCGCACCATCCGCCAGGGCGACTGGGCGTTCAAGATCGATTTAACAGACGCGTATTTCCATGTACCGATCCACCCTGTGTCTCAGCCGTACCTTCGGTTCACCTACGGCTCTCGCGTGTTTCAGTTCAGGGCCCTCCTGTTCGGGATCAATATTGCGCCCTGGATCTTTACGATCCTTGTTCATGCTGTAACCACTTACCTCCGGTTGGTCGGGGTATCAGTCCTCCCGTACTTGGACGACTTGCTCGTTCACACCCCTTCTCGCGATCTACTTCTCCACCACCGTGCCCTCGTGCTTTCCCTTCTTCGCGATCTTGGCTTTCTGGTCAATGTCCAGAAGTCTTATCTGGTCCCTACCCAGACCATTCAGTTTCTGGGCGTGGTCCTGGATTTTCGGGCCGGTCGTGTATCTCTCCCGCTCGACTTCGCGGTCAATCTGCGCCGGCGGATCCGCTCCCTTCTGTCGACTCGTCGTGTCAGCTCCCATCTGGCGGCTTCCTTACACGGTTCTCTCAACTGGGCGGCCACATTCGTCCCCATGGGCCGCCTATTCCTCCGCCCGGTGCAGTCACTCCTCCGCGCGTCTCCTGGGTTTGGCATCTCAGAGTACGGCGATTCTGCCTGCCCACCAGGCCTGGCGGGCCCTCCGGCCCTGGCTCCAGCTGTCTTATCTCCTTCTCAGCATTCCGTTCACGCAGACCGTCGCCTTTACGATCTTTACCGACGCGTCTCAGTTGGGCTGGGGTGCCCACCTGGCCGATCTTCGTATTTCCGGCCTCTGGTCTCCTTGGGTGCGTCTGCTCCATATCAATGTTCTGGAACTCAGAGCGGTCCGTCGTGCACTCAAACCCTGGTATCCACGCTTCCTCGCCAGCCATGTTCTCGTCATGACAGACAACACGACGGTTCTTGCATATATCAACAGGCAGGGCGGCACTCAGTCACCCTCGGTTCTGCGGGAAACTTATTGCCTGTTCGATCTGTGTATCCCTCTCGGTATTACACTTCAGGCTCGTCATGTCCGCGGTGCCGTGAACGTCCTCGCCGACGCCCTTTCCCGGGATCGCCTCGGTACCCTTACAGCCGTTTCTCTCCCTCCGCCGGTTCTCCGGGGGATCTTAGGCGCTTGGGGGACTCCGGATTTCGACCTGTTCGATTTCCCGAACCCTCCGCCCCTCGTTCCGTCCAGTCCACGGCTACGTCGCCCTCGCGTCCTTCTCCCTGACTCGCCCCTGTCCGCCTGGACCGGCCGGTTTTTGTACAGGTTTCCTGGCGCCGGCCCTGATCCCGCGGTTGCTCCTACGTCTCTCGGCGGCTCCTCTCACGGACCTCATCCTGATCGTCCCGTTTCATCCAGCGGCTCTGTGGTTTCCTCAATGTCGTTCGTTTTTCGTCTGTCCGCCCATTCTCCTGCCGCTGTCGGTCGATCTGCCGCTCCGTCCTCGCGCTGCTCAGTCGTACCCTCTGAGCACGTTCTCACTGTCGTCCCATCGCTCAAAGATCAGGGGTTTTCAACGCCGGTTGCGGCTCTTGCATTTCAACGCCGGTTGCGGCTCTTGCAGCGGCTCCCCTTCGACGATCTTCCGACCGTGTGTATGACTCCCGCTGGCTCATCTTCTCTCGATGGGCCAGGGAGCGTCATATAGATCCACTGGATCCGCCGGTCCAGTCGCTCCTTGATTTCCTCCTGCATTTATTACAGGATAAATGTAATCCTTCCCCACTATTCGCGGCTATCAGGCAGCTCTTCTTTCCGTGTCCGCCCCCTCCGTAGGGATTCGGTTCTCCGTCATCCTGTCGTTTCCGATTTTCTCCAGGGGGTCCACGCTCGTTCGACCCGCCCGCGGTACGTAGTTCCTTCTTGGCGCCTTGACGTGGTACTCGGGCACCTCCGCAGCTCTCCTTATGAGCCGCTCCGCTCCGTGCACCTGCTCCATCTGTCGCGTAAGACGGCGTTCCTCCTTGCGCTCGCCACTGCTGGCCGTTGTGCTGAGCTTCATGCTCTCATGACCGATCCTAAATTTTCTCAAATTGCGGCTGACGGTTCATCCGCGGTCTTTCACTTTCCTCCGGACTTTTATCGAAAATCGCAGTCTTACGATGACCCCGCAATTTCATGGCACGTTCCTGCCCTGCCTAACGGCCGGTACCGGTTCGGCGCCACGAATTGCCCCGTCCGGGCCTTAAGATACTATCTTAAGGCTACAAAATCTCTCCGGGGGGGCCGTAAGAAACTTTTTATTTCTTCAAAATTGGGTGCAGCCGATAAAGAAATAAGTCCTATTACTATCAGTAACTGGATAAAGGCTGCTATCATCGCCGCCCATGACTCCTTACGTCCGTCCGCTGAACTACAGTCCTTCCATGTCACGGCTCATGAGGTCAGGGCTATCGCCTCATCCTTTGCTCACCTATCGGGCGTGTATCCTGCCGCGCTGGTCAAAATGGGTATCTGGAAGTCCCCTTCCACGTTTACTCAATTTTACCTCAAGGACGTACGCCAGCAAGACTCTAGCCTATATGCCATGGGTCCCGTGGTTGCCGCGGGCACTATCGTTAACGTCACCAGCGCAGCTTCCTCGACGTCTACTCCCGTTCGGCCCGCTACCTGCCTGCAGAAGTCATCTTCTGCTGTGGTTTCTGCTACTTGCTGACCGCACTATCTTCATCCTCGTCGTTCCAGGTCAGTATCTCCCTCCCTATGGTTTATCTGTTTCTTCTCATTAATACAGAAAACGCTCACATCGATGTTTACGTAATAAAACCCCCCATTCCCCTCCCCGTGAATGGTGGTTTTGTTAGTAAACGGATGTGAGCTTTTCTGTATTACAATCATCTGTCCCTCCCCCGATACTTCCTACTTCGCCCTCGAATAATGTGGCACTACCAAAGCGAGGCATGACCTAGATACCGAGAATGAGGCGGAAGTGGGTGATGATAGGCCTACTCAGGGAAAGTTTTGTAGGTGGAGCTTCTGGCGTGTGAATACTTACAGAGAATATTCTCATTAATACAGAAAAGCTCACATCCGTTTACTAACAAAACCACCATTCACGGGGAGGGGAATGGGGGGTTTGCCTTGGAGAAAAGCCACACATGCGGTCAGGTCCTAATAAGGCACTGCATACTTGGCAGATTACAGGTAAGTTATTGTGGCGATATAAAAAGTTAACGGACAGACAGCAGATGGACCGTGGGTGTAACATTATACGTCCATCATAGACGAGCATATAAAAAGTCATGGTTATTGACTGGCTTTAATTTCAATCATTTTACTTAATACTTTAATCATCAAACATATCAAACCAGTTCCGGACTTACATGAATGTGTGTGAACTCCATCTGACAGAAGCAGTCTGTAGCGATCGTTCCCACCACTGCTCCCGGTTATCTTCTTCTGGCCCTACAAACAAAGCACTACATCGCCTCAAGCACTTGTCATTTACGAAGCTTCCATGTAACATTATAATGTATGCAAATCTTAAGAGGACTGTGCCTTTTCCTCTCATGACAATTCCTTTCAAAAGACAAAATTGTTAAAATAAAATGAAGATAAAATCACAATCAGTGCCCCTACTTTTTACATTTCAAAATTCAACTGAACTTATTAAACCACACACATCACCATAAGGAATTCACAGGATTGAAGGCTTGAGTTATAATTATAAATGACATCACAATTCATTAATTATCCGGTGATCAATATTCATATATTACAACCTGAATTATGATGGCATAGTGTTAACTCCACACTTATTCATATTAAGAGATGTTAGCTTGCCCCTACAATTCATGAGTATGTCAAATGATTTATGCTATTGCAGAGGGTGGAGGATTTTTATCTTTTGAAAACATTTAAGAAAAAGGACTGACATCAGCTTCCCATTATCATTTACAACAACAAAAATTTATTGCCACTTTGATCCAGGTGATATAACATATTTTTCTGAAGAACAGGTAATCAACTTGTCATTACACTGATAACCTGTGATGACCCAACATTAACAGAGTGCATAAGATTATAACAAAAAAAATTGCAATAATTAGTGACATTTAAAAGAAATGACCAGCTAGCCTTTGTTCACTCCTTTAAATATGATCAGGAAGTTTTGATTTTATTTTCCAATACAAAGCAGATGATTGCTAAGCTATATAGGTGATTATTGTACTTTTTTCCAGCATCAAAATTCCCATTAAACATGCAAATAATTTACAGGATTTACTGAGAACTCAGATCACATGGGTCATTAATATTTGCCCAAAATTCCCAATTACAAACAATAAACATTCAGTGAGATATTTTGAACCTTAAAAAAAATATTTCTGGGCAAACTCAAGAGGAAGTTTTTAAGATCTTGATTGCCTGTTCTATGTGAACTGAAAAATACTAACCAGGACCTGCAAAACAGGTCGATCCACCTGGTCTCCTTTCATCAACCTCTGTAAATATAATGCAAAATGATGAAGGTAAAAACGATTGTGTGTCAGAACTATATCAAAGCTAGTGCTTTCATCAGTATGATATCAACAAAGAGAGCACAAATATTTAGTGCTAACAGGCTAATTTCAGAACTGCAGAATAAAATATGATAACCTGACTGTTTTCACAGTTGGACTTTGGAGCATAAATTTACAATTTTCATACTGGTAAGAAATTCTTTCCAAGCAGCTATATGAACAGTTTTTCATATCTAAACTTTTATCAGATTTCTCTCAAAATCAATGAACACAGGTAACTGAGCTATCTGTCCAGTGAACCAAGCAATAATTACCTGGTGATTACCTATACAAGTGCAGCTTCACTCCAGCTACCTATGACTGCACACAGAGGCAGGGTATGGAGAAGACGTCATTATTAACAGGATTTCATCCACTATACTAATCCAACTGTCAAACTGATCCTTGTTATAACAGATTATTACCCAGCAGATACACCTGTAAAGGGATAGGGTTTCACATGAAAGGTACTGACAGGTACTAGGGCTGGCACGATTAATCGATATATCAATCGATTCAGTGGTCTAATAAGATTATCTATGAGACTGACAAGAATGGATCTCATGATTGACATGAAATGGACCCCATTTTAATAAAGAAATACCATAAACTGGTTGAGTTTCTTGTTCACCTTGTTGAGCTTGATTAAAATTATTCAAAGAATATGGTAATGACTATTAATGTTGGTTTTAAGTCATCTTAACCAAAATTAAATGCAGTAAAATACAGGGCCTTCTGTGTTACTGTAACCGTCATGAAATAGGGCCACAGCCATTGAGTAACAGTGAAAATGGCATGACTGGTGAATCAAATACAGAAAATTATAACATTCATCTAGTTTATGGCCATGGGGGGGGGGGGGGGAGGGGGTGCAGGGCAGAGGGGAAGCCTGTCAGTAGTGGCCAAGCTGAGAAAAGGCATGCTGTCTGTAGTGGGTTACATAACACAGGTGAAGGCTGTAATACTAGGTGGGCTTTATGTAAGCAACACTTGCCATGGTGTATGGAAACTAGAATTAAAGCTACTCTTTTCAATCAAATCCTTTGAAATTTAAGAGTTTTACAGATAAAATAATCATGTAAACATGTTGTGTAAATTAAATCCACAGCAATAACAGGAAAAAAAGGTGCCTTAGTCAAATTTGGGCAAAATATAAGGTACTGATTTTATATTTATTCTAATAACTTAAAAAATTTTCAAAATTTGAATCCAATTTTCTTTATACAAGTAAATTTTGATTAAATATAGTTATATCCCTGAAAAAAAAGTCTCTAGCTTCAACAATTCCCATGTTTAATGAGTAAATATATTTCCTGATTTTTTTTACAAAATGCATATATCAGCCATACATTACACAATACTAACATAATTCCTTTTTTGTATACAGAAAATATTCTGAGGAATATATATATTAAAATATGATCAATAACAGATCAGTGGTTTTGATATGAGGCAGCCTTGAAGTGGGTTTTTTCATAAACAAGGATCCTATTGGTCACTGTGCTCAGCTGAAGTTGACCTTGAGGGTAAAAATCTAAAATAATATCAAATGGAGATCAAGTGTAAGAGGAAGAGGTAACAAAGGCCATGGTTGGTTTATATGATTGGTTTGTATTGATGAGCAAGAAATTGTTGAAAATATTATTATGTGACCCGACCATGTGTTTCCTAATGTTGAAACTGAAGCATGTGAGCAGTTTGTGAACAAATGATCTGTACTATTACCATGATCATCAGTTGGCTTTTTGATTAACTGTTGACATTTCAGTAGTTAACAAATTTGTTCAATTGAATCTATTTTTTTGTATAATATATATTATTAAATATATATGTATTTTTTTATGAAATGTATACAGATGAAATATAACTAATTAACAACATAAAACAGGGCAAACAAAGCCTGATCTTAAATTCTGCTGTGGCAGGAAAATAATGAACAAATGTTTGTATTAAATCCTAATTTTTTTATCACATCAATTTTTTTTTAATTTAAGTTTATATTTCTATACATTTCCAATAAAACAGATACACCTGAATATAAAAGTTGATTCATAATTCTCAATTGCATCATCATAAATCTCAATCTTGTCATATAACACCACACCATGCATACAAATGTTAATTTAGTTTTACCACAAAAATATATCTTTTAAATCTGCAAAACAATAAATATCTAAAAATAACACTTGACTTAAATTTCACAATTTTTAATTGTGTCTTTATTTATCTATAATGTGCTTCATATGTTATAAATTTAAGCATACTGATGGGTTCTATTATATCTGTTACAATCATTTAAAAGAAAATTAATTTCTTTAAAAATGCTACATGAACACAAAATGGCATCTTCTGGATTACACTTGAATTGCTTTTTTAAGGAAAGTTTTTGTATATTGGAGTGGAAACAGCGTTACAATTAAGGAAATACAGTGAAAACAATAACAATAACTGCATTACACTAAGTGGGTTCGGTTTGCCGGGGGGGGGGGGGGGGGGGTGGGGGGGGGGGATTGGGGTGGTGATATTAGAATAACTGTACACCTGTCACAGCAGGGGGTCTCCCCCAGTGACTGTAACAAATCAGAAACCTTGGCAAAGCCCCACTTCCAGTGACCTGGAGTGGGACCCTGCATCTGTAATCTGTTATCAAAGCAAATGACCACAGTAGAGCCTCAAGAAAAAAATCAATAACTAGCTTAATTTTCAAGCTTTTATTTTCAAATTTCAGATTTAAACAAATTAAAAATTTATGTTTACATGCTAAGAAAATTAAATCAATGGTACATACAAGAGAAAAACGTGCCACGGTCAAAGTTGGGCTAAATTTAAGGTACTGATTTTATTTTTATGCTAATAACTTAAAAAATTTACAAAATTCAGATCTAATTTTGGGTAAACAATTAAATCTTAATTAAACATAGTTATATACTTGGGAAAATAGACTATAGTTTCAAAATTTTTCATGTTAAGTGAGTAAATATTTTTCCTGATTTTTTACAAAGTCAATTATGTTCGTGCCCATAACTTAAAGAATTTATACTTAACATTTATACTTAATTTAGGATTCATAGGTAAAACCAGTTTTAAAACACCCTGTTACCCGCCAGACGGCAAACGGACAAAGGGCCATGACTATAGCTCAGATGACTTATAGACAGCTGAGCTGATAAGGCTTATAGAGTTTAATAACCAATTTATTTGATATATCTTGACCAGAAAGTGCTCAAATATAGCTTGTTTTCTTGGCCATGTCATGGGCGTCATGCATAATGTCATTGCAGAAAGTGAAGATTAGGGCCAATAAATTTGACTTGGAAGACAAAATGACTCTCAAACAACACCAGCTTTCATTATATAACAGGGCGAAAATTAACACTTGACCCCAAATATGGCAGGAAGTTTCCTCAAGGGTCCATTAAATGTCATCCAGGCACTAGACCCCTGTTCCAGCATTTTTATTTTTACTATTCATGTTACTCTGGGCTTGAGAGTTAACCCTAAAAATGCCCAGCTTCTCCAATCTCCATTGGCGACCTTGGTTCAATTCCAGGTGCTGCCATGAGAATGGCTTGTAGTGGCCTTCCAGGGTTGTTGGTTTTCTCTGTGTTTTCCAGCTTCCTCCACCCTTTCACTATGATCTCCAACCCTATCAGTGTCTTCTTCTTTCACCTTAAATATCTAACAGTCAAACAACTCAATCTGTTAAACTTTGTCATTGCTGAGGGAGCCAGTGCAGGCCCAATTTTCTGGAGATCTGTGACTGGCTCCATCGCTGACTTCACTTTCAGTCAGCCAGTCATTTATGATATTCTTACAAAATGACAAGCGGATGTCCCGGAGGTCTGTTGACAGTTGTAACCTAACGGCGAATACACCTCCCATTAGACTGCTTGCTCCGTTAACAGAATTTGAAATAACACTGGTAACCTAGGATGCACATACAGATGTGATACGAAGTGTCCCAGTTGCATAATCACGTGTTGCCCCGACCTCTATCGGCCAATAATGGCAATACCCTATCCGTCGCTTGCCGACCTTCACCTTTCTTGAATGAACGAGGAAGGCACTGTCGGGAAGATTTTGATCAGTGATAGTGTAAACACCAAGTTTGCGAGCTCCTTCGTCCATGTTCGACCGAATTCTGACGAAAAACAGCTGAACTGACACTTTCCAAAGTTAAGGCTTCTATGGACGGGTAAGTCGTGGTTCGTCGTTTCACTGGGTATTTAAACTGGCTAATCTTTAATTCCCCTTAAAACCCCTAGGCCTGTCGGTTTCTACGGAATCTGTTGTCTTGTAATGTGCACCAATACCGACTGACAGTTTGCGTGCAACTGCGTGCAAAAAATCCAATGTAAAGGAATACCGTCATTTCAGTCAAATAAGTCTTTACGGTAACAGATAATACTAGGTTAGGACTACTAAGTTTAAGCAATAACCTTACGTATGTTTCACTGACACAAACGCCTTTGTTGTTTTCTTGAATGTAATTCACATGATAAATATTCACAGAAAATAATTTTAAAAGATGTCTATTAAAGTTTCTGTCCATCTACATATCAATAAATGAAAATATAATTTATGAGATTTTTTATTTAGAAAACCAGATAAATACTTTTTGCATGAGTTCATAAGATTGATTATATTAACTTATATAATATATATAATATAAGTGTATCTCATATATATGTATATGGAAGAACTTAAAACATTTTAGATATATTTATTTATAAACACAAATGAGATTTAAAAATGTGGCCAAGCAGATGGGCAGATATGTCACAATTAAAAGTGTTTTATTCAAATTATAACTGTATATTTTATATATTGCACACTTTTTTTAATGTGAATAGCTGGAGGATGGTTACATTAATCATCCCCCTTGCCTAAATGTTGTCGGGAATATTTATGTGTGTGTATATGTAAAGTTAATGTTAAAATTAAAGTAAATTTGCCCTTTCGGCCAGGGTATTGATCATAGGAGAGGTTACTCAATGAAAAAAACTCCCCCCCCCCCCCTATTATTCCCAGTGTAAGAGTTTACAATTTCGACAAGATATAATATATAACAATTAGATTTTGTTACCAGAACGAGGTTCTGTTATTTATTTTGTTTTGGCCTTATTTGTGTAGGTTTATAAAACATTTCCCTATATATATAACATTCCAAAATATGTTTAACTTTTTTATTTTCAGAGAAATATTAGAATATGATGGAGAGCCTATCAGCTGAATCTAGCAGAGGGGATTATCCTGATGACCATATCAAGAAGTTGTTACTTCACTGTCGAGTTTGTGGGAAGCCCACCAGCCAAGTACAAGGGAGAAATGTCGTTCCAGTTTCAGACTATAAAAGCACCATTGCTTATCATTTCAATTATGACCTGGACAATGATATTCAAGGTGTTCATCCCCCATTTATTTGTTTGTCTTGTGACCGAATGCTGTACAGGGTTAAGAAGGGAAGGCGGGACAGAAAAAGGATTTCTACAAGAATAACTGAGGTTTTTCATTTTGAGCCTCATTCTGGAAATTGTAATATCTGTGGTTGGGAGAAGAGGAAAACACCGAGAAAAACACCCCAAAAAACACCTAAGGTTACCAGTCCTACTAGGCTAGAAAGGAAGGCAACCACACCTATTGCAAGGAAAAAACTTAAACTGTTTGCAACAACATCTCCAGGTAAGGGAACATTTCAAACCGAAGACACACTGGCATGTGAGACACATGTGAGATATGATAGGTGTGTAGAAAAATACACTGCTGCCAGAGTTAAATGTGGATATTGTGAATGCATAGGTGGTAACAAACAGCGCTTTATAACATCATGTAAACATATTCTTTGTTATACATGTGTTAGAGGTCTACTTAGTAATGGCGGTGCTTGCCCAATATGCAGATCAGTCATGGGGGATGATGACTTATATGATGCTACTCATATGGTATCCATGGTGACAGAAGAAATTCATGTTAAGTGCAAATATGTTGACAAAGGTTGTAAGGAAGAATTTAAGTTAGATAAATTGTTTGAACATGAACAAATATGTACCTATGGCAGGTATAGCAGAGCTTTACTAGCTGAGCCAAGGAAACGTTCTGTCAGACCAAGAGATACAAAAATGAACTTGAACCAGGCAAACCCAGGGTATGTGAAAAGGGATAGACTCAAGAACTTGATCCACACTGTTCGTTCCTATTGCACTGAACATTATGAAAACATTGTTGATGTTTTATTTTTCATGTTGAAAAATGAACTTCAGTTACAGGATGAAACTAAGTTGACATAAAAACTGCAGAATATGTGGGATTCCATGGGATCAAGTAAGATGACAGCCAAAGAAAGTTTAGCAATAAGGGTTGAGAGTCTTCAGAGTAAGTCCCAGTACAGAAGACAGTATGAGATTTTAAAGCATAAACATGACACTGTGATTCCAAGCCCTGATGAACTGAATAAGGTTGAGGCTGAATTAGTGCCCCCTGCTTGCGAGTACAATTTAACAGACCCTGAACATGATATGACTTATGAGCATAATCCTGCCAAGGATTCTAGGCCTGTTGATGTGATGGCAAATTTCTCAACAGGATTTCCAGAACTGTTACCTCCAAACTGCAAAGGCGTGAGGTGGCACTATCCAGATGCATTGGCTTCAACATTAAAAGAATTGGACCCTATGGTAGAGGAAGGGCTGGACATGCTGGAGTTTGATAGTCATGATGCAGTGCTCACAGCAGTGATAAAAGATGGAGGAGATGGCATGGGGGAATGCTCTGTTTACAAGGAGAAAGGTGACAGAAAATTGCCTGATAAAGCATTTCGATTTGCTTTTTGTATACTTGAAATACATGTTAATATGGATGGCAAAAAATTTGTTGTGTACGAGTGTGAGATACCAAATTCAGTCCGTTCCAACCGTCCATTGCTGGAGGCACTTGCTGATGAAAACAACAAGTCTGCTGCAACCATCTGTCTTGCACCTATTGAAACTGAAAGGACCTCTTTAAGGAATAAACTCCTGTCTGTTAAAGTTAAAGAAAACCTATTTAGGAAATACGAGTTTGTTTTTTTCTCATCAATGGAAGATGAGAAATATGACCGTGCATTTGGTGGACTCCAGGGTGCCGGGTCAAGTTTTATTTGCACCCTTTGCCATGCAACAGAACATTCAGCAAGAGAGGATGTGGGGAATTTCAAGATAGTTAGAACTAGGGAAGAAATCCATTATTTAGCTGATTATCTGAAGGCCAATCCTGACAACCTTGGCACCAAGGCCATGTCTAAAGTGGCAAAGGGGGTGAAATCTGTGCCACTGCTCATGTCTCAGCCAAAGGAACGCATGCTAGATGCAACCCATGCAGACATTAACATGGCAAGGTTTTTTAAGAAGTTGATCATCAGATTGATTGCAGGCATAAGGCAATGGGAGGAGACTGCTGCCATCAAACCAAACCTGGCAGATGCAGAGGCCAAATTTGATAAACACATCAGAAGGGAGATTGGCAGTGTTGCAATGCTACTAATGCCTGGAAATTATGCCAGGATGCTGTTCCAGGCAGAGAATGCAAACAAGGTTGCTGCACTTATCAAGGATGGACCTGACAAGAATAATTTTTTATTGGTGATGGACAAATTTCGCCAAATGAGACAAGTTTACAGGTCAAGCAAACCAACACATGCCATGATTTGTGGATACAAAGCTATAGCAGTGTCATTTGCTAAAATGATGAAGGAAAACTTTGAATTTGCCAGATGGCCTAACTACATGCACAAATTGGTGGAACATGTACAAGAACTACTATCTGATGAAAGTTCCTTGCACACAATAGGTGGAATGAGCGGAGAGGGTCTGGATGCAGGAAATAAACTCTTCAGGCATATCAGAAAAAACCTATCAGCGAAGGGAAGTACACATCAGGGATTAGTGGATGTCCTGAAATTTCACTGGTTATACAGTTCACCAAGCCTTCAGACTCTCTCCACAGTGACACATCAGAAATACAAATGTGGAACATGTGGGAACACAGGACATAATAAACTAACCTGCCCAAAGGAAATCCAAGTGAGCCTGTCAGATGAGATCTTTTGATTTTCACTTGCACAACAGACAAAACATGTGCATTAAAAATGATTTAATAATCACATTGTATCAGCATTATCTGTTTTAGCAACATGAGATAGAAAATGGTTTTAATCACTGAAGCATAAGCAAAATATTGTGATACAAAAAAATCACACATTTATTGACTTGATACAGAAAATATGAAAACACTTGAAAACATACCTATATATATATATATATATATATATATATATATATATATATATATATGTGTGTGTGTGTAAAACGTAGTGCTAACTAAAGTATGCAAAACTCATATACAATACTAATATATTTTCTGAAAAGAAAATGTCAAACTACTTATACACTATAAAAACACATGTACAGCACCGTTTTGGTATGTAAAGTGTATGCAATACAAACTGATGTGACCTTTGAGATATTTGTATATCATATTGTCATGTATGGACTTCAAATGTATCACTAAATATTTTGTTTTTATGCCAAAAAATGTATGTTTGTAAATGTACCTAATCCCTATAATTCTATGAAAAATACATAAATACTTACAACGCTACTCAACTCAAATATGATCTAAGATGGTCACATCACCTATAAATAATAAATATGTAACAATATACATGTACAATATTATGAGTATGAGCTGTAAAGCATCCAAAATACTGGCTTGTTTTGAGATCTAAGTATGTCATATTGATATGTGTAAATGTAATATGAGAAACCTGCTCGCTTGTTGTAAAACCTATAAATAATAAATATGTAACAATATATGACAATATTATGAGTATGAGCTGTAAAGTGTACAAAATACTGACTCGTTTTGATATCTGAGTATCTCATATTGACGTGTATAAATGGATACAGTTGATATGTGTAACCCCTTTTGTTTACAACCTATAAATAATAAATATGTAACAATATACATGTACAATATTATAAGTATGACCTGTAAAGCATACAAAATACTGACTTGTTTTGAGATCTAAGTATGTCATATCGATATGTGTAATGTAATATGAGAAACCTGCTCGCTTGTTGTAAAACCTATAAATAATAAATGTGTAACAATATATATGACAATATTATGAGTATGAGCTGTAAGGCGTACAAAATACTGACTCGTTTTGATATCTGAGTATCTCATATTGACGTGTATAAATGGATACAGTTGATATGTGTAACCCGTTTTGTTTACAACCTATAAATAATAAATATGTAACAATATACATGTACAATATTATAAGTATGACCTGTAAAGCATACAAAATACTGACTTGTTTTGAGATCTAAGTATGTCATATCGATATGTGTAATGTAATATGAGAAACCTGCTCGCTTGTTGTAAAACCTATAAATAATAAATGTGTAACAATATATATGACAATATTATGAGTATGAGCTGTAAGGCGTACAAAATACTGACTCGTTTTAAGATCTGAGTATGTCATATTGACGTGTATATATGGATACAGTTGATATGTGTAACCCGTTTTGTTTACAACCTATAAATAATAAATATGTAACAATATACATGTAAAATATTATGAGTATGAGCTGTAAAGCATACAAAATACTGACTTGTTTTGAGATCTGAGCATGTCATATTGACGTATATATATATATGTTTATATCACTTGATATGTGTAACCCGTTCACTTGTTTACAACCTATAAATCACAAATATGTAACAATATACATGTACAATATTATGAGTATGACCTGTAAAGCATACAAAATACTGACTTGTTTTGAGATCTGAGCATGTCATATTGACGTATATATATATGTTTATATCACTTGATATGTGTAACCCGTTCACTTGTTTACAACCTATAAATCACAAATATGTAACAATATACATGTACAATATTATGAGTATGACCTGTAAAGCATACAAAATACTGACTTGTTTTGAGATCTGAGCATGTCATATTGACGTATATATATATATATGTTTATATCACTTGATATGTGTAACCCGTTCACTTGTTTACAACCTATAAATCACAAATATGTAACAATATACATGTACAATATTATGAGTATGATCTGTGAAGCATACAATATTCTGACTTGTTTTGAGATCTAAGTATGTCTTATTTACATGTGAAGATGTAATATGAGAAACCTGCTCGCTTGTTGTAAAATCTATTTACGGATAAACAAATTGACCTGTTTTATGTAGTTCAAGGAAGCACCTACTGCTCTTGACCACTTTAAATTTTACACAAAACTCTTTCACTCTATATGAATATTAAATGAAAAATCTTGCTCAGTTTTCTTTTTCGTCTTTACCAAATGTTATCAGTTTAAGCTTCATGCAAGTGGTACCATGTGGAACAGATATTATAATTGGAGGTAAAGGAAATAAATCACTCAGCTGTTGCTAATGTTTTGAACTTCTTTACTTCTCTATATTTAGTTTTTAATTTAATGTAAGAAACAACAGAAAAATGTTGAGCAAGAAATCAGTGGCCATGAAATCATCCTATCTTTACCAGTTTATATTTATCCAAGACTATTTCAAATTCATCACTGGTGTGGATGTCTGAAAGTTTTAGAATATGCCAATATGCTTGATCCAGGTTATTCTTCTATTACCTCTTGATGGAATGTTTACCAGTGTGGCATATATCTGCATAAAAGAAAAGCAGTGAGGAACACAAAATACCCTGCTTATAAAGTATATACTATGCTGCATGCTGGGTACATTTACTTGAAATAAGCAATTTGTAAAAAACAGCCCAGAGGAGTTGAATGTGATCTAATATTCTGAGTATATATTTAAAAAATTAAATATACACATAGGAACAATTTAATATTCACATGAGCAAGTTTTCACAAATGTTTGGCACATTTAGACCAGAAGAAGTCCAAGATATTAAAAATAAAGTACTTAAAAAAAAATCCTCAGAACAGCCTTAACATTTTATTCTTGTATATTGAAAAGTAAATTCAAAGATGCAATTACCAAAAATACATTTCACACTGATGCCCTTCATTTGAAAATAAATACCCTTGAGAAAAGAAAGATTTAATGGAACATCTCAAGCAAAGTGAAGATACATTACAGAATAAAATCTGATACAGACAATACAAAAAATTGAAATGTAATAAACAAAGGCATTTGAAATCTTAGTAGAAACAGGTCTTTGGCCTAGCGCTCACCTTTCCTCTTTCTGGATTTTTTACATTTCAGACATTTGTATTTACCTTTGGGTACCTGAAGAAGATTTAAACAAAACTGATGGTACCATTGTTGACACATAAAGTCACATTGTATCCAAGACACTGGTGATACTGCTGACTGTGAAATTTTGCATGTGTCATGTGCACAAGTGTCTGCTTCAAAAATATGTTTGCTCAAGACATTAACAGCCTGAGATTTCCCACCTACTATCAGGAAAAGATTTTGTTCAAGTTGTATCAAAGAACAACCTGCTGATGCAAATTGTTCATCAAACTGGGTGATTTTAAAATCTCCCGAGTCTCCCTCAATTGTCACCAGGGCACTGCTAACCGGTGGATACCTGTCTCCAGTTACGTCTGAGGTATCACAACCATATCCGCCATACACAAGTATCTGTGTGCCTACAATGTTTATGGCAGGGCTAGAGAGGTACAGGGTAGGACTGCCAGTTTTAAACAAAACTGAACTTACAATGTCACCATCATACAGTTTTAACTGAGTGACATGGGTGATGGGTAACCGCTGTGGGTTTGTGCCCAGATTTCTGATACCCCCACAGATGAAAACATTTTGATTAGGACCCATAATTGCAGAGTGAAAAGCTCTCATCACCTGAGGTCCCATTTGAAACTTCTGCCATTTGGCTATGTTGCCTTGGACTTCCAATATGTACACACATTGGTCATCACATGTTGACCTGAATAGCTGGTCGGCATAGTTCACAATGTCACCTCTGGACTTCACCATGGCACCTCCAATTAAAATGTAACTGTTAGACTGAATTCTTGTCAATGTGTGCCCATATCGCCCTGATGGCACATCCCCGGTTTGCACAGGAACCTTATCTAAGCCAGGTCCCATGACAGAAGGGGACTGCCCCATATGAAGACTGGCTGTCATTTTATTATTTTGTCCAGAAACCGACAAAGACAGCATGTATAGATCATTTGTGTGTATATATCTCTCATGTTCAAGACCACCAAACAGTATCAACTGGTGGTGGTTTGTCCCACTGGTCTCTCCCTCTACAAGGCTCGGGCTAAGCAATGGTGGTATATTGGCCCCATGTGTCTCTTTAAACACTTTGACTTCTTTCAGCTCCAGATCTCCACCCATTGTAGAAAATTTATACCTGATAATGTGGGAACTTGTAGACCAAGTCATGTCCTCAGTAAACCGGCACCCTCCTATTGTATATATATAATGGTCGCACTCATTCAGACTTATCTTACATGCTGAGTGTCCTTCTGCAGGATACACATCAGCATTCGCAACATGAAGTGCATGCCGCTTTCTACTTACTTTTCTTTTGTCAGTTGTGTGCTGCTGGAAGCTTATGATCTTCCATGGTTGATTTGTCTCGGATGTATCTGGTTCACACTACAAAAAATTTAAAAAAAAATAAATTCAGAACAAACTGCTACTGTTTATAGATGTCTTTAAACTAAGTTATTTTCAAGTCTATGATGTATGTCTGAAACAAATAGTTTACTGAAAGCTTGAAGCACACACAAATTAATGCATACACAAGGCCATAGCAGTTTTATTTGTCAGACTGCCAGTCTGCCTCTATTAGGGTATGCCTTCAACCCCCCCCCCCCCCCTTTCACATATGGCAAAGCCATGCATTCTTCAGATT
The DNA here is from genome assembly GCA_026874595.1 of Sipunculus nudus. NCBI lineage: Eukaryota > Metazoa > Annelida > Sipuncula > Golfingiida > Sipunculidae > Sipunculus > Sipunculus nudus. Next base: position 53,213,928 of record CM049312.1, read on the forward strand.
GCACATTTCTGGTTTGTGTAATAATAATATAAAAAGGTTCTGTTACAATGAAATGATAATAGAAATTTAGCTTTTCCTACTGACAATAACTAATTAAACCTTTGACTTGTACAGTGCTGGACTTATTTTTAGCAAAGTCTGCATTATTGCCATACTAAATGTATGTCCTACAGCTGCCATGGACTGGCAATTAAGTCAAGTCTACAAAATCATCAAAAGAACTCCACTAACTATTGAACATTATGTTTAAGGACTGAAACTTTGCAACAAAATAAACTGTTAAGAAAGATCTCACCATGACTATTTCTTCTTGTGGAAAGGGCAGGTGGCTTTAGTTTTACTGTCACAAAAGAGACAGTCATATTCTTCACTTGAGAATTGGGTCCTTTGTGACGGCAGTGGTGGTGGTGGCACTCCACCCGAATGGTATGGACACTGACTGTCTGGCTTAGTATTGCACCACAAACAGTCTTGATTGCCCCTTGCTGTACTGGTTCCTGCCTTTGGACTGGAGGGTGTTTTGTGACTGGTATGGTACGGACACTGGCTATCTGGCCTGCTAAAGCACCACACACAGTCTGTGTCTTCCTGTGGAAGGTCTTCTGCAGACTGGCTGGAACTGCTTACTACCAGTGGGTGTTTCTTGCTGCCAGGCTTGGGCAGTGATACCTGGTGTCCTGGAAAAAAAATAGAACCAGTTCAAATAAATGAAATTTGAAAAACACTGTTATTATTTCAGTCATTTCTAAATCTTTAAATATACTTGCATAAAACTTAAAGTGTAAGTAAAATATCATGAATACTTCAAAATTTACTACAATGTAAATGCTGCTGACATTTAAGGATAATACCCAATATAAACAGGGACAGCTTCTGCGGAATGACTATATGTCCCGACCCCACTTTCAAACAGTTGTCATCCAAAGAGGCCAAGGGCTGGGCATTCTGTTTACCCTAGTGGGTGCAGGGAGTAAATGTTTACTGTTTTAATATAAATATTAAATGAGATCTTATTGTGTCAGATACATTTATTTTTATGAGGATCTCCAGTATGGTATTCTTAGATAACATTTCTTGTTTAGATGTGTACACATTCATGACACCATGCCAATTTACTTGCCTCTTCTATACATTTATGATATGATGCCACTTTATCAGCCTCTTCTAATAATAATACCTCAGTTCACTATACCTTTTGTTAGTAGTAATATTAAATAAAGCAACACCAGTGCATTCTTAGTGATGACATGGATAAGGAAATATCACTGGGCATTTACTTAGTTGCATTCTGACAAATATGGTTCAAATATGGTTAATTGAAAAAAACATCACAACAATAATAAGCCTCAGTGAAACATTCATTTTTACTGTATACTGCACTTTTATTTGAAAGTTAAAATTAATTAGGTTTAGCCTATTTGCACTATACTGGTATAATATTGAAAATACATTCTCAATGAAATGCACAGACACCCAAACAGTTTGTCAGAATTTAAATGACATGTGACCCAGTTGACACTGATCTGGATGCTTTAAATAAACACAAACACAACAGAACCTCAAAATTAAGGCCACTGACAGGACAATATATTTTTCATGGAATAGAGAGGTGCCCGTAGTAGGAAAAGCAAGAGACTGTCTATAATGACCAAAAATAGGTGCCGGTAATACAGAGTTGAAGGTAAAAACAGGTTCCACTCCCCTCCTTTTAATCACAGTGTCAGTCAAAGTTAACTCGGTACAGTCATAAAGTTGTGCCAGGCTTAATTAAATAAAGTTACTGTTGTGCTTACCTTTAAGCAGTGAAACTGACTTCTCACTACTACTGCTTTGGCTACTGGAATGTTGAGATGAGCCTGCTGGGCCTGCTGAAGAGATAAACAAAAAATTATTTAAATACATTAAACATGATATACACTGCTGACCTGATATGTTAGAACACTGTATGCATAATTAACAAGACCAAGGATACAACAATATTTTGAACTTGTATATGGGTGTAAATTGAATAATGTTGTGAAAATTTAATGTGCATACTCTGGCATGGAGTATGCAAGAAACACACTCATGTTTATCATAAGCAACTTCCATCTGTAACATTTTGGGTGAAAATATTTATGTAATTTAGTTATCTTTAGCATCCTGGTGACAGTCCTCTGCTATATATGCATCCTTTGCCAAAGAGTGTACAAGAAAAACTCTAAAAAAAAGTACTATTATTACATTACCTACCTTTTAGCAGAGACACAGACTTTCCACTGCTGCTGCCTTGGCTGCTTGAATCCTGGGGTGGACCTGCAAATTGGACAGAAAATAAATGTTACTTACAAGTAGGAATATGAAATAAATTATTATTTTGCACACCCTGTTTTTCATACGCAATTTGTTGTTTCATCCCACTATATTTGTAAAATTAAAAAAAAAAAAATTTCTTCATGCATCCTAGTGATTATCATCTGCTGTATATACATACATATATTTGACACAGAGTGTGCAAGAAAAACTTAATATATGATTAAAACAGAAAATAATATATAATCATATTACCTACCTTTAAGCAGAGACACTGTCTTTCCACTGGTGCTGCCTTGACTGCTGGAATCCTGGGATGGACCTGCAAAAATAAAAAGTTGGAAATAAAATTTCATTTTCCATTAGTATGGATTTTTTTAAAAAATGTACACCATATGTATTGCTTGTTCTTTCCCCATCCCACTTGTAAGATTGGAAATAAAATGTAATTTAGTATTCTATGCACCCTGATGATGTGCATACTTTTAATGATGATAATTTAATTCTCATATGTTTATTTTAAAGTGTGAGACACATTTTCCATTTAAACTTATAATTAATTTTTAAACATATTTCCATACACACAGTGCAATATCTCATATCAGATGTGAAGTATACACTGAAGCTCAGGGACCACATCTGCAGGCAACCACACTGGCATGGTTAATTGCCTTTCTTAAAGTCTTATCATTATTTTAAACAATGATAACAACCAAACTTGATAAATGAGAAAATTTATAAGGGATTGGATCTGCATTTACCATAACAAAGTGCGACAGATGAAGGAAAATAAGGTCTTACATGGTGTGATATTTGCAATAGCAATAGGCTAAAATGGCGTTGTTCATGCACTGATCAATTTCATGCTTCATTAACAGTGTACTATAGTGTCACTGTCAGTAATAGAAAGTTGATTGATGTTACTTTAAGTGAAGGAAGACACTCGATAAATTATTGTCAGAACTTGAATGGATACATATGATGAGTATTCAACACACACACACATTTATCTAAGTATAAAACTGATCATGAGCTGATCTGAGTAAACGGGAAAACGAAACAGCGTGAAGTGCAGCTTACCCTCCGTCTCGCTGGAGCTTGAAGCGAACAGGTCTGGCGAATCGTCACGTTTCCTTTTCCTGGACCCGGCCTGGTCCGTCATCCCCTCGATATATCACAATAACGCAAATCAAAAAGGGTGTTGAGTTATATAAAACTAGATAAAACTATGAACTGATCAAATGTGGCGCGTCGCAGATTCACGTGTAGCTGTTGTTGTTTTGGTCTGGGCGGAAGTATCTGAGAAACATGTGCGCATGCGTCGTGACAGGTCACGATGGGCGTGTTTAACCTATATCTGTTTGCGCATGCGTCGAGACCGGGTGAAGGACGAGCTTACAGCTTCATTGCAATACACTGCAAACATTTGTAAGTGGGATGATTAAAGCTGAACGCGTACACTAAAATACAGTGTCATAGTCTTTGGTAGCATACTCCCACTCCTCTGGGCCAACCGTTTTGTTTTCCCCCTGAGAGATGTAGATTAATAAATTGGAACAAAAAACATGCAGGGTCTGGGGAATTCTGTGGGGTCCAGCAAATGTTTTTGGGTGCCGCACCTCATTTCAGGTGAATTAAAAAGTTAAATTTGTGCCTATATTTTTTCTATTAGTATACATTTCCTCTGTAGGATATTAGATTTGTTGATAATTTACTTTTCAGATTATAAAATAGGCCATTGAAAAAAACTCTCAGTTGTATGTTGGTCTTTGCTTTGTTGGAGGAAATAAAGGTTAACAACATCAACAACACAATCACCATCCCAACTGTAATGCCCCCCACATCATCAAACATGAAGTCTCGCCACGGAGTGTCACACTGATTACAATCCCTGCCTCAATGGACCCTGTTGCGTAATGCCAATGGGTCAGACATGATAATTAAGCAAGACCTGTGACACTGGTGTCCAAGTTTGTCAGATTAGCAGAAGTGTTGGAGATTTACGTGCGCCCATAGAAAGGACTGTTTTAAAGCTGGGACTCGGCACTGTCTCCTGCTCAATTCTAAGCCTCTAACGTCAGTAAAGCTAGAGTAAAGGAGTTTTTTTAATCTTTGATGTTGGCGAAATGAAGCCTATGGCTGAGGTAAAGTCCGGGTTCAAGAACACACAATACCTCCCTCTTGACCCATTCTCACGGAAAAACAAACAAAAAAGTAATTACCTCAACTGCGCCTTCAGTTAATTTCAACGCCATTGCGGATTTATCTGTTTTTGGACGATCTCTGGTCCCTCCAAAACCTTACCCTGCATAAATATGGCGCGAAATGACTGGAAAATCCCCTTCAGGTGCACAATGGTATGCACTAAAACCAGAAAGTCGGATGTCGGAAGTTGGGTAATAGATCTACCTCCATGCCAAATTGTTAATTATCAGCAATTATTATGGATCACGGTTTTCTGACTATTCTTCCCGTTAGGCCAATACTACAAAATTATAGTGTTTCGAATCAGCTCAATTATAATATAATTAATCGTTAAATATAACATATTATGATTTGAAATAATGTTAAATAACATATACAATACAATGTACAATTATAAATTTAATATAATAAATATAAAAAAATGAATTTATGACCTTTTAAAAGTATATATACATATGTATAATATGTATATGACAGGGACATAAATCAAATTCATTATGTGTTAACTGGTACTAATCTCAGGGATTATTATTGACCTTTATTGGGCCCTTCTGCCACTTCCCCTGAAAATGTTTTACATGAAATTCTCCATCATAATTTTAATTTCCCCCTCAAATTATGTAATATCACAAAAAAAAAATTTCATTAACATATACCACAAGTCTTGAAAGATAGAATAATTCCTGTATCTGATAAACTGCATGATTCTGTTTAAATAGTGTATTAATTGTATGTCTAAAACTGGAAAATATTTTGATGAGAACATATAACCCTGAGTGATACAAGTAAAATTCTGTGTAATATCTTCAAATTATGTAGGCCTATATACTTACCTGTAGGCTATAAATGTTAAACAAATAATACGGAGGGTATATATTTTTTGTAAAGATCAACACTGCCTGAAATGTTTTTTTTTTGTATGCCACGAAAGGATTGACATTACAAAATAAAAAAAAAAGGTCTTTAATAAAGAAAAACATTAAAATTAATGCAAGTGGGTCAATGTTTATGAATGTTTCAGGACTTCCATATTTCGACTTCCGACATCCAGATTTATGACAGTAGCTGTACCGAGCACACCGAGCTTCACTGAATGCACCGAACGGAGCTGGTAAATTCGTCTCCTGGTCTTTGGGAACAGTGGATGCGGCCCGTGGAAAGACCGGCCCACACCAACTCGACCCTATGTTCGGGATGGTACTTATTTACCACTTGAATTTTAGTTCATATTTCATGTTTACCAACCCGGGTCCCGTCACGCAGGGAAGATACAGGTATTTTAATTAAGATTTGGATTGTTTTAAAATTTAGGATCTTAAATTATAATTAACATACTGCGCATACAAACTGTGATAATCAGAGATATATAATTAATGTTTTCCTTAATTTTAAAACTTTCAGGGAATTATTATTCAGTTATATTACAAAGTTGTACATGTTTTCTTTGCTTTAGGCCTAATAAATATCAAGATTTCCATGGCACATGGTGTTTACTATAATATATTGTTTCCAATATGTTTTTTAATCTAGATATCAAAGAAAGGAATATAATATTGTTTTAGTAATTTCTAAAAAAAAAAAAAACTTAAGTGCATAAAAGATCACTTACTCATCGAATTTTTTTTTGGCTGTTATTTTTAGCACTTTAATGGGGTATTTATAGGGGATATATTCTTTTTCACATAAACTGCGTTGCATTTAATATGAAAGGCCCTGATCTTAGTATTCAAGAACATGCAGTTTTAAAATGAATTGTTTGTCAGATAATATATAGGCGACGAATGGGGAAGGGGGATATCGATATGAAAATACAATTCAAAAGGTACTTGTCATGTATGCGAGTTGATTTTAGATTAAAACAGGAAACAGTTAACTGCAATTAATTAGAATTAATAAATAAAATATATTATATAATATATACTTTGATTCCATTTCTGAGTCCACTAGATATCTAAACCTGGTTTAGAATTAACATATACCAGAAACATAATACCTTGTTTTTAAAACCTTAAGGCCAAAAAATTAAAAAGGTATGGTTCTCAGGCACTTTTTTTCATAAATCAATGCGGGCGGGCGGTATTTTATTTTTTACCTTTTTTTGCATGTTTCGTTTAAAATGTCAGATGATCAGGGAAAAGCTTGAAAATAACAGATTTTTTTTCTGCTAAACAGGTAAAAACACTACATAACAAAGGAAATCGTATCAAAATTGTATTATTTAAATATCTTCTTGTAGGATGAAAACCAAAATAAAAATGTTTGATGCGGGGGGGATACAGTTGATGCGGGCGGTGCCTGAGAACCATACCTTTTATTTTTTTTGGCCTAATAATTGTAATTTAATTTTAAATGTGTCACACAGAAAATTAAAGTTAAATATGTTATTAAAATAAGTTGTCTTTATTGTGATTACCCTCCCATGCCATCGAGTCATCCCCTCATGCACCCTTGAAGATAAATTGACGCCACTGTTCACAGTCATTTAATCAGAAGATGCTTCCAAAGATAATTAATATCTAACAGGCCGGGACAATTGACCCTCAGATCATATGGCGAACGTCAATAGGGTCTATGTTTAACATGCAAGCTTATACAAGTCACAATATCTGTCATACACAATTGACATTTCGGTCTCTTACATTCTAAACTAGTCCATGTGTTAAAATAAGGCTGAAAGTTATATATATATATATATTACATGCATACATATACATACATACTTGCATATAATTCTTTTGTTTATGAAATCTACGACGAGTATAATTATATAAATAAAATTAAAGCCAACTTTGAACTTACCCTTTCTGTTAAAATTATGTGAATTCTTGATTACTCTGCGTAAATATTATTAAACTATAAATAAATCATGTTTGACAAAAAACATTAATTCATTTATAACGACTCTGTACGTGACTGATGCATGAGGTTGCTATAATATCTACAAGCTGTAAGTAAATACGGCACATATGCGCCTATGTTGAAAAACAGAAACAAAAAGTAACCTAAGGTGGTTGGTTGCTAATGTGCGGAAGTTAAAATGCCAGGAGAGGACTTTGAATGGGAAATCATTTATATTAGAGCCAGCTAGATTACTTCCAAACATGAAATTTAAGGGAATGCTCCTTTAACAATATTTCAACAAAATCTGTTCAGAACTTTTTGCGTAAAACTGCACACTGACAAACCAAAATTACTTTTGGTAAAACATTTTAGAAGTATAATTGAATAATTATCATATAAGGCTATACTACAGGCCTATACTAACAGGCCTGCTCCACATGATTATTTTTTTACAAATTTCTTTTATTTATTTATTTTTTTTTTAAATTTTGAATTGATCACCACTTGACGCCCCATCAATTATTGTAGTGTATAAGTTTCTTGTTTAAGTTTCTTATGTGTTTATATTCTAGAATGTATTTGTTGGCAATTTAGTGACCAAACCCGTACATACTTCAGTGTCAGTACTAGTTTCATACAATTGTTCATATGGCTACCGCGAGATGGCGTCCCGTTGTACGGTGTTGTATATTTATTGTGGCTAAGAAAGGGACAAATGTTTATTTGAAGAACCAAATGGTTTACGCTCTGTATAGCTGTATAAGCTAGAAACTTGCTGCAAATAAAAATAGAACAAAATTGAAAATTGTACCAAAAAATGTACACATAACAATATACAGAGGAAAAATAGTGCTCCAGGTGAGGATCGAACTCACAACCTCCGCATGCCTTATATTGCTTATAAGTACGGCGCGCTAACCGATTGTGCCACTGGAGCAGCTGCACAAGCAGGCTGAATTAGACCTATACAAAGACCAAATGATGCCATGCCAGTTACACCGCTCAGGCAATAACTAGGGTTTTTACGCCGCAGTTTTGCCTCTTCGGGTCCCCCCCCCCCTCTTTGCACTGAGGTCACCAGAACTGACACGCCAGCCAGCCAGGTCCGGCCCGCCCTCGCTGACCGTCCACCACTGGGGAATCCCCCAGGTATTCCCGGGAGCCTGAGCCTAGCAACCTGCCAGTTAGCCCATAAGAATGAACTCCTCAATTGCTTTTTTTCAGTGACTGACGCATTGTGGAAACCTGAAACCTGTTACGTCGACGTCGGCGGTTACCTGCCAGTAATGTCCGAGCGTCATCGGCCTAACCCTGGACTATCGTAAGTCCTGCCCTGAGCCTTGTCCCTTTCGACCAGGTACAGTTTTCGTTCGATCGGAGCCTTCTCGGGAGCCTTCTCTGGTATTTGTGCCATCATGCTTGAGCCTTGTCCCTGCTGGTCCTGACCGGACCCCCGTTTTTTACGACTTGGAGCCTTGTCCCTGATCCTTTCGGGATCCCCTTAACTTTTATCCATCAAACGGCTGGCTCTACAGGGCCTGGTTCCATACTGCCGGCAACAGGTTGACCTACTCTTCTATCGAAAAACAGTATGGGGTCTTTTACGTGCCCGTCACGGGACCGCCATTTTACGTCCTCATCCGATGGACGGCCCGTATTTTACTTTTGCAGTCAGACGCTGCAGAGCTCCGCAGCCTTTCTACCCCTCCCCCACTTTCTCTAGTGGGGTGATGATACTGGGGTTCCGCTTAGGCCTACCCAGTGGCGGATCCAAGGGGGGCCCACCCGGCCCGGCCCCCCCCCCCCCCCTATTTTGCACAGAGCAGGGCACTTAACTATTAAGTACAGGCACATCTATCACAAGCTCACATGTAACATATCTGCCTGGAGCTGTCACTATAATTTGATATCTTATACCCTATAATCATGCCCTCATGATGTTCTACATACACAGGGACATTCCCCTTGACTATGAAAAAATTGTAGACATCTATGCTAACATGAAACCAAGACGCATGACCCTTCTGAATCCCATGGGTGACAACTAGAATTAAGCTTAGCGTTACATTAATGTGATGTATAAAATTAGCATAACAGACTTAGAAAAAACATGGCAAACTTAAAAAGTAAAGGGAGAATTATATGTTTTCTGTTATATTTAACTGAAACTGTGAAAATTATACACCCACCTGTTAGAACAGAATAAGTGAATAACAGAATATATATATATATATATATATATATATATATATATATATATATATATATATATATATATATATATATATATGCTAATCAATAACAATGCTGTCCTGATGAGCTACAGCTTATCTTATAATAATAATATGTAAGTAATTTTCCTTTACTTAGTTTTATGAAACTTTTTTTGCAGTGGTCACCTGCAGATAATATTTTAATATTTTAGTGAATTTTGTATTCAAGGGAACAATGATTACAAATTTTGGTCATTTTATTCTATTATGTGAATGTTAAGAAGTTAATCTGACAGGTTAAGATTATCTTTAGGTTATCTTCGCCCAAGAGTTAACTTGGATAAACAGCTAGTGCTCCAAGAATATAATTCTACAACTTTGATACACAAAGGTAGTTGTCCTAGGCAGAGTTCTGCACAAGTAAAATTTGTCAGGCAGATATCAGTACCATGGATATTAAGAAAATGTGTCAAAGATATCGACAATAGATTAATAAAAACTTTTTACACCATTTTTATGGCAATTATGTACCAGATATATTATATTCAGTCAAAGTTCTACATGTACATATTGATGGAGTACCAGTTCATGTGTCAAATAGACCTGACTATAGATGATCTTTGGGAGTCTATAGTAGGATATGTACAGCTGATTTGAAAATGTCATATTTTCCTCATATATAGAAATGTTGTATAGAATTAAAAAAAGGCCAGACCGTTTTTTCAGTTAAGAAACAACACAAACAGTATTTGGACAAGTGTAAAATTACATTTGAATCATTCAAATGGATTCATATACCACATCAGGAACATTCAGGCAAGTAAAAATGAAAGGGACTGTGGATATATTATTATTATATTTTCAAGTTGTTGAGAGCAGTCATTTTAATTCTTACTCGTTGTGGCCTCTGGAAACTTATTTTATTGCCATGGTTTCATTCTACTTTTTACTGCAGGAGAATAAATGCATCAATGACGTCCTTAAATTTTGTTACTTTTATATATCCTCCCCCCCCCCCCAACTCATATACCTAAATCCAGGACAGGGCCCCCCCTTTTTAAAATTTCTGGATCCGCCCCTGCTACCACTGATCTTTTGCCAGTCGAGCCACATTTTGAGGTCTTTATAGAACTTCTCTTGCTTCACCTTTTCGACATAGCCTTTGCTCAACCTTATAGAATGTGATCTCTAACATATTCTATTTCTGCCTTCTCGTGAAGCACAGATACTCGGGTTGGAGGCGGGAGTCTCAAGGCCTTAAGGCTTTGTTTTGAAGCCGTTGAAGTGTCTTAATGTGGTGCTCTTTGGCTGAGATTATAAGGACTATAGGACTTTGCAGCCGTACATCATAACCGGTCTGATCCAGTTTATGAACTTATCACTGGCTAGGAAGGCTCGATGTAGAGGCTGTAGAGTCCAGTGATAAGTTCATAAACTGCTTTTATATATAATTTTAATTTCGCTTAATTTCGCTGTGATCAGTACTGATCACAGCCCTTGACTATCATGTACAACTACAAGTAAGTTGTTTCTCTATTATAAATTTAATAAAGAGGTGGATCCTGGATTTGAGAAACGTAAGGTTTTGCTTTTCTCTACAAAAAAGACCTCAATTCAAATAATTTATGAAGGGGGGGGGGGGGAAGGGTTGGCTATATTGTAATAAGAGGTACAATAAAATAGCTCCAGTTTGCGAGTCCTCTCGCGAAATATCAATACCAGTCATGCGAGCCCTCTCGCAAGCTATCAGTTACTGCCATGCGGGGTTTCCCGCGTCCGGACCCCACCCCGCCAGCCCACCAGTTTTGGATGTACCCTCGTGTCTGCACGGACGTAATCTGGTCGAGTTTCTCCCGCTGCGCCCTCCGGACAACGGAACATCTGAACGAACGCTATACTATTATAAACATTACTTTGACACATAAACTGTGACCCGCCGGACATTATATACAATTGAACTGTTCATTACCATATTGTGTCAACTGGTACCAGAAGTGGGGTGATAAAAAAATCTCAGGAAATATAAAAAGAAATCAACGGTAGGCCAGCGACCTGGTGAGTAGGTCTACTTTTGCATGAGAAGTTTATATCACCTTATTTATAAAGCTTCTTAAGCGAAATCGTTCGCTACGAAACAACTTGCGAATTAATTTCGCGAGACGTAACAAGTGATTAAAGCTCCAGCAGCGAAAAATCATTCGCTGAACGGACTAAAGCTACTGATACAGCAGCATGAAAACTCGCCCTAACGGGGGTATATCCGCCACAAAGTTTCATTAGTGTTGGCCAATATCTCGCCACCGTTGTACATTTATAATAAAAAGTTAAATCTGATATAATTCTGGGACCTAAAACAAACAATACTAAGCACTCAGTGGATATAACGGGCTTTGTGAAGTGTACGGCAGGGGTATCAACATTCCGCTAGCTTCAAGTTAACGCGAGAAGCAAACTCGCTATCATCAACATTCTGTCCTGACAAAAACAATCAGTGAGACGTTGGACAGCCGTCTGACCTGCAGGCGAAGGGCCGGCGACGATACACAGCACACCGCGAAGGCCATACGCAGCCAAGTTCAGCGTAGACGAGATAACGGTACTATAGTACTTAATGGCCCCGACATTTCTGTGACAAGTGACTGTTCGTACGTCGGGCCGTGTCAAGGGTTACTTTGACTGCGTCTGTTGTATACAAAAGCGTGAGATCTGCCTTCCGGCACTGGAAAGTGCGAGTTAACGAGATTACTGTGTTGACATTGCTCGGTACGACCGCCCCCTCCCCTGGCGAAACCGCACACAGAAAACATTGTAACGTTAGACTCGCTGTGACGTGCGGACCTTCCTCTTTAGAAGACAAAAAGTTGATCGATAGTGAATAAATTTGATTGTGTAAATTAGCTTTGATCAGTTGATCATTTGATTGATTTGATTGATTTTTTATTGATTAATCAAACTGAATTCGGCTGAAATTTGTTGATTATGAATTGCATTAATTAATTGGATTAATTAATCTTTAATTAATTGGTTAATTGTTCTTGAATTAATTAATTAGATTGATTGGAATAAGTTATTGTTCGATTGATTTTTGATCAATTAATTGGATCTGATTGATTAATTTTTAATTAATCGATTTATTGATTTTAGGTTGATTGATTAAATTGGATTAATTAAAATTTAAATTAAATGATTGATTGATCTTGGATTGGTTCATTAGACTGATGTGAATAAGTTATTGTTCGATTGATTTTTGATCAATTGATTGGATCTGATTGATTAATTTTTAATTAATCGATTTATTGATTTTAGATTGATTGTTTAGATTGGGTTATTTGATTTTTAAATGTTTAATTGAATGATTTTGCATAAATTAATTGAATTGAATTGATCTGAATAGATTGATTAATTTTAATTAGTTCATTATTTTTTTTATTAATTGATTTTATTGATTTATTCACTTTTATTTATTCGTCTTCATTTCTTGAAAAATTGATAATTTGGCATCTACAAAATCCTTACGGTTGCTTATAGGTGCTATTCTGTGCTTTCCTCGAGTGAATTGTTTCATGTCCACTCCCTGCTGAATACATCGTTTAGTGCACTCAGTTGACCGTTTGGCGTCATTCACATCATCCAGTAACAAGTATATTTGTTTGGTAATAGCATTGTAGTGCGCAAGTAAAATCAAACTTGAAGAAATTCCGTCAATAAATAAATCAACACTCTTTATTAATTCCATCATCATTATTGTAAAGCAACCAAGTAAAATTTTATATTTTTGATTGGCGACTTTGGCAAGCAACAGTGAGCAACAGTGAGTGTTTCGATCGTCAGTTATAATAATCAAAATGCCAGGGGGAAAAAACCGGAAACAGGACAATACCCATGATGATCATTCATCAGCCCACCAGGAGGCAGCAGCAGAGGGTGGTGCTCATGACCAGGCAGTAGGCGGTGAGCTAGAAACCGGTATGGCTGATGTCCTGCTTGCTCTTAGGCAGATAATGGAGGGGCAACGACAAGCCCAGAAGCGACAAACAGCATTGCTCCAGGAAACTCAGGCTGCAATGTTGAGCCGTTTGGATGCCCTCCAACTATCGTCACAAGCGCCTCCAGAAGGCCCTCGCCCTGAAGACCATGAACGAGAGCCACTAGGTGCCGCTGCCCCAGATCTCCAAACGCCCCAAGAACCTACGTTTTTCCGAACTTACCTTTCTGAAATACGCGCCGATTGGGAACATCCTGATCGGGTCCATGGAGGACGAGACACGGACCAGCGGAGGTCTGTTCCGGCTAACATGGAGGATCAAGTTGGGCCAAATCCGGACCTAAGATCTCCAACAAGAGGTCGGATGACCACTAATGTGAGAGATCCGTACGGGTTCCATGGCCTGGATGACGACATGCCACCACCCCTCAGAACTGACAATGACCTTGAGCGGCAGCTTCGGGTCATTGAGCAAAGAGAAAGAGCGGCTGGCCCTCGACGCCCAAGGCCTCGAGAACGTGCCAGAGCTCATGATCATGAGACCAGGACAAGGGGTATCGAGACACATACTCCGAAAAATGAACCACCACGAGCAAAATTACCAATGTTCGATGGTAAGGATGACTGGGAGGCCTTCATCATGTCCTTCGAGAGAACAGCTCGACGGTATGAATGGGGTCCATATGAGAAGGCAGACCGACTGCAAGAAAGTTTACGTGGGAGTGCCCTGCGATACATAAGCCTATTGCCAGGGGGAATTCCAGAGGAGTACGAACAACTCCGTCAGTACCTGGCTCAAAGGTTCGGTCGCCGGGAACCCCCCTCAACTGCAAGGCACAAGTTGGACGAATACCGACAGGGGAGTGAAAGCACGGCAGAGTACGCAGAAGAGGTGCGACGTATGGTTAGCATTGCTTACCAGGGAGTGGACCTCGCGATGCAAGAACAACTCGCCGCAGATTACTTCCTGCGAGGGTACAAGAATGCCCGGCTGGCATATGATGTAATGAACCAAAGGCCAGCCACCCTGTCGGAAACACTCGACCTCATCGACGCTTACCAGCATCACTACAAAGCGACGATAGGTAGGGCCCATGATAATGTTCGAGGTCGTACTCGACGTGTCTCCTGGGCAGAAGACCCACACCAGGCAACGGAAGGGGTCGATTCCTCTGAGAATAGTCTCCGGAAGAAGCTGGATGCAGGGTTTTAAAAAAGAAACGAGACCCTGAGTGAAAGCCTGGATCACAAAATGAAACATCTGTGGGCGAAAATAGAGGAAAAGCTGTCGCACAACCATGGCCGGGATATGAAACGTCAGGACTCCAGGAACAATGGCGCTAGGAGAAGTCCCAGCCCATTTGCCAGACGATCCAGGACCCCGAGCCCAAAGAACTTACGGGAGGTGGAGTGCTTTCGCTGTGGTCAACAAGGACATTACCAAAGGGATTGTCCCATGCAACGCACTCCGACCCCCCTGTGCCACACACCTTCGGAAAACTAACAGAGGCCAGATCTGAACACACGGATCTGGCCGGAAATGACTCATCCATTCATGAAGAGGGCCTCTTGATCAGCATTGGGAGAACAGAACGCCATGGACCAACCATTCTCCTCCCCTTACTGATCAATGATAATGAAGTTGATGCTACAGTAGACACCGGCGCAGAAGTGACTGTTGTATCCGAAGAGTTTTTCAAATTATGCACGCATGGCAAGCGTGAAAGTAGTGGCGAGACAGTTTTATTGACAAATGCTGAGAAAGATAACATCATGAAAGCCAAGAAGGGAATATGTATGACGTTTCAGTTGGGGACCACCAAGATAGAATGGAATGTGTATGTGGCACCCATTCGCGATGATGTCCTCTTAGGACTTGATCTATTACAAGAGGCTGATATAACCATCCAAGCGCGAGGGAGTGTGTTCATCAAGGGGAAACCTTTACCCAGTCGAGTCATACTCGAAAAGGGAAGGTCATTTGATATCGCAAATGTGTGCCTTACTGAAAAACTACATCTGGAACCAGGGATGGAATACCTTGTCACTGGATCAGTAAACCGAATTGTAGAAGGTCGAGAGGCGGTAATGGAACCCGTTACAAATAGGGATAAAATCTACATTGCCAGTACCTTAGTTAATACTGCGCCACATATTCCCGTCAGAATTTGCAACATCTCCGATCAGCAGGTTACACTGACAAAGGGAACCCCCCTTGGACATCTGGTAGAAGCTGGAGTGTGCCACACGCCTAAAACCTCAAATGACAGACGAACAGCATATACTGAGGACCTGCCCGTAATACAAAGGGTCGAAACAGGCACTTCAAATGACCTACCAACACATCTACAAATCCTTTACAAGAACGCTAGTAATAACCTCTGTGAAGAGCAGCGAGCGAAGCTCGCCGGGTTATTACTACAGTACCAGGATGTGTTTGCCTCTAACGATCTTGATCTCGGGTGTTTTACGGCTGTAAAACATCAAGTACCAACGGGAGATGCACCGCCGATACGACAACCACCCAGAAGAACGCCTATTAGTTTTCAAGGGGAGGAAGAACAACACTTGCAGTCGATGCTCGATGCAGGAATAGTTGTACCATCAACCTCTCCCTGGAGCTCTCCGGTCTGCTTGGTGAGAAAGAAAGACGGTGGGGTGAGGTGGTGTATAGATTACCGGCGTCTTAATGAGGTCACCGTAAAAGATGCCTACCCATTGCCCAAAATAGAAGAATGCCTAGATACCCTGAGAGATTCAACACTCTTCTCCTGTCTCGACCTACAAAGCGGTTACTGGCAGATTGAAATTCAACCGGAACACCGAGAGAAGACCGCATTCATCACAAAATGGGGCCTATATGAGTATGTCCGAATGCCATTCGGTCTGAGCTCAGCACCGGGAACCTTCCAACGTGCGATGGATCTCGTGCTTCAGGGACTTAAATGGGACATTTTGTTGGTGTACCTGGACGATGTTATCATACTTGGCCGTAGCTTCGAGGAACATCTCGAAAGGCTCGCCATGGTTTTCAAACGATTAAGGGAGTTTAACCTAAAACTAAAACCCCGAAAATGTCAACTCTTACAAGAAGAAGTCACGTTCTTGGGACATCTCATAAGTAGCGAAGGCATTCGCACTAATCCATCACAAGTTACAAGAGTCGAAGACTGGCCAGTCCCTACAACAGTCAAGGATCTTCAGGCATTTCTTGGTGTCTGTAACTACTATCGGAAGTTCATCAGAGGATTTGCTGAGATCGCAGGACCATTGCATGAACTTCTCGGCAAAGGCATGAGGTTCAGCTGGGGTGGTGAACAACAAAAGGCTTTTGAAGATCTGAAGCAAAATCTGGCAGGTGCCCCAATACTGGTCTATCCGGATCCAGACAAAGCGTTCCTTCTAGACACTGACTCGTCTAATACAAGTATCGGTGCTGTCCTCTCTCAAATCCAAGAGGGGAAGGAGAAGGTAGTTGCTTTTGCAAGCTGGAGGTTGGAACCAGCACATCGACGTTACTGTGCAACCAGACGAGAGCTTCTCGCAATTATCAAAGCAGTGCAGCATTTCAGACATTACCTGTTGGGTAAAACATTCCTAGTAAGGACAGACCACAATAGCCTTACCTGGCTTTTTCGTTTCAAAGCCCCTCAAGGTCAGCTTGCACGCTGGCTAGAGTACCTCAGTCAGTATGACTTCGTGCTTCAACACAGAGAAGGCAAAAGACATGGTAATGCAGACGGCTTAAGTCGTATGGGACTGGGCGCTAAAGAGCCAGAATGTGATTGCTACCAAGCAGGCAAGGATCTAACATCCCTCCCATGTGGTGGTTGCAAATACTGTTCAAAGATCCATGGACAATGGGAGAAATTTGACACCGACGTCGATGATGTAGCTCCTTTGTCGGTAAAAGCATTGACAAGAGCTAGTTCAAGCAAGGCGCCAGCAGACCTCTCAGATATCAGCTCTAACTGGACTCTACAAAATAGCAACTCTGAGCTCGAACAAAAGCAGCGCACTGACAAAGATCTGTCGCTAGTGCATATGTGGAAAGATAAAGGTGAATTACCGCCAAAAGAAGAAGTTCTACTCGAAAGTCCAGCAGCGAGAAGTTACTGGCTAAGTTGGCCGCAAATCACTAGAAAAGATGGCGTGTTGTACTATCAATGGACAGATGTTGTGAATAACAAGACCATACTAAAACTCATGGTGCCGTTAAACATGAGACAAGAACTTGTTCAAGCATGTCACGATCCTGTAAACGCAGGACACCCTGGAACTGAAAAAACACTCCAGAAAGTGAAACAAAGATACTACTGGTATGGTATGACCTCTTACGTAAAGTTGTATGTGAAAAGATGCCATGTTTGCTCTGTGAACAAGAAAGAATGTCATGCAAAGCGAGCCGCTTTGCAAAAGTACCATGCTGGATCACCAATGGATCGCATACACATGGACTTCCTAGGACCATTCCCACGATCATCATCGGGAAACAAATATGTCTTAGTTATGATAGATCAATTTACAAAATGGGTTGAGTTGGAAGCATTGCCGGATCAGGGTGCAGAGAACACGGCCCGAGGGTTATTGCGATGTTTTCTCGCAAGGTTCGGACCACCACTCGAAATTCACACTGATCAAGGCAGAAATTTTGAAAGTGAATTGTTCAAGCAGCTTTGTCAACTTTACCAAGTGGCCAAGACCCGCACAACCCCTTATCGTCCTTCCTCAAACGGACAAGTTGAAAGGTTCAATAGAACCCTGTTACAAATGATACGGACTTACGTTGATCAAAATCAAAGAGACTGGGATGCCAATCTGGATCTCCTTGCTGCCGCTTACCGGAGCAGTGTGAACACAAGTACGGGATTCACCCCAAATCGAATGATGTTGGGCAGGGAAGTTTACCAACCTCATGACTTGTCCCTGAGTATGGCAGAAATCAACCGAGATCCATTGGAACCAGTAGATTATGTGGCGAGCCTGGAAGATGAGTTGGGGCGAGTGCATGATCTCGCAAGGCAACACCTGAAAACCGCTCAAGAAGTTCAAAAGAAGCGTTACGATCTCAGAGTGAACTTCTGTCAGTATAACGTGGGAGACCTCGTCGTTACCATTGATTCGACTAAATCGGTTGGCAAAAGTCCCAAGTTGCAGTCGCTCTGGAAGGGGCCTTACATAGTGACAAAGCGTCTTGGCCCTGTACTTTACGAAATACAAGATGCCAAGAAGAAAATGATACTCCATCACGACAGGCTCAAGCGCTATGTGGGAGATTTCATCCCTAAATGGGTGATACGGCTCCGCCACACCCTTGGAATACTAGATGACCAGCAGGCCGGGCAAGCTAGAGCGCTTTCAAAGGTTGAGCAGGAGCCAGAGATCAAGTCTGGGGGTTCGCAGGACAAGGTGGAGACCCCAGCGAGCTCAAATGTTGACGAAGCACTCACTGCTGCTATGTCAAGGCTCGTTCTGATATAAATACGAATTTTGGTCACCCCGTAAAAGTACCGCTTAGCACAATGATTAACAGATGTACAGGACAAAGACACTCTCAAATATGTATGTAGATAGTAGCCAGTAGGGGTATTCTATAAACAAGGCAGTTATTGTGTATTGTAGAAATCATGACCTCAAGCAGACCTACATCCTTTTGGTGGCAGGGCAAGGAACGTGACAACCTCACCTTTACCATCGAGAACCCAACAGTCACCACTCAGGATGTCTACCGCCATGCCTGCCCTGGGGAACGTCCGGAATGGTGTCCAGTTTGTCAGGAACGAGTTCCTAACTTAAGGAGGCATGCTAATGCCAGACATCTCCCCTGGTATGTGGACCCGGCGACTGCGTGCGGGAGATGTGCAGTCCAAGCTGGCGGTCGAAGTATCTTCGACCAGCACACCCAAGACAACCACGGGGGCAGAAGAGCAAATGTTTCCGTGGTGGACTGGATTGCTAGTATGCGCAATTTCCTGCGTCAGCTTGCAACAGCGGTAGGTTGCAGAGGGGTGAGAGAGTTGCCGGCTTACATCTGTCAGAAAGGCATCAGTCTGGGTCAGCCACCACGGCTCAGCCCTACTGAGTCCGAGTACTACTCGAGCTCAGAATGGTGTGAGACAGAAGGCCCCTTTGACCCCATCAGGCCAACCAACTTGCGAGACTGTTCGCATTGGCGTATTGTGCTAAGGCTCTTAGCGGCGGCAGGGGTTAACGTGTCAGTTTCCAGCCTCCGCCCGGCGGATGGGAGAACCTTCATTCTCAGAGGCCCTGCACGACCACGGAGCTCTACCGCCGCTACTACAGTACCAGGAACCCGGGGTCCCCGACAGGCTTCCTCAAGGAACCATCCCTACGGTCACCAGGAAATTTCATTAAGGCGAGACCGGCCTCGCACTCCACTCCGGGTCACCATTCAACAGGATTAGTGTTCTGAGGGGACTCATCACAGCAGGAGGGGGGCAGTGTAATAAGAGGTACAATAAAATAGCTCCAGTTTGCGAGTCCTCTCGCGAAATATCAATACCAGTCATGCGAGCCCTCTCGCAAGCTATCAGTTACTGCCATGCGGGGTTTCCCGCGTCCAGACCCCACCCCGCCAGCCCACCAGTTTTGGATGTACCCTCGTGTCTGCACGGACGTAATCTGGTCGAGTTTCTCCCGCTGCGCCCTCCGGACAACGGAACATCTGAACGAACGCTATACTATTATAAACATTACTTTGACACATAAACTGTCACCCGCCGGACATTATATACAATTGAAATGTTCATTACCATATTGTGTCAATATATATAGTATTAAGTAGCATACTATAACCACCCAGCCCCTTCCGAATTTGTAGGAAGGCCTATAGTATAATAAAAATGCAAAACATGAAAAATGAAAACATTTCATGTATCATTATAGTTTTACTGTAGGCTATAATTTATACTGAGTATAATGCAGGGCGGATCCAGGATTTTGGAAAGGCTATATATATATATATATATATATATATATATATATATATATAAATATGTCCCAATCCAGGAAGACTGGTCTTAAAAAAAGGTCCTCGATCAGATCTGGTCTGGAAGCTATAGGGGGGCGGTTTGGGGGGGGAGGGGTTCTCCTGGCAAAAATAAATGGTTTGTAAAGGTTTTAATTAAGCCTATCACGTCTAACCCAAGGACTGGCAGTAAAGAATGTTTCGGCTAAATAATATACATCAATTCTAAATTCGACAGCCGTTTCGGCTATTTTTATGCCCCCGCCACAAAGTGGCCGGGGCATATAGTTTTACCCATGTCCGTCCTTCCGTCATTCCGTCATTCCGAAATCAAACAGTTGTACGGACTTTTTTCGCAATGCCTGCACATATTGGCCTGATTTTTGGTGTGTGGGCAGATAATGACCAATTACAGATCGAGTTCGCGTTTCGTCCAGGTTGAACTACTTTTGACCGTTTTACGGCTCCTAAACTTAGAAAATTTTATGAAAAATAGAAATTTTCATGACAAATACACATGTACGGACTTTTTTTCGCAATGCCTGCAGATATTGGCCAGATTTTTGGTGTGTATGCAGATACTGACTAGTTACAGATCGAATTAGCGTTTCGTCCCAGTTGACCTATTTTTGACCGTTTTACGGCTCCTAAACATAGGAAATTTCATGAAAAATAGAAATTTTCATGACAAATACACATGTACGGTTTTTTGTTCGCAATGCCTGCAAATATTGGCCTGATTTTTTTGTGTGTATGCAGATATTGACTAGTTACAGATCGAGTTCGCGT
Organism: Sipunculus nudus; assembly: GCA_026874595.1. Classification (NCBI taxonomy): domain Eukaryota; kingdom Metazoa; phylum Annelida; class Sipuncula; order Golfingiida; family Sipunculidae; genus Sipunculus; species Sipunculus nudus. The sequence continues at coordinate 53,235,241 of CM049312.1, forward strand.
TTCGTCCCGGTTGACCTACTTTTGACCGTTTTACGGCTCCTAAACATAGAAAATTTCATGAAAATAGAAATTTTTATGAAAAATACACATGTACGGACTTTTGTTGGCCAATGCCTGCAGATATTGGCCTGATTTTTGGTGTGTGGGCAGATGATGACCAGTTACAGATCGAGTTCACGTTTCGTCCTGTTTGACCTACTTTTTATTTTTTTACGGCTCCTAAAAATTTCATGAAAAATATAAATTTTCATGACAAATGTACATGTACAGCCGTTTTTAGCCCCCAGCTCATAGGCTGATGGGCTATTGTCGTCACCCAAGCTGTCCGTCTATCCGTCCGTCCATCTGTCTGTCCGGTGTCCGTCCGTCTGTCCGTTCTGCGTCTGTGAACTTTAACCTTGTGAGCGGGATATCTATAAAAGGATTCATTATTGGAATTTTATTTAATCAGTGAAGATGTATATCGATAAAATCGAGGTTAAGTTCGAAGATGGGTGACCTTGAGCCATTTTTTCTACATTTTAGAGCTGATTATAGAAAAACACTCAGAAGCTTATAAATATATCTCAGGAACCATTGTGTGGATTTTCACAAAACTTACTATGATTATTGGGACTGATGGTCTGTACGTGCTGCTCAATTTTGGGGGCGCCACCTGCAATTTCTGATTTTTTAATGAAATTTTATCAGATTTTTCAATGTTGGCCTTTTGTGCAGGATATCTCCAAAAGCATTCAACACAGGAACTTCATTACTTCAGTGCTATTGCATTATATTTACAAAATCTTGGTCAAGTTCAAAGATGGGTGGCCTTGACCTACTTTTCAAGGTCACAGAGCTTGGTATAGAAAAAAACTTAGGAGCTTATTTCTCAGGAAGCATTTGATGAATTGTTATGAAACATGGTACATACCTCTCCAATTTAAATTTATAACTGATTATCAGCTTTTGCTAATATTCTAGTTTCGCAATGCAATGCTTACAGATACTGGTCTAATGTTTGGTCTGTGGGCGCATAATGACCACTTACAGATCGAATTCGCGTTTCGTCCCAGTTAACCTATTTTTGACCATATGACAGATCCTGAACATAGAAAATTTCATGAAAGACAGAATTTTTATGAAAAATACACATGTATGGACCTTTTTCACATTGCCTGCAGATACTGGCCTGATTTTTGGTGTGTTGCTTGATAATGACCCGTTACAGATCGAGTTGCATTTTGCCCTTGTTGACCTACTTTTGACCATACAACACCTTACAAAATTTAACAAATGTTTCTAATTTGCCCCAGGCGGGGGCATTCGTGTCGTTCTGACACATCTAGTTTAATTTAAAACTTAAACTAGAATACGGGTAGTCGACAAGCGACTACGTGTATTCGCCTAAATCAGAGTGGAACGGGTGAAGTGAGGCATGGATTAAGTGGCAAGGGGAAATAGAGTGAAGTGTTGCATATTAGCATGGATGTCTGCAGCCAAATTGTGTATGAAGGTTGCCCCCCCCTACCACAAAATCCAGAAAGCCGTCCAAGTTGTATACATATGCAAAATTTAAGGCAGATAAGTCAAACCACTACATGTATATGAGTGATTTTAGCCCGTGGCAGACAATCAGATGGACGCTGAGCAAAAATGGTTGCAGGTGACGCCACCAGTTTTGCGTGTGATAAAGAGCTATGTGAGAACTATACACATGCAAAACTTTGGCCCAATCGGTCAAACGGTTCCCAAGATATGAGCTTGGATGTCTGCTGCATAAACTAGAATGCAGGTGGCGCCACCTGTCATAAAATCAAGAGAGCTGTCGGGGATGTATAAACCTGCAAAATTTTAGCCAGATATGTCAAACCACTGCCGAGATATGAGTGATTTTAACCCAAGGCAGACAAACAGATGGACACTGTGCAAACATGGTTGCAGGTGGCGCCACCATTTTTTGTGTATGTTATTAAGCTCTCCAAGGGCTACATTTGTGCAAAAAAAATTTCCTGATCGGTCAAACGGTTCCCGAGATATGAGCTTGGATGTCTGCAGCGTAAACGTGAATGTAGGTGGCGCCACCTGTCATAAAATCAGAAAAGCTATCCAGGATGTATACGCATGCCGAATTTCAGGTGAATTAGTCAAGTCACTGCAGAGATATGAGTGATTTTAACCCAAGGCAGACAAACAGATGGACATTGTGCAAACATGGTTGCAGGTGGCGCCACCATTTTTTGTGTATGTTATAAAGCTCTCCAAGGGCTACATTTGTGCAAAAAAAATTTTCCTGATCGGTCAAACGGTTCCCGAGATATGAGCTTGGATGTCTGCAGCGTAAACGTGAATGTAGGTGGCGCCACCTGTCACAAATCAGAAAAGCTATCCAGGATGTATACGCATGCCAAATTTCAGGTGAATAAGTCAAGTCACTGCAGAGATATGAGTGATTTTAACCCAAGGCAGACGAACAGATGGACACTGTGCAAACATGGTTGCAGGTGGCGCCACCATTTTTGTGTATGTTATAAAGCTCTCCAAGGGCTACATTTGTGCAAAAAAAATTTCCTGATCCGTCAAACGGTTCCCGAGATATGTGGGTTTATGTGTGGAAACAGACGCACAAACGGACGCAGAGCGCAGAGGAAAGGTCAGAGGTCAAAACAAAATCGGGGCGCAGCAGTTCACATATGACCCGAACATAATCCCGGGTTTCGTAAAATTCAGCCCAGCGGTTACGGAGGAGTTTTCCGGACACCTACGCGGCGGCGGCGGCGTGCAGCTGAAAACATAGTATCCGCAAAACTCTGTTTTGACGGATACAATAACTGTGTTGTGTTATTTAACTGTTGACAAATCCTATACACTGGCGAACTATCGTCGCTTCGCCTGCTTGAAATCAAATAGGCCCAATGATACGCAAATATATATATGTAGGCTTTGGAGCGTTCATGAAAGTGTGAGTCTGTGTGTGTGTGTGTGTGTGTGGTGGGGGAGGCTTTGACGCCGCATATATATATATATATATATATATATATATATATATATATATATATATATATATATATAAATATACTAGTTTCATAAGCTTTTTGAACGTTTTTTAAAAGCGTGGGGCGCATCCTGCAAGTGCAGCGAGTTTGAGGACGCCTATAAATGCCCGAAAAGGGGTGGGTGTGGGAAGAGGTATTCCCCCGGTTTGGAAATACCACACGATTTAGAAAATTAGAAAAAAATATAAAATATGCATTTTCAATGCAGTTTTTAGGCAAATATCCTACTTTTAATCATTTGCTGCACCACAAAAAAAAAACAACAAATAATTAATATTCAATTTACATAATCATCCATGTGCATGTGCCAAATTTAATTTTACACAAAACCTTAACCATATAGGCGTGCACGGTATGAATAACGAAACAAAAATATATACAGGCCTATAATAAAAGGCAAATGATATACCATTTTCAAACTTACTTTAAGTTTAAGGTGTAATTATTAAATAAATATTACCATGAACAATTATCTATATATTAATAGCGTAAGGCGATTTTTGTAATTTTGCGTATCTTCTCTGATACCACCGTACGGATTGCCGTGATTTTCGATATACATATGCCCCGGGTTTCCCTGAAGAGATTCCACCCACTTTTATTTGCAATATTTGCGTATTACGTGCATAATTAATAATTTCAATATTTGCTCCCCCGCGGGCGCCTTTTTCTTCGTGTCTTCGGGCCCGGTAACACAATGGCCATAAGAGTATGTGCCGGTAGACTGGTACCCTGCTCTATTATGACCCTCAGCCAAGCATAGAGACAGGCGTACAACGCCCTCTTAAGTACTCCCAGTTGCAACTCCTGACTTACCTGTAGACTGGTTCCAACTCCACAATACACGCTCATACCGATTGTCATGGACGTTCACCCGATCCTGGCTGGTTATATGTAAAGATTTTTTTATAAAATTACTTTCTTTAGTTATTTATAGTTTCTAAATATTGAATAATGAGTTTTTGCACAAAAATTGACTGATGGATGTATAGATGATACGATATACTGAAATTTTTTATATTCAACTGTACGTGTCATTGTTTTATTATCAATATCTATTAATCTAATCATAAATGTCACACGAAATGTACAGCCAACTTTTGGCAACTTCTCTGAGCAAACGAAAGGCTTATTATTATCATATATAATACATACTTGAGTTGGGACCAGTCTGCCGGGAGTACAGAAAATGGCGTTATACGCCCGTCTCTATGATTGGCCTAGAGCAGCGGTGCCATAATAGAGCGGGGTACCAGTCTAATGTGCCGGCGGGACAAAGTTTTTCTCCGGGGGCCCTATCTGGGGTTTTAGCGCCACCTTACGGCAGTTAGTTAAATTCGCGGTGACCGGCCCGAAATAATCCCCATCGGCGATTCCTTTTCAAAAGGGGGATTTTTGAAAGTATTGTTTTGCAGGAGCCCTCTTCGTGACCTGATATGCTTGAGTGCACATCAACCGGGTCGCAGGAAATCGTAATGGATAGGCAAAAAAAAAAAGGTATGGTTCTCGGGCACTTTATTTCAGAAAACTGTGAGGCCGGGCGATATTTTACCTTTGTTTTGTTTGTTTCGATAAAATTTCATATGGTTCATATGATCAGGGAAAAGCATGAAAATAACAGAATTGTTTTACTAAACGAGCAAAAACACTACATAACAAAGGAAGATCAAAACTGTAAAACTGAAAATAAAAATAATTTTTTTTTGATTGGGGGGGGGGGGGGATAATTGACGCGGGCGGTGACTGAGAACCATACCTTTTATTTTTTTGTGCCTTATAGGCCTACAGTCGCACTTGGTCGCACGAAGTCCGGGCCTCGCATACGATTGAGGTCCTTGATAAATATTCAAAAACACATGTAGGCCTACTGTATGTAACAGATCTACAGAAAATAATGTTAGAACCAAATTCACGTCGTGGTTGGTACAGTGTGATGTGTACATGTGTGGAGTTGGACCACCAAAGTTGTAAGCAAATAATATTGTCTTTAAATGTTTTGAAAATCGGGATTTTTTTTCTCATTACTGCAGTTACAAAGGTGAGACTCCTGTAAAATGTGTATTTAATACGTTTGTACTGGTATTTGTTTCTTTTACATACATGTGCCATCTGATTTTCAATAATGTTTATGCAATACTCTTTGTTTTTAAAGACTTTAATTCTTTCAGTCAGTATATATGCTTTTTGTGTATCTTTTGTATGCATATATGTAATAGTGTTGATCAGTTTCTCATGTCACATGGTACATGTGTAGGTGACTATTTGTGAAAGACCCCGACTACATTTTTGGCACTCCGTGGCTTGGGGGTGACCGTTCGCGACTGTACGCTGTTCCGAAACATGTTACGAACGCTGTAATTTACATACAATGGATCTATATATTAATAGCGTAACGCGATTTGTGTGATTTTCCTTATCTTCGATTTTTTTGTGGATTTCCGATACAACCGTACGGATTGTCGTGTTCGCCGGCCCTAATCCTTGCATAGCAAGGGTATTTGCTAGTTTTAGATAAAACTAACCTGATTTCAGTCATATATATTACACATTGAGAAATACAATTTTTTTTTTATATTTAAAAGCAGACCTCTCTATAAGGTTATCACATTAAATATGCATACAAGTATATTTTCAGCCGCTCTCACTAAAATGAATAGCATTATATTTTTACCTATTAAATCACATATTTCACTAAATACATGCATATAAACTGTATTATCGTGATATATCATATATCTGATCATTTATTTACGATTACATTTTATTATTTAAGAAACATATTAGATACTTGTATTTTGGTTTAGTTTCTTATCTCATAACTTTGGCCCTACGTAAGCTTAAATAATTTAAAGTATATTCTTTATTTGTGCTACTCAATAACTGACCACACTTATCCACACTTATGAGTCATTATTGAGTACATCACTCATTTGTTTCTGCTGGTGGATTTAAGTTCCCCAGATCATCACGGATCCTTATAAATTAAAGGATTTCTTTTGTGCTTGTGTGGTTGGCCATAAGATGTGCATCACATTACATATTGTATGCATATATGTCTTCAACTTGTGGATATAACAATTAAAACACGTCACTAAAGTATACTTGATTTATATCAATTATTTTTTCCCCAGCACTAACAAGTATTCTTAATAATAAGAAAATTTGTTGAGGCTCCTGAAAACAACAGTTCATTTTCGTGAAGTGTTAACAATTCTTCAAAACATATGACTAATATTACCATTATGCAAAATATAATACAAAAAAAAGAGATCAGGTATATAATAACACATTATGCCAGTAATCTTAGAATGTTCACTTTAGTTTGTTTAAGATGTTAGAAATATTAAATAATATTTTAAATATTGATCCTTCATACAAGATGGTAAAATTATAATGTGAAACCATTTTAGTTTGACTCATTAAAGATGTTATTGTTTTACACTTGAAATATTCAACTGTTATTGCCATCATCTGATACAAAACAGTATTATCGTTTCGATATAAAACCATGTTCATATGGTTTATAATATATATATATACATATGACCAAAATCAAGCAGAATTTCTCAGTTTGAAACTTCACTGATGAATAGATATTTGAAAAAATGACTGTTTATTGAATCTTTTTGAGGATAATTTAAATTTTGTTCTATTCAAATATGAGGACAATCATTAAGATTTGTGCACATATTTTAACATGTAAATGTAAAAGTTTATTTTTATCAGTGTTTGGTTCATTTAAAGCAATTTATAATGATGACAGTGCCATTCAGCTGAACCAAACTGTCTCTATCTCCAATTTTCCTCTCTACATTGTTGGTAGATCGAATGTCTGTTTCTCATCAGCCCTTTTGAAAACAGACATTTGCTGACTATGGTGTGCTCTTTGGCTGTTGTCAATGTTAACTGATGTTCTATTTCTGTGGGGACATATCAATGTAAAGAGATATCACATTGTGGGTAAATTTATTTTAGTTCTTAGGTTATTCATTTAGTCTTATATTTGCTACTGACTTGACAATGACGATTTCTGTCGTATAATATATATATGTCATGGGCTTTTTTAACTTTCTTAAGATAAATGAAAATATAAATGAAAAAAAAAATGTGTATGTGATACTGTAAATGTCACTTATCTTAAAGCAGAAAACAGCATCTTAAGTTTAAACTTTTTTTCAGTTATACTTTGTCATTATTTTTATACTCCTTTTTGCTTCTAATGTTTTCATGATGCATCTAACCTGACGTGCTTGATGTTGATCTGGCCTAGTCCAGATCCCAATTGTAATCTGGCCTAGACCGGTTTAGAACTGGCCTAGACCAGATCTAAATTGAGAAGCTGGATTTTAATCTGACATTGTCCAGATCCCAATCGTAATCTGGTCTTGTCCAGTTTAGAAATGGCCTTTACCAGGTCCCAATCGTGATCAGGTCTAGACCAGATCCCAATCGAGATCTGGCCTAGGCCAGTTCTAAACTGGACCGAATATAGATCTGGACTGTGACATATATATATAGACTATATAAGGGGGTATATGCAATACGAATTGAAACTAGCCGATACCGAAGTCCCCCGCGAGAGGATCGGGTATGTCTCTCGTGTAATTCTGGTGAATGAGAAACGGCGGAACATTTTCTCTTGAATTGTAGTAAACACAGATCAATTAAAAAGAAACTCGAGGAACAAGTCAGCCATGTAATAAATATTGATTTCACTTATTTTACTGCATCATGCAGAAGCATTTCTTAGCCCACTATATGACTATATGACTATATATATATATATATATATATATATATATATATATATATATATATTGTCAGAACAATGAAGCAAAACGAGTATTTGGGGCTCAGGTTAATTATTATTTTAGGAATGGAAATTTAGTAATTATGTGTGGGATGGATGTTGAGTGAATTAGGCATATCATGCACGTGTCATGCCAGATACGGGTCGCTCTGCCCCGAGGGAGGGGTATGACGTAATAGTAGGTCGGCGAAGGGTATAGCGATGCCCAGAGGGTGGCTTAGTACCAGCCAGCCCTATCTCCGATAATTTGTCATTGTCACGGATAGCCTATAGATTAATTTTTGCCACGGGTTGGAGGGGAAAATTCGGTTTTAATTAATTTAACCAATCAGGATTAGTTGAAGATAGTGGTTTTGAAATAATTTGAGAGAGGGGAGTTAGCAACGGGCGGGCGAGGTAAGCAGACGGAAAAGACTGTGTAACTTTAAAAACAAGGGAGGGAATACGCAAGGGCGATTCGCCTTAACAGGTCAAAGTGCACTTAAGCTTAGAGTCCAGAGGGGAACTAGAGTTCTATAGTGGCAGTGTCAGTGTACAAGGATAGTACAAGAAGCTAATTCGAGAAGCCCGAAGAAAGCCCGGAAAACATAAAGAACAAGTGTGTAAACCTCAGTGCTGAATAAAGCCTTTTTTGTTATCATTAACTGTAACCAGCGGTTGTTTTCACTCAGCAACACACACAAGCGAACTCACTGAAAAAAACAGCAAAACCTTGGACAGCGAGCCTTAGAGGTTTAATAAACGTCGTATTAAATCCTCAAATCATAATTATCCATAACTACATTTACAAACGCACATATCAGCTACGGAGGATATAATGATAATATATATATGGTGCATGTATTATGATGCTTCCCTGTTCCGTTTGTACAGCAATCAAGGTACAAAGAATAATCTTGTGCAGCCCCACGCCACCACACGTATCACATTTGAATGTAAATTAAAAATAATATTTAACTGAGATATTAAGACTGAATTTAAGTTAATAATCTAATTAACCCTTTTATATAAACATGTAGATTTCTACTGCATATATGCAGACCATTTTGCATATTAGAAACATTCAAATCTCTTTCCTTCTACAAGACACATATATTTTAATTTTTTTTTGTCCTATATAATTTCAACTGGTGTCTTAAATTTTAAAATTATTGTACATATTTATGGTACATATGAGCTATTACGACTGAATATAAGTTAAACCTTAGTTAAACCTCTTTATGTAAAAGCAAGTAATTATCTTTCTAACTAACATTTCCAATATTTTTACGTCCCAGGTGATTTACTCTGTGCAGGCTATAGGTTATTTTTAGACCCTTAAAAATCTTCAGCAAGATATATGTTAAATTTTGTGTACCATTTCTTTACAAGTGGTGTCTTACATGTTTTGAAGTAAGGTACATATTAAATTTCAAACATATTATCTTTCCCAAGTGCATGTATTGTGTCGATTTATATTTTCTTCCTCTCTGTCTCCATTCCGTCTGTTGTTATTCATATCCCTTTATTCATCCTCTCTTTTATTTCTATTTAATTACATATTAAATGATTTATATAATTTTTTTTCTGCGCTTTAACCACTTGTTAGGTTCATTTTTTTGTCAAAGATGTGACAACTTTGGTTGATTCGTCAAAACACTCTTGAGATAAATGCATGCATTGATGTATTTTTCGAATGTGTGCATGATATAGTTGCCACCTGTCATCTGTACGAGAAAGCTATCAGAGGATATCCAAATTTCAGGCCAATACGCCCAACCTCTCCTAAGACATACGTGATATTCACCCAAAACAGATGCACATATGAACATCACGCAAAAACGATTGTAGGTGGCACAACCAGTTTTGTAAACATGACATGCCGCTCCAAGGCAATGGACATGCAGAATTGCAGGCCGACTTTTCGAAACACTCCTGAGAAAAATGCATGGATGAATACGAATACGTGATTGCAATTGGCACCACTAGTCTCTGGTACGAAAAAGCTTCCCAAGATGGATAAACTTGCAGAATTGCAGGCTGATACATCCATCCACACCTGAGATATATATGTGCAATTTTCACCCAACACAAAAATATGGATGGACGCTACACGAAAAATATTGTAGGTGGCGCTGCCATGCTTTGTATACGAGCCTAAGATATCAAAGATCTATACACATGCACAATTTAAGGCCGATACATTGAACTACTCCTGAAATATGTGTGATTTTTACCGAAAGCAAAAGGCGGCAGAAATGGGCTGAAAACAAAGTATCGGCAAAATGTGTTATAGTTCGTGGTGCGCCGATTAAACAATTAAATTGATGATTGGTCGTTTCTTTCAAAATTGATTAAATTGATTGCATTTTTGCAATAATCGATTAAAAACGATTATGTATGCACATGCAAAGAATTTAACCTTTCCAGGGAAATACGAACACAAAGTAACGAAGAGCATAAAAACGGAACCGTACAGAGTCAACAATCGTCCGACGGCAGGTCGACCTTGGATGCGGATGGATTGATAGTTTCATGATGAATACCGATGTACATGTCAGACTCTTTCCTTGGTTCGATATTTTAGGTACTATAGTTTACAGCATATTTCAACGTAATACAGAATGTACATAAAATATTCGATTAATAATCGTTCATCCTTCGTTTTTATTTTTCAATCATCGATTATGATTTCAAAACCAGTTCTTACCAGCAGTTGTAATTATAATAATAATATGTAAAATATTTTATTATAGATACATGGCTGGTCTACACTAGAGCGATATTTCCGCGAGCGGAAACGCGATCACACTCTGCAATATCCACTACTACACTCAAATTATCATATTTATCTGTCCAGGACTCTTTATTAAAAAAATTGTCTTATGCATTGTGGCACAATATAAAACTGCGCCAAATAAAACATTCCCTCATGAATATGGCTATCGTAATCATCGGTATATATATATATATATATATATATATATATATATATATATATATATATATATGTATATATATATATATATATATTTATATATATATATATATATATATATATATATACACAAAATACGGGGTTCCGGAGATCGTCGATCTCCCGTATGGAGAAGTTTATAGAAGAAGGGGAAACGTAACTGGTTAATATCTTTGGACATACAAATTACAGAACGAAAATCACCACTTGAATTGTTGATACTTGAAATCCCCTACTCATAACAATTGTCATTATGTAAATAAATATGATAACGTGTTTACCAGAGGTCAACAGTTCACAAAACTCTAAGATAACTTAAAATTTGGACAATCAGTGACCTCCTTTCCGAAATTATGCACAAATACTAATGGTAAAGGTAGACATGCATGTTTGCAAATTTAGAGTTTTACCGCTCCTCAGTCTTTAAAAGGACATATAGTATTGTTGCTAATGTAATCTTTACACAATTATCTATTGTTGTGTCACAGACATCAGTCATTTTTTTTAGCTCAGCTGACTGTAACTCATCTGGGCTATAGCGATCACATTTTGTCCGTCGTCCGTCCAGCCATCCGGCCGTCTGTCCGTTAACTAGGCAAAAATCGTAACCGCTGGACCTGAGATCATCTTACTTTACATCCTAAGAGGTCCATGAAAAATCTCCTTGGAAACCTAAAATTAGGTCTCTGTTACCCATATTCTACAAGCTATGGGGCTCCGAAGTATCCCCCCCCCAATAATGAAAAATTTTATACAAAAGCTCAAGTACCTGAACAACTAATGCATTGATCACCATGATTCCTTGCATTGATATTGATCATGGAGAGTACCATCAGTTTCTGCAGACTGGTGGCGCCACCTGTATTTTTTCAATTTTTTACGATTTTTTTCTCTATTTTTGAGACCTTAAAAGATGTGGTGATCTGTTAAAAGGGAACCGCTGGACTTAAAATCTTTTGTCTCGACATGCTGGGAGGCCCATGAAAAGTCTCCTTGGAAACCTGAAATTAGGTCACTGGTACCCATATTCTTCAAGCTATTGGGCTCCGAAGTACCCGCAGAATAATGAAAGATTTGATACAAAAGCTCAAATATCTGAACAACTAATGCATTGATCACCATTATTCTTTGCATGGATATTCATCATGGAGTTTTTTATCAGTTTCTGCAGACTGGTAGCGCCGCCTGTATTTTTTTCGATTTTTTACTATTTTTTATCTTTTTTTTGAGACCTTAAAATATGCGGTCATCTGTTAACAGGGCTCAAATCGTAACAACTAGACCGAAAAATCTTCTCACTTTACATCCAGAGAGGTACATGAAAAGTCTCTGGTACCCATATTCTCTGAGCTATTGGGCTTATAAGCACCCCCCATCATAATTAAAAATTTGATACCAAAGCAGGGCACAAATCATAAACATTGGACCTGGAATCTTCCAACCTAAAATCCAGGAAGGTTTATGAAAATCTCCTTGGAAACGAGTATTTAGGTCTCTGTTACCTATAATTTCCGAGCTATAGGGCTTATAGGCACCCCTCAGAATAATTGAAAATTTGATACCAAAGTAGGGCACAAATCATAACCTTAGGGCCCAGAATCTTCTAACGTGACATCCTGAGAGTTCCTCAAAAGTTCTCCCCAGAAACCTGAAATTGGGTCACAATGAACTATTTTTGAACTACATTGTCTTTCCCTTTAATGTGTATGATATCAATATTGTAATCCTGTAAGAACAAACTCCATCTCAACAATCTTTGATTTTTACACTTCAACTTGTTCATGAACATGAGATGATTGTGATCACTGAAGACAATGATAGGCCTGGCTGATGAAGTAACATAAACTTCAAAATGTTGCAACGCCAAAATCCAAGCCAAACACTCTTTTTCAATAGTGGAGTAGTTTTTAGCTCAGCTGACTGTAAGTCATCTGAGCTATAGTCGTGGTCCTTTGTCCGTCGTCCGTCCGTCCGGCCGGCCGTCCGTCCGTTAACAGGGCACGTTTTAAAACCGTTGGACCTACGAATCCAAAATTCTGCATACCATTAGATGTCCCCAAAATCTCCTACCATACCGAAAATTGGGTCATTAGAACTTCGTTCCTTCGAGATATTAAGGAAAAACCTCCGTTTTCCATAAAAAAGCAATTGTTACACTTCAAGTCTGCCTATTATCAAAACCACTGATCTGTTTTTGATCATATTTAGTATTCATATTCTTCCATATATTTACTGTGCACATACCAAAAATTAGGTCAGTATTGGGTATTATTTTAAAGTTATAGGCCCAAATATAATGCAGTTTTTTAAAAATCAGGAAATATATTTGCTCACTTAACATGAGAATTGCTGAAGCTGAAGACTTTTTTTCAGGAATATAACTTTATTTAATCAAGATTAAATTGTTTACCCAAAATTAGATCTGAATTTTGCAAATTTTTCAAGTTATTAGCATAAATAAAAAATTAATACCTTAAATTTTGTCCAACTTTGGCAGTGGCACGTTTTTTCCCTGTAAGCACTGTTGATTTAATTTTCACAGCATATATACATAAGGATTTAATCTTTTAAAATCTGAAATTTCAAAGAAATTGTTTGAAAAGAGTAGCTTTTATTCAAGTTTTCATACACCATGTCAAGTGTTGTTTATATCTGGCCCACCTAGTAGTACAGCCTTCACTTGCATTATGTAACCCACCCAGGCAGCTTGCCTTGACCCAGCTTGGCCACTACTAGCAGGCTTCTCCTCTGCCCTGCACTCACCCCCCCCCCCTAGCTGGTGCATAAACTAGATAAATGTTATAATTTTCTGTATTTTATTTTATTCTTGGACATGCTACATTTTAGATTTTGGATTGTACCACCAGGGTTAAAGTGCACATTTAATTGTGTCCACAAAGTGATGTATTGCTATGAAAGTATGGATGTTCATCAGATAAGTAATGCTTTACTTCAGAAGAGTAAAACTTCACCAGGTGTGAAATTGACTATTAATTCCAGTTATTAATTATAGCTTAGATTGTAATTAGCATAATGATATTGTTTGTCCCTCATTCAAGCAACAGTGTGTATACTTTATTTGAAAAGATGTTTTTATTTTTCAAATTTACTGAATCTTTTATTTTATTTCGGTGAATAAAACTCCAATGTGCAAAACTTTTTAATAGGAATTCAAGGAATAATTTTGTAGATGCCATGTTGTGGCATTATTTTCTTTTACATTCAGTTTAAACATTTGATTTAAAAATAATAAAATATATGTGTATGCATAATATGACCCAATGTGAGCTACAATCTGGATATATAATGATTGCAACTTAGAATTCTAATATTTTAACTTATATTTTCACTTTTATATTACAAATTTATATTTTTTTATATATATTTAATTTAAAAATTTCTTGCATAAGAATGGGAATTCAGGTAAAAATGAAAGTATTTGAATACCAGTGCAAATACTTTCAAAATGTATTCATGAATGCATATATTCTATAATATTATTTTAATAATTAGTTCAGTTATATTTTATTTAAAAAATCATATGATTCTCTTATTATTTTTAATAAATATTATATTGGCACAACATTTGTTATTAAATTTTAATAAATAGTTGAACTCTTTTATTTTATGTGCTGCTTATAAGTTATATGGCCAGGTCAAAATCTGTGTGACAATAGCACTCCATTTGTTAATAAAATAAATGAAATGAATCCTCTTCCCTGTCTCCAAAAATACTATCAAAATCATACATAAGCTAAACACCAACAACTCATAATAAAGCTTATATTTTTTACCACACAAAACCAGCATATGCCTCTTTCCCAAATCATATTTTTTATCATATATAACAGCTGAGCGCCGTGACCCATGGGTCCCTTGTTCTGGTTTGCATTAAACTTTCTTGAGAAATAATAAATTAGATGATCTATGCCATCATTGCCTTCTTGTAACAACACAGCACCCGCAGCAGTATCACTAGCATCTACAGCTAACTTAAAAGGTACAGAAAAGTCTGGAGCTACTAAAACTGGTGAACTTTGCAGAATTGCTTTCAAATTCTGAAATGCATTTTCACATTGAACATTCCATACAAACTTTTGTTTCATCTTTAACAAATTTGTCAAAGGTTCAGCTACAGCAGAAAAATTTTGAAAAAAACTTCCTGTAGTACCCAACCATACCAAGAAATGCATTATTTGCTTTTTGTTTTCTGGTCTAGGAAATGCAGAAATAGCACTTATCTTAGGATCAATAGGTTTTACCTGACCCTGCCCTACAATATGAACCAAAATGTTACTTGTGCATGACAAAACTCAGATTTACTAAGTTGACGGTCAGACATGCTTCACTGAGTCTTTCGAAGAGGTCGTGAAGAATTTGCAGATGTTTTTCCAAGGTGTCGCTGTACACGATGAGGTCATCAATATATGCGTCACAGCCCTGAATGTCCTTGACAACCATATGGATGAGGCGCTGGAACGTGGCTGGCGTGTTCTTCATGCCAACCGGCATAACTTTATACTGGTACAGTCCTTTCGGCGTCACAAATGCGGACACTTCTTTCGCTCGATCTGTCAGCGGAACTTGTCATAATCCTTTTAGCAAGTCAAACTTGGAAACATACCTGGAGTATTGACTCTATCAATACAATCATCGATCCTCGAAATCGGGAACGTGTCAGTCTTGTTGACAGAGTTGAGTTTTCGATATGCTGTGCACATATGGAAACTTCCATAAGGTTTTGGCACAAGAATACACGGTGAACTCCAGTTACTGTTACTAGGTTCAATAAAATCATTGTCCAGCAAATATTGAATCTCATCCCGAAGATACTTTTGTTTTTCTGGATTCAGTCTATATGGATGTTGCTTGACTGCGCTTGCCTCGCCAACATCGACGTCATGGCACAACATGTTAGTTCGCGTTGGAATGTCACTTAACAAATGTTCATAATTCCGCAGCAGGTTCTTGAGCTCTTGTTGTTCTTGTGCGATTAGGTGTGACAGTTTGGCATCCAGGTTTTTAAGCACGTCTGAGTTTTTTAATGGTACTGTACCACACTGAATGTCTACATCACACTTAAAATCAGTATCTACTTTAACTGGGTCAGGGTCAGTTTTTACACAATTAACAGCAGTAACATTTTGTACAACATCTGATGTGCTATTTCTGTCATTATATGGTTTAAACATGTTAACATGGCACAGTTGTTTCTTCTTACGTCTATCTGGTGTCAACAGTATGTAATTTAAATCACTGACTTTCTTGTCAACAATATAAGGACCAAAATACCTAGCTTGCAGAGGTCTGCCAGGGATTGGAGGTAAGGCAAGGACCTTTTCACCAGGCTCAAACGTCCTAATTACAGTGTGCTTGTCATACTTTGTTTTCATTTTACTTTGTGCAGATTTTAGATTTGACTTTGCAATCTCACAAGCATTGTGTAGTTTAGTGCGAAAGTCTGAGACAAACTGCAGTAAACTAAGAGAATCAGGATTTTCACACAAGAGTTTTTCTTTAAGGAGTTTCAATGGTCCGCGAACGGAGTGTCCAAAAACTAGTTCAAAGGGACTGAAACCCAAGGACTCTTGAAAGGATTCTCTGATAGCAAACAACAATAGGTGGATTCCTTCATCCCAGTCTTTCTGTGTGTCATAGCAATAAGTCCTGATCATGTTATTTTAATGTCTGGTGAAAACGCTCGAGGGCGCCCTGACTTTCAGGATGGTATGGCGAAGACCTGCACTGTTTCATACCTAGCTCAAGCATAACCTGTTGGATTAAGCCAGACATAAAATTAGACCCTTGGTCAGACTGGACGGATTTTGGTAATAAAAAAAAAATGAAAAAAACTTTGTCAGAGCTTTGACAACACTTTTGGCATTAATATTGCGCAATGGTATTGCCTCAGGGACCCTGGTAGATGCGCACATAATTGTCAGCAAGTATTCATGTCCAGATTTTGTTTTGGGCAGTGGTCCAACACAATCAACAATAATCCTACTGAATGGTTCATCAAAGCAGGAATAGGCCTAAGTGGGGCCTTAGGAGGATTTTGATTGGGCTTGCCTACAATGTGGCATGTATGGCATGATTTACAATATTGTACAACATCTTTCCTGAGGTTAGGCCAATAGAAGTGTGTACTAACTTTCTGATAAGTTTTATTTATACCTAAATGGCCAGACAAAGGAGCCTCATGTGCCATGCTGAGGACTTCACTGCGAAAGCTTTTGGGCATTACTATTTGATGTTTGATGGCCCACTCATCATCAATCGCCATTTACGCATAAGCACTCCATTTTTGACATAGAAACAAACTGGGTTCTGTGACAGCTCATCTTTAGAAACTGCCCTTGGAAACAAACATGAAATATCAGGATCCTTATGTTGTTCTGCAATAAGTTCTGACCTTGAGAATGCTGTATCCTGTACGGGCGAGTCATTAGACGAGCCACTAGTGACTCCCAGAGTGTTATCATCTAGACCATTATCCTCATGTGTGTTTTTCTTGGCCATAGATCTAGTTACAGCACATGAAGGATACAAACCAAGTATTTCCTGACTTTCCGGATCAGTGTCCTGATCAAGTGACGGCTGTTCTGTGACTATTGGTACAGGCTGTACTTTATCACCTGCAACATCATTGCCTAGTAGCAACTGAATTCCCTTCAAGGGTAAAGTAGTTCTTATGCCCACAGTAATATTCCCAGAAATCTGACTTTAAATGGATACTGTGAAGCGGAACTGAAGTGTGCCTGTCGGAAAACACACCATTAACAAGTGCATGTGCACCAGTAAAGGACCTAATAGAAAATGGCAAAGTGTTTGCTAACATGAGAGTCTGCCCTGAACCAATGTCCCTCAAAATTCTAATAGGGGTAGAATCTGAAAAATCACTTGAAAGTGATACAAAACCATCATGTATGAATGGCTCAAATAACTCTATTTCAGAGTCAAGAGAGGAATCTACTACCTCAACCTCATCAAACAAAGAACTGACATTGACAGTGTCAGTCATAAACTCTGTTTCAGAGTCATCTAAGGAATCTACATCCTTTTTATCATCAAACTCCTCATAAGAGGCAACAGAGGAATTTTCCTCAGCAGAAACAAACCCTTGTTTGTCATAATAGGACCTGGCCTCATTTGAAATACTCTCACAAGAGTCATAAAAGGACTTAGCCTCATTTAGAGAACACTCCTCGCAAGAGTCTTGAAAGGAACTAGCCTTATTTAATTCCTCGCAGGTTTTTACCCCGCAAGCTACGGATTCTTCTTTGGATTCAGAAGGCACGTGGGCCTCCGTAGCATTTAACTCTTTACTAGAGTCAAAAATGGAGTTGTACCCCCTATTTACATGAAAAGAGCCTGGCTCTTGTACTATGCTATGCATAGATTTTGAAACAAAAACAGAAGGTTTGCTATTTGATCTATTCGCAAGTTTCCAGCAGTCAGATATTAGATTACCTTCCTTCTTGCAGTAATTACAGATTTTCTTTGAAAATGACTGGTCTTTGTTGGACTTAGACACAGTGGGGGTGGACTGAGATGTAGCTATGGGCTTTGCTGAACTATCAGGACTACTAGTACTGGGAGACTGCGCTGTAAACTTCTTTTGGCCATACTGTTTTACATTCTTATTTGTGAATGACTGGTTTGATTTGCTAGTAAAGGACATTTTTTTGTGTCAATGAATAATCATCAGCTAATTGAGCAGCAATGTCAAGTGTTTCAGGACTTTTCTCATCGAGAAAAGTTTTAACATCTGCATTAATACAGCGCTTAAATTCTTCAAGCAAAATCAACTGGCGCAAATTTTCATAATCTTTCATTACATTTTTTAGAACTACACCAGCGATCAAATAACTGCTCTTTTGTCCTAGCACATTTGACGTAGGTCTGTTCTTTGCGCTTTTCCCAATTTCTGAATTTCTGGCGGTAAGCCTCTGGATCTAACTCATAACCTTTTAGGATTAACCGTTTTACCAGGTCATAGTCAGCAGCAGCTTCTACTGAAAGCTCTGTATAAATTTTTCTGGCCTTGCCAGTCCAATTTTCCTTTTTAAATTTTCAGCTACCTTCTCAAAGTGTAAGAAATATTTATCAACACCTTTTTCTTGAAAAGGTGGGACAAGTCTAATGTGTTTAGTAACATCAAAACTGTGAGTTCTGGCAGCACTTAGACTACGTTCTACTTTAAGTCTTTCTAACTCCAATCGTTTTAACTTAATTTCCTTTTCTTTTTCTAATTCTAACTGTTTTAATGCAAGCTCATGTTGCATTTCCAACTTTTTCAATTCTAATTGGAAAGCAAGGCTGTCACTTTTTGATGTTTCAACTTCAGTCTCTTCAATTAAACCTTTGCTAAAAGATCTTGCATGATTTTAGCAATGATCTTAGGCTTTCTCAAAGCTTTTTTTACACTTAGCCCTAAGTGTTGTCCCAAACGCAACAACTGACCTTTTGACAACTGTTCAAGTTGATCAGGGTCCGGATCGTCAACAAATGTCTCAGGTTTGAAATTTGCCATGGTAAGATGTTAAAAGAATAACAAAAAACCACTGAGATAAATCCTGTAAACAATGTACTGAAAACAATATGTAATCTTGTAAACAATGTATGATAAAACAATGTGTCCAAGTCAAGGCCTAATAAATTTGAAAACTATTAAGCATCCCGGACGAGCCCCCATTTTTATGTTACGGAACCTAATATAAACAGAGCACGTATGCGTGATGAACACAAATTTTGTAATGGAGATAAGAAAGTCAGATTCTGTAACACTAGGCAGCGTCAAATGTCTAGGGGAATGAATAAAGAAGTCAGTGTTTTTTTTAAACAAATAACTATAATTTATTCTTAAAACAACCCTAACAATAAAATACACTAAATCAATACAATTATACAGTAAAACAGCAGAATCTGACACACGCTTCTGCGTCCGTGGAATCTTCTCTGCTCTCTGCCCTTCCGTTCTAAAACACAGTCCCTTTATATACCTTCACACCCCAAGCCGAGAATTTTCCACTTCTCGAACAGTCTATAAGGACCTTACTCAACAGTAAACACGCGTTTCAGGAATTCTCTAGAAAACATCGCCGTGCCTCTACACACAGTGGTGTACACGTGATCTCGCCCAAAGCCAGCACCACAACAAGAGTTCAACCAGTACGGATTAAACATAGAATGTCACACGAGCGCCACAACAGGAGCCACGCCCGTGTCACATAATAAAAAGAGCACCTGAAACAAAATACATAGTTTAAGGTGAGCTTGCGAGTGTGTGTAGAAGGATCTTTAACACTGACCTCATGCCATTTTGAAATGATGGTCAATATTTTCAATGTTAAGGCAAGATAGTTATTTTTATCAAAATAGATAAGTGACATGAAAATGATTGATCAACTTAACAATGGAAAAAATGTCTCGAGGAAGAAACATAATCCCCTAGAAAATCCCCCCCCCCCAACTAAATCAAACAGAGTGACACACACATCTCAGGGGTATTCACTGGTTGGCCCTTCAGTATGATACGTTTTCAGTGAACAGCTTTTTATAAAGTGAACCCACTGGATAAATAAAAAAAAAGTTTTGTCTGAACAACGCTTAAGACATATTTTTCTTTGAATGATTAAAATACCTCATTTATTTTTCGTATGACGTTCACATGAAATCTATTTGTAGCTTAAGGACATAGTTAGCAGAATGGGAAGTTATTCTTTGGTAGGCTCCGCATCAATCGTCAAAGGTTAACTGAATTATTCAATATTATTCTTGCTTTAACCTTGTTTGTACTGCAATGACCTTTTCACCCATATTAGTTACCTTTTAAGGTACTTGTGTAAAATACACCAAAAAACGGAACAGCAATTAATAACCATGATAAAACAGTTGATAATATGCAAAAGAGGACTTCAGCACACAGAAGTCGAAAGTGTAATGAGATTTCGGAATGTGATGTCTCTTCAGGGAACGTGAATCTGGTCTTCCTGATGATAAAGAGCAAACTCCTGGACTCTGACTTCTTTAACACTCGGTCACAACCAGGATACGGTCGCCGTACGGCGGGTGTTTTGGGCTATTCCATGCGGTTGACGTACGACAACCGTGCGTTTTTCGAAGGCCACAGGGACTCCGCAACGACCGTAACTGACATTAGCGTTGCAAGCGCTTAAGTGGTTGCGGCGGCCGTGCGTCAGGCAGCCACCTACGGGCTCCGTACAGTAGACGTACGAATGTCGTAAGATGCCCGTGCGATTTTTAACGCCTAATCGGCTACCCGAGAGATGTACAGTGTACCTTCGCTGTCGTAAGGGGTCTTTGCGGCGTTAGCTTGTGGCGTCCGCAGGGTTAGCTTACTTTACTGTGCGAAGGCCATGAGAATGAGGAAGACACCTTGCCGTTCCCGCACGTCGGCCGCATAAGTATTCTTGCGATTTCAAATACCTACCGGTGATCTACGGTATGCGGTGACCGCAGGGGGTTGTGACCAAGGCTTAAGTATTTCTGCGGTCCCAAAAATTGTAGGGTACTCTACGGTGTGCGGTGACCGCAGCGGGTTGTGACTGAGGCTTTATATACGCGCCTTATCGCGGGATGAGACAAGAGCATTGTTCATATAGCTGACAGCACCTGATGCAGGAGCAGCAGGACACGGACTCTTCACTTTGATTTGAGGATGGTGCACTTGTACTAGGACTCGGAGACCAGAACTTGAGATATCAGGCCCAGTCCACCTCAAGTCCACCATGCAGAAACAAAAACTCTGTCATGCATGGATTTACATTCATTCCGATTAGTTATTCTAACATGAAGGCTTTTGTGCGCGAACTAATGACGGAATATTACAGAAAACAAGTTAAGTCTATGTACCAAACTCAATCTATACAATGGAAGTTAAATGCAAATCAATAATATTAAAGTATAAGTATCATGTGAAAACTAACTTAAATTAGGCTACACATGGTGATCTCAAATTTTGGACTCAGACGTGACATTGGATTCGATTTCCAAATAAGACTGGGACTCGAAGATGGCGGAATTCTACTCGAACCTCAAGGACTCGAACCTGGGACTCGGATATTGTTGACTCGACTACATCACTGGCTGATTTTATATTTTATTATTCACAGAGATTCTATATGAATCCTTTGTTATATGTAAATTATAAAGTGGTATTTAAAAACAAATATTGGTCGGACAATCTCGGTGGACTGACAGAAATCCTGATGACCATGTTAATTAAGCGTTTAGTCTGGCGACTATGCATAATGGGTATATGGGAGGTGCCCATAAACGAAGGTATATTTCGATATACATGTACAGTATTTTCATTCACATTTGGAGAGGTAGTTCGGTGCTCGGCCTAAAATGTATGCGCGCCACACACGTTATTAGATATGATGTACGGGTTTTCGATGTTTTATGTTTTATGTCACATGGTCGATCTGGTGTATAGATAAGAGGACACGTGCTTCTCACATGACGTTATGGGCATGGCACGGCGGGTATCATACATATGCATGTCTGGATAATTATTAATATAGTTTTATATTAACTTATTATATAATATAGCCGACACATGCCGACTGCGGGAGGACACATGATTACACCGCAAGAGCGATCGGAGTGATTTAGCTAAAGGTATATATGGTCAAGGAATATTTGTAAAGGGATAAGTATTCTTTAAATTAAAGTAATGGTTCTAGCTGATTAGCCTTTATTAATTCACGATGATATATATATATATATATATATATATATATATATATATATATATATATATATATATATATATGTCTTGTGCCAAGACGATCAACCAGTGTCCAAAGTACCAAGTATACGGCTGTCCTCCTCAAATTTAGATCACCACACAACCAGCAATCTGTATTCCATATAGGTCTATGTTTACAATTTGCATTCGTCTCTCTCTCTCTCTCTCTCTCTCTCTCTCTCTCTCTCAGTTTGTGCATTTAGAGTAAAACTGAGAATCATAACATACCGTTTAATTAGCGTTGAGTTCCGCGGTCAGATGAAAAACAACACAGTGAACACATATGAGTATCAAACATCCATATGCCATTGATCAATATGTGCTTATATGTATACTGAACCTCAACCTCATTTTTACTTGCACGTATTTTGCTTGCTTTAATTTGTGTATGATACGGCCTTTGAAGATCACTTCACAACGTTGTTCACTCCACAACCGACACGCCGTTTACAGGTGTGGTTAACTCCCGATTATTTGATTTAGCCAAATTTTGATCCACAATAATATCAGCATTAATATTGCTCTCTTCTCGTTCTTCCGGTTCAGCATTTCTAGGCGCGAATATTCGGAGGAGGTATATCGGATACGTATACACTACCGGTCACGATGATGGAAGCTCAGGCGAGCCGGGAGTTTACCGAGCAGTACGTCACCAGTTTTGAAGCTCAGGCGAGCCGGGAGTTTACCGAGCAGTACGTCACCAGTTTTGAAGCACGCACGTATCTGAATGGAGCGTACACGATATTCAAGGACCAGCCTGCTCCGTATGCGTTCTACAGGAAAGGAAAGCTCACACTACAGCATGAGATATTCAAAGAAGGTCAGCCAAAGTTAATTCCACCCATCTTCCCTTGTTTCATGAATTCTCAGTACCTTAATTAAATACTACCATGGTAATTTATTTCCTCTATCATGATTCCATATGTTCCCTAAAACTGAAACTTTAAGTTTTTATTAAACAATTTATTGAATGAAAATTTAAAATTTCAGTTTAAGAGTAGACAGAATTATGACAGAGGAAAAACAAAAACCCTTTTTGATATTATTTTTTTTTTTCGTAGGTTGTAGCGCCTTTTCATCTGAACGCCATCTTGTATGAACACTTTAACAAATTTAACTATTTCCCCTTTTCCATTAAAATTGAGTTCGAAAGATGTTTCCCTTCCTTGCTGTAAAACTGACTTATGTTTCACTGAATCAACGCAGAAAGTACCGTACCTTTCAGTGAAACCATCTTTTGAGTAAACAATATAGATTTTTGCTCGACAGAAATGCAAAATTAGTAAGATCTTATGTGTTCTAACAAGAGGTCATTTTTAGCTACATGATGTATATCTTTATAAAATTCAAATGTGTGACCCCTTCCGCTTAACCTATTGTCCAGAACAGGACGTATAATAAACTGCCTGTAGAATAAACAACCCCCTTCCACGGTCATCTCAGCGTCCGCCACTACCTGTTTTTTTTTTTTTTTTTTTGGCGTCCTATGTTTTACTACAAGTTTGTACTATTTCTGAAGGCCCCTGTTCTGTTAAACATGCTTACATACCAAAATAATATTTGCTATACAGAATTTTTGCTTCTGTTTTCATGGGTAAATATTTCTTTTAAATGACTGAACACATTGTCCGCGGTATTTGGGTTACTTATAGCTACACTCTTGTCTTGACTGAAAATATTTTAAACCTCGAGTTATTCATAGAAACGATTTTAAAACAGGGCACATTTCTTTCCTTCCTGGTAAGCTGACAAAATCTCATCTATTTTATTCTTGATGTGTACCCCGTAGACATCTTAGAACAAATTACTTTTTTATTTTATGTTGATTAATGTGTTTATTTATTTTATGTTGATTAATGAGTATAAACAAGTATAAAGTATACGTCTGTCAGTTTCTTCTATAATAATCAAACACACGGTTATCAAGAAATATACACCCATTTTTCAAGGAAAGATTCGCGGCAAGCGTCTTTTGGAGATTGGAAGCGGGCCTACGATAGATTTCGTCATTATTCCCAGTCATTATTTCGATGAAATCTACCTGTCTGACTTCAACCGACAAGCCAGAGAAGAAATCCAACTCTGGCGCAAGGGGGCACCAACGGCGTTCGACTGGTCTGATCATTTCAAATTCATTTGCAAACTTCAGAACAACGGGTATGTTTTGTTATTTCATTTAAACTGAAGATGTGTATAAAATGCGGAGTTGAATTTAGGTTTAGAAAAAACTTTTCCTATTCACTCGTTAACATTAACATCTTGCATATAGTGCAAGACGCTGGACGCAGACCGAACGCGTTTACTCCGTCTAGATATAGTTTGCCTTTTTTTGCCATTGCATTATTACAAAGTGCTTACCAAAAATGCTTAAAAACAAGATTGTCACAGATCGAATGTCGAAAAGGAATGACACATGTCTCTATGATTTTTAATATTTTCAGGATGACCTGGTATGAGAGCGAAGCGGCACTGAAGTCAAAGGTCAAAGATGTATTTTATTGTGATGTTCTACAGAAAAACCCACTGTATCCTGAGGTTATCGATGATTTTGATTGCATTATTACCAGTAACTGTCTGAATACCGCGGCCACAACAATGAAAGATTACACAGAAGCGGTAGGAAACGTCACGACGTTGCTCAAGCCCGGCGGGCATTTCGTCTCGTTCGTTGGATTAGGATACAGCATTTATAAAGTTGGGTCGTATTGTTTTAAGTCACTCTCTCTGGATGAAGAGACTTTTAAACAGAGCGTAACGGACTGTGGGCTTAATATAAAGTATTGTAACACGGTCAGTGTCGATAATTTGCCCACACAAGACAAGGAAGTGGCTGATATACACGGGTATATGATACTCCATGCTGTTAAGGAGTGATAATAACCCTTTGTCACGAGCAGGCGCATGCACTGTATACGTAACAGTGGTCCATAGATTGCTTGGTTCTGGTCCTTAGAGCCAGCATTGCGAGTTTTGTTACATGATGGCAGATACTTACCATAGACACTGGCAGGAACCCCACCTCTAAGGATGAGACAGGAATCTTTTACTCTCTTTATTTGTTATATTTATAGCGAATGGTATATTTTTTTTGTCTGTATAACGTACAGACAAACAGTTTCAGTTGTACATTTTTACAATGATATACAATTTTTACAATGAAAATTTTTTTTAGTTTTCCAATTAAAAGAAGAGAAGCCAGTTGAAAGACATTGAAATTCAATGAGGAAAAATGTTGTGTAAAACAGATTTAACAATCCCACTGTAATGAGCATTTACCCTAAAATTTCCTCTATCTTTAACAAATCTGCACTTGGATCCTTTAACATCTTTACCGGTTGTATTTCTACTATAACAAGCCACGCACTGGCCTTTCAAAACCCTTTGAAAAGAGAAATGACACTGCGCTGAATAGGATTCACGGTATGGCCAGGCGAGAGAGGGTATCAGAAATTGGGACCTTTTTCTGCAAACACACACACATATATATATATAGAAAGAGAGAGGGAGGGAGAAAGAGAGGAAGACCTTTTATTGTGACACATTTCAAATAAATTAGAATTAAGTACACGGTTTTAAAAAGTTAGGTATGTTTAGAGAATATGGTTATTCTAAACCAGTTTGAGATTATGAAATGCAATTAAACAGTGGTTACAGGAAAAATAGGTTGATTCGCAATTGCTGAATGTTTAAAAATACAAACAAAGCATATCAATTTATTACTCTTTCTGCTGCGCTCAGGAAAATAATGAACAAACGATTGCATTAGATCCTCTTTTTTTTATTATATCTAATTGTTCATAAAAAATATAACATTTGTTATTTGTTTACAATGTTTACTTTTGCAATATTAAGCATATGAATAAAAAAGGTGCTTTCGAATTTCAGACTTTAATAGCTTGAATCCATATACATACAGCATATGAAATTATTTCAGCAGTGCTTAAAGGGGCCCAATCACCTACCTGACCTTTGAAAACTAAAGGTAATCCCTTGGAGGTTTTATAAAAAAAATAGGCCAGAAAACGTGGATATCACAGCACACAGGTTGCTTGTTTTGTTTATATCAACGTGTTTATTATATGTGGGGGCCCACCAAAAAATCAAAACAAATTCAACAAGGGCATCTGGCATCAGATAAGCCAGAGCTTTGCAAATGGCGTTTTGCAACAAGTGACCTTTCCACCTCCGCATGTATGCATGCAACCTACCACCTTAGATTACAGGTTTCCCATTTGTCATCAAAGCTTTGCTTACAAACATGTTGTTGATAAACAAGTCCATACGTTTTTCATAGAGGCTTTATAAGAACTGTTCATAACCAGAATTACCCTTAGATCATTAATATATACACAGAGGAAGCCAGAAATCACATAAATTCTTTTGCAAAAGGTAGGTGAATGGGCACCATTAAAGAAAACAAGGGACCTATGGGTCACGACGCTCAGCTGTTATATATGATAAAAAAATATTATTTAGAAATGAGGCACATGCTGGTTTTGTGTGGTAATAAATATAAGCTGTATTATGAGTTGTTGTTGTTTAGCTTATGTATGATTTTGATAGTACCTTTGGAGACAGGGAAGAGGATTGATTTCATTTATTTTATTAACAAATGGAGTACTACTGTCACACAGATTTTGACTTGGCCATATAACTTATAAGCAGAACATATAATATAAGAGTTAACTATTTATTAAAAAAATTACAAATATTGTCCCAAATATAATTTTTATTAAAAATAATAAGAGAATCATATGATTTTTTAAAATGAAATATAACTGATATGGTTATTAAAATAATATTAAAGAATATATTCATGAATGCATTCATGAATACATTTTGAAAGTATTTGCACGAGTATTCATATACTTTCATTTTTACCTGAATGCCCATTCTTTATGCAAGAAATTTTATAATGGAGTACATAATCATATTCGTATTTAATACAATTACAAAGTATTCCCACCATGTCTGGTATTTATTCAGTTTTCACCAAACAATGATGTTGAGAATCCAGAATATACAAATTTCACACATTTAAATAATGATCATAAGTACCTGGTTTTATGGCTTTTATTTATATTAAAAAATAACTGTAAAAAATTCATTTTGGACTAATTTCACATCAATGTACACACTAGACACAGTAGGAATCTAGATTAATATTATCAACTGCATCTTTGTCTATCATTAATTTCCTTCATATAATCCTTAATAATTAGTAATGAATAATATGATTTACTTCTTTATCATTAAAAATGAACTGAAAAATGCCATAGGTGACTGCATGGTGTTATTTGGAATACGTGACATTCTACCCATCGATACAAGATTCTTATATCATCAGTAACTGCAAGTTAATTTCCTGTTATTATAAACTAACAAATTCCTTTTCTATTTTTCTTTAATTTGTTATTAAAAACCAATAAAAATTTATTAATTTATTGTTTATTGTTATGTTTTTGGTTAAAACTACTAGATGAGTTGGGTTGAACACCTGGATCAACTGTGGCTGGCCATAAGCTGCCTGGATTCTCCCCTCAAGCGTGCATAATTTGATGAAAGGTCAACAAGGTCAACATACAGGTGACTCAAGAGGGGCTGGAGAGAGCCAAAGTCTGACAGGGTCTCATAAAAAACATTAATAAAAGCTACAATATTTGGCAAATTTCTTTCAGCTTTCTAAACTAAAAGGCTGAAATCCTTATGTGTGCATGATATGAAAATTATATCAACAGTGCTCACGGGAAACAAACAAGCCTTGGTCACAGTTGGGCAAAATTTAAGGTACTAATTTTATATTTATACTAATAACTTATAAAATTTGAAAAATTCAGAACTAATTTTGGGTATTCAATTGAATCTTGATTAAATAATGTTACATCCCTGACAAAAAAAATCTCTAGCTTCAGCAATGCCCTTGTTAAGGGAGTAAATATATTTCTTGATTTTTTACAAAGTGCATTATGTTTGGGCCCATAACTTAAAAAAAATACACAATACTGACATCATTTCTGGCATGTGCATAGTGAATGTATAGAAAAATATGTATATTATATATGATCAAAGTCAGATCAGTGGTTTTGATATTAGGCAGTCTTAAAGTGTAACATTGGGTTTTTAATGGAAAAATGAAGTTTTTCATTGATATCTCGAAGGAATTAAGTCCTAGTGACCAAATTCTTGGCATGGTAGGGGATTTTGGAGAAATCTAACTGTATGCCAAATTTAAGGAACTTAGAGCTGAAGCTCGGGAGCTGAGCCCTAGCAAACTGCATAACACTAGCAATATGTGACATGGTGCTTGAAAACTTGAATAAAATCTACAGTTTTTGATCAACTGGTTTCAAATTTTTTGTGTTAACAGTTGAAATGCTAACAAAAACATGCTGTGAAAATTAAATCCACAGCAGTTACAGCAAAAAAACGTGCCATGGTCAAAGTTGGGCAAAATTTAAGGTACCAATTTTTTATTTTTGCTAATATTTTTAAAAATTTAAAAGATTTTGATCTAATTTTGGGTATACAATTTAATTTTGATTAATAAAAGTAATATTACTGGAAAAAAAGTGCTTAGCTTTAACAAGTTTTGTGTTAAGTGATAAAATTTCTTTCCTGATTATTTACAAAATGCATTATGTTTGGGCCCATAACTTTTTTAAATTAAATAATACAGACCTAATTTCTGGCATGTACATAGGAATTATATAGAGGATTATTTATAGGAAATATGAGGAAAAACAGATGAGTGGTTTTGATATTAGGCAGTCCTAAAGTGTGAAAATAGGTTTTTAATAAAAAATTGAGGTTTTTCCTTAATTTCTCAAAGGAATGAAGTCGCAAAGACCCAGTTTTCGGCTTGGTAGGAGATCTTGGGGTCATCTATCATTATGCTGAATTTTGGATTCCTAGGTCTTACGGTTTCAAAACGTGCCACATCTACGGACGGACGGACGGACGGACAGACGGACGGACGACGGACAATGGACCACGACTATAGCTCAGATGACTTATAGTCAGCTGAGCTAAAAATATAATTAATATATATTTAATCATGATCATAGAGATGAAGGACATACAGAGCTGATCAATTAAGTATGTCCTTACTCCTGAGGCAGAAATATGTTTTAATTAGATCTTAATTATTTTCTTACACTTATTTTTGTTTTAATTTGATAAGTTTTATACATTTGCAATAAAACTAATGTCCCAATACAGTGCAGAGGTGCAAGGACTCAATATATATATACAGGTCAAACAAAGCCGATCACATATTTCCCATTCTGCTGAGGCGGGGGAAAAGAACAAATGTTTGCATTAGATCCTCATTTTTATGCCCCCGCCACAAAGTGGCCGGGGCATAGAGTTTCACCCATGTCCGTCATTCCGTCTTTCCGTCCTTCCGTCGTCCTTTCGTCATTTCGAAATCAAACAGTTGTACGGATTTTTTTCGCAATGCCTGCAGATATTGGCCTGATTTTCGGTGTGGGGGCAGATATAGACCATTTACAGATCGAGTTCACGTTTCGTCCCGGTTGACCTACTTTTGACCGTTTTACGGCTCCTAAACTTAGAAAATTTTATGAAAAAATAGAAATTTTCATAAAAAAGTGCACATGTACGGACTTTTTTCGCAGTGCCTGCAGATACGGGCCTGAATTTTGGTGTGTGGGCATATATTGACCAGTTACAGATCGGGTTCGCGTTTCGTCCCAGTTGACCTACTTTTGACCGTTTTACGGCTCCTGAACATAGAAAATTTCATGAAAACTATAAATTTTCATGACAAATACACATGTACAGACTTTTTTGCAATACCTACAGATATTGGCCTGATTTTTGCTGTGTGGGCAGATAATGACCAGTTACAGATCGAGTACACGTTTTGTCCCAGTTAACCTACTTTTGACCGTTTGACGGTGCTCTAACATAGAAATTTCATAAAAAAGTGCACATGTACGGACTTTTTTTCGCAGTGCCTGCAGATACGGGCCTGATTTTTGGTGTGTAGGCAGATAATGACCAGTTACAGATCGAGTTCTTGTTTTGTCCCAGTTGACCTAATTTTGACCATTTGACTGCTCCTGAACATAGAAAATTTCATGAAAAATAGAAATTTTCATAACAAATGCATATGTACGGACTTTTTTTCCTCAATGCCTGCAGATACAACCCTGATTTTTTTTGTGTGGGCAGATAATGACAGTTACAGATCGAGTTCGCGTTTCGTCTCGGTTGACCTACTTTTTATTGTTTTACGGCTCCTAAACATAGGAAATTTCATGAAAGACAGAAATTTTTATGGAAAATGCACATGTATGGACTTTTTTTCACAATGCCTGCAGATACTGGCCTGATTTTTTGTGTGTTGCTAGATAATGACCCGTTACAGATCGAGTTTGCATTTTGCCCTTATTGACCTACTTTTGACCATACGACACCTCCTGAACTTAAAATTTTTTTTCAAAATTTAACAAATGTTTCTAATTTGCCCCAGGCGGGGGCATCCGTGTCGTTCTGACACATCTAGTTTATTATATCAATTTTTTTAAGTTAATAATTTTTATACATTTCCAATTTAACATTTTTGAATACATATCTGAATTCATAAGTTGATTCAGAATTTTTAACTGCATAATCATATATCCCTAATTTTGTCAGATAACCCTACATGGCCCAAGTATAGAATCCGGTCTTCATTTCCAAGAAGGGTCTAAACTGACTGGACCGTCTCATATTAATAGTAATCAACATAAGCCATGACATGCCTGATGTTATGACATCGACATGCCTCTTACTTCTCCATTACATTAATCCTCAACATCATTACGTCCGTTCGTATACACCCATAACCTCGTCCATGTAGACCGGATTCTATACTCGTTCCCACTACATTACGCATGCAAATGAATTTATTTTTTACCACCAAAAAATATCTCTAATAAATATACAAAACAATAAATATCTGAAAATTAAACTTGATTCATATTTTACAATTCTAAATTGTTCCTTTATTTATCCATAATTTGGCTATTATATCAGCAATTACAGAACTAATGTCATGTCAAAAACAGGCTAGTACATCCATGTAAAAAACCTAGATACATGTGGGATTTCTGTTAAATTATACCCACGAGTTAATCAAATAAACTTCATTAACGACCAGTGGTGTCATTTTATCTTCGACGATTCTCCCATCCCCCCATATACATGTATATAATATATATATATAATATAAGTTTTATGAGTTTATGAGTTCAAAAACAGTCCTTACCTGCCAAGCACAAATGGACACTGATCAGTTCTCGGTGTCATGAGACTTGAGGCTTGCCAGGGTGCGGGTCGGTCGTTGTGTTTGCCCGAATGAAAACAATACAAAACAATAGAAAACCGGTTCTCGACTGGAAATCAGCAACCAAGGCAGCCAAGGTAATTCATAACTGCAAGGCAGCAAGGCAATTCATGACTTGATTTTATACGTTAATGTTATTAAAGTGGTATTTACGGAGCCATTACACCCTCCCCCTACTTGAGAAAAATGTCGACCCGACTTTAATTTCAACAAAAAAATATTGGGAGCAAACACAGCCACAAAATCATATTAACAGCACAGTCACCACACCATACATCAAACGCTCTCAGTCAAGTCTCTCTTGTAAATGACGTTATTGTCTCTGAAATAGTAAATGAATGGTTTCAGAGTCGAATCCAGAATTTGTTCCTTGGCTACGTCTAATTGTGTCTGGCCGAGGATATCGATAGGATCACAAAGGAGCAGCATTGGATTGATCATAAGTAAGACTAGATATTACTGGTGATGCTATGGTCACTGATTGACAATCAGCTTTTACTACGTCATTGGTAATACAGTGATGGTTTTTGTTTTGATTTCTGCTAGTATTCGAGGTATTCTTGAAAGTGCATTGGCATGGATGTTGTGTTTGCCGATGTTGAAGTCATAATTAGCCAATTCCGATACCCATCTTTGACCTGTTGCATCTTATTTAGCAGAGGACATGATGAAAGTTAGAGGGCTGTTATCTGTGAACACTGTGAACGTGATCCATAAAGATATTCTTTAAATTTATTGGTCACACACCACTTCAAAGCCAAGAACTCTAACTTATGGATAGTGTACCGAGACTCGGATGGAGTTAGGCTACGGCTAGCACAAGCTATCGGTCTTTTCTGGCCATCCTGCTCCTACTAGAGAATACCCGAGATTCCATCAAAACTTGCATCTGTATGAACAATAAACGGACGAGAGAAATCTGCAAACGCTAGTACAGGAGCAGTTGAGAATAGCAGTTATATTAATTAATCAAATGCTTCTCGATGTTGTTGCGACCAGTTAAAGTTTGGTTGGGGTGGAAATTTCTTTTGGTACGATTGCTGAATTTTATTTTATTCTGAATATGGTGACCTTTCAGTATGTCATGTAATGGTTTTGCGATTATTCAAATTCAGGAACGAATCTACGATAGAAACTCGCAAAGCCTAAGAAACGGCCTACATCACTGACACATTTAGGTGCAGGCCATTCTTTGAGGGCATTTATTTTACTCTGGTCAGTTTGTATACCTTCTTTAGAGACTATGTGTCCTAAAAATTTGACTTCGTACTGCATTAGTTGGCACTTTGATGGTTTTAGTTTTAAGCCTGCATCATACAGACACTGAAAGATGTTATTCAAGCGATTGAGGTGTTCGTCAAAGGTGGTAGAAAATACGATTATGTCGTCCAGATTTTGCATTAATTTTTGGAATGAGGCAGGGGTGTTCACCAAACCGAACGGCATGATTTCCAATTGATAAAAACCGAGGGGACCTAATGTAAATGCTGTTTTATCTTTATAATCATCTGCTAACTCAACCTGCCAGGAACCGGACTTGAAATCGTGAGAGGAAAAGTAACGAGCGCCAGTTAAAGAATCTAGGGTGTCATCGATACTTGGCAAGGAATGAGCGTCACTGACAGTTCTGCTATTAAGGGTTCTATAATGAATACAGAACCGAAGAGTCCCGTCACTTTTTCTGACAAGGACCACTGGACTAGCAAACGGACTTCTGTTCTCCTTTATTACCTTTGACTCTAGCACCTCTCTCAGATGTTGTTTCACCTCATTATATAATTGTGGAGGGATACGGCGATACCGCTCCCTAAATGGTTCGTAGTTAGTTAACATAATACGGTGTTTTCCTATACTGGTGTGTCCAAGATCTGTATTACTTAAGGAAAATATATGTTTCCATTTAAGCAACAGTTGTTCAGTAGGTTAGATTCAGATTGTGAAAAATCTTGATCGTTTAAGAATTGATCATCCGTTTGGTCAGAAGGTGGTGTAATTTGGTTGATAAAGGTAGCTTCCTGTATGTTACAGACAATTACTTTGGCTGGAATAGTGATGGAATGTGTTATGTTTCTAACCTGTACTGGAATTCTGTGACTTGCACCTATGGACAAATCAAGTTCTTGGACACAAGGAAGAAGAATCAATCCAGTTGGCAACCTGAGGAGTACATTCACATTAGTTATAACAAGAATTTTGCCTGTTGTACAACCTCTAGTTAAACCATTGATAGTGATATCACTTTGAGCAGGTATTACTGTAGACTTGGTGAATAAAACATGACCACATTTATTTAGTGATTACTGTTCCCTTTTCGTCATACATTTAATTGCAATCTTCCATGGTTCTGACATGTGAATAAATTTGGACCAGCATTTGTCTGAAGAAAATTTATACATGAGTTTAGCACTTTCGTACCAAATAAAAGAATGGAAAATTGGAATTGAAATGTGTATTTTTCATTTCCAACACTGGCACAGATAATGTTTGAGAACGTTTATCAGTAAATTTTAAGTCAACAGGAACGATACCACAATACTCTACCTGCTGGCTGTCTAGTTGCCGGAGCTTCATCATCTCCTCCACAGGGACTAAGTCTGACGGATTGGGGTGTTTTTCATAAAACCACGCAGCGACAGGAGAGACTTGGGAACCTGTATCTAAAAGACCGTTTGCAGTTTATACCATCCGCAATCATGTCAACAACCTGAGTTTCACCTACGAGAGGGATTTTCTTGGAACATACATTTGTTGTGGGAATCGTATTTTCAGAACCTGTGTCCTCCCACGACTGATCACTGGTGACTCTTAGTTTTTTTTAGGATTTTACCGTATTTGTCTCGTTTAGCATGACACTTGTCAACAGTATGTGTGTTACGATGGCAACGAGAGCAAACGATTTCGTCCGAGACAGTATTACTATAACGAACGTCAACTTGAGCTTATGATGCTTTATTTGTTTTGGACGTCTGAGATCGTTCAAGTTTTGATATACGATTCTCTAGGGTAGACAGTTTGTTATTTATCTGCTCCAGCACAGAGCTCTCAGAAGACAAAGTTTTAACCCCTTGTTGAGAAATTTGATTGTACGATGCAACCTTCACCTGTGAACTATGTGCAGCTTCGGACTCCAAAGCCCGTGCGGCTGCACACAGTTCATCTTGTTCTTCCTCATTATCATACCTATTACGCAAGGCTTCTTTAATATATTTGGAATAAAGTCCATTCCAGAACCTAGAGCGAAGCATTTGCTCATATTCCCTATGAAGAATAGGATTTCTCTGGTAAATGAGGTCTAAATGTCTATTAAGCCTGCAGCTCCTGTTAGCTATATCTTCTTTAGCATCCTGTTTACAAGAGTGGAACTGCTGGATAAGTACCTCTGTGGGGAGCACATTACCGAAGTACTTGTCAAATTTATTTAGTATATCTGTAGGAGTGGATTCATCAGGCATATGTTATAGAACAATACCTGCCGTTCCCCTGACAAACTGGTGAATCGCTGACAAAATCTGAGAATCTGTTGTTACGCAAGCTTTTATCATAGACTTCAGATGAGAGCGCGATTGTTCATAGCTACCGCTTTTATCATGATTCCCTGAAAAGGAAGGAAGCTTTGGGGATATTATACTGGAACCAGTAGCCCCAGATGGTACCTAAATGGCATCACCCCTTCTGTGTTTAAACTCTACTATCATCTGATTTACCTCGAAATCTGAAAGAAAATCGAGCTTTGTTACTATCTCTGAGATACGTCTACATTCGGATACCTAAAAGGAAGTAGGATTTAACGAATCGAGCTTTTTTTTTGTGGATCAGATGAGACACCTCAGTAAAGGAGGAAAGCCCAGCATGCCCAAGAGAGATTTTGATATTTGAATCCAGTTGTAAAGAGCAACCTGATAGCTTATATCTATGGCCTGTTTTGCGGAGTCTTTAGATTCCAAAACTACAAACCCACGGCCAGTGCAACGACCAGTATGTGCTTCTCTTACAATCAAAACATGTATGGGACTTTCAATTTGCGAGAACTGCTCACTAATCTCAGATTCGTTAATATCAGAAGGTAGTCCATGTATGGAGACGACCCGTGTTATGTCAACTGATTTACCCTCCATTTGTCTTTAATGTAAATGTAAGAATAGATGGGATGGAATGTGATCTTTGAAGACAATGACAGACAGAAGTAATGATGCAAAGACTTTAGTCGTCCTATGATGGTCAAATACTAGTAGGTTCATGTAGTCAGAGTGTTATATTAATGACAAATCTTAGTGTTTAGTTGCTGTGCCATTATTTACATTACTGAGACCACGAGGCCTGATGACAATAGAACACGTGACCAAACATGGTAACCTCAAACCGGAACAACTGCTAATTCCCTTTACATGCAATTTAAATTACCAATACTAAACTGTGGAAATATTTTACAGTCAGAACAGCAATTAAATGATCACTTAAAATTCAAAAGCGTGCAATAATACCTTACACATCATAATATATAATTATTTAAGCACAAAGTCCATGGACAATAACAAAAAACAAGAAGATAAGTTCATGCAGTTCATTGAAAATGTTAAACAATACCGTGTATCTTCTTCAAGGAGAGTGACGTTCAGTAGGGCCCTTCAGACGAAGTCTCCGTGCACGGTTAACAGCATGACGAGTCCAGGAACACAAACCCAGAACACACGAGCGTAGAACAATGGCTAAGCAGCGTTTACAGCTAAAGGCACTGAAGCGAAGGGGGAACACGCAGAACCAGTGTCCTAGAGAGTCCACGAAAAGTCCACTATAGCCATGTGCAGAGACACCAATTAATTAATATTATTATCTACCGGTGGTTTGGAAGTCAAGGAAACGATCATCTCCAGTGACATCGTATTCGAGACGCACACACGGACATCGACTTCACACAGAGATGGTTCATCACTCGGGGCACCAAACTGTAACGGGTGTTCCCGGCAAGAGCCCAGGTCACCTGGCGTGAGCGATAGCAAATGGATGATATATATTTAAAAAGTCGGGTTTATTCAGCAATATATATACATATCTTGGAGTGCTCCAAGCCGGAGTTCCTGCCAAGCACAAATGGACACTGTTGGTTACATATGATAAATATGATTTATATGGTATATACAACTCATATAACGTACACATTACAATTACAATTAATTGATTATATACAGGAGTAGTTGGCATATTATTCGGTAATATACGAGAAAACACAAGAATCATTACACAAATGGGCTAACTTAAGGAAACCACATTTGAAGATACCATTGCGTATTACATGCAATGAATACAAATATTCATGCGTATACAACAAATATAAATTACCAAGTGGCGTTACATCAGAATATGTTATATAAACGCTTTACACGATATACTGAAACTGAAAGTACCGAATTGGTTAAATATTAGGGTTTATTGCAGTTTTATGAGTTCAGTAAAAATAGTCCTTACCTGCCATGCACAAATGGACACTAATCAGTTACCGGTGTCATGAGACTGAGGTTTGGCAGGGTGCGGGTCGGTCGGTGTGTTTGCCCGAATGAAAACAATATAAAACAATAGAAAACCGGTTCTCGACTGGAAATCAATATGAGACAAAGCAACCAAGACAAGGCAGCAAGGTAATTCATAACCTTATTCTATACGATAATGTTATGAAAGTGGTATTTTCGGAGCCGGTACATTTAAAGTCCGAGACAGCTGAGATGGTTGGACAAACAAGTGAGGCCGACATATTGGTTAATCAGACTGCCTGTTATGCTTTATTCGACATAGAATCTCAAATCACTACCATCTCTGAAGCTTTTGTTCGAAACCATCTGAAAAATCTTGAGATCAGACCATTGCAGGAACTATTGCAAATAGAAGTTGCAGGTGGCAATATTTTAGAATATCTTGGCTATGTCTGTCTTGATATAGCAATTTGTTCCCAACCAGACCTCGTAGTATCTGCACCTGTGCTTGTTGTACAAAACACAAATTATAATGCAGGGGTTCCAATGGTGTTAGGGACAAACGTACTTGCTATATTGATAGAGTGGTTACAACAGCAAAATGATCGCTTTATCCAACAGTTTCACATAGCTAGTCCCCAGAAATTGGCGTTTCAGACGGTAAGTCATCTAACTAAAAACAAGGAATCTTTGTTCCGACCTCGAACCACAAAGCCGGTGAGTATCCCAGCACGTTGTAAGAAAGTCATACATGCTTTCTGCAGGGTAAGATACCCAGGTAAACTAAATGTTATGGCCACAGATTTACCAGCTCGTGCTTTGCCGAAAGGTCTTTTACTGCAACCGGTACTGTTAACACTTAATGGCAGTAATAAAAGTGTCCAGCGTGTTGATTTGCAGGTGCTAAATCTCTCAGAACATCCTATGACTATTCCAGCCAGATGTGTGGTTTGTCAGCTAAGACAGGTAACGGTCCTTCCACCAGGTGGCACGGAACAAGGTGAGTTTCTTTCCCAGTTTCAGTTAGAGACACAGAGTGATAGATTAGAGCCTGACAAGATCGAGAGACTAGCTCAGCTTCTGACCAAATGTAAACACGTCTTCTCCCTTCATTCTTGTGATTATGGTGTTTCTAAAAAGTATAGAACATAAAATAAGGTTGAGTGATGACATATTCTTCCAAGTAAGACACAAAAGAATCCCGCCACAACTGTTTGATGAAGTTAAAGAACATATTCAAAACATGTTAGACGCTAAAATCATTAGAAAAAGCTTTTTTCAAGAAATGCAAACTTAAGACATTTTCTGATTTAGCCAAGTCACGCCAGGTAATAGGGAAGTGCAAAAAGACCAAACAGGTTACGGCTGAAAGGAACGTTTTTAGTGAACTTGTCCTGCTAGCGATGAACCATGACATCAGTATGCAAAAGGTGCTATGTTTTCCACTTGGGCCTATTCCTTGGGCTCTGGCAACTGCAGATGGTGTAACTGTAAAGATTGCAGAGAACTCCAATCTGATGTATGCCCTTGAAAGTGAATCTAGAATCACAGAAAGACCAACTGGTGAAACAAGCTATGTCATCGATGGCATGGCTGTTCCACAGGCAATGCTGGCCTTGCCCAACACTTTTAGTGAGCTTGCACAAAGCCTCTTCAGCCAGCTTCCTAAAGTGCAGCGAATAGATTTTTTCACAGATTCATATTTCCTGTTGTCCGTAAAGGGAGTCGAGAGAGCCAGAAGAGGCACTCCAAAACCCCACATGGTTAGTGGACCCTTGACCAAAGTCTCAAGAGAATGGAAAGCCTTCCTGTCTAGTGAAACAAATAAACAAAGACTCACAACCTTTCTACTTGATGCATGGCAGAAGGGTAAGTACGCATCTCAATTCAATGGCAGACAGATCTTCTTTGTCTATGAGCAGAAACGCTACCTTCTTCAGAGCTTCAAATGTCAGGACAGAGAAATTGAAGTGGAAGCTCTCTCGTCTACCCAAGAGGAAGCCGATACCAAGATCATCTTGCACTGTCTCCACATTGCCTCGCATACACAAGAAAGTCCTACAATTATTGTGAGATGTTCAGGCAAGGATGTAATTATCCTGCTGCTGCACTTTATGCAGAACGTGAAGCAGAGAGTGCTGTTTGGTATAGGCAAGGCCGCTAAGAGACATCTCTTAGATATTCATCGCATAATTGACGAAGCGGGTAGTACCTTATGTCACGCTCTACCTGCGATACATTCATCTAGGGATTGTGACACCAATAGCGCCTTCGTAAGAAAGGGCAAATCAACTGATATGAAGGTCATTAACAAGCATCAAGAATACTTGCCTTCCTTAACCTTGGGAGATCCGATAAAATTGATGACCATACCTACGACATCTTAGAGAGTTATGCCTGTCGCCTGTATAGTAGACAAACATTCCTCACTGACATCAACACTTAAGACGCAACAAATTTCTCCAGAGGTTAGATGTACAAACAGGACAGCTGCCTTGAAGCTTGGATGGTGTAGATATTAGTCTTCTCCCCCACGCAGAGATGCCCTGAAAATGGACGTGAAAAGGGCAAACTACCAAGCACTCATCTGGTGCACAGCAGATCAAGCGACTCCAGACATACCACCACCTCAAGGTCAAGGCTGGCCATAGCTCAAATGGTATGGGATGGGTAAGAGAGACCTTAGCCATGACAACATGACACTCAGGCCTTCGGAAATAAACTGATAGGGCCTGCCCATCGTTCTTCAGTTCATCTAAAATCGTCGTTTGGGGTGACAGGCTGTCGCTAGAGAGACCTAATTCAGGTTTTCTTGAAGACTGTTCATGGACCTTCAAGGATGTCAAGTTGAAAGATTCTAGGTCTAGTCAATATGACCTGTGCCCTGTTAACAGATGACCTCATATCCTTGATCAATATCAATGCAAAGAATCATGGTGATCAGTGCATTAGTTGTTCAGATACTTGAGCTTTTGTTTCCATTTTTCCATTACTCTGGGGGTATTTCAGAGGTTTTGGGTAATAGAGACCTAATTTTAGGTTTCCTAAGAGACTTTCCATGGGCCTCCTTGCATGTCAAGATAGAAGATTCTAGGTCCAGCAGTAACAATTTGTGCCCTGTAAACAGATGACTGCATCTTTAAAGGTCTAAGAAAATAGAGAATTGTTTTTTTAATGCAGGTGGCGCCAATTGTCTGCAGAAGCTGATGAAACACTCCATGATCAATATCCATGCAAAGAATCATGGTGATCAATGCATAAGTTGTTCAGATACTTCGAGTTTTTGTAGGAAATTTGCCATTATTCTAGGGGGTACTTTGGAGCCCCATAGCTATAAGAATATGGGTAACAGAGACCTAATTTCAGGTTTCCAAGGAGATTTTTAATGGACCTCTCTGTATGTTTAGTAAGAAGATTCTAGATCCAGCGGTTGCGATTTGTGCTCTGCTAACTGATGACCACATCTTTAAAGGT
Source organism: Sipunculus nudus (assembly GCA_026874595.1). Taxonomy (NCBI): domain Eukaryota; kingdom Metazoa; phylum Annelida; class Sipuncula; order Golfingiida; family Sipunculidae; genus Sipunculus; species Sipunculus nudus. The sequence goes on from CM049312.1 coordinate 53,276,109, forward strand.
CTCAAAAAATAGAGTAAAAAAAAAATAATTAAATGAAAAAAAATTCAGGTGGTGCCACCTGTCTGCAGAAACTGATGAAACAATCCATGATCAATTTCCATGCAATGAATCAAGGCGATCGATGCATTATTTGTTCAGATACTTGAGCTTTTCTATGAAATTTCCCATTATTCTGGCAGGTACTTCGCAGCCCTATAGCTTAACGAATTTGGGTAACAGAGACCTAATTTCAGGTTTTTCATGGACCTTTCTGGATATCAAGTTAGAAGATTCTTGGTCTAGGGGTTACGATTTGTGCCATGTTAACAGATGACCACATCTTTAAAGTTCTCAAAAAAAAAAGCAGAGACTAAAGTGGGGATGAGAGACTTAATTTTATATTAACTGATTATCGCCTGAGGTAAACTTGGCATGTCCAGCATCACGGATGTCAGCAAATACGTACTACCCTAGTGCAGCAGGTAATGAAGTTGTACAAGAAGCTAAGGCTATAACTACAAGTATTATCATAACATGTGCAGGTTTTAAAAAAAAAAAAACTTTGGCTGAAACCTTACTTTTTACCACTAATGTTTCATTCAATATTTAGTAATCCGTCGCCTTGACAAGACTCTTGTGCTTGATCTGTTTCACGGACGGCGATGGTTCCAAAGATGGACTAAGAGGACGGAATCCCAGACTTTTAAATTGGAAATCTTTTATCATTTCTATTTTATGATGATGGAAACAATGGACACTTTTCTGAACGGCAAAATACTTAACTTTTCAAGCATAGATGCAGATTGAAATGTATTTTACAATTGATTGCTACAGCTAAAACCCTTAGATTTATGCAAATGTATGAATATATAAGTTTACAACTAAGTAAATCAGTATGGGGAGTATATATAGGTATATGTTGATACTGTTATGTCTTTCTCACAAAGACACTAGCTCTCTGCATATTTCCTCAAACTGCTTGTTATACTAGCTTATAAAAGGCTGCTGAAGAATTTAATTTTGGTATATTTTCTTGGTCAATATTTAATAAGGATTGTGAGGTATTTGAGGATAGCATAGCTTCTTTAAATTGGGAGTGCCTTTTTTTGTAGGTACATGAGTAAATTAAAACATAATATGAATTTTAATTGATTTTATTTTTATCTCTTTAGTCCTAGCCACAAACAGTGATAAGGCTTTGGAAACAGGCATATAAGAATCATATACAGAGACAGTAATTCTACAATAGATATTGGAAAGGTTGTTTGTTATATGGGGTATTACAGGGAGGTTTGTTGTTGAACCAAAAAAAACCCAACCTAAACAATCTACAAAAAAAAAACTTTTTTAAAAAATAAATTTATTTATATTTTATTTATTTATTTTTTTTTGGTTATCTATTTTTTTTTTTAATGGAAAAAATGTTTTACCAGTTGTGATTACAATTTTTACTGCAGTATAGATAATATTATATTTTATTCAATCACCAACTGCAGCTATTCTGGGACAAAGGTTTAAAAAAAATCTGGAATTGTTTGTTTTAAGTCTTGCATTACCATAGTCAAAGATATATATTTTAATCTTGTAGCCAGTTTCCTAGAATGGTGAATACAAAATTTCTAGAGCTGTATTATTAAGCAGATATACTGATCTGGTACTGTGTCCATTTGAATGCTGCATTGATGACAAGCATTTTCTGTAAAATGCATATGCACTGCAGTTAATAGAGGGGTGTAATTTATTGAAGATATGCTGAATTATTTTATCAGTCCTAATTGATAGTATAATGGCTGGATAGTGGTGCATAAATAAGTAATGTTGTATGCGGCAAACATTCCATCTATAAACCTTAAATAAATAAAGAAGTCTGACAGTTTAATCTAATGTATATTTTACAGGATTTTATGATTTCCATTCTGTGTTGTTTGATGATGGGACATCAAATGTAAGTATGCAAGCATATATTAGGGTATAGTACATGATCAGCCTGCACAGGCTAGTTGGAAATCTTGTTTGTTTTTGGTCATATCTTAATAACAATAAGTTCATTACATACTTTTATTACCTTCTGAAAAATACTTTTAAATATGTAATCTGTATTACAACTTGTGCATAAGTATTACCAAATCTTTAGATATATTTGCATAAGTATAAATATGCACAAGTATACTGTACTCACATGTAAGGCATTTAATGTTATTTAGGGGTACAGATGAAGGTATGTAGGTGAGCATATCCATTTTGGCACAATCAGAGGAATTTTGTTTGAAGGGGCAGATAGTATAAAGCACATTATCGTGAACCCTAGATCGGAGGTACATGATTCATCATATATATGTTTTGACATGAGAATATTGATTCTTAAAGACATGCATCTATATATAATAGATGAACTGATAGCATGGACAAAGGTATCCAAGGTGAGATGCTACATCTTGGATATAGATAGGATCTTCATGATCCAAGTAATCTTCCTGTTGTTTATTTCTTTGACAGAACTGGAAAACAGGGAGAATACATTTTTTCTTATTTTTTATGTTGACAGGGGTATATTTACAATTTAATATGTTTGTTTTAATGTTCCACATCATAAGTAGAAGTAAAGTTACTACTTTTTCATATTTAAGATATAGTGACTCTCAGATAAGATTAATAGGAAGTACAGAGACTGACTTTCAGAGTAATTAGCTTGAATGTTAGAGGACTTGGTAACCAACAGAAAAGAAGATCAGTATTTAGATGGGCTAAAGTGAATAACTCTGATGTACTTTTTTTACAAGAAACACATAGCACCAAACAAACAGACAGCCTGTGGCAAAATGAATGGAATGGCAAAGCATATTTTAGTCATGAGAATTCATCCAGTAAAGGATGTGCAATACTTTTTAAAAGAAATTTAGAAATAGAAGATATAGAGGTACTCCACACATCAATAGATGGAAGAATATTAATATTAAAAGCTAAAATTAAACAAGTTGAGTATAAATTAATAAATATATATGCGCCAAACAGATTCTCAGAACAAAAAATATTTTATGAAAGACTATTTAATTTGGTTAAAAACTTTACTGATAGCAGCAAAGAAATTCTGTTAGGTGGAGATTTTAACATAATTCTAGACGCAAATTTAGATAAAAAAGGGGGAGTTATGGCAATTCGAAAACAAGTGCTAGAAGTTCTTTTTAAAATTGTAGATTATCTTAATTTGGTTGATATATATAGAATAAAACACCCAAGAAAGAAATGTTATACTTGGAGATTGAATAATGGCCAGATTTGTAGCAGGTTGGACTATTGGTGGGTTTCTAATATTATACAAGATAATGTAAAGAATATAAGTGTTCTTCCATATATAAAATCAGACCACTGTGCAATAATTTTAGATATAGAAAAGTTAGATGTTTCAGGATCAAAAGGAAAAGGATATTGGAAACTTAACTCAGAGTTATTAGACGAGTCAGACTATGTTTCAGGATTAATTAAGTCAAAAATTGAGTGGGATAAAGAAGTTAAAGAATTGTCAGATGAAAGAGTAAAATGGGAATTAATGAAGTATAAAATAAGGCAGTATTCTATATCCTATAGTAAAAAAAGGGCGAGAGATAGAAAGTTAAAAGATATATACTTGAACTCCAAACTGAAAGAATTATATGAGATATTAGATAAGTCAGATGCTGAAATAAGAGAAAAGGTGAACCAAGAAATAGATCAAGTTAAATTACAGTTGGAAGAAATTGATAATTCAAAAATAGAGGGATGTATCTTGCGTTCAAAAACACGATGGTTTGAAAAAGGTGAAAAGAGCTCGAAATATTTCTTAAATTTAGAAAAATATAATAATCAACAGAAATGCATTAGGAAACTTCAGTCAACTGATGGAGAAATGGTCACAAATTCTAAAAGTTTATTAAGCATGCAAAAGGAATATTATAAAAGATTATACAGTTCACATTCTGAGATATCAGATGAAAACATAACAGAGTATTTGAAAGAGATTAAACTGAATACACCAACCATACAAGAATTAGAAATACTTGATGAAACAATAAAAGTTGATGAATGTTATAATACTCTTAAAACCTTTGCTATGAATAAAAGTCCAGGTAATGATGGAATAACTGCTGAATTTTATAAAAAATTTTGGCCACAATTTGGTGCATTAATGGTAGCTTCATTTAACAAGTCTTTTAGAGAAGGGGAGTTAACTAGTTCACAAAAACAGGCTATTATAACTTTAATTGATAAAAAGAAAGATAGAACACTATTAAAAAATTGGAGACCACTGTCATTGCTTAATGTAGATTATAAAATATTATCAAAAACCCTCTCACTTAGATTGAAGAAAGTTATGCGAAATATTATAAAAGGTAATCAGACTGGTTACATCCAGGGAAGATATATAGGAGAAAACATTAGAACTCTATTAGATATATTAACATATACCAAACAAAACAAAGTTCCAGGTATAATATTAGGAATTGATTTTGAGAAAGCTTTTGATTCATTAGAGTGGAATTTTATGTTTTCTGTCCTTGACAAATTTAACCTTCCTTCTTCTTTTATTAAATGGGTAAAAATCTTATATAGAAATATTGAAAGTTGCACAATAAACAATGGCAACACTTCAGGTTATTTTAAAGTACTAAGAGGAGTGCGACAGGGAGATCCACTTTCACCATATTTATTTATATTAGCTGTGGAAATAATGGCAGAAAAAATTAGACTTAATGAAAAGATAGAAGGAATTATAATTTCTAAGGAAAATATAAAACTCCTACAATACGCAGATGACACAGTTGGGATAACTGTGCAATTCTTCAAATAGGGGTCAAAATAGGGTCCGACTGCTTCATAGGGTATTATTAACACACAATCATGGTTATAATTATATCAGAATGAGTTTGACGATTTACTTCGATTCCCCATGTGAGGGTAATATTGCAAGAGTAAGTCCAGATACAATTTTAGGGCCAATTTTTAAGATCCAAAATGAAACCGTAATAAAAAAATATATGTCCTAAATAAGAGGTTCCAATGAAAATATAAATAAATTTAGTACCCATCACTAATAATTCGGGTATTTTTGTGTTTGTTTACTATAAACAAGATCTAATGTGCTTCCTACAAAATTTCTATGAGCTGCTCTTCAGTATTTTTCACTCGCTGGACTAACGAAGCCATGTCCTAAATTTTCGTCAACTCCGTTACAACTGCACCAATATGCCATCTACAGCCATCCAGTGGAACAAATCGAGTGGCTGATCATATCATTCGTTACAGTGTAGGGCATTCAAAGTGAAGAATCATGGCTTCAATCCGGAGTTTTGATTTTTATCAGTGAAAAAGTGTATAAAAAGTAAAGTAGCTTAATTCACCCATCAACTCTATTACGCCATTTGTGAAAAAAGTAATTGTTGAAACCTATAAACATCCATGAACAGAGAGAGGCATCGTAAATCTATCAGAATTGAAATATTTGTTTGAAGGATTTCATGTCTATCATGTCCGCTGATTAGGGTAAATTTAAAAAATAATCAGCTCCGTTACGATCAACTCCGTTGCCATTCTATTGTAACGGAGTTGACGAATCACCAAACATTTTTTCTATGAAAAGTCCAACCAGTAATAAATTATTCTCTGGTGAGAGGATTTATAAATAAGCACACTGAAGATAAGAAGCAGCTTCACTGACCACTTGATATATAGTATAATCCCTTTTAATGCGTTTATCTTGGTCTGGAAAATACTGTTGCTCTTTGAAAACAAATAACTAATTTTGGTAATTAAAAAATGCTTTAGTCTTGAAATTTGACAGCAATAGAAACATTAAAACTTATATATTAGACATATTTTATAAGTTTGTTTTAGAAGTGCGGACCGGACCGGACCGTTCGATGCACCAAGTAAGCGCCCTGTTTTTGTCAGGTCCAGCTGTAAGCGTTCCGGTCCATAAGGTGGACCGGTCCAAGGGGTTCGGCAAATTTGTTAAAATATCATCAAAATTAAAATAGATTGTAATTCCTTTTATTCAACGTTTGTTCTACATATTTTTTATTACATATATTTGTTCAAATATTTAACAAAACCAAATATCATACACAACAAAACGTGCTATAAATGTAATATAATAATCTATACTTTAATCGCAGGATCTGGGTTTGATTTTTAATGACAAATTTAAAATTACAGTCTTTTTTAATAAATTTTTCAGTGGTAAATATTTTGTGTTACTGTGTGGGGCATAGTGATTAGAATATAAGCCAAATGTGCAGGGTGGAGCGAGCTGATTTAAAGAATTTGCTTGGGGGGGATAGATGCGGGCTGACATACGCTGATGAAGTTTTGTAGCGGTTTAAGTGCGATTTGATATTGAAAACTTATTAATCTAATGTGCAGGGTTGGGCGAGCTGATTCAAAGATTATACTGGGCAGGGATGCAGATTGACATCAGCTGATAAGTTATGTAATGGTTTATGTGCGATCTGATACAGAAAACTTATTAATCCTTTGTTAATAATTTAATATAAAGAATATATTTAATGTATTCATCGTATAGAAATTGGTCTTATTATACTAAGCAAAAGTATCAGCATTGTGCAACACAGCAGGGACAATGATCTAATGCTGAACATGTCACTTCAATCATAAGTTAATAACAAAAAATGAACTTTAACTGTTACTCACGATGGAAAAAAAAATAAAATAAAATAATACATGTGCACGTATATAATTGTACTATTGCAGCTGTCATTGCTTTAAATATATTTTATGTAGCCAATGAGTCTTTCTGAGATGGTTTATTACCCCTTGTTCATAACACGATTGTTGGTGAAACTAAATCCAGAAACACATTTGTTTAACTTAATCCTTTTAACATTAAGTTCGGCGGTCCAACCGGTCCGGTCCAGGAATAAGCGGTCCGGTATTTTGTGTTATCGGTCCAAGCGGTCCGGTCCGCACCTCTAGTTTGTTTATGAGCTTATAACTTAAATTCATTGGGTTTACAGGCTAATCACCATGGCTAAGACTGGAAAAGAACGAATGAGGGTATATAGACATTATTATTTTCTGTTGGATTCATCTAATGAAGTGTTAGGCATTTATATAAGAAAGAATATCCCCTTAGCCCACAAACGAAAGGAGAACATTCCAAATATGAACACTGTGTGTTGTGTATTCCGTTCTCTGTTCTACACCTGACAGCTTTTATTGTAACACGAATTTAGGTTGATTACAAGGCCGCTGAAAGTGTTCAGCTCCATCACGTTTTAGCATTGCATTGACCATCCAAGGAAATTATGACTTCTTAATAAAACATGAAGTCTTTTGCATTAAATTAGGAGAAAGTTTTGGAACATATTACTGTGTACACCTTTTAAGTGGTCGAGCAGGCCCTTTTTACTTAGGATTCACTGTAAATCCAAAAATTGGTATCAGTTTACTATAATATTTGAGTTATTGTTTTAAATATTTGTGAAATTAATGGTAATATTTTATTAGTTTAGATGACACTAGCCTTTAATGCCAGTTGCATATATAGCACAGCTCTATAAGGTAACAAGACTATCATTTTTGTTGAAAATTGATCAACTCCGTTACAGCTCTTAATTGTAACAATATTTTCCTGGATTTAGATAATGTTGGCATTTCTTTACTTTCTCAAGTATTTTATTGTCATTAAAGGAGAAATATGTTTTTATTGAATTCATATTGAAATGGTTAAATACCTAGTAGGTAGGCATTTAGCAAGTTCTTTCTCGCAACAATCCCGAGCTGAGTTGTTCAATTTAGCAGTAATTTACATTAATTGACTTTATGTGTTTAAAATAAACTTTATATGGTAAACTTTTGTTTACCGGTCAGGGTAACTTGTGTCGATATATTTTAGCATGATACAACTTGATAGTTATCTGTTTACTTTTTGTTCAAATGTGTTAAAAGTTTAGGTAAGAATATCTTAATAATTTAGTGCGTTATCAACTCCGTTACATTCCAGTCAGCGCAACATTTTAGCCAAAAACTATATTCGACCGTTTTCCTCCAGACTTTGCAGAAGATAACGTTACAAACTATTGTCAAATGATGGACAATTTGTAGGAGATCAGTAATATTGAGCGTATACCTGTCTCTTTTAGCAAGTTCTCTTCAATGCACTTTATGGGTCAAACATTTGTGTGCACTATCACCTTATTATTTAGCATTAATAAAAATGTCAGGAATAATTTTCATATCAAACTCTAGTGTTTATGATGATTGTGTACCATACTTTTGTAAAATCTACATACGTGACACATTCATTCTTCTTTTTTTACCGCATTATTTTGTGATTTAAAAAAAATAAACTGCTGTAACGGAGTTGACTTGCTGACTAAAGACTGCTATTCTTCTATTGTGGTAAAAAAGCAAGTATGGATAAAAGTGCGCTGCTGATGGGAGTTTTTGACCTTTCATATATCCCGCTTGAAAAGGAAAGAAGAAAAAATGAATTTTGCAACAACTTTTTTCCCTCTGTTTGGGAACTCGAAATTGACCCCTATTCTGAGAATTACACAACTAAGGATGTGAATTCAGCAAAACAATTTTTGAAGATGGTGCAAGAATTTTGAAATTATAGTGGGCTACAAATGAATAAAGATAAGTGTGAAGGGATGTGGGTAGGAAGTAACAGAGAGAACAAAAGAAAACCCTTGGGAATTCTGTGGCCTAATAACCCTGTTAAATTTTTAGGAATTTATATTTCATATAATAAAAAGGCAGCAGATGAATTAAACTGTTACTCTAAATTAAAGGAGGCACAGCATACACTCAATACTTGGAAAGGAAGAAATCTGACTTTGAAAGGAAAAATTCAGATTGTTAAAACTTTTATTATTTCAAAGTTCCAGTATTTTATTTCAAATGAGACTGCTCCACCTGACTTTTGTAAAAAACTTAATAAGTTAATATTTTCTTTCATTTAGAGTGGAGGAAAAGAGAGAATTAAAAGATCAAGATTAATGCAGGATTTAGAGAAAGGAGGGCTAAATGCCCCAAATATTGAATCAATTATATTAACTTCAAGAATATCATGGATTAAAAGATACATTAAATCAGACAGTCAAATCTGGAAAGGATTTTTTAATTATTATCTTGAAACAGTATGTCCAAATATAGAAATTTTATTGAATAGTAATATGGATCCAAATGAAATAAACAAATTAAAAATTCCTAGTTTTTATAAAGAAATACTGAGAAGTTATGTAATCCTGCGCACAAATTACTTTGAAGTGGTCCCTGTAAGACAACAAATAATATGGAATAATAAAATGTTAACATTATCTGCAGAACCTGTCTACTGGGAACGTTTTATAGATGTAGGCATCATTACAGGATCAGATTTATTTCTAAATAATTCTATTGTTCCTTTCAAACAATGGACAAATAGAGGTATACCAGGTATAGATTTCTTGAAGTGGTATGCTCTTGTTTCCATGATAAGAAAAGAAAGTGTATGCAGGCAGGTTAACTCAGGAAATCGTCTGGACTTTTATATTTACATAGATAAATTTGTACAGGTAATAGAGATCTCCAATAAGATAATATATTCTACTTTTAAAAACATGTTGTTAGAAAAAGGGCCCTATGTTCCAAAAGTGCATATATATTGTCCAGACTGTGATATTAATTTAGAAAGAATATATTCACTTCCTGTAAAAATTTGTATGGATGTCAGATCACAAGTATTTCAATATAAATTCCTGAACAATTGTTTGGTCAATAATTATTGGTTATGGAAATGGAAAACTAAAGATTCCAACCTATGTACATTTTGTGATAAGGAACTGGAGACTTTATTACATTTATTTTGGGAATGTGATAAAGTAGCTGATCTCTGGTCAGGGTTAGAAGTATGGGGTCGGAAACAGAAGATAATATTTGATAAATGTTTATCAGTAATATTGTTTGGCGATTTTAATGCTTCAGTGAGTAGTAATTAAATAATTTTGCTGGCTAAACAATTCATAAATATCTGCAGAAATAACAAAGAATATCCAGCTTTAGAGAAGTTACAATTTTTTATTTGGAGATATGTAAAAGTTGAATATATTATTGCACAAAAAAATAAAAAAGTAGATAATTTTAGAAATAAATGGCAACCATACATTCAAGACAGAAATTTATTAGAATATATACTATAGTAGGACGTGCATGCATATACGAATATTTATATGTAGTAAGTTTGTATGCAGATGTATGTATGTATATATATAGAGTGTGATATATCTATATATATATATGTATATTGGTATATATGTATATGTGAGCAGAGTTATACTTTCATGAACACTTTGAGGATGTTGGTTAAAGCAATTTATTCTTGAAGTTGGCATAATATGTATTTTAGGGCAGGTCATGTTTAGGAGTCACACATGAGCAATCCATTATTTGTATTTATTTAGTGGAATTGGTTTATCTATTACAGGGGTGGGATGGGGGTTAAAATGACTAATTTGAAGGTCAACAGAATTTTGGTAATGAAGTTGTATTGCATAAGGTACTTTGTTTTCCAATGAGCGTTTGTATATTTTTTGTAATGTACCATTGCAGTATGAATATATATTATTGATTAAAAAAAAAAAAAGTTCTCAAAAATAGAGAAAAAAAATCATAAAAATATAAAATACCGGTGGCGCTTCCAGTCTGCAGAAAACAGGGGCGTCAATATAGGGGGGGGGGGGGGTATATATACCCCCCACTTTTTGGCAAGGGGGGATGGCCAATGTAATCATCCCCCCCCCCCACTTTTCAGAGAATAATATTATAATACTGCAAATAAAATATATTAATAAATAGAATTAAAAACTTTGAATCCATTTACTAAAAAATGTAATATCTAAACCTTTATTAGAATTCACAAAATAACTTATTTTCTATTATAATATTATAATTATTTGAAATATAATTAAGTATATTAAAAATAAGTATAAATATATAAATATATATATATAATAATCGAATATATATATAGTTGAATATGTCACTTAGAGACGCTGAAAATATATATATATATATATATATATATATATATATATATATATATATATATATATATATATATATATATATATACAAAGTCATCCCCCCACCCTGGAAGAAAAATTGACGCCACTGGCAGAAACTGATGAAACACTCCATGATCAATATCCATGCAAAAAATCATGGTGATCAATGTATTAGTGTTCAGATACTTGAGCTTTTCTATAAAATTTTCAACTATACTGGGGGTACATCACAGCCCCATAGCTGGAAGAATATGGGTAACAGAGACTTAATTTAAGGTTTCCAAAGAGGTTTTTCATTGACCTCTTAGGATTTTAAGTAAGAAGATTTAAGGTCCAGCGGTTACAATTTATGCCCTGTTAACAGATGACTGCATCTTTAAAGATCTCAAAAATAGTGAAAAAATCATTAAAAAATTTAAAAAAATACAGGTGGCGCCACCAGTCTGCAGAAAACTGAGGAAACACTCCATGATCAATATCCATGCAAAAAAAATCATGGTGATCAATGCATAAGTTGTTCAGAAACTTGAGCTTTTGTATGAAATTGCCATTATTCTTTCAGGTACTTTGGAGCCCCATAGCTGGAAGAATAGAGGTAACAGAGACCTAATTTAAGTTTTCAAGGAGATTTTTCATGGACCTCTCCGGATGTCAAGTAAGAAGATTCTTGGTCTAGCGGTTACAATTTGTGCCCTGTTAACTGACGACCACATCTTTAAAGATTACAGAAATAGAGAAGAAAATTGTAAACAATCGAAAAAATACAGGTGGCGCTACCAGTCTGCAGAAACTGATGAAACACTCCATGATCAATATCCGTGCAAAGAATCATGGTGATCAATGCATTAGTTGTTCAGATACTTGAGATTTCTTTAAATTTCCCATTATTAATTCTGGGGGGTACTTCGGGCCAAATAGCTGGAAGAATATGGGTAACAGAAACTTAATTTGAGGTTTCCTATGAGATTTTTCATTGACCTCACTTGATGTCAAGTAAAAAGATTCTAGGTCCAGAAGTTACGATTTGTGCCCTGTTAACAGATGACCACATCTTTAAAGGTCTCAAAAATAGAGAAAAAAATCGAAAAAATACAGGTGGCGCCACAAATCTGCAGAAACCGATGGAACACTCTATGATCAATATCCATGCAAAGAATCATCGTGATATAATGCATTAGTTGTTCAGAAACTTGAGCTTTTGTATGAAATTTTCCATTATTCGGGGGGGGGGGAGTACTTCGGAGCCTTATAGCTGGCTGAATATGGGTAACGCCTTGAATATAGAAATACTGAGTTTGTTCTGGACTACTCAGGCCCGTAGGCTGGGGGGGTTCGGTGGGTTCGGACGAACCCCCCCGCTGAGCATCCGAGTTCCACCTTACGAACAATGATATGCTATAATCTGGGAAAATTACATGGAACTATTTTTGCCCGGTTCCTTGCATATCCTCGCAGGGAGAGACCTTATTTCTGTATAAATATTGTTTATAGCGGCCTTTTTATTAAGCTCGGAAAGGGATGTAGGCCTAGATTGCAATTACAGTTCAAAATGTTTAATTTCACCTCTGAAACAAGCTTTAAATAACCCGTTCACTGCTTGGTTCTGATCACAGGCACTTGTTTCCAGCACTACAATGGCCTAGAAACCGTAAACACATATAATGGGTATATCGCCCATACTCAATGTGTTTACAGTTTCAAGGCCATTGTAGTGCTGGAAACAAGTGCCTGTGGTTCTGATTACAGTCCAGAACTTGATGTTTATTTCCGTGTGAGATGGGATACAAAGAAAATTGTTGATAATGCCCCCTCTCATGCAAAGATGGCAGTAGCACCGTCTTGTTTCCGGTCCAAAGGATGTATAACTAAGACCACTTTGTCAAAAGAGCACAGGAGACATACGTGCCAAGAGTCCAAACCAAGTTTAATTTTATAAGAATAATAAATAAAAGAAAAAAATCAAACAAAAAGTTAAAATATATCATATAGAGTTTTATAAATGAGGTTATGGAACTTTTTGATTTGTTGGTTTTGCAAAATAAAAGGAAGGCATTCCATATATTACTTCGTTATTTCACAAGATATGTATGGGGTTAATCCACTCTCTATAGTCCTATCAGCAGTTTGTCTTCCCGTTAAATTGGCATGATTTTACATCGTTACCTATTGAAATTTTAAAACTTTACACATAGAACGATGTACAGAAGTTCTACCAAACTGGCAACTAGGTCACTTTGCTAAACTAAACCAGTTTGCATTCAAAACCTATTATACCAATTCCAGACTACCTTATATAAAAAAATGCTTAGCTTGTATTGTTCTGATTAAGACACAGAGCTTTTCATTATATGTCCGATGTTTATGAGGAAATTAAGTCGGTATTAAGTAATTAAAAAAAATATGGACTGAATCATGTGTTTAGTCGAGAATAATTTTACTCAATGAATATGTTAACCGCTTAAGCTGGCGCTCGGTTCATCCAAAAATAACTACAGTTTATTTAGATTGAAGTATATAATCATCGGAGATCAGGTCAGAAATTTAATGTTTTTTTAAGTAATCAACAAATATAAAACCACTACCATGAATTTTACCCTTTATATTGACTATCGCATATTGTTTTCTTTTGTTAATTTAATTTTCAAATACAATGAATTAATGGATTTAAACTGTTGGTTCTGAAGTTTTAATCCAGTTACCTAAAAAAATTGGTCAGGTATGGGAGTTTTCTAGGGGATAATACCATTTAATATGTTTAATATTAACATGGATTTCATTCACCAAGGCTTTTTAAGTTACTTTGACCGTTTATTTTGTTAGTTTTAGGCTTTACACTCCTGTAGGAACCGATGAATGACATAATTATCATTTAATATGTTTAATGTTAACATGGATTTCATTCACCAAGGCTCTTTAAGTTACTTTGGTCTTTTATTTTGTCAGTTTTTAGGCTATACACTCCTGTAGGGACCGATGAATGACATAATTATCATTTAATATGGTTAATATTAACATGGATTTCATTCACCAAGTTTCTTTAAGTTACTTTGATCGTTTATATTGTCAGTTTTTAGGCTATACACTCCTGTAGGGACCGATGAATGACATACTTATCATTTAATATGTTTAATATTAACATGGATTTCATTCACCAAGGCTCTTTAAGTTACTTTGATCGTTTATTTTGTCAGTTTTTAGGCTATAAACCCCTTAAATTGTTCAGTCTACACATTTTGTTTTTATTCTGAAACTCGCAGAAATGCCTCGGGATCTTAATTGATCCCTTAAAGTTCCAGCTCCGGCCCAGTTCTGTCCCATATACTGCTTCATTTGTCAAAGAATTTGAATATAATTCTAACATTTTCAGCTTCTAACAGGCTCGCCTGCTGGTCCTTTTTTTAATTTATGCAAATTTCAAGTATAGCTAGAAGCTCCAAACATCGCCTGGTTCATTCTTAACAAGAAAGTTAATTTACAAGTTATCTGCATTGAATCATATCAATTTCAAGCAACCCCATTTAACTGTCAGTTAACGTGATGATCACTCGAATGGACAGTAACCGGAGAATATCAGACTGCATGATGACTGAGGTGTGAGATTGACGATGAATATAGTTTTCTTTTTTTAAATCTGAAATGAAGTGGATGTTAAAGCACTTGTTTTGTGTATATACAGCCTCCTTATGACCATGCATTTTTGTGCTGTAGCAGCAGCTTGCGAAATTCGCTGATAAAAGCTTTTTTGGATTGTTTTTATTTCGTTAAAAGAAAACGTTTGGTATATATACTGTCAGTTAACGTGATGATCACCCGAATGGACAGCAACCGGAGAATATCAGACTGCATGATGACTGAGGTGTGAGATTGACGATGAATATAGTTTTCTTTTTTAAAATCTGAAATGAAGTGGATGTTAAAGCACTTGTTTTGTGTATATACAGCCTCCTTATGACCATGCATTTTTGTGCTGTAGCAGCAGCTTGCGAAATTCGCTGATAATAGCTTTTTTGGATTGTTTTTATTTCGTTAAAAGAAAACGTCGGGTATATATATATATATATATATATATATATATATATATATATATATATATATATATATATATATATATAACTAAAGTACGGTTAGTTTGACTTCATCAGTTTGTGCTACAGATCTGTTTCGTGAGAGCAGCATTCAAGCAAGCTCATTCATCAGGTACAAGAGTACCTGAAGAGTGAGCCGGCTTGAATGCTGCTCTCACGAAACAGATCTGTAGCACAAACTGATGAAGTCAAACTAACCGTACTATAGTTATTTATAAACGCTCCCATACGGTAGAGCACTATCACCGCGATGTATTGAATTCACGCTATGTGAACAATACAATATATATATATATATATATATATATATATATATATATATATATATATATATAGGTTCCACCATCAGTGAAAACGAACCCTCCCACTAAGCAGTCAGCCTACGGGCCTGCAGTACTAGTATTCCAAGTTTCATTCTTCTTTTATCTTTTACACAATTCTTTTAACCGCTGACCTAATGGGAATATTACCGAACTCTTGTTATAAAAACAAAAAACAAGAGAAGGCCTACCTGGAGATGTTTTGAACCTCAAAAATGGAATTTCTGTGCAAAAAAAACCCCATAAAAACAGAGTACTTGCAATGCTTTCTGGCGACATTATAACTCGAGTTATTGACATTTTATAATCCGGCGGCCATCTTGGATTTTGGCCAAAATAATTTGTTTTCAGCTTGGCCCTAGGGTATGGCAGGGCAAGACGCCCACCTTAAGCGGAAACGTTTCCTGATGGTTCTGAAACATCTTTAAATCATATTTTTTATTGTTAACAGTTCAGATATATTAGAGAAAATAAATTCTGATGGGAATTTTGGCACAATTCAGAATATTTTCGACGAAATCGGGAAAAGTTATATCTTCTGACCATGGGCGTTTTACCCCAGACTTGGGGCAATATGCCCATGGGTGGGCATGTCACCCTGCTCTCTTCATTCATTCTCGAGCTTCTATTTATTGATTACCACAGTGCAAACGCATTTGTCTATATTACTATATTTAAGAAAAAATTACAGCCCAACATCGAATCGCATGTTATTATTTATGCTGAAATATTAGAAAATGGGTTACACTTTATTTGATGACCAATTTGTGGAAAACTATACAAATTCACACATGCATGCCACATTCACTCGGTAACTCACAAAGTAACACAAAGCCTTCATGTAGAAACGCTTAAAGGTGTGTAATCAGGAGCAATATTTTGTTCTTTCATTCTATCAGTCCAGTTTTCCTTTCATACAAAAGTTTCCCAGCAAAAACGTCCCAGCACACAGTCTCATTACCTCCCATACAGCTACCTGTTAGGACCTTGTTATGGTTCTGTGTGTGAGTAAGCATTGTCCACGTGATTTTGTTTACCATAACAAGGTCGCGTAACCAGAGGTGCGATTTTGTGCATCCGCGACAGATCTCAAACAAAGAGTATAGTTCAAACTAGTCCATAAATGGACTTTTATGTTCTCTGATATATCTCTGCTGGATGGACTTAAAATAAGAGTCCTGAATGGACATTACGGCCCATCTGCCGAATGTAAATTCATTGTAGAACTTATTTCAACAGATTTGTACGATAGGTACATGGGCCTCAGCTGAAATGACACGCACCTTTTGCTCCATGTATCGGGTCCCTGATCCACTGCAACACGCAATGTTTTAGCCAGCGGGAACATGTATTAAATTTTTTTGGCAATGTCACTCAGGGAATCTCCTGATTGACAGGTATTGTGGCCCGGGCGATACACGGAGTCCCTCTCGCTATGTTTAGGTTGGCGCCAGCTAGTGATCGCGCTAGGTCCACTCTAGTAAGCCAACCCAATATTTTGGCAGGTACCAATTGATTTCGAAGAGAAGACGCTATTTTTCGTGTAAATTCAACATGCTCTATAGGTGATTAGGTCCCTTTAATTAGATAAAAACCAAGGCTGAGCATCAGATAACTTGCAAGTCCAAATACGTTCCTCCTCAGAATTTAAGCTGGACGCTGCTAAGCTCTTTTTGGTGTTTCGGGGGACGCCGAAGTCTCTTGAGGCATTCTTTAAACTTGCTCCTTCTACAACAGTTTTTACAGCCAGTCGCAATGCATCCTGCCCATAGCCACCTCGCGTGGATTTCAAAGTATACGTAAGAGCCATCTGAAAAGTGAGACAGCACTTTAATCATTTTCTCTTCTCTTTCTTTCTCTCTCTCTCACACACACACCACCATAAATATTTAATATATTATAAATATTATATATATATATATATATATATATATATATATATATATATATATATATAAACCTGTGTTATAAGACCATCCGCGGGTACGTCTGGCCAGAAATGGTCTTAATTTACAGGTGGTCTTATTACACAGGTCAGTTAAAACCAATGTGAATGCTTTTGGTTCACTCAAATGTTGTCTTAATAGACAGGTGATCTTTCAGACAGGTTACACTATATATATATATATATATATATATATATATATATATATATATATATATATATACATATATATATCTTATGTATGGGATATATATATATATATTTATTTATATAAATATATATATATATTTATTTATAATAATTATTTATATATATATTATTTATTTATTTATATATATATCTATATATATATATATTTATTTATATAAATATATATATACATATATATTTATTTATATAAATATATATATATTAATATATATATATATATATATGTATATGCAGGTATTTCATACCAATTAATGTATAACATAATAAATCAGGAATATATCTGAAAAAATATTCACCAAAATATTGCATTCAAATATCAAGAAAACCCAGCTTTTTCATTATATTTGTACAACCTCGTTTCAATTTAAGATAAAATTTAGTCCCCACTTATTATTGCCTAAAAGGGGGTAACACGCCCAGTGGGCGTCTCGCCTCAACAACCACGTGGGCTTTTTGCCTCAAATCACGTGATTTGACCTGCGCCTTGCTGCCACTTCTGTCATCTTCATTCTGAACAGTTCATTTTAATCATTTTCAAGGTTTTATGTATCATTAATTTCAAACTTATCGTAAGTAGATGCCATAGGCTTACCACAGACCACATTTAAAAACTCATCTATGTTGTAAGCAATGCACCACATACAGTAGTACCTTTTCGATGACACCAAACGCCGAGCAGCCGCCCTGTTGCTCGCCTCAAGTTCTTAAAACGCCTACCAGATGGCTTGAAACAAAGTGAACGCTCGGTGGCGCGAGTTTTATGGCACATAAATAGTAAAAGGGGGGTGGGCATTTTACCCCGGGGGTGCGTCTTGCCCTGCTCTACCCTATATCTGAAATTCACCATTAAGCTCCAAAGAACAGTTTTGGAAACTTTAATGCATCTCTCATTTTTTGCACAATTCCTAAAAAGTAACATAAATTTACAATGTGGTAACTCGTATTTGGATCTTGACGACTGATTCCGCTAGACTCGTTTATACACATTGGCGACTCTTAATTGACCACTAAACGAGGCGCAAATTACTCGTCATGTGATAATGTGGCAACCCGTATTTGCATTTTGACGACTGATAACGACTCGTTTTTGCACGTTCGCGACTCGTAATTGTCCACTAGGCGAGTCGCAAATCACTGGTCAAGTGGTCAAAAACTGGCAAATCCAAAATATGGGATCAATGACTTGTTTGGAGCGCCCTCTGGTGGCATTATATCAAATGACTTGATAACCCGACCGAGTTGATCGTGGTGAACTCTGACCGCCAAACACAGCACAGCTGACAATGTGAACCAGAACACGGAAACTGACAAGCGATGCTAGATGGTCGATGGCATGGCGGACAAATTTAAACTACAGAAGTATCCACTGCACTGTCCATCACTGGTTGAGGTTGCAACTGGTACAGTATTTATAAATATAGATGCATTTGCAATATATCATATTATCAGACTAAGTCAGAATGTAATTAATGTACATGTACACGTCAATCCGAATTAATGTATATATAGTCACTGAGGCGTGAACCGTGTCGGCGTGTGCATGTTGGTGCAAGTGGTGTTAGTGATCATGAGTGAGACAAAAACATTAGCCGAATGATTGAGGAGATGTTTGACAGAGATATATATATATATAGCCACGGTGCGTGTGTACATATATGGCCTAAGCTATATCAGTACATGCAGGGGGCGGAGCTCAGCCTCGGGGCCGGAGGGCAGCTGGCAATTAAGCTATCATAGATATGACATGATTCATGAGACCATAATCGGACTACTGGTCAAGAGATGCTGGAATCAAAGTCCCACTGATGTATACGATGGTTGCCTTTTTGTTCGCGAGGGTTTTAATTTCGCGATATTCGCGAATGGGAAATAATCGCGAAAAATTACACCCTCGGGAATAATTGGCCAATTGAGTGTGTCCTTCTGATTAAGTGTAGCCAATCCTTGAATGGGAATAGGTTAGAACAGTGAGAAATCTTAATATAATTAAGTTACATCCAAGCAGGTATAGGGAAAACATTCCCTTAAATTTGAACTAAAGAACCTGTGCTGTGTGTACGGGCCCATCCTTATATGAGGAGAATATCACAAGCTCATGAATTATTCTCAAATTATAATACACACAGCAATGGCTTTACCAAAGATTTGATATAGGTTCTGGTGAGATCGCGAAAATGTCACCCTCGCGAAACATTAAAAATGGAGGAATTGCGAAATTTCAGCCTCGCGAATATGAAGCCAACCACAGTATGTTATATGATTAGTGTCCAGTAATACATGTACATGTACTTGTTTTCATTTAACCAGATTACTACAGTCAGGGTTGGGTTTTAGGCTGCAGAAAAACTGTTTTCGGCAGGGCAGAGCCTAAAAACTGCCTTTAACTGCCTAAAATAGGTTATAACCTGCCTAAAATTGCCTTTAACTGCCTAAAACCTTACATACCCTCAACTATGACTTGCCGTTTAATTGTTTTATTGCATAAAAGAAATAAGCTCAACAAATTAAAAGTGAGGAACACTTTATTTAAACTAAATAAATTTAACCATGATTAAAAAAAAAGCATCAAATGAATATAACACTACATCAGGTTTACCTTATGAACACAGTTCTTTGACAGTTCTGGCTTGTATCCCCAAATCATGGTCTGAGGTCTCCCACCTCCGTTACTGCCAATTTATAAAAGAATGCTCATACTGTAAGCTTATAACCAGATACTTTGATTTACCTTTTGATCACAAGGGATTAAATTTTGATATATATGCGAAAGAAGTTTTCCTAAATTTAAAAAGTTGTTCCATTTACACTGATGAATAGCCCTGTATACTGAAGTCTCACTAATGTATCATGCATGTTTCGTATGCCTGTAGCTTTAAATGGCAAAAAAGCAAACAATTAATGTTTTAAATTATAACAGATCTTTTATGCTAGCCATCAACTAAAAATAAGATAATATCTTTCACATTATCTGATATTGAGCAAGGTTGTTTATTCCCTTAGCTAGTTCATCCTTTGTCAAATGTTAAGATTTTGTGCACATACTTATTGTCTATATAATGATGGATATGCTCAGGTAACTGTATAATGAAGTGGTGAAAGTTTTACCGTATGAAAAAAGAACTGTAATGAAACACTATAATTAGTATAAAACTGAAAAATGTGAAAATATATTGCAGTGAATATGTTGCAAACAAGGGATTTCATAGTCACTTTTGGACCGTGTTCAACCTAAAGACCTGAGAAACCTACATGTCATGGTCAGGGGCACTGACTGCATCACTCAGTAAAAAGTTTGATGCAAGAACAGTTTTTATGGCAAGGGCTTTGATTTCATCATCCTAGTTATGTACATGAAAGTTCACAAAAATATCTTCAAGGACACAGCAGTGGGACTTATGACCATTGG
Source organism: Sipunculus nudus (assembly GCA_026874595.1). Lineage (NCBI taxonomy): Eukaryota > Metazoa > Annelida > Sipuncula > Golfingiida > Sipunculidae > Sipunculus > Sipunculus nudus. Next base: position 53,297,096 of record CM049312.1, read on the forward strand.
GTCTTATGTTTTGACCTCATCACCCTGATAAATAGTAATTAATTGGTCTAATTAAGCATAGCCTCCCCCTCTGATACCCTGCCTTACAAGATGCATACTGGAGGCTCTGTTACATCATTCCTGGTAGCAGCGCACTCATCAGCAAACCATAAGGGTCCTGATAATGACATTACCTTGGCCAATGAAACCATGTGCCACACAAACATGGTTTCAAGCTCAAGAAACCTATACAGGCTCTTTGAAAACTGCATGTTACCAGCCAACAGGAAATCATTCATTCCTAATACCTGAAACCTTCCAGAAGCCAAGCAAGGCCTTGTGACTGCATCACCCTAGCCAGTTTGTTGGTTTTATAGATCTTTAAGTCAAAATTTAAACAAATATAGGTTTAGGCACTTTGGTGCCCAAAACCTGCCTAAAACCTGTTTTAGGCGGGGCAGTTTTAACCAGGTTATAACCTATGGTTAAAACCCTCCTGCCTAAAACTTGCCAACCCTGACTACAGTGAATAATAATATAGATTTACCATTAAGAGAGATATAAAAGAGCCTGCTCCCTTTCAGTCTGCTCCTGTCAAGGCTGGTATAATCATTATCTGAATGATTTATTACATAATTTCCTGCAGTTCATAATTCATTATTTTTTGTGAACTATGAACAAATGTATATATATTTATGTGTTTGTGGGTCAAGATTTTTCTAAGGGGTTCAAACTGACCTTTTCCTGACCTGAGGACCACGAAAGGGTTATCTCATTTGTTTCCCTGGGTTGCCCCCCCCCCTCTCCAGACCCCAAATCATGGATCCACCCCTGAATACTTGTTGCTAAATATATAACTTTTGTTACGAAGACCAGTTTTTAGGGGGAAAATCCTGGGCCGATCCTGGAGTCGAACCCAGGTGGGTGGCGCACAAGTCCGGCGAACCAACTGCTTCGCTAGCAAAGCAAGCTTCACTAGCGAGACAGTTTTGTCCGCTTTTATGTCACCCCGTAACACACCCCCTCCTAAGAGCGTTCTGCTATCAGAACAAGACTAATTATCCCAGGAGTCACACTTTGGTGAGCTTATGGGCCACAAAGTTAACCATCATGTTAGACGAGCCCCCGTTTTGTTACAAAGATCAATTTTTTGAGGGGAAAAATCCTGAGCCTATCCAGGAGTCGAACCCAGGTCAGTGGAGCACAAGTCCGGCGAACAAACCGCTTCGCTAGCAAAGGAAGCTTCACTAGCGAGACAGTTCAGTCCGCTTTTATGTCATCCCATAACACTTTCTGCTCCACATCAGATATTATATAAACTTAGTTGTCAAATGGAAAGTGTGAAAGTAAAACATCGCGTTGAAATGTTTGAACAAGTTTCATGTGCCTTAAAATAAAAGTGCAGTTTTAAATCTGAGCCCTATTAAAAATCTTTAATGTCAGTCAAATATAAAGTAAAATTTGTGTATTTGAAGTCCAAGACCAGTCACTATTGACAGATCTATAGTTAAATGTCAGAAAAGCATCCACACATATGGGCTTACACTCTTTACACAGCGCTTTACACATATGCCAACTACCTATATCGTAAGCTCTGTTTGTTATGACCTTGTATCCTGAATCTCTACACCTGAGGGGAGCACTGTATTTTGTTCCAATCAGATGAGACCCTGTGCTGGAAGACAAAACGGTTTACCAGCCAAGCGAGGAATACACAAATCCAATGTTGTTCATTTCTTTTTGAGTGACAGCTCATTGCCCTGGCAACCATTTAAACAGGCCACAGGCTCAGAGAGAATTGCCCCACACATGGTTTCTGGGCGGAGCCTGATGCCTGTCGAGTGTTTGTTGACTTGCGTTTGGTTGGCTGCTAGTCACATCAGCAGTTTTTTCAGCAGACAGGCCCATGTGCACCACCTGGTGATTTAGTGCATCATAAATGGTCAAAGCAAGCAGCGGGAAAATCAGTAGCTTCTTTTGAAGCACAAGATTTCCGCCAATTCAGGAAGATTTCTGTAATTCGGGGTTTGAAAAAGGAGAATGAATTGTCATTTTCATAATGTTACATGTCCTGTCATAGCATCATATTGACCCTCTGGCAAATTACTGGTGCCAGAGTGTCTTTACATCTAAGTCTGAGGATCGCATTATAAGTCCTTATGAAGATGCAAATATTTTCGTCTTTTCTGACAACGCTTCATGGCCTACAGGTACACTGTCAATTAACATAAACCAGACCAATCATTAGCATTTTTGTGTACTTTCTAATAATACTAAACATGAGCGAGAAAAGTTCGGTTTTAATCAAGCACATTAATAAATCCCTCGGCATGTTTGTTGAATTTATGACCACATGAACACAAGCATGGCTCGCACGGGTTACAGGATGAGGAAGCTTGCAGGCAATATAGGAAATGACCTGTGTCCATGGAGACAGTGTTTCAGTTTGGGTTGTGAGCTCACATGTATACAGTTGTGTATAATTTATAATTCTCAGCATAATATTGAGATTATGGACCGTTTACCACAATATGAATCCAACCTGATGCAAGACCACTATGATACATTCCTTAATATTACTTGTATCATGACTCAAGTAGGCTTACCAGCCCGATTATCCAATTGCCTACTGAGTCGGGTTGTCACGGCTACATTAACACTGGAGAGTAACATAAAAAGGGGGTGTGGACCAGTATATCATGGTTTCAGTGGGTTTAAGGAGGTATGTAAGTGAGGTATAGCAAGTGTAAAGTTACAAGTATTTTCTTCATTCTCAATCATCATCCAACTTGGAACAAGTTGCTGAAAAATAGTTTTCTAAACATGAATAAGAATTTTTTAAAGGCATAACATGGTATAAACTATGGTTCTTGAATTTATTATACAACTGGAAAGGTTGAGTAATTTATGGTGTCTGATTGAACAAATATTATTAGTTATTGTGCAGATAGCAGACAGAGTTTACAGTAAAGTCTACTGTGAATTTTAGTGTTGGAGACTGGTTTGAAGCAGAACTTCAGTGATGTCTCTGTAACAGTGGTAGAATGCCCAGACTTATCTCAGGAACCATTTATGTTGGCTGCACCAGGTAAGATTTTACTTGTCGCAGGAAATTTTTTATTGCATTTTTTTTAAAAGAAAGGATGGTTTACACAGTTCTCAGTAACACCAGTGACAACTAATATTATCATCCTGATTTCTTTCTCTGGATGGAGCCAGTGAAGATGTGCAGAACTAATAGTTCAACATAAGCATAATAAGCCAGATACTTTAAACAGGTTTTCAGACTACACAGATGCCATATCAAAATTATATATACAGGCACAGATGCCATATCAAAATTATATATACAGGTACATGTAATATAAAAACTACTGTTAAAGTGATTGACCAAAAACTGTGACACATATGAAGTTCCACACGAGGAAGTATTATTTGGTAATTATATAACTAGAGTATGCAGATACAGTCGAGCCCACTTTGTGTCATATGGGTTAATAGAAAATCCTGCTTATTGTCACATAAATCTGAAATCCCAAACCATTTCCTGTATTACCAATTTAAATCTGACCGTTTAATATCATGAATTTTTTAAATATTGTCATAATCCCGTTTATTGTCATGCTTGGAAACCTTTACAGTGATACCAGTTCGCAGTTAATATCACATTAAACGCCGACAAGGCGATCAAAGAGGCCAAGAGCCTGTAATCAGTCAGACGTGTCAAACGATCATATCTACCACCTGTGTGCGGCAGTAATGTGCAATGATGCATGCGGTCACTCCTCGTCACTTAGTTACTTAACATCTTAAGATACCACAGTAATCCAGATCATTGCTTTTCTTTGTACACTAACAAGGACGGTGTTTATGATCACATATCATACATAATTAACTCCTGGCCTTTGAAAGGCCGCGGTTTCGTCGAGATGATATAAAGCACACGATCTAAACGTTGCTTAAGACTGGAAATCCCCTTTAAGGGTCAACAAAAAAGCTGGAGGATTTGTGAGCACTGGAGGAGATACCCGGTCAAAAACCTCAATCGCAGAAAAACTTCAAAAAGTTGACATTGGCATGATGATGTCTGCTCCCTGAACAGTCCTATCATAAAGATGATCATGGAAGTTTGAGTCATTAATAAGATATCCGGAAAATAAGGCGCAATAGTCGGGCAAAGAATTATTTAGTAAAAAAGTTTGTTACAAATAACGTCGTTATAACTGTGCCACATATTTCCAGAAATTTTACCTCATGACCCAGACGCTACGTGTCTTTCTGTTTGCAAGTAAGATTTTTGTCAGTTTTTGCGGCATGCGGCATAAAAATTACAGAAAATAATTTCTCAGGTGTGCATGAACATAATTTGATATGCCGTTGTGCAATAAAAATATTCATAATATTCCTGTTTCCCATTTATTGACAATTTATTTAATATCATACGAGACATAGCGCTTCTTCTAGGACTCAAAAGTTCATCAATGTTGAAGCACGGATAATGTCACATCCCGATTATTAATTTATGCATGCACCACCAATATGACAATAAGCGGGCTTCACTGTATTTTGATCTAATTACAAGAGGTGTATTTGACTGCGGCATGTTTAACATTAAGGTTTAACTGTGTATTAAGATTATCTAAGGAAATATCAAATGGAGTTAAAGAAAACACCCTTTTTCATAAGATAATACAAGTACTTAGATTAATTTAAAAAGTTAAGCAGTGCATGAAAAGTGTTACATGATTGTGAATGAAGTCAAATGCTTTCTGCTGGTCTGGAATATTTTATTGACATCTGACTGATATAACATTCATCTTGGTACAAGCTGTTTTGGACTGAGCACAAGCATATTAAATTAGTCCCTCTTTCTGTGTATGTTTCCCTGCTGATATGTTATTTAGTTAATTGTTACTCGAGGTTTATTTAGGTTATTTACTTAAGCATGTAGGACATGACAAGGTGAAACTGTATATCAAGATAACATAAGCCCCATTTACACATGTTTTTCTGGGGCGCTTTACATCGTTCAGCATGTGCCAAGTCCCCCAAACGCGCCAGATTTCGAGGATTTTTGGTCTGGAGCACGCTACATGTTGACCGTCAGTTCCACATTAAGCGTGCGCCGGACGGCATATGGCGCGGTCTACATTTGTGCTTTGATCGTGTGTAAACAGAAGTGGTGCATGCTATTAAGTATTTGCATATCTATAAATCCAGTAAGACCCGGCTGTCATTTGACTGTGATTTACTCATGCGCGCATGGGGAAATCCAATATAGACCGCGCTAGATTGCAGTATTTATCTGTGTGTAAACGCAATGCAGATTCTAGGCCAGGCCAAGTGCAATGCGGTCTAACTTGACAGGGTATCACGCTCTACGTGGTCACTTGGTTCGGCACAGTGTGAACGCAAGTTGAAATGTAGCCTGCTCCACATTTTTCTGGACCAATCTAGTGCAGGCCCACATTTTCCTTGTTTAAATGGGGCTATTATGAAATATTAAATTAAATGGAATTACAGATGTCAGATAAGATCCTGTTTGATAAGGTCAGACCTGGTTAATTTTACAGATTATATAATGTATTGAAAGTACAATGTATTATGATGTGAATTGAATGCTTTCTGCTAATCTTTGTTAATTATTGCTCAAGGTCTATGTGGGTCACCACGTGTGGCTGATGTCGGTGGTGTTCCTAATCTCATCCCACTCGTCAGAAAGGAGAAGGTGTGTAAAATTCATCTATAATTATATCTAACATATTTTGACACAGTTAATAAAAAAAATTACTGCCTGCTGTGTGAATTATGACCCCTGCTCAACTAGAAATATGCACTTTCAAGAATGCAGGCCTGAGCTATGTGGGCTGTCCTAATTTCGGGTATTCCACAACCCATGTTTTCCTTCACTTATTGAGCCCATATTTCAAAGTTCATTGGTGCATGAGTTCCCTAACAAGTAATTACATTCACTTATTTAGCCCATATACCCATGTTCAATCATATATATGTGACTGCACATTTGAGAATATTCCTGGATCTAAATCGTGTGGAAAAACCACACGGATATATGATCAATTCTTTATTGGGGCATTAATGAGGTGCCCTGACAAATTCTTGGGATTCCATTTAAAATTGAGTTATGTTATGGGCAAACACACACACACACATACAAACAGGAATTAATGCATACTCTCCTGGCAGAGGCAATTACCAAAAATTAATTTCTGGTATGAAGCCAGTGTGCTTATTGGAGTACAACAATTGCATATTTGATGATTGTGGTGACTTGGATTATTCATCAAGGTTTGGAAGGCTGTAGTTAACTGGGGATTTTTAACTTAGAATGTAATGTTCATCTGTACATTAACCCGTACTATCTCAAACAGCGGCAGGGGCTTGCATCACCTAATTTAATTTAAAAAATTAGTCATTTAAAAAAACATTTTTTTTTCTTATTTTTTAGCTAACTGCATTTTCATAGATTTTATAGGGAAAAATCTAAAAAGCCTTTAAAAGTCTTCTTCTCCTAAACTTTCCAGCCAAATTGTCCAATATTTACCAGAAATGATTCCTTGAACAATCTCTCTCAATTTTGTTTGTAATGATCAAGTTCAGTGAATTTTGGCCAAATTACAGGAACTTGAACTTTGTCATCTTTTCAAAAAGTCATCCTAAAATTACAATCTCAGAAACAGCTGGAGCTATCATCACCAAATTTTATGCTAATGTTGGTCACATGAGTCATATTTGAAATTGAGGTATTGGTGTCACCACCTGCATTGGCCTTTTTTTGTACAGGGGTCATCATTGCCTGTATCATACTGAGGGCTACAAAGAACATCTTCTCTGAAACCATATGGCCAAATCATTAAATATCACACAGAAATGATCCTAGGGTAGTGTTCAAATGGTCTCTGTTTAGTGACTTTTGGCTGAGTTATGGGAAGCTGAATTTATTCATATGACATAACAACCCATTTTAGCTCAGCGGCTACAAAAGTCTTCTTCTCAAAAACCACCTGGCCAAATTCTTAAATCTCACACATTAATTATCCTCAGATGTTGATAATTCAAGTTTGTTCAAATGGTTTTGGTTCAGTACTTTTTGGCTGATTTACGGGAAGCTGAACTTAGCCAGTTTGCTGTATCTTCGTATTTGAAAATTTTATAAACCTGCATACGTTTTTCGACTGATGCCACTGAAGCCAATTGGTTTAATATTTTACAAGAATAATCCCCACAATAATTCTTATAAGAATGTCTTTAATGGTTCCACATGAAATGATTTTTGGCTGAATTATGGAGATTGAATTGAGTCATTTTACCATATATGTTAGCTGTGTAAAGCAGTTATATCTAGCCTGGCGCCAGTTTATCAGCATCAAATGTGAATGCAGGGAAGTCTTGGGCAGTCTCCATTGAAACCTGAAATTAGGACATGGTGACCTATATTACTTGCCAGAAACATTTTAATCACCTAGACAGTCAGACATGGTACAACACTTTACTGTTGGACCTAATTCTTCTGTCTTGACATCCAGGGATGTTCTTCAAAAATTTGCATGGTCATTTTTAGGTCAGCTGACTGAATACAAAAAGGCTTGATTCATGGGAATGGCTGGACATATCATCATGAAACTTTACTTCTTGTTGATTTTGAAGAACTTTAATTGCTACAGTTGAATAGGGATACTACCTACAACATTTGGCATTATGGTGATAAAATTCCTTTAGTGAATGTCTTTCTAGTCACCTGAGCTTCATGACCCATGGGTCACTTGTTCTAAACATTTTTGATAAAAGATCTTACGAATATGTCAGCAATAAAAATGTCTTTTAGTATGTGTGAACAGATATGGCAACAGGCCAAGATTGTTTCTGTATCTATAAATAGCTTGGCAGATTGCCAACTGTTTCAGATTTGGAAACAGACAAAGATTCAGTCTGCATCTATTTATAGCTTTTGCAGACTGCCAGCTATATCAGATTAGGCAAAAAACAGCAACAGGTCAAGAGTTTAGTCAATGTAGCCAGACACAGGTCAAGAGTTCACTCAGTGTAGTAACAACACCTGCATATTAGTTTTGATTCACCTTTGGGCAACTGCCTGTCTCAATTGAGCTTGGTCATCAGAGTGTGCCTGACTGAGAAGCTTGATGTATAAGCCTGTAATTGTGCATGTCTATACATCTCTGATAGCTTCATCTACACATGACTGGTGGTGCCATCTACAAGAATTTTTTCACAGTGCATGTCCCTACAAATTTTGCAGGAGTGATTTGACATACTAGCTTGAAATTGTACATGTCCAAAGATCTCTAATAGTTTGTAAACAAGACTTGTGGCACCACCTATAATAGTTTTTGGGTTTCATACATCTGTGCACATAGCACAACAGTTGTTTTAAGTATCTGCCTAAATTTTGCATGTCCATTCATCTTCAGAGACTTTCTCATGCACTCACAATCATTTTTGTGTTATGTGCGTCCATGCCAGTATTTCAGGAGTGACAGTTATACAATTGGCGGATGTACTAGGGTTCAAAATGTTAAGTACTTGCATCAAATTGTACATTGTACATGTCACATATGCACTTGAAAAGTAAGCAAGTACTTTTCATATAATGAACAAGCATGTTATCATACATTATCCCTGATGTGTATCCTATTTTACAGGTTTGCATTTGGCCTGCAGGCCTTGTTAAATATTCAGTAATTAGGGCCCCGCTTGACAAGCGGTGCCCTACAGTATATAGTAATCACGTGTCCTTCTGTCCATCTGTCCTTCCGTCAGTGACACTTTCTTTCGCACGCGATAACTCAACAACAACATACTGCAACTTTCTCAAATTCACATGGATGATTGGTACCTATGTTGGCTCTAGACCTATTGAATTACAGACCTGTCAGAATTCAAATATGGCAGCCACAGCCCTATCCCTGATTTTCTTTCACACGCGATAACTCAACAACAACATACTGCAGCTTTTCCAAATTCACAGGGATGATTGGTACCTATGAGGACTCCAGACCTATTGAATAACAGACCTGTCTGATTTACAATATGGCCTCCACAACCTGATTGCTGATTTTCTTTCGTGCAAGATAACTCAACAACAACCTACTGCAGCTTTCCGGTATTCACAGGGATGATTGGCACCTATGAGGGCTCCAAACCTGTTGAATTACAGACCTGTCGGAATTCAAATATGGCCGCCACAGCCCAATTGCTGATTTTCATTCATGTGGGATAACTCAACAACTTCTGCAGCTTTCCCAAATTCACAGGGATGGTTGGTACCTGTAAGGGCTCCAGACCTTTTGAATTACAGACCTGTTGGAATTTAAATATGGCTGCCACTGTCTAATTGCTGATTATCTTTCATGCGTGATAACTAAACAACAACATACATCAGCTTTTCCAAATTTACAGGGGTCATTGGTCCTTATGAGGGTTCCAGACCTATTGAATTACAGACTTGCTCAAAATCAAATATCACTTACAGACTACATTCGGTGATTTTCTATTGCACAAATTATTTCAGACATATCTTATTTAATCCAGTATGATTTTTTCCCTCATGCATATTGATAAAAACCTGTTTCTGTTTGTGATATTTTTCAAATTTAACTTAATTTTTTTACCCATATTTAAACGAGTCCAGCACTTGCAGAAACGCGGGGCCCTCTGAGGACCATTGTCTGATCACATCTAGTTTTTAGCTCAGCTGACTTTCAGTCATGCTGAGCTATAGCGATCACTCTTTGTCCGTCGTCCATCTGTCTGTCCATCTACCTGGCACAAATCGTAACCGCTGGACTTAGAATCTTGTAACTTGATATTCTGAGAGGTCGATGAAAAATCTCCTTGGAAACCAGAAATTAGGTCTCTGTTACCCATATCCTTCGAGCTATTGGGCCCCAAAGTACCCCCCCAGAAAAGTAAAAAATTTCATACAAAAACTTCAATATCTCATTAACTACTTGACTGATGGTCATGATTTTTGGCATACAGATTGATCATGAGATGTTCCATCACTTCCTGCAGACTGGTGGCGCCACCTGTATTTTTCAATTTTTTACAAATTTTTTTCTCTATTTTTGAGACCTTTAAAAATGTGAACATCTGTTAACAAGGCACAAATCGTAAAGACTTGACCTAGAATCTTAATTCTTGACACTCTGAGAGGTCCATGAAAAATCTCCTTGGAAACCAGAAATTAGGTCTCTGTTATCCATATCCTTCAAGGTATGGGGCCCCAAAGTACCCCCCAGAATAGTCAAAAATTTCATACAAAAACTTCAATATCTCAATAACTACATTACTGATGGTCATGATTTTTGGCATAAATATTGATCATGAGATGTTCCATCAGTTCCTGCAGACTGGTGGCGCCACCTGTATTGTTCGATTTTTTACGATTTTTTCCTCTATTTTTTAGACCTTTAAGGATGCTGTCATCTGTTAACTTGGCACAAATAGTAACAACTGGACCTAAAATCTTCATTCTTGACACACTGAGAGAACTATGAAAAGTCTCCATGGAAACCAGAAATTAGGTCTCTGTTACCTATATCCTTCAAGCTATGGGGCCACAAAGTACCCCCAAGAATAGTAAAAAATTTCATACAAAAACTTCAATATCTCAATAACTACATCACTAATGGTCATGATTTTTGGCATACATATTGATCAAGAGATGTTCCATCAGTTCCTGCAGACTGGTGGCGCCACCTGTATTGTTCGATTTTTTTTTACAATTTTTTCCTCTATTTTTTAGACCTTTAAGGATGCTGTAATCTGTTAGCGTGGCACAAATCATAACGACTGGACCTAGAATCTTCATTTTCAACACACTGAGAGACCTATGAAAAGTCTCCGTGAAAACCAGAAATAAGGTCTCTGTTACCCATATCCTTCAAGCTATGGGGCCACAAAATACCCCCCCAGAATAGTAAAAAGTTTCATACAAAGACTTCAATATCTCATTAACTACATCAATGATGGTCATGATTTTAGGCATACGTATTGATCATGGAGTGTTTCATCAGTTTCTGCAGACTGGTGGTGCCACCTGTATTTGTTCGGGAAATTTTTAAAAGTTTCTTATTTTTGAGACCTTTTAAGATATGAACATCTGTTAACAGGGCACAAATCATAAAGACTGGACCTAGAATCTTCATTCTTGACACACAGGGAGACCCATGAAAAGTCTCCATGGAATCCTGAAATAAGGTCTCTGTTACCCATATTCTTTAAGCTGAATAATGGAAAATTTGATACAAAAACTGCAGTATCTCAATAACTACAAAACAATTTTTCTGAAACTTACACCAATTATCGGGTCACATGTGAACTGGTGCCTAACCAATTTGCGTTGACCTCTGACCTTTCCTGTCTGCCCAGTGTCCATTTGTGTGTCTGTTTCATCACATAAACCCTCATATCTCAGGAACCGTTTGACCAATCAGGAAATAAAATTTATACAAATGTAGCCCTTGGATAGCTTTATAACATATACAAAAAATGGTGGCGCCACCTGTAACCCTGTTTGCACAGTGTCCATCTGTTCATCTGCCTTGCGTTAAAATCACTCATATCTCTGCAGTGAATTGACTAATTCACCTGAAATTCCGCATGCTTATACATCCTGGATAGCTTTCTTGATTTTATGATAGGTGGCGCCACCTTTATTCATGTTCACGCTACAGACATCCAAGCTCATATCTCGGGAACCGTTTGACCTATCAGGAAATAAAATTTATACAAATGTAGCCCTTGGATAGCTTGATAACATACACAAAAAATGGTGGCGCCACCTGTAACCCTGTTTGCACAGTGTCCATCTGTTCATCTGCCTTGCGTTAAAATCACTCATATCTCTGCAGTTAATTGACTAATTCACCTGAAATTCGGTATGCGTATACATCCTGGATAGCTTTCTTGATTTTATGACAGGTGGCACCACCTACATTCACGTTCACGCTGATGACATCCAAGCTCATATCTCAGGAACCGTTTGACCGATCAGGAAATAAAATTTATACAAATATAGCCCTTGGATAGCTTTATAACATACACAAAAAATGGTGGCGCCACCTGTAACCATGTTTGCACAGTGTCCATCCGTTCATCTGCCTTGGGTTAAAATCACGCATATCTCTGCAGTGAATTGACTAATTCACCTGAAATTCAGCACGCTTTTACATCCTGGATAGCTTTCTTGATTTTATGACAGGTGGCACCACCTATATTCACGTTCACGCTGCAGACATCCAAGCTCATATCTCAGGAACCATTTGACCGATCAGGAAATAAAATTTATACAAATGTAGCCCTTGGATAGCTTCATGACATACACAAAAAATGGTGGCGCCACCTGTAACCATGTTTGCACAGTGTCCATCTGTTCATCTGCCTTTGTTAAAATCACTCATATCTCTGCAGTGAATTGACTAATTCACCTGAAATTCGGCATGCTTATACATCCTGGATAGCTTTCTTGATTTTATGACAGGTGGCGCCACCTACATTCACGTTCACGCTGATGACATCCAAGCTCATATCTCGGGAACCGTTTGACTGATTAGGAAATAAAATTTATACAAATGTAGCCCTTGATAGCTTCATAACATACACAAAAAATAGTGGCGCCACCTGTAACCATGTTTGCACAGTGTCCATCTGTTCATCTTCCTTTGTTAAAATCACTCATATCTCTGCAGTGAATTAACTAATTCACCTGAAATTCGGCATGCGTATACATCCTGGATAGCTTTCTTGATTTTATGACAGGTGGCGCCACCTACATTCACGTTCACGCTGATGACATCCAAGCTCATATCTCAGGAACCGTTTGACCGATCAGGAAATAAAATTTATACAAATGTAGCCCTTGGATAGTTTTATAACATACACAAAAAAATGATGGCGCCACCTGTAACCATGTTTGCACAGTGTCCATCTGTTCATCTGCCTTGGGTTAAAATCACTCATATCTCTGCAGTGAATTGACTAATTCACCTGAAATTCAGCATGCGTATACATCCTGGAAGCTTTCTTGATTTTATGACAGGTGGCGCCACCTACACTATAGTTTACTCTGCAGACATCCAAGCTCATATCTCGGGAACCGTTTGACTGATTGGGCCAAAATTTCGCATGTGTATAGATCTGACATAGGTCTTTATCATACACAAAAATGGAGGGGCCACCTGCAACCATTTTTGCACATTTTGCACAGCATCTGTCTGTTTGTCTGCTGAGGCCTAAAATCACTCATTTCTCTGTAGTGGTTTGACATAACTGCCTAAAATTTTGCAGGTTTATACATCCTGGACAGCTTTCTTGATTTTATGACAGGTGGCGCCACCTACAATCTAGTTAATGCTGCACACATCCAAGCTCATATCTCAGGAACTGTTTGACCGATCAGGAAATAAAATTCATACAAATGTAGCCCTTGGATAGCTTTATAACATACACAAAAAATGGTGGCGCCACCTGCAATCATTTTTGCACAGCACCTGTCTGTTTGTCTGTTGAGGCCTTAAATTACTCATTTCTCTGTAGTGGTTTGACATAACTGCCTAAAGTTTTGCAGGTTTATACATCCTGGATAGCTTTCTTGATGTTATGACAGGTGGCGCCACCTACATTCTAGTTAATGCTGCACACATCCAAGCTCATATCTCGGGAACCGTTTGACTGATTGGGCCAAAATTTTGCATGTGTATAGATCTGACATAGGTCTTTATCATACACAAAACTGTAGGGGCCACCTGCAACCATTTTTGCACATTTTGCACAGCGTGTGTCTGTTTGTCTGCTGAGGCCTAAAATCACTCATTTCTCTGTAGTGGTTTGACATAACTGCCTAAAATTTTGCAGGTTTATACATCCTGGACAGCTTTCTTGATTTTATGACAGGTGGTGCCACCTAAATTCTAGTTAACGCTGCACACATCCAAGCTCATATCTCAGGAACCGTTTGACTAATTGGGCCAAAATTGTGTATGTGTTTAGATCTCACATAGGTCTTTATCATACACAAAACTGGAGGGGCCACCTGCAACCATTTTTGCACATTTTGCACAGCGTCTGTCTGTTTGTCTGCTGAGGCCTAAAATCACTCATTTCTCTGTAGTGGTTTGACATAACTGCCTTAAATTTTGCAGGTTTATACATCCTGGACAGCTTTCTTGATTTTATGACAGGTGGCGCCACCTACATTCTAGTTAATGCTGCACACATCCAAGCTCATATCTCAGGAACTGTTTGACCTATCAGGAAATAAAATTTATACAAATGTAGCCCTTGGATAGCTTTATAACATTCACAAAAAATGGTGGCGCCGCCTGCAATCATTTTTGCACAGCGTCTGTCTGTTTGTCTGTTGAGGCCTAAAATTACTCCTTTCTCTGTAGTGGTTTGACATAACTGCCTAAAGTTTTGCAGGTTTATACATCCTGGATAGCTTTCTTGATGTTATGACAGGTGGCGCCACCTACATTCTAGTTAATGCTGCACACATCCAAGCTCATATCTCGGGAACCGTTTGACTGATTGGGCCAAAATTTTGCATGTGTATAGATCTGACATAGGTCTTTATCATACACAAAACTGTAGGGGCCACCTGCAACCATTTTTGCACATTTTGCACAGCGTCTGTCTGTTTGTCTACTGAGGCCTAAAATCACTCATTTCGCTGTAGTGGTTTGACATAACTGCCTAAAATTTTGCAGGTTTATACATCCTGGACAGCTTTCTTGATTTTATGACAGGTGGCGCCACCTAAATTCTAGTTAACGCTGCACACATCCAAGCTCATATCTCAAGAACCGTTTGACTAATTGGGCCAAAATTGTGTATGTGTTTAGATCTCACATAGGTCTTTATCATACACAAAACTGTAGGGGCCACCTCCAACCATTTTTGCACATTTTGCACAGCGTCTGTCTGTTTGTCTGCTGAGGCCTAAAATGACTCATTTTTCTGTAGTGGTTTGACATAACTGCCTAAAATTTTGCAGGTTTATACATCCTGGACAGCTTTCTTGATTTTATGACAGGTGGTGCCACCTAAATTCTAGTTAACGCTGCACACATCCAAGCTCATATCTCAGGAACCGTTTGACTAATTGGGCCAAAATTGTGTATGTGTTTAGATCTCACATAGGTCTTTATCATACACAAAACTGGAGGGGCCACCTGCAACCATTTTTGCACATTTTGCACAGCGTCTGTCTGTTTGTCTGCTGAGGCCTAAAATCACTCATTTCTCTGTAGTGGTTTGACATAACTGCCTTAAATTTTGCAGGTTTATACATCCTGGACAGCTTTCTTGATTTTATGACAGGTGGCGCCACCTACATTCTAGTTAATGCTGCACACATCCAAGCTCATATCTCAGGAACTGTTTGACCGATCAGGAAATAAAATTTATACAAATGTAGCCCTTGGATAGCTTTATAACATTCACAAAAAATGGTGGCGCCACCTGCAATCATTTTTGCACAGCGTCTGTCTGTGTGTGTGTTGAGGCCTAGAATTACTCATTTCTCTGTAGTGGTTTGACATAACTGCCTAAAGTTTTGCAGGTTTATACATCCTGGATAGCTTTCTTGATGTTATGACAGGTGGCGCCACCTACATTCTAGTTAATGCTGCACACATCCAAGCTCATATCTCGGGAACCGTTTGACTGATTGGGCCAAAATTTTGCATGTGTATAGATCTGACATAGGTCTTTATCATACACAAAACTGTAGGGGCCACCTGCAACCATTTTTGCACATTTTGCACAGCGTCTGTCTGTTTGTCTACTGAGGCCTAAAATCACTCATTTCTCTGTAGTGGTTTGACATAACTGCCTAAAATTTTGCAGGTTTATACATCCTGGACAGCTTTCTTGATTTTATGACAGGTGGCGCCACCTAAATTCTAGTTAACGCTGCACACATCCAAGCTCATATCTCAAGAACCGTTTGACTAATTGGGCCAAAATTGTGTATGTGTTTAGATCTCACATAGGTCTTTATCATACACAAAACTGGAGGGGCCACCTCCAACCATTTTTGCACAGTGTCTGTCTGTTTGTCTGCTGTGGGCTATAATCACTCATACACATGTAGTGGTTTGACTTTTCTGCCTAAAATTTCGCATATGTATACAACTTGAACAGCTTGCTGGATTTGTAGTAGGTGGCACAACCTACATACACATTCAGACTGCAGACATCCATGCTAATATGCAACACTCTATTTCCCCTTGCCACTCAATCCCTGCCTCACTTCACCCGTTCCACTCTGATTTTGGCGGATACACATAGTCACTTGTGGGCTACCCATGTTCTAGTTTTTAAAGTTTACACATTTTTTCTCTATTTATAGATGCATAAATACAGACTTAATCTTGGCCTGTTGGTTAATCTGTTTGATGCTTCAGTTGAATGAGTATATACTACCATTCTGATGATAAAATTTCCTTTTGTGAATCTCTTCCCAGTCAGCTGAGCGTCATGACCCATGGGTCACTTGTTACGAATTGTTTTCTCTATTTTTCATTCTTGTCATGCAAGGAGGCCCATGAAAAGTGTCTGTGGAAACCTGAAATTAGGTCTCTGTTACCCATATCCTTGAAGCTATAGGACTCCGAAGTATCCCTCAGAATAATGGAAAATTTGATACAAAAGCTGAAGTATCTGAACAACTAATGCAGAGATCACCATGATTCTTTGCATGCATATTGACCATTTAGTCTTTTTATTAGTTTCTGCAGACTGGTGGAGCCACCTGTATTTTTTATGCATTTTTCTCTATTTTTGAGGTATATAAATACAGACACAATCTTGGCCTGTTGGTTAATCTGTTTGATGCTTCAGTTGAATGGGTATATACTACCATTCAGATGATAAAATTTCCTTTTGCGAATCTCTTCCCAGTCAGCTGAGCGTCATGACCCATCGGTCACTTGTTAATTAATTTTGTGTGTGTGTGTGTAAGAACTGTTAAAATAAGTTTCATAAAACTTATGTATATACAGAGGTGTTGTAACTCCAAACATCCTCCTGCCCCACCACCAAAATTAAGTCCTTGCACTTGTGGACTTGGGATGTTAGTTATTTTTAACTGTATACATTTTATAGAATGGAAAAAGAAATAGGATCTAAATGAACAAATATGTAAACTACTTAACTGTCAACAGCTTTAATATCAAATGCCAACTGATGATCATGGTAATAGTATAGAGCTTATGTTCACAAACTGCTCACATGCTGCAGTATCAGTATTAACTTTAGGAAATAGATGTTCAGATCACAAAATAATATTTGCAACATTTTCTTGCTCATCAGTTCAAACCAATCATGTAACCAACCATGGCCTTCATTACCTCTTCCTCTTAGACTTTATCTCTATTTGATATTATTTTAGATTTTTACCTTCAAAGTCAACTTCATCTGAGCACAGTGACCCATGGGTCCCTTGTTTTCACTGTGGATGTTAACTAAGTTTTATCATAAATATTTAAATGATCCCTTTTAGAATTTTTGAGAACTAAAGACTGGCCTTACTCACTGCAGATATTATGCAAAATATAATGCAAAACAAAATCCCCAAGAGCTCTGAGACACTGATTTAATGTACATATTTCATTATGTACAGATTTACAACCTTGTGCGTGTTGCTGAACAGACAGAAATGGAGACCGGTCTGCTGGTTGGGGCCGGCGCCGGTCCTCACCATGTGGAAGGGGTCAACTGTGAGGTCAGTTAAACATTGTTACCAAGTTTTATGGTATCACACAAAGTATCTTTGCATAAGTTGGCCAAGAACAATGTTCTTGATCAGTCATTGTTACTATTTGTAATTTGTAATGACAAAGTTTTAATGTCAGTTACATTTAACTGTCATTTAATTGCAAATCAGTTTTAATAATATGTATTTTTCTTTTATAGATGATTGCAAACATCAAGATGGCAGAAGGTGATAAGAAGACATTTAACAATACTCACATTGTTAAAATAAACACAGAAGTAAGTACAACATGGGACTTTAGTTGCTGAGAAGTATCATTAGATTTGTGAAATGCTAATTCATTCAGTTCAAAGCTTGACTGGTACAAACTAAAAGGTAAATGTAGCATTTAATAATGTGAGCAAAAAGCAGGGTTTTCTTTTATTAATTTATCAAGATAAAGACAAAGGGGACTTTTGTTTTGTTTCTGAAATCCCATTTTAATTGACCAGTAGAAATTGAAATGACAATTTTCATCCCAGGTTCACCATAGCAAAAAAAGAAGCTTGAGAGAGTTAATATAATTGAAGTCGGAGTTTAACTTTCACCAACAGTTATGTCTATTCTTGCATATCACTACTAGATATAAGAAGTGATGGAATATCTCACGTTTTAATCAGTTTTACTTTAAATTTTCCAGGATAACTCACCTGTTATGAAGAAGCCAGGAACAACTGATTTTGCTTTGATGGCAAATTTGTTCATCTCAGAGGGGAAGCCAGGCAAGGTAATAATGCCGTGTCTGTGTCTTGATCAGTGGTTTTGGACTCAAACTTGGACTCTGATTTTGACTCAAAAATGTCAGTGATAAACTCAATTTCCATTTTAAATTTCATTTAATAAGGAGATTTGTACAGACTGTGATTTGAATTCTGGTTTCAGATGACTCCGACTTGAAGAGGTTGGACTTGGACTTAAAACTCGAGGATTCGGACGTGGACTTGGGTTTCAATGACTTAGACTTAAAGAGGGTAGATGTGGACTTCAAGTGGAAATTCACACATTTAAAGAGGTTCTCTTGTCTGAAGAATGAATGAGGCAGAGTTTAATGACTGAATATGTAATATGTTCTATAACATCCATTTCTGGTATGTTTTGGCAGATTCTTGAGGTGAAGGCAGGTAGTCGTACTGGGGATATGAACTACATGTCTTGTTTAAGATCAGCCCTGGCAAAGCATTATGGAAATAAACCAGTTGGACTTGGAGGGTGTTTCCTGATAGAGAAGGGCAAAGCCAAACTTCATGTTATGGTAATCTTAGCATTATTTGAGTTCTCAGTAGTTTTAATAAAGCTTTATATCATATATTTGTGTTATAATGTATTTTGTTAATTCCAAAATGTGGGAGTGTTCTTGATTCCTGATTGAAACATTTTTAACTCAGCTGAAAATTAGTCATCAGAGCTAGGATGGGCTAGGATGTCAGGCCAAGCGACTCAGGTTTAGGTGCAAGGCCAAAGCATGTGGGCCTGACCATACAAAGGAGCAGTTCATTCCAAAAAGCAATTGTGTCATCTACTTAAACTCGCTGCTATTCAGCTTATTCATTATTTCACTTTTACTGTCAAGAAGAACATTACTCAAAGACGATTGTTTGCTATCACTTGTCAGAGATATGGAGTCAAAGAAGAGAAAACCGACGGCGTTATGCTTAGGTGACAAGCTTAAAATCCTTGAGAGGTTCTACCGTGGTGACAAGCCTGCCATCATCCAGATTTAAAAAAATAGATAACATTCCTACAAAGAGAATTCAGGAAGTTTAATATACAACATAGGCTCATTATTCAATAAGTTTAAATCTACGTTGGACCTGAAAATTACAAATTACCCATTTTAATAAGAAGGCTCTACAATTGTTCAAAAATGGTTATTCCCTTAGGGTTATCTGTGTGACATCTGCCTTTCACTCATTTTGCTTTTGCCGCTTTGGCACCACTGTAGATATTTAAAGAAACTAACAGAGCTTCCCCAATGACGATGTCATTTGACCTTTCCCTCTGGTGAATTTGTTGGACTGATCATTACCAATCAAGCTCCGCAATAAATCCAATATTTTTATATGTCAGTTACATAGGTAAAAAAGAAACATGGAGTTCCCACTGTAAAATGGCATTAAATTTATTTGTCTTACAAACTTGCCACTTAACCCCTGATGGATTTTCCGAAAATTTGTTTTTCCAAAAGAAAAGCTTGTTCTCCAACGCTTTCAGAAAAATGGCGCTCTACTGTATAAGTATTATGTAAAAACTTGGACTATGTCATATAAGTCTGATTAAACATTATTTTTTAAGATGCTTTGGAGCCCATTCTATGTACAGAAACAAAAAAAAAATGCTCTTCTTTCGCATGTACAATCATTTTAGGAGCACAAACAACATCACATGTATTTGGAACCAAGAGAAAGAAAACTATACATGCAGGACAGACTTATTAATATTGCCAAATGGCTGTAGCAAAGAGTGTAGAATTAGGATTTATATGTTCAGATGCAATAATATAACAAAAACTGTAACCTCTGTTCTGTTTGCAGGGATTTTATATTTTTCTGTGTAAGGCCCATTCAGCTGAGGGCCATGACCCATGGGTCCCTCCTTATTGAATCCTAACTCGTGCTTCATTCAACAAATATTACCTGCACTGAGTTTGTCAATTTGTAGAAAAATTACTAAAAATATATTCAAAAAATCTTTCAAAAGATTAGATTTTTTGCCTTGTGGATTATTCATAAATTTTTTTCATCCATTTTTCAGCCCGACTTCTCAGCATGTCCTCTGGAATCTGACGCTGCTGTGGACAGCTGGCTGAAGTTTTTCGAAAAGTCTGCTCCTCTGACATGTCTAGGTTATGTCATCTCACATGATCCAGTAAGTAGACTAGTAGCTATTTGTTGATATCATCCTAGGTATTGGCAAGCAGCAAGAATTGGTCATTAACACAAGCAATGAATAGGCAGAATATCAACAATTGCCCAGCCTTACTTCATAAACAGAGAATTACTTCACTTTGTGTTTCAGGTGCTCTTTTTATTTTGTAACACGGGTGTAACTCGTGTTATTGTTACATTTTATGTTTAATCCATGCTGGTTGAACTCTCGTTGTCCTGTGAGCCTTGAGTTTTCACGCCTGGTCGTGGGTCATGTGATGAGCCTGGTGTGTGGAGATACACAGCACTGTTCTTTCTAGAGAATTCCTGAAACGCGTGTTTAATGTTGAGTTGGGTCCTTATAGACTGTTCGAGAAGTGGAAAATTCCCGGCTTTGGGTGTGAAGGTATATAAAGGGGCTGTTTCTTAGAACCAGAGGGCAGACAGCAGAGCAGATACCAGCGGACACAGTAGAACGTGTCATATTCTAAGACCTTATCCAACGAATGCGGCAATTATACATTTTCAAAGATTTTCTCCTGGATTTTATACATTTGGACTTCAGTTTACTTTCTGTCTTGTTGCAAGAACTTTCCACTGGACTATCATTCTCCGAGAGTTTTCATTTAAAGGACTTATCGTGGTGACAGTGTTGGTATCGAGGTACTGTACCATTATCTTCCTGTGTGATTATATTGACTTGTTGCTATAATGCTGTTTTACTGTATAATTGTATTGATTTAGTGTATTGTATTTTTAGGGTTGTTTTAAGAATAAATTATAGTTATTTGTTAACATAAAAAAAAACACTGACTTCTTTAGTCATTCCCCTAGACATTTCACGCTGCCTAGTGTTACAGAATCTGATTTTTTTATGCCCCGCCACAAAGTGGCCGGGGCATATAGTTTTACCCATGTCCGTCCTTCTGTCATTCCGAAATCAAACAGTTGTACGGGTGTGTGGGCAGATAATGACCAGTTACAGATTGAGTTTTCGTTTGTCCCGGTTGACCTACTTTTGACCGTTTTACGGATCCTAAACTTAGAAAATTTCATGAAAAATAGAAATTTTCATGACAAATACACATGTACGGACTTTTTTCGCAATGCCTGCAGATATTGGCCTGATTTTTGGTGTGTATGCAGATATTGACCAGTTACAGATCGAGTTTGCGTTTCGTCCCGGTTGACCTTCTTTTGACGGTTTTACGGTTCCTTCTCTTAGAAAATTTCATGAAAAATAGAAATTTTCATGACAAATACACATGTACGGCCTTTTTTTCGCAATGCCTGCAGATATTGGCCTGATTTTTTGGTGTGTATGCAGATATTGACTCGTTACAGATCAAGTTTGCGTTTCGTCCCAGTTGACCTACTTTTGACAGTTTTACGGCTCCTAAACATAGAAAATTTCATGAAAAATAGAAATTTTCATGACAAATAAACATGTACGGTCTTATTTTTGCAATGCCTGCAGATATTGGCCTGATTTTTGGTGTGTGGGCAGATATTGACCAGTTACAGATCGAGTTCGCGTTTCGTCCCAGTTGACCTACTTTTGACAGTTTTACGGCTCCTGAACATAGAAAATTTCACGAAAATATAAATTTTCATGACAAATACACATAAACTGACTTTTTTTCGCAATGCCTATAGATATTGGCCTGATTTTGGTGTGTGGACAGATAATGACCAGTTACAGATTGAGTTTATGTTTTGTCCCAGTTGACCTACTTTTGACCGTTTGATGGTGCCCTTGCATAGAAAATTTCATAAAAAATAGAAATTTTCATAACAAATGCATATGTACGGACTTTTTTTCCGCAATGCCTGCAGATACCGTCCTGATTTTTTATGTGTGGGCAGATAATGACCAGTTACAGATCGAGTTCGCGTTTCGTCCCGGTTGACGTACTTTTGATTGTTTTATGGCTCCTAAACATAGAAAATTTCATGAAAAATATAAATTTTCATGACAAATGTACATGTACAGCCGTTTTTAGCCCTCAGCTCATAGGCTGATGGGATATTGTTGTCACCCAAGCTGTCCGTCTATCCGTCTGTCCATCTGTCTGTCCGGTGTCAGTCCGTCCGTTCCGCGTCTGTTAACTTTTACCTTGTGAGCGGGATATCTCTAAAAGGATTCACCGTTGGAATTTTATTTCATCAGTGAAGATGTATATCGATAAAATCTCGGTCAAGTTTGAAGATGGGTGACCTTGACCCATTTTTCTACATTTTAGAGCTGATTATTGAAAAATACTCAGAAGCTTATATCTCAGGAACCATTGTGTCGATTTTCACAAAACTTACTATGATCATTTGGACTGATGGTCTGTACATGCTGCACAATTTTGGTGGTGCCACCTGCAATTTCTGATTTTTTAATGAAATTTTTTATCAGATTTTTCAATTTTGGCCTTTTGTGCAGGATATCTCCAAAGGTATTCAACACAGGAACTTCATTACTTCAGTGCTTTTGCATCATATTTACAAAATCTTGGTCAAGTTCAAAGATGGGTGGTGTTGACCTACTTTTCAAGGTCACAGAGCTTAGTATAGAAAAAAAACTTTGGAGCTTATTTCTCATGAAGCATTTGGTGGATTTATATAAAACATGGTACATACCTCTCCAATTTAAATTTATAACTGATTATCAGCTTTTGCTAATATTCTAGTTTCGCAATGCAATGCTTACAGATACTGGCCTAATGTTTGGTCTGTGGGCGCATAATGACCACTTACAGATCGAGTTCGCGTTTCATCCCAGTTAACCTATTTTTGACCATATGACAGATCCTGAACATAGAAATTTTCATGAAAGACAGAAATTTTTTATGAAAAATGCACATGTATGGTTTTTTTTTCAAAATGCCTGCAAATACTGGCCTGATTTTTGGTGTGTTGCTTGATAATGACCCGTTACAGATCGAGTTTGCATTTTGCCCTTTTGACCATACAGCACCTCCTGAACTTAAAAAATTTTACAAAATTTAACAAATGTTTCTTATTTGCCCCAGGCGGGGGCATTCGTGTCGTTCCGACACATCTAGTTTTTATCTCCATTACAAAATTTGTGTTCATCAAGCATACGTGATCTGTTATATTAGGTTCTGTAACATTTGTTATACAGGGAACCTCCAATTACAACCACCAGTTGGACCTTGATAAAGTGTTTGCATTTTCAAGGTGGTCTTCTAAGCGAGGTCTGATATAAAGAGCAAAAACAATTGGGATTGTGAAAATTTGGTTTTAATTTTAAGGTGGTTACTATACTGAGGTGGTCATCAGGCGAGGTTTTACTGTACATTTAAGGGCATATCAACCAAAGAAGGAAGATTACCATGTCTCACTAAGCACACCATAGGGTAGAGTGGGGATTGGAGAACCTTGTATCAGTCTGTACATGTCCATCAATTAGCTCTGATCCATCAATCTGATCCAAACTGATGAATAAAAAATATGCCCACTGAGTGGGGATTTTGACTGGGAGTCATAGGTATGGCAGCTACAGTAATAATTTCTAGTCAGTGCTTCAACCTTACTTACTGGTAAGTACAAGAAAATGCACTCCATTCCAAAACCATGAGTTGAAATTATATTTGAATTATATTTTTTTAAACTATTTTGTGAGGGGTAAAACAGGCCATTTAGAAAAAAAAAGAATCTTTTGTTAGTTTGTAAAAATGTTTAAAATTTAGGAAGGCAGAAAGATAATTGTTTATATTGTGGTTTATAATGTAACTACATTGCTATTTTTCAAATAAATCATGCAATCAAAATAAATGAAATAAACTTTTCCACAAGACTATACTGAGCATAATGACTGTTTCAGGACCTTGACTTGAGAATGGAGCACTTCCATTGCTTTAGTCAGCATGGTGACGGTGGCCACTATCACTACGACACCACACCAAACGACGTCCAGTACCGAGGCTACCTGAATGTCGCCGAGTTTCTGTACCGTATTGATAGACCAAAGGAAACCCATCAGATTGGCAGAGACTGATTGTTACACAGTGCTGTACTGCTGCCAAATTTTAACATTTAATGAGATGATACAAATGGAATCTAGATAATCATATTTTTGTTTTTTTGAGATATGAGGTAGGTTATGTGGCTGAGTTAGGTGCTTATTTTTATATGAATATTTAAATGAAGTTTGGATATTTTGTATATGCATGTTCTCAAGAGTTATGCTCAAGGAATACTAGTTAGTGGTTTAGCACAGAAGTTATCATTTCATCACCCTGTCACCTGCCATTTTAACTGCACAGACTGCTTGAGAAATTTCATCCTAGGTAAAGTCAGCACCAGTTGATTCATGTTTTACTTACAATATTGTGCAACTGTGATACATTCATTCTTATGATGAATAGATGTGTAGAGCTGTCAAGTTGTAATTTACTGGTAAGCAAAATACTGATTGAGGTGTATTTGGTGTGTCTGGTGTAGGGCAAACCTTTGATGAATTTGTCTATGAAATTTTAGGTGTTTCAAGTTTCGTACAGTGTTGCCAGGGGTTTGATGAAATACTGTGTTTAATAGAATAACAAGCCATGTTTGCCATAATTAAGCAACTTTTCAGAACTTGGTTGAACAAGAAAAGGTCAACTGGTGCCTGTCAACCGTTTTCTCCTTACTGTTCAACATGTAACTTTTTAGTGACTTTTGTTATAATCTTGTACCTACTATTTACCTACCCCTTTCAGCAAGTTTTCAAACTTTATATAATGTGTTATATCAAATAGTTTCCCTTCAAGATGCTATTAAAAAAATGTTACAAAGCAAACATCCTGGAACTTTTAGTGTGAGAAGCCAGTTTCAGATACATGAAATATAACATTTCAAACTTCTAGTATGCATCATTCTATGCATGTGACCATCAAAGTATATACCGGTTCCAATCTGTGTATCCCTAACATGATATGGATATATAGATGTGATATACAAAATTGATGAAAGTTAACGTTTGAATTCTTCAGACATTAAATACTGTATACATATCTGTCTAGACTTATAATTTACCAGATGCTTTATCCGCACATTTACTTTTTAAATTCATTATTAAACTTGTATAATAATTGGCATTATGCTACTATTTAAGTACTAGTGTCTATTCCTACCACAGCATTCACAAAGTTAAAAAAAGTTCACGTGTACGATTTACTTATACTTACCTGTTAATTGGATAAAATGTTAATGGAATACTGTTATTAAAAGTTACAAACTGGCATCATATAATTTGATTAACAGTATATTCATCCATTAAAATAGTACTCATGTCAATTGTCTCGCTCTTTTATACTGTTGGTAATGTTTATTATGGGTTTTTCCCAACAGTCTTTGTAAGTTTGAAAGATGTATTAATGAATGTTTTTTTGTATGCTTGTCAGCAGTTTAACTAAGAATAACAAGGTAAACTAGTCACAACGATGAAGATTAAATGATCCCAGGTAATGATTAAGCGACCGGTAAGATGATTAGCTATATTTAACCACTATGTTACAGTCGATACAGTGACGTTCACTCCTGGTCCCTGACTTTGCAATCAGGAAAAATAATGTGATTTAAACAGGCCTTTCCAGAATGACAAGTATATTGCCACATTAACTTTTATTAAACTGCAAAGAGGATGACCAAATGACGACTTATCAAAGAGGATGGCCAGATGACCTCAAGCTTGAGGATTAATTGGTCGTATGTAGGTCAATGTCTGACCTCAGATTCATGATCAGGTGGGTTTCACCAAATATATGCACAGGATAATGACCAGAGGTACCTCTTTGGTACACCAGATTTTGAGTCACAGGATACACTTCTTGAAAAGGGTTTGAGGACGCATTTAAGCCACTAAAGTTCTCACCCAAAACCCTTCACCTTTCATACACGGCTCACCTATTTTTATAGGAGAGGAGGTCCGCTCTTATTATCACATAGATTTATACCTCCAGGCTAATTATGCTCCTGTGTGAGGGGATGCACCGCTTTTCGATGGCATTTTCCCCCCGAAGCATCATGGACAATAATGATCTCAAGCCTTGTGCTAGGATTGTCAAAACCAATCCAAAGAAAGGGTTTGGTGTCTGACAGCGTTGGGAAAACATCAGTATCAAGAGCGCGCCTTTTGTATAGCGGCTTCAGGGGAACCCCTGCCTTAGGATTGATATCAAGGGACTTTTACCTCAACATCCACTTCGGCACAGGTCATTGTGTCTGAGGATGTCAAGGTAATTCGTGACCTCGGGAGGTAACCGGATATTCAGAGGTGCCTAGAGCAACACCTGCCCAAAGACGCGCTTTGGCGTCTGTGTTTGCTATTGTAAACTTCAGCGTGAAGCTCACACCAAAATGAAGGTGGCAACTCACCCTCAGTCAAGTGTCACCAGGTCAGTAGCTTGTAATCCGTCGTTAAAGACTTGACCGCACTTGGCTAGTGTACTGACTCAGAAACTTGGCAGGTGACCTCCCCTTTTCGCGGTTTCCATCCCGGCCCTTGGTAAGGTCGCTGGCAGGTTGGCCTGGCTGCACTTCGGCGTGACTGTAGCAGAATGTCTTTAAACACATCAGTAATCAGGGTTATTTCTCTTCAGTCTAGTATATGACAGCACAAACATATCAAATTAAACTTCAATTACTCGACACACTGAGATGAAAACTTATCATTTCGAAAAAATACGAGGCTTCATATTAAAATTGTCTTCAGGCCCGTCTTTCCTGACAATATCTAAGCTGGTGTCCATCATGAACACAGGCAGGACAGGGCCACCTCATATTCACTCATCCTGATTCCCAGCCCTCACACTGTCGAGTGATATTGTATACCTCAGTACTTAACGTACAAAGTAAACTGAATCATGCATGGATGAGAGCAGAACCAGGCCGCTTCACATCCAACCGTTACAAACATTACTAAGGCACCATGCAGCTGGATGCATTACTAAGATTAAGAGGGGGCTCTGGAGATTCAGTGCACTCCTCATAGTCACACTCCTCATAATCCGGGTCAAATTCGTGCTTTGTAGGACAAGCCTTCAAAGTTATTGTAGTGTATGAAACTGTCGCGTCTCCTAGTCTTCACACTGTAGAGGGGATGCCTGCTGACGATCACCAAGTATGGTCCCTTGTATACTGGCTGTAGCTTTAGGCTGGTGCCCTTCTTGGTGGTTTTATCTAACTCATACACCAGCTCACCAAGTTCGAACACTCTCTCACGTGACTTAAGATCATAGTGCCTCTTCTGATAGGCTTGTCTCGTCTTCAGATTTTGCCTGACCTGTTCATGGATCTTGATCAGCCTGTCCCTGAGGTCCTTGACCCACTGGTTTATGCTAAACCCCTGAGAGTCTTTTTTTTTCCGCCAGGTGCTGAGCCAAATATAAGATCCTCGTGTTGGACTACTTCTCTCCCTAGCATGACCTGGTTGGCCGAGAAACCGGTTGAACTGTTCACCATTGAGTGCGAAACCATAGCTTTCATTGGAAGATCACAGTCCCAATGTTTAATGTTCCCATCGATCAGACAACGTATCATTTGGAGGATTTTCCTATTATGCCTTTCAAGCTGTTTGTTGGAGCTTGGGTAGTACGGTGTCGTCCTGGTACGGGCTATATCAAGCATCCTGCACAGAGATGAGAATATCTGTGATCCAAAATTGGTGCCCTGGTCTGTGTGCACATATTTAGGATATCCAAAGGTGCTGATAAAATGCTCCAAGAACTTGGTGGCAATGGTGGATGTTGATTGTTCTGGAACTGTAGCACATTCTACCCCCTTGGAGAACTGGTCAATCATCATTGACACGTATTCATTTCCTGCCTCACTATCAGTGAAAGGAACTAACACATCTAAATGTACTCTCTCCATCGGATAACCAGCGTGATTAGGTATTTTTGTGGCCTTCTTGTTCTTGTGGCAAAAGTCACACGTCTTGCAGTGTAACTTACAATCTTGACTCATCTGGTACCAAATGAAAGACCATTTCAGTCTTGTGAGCGATTTCTCATAGCCAATGTGTGCTGCAGTTTTACTACCGTAGCACCTGCTCAAAACTCCTGCTTGCAGGGATCTAGGAACAACGAGGTACGTCCAAGAGCCGGCTGTATCTTCCAGCTTTTAGTTCAGCGCTGGATCCTTAAGCAACAGCTGTGACTTGAGGAACCACAGCCACTTAGTCGCCTGGCTGTTCAGATTGAAGTCTGCCTACGTCGGCATTTCATTGTAGTCTTCAGATGACAACCATAATATCACTGAACTGATGTCGGGGTCCTGTTCCTGTAACTCAGCAAGTTCAGTTGAAGGGTAATCCTGCACCGGATAGGATGGTGCTGCCTCCTCCTCTTGGAAACTTTCCTCACATTGCTGGACTGTCGTGGCAAGTGCAAGGTGCTTATCAGGCGAGGCAAACCAATCACCTGCACCACAAACTGCCGAGTCCCAACCCGGCGGCTTGGCTGCCTGAAACTGGGAATCCGGGCTGTCTGAGATGCAGGCATTGAGCCGCCTCACCCCCAATGGCAACAAGTCGTCGACATCATTGTAGAAACTCTCCCACAGGTAATGAGCCATGGTGCAGTTTCAGGTACCTCTGCAAGGAAGGTGTTCTCCATCGCAGCCAGCATGATAACAATTGCACCTGCCCAATAGATCTTGAATACGGGAAAGCGCACCTGCGTTCTGATGTTTCACACCTGACCGTTGCATAATTACCAACTTTGCCAGCTCCTCAATCGATCTTGTTAACTGTTCCTTGATGAATCTAAATGGCACGAGCCAATAAGGCAATTATGATCTGACCTGACAACGAACCTCCGGCCCAAAAGGTAGTGCCTGAAGTGGCGACAGAATCTCACAATCGCAAGCAGCTCCTTCCGCATGGTACAGTACCTCCTTTGTTCTGGTGGTAGGACGAAGCAGCCCAACACTTTTGTTTTCTCAACACTGAAGCCCCCTGTATCTGTCAGTGAAGCTGTTTGGACCGGGTAAGTGCTGAGTGATGGTTCGCTTGCCCAGACCAGCAAGGCCGATTCCGAACAAGCTTCACCACCACCCTTGTCCCAATCCCCATTGTTCTGATCTTGTGGGACAATTGTTCCTTCAATCTCTAAGGCAGTGCCAATACTGACCCCAGCTTCCAGTGTCACATGATGGTCAGAGTAGTTTATCAAACTGAGGAACCCGTCTTCTCTGGTGTAAGCTGTTGACCCAAGAAGTCCTTTCAAGTTTCTGCTGTGGGGTTCTACGGTGAATTCAAGGCCGTCCACTGCACCTAGCACTTTAATATTGATTCGAGAAACCGTGTTAGGCGGTATGATATGCCCTTTTCCAGTGGTCACCACATATACTGGGCACAGCTGTCCATTGTAAGTTTGTTTAAGAGAAGCTAGTACTGTATTTTCTGGCATGAATATAGTGTTGGTGGCAAAGTTCATGGAACACTCCTTGGCTGTCAGGAATTCTAAGCCCAGCAGGACTGGGTCTGTTATGTCTGCTACATACCACTGCCATTCGTACTGCTTGTCCCAATGTTCGAGTGTTATGCCTTCCCGTTTGACGTCTGGGATAAGACTAGCATCTTTTCCAAAACCTTTCAGTTTCACTCGTTTTGTATTGATGAGTTCACCGGCCGGTTTCTGACCAAACAGTTCTTTGCTCAAAATGGACACCTGTGCGGCACTGTCTACTGTTGCATTTGCTTTTAATCCATTTAACTCAAAGGGCACCACCAGTGACTGCCCTCCACCAAAAGTTCCCTTTGCATCAATGGTCACTAGGTCTTGATCTTTCTTTAATGGCCTGTTAACCCCGGGTGCTAAGCTGGGCTCTATTACATTTTCCTTTTTTTCTAGATGGCCATTTTGGAGTCGGATTGAGTCTTGGCCAGTGGACCCAAGCCTTTGGCATTTAAACCCTGTGCCGTTTCCTGGCTTGTCTGTGATTTGCTCAGGCTATCTTTTCTGAAATGGCCCTTTTGGTGGCATTTAAAGCAAACTGATTCTACAGGTCTCTGGGATGAACGACTGTAACTTGGTGACCTAGATCTTGACCTTGATGGTTCCATCAACTTTTGGAGCATAGATTCTAAACGGCTCATCCTTTCATTGAACTGCTCGTTCATTTTTTCCATTCGTTCATTCATTCTCATCTATAATTCAGAACTGCCGGTTGATTCACTGAGTCTAGCAGACTCAAAGTTGGGAGCATCCCTAACACTCGTGGCCCTGACTGAATGGCTCCCAGTCTGGATGACTGTGGAAACTTACCCTGCGGACTGGAAGTGATGACTTGCCATAAATTGCCTTATAGTTGTTAGCAGCATCTTTGACATATTGTACCGCTTTGTGTACCTTTGTTGGGTTTCTGTACATAGCTGTGGCTGCTGCCTTTTTGTCGAGGCAACCTTTCAGGAAGTACTCGACCGCTAATTGCTCCACAGTGGATTCTTTTGCTCCGGGGAAGCCGTTCATGACTTGAAATAGAACCTTCTGGCCAAACTCCTCTAACGTTTGTCTCTCCTCCTGTTTCAAATACTGTAACTCCCTACGAACAGTAATGGGCGCCTCATTAATTCCAAAGCGCTTGCTTAGCTTGCGGGTCAAGGTTCGGTAGTCCGAGTCCAGCCTAAGTTCCCTCACATAGTCTAGTGCTTTACCCGAAAGGCAGTCTAGAAGGCGTTCTGCACGTTTACGACTGGACCAGCCATACCGTTCTGCATACCTGCTGAACTGGTAAATAAAGCTGTCCCAGTTGGTGTTCTCGACACCAGAAAAGGTTATTAACTTTGGCGACTGGGGGCTACCAGAGTGACCTGTGTGGGCCCTGTGATGACCTCCAAGTCTATCCTCTGAGCTCTCGGAGCTGGAGCTATGGTGGCGGTGTTTAGTGTGTTTTCTCTTCTGACATCTGTACTCACGATCACTTAGGCTATCTGAACTTTCTGAAGTGCTTGAGTATCCATGATCCCTCCGTCGCCATCCTGATTGTTTGCAACCCCTAGGCCTGTGATCCTCTACAGGGAGATATTCCACATGACGCCTTGGTATATGTTCCCTCGATTGCCCAGACCTTGAGTGTCTCATGGTTTCGTGACTATGTCTCATCTCCCAGGAAGCTGGTTCCCTGTCTCGAACATGCAGATTGTCCCTGTCTGGTCTCCGTTACACCTGAGATTGGGGCACATCATAGCTATGATAATATGGGTCTTGATCATGACAAGGGCCTGCATCCAGATGTTGGCTTGGGTTGCGGTTTCTTGTTGCTGAGCGACTTGTGACTAATGCCACTCTTGACCTCCTAGGAGGAGGTTCACGATGTGGAGATTGGCTTGAGACCTCATGGATAGTGAGCTGGTAACCCTCCTCGTCTGAGTGGCATGAGTAGCCCTTTGTTGAATTAGATGCTGAGCCGACTGAGCCCACCTTTCTACATCCGTTTATTGCACCTAGTACCAATATGTCAGATGATGGAAACGTATCGGCTATATCCTGTATGGTGTTTGAGGTACTGTCAGAGCCTCTGGGTTTACTTCTGTTTTTTGTCACATTCCCC
Source organism: Sipunculus nudus (assembly GCA_026874595.1). Classification (NCBI taxonomy): domain Eukaryota; kingdom Metazoa; phylum Annelida; class Sipuncula; order Golfingiida; family Sipunculidae; genus Sipunculus; species Sipunculus nudus. The sequence continues at coordinate 53,329,283 of CM049312.1, forward strand.
CCCTAAACTCCTTGTTTGGGATGGGCTCTTAACAGCTGACCGATTTTTGGATTACTATGGGCTTTCCCATTTATGTCCACATCTGCTGGAGCACTGTCGTCCTCTTAAACGTCAGATCTTTGTTCTGTATTTGAGAAATGCAGTCTCCCCTCTTGAACGAGCTGGAGCCATGTTGTGGCCAAGACTCCAGTCACACCTTCAAGATCGTATGGACCAAAATCTGGATTTTCATCTCTTAGCAGGATGATCTCTCCTGCGGAGTCTTTAGTAAGTATATCAGGCAAATGTTCGGCCATCTGTCTGGCTGACGCCTTACAAACATCTTATCGCTTATGACTAGCCAGTCTTTAAGAATAAGTGAGTACAACAGGCTATAGCAATCACTCCTGCTTCCTTCCTTCACTCGCCCCCTTTATTTTTTAATGCAAGGTGAAGAAAGTAAACGAAGAGCAGGGCTTACTAGAAACTGTAAATAACTGATTTAATAAGCCAAATATGTAACTGAAATAATATGAGGTTAGAAGCTTAGTGAGCTGGGACAGGTGAAGTTTTCAGCTGTACCAACTGTTCATGCATATATGTGGCATGCATATATGATATGTAACCGATAAGCTTAAGCACTGAGTCACATGAACGACGAGAGCATATACTGGAATGACATGAGCACAGTATAAATAAAACAGACAGAGATGACTTAGACATAAACAAAGAAATGCAGGCTCCCAGTTTAATGAAAGAGAAAACTTATGCACCAAACTGCAAAAAGCTAGTATACAGAAGAGCTAAGGTGATTAGTCAATAAGACAAAATGACTTAAGCTGATCCCTAAGTATTAGATATTTCCATGAATAAAGTGCCAAATTATAGTGACCTGCACGAATAAGGCACTAAAAAGGCTAAGGGGGACAATAAATATATCAATATGTTTGAGTATGGCTCAGTGAGCAGCTCACTGACAGCCAGGGGATCTTTAATGTAGTACAAAGACACTGCAAGCACTGGGAGCGTGCAGAAAATAATGTCAACATAAATGACAAGGTAGTAAGTCAATCACTTAAAGTTACAGCAACTGGCAAGTGTATGAAGTTTATAACTAAAAGTAATGAAAACTGGCAGTGAAATACCTTGATGCTTAAGTCATGAGACAATGCTGTACTATTATATTAATTACTGTTACTTGTTTTTCTGTATTAGTTGTGACAAGGTGTGGTGTAGCAAGGGCACAGTAATAAACACAGCTTAAATATAGACTATGAGCTGCACAGACTCACTAGTTGAAAGTCTGAACAACTCCCTTAAATATATAGCACTTACAAGTGTAGCTACTTACAGTGGACCACTGACAGTGAATGTGTATTGCACTGCAAGTATATATGTCAGTGCAAATATCACTGACAGTGAAAGCCAAATGCAGTGAATGATTTTCACTGCAAGTATATGTCAGTGCAAATATCACTGACAATGAAAGCCAAATACAGTGAATGATTTTCACGGCAAGTATATGTCAGTGCAAATATCACTGACAGTGAAAGTCAAATGCAGTGAATGATTTTTTCACTGCAAGTATTATGTCAGTGCAAATATCACTGACAATGAGGGTGAAATGCAGTGAATTATTTTCACTGCAAGTATATGGCAGTGTAAATATTACTGACAGTATGAACAAACTGCGAATGGGTTCAATAAAATTATTGGTGTCAGTAATAATAAATCACTGAAAGCATAACTAGTTTTACAGCAGATGTCCTGGCAGAATACTGGCTATTAGCAAGATAATAGGTAGAACTGACAAAAGAGGGAGTAATTTAATAAAGTAATTAAATTTTTGCTTAAGGAGTGAATTTTGAAACTATTTAAATTGTTGACAACAGGTAGGTTTGGTCCAAGAAAGACCGATCGTTCATCCACGTGTGCCGCTCCCTCTGTTCACGTGATCAGCAGGCAATCCGTTTACTCTAGGTTTAACAAGGCACAGCAATAAATTTAACAGAAATACTGAGTGGCCGAAATAAAGGTTATATCCAAATATTGTTGGAAGAAGTCATAGGTCGCTTGGACATAAAATTCTGCCTGTACAACGGCTGCAGAGCGGGGCTGCATGCACAGCTGAAAACGCAAGCAATAAGCTGCGGACAAGGCGGGCGACAATGGAGGTATTGTCGGGGGGCCCGCTTCAATTTTGTCAAAAATTCGTCGCCAAATGTAAACTTCAGTATAAGCTCACACCAAAATGAAGGTGGCAACTCACTCTCAGTCAAGTGTCACCAGGTCAGTAGCTTGAAATGCGTCGTTAAAGACTTGACCGCACTTGGCTAGCGTACTAATTCAGAAACTTAGCAGGTGACCTCTCCTTTTCGCGGTTTCCATCCCGGCCCTTGGTAAGGTCGCTGGCAGGTCGGCCTGGCTGCACTTCGGCGTGAGTGCATTCCTCTTACACTAGGCCTATCCATAAGTTATGAAATGGGTTCTTCATAGACAAATCTAATGCATGACGGGGGGGGGGGGGGGGGGGGGGGGGGGGGAGTCGAGCCAACGACCTCTTTCACACCATTTTTTATGCATGACACCCGTTGACCCCTCTTTGCAAAAAATCATTGATCCGCGCCTGTTCTTCTATCTTGAAAATATGGCAGAACAAATTATTGAAGGACCATAATACCTGAAGATGTTAAGACTAACTGCGCTTCAGTAGGGATCCTGGAATCCAAATTGTATGGACAGCATACACTTCAAAATGGATTTTTATGCAAAATTTTTTACATATCATATGCGACGCGATATCTCGAAAAGTTTTACTAAGATCAACTTCTACTTGTAGTATCAGGTGCATCTTATGGGTCTCCAGAGCTGATTGGGTTTTGGTTACACTTGAATGATTTTTGGATTTTTATGATTTTTTATACAAAATTTTCAGCTCAGCTGACTGTAAGTCAACTGAGGTATAGGAATGGCGCTTTGTCCGTCGTCCGTCCGGTCGTCCGTTAGCAGGGCACAAATCGTAACTGCTGGTCCTAGAAACTTCTAAGTGAACATCCAAGGAGGTATTTACGAATATTTTTCTATTTTTTTTTTTTTTTACTATAAAATGACAACAATCATGTCAGTTTCTCAGCTATAATTAGGCCTACATCTAGTGTCCCAAAACCTGGTATGTTCATTAATCACAAGTGGATGCCATACCTTGTCTGTCTGTCTGTTTGTCTGTCTGTCTGTCCATCCGTCCATCCACAAAAATTTGTTTCCAGATGATAACTCCAGATTGTATTGACACATGGACTTCAAACTTGACTTACGTATGGTCCACCACTAAAGCAAGAACCTATATGATTTTTGGGTCACGAGGTCAAGGTCACAGGACTCACTTATTTAAAAAGATTATGGCTGCATTTTAAGCCAAGCTTTTCATCCCAAACTTTCCATCTGACTTGCCAGTATGGGGAGAGCATAAATGAATTTGGGATCACATGGTCAAAGGTCAAGGTCACAGGGGCCATCTGTTTCCAGATGATAACTCCAGTTTAGATTGACATATTGGTTTCAAACTTAACTTATATATGACCCACCACTAAAGTAAGAACTGTCGATTTTGGGGTCCAACGGTCGAAGGTCAAGGTCACAGGACTCATTTATGCATTTGAAGCCAAACTTTTCATAGCAAACCTTCCATCTTCAAGATACTGCTAACCTGCCAATAGGGGAAGATTCTGTTCAATTTTGGGGTCATGAGGTCAAAGGTTAAGGTCACAGTACCCATTTATTGAGAAGAAATGTGGATGCATTTTAAGCCAAACTTTTCATCCCAGACCTTCCATCTTACACATATAGCTGAGCTGCCAATAGGGGAAGAACCTGATTGATTTGGGGGTCACAAGGTCAAAGGTCATAGTCACAGGGGCCCATCTGTCCACATATTTGTTTCTGGATGATAACTCCAGTTTGGATTGACTTATTGCTTTCAATTTTGACTTATATATGACCCACCAATAATGTAAGAACCCTTTGATTTTGGGGTCATAGGGTCAAGGTCACAAGACCCACTTCTTTAAAAAGACTGTTGATGTATTTTTAGTCAAATTTTCTGTCCCAAACCTTCTTTCTTCCAGATGTTGCTCGTCTGCCAATAGTGGAAGTAACTTATGGATTTTGGGGTCACAATTAAGGTTCAAGGTCATGGGGACCATCTATCCACATATTAGTTTCCAGATGATAACACCAGTTTGGATTGAAATATTGGTTTCAAACTTGACTTATATATGGCCCACCACTAAAGTAAGAACTGTTGATTCTGGGGTCATGAGATCAACAGGACCAACTACTGTAGAAAGATTGTGGGTGCATTTTTAGCCAAACTTTTCATCTCAATCCTTCCATCATCGACATGTGGTGCACCTGCCAGTTGGGGAAGTTTCCTTTTGATTTTGGGATCACTTGGTCAAAGGTAAAGGTCACAGGGCCCATCCATTCACAAATTAGTTTATGGATGATAACTCCAGTTTGGGTAGACAGGTTGGCTTCAAACTGGTCACTAAACCAATATTTTGGAAAACCTCATAAACATATATCCTTATAGACAAAAACAGCTGAGCGTCGAGACCCATGGGTCACTAGTTAATATCATATGTGACTTTATTTCTTATAAAGTTTTACTGGTATCTACTTCTTATAAGAGTAACAGGTGCATCTTTAGGGTCTCCAGAGTTTAGGGTCTCCGTCCATCCATCTGCCCGTCTCTCAGTTAACTTTCAGTGTCGCCGCGATAACTTACCACGGCTTTGATGGATTTTCACAAAACTCGCCATACCTGCTCAACAATAGATTTTCTCACCCGAGTTCGATTAAAGGCAAAATACCCGCATATTTTATGAGGTCAGATGTCATAAGGCTACTTAAATTGTCGCCGCGATAACTTACGAGGAATACGTTGGATTTTAATCAAACTCAGCAGAAATATTAATCAATATGTCTCGCGTAATTTTGATTTTCAGCAATGTCGATGCATAGTTTTTATAAGGTCAGAGGTCACCCAAATGGTGGCACCATGGTGACTTACAAAAAAAAATCATATGGATTTTAATGACACTCAGTAAACATATTTACCAATAGAGTTTCTCACCTGAATTACATTCTTATCAAAATCCACGCTTTTTAGCTCAGCCGACTATAAGTCATCTGAGCTATAGTCGTGGTCCATTGTCTGTCCGTCCGTCCGTTCGTAGATGTGGCACGTTTTGAAACCGTAAGACCTAGGAATCCAAAATTTGGCATAATGTTAGATGTCCCCAAGATCTCCTACCAAGCCGAAAACTGGGTCTTTGCGACTTTGTTCCTTTGAGAAATTAAGGAAAAACCTCAATTTTTTATTAAAAACCTATTTTCACACTTCAGGACAGCCTAATATCAAAAGTACTCATCTGTTTTTCCTCATATTTACCATAAATATTCCCCTATATAGTTCCTATGTACATACTAGAAATTATGTCTGTATTATATAATTTAAAAAAGTTATGGGCCCAAACATAATGCATTTTGTAAAAAATCAGGTAAGATATTTGATCACTTAACACAAAACTTGTTAAAGCTATGGACTTTTTTCCAGTAATATAACTTAAATTAATCAAAATTAAATTGTATACCCAAAATTAGATCAAAATCTTTTAATTTTTTGAAATATTAACAAAAATAAAAAATTGGTACCTTAAATTTTGCCCAACTTTGACCATGGCACGTTTTTTTCCTGCAAGTACTGTGGATTTAATTTTCACATTATGTTTTTGGTTAGCATTTTGTCTGTTAACACCGAAAATTTGAAACCAGTTGATCAAAAACTGTAGATTTTATTCAAGTTTTCAAGCACCATGTAACATATTGTTTACATCAAGCTAGTGTTATGCAGTTTGCAAGAGCTCAGCTCCCCAGCTTCAGCTCTCAGTTCCTAAAATTTGGCATACAATTAGATGTCTCCAAAATCCCCTACCATGCCAAGAATTTTGTCACTAGGACTTAATACCTTCAATATATTTATGAAAAACTTCATTTTTCCTTTAAAAATCCATTGTTACACTTCAAGACTGCCTAATATCAAAACCTCTGATTTGACTTTAATCATATATAATATACATATTTTTCTATACATTCTCTATGCACATGCCAGAAATGATGTCAGTATTGCGTAATTGTTTTAAGTCATGGGCCCATAATGCACTTTGTAAAACATCAAGAACTATATTTACTCCCTTAACAAGAGGATTGCTGAAGCTAGAGATTTTTTGTCAGGGATGTAACATTATTTTATCAAGATTCAATTGAATACCCAAAATTAGTTCTGAATTTTTCAAATTTTATAAGTTATTAGTATAAATATAAAATTAGTACCTTAAATTTTGGCAAACTTTGACCATGGTACGTTTCTTTCCTGTGAGCACTGTTGATATAATTTTCATATCATGCACACATAAGGATTTCAGCTTTTTAGTTTAGAAAACTGAAAGAAATTGGCCAAAAATTGTAGCTTTTATTAATATTTTTATGAGACCATGTCAGACCTTAGCTCTCCCCAGCCCCTCTTGAGTCACCTGTATGTTGACCTTGTTGACCTTTCATCAAATTATGCACGCTTGACGCGAGGCATACACTTGGGTAGCCAGGCAGCTTATGGCCAGCCACTGTTGATCCAGGTGTCCAACCCAACTCATCTAGTAGTTTTAACTAACAACATAACAATTAACAATAAATTAATAAATTTTTATTGGTTTTTAATAACAAATTAAAGAAAAATGGAAAAGGAATTTGTCAGTTGATAATAACAGGAAATTAACTTGCAGTTACTGATGAAATAAAAATCTTGTATCGATTGATAAAATGTCACGTACGTATTCCAAATAACACCATGCAGTCACCTATGGTATTTTTCAGATCAATTTTAAAGATAAAAAAATAAATCATATTATTCATTACTAATCATTAGGGATCATATGAAGGAAATTAATGATAGACAAAGATGCAGTTGATAAAATCAATCTACATTCCTGCTGTGTATGGTGTGTACATTGATGTGAAATTAGTCCAAAATGAATATATTACATTTATTTTTTTTAATATGAATATAAGCCATAAAATCAGGTACTTATGATCATTATTTAAATGTGTGAATTTTGTATATTCTGGATTCTCAACATCATTGTTTGGTGAAAACTGAATAAATACCAGACATGGTGCGAATACTTTGCAAACATATTTGAATACGAATATGAATATGTACTCCATTATAAAATTTCTTGCATAAGAATGGGAATTCAGGTAAAAATGAAAGTATATGAATACCAGTGCAAATACTTTCAAAATGTATTCATGAATGCATTCATTAATATATTCTTTGATATTATTTTAATAATAATTTCAGTTGTACTTTAATTAAAAAATCAAATGATTCTCTTATTATTTTTATTAAAAATTATATTTGGGACAATTTGTAATTATTTTTAATAAATAGTTAAACTCTTATATTATATGATCTGCTTATAAGTTATATGGCCAAGTCAAAATCTGTGTGACAATAGCACTCCATTTGTTAATAAAATAAATGAAATCAATCCTCTTCCCTTTCTCCAAAGATACTGTCAAAATCATACATAAGCTAAACACCCACAACTCATAATACAGCTTATATTTATTTCAACACAAAACAAGCATGTGCCTCATTTCTAAATTATATTTTTTATCATTTATAACAGCTGAGCGCCGTGACCCATGGGTCCCTTGTTTAATGAAGCCAGAGGTCAACAGATACACAACGAGCGTATTATGCACGTGTGCGGTGCTTTTGTTATGAATTGTTTTATACAAAATTTTACATATCATATGCAACACTATTTCTCAAAAATTTTTACTGGGAACTACTTCTAATTATAATAGTAGATGCGTCCTATAAGTCACTTTCCGTATTGGCAGCAGGTTAGGTTATCTGATTAAGCCTGCACAAACTGATTTCGTTTAGATCTGTGACTGTGTTGGTGTTTTTGTGATGGTGGTTGTATAGTGTGTATACATCTCACATTTCCGTTTGCGGGGGATACAGTCCGTTGGACATTTTCTAATATATTATGGGCCTGGGCAGTCCAGTATTACGCTCAGCTCTCTCCTCTGAGAACCCGAGTTTAATTCTCCGGGTCCTCCATCCCTGCAGACTACAGAACGCCCATCGCTGCGATGGAGAAACGCAATTAGAAACAACAGCAGTCTTCAGAGAGGTCTTGAAGTATCGAAACTCAACAGCAGTATCATCAAGAGGAACCTTAGTATTCAGAGTATCACTTTGAATCCCTTTGAAAGGGATCACTTTCAAGAGGCCTTAATGTCATGGAAGTATTATGTAGCATCAGCTTATGATTGCTTGTGGTAATCAATCGCCTCTTGGATAATATCAACCTGAGGAGGAATCCTTTCGTCAAGGTGTCAAGGGCAACATCAACTTAATGCAGAATTGGGGTGTATCCAGGTATTATTTATGAAGAGGTGTTACTTGTATCCGAAAATTAGAGTTGGGTGCAAAGAGAGGTTCTTTTGTTTGGAAGTGTCTGGGGTGCCTCTTCCGTGGACGCTCCTGGCGCTGGAAGTGCCCAAATATCATATTCAAGAAGGGTAATGGATTCGCTGGGGCTGTATGTAACTATACGGGGGCTCCTGATGTGATGAGGTGCCAGGGGACCATCGAATTTTATGTCCATAAATATCTGGACTACATCGGATCAAGTAGAATTATTAATGACAAGATGTAATCATGACATAGTCGCCAGTGTTTGCCAAGAACCGTGACCTTGCCCTTGGACCGATCAAGGCCAAAAACAATAGGCTCCGAGGGATACCGATTTAACACTTGACCTATAAGTTTCAAAGCGACTGATGCAAAATTGCGACCTGTAGCGTGCGGACAAACAGACAAACAAACTAGACGACCAGAGGTCGAACGCTTGCCGGAAATGGCTGGAAATAAGACAGCGAAATAGATGGACAGTTACTAGGCAGACAGACAGGGAACATTTGGATCTGATCAAATGAAAAACCTCTATCATGGGGAAAACAGTAGCACATATGAATAAGGTCTTGCTGATTTTCAAAAGTCAAAGAGGAGTAGACAGAGAGACAGACAGAGAGACAGACAGACAGACAGACAGACGGATAGAGAGACATTAATAGTGTTGTTATTAGTAGCCATCCTATACAGGATAATCCATTTTTGGACAGAAATAAAAATAAAGGAAGTCCAACTGAATCCTTGGCAGTTCTCCTATTCTTGAGTGCTGGAAATAAGAAAAGCACTGAAAATGAAACTTGAAGAGTTGAACGTCCAGAATGCCGAAATGCAAGCGAAGCCGCGTTCGTGTTAGACAGAGACCCGACCTCTGGGTAAAGGAGACGTGACCTGGACAAATAGGTCGGCCTGAGGACATCTTCAAGTCTGATGATGGCTTAAATTAGGGCTGTCCTTGAAGAAAAAAGGCAGTCGGTCAGCCTGCGTCCGGGAATTATAAAATTCCAAGAAGTCCTGCCCATCACGGATTAACTGTAATGTCCCCTTGGTGTAGGTTATCTGTAATGTGAAATTAAATATATTTTAAAAATTGGAATCTTTGGTTAAAAAAGGAGAGACTTTTAAGGAGTCTGAAGTGGTAAGTAATAAGATAAAAAAATTTGAGGCCCTAGTTCCGTGGTGGGTTAGGACTTCATATATAAAAATATATTCTGGCATGAGAGAGGGGTGCTGTCAAATTTTTTGGCGCCTGCCGCACGTTTGTGAATAAAACGGTACGCTTGACACGGGCGCGATGGAAATTTAAGAGGAAAGGTAGTAATCCCAAGCCGTAGTTGAGTTGTTTTGACCCCAGAGTTTGCAGTCCTAGCTGAAATAGGCATGGGACGGGCTCTTTTTTAAACCCGGAACGCCAGAAGAGGCTGGAGATTGAATGAAGGATTGGGCCATTTTTTTATCCGAAAAACCTGGGAATTGACAATTAAAAAAAATGACAGGGACCTTCTTAGCCCGTTCCAGCTCAGGGAACGGTCATTAGAATATTGTCGGGAATCCATATTATCCTACCTGTGGGCTGGGACGGTCCAGAAAACCGCAATTATACGGGTATCCATAAAATTGTATGTCAATTTTTGTCATTAATAAATACATATACATCTATAACGCGGACAGCTGGAGAATTCGCGGAGAATTCATCATGATGATATTATTAAATGTGAGCAAAGGTACAATTTATGTTTTGTATCATATTTCCTTAAGAACCTGTAAATTTGATATCCTGCATGGTTTTGTTACGGTTTGCACAGTAAACTGTTGAAAAAATATATAGTGTTTAGCGTTTTCGTCTGATGTAAGATCGGTAGTCAATGTTAGCTGGTGATCCAGATTGGTGTTAGTGGCAGTCCCACATTGTTTGCGCTGGTTATTATTTCGGTAATTTAACAGTGAATAAATGTCTTTAGAGTAATAGAGTGGTAGATTTTAAATGATTTTAACGTGTAATTAAAAGTATCATTGCATATAAAATCTCTCCGTGATTTCTCCGGGAATTCCCCGCGTTTACATATAAACGCATTTACCAGCCGTATGAAAGTTTTTGTCCGCTTTCATAAAGTTTGCCGTGTCCCGGACACAAATTTAAGACGAGATGGACTAAACCCCGCCCCGGTAGGATTGTTTGGACTCTGAAGAAACGAACCCTCGCAGGAAATGCGGTGGGACGGGCTCTTTCTTATTCGATGAACGCTCGAAAAGAGTGGTGAATGATTGAAAAAATAGGGTCATTTTCACTGTCATCTTGAATAACGGAATAAATATTTTTTTAAAATTCATAGAGACTTGGTCATCCAATAACAGCAGAAAAAAAATGTTCTTTCAAATGTTGTGTGGTGTCCATTGTACCCTCGCCCACCGCCGGGATCCAAAGAGAAGCCTGGATTTTACTGCAAAAAAACACAACCACCCCCCCCCCCCCCCCCAAAAAAAAAAAAAAAAAAACAAAAAAACTTTTATTCATTTTATTTTTATTTTTTATTACTGGATGTAGTTGAATATCATGGTTTATTTATTAAAAAAATAAGATGCAATTCATTGGATGAAAAGAGATTTTATTAAATATATTGATACATGTTTATAACAGTTTGATATTTGATTTTTTTTTTAATTTATAGACAGACAATTTGTTACCTCAAATCTGTACTCATGGTCCAACATGCATGTATTTGGTGTTCTCAGGCCCATTTTAGGGTGTATATCCATGATAACAAGATAATATTACCTTGTTCCCACCAGCAAACATTTCAAGCCCCCAGAAAGCTGATTTCAGCTGAGGACTTATGGCTTATTATACACAGGCAAATAGTGTTTTGGACCACCTCATCTCCACCAGACTCATCACACACCTGGTTTGGCTATCATTGCAATCCATTTACACCCACTGGCTGGAATCTCTAAGCATTAGGTTCAAATCCCTCAGAAAAAAAAATTAGGGCCAGTTTGAATTTCCAAATCTGGACACAGTGGACATAGTGATATACAGAGAAAATCCATTTTTCCCCCTCAAATCTGTACTGATGGTCCCACAAACCTGGTTTTGGTGTCATTAGGCCCAGTTTAGGGTGTATATACAGGGAAACAAGATAATATTACCCTGTTCCCATAAACAAAAATTTCATGCCCCCAGAAACCTGATTTCAGGCCAGTTTATGCTTATACACAGTCAAATAGGTTCTGGCCCCCCTCATCTCCACAAAACTCAACACACACTCCTGGTTTGGGTATCATTGCAATCCATTTACACCCACTGGCTGGCATCACCAAGCATTTGGCTCAACTCCCTCAGAAAAAAAATTAGGGCCAGTTTGAATTTCCAAATCTGGACACAGTGAACACAGTGATATACAGAGAAAATCCATTTTTCCCCCTCAAATCTGTACTGATGGTCCCACAAACCTGGTTTTGGTGTCATTAGGCCCAGTTTAGGGTGTATATACAGGGAAACAAGATAATATTACCCTGTTCCCACAAACAAAAATTCCATGCCCCCAGAAACCTGATGTCAGGCCAGTTTATGCTTATACACAGTCAAATAGGTTCTGGCCCCCTTCATATCCACAAAACTCAACACACACTCCTGGTTTGGGTATCATTGCAATCCATTTACACCCACTGGCTGGCATCACCAAGCATTTGGCTCAACTCCCTCAGAAAAAAAATTAGGACCAGTTTGAATTTCCAAATCTGGACACAGTGAACATAGTGATATACAGGGAAAATCCATTTTTTTTACCTCAAATCTGTAATGATGGTCCCTAAAACATGGTTTAGGTGTCATTAGGCCCAATTCAAGGTGTATATACAGGGAAACAAGATAATATTACCCTGCTGACACAAACAAGAATTTCAAGCCCCCAGAAACCTGATTTCAGGCCAGTTTATGCTTATACACATTCAGATAGGTTCTGGCCCCCCTCATCTCCACAAAACTCAACACACACACCTGGTTTGGTATCATTGCAATCCATTTACACCCACTGGCTGGTATCTCAAAGCATTTGGCTCAACTCCATCAGAAAAAAAATTAGGACCAGTTTGAATTTCCAAATCTGGACACAGTGAACATAGTGATATACAGATAAAATCCATTTTTTCCCCTCAAATCTGTACTGATGGTCCCACAAACCTGGTTTTGGTGTCATTAGGCCCAGTTAAGGGTGTATATACAGGGAAACAAGAAAATATTACCCTGTTCCCACAAACAAAAATTTCATGCCCCCAGAAACCTGATTTCAGGCCAGTTTATGCTTATACACAGTCAAACAGGTTTTGGCCCCCTTCATCTCCACCAGACTCTTCACAAACACCTGGCTTGGGTTTCATTGCAATCCATTCACACCCACTGGCTGGCATCTCCAAGCATATAGCTCAACTTCTTCAGAAAAAAATATAGACCACTTTAAAGTTTATCAAATCTGGTCATAGTGGTTTATGCAGAAATCAATTGTTCTGATCTCAAATCTGAAATAGTGGTCATAGAACATTGGTTGGTTCTTGTATGATTTTATTCAATTTACAATCAATATGCAGGAAAACCTGGCATTTTATTTTACTTCAATACACCAACAATAAACAATCTAAGGACAAGTGAACAGGCTACCATACATATCTTAGGGAAAGGAAAACAGCAAAGGTTGTTTACATTGAGGACACGTGGCAACCAGGTGGTTGGCGCTGGTCTGTGAAGCTTACGAAGCAGCAATCAAAGGAAGACGATAACAACACAATAGAAGTCCTATTCATGGTCCATCGCACACCCATAGAACATGGCTCCAACTGTCAAGTGTAATGCCCCTGCCGACATTTACTATCACATACTGCCGCCACTTATGGTCACGGCAATAGGATGTACTTTTTTATTTGAAGAAAAAACGATCCCAGATTTGATGAAACTTACAATAAAAATACATAATGTGACCGAGAGTGTTAGACGCTATCGAATGCTGAAAACTAAAGGTCTTCAGCATTAAAATAACAGAATTATAGGCGTATCTTTGAATGGTCCCATGTTCTCGTTTGACAAGAAATGATGCGAGATATGACGAGATATTCAATTTTGTCACTTCAAACTAGTCAAGTGAATCTTGAACAATAGAAAAATAAAATCTCTGGCATTCAAATGACAGAGATATAGACATTTGTTCGAATTCTCGAATATTCTCGTTTGGCGGGAGATGGTACGAGATGTGGCGAGATATAAGTTATTATCTTGTTAAGCTCCCAAAACGCAACAAAATGCTGAAAACTGCTCCTCTTTAGCCGAAAAGGTGACCAAGTTATAAGCATTTCTGTGAAATCTCGTAATTTCTCGTTTGACGGAAAACAGAGCGAGATTCTACGAGACTTGCAATTAACTGCATTAGTGGCAAGAGAATGCTACCTCATGCAAAAAAAAAAAACTAGACACTTGTAGTATAAATATCAACAGAGATAGAAGCAAAAAACTCCGAATTTTCAGATTGCCAAGTTTTACCCCAAAATTTGGTTACCATGGTAACAGCAGCGCAAAGCTACATGTACGCAGGAATAAGCCGACGATCCTAGTTTCAGATAAGACAGTAAACATTGTGCCACGTTTAATATTTTTTTTGGTATTGCAGAAAAATGGTAAGTTGCAGTGTTTCTAGTACCACGCCCCCTGGTGGCTAATTTCAAAAAATGAAAAAACAAGTTCGAGATAATACAGAAAAACAGAAAATATGTCACTTTTAGAACCTTTGCTGTAAAACTGCCACCTCTAAATCGTTTTTAATGAAATCTCGAAAAGTCTCATTTGACGACAAATGGCACGAGATTTTGCGAGACTTCCGTTAATTTTCCATAGAGCATATTAAATGCTATGCATTGCAAAAAACTAGACCTCTTTAACTTGAATAATGAGAAATTTGGAGGGAAATTTTCGAATTTTCTGAATTTCCCCCAAAAATACGTTACCATGGTAACCATTGACCGGAAAAATTTGCCAGCACTTGGAAAGCTAACATAGTGAGGAATAAAATGAGCTACAGATTATGCGGATACGATTATTATTGACAAAGATATGAAGAAAGTAAAAATTTTAGGTTTTTTGGTGACCCTGACCTTGACCTTTGACCGATCATGACCAAAAACAATAGGCTCCGAGGAGAACCAATCTTACACTTAATGCATAAGTTTCAGAGCGATTGCTTAAAAACTGTGGCCTGTAGAGCGTGTACATACAGACAAACAAACAGACAGACAGACAGACAGACAAACAAACAAACAAACAAACAAACATACGCGGGTGATCAACATACTTGCGAAAATCGAAGATTTCCGGCAAGCAACAAACAAACAAACGGAACTGATCAACATACTTGTCGAAATCTCTGATTCCGGCAAGCAATAAACTATAACGCGACAGAAATGGCAAACCGGCCCGCAAAGAGTGCCTGTGGTTACTTATTTTATACGGCGAACGCTATAATTTTTGCAGTCACGGGAAAGCGTGTCTGTCTTTCATACTAAAACGCGTGCATGCATGCGTGATGGCATATGTATATGTGCATGTGGGTTTTAATTTTTTACAAAGTTGCTAAAACTTGTGGGGACGGTGTATGATTAAACAAAAGGGGCCATGGGCAGAAAGGCCATGAAAGGCCAATTCATATGGTGTACAGTTTATGTACCTAAAATGTGTAGTTTTGGAGATATGGTTAAACAATGATAGTAGGTACGGGGTTGCAGTGCAGCGCCCCCTAGCGGTAATTTTCCAAAAACTGAACAATTGCTTTCGAGATATTAGTGTATGACGTAACATGTATCAGTTTCAAAAGGATGCCTGCATATCTGTGGCCTATAGGGCATGTCACCGTGAAATCGCGAAATCTCATTCGACGAGAAACGGTGCGAGATTTTGCAAGATTTTTGGTTGGATCGCCGAGAACTCACCAAGGGCTACAAGATGCGAAAATTTTGACCTCTCTAGCATAAAAACTGACAGAGTTAGAAGCTGAAAACTGCATATTTTCAAAATTCAAAGGTTTTACCCCAAAAATAGAGAAATCTGGCAATAGCGCACTTTGGCGCCTATGCGCAAAAATAAGCCCATGGACCCTAGTTCA
Organism: Sipunculus nudus; assembly: GCA_026874595.1. Taxonomy (NCBI): domain Eukaryota; kingdom Metazoa; phylum Annelida; class Sipuncula; order Golfingiida; family Sipunculidae; genus Sipunculus; species Sipunculus nudus. Next base: position 53,344,949 of record CM049312.1, read on the forward strand.
AGGTGCTGTGATGGAAATGGCCCAATGTTTAATAGTTCTGGAGGTATAGCACCAAAACAAATTTTCATGTTTTTTCATCTGCAACGCCCCCTGGCGGCCATTTCCAAAATCTGAAAAACCCGTTTCGAGATATTCTTATGTTACATAAAATATCTCAGAATCAGTAAAATTGCTGCAAATTTGAAAAATATCACGAAATTCCATGATTTCTCCCCAAAATTGCGTAACCATGGTAACATCGAAATGAGGCAATTTTGCAGTGTTGGAAGTGGCCATGCAGTGGCAAATAAAACGGGCTACAGATTAGGTGCCTACGGCTATTTTTGACGAAGGTATGAAGAAAAAACCGTTTTTGAGCTTTTTGGTGACCCTGACCTTGACCCTTGACCGATCATGAGCAAAAACAATAGGCTCCGAGAAGAACCGATTATACACTCTACCTATAAGTTTCAGGACGATTGGTGCAAAATTGTGGCCTGTAGAGCGGGGACATACAGACAAACAAACAAACGGAACTGATCAACATACTTGTCGAAATCTCTGATTCCGGCAAGCAATAAACTATAACGCGACAGAAATGGCAAACCGGCCCGCAAAGAGTGCCTGTGGTTACTTATTTTATACGGCGAACGCTATAATTTTTGCAGTCACGGGAAAGCGTGTCTGTCTTTCATACTAAAACGCGTGCATGCATGCGTGATGGCATATGTATATGTGCATGTGGGTTTTAATTTTTTACAAAGTTGCTAAAACTTGTGGGGACGGTGTATGATTAAACAAAAGGGGCCATGGGCAGAAAGGCCATGAAAGGCCAATTCATATGGTGTACAGTTTATGTACCTAAAATGTGTAGTTTTGGAGATATGGTTAAACAATGATAGTAGGTACGGGGTTGCAGTGCAGCGCCCCCTAGCGGTAATTTTCCAAAAACTGAACAATTGCTTTCGAGATATTAGTGTATGACGTAACATGTATCAGTTTCAAAAGGATGCCTGCATATCTGTGGCCTATAGGGCATGTCACCGTGAAATCGCGAAATCTCATTCGACGAGAAACGGTGCGAGATTTTGCAAGATTTTTGGTTGGATCGCCGAGAACTCACCAAGGGCTACAAGATGCGAAAATTTTGACCTCTCTAGCATAAAAACTGACAGAGTTAGAAGCTGAAAACTGCATATTTTCAAAATTCAAAGGTTTTACCCCAAAAATAGAGAAATCTGGCAATAGCGCACTTTGGCGCCTATGCGCAAAAATAAGCCCATGGACCCTAGTTCAAGGTGCTGTGATGGAAATGGCCCAATGTTTAATAGTTCTGGAGGTATAGCACCAAAACAAATTTTCATGTTTTTTCATTTGCAACGCCCCCTGGCGGCCATTTCCAAAATCTGAAAAACCCGTTTCGAGATATTCATATGTTACATAAAATATCTCAGAATCAGTAAAATTGCTGCAAATTTGAAAAATATCACGAAATTCCATGATTTCTCCCCAAAATTGCGTAACCATGGTAACATCGAAATGAGGCAATTTTGCAGTGTTGGAAGTGGCCATGCAGTGGCAAATAAAACGGGCTACAGATTAGGTGCCTACGGCTATTTTTGACGAAGGTATGAAGAAAAAACCGTTTTTGAGCTTTTTGGTGACCCTGACCTTGACCCTTGACCGATCATGAGCAAAAACAATAGGCTCCGAGAAGAACCGATTATACACTCTACCTATAAGTTTCAGGACGATTGGTGCAAAATTGTGGCCTGTAGAGCGGGGACATACAGACAAACAAACAAACGGAACTGATCAACATACTTGTCGAAATCTCTGATTCCGGCAAGCAATAAACTATAACGCGACAGAAATGGCAAACCGGCCCGCAAAGAGTGCCTGTGGTTACTTATTTTATACGGCGAACGCTATAATTTTTGCAGTCACGGGAAAGCGTGTCTGTCTTTCATACTAAAACGCGTGCATGCATGCGTGATGGCATATGTATATGTGCATGTGGGTTTTAATTTTTTACAAAGTTGCTAAAACTTGTGGGGACGGTGTATGATTAAACAAAAGGGGCCATGGGCAGAAAGGCCATGAAAGGCCAATTCATATGGTGTACAGTTTATGTACCTAAAATGTGTAGTTTTGGAGATATGGTTAAACAATGATAGTAGGTACGGGGTTGCAGTGCAGCGCCCCCTAGCGGTAATTTTCCAAAAACTGAACGATTGCTTTCGAGATATTAGTGTATGACGTAACATGTATCAGTTTCAAAAGGATGCCTGCATATTTGTGGCCTATAGGGCATGTCACCGTGAAATCGCGAAATCTCATTCGACGAGAAACGGTGCGAGATTTTGCAAGATTTTTGGTTGGATCGCCGAGAACTCACCAAGGGCTACAAGATGCGAAAATTTTGACCTCTCTAGCATAAAAACTGACAGAGTTAGAAGCTGAAAACTGCATATTTTCAAAATTCAAAGGTTTTACCCCAAAAATAGAGAAATCTGGCAATAGCGCACTTTGGCGCCTATGCGCAAAAATAAGCCCATGGACCCTAGTTCAAGGTGCTGTGATGGAAATGGCCCAATGTTTAATAGTTCTGGAGGTATAGCACCAAAACAAATTTTCATGTTTTTTCATCTGCAACGCCCCCTGGCGGCCATTTCCAAAATCTGAAAAACCCGTTTCGAGATATTCTTATGTTACATAAAATATCTCAGAATCAGTAAAATTGCTGCAAATTTGAAAAATATCACGAAATTCCATGATTTCTCCCCAAAATTGCGTAACCATGGTAACATCGAAATGAGGCAATTTTGCAGTGTTGGAAGTGGCCATGCAGTGGCAAATAAAACGGGCTACAGATTAGGTGCCTACGGCTATTTTTGACGAAGGTATGAAGAAAAAACCGTTTTTGAGCTTTTTGGTGACCCTGACCTTGACCCTTGACCGATCATGAGCAAAAACAATAGGCTCCGAGAAGAACCGATTATACACTCTACCTATAAGTTTCAGGACGATTGGTGCAAAATTGTGGCCTGTAGAGCGGGGACATACAGACAAACAAACAAACGGAACTGATCAACATACTTGTCGAAATCTCTGATTCCGGCAAGCAATAAACTATAACGCGACAGAAATGGCAAACCGGCCCGCAAAGAGTGCCTGTGGTTACTTATTTTATACGGCGAACGCTATAATTTTTGCAGTCACGGGAAAGCGTGTCTGTCTTTCATACTAAAACGCGTGCATGCATGCGTGATGGCATATGTATATGTGCATGTGGGTTTTAATTTTTTACAAAGTTGCTAAAACTTGTGGGGACGGTGTATGATTAAACAAAAGGGGCCATGGGCAGAAAGGCCATGAAAGGCCAATTCATATGGTGTACAGTTTATGTACCTAAAATGTGTAGTTTTGGAGATATGGTTAAACAATGATAGTAGGTACGGGGTTGCAGTGCAGCGCCCCCTAGCGGTAATTTTCCAAAAACTGAACAATTGCTTTCGAGATATTAGTGTATGACGTAACATGTATCAGTTTCAAAAGGATGCCTGCATATCTGTGGCCTATAGGGCATGTCACCGTGAAATCGCGAAATCTCATTCGACGAGAAACGGTGCGAGATTTTGCAAGATTTTTGGTTGGATCGCCGAGAACTCACCAAGGGCTACAAGATGCGAAAATTTTGACCTCTCTAGCATAAAAACTGACAGAGTTAGAAGCTGAAAACTGCATATTTTCAAAATTCAAAGGTTTTACCCCAAAAATAGAGAAATCTGGCAATAGCGCACTTTGGCGCCTATGCGCAAAAATAAGCCCATGGACCCTAGTTCAAGGTGCTGTGATGGAAATGGCCCAATGTTTAATAGTTCTGGAGGTATAGCACCAAAACAAATTTTCATGTTTTTTCATCTGCAACGCCCCCTGGCGGCCATTTCCAAAATCTGAAAAACCCGTTTCGAGATATTCTTATGTTACATAAAATATCTCAGAATCAGTAAAATTGCTGCAAATTTGAAAAATATCACGAAATTCCATGATTTCTCCCCAAAATTGCGTAACCATGGTAACATCGAAATCAGGCAATTTTGCAGTGTTGGAAGTGGCCATGCAGTGGCAAATAAAACGGGCTACAGATTAGGTGCCTACGGCTATTTTTGACGAAGGTATGAAGAAAAAACCGTTTTTGAGCTTTTTGGTGACCCTGACCTTGACCCTTGACCGATCATGAGCAAAAACAATAGGCTCCGAGAAGAACCGATTATACACTCTACCTATAAGTTTCAGGACGATTGGTGCAAAATTGTGGCCTGTAGAGCGGGGACATACAGACAAACAAACAAACGGAACTGATCAACATACTTGTCGAAATCTCTGATTCCGGCAAGCAATAAACTATAACGCGACAGAAATGGCAAACCGGCCCGCAAAGAGTGCCTGTGGTTACTTATTTTATACGGCGAACGCTATAATTTTTGCAGTCACGGGAAAGCGTGTCTGTCTTTCATACTAAAACGCGTGCATGCATGCGTGATGGCATATGTATATGTGCATGTGGGTTTTAATTTTTTACAAAGTTGCTAAAACTTGTGGGGACGGTGTATGATTAAACAAAAGGGGCCATGGGCAGAAAGGCCATGAAAGGCCAATTCATATGGTGTACAGTTTATGTACCTAAAATGTGTAGTTTTGGAGATATGGTTAAACAATGATAGTAGGTACGGGGTTGCAGTGCAGCGCCCCCTAGCGGTAATTTTCCAAAAACTGAACGATTGCTTTCGAGATATTAGTGTATGACGTAACATGTATCAGTTTCAAAAGGATGCCTGCATATTTGTGGCCTATAGGGCATGTCACCGTGAAATCGCGAAATCTCATTCGACGAGAAACGGTGCGAGATTTTGCAAGATTTTTGGTTGGATCGCCGAGAACTCACCAAGGGCTACAAGATGCGAAAATTTTGACCTCTCTAGCATAAAAACTGACAGAGTTAGAAGCTGAAAACTGCATATTTTCAAAATTCAAAGGTTTTACCCCAAAAATAGAGAAATCTGGCAATAGCGCACTTTGGCGCCTATGCGCAAAAATAAGCCCATGGACCCTAGTTCAAGGTGCTGTGATGGAAATGGCCCAATGTTTAATAGTTCTGGAGGTATAGCACCAAAACAAATTTTCATGTTTTTTCATCTGCAACGCCCCCTGGCGGCCATTTCCAAAATCTGAAAAACCCGTTTCGAGATATTCTTATGTTACATAAAATATCTCAGAATCAGTAAAATTGCTGCAAATTTGAAAAATATCACGAAATTCCATGATTTCTCCCCAAAATTGCGTAACCATGGTAACATCGAAATGAGGCAATTTTGCAGTGTTGGAAGTGGCCATGCAGTGGCAAATAAAACGGGCTACAGATTAGGTGCCTACGGCTATTTTTGACGAAGGTATGAAGAAAAAACCGTTTTTGAGCTTTTTGGTGACCCTGACCTTGACCCTTGACCGATCATGAGCAAAAACAATAGGCTCCGAGAAGAACCGATTATACACTCTACCTATAAGTTTCAGGACGATTGGTGCAAAATTGTGGCCTGTAGAGCGGGGACATACAGACAAACAAACAAACGGAACTGATCAACATACTTGTCGAAATCTCTGATTCCGGCAAGCAATAAACTATAACGCGACAGAAATGGCAAACCGGCCCGCAAAGAGTGCCTGTGGTTACTTATTTTATACGGCGAACGCTATAATTTTTGCAGTCACGGGAAAGCGTGTCTGTCTTTCATACTAAAACGCGTGCATGCATGCGTGATGGCATATGTATATGTGCATGTGGGTTTTAATTTTTTACAAAGTTGCTAAAACTTGTGGGGACGGTGTATGATTAAACAAAAGGGGCCATGGGCAGAAAGGCCATGAAAGGCCAATTCATATGGTGTACAGTTTATGTACCTAAAATGTGTAGTTTTGGAGATATGGTTAAACAATGATAGTAGGTACGGGGTTGCAGTGCAGCGCCCCCTAGCGGTAATTTTCCAAAAACTGAACAATTGCTTTCGAGATATTAGTGTATGACGTAACATGTATCAGTTTCAAAAGGATGCCTGCATATCTGTGGCCTATAGGGCATGTCACCGTGAAATCGCGAAATCTCATTCGACGAGAAACGGTGCGAGATTTTGCAAGATTTTTGGTTGGATCGCCGAGAACTCACCAAGGGCTACAAGATGCGAAAATTTTGACCTCTCTAGCATAAAAACTGACAGAGTTAGAAGCTGAAAACTGCATATTTTCAAAATTCAAAGGTTTTACCCCAAAAATAGAGAAATCTGGCAATAGCGCACTTTGGCGCCTATGCGCAAAAATAAGCCCATGGACCCTAGTTCAAGGTGCTGTGATGGAAATGGCCCAATGTTTAATAGTTCTGGAGGTATAGCACCAAAACAAATTTTCATGTTTTTTCATCTGCAACGCCCCCTGGCGGCCATTTCCAAAATCTGAAAAACCCGTTTCGAGATATTCTTATGTTACATAAAATATCTCAGAATCAGTAAAATTGCTGCAAATTTGAAAAATATCACGAAATTCCATGATTTCTCCCCAAAATTGCGTAACCATGGTAACATCGAAATCAGGCAATTTTGCAGTGTTGGAAGTGGCCATGCAGTGGCAAATAAAACGGGCTACAGATTAGGTGCCTACGGCTATTTTTGACGAAGGTATGAAGAAAAAACCGTTTTTGAGCTTTTTGGTGACCCTGACCTTGACCCTTGACCGATCATGAGCAAAAACAATAGGCTCCGAGAAGAACCGATTATACACTCTACCTATAAGTTTCAGGACGATTGGTGCAAAATTGTGGCCTGTAGAGCGGGGACATACAGACAAACAAACAAACGGAACTGATCAACATACTTGTCGAAATCTCTGATTCCGGCAAGCAATAAACTATAACGCGACAGAAATGGCAAACCGGCCCGCAAAGAGTGCCTGTGGTTACTTATTTTATACGGCGAACGCTATAATTTTTGCAGTCACGGGAAAGCGTGTCTGTCTTTCATACTAAAACGCGTGCATGCATGCGTGATGGCATATGTATATGTGCATGTGGGTTTTAATTTTTTACAAAGTTGCTAAAACTTGTGAAGACGGTGTATGATTAAACAAAAGGGGCCATGGGCAGAAAGGCCATGAAAGGCCAATTCATATGGTGTACAGTTTATGTACCAAAAATGTGTAGTTTTGGAGATATGGTTAAACAATGATAGTAGGTACGGGGTTGCAGTGCAGCGCCCCCTAGCGGTAATTTTCCAAAAACTGAACAATTGCTTTCGAGATATTAGTGTATGACGTAACATGTATCAGTTTCAAATGGATGCCTGCATATCTGTGGCCTATAGGGCATGTCACCGTGAAATCGCGAAATCTCATTCGACGAGAAACGGTGCGAGATTTTGCAAGATTTTTGGTTGGATCGCCGAGAACTCACCAAGGGCTACAAGATGCGAAAATTTTGACCTCTCTAGCATAAAAACTGACAGAGTTAGAAGCTGAAAACTGCATATTTTCAAAATTCAAAGGTTTTACCCCAAAAATAGAGAAATCTGGCAATAGCGCACTTTGGCGCCTATGCGCAAAAATAAGCCCATGGACCCTAGTTCAAGGTGCTGTGATGGAAATGGCCCAATGTTTAATAGTTCTGGAGGTATAGCACCAAAACAAATTTTCATGTTTTTTCATCTGCAACGCCCCCTGGCGGCCATTTCCAAAATCTGAAAAACCCGTTTCGAGATATTCTTATGTTACATAAAATATCTCAGAATCAGTAAAATTGCTGCAAATTTGAAAAATATCACGAAATTCCATGATTTCTCCCCAAAATTGCGTAACCATGGTAACATCGAAATCAGGCAATTTTGCAGTGTTGGAAGTGGCCATGCAGTGGCAAATAAAACGGGCTTCAGATTAGGTGCCTACGGCTATTTTTGACGAAGGTATGAAGAAAAAACCGTTTTTGAGCTTTTTGGTGACCCTGACCTTGACCCTTGACCGATCATGAGCAAAAACAATAGGCTCCGAGAAGAACCGATTATACACTCTACCTATAAGTTTCAGGACGATTGGTGCAAAATTGTGGCCTGTAGAGCGGGGACATACAGACAAACAAACAAACGGAACTGATCAACATACTTGTCGAAATCTCTGATTCCGGCAAGCAACAAACAAACAAACAGACACGACGATTAGCCTATAGTCGCCAGACCTCGGCTGGTGACTATAACAAGGGGGGGGGGGGGTCTGGAAATGTATGCGCAGCACATAATTCAGTGGGAGACCTGGAGCTGGTCGTCAGAGGCAGGATCAGCCTTGGGATCGGTCATGCAGTCAGCAGATGCTTGGAACAACATGAATCCAAAGAAAGACCAGGTTTCTAAATGTATTGTGGCAGTAACAGCTTCATATACCCTGAACATGCGCTGTGGAAGCATCCCACTTGTGACGTCACTCCACTGGAGATTTCCGGTATTAAAATAATCCTGGTAGCATGCCAGCCAATGGAGAACAATTTCTTGTTAAGTGACACAAATGTATTACCAGGTCAGGCCATGCTAAATGAAAGTCTCAAAGAATAATAAGATTTAGTCAGCGAAATGTATTTAATAATAAATGTAGTTAATAATTAATATTGTGTTTATTGTTATCATTATTTAGATTAGTAGACCGGTTTGTTTATGTATCAAGCGAAAGGACTTACTAGGCTACAGTTTGTTATGACTGGCTGACTGGAGATTCTAGAGGTCTAGATTCTTCAAGGAGGCAGAGCTGGTAATTTCCATGGAGAGAAGTCTGCAGAACACTCGTTGACTATATCGACGTTTGCGGCAGGTTTATATAGAGGCCGGCTCTAAGACCGCCGGGAGAGGTTAGTCAGTCTAGAAGACTACAGCCAAACGTGTTGTGAGATGTAGATTTACACCAGATGAGGTACGCTCCATAAGCAACGGTTACGCTATGCTCAACTATTCGCTACACTACCCTCTGCAATAAACCGCGGTTGCCGGTCAGGTTTGGCCACCAGGCGGTGCTGTCTCTGTTGAAATCCCCCTGCCTAATATTTAACCAATCACATTGTGGTTATCACCAGCACACAATCGGATGTTCTACGAGGTACTGGTCACCTTGCACTGCGGTGGAAAGCGCTTGGTAGCACTGGGTTTTTTTCCAGCCTCCGTTGGAATACACTCGTCAACTTTCAACATTGTCTCTATACTGACTTGCTGGTGTGGCCTGAGGTCATTTATCCCCCACTGTCTGCATATTTCCTTTCTTGCAGTGCTACACGAGCTTGTTTAAACGCAGAGCCGATCAGATTTTAGTTTATCCAGCGCAAACTGACTAGGTGTTTGGCACCTTGCCAAACCTGAAGAATCCTGCTATTTCTCACAGCGTGTAAGTGGAAAGTCAACAGGAGCGTACAGACGAGGTGTTATTTCAAGTATTGCGTTAGGACGAGTATGGGTCCTAGGAGGCAATAGTTTTGTGGACTTAGTATTTGTGAAGTTAGAGCCAACAAACGATGGGCGAAAGCAAAAGAACTGTTGAAGAAATGTATTGTGAGATTGGTGCCAGTGTACGGCGATGAAGGCCAATTCTATGACGTGATAAGAAAAAAAACTGGTTTTTTTAACCCCTAAACCTTGAGTGACTTTTTCTTGATTTTTGGGTGAAAGTTCCCTGGAAATATATGTCTGCTGCCATGTAGTGTTACACTGAGTCCGATTCCCTACTGTCATCCCAATGTAGTCGTGGTGTCTCCTGCTTTCAGGCTCAAGCTCTCGAATCAACTTATTATAAACTTTGTGCTTCTCCGCTCCAGTTTACGATTGAACCAAAACTTTGCTGCCTGTGTTGTTTGTACATCATGTACTGCAAAATGATAGGACCGAGTCTGTTTTTACAAGCGGAGAGGCAACTATGTACAGTCTGTCGCCCGATAAATGATGCAACTATAAGGAGACGGAATATATGAAATCTCGTCCTTGGCCTTAGGAAGAAGACGGCCAGGTTTAATATGCATATAAATGCAGATGTCGCCCGGGTACCAGGTACCTGTCATTGGGAATGACGCAAAATAATAATGTGTTATTTCCGTGCGCTGAAAAAAATGGAGTTTAATGTTTCTCTTCGCTCTTTACACAGTGCTTTACCTCTAGGCGTACTACCTTTATCCCAAGCGCTACTTGTTTTGGCCTGGCTTTCTGGGGCCCTACTTGAGAGGAGAGCTTTGTATGTTGGGCCAATCAGATGAGACCCGGTGCTTGAAGTAACATCCTCTATGACTGGCTGAAATGGTCACATGATTGATAAATAGCAAATATAAAGTCTGTTGGCAAAATCTTTTTAGGGGTTGAAGAGGAAATTGTGTATGAGCTAGACCACAAACTGATTCCATAAATATCTGTGGTCCTCTCGACTGCGTGTAAACAATGCACGATATGCAATACACAACTGATGCGACAAGGAATCTACATAATAATCATGACGTTTTGCCAGCAAAACGGTTTACCAGCCAAGCGAAGAATAAACCTATCCAATGTTGTTACGTTTCGCTTTGAGTGACAGCTCATTGCCCCGGCAACCGTTTGAATAGGCCATAGGCTCCGAGAATGGCCCGACTCGAGGCTTGCACGTCCGTGTGCACATTGGCTGCCCGGCCGGTAAGTACGCTCTTTATACAGCGCTTTAACTATAGGCCTACTCCCTATATCGTAAGCGCTGTTTGTTATGACCCCATATCCTGAATTGCTACTCCAGAGTGGAGCACTGTATTTTTGTCCAATCAGATGAGACCTTCTGTCTGCTGGAAGACACAGCCAAGCGCAGAATACACGGAGCCAATCATGTTCATTTTGTTATGAGTGACAGCTTATCGCCCCAGTTGCCATCTGAACAGGCCACAGGCTCAGAGAGAATTGCCCCAGACGTGGTTTGCTTTGGGCCTTGGGCACATAGGATCCCCGGCCGGTCAGCTGTAATTCAAACGAAACGTAACAACAAAGGCTGCGTGCACACCTCGCTGGCTGGTTTCAGTTCAAGAGACAACAGATACATGGCTACGCTAACACAGTCATAATGTCATAATCGAATCGGTCGATGATGCGAGAATAAGGAGAAGGAGCAATTAAAATTCGACCGTAAACTCTCAACAAGCGGCGCTTTAAGCGCAGGTATTGGCGAAGCCAGAATGCCTGTCGAGTGTTTGTTTATTAGGATCTGGTTGGCTGCTTGTCACATCATACGCACGTTTTTTTTTTCAGCGGACAACGAACCGCCATCTGGTGTCTAAATATATCATAAACGGTCAAAGCTGGCAGCGTGAAAATCAGTTGCTTCTTTAGAAGCGCAAGATTTCCGCTGCCTCGGGAGCATAGCCGGCGAGCTGTAATTCAAACATGGGCTCCGTGCACATCTCGCTGGCCTTCCCGTTTTGCTGGCAGCGGATACATGGCTTAGCTAACATAGTTGTCATGTCATAATCGGTCAATGATACGAGAACGCAGAGGGAGCAATTAAAATTCCACTACTTTTTACTAAGAGCATCCATAAAACTGTTATCAAGCGGCGCTTGAAGCGCAGCCATGGGCGGAGCCATGATTTCTGTCGAGTGTTTGTTAACTAGAATTTGGTTTGTGCTAGTCAAACGATACGCACGTTTTCCAGCAGAAGACGACCCACCACCTGGTGTCTAAGTGTATCATAAACGGTCAAACCAGGCAGCGGAAAAATCAGTAGCTTCTTTAGAAGCGTAAGGTTTCCGCAGCCTCTGGAGCGTAACGTTACTTGCAGCTGTTCAGAAAGCTACAACCTGACAGTCGAAATCATGGATTAGTTATTGAGACACCTTTGATTTGAAACCCCGTTGATTAAATGTTGTCAGGCACTGTATAATAATATAAGTTTTTCTTCTTAACAATGGCTGTGGAAAAACTGTATCTTGGCCATTAGGAACACTTGCATAAAGGCACTCTTGTTCAACTTATGAATAATTACAACAGAGATTAGCAGTGCAGAATGTGCAAGGTTGATATCTGTTCATTTGATCAAAATTATTTCAAATTGCTTTACATTTTATATTTACTCTTAACCTTAGAATTATCTTAAATCTCTGAGAGAACGATCAGTGGCCTTTAAATTGAATGTACACTGAATAAAATGAAATCACCATTTGGTAAGGATAATTTACAGTTATAACGCTTTGTCAGGCCCCCCCCCCCCCCGCTCTTAACCAACAACCTTTTCAGCGATCCCGTGAGCTTATGCGATGGTGCGGCGTCGTCCGTCGTGCGTCGTCTGTCGTGCGTCGTCTGTACGTTAACAATAGCTATCTCAAAAAACGGCAGAAGCTAGCATCACCAATTTTTTTTGCAAAAAATCAGTCATCTGAAAAACTCAATCGGAATTTGTTTATTTTTTTCTAACTGCATCTTTAGCGAACCTGTGAGCTTATGCGATGGTGCGGCGTCGTCCGTCATGCGTCGTCTGTCGTGCGTTGTCCGTACGTTAACCATAGCTATCTCAAAAACTGCAGGAGTTAGCATCACCAATTTTTTGCAAATAATCAGTCATCCAAAAAAACTATATCGGATTTTGTTTATTGCTTGCCGGAATCAAAGATTTCGGCAAGCATATTGGTCAGTTGCGTATGTCTGTTTGTCTGTTTGTCTGTTTGTCTGTTTGTTTGTCATCACTCTCCTGGCCACAATTTTGCCACAATCACCTTGAAACTTACAGGGATAATGGAAAACAAAATTTCTAGGTGCCCTATTGTTTTTGGTTAATATAGGTCAATGATTAAGGTCAAGGTCATCGAAAAACCTCGAAATTTTATTTTCCTCATAACTTAGTCAAAAATGGTCGTATCAACCTCATTCTAAGATCATTATGTCCGTCTTTCCTTTCCCCATATCATGGTATGATCAAGTTTTGTTGACTTTGTGTCACCTTGTCAGTATGTCTGTCTGTTCCTCTGTTGTTGTCAATTTTGACAACGGCCTTGATGTTCTGTCTGACATTTAGTACAGTACAGGCCACAATTTTGCAGCAATCACCTTGAAACTTTCAGAGATGATGGAGAATTAAATTTATAGGTGCCCTATTGTTTTTGGTCAAAATAGGACAAAGGTCAAGGTCAAGGTCATTCTTCATATCTTTGTGACTATTAGTCGTATCTACTTCAACGATAGCTCATTTTATTTGTCATTCTAAGGCCTGTCATCTGGTGTGTAGCTGATTCAAATTTGCCGTAACCATGGTTACAAATTTGGGGGGAAAATCATGATATTCGAAAATAAGGGGTCTTATTTTTCTAACTTTGTCAATTTTAAAGCTAGAATGATCTAGTTTTTTGCAACAAGTAGCATTCAACTAGTACTACAAGATTTTATTACAAGTCTTGCAGTATCTCGTAAAATATCTCGTGAATAGAGATATTTCGAGATTTCATTCATCTTGCGCCAAAGGCCACATTATTGCAGGAATCTTTTTGAAACTGACATATTATAAGTCCTACACTAGTATCTCGCAATTTTTTTTTTTTTCATTTTTTGAATAGGGCCGCTAGGGGGCGCTGGATGCGAACCTCCCGAACATATCATATTTTGGCCATATCTCCAAAATTATAAGCCTCAATTACATAAACTATAGCTTATTTTCTTCCTCTGGGTCTTCTCCATAACCTAGTGTAGTCATCTGGTCACACTTTTGTGACACTTTGTTAGTGTGTCTGTCTGTTTGTCAGTTGTCCTCAAATTCGCCTGCTTGCTCTTGCGTCTCACATATAGCATTCTACAGGCCACAGTTTGAAAAGAATCCTTTTGAAACTATAACATCTTAAGTCTTACACTAATATCTCGAGACCAATTTTTCATTTTCCGGATATGGCCGCTAGGGGGCGCTGAACTCGAACCTCTCCCAACATATCATGCTTTGGCAATATCTCCAAAACTATAAACCTCAGTAACATAAACTGTAGCTTTTTTCTTCCTTTGGGTCTTCTCCATAACCTGGAGTAGTCATCTGGACTCAATCTTGAATCACTTCGTCAGTGTTTTCGTCTGTTTGTCAGTTGTCCTCAAATTCGCCTGCTTGTTGGTTTTTGCGTCTCACATATAGCATTCTATAGGCCACAGTTTTGACGGAATCCTTTTGAAACTATTACATCTTATGTCTTACACTAATTTCTAAAAATAAATTTTTCATTTTCCTGATATGGCCGCTAGTGGGCGCTGCACACGACCCTCACACACATACCATTGTATTGGCCATATCTCTAACCCAAAGCCTCAGTTACATAAGCTATAGCTTATTTTCTTCCTTTGAGTCTTCTCCATAACCTGATTAAGGCATATGGTTTCAATCTTCTGTCACTTTGTCAGTGTGTCCATCTGTTTGTCCGTTATCCTCAAAGTCGCCTGCTTGGTGGTTCTTACGCCTTACATATAGCATTCTACAGGCCACAGCTTTGACGGAATCCTTTTGAAACTGGGACATCTCATGTCATATACTAATAATACGAAACGCATTTGTCGTCTTCGGAATATGTCTGCTAGAGGGCGCTACAGTTGAGCCTCCCAAGTATATCATTAATTCGCCATACCTCCAAAACTATAAATCTAAATTACATAAATTATAACTCATTTTCTTCCTTTGAATCTTCTCAATCACCAGGTTATGTCATCTGGTGTCAATCTTGTCTCACAAAGTCAGTATGTCTGTCTGTTCGTCTTTTATTGTCAGCTTTGCCTGCTTGCCTGTTCTTTTGTCTCATATGACATTCTACGGGCCACATATTCTCAGCAATGTCCCTGAGAGTCATTCCATTAATAGAAAACCGACAATATGTTCTGTCTGTCCGTCTGTGTTTCACTTCCGATTTCCGGCAAGCGTTCGACCTATGGTCGTCTAGTTTTTTTTCTAACTGCATTTTCTTAGATTATATAGGGAAAAAGCTAAAAAAGCTTTTAAAATCTTCTTCTCCGAAACTGTTCACCCAAATTGTCCAATATTTCACAGAAATGATCCCTGGAACAATCTCTCTCAAGTTTTTCGAATGGTTCCATTTAGGAGATTTTTGGCCGAGATACAGGAGGTTGAACTTTGTTAACTGTGCAAAAAAGCATATTAAAATCGGAATCTCAGAAACGGCTGTATCTATCATCACCAAATTTTATGCCAATGTTGGTCACATAGGTCATATCTGAAATTGAGGTATTGGTGGCGCCACCTGCATCGGCCTTTTTTGTACGGGGGTCATCAGTGCCTGTATCACACTGAGGGTTACAAAAACTTCTTCTGTGAAACCATATGGCCAAGATGTTTAATATCGCTCAGAAATGATCCTAGGGTAGTGTTTTCTGAAGTTTGTTCAAATGGTCTCTTTTCAGTGACTTTTGGCTAAGTTATGGGAAGCTGAATTTAGTCATGTCTCATAACATCCCATTTTAGCTCAGTGGCTACGAGGATCTTCTTCTCAAAAACCACTGGGCCAAATTCTTTATTCTCACACATTAATTATCCTCAGATGTTGATAATTCAAGTTTGTTCAAATGGTTTTGGTTCAGTGCTTTTTGGCTGAGTTACGGGAAGCTGAACTAAGCCAGTTTGCTGTATCGTCCTATATGAGTTATAAACCTGCAAAACGTTTTTCGACTGATGCCACTGAAGCCAGTTTGTGAAATATTTTACAAGAATAATTCCTACAATAATTCTTATAATAATTGTCATTAATGGTTCTACATGAATGATTTTTGGCTGAATTATGGAGATTGAATGGAGTCATTTTACCATATATGTTAGCTGTGTGATGCAGTTACATCTAGCCTGGCACCAGTTTATCAGCATCTATTACATCATGCCACTAGACATTTAGATTTCAGGTTATCTTTGGTTAATATTGACAAGAAAGTTTTTTTAAAAGCTTTTAAAAATTTAGATTTATGATTTAAGTTATTCATCATACCAGGCAATGTTACAATCATGGATATTCAGCTCTCTGTGGCTATATAAAGACAACTGTACGTGGATTATAAATTATTGGTATCCCTACTCAACTTAATTCAAGAATTTGCCATCAATTAGATATATCTGTATTTTAATTTTGCATTCAGTATGCATCCATAATAATTTTACATATATTCCTGATTTCTTTTTTTTATAAAAAGTCAGCTGAAAAGCATTATGTATTGGGAAAATAAATTTTATAGTTATTTCAAGTAGGGACCACTTTTGTGTTCAGATGGCAGCACTTGGTTTACCATTGGCAGATTGCCAGTGCCTTGATGTTGGCCATTAGCCAAGATGATGTCAGCTCAATAAATAGTTTTGGCACAGTGCCAGGATTGGAAGAAGTGCAGCCAGGTATAGGTCAAGAGTTCACCCAGTGCAGTACCTGCATTCTATTTATAGCTTTGGCAGACTGCTCACTGCATCATATATGGCACCAAAGTTCAGCCTGAATCTATTTATAGCTTTGGCCGACTGCAAACTGTGCCAGATTATGCTACAGGTCAAGAGTTCACTCAGTGCAGCCAGGTACATGTCAAAAGTTCACTCAGTCTAGCCAGGTGCAGGTCAAGGGTTCACTCAGTGAAGTAGCTTGAGGCAGCAATTTGTCACAGGTCACTCGGCGGCAACTGCCTTACTTACCTAAGCCTTGTCAGCCCAGTGCATCAAACTCTGGGGAAGTTTGATGTATTGGACTGATATTTTGACCTGTCTATGCGTCTTTGATGGTATTCTCATTTACAAGACAGGTGGTGCCACGATCATTGACTTTTGCAAAGTGTATGTGCCTGCTTATTTCTACAGAGGAATTTGATATATCAGCCTGAAATTGGGCATATTTATACATATCGAATAGCTTTGTCATATACAAGACTGGTGGTGCCACCTACAATAATTTTTGCACAATGTGTGTCCCTGCTTATTTCTCAGGAGGGGTTTGATATATCAGTCTGAAAATTGGCATATGTGTATATCTCTGAAAGCTTCGTTGTATACAAGACTGGTGGTGCCAACTACAATCGTTTTTGTGTTGTGTGCACCCATGCCAGAATTTCAGCAGTGATGTTTGTGTAATTGTTTCTTATTCAAAATGATTAGTACTTGCATTGTTCAGACACATGAAAAGTAATGGTCCAGCATTGAAGCATTATACCTGGTGTATTTCCGAATGCACAGGTTTGCATTAGGCGTGTAGGCCTTGTCTTAGATTTTATAGGGAAAAAGCTAAAAAAGCTTTAAAAATCTTCTTCTCCGAAATTGACCAGGCAAATTGTCCAATATTTCACAGAAATGATCCCTTGAACAATCTCTCTCAAGTTTGGTCGAATGGATCCATTTCGGAGATTTTTGGCTGAGTTACAGGAGGTTGAACTTAGTCATCTGTCAAAAAGAGCACACTAAAATTAAAATCTCAGAAACGGCTAGAGCTATAATCACCAAATTTTATACCAATGTTTGTCACATATGTCATATCTGAAATTGAGGTATTGGTGGCGCCACCTATATTGATGTGTTTTTTACAAGCTAAAATGTAATTTTAAACTCTTTTAGCTTATACACTGATTTATGATGAAACTGTTAAGCTGATTCGTTTAAACTTTACAAGAATTATTCTATGGTAGGGTTCTGTCACTTTTATAAGAATAGATTGGGTAAATACAGCTTTAAAAAAGCATTGTAGCCAAATAAAAAAGGCTTTCTGTGTTTGAAAACAGATTTGACAAGATGCCGAGTTTCAGCAGCCAAGTCAAGAGGTCACTCAGGTACTCAGGTACAAACAGGTGGGGTCCAGACATCACCATGGCAACTGACCTGGCTCTGGCGGGGATACAGCGTCTAGACGTCTAGACACAATGTCTAGATGCAGAATTCCCAGATTATTGGAACTATATCTTTCAACTGTTTGAAAAATCTTGGTTTGCATTTTTACCGAATCAGGTTTATCATCAGGTCACATGTGAACTGCTGCGACCTCATTTTTGGTTGACCTTTGACCTTTCCTCGCTGCCCAGCGTCCATTTGTGTGTCTGTTTCCACACATAAATCCACATATCTCGGGAACCGTTTGACCGACCAGGCTAAACATTTTGCACAAATGTAGCCCTTTGATAGCTTTATAACTTACACTAACAAGTGATCCATGGGTCATGACGCTCAGCTGCCAAGCATGACCTGCGACATCATGGGCTGCAATTCACAACTTCTAGTAAAATTGTTGCAGAACCTATATGTCAATTTTGTTTAAACTTTCTACACTGCCATAAATTCTTATCATATATGTCTGGTTAAAACATAGTGAATGATGGTCTGAGGCAAAATGTATGGTTGTTGAGCTATCAGGAACTAATCCCACAGCTTGCTCGATACCTGTCAGTCTCAAAAGGAATACCACACAGGCCACATATAAGATCAAAATATAACAAAAGATCAAGGAAATCCATGCAAGAATTATTGTGAAACGGGTGCTTCCATATTAATTTTTATTCAATAAAAGCCAACTGTACTGAGCTTTCATAAATGATGGTCATATTTATTAAGAAATCTTTGACCCAATGCAAGATTACATTAATATACATCCCACTGCATTCACGTTAATAGTTCTTGAGATAATATGTTCTAAAGGAATTTAAAGATGGCGTCCTGGTGGCCATATTGGATTTCTGACAGGTCGGAAATTGAACAACAAACATCCTCTAAAAGGGACCAAACATCATAAAAAAATCACAGAAACTGTCCTGGCAAAAGGATTTCTAAAATGGCTACCTGGCAGACATAATGGGTCTCTGACAATTCACACATCCTCCAATAAGACACTAAACTTGTAGCAATTGCTTCAAAGAATGTAACAGTTATGAATGTCCAAAACAATTCAAAAGGCATGATCAGGTCGGAGAGCTCTCGTACCAGATTTATGAACATGCAAATGTAAAAAGTTCAAGTCCAATTTGTTTTAATTATCAGCTTGCTATTCAATGGGGTCAGCAGGGCAGGTAAACTGCAAAACCTAAAAGAAAAGAAATGCAGAAAGCATCACTAAGAGTCTTGTAATCAAATAAAGCCATCCTAAAGCCAGGTACAGACCCACATATTATCAGAATAAACACTTGCTGGTATATCTGATGATTTGTATAATAATATTCAGATATCTAGAAAACTAAGTTTATTGCTATGATTCCATGATATAAACTGCAAAATTTTCCCATCATTTTATAAATCAGTAGCTAAACTTAACACTTAACTCTCATAGTCTTAATGCCTGGCCACAGCATTCCGGCAACAGTGTTTTTGTTATGCACTAATGATATATCCTTATCACTCCATGAGCTGATACAAAAGGGAGTCATATATCACAAGTGTCACTGACAATTATGGGCACATAGTGAGATGTACCAGTTGTAAGTGCCATATGGTTATATATACAAGAAAACAAGAAAAATAGAGAGGGTCTACAAAATAAGTTATTGTGAACATCCCTGACCTATGACCTTGGCCTTTTGCCAACATATCAACTGGATTCTTTCTAAATGATGGGTAACTACTAACCACTTACATCTGGCCGGGTGTAATTACTTGGCAACCAATGAGTGAATAACTCAGACCTGCAACTTTAACCTCCTGACCAGCTGACCTCAAAATCAATTAGTTATTTCTTCATGCAAAAAGACCCATAAATATGAAGTTTGAATCAAATTCAGTGATGCATAGATATGGCATATGTGAAAGACTGAAGGTTTGGGTTGAACAGTTTAACTTGAAATATGTTCACAATCATTTAGAACAATATCGTGACCTTGACCTTTGACCTTTTGAACTCAGCATCAATAGGCTTCTTCTCCTATTGGTAGGTAAGCCATATATGACAGATGGAAAGTATAGATTGAAAAGTTTGCTGAAAATGACTCCACGCAAGAAGAGGGTGCTGTGAACTTGACTTTTGACCTCAAAATCAACAGGTCTTTTCCCCTGTTGGCAGAGAAGCGATATCCGTGCTGAAAGGTTTGGAATGAAAGGTCTAGCTTGAAATGTGTCCACAACCTTTTCAAAGAAGTGGATCCTGTGACCCTGACCTTTGACCTTGTGACCTTAACATCTATAGGATTCTTCTCCCACTTAGTAGGTGAGCTATATGTGAAAGATCAAAGAATTGGGATGAACGGTTTGGCTTAAAATGCATCCTGAGGCTTTTCAAAGAAGTTGGTTCTGTGACCTTGACCTTTGACCTTGTGACCTAAAAATAATTATGGTTCTTCCCCTGTTGGTAGGTGAGCTGTATGTGAAAGATGGAAGGTTTGGGATGAAAATTTTGGCTAAAAGAATTATTTCTGGGGGGTGCAAACACACCCCATAACTTCGAGAATATAGGTCGCAGTGACCTAATTTCAGGTTTGCAAGGAGATCTTTTTAGAACCTCTAAGACTGCATAGGGTTCATGGCCCTAGCCCCTATGGTTACGATTTGTGCCCTGCTAACGGACGGACGGACAGACGGAAGGACGCCGGACAAAGACCCATCGCTATAGCCCAGCATGACTGAAAGTCAGCTGAGCTAAAAATGGTGGCGCCACCTGCAACCATTTTTGCACAGCGTCCATCTGTTCATCTGCCTTGGGATAAAATCACTCATATCTCAGAAGTGGTTTGACTTATCCACCTGACATTTTGCAGGTTTATACATCCTGGACAGCTTTCTCGATTTTATGACAGGTGGCGCCACCTACATTCAGGTTTACTCTGCAGACATCCAAGCTCATATCTCGGGAACCGTTTGACCGATTGGGCCAAAATTTGCTTGTGTATAGATCTCACATAGCTCTTCATCATAGGCAAAACTGGTGGCGCCACCTGCAACCACTTATGCACAGCGTCCATCTGTTCATCTGCCTTGGGATAAAATCACTCATATCTCAGCAGTGGTTTGATTTAAATTTTGCAGGTTTATATATCCTGGACAATTTTCTCGATTTTATGACAGGTGGCACAACCTTTATTCACGTTTAAGCTGCAGACATTCATGCTAATATGCAACACACCTCACTCTATTCCCCTTGCCACTTTACCCATGCCTCACTTCACCCGTCCCACTCTGATATCTGCGGATACACACAGTCGCTTGTCGACTACCCATATTCTGGTTTTAAAATGTCCTAGTCTAAAACTTGCAGGTCGGAAACGTCCATTTTGCTGAAATCATAATGACTAAGGTAGATATGCAGGACTTAAGAGGATCAATATTAAATTTAAATAATAAAACTCCATTCATACTCCTCAACTTTGCACAGGTTCGCATTAGGCCTGAAGGCCTTGTTTTTAGGACAAATCTTATGCATGACGGTTTTTTTTTTGGTCAGAACAACGACCTTTTTTTAGACAGTTTTTATCCATGACACTTGTTGACCCCTCCCTGCAAAAAATCTTGGATCCGCGCCTGTTTGTGGAGATTTATGTGACGCGGTTAAGAGAATCTACAAGTCAATATCGGGTGTCTTAATACCATATCGACTCTAAAGGCTCTGGCAACATTGCAACATATGTATGGAGTCATTATTCGTGACGGAGCCTGGGATATTCAGCTGCGAAGACAAAAGCTAATAAGTTAAGACAACAAATAAAAGTACTCCATTGTATAAAATGCTTTGGCTTCAATGTGATGGAGAAATGCTGATTTTTTTACTTTGTTGAAGTACTCGACAACACAATTGAAAGTCTGTGTAGATCAATTATGAGTACCGTTTTAAATACTTTACCAATAATTAAAAAAAGCACATATACGACAATGTAACATGATGTTCAGCAATCCTCTATTTGATGCAGTCAGTCCTTTACCAGTGAACCCAGCCTCAGAGCTGCTTTAACAATACGTTCCCCATCAATTTGCCGGTAGAGATAAAAATATATCAGTGAAACATTGGTGTTGTCTTGCCACGTTTTACAAACAACCGTATCACCATAATTACATTCAGAGATGAAGTCCATGAAAAAAAAATCCGTCATGTAGACCCCAATGTTTTCAATACCTATGTAGAAGCCATGCTGACAAGCTCTATGAGCAGTGTCAATACAGAAACGAGCATAGTTGGAATTGTTAACGTGTCCTAAGATATCTCTTTCACTGTATAACACAGGCAGACTGTGGCTGAAAACCTTCTCGGGGATATCGGGGATCGCCACAGATCGGGGCCTTTCAGACACATCTATACCTGGTAGTAGCCGCTCCTTTATGTGCTCAGGTATAGGCTCTGGCCTTCCCGATTTTAGGTCAACCAGAACATATACGTTATCACAAACAATCAAATCTTCAGCGTGCTCCAAATCCGTCACGATCTGCCGCCAAATATAAGACGTTCTTCCAGCATACGGTATTGAATGATTGATGATCAGAGGCGTTTGAACCGAGTTCAGAAGTCCCTGTCTGACATGGTTGTAGTAATTCTCCAGACATCTGTAGGCCTTGATGAAGGTGGTCTTGGCATATGCCGTGCTGTTAGGCCTGCATGTACAGACGTAGCGGTCTGCCCAATCCTCGCGCCGCCACAGTTTGGAACGATTACGTTCGGCCAGTCGACACAGCTGAAATGCATTTGGAGGCTCTGAAAGAACAACACATCAGTCCAGCATTACCAAAACAAAAAATCCAAAGCTTTACATAAAATTCATCCGTTGTCTCAAGTGAGCATGAAATCACCTGGTTCTTGGGGGTTTAGGTCATTCTTAGTTTGATAGAAGATGTAAATGAGAAATGGAGGCCTACTGAAAAAAAGACATTAATTTGCCATGTATTCGAATAGAACGGTTCGTTTTACGTTCTAATATAACGTTTAGGTAACCTTTATCTATATATCTTCTATGTATCAAATGACCATATCAATCAGTTACTCGAAAGGGCCGACTCCAAACATATTCTCAGTCTTCCTAGTAAATCATGTAATCATAACGCGCTGTATCTGCAGATTGTTATTTTTTTATTCATTTTAATTAATATAAACTTTTATGAATTAACAAATCTTTCAGTGAAATGTTCTTACGAGTTAAACATTTCAGGTAATCAGAAATGTTCCTCTTTTAATCCTGTTTTGAAAAGTTAAAGGTCGATGTTGAGCGCAAATCACTTTTTATCACTTAGTTGTGTTTATATATTCTTTGCTGTGTATTGTCAGTTATATTATAGTCCTACAAACTATTCCAAGCGATTCTACATAATTTCTTTCAAACGTATTTTAAGAATTTCAGATTATTTGTCTTGACTACATGACCAGACATTAGCTTATAGGACGCAATTGTATTCTATCGCTCTTGCAAGACAAGTCTGCACGTTCGCAAATATATAAATGTGTGGCAAAGTCGATCTGGATGCAACCGGAAAATAGCGGCCGGGTGTTATTCTTTATTCAGAAAACAAGCCACGACGCTCAGCAGACTGCAAGGAGCCTTGAGCAAAGGTAAAACGACTCCCAGAGTTCTCAAAATCATGAATTTTGTCAATAGACCTTAGACATAGGTTACATTGACCTTATTCTACAGCTGCTACCATCCATGCCTATCTGACTAATAGTGTTCAAATCATGATATTTCACACAGCTTGCAGAAAATAAGTCAAAGTGACATTATTTCTGGTTTCCATGCATGAGGATTCTAGGCCTAATGGAAATAATTTGAAATCTCCCCTAATTCCAAAAATATAGGCCACTATGCCCTAATATAAGGTTTCCAAGGATATTTGACTAAGAACTCCTTGATGTAAAGTTAGAAGTTTCTGGGTCTAACATTTTCGGTTTGTGCCCTAAAAACAGTAAGACCGCTTCAATTGAAGTTCTCGAAAATAGAGAAAAGAATGTGTAAAAATTCGAAAACATAAGGTGGCCCCACGAGTCTGCTTGAACTGATGTTACACTCCATGATCAATATGCATGGAAAAGATTAAGGTCATCAGTGCATTAGTTTTTCAGATACTGGAGCTTTTGTATCAACTTTTTAATTATTCGGGGGGGGGGGGGGGGGGAGGGCATATTCACGAGCCCCATAGCTCAGAGGATATTGCTAACAGAGACCTTATTTTAGGTTTCCAAGGAGATTTCTTATGGACCTCCTTGGATGAAAAGTAAGAAGTTTCATGATCCAACGGTTACGATTTGTGACCTGTTGCCGGCCGGGAAGACGACAGACAAAGGAAAACCGCTTTAGCTCAGATGACCTACAGTAAGCTAATCTAAAAATGACGCTGCAATAAACGATATTAAACAAGTGACTCATGAGTCATGACGCTCAGCTGACAGATGGGTTTGTGTCCTTATTAAAGGTTACCATGGAGAATTATCCAGGACCTACCTGGATATTAAATCCAACGATTACGATTCATGCCCTGTTGTACGTCCCCGTTTCAGGGGTTGCCACTATTGCTGTAATTTGGCTGTCTCCTTAAACCACCAGTCATTACCACCTGACAGAAATAGTCATGATCAATAAGAATTCAAGGTTTCAGGATACTAGAGGAACCTTGAGCTGGGAAACGACTGACACAACTGCTGATGTTCTTAAAAATACCGATGAAAATACGCAATATGAAAATAATACAAGTAAAGGCACATAAAATACCAAAAAAAATGCAACGCATGGGTTATGACAATTAATCCATGCGTTAATTTTTCTGATACTGGAGCTTTTGTATCACCTTTTCAATTACTCTGGGGTGCATAAACAGGGCCATTAACACTAGAGAATATATGCCCCAATGATTTATTTAAGAGATTCAAGGATGTATTTCATCAGCCTCTCAGGATGATGTCAAGTAAGAAGCTTCTAGGTC
Organism: Sipunculus nudus; assembly: GCA_026874595.1. Taxonomy (NCBI): domain Eukaryota; kingdom Metazoa; phylum Annelida; class Sipuncula; order Golfingiida; family Sipunculidae; genus Sipunculus; species Sipunculus nudus. The sequence goes on from CM049312.1 coordinate 53,369,798, forward strand.
CAATGGTTATGAGTTGTGCCTTCTAAACGGACGTGAGGCCGGATTGGTCGAACAATCTAGAACTATCAAATCCATATTGAATATTTTACCTAACTGAAATATATTTCAATTTCTTGTTGCTAATAATATTCTTTCAATGTGGTTTAAGTATTAATATACTGATCTTAATTACCGATTCGATTGAAATGCTACTGTTCTTTGAGATGGACTGTTCGGGTTGTTATCGTATTGTAAGTATTAAGTCCTGGTTTTATTCGCACCTGGCGGACAAAAATGGTCATGGGTTTGTAAATTCACACTTATTGGACTGGCAGGTTTGTGCAGATACTGGAGTTGCTAGAGGTGTAATTCTAATTCTGCTCATTCTGTTTTAGCCCGGTTGACAATCATCATAGCGGTATAGCGCACATTAGTTCGACCGACATAGCAACTAAGCTTCAACTGCGTTCATGCAGTCAAGTTGTCTAGACATTACTGAGCTCATAGGACGATATCATAGATCATCAAACGTGGAGACTGCATCCGTTGATTGAAACAAGGCTTGCTATTTACCAAGAAGTTTTAGCATGCACACATGTAGGTTAAATCTTCTTGTTTTAACCAAGCATCTTTGAGAATCAAACTATATTTTAATGTAAAAGGATGCTAACGCCTCTTTTACTTCGCCTTGGATTTGGACAAGTGTCTTCATGTAATATACACTTGACCAATAATCCACAACTGCGTTGACTCGGGACTGTTTGGGCAAATACGCCTTTACACCCTTTCACCCGACTTTATCTTCCTGTTTCATGATATATGGGATTTCAATCAGACAACTTGGCCGTGAAAAGGCAATCCTGGATCGCCTTAGTCGAGCAAATGCAAATAAGTATCCCTGTTGCGGGAAGAAAGTTGTTATCGAGGACAGAGTTGTCATAAATTATAATACTATAATCCATAGAAAATGTTCAAAACGAAAAACACAATATAGCTAACTTTTGTTTTATTGAAAAAAATGTCTAAATTTCCTTGAGTGCAAAACTGTAGAAAAAAAGTCATATGTTTTATATGATGTGATAAATCAAGTACGTTAAAGATACGGCTTGATGGACACATCATGGAATAATTATATCACAGATGACTCTCCTGGCCAAATCTACGACATTTGCCGTCAAATTTCACCCATGTCTTGAAAGCAATAATATTTTCTTTAGCCTTCTTTATCCTGACATATATGAGTGTGGGGTCACGCTGGTCCTCCCATGTCTCACACAGCAGTTCCTCCCTCATCCGACACTCTGCTTCAAACATAACCCCGAATTCCTTCATCTTATAATCCCCGACAAGACCTTGAAGGGCGGAGTAAAAACCAGTATCCATCGCAACTGCTATACAGTCCAGACAATACTTGGGATAAATGCCATTAGTGGCATGATGATTGTTATCACAGTCAGAGTACGCCACTTCCGTTTTCCATGTGTACACTCTGTCCACAGGCTCGGGGATATCAGGAATATTAAAAGATTTTCTAGCATTATTAGACGCATACTTTTTTCTGATCGCTTCTGGAATGGGTATCGGTCGCCTTGTGCGAAGGTCAACATTAATGTATAACTGTTGACACTCAAGCAATTCCTTGCCTGTGAGGCCATCACGCAGAATACTTCTCCAGATATAGGACGTCCTGCCGAGTGACGGCACATCATGATCCACGAGAAAAGGATGATGTGCCAGTAGTCTGTCTCTGCGATCACTCAGGAAACAGTAGAATTCCGGGAATATAGTAAACCTTCCCGCTTTGACCCATGTGTCTGTGGGCCCGGGACTAGCTTCATCTATCTGGCATTGCACCCAATCTTTCCGTTCAAACAATTTGCCGCGGGCCTGTTCCAACTTCCGCGCTACATGGAACAAAGTTGGATTGTCTGAAATAGATTCAATCATATAACTAAGAGAATTTATACATGATGCGAAGCGCCACTAATAAATCCTAGCCAATGTGCACATATGAGCGACAGGCAGGAACATATGAATAAGTAAAAGTGACAAAATGTCATCCGATAATTAATTGCATAATACGCAAACACAAAAAGGAATCCACATATCGACGTCTTATTGGGATATATCATGGGATGTGAACGTCAAGTGCAAGATGAATCAATTCTCTAGATAAGGGTGGTAAAACTAACCGGTACAAACCAGGAATTAATCATATTTAAGGATTCCTTTCCAAAGTATTAAATAATGGTAACACTGGAGTGATTATGTAATGTATAACGATTTAGACTCTTAGTGGTGGAGCGACAATATCATGAAAGCCTGGTTTGGGGATGAGGCCAACCATATCTGAGCAGTGTTATAGATGTTTGAAAGTTGAAGAGCAATGGAAGGGACGGCCATACAAACAGGCATGTCGTTCTACATGGCTCTAACAGCGGGTAATTTTATATCTGCGACTAGAGGCAGTTAATGGAACCTGGATGCAGAGGAACCCCCCCCCCCCAAAAAAAAAAAAAAAAAAATTGCATGTGCGAACTTATATATTATCTATTCCAGGTTTCGGCTGGGTTCCTTCAGGTGCGTATCATGAAGTACGGTGGAACCTTCCAAATACGTTTAGAATGCGGACATCTAGACGTTCATGGCTTGATTTTGGAATCTATTTATGCATAATTTACCATTTTAAACACAAGCAATGTTGCAGACTTATGTATCCACAAAGGATACGAGAAGAACTAACGACATAAAAGGCTTGGTCAGACGAATTACTCTCCGGTTAAAATACTCTTTGTGTCCGTTTAAACCGGTTAACTTTTGACGTGGTTTAGAGGTTGAATAGAACTAGAAAGTAATGATTTTCCCGACAGAGATAAGAAATAAAATCAATGAAAATATGAGACAGGAATAAGCCTGCGCATTCTAGTATTAAGGTGTGGAACAATAGAAGCAATAATGTATGATGGATTGCGAAGCACACATCAGTGAATGGACGAGAAGTAATAGACTGAGGATGAATCTGGACAAGAATGATTTTTTTGCACCTTAATGTCAAGCCAGAATTTTTTTACATTTCTACAAATGTAGGGTCTAATACAATACATGCATACATACAGTATCTCAGGTGAATAATCTAGGTGGTGTTTTTGACAGTCAGTAGAAAATAAAGAAGCAGATGAATCTCAAGTGACGTCATGCATGCAACTTTCAGGACCGAGACATTGGCAAAATTAGAAAATTTATCACTGATAATGCTTGTAGGACCTTGGTGCAAATTGTTACTTTACAACTGGATTTAAACAAAACATTAATACATGGTCTATCACAAGTACTCATTAGTCGTCTCCAACGAGTACAGAACTGTGCAGCCCGCATGTCATCCCGTACACGTGTGCGCAAGTACATTATTCTCCAGTATTATATGAATAACACTGGCTTCCAGTGCAGTACAGATCAAGTTTAAAATATCTTATTGTATACATATAAGGTACTACATGGTTTAATGCCAGTGTATCTTAGCGATAAACTTCAGAGGTATAAACCACTTTGAATGCTCCATTCACAACATCATCACCTGGTGACGGTGCCATCAGCAAGAACTGACACTAACAGAGACAAGTGTTTCGGTGGATCTGCAGCACCTCCGTGGAACAATTTACGAGAAGATATTAAATGTGCTGAAACTATTAATGTGAAATCACATCTTTTTTAATTAGCATATAATTTGTTATAAGACTCTTTCATTATATGTTACCATTTTAATATTGTATATCTAATAATGTGATGGTTTTCAATTAGCATGGGAAGGACTTTTATGTATCATTCTTAATCATTTTTAATATGCTACTGTTTTAGTGTAAAGCACCTTAGAGCAATTCTCTGGATAAGAGGCTATATAAATAATGTATAATAATAATAATAATAATAATCGATCGAACAGCCAATCCAAACTTGCGAAATCCTTTATTACCCCCGTCAGGGAGGTTAAATATGTTTTATCCATGTACATTTTCACTGCCTCTACCTAAGGGTCATATTTCAATCTTGTCTGTCCCTCGCTGAGAAGGATTGAATATGGGATTCGAAAAACGACAGAACTTATTCCACTTAAGTTTATGAAGAAATTTGTGGAATATGGGGAACGAAAGACAAATGATGTCAAAAGGAATGGATCCAGTAGGACTGCCGTCTCTTCATGGAAATATGCCCTCTGTTAAGTGGAAGCTGAATCGCGCTTTATCAAATACAGCGTTCGGTCATTTCACCGCAACAAGTGTCATTGAATTTGACCTTTTTTTGTTTATCAACTGGTACATTGTAAATATGTAACAAGCAAAGAAATATGTGTGTTCACATGTATAAGCAAAGACATATGAGAGTCCATGCTCATTGTTCAACTGTTCATTGCTTGTGATATTGCAAACGGTAACAATACCATGCGATTTTTAAATATCAGATTGGCTCTCAATGTAACCATCATACATGATGGATTCTTCATAATACTTGGTCAGTTATTCCTAATTTGTAAATGCTTAGTTGCTAGCTCTGTAACCAATTGGTATCATGGTAATACTGAGTCTGATCTTTGGATGCCTGAAAAACGGCATGATTCTTACCTTTCCCCTGGCTTCTTTTAAAATGGCGAATCCTTCACTCAACGGCCGCTTCAAATGAGCGGTCTTAATAACCGTCACTATGTTATGTTAAATACGAAGTGAAGTATCCGGTGGGGGGGGGGGGGTAAATAAATTAAGTGTTGAAGAGATAACAATGGAAAGCTGGTAGAGTAACTGATAAAACATTCTTTCATAAGGATTAAAAAAAAGCTGTGAGCTAAAATTGCTAGCATCACCAACCTATCTAGTACCTTTACGTGAATCCACCAGATGTTTTTTAAGATTAGTGTATTCCTCCAGGTAGCTCTTCCAGAATGGTTCAAATGGCAATTTGAAAATCTGCAGTCCATGAAATATGTTTATATACCATATAACTGCATATATATATATATACAGTTTGAAATGCGTCTATGCTGTTTTTTTCTGTATATCATTCTGGACATTTGTTAATGTTATATCAAACTTGTAAAACTATTATATAATTTTCTCTTACGGGGCAATTCTGGCGTTATTTTTAATATAAAAGTAAATACTCACTTGTCCTGTCGAAATCATCGTAGGAAAAGCCTGGTAGAAGGACATGAGCTCTGGTTCCAGCCGTATCAACGTGTACAGTCATCTCAGTTAACCTTAAGAACATGCAACAATAACTTGATTATAAAATAAATATTAACAATGACACCTAACTACAAAGATACACAATGTTCATATGAACCTGTAATTTTTGGCAAAACTTAAAAATAGAACAAAACTAAAGTATACATTTGTACTGTGCTTGCAACGTCCATTTAATTATCTCAATTCACATTCCCATTTTTTTTAATATATGCAGATGAAACAAATATATAATGTGATGAACGAGTTAGACGTCGAATAGTTAACAAACATCAATTGCTCCAATAAAATAATGCAAGACACTCATGACGTGAATTGACGATTTTGCACAGGTCTGTCAATTGTGCTTAAAAAAAGGAGAATTTTACATTATGGTAAGCACATATGTATTTTTTGCTTCAGGCTTATTATGTTATATTGCGTCTGTTTAATGAACACATAAAACATCCCAACAGCATGAAAATAAGTACATGCTTCCTGTGCCCTACCATTCTACAACCTGTTAATTCCATTTTGTGAAAACGGGCAATTTATTAGTTAAACAAAACTACAAAACTCCAAACCGTCCACATTAACTGATTGCAGCCTGGTTTAATAACAAACGTTGTTATCGATAACGGTTGCATGCATGATATATATATATATATATATATATATATATATATATATATATATATATATATATATATATATATATATATATATATATATATATACATTGGAACCCCATAATTACGACCACCTTGGGGACTGACCAAAGTGGTCGTAATTTGGGGGTGGTCGTATTTGTGAAACTCTAAGTTACCTTAATAGTGTATTTGGGACCAGGAAAAGTGGTCGTAATTGTGGGGGTGGTCGCAATTGCGGGGTGGTCGCAAAGCGGGGTTCCTCTGTATATATATACAGTGAAACCTCGTTGTGTCGAACTCGGTTAAGTCGAATTCCCGCATGTATCGAAGACGAATGTGGGGTCCCTGCAAAAAACAGTTAAAACCTTACTAATTAAACTCCGCTTGTGTCGAAGTCGGATGTGTCGAAAACCCTGATGTGTCGAGGTATTTTGTTGGTCCCCAGCCGATATTTTTTATCGCTTAACTCGAAGTCATGTTTGGATAACAGTTGTGCACGGCCCGTCAATCATGATTGGGCCTTGATGATCAGTCATAATTAATTAATACCGACAAAGCTCTCACTCATCAAGCGCCATGGGTCTGTCGCTCGACACGAGGTCATGCCGCTGTAATGTTTTGACAACAGTTGTGCACGGTCCAACAACCATACCTACGGCCGCGATGACCAGTAACATAATTAATACCGGCAATGATCTAACTCAACAAGCGCGATGGCTTACATACCAATTCCGTTGTTTACCTATTTGGCCAATTAGTCACTCGTGATCATGCCTTTCTTCTCTCGCAGACAAAGCATTAACGAGAAGTTATTGATAAACCAAATATAATCCAATCCTTCCCTTTGATGTGTCTAGGATAAACATACAGGACTCTATATAAAGGGAGGAAGATAAGATTTATATCAGACTGACTCTTATTTACCATAGAGTATGTTATACTGTATTACTGCTTCACTTTTTTATTGTTCGAGTCCTGTTTGCTATGGCGTCGCGGCCTGCTAAGCGTAAGCTTGATGTAAAGACCATATAAACCTCGTTCAATTTTTCTCTTTCTCACTCTCTCTATCTCTCTCTCCACACACTATTTTTCTATTTCAGTTTGAAATCTTATGACGCTTAAAGATATCGTCTCAATAAAATATAAGAATGAAAAGAATGAATAATAAGAAATCTAAAGGATTCACGCAAACATTTGTGAGAACTATATAATATCGACCCTATAAATGTGCAGTATTTATCGATAATAATCAAGGCTGAAGAAGGTTGAATATAATGAACACCGGTTGTCTCGAACTCCGGTTGTGTCGAAGTAAATTCACCAGTCCCTTTGACTTCGACACAACGAGGTTTCACTGTATGTATGTATGTATATATATATATATATATATATATATATATATGAGAAAAAAAGTCAGTCATATTTTTGCAAACCATCAGATGACAAAAGTTAAATTCGGTTCCACATAAAGAAGAGAACACGCGAATTGCAAACTCAACAAGTGACGATAAACTTTGCATGAAACGATCACCCTACATTTTCATGCTTTTGTGTGACATCCTTTCACTTGTACTTGCGTAAACCCTGCGCCTTTCTTAATCACTAATGATTGGCGAAACCCGTATCCCAATGGCTACTCCACCGAGCTACTCTTGGACTGTCCAAACCTATCATCTGGGGTGCGGTTGCTGCATTTTTGACTCTTAAATATGCCCTTGGGAGATATCTTTTGCACAATTTACTATACATTTTACTATGCTGATTTTGATTTATTCGCATTGCAGCTTTGCTATAGAATATACAACTAGTGTCGAAAACTGCTAAAAGAAAACAGAGGACTTAATTGGATAATTTGTATGAAATTTATATTTAAATTAGTGAAACCTAGACACCTGCTAGATACAGCTATGAAGCATTTGATATACCGATATTTCACATTTGACACAATACCTTTGAAAGAGATTTTTAATTCGATACAATATTTTATTTAAAATTTTCAAACTCCATCAATACCTGCCGTTCGTGGACTGAAACCGAGCTTTATTTAGCTCAAAGCTGACAGGCCACTTTTGCATAATTTGTTATCGAATATTGTTTCGATCGCTCCTCTCTTTTGCTAGGCCTCTTCCTCTCTACATACATCTCGTCTTTTTTGTATTTTCCTATCATCCCGTGTCCTCTTTTGACTTTGATCTTTGTCCACTACTCTTTTTGCGAGCTATTATGTCTTTGTCTTGTCAATTTTAAATAATTAATATACTTCTCCTGTGTTGTGCCTCATAATCTCGTCCCTTTCTCGTCCTGTTAGAGTCTTTTTTATGTCTTGTCTCTATGTTCATTTAACATATAGTTCTCTTGCTGTGTCTAATCTTTTCTAGTTATTTTATTCTGCTATAGTCTGTTCTGTCTGGTTTCTTTTATATTTGTGGTTTTCTATATGAGTTCTGCCTTCACTCGTCTTCTTTTGTCTTGTGTTGTCCACCTATGAATTCACAATTTATTCAGCAGGATTTTCATGTAGGACTCCTTGTAATTTGGCAAAAGCAGAAGCCAAGATTTTACTTTGAGAAATACCCAAAAGACTTTATACTGCTGGTACAAACACAAGATCATTATACAAGTATCACAGGGGCTTTCAATAGCTTTAGTATTATGGGGTGAAATGCATAGAATCTAGTCCCTACCTTATATCAAGCTGACGGAAAGTCAACTAAGGTATTGCGATGGGTCTTTGTCCGTCCGTTAGCAGGACACAAAAGCCTGAGTGATATACGATCATGAAACTGAGCATTATGAGATTCTAAAATGATCTCCTTGGAAACCAGAAATGAGATCACTGTAACCTATATTCTGTGAGGTACAGGGCATGTGTGAGCACCCCAGAAGAAATATTAAATACATAAAAATAGCACGACATCTCGAGTTAGGCTTGGTCAATTATTCTTAAAATCAGGCTGCCCGAAGATCTTTGATAGCTTTTTCTTGTACTGAAAACTTGTGGCGCCACCTTTGATATTTTTAGGTTTTGTGCTGAGAATGCCACCTGGGCTTAGTGCCAGTTAATAACAAAAAATAATCAGCTGTTTTCCTTCATATTATTCACAATAGACGTGTATGAGGTTGAAGCACATTCTAACTGGGTTCATGACAATCAATATGAGAAAGTTTTTCTTGAATACTTAATTCTGTATTTGTTGAAAATCTGATAAACCTTTTTATTTCTCAAGAAAAGGATATGCTCTGAGTTCAAAGAAAGGAAGTCTTCAAATTTGAAAACTGGTCACCTTGACCTTGATCTTCGATGTCAAAGTGGTTGCAATAAAGGGTTATTTTGTATCTCATAATTTTTTAAGTACTGAATATTTTCCCCTTGGATACCTACCGTTACAGTCAAGATCATGGAGAAGTTTCGAAACTGGTGACCTTGAACATCTGGGTAAAATCAGTAGAAGTTTAGGATATTTGTGAACCCTATGTGCATTGAGGTACTGGCAAAATGTTTAATGCCACACCTTCCGTTTATCAGAAACTGTTCATCTGATAACAGGAGAAGAAACGTGTAGATTTTGAGTTCACATGGTCAAAGGTCAAGGATACAAGGTCCGTTTCTTTAGAAAGATCTTTTGCATGTCAGACTTTTAAACCCAAACCTTCCATATTTCACGTATGGTTACCAAAAAAATAAGGTGATATGGTAATATGAATATCTTTAAAGGTAATATGAATATCTTTAAAGACAAATTTAGCTGACCCTCGAGACCCACATTGTATTAGATTAACTATTGCAAAAAATATCATTAGACCCAGTTGCAGCTCTGCATGTGGGCTCGCAGAGCCACAACTGGATCTATGATATCATGTGACAATCTTCTTTTTTACTGTAGTGTAATCAAACCTACTCCCGCTAACTCACCTCGCCAGATGGCCGGCTGATCGGTGTGCATTCGACATTATCTACCGTTTCTTTTGGCCAGTTTTGACAAAACAGGATCAGTCAGTGTAGGTTACTTCAACTTTAGTGTAAGTCCATACAACTTCAAAAGGACTGGCAAGGTAACAATGAGTACGGTCTCAGTGTCTTTGTTAGCTGTCCTATGCTCATCCCATTGAACTTCGACCGGTGTTACACACAATGTACGCGGTTTAGTGCATCCACTGTTATCAAGTCATTTTGTCGGAAAGTGGAACACAATAACTGTTTCTAGACACCAGAGCAAACTTCACCAGTTCACTGGGTCAAGCTGTCCGAGATTGTGGTAGATTCGGCTCATAGTAATTTCATCTCCACGAACTCGGCCGTATTGAACGAACTCACCTGCATACCCACAAAACTCATATATATACGAATAATATAGTAGACTAGAGCTAGTATTTTGAGTCATCAGACAATCACGGTTGAGGTGGTCTGGGACCACCGCCCCGGTCGCCTCTTTAAGCTGCGTATCCACTTATGCTGAACGGATACGGATGCGGATGCGGACGCCTATTAATGCGCGCATCTAATACTTATAAAAGGAATTCGGTTCACGTTTGTTCACAATGTTCTCTAAAACCGCGTTGTGTACAATACTGTGCCATATAGGCCTACATCATTTTAATGGTTATTATCCCCTCATTGACATAGGCGATATGAAAATTAATAATTTTAATGTACATATAATTTTGGGTGAATATTCCGTTTTTTTTTGGGTTTTTTTTACCGAGCCCAGCCGAACTGCCTTCGGCAATCACCGGAATGCATGCATCGTGGTCACTCAACCTCTAACACTAAGCACTATTGTTCATATGAATAACGCTTGCTTTGAATGAGGGGTTTGACCCACGTGCGTGGTCAGTAAAAGAGAAAAACACATGTTTCTCGCTTTATGAAAGGGAGAGTTCAACCCAGGAGGATTAATGGCAAAATCTAATTCAAGGTCCCAATTTCAGAAAAAAAGGGCTGGGGTGGTTGCGGGGGTTTCAGGCCTCAAAATTTAACTGATACGATGAATAAAAAGGTTGCGGTGGCTGAAAATGGGATACGGACCCACTGCATGAAGTCCCGCTGGATCCGCTTCTGCTACTTACGATGTATACATATTTCTGTTTCCTTCTTCAGGAACAGTTTCCTTGCAACGTACATTTAATCAATCTTTCATGTGTTCCTCACAACCATCAACCTATTCTTTATACGTCTAACGATAGAAACCAGTCAAATATCAACGAAACACTGTATGCCTCCGCGTCTCATTCCGGTTCGCAATGTAAACCATCACTGACCAGGTCTTCGAGGTAAACAACCTATGATTTTTGCCACGAGCACAGCGCCACAAAATAACAGTAAAAAATATTTGTACATATTGTATTAAGATAGTATCCCATTAAAAATCTATATTTTCTTTTAACTTTATAATAAAAAATGAGCCAACATTCAACATCTCAGTAAATATATCTCCCAAACCCCGGTAAAAAGCCCGGTATACCGGGTTTATCAGCTAGTATGGAATAAAGAAGGAGTGTGTCCAAGTATATGCGGTGCGGAGTGCGTATGGCGTGCGGAAACGGATATAGGCCCTAAGTTTTTTTTAGGAAACCGGACCATGTAGCCGCGGGTATGGAAACGTACATGCTTTCCGCATGCGGAGACGTGCAATTTTTTGGAGGTGAAAGAGAGCGAAAGACCTGAAAACGCACTGACAAATGTATGTAATGGACAAAAAAAAAAAAGAAAAGAAAAACGGATACGTATATCCGCATCGCACACGCACCGCATCCGTACAAGTGGACACGCGGCTTATTTAGTCTTCAGTGTTTTGCACTTATACTGTATACGTCTGTCCGCGTGTAGGCCTACCTCTCTTTGCGTGATCAGTATAAGAAACTCAGTGTAAAATTTGAAAGATTGCAAGTCAAGGATTTTTCAGCCTGGATTAATATTAGCTCTCCAATGATGCATGGACTCCAGTTATGGACCTTAGCACCAGTCGGCGGAGTCATAAACCAGAAATCTAAAGGATATTGGCCTGTCATGTATAAGCTGTATGACTAAACCATTAGAATGGCCTCCTCCAAAAGGGTTGGCGATCAATTTGACATGTATGGCACCATGTTAAATGTCTGACAGATTCGACTGCGATAGTCAGAATGAAAATTAATTGGTTCATTTGAAGGTGCTACATATATATATACCATTTGAATCTGATTTTTTTTAGTACAGTATATCATAGTTAAGACTCGGTCATTACATGTGTAACCGAAATTAGACAAGATGAAAAAATTAAGGGTATTCGCTGAACTATATGATTAAAAAACATAGGAAAAATATCATGTTAATTGCCCACAGGTTTAGAAACAGGTTTAGAACCATAAATTTATTGGACTATACAGCCTTCGTTATACATGATAACATTGTAGACATTTAACTGGTAGGGGGAAACTAATAGCATGACATTTTTACATTTTCACAGTTCCTGGTTAATAGGCTCTGTCGAAAATAAATCCATGGAAACAAAGGACGAGGACCAGTGATCTATAGATTAGATATCAGAGATCCCTTCTAAACCGAAAAAAAAGAAAAGATTGAGAAATGTGAATCTGTCTATATAAAGAAACTGTTGTATTTTTATATACGAGTGCATACATGTGATACGATGCTTTTATAAATTGTGTTAAAATTTAGGCATATTTTTTTTTATTTAAGTTTGACTTACTAAAACAAGACAAGTGTAAAGAATTAGCCGATTGCTGTGACATTTTCATGTTTCAGAATATCAAAATGTTTCACAACAGAATCAGAACCACGATTAGGCTAGAAGATGTTTGCTTTACAAGCATGCAGTCCAGGAGAACTGTATATGTGGTATTATTGCTATGAAAGGGACTGTAAAAACGCTCAAGCATGTAGACAATAAGGAGATTTAGAACCTTCAAAAATGTTGATAACAATTTTTTTCAAAAGCCCTCAGCTTTGCACCATTTCATGTATCTTTTGTCTTTGATGATATGGAAAAGTATATGTTATATACTTTTTTGGCATTTAACCACGAATTAAACTATTTTATTAATGAACATCTCCACATGAATAAAGGAGCAATGAAATAGAAAAAAAAACAAAGCACTTTGAATGAATGATGAATTACAAAAAACATAAAGCACACAAAAGCTCTGACAAATATTGGAACAAATAGCAAAAAAAAAAAAACAAAAAAAAAAAAAAAACAGAAATTATGTTACAAAGTTAAAAAGAAAATAATAAAAAAAATCTATGAAAGATTTTATTTCGGAACCAAATCGTTATAGATTTTTGGAAAATCAATACAACCATTCTAAACGAAAAGAAGCAAAGAACAAAATGAAATAATGATAACACAGGATGGTAAAATTTTGACTTATGTGATAATGCTTGTAACATGCATGTTCAATTATTTCGTATAAATGTTGCAAAAGATGTAGGCAATGGAAATCAGATTCGTCCAGATAAAATTCACATATAAGTATTAGGGTCATGCCAAAATAATCAAAGAAAAAGACACTTGGGGAGACAAAACTGAGTCTCTCTTTAAAAATGTAACAGAAAATGGTATAGAAAAAGGCATAAAAAAATTTAAAATCGGAGTAAAAAAAGGTACTAGTTCGGATAACATTTTAGCTTAAGTTTTACCTATATATACCTTAAGTTTAGCCTATATATATATAGTTCAGTATATTAATTGACACCACTGCTTGAGAGCTAGGACTAGTCATCACATTGGTATACATAAGAAAACATTCCCAAATGCTTTAAAATTGGCAGGAGTGACTCCGATATTTAAAAAAAGGTCCCCTCAACAGAATTACCGACCTGCATGTTGGTATATACTATATATATACCCACCTTATATCCAACATATTTGAAAGAAAGCTTAAGAATCCGATTAAACGCTTTCATGTTTATTCTGGTAGGTTTTTGTATACTGATCATTTCTTCCACTATGCATATATGTCAGCTTTTAGGAGAGGACCTATATATAGAACTTTGAGAACTCGCCCTTCTATAGCTCTCACTCAACATTGGAGGTCTGTTTTTAATAAGAATGGCCACAAATCAGCGACGAGGGGCCGTGTTTGTTTAAAGGGACGAGTTTCAGACGGGCCGAGTTTAACATGTCCTAAACTTTGACCTGTCGGTCGTTCACCGAGCACAGCTGAGTTTGCCTAGCGCAAACATGAGCGCGGGCGAGCGGACGTTGAGTAACTTGGCAAGGTTGGTCCATATGTTTATGTCGGACAATCTGAGGACGGACACTTGAGAGCACAAATGTGCATCCTGTTGCAAATCTGCCGGGCTTTGTCAAAGCGAAAACATGGAATCACCGATGACCCTGGTCCAAAGAAATAAGTTTCCCGCCCGGTTCTCTTCTTCTTTAAATTACCAGTGAGGTGCTGGCGGGTGTAAGCTGGTTTGCCACGCCCACTAACTATATAAATTAAATGCACAGGTAGATGACACCAGTTCCGCGCTAGTGAATACTTTTCTACAGTGAACCTGCCTATCTGGGAGACCATCCATCTGGTATTAAAGGTGCCCAATATATGACCTACCTTTTGAAAAAAAAAAAAAAAAAACTTACCGGTAGGAGTTTTCGGCATCCTCAGTGTATATAATGTTTTACATGCACGTAGATGTGCACGTGAACTTGTTTATCAACATATCTGTAAACAAAACATATTGACAAACGGTAAAAACACATAACCTATAGGTGGTAGGTTGCCTATATAAATTACCTTTTAATTAGATTATTTTAAGGTCAAATAGGTGATTGGGCCATGGAAAAGAGTCCCTTAAAAAGGTGACTTCAGTCTGGAGTCCAATTCTTGGCTCCATGCAGTCCTACATCACTGCATTCAAGACATTTAAATCTCTAAATGGGTCTCCAGATATTAAAATCTGTAAATGGGTTTCCAGACATTAAATTCTCTTAATGGGTCTCCAGATATTAAAATCTGTAAATGGGTTTCCAGACATTAAATTCTCTAAATGGGTCTCCAGACATTAAAATCTGTAAATGGGTTTCCAAACATTAAAATCTGTGAATGGGTCTCCAGACATTAAAATCTGTAAATGGGTTTCCAGACATTAAAATTTCTAAATGGGTCTCCAGACATTAAAATCTGTAAATGGGTTTCCAGACATTAAAATTTCTAAATGGGTCTCCAGACATTAAAATCTGTAAATGGGTTTTCAGATATTAAAATCTCTTAATGGGTCTCCCTACATATAAATCTCTATATATGGGTCTCCAGACATTTTAATCTCTAAATGGCTATATGTATAAAACTATGCTGACAAAGCAAACATGTATGAACTGACAAGTAAATATTTTGCACAATTGTGTATCAAAATGGGATATCTCCAAATTTTAACTTGCGCCTTTAAGTACCTCTATTACAGTACTCTAGATTTCGAGAAAACTGTTTCTTAGAAGATTATCAGTGGTCCCAGGTAAAAAAAAAATTAAATCAACTTTTAATAAACTAAAAGTTTGAATTGAATAAAATATGTTTTGTATCTCTACAATAGATAATGCATGTAGAACTCTGGGAGAGATTGCTCTTGACCAGTAGGTCATGCATGTAGAACCCAGGGAGAGAATCGCTAATCTTTTGATGAGTATGTTAAACTTGGTTGTTGTATTGTTTTGCTTATCTTTTGATGAGTATTTTTAACTTGGTTGTTGTATTGTTTTGCTTATCTTTTGACCAGTATGTTAAACTTGGTTCTTGTATTGTTTTGCTATCCTTTGACCAGTATGTTAAACTTGGTTCTTGTATTGTTTTACTTATCCTTTGACCAGTATGTTAAACTTGGTTCTTGTATTGTTTTGCTTATCCTTTGACCAGTATGTTCAATTTGGTTCTTGTATTGTTTTGTTTATCTTTTGACCAGTATGTTCAACTTGGTTGTTGTATTGTTTTGCTTATCCTTTGACCAGTATGTTCAACTTGGTTCTTGTATTGTTTTGTTTATCTTTTGACCAGTATGTTTAACTTGGTTCTTGTATTGTTTTGCTTATCCTTTGACCAGTATGTTTAACTTGGTTCTTGTATTGTTTTGCTTATCCTTTGACCAGTATGTTCAACTTGGTTCTTGTATTGTTTTGTTTATCTTTTGACCAGTATGTTAAACTTGGTTCTTGTTTTGTTTTGCTTATCCTTTGACCAGTATGTTTAACTTGGTTCTTGTATTGTTTTGCTTATCCTTTGACCAGTATGTTTAACTTGGTTCTTGTATTGTTTCAGACTGAGCAAGATGATTGTTAGTGTTAACAAGAGTGGAACATGTGCTGAGGTGCTCCTTCCTGGATTCTGCTATGACGACTTTGACAGGACAGGTTAGTACCCGTGGTTACACACATGCTACATACAGCATTACCTTATGCACATCTAGACCAGCTGACCTTGTGCAGATTGCTAATAAATGTGCACAAACTCTTGTCAGTTATCTGGATTAATCTGGATGTGTGTGTTGTTCCAGGCTGCCTTGCATGTTGTTGTCTTGTACTGTTGTAGTACTGAAAACAGCTGTTCCCCTGCCTTTTCTATACAATTTATGAGATTTCTGGCTTACTCTGTGTCTTTATTAATGAACTCCAGGTAATTCCTGTTTAGAAACATTCTTATAATGCCTCTGTTAAAGAGGTATTTGAGCTACAATGTTGACAAATGGGAAAAGCATATAACCTATAAGGTGGTTGGTTGCATATATGCGGAAATTTACAAAACAACCTTTTAAAAATTCTGGTTTCCCCCAGATGCCATTGTTGAATGTGTTGTGATTATTGAGGCACCCCCCCCCCCACACACACACACACACATACACAACTTTTACAAACAGATGTAAAAACAAACAGTCTGATCAGTGATTCCGCATTTTCTGGCCTATTTTAGTATAGGTTCAAGATAGTTAGTAAATATATGTCAGACATGGCAATAGCCTCTTCAAGCATATGAATCTTGAGTTATTGTAAGCTATAACTAAGTCCAAAATCAGCACTTCTGTACTCTTGCAATCCTGAATTTTGAGGCATGTAAGGAGTGGTTCTTGGCTAAGCATTTCAGCTTAAAATAGATGTGTTTATAGTTGTAAGACCTCTCAGTACTCCCACCAAGATCCCCCTGTTAAACTTTCCAGCTAATCCAACCTTTGTTAATCTTCAGAGCACTTTACTTTACCTACAGGTCACAGGTGCACCAGAACAATGTGATCTCTATTACTACCAATCAATGTCAGTCTCTGCCCCGGACAAACAGTCGCCTCTCACAACAATGGTTCATAATCAATTTAATAAAAGACATATAATATGGTGATCAAGATAATCTCCAAATTTAATTGTATCTTGGGTGTTACTCTTACCTTTAACATATATTTAAAAATCTGTTCATTACATTTTGCTTAAAGTTCACTGTTGCTAAAAGACAAACCAACCAATAAAGGTGAAAACATAATCCTTTCCAGTGGAGGTTTAGTAATACCAGTAGTATACCTGTATAAGCAAGGTGTACTTACCAGATCCCTTTATAGTGCCACAGTACATATTTAAATACATTGCCTAATTTATGTAGAATTGTCATATACAGTGGAACCTGTCTGAAGGAACTCCCATCTTATAAGACCATCTGTCTATTAATAAAACCACTGGTTGGTGAACCGAAAGCATTAACATTGGTTAGAACTGATTTGTGTAATAAGACCATCTGTGAATTAAGACCACTTTTGTTCAGTCCCATCGGTGGTCTCATAGGACTGGTATCAATGTACCTTCAAATATAAGAAAAACTTTCAAAATACCAAAAAAAAAAATCCATTTATTTATATATATTTAAATTTTTGAAATATCCAAGTGAAGAACATTGTAAGGGTAACATATGCTAAAGTCCAAGTCAGGTAAAATAGCCAAGTGTTCGAGTTCTAAATTTGCTACCCATTTCTCACATGTTTCTTTTTATCTTCAGAACTTTGAGTCTTGGCAGATTTAATCAAAACATAAAAAAACCTACTAATAAGACCATCATGAGGGGTGATCATGATGGCCAGCCCCTGGTAATCTTAGAGTCCTTAATTTACACTGCCTGGTGACACAAAAACAGCATTTAGCTACATACACAGTGGTCGAGGCTGACCTCCATACTTGATTTTTGAGGGTGTGCACTAAAGGTACGGTTGTTGTTCTGTTGTCTGGGCTCTCATCTGACTTGTATAAAATCCTACACTAATTTGACTATTTACCAAATTACAGTTGTGTTCAGTATTGGTCTGTGCACTAATATTTGACACCAACATGATATTAACTAGTACATTGTATATAGTTAAACAAATGTTTAAAATCAGCATTCTTAAAACAAGATGACTGATAATGTCCTTTTTTGTTGTTTTTGTTTTGGAAAGATCACCATGAATACTTTTGAAGTAAGATAATAATTTTTCTCCTGTTTTTTTTCAGGGCTACCAGCCTGCCATAATCTTATACGATTGTTTAACAAGGCCCTTAAGCATTTGATAGACTCAAAAGAAGCCAGACAAGCATCAGAGCAAAACCAGTGTGCGCCCAGAGTACAAGAACAGTGCATATCTACAAGTACAGAGTTCCCAGGTCTTATTAAACTATGGAAAGTAGGACCAACTAGTACAAGCAGGTTTGATCCTTATAGACTGACCGTGAGGGCGACAAGTGAACTGACTCATACGGATAAATGCATTTTAACATATAGAACAACACTAACTGAAATGGAAAATGAAATATTGTTTGCTAAATGTGATACCAAAATGGATTATAGTGTCCCAGGGCATGAGCACCCTCTGCATGTCCCTACAGGCAACATAACACCAAATCCATCCATTTTTGAACCAATCCCTAGAACACCTGAAGACACATTCAGTGCTGAGTTTTCTGTGGAATACTGTTGGCTTAATCATCATGGGAAAGTGAGTGATTATTTCTTAGGTATTTTGTGTATGCAGACGGCTGCTATGGCTAATGATGAGGGGATGTTCAGTGTACTCCAGCAGGACCTGGTGTATCACCCCGTGAAGGTGTTCTCTATATCATATATCCAGGACATACCCCCAGATACCAGCATAAAATGCCATACCTTGCAGGATATGGAAGACTCATACAAACTTTACTTCCAAGTAGAGGATGGACAGAGTAAACACGTGTTGTGCCAAGCTGCTACTACCTTTTGGCCTGCTGTGGGAGGATTTTATGTTCCAAACACGTCACAACTGTGAAACAACCAGAAACAGTGGGAAAAATTGCAAAATTAATATTGATATATTGTAGACTGCCATCAAATTATATAGGACAAAGTGAATCAGATGTAAAGACACTATTGTTTAAATGAATTTACAACCTCACTGAATTGATAGTGTTAGTACAAATTATTTGTTCACAGAAATTAAAAGAGTATAAAAGTTTTGGCAAAAATTTTTAAGCAGTATACTAGTTAAGTGCAAAATGAGATTTTATTTTGGATTTTAGCATTTTGTCTTAAAGGAAAAGAAATTTGCTTTTCATCAAGCTTGTCACATTGTGTGTGTGTGTGGAGGGGGATTGAAGTTAACAAGAAGACTTGAGAAGATCATTCAGTATGCACTTACTTATATTAAACATTTCAGTGAATTTTAGTCATTGTAACAAAGTTTACACTCATACAACCTCCTAGTCTCTTAAAGGTGAGACCACTGTGATATAAAGTCATGTTATTATTATCAGTCACATGCAGACAATATCAAAGGTTAACTGACTTGCTCTACACCTTTGTCCACTTGTGACAAGGGCCAGTTGACACCTCGAGCCCCTCTGCCTATAGGTCCATGTTACTCAGTTGGATGACATTCAAGTTGTCAGCCTTTACAGGTTACTGAGCATTCCTTAGCTACAGATTGTTTCATGTTATATGACTGTGCTATAAGTGGTATTATTACATGGACAAACACCAAGTGTAATGAACACTGGGTTGAATATACTTCTTCTTAAGAAGAAAAGTTCAGTTTTCATTGGTGATAGTAAATTGGTTTTTAAAATGTGAATATTTTGAAAATATTTGTGGCGAGTCAGTGTTATTTGTGAATTAACATTTCATGATAAATCTGTTTATGCTTGTAACGTTTGTTTGATGATTTACTTCACTTTCTCATTGTTGTAGTAAAATTAAGTGCTCTTAACACTAACGTGGTTATTGTACGATTTAGGTACCTACTGTTTGTTTAACAAGAAAAAGTATACTTCATTTACCTGTTTCATCACTTTTCTCAATATTAAAACAATGGAACACTCGATAATTGAAATAAAAGTCACAGCATCATTGCATGAGTTTCTGCACTTATCTCCAAAATCGTCAACAAGCTCAGCCCTTGTATGGTCATACATGTATGTTGCCTATAGGCGGCACCCATTGCAACCCCAGCGTTAAAACTGGTCCCCCCCCCCCCCCAAACACACACACACTTATTGTCTCTATAGTCAGATGAATTTTAATTACCGTTAAATTCTCAAGTACACTTATAATGCTGAATGAAAGTTTCATATAGTTTGCTTTTCATATATCTACTCGGGCCATAATTATATCTACATTAATTAAGAGGTGTGCGAGATAAGGGGTGCCAAGAATAGCTAAGGAAACTGCTTGCTGTCTTAACGACACCGGGGGGTAACAATGTTTGAAGTATATTGCTTTATGGTAGCACCGTCCTCTGCGTTCATCTCGCACTCTTTTCTCAATGAAATGCCAATAAGTCGTTCTATTTTCATGCAAAGCCAATGAAGCCCATATAATTTCAAACCTTATAGGCTTATCTATCTATTAATGATTATAATTTTTGTATCTTATCAAAGACGTTCAATTTTTTTTTAAATTAAAGAAAAAAAAAATTTTTGGATACAAAACCTGTCCCCGCGTGTCGTATTAGTTAGTGGACTCATGTCAACAGAAATGCATGAAAATTTCCCTTGTAACATTTTTGTTTAATTTTAATGAACTATTACGTACCTTTCATGTATAAAATGCAGTTATAAAATTTTGCTTTTATAAGGATTACATTTCACGTGAAAAAGGCCCATAAATTTTGTTTACAAGTAACATTTTGGGTAAAAAAGAGGGATGGGGGGATATAAAAAACCTACTTGCAGATTCTGTCTGCAGGCGACCAATGAACAGAATCGCATCATCAAAGTCCCACTGTATGTGCTAATTTGAAAATAAATGTTTTATCAGTACATAGAAGCAAATAAAAAGTGAATGGATAAACACGCGGAGGCCAACGAACGCCCAATTTACCATTTTTTACAGAAACATGGCTCACAAATGATGTGTCTCTAAATGTCAAGCTACTGAGCCTAGACTCTGACTTCGGAGAAACACACTTAAGTATAGCACCTTAAATGATATATGACCAGCACCTGTTGAATTTTATAAACTTTATAAACGTTTAACCCCACATTGGTTTGAGTCTTATTTGCTTCAACTCAAATTTCAAATTTACAAATTTCAAGGTCTAATTTATTCATTTACACCCTACTGTTCATGGACCATTTAATGAAAATGCATAAAACTCCAGTAACTACTCAGCAGACATTCCATTGATTTTTTTTCTTTGTCATTATTGGTTATATTTAGACATTTCATGAAGATATACTTGTTTCATGTTCATTTGGCTCCAGCTGGTTACTCATTAGACATTTCTTATGATCCTCAGTTTATTAAATTTTTGCATCATTTCCCATTTTATGAATGTGAATACAAAATGCTGTTCTCTCCAGAATCTACCCTATGTATCATTTTATCCAAGAAATTGGGGAATTGTTACTAAAATTGTAATAAACTTCTTAAATCCTCCTTTGCTGATAATTTTTCATGATGACCTTCAAGGTCCAATTTTTAGCGAACCTGTGAGCTTATGGTTAAGTAAACCTATTCCACGTGCGTTTGTTGTGTGATGGGGATTTCACCCAGATCCCAGACTTTGCCCTGATTTGATTGGCTGGTACACATGACATCACGGACTGAATTTTATCAAGAACTCAGATCTAGTAATGCATGTTGTTTTTATTCTCTGCTGAAATTTAGGATTGACAGAGGCGGAAATACTGTGCTTTTACTGAGATCTAGAATTTTTAGTCACAGGGAATTTCCCAGTGTGTGACGTCATTGGCGATTTGACAGTGCTCATAGATGTGCCCATAGTTTTTGAACAAATCACACAACCTCATGTTTTTAGTGGAAAAATAGATAGAAAAATTGTTTTTCGTCCAGGAATTTGGCTCATTTTATGTAAAAATCTATATTAATATTTTTTTCATAGGCAATTATGTTATATGTTAATAATGAGATTTGGAATAAGTTTGCTTGACCTTATGCGATGGCGCGGCGTCCGCCGTCCGCCATATAAGTTTGGCTGTCCGCCGTCCGTGGCTGTAAGTCAAAAACCGTCGGAGCTAGCAGCTTCAAATTACATGTAAGAATTAGTCACAAACTTGGTGCCCTAGAGCTTATTATTTAGTATCTGCATTAATTTAGATTTAATAGAGGAAAAGCTTAAAAACCTATAAAAACTTCTTCTTCTCTGAAACTGTCCAGCCAAATTGTCCAATATTTCACAGAAATGTTCCCTGGAACAATCTCTCTCAAGTTTGTTCGAATTGTTCCAGTTCGTTGATTTTTGACCGAGTTACAGGAAGTTGAACTCAGTCATTTGCATGCTAAAATTACAATCTCAGAAACGGCTGGAGCTATCATCATCAAATTTTATTTTAATGTTGGTCCCTTGAGTCATATCTGAAATTGAGGTATTGGTGGCGCCACCTGCATTGGTCTTTTTGTACGGGGGTCAACGGTGCCTGAAGCATACAGAGGGCTACAAAAAAACTTCTACTCTGAAAGCGTAAATCCAAATTATTTAATATTGCACAGAAATGCTCCTAGGGTAGTGCTTTCTTAAGTTTGTTCAAATGGTCTCTGTTCGGTGACTTTTGGTCGAGTGATGGGAAGCTGAATATAGTCAAATGTTATAGCAGCCCATTTCTGCTCAGTGGCTACAAAGATCTTCTCAAAAACCATTGGGTCAAATTCTTTAATCTCAAACATGAATTATCCTTAGATGTTGATAATTCAAATTTGTTCAAATGGTCTTGATTCAGTGATTTTCTTAGATTTTATACAGGAAAAGTTAAAAAAAAAAATATAAAATTTTCTTATCCGAAATTTTCCAGCCAAATTGTCCAATATTTCACAGAAATGATCCCTAGAACAATCTCTCGCAAATGTGTTTAAATGGCTCCAATTCGGTGATTTTTGGCCAAGTTACAGGAGGTTTAACTTAGTCATCTGTGCATAAAAGCATACTAAACTTAAAATCTCAGATACAGCTGGAGCTGTCATCACAAAATTTTATGCCAATGTTTGTCACATGAGTACGTCATATCTGAAATTGAGGTGTTGGTGGCACCACTTACATTGATCTGGTTTTTTTTTTGTTTTTTTTTTTCAAGCAAAAATGTAAGTTTAGACTCTTCTAGCTTATACACTTAAAAAAACTGTTAAGCTGATTGGTTTAAACTTTACAAGAATTGTTCTATAGCATTGTTCTGTCAGTTTTGTAAGAATAGATTGAGTAAATGCAGCTTTAAAAAAGCAGTGTAGCCAATTGAAAAAGGCTTTCTGTGTTTGAAAACAGATTTGGCAGCATGGCAAGTTTCAACATGTCAAGTCAAGAGGTCAATCAGTGCTCTAAGGTGCAGTCCAGACATCAAAATGGCAACAGACCTGGCGCTGCCTGGTGTCCAGATACAGTCTAGACGTCTAGACGATGTGTCTAGACACATCGTCTAGACGTCTAGAACCTGCCAACTGTGTCAGATTTTTATAATAGTTCAAGTTACGCACAGTATCTATAAATAACTTTGGCAGACTGCCAACCATTTCAGATTTGCCAACAGGTCAAGTTTCAGTCTGTAAGAGCCAGTGATAAGTTTCAGTCTGTAAGAGCCAGTGGTAAGTTTCAGTCTGTAAGAGCCAGTGGTGCGGTTACATGTGGCACATTAAGAACCTTGACCTGGGGGAAAGCTGAGCCTCCATTGCCAGGATGCAAGAGTAGGTGTGACTCAATACCAAGGCTAAAAGAGGAACTTGTTCTTATATTTCATAGGGAAAAGCTAAAAAAAAAAACATTTTAAAATGTTCTTCTCCGAAACCATGCTGCCAAATTGTCCGTTCATTTGTCCCATTATCCCTCCCTGGTAAAAAATAACATATCTAAAATATCCTGACTGCTACATCCTAGTTTTAAAATGTCCTAGTCCGAAACGTGCAGGTCCGAAACGTCCATTTGGCTTAAATCATAATGACTAAGGTAGATATGCAGGACATGAGAGGTTCAGTATTTAATTTTAAAAATGAACATTCATACTCCCAAACTTTGCACAGGTTCGCACTAGGCCCGTAGGCCTTGTTTCTTAATGTTAACAACAAGTTGCATTATATCTTTAATTCCTTTCAGGTAACGTCAAGGTTACCAAGGCCCAGAGACTACTAACGGACGCTCATTTTCTCGCCTATTACCACAAGGCTGACGGTCACGATGGATTCATAGACTACCGGAAGTTAGCTCAAGATCATTATACATTTATGGCTTCCACCTACACTGAATTTTCCACAGATTTTTACAAGTTAAAAAAGAATGCAGTGGCGCAGACGGCCCTGAAAATTGACATGCGTATTGGCTTCATCGGAAACAAGTCCCTGAATACGGTAGCGGTGTTGAAGAATGCGGCTCCTGAGGAGAGCCCGGCCCTTATCCGGAACATTAATCAAGTGGTCATTGTTGATAAACGAACACGGAAACCCGTCTTTCTGCCCGACTGGTGGCTAGAAAAGAACAAGTTAGCTGCTGAGGGTGGTCAGCGCCTTAAAGTATCACCAGTAAACATCCCGGAAGATGTATTTACTTATGATTTAAAGGTCCGTTGGAGTGACACGGACGCTTTCAAGCATGTTAACTATGTTAGTTACATTGAGTTTTGTTTTGAGGCAGCTATGGATGCTGCGGACCAGCAGTACCTGAAACATTTCACGGGCGACATATTAAATCACAAGGTGAGGAAGATGGAGATGACGTACCCAGGTGAAAGTCTGGTTAATGAAGTTCTGAAGGTGTCACTGTGGGAGGACCAGGAAAATCCTTGCCGACTCCATTTTGATGTTTCAAGAGAAAATGAAAGTCTTTATCAGAATACAGTGGATTTTTATCCTGTTCAAAGCTTAAGTGACTAGTTATGAATATATTAAATATGAAAATACATTCTAATTTTTATCCGAAATTAGGTTAAATGATATCTGGACGCAGATAATTGATAATTTTCTATGTATTAAGTGTTGACATATTTTTCCAATACCCTGCAAAAAAGAAAATAAAAATTGATTTAAATCAGTATTTTATATTTATAGTTTTTGATCGTAAAAGGCGGGCCAGCTAGCTAAAACTTATAAAAAAAAACAACCTTTATGTAGGAGTGGATCCACAGGATATTAAGATGACCGTACTAAATATCTTAATACAACAGTATACAATGATTTTTAAAAACTACTGCAAAAAAAAAGTAATTTAAAAACTATCAAGTCCACTACATCCTGAATAATGAGAAATGTTAGTCGTGACGATATATGGATATGGATGTTTATGCATTCGCCTAAAGGAGTGTTTCGATGTGCGCGTACATGCGTATATGCGTAAACTGGCTGACTAATATATTTGTATAGTGGATCTAGCAGGCCTTCCACAAAAAAGTTGCTGAATTGACGTCATTTTACCCCAGATCCCCGAGTTAACGCAGATCCTATGCGTGAAATCGCTCCTTTGGCGATTTTCACGCATATACGCTGACGGACACTTGGAAACATCCCAGTTACAAAATCATATGAGCGATTTTTCACGCATATATACGCATATTCGCGTATAGTGAATTGAATTATCAAGTGCCTTGCTCAGCTCTCCAAGTGGTCACATTAAAAAAAATATATATTTAGAAATTAACTAGAAACATAAAACTTGTAGAAGGTTACAACGATGTGTTTTTGCTATATCAGACTTTGGTGTAATAGCAATTATCTATTTTTCATTTTGAGTTATATATACTGATGTATATATACCTGTTAAAGAAAGATTTGTAAGGTATGATCTTCTAAAATAACTGTTTAGTAAATTAACATTGAGAAGATTGTAGGGAAAAATCATTTTTTCCTGATTTTTTTATATTCTATATATATTCATTGAATATAATATTGAACAGAATTATTTTCAGAATGATGTTTCAACCCGAGTTCAGATTTGCTGATCGCGAAATTTTCTGATTTCTCCGTCCGTCCGTCCCACCGGATTTTTTTACCACATATCTCTAAGACCATTGCTGCTTTCTTCACCAAATTTTACAGACTTACTCAGCACATGACTGCATGTGATTATAACCTGCAGGTGGCGCTACCTCTGTTTAACGACTTTCTGCGCTCCAAAATGGATAAGTCAGATAAGTCAGTAAATAAGAACACTTAAGCCTTCACATCTTATGCAAGCATTCCGTGGAGCCGACGGAATTCAGTTAATAGAGAATAATTAATGGAACTGTTTTCAGACTGATGTTTCCGGAGTTCAAATTTTGCTGGTCGCGACATTTTCTGATTTCACGTTTCTATATATGGCGCAAAACATTACCCTTTATCTCTTTTATCACTTCATCAATCATTACCATAGTTTTAGGCATATTGATTACATGGCTGGCATGTGTTTAAACCTACAGGTGGCGCTACTTCTGTTTAACAATTTTCTACTTAAATGTTGGCCATATTTCTTGGCCACAACCATGACAAGTATCCATTTTTTAAAAATATGTCTAATTTACTTATTACTTCCCAAATTGCTCCCACTTAATACATGATCATCCGGTTAACTTAAAAGCTGATCATGCATTTTTGCCCCCCGCCGTCGCCGAAGGCGCCGTTGGCGGGCTTCAAAGAAATGGTGAGCGTCCGCCAGTCTTTCCATCCGTCCGTCTGTCGTGCCGTCCGTCCAGAAATGTTAACGCAATAACTCTTAAGGAATTTAAGGTACAGTCACCAAACTTGCGGCATTAATTTACCTTATCAAGAACTAAGTCAGGTTCAAACATGGATGACGACGCATTTTTCTAGGTCACAGTGGTGAAAATGCTAAATGATTTTGATGCAATAACTCGAAAAAATTTGAGGCGCGGTCACCAATCTTGCAGCATTGATGTAGCTCATGAAAAGCTAAATCAAGTTATATAATGGATGATATTGACGCATTTTCAAGGTCACAGCGACGATAATGCTCAAATAATTTGACGCTGAACTCGAAAAAAAATGAGGCACAGTCACCAAACTTGCATCATAATTCATGGAGGGCTTTGTCAAGTTCGAATATAGATGACCTTGATGCAGTTTTCAAGGTCACAGAGGTAATCTTGGTGGGTGACCTTGACCCATCTCAGATTTCATACAGGTATTCACAACTTTTTTCCAGCTATTCCCACAACAGGCGGGGGACATACTAGATCTGTTCCCTAGATCAATTTTTCCCTTGTCTTCTTTAAATCAAGTTTGTATTTTGTAAGTTTTCTTTCCATTTTAAACAGGTTCTTGCCAAGGGTTAAGGAAAAGTTGGGTACCACTCGTGCAACACTTCCCTTGGGAATCATATGGCGGGGGACAGTTTGTGCCTCTAGGCCCTTGTATCAATGAATCTTAAACTGAATTGAAGGCCAGCCTGAAAATGAATCTGAGATCCCTAAAATACCTGTAAAAAATGATATGTCATACGAGGAGGAGAATATTAAGATTTACTGATAGGGGATTATAACACAATCATATGTTCCAAATAATATATATTGACAGGAATGTCCCAAATTTATCATATTTCAAATGGAGGACATTCTGCCAAACTACAAAAGAAATGGCATTAGCACGGTACATGTCAGGCCCTGAGTGTCTAAAGGTGTATGGTCACAGCTTCCACCTTGTGACGTATATTGGTATCCAATCCTCGTCGCCAGTGTGAAGTTATGCTTTCATTTCTGTTTGTACCTTCTTTAAAAAAAACAGTATGTATAGTGGCACTCGTATGTCGCTCCGCCATGACCGGAGGACCGTACATGAGAACGCAGCACAGTACACAATTGTCCTAATGGCAACCGCAGAATATATTGCCACTTTGAGTACAGGAATACCTGTGTGCCAAATCAGAATGGAGTCGACATGATTTGAATGAGGTGTTAATTATTTCTATTGGCTTTAACTATATTTGCTGTCCAGAGACAAAGCTACACTTTCAAAATTTTCAGAGTTGCATTAGAGCCAAGACAAATTAATCAAGGTGCATACAAAGAAGTTCCTCATCACAACTCCATTGCCCTATAATATCAGCTGAGTAAAAATCCTAACTGGTTTACAGGTGAGTTTAGGGTATATGAACATCAAAATAATCAAAGACGGGTACTACCCTCATGTAAACTCAGCACGTATCATGTGGAATTATCCCCGTGCAAGCAGTATGTTGAATGAAACGAAAGTTTGGAAGGAATGTAATTAGACCAGTGCATAAGCAGTGTCGGTATACATTAATACTATTCATGCACCTGTATCAGACCTTTGTGTATGCTGCTTCATGTATAAACGACGCTTGATGGGGAAACTGTTTTCTCATCTCTGTCTTGCATCCACTCTTCGATGATCATTATTTTTCCACCTGTCTCACGTTTCTGTCACCCACCGTCATATTGAAATCTCTTGCACATTCAATCCATCCATTTCGGTGAACAATAGGTACATTTGCAGTTGACCGGTTGTACAGCCTTCTATATTCAGGTGTGCCAGGTCAATGAATCTTAATCTACTACCATCCATCTACTCTGTTTTCTAAAGCTTGGTGTTATTTATCTTTTTCACTTCTCCATAACTCCTGTGTGGTGACTAGGTTGCCAGGTTACAGTGCCAAATTCAAATATATATTGTCAAACTCAGTTTGTGCCAAGAGCTCCGTTGAATATTTTAATTGTATTATCGATCTTAATCTCCTGTTAGCTTTTCCCGCGCTGTTTCACAAATATTTTCTTTGAAATATAAAACGGAGTCCATTAATTAACATTCAAAGATCTTTTCCTCTTTTTGTCACATGTGTCATTGATCATAGTGCCCTTAATAGTATATTAGCAATTCTTATCCCTTTTCTAACATGGAAATTCCTTGCCTCCGCCAGGAGGGTATGCGTTTGTTCCCGCTCGTGTGTGTGTGTGTGTGTGTGTTTGTTTGTTCACACCATATCCCACGCAGTCATGAATGGGATCTCATGAAATTTGGGGATGGACATAGGAAAATAGATTAGCTTTGATGTGGATCCGCGTCAAGACCAGGGTCAAGGACGGACTCCATGAATATTCACATATGTACAGTCACTTACACACGAGTGAACCTGACTATTTGGGCCGCATAGGTGGATGCAAACACGGGTTAGGGAAACTTCCGCACGAATAACCTTGGAGTATTGGCTGAATAAGAGAATGCAAACACGTTAAGACCGCCCACTAGCGGAGGCCTGCATTCCTGAAAATGCATATTTCTAGTCTTTATGCGCGTTGACCGGCAACATTTCGTTTCCCGAGCAATTCTGCTAATATATTGATATTACTTTGTCTTCTGTGTCATCTTTTAGTCAAACCTAAAGTATAATATAAACATAGCTTTTCCGTGTTTGTCTGACACAAAGTGTTGCTTAGTGGCAAATACGAGAGAGTCGTGAGCCGCTTACCAGATCGATCGACAAGTCAACTACACCAAATGCCACGTTTTGTTGTGATGATTGAACAGACAAAACTAACTTTTATGTGTCCATTGAAACTTTGGCGGATCCGGGGGGTGGGGGTGGGGGTGGGGTGGGTGGGGGGGAGGGGGGTGGTCCGGATCCCCTTTTCATCCACCCCAACCTTTTTTAAGGGTTTCAGACAAAATTTGGCGGCCTGGAACCCCCTCCCTTTTCGGGCCTGGAGACCATTTCTTAGGAGTTTTCATTAGAATTCCTGGGTTGGACCCCCCCCCCCTCCATTTTCCTAAATCCTGGATCCGCCCCTGGTGTAATATCAGGTGTAGACAATATAAAATATGGAAATATATATTATAAAAATAAGCGAAATTAAAATTCACAATTCACTGTGTGCAACCACACAAGTATAAGCATTCCACGATTTTTGATTGAAAATTCATGATCCGATTTAATTTAAATCCAGGTTAAATTTTACAGGATTATAAAACGTGGGAGAGTACAAAACCACGAACCTTGTATTCAGCATGTAGAACTTGGGGCAATACAAAATTTAAAATGATATAATTAAAACCTTTTCCCCTAGAATTTTTTCTGACTGAAACAGACATTTTTGTGATATAGCCAGTATAGCAACCATCACCATGGCTATTTTCTCCTAGTCACAGATATATAGTCACTCATCAAATTACTTCAATTTGTATATATTTTTTATTTTTATTACTGTTATTCATTATTCAGTTACATTGGTTGTGTAATGCTAATTGGGCAATTACATATGTTATGAAATATATGTTATATATATGCATCATTCTTTTCTGATTATCTATCAAACCTGGTTTTAAATTGATTTGTAATGTCTTATAATTTTTGTCATAAACTTTTATACAACACGCAGATATAATTTTTTATATTATGGTATTTTCAGTGTATGTCACATTCACATTGACTGATGTATGTACGATATATTGCATTTATATATATTTTGTATCACATGATCGAGCTGCTAACGTAATAGGAACTATGAATAAAAATCAATCAACCAATCATTCCTTCCCCGCAACATCGACTGCAAATAAACTTATATTATTTGAACATGGTCACACACATACACACACACATATACACAATTATGATACAAAGCCATGAAAAGGGTGTCGCAATGTGAACCCGTCAGAATAACATTTGTTTACATGCCACGCCCACTTCATAGCTCTGCATCGCGAGTACACGCGTCCGCAGACTTTCAAAAAGTCGGCCTTGAACTTGACCTGACTTGACCTATGCCAAACGGGACTGCCCATAAACGCGTGCACGTCTGCGTGCAGTTTCGCCTACCTAAACAAGTGCCTAAATAGCATGCGGCAAGATTTTACGGACCACAACGTCTGACCAGAAAAATTTATGTTGTGGGGTGTTTGTTAATTTGATTGTTGGAACTTAATATAATTTATGCAGGGAATAACATCAACAATATATTTTCTCACTGTTCATAGGAACATTTCATCTGTATATTACCAACATGGTGGAAAGATTGTCATAAAAACCATGTTAAAATATGTCTGAAAATGACTAAATCTGGAGGCAATTAATGATCCGGTAAGTATACGCGTTGCAAATAGTTTATTTTTTGTAAGAAAAAGCTACATATTATTTACCTTATTTTTATGACCCCATCTGTCATTTTAGTGCATCAACGTCATGTGTTCAATACTTGTAGAGAAAAAAATGTAAAGTCTAAAAGACGAGCAAAACCATGCATTTTGAAAAGCAGCTATTTTGTAGTCCAGTGCAATTTATCGATTAATACTTATACTGTTAGCCTACCAATTTAGACAGAAATATATATATATATATATATATATATATATATATATATATATATATATTGAAATATTGTAATAATTTTAACCAGTCATGCCACGGTACAATAGGACTGGTACGACTTTAAATGATTACTTTCTTACTGGGGTGCCATAACCTCCTTGATTGTTGATCTACTAACTTGAAGCAACAGGAGCCTATATGAAACTTTGTCATTAATTTTTATAAAATTATTCCACATTATACTATCTCATTAACTAAATCAACATTCTTTGATATATCTATATATATATACGGTATAGCTGACACGTTTCTTTTGACAGTTGTGAAAAATGGTTCCACTTTTCATGTACTATTGGTACTCCAGCATCTGGTAGAAAAAAAGTGGATTTGTCACTTGTGTAAATAGGGTACAGTTTTATAAAAATGTATTCCACATTCAAGTTCTGCAAATATATCAGTATTCTTGATTGTTACATTGTGTACACAATTTGCGTCGGGATAATGATGTTTACAAGTCAAATTTTATATGTTCAAGACCATATTTATATTTTCTTGGTTGGCTAGTTTTTAGTGGGATTAGTATATGTACAGGCCTCAATAACTTGTCACTGACAATATATTCCTCCTTGGTAGAAGAAACTGCGTTCACGCAGGCGTGCACGCGTTTTAGGCAGTCCCATCTCGAACCAACATGTCGGCGGCGGAGGAGCGGTCATTTTATTCCAACACTTTGCTTCTGCTTGCTCGCTCCCTGGCGGCCTTGAAACCGGCACCATGGGAGAAGGTACGTTATGTATCCAATTCGTTCATAAGTTATTTTATTCTGCAGATTTCACTCAAATTCATCGGCAAAGTTCCACCAGCACCCCACTTGCTGAGCCACAGGAGCATCACTGTGTTTTGGTTTGGACTTGTCATTTGTAAACAACATTGATTTAAGTTATGGATTGTTGCATTTGATATTACAAAAATGTATTTTCTAACATAGATTTGTAATATTTCAAACGTTTTAGTCCATCTTAACTGCCTTGTTCTAGTATAACTTTTTGTGATAATTCTCTCAAACTGTTGTGATAAGCCAAAACATTTGCCGCAGTGGGAGTATCACAAATAAACTTAAATCAAAATCTTAAATCAATTCCGATACTTTCAGGCAACATACCAAAAACAAGAAACTACTCATTTAAATATATATATATATATATATATATATATATATACAGATAGAGAGAGTAATAAACGGAGGCTTTTTAGCTCAGCTGACTTTCAGTCATGCTGGGCTATAGCGATGGGTTTTTGTCCGTCGTCCTTCCGTCTGTCCGTCTGGCAGGCTGTCCGTCCGTTAGCAGGGCACAAATCGTAACCGTAGGGGCTAGGGCCATGAACCCTATGCAGTCTTAGAGGTTCTAAAAAAATCTCCTTGCAAACCTGAAATTAGGTCACTGCGACCTATATTCTTGAAGTTATGGGGTGTGTTTGCACCCCACAGAAATAATTCTTTTAGCCAAAATTTTCATCCCAAACCTTCCATCTTTCACATACAGCTCACCTACCAACATGGGAAGAACCATAATTATTTTGAGGTCACAAGGTCAAAGGTCAAGGTCATAGTACCTAATTCTTTGAAAAGCCTGTGGATGCATTTTAAACCAAACCTTTCATCCCAATTCTTTGATCTATCACATATAGCTTACCTACTAAGTGGGAGAAGAATCCTATAGATGTTGAGGTCACAAGGTCATAGGTCAGGGTCACAGGTTCCACTTTTTTTAAAAGGTTGTGGACACATTTTAAGCTAGACCTTTCATTCCAAACCTTTCAGCACTGATATCGCTTCTCTGCCAACAGGGGAAAAGACCTGTTGATTTTGAGGTCAAAGGTCAAGTTCACAGCATCCTCTTCTTGCGTGGAGTCATTTTCAGGCAAACTTTTCAATCTATACTTTCCATCAGTCATATATGGCTTACCTACCAATAGGGGAAGAAGCCTATAGGTGTCGAGTTCAAAAGGTCAGAGGTCAAGGTCACAATATTCTAAATGCTTGTGAACATATTTCAAGTGAAACTGTAAACCCAACCTTCAGTCTTTCACATATGCCACATCTATGCATCACTGAATGTGATTCAAACTTCATATTTATGGGTCTTTTTGCATGAACAAAAAACTAATTGATTTAGAGCTCAGCTGATCAGGAGGTTAAAGGTTGCAGGTCTAAGTTATTCACTCATTGGTTGCCAAGTAATTACACCCGGCCAGATGTAATTGGTTAGTAGTTACCCATTATTTAGAAAGAATCCAGTTGATATGTGGGCAAAAGGCCAAGGTCATAGGTCATATACTTATTTTGTAGACCATCTCTATTTTTCTTGTATATATAAGTTTGCACTCCAGCTGGTACATCTCACCATGTGGCTGTAATTGTGAGTGACACTGGTGACATATGACTCCCTTTTGTATCAGGCTATCAAGTGATAAGGCTGAGTGATAAGTACCTCGTTACTGCAAAACCAAACACTGTTGTTGGAATACTTCAGCCAGGAATTAACACTATGAGTATAGTATTAAGGTTTAGCTACTGAATTATAAGATGATGGGAACATTTTGCAGTGTATTTTATGGAATCATAACAATAAACTTCGTTTCCTAGATATCTGAATATTTTTATATAAATCACCACATATAAAAGCAAGTGTTTGTTCTCATAATATGTGGATGTGTACTTGATTTAGGATGGCTTTATTTTATTACAAGACTCTTAGTCATGCTTGTTGCATTTCTATTCTTTCAGGTTTTGCAGTTACCCAACCCTGCTGACCCCATTAAAAAGCAGAGTGATAATAAAAAATATTCGACCTACACTTTTACATTTGCATATCTATAAATCTGATATGAGCGCCTGAACATGCCTTTTGAATTGTTTTGGACATTCATTACTGTAACATCATTTGGAGAATTTGCCCCAAGTTTGGTTACTTGTTGGAGGATGTGTGATATCAAATGTCAGACTTGTCAGAAATCCATTATGTCTGCCAGTTAGCCACCTTAGAAATCCTTTTTTCAGTGCAGTTTCAGTAATTTACCTTCAATTTTTGATCCGATTTAGAGAATGGTTGTTGTCTGATTTCAGACCTGTCAGAAGTCCAAAATGGCCACCAGGCAACCATCTTTAAAATCCTTTTGATCATATTATCTCAAGAACTGTTAAAGTGAAGGCAGTTGGACGTATATTAATGTAATCTTGCAAAGGATTGGGTCAAATATTTCTTAATAAATATTATCATCATATGTGAAAGTGCAGTACAGTTGGCTTGTATTGAATAAAAAATCATACAGAAGCACCTGTTTCTCAATAATTCTTGCATGGATTTCCTTGATTTTTGCTATATATTTTGATCTTATATTTGCCCTTTGTGGTGTTCCTTTTGAGACTGACTGGCATCAAGTAAGCTATGGGAATAGTTCTGGATACCTTAACAATCATACATTTTCCTCAGACCATCAATTCACTGTGTTTTAACCAGACATAGGTGATATATATTTCTGTTGTCGTAGAAGATTTCAACAAATTGGCAAATTGGTTCTTCAAAATTTGACTGGAAGTTGTGAATCTCAGCCCATGATGTCACAGGTCATGCTTGGCAGCTGAGCGTCATGACCCATGGGTCACTTGTTTATGTGTGATTAGGCCTAAATACATTGAATATTTAATACCGTAAAATCTCCACTTAAAACCGCGGTTTAATCAAGAAATTCAAAATCTTTAAAAATCAGGTTTCCTGAAAGCACTGTGCCGTTTATACTAGAAGGGTTTCCTGAATATCTTCCTGACAGACATCGTTTTTGGGCCGGCGAGTGGGCGATAATATTGCAACTTTCGAAGGCCGTTCTTAGCAGCAGTCTCGTATGCATGGGAGCCGTGTGTAAATGTATTATTAACGATTATTTGTTATTTATAAATTAAATATTGCTGATTAGTTTTCGTGTGATATATAACTTGTTATAAAATCTTGGTAACTGTCACCAAATGATACGTTTACAACAACCCTGCTGTAACACACAGCGGCCCACTTCGTTGGGCATGGTCAAGCAATATTGAAATAAAAGCCTACTTTAAACCCATTTGCAGCATTATTTAGCAATGATTATTTGTTTAAAACGTAAAATGAATAAAAGCTGACATCGTTAAGAGTCACACACTGGCAGACGATCGTTTTATATTTTGAACTGCTGTACGCGGTGGGTGGTAAACAGAACAGCCACCTATTTCGTCCCAGCGTGCCTTGCGCGAACACTGCCTTGACAAAATGGCTTCCCACACGGAAACTTTCTTAAGGAAAAAAACTTGCTTACCCCGACTGGCCTATTTAATTAAACCTTTAAATCACTCGTTTTCAAGCGTCATGTTTCCTATAACGTGCATATCTCGACAAGGTAACTTCAATTACTTTTATATTTAGTTAAGTTGACCAGCGATGTTTTCAAACGCACCAGCAAATTGTGACATGGAGCGATGTCAACATACGATGTGACGGTGATAATACCGAAGTAACCGGTGTGAAAATGATTTGAATCTTCCTAGTAATTCAGGAAAATTGAATTTTCATCAAAAATTAAGATTTCAAAATATTACTTTTAGAATTAAAATATACAGTGACTCGAAATGGGTCAGCAGAATATTTTTTCCAAAATATAATGACAAATCAGTAGCAAACAAGAATACGGCACGGAATATAAAATCTGTATAAACAGGCAGATGTTCACCGGCCCTTACGTCTTCCCAAACTTCATGCTTGAGTGACGCTGCAAAAAAGTGTTATGATGTGTTTAAATAAAATGCCCAAGGAATTTTAAAGTGGACAGGAATGGCCGAGTCGCAACCTACGCGTGTTCATTTCTAGATGATAGCTTGATTGTGTCTTTTGTCAAATCATTCCGTAGCGAAAGTTGGTGCGGTTTTGAAGGGGGGTTCTTAGTATTTGAGCCCCTCGCGGTGTCTCGCCTGGAATTTCGGTGAAGTCTGGGTGCGGTTTTAATCGGAAGTGCGGTTTTTAGTGGAGATTTTACGGTAATCAAGTATAAAAAATATTCATAACTTAAAAACGTTAGATGTTCCATTAGCGTTATTGAGCAGAAAGATTTCAATGGCATGTATCAAACGATCATAAATGTCAGAGTAAACAATTAGTAAAGGTGCCACGCAACAGGGGCACCCAAATAGCTCCCATCAGCCATGACACAGTAATTTCCGATCAGATGGGACGGCCAAGGCCTAATAGACGACCACATACCAGGCTGCCAGTGCTGTTATCAAATTGCGCTACCTAATCAAGGGCAGTGATACCGTCTTCTGGATCTAACCACAAGCTGTAAATAATTGATTGACACATATACCATTGGCGTATCCAGGATTTTAAGATGGAGGGGGCGTAAGACTAAAGTCATGTGGTGTGTGTGTGTGTGGGGGGGGGGGGTTCGTTGCATTTTAGACACGTTTCTCATGATTATCATAAAATATAAGGGTAATATGTATGTATGTATATATATATATATATATATATATATATATAAATATATATATATATATATATTAGCGGTGTGCCGATTAATCGATTAAACGATGAAGTATGCAAAGTAAAGAATCTAATCCTGTCAGAGATATGAACCAGATCAAAACGATTAAGTAACAAACAGCATCATTATGGGACCAACAATTGTCCGATGGCAAGTCGACTTTGGATGCGGTTGATGTACATGTCAGATATACTTGGGGTCAATATTTAGATACCGGTACTAGTATATACAGCAGATTTCAAGGTAACATAGAGAGTACACAAAAAGATCGTTTATTACAGATAAATTTTATTTTTTGGATCATCGATTGTGATTTTAAAACATATTCCAACCATTTATATACATGTGTGTGTGACATACATGATATACACACAAGTGTATAAGATACACCTGTTTCAGAAACAATTATAATGCGTGGGCGTTATTATACGTTGTACACTGATTTATTTCACATTCCAGGACATTAATAGGGAATAGAACGGGTTAAAAGATGTTAAACATATATAACATAACAAGATTATTGACAAAGAGGTAACCTCCTACAGAAAATTAGAATGTAAAAATTAAGTGAATCCATTTCTAGACAATTTTGGCATTAAATTCAATAGCATTCTCAATTGCCGTACCAAATGTTTGGAATAATGTCCCTGAATATATTTAACAGCAGAACAATATACATGTATTGTTGCCTTAAAATATGTTAAAATAAACACCTTTATTTTATGTAGACAACCAGATGTAACATGGCCATTTTAATTATGAATGGTTATTATAATATTTAATTGATAAGACTTCTGGTCTCCCTTTTATGCTATAAACTTATATTCATTTAACTTAAATTATTAAATGTGATTTTATCTGGTAATTACATACTATATGCCTGTTTAAGATATTGTATTTTTTAGCTCATGGTGTCTACTTTTTACGACTGTATTTTTTATGACTCGATTTTATATTGAACAGCGAAACTTTAATGCATGTGTTACTGCTTTATAAATTCAATCCACTCTTAAATGTTGAACTAAAATGCTATATATATGTTAAATGAATTTATAAAAGACCAACGGATTGTTCACTCTGTGTAGTAAATGTGCATGATTGTTGGTAATTTGTTGCAACAAAACAATGGGAAAACATTTGACATTATTCCAACATTAAATAAATTTAAATAGTCCAGTTTGTAAATGCATGCATCGATTGCATAAATTTAAACCATAATATATAAGATATGTATAAGCCTAAATAAGGACCTTGCAAAATCATATGCATAAATGTACATTCATTTAAGAGTCCAACGTGGCTCAATTACCACAAAAAAAAACTTTTTAATCAATTAATCAAATTGAAAACATAAGACCCTCTAACCATTCACAGTTGGATAAGGCCCTGGAATATTTGACCCGTTATGGAAGTAGACAAATTCTGCGTCACCGAATGTATGGGTTTCAGGAGACCGTTTGCGATGGTTATCACTCGTTTTTTTTTAATTTTCTATCGAAAATTACTTTTATTTAACTCTTAAAGATTGACATTCATATTATTTCTATATTTTACAGAATATTTTAACATTAAGAAGGGAAATAAAGCGGTATTCCGGGGTATTTCGGTATTTAGTAGGACCCTGTCTTTCCAGCGTAAATCATGACAGTCATACAGATTACTGATTAGTGCTCATACATGCACAACACTTGTATGTTCTCAAATATATTATTATTTATGTGAGTTATTGTAGTTAATTGCCAGTAAATTCTCATGGTTTTTGTATGTTTAAATTTGTATATGTGAGACTCGTGTGAGTATATAATTAAAATTAAGTTTACTTTATTTAGGGCAGGCCTTATTTCCATTCCCCCTTATGATAAAAGCTGGTAAAGTCTTGAGTATTTGGGCAGTTTAAGTGACCAAAACTTGGGTGTTCATTCTTTCCAGTGATAAAGGTAGTTTAATAATTGCTTTTCTTTCTATAGACGCAATAGGGACACACTGTTACACATTTCAAGTTATTTAAACATTTAAGTTTTTCAGTTTTTATGTTGAAATGCATTTCATTTTAATGCATTTAACATCAAAAGTTTAAAATATTAAAGATTTGCAGAGTGACCCCTGACAATTATATATTTCTTTTATATTTGCCAAAAAAATTCAAAGACATGATAGATTTATATTTTCCTGCAATGCCAAATAAATTTTGTTGGTCTAGTTGTTTAATCAGTTTGAAAATTAATGTGTGGTTCATGAGAACTAACTTAAAGTAGCAGATGAAGGGTGAGGAAGATTTCGACATTACTTGATAACTGGTTAAAAGTCCTTATCAGTAGGCTGTTGATACCTCATTAGTGAGCTCTGATTTTGTGTCCATAAGCTCACACTATGGCCCTGCGCGGGCTGTAAAACTGAACCCGCACCCACCCCGCATTATGCCCTGTCAGCCTGCAGCCCACCCTGCAATCACAGAAATAAGGTTCCTATGCAGGGGCCCGCGGGGGACCGCGGGCTGCAAACCCCCGCGGGCTGCGGGTCAAAACCGGCCCCGCGCAGGGCCCTAATTCACACTGGTCCTATCAGCTCTTGGCTCAAAATACCAGGTAAAGCCCAGACAGTTAAATTGGACCCTTGTGGGTTGTTTCATTTATTTACCATACAACTGATTTCATCTTAAACATTTTCAGTGATGTAACTGTGCTGTCAAAATAGGCAAAAATTACTAGAACATTGACTAAATGAAAAATTTAAACTATAAATGTAACATAGTGTACATTTTCCTATATTTCCTATATAAACAATGGTTAATCTGACCGCTTAATATCATGGATTATTGTCATAATCCTGTTTATTGTCATGCTTAGAACCCTTTGCAGTGATACCAGATCGCAGTTAATATCACATCAGACGCAGACATGGCGAACAAAGAAGCCAAGAGCTCGAAAGCCGTTAGGGTATCAAACAATCACATTTCCTGCCTGTGTGCGGCAGGCAGGTGCAGTAAAGCATGTATGTCACTTAGCTAATTGACGTCCTAAAATACCACTGTAATCCAGATCATTGCATTTCTCTGTACGTTAACAAGGGCGATGTTTGCGATCACGTCATACATAATGAACTCCTGGCCATTGCAAAGCTGTGGTTCACACCTCGGTGACGTTTCGCCGAGATTATATGAAGCACAAGCTCTAAACGTTGCTTACGACTTGAAATCCCCTTTAAGGCTCCACGAAAACCTGGAGGGTTTGTGAGCACTCGAGGAGATACCTGGTCCAATCTCGTCGAAACTTC
Source organism: Sipunculus nudus (assembly GCA_026874595.1). NCBI lineage: Eukaryota > Metazoa > Annelida > Sipuncula > Golfingiida > Sipunculidae > Sipunculus > Sipunculus nudus. Next base: position 53,410,144 of record CM049312.1, read on the forward strand.
AGAAAGTTGGCAATGGCATGACGATGCCCGCTCCCCCAACAGTCCTATCATAACGACGACCATGGAAGTTGAGTCATTAAGATGATATCCTGAAAATAAGGCATAATAGTCAGGGAAATAAATATATAGTAAAATAATTGCCTATGCATAACATTATAATTGAGCCGCATATTTCCAGACTTTGACCTCATGACCCAGACGCTAGGTATCTTTCTGTTGGCAAGTCAGATTTTTTCAGTTGTTGCGGCATGCGGCACAAAACTCACAGGAAATAAATTGTCAGGTGTGCATAAACGTAATTAGATATGCCGTTGGGCAATAAAAATATTCATAAACGTTTCTGTTAACTTTTTATTGACTATTTATTTAATTTCATTTGAGACATGACGCTTCTTCTATGACTCAAAAGGATATCCATGTTGAAGCCCGCATAATATCACTTTCAGGTTATTATCATAATTTATGCATGCATCACCGTTATGACAATAAGCAGGCTTGACTGTATATTGTATGATTTCATCATTTACAATCATCAGTGTGAGATCTTTAATTAAAATAATCCTTTATAGTTGTTGTATTAAATGAACTCCTATCTTGATTATGAAATTACTTGTACAGATCGTGTGATCTGGCATTTTGCTAATAGTATATAATACCAACCACAGCAGGAAATGATCTGGCAATTCCGCAGATCCCTGCTGGCTTGTTATGCAACCTACTGTATAAAATGGAAACAAGGTATGTCATATTTAAACTAATAGTAATAGATATTTATGTAACCTAAATGAAAAAATATCTATAATCTGTGTAATAAGATATGTGACAATGGAAGGAATTAACATGTATTTATGAGAGGTTAAAAGTTCTCTTGATTCGGTTTGGTAATGTGTTTATCTAAGATTCACCTTATGTTTGTGTCTGTACTAGGTGCGGAGATTAATGCTGCTCTGTCCATCAGAGGCTGCAGGGGGAATCAGGCTGGACCAGCGAGCTCAAGATGCAATTGTTGCCTTGGGAACATATTACCTTGAATCTGGGTTCCAGGTACGAAGTTTCAGTTCAAACTAAAGTCTACACCTTTTTCTAGACAAAGGCAGTGCAAATATCTCACATTAAAAGCCATCATATGATGAAGCCTCTGGCAGCTACGCTTTCAGATATCTTGATGGTATGAAATCATTAGAGGCTGTTATTTTAAAGGGGCCCAATCACTTATAAAGTATATTAAATTAACATGAAAAATAGCTGGTTCCCTTTAAAATAAATCAGTATCTGCAGCAATATTGCCTTGAAACTGTTTGTTTACTCCTGTAATCGAGTGTTAAAAATAGTGAGCCAGGCGCCATCGCAGGTGTCAACATAAACACAGCGCATGGGGCCGTGTGCATTGCAAGCCACAACACATGTCAGTCAGTGCCCTGACTGACTGATACATGTTCCTTTTGGCTGAAACACTGCGTTTTGCAGCTCACAATCTGACCTCGGGTCATGCGGCCTTGTTATGGTAAACATTTACACGTGGACTGTTTACCAACACGTAGAGCCATAACAAGGTGTTAAACAGCTGTAGGCGAGGTTACTCGGATAGTTTTGTTAAGACACTTGCGTATAAAGCAAAACTGAACTGATAGTGTGAAAGAATAGGCATAATATATTTCCTGATTATATCCCTTTAAGAGTTTTGTATGTATTTTAACAGTATAATTGAAATGTTTTATATTACGGATACTCTTATGTACTTTTAACAGTATGGTGACAAGATTTTACCGTATTTGCTGTCTGTTCTGGGATCACTGGGTAAGGCTCGTTGGTCCACTGCTGGAGGACATGCAGACTCCTACAGTAAGTATCTGAAGCATCAGTACTCAACAGTATTGTTACTTTATTTTCATAACAATTGACTATAGTTTGCTTCATTTGTGCAAGGTTGAAAATGTTTAATGTTTTGTTCAGTATTTTGTGCTGCTTTCATTTCAAGTTTTAGAAATGTATCCATAATTTACAACAAATATAAAACCTTCAGTGAGTCATATTTATTCCACTTCAGACTTTCTGAAAAGGTAAAAGAAAATACCAGTATATCTAGATCTCAGGCATTTTGGCCCCCAGGGGTATTTTTTGGGGTTTTTTTTGGGTATGTTCCAATAAACAATTTGTTGCTGTTGCAACCATCATATAGGCAGAGATAACCTTTGATTTCAAGGAGAGCCAGATTTCTAAAATGTGAGTAGGCTTTTCTGAAGTAGAATGCACAATAGGAGTTACCTCTGTTAGACCCGGTAAGCTACTAATCTTTTAGTATACATATAGTGACTGTTAAGTTTATCTCTGTCAACTGTCTCAGAAGTATGTCAGTATTGATAGTGGTCTTTATTTTCAGAGTTGCCAGTGAGTGAATGTTTCAGCTTCAGTCTTAACACAATGCTTGCAGGAATTGCCAAGAAAGACAAGCGCCACCATGATCAGGTAGGCAGGCTCACTGTAATTTCTTACAAAAATCTGTTTTTATCCGAATTGTGAGGCATTATCTGCTTAAGATGAATTCAATTTGCAAAATTAATTTTTTTTTTCATCTGGGACTGACTTTTATCAAGTATTAAGTCTTAAATCTGGCATGTCTTGTATTTCTGTAATCATTGGAAATGTGGCTAGTGATTTACACTCACACACAGACACATTCCTTGGATGTTTATTAATTTTTTGTCATTTTCAGATCATTGAAGCACAAATGGTAATGTTTCAGTCATTTGCTGCTACTATACTTTCCCCAGGAGATATTCCTAAAGGTAAGAAAAGGGCAGCTTTCCAGTTTTGTAATACATACTTAAGCTCTTGAGTGTTCCACTGAACAAATGTCTTGCATTGAAAAAAAATTAACAGATTCATGTTACAGGATTTAACTAGCATTTCTGGGTTTACTAGTGACAGTTTGTCTGGTTGTGCTTCTGTCAGAATGACCCCATCACTCACACCAGAACATGTCTTACATTAGCAACCACAGGGTATCTGTCATCAGTACAACCAGGCATTAGCATGCAGGTGATATAATATAGGTTTGGTGTCATTTATAGCATCTTTCAGATGAAAATTTCAGCACACATTATGCAAAAGTTATTGGTCAAGAAATGTTTTAAATTGGTCTTCATTTGTACATGGGATTGTGGGAGTGCAACATCATCATTCTGTTGAAATGTTATAATCCTGCCCTGGACCATGGCCACCAAAAATGTTATGTGATCAGTCTATAAGTAATAAACTGCATGCATCTCTGTTTGATTAAAATTGTAAGGTATGTGTTTGCATGAAATCCAGCCTTATGTAATGGACTAAAGACCACCAGAGTAAACTTTGCTGCACTTGTTAAGGATCATATCAGTGACTGTGGCAAATTACTCAACTATTCTTCTCTATTCTTTCAGAATACATGTGCCTCCATTTGATTCCTGCATTCGTTGGTATGGCAAGAGCAATAGGACGGGCTTCACGAGATGACGATTCACTCTTCTCTCGTTTATTTCCCTCACTTACAAACCCTAAACCTCTACCCCTGGCACAACTCCAGCCGAAGCGCAACCAGTCTCCAGATCGCTCCATGCTCCAGTTTCGACCAATCATATCTCGGAGCATGTCGCAGAACTTGTTATGTGTTGATGGTTCCATTTCACCGCCATCACTCATATCTCCATCAGATGTTGGAGGTACAGTGGACTTCATTGGAAAATCCCGATCTTCGACTCCCTTGAGTATGGGTAGTCCAACGACGGAGCTGCCTGAGAAATATGACATGACACATGTCTATTTCAACAAAGTTGGTTCTACGTTCACCAAGAATGAGCCATGGGATACTGAAGTACACCCACCCACCACTGATCTCATTTTCTCTCCTACACAGCTCAGCACAGTTCTCACATGGGTATTGATATTATTTTGATGCTTTTGGGTTTGTATTAGTGTTGTTAGAGCAAAATAAACTTGAGATAATTAGATGCTCAAAGATGACTTAAATTTCTCTCATTTCCTTTGTATCATGATGAAAAGTTCATAATTTGTTCATATCAGATAGTTAATGTACTGGTATTAATAAACTGAATAGGATTGTTGTGTACATTTAAGGTATTTCTAAAACACACAAAACACTTTATTCAGCTTAATTACATTTGAAAAAAATGTAATATTCTTTAACATGTTCTGCCCTCATGCCTGAGAGCATCTGTATCAGTCCAAAGGTTGCAGGTACATTCAGTCTGTTAGATTTTGGAAAAGAGTGACAAAATAGTAAAAAAAATTGCTACATTTTTTAGCTCAGCTGACTATAAGTCATCTGAGCTATAGTCGTGGTCCATTGTCCGTCGTCCGTCCGTCTGTCCGTCCGTCCGTCCGTCCGTCCGTCCGTCCGTAGATGTGGCACGTTTTGAAACCGTAAGACCTAGGAATCCAAAATTCAGCATAATGTTAGATGTCCCCAAGATCTCCTACCAAGCCGAAAACTGGGTCTTTGCGACTTCATTCCTTTGAGAAATTAAGGAAAAACCTCAATTTTTTATTAAAAACCTATATTCACACTTCAGGACTGCCTAATATCAAAACCACTCATCTGTTTTTCCTCATATTTCCCATAAATAATCCTCTATATAATTCCTATGTACATGCCAGAAATTAGGTCTGTATTATATAATTTAAAAAAGTTATGGGCCCAAACATAATGCATTTTGTAAATAATCAGGAAAGAAATTTTATCACTTAACACAAAACTTGTTAAAGCTAAGCACTTTTTTTCCAGTAATATTACTTTTATTAATCAAAATTAAATTGTATACCCAAAATTATATCAAAATCTTTTAAATTTTTTAAAATATTAGCAAAAATAAAAAATTGGTACCTTAAATTTTGCCCAACTTTGACCATGGCACGTTTTTTTGCTGTAACTGCTGTGGATTTAATTTTCACAGCATGTTTTTGTTAGCATTTCAACTGTTAACACCAAAAATTTGAAACCAGTTGATCAAAAACTGTAGATTTTATTCAAGTTTTCAAGCACCATGTCACATATTGCTAGTGTTATGCAGTTTGCTAGAGCTCAGCTCCCTAGCTTCAGCTCTAAGTTCCTTAAATTTGGCATACAGTTAGATTTCTCCAAAATCCCCTACCATGCCAAGAATTTGGTCACTAGGACTTAATTCCTTCGAGATATCAATGAAAAACTTCATTTTTCCATTAAAAACCCATTGTTACACTTTAAGACTGCCTAATATCAAAACCACTGATCTGACTTTAATCATAAATAATATACATATTTTTCTATACATTCGCTATGCACATGCCAGAATGATGTCAGTATTGCATAATTGTTTTAAGTTATGGGCCCAAACATAATGCACTTTGTAAAAAATCAAGAAATATATTTACTCCCTTAACAAGGGCATTGCTGAAGCTAGAGATTTTTTTTGTCAGGGATGTAACATTATTTAATCAAGATTCAATTGAATACCCAAAATTAGTTCTGAATTTTTCATATTTTATAAGTTATCAGTATAAATATAAAATTAGTACCTTAAATTTTGCCCAACTGTGACCATGGCACGTTTGTTTCCTGTGAGCACTGTTGATATAATTTTCATATCATGCACACATAAGGATTTCAGCTTTTTAGTTTAGAAAGCTTAAAGAAATTGGCCAAATATTGTAGCTTTTATTAATGTTTTTTATGAGACCCTGTCAGATTTTGGCTCTCTCCAGCCCCTCTTGAGTCACCTGTATGTTGACCTTGTTGACCTTTCATCAAATTATGCACGCTTGAGGCGAGAATCCAGGCAGCTTATGGCCAGCCACAGTTGATCCAGGTGTCCAACCCAACTCATCTAGTAGTTTTAACCAACAACATAACAATAAACAATAAATTAATAAGTTTTTATTGGTTTTTAATAACAAATTAAAGAAAAATAGAAAAGGAATTTGTTAGTTTATAATAACAGGAAATTAACTTGCAGTTACTGATGATATAAGAATCTTGTATCGATGGGTAGAATGTCACATATTCCAAATAACACCATGCAGTCACCTATGGCATATTTTCAGTTCAATTTTAATGATAAAGAAGTAAATCATATTATTCATTACTAATCATTAGGGATTATATGAAGGAAATTAATGATAGACAAAGATGCAGTTGATAATATTAATCTAGATTCCTACTGTGTCTAGTGTGTACATTGATGTGAAATAAGTCCAGAATGAATTTTTTACAGTTATTTTTTAATATAAATAAAAGCCATAAAACCAGGTACTTATGATCATTATTTAAATGTGTGAATTTTGTATATTCTGGATTCTCAACATCATTGTTTGGTGAAAACTGAATAAATACCAGACATGATGCGAATACTTTGTAATTGTATTTAAATATGAATATGTTTATGTACTCCATTAAATTTCTTGCATAAAGAATGGGAATTCAGGTAAAAATGAAAATATATGAATACTTGTGCAAATACTTTCAAAATGTATTCATGAATGCATTCATGAATATATTCTTTAATATTATTTTAATAATCATATCAGTTATATTTCATTTTAAAAAATCATATGATTCTCTTATTATTTTTAATAAAAATTATATTTGGGACAATATTTGTAATTTTTTTAATAAATAGTTAAACTCTTATATTATATGTTCTGCTTATAAGTTATATGGCCAAGTCAAAATCTGTGTGACAGTAGTACTCCATTTGTTAATAAAATAAATGAAATCAATCCTCTTCCCTGTCTCCAAAGGTACTATCAAAATCATACATAAGCTAAACAACAACTCATAATACAGCTTATATTTATTACCACACAAAACCAGCATGTGCCTCATTTCTAAATAATATTTTTTTATCATATATAACAGCTGAGCGTCGTGACCCATAGGTCCCTTGTTTAAGAATTCTGAAACACTTTATTTGATTGTCACTTCTAACTTTATTTTTCAACGAAATACACAAAAAATGGAAGCTTATCAGAAAATTTTCCCTTGAAGCAGGTGAACAAAGATTTATGGAACAGATTAATTATGTTTTTGTGAATGTTTTGTCATTGAAGAAGTTTTACCCTTTTTTTTCTAAAATAAATAGGGATACTAAATGAATTGTTGTTGATAGGCTAAGAAGCTGATGAGCAAGGAAACCTTAGAAAAGTTGGACAGCATGGCCACTGATGCTTTTCTGGTAAGTATATTACCAGTTTTAAGGTTAACAAAGTTTAAACCTGATGGGGGATTTTATCATTCACTTGACCCAATATCAAGATTTATCAGATTTATAAAACCTACACCTGAATCTGTACATTTATAAATAATATGACATATATGTTGATTGATCCTGAAATAACCAGGAATCTCTGAACAAGGTCGAGGTAATTTATTTTAAACAAGCAGGATTGCGAAGTATGTCTGCCCTTACAAGGAGACAAGGCCAAGGAACCATAATTTCTTGGTAAACCTTTATAACTTTAAAACTGATTACTGTTTCCACAATATTTATGTCATACAAAGAAAGGGAAGGAATGTATGAGAACATTCCCAGTGGTCAGTTGGGTATTATCTGACTACTGAACTGGATTACTGGGAGGTGTAGGGCTGAATCGTTCAGTAGCAGGTTTTGGCCAATACAGGACTTTAAACTTAAAAACAATAAATGGGAGGAATATGGAGAACTAAGCTTTCTGTTATCAGGCATGCCCAAGTCTAGTTTGGGACATGAGTGTTTTTATCACTGGAGGACTGGAGAGTACAGGCTGTTTGATAAACACTGCTGGTCCCCATGGAGGAATCAGTGGCTTCTTGGTATGATTAAACTAGGGTTGGGTGGCCAAGGGAACACTTGGACCTAACCTGGTACAGGAAGGGCCAAACTGGGACACCCCATTAGGGATCTCTGATAAGAAATTTTACAAGATTAGTTATGTATTTATATTAAAAATGTAGCTTACTGCCACCACAAAAATAAAAAAAATAATGCCCTAAATGTTGTGAGCACAATGCTTACAATTGTGTGAATTACTTGTTTAGCCTCTTCTCCTCATTGTTTGTTTATTTCAGACGCTGCATCAAAAGAAGCAGTACCCTTACAAGTCTTTCAGTGAGACTTTAGCTTTAGTGCTGGTTACCCTACTCAGAGACATCCTTCAGCATCAAACAGGTAAAGACACGCCTATTGCACTGCTTTAGAAAAGCTGAAATAATAATGTCATGTTTCAATGTTTTATTTTGTTGGCACTGGTTGTCAAACAATTTTGACATAAGGCCCATCTGTTTGTTGTTTACAGCTCAGCTGAATATCAGTCATGTTGAGCTTTAGCAAATGGTTTTTGTCATTCCCGTCTCTGTTCATTTGCAAGGCACATTTGTAACCAGTGTAAGCGACTTTACACTTACTTTTGGGTGGTACAAGTCTACAGTCCCAGTTGAAAGTTTACAGGTCCAGTAATTTAAAGAATTATTTGATGGAAACTAAACATTTGAAATATATGGATAACATACATATTTCACAGTGCATAAAAATCAGGTTTTTTATCATTCTAAAAAATCAATAAATGCATGGTGCTCACTTAAGATGAATCCTTGCCATACTAAGTAAAATATTAGAAATCAAATTCAGCAGATTTTATTCAAACTTCAATAAGGGAGCTTTTATCATTTCAATTAACTAGTTAACATTTAGAAAAAAAAATATTTCAATCAGTTCTTTATACTTGTATAATATTCTGCGTTAAGTCTAAATAATGTAACTTTTTTCATACGTTTCAAGAAAAAATTTCATATGACATATTTCACATGGTTTCACAGTCAAACAACATGCCCTACCCATGTATGGGGAGAAAGAAAGAAAACAAATCAGGATCAAGCAAACATTTTCTTTTGATCCATTTGACTTGGAAGGCAGTCCATACCAAGTGTTTACAATGTTATCAGTCTACATGTACAAATGTAACTGTGTCAGTTGTAAATTAAGGGAGAATTTATTTTAGCTGTTTTAATGTTTCAATTTAAGTCCATCTGAGCTTAGATGGAACCAGATACACCAGTCCAATGCAACTATAACAAGCATTTGGCAGGCGCTGGGGTATGTTGCAAATGCTGGTTATAATTGTAACCTTACCTAATTGACATGTTGCAGGTCAATGGATTTGACTAAGATTAGGAATTTGCAGACTAGCTTAAACATGTTTTCATAAACTTTTCTCTTTGATGACCTCTTGCTGTATTTAATATCGTGCAGAATGGTTAGTGATGCATCAGTTCACAACAGAGTTACTTGAATTATATTCTTTTATTTCACCAGGACATTTTACCATTTCTTACCCTGATATTTGTAGATCTACCCTTGGCTTTCACAAAAGAGGTACAGGAGTTTGTGAAGAGCTTGTACTCATTGGGCCAGACACATTTACAGCACAGAGCAGACTGGCGAGAAGACAGGGCAGACAGAGCCCTTAACCCACTGTCACTGACAGTCCTGAGTAACGCAGCTTGTATTGAACTGTTGCTCTGGGCAGTTCGAGAAGAATCAGGTAAGAGCTTAAGGTGCCCACTCAGGTCATTTGATCAGTTGTTTATGTTTCTATGAGCAGCTTGCCTCAATATTTAGGCAATAGATCTTTCCCACCACACTAGTGACATCTGGGGATGCAGACTCACACTGAGTGTTTGGGTCCATTTTATAAAAAAATATCATATTTTATTTTATATCAATGGTTAAAGTCAAAAACTGCTTGTCTTTATGGGTCAGGTTCCTGTTCAAGTCTCCATCTTGTATTTGATTTCACTTAAAATGTGAATAACTGATTCATTGGACCGAAGCAGAGCAGATAATCATAATGAACGATGCAAGTTTGTGGAATAGGTCTGTTTATTGTTTATATTTGCTTCTAGTGGCACTTACAAGATGCACAAAATTTGCACTATATTATTCTGAGGTAGGGTTAGAGTCAGGTGTATTATTTATGTCTTATCATTAACTTCATCATGGTACTTATTAGTTGTGTTCACCACTTTGTCAACAAAAACAAAAATTAACACATGATTCAGTTTATTGGAATTTTTTGTTTCAGATAAAATGTGGGATTTTCATAGCATACCAGTTTTTGATGAACAGGAATTTGTGAACTTTATTTATTTTATTTTGTTTCCTGGCAAGTAAAATATTGGGTGGCATCATCATTCTTATGACAGACCCACTCACGTCCTCCCAGTGATTTTACATTTTACACTGTGAAAGCAGAGCATTGTAAGTCCCAACTTCAGCCAGACATAAGTGCTCAATTGTTAGGGGTGTAACAGTGCATTGAATAATGATGCATTGAACTGCAACCCCTCAGTTAAGTTTTAATCAATTCATGACCTCCAAAGCGATTTGTTTCGATTATTATTTCTTTGCATGTACCATCCCTTGCCCACAATGAGCTGTCAGATTTTTCAGAGCACACTGTGATGTTGAGACTATTTGTAGTGTATACGCTCAAGATCTAGTTTCGACATTCGTCAATAAACCTCTCCATTCCCATAGAAACAAAAATGGTGGCAGTAAACAGGGCAGGCTACATTTTCCCATCATTTGCTGAGATCATCTAACATCCATTGTGGTAACGCATTTGTGTTTATTTAAAAGAAAGTCTTGAAATTTACTGTTAAAGTAATGAAAGGATCGAGAATTGAAAAAAAGTTAAAAAATTTATTAATTGAATCAATTCAAAGGTCCCTTACAATTCACAGGCATTAATTGTAAAGGAAGAATGTCCAGCAATATGGATTATAATGGAATGGTACTACAGAGATGCAAGTCTGTTCTGTTAATCTTCTTTTTGTTCACTCTATAAAACTGGGATATTACCTTAACCTGAATGTCACAGTGGAAGAAAATGCTCCTTTTTTCATGATGTAGAACTTAAGATCACTGGGAGAGTTGAGGTGCAGACTTTGACTGAAGGCATTGTTTGTCTGAAGTTACTGTTCCCTTGTTTGTTTATGATATTGATTGTTTTGTTACCATTTTGTAGGTAGACTATTTAAGGCTATTGCAGAGGCAAATTCACTTCAGCTAGTTGTTGTTAGCACTTTTGTCCATAAATAACAGAAACATGCATTATGTAAACACATGATTGATTAGAGTGAACTCCTAAAAAATGGTAAACTTAAACACAGGTAATATTTTATCCTTCATGGTTTATAGATAGAAATTAAAGAACACAGGTAAACAGCAAGGTACTGGTATATTGTCTATATCTCTTGTAATGGTACAAGCTGCCAAGCTTTTTAAATAGGTTTTGTTTACAACTATTCTGATGTACAGTTTTCTATAAGGTTAGAGTCTTTTGACTTTTCTGTTTGCAGTAAAATCTCCAAATTACGACCATCATTGGGACCTTTATAAAGTGGTCACATTTGTGAGGTGGTCTTAAAGCAAGGTTTTAGTTTATTTTGTTGATGTTACAGAAGCTGAGAGCCTGTGTAACCGGCTGACAGAGAGGATCAGCACAAGTCCAGACCACAAGACCCTGGTGATGCACTACCCCCTGCTGCTTGTATCTGTCCAGGTATGTGGTGTACAAAGAAAACCCTTATAGAAAAAGTGACTGCCTAATTGTCCCCACTTCCTCGGAATGGGGGACATTGATTTGAGTTTGTCTGTATGTCTGTCTATCTGTCCGTCCATCAGGTTTTCGTTTCCATATGATAACTTAAATATTATTTGATTTCATTCAAATTTGGGTCAGTGATTGCTCTCATGTATACCTTGGTAAAGATTGGTTTTGAGTGTCGGCTCTCACAAGATAATAATACACCAAGATGTCTGTCTCACTAAATAATAATAAACCCAGATGTTGGTCTCACAAGATAATAATACACCAAGATGTCTGTCTCACAAGATAAATAATTCACTCATCACCAACAGGTGTTGCTAGCGGAGGACATAAATTCATTGAATTTGCTTGTTCCTCATGAATCTTCAGTTTTGTGGAAATAGTGATCAAGTGTTGTCCTCCTCCTTTGTATCAGGATAATGGTAGTTCAGCAGCTACACAGAAGTAGACAGGTTCCATTTTATACCTTATGTTTTGTATTTAAGGATTTGCAAATGAAGCTGTTTCTTTTGAAGAGGTTGAACTTTGTTCTTAAACTTAAAAGTTATTTTGACAACAATATAAGAACATAAGATTGACTTTTTTTATCAGGATTTGTTTGTAACTACTTTCTCTTTTAAATCAACATTTCTACCAGATTCATATTCGTAAATTCATGCTTTGACTACCTTCAGACTACTGAAATGTATCTGTTTGGATATGCTTATGTCACAAAGAGGCTTTTAATTTTCTCCTCTTGAAATGTAGCTTTAGTTCTAAAATTAAGTTCTTTGTCATAACTTGTAAGGTTACAGCTTACACAAGAAATTATTGAAAAAAGTTAACGTTTAAAACTTTGTCTCCAGAAAACAGGTGGCCCAAGGCTGGTGGTATAAGAGTATGGTGATCTTTTGTTATTTCTTATGAAGGCTCTGGGGAAGTTGGCTGAGAAGTTCCCGATGCTTGCCACCCCTCTGGTTACTTCACTACGAGATTTTCTTGTGAATCCTTCACCCATTCTCAACAAGCTGAATAGATACACAGCATCTGAGCGCACCACTAAAGTGGGAGGATTTAGTATAACTGTCACCGATGAAAGCAAAGCATTCAATAATCTGATGGGAAGCAGGCGAGGACCCAAAGCAAAGATGGTACAAATATTTGATAACCTGAGAGACACAGCCATTGAAAATATCTGTAGGTAAGCTATCTCAGAGCAGATTACACCCAGTGAACTATGTAATCCTTTATCTATTTGTTATCACAACAATTGATTTGGACTCTGTTCCAAATCTGTCATGCTAATAAATAGTATCATTTTTAGTATGGATTCAGTTTAGTTGAGTATCTTTGCTCATGAATGATTGTGTGGTGATGAAACCGCCTGCAGTTCTGTTACTTTTTACTCAGTAATACAGTATATATAGCACTTTAGTAGGTTATAAATGATTTCATTAAGCAAACTGCAAGAAATGAGTATGCAAACAGTTGCAAAAAAAAACCAAAAACATACAGTACATGTAACACCTGTTGGGTAAGGTATGGACCCCCAGAATTGGACACTGGACATAACTCATTATATAATGCTGGACATTCCTCTGTCATATGACAGGAGTATTATGGTATACCGCAGTCCGTCCATTTCATCTTAATATCCATCTGTCTGTCAGTCCATTAACTTTTAGTGTTGCAGCATAACTTAGCAGGGCTTTGATGGATTTTCAAGAAATTGGCCATATTTAATAAGAGCACGAGTCACAGGGCTACTTTGTGGTGTTGCCGCAATTATGAAGAATATGAAGGATTATGATAAAACTCATCAGAAATGTTAATCAATAAAATAACTCGCCTAAGTTTGATTTCTAGCGAAATCCTTGCATATTTCATGAGAACAGAGGTAACCAAATTTTGGAGGCACCTTGGTGACTTACCAAAACTGCTTTGGATTTTTATTAAACTCATTATACATGTTTACCAAAGTCACCAATAGAGTTTCTCACCTGAATAACCTTCTAATCAAAATTCATGCATATATATTTAATGAGTTCAGAGGTCACCAGACACACGGCGGGTGTTGTATTATGCACATTTGAACTGCTCTCATTTATACTTTTTATGTGAATCAGTGGAAGCACCTGATAACAATACAGGAATTTTGGGTTTGTAAATGAATCCCTGACTTATAAACAGAGTTCAGGATCTGAGCGTCGTTGCCTACGGGTTACTTGTGTGTTCCCTAACAATTTACTGTTGTTAATGCAGGGCCTTGAAGGCTGGTGTCACTGAGGATCCTGACTGTATACAAGCATTCCTGGCTTCACTGTCCAACAGGCTGTACACAGCTGAGATAAGTGACCGGTAGGTTAAAAAATAAAATAAACAGGTCTGTGATATCAAATGAGAAGGAAAAGGCTAGAAGCTTTAGTGTTAACAGACCTTAAAGATCAGATTGGCATGTGCAGTAATATCAGTCTTATCAGCATATAACACCACCTTTAATTTACTGAAAACTTTGGTCTGTTGATAGATAAAGTGCTTTTAGGGTGTAAATATTTTTCTCTGGTAATCTTAAATGTAAAATATTTGCTTCTGTTGCATTTATCTCACTGTTGCCATGTGCAGTTTTAAGGAATATAGGCTATCTCTTTTTTCATGAAGATTTTTACAGAGCTAAAATTTTATATGACAAAATTTGTTTCATTGTATTTAAAAAAATATGAAAGAAAATGTTGATGTTCTCAATAAGCAAATCTTCACACTCACCAGTTCTAGGACTTGGCATCTCCTTTTATTTTTAGGGAATCAACACTGATCACTGTGAACACCATCTTGACGCTAGGTCATGTAGCAGTATCACTCAAAGACACACCTAAGACTGTGGAATCAGTGCTACAGATCTTCCAGCAGAGGTTCTGCTCACCACCATCTCAGCTTGATGTACTCATCATCGATCAGCTCGGCTGCTTGATCATTGCTGGATGTGTATGTGCTTGTTTTATTTATTATTGAACAAAGGATTTGGTTGTATCTTGTATTTTTGCCAATAATAATAGCATTGAAGAGAACTTTTCACGTCCCAGGCCTGTTAAGTATTTATGAATTTCAGTGTTTCTGCTTAAAATGTTGTGGTATCTGTCAGTATTTTATTAAAAAATGGTTTGCTTACTCATGTACACAAGTAGAAATATACTTGTGACAGGCTCAGTAAGAAGGCACACAACACAAGTAGAAATATACTTGTTACATGCACATTAAGAAGGAACTAGACACAAGAAGATATATACTTGTAACAGGCACAGTAAGAAGGCACACAACACAAGTAGAAATATACTTGTGACAGGCACATTAAGGAGGCAGAAAACACAAGTAAAAATATACTTGTGACAGGCACAGTAAGAAGGCACAAAACGCAAGTAGAAATATACTTGTAACAGGCACAGTAAGAAGGCACAAAACACAGTAGAAATATACTTGTAACAGGCACATTGAGAAGGCACACAACACAATAGAAATATACTTGTAACAGGCACAGTAAGAAGGCACAAAACACAAGTAGAAATATACTTGTGGCAGGCACGGTAAGTAGGCACAAAACACAAGTAAAAATATACTTGTAACAGGCACAGTAAGAAGGGAAAAAACACAAGTAAAAATATATTTGTGGCAGGCACAGTAAGTATACACAAAACACAAGTAGAAATATACTTGTGGCAGGCACGGTAAGTAGGCACGAAACACAAGTAGAAATATACTTGTTACATGCACATTAAGAAGGAACTAGACACAAGAAGATATATACTTGTAACAGGCACAGTAAGAAGGCACACAACACAAGTAGAAATATACTTGTAACATGCACATTAAGAAGGAACTAGACACAAGAAGATATATACTTGTAACAGGCACAGTAAGAAGGCACACAACACAAGTAGAAATATACTTGTTACATGCACATTAAGAAGGAACTAGACATAAGTTGAAATACACTGTAACAGGCACAGTAAGAAGGCACAAAACACAAGTAGAAATATACTTATAACAGGCACATTAAGAAGGCAGAAAACACAAGTAGAAATATACTTGTGACAGGCACATTAAGAAGGCAGAAAACACAAGTAGAAATATACTTGTGACAGGCAAAGTAAGAAGGCACAAAACACAAGTTGAAATACACTGTAACAGGCACAGTAGGGAGGCACAAAACACAAGTAGAAATATACTTATAACAGGCACATTAAGAAGGCAGAAAACACACGTAGAAATATACTTGTGACAGGCACATTAAGAAGGCAGAAAACACAAGTAAAAATATACTTGTGACAGGCACAGTAAGAAGGCACAAAACGCAAGTAGAAATATACTTGTAACAGGCACAGTATGAAGGCACAAAACACAAGTTGAAATACACTGTAACAGGCACAGTAAGAAGGCACAAAACACAAGTAGAAATATACTTGTGACAGGCACAGTAAGAAGGCACAAAATGCAAGTAGAAATATACTTGTAACAGTCACAGTAAGAAGGCACAAAACACAGTAGAAATATACTTGTGACAGGCACATTGAGAAGGCACACAACACAATAGAAATATACTTGTAACAGGCACAGTAAGAAGGCACAAAACACAAGTAGAAATATACTTGTGGCAGGCACGGTAAGTAGGCACAAAACACAAGTAGAAATATACTTGTAACAGGCACAGTAAGAAGGGAAAAAACACAAGTAAAAATATATTTGTGGCAGGCACAGTAAGTATACACAAAACACAAGTAGAAATATACTTGTGGCAGGCATGGTAAGTAGGCACGAAACACAAGTAGAAATATACTTGTAGCAGGCACGGTAAGAAGGGACAATACACAAGTAGAAATATACTTGTGACAGGCACATTGAGAAGGCACACAACACAATAGAAATATACTTGTAACAGGCACAGTAAGAAGGCACAAAACACAAGTAGAAATATACTTGTGGCAGGCACGGTAAGTAGGCACAAAACACAAGTAGAAATATACTTGTAACAGGCACAGTAAGAAGGGAAAAAACACAAGTAAAAATATATTTGTGGCAGGCACAGTAAGTATACACAAAACACAAGTAGAAATATACTTGTGGCAGGCACGGTAAGTAGGCACGAAACACAAGTAGAAGTATACTTGTAGCAGGCACAGTAAGAAGGGCATTACACAAGTAGAAATATACTTGTGACAAGCTCAGTAAGGAGGCACACAACACAATTAGAAATATACTTGTGACAGGCACAGTAAGAAGGCACACAACATAAATTTGGTGAACGTGCCATCTGGCCTGCCGATTAACTAAAAAATCAGTTTTTTTTTTCAAGCTGCTTCAGGTGTTTCTTCTATTTATCTTCTTTTGTCTCACTTCCCCTTGTCTTCGAATTTTCTTGTGTCTTGTTATGGTAAAGAGACACACTTGCACTGTGTTTACTCACACACACATCCATAACAATGTAAAAAAGATAAATTGGACCCATAGAAGGGATGAATTTTGATTGTTATACCTCACTATTCAGCAGAAGGAACAAAAGGTGTGAGATCATGCACATGTTATTGCAAATGTTTAGGTACCTTTATTAAAATGTTTCTTTTTATACTTAATCCTCACCGCCAACTATTTACATTTGATGTACTTTTTAAACTGTCAGTTATTTTATTAATGACTACTTGATTTTGTTTTGTTTCTTACAGCCTTCAGTATACCATGAAGTGATGGGTATGTTCAACACAATCAGCATTGAGAGCAGTTCACCATACAGCCGCACAGATGACAAAGTCCAGGGTTACAGGTGACCATCACATTACTACCAAATGTTCACAGATTACAAAGTCAGCATCACTGCAACTGAGTCTAAGGATCAATATAACTGCACTACCAAACAAACTCCAGGGTGACCAATAAGCCATAGATAAGAATCAGCTGTCACAACAATAAAAAAAAACAGAAAACCAAATCATTTACCTTAACTAGAATAATAAAAGTTACTGTCAGGATATAGGCAATATTTATATGAAGAGTTTACAGAATGACTATAAAACAGTGGCATTCCTGTACATTTTGCATTTTGGCACAGGGAGCCAGCATTATATATATGGTGAAAATAGTGCAAATATTTGCTCAATTACCATATAAATATGACTATCATTTAATATTAATGATAAAAATTGTGTTGATTGTGTGTTTCTTTTGGGCTTGAAGTAACTCTCTACTTTAATCTTTGTGCAGGCATGTGTCATTAGCAGTTGTCAATGCGTATGCAAACATCGCGGCCAACATGAGTGGTGAGACAGAGATGATGGACTTGTTGGTGCGCCTGTTGGAACTCTTCGTTCAGCTAGGTCTGGAAGGAAAAAGAGCCAGTGACAAGACACCTGGAGCTCTAAAGGCATATTTGTAGACTTCCACCATATTACAAAACCCTGAGTCAAGTTTTAAGTATCTCTCATGCTAGGCTTTCAGCTACTGAAAGAGCAGATTATATAATGATATAACTAGCGCTAGAAACATCTGGTTTGATAAGTAGACACGATTAGGTAAAAATTTTGCAACAGTTTTCAATAGCTTTCTAATTAAGCATACACCTTGTCTCTATCTTTATTTTGAATGGTATAGCAGTCCTAAATTTACTAGTGTTAAACAAATTTTGGCCTGATAAAATAATATGCAGAGAAACATTAATTCTACAATTCAAGATAAGTCATGTCAACTTTTAGTTTTTTTATGGACAGAATAAATGCATTTTGACAGTTTATATTATTTCATATTATTTATTATTTCACACCTGTTTCAGGCAAGCAGTCATGCAGGCAACCTTGGAGTGCTGATTCCAGTTATTGCTGTGGTAAGCCTTAAGTTTGAACCATGCAGGCTCTTCTAAAGCAAGGGTATAATTAAGATGAGACATTTCTTAGAACATAGATATTATGGAAGCTAAATGTAAGACCATTAAAAATAAATTGTTTGTCATCCCTTTGTCACTGACAAAAAATCTGCCCAACCATAACTATATAAAAATTTGTATTTATGGTCAGAAACATTCTTCAAATAAATAATATCAATTACATTTATACTGCAGATCCACTAAGTTGAGGTTCTATACATGTGATTTACTGGTAGCAACTGAAGACAACCCTAAAGGTTTCTGTGCTGATTAAATAAGAAAATGACGGAATTGTGTCTTAACTCAGCAAGCTATAAAAGCATAATATATTTATTTTGTTTACAGCTGGTACGTAGGTTACCACCAATCAGAGATCCTAAGCCTCGACTACATAAACTGTTTCGTGATTTCTGGCTGTATTGTGTTGTCATGGGGTTTGCTGTGGAAGAATCAGGTAAGAAAGAGTGCAGTCTAAAGAATCCTATAGACACAGGCTGCATAACATGGAATTCACATAGTCATATTAATCACATATTCTAAACTGTTAATAAAGTCTCATTATACAAAGTATCACATTAAATACTGTTAATTTAACAAGCAGTGTCACATGGAAATGCGTCTGGTCTGTTTAAAATATATTAAATGAAAAGCAAGTGTCTTTAATAAATGCTCTTTACTAGGAATAGAGGTGTTGCATATACTGTTAAGATGAAATACATGAAGCACACTGAACAAAAAGGCAACACAAGAAATGGATGACAACAGTGTCATCTGAGTTCCATGGTCTAGGGGTAGAGCACAAGGCTCAAGGCCGGGATATCATGCATTCAAAACTCTGCCAAGGGGGTGAGATTTTTCACAGTTAGCCCCCCCCCCCCTTGGGTGAGAGCATACAGGGTTAATGGGGAGACTGTGCCCAGCAGTCATGTTTCACAAACAAGTGTGCGTTTGGAGTTCCCTGGTGTTATGGACCCAGCAATGGGAACGATTACACCCATGGCCTGCTGGAGTGGTACACCGTGCCTGATTGACACCAAGATTATCACATGTAAGCCCCTGTTATGTAGTCCAAAATTAGAATGGAATTCTGCAGATGTACATACTACATAGTATTAAGTTAAGCTAGGATTAAAAATCTCAAGGCAGTGACCTCCACCAAATAAAAAGAAAAAAGAATACAGTGTCAATATGTGTCAATGCCAGGTTGTCTTGATGTGTTAAGTTTAATAATAATCTCTGCCAGTTAGACTCTTCAGGGCCTCCCTGTTTTGGTGTTTCAGCCTTGTGGCCTCGTGAATGGTACGAGGGTGTGTGTGAGATCTCTGCCAAGTCCCCACTGCTAATCTCCAGGGAACATTTAAGATCAGAACTGCTGTATAATTCAGCTCTCAGAAATGACAGCATCGGAACAGTAAGAATTTTTTTTTTTCATACATCTTTACACTCTAGTAAATGTGAAACAAAGATCATTATATGAGAGATAATTATATGGTTTATGTGCAAGTTCACAGTGGTGTTGCCGGATCTCTCACAGTTTTAAACAGACTCCAGTTGTAATTTTGGTTATACTAATAATAACTGTCATACCTTTTACTAAATGTAAAAATATTATGCTTTGTACATTTTGTCTTGTTTATATTTGTGAAATTCTTAATGAAAGTATATAAGTATGTAGACATAAGTGTAAGCAATATGTAGACAATAATATTTGAATTTTTGCAGTGTGTTAACAGGCCTGGTTAAAACCAGGTAAAATGTTTAATATTTTAATATGTAATCAAGATACAGGGGTAACATGGGAGTTGTATAATTCAGACTTGGATCAAGCACATATTTTTGTACTTCCACTACTTTTCCCTGACTTGTACTTGGAACTTTAAACCTTATACTCTTCACACCAGTATACATGAAAATACAATTCAAGCTCTGGTGAAGTACATGCTTTATTTAATTTTAAAAATTAAAAGGGGCTAAATATCTACTTACCATAAACACAGTATATAATAATATGAGGCTGTTCAGACTAACCAGCAAATAGACTGATAGATCAAGACATTATTCCACAAGGCTGAATTATCAGCCTTTCATCTTATGATATTCATATTTTCCTCATAAAATTCATTTAATTAAATCAAAAGTATTTGCACTCAAGTGCAGACTTGATGTGTGTACTCAAGTAAAAAGTTAAAGCTAGCTATCCACCTACTTCATCTGTAGAACTTATGTGATTTCAGCCTCATTCTTCATACATATGAATGAACTCTAGGTAATGTCTGTAAATAAAGATTATTGTAATGCCTCTGGTGGATGTATGAGCTTGTTTATCTACAAGCTGTTAGTAAACATAGCAGTTTTGACTACTTGAAAAACCATGTAACCTAAGGTGTGTGTTGGGGGGGGGGGTGCATATGTGTGGCGGTTGAAAGGTCACTTTTTGTAAAACGCCCTTTACAATACTCTGGTTTGTTTGACTGTCCTAGTTGAATGTGTTAAAATGATTTTTGCCGGGCCCCCCACATGTTATAAACAAAGATATTGACAAAATTGTTAGCTTGTGTGCATTGGGATCAATGTCTTCTGTTTTCATGAAAGGTTCAAGGGATTATCTCTTGTTAAAAGATGTCAGATACTGGAATGGCCTATAAAAAAAATGAACTTATTAAAATCTGAAGTACTTGTACTCAGACACCTATCTCCTAAATTTGAGCCAGTCATAATTTTCCATGTTGTACATGCTTTAGGCGGAGCTGACAGAGCTTAGGAACAACATCCTTACTCTGCTGGACCATCCCACAGACGTGGTGCCGCTCGTCCACAAGCTAAACTTTGCTCAGTGTACCTACCTGCTGTCAGTTTACAGGCTAGAGACCCTCAGGTAAGATACCAACATAACATTACAGCAAATTCAGATTATGATGACCTTTCTCAAACAGAATGCTGAGTTATCTGTCTTGAGTCTTCATAAAGTGACAGATAGCAGATAATAATCAAGATGACACACAAACAATGAGAGAACCTCCCTTTTTAGGTCAGCAGATGATTAAAGTCATCTCACTGGTGGTTTATCACATTTGCTGGGTTAGACCACTCCCACTACCTCCAAGACAGTATAAAACAGGTGCTTGTTTTTTAAGATTATGATCACTTTTAGCCTAGTTTAATGTAATCATGTAATCTCTTGCTGGCTATGACACTTCTTGGGGTCATGCTTGAAAAGAAAACCATAAACAATATTTCCCCACATATCTATTCCAGCTGTTACCTGAACAATTCCTCCCTTTGGAAATTTGTTTCATTATATCAGGTAGTGAATTCATATACACAGAAAATGATTACAACACTGTGAATTTCTGTTAAGCATATTCTAGACTTTAAATTTCCATTTAAAACAGAAGTAACTTTGAACCAGGGTTAAATCTTTATAGTTTGTGCTGCATATGCTATATCCACCTTTTGTATGCTTTTATTCAAATTTAAGTTCTCAATTGATACCTGGTCTCAGCATCACAATTAACTTGCCTCCTCATCAGGTTAACATCATGATCTGTGGATCATTCTTTTGTAATTTCAAAGAAATCATACAGCTATCATTTCATGGAGTCATGGTCCTGTTTCAGTATCAGTTCTTGTCATGTAGTAACATCAAACATATCTTATTGTTATTGAAAAAAACTGGTGATAATTCATTTTTTTCTGGTACATTTGAATTTAAAAAATAATTTAACATGAAAAATAACTTTATGCTCTTCTGTGTACATACTAGGCTATTGATTTAACATAACTACATGGGGTATGGTTAATATCATATCTAACCGGGAAAATAGCATGCTTTTACTGAACTACTCTTATTCACTGTCTATATAACAGGCCTAGGCCTGGTATTGCTAAGCTCCCACACAGCGGTTATACACTGCAGTCATCCCAGACCTCCTTTCTTTTCAACCACTGCTTTGTATGGCAAGGTTCTCTGGGTACAGCCACCAGGGTGAGCACAGAGCTAAGAATTGTAATCAGACCAGTGAGAGCATGGCATCACTTTTTGCATCCAGCTCCAAGTTTAAACATGACACCCGCTCTTGTTTGCCTGATTACACTAGGCCACCTGCTGTCATTGGTCTGATTCTTGGTCCTGTGTCAGAACCAGTGAAATCAGACCAGCAAGAGTGGGTGTCGCATGTTTACAATTTGGAGCTGGATGCACAATGTGATATCACACTCTCATAGGTCTGATTCTTTTCTCTTTGATCACCCTGGTGGTCATGCCAGGAGAACCTGAGAATACAAAGCTTTGGTTAAACAAAAGAGAATAGGACAACTGCAGTATATAACTGATGCATGAGGAACAAGCATCGCATGAGAATTGCATCATTATTGGCATATATAAAATGTCATGAGATGAAACTATCTAGATTGTTTACATTAAAATTTAACTCATTATTTGACAATGAGTATGCTGTTATGTGCTACAAAAAAATTCTACATTTTATTTGTATAACCATAATTCATTAATCTACAAAGGCCTTTAATATCTGTTTGTGTTAATTTGTAAATTTGTCTGTAAATGATATGTGGAGGACCATATAATTTCATTATTACATTCAAAATAGAGGGTCTTCTCTCGGGGACTGAATTTTGATTTTAAATTTATATAAATAATATAGTTATTAATTTATTGCATAATGATTGTGATTGTTGATTTTGTACGTAGACAAGCTCTTGGGAAACGGTAGGCCATGGTTGAGGGTGAATGTTTGTACCTTTGTATTGAGATTGTTTTTTTTATTTATTTGATAGAACTAATTACACAGATGAGAGTAATTAATCCTTTGGAACATTGGTGATCAGAGTATTATGTTGATCCTAACTGCATGGTTGAATATAGGTGGTGTTGAATGTAGACGGCATGTGGTGTGCACCAATCAGAACAGACAAATAGTATTACTAATAACTCTAGAAATGCCAAGTATCATTTGATAGTATGCTAATAGCGATATAGTCTCTCATACATCTTGTTAAAATAGTTATATTATTTAAAAATTAATTATAATATAGGATTAATTGGCTTTTGCAGTTTAGGGATAGATCACATCACTTAGAGTTGGGAGATTGTATTGGATGGCTGTGCCCAATGGCCATGTATCACTCACAAAGGAGTGCAAATGTCAGGGGTTTCTTGGTGTAATGTCCCTGCAACTTGGAAGATTACACCCCCTGTCCCCAAGTCCCAAACCAAAATGAAATTTGGCCCATGTATATACTTAGCTTAACTTAGCATTAAAGATGCAGATGTTTACCTTCACACACACAAGACAAACTGATACAGTTGGCCATATTATAAGAAAAATCCATATCAGTATCCTAGGTTTGGCGATAATTAACATCAGTAGAAATGTTAGTATTGATTTTCAGCATGAGATTATAGATTAAAATATCAATTATTTAGGACTAGAGTCTGAAAGATGCATTCAACTAACTGCTTGTAGGAGCAGCATAGATTAAGCAATAGCAGTGATTTAATGGGTAGAAAAAGTCTAAAGATTACCCTTAATTGGCCTTTGAACTGGTCATTTTATCAATTGCTTTTGCAATGTTTTCTGTGAGATAGAAATTAAGAAATCATTTAAATCTGGTTTGATTTTCTATAACAGATTATGAATTTGTATTTACTTTAATTTTGAATATTGTCAGAGCTGTTGTTAATCTTATCATTTCTCAGAGTCAGATCCATCAATTATGTATCTAATCTTACATAAGTTGAAATATTGATATACTGCTCCAGCCATAAGTGAGAGGATGTATGCTACATAATTGAAAATATGTAAATCATTATTTTCCATCTCATATTGCCATTCTGCATGAGACACAAGCATGACGGAAGGGACAGGTCTATTGTGAAGCTGTTTCCATGTAGTCACAGTATTGTGAGGCCTGACGCAAAGGAGGCTATGGATTTATGTTGTACATACAGTTACAGGGACAGGTGTTGTCTTTGTGCAGTACCAGTACTAAGTTTCTGGGTGGGATTGCTTGCTAACACAGGAGTTTACCATGAAGGTAAACTGCATGCACAGCACTTAAACCTGTTTTTTGCAGTGAGAACAGTCTTAAGTGGTTTTGAAGGACATGACTGCAGTTCATATTTAAGTTTGTTTTAAAGAAAAGATTAATTACAGAAAAAAGTGATTGGACACAATGTGTATGAATGAAAATGAGGGAAAGTCAAATGGTGTACAGTATAATAATTCAAGAGCATTTAACCAAATTTTCATATGTATGCTCAGAAAATGCTGCCAGTTTTAGGTCAAAACGCTTTTATCTGTCAGTCATTTATTTACATCTTAAGGTATTAAAGGAAACCTATAGTTTTGAAAACCGTATTTATCCCCTTAATGTATAATTTTGTTGTTGTTTTTTTTTTTCACCATGTTTTCAAATTTCACTAATTTTCTGGATTGCATAATTCAAATATTTTACTAAATTGTTTTAAGTGATCCAGATGTAAATATTTAATAAGTTAACAAAAATTGTAACAAATCTTGTTTCTATATATTAATAGGTGGTGTGTTGTGTTTATGAATTGTAGGGTAACCCACAGTAACCAGCCCACTTCTTTCCACAGTATTTTCCATTACTTGGAGGACAACACCATTGTGAAAGACAAAGCAGGCAGGTGGCACTACTGGTCCAAATTTTCATTCAGTATTTTAATAGGTCTTAGACATACTTTTTTTGATGGATTATGTTTGCTTTTAGTACTCTTCTTGAATAAAGGTACATGTCTGGTTCAGTATTTATAATAATTATATTTAATAATTTGAGTCACCAACTTATTTTCTTGCCAAAACAACTGTCTCTCATTATAGCAGATAAACATGTATGCAAAACTCAAGTCACTTATTATTGTTACTTCAGGTTCAGAGATCACTGGTGGCATACATTCATAAAGAAAGTTTATTTTACATCTTGGTTTTACTACACTCCTCACGCTTCAGTTACACCCTGCAGTAATTCCAGATCTCTTGTGTTTTAACCACTGCTTTGTCAGCAAGTTTTTCAGGTCTCAACACAAGGGCTGGCACAGGGCCAAGAATCAGACCAACGAGAGCAGGGTGAGGTGGATTTTAAACTGGGAGTGATACCAGGCTCTCATTGGTCTGATAACAGTTGATTGCCCTGGTGGTGAAACCCAGAGAATCTGGCTATACAAAGCAGTGGTTAGAACAAAGGAAATCTGGAATGCCTGCAGTGTATAACAGCTGCGTAAAAAGTGTAACTTTAATGAAGAAAATTTATTGTGCATTTTGGTTCAACTGGAGTCTTGAGTTTTACAGTCTTTGTTATTTCGATAGACTGTGCCCTTTCCAGTCAGTTAGTAATACTTTCTTCTGGTTCAGCTGGTTGGATTTCAATTATTATTTGCTATCAGAAAACATGACAACAGACCTGAAACACCATTCTGTTAAAACTAGCAGTGAAGCACCATGCTCATTGGAAAACAAAAGAACCTAAGTTAAGATTGTACTATGATTTTTAAAGTTTCAATCATAATGCAAACATCTGATTTCATAATGACTCTTTTTAAATGCAGGTATGTGGCAGTGTATTGCAGCGGTTGGAGACAAAGCTTTCCGGATGTTTTTGGAATCAAAAGCTGATATGGTAAGTCACATTAGCATATAAACTATATTGTATAAAGTGAATAGATTAGTTTAGGATATATAGTCAGGTATAGGATCTGTAGTCAGGTAAATAGATATATCTAAGACCACTGTGACTCATGCAAAAGTTTAGTATTTCAGCATTGTTTGTAATATATAATGACTTCACGTAGAAAATATTTTACTGCTGAATTCCAACATGCATGTTACCCAGTAGTACTCTGCAATCAGAAATTAGATTCTGGTGTCATATTATTTATAGAATAGAAAACAGGATAAAAGATAGGAAGACAAGAGTCCTATGTTTCTGTTTGTTTTTCCATAGCCAAAGACAGAAGAGAGAGAGCATGAACTGGAGATGCATGCTCAGTTCCTGCTGGTCAAGTTCAACCATGTGTACAAGCGGATCCGCCGCCTGGCTGACAAGTACCTCGCGGGCCTTGTAGACAGGTGAAAATCAGCTCCTTCAACTGATCCCACTCATGACCACTTCATTTCTAAAAACTAATAATACTTCATGTTTTGCACAGAAAGTAATGCTTGTACATATATACAGGTTGTATCTGTTAGATGTAGAACCTTTAAAATCAGATCCAGGGAGGCCCTAGGCAAATCTATTTGGAAAACTTAAATTAGGTGATAGTGACCTATATTCTGTGAGCTACTGGGCAAAAATAAATCTTTTGGTTTTGAGCACTCTTGAAATCACACTACCCACTCACTATTCAAGGTTCCTTAAGAAATATTTTGCACAAAATCATAACATCAATAATTGATGCCTGCATCACCTTAATATAAAGTTCAGCTGAGTGTCATGGCCTTTGGATGACTTGTTTGACTTTATTTCAGGTTCCCACATCTCCTGTGGAGTGGTAACGTGCTGAAGGCGATGCTGGACATTCTTCAGCTGCTGTCCCAGTCACTCACCATGGTAGGTCACACCTGTATGTTACACCTGTAGGTAGGGTTTGGGTAGTCGTTGAGTCTTATTGAAAATCTGTCATTCTTCTTTCAATTTTATATGTCCAGTCACCAAAGACAACTATTTATGACATCACAATAAGTTCTATAAGTCCTAAAGAATGTCCTAAAAGTCACCCAAAACTGAAAGCAAAGAATATTTATTACAGTCTCCTGAATATGCTGAGCAGTTTACTTAAGAATGAGCTTAAATATTAACAGAGAGATTTAGGTAATATTTTAATAACAAAATAGGAAAGGTACAGGGTTTAAAATGGGTTTTCATTTATGATAAAAAAATGTTTGAATGGTTGTGCTGGTTTGTTAGTACCGTAAAATCTGTGAAATTTTGTACCTTGATGAATTTTGTACACAGTCTTTCTTCAGTAACTATAATTATTAAAATGACATGTTAAATTTCGAACTGCCGATGGTCTGTTACGCCATATTTGACCTTAGCAGGACTGCCGTAAATGTAACACTGACGTTACCTCACCCTGTTATCTGGTTTTGAAAAAGCCTACCGGTCCGATCGATGTGAATGCCATGCTATGGATAATTAATATGAATCATATCTACATCATATAGAATGTAATTTGACTGAAAACTAAGATTTTTGTTTCAGGGACTATAAAAAACACTTAAAATATCTCGAATATGAGTTGCTTAATTGTCCAGGATGCGAGCGACACACCATGAATAACTGACAGACGTTCATGAAGTTTGACGGAGGTTGGAAATTGGATAATCAGGATTAACTCGGTAAATGATCTCAAGACCAGTAGCTTTATGTGCACCATAAAGGGGGATTTCCGTGTGTAAGCCAGATTCAAATTGGTCTCTTTCAAGCAAGCTCAGCGCTCCGGTGTATGTAATGCCAATGTTAATCAGTTTGAAAATTAATGCTAATTTCCATTAAAACATTTACAATAAATATCTTGAATGTCACACCAGAACCACTCAGTTTCGAGTACCCGGGCTCCGTATCACCCAACAAACAAATCACACGAGATCGAACGGTATATCAAAGCGCTGGCAAACGTTCATGAAGTTTAATGGAGGTTGGATATTTGATATTGGATAATCAGGATAGATTTACTCTTTAAGTGATCTAAAGACCTCCAGCTTTTTGTGCACCATTAGTGGGGATTTTCATGCGTAAGCCACCTGAAAAACGATCTCCCCGGGCAAAGCCCCGGATATCACGCAAGCATGTACGGGTGTCGAGCTTCATGACAGGATTAAATCCCCTGAAACATATACTTTTCAGATTACTTTTCCAAACTGATTTAATATAAAATAAACAACACAAGTATAGAAAATAATGTTTTTTATTCATGAAACTTAATGGTTCACATGGATGAATGCAAATCGGCGAGTGAATACTTGAGGCTCCTATTATCGCACACTGCCGACGAGGCATCTTAACTTGTCAAGACCATTTTAAAACTGCTGAAATCGACTGTTAAATTTCGGACTTCCACAAATTTAATTCTTTTTTTCTGTATGAAATTTCACAGATTTTACGGTAAATGCAAAACCAAAATGGTGGACACCTTTTTTCATACCAAGAACAAAGATATACATTTTTCTCAGCATCATATCAATTTTGTAGGCTATAGACACTTTGCTTAAGACAGTCACATTATGTTGGTGGTCACTGGTGTCATGGTCACATGATGGGGATGGTCATGTTACTTTAATGTGCTTTGCAGGATCCACATGACGAGGCCCCTGAGTTTGAGGTCCCAGGTACTGCATACAAATTTCGGGTCATGGACACCTTGGCAGACCGTGAGGTAATGTGCATGTCACCATTTAGTCATCAAATACTGTGGTTGGCTTCATTTCATAGATGAAATTTTGTGATTTCTTGATTTTGAACGTTTCGCAAGGGTTTCATTTTTGCAAATGCACCAGAATCTATGAAATCAAAGTACAAAAGTATTTGCATTTATTATAAAATAAGAATAAATCCCACAGTACCTCACTAATTACCATTATAGTCATTGTATTACAGCCTATGTCATAGTTGATGTTTTGACAATTATTATTGCATGTTTGCTTGAGAAGGTTGTGATACCATCCACAGATTATGTTGTTAATGAACAAACCATGATTCCAGAGGTGTGATAACTAATCAATTTATGCAGATGAATCATACCTTCTTGTTCATCCTAGATAACGGGGTAGCTTATTCATGAGGGATTCATATTTGCAATATTTCCCATTTGCAATATTTGCAAAATTAGAACCCTCGTGACCAAAAAGGCAACCATAGTATCTTACCACACTCCTCACACAGTGGCTGTACACTGCTGCCATCCAAGATCTCCTAAGTAAAAACTGCAGCTCTGTATTGCAAGATTCTCTGGGTTCTACCACTAGGGCTGGCACAGAGCATAGACTTGTAATCAGAACAATAAGAGCATGGTATTGCATGGCGCTTCCAACTAAAAATTTTAAAACGTGACGCCTGCTGTCATTGATCTGCTTCTTGGCCATGTGCCAGAACTGGTGGTGTCAGACCAGTGGCTGAACATTGCCTCAGATAGCTGCATATCTGATATAATTTGAATTTAAATTAAGCCAAAAAAATTTAAACCAGAGAATTTGTCACAATTATAAGATGGCTGGTATGTTTGTTCCCCTGAATGTTTATGGTTGTATAATGTTAACTATCATTGACAAACCCCAAAACATTTGTATGATTTTGCATATTTGCTTTGACAGAGCACAGTGAAGGACTTTGCTGCGCGAAGTATTGGAATTCTACAGGAGTCCATGCGCTGGGCACCTAATGCAACTCGCTCTCACCTGATGGAGTACTTGCTGCAACTGGATAATACCACCAGGGGTCTCTACCAGCACAGCGGGCTGGCCCTCGCTACAGAGAGTGTCCTCAACTATGCTGGATATAACCGGTCTTCTGCATCACTTGGGGTGTGTATATTTTAAATACATGATGTTCTATTTAATTAACTAAAACATTTTAAATGTTT
Organism: Sipunculus nudus; assembly: GCA_026874595.1. Taxonomy (NCBI): domain Eukaryota; kingdom Metazoa; phylum Annelida; class Sipuncula; order Golfingiida; family Sipunculidae; genus Sipunculus; species Sipunculus nudus. Next base: position 53,440,263 of record CM049312.1, read on the forward strand.
ATCTGTTAATGGCATTTGTTATTTTTCATTGTCAGTTTGTCTGCCTTGGAGGCTGTTCTCAGTTGTACAGGACTGGTGCTGCCACCTACACCATAACCATTTATTGAAAGGATTGCTACAGTTCTAATAACAAGCATATATATATATATATATATATAAATATATATATATATATATATATATATATATATATATAAAACAGGATGAATATCCCTTAGTGTTGACTGTTTAATTTAACCATTCAACCACAAGCTTTTGAAGCTTATAGCTCCTTCATCAGGTGTCAAGTGGAAAGGTATAGAAAGCGGCTGTATATATATGTTACATAAACAATTACTTATGACCATAATGCATGGTATAGTGTAATGGATCTGTGATTGGCTACTCTGAATTTGTACCATGTTGACCCAGGTTCCAAGTGTGTCATTGTTGTTTACCCATAATGCTAGGTTATAAGTGTCCCGGTTATGTTGAGTTCATGTCCTCTGACACATTAAAGGTTTGAAGTTCATAATGCTCATCGGCTTAATGTTGATGATGGTTGACGACTAATGTGGTGGCAATCTGGTTGTGAAAGTCCATGATTATGAATAGAGATAATCCATATATAAATGGTATATTAAATGATATATTAAATAGTCTGTATCAGAAAGTTTACGTATGCTGACGTTTGTCGATTATTGTGTGTAAGTCTGAGAGGTGATCTCATAACACAGCGGTATCAGTGGTATATATATATATATATATATATATATGTATATATATATGTGTGTGTATATATATATATATATATATATATATATATATATATGTATATATATATATGTGTATATATGAGCAGCATGTCAAAAATAACCAGCATCATACTATGATTAAATATATAGATTAAGTACAAAATAACAAAAATAATGTATAGGTGGCAAATATTGTGGAAGTCTTGAAAATGTGGCAGGCTTTCCACAGTGTATGTGATGAGTAGAAGGTAATAGCTAGGGTTGCATGGGTACATGGCAGTAACACTTAGCATGCTTGTTGTCTTCCTGCATGTGGACCAGCAGAAACGCAGCTTATCCTACAAGGACCTGAAGACACTCACACGCCCGCCGTCCTATAAGGACCTGTGGCAGGCCACACGGGGCAGGGTATGTGCAGGCCTCTGTGCTCACCACTACAGTGTGTACCTGTCTAGCCTGTTCTCAGTACTAATGTTTCACAGCCAATAAAAGGGGTTTCCCAAGACTCCCTTAAAGCCATCTATTCACTTATCTTATCTGTGGAATTTATGTGGTTTCTGGCTTACTTTGTGTATATATTAATGAATTCTAGATAAATCCTGTTAAAATATTTTGTGATGGATATATGCGCTTGTATATCCACAAGCTGTTAGTATACACAACATTGTTGACAAACTGACAAACCTTTTAACTTAAGAGTTGTTGACTGCTTATGTGTGTAAGTTTAAAGGAGACCATTTGCTAAACCACCTTTCCAAAGCTCTGGTTTACCTGGCTTGCTGCCAGATATCCTTGTTGAATGTGTTTAGGTTATTTTGGCGGCCCCCATGTTATAAACATGGATGTGAACAAAATGAAGACCCTGTATGTGATGGTATTGCTTTTTATGCCCCCGCTACAAAGTGGCCGGGGCATATAGTTTTACCCATGTCTGTCATTCCGTCCTTCCATCATTCCGAAATCAAACAGTTGTACAGACTTTTTTTCGCAATGCCTGCAGATATTGGCCTGATTTTTGGTGTGTGGGCAGATAATGACCAGTAACAGATCGAGTTCGCGTTTCGTCCCGGTTGACCTACTTTTGACCGTTTTACGGCTCCTAAACTTAGAAAATTTCATGAAAAATAGAAATTTTCATGACAATACACATGTACGGACTTTTTTTCGCAATGCCTGCAGATATTGGCCTGATTTTTGGTGTGTATGCAGATATTGACCAGTTACAGATCGAGTTGGCCTTTCATCCCGGTTGACTTACTTTTGACCGTTTTACGGCTCCTTTACTTAGAAAATTTCATGAAAAATAGAAATTTTCATGACAAATACACATGTACAGACTTTTTTTAGCAATGCCTGCAGATATAGGCCTGATTTTTGGTGTGTATGCAGATATTGACTAGTTACAGATCGAGTTCGTGTTTCCTCCCAGGTGACCTACTTTTGACCGTTTTACGGCTCCTTTACTTAGAAAATTTCATGAAAAATATAAATTTTCATGACAAATACACATGTACAGACTTTTTTTTGCAATGCCTGCAGATATTGGCCTGATTTTTGGTGTGTGGGCAGATATTGACCAGTTACAGATCCAGTTTGCGTTTCGTCCCAGGTGACCTACTTTTGACCGTTTTATGGCTCCGAAACATAGAAAATTTCATGAAAAATATAAATTTTCATGACAAATACACATGTACGGACTTTTTTTTGCAATGCCTGCAGATATTGGCCTAATTTTTGGTGTGTGGGCAGATATTGACCAGTTACAGATCGAGTTCTCGTTTTGTCCTAGTTGACCTACTTTTGACAGTTTTACGGCTCCTGAACATAGAAAATTTCACGAAAAATATAAATTTTCATGACAAATACACATATACAGACTTTTTTTTCGCAGTGCCTGCAGATATTGGACTGATTTTGGTGTGTGGGCAGATAATGACCAGTTACAGATCGAGTTTACTTTTTGTCCCAGTTGACCTACTTTTGACCGTTTGATGGTGCCCTAACATAGAAAATTTCATAAAAAATAGAAATTTTCATAACAAATGCATATGTACTGACTTTTTTTCCGCAATGCCTGCAGATACCGCCCTGATTTTTTATGTGCGGGCAGATAATGACCAGTTACAGATTGAGTTCGCCTTTCGTCCCGGTTGACGTACTTTTGATTGTTTTACGGCTCCTATACATAGAAAATTTCATGAAAAATATAAATTTTCATGACAAATGTACATGTACAGCCGTTTTAGCCCTCAGCTCATAGGCTGATGGGCTATTGTTGTCACTTAAGCTGTCCGTCTATCCGTCTGTCCATCTGTCTGTCCGGTGTCTGTCCGTCCGTTCTGTGTCTGTTAACTTTTACCTTGTGAGCGGGATATCTCTAAAAGGATTCAATGTTGGAATTTTATTTCATCAGTGAAGATGTATATCAATAAAATCTCGGTCAAGTTTGAAGATGGGTGACCTTGACCCATTTTTCTACATTTTAGAGCTGATTATAGAAAAACACTCAGAAGCTTATATCTCAGGAACCATTGTGTTGATTTTCACAAAACTTACTATGATCATTGGGACTGATGGTCTGTACGTGCTGCACAATTTTGGTGGCGCCACCTGCAGTTTCTGATTTTTTAATGAATTTTTATCGGATTTTTCAATTTTGGCCTTTTGTGCAGGATATCTCCAAAGGTATTCAACACAGGAACTTCATTACTTCAGTGCTTTTGCATCATATTTACAAAATCTTGGTCAAGTTCAAAGATGTGTGGTCTTGACCTACTTTTCAAGGTCACAGAGCTTAGTATAGAAAAAAACTTAGGAGCTTATTTCTCAGGAAGCATTTGGTGGATTGTTATTAAACAAGGTACATACCTCTCCAATTTAAATTTATAACTGATTATCAGCTTTTGCTAATATTCTAGTTTTGCAATGCAATGCTTACAGATACTGGCCTAATGTTTGGTCTGTGGGCGCATAATGACCACATACAGATCGAGTTTGCGTTTCGTCCCAGTTAACCTATTTTTGACCATATGACAGATCCTGAACATAGAAAATTTCATGAAAGACAGAAATTTTTATGAAAATGCACATGTATGGACTTTGTTTCACAATGCCTGCAAATACTGGCCTGATTTTTGGTGTGTTGCTTGATAATGACCCGTTACAGATCGAGTTTGCATTTTTCCCTTTTGACCATACAACACCTCCTGAACTTAAAAAATTTTACAAAATTTAACAAATGTTTCTAATTTTCCCCAGGCGGGGGCATTCATGTCGTTCCGACACATCTAGTTGTGGCCTGTTTTTATGAGGGGTTCAACAGATTGTCTTCAGCTGATAGACATCAGATATTGGAATAGGCCCCTTTAACCTGTGAATATCATCCCAGCTGAAGGTTAACAGACTCTAGTCTGTCCAGGGTAATTTAAAGCAGTTTTATTGGAAGAGATATTCTATGGTAAAAATCAGTTTTGGTCGATCTTGTTAAAACAGAACTCAGAATTGACAAAATGTCTCAGATTGTCAGCATAACATAAGTCACATGAAGAAGCTCAGGATGATGACCTAGATATGGGCCTGTAGCATCTAATTGTGTATCATATATTCATTGTTTTAGTGATGTTTGAATGCTCTTATTAATTCTTAATAAATTTGCAAAAGTCCTTGGGACACCCCTACATTGGTTGAGATCTGCCCATTTTCTTCCTGATTAATATTTCATTTCTTTTGCAGAGTTCTTGCAGACACCGCAAGTTTTCCTGATCATTGATTTACTTTGATGGTTCCCTGGACTGCCACTGGGCTTTTGTTTTGTGTTAAGTAAAAATAGATTAAACGTAGAATTCAATAAGTGTGTATACAGTATGTATGTGTTACATGTGTGTGTGCAGCTAGGAATCATGCACACACATATTTTCTTGGAGTGAATTCTATATATGCGTATGCAGGATGTATGAGTTGATCATGTGTCTATTTTAAAGCACAGTGGATCTGGAGGTTGTCCATCCCATCTTGCAGGGAAACCTATAAATAAATGTCTTGTGCTGAAGGTCCAGAGAACCAACAAAATATGCACCACAAGGTCGCAGTGTTCCTCATTAAATCAATTTCAAGTCTACATCACAATTAAAGATCAGTGTTTTGTTTCAGTAATTTGTTGAAGCTTCATATTTTTGTGAATATATTGTACTACTTTTTTCTCAGTGTTTTTTTTAGTTACCATTATTTGATGTGATGCAGAATGATTCTGTATTATTATATTAAACCTTTATTATCTTACTCTATCATTGTGTTTACTTTTAGTGTATAATCACTCTCTCTCTTATTCAGTATCACATTTAATGAAGCATGTTTTGTGCAAGCTGAATTATTAGCAGAATATCATGAAACTGAAATGTGAAATCAAGTATGCAAATATTAATGAGATCATAAAAAAAATGTTCCAAAGAATATAAAAAAGGTTATAAAATTTCTTTTCATATAGTTCATTTCTGTTTAATGTAAAGTCAGATTGGCACACTGTATAAACATAACCTTTTTGACTTGCACACTTTTTGACAAATCAGTATACTGGTAAGTCATACAGAAGTTAACATTTAATGTGACATAGAGGGGCTTATTATCATTTGCAGGTTTTGTAATTACTTCAGATTATCCCATTTCATCATTCCCTCAACATAGAAGCTTTGTGTCAAAGTTTGTCAAGTTAAATCCTTAATATTTTTAATTAAATCCTGAAATTCATAAAAAAAATTGATATATTTTGGAAGTGTATAAACCATGTATTGATAAGAACACCATTTCCTGGCCATTTTCACTCTTTTGAATATCATAGAATTGTATTGTATAATTCAGATATCAACAGACATAGGTCACAGGAAAATTGGGTGGGGGGGGAGGGTTAGGGGTATGTATTTCTGTACTCATATCTTATAATTATAATTATGTAAATAATTGTTTTTGCAGGATATTTTGTCAGCTGTTATGGTAGTCTCTTTGTGTGCTTTCTGTTTCTTTCAGACACCCTGTTGTTTACATCTTGTGTTAGTGTTTCTGTACAGATGTAGAAGCCTAACATTTAACAAACAGTGATTGAAAAATGCCACCATGTTTGGTTCATTGATACATACCAGATGTTGGCTAAAACTACATTTCTGAATCACATTTGTGATTCCACGTTAACATATTATTCTCTATGACTAAAACATTAATCTGTAATAGACAGTATCATTTTTTTGCATAGTTTTTTTTATGTATATTGTGTAATTATGATTTTGCAATATAAAAAATTTGTTTCCATTAAATTGGTAATCTGTAGTTATTAGTTCTTTAATGTTCAGTTAAGTTTGAGTTACAATATTGAGTAATTGAAAAAAGCCTTTGATCACCATTAGGATTCAAATTCAAATTTAAGTTCAAATTAGCCAACTCTGCCTAGCTTAATGTACAGATGTATTCCACTGAACTTTGGTAATAATATGTCATTTGCCCCTTGTTCATTTAATTAGATTTTATTGTCTATTTATGTAAATATTTTCTAATCTGTTGGCTCTAATTTGCAGGGGCTACATTTGTAACATCTGAACTTGAAAACCTAGAATAACTGTTGCAAGTTTGCATGCTGTACAAATTTTTAAGAATAACACCTGATGTTTGGTATGTTTGCTGATCAATATAAATGTTTGTATGCATGATGAACCACAACATTTGCCATAAGACAGTTGGGTGATGTGATGTCTTTGACTTGTCCCTTGTTTTACAAAATTTACACTTTTTCAGGTAGGTGACTTTTATGTAAACTAATCTTGGCTGATCATTTTGTTCCAGGCAAAAATATGTGGTGATGTTTGAACTGTGTGTTATTCTGAGTGTACAAGGGCTTTATTCCGTAATCACTGCCTAACTTTATGATTGTTACAGAGTAACACATTGGAGCGCCGGCCCTCGTGTGTGAAGAGCGACTCGTCTAGCTTTATGGCGTGCCTGAGCCTCAGAAGTCGCTATTCTGGTGAAGTGAGTTGTCCAGCATATAATTGCCCATCCTACCCATATTCATTCATGCAGTTCCACACTGGAAGTATTTCTAAACACATGATTCTTTCCTCCTTTAATTCAATTTTTGTACCCAGCTTCAACGGAAGGGGGGACATTGATTTGGGTTGGGCTGTCCTTGTGTCTCTCTGTCCTTCTGTCTGTCAGGTTTTCATTTCTGTGTATTAACTTTCTTAATATCATCCAATTTCATTCAAATGTAGGTCAGTGATAGCTCTAATGCATACCTTGGTTGGGATAGGTGTTGGAGTGTCTGTCTGATAATTTTTTATCAGCAGCTCAAAAACAAAACAAAAAATTCCCCTTTGGTTCCAAATTCACAACCAGAAATTATGATATGTGGAGACTTCTTCAGGAGGCAATGAAAACTAAAACACAGCCGCTGTGACATGTAGAGACATCTTCAGGGGACAATAAAAACTAAAGCATATTCATAGGGCAATCAGGGGACAACAAGAGGCAGAAGCAGGGGACATAAATTCAAAGAATTTGCTTGTTTTTAAAGCTTTCATCTTCCATAGCTGAATAATTCTCCACTGATTGGGTGTGTTTTGTTTATTCAGGTGGCAGGAATGAGAGTTGCTTTCCAAGATAATGAGGAAAAACTGATGGACCTGCTGGTGGCAAAGTTAGAAGCAGCAATCAAAGGCAAAGGTATGGGAACTTTAAGAATATGTAACCTGTAGCATATATATATTTTTGTTAAGTTTTTCAGAGCCTTCCATCTGCATCTTACAGGTATCATTGAATAATATCTATTAGGTGTTTACTTGTGTTTCCAATGTGGATATTTTAGCAGATATATGGACTCAGTGTTTAGATCCAGTACTGTTTCTTGGAATCCTCTTTGAGCTTTAATATGTTAAAATTTTCAGTCACAGAGTAAATTTAAATGAAATAGTTGTTGTCAGTGTTGTTCCTTTCTCTCTTGAGTTCCTGTTTTGACCATATTTGGATGTGTTTACATGCATCTTTATGTTTCATATTTGGATGTGTTTACATGTGTTCTTTATGTTTCAGATGAGGAGCTTCTTAAGCAGGCGGTGTTTAGAATGACAGCATTGTTGATATCTTCTGAAGGTAAGCAGTGTTATAATCAGGACTTGAAGTCCTCACCTATCTGTAATACAACACTTAGTACCTTCTTAAAAGGGCCAGTTCTTTGACTTCAGCATGACTTATCTTTTTTCATTACAGCATTCATTAATTCAGAAATGAAAATAATTAAAGCATAAGATGTATTGTGATTAATATAAAAAGGAGGACAGCTAAAACAGTGTTATTTCAGTATTGGAGTGGTCACTGTGAAATAAGAAATAGTTGTAATTATGATATTAAAATATTGCCCAACTCTAATACGCTGTGTTCTACAAATGATGTACCTAAATCTAGGATGTCTTGAAAGAACACTAGGAGACTGGGATAAGCAAACCTGAGCACCAGTACAGAAATACTTTTTTGCAAAGGCTGTAGTTTGCAGGTACCACTGTTGATACTGTTAAAGTAGGTAAGTGCTCTGCAGACCTGATGGGAAGGCTGTGCCCCATGGCCTTGTTTCACTCACAAATGAGTGCATCTTTTGAGGGGTTCCTCAGTGGTATGACCCAGCAGTTTGGTTGATTACACACCTAACACAGGCAGGTGCAGTTGTCACCAGGCCTGGTTAACACCAGGATATAAAATGATAGGAAGCATGTGCTACTGCCCTGTCACATAGTACGAAACTAGAATGGAATTCTGCAGTTGTATGTACTTAAATTAAGCTAGCATTAAAATAATGGAGGCGATTTCCTCCAAATAAAAAATTATTTAAAACAAAGACTAATGTATGAACTTCAAATCAGTCCAGGAAATTAATCTCACTAGAGTGTATTAAAACAACCATTTGGACCAGAAAGATTGTTTGAAAGAACACCTTTAAGGTATATATGTCGATATATTAACAGAACAAAAGTGTGCTTTGCTTATACTGAGACTTCTGTGAATATTCTTTAGGTGTGAACCGCAGGCTCTTGCATCATGTGTGCCTGGCACCTGTAAAACATTTCACAGAATCAGCCATGAACTCTGCCATTGCATGCTGGGAATGGATGTTAGCTGCAAAGCCAGAGATAAGCCTACAGGTAGGTCTTGGTTCTGGCCTTGTGTTAAAGTTTTCACTTGGAGGAATACACAATGATAATACAAGGTTGTATAAATGTTCTGTTTAAACAGGATTTCTTTCAGTAGACATATATAAAAATGCATTCAACTTTGAACTGTATCAGAATAAAAGCCAGTTGTAATATTATAGTAATGATAGTTCATATATATATATATATATATAGTATACAGATAAATCCCCATGAAGACATATGCTAGCCAGCTTTATGACAAATTTGATTTTTAAATCGATATACTGTGGTTAGTATTTGTTTTCACGGGTTACAAATTTGTGATATTAACAGAGGGGAAATGATCACGGAAATGAAACCTCTGTGAATAAGATGCCACATCTGCAAGTGAACAGTAATTTATTCTACATCCTCAATGGCACTGCACATATATTGTGCCTATAGCATCAAATAAATTTTACCCATAATTCAAAGTTATAATAAATCCCATTATAATAAATCCCTCAGCTCCTCATGCAATTGTTAAGGTTTTGCATAATTGATATAATAATGGTTATGTACGGAAGTTTCTGTATGGTTAAACAAAACACTGAAGAAGAGAAAATTGTGATTAAATACCAGGCAAATATAAAGCCAACCTCAGTATTTATGTATTATGATATTTGATAAAACTGATAGTTGTTGTTATATTTGATAAAACTGACAGTTGGTGGTATATTTCAGTTTCTGGAGGAGATGGTAACAGCATGGCAGATGACTATAGACCTGAAGTTGGGCCTGTTTCAGCCGGACCCTGAAGATCAGAGCCCTCTAGCAGCATCAGAGGACAATATTCCATGTCCTAATCCACCGTTTGTGGCACCTCACAACGTTTGGACAAAGGTCAGAGGTTCTTCTTCTCCTGTCACAGAGACCCAGCACTCTGTACAGATGTTGTCATTATAAAGCATGTTTTTATCATCAGCTGCTTCCTCTCTGTCTATCTTTGGTCACATATTTGCAAACTTTACTGGTTCATATGAGCTGTATGTCCTATGGTTTTGCTGAAGACATCTTGTTTTGCAGGTGAACCTTGCTGAGTGTTTATCATCATACAAAGCTATATCACCTCCGTTACAAGACTTGCAAAGGTTTAACATGCTGCTGTTGTTCAAGTTTACGACTTGAACCAGAGACAGTTTTACAGATATACAACAATGTGAGAACAGATTTTTCAAACTTGTTACTGTTACCACCCATACACACTGTTCATTTGGCTGAATTTGGTTGTCAGCTCCTGCTGAAAACTGGGTTGTTATTTAATAGACTGTGGCTTTACAGATGTTGAATTATCACAATACATTGGAACCTCAGAATCATGGACACTGGTTGGACCTGGATTTTGCCTGTAATACAGAGGTTTGAAGAGTTTACTCACCTTCCATTATACTTCCCATAGAAACCCTTGTAGTGTCTGTAATATACAGGTAACAACAATTAGAGGTCCTTCAAGAAGATGTTTCCATGTACTGTTGTGTATTTACAGTTTCTATGTGAACAAGTGGAAATTGCCAAGTACTCCAGTGGTAACCAGGTATCTATCCTGGCATCCATGTTACAGAGGTCTCTGTCCATCGGAGTAGGAAAGTCCCATACCAGTATGTCTCGTCACGTTGCAGCAGTTGGACCCAGGTTTAGGTGAGTCGTTCAGTGTGCTTGGCTCTGTGAAAGCATCACAACAACTGACACCAGCTTAGTGCTATATTAGTTTGGGGAAAACCACAGACAACTCTTGAATTAGCACCTCCTAGTTGTGAATATTTGCATATGTTGTGGTTATATACCTAACAAATGTCATCCAGGACTTCTAAAGTTTGTAATTTTATAGAAGTAACTGTACAAATCAATAGTAAACTGTCAGATATTAACATAGATTTTCATAAGATTGAAAAATATGAAGGTATTCTACTCCAGTCCTAAACTACTTGAACAAAGAAATAAAAAATGAAATGCTTAAAGTTACTTTTTAATGCATTACAGTCTGAATATGCCTTGCATATCCAATTTTATTTATTTCCTGTGCACAGTATTTAAGTAGAGATATACAGTAAACTCTCACCTAACAACCACCTCTATTTGGCAACCACCTCAAAATAACCACCACTAGTTTTTATTCTGGATTCTGTTTTGTTCTGTATATAAGACCTCGCTTTAACAATTTGATTTTTTTTATTTAACTGTATTATGCATACATGTGCCATTTTCTCTATCCTAGACTGCTGACGATGGGCCTGTCGTTGTTACAAGGTGACATTTTACCCAATACCACAGCCAAGAGTGTGTTACGAGAACGTGTGTATGCGGCCACATTAGATTACTTCAGTGTTGGACCACAGTATCCTACACAGAAGGGCTGTGACCTGCGGGATGACCTCCAGATCCTCGTTAAGTTCTGGCAGAGTATGCACTCTGACAAAAAGTACCTAAAGACCAACATTGTAGCAGTGGGAGGTAGGTCCTGATGTACTGAGGGGTTGGCTGGGCTTCTGAACACTCCTATATTTCCTATATATTCCTATATTTTCATATGAAAAAAATGTCTCCTTTATTTCCTATATTTTCCAGGATTTAGACCTTAATCCCCTTTATGTTCTTCTATATCTTTTTCACTGTACAATCATATTTCCATTATTATTGTTTATATAAAATAATTATTGTTATATAGACCTGCTATTATTGAATACATTTGACTCTTTTGTAGAAGTTAAGTTTTGCGGTCATTAAGTACAGGTAACAAAGCCATTTAAACAAAGCTGCCTGAAGGACTGATAGTTATGGTATATAACAAAATCAAACATGATTGTGAAGTGAAACCTATATTTTTCTCTATATATCTAGCTGAAAATTCCAATTAACTTCCTATATTCAGTCCTCTAGGAGCCTGTTGGGAGCCCTGAGTTGGTGAAAACCCAGTGTGGTTGATGTATATCTATATACATTTACACTAACAGTCTAGCCCAGCCAGTGTGGTCTTACATATCATCATGGCATCTCAGCAGAACTTAAAATGAACTTTTTTGCGCAGTGCGATGATTTAATGCATATGCATTGAGTTCATATGCCTATTTTTAAATATCTGAATTTTGACTGAGGCACCCGGCACTGAATTAATTGTTATAAAAAATAAGTTAATCTGTTGTAGGAAAATGTTGTAGTCTGCTTTCTTTGAACAGCATGAATGATCTGGTCACTTCATTTTGTAGATAACACATCAGAAATGGCCACGCTTGGCACCATTGGGTATGATTACAAGGGAGGCAGTGAATACAGCCAGACAGGCAGTGTCCGCAGTGCCCCCCATGGCTGGATCAACACCATGTCCAGCAACGTCTCCACCATGTCTAAGAGGTCATCAGGGCAGTCAGGTCAGATATTTTAATTTTACCTTTTTGTCATTATTCATATTACCCTTATTTCAGTTTATTTTTCACATTCCTGTGATAAATATTACACACATCCAGAGTTACCACAATTATAATATCCCTCACAGTAATTCTGTCAGGTGTTTAGTGTGGTACATGTAATCTGCTCAACTAAACTCCAGAATAGATATCTCAGATGCATGTGAATGGTGCTGTTTATGTGATTAAATAGTTTAGTTGTATTTCATGTTTCTTATTTAGAACAATTAAGATTTACTCAGCAAGTCTTTGTGGCTTCATATTTTTGGTATAGATGAAAATCTAGTCTGTCCCACCAAGGAGTGCCCATCAATTTTTGGCATTATTTATTTATAAAGTCAGAGTATTTTAAAAATTTAGGTGTAAGTATATCAACTAGGGACTGTGGATATTATTAACAAGGAAAACACCACCATACCGTGCAAAGAATTTGAGTGAAATAATTAATTTAATACCCATGAAACCAGTCTGTTCTTGTCACAACATGTTGACTGTTTTTTGACAGATGTTGATTGGATGATATTAGTGTTGGTACCGTATATATGATAAAGCACGTAGCAAAAAGCTGCCATCTTACACTGTTACTTCTTAAGGAAAGCTGCAGACTATACATTTAATAAGTTTAAAATTTTTCATTTTCCATTGTCAGAATGCACATAATTTTCTGTCATTGTAACATAATAGACAAAAATATCAGAATTTCCTGAACTGAAGATGTATTAAGCCCTCCAAGCACCCCAGTTAGAAGGGTCTTGGACCTGTTCCATGAGCACTTCTTAGGTGTAGAATTTTGATTGAAGCCATAGATGCAGATGCCACCAAGCCAAGCAGAGATCCATTTCAGCCACCAGCGTGCACTGGGGGGGGGGGGGGGGCAAGTAAGAGAAGATGAGGAGTCTGGAGAGCAACAGCACCCACAGGTACAATGCAGAAGTTGATACATCCCTCAAACAGGAGCAACAGCTGGGACAATGCCCGTCAAAAAAACTCCCCGCTAACAGACCTCTGGATACATAAAGCAGTTATCATCATCAGCAGTCAGACTGTCCTAAATTCTGTCAAAAACTGATAGGTGCCTCCTGGTTGGACAGACTATAAAGATATGTCATGATCACCATCACCTGCTAATATACCTGAATGGTTACCTTCAAATATTTACCTTTTTTTTTGTCTGTATCCATTGTTCTGTTAGCAGATAGATGCGTGTCAGTTGTTAAGACATTTTGTGTGATTTTATTGTAAACAGGGCGACGTAGGCCACTGGGAGGTACAACAAGTTTTGTGAAAGACTATCTGAAAAAGAGGAATCTCATCCTTTCTTTGGTGGTGAGTTGTCAGATTGGTTATGGTTGTATGTGTGTTTGTAAATGATGCCAAGACTACATTATATATCTTAGATATTTATTTAGATATATGACAAAGTTGTTTCTTCTTCTTACCATCAAATCTATTAAAGGGTCATTTTTGCTTCTATTAGAGCCATTACTTTTCCAAGTGACAGCAAAACTAAAACAGTATGACCATGGAAATCTGAACTTGGGTCACCATGATCTCAGTTTCTTCAGCTGTGAGCTTTGATTATGCTGTACTCTAAGTAGCTTACAATGAAGGATGATGCATGTTCTTAAGTGAGCATGTTATAAGAATGTGCCTCATACATCATAATCATTGTTAATTGGTCTTCTTAGCTTTTAAACACATTTACCATACCTGTAATGGTAAATGATAGGGCCTTAATGATAAAAAGGTACACTGATACATTAGAATACAAAGTCAAATACTGTATCAGTATTGTCTTTTGGGAAGCATTTTTAGCTCAGCTGACTATAAGTCATCTGAGCTATAGTCGTGGTCCATTGTCCGTCGTCCGTCCGTCTGTCCGTCGTGCCGTCCGTCCGTCTGTCCGTCCGTCCGTCCGTAGATGTGGCACGTTTTGAAACCGTAAGACCTAGGAATCCAAAATTCAGTATAATGTTAGATGTCCTCAAGATCTCCTACCAAGCCGAAAACTGGGTCTTTGCGACTTCATTCCTTTGAGAAATTAAGGAAAAACCTCAATTTTTTATTAAAAACCTATTTTCACACTTTAGGACGGCCTAATATCAAAACCACGTATCTGTTTTTCCTCATATTTCCTATAAATAATCCTCTATATAATTCCTATGTACATGCCAGAAATTAGGTCTGTATTTTTTAATTTAAAAAAGTTATGGGCCCAAACATAATGCATTTTGTAAATAATCAGGAAAGAAATTTTATCACTTAACACAAAACTTGTTAAAGCTAAGCACTTTTTTTCCAGTAATATTACTTTTATTAATCAAAATTAAATTGTATACCCAAAATTAGATCAAAATCTTTTAAATTTTTAAAAATATTAGCAAAAATAAAAAATTGGTACCTTAAATTTTGCCCAACTTTGACCATGGCACGTTTTTTTGCTGTAACTGCTGTGGATTTAATTTTCACAGCATGTTTTTGTTAGCATTTCAACTGTTAACACCAAAAATTTGAAACCAGTTGATCGAAAACTGTAGATTTTATTCAAGTTTTCAAGCACCATGTCACATATTGCTAGTGTTATGCAGTTTGCTAGAGCTCAGCTCCCGAGCTTCAGCTCTAAGTTCCTTAAATTTGGCATACAGTTAGATTTCTCCAAAATCCCCTACCATGCCAAGAATTTGGTCACTAGGACTTAATTCCTACGAGATATCAATGAAAAACTTCATTTTTCCATTAAAAACCCAATGTTACACTTTAAGACTGCCTAATATCAAAACCACTGATCTGACTTTGATCATATATAATATACATATTTTTCTATACATTCACTATGCACATGCCAGAAATGATGTCAGTATTGTGTATTTTTTTTAAGTTATGGGCCCAAACATAATGCACTTTGTAAAAAATCAAGAAATATATTTACTCCCTTAACAAGGGCATTGCTGAAGCTAGAGATTTTTTTTGTCAGGGATGTAACATTATTTAATCAAGATTCAATTGAATACCCAAAATTAGTTCTGAATTTTTCAAATTTTATAAGTTATTAGTATAAATATAAAATTAGTACCTTAAATTTTGCCCAACTGTGACCAAGGCACGTTTGTTTCCCGTGAGCACTGTTGATATAATTTTTATATCATGCACACATAAGGATTTCAGCTTTTAAGTTTAGAAAGCTGAAAGAAATTTGCCAAATATTGTAGCTTTTATTAATGTTTTTTATGAGACCCTGTCAGACTTTGGCTCTCTCCAGCCCCTCTTGAGTCACCTGTATGTTGACCTTTCATCAAATTATGCACGCTTGAGGGGAGAATCCAGGCAGCTTATGGCCAGCCACAGTTGATCCAGGTATTCAACCCAACTCATCTAGTAGTTTTAACCAACAACATAACAATAAACAATAAATTAATAAATTTTTATTGGTTTTTAATAACAAATTAAAGAAAAATAGAAAAGGAATTTGTTAGTTTATAATAACAGGAAATTAACTTGCAGTTACTGATGATATAAGAATCTTGTATCGATGGGTAGAATGTCACTTATTCCAAATAACACCATGCAGTCACCTATGGCATTTTTCAGTTCATTTTTAATGATAAAGAAGTAAATCATATTATTCATTACTAATCATTAAGGATTATATGAAGGAAATTAATGATAGACAAAGATGCAGTTGATAATATTAATCTAGATTCCTACTGTGTCTAGTGTGTACATTGATGTGAAATTAGTCCAAAATGAATTTTTTACAGTTATTTTTTAATATAAATAAAAGCCATAAAACCAGGTACTTATGATCATTATTTAAATGTGTGAAATTTGTATATTCTGGATTCTCAACATCATTGTTTGGTGAAAACTGAATAAATACCAGACATGGTGCGAATACTTTGTAATTGTATTTAAATACGAATATGATTATGTACTCCATTATAAAATTTCTTGCATAAAGAATGGGAATTCAGGTAAAAATGAAAGTATATGAATACTCGTGCAAATACTTTCAAAATGTATTCATGAATGCATTCATGAATATATTCTTTAATATTATTTTAATAATCATATCAGTTATATTTCATTTAAAAAAATCATTTGATTCTCTTATTATTTTTTAATAAAAATTATATTTGGGACAATATTTGTAATTTTTTTAATAAATAGTTAAACTCTTATATTATATGTTCTGCTTATAAGTTATATGGCCAAGTCAAAATCTGTGTGACAGTAGTACTCCATTTGTTAATAAAATAAATGAAATCAATCCTCTTCCCTGTCTCCAAAGGTACTATCAAAATCATACATAAGCTAAACAACAACAACTCATAATACAGCTTATATTTATTACCACACAAAACCAGCATGTGCCTCATTCCTAAATAATATTTTTTTATCATATATAACAGCTGAGCGTCGTGACCCATAGGTCCCTTGTTTTACATATTATAATAGTCTTTCAGTATATAAGGTGAAATGTAACTAGTCACTCCTAAATGAATATTTTTTTAAAATTAGTGTTTTTTGTGGTGTGGAAATGACCACATATTGAAAATGGACATACTGTGTATGTCAAATGAATTAATTTTATGCAGCATTGGGTTCAAGATCAAAACTCACATGCAGAAAGCATTAGAGACTGCTGGTGCACAAGATTTGAATTTGAAATGCCAATAATGACAGTTTTGCCGTGACTCAGTTCTTATGAACAAAGCTGACTTTACTTTATACATCAGTAACTTACACATTTAAAATGTGTTTTTCAGGCCAATGAGATTGAGATATTGTTGACTTGGCACAATCCTCTCAACCAGACAGATTTGAGTGTACCAGGAGAGGAAACAATAGCTACATGGAGGAACCAAAGCATTACAGAGAAACAGTGGAAGGAGGTGGCCAGGCTGGCCTGGGATATCTCTCCAGCCCTTGCCGTGTTCCTTCCTGCCAGGTCTGTGTTTAAGTTTTAACATTAACACAACTCGTGACCTATGATAACTCTCTAATGCTGTTTTCATGGATGCATTTTTCAACTTGCTGATGAAACAATAAAAAAAATTGCAGGCTAATAATTGTCTTAACTTCTCATGAAGCTGTTGTTATTAATATATTCACCCTATCTATAAGAACAGCAGACAGTTTGGATGATAAAAAAATTCAAATGATTATCTTTGAAACTAATTGTTATACTTATAGAAGCTTTATGTATTATCAGCCACAAGACTGCATAGCATATAATTCATGTTTGTGTGTGAATGTGTCCCTGTTATATACATGTACTAGCACAGTAGTATCATTCCAGTATAAACAAAATGTTTTCTTCCAGGTTCAGGGGTTCTGATTCACTTTCTCAGGAAGTGAGACGGCTGGTTCGACTGCAGCCTGGTGCTGTTTCCCACATTGCAGATGCCATTCACTACTTAGTGACTGCCCAAAGTGTTGAGGCTGATGCCCCAGAGGTAAGAGGACAGGTTTACAACTAGCCATCCACAGCAATGCAACAGTCTGTTGCTTCACTGGCCCACCATGTAGCTAATTGGGATTATAGCATGATACAATCTGTTACTCTAAGAAAGAAAATTGAATAAAAATATTTCTTATGGTTGTAACATACCAATGTTCATATATGTTGTATGTTGAAAGGTCTGTCATAAAAAATAACCATTCTGGAAAGCAATAAGCACCTGTAGGATCAATAACTGATTTTATTTGTAGAGAGAGAATTGGAGCATTAACAGCCCGGTAGATATCTTGCACATGGCGACAGTCCTGTATAATGCATCTGGTCTGTGTACTGTTATGTACATATTTTCACTTCCTGGGTGCAAAATAGTGTTGTGAATAGAATAGTAATGTTTTCACTGGTCAAATATTCAGTGCACATAGATGTGCTGAACATTAATCAATGAAATATGTTAAATCGCACAGTTGCGTATTGAGTGTTTTAGTCATAGGAGTCCGTTCTTATTGGCATTAGTGATTCCCCAGAGGTAAGACAACAGGTTTACAACTGACAAAAGTGATGTCTAGAGGTTAGAGGACAGGTTTACAACTGACATTAGTGATGCCTAGAGGTAGGAGGACAGGTTTACAACTGACATTAGTAATGCCTAGAGGTAAAAGAAGAGGTTTACAACTGACATTAGTGATGTCCAGATGTAAGAGGATTGATTTACATTTAGCAGTAGGAGTGCCCAAGGAGTGAAATGTTGGTGATGGTATCTGTTTGCAACTTGTAGAATTTAGTCTGGTTAAACTTACATATTACATTTGTAATTCTGCATTATCATTTAAGTTAGGACATACATTAAATTTCTGCCTGGTCTTTCATTTCAAAAGAAAACGACAATGAAGACATTACAGAGGATATAATAAAACCTATAAAAGTTATGTTGTGCTCAGGTGTACCATTTTTATACTGAGTTTGTTTGTATACTAATGTATGATGTATGATTAGACTGTTATATTTGTTTAATCTTGCTCACATGTTGACCTCAGGTCTGTATACTATTGGACAGAAAAATTACTAAGCTGTAATATTTATTGTAGCTTGCTCACATGCTGACCTGGGCCCGGGTACCTCCTGTGGTTGCTCTGTCCTACTTTTCCAGGCAGGTGCCCCCTCATCCACTGACAGCACAATATGCTGTCAAAGTCCTGCGTAGCTATCCTCCGGTAAGTTACAGCTGCAAGCAAGCTTTGTTTTATTGATTTTGCTTAGTAATAAAGTGGATTAAGTAAAACAAATATCATGGAAAATGTCAATGGTAGAAATATTTTTTGTGAGAGAAAATATAGTCCTACAGTCTTTAGCTCAGCTTACTGCTGATCTCATTCTTTAACAATTAATATTCACTGTGTATACCAGGTGTACATTTCTTTTTAGTGTATATAAGTTATACACTAAAAAGTATACAGTATAAAGGGTAGTGTAAAATGTGTTTTGTGATTAATTCATGATTTTTTTGTAATTTTTGTCATGGTTGATACTTCATGGTTGTTTTAGTGTCTTAAGGCCAAGGTTTTAGAGTATTAAGATTGACATTGAATAAATAAAAACAATCCAAGATTTAATGATATCAGTTCCTCAGTTGTTGTATGTTTAGTGCTCTAAAAGCAGTATGTTTAATGCTCTGAAGCAGTATGTTTTAATGCTCTGAATGCAGTATGTTTTAATGCTCTGAAAGCGGTATGTTTTAATGCTCTGAAAGCAGTATGTTTTAATGCTCTGAACACAGTATGTTTTAATGCTCTGAAAGCAGTATGTTTTAATGCGCTGAAAGCAGTATGTTTTAATGCTCTGAATGCAGTTTATTTTAATGCTCTGAACACAGTATGTTTTAATGCTCTGAAAGCAGTATGTTTTAATGCTCTGAACACAGTATGTTTTAATGCTCTGAAAGCAGTATGTTATAATGCTCTAAACACAGTATGTTATAATGCTCTGAAAGCAGTATGTTTTAATGCTCTGAACACAGTATGTTTTAATGCTCTGAAAGCAGTATGTTATAATGCTCTAAACACAGAATGTTTTAATGCTCTGAAAGCAGTATGTTTTAATGCTCTGAACACAGTATGTTTTAATGCTCTGAAAGCAGTATGTTTTAATGCTCTGAACACAGTATGTTTTAATGCTCTGAAAGCAGTATGTTATAATGCTCTGAATGCAGTATGTTTTAATGCTCTGAAAGCAGTATGTTTTAATGCTCTGAATGCAGTATGTTTTAATGCTCTGAAAGCAGTATGTTTTAATGCTCTGAATGCAGTATATTTTAATGCTCTGAAAGCAGTATGTTTAATGCTCTGAAAGCAGTATGTTATAATGCTCTAAACACAGTATGGTTTGCTGCCACAGAGATATTATTTTATCTACTGGTCATTGTAAATGTAAAGTTGTTTTTAGAGATGATGTTGCTTATTTTCAGGACACCATGTTGTTTTACATTCCACAACTTGTACAAGCAGTCAGGTATGATACGGTAAGTCAAATACTCCCCAGAAAACCTCAGGGTTCTGTAAAAGTAAGTTAATGAATGTAAAAAGAATTTAAATGTGCTCCTTCTAGAGAAAAAAATATAATTTCCTTTACTTTGAGTATTAAATATTGAATTATTTCTATGAATATTTACTAAGACTTTACACTTGTACTGTACACTTTCGCAGGGCTTTATCTGCCCCATGTTTTTTTTTAATTAAAGCACTGTTTGTTATAGTTGCATCATATGATTAATGCATTTTAGCCCATGCTTTCCTGCCATCTGCTGTCAAAACCCATTTATAAGCAGTAAACTGGCAGTGTATGGACAGAGTATGTTTTTACAGAGCAAAGTATCTAAAACGGATTATATTACAGGGTTGGTTATATTTTTTTTACGAAGGGTTATATGACTGAGTTGATTATATTTTACAGATGGGCTACGTGGCAAAACTGATTATATTTTACAGATAGGTTGCATGACAGTTCTAGTTTACAGATGGTACAGATGGGTTATGTGACAGAGTTAGTTATATTTTTCAGATGGGTTTATATCAGAACTGATTAATTGTATTTTACAGATGGATCATATGACAGAGCTGTTTATATTTTAGAGATGGGTCATGTGACAGAGTTTGTTATATTTACCGATTTGTTTTATGACAGAGTTATCTTTACAGATGGGTTGTGTGACAGAGCTGATTATATTTTACACATCAGCTATGTGACAGGGTTATATTTTACTGGTTTGTTTTGTGACAGAGTGGGTTATATTTTACAGATGGGTTATGTGACAGAGTTTATCCTGTGGGCCTCCAACCATTCCCAGCTCATGGCACATCAGCTGATCTGGAACATGAAGACCAACATTTTCCAGGATGAGGAGAGCACTCAGTACGATGGTCAGTGGGTTATTTTTTTTTATTTATCAGGTGTGTAATGATACATCATCTCATGATGTGATACATATTGTAATACTCAATAATGTGAGGTTAATTATAGTTATATTTGTCCTTGCTCAAACACTGATCACCAGACTTTTTCTCATAAATTTATTTGAAAATTGTATATCATTCAGTATTTGCCATGTATTGCCCACATGTCAGGAATCGGTATTATAAGTGAGGGTGGTACCACTTGACTCTTGTCTCTCAACTCCTCTGTGGTCAAACCTTTGAAATGCTTTTTATGCCCCCGCCACAAGGTGGCCGGGGCATATCGTTTACCCATGTCCGTCCTTCCGTCATTCCAAAATCAAACAGTTGTAGGGACTTTTTTTCGCAATGCCTGCAGATATTGGCCTGATTTTATTGTGTGGGCAGATAATGACCAGTTACAGATCGAGTTCGCGTTTCGTCCCGATTGACCTACATTTGACTGTTTTACGGCTCCTTAACTTAGAAAATTTCATGAAAAATAGAAATTTTCATGACAAATACACATGTACGGACTTTTTTTTTCGCAATGCCTCCAGATATTGGCCTGATTTTTGGTGTGTGGGCGGATAATAACTAGTTACAGATCGAGTTCGCGTTTCGTCCCGGTTGACGTACTTTTGACCATTTTACGGCTCTTGAACATAGAAAATTTCATGAAAAATATAAATGTTCATGACAAATACACATGTACGGACTTTTTTTTCGCAATGCCTGCAGATATTGGCCTGATTTTTGGTGTGTATGCAGATAATGACCAGTAACAGATGGAGTTTGCATTTTGTCCCGGTTGACCTACTTTTGACCGTTTACGGCTCCTAAACTTAGAAAATTTCATGAAAAATAGAAATTTTCATGACAAATACACATGTACAGACTTTTTTTTCACAATGCCTGCAGATATTGGCCTGATTTTTGGTGTGTGGGCAGATAATGACTAGTTACAGATCGAGTTCGCATTTCATCCCAGTTGACCTATTTTTGACCATATGACAGAGATCCTGAACATAGAAAATTTCATGAAAGACAGAAATTTTTATGAAAAATGCACATGTGTGGACTTTTTTTCACAGTGCCTCCAGATACTGGCCTGATTTTTGGTGTGTCGCTTGATAATGACCCGTTACAGATCAAGTTTGCATTTTGCCCTTGTTGACCTACTTTTGACAAAACGACACCTCCCGAACTTAAAAAAAATTTTACAAAATTTAACAAATGTTTCTAATTTGCCCCAGGCGGGGGCATTCGTGTCGTTCCGACACATCTAGTTTTTATCTTGAACTGTGAAGAAAGATGCCTAGTGAGTTCTTAGGGAGATCATTTTCCATATTTTCCATAATCCAGAGAAAATGGCCATTTTTCAGAGGGCTATTGCAGTTCCATTATCAGAATTATATAAACTATGCAAGAGTGGGTAATATGCTAATAACATCAGAAACAGGCTCTTCTATTGGTTAGATCATTTGAAAATTTGCCAATCAAATGCCCTTTAACTATATTCTTACCAATAACTATATTCTTACCAATAAACTTTTATCTGATACGTGTATAATGGCACTGAGAGATTGTTATTAAATGTAGAACATTACTTTCCATGTGATAAACTGATATTCTCAGTGTATTGACACCAAGACTTCTGATGACACTCATACCATATGTGACTTTGTTACATTATTGTATCAGTCATACAGTCATACTCATTGAATACACTGTACAATACTATTTTAATTTTTACCTGGCTTGCGTATCTAGTGATCCCAGTATCACATTATTACTTGAAAATTATTCACCTTAGGTACTGCAGCAGTTACAAGTCATTCTTAGTGGATATGGTGCAGATTTTATGTTAAATTTATCAACATTTGCATAAATCTCATAATCATGAACCCATGATATATCTTTTGTAACTGAGTCATTAGTCTACCTTGTAATTAAGGTAGGGTTCAGTTATAAATAGGATCCCACAACATATGGGTTTCTTGTGGTAAATGGTGTTTTGGATGTGCATTGTTACAGAGGACATAGGGATGCAGCTGGAGAACCTGATAGAACAGATCATGCAGTCGTTGTCAGGACCAGCTCTCAAGTTCTACAAACGAGAGTTTGACTTCTTTGACAAGATCACAGCAGTGTCTGGGATTATCAGGTACATCACTAGTTTATTCATTACTTTAAAGTGCATTAGTCATCATATCTTGTAAAAAGGAATATGAAAAAGATGTCTTTTAAAAAATTATGTGACTTAGTATAATTGTTGAGTTTGACTACACATATTAATATCTTAAACCGGCAGAATTAGAGTTTGTTGTACATATTGATAAGTCGAAGTGGATCCAAATAAAGATATATTGAACAAATAATTTTGCTTTTTCAAACTCAGCTGAATTGTGTCTCCATCCTTCCATGCATCACATGGCCTTTCATGTCACATGGTTCTGCCTTAGCAGTCAACTTGTACAATCCATACAAAGGACATGCTTTAGATTTTTAAAGTTTTATTTTGTCATTGGACTAAAATACAATATAACCTTTATATCTTAATACTGAGGGTCACCTTACTGTAGATCCATTTGTGGCTCTGAAGTACAGTAGAGCACCGTATTTCCCAATGCAGAATTTCCGAAAATTTGTTTTTCCAAAAATTAAAATGAGGAACCAAAAATTTAGTCATATTTCCGAAATATATTTAAAGTATGTAAATAGCTAAAATGAATATTTGTACTTATGAGTCACAAGGCAAGCAGTCATGTGTTAAGCTCAGTGGTAACCCTAATTAATTAGTTCTGGACCAATGCTGTGGCCTGGGCAAAGGTGTGAAAACAGCAGCTAGCCCGGCAATGCTCAGTCCCCTGTACCCCTAGCAAGTGACTAAGAGCACTTATGTGTTATAAACCACATCTCGTTTGTACTCGAACAAGCATAGTTCGTTGGCTTCAGACAGGATGTCAGGCCAAATAACTGAGCACTTAAAGCTCAAAAGAGACTAAGGCACGCGTCAAGCATCACGCGTGCGCCACACAACAAATTCAAAACACACTGACGCGGCTACAACGCGCACTACACGCGTCAGATTGGAAGGTATTAACCAAACACCTATTGCATTTTTTTGTTTATCTTTGTAAAAATAGTAATTTCGATAATCAGCGTTGGATATATACAAATATATATCTTATGTGACCTTTTCTAAATATGACAGAACTCAGTCACTATTCTGAACGATATTTATATATTTGTGTTGCTTTGTTTCATGTTTTCTATCCAGATACAAATCAATAATTATAGTTCAGTGAATTATAAAAAACGTTTCACCCGGAGTTTTATATAGAATTTTAGTGCTGGGGAATGAAACCCTCTATTTAGTTATGTCATTATCAGGAATCCCCACGTGGCTGGCATGCGTCACGCGTAAAAAATCGCGCGCGTTAGTCTGTTTTGTCATTGATAAATAGAGTGGAGTGATTTTCCAGATTTGACGCGTGACGCTTGACGCACACGTTAGTGTGTTTTGGGCTTTACTCGTATCAGCATTGGTGAGGTATAATTCATTAAACGCTTGTGCGCGAGCAGTTTTTATATGTCCCGGTCTTCAAAACGTAGATCGAAAGAAACACCGTGTTCCTTGGTGATGTCATTTTACCTTTCTCTCCAGTGAATTTGATGGGAAAAACAGCATGCAATTATCCTTAAAGCAGGTTATACTGATCTTTGCCAGTTATGCTCAGCAGTAAACTAATATCTTTTATATGTTCCAGTCATCAATTAAGAATAACGAAAAGAAACACTGTGTTCCTAGGTTAAAATGGCATTAAGTTAACCATTAACTGTCGTACTTACTGGCCGCTAGACCCTTATTTGCATTTCTGAATGTTCATTTTTAGGATCAAAAGGCTTGTCCACCGACGTTTTTTGGAAAAACGGCGCTCTACTGTATGTGCAATGCAACAGACCTCTGGCTTCATTTATGTAGTGGAATGAGTGTATACATAAAGCTGTGCAGGACTTGTTGTGACCCCATGTATTAAGGGCCTGTCCCAGTGAGCTGACTATTGGTAACAGGGCTATTGTTTCAGCCTGTAGGGTGCTAGTTGGGCCATGAGGTTAGCAGTGATGATGTAATACATGCACACCTCAGGTTGAAACAGTCAGGCTGGCTCAATTGGATAGGCACCCGACATGGGGTCACAACAAGTGCTGCGAATGCAGTCCATCCGCTGAAACATGAAGCCAGAGGTCTGTGGCTCTGTATATACTTCAGAGCCACAACTAGGTCTAGCTGTACTGTAATTTTTATCTGTTTGTCTCTATTATACCTGTTTAGAAAAAGAAATCTTTCCTTTGTGTTTTTGTGGACAGACCATTTCCAAAAGGGCCTGAGAGAAAGAAAGCTTGTTTAGAAGCACTCAGTCAGATCAGTCTACAGACAGGTAAGCTTTGTCTAAATCTGCTGACATCAATCTGCAGTTTACACCAAAACCAAACCAGGTCTTAAATGTTTAACACTGTAATTTATTTAATTCAGCTGAACTCTTGTTCGCTGAAATGTGGTTATAACCGTGGTGTAGTTGTCATTTTGTTAATAACAATGTATATTAATACAAGATAAACCAAAATGACTGTAACATGACAAACCACTCATTAATCTATTTTGCTTCTTTCATAATCCCCAGAAACCTTTCTATCTTTGTACAATTTCATGCTGATGTTTTTCTTTCAGGATGTTACCTGCCTTCTAATCCTGAGGCCATGGTTATGGAGATCGATTATAAATCAGGCACTCCTATGCAGAGGTTAGTTTGAGACTGAATTAGTTTGTGATGGACCACATCTCGAGGACCAATGAAT
This sequence comes from Sipunculus nudus, assembly GCA_026874595.1. Classification (NCBI taxonomy): domain Eukaryota; kingdom Metazoa; phylum Annelida; class Sipuncula; order Golfingiida; family Sipunculidae; genus Sipunculus; species Sipunculus nudus. The sequence goes on from CM049312.1 coordinate 53,466,351, forward strand.
CTTTACTTAGTTGAAATGTGAAGTAATCCAGCTCATGGACAACTTGGCTCTTATTTATTTGGTATGTTGTGGTAGCTAGGTAACATTTTATGCACCCATATGCATGGTATACCCACGATTCGTCAGGCTGTCTGTCCATCTGTTTCTTAACTTTTAGTGTCCCTGTGATAACTTACCAGGGCTTTATGGATTTTCAGGTACTCACATAACTACTTACCAATAGATCATCTCATTTGAGTTTGACTAGGCAAATCCTGGCATATTTAATGAGGTCAGGTCACCAGACTTTGGTAAGGTTGTGTTGACCTACAAAAAATCTGATGGATTTTCAACAAACTCATTGTAAATATTAATTAATACAGTTTCTAAGCTTAATTAAATTCTTGGCAAATTTACACACATTTAATGAGGTCAGAGGTCACAAGACATGCAACAGGTGTATTTTTCACATTTGCGTTGCTCTTGTTCAAATACGTTCAAATCTTTCTATATGTTAAATACAGAGAACCAACACGAGTGTTTTGAGGTTGTCAGTACATCCATCTATTTTATCTTTCAGTGCTGCTAAAGCCCCATTCCTCGCAAGGTTTAAAGTGAAGCGCTGTGGTGTCAAGGAGCTGGAACATATAGGAATGACAGAAAACCCTGAAGAAACGCTGGCCAAAGTAAGCAACGGTACAGGTCCACCGTACTGGCAGGCCAGCATCTTCAAGGTCGGCGACGATGTCAGACAGGTCAGGATTTGATTGTCTAAAGTATCAGTATACCTTCTTGCTACACTTTATAACCTCGGGTGTCACTCCTGTAAAGGTGGTTTACTTACCACACACATTTACATTGTTAATTATTATAGATATAACTTGTGTGGAAAGTCAGTCACTACATGTTAAAATAATTCCATAGAACAATCTGTTCATCAGTTTAATTTCCACTACACCAGTGAAATAGCAGCTAGTTATATCAAATGTGTTGACCCTTCCTGATCAATGCACCATTCATTCAAAGTGAAACAAAATCAGTCACCATCTGTTTGAGAATGGCTTGGTGTCTGACATATAAACCATGATTATACCACAGACTTACACAGACCTAATGACAAATTTAATTTTGGTTATATAATATTTTTCTGTAACTTTCACAAATACCCTTAATTGTAACGGTATTGTCTGTGTTTTGGTTTATCAAACTGTGAGTCAAATACCAGTGACTATGGTTGCCCACCTAAACACTTGGTTGTTATGCTTAAGTGTTATAACAAACAGTATGTTCAAGATATTTTTCTTGTTGCAGGATATTCTGGCGCTCCAAGTCATCTCAATATTCAAGAATGTGATGCAGAAAGTGGGCTTGGACATCTTCCTATTTCCTTACAGGGTGGTGGCGACAGCACCTGGGGTATGAATGTGCTCACAATATTTAACTCTATGTAAACCTGATCAAACAGGTTAAAAAACTTTTAAATTATGTTCCTCACTTTAACTTATTAAAAAAGATCATTTTTGATCAGAGAATTATTTTGTTTAAACTGTGCTATATTTTTAAACCATTTTACTTCCATGGTTAATGTAAGATAAATTTCAGGCCTCTTCTTATAGGTTTATCATGCTTCCTTAGAGCAAATAACATTTATATGTGTATGTGTAAGGGTTTTAACTACCATCTGTCATTGCCATTGACATACTTATTGTGGGTCTAGTTGCTATTGACACTCTGACAGTGGCTCTGGATACCATGTGTCATCGACATACAACTGTGGGTCTAGTTGCTATTGACACTCTGACAGTGGCTCTGGATACCATGTGTCATTGACATACAACTGTGGGTCTAGTTGCTATTGACACTCTGACAGTGGCTCTGGAGGCCATGTGTCATTGACATACTTATTGTGGGTCTAGTTGCTATTGACACTCTGACAGTGGCTCTGGATACCATGTGTCATTGACATACTTATTGTGGGTCTAGTTGCTATTGACACTCTGACAGTGGCTCTGGAGGCCATGTGTCATTGACATACAACTGTGGGTCTAGTTGCTAATGATACTCTGACAGTGGCTCTGGAGGCCATGTGTCATTGACATACTTATTTTGGGTCTAGTTGCTATTGACACTCTGACAGTGGCTCTGGATACCATGTGTCATTGACATACAACTGTGGGTCTAGTTGCTATTGACACTCTGACAGTGGCTCTGGAGGCCATGTGTCATTGACATACTTATTGTAGGTCTAGTTGCTATTGACACTCTTACAGTGGCTCTGGATACCATGTGTCATTGACATACAACTGTGGGTCTAGTTGCTATTGACACTCTGACAGTGGCTCTGGAGGCCAAGTGTCATTGACATACTTATTGTGGGTCTAGTTGCTATTGACACCGGACAGTGGCTTTGGAGGCCATGTGTCATTGAGTTACAACTTTGGGTCTAGTTGCTATTGACACTCTGACAGTGGCTCTGGAGGCCAAGTGTCATTGAAATACAACTATGGGTCTAGTTGCTATTGACACCCTGACAGTGGCTGTGGAGGCCATGTGTCATCGAAATACATCTGTGGGTCTAGTTGCTATTGACACTCTGACAGTGGCTCTGGAGGCCATGTGTCATTGAAATACAACTGTGGGTCTAGTAGCTATTGACATTCTGACAGTGGCTCTAGATACCATGTGTCATTGACATACAACTATGGGTCTAGTTGCTATTGACACTATGACAGTAGCTCTGGATGCCATCTGTCATTTACATACCTACTTTGGGTCTAGACACTCTGACATTGGCTCTGGATTCTGTCTGTCACAAGCATCCTGATAGTGCCTCGTATTCTATCAGGGAAACAATTATATACTTGGTGAAATATGGTGTTGCACTGTTTGAACTGGCATATATTTCTTTTGCAGTGTGGTGTGATTGAATGTGTGCCAGACAGCAAATCAAGGGACCAGATCGGGAGACAGACTGATATTGGGATGTATGAGTACTTTATTACTAAATATGGTGATGAGAAAACACCGGAGTTTCAAGCAGTAAGTCACACCTGTTTCACAAATACCAGGAATAACATGGTTACCACTAGAACTGTAATGGTACTTTATATAATACCAAATGTATCATGATACATCCCTCATGATATGATACATGGTACAATACATGATACATGTAAAATATATAATAGTTTAGTTTCAGAGTTGATATTATTTTTCGTTCTTTGAAAGATCAGTTAATTCCAAACTTTAAAATCAGGACAAATTTAAAAATGGTTATTAATTTTGGTAGGACTTCACTTTCCATCAATTGATTGAATATTGTCTCATGTATCAATACAGGGGAAACTGATGATACCAGTACTGATAAAATTATAGATTCTGTGTCTCCATCACCAGCACATCATAACAACTCTGGTTACCACTGAACTCAAGCTCCTGCAGAGCCCTGGGCATGTCAAAGTGGAGTAGGAGGCAGGAGGGGAATTAGAAAGATGCTTCCAAATAGCTTACATTTATAATACGCAGACTTGGCCTCCTATATGTACAGTGTCAGCTTCATTGTGACATATTATGAGAAAAATAATCTCTTCATATTTTATAAGATGATTTGTGGTAAAACAGGTAATCTAACCATATTTAAAAAAATGTGTTTGACACTTTATATAAATTTCTCTAGTAAAGTGAATAAAAATGTGAATTGTTTCTGATTGTTCCAGGCCAGAAGGAACTTCATCGTCAGTATGGCTGGATACAGTGTGTTAAGTTTCCTGTTGCAGTTAAAAGACAGACACAATGGAAATATCATGCTGGACAGTGCTGGTCACATCATTCATATTGGTAAGCATTAATGTACATAAGTCAAAAGGGGAAACAACATATCAATTCTGCAATATTATTCATATTAATTCCAGATAGCATTAATATATTCAGAAAACTTGCTTGAACAGTTTTCTTGGTCACATAAATTAAGATTTTCACAGTCAGAATTTGGTTTATACAAACCAAAAAACTCTGAAAATTATGAGTAACACGTAAATTCTTAATTTGTTCAGGCCTTAAATTTAAATGATCTGATCTATATGGGTCAAACAAAACGAGAATAAAGACCAGTGGACCTTGATCTTTTCTGTATATCAAAGTATATCATTGGTTTATGGTTTGTTATCTTTGTGACAGATTTTGGGTTCCTGTTTGAGAGCTCTCCTGGAGGTAACCTGGGCTGGGAGCCAGACATGAAGCTGACTGACGAGATGGTCATGATCATGGGGGGCAGCATCGACACAGCCCCCTCAAAGTGGTTCATGGAACTGTGTGTCCAAGCTTATTTAGCAATCAGGTGAGCAACAGGTTTTCCCCTTATGAACTCCAGCTGTTATGGGTTCATGCACCGGAAGTCAAGGTGCAGCTTGGGGGGGGGGGGGGGGGTTTACAATCTTCTTGTTCTCAGTCTATCATGGACAGGGTAGAGAAAGTCTGGGTGTAGCTTTAAATAGACATGCGGGTTTAAATGGAGACTACTGTGATTGTATGAGAGACCAGTGTAAGAAGCTGATTCCTCTGTGGATTTACTCTCATTAGTAACTGGACTTCTAAGGAGGATAAGTAAAGTAGCAAATATACAGGATAGGAGGGCAGGTGACAATGATAACAAGCAGGACTGGGGTTTTTGTCCGGTAATACCATTTAAAATACAGAACATAGTAAGTTTATGAATACTGACAACCAGTTTCAACATCAATTGATAATTATCTTGTGTGACAGATATTTAACAGGTGTTTTCAAGTAGAGTATTGATATAGCACATTATGGAAGAACTGTTTTGTCAAGTGTTAATAAGTGATGGAATCTTTACTGCATCATATTTTACTCCAAGGCATTGATAATTCATTTGAAAATCTGATTTGTCTTACAAGACTTAGTGTTACTATCTATGAGCTGGAAGTACTCTAATTATAGAATACAGTATTGAACCTATTTTGAAATAGCTTAAATAGAAGGTTTCATGAAAAGGAAACAGATTGATTACAGACTTTTTACTCCTCAAACAGGACTATAAAAAGAAACGAAAAATCTGCATTCTAAGGAATGCAAGCCTTCTCAATGTTGGGGGGGAGGGGGGGTCCTGATTGTGGGATGCCCGCAAAACCATGTCTGCATTCATTTATTTACCATATTTCCAGGTTCATTCTTGTATAATGGACTATACATTTGTTGATATTCCTTGATGGCCTTCCTGAATCTGGATCATGTACCGGATCTACACCAAAATCAAATCAGTTTTCTTTATTGGCCTATTTCCAAAATGCCCTGAAAATTCATGAGATCCTGTTCATGATAATGTGAGTTATGTCATGAACAAACACACACAGACATACATGCAAACAAGGATGAAAACATACCCTCCTGGCAGAGGCAGCTATAATTTAATACTTATAACTTATCGAATTCTATAATCTTGACTCCAGATCTGGATAATTCTTTATTAAGGTAAAAGTGTTAAAGAGAAATACAGTGTGTGAATTTATAAGGGGGAATGATTGTAGTTTTGTGTGACGGGTCTGGACAGACATACAAAAGCAGCACTTTGCCTTCCTTTTCAGGGTGAGTGTCATAACTGTACACCTTCACAGGGTATGACTATTGTCAGTATATCATGGTTATTTATCTTTTATTTACCCCTGTACTGTTACATGTCTCTTCAGACCTTACAGAGAAGCCATTGTCTCCCTTGTCTCGCTCATGTTGGACACTGGTCTGCCATGTTTCCGAGGACAAACAATCAAACAGCTGCGTTCCCGCTTCCAGCCCCAGGCCACAGAGAGAGAGGCAGCCGACTACATGCTCAAAGTGATCCGAGATTGTTACTTGAACTGGAGGGGTAAAACATATGATATGATTCAGTGGTACCAGAACCAAATCCCATACTAGCTTCACCAAACCATTATGGTCTGGGTAGTGTATCATGGGCAGTGTGTAAACCAGTATTTTTTTTCCATATGATGCATGTATATGAGAGATCACCTCTCATTTCTAATAAATAACAAATTTTATTTTTTTCAATGAACTTAGTGTTGTAGACCTGCAGATTCAGAGACTGGGGGAGTTTTTTTAGTATTCTAAGAGTCTAGTCTTTGGTCATCAAACATTGATCTGATATTACTTTTATATCTGTATCCATGACATAATAATTTTTCTAACAAGTAAAGCATTACCTACTTCAGAGAGATTATATGGGGCTGTCATTTGTCTCAGAATCCAAATTTCATGGTACATTGTAAAGTACACCACGGTAGAAGTTGCTTCAAATGCAGTTTTTGCATTTTCACACTTTTCAGGGGGAGCTTGAATTGCACTGAATTTAGGACTTGTAGTTATTTGTGAACTATAACAAGTGAAAGTCTAACCATTTTAGTAAAATAACAATGCAATAGTGAATCATTTATCATATGCTCTGTAGGTTACAAGAGAAAAAGCAACAGTAAGGGTATAAATATTTTATAGAACTGCTGATCTCCAAGCAGATAATAAGATGAAAACATTTGATTTGACGTCCTTGTCCCTGTAAGCTGCTGTTACCAGCTGATCAGTTTAACTGTTAGAAAAATTGAATGTCTGACACAGTAGTTTTTCACAAGTGGAACTAAGAACTGTCAGTAAAGCTAACTTCATCCAGAATGTAAAAGCCTTAATACCTATCATCATATGATATAATAGAAAACAAGCGTCTAAGGTTTAAAAGAAAATGATGCATATTGTGGTTATAATATAACCTGGACATCACGTCCTCAGTCATAAGGGGACTGCCTTGTTCTTGTCCAATAGTGCTGAAGGTACATCAGACGTAGCTGCAGGCTTCTAATGAAGGATTTACTGTATCTTCATCCACCATCTCAGTTCATACTTTGGAATGAGGTTAACATAGTTGCAAACAAAATGTCTGTTTATAGTAATAAAAAATACTGAAATTATTTCTTAATGTTTCACTATGATTCATCGTTGAGAACAGAGGAAACTTTCTTGTATGACAATCAGATCATTTTTTTTAATGAATTTGTAAAATTTTGTTATGTTTGTAATGTGAGAGGTATGGCTGAATGTTATTTAAGCTGGTAACCTTAACTCTTTGTTTTGTGTAAAAATAGCACTAAGGAGCACTGAACACTTTGCATCTAGTCCTGGTATGGTTTCTTTACAAACTTTTTTTAGATATTTATTCAATCGCCTATAAACTAACCATATATATATAATGTATCTTTATACAAAAATAATGCTTGGTTGTGATATTACAAAGTGTTTCCTTATGTTAAACTTTTATGTTAAAGTATTCACTGTGACAGTTATGTATATGTATGAATTTAAAACATTGTGCAATACTGATATATGATGTACAAGCATCATGTTTTTCATATCATAAGGGGACGTCTCATTACATGTAACATGTACCATATTTATTCCACATCCCCTGTTATAAATAAAATGTTGACATTAATTCTGTCTTGTGATGCACAAGGTCTGTATGCTGTGTCAGTGTGTAATAGCTAAGAACATACTGCCACCTCGCAGCAAATCATATAACTAAGTTCAGCTCTCTGACAGACTTCACTTTTAGCTCAGCTGACTGTAAGTCATCTGAGCTATAGCGATCACTCTTTGTCTTTGTCCGTCTGGCCATCCAGCCGTCTGTCCGTAAACAAGGCACAAATTGTTGTGATCTCTGTTGCCTATATTCTTCAAGCTATGGGGCTCTGAAGTACCCCCCATAATAACTAAAAATTTGATAAAAAAGCTCAAATATCTGAACAACTAATGCATTGATCACCATGATTCTTTGCATAGATATTAATCATGGAGTGTTTCATCAGTTTCTGCAGGCTGGTGGCACCACCTGTATTTTTTTTTTTTATTTTTTTACGATTTTTTTTTCTCTATTTTTGAGACCTAAATAGATGCGGTCATCTGTTAACAGGGCACGAATCGAAACTGCTGGCCCTGGAATCTTCTCACTTTACATCCAGAGAGGTCCATGAAAAGTTGTCTAGGAAACCTGGAATTAGGTCTCTTCAAGCTATGGGGCTCTGAAGTACCCTCCAGAATAACTAAAAATTTGATACAAAAGCTCAAGTATCTGAACAACTAGTGCATTGATCACCATGATTCTTTGCATAGATATTAATCATGGAGTGTTTCATCAGTTTCTGCAGGCTGGTGGCGCCACCTGTATTTAAAATTTTTTTTTTTTACGATATTTTGAGACCTGAAAAGTTGCCATCATCTGTTAACAGGGCACAAATTGTAAAAGCTGGACCTTGAATCTTCTAACTTAACATCCAGATAGGTCCATGAAAAGTCTTCTTGAAAACCTAGAATTAGGTCTCTGTTACCCATATTCTTCAAGGTATGGGGCTCTGAAGTACCCCCCCCCCCCCCCTCCCGAATAATGAAAAATTTGTTACAAAAGCTCAAGTATCAGAACAACTAATGCATTGATCACCATGATTCTTAGCATGGATATTGATCATGGAGTGTTACATCAGTTTTTGCAGAATGGTGATGCCACCTGTATTTTTCGATTTTTACGATTTTTTTTCTCTATTTTTGAGACTTTAAAAGATGCCATCATCTGTTAACAGGGCACAAATCTTAAAGACTGGACTTAGAATCTTCTGTCTCAACATGCAGGGAGGCTCATGAAAAGTCTCCATGGAAACCTGAAATTTGGTCTCTGTCACCCATATTGTCCCGGGTTATGGGGCTAAGAAGTACCCCCCCCCCCCCCAAGACTAACTAAAAATTTGATACCAAAGCTCTGGTATCTGAACAACTAGTGCATTGATTGGCATTATTCTTTGCATGCATATGCATCATGGAATGTTTCATCAGTTCTTGCGGACTGGTGGCACCACCTAAATTTTTTTTTAATTTTAACATTTTTAGCTCAGCTGACTAAGTCATCTGAGCTATAGTCGTGGTCCATTGTCCGTTGTCCGTCTGTCTGTCCGTCCGTCCGTCCGTCCGTCCGTAGATGTGGCACGTTTTGAAATCGTAAGACCTAGGAATCCAAAATTCGGCATAATGTTAGATGTCCCCAAGATCTCCTACCAAGCCGAAAACTGGGTCTTTGCAACTTCGTTCCTGTGAGAAATTAAGGAAAAACCTCAATTTTTTATTAAAAACCTATTTTCACACTTCAGGACTGCCTAATATCAAAACCACTCATCTGTTTTTCCTCATATTTACCATAAATATTCCTCTATATAGTTCCTATGGACATGCCAGAAATTATCTCTGTTTTATTTAATTTATAAAAGTTATTGGCCCAAACATAATGCATTTTGTAAAAATTCAGGAAAGATATTTGATCACTTAACACAAAAAATGTTAAAGCTATGGACCTTTTTTCCAGTAATATAACTTTAATTAATCAAAATTAAATTGTATACCCAAAATTAGATGAAAATCTTTCAAATTTTTTAAAATATTAATAAAAATAAAAAATTGGTACCTTAAATTTTGCCCAAATTTGACCATGGCACGTTTTTTTTCCTGTAAGTACTGTGGATTTAATTTTCACAGCATGTTTTTGTTTGCATTTCAACTATTGACATCAAAAATTTGAAACTAGTTGATCAAAAACTGTAGATTTTATTCAGGTTTTCAAGCACCATGTAACATATTGTTTACATCAAGCTAGTGTTATGCAGTTTGCAAGAGCTCAGCTCCCCAGCTTCAGCTCTAAGTTCCTTAAATTCGGCATACAGTTAAATGTCTCCAAAATCCCCTACCATGCCAAGAATTTGGTCACTAGGACTTAATACCTTTGAGATATTAATGAAAAACTTCATTTTTAGCTCAGCTGACTATAAGTCATCTGAGCTATAGTCGTGGTCCATTGTCCGTCGTCCGTCCGTCTGTCCGTCCGTCCGTCCGTCCGTCGATGTGGCACGTTTTGAAACCGTAAGACTTAGGAATCCAAAATTCAGCATAATGTTAGATGTCCCCAAGATCTCCTACCAAGCCGAAAACTGGGTCTTTGCGACTTCGTTCCTTTGAGAAATTAAGGAAAAACCTCAATTTTTTATTAAAATCCTATTTTCACACTTCAGGACTGCCTAATATCAAAACCACTCATCTGTTTTTCCTCATATTTACCATAAATATTCTTCCATATAGTTCCTATGTACATGCCAGAAATTAAGTCTGTTAAGTATAAATTCTTTAAGTTATGGGCCCAAACATAATGGACTTTGTAAAAAATCAGGAAAAATATTTACTCACTTAAAATGAAAAATTTTGAAACTAGAGTCTATTTTCCCAAGTATATAACTATGTTTAATTAAGATTCAATTGCTTACCCAAAATTAGATCTGAATTTTGTAAATTTTTTAAGTAATTAGCATAAAAATAAAATCAGTACCTTAAATTTTGCCCAACTTTGACCATGGCACTTTTTTTCCTGTAAGTACCATTGATTTAATTTTCACAGCATGTAAACATAAATATTTAATTTGTTTAAATCTGAAATTTGGAAATAAAAGCTTGAAAATTAAGCTAGTTATTGATTTTTTTCTTGAGGCTCTATTGTAGTCATTTGCTTTGATTAAAGGTTACAGATGCAGGGTCCCACTCCAGGTCACTGGAAGTCAGCTATGCCAGGGTTTCTGATTTGTTACAGTCACTGGGGGAGATCCCCTGCTGTGACAGGTGACCAGTTATTCTCATATCACCACCCCAATATCACCCCCCCCCCCCCCCGCAAACCCAACCCACCAAGTGTTATGCAGTATTGTTATTGTTTTCACTGTATCTCCTTAATTGTAATGCTGTTTCCACTCCGATATGCAAAAAGTTTCCTTGAAAAAGTAATTCAAGGTGTAATCCAGAAGATGCAATGTTGTGTAATGTAACATTTTTAAAGAAATCATTTTTCTTTTAAATCATTTTACCAGTCATAATGGAACCCATCAGTATGCTTAAATTATGATAAAATATGAAGCACATTATGGATAAATAAAGACACAATTAAAAATTGTGAAATCTAAATCAAGTATTATTTTTAGATATTTATTGTTTTGCAGATTTAAAAGATATATTTTTGTGGTAAAAAATAAATAATCATTTGTATGCATGATGTGGTGTTATCTGACAAGATTGAGATTTATGATGATGCAATTGAGAATTATGAATCAACTTTTATATTCAGATATATATGTTATATTGAAAATGTATAGAAATATAAACTTAAATTAAAAAAAAATTGATGTGATAAAAAAATGAGGATTTATTACAAACATTTGTTCATTATTTTCCTGCATCAGCAGAATTTGAGATCAGGCTTTGTTTGCCATGTTTTATGTTGTTAATTAGTTATATTTCAACTGTATACATTTCATAAAAAAAACATATATTTAATAATATATATTATACAAAAAAAAGATTTGATTGAACAAATGTTTAAACTACTGAAATGTCAACAGTTAATCGAAAAGCCAACTAATGATCATGGTAATTGTACAGATCATTTGTTCACAAACTGCTCACATGCTTCAGTTTCAACATTAGGAAACACATGGTCAGGTCACAAAATATTATTTGCAACAATTTCTTGCTCATCAATACAAACCAATCATATAAACCAACCATGGCCTTTATTACCTCTTTCTCTTACACTTTATCTCCATTTGATATTATTTTAGATTTTTACCTTCAAGGTTAACGTCAGCTGAGCAGAGTGACCCATAGGTCCCTTGTTTCCATTAAAAACCCATTGTTACACTTCAAGACTGCCAAATATCAAAACCACTGATCTGACTTTAATCATAAATAATATACATATTTTTCAATCTCTATGCACATGCCAGAATGATGTCAGTATTGCGTAATTGTTTTAAGTTATGGGCCCAAACATAATGCACTTTGTAAAAAATCAAGAAATATATATTTACTCCCTTAACAAGGGCATTGCTGAAGCTAGAGATTTTTTTGTCAGGGATGCAACATTATTTAATCAAGATTCAATTGAATACCCAAAATTAGTTCTGAATTTTTTTTAAATTTTATAAGTTATTAGTATAAATATAAAATTGGTACCTTAAATTTTGCCCAACTGTGACCATGGCACGTTTGTTTCCCGTGAGCACTGTTGATATAATTTTCATATCATGCACACATAAGGATTTCAGCTTTTTAGTTTAGAAAGCTGAAAGAAATTGGCCAAAAATTGTAGCTTTTATTAATGTTTTTTATTAGACCCTGTCAGACTTTGGCTCTCTCCAGCCCCTCTTGAGTCACCTGTATTATGCATGCTTGAGGCGAGGCATACACGGAATCCAGGCAGCTTATGGCCAGCCACAGTTGATCCAGGTGTCCAACCCAACTCATCTAGTAGTTTTAACCAACAACATAACAATAAACAATAAATTAATAAATTTTTATTGGTTTTTAATAACAAATTAAAGAAAAAAAAAGGAATTTGTTAGTTTATAATAACAGGAAATTAACTTGCAGTTACTGATGATATAAGAATCTTGTATCGATGGGTAGAATGTCACGTATTCCAAATAACACCATGCAGTCACCTATGGCATTTTTCAGTTCAATTTTAATGATAAAGAAGTAAATCATATTATTCATTACTAATCATTAGGGATCATATGAAGGAAATTAATGATAGACAAAGATGCAGTTGATAATATTAATCTAAATTGCTACTGTGTCTAGTGTGTACATTGATGTGAAATTAGTCCAAAATGAATTTTTTACAGTTATTTTTTTAATATAAATAAAAGCCATAAAACCAGGTACTTATGATCATTATTTAAATGTGTGAATTTTGTATATTCTGGATTCTCAACATCATTGTTTGGTGAAAACTGAATAAATACCAGACATGGTGCGAATACTTATTAATTGTATTTAAATATGAATATGATTATGTACTCCATTATAAAATTTCTTGCATAAAGAATGGGAATTCAGGTAAAAATGAAAGTATATGAATACTCGTGCAAATACTTTCAAAATGTATTATGAATGCATTCATGAATATATTCTTTAATATTATTTTAATAATCATTTCAGTTATATTTCATTTTAAAAAATCATACTATTCTCTTATTATTTTTAATAAAAATTATATTTGGGACAATATTGGTAATTTTTTTTAATAAATAGTTAAACTCTTATATTATATGTTCTGCTTATAAGTTATATGGCCAAGTCAAAATCTGTGTGACAATAGTACTCCATTTTTTAATAAAATAAATGAAATCAATCCTCTTCCCTGTCTCCAAAGGAACTATCAAAATCATACATAAGCTAAACAACAACAACTCATAATACAGCTTATATTTATTTCCACACAAAACCAGCATGTACCTCATTTCTAAATAATATTTTTTTATCATATATAACAGCTGAGCGTCGTGACCCATAGGCCCCTAGTTAAATTAATGAATCAATGAATGTTTGAATTAGATCTTATTTTATTTTATCATATTCATTTTTAGCTCAGCCGACTATAAGACATCTGAGCTATAGTCGTGGTCCTTTGTCCGTCGTCCGGCCGTTCGGACGTTAACAGGGCAAGTTTTAAAACCGTTGGACCTATGAATCCAAAATTCTACATACCATTAGATGTCCCAAAAATCTCCTACCATACCGAAAATTGGGTCATTAGGACTTTGTTCCTTTGAGATATTAAGGAAAAACCTCCATTTTCCATAAAAAAGCCATTGTTACACTTCAAGGCTGCCTAATATCAAAACCACTGATCTGTTTTTGATCATATTTAGTATTCTTATTCTTCCATACATTTTCTATGAACTTACCAAAAATTAGGTCAGTATTGGGTAGTATTTTGAAGTTATAGGCCCAAATATAATGCAAAATTTAAAAAATCAAGAAATATATTTGCTCACTTAACATGAGAATTGCTGAAGCTGGAGAATTTTTTTCAGGAATATAACTTTATTTAATCAAGATTCAATTGTTTACCCAAAATTAGATCTGAATTTTGCAAATTCTTCAAGTTATTAGCATAAATAAAAAATCAATACCTCAAATTTTGTCCAAATTTGGCAATGGCACGTTTTTTCCCTGTAACCACTGTTGGTTTAATTTTCACAGCATATATACATAAGGATTTAATCTTTTAAAATCTGAAATTTCAAAGGAATTGATTGAAAAGAGTAGCTTTTATTCAAGTTTTCATACACCATGTCAAGTGTTGTTTACATCTAGCCCACCTAGTAGTACAGCCTTCACTTGCATTATGTAACCCACCCCAGGCAGCTTGCCTTGGCTCAGCTTGGCTACTACTGGCAGGCTTCCCTACTGCTTTACACCCCCCCCCCCTGATGGTGCATTAACTAGATGAATGTTATAATTTTCTGTATTTCATTTTATTCTTTGCTATGCTACATTTTAGATTTTGTATTGTACCACCAGGGTAACAATGATTAAAGTGCACATTTAATTGTGTCCACAAAGTGATGTATTCCAATGAAAGTGTGGATGATCATCAGATAAGTAATGCTTTACTTCAGAAGAGAAAAACTTCACCAGGTGTGAAATTGACTATTTATTAGCATAATGATATTGTTTGTCCCTCATTCAACCAACAGTGTGTATACTTTATTTGAAATGATGTTTTTATTTTATCAAATTTGCTGAATCTTTTATTTTATTTCAGTGAATAAAATAAGCATGTACTGAAAACTCCAATGTGCAAAACTTTTTAATAGTGATTCAAGGAATAATCTTGTAGATGCCATGTTGTGGCATTATTTTCTTTTAAATTCAGTTTAAACATTTGATTTAAAAATAATAAAATATATGTGTATGCATAATATGACCCAATAGAGCTACACTCTGGATATATAATGATTGCAACTTAGAATTCTAATATTTTAACTTATATTTTCAGTTTTTTTTTTTATTAAAATTGATAAAACTTGTAAATAAAAAAATGAATAAGATAAAAACTATTAATGGAAAAAGTGGACATGCTAAAAAAATAAGCTTATATATAAACTTAAATGCGTTATTCCCTTGAAAGTGAAATAAAGGTGTTAGTCCATTCTGTCCACTTGCCTGTCCATCTGTAAATTTTTCATATGCATCACAGTATCTCAAAACTTTTACTGTTTTTCTTCATGACAGTCTTGTCAGAGTATTAGTTTGCAATCATATATTTAGAACTTTACTATAACCAAGTAGGAGGGCCCCTTTCCTCTGAGCTTCTCATATGCTTATATAAATGAAAACATTACAATAGAATATTTTTCATATTTTGCATTTGCAAAAATTTAAAACTTAAGCTGCGCGCAGTGACCCATGGGTCCTTTGTTTATATTCTGGATTCTCAACATCATTGTTTGGCTAAAACTGAATAAATACCAGACATGGTGCGAATACTTTGCAACTGTATTTGAATACGAATATGAATATGTACTCCATTATAAAATTTCTTGCATAAGAATAGGAATTCAGGTAAAAATAAGAGTATTTGAATACCAGTGCAAATATTTTCAAAATATATTCATGAATGCATTCATGAATATATTCTATAATATTATTTTAATAATCATTTCAGTTATATTTAAATAAAAAATCATATGATTCTCTTATTGTTTTTAATAAAAATTATATTTGGCACAATATTTGTTATTAAATTTTAATAAATAGTTAAACTCTTATCTTATATGTGCTGCTTATCAGTTATATGGCCAAGTCAAAATCTGTATGACAATAGCACTCCATTTGTTAATAAAATAAATGAAATCAATCTCTTCCCTGTCTCCAAAGAAACTATCAAAATCATATATAAGCTAAACACCAACAACTCATAATACAGCTTATATTTATTACCACACAAAACCAGCATGTGCCTCATTTCAAAATCATATTTTTTTTATCATATATAACAGCTGAGCGCCGTGACCCATGGGTCCCTTGTTTTTTTTTAATTTTACAAATTTTATAAACTTGCAATACAAATCAGATTGGAAAATGCAAGTTAAGAATAATAGACTGCTTCATAATTTATCCTTAGCTTTGCACTTTGGCTTTATTATGCATGTACATATATGTATATGTTACACCAAAAATGTGAAATGGGCAAAAAATAGGCTTTAATATAAATTTAAATGCATTATTCCCTTGAAAGTGAAATAAAGGTATTAGCCCATTCTGTCCACTTGCCTGTCCCTCTGTACATTTTTCATATATGCATCACAGTATTTCAAACATTTACTGTTTTTCTTCATGACAGTCTTGTCAGAGTATTAGTTTTGCAATCATTTATTTAGAACTTTACTTAAACCAAGTAGGAGGACCCCTTTCCTCTAACTCATCATATGCTTTTATATATGAAAAACATTACAATAGAATATTTTGCATAGTTTGAATTTGCAAAAATTTCAAACTTCAGCTGAGCGCCGTGACCCAAAGGTCCCTTGTTTACTCTATTTATGAGACCTTCAAAGATGCGGTTGTCCCTTAACAGGGCTTAAATTGTAACCATTGGTCCAAGAATCTTGAAACTTGATATCCAGGGAGATCTGTAAAAGTCTCCTTGGAAACGTGAATTAAGGTCTCTGTTACCCATATTTTCTGAGCTATGGGGCTTATAAGCACCCATCAGAATAATTGAAAATTTGATACCAAAGTAGGGCACAAATCATAACCATGGGGCCCAGAATCTTCCAACTTGACATCCTGAGAGTTCCTCAAAAGTTCTCCCCAGAAACCTGAAATTGGGTCACATTTAACCTATATTCTCAAGCGTTTAAGGGTATGTTTGAGCACAACAGAAATAACGCAAAATACACACAAATTGCCAGGTTCCTCATGAAGGGCTGGTTGGATTGTTATCAAATTTATTGTGCTTATGGGTCTTGATGGACTTAAGCTAATATGCATCAACACTGATGCCATATATCATTATTAGTTTTCTGTGCAAGGACATAATCAGCATGTCCATCGGCTGAGCGTCATGACCCAGGGGTCACTTGTTCGTGATAAGGGTTTGCAAGATTCGCGTCTATCGGTACATTGAAGCACGTTTCTTACGCATTTTTGTAGCCAACATAAATACTGAAGCCCTTGTAGGGCTAAATAACACTCTCTTTTGATTAATTCTTCTGTCTGTTCCTGTTCTTAACGATTGAATGAACAAATGAATATCTGGTGTATCACCAGCCGTATTCATACACCATAAAGCTAATGATGGATTGTATGTAGTTGTACACAGGACTTGACAGCTTTGTAAAAGTTTACACTTAATGTGTCTGATATCACTGTCATGCTTCTACAAAGAAAAGCCCTTCTCAACAACGTGTCCTGAGTGCACCATTTAACCCCCGACTCTAACTTTGCCAGCCCCTTTAGTCTTTTTTTTTGCAGACAGACACTGGTGAACATTTGCGCTGTGCATTTTAATCAGCCATTCTGGTTTTGATACTGACACAGCCAGACTGTTCTCCTTCTATCCGGAGACATATCTTGCTTAGATAACACCCAAACTAGTCTCTAAAAGTCTTCTGGCCTATACTAATGGCCTTTCAACTATCGCCCATTTGTCCAATGAGTACTAATTAAAGCGATGATAGCTACTGAGCTGAATTTTTTATATACACTTTGATACATGAAAAGGGGAA
The DNA here is from genome assembly GCA_026874595.1 of Sipunculus nudus. Taxonomy (NCBI): domain Eukaryota; kingdom Metazoa; phylum Annelida; class Sipuncula; order Golfingiida; family Sipunculidae; genus Sipunculus; species Sipunculus nudus. Next base: position 53,483,987 of record CM049312.1, read on the forward strand.
AATTCTCTTGGTATGCCTGAGTCTAGGTACCTTAAACCTCGTTTCTTGAAGCAACCGATTAACCCTCCAAACGTGCTCCATAATGAAATTATTTGCCTCGAGTTCGCGGTATGAAAAAAAAATAAATAAAATCCATATCCACTGTGAAAATTAAGCCCGAGATACTCCTACTGAATCCGTTCTTTAACTTTAATTGGAAAACAGAGCTCTAATGATGGCTCCTTCCCATACCTGCATAGTGCATACACACGCACTCTGCTGGGTAGGTGCGCATGAGTTGATTTGTTCTGGTTTCGTGAAAGGACACGAATATATATATTCACACACACGCGTTCATACATGGATACTTTTTTTCATGCAGACCACAGGCACTCGTTTCCAGCACTACAATGGCCTAGAAACGGTAATCATGTTGAGTATGGGCGATATACCCATTATAAGAGAACGTTCTCTTATAATGGGTATATCGCCCATACTCAATGTGTTTACCGTTTCTAGGACATTGTAGTGCTGGAAACGAGTGCCTGTGATGCAGACGGCCATGCCGCCATTCGCCTTCGCAGTTATCTCCTGAAATCAGCGCACCGTGGCTTGCTTGAATTTTGCAGGTTGAGAAAAATTTACATCAACGTGTGCATCACATACAGCCGTCACCAGCCAGTTTCAATTCGGCCTGTCTCAAACATGCGGTTATTGCAGTCATTTTTGAAAACTCACCATTTCCTTTATAGCTTTATAAACTTTATATACCTTTTATATACGGTCAACTGTGATTCGTTCAGTCGTAAAAAAATCGAAGATTTTTAATCCTGTTAACTGCGTGTCAGTGTCACATTCAAACTCGACAGACAACTTGTAACGGTTTACAAATATACAATACGTAGTTGATGGCGAAGTCTTGCTAGGTGGGGCCCATTATTTTAATTAATTCATCGCGACGACCTGCCTTCATCTATTAATCATTCATTTCATATTATATGATTACAGCCGCTTTCTATTTATGTTTTGAGATCCGGGTTTGTTTACTCTAGTCAGCACAGTATTACACATATCAACAATGGTGAGGTATGTCTACTGCTTCATTTAAAGATTATAAAACCAAAGGTTCGTGTGGCTTAATATCGGTCTAGACCAAAAGTCATGAATTATCCGTGATACAAACGGAGGCTATTCCGCTGCCATAACTAACAACTTTTCCTGTATAAATGGGTCATGCCAGACAAACGAGGACCTTTTTCAATAGATTACGTCCTGGACCTGTTATACGAATTCAGATATATACTAATATTCTATCTGCTTGAGATAAAATGCAAGATATGGATTACGGGTTCGTGAAGCACCTAGACATTCTCACATTTTAGTGACTCTATTTGGTTTTACAGAAAAGATATGTGAAAGATGCCTCTAAAATGTCCACTAAGTTACCGTCCTGAAAACTGCAAAACTATTTGAAGGGGTTCCTAAATTGAAAAATATTGGTATTCTCCTATTGTATTGCCCTTTACTTGGAAGAATACAGTGTCCTCTGGAAGTGCAACCTTCTGCAGCTGATGAACTCTTAACACTGTTTTAGATACTTGGATTTTTCTCTCTGTCCTTTATGGTATCATCCACAACGTTACCCTGACTTTTTAGTTGCATAAAACCTGCCAGGGTACCTGATATTACATTTGGATAGTCACCAGGTGGCGCCTGAAGTATTTCTGACTGAAAGAAACGTTGAAGATACATGTTCTGAATGCAGAAGTTCCTCAAGGCGTTGTACAAGGTAAGAAGATCGTACCTTTATTTAACGTCCACAAGGTTACTTATGTTATTCGATTCATGCAGCCGGAATGATCTTGTAAAACTCACTTATGAAAAGTGCGATATTCGCTAAAGTAATTGAGGATTGTTTAGTGGTAAATGAGCCTACCAGGAATCCAGTGACACGTGATATTTGAAAAAAATGTCTACTAAGTGACCATATGCTATGTTACTTTTTCAGAGAAACAGAGTAGACAATTTTGGTAACTTAGTAGACGGATAAAATATTTTCGTGCTTAAGGAGGTACAGATAGTAACTGGTATATAGATTTCAGAAACCCTCTCCTTGAACCATTACAGTTCCATTCATTATGTTATATGGATTGCGATAACAATTTAAGACCTTTTTGAGGTTTCAAAGGTAGAGGCGGTGACGTACAGAAATGTAACCTAGTAGACCAAGTACAAAAGTTTATAATTTTTTTTATTCATTTTACATGGGTTGTACAACTAGTTATAATAACTAATACGAGTCACGCTTCATGACTCGGATGTTGGCGCTCGGTAGTCGGTAAGTTTGAATCCTCCACGCCAGAAATACACACAAAACCTTTGTATTATCAAGTGCCAAATATTCCCCCTTTTCTAGTATGAACAGTTCTTAATATCTTTCTTTATGTTGGATTTCATTTGTTGTGTATTATAATGCTTTAGGTTTCATAATGCCCGTAGAGAAACAACAGATATATAGAAGAGGGGGAACAAGGACCCAGAAAAGAGAACAGAATATATCAGGAAAGGACGAGAGACGCGAGTGAAGATCAGAATCTTGATTAACTGTTCTAGGATACAGCAGATTTTGGAATAAAGGCGTGATTCCTCAAGGATTAGTTTCTTTTTCATTCGGTTGAAACTTATAAGAACATGAATAAAAATAGTCACTCCCAAAATAATTTAGTTAGCCAGGGCGGATGGGTGACGGGGGGGGGGGGGGTGAATCTGGGAAATAAAAAAGTGCTTAATCCTAAAACAGAATACCCTCCCCCTTTGCGCCCCCTATTCTAAAATTCAGTATCTGCCCCTGGTTGGCTTTTACATGCGTGACCATATCAGTTACTCAGTGGAAATGTTAATGTGTCTCCTCAGTTACCATGCTTTCACTAAGTTACTAGCTGTCACTTAAATTGGGAAATATTCTGTAAATGTTGATATTTAGTTAATATTGCAATGTTGAACGTACAAATGACTTTAATGCAGAAAATAAATTAAAAATTTTCTCTTAACATTTAAAGGCAAATTTGTAGATTGAAACCTTTATTTTTAGCTCGGAAAATAAATTAGCGACTTAAAGGCACCAAATTTCTATACATATGATATATTCTTGTGACACTAAGATGTGATTTCATTAAAGAGACTTCAGCCTTATCTATTAATAAAAGTACAAGTGTCAGCAGCCTTTTTCCAATGTGCAGCACGCAAGTTCACTTGTCCTTGACCTAGTGGACATGATTTTACATTCTTTCCATTTTACAGTAACAATGTATGAAAAGCCAAAGAGGAATAAGCATGGCAACACATACTATCTTGTTCAGAAATAATTTATTAAAAATAATAATAATAATTATATAATAATAATAATAATAATATTTTTTTGTTTGTAAAGCGTAAAATCCACAGTGTTGTGCTCTAAAACGCTATTACAAGCAAGCAATTGTATAAAAAATGACTATGAGAAAAATATTCATTATATAAAAATGAAGACAAAAATTAAGATATAACTTAGGCTAGATAAAACATGCACATAATCCAGGAATATACATTAACTATGATACCTAACCAGTAAAGAAATTAAACCTATAAAAAAGTAGTTAAAATTACGGTATGGAATTGAAAATCTGCACATATGCAAAATCACAGCTAATCAAAATATTGCACAAATAAGTATGTCTTAAGCATTTTTTAAAAAGCGGCTAGGCTCTTAGCTTTTATTAATTCTAAAGGAAATGAATTCCTCAAAGTGGGTCCTGCAACACAAAATGCTCTTTGAGCAACCATGGAAGAATTTTTACGTGGAACAAAAAATAAGTCATGATCGGCCGACCCGAGGCATCTACCTGGTGTGTACGAATGAATTATATCCTGTTGGTAGACCAGGGGCATGCGATGTTTGGTCTTGAAAAGTAGTGTGGCCAACTTAAATTTAATGCGCTGACTCACAGGGAGCCAGTGCAGCTCCCGCAATACAGGTGTAATGTGATCATACTTGTCACATCCACTTAGTATACGGGCTGCGCTGTTCTGAACTGGCTGAAGCCATTGAATTAATGAAGATCGACGGATCCTCAAGAAGTAAAGCATTTCCATAATCTAACTTGGTAGTGCATGACAAAAGCATGGATCAGGCGCTCAAGAGAACGATGAACCAAATACGCTTTTATTTTATAGATGTTGTGGAGATGCATGTAGGCCACATTGCATATGGTGTGCACATGCTGCTCATGGTAAAATGGGAATCAAAATAAACACCAAGGCATCAAATCCACTGAGATGGTTGAACTTTGTTCGCCGATTAGAAGATTTGCACATTTAATCTTTGTCACCAAGTGTTAAGGTGTAATCAGCATCACCTCTGTTTTATCATCTCTTATATAGTAAAGTACACAAAAGCATAATAGGTTGTCTGTTGTTTATAAAAAGTCGCTACCCTAAAATTCGTCATTTGTCTGGAAAGACCTAAATATGTCCCGGAAACCACAATTGATCATCATGCAGTTGTGGCTAAGCGTAATTACGTTAGTGGAACGATCTTTCCCCGCCGATAAAGCTGATGTAATCCATGCAGTTAAAAAATCACAGACAGGAAATGCTTATAACATGTATCATAACATCGCTTTTTTAAATAAATTCAATTTTTTCCCTCTCCCTGTACTGTTAATTAGGTTTTACGATTTTGGTTGGGTGCATTCTATTTCCTGGTACCTGAAAACCCGTCTTGTACTCATTTTGACAGACTGACAGACAAAATTGTACTAAATAAACATAACTTCGCGAATCTGAACTTTCGGGCAATTGCGATGGAGATCTCTGCCAAATGAAGTTGTTAGACGAATTCTACTGAATTGGCAAACGGTTAAACTAAAAAATGTATAATTGAACATTATACCCTTCAGCACAGAATTATAAATAATTTGTATGACAAATGAAAATGGCTTTGAATACAATTGTTTAATTCATATGTAAACTATGACGTGACCATCGTTGACCATTTGATAAATAGAACCGTTCTTATTCATTCACCAAGACGGCGAGAAGGAATAAGTGTGAGTTAAAGGACTGTCGAATTAGCAGTGTCTGTAAGTGATACACTATAGTGATTTATGTGCATCGTATTGTGCAAGAATAAATAGGATCATATCATAACTTGTAGATATGCCATTGATTTTTTAATATATAGAGGCAGAGAAAAAAAACGAGAAGCGTTTCAGACAGTTAATTTCAGAGAGAGCGAACAAGGTTGCTTCGAACCTGTTTGCTAAATAAGCTTCGACAGGGGAACCTGATCTAGATATATGCATTGACATCAATCTACAATAAAAGGGAAGAACTTTTTGTTTATTTATCGAGCGGATAATGCGGTAACAGTTTGCTATAAAAGTTTATGAAAAAAATTGAAATTTTTGTATCAATTTCTGTCAGTGGTATCGAAATACGTACTGATTCATATCAGAGCCAACATATATCATATTTTTGAACTTGCATCGTTCGATGTATCGGTCTATCGTGCCAGTCCCCCTGAGGAGCTTTCCAAGAGTTTGCAATGTGCATCCTTGATCATGGAAGTACCAAGTGGTGCTGTCGTGGAGGCTTTTGTTTTGAAACTTCAGACTGGATGGACGTGCTTGAGTAACAACTACCGAGATCAAATCTTTACAAGGTAAGGGTTGACTTCAGCTATGACAGCCTGGTTATATTTTCTGGATACAATGAGTGTGTTGGTCCGCCAAGGGGTCTCAGCTTGCATACAAAGCTCAGATGACACAGCATGAAATATTGGAGGTTGAAAATAAAATGTTATAATCTGAAAATCTAGGGGGAGTCGTGTCCTCTTTAACCCTTGGATTGTCATCCCGGTTCATTTTGCAAGGGAGTTCAGGTGGATGTATTCTTTTAGAGAGACGAAAACTTGTTCATTTAGTCTCGCCGGCACTGGGGCTGCAATTAATCGGCTTTAATTCAACTGGGGTTCCGTTCGAGAGGCCAACTCTAATGTATTCGGGGCAGACAGCCACGAACCTCGGAGCTGAGCACACGTATATAAAATGCTCTTTGAAATCTGTGAAACCTGTGAAAATCAGAAACCCTGAGGCTTAAGTTTTAAACGTTGAAATGTGCAGTATTGCAGCTGTTAGTGTGGGGGCATATGTCACCGAGTAATTTTTCCCTGTAAAAAGTGGACACCCTACATTTTTGTGATCCTTAGACCCTAAACTATACCAAAAAAAATATGGTGCCAATTTTTCTAAAGTGGTTTTGTCATTTTTCCAGGTCGAATTTGATTTTAGAGCAAAAATTGAGGACCATTATATATAAATATTTCATACAGAGAGATATTTAGCAACAAAACACCTCAAAATGGTTAGTTAGATATATTTCATCACAATAACTTAGACTAGACACTCAAATACTGCGTTAAGACGTTTATTACAATATTAGAGAGCACCCGTAGAGCGCAAACCTCCGCCAACACATGGATCCGCATCAAGATCAATCAGACTAATCATGAAAATTAATCAGCTGTTGTTTGTCCGCCAGTATATTGTTCTACAAAATTTCATTGATGAATTCAATAAAAAAATTCATATAGAGACAACAAGGTATCCTTGGGTAGTTTGTGCAATGTACATATGGCGGACCACTTGCTGGTTTCAGGCAACCTGTATCGTATACATTATGGCTGCACTTTCCTTGGTTTTTACCAGTGCTTAATATTTGCTTCATTTTTACATAACATATGAAAATGGCCCTGTTATTCTTCCATTTGATATGATTTTGTTATTGCGTCATCCTGTTGTTCGATTATTACATCACCAACATCACTATCTGCTCGCTGATAGTGAAGGTATAGAGACCCGCCTCTTCCGGTTAGTTCATCCAAAGTATATTTAAAGGTTCCTAAGGAATTATAGGGAGTATTTTTATATTTTGGTCATAATCCAAGAAATAATTTGTAAAATTTTAAGGCGTATGACTTATTTTTTTTACATATTTTGTGAAGAATAAACAACAGAAAAAGGACAATTTTGACTGGATTTAGTGCCAGATCCTCACTAACCCAACCCAAAGTTTTAGGAAATTCTACCTAGTCCACCCTTCACAGTGAAACGGAGTACATATTAAGAAGCAAAATAATAATAATAATAATAATAATAATAATAATAATAATAATAATAACATTGTTCATATAACCTGACTCTGTGCGGGCAATAGCATATCATTTGGGAGCAATTATTCCTTCTGTGGAGTAGCTATTTTCATCAGTTATTTACAGACATTTCTTTACAGACATTTACAGTAGATTGAGACATGTAAAGGACAGATAATCAACATTGAATGAAATGCATGTTTTGCTGCAGAATTAATTAAGGAGAGTGTTTTGAAAAACAAAACAAAGGGACCTTAAAAATTTAGAATTTTAGAAAAATCCTGTTGAAGGAAACAAACTTGAAGTAAATATCAAATCATAACAAAAAAAAGTGTCATCATTAGTCATAATGTTATCGAACGTGTTTACAGTTGTTCTTCTATCCCATCTTTAACCCCCCCGCACCCCTCCGATGGTCTATTTTTTTAATCTAATTTGTTTGGTGGGCCAATTTCTTTTATACATTTATCGGAATATGAAACCGAGGCATTCAGGTTATACCTGTACAATAACAAAAACGGACAAACAAATCTTAACAAAAACTATGGTAAAACCAATGGTAAAGTTTAAATATAACAATGGTAAAGTTAAATGCTGGTTATTGTTGAATTCTTGTCGCTTTTTCATTATCCTTAAATGACCTGTGATGGCACAGTGGCTACATAGGCTGTTCCATCCGTCGGAGCAAGACCACTGGTACAACATTCATTTTTTAATGAAAATAGTAATATGTAGACAATGAGTAGCACCCAGCTTGTACTATCTATATATAATGCGAATTATGAAATAAAGAATCATGAAAAGTCTATTCTTATATTTTATAAAATCTGGCTGGTTATGTCATTAAATGCAGGGTATGTCGGATGCAACAGCGAAATGTATACATCTTTGATTGGAGCCCATGTTTATTTTTATCATTTTATACCAAATAACTCCAGACAAAAAATTAAAGCATTTTATTACTGCTTAACTAATGCTCGTTTTCCCTTAAATTGTGACCAAGAACAATTTTGATTGCACAAGCTAACAAAATGACACGTGCCTTATACAATACACAAATGCCTTGAATGTAATTAAAGGTGTTTGCATTTCTTTTTGGTTATTGTAATTTTAATAAAGGCCATAAAAACAGTAACAAAATTGTTATGGTTATAATATGGGGACCGGTATAGAGGAAGTCAACATTAAGGTTGTTTTACCAGCACATACAATACCCTTTTAAGTACATTGAACTTTTCTGAAACGGCACATGTTCAAGTAATTTTCAAGGAACCAAGTCTCAAAGAATCTGAGCTTAGTTCGTGTTTTTACTGCAGGTCCAACTTACTGCTTAATGATCTCACCTAAATAATGAATTGTTAAAAAGAAGATATAATTAAATCATTTTTTGTACGTTCATTTGGCAAATGTTAAAATTAAATATTAAAACCTGTCTTGTAAAACAATATTTTATTTAAAATGATTTTGCAAGAAAAAACCATTGGGTAGGAATGCATCACATCTCTCTCTCTTTCTGTCTCTCTCCTTCTCACCCTCTCTCTCTCTCTCTCTCTCTCTCTCTCTCTCTCTATATATATATATATATATATATATGTATATATATGTATATATATATATATGTGTGTGTGTGTGTGTAATTATACAAATAGACGGATCAAATTTTGTCAGACATTTTTACTACTACGTAGTTTCGTGCAACGTGCTGCACTCATCACTGTCTGATTGATTATATAGCCCTGATTTGTCATACCATTGAGCACTCTAGCAGTTGCTAATTGCAGTAAACCATTAGATTAATTTATATATATATATATATATATATATATATATATATTTACTAAGTATAATGATTAGTGGTATAGCCGTGTTAGTCTGTAGTGGAAGTGTAGGTTTGGAGTAAGAGTTATGCCTTTTAGATAGACTAATATCAATAAACATGTTACTATCTAAAAGGCGTCACTCTTACTCTCTCTCTCTACACACACACACATATGTGTGTGTCTGTCATTCATTTTTACCTCAATGTATAGGAAAATTAAGTGTCTAAGAAACTACACGGGTGTAGTATCCTTATGGGATAGCTTAAATGACTAGAGATTACCATTGCTTCATTAGTTTGGCAAAACCATCCTTGTACACGGACTTACAATTTCCAATTCACCTGTTTCATTTATTGTTATGGTTCTGTGTGTGAGTAAACACAGTCCACGTGTGTCTGTGTACCATAAAAAAAAACATAACTAGAGGTCGTCTGTTTTTTGCGCGTGCACAACTCCCAAACAAGGAGAAATGATATGGAAGATAAAAAAAAGATACACTATTGGGATGCTTGAGAAAATCTTGATTTGTAAAGTAGCGCGGTTTGGCCGGCAGGTGCCATGCGCGCTATGTTTACATTTGTACCACTGATCTCGCAAACCTAAAATTACTTGTGTACAGGAGTACTCAAATGGTTTACAATGTAATATTAGCAGATACCAAAATATTTTAAGGAGAAAAAAAACAAGCTATGTGTATTAAGCATTTAACACTATATGTGTTTATCAAATATACTTGGTATGTGAATAGGTACGTTTAATATAACCAAAAAATAATTTTTGACAATCCCAAACTAGTCCGAGAACTAAGTTTATGTGTTTAGTATGTAAATACATTCCAAAAAGAACCTTTCCTATCCTCTTGTCCCAGCTAACTTTGTTTATGTTTCGGTCAAAGTTTATTAATTTAACATTTTAAATACTATTTTAATACAAGCTGAAAGACATGTCAAAACTGAATAAAAAAATTGGCACCATGTTTTTAAGGCTTCATTGAAAGGTGAAGAACAAAAATGCATGGGGTGTCACATTTTTACAAACAAAATTTATTCAGGACGAATTTGCTACATATGCCCCTACACTATATCAAAGGGACACACTACTCAACCGGGACAAGCTACCTGGAGGGGCAGCTCGGACCACGTGACACATGAGGCTGGGGCCGGCTTGACCCCGTACAACCACGCGGAGAGCTCGAGGCTGAGATCGATCGGGCATTGTTCGATATTGAGGTCTGGTAAGCCCTTAACCTGATTGTTGGCTTCTTGATAACGGAGCTGGTGATATTGCAACCTCTTAATGTATGTCATTTGATTTCGGTAGTGTTACCCCGTAATTCCTGAATTACTACTTTAATATCCACAGCACGTCTTTTATAAAGGTTTTCATACGTCAAAGGCTACCGCATGTCGGCATCATTGTTCATCAATTTATTCCTGTAATTTCATAAAGTTGTCTCTTTTTTCGGCACTCACGAGCCCGGGACGACAGGGCCACGACCGTTTACTTACTTGGCTACCGGTAACGCCCAGAAGCAGGCCGTCTGATACACTAGGCGACGTGAGGCACAGCGGCTGAGGCCATATAAATTATATTAAATAAATGTAGATACCAAACCGCATTCTTGTTATTTGTCATATGCCTTCCAGCCTTTAATTTGGTAGGAAAGAACTCAATCACGAATTTTCGTGACACTACAGGAAGTCAACCATGCAAGATCACGGAGTGTACATAAAATACTTCACCTAATAGCAAATTATTAAACAATTCACTGTAGTTAAAGCATGGCCACTGGGCCAGTCTGTCCGGATCACAGATTTGTAAATGTCTTGTCCTCACACCACCATCTACACTCCTTATACAGTGGTCGCATTCCATTCCTGGTGATCAGTTTCATGATATTCAGGAATTAAACCGATCATCATCGTAAAAGCAAAATGTTATGATAAGAGAATCGGTAGGATCATGCTCTTGACACTAACAGCCATTCATCCAATGATTAAATTTATAGGCGTGCATAGAAAGAACGGATAACTCGAAACAACGAAATGTGTTTTGAACTTTAATACTGTACCGTATATTATCGCATTGCCTATATCACTGAATTACTGTTAATAATGTTATCAGCTGCCATGTAATCAAGTTGTATATGTATAGACCTTTATTAACATATATAGACCTTAATATTATGGAATTTTATTTAAGATTATATCAACATCCAGTGATGCATCTGTTTCTAATTTACAGAAACCTTAATCACGCATGCAAAAATTTATAAATCCTCTGGTGATCCTTCCAGTAAAAAATGACACCCGTTAAGCATACCAAGTCCCGAGCGTCATGAAAATGAGTCATTTGTTTCTATAGGGTATCCTCGTGATATTTTTCTTAAATATTACATGATGATTAACATAATTTGCCCTTACCTTTCATATTCATGATTTCAGTATTGTTTAAAGTTTTAACCACTGGCAAGATCTATTTTTTTTCATGAACTTCGTTTATGATGTAAATATTTATAATTAAAGATGTAAATATTTATAATTTTTAATATGTGAAACATGAAAATATATAAATTTTTAAATAGGCGCGTCCAATATCTTTGACCAAAAAAAATCCTAAACCTATCAAAATAAAGCTAACAAATATCGGTATCATAATCTCTTTCAAACTGCATTCTTATTGCACCATTACAGACCAAATTTTCAAAGCAGGGTGACAGCTCTTCTCATACCGCCCCCCCCCCCCCCCACCGGCAACTCGCGTTCCGTTTATGCCGCTTCCCTTCTATATCTGTCCCTGAAGCGTACTGCGTTTTTTATGATATATTACATTCTATGGCGAGTTCTGGATTAACTAGAGAATTCACACTTTAAAGGGGCCCAATCACCTATCTGTCCTTTAGAAACTAAAGGTAATCCCTTGGAGCTATTACAAAAATAGGCCAGAAAACGTGGATATCACCGCACACAGGCTGCTTGTTTTCTTTATATCAACGTGTTTATAATATGTAGGGGCCCACCACAATAATTTAAACAAATTCAACAAGAGCCTGTAGCGGCAAGTCAGATAAGCCACACCTTTACAAATGGCGTTTTGCAACAAGTGACCTTTCTACCTCAGCGTGTTTGCAACCTACCACCTAAGGTTACAAGTTTTCCCATTTATAAACACTGCTGTGTTTACAAACATGTTGTTGATAAACAAATTCATACATCCTTCACGGAGGCCTTATAAGAACTTTTCATAACCAGAACTACCCTTAGATCATTAATATATAAACAGAGGAAACCATAAATCACATAAATTCTTTAACAAAATGTAGCTGAATGTGCACCTTTAATAATACAGATAAAACACATTAACAAGTGACCAACGGCATCCAGCTGTGACCTGTGACACTGAGACCTTACATCAACTGAGAATTTAGGTCTGAAGCAATAAAAAAGGTTTGCACACAAGATATGATCACCTTATTTCCTAAATTATCGAGAGAAAATTTGAATTACAAACTTGATGCATGTTATCGTGTTTGTTGGCAGACGACGGAGTCAATCACATATACTAAACAGCATGAAAAAAAAAGCAAAACAAATTTCCTAATAACCTGATCATTACTTCCCGATAAATCTGGTTGTCATTAAAATAATTACAGATGAATATATATATATATATATATATATATATATATATATATATATATATATAACTTAAGAATCGATTTGTTAATTTTATCAAGAACGCCATCGTTTATGCCATATTTTAATTAATACATACGTGGCCAATTTTAATGATAACTAATAAATATCACCTTTGACTTGCCTAAGATTTTTTATCCTTATAGTATTTTTTTTGCATGTTGTTGCACTTGGTTTCAAGGGATCTTTCTGATTGGCCCAAAGCCCCTCCCTCTACAAAATCACCCGCTTTGCTTTGCATGCAAAGACTGGTTTTATTGATGGGTGAATCTGAATAGTCATTCTAAATCCTTAACGATACTTTCAGCTGCCAGTTAAGTTATATGCAGGCGTGGTAAAATTTGTGATGGAAGTTTGATTGACCGGAGGAGGCGTCGAAGCCCACGCCCACTTCGGAAACTGGTCCAGCTTAAAGTAGGCCATGCCATAAGTATTGATGCTGAGTGTCAATATGCAGATGCAAATCAGATTCATAAACACGCCACACTTGACCTGCAATAAAAATACCATCAATATAAAGAATTCCGGAATGTAGATATAATGATGTTATGAGAGACGTTCACCAAAATGTATACAGTATGAGACCTCGAAATTACGACCACAATCGGGAACTCGAAAAAATGGTCGCATTTTCGAGGAGGTGGTGTATGTCAGTTCTGATATAAAGAGCGAAAAAGAATCGGGACCTGTAAAATTGGTCGCTGTTTTCAGTTGGTAGCTAAAGCGAGATGGTCGCTGGGCGAGGTTTAACTGTATATAGGTTTGATACCTATGCAGATAACTGAAGGAGGCGAATATACGACGAAGGATTTTTTAAAAGATAGTAACAAAAAGTCAGCGGAACTAAAAATTTAAAACGAGGACCACAACACGAGCGGGTGGGGAACGACAAAAACAGAAGGCGAATGGACGGAGAAAATATACAACGGGAAAAGTTTAAACTGAGGGGGTATTACATACGGGAAAAAAAATCTGCGTCTTCCTCCTCTACACATGCAGTACTTATTAACATAACCGAGATAAAATTCGAAAACTGACCTCGCGTTCAGAGTTAAAAAATTACATATAGTAAAAGAATTCTGGAGACCATGATGCAAGACTTTCTAAACATGCTTTAAAAAGAAACCCCGGATCTATTTTGCCTTTTTAAGGAGAATATATATGATATTTTGTAAGTTTAAATAAGATAATAAATAAAATGGAGACTGGAGACATGCCCGTGGCTTACCATGTCCTTGATTCGGAGATGTCCGTAAGCAAACACGATTGCGTTAGGGGGCGTGGCCACAGGAAGCATGAAGGCGAATGACGTGGAGATGGCACAAGGCAACATGAGGTAGAGGGGGTTCACTTTGATCGACACCGCCTGCAACATAATAACACAATTTACAATGATGAGGAAACACTCATAAAAAAAAAATAATCAATGCAATAAATAAATATACAACATCATTGGGCAAAAAAGCTTGCTTTCTAAGGATTTTGCGCTCATCTTTTTCTTTTCTTTTGATTTCAGGAGAAATTTAACGATTTTGAGCTCAAGCCTTACGGATACTTTTTTTCTAAAGATAATAAGACAATAATAATAAGATACAATTTTGTTTTGTTTTGAGGTGCTGTCCCCTGATCATATGATTTTTATTTAAACTTTATAACAAAAGAAAAAAATACCTGAGAACCCAAACTTTGTCAGCCTGCAATAGGCATGCACTGTAATATCTAAGAGAAAGATTTTGATGTGATATAGAAACATGATGCTGGCGTTGCTGATTTTTTAAAAATCTTTCCTTGGACAGAGGACAGTGAATCACGGTTTTAATAGAAAATCAATTTAAATTTTCAGGTTTTGTCCTCACCAGTTCTGCCAGAATGGGTAGGAATATTGTGGCGGTGGCAGTGTTGCTAGCGACCTCTGTGAACACAGCTACGATAATACAGATGAGCAGCACCATGAGCCAGGCAGGGAACTCCTCAAACACCGTGAACTGTTGTCCGATCCACCGGGAGAGGCCGGACACCTGTAAATAATATCAATGTGAAAGCACTGATACCTGATAAAAGTCTCACTGTGAGAGTACTGACACCGGTAAATAGTCTAACTGTGAGAAACCAGACATCAGTAAATAAGTCTCACTGTTGGATAACTGACATCAGTAAATAGTCTCACTGTGAGAAACCAGACATCAGTAAATAGTCTCACTGTGAGAAACCAGACATCAGTAAATAGTCTCACTGTGAGAAACCAGTCTCACTGTTAGAAACCAGACATCAGTAAATAGTCTCACTGTGAGAAACCAGTCTCACTGTGAGAAACCAGACATCAGTAAAGTCTCACTGTGAGAAACCAGACATCAGTAAATAGTCTCACTGTAGGATTACTGACATCAGTAAAAAGTCTCACTGTGGGATTACTGACATCAGTAAATAGTCTCACTGTGAGAATACTGACGTCAGTATATAGTCTCACTACATAAGAAACCAGACATCAGTAAATAGTCTCACTGTGAGAAACCAGACATCAGTAAATAGTCTCACTGTGAGAAACCAGACATCAGTTAGTCTCACTGTGAGAAACCAGACATCAGTAAATAGTCTCACTGTAGGATTACTGACATCAGTAAAAAGTCTCACTGTGGGATTACTGACATCAGTAAATAGTCTCACTGTGAGAATACTGACGTCAGTATATAGTCTCACTATATAAGAAACCAGACATCAGTAAATAGTCTTACTGTGAGAAACCAGACATCAGTAAAGTCTCACTGTGAGAAACCAGACATCAGTAAATAGTCTCACTGTAGGATTACTGACATCAGTAAAAAGTCTCACTGTGGGATTACTGACATCAGTAAATAGTCTCACTGTGAGAATACTGACGTCAGTATATAGTCTCACTACATAAGAAACCAGACATCAGTAAATAGTCTCACTGTGAGAAACCAGACATCAGTAAATAGTCTCACTGTGAGAAACCAGACATCAGTAAAGTCTCACTGTGAGAAACCAGACATCAGTAAATAGTCTCACTTTCAGAAACCAGACATCAGTAAATAGTCTCACTGTGAGAGTACTGTCACTTTGAGAAACCAGAAACAGTAAATAGTCTCACATATAGTCTCACTGTGAGAGTACTGTCGCCTGATCATATAGTCTCACTGTGAGAGTACTGTCGCCTGATCACATAGTCTCACTGTGAGAGTACTGTCGCCTGATCACATAGTCTCACTGTGAGAGTACTGCCGCCTGATCACATAGTCTCACTGTGAGAGTACTGCCGCCTGATCACATAGTCTCACTGTGAGAGTACTGCCGCCTGATCACATAGTCTCACTGTGAGAGTACTGCCGCCTGATCACATAGTCTCACTGTGAGAGTACTGCCGCCTGATCACATAGTCTCACTGTGAGAGTACTGCCGCCTGATCACATAGTCTCACTGTCAGAGTACTGCCGCCTGATCACATAGTCTCACTGTCAGAGTACTGCCGCCTGATCACATAGTCTCACTGTCAGAGTACTGCCGCCTGATCACATAGTCTCACTGTCAGAGTACTGCCGCCTGATCACATAGTCTCACTGTCAGAGTACTGCCGCCTGATCACATAGTCTCACTGTGAGAGTACTGCCGCCTGATCACATAGTCTCACTGTGAGAGTACTGACGCCTGATCACATAGTCTCACTGTGAGAGTACCGACGCCTGATCACATAGTCTCACTGTGAGAGTACTGACGCCTGATCACATAGTCTCACTGTGAGAGTACTGTCGCCTGATCACATAGTCTCACTGTGAGAGTACTGTCGCCTGATCACATAGTCTCACTGTGAGAGTACTGTCGCCTGATCACATAGTCTCACTGTGAGAGTACTGTCGCCTGATCACATAGTCTCACTGTGAGAGTACTGTCGCCTGATCACATAGTCTCACTGTGAGAGTACTGTCGCCTGATCACATAGTCTCACTGTGAGAGTACTGTCGCCTGATCATATAGTCTCACTGTGAGAATAGTAACACCTAAAATAATCTTACCATGTACGTACGTCCTATCAACTACTGTACAGTACAAATCGTCTAATCGTGAGAATCCTACTTAACACAATTGTAGTCTCACCGTGAGCAACCTGGAACATAAATATAGTCTAACTGTGAGAGTCTACAAATAATCTTACTGTGAGAGTATATTACTACAATGGTTCTCACTTTGGAAGTCATTAAACCTATAAAATCTCACCCCCGAGAGTCCTGACGTGTATAAACAGTCAAGGCATGCGAGTGGTGGCAAAATAACGTCACTGTGAATGTCCTGATACCTTTAAATGGTCTCAGTAGCTCACTTGTTCGGATTAATACTCACCGGTTTTTCATATACTGGTTGTATGACGTGGTGTCGTATTTATATTTACCTTGCAGGCGTCGGCCAGGGCAAACCCTCCACCCAGCACCAGCACAACTCCCCAGGGCAGTTTGCGACACACGGTCTCCCAGTCCAGCAAGGCTTCACGAGGTCCAGCCGCAGACGAGTCTGAGGGTCATATTTATGATATTTGTGATCACCATTCGGTTTTTATTACATTTGAAAAGCCATATCGCCATAATTGTCCAAACAGTTTGCAGATTTCTTTTATTCCTGTGTTTGTAAGAGAAACAAAATGACTCCGAAAAGACAATATATTACTTAAATGAAAACCAGTTAATTGACGGATATGTTAAATACGCTGTTATTTGATGTTCGAGAAATAGAGATTATGCTGTACTCAAGGAAAAAAATATCATATAAAAAATTTTCAGGGTTTTCTCCGGGGCTGTTTTGGCAGCTTTTCACAAATATTATATATATATATACATATATATATATATATATATATATATATATATATATATATATATATTGTTTTATAGATTATGGTTTAATTTACCGGAATAAAGTAATCACATTGATTAATATAATTATTATACAGAAACATAACCTCATATTTATGTATATACCAAATACACTCATCATTTGACGTAATTGCAGCATATATATATATATATATATATATATATATATATATATATATATATATATATAAGGCCCCCCCCCAATAAAAAACGTTTTAACTACTAATATGTTCATTGATATTTTTCATGGTGTAATATATAGATATTATTTAAAAGCCTCTAAAATAACACAGAAAACAGCAAACGTAAAGATGCATTGTCAGAGCTGGGCTATGTGAAATGACACAAGCATGTCACTTCCATGTCTGCCTTCAGGTGCTGACACCTGTAGATCAGTTTCAGTCTAAAAATAGCCTGTCTGGATGTCAAGTTTCCTATTTTTTCCTTGAAATTTGCATTTGGGATAAGTTCAGTGCAAGTTTCATTTTGGAAGGATTAGTCATGGGTTTGAGTGCGAGTGATAAGACAGCAGTTAAGCACTACTTCAGGGCTGGAGTGGTAGACGGATTGTCAATGATTTTTCTGGAAAAAGGATGTGAGATATCACCGTACTGTCAATAGATTAAGACAAAAATACGAAACATACGCTCAGTATGTCGAAAATCAGGTAGTGAGAGCCCAAGGACTGCGTGCTCTGATGAGAACACCGCCTGCGTGGAGGACTTGACTCAAGTATTTTGGACGAGAACTTTACCCAAGAATTTAAGAAATGTTGATAGAACGATAGAGTCTGTGCGGTGAACGAAAATCTGAAATTCAATCATCTCGCCGTCTCCGAAGCCCTTGGCCTTGGTGTAATCCGAGGAATGACGGAAAATTTAATGAACAGGAGTTATAAGATAGAATACTTGTGACGTAGGGGGCATTTAATTAAAAGATATTCGGAGGAGCATTAGAGCATGGAAAAAAGTCGGCGTTCTGTTGAAGAGGACATAAAGCACAAGTTGAATAAGAAGTTGTTCCCTGACTTTGCATTTTCCGTATATTTTGAATTCAGTGAAACTCGCATAATATACACCTGATCTTTATTTTAAAGGCTTGTAGATAATATTTAAATATATCACCATGAAAAATGTCAACTGAAATGGATCATTCACGGGCGAATATAACGAGTAAAAAAGCGGGGCGTCTTTTGGAGGGAAGCCCGATATGAGTGATAGTCGCGTATTACCTTGAGAATTAGGCAAAATACGTAAAAGATGTATATAATAACAGATAAATATGTGGAGAAAATATAAAAATGATAAAAAATAAGAGGTGTTTATATAATAATATCATATATGATGATGAACAAAGCATCAAGTTTTGGTATGCAAGCCGTGCGTTTTGTCGGGCGAATAAATTTGTGTTAATTAATGCATATAAAAGCAAATGCACTGATTTACACAATAATATATATTTATTATATAACCCGTATTATCATATTTGTATACACCTCTTCTACAATTTAGAATAATGACAATGTTTACAAAATGGGTACATGACTGTAAAGCAATATGAAAAACAAAACCTAAACTACATATTTACCCTATTTAGATGATGAAGATTGAAAATGTACTTCGTATACTATTAAAGATTTTATATGAAAGTGAAAATTTGAAAAGGTAATTTTGTGCCACAGGTTTTGCCACCCACGTATTTACCATGAAGAAAGTTATTAAAATGTATAGCCACATTAGGTAATAAATTGCATGAACGTGTTTTGGATACTGACCAACACAAAATATCTCTCATGGCAAGATCTACATTATTTTTAATATTTAGTGTTTTTTATTCGAATTGATAAGCGTATTGTTTGAAATGGGGGACTTACCATTTGATTTCCGGCAGCACATGAAATTCGGCCATTTCGAGGGAAAGAAAAACAACAATGTTGCGATTGTGATACCAATAGAGGCGTCAGTGACGTAACCAGCTTTAAACAATACACTCCACCCGGGCATGAACTCCGGCTCCCGGGTAATCCACAGCACGGCTAACGTGATGAAGTGCATTAATACTGCTACCTCAGCGAACCTACAACACATGGATGTCATACATATCTATATTCATTTTCATTTAACTTGTTTAAAAAATTTTGCTTTGGTGTTCAATAACGAAAAGATGAACAGGGTTTTAGGGGAGTGGGGGATACGTTCAAAAAGAGATAGAAAAGTACTTCTAATCAACCTTAGAGTCTCAAGTCTCATATGGTACGATAATTTCGCAATAACTTCGCAATAATCAAGAGGTGATTTTTCTCAATTCTTTTTCTCTTTCAGATTATACGTGGTAATAAATTTGAGTCCAATCGGTCATCCAGGATGGCTACAGGGCTTCCATTTTGGGGAACTTTCGATCGTGGGGCCTTAATTGAGGACCATTACTATTTAATATTTATTTAATTATTTTAATTAAGTATAAGATTATACAGTTAATGTAGTGATTATAACAATATAACAATATCATTTACAAGCGATGGGTCTTGTGACAATATTTAGCAAAGAAGAATCGGTAAATTGTAATATAAATTTTCAAATTCATTATCTTGTGACTCACGACATGGGACCCAGCTTGTCATACTCTGATCTGATGACCCTGCTCGCTGCTGTGTCCGCGGCCCCACCGTCAGAACACCGCCAGTTTAAGAGGGATCTGTAACATAAATACACTATATCAATATCAACCGTGTAATGAACGGTATGTACTGGAGGTTTTGGTGAAGTTTATTGGAATAAACTAACCTACATAATTTTTGACATTCTTGATTTAAAAATAATAAATAAATATAAACAGACTCATATTTTCAATAAATATTGATAAGCATTGATTCTTTTACAGCTTAAAAAAGACACATCGATATTTTAGTTATGATATCATAGTAACACATTTATATTTTAATATAATCTCAGAGTAGTATTTTGATATTTACTGTAATCTCGAAGTGAAACAATATTTCAAATACCAAAATATTTTCCATAACAAATTAATATTTACCGTTATATTATAATGAGACATCAGTATTTACTGTAATCTCACAGCGACAAAATCATATTCTCATTGTGACATACCGATATTAACTGTTATATCGAGGTTCTCACTTACCTGGGACCAATGTACATGATCTGGAGCCAGATCCAGGCCAGGATTAGTGAGATAACCATGTTGGGAAAAGCCAGGACAAACCAGGAGCTGAAGTTGAGGCGTGTCTCTGTCCCAAAAAGCCTGCAAAAGTGACACATTAATCAACATATTTATTATAAATTATTTTTTTTATTTTTCACTTTATACTGGCTAGACTTTATACGTGGAAACCGCACGGTTTGCTTTGAATTAAGAGCAGTATAAACTGTTAAAATATGTGCATTCAAAGCCAAAACATCAAATCAGACAGAGAGCCGAACACATAGACAGGGGAAAATCTATAAACAAGGTATCTGGTGTTTATACAGAATGGACACACGAACAAGATCATTCAAAGCTTATGAGGATACGATAATATTTTACATCGATATAACGATAAAGGATTTTCAGTTTTATAGGTGACCTTGACCATTGACTTTTTTATATATATTAGAAAAACCTTGATAAATTAAGGTATTTTTCAAAAGTATAAGTGATTGCTACTAAATTGTAACTTGTAGAGTGCAGAATGTCAGACAGACGAAGCAGGCTGACGAAATAGAAGACCACGTACTGACGGACGGAGAGATGTAGTTGCATGGATACTGCATGGATAATATGCATGGATACATGCAAGAATAATACATAGGTGATGTATAGATGATACATGGATACCCATGGATATATGAATGGATCTTGTTTGGATTATGCAAGGATGTTTTTTTCGATATTACTGAATTTCATTACTGATGCTTTCAACATAATTTTATATTGAATTGTCTCAAACTTCAATATAAATAGGAAAATATTTTAAATACATTCATACATTATATTTATGAAACGTGTGTTATAAGACCACATCAGGCACTGGCCAAAAGTGGTCTTAATTCACAGGTGGTCTTAATACACAGGTCAGTTATAACCAATGTGGATGCTTTTGGTTCCCTCAATAATGTAATAAAATTAAATGTAATAATTGCAATTTTGCTCCATCAGCTCAAAGTTCAAAGATTCATATCATGGTACTTCTTTTTGTTTAAAAATTCCATAAATACACAATGTTGTGGTACTCTAGTTCATTGTTGTTTGTTTTTCTTTAACGCACCATATAATACTTAGAATTTATTTTCCGCTGGTTCATAAATTATGCCCCCCCCCCCCCCTCCCTTAACACACACACTTTGGGACGTTTTCCTCAGCTTTATTTCACATACGTTACGTCGTTATAAAACCATCAGTACTACACTCACGTGTCCACCTGACCCTTAACCACCAGGTTTGGTCCCGTGCCAGTCAGTGTCGCCGTTCCCCCGATGTTAGCAGCATACGCTATACACAGTGTCACACCTTTACACATGGACTGAAAGCTCTGGTCGCCGGGCGGAGGCGGCTCATCCGAATCTGGCTCACTCGATTTTGTCTCCAGAAGAGACTCTGAACTAAGGAAACATGCAGTACAAAACAAAAGGCAATATTATATTATAAAAACAAATATATTACTAAACTGATAGCAAAAAAAAAATAATAATAAGTTCTCACTTTCAATGGAATATGAATATTAAATAGTCATTTGTAACATGTTTTCTTGGAATAAGGTTTTGCATTTAAAAGCAAATAAATACTAAAGCAGCTATGTAATTGCGTGTAATTATCGGATATCACTCATATCATGCGAATATTGAATATCACTCAGATCAGGAATATTTGATATTTGCATGCCAATATGAGTGATATAATGCATGCGAATATGGAACCTCACTCAAATCATGCGAATATCGAATATGCCTGATTTGAGTGATATTCAATATTCCAATGCGATATTCGATTACCAAATATCCCTGATTTGAATGATATTCGATATTTGAATGCGAATATCGAATTTCGAATATCGGTCCAACTTAAGTCCCGTCAGACGGACGACGGACAACGACATTCATGCAGCTTTAGATCGGGAGGCTTTCAGTCAGTTGAGCTTATAAAGAAAATATTATAAGGTGGGATTTAGTAATCATGAGAGCACGTCAGCATGAAATATTTACAATGCAAGCTAGTTGAGTCGGTAGGATGTGTTTTCGCGACAGGGAGAGAAACAAGCATGTTAACTTGGGGACGCTAAGCAAATGCCAAAGATCGTAATACCAAAAAAAAAAAAAAAATAAGACACAAATCAAACCCGTGCGTTACTGAATGTAATCATATTCAAACATCATGCATCATTAAGATATTCAGTGCATCATAATTGCCTTGATTTTTATTGGAGGAGGAATTATTCTAGGGGTCAGATCCGAGAAAATAAGATAAGTGAAAGTGCGGGATAAAAAACCATGGAGTAGTGCATAGACTTCCGCAAATAGAATTAAAGCAAAATTGAACTAAACTTTTTAAATTACAATTTTAGTTTAACTTGGCATTTTATTTCAGTGTAACAATCATTTAAGGTATTGGAACTGCCCTAAGCTTGTATAAACATTGTTTCGGGTTTTCCTTAATATTTTACAAATTACTGGTCTAGGACCATTTGACATGTACATATCCTAAAAACCGAGAATCTGCTCTACCGTTGGTATATAGAATATTTGGGTTCTATGAAACTGGTTGATTTTATTTAGCTTTTGAAATAATCTAATGAATTTAAGATATTTCATTAAAATCATTTATTCCAGCATGCCTGTAAAAGTAACAGAATATCTCAAACCATCATGTTGAAATTTAAACTTTTTTTAATCTAAAAAATATGATTTAATAGGGTATTCAGATTTAAAATGTACAAAAGTAAATGTATTTCTAAATTGTAACCTATAAAGGGTTTCCATCTAAGGATAAACAAAAAATAAAAATACACGTTTGTGAAATCATATTTATAACTGTATATAGTAAAAAAAGACGTATAAACGGTTGAGAAATTTTGATTTTGAGTTCAAATAAATAAACTAATGATCAAAAAATTTTCACATACAGTACTGAGCAGAATAGTTTTAACTTTCAGAATATGTTCATGCCAAATGGTCATAGAGCAAGAGTTAAGCTGAAATAATGTGTATACATACTCCTTTGGTAGTTCATAGATTCTTGGATCCGCCCTGTCTATATTTCATGCACAACTAGCGAAATCGTCTTTTTAGCATGATCATCACTGTGCGATTAATACAAAAGAAAAAGCAAGAAAACAGGAGTGAATTAAGGGATAGCCCCCGATATATCTCATACTTACCAATGAATTTATACTTACTTTCTGAAATCAAAAAGTTTTAATTAATTACACACACAATATACAAATATATACAACTAGCAATTACCCATGCTACGCACGGTTTGGGGCGAGCATTTAGTTCTGATGTCAAATAGCTTATCATAGATGAAAGTCTTGGTTGTAACCGTCATAAGATCTCTTTGAATCTGAAATTTGGTATAAGTATTCTGTTTTTGAGTTGGCTTTGTGTCGGAGTCTGGATGACTTGGACGAATATGTTCCTGTAGAATGGTGGAATATCTTCTGACAAACCCGGAGCATATGTATGATGAAAACCATGACAATCCGTAATGTCCAGAGAAGATACGGAAGACCACACAAATCGCGATCCGCTATTAATATATAGATTCATTATATGCATGGTGTTATGCATAAAACTAAATGAAGCCAAGCGATTGGCCGGAGAATTTTCGAAGAAGTGATAAATAAAGTCATTTTATATGAAAATATATTATGCTGAACATCGCCATTTAAAGTTGCCCTCCGACCCCGTCAATCCGCCATTAAAGGAACCTGTTATCTTGCATGAGACGTGTTCTCGATAATTGCATTCCCGTTATCAGGCACAAAAACTGAGCACTCACATGGTCGGGCAATTCCGCTGCGCAAAAGTTCGTGGTAGCATTATATTATATGGTACATATAAAGGTTGTATATATTTTTTAAATATCACGCACTCCCAAGGACCTTTCCTGTTTGAAAGCTAAGCCAATGTTTTCCAGTGAGACAATCACTGCATTCAGGCAGTGTGTAAAACTCGGACCCCACGGACTCCGGATCCCGGACCCCAAGAAAAAAATTTGTAATTCTTAAACTTTCATGGTAATTTATCCAGATATTTTAGCATAAACGTATTAAAGACATATTTAATATTATGTTTGGTTAAAAATTAGTAGAAATAGTCTGATTTGCACAAAAAATTGATAATTAACAGTTACGGACCCTGGCGCACGGACCTCACGGACTACACGGACCCCGTTTACTCGTTGTTTTACCATTTCTTTAGTACATATTTTCACATCACGTTTAACCATAACACCCATGTGATTTATTATTGTGTTATTATTTGTATTTTTACATTTTTATGTCTCAGTTTTTATTCATAATTTTATATATGCTATTTATTACATTTGTGTAGCGTTTTAAAAAGTACAATAATTAAACACATTTACAAAATCATTATTTTGGAACCTATAGTTGCTTGAAATGCAAGTAATCAACATTTCCTTTCGGTTTTTATATTATTGCCAGCTTTAGATTGCATGGTTGGTATGAATGGAACACGAAACCTGTTGTTATGTGGAAGAGCTCGGAATTATCAGTCTCGGGTCCGCAACAACTGTTAGTGCACATCAAATAAATTTCCCCCAGTATAAAATTGTCATTTAAAATAAAACAAAAAATTATATTTAGTGTGTGACATGAGAGCTATTTTATTCCTCTTTCAGTCATAAATAAAAAAAATATGAGCGGTGGTTACTGTCCGTCAAAATGGAACAGTCAGCAAAGTCAAGTTAAATGAGGTCCATCTTCATCGAAATGTTTTTGTAAACTTAAATCTTTCAATGAATCGGTCATTTTCAAAGCTGCAACATTTAGGGACTTTGCTCTGTTTTTTCATCAGCAATAGTGGTTTTATCGGTTTAAATGATGAAAAATGAGGAAATTGGTTTTCGGGGTCCGGGGACCGTGGGGTCCGGGTTTTACACACTGCCCTGCAAATCACTACCGTTCGGAAAATTTTCATTCTTTAAAAGATCCCCCTTTTAAGCATTCTCCTCTTGTGCACAATAGACCTTTATGCTGCGCAGAAGTTGCCTTTTGAGAAGGGATCACGAATGGGGATTATTTCGGGCGGGTCACCTCGAAATATAAGAAAATCCCAGATAGGGCCCCCGGGAGTAAAACTGTCCCGCCATCACACACTATGGCCATTGTGTTACCGGGCCCGAAGACACAAAGAAAAGAGGCACCCGCGGGAGAGCAAATATTAAAATTATTAATTATGCAGGTAATACGCAAATATTGCAAATAAAAGTGGGTGGAATCTCTTCGGACAAACCCAGAGCATATGTATGTCGAAAATCACGGCAATCCGTACGGCGGTATCAGAGGAGATACGGAAAATCACAAAAATCGCCTTACGCTATTAATATATAGATTATGCTGGACAAACTGATTTTACAGATTTCATAGTGGAAGACCGGCGTATGGAAGCATTTATCATATGTGGGATACACATAGCCGTATTACCGATGGGGTTGACAGAGTATTTATGTTATTTCAAATATTTTTTTCGAAAACGAATCGGAAGAAACTTTTGGACAAAGGTGATCCAAAGATACCCACAAAATTATGCAATTTTTTTTTCCGCCAGGAGGGTATACGTTCCACCCCGTTCGTGTGTATCATTGAGTGTGTGTGTGTGTGTGTGTGTGTGTGTTTGTTTGTTTCATAGACTACTGAAGATTCGATTAGATTTTGGTGTGGATCCGGCATTTAATCCGGATCCAGGAACGACATCAAGGAAGAAACGAACAGTCACTTAAGCGCGGATGAACCTTGGAAGATGGACCGGATTATTAATAAGTGAATGGCGGAGGTTTGCATTCATTAGAATGCAGATATCTAGTTCCCATATAAGAAAATATGAGCGTTCTCTATTTTTGTTTCCTTTTTTTTCTAGGAATTCATTTTCAGGTAACTCACGGATTAAATTATGTATTATCTATTCATGAACTTGCATGCATACACATGAAAAAAAGTATCTTTATTATACGGAAGGGAAATCGCAGTTAATACGACGCATTAATATTTGGCGTTTCATGTTCTTGAAGTTGTAATCATAAAATTGCTTCCTCGCATTACAATGTTATACATAGTCATATAAACTTATATATACCTATATAGAAAGGTGAACATGAACACATATATACATGATATGTATATACAAAATAATATTAAAGTAAACCCCTGGTAAGTTATTGAAATATATCCCTAGACTTCAACGAACACATCATATTGACTGTACCTGTCATTTTGGTAATGTTTTTTCAATGTTGAACCGTCACCAGGTTTGGACGTGTCGTTCATCTCAACTGTAAAACAAAACAGAACTCTATGCATGTCGCAAGAACATTATATATATATATATATATATATATATATATATATATATATATATAGAGAGAGAGAGAGAGAGAGAGATTAATGGGTATAGCTGGAAAGCCAGCCCCGTTGACCTAGCGAAGGGTCACACTATCAGCTTTGTTTACAGTTCGTCACTCGCTCTGACGAAGGCTACAGGGGTAGCTGAAAATTTAGCAACAATCTGTATATGTTATCCAATTTTGCTTGATTGCTTGAAATGTTGGCGTTGATGTCTCTCTTCTGTTTATGTTCATTGACTATATATATATATATATATATATATATATATATATATATATATATATCACATAGCTCACAGTACTGTTACGATATTGGAATAAGTCTAAATGACGTAGTGAAGTCTTGAGTGAAAGCTACTGTGTAGGCCACACAGCAATTTATTTATTACCTTGTAGCACGTGTAAATCAATGGCGGATCCATAAATTTAAGAACGGGGGGGGGGGGGGGGCGCTAATACTGGGTTGGCGGTTGATGGGTAAAATAAACTTCTTAAAATGTGCATTTAATTTTTTGTTTATTCAATATATGTATATATATATATATCCCCTGGTTCCGCAACTGATTATAACTTGTGCGTACGCGATACCGTAAGGATTTAAAGATTAAACCGCCCCTCAAGGATCTTCTGGACTAATTCCAATGACATTGTCGGTAAGAATTGGCTTAAGGCCAAAGAACGGTTGATAATTTTTTTTTTGCAATATTTTGTCTTTATGAATTTGAAATCGGATTCAGGTGATAGCGGAGGTATGCGCTCTTTGAGTGGTATTTTAATACAAGCCTGACTGTTGAGGTATTCCTCCTGGTCTTCCTCCTTCCGTTCTTGGTGTCTGTTGAGTTCACTGAGTACGGCCTGCGCTATTGGCACCATCATGGCGGTTGTGGCGGTGTTACTGATCCACATAGACAGGAAGGCCGTGGTGGTCATAAACCCGAACATCAACCTGACAAATATCATCATTACGACATTATCTACAAAAAGAATGAAATGTATACACCAAACAAATTAACATGATAATAAAAAACAAACAAATAACACTGATCATTCAACGTAACTCTTGAATGGACAATGTGGTTACTTTACATGTACATTAAATCATAGACAGTTAGTAAACCAAGCCACAACGATTCGACATGGGAAATAGGGAGTCCAGGACAATCCGTAACACAAAACTACCAGAAACTATACTTTTATACAAGAAATTCAATTTCGTACATAACAAAAACACATCACCATCAGACACAACCACACCTCTTAAATGGCGGGTTAATTTGGGCCTATTACGGAGGCTCTCTAAAGGAAAATTCAATACATTTTTAAGGTAGTCCATTGCGCTTAAACCTTAAAGTGTTTGATATTGGCAGCGGTATGCGCTTCTTACGTGTCTGTGGACAATTATAAATTTTCATTAATTCACTGATCAATGTTATCTCTCACCTTAAGGGTCATCGGTCAGATTGAGATAACATTGTATCATCAGGATATATATGAATATTAGAAACGATTAATTCCTTTATATCCAAATAGAAATATATACGGATATACATCAAATCCAAAGCGACATGCCCCACAAACCTCTGGAAGTGGCCATATTAAGCATTAAGATACAGTAGAGCGCCGTTTTTCCGAAAGCGTCAGGGGACAAGCTTTACATTCGGAAAAACGAATTTTCGGAAATTGGGTCGGGGGTCTAGGGCCAACTTCATACGACTTAACGCTATATTAATGAGGGAACACCGTGTTTCTTTTCGACCCACGTAATTTACGACCGGAACTTATAAAAATATCGGATTTATTGCAGTGTTTGATAGGTGAAACCGATTTTAACCTGTTTTTATGATACTTTTGTGCCATTTTTGCCAACAAATTCACGAGAGGGAAAGGTCAAATTACATTGCCATTATTGTAGCTTGGATAGTTTCTTTAACAGCCTGCGGGCGGCGCCATTGCGGCACAAGCATAACGCAGTCCGTTTTCTTTTTTCCTTGACTCCATATCTCTAGCAAGAGACAGCAAGACGATTGTGTTCGATTGTAAATAACAGTAAATAAGCTGAATAACGGCAGGTTTGAGTAAGTGACGCAATTGCTCTCTCGGAATGAATTGTATGGCCAGGACCGCGTGTTATGACCTCGCATCTAAACCAACTTGAGCACAAGCGATGTGCGAATGATATCTCACCAATACTCTTGCGAGTAAACTGCTAAGTTGTTTGGCTTGACATCCCAGCCCAACTATGCTTGCTTTAGTACAAACGAGATATGGTTGATAATACACAAGTGCTCTTGGATAAACTGCTCAACCGCTACTGGGGGTATACGGAACCTGGCGTTGCGCGACCGGCTGTAGTTAACACACCTTGCCCCGGCGACAGCATTGGCCCAGAAATATTTAATTAGGGTCACCACTCGGCTTGACCACCTGATTACAGGCCATAATTACAAAAATTCATTTGAGGTGTTAACATGCTTGAAAAATGTTTCGGAAATACGAATAAATTGATTTTTTCGGAAATTCGGCATTCGGAAATACGGCGCTCTACTGTAATAAGATTTAGTTTTTTGGAAGGAGTGTTTTCTCCTCTTAACATATGAAGATAAAGAGTTATTAGCTTTCTAAACAAGCCACACATTAATAAAATATTATAAAAAAATGAATTATGCCTAACAAATAATTAATACAGTTTGGGGTATGACTGTTCATATTCGTCTGTTTTTCAAACGTGAAAACCTGATTTGCATACTTCGTGTAAGTACCTAAATATTTCACGGTTGGGATTACAAATTTGTAAACATATTAATTTATATTGTCTGAAAAGAAATGTCATCGAATGCAAGAACAATATCGTAATCTCATGCAGCCTGGGTCAATAAGTTTACATTATGACATAAACGTCACAGTTTTATAAAGTGTTATTTATTTTACTGGAAATATTTGGCCACTACTTCATATATTGTCCACCTAAAGGGGGGGGGGAGTTAGTCAAAATTAAAAGAGTGACTTGCCCGATTTTTTTGTCGAACTAAAATATAAGAAATAGAATATAATATGCTTGAAATCGAACAAAACGACGGATTTTCTCCTTGCGCCTTTTCCTTAGATATACTTTGGCATAAGAGTGTCATGTATAATGTCTACTTGCAATCCTAGCAAACTTCCAGGGCGTGGAGCCCCCTCCCCTCTTCTTGAGACCCTGTATCCGCCCCTGAATTCAGTTATTGTCCCCTGATTTGTTTACGTTGACACAAAGTTGGGCAAAGTTTTAATAGATAAACAGAAGAGTTAACTATATCTGCAAGCTGTAAGAAAAATCCAAATCCTTCTGCCGTACCATTTTGGTTTGGACCCCAGAATCATAAGAACTCTGATGGCCATCCTCTTGTGGAGATTCCACTTCTCAACCGCCACAGCCACAATCAGACCTCCCACAAACAGCATGTTAGTGTCCTTCAATAAATAAGGCAAAAAAATAAAAAGGTATGGTTCTCAGGCACTTTTTTTCAGAAATCACTGCGGGCGGTATTTTATTTTTGACCTTTTTTGTATGTTTCGATAATAATGTCATATGATCAGGGAAAAGCATGAAAATAACAGATTTTTTTTGGCTAAACAGGTAAAAGCACTTTATAACAGTGGAAATCTTAACAAAATTGTATTATTTTATCTTGTTGAAAGATGAAAATCAAAATAAAAATGTATGATGCGGGGGGTTTAAAATTGACGCTGGCGGTGCCTGAGAACCATACTTTTTATTTTTTTGGCCTAACTATACTTTCACCAAAGATATTGGTCGTCAACAATGTTTATCGTGTTATCACAAAATCAATTCCATGTGCCCCGGTTTATTTGGTCACTTACTGTTCAAACATTGCCTATTTTGATAAGTTATGTCTATTACCTGAAGATAATCCCATGAACCTTACATATAAAGTAGGCCAGATAACGCCAATCCCACTGAACACAGTCTGTACGTCTTGTTTATTAGAACTTGTTTATAACATGTCAGTATACATTTTAACCTCCAAACACATGCAATCAATAACATTAGCTTATATTTTGTTTTTCTGTTTATCAATATTGAAGCCTATTCCATGTTTACTAATAGCTTGTAAATAAACAAGCTCATAAACAGGGGCTTTATAATAACTTTTCTCAACCTACTGTTCGTTAATATTAAGGCTGTAACAATGCATCGAATAATCGATGCATCGAATTGAAGCCATTCATTAATCAATAATCGAATCGGGCAAGAAATAATCGGTTAATTTTTACATTTTCATTCATTTTCATACCTTTTCGGTTTCTAGCTCTTACCTAGGACCAGATAAACAGCATACATGATGAAGTTGCACTGTTATTTTAACAAAGAAAGTCACCTTATATCCTTCATTAGATTCTAGCACAATAACATGAGAAGATTTAAATATTACTTAGTCCATACATCAATTCTCAGGTGTATAATAATCTTAATCTTATAACATCACATGGGATAAAAACTCTTCGTAGATATGTCTCTGACATATTATAACTGATACAATAATCGAATCGATAAACGAATCGAAAGGCATTAATCGATAATCGAAGACCCCTTAGCAATTCATTGGCCTAGTTAATATGTACCCAGAGTATGTGCCAGAAATCACATACATTCTACAGAAAAGGTAGATATATAGCTAGCTTTAATCATTTAGACCCTTGATTTTAATACCGTATATATACAATGATTCTCCCTCATCACTTCTATTAACTTCTCAACGTCACTTTTGCTTGGTGCTATCGGGGCTCTTGGACCTGCAAAGCGCCTAAACTATGTGAAAAAAAACCCTCACCTCATGATGAGGCATTTCTATGAATTTCCAAAGACACCAGAGCTCCTCTGGATCGCCACAAAATGCGATTTGGCAAGACCATGCTGGGAGCTTGACGTTTACTGGTCCTACTTTGAGATATACCTCACGTACTTGATACGTAAATCAAGGATAAATAAGTATTTTTTTTTTCAAATTAAAAACGATATACGCTTACTCTAAATAACCTGTTTAAACTTTATATAAGTAACACAATTGATGTGTATGTAGTTTTGGCCTACATTTTGAAAAAATGACTTATTCTCGTTTTACACGTCAGGTGTCTGTAGACCCGAATATGATCTCATATCGGTATCTCGTCCACGAAAAAAGCATTGGCCTGCATGCATGGACAGTCGAAGGTAAAACGCTGGCGACCCGGGCTCGTTCCCGGGTGTAGCTATATTAGAGTCAATTGTTGTGGCCCTTCATGACCGGTGGTTTTCTCCGGGTTCTCCGGTTCCCTCCACCTATATATAGACACTACTGAACGCCGCCACCTGAGCCAAGGAGATTAGTTATATTAACTATATTTTTTATCCATGTAAAATTTAAAAAAAAAGATATAATTACCTTGAGGTAGTTTTTACAGATGTCTTTTGAAGACTGGACGCCGAGCAACGGAAATAAAACGATTGGTAATAATGCTGTAACGGCCATGGGAATGACCTCTGTTGTCCAGTAGATGGCCATGACAGCCACCCCATATCCACATCGTGCGGGCTGTAAACAATACAAACGAATCCACCAATCAGAGTTAGGTCCAAAAGTAACTGTAATTGAAGTAATTGTAATTACAATTACTTTTTCAACTAATAGGGTTACAACATCTTTGTATATACATACAGGATATTCACTTAATTCACAGAGCTGATCACTTTATGTCCCATTCTCCTGAGGCAAGAATATATTTCAATGATATCTTTATGTTTTCTAATACTAATTTAAATAATAATAACATTTACATATTTGCAACAAAACTAATGTCACAATGCACATGCAGTTTCTTTGTACCGTTTTAGATTCTATTACAAAGCAAAATACAGTTTTCTCACATAAGTCACCTTCCGTATTTGGGGCAGATTAGGTTCTCTGATTCAGCTTGCACGAAGTGGGCCAATTACTACATAACACTTTGGATGGGTTTGGTGCAAGGGGGTAGGGGGGGGGGGGGGGGTAGGGGAGGGGGGAGTGGGG
The DNA here is from genome assembly GCA_026874595.1 of Sipunculus nudus. NCBI lineage: Eukaryota > Metazoa > Annelida > Sipuncula > Golfingiida > Sipunculidae > Sipunculus > Sipunculus nudus. The sequence goes on from CM049312.1 coordinate 53,517,179, forward strand.
GTTGATATGAGAAAAACTGTATGCCTGTCCAAGCAGGGGATCTCCCCCAGTGTCCCATCACAGATCAGGTACCCTTGCGAAGCTGACCTCCAAAAACCAATGGTCTGCCTTCAACTTGAACATGTAAGTGAATACAAACGAGCCTAAACAAATCCAATGACAAGCCCAATTTTGCTGCTTTTATTTTCAAATTTCATATATAAATGTATTAAATACTTAGGTTTACATTTTGTGAAAATTAAATCAACACTACTTAAAAGGGGGGGGGGACATACCATTTTCAAGGGTCGGCAGCATTTAAGTTACTGATTTTATTTTTATGCTTTTAAATTCAGATCTAATTTTGGGTAACAAATTGATTCCTGATTAAACAAAGTTATATACCTAAAAAGAGTCTCTAGCTTAAAGAATGGTCATATTAAGTGAGTAAATATCTTTCCTGATATTTTACAGAGTGCGCTATTTTATAGGGCCCATAACTTTAAGAAATGACACAGTATGTCTTAATTTCTGGCATGTATATAGGAACTATATAGGAAATAGTTATGGTAAATATTAAGAAAAACGGATATGTTGATATTAGGTAGTCCTGAAGTTTGAAAATAAGTTTTAATTGAAAATTGAGTTCTTTTTCTTTATTTCTTGATAGAACGAAACCTTAATGACCCAGTTTTCGGTTTAACAGAAGATTTTTGGGACATCTAACAGTATGCCATATTCATGACAATGGACCAAAACTATAGCTCAGATGACTCATAGGCAGCTGAGCTAAATTCTGTGTTGGCGCTTATATTGGTCTGCAAAAAAGTCATCAGGTAGGGAAGAAAAAAAGATTTTTAAAGCAGAATATTGAGTTTACTACACCGTTATTTAAGATATTTGAGTTTTATGTCATATCACATACCTGTACTTCATTCATTCCTCGCATCACATACCATTGATACATGCACAACAAGTTTCATTGAATATAGTTTGTGTTTTATTACAAGCTTATAATCTTGTACTCGGGTTCAAAAAGTTTTAGTACTTGTTTTGTACATGTACGTGTCTTACATACTTGCTTTGTACATGTACTTGTCTTACATACATGTATTTGAAAAGTAATCAAGCACTTTTCCAATAATGGTCACACATGTTATCATGTAAGCAATATGCCTGATGAATATCATATTGCACAGGCTCGCAATAGGCCTGTAAGCCTTGTTCTGGACCTCGCACCGATTTGCTGACGATTTTATTTGTATGCCATTGTATGCCATTGCCAGAATTGTGTTAATGACTGCTGTTTAAGATTTCCTTTGCAAGTGAAGATCAGGAACAAGAAAAATGGTGTTAAATGAACTCTTTAATAAGAGTCACCGCCTATTAAGGTGGTAGAATATATCTTATGTCTATATATGTAAAACATTAAATATATGTAAAACAGTAATTATTTGAAAGTTGAAATCATATTCAGTTTTTGCCCTTTCGTTCGCGAGGGTTTAATTTTCGCGATATTCGCGAATGAGATATAATCGCGAATATGAAACCCTCGGGAAAAAACTGTGCTTTTATCAATAGGGTATGATTCATCTGCGCAAATGAATAGGTTATCTCACCTCCAAAAAAAAATGTTTTTTTAATCAACAATATAATCTGTGCTTGGTATATCGGAACCTTTTCTTCAAACACGCAATAATAATTGTCAAAACAATAACTATTATACAGGTCTTAATACAGTTACTATAACGGTTATGAGGGAAGTATTGTAGGTTTATTTTAATTTTTTATAATAAATGTAAAAATTTATTGTACTTCGATTTCATTGATTCTTGTGTAATCGAGAAGCTGAAACCCTCGCGATACGTTCAAAATGAAGAAATCGCGAAATTTCAGCCTCGAAAATATGAAGCCAACCACAGTATTGAAAATTGGTACCCCAATTATGCTACTCACCTTGCGCAAATACCTTTGTCGGCCGGTATCTGATATGGAATGGCATCGCCAATATTAATCCTTCATTGTGCATGATATTACATACAAAAGTTAAGGAAAAAACTTCAGTACTGTCCCAAGAAAATCATGAAACAGTTAAAAACCATAACGAAATAAGCATAGGTTCCATATAAGGAGCTGACAAAAATAAATATACAGAACTTTCGACAATTTTAAGTGGTAGGGGTAAATATTAGTATCTGCCACTGAAGATCAATGCATAAAACTGCCACATTAGACACACCATCAGAAAGCCCTGAATCTTCGCTATCTGTTGAGACCAACTTTGTAATAATATATTTTGTATTCATGAAGGTATTAACTAAATACTGTGGAAAAGTCGATGCAGCTTAAAAGTTTATATTTCCATTCAGGGTCACTACATTGAGTAGCGGATAACTATGACTAAGCTACCACTCTGGATCAGTTATTATATCAATATATCATTCTTAGACACAGACCTTTGAAGAAAAAAAAACTACTCAAGTTTTTCCACCCTGGGTGGTACCTATATATCCGCTCTGACCCATGGACTAATACACAGTCCATATGTGTCAGTTCATCATACTACCAGAGCTCCCATCTTGTGCATGCGTGACAATAATTCTCAGCTAAAGAGAAGAAAGTTGGAAAATTGATTTTTTTACTTGCTTGGTACATCCACCTGGTATGTGCACTATGTTTGTATTTGGCACTACTGAAAGAAGCAACTCGCACAAGTTTAATTTGATTTGTGCGAAGTAGAAAGCAATGGTTCCAGAACATAATATTGGCAGATAACATAATATTTTAAGGATAAAACACTATACTTCCTGTATATTAACTGTACTTGGCATGTGAAAGGTCCCTTTAAATATAACTTCACATGGTTGCAGAGATCATTTGTTCTGCCATTCATTGGTTTGTCTGTAAGCAAATTTACTTAAAACAGTTAAAGAAAGATTTTGATGAAATTTCGTGGATGGTTAGGGTAACACCTAAGAACAAACCAGTAAATGTTAGAGGTAAGCTGGACTGCCATAATGTTTTGTTTGATGGATTCTTTGCCATTTTGGCAATCAAGACCATTATTACCCGTTATTGGAGGACACTTTAACATCGGTTTCCAAATGGGTTGCCAGTTGACATTGCATGGATTTTAATCAAAAGTGTTACCTTATTTGAGCCTCCTTATATTACGGAGACAAACCGGACCTGTGATACAACCATCGAGTTCGAATTGTGACACACATTTCTTGGATTGATATATTTTCAGTGCTGTAATAATTCGATTATTAATTCAATCAATTTGATCAAAATCTTAAAAATGTTCAAGATCGGGTGATCCAGAATTTTGATGAAGGAATACATGAAATCTCGGGGAGCTTTCCAGCTAATTCCACTTAATTAAAATTGAATTTAAATAATTCATTTTATTACAACAGTAATTAGAAAAAGTAATTGCAATTACTTTGATTAGTAATTATAATTGTAATCGATAACTTTTTGGAAAACACAAAAGTAACTGTAATTGTAATCGATTATTTTAAAAAGTAATTGTTTTGTAATCGATTAATTTAAAAGTATTTGGACCTTACTCTGCCACGAATGGGAAATCGTATACATTTCGTACATATCGTATATATATGTGTGTTTGTGTGTGTGTGACAAGTTGCATGCAGAATTCCTCGTTCAGTGCCATACTGGAATTAATAAAGAATATTGCATCATTGTCTGTCTGACGCCTCTCTATGCACAACTGTGATGCTCATTCTATTTTTAAGAGATCTACTTTTGTAAAATAAAAATTGTGAAAACTTGGCGGTTGTGGTCTTGTTGCCACTTGGCAGCAGACTTAGGTACAGGCGACAACGGTTAGCATGTATATTAATGAGGCTAACAGCGTGTCAATCTAAATATAGCTATAGTCAAAACAAATATATAATTTAAGTATATATATATATATATATATATATATATATATATATATATATATATTATGAACAGGTTTGTCGTTTGGATTAGAAGTATGATTTCGTAGCAACATCATGATATACTGAAACTGTTATCCCTCTCAAACAAAATGTATATTGTATAAACCGGATCATCCATTGTGCTTAAACAGAAGTTCGATGAAAAATAACAGACATATTTAAATAATGGTAAAGGAGCACACTCCCGGAGACTACAGAGCATATACGGGTCGTTACAGTCACCGTGCCGTATAATGTATGTGTGCGGAGTATAAACTTATTATTCAGCACGTTGGACGTTGTATAGTTAAAATCCGTGTCATGGTTTGTATCAGCCTGTATTAACTACCACTTATGTTTACGTCACTGTATATCGAAACCATGGCCATGGAATGATTTTGCATTTAGTGGCCTGTATTTTTATATATTGTATGTTCGGAGTCTGTATTATAGTGTTAGTATCAAGGCTGCCTATAGGTGCGTGCTGTTAAAAACAGTTACTAGAACTATACAACTTTATCCGAAATTCCGGAATCAGAACCCCACAAATTTAGCATTTTAAAAACATTATCTGCATTATTTAATGCCCACAAATTTGCACACAGTAAAGTGTACATATGCCTATTATATAAGCTAACACAGAAATGCTGAAAATTAGAACTGCACTGTGAATGTAGGGCATGTATATATTTATCATTTATGTTCAACTATTTACAGATAGACTGAACGGGGCAGCAATGAACCTGTCTTATAGAAGACCGATCGGTCCTTGTGGACGGTTTAAAGCGCTCACCCAAATGAAGAAGAGTGTCCCCTTTTGGAGCATTAGCTGATCAGTATCACTGAGTAAATACTTGCAGTGGGTGATAAAAGCTGACCAAACCAGTCATTAAAATCATATAACAAGGAACCTGTCTGACGTGTATGGCGTATAGCCCTCAAACACGGTCTCCGTTTATAACTTTAGGACGTATATAGCCTGGGGGGTCACCTATGTCATTTCTTGAGGACTAATTAAACAAACAAAATTTGAAGGAGTCAAAATAGAAAACCATGACATTGTGAGATTCCTCTTACTTTCAGGGACTAAACCGAATACACTTTGACATCCAGCCTCTATAGCAGATGTAATTCACGTCACCCTTCAGGAAACTCACCCAGCCGCATCTATCCAACAATTTAACAATAGGTAAATTAATGTTAAGCTTTAAAATTTAAAACTTTAGAAAATATGGTAAAACAGTTTTCCAAAACGAGACACATTAGGCTAACATAAAAACTCACAATCAGACATTGCATTCTTAAGATTCTATACAACTCTGTACTCAGATGAAAATACGGTGGCCAGGAAAATAGCTTACAACTCTGTACTCAGATGAAGATATACGGTGGCCAGGAAAATAGCTTACAACTCTGTACTCAGATGAAGATATACGGTGGCCAGGAAAATAGCTTACAACTCTGTACTCAGATGAAGATAAACGGTGGCCAGGAAAAGAGCTATACAACTCTGTACTCAGATGAAGATATACGGTGGCCCGGAAAAGAGCCATACAACTCTGTACTCAGATGAAGATATACGGTGGCCAGGAAAAGAGCTATACAACTCTGTACTCAGATGAAGATAAACGGTGGCCAGGAAAAGAGCTATACAACTCTGTACTCAGATGAAGATATACGGTGGCCAGGAAAAGAGCTATACAACTCTGTACTCAGATGAAGATAAACGGTGGCCAGGAAAAGAGCTATACAACTCTGTGTTCAGATGAAGATATACGGTGGCCAGGAAAATAGCTTACAACTCTGTACTCAGATGAAGATAAACGGTGGCCAGGAAAAGACCTATACAACTCTGTACTCAGATGAAGATAACCGGTGGCCCGGAAAGGGCTATACAACTCTATACTTAGATGAAGATATACGGTGGCCAGGAAAAGAGCTATACAACTCTGTACTCAGATGAAGATAAACGGTGGCAAGGAAAATAGCTTACAACTCTGTACTCAGATGAAGATAAACGGTGGCCAGGAAAAGAGCTATACAACTCTGTACTCAGATGAAGATATACGTTGGCCAGGAAAATAGCTTACAACTCTGTACTCAGATGAAGATAACCGGTGGCCCGGAAAGGGCTATACAACTCTATACTTAGATGAATATATACGGTGGCCAGGAAAAGAGCTATACAACTCTGTACTCAGATGAAGATAAACGGTGGCCAGGAAAATAGCTTACAACTCTGTACTCAGATGAAGATAAACGGTGGCCAGGAAAAGAGCTATACAACTCTGTACTCAGATGAAGATATACGGTGGCCCGGAAAGGGCTATACAACTCTATACTTAGATGAAGATATACGGTGGCCAGGAAAAGAGCTATACAACTCTGTACTCAGATGAAGATATACGGTTGCCAGGAAAAGAGCTATACAACTCTGTACTCAGATGAAGATAAACGGTGGCCAGGAAAAGAGCTATACAACTCTGTACTCAGATGAAGATAAACGGTGGCCAGGAAAAGAGCTATACAACTCTGTACTCAGATGAAGATATACGGTGGCCCGGAAAAGAGCTATACAACTCTGTACTCAGATGAAGATAAACGGTGGCCAGGAAAATAGCTTACAACTCTGTACTCAGATGAAGATAAACGGTGGCCAGGAAAATAGCTTACAACTCTGTACTCAGATGAAGATAAACGGTGGCCAGGAAAATAGCTTACAACTCTGTACTCAGATGAAAATATACGGTGGCCAGGAAAAGAGCTATACAACTCTGTACTCAGATGAAGATAAACGGTGGCCAGGAAAATAGCTTACAACTCTGTACTCAGATGAAGATAAACGGTGGTCAGGAAAATAGCTTACAACTCTGTACTCAGATGAAGATAAACGGTGGCCAGGAAAATAGCTTACAACTCTGTACTCAGATGAAGATATACGGTGGCCAGGAAAAGAGCTATACAACTCTGTACTCAGATGAAGATATACGGTGGCCCGGAAAGGGCTATACAACTCTATACTTAGATGAAGATATACGGTGGCCCGGAAAGGGCTATACAACTCTATACTTGATGAAGATATACGGTGGCCCGGAAAGGGCTATACAACTCTGTACTCAGATGAAGATATACGGTGGCCAGGAAAAGAGCTATACAACTCTGTACTCAGATGAAGATATACGGTGGCCCGGAAAGGGCTATACAACTCTATACTTAGATGAAGATATACGGTGGCCCGGAAAGGGCTATACAACTCTATACTTAGATGAAGATATACGGTGGCCCGGAAAGGGCTATACAACTCTGTACTCAGATGAAGATATACGGTGGCCCGGAAAGGGCTATACAACTCTATACTTAGATGAAGATATACGGTGGCCCGGAAAGGGCTATACAACTCTATACTTAGATGAAGATATACGGTGGCCCGGAAAGGGCTATACAACTCTATACTTAGATGAAGATATACGGTGGCCCGGAAAGGGCTATACAACTCTATACTTAGATGAAGATATACGGTGGCCCGGAAAGGGTTATACAACTCTGTACTCATGTGAAGATACGGTAACATGGAGAAGAGCTATACAACTCGGTACGCAGATGAAGACAGACGGTGGCCCGGAAAAGAGCTATACAACTCTGTACACTAAGAAGAAATATACGGTGGCCCGGGAAAGAGCTATACAACTCTGTACTCAAATGAAGATACGGTAACATGGAGAAGAGCTATACAACTCGGTACGCAGATGAAGACAGACGGTGGCCCGGAAAAGAGCTATACAACTCTGTACTCAGATGAAGACAGACGGTGGCCCGGAAAAGAGCAATACAACTCTGTAATCAGATGAAGATATACGGTGGCCAGGAAAAGAGCTATACAACTCTGTACTCAGATGAAGATAAGGTTGCCCGGAGAAGAGCTGTGCAACTCTGTACTCATATGAAGATAGACGTGGCCCGGAAAAGAGCTTATCAACACTGTGCTCAGATGAAGATACGGTGGCCCAGTAAAAGAGCTATACAACTCTGTACACATATGAAGATACGGTGGCCTGGAGAAGAACTATACAACTCTGTACTCATATGAAGATAAGACGGTGGCCAGGAAAAGAGCTATACAACTCTGTACTCAAATGAAGATACGGTGGCCCGGAGAAGAGCTATACAACTCTGTACTCATATGAAGATACGGTGGCCCGGAGAAGAGCTATACAACTCTTTACTCATATGAAGATAGACGGTGGCCCGCTTATCAACACTGTACTCATATGAAGCTACAGTGGCCCAGAAAAGAGCTATACAACTCTGTACTCAGATGAAGATGTGGTGGCCAGGAAAAGAGCAATACAACTCTGTACTCAGATGAAGACAGACGGTGGCCCGGAAAAGAGCTACACAACTCTGTACTCATATGAAGATACGGTGGCCCGGAGAAGAGCTATACAACTCTTTACTCATATGAAGATAGACGGTGGCCCGGAAAAGAGCTTATCAACACTGTACTCATATGAAGATACGGTGGCCCGGAGAAGAGCTATACAACTCTTTACTCATATGAAGATACGGTGGCCCAGAAAAGAGCTATACAACTCTGTACACATATGAAGATATGATGGCCCGGAGGAGAGCTATACAACTCAGATATAATTAGATACAGTGGGTGGCCACTGGTCAGGACAAGAGTTGTATATCCCTGTATTCAGTTGAACCTTAGAGGTCCAGGGCAAGAGTAACAACCCTGTCCTTGGATGAATATAAGGTGGCCTGAAACTTGAGTACACGAGGCTCTGTTTGATAGCTAAGAACGAGAGGACACGTGCAAGAGACACTATGTGAATAAGATAAGGTGACAAAGAGCTGGGGTATACAGGGCTCTATGTGAACTTAAATCCACATATTATGATTTCCAAGACCTTGAGGGGCAAACATATATGACGCTTTTAGAGTGCCATTAAAAAATACTGTGGCCCAGAAGCTATATTGCTTGACACATTATCAGATTCAGATACAGTGGCATGTGCTTTAAAAATGTGGCAATGGGAGGCGAGACAACATATGAAGTAGTCCTGTATCAAGTTTTCTGCCTTATACATATTGATCTATAAAAAAAAGTAGGATGATAAAACTGTGGGAAGCGTTATGAGATATGCACCTGTACGGCCATTATAAATAACGCATATATATATATATATATATATATATATATATATATATATATATATATATATATATATATATATATATATATATCAATGTACCTGTGTAACCCGCATAAGATAATATTTATATGCTATAATTACTGGAACAGTGTTATTGCAATGACAGGGAAACACAGGTTTGTCTTTGGTCCCTGATGTTCTGTAGAATCGCACAGATTTTTTTCGTGTAATGGCGTCAATTAATCTTCAAGGGGGAGAGGGGAATGACACGCAGGCGTGGGAGGATAATCAAAGTTTGGACAGCTTTATTAGAAACACACACACGTGCGATCACCCTAACATACACACCCTCATACACACACATACACACACACACACATATATATATACATATATATATATATATATATATATATATATATATATATACACGAGTAGTATACGAGTGCTGAACGAATCCAAAAGTTCGTTAACAGTTCACATCTGACGATTGCGATAGCATGAAAACGTGTTAATATGTAACTGACCATTTTTGTAATAAATAATATATATATGTATATATATATATATATATATATATATATATATATACAATCAAGTATACGGTTTTAAAATTAAGGCATTATATTTCAAGTATGGGTTAATTTTAAACCAGATTTGGTTTTATAATATTTCTTAGTAAACTCAAAAATAATTAGTTCTAATTGTTAAAACATTTAATTTCCATTGCATTGACCACCCGATCCCCCCCCCCTCCCAACCCCCACCCCCGATGCTTAAAAGTGTATGTGTGTGTATGGGAGGGGGGGGGTATATACCTCCATGCCCGCTTGTATTGACGACGTCCATTTCCATGGAATGCTTGCTCCATGTTGTAGTTTCTGTGGTATAATGTGCTATTTATGACGTACCACGTGTTTAAAACACTTACCGTAGTTGGTACCAATAGCGGGAGGGGCAGGAGTAGCAGCGGGGTCAGCACAAGTATGATGGTCTTCTTGAAGGCATTCAACTCCCGCAGCAGCCGAGGAGCCATGGTAACAATACAACTCAGGTTTATATTGTCTTCTGATCACTGTTGCCGTCACCTGTCAGCACATTTGGACCAGGTACACACGACACGTGTTAACAAGCTAAGCCCGTTAACGAAACTATGTTCTCATGGAATGCGGTATTAAACTCCGGTACTTAATAAAGGAAGTTTAAATCTATAATTCGTTGAGACGATTCAGTTGCACAACCTGTAAGTTGATGAGTTCGTCCAGTCATCTCACCGTGAAGTAGCCATCAGTTTATGTGCGATCAGTGTTGTAAACATGGATACATCACCACGTGAGGCAGCTCGTATATCACAAGTAATACCTCAAACACCACGTGTGAACTTTAAACCCTTATCCACGTGGATCTTAATGAAGGTAGAAACGTTCAAGATAATACTGATTATAGACCGTGGGTATGTACCAAAGGCGTACAAATTACAACAATGGAACCATGTAACATGTTTCGGCATATCCAAGTCACAATCATGGACACGGAGGTCGCGCCTTTTATTCTACCCGCAGAATTTGCAAATGCGTCAACTTTCGAACCTGATAGATGTGAATGAATTGGCCTAGATAGTTTTGTTATTTTTTATATACAGAGCGTGTATATACAGAGCGCGTCGCCCGGTCAAACAGCAAAATCAATTCACCCATGCACGGATCATGTCTAGGCGGTGTCACACATGAACTGAGACCGGATATCCAATGAAAACTTCTGGAGAACCAACTCTGAAATGCAAGAAGTTATAATATACATGCATTACAGACATTTATACAAGAGGCATATCTTAAGTTTCAATAAAATCACGCCAATTGGCGCTTACTTCGGTTAAATTGGTAAATTAGTAACATAATCAACAAGACGAATATTTAGCACTCAGAAAGCGCATACCTCCGCCAGTTCAGCTCATACCCCCATATGGCATTGTCAGAATTGTGTGATTAACACAGCGGGACAATCACTGAACGTTATAGCACACTGACTCCAAGCGCCATCTATAGTTTCAACAAACTTAACCAGGCAGCCCATTACCCACATATGGCATTGTTAGAAATGCTATCCTGAAAATTTATCCAAATCCGTTGATAAACTTTTTGAGTAATTTTGCTAACAGACAAACAAACCGACAAAGCAACGTCGGCAAAAACATAACTTCCTTGGCGGAGGCAATAAGACTAACAAATCAGGTCTTGGTAGCTTTGTACCTGAGAATTTGACAAGAAGGGTTGGTTGATTTGATTGGTAAGTCAGCACTATATTATCAGCTCATTGTCCAAATAATAATGGAAAGTACGGAGTATAACACTGAAATAAAGCATACATTAATTTGCCGGCAGTTTAACCAGTGGGTTAATTCCCCCTGCCGGCTGTTTAGCCTGTGGACTAAACTGCCGGCACCCTGTCATGGTGACTTAATTTACTTTTTCAAGGACATTTGCTGTCAGAATGTTGCATAATAGATTCTAGGCCTCACATGTACAATGTTTGCCCTATCTGACATTGGGTACTCAAAATCCTGTTTTCGGCCTGTAGGTCACAAAATATAGGTCACTATGACCTAAATTTAGGTATCAAAGGAGATTTGCCTACAACCTCCCAGGGTATCGTGTATGAGGCCGGTTGTAGGATTAATGGATACAATTTGTGCCTTGTCTAACAGACTGGGTGCTCAAAACCATTTTTCAGCCCTTGGTGCTCAAAACCATTTTTCAGCCCATGGGTCACACAATATAGGTCACCATGCCCTAATTTCAGGTTTCCGATTACAATTGACTAGAACCTCCCTGAATTTTATGTTAAATGATTCTTGGCCTAATGGATACAATTTCTGCCCTGTCTTACTGTCTGGGTGCTTACGAGACATATTTTCTGATAGGTTACTAAATAATGGTCGTGGTGACCTTATATAAGTTTTCCTAGGCGTTTTCCAACGATGTCTAAGATTATTACATCAGAAGATTCTAGGACTAACATATACAATGTGTGCCCTGACTGACTGTCTGAGTGCTTGTATGACTTCTTCCCCTAAAGGTCGCAAAATATAGGTCATGGTGTTCTAATTTCAGTTTTCCACGGACGTTTGCCAAGGTCGTCTCAGAATGTTACATAAGAAGATCCTAGGACTAACAAATACAATGTGTGCAAATTTCTGGGTGCTCGAAATACTGTTTTCAGTCTGTAGCTCACAAAAATAGGTTTTAACCTAATTATAGGTTTTCCCAAGGAGATTTGACTAGGACCTCCAAGGATGATGCGTTGGAAGATTCTAGGCCTAACAGATACAATTTGTGCCCGTCTGACATTCAGGGTGCTCAAACTCAGGTTTTTGGCCCGTAGGTCACAAAATATAGGTCATGATGATCTCATTTTAGGTTTCCAAGGAGATTTGCCTAGAACCTCCAGGGATTTTGTGTATAAAGATTATAGACCAAACAGATATGATTTGTCGCCATCTGACATTCAAGGTGTTCATACGACATCTTTTTCCCAAAGGTCGCAGAATATAGGTCAGAGTGACCTAATTTCAGGTTTCCAAGGACATTTGCCTTGGACCACCCTAAATGTCACGTTGTAGGATTCTAGGCCGAATGAATACAGTTTGTCTCCCATTTGACTGTCTGGGTACTCAAAATCATGTTTTTAGATCTTAAAATTTAGATCACCATGACGTATTTTCAGGTTTCAAAAGACATTTGCCTAGGACCTCGCTAAATGTCAGGTTGGAGGATTCTAGGCCTAATAGATACAATTTGTGCCCCGTCTGACTATCTGGATGCTCATATGACATCTTTTCTTATCTTTTATATGACATCTTTTTCCCAAAGGTCGCAAAATATAGGTCACAGTCACCTAGTTTCAGATTTCCAAGGACATTTGCCTAGGATCTCCCTAAATGTAAGGTTGAAGGATTCTAGGCCAAATGGATACAATTTGTGCCCCATGGATCTGACTTTCTTGGTGCTAAAAATCATGTTTTCAGCCCGTAGGTCACAAAATATAGGTCACCATGACCTAATTTCTGGTTTAGAAAGAGATTTAACCAGGACTTCCCTGGATGTACAGTTAGAAGTTTCTAGGTCTAACGGTTATGATTTGTGCTCTGTGAACGGGCGGACGGCCGGACAACCGGACTGACGCCGGACAAAGGGTGATCGCTATATATCGCGGAGAGATTCGTGAAAATCATCAGTTTGCCGGTAAGTTATTCAGGCGACACTAAAAGTTAAAGGATGGAAGGAGGGACAGACGGACGGACCGAGCATATAAAAATTGTTGAAACAGGGATCGACATGTGCAGAATAATAGTACTCACTTGGAGGACCAGTAAAATCCCTGACAAAGTAAAGGCCAAGCTTTGACAATACATTTTCAACTAACACAATAATAATTACGATTTACATATAGGACACACACACAGTATCTTGTAAGATATCATATCATAACATGTTATTACAAGAGATCGTTAAATAAATACATCGTCTATTATTGAATTTGTTGATTAGGTTATCTTTGCATAACTGGCATTTTTTCCTTCCAATCGTCTTATTCAATTTTTTATTAATAATTTTTCAATAATTCTATATATATATATATATATATATATATATATATATGTATATATATATGCCCTTACTGATAAACTATGAAATATTAAACTATCCAAAAAGTGACAGCAAAATTAGATTTACCCACAGCATCTATTATGAATATTTATATTGTAAAACGCTACTTGGTTAAAAACAAAATGGCGAAATCAGTGTCAACATTTTTCGCGTTTCTTAAATAATAGGGGTACCTTTAAATGGAAAAAGTAGGTAAACAGATTTTAAGACCCACACTGAGATTATTTGTATGTATTTGAATTTCAGTATTAAGCTTGTTGTGGTTTTGTTTTCACAGCAAAATGACCCTGAAGCGACTTGGTTTCAATCAGTTTACACTCAATGCACTCAAAAACACTCATGAGATGGTTGAAGGTAAAAGCTTGCTGACTGATTATATTGTCTGGGTAAACTCAGGCCGAAGGCTGCAGTCTGTTAAGTGCAAAACAAACAGGTACTCTTTAACTCATTTGTAGGCCTTCCGAAGGCGATTAGATTCGTTAATGTTAAGATACATCACAAATTATTACTTAATTTCTGTTTTAATTCTCACTATTATTGTGGTACTATGTCTTTTTTACACTCAGCACTATATCTTATATATATTATATTCCCCGCAAGGCAAATTTCTGCCCCCTGAGATCTGAGCATCATTAGGCAATAATAAATAAATAAAATGTTAGCAGTATTTGCAGTTCAGTTCAATTTGACTGGTGACTCACTCGGTAAGCCACGTAAGTAAAAGCATGCAATTAGATTCTGAGATTAGAGCTTATATTATAAGAAAAATACCCACAGAATTTATGCCAATTTCGAGTATGTATTTTAAAAAAGTTCGAAATTGTGTGGGGGGATTCCCCCTCCTCCCTCGGGGCTACGCCCCCTCGTTATGCTTTGCTCTGACAAAGCATTTACTGCCTCCCCTCAGCCTTTGCTCAGGCTAAGGACCTGCAAGTACACTTGCCCGTGCATATCAGAAGTCAGAATCCAAAGAGGTTCAGGAAGGTAGAACGTTCTGTATGTACATTGCATAATTATTAGGTCGTGGGCGTACAGGTTACGACAACGGAACCGTGTAAAGTCATGTCCTGGCATGACTTATGTGCAGATATCTTAGTCACGATCATGAACACGGGAGGTATGCGCCGTTCTTCTTACTCGCCGAAATTGCAAATGTGAATGGATGTGAGTGGATGGCCTAAATAGTTTTGTTTATATATATATATATATATATATATATATATATATATATATACACAGAAAGTGTATATATATATATATATATATATATATATATATATATATATATATATATTTACAGAGCGTTTACAGTACATATATGGATATGAGTATTTTGATATATGTATATCACAACAATAGCTGCGTTGGGAGAGAAAATGGTTTCCCTGGTACATGTTCCCCCTTTTTCCCCCCTGTTATTTTACCCATATATATATATATATATATATATATATATATATATATTATTATTATTATTATTATTATAACTATATATTATTACTTAATATATTTTCACCTATAAGAATTTATTTTTTTTTAAATTATTTATTTCATCTTCAAGTTTATAATCAAATACCATTTTCAATTGAAAATTAATTACAGGTACAGAGAGGACGGTATGAGGCCCCCCCCCCCCTCCCATCTTAAGAACATTTTTAATATGCGATGTAAAGAGGATATTTTGAGGCACCTTTTAAAAATTGAGGATGACCTGTTCCTCAACTACTGTTCTCTTAAATGTCTTTGCATGACGTTGTCAAATTTCAGAGGGTGGGAGTTCATGTGTGGCCGGCCATAATATTATATTTCTTCAAAATTTGGGTATTAACTGGAAAGTCCAAACATTCAATTGTTTGTTACATGTTGATATCTATATGGTGATAGCTTTATAACTTACAAACTTTATAACTTACAAAGTATCATCGTTTCAATGTATTCTTCGTGCACATGGTAATATAATTGATATTTTCAAGTCGCATGTTAAACTCTTTTTTACCAGCTTCAATTGTCTAGGCAGCGAACAGGACTCAACAGAGGACAGACAGGTCGTGAGTTCGAGTGTAAGCCGAGGGGCCGCGTGATCAGGAAAGACTCCCTCCCCAGTATAGGAACATTTGGATGCTATCTTAATCACAGGGCTCTTCATTAATATCCTCAACTTATGAATTAAAATGTAAAATCTGTGGATAAATGACTAATTTAACTGCTAGGGAAAAAATATCTAAAAAATAAAATTAATTACGAATAATTTAGAAAAGAAATAGATAAAATGAGAGATATTACAAGTCAACGGGGGATCCGACACTGGACTTTTGGCTTGTTGCCTCCATGCACCGGGGGGGGGGGGGGTATATACATGCGCTCGTCCCTGTATTCGTGCGTGTGTTTGTTCACAACATATTCATGCAATTGTGAACGGGATCCCATGAAATTTTTCAGGGTATTTCGGGCATGAGCTTATGAAAATGATTTGATTTTGGTCTGGATCCGGTACATGATCCGGTTTCAGGAACGTCATAAAACGTCTTCACTTATGCACGAATGAACCTGGAAATAAGGGCCGAGTAAGTGATAGCAAACACGGGTTTGAGACCATCCAACACTATATAGGTACCCCCCCCCCCCCTTCCCGAACATGGCAGAGGCTTGCATTCATTAAAATGCAGTTTTTCACTAGTATCATGAAACTGCATTTTTTAGAAACGCATTTTTAACTTCCTATGTCCATAGCCTAGTCATTGCACAAACTCTCGTGAATTTATTGTTTGGTTCCTATAAGTGAATAACCTCCACAAGAAGGGGCCAAAGAGCGTTCGTTTCTTCCTCACGAACACAAATTAATCTTGTTATTTTCATACTTAACACCAAATTCTGCTACTGTTCTGCAACAGCAAACAAAAATATAGACTGGTGGAAAAAAGTACCGGCTAAGAAACATATGGGTTTGCCCGGCAGCGCTGTATCTGTCAAGCCGCCTGTCAGAATAGTTTAGCGTTTCATTGACATTGTGCGTCAAAAGTCACATGCAGGGCCATGGTTTTGCACCCGAAATATTTCCTCATCTTTTTTTATATACAGAAAACACATACACATGCAGGGTAGGCAGTCAGTTCAGCAGGAGTTGTTCATCTATAAACAAAGCTCCATTCCAAACAATTAATAACTTCCATTTTGTTAGTCCTTGCTTACGTCTTATTACACATTCCATTACTGTCAAAACAGATATTAACTTAAGACTTCATGTTTATGAAATTGTATGCACAATTCTTAAACTGAATATGCAGTTAGCATCATTATATGCAGTTAGCATAGTGTATTTACTGCCTCTCTCTGTCATATATACAGGTATATCAACTAATACTTACCAATCAGAGCTGGTAGCCCAAAAGGTCTTGTCCATTAAGCGCTGATTACCCGCCTCAACTTTAACGTTCGGTGTAATATTCAGTTGGTGTACCCTAGATATTGTCACAGTCCATTTGTTGACAGAGTTTCATTGAAATTTCTTCAGGAGTGAGGGAGCACTGAACCTGAACAGAAACACTGCAACCCGACTCCATCACAAACAAAGCTGGCCCGTGACCTTTACCTAAATATAAAGGGGCTATTTATCACTTCCCATACAATACACAAAACACAAATATAAACACATAGGAGCGATAGGTAGTTGACTGAAGATTGAATGATACAAGAAACCTGGGCCATGTACGGAAACTGACGTGTTGTGTTCAGCAAGTGTTACTTGCGAGCCAAGAAATTAATCAATGAAAACATCCTGCACTGGTCTGTCCTTGACTTTATAACCCGACATTTACCATTTTCTAATAAGAAATATGTTTGCCTATTTTTTCAAATATTGCAGCACGAAAGAAACATAAACATGTATATACCTGGTTAATTCATATAACTTGATGGTGTAAGCCATGTCTATAATTAATACGGAGTTGTTTTTTTTTCCTACACAACGGTTTACCTGCTTCCGCTCTGATTTGCTTCTCAAAATTTGTACATTCTTATTGTCGGTGTCTTCTTCAAGTTTTGTTTTCTTTTGCGGTATTATTTCCCATTTAGCTGCACAATTAATATTTTTTATATTATCCCCACAGGTTCCCCCAATTCGCATGTCACGCTTTTCAGGAGGCGTCCCGCTGATTTCCCTTTATTTTAAGCCGTTAAGACCATGGCCAGACATTATACCCTGCCCGAGCCCTGAGTTTTATTGTGTGTGCAATACGCCGTCTCGTGGCCCTACTATAATCCCTATTGACGACCTATTTTCATTATAAAACCTCTAAAAGAAATTTCTCTCTCTAAAAAGGAAGTGGTGGTTTTCAATTCAAACGCTAAGCAAAAACTAAAGACACCGCTTTCAATGCGAGGGCTTTTCATTATGGTCAAAACTCGGAATCGAAACCTGTTGTACGACCACCGTTTGAAATAATTAAGGCCCCGCTTGACAAGCGGTGCCCTATAGTGATCACCGGTTAGTCCTGCCGTCCTTCTGTCAGCAATTCTTTCACGCGCGATAACTCATCAACAACATTCTTCAGCTTTCCCAAATCAACAGAGATGATTGATACATACGAGGGCTTCAGATCTATTGAATAACAGACCAGTCAGAAGTCTAATATGGCCGCCACAGCCCAATCGCTGATTTTTTTTTTCGCACGCCATAAATCAACAAAAACATTTTTTTTCAGTCTCAAATTCACATAGATGATTGGTACATATGAGGGCTACAGACCTTTTAAATTACAGACCTGTCGGAATTCCAATATTAGCCGCCACAGCCCAATCTCTTTTTTTTCTTTCGCGCGCTATAACTCAACAGCATATTTCAAAATCCTAATTCACAAGGATGATTGGTAAATAAAAGGGCTACAGACTAGGGCCCTGCGCGGGCTGAAAAATTAAACCCGCACCCGCCCCGCATCATGCCCTGTCAGCCCGCAGCCCGCCCCGCAATCAAAAAAATAAATTCAGCCCGCCCCGCCCCGCAGTTACTTTGATTCTTTCAGCCCGCACCCGCCCCGCAAAATGTTCTTTCAGCCCGCACCCGCCCCGCCCCGCGGTTTTCGAAACCAAAGGTTTACATATCAAAATATTTTACAGCACATGTATAAGACACGCTTATTATTAATATAGATAAAATGTTTGCTGATTGGAATGAAAAATTTATTTGAATACGTTTTTGCAATAATTCAAACCATAATTCATGAAATATTTTTTAAAGACATGTTTGATAGGTTAGATGGATTTAATATATAGATAATAATTTAACACACCTTAAATATGTTTTCATATTTTACAGGGGTAATAAACAAACCTTTGGTTTATTGTGTCTGTTTCTATACTTAAATATATAAAAAAAGTAAAGAAAAAAATTAGACTTCTTCAAAGTATTTGTACCCAAAGTGACCCTTTAGAATAGTATTGGCTATTCACAAGCCATCAAACTAACGATATGTGTTGCTGGTAAAATTTTTATAGTCATAATCTGCTAATTAACTGAAACTGAGACTAATCAGGTCAAGGGAGTAAAAATGTCTGATGTTGGCTTTCAGTTCAGGATGTTCAGGTTCAGGTCAAAACCCGCCCCGCGCAGGGCCCTACTACAGACCTGTTTAATAACACACCTGCACGAATTCCAATTAGGCTGCCACAGCCCAATCGTTGATTTTCTTTCACGCGCGTTAACTCAACAACAATATACTTTAAGCTTTCCACAGCCCAATCGCTGATTTTTTTCGCGTGCAATAACTCAACAACAAAGTTCAACTTCAACAAACCTATGTTAGGTACAGTTCATGCATGCATTTATGATTTTCGTTCCATTTGCAGAGACTTTTGTAGTGTGGTATTGACGGGTGTAGTTTCATATACGATAAATAATCAGAAGTTAAACACACACACAAACACCAGCACACACAAATATAGTGTATATTAGGGGCGGATTAAGGGATTGTTCGAAATAAACCACTCACGGTGAAACGTTTCATTTCTGAAGAACTATACGGGCCAATTTTGTTCAAATTTTGCATGCTGATAGCCTATGTGCGTATTAAAATGAGGCATTTTAATTTTGTGATCCCATGGTGAACTATTGTTTAAGGTCTTTAAAATGCTTAGACAGTCTGATGTTTTTGTCGTATAGCTCCCAAAATATCGGACTCGGTGACCTAACTTTTGTCTTTCCATGGAGATTCAGGATTTTCTGCATATTATGCAGTCTTCCAGGTCTAATGGTTTCAATCTATGCCGTGCTAATGAACGACCACCGATCAGACAGCCGTACTGGAGCATGACAGACAGACCCATCACTGCAGCTGAATAACTAGAGGTCAGCAGAGCTAAAATTCTTTACAGGACTTCTTCTACAACATCTGAGGCCTCACCTTGACCCTTAGTTTCAAGGTGTTTCTCACTCACACCTTACAACACGTATGAAGAATAAACAGGCCTACAGTTTGGTGCCTGGATGCAGACTTAAGAGACTTAAGAGCTTATACCTCATATAAATTTAGACCTTGACGGTAAATGTCCATTGAAATGCTCATTAACGTTACAAGAAACATAATTTAATATACATTTTATATATACATGTACTCTATAAAATGGGTTGTTGACTATTCAGCTTCCCATCAATCATATAAGTGGTTGTATGCAGCGTTAAATATTTTACACCACACCATTATTCATGAACGTGCGATGTATTCCGGGACAGAGGAACACGAAATTCTAATAAAAGACTTTTTTCTCACAAGTCAGGCCATGCTAAGAATGTACTCATAATTTTCACAGAGGTAACGTTTGCCGGAGAAGAACACGTCATATGCCAACAAAAATATATACCTACTTATATCGGAGAAATGTTACTCAACCGCAAACCATATATGTATGATCTGCATGTATGAAGCATAATTGGAAAATTGCCAAACGCGACCATATATTACAATTTTATCTCACTTGAGACAAATAAATATATAAAGGGACACTCTCGGGGACTGTTTAATAGTTCATCATATCATCGTCTTACTTGCCATGGTCTTTACATTTTTGGTTGAACTCATATCCTACCACTATAGCCTATCGTAGACCTAATAAAAAGGCTATTATTGAACTAAAAAGCTGACTTTCAACTTTGTTAAAATTTTCCCGAGTAGGTATGAATATTTCTGTCAAACACAATATGACAAATGACCAAAAAGCAAAGCATCCCACGGGGGAGTAATTAGACTGCATGTATACTAAACTTTAAGCCCGGTCTGGTGACCTTGTGACCTAAAAATCAAAAGATCTTCCACTTAACAGGTGACTTATATATGAATGATGTAAGGTTTGGGATGAAACCTTTGGCTTTAAAACGTGAGCTCAATTTTTTTTTTCCAAGGACAAGGGTTGTGACCTTGACCTTTAACCTTATAATCAGTAGGGCTCTTCCCCTTGGACCATATAATCTCAAAATCAAAGGGTTCTTCTCTTAATGGTAGGTGCCCAATATTTGAAATCTGGAACATTTTGCATTTATGTTGTGGCTTAAAGAGGCCAAAACCTCTTTTCAAGGAGAGGATTCTATGACCTTGGAACTTAAAATCGATGTAAAATGATACCACAAGCCATTTTTTTTTTACCAATGGAATGATGGATGGAAGAACAGATGCATAAGTGGAAATAGTATTATATACCTTTGTACAACTAGGGGCCTGGACAGCTGAGAGGTAAAACGCACGGCCTTCTCGCTGGTGACCAGGGTTCAATCCAAAGTGCTGCCATGAGAAAGGGTTGTAGTGGCCCATCCAAGGTCGTCGGTTCTCTCCGGCATCCTCCACCTCTCTCACTACGATCATCAACTCTATCGGTATCTTCTACTTTCATCTTAAATATTTAACTGTAAAACTGACTCAGTCTGTCAAACTTTGTTGTTGCTGAGGGAGCCAGTGCGGGCTGGATGCTCCGGAGACCTGTGACTGACTCGAGTGCCGAATTCACTTTCAGTCAGTCACCTTTGTACAACTTTGTTGAAAAGAGATGATTATCCAAGTATCAATTAACATATTATTACACCTTCATGAAGCTTGTCATTCTGGTCATGGAGAAAATTAAATTCACTCTATTATCTTAGACTTGTAAGAAGGCCTACATGCCTTATGCGAACCTGTGCAATGGGATAAACAACAGGTATAATGCTTCAATGCTGGACCGTTACGTTTCATGTGCGACATGTATATGTACAATGCACGCACTGAATAATTTGAACCCGAGTGCATACACCAATGGCGCCAACTGTCTGCTTTATGAGAAATCTTTCCAAGAAGAATGTACATGCCAAATTTCAGACCAATATCTTAACCCACTCCTGGGACATGAGCATGACCCAAAGCATATGCACGGAGAAACTACTGCAGATGGCGCCACCAGTCTTGAACACAACATGGAGGAGTCCAAGATCATTGGACATACAATTTCAGGCCAATACTGCAAAACACTTTTGAGAAAAGGGCATTAATGTATTCATAGAAAACATGAATGTAAGGAGCGTCACCAGTCCGGTTTACAAGAAAACTTCCAAAGATGGATGAACATGCCAAATTTCAGACCAATACCTCTACCCACTCCTGAGATATGAGCAATTTCAACCAAAGCACATCAGGAAAACACAATTGTAGATGGCACCATCAGTCTTGAGGACCTGGTGGAGGATTCCAAGATATATGTATATGCACAATTTCATGTTAATATTGCCATTCACTCCTGAGGAAAGGGCATTAATTTATTATACGAAAACGGTTAGATAAGTTAGGCCATCTGTCTGCTTTCCAAGAAAACTTTCCAAGATTGATGAACAAGCCAAATTGAAGAAATTTCAAATTTCAAGGTCCCTACATGAAATAAGTTTAAAATAAACAGACTTGCATAGACTTGTTTAAAAAATACAATAAACTTACCATGAAAACACCACACCAAGCCGTTATAGTAATCAGACTGCAGCACACAGGCGTCTTCCAATCCTGTAACTGTGCCAAATCTATTTATACAGCTGACATAATCTTGGCCATTGGCAAACATTCCAGGCACTTGCAAATCTTGGCAATCTGCCAATGTAAAACCAAGTTCTGCTATCTGTACACAGAAGTGGTCCCTACTTGAAATACATTTGAAATAAATTTTCCCCCCAAAAAAATGCTATTCAGCTCACTTTTTTATAAAAAGAAATTATAAATACATGAACAAATATTAAAGATGCATACTGAATGCAAAACTATGACACAGATACATCTTTCTGATGGTAAATTCTTCATTTAAGTTGAGTGTGGATATCAATTATCTATAATCCATGTACAGCTATCTTTATATAGCCACAGACAGCTGTACACCCTTGAATGGTAACACCTACCTAGTATGATGACTAATTTAATTAATAAATCTTTAATTTTTAAAAGCTTTTGAAAAAACGTTCTTGTCAATATTAACCATAGATAACCTGAAAACTAAATGTCTTGTGGCATGAGGTAATATATGTTGATAAACTGGTGCCACCCTAGATGTAACACAGCTGACATATATGGTAAAATGATTCAATTCAATCTCCATAATTTTTCAAAATATCATTTATGTGGAACCATTAAAGTCAATTATTTAAAGAATTATTATGGGGACTATTCTTGAAAAAAATCAAACAAATTGGCTTCAATGGCATCATTTGATAAAAATTTTGCAGGTTTTAAACTCATATATATATATATATATATATATATATATATATATATATATATATATATATATATATATATATATATACAGCAAACTGGCCAAAAATTACTGAACCAAAACCATTTGAACAACTTGAATTATCAACATCTGAGGATCATTAATGTTAGCGATTTAAGAATTTGGCCCAATAGTTTTTAAGGAAAAGATCTTTGTAGCCACCTAGCTAATATGGGGTGTTATGGCATATGACTTAATTCAGCTTTCCATAACTTGGCCAAAATTCATTGAAAAGAGACCATTTGAACAAACTTTTGAAAGAATTCCCTTAGGATCATTTCTCTTAGATATTAAACAATTTGGCAACATGGTTTCAGAGAAGAAGTTTGTTGTAGCCCTCAGTATGATATAGGCACCAATGACCCCCGTAAAAAAGGCCGATGCAGGTGGCGCCACCAATACCTCAATTTTAGATATGATTCAGACAAACATTAGCTTAACATTAGCTTAAAATTTGGTGATGATAGCTATAGCTGTTTCTGAGACTGTAATATTTGTATGCTTTTTTGGACAGATGTCTAAGTTCAACTTCCTGTCACTCAACCAAAAAACACCTAACTGGAACCATTTGAACAAATTTGAGAGAGATTGATTTTGGGATTATTTCTGTGAAATATTGGACAATTTGGCTGGACCCCCTCCTGTAAGAAAAAAGAAAGTTTTCTGTAAAACTTTCTTTTTGCGATCACAATCACTAAATTTTTACGTTTCAAAACCATCTTATTTACAACATTACATAAACTTCTCGATAAGCAATCAGCAAGTACATTGTCTTTCCCTTAATGTGTCTGATTTCAAGATTATAATCTTGTATAAACAAACTCCATCTCAACAATCTTTGATTTTAACTTGTTCATGAACGTGAGGGGATTGTGCTTGAGGACTGGGATTGAACTTAAGACAATGATAGGCTTGACTGATGAAGTAACATAAACTTAAAAATGTTGCCATGCAAAATTAAAGCCAAATATTCTTTTTCAATAGTGGAGTAGTTTGTCTGGTTTGCATTTAACTTTCTTGAGAAATAACAAATTGGATGAACTTAGCCATCACTGCCTTCTTGTAACAACACAGCACTAGCAGCAGTATCACTTACATCTACAGCTAACTTAAAAGTTACAGAAAAGTCTGGAGCTGCTTAAACTGGTGAACGTTGCAGAATTGCTTTCAAATTCTGAAATGCATTTTCACACTGATCATTCCATAAAAACTTTTGTTTCTTCTTTAACAAATTAGTTAAAAGTTAAGCTACAGCAGAAAAATTTGGACAAAACTTTCAGTAGTATCAAACCATACCAAGAAAATGCATTCTATGCTTTTTGTTTTTTCTGGTCTAGGAAATGCATAAATAGCACTTATTTTAGCATCAACAGGTTTTTTACTTGACCCTGCCCTACAATATGACCCAAAATGTTATTTGTGCATGTCAAAACTCAGATTTGACTAAGTTGATGGTCAGACGTGCTTCGCCAAGTCTTTCGAAGAAGTCGCATAGAATTTGCAGATGTTTTTCCCAGGTATTGCTGTACACGACGAGGTCGTCAATATATGCGTCGCAGCCCTGAATGTCTATGACAACCATAGGGATGAGGCGCTGGAACATGGCTGGCTAGTTCTTCATGCCAAATGGCATAACTTTATACCGGTACAGTCCTTGCGGCGTCACAAATGCGGACACTTCTTTCGCTCAGCGTAACTTGCCAGAATCCTTTTAACAAGTCAAACTTGGAAACATATCTGGAGCTACCAACTCTATCAATACAATCATCGATCCTTGGAATCGGGAACGTGTCAGTCTTGGTGACAAAGTTCAGTTTTCGATAATCTGTGCACATACGGTAGCTTCCATCAGGTTTGGGCACAAAAATACATGATGAACTCCAGTTTCTGTTACTAGGTTCAATAAAATCATTGTTCAGCAAATATTGAACCTCGTCTTGTAGGAACTTTTGCTTTGCTGGATTCAGTCTATAAGGATGCTGCTTGACTGCGCTTGCCTCGCCAAATTCGACGTCATGGCACAATATGTTTGTTCGCGTTGGAATGGCACTAAAGAAATGTTCATAATTCTGCAGCAGGTTCTTAAGGTCTTGTTGTTTTTGTGCGGTAAGGTGTTACTTGGCATCCATGTTGTTAAGCACGTCTGAGTTTTTAAGTGGTACTATTCCACACTAAATGTCGACATCACACTTACAATCAGTATCTACTTTAACTGAGTAAGGGTCAGTGTTTACACAATTAACAGCAGTAACATTTTGTACAACATCTGATGTGCTATTTCTGTCATAATATGGTTTCAACATGTTAACATGGCACAGTTGTTTCTTCTTACGTCTATCTGGTGTCAACAGTATGTAATTTAAATCACTGACTTTCTTGTCAACAATGTAAGGACCAAAATACCTAGCTTGCAGAGGTCTGCCAGGGATGGAAAGTAAGGCAAGGACCTTTTCACCAGGCTCGAATGTCCTACTTACAGTGTGCTTGTCATACTCTGTTTTCATTTTACTTTGTGCAGATTTTAGATTTGACTTTGCAATCTCACAAGCATTGTGCAGTTTAGTGCGAAAGTCTGAGACATACTGCAATAAACTAAGAGAATATTGGATTTTCACACAAAATTTTCTCTTTAAGCATTTTCAATGGACCTCGAACTGAGTGTCCGAAAACTAGTTCAAAAGGACTGAAACCCGAGGACTCTTGAAATGATTCTCTGACAGCAAACAGCAATAAGTGGATTCCTTCATCCCAGTCTTTCTGTGTTGCATAACAGTAGATCCTAATCATGTTTTTTAATGTCTGGTGGAAACGCTCGAGGGCGCCCTGATTTTCAGGATGGTATGGCGAAGAGCTGTACTGTTTTATACCTAGCTCAAGCATAACTTGCTGGAATTAGCCAGACATAAAATTGTAAAAGTCAGAGCCTTGACAACACTTTGGACATTAATTTGCGCAATGGTATAGCCTGAGGGAACCTGGTAGATGCGCACACAATTTTCAGCAAGTATTCAAATCCAGATTTTGTTTTGGGCAGTGGTCCAACACAATCAACAATATTTCTACTAAATTGTTCCTCGAAAACAGGACTAGGCCTAAGTTGGGCCTTAGGAGGATTCTGATTGGGCTTGCCTACCATCTGGCATGTGTGGCATGATTTACAGTATTGTATAACATCTGTCCTTAAAATTAGGCCAATAAAAGTGTGTACTTACTTTCTGATAAGTTTTATTTATACCTAAATGGTCAGACAAAGGAGCCTCATGTGCCATGCTTAGAGTTACATTGAGATAGCTTTTGGGCACTACTATTTGAAGTTTGATGGCCCACTCATCATCAGCGCATACATTAGGTGGTCGCCATTTACGCACTCTATTTTTAACATAGAAACAAACTGGGGTTTGTAACAGTTCATCTTTAGCAACTGTCCTGGGAAACAAACATGAAATATCAGGGTCCTAATGCTGTTCCGCGACAAGTTCTGACCTCGAAAATGCTGCATCTTATATGGACGAGTCGTTAGACGAGTCACTAGTGACTCCCAGAGTGTTATTATCTGGACCATTACCCTCATGTGTGTTTTTATTGGCCATAGAAATAGTTACAGCGCATGAAGGATACAAACTAGGAATTTCCTGATTTTCAGGATCATTGTCCTGATCAAGTGACGGCTTTTCTGTCACTCTTGGTACAGGCTGTACTTTTTCACCTGCAACATTATTGCCTAGTAGCAAATGAATTCCCTTAAAGGGTAAAGAAGTATTTATGCCCACAGTAATATTCCCAGAAATCAAATCTGACTTTAAAAGTACACTGTGAAGCGGAACTGATGCGTGCTTGTCTGAAAACACACTATTAACGAGTGCATGTGCACCAGTAAAGACCAATTAGAAAATGGCAAAGTGTTTGTTAACATGAGTGTTTGGCCTTAACCAGTGTCCTCAAAATTCTAATAGAGGTATAATCTGAAAAATCTCTTAAAAGTGATACAAAACCATCATGTATGAATGGCTCAAATAACTCCATTTCAGAGTCAGCAGGGGAATCTACTACCTCAATTTCATCAAACAAAGAGCCGACACTGACAGTGTCAGTCATAATCTCTTTTTCCGAGTCACTAAAGCAATCTATATCTTTATTAAAATCAAACTCCTCATTGGAGTCAAGAAAGGAATTTTTCTCAGCAGAAACAAACTTCTGTTTGTCATAAGAGGACATGGCCTCATTTGAAATACTCTCGCATGAGTCATGAAAGGACCTAGCCTTATTAAATTACTCGCAGGAATCAAATGAGGTTTTTACCCCGCCAGCTACGGATTCTTCTCTGGAGTCAGACGGCACGTTGGCCTCCGTAGCATCAAACTCTTTTTAGCAAACCTGTGAGCTTATGCGATGGTGAGGCGTCGAGCGTCGTTCGTCGGCTGTCGTGCGTCGTCTGTACGTTAACCATAGCTATCTCAAAAACGGCAGGAGCTAGCATCACCAAATTTTTTGCAAATAATCAGTCATCTTAAAAACTCTATCGGATTTTGTTTATTTTTTCTAACTGCATTTTCTTAGATTTTATAGGGAAAAAGCTAAAAAAGCTTTAAAAATCTTCTCCTCCGAAACTTTCCAGCCAAATTGTCCAATATTTCACAAAAATGATCCCTGGAACAATCTCTCTCAAGTTTGTTAGAATGGTTCCAGTTCGGAGATTTTAGGCCGAGTTAAAGGAGGTTGAACTGTGTCTTCTGTCCAAAAAAGCATATTAAAATTTCCATCTCAGAAACGGCTGGAGCTATCATCACCAAATGTTATGCCAATGTTGGTCACATAGGTCATATCTGAAATTGAGGTATTGGTGGCGCCACCTGCATCGGCCATTTTTGTACGGGGTCACCAGTGCCTGTATCACACTGAGGGCTACAAAAAACTTCTTCTCTGAAACCATATGGCCAAAATGTTTAATATCGCACAGAAATGATCCTAGGGTAGTGCTTTCTGAAGTTATATATAAACTTATTTATTTTACATGGATTGTACAAATAGTTATTATAACTCATCGTGGCACTCTCCATGGTTCCGATGATGGCGTTCGGTAGTCTGCAGAGGTGGAGGAAACCGGAGTACCCGGAGAAAACCACCGGCCTTGGACGGGCGACTACAACCCACTCTCATAGCCACGCAGGGGATCGAACCCGGGTCGCCAGCGGAGATAGCCAAGCGTTTTACCACTCAGCTGTCCAGGCCCCTGGACCTTCAAATGGTCTCTTTTCAGTGACTTTTGGCTAAGTTATGGGAAGCTGAATTAAATAATATGCCATAACAGTCCATTTCAGCTCAGTGGCTACAAAGATCTTTTCAAAAACCACTGGGCCTAATTTTTAAATCTCACACATAAATTATCCTCAGATGTTGATAATTCAAGTATGTTCAAATGGTTTTGGTTCAGTGCTTTTTGGCTGAGTTACGGGAAGCTGAATTAAGCCAGTTTGCTGTATCTTCCTATATGAGTTATAAACCTGCAAAACGACTGATAGCACTAAAGTCAGTTTGTTAAATATTTTACAAGAATAATCCCTACAATAATTCTTATAATAATTTTCATTAATAGTTCAACATAAATGATTTTTGGCTGAATTATGGAGATTGAATTGAGTCATTTTACCATATATGTTAGCTGTGTGATGCTGTTACATTAGCCTGGCACCAGTTTATCAGCTTTATTACATCATGCAAATAGACATTTAGATTTCAGGTTATCTTTGGTTATTACCGACGAGAAAGTTCTTAAAAAAATTTAGATTTATGATTTAAGCTATTCCTCATACCAGGCAGTGTTACAATCATGGATATTCAGCCCTCTATGGCTATATAAAGACAACTGTACATGGAATATAAATTATTGGTATCCCTACTCAACTTAATTCAAGAATTTGCCGTCAATGAGATATATCTGTTTTTTTTAATTTTGCATTCAGTAAGCATCTGTAATTATTTTACATGTATTCCTGATTTCTTTTTTTTTATTATAAAAAGTCAGCTAAAAAGCATTTTGTATTGGGAAGATTAATTTCAAAGTTATTTCAAGTAGGGACCACTTTTGTGTACAGATGGAAGCACTTGGTTTACCATTGGCAGATTGCCAGTGCCTTGATGTTGGCCATTAGCAAAGATGATGTCAGCACTATAAATAGTTTTGGCACAGTGCCAGGATTGGAAGAAGTGCAGCCAAGTATAGGTCAAGGGTTCACTCAGTGCAGTAGCTGCATTCTATTTATAGCTTTGGCAGACTGCTCACTGCATCAGATTTGGCACCAAAGTTCAGCCTGGATCTATTTATAGCTTTGGCAGACTGCCGACTGTGTCAGATTATGCAACAGGTCAAGAGTTCACTCAGTACAGCCAGGTACAGGTCAAAAGTTCACTCAGTCTAGCCAGCTGCAGGTCAAGAGTTTACTCAGTGCAGTAGCTTGAGGCAGCAATTTGTCACAGTTTACTCGGGGGCAACTGCCTTACTCCCCTAAGCCTCGTCAGCCTTGTGCATCAAACTCTGGGGAAGTTTGAGGTATTGGCCTGATATTTTGACTTGTCTATGCCCCTTGCTACTCAATCCATGCCTCACTTTACCCGTCCCACTCTGATTTTGGCGGATACACGTAGTCGCTTGTTGACTACCCGTATTCTAGTTTTTGTGTTGTGTGCACCCATGCCAGAATTTCAGCAGTGATGTTTGTTTAATTGTTTCTTGTTCTAAGTGTTTAGTACTTGCTTTGTTCATATACATGTTACACATATTCTTGAAAAGTAATGGTCCAGCATTGAAGCATTATAACTAGTGTAATCTCATTGCACAGGTTTGCATTAGGCCTGTAGGCCTTGTTTAGAGTCAATAAAAGAGTTGTACCCCTTATTTACATGAAAAGAGCCTGGCTATTGTACTATGCCATGCATAGTTTTTGAAACAAAACCAGAAGGTTTGCTCTTTGGTTTATTTGCAAGTTTCCAGCAGTCAGATATTAGATGACCTTCCTCTTTGCAGTAATTACAGATTTTCTTCAATTTCATTGAACTATCGGGGACTACTAGTACTGGGTGACTGCGCCTTAAACTTCTTTTGACCATACTGATTTACATTCTTGTTTGTGAATGTCTGGTTTGATTTGATAGTAAAGGACATGTTGTGTGTAAATAAATAATCATCAGCTAATTGAGCAGCAATATCAAGTGTTTCAGGACTTTTCTCATCAAGAAAAGTTTTAACATCTGCGTTAATGCAGCGCTTAAATTCTTAAAGCAAAATCAACCGGCGCAAATTGTCATAATCTTTCATTACATTTTTAGAACTACACCAGCGATCAAACAACTGCTCTTTAGTCCTAGCAAATTCTATATAGGTCTGTTCTTTGCGTTTTTCCCAATTTCTGAATTTCTGGCAGTAAGCCTCCGAAACTAACTCATGACCTTTTAGGATTAACCGTTTAACCAGGTCATAGTCAGCACCGGCTTCTACTGAAAGCTCTGTATAAATTCCTCTGGCCTTGCCAGTCAATACACTTTGTAACAGCATAGTCCAATTTTCCTTAGGCCATTTTAAATTTATACCTATCTTCTCAAAGTGTAAGAAATATTTATCAACCTCTTTTTCTTGAAGGTGGGACAAGTCTAATGTGTTTAGTAACATCTAAACTGTGAGTTGGGGCAGCATGTAGGCCATGTTCTAATTTAAGTCTTTCTAACTCCAGTTCTTTTAACTCAATTTCTTTTTCTTTTTCTAGTCTTTCTCTTTCTGATCTTTCATGCATTTTTAACTTTCTTAATTATAACTGGATGGCAAGGCTGTAATCTTAAACCTTTGCTAACTAGATCTTGCATGATTTTAGCAATGATATCAGGCTTTCTCAAAGTTTTTTTTACACTTAGCCCAAATGTTGTCCCAAACACAACAACTGACCTTTAGTTGATCTCTCAACAAGAGTCCCTTTACACCAATAATCCACGTAAATAGTAATAATTCAAAGGCAAACTGGGGACAGTTCGTATTAAATCTGTAATAAGGCCAATTAAATATCTGACATCACTGCAGTTAACTGCAAATTCTAGAAATGGAAAATTCAAAATAACAATACATACGCACATGAACAGACCCAAAACATCTAGAACAAAAAAGAATGCGGCGTCTCTACAGACACATGTAACAATCCTGCACACAATACAAGGGACCCATGGGTCACGGCGCTCAGCTGTTATATATGATAGAAAAAATGATTTTGGAATGAGGCACATGCTGGTTTTGTGTGGTAATAAATATAAGATGTATTATGAGTTGTTGGTGTTTAGATTATGTATGATTTTGATAGTATCTTTGGAGACAGGGAAGAGGATTGATTTCATTTATCTTATTAACAAATGGAGTGCTATTGTCACACAGATTTTGACTTGGCCATATAACTTATAAGCAGCACATATAATAAAAGAGTTTTTATTTAAAAAAATAAGAAAATCATGTTTTTTTAATAGAAAATATAACTGAAATTATTATTAAAATAATATTATAGAATATATTCATTAAATGCATTCATGAATACATTTTGAAAGTATCTTGTTACGGAACCTATTATAAACAGATCACGTATGCGTGATGAACACAAATTCTGTAATGGAGACAAAAAAAATCAGATTCTGCAACACTGGGCAGCGTGAAATGTCTAGGGGAATGAATAAAGAAGTCAGTGTTTTTTTGTTAACAAATAACTATAATTTATTCTTAAAACAACCCTAACAATACAATACACCAAATCAATACAATTATACAGTAAAACAGCGTCATAGTAACAATTCAATACAATCACATAGAAAGATAATGGTACAGTACCTCGATACCAACACAATCACCTTGATAAGTCCTTTGAATGTAAACTATCGGAAAATGACAGTCCAGTGGAAAGTTCTTGCAACAACACAGAAAGTAAACTGAATACCAAATGTATAAAATCCAGGAGAAAATTCTTTGAAACTCTGTAATTGCCGCATTCGATCGATAAGGTCCTGACACACGCTTCTGCGTCTGCTGGTATCTGCTCTGCTCTGCCCCTGGTTCTAGAAAACAGCCTCTTTATATACCTTCACTCCCCAGGCCGGGAATTTTCCACTTCTCGAACAGTCTATAAGGACCATACTCAACAGTAAACACGCGTTTCAGGAATTCTCTAGAAAGACATCGCTGTGTATCTACACATACCAGGCTCATCACGTGACCCACGACCAAGCGTGAAAGCTCAGGGCTCACATGACAACGAGAGTTCAACCAGTACAGATTTAACATAAAATGTAACAACAACACGAATTACGCCCATGTCACACAATAAAAAGAGCACCTGTAACAATCTTCACTGGTATTCAAATACTTTTATTTTTACCTGAATTCCCATTCTTATGCAAGAAAATATTTAATGCAGTACATATTCATATTCGTATTCAAATTTATTTGCAAAGCATTCGCACCATGTCTAGTATTTATTCAGTTTTAGCCAAACAAAAATGTTGAGAATCCACAATATACAAAATTCATAAATTTAAATAATGATCATTAATTAGTACCTGATTTTATGGCTTTTATTTATATTAAAAAAAATAAATGTAATATATTCACTTTGGACTACTTTCACATCAATCTACACACTAGACACAATAGGAATCTAGATTAATATTACCAACTGCATCTTTGTCTATCATTAATTTCCTTCATATGATCCCTAATGATTAGTAATGAATAATATGATTGATTTTTTATCATTAAAATTGAACTGAAAAATACGATAGGTGACTGCATGGTGTTATTTGGAATAACAATGACATTGACATTCTATCCATCCATACAAGATTCTTACATCATCAGTAACTGCAAGATAATTTCCTGTTACTCATCAACAAACAAATTCTTTTTCTATTAATTTTTCTAAAATTTGTTATTAAAAACCAATAGATATTTATTATTTTATTGTTTATTGTTATGTTGTTTTTCAAAACAACTACTAGATGAGTTGAGTTGGACACCTGGATCAACTGTGGCTGGGCATTAGCTGCCTGGCTGCCCCAGTGTATGCCTCGCCTCAAGCGTGCATAATTTGATGAAAGGTCAACAAGGTCAACATACAGGTGACTGAAGAGGGGCTGGGTAGAGCCTGGGTCTGACATGGTCTCATAAAAACATTAATAAAAGCTACAATATTTAGCCAATTTCTTTAAGCTTTCTCAACTACAAAGATGAAATCCTTATGTGTGCATGATCTGAAAATTATATCAACAGTGCTCTCAGGAAATAAACGTGCCATGGTCAAAGTTGGGCAAAATTTAAGGTAGTAATTTTATATTTATACTAATAACTTTAAAAAATAAAATTTGAAAAATTCAGAACTAATTTTGGGTATTCAATTGAATCTTGATTAAATAATGTTACATCCCTGACAAAAAATCTTCAGCTTCAGCAATCCTCTTGTTAAGGGAGTAAATATCTTTCTTGATTTTTTTAGAAAGTGCATTATGATTGGGCCAATAACTTAAAAACAACTAAAATACGGGTAGTCGACAAGCGACTACGTGTATCCGCCAAAATCAGAGAAGGACGGGTGAAGTGAGGCATGGATTGTGTGGCATGGGGAAATAGAGTTATATGTGTTACATATTAAATGGATCTCTGCCACATAAACATGATTGTAGGTGGCGCCACCTGTTATTTGAACGAGAAAGTATCCAAGATGTACACATGCAAAATTTCATGTGGAAAAGTCAAACCACTGCAGAGATAGGAGTGATTTTATCCCACAGCAGACAAACAGATGGACGCTGTGCAAAAAAGGCTGCAGGTGGCGCCACCATTTTTGTGAATGTTATAAAGCTATCCAAAGGCTACATTTGTGTAATTTTTTTTTCCTGATTGGTCTAACAGTCCTGGAGATAAAAGCATTAATGTCTGCAGCGTGAACGTGAATGTAGGTGGCGCCACCTGTCATAAATCAAGAAAGGTATCCAGGATGTATACGCATGCCGAATTACAGGTAATTTGGTCAAACCCATGCAGAGATATGAGTGATTTTTACCTAAGGCAGACAAACAGATGGACGCTGTGCAAAAATGGCTGCAGATGGCGCCACCATTTTTGTGTATGTTATAAAGCCATCCAAGGGTTACAGTTATGTAAAAAATTTTTCCTGATTGGTTCAACGAGTCCGGAGATATAAGCATGGATGTCTACAGCGTTAACGTGAATGTAGGTGGTGCTACCTGTCATAAAATCAAGAAAATTATGCGGGATGTATATGCATGCCGAATTTCAGGTGATTTGGTCAAACCACTGCAGAGATATGAGTGATTTTAACCTAAGGCAGACAAACAGATGGACGCTGTGCAAAAATGGCTGCAGGTGGCGCCACCATTTTTGTGTATGTTATAAAGCTATCCAAGGGCTACATTTGTGTAAAATTTTTTTCCTGATTGGTCAAACGGGCCCGAGATATGAGCTTGGATGTCTGCAGTGTTAACGTGAATGTAGGTGGCGCCACCTGTCATAAAATCATGAAAGCTATCTAGGATGTATAAGCATGCCGAATTTTTGGTGAATTAGTCAAACCACTGCAGAGATATGAGTGATTTTAACCCAAGGCAGATGAACAGATGGACACTGTGCAAACATGGTTGCAGGTGGGGCCACCTTTCTTTGTGAATAATATAAAGCTATCCCAGGGCTACATTTGTGTAAATTTTTTTTCCTGATCAGTCAATTGGTTCCCGAGATATGTTTGTTTATGTGTGGAAATAGACGCACAAACGGACACTGGGCAGAGAGGAAAGGTCAGAGGTCAAGGTCACTTGGTTAGGCACCAGTTCACATGTGACCCGATAATTTGTGTAAGTTTCGGAAAATCCGTCCAGTAGTCTCAGAGGAGTTCTCCGGAAATAAAAGCGGAGGCGGCGGCAGAACCCAGTCAAAAACATAGTATCCACAAAACTTCGTTTTGGCGGATACAATTATGCAATACTGGCATCATTTCTGGCATGTGCATAGCCAATGGATAGAAAAATTATGTATATTTTATATGTTCAAAGTCAGATCAGTGGTTTTGATATTAGGCAGTCTTAAAGTGTAACAATGGGTTTTTAATGGAAAAATGAAGTTTTTCATCAAAATCTTGAAGGATTTAAGTCCTTGTGACCAAATTCTTGGCATGGTAGGGGATTTTGGAGACATCTAACTGTATGCCAAATTTAAGGAACTTAGGGCTGAAGCTGGGGAGCTGAGCTCTAGCAAACTGCATAACACTAGCTTGATGTAAATAATGTGACATGGTGCTTGAAAACTTGAATAAAATTTTTTGATCAACTGCATAGTTTCAAATTTTTGGTGTTAACAGTTGAAATGCTAACAAAAACATGCCTATAAAATTAAATCCACAGCAGTTACAGGAAAAAAACATGCCATGGTCAAACTTGGGCAAAATTTAAGGTACCAATTTTTTTATTTTTGCTAATACTTAAAAAAAAAGTAAAAGATTTTGATCTAATTTTGGGTATACAATTTAATTTTGATTAATAAAAGTTATATTACTGGAAAAAAGTGCTTAGCTTTAACAAGTTAAGTGATCAAATTTCTTTCCTAATTATTTGTAAAAATGCCTTATGTTTGGGCCCATAACTTATTTAAATTATATAATACAGACCTTATTTCAAGCATGTACATAGGAACTATATAGAGGATTTTTTAAGGTAAATATGAGGAGAAATAGATGAGTGGTTTTGATATTAGGCAGTCCTGAAGGGTGAAAATAGTATTTTAATAAAAAATTGAGGTTTTTGCTTAATTTCTCAAGGAACAAAGTCGCAAAGACCCAGTTTTTCGCTTGGTAGGAGTTTTTGGGGACATCTAACATTATGCCCAATTTTGGATTCCTAGGTCTTACAGTTTCAAAACGTGCCACATCTATGGACGGACGGATGGAGGACGGACAATGGACCACGACTATAGCTCAGATGACTTATAATCAGCTGAGCTAAAAACAGATACCTGTAACAAGCTACTGGAGCTTTTGTGTCAATTTTTTAATTATTCTGGGGGGTACTTCTGAGCCCCATAGCTCTCAGGATATGGATAAAAGAGACCTAAATTCATGTTTCAAAGGAGATATTTCATGGACCTCCCTGGATGTCAAGTAAAAAGATTCCAGGTCCAATAGTAACAATTTGTGCCTGGTTAATAGAGAGACGAACAGACAGATGGACAACAGTAAAAGACTGATCACTATAGCTCTTACAGCTTTCAGTCAGCAGAGCTAAAACATTTTGGTTGACAGCTGTCACAGTTTTCAGGTCTTTAACAGTCTTACCTGTTCAAACCAGGATTTGCAGTCTGAGGGGTTTCATGTGTGCTATCTCACATTCATACATTTACAGATATTCTTTATTTAAATTAGTTTTAGAAGGGGTAACATGTATTTTCCATTCTATTTGCACCTATATCTTCACATACATTTTTTGTTCATTGTGTAGGTTTATTCCTGAGAATAAACATTTACATAGAATACATACTGATTGAGTGTATATGATTATACAGTTCCAAGGTTTTTCATAATAATATGACATAATAATAAAAATATATACAGTGAAACCTGTGTTAAAAGACCACTGATGGGACTGACAACAAGGACTTCAGGCCTAATGCAAACCTGTGAAAAGTTTGGGAGTATGAATGGAGGTTTTTTTTTTTTAAATTTAATATAGATTCTCTTATGTCCTGCATATCTACCTATGTCATTATGATTTCAGCAAAATGGACTTTCCGACCTGCAAGTTTCCGACTAGGACATTTTAAAACTAGGATGTATCAGTCTGGATATTTCAGATATGTTCTTTATTCCTGGGAGGATTATTGGGACAGATGAGCGGACAATATGGCAGCATGGTTTTGGAGAAGAACATTTTTTTTATGTTTTTTAGCTTCTTCCCTTTAAAATCTATGAAAATGCAGTAAGCCAAGTTATAAGCAAAATCCGATAGAATTTTTTAGATGACAAATTTTTTGCAAAAAATTTGGTGATGCTAGCTCCTTCCCCTATTGAGGTAGCTATGATGCATGACAGAAGACGGATGATGCCACACCATTGCATAAGCTCACAGATTTCCAAAAAATGCAAACAAAGATTTTCAAACAGTTGAAAGATATAGTTCCAATAATCTGGAAATTCTGCGTCTAGACATTGTGTCTAGATGTCTAGACACAGCGTCTAGACATCTAGACACAGTGTCTAGACATCTAGACACAGCGTCTAGACACCAGAGAGAGCCAGGTCAGTTGCCATGGTGATGTCTGGACCCCACCTAGTTGTACTGAGTGACCTCTTGACTTGGCTGCTGAAACTCAGCATGTGGTCAAATCTGTTTTCAAACACAGAAAGCCTTTCAATTGGCTACACTGCTTTTATAAAGCTGCATTTACCCAATTTATTCTTATAAAACTGGCAGAACCCTACCAGAATAATTCTTGTAAAGTTTAAACCAATCAGCTTAACAGTTTCATCATAAAACAATGTATAAGGCAGAAGAGTCTAAAATTACATTTTCGCTTGTAAAAAAAAACAGATCAATGTAGGTGGCGCCACCAATATCTCAATTTCAGATAAGACATATGTGACAAACATTGGCATAAAATATGGTGATGATAGCTCTAGCCGATTCTGAGATTTTAATTTTTAGTGTGCTTTTTTGGAAAGATGACTAGGTTCAACCTCCTGTAACTCGGCCAAAAATCTCCGATCTGGAACCAATCGAACAAACTTAAGAAAGATTGTTCCAGGGATCATTTCTGTGAAATACTGGACACTTTGGCTTGACAGTTTCGGAGAAGAAGATTTTTAAAGCTTTTTTAGCTTTTTTCAAATAAAATCTCAGAAAATGCAGTAGAAAAAATAAACAAAATCCGATAGAGTTTTTCAGATGACTATTTATTTGCAAAATGGTGAAGCTAGCTCCTGCCGTTCTTGAGATAGCTATGGTTAACGAACAGACAAGGCACGACGCACACTGTACAATGCACTACAGACAGACGACCATCGCCTAAGCTCACAGGTTCGCTAAAAAGTGCTCTTAATTAACAGGTGGTTTTATTTGACAGGTCAGTTATAACAAATGTGAATGATTTCACTCAATTGTGGTCTTAATAAACAGGTAAACTTATTAGACAGGTGGTTGTTTAGACAAGTTGCACTGAATATATATATATATATATATATATATATATATATATATATATATATATATATATATGTGAGATTAATAATTGTGGCAATCCATATTGTCATTCCTTTACCTTAAAAATGTGGAACTAGAGTAATAACCATCTTTTCATGAATATTTCTTTTTCTGAATATTTAAAGGTAATCTTGTATAAATCTTTAATAATCTTGTATGAACACTTTTCACTTAAATCTCAACACTAAACAAAATTTAGGCATCCACAAGACATGAAATAAAATACAGGAAACCATTTCTTTTAACTATTAGGTTGCCAGCAACACTAACTAATGTTAAATATGATATTATATATAATATCACTGTGTTAAATACACCATTACAACCTATCAGGATGACCAGTCCAACACATACAATTTGTAAGAGGAGTCAGTATGTTGAGCGTTCACTGTAATATTCCGGTGGTCAGGATGCTGAATGTGGTTCTGCTGCTCCTGCTGTCACAGTGATGCTGGAACTCCTCTTATTTACTGACTTGAATCTTGTTTTTATCTTCCCTTTGCTATAAAGGTTCTGAATTAAAGGCTGACCAGAGAGTGTACACACAGACACCACCAGAAACAAAAACAGCACACCTGCAAGGCAAAATTCAGACAATATTCTCAAAAAGCATTATCAACAAGTACACTTCTAAGGTGTGTATGTCTAGTGACCTCTGACCTCATTAAATAATTGTAAATTTGTTGAGAATTTAATTCAGGGGAGAAACTGTATTGGTTAATATTTATACTGGTTTTCATGAAGATCCATCAGATTTCTGGTAACCACCAAAGTCTGTTGATCTCTGACCCAATTAAATATGCATGGATTTTGCCTGGAAAAAACTTAGGTGGTATATTATATAGGATAATAATTCTTTTGACTTTTTTTAAATCAATCATATTTCTGGTAAGTTATCACAGGGACACCACATATTAGGCAAGTGACCTCCAACCTCATTAAATATACACTGCTTTTGCCTTAACTTGAACTCATTGAGGTAATCTACTGGTAAATAGTTATGGTAAGCCCTGGTAAGTTTTAAGGGTGACACTAAAAATTAATGGATGCAGGGACAGACAGACAGACAGATGGACTGTGGGTATACCATAATACGTCATATATGCCATATAAACATTGTTACAAAGTTTATAACATTATTTTCAATATGTTTCACTTGTGAAAAGACACAACAGTAGACGGGGTCTTGGCTTTACCTTTGGATGTCTTGCAAACATATTCCTGTTTCTAGACTTGTGCTTTTTTCCATACACCTTAAGGGATGAAGCATAATTTTGATGCTGTTCCTATGATGTTTTGGGTTTGCATTACTCTTGAAAATCAACTGCACATGTATTTAAAATAGGATGGATGCCAGCTTTATGTAGAAAAAAATAAAAATAGCATAAGCTTCTTGAAATAAACAACTTACCACATTGCCCCTCTGACCAGCTTGGAATGTCTCAGTGCATTGTATTTAATGACTTTAAGTGTCTCATGTTGACGGAAGGACCTCAGTATATCTTTGGCACTGAGTGGTGATAAAATTAATTATTACAATTAATTAAATAAAAGAAGCTTTAATGGGGTAACTCAACATGTCTTCATTATTAATTACTGTAAAAATGCTTCTGCATCTCAGCGCCATCTTGTGTTAATTTAGTGAAACACATTAAGTTTGATTGGGGCATTAAAATTGGATTGTTCCTTCGTATATTCTCATACATTTATGTGGATTGTCAATGAGAATACAGAATGAATACCCTGAGCCTAAATATGATTAAAGCTAATATTTAATTGAAAAGATAGATATCTTCAACTTCTATATTGTTCAACCTTTTAAAACTAGACGGCGCTTAGAAGCAAAAACGGTAGTTTAATAAATACCAATAATTGTGTTCAAAGGTACCCCTTTGTTGCATGTTACATGTCGACCTATTTGACATCAAACAGACATGATGATTATAAACTAAAGCACTTGTCTTAATCAGAATGCACAAAAATAGCTATTAATGCTTTCTATTAAAAGCTGGTTCTTTATATCAACATCACAATGTTTGGAGGCATCACAGCAGTATAGATTATATGAAATGAAAAAGCATCTGATATAGGGACACAAAACCTTGGTCGAAGATGGTGCTCAATATGGTTACTGAAATGTTTCATGGACATTAACCAATATTTTGTTCCTGGGAATGTTTTAAATATTTTTTTTCAATAGATGTTTGTCTTTAATTAAAACCTCCACACATTGTGATATTGCTATCCTAATTTACACACACGACAATCAACATTCATGCCTTTGCTGAAAGTTCAGTCAGTGCTGCCTTCCTAGGAAATGTCATGCGGCTTGCAGTCCTTGTCACTTCATGATTCATGCTCCAAAGATGCCCTGTGGTCATGTATTAAGTGCTAGTGTAAACAGTGCTGTCACATCCCTGCATTATTTATGCTGGGATTTACACCACTTGAAGTATTTCACTATATCAATCTATTTGTCAAATTTTAAAAATGTGATATTGTTCCTCAGATATCTTGCACATATACACACAGAATCAACTGAAAACAATAACTGTCACTTCGTGCAGGATTAAAACTTTAGGAAACTAACCATCTGTGATTTGTGACTGCCACAACCGCATGATAGGGGCTTCTAATATCAACATCAGCTGACCCATAAGCTGAAAGGAGGCGGGCAATCTGTAATTACAAAACAAAGTCATGTGAAGTGGCACCTGTGTGATGTCACTAAATTTCAAGTTACCCATTCATTTGCCAGGGAAATAATATAAAGTTGAAATATAGTGTTTTCACTATATCAATCTATTTGTCAAATTTTAATAATGTGATATTGTAGCACAAAATATGACTCAGTGTGCACTCCAACTATTGGTCATACCATCATACCATGCAACTTCACAAACCAATATTTTACAAGCTTTCATCTGGTGTTTCACAACCTGGTACAATATAATTTTTACTTGTTTGGAAGTTGATGTGCATGTGCAAGATTCAACCTCATGGTCTTTTTATGGTAAACAGAGACACTCTTACTGTGTTTACTCACATAGGAGAACGATAAAAACATGTAAACAGGTGAACTAGGATTATTTAGTCTATATCGCTTGGTATTTTTGCAGGGGAACTTTTGTACTTGGTCAAAATGAACTGATGTAGTTAGATGATACACATTATTACAATTGTTTATGTACATTTAACTAATAACCACAGGAGCTGTAAATATTGATCATAATGGGGCAGTTACCTGGATGGAGATCAGGGGACATGTTATTGTATTTAACTGACCATTGGAGCTGTAAGTGGTTCATTCTTCTTTCTTCCCTTGATATAAAGCCACTCAGGTCGAGTAGAAGATGGATCTTTTGTGTCCAATTTCTGAATAACAGAGGTCCCTTGTTACATGTACCAGCATGCCATCATACAATCAATTTACAGCAAATAATAAACTGTGAGTTGTAACAATGCATTATCTCACAATATGATGTCTATTGTGATACTTCACTAATTATACTAAACAACACCATATACATCCTTGAGATAAATAGATGAAATAAAAAGCCAATGATCTATCTTATTTAAAGAAATATAAGAAACCTCCTCTTGAAATATATATTTCCAAACCATAAATCTTATTTCTAAATAATTAGCTTATAATGAATAAATCCAATTTCTAAATAGCATATCATGTGTATTAATAATTTTTTACTAATGGTTTACATTCCATGAAAGCAAATTAAGTGTTAGACATTGCTTTTAAACAAACTAGAATATGGGTAGTCGACAAGTGACTATGTGTATCAGCCAAAAACAGAGTGGAACGGGTGAAGTGAGGCATGGATTGACAGGCAAGGGGAAATAGAGTGAGATGTGTTGCATATTAGCATGGATGTCTGCAGCCGAAATGTGTATGTAGGTGGCGCCACCTGCCAAAAACTCGAGAAAGCTAACCAAGATGTATAAACACGCAAATTTTAGGCAGATAAGTCAAACCACTTGAGATACGAGTGATTTTATCCCACGGCAGACAAACAGACACACAATGTGCAAAAATGGTTGCAGGTAGAGCCACCAGTTTTGTGTATGATAAAGAGCTATGTGAGATCTATACACATGCAAAATTTTGACCCAATCGGTCAAATGGTTCCCGAGATATGAGTTTGGATGTCTGCAACGTTAACTTAAATGTAGGTGTCACCACCTGTCATAAAATCAAGAAAGCTGTCCCAGATGTATAAACCTGCAAAATTTTAGGCAGATATGTCAAACCACAGCCGAGTTTTGAGTGATTTTATCCCATGGCAGACAAACAGACAGACGATGTGCAAAAATGGTTGCAGGTGGAGCCACCAGTTTTGTGTATGATAAAGAGCTATGTGGGATCTATGCACATGCAAAATTTTGCCCCAATCGGTAAAAGCGGTTCCCGTGATATGAGCTTGGGCATCTGCAGCATAAACTAAAATGTACGTGGCACCACCTGTCATAAAATCAAGAAAGCTGTCCCAGATGTATAAACCTGCAAAATTTTAGGCAGATATGTTAAACCACAGCTGAGTTATGAGTGATTTTATCCAATGGCAGACAAACAGACTGACCCTGTGCAAAAATGGTTGCAGATGGCACCACCAGTTTTGTGTATGATAAAGAGCTATGTGAGATCTATACACATGCAAAATTTCGGGAGGATATGGCAAACCAGTCCTGAGATATAAGCATGGATGTCTGTAGTGTAAACCTGAATGTAGGTGGCGCCACCTGTCATAATTCAAGAAAGCTATTCATGGTTAATTTCAGGTGAATTAGTCAAACCACTGCTGAGATGAGTGATTTTAACCAAAGGCAGACGAACAGATGGACATTGTGCAAACATGGTTGCAGGTGGCGCCACCATTTTTTGTGTATGGTATAAAGCTATCTAAGGGCTACATTTGTACAAATTTTTTTTCATGATCGGTCAAACGGTTCTCCAGATATGTGGGTTTATGTGTGGAAACAGACGCACAAATGGACACTGGGCAAAGAGGAAAGGTCAGAGGTCAAAGCAAATTGGTAAGGCACCAGTTCACATGTGACTCGATAATTGGTGTAGATTTCGGAAAAATCTGTCCAGTAGTCTCAGAGGAGTTCTCCAGAAACTTTGTTTTGGCAGATATAATGATAAAAGAACATGAAATATTAATAAAAGACAGGGCTATCTGACTATGCTGATATGATATCTGAATGTGTCATTCTGTAGGATATTTAAGTTTAA
This sequence comes from Sipunculus nudus, assembly GCA_026874595.1. Classification (NCBI taxonomy): domain Eukaryota; kingdom Metazoa; phylum Annelida; class Sipuncula; order Golfingiida; family Sipunculidae; genus Sipunculus; species Sipunculus nudus. The sequence goes on from CM049312.1 coordinate 53,561,229, forward strand.
AATCCCCAAATAGTGTAAAAATCTGTCTGAATTTGGTTGTTTTAAGTAAGCCAAAACATATAATGCCAGTCTATTTGTTAAACCTGATGGTCTGATAGCTTAAATGATTGCAGCAGGTACTATCCATAGATTTCCCCTTATGTGGATTGATGTTTAGCCCCTTAGCAAGTCATTGTAACTTGACCAAATGCCACCCCAGATGTAGGCCAATGTCTGTATCATTCACATGCCAGACAACAAGTGAAGGGCCATTCTCGCCCTGACCCCTAGAACAGCCTTTTTTACCATGGGGGGGGGGGGGGGGTCAAGGAGTTTACACACTGGAGTATCAACTGTCAAAAGCCCTGCCAGGCCTCAAGTGTCAGTCCTTCTCCAACTGCAATTAAGACATGATAAACCCATTAACTCTAATGTGTGCCTATTGTGCCACCGCTTTGATAAAGCAAATCTGCTAGATGTTACTTTCGCGGTCAGCTGAAGCTTGCTTAAGCGGAGAGTGATATATCCAATAACTGAGCAGTATATCACTGAAACAACATTGACCTGAATTATATATGTGCAAATCTTTTGTTAGGTCAAGAATAATGTGCAACAAGTATATCTAGAGAGGTCTCATGTTGGGGTATCACTGGAACGATTTTGGGATAGATGCAGTCACTCTGCATCAACTTCTGCCATGATACATGATGGATGACTGGAAAGTGTAAACCTCACTTACCTAGAATAACTTTGGAATTCTAAAAGTTTGCATCAGTTTACATACTTCTGACAAATATTAATAATTAGGCTTGTATTAAAGTATTCCGTTTTGACACTCGATAACCATAATGCAATGCCACCGGAATTCCCCTGCACTTTCTGTCACGACTCACAGGCAACAAGAAAGGGATAACCCAGAGTCATCTGGATATACGCTTTAATGGGATTACCAAAACGTTCACACTTGGGGTCTCCAAGAACTAACTAGCTGTTCACAAGTCACGCTGAAGGGGTACTCTTGCGCTGTATCAATTAGCCCCGGGCTTATCAGCGGCATCTCTGTGTGCCTTTGAGCAGCAAGTTTAATGACCCCTGTCAGCGACATTTGACACGGCCAGACTCTTAGTTGATACTCCAGTCTGTAAACTTGGGGTGGTCTATTAATGGGTCAGTCCACTTATAGTTATAAGGGCTGCTAGGTAGCTCTGATGTCTAACACTGTATCCATGCACCGGTTTATTAATACAGCCCAAAATGGATTATTCTCCATATGATCAAACTTATGTAGTCTGTTTTTTTAAATAAAAGACTGATGTCTTAATATTCAAGGAATTAACAAATACCATGTACAAAATACAGCAAAAGGGTAGTTAATGTTCAGACTGCCTTATCTATATTAACTTTCACAAGTTATACTGCCAAGATTACCAGATGGTCTACAGCTGCACGGATCACATTCACACAGTTGATGTACGGCCTCAGTGCAATGATGTAATCATGAAAATAAAGCTTCTCTTGCACTCTGAAACAAATAGTAAGGTAAAGCATTAAAAAAGTATGCTTCAGATATTGTTAAGTAAAGCATTCAAAAGAAAAGTACGCTTTATAAGGCTTTCTAAAATTAACTAAAGTAAATGTTCATTTACACACATAATGAAATGAAGAGCCTCATTTATTAAGTAATAACTTTAGTGTCATTTATGCGTGAGAAGATAATTAGCTGATTCTTAAGATATCCACATGGCTCAACATTTTCCTGTCATTATTGTAATAAGATCATTCATTTATTTATACTTAAGTCATAACAATATCTTTAATTAATATGAATATATTTATATTGAAATCTCAATAAAATATTGAATAACAAGATGCAGAGTTTGGTAATTATACACTTAACATTATATATGTGTTCACTTCTGCTGCTAAAGAATTGTAGTGCTATTTTACTTCACAACACCTGTATATTTGGTCAGAGTGAACTATTAGGTCAGGTAGACCTAATTTTTGGTGTGAGGTCAAAGTTGGATGGAGGTGTCAATATACTTTAAGGTTAAGATTAAAAAATATTGCTTTCATTGATATCATGTATGTCTGAAAAATTACAGTTTGAGAGATTTTGCCCCTCTGCTCACAAAATGAAGAAAAATGACATATTTCCTAGATTTGGTGAGAGAGTCTGCCAGTATCAATTAGTTTTAGTTTGTATAGGTATGAAGCACTCTCATTTGCTTTCCACATAGGTCATTGAAAAAATATGTTTCTTTGGCTCATGTCATGAGACAAAATGGCAGCTTTGTTACTTTGGATACCAGCTTACTTTTTTTCCTGTGCAGCAAGCATGTGACTCAACCTCAGGAAAACTGAAATAAAATATAATTCACACCTTGACTGATATATAAGCTGATTTATAAATTAATGAAACCTTCCTCTTCCAAATGATGAAAATATGTCAGCTCAAGAGGTATACTACTACGTCATGTGAGAATTCTGATTAAATCAAACCAAATATTAAAGATATTTGCTCTTAATATTTAGTGCCGCCACCCTGGATTCCATAAGAAAAAGTATGAAATCTTACAAGGAAAAAGGGAAAAAGGTAGAAAGGTAAAGGTTGGATTTATACTTTTACATAACTAACAGTGTCAGTCTCAAAAGAACTCAGACTATCAATCTCTTTAAGCTATATATTATTAATGAATACACCAAAGATAGATGACAAACTTGTAAATTCCATTTACTATTAACATTGTCAGGAATATATACTTGGATTTTTTTCAACATTATGATCCAAAGTGAATGATACATTCAGTGACCTCAAACACCAACAAGAGCCAGAAACACAGCTTTTGTTAACATTATGATACCAGTAAAACCAACTCAATCAGAAGCTACACAGTCACAAGAAAGACTTACCGTAACCACACATGTAGGAATCATAGCCTGCTTCATGGGGCTGCTGCAGCTCAACTACAAACAAACAAACTAGATGACCAGAGGTTGAGCACTTGGCAAAAATTGAAATAAGACAGATAGGCTGCTAGACAGGTAGACAGACACACAGGGAAACATCTGAAAATGTACAAATGAATAACCACTATTTTTGGCCATGGGGGAAGCATATAAACAATGTGTTTATGCAGCTATGCTGATTTTGAAAAGTGGTATATTAACAGACAGATGGGCAGACAGAAAACCAGTTGGTATTGGCAATAGTGTGATACTCAATGTATTTTTGATGGACCTACCAGGATGTCAAGTTAGAAGCTTCTTGGTCCAACGGTTATGATTTATCCCCTGTTAACAGATGACTGCTTTTTTGAGGTCTCAAAAATAGGAGGGAAAAAAATCGAAAAAAAATATAGGTGGTGCCACCAGTCTGCAGGAACTGATGAAGCACTCCATGATCATTAATCATGCAAGGAATCATGGTGATCATTGCATTGGTTATTTAGATACTTGAGCCTTTGTATCAAATTTTTTATTATTCTGGGAGGGGGGGTACTTACGAGGGCCATAGCTCAGAGGATATGATTAATAGAGTTTTAGTTTCATATTTCGAAGGAGACTTTTCATGGACCTCCCTTGGTATCAAGTAAGAAGATTCCAAGCAAGTGGTTGTGAATTGTGCCCTGTTAACGGAAGGCTGGGCAACGGACAAAGACTGATCACTATGGCTCAGATGACTTAGAGTCAGCTAAGCTAAAAAACAGGTCAAAGCTTGACCAATCATTCATGTTATGGGGAATAGAGAGATGAATAAAAGTAGCTACACTTTGTGGATACGTCCATGTTTTTTCCAAGTTATAAGGAAAATAAAACACTGAGAGTTTTTGGTGAGCAACAGTCATATACAGTCAAGTCCTCAGTTCATAGGCTCAATAATCTCAGACTCCGCCATTAATTTTAAACCACCAATTATATTTTAACACTGAGCAGAGAATAATCATCTTATATAAGTCACCAATACTCAAGTGCTCACTGAAAGTTCCAGGTAAATTTAGTATAAAAACTCAAACACTCTTGGATAACAAATTTTTCAAGTCTTTTTTTAAAGTGCTAACAAAGTCCATGACATTAATTTAACAATCATGTTCATCAAAGTACAAAACTGTGTAAGCTTAAGTGAGTACATCCTGCATGATATTATGGTTTAAAAAAAAGAAAATACATATTTAGATATTCCTCATCCATCTAAAATCTATATGTGAGAGACATATATATGAAGCAACTTACTGTATCTGTTAAAACCTTCTGCATGCTTGATATCTGGAGAGTAGAGGACCAGAAAACGACCCTTGGCACTGAAATAAGTAATTGAAATATTCATTCTAGATGTATGAAAAATAACTAACCAACATGACTACAGAAATATCACAAATATTTTGAAAATTATATGGGGATTCATTTTATTGGTTAATTCAATCACTGTTCACATGACTTATATGGTAATGACAAAGGCCACATTCTAATGTCTATCACAGGACCGTGGACCAAATGACCTTATTGACAAGGGCCAATTTCAGATGTCAAACACTGGAAAGTCAGCCACATGTTTTCAATGTCAAGGGCCACATTTAAGTGTTTAGCACTAGAAGGCAGGCCAATTGACTGATGGTAGCACGTTTTATGATATACAATGTCCTCAGGAATGTATCTCACCTGTCAAAATCCTTATATAAATCACTCAGGGCAGTTGACGAGAACATCCCAGTGTCTTCATAATCCTACAAACAGCAGATCACATTAAATTTCTTAAAACAAGATATTATAATGTCAATAAAAAATGTACTTTAAATTTGAAACAAAAATGAGTAATGTAACTCTAAGAATACAAACTAAATAGAAATTGATTGTTTTATGCCCTAGTTTTATTTTATGTATCCATATAGCAGCATATGCATGGTAAATATGTTTAAACTGCAATTATGTTGTTAGCTAAATATCTGAATATGTTGAATTTATAATTACTTTAAATATTTTAAGGAGACACAATGGCAATATTTGCTTAGTGTGTACCAGTTACTGCAGTGTCTTTTCCTGTGATATGGCAGTAAATAATTGTATTTTGGTAAGTGGATATTCTTTAAAATAAGAAAATGCATGGTAATTCTACGACACTGGTCCTAACCTGTGAAAAAACTTGAAAATGTCCTACCATCAACTAAACATGATAACGCTATCTACTCAGGTAGTCATTCATTATTAATATCTGAAAATAAATCATTTTTTTTGTTAGCTACTTTTTGGTTGTCCGTTATTTTTATTTGCGGGTTGAATGCGGGCTGACTTTTGGTAACAAGTGACCCAGGGGTCATGACGCTCAGCTGACCAGGAAGACATTGACAAAAGTAATTTTATCATCTGAATGTCAAATTTGAATGAAATACTTTTTCCAAACATGACCTTTTGTATAAAATCATCCAATATTCATTGGGGTATTATGGAGCTCTGTAGCATGAAGGATATGGGTAACAGACACCTATTTTCAAGGTTTACAAGATGACTTTTCAGGGGTCTCCAAGCATGTCAAAAAATAAAATTCTAGGTCCAGTTATTATGATTTGTGCCCTGTTAACAAATCCAAATGTTTATTCTGGGGGGTATTTCAAAGCCGCATAGGATGAAGGATATGGGTAACAGAGATGTAATTTCAGGTGCACAAGGAGACTTTTCAGGGGCCTCCCAGCATATCAAGAAAGGAGATTCTAGGTCAAGTCATTATAATTTGTGCTCTGTTAACAGATGACCAAATCTTTATTCTGGGGAGTACTTCGGAGCCCCAGAGCATGAAGGATATGGGTAACAGGGACCTTATTTCGGGTTTCCATGTAGACCTTTTATGGGCTTCCCTGGAGGTGAGGACAGAAGATTCTAGGTCCAGTCATTATGATTTGTGCCCTGTTAATATATGACCAAATTCTGGGGGGTACTTCAGAGCCCCATAGCTCACAGAATATGGGTGGCGCCACCAATCTCCAGAAATTGATGAAACACTCCATGATCAATATCCATGCAAAGAATCATGGTGATTAATGCATTAGTTGTTCAGATACTTGAGCTTTTGTATTAAATTTTGCATTATTCTGGGGGGTACTTCAGAACCCCATAGCTCAAAGAATATAGGTCACAGTGACCTAATTTCAGGTTTACAAGGAGAATTTCCATAGACCTCCCAGGATTTCAAGTAAGAAGATTCCCGGTCTAACGGTTACGATTTGTGCCCTGTTAACAGACAGACGCCTGGATGGCCAGACGGACGACAGACATAAGGTGATCCCTACAGCTCAGATGACTTTCAGTCAGCTGAGCTAAAAATTGAAAAAATACAGGTGGCGCCACCAGAATGCAGAAACTGATGAAACATTTCATGATCAATATCCATGCAAAGAATCATGGTGATCAATATAATAATTGTTCAGATACTTGAGCTTTTGTATCAAATTTTCCATTATTCTGGGGGGTACTTCGGAGCCCCATAGCTCAGAGGTTATGGATAACAGAGACCTAATTTCAAGTTTTTAAGGAAACTTTTCATGGGCCTCTCAGCATGTCAAGAGAGAAGATTCTAGGTCCAGTTGTTACGATTTGTGCCATGTTAACAGATGACCGCATCTTATGAGGTCTCAAAAAAAGAGAAAAAAATTCGTAAAAAAAAAAAAAAAATACAGGTGGCGCCACCATACTGCAGAAACTGATGACACATTCCATGATCAATATCCATGCAAAGAATCATGGTGATCACTGCAATAGTTGTTTAGATACTTGAGCTTTTGTATCAAATTGTCCATTATTCTGAGGGATACTTCAGATGACTTACAGTCAGCTGAGCTAAAAACACTTAATGGTCAATATCCATGCAAAGAATCATGATGATCTCCGTATTAGTTGTTCAGATACTTCAGCTTTTGTATGAAATTGTCCATTATTCTGAGGGATACTTCAGAGTCCTATAGCTTGAAGGATATGGGTAACAGAGACCTAATTTCAAGTTTCTACAGGCACTCTTCATGGGCCTCCTTGCATGACAAGAATGAAGTTTCTAGGTCCAGTTGTTGCAATTTGAACCCTCTTGAAAGATAACATAGGTGGCGCCACCAGTCTGCAGGAACTGATGGAACATCTCATAATCAATATGTATGCCGAAAATCATGACCATCAGTGATGTAGTTATTGAGATATTGAAGTTTTTGTATGAAATTTTTGACTACTCTGGGGGGGTACTTTGGGGCCCCATAGCTCGAAGGATATGGGTAACAGAGACCTAATTTCTGGTTTCCATGGAGACTTTTCATAGGTCTTCTAGTGTGTTGAGAATGAAGATTCTAGGTCCAGTCGTTACTATTTGTGCCATGCTAACAGATGACAGCATCCTAAAAGGTCTCAAAAATAGAGGAAAAAATCGTAAAAAATCGAACGATACAGGTGGCGCCACCAGTCTGCAGGAACAGATGACACATCTCATGATCAATAGTTATGCCACAAATCATGACCATCATTCAAGTAGTTAATGAGATATTGAAGTTTTTGTATGAAATTTTTTACTTTTCTTGGGGGTACTTAAGGGCTCCAAAGCTCAAAGAATATGGGTAACAGAGACCTAATTTTGGTTTCCATGGAGACTTTTCATAGGTCTCTCAGTGTGTCGAGAATGAAGATTCTAGGTCCAGTCGTTATGATTTGTGCCACGTTAACAGATGACAGCAACCTTAAAGGTCTCAAAAATAGAGGAAAAAATCGTAAAAAATCAAACAATACAGGTGGCGCCACAAGTCTGCAGGAACTAATGGAATATTTCATAATCAATATGTATGCCAAAAATCATGACCATCAGTGATGTAGTTATTGAGATATTGAAGTTTTTGTATGAAATTTTTGACTACTCGGGGGGGGGGGGTACTTTGGGGCCCCATAGCTCGAAGGATATGGTTAACAGAGACCTAATTTCTGGTTTCCAAGGAAATTTTTCATGGAAATCTCAGTGTGTCAAGAATGAAGATTCTAGGTCCAGTCGTTACGATTTGTGCCATGCTAACAGATGACAGCATCCTTAAAGGTCTCAAAAATTGAGGAAAAAATCGTAAAAAATCGAACAATAAAGGTGGCACCACCAGTCTGCAGGAAGTGATGACACATCTCATGATCAATAGTTATGCCACAAATCATGACCATCAGTCAAGTAGTTAATGAGATATTGAAGTTTTTGTATGAAATTTTTTACTTTTCTTGGGGGTACTTTGGGGCTCCATAGCTCGAAGAATATGGGTAACAGAGACCAAATTTCTGGTTTCCATGGAGACTTTTCATAGGTCTCTCAGTGTGTCAAGAATGAAGATTTTTGGTCCAGTCTTTACTATTTGTGCCTTGTTAACAGATGTTTACATTTTGAAAGGTCTCAAAAATAGAGAAAAAAATTCGTAAAAAATTGAACGATACAGGTGGCGCCACCAGTCTGCAGGAAGTGATGGAACATCTCATGATCAATATGTATGACAAAAATCATGACCATCAGTCAAGTATTTAATGAGATATTGAAGTTTTTGTTTGAAATTTTTTTCTTTTCTGGGGGGATAGTTTGGGGCCCCATAGCTGGAAGGATATGGGTAACAGAGACCTAATTTCCGGTTTCCATGGAGACTTTTCATAGGTCTCTCAGTTGGTCAAGAATGAAGATTCTAAGTCCAGTCATTACGATTTGTGCCTTGTTAACAGATCTTCACATTTTTAAAGGTCTCAAAAATAGAGAAAAAAATTCGTAAAAAATCGAAAAAAACAGGTGGCGCCACCAGTCTTCAGGAACTGATGGAACCTCTCATGATCAATATGTATGCCAAAAATCATGACCATCAGTCAAGTAGTTAATGAGATATTGAAGTTTTTGTATGAAATTTTGGACTTTTCTGGGGGGTACTTTGGGGCCCCATAGCTCGAAGGATATGGGTAACAGAGACCTAATTTCTGGTTTCCAAGGAGATTTTTTATGGACCTCCCAGGATGTCAAGTAAGAAGATTCCAGTTCTAGCGGTTACGATTTGTGCCTGGTTAACGGACAGACGGACGACGGACAAAGAGTGATCGCTATAGCTCAGATGACTTTCAGTCAGCTGAGCTAAAAATGCGGGGCGGGGCAAGTGCGGTCTGAAAGCTAAATATGCGGGGCGGGTGCAGGTCGACGTATTCTTTATAGGTGCGGGGTGGTGCGGGATGGGTTTTTACAACTGTGGGGTGGGGTGGTTGTGGTCTGAAGGTTTGTTTTGCAGGGCTGGTGCAGGCTCTAAATTCCGGCCGGCGCAGGGCTCTGCAGCCTACACCCCTCACACAGTGGTTAAACAATGCAGTCTTTCAATGGCAAGGTTCTCTGGGCAGGAACACCAGGTTGTGCACAGAGCAACTTGCAACACAGGCTCTGGTTGGTTTGATTACACTGGGACACAAGCTTTCATTGGTTTGATGCTTGGCTCTGTGCCAGAATGGATGTCATCAGACCAACAAGAGTGGGTAATGCATGTTTAAAATTGGGCTGGATGCACAATGCAATACCAATCTCTCATTGGTCTGATAACAGTTCTTTGCTCTGTTCTCACCCTGGTGTTCCTGCCTAGAGAACCTTGCAATAAAAAGCAGTTGTTACACAAAACAAGCTCAGGGATGACTGCATTGTATAACCACTGTGTGAGTTACATATGCATCAATTTGGTCATTGAATTATGAGATTATTTCATTTGGTCTTCAGGACTCAGCAGCCACTAGTTTGTCATTATTTACCTTACATCTTGGGTTTAAGTCTAAACATTGATTATATTAACATTACATGAACAACATAAACATTTTGTTTTAAAACATTTCTAATTAATGATGGGTTTGAGAAATATCAGCAGTCACATAAATTAAACATTATGAAAATATATGAAGTAAACATTTGCCTGGCAGGAAAATATCTTGATTAAAAATGTGAAGTACATTTTTGCCTGGCATGATAATATCTTCTTTTCAGATATGAAATACATTTTAGTTTTCAGATATGAAGTACAAATTTGCCTGGCATTATAACATTTTGTTTTTATATAAATGAAATATATTTTTGTTTTCATGTATGAAGCACATTTTTGTCAGTAGCAAGAGGACAGTATGTACTTGCTCACCACAGTTCACACCTTTTATTTGACAAAAAGCTTAATCCTGTCCAGCAATGATCAGCAAATTAGCTGAAAGGGGAAGGGTATGGAACTACAGAGGAGTCATGGTTGTGTACACAAGAATAGATATCAAATGAGCCCCATGTTTGTTATATCATTTTGCTTTGCTAATGCAGTCCTCTAAACTAGCCAGTGCTCATTTGCTCATCCATGATTATAACACCTCAGTCTTTGCAGTATGTAAAGCTATATCCAGGTGGTGACAGAGCCAGATGCACCCATGCTGTGACTATTATAACATCACAGGCATAATCCTGGTGCTCTACCTTCAGCCATGTTACGTAGTATCTGAGACTGACCACAAGTAAAGACCTACAGTGCTGAACAGTCTATAATTAATCAATGCTATTCAAAGGTACATTTGCAATATTTTGAAAAATGTTCACTGCACAGATGAATCTGTCTCAAAACTCCAAAAAAATTATATTTCACAAGTGCTATATAGTAATTCAGAAAAATGAATAACCGAAGGAACATAAACAGACCTGCAGTGCTTTACATTTAAGTAAATGTGATCATCTTCTCGCTTTTTAACCATGTTTTCTGCCTGCAGAAACCTGCACTAAAATATCATGTAACCCTCCCCGCCCGCATATCCCATCTTTTAGCCCGCATCCTGCCCTGCAGACTGCAAAGATTTTTTTTGGCCCGCCCCGCCCCATAAAAACCTGAAAAGTCAGCCCGTGGGGTCCCGCAGGGCAGGGCGGTTGCAGGCCCCCGCAGCAAGCGGGGCAGGTTTGGGCCCACGCAGGGCTCTAGTAGGCTGAATGTTGATTCCATGGTGTCATGTGTCAATGCTGTTGACCATCACAGATACTGTTCCTTGTCACTGTCTTATACTGGATGCTGTGTCCTTTTGCATTTACCTTTCTTATAGTAGCTGCTATGTGTTTGGTATCATATATCTGTGGAAACAGTGCTGACAGATCCTCCTTAAATTGGGAATACTTTTCTGAAATAAAAACAAAAATTACAAAATCACCCAAGTACAATACACTTAAACCCTCATTATATTTTACTTTGAAGATAAACAAAGTTGAAAATGAGACATATAAGAAATCTTTGAACTTTGTATATCTGCATTTCTAATTATTTCAAGACATGTTTATAACAGTACCAGAGTCTGTAGCTTATGGAAAACTGACTTGGGGTTTTGTATGGCTGCAAAGAGGATGTCTTTGACATTTTTATGTGTAATTTCACTTCGAAGAAGCAAAGCAAATCTCTTGACTTGACCATTACTGGTGACTTATCTAATTCTTAAGCCAAGTACAGTAGAGCACCCTTTTTCTGAATGCTGTTTTTTTACTGAAAATTTGTTTTTCTGAAATTTTAAATGAGTAACCAAAATTTATTTGAAATAATGAAATATTTTTAAGCTTGTAAATACTTCACATGATTTTTTTAAGCCCACTGGTAATCTTTTTTTGATTAGTTCTGGGCCAATGTTGTCGCCAGGGCAAATATGTGAAAATTACAGCAAGCCACGCAACACTGGCCTCCTGTACCCCTAGAAAGCGGCTGAACAGCATATCCAAGAGCACTTGTGTGTTATCAACCATATCTTGTTTGCACTCAAGCAAGCATAGTTCGTCAGCTTGGGCTTGGATGTAAGGCCAAATAACTGAGCAATTTATACTTGCATGAGCAATTGAGCATTAGTGAGGTATCATTCATACATCCCTTATTCTTGAGCAAGTTTATCTGCGCTGCCATAGCATGCAAGCAAAGCCATACAAATGAGTAATCGTGTCATCTACTTAAACTGGCCATTATTCAGTTTATTCATCATTTCACATTTACTGCCAAGAAGGGCACTACTCAAACAAGATCACAGAGCCTTCATTTGGCAGAGAGATGGAATCAAAGAAGATAAAATGGATAGAATTATGCTTTGATCTCCAGCTCAATCCTTAAATAACACAACCTTGGTTACAAGCCTGCCATCACCGGAAGGTATTTCAACATTAGAAGAACAACTATAACTGATATAAGGAAAAGCAGAGAGTAACTTGGGAATAACAATGGACCCATGGGTCACTGTGCTCAGCTGAAGTTGACCTTGAAGGTAAAAATCTAAAATAATATCAAATGGAGATAAAATGTTAGAGGAAGAGGTAATGTAGGCCATGGTTGGTTTATATGATTGGTTTGTATTGATGAGCAGGAAATTGTTGCAAATAATATTTTGTGACCTGACCATGTGTTTCCTAATGTTGAAACTGAAGCATGTGAGCAGTTTATGAACAAATGATCTGTACTATTACCATGATCATTAATTGGCTTTTTGATTAACTGCTGACATTTCAGTAAGTTACACATTTGTTCAATTGAATCTTTTTTCATAATATATATTATTAAATATATAGGTATTTTTTATTTCATGAAATGTATACAGTTGAAATATAACTTATTAATAACATACATACAAGGCAAATAAAGCCTGATCTCCAATTCTGCTAAGGCAGGAAAATAATGAACAAATGTTTGTATTAGATCCTCATTTTTTTTATCACATAAATTTTTTTATTATAAGTTTATATTTCTATACATTTCCAATATAACATATATATCTGAATATAAAAGTTGATTCATAATGCTCAACTGCATCATCATAAATCTCAATTTTGTCAGATAACACCAAATCATGCATACAAATGTTTATTAATTTTTACCACAAAAATATATCTTTTAAATCTGCAAAACAATAAATATCTAAAAATAATACTTGATTCAGATTTTACAATTTTAAATTGTGTCTTTATTTATCCATAATGTGCTTCATATTGTATAAATTTAAGCATAATGATGGGTTTTATTATATTTGTTAAAATCATTTAAAAGGAAATTGATTTCTTTAAAAATGCTACATTAACACAACATGGCATCTTCTGGATTAAACCTTGAATTACTTTTACAAGGAAAGTTTTTATATATTGGAGTGAAAACAGCATTTCAATTAAGGGTGATACAATGAAAACAATAACAATTACTGCAAAACACTTCGTGGTTTTTGGTTTGCAGGGGGGGGGGGGGAGGGATTGGGGTGGTGATATGAGAATAACTGTACACCTGTCACAGCAGGGGATCTCCCCCAGTGACTGTAACAAATCAGAAACCCTGGCATAGCTGACTTCCAGTGACCTGGAGTGGGACCCTGCATCTGTAATTTGTAATCAAAGCAAATTACTACAATAGAGCCTCAAGACAAAATCAATAACTAGCCTAATTTTCAAGCTTTTATTTTCAAATTTCAGATTTAAACAAATTAAATACTTATGTTTACATGCTGTGAAAATTAAATCAATGGTACTTACAAGAAAAAATGTGCCATGGTCAAAGTTGGGCAAAATTTAAGGTACTGATTTTATGCTAATAACTTAAACAATTTACAAAATTCAGATCTAATTTTGGGTAAACAATTTAAACTTAATTAAACATAGTTATTTACTTGGGAAAATAGACTCTAATTTCAAAATTTTTCATGTTAAGTGAGTAAAATATTTTTCCTGATCTTTTACAAAGTCCATTATGTTCGGGCCCATAACTTTAAGAAATTATATTTAACAGACTTAATTTCTGGCATGTACATAGGAACTATATAGAGGAATATTTATGGTAAATATGAGAAAAAACAGAAGAGTGGTTTTGATATGAGCCAGTCCTGAAGCGTGAAAATACGTTTTTTAATAAAAAATTGAGTTTTTTCCTTAATTTTTCAAAGCAACGAAGTCGCAAAGACGCAGTTTTCAGCTTGGTAGGAAATCTAAGGGACATCTAACATTATGCCAAATTTTGGATTCCTAGGTCTTACGGTTTCAAAATGTGCCACATCTACGAACGGACGGACGACAGACAATGGACCACGGCTATAGCTCTGATGAGCTAAAAAATGAAGATGCCAGATACCCTTCAAAGAATAAATATAAATTATCCATTTTATTTGGTAGGCTCTAAGATTATTCAAAAACTTTATTCTCTGGCCTTTCACTCATTATACGTGTGTGGCACTGGGGCTTAAAACAAACTAACCGAGCTTCACTTGTGGCAATGACATTTGACCTTTCCCTCTAGTAAAGTTGTTGAAGAAAGGGCTCACAAGAATCCTAAAATATGTTAGACTGATCTTTTCCAATCAATATCTGCAATAAATCTAATATTTTTATATGTCCCGGTTGTCAATAATAATGTAGAAACACTAAGTTCCCCCAGTAAAATGGCATTAAGTAAATCATCAGCTGTCGTACAGACTTGCCGCTAGACCCCTGACCTTGTCCCTGACACTTTTTTAAAAACAGCACTCTACTTTATTAGTATCTGCAGAATTGGCGGCATTAGGGTTTAGGACTACATGACAGGGTGGTAGCACTTTCTTCCTGATATATTATTTTATATCCTGGTGTGCAACCATCCCTATTGCTGGGTCATAACACTAAAGAACCTCCTGAAGATGCACTCATATGTACTGATACACCTATGTGGGGATCAAAGTTCCCATTAAGCCTGCAGAGCACTCACCTCGGGTTTGGGCCAACTGTGAAAATCTCACAGAAGCTAGTGGAATTTATAATCTTAAAAGCAGATTGATTGTAATCTAGCAAAGCTGGGCAATATGTGGATCGATTAAGGTGACATAAACTGGGAACAATTTCACCTGTTGAGAAGACTTTTTAAAATCACGTTTTCAACATACAATTAATTATTACACCAGAGAAGTGGCATGCATTGCCCAACGAACATTGCAAGGACATGTGTCATGGAGTCAATTCTGTATTAGACAAAGGTCTTTGTTACAACAGCTAATCTGTTCACTTTTGAGTGACACTGAATGCTTGATTCTACCACTTATAATGTTTCTAGGGGAGAAGTGGGAAGCATCATTGTCTGTTACATATTGATAAAATGAATTATAATAACTGTCAATTAATTTAATTTTAATAATAAACAATTATCAGTAGTATTCATGAACATAAAGAGTCATTGTTATACATAATACACACCTGGTAGTCTGCGATAGAACTTGTCATAAATCCACATCAGATCCATAAAGTTATTGTGGCCAATCAGAGGCTGAAACATATAAACGACTTTTACTTTTCTCTTTGATAAAGACCATATGAGTAAAGATATCTACAATAACATATAAATCTAGTGATGTTGAAAACTCATCAGTAACTGCACAGATTTTAACTTCAATTTTTTTTTTATTTGAAGGAAAAGTTGAAACACTAGAAATATGCATGTTCAGGAATGCAGGCCTCTGCCATCTGGGAGGTCTTGTGGTCAATGTGGTATGCTAAAAAAAATTTCATTTGGATTCTCTTATTCCACCGATACTTCCAGGTTCATTTATGCAGAAATCCCCCATCCCCTGTTTACATTCGCCTATTCATCCTGTATTTCTCGATTTATTCATGCATAAGTGAATGTACATTTGTGAATATTCCTGGAAGTCCTTCGCGGTACCAGATCATGAGGTGTATCCACACCAAATTCTAATTGATTCTTCCTTTTCCCAATCTCAAAATGCCCTGAAAATTTAATGAGATTCCATTCAATAAACAAACTGACACACAAATGGTAATGCCTGCTTTCCCTTCTGGCAGCAGCAATAAGATCGAGACAATGGAACACTGCTGTCTGGTAGCAAGAACAAGAGATATACAACATGTTCTACACCACAACACTGCTGCATCATGACTGAGGCTGCTTATAATGAAGCCTTATATTGCTTCACAACTGATCATTTCTCCCCTGGAACCATCAGGTTATACTCATTACTACAAAAACAATCTACAGCTTGCGTCAGCCTTGTACTGACCTTTTTAACTGTTGTTAGGATCCGGAAGACTCTGGTGAAACCAAGCATTTCAGCCATTATCCTGGAAAAAAATGTACATAGTCATTGTGTCAATATGAATCAAAACTTAACATTTAACTTTAAAAGTCAGTAAAACAAAACCTTGTCTTTCCCAGTCATAAGGATGCTTGTTTTCATATCAATGCTTTCAAAGTCTCACTAAATTAGGTATAATATTTTTGCATCTGTTCTGAGGCAGTAACAAAAAGACAGCAGTGCCCTCTAGCGGCATAAAGAAACTTCAAAATTAATCAATAAATCTAGGCATCTCTATCGGTCCATGTTATATTATGATGTAATTGGTTCATAAATAATAGTGCATAATAAAAACATTATTTTATTTTGGTTCATAAATAAAATGGTAGAATAAAACTTATTTTTTATATTGGATTTATTCACCTGCTAGTGACATTTCTCAGATAAAAAGAGGGGATGTTATCTAGAGCATTCATTTATAGCATATAAAGACTTGATGGTTTGGCTTTATCCACTGGCAAAAGGATGAGATATATTTATGAGATGTATATTCGACCATATTTTCACAGTTCCAATTCTTTTTTGCTCTTTAAATCAGACCTTACTTATACGACTTCCTCAAACTTGTGACCACTTTATGGAGGTCCTATTGGTGGTTGTAATTTGGAGGTTTCACAGTATTATTAAAAAAAACAGCTACAGCATTAATCTGATGAAAGATAAAACATTGTGTACTTTTCCTCTTGCTCCATCTTGGTCTGTTGGTCTAGCTCTTTCTTTCTCTCTGGTGTCACTCTATCAACAACGATCTGTAATGAGAATTACCTAATCATCATAATTATCCACACCATCAGGAAAACCTGGGTGCCACTGAATGCATAATGAATCATGAAAGAAGGAAATTTTTTAAAGGTAAACAAATTATATATGTAACTTCAGTTATGCAAAACTGACAATTCATGACAAAGGCATGATGAAGTATTTATATCCATAATGACCTGCTAAAGCAAATTTAATGCAATTTTCTGGAAAGCTTGAGTTATCATGTTCTGGTTCTCTCTTATGTGCATTTATCTTTTTAATATAGATTTATATATTTAAAAAGTTTGGCTATTAATTCAAAAAGGATGGATGAAGATTTAGAATAACATTAGTATAACATATATATATATATATATATATATATATATATGTGTGTGTGTGTGTGTATATATATATATATATATATATATATATATATATATATATATATATATATATATATATATATAGATCTAAGTAGGATCTAACTGAGGCTTGTGGTGGACCATCACAAAAGCGACAAGGCTGTAATCTTATTGAATAAGTGTAGTGTATTAGTCTTAAAATGCTGACACCTGAAACTACCAAACCGTGCAAAAAGAAAATAGCAACAACAAATGGGTCCCCCACAAGCTTCAGTTATCTGATGATCGCCCAGGTGCCAAGACTGGCAACAGTGTGAAACTCGGGAGTAATAACTTGGTGCTCCAACGTGCCTAAGCTCTATGTACATATATATTTATATACACAAACTTATAAAATGTTGGAAATTTATGTTGGGATTGACATCTAACTTCTGGTTGAATCTTTTATTTTTAAAATATGTCTATGGACTGTCCCTGCTCCTCCGCTGAGATTCAAACTCATAACCTCCTAGCTTTGAGCCACGTGCTCTACCAATAAATGACAGAAACTGGTCAAGGATATACCTTTCTTTCATCTGTCTGCTGCGGCCATATTTGAGGAAACCGTAATCGTAGCTCACTCACTGCCATGTGTTCTGACATACCTGAAAACAAAGGATATATCTCATGTTTCTTAATATGTTCATGAGGAGTAGGTAATCACCATCAAGGAGATGACTTTCTGGATAGATGATGCCCTAAAAAATGACCCAGGTGGAGTTCATACAGAATTCCCCAGTTTATTAATGACATAATCCTAATATACTATGTGTATTCTGTTGCAATATTTACGGTGGGTCCAGCAGTAAAGTTTCGAGCCCTGCCTGACTGTCTGGGTGCTCATGATCATAATTTTTGGCCAGTCACTTGCAGAATATAGATCACCATAACTTAGTTTAAGTTTCAAAGACATTTACCCAAGACCTCCCTATTTATCACAGAAGACTCTAGGCCAAATGGATAGTGTTTTTACACACATCTGATTCTCTCGGTGCTCAAAATCATGCTTTTGGCCAGTAGCTCACAGAATATAGGTCATCATGACCTAGTTTCAGGTTCCCAAGAAAATTTGCCCAAAACCCCTCTGAATGTTTGTTGCTTTTAAGTTTCCAGGGCTTACAATTACAATTTGGGACAATTTGACTTTCAGGGTGCTCAAACCATGTTATTTTCATAAAATGCGTAAAAAATTAAAAAAAAATACAGGTGACACCACCAGTCTTCAGAAACTGATAAAACTGTCCATGACCAATATGCATGGAAAGATTCATGGCAATCAATGTGTTAGTTGTTGAGAAACTGGAGCTTTTTTATCACATTTTAATTATTCTCATTTTTGGGATGCACCATCAGACCCCATAATTTTGAGAATTTAGGTCACAGTGACCTAATTTCAGGTGTCCAAGGAGAATTTTTATTGACCTCTTTGGATGTTTAGTTAGATATTTCTAGGTCAAGTGGTTACAATTTGTGCCCTCTTAACGGACAGACAGACAAAGAGTGATCGCCATAGCTGAGATGACTGAAAGTCATCTGAGCTAAAACATTTTGAGTTATTACTGTTACTAGGTGCTTAAAAAATTTAAATGTTACAAAATCATGTGAAAAAGAATGAAAAGTTATAAAATATGTATAACATCAGAAAGATCACTGTACCAGGTTTAAAATAATGTATACTTTATGGGATCTAATATGAATTTAAAACAACTTCTGGATTGATTTAGATATAGTTGTTTCTGACAATAATGATTTATAATAGGTAGATCACCTAACAAATGAGAATCCCTACCTTCTGGCACCTGAAATTCCTGTTTCTGACCAAGTTCTGCTCGGACCAGCCAGTCAGCAACTTGAGAGCACAGGACCTGCAGAGACTTCTCATCTAGTTCCCTGACAAAATCAACATATATACATACAGGTAACTGACAACAACACAAATACAGGTAATTGCATTTATCTGTATCTTATTTATTGATTATTATCTATTATTTATATAGCACTCATTATATGCATTGAATCATGTCATAAGCACTTTACAAATATGTGACAATATGAATACCTCAATCAAGAAGTGTATATTTAAAAGTTAAATTTAAAGACATCACATAGTGTTACGTAAAACATTTAAGGCCAACAAAAGGTATGGTTCTCAGGCATTTTTTTTCAGAAATCAGTGTAGGTGGGTAGTTTTTTTTTATTACCTTTTATGTATTTTCAATAAAAATGACATATGATCAGTGAAAAGCATGATAATAAGATGACTTTTTTTCTACACAGATAAAAGCACTACATAAAATAGGAAAACTTATCAAAATTGTACTATTTCATCTTCTTGAAAAATGAAAATAAAAATAAAAAACTGACTTAAAACTGACTCAGGTGGTGCCTGAGAACCGACCTTTTATTTTCTTTTGGCCTTAAACCTGTACTGTGGATTGCAAGACTTGAAAAGAGTGTTTTTAATCTGGCTTTAAAAATGTCAATAGTGTCACTTTTTTTTTTTACATATACTGGGATGTCATTCCAAAGCCCTGCATACTGAAATGATGACTTTCTCACTTGCTCTAATTTAGCCTTCAAAACTATGCAAATATTTTGGTGCTGTTCCTTCAATACACTCATACATAAAAACTAACACTTTAAAAATCTATCCTTTCTCTGATTTTCTGCCAGTGAATCTCTGGCATAGATGATGAAATCCTATCATAATTTTGTACAGCACAAATGTTACAAGCATCCATGTTCTGCATCCATTGTAATTTGGATATGTAACATTTATGTGCCCCTAGGAGCAGACTATTACAATAGTCTATAAGACTAATATCCAAACCCTGATCTACAGTTTTGATAGTCTCCCTTGATAACACTGACCTTAACCTGTTAATATTCTTCAATGTTAGGTATGTTCGGCTGCAGATTCCCTTGACATGTTACTGATGCTTCATATGTTTAACACTGTAATATCCTAGATTCATTACAGCAGATATCATGTTCACCAATACTAACAGAAAACAAGGGACCCATGGGTCACGGCGCTCAGCTGAAGTTTGAAATTTTTGCAAATGCAAAATATGCAAAATATTCTATTGTAATGTTTTTCATTTATATAAGCATATGAGAACCTAAGAGGAAAGGGGCCCTCCTACTTGGTTATATTAAAGTTCTAAAAATATGATTGCAAACTAATACTCTGACAAGACTGTCATGAAGAAAAATAGTAAAAGTTTGGAGATACTGCGATGCATATGAAAAATTTACAGATGGACAGGCAAGTGGACAGAATGGACTAATACCTTTATTTTACTTTCAAGGGAATAATGCATATAAGCCTATTTTTTTAGCATATCCCCTTTTCCATTAATAGATTTTATCTGATTCATTTTTTTTATTTACAAGTTTTATAAATTTGTAATAAAAAAAACTTAAAATATAAGTTACAATTATAGAATTCTAAGTTGCAATCATTATATATCGAGAGTGTAGCTCATATTGGGTCATATTATGCATACACATATATTTTATTATTTTTAAATCACAAATGTTTAAACTGAATTTAAAAGAAAATAATGCCACAACATGGCACCAACAAGATTATTCCTTGAATCACTATTTAAAAGTTTTGCACATTAGAGTTTTCAGTACATGCTTAATTTTATTCACCAAAATAAAATAAAAGATTCAGTAAATTTGATAAGATAAAAACATCTTTTCGAATAAAATATACACACTGTTGGTTGAATGAGGGACAAACAATATCATTGTGCTAATTACTATCTCAGCTATAATCTATTACTGGAATTAATAGTCAATTTCACACCTGGTGAAGTTTTACTCTTCTGAAGTAAGGAATTACTTATCTGATAAACATCCACCCTTTCATAGCAATACACCACTTTGTGGACACAATTAAATGTGCACTGTAATCATTGTATTCCTGGTGGTACAATACAAAATCTAAAATGTAGCATAGCCAAGAATAAAATAAAATACAGAATATTATATAATTAATCTAGTTTATGCACCAGCTGAGGGGGGGGGGGGGAGTGCAGGGCAGAGGGGAAGCCTGCTAGTAGTGGACAAGCTGAGCTTAGGCAAGCTGCATGGAGAGGGTTACATAATGCAAGTGAAGGCTGTGTTACTAGGTGGGCTAGATGTAAACAACACATGACATGGTGTATGAAAACTTGAATAAAAGCTACTCTTTTCAATCAATTCCTTTGAAATTTCAGATTTTAAAAGATTAAATCCTTATGTATATTTGCTGTGAAAATTAAATCAACAGTGCTTACAGGGAAAAACCGTGCCATTGCCAAAGTTAGACAATTTAAGGTATTGATTTTTTATTTATGCTAATAACTTGAAAAATTTGCAAAATTCAGATCTAATTTTGGGTAAACAATTGAATCTTGATTAAATAAAGTTATATTCCTGAAAAAAAGTCTCCAGCTTCAGCAATTCTCATGTTAGGTGAGTAAATATATTTCCTGATTTTTTAAAAATTGCATTATATTTGGGCACATAACTTAAAAATAATACCCAATACTGATCTAATTTTTTATATGTCCATAGACAATGTATGGAAAAATATGAATACTAAATATGATCAAAAACAGATCAGTGGTTTTGATATTAGGCAGCCTTGAAGTGTAACAATGGCTTTTTCATGGAAAACGGAGGTTTTTCCTTAATATCTTGAAGGAACGAAGTCCTAATGACCCAATTTTCGGTATTGTAGGAGATTTATGGGACATCTAATGGAATGCTAAATTTTGGATTAGTAGGTCCAATGGTTTTAAAACGTGCCCTGTTAACGGACGGACAGCAGGACGGCCAGCTGGACGGACGACGGACAAAGGACCACGACTATAGCTCAGATGACTTATAGTCAGCTGAGCTAACCAGTCATGAATTTTGTTTAACTGATGTTGCATTCCAATTAATACACACTTTGTCTTGTTATCACTGAGTTTCAATAAATTAGTCTGCATCCAAGTTCTTGCATCACTATCACAGTTTTCTAAGGTTTAAATTGCATCATTTATATTAACACGTGACAATGGTTCAAAAGATATGTATAACTGAGTATCATCAGCAAGAATTTTGTTTAGCTGTTGTTGTGTTCCAAGCAATACACACTCTGTCATGAAACAAACAAGGCCTACAGAAAACCAGTCATGAATTTTGTTTAACTGTTGTTGTTAAGACTCAGTGATAACAAGAATCACTTTGTCTTGTTATCACTGAGTTTCAATAAATTAGTCTGCATCCAAGTTCTTGCATCACTAACACAGTTTTCTCAGGTGTAAATTGCATCATTTATATTAACACCTGACAATGGTTTAAAAGATATGTATAACTGAGTATCATCAGCATGAAATTTGTTTAACTGTTGTTGTGTTCCAAACAATACACACTCTGTCATGAAAGAAAAAAACCATTGGATCCACATGTCACCAATTTGAGCTGAGTACAGGGTATACAAATATTGCTACATTTCTATGAATTTCTATGAAGCTATGAATTTCTTCTTTTTGACATTTTGTTTCCCTTCATCAATGAATCATCGAAACCTCACATTAATTAACAAAGTTTCACATTATCAGATCTTGTTATTTTATTAAGTAAACATTAAACTTTAGCAGCCCCCCCCCCAGGTCCAACAAAAATAAAAGAAAATTATATCAAATTATGAAGACTCTAAATAAAGGATATGAGCGTGCATGGTCCTCTTCTGTTGTCTATAGGTAGTATTACAGTGTAAATATAGAGCAATAAATGCACAACTAGTCTCCCACTCAGTGTGGTGGTCATGTGACAGGAGGGGACTAATCTAGATCATTGTAGAACTCAGCTGGTGGAAGCATTTCATTGTACAGTTACAGGAAAATAATAATTTTTATTCCCAAACTTCTCACCTGTCAAGGCCATTCAGATGTTCATGGTTGACAAAATGGGTCCTGAGATTTTGCTCCTGTTCATTATTTAAAAAGGAGACCCCTTCATAAACATACTGCAAAATAAAAACAAACTAGATGTGGTCAGATAATGGTCCTCAAAGGCCCTGCATCTCTGGTCGTGCTTGAATAGTTCACATATGGGTAAAAAGATTAGTTTTGGCGTGTTTTATTTTAATCTTTTGTTTTACAAACAGTTTTGAATTTGTCCAAAGGTAGGCTGGCGGACAAAAATAACACCCTTCAAAAACATGTTTTATCAGAATTCAGGATGCCAAGGTTAATCTTACATTGTTCAAGGCATCAGTGCATGTCTACAAATGTAACATTCTATTTTTTTCTTTAAAACCAAATCTGTTGCTCCTAATTCATATTTTACAATCTCTAAGATAGCATTCTGCTTACACAAAATTTCAGATTTCATAATTTTACTTTACCTTATTGAAGTCAAAATCATGTTTGCTTAAGAACTGTAAACTGGAAGCCTGAAAATACACAAAGATTTAATCATATTCATGTTCTCAAGGCACAAACAAGGCAAACTCCTTAATGACAATATTTTTCAATTTTAAAGTTCTCTACGGGAACAATAACTGCAGAATTGTGAAGACCAACAGAGTTATTCAATAATCAGCAGAAGAGATGCATGGAATATTTAATTTATACAGGAATGTTGCAAAGCCCACTGCACTGACTGCAACAAAGGATGCTACTCTAGACTCTTGAAATAAAGACACAACTTAAAACGTAGCAAGCATTTTCAAAATATTTTCCTTTAGCAAACTTTCCTGAGTTAGATCTTCTTATACTTAAATGCAAACAGCCTTTGCAATACTTTATGAGACTGATTGTGATTTTAAATCTTTTAGCATTCAGCAGACCTCATTGCTTTGAGAATAACTTTCATCAGAAACTCACCTGACACATAAAGCGTACATCCACAGGTCCAAAAGATTGGGGAAACAGGTAACAGTTGTATGAATGGGCAAAATACCTGAGGAAAATAGAGAACATAGGTGATGCTTTTGCCAGTAACTTTAAGACTTGAAACTGACTTGCAAAAGAATAATATACCATTGTAATATAAAGACTGGGATTGATTTACAAAAGAATATAATACCATCGTAATCTAAAGATTAACTATAAGCATAAAGCATGATAATTCACCAGTCATTAATGCATATATATCATATAAGCTTTTCTAAGACTTCAGATTTTCATACTTCTACCTGGTAAATATTACTAATACTGTTGGAATAAATGGAGGAGATCTTTATTCAAATATGGAAAGGTTTAGGACCAAGAACAATTTATCCTGAACTCTGCTGATGAAGCAAATAGATATATTTATTATGTTCCGAGACACAAGTACACACCTTTCTTTAGTATGAGTATTAAATAGAAAAGAGACTTGTCATGATCTAAGGAAAGTTCTTTTAATTCTAATTTAATGGTGGCTATTGCTGTGAATCGAGATTGCATAACAGTCATTTAATTTTACTGACAGAGATGAATATTTTTGGATCTATATATTGATATTATTAAGTTACAATCCATGTCATGGCAGGAATGTATGAATACTTTCATGAATAGGTAAAAACACTTTACTTGTTACTTGTTCCTTCCTGTATGAATGCTGAAATGCCTGTAAATAAAAAAAAAATATATACATTCAGTCTATGAATCTTTACTCATAAATTTACATAACATTATAGTAACAGTTGATAAAAACGTTTATAATTATTACTATGTAAAATGACCACAAATGGATCTGTTTCTGTTTCAGTTATAATAAATGAAACCTAACTTTGTTGAACACAGAATTCTCAACTTGTAGTGAGTTTTGAACATACCTATGAAAGGTGTCTTACTTGATTTAACTCTGTTAGAAAACCCTGTATCTAACATATTTTTTCTTGACTTTGCAACTTGTATGCTAAAAACGAAACCGGTTGTAAGACAGGATTATCAACATTTACCATACACTTCCCAATTTTGAACAGCTACTTAGTCATTTTCAAACTGGGTTTGTATGTGCTTGGGAAAACAACAAGCCATGTATGACAAAATAGGCATTTTAGACCACACATTATTCGACAGGTTTAAACTTTCATTCAGTTAGGACAGTTAGATATGATGTCCCCATAGATCTTACATGTTTGATGAGTACACTAGGTTATATTCATGTTGTGAGTGCAAAGCCCTCGATGGGGCTTCTTTAATCTGGCATGATTAAGACTGCCATTAAAGAAAACTGAGAGACCTTACCTATTTGTGAAAGAGAAAACTTTGAGATGCTCTGTCTCAGCTTCTGGTATCGAGCCTGACCATCATCAAATAAACTGAAATCAATTAATGGACTAAAGTGGATAAATGTGCTTCAACAGGCCTTGCTGGGCTGTGTTTTAAATACCAGTACTGGTCTTTTAAAATATAGCTAGTATATAAACACAGGCCCAGCTGGGTCTAGATTATGCTGTAGTTTGCTCATTCTGGGGGAAAGTTGGACTTGACAGTTTGCTTACATAATCTAAAGAAATTAAACTCTCATATCATCAAACTGCATGATTAAGGTAGGTTAATCATGAAATTATCAAGAGCACTGCAAATGGTGCATTATACACCTGTAACGTACATATCAAGTGACCTCTGACCTCATTAAATATGCATCAAATTGCTGATAATGTAATTCAGGTGGAAACTGCATGGGTGATATTCATAATGAATTTCATGAAAATCCATCAGATTTTTCGGTAAGTCATCATGGCACCACCTAAGTCTTATGACATCTGACCTCATTAAATATGCATGGATTTTGCTGTAAATCCAACTTATGTGAGGAATTATAGAAATTAATATTTCTGTTGAGTTTGATCAAAATGTAACATATTCCTGGCTAGTTATGTAACACAAAATTACATGCCGAAAACAGTGATACAGGGTACAAGACCTGGTAATGGTTGTCAATTAGACTAGCATTCTAGCAGTATTCTAGTGTTCAAGTGTTAAAACTTAACACTGATATTAGGTGTTACCATCAACTGGGTTGTATATTTATGCCACTTACCTTGGTTTTACCGACTCTGATAATTTTAGACCTGTGAATTCTGTGTCAATTGCTGAAAATCAAATAAATGTAACATTTTGAGTTCTACTACACATATGACACCACTGACATATGATGAGCTTGCACAACTATTAAAATAATCTAAACTAACATTTGCGAAAAATATTTTTCTCAACTCAGATAATATATAAAGCTGGTACTGAATAACTGATCAATATTTATAAGTTTAAAAAAAGTTTACACACTGAGAGAAACTTGGTTTATATATACCTTCCAAGCTATAGGTGCATTAGAAAAATGCCATTGTCAATAAGAATCAACATTAAAGCATAATATATCAAGGATGAACTGAAAAAAAAATCAAATTAAAACCAATTACCAAATTGAATGAAAAATATATATTATATAGACACAATATTATAATTAACCCCTTCAAAAACATAATGTATCCGAATGCAAAAAAATATGCTTAAATCACAAAAAATCATGAGAAAATGCATAAAAAAATTACAATAATATAAAATAATGACATAGATACTTGAACTGCAAAGAAGCGACAAAAGCAGAAAATGCAAAGGGAAAAATATGTATAATGGTTGCATTGGTTGGACATATGCAGCTTTTGATATGGTCCCCGACTGAAGTGAAGCCCGCCGCCAATTCTCTCGTTATCGCCCACACACAGTTTGAGCTGGTGAGATCATATTACCTATAAAATCTGCCCGTTTAATATCCCGCTCAATCTGAGGTAGTAACTGTTCAAAGTTGGATCGCAAAACCTCAACCATCGTGCTCAGTGGGTGTGATATTTATCTGAAAACCGACACTTGCCGCGCCGGTTTGGCACGACCATTTACTTCTTTTAAATGTCGGGAGGTGTCGCTACTGTCAGGAGCACAAGACTGAACCAGAGAGCTTAGATGTCATCTAAGCTCTCTGACTGAACTCAACCTGGCACACAGTGGGGTACTGTTTGATGGGCATCACTGCATGTCATCTGAACATCGCATCTCCATCAGCAAAACTTTTTATCTGCTTGTCTCAGTAATGACTGTGTAAATGTCAATAAATATGAATTTCACATGCATGAATATTATCTGCATGATTGTATGGCTAGGCTTGGTACATATATAGGCCTAGCTCTCGTGTTTTACATTTTGAAAATATCTTTATTTTCTGTAACTACATTTTACTGGTCTTCCCCAGCTCCTCCAGCAATGGCTGGGCAGAAATTTTATGAAAATTGGTGCAACTATGCATATAGCCTTGCCGTACTGGTTAGTATATAATAACCTTATAATTTGCTGTAGACATGTGGCGCCACCTGCAACCCTTTCGGAACTTTCCTCAGTTTTCAACAACGAGTCTAGCTGAATGAAAATAATGCGAACAGGGTGACTTACAAAAAAAATGATTAACATGACACTTTGAAATTTTACAAGTTTTTTGATATGGGTAAGAGTTTTGAATCTATGGAGAGCCCAAAGAGTAAGGTACTTAATTGAACTGGCATTCTGCGGGGAAACAAACTCACAAGGTTATGACTCGTCTGGTAAGGGTTTGTGGGCGTCAAAATCTGGTACCCACAATGCAACGGTCTTCAAAATACACCAGCGCCGTAGGTATAAATATAGTGAAGAGGGTAATGTCGTCCGTTCAAATATGTTGAATAAAAATTGTTTAAAAGGTAAATTGCATATAAACATGGGTGTTTCTGTGGTAAGGACTTCATGGAATAAGTAATATTTTGCAATCCTGTGCATACGCATGTGAAATTTAAACAGAAGGTGTTTTCTTGAAATGTTGTAGGATTTTTCCCACAGATAAAAGAAAACAACACAGAATTTTAGGTTTAAATTACCAATTAAGTAGCCGAAATATCTGTCTTATATATTATACTGCCAGTTTGATATTTACACGTGATAAACAGGGAGCTAGAAGGGTCGCGGCAGGTTACTGAACTTCGCCTTATGTCGATTATCCTTTACCCCCCTTAACACGTCTAAATGACTAAACCTAGTGCTGACCAGACATGGGCCACTGGCCCACGTCTGCATCATTCAAATGCACGCAGAAGAGTGAGGAGGCCTGAACATTCCCGGCCGTAGCCCAGCCTACTTTACAATAGGGATGGCATAAATGGGTCAGTCCAAATACTGATAGCTGAGAGATAGTAGGCCTGTTGTCTTACAATGTAACAAATTTAATATTTCAAAGTTTGACAGCTGAGACAAGTATAGTCCCATGCAGCCCGTCCCACACTATCCATGCATATTCAAGTTGGAAGAGGCTTGTTTTGTGTAAAAACAGCTTTTGGCGGAAAGGGTGCTGATGTTGGACTATTCTGAGTGGAATTCTCATATTTCCTGGTACGCTCCGAAATGTGACCATTAATCTGCATGGTTTAGCATGATCATAGTACGAGACTTCAATCGCTTGACAAATATACAGTTCTCTCGTTTTACACAGTTTTAATTATAGATGAAAGGTAATTAAATCAATTGTGAACATATTTCGTATATCTGATTCAGTATATGAAGTATTTTTAAGTGACGTGTGTGCATGCATGTGACCTTATACTAGTCAATGTTGAGTACAATTTACATCAAAGACCAGATTTCCTAGGAATAGATTCATGTATTTTCTCGATTTTTGTATATAAGATCATGAATAACCCTCCAGTAGCTTAAGCCTTGTGCAGGAGTAGCTTTATGGATTGTTGTGTGTGCCATTTATGAACAACACAGAAGACACACATGCATGCACACGAGCATAATGGGATCAATATATATATATATATATATATATATATATATATATATATATATAATAGACAGATGTACCTACTCGTGAGGTTGTATAGATAAGATTTTATGTGTCAATCTGAAATATAACATTAATTAAAGGCGATCCGTGTGATTTATGAAAAGCCGGATCAATGTCCGAGTCCCTGAGGTTCGAGTCCAAGTCCGCCTTCCTCGAGTCTGAATCTAAAGTGCGAATTCGAGTAGAAAACGCCTTTAGATATATAAATATATATATAAATATATATATATATATGGCCTCACATGTTTACATATAGGATCTAAAATAATGTATTATATGTAGGCCATCATTTTAATGTAAAATCATTATAATTACATTCATAATAAAATAGCTTGTATTTTCACTTAATACCGGTACCCAATTTGTTATTTAAATGAAATAAAAACAAATAAAATATGCATGTTTAAATATTTTGTGGCGATCCAGTAAAGACCCTGCACGATGGTAAACGTTTATACTTCTCTAAGAGCTTCTCTTGAACGCTACTTTAAAACAAAGGACCCCCAAACTATATATATGCCGGGGGGGGGGGGGGGGGGTGCGGGGGGAGGGGCAGGGTATATTTATAGGTAATTTTATCATTCCCCGTCAACATCAAACGAGGCCTATAGGGCAAACTTATAAAGCAGTTGCAGGCTCTCTCTCTCTGTTTATATATGCATGAGACCTGCCTTTTAATTTTTAGGTTTAACCATTATTTAATGAACATATGATTATATATATATATATATATATATATATATATATATATATATATATAATTATATAATTATTATAAAAATGTAACAGAAAGCCAGTTATAACTTGTTTATATAGCCTTAATATGTAACATCGATAAAATTATATTTTAAACTTAAAGGCATAAAAGTGTGGTTTCAGTCTTTGCTCTCTCCATGCAAAAATTTAAATTTAGAAATGCCAAAATCCAGAATTACAACTGCATATTTACATTCAAAAACTGCACAGGTATATACAGGGCGCAACTGCATGTATATAAAAATATACCTTGTATGGGTGGGGTGTAGATTGCATCATTAATTGAGTTAAAAAAAACGAATTATGTTTGCTAAAAACAAATTCAATATGCATGCGATATATATATATATATATACACACACACACACACACACACACACACACACACACACACAATTTAAATTAAATATATGATATCGTAATATTCTAGAAAAGGTCATAATATTTGCAATATTAAATAATTATAATAATAATAATAATAATAATAATAATAATAATAATAATAATAATAATAAAAAAATATAAGCTATTCTTTCATTAATTCTAATATATTAATATATAAATATTATTCCCTGAATAGTGGAGGGGGTGGAGGATAACCCCCCCCCCCCCCCCCCCCCCCTTGCCAAAAAGTGGAGGGGATTCCCTTGGATGATTTTTTCCCTGAGTAAAAGCATTGACCTTTTTTTTATTTAAATTCGTATTCACCGACTGTAAATACTGTCGTTTCGTTGGCAAGGCGTTCCAGGAAACGAATGAATCGATACATCGCGATCAAGTACCATCCCATGGCCCATCCTATTAAAAGCCCAGGCGTTTATTTTTTGCTTGAAAACCAAGGAAAATGTAAAAAGACAGAATCATTATTTGAAGGGGACGGAAAAACATCCCCATTAAAATGTTTGTTTTCAGTATTTTTAATATATTCATTTAGCAACCTAGAGACGGCACATAAAGCAACGTACGGCAGTGCCACTGTGCTAGCAAGGCTGCAGCCAGTGCGTTCAAATGATGACCGGGTGAGCAGCACGTGCCCGGTTTTGCTGGGTCGCCATGACAGTTTGCATGTGGATGTTCGCGGGATTCTGACAGCCATCTGTCACGGCGGAAGTCATCACGGCCTTTTCATCAAATTTAACTCGCGCTGTATATGAAGATCACAGCACTTTTGTGGTAGGTGTACATGCGATAACTTGGTACATGATTAAATGAAAGCAGGTACACGTATCTTCAGGCTTTGTAAATCGTGTGCGAGGAGAAATTTGGCTCAGCCAGCTGTGTCAGAAAGTAACTTGGTCAGGATGTTTTTGTACTCGGGCCATCGCGTGAGCAGTTTGTAGCGCCTGTATTGTTAGACCTACTAGGAGCACCATTTTCAGCTGGAAAGTCTTTAAAGCAGTATTATAATAATAATATTACTATTAATAGGCCTTTATATTTCATAATAAAAAAAAAATTATTTTAGTAAAAACTATTATATTATAAAGGTATACATCATTAATATTACAGTGAAAACTATATAAAAATATGAATTTTTACAAACTTTGAATTCTTATGAATCTATGATAATAATATGAACCTGTATAGCTGTGATGTACAGTGTTGCATTAAAATTAGCAGTTATACAAGAAAGCATTTTATGATTTTTTGTCAGAATAATATCATTGACAGTTATATATTAACACTGTACACTAGCAACATAAAGATAGTGCTAGACTAGTATTACCAATTTTGTAAATATTAGTTTATTTTTAGTGTACATTATTTTGTGGTGTTTAGACCTTAAGTAGTCTATTTCTGTTTTCAGGACTGTCATGGCTGGTATACAGCATGGGGTGAGGGGTCGTACAAAATTGGCACATGTTTATTTGTTCAAAGCATCAGTATATGTATTATGAACTGAAACGCCAAATAAACATAAATTATTTTCACAAAAAAATTTATATGGGCCTTGAGATAAATAAACCCTATCAGTGTGAGTAATAGACATTTTTTATTGAATTCTGACTTTGTATGATTGTATTAAAAAGAAGAGACACTTTGAGGGCTGTTTGCTTTACCAGATTAAAGCTGTGTTTCCATGCATCCCCAAATATTGTGGCTGCAAAAGACTTAAGAACGCTGTATAATGCGCAGTCCAAAAAAACTGTTTCCATAAGTACGTAAGTTTATCTTGCGGATCAGGGTTGGGGCCAAGTACAAGTGAAAGTACCTATGTACAGGTACAAGTACTTGTGAATTGGCCAGGTACAGGTACCAGTACGTGATTTTCACCAAGTACCTCGGTACAGGTACAGGTACTTTAGAATGTACCTAGGTACAGGTACTTTTATTTTAGGATCACTTCAAACACATTTTTATGGATAATTATAGTGGCATAAAAAGTCCATTAAGTGCAACAAGTAAAGTATGACATCATACATTCACAAATATGATATTCAAGTCTACTGAAATTCCATTAAGTACACCAAGTACAGTATGACACCATACTTCACAAACATGATATTTGTGTACTAAAAGTTCATTAAGTGCACCAAGTACAGTATAATCAAATGATTTGCTCAATTAATGGTTACAGCTGATTTCACACGTGACCATTTTTGGAGGTGTGATAACAATTCAATTCAAGAGCAGTTTATCACACTGATGGCATGCTGATTATTTTACATTCAAGGTAACCAAATTTTTAAAGAAAAAAGAAAAAAAAATTTTTAAATTGAAAATATGTAAATGTACCTGAAGTACCTTGTACCAGGTACAGCTGCTTTAGTTCCAGGTACAGGTACAAGGTACTTCCTACCCATGACAGCCAGGTAAAGGTACAGGTACTCTGAATTGTGTACATAGGTACAGGTACAAGTACCTGGCCCCAACCCTGTTTTGGATACCCTTTTGAGTGCCTATTTTGAAAATGCACACATGCGCAATTTCATTTTAAATGCACTGGGTGACCTGGCGCAGGGGCAATGTTGGGAAATGTAGGCATGTTTGCCCTCCACCAAACGGATGAAAAGTTCATCGATCCGTTTCAATGCAGTCCGTTTTTGCAGATACACATGCAGAGCACGTTAAAACGTACATATGGAAACAAGTCATCTTAAAAAGAGGGATGTGATTTTTTGCATACAAGACGTACAAGATTTACAGATACATGGAAATACAGCCTAAATATTGCATGACATCATTTCCAAATGATAGTGGAATGAGTGGGGAATCTGGGTCAAATGTTGGTCAACTAAAGACAGCTTGTAATTAAGGACCTATTAGACATCACCTCCCTGACCTAATTGTAGATTCAAACCACTTGATACAATGAATAATAATATGAAGTTATATTATCATGACATAAATATGTTACTGGTTTGTTGAAGTAACTTCTGGTAAAACTGACATGTACTATAAAGCAAAAAAAAGGGTCTTCCTTCATTTGTAGCAACAAGCTAAATTTTAATCACTTGTATGAACAGATGATATGTTATCTTAACATTTGTTTTTTTTTTTCTTCTTTGATAGATTTTTACCAGTTACACAGTCAGTATGCTAAATGTGTGTTTTTCATGTTAGTTTTCTTTTTGACATTAAAATTGCGAGTAATTTTGAGCTTAATGAAACAATACATCTCTGCTAACATCCACAAAAAGATAGGCTTATATATATCAACTAGAATACGGGTTGTCGACAAGCGACTACATGTATCCGCCTAAATCAGAGTGGAACGGGTGAAGTGAGGCATGGATTGAGTGGCAAGGGGAAATAGAGTGAAGTGTTGCATATTAGCATGGATGTCTGCAGCCAAATGGTGTATGTAGGTTGCGCCACCTACCACAAAATCCAGAAAGCCGTCCAAGTTTGTATACATATGCAAAATTTGAGGCAGATAAGTCAAACCACTATATGTTTATGAGTAATTTTAGCCCGTGGCAGACAAGCAGTTGGACGCTGTGCAAAAATGGTTGAAGGTGGCGCCACCAGTTTTGCGTATGATAAAGAGCTATGTGAGAACTATACACATGCAAAACCTTGGCCCAATCGGTCAAACAGTTCCTAAGATATGAGCTTGGATGTCTGCTGCATAAACTAGAATGCAGGTGGCGCCACCTGTCATAAAATCAAGAGAGCTGTCGGGGATGTATAAACCTGCAAAATTTTAGGCAGATATGTCAAACCACTGCCGAGATATGAGTGATTTTATCCCATGGCAGAAAAACAGACGGGAACTGTGCAAAAATGGCTGCAGGTGGCGCCACTAGTTTTGCTTATAATAAAGAGCTATGTGAGATCTATACACATGCAAAATTTTGGCCCAATCGGTCAAACGGTTCCCGAGATATGAGCTTGGATGTCTGCAGCGTAAACGTGAATGTAGGTGGCGCCACATGTCACAAAATCAGAAAAGCTGTCCAGGATGTATACGCATGCCAAATTTCAGGTGAATTAGTCAAATCACTGCAGAGATATGAGTGATTTTAACCCAAGGCAGACGAACAGATGGACACTGTGCAAAAATGGTTGCAGGTGGCGCCACCATTTTTTGTGTATGTTATAAAGCTCTCCAAGGGCTACATTTGTGCAAAAAAATTTTCCTGATCCGTCAAATGGTTCCTGAGATATGTGGGTTTATGTGTGGAAACAGACGCACAAACGGACGCAGAGCGCAGAGGAAAGGTCAGAGGTCAAAACAAAATTGGGGCGCAGCAGTTCACATGTGACCCGAACATAATCCCGGGTTTAGTAAAATTCCGCCCAGCGGTTACGGAGGAGTTCTCCGGACACCTACGCCGCTGCGGCAGCGTGCAGCTGAAAACATAGTATCCGCAAAACTCTGTTTTGGCGGATACAAATATAAAAAGAAATCAACTCTAACTTAGCCACTTTCACTGAAAATTACCAAAATATCCACATATATCAGATATCACAGCAATTTAAAATTGAAAAACAAAAGTAAAAAAAAACTCAAAACACTTTACAATCAGTTCACACAGCAACAACTTATATTCACGTTGTCACATACATTGGATAACAGAGATATGCTTGTCCTTATTCTTCTTCACATAATTATTACCCCATAATTGCTCTGGCTGCCCTCCTGGTGTGCCTGTATGAGAAACAGTGTAGGTCTGACTGCCCTCCTGGTGTGTTTGTATGAGCAACAGTGTAGGTCTGACTGCCCTCCTGGTATGCCTGTATGAGTTAGAGTGTAGGTCTGACTGCCCTCCTGGTACACCTGTATAATTACAGTGTAGGTCTGACTGCCCTCCTTGTACGCCTGTATGAGTTACAGTGTAGGTCTGACTGCCCTCCTGGTATGTTTGTATGAGTTACAGTGTAGGTCTGACTACCCTCCTTGTATGCCTGTAAGAGTTACAGTGTAGGTCTGACTGCCCTTCTGGTACACCTGTAAGAGTTACAGTGTAGGTCTGACTGCCCTCCTGGTATACCTGTATGAGTTACAGTGAAGGTCCGACTACCCTCCTGGTATACCTGTATGAGTTACAGTGTAGGTCTGACTGCCCTCCTTGTGTCATATATGGTGTGTTTGTATGTGATGGATAAGCAGACTGACCAGAAACCTTTTGTCATTGGAGTGCATTACTTATACCAGGTTGACCAAGATTTGTCAAGAAGAGGTATAATCAGATTTGTAGTTGTACTAGATTTGAGTGGGTACAGAAGTTTTCAAGTTCATCACAATAGTTCTGTTCTCTTCATTAAAACAGTGATCAATGAAATACAGCATGTGGACCTGAAAACAGATTGTCTGTGTCCTGTGATCTGTTAACATCACTACTAGTGTCACATCTGGGTTGTAAATCAGTGTTGTTGACATAGTAACACCATCAGCTGAGGGCTTTTTACTGTGTTTCATGACAGGATGCTGCTCGAGATTGGGATGCAGTTCTGTTATCATCATTTAGAGCTGATGATATGACATTTACAGTTGTTGGATATTTGCATATGAACCGGATATGAGAAAAAAAGACAGGGATTGAAAATAGGGGGGGGGGGCATATAGGGATGGGGGCAAGGGAGGGGGTTTCCCCCTCACATAGTGTAGAAACATTTTTAGGCTGCACAAAACCAAGGTATCTAAAAATACATCATAAAATGAAATCTGGCTTTTTTTCATAATTAAGCAATGAATATTTTCCTCATATTTAGGTAAAAAAAAAGGGGGGCATGCCCCTACAAAATCTACATCTTAAGACAGATATATGGAAAAAGTATATAATGATCAAATGGTTAGAGGATCTAAACTGTGTAACCTGAAGTTCAAGGTAACTGTTAATGACAGTATAATATTCACAATGAGGTGACTGCTTGTATCATTACTATATCTGTTTCGTTAGATGATATTGTTAATTGTAGTGTTATGTGGTAAGAGGTGTTAATATCTATTATAAATAATTACTGATTTTAACGCAATATTTTGGTACACATAAGATCAGTTACCAGTTCAGCAGATGGAAAGACAGACAGAGCGACAGTGAAAAATAATAATAGCCTAAATTGGTGTACCAGCGCATTGTCTATCATTGTAAGACAGGTGTTTGGATTCCGATCTCCATATGTCGGTTAGCATATAGGTTTAGAAAAGAAGCTGATAAATGAGTATTTTAATGGACATAAATTCTGAATGCAGACAACCAGTGATTTCTATAGACTGGTATAATTGTTATAGCCATGTGAACGTAAACTTAATCAAGTAAGTCAAAATAGATTCTGTTATTATAGGCATCAGCAGAAGCCAGGTTTAGATCTGGATGACAGTGTAAAATGATATTAAAGTCAGAGGTACGGTGAATACCGACCTACGCATCAGGCAGCAATTTAGGACAGGAAAACAGTATCAAAAGTGAGTCAGTAAGTAGCTGGGTCACACAGAATTGATCAGGAGACAAATATATAACCTGAATATATTAATGACAGAATATAATTATATTACCTGAGTTTTAGGTAAAACAGGGAAAAAGTTTGTGCGTAGGCGAAAGCCGAAGCCATACATGGTTATCTAAACAGTCGGGTATGTCATAATGACACATATCCAATATCCAATAGAAAAAGTGTAAGATGATGTAAAGGTTTGTGACGTAGTAATACTGATACAAAAACCTGTGTTGGGCTGGGAACTGGCAGACAGACCCACGCCATCATCAACATGTAAACCAAGACAACTGGAAATAAAACAGCACAATATCCAACTTGGACTGTCTCAGTTATTCACCTGACGCGCCGTGTGACTGTGTTATGGCCAGGGAAGAACTCCCCTAATTCCCCGTTGTAACACATTGGTGGAGAACCGGGGCATGAAACTATTATTGAATATTATCATACAATTAAGGGACTACTTTTTTACCTTCTTGCTGTGTTACGATAAGATGTACTCCAACACACACAAAAAAATATATAAAAACAAAAACCAACTAGCATACTAGAGATAGCTACTAGTATATTGTAGGCCTATTTTCCATGTTTCCTGATACTATATTGGTGTTTATGGATTGTACTGCCGCTGCAGCCAGTACTTTGATGCGATTTTTCATGTTATACTATTGATACTTCTTGTATTTTATATATGTCTATCGTTATGATCATTATTGTTATTATACATGTATTCACCGATTTATCCTATTATTCTTGCTTACATTGTTCTAATGTTGTACACATTGTCCCCTGTTCATATATTGTTTATCCATTGAATCATATTTTAAATTGGCACTTACCTTTTGTCTTCCCCTCTTCTAAATCTTACTCGTATGCCTGGTAATTTCCTCTTTTTTAGTGCCGTAACCACGTACCAAAAAGTCACAAACTTTAACATCGCGAAAGGTATTACCCCCTCCAGCTGGCGTACCTCCTGCCAACTGTTCAATGACTTACCTGCACGTCTACCACTTAATCTAAATAATGTCCCTCTATTTTCTACTTCTGAGCACCCCCACCGATCACATACTATCTGTTCGATAGCAGCAACCGCTTCCTGCAGGGTCCGGGCTCCATGATATTCCCGTTCCGCTTTTCTACTAATGTCCCTGCATTTATGGCACCTGCACTGGTGGGTCTGCAGTAAATGCAGCCCCTGTGTCCTGCCTTCCCCCCATCTTTGAACGTAATTAAAAAATCGTCCCCTAGTGTCGTGCGACATCTGCCGCAGGTGTGAAGTTAAAAGTCTCTCCTGCCGCCACGCCGTGTTTGGACAGTCCACATAATGATTTGGTAAAGAATACCACCATTCAGTTGGCATTGCGCTCGGGTCTCGCCAATTAGCTGCTCACAGGACCGGCAAGATCGTCTTTGCCGACACCTCATGCATTCACCTAGCTGTCAGCCTAGCTCGCGCATTCGAGTCTTGCCATATTTTTTTCAAACAGGCAAATGGGCAGATCTCTCCCATTAACTCTATATATATACCCATTGCTTTCATACCCTTTCTGTACTCTTAATTAATAACGGCTCATTCCGTTTTTCTGATATGATTCTTTGGCGTTATTTAAATTGTCCCCAGTGTGTTGTTCATCTTCCTGTGTATTTGACCCGGAGTTCAAATTTTGAGCCCCAGGGATATGTTATGTGGTAAGAGGTGTGAATATCTATTATAAATAATTACTGATTTTAACGCAATATTTTGGTACACATAAGATCAGTTACCAGTTCAGCAGATGGAAAGACAGATAGAGCGACAGTGAAAAATGATAATAGCCTAAATTGGTGTACCAGCGCATTGTCTATCATTGTAAGACAGGTGTTTGGATTCCGATCTCCATATGTCGGTTAGCATATAGGTTTAGAAAAGAACCTGATGAATGAGTATTTTAATGGACATAAATTCTGAATGCAGACAACCAGTGATTTCTATAGACTGGTATAATTGTTATAGCCATGTGAACGTAAACTTAATCAAGTAAGTCAAAATAGATTCTGTTATTATAGGCATCAGCAGAAGCCAGGTTTAGATCTGGATGACAGTGTAAAATGATATTAAAGTCAGAGGTACGGTGAATACCGACCTACGCATCAGGCAGCAATTTAGGACAGGAAAACAGTATCAAAAGTGAGTCAGTAAGTAGCTGGGTCACACAGAATTGATCAGGAGACAAATATATACCCTGGATATATTAATGACAGAATATAATTATATTACATGAGTTTTAGGTAAAACAGGGAAAAAATTTGTGCGTAGGCGAAAGCCGAAGCCATACATGGTTATCAAAACAGTCGGGTATGTTATAATGACACATATCCAATATCCAATAGAAAAAGTGTAAGATGATGTAAAGGTTTGTGACGTAGTAATACTGATACAAAAACCTGTGTTGGGCTGGGAACTGACAGACAGACCCACGCCATCATCAACATGTAAACCAAGACAACTGGAAATAAAACAGCACAATATCCAACTTGGACTGTCTCAGTTATTCACCTGACGCGCCGTGTGACTGTGTTATGGCCAGGGAAGAACTCCCCTAATTCCCCGTTGTAACAGTAGTGTATTTCAAGAACTGATCACACATTTAAGGTGGTCTTCCATATATGCTTATGCAGTATGTAGGCAGTATGCATGTTTATAAGAAATTGATACAATTTGTTCTTTTGTGGGGCCCCATTTATCCTTACTGGTATTTGTGTACTTATGTGACAATGCAGTTGCGTTATAAGTTAATTTGATCATTCGCTGCAGCAGTTTAGAACACATAATAATACATGGAAGAGAAGAGGGGCTTTCCATTCTTTGATGTCAGTAATGGGGTATTTCTCGGGCAGTGAATTAAATATAGGTGACCATATTTTGAATGGAAACTTCAGTCAGCTTTGTAATATGTATTTTTCTATATCATATCCATGTCCATAAAAAACTTCCTGGTGAAAGAAGGTCCTTTTAATGAAAAAGAAAGGGAAAATTTGTCTTTACTGCAGAATTTTTTAGGGCAAAGAAATGTCATGTAGAGAGAGGAAAACCTGTATGTCAGGGCAAGTACTTTAAAATGTTATGAATTAATATTGAGCCTGTGATAAGGTTCAAAATGAGAGCCTATTCCAAAACGGGATGTCTTTTAACTAAAGATAATCCCTTGAACCTTTTATAAAAATACCCCAGAAAATGCCGACCCCACCACACAAGCTGTTTGTTTTTGTTTATATCCACATGTTTATAGCATGTGGGGTGTCCACTAAAATAATCCAAACTCATTCAGCCACAACATCTTGCAGAAAGTCATAGTTTTGCAAAGGACATCTGGTAGCTAACTAGTGAACTTTCAGCTTCTGTACCTATGCAGCCTTCCACCTTTAGTCAGTAGGTTACATGGTTTTATTGTTTATTATGATTGCCATATGTACAATGTTGACTAACATTTCTAGAAAAACAAGCCCAAAATCAGTCACGTGGGCATTATAAGAACTTTTCTTAACAGGAATTAACTAGAGGATATTAATATGTACACAGGGTAAACCAAAATCACATAAATTCTACAGAAAAGTAAGGTGAATAGGTGGCTTTAATAACCCACATTGACTAACTATTGTATATTGGATTCCAGGGTAAGATTGATATGTATGTCAGCTTATGATTCATGCTTACATTTTCTGACAGGTTTCACACAGCAATTTAACCATGAAGTTTCCTGTTGAAGCTCAGCTCTCCCTTCCGTCATTACTCCTGCTCACGATAGGCACGATCATCTTGATAGTCTGTGGAGTCAGGGGATTTCCTGATAAAATCGACTCCAGCGTGGCTGTCATTTTCATCCTCATGGGACTAGCACAGGTAAGGTCATGTTTATGTTAGAAAAATTAATGACTTAAATTGTCATTCCATACATGTGTATACAGTATGTATGCAGTACGAATATGTATGCAGCAGTATTCCAGCTAGAAATCAGACATAACAATCTTTTAGAGTGATCCATTTGTACTTATGCATACATAAATATGCATATGAAGCTGTTCAAGCATGTACTGGTTCTTCGCTGTTGCGATGAAATTCGGGGACATACTTTAGGATGTACTAACAAGGGCCAGGGCACACCCCGTCCTGTCATCCAACTATCATATAATAATGAGATTAACTTTACCAGACACCAGAAATATTAGAGTTTGAAAATAATTGTATAACTAAGATTCTGATTATAAGGAATCATGGATCTGATACTAATGATTAAGAAGTTGATTGTAATAATTTAATCTATTTCAGCTGTTTTGGCAACTGATTCTCTTTTTTGCAAATTTAATTGTTACAAGAATATTGAAATTCTAAGCTAACTCTTGGTGAATGTAAAATATTCTTGTTGATTCTCAGATTAGACTCTCATCAATATATACAGGCATATATATATATATATATATATATATATATATATATATATATATATATATATATATATATATGCATCCGTATGCAGGTATGCCTTCAGCAGCCCCCACCCCCTTCCATAAATCATCCTTGCTATGCTCCAGAAAATGCTTATGTGAATTTCATACTCCAGCAGCCCTTTACTATAGCCCAGCTTTTGCTGCATATATACTGCATACACATACATATTAATGAAAACACTAGCCTCTATTTTCTAGCTTAACCTTTCAGATCTGTCAGAAATTTATTATTAATATCTGCTGGACAGCCGACTTGAAAATCCTCTCATTGGAGCAGCTTCTGTATTTTATTTAATGTTTTGTCTCTTTGAGTGGATGTTTGATGCTGAATTTCAGACTTCACATATCTCCATGAATATGCACCCGGCAGTGGGCTGGAAATCCACACATAAACTTAAGACCTGTAACAGTTAATAAGAGTGCTGCCAGTTTTATAGAAAAATATGACTAACAGTTTTAAATATTGGGCCATACCCTCATGCTAGTCAGTCTATAGGTCATGTTAAATTAATGGCAGCATTTCTTATAACTTTTTATTTAATGAAATGTTGAATCTGTACATTTAATCTTTTTGCCACGGTCTAAAGTTCACATTAGAAATTATTTGATAATTGTATATATTGAATATTTAGACTGCAGTTACTAGTTTGGTATATGGTTACATTCCAGATGCACTTCTTTAACCTTTTCCTGTTTACATTATTTAGATTAAAGACAAATTCTGACACTTCTGTATCTTACGTTTAGTTTACGATCAACATTTTTCAAAGGTTTTGTTGTAACCTTTTTACCAAACTTTAAATGCTAACCTCTCTGGCCTTATCCTGTTTATTTATATATTTGTTAATTATAAGGATAGATAAAATAACCCTGTTGTGTTAAACATCAGTTTTGCATCATAGACCATGGATCCTGTCAGGATAGATGTCCAACCCTCCACCAGATGTCATTCTACTCAAAAAAACGAACCTCTTCTAGTTTTGCACTGTTGGATGGCCAGGACAACTTGTCTCAACTATCAGAACTTTAAAAATCAGAATTTGATACATTTCAAGGAACCCCTTGTTTTCATTTCACATGCTTATGTTTACAAAATATTAATTATTCCATGAAGTCCTCACATAAAAGACACCCTTGTTTATGTAATTTGCTTTGAAACAATTCACATCCACATATTTGAATGAACTACATTGCCCTCTATATTACATTTATTACTACGTTGCCAATGTATTTAGAAGACCTGGTGTATTGTGGGTAGTAGTTTTTAATGACCACACTTGTAGTCTTGTGGGTCAAATTCTGTGCTATGTGGATATATGTCCTATAGAGACGAATGAGCAGTTTTTGAATTCACCTTTCAGGGGCTGTTTGCTGGAGGCTTCAGATTTTTTCTGGCAAGGCGGAAGAGGAGCCATGATATACCGATGACAGAAATGAATCGGACTTGAATAAGTCTCCACAGACAAAGAACTGATCAGCTCTACTGTGTAGTTAACTCCAATACTCTTCAGGCTGTCACACAGTGGATGTGTAATAGCCAGGCATGTATTTCTGCTCAAAAAATTTAAAACACATGGCAGCAACTATGACTCTCTGGAGTTAAAAGCAATAAATGAAGGACACTTCAGGCAGGGATATTTTGACCAGGACATTCTGGATTAGGACATACCGGATGAGATGTTATGGCCAAGCCTTTTTGCAGGGAGGACATTCAGGCCAGGTTAATATTATAGGGGTCCATAAACAGGGATTTATACTGGGTTCTAATAATAGATTAACCATCATAAAACAGTTATTTTAAATATATATTTCTTGAGCATGACAGTGTCCTTCCATGCTTAAAGTCCTATCTAAAATGTCCTAGTCTGGAATGTCATAGTCCGAAAATCCCCGTCTGAAATGTCCATCCTCCAGAAGCAGCAAGTCTCAGATAGTTTTAGGTCACAAAGGTGTGGTATGGATCATTCAGTGTTTGTGTGCTGGCAGATTTTAACAGCATTGCTTGACAAGATGAAGTTTTGCACTTTTAGGTGTATTAAAGAATACCCAAATCAGTATTATATTGGTGATGCCAGATACACTTTTGATATATATATTTTATACATGGTTCTTCAACTGCAAATCATTAATTAGTGAACATTGTAGACAGTCTGATTACATTACAACCTGAATGTGTTTAATCATATCAATATGATTCTCAGTGTCAGTCATGTCAGTTCAGTATACCTATTTAAGGACTTGTAAATTAATGTTTGTCCCAGTGATTCTACACAGATAAAATGAGAAATGTTTGAATAAGCTGCTATATTATATAAGATACACATGCATTTATTTGTATAAAACTTCATCAGGTCTCTGTGTGCATAAATTATACATATATGATCACATTAAGACACTGAATTATAATTCATATGCTGTCTCAATGACTGCCGAGCAAAGACTCTAAGATGCCTATAAAAAGTAGCACATTTTAAAGAAAGTTTTTGAAAATAAGATGACATTATGATGTAAAATTTAATTTGTGCATTCTGTCTCATATTTATTTTGAAGGTCTGTCATTAAATATATTTTGATTGATAAATGAATAAACCTTTACTTCATATATTATGATTTTTGTCTTATCTTTTCACTTATAGTCAGCTGAGTTTTAGTGATAGTCCCATGTCCATCTTCCAGCTGGCCAGATAACTGTTAAC
Organism: Sipunculus nudus; assembly: GCA_026874595.1. NCBI lineage: Eukaryota > Metazoa > Annelida > Sipuncula > Golfingiida > Sipunculidae > Sipunculus > Sipunculus nudus. The sequence goes on from CM049312.1 coordinate 53,605,108, forward strand.
AAGGCACATTTAAAAACCATTGGACCTACAATTCCAAATTCTGCTTGCAGCTAAATGTCCCCAGGTTGTCCTATTTAACTGAAAACTGGGTCCCTGGGACTTCATTCCACTGAGATCTTAAAGGTTCCCATTCACCTACCCCTTGAAAAAGAATTTATGTGATTCCTGGCTTCTTCTGTGTATATATTAACGATCTAGGGTAATTTTGGTTGTGAAAAGTTCTTATAAGGCCTTTGTAAAGGGTGTATGAACTTGTTTATCAACAACATGTTTGTAAACAGAGCAATGTTGACAAATGGGGAAAACATGTAACCTCAGGTGGTAGAATGCATATATGCGGATGTAGAAAGGTCACTTGTTGCAAAATGCCATTTGCAAAGCTCTGGCTTATCTGACTTGCTGCCAGATGCCCTTGTTGAATTTGTTTTGATTATTTTAGCGGGCCCACACATATTATAAACACATTGATATTGTCACCAGAAATCGGTGACAATATGTACGGTGTTTTGTATCATAGTTTAACGAAGTCTGTTCTCTATTGATATTGACGTGAAGCGTCATCCTAAAGCGTTGACAGGTCTTGATTGTATATATATATATTGTGATTTCTTGTATGGAATCCCATCGGCTATCAGCTGATTTATCCGTGTCACGCATCGTGTGTAATTATTACATTTGGTATGTGGGTCGCCATGGTGACGCTGACAGTCAAACTAGGTCACATATATCCTTATATGGGACACTTGAGAAATAAGCCAATCAGAGAACCGGATCGCCGTATGGTGACGACGATTGTGACTTCAGAGTTCAGGGAGAGACGCTGGAAGCTGCCTTCAGTTGGGTCTTGAAGCTTGAGGTGGCAGCACACACGAACGGGAGTAGGAACATTGAAACGCCAGGAACGGCATAGAAGCAAGCTTCTACATGAGGCAAGGACCCAGCTCATGAGAACTCAGCCGTGCTGCCGACGGAGCTTCGTATTGGTGATAAAGTGAGAGAGCGCGCTCGTCACCTGCCGGCCTAGTTCAGCTTGACCTAGATACATAACCGCCGTAAGCCGTGAAACCGTTGCTACACGAGCAAGGTCAAGGACTCTAAGCTCTACATAAACAAAGAGCGTTATTGCATGCATGTGAACGTAAACCTACCCGGGTCGCAGACAAGCAAGATCAGTTGAAGATCGCTAAACTCAGAAAGACTAGATCTATATGGTACTAACCATACGCTAGATTCTACACAAAACAGTAACCAGAGATCTCTGAAGGAACTGGACTTTATGGTTTTTTTATACAAACCATGGACTCAGTAAAATATCCTGTAATTTTAATGTGAAGAACTGTCGTATTGACACATCAACGCACACACTCACATTGGTGTCTCTGTAAGTATTGTCTTGAATTATATTTGTGAATTTAACCTGATGTCTCATAGTTTCTATTGATCTGGGTGTATGATTGTCTGGTATTTTAATACACGTCCTTAAAAGAACCTGGAAATGTCACCTGTAATGACCGGGATCTAATTTCTTGATGAGTGAAATCAAGTGGCGAGCGTAAACCCATCGTATGGTTTTATAGGATATATCCGTTGTAAAGTTTTCACGTTAAGCCAGGGGTGACATTGTATGGCGAGCGTACCAGGATATAATTAGCCTTAAAAAACTGGCTAATTACAGTAAGTTTCAGAAGTTTGAACTGAGAAAACAGTACTGAAACCAGACATTCATATACTCAAACTAGAGTTGATCTGAATTAATAATTGGAAATGACACCAAACTGATGTTATAGTGTATACTTGCTCAATGAAATTACCCCACTATTAGGAGTTAATATTTATTCAGTGAGAATATTACCTGAAGCACAACATTGTTTCAAGATCGGCATATACCTTGTAGATTTGGCTAGAACACATGCATGTTTTGTGAGAAATGCTAGTTCAGTGATACCTGGACATCATTATTGGGTTCATATAAACCCAGATTAGAGTGAAAATTTTTGATGTTGTTAGATACGCCCTGGTATAATTTTTTCTACACTAGTTTGTGATTGGTCACGTGGTAGGGTCTCTTGACAGGTAAGTTTACCCCTCCCGATTGGCATGGTAATCATAGGTGCATGGTGTTTATTGATATCTTGATATCCATCCGTCCATCCGTCTGACCCTTCGTCCGACCTTCCGTCCGTCCGTCCGTATAAGTAGAATTTTGATGCGTAGAGCTACCGTAGTGTTATTGTACGGATACCGCTGGTTCGTTAGGTTGGCTTTAACAGTACGTATTTACGGATTTTTAAGAGCGGATATTACTAGATACTGGAATCTTACTAGGTTAGAGCGTTACCATGGAAACGTTAGAGTCACTTGTTAGATGCGGACAGGCCTTGGGGCTTAAGGACCAGGCTTTACAAGATTATGTTGAGGCTAGACGGCGTGCGGATGAGGAACGTGAGGAAAGAGCTAGGCAACTTGAAATAGAGAAGGAACAGCGGGAATTAGAGCGGGAATTAGAGCGTGAGCAGCGGGAATTAGAGCGCGAGCGAGAGGCTAGAGCCCACGAAATAGAGGTTCTAAGGTTAAAGTCTGACTCTGGGGTTAAAGAAGAGAGAAGTAGGGATGTATTCCCGAAAATCCAGCTTCCACCTTTTGATGAGGCTCACGATCAGCTAGATGCGTTTCTTGAGCGATTTGAACGATTAGCTGTATGTCAAGGCTATGATAGGGAGAATTGGGCGTTACACCTGAGTCCGTTACTGCGGGGTAAGGCGCTAGGGACTTACACACAGTTATCGGTTAGTGAGGCCATGGATTACGATAAGTTAAAGATAGCCTTGTTAAAGCAATACCAAATGACCGAAGAGGGTTATCGACACAAGTTTCGGACTTGTAGGCCTGAGCGAGGCGAAACGCCGAGTCAGTTTGCGGTGAGACTGAGTGGATACCTAGACCATTGGATAGGGATGGCAGGGGTCGGAGGTGACTACGACGGGGTAGTTAACCTGTTGATGTGTGAGCAGTTCGTAAACTGCTGTAGTAGGGATCTCTCTATGTTTTTGAAAGAGAGACGGTGTCGTGACTTTGATAGTATGGTAGACTTAGCCGAGAGTTATACGGAGGCTCACGGTGTACACAGCCGTACAGCAGGTCCTCGTTATGGCAATAATGTGCCGCGTCCAGCGCAACCGGTATCTCAGCCTAGAGAGAAGCGAGAGGTTGAGCGCAGTCCGGGCGGTCAGACATTTAAGCCATCAGGAGGCATCAGATGTTATTAATGTAATGAACTGGGACATAAGGCGCGGGAATGTAAGACTAGTGCCCGGTCGAGGCCTAGGTCTTCCCCTCAAGTAGGGCGTGCTGCTGGCGATCAGCAGAGGTATAGGACTAATTTTAGCCCCCCCGTATAACCCAAAACAGAAACCGGAGACTATGTCAATGGCAGTAGTCGAGGCGGAAACGGAGACAGTCGGTGCGGTGAAACCGGAAGTAGAGAGTCCGAGTCAGTCGTTAGGATTTGCTGCCCAGACAGAAGGCGGAATCTCGTTACCTGTGTGTGAAGGGCTGGTGAATGGTAAGTCAGCGAGGGTGCTGCGGGATTCGGGATGTTCCTCGGCAGGAATACGTGAGTCGTACGTGGAGCCGAATCAGTTCACCGGACACCAGGTCGAGTGTAGGTTGTTCGACGGGTCTGTAAGACAATTTCCTATGGCTAGGATTAATGTGGACTGTGCGTACTTTGTCGGTACTATCGAGGCAATGGTGGTCGGGGATGCTGTATGTGATTTAGCGCTAGGTAACGTAGCGGGAGCGCGTGATCCGTATGATCCGGACCCGACGTGGAAGTCTGAGCGGTCCTCAGGCATAGTGTGTGACGGTGTAGAGTCACAAAAGGAGGTGTCGTCCGCGGTGGAGACACGGAGCGCTGCACGAGAGAAACAGATACCGACGCGTAGCTTGAATGTTGCAAGCCCAGTTGCCGATGTGAGTCCGGCCGAATTTTTGAAGGCGCAGGAGGAGGATGGGTCTTTAGCGCCGTATTGGAGGCTAGCTAGAGAGGCTAGAAATGATAGTCCATTTAGAATTGAGGACGGATATTTAGTTCGGGTTGTGAGTGATAAACGGGGAGATCAAGATGGATCTCGAGTGGTGGTACCTCAGACGTTACGGTACGACGTAATGAGGATGGGCCACGAAGCGGTTATGGCGGGCCATCAGGGCATAGACAAAACGCACGACCGCGTGAGAACTCAGTTTTTCTGGAAAGGGATGTATAATGACATTGCAGAGTTTTGCAAGTCCTGTCCCATTTGCCAGAAAACCATACCGAAAGGCAAGGTGCCTGGAGCTACTTTAGGCCAGATGCCATTAATTGATGAGCCCTGGCGTAGAATTTCGATGGATCTGGTTGGGCCGATCCATCCAGCGTCCGAGAGAGGTCACAGGTATATTCTGACCGTTATGGATTATGCCACTAGATATCCGGAGGCTGTTGCTTTAAAGAACATAGATACAGTCTCTGTGGCTGATGCGCTAGTTGATATTTATGCGCGGTTAGGAGTGCCGTCAGAGGTGCTTACTGACATGGGAACACAATTTACGTCAGACCTCATGCGAGAAGTTAGCCGTGTTTTGTCTGTAAGACAGCTCACCACTACTCCTTACCATCCTATGTGCAACGGAATGGTGGAGAGATTCAATGGAACGTTAAAGTTAATGTTGAAACGGATGTGCGAGGAAAGACCGCGAGATTGGGATCGGTACCTCAGCGCCGTGCTTTTTGCGTACCGAGAAGCACCACATGAGAGCACAGGGTTCTCACCCTTTGAGGTGCTCTATGGTAGGATCGTTAGAGGACCGATGCGGATTCTAAGGGATCTGTGGACCAAGCGAGATACTAGCGTCGAGACAAAAACCACGTACCAATACGTCCTGGACCTACAAGACAAACTAAGCGACACATGCGCGTTAGCTAGAGAGGCGTTGAACAAATCAGCGAACAGACACAGACTGTTATATGATAGAGGTAAATGCACGCGCAGGTTTGAGGCCGGAGACGAAGTTTTGTTGTTACTCCCGACGGAGCGGAACAAATTAATGGTACAGTGGAAAGGCCCCTATACTATTGTAAACAGGGTTGGGGACTTAGACTATCGGATTAAGATTGGCGATAAGGTTAAAACCTTCCACGTGAATATGCTGAAACGGTACCATGCTAGAAACGAGCCCCAGCATATTCTGGCAGCGGTAGCCAAGGGCGCACCTGATTCTATACATGATCCTGACGGTGTAGACGGGGAAACAGAGCACTGATAGACCTAAGACAAAGAAGGCTTTGCGAGCATTCCTAGGTCTTACAGGGTACTATCGAAAATTCGTGCCAAACTATGCGGAAATAGCGGTGCCCTTGACTGATCTAACGCGTAAAGGTCAACCTAACAAACTAGACTGGAAACCCGTACACGAGAACGCGTACTGTTCTCTAAAGGCTAAACTGTCAGACCCTCCCATACTGAAGCTACCTGATTTCAGTAAACGATTTTATTTGAAATGTGATGCATCTGATGTGGGTATTGGCTGTATCCTGATGCAAAGACACGAGGGGATCATGCACCCAGTAGCTTATGCCAGTCGTAAACTATTGCCCAGGGAGAGAAATTACTCCACCATCGAGAAAGAGTCATTAGCAATTGTATGGTCGGTACAGAAATTTGAGATGTACCTGGCTTGTAGACCGTTCACCATTCAGACCGACCACAAACCATTAAAGTGTATTAGCAAATCAAAATGTGCTAATAAGAGAGTAATGAGATGGGCACTGGTTCTACAAGAGTTTAGATTTGATATTGAAGCAGTGTCAGGTAAACTAAACCATGGACCTGATTTTCTTAGCAGACTGCCTGAGTGTTAGGATGTAATGAGCTATAATGTTTAGCCAGTTAAGTCTAAACATGTACTAGATTTTGCCCTGTGTCATAGACCGTGGGCATGTACTAATGACAACTTGTTACATGACCCTTATGTATTGCTATGTATTGCTACATGTAAATATGTTTAGCTGGACCCTGTAAGATAGAACGATACGATGTATCGAGAAAATACTGTGTATTTTCCTTAAAAGGAGGGGGTGATGTCACCAGAAATCGGTGACAATATGTACGGTGTTTTGTATCATAGTTTAACGAAGTCTGTTCTCTATTGATATTGACGTGAAGCGTCATCCTAAAGCGTTGACAGGTCTTGATTGTATATATATATATTGTGATTTCTTGTATGGAATCCCATCGGCTATCAGCTGATTTATCCGTGTCACGCATCGTGTGTAATTATTACATTCGGTATGTGGGTCGCCATGGTGACGCTAACAGTCAAACTAGGTCACATATATCCTTATATGGGACACTTGAGAAATAAGCCAATCAGAGAACCGGATCGCCGTATTGTGACGACGATTGTGACGTCAGAGTTCAGGGAGAGACGCTGGAAGCTGCCTTCAGTTGGGTCTTGAAGCTTGAGGTGGCAGCACGCACGAACGGGAGTAGGAACATTGAAACACCAGGAACGGCATAGAAGCAAGCTTCTACATGAGGCGAGGACCCAGCTCATGAGAACTCAGCCGTGCTGCCGACGGAGCTTCGTATTGGTGATAAAGTGAGAGAGCGCGCTCGTCACCTGCCGGCCTAGTTCAGCTTGACCTAGATACATAACCGCCGTAAGCCGTGAAACCGTTGCTACACGAGCAAGGTCAAGGACTCTAAGCTCTACATAAACAAAGAGCGTTATTGCATGCATGTGAACGTAAACCTACCCGGGTCGCAGACAAGCAAGATCAGTTGAAGATCGCTAAACTCAGAAAGACTAGATCTATATGGTACTAACCATACGCTAGATTCTACACAAAACAGTAACCAGAGATCTCTGAAGGAACTGGACTTTATGGTTTTTTTATACAAACCATGGACTCAGTAAAATATCCTGTAATTTTAATGTGAAGAACTGTCGTATTGACACATCAACGCACACACTCACATTGGTGTCTCTGTAAGTATTGTCTTGAATTATATTTGTGAATTTAACCTGATGTCTCATAGTTTCTATTGATCTGGGTGTATGACCTGTAATGACCGGGATCTAATTTCTTGATGAGTGAAATCAAGTGGCGAGCGTAAACCCATCGTATGGTTTTATAGGATATATCCGTTGTAAAGTTTTCACGTTAAGCCAGGGGTGACAGATATAAACAAAACAAGCAGCCTATGTGCGGTGATATCCACGTTTTCTTTGCTATTTTTATAAAGCTCCAAGGGATTATCTTTAGTATACAAAAGGTCAGATAGGTGATTGGGCCCCTTTAAGGAAAAACCTCTATTTTCCATTGAACACCTATTGTTACAGTTAAAACTGCCCACTTCAAAAACCACTAGTGTTGTTTTTTTTCATATTAAGCATTACTTTTGCCTGAGAATATGTCTCTTGAACATACCAGAAATTAGGTCAATATTGCAGGATTTTTTGAAGTTATGGGCCAAGACAATGCACTTTGTCGAAATTGGGAAAGGTATTAACTCATTTAACATGATAACTGCTAAAGCTAGAGAACCTATTTCAAGCATATAACTATTTTATTTAGTTTTAATTGCATCCCCAAAATAGAGTTTTGCTGATACATGTATTATGTTTTCACATAGGTTCCACTGTCGTCAAGCCACTTTCGTTTCTTGAGAACTCCTGTGAGACCCTTGGACTGATCTTTTCTAAACCCAGCATAATTATTTGGTCATATGTTAACTGGTGCCGAATAAAGACTGGTGGCACCACCTGCAATCCTTTTCATATGTTTCTGGGTGTCTTAGTGATAACAGCTCATTTCTCAGGAGTGGTTTGATGTATTGGGCTGAAATTGTGTATCTGCATAGATCTCGGATACCTCCATCTCTCACTTGAGACTGGTGATACCACCTACAATCACTGTATCCCCAGACAAAGTCGGCAGAAATTTCGTTTTAACACGATAACTTAAAACTCATTTTACGGATCTTTACCAAACTTTACATGTACATAGATATTGGTAAGAGGACAAAGCCTGTTTAAAATGGGGGTCATTTAATACTTTTACTAGGAGAGTGACCTTGCCCTCTAATAGGTCTATTTTGGGGTAAAATCACACAAATTCTTAAATATCTCAAGAAATCTTGCATGGATTGATAAAAAAATCAACTTGAATGAAGATCTTGGATGGTGTTGTCATGTACTGGAAACTGGTGGCGCCACCTGTTATCATTTTCTTGTTTTCGTGCCGTTAAATACCCCCATCATTGCCACTTAACAGTACTTTGAGCATTGTAAGTCAAAACTAATGGACAGATTCCTTTCATGTTATGCATATACATAGACATGGGTTATGGGATGATGTATATTTAAATTGGGTCCATGACCTTTCCTATGAGAGTGGCTTTGACCTTGAATATTGCCACATATGGTGAAAATCACCATAAATATCTCAATAAGGGATGCATGGATTGGTCCAAAAATCAAATTGACCGAAGATCTTGGATAGCTTTGTCTTCTGCGGAAGACATGTGGCGCCAACTTCTATTCATTTTCTTGTTTTTGTGCCTTTATTTACCAATCATTGCCACGTGACAATACTGTGAGCATTATAAGTCTAAAACTAATGGACAGATTGGGCTGACATTGTGGTTGTCCATTGATCTTGGATACCTCCATCTTATATTCAAGACTGGTGGCGCTATCTGCAATCGTAATTGTGTGGCGTCCATCCTTTCAGAGGAAATTGTTTATATCCCTGGAGTGATTCAAGGTATTGGTCTGAAATTTGGCATGTTCATCCATCTTGGAAAGTTTTTCTTGTAAACCAGACAGGTGGCGCCACCTACCTTCCAACTTTTGCAGAATTAATTAATGCCCTTTTCTGATGAGTGATTTGCCTTATTGGCCTGAAATTTCACATATCAACAGATCTTGGACTCCTCCATCTTGTACTCAAGACTGGTGGCGCCATCTGCAATCGTTTTGGCGTGGCGTTCATCTTTACATGTGCTTTGGGTGAAAATTTTTCATATTTCTTGAGTGGTTTAAGGTATTGGTCTTAAATGTGGCATATCTATCCATCATGGAGAGTTTTCTTGTAAGCCAGACAGGTGGCGCCACCTTCCTCCCCATTTTCGTAGAATACATTGATGCCCTGTTCTCAGGAGTGGTTTACTGTTTTGGTCTGAAATAATGCGTTCCATAGTAATTGGATACCTACATCTCGTACTCAAGGCTGGTGGCACCATCTGTAACCATTTTCGTATGGTGTCCATCCGTGCATTTACTTTGGATGAAAAAATGCTCATTTCTCAGGAGTGGTTTTTAATGTATTGGTCTGAAATTTTGCATGTACAACCATCTTAGAAAGTTTCTTTGTAGACCAGACAGGTGGCACCACCTACCTTCCTGTCTTCGTAAAATACATTAATGTCCTTCTCAGGAGTGGTTTAGATACCTAAATCTCCTACTAAAGACTGGTGGCGCAATCTGCAATTGTTTTCGTGAGGCGTCAATCTGTCTGTTTGCTATGGGTGAAAACAGCTCATACTCAGGAGTGGTTTAATGTATTGGCACCACCTACCTTCCCGTTTTCGTTGAATACATTGTCCTTTACCATGATCAGTTTTGCTTGTTTATCACTCTTAGATAGCTCTGTTGAAGATAAGACAGGTCGCGCCACGTCCTTTTTTTGTAGAATACATTTCTCTCAGCAACGGTTTTGTGTCTCGGTCTGAAACTTTGCATGTTCATCCGTTTTGAGTGGTTTCTCATTCACGCGACTAATGTAACCACCTGCAATTATGTATTTGTAGAATATGTTCAGGCCTCGAATTTGACAACCGGCTACCGACAAATGCAGGTTAAAATAGGCTGGCGTAAGCCAAGATCCTGAACGGCAATTAAAAAAATTTCCACATTGCGTACTTCTTGTCAGTTAACAGTCACAATCGCAGCCACGTGCTTTTTTCAGCTAAGCTGACTGAAAGTTAACCTAGGTATAGGAATGGCGCTTTGTCCGTCGTCCGTCCTTTAGCAGGGCACAAACCGTAACCGCTCACCCCAGAAATTTTGACTGAATATCCAGGTAGGTTAATACAATATATCCATGAAAACCTGAAATTAGGTCACTGCGACCTATATCATGTAAGCTATGGGGCTCGTTATTTAAAAAAAGACTTCTCGGTACGCCATTCATGAGGGAAGCAGGCCCAGGAACCAGCAAATGAGTGACACACGGTGGGGCTCAGCTAGCCACTGTTCGGATCTCCTCGAGAGCACTACAGGAACACTCCTATTAAAAATGTGCTACCCGTCGGCCAATCAGAGAAACAATTATGTTCAGACTGGCACCTGCGCTTTTCTGGCCGGATGCTATCAGCCAATCATGGCTAAACACTAGTATAGCGTTAACTGTAGCATGAGCTGCCGGTCTAGATTACATTAAGCGCTATCTGGTTGGTCCGTTCGATAAGGCCAGGATATTCGTAATACAGTTTCGCGGGAACATTATGGAATGCATGCTGTGTATAGTTTTAAAACCCGCGTCCCTAATGTTAAATATACAGTATATACAAGAGATACCCGGAACACCATGAATAATTGCATTATATCTTTGTCCATATTAGGCCTGTTTTAACAATATGACCCGGTAAATAAATCCCCATTTTCCAACCCGTGTTCGTGTCTCCATATCTAAGTTTTAAGGTTAAACGACGATGGCTTATTTAAAGTCTTTTTAGCGAACCTGTGAGCTTATGCGATGGCGCAGCGTCGTCGTCCGCCGTCGTCCGTACGTTAACCAATACTATCTTAAAAACGGCAGGAGCTCGCATCAACAAATTTTATGCAAAAATCATCGGAGTTTGCTTTTTTTTGTTATCTGCATTTACTTTGATTTTGTAGGGAAAAAGCTAAAAGCTTTATAAAATCGTCTTCTCCGAAACTGTTTATCCAAAGTGTCGAATGGTTTAAATCTTCTGCTCAGAAACTGTAAAGCCAAAATGTCCAATATTTCAGAGAAATAATCCCAGGAACAATCTCTTTCAAATTTGTTCGAATGGTTAAATTCTTCTGCTCAGGAACTGTTAATCCAAAGTGTCCAATATTTCACAGAAATAATCCAAGGAACAATCTCTCTCAAATTAGTTTGAAAGGTTCAGATCTTCTGCTCAGAAACTATTAATCCAAAGTGTCCAATACTGTGGTTGTCTTCTTATTTGCGGTGGTTTCAAATTCGCGATATTCGCGGTCGCTCCCTGACCGCGAAAATGAAACCGCGCAGTTTTGAATGCACATATACCAGACCATAATCATTAATCAGAAGCTGCCGATAGTTTGCGACAGTTGATATTTATCTTCAGCTACGTAGTGATTGTCCATCGAGCCTGGTGCATATACGATAAATGATTCAGGGAGAATGCTGGGCCCATTTTAAATAATATCGGTTGGCTTTGATGCAAAAAACCGGGACCCTTTGCAGGTGCGTGCTAACTCCGGCGGACGCGCCTGGCAGTTATTCCTTTCCCCCGGCACATGACTGGAAAGTGTCAATGCCCGCTGGGCAGTAATATTTAAAAATTACGTGTATGTGTGCTAAGTTAGATGACATCCAGTGCCGCTTAAAATGAATATTGAGTAGAAGGTACTCTTTCACATTGTGCCGTATTTAGTCATGTTAATGAATAAAATTTGCCACTAAAGTAGTGAACATAGCCGCTAGGTTTGCGCCACCTTGTAATTGTATAAAAGACTGTGAAATCATGACGCGCCAAACGATGTATGATTGGCTAGTGATGACGTGAGTTTTGAATATATTTGAAAGGTCGCAGTTCATTTTGGGGCCAAAGTGCCTTAAAACAGTGGAATATTATGTTTTGCTTCAGATTTTAACTGTGAGAAACTGAATACGGTTCCTTCTTCCACCTATATAGAAGTAATTAGCAACATATAAAAACGGCATTCAAATTATTCTGGGCACATCCCTGCCTTTGATCCTGAAACAAGGGGGCTACCTATAGGCGTCCCTTGTTGGTTGAGCAGGTGATTACGACTCGACTTTTAATTAACAGGAGTAAGATACCCTTATCAAGACAGTTTTCCTAAACAAACTTAATATACCGTTTTGTAGTTACAGGTTGGTTTCTCGACACACCGTAATAACATTTGAGTTGTTTTTAATGAGCCTCGGCCCTGAACTAATTACAGCCAGCGGGGTCAATGCTTCCCGCAGGCGTCGGCTCAGCCGTCTGTGAATGTTCGAACATGCGATATCGGGACAGAGAAATAGGAGAACTAGATAATAGTGAAATCACCGGTAAATGAAACTATTTTTGATAATGAAATATACTACTAGACCAATGATAGAGCGCGAAAAAGGAACCCCGTGAAACTTTTAAAAATATAAAAACCGCGAAAATTCAGCCCCGCCAATATAAAGGCATCCACAGTATTTCACAGAAATGATCCCAGGAACAATTTTTCTCAAATTTGTTCGAATGGTTAAAATCTTCTGCTCAGAAACCGTTAAGCAAAAGTGTCAAATATTTCACAGAAATGATCCCAGGAACAATCTCTCTCAAATTTGTTCGAATGGCTTAATTCTTCTGCTCACAAACTGTTAATCCAAAGAGTCCAATATTTCACAGAAATGATCCCAGGAGCAATCTCTCTCAAATTTGTGCGAATGGTTAAAATCTTCTGCTCAGAAACTGTTAATCCAAAGTGTCCATTATTTCACAGAATCGTTACCAGGAACAATCCGTCTCAAATTTGTTCGAATGGTTTAAATCTTCTGCTCAGAAACTTTCAGTCCAAAGTGTCCATTATTTCACAGAAATGATCCCAGGAACAATCTCTCAAATTTGTTCGAATGGTTCAAATCTTCTGCTCAGAAACTGTTAATCCAAAGTGTCCAATATATCACAGGAATGATACCAGGAACAATCTCTCTCAAATTTGTTCGAATGGTACAAATCTTCTGCTCAGAAACTGTAAATCCAAAGTGTCCAATATTTCACAGAAATGATCCCAGGAACAGTCTCTCTCAAATATGTTCGAATGGTTCAAATCATCTGCTCAGAAACTGTTAATCCAAAGAGTCCAATATTTTACAGAAATGATCCCAGAAACAATCTCTCTCAAATTTGTTCAATTGGTTCAATTCTTCTGCTCAGAAACTGTTAATCCATAGTGTCCAATATTTCACAGAAATGTTCCCAGGAACAATCTGTCTCAAATTTGTTCGAATGTTTTAAATATTATTCTCAGATACGGTTAATCTAAAGTGTCCAATATTTCACAGAAATGATACCAGGAACAATCTGTCTCAAATTTGTTCGAATGGTTCCAGTCTGGTGATATTTGACCGATTACAGGAAGCTGAACGTTTGGCCCACAAGCATACAATAATTACAATATCAGAAACGGCTTGAGCTATCATCACCAATTTTTTTAAATATTGGCCATATGAGTCATAGTTGAAATTGAGGTATTGGTGACGCCAACTGCATCGACCTTTTTGTACTGGGGTCATCGGTCATCAGTATTAACCCATAATTTATCAGGAATAGCTTGAGCTAGCAACACAAAATGTTACGCAAAAATCAGTCACATATCAAATGTTGTGGGATCGGGTTATTTGTGGCGCTACCTGCAACAACTTACATTTTACGGGGGAAAAGCTTGAAAACTTTTGAAAACCTTCTTTTCCAAAATCATTCAGCCAAATTGTTCAATATTTCACAGAAATGATCCCAAAGACGAGCTCTCTCGAGTTTGTTCAAATGGTTTGTGTTCGATGAATTTTGGCTGAGTTATAGGAATTTGAACTTCGTCATTTGGCCAAGTAAGCAAAGTGACAGAATCATCTCAGAAATGACAAGGGCTAGCATCACCAAGTGTTGTATAAATGTTGCTCTCATGATTCATATTTGAAATTGAGGTTCTTGTGGCGCCACCTACTTTGACCTGTTTTTAATGGGCAAAAAACTCCTAATTTAAGCTTGTTTCAGCTTAAAATGTTTTATGATGAAACTGTCATGCTAAATCCATCAGTAGACCTGTTTTAGTGAAAGTTGTACATATATGAGGAGTCAGGAACGTTCAAAGCCTTACTTCACCCTTACTTCTGTGAATTGCGGATTTCTGTAGTCACTTGTCGACTGCCCGTTTTTTTTTAGTTGTATAACAGAAATTAGTATACAATTTTGTAAATTTTTTGAGTTATTAGCATAAATAAAAAAAAATCACTGCCTTAAATTTTGCCTAAATAATTTTCACAGCATATACAAAAAATATTATATTTGAAAGGAATTGATCAAAACGTTTATATTTTATTAACATTTTCACACACCATTTCATGTATTGTTTACCACAAATTTGTTTAGTATTACAAGGGGTTACAATGAGTGCATATTAATTTATGTGTCCACAAAGTTATATATTGCTGTAAAAGTTTGGTTGTTCATCATGTGGGGAAACCATCACTTAATGAAAAGTAAAAAAAAAAACTGTTTGCTTTTCTTTTGTGAAATTCAGTATTTTGAATTAAACTTGAAATAATGTTTAGAATTATGATGCTAAACCTCACCCAACCAACAGTGTGCATACCTGACTTGAAAAGGTAATTTTAATATATTTTACTGAATCTTTTAGTTTAGTAAATAAGATTAAGCATGCACATTAACTAAAAACTTCAATGTACAAACCATTTTGGAAATAGTGATACAAGGAATAATCATGTGAATTTATCTTTAAAAATAGTTTTATTTTCAATTAAAACATTTTTATTACTCAGCTGACTAAAACTCAACTGAGGTTTAGGAATGGCGCTTTGTCCATCGTCCGTCCGTTCGTCTGGCCGTCCGTTAGCAGGGCGCAGGTCACTGGGGCCATCTGTATTGCATACTTTTCTCGATGATAACTTTAGTTTGGATTGACATATTGGTTTCAAACTTGACTTACACATGGCCCATCAATAAAGTAAGGACACTTTTTATTTTGGGGTCATGAGGTCAAAGATCAAGGTCACAGGATTCGCTTCTTTAAAAAACTTGTGGATGCATTCGAAGTCAATCATTTCATCCCAAACCTTCCATCTTCCAGATATTGCTCAACTGCCAATAGTTGAAGAAACTTGTGGATTTCGGGGTCACAAGGTTAACGGTCAAAGTTACATAATCATCTGTTCACATATCTGTTTCCAGATGATGGCCCACAGTTGAATTGAAATATTGGTTTCAAATTTGACTTACAGTATATATGGCCTACCTCTAAAGTAAGAACTCGATTGATTTTCGGGTCATGAGATCAAAGATCAAGGCTAGACGACCTACTTCTTTAAAAAGATTGCAGATGCATTTTACGCCAAACTTTTCATCTTAAACCTTCGATCTTCCACATGTGGCTCTTCTGCCAATAGGGGAAGGTTCTGTTAGATTTTTGGTTCACAAGCTCAAAGGTCAAGGTCCTAGGACCCATCCATTTCCAAATTAGTTTATGGATTAAAACTCCAGTTTGGGTAGACAGATTGGCTTCAAACTTTAACACACGACCCTCATTTTTTAAAGCTAAAAAAATATCATTTTAGACAAATTCAGCTGAGCGTCGAGACCCATGGGTCCCTAGATAGTTCATGTTTATATTTCAAGTAAACATACCATGCAGGATATACCCAGTACAAAAATCTCAAGACTTAATTTGGAAAGTTCAGGAGAAGAGTAACAGTCGAATTTATATAGCCCAAGGGCGACCTCTAGTAGCAGATGTCATGTAAACAGCCATGTGTGATCAGACGACAGGCTGTTTCTTAGCCGCCGGCGTCGACGCAACAGGTTTCTGTTGCGTCGCCGGCCCACCAAAGAGCTAACTGGGGTTATAGCACGATACGATCTGTTACTCTTAGAAAGAAAATTAAATAAAAATATTTCCTATGGTTTTAGCAAACCAATGTTCACGTAATGTTGTATGTCGAAAGGCCCGAAATAAAAAATAACCATTCTGGAAAGCATGAAGCACCTGTAACATCAACAACTGATAGTATTTGTCCAGAGAGAATTGAAGCATTAACAGCCCCGGTAGACATCTTGCGTTTGGTGACAGTCCTGTATAAGGCTTTAGGCCTGTGTACTATTATGTTCATATTTTAACTTCCTTGGTGCAAAATAGGGCTGAGAACAGAACAGTAATGTTTTCTAGTGTTTGAATATACAATACACATAGATGTACTGAACATTAATCAATGGATATATGTTAAATCTCACAGTTGTGTATGGAGTGTTATAATTACAGTTAACTACAGGTGCAATCTATGGACTCCACAATGCGTCAGTCACTGAAAAAAAAAGCAATTGAGGAGTTCATTCTTATGGGCTAGCTGTTTCTTAGAACTCAGGTGGTTTCAGACTGATAAATTAAAGGTATAGTATTTAGACAACTAATTATCATGTAAACTTGCCGTGGATATGCCTATCAAACAAACTAAAGCATTTTTATGCAGATATCGTCCAGATAAAAGGTGAGAAGCTGACAGTTTTAAAAGTTGCAACCATTTTATTTCTACACAGGAAGGAAGGCATGGCGATGCCACTACTAGTCCATCTCTGGACCCAAGTGTCCTATACTAGACCTTATGTCCGTCCATCAGGTCTAGCATTGGACACTAGGGTCTAGTGATGGACTATGCCACTACAAACAATGTCAGATCAGCTTGTATGTAAATACACCACTAACGTATAACCTACCATGTCGGGGAATGGTAAAATGAAATCAAAACATTTTATCAGGGAAGAGTCCAGTCGGTTCCGGTCTGTCAGGACAAATGCAGATAGAAGGGGAATCAGGAGTGTAACCAGAAGTTGGAAGCAGTCAAGTCAGACATGTCAAAACGATGTTGGGACAACACTCAAACAAAACTTAAACACTTAAAAGTTAGCAGTAATACCAGACCTATACCAGGGCGGACAAGTGGTGGTGGTGGTGCGGGGGGGGGGGGGGGGGGGGCAAGTTAGGAGCAAGCTGTTCAGAGTTGCGAGGACGGGAAGTGGGAAACTCCATGGAGGGAGCTTGAAATAAATCATAATACAAACAAGGCTGATGGCACGTAACAGGGGGTGTATTAAGAGAAGATCTTTGAAGGGACGGGGGCCGCGAGAGACACCGGAACAGGTAACCTTGGCAAATCTATCAGGGTGTCCAGGGGCTATACATCGGAGTATTAGCAGGCCAGGGGATGAAGACCATGGGAGAGCCCCCTTAACGTAACGGGGAGCAGTCAAGGCAGATCTACGTTGAGGACCACGAGAGACACTTGGAAAAGTGTATATCGGGGCAGATCCAACCGGACGACCATGCAGGTGTGGAGGACCACGAGAGACACTTGAACACGGAACAGAGAGTAGGCAAGGCAGATCTATCAGAACAACCAGGTGTCGAGGACCACGAGAGACACTTGGGAAAAGTATATATCGGGGCAGATCTATCCGGACGGCCAGATGTGGGGGACCACAAGAGACATTTGGAACACGAAACAGAGAGTAAGCAAAGCAAGTCTATCAGGACCACCATGTAATGAAGAACATGAGAACCACCGGAACACGTAACCGGGCACAGTAAGGTTACAACTTCCAGGTCGGACAGGAATGGATGACGACAGTGAAGAGTCAGGTCCGACCTGCCGCGATGAAAAAAGACATAACTCGAGCAGTTATATCAGATCTACGAGGGAGGACGAACAGAACGAAGACGGCTAAAATAAATAAAACCTGGGCCTTGTTTCCTGAGACGGTGTAAGGGGGACAATCTGACTTATTCACATCCACGCACTACTTCGCATTTTCACACGGCAAATCTTTATTTTTCAGTCGCACATTACTATTCACGTTCTCTCTCTCTCTCTCTCTCTCTCTCTCTCTCTCTCTCTCTCTCTCTCACTATCAAACATTGATCGGTACAAGTTTTTTTAATGTTTATTGAATAAAATCTAGAGTATTTAAAACGTATATAATATAGTGTAAAGGATATCTGCAGTTGAAAAACATGCACAACATGCACATGGAACGTATGCTGTCTACAATTATCTGGTCTTGTTGATGCTGGTCCGAATTTAGATGCGGCCCACTTGGATAAAAACATGTATGGGGTAGGGCCTTTTTAATATGGAGTAAAGATTATCTGCAGCTGAAAAACATACACATGGAACGTATACAAGTAAGTTGTCAACAAGTAACTAATCTTGTGGATGCTGGCACTAATTCTTTGAGGTTTTGAAAAGAAATATATAAAATGAATGTTAGTGATGAAACTCCATATATGACTTATGTAATACCATTTACCATCACCGTCAAGTGTAAAATGCTGCGTCTGTCTGCAAGAATACGTCTCTGTATGTCCATGCAGGTACATTGTTACACAGGTTCACATAATGTTTGTATAAAGTTATGAACGATACCAATGACGTAGCAGTAAAAACAAATCTGTCGAAGCCAAAACGATAATAAAAATGTAAAACTCTGAAAATACTTAAAAAATAAATACCGTAGATTATTAGTCTCTCGATAAAGGCCGCTGATTATGAGACTAAAATACGAGCCATAATTATTGTTCGGTTGCAGGCAGTAGCATGTGAGATTAAAAGTATGACCGATGGTTACAGTCCAGTCGTAGGCCGCAGCCCGTCAGGAGTAATCACCTTTCATAGGCAGTTTCCGTCATGACAAATTTTGTACGTATCAAGTAATTTCATCCCTTCACGTTATCTTTTACCAGGAAAGTGTATATGGTAAGTTAAGTAATATAACTAAGATGCCATATGCAAGGAATGTGAATGCGGAATGTGGAAACCCATCGATACTGAGTACAAATATAAAGAGAGATTCATTATGCGCGTATCTAGCATGTGCAATGCGTATCCGATAAACAAATCGCTTATGTAAGATTTTGCCGGTTCCACATGCAGTATGGAATGTGACAGATAGAAAATATAACATATGAATTGCCGATGCATTATGGTCTTCGTGTTCTCACTCTGAATAAAAATACGTTTAATAACAAATACATGCTAAGTAAGTTGAGACTGAAAGCTGGTCGCTGAACCGGCGCCAAGTTAGCGCTGGTCGTGTCTCGTGTATATAATGTTTCATCTTGATGGCAAATAAGTTGCCAAACAACAGGTCTAGGGATACATCTTGGACGAGAATATTCTGTTGCACATGCACTTCATGCATGCTATGCACTTCATTCAAATGAAAGGGGGTTGTTCCTTCGAAGATCTCCACGAAGTGAAAACAGAAAGTTTGATCCGATTTGATAATGTGCAATCGAAAGTGCTGCACTTGGCAAGCACTGAGGCACACGCTGGACATAGACTTATTGATACATGGATGGAATCATATTTGATATCATGCAGTCCATCCGATATTGCATTCAGTTCGTTCCAGTGGGAATGTTTTGCGTCTGACGTCCTCACAGGCGGCCGTTGACTTTCATTCCGTCGGCGGTACTGTCCAGACCGAAGCCCTGGTCCATGCACTGGTGCAGAGAAGGCTGTCCGGGCCATGGGCCGTATACACGTTTGTGTTTAGCCAATGCTGGACCCCAATCTGACCGGGGGCTGACCAGTGTCTGGCTTCTATCCTGAATCAATGATATGTACTAACATTTATATATACATAAAATTACTTCAATACATTCAAATTTTCCCATTAACACCTCGATTCAAATAAACGCATATTAAGTTTCTTCTTTATGCTTACATATTTTCACTACATTCTACAACATACAAATCCTTCTTCCAAACAAATGATTTGATATACTTTTAACAGTTATGCTGAGGCCAAAAAAAGGTGTGGTTCTCAGGCACCGCCCGCGTCAAAATTAAAATTTTGATTTTCATCTTTCCAGAAGATAAAATATTACAATTTTGATAAGATTTCCTCAGTTATGTAGTGCTTTTACCTGCATGTTTAGCAAATTAGTTCAGTTATTATCATGCTTTTCCCTGATCATAAGACTTTTATATCGAAACATATAAAAAAGGTATTAAAAAATTGCCCGCCCGCACCGATTTACGAAAAAAAGTGCCTCAGAACCAAACCCTTTTTTTTGGCCTAACACCTTTGCTTTTCAGAGTTGTAACTTTTCAACGTATTCTCGTACACTTTGCCAGAACAAAATGCGTGTGTGTCCGTGCACAGTGTTAGAAATGCTAATGATACATTTATGACAGGATATTTAAAATGATCACATCATTATCATATTGGCACATTATACAGAAAAGGACATTTCTCCCATGAAGACGATAAAAAAATATAACTTGAAAATGTAGGTGGAGCCACAGAACCTTATCTTAGCGTCCTGGCGGGTAAAATTATCGAAATCATTTCAAACAAAACACTACTGCTACAAAAATGCCGTGTCGTGTTATGATATATATGATATGACGATCATTAGTTGAATACATACCCGGGACCATCCAATAATTACGAGACATGCCACCAGGGGGATCCACAACATTGATACGGCAGCCATGAGCCAGCCCAGCACCTCCGCCCACGCCGGGTACACATAGTTGTTGTATTTAGTTTGTCCGACCGACAGTCCCAGGAAAAATATCATCGCCTAAAATGAAAAGGCAAGGCATTGTCATTTAAATAAAGTACTCAAAAGTCAAACAAGATCACTATATATAGTCAAATTGATAATCCATATAGAATATATGTCATTAAGGTGCATGTTGACACCATCTTTCGACTATACAATTTTGAACAGGTTCTGGCCGAAAATCTGATCGACACACCAAAATGCAATTTTATTTATCGTTAGTATAATCTAATTTTTATCAGATGCGTAAGTTATATCGTGGATAAAATGTTCTGCATTTATATTCCATAACTGTAAGAGAACTGAAAAATATACTTGTTTCAAAGCTTGCGATGCTCTGAAAAAGGCAGCAATATCCTAAATTAATTTCACGAATGATGATATACGTTGTAGTAATATGCGCTAAATAACCACCATTTCTTCAAAGAAATATACGTATAGCGCGTTGATAAATACCTTCTGACAATACCGGTATTTGCGCTTCATGCCGTGTTAAGTTTACATAGGAATAATCGGCATCGGTAAACTAATAATGAGTTTAGATGGGTCTCATTCATTCGTGAGGAGTCCCTACTCCAAATTTTGTAACAGAAACCGTGTTGTGCCTAAACAAAGACAACACTCGGTTTACATAGACGAAGAGGAATAAAACACTTCTCCGTTGTTTACTAACAAGCACAAAAAGTGGAATATTTAATTGAATTTTAATACACAGGCAAATATTCATATTAAATCATATCTGTGTGTGTATGTGTGTAAATATGCACTGGCCTTCCAAGTTAAGCTTGCTTTATTGGCAAAGCAGTAGATTGCCTGACATCTCTCCTGTAACCTGAGTCATAGGTTAAGGGTTTAGTTCAAGGATCGGCCGTAACTATTTAAGTGTTTTCATATATACATATATGACCACCCTGCAGGAAGAGGACAGATGGTAGAGAGGCATAATACCTCAAGTTCCTGAATAATTTCCTACGTTCTAGGGAAGGAATACTTCTGTACTGCGGTCTAGTTTTCAAGACCTACCAGAATGGCCATCGGTGTGATCATGTGCCAGCACAACTTCCAGTAGATGTTAGGTCTGTAACCAATCATGTCTTTGATGTCGCTTGCAAACCTCTCGTATCCTGAAACAAGGAACAACAGGCATGCTTATACAACAACAAGGTAGGGTGTCTCATCAGCGAAAAAAATGCTCCCTCCAGATTTCGGTTGTGGAACTCGTCTAACAAAAGCATTCTTTACTTCAGTTTCAGTGGTCAATTTGTTTTTTTTTTATTTAGATGATTAACTTGACTCCCTTTATATTGAAACTTACACTGTTAACTCAAGGTACAGCAACAATATCATAATAAAATTGTTAATTTTAAAGAGAAGATCTGTAGACGGAAGTTAATCAACTGACATTTGTAATCCTCATGAACTAAAACAAGCTCTTATGAAGGCAGAAGGGTGAAAAGCCATAAAAAGCCATGTGTCACCATAAACGAGTTAAATTATATTGGCAATCTAGCTTGTCATCAAATGCAATGCACCAGCATTTGAAGATGTCTCAATTCATTTTACCAAGTACATTTGCATTTTACTAATTAATTTTGCTTTTGCATCTGAAAAAAATTACTCACATTAGCATTTATATGCACGGAGTTGCATTTTTATATAAAAAAAAAACTAACCATAGATGTAGATAATGGCAATAACTTCAAAAAACGTCACCAGGAACAGAGGGAAGGAGGCCGAGTAGGTATCCATTAAATTGAAAAGGTACATCCCGCCCTGTAAAACGAAGCACACATATATATATTAATGATGATAGGGTAAACATACGTAACCCCCAAACCTTGAATGGTACACCTCACTTAGCTGGCCAGTTTTGTTAATGTTACAGAATATGCGGCCTTATGTAGAACTGAAGAATCTAACAAATTTGCTTTGAATAAATACACAACTGCAAGAAAAGCAGATGTGTCCACATTCTGATAACCATGAACAGACCCCCAGCAATGGGTAAACAGTACTGCTGCGAAGAGGTTAACTTTTATAAAGGGGAGCCAACCCGCACAAGAAATCCGGAGTTTAGCGTATAGTCCAGTAGGCGGACAGACATAGACTACAGGAGACTCTCCGACAACTAACGCAACCAGCTTGGTGGCAGACATATTATTCCGCTCTCCTCTGGAGTCCATCAGCAAGGTGGCGTGGGGCAACCAAAAAGTCTCGATGCATCTGCCCAGGCTACTTGCGGCACGAAGAGGTCACTCAATATTTGTGCCAAAGCAAAGAAGAAACATAGGAAGAGAAGGGAAAGGACGCCGCATGGTATCTTACAGGGGTAAGACCGCTGTCTTGATGCGGAAGTAACTTGCCCAGGTGTGATGCGTCATCCAGGAGTAGAGAACCACACTTTCTTCAAGAATGACAAGAACTTGGACAGTAGGGGAGAACATGGAGTGAGCTTAGCAGTAAAAACCTCTAAGCTGTCGATGAAGGAATCACCAATCAATTCTCCACCTGGACTCCGACAGAGACCCAATCACTTTAATCTCAATACATGCCAAAACCCTTGCTTCCAGCTCTGAAGCCAAGGACAAGTTCTACAGCCAGTTAATTATTATACATGCATTTCTATAGCGCAAAATTCACACAGAGAGCATGCTCTAAAGCGCTTTACATAAAAGAGGTAAATATAATATTAAAATGACACAGTATGAATTTATAGATGAATAGAAAATGTAAGCTAAAATACTAGAATCGATAATAAATAATAATAATAATATATTTCACCTTATGCGAGTTTTCCTGCTGGATGTAAAATATTTATATTTGTGGCATAATGTCCTTAGAAACTGACCAGCTAGTAAAAAATGCATGGCATGATCTAGTTCAGTCATAGGCACATATAAACAGGTATGTTTTAAAACCTTTTTAAAGGCAGTCAGACTTTCAACTTGTCGGATGGCATCCGGTAAGGAATTCCACTCATGCGCTGAGGCATATTGGAAGGTCCTGCCACCCCAAGACCTTAGTCTGGTTTTTGGCATAATTAGAAGGTTATCGCTGGATGAGCGTAGTGACATGGTAGGTTTGTATTGTTGCAACATATTGGCAATGTAACCTGGAGCATTTCCTTGCAAAACCTTAAATGTTAACAACAACACTTTGTATCTAATGCGGCTCTAGATAGGTAGCCAGTGAAGGTCGGCTAACACAGGGGTTATGCCAGAACGACTTGCCCTTGTAATGATCCTAGCCGCTGTATTCTGTACCCTTTGTAGGCGAATAATAGCCATGTTTTTGCATAGTCAAGTCTGGAGGTGACATGTGCTTGTATGAGAGTCTTGAGGGCAGATGTTGTTAGGTATTTCCTGATGTGGGATATGTTCCGCATCTGCGGGTAGGTGATTTTACATACTGAGATAATGAGAGTCTCCATGGACATGTTACAATCATATGTTACTGCAGGTTCCTTGCAGTGACACTCGGAGTGATGGTTGTATCTCCCACTCTCACCTACATATCTGGTAATTGTGTCAACTTTAGTTTTATACCAAAGATGATGAGTCCAGTCTTATCATCATTTAACCGAAGAAAATTGCTCTGCATCCATGGCCACCATCTGCTACACAGACTGCAACAGAAGAGATGGTTTGAATAGTCTCAGTGGGCGGTTTTAAGCACAGGTAAAGCTGTAAATCATCAGCGTAGAAGCGTCTACTGATGCCATGTTTTTCAATGATGTTGCCGAGGGGAGAGGTGTATCAGGTGAAAAGCAGAGGTCCCAAAACTGAACCTTGGGGAACGCCGTAGTCAAGGGCACTGGGCTTGGAAGTCACACCTTTTACCAGTACAGACCGAGTCCTACCCCTCAGGTAGGTAATGAACCAGCTCAATGCATCTCCTTGGACGCCAAACTGTTATCGAGTCTCCGGAGCAACACTTGGTGATCGATAGTATCAAATGCGGCGGAAAGGTCCAGTAACATTAGCACAGCTACTCAGTTGTTATCTACAGCAGCATTGATATCTGACTGTACTCTAACTAAGGCTGTTTCTGTTGAATGGTGCTCTCGGTAAGCAGATTGCATTTGCTCAAGAAAACAATGCTTGCTCAGGTGTTCCTTCAAGCGACAAGCAACCACTTTTTTTCAAGCACTTTGTCAAGGAAAGTTAAATTTGAGATCGGATGATAGTTTTTCAAGATAGCGTGATTAAGCGTAGGTTTCTTCAAAAGTGGCGACCAGGTAACACGGCTTCCAGGAACTGAGGACATCTTCTTGAATGGTGACTTAAAGGCCAGCGTCAGCTCTCAGCATGACACCTGTCATTTAGCCAATACGGTTACATCATTCCAAGCCAGGGACTGCCCAAGATCCACACCCAACAGTCGCATTACAGAACCTAGGAATTCCTTGCTTATTAGCACTTCTCAAATAGAAACTACTGCATCTGCTACACAGAGTTGAAAGATGCCGCAATGGAGGCCTACGGTAGAAATGAAAGGTGCACTGTCAATTGATATGATGCCAATCTGCCTGATATGAAAGTGACTACAGCTACAGCGAGACAGGCGTTCCTAAAATGGTAGCAAGATTCCTTCCCCATGAATCTACAGTCCCTGTACAAGGCAGGGCCCAGTGCTCAGATGACATTAAGGAAATGTGCTCATGACTGCTTATGAAGTACTTGAAACAGTAACAGGGGTATATCTCTCCTAAACAATCGTTTGCAAGGTATATGCCAGGATGCTCTAAACCGACTTCATGTACTTGCAACAAGAATAATCCTGAGTCCCATTGCGGCTTTTGATCACGTCGATTAACAACTGACATGATAATTTCGGTGAGACAACTCCTAGATAAAAATAAGGAATTAGGTCATCCGCCGTCAATGGCTTTAGATCTAATTAGACGCTGCGGCCTCTTCAAAGTGTAAAGAAGGATGGGATGCCGATCAACCTTAACCCGCATCATTAAGTCCCCCCCCGCCCCATACAGACATGAGAGATACGAAAAATCTCTCAAGCCCATCAATATACTCAGAAATATAAAGCAAGGTTGTGTCCATGCACCGAACTTTTTCGGTATCTTATTCTCTCCACTTCCTTATATTTGCCTTCCAGTCTTGAACCAATGGTCTCAACATCCACACGCGGCATGACGGAAAACTCTTTATCCTGGTCAGATTTCAAGCCAAGACAAAGAAAACCCGTATCTTACTGACGAAAATGCTGTTTCAGATGACGCTACTCTCGTCTTTTTTATATTGAAGAAGACCAAAACAACTCATGGCTTGATTTGCCGAAGCCTGCAAAGAGTTTTCTTGACGGCCACTATCAGGAAATCGGAGGTCATGACTTTTCCAAACAAATCTCTCACCAGTCACCATCAATGGCTCGCAATTAGCTGTGGTTGATTCCGTCAAGTTCTTGGATGCTTACATAACCAGCAATTTGTCATACAGAAATCAACTCAAGGATCGGGAAAGCATCAACTGTTATGTCCAAAAGGGCTAAACGTGTGTAGGATAAGAACCTGACACCTAACCCAAAGATGAAGGTGTAGCAAGCTTTTTTCTTAGTCCCCTACTCTATGGCTACGAATTATACCCCCCTCCAACACACATGTGCATAAAGCATAACATGCTTTTGTTATTGATAGAGAGTTAATACTGACCCGTGTGACGAGGGGCAATCCAAGCAGAAACATGATAACACTGACTCCAGCCAGCAACCAGGTCTTATGACGACGGACACGGCCAGCAAACTCATCTGCCAAGGCACTGATTACGGTCTCCAGCATGGCAAACTACAGCCACAGAACAAATTCAGTCATCAGAACATGCAGCTATATTTATCATTAATGCATTACTAAAATATACTTGAAGGACGAATTTTCCTATAACACCCTGAAGCTTAAATTAATTATAACACAAAATATTTAAAGATAAGAAAAGTTGTCAATATTATAGTTTGCCTACAACTGAATAACTGATCCATAAATTGACAAATCAACAAATATGAAATAATTTGACTTTTTTAACTGAGAGTGTGCCGCTTTTAAATTATGTAGTAAATATATCACAGTGACAGAGAGCGTCCACCATTTGTTTATCAGGTAGAGTAGAAGAATAATCCTCAATTATTAGATATTCTGCATCATATCGCCCAAAATTTGATTGACAACATTACTTGACTGAGCCTACCTGACTGTCCAGTCCTAAGGTGATCAACATGAAGAAGAAGCACACGGACCACAAGGGAGCTATTGGCATGGTGGCTAAACCTTCCGGGTACGCAACGAAGGCTAACCCTTGTCCTGTAAAACCAAATCACATAAGTATAATTATTCCGGAAGACCTGATCCTTCTGTCCAATCACACGTTACCGTCTGACACTCCTGTCCAATCACACGTGGCCATCTAACCCTCGTGGCCAATCAAACGTGATCATTTAGCAGGCACTCCTGTCCAATCAGGTTACCATCGAACACATCAGTCCAATTAATCGACTGTGACCATGTAACGGTTCTGTCTTATAACACGTGAAGAATTGACATTCCTGTCCACGCACGTGTGAACATCTGAAACTCCTTTCACATCACACGTGACTTCCCGTTCGGCGGACCTGTTCTACGTCCAGTCCTAAGGTGATCAACATGAAGAAGAAGCACACGGACCACAAGGGAGCTATTGGCATGGTGGCTAAACCTTCCGGGTACGCAACGAAGGCTAACCCTTGTCCTGTAAAACCAAATCACATAAGTATAATTATTCCGGAAGACCTGATCCTTCTGTCCAATCACACGTTACCGTCTGACACTCCTGTCCAATCACACGTGGCCATCTAACCCTCGTGGCCAATCAAACGTGATCATTTAGCAGGCACTCCTGTCCAATCAGGTTACCAACGTACACTTCAGTCCAATTAATCGACTGTGACCATGTAACGGTTCTGTCTAATAACACGTGAAGAATTGGCATTCCTGTCCATGCACGTGTGAACATCTGAAACTCTTTTCACATCACACGTGACTTCCCGTTCGGCGGACCTGTTCTTCCCCCCCCCCCCCCCCCCCCCCGGTCCCCCTCTTAACTGCGTCCATGGTTGAGCCTCTTTTCATATAAAGTCTATAACCGGATACGCCATCATGAAAAGATGCTTCCGCCAATGAAGCGAGACCATATGGCTATATAGAACCACACCCGTCTAACCTTTGCAACCAGGGATTGTTCTACCTCCATATCAGCCATCACAAACCCCCGACCGATCAAACGGCGATCAGCCATCACATATCCCCGACCGATCAAACGGCGAGCAGCCATCACATATCCCCCGACCGATCAAACGGCGATCAGCCTTCACAAACCCCCGACTAATCAAATGGTGATCAGCCTTCACATACAGAGACCCTAAACCAGTCAAGCCCTGACAGATTGTTCTCAATCACAATCAGCAGTATAGCTAGCACACTGCACGAGTCGATAAGGATTAAGGCATGGTCTAGTCCTATTAATCCGTTATAGATTGGTTATATCATCTCAATCTTCCACATACCGTTATAACCAAGGTCTGCTTAAAACTTCGTAAATTTACTGTACAAATATATGACAAACCTGACGCCGTGGCGCTCTCCACAGGCACTCCCTTCATGTGAGCAATATAGCCGATCATGGAGAAGATGGCGAAACCAGCGAAGATGCTCGTCCCGCAGTTCACCACAGACACGATTATAGCATCCCTGCGAACAACATCACATATAAACTACATCACACATAAAGGTGACAAGCCGAAGACATATGCCCATTGTTTCCTTAAAGTAGCTTTCCGGGCAAAAACACCTCAACTACATGACAAATTAAAAAAAAATGTTTTTCTGTTTTCTCTCTATCATGTTGATTTCAAACTAAAAAAGGTAATCTTGATTAAATAAAACAATTCATTTTTGAACATGCACGAAACATTGTAAAGGAGAAAAAATAAAAAAAATTGAAATATTTTCATGAAGCTTGGCATTAGCAATGAAAACATGATTTGCTGTTATTGCTTGATAAAAACATCCACCTTTTGAAAAATAAATTTTAAAATATTTTGAAATTTCATATGAAAGTGAATTTCATATATACATTTACCATTACAATCGCTCTAAGCCATTATATATGTTATGGGTCTAATATTAATTTTAAAAGACTGGGTTGATTTTGATTTAAGGGGTTTGCCAGGGATACGATTATAAGTGCAGCTGTTAATAATGAAGATTAAAGGTTTACCAAACATCTGTAAACATGCGCATGCAGAAACTGGTGAGCAAGACATTTATGCAAACTCACACACATAAACTTATGTGAGCTAGACTAAACAACGAGGATACATAGCTCAACCGGCAAAGCTCACCTCAAACAGTTGTTATGGAAACGGTTATAACTCGCCATGGTGAGTAGACCTCCCCAGCCAGGCCCCAGAGAGTAAAATATCTGGACGGCGGCGTCTCCCCACACCTGTGAATCAAACCAGTCGTAAGTAAAAGAAAAAATGCATTATTGCGGTGCCTAACATAATACAACGACCCTCAGCCGAGCGTACACTTCCGATAAGGGAAGCAGTACTACTAGGCTAGCCAACCTATCTGGATTATTTTCAATTGCCATTGACCCTACAACAAATTTCGTAAAAAAATCAGTAAAGTAGTTAATCCTTCTAACATACATACAAATCAACATAGATATTAGACGATATAAACATTTTATGATATATATATATATATATATATATATATATATATATATATATATAAGACAAACGATTTAACATGTGAGGGAAAACTTGAGAGCCAGTGACAGACACATTTACAAAATACAAGACACAAGATTAGCTTTACGGGAGGGTACATCATCAATTGTGCTTAGTTACAATAAATATGATATTGTAATAAGAGAATGATTTATTTCTCCATTAAAAAATCTTATGACACTAGGTACACAGAATTAGCAGATCTGTTTGTTCTGCTTTTAAGGGATTCTCTGCACTCCTCTTCCTCATCTCACCCTGAGAAATTTACCACACTTTACTTCAATGGTTTTTCCATCGTATTCATGACAGTTTTGTTGACAGGGTCAACATCAACTTGACATATATATACCGATAAGCTATTTTGCTATTTCTCTCGATCTGCTCAATTAACCTTTTTGTGCTGATGCTGAAACAGCCCAGCTTACATATGAGAACACACGCTAATACACCATGAACTACGAAAGAACAAGAAAGTCGCAGTGGTTCACAATCAATATTTAAATATTGCAGTTTTTGCTAACAATTTTATTGTTGTTATTTATATTCATAGAGGATTCGGGGAAGGGGGTTATGAGGTTTGCAAAGTCCCTTACTATTCTTTAGCATGTTATGCTAAGTTTCTGTCTATGATCGAGCGCATTGGAGTAAAGTTCCTAACAACCTGCCCTTTCAAATAGCACAACATTTGTCTCTTTCAAACAAAAGCGACAATGGCATCTTTTGCACCATATATCATTGATTCTTTCATTGAACATTGCTGAGTGTATTCCATTAAGACTCATGTCGAACATTGCAGTTTTCGATGAGGACTTCTGTCAAACAATATTTATTTAAAGACTTCATTATATTTATAAAAAGCTCAAACTTAGTAAAATATATTTACTGTAGTTGTATTATACAGTTATTACCTCCTGTTACTTCTTTTATTTTTGTATTCATTTGTTTCTTTTTAAGGTATATATTGTTGGTTTACCTTTTTAAAATATCAGTCCCAAGCACCCTCCCCTGAGCATTGGGAGGAGAAATCTATAACCGTGAAGAAGGAGATGGATGGGGAGACAGAGAGACGTCGCAAGTATTACCTTTGGATTCTGCAGCAGCTCCCATCTCGGGGTGATGTAGTACCGGACTCCCTCACCTGCTCCGGGTAATGTGGCTCCTCGGATCAGCAAGATGATCAACATCACATAGGGGAAGGTGGCCGTGAAATACACTACCTGTAAAACGTCACAAATATATACGTGAAATACCAATACAATAAATATCACAAATATACAAGTCAGATATACTACCTGTTTAATATTACAAATACACACGTTAACTTCATGTATAACGTCACATGTATATCTATAACATATATATTACATCACAAATATATACGTAAAATACCAATACAATAATTATCACAAATATAAAAGTCAGATATACTACCTGTACAATATCACAAATATACACGTTAACTAGCTGTACACGTCACACATGTATCTATAAACTATCTGTTTAACAGTACATCACAAATATAACCGTCATTACAAACACATTTATCATAAGATATATACCATAAATCTATTTCCCCAATGGAAGTCCATTTCACTGTGGTAATTATTTTTCTCAAACGTGTGCACAGACGTGTACGAGAGACAATGGGCATAACGTTAGGAGAAAATAATTTTCGGGAAAAAAACAAACAATTATATTCTACAGCCTTCTGCTTATTCTATATCTTGAGGCCAAGTGACGCTGCCTCTGACATGTTTAGAAATTTGAGAGACAACAACAACCGTTCAAAGGTAGCTATTTGTCCATGTATTAGGAACAAACGTGGCCATCATAAATTCGGTAAAGATATCGTGGGCCAGACTTCTCTAAGATTAGCATTCTATTGCATATCTTAATTAATATGGTTTTTGGTTCCAAACTATTTAATTAAATGCCTCTGCCCGATTCCTTCATCGCAGATTGATCTGCTAGATTGTAGAAATATTACAAATTCTAAGTGACCAGCATTGACTGAACAAGTTATACAGGTATAATATAATATATACATATAGTGTATGCAGTACCAATAAAAATTTAAACTAGCTGTATTTTTTATGTTTTTCCATAACAAAACTACTTGAACAGTTTCACGACATCGGGTAAACTCATGCATCTTATCTCGACAAATTATCATAGAAATGTTGGGACCTGTCTATATCGGGTTTTATTCTATTGACATAAGTATATGACCTCTGACCTTGCCGGTAGATTTGACCCCCTTGACGATACAGAGGAAGACGAGGACCCAGGCGGCGAGGAGGGTGAGAACGAGCTGCCAGCGTGGCAAGCCGAGGTCGTGTAAGCCGTCAGACAGCTCTAGGACGTACCGCCTACAACCACACAAAACAATAGTGAAATAACATATACCAAATGAAAATATATAATACAGAGGAAGACGAGGACCCAGGTGGCGAGGGGAGTGAGAACAAGCTGCCAGCGGGGCCAGCCGAGGTCGTGTAGGCCGTCAGACAGCTCTAGGACGTACGGCCTACAACCACACAAGACAACAGTGAAATAACATATACCGAGGTCGTAAATATATAATACAGAGGAAGACGAGGACCCAGGCGGCGAGGAGAGTGAGAACAAACTGCCAGCGGGGCAAGCCGAAGTCGTGTAGGCCGTCAGACAGCTCTAGGACGTACCGCCTACAACCACACAGGACAACAGTCAAATAACATATACCGAATTTAAATATATAATACAGAGGAAGACGAGGACCCAGGCGGCGAGGAGGGTGAGAACGAGCTGCCAGCGTGGCAAGCCGAGGTCGTGTAAGCCGTCAGACAGCTCTAGGACGTACCGCCTACAACCACACAAAACAATAGTGAAATAACATATACCAAATGAAAATATATATTACAGAGGAAGACGAGGACCCAGGTGGCGAGGAGAGTGAGAACAAGCTGCCAGCGGGGCCAGCCGAGGTCGTGTAGGCCGTCAGACAGCTCTAGGACGTACGGCCTACAACCACACAAGACAACAGTGAAATAACATATACCGAGGTCGTAAATATATAATACAGAGGAAGACGAGGACCCAGGCGGCGAGGAGAGTGAGAACAAACTGCCAGCGGGGCAAGCCGAGGTCGTGTAGGCCGTCAGACAGCTCTAGGACGTACCGCCTACAACCACACAGGACAACAGTCAAATAACATATACCGAATTTAAATATATAATACAGAGGAAGACGAGGACCCAGGCGGCGAGGAGAGTGAGAACGAGCTGCCAGCGGGGCAAGCCGAGGTCGTGTAGGCCGCCAGACAGCTCTAGGACGTACCGCCTACAACCACACAAGACAACAGTCAAATAACATATACCAAATGTAAATATATAATACAGAGGAAGACGAGGACCCAGGCGGCGAGGAGAGTGAGAACAAGCTGCCAGCGGGGCAAGCCGAGGTCGTGTAGGCCGTCAGACAGCTCTAGGACGTACCGCCTACAACCCCACAGGACAACAGTCATATAACATATACCGAATGTAAATATATAATACAGAGGAAGACGAGGACCCAGGCGGCGAGGAGAGTGAGAACGAGCTGCCAGCGGGGCCAGCCGAGGTGGTGTATGGAAAAAACAAACATACAACAATACATCCAAACCACCAAACATGATTATAAATATCATGCAAGTATACTTTTTTTAACAATCGGTAAATAAAGTATATGATATAGTAACTTTTATAATTATGTAACCGTGCCCCACTAAAAAAATTGATTTTCGGATAAAAAAGTTCAGACTCCGCACGTTTAACTAAAAATGATGGCACATCTTAATATAAAATTAGACATTTAATTGATCTAGAGTTTATGTATGACATTTATTTTTATTTCTTAAAACAGATAAGCATAGAAAAAAAAATCCACTGTTTGTGTCTGTATATATAATGCCAACAATTTCAGATTTTTTAAAATATATTTGATGGTCGCCCTTCTGACCAAGTCTGATAATAATTTATGTGCATATGGGAAAATTGCTATAAAAATCAATAAAGTTTGAAACAAGATAATCCGCAAAATAATAAGCAATATGTGAGAAAATGACAGTGCAGGAAGGGGAACTACTCCAAAGGTCTTGGGCACATCAGATTTTATGGACTCGTATCATGCCTTAGCTGTGGACAATTAATTGTTACAGGGTTCATACAGGTCCTTAAACACAATGGAAGTCCCAGAATTAAAAACAATTAAAAAAATTGAAGTACATAAATATCCTTAAATGTCTAGAAAATTGACAAGAATTCAATAAAATTCCTAAAACATTTGCATTTGAGCAATTCTGTCTTTCAGTGTCATTGCATGTTGATTCTGATTTATTTGATCCCTGCCGTCTCCCAGATCCGAAGTGGTCAGAAAAGGACGGAGCAGCAGTCGTCTACAAGAATCTGTTTTTATCTGTAATCATCGCCATTCTTCAGAAATGAAATGCCTAACACAGAAAATAGTCCATGAAATCTGTTTATATGCTTCTTTTAATTCCTTAAAAGGTCCTTAAATTTTTGCACTAAGGTTTTGAGTGGGAGCCCCGTGTTTCCATAGATGCTATACATGATACTATGCAAATTCCGTGTACTTAACGCGGAAACTCTGCACGTTGTAATAAAGCACACTCACTCAAAGAACTCCTCCGCAGGCGTTGTTCGTTTTCCGGTGGTCATATTCGATGCCACGGTGGTCAACATACTTGTTGTTGTTGTCTCCGTTAGGTTTGTGACGTTTTTTAGCTGTAAATGCAAAAAAAAAAAATAATAATCCATTTAGGATTCTATCATGGAGGGGCAAACTCCGTTCACAACAGACAATGGAACAAAGATTTATGCCGCAGAAGTTCTCTTTATATTTACATCTTTGATGTAGGAATCACACGAACAATTTATACACAATGAAAGGCCCTGAAAATTTGAATGAAAGCGGCCTATATTCAAAACCCTTATCAACCCTGGCATCGATATTTAGTTCATACCATCGGCCCACAGGCATATCATGGTATTGTTTTTCAGTCCGCCCACTGATCTTTAGTTAACCTTAATATTAATTGATATAATTCATAATAAATAATCGAGTGTATTTTTTGTACAAACATTACCCTACGTTGTGGTAGTATGTCTGGCAAAAGCCCCTCATTTAAAATCATCCCAAAAGGTGATTTAAACTAATTTTTAGACCTTATAAAATACGGTGTTCTTCCTGCTGGTGTATGAATTTATGAAATTTACGTTTATTTTAATATGGCACTTTAATATTATGAAATGAAATTTTAAAATGGGCTATTTTGAGCAAAAAAACACTTTTTCCTGGGCTAACATGGAAATACATGACACTATTAATTAAAAGTTTAAAATTCAGTCTCGTAAATTCAGGTGTTCCGCTGATCTTTAGTTCATGTCGTGTGTGTGTGTGTGTGTGTATGTATACAGATGCTAGAAAACCTACCGCACTTATACTGATACAGTTTGGCGTGTTCCAGTAATGGTTACAAGTCGCCCACGGGACCTCGGTCGCGAATGAGTGAGCGAAGTAGAAGATGGTGTACATGATGATGACGTTGTAGTAAATACACACGATGGCAGATATGGACACCATGGCAACGCCAACACCTGAATAATTACATCAAATGTGTGGAAAGTAAAAACAAAAAGTATGTAATGCAAAAAAACTATGCCAAAGTGATTAGCCCATAAATCACACACGGATTACTCATACACGATATTGCATCTACAGAAACGATACGGTATATACAGAGACACATGCTACTGTTTTCGCAGAAACACATGATATAGTTTCTTAAGGCTACAGAACTGGCCATAAAATATATTATACTGTGTTAGACTATACACACAGGCAAGA
Organism: Sipunculus nudus; assembly: GCA_026874595.1. Lineage (NCBI taxonomy): Eukaryota > Metazoa > Annelida > Sipuncula > Golfingiida > Sipunculidae > Sipunculus > Sipunculus nudus. The sequence goes on from CM049312.1 coordinate 53,640,412, forward strand.
TATAAGCTCAAGGTGTCCTCCCATCCAGTGATTAACCATTAATAACTCGGCTATAAATGTAAAGTATAAAGGCTCTTCTGCGCCCATCTTCCTTTAGATAAGATCCAATAAAGCTAACGGAAAATGGTTTAACATATTTTCACTAATGACCTTGTTCCCCTCTCTACCTTGAATCAGTGAGCAAGCATAACAAAGTGTAATTATAAGGCCAACATAAAAAAAGGTATAGTTCTCAGGCACTTTTTTTCAGAAATCAATGCGGGCGGGCGGTTTTTTTATTTTTAATTTTTTTGGTATGTTTCGATAAAAATGTCCAATGATAAGGGAAAAGCATGATAATAACAGATTTATTTTGCTTAACAAGCAAAAGCACTACATAACAAAGAAAATTGTATGTTTATATCTTCTTGAAAGAAATGTCCGAGCGGCTGCAGCTCAAAATGTGTAAGATTCTATTGAAAACCAGAACAAAAATTTTTGATGCGGGGGTATAAAATTGATGCGGGCGGTGCCTGAGAACCATACCTTTTATTTTATTTTTTTTTTGGCCTAAATAATAATATATCATCAGATAATATTGCTCTCTTTATAAAATTAATAACCCATAAAAAAAGACAGTATAATTATAACAAGTGACCCAAGGGTCATGACGCTCAGCTAACTAGGAAGACATTCACAAAAGGAATTTGATCATCTGAATGCCCAATATTGTAGGTGGTATCCCCATTCAATTGTAGCTATTAAAGTTCTTCAAAATCAAGAAAAAAAAGTTACATGAAAATGTGTCCAGCAGTTCCCATGAAATTCAGCCTTTTTATATGCAGTCAGTTAAGCTAAAAATGACCATGCACATTTATTAATGATGTCCCTTGATGTCAAGACACAAAATTCTAGGTCCAGCAGCAAAGTTTTGTACCCTATCTGATATTCTGGGTGCTTTTATGTTCTTAGCCAGTAACATAGGCCACCATGACCTAATTTCAGCCTTCCATGGATATTGCCCAAGATGTTTTGGTCGGTAGCACGAAAAATAAACGTCATCATGACCTAATTTCAGGTTTCCATGGAGATTGCTCAAGACTTCCCTGTATATAACACTGGCACATTCTAGGGCTAGCAGATACAATTTGTGCCTATCTGATTCTCAGAATAAAGGTGGCACCACCAGTCTTCAGTAAATGATGGACACTCAATGATCAATATTCATGGAAAGAACCATGGCAATCAATGCATCAGTTATTCAGATACTAGAGCTTTTGTTTCATTTTTTTCCTGGGGGGGGGGGGGTACTTTCGAGCCCTTTGGTTTAAAGGATAAAGATTACAATGACCTAATTTCAAGTTTCCAAATAGTTTTTAATTTATGGAAATCTATAGGTGTAAAGATATTCTAGGTCTGGCAGATATAATTTTGCCCCGTCAAAGAAAATGGCTTAGGACCTCCCTGGATGTACAGTTAGATGTTTCTAGGTCTAACAGTTACAATTCGAGCCCCACATAGCTGGTAGGATATAGGTCAAAGTGGTTTAATTTCAGGTTTCCAAGGAGATTTCTTTATGGACCGTCATAGATTTCATTTAGAAATTTCTAGGTCCAGCGGTTACGATTTTTGCTCTGTTCGCGGACGGACGACGGCCAAAGAGTGATCGCTATAGCTCAGATGACTTTCAGTCAGCCGAGCTAAAATTGTAATAAAAAGGCAACTTACCTTTAAAAAGTGGGCATAGTTTCCAGGCTGTTATTGGTCCCAAAGATGCATACTGTCCAAACGCCAGCTCCATGAAAAACAGCGGTATGCCCACAACGGCCAACATGATGATGTACGGGATCAGGAAGGCCCCTAAACATGGATAAATAAAAGTCAAACAGTAAGTAAGAGTGAAGCGAGCCACAATGTCCTACAAGACCGTTCAGACTAACAACGCCGTTTAGATCTATCAGAGCGCTTGGGTGATATGCTTTGTGGCTTGTAAAATATACAATCTAATGACCATAATCGCCAGAAATTCCGCTCTCAGAGAGCCCACATCCATGCTTAAATTCTCAACCAGGCCAGCCCTAAAACGTTCCTGATACACACCGGTGTTCCCTAGCCCATGGCCCAAAATTCTATACATTTCGTTTGAAATTTATTGAGTCCTTCTGATGCATCCCTGCGCTAAACTTAAGAGATTCTTGTACTTTATCTGCCTTTTATTTGACATGAGTAAAAGACAAAATAGGTTGTATCTCGATCCGCTTGGATATTTCTTTCAAGAAAATAATATAATAGTTATCAAATTTCAATAAAGCTTGTGATATGATGTGCTTTTACCTTTTTAACCAAAAATATATTATAATCATGTTGTAGGGCCTAACCTTTTCGTAAAATATCTATAAACAGTTTAAAAAATGGTCCTCCCAAACTGATATATGATAAAAAAATGTCTGAGAACCCAACCCTACCCTAAACAGTTGAAATGATATCTTAGATAAGGTATACGGTATAGGCTTATATACGGACTACTTACCGCCACCGTTAGTATAGCACAAGTAGGGAAACCTCCATAAATTGCCGAGACCAACAGCGTAACCGATACAGGCCAACAGGAAGTCCAGTCGACCGCTCCAGTTCCCGCGTTCCTTGTTCTCGTCTTCCCCGTAGAACAGTTTCCCGCCTTTTTTTCCTTTGTCGTTGGCCAAAGAGTTGGGTTCAGCGACGTCTTCGTATTTTGGAGATGATCCGACATGTTCATCGGAAAGATCCACATCATTCACTACGCCCCCGTTCTGTAACAATGATGATATATCATTAGCCCTGCCTGGGCTTTAGTATTTAGCTATGGCTACTACAAGGCGAAAAATAAAATGTGATTACATGTAGCGAGAGACGAAACTCAGTGCCTTGCCACTGAAATAGTCAGGCAGAGTGCCGTAAATTTGTTATATTATTTGCCGCGAGGTGGCAGTACCTGTTCTAAGCGTTGCGACACCGCAAAAGCTTGTGTGACGACTGATGAGTGCAACAACATGTTGCACGATACCCCGTAGTAGCAAAAGTTGTCTGATAAAACTTGATTCCTCTATATTTGTTTAATTATAAAGCTCTGGTGTAAGTAGTTGTTTATTACAGGGAATCTGTAGATTAATTTTCCAATAATTATATATATTCGGGGAAAGGAGAAATAATTGAGAATTGGGACATGATGTTCTTCCTAGGTTGAGGGGGAAGGTATAGGAGTAGGGAACGAGCAGATTTGCAATGCGATGGAAATTCGACAAAAATACTCTTGTCTTGCAAGAACTCTATTGGCTTCCGACGACGAATCATCTATACATTAATTTTATAATCACCTTGTAAAGCTCTCCATGAACTTGTCCCTCCTTCTATTTCCATGCAATCTACTTCAGACAAGCTCGGCACAAAGACCTCTCAAACACAAAATTTACTCTTGAAGTTCTTGCTTCCACGCTCAAAATTTGTGAAAACGCAATTTTCATGTATTGTACCAACTTCCAGAAGATACGCAGCCACATTTGTTATAATTTTAATGATACTTAAAATTATTATTCGTCATGTGACTACATTCTGTTAATGTACTAGCCTTTTCATGTACTTCTTTTCCTGTGTTTATCCATATAATATTCATTATTCTATTTATTATTTATGTAACCGCCTGTGTGTGGACAATATTTAGTATTGTTTTTTATCACTTGTGTGTCATCAACAACAGTCGTTATACTTTGCGTCACTGTGTAATGCCTATTGAGCATCGAATATTAGTTAGGTGCATGCGCAATACAAATAAATATCTTTATTCTTCAGGTACAGCCGGCTCAAATGAATCAACCTGCTTGCCCTTTAATTTTCCTTACGCATTCAGGCATTTCGCAGACACAGAAAGTGCAATCAGAAAACTTATATGTGAGAGGTAGTCAGAGAAAGCACAAACTTAAGAGTACATAAACCGTAAAACCTGCTTTCTAATAATGTCTAATTATGTCATATAAAGGCGATATTGTCATGGCCAGGACATCAATGGTGCTCGGGTATAACGTATTCGAATATGAGCGGAGCTGGGGGCAACAGGGGTCATTTAAGTACCACTCATACTTACGGCTTCACATGGCGACACGGCTAAGCGAGACATTTCACGTCTCTCTTGGAGAACAGGGCCGGATTCAGGATTCCTTTGATAGGTGTTGGGGGCGGGGGGGGGGGGGGGGGGGTGCTTAGGATAGATCCATGAAGAGGCCAACAAAATTTCCTATTAAAAGGATACTTCGATAACATGTACAAAAAATAACAGATACTTTACTTGTATTTTAAAAGTATAACTTAAATAAATATATTTCACTCTCTTTGATGCTTTTTAAAAAAAATAATGAATGTCAGGGTCACGGTACACTAATGAAAAGATTTGTTCCCTAGTAAAACAGTATCAATTGGTGGTGTTGTAGTAAGCGTATGTATGTGAAGGTGGGCTTTGTATGGCACAGTATATAGATCCCATAACCGTATGTTTGTGTGGATCTTCCATCCACTGTCGTGTTCCTGCTTGATACATTTATATATGAACCATGCCTGGGCAGAGTACAGCCATTTAGCCATAATTTAAGTCCCCACGAGGTTGTGGTGTTGTTACGCATATATGTGTCAATGTGAGCTGTTTATGGACCAGCTTGTAAATCTTATTTCTATATGTCCCTGTGTACGTACCTGGCTGTCTCAGTCATCGCATAACAAGATGATTCACCGTCTGCTCGCCTACACGGTTCATTGTTAACAACCCATTTATATTACTACTTTGAATACTTTGAATTACTTTCTACTGAGAATATAAGTTTTAATATGACTCGCCCATTTTGTTTACCACATATACACTCTTTATACGCAGTTGTCTCGCTGACTTCCTTCTGGCTCGAATTCCACTTATGTATATTACATGTGACGTAGCGTGAGCACAGCCTGAAGAGTATGTTTACTTGTTCTCATTAGTTTATTCCCGATTGATCAGTCAAAGCTCTTGATATTAAAAAACAAATACATAGATAATGTGGCTCACTGACATGCTATCAACAAGTTTACGGTCTTATTTGTGTGTTTACATTGATAGCAATTACCTGTTTACTGAGCGTTAATGTGCAGTCTTTTCGGATTTTATAAAAAAAAGCTACATTGTATGATTGAGCGGCAGATATGAGCGACTGCCACTTAAGAACTTCCAGATGAGCGATTTTGAAACGCGCGGAACTCCAAATATGCAACATTGACTGACAAAATATATTGTTAAAATAGAGATTTTTTGTTTGGTACTTGTAGTTTCAAAGTGTCTGACACGGAAACTTTCATTTTTATTATCGGAAATAGAAGAGTCAGAGTGACTTGATATAGAATTACAAGCATGGCAGTACTTGTCAACTTCAGCGACATGGGTCATTCACCTCACCAGTCGACCGACTTCACGTAGCCTGGATGCACCGCAAACTTATTTTAAAATAACTGTTTACTGCTGATCCTTTCCACTCTTTGTTTTTTTTTTGTTTTTTTTTTTACATTACTCTATGTCAAGTGTTGATGAATCTGTGTATGACTGCTTGAGATTTCATACACATTAATTCATGAAGTAAAAAAAAATGTTATTTATTGACAAAATGCTTTTCTTAAAGCTAGCTATTCACCTACCTTTTCTGTAGAATTTATGTGATTTATGGTTCAACTAACGTACATATTAATGAACTGTACGTGATTCCTGTTAAGAAAAGTTATAACTTAGATTCTCATGTTTCGGAAGTATGAACTCGTTTATCTACAAGCTGGCTGTAAACACAGCAATAATTACAAACAAAAAATGTAATCTAAGGCGGTTGGTTGCTTTTATGCGAAAGTTGTAGGTGTAAAACGTTCTTTAAAAAATCCAGTTCGTCTGACTTGCCACCAGATGTCCGTGTTGAAGGTGTTTGGGTTGTTTTGGCAGCCCCCCCCCCCCCCCCACACACACACACATTTTATAAACACATGGATAAATACAAAACGAACAACCTTTGTGCGGTGGGTTTGTGTTTTCTGGCCTGATTAAACGAAAGGTTCAAGGGATTAACATTTTTAATAGATGTCAGATAATGGAACAGGCCCCTTTAATTCACGGAGTTACGTTGCATCATGCATTATTAAACCGGGAATGAATTCTTAGTCATAAACATTAAGGCGTGTGTGTGGGTATGAATTGAAGTTTGGACTGCAGCTTATCCCTTTAAGGATTTTACAAGGGAAAAATGACTTTCAAATACTTTAAATAATAAATACTGTTTTTTTTGTCATAATAAATACAGTATAATTAAAGCAATGGGAAATAACTATTTTCTGGTAATGTATCTCCGTTATATCTTTTGGTATTTTTCCAGTAGACACTTCTTCCGGATACCATCCTGACACGCCTGCTACCAACACACTAATATAACTTAACTGGTTGTCACACACGGCTGTCAATTTCCATATGACCGACAATATACACAATATACTTTAATGTTTGCTTTGCAAAGCAATCCAGCGTCAATAGGCTGACAACACCTCCAGTCAATGTGTAGTCTTGACCTAACCCTCAACGTGGTTAATACAATGAAAGCTGATCTGGGTTGGCCTTATGTATATCCATGAGGATATCAACCATGACATCCACATTGGTATGACACAATCAGCGACGGCTCCAGGAAAAGACTCATTTTAATATATCGAATAAATCATCACTTATTATTGGCGTTGCTGGATATAACCTCGGATAGTTTTAAATTAATTGTCTCCTGGATGTATTTATGTATTAATATTAGTTGCAGTAACTGATCAACGCCTTTGGTTGTGTTTTTTTTTCAACTTATACGTCACACTTACGACTGGTTTTAACTTCTTATTATTATCCGTAAATGACAAATAAAGTTACAAATAACTGACATTTATAAATACTGTTTTTCAGCAAAGTTGCTAAAATCAGCTCGTTTCATGACAAATTCTACAGAAATATTTCAACATTACTGTTGAAAAACAGTTAAACATATATTCCTGTAATTCACGGGTATTAATATTACAGACCGGTCAATATATCATCAATGTAGCCTTATTGCCTGGAGGTTGTTATTTGTCAGCCATGTTCGAGAATTAAACTGTTGTGTTTCACATGCGTCTCCTGATTGTGTGCATGAGTTTTCTGCCTGCTAGCAGTATTGTTTAAGACTTAAACACGCTACGTTTATGTCTGAGTGAACCCCGACCTGGAAAATCAACAATTATGACGTAAGGGGATAACACTTCCAACACCCTGCCCATTGGGCGCTCCCAATTAACCCTAATTTACATCCCTGACTCGCTCAAAGTAATCGTTATTGCTAAAGACTAATAGACCAGGGGTAAATCCAGAGGGGAGCGCCCGCGGCGCGCGTCACCCCCCCCCCCCCCCCCCCCCCATGAGCTGTGTCATTTCTCATTTTATGTATTTTTGTCCATTTTTTTTTATTAATTTCCTTTTTTTTCTATTTCATAGCAATTAGATCTTAAGTTGTCCACAGTTTATAACTTTCTAATTAATAAATTGTGGATATTTATGATCAGATGTCTTGATTGCTGCGTTAAGATAGCATTAAATTCTTGGCCTAGCAAATTTATTTTAAAAAGACCAGCAAGTCATGTTTTTATGGCTTGGGTTGATGTCGACTGAGAAAAAATCTTCGGCTGATATTCGGACTCACGACCTGTGCTCTGCTGTGTTCTGTGCGCTGCAAGGATTACATTAAAAAGATGATATTTTGCAATTTGTAAATGTTGATGTGCATTTTCACCATTGACATCAATATGTTACAATGTAAATACATGTTCCAGTTTATATCCTTAATTTAAAGAAAAATAAATCTTAAAACTGCCACTCGTCAACCCCCATTCCCGTAAGTTTGACTACATTATACAAAGACGTTTATACATAAAGAGAATATTAGACGAGGCACATAAAATCCTCATTTTTTTTTGTGAAAGGTGCCACGAAATGTCCTGTTGACATTGCACAATAAAAAGTTTCCCAGTATGGAAGGGGGATTGCCCCTCTCCTACCGTCCCTCATGTTCCTGTAATTAACTTTAGTCAAAACATGAAAATTCACTGGTGGAAATAAAAAAAAATATTAATATTTTTGAAATATATATTGCGTAATAATAATAATGATAATATCTTCATAAATATATATATATTAATATATTAACTTTATCAAAAAATTAAAGAACTTAGTTTTCATAATATCCATCAAACGGGAAACGACTATTAGCGCCTCCTGTTCTTGTTCTGTTAATCATATTTCTCCATAAAATTGCGTCACTTTATATCCTCAATTAACTTCAAACAAGCGCGACACGAAGACCTCTCTGCTAAAAAGCAGAACTCCTCCTTAGAGTGCTGGCTTCAAGGCTTAAAATTTGTGAAAACAAGAACACTTTCATTTATTGTACCAGCTTGTAGAAGAAACGTCGCCACTTTTGGTTATATATAGCTTGAAAGGAAAGTTAAAGAGATTATCATTAATGACGTGATTCTGCTGATGTGCTTGTAGTCCTTCCTGCAGCGGGTTTACATATCATCTTAATTAATCCATTTATTATTCAAGTATGTATTCAAGCTCCTGTGTGTGAAAAATTCTCATTTATTACTATAGTGCGTCACCACAATCGTTTTAATAAATGTTTATGCATGTTTAAAACGCCACAACCAGGGTATATTGGATATATGCGCAGTATAAATACATTCATGTTCTTATTTCTATATACATAAGGTACAGCCGTGTCAAGTGAACTTGCCGGCCTTTTGAATATCCTAACACATCCATTTCGCAGACACAGAAAGTGCAATTAGTGTATTTGACTATTCTGTTCCCTAGATGTTATTCAAAAATCTTAGGTGGGCCGAACTTGGAGCACCCATATACTGAATAGGACATCTATAGAGACAAACCTGTCATCAACATAACCACTGAGCATTATTTATTTAGCACGTAAAGGGTAATTCATTATATTGACGTCATATAAAGGGGACGTTGTCATCACCAGAACATCAATGGCGCTCGGGTGTCTCCGGGTGGGACAAAAGCCGGGGGCACGGGAGCTCTAGGGTACATAAGTGCCATGGTACGGATACTAGTACTTCAGAATTCTTAACAAGATCAGATAATGTTGACATTTCACGTCTCTCTAGGAAGACAGATCCAGAGCCTGGATTTTTAAGGGGGGGGGGGGGGGTAGTTGCTGGGGACTGATCCATGAAAGGCCAAAAACATGCTTATCAAAGAAAACTGTTATCACATGTCATATAACACAGTAACAGGTAATTTGCTTGTAATTCAAAGTTAAGCTGCCGTATATATATTGTACTATGTTTGGAGCTTAGAAGACAAAACATTGATATCCTTAAGGTATGAGGAGGCGGGAGGGGGGGGGGGGGTTAAAACGATACCATCCCTTTGATGCGGCCCTTAAGTAACATGCCAATAGTATGGCCCAGATCAAACTAGTGTATTTTTCCACCGACACTGGAGGTTAGGGTCACCGTGCACTTGACAGAGCATGCAAACAAATGAAAAGAAATGTTTCTCAGTGGCTATTTAACCAGGCAATACGTACGGTGTCACGGGGTTCTGTTGTTGTTAACGCTTGTATGTGTGGAGGAGGGCTGTGTATGGCCAGGCATACAAATCCAATACCGTATGTTTATGTGTACCCTCCGTCTAATGGTGTGTCCGTCCTTCACACACACACATATATATACATTAATCTAGTTTACAGGCAAAAAACAACTACTGGAGTGCTCTATTGTTGCATGTTGCAAATTGCGTTGTACAGTAAAATATCTGACAAGAATAGATTTTTTTTCCTCTCTCTCTCTTTATATATATATATATATATATATATATATATATATATATATATATATATATATATATATAAAATGTCCTAAACGTAAGAACAAAGCCGCGCGCTATAAACAAAAGCTTCACCTGTGTTATTAATTTCACACCTAGGTTGGATGACTGTACAACAAAGGTATCAATATTTGATTCGTTCACTTGTCTATAAATGTTTGTCTGAAACGTACCTGAATATTTTAAAACGGTTCTTAGGTTGCACAGAATGCGATACATAAGACGATCTTCAGAAAATCATCATTTTATATGTACCATGCCCAGGCGCGAAGACTTGAAGTTCAGTTTTAGTTATGCTGGTCCATATCTATGGAATCAGCTGCCTTTATCTTTAACGTTTGCCTCAGATAACGACTATTTCAAACATTTATATAGATAATTGATGTGATACTATATTTTATAATTATTCATGTATATATTAACCATAAACCTAACTTTTTATTAATAACATGAGCTTTATATAATTACTTTATGCTGCCACGACTACCAGTTTAGCAGCATAACATTTTTCTACCCTCTTTATCGATATATGTATTTGATATAGCATTATGCCATATTCAATTTGTTTAATGTATGGTTTATTTATTATATGTGTAAACAACCCGGGATACTATTTAAAAAAATCTTATCAGCTGAATATGCTATCTTAAAGTAAAACATGTTTGAAAAAAAATCAAGACCACAGTACAGTGGACAGCCTTAATATAAGTACCCAACGTCCATATATACAAATTTACAAAATTTCTGTCAACATTGCATAAGGCAAATAGAAAAAGAAATAGAACCAATCGCTGACATAATGAGAAACATCAAATCATAGGTAGGTTTACTAATATCCATTAAACACAGTTTTAAGCTAAAATAAATTTATTCATATATGCAAGATTCTTTTATAAGAAAAATTTGATGAAGCACAGACATGCACATTTTCATACACTTCAGAATAGACCACCCTACAACACACAGGAGCACACACACCTTCACGCACACCTTGGAGAACTTGGTGAGGTAGAAGCGACAAAGTGTTCTTATAATTCGCTTTCTTTCTTTCCTCCTATATGTAACTATAAATTTGTCCATAAAAATCACTTAGCATGTCCAGATCTCATTAACAATTCAAACTTTCCCAAAATATATGATTCACATAAACATCCTATTTCATTTTTTTTTAAATATTTGTAGGCCAATGGTGATTCAATATTAGTGAGCCTTCAATACAAGAGCCACAATCACATATAGCTTGCGTCATATTCATATGTTCTATTTGATTCACCTATCAATGAAAATTTCGCTATCATACGATTCTTTAACGTCCAATGAATATTTGAGACATGCATCAACTAGAAATCTGCATTCTAAGAAATGCAAGCCTCCGCATTTTTTGTGTTTGCATTCACTTATAAAGCCCATGTCCCCACGTCCATTCGTGCATTAGTGACTCTAGATTTGTGAATATTCCTTGATGAAGATCCTGAGTTAGGATCATGTTCCGGATCCAGACCAAAATCTGTTCGAATCTGAATGAAAATTGCATGAGATTCCATTCATGACTGTGTGATTCAAACACACACAAGAACGGGAGTGAACGCATATGACCTGTGACAAATGCTATCGCTTGAGGCGTGAAGAGATTCTTTTACACTGTCTCGCGCTATTACCTACAAATTATATTCAAGGTATCCCAGATTTTTTTTGGTAAATATACAAGAGTACACTTTTTGGTCCGCCTGTCACCATATTTTGACTGTATAAAAACCAGGTGTCCGCGATCAAGGCCACTATTTTGTTACTGCTTTGCCGAGAGCTTTCTTAGCTCGTTATACTCGTACATAACACAAGTAAATCAACTAAGTTGAGATTAAATCAGTGCAGTATTTATTTATTGTGACTCATCCAGGTACAGGTCGCTCAGCTTCACAAGAAGCGAAAGTAATTGATACAAAATATCAAGGAGTTTGAGTGTGGAAGCGACCCAGGTATTAATGGGTCTTGTTCATGCCCAATTATCCGACGTCTAGGAGTTTGGGACGACTCGCATATTACTCTCCTGAGTTAGGCGTGATTAACACTTAATTACAGGCCTACAATGGACGCCTGTAAAACTTATTGCAGGTGGCGCCATCAGTCTTTTATACAAGATAAGCCATTCCAGGATCTATGAAAATGCAAATTTCAGGCGGTTGCATCCAACCACTCCTGAGATGGAATATGTGATAGTAGGTGGCGCCACAAGTCTTTTATACGAGAACGCTACACATAATGGATGAACATGCAAATTTTCAGGTCAAACCACATCTGATATAGGGCATCAATGTATGCTACGAAAACGTCATGGTACATCCTGATACACCCATCTATTCCTGAACTGAAGGCATGAATGTGTTTTTTTTTATTATATAAAAAATTATGGATCGACATTATTCGCAAACAATTGTAGGTGGCACTCCAAGGCTTGTGGGAGTAAGATATTAAATATCAATGTACATACAAAATCTCAGGCGGATACATTAAACCAATCCTGAGATAAATGCATGGTTGTATTATGCAAAATTCAGGCCGATATATTGAACCACTCCAGAGATATGTGCATTTATCACAAGAAAAGACACACATATGATCACTGCGCAAAAAAAAGAGTGTAGGTCGCAATTTTTGTTAGGCACCAGTTGACATGTGACCCTCTTATTTTGCCGGGTTTCAGAAATATCCGTGCAGGGGTCTCAGAGGAGTTCTCCGGACGGCGGCGGAGGAGGACACTGCGTGAAAGCATAGTATCCGCAAAATTAGTAAATTCATAAATCTACAATCCCAGGTCGATTTTGTAAATGAACAAAAGTACTTTTACTATACTGGTTTCTACGACATTTATGAGTCACAGGGTTTCTTTGTGGGGTGTTATATGAATGTAGTTAATTCGTGATACAAATTTACATATATATATATATATATATATACACACACACACACACACACATATATATATATATATATATATATATATATATATATATATATATATATATATATATATATATTTAATTTGCCTGCCTTCCGTGATTTTGGGTTCTGTTACAAATCACTTTTTATTGATTAAATGAATTCATTAACAAACCGACTTAGCTTTATTACCTAACCAAGACTTCATTGTCTTCAAAACACGATCCATTGAAAAGTTTACATGTTTACGCATGTGTAAACGGATTTTTTACATTCGAATTAACCCAGTCACGATATTTAAATATATAAAATAAATTACTCTGCCATGCAATTGAGTTCATATTGCAACTGCATATTGAATATCCATTAACTACCTTCGATAATGGATTATTAGTTTACGTATGTTCAAATTTAACCGCGGAAATAAAGTGCAAAATGTACACGTTGCATCTAAAATTTAATATTAATTGATAACTAGCTTGATCTGTGGAGAACACAAGTATAAACATAAAGTCAGCTCTGCGCGGGAACATCATTGATAGTGTAGGATACAGAAACAGTTAATTGATGTATATTGTTTAATGATATGTGAAGTAGAGCAACACTATGTAACGCCCACAATACCATGAGACGCATTGTGTACCTATCCAGAAACGTTAAACGTCATATGTATTCAAATAATAATCTAAATATTAATATTTAATGTTAAATGAGATAAAAATATAGCATAGTGAGAACAGATTTAAGGAAATCAGAAACTCACGCTTTCTTCCATTTGCTTGTCCATTTTGTTGATTATCTGCTTGTGGTATTAAAATTCCAGGTAGAATTATTATTCTTTAGGTTTATTTAATACAGAAAATTTGTTGTTAATTGTTTTCCGTTTTTTTTTCCAGCGACCGTCCAAGCGTTGTTGTTGCCCGCGACAGTTCGTGTAATGAGTGGACGCACGTCTTGTCGCGCGATGCCCGCTGTCAGAACTGTGTGGTGCAGACAAATAGAACAGGGTTTCTCTGTTCAAGGTTCACACGCATGAGGTAACACTGGTCGCGTTTTTCCAAAACCACGTGACTAGGCGTATAAACGTGTGTGTTATAATAGCAGGTATAAAGACACACAAGTGTCTTCGCTGTTTTTTTCTGTACCAAATGTACTTCATTATGTATACTTGTTAAATGAGTGGTAGATAGATTTAGAGAGAGTGCGTGTGTAAGGTCTATTTATATATTTGTACAGACCGTATGTATGACCTCAGTTCTCCGATACAAAGTTTGTCCTTAACGACCCTCAACACAAACCCCGTTAATCTCGAGTACCCAGACAGCCGGACACTGACCACTTAGCACAATATTTCTGAATATGCAAATTTTATAAGACGTGACTGGGAATTTATTTGATTTGCTTGGTAAATTAAAGGACGAATACTTGATCCTGGCTAAGGATACCTGAGCGTCATTTTTCAATGCGACATTCACACCATGTGTTTTGTTATGCGCCGCATTCGTTCAAGAAATCTCCCTGTTTTTGTTATAGCATGGTTTTATAGCTCAGCACAAGGGAAGGGGGGGGGGTGAGGCTTTATCCCTGGAGTCCCTTCGAAATTCCTATCGACATAAATAGGCTGGGTTGAAATATAATACGGCGTGAGTGTATCCATTCCATTATGTACATAACGACCCCCCCCCCCCCACCCCCCTTAAACGGCCTAAACCATTTTTAAAGGTTTCAAAATGCCTTTTTGCATTCCCCCCTTTTTTTTACAATTTTCTCATAGTCATCCGCTTGGTTAGATTCCGCCTTCTTAAAATCCTGGATCCAGCCCCTGAGAAAAGCTCCCAAACCAAGGGACATTGGTTATATTTACCTGTTTACAGCATACCGTGAGTATGTACACGAGAGAACAAAGCTAAGCAGAGTGATAGTATTTTCCGTGCTCGAAGACCGAGAAAGAGTCAGGGTTGGTCACGCAGGGCGGCGGGGTGCCATTCACAGACAGGGCATACATTGTAATTAGTTCACTTAGAGGATGTCAAGCGTCCCTTGATGGCATCACGAACAGTTTTGAAGTAAGATCTGATACCCTAAAGACTGAGTCGTGTCGTGAAGATTTAATGATGTAATTTGCGTGTATTGTAATCGCCGACCTTATTCCTTTATTCAGTCACCATGTTTCAGTAGGTGGTTGCATTTAACAAGGACGTCAAAGATAATCAAGATTGGCAAAGGATTTGTTGTCATGGTGTACCGACGAGCATTCCGAAACAAAATGCCATTACTTTTATTCATCCATTTCCTGGCAGTAAATTTTGGATTTATGCTAAATGATTCTGCATTTGACCCCGACTATAGACTGATTGGTGACATAAATTACAGAAAACAATAGAACGATATCAGTATTAAGGCTGCATGGTTTATGTCAGCGATGTAGTTACATACATCGCACAGGTCTACAGGACTCGTCGTAGAATTTTGAACATGTTCAAATTTTGTCAGCGTCGTAAGTTATTCTTTAGGTAAGGCCGATCTCGTAGGTATGTTGTACGATGCCCTACGACTGTGTTACGATAAAGTACGACTTTTGTAGGATTTTTTGGCTACCTGAGGCCCTACATATCGTAGGACTTTCCTGCGACAGCCCAACGATTGACGCACGTTCTACCTATGACGGTCCTACGAATGTTCTACCTTGTAGGTCATTCCTGGGAACGCAGTGGGTTTGTCTTAAGCCCAAGTAACATACATCGCAAAACACATATACGATAGGTCTACGACAGAAAATTAGGGGAATATTTCTTTTGTGTTACGACCATCGTAGGGACCTCATACGACTGTCATAGGAAGAGCGTACGATTAGACTTAGCCCTGACCGATTTCACCACGATCGTCGTAAAACCTGTGTTATACGTGAACGCTTTCACGATATTAAAAATAAAACTCGACGGTTTTATCTGTCTTAGCCCCGCTGAAATCATGCGGCAGTAAAATTCGTAGGTTGTTGGTGACTTAGGCTTATCTGAAGTATATTTTTATACTTTTGTTGCCATTTTTTCCGCCATTGATTCGAATTGGCGATATTCGCGAGAGAGGAGTTATAAAACATTTGTGGATAATAGGTTCAATTATGGAAGGCTAGTCGAAAGGTAAAAGATTGATACTTAATATAAATGATAACAGGTCTTGTATGTTCAAAGAATGCTATTGTAATTAATATAATAGGTTGCACCAGCTGTTTCGTGTATGAGAAAGCTATTTAACGACATTTAATATATAAATAAAATTTCTCTGCCATGCAATTGATTTCATATTAGAATAATGCAACTGCATATTGAATATCCATTTAATACCTTTGATAATTGGTAATTAGTTTACGTATGTTCAAGTTTAACCACGGGAATAAAGTGCTAAATGTACACGTTAAATCTGAAATTCAGTAGTAATTGATTACTAACTTGATTCGTGGAGAATATAAGTATAAACATAGGTCAACTCTGCGCGGGAACATCATTGATAGTGTAGGATACAGAAAAAGTTAATTGATGTAAGTTGTTTAATGATATGTGAAGTAGAGAAAAACTATGTAACGCCTACAATAACATAAGAGAAGCATTGTGTACCTAATCCAGAATCGTTTAACATCACATTTATTAATATAATAATCTTAATATTAATATTAATGTTAAATGAGACAAAAATATAGCATAGTAAGATCAGATTTAAGAAAATCAGAAACTCACGCTTTCTTCGAATGCTATTGTATTTAAAATCAATAGGTTGCACCAGCTGCCTCGTGTATGAGAAAGCTGTTTAAGATGAATGGATAAGCAAACTTTCAGGCCGTTACATGGACCGACTTCAAAGTTATGTGTGATGTTCACCAAAATACAGGTCTATCTATATGCAGATGGACACCAGATGATACTGAATGTAGGTGGCGCTTCAGTCTATATACAAGATGATCCATTCCAAGATCTATGGACATGCAAATTTCAGGCGGATGCATCCAACCACTTCTGAGACTAATGCGTGGAATATGTGATAGTAGGTGGCGCCACAAGTCTCGTGTACGAGAAAACTACACAAGATGGAAGAACATGCAAATTTTCAGGCCGATACGTCTCACTACTCCTGATAAAAGGGTATCAATTTAATCTACGAAAACGTAACGGCACATCCTGATACATCCATCGAGCCCTTAAATGAACGCATTAATGTTAATTTGTTTACTATAAATAAATTTATGGATAAACATTATGCGAAAACAATTTTAGATTGCGCCAACAGTCTTGTTAACGAGGTTAAAATATCAAAGATCGATGTACATGCAAAATTTCAGGCGGATACGTCTCCTTACTCCTTACGTAAATGCGCCATGAATGTATTCCACGAATTCTTGATTATAGGTGGTTACACCTGTCGTAGGTACGAGGAAGCTGCCCAAATGGATTAACATGCCCAATTTTAGACCGATACATTGAACCACTCCGGAGATGAGTTTAGTTTCTTTAACATATATATATATATATATATATATATATATATATATATATATATATATATATATTAATTTGCTTGCCTTCCTTGATATTGGGTTCTGTTACAAATCACCTTTTTATTAATTAAATGAATTCATTTACATATTTATATACATACATACACACACACACATATATATATATATATATATATATATATATATATATATATATATTTATATATATATATATATCTTATCCAATACTTATAAAAGGAATTCGGTTCACGTTTGTTCGCAATGTTCTCTCAAACCGCGTTGTGTACAATATTGTGCCATTCATCATTTTAAAGGTTATTATCCCCGCAGTGACATAGGCGATATGAAAATAAATAATATTTAATATACATATAATTTTGAGTGTTTTTTCAGTTTTTTTACGGAGCACAGCCGAACTGCCTTCGGCAGTCACCGGAATGCGTGCATCGTGGTCACTTAACCTCTAACACTAAGGACTATTGTTCATATGAATAACGCTTGCTTTCAATGAGGGATTTGAACCACGTGCGTGGTCGCTAAAAGAGAAAAACTTCTCGCTTTATGAAATGGAGAGTTCAAACCAGGAGGATTAATCACAAAACCTAATTCAAGGTCCAAATTTCAGGAACAGGGCTGGGGTGGTGGCGGGGGTTTCAGGCCTCAAAATTTGTCTGATACGATGAAAAAAAGGTTGCGGTGGCTGAAAATGGGATACTGACCCACTGCATGGAGTCCAACTGGGTCCGCTTCTGCTATTTACGATGCATGCATATTTCTGTTTCCTTTTTCAGGAACAGTTTCCTCGCAACGTACATATAATTAATCTGCCATGTGTTCCTCACATCAACCTATTCTTTATACGTCCAACGATAGAAACCAGTCAAATATCAACGAAACACTGTATGCCTCCGCGTCTCATTCCGGTTCGCATTGTAAACCATCACTGACCAGGTCTTCAAGGTAAACAAACCGGGGTATAATTTTTACCACGAGCACAGCGCCACAAAATAACAGTAAAAATATTTATACATATCGCATTCCGAGAGTAATTCACTAAAAATCTATATTTTCTTTCAATTTTTATAATAAAAAATGACCCAACATTCAATATCTCAGTAAATATATCTCCCAAATCCCGGTAAAAAGCCCGGTATACCGGGTTTATCAGCTAGAATATATATATATATTACACATTCACTTCTCATGTATTGGTTAAAAACGCCGAATGCATTTTTTCTAGAACGCTTCCTGTTTACTAAAGCACAGTACAGGGTCAACAACAATAAAAACACAATGAAAGCAGAGTACTCCTGATTTTAAACTTGGATATACAATAGGAAACCCCGTCAATTTTTGTGTGTGTTATTTGTTATTTGTTATCAGGTCCCCTGTAATTGAAAACCATCAGTTTTCTTTCTCTTCTTTTTCTTTCTCTCAGTTTTTGCGCTAAAACTTCCATACGGCTGATTTCACAATACTTATATTTCTTGAACCCCCCCCCCCCTTTTTTTCAACTATCACAACCTTTTTGTGTTTCAAACTGCTTTATGCAGCTAAGAACGCACCGCCCCCCCCCCCCCCCCCCGCCACTTTTCTAGATCTGGAGACCTTTCACAGATTTTCTCAGTAGTCTACACGGGTAGGATTTCATCTAACCCCTGGATATTACCATTACAGCACACGGTATGTACACGGGAGTACAAAGGTAACCAGTGGTGGTGAGCCAGTGAAGAGACGGTTGGTCACGCAGTGCGGCGGGGAGCCGCTCACAGACAGGGCATACATTGTAATTTGTCCACTCAAGAGGGTGTCAAGCGTCCCTTGATGATCACATGCCATGATGAGAAAAACCGACCACGTTCACAGCGCGAAGAACTAACCATTGCATTGTTAAGAGGCGCAGACCACGGGAAGAAGCTAACAATGGGTGGCTTCTCACAACTTGGCCATGGTCAGCTTCTAACACAATGTTCATGTGAAGTTCATGTCCATAGTTAGCTCCTTACAAGTAACACCATGTCCATGGCCAGCTCCTAACAAGTAACACTATGTCCATGGCCAGCTCCTAACAAGTAATACAATGTTCAATGGTCAGATCTTAACATCATGACCATAGTCAGCCCCTTAGATCGATCATGTCCATATAGTGATTTCCTCACATCATGTCCCCAGTTAACTTTTCAAATAACGTTAATAGTCATGCAGCTCCTCACATCATGTCCATAGTCAGCTCCTAACATCATGTCCATAGTGAGCTTTTCACATCATATCCATAGTCAGCTCCTCACATCATGTTTATAGTCAGCTCCACGCATCATGTCCAAAGTCATCTCCTCACATCATGTCCATAGTCAGCTCCTAACATCATGTCTATAATCAGCTCCTCACATCATACTCATAATCAGCTTTTAACTTCATTTCCTATGTCAGCTCCTAACATTATGTCCATAGTCAGCTCATAACATCATGTCAATAGTCAGCTCCTAACATAATGTCCATAGTCAGCTCCTCACATCATGTCCTTTGCCTGCTTTTCACGTCATATCCATGGTCAGCGCCTAACAGCATGTTCATGGTCAGCTTTTAACATCATGTTCATGTTCAGCTCAGATTATGTTTATGGTCAGCTTATATCATGTTCATGATTAGCTTTTAATGTCATGTTCATAGTCAGCTTTTAACATCATGTTTATGGTCAGCTTATATCATGTTCATGGTCAGCTTTTAACATCATGTTCATGGTCAGCTTTTAACATCATGTTCATGGTCAGCTTTTAACATCATGTTCATGGTCAGATTTTAACATCATGTTCATGGTTAGCTTTTAACATCATGTTCATGGTCAGCTTCTAACATCGTGTTCATGGTCAGCTTTTAACATCATGTTCATGGTCAGATTTTAACATCATGTTCATGGTCAGATTTTAACATCATGTTCATGGTTAGCTTTTAACATCATGTTCATGGTCAGCTTCTAACATCATGTTCATGGTCAGCCTTTAACATCATGTTCATGGTTAGCTTTTAACATCATGTTCATGGTCAGCTTTTAACATCATGCTCATGGTCAGATTTTTATATCATGTTCATGGTCAGCTTATATCTTGTTCATGATCAACTCACATCATGTTCATTGTCAGCTAACAACA
This sequence comes from Sipunculus nudus, assembly GCA_026874595.1. Taxonomy (NCBI): domain Eukaryota; kingdom Metazoa; phylum Annelida; class Sipuncula; order Golfingiida; family Sipunculidae; genus Sipunculus; species Sipunculus nudus. Next base: position 53,660,936 of record CM049312.1, read on the forward strand.
TGTTCATGGTCAACTTACATCAATTTTGTGGTCAGCTCACATCATCTTCATGGTCAGCTCTTAGCATCATTGTGTGAGGAGGCGACCTTTGACATAGAGACGGACCCTTTTATTCTGGTTCTTGATAATCCTGCACCCGGTGTTTCATGTTTTATGTTTTATTTTCTCCGTTATTTTATTAAGTTTGATCCGATGATTTTTGTAATTCGATTGATTAATGTTTTGGTATGTTACTTGTAACGTTCTATTAATTAAAGGACATTTACAATGCACAGTAACATTTCCAAAAGCAGTATCATTAATGGCTTTATTTGCTTCATGATATCGTTTTTGGTCTTATTCTTTTATTATTTTTTTTTTTCATTTTTTTTTACAGAAATATATCTGAATTTAGATATTAAAGATACAACATGCATTTCAATATTTCGGGTACATGTTGTATTCTACTGGTCATGAAAATGACATAACTAGGCATACTGCGGCAAAACTTTCTTAATCCGCAATAGACCGGATAAAAAGGGGTCCGATTGTAAAGTGAAGACCTGATCATGGTACTGATAACAACTGTCTAAGTGAACCCTAATGGTGTAACCCGTAAAAGCTTGTAACACAAAGCACATGTTTCAAAGAAGGAGATCTTGAACTATACTGAAGTGTATAACCGCCGTGGGAAGAGTGTACGGGTCACGCCCTTCCAAAAAGTATAATAAAAATCGACTAGGAAATTACCTAAGAACGCTGACAAGCGAACAAACGAACTGATACAGGTGAAAACATAACCTCCTTGTCAAAAGGTTTATAAATAAATTTCGTTCATAACCATAAAGTTAATCGTTCTGATATGGGTTAACACTGGCAGTCAACTTTTGCAGCCAGAAAAATGGAACCAATATATAAAAATCCTTCATTAAAGGTAAAGTATGGTAATGATATATCTATAATTCTAAATTAGGACATATAAAGTAAATTTTTATCATCATGAGTGAACATCCATCTTGAGAAAGAGAAACTAGTAAGAGTACAGTGAAGCAAGTATATAAGTAACAGATCTCCTGGACCGTGCTACATGTTTTGTCAGTGAATGAAAGGAGCACAAAAAAAGAGGCGAGGTATACATTCATGTAGCGAAGGTAAAAATAAAGGAAGGTTCTGCGTAACTCGTGTGTGACGTTGTTAAAGTCGTCACCATCAGAAAAAAAAGAATGATATCAGAGAAGCTAGAGGCACTCTGATTCATGATCATTACTGTGACGAATGAACTAGGTTGTTAAAAATGTGGCCATGACACTCAGTCAATTTTGACATACAGGTGACACAGGCATTATAACTGTTATGATCTGGTGAAAAGATCTGGTGAATACCTCGAACAATGTATGGGTACCATGATTTCTAGAGTGCTCAAAATCATGCTTTTTGCCAACAGTCCTTGGATACTAGGTTACAGTGTCCTAAGGGTATCAAAGAAGACTTTACCAGGAACTTCCTGGATGCTAAGTTATACACGTTTCTACTTCTAACTGCTACAATGTGTGGCCATTTGACTAAAAGAGTGTTAAAATCATGTTCTTTCATCTAGCTGGAAGAATGTAGCTCACAGTGACATAATTTAAAGGCAGATTTACCAAGGACCTCCCCGACTGTCATGTTAAAAGATTCTAGGCAAAATCGATACGATTCGGTCCTCGTCTGACTCACTGGTTGCCGAAAATCGTGTTTCAACCCGTAGTTTTCAAAATATAGGTTGCCATGACCTTATTTCAGGTTTCAAAGGAGATCTATCGAGGACCTCCAAACATGTACAGTTAGAAGTTTCTAGGTTTAACGGTTATGGTTTGTACCTGTTAACTGCTGGACTGCTTAATCTGAAGGTCTCAAAATAGAGGAAACAATGCATAAAAATTAGGGAAAAAATAATGTCGTCAGAAACTGATAAAACACTCCATGATCAATATACACGGAAAGTATCATAGCATTTCTGGAGCTTTTGTATCGCATTTTTTACTTATTCTGGGGCGCAATAACAGGTAAAGTAACTCAGAGAATATAGGTCCCGGTGACCTAATTTCAGGTTTCAAAGAATATTTTTATGGACCTTTCTGAATGACAACTTAGAAGATTCTAAGGCCAACAATAACGTTTCTGTGACCTTTCCGATTGTTTGTTTAAATCGTGTTTTATGTCAAGTAGCTCGCAGAATATAGGTCACCATGACCTAACATCAGGTTTCCATGGAAATTTGCCTAAGACTTCCCTGGATGATACGTTGGAGACCCTAGATATAGCGGATACAATTTGTGCCGATCTGACTTCAGTTTTCTAAAAATCACGTATTTGACCCGTAGTTTGCACAATATTGATCACCATGATCAGTTTTCAGGTTTCCCAAGGAGATTTGCCTAGGACAATCCTGGGTTTACAGTTAGCAGGTTCTCGGTCCAGCGGTAAAGATTTATGCCCTGTTAACAGACAACCGGAGTGCCGGACGAGACGGACATAGAGTGATCGCTTTAGCTCAGACGATTTTCAGTCAGCCGAGCTAAAAACTGTGCGGACACACTTAATGAGTAGAGTCGCCCTTCATATTGCACGGAGCAACTCAGCAACTGACGCATCAAACACGTTCTTTCGTTCTCAGATGTCCAGGATATGTGTCCAAAGGATGCAAGTATACTAAAATCGTTATTATCTTAAACGTAATCTATACTGTATGTACATTTAACTTACGGATGAATTATTATAACATCCATATAAATTGCAATGAAACAATGATCTTTGGTGTCAGGTGGCACATATTAAAAAAGAATGTTTATTGAAAAAGTCCCTGGATTGCGCGATATTTTAAGTTGCGTTTTATCGAGGTATTTCATTGTTTGCTACTGGGGAAAAACTCATCGGTCTAAAACAAAATCGGATACTCTCACATAAACTCATCCGTTTCAACATTATATACACCATTTTAATATATACATATGCTGACTGAAGTTTGTATACGGCTTAAAGTTGCAAAGTTTTCTAGGGCAGTTACGAAGGACCTGGATCAATAATTATCAAAATTTCTTCTACAGGAAAATCGCCAGGCAATGAACAGCTTTCAACGAGGCTTACAGGTACAGGCTCCAGAACATGTAATATGTATTGCCATCTACTAACTATAAAGAACGAAATACCTATTTCGGTTCAGAAAGTTCCGGTGACGAGTTTAACCAAAGCTTCAAAGAATATTTGTTGTATATTCTCCTTTTTATCTATAAGAATAAATGCTTTTGGGTTGGCCTGCAAAATGCACCATCGGCCTTTTCAGACGTATACAAAGTTGTTGTTTATTGAGTTTTATCATACACCCAAGTGTTCAGTCATGTGGAGCACTCACATGATTCCAGAAATAACATGGCTTTAAAAGTGACCAAGTCCTCATACACTAAGCCAGGTCTGTACGTGCCACTCACTATAATCGGTATAATCATGCTTAAAGGCTGGAAAAAATGATTTCTAAAGCATCACGCGTCATTTATCAACCTGTGCCTGTTTGAATATAAATAAGTATTTTGCTATATCTATTCCTGTAGGCTAAATGGTATAAAGATGTGTCCTTAATTTGTAAAACTTACATTTCTTTTCTGATTCACAAGTTTGAAGTTTTCTATCTGGTTTTTCAAGATATATGAGTAAGGTAAAATTGTTCCACATGTTGTTTCTTTGGTGATCAAGGCATTTATAAGATTTAAAAACATAGCTGTTTTTTTTCTTGTAATTGTATAACCATAAATACAGATTTAAAGTAATTATAAGTAAGACCATATGTATATAACAACATATATATTAGAGCACATACAATATGTTTATTATATTTCAGATTCATCATATATAGGCATCTCTATATATTGTAAGTGCTTTTACCCCCGACAGCTGGAAACAGAGTAGATATTTAAAGTGTATGCATGTTAGGCCGAGCGTGCTGAGCCATTTAATATTCCGACCACGGTCGGTACGTCTCATGTGTATAGGTCCCATGCATGACTGCATTTAACTTTCCTAAATACAACATCTGTAAGAGCCTTGTATATGCATGCATGGGGCCTCTATCGAATAAGTTTTAACCTCACCTGGATTTTTACATAAAACTGATCCATTGTAGTTTGAAAATTTTATATGTAAACAGGGGGTTAAAATAGCCGAGGTAATTTTACATGTAAACAGGGGGTAAAAACAGCCGAGGTAATTTTACATGTAAACAAGGGAATTAAACAGCAGAGGTAATTTAGAAATTAGAAATATGCAGTCTAAGGAATGCAAGCCCTCACCATGTGGAGGTCCCTATTTTTGGATACTCCCAAACACCATGTCTGCTCTCACGTATTCGGCCATTATTCTTGGGTTCATTCGTGCAAAGGTGACTGTTTATATATGTGAAAATTCCTGGCAGACGTTCCTGAATCCGGATCATAAGTCGGATCCACACAACAATTTTTCGTTTCTTTATTAGGCCGTTCCCGAAATTCCCTGAAAATTTCATGAGTTTCCGTTAATGATTGCCTGAGTTATTTTGTGAACAACACACCAACAAGAGAAGCCATCAGACATAGTCGCACCGGCGTCCTAGTTCTTCATATCGCCACTAGAGGACACTCGGGTTGAACAGTAAGTTTGAACATTCCTCTGTTTATACCATATCTATTTCAATTAGTATTTAATAGACATATTTAATAGACCCGCTTAGATTTTATAAAGTTCAGTTAAAGGGACCTATTCCGATATTTGACGTCTATTAAATAAATATAATCCTTGGTCCGTCTGTAAAAATAGGCCAGAACACGTAGATCACGTGTTTATAACATTTTGGGGGCCTTAATAAAAAAAGACGAGTTTTGCAAAGGGTGTTCTGCAGCTATAGTGTTATCTCAACATCCGCACATATTCAACCAACCACCATAGGTTACATATTTTCAACGCTGGATCAGGTACCGTGTTGAATAACAACCAGTAAATAAACCAGCACACACATCCGTCACTGAGGCGTTATAAGATGCATTACCTAAAGTTCATCACTACATATGGAGGGTAAGCCAAAGATCACACAAAAACAAATCTACAAGAAAGGCATGTGAAAAATTGGCCTTAACAAAGGGTTATTTTTCATACGAATATACATTTATTAAAAATATATTTGATTTGTATAAGATAAAGCAATGCAACTGCGGATTAATTGCTTAGCCCATGGCCAAAAAAGACGCCATGACACCCTGTCGCTCATTAACGCCGATTCAAAACAAAAGTTGGGAATTTGTTTCCTATTTTGTTTACTTAAATTTTCATACACGGCAAAACTACCTCCTATAATACTTGATCCATTTGATTGCTAAGGAAATTAGTTTGAACAGGTATGTTTGGGCATGTACTTTCGAGTTAATATTTTGTTCAGTGTTAGCCGATATAAAAATAAGTTTGGCTCGAAGATTGAAAGTCCCGATTGTCGAGTGATTAGCATTTCTTATTACGTAACCGGTACGCCTAGCCGTTCATACACGAATCAAAAGGGGTAAATATTGAGTTATATAAATATGTATACGGATATGTACATGTCATACGGTGGATGTACTGCAAAAAATAACCATCCTGTTGCATTGATGTCATGGTAACAGCCAATAACCTAAACATTAGTCTATGAGTGATGAATTAACACAAAAGAATACATATGAACTCACAAAACAAATTGGTACCGGGCTTACGCCACAGTTATAAAAAGAATATCAAAACAAACCAAGGACATATTTATTACGCTTATAGTGTTAATTTATTTGCTTTAATTTTTTTTATTTCAAGATCAGTCTTTTCCTTATACATATCGCTTTTAAATATTTAAACTCACCTTACAAAAGCTGAATCACAGTTTTGAAATTCATACTGTAATGTATATGTTTAATTTAAAAAAATAAATTGCATGTGCTTTTCCAGAAATATGCAATTAAAATATAAAATAATGTTGATAACTATTGATTTAAGAAACCAATGTCTGAAAAAAAATCCTTACTTTTAACTTTAAGAAAAACACACCTCAAACTTTTGTCTTTAGGGTTCTAGTTTTTATTTTTCCATGTTCACTGTAAGTTATAATACAAAAATTGTTTAAGTTTGAAATATTGTCCTAGACACCCGTGATGTGGACGTAAGTGGCCTAACAACCAGAAGGCTTGAGGTGTCATGCTGTAACGTCAGCACGGCCGGTCTCTGGGGTCACCCTACCGCCATAAGTCATGTATACTCAAAACGAACCTCTGCCTGATATGCACTATGTAACGGGCGGGACCACTTGTCTTAACTGTCAAACTTTAAAATCAAATTTGTAACATTTCAAGGAAACACTTTCTTTTCACATTTCACATTCGCATGCTTGCAAAATATCACCTATTCTGTGAAGTCCTTTCCACCTTTCCACAAAACACCCATGTAATTTGCTTGAAACAATTCTTCCCCAACAAATTTAAACGGATTACATTGCCCTCTTCACTACATTTATCCCTACGCTATATGTGTATTTAGAACCGGTGTGCATTGTAGATAGCAGAGACATACTCCTATGAGTCCGATTCTGCGAGGCGTGTATGGGAGTGTGTTTAAAAAGCAGTGCTGCTTGGCCAACAGATAGAATACTTGCATTATGCAAAATCTGACAGGAGGGAGACAGACTGGAACGGTCCGCAACGTTACCTGCATATTAACTACGTAATTAAGTGTAGTAAATGCGCAAGTTAAAAATCGAAGTTGTTAGCTCTACCGATAAAAAAACTGAATAAGTAATGCCTTGTCATGCACCGAACCCAAACACCAGTAATTTATTTTTCTATACACGAGAAAAAAAGTCTATTTGATAGAGACGTGCATCGCCTACCAAGTAATCAGCTATTCCTGCTGATTTCATCATAAAGAAATTCTACTCACTATAGGTATCTCAGACAGTGACAACACATAAACTAATGAAAAAAATATGAATAATTATTTCTCAGGGCTTATTTCGTCTTCGGTTTTTAAGTTATGACATTCAGCTTTGAACCTGATAATACCAATACTATCATTAATATACCTATGCTTGAACCAAACAAAGCCTGAAATAAACGCTTTCACACACTACATTTTCCATGATCACATCTGTGACGTCATACGTTTCTTAAAGGTTGGAATCACAGGGCATATACTCTACCTTAAGTGGGCCGAAGTAAAGATCAAAAGGCTAACTCCGTCTTAATGAGGCCGAACTTGGATCACAAGGATTACTCCGTTTTCATGAGGCTAAGGTTTGGATCACAAGGCTTACTCCTTTTCATGAGGCCAAGGTTTGGATAACAAGGCTTACTCCGTCTTCATTAGGCCAAGGTTTGAATCACAAGTCTTACTCCGTTTTCATGAGTCCAAAGTTTGAATCACAAGGCGTACTCCGTTTCATGAGGCCATGGATTGAATCACAAGGCTTACTCAGTTTTCATGAGGCCGAAATTAGGATCACAAGGCTTACTCTGTCTTCATGAGGTCAAGGTTTGGATCACAAGGCTTACTCCGTTTTCATGAGGCCCAGGTTTGGATCACAAGGCTTACTCCGTCTTATGAGGCCAAGGTTGGGATCACACGGCTTACTCCGTCTTCATGAGGCCGAACTTAGGATCACAAGGCTTACTCCGTTTTCAAGAAGCCAAGGTTTAGATCACAAGGATTACCTTGTCTTCATGAGGCCTAGGTTTGGATCACAAGGCTTACTCCGTCTTCAAGAGGCCGTATTTATGATCACCAAGCTTACTCCGTCTACTTGAAGCCAAGGTTTGGGTAACAAGGCTTACTCCGTCTTCATGAGGTTCAGGTTTGAATAACAAGGCTTACCTCGTCTTCATGAGGCCCAGGTTTGGATCACAAGATAAACTCCGTCTTCATGAGGCCATGGTTTGGAACTCAAGACTGACTCCGCTTTCATGAGACCGAACATAGAATCACAAGGCTTACTCCGTTTTCATGAGGCCGAACATAGGATCACAAGGCTTACTCCATTTTCAAGAGACCTAGGTTTGGATCATAAGGCTTACTCCGTCTTCAAGAGGCCGAATTTATGATCACCAAGCTTACTCCGTCTACTTGAAGCCAAGGTTTGGATAACAAGGCTTACTCCGTCTTCATGAGGTTCAGGTTTGAATCAAAAGGCTTACTCCGTCTTCAAGAGGCCGAATTTATGATCACCAAGCTTACTCCGTCTACCTGAAGCCAAGGTTTTTGATCACAAGGCTTACTCCGTCTTCAAGAGGCCAGGTTTGAATCAAAAGGCTTACTCCGTCTTCAAGAGGCCGAATTTATGATCACCAAGCTTAATTCGTCTATCTGAAGCCAAGGTTTGGATCACAAGGCTTACTCCGTCTTCAAGAGGCCAGGTTTGAATCAAAATGCTTACTCCGTCTTCAAGAGGCCGAATATGATCACCAAGCTTACTCCGTCTACTTGAAGCCAAGGTTTGGATCACAAGGCTTACTCCGTCTTCATGAGGCCGAATTTATAATCACAAGGTTACTCCGTTAACAAGAGGCCAAGTTTGGATCACAGGGCTTTATCCGTCTTCATGAGGCCCAGGTTAGGATCACATGGCTTACTCCGTCTTCATGAGGTAAAGGTTGGATCACAAGGCTTACTCCGTCTACATGAGGCCAAGGTTTAGATCACAAGGCTTACACCGTTTTCATGAGGCCAAGGTTTGGATCACAAGACTTCCTCCGTTTTCATGAGGCCAAGGTTTGGATCACAAGGCTTACTCCGTCTTCAAGAGGCCAAGGTTTGGATCACAAGGCTTACTCCGTTTTCATGAGGCCAAGGTTTGGATCACAAGGTTTACTCCGTTTTCATGAGGCCGAAAATAGGATCAAAAGGCTAATTCCGTTTTCAAGAGACCAAGGTTTGGATCACAAGGCTTACTCCGTTAACGAGAGGCCAAGGTTTAGATCACAAATATTACTCCATTTTCAAAGGCCAGGGTTTGGATCACAAGGCGTACTCTGTCATTATGTGGCCAAAGTTTGGATCATAAGGCTTACTCCGTTTTTAAGAGGCCAAGGTTTAGACCAGAAGGCTTACTCCGTCTTCATGAGGCCAAGGTTTGGATTACAAGGCTTATTCCGTCTTCATGAGGCCATGGTTTGGATCACAAGGCTTACTCCGTTTTCATGAGGCCAAACATAGGATCACAAGACTCACTCCGTTTTTAATGAGGCAGAACATAGGATCACAAGGCTTACTCCGTTTTCAAGAGACCCAGGTTTGGATCAAAAGGCTTACTCTGTCTTCATGAGGCCACGGTTTGGATCACAAGGTTTACTCCGTCTTCAAGAGCCCGAATTTATGATCACCAAGCTTACTCCGTCTACTTGAAGCCAAGGTTTGGATAACAAGGCTTAATCTGTCTTTATGAGGTTCAGGTTTTAATCACAGGGCTTACCTCGTTTTCATTAGGCCCAGGTTTGGATCACAAGGCTTACCTCGTCTTCAGGAGGCCAAGGTTTGGATCACAAGGCTTACCTCGTCTTCAGGAGGCCAAGGATTGGATCACAAGCCTTATTTCGTCTTCATGAGGCCAAGGTATGGATCACAAGGATTACTCCGTTTTCAAGAGGCCAAGGTTTAGACCAGAAGGCTTACTCCGTCTTCATGGGGCCAAGGTTTGGATCACAAGGCTTATTCCGTTTTCATAAGGCCATGGTTTGGATCACAAGGCTTACTCCGTCTTCATGAGGCCGGACTTATGATCACAAGGCTTACGCCGTTTTCATGAGGCCGAACTTAGGATCACAAGGCTTACTCCGTTTTCAAGAGGCCAAGGTTTGGATCACAAGGGCTATTCCGTTTTCATGAGGCTGAACATAGGATCACAAGGCTTACTCCGTTTTCAAGAGGCCAAGGTTTGGATCACAAGGCTTACTCCGTCTTTATGAAGCCGAGGTTGGGATCAGAAGGGTCACTCGGTCTTTAATTGGCCGAGGCAGGGATCAGAAGGCTTACATCGCTTTCAATAGGCGGAAACTTGGATCACAAGGCATTCTCCTTCTTCAAAAGGGAGAGGTTTCGATCACAAAGCGTACTCCGTCTTAAAATGAACATTCTCCTTACTGAAGCAACATCTTGTTAAATGTGTTTTAATATTATCACACACACCCACACGAACACCAGCAAGTATACTCTGAAGGGGCTTACTCATGTAATTGACTGCCACCAATGATTTATAATTACCTTTCAATAAATAATTTTCCACTTTGACTAATAAGTGTATACGAATTGCTGTGCGACTTAATGTGAACTGATTGTGTGTATCGAATTGTCCTTATGTAGCTTCATCTACAGTATCATCCGAAAAAAATGCTTAAGTTTTATTTTTATAACGTTCTCCACAGGACCATGGTACGGTGGATAAATCTAATATAAACCACATGGACTTTAAGTAAGCCGCATCAGGAACACACACACACACACATATATACACTGTGGTCGGCGTTGGCATTTTAGGTTTCAAGATCGCGATATGTATATGTACATGTATATATATAACCATTGGCATACAGATCAGTATACATCATATATATATATATATATATATATATATATATATATATATATACATTAAGGTGATCTGTATTTATATTCCCATATAATCTTCTATATAATCTACAAACATGCTTTCCGGTTCATAAACAGCGTTAGTACATTTACGCCTACATTATAATAAAGCTAATGCATTAGATGTCCTGATCCTTCAGTTTGGGCGGGGGGGGGGGGGGGGGAGGGCAGTGAATGCTTTGTCAGAGCGGAGCATAACGAGGAGGCGTTACAGCCGAGGAGGGGGAGGGGTAGGTGCGAGGGGGAATCCCCCTTTTTGGAAATGTTTAAAAATACATGCTATAAATTGGCATTTCTGTGGGTATTTTTCTTATAATATAAGCTCTAATCAAAACATAGTTGCCTGGCTTAAGGGTAACTGAGTGACAGTCATCAGTCAAATTGAACTTTCTTGTAAGTTCTGCCAAGATTTTTTTTTTTGGGGGGGGGGGGGGGGCGGCTGCCAACACCGGCCCCACCGGAGGCTACGCTGCTGCTTTATTAGTTTATGGCATTCTTAACATACTTGAAAATACAATTGCCACAACATGGCCCACTTCCGTGTTAAATATTTGAATAAATAGCTTATATTAATGCCCCAATTTGGATGGATCGGTCTGTAATATTACACTGAATTAACTCCCATTCCTCGTCATGTATGCGGTGCAAGATAAGCCCATAGATCAATATGACCAAAGCTTTTCTCAGAACCCCAGATATCACTTTTGCAATGATCAATATTTTAGGTGAAAGAGATTAATGTATGACAATGTCAAAAACTGATCCCTAGGTTGTTGTATAAAGTAATATACGGCGGAATTAAAACATTCGTTATGATAAGCTGATGTGACGCTACAAGAGAAATCGAAAATAGTTTAAATAAAACCGTATGTGAAATTTGTATTTTGAATACATAAATTTACAAATTCGAAAATTTTCCTGAGCATGAAATGTGGGAGAATGATTAAAATGTGTATTTGAATACAGCGAGAAAAGTTGGCAAAATATGACGTCCATTGCACAGCTAGAACCCCCGGTTAATCTATAATAGTACAGCGTTACTCCAGCTCCGGGAAAGATTTGGGAAGCCAAGTCAATAGATCCAGGGTTGCTGTTTAGAAAAAGAAAAGACAGCAGAGCATTCTAGTCGATAAATAAGAGACCTTCCTGGCAACTTCTATTTACTCGGAGACCCGAGAGGAACGCCGGTAACATCGTGCTCATGGCCACTAGACATAAATAAAGAATTGGTGTGACCCAATCTAAACAAGCAAATTGTCCACATTTTGACGACATCAGTATCGAACAACAGCTTCACTCTTTTTCCCCCGGGGAGGCCATGGTTACAAGAGATGGCCGATCGAACAGGATCTCCGGCAGCTATCTGTCTATACAACATTCTCAGCCATTTTGAAACTGGTGATATTTTGATCGATTTGACATTACGAGAGCTAGAGCGACCTCTTAAAGAGGATTCGACGGTGATTGATCACGAACAGGGGTTGCAGTGATAGTCTTATTATTGGCTGTTTATTCGGCGCCAAGCAATTATCAATCATTCCACCGCGATGCTTCGGAGGACCGCCAACCGTTGTTTGATTGGCGCAGACGACACTGTTCTTTTGGCGGGAGAGAGTCTAATCTTCCACTTGTACGGCGTTCAGTGAGAACGACTCGGTGAAGGGTTTCTTGTGACTGTCTGAATTAAAATCGCAGGATCACAAAAATCGCGGTTTGTTGGTGTCAGAAACATGGTACACTATATCACTCAGGCTTCAAGTGGGATTGAAACAGCGGTATCTGAATTCTACAGCTATAATTAAGCTACAGCCGTGTGACTAAAAAAAAATATCAGGCCATTATAAGTAAACGTTTCCAGCATTTATGCTAAAGAATATTGCAAAGAAGTGTACGTTTTACTGAACATGACAAAGCCAGAAAAAAAGATGGGAGTTTTTTTCTATATATCTGGGAGATATAGCTGGTCCACGGAAGTTTATATCGGCGAAGTTGGCTTTGAGATCAGTTGTATAAGCTGATAAATAAGTAATTACTGAAACCAAGTAATTTTACGAAGATAAAAGGAATGAACTGATCAGAGCATCCAGACAACATGAAAGGACTTAGAGGACAATCTTCCAGGAGCCACTTTGTCCACCTTTAAGCGCGCTTAGAGGTAATTAAGGTTCTTTATTCTAATCCCCCTGAAGCAGCATGGCCGAGGACATTAAGGTTACGATAGAAAACTGGTTGATGTAAATGATCACGGGGTTAGCGGCCCTCCAGTCTACCAAGGACCAATGGTATATACGTAACGTTTTCAGATCCCTCGTCCTGCCTCATACAAGTGGAAAGCGAAATAATCTTGTTGTGATGGATTTCGTTTCAATCACGCCAGCGTGCATGCACTATGGTAAATAAATTGATCAGTATGGGAGAAGTTGAGCCAATCCGAAAAAAAAAACTGTGTACGAGAGTTAGTTTACAGAAGTTGATAGAAATTGTCACACTAGTAATTTTATACTTTTAACGGAGAAAGGCCAATCGTGCCCATTTGCGTGACATTTGTGACTAATGTGATCTACATGTACCATGGTTGAAGTGTCTTATGCCAACAATATTTATCAAAACGGAGGAATTTACTTCTAATACGACCAAAGAAGACGCCAGCGCAAAAAGGTAATTAAAAAAAATACATTACGTTGACCGTTTATATCTTAGGACATACCTGCCGATCTTTCCATCTAATCTCCTTTACACTTACTATTCGTTCCGTCCTTCAGTTCTCCCTTTACACTGACTATGCATTCAGTCCTTCAGATCTGCCTTTACAGTTTACCTTGACCATTCGTTCCTTCTTTCAGATCTCCATTTACCTTGACCACCTGTACCTTCTCTCATATCTTCCTTTACACTGACCATCTGTTTCTTCTTTCAGATCCCCTTCACACTGACCAGCCGTACCTCCTTTCATATCTCCCTTTAAACTAACCATCCGATTCTTCCTTCAGATCTCCCTTTACATTGACCATCCGTTTCTTCCTTCGGAATGGCCTTTTCACTATCCACCAGTTCCTTCATTCATATCCCTCAATTGTCTTTCCCACCAAGGGGCGCCAATCGGTTTTTGTATAGATTTGCATGTAAAGTTTTTTAATATTGAAGAAAATTTATTAAATTGAATGAATCAGGTTTATAATTATTTAAAATTATTTGGTATAACCATTCATTGAATATCTGAGAATTAAGGCTCGTTTGTCCCGACATGATGAAAAAAGAACATCGTCAGTTGTAAGATGCTATCAGCGCCGTCACTATATGGAAGCTGTCCTAAGGTTCGTAAGGTTCAATATATGTTTGAATCATCTACTCATTTGAAACTTTTCGGTGTCTGAGTGGTCATACTATTTAGTCATTGTCACGAACTGAACTGCCATTTCAAAGAATAATTCTAGTCTAGCCCTTTATCTGGGACCCCTCAAGATTCTTTTTGTTTTTCACAGTAAATCCCTCCATCTATTTAACAGTACAAATTTATTTACCCCATACAGAAAAAAAAAATCTTGAAAGACCGAAAAATAACTGATTTCATAATTTTATCCTGAACACCGGTGGGCCTAACTCGTTTGAACATTAATTAACGCATTATCATTAAAAATTGACAAAACAGAAGAACGTAACGGGACTGTGCTGGTGTCTAATAAGACAAGTACGAAATACAATAAGGAGACATGAACAAAGGGAATAATGAGTCGCCTTTGATTCTGGCCACCAATTCCTCATATTGCCTTGAAATATTATCCTAGGCGAGGTTACCGAGTACATGTTCCGCCACTCTCATCCCACAACGTGTGACAAGCACATCGCTTTAAATCGTACTTGACTTTGATATCTGGTGTTCCTTTTTCGTGAACTGTCGCATAGGATGATTTGAAATTAATAATTCCGTCTGAATCATCAACAACTCCATCACGTAACAACCTGCACAGAGGTGAAAGGAAGGTGAAGGATGGGTATTATTCTGATATCATTGAAGGAGAGTCTCATCTGACTTAACACTTTGCATTCCTGGTCTAGGGATTGTTCATATTCGTAGCTTTTCTCGCCCCCCCCCCCCCCCGAGGTGAGAACACTCTAACACATACCTTTATAGACGTAATGGGGTTACCTATGCATTCTATATTTTGTCTGCCGCCCATGTCCAGTACCCATTTACATTTAGGTAGATAAGATTCGTCCTCGTGGTAAAGACCTTGGCCAGGAGTTTAGCGTGGAATGTAGACTAAAGGGGACTCGAACCCACAACCTAGGGGTCACATGTCTTGCGCCCTAACCATTACGCCACCATGTTCCAAAGGTGTTGAGGGTGCTTACGTATAGAACAACATAATAAACTTATTACCGGTCGTGTAAGTTTTCACAAAAGAATGTCTGGCTTGGTCTTTTCCGTTTTCACAAAAGAATGTCTGGCTTGGTCTTGTCCGTTTTCATGCATGCACAAAGGAATGCTGGATGGCATGGTCTTGTTTGTTTTCACAAAGGGATGTCTGGTCTGGTCTTGTCTTTGTCACAAAGTAATGTATAGATTTGTCTTTTGACAAAGGAATATCATACTTTACTTTTGTCTATAGATCTTGACAAAGGAATATCATACTTTACTCTTGTCTATAGATCTGTCCCACCAAGGAATTTTTTACTGTGGACTCGTCTGCCTCTCAAAGGAACGTCATACTGTGGTCTTTATTGTCTCTGGAGGTTATTACTAGATAGCCTTACTTCTCTGGCCTACATTATCTTAATATAATATTACAGTTACACTTGGTTGTCTGTATTGTTGTTGCTGCTTGTATTGAGTGAGAGAGAGAGGGGGAGAGGGGGAGGGATGGTCTCACTAATGGTGTCATTCAGTGAACGGTATATCATTTTCCTGTCCTAATGCTTTCAGAGACCGGGAAACTGGAACAAATCCGGTACTCCGGCCCGACTTTAATAAAATTCTGTGTTTAACAGAATAGAGAGTATGCAATTTTCTGTTGTTATGCTTTGTTTCATTTTACACAGGGCAATTTAGGCATTGAGCGTCGCTGTTAACACAAGATGACACGTTATTCGAGGAATTCAAATCAATATTCATTTACTCTTTAATACCCGCCGGGAGCTCAGCTTACGGCTGCAGTCAAATCGCTGTGAAATAATGAAGAGTCACAGTCACATGGTTTCAAAGGGGTATTTTTATAGATAAAATGCGTACACCACTTGGAGATTTTTTTTTTTGCCCAGGGGACTTGTTTCGTACTTGCGATCTTATTTTGACCCGACCGTCTTAAGGCACTCGATGCATTTATAAAGTATTGTGGAAATTTGTTGCTGTGGCTACATTGAGTGATAATTGCATTCTGTCACTGTTTGAAATATGATAATGCTTATAGTAGATATTATCATAAATGACGCGACATGGATCTACACATGCAGATATGGATATAAACCGGTACATACGGCTTTCTGTAAAGGAGGTTTATGAATAAGAGATCTGCAGTTGTCGGGTACCTGCTCGTGTCTCCCTCAGCTGAGCGATAATGGGCTGAATTAGTGACGAACTTGCAAATTAGTTCCTGGTCGAAAATGAATGTCAGGTGTAAATCTGTGACCTGTGACTGACTCTCTGACCAAGATCATAAGGTAAGACGTATTGGCGATCTAGCTCAAACACTTGCATTAGAATAATTTAATAGAATCTTGGCCATGGTTTTGCAATTCCGGGACCTAAAAGGATCCCCACACAAACAGTTTAAAAAATTGGACCCATATATCGATAAAGAAATTAAAGTTCTCTTCCCTCCGACCAAAGCTTAACCAACGCCATACTATACCTCGATATCTCAGAGAGGCAATTAAGATGGTCAACAAAACAGGCTCTATTATAAGTCAAGCCGCGCCATATTCAAATTGGACCCTAATAATCAGACTTAAATTATAACAACATTTCTGCAGAAGCTTATAACTATATAGCGGTCGCTATATGTTAATCGAAACTTTGTGACAACTGTTACCGCACCTAATGAAGCCTAATGATGACGGCATGCATTAACCATGATAAAACCTCATTGATTTAAGAGATTGAAAAAAATAAGGGTAAGGTTGAATGGACTTACGAAGGCCCTAAATTGACCCCGCCTCTTTGTAAGGTCAAAGGTCGAGAGTACGCGTAAGCTCGCGCACTAGCGGATTGTGGCGAAAATTAAAAAGCGTGGGTCTATAGCCTAGCTTAAACTTACGTTAATATCCTAAAGTTCATAAACAAATTGCTAAAATTTAAGATTCTGCAACATGTACGGCGAGTTGGGAGTACTTTAAGGCCATCCGTAGTTACGTGAAAACCACATTGGCCTGCCAAGTTAGATAAACGTTATTCTCCGGGGACACTAAGTAATAAACGACCTACACGGGAGAGTGTGAAGCAAAAATTAGCACATACTTTTGGGTGGAGTTGTTGTAGACACTTTAACGGACATAAATATGGGGCAAAATGATCCAACAGAACTGTGGCTGAGAGGTCGAGCACAAGTTGTCAATGGATGCCACGTTTAACAGCAGAGTTGTGACTGCCTCGTGTATACACAAAGCTGTCAGCCTGCAGATATATACCCACTTACGTACAAGTGTAGCTTCACAGTTTCAGGGCTGATAGATTATGATAGGCTGCCGACTCGACTAATGGATTTAACAGTACGACATAAATTAAGAGCCTGAGATATTGTGTTTTTGCTTTCCTTTTCGAGCAACGGACTCGCCCATTGGTAAGACAGAGTTTGCAAAATTTATGGTTAAAATATTTTGTGTTTGTAATGTACTTTTTTGGCTAAATAATTATTAGCTAATTCTCACGTAGACTGAAAAAAAGAGATGGTAAACAAGTAATTCTTAGTTAGGTGGGTGGGGTGTTAACATCAGTGTCACTTTAGTATACAAAACGTTATATAGCGAGTACTTTTGTCCAAAATACCTCATGACAATTTATTGTCTGAATAAATACCCCTAACAACAGAATATTCAGACCAACGGCAACAAGTAGAAATTTAGTGCATATGATAAATATCAAAACTATTTATTATGAATAAGCATCGAGCAAAGGAACACAGGGTGTATCAATATTAATTCAATAATAATGTCGAATTCATTGGTATAAAATGTGTATGGGCATGTATAAAAATGTGACAAATGTAAAACATTTGACATTTTTATTTAAACAGCATTTCAAATTCCTAATAATTAAACATTGTTACTCATTATAGACCTAATATATAGAAACGCAAGTTTGGAGATAAATGAATGGCACGCCAAAACACATTCACGAAGAATTTTTAATTAATTGTATTAAAGAAATAATTTTAATTAATTAAATAAGCTCTCATTTAATTCATTGAATGAACATGCACTGGGAAAATTAATTTGTTGTTGTCAGCGGCAGCAAACCGATTCTTTCGTTTCAGTTGACATCAACCGCTTAAGTCTTAAAATGCGTCTGTTATGTTTTTTCCTTTCATCCTTCGATCGTTGTTAGGATAATATACCGAGCTGTTTGGCACAAATATAAATATGTAAAATTGAGAGCATTAGTGTAATCAATTAATGTGTATAATTATGGCATAGACATAAATAAGACGTAGCCTATAGTGGTTAAGGCGTTAGACTTCCGAACAAAGGGTCTCATCAGCGCTCAACAGCAAAATGCTCAAATTTTGAAAGAATCTAAGTGATTTCGCCCTTATTTTATGACTAACAGTAATGTCATCTGGATTAATGCCAAGAGCATTTTAAAAAGAGCAACATGCTCCCAGAAGCGTGTTTGTATCCACGTATTCGGCCCAACTTCCTAGTTTCATTCGTGCATAAGGGACTGTAACTTTGAAGATACATGTATTCCTTTATGACATTAAAGAATCCAGATCATGTGTATGATACACACCAAATCTATTCGATTCTACATTTGCCAATTCCCAAAATTGCCTAAAAATTTAATTTAATTCCGTGCACGATTATGTTTTGAACAAACAAAGACACGCACACACACAGACGCACATAATTTTCAAATTTGTAACCTTCATCCGTATTGTCAACATGCAGTACGTTCCATCGTCAGGCCATGGAGGCATCTTTGAAAAAAAGACCACCAAGGGATAATGACCACCAGAGAAATGTTAAGGCATCCACCAACCGAATCCATGTACATTAAACTTTGCTTCTGGCAAGAAAAAAGAATTGATAATTTTCAGCTTTGTTAGACAACTGTTTACCGGATGGATAGTTTTCTGTTTTGAAGCTTTATGTTGCCAGGAATACCCAGACGTCGCAATAAAACAGAACTGTCAGTTAATTCAGCGGTGGTGTTTCTAAACCTTTATGTGCCCTCTATCTCTCCACCATTTGGCCTGTTTTATAAAATCGATTATTCTCAAGTAATTGTTTACCGGTGTCCCGCTGGGTTACAGTATTTCCCTTTTTTTATTCGTCTCTGGCGTTTGTAAAATCGAACTAAAACAGGCACAACCCGGACATATAAAAACTGTTCAGTATAATTTGTCCGCTAGATACGCCCTTATATTTGATTTAACCGCCCTTACACTACAACTGTTCCTTTGACCATGACCCATCCTTCCACAAAACTCCATTGAAAATCTCTTGGAAATATTGTTTGCACACACTGACAAGCAATAAGCGGAACAAATAGGCAGGTCTAAAAATGGATGGCTGGATAATGTATATACATGTATAATGTACACAACATAATATATTTTCTTTTCGTCTTTGGGGCCGGTAACACAATGACCATAGAGTGTGTGATGGTGGGACAGGAGTTTAACTCCGGGGGCCCTATCTGGGATTTTCCTGCATTTCGCGCTAACCGGCCCGAAATAATCCCCATCGACGATCCTTTCTCAAAGGGAGGATCTTTGAAAGTTTTGCAGGCCTTCCTAGCCCCTGCTGGGGGGGGGGGGGGGGGGGGGGGGGGGGTCGTCGGTCGAAGAGGGCTCCTTACTGCGACCCCCATCACATGACCTGATATGCTTGAGTGCACGTCTACCGGGTCGCAGGAATCCGTTTTTTGGTTTTAAAATCGCTCAGGTCGCACGAATTCAAGGGCCTTGAATGCGATAGAGGTCCATGACAAATATTCACCAACACATGTAGGCCTACTATGTAACAGATGTCAAGAAATGTCAACCAGATTCACGTTGTTGTTGGTACAGTGTGATGTGTACACGTGTGGAGTGGCACCACCAAAGTTGCAAACACATAATATTAACTTGAAATGTTTTGAAAATCGAGATTTTGTTCTCATTACTGCAAATGTAAAATTCTTTTAAAATGTAAATTTAATATGTTTGTACTGGTATTTGTTTCTTTTACATGTATGTGCCATCACATTCTCAATAATGAGGACTAATGAACCCCTAAAAAAAGGTCCACAGGTCTGGAAAAGGGGGGGTCCAGGTTGCAAAATTTTGTTTGAAGCCCTTAAAAAACGCTGTTTGTGATGAAAAAGGGGGGTCCGGACCCCCCTGAACCCCCCCCCCCCCCCCCCCCCCCCACCCCCCCTTGGATGCGCTTCTGGTCTCCAATCAAACCCTTATGCTCCTGTTGGTGTGTGACATGGTTACTCTGGCCCTAACACCAGTGAATGTGAGAACAGGTGTCGATATCTGCGAATGATACGGCTCAGTGGTAGGGCTGAGTCGTCTTACATTGGCTGTACAAAACCCTGCTAATGGCCTGTATGTAAACATGAGGTGTTACAGTACTGTGGGCAGGCTGGACTGTTGGGAGGGCTGGCGGGACAGGTGTCAGTCATTGTACGAGTAGCTTCCTGACCTGCTAAGCAGCATCTATCTACAGGGATAAAGTTTCAGGCCCAGTACAGGGAATTACTGACCAACTTGTACATATGTGTGTATGGATATGTAGGAAAACAAGTCTAAGGTAAGCTTGTTTACGTAAGGTCTCAATGGATGGCTGCTACTGTTGAACGGTTCTTCACATTCAGAGTGTAGGGTTAAATGGAGTGTTATTTTATTTGCTACGTCTAACTTTGTACCTAGATTTTCTACATGAAATGTATGTGCAGCCCCCTCCCCGGTATCCTAGTTGTATTTGACCATCAACACCATGAAATCATTAAACTTTGTTTTTAATGCATCTACATTACTCATCCAGTTTACATGTATTATGAAGTTGATCCAGTGTTAAAGCGCGTGGCTCTCTCCGATAGCGACCCGGGTTCGATTCCCGGCTTAACTATGGGAGTGGGTAGTGTTTTTTTTACCGTCCAAGAACGTTGGTTTTCTCAGGATCCTCCGGCTTTCTCCTCCCCTATACACTACCGAACGCCATCATCCTCGCCATGGATAGAGCCTCTTAATATTAATATAACTAGTTGTGCAATCCATGTAAAATACAAAAAGTTTATAAATAATATTTATCCAGTAGAATGGTGAACTTCAGCGATGCTTGGCCATTGTTTGATGATTGGAAGTGCTTATTTCCACTCCCCCGGAATGGATGGAGAAGTTGGGTTTTTGTTAGTATAGAATTCTTTGACAGCAGTTCTAAAGAAGATAAATTAGGCGCTTCGGCGCCGTTGTAAGGAAGTCAGGGACCCCCTCCCTATCGGTGCTCCTTAAGCAACGATACAGATGATATTTTAAGTGAATGTTTAACCATTAGGCCCAGAGATAAGGACAAATGCAGAAGAGATAGAGATGAAGAGCTTAGCTCTATAAATATATTTAATTGATGCAAGGCCAAATCAAGCTGACTTTACAAAGCTGTTGGCTTAGTGGATGTGATTTTAGTTCCTTCCTACATAGTAAATGTCTTTTGAAATCAAAAATGAATGTAAATCATAAAATGTAAAAGACATGTATAATACATTTACAAACTTGACTTTGCATTTCAATATAAAACCCGAAAAAAAGAAGTACCAAATATATGTTTCCCTAAGGGCTATGTCCCCAGGAAATCATAAAAAGGGATATTTTAAACAAGAATAAGTAAGACTTGCTTTATCATTGAAACAGACTGAACACCAAAGTTTGGTCACATTTACTTAATGGCTAAACCGAAATGCATTATGAATATTGACCATGACTAGTTTTGTCAGTTCCCTAAAACCACTGGCGCCACCTGTATTTTTTTGTAATTTTTTTACGATTTTTTGTTTGTTTGGAGACCATCGAATGACAGCAGTTATGTCAGTTTCTCAACTGTGGTTTCATCCAGTGTCCTGAAACCTAGTATGTTTATTGATAATGACTGGTTTCTTCAGTTCCTGAAAACAGGTGGCGCCACCTGTATTTTTGTCTATTTTTGATGCTCTTTTTCCTTTATTATGAGACTGACAAATTATATTGACTCTATCAGATTCGCAACTGTGTCCTGAAACCTTGTGTGTTTATTAGTAAGCGGATGCCCTATATTAATCACCCTGTCCGTCCGTCTGTTCGTCTTTCTGTATGTTCGTCAAATATGTTTCCTGGTGATAACTCCAGTTTGGATTGACATATAGATTTCAAACTTGACTTATATATGGCCCACCTCTATCGCAAAAATTCTATTGATTTTGGTGTCGTGAGATCAAAGGTCAAGGTCTCAGGACCCACTTATTCAGAAAGACTGTGGATGCATTTTAAGCCAAACTGCTTTCATCCAAAATCTTCCACCTTGTATATATAGCTGTCCTGTCGATAGGGGAAAGACCTGCTTGCTTTTAGGGTCCCACGGTTACAGGGCAAAGTCACAGGGCCCATCTGTCTACATATTTGATTCCGGATGATAACTCCAGTTTTGATTGACCTATTGGTTTCAATCTTGACTTATATATGACCCACCAATTATTTAAGAATACTTTTGATTTGGGGTTATGTGGTCAAGGGTAAAGGTGACAGGTCCCACTTCTATAAACAAATTTGGATGTATTTTAAGCCAAATATTTCATCCATCTTCCAGACATTGTTCACTAGCCAATAGCGGAAGAAACTTGTGGATTTCGTGTCACAAGGTCAAAGGTCAAGGTCACGGGGGCCATCTATCCACATATTAGATTCCAGATGATAACTCTAGTTTGGGTAGACAGGTTGGCTTCAAACTGAACACAGGACCCATATTTTGAAAAAAAGCTTATAAACATATCCTTATAGACTAATTCAGCTGAGCGTCGAGACCCATTGGTCCCTAGTTACATCCACAAACGATGTCCACTTAACAACATTGTTTCGGTAAAATGAGTAAACAATTTTGAAATTATTTAGCATAGGGAAATGCTGGAGTACACACGCTGGTGTTATGTAAGTTCTCACAAGGCCGAAAATGATTATATTTTATATGTATTAATGTTAATGTACCATTCAACGTTAAAAACAGTTTACAGATACAGGAAAACTTTTTTGAATTTGTTTGCTTTGCTTTGGCTGAAGCAAGCGCTCTACTGAAGGCCCTCGGTTTTATACATTTTCCTCTGACAAGGAGACAACATTTCTGAAGGCAACAGGAACTCTATTGTTGAGCATTGACTTGTATACATGCTTTAGGGTAAGACATCATGGACTCACAGTCAAGACAGAAGCTCTATGTTCAGACCAATTAGGAGTCTGGCGAGCTGGCCGACTTTCATGCAGTGGGTGGGTTTCCAAGTGGCAGTTTTATATTCCACTCTCTGCAACCAAATATAAATAAAGAAAACACAAGGGTAAACAGAACCAAGACCCTGACCTGTCATCATTATGGCTGAAGTGCACAGACAAGTTTCTTGTATTTTTAATTCAAAGGATTTTATACCATATTGGCAGAGGGGGAATCCTATATCCGGAGCAGAAGCCGCCGATTCTTAGGTATTGGTACAGTGTTTGTTCTGCCACTCACCAGGTGAACATGTGTTACGGAAGCGTGACAGTAAAATAAATTATAGTCTGATTAGGAGATTCCGGCGGAGGTTTGCAGGCTCCGGCTACAAAATCTAGTTCAGGGTACATGTTCTCCTCGGTGTAGAAGGTAGAACCTCTCCCTTCCTTGCCAATCCTGGATCGGCCCCTGGCACGCGTGGTTATTCGCTTAACATATATGATGTTGTAGCCTAGTTTATGTACATACACCGGTTGGTTTCATAATTAAATTATCTAGCGCCCTGGTTTACCCCTAGTACCTGGTCATTATATGGAGTAATTCAAATTCAGTGAATTATCATTCAAATTTACTTACTGATGCGCAGAGAGAGACACGCACCATGCATCATTCACGGTCTACCGTGTAATATTTGTTTGAGGTATGCCACAACATTTGTTTGGTAGAAACTCGATGTCCAGGTAAACTATAAGGTTTACAGGTATGTCCTTTTGTGTACGAAAAATAATTTTAAAATATCACTTAAACTGATTGGATGTTTCAACTGAATTATCCAGAAACTATATAAATCAACATGGTGCTGCATGGTGTCATGCATGCAATGTTCGGAGCGCTGATGTATGATAATATCATAGTTTACTATAATGAATTTTTAAATAATGATGTTAATATATCTGCATACCCGAAGAGTGGGAACAACCGTCATATGCACTCCTCATACAAAACAGCTCTGTAGTACAAACCAGATGAAGTCGAGCTAACCGAACATTTATTAATCATATGGCAGAGCACTTTCAGCAGGATGTATGGAAATCATGCCAAATGAAAAATACAGATTATACAATAAATTTACAAATAATATCTGTATTTTTATAAAGATTAACCGATTAGATTTCCCCTATCTTCAATGTTTTTATTGTAAAAATACTATATGTACCGTAAAATTCCATAAACATCCGGGATTCTCAATGGTAATTCATGAATTGTATCAAGTTACAGGGGGCGGATTCAGGATTAAGGAAAAAAAGTGTGGGGGGGGGGGGTTCAACCAAAGGGAGCCCCCCCCCCCCCCGGGAACCGTTTTAAAACAGTTTATGCATAGTTTAAAAACCCATGTATCTAAGCTGACCACTGCAAATATGAGCCGCGGCAATAAGCCGCAAACGGATATTTTTTGTTGCAATCAGTGTTTCTAAATTAGCACCATGACTTATCCTGTAGGGTATATACTTATGACAATTCCAAAAAAGGACACTGCCGGCTAATTTTCCTTGGTTCGTTCAACTCTCTTCACCAGACATGCGGCAAAGAAGATGCCTTGATTTTTGCTAACAATGTTTCTGAATAAAAAAAATCACAAAAGAAAACTTAGCCTTTCACGGATCCTATAGTTTACTAGATAGAACAGCCTGAGTCTAAGATTATTGTATTATCCACCACGGATAAAAGATAAAGGATTAGTCTATTATCTGTAAAAATCAACATAATAGCTTTAGCAGGAAAGAGCATATATATATATATATATATATATATATATATATATATATATATATATATCTGTTTCCTGTTTTGAGCTCAGCTGACTATAAGTCATCTGAGCTATAGTCGTGGTCCTTTGTCCGTCATCCGTCCGTCCGTCTTGCCGTCCGTTCGTTAACAGGGCACGTTTTGAAACCGTTGGACTTACAAATCCAAAATTTTGCATCTAGTTTGATGTTCCCAAAATCTCCTACTATACCGAAAATTGGGTCACTTGGACTTCGTTCCTTCACGAAAACCTCCGTTTTCCATAAAAAAGCCATTGTTACACTTCAAGGCTGCCTAATATCAAAACCAATAATCTGTTTTTGGTCATCTTTAGTATGGTATGCATATTTTTCCATACATTTTCTATGAGCATACCAAAAATTAGGTCAGTATTGCGTACTGTTTAGAAGTTATGGGCCCGAACATAATGCAATTTAAAAAAAAAATCAGGAAATATATTTACTCACTTAACATGAGAATTGCTGAAGCTCGAGACTAGTTTTCAGGGATATAACTTTATTTAATCAAGATTCAATTGTTTACCCAAAAATAGATCTGAATTTTGTATCTTTTCAAAGTTATTAACAAAAAATAAAAAATCAATACCTTAAATTTTGTGCAAATTCGGCAACGGCACATTTCCCCCTGTAAGCACTGTTTATTAATTTTCACAGCAACTATACATAAGGATTTCATCTTTTAAAATCTGAAATTTCAAAGGAAATGATTGAAAAGAGTAATTTTTATTCAGGTTTTCATACAGATGTCAAGTGCTGTTTCCATCAAGTCCACCTAGTAGTACAATCTTCCCTTGTAGATATAGAACAAGAATACACAGAAAAAGTCGGATCACCCCGTATGGGAATCGAACCCATGACCCTCCGATTGCCGGTCGTCTGCTCTACCACTGAGCTAACAGGGATCCCCAACTTCCTCTGTGTATCAGCACACTTTCATTGGAACCAGCGAAGTGACGTCACTACCGTGACTGGTATTAAACATACTACATGTGTCGACACGGCGACTTTGCATGTAGCAGTGATAAACCATAAAAAGGCCACCAGTTTATGACTTCTTGTTCTATATCTCCATGAGATGGACCAGCATGGCCATTCAACATCTTTCTATATAATATTTGATGCACACCATAAAAAGGCCATCAGTTTATCACTGCTACATGCAAAGTCGCCGTGTCGACACATGTAGTATGTATAATACCAGTCACAGTAGTGACGTCACTTCGCTGGTTCCAATGAAAGTGTGCTGATACACAGAGGAAGTTGGGGATCCCTGTTAGATCAGTGGTAGAGCAGACGACCGGCAATCGGAGGGTCATGGGTTCGATTCCCATACGGGGTGATCCGACTTTTTCTGTGTATTCTTGTTCTATATCTCCATGAGATGGACCAGCATGGCCATTCAACATCTTTCTATATAATCTTCCCTTGTGTAACCCACTCCAGGCAGCTTGCCTTGGCTCAGCTTTGCCACTTCTAGCAGACTTTCCCTCTGCCCTGCATCACCCCCCCCCCCCCCTCTTCCGCCAGATGGTGCATAAACTAGATAAAATGTTATAATTTTCTGTAATTGATTCATTGTTATTATAGGCTATGCTACATTTTAGATTTTGTATTGTACCACCAGGGTCACAATGATGTAAGTGCACATTTAATTATATCCACAAAGTGGTGTATTGCTATGAAAGTGTGGATGTTCATCAGATAAGTAATTCCTAATTTAAAAAGAGTAAAACTTCACCAGGTGTGAAATTGACTATTAATTCCACTAATAAATTATAGCTGAGATAGTAATTAGCACAATGATATTGTTTGTCCCTCATTCACCAACAGTGTGTATACTTTTTTTGAAAAGATGTTTTTATTTTATCAAATTTACCGAATATTTTATTTAGGTGAAAAAAATTAAGGATGTCCTGAAAACGCCAATGTACACAACTAAAGATTCATGGGGTAATCTTGAAGATGCAATGTCGAGGCATTATTTTCTTTTAAATTCTGTTTAAACATTTGTGATTTAAAAATAAGACAATATATGAGTGTGCATAATATGACCCGATATGTGCTACACTCTGGATAAATAATGATTGCAACTTAGAATTCTGATATTTTAACTTATATTTTTAGATTTTATTTATTACAAATATAAAACTTGTTAACAAAAAAAGGAATATGATAAAAACTATTAATGGAAAAAGTGGATATGCTAAAAATAGGCTTTAATATAAACCTAAATGCATTATTCCCTTGAAAGTGAAATTAAGGTATCAGTCCATTTTGTCAACTTGCCTGTCCATCTGTAAATTTTTCCAATGCATCACAGCATCTCAAAACTTTTACTGTTTTTCTTCATGACAGTCTTGTCAGAGTTTTAGTATTGCAATCATATATGTAGAACTTTACTATAACCAACTAGGACGGCCCCTTTCCTCTTAGCTTCTCATATGCTTATATATATGAAAATCATTACAACAGAATAATTTGCATATTTTGCATTTGCAAAAATTTCAAACTTCAGCTGAGCGCCGTGACCCATGGGTCCCTTGGTACTGTCTTATTTTGAGTGATTCTATGTTTTCTAGCATTCTAGCAAATGTTCATAATTAGATTATTTGCAGACACATTCAATTGTCAAGCCACCAGTGCCATCAATAACTGCGTCTCGACGCCACCCTCTTTCGTTCGGTCGTTTTACCAGGCGCTAAAAGCGATCTTCGTATAAATGCACCTGGATAAGGACTTCACGTGTCGGCAGGGGACAAAATGGCGTGATCTGTAAGGCTTTTATTGTAATACCAGACCAGCTATCCGGTCTGCGGCTTCAAAGATTTGGCGGATGAATAATATATAGCCACACCTGCAGACTGTCTCATGTCTAGTTATCATCCAGATAACAAAATTGTTACCTAAGCCATATATGTGCCTTGATGAGCGCTTTAGTTATTGGGCAGGCACTTACAGATGTCGTAAAAATCAGACATGAAGCCGGTGTTGAGCAGAATTTTAAAGGACATGTAGTGGAATTGTTTATTGTATATCATTCTTTAGCTAATGAAATCTGTCACATTTTTGGCACCAATTGCTTATATTTTGGGCAATTTTCAGCACTTTGGAAATAGCAATGATGAAAAATGATATCATGTTCAATCCTGATATGTATGCACGCCATCATTGGCCACATTTCATGTTTCCATATAACGCCTAAAGAACGTAAGTCCACCGAAACATTAGTGAAATCTAAACGAAGCAATCAGAACATAAAACACCATTGCTGAATTTTTAAAATAACAGGAAATTATAATGCCTGAAGTCTTGTTATAATTCTCCTCTGGTTTTGAATGAGTAGTTTCCAATGTGAAATAGAATAATTCTTGCTTTTCACATTATTGTCATATACAAACTGGTCAAAAGGAACATTGGATTATTGGATCCCTGTCTGATTGCATGTAATCAGTGCCTACAATTTTAAAAAGTAACATGCCATGCTAAATTCTTAAAAACCTAAAGCACTATTAGCCGTCATTCTACTTCTTTTCCAGTGTTTCCGGTATTTCTAATTCAAACTCATCATTCGACCTTGACCTTGGCACTCATATCGATGAACTTTTGTTACCCTTATTCCCCATATTAAAAAGAAAATTCCGCTTGCAATGTTAACATATAAAATTATTCTCGTTCATTATAAAGATAGTTATAAATTTCCTTAAAGCTTGAAAAATAATGTCAGTCCATGTGTTGTTAAGTCATTCCATGGAATTTCTTGGAAACATATACAGTTTTATACAGTCATTTTTAATGATCATTGTACATACAACCACTAAGTGGTGTTGTTATCTCGAGATTCGGCTCCGTTATTCATTCGGTAGGACATTTGTAGTGCAAAAAAATGTAACGCAAAGAATGAATGTGATCACCGGGTGTTGTATGGTGTTCATTATTGCCGTTTCGCGGTTGTTTATATGACCGCATCTTGCAGTAGAAACGTAGTTAGATACCATACTGTCTGTACTGTAGTATGTGGCAGTGTCACTAATTAATTTACGTATATTCTGTGGTTATCAATCTGTTCATCTGCTAAAGACCCGCGAGGAGTAAAAATATATTCCAGGTACTTAACAACAACATGGAGAATGAAATTCATAATATAATTCATAAGTGGCCATACATCTTTAATGTAGTATCGTCAGGGCCGACCTGCTCGGCAAATTGCATCTTTCACTGGCGCTAGCATTCTAATCACAAGTGGTGAGAAAAAAAGTCAAGTGATTACGGCGTTGATGAGCGAGTGACGGCCAAGTGGGGCTTAACCGGCATGGCATCAGGCAAGCACAAGTATGATGAAGTGGCGTGCTGGATAAATTGGCACACGAGAATGCAAGCACATTATAGACAAATTTATTTGTCGACAATGTGTTGCGTATATGCCAAGTGGTTCAAAAGCCAACTGATTTACAAAGAGGTTCACACATGTGTAACTTATATCCCTCCGCCAGTTAAAAATATATTGGAACTATAAACCTGTCAGTATACATAGGCAGGTTGCCATTGCAAATATCTTGCACTATCGCAAAGTAATTTCGGGAACTTAATGGCAAAAACTTATTATGCCAAGCGTGGCACGCTTAATTCAGAAAAAAATATATGGGATACTCCTTTTAAATCTGAATAATAATAAAATCTGTATAAACGAGGTTGTAGATTACGCCACAAGTTACACTCAAATGATAATCCTGTTCAAAATCAGTTTGATCTCGCAATTTCGCCATTCCTCAAAACTTTTCTCGGTAAAAAAATTGTAGTGGGCGCCACAAGTTATTTACAAAGGAAATGAATACCCAGGATTAATTTGCAAACCAAATTTCAGAAGCCGTTACGGAATAAAAGCCATAAAAATAGAATTTAATTAAAATAAATCTATGGTGGAGCCACAGTTCTTGTGCTATTCGGGTTTTTTATGGGCCCATCAAATGGCACGACAAATTATGCAGCAATTTCTCGGCAATCTGACCTTTGACCATAAACCGCAATAAAGATTTCACCAGCATATTGTTAAGATAAGAGTTAAGGTCACGGCCCATTTTGCACACGCTTCTTGTCACACGTATACACACGTGTCTTTCTGACATGATGTTAAAAAAAAGGTTTCTTTTATTTTATGGTTGTTTTCGTGTATATATAGACATTTTAAACTTCGTTATCACGAGAGAAATATCAAAGGCAGGTCTTGCAAAATGGGCAGTGCGAGTCCAGATTATATTTGGGAACAATTCATGAAGTTACTGATGAGAAATCAGACTGTGAATCTCACGAATGACTCTCTTTGAAAAGGCAAAAATCCTCAACTTCGGTGTCAATGGTCAACAAAATTACACCGTTCTTTTGTTCATTTGTTTTGAGGGACAGTAATGGTTTAAGTTGTTTCATACAAGTACTATGCCAGGACCACTTTCACAGTTACGGTCATGACGAAGTTTTGAAGGGTTTCAGAACTCTTTTCCACTCATACCGTCACATGCATCTCATAAAGATCTGTCCGACCATCCATGAGAAAGCCAGAAGAATACACGGATGAATGATAAAATAATACCAGTTACCCTAAAACTATGGAACATCAGGTCCCATGTTATAATGAGATGTTGCAAAAATTCTGTATTAAACGGTTCCCTTATTACAACCAGGGTACAACAGTCTTACTCTAAGGCAGCGGCGGGACTTTGTGAAAACAAAAATCCTTTTTATCGGATACATTTATCATTCGTCCGTTCTGAGCCCCGATTCCTCTTTGTTCCAGCGTTCGGATACACTTATGGTAACAGCTGTTGCCACACACCTCTCAAGCTCATTATACCAATAGATAGAGTAAAACTAAGTCCGTTGCCACGGTAACCTTATGATGACGTCATCACATTCGAGCTAAGCTGCTTGACTTCACCTGACAGGCAGATGTAAACGTCAGCCGTGTCCAGGTCATTTAGGAACTAGGGGTTTTAGAGAAAGAAGCATGGCGTGTGAGAGACTGCCAACTTCAACCGTAACAGACTAATAAGAATATAGAAAACATACTTGGTTAAACCGCGATCCTACCTTAACTCCTTTCCATGCATTGCCACAATTTTGTGCTGTCTATCGGAAAGTATTTTCGATAAAGCCGATCAAGTGAAGAAATAGATCCTTAAAAGCGACTGGGAACTTTGCCAGCACAAAACACTGCATAAGAAGGGACAACCACGCTGGGTACCACCACCCAAGGCAACTGATATATATTTTTATGCCCTTATATGCTAAACTAAAAAAAAATTCAACCAGGAAAAGCACATAGTATGCCGGGATAAGAACCCTAAAAAGCGACGAGTAAAACTCTCAAGGTTGAGGCAGAATAAATGTACTATGCCAGATACAGAGATCTAGGCAAATAGAATACCAATAAAAACCTTCCAGGTGTGTCAGACATGTTACATCCAGCCTATAGGTAATTAATTTCACCAGAGAAATTCAAAGTAATACTCATGCATATCTAGTCCAGCAGTATGTGAGGCAGAATAAAATGCTTTTGATTAAATTTATAAGTATCATACTAATTACTTCTGAATTTGTCTAATTAAGTAGAGTTATAAATGTTAATCACTATAATTGGAATTAACTAAGTTTTTTAAAAGTTTCATTTTAAAATCAGAATGTTATAATTCAAATGTAATTAATAAATAAATGTTTATGAACAGTTTAAATACATTTGAGATAATAGTCTACATTTGTATTAAAATTAAATGCTAAAAATCAACAAATGAATTTATTCAAAGCGTAAATAAAATATGAGCATGCCTCAGAGGTATTCCTCTGAGAATTACTAAATTTCTATAAAAAAATATTGCTCTCAATTATTAAGTACTGATCTTTTTAATTGGTTATATGTTAAACATCAGAATTCAAAATTAATTGTGGCAAGTAATTAAGATTACCTAAAGGCAAACCATAAACACCATAACACTATTAGCTTGCATCAATTTGGTATGTAAGAGGGACCCACAAAACAATAGGCCCAACTAGTTAAGTTACATTGATTTCACATTTTATAAGTATAATTATTAATATTAATATGATTATTTAGAGCAAGGTAAAAAAACTGAAGAATATATGTTTGATATACGAGGTGATGACTGGACTGATATATTCAAATGACTTTGTGACCAGGTGTATAATCTGCTTAACACAAGTACCTGCAGGTGGTGTTAAGATAATCTGTGCTGGTCTGTTTGAAATATCAGCCTCATGGATGTTATATAACCCCATATAGGGCACAGGGATTAAGTCACCAGTGTCCAGGTCCGTGTCTGGTCCCGGGTCAGTGTCCGGTTTGTTTTACCGCCTGACAGGGAGATAAATAAGATGACAGGTAAGCCCTGTGACAATGGATAACTCTAACACCTGCATGGGGGTGACAGGTGTTCAGCCCTTTGTGATGCAGTAGCCCTTGGTCATGGCCTTTTTGGTTTTGCCATTAATATTAGACAGGGATCTGTGCGTGATGAAATATACAAAGGCACCAGAGGTTGACATGAGGGTACATGCTGTTTGTCCAGCTGGGGATTATGTCATGAGACATGATAAACCCATGGTCAGAGTGACGATTGAACGTTGAATGATGCATATACCACAGGTTAACAGCCCAACAAGCTGGCGAATGGTATTTTGTATCATTTCTCAATGTCAACTTGGCAAAGCAATTTATTTTAAATTTACATATTTCTCAGCCCACTGTGTAAGTTAGAGGAATTAAAGCCTTGTTTAAAACAGCATGTAGGCTAAATTTTACACAAGAAACCCATTTGGTTTCAACATAAAGATCACTTAATTTCGGATTTTTACAATAACACTAATATAGAGCAGGCTTATAAAAACATTTTTAACTGACAATCCACTTTAGACTATAATCAAGTATTTGACTAATGTTTCTAACAAAGTACATTCACAGGTAAAACAGTATACATATGGTCAAGTCTACGGTTCCATACATATTTACAAAATAGAAGCTATGTTACATTTATTCAAAAGACAGCTACGCATAATAAAAGGTTAAGTTGTTACTCTTATTTCAGTATAATCCAGCTAATTTAGATCAAGTCCTGAAAGTTGTTATATACATAAAATCTGATCAACTAATTAATTTTGCAAAGAAAAGGTCATTAATTATAAGTAAAACATGACATATACACAATTGCAGGTACAAGTTACCTGGCTGTTTGCATTGGGGGGGGGGGGGGGGCATGAAATATTTTCGGATTACGCTTATGCCCAATGTAATAAGAAGATGTGTGTTACAGTTTTTACACATCCCCTAATGGTACATATAGCACGTAATATTTCTTGCATTAACATCGTAGTTACAAAATGTTTTATAAACATAACATTTATACACATTTTTTTTATTTTTTATATAACCTCCTAGTGAGAACACCCAATTCAAGTTTGACACTGAGGGATTTAATTTCAATCATGGATTGAAGTAATTAGAAATATTATAATATTTAGGCTTTCATTTTATAGGAATGTAAACTAATTTGACTGATTTATCTACAATGAAAATGGCCATAGTATTTACTGTTAATTGTACAGATATAGGTTCAAGACTGTGGGATTACTGTACACCTACCAATGATTTTGAACTTAGAAAATGATTATTGAAGCATACACTGTTCTATAATGTATACATCGCTTCATAGCCAAAGAAAAGCAAATTACTATAATGGTTTATCAATAGGAATCTAAAGTAGTACTAGCGTTTCCAAATAAAATAATGCACATTGTTCTTTAAACAGAGACAGGCCTACATTTATAAAAAGTCCCTATTCTGGTTAAAAAAATGAAGCACTAATTAATAAAAGGAATTTTTCTTAAGAAATGAAACTCTGGCATTTAAAGCTGTTACTATGTTTCCATTTGAATAGATCGCTTATTTAGCAGAATTTTGCAACCTAAGCCCCTTAAATATTTACTGATGCTAAAAAACCCAGAATTAACTCAAAATAAGCAATTTATTTACCAGAATTCGTCTCCTAGCTGTTAGTAACAACCGATGACACGCTCGCCAGATGTAGCTGCTTATTTATTCTGGGAAGAAATTGGGCTTGGGCAACACGCACACGCACAATTTAAAAGAGATAATATAACACTTTTTTACTGGAATAAAATTTAGAGCCTAAACCTTCAAATTATCAGGACTGCATATTATTATCTAATAGTGGTAAATGGTAAATGGTAGTGGGTGGCTCTTCACCTGGGTAGCCGACACTGTCGTAAAACCAACCCAAAGGTGTAAAAGAAGCCATACCCTGGTTGGCCGGGAGGCCAGCCTTCTATATAGGGTCCACTTGTCTGGTCCAAGAGAGGGTGAGTTTCTGAGTTTTTCTCTCTTAAATACAGGCTACAGAAGGCAGGGTAGAAACCCTTCATTGTGATTGGTTATGGGGCATCTCTATATATTGACTGTCAATCAGTGTTGATGCCCCACCCTTGCATGGCCAACTGAGGTCCAGGGCAAAGGGCAAGAATGTTACAAGAGCACATGGAAATTTGCATATGCAGCAACATTCAAATGTTATTCAAAATCTACCTGTTCCAACGATTTGACTCGGGAACATGGTTAAGCTGCAAGCATACAGCTTGAAGTTATGGCCTTTTCGCTTAGACCATTTGTCTATTCCTACACTGATTAGCAAAAATGCTATCAACTTTATATATATATATATATATATATATATATATATATATATATATATATATATATATATATATATATATTATCCTAAGATGTAACGGCAATAGATGTTTTATTACAAGGAAAAGTTACAGGTGCTCTTTTTAATGTGTGACACGGGCGTAACTCGTGTTGTTGTTACATTTTATGTTTGATCCGTACTGGCTGAACTCTCGTTGTCATGTGAGCCTTGGGTTTTCACGCCTGGCCGTGGGTCACGTGATGAGCCTGGTATGTGTAGAGACACACGACTATGTCTTTCTAGATAATTCCTGAAACGCGTGTTGTGCAAGATCTTATAGACTGTTCGAGAAGTGGAAAATTCCCGGCTTGGGGTGTGAAGGTATATAAAGGGGCTGTTTTTTAGAACCAGACAGCAGAGCAGGTACCAGCGGACGCAGAAGCGTGTGTCAGATTCTAAGACCTTATCCGACGAATGCGGCAATTATATCCTGGATTTTATACATTTGGACTTCAGTTTACTTTCTGTGTTGTTGCAAGAACTTTCCACTGGACTGTCATTCTCCGAGAATTTACATTCAAAGGACTTATCGTGGTGACGGTGTTGGTATCGAGGTACTGTACCGTTATCTTTCTGTGTGATTATATTGACTTGTTGCTATAACGCTGTTTTACTGTATAATTGTATTGATTTAGGGTATTGTATTGTTAGGGTTGTTTTAAGAATAAATTATAGTTTTTTGTTAACAAAAAACCGCTGACTTCTTTATTAATTCCCCTAGACATTTCACCCTGCCTAGTGTTACAGAATCTGATTTTTTTATCTCCATTACAAAATTTGTGTTCATCACGCATACGTGATCTGTTTATATTAGGTTCCGTAACAGAAAGCAAAGAGTAACGTGCCTAGATATGAACGATAGGCACATGGAAAGAACAACTATTTATGGCATATTGTAACTGGAAAACTATTTTTTCAATATTTACATAATTCTAATCCAAGTCGCTGCATTGCATTGTGTGTGATCCACACACTAGAATAACTTCAAAGCTCGTATAATTGTCTTTTTTTTTTTAATTTGGCTGATAATATCTTTAAACTTTTAAAACAGCGTAATAAAAAATAAACAGATATGCAATGGTACACCTGCTTTCTTAGGTGACCATAACAAGGCAGAGCGAGTGTGCCAGCAAACCAAATTTCCCGATCATTAAATTTTCAAGTAAATGTGACGACATTTGGTAATTCTCGTCACGGATAGATCGCAGACAGATTCAGGATTTTCACCGAAAGGAACCCCTAAAAACATTAAAATAAATCTGATGTGTTTGATTTCAGAACGAGTTCACCGAGGTTTAATTAACAATGTTGGAGACATCGATCATGTTACGTCGAGCCCTGCTGATGATGGTGACGCTGTTCGTTACGTGTTTAGGGGAGGACGTTACGGTTCAAACATCGCTGGGCGCAATCAAAGGAATACGCTACAGCGCAGACCTGGGGATTGGAGAGGGTAACATTTCATTATATATACATAAACATGCAAGATGAAATACCGAGGCTGCAAAATTATATATTTTTGTCATTATTGTATCAAAATAATGGTGCAAGATAATGGTGCAGGAAATTTTAAACACTGGACAAAATCAGGTCGTTAAAAAACTCTTCACCTGCCGTTTTCACTTGAAATCCTCAAAATCTAGGTACTGGTATTTTTTTTTAACTTTAGCAGCAGTAACTGCATGAGATCTAGTCGAAGATTGGTGAAGCCAACCCCCTGTTTGTTTTGAATGCTGTATTACTATTTACAGTGAAACGAAATCGTTGTCGTTTCCCTTTTTTGTGTTGAAAAAAATTCACACTGTTTTATTGTTATTTCAAAACAATATTGCGAAAGTTAACAACGTCGCACTAAACTAGGCCCATTTTAAAATATGCTGTCTGAATTTCAGCTTTTCTAACTTGCTTAGATAATGTCTATCAATTAATTTTCTAACAGGTGTTACGACAACGATCGACCAGTTCCTCGGGGTTCCTTACGCCGAGCCACCGATCAACAAGCTTCGGTTCGCGGTAAGGGCAATGTTATCTTTCATTTTGTGTAGGTAGTCATGTCTGTAATAAACGGAACCACAAGCACTAAGGGTCCTCAATTTGTACACCTAACATTTACTTACAGTTAAAACATTTTGAATTTCACAAATAAGAGCGGAATGTGTTTTGAAGATCGATCTTTCAATACGTAATAAATTGAGCTTGGTCACGTTTCTACGATTCTTTTCGATCTTTTAACACGTAATAAATTGAGCCAGGTCCCGTTTCTACGAGGTATATAAATAGCACTTTAAAAAAAGAAAATATCGTTATTTTTCAATTCTCCTTGTTACAACCATTTTGAGATTGATTGCCAGTGTGTCGTTTCATGTGACAGGAAAAAGTGACTTTTTCCCTTGAAATTGTTTATATCAGAGATCGCTGTTCAGTAAAATTTATTTGTTTTACAGTTATTTCTATAATCTTTCAGTTCCAGGAGTGATGTCTTCCACAAATGGGAGGTTAAGAATGTTACGTGTAGAGATGAGGATATTTGTTATATTTGCGTCATTCTAATACCAGCTGTTTTTTTTTAAGAATCCAAAGCCGGTCCGGGGGTGGGACGGCGTTTTGGAAGCCACGAGCCACTCCCCGTCTTGTCCTCAGGACTCCAGTCTGGTCGAGTGTCACATACGACAGAGCGAGGACTGTCTCTACCTCAACATATACAGCCCCTATCAGGTACACGCCTTTCATACTCTCTCCCCTGCTAGGCACACGCGTCTGCCTCGTTGTTAACAATTATTTGATACCACTGTATTCTGCTCAGTCGACCTATTGTGGTATAATGGTCAATCTATTGTTACCACCCTCCGCTGTGAATCCAGATCGAAGTTTATTCGCCGACAAATATGGTACATAGTTGCCTTTATTGAAGGATTTTGTTTAAATATCAGCCCGAGAACACTAGGACCAGTGTTGAACATACTTCAGGTTGGAATGACTCCTCAAAATGGTCAATAAATTGACCCATTCCTAAACATATACAGACTTGCCAGGTACATGCACTCAACACAACCCTGTACCTCACATATAAAAACCCCTAAACAAGGTACACGCACTCTACACAATTCTGTACCTCACATATAAAAACCCCTAAACAAGGTACATGCACTCTACACAGTTCTGTACCTCACAAATACAGACACCTAAACAAGGTACACGCACTCTACACCATTCTCTACCATAACATATACAGACCCATACATTTTCCTATTCATTTAATTTTCATTTTTCATATTTCATTTTTATTAATCAGCATTTAGATTATTTAGTTATCCACAGTTTATTACTTACTTTATTAGTAAATATTAGTGATATTAGATATAAATGAACAGCAGGGTGATTTGCTCCGTTAAGACACATCCAGATGTATATGTAATGATAGGGGGCGTCTTTTCGTCATAACACTCTGACGAGTGAGGCACGGACTGGGTTGGTGTCGACCGTGTAAAAAATCTCATGGCTCCTCTCAATGTACCAGTACTCGAACTCACGATCTGTGCTCTGGTGTCCAAGCCCTGTGCGCTGCCAATACCACAGAAGCCGGTAAAATGCTACGTTTAATACAATAAATCAAAATCAATCATTTTACCCGGAGCATAACACTTAAAAAATGATTTTTTGCAAGTTATAAACGTTGACTGGAATTTCATTATTGACATCAACATGCTGCAAACAAGGAAAGTTTATATCCTTAATCTGGAGAAAAATAAATATTAAACATGGAACCCAAGTTGACTACATTATGCTAAAACGTTAAAACGAACACTACTTGGGGAACAGAAAACCTCTGTTATTTCATGATAGGTGCCTCAAAGTGTCCTGTTTAAATTACATATTTAAAAATTTCCTCAACATACCCTAAAGGTACTTGTCATTTACTGTAATAAAATGTTTTTATAATTTTCATAAATATATTACGTAGTAATATATATATAGTATACATGTATATATATATATATATATATATATATATATATATTTATATGTATATATATATATATATATATATATATATATATATATATATATATATATATATATATATAAGAAAAATTAAATTTACAATTCAAATACATAATTTTGGAACTTAGTTTTCATAATACCATCAACTGCTAACCCAATATTTTATTTATAATATGGTAAATTCTTTGATGTGATTTCTTACTCTGGTTGTTAAGGATTTTATGTTAAGAATACGATGTATATGTATGTTGATAGCAAGGCAAGGATTCGGTCCAATATCCGGTGATGGTTTACATCCACGGCGGGTCCTATGTGTATGGCTGTGGACGGCGCTACAATGGAAGTGCCCTGGCCCAGTACGGGGTGGTGGTCATCGCCATCAACTACAGACTAGGTCCACTTGGTAAGTTATGAACACAAACCACCAGGACTTAAAGACGAAATATCGTTACACATTTTATTTTTAGCTCAGCTGTCTATAAGTCATCTGACCTATAATGATGGTCCTTTGTCCGTCGTCCGTACGGCCGGACGTACGTTAACAAGGCACGTTTTGAAACAGTTAGACCTACGAATCCAAAATTCGGCATAGGACTAGGTGTCCCTTGGTTCTCCTACCAAACCTAAAATTGTCTCTGCGGCTTCGTTCCTTTGAAAAATTCAGCAAAATCCTCCATTTTTCATTTAAAAAAAAACTGATTTTGCACGTCAAGACCGCCAACATTTGACATATATGGTCCTCCGTATATGTCCTATGCATTCGACTGAAATTAGGTCAATATTGCGTAGCCGACCCGAATATAATGTACTTTGTCAAAACATCAGGATATTTATTTACTTTATATATACTTTACATTTTAACGGCTGAAGCTAGACAGTCTTTTATAAAGATATAACTATATTAATTAGGATTTGATTGTATACTAGATATTAGAGCAGAAAATTGTATTTTTTTAAAGATATTAGCATTAAGGAAAAATCAGTACAATTAATTTTGCCCAACTTTGACCATGGCAAATTTTAACAGCTATTAAACATAAGGATGAAATTCAAAAGCAATTGGTCAAAAACTGTAGCTTTTATTCAAGTCTTCAACCACCGTGTCAAGTATTGTTTACATCAGGGCAGCCCACAGTGGTATGCACAGTGACTGCTTCAGCCCTCCCCAAGCTATTACATAACAAACTTCACTCCTTGGCTTTCTAGCTTTCTCCTCTGCCTCCTCAACCCCCCCATCTCCATGGACAGAATACATAAACAAGATAAATGTTATTATTTAATATGATTAATTCAATTTTTCTAGTCTTAGCTACATTCTGGATTTGCTTTTAAATTACAAGTGGTTACAATTATTGAAGTACACATGCATTTAATTCGGTGTATGTTTAGGTGTACACAAGAAATTAAATCTTTTTCTTTTTTTTTTTCAAAGTTATTTGTTTAAAACCTCAGCATAACTTTTGTGCCACTTGAATGCAAAATTTCACCGATTTTGTCTCGAACATCTGACTAAAAAGTGCCCTTTTGCTCTACAATTTTCCCCAAGGTTCCTAGAATAATTTGTCGGTCTTAGAAAAAAAAAATCTCAGGTTCATACCGATGGTAAATTATTATAATAGCAGCTTTAACGTATGGGGCTGTGCAATTTTGTTATCAGGCAACATATAGTAATTTGACTTTTCCAGGCAGCAAAAGTCCCAGCTGTCATAATGTCACTTCCTACAAAGCTATGCCGCCCCTGGGTCCAGGTGCGCGACGTGGGGATCACTTTTATTAACACTGATTTCCTGACAAAGCGAGGGCCCGATGCACAATTCATCACTTTGTCATGGCAACCGGTAACAAATGATTTACTAGCTCCAATTAAAGTTAATTAATTGGAAATCAAACGCAGGTGTTTCGATGGTAGAATAACAGGGATTCTGAAGCTGGGCACCCATAAGTGCTCAAAAAGTTTGAAGTGAAACAGAACGCCGGCGCCTACACTGTCCGTGAAATGTCAAGGGAAACAGAAAACTGGCCATCCCGGTATATCTAATTGAAAAAGAAACCCCAGTTCAAACATTTTCAGTGAAAATAGAGCGTGGCCCCCATACTCATTCCTGTTTAGGAAGATAGAAGAAAGCTGGGCACACACACGTGTTAAAAAAGTTTTTAGTCTGTCATGTCATTGTCCTCGTGTCACCCTGAAAGTCAACACAGTGAAGGGTTCTATGCCTTCTGTCTCCTGTCGATGGTACATAGTGGTAGGGGAGTGCAAGATTACGAACCTTCCGGCTCAGTATAGTGCGTCTCTTGTCCTAATCTCTTCTTATTCTAGACGACCTGTCCAGCTAGAAAAGATCTCTAAATCTTTTTTTTTTCATCTGTGATTTTGATGTGTTCTACATATTTTGTTGATAAGGACTGCAAAATAGTCAGAGACCAAAACCAGTATCCCAGTCATACTTGGTTGAGTGCACATTTATTATCACTTTTCAGTAACTCCATCACAAGTTAGTTCTGGAGCAAAGGCGGTTGTTTTATTCCAATGAGTGACTCTTGCCCTCGGCCGGGATAAAATAAACACCCTCTCACAATAAAAAAAAAATCTCACAGTAGTATAAAATTCTTTAAATAAAAAAACATCATTGAGATCCAGATTTATCTCCGATCTCTTTTAATGTGTTTTCTTAATCCTCCACAAAATTTCATCAAAATTCGTTTGTTGCGTAAACGTTGCAAACAGACAAACATCCAATGATAAAACATCATACTTTGCCACCTGACGGAACTCTAAAAAAACCAGAAGAAGGACCGGTGTCTTTATTATTTTTTTATATTTTATTATTTTTAATATATATATATATATATATATATATAATTTATTAAAATCGATATATTTACCGCTATATTTACAGGATTCTTAAGTTCCGGCGATAAGCGAGTGCCTGGCAACTTTGGATTGTGGGACCAGATCGAGGCTCTGCGGTGGGTTCAGAACCACATACGTCATTTCCGTGGGGACCCTGGTAGGGTAACCATCATGGGTAACAGTGCAGGTGGCGCCAGCGTGGGTCTACTAATGATGTCGCCCGTCACAGAAGGTGCTTGCGGTATTTCCTTTAAAAAGTTGTGAAAATAATGTGCACTTGTGTTTATATAAATAACTAGCTGCTCTCGTGGAAAATCCACGGCTCCATCTGATTCATATTTTTGTGATGAGCTGATAGGGACTAAACGACGCATATTTTAATCCTAAGGTTTTTGCAGGAACTTTTGTCATGTGTTTCACTTAGATGATATAAAGATTACTTCTGCTAAAGTTTTCCTGGAACACTCTCCCCCAAAAATATCAACATAGAAAGAAAAATAATTCTATTCCAGAAATCACACAAAAATATTTTTTTCCGCATTCACGTGAACACCATGACAATGTTTTACATGAAACGTGCACGTATGAATGAACGACTGATTAGTAGAATCTGGCGGGGGTTCAGTGTCCCCAAGAGATTGAGGACCCTTAGAAGTGTGTGCAATCCCCATCCCCCCCCCCCCCCCCCCCCGGGCTTCATTTTGAAAAAAAAACTTTTTTCAAAAAACCAATATTGCCGAACTATTAAAACCATGGTTATCATGGAAAGATACTTCTGAATGTATAAAAATCAACATACCTGTAAACCTATAAAACTGTGATCGTGTAAAGGGTCTCAGCTCCTTGTGTCCACTCAACGGAAAAATGCTCCCTATTAAAAGATTTATGTTTACCTGTGTTCCGCGCTTGAATTCAAAATCTTTACTTCTTTTTGACAGAGTAAAATTCCTTAACAGGGGATATAATGGAAGTGGGGTTCAGTGGGGATTACAGGTCGCGTCCTGAAAAAAGCGTGCCAGGTGAAAATGTTTTGCTGAACATTTGTAGAGGGTTAGGGATAAGACATATCAATAGTCCGTTTCATTTTGGAGGTAATAAGAACCACCACAATATATATTTTCTTATTAACCATTAAAACAAAGAACCATTCCTTTGTCCCCGTGTGGAAGCCACCCATTTGTATTTATTTATCCTGCTACTCGCGAGGTGATCTCGTGTTACTGAAGCATAACAGTGTTCATACATGAAACGCACACACGTGAACAGGATTGATATTTAAGGATATTCTGATGGAGGTCTGTACGCCCTGACTACAGATTCTAGTTTGTTATAAATTTAAAGATGCACTGGAGATATTTTTTTATGTTTTACCGTCCCTTCAGACAACGGATCTTAACAAGTATATGTGACACCCCTAACCCCCCCCCCCCCCCCCCAAACCCGAATGATAATTAAGTTGTGGGGCTTCTTTTTGAAAAAAAACTTCATAAAACACATGACTTGGCCGAACTTTTGAAACCATGGTTATCATGGAATGATATTTTTGAATGTTTAAAAATCAACATACCTGTAACCCATAAACATTTGTCAAACGGTAGTCACATCATTGGACTCAGTGCCCAGTGTTGACCAAACTGAAAAGCCCTCGCATTGAAATCGGAGTCATGAGGTCTTTTGATTTAAAACCTTTACTTCCTCTTGAGAGAGAAAATTCCTTTAGAGGCGTTACAAAGGGTATGGGGGATCAATGGGGATTAAAGTGGACCCGCGTGACCGCGTATTGCACGGAAATGCCTTTTGGACAGGAAATTGCGCTCTGGCCATGGTCTTTACCCTCCAGTGAAAATCCCGGAGGCGCCTCCTGAAAAAGCGTCACAGGCGTGGAGCACAAAAGATATAGGGGCACCTGGTGGGAAAATATTAAAATTATTAATTATTCAGCTTAATAGGGCATAATCCCGCAAAATAAAACAAACTTGTCCTAGAACAGCACACCACCGATACGTCTGCCGCATTAGGAGAGTCAAATCAGAACGGAAGCAGGTAAACCGTGGTCTAGAAATAACCCGACTCCGTATAGAGACAGGGCTTGCATACCAAAAGATCTTCGGTTTCTGCCATGATGACCGCCAGTTTGTTGTCGGAGCCTCATAGGACATGTTATGTCAGTAATGAACAATCAGGTCAGGTTTACGGATGGATATACTGAAATTGTATATACTTAATGCCCATAACATTAGTAAATGTTTGTCTGTGATTTCTCATTAGTCAAGAACCCTTTGGCCATTATGATTTTAATAAAGCCGGTCTTAGGACGCCCTCTAACGGATAGAGCACATACATATGTTTATCTGTAATATGTTCTGTATATTGCACGTGACGCCTGGCAGTATACTTTGAACAGGTTTGTTTCATCGCGTGGTGGCGCAGAGCGGGTCCGCTAACGCCTTTTGGGCCACGTCAGACGCATCGCCGGACGACCTGAGGAAGGATTTCCATGATGTTGCGGCGGGACTTGATTGCATCCATGGAAACTTTGCAGATAAACTGGACTGTATGAGGCGTCTGAATGAAAATGCAACACGATTAACAAAAATCTGCAAGGTAAGAGAAGTGTAAGTTCCATTGCCACGCAACATTTTAATATTTTATTTGTGATGTTAAGACATTTATTTTCTTCTTTAAGAGTCAAGCATTTTGACATTACAATATTTGTTTAACTGCAGTATTTACATGCTACTTTCTTTAGTTTC
Organism: Sipunculus nudus; assembly: GCA_026874595.1. Taxonomy (NCBI): domain Eukaryota; kingdom Metazoa; phylum Annelida; class Sipuncula; order Golfingiida; family Sipunculidae; genus Sipunculus; species Sipunculus nudus. The sequence goes on from CM049312.1 coordinate 53,705,367, forward strand.
GCCGCTGTGAGTACGTAGACCCCCCGTTCAAACCAGTTGTCGACGGTAGTCTCGTACCCAGGCCGGTAGCCGAGACACTTGCATCCGGTGAAATTCGGACCGTTCCGTACATATCCGGCGTCGTAGTAACAGAATTCGGTAGGTTTTAAGGTTCTTAAAGAATAATTTATCTCACATTCTCGTCTCAGTCGAATTTATAATGAAGATTTTAACGTTAAATCATCAAACATCTAATAAGGTCTTATAAGGGTTGATTCGTTTATTTCTATATCGATATTTGGGGTTTGTTTTTAAGGGGGGGGGGGGGGGTTCCCGTGGGTCCACCAAGTGTAGAACCACCAAGCAGAACTTTTTCTACTTTTTTCTTTTTCTTATTTTTCCGTTCTGCTTATTTATCATTCCGTGTTTGTCTACACCACCAATACGGTTCATTTTCATAAACTTACTTTGGTCACAGTGATATTTACAGATGACAGATTTTTTTGACCAGGTTCTAATTTCAAACTTATATTCCATAGCCCATTCCCTATTATCGCCAAGAAAACTCGAGCAAAATAATTGTCTTTACACATTTGAAATAATTATGACTAAGTCTGTATGTGACATTAAATGATTGGATGCTTGTACCGATTCTGTTTACAATGTACTGCTTGGCACAGAAGAAGATACTAGTGGAATGCAGAAGGAAATAATGGATTACCTGGGCCGGCGTCACAAAGGCAGCGCGGAGGTGCAGAGAGCAATACAGTTCGCTTACACGGACTGGACCGACCCGGCAGTCGGTCCCCTCCATCCACGAGAAGGAAACCGGAAGTGGCATGAAAAACACGGAGAGGTGCGTGCGCAGGTATCACCCTGTTCAGCATTTTCACTGTTCCAGGATAATTTTGTTATTTTGTTTGCGCTAAGGTAAACACTTCCTCGTAGTTTCCGGAATATACTTTCAATCACAGGTATGAAAAGTGTTCCCATATGGAAAGTCAAAAGGGGTATTCTATATAGAGGGATGCCGGATAATTTAAACAATATCCATGCAAATACGGATAAAAAAGAAGGCTTGGAGAATATCATAAACGTTAAACGTGCCAATATTATGATAATAACAATCAACCTCTTTGGGCTTAATCATTCATCTGCTTTATCAAATTAAAGCTCTATCCCATTCACGACTTTGCAGATTATTGCCACTATATATATTTAAGACAAACATTGTGCTGATATCTGTCAGTTGTAATTTCAATCTTTTTCAATTTACATTCTAATTTCTGGTGAAAATGATCATTCAAAACATTCCAAATTTAGTGCATATCTCTTTTGTAACATTCTCAATTTTCCTTTTTAATTAACTAGTCAGTCAAAAGTTTGAAAGTAAACCAAACACGGACCCTTAACTTTATTATGCGTTGTCAGATCCCCTTACATACCTTGAATATATTTGCGCTCGCTTTCCTGTGTATACAGGCAAGCGCATTTCACGATGACAGAATTAATTACCTTTGAGGATGTTCGCCGTTCTTTTGTCCAGACTCATATAGAAGATTGGCCTAGCCCTCAGTATTTGAATAATTAAATAATGATAATTTGGGCTGGACTAAACATTTTCTTTATTATTGCAGAATTGAATCGGTGAGTTTCTTGACCATAACACTTCATTAATACATGTGTTTTCCGACATTGGCTCTGTCTGAGCACGTGCATTCTCATTACAGATTCTCTCGGACATTGGTCTGGTAGCACCAACGTCGGACATGACAAGTTTCTTGTCAGTGAGAGAGAACTCTGAGGTGTACATGTACGTGTTCTCGTCCACCAAGAACTTCCACTCCATGGAGCTCAACTACATATTCGGAGTCCCCTTCACGAACCAAGACGTTGACGAGAGACAAACCAAAAACCTGACCAGTCCTGAGGATAAAACCTACAGCAGGCAGCTCATGAAAATGTGGATTCATTTTGCAAAGGATGGGTGAGATAGATTTATCCGTCAGTATAGTATTTCTCCGCTAGAGGTCACTTCTGCTCAAAACATATCTATTGTAGTTAGGGTGGTGACGGCCGGGACTACTTGTCTCAATGGTGAAACAAGAATTAGACTTACCTAATATTGCACGCACATGCTTATGAAATTTTACTTATTTTATTAGTATAATGCGACATATTTTTAGAAACAACAGCAACTTGCTTCACTACGTTTACGTAAAAAACCTTTTATTTTCTTCCATAAATATAATCCAGTGTATATAAAATATTCTATTTAACATATGCACTTTACATTCATATTGAAATTCTAAAGGATACTATTTCTGTTTGTAGTTCCCCAGCATCGGAAGATTTTAACTGGACAAAAGCTTCATCAAATAATTTAGATTATTTAAGGATGCACATCAGTGGAGCCACTATGCAACAACGCTACAAAGCCCGCAAGGTGGCACTGTGGACATCGTTTATTCCTCATATTATGGAGAATTTGCCGAAATCTCCCCATAATGTACGGCTGTCGCCAGAGGTGGTGGCACTTGTTATTTTCTGCATAGTACTCTGTATTGTGGTGTTAGGCATGGTTGTATATATAATTATGTTACGACGCAATACACCTACACAAAACGGTCACGTGCACCAGGTGAACAGCTCGCCGTCCACCACAAGCGGATCTGTGAGTTCTTGACATCACGCCAGGCATGCAGAAAACTGGTGTAAGGCTCTCACACACAAGCAGCATAGTGTATGCAGAGTATGAAACTTGAAATTTTCATGCAGATTATCAAACTGGTTAACAGGCAACGAGGTGAATGCACAGTAAGAAATTGTTGAAAGGTTTCTACACACAACCGACACTGTGCCTGCAGATTATGAAACTGGTTTAAAAGCAACGCCGGGTATTTACAGTAGGAAATTGTTGAAAGGTTCTTACACACAACCGACATTGTGCATGCAGATTATGAAACTGGTTTATTAGCAACTACGTTTATACACAATAAGAAAATGTTGAAGGGCGCTTACACACGAACCCCACAGTGGGTTTGCAGAGTGTACCTGTCGAAACAATCTGACTGTTTAACTGGTTAGTCTTAAATAGTTTGAGGGATGTGATATCACATAATGTACCCTTGGATTCAATGTTCAGTTACTTGGAAGAATCAATAAAGCCTTCATTTTGGCACTATATATGTATCTCTTGAACCTGGTTTACATTTAAAGACTTGTAAATAGATATTAAGGTTATTTTACATTTTATCGCATATATCTATGTATTCGCTGGTATGTAAAATGAAACTGTTTTTATACAATTAAGCATTATGTACTAAAAAACTTGATAATGTCAAATATCCCTTTGGTGTTATTCTTTTCGTCCCCGTCAGTGTCTCAGAAACCTCACATTGTTCTCATATAGTGTACTGTTATGTGCCCATGAGACCCCGGATGTATACTATGTATATGCACCGTAAATATTTCCTGCAAACGGAAATATTACTCGGGGAAATATATCCCGAGTTTTCCGAGAATACAAAAGTGTGTTATGTGATAAATGGCAAAAGGACTGAATACATTTATTGAACTTTGTCATAGTAACTCACCTTCGCTGTCCGTAAAATTGAAGAAATAAGGCCATTCCTAAAACTAAATTTTTCTGCCGACTTTGTTACAATTCATTTTATTATGAGAAAAAGTACGTGTAATGTTGCCATATTAGTAGAAAGGTTAAAAAATGCACTTTTTGCCTTGAAATGATGCGTGTAAACCACACAAATATTCGTCTGATTTCGCGATTACCGAGGGATCAAAGAAAAATTAGCAACCATGCTGGGGACTTGGCGCTGAGACACACACAAGAGTTCCCAGAGAAAACGGGAGCGAAGGTTCCTCGGAGCAGTTAATTTTTGTCGTGAAATCATCTTTAGGTTGTATAATAAGACTCAGATAATCTGTTACATGTATGTATAACTGTATATACCGTGACCTCATGTATATTATATGTTGTATTTTTTATATATATAATGTATGATACTTAGGACTATGTTATTATATTAAACAATGATGTTTCCCCTGACTTGCTTTCTACAGTCACAGAACGTATATATATATATATATATATATATATATATATATATATATATATATATATATATATATATATATATGTTATATATATAATGATATAACATATATGTTAATCTAATATAAATATTAATATAAACTTATTGATATCACGGATAGACAAATAATTTTATCACTGATCAACGCACTCTCCATTGTTCAGATTCTGACCTTCAGTAATCTATCGGGGAGGGACGAACCAGGAGCACACTTCCAGCCTTGAACGGGATACTACAGGCCACTCTCATGGCCACGCCGGGGATCGAACCCGGGTCGCCATAGGAGAGAGCCGAGCGTTTACCCGTTGGCTGTCCAGGCCTTGACTCTAGCATGAAACTCTGTTTCCGTAGAAATATTTCAGAGTTCTTTGGCTCTTGCACAGACAACATTCTCCACTTGTACCCGTCGGCTAATTAAACGTCGTTTGTGTTTTTTAATATACATTCTCATACAGTGTAGTGCCAATTCTTTCAAAGGAAATAAGTAAAAACTACCCGTTCCCTTTCACTGACTACAAATAGTCTTCGGAAAAGTATCACGTTTTAGCAAATGAACGATGTTTGGCTTTGGCTAATTTTGAATTGAATTCTATTTAATGTGCCTCCTACACGAGACAGTTGTTATGTCGGAACAAAAAGAATTTCCTGTTTAATCACAGGACAGACGGCATGACCAACCACAGACTTTTCCATATCTAGCTTCTCTTTTCTACCTTGATACGACACAAGTGCCCTAGCCTGCCTTTCTGTAGTAACCTGTAATCAGTATATGGCATCACAACAAATGTGATGGATTAATTAATTTGATTAGAATCGTGATAATCTAATGTCTATAGACATTTCATATTACCATGTGGGCACAATTCATATATTCTTCCGTATCTTTAACTTTTCTTAACTACAACATTATCTTAGGGTGGTTAACGTTCCTTTTAAATCAGTTTTTAGCTCAGCTGACTGAAAGTCATCTGAGCTATAGCGATGTCTCTTCGTCCGTCCGGCCGTCCGTCCGGCCGTCCATTAACAGGGCACAAATCGTAACCGCTAGACCTGGAATCTTCTAACTTGACATCCAGGGAGATCCATGAAAAATCTCCTTGGAAACCTGAAATTAAGTCTCTGTTACCCATATCCTTGGAGCTATGGGTCTCTGAAGTACCCCCCAGAATAATAAAAAAAATAATAGTGAAAAATTTCAAACAAAAACTTCAATATCTCATTAACTACATCACTGATGGTCATGATTTTTGGCATACATATTGACCATGAGATGTTCCATCAGTTCCTGCAGACTGGTGGCGCCACCTGTATTTTTCGATTTTTTTACGAATTTTTTTCTCTATTTTTTGACCTTTAAAAATGTTGACATCTGTGAACAGGGCACAAATCTTAAAGACTGGACCTAGAATCTTCATTCTTGACATTCTGAGAGACCTATGAAAAGTCTCCAAGGAAACCAGAAATTAGGTCTCTATTACCCATATCCTTCGAGCTATGGGGCCCCAAAGTACCCCCCATAATAGTGAAACATTTCATACAAAAACTTCAATATCTCATTAACTACATCACTGATGGTCATGATATTTGGCAAACATATTTACCATGAGATGTTCCATCAGGTCCTGCAGACTGGTGGCGCCACCTGTATTTTTCGACTTTTTTACGAATTTTTTTCTCTATTTTTTAGAGCTTTAAAAATGTTGACATCTGTGAACAGGGCACAAATCTTTAAGACTGGACCTAGAATCTTCATTCTTGACATTCTAAGAGAACTATGAAAGGTCTCCATGGAAACCAGAAATTAGGTCTCTATTACCCATATCCTTTGAGCTATGGGGCCCCAAAGTACCCCCCATAATAGTGAAAAATTTCATACAAAAACTTCAATATCTCATTAACTACATCACTGATGGTCATGATTTTTGGCATACATATTGACCATGAGATGTTCCATCAGGTCCTGCAGACTGGTGGCGCCACCTGTATTTTTCGACTTTTTTACGATTTTTTTCTCTATTTTTGAGACCTTTAAAAATGTGGACATCTGTGAACAGGGCACAAATCTTAAAGACTGGACCTAGAATCTTCATTCTTGACATTCTGAGAGACCTATGAAAAGTCTCCATGGAAACCAGAAATTAGGTCTCTATTACCCATATCCTTCGAGCTATGGGGCCCCAAAGTACCCCCCATAATAGTGAAACATTTCATACATAAACTTCAATATCTCATTAACTACATCACTGATGGTCATGATTTTTGGCATACATATTGACCATGAGATGGTCCATCAGGTCCTGCAGACTGGTGGCGCCACCTGTATTTTTCGACTTTTTTACGAATTTTTTTCTCTATTTTTTAGAGCTTTAAAAATGTTGACATCTGTGAACAGGGCACAAATCGTAACAACTGGACCTAGAATCTTCTATCTTAACATGCAGAGAGGCAAATGAAAAGTCTTTTTGGAAACTGAAAATTAGGTCTCTGTTACCCAAAACCTCAGAGATATGGGGCTCTGAAGTATCCCCCAGAATAATGATAATTTGATACAAAAACTCAAATATCTGAACAACTAATGCATTGATCACCATGATTCTTTGCATGGATATTGATCATGGAGTGTTTCATCGGTTTCTGCAGACTGGTGGCGCCACCTGTATTTTTTCTATATTTTTTTTCAATTTTCTTTCTCTATTTTTGATACCTTAAAAGATGCGGTCATCTGATAACAGGGCACAAATCATAACGGCTGGACCTAGAATCTTCTTTCTTGACATGCAGAGAGGCCAATAAAAAGTCTTGTTGGAAACTGAAAATTAGGTCTCTGTTACCCAAAACCTCAGAGCTATGGGGCTCTGAGGTATCCCCCAGAATAATGCAAAATTTGATACAAAAGCTCAAGTATCTGAATAACCACTGCATTGATCACCAAGATTCTTTGAATGAATATTGATCATCGGATGTTCCATCAGTTCCTGCAGACTGGTGGCGCCACCTGTATTTTTTCAAATTTTTTTCTTTTTTTTTCAGACCTCAATGAAACTGTCATCTGTTAACAGGGCACAAATCGTAACCACTGGACCTAGAATCTTCAAACTTAATATCCAGGGAGGTCCATGAAAAATCTCCTTGAAAACCTGAAATTAGGTCTCTGTTACCCATATCCTTGGAGCTATGGGGCTCCGAAGTACCCCCCAGAATAATGCAAAATTTGATACAAAAGCTCAAGTATCTGAATAACCACTGCATTGATCACCATGATTCTTTGCATGAATATTGATCATGGGATGTTCCATCATTTCCTGCAGACTGGTGGTGCCACCTGTATTTTTTCGAATTTTTACAATTTTTTTTCTTTTTTTTTTCAGACCTCAATGAAACTGTCATCTGTTAACAGGGCACTAATCGTAACCACTGGACCTAGAATCTTCAAACTTAATATCCAGGGAGGTCCATGAAAAATCTCCTTGAAAACCTGAAATTAGATCTCTGTTACCCATATCCTTGGAGCTATGGGGCTCCGAAGTACCCCCCCCCAGAATAATACAAAATTTGATACAAAAGCTGAAGTCTCTGAATAACTACTGCATTGATCACCATGATTCTTTGCATGAATATTGATCATGGGATGTTCCATCAGTTCCTGCAAACTGGTGGCGACATCTGCATTTTTTTCAATTTTTATGAAATTTATTCTTTATTTTTGAGACCTTCAAAGAAGCTGTCATCTGTTAACAGGGCACAAATCGTAACCGCTGGACCTAGATTCTTCTAACTTGACATCAAGGGAGGTTCATGAAAAGTCTCTGTGAAAACATGAAATTAAGTTTTTGTTACCCATATCCTTCGTAGTAAGTACCCCTCAGAATAATTAAAAATTTGATACAAAACTCCAGTATCTGAATAACCAATGCATTAATCTCCATGATTCTTCGCAGGCATATTGATCATGGAGTGTTCCATCAGTTCTGCAAACTGGTGGCGCCACCTGTATTTTTTTTCCAATTTTTTAAGCATTTTTTCTCTATTTATGAGACCTTCAAATGAAGTGGTCATCTGTTCACATGCCACAAACTGTAACTGCTGTACCTAGAATCTTCTTACTTGACATCCAGGGAGACTAATGAAAAATCTCCTTGGAAACCTGAAATTAGGTTTCTGTTACCCGTATTCTCCGAGCTACAGGGCTCATAAATAACCCCAAGAATAATTAAAAATTTGATACAAACAAAAGCTCCAGTATCTGAATAACTAATGCCTTGATAGCCATGATTCTTTGGATATATATTGATCATGGAGTGTTTCATCAGTTCCTGCAGACTGGTGGCACAACCTGTATTTTTTTCAAATTTTTACGCATTTTTTTCTATTTATGAGACCTTCAAATGAAGTTGTCATCTGTCCAAAAGCCCACTGAAACCCATTTCTGAGGACTTTTCACAAAATTCATGATTTGTTTGCACTCTGGCAGTCATTTTGCTCATTGTTCAACATTCCTTGAATTCAGCTGAGCGTCATGGCCCATGGGCCACTTGTTAGATGTTAATGAGGCTCCAGTACTTTCAGTTGAATCCATTTTGAGTAATAGAAATGTTTCCCTCTAGAAAATATAAAAAAAAGATTCAATAAAATTCATATTCTTAGTTAATATGTTTATATGCAAAATTTGAAGGCACATATGGAATTTGCATTTGCTTTTAAACAATTAAAAATTTCATAAATTTATCACTTAATTTTATGGACATTCTTTTTATCAAATCATGTTTGAAACCTGGTCTTTCCCCAGAAGTTAAGGAAAACACATACATATACGATATATCATCGCTTTTTTTTATTCAATTTTTAGTTCAGCTGACTGTAGTGATTGGACAGCGGCCGTCGTCCGTCCGTCTGTCCGTACACTGGCAGATTTTGACACCTAGAAACCTGTTACTGAAAATCCAGAGAGGTCAATAAAAATTCTCTTTGGAAACCTGAAATAAGGTCACTGCGACCTATATCCTCCGAGTTATGGAGCCTGTAAGTTACCCCCCCCCCCCCCCCCCCCCTTTCCGAGAATAATTTAACTAGTGGCCCATGGGCCATGACGCTCAGCTGGATTCAAGAAATGTTGAACAATGAGCAAAATGACTGCCAGAGTGCCAAAAATTCATGAATTTTGCGAAGAGTCCTCAGAAATGTCTGGTTTACGAGAACACTTTCCAAGACAGATTGACATGCCAAATTTCAGATTTCAGACCAATACTTGAACCACTCCTAAGATAGTAGCAATTTTCACCCAAAGCACATGTATAGACGCCACAGGAAAACAATTGCAGATTGCGCCACCAGTCTTGAGAACAAGATGGAGGAGTCCAAGATATATGGACATGCACAATTTCAGGCCAATATGGCACACCACTGCTAAGAAAAGAGTATAAATTTATTCTATGGAAACGGGAAGGTAGGTGGCGCCACCTGTCTGGTTAACGAGAACATTTTTCAAGATGGAAGGACATGCCAAATTTAAGACCAATACCTTGACCCATTCCTGAGATGTGAGCGATTTTCACCCGAAGCACATGTACGGATGGAAGCCACAGGAAAACGATTGCAGGTGGCTCTACCAGTCTTGAGTCCAAGATGGAGAAGTCCAAGATCTATTGATTTGGTTAATTTCAGGCCAATATGAAAAATCTCTCCTGAGAAAAGAGCATTTATTTGTACGGTTTACGAGAAAACATTCCAAGATGGATGGACATGCAAAATTTCAGACCAATATCTTTAACCATTCCTGAGATATGAGCAATTTTCACCAAAAGCAAATATACTGTGGACGCCACGCGAAAACCACTGTAGACGGTGCCACCAGTCTTGTTTACGAGATGTAGGTGTTGAGGATCTATGAACATGCACAATTTCAACCCAATACATTGAAGAACCACTAAGACGAACAGATGGAAAATGCACTGATGGACACAATGAAAAAAGTATTGTAGGTGGCACCACCAGTCGCGATTATGAGATGGAAAGATCCAAGTTCTATGGACATGAAAACTTTCAGCATAATACATTGAGCCACTCCTGAGATATCGGCTGTTATCTAAAAGACACCCAGATTCGTATTGCACAGAAAAAGGATTGCTGGAGGTGCCACCTGTCTTTGTTAGGCAAAACAACATAGGTGAAGGAACAACTTGGTTTTTGGAAAGGTCGGTCCAAGGGTCTCAGAGGAGTTCTCTGGAAACTAACGCAGAGTTTTTGTATCACACTTTAAATTATTCTGGCGGTACTTACGAGCCCCGTAGCTCTGAGGATATGGGTAACAGAGACTTAATTTCATGTTGCCACAGAGGCTTTTTATGGACCTCCTTTGATGTCCAGTTAGAAGATTCCAGGTCCAGTGGTTAAGATTTGTGCCCTGTTAACAGATTACAGCTTCTTTGGAGGTTTCAAAAATACAGGAAAAAAATCGTAAAAAAGGGGAAAAATACAGGTAGCGTCACCAGTTTGCTGAAACTGATGGAACACTCCATGATCAATATTAAAACAAAGAATCAAGGTGATCAATGCATTAGTTATTCAGATACTTGAACTTTTGTAACAATTTTTTATTTATTCTGAGAGGTACTTTCGAGACCCATGGCTCAGAGAATATGGGCAACAGAGACCTAATTTCAGGTTTCCAAGGAGTTTTTATGTACTTCCATGAATGTCAAGTTAGAAGATTCCCGGTCCAGCGGGTACAATTTGTTCCCTGTTAACAGATGACAGCTTCTTTGGAAGTATCTAAAAATAGAGAAAAAAATCGTAAAAATTAGGAAAAAATACAGTGGCGCCACCAGTTTCGAGAACTGATGGAACACTTCATGGTCAATATTCATGTAAAAAAATCATGGTGGTCAAGGCAGCAGTTATTCAGGCACTGAAGTTTTTGTATCAAATTTTTTATTATTCTGGGGGGCACCTACGAGACACATAGCTCGGAGAATATTGGTAACAGAGACCTAATTTCAGGTTTCCAAGGAGATTTTTTATGGACCTCCCTGGGTGTAAGTAAGAAGATTCCAGATCCAGCGGTTACGATTGGTGCCCTGTTATCGGACGGCCGGACGGACGGCGGGACGGAAGACGGACAAAGGGTGATCGCTATAACTCTGATGACTTACAGTCAGCTCTGCTAAAAAATGATACAAAACCTTACGTACCTTGATACTTAATGCATGGATCGCCCTGAATCTTGCATTAAGTATTTACCATGGCTAGGGTTGTTAGTTTCCGAAAAATGCATTTTTTCTGTTTTTCAGACCATCAATTTACAGCAATTTTGTCAGTTTCTCAACTGAGGTCCCAAAACCTAGTGTTTATTGATTATGACTGGATTCTTCAGTTTCTGAATACTGGTTGCGCCATTTTATTTTATTTTATATGATTTTTTCCCTTTCAGATTGCCTAATTATATTGACACTAGCAGATTCGGAACTGTGGTTCATCTAGTGTCCTGAAATCTTGTGTGTTATTAGGGACATTATTGAATAAGCGGACCCTTTAGTTATCACCCTATCTCTCTGTAAGTCCGCTTAATTTGTTACCTGATGATAAATCTAGTTTTGATTGACAATTTGATTTCAAACTTGAATTATATATGATCCTGTTCCAAAGCACGAATTCGATTGATTTTTTGGTCATGAGATCAAAGGTCAAGGTAACAGGAACCACTTATTTAGAAAGATATCGGATTCATTTTAAGCCAAACTTTTCATCCCTAACCTTCCTTCTAGCACACATAGGTGACCTGCAAATAGGAGATGAACCTGATTGATTTTGGGGTCACAAGGTCAAAGGTCAAGGTCCAAATGGCCATCTGTTCACATATTTGTTTCTGAACGATAGCTCCAGTTTGGATTAACACATCGGCTTTAGACTTGATTTATATATGGCCCATCTATAAAGTAAGAACCCTTTATATTTTTGGGTCGTTAGGTCAAAGGTCAACGTCACAAGGGTCATCTCTCCACATTTTTGTTTCCAGATAATAACTCTAGGTTGAATTGAAATATTGTTTTCAAGCTTATATATAATATATGGCCCACAACTAAAGAAAGACCCCTGTTTATTTCGGGGTCATGGGGTCAAGGTCACAGGACCAGTATCTTTAAAAAAAATTGTGGATGCATTTAAAGCAAAACTTTCATCCCAAAACTTCCATCTTACACGTGTGGCTCACCTGCCAATAGTGGAAGATTTAGTTTGATTTTGGGGTCACAAGCTCAAAGGCTAAGGCCCATTCATTCTCAAATTCGTGAACTCCAGTTTGGGAAGACAGACTAGCTTAACACTTTTTGTTTTTTAAATGTATCCTTTTATATAACACTTAGGCCCATTACTATATTCCCTTATTTTCATCATTAAAAGGTGTCAGGCCACAAATTTCATATATAACACAGTGCAGATCCAGTGTATACAAAAATGGCTTGTTTTAACTCACACTTAATCAAACTTAGGTTATGCACATTTGAAAATTTAAAGTTCCTATATTTTTTACAGCAGTTTATTTCAGTTGATAAATTAAATTTGTATTATTATGCTTCAGCTCATGTCCGTTATTCTATATTTTTACAGAGTTTCATAAGTTCCAAGTGGATATATTTACATGCATATTACAGTCACGTAGTTGAAATACTGAAACTTTTACAAATGCATGTACGTGAAAATAAAAGGCTACTGCATTTCTTATGTAGTCCATAAAAGTGCACAGTCCCCACAAAAACTTTAATTTCATACAAATATTCTCAGAATCAATTTCAGCTGAGCACCGTGGCCCACAGGTCCTTGCTAATTTTTCTGTCAGATGTTTTTTAAACCTGTGTACTTTATTTTGCTTTATGCTTCATAACGTTACGCCATAGGTGCGCCTATCTCGAGACATATATCAAAGTGAATGATACAATCTCGATAAACGTAATGGACCTCAAGACATTTTTCTAGTTAATTTTTAAATGGCTTAATTCAAGAAAGATAAGATTTCTGATACATCCGGGACACGGGGAATCCATCCCGTACCTCAGACTATATCAACATAGTACGACCAAGAAGATTGGATCGTACTTGCACCATTATATTGTGGTAATATTTGTTCTTCCTTATAAAGGTCATGCAGGGGCGGATTTTGGCGCCCCCCCCCCCCCCCCTTTCGATTCAAAAGAGTCTTCAAATCTATAAGTTTCATCCTATTCAGACTGTACATAATGTAAAGTAAAGATCAAGTGTATAGAACAGTTACAATGTAGTTTTGCTTTATAATGTATATAAGCTACCCCAGATTGCACGATTACAATCTAAATTTGAAAAAAAAATCTACACCTCGGAGGGCGGGTACCCCTGTCAAAACCCCCCCCCCCCCCCCACTTCGCCGCCTCCAAATGTGAGCCCCCTGTTCTAAATTCCTGTATCCAACCCTGTCATAAGTAAACACCTGGATAGATTTACCAGTCCTTTATTTCCCATAGTGATAGTGATTCGATCAGATAGAGCTAGGTATAACCTATTGAATTTTAAATGTTCAGTCCTAATGAAGGACCCATCAACCAGAAAATAACCATGTAACTATGACAACAATGATTTTAGAATTATCCCTAATTTCACATCAGATTTCTGTTTCTTTTATTAAATTTAAGAAAAACATTTTATGAACGAACGGAGCAATAAGAGTTTGAGGATTTAGCGTTCATTTAGTATAACTGATGGTTGGCCGTAAATCATAAAAAAAAACATAATTATTTGATGTAACCATAGAAAATTCTCTGAAACTCAGCCGTCTGTTTGTGCTTGTCGTAGTCTCAGCAGTCGTCTTGTGTAGACGCAAACGAGCCGTTTTGTCGAGCAAAGATGTTATAATGATGTCTACCTCTGTATCATCAACTTAACAAACCGTCATCTTTCTACCTGTGTCCCCTTTATATTTTGGTTACAATGTTTGCATGGTACACAGTTTTCCGTTCCAATCATGCTTTCATTTGGGCGTTTTTATTCAGCCTTACAAGGTGTTTCCGTAAAGCTGCAAGCAGTAACGGTCTTTGAGTCTTTCGAGGTCTGCTGCCAAGGGCAGAAACAACAAACATATATAATCAATTATAATCTGTTAACAGAATATAGATATTATTATACTATATATATATATATATATATATATATATATATATATATATATATATATATATATATAGTATGCAACTCAAACAAAAACAGGCTTACGGCATATTGAAAAAGATACCACACACCACTGTGCCCGGCATCATTTTTTTTTTTCAAATATATGCTCACTGCTTCGCAATATCCAAGTTTAAACTTTACTTTAACTGATAAAATAATTGAAAAATAAACATTCCGTCATCACATATCTGACCTGACTGTTCAGGTTCCAAGTCGCATAGACAGGGAACATACATTTTATCTCTTCAATATATAAGATCCTTATAACGTTCGCATAAAGCATATGTGAATATAACGGCAGTGGTTGTTAACAACAACCTATAAAAAGAATGCTTTAACAGAGCATTTTGGTGATTAACAGGAAGATGAAAAGAAATGAAACAGTGGTGACTGATCCAGAAATGGAGGGGGCGCCACTCTCGGTTACTACTCTGCTACCCAGAGGCTGTACAGGGCGGAAGTTGTCATCCAGTGGGCGATTCAATAAAGTAAATCGTGACTTTTCCTTCATTGACTTCCGTAGAGTAATCAGCTGTGGAAAAAAAAAAACACAAACAGGAAACTACAGATTTGTGTCCAAAAGTAATTGTAATTGAAGTAAATGTAATTATAATTACCTTCTAAAGTAACTGAAATTATAATCGATTATTTTATCTAATCATGGAAAGTAATTGTGATTGTAGTCGATTGCTTCTGTAAAGAAACTGTTTGAACAATTACATTTCAATTATTCTTCAGGATAATTCCATCAAACTTTAAATTTTTTAAGCATACATATGGAACAACCATAATTTACTATGGCTGTAAGCACTCATTTACTTCTAAGGCACATAAAAATATGACGGCAGTTTTTTTTTTTTTTTATCTCATGCTGTTAATTTCCTCTGAATATTTCCCATAGCTTTAAGCACTGAACAGATCATTTACTTCTAAGTCACATACAAATTTGAAATAAGGGTTTTTATCCCACGCTGTTCATTTTCTCTGAATATAGAAGTTTTCCTAGCAAACCTTCCTGGCACATGTTATTAACTCCAATTTACGCGTAATATGTTGTTATGGTTCTGTTTGTCAGTATACAAAGTCCACATGTGTCGGTTTATCATACCACCAGAGGTCCCGTCTTGTGCATGCATGACAACTCTTACCCAAGGAGAAGACAGTTGGAAGACTGAAAATTCTTTATTTGTTAAATTGCTTGGTACAGCCACCAGGTGGTATGTGCACTATGTTTGTATTTGGCACTACTGAAAGTAGCAACTGGTACAAGTTTAATTTGATTTGTGCATAGGAGAAAGCAGTGGCCCTAGAACATAATATTGGCAGATACCTTAACATTTTAAGGATAAAACACTAAACTTATTGTATATTTATTGTACTTGGCATGTGAAAGGTCCCTTTAATTATAACTTCACATGGCTGCAGAGATCATTTGTTTTGCCATTGATTGGTTTGTCTGTGAGCAGACTCAAAACAGTTAAGGAAAGATTTTGATGAAAGTCTGTGGATGGTTAGGGTAACACCTAAGAACAACCCAGTAAAAGTTACAGGTAAGCTGGACTGCCATAATGTTTTGTTTGATAGATTCTTTGCCATTTTGTCAATCAAGACCATTATAATTACCCATAATTGGAGGACACTTTAGCGTAAGTTTCCAAATGGGATACAAGTTGACGCTACATGGATTTTAAACAAAAGTGTTGCCTAATTTAAGCCTTCTTATTTTTAGGAGACACACCTGACCTGTGATGTTACAATCGAGTTCGAATTGTGACACACATTTTTCGGCGTGGATTTATATATTTCCAGTGCTTACGATATAATTCGATTATTAATTCAATTAATATGATCAGGATCCTGATAATATCTAAGATCGGGTGATCCAGAATGTTGATGAAGGAGTATATGCGGTCTCGGAGAGCTTTACTAAGTAATTGTAATTATAACCGATTACTTTTCTGAAAACACAAAAGTATTGTAATTACAATTGATTATTTTAAAAAGTAATTGTATTTGTAATCGATTACTTTAAAAGTATTTCGACCCATACTTTACTATGAGCCAGACTTATGTCAAACCGATGAAGCTTCCGTAAGACTGATGAGTATGAGTTTGACTTATGAGATTTGAAAAATTCATAAAATTGTATATATCGCAACGTCTGTGTTACGCTCCTGATACGATAAAATCACATTTGTAACGCCCACGTAGCGTTATATATACATGATATAACGCGGTGTTTTCATGGGCCATAATGGAGACGTAAACGTAAGAACATGTTCTAACAATCCTTAAATGAAATGAAATTCCTTAACTTTTACGATTCAGAGAAATCGCAGAAATACAAGTATTGGTTACCACAATTTGTTCTATCGTGTGCTCTGTGTAATATCGCGTACACATAATTTTATATAAACTTATTTATTTTACATGGATTGTACAAATATTTATTAAAACTAATCGCGGCACTCTCCATGGCTCAGACTGCGGCGTTCGGTAGACTGTAGTGGTGGAGGAACCCGGAGAAAACCACCGGCCTTGGACGGGCAACTTCAACCCACTCTCATAGCCACACCGGGGATCGAACCCGGGTCGCCAGCGGAGAGAGCCGAGCGTTTTACCCCTCGACTGTCCAGACCCCTGTAATAACGATTCGTCTGTGCGTTACGTCTGGGGAGATGATCGCAGACGTATAGCAGACGCAGCATTATTTAAACATCAGGTTTTAGACCTAAAGACTTGCTCACTTGTAAACAAAATGTGTGTGTGTGTGTCTGATGTAGCTTTAGTGAGAATGATGTTGCTTGTGTGATGTGCCTTTTGTAATACCGATTGACATGAATCGTGATACCAATGTCAGTGTGAGACCAAAGTACATCGAGTGAGACCGACATGCATCGTGTGAGACGTGTTTTGCTAGACAGACGTACATTGTGTGAGACCAATATGCAATACCGATGTAATCGTGAAATACCGATGTGCATTATGTGAGACCTATGTGCCCTGTGTGAGACCGACTTGCATCGTGTGAGACCTATTTGCATTATGTGAGACCGATGTGCATTATGTGAGATCGATGTTCACTGTGTGAGACCGATGTGCATCCTGTGAGACCCATTTGCATAATGTGAGACCAATGTGCATTAAGTGAGACCAATATGAACTGTGCGAGACCAATGTGCATTGTGTGCAACCCATGGGCATCATGTGAGATCCATGTGCATCGTGTGATACCCATGTGCATTATGTGAGACCGATGTGCATAGTGTGAGACCCATGGGCATCGTGCGAGACCCATGTGCATCGTGTGAGACACATGTGCATCGTGCGAGACCCATTTGCATCGTGTGAGACCCATGTATATCGTGAGTTAGATGCACATCGTGAGACAGATGTGCATTCTATGAGACCAATGTGCATCGTGAGACAAATGTGCATTATGAGACAAAAGTGCATCATGAGACAGATGTGCAGCGTGAGACAGATAATCATCATGTGAGATCGATAAGCATCGTGTGAGATCAATGTGCATCTCTAAAAAGATGTGCATCGTGTGAGGTCAATGTGCATCGTCAGACAGGTGTGTATCAAGTGGGATAATTGTGCATCGTGAGACAGATGTTGGTATTCTATAAGACAAATGTGCATGGTGAGACAGATTTTGATTGTGAGAACGATATGTATCGTGAGAGATCAATGTGCAACTCAAGACAGATGTACATCATGTGAGATCAATGTGCTTCTTGAGACAGGTTTGAATCATGTGAGATCAATGTGTATTGTGTGAGATCAATTTGTATCTTATGAGACCAATATGCATTGTGAGACAGATGTGAGACAGATATGCAGTGTTTATCATGTGAGACATTGTTTCAGACAGATGTCGATCATGCGAGACCAATGTTCACCGTGAGACAGATGGCATTCTGTAAGACTAATATGAATCATGTGACGGGTGTGCATCATCTGAGATCAATATGTATCAGGTAAGACATATGTGCATCGTGGGACAGATGTGCATCGTGAGATTAATGTGCATCGTGAGACAGATGTGCATCGTAAAATAAATGTGCATCGTGGGACAAATGTGCATCGTTTGAGATAAATGTGCATCGTGGGACAGATGTGCACCGTGAGATAAATGTGCATCGTGGGACAGATGTGCATCGTTTGAGATCAATGTGACCAATACTATAGTGGGAGACCGATGTGCATCGTGTGAGACAGATGTACATCGTATGAGAGCCGATGAGGACACGGTTAGCCCGATGAAGTTTGTCAAGCAATAACATAGTAAAAGGTGGAACAGACTGGGTGATACCTAAGGTCATGAAAGCACAAATAGACTGACCTGATTTCGCATCATGCAAATTATATACAGGACTGGCTCTATATAATAAACAAATTGAACCCAAAATAAGTCGGTTTTGGACGGCTGCTGATTATGAAATGTTTCATTAACGTGTAATTTCATGCGTTAACTCATTATTTTCGTGAACTGTGTCTTAATCGCTGATTGCCATATAAAAAGACCGGTTTACCTGTGACTCAGAGATCTTCACCTTGTCCTTGAACACCGTCCACACCACGGCCTCCTCACATCCAGGAGTCGTCAGACTGCCCATGTAACGATAGAAACGCCTCGTGTTTCCTGGCAACAGATCTCTTAGAGCAAACGAACCAAGCGAGTGGGTGGTTCCTGCAAAAACGTTTACGGAGTTGGTAGCTTTGTAACTGACATCTTTCTGGTAGTTTTGTGTTTACAATTTAATCACGAATGCCATACTGTGGTTGCCTTCATATTCGCGACTTACAACTTTTCCAGTGTTCCGGAAGGGTTAGATGATCACCATACAATAACCTACACATAATATGTATCCTTTATTGTATGAAAAAGTTAATATGCTCGCCCAGTCTTTGCTATTGGAGGAGTATCAAGCAGACATTCAATATTTGGAAATTCCTGTTCATTATAGACAAATAATGTAAATGATATCATAATATTCACAATACCAGTCTTTGGCATATGGAAAATACCAAAGATATCTTTTAATATTAGAATGTCACAAAACTTTTGCCGTCCCACGCTACAGACAAAGATATTCTGTATGGGATTTCGATGAAACTGCGGTTTAAATGAATGTCCCTATATAGTTTTGGCGTCTTATTCCCAATATTTTTATGTTCTTGATATTTCCCCTTATGCGTATATGGCGATTTAATACAAGCGAGTATGAGAAGCCACCGCCGTATTTTGAACATGACAGGTTAAAATTGACCTTAAAAAGCAATTTGGAACATTTGTGTAACACATGTTCCACTGATAAATACACTACATATAGGCCTACACATCAACAGGAAGCAGTTATAGTGTATAAGAAGAAATGTTTTGCATTTAGCCTAGTTCCGTTCTTGGTAAGAAGCATCTTACTTGTATTTGTGACATAAGAGAATATAATGTTTTATAAATTAGTTAATACTTGAATTCATATTTTTCCTCCAGTGTTCTATAATACTACCAGACCTGTATTTACATCAGCAATAACAATTCTGGAAATTTATGATCACTACATTATTTCCACTTTCACCACCAGAGGGCTCTAGTTTCGCAGCTATGTAGCTGTGAGTCAGAAGAGGATATATTACATTCCCGTTAATGTATATGATGTCTACGTTCTGGTAACTTAAGTTACAAACTATGCAACTATAAAAAAGGGCTTCATCTTTGGATTTGTATTTTGAGGAAAACTGTACCCATATCTATAAAGAGATATAGCAAAATGAATTTGTAACGGTCAAATCATGTCCTACCTCTGTACTTGACAGTCTTCAGTGCCGCCATAATGGGCTCGAACCACGGGTTGTCTTTCTTCCCAACCTGAAAGAAACAGTATTTGTATTGCGCTTTCATAACTTAGAACAATGTTGTTTATTTGTTTTTCATCAAATGATAAGAAAATTAATATTTAACCTTATATCTAATATCATAACTAATATCTTATGTTTATTTGTGTACGTACTTCTTTGCTACTCAACCACCTCTAGTAGTTTACTGTCTACTGCCCCGGGTTCCAAACAAAATATCGTCAAAGTAATGCACACGTACAGATTTGATCAGAAAGTTTCTTTTATCAAAATTATGATATTTATAAAGACAGTCCAAGGATAGAGGTCTTCATAAGTTGCCAGACCAGTGCAGATTATTCGAACAGTAGCAGGACTAGACAAATGATCACGCTATGTTCACGTTTTCTCACGACTAATATGCAGTTATATTTCTCACGTACCGTTAGTTTAGTAGTCTTTAGAGTTAGAGAGCCCGAACTATTAAAGTCAATACAAATGATACACATTGTATATCTTTATTTTGGATGTAAAACATTTTTATACAGTGTTAAAATAAATTTAACATAAACCCCAAGACGGATAAGCAGGCCTCAAGCTTACCTTGAGGAAGAAGCTGAGCGCAGCTATGCCTTGACTGTCTTTGAGGGCAGAAGACGTGTCAGCAAACTTGGTTGAACGGTGAATGAAATGTACCTGCGGGAGAAAAAGTATAGGTCCAGTAAACCTGGTGGATCGGTGAACCAAAATTAACTGCGGATAAGAAAAAGGTACGAGTCCAGTAAACTGATTGAACGGTGAACCAAAATGTACCTGCGAGAAAAGGATATTAAGGCCAGTAAATCTGGTGGAACGGTGAACCCAATTTACCTGCGGGAAAGAAAGTGATAATAAGTCCAGTAAACCTGATGAAACGGTGAATCAAATGTACCTGCTTGAAAGAAAGGGATAATTAGTCCAGTAAACTGATTGAACGGTGAACCAAAATGTACCTGCGGGAAAGGTATATTAAGGAAAGTAAATCTGGTGGAACGGTGAACCAAAATGTACCTGCGGGAAAGTGATAATAAGTCCAGTAGACCTGGTGGAACGGTGAACCAAATGTACCTGCGATAAAGGGATGTTAAGTCGGGTAAACCTGGTGGAACGGTGAGCCAAATGTACCTGCGGGAAAGGGATAATAAGTCCAGTAAACATGGTGGAACGGTGAACCAAATGTACCTGCGAGAAAGGGATAACAAGTCCAGTAGACCTGGTGGAACGGTGAACCAAGTGTACCTGCAGGAAAGGGATAATAAGTCCAGTAGACCTGGTGGAACGGTGAACCAAGTGTACCTGCGGGAAAGGGATAATAAGTCCAGTAGACCTGGTGGAACGGTGAACCAAATTTACCTGCGGGAAAGAAAGGGATAATAAGGCCAGTAAACCTAGAGGAACGGTGAACCAAATGTACCTGAAATGGACATTACAGGACGGATAAAGTATAAATGGATAATGAAACGTTAACAAATGGACCAGTAATGAGTAAAAACAGAAATGGTCCCCTCAGAAAAAGTCCACTTTACGGTTCAACGTGTGGATCAAAGATGGAATGAACCTGTCAGTAAGACATGGATTTCCGCTACTTTTTAGTTAGTCATCACAAATACATTTTATAAGTCAAAATAGCCAAAATTTTATTTGAGTACTAATGGTAGGGCGTTACCTGTAATATCCTGTCATTATATTCGCTGTAATAAAGTTGCCATATTAATAGGAGTATAAACTTTATTGATCCTAGCTGCACACTTTCAGTCAACGCGGGTCCTGATATTTTTAGCTATGCGGCTTGGCCTAGCTTTTTTATTACATGATCCCATGCCAGTGTTATTTATGCAGCTAGACGAGGTAAAGCTGCAGGTCATGGCCAAGGTATTATTTCATGATTTCAGAAACAAGCAGTTTTCGTTGTCTTTGTTAAGATATCGTCATCGTTTCGACCTTATCCTATTCAAGGAATATATATACTCTTGAAAATAAATTTCTTTTCCTTGTAATATGGCGTTAAAGGACTGCGATTTAGACCTCATAAAATGAAAAAAAAGCAGGGATCTCTAATTTGAGCCACAAGGGAGTTCGCTCAGGACCCAGAATGTTCGCTAGATTTGAGCGGTGTGTCACGTTGTGCACTCAAGTTTGAAACATCAAAGTTTTAAAGATCCAAGTTTGAATCTCGCGATACCGTGCTCTCATTGGTCTGAACATTAATGGCCGTAGGCCTACTCTCATGCGGATGATATCGGAAACCCCTGCTGAAGCAAGAAGTATCAACTGGAATTAGTTATGGAACAAATGCAGCGTTACCACTGCTTAACGAATGTACTGTTAGTGTTCGGATGCCAATCCCCATGTCTTGACACCTGCCTGGGGTTTGTCGGTTTCAGGTGTGAAACTGATTAAGGCGGCGGCCCATGTCAGACCTCGATCGTGTCAAACATCCATGCCATAATCTGCATGACCGGAGGAAACTCTGGTTTTGCTCTTGTAACGGGATACTTCAACAAATAGTCTTTTTCTCGACAACAGGTCTGGTTGGTAATACAAGGCTTGGGAATAAGAGTGAATGTGACCCAATTACAACAACATAAACTGCCCTTCGGTTTCAGGATTCGGTTAAAACCATCGAAACCCAGGGTCTCTGAATGACCCGTACTACCTAGTTGTCAAATTGTTTCATCTGCAGACATTTGCTTGGATCTCATCAATTTTCTACAAAATGCCTGCATACTGTTGTTATTACTTGCAGCATTACTGCACATATCATATTTGAGGGTTGTTCAGTAAAATAGTACAAAATGTTCGGCGTTTGGACATTTTTATCTCAATTCTGGGTAAATACATTTATGAATACTGAATATGTGTTGCATCATATTGCTTTTTAGCTACCCCACGATGCACCATTACATGGTAATTTTTGTACGATGCTGATGTTTCTACACCATGGGTAAAGGCTGGATTTTGATATAATGGAAGGGGCACCATGACGCCTGTCGGGCTGTCAATCATACGGTGTATAAAAAAATGGCCTTTTGTTGTCACATTTTAGCCCTTTGAAAAGATTGCATTAATTTAAGTAAAGTTGTGGTTGAGAAATACACGTTACAACTTCTGTAATCCTACTGTTTATAGACCAGGAAAATACTAAACTAGTGACCCATGGGCCATGACGGTCAGCTGAATTTGCAATTCAGGTGATGCATGTAGTAATGATATATGTTGTGATTGGGTAAAAAATATTTGTTAAGGACCCTAAAACAATTGGTAGAATGACTTCCAGAGTGCTCAAAATCATGTTTTTGCCTAGAGTCCTTAGAGAAGAGGTAAAAGCAACCTTATTTAAGATTTCCAAGAAGATTTTACAAGGAACTCCCTGGATGCTAAGTTAGAAGTTTCTAAGTCGAACTGCCAGTACTTCGACTTGTGTCCATCTGACTTAAAGGGTACTTAAGTCATGTTATTTCACATAGCTAAAAAAAACGTCACAGTGACCTTATTTCGGATGTCCGAGGAAAAATTACAATGACCTCCTTTTACCTTAAGAAAGACATTTCTACATCAAACAGTTAAGATTTGTACGCTGTGTGACTTTTTGGGTGCTCAAAATTTTCTGCTCATAGCTCACAGAATATAGGTCACAGTGACCTAATTTCAGCAATCAAAGGAGACTTGCCGAAGACTTCCCTGGATGTTACGTAAGAAGATTCTAAGGCTATCGGATACATGTTGTGCCAAATCTGACTTTCAGGGTGTTCAAGTCATGTTTTTTGTCCTATAGCTCACAGAATATAGGCCACAGTGACCTAAAAGATCATTCTCGAGTTGTAGTGAGAATTAAACATACTTATCAAAGGTGTCTTATTTTATTTACCTCCGCTAGAAACCAGGTATATGACATATTTGTCGTGACTTTGCAACCTGTATATTAAAAACGCAACCGGGTGTAGGACAGGATTATTGGCTTTTAACATAAACTTCGCCATTTTGAACGGCTATTTCGTATTATCAAACTGGGTCAGTATGTGTTTGGGAAAACAACAACAAGCCGTGTAGGACAAAACAGGCCACGCTTTTTTCGGCCGGTTTAAAACTTTCATACAATTACGACAGATAGGTATGATGTCCCCATGGATCTTTCACGTTTCGTGAGTACAGGACACTAGATTATATTCGTGTCGCGAGTGCAAAGCCCAAGGACCCTCTGGATATACAGGCTGCACACAGACACAAGCGGGTCTGCTGGTATTCTATGCGAATAAGCAAGGTTTTATGTTATTTTAGCGAGAAGGCTATAGGTCGTTGGGGTATTCCTTGCGGATAGACAAATTCTTAATTATTTTATTTTTACCTAGAAGGCTGGATTCTGGTAGCTGGGTCGTGGAGGTATTCCATGGCGACAGACAAGCTCATGGTGTAATTTTTAGCAGGAAGGATAGGTCGTTGGGATATTTCATGCGAACAGACGAGGTCCTGATGTTATTTTTTAGCGAAAGGCCTGGGTCATTTTTTTTCACGTGGACAGACAAAATCCTGGTGTTATTAATGCGAAAAGGCTGGATCGTTGTGGTAATCCACGCGAACAGTCAAGGTCCTGATGTTATTTAAAGCGTGAAGGCTGGGTCTTATGTCCCTTGTCTGTCAGTATGTCTGTCTTTCTGTCTATCAGTTTTTCCTCAATTTCGCCTACTGGATGCATGGTTCTTGTGTCTTACATAAAGCATTCTACAGCCATAGTTTTACAGGAATTCTTTTGAAACTCACACATCTTATGTCAAACACTAATATCTTGAAGGTGATTTTTCATTTTTCGGAATATGGCAACTAGGGGGCGCTGCTACTTGAAACACTACAAGATATCATTTTTGGGCCATATCTCCGAAACTAGGAATCTTAATTACGTAAATTGTAGTTAATTCTTGCCTTTGTTATATAGCATTCTACAGGCCACAGTTAACTAGGAATCACTTTGTTGCTTTCACCTATGGTATATCGGAACGATTTCTTGAAGCTGTATGTGTATTTTTAAATAGGTAAAGGTCAAAGTCATGAAAATACGTCAAACTATTATTTTCATCGTAACTTTGTCGATATAGGTCCAATCTTTACAAACTATGGCTCATTTTCTTCTTCTTTATCTTCTTTATGACATGATCTGGTTATCGTACGCTCCCGAGGCAGCGGAAATCTTGCGCTTTCTAAAGAAGCAACTGATTTTCCCGCTGCCTGCTTGACCGTTTATGATACACTTAGACACCAGGTGGCGGTTCGTTGTCTTCCGAAAAAAACCTGCGTATGATGTGACAAGCAGCCAACCAGATGCCAATTAGCAAACACTCGATAGGCATCCTGGCTCCCCCATAGCTGCGCTTCAAGCGCCGCTTTATTGGCAGTTTATGGTCGAATTTTAATTGCTCCCTCTGCATTCTCGCATCATCGACCGATTCGATAATGACATAACGATTATGTTAGCGTAGCCATGTATCTGTTGTCTGCAAAACTAAAAACAGCCAGCGAGGTGTGCACGGAGCCTTTGTTGTTACATTTCGTGTGAATAACAGCTCACCGGCGGGGTATCCTATGTGCCAAAGGCACTAAGCCTGTGGCCTGTTCAGACGGTTGCCGGGGCGATGAGATGTCTCTCAAAACTAAATGAACAACATTGGCTCCGTGTATTCCTCGCTTGGCTGGTAAACCGTTTTGTCTTCTAGCACAGGGTCTCATCTGATTGGACAAAAATACAGTGCTCCCCGCTGGTGTAGCGATTCAGGATACGAGGATATTACAAACAGCGCTTACCATATAAGTAGTAGGCCTATAGTTAAAGCACTGTGTAAAGAGCGAAGTCTCCGAATCTGGGTCAAAGTTTTCCGGCATGCGCGTGACCTCTGGTCGTCTTGTTTTCATATGTTATTCTTGCATGCAGACTTAGGGAGTCTGGATTCTATGTTACACGTGGTTTCTCTATCTGTTTAACCTACCTCTGCCGGATATGTCTTTCCGTCAATCTTGTGTTCAGAACCATTGCGGTTATGTGAGCCCCAGTGAAGGTGAAACTGGAGAAGTTTGTATCTGCCCTTCAGACCTCCGCCGTCAATAAAAACGTCATCATTGATGTTAATTTTCACTGAAACAGAAGAAATGATATATACGTTAATTCATCTCAATACAAGTGTTATTCGTAAAATGCACAAAATATTAACAGAGCAATTTTTAAAACTTTTCATATACGTTACGGTGTGTTCCACTAAAGGGTACCCAATAAAATTTAGAAATGATTTTATTTATAAACACAGCTCCAAAATCAAATTGCATTAAAGGAGTGACTGAGAGGCCTGACAACTGTGATAGGGCGAGAGGCTGCCAACCCCTGTCAGACGCCATACCATTTGGTAACAAGACCAAGAACAACCAGAACTCCTGAAGTTATTTTTATTACGGTTTTCATCACCGATACAGGTGGATAAGTCCAACCACTGCAGAGATATGAGTGATTTTATTCCAAGGCAGGTAAACAGATGGACGCTGTGCAAGAATGGTTGCAGGTAGTGCCAATTTTTGTGTATGTCATAAAGCTATCCAAGGGCTACATTTGAATAAATGTTTTATCATGATTAGTCAAACGAGTTCGAAGATATGTGGGTTAATGTGTCAAAACAGACGCACAGATGGACGCACTAGAGAGGAAAGGTCAGAGGTCAACCAAAAAAGAGGGCGCAGCAGTTCACATGTGACCCGATCATAATTCCGAAATTCAAACAATTCTGCCTATTGGTTACGGAGGAGTTCTCCGGAACCTATACGGCGGCGGCGGCGGCGTTCAACTGAAAACATAGTATCCGCAAAACTCTGTTTTGGCGGATACAATTAGCTCTATTGGATTTCTTCTGGTCTCTGCATTTCCACTAAGCAAAAGGGTGCGCTTGCGCAGGACATGACAACAGGGTTCACTGTGATTTACGATTAATCCACGGAGCTTCATGAAAACTCTGTAAACCCCTTGGTTATACGTACCGGTATGGCCGTTGTTGGTAATGGACCGGCTTCCATGTGGGGGAATAACGTCATATCCGGTGAAGGTCAAGTTCTCCAAGGCAGGGTCAAAGCGTGCTTTGCGACTGCTGATGTCAATAGGAGACTGTCTGTTGCCCGCACACTGGGGAAAATTCTTCTTCCAGTTATTTACTCCTTATCGATAAAAACAGTTTAAAACATCACTGCAGGCAGCAAAGAATGAAAAAAAAATAAATAGATACAAAAGCCACATCACGGATAAGGTTTTTATGGGGTAAATGATATTAAGGGAAATTTCAATCATATCTATACACTTTTCTTACTTTAGATTGTCAATTACAAAATTTTACGTTGTCAAAAAGAAATAGTATTAGATGAACTGTACATTAAAAATTACATAACAAGTGTGGATCAATGTATCATTGGCACATTAATTGGAGGACCACTTATAAACATAGGATATAATTTATATTCTCACCTTTTCCAGTCTTGGATTTGTAGTAGCCCCAGGAAACTAAAAGACAGAAGACCATTCATTTCAATTTGTGCTCGAGGAAACCTCTCTGTGGGAGAGTAATATTTCAGGATTGCAAAAAGACGTACTCAAAAGCCACAGTATAGCTGAATACCAGTGATATATATAGGACTCGCATTCTAATGTCGTGAACTCGGGTTTGTACTCGGTCTAGGAGGGCAGGTCACGAAACAAAGCAAAATAAAAAACTTCCGTCCCCAAAAGCCCGGTATCCATATTGGAAAACTTACAATAAAGGTATGGTTGAGACTACATGTACCAAACTTAATCTCTGTATCCGGTCAAAATGATTTTTGTTTGAAAGCAACATGTTGGTATCTTGCTCGGACACAGGCTTGAGTTCCAAAAGACTCAGACTCGAAGATGACGGACTTTGACTCCAACTTTAAAGCTGCCCATTCACCTACCTTTTGAAAAAAGAATTTATGTGATTTCTAGCTTCCCCTGTGTATATATTAACGATCTAAGGGTAATCTTGGTTGTGGAAAGTTCTTATAAGGCCTTCATGAAGGATGTCAACAACATGTTTGTAAAACACAGCGATGTGACAAACGGGGAAAAATATAACCTAAGGTGGTAGATTTCATATATGCGGAGGTAGAAAGGTCACTTTTTGCGAAACGCCATTTGCAAATCTCTGGCTTATCTTTAATTATGAACAGCACCCCGAGACATAATATCAAATGAAACATATAAAAAAAAACAAATTGACACAGCATTAAATACAGTAAATTTCATGTTCCCTATGGTTTCTTTCATAAAATGATCAAAGTTTCATGAATGTATTATTGGTGCTACAAGTCTGTATAATAGGTTATGGAGCCATCCGTGGAGAGTAGTCTTGCATTTCCTGCAGAAATTTTGAACTTTGTAATCTCACAGTGTTTGTTGTGCTACCTTCACAGGACAAAGTGATGGGAGACAATTAAAGAGTCAGGAGTAGCACTTATAGCAGACGAGTTTGTCAGCTTTGGTCAAGAAATTACTAAACAGGACGGAGATTTAATAATGTTCCACAATATAAAGAATGGAGGATTGCTTGGTGGTAAAGGTTTGAAATATCTAAATGAATAAAATATAGCTACCTATAGAAATACTAATTGTATATTGATATCTAATTAACTATTTAGGCCAAAAATAATAACAAAAATATCCGAAGAATGTAAAGCATACAAATAAAATTTCGAGATGATGCACAGAGAAAAATACTTGAACAAGGTAAAAAACACCCAAAGCTATCCCGTGAAGTATGGATTTCACGGGGCATGCTAACGATTCGCGAAGGATGCGAATATCGAACAGATGGCAAAGTCGAACATTCGGAGAAGTTTTTCTCTGAATGCGTCGAGACAATGGAGAAGTAAACCGATCTTGCGCAGTTTGTGTATGTAGTTCTCACACTTTATGTACGGATGTCGTGTGTCGCGTTGCCGAACTTTGGCCCTTCCACATACACGAAGAACACACGACTAAAATGCGAACAACACGAATGTCGTGTGGAAATTCTTTCGGACATTTCGCAACACATGCAAAGTTTTTGTACATATTTCGAGAATAACGAACGTCGTGCGACATTCATGCTCCATTCGAACATAATGTCGCGCGAGTATCTTGCGACCGGCAATCCGACAAACACTTGGAATGCATGGGCAGTATATAAATGCCTTGGATGCATTAAAATATATTGCCAACATAAATTCTCGCTCAGAGGTCAGTGACAGAAGAGAGACCAGCAAAATCTAAAACCTGTCCTGACTAGCAATGCATGTATGAAAAGGATGCTTTTGATATTGAAGAGGATGCGAATAACGAACGTCTTGCGACATTCCTATATATGATTATCTTGCGACCGACGTAAAATGCTCGAGTTTGCTTCTCTGGTGAAGTCACCTGTTCTAAAGAAGTACGCGAACAGTTCAAGAATAGGTCGAGGAGCGACATCTCCTGTTATCCATTTCATAACCATTTGAATACAAAATACATTCGACTTTTTTTTCAGAAATAAGAAGAGACAGACGGACAGACAGACAGAAAAAAATACAGTTTCTCACCAGACGCCGATATTGGATTCAAATAACAGAAAGCCACGAGGACAAAAATTATCCAGTACTTCATCATGGCTATCTGGAAAGTACCAGGGATCTTCAGTACGAGAGAGATCAGCCGTGTGTGGTAATGCGACCTGTCTGTCCTTGCCAGCGGGCGGTGATTTAAAACGTTCAGCTTCATCAGCTGACGTCACGCCGTGCACGGCATGCAGTGGTGATACTTCACTCACTTAGAAAAGAAACAGGCTGAGTTCCTGTGGCCCTGATCTATATGAACCTGTTTTAAAATCATTTACTTACAAACACTGCCAGCTGCAAATCGTTGAAGGATGCACACACGTGCATAAATATTTATTTTTATGTAGACAGATGAAATAACCTACGGCAATTTGTTAACCCCCCCCCTACAATCACACACACACATATATATATATATATATATATATATATATATACAATTCAAAGATAAAAATATTTTCTCAGGACTCGCCATTATCTATTATTTTATGATTGTTTTCTATATCCACGCTGAGAAGTGATTTGTTGGTCTGGCCTGTTTATATACGAGCTGGTCTGACTTATTACAAGGCCCGGCGTTACATATTCATACACACCTGTCTGGGCGCTAAATAGCTACCACCCACAGGTCGAGTTAAATCTCCTTCCAGTGTCACTCATCCCGACCTGCCGATGCCAAAGATTTGTATTTACTCTAACACCAAATGAATGCACCCACCAAAAAAAAGTTAATATACCCATTGTAAAATAATTCAAAATTTGAAAAAATAATCACATAGTCATTTCACATTAAAAAATCCGTCTGAGATATATTACTAAGCCGAAACGCTGCATGCCTAGGCTAAATTAATTTGACAATATTAACGAATTTAGCAAGAGGAGCAGGATTCTCCCTGATTTAAGGAATTTTCAGAAATTTCCAAACTATCACAGAATTTTTAAAATACATCAGGATAACACAAAAACATATAACACATTATCACTGAACCCATGAGAGCGCATCTAGTGCTGACCCCATCTAAGTGTTTTATACGCCTGCTGGTTGGTTTACAGGGAGGGGGTCAGTATAACAGACGTTTTAACAGCACATATACCATGTACAACTAATGACTTTTGCCCTTGATGTCGTTTTTATTTCTGATGCCAGCACACAGCCTTGCCAAAGAGTATAAGCGTGGAAATGTCATGTATTACAGAGACTCTATAAATAAAGGACGAATTGACATACACGAAACAACATGTGGTATACGCGGGCGTAAAGCTCACAGAAAATGATCCCATGCAGTACAAACATAACCTGCCAATCCAATAAAAAGTCCCATCTAATTCCGTCCTGTAACCACAAGTCAGAGTAACAGTGTCAACGAAAAAAGCAATCTGTTGTTGAAACAACCTAAATTTTCCATTAATATACCTGTACTTGTTTCATAAAAACACAATGCATTCTAGTTATCCTGTTCATACATTGAGCAAACACGTTCTAAAGTTTATAAGGGGTATTATATAAAGCTTTGTTTAATATCATACTTTAATATGTGATAAAAAAGTTATGTAATTAAGTGACCAAACGCATGATCCAAATGAAAAAGTTTCCCTGTACTTGTAGAGTGTAAGCACATACTGAGTAAAATAAAATAAAAAATCACTTACAAACATATATGTAACAAAAATTAGAAGGAAGATATAATATGCACCACGGCGCTATAATAAGATAATATAAACTAATATAACATTATAATGATTATATGTCATGAAACATATACCCGCATATAAACGACATCCCTGGTCTGAATTATATATAGACAAAATCAACACTAATCCATGACAAAAACTGAAAACTGACAGAACCCGTGAAAAAATCATTCCAGACGGAACCACACGACAATATTGGATTGTTTATCTTACAGTGATTTCAACTCACATTCAAGATTAATTATGCTGCACTTGAAACTGTACATTCTAAAGACCACTTGATAAGTTTCAAATGTCAATTGAACGGTTGTAGAAAAATGATCAGGTTCCAAAGTAAGGACAGAACACAAGTTTGCGTAATATATTTTTGTTTTCTCTCGAATGACAATGACCCAATCCGTTGCCGGTATACGGCTTTCATGGTGGATATTTCAAGAGAATTGATTCAGGACTGGATCATGACTGGATCAGAGAAAATAAGCTATCCGAGTACACAAAGGACAAAAGATGGGCATGCGGATACGGTTTTATGATGAAAATTGGTCACGGTTTTCGTTGTCTTTTTCCCGTTTGAGTGCATGCTCATAGTTGTCGACAAAGGCATAAAAATGTAAATGGAATTACATGTGGACATCAGCTGCCTAGTTACTTCATTATTTTGTTCATGCAAAAACCCAACCGGCATCAAAATGGCACTTAATTTATAGGCCTACTTATTAAAGTTATGCAGTGTCGTATTCGCGACCTGTACTGAGATATAGCGCCATTTCAGCCATCTGACAATATAATAGTCTCCGACCAGCGTCCGAGTATACCTTATACATCTAGTATGGAGGGCCACCCTATATAACGCTCTATGAGGATACATATAGGCCTATTTTCGTCAATTTGTCAACGCCTCTCGACCAATAGGTACGCTGTCACTGAAAATAAACCAGACCCATCATTAGATGTGTTTGTCTACTTTGGAACACCATCTAACAAGTGCGAGAAAAATTTAGTTTTAACTCGGCTTATTGCTTCATCCACCTGCATGATTGTTGAACTTATGACCGCAAGAAAACTAGCGTATCCGCACGGGTAACTGGACCGCCACACAGCAATAGGCCTGTACTGTTAGCATAGAGATGGATTTAGTTTAGTTTGTGAGCTTACATGTATTATTTTGTGTTAATTCATCACTCGTAGCCTAATGATAAGATTATCGGCTATTTACCAACGTTTTGATGCAATAGGATGGGTGGCTGTTACTGTGCGTTTTTCTCTTTATTTGTGTCACGACTGGTGTACAGACTTACCAGCTTAGTAAAAATAATTCTTCTCGTCATGTACTATAAACAAGGTAAAAACGAAAAATGTCTGACATTTTAATGATAGGCAGTTGAATTATACTTAAATGTATTTAAAATGAATTTCAAAAGTAAAATACCATAATTTAAAAGTAACATTTCCGCATGAAAAATTCAAAGCTGATATGGGAAATGTCTTTTTCACGGAGAATTGTGTTTAAGTTTGAGACTGTTCAATCTATTTTAGCCCATATGGTCCTCACTCCAATCCTTTACAGTTTTGTTAATGCGCCTTCTGCATTGCAATATGGCCATCAGGTGTGAAAGGCACGGTCTATAATTTGGAAGACATGAGCATGTCTGTACAGTTTGGCGAATAAAGCAGCAGGGGTGTTTGAGATATTTTTAAAAAACATGAATCGGGACTTAACCCCGATAACACGGCGAACAGACGTGGACCATTTTGGTAGTCCCCCCTCCTATGCCGGGGGATTATAAAGCATTTGTAAAGTGAGAAAATGCACTGCGGGAAACACGTACACCATGAAACAAGATTCGTTCCCGTTTGGGCGGTAAACTCCATGCCCACTGCAAGCCAAAGATAAATTCAACATGAGTTTACTAACGGCAGGGAAAATACTCACCCTGAGACCAGATACGGACGTAATAGAAAGTCTCATGCACGCAGGAAGGAGCTATCACGATCTCTCGCACGTGTGCTCCGTTGGCGGTGCTAGAGAGGCCCTACGCATTTTCAGTTGCAACTTTCCCATATATTCTAAAGGCGCTTCTGACATTTCAGTTTAGCTGTGAGAGAATCTTCAATACCAACTGATTTGAAAGTGCTTGGTCTTGTGCTCCTTGTTGGTGTATTCAATATCCTCAAGCAAAGTTTTGTTCAAACAAGCTGGTGGTCCCTTTTCATTAACACATTCATGGAAGAGAAAGGCAAGCTCAGTCCCACCTTTCCGTCAGAGGTCGTTTAATCGAAACGAACCTATTCCTGTTTGGGATTGCTAGTCTCAACCGTCAAACTTCAAAATCAAAGGCACGCCCTTCTCTTGAGCCTAAGAGTCCAGCCTGGGTTGGGGTCGACCGTGAAGAATTTCACGGCTCCTCGGCTGATACTCGAACTCACATCAGTGCTCTGCTAGGTCCGGTAAGCTGTAGAAACCGACCACAGAAGCTGGTAAACAGTTTGACGTACGACAATTGTATCACGAGAGTTACTTTTAAAAAATCATATTTTGCAAGTTATAAAAATAGATTCGCATTTTCACCATTGACATAGACTGTTAAACTATCCAATTAATATTCTAATTTTGAATAGCCGGCCACACGTTAAGATACCCCACACACCCTGATCCCGTGAAATTTAACGTTATCCAAATAATTTAAGAGAACAGTAGTTACGGAACAGAAAATCCTCATAATTTATGTTACAAGTGCCTCAAAATTTCTCTTCACGTTGCATATTTAAAAAAAATTCCCAATATGGGAGGGGGACACCTGCACCCCCTCCACATGTACCTATAAAAAAAATTAAGGAAAACTTTGTGAAATAGGTGAAATAAAAAATATTGTTCTATTTTTCATAGACCTAAATGTGATATCGGAATAATAATAATAATGATAATATATATATATATATATATATATATATATATATATATTAGATTTACAAAACAAATATTTTAGAACTCAGTTTTAACTAGAATACGGGTAGTCGACAAGCGACTACGTGTATCCGCCAAAATCAGAGAAGGACGGGTGAAGTGAGGCATTGATTGAGTGGCAAGGGGATATAGAGTTACATGTGTTAAATAGTAGAATGGATCTCTGCTACATAAACATGATTGTAGGTGGCGCCACCTGTTATTTGAACGAGAAACTATCCAAGATATATACACATGCCGAATTTTAGGTGAATTAGTCAAACCACTGCAGAGATATGAGTGATTTTAACCCCAGGCAGATTAACAAATGGACGCTGTGCAAACATGGTTGCAGGTGGCGCCACCTTTTGTTGTGTATGTTATAAAGCTATCCCAGGGCTACATTTGTGTAAAAAATTTTTCCGGATCGGTCAAACGGTTCCTGAGATATATGGATTTATGTGTGGAGTGTTAACGTGAATGTAGGTGGCGCCACCTGTCATAAAATCAAGAAAGCTATCTAGGATGTATACACATGCCGAATTTTAGGTGAATTAGTCAAACCACTGCAGAGATATGAGTGATTTTAACCCCAGGCAGATGAACAAATAGACACTGTGCAAACATGGTTGCAGGTGGCGCCACCTTTTGTTGTGTATGTAATAAAGCTATCCCAGGGCTACATTTGTGTAAAATTTTTTTCCGGATCGGTCAAACGGTTCCCGAGATATATGGGATTATGTGTGGAGCGTTAACGTGAATGTAGGTGGCGCCACCTGTCACAAAATCGAGAAAGCTATCTAGGATGTATATGCATGCCGAATTTTAGGTGAATTAGTCAAACCACTGCAGAGATATGAGTGATTTTAACCCCAGGCAGATGAACAGATGGACACTGTGCAAACATGGTTGCAGGTGGCGCCACCTTTTGTTGTGTATGTTATAAAGCTATCCCAGGGCTACATTTGTGTAAAATTTTTTTCCGGATCGGTCAAACGGTTCCCGAGATATATGGGATTATGTGTGGAGCGTTAACGTGAATGTAGGTGGCGCCACCTGTCACAAAATCGAGAAAGCTATCTAGGATGTATATGCATGCCGAATTTTAGGTGAATTAGTCAAATCACTGCAGAGATATGAGTGATTTTAACCCCAGGCAGATGAACAGATGGACACTGTGCAAACATGGTTGCAGGTGGCGCCACCTTTTGTTGTGTATGTTATAAAGCTTTCCCAGGGCTACATTTGTGTAAAATTTTTTTCCGGATCGGTCAAACGGTTCCCGAGATATATGGGTTTATGTGTGGAAACAGACGCACAAACGGACGCTGGGCAGAGACGAAAGGTCAGAGGTCAAGGTCACTTGGTTAGGCACCAGTTCACATGTGACCCGATAATTTGTGTAAGTTTCGGAAAAATCTGTCCAGTAGTCTCAGAGGAGTTCTCCGGAAACGAACGCGGCGGCGGCGGCGGCGGCGGCGGCGGCGGCGGCGGCGGCGGAACCCGGTCAAAAACATAGTATCCGCAAAACTTCGTTTTGGCGGATACAATAATACATATCAGCCCCACCAACCCAATATTAGCGCCCCCCTGTTCTCGAATTTCTGGATCCGCCACTGTTTATACCACTGATGTATTTAGAAGCCCCTGTGCATCGCGAGGAAAGGAATTCTCAACCCACAATCCCAAGCCAGCAGTGTCGTACTGCTTAGCCCTTCCCGTGTCTTCTTTGGGCAGCAGCCTGTACCTTTGCCAGAGTGTGGACCAAATATACTTTAAAGCAGTCCTCTTTTATATACAAGCTTCATTTCAAGTATGCTTTTTTATTTTTCTCTTGGAATACTGTTTACATGAATAGTGGTAACTCCTTATGCCACATTCTTGTCCTTGTAGTTTTCAGAACTGCATAATTATGTTGACTGGCAGTGCAAGAAGATAAGTATACCTCCCGGTCATCAACACAGTGCTGGTTGGCTTGGGCTCTTAATTGAAGTGATGCGGGATTTTGGATTTTCGACCTATCTGGGAAATAGAATGATATCAGTTTACTACCGAAATGCTACGCCAAATTTTGCGTCTAGAACTGGTTTCTCCCCTACACTTTTGTTGCCCCCCCCCCCCCCCCCGGGAGATCCTGTACCCAGGATTTACGGATAGGGGGTGCCGGTGACCGGGGGGGGGGGGGGGTACAGCATATCCGTCGGCCAAGGAGTGCATATATATATATATATATATATATATATATATATATATATATATATATATATATATATATATATCAGCATACTTAAATACCCTTGAACCATTTAAGACTGAAAGCAAGAGGAAAAGTTTATTGCCTGCGTATGAAAGTTTTCTTAGTATATATCACTGTCTGGAATGTTTTCCCATCTTTATTACATATAAAGTCGGATGGAAGGGTTTTTACATACAAAGTCGGGTGGAAGGGGGGGGGGGGGGTGGCATGGTATACGCCACTGAGATAATGAGACAACGCCCCATGAAGCCGTAAATTACACGGTTGTTGACAAACCTCGACAGCAATGAACCTGGATCCATAAATGGTGTAAGCACTCCGCTCTATCTGGACTCTCTTATCAGTTGTTTACGTATTATGATAACTAATGGTATGCCAATTAATCGATCATATCGATAATTGGTAGTTTTCTTTCATAATCGATTAAATCGATGGCATATTTGCTTAATCGATCATAAACCTTTATATATGCTCATCCATGAAGTCATATTATCCCGATAGTCTCATTCTGTCAGAGATATAAGACCGACGGGGCAATAAAGAGCAAACAGCATTAAAGTTTATTCTTGTGCAATGGACAAGTATCAACATTACCAAGACCTCTTAGCTTGATGTAAAAGTTAGACTGAATTTACTCGGTCAATGTTTCAGGTATAATTCTATACAGCAGATTTCCCTGTTCACGGTTCATAAAATAATTGATTAATAGTCCATCATCGGTCGTTTTCAACTTTCAATCGTCGAAAGTGATTTTAGAACCGATTCCTACCACTAATGATAACTTCCAAAGTTCTACAAAATATGCCAAGAAGATTTCTGAATGGGCAATGAACAGTCTAGACAGTGTCCTGGACAGTGTCCAAACTTCAGACTTAATCGTTCATTGAATTGGGCGCTATACATAGATACTGCATGGCAGATAGGATTCCTGCGAGGTGTGCGTGTGCTAACTGGGTTGGAAAAACATAAACTGTTGCCCTGTTGACGCCATCTACAATTTCTTAATTTTCTTAATATATTTCACATTGTTTCAAGTGGCAGGCTATAAGCCAGGACCATTAGACATGGGAAATTAAAACTTAATATACAGGCCGGTTATGACGAAATCTCTCTTGGAACTTCAAATTTAAACAAACTGTGACAAGAAGCTTCCGTTACGAATTGTGCCTTGATAACGGTAAAAAAATTAACAGTAAACCAGTCTTTTAACAATTAAAGGAAATGAACTGTAGAGGGCACCAACAGTTTTATGCAGTAATCAAATGTCAATAATCACACCATGTTTCTTGAAAAATCAAATTATTTCTACTGAAGAGAATGAAATCTGTAAGAATTATCCTACGTGAGGTTCTTTTCTGAAGTGCATACATACATTCCTATATAGCAAAAGTGAACTTCTTGATAGAGTTACTTGAATTTATTAAAACCTTTTCAATGAGGCTGGGGCAAATGGATTTAACTGTTATGAGTAAACGCAAAATATCTACTTTAAAGTCTTGAACTTCCTGGCCTTATAAGGTCAGCACTTTCTGTTGGTGGCTTGTGTCTTACATCACTTAGACACTATCATGCATGTGTACACACTGATGGCCAGACAGACGCACACCACAAAGACTCTTCACTTTGGCCCAGAATGATCAGTGATCACAAACAAGTATAGTCAAAACTTTTCTTAGAAGAACCATAACATCCAAAACTGGTGTTGTTAAATAGTATAAAGACACAAATACACATGAGTAAATTTTCCACAATTAAGGGTGGACTGAAGACACAATGTGGCACCCATACAATGTTTTATAGAACATAACAACATATCAGACAAAGAGCAAAAAATAATCAAAATACTGGGGCAAATACTAATTGTTGGAAACTTACAGCTGTTTCACTGCCAATCATTTATGTATATATGTGTGTGTGTCGGGGGGGGGGGCATTAGCAGTAACAAATTGTAAACTGGTTAATACACAGAGTACAATGAAAGTACTAAGATACTGGCATATTCAACGTGATAAGCAAATATCCCACAAGATGTTATAGGTAAGAAAGATGAATATGTGATTTATACCAATGGTGATGTTTGTAAGGATATTGCTTAATATCTCCTTTTACATCCAGAATATGTTTACTTTATTTATTATAAATGATAAATTAAATAAATAAATTAGCTGACATGAAACAAAACCCTTTGAGGAATCCTAAGGAATCATAATTATACACACGTAATGTAACTTGTAAGGCCTGCCCTTCAACTCACTAAGGCTATGAAATTAAATCTTTGACTGAATTTAAATTAAAGATATCCATGCAGCTGTACCAGTATACGAGCAGGAGCGGACTCAATGCAACTTTACTTAATACTGGCAGTGCCATAATGAGTATCTTAATCTGAATAACTAATTAAACAAGGGACCCATGGGTCACGGCGCTCAGCTGTTATATATGATAAAAAATATGATTTGGGAAAAAGGCACATGCTGGTTTTGTGTGGTAATAAATATAAGCTTTATTATGAGTTGTTGGTGTTTAGCTTATGTATGATTTTGATAGTATCTTTGGAGACAGGGAAGAGGATTGATTTCATTTATTTTATTAACAAATGGAGTGCTATTGTCACACAGATTTTGACTAGGCCATATAACGTATAAGCAGCACATATAATAAAAGAGTTTAACTATTTATTAAAATCATATGATTTTTTAAAATAAAATATAATTGAAATAATTACTGAAATAATATTATAGAATATATTAATGAATGCATGCATGAATACATTTTGAAAGTATCTGCACTGGTATTCAAATACTTTCATTTTTACCTGAATTCCCATTCTTATGCAATAAAATTTTTTAATGCAGTATATATTCATATTCGTATTCAAATACATTTGCAAAGCATTCGCACCATGTCTAGTATTTATTCAGTTTTAGCCAAACAATGATGTTGAGAATCCAGAATATAAACAAGGGACCCATGGGTCACGGCGCTCAGCTGATCGTGATTGGACCATAAATGTTTCTCCACTGTGATACTATATCGAGTCGATAAAGCTTATGAATATCATGGACATGTTGGGCTATTATAAAGAAATGTAATGTAATATGTGAGTAAATGATAAATGAAATAACCTGACTGATGGATTAATAGAGTCAAATATAGTGGTTTATTTTTTATTTATTTAGGAGGGGTTGAAAATTGTGATATATTTGAGCAAATATGAATGCAATGACAGCAGTAATAAGCAGTAGTAGAATGATGATAAGGCTATTATTTGAAGGATCTAAAGTGTATGGTAGTCTGCAAGCTTTCAATTTGACAGATATGATGTTATGATTAACTATGCTGATGAAGTGATTTATGAATCTGTGACTGTATGACACAATATCTCTTTAGTCTTGACAAGGTACATTATTGTGATGCCCACTATGTCTACATATTACACAATATTGACATAATTTCTGGCATGTACATAGGTACCTATGGACGAATAGTTATACAAAATATTAAAGTATGAATATATCTGTTTCATCTTGTTCTTGCTTACTGAGGCTGACTTTGGGATGGGGTTCGGAGAAGGGAAAAGTGAGGGCAGCACGAAGGTGGATGTAGAAATATTCTATTGTAATGTTTTTCATTGATATAAGAATATGAAAAGCTAAGAGGAAAGGGGCCCTCCTACTTGGTTATAGTAAAGTTCTAAATATATGATTGCAAACTAATACTCTGACAAGACTGTCATGAAGAAAAACAGTAAAAGTTTTGAGATACTGTAATGCATATGAAAATTTACAGATGGACAGGCAAGTGGACAGAATGGACTAATACCTTTATTTCACTTTCAAGGGAATAATGCATTTAAGTTTATATATAAGCCTATTTTTTTTAAGCATATCCACTTTTTCCATTAAGAAGTTTTTATCTGAATCATTTTTTTTATTTACAGTTTTTATAAATTTTTAATAAAAAAACCTGAAAATATAAGTTAAAACATTAGAATTGTTGCAAAAGTTGCAATCATTATATATACAGAGTAAAAAACTGAAACTATAAGTTAAAATATTAGAATTGTTGCAAAAGTTGCAATCATCATATATCCAGATTGGGTCATATTATGCATACACATATATTTTATTATTTTTAAATCATAAATGCTTAAACTGAATTTAAAAGAAAATAATGCCACAACATGGCATCAACAAGAATATTCCTTGAATCACTATTAAAAAGTTTTGCACATTGGAGTTTTCAGTACCTGCTTAATTTTATTCACCAAAATAAAATAAAAGATTCAGTAAATTTGATAAAATAAAACATCTTTTCAAATAAAGTATACACACTGTTGGTTGAATGAGAAACAAACAATATCATTGTGCTAATTACTATCCCAGTTTTAATTTATTACTGAAATTAATAGTCAATTTCACACCTGGTGAAGTTTTTACTCCTCTGAAGTAAGGAATTACTTATCTCATGAACATCCACACTTTCATAGCAATACACCACTTTGTGGACACAATTAAATGTACACTTTAATCATTGTAACCCTCGTGGTACAATACAAAATCTAAAATGTAGCATAGCCTAGAATAAGAATGAATCACATACAGAAAATAATAACATTCATCTAGTTTATGCACCATCTGGGCGGGGGGGGGGGGGGGGGGGGGGCAGAAGGGAGTGCAGAGCAGAGGGGAAGCCTGCTGGTAGTGGCCAAGCTGACCCAAGGCAAGCTGCCTGGGGTGGGTTACATAATGCAAGTGAAGGCTGTACTACTAGGTGGGCTAGATGTAAACAACACTTGACATGGTGTATGAAAACATGAATAAAAGCTATTCTTTCCAATCAATTTCTTTGAAATTTCAGATTTTAAAAGATTAAATCCTTATGTATATATGCTGTGAAAATTAAATCAACAGTGCCAAAGTTGGACAAAATTTAAGGTATTGAATTTTTATTTATGTTAATAACTTGCAAAATTTGCAAAATTCAGATCTAATTTTGGGTAAACAATTGAATCTTGATTAAATAAAGTTATATTCCTGAAAAAAAGTCTCTAGGTTCAGCAATTCTCATGTGAGTAAATATATTTCCTGATTTTTTAAAAAATTGCATTATGTTTTGGCCCATAACTTCAAAATAATACCCAATACTAACCTAATTTTTGGTATGTTCATAGAAAATGTATAAAAGAATGTGAATACTAAATACGATCAAAAACAGATCAGTGGTTTTGATATTAGGCAGCCTTGAAGTGTAACAATGGCTTTTTTTATGGAAAACAGAGTTTTTTTCCTTAATATCTCGAAGGAACAAAGTCCTAATGACCCAATTTTCGGTATGGTAGGAAATTTTGGGGACATCTAAAATTATGTCAACAGCCTGGGGAGCATAGGGATGTGCACTGAATGACCTACAGTCATCAAAGTGGACTGCTTGACAATGTAAGGGAATACAACAAGAGCTTTCAAAAAAATTCAATAACTAGCCTAGTTTTGCAGCTTTTATTTTCAAATTTCAGATTTTAACAGATTAAATCCTTATGTATACATGGTGTGAAATTAAATCCACAGTACTTACAGGAAAAAAACGTGCCGTGGCCAAAGTTGGGCAAAATTTAAGGTACCAATTTTATATTTTTGCCAATATTTAAAAAAATTTAACAAATTTTGATCTAATTTTTGGTATACAATTAAATTTTGATCAATTAAAGTTGTATTACTGGAAAAAAGTCCCTACCTTTAACACTTTTGGTCTTAAGTGACCAAATATCTTCCTGATTTTTTTACAAAGTCCATTATGTTTGGGCCCATAACTTTTTTAAATTATATAATACTGACTTAATATCTGGCATGTACATAGGAACTATATAGAGGAATATTTATGGTAAATATGAAGAAAACCAGATGAGTGGTTTTGATATTAGGCAGTCCTGAAGTGTGAAAATAGATTTTTAATAAAAAATTGAGGTTTTTCCTCAATATCTCAGGAGAACGAAGTCCTATTGACCCAATTTTTGGCATGGTAGGAGATTATGGGGACATCTAACTGTATGCCGAAATTCAGATTTGTAGGTCCAACGGTGTCGAAACGTGCCAGT
Source organism: Sipunculus nudus (assembly GCA_026874595.1). Taxonomy (NCBI): domain Eukaryota; kingdom Metazoa; phylum Annelida; class Sipuncula; order Golfingiida; family Sipunculidae; genus Sipunculus; species Sipunculus nudus. The sequence continues at coordinate 53,748,131 of CM049312.1, forward strand.
CTTACGGACGGACATCCAGACGGACAGACAGACGGACGGACGACGGACAATGGACCATGACTATAGCTCAGATGACTTATAGTCAGCTGAGCTAAAAATTCACAAATTTAAATAATGATCATAAGTACCTGGTTTTATGGCTTTTATTTATATTAAAAAAAATTAATGTAATATATTCACTTTGGACTACTTTCACATCAATCTACACACTAAACACAGTAGGAATCTAGATAAATATTATCAACTGCATCTTTGTCTATCATTAATTTCTTTCATATGATCCCTAATGATTAGTAATGAATAATATGATTTATTTTTTTATCATTAAAATTTAACTGAAAAATACCATAGGTGACTGCTTGGTGTTATTTGGAATAACATTGACATGGACATTCTATCCATCCATACAAGATTCTTACATCATCAGTAACTGCAAAATAATTTCCTGTTACTAATCAACTAACAAATTCCTTTTCTATTAATTTTTCTTTAATTTGTTATTAAAAATCAATAAAAAATTATTAATTTATTGTTTATTTTTATTATGTTTTTCAAAACAACTACTAGATGAGTTGGGTTGGACACCTGGATCAACTGTGGCTGGGCATTAGCTGCCTGGCTGCCCCAATGTATGCTTCGCTCAAGCGTGCATAATCTGATGAGAGGTCAACGAGGTCAACATACAGGTGACTCAAGAGGGGCTGTATTAAGCCTGGGTCTGACATGGTCTCATAAAAACATTAATAAAAGCTACAATATTTGGCCAATTTCTTTCAGCTTTCTGAACTACAAAGATGAAATCCTTATGTGTGCATGATATGAAAATTATATCAACAGTGCTCTCAGGAAACAAACGTGCCATGGTCAACGTTGGGCAAAATTTAAGGTACTAATTTTATATTTATACTAATAACTTATAAAATTTGAAAAATTCAGAACTAATTTTTGGTATTCAATTGAATCTTGATTAAATAATGTTACATCCCTGACAAAAAATCTCTAGCTTCAGCAATCCTCTCGTTAAGGGAGTAAATATATTTCTTGATTTTTTAAAAAGTGCATTATGTTTGGGCCCATAACTTAAAACAATTACGCAATACTGACATCATTTCTGGCATGTGCATAGCGAATGTTTAGAAAAATATGTATATTATATATGATCAAAGTCAGATCAGTGGTTTTGATATTAGGCAGTCTTACAGTGTAACAATGGGTTTTTAATGGAAAAATGAAGTCTTTCCTTAATATTTTGAAGGAATTAAGTCCTACTGATCAAATTCTTGGCATGGTGGGGGATTTTGGAGACATCTAACTGTATGCCAAATTTAAGGAACTTAGAGCTGAAGCTGGGGAGCTGAGCTCTAGCAAACTGCATAACACTAGCTTGATGTAAACAATGTGTGACATGGTGCTTAAAAACTTGAATAAAATCTACAGTTTTTGATCAACTGGTTTCAAATTTTTGGTGTTAACAGTTGAAATGGAAACAAAAACATGCTTTGATAATTAAATCCTCAGCAGTTACAGAGAAAAAACGTGCCATGGTCAAACTTGGGCAAAATTTAAGGTACCATTTTTATATTTTTGTCAATATTTAAAAAAAAAAATTAACAGATTTTGATCTAATTTTTGGTATACAATTAAATTTTGATCAATTAAAGTTGTATTACTGAAAAAAAGTCCCTACCTTTAACACTTTTGGTCTTAAGTGACCAAATATCTTTCCTGATTTTTTTACAAAGTCCATTATGTTTGGGCCCATAACTTTTTTAAATTAAATAAAACTGACTTAATTTCTGGCATGTACATAGGAACTATATAGAGAAATATTTATGGTAAATATGAAATGAACCAGATGAGTGGTTTTGATATTAGGCAGTCCTGAAGTGTGAAAATAGATTTCTAATAAAAAAATGGAGGTTTTTCCTTAATATCTCGAAGGAACAAAGTCCTATTGACCCAATTTTCAGCATGGTAAGAGATTTTGGGGACATCTAACTGTACGCTGAATTTCAGATTCCTAGGTCCAACGGTGTCGAAATGTGCCAGTCTTACAGACGGATGGACAGACGGACGGACAGACGGACGGATGAGGGACAATGGACCACGACTATAGCTCAGATGACTTATAGTCAGCTGAGCTAAAAATGAGATCAAATTAACCTATTATAAGGTGTACATCGAGACTCTGCCTCCAGGCCAGAAATGCTAATTAAATACTGAAATATACATGGGTCACAACATTTAAAAAAACATGTATATAAAGACAACTAGAAACAGGATTCCTGAGGCTAATGATTTAACCACTGGAATGATTCAACATCTCAAACATGGAAATATATATATATATATATATATATATATATATATATATATATATATATATAATATATATATAAAGAACATAAAATTTATGTATAAACCTATACCTTGTAAAATGTAAAATAAAACATAACAAATATAGTGAATGTATAAATCTGAACCAGGTTAGATGAAACATAACAAACATAAAGTTTAGGTATTAAGCAACAGCTTATGTGGTTCAGGGGTAGAGCGCAGGGCTCAAAGCCAGGAGATCATGGGTTTGAACCTCGCTCATTTTATTTTGTAATTGAAGCATTTTCATGTTTCTGTCGGCGTATGTGCCTGAAAATCACCACAGAAGCGATTTATATGCACAGGGTCTGCTTGAACTCAAGAATTTGGGGTAAAATGACACCACTCCATCTTTCTGTGGAAGTCCTGCTAGATCCACTGTACCAAATATACATCTACCAGTTCACGCATATATATATGTGTACATGGAAACACATCTATTTTTCCATGCATTTATGCACATACACATATACATGCACATGGAAAAACACAGCTTTAACCTGACCCTGGTAAGATAAAACATGTAGTCAAACTAAAGTGTACACTCAATCATTGAACACTCTTGAACGTTCAGCTCTCATGCAGGTCTGGTCCATTGTTTTGTTTCCAGAACAAGCCCAGCAGGACAGAGCCGATGATGATGGTGGACCACAAGATGAAGTTATTGGTGGAGAACACCAGCAACGAGGTTTGATGGATGGAATTACTGCTGTACACGACACGGCCATTCAATGGTTGTCTCGGTCGTGAGTTTTCACGTACTGTTCTCCCTTCCTTCTTCAGTGCTGAACGGATTTCTTCCATCTGCAAATTCATTGTGAATTGAAGAGATTAAACAAATTTCTAATGAACCAATAAATTAATACTGGTATTATTTATTTAGATATTAATTAGGCCTTTAAATATATTCTTAATTAATTTAAACAAACAGTCCTACTTTTGTGTCTTAGCATTCAAACATTTCACCTGATAAGTTCCACAGCTGTGGTCATTTTACAATCATATAGACTTGCACCATATGGTTATACAGAGAAATTTGGCATAAACCCTGTCTTGGTATTTCGAAATTATCCATTGTAGAGTGTTGTAATGATAACATATTATTAAGATCTGGGTCAAAGATTAGCTAAGGAGTACCCAAGTCTGAAATTTACTACCCTTTCAGTCCTACATTGATTACTTTAGCAGTAACAAACTATATTTAAAAATACGATACATACTGCAATACTTCTTTCATAATACAATCCATGATACAATACACATATAATAGTAGCAGAGTTCACATTCTACGTCACTGATTGCTCTTCTTTGTAAAGTTCTCAAAGCCATTGCCGCTGCACTAAAAGGATAATAGATATTGAAAAATACACTTCAATTGCTTTGATTCTGTAGCAATCAGCCAATCAGATGTTGATTAACTGATTCCAGGCCAATGATATTTTGCGTTACAAGAACTGGGTTGCTGACTGTCACTGAATGTTGGAGGTAGCAACTCAGAAGTAGGAATCTCTTTTGGATGGTCATATATTGCTAATATATGGAAACAGGGCATCTAATGATACTGATACAATATTTGATTTTGTAATGCAATGTATTGTTGCCCTGATCAACTGTTGCATGCTTGTTGATCACACAGATGCATCAGTGTAAATTATAAATGCCACTTTATTCAAAACTGTGGAATCAATCATGCATGCCATGATACATGTACTTCAAAATAATTTTCTTTTGTTGTGGCAGTGGTCATAAACAGATTATGCCTTTGACCCTGATCAATATATTTTATTTATCATATATATACTCTCCTTATAATCTCCTTATTAAGAATATTTTTTTTTCATATATTAAGAATAGACAAGTAACAACACAGATAACTAACAACAGTAATGCAAACGATATGTATCTTTACTGTCAAAATCACATTTCAACCTGTCCCACCTGGGAAGTGGAGATTTCTATTTGTTCCTGGAAGACTGTCCATACAACTCCCTCTGAGCAGGGAGGAGCCGTTAAACTGCCCTCGTAACGGTAATAATTGTTCAGGTTGGCTGGAAGCATGGACATTAAGGGCTCTGGTCTCATTGCCACTCTCTCACCTGGTGTAATTTAAAGGAAATATTAATTTAAATGTTAAAAAAATTATGCAAAAAGTATTTTAAACCTGCATATTCAAAACATTTCAGATACTGTTTACAGAAACAAATACAAGAGACTAACAAGTGACCCAGGGGTCATGATGCTCAGCTGACAAGGAAGACATTGACAAAAGGAATTTTATCATCTGAATGCCAAATTTTGTAGGTGGTATCCCTATTCAACTGAAGCATAGCTCGAAGGATATGAGTAACAGAGACCTAATTTCAGGTTTCCAAGGAGAATTTTCATGGATCTCCCTGGATGTCAAGCAAAAAGATTCTAGGTCCAGGGGTTATGATTTGCTTGTTGACAACGGACAGACAGACAGAAAGACAGATGGAAGATGGACAAAGAGTGATTGCTATAGCTCAGATGTCTTTCAGTCAGCTGATCTTAAAACACACACAGCAGTTATGAGGGCTTATATTGCAATCAATATTTGCATCATGCATCTTGAAGCAATCTAAACATCAATTCTTCACACTGGAACTCATTCAAACCATAATGCTTATCTTAACTACCGTTGATGAAACAGGAGTGGGCAAACTATCACACTGAAAGAAAATTGTGAACACTCTGGCTACTCACCTCGCTTTTTGACACTGGGTAGCAGAGATATCAGCTGGTTGAAGCGAGTGTGGTTCATGTGGCCAATCTGGATTGAAATATACACATTAAATAAAGTTTCTTTTCATTACTTTCTGCTATCAAGTGTAGGTTCAGAAACTGAAGCTATAAGCTGGTTTATCCATGTTAATTGCATGCTACAGGTATGGTTTATCTGGTCATACTGATTTGAATTCAGAATTATTTATCTAATTTATTTATATTTAAACTTTGTGGGTTCTAATTGTTCAAATATTTTGAAAAATGTAACAATAAGAAATAAATTTACAGTTGCAAAATAACTGTATTGCCTTCATAAGGATATAACATATATGTTTAACATGCAAAATTAATGTATCTGCGGAAACAGATTTTTGTGATTACTATGTTTTCACGGGGATTCAGCCACTGCTTTCGAACAAGTGACCCATGGGTCATGACGCTCAGCTGCCAAGCATGACCTGCGACATCATGGGCTGTGATTCACAACTAGTAAAATTGTTGCAGAACCTAAATGCCAATTTTGTTTAAACTTTCTACATTGCCATAAATTCTTATCATATATGTCTGGTTAAAACATAGTGAACTAGATATTTCTTGGCACTGCAGGTGCCAGAGTATCCCCAGACATAGTAGGCCCCCCACCCCCCTTTAAGAATAGGCCCCCATTTTTAGCAGCATATACTGACACTTGGCAAGCAATTATTGTTTCTTCCATCTATCAATCCACAATCTTTTTGAAGATGTTGGTCCTGTGACCTTGACCTTTGACATCATGACCCAAAAATCGATTGGGGTCTTGCTTTTTCAATGGGACATATATAAGTCAAGTTTGAAATCTATACATCAATAAAAGCAGGAATTATCATCCAGAAACTAATTTGATGGCTCCTTTGGCCTTGACCTTTGACCTTGTGACCCCAGAATTGATATTGATCATCCACTTTTATATATAAATCAATAGAGGTCTAGATTTATTGATGGGCCATATATAAGTCAGGTTTGAAATCCATATATTAATCCAAGCTTGCATTATCATCTCAGGAACTAATTTTTGGACATATGGCTCCTGTGACTTTCACCTTTGACCTTGTGACCTCACAATTGACAGGCGTCTTCCTCTATTGGCAGGGGAACTGTATGTGCAAGATGAAATGTCTGAGATGAAATGTTTGGCTGAAAATGCATCCACATCTTTATGAAGATGTGTCCTGTGACCTTGACCTTTGACCTCATGATCCCAAAATCAATTCGGTTCTTGCTTTTCCAATGGGACATATACAAGTCAAGTTTGAAATCCATACATCAATAAAAGCGAGCATTATCATCCAGAAACTAATTTTTGGACAGATGGCTCCTGTGACCTTCACCTTTGACCTTGTGACCTCAAATTTGATGGGGGTCTTCCACTCTTGGCAGGTGATCTATATGTGCAAGATGAAATGTCTGAGATGAATTGTTTGGCTGAAAATGCATCCACAATCTTTTTAAAGATGTGTCCTGTGACCTTGACCTTTGACCTCATGACCCCAAAATCAATTCGGGTCTTGCTTTTCCAATGGGTCATATACAAGTCAAGTTTGAAATCCATACATCAATAAAAGCAGGAATTATCATCCAGAAACTAATTTTTGGACAGATGGCTCCTGTGACCTTCACCTTTGACCTTGTGACCTCAAAATTGATAGGGGTCTTCCTCTATTGGCAGATGAACTATATGTGCAAGATGAAAGGTCTGAGATGAAAGGTTTGGCTGAAAATGCATCCACAATCTTTTTAAAGATGTGTCCTGTGACCTTGACCTTTGACCTCATGACCCCAAAATCAATTTGAGTCTTGCTTTTTCAATGGGACATATATAAGTCAAGTTTGAAATCAATACATCAATAAAAGCAGGAATTATCATCCAGAAACTAATTTTTTTACATATAGCTCCTGTGGCCTTGACCTTTGTTCTTGTGACCCCAAAATTGATATGGATCATCCACTATTGGCAAGTGAGCTATATATTTAAGATGGAAGACCTTGAAAGTTTGGCTTAAAATGCATCCACAGTATCTTGTAAGATCTTGTAAGTCCAGTGACCTTGATCTTAGACCTCATGACCCTAGAACCTATAGGGTTCTTACTTTAGTAGTGGGCCATACATAAGTCACGTTTGAAATCCATATGGCTATCAACACTGGAGATATCATAAGAGGTGTGTGATTTTCACCAAATATGGACACATTAAAGGTCAAGGCCACTCTCATGGTAAAGGTCATGACCCAAATGTAAACAGACCTCATCCCATAGCCCATCTCTCTACATGTGCATAATATGAAAGAAATCTGTCCATTAGTTTTTTGACTTATAATGCTTACAGTACTGTCAAGTGGCAATTATGGGGGTATTAAAAGGCGTAAAAACAAGAAAAGGATAATAGGTGGCGCCACCAGTTTCCGGTATATCACAAGGCTATCCTAGATCTTCGGTCACCTCAATTTTTAGACCAGTCCATGCAAGCTTACTTGAGATATTTAAGAATTTGTGTTATTTTCAACAATAATGGACCTATTCAAGGTCAAGGTCATTCTCCTAGCATAGGTCATGACCCCATTTTGAATAGGCTTCTTCCCCTTACCTTTATCTATACAAATGTAAAGTTTGAAAAAAATCAGTGAAATATTTTTTGAGTTTTCCCACTCACAAGGTTTTTCTGCGGCACAATGATGGTCTGAGGCAAAATGTATGGTTGTTGAGCTATCAGGAACTAATCCCACAGCTTGCTCGATACCTGTCATTCTCAAAAGGAATACCACAAAGGCCACACTTAAGATCAAAATATAGCAAAAGATCAAGGAAATCCATGCAAGAATTATTGTGAAACAGGGCTTCCATATTAATTTTTATTCAATACAAGTCAACTGTACTGAGCTTTCATAAATGATGGTCATATTTATTAAGAAATCTTTGACCCAATGCAAGATATCATTAATATACATCCCACTGCATTCACTTTAATAGTTCTTGAGATAATATGTTCTAAAGGAATTTAAAGATGGCTTCCTGGTGGCCATATTGGATTTCTGACAGGTCGGAAATTGAACAACAAACATCCTCTAAAAGGGACCAAACATCATAAACAAATCACAGAAACTGCCCTGGCAAAAGGATTTCTGAAATGGCTACCTGGCAGACATAATGGTTTTCTGACAAGTCTGACATTTGATATCACACATCCTCCAATAAGACACTAAACTTGTAGCAATTGCTTCAAAGAATGTAACAGTTATGAATGTCAAAAAACAATTCAAAAGGCATGATCAGGTTGGAGAGCTCTCATATCAGATTTATGAACATGCAAATGTAAAAAGTGCAAGTCCAATTTGTTTTAATTATCAGCTTATTATTCAATGGGGTCAGCAGGGTAGGTAAACTGCAAAACCTAAAAGAAAAGAAATGCAGAAAGCATCACTTAGAGTCTTGTAATCAAATAAAGCCATCCTAAATCCAGGTAAAGACCCACATATTATCAGAACAAACACTTGCTGGTATATCTGATGATTTGTATAATAATATTCAGATATCTAGAAAACTAAGTTTATTGCTATGATTCCATGATATAAACTGCAAAATGTTCCCATCATTTTATAAATCAGTAGCTAAACCTTAACACTTAACTCTCATAGTCTTAATGCCTGGCCAAAGCATTCCAGCAACAGTGTTTTTGTTATGCACTAATGATATATCCTTATCACTCCATGAGCTGATACAAAAGGGAGTCATATATCACAAGTGTCACTAACAATTATGGGCTCATAGTGACATGTACCAGTTGTGAGTGCCATGGTTATATATACAAGAAAACAAGAAAAATAGAGATGGTCTACAAAATAAGTTATTGTGAACATCCCTGACCTATGACCTTGGCCTTTTGCCCACATATCAACTGGATTCTTTCTAAATGATGGGTAACTACTTACCACTTACATCTGGCCGGGTGTAATTACTTGGCAACCAATGAGTGAATAACTTAAACCTGCAACCTTTAACCTACTGACCAGCTGACCTCAAAATCAATAAGTTATTTCTTCATGCAAAAAGACCCATAAATATGAAGTTTGAATCAAATTCAGTGATGCATAGATGTGGCATATGTGAAAGACTGAAAGGTTTGGGTTGAACAGTTTCACTTGAAATATGTTCACAAGCATTTAGAACAATATTGTGACCTTGACCTTTGACCTTTTGAACTCAACATCAATAGGCTTCTTCTCCTATTGGTAGGCAAGCCATATATGACAGATGGAAAGTATAGATTGAAAAGTTTGCCTTAAAATGACTCCACGCAAGAAGAGGATGCTGTGAACTTGACCTTTGACCTCAAAATCAACAGGTCTTTTCCCCTGTTGGCAGAGAAGCGATATCAGTGCTGAAAGGTTTGGAATGAAAGGTCTAGCTTGAAATGTGTCCACAACCTTTTCAAAGAAGTGGATCCTGTGACCCTGACTTTTGACCTTGTGACCTCAACATCTATAGGATTCTTCTCCCACTTAGTAGGTGAGCTATATGTGAAAGATCAAAGAATTGGGATGAAAGGTTTGGCTTAAAATGCATCCTGAGGCTTTTCAAAGAAGTTGGTTCTGTGACCTTGACCTTTGGCCTTGTGACCTCAAAATAATTATGGTTCTTCCCCTGTTAGTAGGTGAGCTGTATGTGAAAGATGGAAGGTTTTGGATGAAAATTTTGGCTAAAAGAAGTATTTCTGGGGGGTGCAAACACACCCCATAACTTCGAGAATATAGGTCACAGTGACCTAATTTCAGGTTTGCAAGGAGATCTTTTTAGAACCTCTAAGACTGCATAGGGTTCATGCCCTTAGCCCCTACGGTTATGATTTGTGCCCTGCTAATGGACGGACGGCCGGCCGGACGGACAGATGGAAGGACGCCGGACAAAGACCCATCGCTATAGCCCAGCATGACTGAAAGTCAGCTGAGCTAAAAACTCCTCTGAGACCCTTGGACTGGTCTTTCTGGCCCTGGCATAATTGTTTGCACACCTATGTAATGTGTTTAACAAAGACAGGTAGTGCCAACTGCACTCTTTTTGTGCAGTATGAAACTGGGTGTCTTATTGACATTTCCCAGGAGTGGTTAGATGTACTGAGCTGAAATTTTGCAAGCCAATAGATCTTGGATCTTTCCATCTAGAACTTGAGACTGGTGAAGCCACCCATAATGATTTTTTGGGGGTGTCCATCCATAAGTTTGCAATCTGTTCATCATAGCGATTGGTTCAATGTATTTGGCTGAAATTGTGCATGTCAATTGAGCTTGGATACCTCCATCTTGTACTTAACACTGGTGGCGCTATCTGCAATGTTTTTTGCGAAGCATCTATATGTAGGTTTGCTTTTGGGAAAACTGGTTCAATGTATTGGTCTGAAATTTGGCAGGTCTATTCATCTTGGAGAGTAATCTCATAGAATAGACCAGTGATGGCGTCCACCTACCTTTTTTGTTTTGTTCAATACATTGTTACTCTTTTCTCAGGAGCGGGTTGTTGGTAATGGGCCTGAAATTGTGCATGTCCATAGATCTTGGATACCTCCATGTTGTACTTTAACTGGTGGCACCATCTGCAACATTTTTTGCGTGGCACCCATCCATGCATTTGCTTTGTGTGAAAATTGCTCATATCTCAGGAGTGGTACAATTTACTGGTCTGAAATTAGGCATGTCCATCCGTCTTGAAGAATTTTGTCATAGACCAGACAGGTGGCGCAGCCTACCTACCCCTTTTCATAGAATACATTGATGCCCTTTCCTTAGGATTTTTTTTGCTTAATTGTCCTGAAATTGTGCATGTCCATAGATCTTGGATACCTTTATCTCATATTCAAGACTGGTGGTGCCATCTGCAATTGTTTTTGCATGATGTCCATCTGTCTGTTTGCTGTGGGTGAAAATTGCTCATATCTCAGGAGTGGATGGATGTATCAGTCTGAAATTTTGCATGTGTATCTGCCTTGGACAGTTTTGCTGTAGAGCAGACAGGTGGCACCACCTGCTGTTCCCTTTTTACAGAATACATTGATGCACTTGGAGAGTAGTGGTTTGTTGTCTCAGCCTGAAATTTTGCATGGTGTATCCATCTGTAGATTTGTTTTTTTTTTGTAAAACTTGCAAATTTGGGGTAATGTCATGTCAGGAACTTTCAATGCCTTACTTTACCCATGCCTCTGTGACTTGGTGGATACATTTAGTCACTTGTCAACTTCCTTTTTTCTAGTTTCCTTATGATACTTCAATGAAATTTACACATTACAGATACATGTATTCTGAAGTCACCACATCTTTCAAGAAACCCTGTTTTAACAATCCTCTTTGGGAGCTATTTCAATAATTATAAACCAGCCCATATATTATAATATATATATATATATATATATATATATATATATATGTATGTATGTATGTATGTATGTATGTATTCAGGAAATCTAAAATTTAATGCGAGATCTGAATTACAGAAATGCAAAGATTAACTTAGCTTCCAATATGTCTGTCTTGATGTGAAACCACAAAAATTTGTAACCCAAATAATGTCCTTTATTTACAGACATACAAGCAGTTTTTGGCCAAATGAATATCCAAAATACACCTGATAACATTACATAATCTCATTGTTCTATATCTATTTTTTAATCAATCCAGGGGAAAACTGGTCAACCCCTTACCTTGAACATAAAGGCTAGTGTGGCTATTCCAGCTGGGTACTTCACTGCATTTTCTATGGTTTTATATTTCTTGGCAAAATGTACAATGTGCATCTGAAATGAAATACTGTATTTACAGAAAATAACAAAAAAATCTACTGTTGATGGCATAATATATCTATATGAACTGATGTAGTTGGGAGGAGGCTTAGTATGGTTATTGATGGGTTTAAAATAATAAAGCCTACTGACAGTCATGCCAGGGGAAAATAATTATATAAAATACAAGGTACAGCAAAACAAGTTTTTATTCATTATAGATAGTTCTAGATCTGTATCACTAATGCTATTACCATATTATGCACACGCAAACTGTATATGGACAATCATCTTAAAAAAAAACAGAAATTAGCTCCAACAGCATGAATCCAGTTACTTGGCTAAGACTTGGTTATAAGACTTGGCTACTAAAAGAAAGTATGATATTACCTCCATTGGAAAGCTCTGACCATTGAGGGTGTGCTCTGAGCCAAAATTGTCATTTACCCCAAAATGAAAGTGGAACTGTTTAGCCCGGTACACATCTGTCAAGCCTCCATCTGTGACCTCATACTGTCCTGAAATCTCTACCTCAACTGAAATACAAGTACCGATGAACTCTCAAGCATGCCTTTGTGATCTAATAGTGTCAAAAAATCTCTGCTTCCACTTAAACACAAGTAAACTGTTGGATATTCATTTCTAATTGAGTTGCATTAACATGTACTGTGTATAAAAGCAAGGAAATGCCTCATACACACAAGCTCTAAAGCTTGTGTGTATGTCTCATGCTATGACATGTTTATCATTTCCCTGTGCCAGCAAGCACTGTACCTGACTGGAACAGTTAGTACCTCCAGTGCTCTTTAGATGGCACTAACTGACAGAGTCCAATTGTCATCATCCCAAAATGCCCCAGAATGCATTCATTACAGTATTCCTCAAAATAGCATGTCTGATTACAAACAAGAGAAAACAATATAAAAACTTCACACATAAAACATATAATTCCTCTGCAAATAAAACCTGAAATCTGGAAGGCTTACAAAGAATCTGTAATATATCATTCTAATTACATAGTAACCTTCATGTCCATTCAATAAAAATTCTGCCTACGGGCAATGGTCTTATTAATTTATATTAATATTTATAATTAACAATTTCCTGTGGCTCAATGCCTGTGCACAGTTCAGAATTGAAAAATGCAGTTTGACATGATTGATAAATGAACAAGAACACCACAAAGGTGCGTAATACATGTCATGTATCTAGTGACCAATGACCTCATTAAATATGCAGGAATTTTGATAAGAAGGTAATTCAAGTGAGAAACTCGATTAGTAAATATTAGTATATTGAGTTTCATGAAAATCCATAAGATTTTTGGTTATTCACCAAGGTGCCCCCAAAGGGCAGTGATGTTTGACCTCATTAAACATGCGTGGATTTGTTGGAATTCAAACTTAGGCGAGATATTTTATTAATTAACATTTCTGATGAGTTTTTATCAAAATCTTTCATATTCTTCTTAAGTTATCACAGCAACAGCACAAAGCAGTGGATTTTGTAGATAATCAAATTTGGGTGAGATAATATGGTGATAAGTAGTTATGGTGAGTTTGGTGAAAATCAATCAAAGCCCCAGAAAAAGTTATTGAGGCTGCACTAAAAGTTAACGGACAGACAAACAGGGGGTATACAATAATACTCCCAGCATATGACGGGCCTATAAAAATAAATATTAGTGATGTGCCAGTTTATTAATTATATCGATGTTGGATCATTTTCTTTAATAACTTATTAAATTGGTTGCATTTTTGCATAATTAATTGCAAACGATAATGTATGTATATGCCAAAAAGTCATACTAACCAGAAAAACAAGGGACCCATGGGTCACGGCGCTTAGCTGAAGTTTGAAATTTTTGCAAATGCAAAATATTCTTTTATCATGTTTTTCATATATATAAGCATATGAGAATTTAAGAGGAAATGGACCCTCCTACTTGGTAATAGTAAAGTTTTAAATATATGATTGCAAAACTAATACTCTGACAAGACTGTAATGAAGAAAAACACAAAGTTTTGAGATACTGTGATGCATATGAAAAATTTACAGATGGACAGGCAAGTGGACAGAATGGACTAATGCCTTTATTTCACTTTCAAGGGAATAATGCATTTAAATTTATACCAAAACCTTTTTTTTAAGCATATTCACTTTTTCCATTAATGTTTTTATCTTATTTTTTTACAATTTTTATAAATTGATATTAAAAAAAATCTAAAAATATAAGTTGAAATATCAGAATTCTAAGTTGCAATCATTATTTATCCAGAGTGTAGCTCATACTGGGTCATATTATGCATCCACATACAGGTATATTGTCTTATTTTTAAATCACAAATATATAAACTGAATTTAAAAGAAAATGATGACACAACATAGTATCTTCAAGATTATTCCTTGAATCACTATTATAAAGTTTTGTACATTGGAGTTTTCAGTACATGCTTAATTTTATTCACCAAAATAAAAGATTCAGTAAATTTGATAAATAAAAACATCTTTTCAAATAAAGTATACACATTGTTGGTTGAATAAGGAACAAACAATATCATTGTGCTAATTACTGTCTCAGCTATAATTTATTACTGGAATTAATAGTCAATTTCACACCTGGTGAAGTTTTTACTCTTCTGAAGAACATCCACACTTTCATAGCAATACACCACATTGTGGACACAATTAAATGTGCACTTTAATCAGTGTAACCTTGGTGGTACAATACAAAATCTAAAATGTAGCATAGTCTTGAATAAGAATGAATCAAATACAGAAAATAATAACATTCATCTAGTTTATGCACCAGCTAGGGGAGGGGTACGCTCCCGAGGCAGTGGAAATCTTGCGCTTCTAAAGAAGCAACTGATTTTCACGCTGCCAGCTTTGGCCGTTTATGATATATTTAGACACCAGATGGCGGTTCGTTGTCCACTGAAATAAACGTGCGTATAATGTGCCAAGCAGCCAATCAGATGCCAATAAACAAACACTCGACAGGCATCCTGGATCCGCTCATTGCCGCGCTTCAAGCGCCGCTTGATGAGTTTCCGGTCAAATTTAAATTGCTCCCTCTGCATTCTCGCATCATCGACCGATTCCATTATGACATTATGACTGTGTTAGCGTAGCCATGTATCTGTTGTCTGCATAACTGAAACCAGCCAGCGTGGTGTGCACACAGCCTTTATTGTTACGTTTCGTTTGAATTACATCTCACCGGCCGAGCATCCTATGTGCCCAAGGCCCTAAGCAAACCACATCAGGGGCAATTCTCTCTGAGCCTGTGGCCTGTTCAGACGGTTACGCTGGGGGATGAGCTGTCACTCAAAAAGAAATGAATATGATTGGCTCCGTGTACTCCTCGCTTGGCTTTGTCTCCCAGCACAAGGTCTCATCTGATTGGACAAAAATACAGTGCTCCCCCCTGGTGTTGTAATTCAGGATACGAGGTCATAACAAACAGCGCCTTACGATATAGGTAGTAGCCCTATAGGTAAAGCGCTGTGTAAAGAGCGTAGGGGGGGGGGGAGGGCAGGGCAGAGGGGAAGCCTAGTAGTGGCCAAGCTGAGCTAAGGCAAGCTGCCTGGAGAGGGTTACATAACACAAGTGAAGGCTGTACTACTAGGTGGGCTTGATGTAAACAACACTTGACATGGTGTATGAAAACTTGAATAAAAGCTTCTCTTTTCAATCAATTCCTTTGAAATTTCAGATTTTAAAAAGATTAAATCCTTATGTATATATGCGGTGAAAATTAATTCAACAGTGCTTATAGGAAAAAATGTGCCGTAGCCAATGTTGGACAAAATTTAAGGTATTGATTTTTTATTTATGCTAATAACTCAGATCTAATATGGGTAAACAATTGAATATTGATAAAATAAAGTTATATCCCTGAAAAAAAGTCTCAAGCTTCAGCAATTCTCATGTTAATTGAGTAAATATATTTCCTGATTTTTAAAAAATTGCATTATATTTGGGACTTCAAAACAATACAAAATGCTGACCAAATGTTTGGTATGTTCATAGAAAATGTATGGAAGAATATGAATACTAAATATGATCAAAAACAGATCAGTGGTTTTGGTATAAGGGTGCCTTGAAGGGTAACACCGGCTTTTTTTTATGGAAAACATGTTTTTCCTTAATATCTCAAAGGAATTATGTCCTATTGACCCAATTTTCGGTATGGTAAGAGATTTTAGGGTCATCTAACTGTATGCAAAATTTTGGATCTATAGGTCCAATGATTTCGAAACATGCCCTGTTAATGTTCGGACAGCCGGATGGACGGATGGACAATGGACAAAGGACCACGACAATAGCTCAGATGACTTATAGTCAGCTGAGCTAAAATATTTTAATTCAGTCAAAGAAACGACAAAGGGAAAGACAACGAGTAGCAAACAGCATTAAAATGACCCTTTTGCAACAAACAAGGGTAAATCAGCAATTAGCTTGATCTTTCAGCATGATTTGAAAGTTAGACTGAAATTACTTTGTCAATATTAAAGGTATAATTCTACAAAAAGCAAAATTCAAGGTATACTTCTATAAAGCAAATTTCGTGATTATTTTGAAGATGCATAAAATGATCAATAATTAATCAATCATATGTCATTCATTTTCTTTCAACTGTCAAAAATGATTAAACAAACAATTCCAATTATCGATAAATATTTAGCAAAACCATAATCATTTGTACCTGTGTGGCCATTGTTGAAGATTTCCCATGAAGCTTCATTAGGTGTTGAATCATATCCCTTCAGTTCAAACATGGTCAGCCCAGAGTTGAATGAGACCTTTTCTGAATCTATGTCAATCGGTGACTGGCTGGTTCCAGCACACTCTGGGTAGTGATTCTGCCAGGTCGCAGGACCTTTTTATGAATTTTGCAGAAATATATCTCTGTGAACAAGCATATTTGCACAATTTTGATAAATCCTTAATTACTCTACTTGTCTGCAAGTTAAACTGTTCACGTTAGGACAACCTGATGATACTCTGACCCCACTTTAAACATGAAATATTTGAAATTACCCTTCATATACTAATCCAAAATGGTAAAAATCATTTTTTCCCCACAGAAATATTTAATTGTTGTTGATAACAGTATTCATATAAATAAAGATAACATTATTAAAACTCTTGATAAACACCATTGGTAAGATTAACATTTCAATATTATCATTTATCAAGATAGCTAGCCCTCACAGATTTCACCATTGTAACTGTTGAGCTATGTACCGGTAATTTCATACCATTGTGTGCTTCATATCCCCAGGTAGCTGCTAATCCTGAAACAAAAACTCAAAAACTGTAGTAAACGTTTGCATAAATGTTAAACACAAGACCATTTTAACAAAAACTCTTAATTTGATCTTAACTATATACCCTTTATTAGGAGAAAAACTAGAAAAATAGACCTTTTTAATACTAAGTGATCATGTTCCAAGATTTGTAAATACAAACAGGCCTGAATGCTATCCACTAGTGGTCATAGTAATCAGGTGATATATAATATATAAATTGTAGCTCTGAGGAAAAAATAGGCATGTACTGTTAACTGACATTACGGTAAATAATTCAGTGATGCAGATGTAATAAATTCTTCTTCTTTATCATACATTTACTTTAAAATGTCACATATTAAAGCTACTAGAATACAGATTACTACATTTATTTATTCACATAATCAATAATGATTAAATAATCAAGGCCACTGATCATTGTAGGCTTTTTACTAAAGAATTTCAAAATAATGTATATGGTTACTGACAGTCAAAGACAACATATACCAATATAATTTTTACCAGGATCCTAGTTGAAAACTGGTGTATAAAACACAGAAAAATGTGGGTTTTCAACTTCACAGTTGAATCACAGGTTAGGTCTGCTCACTAGATCAAAGGTTGCTTTTATTATCAGAGAAAGGCTCTGCTCCTAAGCTGGAATAAACATACTGCCCTCATTGTGGTAAACAATCCTTAGGATCGAAGCACATATAAGATTTCTTGTATGGTGATCCAGATAACTGACATTGGTATTGACTTGTTATTGTTATTAATTATACAACTCCACTGTGAACAATGAAATGGCCGTTGTTGGTCTTGAACTATCGGGAATGATGATAAGTGTGTCCTAAGGGGGATGGGGGGGGGGGGGGGGAGGGGCATTTCCCATATTTCCAAAAAATCCTGGAACATTTCACATATTCTATGAGCAGGGGTTATTGGAGCACCTATCCGGTACAACAAGTAATATGGTTATATGCTCGTACAATTAATCTTACCTGGCCAAAAGCAGTTCAACAGCAGTAACAACATTTCCCACACCATGCTGTTGACCATGCTCATGACTTGCAGGCCTGAACTTTGACCCACTGTGGGCTACACTCCACTTCTTAGGTAGAGATCTTTCTGGAAGGACAAACCTGGGTTCTTATCAATAACATTACAATTTATACAGTGGTTGGGGTCATATTTTCAAGGCTGAAATTTCACAATATTTCATTTTTAGTGTTTTGCTAGGGTTTCTCTTTTTGCGATCTCACAAGAAATTTATTTTAAGCGTACATTATTACATAATTTTCGGTTTAAAAAATATTATTAAATCCAATTATGGTCTCCATTTATTTAACTGGTTGCAGTAATGAGGAGAGGTTAGCTATTAAATTCAAACATTTACTAAAAACTGAACCCAAGCTTTCAAGGACTGGTCCTAATTCCATGTACACAGCAGGTTTTATCTAAACTGATCTTTCAGTATCAAGATAGGCCAGATGAAAAATGTGGTCATAATATAAATGACGACTTAGCTATGCTGAAGGGGCATCTTATTCCCAAAGTTGCATTTTCACAGTATGCTGATCACAGGTCTTTGATCACACAAATCTTATAAATATAGTAAATTGGCCACAAAAACAGACTTTATGGCCGGAAAACACAGTCATCATGTCCAGCTGCCCATTAGTGACTGCTATCAATCCCATTTACCAGGAACTGAATGAGATTTAGCCAGTGAAGCAAGATTCATGTTGACAGCATTGGGGCTTTTAAAGAAAGCTAAAAAGCAAAAAAAGGAATCCCTAAGAATTTAGTAACTTTTTTGATTTTCATGAGTTTTCAATTACCAGTACAAAACAAAGTAAAAGACATACCTGAAAGTACTGATATACACTGACTGGTCCACTGCTAATTCCTGACTTTCCCAAAAGGTCTGCGATGCTCAGTTCATCTCTAGACCAGGCTTGGAAGTTCTGTTAGAATGCAAAATTCCACGGAATAAACAAACTTGCCTTTACTTACTTCAAGTTTACTACTAGTAAATTCTGGTATATCAGCTTAGCCTACTGACTGATTGATGCAGCGCTGACTGTTTTCAGGACACTCATGCCCCCTGGTGGACAATTAAAACACACACTTTGGCACACTAAACAAGAGATAACATGATTTGCTGTGCCTGTGTGATATCACAATTACCTATTGCAAGATATGCCCTCCCAAGGTATTACCTCAAAGAACCCTACGATGTAATGGCAACAAGGGAAGATGCAGCTCTTGGGTTGACCTAAATATCTAAAAATCCCTAAAATTGTGAATGAAGGCCATGCTAACACCTACCCTCATCTTTTAAATGTACCAGTACGCTATTCAGTACAATTCTGGGGATTATTGGATAATTTGTCTGGGAACAAGCATAATATCCCTACAAGAATGTAGAATATGTTAGTCATTTCATTCCTCTCGTGTAAAATTAAATGTAGCTACAGGCCTGTAACACAAACAACCTCCTTTTGCCTTTTTTGTTTGCATTACAGCCCCTACGATGGAGTGATTACCCTGTGAAGATTGGTCAGATCTGTCCAAAGTGGCTCAGATCACAATATTCCACCTTCAGCAAATGGACTATTATGCATAATACAATTGTGTTGACTCAAATATTGTACTTTAATGTTCTTAACTCTCAGGAATATCAGATAACTGTTACATGCATCAATTCTTGTTTGCAGCCATAAGGCATGCTAGGTAGTCTTAGGTGGGTATATTCTTTGGCAACGTTATTGAGATCTATGAGGGAATCACCTTCTATCCAGCATTTTTAGGGAATTTGCATAAATCCCCCTTTTAAAAAAGCAATCTCTTGTTGCATAAAAATCAGCTTTACCCATCACATTTTGTTTTTGTTATCATCTTTTTTAGTTCATATTCTCTAGTAAACCTTGTATCAGAAATATTAGTCAAGACAGTTCACCCTGAATGCTATTTTCATAACCTGGTGTGGCAACAGGATTAAGTGGCTTAAGTATAATACATCCTCATTTTCAACAGCTATTTCATTATTTTAGGAACATTTGTATGAGTCATGTAGCTGATCCCGTGGTGCTGCTGTATATGTAAACAACAGAATACTTGCATTTGACGCACAGACATACTACACCCGTGCATTATTTGGCCCATTGAGCTCCTGGTGTCCATAAAGTGGCTGGGGTCTGGGTGCATGAGGGGATTATTTCTTAGATCTGTCATGACATCTTCGTATGTTGGTAAAACTTCACCTAACTAGATTTATCTTCTTTAATTTGCATGAGATTCCTGTTTGCGGTTGTGTCAAATAAGAGGGGTAACTCTCCCCATTAAGTGTTAGGACTCCATTCCTGATCTGGCTAAATTCATCACTGGTGGGACTATTCAGCGTTTAGCGGGGACAAGTCTTCTGGACTGATTTGACCACTGGGAGAATGGAATGTGAGACTCTCATGCTGGATGCTGACAGGCCCGGATTAGGCCCATTAGAGTCTAGTTCTGGACTATATTATATGGAAGTGCTTATTTCCCCTTCCCCCTAGTGTTACCCCTCCCTATGTTAGATCGAATAGGTGAGTGTTTATTAGAACAGAAATTCATTTACAGCAAATTTATCAGATAACATAATTGAATATAACAATAAATAAAAAAGAATGAATGTTATTGGTTTTACCTTTGAGATGCATATCTACCTGTATAGTGACAATACTCAATAGTCTTGTATGTTATAGCATTGCTTTTATACTTTTAGTTTTCTTTTGATCAAGATCGAGTAATTTTTACCTATTCTGACACCAAAGTAACATGGTGCAAAGTGTTCAGGCAAAATCAGTGATAGGCATGCTTAATTACTGAAACAACAACCTTCCAGCTTATATATATATGTTTAACATATTAAAATGAAACACAATTCAATCCAAAAAACTGGACAACTTTATTGTTTAAGGAACCTAAATGTGTTACAGTGTGTCCCTAATGCACCTATAGCAGTAAATTAAAAAGGGTTTTGTAAAACAAAAGAAATAATTCAGACTTGCATTATAACTAGATAGAATGAACACCAAATTTTGGTGACTTTAACTTCCAAAATGCCTTGATTGTACCAGCCTTTATAGGAGAGTGGAGTGGAAATAAGCAATCTTTATTTCCACTCCCAAGGAGTGGAAATAAGGCTTGCCATAATATATATCACTTAAAGGGGCCCATCACCAAAAAAGCATGTTGAATTAACACAAAAAAAACAGCTTCTTCCCTTAAAATAAATTTTTCATGCCAAAACATTGCCCTGATACTGTTTGCTTACTCCTGGAAACGAGTGTAAAAACTGTGGACCAGGCGTGATCAACAGGTGTCAACATAAACATACGCTGAGCTGAGGCACCTGCCAATCACAAGATGCCCTGAATTACTTCTGCCCAAAAATGTAAAACATGTTTCCGCTGGCTGAAACTTTGTGTTGTTGCTCACAATTAGACCTTTGGTCACGTGGCCTTGATATGGTAAACAGCCTGTGACACAAGTGGACTGTGTTTACAAACACTAAAACTGACAAAGCCATAACAAGGTGTTAAACAGCTGTGTGCGAGGTACTGAGACTGTATGCTGGGAATGTTTTTGCTGGAAAACTTGTGTATAAAGCAAAACTGATATGGTACCGTAGTGTGAGAGAATAGGCATAATCTTGCCCCTGATTATGTACCTTTAATATGTGACTTGTCTTGTCAATATCAGTACTGACAGTACTGCAGTAGACAGCGCTGGTAGACAGTAATTACTGCCACTACAACATGCATGAACACGGTTAAAGTTACCTGGTGACTAAACTGTGGTGCGGAATATATTCACCTCTCACTGACAGACCTGTGATGATCTTTTGCTGATTTCACGATCCCTACGTTTACTGGAACTAAAAAGGGATTCTGTAAAGCTCTCGACTCCGCGACTGTATCAATGAAACCACCAGCTGAAGATCCCGGGATTCCCTCTTGGGATATTCCCGATGACGTAGCACTCTGCCCACACCAAATCCTGGATGTCGGGTGTTGAAATAGGAGTTGTCCGCTTTTCCGATACATGAAACCTGACGGCCCTTACGGCTTTTTGTTTTTGTGTTTTCAATATATAAATATATTGGTTGAGATGGATAGGTTTCATTTTCTTCCACTAAAATCGTGGGCAGATTTATGTGAATAATATGAATTTTCCCTGTTACCTGGCAATGGAGCAACGTTTGTTGATGTTTTGCTCGTAAAGAAAAAATGAATAAATAATAAATATACGTCTTTTTAAATACAGATGCGTGAACAGCAGAATCTTGACCGGGTGCAAACCATACGTCAGCTGAGCAAATATAGAACAGGCAATGGGATAAATCATGAAAATACAGATCAGTCAAGAAGAAAAGGCAGAGAAGAGACCTTGTTATTGAAAACTGAGAAAAAGAGGCTGAAAAAAATGAGGGACAAACTGCGACAAAAAAACATACATTGAGATGCAACAGAGGGCGAAAAATATTTTCAGTATAATTTAAATCAACTCCAGTTTACTTACGCTCCCGAGGCAGCGGAAATCTTGCGCTTCTAAAGAAGCAACT
This sequence comes from Sipunculus nudus, assembly GCA_026874595.1. Taxonomy (NCBI): domain Eukaryota; kingdom Metazoa; phylum Annelida; class Sipuncula; order Golfingiida; family Sipunculidae; genus Sipunculus; species Sipunculus nudus. The sequence goes on from CM049312.1 coordinate 53,770,956, forward strand.
GATTTTCACGCTGCCAGCTTTGACCGTTTATGATATATTTAGACACCAGATGAAGGTTTGTTGTCCGCTGAAAAAAAACGTGCGTATGATGTGACAAGCAGCCAACCAGATGCCAATAAACAAACACTCGACAGGCATCCTGGCTCTGCCCATAGCTGCGCTTCAAGCGCCGCTTGATGAGAGTTAACGGTCGAATTTTTATTGCTCCCTCTGTATTCTCGCATCATCGACCGATTCGATTATGACATTAAGACAGTGTTAGCGTACGTAGACATGTATCTGTTGTCTGCAGAACTGAAACCAGCCAGCGAGGTGTGCACGCAGCCTTTGTTGTTACGTTTCGTTTGAATTACAACTCACCGGCCGGGCATCCTATGTGCCCAAGGCCCTAAGCAAACCACGTCTGGGGCAATTCTCTTTGAGCCTGTGGCCTGTTCAGACGGTTACCGGGGCGATGAGCTGTCCCTGAAAACGAAATGAACATAATTGGCTCCGTGTATTCCTCGCTTGGCCGTGTCTTCCAGCACAAGGTCTCATCTGATTGGAAGAAAATACAGTGCTCCCCTCTGGTGTAGCAATTCAGGATACGAGGTCATAACAAACAGAGCTTACGATATAGGGAGTAGGCCTATAGTTAAAGCGCTGTGTAAAGAGCGTACAGTTGTCCATGAACTGGCTTAATTATTTTAATTGTTCATCTTTATCTTTAATAAATAATATTTGATGTTATTCAAGATCTATTCAATGTCTGAAGCTTGACACACTGTGTGCGTTTGTGCGCGTGTGTGCCTATCATTAATTATTTTGTTATGCAGGCGTTACTCGTACTATTTGCCCAACACTATAGCTTGATACCTCCGAGGGTCCGCGGTCTCACTGTAGTGGTAAATGATCACCCCAGTAGGCCTATTCATTATCATCCAGTGAAATATGTACAACGCATTTGTTTTAAGTTTGCATATTTTCAAGCTATTCGGTTAAATTTGGAGTTGAAAGAACCTATCTACAATAATACTGAACTCGCATGAGCACTGTTATACGTCCCCCTCTCCGTAACCTATTGAGTAGACAGAACCATTTCTGTCAAAGTAAATGTAATGCATATTTATGTTCCTGGCTCTGTAGCAAAACTAACAGGAACTAGACACGGGTAGTGTGTATAATATCCGCCATATCACAGAGGCATGGGTAAAGTACGGCATGGAATGTTCTTGACAAGACATGAATCCAAATTTGTAGTATCAGTGATGCCAATTAAACTCCTGATATATGTGCAATTTCCACCAAAAACAGATCTACAGATGGATACACCATGCAAGATTTCAGGCCTAGACACATATTCCACTACTGGGGAAAAAGAGCATCAATGTATTTTATAAAAACAGAACACCCGATGCCGCCACCTGTCTGGTCTACAAAACGGCTATCCAAGACGGATAAGAATGCCAAAATTTCAGGCTGATACTTCAATCCACTCCTCAGACGAGCGATTTTTACCCAAGCAAACAGACGAATAGACGCCTCGCAAAAACCGTCACCTGTCTGGTCTACGAGAAAACTCTCCAAGATGGATGTACATGCAAATTTCAGACCAATACATTGAACCACTCCTGAGATATGAGCAATTTTCACTTAAATCAGGCGTACGGATGGACGCCACACGAAAACGATTGCAGATGGCGCCACCAGTCTTGGATCCACATGGAGGTATCCAAGATCTTTGGTCATGCACAATTTCAGCCCAATACATTGAACTAATCACGAAGACGAATATATGGTAAACATGGATGGACGTTACGCAAAAAAAAATCATTGTAGGTGGCGCCACCAGTCTCGAGTCGTGAGGAGATCCAAGATACATGGAGATGCTAAATTTAGCTCAATACCTTGAGAAATGGGCTGTTATCAAAGACACCCAGATTCAAACTGCACAATAAGGACTGCAGGTGGCTACACCAGTCTTTGTTAGGCACAACTACATAGGTGAGCGAATAACTATGCAGGGGTTCGGTCCAAGGGTCTCAGAGGAGTTTTCCGAAAAGAACGCGGCAGTGGATACGGCGGAACCCGAACAAAACATAGTACCCGCAAACCTTTTTGTTGGCGGATACAAAATTTATGACACGCTTTGCTTCATATTTGTGTAATCATACACATACATTTATGTATATGTATGCGCGCGTGTAGTAAATGCCGAAGTGAAATAAGAGAAGCTTTTGAGCAAACTACGTCCAACAAAAAAGGAATCCAAGTCATTTGATGATCATGCCCCAACCTTAAATAAGTTTTGTGGTCTGACCCATATTTATACGCATGTAAAGTTAACAAACAAGGGACCTATGGGTCACGGCGCTCAGCTGTTATATATGATAAAAAAATATGATTTAGAAATGAGGCACATGCTGGGTTTGTGTGGTAATAAATATAAGCTGTATTATGAGTTGTTGTCGTTAGCTTATGCATGATTTTGATAGTACCTTTGGAGACAGGGAAGAGGATTGATTTTATTTATTTTATTAACAAATGGAGTACTATTGTCACAGATTTTGACTTGGCCATATAACTTATAAGCAGAACATATAATATAAGAGTTTAACTATTTATTAAAAAAAAATTACAAATATTGTCCCAAATATTATTTTTATTAAAAATATAAGAGAATCGTATGTTTTTTTAAAATGAAATATTACTGAAATGATTATTAAAATAATATTAAAGAATATATTCATGAATACATTTTGAAATTATTTGCACTGGTATTCATTTACTTTCATTTTTACCTGAATTCCCATTCTTTATGCAAGAAATTTTATAATGGATTACATATTCATATTCGTATTTAAATACATTTGCAAAGCATTCGCACTATGTCTGGTATTTATTCAGTTTTCACCAAACAATGATGTTGAGAATCCTGAATATACAAAATTCAAACATTTAAATAATGATCATAAGTACCTGGTTTTATGGCTTTTATTTATATTAAAATAAATGTAATATATTCATTTTGGACTAATTTCACATCAATGTACATACTAGACACAGTAGGAATCTAGATTAATATTATCAACTGCATCTTTGTCTATCATTAATTTCCTTCATATGATCCCTAATGATTAGTAAAGAATAATATGATTTAGTTTTTTATCATTAAAATTGAACTGAAAAATACCATAGGTGACTGCATGGTGTTATTTGGAATACGTGACATTCTATCCATCGATACAAGATTCTTATATCATCAGTAACTGCAAGTTAATATCCTGTTATTATAAACTAGCAAATTCCTTTTCTATTTTTCTTTAATTTGTTATTAATAACCAATAAAAATTTATTAATTTATTGTTTATTGTTATGTTGTTGGATAAAACTGTAGATGAGTTGGGTTGGACACCTGGATCAACTGTGGCTGGCCATAAGCTGCCTGGCTGCCCCAGTGGATGCCTCGCCTCAAGCATGCATAATTTGCTGAAAGTTCAACAAGGTCAACATACAGGTGACTCAAGAGGGGCTGGAGAGAGCCAAAGTCTGACATGGTCTCATAAAAACATTAATAAAAGCTTCAATTTTTGGCCAATTTCTTTCAGCTTTCTAAACTAAAAAGCTGAAATCCTTATGTGTGCATGATATGAAAATTATATCAACAGTGCTCACAGGAAACAAACGTGCCATGGTCAAATTTGGGCAAAATTTAAGGTAATAATTTTATATTTATACCAATAACTTATAAAATTTGAAAAATTCAGAACTAATTTTGGGTATTCAATTGAATCTCGATTAAATAATGTTACATCCCTGACAAAAAATCTCTAGCTTCAGCAATCCCCTTGTTAAGGGAGTAAATATATTTCTTGATTTTTTACAAAGTGCATTATGTTTGGGCCAATAACTTAAAACAATTACGCAATACTGACATCATTTCTGGCATGTGCATAGAGAATGTATAGAAATATATGTATATTATATATGATTAAAGTCAGAACAGTGATTTTGATATTAGGCAGTCTTGAAGTGTAACAATGGGTTTTTAATGGAAAAATGAAGTTTTTCATTAATATCTCGTAGGTATTAAGTCCTAGTGACCAAATTCTTGGCATGGTAGGGGATTTTGGAGGCATCTAATTGTATGCCAAATTTTAGGAACTGCGAGCTGAAGCTGGGGAGCTTAGCTCTTGCAAACTGCATAACACTAGCTTGATGTAAACGATATGTTACACGGTGCTTGAAAACTTGGATAAAATCTACAGTTTTTGATCAACTGGTTTCAAAGTTTTGGTGTTAACAGACAAAATGCTAACAAAAACATGCTGTGAAAATTAAATCCACAGTCCTTACAGGAAAAAAACTTGCCATGGTCAAAGTTGGGCAAAATTTAAGGTACCATTTTTTTATTTTTGTTAATATTTTTAAAAATTTAAAAGATTTTTATCTAATTTTGGGTATACAATTTAATTTTGATTAATTAAAGTTATATTACTGGAAAAAAAGTCCATAGCTTTAACAAGTTTTGTGTTAAGTGATCAAATATCTTTCCTGATTTTTTACAAAATGCATTATGTTTGGGCCCATAACTTTTTCAAATTATATAATACAGACATAATTTCTGGCATGTACATAAGAACTATATAGGGGAATATTTATGGTAAATATGAGGAAAAACAGATGAGTGGTTTTGATATTAGGCAGTCCTGAAGTGTGAAAATAGGTTTTTTAATAAAAAATTGAGGTTTTTCCTTAATTTCTCAATGGAACGAAGTCGCAAAGACCCAGTTTTCGGCTTGGTAGGAGATCTTGGGGACATCTAACATTATGCAGAATTTTGGATTCCTAGGTCTTACGGTTTCAAAACGTGCCACATCTACGGACGGACGGACAGACGGACGGACAATGGACCACGACTATAGCTCAGATGACTTATAGTCAGCTGAGCTAAAAATTATTTTTCTTTCTTTTTTTTTCGATTCACAAGGGGCGCGAGGCGGTGCTATAGTACTAAACCCATAGTGTCCCCTAACTCTAGTCTGTGCATGAAACAATTATTAAACAGAGTTAAAAAAGGTTTCTGGTTTAATTATTCTGGAGAATTCAAAAAGTTTTTATACAAAGTCATTCAAAAGGTTGAAAATGTGTTTGCAAAAATGATTGGTCAGGATAAAGATTTACCCAAATTTATTCACTCCACAGGTTTAAAATTTTTCTTCCAAAATATATACCGAATTCTGCAAAAAAATAATCATTAACAAATTAAAATTATGCAAAATTTATCAAATATTTTGTTAAATATAAATATGCTGTAAAGAGCATATTCCATATTTTATCATTTAATCCGTTTCTATGATAATTTATGAAGCATAACTTACTTTTTAAAATAAAGGATGAAACCAGTCCAACATTTTAACATACGACAGAAAGTATACAGGAAAATACAGAAATATTTAATCACTGGAAATTTGCCATTCATGATACAAAGACTCTTCTGTATAAAACACTGCAGACAATATAAACAGAAAAAGTTTGATTATACGTGACACAAAAGCATCCACCCCTAGCGTATACTAACGTTATTTCTATCTAAAGGGACCAAAGCCCTCCATCACAAATCTGATTCTCCTAGCCTGCACCATAATTTCATATCCTGGAGACTTAACAGATGTGTTGCAGCTCTCTCAGTATATGGTTTATAAATGCTAGGGCAAGACCAGCTAATGTTAATTCTAGTTCACAATTAATCAGATATATAAAACTACAGTCCTTGAACAGAATGTAATAATCATTCCATTATCAACTGCTTTGCTTGATCTAAATTTTTGATTTCCCATTTAAAGTAAATGAGCTTGCATTTCGATTTTTTCAATTTGTATAAAATATTCAAACTAAAACTGACTGAAAGTTTTCAAATAGCACCAATTTACAATTTACACCTTTCTCATAATACAATAGTCAAAACTGGTTTCACATAATTAAAAAATGGTGCACTTATAAAGTTTCAATTGACTGGCAGATATATCTATATATTAATATAACACAATATAAAAAGTGAATAAATCTTTGTATGTAGATTATAATTTTATAACTATATATATATATATATATATATATATATATATATATATATATATATATATATATATATGCACTTATAGACATGCAGGCATATTGTACATAAAACATCTGGACACTGTTATCCAGTTTTGGTTTATCTTATCAATGATACTCGACTCACAAGTGTTATTGACATGAGCTGTCAAGAGTCCTCAAACATGTGCAGGGTCAAGTCCAGTCACGTCCCCTTAATGTAAGTACATGAGTATTCCACCCTGCAGTCATACAGGTCAGATTCTCCATAAGCTAAGGTAACCAATACAAAATCAATCACAAAATACACAATGCTCTATTCAGATCACAAGCCTACAAGCAATAAATACAGATCTAACACAACATCGGCCACACAGGACCTTCATAATAATTGGAAGACAAAAACAACTGAAGCATCTATAGATAACCAATCATCTGGCTAAACAAAGCACTAATATACATAAATGAGTCCACAATCTATAATCCATCAAACGCCCTTAACAAGTGCTACACTGAGAACAGACGGTAACAGACAACTGGATTTCTTATACTAGTGGTATGAAAATCTGCAATATGCAGAAAAATCAAGGAAATTAGGTTTTATAGAACCTTTCCAAGTAGTAAAACCTGATGTTCAAATCACTGATTTACCACACGGGCAACTTTGTTGTATTTTCAGCTTAACAAATACCCACAGTTCTGTACATTAACACTTACTCAAACAACGCAGATTATTCTCTTCAATATTTCCCTGTCTGTGACAATGACGAGCCTACCTTAACGCTACTTTAGATGAATAATATATTGTACTGGCTCTGCTAAATCAAAGGCTTCCTGCAACTGTACATGCAAGTGTTTCTAATAAAGCTACCACTGAAGACAAGCTAACTACAGGTACCAATACAACAATGTACCCCTGAGCTGGTATGGCAGTTTTCTTGCTTTGATATCTATGTACCTACCATGTATAAAAATAATGAATTCTTCTATGGGAATACATATGTCTTGATAATGCACTGTTTACTAGGGCTGTAGGTATACTTCAGTACACAGACACATAAACAAATCAATAACATATTATATATAAATTCCTCAGGCCTATGTACTGATACACTGACAAATGTCTGATTATTTAATTAAAAGCAATGTTCAAGGTTTACTTGTAATACTAGTGTTTCATTGCCATGTAAGGTGACATGTGATTGGTCAGAAATGAGCTGAATGGCAACTGACTGGCTGCAAACGGCATGATGAACCTGGCAGAAGGGGGTTGTTTCAGAAGTATTCCCACTTATATAAATATGGTAGTGCTTTTGCTTGGAATATTAACTATAATACAGAAGATTATACTGTACAGTCTGCTGTCAGTCTTCAGTGACAGGTCAATTACTTGTGAGATAAAAATAAGCACCAAGGTCTGCCACAAGATATAGATACTTTATGTAAAAAAAAAATAAAACACCATTGCTTTTCAGGCTGTATGACCGAGTGCCTCAGTTCATTGTAAACTTTGAATTTGTACTATTAAAAATTATCCACTCAGGTATAACAATATATAGAAAAGAAAGAAGTATAAAATTTAGTAAATAAAAAGTATATATTTAATTAAAATAGTTTAAAAAAGTATGGACAGATGTAAAAATTCTCTTAAGTCAAATGATTTAAATGCTTTAAGTAAAAAAATTCAAATGATTTAAATGCTTTAAGTAAAATAAGTTTGAGTAAAATATCACTGTATGTGTTGCTTATTAACAAGCTATAGCTCCTGGAGCGCTCAGATTTGCAAGTCTCACTGATCATAGGGAAACTCTGCATGGCACATTATGTAATTCATGTTGCAAGACTTTAAAAAAAATATAACTTAGGAGTCATAAAGCTCCTAAATGTATATGCAGAGGATTTAAATCTATCAACCATGAAAGAAACTGAAGGGAAATATGAACATATGTAAAAAACAGTTTAGAATTACAATGGGCCTGCATTTTGTAAAATATGAAGTTGGCCGGTATAATTCTGCAACCCCAATGAAAATAACGCAATATACTTTGGATTCAACTAGCTGAAGCCTAATAAACTCTTATTATGAAATTTTATTGTGAATAATCTGTTCCTGGCAAGCAAAATGAGTTTACTCCTATGTTAATTGATTGGCAAGGTCTCTGTGGAGTCTTCCAGCTGGGATTTACAAAATCTTGTTTATTCAATTACTGGATTATCTTTTAATCCAGATACTGAATTAGTGGAGATGGATTAAATTGAGCTACTTTTGGCTAAGGTATTAACATAATTGTTTTACTGCAAGTTTTTAGTGAAATTAAACCAACTCAGTTTGTCTCTTCAATGAAAACAGGCCATATTTAATGCAAAAAATGTATAGGCCTGTTATTCTCCTGGAAGGCCTGGAATTTCTACAAACCTCAGACCCTGCTAGCTTATCAGCATAATTTCTAACACAAATTTCAAACTGAAAAATATTCATTACGAAAAAAGTTGATTATTTAAAAAGGGGCAGTACAGTACAGATCACGGTACAACTGCCATGTCTTCAGTGAGAAAAAAAAACAAGTATTCATTCAGTCATAACCAGTCTTAAAAATACTTATGAGAAAGGTTTAAGATCCAGTTTTTAAACATTCTAAATCATGGGTTATTCTGTGGAAGCTTGTGATTATGGGCTGCTTGGATGTCAAGTTAAGGTGAACGTTGGTTCAGCTTTTCTGCTTGTTGGCCGGTAGAGTCAGGTAATAGCCATAACCATGGAGGAAAAATGGACCAACAGCCAAGGTCAGCTGGATGGGGTAGAGCCTGGGGCTCGCAAAGTTGTAGTACCACTGGTTCAACCAGAAGTTGACAGTCAGAAGGAACAACATCTGTAATCACAAAAAAAAAAACAAGAATGAGTATCTCAACATGAACAAAACAAGGGACCTATGGGTCACGGCGCTCAGCTGTTATATATGATAAAAAAATATGATTTAGAAATGAGGCACATGCTGGTTTTGTGTGGTAATAAGTATAAGCTGTATTATGAGTTGTTGTTGTTAAGCTTATGTATGATTTTGATAGTACCTTTGGAGACAGAGAAGAGAATTGATTTCATTTATTTTATTAACAAACGGAGTACTATTGTCACACAGATTTTGACTTGGCCATATAACTTATAAGCAGAACATATAATATAAGAGTTTAACTATTTATTAAAAAAATTACAAATATTGTCCCAGATATAATTTTTATTAAAAATAATAAGAAAGAAAAAGAATATATTCATGAATGCATTCATGAATACATTTGGAAAGTATTTGCACTGGTATTCATATACTTTCATTTTTACCTGAATTCCCATTCTTTATGCAAGAAATTTTATAATGGAGTACATATTCATATTCGTATTTAAATACAATTGAAAAGTATTCCCACCATGTCTGGTATTTATTCAGTTTTCACCAAACAATGGTGTTGAGAATCCAGAATGTATAAAATTCACACATTTAATAATGATCATAAGTACCTGGTTTTATGGCTTTTATTTATATTAAAAAAAAAATAAATGTGATATATTTATTTTGGACTAATTTCACATCAATGTACACACTAGACACAGTAGGAATCTAGATTAATATTATCAACTGCATCTTTGTCTATCATTAAGTTCCTTCATATGATCCCTAATGATTAGTAATAAATAATGAGATTTACTTTTTTATTATTAAAATTGAACTGAAAAATGCCATAGGTGACTGCATGGTGTTATTTGGAATACGTGACATTCTATCCATCGATACAAGATTCTTATATCATCAGTAACTGCAAGTTAATTCCCTATTATTATAAACTAACAAATTCCTTTTCTATTTTTCTTTAATTTGTTATTAAAAACCAATAAAAATTGATTAATTTATTGTTTATTGTTATGTTGTTGGTTAAAACTACTAGATGAGCTGGGTTTGACACCTGGATCAACTGTGGCTGGCCATAAGCTGCCTTGCTGCCAAGTATATGCCTCGCCTCAAGCGTGCATAATTTGCTGAAAGTTCAACAAGGTCAACATACAGGTGACTCAAGAATGGCTGGAGAGAGCCAAGGTCTGACATGGTCTCATAAAAACATTAATAAAAGCTACAATTTTTGGCCAATTTCTTTCAGCTTTCTAAACCAAAAAGCTGAAATCCTTATGTGTGCATGATATGAAAATTATATAAACAGAGCTCACATGAAACAAAAGTGAAATGGTCAAAGTTGGTCAAAATTTAAGGTACTAATTTTATATTTATACTAATAACTTATAAAATTTGAAAAATTCAGAACTTATTTTGGGTATTCAATTGAATCTTGATTAAATAATGTTACATCCCTGACAAAAAATCTCTAGCTTCAGCAATCCCCTTGTTAAGGGAGTAAATATATTTCTTGATTTTTTACAAAGTGCATTATATTTGGGCCCATAACTTAAAACAATTACGCAATACTGACAGCATTTCTGGCATGTGCACAGAGAATGTATAAAAAAAATGTATATTATATATGATTAAAGTCAGATCAGTGGTTTTGATATTAGGCAGTATTGAAGTGTAACAATGGGTTTTTAATTGAAAAATGAAGTTTTCATTAATAACTCAAAGGTATTAAGTCCTAGTGACCAAATTCTTGGCATGGTAGGGAATTTTGGAGTCATCTAATTGTATGCCAAATTTTTGGAAATGAGAGCTTCAGCTGGGGAGCTGAGCTCTTGCAAACTGCAATTAACACTAGCCTGATGTAAACAATATGTTACATGGTGCTTGAAAACTTGAATAAAATCTACAGTTTTTGATCAACTGGTTTCAAATTTTTGGTGTTAAAAATAGACAAAATGCTAACAAAAACATGCTGAGAAAATTAAATCCACAGTACTTACAGGAAAAACGTGCTATGGTCAAAGTTAGGCAAAATTTAAGGTACCAATTTGTTAATATTTTTAAAAATTTAAAAGATTTTGATCTGATTTTGGGTATACAATTTAATTTTGATTAATTAAAGTTATATTACTTGAAATAAAGTCCATAGCTTTAACAAGTTTTGTGTTAAGTGATCAAATATCTTTCCTGATTTTTTACAAAATGCATTATGTTCTGGCCCATAAGTTTCTTAAATTATATAATACAGACATAATTTCAGGCATGTACATAGGAACTATATAGAGGAATTTTTATGGTAAATATGAGGAAAAACAGATGAGTGGTTTTGATATTTGGCAGCCCTGAAGTGTGAAAATAGGTTTTTAATAAAAAATTGAGGTTTTTCCTTAATTTCTTAAAGGAACAAAGTCGCAAAGACCCAGTTTTCGGCTTGGTAGGAGATCTTGGGGACATCTCACACTATGCCGAATTTTGGATTCCTAGGTCTTACGGTTTCAAAACGTGCCACATCTACGGGTGGACCGACGGATGGACGGACAGACGGACGGACGGACAGACGACGGACAATGGACCACTACTATAGCTCAGATGACTTATAGTCAGCTGAGCTAAAAATCAACAATCACAAACAGGAACTAGAATGAAATGTCTCCCTCCCTCCTCCCATCACCATATTCGAAGGAAAATAACATGGACTACTTCAAAGGTTTGGCAAATGGAGTTAATAACAAGGGACCCATGGGTCACATCGCTCAGCTGATTTTTGGAAAATATTAGCAACTGCAAAATATTTTTTTTTTTGGTTTTTCATGTATATTATCATTAGAAAAGCTATGAGAAAATGGCACTGCTTAAATGAAACTCTGTAAATTATAGAATAATGGACATAAGCTAAACCATTTAGTGATGCACCAAGGGAACAAATAGGCCTACGGTCAGTGTTATGTAAAAGTAACATTTAATAAACAAATAATGTGTGAAGGTAATTAAGTTTTCAACAGTTAAATATATGGCCATATGAGTTAAAAATTAATCCAACAAAGTTTGACATACCAAGTTAACAGTGATATTCACACCTAGGCCCTGCCAACTTTAAAACATATGAATGAAATGCTACAAAGTATTTATATCTTCTTAAATCTTGTCAGTTAGCACTTACATTAGATCCTAATATTTTATCACATTTGAATATTAGGATTGAATTCCTGAATTTTTTTCTTTAAAACAATCAAAATTGTCCAAGTCTCATCAAAAAGAATTTATTTAACATTAAAATTATAAGATTCATCTTGTTTATTAGTCCTGTGTATTGAAGGGGTGGGTGGGGGGAGGGGTCTCCGTTGTTACTGCTCGTTGCTGAAAAAAATGTTTATTTTAAGATTCATCTAGTTCATAGTACAGGTCTGTCAACAGAATTGGGGATGGGGTGGGGGGGGGGGGGGTTGGGGGAGCGGGGGTTGCCAGAGAAAAAGGCTCCCTGTGGTATGGTATTAACTGCAGACAGCCTGATCAAGCTCAACTCAGTGGAGAGAGCTGCACTGAATGACCTACAGTCACCGAAGTGGACTGCTTGATAATGTAAGGGAATACAACAAGAGCCTCCAAAAAAATTCAATTACTAGCCTAATTTTGCAGCTTATATTTTCAAATTTCAGATTTATACAGATTAAATCCTTATGTGTACATGCTGTGAAAATTAAATCCACAGTACTTACAGGAAAAAAACGTGCCGTGGCCAAAGTTGGGCAAAATTTAAGGTACCAATTTTATATTTTTGCCAATATTTAAAAAAAATTAACAGATTTTGATCTAATTTTTGGTATACAATTAAATTTTAATTAATTTAAGTTGTATTACTGAAAAAAAGTCCCTACCTTTAACACTTTTGGTCTTAAGTGACCAAAAACCTTTCCTGATTTTTTTACAAAGTCCATTGTGTTTGGGCCCATAACTTTTTTAAATTAAATAATACTGACTTAATTTCTGGAATGTACATAGGAACTATATAGAGGAATATTTATGGTAAATATGAAGAAAACCAGATGAGTGGTTTTGTCTTAGTGTGAAGTGTGAAAATAGATTTCTAATAAAAATTGAGGTTTTTCCTTAATATCTCGAAGGAACAAAGTCCTATTGACACAATTTTCGGCATGGTAGGAGATTTTGGGGACATCTAACTGTATGCCCAATTTCAGATTCGTAGGGCCAATGGTGTTGAAACATGCCAGTCTTACAGACGGACATCAGGACGGATGGACAGACAGACAGACAGACGGACGGACAACGGACCACAACTACAGCTCAGATGACTTATAGTCAGCTGAGCTAAGAATTCTCAAAGACTAAGTTTTCCGCTTGGTATTTTGGATTCCTAGGTCTTACGGTTTCAAAACATGCCACATCTACAGACGGATGGATGAACGGACAGCCGATTGCGATGGACCAAAACTATAGCTCAGATGACCTTAAGTCAGGTGAGCAAAATATCCTAGATTTAGTGTTATTCATATCAAGGCCCAGTGAACTTTAAAAGATATGAATGAAATGCTACAAAGTATTTATATCTTATTAAATTTCAAAATGAGCACTTACATTAAATCCTTATATACTATCACATTTGAATATTAGGATTCAAATCCTAAAACTTTTTTTAAAATAGATTTTAAAATTATTCAAGTTTTCACAAAAAATGTATATAACATTGAAATTAGAAGATTCATCTTGTGTATTAGTCCTGCATATTAAAAGGGTGGAAGGGGGGGGGGGAGTTGGGATTCTCTGTGATTACTGCTGGTTGCTGAAAAAAATGTGAAATTATAAGATTCATCTTGTTTACTTCTGTCTGTCGACAGAATGGAGGAGAGAGAGAGAGAAAGAGAGGGAGAGAGAGAGAGGCTCTCTGGGGTAGTAACTGCAGACAGCCTGACCTAGCTCTCCCAGACCAGGGTAGCTGGCCTATCCCATATTGACCCCTCTGACATTACAACTAGATTACTGGCTGTCAGAGTACCTTTACATCTAGGTCTGAGAAATGCATTATAAGGCCCAATGAGGATGCAAATATCTTTATTCTTTTTCAAAAGTCAAGAATATTTTTTCACCGTCACTGAAATATGGTTTGCCAATTTCAGGGAAACATAAGATTTATGTATGTCATAAATTTGATATGTAATACATGTTTATATTCACCATATATTTAATATATACTGGTCTTTTTTATTTGTTTACCAATATAGATTTTAATAAAATGGTGCCAAAAAAATTAAGCGTATCGTCAATATGTAGCAGAACCTCACACGACCATGTACTCTTCAATTAGAACCACAGGGCCTTATACTCATCAATCAGAACCACACAGGACCATGAACTCACCAATCAGAACCACACAGGACCATGTACTCACCAATCAGAACCACATAGGACCATGTACTCACCAATCAGAACCACACAGGACCATGTACTCACCAATCAGAACCACACAGGACCATGATCTCACCAATCAGAACTACACAGGACCATGTACCCTTCAGTCAGAACCACACAGGACCATGTACTCACCAATCAGAACCACACAGGACCATGTACTTATCAGTCAGAACCACACAGGACCATGAACTCACCAATCAGAACCACACAGGACCATGTACTCATCAGTCAGAACCATAGGACCATGTGCTCACCAATCAGAACCACACAGGACCATGTACTCACCAATTAGAGCCACAGGACCATCTCCTCATCAATCAGAACCACACAGGACCATGTACTCATCAATCAGAACCACACAGAACCATGTACCCATCAATCAGAACCACACAGGACCATGTGCTCACCAATCAGAACCACACAGGACCATGTACTCACCAATCAGAACCACACAGGACCATGTACTCACCAATCAGAACCACACAGAACCATGTACTCACCAATCAGAACCACACACGACCATGTACTCACCAATCAGAACCACACACGACCATGTACTCACCAATCAGAACCACACAGAACCATGTTCTCACCAATCAGAACCACACAGGACCATGTACTCACCAATCAGAACCACACAGGACCATGAACTCACCAATCAGAACCACACAGGACCATGTACTCACCAATCAGAACCACACAGGACCATGTACTCACCAATCAGAACCACACACGACCATGTACTCATCAATCAGAACCACACAGGACCA
Organism: Sipunculus nudus; assembly: GCA_026874595.1. Taxonomy (NCBI): domain Eukaryota; kingdom Metazoa; phylum Annelida; class Sipuncula; order Golfingiida; family Sipunculidae; genus Sipunculus; species Sipunculus nudus. Next base: position 53,786,125 of record CM049312.1, read on the forward strand.
TGTACTCACCAATCAGAACCACACAGGACCATGAACTCACCAATCAGAACCACACAGGACCATGAACTCACCAATCAGAACCACACACGACCATGTACTCATCAATCAGAACCACACATGACCATGTACTCATCAATCAGAACCACACACGACCATTTACTCATCAATCAGAACCACACAGAACCATGTACTCCACAATCAGAACCACACAGGACCATCTCCTCTTCAATCAGAACCACACAGGACCATGTACTCATCAATCAGAACCACACAAAACCATATTCTCATCAATCAGAACATTGTAACCGTCTGTACATGATAGAAAGCAAGAACTTACCACAAGACGATGACAGAAGATTGCACGCTTGTCCAGCATATCACGGAAATGTATAGCCTTCAGAGACAGCAGTCCACTCATGAACAGAATAGCTCCACAAGACCTGACCAGGTGCAAGTGGATACCATCCACTTTAAAGTCCTTCAATATCTGAAAATATCATAAGCCCTGATTAGAAATTAGAGAAAAATGAGTAAAAATTCGAAAACATACAGAGAGCACCACCAGTCTTTTGCAATTGATGAAACTGTCCATGATCAATAAGCAAATGAAAGATAATCTCAATCAATGCAATAATAATTGAGATACTGGCACTTTTATATCAAATCTTCAATTATTCTGGGATGCACAAAGAGAAAATAATAGAGAATATAGGTCACAGTGACCTAATTTCAGGTTACAGATGATTTTTTTAAGATCTCCAATGGATGGTAAATTACAAGTTTCTGGGTCCAGCCATTATGCACAATATCAATATTATTTTCATACATCAATACTTTGTCATATGTGTCTGCTGTTTTCAAAGCCCTTAGTCCCTCTGAGTTTTTTTTTTTTGCATGTCCATGTCTGCAAGAGTCCTTCCATATAGTTCACACATGAATTCTTCTCACCACGTGTTTGACTCCATACTCGGGGAAGACCAGTGCGTGTACAGCAGATACAAAGCAAATCAAGGAATCAAGGATCAAGATCTGGTTCATGCGGTTGTTGGGTGCATCACTGAAGGTCCCAAAGCTCTTGGACTGCCACAGGTGATACAAGTTTCCCAGCAACCACATTCCTGTTCCTAGCATGGCAAATGTGATATGCTGGAAAAAAAATAGTTTAATGAAGCAGATAGTTTACATACCATATAGTTGAAGGTAAGTACATCCTTGAGTTACAGACAAGTGTAATTCAGGAGTAAGTTTACATGGTCTAAAGTTGAAGTAAGTGTAATCTTATGTAATAAAGTAGTGTGAGACAGGAGTAAATTTACTTAGTTTAAAGTGGATGCAAGTATTATCCTTAGTTATATAGTAGTGTAGGACAGGAGTAAATTTACATGGTCTAAGTTGAAGTAAGTGTAATCCTTAGTTATGCATACAGCGTATTAGACAGGAGTAAGTTTACATAGTCTATGGCTTAAGTAATTGTAATCCTTAGTTATCCATTAGTGTAAGACAGGAGTAAGTTTACATGATCCATAATTGAAAGAGTTGTTAATTAGTGTATTCTTTAGATACAGATTAGTACTAGTAAGGTGTATTATTTTACATGGTCTCTAGTTGAAGAATGTGTGATCTTTAGTTCAAGACAAGTGAATGGTGGCAGATGTTATCTCATTATCCCTTGAATGGTGTTGGGTAATATAATCTCACCCTACCCTGAGTGGTGGTTGGTGATGTTGTCTCACCTGACCTGTATGGGGGCAAATGTTATCTCACCCTACCTTGAAAGTTGTTATAACCTGTACTGGTAATGTTATCACAACAGACCTGAAATGGTGGTAGGCAAGGTTATCTCATCTACCTTTGAATTGTGACAGGTAATTTTAATTGAACTTTGTTTTAACTTTAAGTTTATCTCATCTTACCATATGCACTGCAAGCTTTTATTATGTATATATATATAATGTATTTGTATTGCAGGGAGAACTGTTATCTCACCTGAGTATTCCAGCGCTGTGCCTGGCCCTGGGTCAGGATCTGGGTCATGATCTGACACACCATCATTATTGTCAGGCCCTGTAATAAAAATGACATGATTAAACAAGTTATATATCTGAAAAAAGTCTCTAGCTTCAACAATAGTCATGTTAAGTGAGTAATATCTTTCCTGATTTTTACAAAGTGCATTATATTTGGGGCAATAACGTCAAGATTTACATAATACTGACCTTTCATTCTGGAATTGTAAAGGAAAAATATAGAGAAATATTTATCCTAAATGTGATCAAAATCAGATCAGTGGTTTTGATACTAGGTAGTCCTAAAAGTGTAACAAAAGTTTTTTATGGAAAATTAAGGTTTTTCCATAATTTCTCAAAATGAACAAAGTCACAGAGACCCAGTTTGGGAACTTGGGGACATCTAATTGTATATTGGATTTTTGGATTCGTAGGGTCCACTATTTTCAAAATGTGCCCTATTTACGGACAGATCTAGCTAAGCAACAAGTAGAAAGACATTATATTGGTTATCTTTTGACATCATGATCATAATGAGGAGACTGATATACTCCATTCCACCAACATGTGTCCACCTGCTTTTTTGGAGATTTTTTCGTAAAAACTTATATTTTTCAATTATTTCTTAGAAAGCTGCATATGGAAGTGACAACCTAATATGGCAAGCAAAAATTTAAAAATTAATCAACTCAAAAATTTTTCAACTTATTTTTACGCTTTCCAAAGATCTGACAGATTTGATGTGTCCCTGCATGAGCAGCCATCACTGTTTTTTTTTTTATTGTTGACATAACATCATCCAATCAGCAGCTGTCAACTGAGGCTGTTTTTGCATTTGACCAATGACCTTATCCGCCATTAGTGGGTCTGACAATACGGGACATGTAGTAAAATGCATACTGATTTCTCATATGTTTGAAAATGAGGTCTATTAATATTCTATCCTTAATTAACATTTGCTCCTTCGAAATGTAATACTGGTATATAACAATTTTAGTATCAAAAAATAGGTGGACAAGAGGGGATAAAACAGACTAGTAACAAGACCTACCAGGACTTTGCTCATGAACAGCGAGCTGGTGACGTTAGCGTCAGGGCTTTTCCTGCACACATACCAAACAACTGCCAGGGCGAGCAGCGCAATGCCCTGCTGCTGAGTGACGAAAATGTGCACCACGTCCAGTTTACCTTCTGTCTGAAACAACAACAGTCAGTTGACCTTAACAACAGTGCATATTTTATGCTTTTAATTAGTGATGGGCCAATAATTTTTTTATATTAATGACCAATCATTTCCTTTCATAATCAACAGTGGCAGCTCCAGGGTGAAGATCAAGGGGGTCCTGTCCTCCACCCCCCTTTTAGAGCTGAAAGAACCTTTTTTTAGGGTTTCAAACCAAAATTATGCGACCTTGACCCCCTCCTTCCCGGACCAGAGGACTTTTTTTTAAGGTTTTCCATCAGTCTACCTGGGTGCAACCTTCCTCTCCTGTATCCTGGATCCATCCCTGTTCAATTAAACTGATTGCATTATTGCATAATCGATCATCAATGATAATGTGTGCACATCCAAGGACGTCATATTATTCCCAGTGTCATATTATCCCAATTAAATATTCTAATTATGTCAGAGATATGAGAAAGATGGGGCACTAAACAGCAAACAGAATTAAAGTCTGTGCTATTGGATTTTTTGTTCTTTCATAATTTGAAATGCTCAAGGTTAGGCTCACCTCTAATTCAACCAAAGGACAGAGAATGGTGGTGATTGAGCACTTCATCTAACTTAATGATAATCTAAGTGCATTTAATTCATATGCAAACTGAATTTGAAATATTTTATTGTTAAACATATATTACTTCTACAACAAAAGGATAAAAATGAATATGACAGATTATATTACCCTTTTAAGGAGGAAATATATGCTATTCTTCCAAAACAAGTTTTACATTAAAAAAAATACATCTATACAGCAGTACACAATGATAATTTATGTACACTTGGGTCTTTTCTATTTTCGAATTAGTCAAATACATTCCAGTCTCTGGTGTGGACCCGCCATACCTGTTATCAGTTTGTTTTTCTATAATATAGGTCTTGTTGAGATATTCCCCTATAATTTGAAAAAAAAATGACATGTCAGTATTATACTATAATTGTAAAACTTGGACCAGTACACGTACACTTTATCATTTAAATATAATTTATAAATAAAAAATTTAAAAAAATGCAACTTTCAACTTTGACGGGAAAGATCTAGATGCATGACAGAAATATGATTACATAATTTGTCAACCTCACCTCATAAGCAAGGGCATCAGGAAGAAGCAGGCCTCCCAAACCAAACACAAGACAGGCCACAAAGTCCGCATGAAGCCAGGCTTCTTGGCCCTGAAATGCACTGTAACCGAATGCTGCAACAAGAACCGCCGAGCGCAGGTAGTCCTTGGGATCCATATCTATATCCGATGGTCTTTACAGATGAAATACAAACAGATGAACGGGTTATCACGGCCAACTGTCAGCTGGTTCACCTGAAATCAACAACAAACCGGGCTCAGCCGTTGTGACCCACGCTATCCAAACGGCTTGAGTTGTGTATGTTTCCGGTTCAGTGCGCGGGGTCATGACCCGAGAGAGGCCCTCTTGGGGTTTTTCAAATTATTAAGTATTGTACAAATCGTCCTTTGCTTTCGGTGTTCAAGCCAGGTCCCATGGATAAAAAAAAATCCAGGATTTTTTATATAGAGCCAGGATTATTTTTTATCTCATTTGGGTTGTTTTCTCAAAAATTATGATTTTATTGGGTTTTTACTTTTAAAATGCAGGTGAATAAAGTTAAATATTATTTCCAAATCTTCACATCTTCAAGGCTTAAGTAATTCCCATACATAAAAGATAGGAAAAAATAAAATACGCGTTTTAGAGCATATCTTTACAATCCAATATGCTGAAAATGGAATTATGTTTTGTACCATAAATGGCAGAGAAATATCGATTCAAAGTTAAAAAATTTAAAACAAATATTTTTCAATGGTTTAATATTCAACTAGATTTTGAAAATCCCAAAATTTTCATACAACACATATCTATCTGAATTTAATATGCACATGTCAAATGGTTTTCACAGCAAATATTAAGGCAATTGGCTATTAAAGAAAAACTGACAAAATATTCAAAAAGATTCGGAAGACATGCAGTCCTGAGACTTTTATGAGTAATTCGAGTGATGGAGATTAACACATACGTATACCCATAGGTCGATCTATAGGGAGCACAGGGGCCACGTGTCCCCCTTTAAAGCTTTTTATTGTGTGTGTGTGTGTGTGTGTGTGAGGGTGTGTGTGCTGATTAACATATATAAACAGCGCGCAGGCGCGGATCCCGGGGGGGGGGGGGGTCAACGCTAGTGTAGATATACATTGGGTCATTATGGTCCTGGCGCGGGCGTCCATTTCAGTCAAATAGTATTGCATCGATAAATGTTATAATAGACATCACTTTTTTCCCCTTCCCATTAACTATTTCTTCCCTATAAAATATATATCCCCCTTTTCAGTCATTCTTTCGTTTGACAGAACTCAAAGCAACCCAGGCCCAGTGGATGAAAACGTGTACAGTTACCTCTCGGTCAGTGGACCGGTAAAATGATAAAACCAATTTTTGCCGCACGTCAAAATCGGCCTAGTATGTCCCCGGCTTGAAATGTGCCATTATTTGCACGGTATATGGACATCTAAACACATGGCTTGTTATATTTGCTCGAGACGTTTGATTTTTTTTCTAGAGATGCTGAGTGAAGCGATTGTTTCGTCTTACCCTGCATGGCCTTGTGGCCCCCGTGTGACCAAATCCCGGATCCGCCACTCTTAAACGGTACACATTTAAGCTGGGGCAAGATATATATATATATATAAATTCTCCGGGTGTTAGCTCAAAACATCCAATGAACATAAACATAGAAGAGATACAACGCCAACATTTCAATCAATCACATTATGTAGATAACATACAGACTGTTGCATAATTTTCTGCTAAATATATGCATAAGAGCATTATTGCTCTATCGAAGGCTGAAGAGGTATCAAGCCATACAGGAATTTTAACCTCTAATTTTTAGCAATATCAAGTAAATATCCTTAAAGAAATTAGTATGAATTCATGAACAGCACATTTAATAATTACAGTAAGCACGCAATGTAACGAGCCTCTAAAAGAGCCGAGGCCAGATATAAACTATACTAGGATTGATAATACCTAAAATTAAATTTATGTAAATGTATGGTAAATAATACATTTTAGGGTATTCGGAGCAATATTTCAAATGTCGGATAAAAAAAGCTAGGTTTTTGCCGGGAGTATAGGGAAGGGGTGTCCCAAACCACCAAAACCCTAGCTCTGTGTATCTGAACTTAGTTCAGCATCTTTCGGTCCAGCCATTAACAGGATACATGATACTGACCCGGAGAGATCTTGGTAAAACATCATGACAGGTCCTGCAGAAATCTCCTGCTTGGCAAACTTAGTATATTAGCTCCGTGACCACCAAGAAAGTTACATTTTCTGAATGTTAAAGGCTGTTGAACAAAATATATAATAACAGCTCAAGGAAATAAAATAATTTATTTACCCCACATGTGTACCACCCTGCTTGCAGATTTTGGACAATATTGCAACACACACAGTTATAATGAAGGTCACCTTACAGGTTTTATGTTTCACCAAAATCAGTCAATTTGGAGCACAAAATGATGAAACAAAGCTCCAGTTTCCCAATAAAATGAAGCAAAGATTGCCTCGAAATTTACCGCGCTTATTCATTTTTATAGCTCGACCTACTGTATTTGAATACTATAATGCCATCTAAATGTTGAATGGTTTATACGGAAATTCAAGATTGTTACTGAGACTGGCACCTGAATTTTATGTAACGGTAAACTCTGCACTCTTACATGTGACTTGTCATAAATTACTATGGAATGATTCTCTCTGTCAGACCTGAAATTCCTTTTTAGTATGGAAATATTTACAAAAACATAGGCTAAATACAGTTCTTGGTAAATATGAATAACAAAATCGAGGTATCACTCTAATTAGTCAATCGGAGTAAAAATCCAAAATACAGCTGCAATCTTTAAATTAAAAATTAATTCACTGAATCCCTTGAAAATTGCATAATTCATTTCTTATGAGATAGTAGTTCTCTCTGTGATTTTAAGACTGACATCCCAGAGTCATGTGAGAGTTTTACACCTGAACAATTATGGTCCATTAAGCCTTCAACATCTCAGTAATTAATGCATATAATTGATAATAATATGCTATATATGTGACTCTTGGATATCTTTACAGACTGAAAAATGCTATAGTAGCACCACCTTTTTTTCATACATATGTATATTTGCAGATTCGATGGCTAGGCTTATACAAATAACATTCACAGATTTTATATCAAATACTTTGCATTTTACGATCACAATAAAATAATGTACTTCTATCAAACATACGTTCCAATGAATTTGCAAAGTATTAGTCCAAATACATCTTTTAAAAATTGGACTAACATTGATGAAATTTCTACGGAGCCCGGGAGACGACATGCATGGTGAAAATTATTTATTAATTCGTGCGCACGAATTACTAATCCGTGCGCACGAATTACATATACGTGCGCACGAATTTCTAGGTGTGAAAAATACATTTCAAAGATGGAAAAAATATTTATTAATTCGTGCGCACGAATTAGTGAACAATGAGAACAGCTCTCTTATGTTGCTGGCTCAATATACTCATTGGCTACTAATTCTAGCGCACGAGTTATTAATTCGTGCGCACGAATTACTAACCAGTGAGAAGCAAGCACACATCGACTATGTCTATAGGCACAGGCTGGCAGTTTCAGCGGGCACACACGGTTGTCAAAATGGAGCCTAGCGCCTTCCGACAGTTCCATGACTTTCTACCTTGGAAAATTCGGAACTCTGTATTTTGAAAATAGAAAGGGCTTTAAGCGATACTTAAAGAATATAAATATAAAACTCACAGACCCAGTTGCCGTGTATGGTGGAAAATTTCTAAGGCTTTCTCTGGTAAAAAAAACAACAACCTACCTTATCATGGTTGGGGCATAATGGTAACATAATTACAGACAAAGCCGATCAGGCTGAAATTTTTAACAGTTATTTTGCTTCACAAAGTAACAACAGTTACAGTTCTCAATCGCCATTTGACGATGATGCTAAATTGCAAATTACACATTAACTAGGTGAAATGAACTTCACAGAACTTCTCATGACATATTTGGGCTTCGCTTTCCTGAAGGAACACATAAACATGATATGTTTGAAAGCCAATCAGCGTTTGGAAATTTTGAAAAAAATTTTCATTCTAATTCTCTATGAAAGTTTTAGATCGTATGTACAAATCATTAATACGTTTAGTACTGGAGTGTGGTGTTTTAATATTTAACAATTGCATGTTCTGTCTCGACATCCAGCATTGGAGCTATATATATGGTGAAAGAGCTATAATGGTCAAGTATAAAAATAAGAAGAGAGGTGGCTATACAATGCACATTTTATGAAATGATCAATTGATTAGCTCGAGATTATCTGCTAATATATTAACTCAAACTCTGTCTCATGCTCCGCCCTATATATACAGTCCGCGCAAATCGCATTTGCTAAAGATACCGAGGTTCACACGGAAAGACGCGTCTCTTTTTTTACTTCCAATTTTCTTTTCTTTCCTTTCAATAGCCTGCAAACTTTGGGACAGTTTCCTATAATTCAGTCTACTTCAATCGATTCCTTTAAGGAAAATGTTCGTGACTATTAATTTAAACCCTGCATCTCGAGAAATATACAGTTATTATTGCGAAAATCATCATCAACATGAAATTATCCATACTCGGTTACGACTATAGGTGCCAGTTGCTTAAATCAATACCTATTTTTTATTGGAAAGAATGATGGTTTTAATCTAATTGATAAGCTCGATATGGACTGAGACGTTTATTTTTATTGTATTACACCTACCCGTAATAATATATGTATAAGTATCAGTGTATGTGAAATGTCAACATTTATATATACATTCATGTTAATTTTTCACTTTCTTTTAATTTATATGAAGGAGAGCAGTTGCATTAGCCTTATCAGCTACTTTGTTATCCTATTGAAATAAATATTTTTATACCTTGGAAATATATTTTTTACACCTATAATTCGTGCGCACGGATAAGTAATCCGCGTGCGCACGAATTAATAAGTATATTTCACGATGTCGTCTGCTGGGTTCCGTAAATTTCAGTGCAAAAGGTCTGTTTTGAGTGACATTTATACAGAAGCACGAATTTATCAGAAGTTTACAAGGATAGTTTCGAAATTTGTATTTTTTATGTAGATCTTACATTGATTAATTTTATGACCATGGCGGGGGGGGGGGGGGGGGGGGGGGGAGGTTTAACAACGCCGATCAGGCTGAAATTTTTAACAGTTATTTTGCTTCACAAAGTAACTATACAGTTACAGTTCTCAATCGCCATTTGACGATGATACTAAATTGCAAATTACACATTAACTAGGTGAAATGAACTTTCCAGAACTTTTCATGTCATATTTGGTTAACCTGAACTTTTTTTAGACTTGCTAATATCATGCAGCTTGCATGTTTTTTGGCACTATATATATGAGTCTGATTATACCAGGGATTTGGCGCGAAGTAAATACTGTTCATCATTATATACTAAGGCGATGATTGAAAAGCATGCATTCGCAAAAACACATATATAGTAATCACCTTGTTTTTTACGTTTGTCCATGCATCAGTGAAGCAATTTTTCGCAGACCGCAGACCAATTGCAGACCGGTCTAATATCTAACATTCTTTCACAATATTAAAATATATTCTAATAACCAAGAGAGGCTATGCGCCTTCAAATTTCAGACTCCTTTTATATCCAACATAGCTGTCAGGCAAATATATTCAAAACTCTTGTATATTATATCAATAATTAAATATTGCCGTGATTTTACTGACTGATAGTCCTTATAAAATTATTTTGGATGCTATACTTCAGACCAGTTTATGACACCAAACATGATACCAGATAGCTACAATTTTAATTGAATAACGGGTAATATTATTATTTTATTATTATTATTATTATTATTATTATTATTCTTATTCTTATTATTATTATTATTATTATTATTATTATTATTATTATTATTATTATTTTTAGAAGTAAATAATGGGTCAAGTATTTTAGATAATCTTGTCCCTGCCAAATTCTAGAACCAAATACCTATGAAATAATTATTCTGTAAGAGGATGCGAGCTGTTAAAAGTTTTAACATAAGCGTAACAATTCTTTTAAGCAAGAGAAAAAATCATTTTTTCTTGCTGAAACTGAGCTTGATTTATATTTTTTAGATTAAATCTGGCAACATCATAGAAATAACTGTCATGTCATATTTTATATTTTATTGAGCAAAGTATTTGTATATATTTCCTTGTGTTTCGTTTTATGACACTGTTTCTAGTAGAGTATAAATGCACGTCGAAAGGACTTTTATATTGCACATGAAAATGACCTTGCATGCATGGCTTTCCTTGTCAGATGCTTTTGGTAAGGAAATATTTTCAAAAATTTTAAGAATTTTTTTTTAGATTTGTTATATTAATTTTATGACTTAAAAGGTCAAAGATTAATGGCAATATTTTATTCAATTACTAGATGACCCATACACCATTAGATCTATGCATGGTTTTGAAATGATATATTGACATTGCATGATCTGATATAGAATAACAACAGAGCTGTATTTCTTCTTGCGTTGCTTGCCTCTATATAATATATATATATATATATCTATAGAGATATTTTGAAAATCGTTTGGTTGGTTCCACGGCTCATGCAGTTTACAAATTCCTGAAATACTTGAAATGGGACACAGCCAAAAAACACAAAACATATTGATTTTTTCTCACCAATCTTGAGAAAAAGGCCAAATTTGTATTCATGCCATTTAATAATACTAATTCCCCGAAATGCCCCCCCCCCCCCAAGCGCCGCACGGGGCTCACCGCTCCTATACCGCCCCCCCCCCCCCCCCCCCCCCCCCGCTATAGGTACGCCACTGATCACTGTTCAAAGGCTTTCTCTAACAATCTATGGGTGAGTTTAATAAGAGTTTGATACCTTTGTTAAGGCTGAAATTGAGGTGTTCTATCTACAAACTTTCATGTGCATAATTATTAATTACCCGCGTAACAATTTGAAAGGATTAAGATTGTTGCTCTTCATGATCTTGTACTGCCTTTTGATACTGCACTCCATTCATTATAATATAGTTATTATAATTGACGGTGATACCATTCGACTTTTGTCAAGCTTATTTCTCTGCAGCAACACTTGAAAAAATTGAAGTCGCTAATAGTGTATGCATTTATAGTGATTTGGAATGGATTTCTCGCCAACCCGCACGGGCCGTACGCGTGACGCCCCGTGGTGTCCGTTTTTCATGGGAATTCCAGACAGGGAAGTTTTCTACTTAACATCTGAAAATGACGTTGACATTTCATGAATCATTTAGGTTATACTTGCAAACATATGGCTCTTTCGATATGTGCACTCTTCAGCTTAGCTAGCTCCCGCAAGGAGCCCCTCTAGTTACGGGCTTTCCCCGCCAGGTGTCAGCAGTTCGCGTCTGTTTTGGCGTCAATTTCAATCGGCCGTTACGAGTGACCTCATCTCCTGGTGATCAAAAGGATTCCGAGGGTCCCTTCAGCGGTTTGTCAAGATGAACGCGACAACAACAGTAGTGACCATGCAGCCTGTGGACTACATGAGATCAGGGGCTCTGATCGTCGCTTTTGTAGCATCAGCCTTTGTTGGGGAAGCAACATGGTTGCTGTCAGAGACCGTAACCACTGCGGCGATAGGGGCCGCCTTTTTGGTTTCCCCGGGCACCCTCCTTGGCTATCAGGTCCGTATACACCGCATGTTTCAGTGATATCAGGGGACAGAGTCAAAGTGCTTGAATTGTCATTTGACCTCCTAATTATGACATCAGAGAACACCTTGTCTCGCCATTTTGACATTTTTGTGACAATTTTTTATAGGTAACGTACTGGTACAAAAGAGATTTTATATCATTTCTTTAAGTTTTATCTTTTATTAAATTTGTCTTTTTTTTAAAACTATAATAACTGTTTTAATATGTTTAGCAAACCTTGAAAATATTATTTCTTTAAAAATTAGTAAAAGCTCCAATTTAAACAGTAAAATATATATTAATTTCAGTTTACCTGAATATTTTTATTGGAAATTTTAAATTAATTCTCTCTCATTGTATTATTTAACTTGTTAATAGAAGTTTTATTTTTAAAGTATGTTTTTTAATTTTAGGCCTTTATGTGGATCAATCCTCAGAAGCCCAAGTCCCTTTTATAAATTTCTGAATCTGCCTCTGGTTAGAAATAAAAATCAACCTGAAAATGTGTCAGAACTATTGTAGTATTGGGAGACCTGCTATACTTTGTATATAAACTACATGTTACTCTTAAAAACTTTTCAGTTTCATTTAAATACTGTTTGTAAGTGATAATTTTAATTACAAGCAGTTGATTACAAATTAAAGTTGTACATAAGTAGAAATCTTTAAGGAGAAATCTTAAATGCTTATGATTTGAGTATCAGTCACTGTTCTTACATATTATAAAGGTCAGTATAGGTGTTTGTGAGTGTAGAACTTAAATTCAAGATCTAAGACTAGTGGCAAAAGTCCATCCTATTTAATTTGCCACCCATGTTCTTCATAGTTTTAGATAAAATTTCAGCAAATCTCTTTTATATTTATGCAATTATTCTGACATCACAGTACATGTCCCTACTGCTCTGTGTACACAAATATTTTGAAGAAATTTTATTTATATATTTTAGGTGAATGTCAAGTTGGATGCTGGTAACAACCTCATGTCGCAGCTTGCTGGAATCCTCTTGCTGTGTCAGGCGCTCTATTACCACTACCTGCGAAAGTCTCTGGACCGCAATGTCCAGGCATCACTCTGCCTGTCCAAAGTCGTAGTAGGTACTTATTTCAGTTGTGCCACAGGTATATACACATATATATACAAATATAAATATATTCATATATATATATATATTATATATATATATATATATATATATATATATATATATATATATATATATATATATATATATATATATATATATATATATATATATATATATATACAGGGGTTGTAATAATGCCTTTCCGCCAGTCTCAGATCGAAATGTGCACGGAAAGGCACTTTCCAGTTAGTATCATTCTACTGGTAAGATGAAAACCTAGATGTTTTCCACATCAGTAGCTGATAAGTAGTAACAAACATGACAAAAATAAATATTTTACAGGTGGTCTTCCACTGACTCCTTATATGTCCTTCCTTTTCCTATAAAAATGATCTATAATTTCTTATACTTATTGGAATTTAGGCCCTCATCACCTATAGTATATTTCCTGCACAATCGTGTTTCTGATATAACAATGTTACAGTACTATTGAAAACATTCAGTTCCTTTTGCATGCAAATGTGCATGTAGGATGGTATGTCAGGTAACAGAATTAGGTTTACACTGAGCAAAGTTTGACTGAAGGTTTGATGTGATGTTACTTGGTAGGATGCATCTTTAGCAGAAAGACAAATTTTTCTGTGAAAGCCAAACCTGTTTTTTATATATATATATATATATATATATATATATATATATATATATATAAAGTAACAACTATCAGTGAACTGGTCAAAGAATGGGTATAAATTTATTACCTTATTCAAATTTTAAGTAATATTAGGTTTGACCCTGTGAAAGAAAATATAAACCAAGGTGTGACTATTGCACATAAACATTCAGGAGCAGCAGTTTAAGATACAGACTGGAGTGAGTGCCGAGTGACCTCTGTTCACAAGTATGACTACACACTACATGTACTTTAATAGCAATAGCAGCTGAATAGCATGATTTATTGAGTCATAACTTACAACAATTACTCTGATCTGCCAGTGTTGTACTGCAGGCCCAGGAATGACAAAACATGACCGTGTCACACTGCCTTTAGAATGGGGACAGGTCCTTCAGATATTAAAAAAAAAGTAATAAAGGGACTATATGGAATCTGAAATCAATAATCATTTATAGATTAATCAGTCATAAGCTGCATTCCCCTTTAAATCAATAAATATGGTTTTGCCACCAGTTTGTATCACCAGACACTGCCATATCCCATTGCAGAAAGTCATATGATATGACGGCATCAGGTAATTGTCTTAACTTGAATCAGAGAATTAGCTTGTAATTGCTCAAATGATATTTTAATTGTTAAATTTCCACATCTCTGAGCTCTGTGCCTTAAGTAACATTGATTGACCATGATGCTTGTCTTACAGGCCTGTATCAGTTTCCTCATTGTGATGGCCATATCCAGACTCAGCAACCCTGATGTCTTCAGCCAACAGGTGAGAACAATAAGCTTTACCTTTGTCTCCAGTAGGGGGCAGCACATTCTTGTGACATAAAAATAATCCTCAGCGCTTAAGGTAGCATTGCTGGCAAAATCCCCTTGAATAAAAATGAGCCTGAAGTCATTAAAAATTAATATTAGATCCATGAAGTATACATCATTTTACATTAGGTGAAGTGTTCTTTCTAATGGTATATTTATTTTTAACATTCACATGCATTTTCATATTAAATTTTGAAATGGTGTACAATTTTCAGCAACCAGCGGTAGCAAACCACTATTTAGTGGGCTAATATCAAACTACATGATGATATCTAAAATTTTTTTTTTTCCCCTGTGCTATTTTTTTTCATGTTTAAAAATAATATTAAAAAATTTGTAATGAATCAAAATAATAAAAATTCAGTTTTAAGTAAGAACGAATCATGAACCTTGATACCAAGAGTATCTTGCTGCAAAGCAGCGGTTAAAAACAAGGAGGGCAGGGATGATTATTGCAGTATATAATCTCTGGGTAAAGAGCGTTCTGATCACTGTTTGGAACCACATACACCATGGGGGTTCTGGGTATACTGTAATTTTTTCAGGCCTCCAGCAATATGAGAGAGAGATTGAGTCAGGTTTTTTTGTATACATGGTCATCAGATTTTACTTTCTTGTGTTCCAGCACCTGTCATTTGGCGTGTTGGGTGTTAGCTTATGGTTGCTAGGTAACCTAGTCCAGCTAAGCCGCTGTGATTCGTTTGGGGGAGGCTGTCTGGTGCCTAACAATCGCTTCTCCAAGCAGTTCCTGGTGGACCTGATTCTGGTGGTGGCAGGCACCATGCATCTGCTGTTTGTCCAGGATGACTACCAAGTGATGGTGAGTTTAAAGGGGCCCAGTCACCTATCTGACCTTTATAAACTACAGGTAATCCCTTAGAGCTTTTATAAAAATATGCCAGAAAATGTGGATATCACAGCACACAGGCTACATGTTTTGTTGATACCAATGTGTTTATAATATGTAGGGGCCCTCAAAAATAATCAAAAGAAATTCAACAAAGGCATCTGGCAGCAAGTCATGTAAGCCAGAGCTTGGAAAATGGCGTTTTGCAACAAGTGACCTTTCTACCTCCTTTCTTAGGCTACATGTTTTTCCCATGTGCCAACAATGCTGTGTTGTAGATAAACAAGTTCAAACATCCCCCACGGAAGCCTAATAAGAAATTTTTACAACCAAAATTACCGTAAGATCATTGATATACATACAGAGAAAGCCAGAAATCACATAAATTCTTTTTCAAAATATAGGTGAATGGGCACCTTTATTATACAACATTGCACACACACACTAAACCTACCAGGCCAATAGTTATTGTATTTATCCCTGAAATTATGTCTAAAACAGAATGTTATCCAGAGCTAAGGACAGATGCAGAGATACTTTAATGTTAACTTGTGTTAGTTTTGCTGTTTCTCTGTTCTGTTAAAATATCTTTTTAAAGTTAAAACAATGTACTTTTCACAAGAATGTGTCATCTTCTTTATTGCTTCATATTTTCTGAAAATTTATTTATATCATCAAGGTAAACACTCCTACAAGCCTAACATGATTGCTGCCTTCCTGTTCAATGATTGTTTCTGGTGTAGTTGATAGATATGATTAAGTTATTAGGCGTGCACTATTAACATTCCAACATGGTCACTGCCTTTCTGTGTAATGACAGGGTTTCTGTTGTAGCTGGCAGAGAACGTGAAGCTATCGGCCGTGCACTTCTACCAGGCTAAGATGGTGGCAGCGTTTCTGTTTGGTTACATCATCCATGCTGTCAACTCCTTCAGCTTCTCCAGCATCACGGACCGTCGCGTCATCGTCCTCGCCAGGCTGCTGGTAAGTCTCATACACAAGGCACTACAAGCCTCGCTGAGCGTCTCTATGAGAGACTGAGTGGTGTGTATATAGCTGGTCATTTCTAGCACATCATCTCTTCATTTACACATGATAAGGGCTGTAACAAACATACAAACTCTTGAGAATCCATGAGATGTGCAAGAAGTCCAAGCAGGAATATTGAACTTCTGCATTATTGATGGTTCACAAACCAGTAGATACACATTATATAAGGTAACAGACATACAGAAATAGCAAATAATTATAAAAAAAAAAGTTTATTAAACTGAACTAAATATAATATTCAGTATCAAGTAATTTGCTATATCCTCTTTGCTACCGTGTAAAAGCTGGAGATCCTGGCTCGGAGACCGGAGGGTCCAGACATTGAGGGAAAACATGTTGATTCAACATGCTCTTGGTCATTTGGTTATTCCTGACTTATATAATGTAAGGAAGAATCTTCACAAATGGAATTCCATACCTAGTGCCTCATTATGAATCAGTTAGTTTCACAATTAGCCTGGAAAAACACAGCCCAACTGATGATAGCACATCATTCTTAAAGTATTTTTTAGTCACTGTAACCACCAGGGTCGCTTTCAAATTCTGTTGTTTCCAGTACTGCTGTACTGCATGTGTATGTATAAAGCTTCAGTTTATTACTTCCTACAAAAAAGAAAACATAAATGGAGAGAGAAGTATATGTGAATTTTTTTAAGTGGCACATATAAGATGAAACAAGCTCAGGGTATACATATATTATGTAAAGAGAATAATGGAAAAGGTAAATGTGCAGTGGAAGTGACCCGCCCCATGGATGACCCTGGGTGGACCACTTATCACATTGCTGAGGCATCTTACCACACAGCCTGTGAAAGGGCCACTCTGATTGGCCAGTGGACCAGACTGATTTTTGCTGTTGGTGGGGGGGGGGGGGGGTTTTGTACTTTGGGGTTTCTGCCCATCTGAATGTTGACATGGAACTCTACCTACTGCCCAATGTGGGCAGCTGATGGCGGCAATGATCAAGGCTTCACGAGTGACTGGGGGGGGGGGGGTAATTTTAAAATGGCCAGCCCAGCATCCATCATTTAAGTCACATTACTGTGGATGGGCACACCAGATGAGACTGACCCCCATTTGACCAAAAATAATGGCCCCTTATGATTATGGTGGTGTCTGTGGGCTGGGTCACAGAAATTGCAGCATGAATAGTATTGACTGTATCAGTATATCATTTGTTACATTACAAGCGTAACATTCAGTTGATACAATAGTACTGGCACAATTGTGGATGGCTTTAACAAATATCAGTTTGATAGTGAATAGCTTCTCAAACTGGTACAGCAAAGTTTTATATCATTTGTCTTTAAATTAATATCACAGGGAATACATTGCAGCAAATGTTTTGAGATTCTGCAAAGACTTATTAAGAACAGTTGAAAAATGTAGTTATTTTGTTGTGTTCAGCAAAACAATTTGTTACATCAGTGTAGCTGGCAGATACATTTGTTTATAGATTTTACAGGCTCTTTTGTCATAAATATATGGATATTTCATCAAAAATCCCTTGCTGTTTACCGGTAATAAACATTTCTCTGATAGCCAGTTGTAATGCATAGCACGACACATTTATGTGCTCTCTGATAACTAAATTTGGTATTGTATTTCTGTTTCAGTCTCAGATAGCACAGACCATTCTGATACAGTACTATGGCTACCAGTATAAGTTTTACAAGCGTGAGACTTTGTTGGTCAACGTGAGCTTGTCTCTACTGATGGCGGGGAACCTGCTTTACGCTTACATGTACCCGGTGGACAAGAAGAAGGACCAGTAAGGATCAGGGATCACGGTCACAAGTAGCTGTCTGCCTGAACTGTAGACTTCAAAGGTGTAAACTCATCTTGCTAAACACAGTATGTTTTGGTAGTTTTAGGCCAAATATTCCAAATTTTTGGTTTGCAAACATTTAATGGAGAGCCTGAGGGGGATGGAAGACTAAAATTTTCTTTTTCAAAAGTTTAACTGTCAAACAGTTGTGTTATATGTAAAAATTGCCATGCACAAAAGTCATAAATATGACCTTATATCAGTTGCAACTCTGAACCAAGAGACCAGTGGGCCTTAAAGCTCAGCTTGAATCTCTAACCAAAAAAGGTCAAGGCTATACGGCAACTATCATACACTGCTTCAGGTCTGTTGACTTTTGCCCTGCTTTCATTTATAGTAACAGGTTAAAATCATATCCTGAGAACCAGTCTGTATTATAAGTTACCTTTATTGATGGCTGCTAATAGGTGCTAATTCTATTTTAGAGGGTTTGTTAACCCAACAAAAAAAATCTGGCCTCAACTCCACTTTCATACTTGAAGATTTCACATCTTTTGTCCTATCTTTGATATGTTGTTACAAAGTTCCCATGTAGCAACGGCTGACCATTCAGGACATGGAGAAGTTTTTCTATGTTTTACATTGCCACTTGTTTTTATACATTCACTGTGAAAAAAAATGATCTGGTCATCAAAGAACAAAAAAATACACATGCTCCTACCACTGGTTCTTTAAACTGTAAAAAATCATTTTGTGGGAAGACTAGTTATGTAATGGTTCACCAGTTCACTGAATACTTCGTGATACAAATCGATGAATCAGTCTTGTCATATAAATTGATACAGTGATGATTACCGTACTCATTATTCGTTGGAAGGCAACATTGAAACTTAACATTTAAAAAATTTACAGCATATGATTGGTTGAATTAAAAAAAATTAAATTTATTGATAAATTTCATTAGAATTTTTGTTATATTTCTCTGAGCAAGGAAGAATATTGGTATAGAATCTAAATTGTAATACACCTTATTAAATATTTGTATTGTGTTATGTATTTTATTGTAAATGAAGTGTCACGATACTGATATATGATGTATTGTTACATCTCTAGTGAAGAAATTTATACATACATATATATATATAGATATAGATATAGATATATGTTTCTGTTACCTTTATGCATGTAAAAGATATAGATAGGATTTTTCTAAATAAGTTTCAGTGTTTCTTAGAGAAATGTGATGAAAGAAAAATTTGTAACCTTCATGGTTACAGGTAACATATTGCATATCCTGGATAGTGCTTCATGGAAGACATCTGATATCAAATTGTCCCCATCATCAATATAATACTTCAGTCAGATTAGTGATAGCTTGCTCTGTCAGTTATAATGCCTTTTGTTTCTTATTAATCTTTAGATAAGATGTCATCCTTATAGGCATCAACAGATTCATAAATGTCTGGTCTTGCCAAACATCACCTAAGCCTATTCCAGTATGTCTGCCATGTAGGGCTGTAATGAATCTCCAGTGTACCAATACATCATGATTCAAGTCAAGTAATGAATCAGTATCATCAGATATTCCTCTGTTGATACAATGATTTAATGATATATCACCATCCAACAGAACTGCAGACATTTAACTAGTGACCTCCAACATTTAATAGCAGTCAGCAACCCAGCATGTGTAAAGCTAAACATCATTGGCTGAAACTCGGCTATTCAGCATGTGATTGGCTAACATCTGCACAGTTAAGCCAATTGAAGGGACTGTCTCCTTATTCATGAAGTATGGAGGTAGTGGCAGATTGAACTTTAACAAAAAAGAGCAAGGACTTCTATATAAACTCTGATACTACCAATATGTATCGTATCATATAGTGATTCAGGTGTCGTGATGCATATCGTAATATGAGATACTGTATCGTTACAGCCCTTCTGCCAAGTGTTCTTGTTGTGCTTTTTATCAAGTAAAGAGGAATGCATAGCCTTTAGCAGTAATGTCGGTATATCATCAAGTTAGTTTGAGGGGTGGCATACTTGAAACTTTGTACTGTAAATGTGAAATCTAGCTTATGGAACTAGTGCTGCAAGCCTCTCTTAAAGAAAATACCTTTTGTTGTCTAATGAAATAGGTAAGATAGCTATTGCCTAAAGATAAGTAGGGTTGGTGATGTAGGGATTGTAGTGCATTTGTCATTATGTTTGTACATGTCTTGTGAATAAAGTATCAGTCTTTACTGTTAGGAGTTAGCGAAGGAAATACCAGCTGACAATACAATCATGTTTTGTGCCATCAAATTCTATTCTTGTCAACATGTGAAACATTGGTCATCTCAAGAGAGGAAACAAAGCTGTTCTAACATGTACAGTCATGCTGTGAAATGCGTTGTTTAGAACATTTATTATTCTCTTTTGATGCTGCTAAACTGATCGGCATAATGGGTTGGTTTTGAGAAAGAAATCTGCCATTTTTTATTGCTCATGTCTTACACAGAATATTTATATTTTATATATGGAACGTGTTAAGAAGACAATAATAAAACTAACCCCCTTTGCGGGGACTTCTTGGAGAAACCTTGTGTCTTTTGCGTCAACTTGACTGCATGAACCCAGAAGCATATACCTGGGGGGGGGGGGGGGGGTCGTCCCCCCCCCCCATTTTCAGCCGAAGCAACCTTTTTTAAGGGTTTCAGACCAATTTTGGCCCCCCTTTCCCGGACCTGAGGTTTTATCATAGTCCTAGGTTGGACCCCCATTTGTCTTAATCCTGGATCCGCCTCTGGAACCATTCACCATGTGGCAGGTGTAGTCAGCATGGGTGTTTGTAGTCAGCGAGACTGATGAACGTGCATTCAAGTGACTTGTGCAGTCAACATGTTGGATGTGCAGTTACCTGGCCATGTGCAGTCAACGTGTTAGTCAGCTAGCTAGTTTGTGCGTTTAAAGGATGTTTAGTTATATCATTTTCGTTATCTGATGTAAAACACTATGGAACTGAAATCTGCGAATTGTAAACTTAGCACAAACTTGGTTTGCCAACAGAAAACACGTAGCTGGCTGTATATATTAGGGACGGATCGAGGATTTTGGAAAAAGGAGGGGTCCAACCCAAGAGGATTCAGGACGAAACTTAAAAAATAAGGGCCCAAGTCAGCAAAATAATGACCCGAAAGCCTTACAACAGGTTGAAAAAGGGGGAGGGTGGTCAGGACTCTCCCCCGTCTGTGTCCGCTTCTGTATATATACAATTTTAGTATATTGTAAACAAAAATGACTAAAAATAGAGAAGTATGATATCACGTGTAAAGATACAAATCTTCGATCTTATCTCATTCAAATCTAAACTTAAAGACACCTTTGTTAAAGATAGAAGTTTTCTTAATTGTTTAGTTGCCGTGGTTGAATTATTCGGAGTTTTTTTAAAAGGATCAGTATTTGCTGATTTCGACGTCATCTGTGGAGAGAATTCCGATCGGTTCTGATTCACAAATGACTGCGAGCTTCTGTAGACTGTTTGAGCAACATGTACACGGTGTAGAAGACTTTGAAGTACAAGAAATTTAGATAAAGGATCGAATTAGTAAACAATAGGGGGTGGCGTATCAATATTAAACCGTAAAAAGTCAGTTGGAAAAGAAAAATTCATAGATGTTCTTGTAATGCCACATCTTGGATTATTTTATCCAAGATTGTATATACTTTTTGTATCTACTACAGTTTTACCAATTTGTGAAAATTCAAATAAGGTAAATGGCTGAAGTGTGGCTTAATATATTGCGACTCTGTTTCCTAATCAATCTACGCCGTAATTTCCATTTACCACTGAGAGGCCAACCCCACTTTACCTAGCTACGTTTCCATAAGCGCGAGAGCAAATGCGAAAGCGAATATGAGTCGCGAGCCGTTCGCGGGTGTTTTTAGCGACGCGACACGCGATTTCTAGTCTTTTCTGTACAGGTCAATAAAGAAATTCAAGTTTTATTTGGTGAATTTTGTAGATTTTATCAAAGTGATTATTCTATAACTTAAGACAGGTTCGGGTCTTTATTTATCTGAAAATAAAGAATATATATAGGCCTACATATTTGAAGTTTCTTTCCCTCTACGTCCCGCATTTCTTTTGTCACACTTTACAAACGATTTAAACGTCATTGTTGTTAAAGAGAGATGGCATCGTATACACGGGGGAGTGCCTTACATTTATTAATTCTACCAATCTATCCACATTACCATCAATAAACATCGTCTCTATCTTCATTCATGCTGGCTCTGCTTGAGGCACGTGCTTTAAACACAGGGAAATCCTCCCTTCGTGACGTCATTTAATGAATTCCCACGCGAATGTCCCAGGACAGGCCTCTTGACTCCCTACCCGGCGCCATAAAGAAAATCGCGCTCGTGTTCGCTCTCCCGGTTCCCCGCATATGGAAACGCTCTAGTTATATTATCATAGAGGCGAATTTTATAACGCTCGCGTTCGCGCTTATGGAAACGCAGCTTTATAGCGATCTATTGTCATAATAATTTATACTCAAAGGCCCCTGAAGAAATATTCGAATTTTATCGGAGCATTTGAAAAAAAAAAGGAGTTTATAGGAAAATTTTCAACCAATATTATGAGGAAAATATAGGAGTTTTTAACTGGAAATCGTGTTTTACTTTGATACTTACCAGCGAGGGGCATCACAACATTCATTTTCTCATTCGACATACCAATTTGCGTCCTACCTTCATATCAACCTTCCAGTCACAATGTACAGCTGATTCTGTACTTATATTACTGTGACATCTACATGCGCAGTTCTTTAAAATAGCATAAGGTTTTCAATAATGAGACATCCAAAACTGGATTGTGAAATGGAGAAATATAAAAAAATATAGGGGATTAGGGCATCATTGTATGAATATATAAATATATATATATATATATATATATATATATATATATATATATATATATATATATGAAATATATAGGAGATAAATTTTCATAACAAAATATGCGCATACATATGAAATAGGATTAGTAGAAGCCCGACTCCGTCATACAGTATTTTATATATATACACGTTACATTTCACCAACTGTTTTCCAAAATACTATAATGATATTGAACCTTTATATTGTTTTTTTTCTGTACTTTAATCGTTGTGCTAATTATTAACTTTACCGTATGATGTTTATGCCGAGGTAACACTGTATACTGGAAGACTTGTTCCTGAAAGTAGTTCCACGGCTATTCCATTTAACTTTCAAAACATGTTTCTGAAGCCACACACTTTGTTAAAACAATCATTTCAAATTTAATCATGCTTTTATATGAAAATAAACATGCTGCCTTAGTATACACGATGAAATAAAGTCTGACTGACAAGATTTTAAAATTTATAATCCTTCGATATCATAATTATCCCCAACATGTTGAGGGTTTGTGCGCGTTTTCTTAATAATGTCTTTTGCTAACCAGTTACCATAAAAGTTCATCTCCGTAATCGAGTGGAGTAAGAATAAAGATATGTTCACCCGTTTTGTTAAGCAATTATTACTCCAAATAATATACTGACATTTATTTTGTATACACCTCTGTAAGAAATTCCCGTACGGCCTTGCCGATATCGACTGGCGAGTCCTCTTGCAGAAAGTGTAGTCCTGACACGGTCACGATCTTCTGATTTGGCCAGTCAGCTATAAGTTTCATGATGATGGGACTGAAGAATCCTGGTTCTGCGTTTATGAACAGTTTAGGCAGGTCAGACGACTTTGAAAGCCAGCTACTGTAGCTGTCAACCAAGGCTATGACGTCATCAGGCCCGTCGCCTCGGACTGCGATTTCCCGCGGCCACGTGAGCGTGGGTCGTCTGCTTTCGGGGTCGTCTTTGAAAGGTTTTAGATATTCGGCCATTTCCGCTTCCGTAAGCGTTCGCATTATGCTGCCAGGCAACAGACGGGTCACGAACATGTTTTTCTGTATAACCATTTCTTCGCCAGCCGGGGAACACATGGCCTGAAAGAATTTTCTGGCGATCTCAGGAAAAAAGTCCCAACCAGGCATGGTACTAACTAAACTCTCCATGTGAACTAAAGCTTGGACTTGATTTCTGTGCTCATTGCACCAGTGGAATCCAAGACCGGAGCCCCAGTCATGGCAGACGACACTTATTTTCTTGTCTGCTAGGCCCATCGTTTCTATCCATGACGACAGGTAGCGGTAGTGGTCGACAAAGCGATATGTTCCGGTGGGGTTCTTACCCGAGTGGCCCATACCAATGAGGTCCGGCGCAATACACCTGGCTACTGGCGCCACCTGGGGGATAATATTTCTCCACAGATAGGCAGACGTCGGGTTTCCATGCAGGAACAGCACCACTGGTTTGGACCCACCCGTGTCCAAATAACTCATGGTGGAGTCCAGAACGCTTATGTTTTTACGGGTAGCTAACACGTCATCTGTTGTCATTCGGCCACCACTTGCCGCTCCTGTACACAGATTGCGAATGGGGCCATACTTGAACCCAGCTCCAAGCCTCAGATGTCGATAAATAGTGAACAGCCTCGCTGCTGCTCTAGTCTCCATTTTGCGTTATTTTACAATCAGTATCTTGACATGTAAACTCCTGGTCCGCTTAAAATAACCATAGTTGTACACACGTCCAAGGACAGCCGCCACAAAGTCCACACAGACCCGAAGTGCACACAGTCCCAGAGCGACGGCCGTGAACCGATAACCAGCAACACGCTTTGGTCGACAGTTGACCCAGTTTGCAAAGTTTTCAGTTAGCGATGCGGCGAATGCGCCATCTGTCGGGAGATTATATAACTAAATGTTTGACAAATTCCATGCTTTATCGTGCGCAGGGATCTCCGATCTTTGCGATCTCGAGCCATACAGTACGGCCCACTTTAAATCGGCCTAATCGGGCAACTACGATCACCGACCATGATATTGGACCCTCTTCATACGCTTTTGCGAAGTCTTATACTGTTATGAAATACAATGTGTGTTCATAAATCACGCCTAAAGTGACTGAATAAAGAAATGTCTAATATTAAATTGGCCTCCCTAAGATGTTTCTCTTAATCAAGGCACAGCATCATTAAAATTTCGTGTTCATTTATATATATATATATATATATATATATATATATATATATATATATTAAACAGACTTACTAAGATAGCCTCTTAGGGCTGATTTCATGGTATACAAGTGTTAGAATATTAATGATCTCAAAATGACTGTCACTACCTTCGTTACATTTCTTTCCATCTTTAACACATTTCACGCAAATAAATTTAGGCTCACATACAAACAACAAGAAGGAACTATAAACTATAAAATTATAGCATTAGTCTAACTTAATGTTGAGGGTTGTGGAATATATAACACATCAATTGGTCTATTGGTCGATATTTTGTTCGGGTGAAATAAATTGAACATTTTTCACTGGAGATGAGTCTAGTATAGGCATGATCTAAGCCTATTTGGTTGATACCAGACCTGGACGGTTACTTGAGTAATATGTATGGAGAATTCAAATCTTGTTGTCTGTACAGCAAGGTTTTGATTTTGATTTGGGGAGGTATCTAAAAGCGGCTGATATCTGACTATTATTCATTAATATGAACCTTGAAACTTTTGTAAAAAAAAAAAAAGATAGGCCAGAAAACGCTTCTGCAAATGTACGCAGGCTGAGCGTTTTGTTTTTATTTATTTGTTTATTACATGACGAGGGAGGCGCCAAAATAATCGAAACACATTCATTCTGGCGGCAAGTCAGAGTTTTGTATATGGCGTATTGCAACAAGTGACCTTTCAGCTTACGAACCACTTTCAGTCTCATGTTTTTATTGTTTGTCAACTTGGGAGCATGTACCATGTTTACTAACAGCTTGTTGATAAACAAGTTCGTCACAGAGCTATTATAAGAACCTTCCTTTGTAAGAATTAGCTACAGTTTATTAATATTTCTACGGGGTAAGATAGAATTCACATAAATTACACAGATAGGACAGGTAAATAGCTGACTTTATTTTTTTTTTAAATATCCTAGATTAGGTACATGCGCGCTCCATTCTTGTGTATCCTAAATGGAAATGTTATATAAACAACTAAACTGCACAAATGGCAACTGTCTCACGACAGAGGCCCTGCACAGCCATACTTTCACTCTGTTTCTCACTGTCAAGTAAAGCCAATGCTTTACTCAACGACAAATAGAAACAACAAGTCATGCTGACATTGCTCTTTATTAATTCTGTTTGAATTTTAAAGAAACGATTTGTGTTAAGTACGCACAGATAACTCATGATAAAATTAACGTAGATGAAGCATTCAATTACACTTCTATTGCATCAATTTCTACCAAACTAAGATGTTTTCAATATAAAATTCTACATAGGATCCTGGTTTTAAACCCCTTCCTGATTAAAGATATTTAACAGATAGTGATCTTTGTACTTTCTGTAAAGAGGAGAAAGAAACTCAAATGTATGTATTCTATGGTTGCACCCATGTAAAAAAAATAGACAATGGTATATAACTGACTTACTGACTTTGGTATACAAAGAATATTTTCTGCCAAAATAATAAACATGAACATGAGTTCAAACATTATTAGATAAAGTTATACTCTTTGTAAAGTATTACATATATGTCACAAAGTGTAACAGGAGAGTATTTTCAATTGATGGAGTTAAAAAATATTAAAATAATTATTACGCAGAAAACAGGAGTTGCGATTTACATAGGTAACTTAATTTCCATGAAATATTGTGGAAACCAGTTGTCAATCACATAACTTAATTAATTAACATACTATTAAATAAATATATAAAACATTACAACTTAAACTAGAACCTTTCGAACGCTTTGAAAAAAAATGCTCTTTTCAAATAGACAGTCTGAAGGACAACGTTAAATTATCTGAAGGCGTTTAATCTTAAAAATCTGTACTTCTGTTTTCGTGCCTTGTTTTATGTTGTATGTTTATGTATTCTCTGTCTTTGTGTTTTTGTCTTTTGTATCTATATATGTATCGAATGTATTTGTTTTATATTTTAAACAATAAAATCAATGTTAATTTTTTTAATTTCATGATAAAATCCATCAACTGAAATTTGAGGACGACTTTTGTACCCTGTCCAACCGGTTTTTAGGCGAGCTTTGGTTGTTAGTTCTTGCCGTTCCCACCAGATGGCTGTATGACATCAGCGCGGTTGCTCGGTTGGCAGCATCAGGATATCGTGAATCTGTGGCAACAAATAGGTCATACAGAGTGCACAAAAGTAAAGTTTACTTCGGTACTAAACTTTCTATCATAAGTCATCAGATGCAAGGCTGGCCTCATAATAAAACTAATTAGTATGCAAATGTTATGTTGTTGTGAGTGAAAACTGTAACGGATATAGTACAAAACGTACTAATCTGGAAGAAACTGTAATGGGCATTCACTATATAATGTCGGTGTCAGTATAAATCACATGGGTAAAAGAAGCGTTAAGTTGCATGAAATCGGTTGTAACAGAGAGTATGGTTCCCAGTAATTTTGTTTTTGATATTCACATTTCCAACTTAGGAATTAATATTTGATAATTCCGTTACATAATTAACTATAAAATGGCGGAGTGATCCTCCATGTTTTCCCCCCAACGTTATCACGTGCATGTTACCATAAACGGCCGACATAGCCCGCCTCGTTTTACGTGAACCAGTAAAAAGTTCAGGACATAATTTATAAACTCTTTACAAGTGCATTTGGCTCTATATATTTGTTGACTCATATGGTGCGATCCTAAACTTAAATGTATTTAAATAAATGACTTTCGGCAAGGGTACCTAAAACAATCAAATAAAAATTGACTGTCCACAAAACCTGATTGGTGTTTATATTTACATACCTGGACGTGGGGAGGAGCGCTCACCGCATACACCACGGCATCCACGATATCTTTTGGATCCATCCACTGTAAATATGTAGTTAACATAAACATAGCATTATAATGATATCCAGGGTCTTGTCAACAAAGCGATACCATTATTAAAACGGACATAAGAATTAAGCTAATATTGCCATTATAGGTCTAATGATATGAGGTTTCCATAGAATCAGTACGGTTTTGATATAATACCCGACCCCAGTAGGTGAGGGGTGGAGGGTATGGAGTTATATGGTATGATAAGTTTATTTATATAATGACATTTCTGGCCATTTTTTATTTATATTTGTGGGGGGGGGGGGTAGGGTAGGGGGACTTTCTTAATTAGGTCCCGCCCGCCTTAAGTAATGCAAAACTATCGCCGAAAAATTTTTTGCTTCATCCAGGAGGGTAAACATACATCCCAACTCGCATGTGTGTGTTTGTGTGTGTTTAAGTGCTTGTTCAACACATGAATCAGGCATTCATGAACGGAATCACGTAAACTTTTGTAGGTCTTTTTGGGAATGGGCCAATGAGAAATCGATTAAATTTTGGTCTGGATCGGTTAAAATGATCCGGATTCAAACACGTCATAAAGGAATATTTACAAATAAACAATCACTTATGCACGAATAAATGAACACGGTTTTGCGAGCATCCCGAAATAGGGACCCCGATATGGCGGAGGCTTGTATTCCCTGGAATGATGATTTCTAGTGTTTCTTTCTTTCTTCTGCCGGGTTTCACGCTAAACCCCAAAATACGGCTGACCTTTAAATGCTGACATTTGGTTAGATTGTTAGTCATAGGGGACAGATTTGGTCACCAGAGGTCGTTTCCACTCGAAACGAATCTCTTCTGTTCGGACATTGTGGGACGACCGGAACTACTTGTCCCAAATGTCAAACTTTAAAATAAAAATTTGTTACATTTCAAGAAACACCTTCTGTCAACATTCCACATGCGCATGCTTACAAAATATAACTTATTCCGTAAAATCCTTTCCACAAAAACACCTATGTTTATGTTATTTGCCTTAAACAATTATTATCCCATACAAATGAACGGACTACATGTCCTCTTCACTGCATTTATACCTACGCCGCTGGTCTACTCAAAATCCCCTTGAGCATTCTTTTTTTGGGTCCGATTTTGACTCCAACAATCCCAAAACAGCAGAGTCGTACTCTTGTGACTCCAAGTGTGCACAGTGTTAGATTTGGTGACTTAATTTTCAAGGTCACACCACCAAAGTCTATTCCCTATTATCGCCCAGTTATTGGGGATGGGGGAGTCTTCCTTTGCGATTGAAGTAGAGCCCGGAGCCGTGTTAGTACGTATTAAGCCGAGTTACTTTGCTCGACGCGCTTTGCAAAATGTCGGCTGGCTTAAACTGACATGAAAGCCCCTGTGATTAAATCTCGAGCATACATACAATTAATTCTGGCGGTTACATAAGCCAACGATTATATTTTTTTTGTGTCAGGCTTGACCATGTATTAAAATGCGGGGAACTTCAACTGTGTCAGGTAGCATAAAAATCAACATAACTAACTTTGTATTACTCTGTATTTGTTTAGGGCATTATCCATTGTGAAATAGTTATCTTTTTGTCTTTTTTCTCATGCCATACTGAGCTGCACAAAATCGGCCCACTTTGGCTTTATAAAATATCGGCGGCGCCTCCTGATAAACTCGGCTCGGTTCGGCTCGGCTTGATCTTACGCGGCCGGCGGCGCCGGGCTCTATTTCGATGATGGCAGACCTCATGCAGGTAGTATTAATACCTGACACCGCTACACATATCATCCTGATCAATATTCCTGTATTAATCATGACTTTCTTTAACTATCCAGATAGCTAGCTTTAAACCGCGTGGCCCAAAGTACAAGACTATAGTTAAGTGCTTTTCAGTAAACAGAGTAGCACAAAATTGGTCAAACTGATACTAGGTGAAAAATCGGTATTTAGAACTGACAGGTTGACAACAATTTCTTTGTTATCAATATAACACTGTGTATGTGTGTGAAGCCGATTTGTTCTAATCGGGATTTCGGCCTTGACATATAGGATCAATATAAAAGAACTCTGTGCTCTGTACTTAGGCTCACTAAAGTGGTATAGTTTGTATAGATCAGGGCAACGGATGAGGACAATAGAAAGCTTCGTATAATAGAGAATACGAGACGTGGGATGCACTTGACCCTTTGTCTGCGGTACGTCTGCGATCACCCCGTAACGTAACGCGCGACCTGGCGTGATAAATTCGTGTACGCACATTAGAGCGATTTTCTCCGAGATATTTGCTAATGTTAAGGAATTATGCATGTTCTATTTTGTTACGTCTGTGTCATGTCCCCCACGTTATTCCGCGACACGTATGCGATTTTTCTTTCTATACACTTGTCTTTGGCCTAATTGTTAGAGGAGAGTGATTATATATAACGAAACCTGATAAATATATCATTCATATTGTCTGGTTGTATCTTTCCGTGATAAACCCCATAATATGTTGGTACACATGTATATTATCTTACAATATCCTCTCGTTGCTTGGAGTTAGCCACGACATTTATGATTGGCAATTTTTCTATATTATTGCAAACCACTCGCGGAAATGCAGGTGGTCCACGTGCAAGTCCATGCATTGATCTTACCATATACATGGGAATTACAACATAATATGAAAGACAAAGTGCAATATGCAGCGACATATATAGCTGGAAAAGCATGACCTGCAGTGATATTTTCTTCACGAATTAATATGTCGGCCCAATTTATATACCGCGAAATCACGAGCATATGATATATTATGACAGGTGACCATGCAAAGAAGCGATTTCTTTACCTTGTATGTTCGTTTTGTTAGACTTGGAACCTCTTCAGGAAAGTCTCTGAAACCATACTCCACAATCTCTGTATCACCGATGTTGCCCGGGCTGATTGCCTGAAAGAGAAGAAGAACCGGTGCTTAATGGCCTGTCATAACTAATGGAAAATATCATTCTAAAGTTAATGAGTGGAGAACTTCTCATTATCTAGATGGATCGTGTGATATTGCCATAAAATAAACTAGATGTGGTCGAACACAGGTTCTCAGAGGGCCCCGCATTTCTGGTAGTGCTGAACTAGTTTACATATGGGTAAAAAGTTTAGTGAATAGTTTAAAAATATGACAAACAGAAACAGGGTTTTATCAATATTCATGAGGGAACAAAAATCCTTCTGGTTCAAATCATATTAAAGAAGATATGTCTGAAATGATGTATGCAATACAAAATCACCGAATGAACTTTGGCGGGAATATATGATTTGAGCATGCAAGTCTGTATTTAAGTCCTCATAGGCACCAAAATACCTGTGGATTTGAAAAAGATCAAGATTATTCTGTTTGTGAAGATGTTTGCGACAAAATATCTCCAATTGAGATCTGGCCAGCCATATTGGATTTTTGGGGGATGTGTAATTTGACGGGAATGGAGCCCTTATAGGTGGGGCATGCTCGGTGACCCGGACGTGAGGGATCAGTGTAGGGCATGCTCGTTGATCCGGACGTGAGGGATCAGTGAAGGGCATGCTCGGTGATCCGGACGTGAGTGATCAGTGAATGGCATGCTCGGTGATCCAGACGTGAGTGATCAGTGTAGGGCATGCTCGGTGATCCGGACGTGAGTGATCAGTGTGGGCATGCTAGGTGATCCGGACGTGAGGGATCTGTGTGGGAATGCTAGGTGATCCGGACGAGTGTGATCAGTGTGGGCATGCTCAGTGATCCGGGCGTGTCAAGAATATCAAGGCGTGTTGGTTAAATAATATTCATTTTAATATGTTTATTCATATAATTTATGTTATTTTTTGTATGTGGTTAATATTTCTATTTGGTATGTCTGTTCCCGATAATGGGCTTGTGTACAGCTGTTCAGTGTAGTCCAGCATGTAACAGGCACCATATGGTCAAGTACCAGGCCATTAGGGCAGTGGACAGTACTGTCCCAGTGACAGAATACATTAAGCTTGATTTGTTGCTACTCTTATATGAAAGGGATTTTGGGTGGGGTGACATTTCCTTAAGATGGTGTTTCCTTTGAACTTAGTTAATGTTTCTATAGATAAATGGTTGGAATAACGCCTCGGAACCAGAGGGTTCCTTCTTTCTTATTGGTTAGTCTTTAGTGATTCAGGGCGGGGCATGAACTTGCCAATCAAAAAGTAAATAATCTATAAAAGACCACGATCATCCAGAAGGGGGGCGCTCACCTTGAGACCACCACCAGCAAAAATTCAAGAGTGATTTGAGTGGCCACGGGAAGCAAAAATGGACCTAAGTAATTATAACGTGAAACTAAGTTAACAGGAATAAAATACATCAGAAGTGATACAGTGCAACAAAAAGGATTTTTTATATATTTGTGTGTGTATACATATATTTATACACATACTATTGTGTGTGAGACTGGAATAACTTTTATATTTGACTCTCAAATGGATTTACTAATGAAAGGAAATATACAATTGCTGAAGTGGAATAACTTTTATATTTGACTCACAAATGGATATACTCATGGATGGAGATACACAAGTGCTAAACTGGAATAACTTTTATATTTGATTCAATAACGGATTTACCCAAGGAAGAAGCACAAACAATGGACATTCTACAAAAAGGTTAGCCTGGTTTTGGTATAAGAATAGATATGGACTTGGTGATGATACATTCATATGCGCTTATTAAACAGTTTAATAGTTTTAAATGTATTATTACCTCTTGTTGTCATTATAATTATATACTTATATAATCACAATCCTGTGTTGTTCTTTCTCAAATGTGGAGTGTGATGTACTATCTGAAGCCCAAAAATTTGTTCAATGTTCTCTTTAATTGGTTTAATAAATAAATCTAGAGTAACACTTGACAGGGCGAGTGTGATCAGTGTAGGGCATGCTCGGTGATCCGTACGAGTGTGATCAGTGTGGGCATGCTAGGTGATCCGGACGAGTGTGATCTGTGTGGGAATGCTAGGTGATCCGGACGAGTGTGATTAGTGTGGGCATGCTCAGTGATCCGGACGAGTGTGACCAGTGTGGGCATGCTAGGTGATCCGGACGAGTGTGATCTGTGTGGGAAGGCTAGGTGATCCGGACGAGTGTGATTAGTGTGGGCATGCTCAGTGATCCGGACGAGTGTGATCAGTGTGGGAAGGCTAGGTGATCCGGACGAGTGTGATTAGTGTGGGCATGCTCAGTGATCCGGACGAGTGTGATCAGTGTAGGGAAGGCTAGGTGATCCGAACATGACGTGAGTGACAGCGTTTGGGGGAGGTACTTACGGTGACTCGGATGTGAGTGTTGGGTGTCATAAAACTTACGGTAACTTGGATGCGATTGTTGAGCGTTTCAAAAGTTACGGTGATTGTCGTGATTGTTGAGTTCTGTAAAAATTACGGTGACTGGGATGTGAGTGTTGAGTGCTGTGAAATTTACGGTGACTCGGATGTGATGGCTGAGTGCTGCAAAAATTCTACTGTGACTCGGATGTGATTGTTGAGTGCTGTAAAACTTGCGATAATATGGATGTGAGTGCTGTAAACTTACGGTGACTCAGATGTGAGTGTTGAGTGCTGTGAAATTTACGGTGATTCGGATGTGAGTGCTGAATGTTGTAAAACTTATGGTGACTCGGATGTGAGTGTTGAGTGCTGTAAAACTTAGGGTGACTCGGATGTGATTGTGGAGTGCTGTAAAACTTACGGTGACACGGATGTGAGTGTTGAGTTCTCTCAGCTCGGCCCTCAGTCCCTCCGTCATTGCCTTTACCGCGTGTTTTGTTGCAGCATAGAAGTGTTCGTTTTTGCCAGTCAAACGATGGCCTGACATACTGAAACAATATGTTTATGCACTTTGCACTTGTCTTTTATTTCATGTTTAAATCAAGGTTTCGTTATGCGTTTGTTTTTTCCTTAATGGGGATTGACAATTTGGTGACAAATTCTTTCGATTTTTGGGAGCACACATTTATCACACATCTCCTATCAGTTGTTTCAGCAGTCAATCAGTCTTAATATGCCAAAAGCCAATATACCAAATGTAACAAAACTAGTACAAGTAGCATTTCCCGCGTAAAATGAAGAACAGACATCCCCTAATTATGTACCCAGCGAGTACACACACGTATATATATATATATAATTGTGTGTGTGTGTGTGTGTGTGCACGTGTGTCATCTTCTTAAGAGCCAGGTCGAGCCATGCAGAGTGTTTGTTTCCGGGAAAATTGTGTGTGTTTATGTGCACGTGTGTGGGAATTAGCCTCACCTACTGATGTGAATGATGTGACCATCATCAATACCAGCATCCCGCATCATTTGAACGGCCTCCCGTGTACAGACAGCAAGGGCCAAGACGTTTACCTAAAACACCACAGAAGATAACATAGCCAATACCAGGAAAATCACCTTAAATGCCACAGGAGATAACATAGCCAATGCCAGGATAATCACCTAAAATGCCACAGGAGATAACATAGCCAATGCCAGGAAAATCACCTAAAATGCCACAGGAGATAACATAGCCAATGCCAGGATAATCACCTAAAATGCCGCAGGAGATAACATAGCCAATGCCAGGAAAATCACCTAAAATGCCACAGGAGATAACATAACCAGGACCAGGACATTCACCTAAAACACCACAGGAGATAACATAGCCAATACCAGGAAAATCACCTAAAATGCCACAGGAGATAACATAGCCAATGCCAGAATAATCACCTAAAATGCCACAGGAGATAACATAACCAGGACCAGGGCGTTCACCTAAAACATCACAGGAGAAAACATAGCCAATGCCAGGATAATAACCTAAAATGCCACAGGAGATAACATAGCCAATGCAAGGATAATCACCTAAAATGCCGCAGGAGATAACATAGCCAATGCCAGGAAAATCACCTAAAATGCCACAGGAGATAACATAACCAGGACCAGGACATTCACCTAAAACACCACAGGAGATAACATAGCCAATACCAGGAAAATCACCTAAAATGCCACAGGAGATAACATAGCCAATGCCAGAATAATCACCTAAAATGCCACAGGAGATAACATAACCAGGACCAGGGCGTTCACCTAAAACATCACAGGAGAAAACATAGCCAATGCCAGGAAAATCACCTAAAATGCCACAGGAGATAACATAGCCAATGCAAGGATAATCACCTAAAATGCCACAGGAGATAACATAACCAGGACCAGGGCGTTCACCTAAAACACCACAGGAGAAAACATAGCCAATGCCAGGATAATCACCTAAAATGCCACAGGAGATAACATAGCCAATGCCAGGAAAATCACCTAAAATGCCACAGGAGATAACATAACCAGGACCAGGGCGTTCACCTAAAACACCACAGGAGATAACATAGCCAATGCCAGGATAATCACCTAAAATGCCACAGGAGATAACATAGCCAATGCCAGGAAAATCACCTAAAATGCCACAGGAGATAACATAGCAAATGCCAGGAAAATCACCTAAAATGCCACAGAAGATAACATAGCCAATGCCAGGAAAATCACCTAAAATGTCACAGGAGATAACATAGCCAATGCAAGGAAAATCACATAAAATGCCACAGGAGATAACATAACCAGGACCAGGGCGTTCACCTAAAACACCACAGGAGATAACATAGCCAGGGCCAGGACGTTCACCTAAAACACCACACTAGATAACAAAGACAGGGCCAGGACGTTCACCTAAAACACCACAGGAGATAACATAGCCAGGACCAGGACTTTTACCTAAAACACCACAGGAGATAACAAAGACGGGGCCAGGACAATAACCTACAGCACCACAGGAGATAAGACAGCCAGGGCCAGGACGTTCATCTAAAACACCACAAGAGATAAGACAGCCAGGGCCAGGACGTTCACCTAGAACACCATATTAGATAAAACAGCCAGGGCCAGGGCATTTGTGGCGTATTTGGAGCAGGGACCAGTCTTCAAGGAACGTTGATGGGAGGTAGTTGTATGCCAAGAGACGAGACGGATTGGGGACGCAGGCAGCTTGGTCAAGAAATGTCTGTTCTGCTATACTGGTAAAACTCAGCAGTCCGCTGTGATGTGGCTTTGTCTTGTTTACTTTGAGCTAAGTACTATAGGTTGCTGTAATAAACTTATTTTTACAGTTGATCTGTTTAAGTTGTTTCTGCCCTCGCCAAGAACCCCCCCCCCCCCCCCCCCCCCATCATTATTTCTTTAACCCCGACTTATCGTCCAACAAGATAGCTTGCGGAGATATGTACCTCCTCAGGAATTAAAGAAGAGACTTGAAAAACGTTCACCGAGAATAAGACAGGAGGTAAGACAGCCAGGGCCAGGACGTTCACCTAGAACACCATATTAGATAAGACAGCCAGGGCCAGGACGTTCACCTAGAACACCCCAGGAGGTAAGAGAGCCAGGGCTAGAAAGTTCACCTAGAACACCACAGGAGGTAAGAGAGCCAGGGCTAGAAATTCACCTAGAACACCACAGGAGGTAAGAGAGCCAGGGCTAGGAAGTTCATCTAGAACACAACAGGAGGTAAGAGAGCCAGGGCAAGGACGATCACCTAGAACACCACAGTAGACAAAAGAAGCAGGGTCAGGACCATCATCTAACATATAATAAAAAGACATGATAGCAAGGGCCAGGAAATTCACGTAAAACAGCTTAGAAGACATGACATTAACGGCCAGGGCAGGCACCTGAAACGTCACAGGAGATATGATAGCCCGGACCAAGACATATGAACCAAAAACATGTCAGGGGCGTGATGGCCGTGGCAACTAAACAGACAGAGGAGATATGATAGTTTTGGCAGTATATTCACTTAAAATGTCTCAGAAAAGCTGTCACACAGAAAACTGACAAGACCATTCAATTAACAAGTTCATGTGTATATACACATATAAAAACATGGGCCAAAATATTCACCTAAAGCATGCCTAGGACATGTATGTCACACATCACACGCAGCGGGCATATATGTATTTACACACATAAAAACATGGGCCAAAATATTCACCTAAAGCATGCCTGAGGAGTCAGGACATGTATGTCACAAAACACACGCAGCTGGCATAAATTTACCGAGAACTTTCAAGCAAAAGTCCAGAATATCCAGATAAAGTCTAGGGGTACAAATTGTCTTCCAAAAACGACACAAATGGGCTCGCCCACCGTGGACTGGCTCCACTCTCACAAAACAATGTCTTTAACAATATACAGTCTTCTCGCAGTTTTTTCTTGCACCCTTATGGGCTAAACTTATAAAACACATAACTCCAGGACCAGTATAATTATTTCGCGGAATTTAACTTCATACCCAGCTCTGTGCAGGCTACTGCCGACGCGTTACGTCCTGTCGCAAGAACGACTATAAACACACTCTAGTAAAGAGTTTTCTCGAACTTGTCTACTGGAACTTACCAACTAAAGGCCTCCTAACCAGCTTCTGTGGCTCAGGGGTAGAGCGCAGGCCTTAAAGCCGGGAGATCGTGAGTTCGAATCTCAGCCGAGGCGATGAGATTTTCACGGTCCGCCCCCACCCAGGGTGAGCGCTCTGCAGGCTTAATATAGGAAGGCCGTGCCCATTGGCCGTGTTTCACTCACAAACGAATGCGCCTTTCGGTGGTATAACCCAGCAATGGAGACGATTACACATGCAGGGCCCCCAGGTGCAGTAGTCACCGGGCCTGGTTAACGCCAGGATATAAAATGAGAGGAAGCGTGTGATACTGCCCTGTCACGTAGTCCGAAACCGGAATGGAATTCTGTAGTTACGTAAGCACAAAAAAAAACTATAGGCCTCCTAGGAGCACCTGGATTTTCTAGAACGTTCTGTGAGCTAATCAAAACAAACCGTAGTATAATAAGTTCCATTAATTAACAATGAACAAACCCTGTCGATAGATATACCGATCAACAAAGCAATGGTAACAATAAACACAACATAATAAAATATTATTAACTACGTTTCCTGACTATATCTTGTTATTCTATGAGGATCCAAATTAACATAACGTTAATACAATTGTGTCGACGTGCATGTTTCACGTGTATCTTTTCGTAATTTTCCGAAATCAAGAGGCTAGAAAACATGTCAGGACAACTAACTGCAGGCGGGAACATTCTCATTGTTACACCGCTTAAAGGAGACAATTACTTTTCGTACTCACTTCAAGCATTTCCCGCCAGTGTTTGTTGGTCCCCGTCAAGAGTTGTCCCTTGTTCATCATGCCGGCGTTGTTAACCAACACGTCAATATGTCCAAACTCGCGCTTTATCTGGTTAAACATTTTCTCGATGTCATCTTCTTTTTGGAGGTCACAGGTCATGACCACAAACTGACCCTTGAAGTCTTTAACTTCTCTCTGCAGTTCCTGCGGGAAATTTAAAACTTACATAGAAGTATAACCGGATTGGTGACGAAGAGAAATCAAAGTTTTAAGGAAATCTGTGATAGCTTTAATCAGGAAGATGCTTAATGGAAGCGCAAAGGGATTGTCTTTAGTGCCGGAAGTTGCTCGCAACAATTGATACAAAACCGAATCTAAGTGTGAAAACTGGTATTCGAACACGCTGAGCTACGAATATGTTTATTTTATTTGTTAAAGGTGAATAATCCGTTTCATCTATTAATTTTTACGTCAAGTAAAGGGTCTTCGCCCTATTTAATTTGACAGTGCACACTCCTTATATGTGTCACAGGCAAACTGTGTAATCAGGCATTACGTGAAATGTCTGTAAATTTCAGGCATTACGTGAAATGTCTGTAAATTTCAGGCATTACACGAAATGACCGAATCACGATTAGTTCAGGCATTACGTGAAATGTCTGTAAATTTCAGGCATTACACGAAATGACCGATTCACGATTAGTTCAGGCATTACGTGAAATGTCTGTAAATTTCAGGCATAACACGAAATGACCGATTCACGATTAGTTCAGGCATTACGTGAAATGTCTGTAAATTTCAGGCATTACACGAAATGACCGATTCACGATTAGTTCAGGCATTACGTGTAATGCTTTGTTTTACAGCTCATTCATTACATGAAATGCCTGACTTCTTGTTGACATGTATGTTACTGCTGAATGACAACACACATTGTCGGGTGAAAATCAATGTATTCGATTTTTTGTTGTTCCTGTAACAATGATTAATGCACTTAAAATAAGCTGGGGCAGGGGCACCTATAAGAACTTCATATCAAGTTTAAATAATAAAATGCAATGATTGTTTAGACGGTGAAGTCCACTCTTTAAATGTTTGTCATAATATGAAATAAGCCCTCTCAGTCGCAGAACAACCATTCTTCATTATCTATATATATATTATACTTTACAAAACTACATAGTCTACATTGCAAACGGTTGTCTTATTAAGAGATGGTCCATTTTGTTTTTCTTATTAAGGAATCAACCATTCTTTAATACATATTTATAATATACCACTATTTAAAAATTAAGTTGATTTTATATTTTGCTGGTTTAACAAAGACCAATGCACTTCAATTCAGCTTTAAATCACTGGCATCTATTAAAGCTACATATATTTTGCATGGTTACAAGTACATTGTCGGTTATCCACAGTTGTAAGTGCAAGCACCTCATATGATAATCATAATGACAATTTATTTTGTCGAACCAGAATGACAGGGTTTGATTCATTAATCAAATTTAAAAATCATATTATAATTTACAGTATAAAAATATTCACAATCAGTACCCATGCATTAATTAGAAAAATCACAAACAAATCACTGATGCTCTCTCTCTCTCTCTCTCTCTCTCTCTCTCTCTCTCTCTCTCTCTCTCTCTCTCTCTCTCTCTCTGCAATATTCTTGAGAAATAATGATTATAAAAATTATCGGTGATAAATCTTGAAAAGCCGGCCTTGTTATGGGTATCCCGGACAATCAATGGTATGTCACGTTAAAATCCTCCTTACCTAATTGATATAATTTACTTTACAGGGATCAAAGAACTGTGTGTTAGTAATTGACCCGGCCTGAAATAGCTTAATTAACACATTCCACATATCCAAAAGCAAAATAGTGGTATAAAATTAAAAAAAAAAAATAAACGCATATTCAACATGGATTGTACGTAAAACTGACATTAGTTTGATACACTTTTTGCCTAAAACAAAAATTGTGTGATAATGATCACCAAATTTCATTAATTACACGTAATGCCTGGATATTTTAGTTATTTCATGAAATGCCTGAGTGAATCAGTCATTTCGTGTAATTCCTGAATTTTTGAGTCAGTTCACGTCATGCCCGTTTACACAGTTTGCCTGTAACATATATATATACAGACATTATACACACATCTCTAAGCAT
Organism: Sipunculus nudus; assembly: GCA_026874595.1. NCBI lineage: Eukaryota > Metazoa > Annelida > Sipuncula > Golfingiida > Sipunculidae > Sipunculus > Sipunculus nudus. The sequence goes on from CM049312.1 coordinate 53,826,700, forward strand.
GTTTGATGTTTGTATCCGTGATTGGAGCATGTATTTACAGCCATTTCTCCGTGCCATACATCATATATATATATATATATATATATATATATATATATATATATATATATATATATATAGATATATATATAATATATATAGATATATATATATATAGAACGTACCTCCAGGTTGCCTGTGGTGCGCGCACATCCTATCACTTTCATGCCGACCTTGACAAACTCCCTGGCAACCTCACGCCCGATACCCTTAGAGGCACCAGTAACCAAGGCAACACGTCCAGCCCAGCGCTCCATATTTACTGACAACCACTCACTTGTCTATATAATTCTGCCTTTGGAGGAAAGAAACAATGTACAGTTGACTTAAATTGTATGTACATGTATTATAATGAAGTTGATAGTTATTTGTATGCATATATATATATATAATGGATTACATTATGTGCGCGATTAATAAACTACTACTAAAAATAATATTATTATTATTTTTATTATTATTATTAGAAAAACACTCTCGCTATCAGGGGCGGACACAGGCGGTTGCTTAACACCCTGGCACATTAAACGAGCTTACTGGGAGTGGAGGTAGACTTTATTAGAAGGTTACCAGGGAGACTTTTTTTTTGTAAGGAGTATCTTGGCTTCAGCCTTACGGTCTTCACCCATCACTCAGATCTACCAACCTAAATATTTTTTTTAATAAAGGCTCGGTCGATAAACATCTGCATCTACATAGCAAATTACCAGTCATCCTAGAGACGGGCATATTCACCTCTCGTCAAACAAATAAACGACTCCACATCCCAGGTTACTGGGTTATCTAATCTTTTAAGGTAGTCTAGTTGACGTACATACCACTCATATAAAAAAATAACTTGAATTCGACGTCAGATTCGGTGTTTGCTTTGTTTTATATATATATATATATATATATATATATATATATATATATATATATATATATATATCATAAAACATCCTGTAACAAAAATCTGAGGGAAACAGGAATGAAACAGATTTCACAAAGTTTAATTTCTCTCATACAGCAGGATAGCTCTCCACAGTTAAAAGCTTGTTTCCATACTGGTCCTATTCTTAAGAGGGCTGGCAGCAAGCTTAGTTTTATAAATTAAATATACATGAATTTTGCCGAAATGGGGCGAGATAGTATATTGTTTAATATTTTTGTCGAGTTTCATCCAAATGCATCATATGGCTGTTAGGTTATTGTACTGACACCAAATAGAAGCCTGGCGACCTCTGACCTAATTAAATGCAAGGATGTTGGCTACAATCAAACTCGAATGAGATAATCTATCGGTGGGTAGTTATGAAGAGTTTTCAAATGTGGAAATCTATCGAAGCCCTGGTAATTCAAAGGTGCCCATTCAGCTCCCTTTTGAAAAAGAATTTATTTTATTTCTGGCTTCCTCCATGTACATATTAATGATCTAAGGATAATTTTGGTTGTTAAGTGTTCTTATGATGTCTTCGTGGAGGATGTATAAACTTGTTTATCAACAACACAGCAATGTTGACAAACGGGAAAAACATGTAACCTTAGGTGGTAGGTTGCATATATGCGGAGGTAGGTAGGTCACTTGTTGTAAAACGCCATTTGCAAAGCTCTGACTTATCTGTCGGACCTGCTGCCAGATGCTCTTGTTTTAATTATTTTGGTGGGCCCCCACATATTATAAACACATTTATATAAACAAATAGCCTGTGTGTGCTGATATCCACGTTTTCTGGCCTATTATTATAAAATCTCCAAGGGATTATCTTTAATTTATAAAAGTCAGATAGGTGATTGAGCCCCTTTAATGCGATAACAACCAAAACCGGCGGCTCACTAACCGATTTTATCGGCCGATTCATAGGATCGGCCGACTATGTACCGACGGGGGTACATTGTCGTGAAGTGTGACACCCCAAGCGACGCGATTTTGTCGGCGTCGGCGTGAAAAATCGCCGTCGCCAAGAGTCTGGCACTGTCAAAGAAAATCGGCCGATTTTATCGGGCGATTAGCGAAATCGTGTATAGTGAGCCAATGTTTGCGACAAAGTCGGCAGGTTTTTTTTATTTGTATATGGTCAGAATTCATGTTCTGGAAGTTGTCACTGTAAGTCATTATTAGTGTATATTGTATAATGACTATTTCTGTATTTTAAAAAGAATTAAAGACCGATTTTGGTAAAGATTAAAATTTAATGTATTCCTAAAAGACGACGTGCAATTTAATCATCATTGTAAAGGAATGTCCATTCATATAATTACAATGTGCCAACATTTCTGTAAACATAAGACTGAACGTTACAGGAAATGAGAGAAGACATGAATGAATAGCCGATAACTGATGCAATATCCAGTGCAGCGCACGCAGCAGTTCCTTATGTTTACAGGTAACCCCATTTGCAAAAGCACCTGGTCTCTGGTACACTTTTTTTTACGGAGACAGTGGCATTTTTTTGGCGATGCTGTACTTTAATTAGTTTTAAAATATTTAATCTTACAGATAACAGAGAGTCGCCATATATATAACTGATCATCGCACGTCTACGGGAATTAATAATAAAAATTAAAACCTAATCACGCAAAATACCTGCTGCTGTTGGCGTTTGTTTTGTGTAGAAGTCAAATGAAAAATGATGATAAAGTGTTGGCTGGTTTACACAGGATGAAAAAAATATATACAGCATCATTGAATTTCTAGAAAGAGGAAATCCTAGAAATCACACAGACATGCAAGGGAGTGTCATTTTCTAAATTAGAGTTCTTTCCTAATGAAATAGCCCTTCTGAATGTAGTATCCTGATGCTGGATGTTTTGTTTTACCAAATCCTACAGATCACCCGCCGCAATCGTTTTAAGGGTTTAAGACCAATTCTTTCGGACATTTTCCGGACCCGGGAACCTTTCTTTAGGTTTTATTATTAGTACTCCTGGGTTGGACCCCTCTTTTCCTAAATACTGGACCCGCCCCTGAGATATGCGGAGAAAATCTTTAAATTGATGAAGGACGGTCATACCTTCTGTCTCAGTTCGCATAGTGTATTGTTTAAATGTCCCTGGTTCCTCTCTTCTCTCAAGCCAAGGTTTCACCCACTAGTCACTCTTCCGACACATCATATTTCTTTAGATAAGCCACAAAGCGAACAAATATTTCCTTTTGGTTTTTCTCCTAGAAAGCTCAGTATATCAGATCGCCAAGATGAGACTTCTTCGGCGATAATCGAGAGGTGGGAACACGCGCGTCGGTAAATGTGACACTGAAAATCGGCCGACTAAACCGAGCCGATTTTCAGCCGATTTTGAGAAAATCTGCCCAAAATATCGCCCGACAATGTCACTTGATAAAATCTGGTAGTGAGCACCCGGCTTTACGATGACGGACAGACGTACCCTTTTGACCTCTGGACTCAATCATGCCGAGAACTTAATTCAGGAGAGAAACTTTGTTGGTTAAAATTTTTGAGTTTAATGAAAATCCATCAGATTTTTGCCATGTCGTCAAAATACCACCAAAGTATGGTGACCTCTGACCTAATTAAATATGCATGGATTTAGCCATGAATCGGACTTAGTCGAGATATTTAATTATATTGGTAAATATTTCAATTATGTTTCTTCAATATCAATCATATTCTTGGTAAGTTATCGAGGCGACACCACAAAGTAGCTTGGTGACTTCAGACCTCATTGAATATGCGTGGATTTTGCCTATAATCGACCTTAGGCGAGATTATATATTGGTTAAAAGTTACGCTGAGGTCCGTGAAAATCCATCAAAACCCTGGTAAATTATCACGGCGATATTAAAAGTTAACGGACGGACAACGGACGGACTGTGGGTATACCATCAAAGACGGGCTTTTAAATTCACATGACAGCATTGCTACTTAGCCAAATAGTTTCTAGTTTGCTACACATAATTTTATTATCTACATTGTCGAAAGTTTTCTACAAGTCTTAATATGTTTTTTAATGATTTATATCTTCAATTAAGCAAATAAAAATATATTCAAAATTATAAAATGAAGTCGTTTAGACCTATATGATGAACTAACCTTATGAACGGAGCTTACCGGGACCCGGACAAACTAGTCTGTTACCTGATGCCTGTGAAAATCGGACTTTGGCCAAGTGCAAAGGCGGCGTGAACGGACTGCAGGTGTGCACATACACACGGCAGGTCATGTTCCGCAGGTGGAGGACTTCTAGGTTATTTTCTTTACCAGGACCAGTGCATCATTAAAATAAGGTCTGATGCTAGGGTTTGATAGGCAAAAATATTTTCCCGTATCACAAGTTAAAATGAAAATGAAATGTTGGTCTTTGTTTTACTTAACTAAATAAAAGAAATACCACCTTTTAGTCCGTTTTTTTAAATAAAATATTTCTAAAATTAATTCATACGATTTTATTCTTTTATTTCTCAGAAAGAAACTGTAATATATGCTTTCAAAAACTATATCCATCTCTCTCATATTAGATATACCAAAGTATGCCAAGACGCTCGGACGGACCAAAATGAAAAAAAAAATATTACCCGTGGCACCATCAGTGTACAAGATGAAGCTATAAAAGGTCTTAGACATAAAAATTTCAGTCTGGTATATCAAACCACTCCTGATATTTGTATTATTTACAACACAGACTGACAATAGCAAAACCGGTTGCATGTGGCGCCATCTATCATGTATACAAGATTATAATCCGTTCCATCACGCCTGTCCACCTGTTTTTTGGCGATTATCTCTATATAAGACAAACTTGCAAAAAATATTTGCACCATTGGCATAAAGAGGCAAAAGCGTAATTTTTGGTACCTTACCTACTCAAAATATAAATATAATTCACTTTACGGCCTGGTTGACATATTTCATATATATCCGTGGTTCATGGCGTCCCTAATATGTGGCCATTGTTTATCCTCCTTGGATATGGATATAAAGTAATGTGACGTAACAGTGAAGCGCGTGCACGCGGAGAATACAATTCTCGCTGTAAACAGGGGTCGGGAGCTCTTGATTATTGGTTCCATGAATATGGGCGCCTCTTTAGTACGTCACGTCTATTATGACGTCATCACTAATCCCTGATATGCCCATTTTACAGATAAGTGGCACGATGTCGCAACAGAATAGACTTGTTACTCATAAAATGCTTTTAAATTGTTTACAGGAAAATGACATAAGGTACGCTATTATTTCCATAATAGTTAATTACGCTTTTTCCTCTTTCTGACTTAAGATCAAAAAGTTTGGACGTTCTTTGATTATCAAAAAAATAATCACGAAAAAAACAGGTGGACAGGGGTGCTGGAACGGACTTTTATAGTCTTTTCAAGTTCTATGAACATGCAAAATTTCAGGCTGATACATGAAACCGCTCCCGTGATGAAAACATGGATGTGTCTTGTGTATTAGAAAGGTATCGAAAAAGGACGGAAACAGACGCATGCGAGATGAAATTCTTTGTATGTGGCGACTCCAGTCTTGTATACAAGAAAGAGCATGCAAAGATCTTTAACATGCAAACGTTCAGGCATATACATCAAACTAACCTCTCGGGATAAGAGCATCAATGTATTCTAATAAAAGGTAACAGTAGGTTGCGCCACAAATCTTGTCCACGACAATGATATCCAAGAAGATGAACATGCAAAATTTCTGGCTGACCCTTTATCCTCTTGTGATATACCTATAATAATCGCCCAAAACAGGTTTACGGATGGACGCTCTGCCAAACTGTTTAGGTGACGCCACCAGGCTTGTATAAAACATTAAGGCCTCAGAGATCTATTGGCATGCAAACTTTCAGGCGGATATTTCAAACCACTGCTTCAAATACATGATTTGTAGGTGGCGCCACCAGTCTTGTGTGTGAGACTTCTACCCAAAATGAATAAGCCTACAAATTTTAAGGTTAATAAATCCACACATTCCTGAGACATGTGTAATTTGCACCCAGGATTTATGGTTAGACGCTCTTTGAAAAAAAAAATTGCAGGGGGCGCCACCAGGCATGTTTACGAGATTAAGGTAACAAAGGTCTAAGACCATGCAACATTTCAGGCGGATACATCCAACCACTTCTGTGATAAATTCATTAAATTCATCTACGAGTACGTGATTATAGGTGGCGCCATCTGTCATGTGTACGCAAAAGCTATTCAGGATGGATGGACAAGCCGATTCAGGCCGATACATGGAACCACTCATGAGATATGAGTCATTTTAACTCAAAGCAAGCATACAGATAGACGCCACACGAGAATGATTGCTGATGGCGCCAAAAAGGGTCGAAGATTTATGTACACGCACAATTAATCAAATACATAGAACCAATCCCGAGATCAGCTATTTTCTTTTTTAAAAGACGAACAGCAAAACAAAAATGGAAACTACGCGAAAAGGATTTCAGGCATCAGTTCTTGGTTCGGCACCATTTCCCATTTGATCCTATAGTGATGCCGGGTTCCGGTTTGATCCCTCCAATTTCTCAGAACACTTCTCAGGAAACGAACGCGGCGGCGCAGACTTTGTATCCGTGTCAAAATATAGTGTTCGCGAAACTCCGTTCTGATGGATACAATTATTGATGTCAAAGCAACAGGGGGACTTTAAGCTTTGATCAGTCAACCTCATTCATTTGAAGGGGACAACGGAAATTTTCCAATACACTAGCGACATCTATCGCCGACGACTGACACTGAATGCACTAAACCAAAATCTCAGTAAATCCAAAAGAGAAAAATAGTATTTTGTCCTGTCTCAGATTTTAAATATAAACTACAATACGGTTAGTCGACAAGCGACTACGTGTATCCGCAAAAATCAGAGTGGAACGGCTGAAGTGAGGCATGGATTGAGTGGCAAGGGGAAATAAGAGTGAGGTGTGTTGCATATTAGCATGGATGTCTGCAGCCGAAATGTGTATGTAGGTTGCGCCACCTTCCACAGATCCAGAAAGCTGTCCATGTTGTATACATATGCAAAATTTTAGGCAGAAAAGTCGAACCACTTCATGTATATGAGTGATTTTATCCCACAGCAGACAAAAAGACGGACTTGTGCAAAAATGGTGGCAGGTGGCGCCACCAATTTTGTGTATGATTAAGAGCTATGGGAGATCTATACACCTGTAAAATTTTGTAAAAAGTCCTGAGATGTAAGCCTGAATGTCTGCAGCGTTTACATAAATGTAAACACCTGCCAAAAAATCGAGAAAGCTATCCAAGATGTATAAACACGCAAAATCTTTAGGCAGATTTTAGCCCACGGGAGACAAACAGACGGACGCTGTGCAAAAATGGTTGCAGGTGGCCCCTCCAGTTTTGTGTATGATAAAGAGCTATGTGAGATCTATACACATGCAAAATTTTGGCCCAGTCAGTCAAATGGGTCCCAATATATGAGCTTGGATGTCTGCAGCGTGAACGTGAATGTAGGTGGCGCCACCTGTTATAAAATCAAGAAAGCTATCCAGGATGTATACGCATGCCGAATTTCAGGTGAATTAGTCAAACCCCTGCAGAGATATGAGTGATTTTAACCCAAGGCAGATCAATAGAGGGACACTGTGCAAACATGGTATGTTATAAAGCTATCAAAGGGCTACATTTGTAAAAAAAAATTCCTGATCGGTCAAACGGTTTCAGAGATATTTGGGTTTATGTGTGGAAACAGACGCACAAATGGACGCTGGGCAGAGGTCAACGCCAATTGGTTAGGCACCAGTTCACATGTGATCCGATAATTGGTTTAAGTTTCGGAAAAATCCGTAGTCTCAGAGGAGATCTCCGGAAACGAACGCGGCGGCGGCGGCGGCGGAACCCGGTCAAAAACATAGTATCCGCAAAACGAAGTTTTGCCGGATACAATAAATAGGATTGATTTTCTTTAACAGGTACATTCCATGCCTGTGGCCTGATTCTATTGGACAAAAGACGCGATGATTGCTGTTTTGATATGAACCTTTTCAGCAGACGACCATTTATACGCATGACTCTGGGAAAGGTAATTACACCAAAGAATTGAACAGGGCATTTTAGTCAGAAGTTCTGGTGCCTTAACCACGTTTCTGACTTTACCAAGGGCCGTACTTTGTAAACAAATTTATCTAAACTAAGCGTCTTGACCCATGCACTACCAACTTTGACATTTTTTGTTCACTAAAGCGCCCTAATGGGAGTGTGCTTCGTGGAAAATGTGTTCAACACAACAGATGAAATCTCATCATCAACATTTTCGACAAGAAAAGCTTTCAAACCATTTATTTTATTTCTTACTGAAACCTGAAAGACACTTCTGTAAAAAATATTTATGCTGAAATGTTATATTTATCATTACAGTAAATTTTAAACAAAATATAAAAACTAGGCAGAACTTGTATTATACGGTAAGGGCATTAAAACTCTATGAAGTCGCATGTTGCTCTGATCTCTCTCTCTCTCACACACACACACACACGTACATGTTCATTAGAAGCAAGACCATTTAGCGTAAGCACATAACCCGACCAGAATTTTCTTTTGTTAACATTGGTTTGTTTTTTTCTATTTAACGATGTAACGAAATGTGACAAAATTTAAAAATAAAACAAAAGAGACGAATAAATAAACATATATATGTATATATATATTTTATTCATATTAAAAACGAAATACTCAAAATATATACATATTTATATATAAAAACAACAGCATCCCATCATAAATAAATTTGCGGGCCTCTTGTGTATAAAAATATATCATATGTTTCTCAAAGGTTCACGCGATCAACTTTTTTCCTTAGTATACGTTTAAGTCACATCCGCTTTCTTTCTTCAGAGGAATGTGATGTTAAATGTCAGTGTAATTGGGGAACACTGGCGGGTGTAAATTAAGTAGAGTTTACACTGACTAAGTACAGTATACACTGACCATATTTTCATATGTTAAATTTTTATTATTCCAATATGGAATTACTTTATTTATATCACAGTCAGTCGTCCTACAAAACATACATTTATATATTACTATATGTGCTGGTCACATGGTTCTGTGGAATTTTAGTATCCGAATCCTCGTTGGTTCATCGTTGCCACCTTCATCGTAATCACATGACTGTGGTCATCTCCACTGGAGCCATTGTTGTGTTCGCAGTGTTGGACCAAGGAAGTCTGTTGAAATCAAACATGGCAATCCCCCACGTATGCGTTGCCACGGTAACCACAAATACCGCGATAACGTTCAAAAAGGCACCCGCTTTCACCTGTTGTGGAAATGAAATATAGTTTGACGTTAAGTGAAGTAGTTTTTTTTAAGGAAGTGTCTATAGTCAGCCGACAATGTAGACACTGTCGGCTGCCTAGACAGTCCACACTCCACCCACTGCGCAGCCGACAATGCTTATACTGATATCACCAAGTGTCAGCTGCCTAGATGTGTGACATTCTAGACCTAGTAGCTATTTATTTATTAGAACTTTTATTGTACAAAATATACATATATATATATATATATATATATATATATATATATATATATATATATATATATATATATAATATTCATAGCAAATATGACACTGAGATATAGTATGGTCTGGTTACATATACTTAACCATACATTAAGGTAATGCTCAGGACTGGTTTCATTCCCAAAAATTGATGCTTTTGCAATGAAAGGTATACTTTATATTCAAATTAAATTAAAAAGCTTATAAATTCAAACATATTCCTCCAAAACAAAGTTTATATTTAACAAAATGTAGAAAATCTCCTTAGTTTCAGAAAATGTATACTTTAAAGGGCCTAAGGCATAAGATTGTTCAATGCCAAGGAAAAACTGAAATAAAGTCAGGTCATGTGGGGCGACCAGTCCTGCAACCTTAAATCAGAATGGACTATATTTTTATATTTGCGGCCACCATGGACACCTGCATACATGTACAAGGGATGTGTATTTTATTTCAGGGTTAAATGACTTATTAGAACACCGCTTCTTAGAACCAGCAATGGTTTTAGAATCCCATTTCCACAATCTGACATGATTGGATTTTTGTTACAGATTTAACTTTTGTCTCCAAATCACAAAAAAAAGAGGGAAATCCATCCCCAAAAGAGATTTTGACTGCCATGGTGCTGACAAGCCACTATTAACTATCCTTCATTTCAAACTTTTATTCTATGTGAAGCCCTAAAGACCAACATATATTCAGTGACTAATCACTCACCAGGAACTCAGAATCGGTTCTCTCACCACTACTGATCTATGGAATCATTGATGTACCTGATGCCAAACCATTAAGCTAATAAACACCCACATTAACATCAATGGATCATCAAAGGGGTCTAGTGCAAAAAAAACAAACACACAATAAACTGTGTACACTGCATAAATCATCTAACCTGGTCAGTCAATGAAATGCAAATACATGCTTTTGAAATACATGTAGTGTAGGTGTATGTATTCTAGTGCATTAGAATTTAATTTTTACCATATTTTTATAATTAAATTACATGAAATGTGGTGCTTCATTTATTGTTTTCATTTTTCAAGTTAAAAATCCAACCCTGTTACCTTTTTTTCTTAATTAAGCAAAATTTTACTAACTATTACTACTAGGTCTAGAATGTCAAACACCTAGGCAGCTGACACTTATAGTGATATCAGTTAAAGCATTGTCGGCTGCGCAGTGGATGGAGTGAGGACTGTCTAGGCAGCCAACATTGTCGGCTGCCTAGACAGTCCAGGGGTCTGTCACTCCGCAGTCGGTGTCTGCTGCCTAGACACTTCCTTTTTTTAAAAGGCATGGAGATGTAAGAGTTCTTTCACAAATTAACCAGGTGATGTTCGGATCTCTTTTGTTTTATGGTCAGGGGTTAGGAACAGTCCATAACATCAACAAACATTATCTAGAAGTAGCCCGTGCAACATCAACGACAAGTGTTAACATCAGCGGCCAAAAATTAAAATTGGAGATGTATTAGGCACAGTACTGAATCTGCATATAACAATACTTTGTAACTAATAATAATAATAATATAATTATCATTATTATTACTATTATTAATATTATTAATTTTATTATTATTATTTATATCATTATAATTATTATTGTTGTTATTATTATTATATGGCTATTATTATTATTATTATTAGACCTATTACTATTATATTTATTATTATTATTATTAATTTTATTATTATTATTATTAGGCCTATTACTATTATATTTATTAAAATTATTATTATTAATTTTATTATTATTATTATTACTATTATTATTATTATTATTATTAGGCCTATTATAATAATGATAATAATAATAATAATTATTATTATTATTTTTTTTAATATTATTATTATTGTTAATTTTATTATTATTATTTTTTTTTATAATTAATATTATTATTATTAATATTATTATAATTATTATTGTTATTATCATTATTATAAGGCTATTATTATTATTATTATTATTATTATTATTATTATTATTATTATTAATATTATTATAATTATTATTGTTATAATCATTATTATAAGGCTTTTATTATTAATTTTATGATATTATTATTATTATTATTATTATTATTATTATTATCGTGTTTGTTGTTTGGAAATAAACTGTACGTACCATGTCAAACACCGTCACTCTGCCGAATGAGAAGGTTATGGCGTTAGGTGGTGAACCGCTCGGCAACATGTACGCAAACGAGGTTGAAATGGCCACGGGCAGCATCAGGTACAGAGGATTTTTACCGATTGTCTCAGCCTACAAAACAATGACATCACATTTTACCTCACGATATTACACTATCTTCACAAATGTAAAAAAAACTTGTACCCGTTTCCAATGGATCATTGAACATTTTTAAAGAATTATATAGGTCATGCAATTTTTCCAACAGTGTCTTCTGTCCTTATTCATGAATGCTGACCTGACATATATATAAGGCACGGATGCACAGATGAAACATCAGCATAACCAGTTGATCAAATGATTCTGTATTAAATGTTTTTCTTTTACTTCTGTTTATCATTTTTTGTCTTAACAATTTCAATACATCAACAATCCGTTCATCCCATGATATTAAAATAAAATGCACAATTGACCAACTGGTGATGCCTCTCAGCTGACTGGCGTGTCGGCATCATCTCTAATACTAGATATTTTTAAGCGTTTGGTACTTGTTTTTCTCAGGGCAATGTAAATAAGCCTATAATTAATGCAAATGTGGTCATGGTGACCTAATCACCCATGTGGAGATCCAATGACGACAATGTCTGCCCGGTAACACATCTAAGTTTCGTACATTTATGTAAGCATGTAATCTCCAAAATACATGTTAAAAATTGGAAAATACGATTACAGATATACAAATACTGATTGTACCACCAGTCATCATCACCTCTTAACACTGTTATGATCAATTGAATGCAATGTTTCTGGCAGTATATGAGCCAGAGTTGTTATATGGTCACAAAAATAGAAGGAAAATGCATACAAAAATTAGAAAAATACAGGCGGCGCCACTAGTCTCAAGCAACTGATGAAACAAAGTGGTTTCTAGATATTCTCTCTACGAAAGTTTGCGATAAAACCCTGGGACATTTAAACATAATATATGTGTTTACATGATAAAAGACTGACCAGAGACGCCATGATTGGGAGAACGATGTTGGCGGCGGCCGGGTTACTTGTAACCTCTGTCAGCAAGGCGACGAGAAAACACAAGAGGAAAACCATGACGAAACCTGGCAGGTGTCTCACGAAGGTCAGCTGACTGGCAATCCATTTCGACAGACCCGATACCTGTGTGAACATAAACGTACGGGGCACATCATAAAACAAAAATAATACAATCCAAATGGAAAACATTGTTAATTTTATCTATTGGGTCTCCGGGAGGAACAATTTAGATCTATGCTTTTCCCTGGATGCATGGAAACGCAAATCGCCGGTTTTAATCAGGCGGAGACGTCTGATAGCCTGTATATATAAATCAGGGTCGATCATCTCCGTTATATAAGTCAAATCTTTCAATATTTTGACTCAAAAGGTTATTTAACAATGGGTATTGGGTACTAACTGTAAAATAACGGGGTAAACCTCACGGCTAAATACTCTTGTACAGTGATTATACTTAAAGATAAAAAAAAACAATTACAGATTCACTTGTCTAAGATGAAGTATTTGAGAACTGATTAAATTTAACGAAATGCAGTATTGTATTAGTTATCGAGAGAGAGAGAGACAGAGAGAGAGAGATACCATGGCCGCATTTGCCAATGCAAAGCCTCCTCCAAGCAGAAGAATAATGGTCCACGGCATTTTACTCTGAAAGTATTTCCAGTTTAACAGCGGCGGGGCTGGTGCACGAGGGTTCTTATCTGAAAACAGATAAACATATTGGCAAAGACAAATTTACGTGGAAATACAAGCATGCAGTATTTTGGAAGAAGTATGAAGAAAGAATATTAAAAATATCTTTTACTGATGAGACCAGGCATCCGTGCAAAAGAAACTGCCACAGAAGTTAAAAATGACGCTTTTTACAGAAGAGTTTTGTTTTCAAATTTGCTGTATTATTATTAATAATACATTTACCAGGAAACGTGTTTATTGTATTCTGCCAAAAATCCAAAGTAATACACATGAATTTCTAAAATAATAATGGAAACAACAAGTACTCACCGTTGCCAAGTTTCCATGGCCACCTGGACGGAAAGATATGGAGCAATACGATAATGAACACGGCAGGGACGGCGTCCGACGTGAACCTTCAAACATGAGAAAGAAGGATATTAACAATCATATCTTTTTCTTACTCTAGAGTTAACGTATTTAAACCTGTGTTCGTCTGTCCGTCTCTTTTATGTATCCACACAGTATCCACGCAGTAAATTACAATGATATTTTGGTGGACCACGGGCAAAAGAACAATATATTAAATCTCCGAATGGATCGATTTAATTTTGGGGCAGAATAAATGTGGATGCAAGCGCTGGTTTTGGTGGATGTGTGCGTCCCTCGAGTGCTTTCTAGTTTATTTTGAGTTATCCCCTGCGGGCCACTGTTACATGAAAAGTTTCTTTACGTATCTTTGGAAATCTTCCTTGCGTCTCAAATTTGACCACATACTCATGAATGTTCTGTTGAATGTATTTTCTTGTTTGACGCATAGAAATATTATATAGTGTCGACTAATGAGCGATAAATGACATAATGACTCCTTCCATTCTAAATTTTTTTTAAAATCTGATCTCGTGTGCATGACGTGTGCCGTAGGAGGTTGTATTTACGAATTACGCTTCGTTAGTAACATAAGACCAATTTACCCTGCAGGAAAAGCCCTTGACCACCCGGGCATGAACCCCGGCTCCCGGAAAAACCACAGCAGTACAAGTACTACAAAAAACACTATCACTGCCACTTCCTCGAACCTGTAACAATAAAGTTAAAAAACATAACATTTGAATGCTAAATTGAACCTTCATAAGACAACATGCCGTCACAGCTGACAAGATAAACCCTGAACCAAAAGGCTAGTGACAGTCTACTTCAAGAAGTAAAGAAACCGGGCTGACGGGTCGCCTCGAATGTAAGTATCACGTGCGCACCCTCTCTCTCTCCCTTACACACACTCTGAGAGTGTTTTCCACTGATGATACCTCCATCCAACGCACAAAGAATATCAAAAATAACAATTTTTTCCGGTCTCTGTCATCAGGAAAACTACTCCATATTTGAATAATGTTTGGGGTGTTCGATTGATCCGCAACTCAACATTGCATTGATTACTCTTGAATCATAAGTGTGTATATGTGTGATTATGTGTATTTGTTATTCACAGAAGACAATGCTATACTGGACTTACCGGACTGGACCAAGTCTGTTGTACTGGTCACGGATCACTTTTTTTATGGCTTCCTCCTTCTCAGGATCTCCTTTCTTACAGCATTGAAACATCTTCCTGTAAACATTATAATATATATATATATATATATATATATATATATATATATATATATATATAAACGATGAAGAAAAACAACACGTTAAATTCACTTCAGACTGTTTTACCGGATGAGACCCGATCCTCAGTTGAATGTTGTTAGAATGACGCTAACGGCATGGTTTGTAAAGCCGAGGCTTTGCGAGATAATGAGATTATGCTTTGTGCGTATCCGGGAGAGCAAGTGAATGACTGGCACATGTTGATACTATTGTCCTCGGGGGGCACAATAGGATGAGTCGGGGTACATGTGCGATGCTGGAACATAACAGGGGGAAGAGGTTATTATTATTTTTATTTTTATATATTTTTATTTATTTCAAAGGTATTTATCAGGATGCCCATTCAGCACAGTATGCTGATTTTCAATAGGTGATATAAAAATACACATACAATATAATAGGCAAATGTATATTACATTCATCCCATGTGGGCTCGACTCGACAAACTCACCAATCATGAGGTGGTGGCAACGCCATGTCCCTCAACACTGCAAAAAATGACACAGCAGCTACCCGAATATATATATATATATATATTTATATATATATATATATATATATATATATATATATATATCGATATGATCTGCATGGCTTCCTGGTCCTTAAATTACAGGTAAATATGAGACCGGAAGTGACGTACCTCGGTCCGAAGAAGACAAGAAGGAGCCATATATATGTGAGGACTGCGATGATGAAGGATCCAGGCAGGGCGAACACCATCCAGTTGCTGAAGTTTATGGGCGACGGAAGGCCTCTAGATGCCCACAAACTTAAAAAAAACACACGCACACAAAGAGTAAGAGGTAGGTTTCAATATCCTGATGATTTATTTCTTAATGAAGCAGTCACATATACAGACGAGTATTATACCCTTTGTGGTAATATTAATTCCCTGGGCAGATTAATCTTTATTATACAACGTTTGATGAATATATCAAGCGGTTTTTTATGTATATAAATTACTGCTTAAATATAACTAACAAATATAAAATAAACGTCATAGATTACATTTTTCTGAAGGGTATTTAAAAAGCTGAAGGCAGTCATGTTAATGTATGGCATGAAGTCCCTGTTTTTAAGTTTAAATATAGGTAATAAAGGGTGCTGAAATCAAACCTATTGAATGCCAAACTCGGAAATTACTCATTGTAAAGTTCATTATATGTCGAAAATGGCAGTGTATATTCATTGTGTGCCGAAATACACAAACTGTCAGTATACCATAAATTTACATAATTAGCTTTCAAGTTTGTGATTTAGGTGAAATATAACATTCAAGGCTGAGGCTTTTACTTAATATCACCAATTTAGCATTTATAAAAAAGTCCTTTTTATGTGCATTTTCTTACATTTTGGATATATGGTGATGATGTATTTCATTAATGGTGACATATACGTAGATCTCAATTAATCACTGGTTTATTTACAATGCACAGCTTTATATCTGTGTTTCACGGATACTAAGCCATATCCACACTTGGTTCGCATCTAGATAGGATTATACTACACCGGTTTAGTAGTCCCCTTTCGTCCGCTGTGTTGTTCACTTTACATAATTCTAAATCGGTTATTTCAATAAAACATGAGTTTGCTGTCCGTACTTGATTGTAAACCCAATTTGCTGTGCTGCAAAAAGTTATATTTCGGGGGAAGGACTGGGTCACCTGACCATGGTAGTTAAACTGAAGCAGACTAGAAGAGGATTTGCCTGTACGCAAGGGACACGGGTTTACTGTAAACCGGAATCAAGAAAACCGAAATACTGCAATAAACTGACCTCATACGGAATAGTGACCTAGTGCGGACAGAGTAAACCGGTTCACGATCTGGTTTATCTGCCAGTTAAGATATTCTTGATATGTAAACCTTTGTATCATAAAACTTTTTATTATTATTTTGCGGGCTGGAAACTTGAAACATGCGGGCGGGGCGGGTGCGGGCTGAAAGAAAATTTTGCGGGGCGGGTGCGGGCTAAAGAATTGAAACTGCGTGGCGGGCTGAATTTTTTCTTTGATGCGGCTACGGGCTGACAGGGCATGATGCGGGGCGGGTGCTGGTTCAATGTTTCGGCCTGCGCAGGGCCCTAGTGCGGATACGACCTGAGGTAACTCACGCGTCCACTTGGCCCTTCAGGACGAGGTTGGGAGCGGCCCCGGTCAGCGTGGCTGTACCTCCAGCGTTAGCGGCGTAACACACACACAAAGTAAACGCCTTACATATCCGCCGCAGGCCTCCCGAGGCTTCCCCCCTGTCTTTGGTCTCTCTGATGCTAATGCTGGAGTTACTGGACTCAATGTTCAAAATAGTAGAATCAGTTGATCTGAAAATAAAGATGACAAAATTAAGAAGGATAACCAAATGCTGTTAGTTTAGGTTAGGTTGGTAAAACTAGGTTAATTGTCATAGTAATGTTGTTGTTAGGGAGACGTAATTATTTAGTCAATATGGCATATATATCAGAGTTCCAACCTGACTCCGAAAGAAATATAGTAATTTTATGGGAGCTTTGGAGGATTATATGGGAATTTTTATAAATTTCAGCCAGAATTATTGTAAAAATGTTTTACTGAACAATCGTGTTTTACTCGGTTTCTTTCCATGACTAATATTGATATCTTTATAAATGGTTAAAATAGCTTACAAGTATGTGTACAGTTTTACAAAAGAGCTGAATGTTTTCAATGACAGGAGGTCTAAATAATTATAATTATTTAATATTAACAATTTGAATATTGTTACGCAGTGAAAACAATATAGGAAATTATAGGAAATAAAGGCCTAAATGCTGAGAAATATAGGAAATTATTGGAGACACTTTATTTCATAGGAAAATAGAGGAATATTCCAGTATCTGACGTCAATTACCTAAAGATAAAACCTTTAACCGTTTATAAAAATAGACCAGAAAAAGCAGATCAAACTGTAAACTGCAGGCTGTTTATGTTGTTTCTACATATATATAGCATGTGGGCGAGCCCGACAATATAACCCAAACACATCTGACACGGAAACCTGAAGGCAAGTCAAACCAACCAAAGTTTTGCAAAGGGTGTTTGGCAACTAGGGATTTTTCAACTTATGCAAAGATGAAACTAACCACCTTGGAATACATTTTGCTGTTTGTCAACATTGGCGCATGCGAAAAAATAATTTTTGTAGCTGGAATTAATATAGTTCATTAATATCTATGCAGAGTTAGCCAGAAATCACATCAATTCTACAAATACGGCAACTGAATATATTGCTTTAAACATAGGTCAGGAAAGGACGAGAAGGCAACCTCAAATAAGGGCGGCCAGTAGTGAGACGCGGGAAAGTCTAGTAGCATGACATCGTGGAAATTGCATGCTTAATTATCTGAATCCGTCGTACTCTTGGTAACAGGAAGTTCCATTATGGTTGTTGACTAGACTGGGTCAAGGTATTTTCGTCCCTGTAGATGGAGATGACAAATTATGGGTTAGAGTATAGGTGTTAGAATATTAAAGGTGTAGTATTATAACCTCTGTGGTTTCAACAAGTGCTGTGATCTGTTTTCATTTTGGACCATATTTCGCCTAGAAGGTTAGCCGAGCGGTAACGTTTTCAGATGTGTCATACATCTTGAACATTGTACAAGGAATAATCGTTTGTGTGATCCCAAGACTTTCACTTCCTTTAGACAGGAGCGAATGAACCCGGAGAATCGTAAGAACTACTGCCATATTTGAAGGAACCGCTACCATATGTTCAGTAAAACAGACAGTATTAATTACATTTATCTAACACTAAATGATACATACCCTTTAAACTTCATCACCTGTCCTTGGTCCTCGGATGGTGACCCTTTGCTGCCCACGCCATTGCTCTTTCCGTTTTGATCGTCGTCAGAGAAGGCCACGTTCTCCATGCTGACCGGTGTCATTTGAACCTTGACCTCTGAGGCTAATGTACCAAGATCAGAAAAATAGTTTATTTTCTTTTAAACTCCATACGCAATAGTAGGGTTGCATTGATTCTTACTCATGCCACCTGCCCTATGCTCGCACAGGCCGCCTTTGTCAAATCCTGGCACCAGGAGTACCGAGTGAGCGATTTATAAATGGGATGTCTGTGCAATATTAATCTTCAACATGCGACAGTCGCACAGTCATCTTTGAGTACTTGTGGTACCGTATAGCCATTGTGGTTCATAAGAGGCGCGGTTATTACTGGTTTAAAATCCTAAATACTCCTGCTTTCTAGACTAATTTGATCTTGTCAAAACTCACTTAGGCAACAAGGAATCCATGGTCCACACCATATAGATAATAATTTAAATTATTATCAGTTCACTGGAATGAAATGAAATAATCATGGCAAAAACCAACAAATCAAAGTCTACATTGGTCAAAACATTCTTGTACCCGTGGCAGCGGCTTAGGGCCGATAACGGCAAAGTCGGCTAATGCTAGCAGTGGGTCAGTGGACTTAGTCAGAACGAATGTTTCGTATACAAGTCAAATCTTTGAAAACACGTGTTTACGATTACTAGAAATCTGCATTCCAAGGATGGAAGCCTCCGCCATGTGGGGAGGGGGTCCCTATTTAGGGATGGTCCCAAAACCATATTTGCATTCACTTATTACGCCCATATTCCTAGGCGTTCCCCAAAATGACTGTACATTTGTGAATATTCTTTAATGACATTCCTGAATCCAGATCATGTTTCGGATCCACACACAAATTTAATCGATTTGTCATTCGCCCAATCCCGAAATGTGCTGATCATTTCATGAGATACCGTTTATGACTGCGCAAATTATGTTGTGAACAAATACACCAATACACACACAAACGGGGATCAAAGCATATATCAAACTGATGGAGACAAAGAAAGTCTCATTTCTTCTTCATACAGTTTTCTACAAGGCCTGCTTGGGCTCGTCTAGGGACGTGTGTACTTACAGTCAGCATCAGCCACGGACCCCTCCAGCTCGCGGACCACGGCCTCCACTATTGGTAACATGATGGTGGTGGTGGCGGCGTTACATAGCCACATAGACAGGAACCACGTGGCCGCCATGAAGCCAGCCATAAGCCTGAACAATGGAACAGGTACAACATACACATCAAATAAAACTTAGGTATAACATCAAATCACAGGCACTCGACACGATAAACATAATTTGCATGTGGGCGATAAAAGCAGTCCATCTCTTCCGTGCATGGTGATTAAACTCTACTTTTACTTACAAAATGTGTTTTTTTACTTATAGTTGCTTTTCATCTTATTTACGAGGTTGCCTCATCAAAATGACATTTTTATAACTTGACTCCTTGGTCCCCTCACACTCAATTATTCTAACGTATATAATTTTGACATTTTTTTGGGTTTCATCTTCAATAAGCGCTTGTCAACCTGTCTTGAATACAAGGAGAGCATCCACCAGTATGTGAATGTATTTAAGTATGTGTTGAGGTATACATGTTTTATGTATATATTGCTCACCACTGCGGTTTTGCGCCCACAACTCTGAGCACAACGAGTGCCATTCTTCTATGGAGGTTGCACTTTTCTATGGCGGCAGCAAGGGCAAGACTTCCTACCAACACGAGAGATATGTCCTAAACGCAGTAAGAAACGAAGCGCAGAAATATTATGAACAATTAAAATATTCAAATGTATTCCACTTTAAAGTCCATTTTAAACAGACTTTTAAAAAATATCACACCGTTGGTTTGGCCCGTAATACGAAACTAACGGAAATCTGAACCGTTTTGTGCTTAAATACAGCAATTAATGCCCCTGGTAAAATGTTTCAGTATATATATATGTTGAATTAACCGAACACAATATCTTATAAATATTGGGATATAATATTAACAAACGCTGGTACACTGATAGTTTGCCAATAATAAGTTACTAATAATGGGAATTATCTGAGAGAAGATAAGCCACTTATAGTACGGAACATGATTTGGTCTCCTGGCAACACTAACTCTGTGTTGTGAAAATTAACATATTTTACGTATATTAACATATATTTGAAATTCCTGTACAATTTTTCTTTAATTTTCAAAAATATTCTCTTAATACCTTGACATAATTCCCGGCCACAGCTGAAGCGCGGAGAACTCCCAGTAAGGGCAACATGACAACCGGAAGTAACGAAGTCACCGCCAGGGGCAGAACCTCCGTCATCCAGTAGATTGCCATGGTGATCATGACGTAACCACATTTTGCTTGCTGAAATTCAAATGTAACATGGTTAACGTCGAATATAACCTGAAACCTTTATAACAAGATTTTATCTAATATTCTCACACTTTTCTGCAAGAAAAAAATTCAATAAAATCACTACATAAAGTTTTTTTTTTTGGTAAAAAAGGGTGAAAGAAAGATTGAGACAATACAGAATACAATGCAAAAACATGTGCATGCAAAGAAATTATAAAGAAATTATTGATTTTATAACCATATTGTAACTTCCAAAGCTGTGTTTCACAGATAAATACAAACAAAAGTACATACTTTAATATAAATTTATACATAACCTGCAGAAGATACATGTGCTGTCCTTGACGAGAAAAACACCTTGCTACTTGCGCATATAATGTATATATATATGTATCTAACGTATTCCTAAACTGAAACGACCCATCCTGCCCTATCATACAGACAGTCAGACACAGATACGTCTATCCCTTGAAAAGGGCTTCATTGATTCATACGTACATGCACCAATATGTCAATATTTAGGCCTATGCAGTGCCATGTGGTGCGATGCTGGGGTAAACAGTATGAACTGTGGCAGGGTACATTTATCGTATAGTTGATCCCTATATTTGAGCTGTTGTAAATGGAAAAGGTGCAGTTGTAATTCTGGATTTGTGCAGCTCTAGGATTTAAAGTTTTGTTCCCGTCATATAGACTGAATCCAAACATTTTTTGCCCAAAGATTAAAAACTAGGTTTCATCAATCACCCATAGCAATGTTATACGCTATAAAGTTGGTTCTGGCTTATGAGTTTGCAAACAGTTTATTTCTGTAATACTAGCCATATTCGCGTTCATCATTCATACATAATATTTATATAAATAGGGTATATTATATATATCTACAAACTCAAGATCAACAGGTCATGGGTCAAAATTAAAACTAGAATACGGGTAGTCGACAAGCGACTACGTGTATCCGCCAAAATCAGAGTAGGACGGGTGAAGTGAGGCATGGATTGAGTGGCAAGGGGAAATAGAGTTACATGTGTTACATATTAGAATGGATGTCTGCCACGTAAACATGATTGTAGGTGGCGCCATCTGTTATTTGAACGAGAAACTATCCAAGATGTATACACATGCAAAATTTCAGGTGGAAAAGTCAAACCACTGCAGAGATAGGAGTGATTTTATGCCACAGCAGACAAACAGATGGACGCTGTGCAAAAATGGCTGCAGGTGGCGCCACCATTTTTGTGTATGTTATAAAGCTATCAAAGGGCTACATTTGTGTAAATTTGTTTTCCTGATTGGTCAAACGAGTCTGGAGATATAAGCATTAATTTCTGCAGCGTGAACGTGAATGAAGCTGGCGCCACCTGTCATAAAATCAAGAAAGCTATCCAGGATGTACACGCATGCCGAATTACAGGTAATTTGGTCAAACCACTGCAGAGATATGAGTCATTTTAACCCATGGCAGACAAACAGATGGACGCTGTGCAAAATTGGCTGCAGGTGCCGCCACTATTTTTTGTGTATGTTATAAAGCTATCCCAGGGCTACATTTGTACAAAATCTTTTTCCTGATCGGTCAAACGGTTCCCGAGATATGTGGGTTTATGTGTGGAAACAGACGCAGAAACGGACGCTGGGCAGAGAGGAAAGGTCAGAGGTCAAGGCCAATTGGTTAGGCACCAGTTCACATGTGACCCGATAACTTGTGTAAGTTTCGGAAAAGTCCGTCCTGTAATCTCAGAGGAGTTCTCCGGAAACTAACGCGGCGGCGGCGGCGGAACCCGGTCAAAACCATAGTATCCGCAAAACTTCGTTTTGGCGGATACAATTACAAAAGGCCTCTACATATACAAACTCAAGATCAATAGGTCATGGTTCAAAATTAAAGTTACAAAAGGCCTCGGTCTCTGATGAGTCCGGTTCGTTGGGTGGGCAAATTGGACCATATATATTTTATGCTGACAGGGAACACTTGGTTACAAGTTAATATGTTTCTAAAATTCCATTATTATGTTTTACTGACGTGTCAGACATGATGTGTATGCAAAATAACGATTTGGAAACTCATACTCCTCTGAAACCCTCGCTCTTCTTGTGTGAGAATGTGATCTATGTGGATACAGTCTTCCAGAGTCAAGTTTCTGGGTACAAGAGAATCGAGATACAGAGTTATAAATGTTGCTTATTATAGAATTTAAACTGGCTGGTACATTCCAGTTGACTTGATTGACTAAAAGAAGGGAAACAATCAGCGTTAGGAAGCAGCCTAAGAAAGCCATCGTGTGCAAAGTGGGGTCCTATAAACAGTTTAAGCGAATCCATATAGTCAATAAACAGTCAACAGCATCAAAACGAAGGTGTCTACAAATCATGAATTTTCTTTAAAACGTGCAGTCCTGCAAAAAACGGGGAAAAATCATAAGAGCAGTTAATATTTTATTCCCATATATTTTATACAGGATATGTGTCTACAATGCATACGACGGTAGGCTACAGCTAGTGAGACACAATTCAGTGCAAGAGACGTGTTGAACTTTGTAAGCATTTGATCACGTTCCTCGCGTTCACGGGTAAACACTGGGTACAAAATGTGAGTCACATACCCATCAGCGCCAGGTAGAATAATGACACGCGTAAAAAGTGTTTCACCTACGCGAGTGCAACGTGAAGGTTGCAGAGAGTAAACTTTTGCATGCCCGCACAAAGGTTCATTACTTGCTAGGGTCAAAGAGCAGTCGTGTTTTACAGCCTGCACCCGAGTACATCACCTTGTCGTCGCAGGTCATTGTTTGTAAATGTCTTGAACGGTTGGTTATGGCAGAGCTGCTAACGTTATCGGACACCCTAATTGATAAATCCTTAACATGAATAGTATGAGCTCTTTTTTCATATCAGTGGAGGCATGTTGGTTTATCTGGTTAACTAGAATACGGACAAACAATTTAGTAGGAACGCGTCTGCGGGTTCAGATGGAATACATATTACCTGAGATGGCTAATTGATATGCTACCATCCCATTGTGGTGTACTTTTACTAGTAATTAAGTGTGGAGTATTCCCTGGAGGAACCCAACATATACCCAACATATGATAAATTAATGTTTACACTTAAACTTTACCGTAAACATGGCGGACTACCGTAAGGATACAAATTACAGATTTAACGGTCTTCCTTTTAATGTCCTCTTTCACTACCAGGCCATTAAAGCATGTATATAAAATATTATATCCACCCTGGATCTAAATTTGTCAAACCATAATTAATTGCACAGGAAGTGATAATTAATAAATTATGCCACAAAAACATTTCTTGCGAGCTTTGACTTATTTTCAATTCGTTTTATGATTGACTTTAGTCCTAATTAAATCTATATCAAAAGCTGTTGAAATATTATAAACAATACAGAGTTAAGTCGGTTCAAAACTGAGATTCCTATCTTGGAACTGAAAATTTCCCTGGTATTTTTTTTTAATGCGCATAAACTTCAGCTAGGAGTTCCAAATTACCGGGCATTTTAAATCCCCTAAATTTTAATTTCAACTTTGGCATGAACACCATGATGTTGCAATTGACGTTAAATAGATGTATGCTTTCATCAGCTGCGTCATGTTTATTTATCTACCAGTAATGTATGAGTTATAAGTTCCGTGGTTATAAATACACACATGTCCGGATAGAAACCTACCGGTGTTCCTACATGCAGCGGGAGTGGCAGCAGTATGACCGGCACAAGGAGCACGGTCAAAGGCTTTTTATAGATCCGTAACCACCGCAGAGGGTTCATCGCTGACACGGTGATCTTACCACAGTCACAGAGAGTCTACACCACAACGTCAGTCAGCAGCGCACTGTTCACCGTCACCTGCAAGTACCGACAGTAATAAATCATTCATTAATTTTAATGTTATCTCGATTACCTTTTATATTTGTAACGTAAACCGTTACGAGTTCACATACAAATCTATAAATATACACTTCTGACTTGATTTTTTAAATCTTGCTATCGATTTCTTTTAAAATAAATAAATAATTTACTCATGGGTCACGGCGCTCAGCTGTCTTTCAGGGCCAAAAAATAGTTACAATACAATACCATATAGATCGCTACTAAATGACTGCAACATCCCTATCGTATATGAAACAATTACACAAAAGGAGTCAAAGAGAAGCCCTATAGTTCTCAGTTACACTTAATTAAACGAGAATATGTTTGAAAATGAAAAAAAAAAATCTCTCAATGAGTTGGTCTACCTATTTTGACTGAACTTACCTAAATTGACAGGAATAAATTTTTACTAATGGTTTCGGTGGAAAGATGTGTTGCCATTCGTCTCATAATCATACAGCTATAAAGATCAACATAAATAGCAAAGTTTAGGGCAACCAGTGCATGACTGTGATAATATCAAAATCAAACTAACTAAATAACTATTTAAATTTCAAAACGATTAAATAATAAATGTAAGTGAATTGTCTCTGTTTATATTAGTTATATTTGACTGGGCTAAAATTATTTTAAGAAAGACTAGTCTATCTAAATATTTATACTACTATTGTTAGAAATTGGTTTTAACATCATTATCGACGACTTAAAAATAAAAACGAAAGACGATCGATAAGTTATCGATTATTTATTGTACATTCTATATAACCCTGAAATATGATGTACACTAGTACCTTAAATACTGATCACAAAAGTCTGGAAAGAAATATTAGAAGAAAAATTAAACAATCAAAGTAAATATATACCTTGTGTAATAGCTGTCAAAATGATATAACCCTTGGCATTAATATCATGTAACAGATCTTGAAGAACCATACAATATCAGTTTTTGTATTCGATGTCAAAAATTGAATGGTGAGCCAAACCAGAGCTATTAATGTTATCAGCCGATCTCGAAATGGTCATTAAACTTGTGACAAAAAAATGTTTAATTTATTCAGGTTTTGATTAACTAATGCACCTTCAGCGTTATATATATATATATATATATATATATATATATATATATATATATATATATATATATATATCATAGGGTTGAGATAAACAGGCTTAAGTCCATCTTAATATTATTAACACTATATAATTGTTAATTTTAAAAAATTTTACAACAAAACATCAAGTGATACTTTAATATATAAATCAAATATCATTAGTAAAATTACTAACTGATCACAATGTGTTACAGCAGTCAAAGCCATTAACTGAAACATTTAAAAAGTAAACATCTGCATAAAGGACTTTTTATATTATTACATGTGATTTATTTTTCTTGTTTTCCAGTCTATTCACATGATCTACATAGTAACTACCACTGTCATAAAATATATTTATACAATACTAGTATAGCTTTAGCAAATAAATAATAGTTTTACTTGTTTAAACATACAGATGATTTAATAAAGCCTGATTCTACGTATTGCAAGGAATCATATATAAGTTAACTGAGTTGGTTAAATAACCCCCACTTCAACGAAACGGGGCAAAGTGATTTGGGTTGTCTGTCTATATGTCTGTATGTCCGTCCGTCAGGTTTTCGTTTCCGTGCAATTTCTTTCCTAAATATTAATCCGATTTCTTTCAAATTTTCGTTAGTTATTGATCTCATGAACACCTTGGCTTGGATTGGTTTTGAAGTGTTTGTGTGAAAATTTTTTATCACAAACTCTGAGAGAAACAAAACCTATTGTTCCAAATCCACAAAAACAATTATGACATGTGGACACACTCCAGAGGACAATGAAAGTTAAAACAGGCACAATGACATGTAGAGACGTCATCAGGGGAAAATAAAAACTTAAATATTTTGAGCAGGCAAACATGCATGAAGATCAAAGGAAGATAAAATAATGAGAGGCGGGAGCAGAGGACATAAATTCCACTATATATAATTTATACATTTAGAAATTCAAGTTATATTCAGGTCTCGATTCTCAAACAATTAAATTGAAAATGGACGTGTTAACAATATTATAAAGCTTTTTATTAAGGATTCTATCTTTTGTTTATATATATATATATATATATATATATATATATATATATATATATATATATATATATATATATATATATATGTATATATATATCATATCATACTCACTTGGCATCGTATCTATATCCGTACCTGCGTCCGGACACAAAGTGGAATCACACCTGCATTCAATCATATTGACCTACCACGTGTCTTAGCAGCAAACCGATTTTATTCCATGTTCTTGTTTAATTGTAATCAAGTTAATGTAGTTACCAAATATAGAGTAATCACCAAAGAATTACTTTACCTACGTTCATGTTTGTATTTAAACAAAACATTATAATCCCTCAATACTGCAAATTTCTATATTTCTTTCAAATTCAGTTATATATACACAAGCTGATGGACATTCCATGCTAATGTTGCTACAGTATGTACCGCTTGACCATGGTTGGCATGGTTACCAAGCGCTATACAGTAGTACGGTGAGAGCTTACCGTACGTATAGTGGGACACATCTGTCAAAAAAAAAGGTTCAAGCACCTATTCCTTTTGTAGCGTGGAAACACCAAATAAATCCTACATCTTATCACTTATTTAGACTCCAATGGGACCACAATTATTACTGAGTAATCAGTATGTCCGAAAGTGTGGGCATTTCCTGTGAAGAAAATGAGATATGGATTCTTCC
This sequence comes from Sipunculus nudus, assembly GCA_026874595.1. Lineage (NCBI taxonomy): Eukaryota > Metazoa > Annelida > Sipuncula > Golfingiida > Sipunculidae > Sipunculus > Sipunculus nudus. The sequence goes on from CM049312.1 coordinate 53,854,588, forward strand.
CCACACAGGCTCCTGAAGTCTTCCGGTTGACACTTAAACTTGGGGAGTAAAAAGGATGAAAAAACATTCACAGATGCACATTAGGTTAATATATTGATACCGTTAGGTACACAGTCAATTATTTTCCATATAAGATTAAAAGAATGGATAAATTTTAGACAACAAGCACTAGCATTACATTTCAATGCCCCGGGTCTAAATCCGTATAGGGTAATATCTCAACTTGCATTTACTGTATACTGCGGCGCATGATATCCATGTATAAACTATGTTAAAGCGATACACACTGTAGCAAATGCTGATGCAGAGGCACTCCGATCATTATTGAATAATGGAACTGGTAATGAACTAATATCCATAATTATTTTAAATACAAGCACTGTTATACCTGCATTTGACGGTTATTTTATATGTTTGCCTAACTCAAAATAGATATACAATATAGACATTTACGTAGTATAAGCACTAATGTTTATCAATGGAAGACACCTGGTATATTACATATATAGGCCCTATATACAAGCGCATTGATGCGTGAGACGTTATAATGATTTTTGGTCTATGTAAATGTCAGAACCAGCTGCGGCTCAATGTCTGATATATAAACTGTCACATCAGTTATCGAAGTGTTCGATCCACAGCTGGCAACTCATAAATGATCAGGTATACGTTATCATGCTAATATTGGTTTTATCAGGAATGAACGTTTTTATATAAGTTAGTATAATTATAGAATATATATAATAAACACTTGTGAATGGTGTGCCGATTAATCGATTTAAACGATGGTTGGTCGTCTTCCCTCATTATATTCGATTAAATTGGTTGCATTTTTGCATAATCGATAAAATATTCTAATTCTGTCAGAGATATAAGGAAGATGGGTAACAAAATAGCGAACAGCATTGAAACAATAAGCTTAGTGGTAATATGCAGTCTGCATGCAGCATATTTCCTTGACTGTAAAAGTTTTTATCGTGATGTAGCTGATAAACTTTATTTACTCGGTAAATAATTTAAGTATAAATAACATGCAGATTTCACGGTAATATAAAAGTACCTGAAATAACATATATATAATCGGCCATCCGTAGTTTTTATCAGCAAGTCACCGAATATGATTTTACAACAGATTCCTACCATTAATAAATAAATACCTCTCTGAGTGACAGAATATAATATAGGTTTGCAGTAAACGAATTGAGGATCAAACCGGGCAGTTTTAATCCATGATCGAATTATGTCGAAAACCCCAAAGCAATACACAGGTCTGGACATTGGTGAAGTTTCTTTAAACACGTAAACCATACACTTCACGGAGACGTCATGTGGTAAAATATATGATAGGTGACCAATTTACATAAGCTTTACTGCTATATAAATAGAATAGCTAAATCAGAAATCACAAGCTGAGACGCAGGTGGCGATCTCTACTAAGACTGAATGAAAGAACTCACCTGTTATAAAGTGTCAACACCCCTGTTCTTTTCGTCATCGGTCTGTTTGCTCCATCGTGAATCACATTTGACATCTGCTGGTGAACGTGCTTTAGACGACCCCTGGCGTTTACTGTTCACGAAGCGCACTCAGTCACCGCTGGCTGGTCACGTCACGTGATTCAAGCCTTTGGCAATGATAAATAGGACGGCGTGGTGCCAGACTAAATACTAGATCTGTCCAGACTGTAGACAGGTAGGCCTATTACAATATTGGGCAGGCTGTTCGATCGTAACGGGAAAGGACAGACGCATACAGTAATTTGTTCTGTTTGACTGACAACGGTTTTTGCCTTGTACTCATCCTGGTTAGTGTAGCCTATACGTAATTGAACACTCTGGATCTTCAGCGAGGAAATTCTGTGTTGTGTACCCGGCTGCTTTGATCTTCGTAATTCCTGTCCTGTGACCAGAGATGGGTGTGGCCGCCATGACACCCCTCACGTGGTTGGCCTAGCTCATGACAGTAACAGAACTGTCGCTGAGACCGAATAGAAATTAAAACGTGCGGCTACAATTATTGGTCAGATGTAGCCGCCTACGAGTTCATTATGCACGGAGAACTCAGCCTTGGTCCCGTTCTCTCTCCCCACGCTACACCAGATGGCAGTCGGAGGATGCCAGCACTGCCACGGGCTACCTACCTGGCCGCTTACATCAACTTAGGCCTATAATTTATTATCATATGGTCTCGAGTCAGTCCATCTAGTGAGGGCACTGTTGTGAGCGTAGCCATTCAATGGAAGTGTTACATTTAAGGATAGATATGTAATAGTGAATACGCGTAAGTTAATCACAATGCGCTGGACCGACCCTTATTTGTGTGTGTGAGTGTGTGTGTACACACAAGTCCTGAATCCAGTGATATTAGTGATATGCGGCTGACTAAAGGTGGTTTTCCATAAGTGCGTAGTGCGTATCCGTAATCCGCATGCGTAGTCCGTATGCGTAGTCCGTATCCACAAAGTTCATTTTCCATACTCCGTATTGATAGGTGCTCGATGGCTGAAGTTTTTCTTTTTTAGGAAGCCATTTCACCATATATTTATTGTACATTTGTATATATTAGCATCAAAAGTTAAACAATAAAACTAAAACCTCATGATAAAGCTTATAAAACGAACCTCATGATAAAGCTGATAAAACGTACCTGCTGATAAGGCGTACCTCATGATGAAACTGATAAAACTACCTCCTGATAAAGCGTACCTCCTAATAAAGCTGATCAGGCGTACCTCCTGTTAAAGCGTACCTCTTGATAAGCTGGTAAAACGTAGGCCTACCTTTTGATAAGCGTATACCTGATGCATGATAAAGCGTACCTCCTCATTAAGCATATCTCATAATCGAGCTGATAAAACGTACCTCCTGATAAAAAGTATCTCCTGATAAAGCGTGATAAAGCTGATAAAGCGTAGGGTAGACTGGGGCAAGACGCCCACAGGAGGCAAAAGGCCCACCCCTTGTATTTGTTCTGTGATGTTTCATATCATGTTTTAGTTCATTAAAATTCACAAGCATCTCATATTAAAAGTTGAGTACAATTTCGCCACACTTAAAGGCCTAAGGAGACGCTATTCAGCTCACGGCATTAAAACAAAGGTAAAAATTAACTCGTGTGCCTCATTTTATTGAACTCTGTCAGTTGTAGTATAGGTAAGAAATTAAAAAACGACAATCGCACATTTAATTAAGCTTGCATTGTCTGAATGTATAACGTTACAAGCCTTGAACTATTCCGAGGAATGTGCCGTGTGCAACGAAACACAGTCACGTGGTTCGTGGTAAAACGCCCAGCGAACGTCGGGGGCAAAATGCCCAGTGGGTTGTTTAGCCCCAGTCACATTAGGCAAAGTGCTTAAAATTAGATATGGACTTGCACCATATATATAAAGCCCTACGATGAAGTTATTATGATACATTATAACGCCGTTGCCCTGCAAGTAGGCCTACCGGTATATATAACAAATTCAAATGTATGCCCTGTAAACATGTTATATACACTTAGACTGACCAATTAAGAATTTAAAATATACAAGTAATCAATAGACCTAAAAGGCTACATTATTACACCTTCGTCAGGTTGAGAGAGGAAATAAGTTGTACCCTGTGTTATTTGGTTTATCTGTCAGCAATAGTTTCTTTAGACCTTTAAAAAAAACATTAATTAAGGTCAATATCTAGCCATTGTTATAAAGGTAACTACAGTGAATAGAATATTCTTGTTTTATGTTGTCAATATTCCCAAGCCTACGTTTCCAGTCATTTACGGATAGGATCTGCAAGCCCACATAAAGGTCTAAATCCTTACTTTATAGTTTGAATGTTTAAGTACCTTTGTTAAGATCGTGATTCAGTCATCGCTTAGATAATATTTGAAATCGAATACTAAGTATGACCATGCAGTGTGCCTTTAGATTTTCATATTAAAATTCTAATTAACTTTAATTTTACTTCAAACTGGATCACCCATATATCTTATTACCCAAATATACATTCATGTATAGACGGTTCGGACATATAAAGAGTAAACAAAAAAAGGGGGTCGTATGGTGACGCCGCTTTGAAAAATGTCTTCTATTGCCTTGAGGGATGCCCGTCTTCAGGTCCAGAAAAAGGAAAGGGGGATTGGGGTGTCCAGGCCACTAAATTTACTCTGAAGCCATGAAAGATCGCGGTGGCCAAAGGAAAGGGAGGGGGGGGGGGGTGGGGGGCGTGCCGTCGCGACACCCTTGACCCCTACCCTGGATCTGCTTCTACATGCACATAAATTGAGTATGTGCACATACACTGAGCATGTATAGCCACCAATTATTCAATTATTTACAAATATTGTACAGCTTATAGGCCTACTCCTCATAAAAAAAATCGCCCAAAATATTGTTATAAGCATATATCATATTATCAACCCATGCAGTTATCTCCTTATTTTTTCACTTTTTAAAAGCCTAGTTTAACATTTTGCATGGTCAATATTTATTCCAGATTATTTGAAGCCAGACTGCGCAAGGACTGGGGTAAAACGCCCATGTTTACGGAATTGTTCTTTCCTATTTAGTTAAATGTTTTCTTTGGTTTTGCAAAAAAAATCAGTTATAATATATTTTCAACATGGAAACTATTCTTTATGGATTAAAAAATAAGAAATAAGATTAAAAACTTTATACACAATGGCCACAATGATTTTCCCTTTGGGTGGGCGTCTTGCCCCGGTCTATCCTACCTCATAATAAAGCTGATAAAAAGAACCTCCTGATAAGCTTACCTCCTGCCATAAAGCGTACTAAACGTCTCACAAGCTGGCGGTAAAAAGCTAAAATTCATCTTCGGGGCGTTTTCCTCCCAAAAATATCATCTACCATAACGTTGCGTACCTGACACGACAGTTAAATGGCTTACTGATTAAATTTATACATGCAGAGTTCATTGATAAACTTTAAAAATTATGATGAAACTGTTCGATCACATGTATAAGGTGTTGGCGGTTGTCACCAACGGGGACAAGCCACATGAAAACTTTGATAAAGTCTGAGTGTAAGCATGAACATTATACTGATGCCAGTTTGCGAATTCAGTAGGTTTTAGCTTAAGACTGAGGCTTAACATATACTGGTTGAAATGATCATGTATTGACAAAGACAGCGAAAATACTTTTTTTTTCTATTCAGATTGCTCTGAGGCTGTGTATATATAATCATCTAAGAAAAAAATATAAATTATATTGGTTTACACGTTTGAAATTGCATGTCCGTGTGTGGGCCCGGCACTGTGGCATTTTTCTTTTTTCGTTTCGCAGTGGGGGATCCGGTGAGGGGTGGGAAGGTCCAGGGGTTGTAGAACCCCTCCTTTTGAGCCGCTTTATCCTTTTTTTAGGGTTTTAAACCAATTTTTTGGAATCCTCCCATGCACTCTGGATCAGAGGAATTTATTTGGTTATCGTATTAAGTCGCGTTCACACCTATCCGTTTTTTCCCTTCCGCAACCGCACTCATCATCCTTGTTCATTATGAAATACACTATTATCATTCACTTAGGTATATATATATATATATATATATATATATATATATATATATATATATATATATATATATATATATAATCAGTCCATCTCGAATCCAGTCACATAAAAATGTCACATAAGGTCCTGAAAATGTTTGTGTGTGTGTGGGGGGGGGGGGGGTTCCAGTCTGCAAATATTGATCTGTAAACCTAAAAAAAATGTTGTGGCTGAAAAAAAGGGGGGGGGGGGTCTTCCCCTAGATGTTCTTCCGAGTAATGATAATCTCTATGTTATCATTTGATATCAATAAAAAATTATTAGGCCTACCGTTAAAACATGTGTTTCTTTGTCCAATGAGGATATTTAAAATATTCCGAGATTCGAGATCTCAATAATAAATTATCTATTGCCGCGTACCCTCGTAACCTTGAATTTGACAAAATTTATGTATTTTGGCCATAGAACAAATTAAAATTGGACCAATTTCATCTCCGTGTCTCTCTGCCCTGTAAACCCCGGATGCTTAAATTATTCTCCATACAAGTTAATTATTGTGATTTAATAATGTTTAAATTATATATAAACACATACATATATACATACATACATACATACACACACACACACACCTATATATATAAAGCTATTTTTTTCGTTGGCTTACTAGCAAATTTATTTTATAGGCATTGACTTTATTCCAAATCACCCGGCCCCCACTCCTTTGATGAATTTAAATGATTATACTTCTCACATTGCTTTAATTATATCAGTTAATTATATAATCAATAATAATAAAATATAATATAATCAATAAAATCAATAATATTAAAGCTTTCATGAACAGGATTGTAAAGCATTGAATGCTCACGCGTAAGTTCCAACTTTTCATACTGACAATTAACCGCTTTTGGCATTTTTTATCAAGGAGAAGACACCAGGACTTTCCAGAATATCCCCTATTAAATGACGTCATGGTAGGGATTCCCGTCCGCACCCGTCGTCCGCTTCCGTCGTGAATCGGTCCCAGACCGATTTGTGCGGACGGTGAGACGGTTGCGGGTGCGGAAGCGGATAGGTGTGAATGCACTATGTATTTTTAACTCACTCAGATTTGACGGACGACGCATGACGGAAGCGGGTGCGGTGCGGACGGAAAAAGCGCATAGGTATGAAAGCCCCTTTAGTCTTCCTGGGTTGGACCCTCCCCTTTCCAGATTCTTGGATCCGTCCCTGTTATGTGAACTTGGGCATGTCATGTACGTACGGCTGTTGGCACGCGCCGGGTTGTGGGTCCAAGAGTTATATAAAATGTGTAACACAGTCACGCAGTTGGTCCTCAGACAAATCAAGCACGTTCGTTTCTTCTTTATCAACCCATGTATGTTCAGGTACATTATCACTACAGAAATCACTTGAGACCTCATACCTCTTGTAACAAGCTGGACCATGTTTATTATAACCAAGATCCTGATCAAATTTTATTGTGTAGTACGCAAGCACATGCAGGAAGCAGGTGAATTCAAGCTGAGAAAATGTGTGTCAGAGGTCATGTCTGCCCGCCAGAACAAGGGCGGCCTCAGTTAAGTCACACCTGTTCATACAGGCGTGCGGTAACTTACACTGAAGTTTCCCCGTTTATATGACGTAAGAAAAAACAAATAGCCCTATCTCGTAGTGGTAATGCATGTATTTTTAAACAAAAACACATAGTAATCCAGATTACTTAAAATTAATGAAAAGCATTATATATATATATATATATATATATATATATATATACATTTATATATATATATATGTATATATATATAAATATATATATATATATATATATATATATATATTACAGAGGAAAAAGATATATGGAACCAGGATATTAAATAACTATTCAAGTTGAAAATTTAAAGAATTGATAAAGCTGTGGAAAAGAGAAAATTGTTTTTCTACACTCGTTGGCATTTCTAAGGTTGTGAAAAAAAATCTTTCCAAATGTTCCATGGAAATTATGTTACCCAGTATCAATGAAATATAACATTGGAATATAAAAAGAAAATTTCACCTGTAGTCTAATGCAGGTGGCACCACCTATAATGATAATTTAATAACAGTGAAATTTGTCGCTATACGGGAAGTTGTCAAACTCATTGACTGACGAAATTTAAAATACTATAATTCGATGAATCAACCATTTTGATATACAATTCCCTTCAATTCCCCTTGCGTGAATGAAAGAGTTAACTTGTGTATACGTATGTTATAGAGAAGGGGAAAGTCAATTTAAAATCTTTAAAATACAATTTTAGCTGACAGAAGGTAATCGACTTATGTGGCGCCACTTGCATCTTATAATCACATATAAATGGCATGATATGTGTGCACCTGTAAAATCTGGTAAAACTTTCCCCCGAGATATTTGGCAACATTACATTATATATGTATGCAGGTATATCATATTCTCTAATTCAGAAATCAGCGCAGGGCGAGTGAAACTGTCATTTTGAAATTAATTCATCCTTTCTTAATTCATATTCATGATATAAAGGCTGGAAAGTAAGTATTTGTCATCTTTGAAATACATGATTTTGGCTCACAGGGACGTAGGTCGTCCTAGGTAATGTCACCAACAGTTCAGTTTCGCATGTATATTACAACATCAACAGGTTTTCAAAACCCAGATTCAGTGGCGTAGGGACTTTTGTTATGTGTTAATAATAATTTGCAATAATATATATATATATATATATATATATATATATATTAACTCACACTATATTTTTATTTTGGCTGAATTCAAACGTTTTCCATTAAAATCAGCCCGGCACAAATTCGCCAGTTTTAAACGCTGCTATTGTTCTGTGTGTGAGTAAACACAGTCCACATTTACCTGTTTACCATAGCAACACTGCACGACCATAGGTGCGATCTTGCGAACTCTCAAACAAAGAGAAGAAACATGAAAGAAGAAACACTGGTTTCAAGCTTGAAAATCTGGATTCGTCAGGTGTTGTGCGCTATATTGATGTTTGAAATACTAATCACGCCCGATGCAAGGTTATTCAAACTGGTGTACAGGGGTAAGCAAACGGTTTTAGAAAGAAACTTTGGCAGATACCATAATATTCTGAGGAGGAAACCCTATATACTGGTAATATTTAACATGCCTGGTATGTGAACAGACCCCTTTAACATTCGGCTGTCGTTGTGTCATCAGGTAAGCTCAAACAGTGAACATTTGGGTACTTACAAATATAAAGTTATTTCTGGTGACATGTATGTCTTAGGGTGACCATAATTATGAAGTCTCCTTTCTCACCCTTCCCATTCCCTCAATTATTGATTATATCTTTCTGAACAAGAAACTACTTCGTTCTGAACCGAAAAAAATGCACACAATTTATCATGCCTTACTTCACGTTCATATGTCCACGCATTTATGTATTTCTCAGGAAAAACAAGAAATGTTTATTTTACAACTATAGAACATAGGCAGTCGACAAGCGACTAAATGTATCAGAGAGGCATGGATAAAGTGAAGCATCGGACCTCTCTTGACGTGACGTTTTATTTTTCAGATAACTAGGAGCTTAGTTTCATTCATCAATTAAATTAGGAATCTCCAATGAACTTTTTGTTTGTGTGGTTTTTTTTTAAGTTCAAAATTTTCTCATTACGTATCCAATAAATTTCAAGGTGATTTCAACGCACATTTACAGAGGGGTTTGTTATGTAATGGAAGCGTTGCATCCGGAACAGATACCAGGAACTTATGTGTATGGCTGATGCAAGAATTGACATGCAATATGCAGGAGTGACACATTAAAAATGCAATATGTTGTTATTCTTTCGTAAAAGAATTAGTGCTGATAGTGTAAGAAATACTAGGTTTCTGTTGAGATCTAGAATTTTTTCTGTCACTTGCAGGGTTTCTAATGGCTGTCGTCACTGCCGAGTTAACATAGCCGTGACAAACACGACTCAGTTAGGGGCCCCTACTGAGTCGTGACACAAGCCAAATGTAGAACCGCCCTGCAAGTCCACGCCACGCTTTATAACCGTATCCCCGCTTACATTCAGCAGGCAGACCGCAGGCAGAAATCTCCCGTACATGCAGAACAATATACGAATATATTGGGTTATTACAAAATATTTCACACACATGGTAGGTGTCGTTGGAGAGATAAGAAACTTATTAAAAGGTCTAGCGGGTTTATTTGAAGTGACACGATACTTGTAAGCAATGAGGCGTTGTCAAAAATGACGAAAATATTTGCATCCTCATGGGGCCTTATAATGCGATCCTCAGAGTTAGATGTCCAGGCACACTGGCAAGCCAGTAAGCTGGCCATAATGTCAGAGGGCCGATCTGCCGCTAGAGTTAACAGTGCTCATATGACTTAAAAGTGCTGACAGCTTTTAAACAAATTAACAAATCTCTTTTTTTTCTGGACAAATGAATAGAAAAAAGACCTTCTACCAGGGGTTGAGTTTAATTTTGATTCAATATTGACAACTAATTGGATAATTAAGATTGAATTGCTAGTGATAAATTAATATTTACCCAATGTTGAAACCTAGTTGATCATCAACATTGAACTATCAATGTCAAATCAGCATCGATTTAATGTTGAAAATGAGTTGAAAACATCTCAACCTCATTTCACTTTGTTTTTCATTATTAAACCGACATTGAGTGCCCATTGGACAGTGTCCTACAGTAGTCATTTCATCTTTTCTTCATAAATCCAAATTTAGTTTTTTTTTTTCTAAGACTCTTGCAGTCAGACATTACAAAATGTTCAGTTGTGCCACGAAGAGCATCAACAAACATTATTTGATACCATAAAAATGTGGTAATTAGGATTTAAAAGTCTTTCTCTTATTGGTTGCTAATTAATCTACAAATTATCTTTAGGCATTTTATTCCTATGGCCTGTGAAACAAAATGTTCACCTAGGTTCTTGGGCTGTCTATAGGTATTAAAATAGGTTGCCAAGTCTTCGTTACACAATAGCGCCATCTGTCGCACTTGGGATGAACAATGACAGTTTGGATCTTGATCCATACATGTTTGTGATTATGCATTTTTAAGGTAGGACTGTCAATGGCGTCTAGTGATTTCTAGTGGAAAACCATTTTACTGAAAAACAGGCTATTGATCTATTGATTAAACTCGGAGAGGAACTGGATAAACTTTCCGGCTGCCTGCATTGTAGTTACAATTGTCTATGCCATAACCGCACACGAAACACCAAGTCACACTATAGTTAAAAAGTACTTTATTTCAGTTCAAAAATTACACGATTTAAATGTGATAGCACGTATAAAGATATTTGATACATATATAAAGAAATAATCAATATTTGGTACAAAAATCGATATACACAAAGAAATAAAGTAGTAAAATAGGTTCATATCCGAATATTACAGCATGCTTGACCGCACAAGAAGTACGGGCGATAAAATAATATAAATTGTAACGAAAGTGATAAGGATCATCAAATACACATAAAACGTAAGAATTCATTGAATTCATGGAGAAGCTGTGGTATTTATAGGAACGGTGTTATTTGTTGGCCACGGCATTTGGTCAAAATTAAAGAAAGCCATTCCCCAGGTGTGCGCTCCCACGGTAACCACGAGCACCGCCAGCACGTTCAAGAAGGAACCTGCCTTCACCTAAAATATCAAACATACATAAATATATACAGTAAAACCTCGAAGCGAGGTCTGATATAAAGAGGGACAAAAATTGGGACCGAGAAAAAGTGGTCGTTATTATGTGGTGGTCGATAGGCGAGGTTTTATTGTATTATGTTATTTGTTCATTTTCAGTTTCTTATACCAACTGAGTACTGTAGTACCAACAGATGAAGTCAAACTAACTAAACATTGTTTAATTATAAACGCTCTCATAGGGTAGAGCACTGTCACCTGGGTGTATTGAATTCATATAATGTGAACTTACAAATTATATATATTTTTACACATATAAAATTACACACACACACATATATATATATATATATATATATATATATATGTATATGTGTGTTTAAGTGCGTTCGTTCATGCATTTGTAACTCTGTAGTTAACTTAAAAATATTTTAAAATCATTATTCTAATTGATTTTTCAAATGGTATCGTATGAAAACATCGACCAGATGAATCCATTACATGGTGACAATAAAGAACCATGCAACATACATGGTGTGCAGTTAATGTCGTCTTCTGAAGAGTTCATGGTTATGTCTCAGTGACTTATTTAAGAGAGTTCTTACCATGTCGATAACTCTTATCCTGCCGAATGAGAACGCTATGGCGTTCGGTGGTGTTGCCACAGGCAACATATATGCAAATGAAGTTGCTATGGTAACCGGAAGCATCAAGTACAATGGATTTTTCCCAATCTGCACGGCCTATAAAATAAAAAAAAAACAATCAGAATATGAAGGGAAATTTAATTCAAAGTACTCTCTGTCTGAACCTAAATCCTGTTACATGCTTAGTTTTTGGCAACTTATTATCATTTTTAATCAAGCTACATTTCAAAGGATATATCTTTCTTTCACCAGTAAGATAAAATTAATTGTTAAATAAAGAATACGCTGTAAGATAATTGACTGTATATTTTACATTTATACGGTAAGAGGCTCAACAGCCAGTTCCAAGAACAGGCTCAGCTTAGGATGAATTAGCAAGAAACAGTTTATTAGGTAAGATATGATGTAATGTTATTGAATAAAATCTTTATTTTAAATCGAAGATTGGCAAACATATTTCTGCCGATGATGAAAGCAAAGATCGCCCTGTCTTCGTTCAAAATAAAGGTTCTCGACTGGTGCCAAATTCTCTGCATTCGGGTGGCTGGGATGTTCAGTCTCTCATCACGGAGCGGGCGTGGTTGCTGGTGCTCTGCCGGCTCGTACGACTTCTCCTCTTGACCTCGGTGCCCATGTTCTGGAGATAAAACCTAGGAAGGCATCTTGGATACCTTTGCGTGTGGCATCTACAATCATCTTCAAGCACTTTTCCTCTATTTCTTCTTACAGTATTTGGAGACCAAATTCCTGGAAACTAACTAGTTCTGAACTTTTGTCGTTGGTGAGTGAGCTCATCTGGGCCAAGGCTTGCTGGAGTCAACGTGGTCATTCGTTCGTTAAAACATATTTTAAAACAGATTACGTTGAGTAAAAGAGAGTCTTACCAATGCGTACATGATCGGCAGGAGTATTGTAGCGGTGGCAGAATTGCTGGTGACTTCCGTTAACATGGCGACCAAGAAACATAACAGGAGGACCATAACAAAGCCCGGAAGTGCCTGCACGAAGCTCAGCTGGTCAGCGATCCACTTGGACAGACCAGAAACCTGATTGCAAGAGAAAAACCTATAATCTCCACTGTTACCTCAAATAATAATAAAAAAAATCCTTTCTGCTTAAGTACAGGTGATTTTTATATGAATCTATGTGACAGGTTCGATCTTGAATAGATAATATTAAAATATAGTAAATATATGTAGATATAGCCGGATAGGAACACCTGTGAGATGAATTTTATACATGGTTGAACATTATGTTTGGTTTTTGATATGAGTCTGGTCGGAGCGTTGTATTGCTTCCGTCCTCATGCAATAGATAGCATTTGAACATTAATTCGCTATAGGGACAAAGTATAATTCACAACGAAAGTCGCGCGGGCGCGGAAAGAGAAAAAAAGAGAGAGAGAGAGACAGAGACAGAGACAGACACAGAGAGAGAGAGACAGAGAAAGAGAGACAGAGAAAGAGAGACAGAGAGAGAATGAAAGAGAGAAAAAGAGAGACAGAATGAGAGAGAGAGAGAGAGAGAGAGAGAGAGAGAGAGAGAGAATGATATGATATAGGAAGGAGGCCTATAGGGAAAAGCGCTGTGAAAAGAGCGTAAGAGAATGAGAAAGAGAGAGACAGAGAGAGAGAGAGAGAGAGAGAGAGAGAGAGAGAGAGAGAGAGAGAGAGTATACTGACCTGGGCTGCATTAGCCAGAGCGAACCCTCCTCCTAGCAGAAGGACGATGCTCCAGGGCATGTTGGCCTGAAAATGTTTCCAGTCCATCAACGGAGGGGCGGGAGCATGAGGGTCCTTATCTGAATCAGGGTAAATATTCATGAAATAATAAAGTTCTCAGGTTAACAATTAACACTTTTACCGTGTTTGCTTTATAATCATGCTTAACGGCAATTTATTGCAGGTTTGTGATTATGTACATTATAAAACACTCGTTATTTTATTCAATATTATGGTCGATTGGCGTGATGATATTATCATTAAAGCGGATAATATAGCCATGAAAACACTTTAGACTATCGGGTTACCGTTTCCAAGTCTCCATGGCGGCCGTGAGGGGAACACATACAGACAGACCGCTATGAAGATGGCCGGGACGGCATCAGCGGTGTACCTACAGGAGGCCATTTATAATATTCACAGGAAGCAAAGCAAAATCACTCACAACATATATAAATCACATAAATCAAGAGCATTGCTATTATTTTAAAATAGCAGACAGGTTAAACAAGACTGAAACAACAACGGTTTATTTAAAACATCCAGGAACTTATCAGTTTCCATCAGATCTATTTGTGAGTAGCCTCTCGTATGGGCTCTATTTATACCCTCATAGGTTTAGGGCAAATGACACATTTCCGCGCAATGCTCGTTTGATCGATAATAAATTTAGTTTTATACATTTATAACAACATGGGTTTCTGGAATATTACTCAAGTTTGTGTGTCCATGCTCAATTTACAAAAATATAAATATCAAGGTTTCTTAATAACTAATGACTTGATTATTTTCTCGTACCCCGCGGGGAAGGCGGATGACCAGCCCGGGATGAACTCTGGCTGACGGAAAAACCACAGTAGAACCAGAAGCACGAAGAAGAACACCACCGCCAGTTCCTCAAACCTATAATCATCAGAAGATGTTTACGTTCATTGGTCTGATATAGCACGTATTTTCATAATCATTCTATCAACACTGACACTTGATGTTACCGTTTTATATACTTTCCTTTGTTGGTGGGCTTGTCGTTTAGAAATTTTTCTCAAAATGTTATGAACGAATTTTGATAACACCATAGAAACAGTCCTTTGAATTTTGGAGGTAACCTGGATTACTATAATATATTTTTATTTATTTATTCTTTAATATTTTAACTTAAATTATTCTTTTTTTTTTTTTTGTTAGTTTGGACAATTGCTTAATGCTGACCGACTGCCAGGGCCATTCTTTGGTATTAAGGACTTCCTTGGTTTAAGAGCTAACCTGACAGTGATCCACCCACGGAGTGGGAAGTTTATCTAAGATATTAGGTGCATGGTATAAATGGCGGAAGTATAGGCTCACACTACATTGCCCCTCACTTTTATGCTAATGTTTAAAATATGTTTTCGTGTGCATACATGTTGTCATGTTTAGATCATGGTATTTCTACAAATGATACTGGAGAGCTATAGCTCCTTGCTGTCACTGACCGAATCGGACCCAGGTTGTCGTACTGGTCCCGGATCACCTTCTTGACAGCAGCCTCTTTCTCTTTGTCTCCTTTCACGCAGCACTGGAACATCTTCCTGTGTATCAGAGTTAAACGTAATTGAGGAGCTCATAGGGCGGAACATTCTTCATTTTAATATAAAAACGATTCTTTTCTCAGAGGACCTTTTTCCGAGATACCGGCATGTATAACTAGTTTCAGTTTCAAATTAATATCATTTCAGCTATCACAAGGTCATTTTAGTTTATAATTAGATTCAGTGGTTCAGTTAAATTATTTCCGCTATCACAAGGATATGTTAGTTTGTTGAAGCTGGAAAACTTTCACATGTCATTGATGAATTCATGTGAACAGATAAATAGTTTGTCTCCCCGGACTGCTAGAGCAGTTACAATGTAATCATTTTTGCAGCACTATATAGTTCGAGGAATAAATAAGTTTGTATGAAATAAAATAGAAATAAGACAAATGCAATCATCATTTTTTCAATGTTTTTGCCATCACAGGTTTTTTTCTGTTCCGTGATCATTTAATTTTGGGCTCCATACCGTGTGGGGTAAAATTAGTTTGCTTTCTTTCCACGGGGGCAATTCAGGAGTAATTCAAAGGGTAAGGGATTCAGGAGACTGAGCACACAAATGCAACCTGTTTTGATTATTGTGGAATAATGGTATTGGCCAGGGGAGCAATAAGCATCCAGTTAGGGTCACTAGTCACGGTACAGACGAGGCAAGCTGCACTTAATTGCGTTTATCTTACTGCTTTGACTTGAGAAAAATCATAGAAACCTGTACAGGTCTACAAGTCTAATATCACTTTAGTGTTGTTACAGTGTGCGGGCGTGTGCGTGTGTTGTGCGTTATCAGGTGTGCGACAACGTACCTTGGACCAAAGAATATAAGGAGCAGCCACAGCCAGGTGAGTATGACAATTATGGCGGAACACGGCAGACCCCAGATCATCCAGGAAGTGAAGGTGATGGGGGACGGAAGGCCCTTAGCCGCCCACAGACTGAAAGAGTCAAAACATATACCAGGTCATCCAGCAAGTGAAGTTAATGGGTGACGGAAGGCCCTGAGCCGCCCACAGACTAAAAGAGTCCCAACATGACAGATCATCCAGGAAGTGAAGGTGATGGGTGACGGGAGGCCTTAAGCCGCCCACAGACTGAAAGAGTCACAACATGACAGATCATCCAGGACGTGAAGATGATGGGGGACGGAAGGCCCTGAGCCGCCCACAGACTGAAAGAGTCAAAAGATATACCAGATCATCCAGCAAGTGAAGTTAATGGGTGACGGGAGGCCCTGAGCCGCCCACAGACTAAAAGAGTCACAACAAATTCCAGATCATCCAGGACATGAAGGTGATGCGAGACGGGAGGCCCTTAGCCGCCAACAGACTGAAAGAGTCAAAACATATACCAGGTCATCCAGCAAGTGAAATTAATGGGTGACGGGAGGCCCTGAGCCGCCCACAGACTAAAAGAGTCACAACATGACAGATCATCCAGGAAGTGAAGGTGATGGGTGACGGGAGGCCTAAAGCCGCCCACAGACTGAAAGAGTCACAACATACTAGTATTCCAGATCATCCAGGAAGTGAAGGTGATGGGTGACGGGAGGCCTTAAGCCGCCCACAGACTAAAAGAGTCACAACATGACAGATCATCCAGGACGTGAAGGTGATGGGGGACGGAAGGCCCTGAGCCGCCCACAGACTGAAAGAGTCACAACATATTCCAGATCATCCAGGACGTGAAGGTGATGGGTGACGGGAGGCCCTTAGCAGCCAACAGACTTAAAGAGTCAAAACATGACAGATCATCCAGGACGTGAAGGTGATGGAAGACGGGAGGCCCAAAGCCGCCCACAGACTGAAAGAGTCACAACATACTAGTATTCCAGATCATCCAGGAAGTGAAGGTGATGGGTGACGGGAGGCCTTAAGCCGCCCACAGACTAAAAGAGTCACAACATATTCCAGATCATCCAGGACGTGAAGGTGATGGGGGACGGAAGGCCCTGAGCCGCCCAAAGACTGAAAGAGTCACAACATATTCCAGATCATCCAGGACGTGAAGGTGATGGGTGACGGGAGGCCCTTAGCAGCCAACAGACTGAAAGAGTCACAACATATTCCAGATCATCCAGGACGTGAAGGTGATGGGTGACGGGAGGCCCATAGCAGCCCACAGACTTAAAGAGTCAAAACACGAGAGATCATCCAGGAAGTGAAGGTGATGGGAGACGGGAGGCCTTAAGCCCCCCACAGACTGAAAGAGTCACAACATACTAGTATTCCAGATCATCCAGGACGTGAAGGTGATGACTGACGGGAGGCCCATAGCAGCCCACAGACTTAAAGAGTCAAAACATGACAGATCATCCAGGACGTGAAGGTGATGGGAGACGGGAGGCCCAAAGCCGCCCACAGACTGAAAGAGTCACAACATATTCCAGATCATCCAGGACGTGAAGGTGATGGGAGACGGGAGGCCTTAAGCCCCCCACAGACTGAAAGAGTCACAACATATTCCAGATCATCTAGGACGTGAAGGTGATGGGAGACGGGAGGCCCTGAGCCGCCCACAGACTGAAAGAGTCACAATATATACCAGATCATACAGGAAGTAAAGGTGATGGGAGACGGGAGGCCCTAAGCCGCTCACAGACTGAAAGAGTCACAACATATTCCAGATCATCCAGGACGTGAAGGTGATGGGGGACGGTAGGCCCTAAGCCGCCCACAGACTGAAAGAGTCACAACATATTCCAGATCATCCAGGACGTGAAGGGGATGGGAGAAGGGAGGCCCTGAGCCGCCCACAGACTGAAAGAGTCACAACATATTCCAGGTCATACAAGACGTGAAGGTGATGGGAGAAGGGAAGCCCTAAGCCGCTCACAGACTGAAAGAGTCACAACATATTCCAGATCATCCAGGACGTGAAGGTGATGGGAAACGGGAGGCCCTGAGCCACCCACAGACTGAAAAAGTCACAACATATTCCAGATCATCCAGGACGTGAAGGTGATGGGAAACGGGAGGCCCTGAGCCGCCCACAGACTGAAAGAGTCACAACATATTCCAGATCATCCAGGACGTGAAGGTGATGGGAAACGGGAGGCCCTGAGCCGCCCACAGACTGAAAGAGTCACAACATATTCCAGATCATCCAGGACGTGAAGGTGATGGGAAACGGGAGGCCCTGAGCCGCCCACAGACTGAAAAAGTCACAACATATTCCAGATCATCCAGGACGTGAAGGTGATGGGAAACGGGAGGCCCTGAGCCGCCCACAGACTGAAAGAGTCACAACATATTCCAGATCATCCAGGACGTGAAGGTGATGGGAAACGGGAGGCCCTGAGCCGCCCACAGACTGAAAGAGTCACAACATATTCCAGATCATCCAGGACGTGAAGGTGATGGGAGACGGGAGGCCCTGAGCCGCCCACAGACTGAAAGAGTCACAACATATTCCAGATCATCCAGGACGTGAAGGTGATGGGAAACGGGAGGCCCTGAGCCGCCCACAGACTGAAAGAGTCACAACATATTCCAGATCATCCAGGACGTGAAGGTGATGGGAAACGGGAGGCCCTGAGCCGCCAACAGACTGAAAAAGTCACAACATATTCCAGATCATCCAGGACGTGAAGGTGATGGGAAACGGGAGGCCCTGAGCCGCCCACAGACTGAAAGAGTCACAACATATTCCAGATCATCCAGGACGTGAAGGTGATGGGAAACGGGAGGCCCTGAGCCGCCCACAGACTGAAAGAGTCACAACATATTCCAGATCATCCAGGACGTGAAGGTGATGGGAAACGGGAGGCCCTGAGCCGCCCACAGACTGAAAGAGTCACAACATATTCCAGATCATCCAGGACGTGAAGGTGATGGGAAACGGGAGGCCCTGAGCCGCCCACAGACTGAAAGAGTCACAACATATTCCAGATCATCCAGGACGTGAAGGTGATGGGAAACGGGAGGCCCTGAGCCGCCCACAGACTGAAAGAGTCACAACATATTCCAGATCATCCAGGACGTGAAGGTGATGGGAAACGGGAGGCCCTGAGCCGCCCACAGACTGAAAGAGTCACAACATATTCCAGATCATCCAGGACGTGAAGGTGATGGGAAACGGGAGGCCCTGAGCCGCCCACAGACTGAAAAAGTCACAACATATTCCAGATCATCCAGGACGTGAAGGTGATGGGAAACGGGAGGCCCTGAGCCGCCCACAGACTGAAAGAGTCACAACATATTCCAGATCATCCAGGACGTGAAGGTGATGGGAAACGGGAGGCCCTGAGCCGCCCACAGACTGAAAGAGTCACAACATATTCCAGATCATCCAGGACGTGAAGGTGATGGGAAACGGGAGGCCCTGAGCCGCCCACAGACTGAAAGAGTCACAACATATTCCAGATCATCCAGGACGTGAAGGTGATGGGAAACGGGAGGCCCTGAGCCGCCCACAGACTGAAAGAGTCACAACATATTCCAGATCATCCAGGACGTGAAGGTGATGGGAAACGGGAGGCCCTGAGCCGCCCACAGACTGAAAGAGTCACAACATATTCCAGATCATCCAGGACGTGAAGGTGATGGGAGACGGGAGGCCCTGAGCCGCCCACAGACTGAAAGAGTCACAACATATTCCAGATCATCCAGGACGTGAAGGTGATGGGAAACGGGAGGCCCTGAGCCGCCCACAGACTGAAAGAGTCACAACATATTCCAGATCATCCAGGACGTGAAGGTGATGGGAAACGGGAGGCCCTGAGCCGCCCACAGACTGAAAGAGTCACAACATATTCCAGATCATCCAGGACGTGAAGGTGATGGGAAACGGGAGGCCCTGAGCCGCCCACAGACTGAAAGAGTCACAACATATTCCAGATCATCCAGGACGTGAAGGTGATGGGAAACGGGAGGCCCTGAGCCACCCACAGACTGAAAAAGTCACAACATATTCCAGATCATCCAGGACGTGAAGGTGATGGGAAACGGGAGGCCCTGAGCCGCCCACAGACTGAAAGAGTCACAACATATTCCAGATCATCCAGGACGTGAAGGTGATGGGTGACGGGAGGCCCTTAGCAGCCAACAGACTTAAAGAGTCAAAACATGACAGATCATCCAGGACGTGAAGGTGATGGAAGACGGGAGGCCCAAAGCCGCCCACAGACTGAAAGAGTCACAACATACTAGTATTCCAGATCATCCAGGAAGTGAAGGTGATGGGTGACGGGAGGCCTTAAGCCGCCCACAGACTAAAAGAGTCACAACATATTCCAGATCATCCAGGACGTGAAGGTGATGGGAAACGGGAGGCCCTGAGCAGCCCACAGACTGAAAGAGTCACAACATATTCCAGATCATCCAGGACGTGAAGGTGATGGGAAACGGGAGGCCCTGAGCCGCCCACAGACTGAAAGAGTCACAACATATTCCAGATCATCCAGGACGTGAAGGTGATGGGAAACGGGAGGCCCTTAGCAGCCCACAGACTGAAAGAGTCACAACATATTCCAGATCATCCAGGACGTGAAGGTGATGGGAAACGGGAGGCCCTGAGCAGCCCACAGACTGAAAAGGTCAAGATACATATCAGATGGTTAAGGTAAAGGGGAGGGGCAGCCCTGGTCGAACACAGGTTGGAAACGTCAGAACAAAAGATAGATCATCCAGGAGGTGAAGGTGACGGGAAAGGACGGACATTGGCAGTCCACATACTAAAACAGTCGGATTGGGAAGCTAGGACCTTGACAACCGGCAGACTGAAACGGAAAAACATAGTCAAAACATATACCAGATCACCAAAGAACTGAAGATGATTTGTGTTTTGTGCAAAAACGGCCGTTTTAAAGACAGAAGGCAATAGCGGATTAAACCCCCCAAAAATTAACTGTTTTCCACATCTTCTTATGCTGTTGTTATACGCTGTAATCTCCTTCACGTAACCATTGATAGTAACAGCAAGTTTAGCTGGGTTTCACCACTCGGAAATTCGCAAAGAAATAATGAAAGCAGATTTCACATCTGAATGCAGAAAGCGACACTGATCTATAATTGGTCTATGATAAAACACCTTTTGTCCTGTGCCAACTTCCTGCTGGAGGAATAACAAATACTGTAAGGAGTTATACAACGAAATGAGCCTGTAGCTATTGCGTAGTGTGTGTAATATAGGGGAACGATGACGGGGAAGAGTGGGGGGGGGGGGGGAGAGACTTGAGATTCTGAGGGTCCACAGGCTAAAAAGTCAGAATATTTATCCTGCATTTATCACTATATCAATCAATCACAGATCAATATAATTTACACGTCAGACGGGATAAACACAGTTCGTCACTGAAATTGGCAACAGTAATAGTTTGGCATGCGAAACACCTAAACGTTGAAACATTTATTACAGCCCATTTAAACTTTACTATATATATAAGGCGAAAATCGTTCATTCATCAATATTGACCTAGCACCAAAAAAATGAATAAACTTAAATAAAATATACCATTAAATTAAATATTCGGCACTCTTTTGCAATAAAGCTGAAACGTTTTGGAATGTTTCGCATTCCTGGTGATCGGTCTATGTAGTAATATAATCAGGAAGTAGGATGTGGCTGACAATGAACAGGAAAGAAGAAGAATGGCTTCATTACTCGTCAACTTGTCCTTTTAGGATGAGGTTAGGGCCGGTCCCTGTGAGAGTGGCTGTCCCTCCGGCATTGGCGGCATAACATACGCATAATGTGAACGCCTTACACATCCGTCGGAAGGCCGGAGACTCCTCCCGCTTGGGGACGGCTACTTCCGGTTTAAGGTCGATACTGGCTGATTCTATTTCCGGAACATGAGAGACTGTTGATCTGAAACAGAAGCTGGATCGTTATTCTCTAATCCCGTTTTTACCAACTCAATCTACAAACTTTATATGACGTTTTTCTTATGAACCAGTAGTATTTCTGAGCGTAGTATTTCTAATCTCTCAAATGATTGACACAGAAAAAAATACATAACCAAATATTGTTTAATTTATATTTTTTCTAGATTACATTATATATATATATATATATATATATATATATATATATATATATATATACATAAGATTTATTTAATTTTACGTCTACATCTAAAACTTTAAGATATCTACTCCAGTACATGGTTAAATTTTATACACGAGAATCTACGATACTCTGTAAACCTTTATGGATTCACGTGTGTATCATTCCAAGAAAGTGAGGAAACGAAAATCGATTCCTTCGCCACATGCGGTAAATCGACATGTTTATCCTACTTACGATGTCGTAAACCCTACTGAAACCCTACCCGTTTAACTTCATCAGCTTGCCGTCCTGTATCTCTTTCATCTGGACATCATTAGTGTGTACCTTCCCGCTCTCCTCAGTGAAGGCCATATTGTTAACTCCAGCAACTTCCGGCTCTTTTGTAATGGAGTCTGAAAAGTGATTAAGCTTAAATAATCTATGCCGTTCATTTCGTTGATGACCAGAATATATCGCAACAATTTTAAGAAAATGAAGCACCATTTGGACACACCTGTAATCTGTCTGCATCAGTCTATATTTCTGTGGTTTACTCTATGCACGTGCATGTAATCCAATGTACTATAGGCCTTATTGAGGTCCATGATTCTGTAATAACTGCTTGACGAGTACATTATCCCTTAATCCTAGATTATCATTAGTTCAGGCTTAAACAAAGATCTTATATATAAGTAACGATCTATATAGCTTGATACATTCACTGTTTTTGCATGCAGGCCCTGTCTTTGGAAATGGTTAGCTTTTATTATTATTATTTATTTTGCATAACTTGGGAGATATGTTTTCGCCTTTGGTCATTTAGACGGCAAAACCACATAATTTTAGACAAACAGCTGGTATACATTGTAGCACAATCAGTCACGGAAGAGATAGAATATATCGTTCATTAACATATTTAAATGAGCTTTGATGTTTGAAATACAGGCACGCCATCTGCCGGTTTTTTTTACCCATGCGACCGTTAGTTATTTTTTACATTCCCATTGTTCCGTCAAAGAAGCAACTTGTAAACGTGCCTGTTACATGAATTTATAAATCATGTTTCAACAATATAGTAACAAATAATCTGTGAATTTCGAACGCACAGTAGGCTAAGAAAGAAAACTGAACATTTCTCGATGGTCACTTGACTTGACAGACGATTATTGGGCCCATTTCAGATGTAATACAAGTTTGTCGTGGCAGACAGATTGATATTCTTTTAATCAAGTGAAGCAGAATTCTTTGAAGTTTTATTTCTCTCAGTACTGTCAGTACCAAAAGAGTTAATCCTATTGTTCTAACTTTATTTCTGTTCGTATTCAACTGAGCCCGACTCGCGCCTGCGGCTGCCTGTTTACCAAGGTGCGTATGTACTTAATGACGTCAAGCCACCTGGTTACAACCAGTCCGTCGCCACAATCTTGGTTGATCTCCTTCAAAAATGGGATACAAAATGTTGCAGCACAACCAAAATATCTGAAAATCTCACCTCTACATTATTTCTTTGTGCGTTATCGTTTCTCTATGGTATATTTATCGCGTTTTTTTCGTTAAGTCACCTTAATCGGCCATCTGCAATGTTCCTGTCCCGTGGATTTACAAGAAGTCACATAACAAGTAACGCAATCTCTTGTTACATTTGGGCCCTACAGATGTCCGGTTTCTTCTTGGGTCAGTTGGTGTACAGCTAATTTCTTGCATATGTCAGTGGGGTTTAAGGTGGCAGGACTGGTCCCCCCACCTGACCTGACTTTGTTTCAGTTTTTCCTTTGCATGGAACAATCTAACGCTTTAATACCCCCTAAGGTATACATTTTCTGAAAGCTAAGTAAATTCTCGATTGTTTGGTGATAATAAATTTTGTTTCCGAGGAACAGGTTTGAATTTGTAAGATTTTTAATTTAATTTTAATTAAAAAAAAATTGTTTATTCCAGCACAACTAAAGCAGATACAGAAAATCTTCTTAAATAAATAATAATCCCCAGGCGTTTTTTTTTTTTTTTTTTGTTTAGTGAGTTAAGTTTGAAAATTACGATTTTACAGAGTATTTAATTTTGAAATCTTCACAAATCATTTCATTTTTTACTTTTACCTTAATAAAATCCTGCAAATTTAGTCTAGGCGTAAAATAAAAAAAAAAAAAGCTTTTTAGAAGACGTATTAACAATTATATATTTCAAAGATGGTATGTTTCGAACAAGTTATTACTGAGAAATAACGCTCTAAAGATAGGTAGTTCAGGTGGAATGATGTTTCGAGAAAATGGCCAAAAACTATATTCGTAGAGATCATTCGTCCTACACACGTAACTAACCTAAACTACATGTGGACAGTCACATGATTTTGGTCAAGACGGTGGTTCTTATCAAACCATGCTATAATAACATGGATTAATTGACTTTGTTGCTTTAAAAACGTATCAAAACGATAAAAGTTTGTCCTGTCACACCAGCGACTTGTCAAACACCACGTGCATGGACTTTAGTAGGCGGAGCTTACAGTTTTGGTCGAGTGCCAAGGTGCGCTGAGCACTCGATAACCGGGACCCGCGGCTGAACAGGTGCGTAGCCGGGCCTTAATAGGTAACCGCGTGTTTACACAGGAACAAGGGGAGCGGGATCTATGGCCATTCAAGGAGAACGAAGATTGATTTACTTATCACGGTTTACATACATAGAAAGTATTTGAGAGTTGACAATAGAGACGAGTTTATAACAATCATACAAATCTCGTATAAAATAAATTATATATTTACCGACTACCGAGCGCCAACATCCGTTTCATGGAGAGTGCCTCATATTAGTTATTATAAATAGTTGTACAATCCATGTAAAATAAATAAAGTTTATATCTAAATCTCGCAGTCACATACAAGTCATATGTGAAATCTGGACTTATTGTTTATTGGAGGGAAGTACAACAGCAGCTGACAATAGCGCGTTTAGTTGATAACACTGCCAAAGTCGATAGGTGTCGGCCTCCGGTTTTCCTCCATGCATAAACGTAGAGATGCCGTCATCTGACGATTCATCGTCGCTGGCCATAAGTTTGATCACGGAAGTAGGTCCGGCCCGCTGGGACTTCTTGATATCATTCAACTGCTGCAGTTTTTCAAGTGGCATTCGGGATTTGGGTCGTCGGCCCCTCGTAGTTTCGTTATTATTGGCGTAATATTTATTTGTTGCGGTGTTGACAGAATGAATATCATAAACGTTATGGTTGGGATTAAAGCAGCTTATTATAAAGTAATTTTACATATCTGTCGATAAGCTCAGGATTTAGCAGAAATAACATGATGTCAAGTGAAAATTTGTGTTTCGGCGTAACATACCCGACAAAAGACAGAAAGGCCAATGACACTAACAGATCATTCACAAGGACGGGTTTGTTTGCACACTAATTAGCTAGAGTTAGGGTAGCTCTCCAACGCTTATCAGTTCTATGCTCAGCTAATTAGATTGGGCAAACAAACGTCGACCGTCAGTACTTGCCACCTCCTGCACGGAGGTACTTGGCCAATTCATTAATGAAACTCTTGCACCTCGCGATTTGCTGAATGACCCAGGTGAGGGCTGGGGGCAGAGTGATTTACAGGCCTGTGGCAGGGCTGGAGTTAGTTTACAAACACCCTGTCAACACATATTGGTGTTTACTGAATAGAAATCCCCCTTTTCCACAAAATGCAACCGGCGACCCAAAATGTGCTCAGCTGCATTAGATCCGCCCAGTATTCAATATTACGTATACCTTTTATTGAAAAAAAAAAACACAAAATTTTAGGATTTTGACCAGTCCTGCTACCTTAAACTAAGGGGTCAGCTGAAAAACAGTCTAGTGGTGTTACGCTCGTTCTACCGCAAGGTGGCGCACCAATCACCGGCCGAGTAAACAAAGAGTATGTGGTGAACGAGCGGCAGAAGCGGATCCAGGGGGGAGGGGAGGGGGGGGGGGTCCAGGGGGTCCGGACCCCCCCTTTTTCACCCGAAGCAACCTTTTTTTAAGGGGTTTTAGACGTTAATTTTTCGGCCTGGACCCCACCTTTTCCAGACGTGATGACCTTTTTTTTTAAGATTTACATAAGTCCTCCTGGGTTGGACCCCCCCCTTTTTCTAAATCCTGGATCCGCCCCTGAGCGGAGATCAACCGAACATGGTTTTGTTCAACGCAAAGGATTTACTTCTGGGAAAAAAAACTTATGTGGTAGCTTTATTTGAAAATGATTACAAATGAAAAAAAAATATAAGAAGAGCAACATGTAACGGGCGAATGATGCAACAAATCATGATCAATCAGCACATCAAATTTCAGGACATTTCAAGTATTCATGACAATAATTTTACAGACACCAAATTTTATGCGTTTAAAATATTTGAATTTGACAGAAATATACAGTTCAGGTTATGTTAAATGAGAGCCCCATTGGTTAATAAGATATGGTCAAGGAAACGCATGCAGTTAATGATATTTTATAATGCAGTGTTTATCTTTATCACTAATATAATTTAATGAACATTTTATCATTACTTTCCTTAGCCCGAGGCCCCGAGCGAAAACGCAGAAAGTCTGCTTAAGACACATCAAATACACCATTTTGAGTCATTATAAATATCGACATAAATTCTATATACACAGTTTTGTCCGTTCTCTGCTGGATCTTCTTTACACAGACTAGAAGAAGAATGTCTTATTTTTGTTTTTAGCTTGAATCTAGATAGTAAACTTAACATTCCCGGATCGGCCTATTGTTATTGTTATCAGGATGTGTTGTTAGTTAAGGTCTAACATATACATAAGAACATGCATTTCTCTTTTGGATCACTGAGTGCAGTTTATATCACATTAATGAGAATAAGATCAATGAATAACAAACTACAATGTACCAGGAAGGTCCTGTAATAAAACTGTCACAATTTGTAGGTTTTGCGTAGAATAATTCTTAGCAGCAATAACACATCACATTCTGTCAGTTTTTTAACATTAATGTTGATATGGCCTTTGAATATATCGGTATAGGATGAATCTGGAAGGTAAAAACATGGTACACTTTGTATACTTTTATTATCTCCAGCCATAAAACATCACGTGGACTCTGAGTCTTCTATGTCTCTGAGGGTCTCTGACCTCACTAAATCAAAATAAAAGTACGCACTACCTTTGCCTGGGAATGCTATATTACCTTGGGACAAAATCATTTCATACGCTTCATGTACAGCCGGCTGTCCTGAGTTTTATTTTTGCTAATGAGAATCGGATTATTCTTTTCCTGAATGTTGATGAGCATATGTATTTATAAAATAAAATGTCACTTTCAGAAAATTACAAGGATTTTCCCTTTGAACACATGCGATCACACATATAAAGTTGAGAGTATGAACCGCTGTACACAAAATGTATCAGCCATTGTTTAATTTAACAATAGATACTAACATGTTACCCGTTTTTTAATATGAACAGGTCCGCGAGACTTCGGCTCGATTAATCCTATACGGGATTTTCGATGTACCGAGTTCACCTTACTGCCGTAGTTTCTGACAGATGGCGCTGCGGTAACCCTTCGCGAAACTTCCCATGGAGTTTCAGATTCTTCGGAATTTATGGGGGGAAATGGAAAATTACCTCCCTTAGGACACACTTGGCATCGTTCCCGACAAATTAAGACAAAATAATGAACATATCCAAGGCAGGACTTCAGAGGTGTTTGCGTGACAACGATGTGGTGCCAGAAATGGTGTCAAAACGCAATAAATCGCAATATAATGGAAGGAACGTGCAACGATAAAAAGCAAGAAAGATCGTATTTTCCTTATGATATGGGTAAGCTTAATATTGATAAAATTATAGTTACCATGTTTAAAAACGTCCTTACTCACGCACTTAAACACTGGTTCACAAATATATTTGATAAGTTACAGAAATTGCTAATAATATAATGATAATAAGGATATTTTTATACTAACATTTTGAGTTTTTGTGTATGTTTATCTGGATCTTTAATCTTGATAGATTCGGAATTATTGTTAAAATCTAGTTATTATATGTGCCGCTTGATTTTATTCTTCTTCTGTTGAATATGTATCTGTGACACCATTATAAAAATCATGGTTAATGTGGTATTAGAATATTATTTCATATGCAATGTAACATATGTAATAGTCAGCGACTCAACACATC
Source organism: Sipunculus nudus (assembly GCA_026874595.1). Classification (NCBI taxonomy): domain Eukaryota; kingdom Metazoa; phylum Annelida; class Sipuncula; order Golfingiida; family Sipunculidae; genus Sipunculus; species Sipunculus nudus. Next base: position 53,882,858 of record CM049312.1, read on the forward strand.
GAATTCCATGAACTTGAAATAGATTTTAATTTGTCTTGTAAAAATAAACAGTCATCAGCGGCAAATTAGAAGGGTACTATTTCAAGCCATACATACTGCAGGGACGGATAAAAGGATCTTAGAGGGGGGGGGGGCACTCAACACCCGTGCATAGTTAAACAAGTGTGACTGGAGTGGCAGTGGTCCTAATACACAAGTCTCGCATGCAAGCGTGGAAGAAAATGATGAGAGACAAAGATTCCGCCGCCTTTATTTTCTGCATTAGGCAGATATAATTCTGTTTCCCAGATGTTAAAGGGTGACAAAGAGGGAGCCCCTCTAAACCCGCCTCTGTAGGCAAATTCATTCATTTTCTTCGTTTTCAGCATGATGGGTAAACCTATTTAACAACAGTCTCATCATATGCACTTATCGATTCTTAACAACATTATCTATGTGAACTTACCATTATCTTTGTCTTTATCTTGGTCTTTTCCAGCCCGCGCCCCTTCAAGCTCCTGCAGAACAGCTTCTACCACCGGCAGCATCATGGAGGTCGTGGCCGTGTTACTGATCCACATGGACAGGAACCACGTGGGCAGCATGAAGCCCGCCATCAACCTTACACGGTCAGAGACAAAGTCATGAAAATACCCTACAGCCCACGTCAGACACCACAAACCACGGGGTATACAACTACCCTCACAAAACACCTGGGGTGTAGCTGGAGGGGGGTGGGTGGCAGGGGGCCTTGCCCCCAAACCCTCTGTCACTTGCCAGTACTCCTCTCTTCCGGGAATTTCACTTAGAGTTATAGTTAATGTAATGTTTATTGATAATTCTACATATCATTAGGTTTGATCCTGCAAATATGAAGTTTTTTTTTATTTATATATATATATAGCCATTGTTATTTCGGCCCCTCCTCTCCCTGGATCCTGGCAACGCCCCTTAACATCACATGCCCACGTCAAACATCGCAAACCACGGCGTATATCTACCCTCATAATACATCCCATGCCCACCTCAAGCATAACAAATCACGGCGTACAACTTCCCTCGTAATACATTATAAGCCAACGTCAAGCATAAAAAAAACCAAGGCGATAAAAATCATGTGATTGTATTTACGTGTGACATCACAATCAATGTCAAGCGTACGTGGTCATGTGGTACATATAATTAAGTGTCAAGTGTGTCTTGCCACCTTGCATCACAAACAATTTCAGGTTTACATGGTTCTGCTTGAAGTCACAAGTTTGTAAAAAAAACTTAATTCCTGTGACGCCATAACTACCTATTACTCCATGTCAATTGCATTCTGCGCCACGTGTCTTACCTTGACTTACCTGTGTCACATGTAGAATTATAATCATAAGCTTACTTAAACCAAGTGTTTGCTCACAGTTACTTACATATACTATTGCTGTGAATCTTATTTACTCCTAAGAAAAGCAACACCCCGCAAAATGTGATATAATAATGTTAACCAGAAAATAGATTATCTAGCGATGTCATCATGAAAAAAATACAAATGTCAATTAAATATTTCACTGTTAACATAAAGAACTCTTAAGAATGTAAAGTAGATATAAAACCGTTAGTATATGCGCTTGTTAATGTTATTATCATACGACAATATAATTATACCACTATGATTTCATTTCTCTGTGAATATCAAATAATATTTAAGCAAAGATTCAGTTTAAACGAAAATAGACCCTTCTTACAAGCATGCGCAGAAATGATTGGGGCCCATATAGTTCCGGGTCAACGACATCTTTGCTCTCGTCTGCTTCTGAAACTTGGCATACAAACCTGTGCATCATACCTTTAGGTATAATACCCGGACTTTTTCTTGTAACTTTTTCTAGTTGTAACTAGGTGTTAAAATATTTGAACATTGAATTCCTAAGCTCTTTTTCTTGCCCCCTAACCCCCTCCTGACGCGGGAGCCATGTGAAAAGGGTCCATATATCGTAAGTTACGATTTAAGAATCAGAAGATCACATTAGATATTTTTTCTGCAATGGTATGATGGTAAAAGATTAGTGACGGCAAGTAGCTGTGGGGTTAAGACAAGCATTAATTGAAAGAAGCTGGCGATCCTGTAGAGACTAAGAATCAATTGGTACAGAGGCTAGCGCCTGTTTTTCACCAGAATTGCTCTGTTTATGCAGAAAGCATGAAACTTTCCACAGGATTAATACAGCCTCTATGTATTAAAAAAATAAAAGAAAAGTTCGCGCCCTCTGGTAGCTGCCATCTTAATTTGTAATATGGCCGCAAAATATACATTTATTCTCATCTATTATACTTCTTTTCAATTATGCAATTATAAACATGACTAGTCAGACACAAAAGAGGGGCAGCTGCTGCCAAGGAATTTTTCAATCTGTTAATGAGAAAAATTTATAATTGAATTACCAGGGTTGTAGCATTCTGTGAATATGAGCTGTTTCCCTGTACAAGTTGTCATGCTGTCTGTAAACCTGAGCAATTCTGGTGTTTAGACGTTTTACTAAATGAACAACATTGTTAAATAACGTGTAAAAAAGACCATTGATGAAGCCGTACTGTTAATAAACATGTAAAACAGATGAACAAACCCTCAGTGTTAGTATATGTATTAAGTCAATCAGCAAAACCATGCGGTTAGTGAATCCTCTTGGCAAACATACCATGCCACACATTGAATGGTAGTGAGTTAGCAGGTATTTGCCGTTATGTTTTAATTTGGACAGAGTCTAACTTTGTCTGGCCGCAAAAAGTTACCCTTTATATAACTAAGGAAATAGAGTAACTTACTGAAATGTTAATAGTTAGAATATATCAAGCTGAATAAGTTTTTAGTAGAACAAATACGAAGCTCAGCTGCTCAATACGTCACACTACTAGCCTCCGCCAGGTGGCGGCACTCACCACACGGGTTTCGCGCCCACGAGTTTGAGCACGGATAATGCTATCCTTCGATGTAAATTGCACTTTTCTATGGCTATAGCTACCGCCAGACCTCCGACCAACACAAGCGAGATGTCCTAAAAGGAATCAAATATATACAGATGTTTAAACCAGGATACTTGTTACAAAACCCGGATAAAGGAATGTTCACAGAATTATGTCTTATGGGTGTCAGATGAACTTTTGCTCTATTAGTAGACTATTACCCTCCTCGATTACCTGAAAATAAAAAGCAGATGACATCATCAATGGCCCAACAAATAATATGACCATTAATGGCATGGATTCTTGACTTATGTGTGAAATCACGTAAGTAAAGAAACGACTAAAATGGGAAAACATAATCTGGATGCAATCTATTGTTGGCAAGTAGAGCAAGCAAACTTTGCGCCCCGTGAAAATCAGTCACAGTGTGCAGTAAAGAAGATGAATCACGTTAACTTTAATCAAGGAGTTTATATAGGACTGGAGTCACAAGTCCATGCCCGATCTGTGTCCCATGTGCCTGACTGGGCCATAAACCTAGTTAATCTATGGCACAAAGAGATGCCGCTGATAAGACCGACGATCCGTGAATGACCGCCCTTCGGAACCATTCGTTCGTTTCCGGAACTCCATTAATTTTTCCTACAACGTAAGTCGATGTAACTTCAGGAATTTACTGCTCAGCAACTGGATTTATCGTCTGGCTGGCAATGCCTGTCGTGGTGACCGTGAGTTACATTGAACATGCGGGCAGGATCAATGGCAGTGCAAGTGCCATGCGTGACACCTCCACACAATGGGCGCACAATAGGGTTGATGGGGTAATCGAGTGCTAATTGCAATTAAGTGGCGGGGCTGGCCTGGGCCGCTGGGACTTGTTTCTCCAGTCCTATTTACTCCTTGCTTTAACCTTTGAAGATACAATAGAATCAAGATCATCGTCATGTGGTGATAAAAGAAGGAAAGAACAGGTGCTGAGCAGGGACGATCAGCATCTCTCTTATAGACTAACATCATATCCTCTTCATCAACCTGTGAAAAATAACGGTCTACATCTTAATTTCGTTTAAACTGTGATGAGAAAGGAATTACTTATAATCCTGCTTGGTTTACTGTCATAACAGGAAAGGTGATCGTGGTCTGTTTATACCAGCGAAAAGAAAAATGCTTCTTTTGTTCATTAAAATGGTAGCTTAAGTGCTCCAGATGACGTGTTTGGTTTCAGCATAGCATAGAAGGTGCTCACAATTTGGTTTGTACCTAGTTTGGTTTCAGCCAATTGCAGACGATGTTAGTACAGCAAGCGACGTGTCTATAGGCTAAAATTACACAAGTGGGTATGAAAAGTACCCTAGGTCACGTAGTTTGGTCACATGTTTGGGTACAGCAATGGTAGGGGAGGTGCTCCGGGTCACGTGGGTGGATTGCATCAATTGCAGGGGATGGACTCTGAGTCACATTATAGGTTAAACACCAATGACAGGAAGGCGCTCCTGGTCAGGGGTCTTGTTTTTGGACAACGGACCGTAGCGAGATGAATAAATCATATCTTCGTTCTGTGACGCAATATGAAGCAGAATAGAAACAATATAATCCAAACTGGATATTTTACTTCAGAGAAAATTGTGATCAGATACAAAGCAGCCATGCAGTAAGGAGAGATTGATGGTTGTGGACGGGTCATGCCACTTACCATGTTTCCTCGGCCCCAACTAAAGTCAACACTTTGAGAGCGATACGCCGGTGTAAGTTGGATTTCTCGATGGCTATTGCAACCGTAAGGCTGCCAATAGTCATCATGTTGGTGTCCTGAAAGTTTGCCTTAACTTATGAATTACAGCACTGCTATAAAGCATAGACACCATGGAAAGAAATACTTGTGCATTTCAACTATCAGTCTATTATCTAAGCTACTTGGGAATGGAAAATCTAACGCAACGAATAGCATGCATTCGGATTCCATTTAACTATTGTGTTAATAAACATTAGGTCATTATTTAGATAGACAATTTGTACAACATATATGATGATGATAATAAATGAAGACAAACACACAACAGTTATAAATAAATTTGTTTCTCCTCTGGCATAATCCTACACAATCCAAAGAAAATTCAGACTAACATCACACTCATTACACTAATCACCAGCGGTAATTACACAATGCAGTCATCCCAGGTCTTCTTATTTTGTAACCGCTGCTTCATTTGGCAAGGTTCTCGGAGTCAGAACACTACAGCACGCACAGAGCAAAGAATTGTTATCAGACCAATCACACTGTGCATCTAAATTTTAAACACGGAACGACCGCTCTCGTTGGTCTGATAACACCGTTTCTGGCACAGGGTCAAGAATCTGACCAATAAGAGCGTGACTCTTACTAAATAATAGATCGAATTTTGCTCCCTCTGCGTTCGGAAACGACCTTTCATTTAATAAGTGTACGACAGCAGGTTTCCTGATGTTATAACACCACCGAGAGCGGTGTCTCATGTTCAAAATTTGGAGCTGAATGCATTTTAACGCCTTCTGGGATTCTTGTCTCATACCGCATTCCGCATAACGCAAACCGCGGAACAAGTTAATTGGTATATGGTAAAATAACAAGAGCGAAAAAAGTTATCGCGTATATGCCGCGTGACAAGTAAACGCAGCTTCACTTTGCACGATGGTGTCTTTCGTCAGGGTTACAGATGATCCCAGCTAAAGTCTGTATCAGCACGCGATGGAACCCTCTGTTTTAATATATTACCAACAGTATGTTTTACATTCTATCACACACATGTATAGAGACACAGAGGAGCCTCTTCGCTAGCCAGAGGTTATGTCTAATTTTCAATAAAAGTACTTTAATGAAACATCAGAATTCGATAATATGTTGCAGTTGTGTGAAATTAAATTTGGAGAGTATAAAGCGAAAAAACGCGACTCACCTTGATATAATTTGCAGCAACTTCCTTCGCCTTCGTGACCCCCAACAAAGGCAACATGACAACCGGAAGTAGTGACGTCACCGCCAAGGGAAGCACTTCCGTCGTCCAGTAGATGGCCATTGTGATCAGGACGTAACCACATTTTGCTTCCTGAGAAATTGCAAACGTGCGTTATCGAGCAATAATGTAATAATGAGGTTTATCTTACCAGACGCTAGGAATACTATAGGCTTAAAACAATTATATAACTAAGAAACTGGAGATAAGGAACTCGTGCATAAAAAAATTAATGATTGAAAAAATGATTGTAATAATTGACACTATTTCACCTATTCCCAATTTTTAATTATGCTGTGGCTACTGATTCTCTTGGTTTGAGGATTATAAATGTTAAAATAATATTGAATGTCCAGGCTAGTTCTTGACGAATCTAAATATTCTTGATTTTCATACTAAACTGTCTCATCAGTATATACACACACAAACACACACACATATAACACATATATATATATATATATATATATATATATATATATACACTAGCGTATGGACCTTTCCCCAACAAACCAACTTCCGTAAATCCTGGCTACGCCCGTGTCATCATAAAATGTATCAGTTTTGCAGTTATAATTTCTTAGTTCCGAAATTGTAATTGATCATAAAAGAGGTATAGCATATATCTTTGATTCGTTCAGGATATGAGGGAATGGAGAATGGTTCTGTAAGTGTCACACCTAATAAACTAGTTAAAAAGCGACAGAATTCATATATATGGCATCTAATATATGCAAGTATCATGCAGGTTTCAAAATGGCCGTAAGAGCAAGAAGGATTATTATTATTATTATACATGTATTTCTACAGCGCATAAAATATATTTTTTCACTAAAAAAGGGAAGTATAATATTAAAATGACACAGCATGAATTTATAGATGAATAAATAATGAGGGTTGAAACAGAAGGATCGATAAAAAATAAGCGACTTATAAAAAATATAACACCTGATGCGAGTTTTCCTACTGGATGTAAAATATGTTTAATATGTGGCATAATGTCCTTAAATTCCGACCAGTTAGTAAAAATGCATGGCATGATCTAATTCAGTCAAAGACACATATAAACAGGTATATGTCTTTAAAATCTTTTTAAAGGCAGTCAGACCTTAAACGTTTCGGATGGAATCCGATAAGGAGTTCAACTCATGTGACGTGGCATACTGGAAGGTCCTGCTACCCCAAGGCTTCAACCTGGTTTTTGGCACAATTAGAAGGTTATCGCTGGATGAGCGTAGGGACCTGGTAGGTTTGTATTGTTGCAACATGTTGGCAATACAATCTGGAGCATTTCCCTGCAAGCCCTTTAAAGTTACCAGCAACAGTTTGTATCTAATGCGGCTCTGGAAAGGCAACCAGTGAAGACCGACTAACACATGCAGGATATCCTCACAATATCGGGCAAAATATAAGGGAAAATTGGAGCGGAGCAAAGGAAAACAACAGAGGGAAAGTAAAAAGATGAAAAAAAAATCATGGATTGCAAATTGAATACGGGTTATACTATTCAACCAAACCTAATAACTTTCTTAGATGACTGAATGCATGTCTCCGCCAGAAGGGTACGCGTTCATCCCCGTTCGTGTGTGTTTGTGTTTGTTCACGACATAACTCATGAACGGAATCTCATGAAAATTTAAGGACATTTCGGGAATGGGCCAATGAAAAATCGGTTAATTTTTTGTGTGTAGATTCTGCACATGATCAGGATTCAGGAGCGTCATAAATGAAAATTAACAAATATAAAGTCACTGAAGCACGAATGAACCTGGGAATACGGCTTAAGTAAATGCAAACACGGGTTGCGGAGCAGCTCATAATAAACATGTTCATTTATTGCCGGGTTGTGTTTTATTGTATCGTCGATTGCCAAATGAAATTAAACATTCTTACTTGTGGGAAATATTGAGAATACATTCCATTATATATCAAGAAGACCCCCATAAGCCCACGGCGTCAAGGAATTTTAAGGGCTAATACTTCACGGGGCTGTCTGACATTTTACGTACTTTAAGAGAGAGAGAGAGAATCATTCCGAGATCTTATGTGATTATTGAATTACTTAACAGATGGGAAAACGTGTTTTTGTTTTTTTGCAGGAAAATGAAAACACTGATACTGTATAAACTAGCATAATCAATCTACCTCATCATTCATTTCATGCCATATTTAGTTCCCGCCCAAATACAAACGCGCACGCACGCACGCGTGTGTGTGCATATGTGAGGGTGCGTGCGGGTGTGCGATGGTGTGTATGTGTGTCCAGTGGTCTGAAAACCCGTCAGGACTGAGGACCGTGAAGGGTTGTATAACATACTATTATATATGTGATACCTTGCTATGAGTGTCTGGGACCTTCATCATGAGATATCTTTAACGTGTCATTAAACACTTCAGAATCACATATTATCTAACGAAGGTGTCACATATAATTGATAGAAGACAGGCAATCAACCGGTCAAGCATGCAGTGTATATCCTCACGTCACATCCACTGTCTCTATATTATCGCGGGTCTTTACAAACGGCTATAAAAATGAAGGTTTACCACCGCAAACGGCCTTGAGGTTGCAGGCGGCTTTAAAATTTTGGGATCCACTTGTGTGAGCAACCCCTGAAATCGTAAAATACGAGTCTCTCATTTGACGAGTAAATTACTGAGTATATTTCACTGTGATATTTATGCTCAGGGCGAGAGCAGAATAAGAGGGCAGAATAACATCCGATCAGGTTCATTGCCACCTCACTGATACTGCCGCGTGTAGTTGCATTAAGAAACATGATGTATGCCCATGCGTACATATTCCACTGATGCATTACAGTCGTATCATTCATAATTATGTACACATGCATGCATTTATGTACAATTGTCTTTGGTACCTTTAAATAAAAATATACCTTTCATATAACTTCATTCCTATGACAATAAGTTTGAACACAAGCTTTTACTGCGTTCATTAATCTGAACTTATGATATTATAAGAACAAAGGGTCGTGTGACATGCCGTCTAGACTATTATACTTAACTTTCCGATATATGATGTAGCATATATATAGGTCAAAGGATTTCTTAAAAATTTCATTTATTCGTATTCAATATTACAGTTTCATGGTACAATAAGTTAAAAGGGAATTATGATAACATTGTCTCTACATACATTGTATTATGATACAGTCAGTGCGTGTTCTCGAGTGTTCTAATTGACGAGATCGCAGAATATACTAAGTTTCTCATATTACAATGACAATTACACTTTATAATTACAATTACACTTTACACATTATCTTTAATACACGCCGTGGTCATCCCTGTGATATGTTCCCCAATACAGGTCACATTCACACCTAGTTACATGCTCAGCGAAACTATTTCACAGAGTGCCGACACTGCATTGTAAAAGGCACATGGCACTGAAGGTCATATATACACATCGAACAACTGAATAAATGCCCGCCTCATTTCAAAACGCCCCTGAATACACGATGCACTCAAAATCAATTATACCTACTTGTTCACGGTACTCGTTCTCCCGAAAAATATACACCGCAAATATTTGCACCAATACGCCCCCGTATACAAGCCATAACCGTTTCCATAAATACGCTCTTGGATAGACACCCCAATAATTCCTAGTATTGCTCTCATGAATACACGTCGTAGTCATCCTTGTGATATGTTCCCCAATACAGGTCGCATTCACGCCCAGTTGTATGCTTTCGAATACATGCCGCACAAACTCCCTGTAATACGCTCCTCAATACACTTCGCAGATATCCCAATTTTATGCTTCTGGATACTGATCATAATGATTCCCTTTAACACGCTCCGGATTACAGGCTTTATTCATTCATATCGAATCCATGATTCTTTGTTATTGGTCTCTTATATTCTGTTATATGACAACCCAATCAGGTCAGTTTTATGCTCTTTTATATGGTCCCCATTCAGGTTGGCTGTTGGTCTAATTAGGATCAGCTGTATTCTCTATGATGGGTCCATTAAGGACGATTGTATCCTCTAAATGTGGCCCGCTATTAAGGTCGGTCGCACTGATGAAGGGGGCGATTCCCGACTTGGACTTTTTGGGGGACTGGGACTGCACTGGAGGGTACTCGGACTCTGAGGGCAGGATTTGAGGTATCAGGTAGAGCCACAGGCACTCGTTTCCAGCACTACAATGGTCTAGAAACCGTAAACACATTGAGTATGGGCGATATACCAGTTATAAAAGAACAAGGTAATGAACTCCACCGCTACGCGGGCAAGACAACTTTTTTTCACAAGTCCGAATTCCGGAGAATTATCCGCTTCTCAAGCATGATCACGCGCCTTTTTGTTGAAAACATCTTTAGTTACAAGATTAAACTTCCAAATATAAAAGTTCCCCACACTAACCGCGAATTCCAGCACGTTTATTTCAGCTGCGACACCGTCATTTGGCATGTATACATTTACTAGTTGCGGAAGTTGACGTCATCCCGGGCTTAATGTATGTTATGGTTATAGAACAGACGTTAATGTATACAAAACAAGTGATATAATGGTCCTGGTTGTGTTTGCATGCCATGCCCACTGATTTTCAACTTCATTGACAATTTGACAGCTGTTTGAATTGTGCGCCTAAAAGAGATGTAGAAAACGACTGGTACCATGCAGCCAATCACAGACGCCAGCTCAAGGGGAAATCCATTCAGCCCGGGGTGACGTCAACTTCCGCAACTAGTAAATGTATACATGACAAATGACGGTGTCGCAGCTTGGATAAACGTGCTGGAATTCGCGGTTAGTGTGGGGAACTTTTATATTTGGAAGTTTAATCTTGTAAATAAAGAAGTTTTCAACAAAAAGGCGCGTGATCATGCTTGTGAAGCGGATAATTCTCCGGAATTCGGACTTGTGAAAAAAAGTTGTCTTGCCCGCGTAGCGGTGGAGTTCATTACCTTGTTCTTTTTTAACTGTTATATCGCCCATACTCAATGTGTTTACGGTTTCTAGGCCATTTTAGCGCGGGAAACGAGTGCCTGTGGGTAGAGCCGTCTATCTCGGGTCCAATGGGAAAGATTCTAACACATGAAGAAAGACGTTCAGATAAGGGAACACTATAAAGAATATCTATGGAACTACTGACAAAACAATAGAACATTTTTCATCTCAGCTAAATGTGTTTTAATATTTATGTTTATAAAGCATGTGTAAGCTTTAACAAAAAAATACATGATTATCTTGAAAGTCTATCTAACAGTTAAAAATAAAGATCTTTTATGGGATTCGATCCTAAAGGACTCGGACATGGATTTGGACTAGAGTGGCTTGGACAGGGATTTGTACTCTCTCATATTGACCTAAATCAGTCATAAAATTCTTTTGACGACAGAAGCTTGACATCCAGCCTTCTGGATTCTAAGGAATGCCAGCCTACACCATGTTGGGTTCCTATTGCTGGATGCTCCCAAACCTGTATTCGCATTCAGCTGTTTGCTACTATTCCAAGGTTCATTCGTGCATATGTGACTGTACATTTGTGAATATTCCTTGATGACGTTCCTGGATCCGGATCATGTATCAAATCCACACCAAAATCTATTCGATTGACTTATGTTGTGAAAAAAACACACAAACACACACAAGAACGGGGATGAACGCATAACCTCTCCTTGTGAAGGCAATAATGGCGCCGAGTTCCTTCGCCTGCAGGGGGCGTATTCATAGGCGGGCGCAAAGGCAGCCCCCCCCCCTTTAATTCTGCTTACACTTATGCCAATCAACTAATGGCAAGCGTTTTGTTTGTTGACTCACATTTATTTTATGTTTATAATTTGATTATACACACATAGAGATAAAATATGGCGTATAAGTTATTAAATATTTTCATGTTTCTCCATGCACGAGTATGGTAATGTTAGCCCCATTTGGAAAAGAAAGAACAAGAGCTTAGCAAGATAGAGTCTGTAATGTGTATATATATATATATATATGTATGTATAAAATTAAAAATGTAAATTTATTATAAGTTCTGAAGGTTCCTATAGACCTATAGAGACACTATTTTTGTTGTATTTGTTGAAATTTTGTGAAAAAAGAACAATAGCTTTGCAAGATATTGTCTGTAATGTTAATGTAAAAGTGTCAGACTTTGAAAATTTCTAAAATAAATTGTGATTGTATACGTACACATTTCTCGCATGTTTTTTACTATCTCTTTTATTTCTATTTTGTTTGTGTGCAGAAGTGAAGTCTCCAAACATTTTGATTGTTCTGTAACATCGTGTTGGATGGCCAAAACTGTTAAACAATCCATGCATGCAATCCATGGAATACACCATGCAGGAGACTATAGAAAAGCATCCGGTTTCTTAATTCTGGGTAATTAAAATCATCTCTAAATACCCAGCTACTGTCACTGGAGCTGGATGCCAGGCTTGATGTTTGAAAGCTGCATTTTCACTAATAATATTAACCTGAAAATAGCATGCAAATAACAGTCGATGAGTATTTTTCACTTCTTATGCGTTGTGTGTTTATGTACTTTAATTACCTCAGGTCAGACTATCTTTATTACTTTTTAACTCCAACTGGCTCAAGTTCGAACTGAATTGCTGCAAAAATAATTTATCTACGAAAGACCTATATAATGGAAATAATTTATAACAGAAGCTTCACATGAAAAATAGATGCAGTCACCTTTGACAGATTCAGTGACATATATTAGTTAATCCATTTTAGTTCTTTTACATGTGTGCTGACCATCTTCTGCTTAAAAATTACAATGACGTTACAACACTACACGTATTGATGCATGTATTTTTTCTGTTGTTCAAATAATGCATTATATATAGACGAGGGCCTGGGACCCACGGATAACATAGTTAACACAACTTGAATTGGATACCTCACAAAAATACTAATAATAATCATAATAATAATGAACGAACTAACAATATTTAATGTGTTTAGAAGAAGAGAATATTACAGCTACGCAGTGTGTTCAAACAAGTTTAAATATGCTTGCTTCCTACAAAAAGGGCTTTGTGGAACATCAATATAATCTGAAAAATAAATGATTTATTAGTATATATATATATATATATATATATATATATATATATAGAGAGAGAGAGAGAGAGAGAGAGAGAGAGAGAGAGAGAGAGAGAGAGAGAGATGTATGAATAGCCATGTTGGGTCATTGTTTTATAGATGGAAAGGATATACACAGAAAAGTGGTTCACTTTCCCACTGGCAGTGAACCACTTTTCTATATATATATATATATATATATATATATATATATATATATATATATATATATGACATGTTATAAAGACGCTGAACAGCCCCCTTCCCGACTTTAGGGCTGCGCCCCCTCTATTTTCAAATTCTGGATACGCCACTGGCCTGTATGACAAGACTAGCCCTTTATTATCCGACTATAACCTAAAACATGTAATAGTGAAGGGCAGACTTGTGACACCACGTTAATAAAACCTTAACACAAGACAGTGTGACAAGGATAGGTATCTGTCAAGTCGTCACAGCTGTCAATCCAGGAGAAGGTCACGCGAGACTAGCGTTTTCATCTTATACCCACAAACATCAAGACCACCATCGTGACTTAGCATCAAACATGTATAAATCGTGTATATGAGAAAAAAATACTTCAGTTGTATCAACATGTGTTTGAATAACCCTCAATAACCCGAGTTTTTTGCTGTACCTCGTAAGCGCGGATGCTGGGAAATTAAACGGGGGAGGGGGGTTTAACTATTTACCAGAAGGAACTAATTAAACAGGTTCACAACTTTAGAAGTATGGTGGGGGTTAGTCGTAATTTATTCTAGTATATATATATATATATATATATATATATATAAATATATATATATATAACTTATTTACAGTAACTGAAGCGGTTAGAAACTCATACCATCAACCACTTGAATAATAAGATCAGATTAATCCAGAATGGTTATATGTAATTACGTCCTTACAGAACTGCTAAAATACTCGTAAATAAATGTGTTCCCTATACACAATTATGTGGGTACCCAATTCAGTATTAAAAAAGTTGTAAATATTGCAAATATTGTTTATCACAAATTTTCTTTATAAATACATAGTAAGGTTATGTCGTAATATAAGTTAAATTTGTTAAGACAATAAACATTGGGTTTTGGAGTATTCACGAAGATTTCACCATGAAAACCAGCGATTTAGTGTTGCGTCTATGTCATTGTGCCCGGAAGGTATCAATCAAGTTAGTAATACAATCATAAACAGTTTCTAAGAGAAACTCATGAGCATTTCCACATAACTGATCTCGAAGATCAAGGTCTAGGTCACCAGAATTTGTGCTCAGAAAAAGTATGTCAACGGAGAAATGTCTGTGTCGAATTGTGGGGGAAAACACTCGTACACATTTTTTAAGAGAATTTTAACAAACGTTTATGTTTTTCCACTGATATCATCTCAGGGATTAAGTCGGTAACTTCGAAAACATTTTATATATATATTAAACTTTAGGAAAAAATAATATCCAGTTCTTCCAAAATTACTGTGTTCACAAGAAATCCTATATTTTCACCAACTGCGTCTTGGCGCCTGAGGTCAAGCTCCTAATTTTAGAAACACCGAAACTTTACATTTCTAAACATTATGTGCATAAAATTTGAGGAGGGGGGAATCTGAAGCGTTTCCAGGAAATCCAACCGACAAAGACAGACGACGGGACTTAAAACATGTCCGCAAAGATCAGGAGAATAAATACACAGAATAGCTCCATTTTTCGGACATTAAATTCACACAATTTCCAAGCCCAATAGCTTCCATTCATGTCAGTATATAAAAGTTCAAGGTTCCTGACAAAAAGCGTCAGGCAACCTGAAGTTCAGGTGATGCCACCGTTGCGGGGAGCCTGACACGGGTACGACATAAAATCGCACTGACCGCCTGAGCGGCGTCTGGGTTCACAGAGTGCTCGGTACACGACTCGAGTACTACTGTGCAGGGAGCTTGCACTGGTTCTTTCAAAAATGGTAACATCACTTCATTACCAATTCCTAGCGGTGGCTGAATCAGGACACAGAAATGAAATTCGATAAACGAAATTGTGCCTCCATGTATAAATCCATGAGAATATAATCAACTGGTCCATAGGCCATGATGCCGATGTGAATCTGACATATTGCTTCAGGCCATAATGCTAAATAGATGCCCTCATTTGGCTTTTATACGACCCACAAACGGATCACTCGAATCTCTTTGCATAACAAGTTACTTCAGATGTTTCCTAGGTCGCGTTTCTGTGTCATGATTATACCTTGTGAACGAACGAAAGGATAACGGACAAATATGTCTATGACTATAGTTAACTGCTCTGAATCAAAGATGATTTAAATCAACTAAAACAATTATTGAAATCATTTCGATCACAGTTCTTCATGATTGTCTTTCAGTAAATCTCTCTAATTAGGTCTTAACTATTTTCTGCTTTTCGCCAATTTAAACATCTAAGGACACTTAAAACACAAACGGGGTTAGTTTTCTTTCCAGACCTCATGAAACTTGAGATCTCGAAATAATATCTCGCGATCTCGAGAAATGGCTGGCGATAAATTCAGATAACAGAAAATCTGGTTCTAATCAAGTCACCGTTGTCCTCAGATACCTACTTGTGTTAAAACACATTCGGTTTGATTTTGAGACAAAGTGAACAATCGATAATTTTTTTGATATGCATGCGGTTTATCGGTTTGAATCATCGATGACTCTTACCAGAATTCACGCATAAGTTCATGTCCCTGATGAGAATCAATGCTATTATCGATGGCTCTGACAAGACACGATTACCAATAACACCAACAAGAATAGTTTATAACATGTAACCTTCATACTGCAAGGTTTCGTCTCTGTTTTAAACGGTGTTGAACAGAAAACCTGCCAATTAACATGTGTGAGTCTTTCATGTCGCTCCAAGGCATATATAACTAAAGGCATCAAGACAATACTGTTCGTCTTGTGCGTCCTGTTTTATTACTTTATCACGGCCACGCTGCTACCATGCAGACAAATTAATCTAAGCAGATTTTACTGACTCCTCTGCAATTAAATATTGATATTTTATCGATTAACTCGTGCCGATATTCGATATTGCCTATAGGGTTACATGAATAACCAGCCCTATTTTGATCAAAATTCGGTCGCCGAACCCCGACCAATACCAGGCATGCAATTCTTACGCAATGAGAGTGATACTCACGCATTTACCCCTTGTCTCACGCTCTCGCGCCAATGGACATAAATCTCACGCATTCTGTTACCTTCATTAATGTATCTTATCACGCAGTGCACCAGGAGAATGGTAGTGTTATAGCACAACATTAGCTCATAATACTATGTCATCAAGCTATCAGATGCTTAAATTAGTATGTTTGTATGTATATATATATATATATATATATATATATATATATATATATATATATATATATATACATATCTACATTTATTTACATATGACCTATATATACGTCGTGTGCTTATAGGTGGAAACCAAATTGTGCATTCGAACTACGTGACACGTCGCGTAGGAGCTAATACGTGTTGCATGGTGGCCCGACTTGGTCCATCAGTTTTTTGTTCCAATATAATCATAGGCGTAGGAAATGTAAAATGATGGGGGGGGGGGGGCGCAATTGTATAGTTTTAAATTTTATTAAATACAGGTGGGTCATGGATGATTTCCGGTCATTTTTCAGTGGTTTCCTGTAAATAGTCGATCCCTCCTACAGGAACGGCGGTTCTTGACTGCCACGACCTGGAATTGGAAATCTCACGCATTTTGATTCTGACAACTTGGCATCTCTGCAACACTCGACTTTAAAATTATCTCTGAGAGTTTGTCCTAGTGAATAATACAGTTTTTTTTAATAAGAAACAACTTTGTGCAAGGTTGATTGTAAATGTAGTTTTCCCCCATAATGCAGTATAACAGGCCGCAGGCAAATGGCCAAGTCGACAATGTAGGAAAACAGCTAAAGCAGAAACTACCAAAATGCTGTGAAATTTTACCAAACGATGTTTAAAGCCAGCTATTCACATACAGAATTTATGTATTTCCTAGCTTACTCTCTGTATATATTAATGAACTCTGGGTAATTTCTTGTCAGAAAAGTTCTTCTAACGTCTCTGTGACATATGTAGCAGCTTGTTTTATATACAAGCTGTTGGTAAACACGGCAATGTTGACAACGGGAAAAAAACGTAATGTGAGGTGGTCGGTGGCATATGTGCTGAAATTGAAAGGTCACTATAGTTGCAAAACGCCCTTTGCATTAGTATGGTTTGTCTGACTTACTCCAAGAAGTCCTTGTTGAATATATTTGGATTATTTTGGCACGCATCCCAAATGTTGTATACAAGTGAATATAAACAAAATTAACAGCCCGTGTGCGGTGGGATGAGCATTTTCTTGCCTATTTCTATTTAAGGTTCAAAAGATTATTTTTCGTTAATAGGCGTCAGATATAGGCCCCTTTAACGATTGCACCTGTACCAAATCATGAGCATTGACTTCTGAATAATGGCATTACTACTTATGGTGCTTGAAATTTTTTTAGTGGGCCTCAATAAATACCAGCCATGCAGGATAGCCCTCAACAATCAGCATGATACGTACAAGGTCGACAGATTTATCATTGTGCATTGACACTATGGAGCACTCTTCAAGTGTGTGCGTTACCTCTGTAACCTGTGTCAGTATGTCAACATATTCCATACAACTAAACAGTCGAGGCTGTTTGTAGTGCATTGTTCATATTCGCATCTGGTGATTCTGTATTCCACTTGATGGTTAAGAACTAGAAATCGCAGTTCATGAAAGAAAAATGTATTCAAATTGTGGCTGAACTTTATTTTCAACACCTTGAAATTAATTAAATTTGAGTGAATTTAATTGCCATCATAATTCGAATTGTATGTAAATATAAAAGTAATAGAATCAATTTATCACCTTTATACTGCTAATCTTTCTTTTCACATGGTATAATGTACTCATAACAGATCACTTTAAGGTCTGTAAGGGCATATATAGGCGTGGCTCAAGGTGACGACGTGCCGAAATCACAGTTGCCATTTACCAACTAAACTGTACAAACTTGAACTAACTTCGAAAAGTAAAAAGAAACCATTTAGATCATGTCTGGGCTTAGCGTCATATCAGCCCTCTGACATTACGACCAGATGACTGGCTGTCAGAGTGCCTTTTCATCTAGGTCCGAGGAACGCATTATAAGGCCCCATGAGGATGTAAATATTTTCGTCATTTTTGACGTCTCATGCCTACAGGTACACTGTCAATTGACATAATCCAAACAAATCGTAAGCATTTTAGTGTACTCTCTAACAACACCAAACATGAGCGAGAAAAGTCCCGTTTTAACTCAGCATATTGGTAAGCCCTCCGCATGTTTGTTGTCTGACCGCATGAATACAGGCATGGCACGGGTTACTGGATGCAGCAAACTTGTACGTGATACAGGAAATGACTCGGTTACCATAGAGACGGAGTTTCAGTTTGGTGTGGGTTCGCATGTATTCTCTTGTGTTTATTCATCATTCGAAGAATAATGTTAAGATTATGGGTTGTTTACCACAATATGAATGCAACATGATGGAAGACCACTGCGATGCTTTCTCGATATTGCTTGTACACGACAAATTATCATTGCCTACTGAGTCAGGTTGCCACGGCTAGTCTGGGCGCTATAGGTCAGTCTCGGAACTCTATATTAAAGTATATTTATTTACTAAAACGCGGCTTCTAGCTAATATCACTGACACTCATAGGTCAGCTGAATAAAAACTCCATTTGTTTAACTGCTGAGTGCAGTTTCCTAGCATATTCCAAATGGTCCAAGCTGAGCGATTCAAGTGCTTAAGAACCCTTGAGGTAGGGATTATTTTCAACAGAAAACCAGCGTAAGGATTCTATGAGAAACAAATCAGAGAGAGGAACTGTACGGGTCTACAGAGAATCAACTGAGTAACTCTAACAGGATCGAACCAAGTGAGAGACATTACTAGCAGAGATCCAGCTAAACGGCTTAACCGGTAGAGGACTAGCTGAGGCACATTGTAGGGAACCAGCTAAGAAACATTACAGGGAACCAGCTGAGAAACACTGAAGAACACTGTAGGGAACCAGCTGAGGCACATTGTGGGGAACCAGCTGAGGAACATTGTGGGGAACCAGCTGAGGAACACTAGAGAACCAGCTGAGGCACATTGTGGGGAACCAGCTGAGGCACATTGTGGGGAACCAGCTGAGGCACCTTGTGGGGAACCAGCTGAGGAACACTGTAGAGAACCAGCTATGAAACACTGTAGAACACTGTAGGGAACCAGCTGAGGCACATTGTGGGGAAACAGCTGAGGAACACTAGAGAACCGGCTGAAGCACATTGTAGGGAACCAGCTGAGGCACATTGTGGGGAACCAGCTGAGGCACATTGTGGGGAACCAGCTGAGGCACATTGTGGGGAACCAGCTGAGGAACACTGTAGAGAACCAGCTGAGAAACACTGTAGAACACTGTAGGGAACCAGCTGAGGCACATTGTGGGGAAACAGCTGAGGAACACTAGAGAACCGGCTGACGCACATTGTAGGGAACCAGCTGAGGCACATTGTGGGGAACCAGCTGAGGCACATTGAGGGGAACCAGCTGAGGAACGCTGTAGAGAACCAGCTGAGAAACACTGTAGAACACTGTAGGGAACCAGCTGAGGCACATTGTGGGGAACCAGCTGAGGAACACTAGAGAACCAGCTGAGGCACATTGTAGGGAACCAGCTGAGGCACATTCTGGGGAACCAGCTGAGGCACATTCTGGGGAACCAGCTGAGGGACATTCTGGGGAACCAGCTGTGGAACACTGTAGAGAACCAGCTGAGAAACACTGTAGAACTCTGTAGGGAACCAGCTGAGGCACATTGTGGGGAACCAGCTGAGGAACACTAGAGAACCAGCTGACGCACATTGTAGGGAACCAGCTGAGGCACATTGTGGGGAACCAGCTCAGGCACATTGTGGGGAACCAGCTGAGAAACACTGTTGAGAACCAGCTGCGAAACACTGTAGAACACTGTAGGGAACCAGCTGAGGCACATTGTGAGGAACCTGCTGAGGAACACTAGAGAACCAGCTGACGCACATTGTAGGGAACCAGCTGAGGGGAACCAGCTGAGGAACACTAGAGAACCAGCTGATGCACATTGTAGGGACAGCTGAGGCACATTGTGGAGAACCAGCTGAGGAACACTAGAGAACCAGCTGACACACATTGTAGGTAACCAGCTGAGGCACATTGTGGGGAACCAGCTGAGGAACACTGTAGAAAACAAACTAAAGAAACAAAAATTTCAGCAGAGAACCAACTTTTGTCATACAATATCGATATTCTGTTGATGATTTCATGCTGATAATAAATCCTAACATTACCTCTAACACTCCGCCCTAATTGATCATTAATGGACCACCAACTGACTGGCTGCATGTAACAGGTGCGGATCCAGGTTTCGGAAAAGGAACGGCCCAACCGTCCAGGACTAATGCCATAACCTAAAAAAGGTCCAAAGTTCCAGAAAAGGCGGGGGACTGCAGGCAACAAATAAAAAGTTAGTCTGAAACCCTTACAGGTTACAGCGGCTTAAAATGGGGGATCCGGACAACCTTCTGGAATCGCTTCTGTGTAAGTGTATACCCAATGCGCTATGAACTTCTTACTTCAAATCGTTTAATGTGTGAACCGTTACCGAATAAGAACCATTGTTTATGGTCTATCTCGAATGATTTTACAACTGATAGTGCTTGAAACAGCGAGGTGTGTTTCAATAAATACCAGCCATGATGACCAACCTGGGACACACTCAGCATGACACATACAAGGTTGACTAATTTATCAGTGAACACAGACACTATTGAGCACTCTTCAAACTGATCTCAGTGAGAATCACATCACTTTAAACTGGGTCAGCATATCGACAAATTCCATAAATCTAAACGATCGAGACCTGTAAGTGTTAATTGTGGATTGTTGATACAAACAAGACTTAGTCTTGAAAGACTTAGTTCTTAGCTACAATATCTCTTAACATTTTTTGTCATCTTAAAACTTTATCCATAAGGTCGTCATGCCATACAGGGACGTCAATGCAGAAGGGGGGGGGGGGGTATATATCCCCCCGCACTTTTTAGCAAGGGAGGGTGGTCAATGGAATCATCCAAATCTGTTAAAAATTAACCAATACTGGGAACGTAATGTCTTATTTTTTAAAACCTTACACTTAATTGTGATATATATTTAGAAGGTGTCACAAAAAAAACTATAGTGTTGTCCCCACTTAGGAGATAACCAGCTGATTGACTCTACCAGTAGAGAACCGTCAGCTGAGGGACTCCATTAGTAGAAGAATAGTAGATAATTTAAGAATGTAACGGAGAGAGAGACTCTATCAGAGGCACTCTATCGGACGACCCAGCCAGTGGCAAACCAGTATCATTAATTTTCTAGGCTTTTTTTTCTTAATTTTCTTTATTATACCATATTCATCATCAATTCTATTATCACAGGAGCACATCAATAGACACCCGCCTAAATATAGCATGTTAATTTTTGTCATAAGCTATCCATGATGTCGACATGTTTACAAGACGTCTCCGTTAATGGATTAGTTGTATAGCTTGCCATGAGATGAATGAACAATATATCATCTGGCAAACATTTGCCTGCAGGCATACCAAATAGTCGGTAGTTAACGCTACCTATTATCGCCTTGCTACACTGATGGTGTTTTCCTATGACGTAAGCACTATTGGGGAGGTTTCCTAGGATTTTACCGCAAGTAAACATGGGCCATTAATTCATCATCAGCCTTGATCTCTGACGTAAAGAACTAATATCCAATGACAGAGAATCGCCGGTTCCTTCGACCGTCTTTTGACGTGATAATATGCAAATGTATGCAAACTGGAGAGGCCGTTAATATGAAGGACCTAAGTAGTTCCGGTCTAAGAGACCCCCCCCCCCCCCCCCCCACCGTACTTTGAATTACGTTCTCCTTTACATATTTATTGCCAAATATAATTAGTAACGCCCTCGTGTTAATATTTCGTCATAAAAGCCACCATTTTTAACTAAGTCGTCTGGATCAGGTTAACCTAGAGCGATGAAATTAGTTCTTTTGTCTGTCATCCAAAAAAGGGTACATGCTCACATGAACAGGCGTGTTTTACACGGTGTTATGCTTTCGTCTCGTACAAGAAAGATATATACCAATGCTTTTTAAAGTGTACGCCATGTCGTCGCACTTATAAAGAAAAAAAGGATATTTATGATTGGAAACAATGCACAGTGCTAGGCAGCCACCTTATGCACTCTCGCGTTATAAGGAAACATAATCTACGTAACATCTAAATGTCATCTGTGATTTCAAATTGCTGATACAGAATTTCTTCGATAACCTTATGTAAAAGATATTTGTGTTTGCTTAATTTGATACAATTATCACTTGAAACAGACTTTACTTCCAGATATATGGTACTAATTTTCAGGGGTGGAGGGGTTTTAAAACCATGTGTGGTTCCAGCGACAGCACATGGAGAAACACGAGTCAAGTGCAAGATCCCATACGGGTGGTTAGTGATTAATTGGCATGAGGCGACCCGGTAACAAGCCGCGTGGAAACTTCGTTTTCTGCGAAGTAAGTACGCTCATTAAAGAAATTGAAAAGACATTTGCTGCGCAGACGAAAATCATGTTACTGGAGACAGCACGATGCAAGTCAGAAGCATAGTCGCCGAATACGAAAGGAGGGAAAATACCTCTGATCTCATGGGTTTGTCATTTGATGTAGACAGTAACTACGTCGATGAAGTCCATATAAATCATTCTGCACCCGACTGTGAGGTAAGTTGTTCATTAGCGCAGTCATCCGTTGTGAAAACAAATAGAGCTAGTGATACAAATGGATATTTAATAAGTTCACACAATCCCCGCTCATGAACAGGTCATGTAAGTCATTAATTTAGTATTGTAATGGGAATTTTGTGTCAATGTCAGTCAGCTGGGATACTCACTGGGAGTCATTACATTTGTAATGTAATAGCATAGCCTGTATTAATAAATATATATGTATACATATATATTTATAAATATATATATATATATATATATATATATATATATATATATATATATGACTCAGCACTTGTAAACGTGTGGTGTTATTTTGCTCTTCATAATTGTTCTGTTAACGTGAACCAAAATGACGGCTAAGATAAACGATAAGTGACGATAAAAGGGTATTCGTAGACGCATGGTGGCATATATATATATATATATATATTTTTATATATATATATATATATATATATATATATATATATATATACTTATTAAGGATCCGACCTCTGGAATTAATAATTTTATTAGTGACAAAGTACATCACATAAACATAAATATTAAATGACAGGCATCACAACTAGAGGCTCCGGAAGCCACCCTTATCCTGATCTTATAAATATTGATGACTGTGGTTGATCTTTCACGACTTCTTTAAAAGCAGCAACATGTGCTCATGTGAGCACTCAGGCAGAATCTAACGCGGATAAAACATGTTTATATCAATTATAGGCCGCAGGGCCGCACCTTTACTAAGCGGGTTACACAGTTTGCTAGTATAGGCCGCAGGGCAGCACCTTTAGCGATTGACACAATTTCCTGGTATAGCCCACAGGGCAGCACCTTTCACGAATAACAATTTGCTAGTTTAGCCCACAGGGCAGCACTTATCATGGATAACAATTTGCTAGTATAGCCCACAAGACAGCACCTATCACGGATAACAATTTGTTAGAAAATCCCACAGGACATCACCTATCACGGAGAACAATATGCTGGTATAGGCCACAGGGCAGCACCTATCATGGATAACAATTTGCTACTATAGACCACAGGGTAGCACCTATCACGGATAACAATTCGCTGGTATAGGCCACAGGGCAGCACCTTTCACGGATAACAATTTGCTAGTGTAGCCCACAGGGTAGCACCTATCACGGATAACAATTCGCTGGTATAGCCCACAGGGCAGCATCTTCACAGATAACAATTGGCTGGTATAGGCCACAGGGCAGCAACTATCACGGATAACAATTTGCTAGTATAGGCCACAGGGCAGCACCTATCACAGTTAACAATTAGCTAGTATAGCCCACAGGGCAGCACCATTCACTGATAACAATTTGCTACTATAGACCATAGGGTAGCACCTATCACGGATAACAATTTGCTTGTATAGGCCACAGGGCAGCACCTATCACGGTTAACAATTTGCTAGTATAGCCCATAGGGCAGCACCTAACACGGGTAACACAATTTGCTAATATAAGCCACAGGGCAGCACCTAACCTAAAACACATAAATACATGCTCGTATAGGCTCTCGGGCAACACATAAGATCGGTTACACCTTTTGCTTCCGTAGGTCACAAAGCAGCGACTTACGTAGGCGGCAAGGCAGCACCTTACGCGGGTTATAAAATTTGATTTTGTTGACCAGAAGACAGTGCCTATCGAGGGTTACAATAACATTTGCATACGAAGGCCAACAGGTAGCATCTATCGAGGGTACATTACATTAAAATCTCGCTTTACGTCCACCCCACTTTGACGACCACCCCCGATAAGACGATCACTTGTTTTGGTCCGGGACTATTGGTAATCGTGTTCAAAACCTCCTACTAACACGACCACCCCGCTGACACGACCACCATGCTAACACGACAACCATGCTAAAAAAAGACCAGCCCGCTAACACGACAACCATGCTAACACGACCACCCCGCTTACTCGACCACCCCGCTAACACGACCACAATGCTAAGACGATCACTTTGGATGGTCCCGCAGGTGTCCGTGTTATGCATGTCACAAGGTAACGCCTTAAGAGAGTTAAAACATTAACGGCCACAACATTCTATAGAATGAAATTAAAGTTGGATATCATGTGTTTAACGGGTAGAGTGTGGGAAAATATAGTACTCGAAAATCCACAACGGATATGATTTGATTAGATAACAATTCTACCTAAATGTTTAATTAAGCTTGAAAAAATTCGGGTTTTCACCGTTAATTTATTACCTGTGGCTGATAATGCTGGGTGCGTGGGATGATGACGTCACTCGGTCGAAATGGCACATGCATATCAAAATTCGCTTAAAGGTCAGTTATAAATTATTGCAAGGAACATTGCGCTAGGATTCGAAAAGCAGTTAAAAAGGATAAAACAGGTCAAAGAAAGCCGCCGAGACGTTTCCATGCTCCGCCCGTCGTACTGGAAGACAGGAAACAATTAACCTGTTTTCAATTGACGTAGGTGTTCTAAATCACCCAGTGTGGAATCACTAGGGTACAGACCAGGGACAAACAGAGGTCAGAGTTCATGTTCCACCTGTACTGGGTATGTACCGTTCTGTACTAAAGTAGCCCTCGGTTCAAGGTGACGAGAATATATGTTTAAAACCGTTACCTAACATAGTTAATGTTATCTTTGAGTTTGTTATCTTTACAGTTTGAACAAATAATGTTTCAATGAATTAAGGCAGCTCTCTAAAATAAGGGGTTTTTTTTTTTTTCTTGAACTCTGAAAAAGGTATGTGATACCCTATGTAATTTACTAGGTAACGGTGCAACTATCACGCAGTAAATTGCGCGTTACTGAATTTCCACCTCAATGCCTTTTGTACTTCAGCGCAAATTTATTTGACTGGACCAGAGTGTATATAAAATGAACCCATTGTCTTATAATCGGAGTTCACTGACATATTAAAACAAAGAGATTTATCTGATTAGTTAAACGTCCCCCTAATACAATTAATTTCATAAGCTTTAAAGGGGCCTGACTAGTCGAGTGGTAAAACGCTCGGCTCTCTCTGCTGGCGACCCGGGTTCGATCCACGATGTGGCAATATGAGTGTGGTTTGTAGTGGCCCATCCTAGGTCGGTGGTTTTTCTCCAGGTTCTCCAGTTGCCTTCATCTCTAGAAACTACTGAATGCTACAACCTGAGCCATGGAGGGAAACTACCGAATGCTACAACCTGAGCCATGGAGAGAAACTACCGAATGCTACAACCTGAGCCATGGAGAGAAACTACCGAATGCTACAACCTGAGCCATGGAGAGAAACTACCGAATGCTTCAACCTGAGCCATGGAGAGAAACTACCGAATGCTACAACCTGAGCCATGGAGAGAAACTACCGAATGCTACAACCTGAGCCATGGAGAGAAACTACCGAATGCTACAACCTGAGCCATGGAGAGAAACTACCGAATGCTACAACCTGAGCCATGGAGAGAAACTACCGAATGCTACAACCTGAGCCATGGAGAGAAACTACCGAATGCTACAACCTGAGCCATGGAGAGCAACTACCGAATGCTACAACCTGAGCCATGGAGAGAAACTACCGAATGCTACAACCTGAGCCATGGACGGAAACTACCGAATGCTACAACCTGAGCCATGGAGGGTAACTACCGAATGCTACAACCTGAGCCATGGAGGGAAACTACCGAATGCTACAACCTGAGCCATGGAGAGAAACTACCGAATGCTACAACCTGAGCCATGGAGAGAAACTACCGAATGCTACAGCCTGAGCCATGGAGAGAAACTACCGAATGCTACAACCTGAGCCATGGAGAGAAACTACCGAATGCTACAACCTGAGCCATGGAGAGAAACTACTGAATGCTACAACCTGAGCCATGGAGAGAAACTACCGAATGCTACAACCTGAGCCATGGAGAGAAACTACCGAATGCTACAACCTGAGCCATGGAGAGAAACTACCGAATGCTACAACCTGAGCCATGGGGAGAAACTACCGAATGCTACAACCTGAGCCATGGGGAGAAACTACCGAATGCTACAACCTGAGCCATGGAGAGAAACTACCGAATGCTACAACCTGAGCCATGGAGAGAAACTACCGAATGCTACAACCTGAGCCATGGAGAGAAACTACCGAATGCTACAACCTGAGCCATGGAGAAAAACTACCGAATGCTACAACCTGAGCCATGGAGAGTGCCTCGATTAGTAATGATAACTATTTGTGCAATCCATGTAAAATTAGTATGTAATTATAATTTCCAACATGTACTCAACATATTTACACATATTTTTTCTCTGTTGGGGTATAACAGATGCTGTGCCTCTTTAGCAACATTTGTTTTTACAGGGGTTTGGGTTAATTAGTGGAAAGTGTTCCCTGAAACCAGAATCAACAGTTGCTACAGAAGACAAAGCAGAAAGTCAAGAAAACCTCCACCATGAACCAGACGAGCAAATATCTTCCCCTGACCTACAAGTCTCACCGCTGACCACAGATAATCTCAATACAGCGGATTTGGGGGTGAATTACCAGGTCAGTGGCACTAAATCTGTGAAAATCCACCCTGCATGAGTGATATTTTTTTTTCAGAAAATAGAGTTTTTTTACGTGTGTAATATTGATTATATATATTTCTTTACCATTTGCCGTAAGAATGTTATTTTACACTGAAGGAGAGAGCTATGATATTTAGAAAGTCTCGTGGTTGAAAAGACGGGGAATTAGAAATTTAAGAGCAGAAATGCTTAACTTGTAGTTTCTCTAAAGAATTCACCGTGTACACGATTCATTATTTCACTTAAGTTTAATAAAAATGAAACCTAACAAACCAAAGAAATCACTGATTTTAATCACTTAAGACTTTATCAATTTAGTAATTAAACATTGTAGCAGGGTATAAACCAGCGTGATGTAGACGTGTCAAGCTCATCCACGCCACCCGTTTCCGAGGACACTACGACCACGGACATACATCCGGAAGAAGAATCTTTCGGCAGCCAGGAAGTCAACACATCATCTAGTAGAGCTACACCACCACTTACTGACAAATCCAAGGTGCGTCCACATACGTGTAATCAATATCAATATTATCTTTTTGTCTTTGTATTCTATATATGATAACGTTTGACGTTCTCTTGTTGGATGTCAAAATGCGAGAATTACAGGCCTCCTGGTTTCAAGAACTTGAGACAATGCTCGATATGTTAATAAGCATTTCCCATCCACACTAGCGACATCTGTTGGCGACCATTGACACTTATTGTTCGGGTCCGTTATACCGGCTATAAAGATCACGTGTGGCATATATAAAACGGCTACGTACGATAACGAGCATGACCCCGGGAACTAACCTCGGATTATATGTAATGACTACAGGCACTCCTAATCAGTAGTCATTTACATGTAAACAATGGGTGATATAAGGGGGCGTACCCATGTAAATATAGTATTAAAGAGAATTTTATACTGTTTCATGGTAACGCCCTCTTATATCAACCACTGTTTACATGTAAATGACTATTGATATAGAGCACCTGTGTACATTTCTTTCATAAGCTTCTGGTACATATTTTCGTCGTTAAGTTTCTGTGACAGGTTATTATATCAAAATTCTGCAATAGGTTAATGTTGCAAATCTCTGTGGCAGCTTCCTTTGGCAAAATTCTGTAGTAGATTACTGTTGCAATGTCTGTGTCAGGGTTCTTTCGCTGCATGGGAATATTAAAAAATGGTATTTTTTAACAAAAATTTAAATACTGCTTAGTTATAATGTTAGACATTGGCTTAATCCTGGTAAAAATGACTTGAACAAATTTTTCTATTACACAGTTATTCAGTGTTAATTTTCTTATTCAAGAACGCTGAAAACTGGGCATTTCTCGCAAAGTTTTTCACGTCGCATTTTGATTTTGTATGGTTCTGACAATGAATAACGTCCTTTACTGAAATGAAAAATTTGTCCTTGTACTTTTTATGGTTGCTGTAAAATGTGCACTTGTCCGTAAAACAGGTTTGTCTGGTCTTTTCAGTCCCACGCATTTAAGTACATAAATATGGTTCGTGACAGACACGGTCCAGCGGTTTTGCCCCCGTTCCGTAGAAAAATCATGTGATATGTAATGACGTCATCATTAGGGTAGCATGCCACTATGCTTCCTGATTTATTTTGCTAAAAGCTACGTGTAAACCAACCTTCCGCCAGAACGCTTTTCTACTCAAACCGAAACTAGTCAAGTTAGGAAGGGTGTGACAGTCGAGACAATTGTTGTCACATTTTGAGGAAACACCTTCTGTTTCTATTTCACATTGACATGCTTACAAAATATTACTCTTTACTTATCCGTTCCGCAAAAACAAGTTTATGTAATTTCAAATTCTAACACGACGCGTTTGAACAGACTACATAACCCCCTTTCACTACATTTATACCAACGCTTTCTGTGTAGGAACCCCAGTGTTTGTGGGCTGTAGATTTGCAAGCCCACAAACCTTGACCAGCAGAGGCGTGCTCTTAGTACGGTTCTGCGCAATGTGCGTGTAGCGTATCTTTCCACTGAGTCGGTACACTGCAAGGTGTGGGTTCGAATCTGATATTGGCTGGTGTCGGCCCGTGACCGATTTTCACTCGCAGTGAAAAGCCGGTCCCACAGTAATTGTTCCACAGGTTTTCTTTAAACACGATCCCAACACATATATGCAACATGCGCCCTATATCACTCAGTTTTTGCTTTGTCCATTCAAACTGGCCCTCTGTCTTAAAGCCTCTAACATTGCGGCATTGTTCCCGAGGCTTTTTCCTCCTGCCATTATATTTGCTAGACCCTAGAACCTAACCTAACACCGTGCAACATGATGAATGAAAAATAAACATATTTTATTTCTTGAAACATGTTGAAGAACAATGGAAACATGAAAAATCTTTGCCATTAACATTGTTGCGATATGTGTATTGCGAAATTGCCCAGTGTTTATGGAAGGCTTGAAAACAAGTGGGAAGGTAATTAGGTAGCCTTGTTTTCTCCAAAACGGGCTTGCTCAAGCCGGACCGGGTCACGTCCCAAATAGAATGGAGATAGAAGGCGGTGTGAAAAGCATGGCAGGTCCCTCCGGGAGGAGCCGGTGGTCGACCAGCTGTATAGCTCAATGTTGGCTGTTATTGTATGTCATCTTAGGATACTTGCACGGATCTTAGGATAAAGCCAAGGACTGGCAAACTCCGCATGTACAATATAAGCTCATTAGGGAATTACCGATCTAGATATTTCTTGGCACCGCAGGTGCCATGTAAGTTTGGTGTCTGTACCAACAATTTCTTTAGTTAATTATTGCCGTATTTTCATTTTAACATTATCGCTGCTGTGACCTTAAAAAATGTATCAAGGTCATCCATGTTCAAATTTGACCTAGCCGTTGATAAGATACATCAAACTTTTGGGTTTGGTGACTGTACCTCAAATTCTTAATAAAAAAAATCGTTCCGTTTAAACATCATTTTTAGCAAGAAAAAAAAAACATAAGGTGGCGCCACCTGTCTACTGAAGAAAACAATGCTATCAAAGATCTTATGTCAATTTGATTTTTAGACCAATCCATGCATCCTTCAGTGAGATATTAAAGTTAAGATCATTTCAGCGTTTTCGCCTCTGTGACCTTGAAAGTGCATCAAGGTCATCCATATTCGAACTTGGCCTAGCCCTTGATAAGATGCATCTAATCTATAGGTTTGGTGACTGTACCACAAATTCTTTTTGAGTTATTGCCCTTATATCATTTTAGCATAATCGCTGCTGTGACCTTGAAAAAATGCATCAAGGTCATCCATGTTCGAACTTGACTTAGGCGTTGAGAAGCCGCATCAAACCTGTGGGTTTGGTGAATGTACCTCAAATTCTTTTTGAGTTATTGCCCTAATATCATTTTAGCATAATCGCTGCTGTGACCTTGAATAAATGCATCAAGGTCATCCATGTTCGAACTTGACTTAGCCGTTGAGAAGCTGCATCAAACCTATGGGTTTAGTGACTGTACCTCAAATTCGTACAAAGTTATTGCGTTAAGATCATTTTAACAAGAAAACGACAGGTGGCGCCACCTGTCTTCTGCCAAAGACAAAGCTTTCCAAGATCTTTGGTCAATTTGAGTTTTGGATCATTCCATGTATCCCTTACTCAGATATTAAAGATTTAGTGTGAATTTCACCAAATATGAGAATATTCAACGTCAAGGCCACTCTCATAGGAAAGGTCGTGACCTCAATTTAAATAAACATCATTCCATCACCAATATCTATGTATATGCGTAATATAAAATAAATCTGTCCATTAGTTTTTGACTTATAATGCTCACTGTACTGTCAAGAGGCAATTATGGGAGTATTAAAAGGCACGAAAACAAGTAAAGAATAATAGGTGGCGCCACCAGTGTCTGAAACATGACAACCCTATCCATGATCTTCGACCAATTTGATTTTGGGATCAATCCATGCAAGATTTTTTTTTGAGATATTTAAGAATCTGTGTGGATTTTCCCCAAAATTGGAACTATTCAAGGTCAAGGACATTCTTCTGGTAAAGGTCATGATCTCATTTTGAATAGACGTCGTCCTCTCACCCATATCTATGCATATACCAAGTTTGGTAAAGATCCGTAAAATATTTTATTTAGTTATCGCGCCAACAAGATTTATAGGCGGCGGCGAGACCGTCATGAAAACATAGTATCCCCCGACTTTGTCTTGGGATACATTAATATGTGTGGATTTTTTTTGTCATCTTTACATCGTTCTATAACATACCTTAAACTTATCATTTATTGTGACATTTGGTATGCTTTAAAGGTAGTCAATATTCATTATTTAGCATTCGTTTCAGCAGATAAACTCCTCCCTGAGTCTACAAATACCTGACACGCCACAAGGAACGCTGTCAAAAAAGGTCAAATTTAACAGAGCCCACCTTAATCCTGACAAACAAGGCACCGTGAGGTCAACGCGGTCTGAGAGGACCTACAAGGTGAGACACGTGACTGAGGATTAACCTGGTGACGAGAGTGTATAATTACTAACTTAGGATCGTGGTGTGGCGGCAGGAGTAGGATAAAGTTGATACTCAGGAATGTCCCTACCTCAGACCTACGCTTTAAATATCATATGATGGGCCAAATCTTTCGTTTCATGAATGGCATAAGATACGTTATAAATAGCCTAAAACAATTCCTTCCTCATTTTCCTAACTTCATATATATATATATATATATATATATATATATATATATAAAAGTCAAAACGGTATTAAAACCTCAATCATGGTCTATTTTGTCTTTTTTAGTCCTTATATGTCATGTTATTACACAGTTTTCTTATAATTCTCGGAATGTTCCCCGTGTTAAATTTTATTTGATTTTGTCCAAGGCTTTGACCACTATAACACCTGTTGTCTAACATTTTGTTCAGAGTATACAGTATTACAACATAAGGAAGATAAAGTAGCATAAAATTTATAAATAGTTCAAGTTATACTTTAGGTTAGGGTTGCATTTGTATTTGTTAGCAGACATTGTGTTTCATCGATACGACGATACAACATTAAAAGCGTATCCGTAACCGTATCGACGTACTGTGTCGATATGTATTGATGTATCGATAAATTCATACAGTCCCACCGTTACCCTTCCCACTGCTACAAGGGGCTTTATGAAAAGACTTATAGTCGGTTTCATTACCTCATGCCCACCTGTTTTTTTATATGAATATTTTTATTAGTTACATTTCGAGGGGGAAAATGACAGTGTATAGGATAAAAGGGCCTTATTTCAAACAAAATGAATAAATATCAACCTTAAGGCGAAAAAAATAAAAGATATGGTTCTCAGGCACCGCCCGCGTCAATTTTAACCCCCCCCCCCCCCCACATCAAACATTTTTATTTTGATTTTCATCTTTCAAGAAGATAAAATGATACAATTTTGATTTCCTTTGTAATGTATCGCTTTTACCTGTATGGCAAAAAAATCTGTTTTTTTTTCATGATTTTCCATTATCATTTAACATTTTTATCGAAACATACAAAAAAAGGTAAAAGAAATAAAATATCGCCGCCCGCATTAGTTTCTGGAAAAAAAGTGCATGAGAACCAAACCTTTTTATTTATTTATTTTTTTTTGGCCTAAACTTTATTTCAGAAACATAATTATTCAAAATATGAGCAATCAGTCTACATTTCACCACATATCAGACCTACATGTGGCGGTCAAGGTCAATGGTCACATGCAAAAATAAGCTCAGTTGACACCTGCTGATTGGATGGAACCATGAAAACACTCTTAAAATATAACCAGCTAAAACAAAGATGGCTACGAATGACGGGGCACATCTGATATGCCAGATCTTTGTGAAGAGACCAAAACGTTGTTAAACATAAACTGGAAATTTGTTATAAAATTCATAGCTGACATATTAAGTTGTCACTTCCATTTGTAGTTTTCTAGGAAATTATATAAAATATAAACTTTTAAGAAAATAATCCCCCAAAACCCAGTGGACACAGGTAGGTGGAACGGAGTATAGATATGATTGACAACTTTAACTCGACAGAAACACACGTGGGCAGTTTATCAATTACCTGATCTGTCACATAAAGGTTACAGACATATGTGCGACTTAGATAACTGATCACCCAAAAAGATAAACAAGTTATTTTAAGTCTCATTATGTTCCTTGTATATAAAATCTAAAAATAACTCAAAATTTCTGGGTAGAGCCACCGGGATATTAATCAGAATCCTTAACACATGATATACTTGCACGTGTCGTAAAAAATAATCAATACTTGCAAAATAATAATAACTGTTAAACAGTGATTATCAGATACGAGGATCGTCATGACCATTCATCAATGACTTACGTATCAGTGAGGCCATGTAGGTCTACACACGCGAGGCAGCCTAACCGCCGCATTCACCTTGCTCTGGTTTTACCGCTGCCATTTTTTATGCGTAGTTATGGATTCAGGCACTAGATAGCGGGGCGGCATCCATCGTGTGTAAGATGTAAATTGCAGCCAATGGAATACCATCAGTTATTCAGAATGGAAGTTATATGGCTGCGACCAAAGTCGGGATTGCCGTGTGGACCCTGGGCCTGGTGGATGTAGACCCTCATCCCGAACCTCCTGATCATGTAATGGGTGGGCGGATTGAAAACTTACTTTTGCGGGGCCGTATGCTTAATATATATATATATATATATATATATATATATATATATATTGGGCAGCCGTTGTCGTCAGCCACTATTGTCAGCTGATCAATTGAACTTTCGCTACATTTGTGATATAATTGGTCTATTATTTCCTCCCGACTATTGGTGGTAAAATCCAGGAAATCAAGCCAAAGCTAGTGTTGAAGGATGGTGTGTTTAGAGAGTACGTTCCATGCTTCGTTCCCTGCGCCAGTTATATGATTAATTACAACGAAATTTTTATATTACGACAACCAGACTAAATACAAACTCTGTAATACAGCTGGTGCCGAAATCCGAGTTACTGTCAGGACTTGAATTCAGGACTCGAGTACTCGTGTACACGATTCAGTTTAGACATTTATATTGGGCTAGACTCGTGATATAAGCCGTAGAGCGGAATGTGCCGCAACGGCAACCCATCTATATTCTAGTCAACATTAGTCTTCGAGTGATAATTTAGCACAAAAGGATACATGTGCACTCAAAAACCAAGCTCAAAATAAGTCTTTATGGTAAGGAGTAACTTCCTGTATCGCGCATAAGCTTGCTGCTGTCGATAACAAAAATATTTTCATCCTCGTAGAGCCTTTTGTCTTCGTTGTGCGGTCGTGCTTCGAAGTGTGGTCTTTGTTGCACAATGAAAAGGCACTCTGCCGCTAATATGCTGGTCGGAGATACTCTAATATCAGTGCTGGGGCCGAAAGGGCGCTACTACTCCTGCAGACTCAGCTATTGAGTCACACAGATGATACTACTGATTGGACCTATATACATTTTCAAGCAAATTTAAGTAAGCTTTTCAGAACGATAGCAAATAATCGTATCACCTATTTACTTCTACGCGTATCGACTGTATACCTTAATAGACACAAGTGCAACTGGAAAAATCACTTGTATTCGTCATATATTAAATGGCAGAATTGGTAATGCGTGTTTAAACGTCCTGTATCGATGCCATCGTGTTCGGCTGAAATGATATAGCTTGCGATACGATACGAGTATTGATCCATCGTGATCCGTTATCCGATATAAGGTTCAAAATAATGTTTTATTTGTTCAAAGCAAGATATCCTAACTCTCCTTATATATATTTTTTAATTATAAATAAAATTTTGTTCTAAACAGTTGTTCAATTAGATACGTGCACATTTTTTTACGTTAAATGGCGTTGACAGGCTATTGTGTGCCGAACGCCGATATCTATTGGATGATCAAGTATCGTCATTGTAATGACTTCGGACATATGACGATACTGATATGATGTAATACTGTCGCGATGCATCGGCCCTTCTCTCGAGTGCTCGAGTTTACGCGTGTTTGCGGTGTGTTCGCAACATATCTCATGCAATCTAGAACGGAATCTCATGAAATGTTCAAGGCATTTCGGGTATGGACCAGGCAAGAATCGATTTGATTTTGTATGGCTCTGGATCATGATCCGGATTCAGGAACGACATGGATGTTCACAAATGTAAAGTCACTTATGCACGAATGAACCTGGGAATATGGTCCGAATAAATGAAAGCAAATCCCGTTTTGAGACCCCCCCCCCATCCAACCACCACACACACACACACCTGGAGGAGGCTTGCGTTACTTAAGAGTACATATTTCTAGTTTGTTATTCCTTTATTTATGTCTCTCCTACGCTGCTGTTTATCATAGTTACGTGTCATATTCGAAAGTAACATGCTTTTATTTCTTCATTCTACGTGTCATTGTTATCACTGCATGAACCACATAGTGATTGAGGGATGTTTGATTACGCATAAACTACAGAGCGTCCTTTAATATTTTTTACAAGTATGAAGGTACCAAATTCATGTAAACACACACTCCTATACAAACCATATGATAATAGGCACTTATGTACCATGATTTGTTGGATAAGACAATACTAATGGATGATGTAATATTACTATTAGAGAAGGCAGAGAAATGGGTAAACGGTTGATGATGGGTAATTGTAATTATTTTATTTCTTCTAATGTTGAGATATTTGAGTCCTTATGCAGCTCACCAAGCCCAATTAAGCGCCGTGTACACTCAGTTCCCCGGGTACCTCTCAGTGGGACGTATCACGCCGGAAATAAAGAAGTGGCTCAATAACATCTTCGACACTTTTTTACTTCCAAATGTCTTGCTCTAATGACGTATGTGTATACAGCCACAATCAACAAAATCCGATACACACAAGCACAGATTTTCTTCTGAATTTACATAGTAATACCTGCACCACCATTGGTCACGAACACACAAAATAAAAGATAACTAAATGCTGCAGATTGGTTCTGTACGTAAAAACTTTGCAGTTGCCAGTAACAAAAGAAGCTGTATAAAGAACACCAATAGATTATTTTTAAAATATATATCTTATATGGTGCATACGAGGAAAAAAAACCTACCGGTGTTCCTATATGTAGCGGTAGAGGTAGGAGTATGACCGGCACAAGAAGCACAATCAAAGGCTTTTTATAGATCCACAACCACCGGAGAGGGTTCATGATGAACACAGTTCTGCGTAGTCCAAGTCCCTCCAGACGGTAGGCGACAACAAGTTACACAGCCACGATGAATCCAACCGGAGCTAAATTATTCAGCAAGTTTCTTCTAAAAGATAGTTAGTTCTGTATCTTTGACAATTATAGTCTTTGATTGTTAGATGTGAATATAGTTATACGTCGTCTTCTGTCATGTGCTAGGTTAGATGAACGTTGGCCCCGCCCATCCGGAGCAACGTATTCAATACCTGTACAGGATGCTTCTGTCGCTGGGTCGTTGGTTTACCTTGTTATTGAATCCTCAGGTTTACTGCGTTCTAGTTTGTTTGTGTTCCAGGCTTCGTCTATTGGTTGTGTACTAGAACGCAGCGTTGACTGTCACTTCACAGTACGACTTATCTGTGTGCACAATGGCAGCTGTCGCCTCACCACACTAGTTTAACAGGACGACGCGCTTATATCAAATAAGAACTCTTTAAAATGCCCATGTGTGTTTGAACACATAATTGATACCAAGATGGCGCGAGTATTGAACTTTGATTAATTTTATGTGACTCAATGCGTCACCTTTCACCTCCTAAGAGATTACAGACAAGTAGACATCTTGGAGATTTTGTATGGCTTATCCGACAAGTCAGCCGAGGGCTTTTTTTTATTTTATTTTTTTGGTGGAGGTAACCGCCTTCATTTTTGAATGCTGACTTATCTTATTCTTAATCTAAGTATGTACATCTGCAGAGTTTTCATTTTAGTTTGGGACTCCTTGACAGGGCGGTAGCACTCGCTTCCTATCATTATTTTGTTACCTGGTGTCACCCAGGCCCGGTGTCTACCGCACCTGCGGGTCCTGGGTGTGTAATCATCCCCATTGCTGAGTCATAACACCGAGGAACCCCCTAAAGACGCACTCGTATGTGAGTTATACACGGATGTGGGGCACAGCCTTCCCACAGCCTGCAGAGCGCCCACCCTGGGTGGGGGCCGACCGTGAAAAACTTCACCGCCTCGGCTAAGATTCGAACCCACGATCTCCCGGCTTTGAGTCCTGCGCTCTTCCCCTGAGCCACAGAAGCCGGTTAAGTCAGCCGAAGGGTTGATATCAAGCAATTCATGATAACTTTACTACAGCTAACACTGTTTTATCTTTATTGAAGTACCCATTAAAAAGATCAACCGAGAGAAAATAAAATGTAAACTGTCAAGTGAATGTGGCCCTTAAGCGTCTTGTTTATTTGTTAAGGGTACTACTTTGCAGGAGCCGGCCTGCTGTCCGATATTACAAGCAAAATCTTAGTGACGTTAGCTGATGGTACAAGTAAAATCTTATTAACGGTAGGCCGATGTTAACAGAAAATCCTGTTGCCGATGGGCCGATGGTACAAGCCTAATCTTGGTGCAAGTGGGCAATTGATAGATGCAAAATTTTGTTGCCGGCAGGCGATGGTACAAGCAAAAGTAGTCATGCCAGTGTGGCGATGGTTAAAGCAAAATCTTGATGCAAGTGGACCGACGATACAAACAATCATTCTTATTTTTTGTCCCCCGCCGTCGCTGAAGGCGCTGTCGGCGGGAGACATAGAAATGGTGAGCGCCCGTCCGTCGTGCAGTCCGTCCGTCACAGATAAGATGTTAACATAAAAGACAGTCTCAAAACTTGCGGCATTGATGCACCTCATGACGGGCTAGGTCAAGTTCGAATATGGATGACCCTGACGCATTTTTCAAAATCACAGAGGTGATAATGCTAAAATTATGTTAACGCAATAACTTGAAAAGAATTTGAGGCACGGTAACTAATCTTGAAGTATTGATAAACTTCATGAAGGGCTAGACCAAGTTTGAACATGGATGACCTTGCACATTTATCAGGGTCAATGAGACGATAATGCTGAAATGATGTTAATACAATAACTTGACAAGAATTTGAGATACGATAACCAAACTTGCAGTATTGATACACCCTATTAAGGGCTAGGTCAATTTCGATTGGGGATAATTTTGATGCAGTTAACAAGGTCACAGAGGTAATCTTGGTGGACGACAATGACCCATCTCAAATTCCATGCAGGTTTTTTTTTCAGCTACACCCAAAACAAGCGCGGGACGTGCCAGATATGTTGCACATATCAACTTATTTCTTGTCTCAATGAATAGCCGACTTTCAGGCTAGGATCCTCTTACAGGGTCAACTAGTGCTCATCTTCTGATCAGCAGTTGTCCTTTTGTTGTCAAACACCTCTGAATTGATTCATTGAATTGAGCCTTGAAAAGAAACAGCCATATTCTTTTTATGACCCTTCAGTATTTCGTGCATATTTCTCATTTGCCCGTTACTTTATCTGCAGCTAATGGGATGTTGCAATTAAACCCTGTTAGGCCATAGAACACACGGTGAAAGAATACGTATACCTGTTCACACGAACCATCAAGACAACACCTGTCCTCCTCCATTTAATAGTGACAGGAAATCCATCACGACCGAAAGTGAACGACCAGTCCGGTCTCTCGCTGCGCATATTTGTTAGATAAACAAGACTGACTGTTCATATCACATGGGAAATTAGCCAAGTCATTCTTCGAATTTTACTAATGTTACAAAATATCATTATAAACCAACCAGGCATGTGGTCGACCAGGTACAAGTACCTGACCCATGCGATACCACACGAGATGCTGGGCCTGTATCACGGCCCGGTATTAGAGTGATATCGGCCCCGTGAGTCAGTATCAGCTCGCAGAAATGCACTTGGGTCAAGCGCACCAATACTATCCTGTCGCAGTCGTCACGATACATTCATTCGCATCAATTTCTCTCGCTCACTGTTGTCCTCTACTCGACCGCTATTTGTTCAGGACCATGAATGTTCCGACCCATAGCGGTTACGTATTTTCGTAAATTTTATCTCATAAGTTTTGTTCTTATAGGACATCAATTAAGTTAACTCTTTTATATGGCGTTATCTGGTGATTTATTGGCCTTTCGAATTCCTAATTACCTTTGCCCATACTTGAAAAATTAAATCAATCTGGAAGATGTTATTTGTGAGAACAACATGGAGATGATGCTGGTTATCACGTTAACGGTAAATGCGGTCTTTGCCAGAATTACGTCAGTGGAATGGGTCCGCGCCAAAGCAAAAGGACTGTCATGCACTCGAGAATATGGATTTCTTTTTATGTGTCAGTCTGCCGTTTTTTTTCATGAAATAAAAAGAGGATATGGTTGATATCATGCGTGAATATTTTTAAAAATTATGAATTTTTGTTGTGCCTATACGTTTACCTTTTTTCGGTCGTTGCGGGCCTCTAATAGGCTAGACCGGTCATAAGGTTTAAAATGTAAGATTAAGAAAAGAGAATATTCAATCACACCACATAGATTCAAAAGGGGGAAACCGACGGTTCCCAAC
This sequence comes from Sipunculus nudus, assembly GCA_026874595.1. Lineage (NCBI taxonomy): Eukaryota > Metazoa > Annelida > Sipuncula > Golfingiida > Sipunculidae > Sipunculus > Sipunculus nudus. The sequence goes on from CM049312.1 coordinate 53,922,873, forward strand.
CTATATGGCCAACCTGTCCTTAGGCATGTCTCTTATGGCCAGGCACATAGTTTACTACTTGCCGTGCCTTTGTTTGTTCCTGGAACCTTCGGTCCCGCACAGAAGGCGAGGCCATGATATAATTTGCTGCTACAAGTGAGCCATATTAGAACTCACTAATAACTGATTAATGCCGGGGTGTACTTATTACTGTAGGATCTCTCCTAATATTTTTTGGTGATTTGCCAAAAATTCTTTTGACCTAGACCTGCATACAAAGCCTGGTCTGGCAGACTTAGAGCTTCTTAATTCACCTGCCTATAGGTGAGACTGATGTAATCTGTTCAAATGTGTTGGATAAGAATTTTTTACGGCATGTAACATGAAATGGGTGTTTTTGTGGTAAGGACATCAAAGAATAAGTCAAGCGCAGGTGCATGTAAAGAGAAGATGCTTCCTGTGACAAATTTGACAAATTTTGATTTTTGAGTTTGACAATTGACACAAGTAGTCCCGGCCGTCCCACAATCAATAACTGGAAGAGGTTCCTTTTGAGTAGAATGTACCTCTAGCAGAGGGTAACCTTGATAAGAACAGTCCTGTTTCATACAGAAAAATAAATGGGCAAATCCATTAAAAATGAAACGGGGTTATTGATGCTTTTTCTGTAATGCTTGTTTTTATAGAGAGGGAATATGACAAATATTTATATCGCCAGAAGTACACTCTTTCCGATTACCTACCACGTGACCTGATAATATCAGAGAGAGTTATGGTTACGCCGCTTCCATCTCAAACCTTATTAACTTTACAACGAGCAGAATTTTTCTCTATCTGTCAGTTACATTCCGATAAACAATTTTTTTTTCTTTGTTGGTTCATGTGTTTCATAACATTTTAATATAAAATTACCTGTTAAACTAGAGTCATGTGTCGACATAACAATCGATACGAATAAGAAATGAGCTCCGATAATAATTGTTATCAGAAAATAAAATAAACAACCAATTCTGTGATTATTAATTGAATATTTGCCACGGAAAAGTTCAGCCATAAAGATTGCAATTAAAAATAGATTTTAAGGTAAATAAAGTAAAATTCAACATCTGACACATTGCTAGTTTCATCAACGTAATACAATACCAGCCGCGGATAGTTGTTGCAGGGTGAAGGTATCTGGGTACTATTTAGTGTTATAGTTTCTCTTGTCTCTTGTGCGATAGGCAACAATAATTTTATATATACTATTTATTATTTATTTATATATTTATATTAATAAATCTTTATTCAGGGTGTTTTGTTCAGACAATGTCTGATCTTCCACAAGGCCCTGATATAAAAATACAATGTAATGCAATATACACTGGTGAACTTTTAAAATTAAATTAGAACTAAATCAATCCTTTGTAAAAGATATGACAAATTGTTTTATGCTTTTTGAAACTGTAAAGAGAAGGGCTATTCTTCACATCAGCTGGTTACCTATTCCATAGCAGGGGGCCATGATATATGAATGAGTTTTCTAAGATATTCTGTTCGTGCTTTAGGCATGGACAATGCTCCATTTGCGTTTGCCCGTGTCTCGTATCCATGCACGTCTGTGACCTAGCTCAAGCGCTCTAATAAATAAGATGGGCATTTGCTGTTAATGCATTTATATAACAAGATGAAAGTCATGTAAGCTCGCCTCTCTGCTACTGATTGGATTTCGAGAGCAGTCCGTAGATCACTGGTGCTTCTCTTATGATTGAACATATTGCAAATTATTCTAACTGCGCGATTCTGTATTTTTTAATCAGATTGGTTTTAGAAGTGTAACCCCAGATAGTCATCCCATTGTCTACGTGAGGCTGAATAAAACCTTTGTATATATTTGATAAGATTCCCTTTGGCAAGAATCTGCTTGAACAGAGCGCCTAATTTCGATGATATATAATGTACGAGACAAATGTTCAATATGATCCGACCAATTTAGATGGTCATTTAAAACAATGCCTAAATATTTCATCGTAGTACTTTGTTTTATGGCCGTTTGGTTAAGTGTAATATTCAATGGAAAATAAGACATGTATCGCGATCTGAAAAGTAGTGAATAAGTTTTGTCAACATTTACTATTAATCTGTTTTGTATGAACCATTCGGATAAGTTATTTACTCCCGTTTGCAATTCGTGTTTTACCTTTAGAGGATGTCACCATTGTCATCCGCGTTTATATTACAATGACAGTTTCCCACGTGTTTGTTCATGTCGTTCACGTAAAAGAGAAATAAGAGAGGTCATAGTATGGAACCCTGGGGGATGCCCAAGACTATGCATTTTAACGCTGATGTATTGTTTCCACTCCTACTCGATCACCATACTCCGACAATCGCCAACAATCAGTACAAACATTTCTCCTGCTGTTACCTACCCTGACTATTAGTACTAGATATGTGCCCGTCATTCTGAATACAGGGTTGGTCCTGAATCTATCAATATTCGTGACCAAGAGAAGTTTTCGTAATTGTGGGGTCGTCATAATTGTTTGGTGGTCCCTAGACGGGGTTCTACTGTATAAAGATATATTGTATTGACTTTAAAATAATTTAGAATAGTTGTATAACATGATGTTGATAATCAGTTTAGAGGCCTCAGAACTCGATACTGAGTAACTAGCTGCTTTTTGCCCTAATACACAACCACAGTTTCCGACGGACGGCGCTGCGATAGCCACTTCGAAAAATAATTTGAAATATCTCTAGACTTGTGGAAAAAATATGAAAATTGACCCCACTAGGACACACTTTGCAAAACCCCTTACAGTTGGAGACCAAACACGTGCATATTCGATAACTCGGAGGAGTTCCGTACCAAAAGGCGAGTGTGACCACGATTAATTGCATGATATAACAATACAGACATATCCCATATTTTCAAGGGCGTAACAGATGGGAGCTCGCCTGGGAGCTCAGAGGCCCCGAGTTACAGCGGTGGAGGCGCCTGGCACGAGTTAATTACATTTCTGGTCATCTTTTTTATTAACAGTAATTTTATACCGTTTATATTCGATTGACACCTTTTACATTTTATAAAATATATTTTAATAACAATGACGGTAAAAATGAAAACACTGCTGCAACAAATCATACACGAACACATACAAATGGAGGTCTGACGAGCAAATACTTTGTCCTGCCACCTGGTGGAGAAACTATTAACTAAATAGTTGAGTTGGTCCTATCAAGGAGTTTACAGGGATGGAGTAACAACTGTCAGAAGCCCTGCCAGGTCACGAGTGTCAGTCTTGCGCTAATTGCAATTAAGACATGATAAGCGCATTAACTCTATTGTGCGCCTATTGTGCTGCGGTGTCAGGCGCAGCGGCGGCACCGCCTTTGATAAAGCGAGCCTGCTAGATGTTACTTCTGTGGTCCGCTGTAGCTCGCTGAAGCGGAGAGCGATATATCCAGTAACTGAGCAGTAAATCACTGGAATAACATTGACCGGAATTATGAATGCGCAGATGGTTAGTTTTGTCAAGAATTATGCGCAACATATATATCTAGAAAGGTCTCGTGTTGAGGAATCACTTGATCAATTTAAGGATAGATGCGGTCACTCTACATCAACTTCTGCCGTGATTCATGACGGACGACTGGTCAGTGTAAACCTTACTTTCCCTGAATAACTTCGGAATTATAAAAAATTCCATCAGTTCCCATACTTCTGACTTATATTAATAATTAGCCATGTATTATAGTATTCCGTCGATAAAAAAAAATTTTTAGCTTATGCTCGGATGACTTTCATTTTGATGGATAACAGTGATCCATCGCCCCCTCTGTCACTGACGGCGTTGTTCTCTTATTATCGCCCATATTTACCGCAGCCAAGCTATAGCTTAGGCGTCATTAGCAACAATAGCTTCACACAAGATTCCCACAAATATGAAAATATGTTGTTCAAACTTATAATTGTTTAAAATTTTATACTAAATACTACTAGAGATAAAATTTGGGAGAAACTTACTCATCCTTGTCACAATATTTATAAAAAATACCGGTACTATAACGTGCTGTTCCAAAGTCACGCCGAAGGGGGTCTCTCGCGCTGTATCAATTAGCACCGGGCTTATCAGCGGCATCTCTTTGTGCCTTAGAGCAGCGAGTTTTATGACCCCCGTCAGCAACATCCGACACGGCCAGACTCTCACTTGATACTCCATCCCTGTAAACTCCTTGGTCCTATGATGACATTAACCTCCACGGATGAAGATTGTTTCCTGTGCTCTGTAGTTCTGACTCTTCATATTACATCCACCTATCCATTGGTGAGATATTTGTTTTGGCATTCTTCTTCTTCTTCTTTTCATTATTATTATTATTATTATTATTATTATTATTATTATTATTATTATTATTAATATTAATATTAATATTAATATTAATATTATTATCATTATTATGTCACTTTTTTCATCCGTTTTCATTCATATTTATATTGAATGTACCCTTCTATCGTCCAATTAATTTGACCCAGTTTCAGTGACCATGACCTATTTTCAAGGTCAAAGGGTTTCAAAATTTCGATTCTTCATATTTCAATGTCGATTTTCTTCTTAACTACAAAGGTTACAGACAAATGGATGAAAAATCACCTGTAATATGTGGTTCCCAACATTCCTGGGGGTACCGATTTGACAAGTTTGGTAGCAATTTCTATAATAGTTGTTTTAATAATATGCAACCTACGAAAATGTGACGTCAGCTTTTTCAGCTTAACAATAAAAACTCAAGAGGAAAGGACCGAAATTTATTTGTTAATGAATTTTAGTTATTCCAATACTATTAGATATGGATGAAAGAGCTGTGGGAGAATGGGTGATAGGGGGTGCGGGGGGGGGGGGGGTGCAGGTGAAGTTCCGTGACTATCCTATGATAGTGACAAGTTTTAATTGTTGTGACAGATGGGGTGGTGTCTTGACAATGGAGAGTTGGATTTCCCGTGTAAAAAACACGAAAAGTTGCGGCACAACACGTGCTAATGGTGATGTGCAGGCCTGCTGTGACGTGACATTTCAAAAGTGTTTTCCCTTGCTCGGAGTGGGACAATTGTTTGGACACTTAGACGACAGAGGATACGGATACGACCGCGACTAAAACATGGTTATAAGAAAAAGAATGTTTCCGATTGCACGGATACGGATGCGGCGTCGTTTACAGCAGTTCAAGACTTCGCCCTGCAGTTTTTCCTGATTAACATGATCTTCAATTTCAGTTAGGATACGGATACGACCGCGACTAAAACTTGGTTATAATAAAAAGAATGCTTCCGATTGCACGGGTACGGATGCGGCGTTGTTTACAGCAGTTCAAGACTTCGCCTTGCAGTTTTCCCATCAAGCGCCTTGGAAACATCACGTGTTAGTTCCAACCGTATAAATGTATTGGCACTCATGTATATTTATCTATTAATGAATTAATTTATAACATGATCATATTACTTAAATTCAGATTTTATTTTACATATGTCCATATGGTTTGCAGGGAATAAGAGCTTTATATCTCAAGATCTGCATGACGGATTGCTTTCAAATTATGCATCTGCTCAGATATATATATATTCGAGGTCAATGCCTAAAAATTGTAATACAAATTGGAAAAAGACTATGATAAGCAAAGTGACATAGGCATCATATAGGTAAATTTATTTGATATAATTTAAATAATATATTATATCTCTTGAGTTGATTCAGTTATCATTCTGAAAAAATATATATATTTCCATAGATCTTTGCTACCTTTTTGTCATTGTATATATTTGTGCTGCCACTTACAAATATTGTTGTTTTTTTTTTGTGGTTGACCTTTACTTGCGTCGCCAACTATGTAGCATGAATTTAGATAGGGGTCACAGGCCAAAGTCTGGGCCTTGGGATGCTTCATCTATAAGGAAGTCAGATACAGTATATCGAAGAGTGTAACACATTAGGAGAGATCTCATGCTTGACTTATTCCTCGCCTCAGTGATCTAGCGAATACATAGTGGTCACTTTGACTGAGCATATTCTAGTCACCTGCTAATGGGTCAATTCATATAAAAGCTGTGACACCTTTATAAATTTGTTCCGCTCCGTAAATCAGACCCTTGTTCCGCTCCATTGGAAGACCGCATCGCCCAACGTTTAGAAAAGACAGCACATCATTTGGACATCATCTCAAAAGACTATCCAGTTAATTTGTTTTAAAGTGGGACAAAATCGAAATGATATGCAGCTCCCGTAGAACTCAACAAACATTTGGATGACGCGGCAAATTGAGGTTTATATATATATATATATATATATATATATATATATATATATATATATATATATATATATATATAAACGGCTCTAAAAAAATAGAATTTCGCCGCTTCAAATAAGATGCATGTTATAGCAGCGCCATCTATCAGACCCTACTCGACCTATTTCAACCCGTCCTTACCAAACATGTCTCGATCAAACCCGAAGTGCACTCAGGACGGGGTAATTGCAGGTACATGTATGTATAATGGTGGACCGCAAATCAACATGATCTTCAATGTCTACGAAGAACCATGTTTCTTGCTTTTAAAGCAAGCCAGAATATGTTATTCAAATCATAGCGAACACAAAAATGGTCAAACTCAACCCGTCTTAATAAAAATAAAAGTAGAAATCTGTGTTCTAAGGAATGCAAGCCTAAGCCATGTGGGGGGTTACATGCCAGTCTGCCGATTCCCATTCTGCCGAATCCCAGAATACCGAGTCCAGTTTGCCGAATCCCAGATTGCCGAATGTTAACTTTTTAATATAAAAATCGTCCGTTAATTTTATATATAATTATGTTTAATGGCATCGTAGTATTCATGGAGTAAAAACGATTAAAGCAGTATAATATTACGTTGACGGAATGCTAATTTCAGTGTGTACAGGTAAACCAGTCGGTAACCCGCCATGCCACAAGTCACGCATGACTTGTCATGGCCGTCATAGCAGTCTTTTTGCCTCGCCCCGCACTGGCCGACATTCAATAAAAGAACGTTTATGTGTATTGTCACTAATATTGTTTATCGTAATAACCAACCCTATATACTGACGAAAAACAGACAGGTCCGTGGGAAAAAAATGGTGTTGCCCCTATCGTAATCTCGTTCCTTTTTTGTCTCCTTTGCAATTGAGTGCCGTTGCAGTTAACAAACGACGGTAGCGGAACCTTGTTAATACTCAGGTTAAATCAATCGGCCGTACGACCGACTAAATGGGAATCGTTTGGCTATGACGAGATGTTCACCCAAATCTGAGTTTTGACCATTAGTAATTTAGTGTATGTGTGTGTGTGTATATATATATATATATATATATATATATATATATATATAAAAGACATTAGGTCACTAATTGTCTACAGGTGCATGTGCAATTATGTCCTGTTGCTGATATGTTCAGTAAACAAAAAAAAACCAGTAGCTGAATGGTAACTTTTAAAGTTATAGCATGGAAATCAAAAACAGTTACATTTTAGGTATTTTAGGATTTTTTTGCAAATGAAAATGTAAGTGAAAGAACTACTTGTTGGTCTAATGCATATTACGCTGCTTTTTATCAGTGTCTAGGAAACCATTAAAACTGCAGTACAAAGAAAATAAAAGAAAATATGGATCTCATTAAATGGATAAATATATCAACATGCTTTTCACCGGAAACTATGTATTGATCAATAAGAAATAGGTATGAATGTCCACCCAGAATTTAATCGATCGAAGTGAAATTTCACAATGTCAGTTACATCATTAAATAACTTGTTTCCTGTTGTTTACAGTTCTTGGTTTGTATGTTTCCGAGTGCACACTCTGCAACCCGCATCCCATCCATGATGATGCTGACATTTTCAGCCTTGTGAATATCATCTTCATACTTGATGCATACTTTAGTCTCCTCTGCATCCTCCTCCTAAACCATAAACGAATGAAAGGGAATTTCTATATTAATATGTTTTGTTTTCATGGTTATTCTGAATACTTATAATAATAATAATAAAATAATTATTTCTTTACATGTATGTATAATGAAGTATCAGTTAGAGAATTACAGTGACAGATACTTTGTGTAAATGTTTTAGAAGGCGTTTAAATAACAATATTAATTAGCCAATATATAACAATGAGAAAAAATTGATCTGTAAATGAATATGTACTGTTATGGCTATCATCATTCATGTGTCTTTTTTTCTGTTGATCATATATCACCTCGAAATCAAGAAATGCTAGGTTAATCTCATTGATGTCTGCCTATACATAGTTAATATAAAAATCTAGGTATATTATAGTCTTCATACCTGATGACTTACCTTCGTAAATATAGAGTCAGTTTTTTCTACAAGAAGGTGGTGTGTTTCTAGCAGATCGAACGGCACAAGCTCTGGCATCCGTAAAAAATCTGCTAATTATAATTCAAAGTTTTATTAATGGTTTCGGGGAACATTGAAATAATTTAATACGTATAAAATATATGTCTAGTGCATAATATACCTCTTATGTGCCATCTGAGCGATATTTAGAGGATATCGGCATGTAAGACTAAAATTATTTTGCTCAATTAGATAATTTTTACAATTTAGATGAAAAACCTTTAAACTCAAGCAATGGTATCCACAATGATATATAATATACTCACAAATTCAGAAAAACAAAGCTTGATTTCAGCTTGCAAAACAGATTTGCTATCTTTTCTGAAGCAGGGCTGTGACAGTAAACATCGCGTGGCTGGACAGCACAGTGGGTGGTAGTCCAGACAAAGAAAGTTGGCGCGCTTTAGTGGCGACCCGTGTGCTACGGTTAAAGTAACCCCTCCGACTAACTCCGCTCGTTCAGAAGTCATTCGTCATTCCCACCTCTAACATTGGCGAACAACTTAGTCGACCGTGATTTTGACTAACCGCTTGACGAAATTGTTTCATTGTTATAGTATTGATACGGATTAATCGGGTAAGGCCCGAACGGGTCTATTGTGACCACGCAATTAACACAAGGCCTTGTGTCATGCACTCAATGACCTATAATTAATACAAGTTTGTGTTAACACAACACAAGCTAGGGTTATATGTCTTTAACACAAGATCTTGTGTTACCCTGTAACACAAGGGGATTTACAGAGTACTGTTTTTGTCGTGTTCATTCCCTGAATACTCCGACGCTCCAAAAACATGAATATATATCAAATTAACGGACGATTTTCATATAAAAATGTTCAGATTCGGCATTCTGGGATTCGGCAAACTGGACTCGGTATTCTGGGATTCGGCAAAATGGGAATCGGCAAAATGGGAATCGGCAAACTGGCATGATACCATGTGGGGTTCCCTATTGTTGGATGCTCCCCAAACCCGTGTTTGCATTCACTAATTAGGGCCATATTCTTGGGAGTATTCGTGCATAAGACATAAGTGACTGTACACTTGATGACATTCCTGAATCCGGATCATGCACCGGACCCACACCAATATCTTGTCGATTCTTCACTGTTTCATTCCATAAATACCCTTAACTTTTCATGAGATTCCGTCTATGATTGCGTGAGCTATGTTGTTAACAAACACACACAAAACTCCCCCCCCCCTCCCGACACGCACACATACACAAAAAACGGGGATTACATGTTAATGTTCCGCTCAGTCTGCTGTTCGGCGCCACTGGCAAAATCCTCTTGAAAAATGAATTATTTTATTGAATTTAAGTTTAAATTTAATTTAAGTTAGAAAGAAACATAATACAGGGGGAGGAGGTTTTTAGATAGTATCATGTAGTTTGATACAAGCCCATTTAAAAGTGGTTTGGTGTTATTGTTATTGGTAGCTTAAAATGTTCCATTTAAAAATTATAAATTAAAAAAAAAACAGAGAAATAATATGAAAATGAATTTCTTGATGAAATACACCATTCGAGGGAGCTCAGTACCACGTTTACAATAATATATACTTTATGGGGTCTGATATGCATTTGAAACAGCTTTTAAATTGATTATAAATATACTGTTTTTTACCACCAATGCTAAATTCAACTGGTTAGTCCGGGGCTTAGGTTAAATACGTCCGCTTGGATTGCGTATTGTATATGTGTTTATGTATATCGGACTGTTATGTATAAGGGGGAGGGACTGTTTAATTGTTGTTTAGCCAGATGACCTGGTTCATGCACTGGAACACCTGATATATATTATTTTCGTGCTCTGGTCAGTTTACCAGAGCACAGAATTCATGTAAGTTCCCGTTAGCGTCCGTGATGTTACACGGGGTTACTGGACCATTTGACCACGGACAATTAAGATATCAGATGAGCGTCAGGCGGACTCCTACCCCACCCCTATCCCACCCACCTTGTGTCACACGCAACCTATGCATATATGTCCATACTTGAAGTTTCATATTTCTTTACTTAAAAGTTTAGAGAAAAGTTTGTTAGAATAAAATTTTAAATACGGTATAAAATTATTTGTTTTTGTTATTAAATGGCCACTATGTGGAATAAAGGTTGGTTTATTTTGTTTATGGTTAAACATGATAAAACTTTAATCACGCGGCACAACAGTAGCTTTATCATTCAGTTTTGTCAACAATCAAAAGTGTAATACAAGATTAATTTTATTATGTAGTTTTATACAAGATTGCCTTTTTATGTAGTTTTTGTCTGCAATTAAAATGTAGGCTAAACATTAGATTTACGAATCAGTTTTGTCAACAATTGAAATAGTGGTTAAACATTGGCGTTTAGGATTCATATTTACGTATAAAATCGCACCCAGTGATATAAATATAAATATTTTATGCAAAACATTATACTTTAATATGGAAAATACCCCCCCCCCCCTGTCTGTATTTGCGAATATCCGCCCCCACTAATGGGGTATGACGGGGTCGGGGGTACTGGTGTTTGTCCACCCGGTTGGTCATCAGCCCGTGTCAAAGGTCATCGAGCCTTCACCGCGCGGTAATGTACAGATCCCGAGTCAATTAATGGTGGAAAATTAAATAAAAACAAGATGCCGAAGAACGAGATGGTAAGTTAATTAACATGTCAATTAGTCAGTTAAAGTGAGTCTATGAAAGTGGTTAAGCAGATGTTCCTAGAAATGTGAACATGCTTCGACTGGTCCTGAACCTATACCACTCGTATCAGTAGCGCAGTGTCAATGTACAAGTATGTCGGATAAACATAGACCTGCTAAACAGAGTCGGGAGTGACTGAATCTTATTATGTCTGCAGACACAACGAATTTTTTTACATTTTTTTTTACTTATATATGTCGTGTGTTAGTCGTAGGAGACAGGTCTTGACAAAAATGGTACTAGAATTAGTATTGTTAACGTTTGTGGTGCTCTATATTACTTAGTGTTCATAAATATATTTATATATATATATATATATATATATATATATATATATATATATATATATATATATATATATATATATATATTACATAACGGTCCGTTTAACAGTTATAGTTGTTTTATAAATAGTTTAGACTTTTTGTAAATCCTATTGGTTAATCCACTGTTTTTATTAGATTATGCGAGACTTCCTCTTACCTGGTTATACAGTGATAAGCCCGGTAATTCCGATATATTCAAACATATATTTATTCCCGATTATACAAGTGTTAATAACGCCAGCCTCGGTTGTAGCCTGGCTGCTAGTTCAAAGTACTTATAACGCCAGTCCCGGCTGTATCCTGGCTGTGTGTTAAAAGTGTTTATATCGCCAGCCTCGGCTGTAGCCTGGCTGTGTTCAAAGTTTTAATGTCGCCAACCTCGGCTGTTTCCTGGCTGTGTGTTCAAAGTGTTCATAACGCCAGCCACAGTTGATGCCTGGCTATGTGTTTAAAGTGTTTATAACACCAGCCTCGGCTGTAGCCTGGCTGTGTGTTCCCAGTGTTTGTAACGACAGCCTCGGCACGTAGCCTTGCTGTTATAGCTTGGGTCACTGCGGTGGGTCCCGGTGATTCCTTTTTAGCGGCAGTGCCCTGAATCTTCAGGTGCCTGAATAGAAAGCAGGAGTGGTCATATTTATACTTCTTTCTACACGTAATGATTTCTTAAAATTTCTAATAACAAGAAGAGATATTTCAAAATACGATGATAAAAGTAGAAATCATTACAACTGGAGCAGAAACAAGGGTTAAAGATGTTGCTCTCTGACACACATAACTTTATGCTTACACGACCTGTTGTTTAAACAAAGTTCCATTAAATATACAGACGTAGTTTCTTCGAAGAAAGAACTATCGGGTATTGAGTTTTTAGAAGTTTTATTTAAAAGAGGTTTTATTTTTTTTTAAATCATAGATTGTATTTTCAAGGCATCTATATGTTAACAATGAATTAAGTACGTGTACAGCAATAAATTGAAGATATATGCATCTATGTATTAAATTGATAAATGGTCATATATGAAATAGAGAGGACGGGGAAAGAGAAGACCAATGCCTACGGTTTTGATTTTAAAATATTATGTCAAAATGCAGAATTATACGGCACTTTCCTTGGAATATATAAAACAGAAATCATGAAAATAGCATTCATGAAAACCATTCATGAAAATATAAAAAATATCATGATTCCTGCATGTGTTCCTGTATTCCTTTCTTTTTTTAATACAATATGCAAAACACGCCGAAAGAGAAGCCCGCCGAGACCGGTGTGTGCTGAGATAACAGCAAGTTGTCACAGCTTGATACAGCTTTATCAAGGCAGGCAAGGGCGTAGTCCTCACAGCTGCCATAACTACTGTACCAAGATAATGTAAAATATAGAATATAACGAACGTGTCCACACACAACGGACGGCTATACAGTCTGAAGAAGGCTCTAGGTGAACGTCAGACAATTAACCTAACCATTTTGTTGCATCTTTAATACAATCGCAGGTACGTTTTCAAATACCATTTTGACATATTTGTAGGCGATGGTTTAGATTTTTTTTAAAATAGTGTATAATAACTCTGCATATTTCATCAAGCGTCCGTTATTAATTAAACATCTAAACATTCTTCAAACTTTTGTTATTAGTCAAATGCCCAGAACCGAAACTGGGGCGGGATTACGAATGGTTTAAGTTGATTTAGGGCAAAAGGCTGTTTCAAGCATTTTATGTCAATCTAATATTTAATTGTCTTGCAGTTCTCAGTTCTTATACTTCTTATTAGTGCTTATTTTAATTATTAATGCCTTAATGTAAATTTTAATTTCTATAGGCAGGGTCATAACTGTTTAGGGTTAATCTTTTATAATTGTAAATACCGTATTTAAGTCATACAATTTTATCACCCTCAATGGGCTTCTTTTTGTTTAAAGCACCTATTAATTTTATAATAAAAATATACATTGATAGTTATTATTATTATCATCATCACCATCATCATTACTACCACTTCTACTGCCACTACCTGGATGAGCTGTCCTGCATTTGAACTTAATCTTATAACATATTTTAGTTCCCAAACTAATGTCTCATGCGGCTCTTCAAAATATCTATGATGTTGATTAGTTACATCACGCGTCTGACCCCCAGTTTTAGATCGGTGTATATTTCCTGTTGATTCTTACGGCGGAGCATGTAATAATAACGTTCCATATTGACCGCCATAGGGTCAAAGGACACAAAACGCAGAGTCGTGAATGTGAATGTAAATGATCACATGTTAAAATATTTTCATGCTGGAACAAAGGTATCCGAGTCAGTTGACACTACAGAGTACATATGACGGTTACTTAAAGCTAACACCATTGTCACGTGAACTAATAGACATTTACACACGAGGCGAGGGGAAGGGGGGGGGGGGGGGTATGATATGACGCCTTCAGGAGGAGGTGTGGATTGGTATTCATGGTACAGATTTTTTTATTACAGCATTAAATGACGGAAATCGAAGCAATTTTACTTCACAAATCATACATAATGAAAATAAAATGCGTGCATATTTTTTGTATTTGTCATCTACTTGAATTTTAAAGTTTTATATCTTGTTAAGTAATCTATATGACTATCAAATACTTGAAGGACATCTATATATATGAAATGTACCCAATGTGACCTGTTTCGTGAATCAAAGGTAATTGTGTATTGGACTGATTCCCCTCCTTTTTTCTCTCCTTGCCGATGCCTCCTCGGGCATTATGGGACACAGTAACCAGTCTGGGTATAAATGATTTTATAGTATCCAGACTCTCCCATAGGGGGCGCTTTCAGCAGAAGGCGCACTTCATTCTTTATACTGTCCAAAAGGACACCTGCATGCGTTTCTTACTTTTAAATAAACCATATTCAGATATAGACGAGAGGTCATTGTTAACGGGATAGGGGATGTTATATTTATAACAGTAATATTAGAGAAAAAAAGAGAACAGTACCACTGAGAACAAGTACTGTTCACTGTTCAAGGCAGCGCGTTGAGTATTTAAAATAAAGAATAAAGATTCCATCAGACCTATGAATCATGTTTATTAACACCAAACTGCAATTTCCCCTCTGTAAAGATGTTAGTATAGTATCCAAATACAAGTGAATATTGACTTTTATCTGCCTCGCTGAAAACCCTGCTATTATTTTTTCGCCACCCCGCGCCCAGTCTGTGTTGTTCGGTAATTGGTGTTGCTTAGCCTCTGGCGATGGAACTGGGTGGGTTGTGTGGGTGCTGCTGTTTGTTATTTCACCAGTAAACCTATTTAAGAATCGGTCTGTTTGTTAAAAAATAACAACTCTGTTTCCTTAATCATTGTAAAGGAACGTCTAGAGCGAAGAAGTGTCTCGCATCCTACGCACGTGTGTAGTATGATAATTTCTCGGCATTTATTCTTATCACAAACTGAGCCACTCTCTTTTAAGCCGAGCCTTTATAGCGAAATTATCACAATTGGCGTTTTATTTTTCCTAGGTGCATTGTTTGTAAAAAAAACACATTGTAACGCATATTTGATTTATGTTTAGATGCAAAGATCACCCAGAGCCTGCGTGTGGGTGAAAAAAAACAATATTCCTTAACATATTTACAATATAGAGGTGTCATTTTATTAGTTTTATATTAACCGATAACTTGCACCAGAATATGTAAAGCTGGCCTATGTACGTGTGTATAACATGAAGCCCGACAGATGAAATATATTAAGAAGAGGATCGTGACTCTATTAGATTAACTCAGATTATAATAGAGTTAACTAACATTCTAATGCAAGCCTTTTTACTCAGACATTGTGTCTTTTACAAGGAAATTATAGCAAGAAACTGACGTTTGTGCGTCTTCTTTCCTGATAATACCTGTTAAAATATTGTGAAACAAAATCTTTTTTCAAAAAAATTTGGACATGTCTTCTGTTGGTCGCAGATTAAAAAAAATATATATATATATATATAATGAGCCTGTGGCCTACATTCCAAAGCTAACCAAACAATAACTACCCATCCTTGTCTGAACGGGTGACCTTATAAATATGACCATGTGACCTTTACTAGCTTAGCCAACCTATGGTGTCCTAAATACATTAATTATCAATGCACTTCTTGAATTATCAGGTGATCTATGCAAATGGCAGTTCCTGTTCAACTGGCGTATGACGTACTTACATGAAAATACATATGTTTACAAAACGCCTTGATCAGTCTCACGTGTTCAGGACATCCTGCGAGTGATCTAGCAATAAGAAAAACCCAAATGGTTATTTAATTAAATAAATGTGAACTTAGCATGAGCATGCTGACCTCTGAGCTGATATTTAAACATCTATATGTATATTTAGCGTAGGGATAATGGCCTCCGGACTGTTTTCTAAATAACAGGTTTGCATGAGGGTAACGGCCACTTGGCGCCTGTTAATTTATGTTCATACCTCAGTACGCTGGGGTTCTTCGGCCTGCCATAGAACTTGTGCGGGGGGGGGGGGGGGGGGGGGGGTCGTCATAAACGAATGAAGGAAATTGCATAGGTGAGTCATGAACCGCTGAGATGAAGAGATAAGAAGGGTCGCTTCAGAAACATTTGAACAATTGTGCTTTTTTTACATTATTTTCATTATCAAGCCTGTATAATTCTATATCCAAGATTTTTTTTTCACGTCGAAAGGGTTGGGGGGGGGGGGGGTAGGATGGGGGCTTGCAACCTCTTAATCCACCACTGTTTTTGGTTGTGCCTTAAATGTTGTCAAGGTTCACTAAATCATTTATAGATACTTATTGAGAGTCGAGAACAGCTGAGTCCTGTAATACAATTTTGATAAGCTTTCCTTTGTTATGTAGTGCTTTTACCTGTTTAGAAAAAAATATGTTATTTTCATGCTTTTCCTTTTACCTGATCATTTGACATTTTTATCGAAACATACAAAAAAGGTAATAAAAACCCACCCGCACGAACAGATTTATGAAAAAAGTGCCTGAGAACCTTAGTTTTTTTTGCCATAGGCTCACTATTTTTCAATCGGTAGGTTCTATGGTGAAGGGAAACAACCGGGCTTAGTATCATCTGTTAAAAATAAGATAGAAATCTATATACCCATATACTAGTATTAGGGGCATGTTCACATATTTTTATACAAGGTTTGTTTACAGCATTCTATTTTAACACTCTAAGAGTCCTCACAAGTACTGTTTCAAAATGCAATATGCACCACACATTTTAATCAAATGTGTCAAATTACACAATTCACAATTACTTAATATTAGACATAGCCATTTTTTATTGTTCTGGTAATTCAGTCGAAGTTTGTTTAGAGAAATTTGCATGTTCTTCAAAGAACGACATGCCGTTAGTTAGAAAAATACTTTTCCAGCTTTTCAATGTCAATGTGTTCATCCACTTAATTTAGTAGTAATTGTGTGCGTCAGTGGGCAACAGAGCGAGCGGGCAAGTGAGCTACATAATACCTGCAGCTTGCCAGAGGACACAATGGTTATATATTTTTTTCAACTGAATATCTTCCATTAACACTGCAGGGGATTCATATTAAATTCTCATTTTTCAGCCGTCATTGAGTCCTTGGTAATCTGTGACAGATCTTGCCTCAGCCACTTACCAGAGATAACAACATATTTTGAATATTTTCACTCACTGTATGCGCTATTTGGTCAATGAAAGACTGATTTGTAAGGTTACATAAAGTTAAGAAAACCTATTCTCATTCTCATTATATTATCGTTATAATAAAGTTGTCTTTACAAAAATATCAATATGTTTTCACTCAACTCGGCAGTGGCGTCAGCTTCAGTAGAAATCAGTGAGTAAAAATTCCAGATCTCATCAAAAGCTTAGTATATCTGACACTGTCAACTTCAGATTATCAATGTTGAATAAAAACAACCTGTGTTGCAAGATTTAAGTCATTATTCACATTTACCTGTGACGTCACACTTTGCACCAGCCGTCATACCAGGGCCAAGTCTTTGTTCTTGATCATAGCATCCATCTGGAACTCCTCCAAGCCAAAAGAAGTATACGCTCATCGAGCAGCTACAGGTTGCTGCGGTCAAGACCTCAGCCCTGTGCGCTCCTTAAGCATGTTCTCTGAGCCAACAGTCGCAGTGCCACGCCAAGCCAAGCAAGGAGCCGTAGAGGGTGCCATCTTCTCTCCTGGGTTGAAGTCCTTGTTAGAAAGCTACAGCACCCACAGCCACAAAGCCCGAAGCAACCCGCATTCCCTCTACCGATCCCAGCAGCGGAGACCCAGCCATGCCATTCGAGAACCGAACTCGATCCTTGTGAACGACCCTTACTTCGAGTCGCAAAGCCCTTTTACTTGCGATTTCGGTCATTTGGACCGTTAAACCAGTTCCCCAGTTATGCAAGTTAACAAGTTTTTTCGTCATCGGCAACCTCGCTGCTAGTGTGTTGTTGTGTTTTTAATTTTACTATTACTTAATTTAATTTATAAAAACTGCAAAGGTGTCTGCTTGAATTTATGGTGGCGTGAGGCTTCTATTAATAAATATTTTCGCTAAAATGTTTTGTTGTATTATTGGTGCCTCGTGCAAGGTGATTTTGCGTTTGTTATATGGCGTGAGCAGTGATGAGAATTCAACATTTGTGCTGGTGAGAGTAATCCGTCATCAAAATATGTTCTCACATATTTCTTCGGAGTACTCCCGTCGTTGCATGTTGTAATTCCCTGCATATTTTTGTGTGGGGGTAAAAAGAAAGTGTGATATGATGTTTGTGTGTAGAGAAATCCAGACCTCTTGACTTGGTGGGTGTAGTACCTGAAATATACTAAACTGAAAATTACGTGCAAGTATAGTATTTTAGTGCTGTGCTTGTGTTGTGCATTCTAGATGAGTGGGAATGGTCTGGTATTTACCACTCAGGTCTAATAGTGCAGCTTTCAAAAATGTTTCTAATTTTTTGTTTTATGTATTTTTATTTTTATTTTTATTTTTCTTTCTAGTTCTATTCTATCATCTACTGGCTATAACTATTTTATGTACATGGGGGAGTGGGGGGGGATTCTTCTTTCTTCTTCTCTGCCCTGTTGCAGTGCTGGTTTTCTCTTCCTGCAGCTACATCCCCCTTGGTTGAGCTCATTGTTGTGGTGCAACATCTAGGACTTCCCTTGGTTGGTACTTGTGTCATCAGCTGCAGCTACAGTCTTCCTTGGTCCAGGTTTTCATGGTAGTTTGTAGATGATGTTTACCTTCTTCAGGGATCTTGGTTTCCTAGGAGGTGGGGTGGGTTGCTTTAGTTTAATTGATTGCTTTACATTTGTTGAGAGGGGGGGTTAATATTTTTATTCTATATTTTGGGGTGTATTGTCGGATGGTTACCCACGACCCAGCCGAGCCTGCAGGAAACTCATCCCACACCCTTTTAGTTTAGTTTATTTAAATTTGTTCGGGGGGGGATTGTTTATTTTATTTTGATTTTTGATGTGAACCTTGGACAATAGATAGTGCCCTGGTCAGGACACTTTGTCTTTGGTTCGTTTGTTTTATATATATATATATATATATATATATATATATATATATATATATATATTTTAAGGGAAGGTGTTTATTTATAAGTTTTTTTATTTTACTGGGGGGGTATTTTAATTGGGAGGAGGGTTGTTGTGTGGTTTTTATTTTAATTCGGTTTGGTGTATTTTGATTTATTGGGTGATGGTTATCCACGACCCAGCCGGGCCAGCGGAAAACTCATCCTATATTCTTTTTATGTTTTATTTGTTTTTAATTTTGAACCTTGGACAATAGATAGTGTCCAAATCAGGACACTTTGTCTTTGGTTCTTTTATTTTAATTTTCTAGGGTAATGCTTTAGGTATTTAGTGGGGGGGGGGGGGGGTTATAACTTGTGGGGGAGGACTTTGATATGTGGGGGGGGATTATTTTAAGTAAGTATTTTGATTTATTAGGTGATGGTTATCCACGACCCAGCCGGGCCAGCAGATAACTCATCCTATCTTGTATCTGGAACTCCTCGGCCGAGTCCATTGGCTTCTGTCCTCGAGTGTATATAAAGTCAGCAAATCATGTGTAACGGTAAAACAATGTATTTTTTTATGGCAGATCTCACGGGTTCTACCTTTTAAGCGACAAGAGAACACTTATTAAAAAATAGTCAGAAAAGCATCCTAGATATATTGGTTTTCCGCATGAGGATAAAACGCTCGCCAGAAGGTCGCCCTCTAGTGGACGATATATGAAGCATCTTTAAAGTTTGATAAACTAAAATTTAAAATTAAATATGCTTTCAGGACCTAGCATTATTTCATGTCCAGCATCATTCCAAGCCAATATTATTAACCCTTTAATCGTTCAATCGTATCAATGTATAATTTGTGAAAACTGCGAAATTTCAACCTTTTCTTTGACGAGTCAGTAGAAACGGTAATCTCGTGGATTTCCGGAGAATGATACCATATTTGTTATGTCTTATTTGGCCCGAAGACTGATCGGCAACGAGATGTTCGACCGAATGGCAACGCCCCTGACACATAACAAACTAACGTGTTAATACATTTATCTCAACTTCAACATGTTCACACAATTATCATCTTTGCACCTTGCAACCTGTCTTTTTATGTTATACAACATATTGTAAAACTTAAATAATGTTTTCATCAGCACTCATAATAAGAGTTCTCTGATATGAAGCTACCAGCTGCCCGTGGTTACAATTTGTCCGTTACCCATGGTTACCTATATATATCATCGTGACTCATTGGTGACTAATAACATTAACAGCCTTGTTTTATGATATATGTCCTTACTTGAGTGATTATATCGATATTCCTTGAGCAAAACGGTATTTCCTGCCTTTAGTCATGTAGGTATATATATATATATATATATATATATATATATATATATATATATATATATATATATATTTAAATCGTTTAGTTCATTCACACAAAGTGTATATGTATTGATTAAAAATACAGTCGAGCCCACAATGTGTCATATCGGTTAATAGAAAATCCCGTTTATAATAACATAAATCTGAAATCCCAAACCATATCCTATATCAACAATGGTAAATCTGACCGTTTAATATCATGGAATATTGTCATAATCCCGTTTAATGTCATGCTTGGAACCCTTGGCAGTGATACCTGTTCGAAGTTAATATCACATCAAACGCCGACACGGCGATCAACGAGGCCAAGAGCCTGTAATCGGTCAGGCGTATCAAACGATCACATCACCCACTAGCCATGACAACATGACACTCAGGCCTTCGGAAATAAACTGATAGGGCCTGGAGTCATGATGGCAGTCACAACAGAACGCCCATTCTAAGGGTCGGATCAAAATATTTACTGTCTGGTATTATTTGGCATCACAGGCTTATAAAGTCGTATTATATGTGCTTAATATCGAAGAAGAAATGTTGTTACACAAAAATAATTACATTTTTTACCTCCTTTCATCACTGTGGCACCGATTCACGTGAAGCGGTACTTCTCATTCAAAACTAAAGGTGTCATGGCGCGGTCGTGTATGTAAACTTGGAAGTCGGAAGCCGGAAGCCGGAAACCAAGGAATGTCTTATAAATAAAGCAGTTTAAAGCATGTACAAAATGCTAACGCTTCAATACCATTTTGTTTTTTCCCCGATAGAATAAGATCTTTATTATCATTCTGTGAAGAATAATAGTGATCCATTCTTTAATCTGAAAGTTATGGATGATTTTGTGCTCGGAAGCCATCTCGGATTTCAGGCAGAAGTGCTGGGATGTGATCCAATGTGTATAAGTCGGAAGTTACAGAGACGCACTGGTTAACTTGTGGTCAGTTAAGAGCCACAGCCCAAATGCAGTTTCATAATAATTATAGCTGCATGCAAATATTAAAATTGCTTATGCATGATTCTGCTTTTAATGAGTGTAAAATACAATACATGATACATAATCGAAAAACTATAACTTCTTAATTTTTTTATTTGTTAGTTTAATATATATATACATATGTGTGGGTTTATTTTCACGTAATATATTTCACCCGATCTAGAGCTTTGTTTTTGTTAAAGATATTTATATTTACATGGGGAGGGTATGGGAAGGGATTAATTTTTAAAATATGCAATGTAAAGAGGACATTTTGAGGCACCTAAAACAAATGAATATGAGGATTTTCTGTTCCGCAACTATTCTCCTACATGTTTTTGAACAATATATTAAAACCTGATGTTGTTGGGCTTTAATATTTATATTTCTATAAAATTACGGTATAAACTGGAAAGTCCAAATATTCAAAAGTTCATAACATGTTAATGTCAATGATGAAACGCGCGTCTATACATTTATAACTTTCAAAATGTCACTATTTAAAGATAGTACTCGTTGTCAAAAAATTAATATGTTTAAATCTTATGACAATCTTTGCATTTGACCGACTTTTGTGATCCGTGAGCGCCCAGGCTCGGGCAGCAGAGCACAGTGCGTGAGTCTGAGTATCAGCCGAGGAGGCGTGAGATTTTTCACGGTCGATCCCACCCCGAGCTCAGCTCTGTGGGAGACCGTGCATGACTCGCACGGTAATGTGATGGGGGGGGGGGGGGGGAGATTCCTCAATATACTAGTTTATATTTGGATGCTCTCATAGTGGAGTAAATCACAAACTTATGAATTGGAAAGTAAAAAATATAATAATGAAATTGCTGGGGAATAAAAAAAGTAATCTGAAAAAGAAAGGAAAATTAATTACGAATTAATTGGAAAATAACTCGATAAAATGAGAGATATTACGTCTGAACGGGCTTGCGCCCTCTATGGATGCACCACTGAATAATAAATATGTTATAATAAACCCTAATACGGCATTAAAAATAGTAATAAATTACGATGTCATTCAAAATAAAAACAGTAATATATTTCCCATACGTTGAACAAATATGAAAATTCAATATATTTTGATCCTTATAAAAATCTTTATCTGAATATTCCGTGTATACTGACTATTTTTACTTGATTCTTATATTTTTATCCTCAGAAAACAAAATTAACCGGACTATAGTCGGAATTCTCGATACAGTAGTACCGTGCGCTTTCGGACATCCTTCTCTCCGAACAAAATAGTTGCTGGTACCAGGTTCTTAATTAAACAGAATGTGTTATATCTGTAACATTTGCTATGTAACAATTTATTTTTAAACATTTACTGAACTTTCCCCCAACATAAAATACGTAACAGCGTAAAATATTGATGAGTTAATATAATCTTGTTTTACAAATGAAATAAAATATCAATATAATATATTATAAAAAAAACAGCATCATGAATGTTAAAAAACAGATTGAGTTTATGAAATATATGTCATATTGAAATAATTGAAAATGCTTGACACGTTTGCTGACGATATGATGACCAGTGCATTAGCCAATACTGGTTTCCGAGTTTTACACATCTGGACCATAATCGGGCATTTCCGAGAAAAAAAATAGTCTATAACTTCGGATGGATAACTTTGATTTTTGCATTATGATAGAAAAAACCTTATTATATCAATAAACATAAAATGGTACTTTCCATTGATGTAGTAGCATTTTAATTATGCTTCGATCATTGCTTTATTTTAAAAAATCCTTGCTTCCGACTTCCGACTTCCGAGTTTTACACATAGCCGTTTGGGAATCCCCTACCGGAAGTTATGGTTCTCCCGCTGACAGACGTGGAGACGAGTTTTTCGGGTAAAACTAGCCTCGGTATTAAAAACTGCTGCACGAATACACGTAAGTCAACCGTGGATGTAATAATTATTATTTTCGCCAACAGAATAACGTCACTTTTTGTCTTAACTCAGGAAAATGACAGCTCGAGAAGTAGATGAAAATGAAAAATTAGTGTCAGAAATGGCGTGCACATCTGCACGTACTAGAATTGATGCGAACCCAATAGCTTGTACTGTCACCCCATCGTCTTCAGTATATCTAAAATCAACGTTTGGGGTGACAAGCTGTCGCTAACGTTAAGGGCGATGTTTGCGATCACTTGTGACGCATAATGGCCTTTGCAAGGTAGTGATTTACACCTCGATGACGTTTCGCAGAGATTATATAAAGCACGAGCTGAAAACGTTGCTTACGACTGGAGATCCCCTTTAAGGGTCCACGAAAAGCTGGACGTATTTTTGAGCACTCGAGGAGATACCCGGTCTAGGTGTCAGGTGCGCATAAACGTAATTTGATATGTCGTTGTGCGATAAAAAAATTCATAAACGTTTCTGTCTCCTTTTTATTGACGATTTATTAATATAATTTGATACATAACGCTTCTAAGATGACTCAAAAGGACATCGATGTTGAAGCACGCATAATGTCACATCCCGGTTATTATCATAATTCAAGCATGCATGACAAACCGACATGACATAAGCGGACTTATCTGTATATAGATACACAAAAATCTACTTGCATGAGGCCACCCTTCCGCCTTTGGCCCGTTATTCAAAACGTAGCTCTTTCAGTTAATCCTTGTGGGACGGTTGGGAATCAACTGTCAAAGGTTAAATCAAAATTTTTTACATTTCAAGTTAATATCTTTTGTTTATATTTCGCATGCGCATGCTTACAAAACATTACTTATTCCGTGAAGTCCTTTCTACAAAAGTACCCATGAACATGATCTTACTTTATGTAATTTGCCAATGTAGAACCACCGGTGCATGGTGGGAGTAAATTTCAAATCCCATAAAAATCTCTAACCAGTAGAGTCTTACTCTTGTGAGTTCGAATCTATGCAGAGTGGCATGAGGCTGGGAATATCGCGTTTTATTACGAAATATATATTTTTCACTGAGGTATAAAAATGAAGGTGTAACATTCCTTATACGGATCCCATCGGAAAAATTCCATATGCTGTATACTAATACATTTCCATTGGTGTCTTTACTGAAAATGATGTGAATTTCGCCCGTGAGAATTAGGGCAGTGTGATGAAAGATTTTGAAAGCTTCGACTTTTCACGCTCTGTCTCTCCACAGAACAAGCTGCCTTACTGTTCTCCTTTGTGTCATTGCTATTATGTTAATTAGAGATAATAATCCAAAATCTGATAGAACGCCCGTATGAGGTTTCATGCCCGACTGAAAACGTACAGAGACTGTCACTGTGGTCGGATACTGAAGCTCTATGTACATTTTCTTTCAGTGACGGTTACACCTGTAACTCTTTGACCTTTCAAAGAGTTTTTAAGTAGTCATTCATACAAAAAAAAGTTGGGTACGGTCTAAAAAAAGCGTTATTCCTATATATTATTTGCCGGTATAAGTCACATTACCACCAAACCATGCAGAGAGACTGGAGCCTGGACGCTGTCCTCCGAGTACCTTCTTGTCGGATCACTACGCCCTTGTCGAAACCTGACAGGTTTATTTCTCCCATGCTCTGGAGGCTACCATGTCCAGGACACACTAAAACCTGGATGTAACAGGTTGTAGGAATATGATGTCGTATGGGTATAACCCCTTATTGAATGATGAGATACGTACTTGCTTGATAACAGCTAAAAGGTTGCGCAGCCTGTAGTCTGAGGATGTAGCTGTACAATTAGACTAAAAAGGGTATGTTTTTCCGAACTATTTATAAAAAAAAATTAGGGCCTTTTTTGTTACAGATTTCCGTCATTAATTTCATAGGATCAGGGGACTACATCTTAAAAACAGAATTGTTGTGCTTAAGATGTAAAAACACATCGAAACAAATCTAAGTGTTATCGAAATTTTATCTTTTTCATTTCTTGACAGAAAAATCCGAACGTCTGGAGCTCAAAATGGGTAAATTTCTACTGAAAGAAAAAAATGGAAACTTTTCAAACGGGAATTCAGAATTGGCGCCCGCTATGCCGGAGAATCCTAATATGGTTTTGTTCTTATTCCTTATGATATTAGGGTTGCAATGTATTACTGTTCATTTCTAGTTAGGTAAAGATTTACTTACATACTAAACGCTTGAGATCTAAGAAATAATCTCTTCACCCAACCTCTTTAGGCCCCATGTGCTAAATGAGCCAAATAATGCCCTGGTGTGGCATGTCTATGCGTCGGACGCAAGTAATCTATTGTTTACACACACCGCAACACCTCGGGATCAGCTACGTCATGGCTCATGCAAACGCACTTGAAAACGACGAAATAGCCGTTGAAAATGACGTATTAAACCAAAGCCATATATCCTGTTTCCACACCAGGTTATGAAAATGGCGTTCAGACTGAACTGTCATGACTAATATTTCAGATACAATGTTAAATAGAGGATATGAACTAAGTAAGATGAAAATTCACGCACATGATGGGTACAGCTAATATTTATGCAACATTAGAATGCTACTTTAAGACTAACAACAAATAGTGTTAATATCATAATAGGTAAATGGGTATGAATATGATATATAATATGAATAATATATAGTAATGCAATCCAATACAACATGCTCTAATATACATAATTACATATATCATATTTTACTGGTAAAGAAACAAATGTATATAGCACTTGTTTGCCAAGTATGAATGAAATTAGGGTGGATATTTTCCTTTGTCCTTCTGTCTGCGGCAGATGACAAACGATAGCACCCCCTGACTCTTTTATTAGGTTTTATTCCTGTAGTTCTCGGACCCAAAATGCGTTCTTTAGATCTAGATCAACAGGTGGCATGGTTGTAATACTAGGGTATTCGTAAGGTTGACAGGGTTGTTTCGTGAAGCGTGATAGAAAAACATAAATAAATGTGCTATACTACTCTTTTATATCTATAACAGGATAATGCCCTGTTTCTGTCAGTTTTTAAGGTGTGCGTGCAGCCATCCCTAGAAGCTAATGTTTCCAAGATGATTATTAATTACATCTGCCCATCTTTCATTTGGTCGGCGGGTTTACGCCGGTATTCGTCAAGTGAACGCACAACGCTGCGTGACTAGCGCACTAAATATGTGGGAAGTCAGTCAAGTCATCAGAAACCGCGGATATAATCACGGCTTTATACGACAAAAGTTAGAGGAAAAATGTGTCACCGAGAACTCACCCATGTGAGACGATATGGACAATATGTAACGTATAGCGTTAGTCGATATCTGATCAGTGGCTGGTTTAAGCTGGTCTGGTAAGCTGGCAGTTACAGAGCTTCTGTCATGTGTCTTGTGTTCCGCTCACGGAAAGATGGGACCTTCTGTAGCTGTACATGTAGACGGACGAAGGTAGGACCTGTCTCTCTCTCTTTCTCTCTCTCCAGGGTCTAATTGGGCAATTTGGAGGCTCGGATTTTCCGACTGTGTCTATGGTTAAACGAACCATTGATACCATTGCGAGGATGGCATTAATTCTGGACTGCTTTTTCATATTTTTACGGCTTGTTTTTTTACCAACCCTTCTCTCTCTCTCTCTCTCTCTCTCTCTCTCTCTCTCTCTCTCTCTCTCTCTCTCTCTCTCTCTCTCTCTCACTCTTTTACTTAACTGTATTCAAGGATAATATAAAATGCAACCTTGTCAACATACACTGGAATTCTATGGCCAATAAGGCTTGTTATTAAGCATCAGTCGGGAAGCGTGGTGTGGGGTCTGCATTTTCAGACATATATAATACATTTATGACAGGCATCCTTTAAACTATATATGCAAGCAGCTGGAGTTACGACAGAACTTGGCAGTTTTAAGTCATATTCACATTCATCTGTTTTTCCTGCAAAGACAATGCGGCAACGGCAGAAAATCAATAGTATGAGAATTCACTGGAGTGTACACATATACAGGGAACAGCAACGTTATTGCAGTAAGACTTTCTGGCTATTTTTCGAATCGGTCCTTGAAGGACTTTTTTCCGTTGCCGGACATAATCGTACTGCGCCACAACCATAAAATGACGTCACAACAACCATGCATCCTTTCCAAGCATTGTAGTTTTTTACCCACTGAGATGACCCAAAATGCCAAAATATAGGATAAAAGGGTAAAAAAAAGTAATCTAGAAAACTGTTGCTTAGATACACAGAAATATTTAAGGACCTGGACAGCTGAATGGTAAACCGCTCGGCCTTCTCCGCTGGCGACCCGGGTTCGATTCCCGGCGTGGCTATGAGAAAGGATTGTAGTTGCCCGTTTAAGGTCCTCCGGTTTCCTCCACCCTTACTGACTATACCGAGCGCCAACGTCCGAGCCATGAAGGGTGCCTTGTATTAGTTATTACAACTAGTTGTACAATACATGTTAAATAAATAAAGTTTATAGAGTTTATATCTAAATCACACTTAATTTTCATGAGGTTTATGAACTAAATTCAGATACGTTCCCTTCTGTCTTTATCTTCGATTAATAAAAAGGAACCAGTCTATACCTCTTATTCTTCATCTTGTCGGCACAGTGATTAATGGCAATATAACAGGACATCGTCACCCTGGAGATCCATCATAATGAACAAGACACGTATGATTTGGTCCCGATTATAATATTTGCAGGATAAATGTGTACACATTAAAAACAAACCGTAGTCGTTGTCGTCGCCATTGCTGGTTGAGTTGTCGTCGCCGGAAAAACGGCTAAATGTGTACACAGCTGTACCTGGAAAAAAATTAAGAAAATGTAAGAAAAAGTCTTATTGATGAAATTGATTCCATAAATATAATCATAAATGGTTAGTAAACCCCCTTACAAAACACATTAGGTACAATATAGCGGGAAAAATCGATACAATTCGTGAGAAAACTGAACTATTCTATGACAGACGAAAGATATTAGGTTTATTGTGGTTTATTGTGATCCAAAGGAACGCGGTTGGTTTTGCAATTTGTCATCATCTCAATTACTTTGGTCGGCAGATTATATTGTTTGTTGCCAGGCGTAACATGTAAATAGACCTTGACCCTGTATCATATAGTATAACGTGTGAATGTCCGCTCCAGAAATCGTCTTTGGTCATCGTTGCCCATGCAAAAGTAACTGTCGAACGTCTTTGTCGAATACGCTCTATTGTCGCCATGACTGCATGGGTGTTATCGATATTTGATGACTTTTTCAAACACTGCGTTATTCATGGACCATTTAACTAAAAGTGTATGTATCACTGCTTACAGACATTTTTTGACAAGCCATGCAGGAGTTAATATTTCAGGGAACAATAATCACGCCATCCCCAACATATTGATATATTACTTTTGTTCGGCATGTTTTGCCTATTGTTAACATAGCACTGAAGACGTCACGATCTGATTCAGCTGGTCCTAGCCAGATATAACATGATTATTCGTCATTAAACGCCCTATCTTATATTTATTATACAAAGATTTATATACATGGTCAAACGAAGGCCCGATCTTCCATGGAATCTATTATACTGCAGGGACAATATCGGCCTAAACAGTGCATATGCCGGATCACATTGACGTACATGGGTCTAACTGTGTGTAGTTTTCCTTACCAAATGACCTTTCAGTCAATACTTGAACCAGCGACATCCCGGCCACATTGGTGTACATATATGTTTATATTTATAGGCAATGTATCTCTGTTCAAAGGACATCTCGGTCACATTGGTATAACAAGCCTATAGGCAATGTATACCTGACCCAGCGACCTCCCGGTCACGTTGGTGTACATGTGGGTTTACAACTGTAAGCAGTGTATACCTGACCCAGGGACCTCCCGGTCACGTTGGTGTACACATATGTTTATACATGTAGGCAGTGTATACCTGTCCCAGCGACCTCCCCTTCACGTTGGTCTATGGGTTTATATCTCTAGACAGTGTTTACCTGACCTCCCGGTTACGTTGGTTTACATATTGGTAGACAGTGTATCTGCATCTGCAACTAAATCAGGTTGCCGAATAAGACTATATCGTGTACGTACTAAAATACGGACAGATGAGAATGCTGACACAAACTGAAGCGTTTCTTGTCCATAATGATGCAAGATCAATGACAGACTACCAGTTTATCCATTGTGGATGGCATACTGATTTTATTTATATTAGGGTCATACCAATAAGTGTATTTTTCTTGACAAGTGGTTCGTCAGCAGCTCTCTGTATGTGATACTGTAAGCCCTGCGGGGAACACTACACCTAATAGGCTGTCATAAGCGTGACTAAGACAGTGAGAGTAGATCTGTTATATTACGTTGGTTGTCATTATCTCATAATACTTGATGTTCCAGTTTTACCAGTTATGACGGTAGGAGACTGTGTTGTGGGGGAAATATTATCACTTCGGGCCATAGGCTTGTGATACAGGAATGTATTTCACAAAATATTATTAAAGTGTTAATATCAAGCACCAGTGCTTTGATGCCTGACTCAGTGTATAAAACGGTAACCACAAAACGGCATTCCCTGGAGGCGGCCTTCAGTATTTGTCATCAGTCTGGGACAATTACTTAACTGCTTGTACGGAGCCATCGTGCTAGATTCTCAAAAGAAATGTTAACAAGCAGATTAATACACACTGGCCTCATGATATGAGTCATATGAAGAAAAAAATATTTCTTTAACGTTATTGACCAGAATGGTGCTGAATGTATCGCATTCTTGCACCAAGCAAAACAATCAGACTGGATAATGGGAAATTCCCACTTTAATGTGAATCGGCAGAGTAAGCGTGCTAACAACCAGACAAACCAACCAACTTACCAAAAGAATCAACTAGAAATTTGCATTCTTAGTAATGCAAGCCTAAGCCATAAGGGTATCCCTATTATTGGACGCTCCCAAAACCGTGTTTGCATTTATTATTCGGCCCATTTTCTGAGTTTCATTTGTGCATAAGCGACTCCACATTTGTGAATTCTCCTTATGTTGTTCCTGAACCAGGATCATGTGCCGGATCCACACCAAAATCTAATCGATTCTCGAAATGTAATGAAACTTTCATGAGATTCCGTTCATGATAGCGTGCGTTGTGTTGTGAACAAACACATAAAAACGCAAACACACATACGAACGGGGATGCACTCGGTCAGGCAATAAACGGACAAGATTGAAATCATAACAGCCTTGGTGGAGGTTACTAGTGACTCATATCTCCACCCCCGATCCTAACCCCTAAATATACGCTCACATAACATTAAATGTGTGAGCTGACTATTTAACTGTCATTACCATTCTTCACGTTGTAACGGTGTGGCGTGCCAGTCTGACAGCAACGTTATAAACCAGGCACACGTTAATAACCTACCGACCATGTAACAGTCAAACACGGGTCTCGATAATGACATTCCACACGCCACCATAACAATAGCGTCGCACAAGATACTTAAGTTTGAAAATGATGGAACTGATCTAAACCGACTCTAAATTGCAAAGAGGCCAGTATTGTTTTCAATGAAAAAAAAAGATAATTCGAGTGATAATTTTGTTAAGATTATCATTTTGTTTACTTTAGTCTAGATGTACTTCTCTACTTTATTACGTTAAACATGCAGTTATCTAGCAGTTATCCAGTATGTATGACTCTCTTTAGCCATTCTATATTAATTTTTTGCACCAAGGAATTTTAAGAAACTTGTTCTGTCAGAAACCGAAACTGCTCTGTCAAATTGTCAAACTGGCTACTGGGAAGATGGTTTATACTGGCTCTACCCAGTGACCCCGGAGATGCACTCTTCGCAGAAGTATCAGGTGATATTTGACCAATCATCAGCCAGATAAAGAAACAGACCCTTTCCTAATTTAACATGATGGTCATGAACGAATGACATTATCGAGTTATTAAGCATAAAGTAACTTCATATGGGAAGTAAACGATCCCCCGCCCCGACCCCCGCGTTAGTGACGCCCGTCAAATTAACATAGATTCACTTATGATCCTCGAGATTGATTCCAAAGCAATATATGCATCATTACAAACCATAGGTGATAAACTATGTGATCATTAGAAATAAATCAGAATTCCGAGTAGAGCAATTAAATATTAATAAGCAGCTGGTTTTGGGTCGTTGTTGGTCCTTTTCACAAACTAAGTGCATCTGCGTCCTTGTTATGCCTTTCACGTGCGTTCTTTTTACGCCTTTGACTTGCGTCCTTGTTACGCCTTTAACGTGCGTCCTTGTTACGCCTTTAACGTGCGTCCTTGTTACGGCTTTAACGTGCGTCCTTGTAACGCCTTTAACGTGCGTCCTTGTTACACCTTTAACGTGCGTCCTTGTTATGCCTTTAACGTGCGCCCTTGTTAAGCCTTTAACTTGCGTCCTAGTTACGCCTTTAACGTGGGTCCTTGTTATGCCTTTAACTTGCGTCCATTTTACGCCTTTAACGTGCTTCGTTGTTACGCCTTTAACTTGCGTCCATTTTACGCCTTTAACGTGCGTCTTTGTTACGCCTGTAACGTGCGTCCTTGTTATGCCTTTAACTTGCGTCCATTTTACACCTATAACGTTCGTCCTCGTTATGCCCTTTAACTTGTGTCCATTTTACGCCTTTAACGTGCGTCCTTGTTACGCCTTTAACGTGCGTCCTAGTTACGCCTTTAACGTGCGTCCTATTTACGCCTTTAACGTGCGTCCTAGTTACGCCTTTAACGTGCGTCCTATTTACGCCTTTAAAGTGATGTACGAGATATACTAAAGACGTAGCGTTACGCAGTGCCAGAATAAATGGCACCTACATATGTATATTATAATATCATGCATCTTTTAAAAAACAAAATACGTAAAATGTGTATATATACACTCACACACATACATATATATACATACACACACACAGGAAAATGTATTCTCTTAGGTTGTGGCAAACTATAGGAGATAAAAGATATCTAGATAAAACCTCACGTCGTGACGGTTATAGGTTTAAGTCTTTCAATAGAAAGGAGATAATAACAAAAGATGAAACTCTCAACATCATTTATTATCACCGGCTTGACATAACCGCTTAATCGACACCATAGTATATATACATGTGATAAGGCTATCGTGAACCCATCTTTGTTCAGGGTTGGCTTTGATTCCCTCCCCGACGTCCTCTTAAAACCGTTACCGTGATTGGTGATAGGAATAAAGATGTCAGTGTAGACCTCTGTGCGCCGAGAGAGCTCCCCTGTACGTCTGATAACGCTGAGCTCTTGATGTATACAGGAAGCTGCTTTTTGTCGTGACTGGGAATATAATGTTTAGATGTTTTATGAGCCGCTTGATCTTAAACAACAGGATACAGACCATCAGATAACATTGCAAAACCCATATACGGCAAGGCCATTCTCATTACACCCATGTAACTTATAGTTTACCGATGCTATTTTAAGACCATATTTTCCGGTGCCAATAGTGAGCTTTTGACGGTTTGATCGGCCTGATACGTTTACGTGTGATTTATATACTGAATGTATGATTCTGTAGATAGCATTGCAAAAAAAAACTAATCAAACCGTAATAGATCAGGGTTATTTTTTATGTCTGATTGGCGTGACGTCACTTTCTCTTTGATACTTTCCAGGTCATTTAACATTACTATTACGCCCTGAATATACACATACATCTTAATTATCATCCACTCCTAAAAAGTATATGATGCAGGCAGTAACATACAATTATATATATATATATATATATATATATATATATATATATAAATATATATATATATATATAATAATATATATATATATATATATATGTTCCACTGTATAAACTTATTTTGTTTGTATACATGAACATGCATGTGTGCTTGTCCTACCGCATTTTTTTCTTTTTCTTACCGCATGTTTGAATTTATTGAATTTGAATGCTTCATAGTTGTGACGTTTAACCCATGGAGCATTGGAGATTAAAATTATTCTAACCTGGATACAGATCTAGGAAGGTAAATGGATTTGAGGTATAAATTTGTATTTCTTCGCGCTACCTGTAAACATTGTGGCTGAGGGAGTCTCAAGCTTGAATAACATCATTATCTTCTGTGAGATTGTTCCAAATCAGTCATTCCTTTGACTTTGTGATAACATGTTTTTGAAGATACTCCGTAGAGAGGGCATATAACTGAGAAGAGATATACTGTTTAGATGGTATCTTCACTTGAAAGAATGCAAACCTCCGCCATGTGTTTGCATTCACTTCTTCCGCCTATGTTTTCAGGTTCATTCGTACCTACGTGCCTGTTCATTTGTGAATATTCCTTGATGACGTTCCTGGATCCGGGTCATGTGCCGGATTTGCACCAAAATCTAATTGTTTCTTCAGTTGCTCATGACCGAAATGCTCGAAAGATTCCTTCTGATTCCTATCATAATTGCGGGAGTTATGTCATGAACAAAAAACACACAAAAACACACACAGACACCAACACACTTGAACGCACACTCTCCTGGCGGAGGCAATGGTAGTTCAGACGAAGGCCTCAGTGAAAGTACCATTTTTTATTTTATTTTGGTATGTATATTATCTGAACAGTAATGCTTGTTTACCAGTGTTTGAGTCCATATCTGTCATGTTGTGCAGCACAACCCCATCGGTCAATGTGACATTTCATACGTTGAGCATAATATTCAACATACCCCTGGTATTGTGCGTAGTCCCCCAAGCACTCCGCAGAGAAATAAATCAAGAGGTATATTGCCTTATTTCAAGGTAGCCTTCTGTCCTTTTGTCGGTTTCTCAATGTTCTTATATAACGGGTTTATGGACAGCTGATCAGCTTGTACATTTATCAAGTAATTCAGTTTTATAACAATTACTCACCGTGCACCCTCGATTTCATATATATATATATTTATTTATTTATGGCGCCGTTTGCATGACAGGAGCTTTTGCTCGAATAAGGTCATCGTGAAGTCTGCTCACATATGAAAAATAGCATACAGCCACGTCTGTTTTGGCAAAGTGTTTTTTTTTATTTGTTTTATAATATGAATATTAGAAACATATGAAAAATTTAACCATTTAATGTATAAGTTCAGTTAGTTTTGAATGATGTGTAGATGTAAAGTGCCTTTGAACCCGAATCAGTGTTCTAAGCCTAAGCTTCCCCTCATATTCCAACATTAACACGTAATTATTTATACATGTCATATTATCACGATATCAGATACAGTCTCCTGTCTTGACTACCCTCTATATAAACCTGATATGACGTCACCAAGACCGTTCTCAGAACTCTTCAAAGACAGTATAAGAAATTGAGAAGTAGAAATCTGCATTCTAATGATTACAGTAATTCAGTTTTATAACAATTACTCACCGTGCACCCTCGATTTCATATATATATATATTTATTTATTTATGGCGCCGTTTGCATGACAGGAGCTTTTGCTCGAATAAGGTCATCGTGAAGTCTGCTCACATATGAAAAATAGCATACAGCCACGTCTGTTTTGGCAAAGTGTTTTTTTTTATTTGTTTTATAATATGAATATTAGAAACATATGAAAAATTTAACCATTTAATGTATAAGTTCAGTTAGTTTTGAATGATGTGTAGATGTAAAGTGCCTTTGAACCCGAATCAGTGTTCTAAGCCTGATTTACCATTTTATGTATAAGTTCAGTTAGTTTTGAATGATGTGTAGATGTAAAGTGCCTTTGAACCCGAATCAGTGTTCTAAGCCTAAGCTTCCCCTCATATTCCAACATTAACACGTAATTATTTATACATGTCATATTATCACGATATCAGATACAGTCTCCTGTCTTGACTACCCTCTATATAAACCTGATATGACGTCACCAAGACCGTTCTCAGAACTCTTCAAAGACAGTATAAGAAATTGAGAAGTAGAAATCTGCATTCTAATGATTACAGACTTCCGACATTCACTTATTCGGCCCATATTCTCTGCAGGTTCATTCGTACATAAGTGAGTGCACAGGCATTTGCAAAGATTCCTTGATGGCGTTCCTGAATCCGGATCATTTCCGGATACACATCAAACTCTAATAGATTCTTCATTGCCCATTGCCGAAAAGCCCCGAATATTTCATGAGATTCCATTCATTGAAGCGTGAGTTATATTGTGAACAAACACACAAACACACGCACAATCACCCACAAAATGCATATACCTATCTGAAGGAGACAATAATACACGCCAGAAAACTTAGGGCTGTCATGATATATCAATAACATTGCTGAACCGGGCTTTTGGTCGATTTGGGGGATGTACTAAATGAGAAGAGGACTGTTGGGTAATTTATTTAAAAGTATAAAATGAAATATAGATTTTCAGTGGAATACTGTTTCAATAAGATATGTGCAAATGTTTTTTTTTTATTTTGTGGCACTGTGGCAAGAAATTCATACATTTGTATGTTTACCTTGAAACCTGGTCGGTCAGTGATGACGTTACATTTGCAAACCGGAATGGAACGCGGGGGGATTCAGATTTTCGAAGATCTTTGATTGCTTACATATATTATCATTGTTAGAAGTATAGTTTGATGTCCGGGAAGATATGAAAGATGAATTAAATGTATATCTTGATTCAAGGAAGCTATTACTAAAGAAAGAAACAGGAATATGCATACCTCGTTAGTAGCAGAAGCGGACCCAAGGGGGGAGGGGAGTCCATGGGGTCCATTTCAGCCGCCGCAACCATTTTTTGAGGGTTTCAGACCAATTTTTGCGGCCTGGACCCCTCCACCTTCCCGGACCTTGGGACCTTTAATTAGGTTCTGTCATTAATCCTCCTGGGATAGACTACTACTTTTCCTAAATCGTGGGTTGCACGTTTCTCACATTTACAGACCATGCCAGTGCGTAAGTGACAGGGTCAAATGTCAGACCAAACATGCTTAAATCCGTCACTGACAGCAGGGGTTATTCATGTGCATAAGACATTAAACCTGATGTGTACATTAAAAATTATCTATTCTCATATCGGCGAGGTCACTACGAGACATCGAGGACAAAAGTGGACCTCCTTCCTTTTATGAGTATCAGAAATCGACCATTGCATGATTTCTGATACGATTAACGAAGGCCTTGACAATAATTAACGTAATTATCGATGCCTCCCACAGGAATCTATAAAATTATTGATGATTTTGTCAAAAACTAATTGCCATTATTGACGGGTCTGACTAAACCGATTTGATCA
Organism: Sipunculus nudus; assembly: GCA_026874595.1. Classification (NCBI taxonomy): domain Eukaryota; kingdom Metazoa; phylum Annelida; class Sipuncula; order Golfingiida; family Sipunculidae; genus Sipunculus; species Sipunculus nudus. Next base: position 53,959,341 of record CM049312.1, read on the forward strand.
TCGATGGCTCTGACAAAATTGATTATAAACTTAAATACAGTTTTCACAAATTAGTACAGCAATTTAAACATTTTATAGATCAATCTTAACCTGTATCCCATTACAGATTTTTCGAGTCTATAATATATGTCGATGCCTGTCAAGTATAGTTCAAACCTGTAACCTTTTTGTTGGCCTCATCAAGACAATGTATTTCCAGTTTTGCTCAACCGTGCACGGATATAAATTCCTGTCAGTCAACATGCATTATTTCAGTAACTTGCTGTAAATTCTTTGTCATAAATTGTCAATATTTAATAATAACTTATAATCGAGATTAATATTTCTCGTGTCCTTCCGCACTAATAATATTGATAATCGATCGCCGAACCCAGGCTTGGGTAATCTGTATATTGCAGGGTTGTAACGATACATCCCGATATTAAGTGAAATACTGTATCGGTATAGTCAGATGTCCCTGTATCGATATGTTAACAATATATTTGAGTATCCGATGGAAAGTTGAGCCCGACATTTCAAAGTAGTCTGACAACGTCATTCAAGGAATCTCAGGCCGTTGAAACGTCTTTGGTAAGTAACCAGCTGAACAACAAAGAATGGGCTGATCTTATGGACAAAAAATACAATATATTTTAGGACAGTATATAGGCGTATTTACTTTTCTGAATACATTGGATCATTCGGCGTGGAATTATATTGTATCATATGTATATCTTATCGTGTCGATTCGTATCGTGAGCAAAGTACCGGGATATACTACATATCGTGTCGTGAGATTATTTATCGTCACATCCCTTCATCCAATGGTCACCTGCACTGCCTTACACGGCCGGATCTGGATATACTTACTTGAAACAATATTTATTGCAAAATGGCAAGAGGAATTGAAAACAGGTACAGCTCTTTATTAATTCCTCTCCTCATATACAAATAATATTTTCACATGATATAATATACCATATCATGGATCTTGTCATCTTTCATAAACCAAATGCGTATAATATGTACATTTACATATATATATATATATATATATATATATATATATATATATATAAATATAGAGGAATCAAATTTTGTCAGACATTTTACTACTACGTAGTTTTCGTGCTTCATGTTGCTGCACTGATAAGATAAGACTCTCTTACCTGATCAGTGCAGCAATATATTTATTTAATTAATTATAAAGCTCTGGTGACATACCATAAAGCACTCTAGCTGTTGTTTATTGCATCAAACCTGTAGATTTATACATATACATATATATATACATATATATATATATATATATATATATATATATATATATATGAGAGAGAGAGAGAGAGAGAGAGAGAGAGAGAGAGAGAGAGATACATCTACCATCATATGCACATATCCGCGGAATTTCAGAGAATATATGTCTGGGCAGTGACATGTAACGTTTTGGTTTTTAGCGCCTTTCTAACAATATGGGGCCTTAAACACTAAAAACGACTGGTCGCAATCTTGATACTGAGAATGTAGGTTCCACACTCGTATGTATACTCCAACAAACGTGGTAAAAAGACTGTGTTGGTCTTGCAAGTGTTCTCTCATACACATACAGAATATCTGTAACATCGTCCCACCGGACGTCTACACAATGCTATAATTATATTACTGTTCAGGTGATTAGCATTGACACCGTGCCAAGTCATTTGCGGTGTCTCTACCTCGCACCAAGCATTCTGGAAACATCGGCTCTGAAGGTACGTCTGATGTTATGAAGGTGGAAACGCCCACTAACAAGGTAAGGTGGGGTATACAAGGGCAAAGTAGCTTTGGTGTACAGGAGGCAGGTTTCTACAGAGAAGTGTTCATTGTTTCTCTCTGAAGCCATATTAATGTTGGTTTATTTTTCTCGAATGTTACTTTATATGTCAAATTGAAGATACAGATGGAAAGGAAGGTTGTCTTTGCCCCAGGCGCTCCTTCAGCAACGCTAAAGGTGACAGACAAGGAAATGTTTTACTATAAGGTCCCCAAAACGAGTTAATTATAGGGGACAGAGATGATTAACAAACAGCTGGAAATTTTTAATTAAGCCCGGTCACGTTCAGGAATAAAAAAAAAGTAAATTAACATCTTATGTTTAGATGATAATATTTTAGTCTGCTGGTTCCCGGATCACTGGCATCCTGTGTCATGCACAGTGTCAACAAAATGACATATTCTATAAGATTTAATCACCAGTTTGTACATATAAAATAAAGTTTTTTTTTGTATTTGGCTGTTCGCAACTTAATAAATTCACGTGACAACAAGTACAACAAACTGATTCGCAGATTAGATTTCTTATAACACACATCCGAGTTCCCGGATGGTGAGGAGGGGCACATAACACACAAGTCTACGAAGGAGCTAGGCCCGAAGGCCTTATATCTGTCACCAGGAGTGAAACACCTAACATGATGATCAAAGGCATGCGTATGCAAACTTAAGCCTTCCATTGAGTAAACGCAGTTAAAAAATAGAAAACTGCATTCCAGTGAATGCAAGCCTCCGCAATGTTTGCATTCCCCTATTCGTTCAATATTCCCAAGTTCATTCGTGTATAAGTGACTGCACCTTCGTGAATATTCCTTGATGACGATCAAGAATCCGGATCATGAGTCGGATCCACACCAAAATTTAAACGATTCTTCACAGGATTACTCCCAAAATTTCATGAGATTTCGTTCATTAGTCATGTTGTGAACAAACACACACACGAACAGACACACGGAATGGGATAAACGTATAGTCTCCTGATGGAGGAAATTAACCGCACCTTTCTTTGGCCAGCATACCCGCACATCTTCATATATGGAGAGCCCCCACCCCACTTAACAGGGCCTGTGACTGGTTCGCGACTGGTTTATACTAATCTTCAAATTTGTCTTAACATACACAGTGGTCGAAGGGAAAATCAACTTAAAACCCCCTGACAGTCCTCCGGTGACGTAACATGTCACGTCTTAGAGATTTTTGTGTGCAGTATACAGCATCACAAGCCACGCCCACATTCCTGTCTACCTGCATTGCAAGTCACATTGCAAGTACCTGTATATGGGTTAATATGTATACATGGACGATTTATCATCAGGTTGCATCGATACGGATGGGTTTTATTCTCCTGTCAATATGTTGTATTAAAAGTTTTCTCCATAAATCATTCTAATCTTTGAGATACTAGCTGATTTAGAATAATTCTAGTCCAAATGACCAAGTGATTAATGTGCTTGAAATAGTATAGAATAATGAATGCCTGTACAACCCATGCTTTTGTGTTTCTTTTCTTCTTTTATTTCCCATTATGGCATTTTTGTTGTTGTGTGAATTCGTTTAGGACCACAATACGTGTAGTTTAAGTTCCTAAGCCTTTGAGCCTTTGGTTCCGGGGATGATATGTAAGATAACATGTCACAGTACGTTCAAATTAATTTAACCTTTAGCTAGAAGTCTTTTTTTAGTTAATACGCAATGTATCACAATATTGTTAACGTTATGAAATGTTAAAGCTTTGGGGCCTTTGGAAGAATGTATAAACTGTATACCTCAGTCCATATGAAAGAGGCTTTACATAACAGGTATGTTATATTTACATGCAATATAGTGTGTTCTCCTTGAAATATGTTATCTGAAAATATTTCGTACTAAATCCTTTTGCTTCCTTTTGTACACGACTGGGAATAAGCTTGCCATTAGGCGCGATCATTGGCGCAAAACATAAACATAACGCGCACGCCACCCGGTGGGCGTACCGCGAAACATCTTAAATCAAGCATTTTAAGTTACAAACCGGCGTTTCTGTGTGTTTATTTCTTTCATGTTTCTTCTCTTTGTTCGGGAATTGTCATGCATGTGCAAGATCGGACCCCTTTTGACACATTCTTGTCATTGTAATCAGACACATGGGGACTGTGTTTATTAAAAGACAGAACCACGACAAAATATAAAACAGGTGAATTGGATATAGTTAATACGTGTGTCGGGACGATTTTGCTGGAAATATTTGTACGAACTAACAGCGTGATATCATATTTTTTTAAATGTAAGCATCCTTACCAATCATAATGATTCATGACAGATAACATCTGCTCAGTATATATTTAAAGCTTTTCTCTGGTTCTATCTCTATACTAATGCTTTTTATGTGTTTTCTCCACAGAGTGATTCCACCTCGACGCTTCGGTCGTGGCCCCAGGCATATCACCAGGACTACTTTCTCCCCCATCCAGGCCACATGCAGGGTAGCAAGTCGCTCGCACACACGGTTAACGGACAGATGGACGGAATGTCCACCATAACGTCAGCTAGCGCTTCGCAGGGCAACAAGCTGCCCGCCCCCAAGAAAAAGTGGCCTTGGTCGTGGATTGCTTATTACTTTGGTGCTATCCTCGTGTTCCTCAACCCTCCTTTCGGTATTATTGGACTGTCTGGCCTGGTCATCGCGTATATAGATCACAGAGCCAGGGATTACGCAGGCTCCCATAAAAAGTGGATCATAGCCATCGCTTTCATTATTACTGGATATGTGTTACTGATACTGGCTGGCGGCGTTATCCTGATATACTTCATAGCGAGGTAGAGTCGCCCCCTGGTGGTCAACAGACTTTACCGTGTGTGCGCTTCTGTCATACGCGTTGTCCAAGCATGGGCATGGATTGGAGTCTTAAACCGTTGCTGAATATTTCAGTATTAGAGATAAATTAAAACTTCATCATATCTTCGTTCAGTAAAGACGATACATTGAGGTAAAACCTTGAAACTTTTCTCGGTTTGCAGCTTAATACAAGAATCAGGCTGACGTCACAAGTCAGACATAGGTCAAATCTAGGAATCCGAGACCGCATACCTATCTTCTGCCAATTCTGGATAGCTGAATCCGGGATCCTGATCAAACTGCGGATGCTAACTAAACATATATATATATATATATATATATATATATATATATATATATATATATATATATATATATATAAATATAGGAATTCAAGCCGATAACAATATGTGTACCAATTCACCAACCCGCTAGTTGCATCACAGGTCAACTCTTCTAGCCAATAAAAAAGGTCCTTTATACCAATGAATGACGTTCTTCTTGCCCTAGACCGGGGTCATCACGTTCCCCGACATCGAAATGTTACAAAATAGTTGATCCAGAGGACCTCCTAAAATCATTCTTTTGATGGAACTAAAAATGTTTCTGTAGTAGGCCTATGTACATGTAGCGAACAGACAGACGAACCAACCAACCAAGACGAAAACATGATATTGCCTTGCGAAGGTTTAATAAACATGTCTAACTCTGCTAGGACATTATCTAGGCCTACACTACTCCTGTAGGACTGGCGTCCGTGTTCGGTGTCACAGGTGCATGGCCAAAAGAAGACACTGGTAGTTCCACGTAACAATGGGGACTAAGTTACCATGACTACGCGTTGCATGATGGACCCGCCAGGAACTACGGTTGCCGCCTTCGCTACAGAAGTGTGGTATGTTGACGACGGTTATATTATTTGTGAAGCATAAGATACATATCGCTTGTTATGCGAATCGCACAAGAAAACGCTTCGATCTAAAGGACGTGGAATGTTCTTGCACAAAGAAAACTGATTAATTTGCAATTCACATATAACTAGACGACCACGTGTGAGACCGGCCGTTATATTTTCAGTTCCCAATGATGTGTAATGTTGACTGTTACGTGAACTGGGAGGGCATGAGAGTTCAGGCCAACAGTCTCCGATCAAAGTTGTGCTAATCAAGAAAGGCCATGTTAATTTTTTTTATTATTAAAAAAATGGTAAATTGGAAAAGCATTTATACGACGTAAAATTTTAAATTTTGCACATGTCTTGCAAAATTAGACAAATATATTCACGCATTGCACACAATAATAAAATTCCCTTGCATGAGCGAAAAATCAGTGTAAATATCATCTAATTTGACTTTTTTTCGGCAGATGATAGAAATTGTTTAAATACTGGTTGTGTTAGGATGATAGATAAATACGTATATACGTAAAACGAGAGACTTTCCTAAATCGACGTTTCAATGTATAATTAAACATGGGGTTAAGGCATGGTTGTTTTATTAATTAACCGTGATATATTCTGACACTATTTTGGTTTATGTATACTGTTGTGTAATAAATTTATATTTTTTTAAAACCGTCACGTGTCGATCGTGTTTTAATTCATTGGCTCACTAGCTGTCACGTCTGGGTAAAGATATAAAGAAATGCCCTGTACTATACTCAGTTTAGAGATGGTGTGGACATGTCATGGATGTTATTCGTGTGCATGTGCACTGACGGAAGCACTTGGCCCAGTCTGTTTCTCTTCGCCTTGTCACACTCAGCAGAATCGGACTCACAAGAGTACCACTCCGCTGGTAATAGCTTGTGGGCGCCAAAATCTGCCATCCACAATGCACCTGGCCTTAAAAATATACACCAGAGCGTAGGTATAAATTTAGTGAAGATAGTAATGAGGTACGCACAAGTATGACCAACAAAAATTGTTTCAGGGCAATTTACACAAAACATGGGTTTTTTCCCCCTTTTGCAAGGACTTCGCGGTATAAGTAATCAATTCAAGCATACGCATGTGAAATGTAAACAGAAGGTGTTTCTATGAAATGTAACATTTTTTTTATAAATTTAACAGTTGAGACCAGAAGTCCCGTCCGTCACACTGCAAAACTGGAAGAGGTTCGTTTGAGTAGAGGTTTTTTATCTTCTTTCTAGATCAGAGGCTGGAGAGTGTAACGCCTCTGCTGTTTGAAAAATATGTACATTAAGAGATGTTTGTATTAATCTCTATAGGATAAAACCAAGAGAGATCACGTAGATGAACGAATCTAGACTGGCCCAGCTTCTGTTGACGAGGCCATCCTGACTTGACTCTCATGGTTTCGCCACACTTCGGACAGGTACTACCACCTTGCGGCAAATTTAAAACTAATTAACTCTTCTCCGACTGCATCGTAAGTGATGGAGCCGGTACTGAACGTTGAGCTTTGTCTGTTTTATTTTACACATTTTTGTAGAAAACATCATTTATAATGGCCTGGAGGGGATGGAACGAATGTGTCCATAGAACTTTGATTATTACTTCTTACTTGGAGAATTCGAAGTTTATCATGAATTATTTCTGCTATATTATATACTAGTAAATAACATTCTACAAAACAAAACGGATGAATATGTATGACTTAGAGACCAAGGTAAAATACCTTGTAAATAGCAATTTATTAAGTTAAAATCTTAAGTGCTTTGAATTATTGAAATTGAAATGATCAAATGTGCCACCATTAAACAATAGAGACCGGAGCCGTGTCAGCAACCACATTTTGGGCGCCTTGGACCAAAACTTAGCTTTCTTTAGTCGGCAGCCGACTTTCAAGTCTGGACTTAGTTTGGCAAAATGTCGGCGGCTTAAAATTGCTTCAAAGCAATTGACTTAATCTGTTAAAATAAATATTTAACTTAAAGCAAATTGAAAGGCGTAATTTATCACCTTTGCAAAGGATAATTGAGGGACCGAGCTTTATTTTAACAATTAACACAGTTGATATAAACAAAAATGTCTACATCATCAGACTTGAATGGTCATTTTGTACCATTCTCAAATTCTCTCTCCTTGTCTATGCTACAGCTGCAACACCAGAGTCGAGAGTAAGTCCTATCGCTATAGCTCAGCATAATAATCAGAGCGTACAACCGTTACACGGAGGCGCCATCTGGGTATGTTTCCAACAACAAGGCCTGCCCCCTCCCTCCTCCAACTCATGCACACAGAGCCCTATTTCGCAAAAGAAATATTTATTACTCATCCAGTACACCCGAGATATGTAGTGATTGTCCCAGTCACTTTTCATCTGCGCAATTTCGAAGTAAAACCAGAATAAAATCAGCTTTCAAATTGTAAAACATGATGGACAAAAAATTAAACTTAGATACTTTGAAGGATTATGATGGCTTAAAGTTCCTACTCTCACAGCTTTAATATGTCAACTATAAGATTTAACCTATAACAGTTTACAGCTGAAAATTTAAAATATAGTTTGCAGAACATTATTCACACCAAAAGCTCCCTCAGAAAAGTTACATAACCAGAGCAAGGTGGCCAGTTCACCTATGCAGTAAGCTGGCCTGATGTAATGGTCTTCTCAAAACAAAAAAAAGTTATTTTTTATCAACTGCTTTCAGATTTCATACTATAAAAATTTTATAATATACGTGTTCATCATATGAAAATTAAATCTGGTGTGCTTACAGGATTAAAATGTGCCTTTTTCAAAATGGGGCGAAATTTATGGCAGATATTTTACATGTAAGCTAATAATTTTAAAAATTAATTAAAATATCATGACCTAATTTCTTGTGCACATTTTATTATGAATCAAATGTCGTTATATTCGGGGGGGGGGGGCTCTCTAGCTTCAATAGTTACCATATTAAGTGCGTCAATATCTTTCCTGCTGTTCTGATCAACCTACGCAGTTCTGTTCCCTGCATGTACACAGAAAATATATTGAAGAACCTTTATGCAAACTGTAATAAAAAGGGGGTTCAGGCCATCTAGAAGTATAATTTTAATTGAAGGGATGTTTTTAATTAACTTCTCGGAAAGTGAGGTCAGAGAGTGAGGTATTTAACTGATTTCCCCCCTAACTGTATGCATAATTTCAGGTCTGAAACTCAATGGCTTTGATTTGTGCCCTGTTAAAGAATATATCCGGACGACAGATAAAAGATCATCACTACAGCTCAGACGACAGGCAGTCAGCATAACTAAATCAATGTGTAACTTGGGGGGGGGGGGGGGTAAGGAAACTGGACATGCCGATTTTCAAGGTACAATCACCCTATGTAGAGCGACTGTCAAGGGTCAGTGCTGGTGTTTTAATTAGTTAAATCAAGGAGATTACAGACTGCCTGTAATGTCCTTGGTTTAAATTCCGTAATTTATTTGGGGTAAATGCGTATCCATACAAGTACCGCTCGCTTTACCTCGATGGCGCCTGTGTGCAGAGTTTGAAACTCCCTCCTGCCAGAGGGCGATTCTGCATAGAGATGTTGAAAGGTACAAATTGTGCCCATGTTGCAGCACAACGGCGGAACTGTGCGATGGCCAAATCCACTTGCAGACAGAGGGGCTGCATTTCGTTTCTTGTTTACGTCACAGGCACAAGGCAATTATTCGGGAATTTACAAAGGAACTGACGGATTGCATCTCTACACAAATCGCGCATAGAAAAACACGCACTTAAAAATCTTTGACCGTAATATTTGATGTTACTGTGCCTACTACATCCCAGTTGTTTATCATGATCACAAGCAAAACTGAAACGTTACATCTAAATAATATATATGTTAATTTTAACATCCATCTGTACAAACATGCCTTTGACGCTTTAAGAATGACCAATAGGACGCTGGCCTTGAAGATGCTCCTTAAAGCAGGAAATTCATGTGTCTGAGACCGTAGTCAAGTCTCGAAGAGCAACTGCTAATGCCTGCAAGTCATAATTAGGCTTTCCTTTGTATGTTCTTGGAGAAAACTCTGAATAAACTTAGTTACCAATATTGAAAATTACACCATACATTATGGCCACTTGCCAGACGAGTGTGCAAAGCAAGCACTCGTAGTCTTACTTGGTTAAGAAGTCACCACAGGACCCATACAGACTTTGTGGAAAAATAATATACATGAAACTGCGATAGTAGTAACTGACCATTGTGGATAGCTACACTCCTTTAAAATATTTGATGAAAGAGACCGGAATATTAGAAGACACTAAATTAACATCAAATGTTTTGGCAACTTGAATGGATGGGAATTCTTCCGAATAACAGTACACGAAATGGGAGATTCATTCAACAACGTAAATATTTGGTTCACTGAATTTGACCGGAATTGTGCATGTTCAACTCTGGTCTAGTTTCCCTGGACGCTTAAACTGAATTCCTCAGGCACTAAACTTTTTTTTCAGAACTTTCCAAACCTTGATTTTGAATGGCTATTTTTTCACGACTTTCAAGCAATCTCTGGTTGCGTACGAACCCTAGACCACACACGCACACTTACCACTATTTCATATTGTCAACTCGGGATGATAAACAGCAACATAAACCAAACAAACTTTCTTCCAATTTTATTTTTACTTCCAATTTCACAAACACAAACCATGTCATTCAAACGTTGTGCCTTGTTCCCTGTAGGGTTTGAAAGCAAGAATGGAATTAACTGTCAGGTGTGGCACTGTGAATTTGACTGTTAAAAGTCCAGCATACAGCCTAAGACTATATAAATGATAAAACAAAAAATATAAGTGGATGCTTTAGCAGTATATCTCAGGTTACAAATTTTATGTATCAAGTTAGTTATGTAGGCATGGGGGTTTCATCATTGTAAAATACATTATTTACAGTTTTTTTCATCCTGCTTATTTACAATGATTTTTTTTCATTACCTAGACTGAGCTGAATTAAAAAATTATTGCCATGATTTTATGTCTAAACAGTGTGATACTTTTGTGCATTAAGTTTTGCAGCCGAAAATGCAGAAAGCTGGTCACATGTACCTCTCACCAACCAAATTAACAGGGATCAACCATTTCATCCTAAAGAATAAACTGATATGACTTTAATATAGCCTAGCCCCATCCTGAACTTGGGACAGTTTGTTAATGACCAGTCATGGTGTAAATCCTGAAAACCAAAAGTTCAGTCCACTCTAAACTCTTCACAGCATGGAATTTCATGTCAGCTGTCACAGCTGAAAGACTTCTTGTTCAAATAAATATCACATAATTCAGCTGTGAGTGATAGGCCCAAACATCATGTTCTCCATAACAAACCTGTCGTATTTTGTTGCATATAATTTATTGTAGATACAAACAAAAACTTCATTCCCTTATTTCAGTATACCTTACATCCTGTCTTTACCCAGCATCATTGAACATAGGCTTATTTTAATTACTGAAAGGTTATTAAAAATGAAAGAACTAAATGCTAGTACAAGGTCAAGCTCCTGTACATGTATATATGTACATGTACATCCAACCTACAACAGTTTGCTTGATGCTTACAGATGATATGCAGACTAATCGCATACTGATCATGGTGCCACCTGCCAGGCACCACATGAACTTATCTACATATTTTAACTAAGATAATGATTCGGGTGCAGCCCTTAACAGCAAACTTTTAATTAAAAGTCTAAGCAGCATTCAAAAATCCTTACATAAATATTACTTAACAAAGAGCAACCATGAGATACTTCACATATGTAGCCTCAACAGTTTTTTTCCTTCCTTGCAGAAAAATAATACAAACGTAAAAATTATCTTACAGCACAGATTAATAAGAGCCGGGGGTTGAAAAGCAGGATGGCTGGCGGTCACAGTGCCTGTTATATATAAACATACACAACTGCTAAATTCATACATTTCACACACCTTTAGTGATTCTATACATTTGACTTCTATTTTCACTAGATATGGAAATTATAAAGGTCATAGTGTGGACAAGTTTATCATATCACTGTAACAAGACAAGTATGCTTATTAATATTTGGTATAACCCCACTGGTTCAGGCACCATGCAGTGCTCCTTATTTCCATGGACAGTGTCTCTCCACTCCTGAGATGGGTATCTGGGTGACAAGACTGAACAAGGGATATGACTTTCAGGAGTTTAATTCTTGTTCACAAAGTCCTCGCCTTTCTGTATGTTGGCTTTCAGCTCAGGAAGGGCTGCTTTCACAAGATTTACTTCAAATTCAATCATTTTTCCAAGTCCAAGGTTCTTCTCTACACCATTTTTCTGCAAAACATGACAAAACAGGATATTAACTTCCAAATGACCACTGACAAACTCTTTATTCAATACATAACCACACAATCATATTTAATAAATTTTCGAAATGCCTTCTATGACTTGACTGTTGCTGATCCATAATGGATGCACCATCACCAGTCCTCACACTCTGGGTCTCAAGAAAAGATAATTAACCAAATTCATTACATTCAAATCAAGCTGTAAAACAACATTACCTCTGCTTCTTTATTAAAGCGAACACTGCCTGTGTGAACAATTGTTCAGGCAATCTTTTCATACCTGATAAATGCCTGATTGTCCATGAGATGTTGATTGGGCAAAAACATCACCTGGTAACATATTTAATCTCTTTAATCAATACGTTTTTTATTTCATTCATTATTGAAACAGGTATGTTGTGACTTATATGGTTTACACAAGTTGCTTGTGGGGTTTCCTTGCAGCTATCACTAGACCTAGGCCAGATACAGAATCAGGGTGCTGCTTTTAAGGGATGTTGCGAGTATAAGAACCTTGAAGGGGCCTTTCAAACTCAGGGGTGCGGCTGTAAACAGAGGTGCCACCATAAAAATGGGGAACTACAGTACTTTCAAACAAAATTCCATCAGGACTCTCTATTTTATACAAAGATTTTGATTATAGTCTCATAGTGGCAAATAGTGATATGTACATGCATCAGTGGCTTACAAATGGCCCAAAAAACTTACCCCTAGAAGTAAAGGTGTAGCAAAGTATTTGGCCTCTGTCTCATCAGAACGGACGAACGCACACTCGACGATACCTTCCTCACCATTCAAGGCTTCCAACACAGAGTTAGTGAACTTGGCTCCAGCAAATGCCATGGAAAGTGTTGCTGATCCCTGAATAAAGAGGGGTCTTTATATACCTGGACATCACATACTTCTAATACTCTGGTAACATAAGTGTGATCAAATTAAAACTGTGGAGGTAAAATTTGCACTGAATGTACAGACTGTGATTGTGGCAGATCCTTACTTACACTGATATCTCATTAAAATCCATCTGATCTATATGCCTGATAAAAATCAAACTGAAGGCCTGGTATTTGTGGGAGTGCAAATGGTCAAATATCCTTTCCATTACCTGCCCATACAATAATCTAAGTAAAGCTATGTACATATGCATTTATTTTCCTTCAAGTAATTAAGGCATGAAAGTGGACCCAAGAGACATTTCATAAAACTGGGTGAGGTCCAGCTGGTTTAAGGTTCTGCATTTGTAAGAATATAGTATAATGAATCTTATATTCTGAAAAATTCTTATGTCCCACACCAGTACTCAGAAATAATAAAACATGTCTGACACCTGTACTAAGGCATAAATAAACATATCTGACACTTAGATAAAAAAAACTTGTAAATATAAAAGGTTTTCAGAAATCCATGGCACTCTTTCCACTTATGTCAGGTGTTCTACAAATACAATAAGCTCTGCTCCAAAGATAAAAGCACGCTTCTTTCTAGGTTATCATAGATAAGAGTAAGTACTCACGGCACCAGCTTTAGCTTCTACGACCTCTGTGCCGGCATTCTGTATCCTTACACTCAAAGCCTCACGCTCCTCCTGTACACAACAGAAAATATTCACTGAACTTTAAATTCAATGCAACATACTTTAAATACACAGTAAAACACTGAAGAAGGATAAAATAAGATGACGATATTATATCAACATTTTCATTTTTAATGAAAGATTAATGAACATAAAAACAGTGTATGCACAAAAAATAAGAAGCCACACACTGATCAAACTATGTTGTTCATGTATAAAACAAGAATATTATTGTAAATAATAAACTATCTTAAAAAATAAACTAAGATTTATTCAGGACATTGGAGAAGTTGGTGGCAAAACAAATCGGATCCTTATAATTTTATCAATCCAGATTTCATGATCACTTTCAACATGATTCAATTTCAGCAAACTGAAAATCATATGAGCAAAGAGTATCTAATCAGTGTGGTAGCCAGACTAGTTTGCAGTTTTGTTTTACAATTTCATCTAATGGTTATTGGAGACTGTTGATTGCTACTGAACATAAAGTAATATACTGAACTTTTAAAGTAGTTGTCAATTCATATCTGGACACACAGAAAGCTGAGAATTGTTAATACAACAAAACTCAGCTAAGTAAATGCTCAGAAAAAACTGGGAACATGAAATATCAGAACTGGAATATATAATATTGGCAAGATCACAAAACAAGCAAGTGGATAACTTATGATCAGAAAAACAAAATAAGAAGAGTCACTACATCCCATCTGAAATTATAGGACAGTTAAAAAGATTGAGTAAGATGCCTCAGATTTGGAATATGGTGGTAACAAATGAAGTTAGTTGTTAACAAATGGATTAATCCTCACTCACAGCTGAAACCATACAGTTTAAATGCTTCATGTTACAGCACTATTATTTTAATAATACAATTATAACATACTGCTCATTTGAACAATAATACAATGCACCATCATATTTGACATAAAGACAAATCATGGCATGGTTCCTTCTCCAAGCAATATGATGTTATTTGGCTCACTGTCCAAGCAGTCAGTTTATATGCATATGGAATGGTCATTTTTATGACAAAACTAATATTCTTGATGATGAACATACTAGTATATATGTTCTTTATAATGAAAAGATGTCTGCTGTATTTTCTGAAGAGTAAACTCACACACACACATGTATATAACATATAGCTGTGGCCTTTTGTGGCAAAGGTGAAAAAACAAGTTTAAATTCAAATACATGTTCAGCCTTAAAATGCATTATATTTTTGCTGATAATATTTTTTTTTCAAGTCTGACACAAAAATTACAAAAAATAATCCTAGCATACTTTTTGGTACATAGTGTGACATCATACCTGTGGGAAGGACACTGGAGGTGTGGCTTGTGAGATGAGGGGAACAATAGTCACCCCGGAGTGACCACCCACTACTGGCACATTGACTTGATTCACATCCAAGTTCTGAAGAATATAACATGCTATATACAAAGACCCAATCACAAAGTATATCATTTGAGAACCTTCAACTTTCATTTATTACTGAGTTACACAGGAGATCATATATTTACAATGGCCACATTAAGAAGGTAAAATTTAAATAAAATGTAACAGAGACAGTTTGGTTCCTGGAATGACAGAGGAAAATGAGCATTTTCTCATATTTGTTAATGGCAAACAATGTAATTTAACAGATTACTGAAGTAATTAACCATTTTAATTATATGATGAACTCAAATCAGTAAAACGATGTTTCACTAGATTTCAACCCAAATAACCTGACTGTAGTTTTTTTTTATGAGGAAATAGTAGCTAAAGACATGACAAGTTTAATGGCTGGAAAAAAAATGAAAAACTCTTTTGAGAAACTATTTGAAGTTTCGTCTATTTTTGTTAAATTAAAAGAAAAACACATTTACACAGGCATATCACTATACGATTTTAGTTCTCTTCAGGTTTACAAACTGTTACATGATTAATCATACCCGACACAAATATAATACCACTGGTTGTGGTACACTAAATATAACATGCTTGTAAGTTATACTACTAGTTTGACTGGAAAGATTCATCAAATGAACATATATATATATATATATACCTTTGCCTCTGCAATGAATGTGTTTGCCCTGACCACATCAAGGGCAGTAACCCCAAAGATTCTGTGAGGATCATATACACCATGCTTCTTATACACCTCACTTGCGATGGGGACTGTTGAATTTACCTGCAACAGGGATATGATACATGGTACAGGTATGAAGAAGACAAATGATGATTAACAGGCACAAATAACAGTGCTTTATAATATACTGGTACTAAACAGACACTACATGAAATTACTCATGGGAACCATATCATTTTGGGAGACGGAAATCCTTCCAGTACATCAACATTATTTAAAGTGTGGATACTTTATTTCAAACTTCAAAAGTTTTATGATGTTTTAAAACTGCTGCATTGAGGCCTTTGTCTGGAGGATGCCTCTATGACATTATTTTCATATATTCCATTGTTATTTTTCATAGCCCTAATAATAGCCTTACTAGAACAATTGTGTGTTACATAGTTTTGAATATAAAAACTAGACCATGGATCAAATCATGCCAAGCTGCTGTGATACAAAGGCATCAAAACAGGAAAATGACTACAAGATAATGACTACAAAGGCCTTTTGTGTGGCTTCCTGATGACAGACTTCTATGCAGACAAATCATCATCTCTAAATAAATATATTGTGACAAAAAAACATCACTTAAACCATAACTGGGTGAGTCCTGATATTTAGCATGAACCATGATGCATTCTATCATAATAACAAAGTGGCACAATCCTGTCTACCTTATCAGGACAGAAGACACAGACACCACCATGGGCATTTGGGAACATTCCATGACCTAAACAGATTGATCTTTATTTATCTGGCTGATGTGCATGATAAATGAAACAAATTGACCATACAGAGGTTATCTATTACACATTCCTTGGCTGACTGAAAACAAATATTAGTGATCACTTAACTATCATGTGAAACAACTCCAACAGTTATCCAATAACTGACATATTATAAATATCACTGGACAAATATTGGTGCACTTTGATAATACTGATCAATTTTACATCAATTTTGTCACAATTTGATAAGCTAGACAGGTGTCTCAGCAAAAGGAAAAAAACGGGCATGACTTGAAGAAAACACATCTTAGTCTGTGCCAAGTAATATCTCAGTCATGAATAGATCAACAGTATAAAGAAGCAATAACAGTATATTTCAGGATAATTATGATCATGTGACCCAGGCAAGTACAATGTCCATGTGAACATGGGCAATAAAACATGTCATGCAGAGGAAAAAAAATCTATAATTAATATTCAAATATGAAACTAAGTATATGCACCAAAAGGTATTTCACACAGTGTGTATGATCATATACATTTGTCATATGGTGATATTATGCATTTCACAGATGCAATTATTACTCATAATTAGGACTCCTGTACAGCCTTCATCTTTTTGGCAAACAATAAGATCACTAGATCCATGTTTAATTACTTACATTTCAGTGTGTGATATAAAATTCCATCTACTAAGCAAACTTGATACAATGATTTAGTATTGACCCTGTATTAAGATGCAAGCATATGGTATAGTGAAAAGCTGGAAGATAATTAATTAATATTGAAGAATCAATAAATAGTATAAATCACAGCTTTGTGTATGTTGGGGGAAGGGGGTGGTTTTCATCAGGGCTGGCTGTCAGGAATGATTCTAATTTTATAAGCAGAGGGCTACGTGACTGATAATATACATAATTAGAGCCTAGAGACATCAATATGCAAGGATAGACTTAGCACTGGTGGCTTTATTGCATGGTGATCTTGAATACTTGCACATGAAGTTTATGGTGAAAATCAAAGGCTGTGTTGACATAATACAGGTTTTCAAACAGTGAATAAATACAGAAAGCCAAAACAGATATTTGTGACATGAAGTACCCCATTTACAAATGTGATGATATTCTGCTGAAATAAACATCCTTTCCCATCTACCCTTTAAGGAGATGCAAGTGACAATAGATGATTCCCACCTCACTGCAGCAATTCTGCCTGAGATGATGAACACCGAATATTCAGGTGCATTACATTGTCAAGAAAGATCATATTTTGCAATAGCAGGATTTTTTCTGAGTCATAATTTGACAATGGAGGTTAATGTAAATTTGATGAATCACACACAAGGGATGAAAAGCAGGCATAAAATATGTCATAAATATATATGCTGACTTAGTGCAATAAAGTTTTTTTTCATTTCCTTGTTATTAAGATAAACATACAAATGGCTTTGTTAGAATAATTTCTATTAAAATAAATTAATATGTGGTTGTACACAAAACTGACAATGGAAGTATAATACTTCAATAATATCACAACATATAGGTGGTCAGTTGGACTACAGACACCAGCCAGAGTACTTTATATGTAAAAGAAACCCTCTATATCCGAGACCACAGAAATAAATATTCCACCTGATCTTAATTTAGAGCCTCTCGTTTCTATTTAATTATTTCATAATGCTGGCTCTCCAGACCAGCACCCAACAAAAGACCATCATGTGTAATCCACAAACTAATGCCAAAGGTGTACTGCACTCATAACAGAAACTCAACATGACAAAATGAACACAAATAAACGAGGTACCTACGGGGTTAGAGATGATGCAGAGCATGGCCTGAGGGCAGTATCTGGCACAGGCATCGCAGAGATCACGGACAATAGAAGCGTTGGTGTTGAATAAATCATCCCTCGTCATTCCTGTAAGAAACAAGGGTACCCTAGGGTCATATCACTCAGCTGAATTTTTAAAAATCTTAGCAAGTGCAAAATATACTTATTTCTTTTGGTTTTTCATTTATATTAGCATTTGATAAGCTAAGAAGAAATGGCCCTGCTTAAATGAAACCCTGTAAATTATAGAATAATGGACATGAGCCAAAGTATAATAATAAACATTTATTTATTAACTGAAATAAAATACTGTAAAAAATTCAAATGAGCATAAACAAAATTTAATAGGCATATTAAAACAAGCCAATTAGGTATAAACCACATTTGCACTGTGTAACATTAATTTAACATTGAAATATAAGATTCATCCTGTTTATTAGTCCCGTGTATTGACGGGGTGGACAGGCGCAGGGGAAGGGGGGAGGGGGGGGTCGGGAGGAGTCTCTGTGGTTGCTGCTTGTTGCTAAAAAATATGTAAAATATAACACTCATCTTGTTTATTGTACAGGTCTGCCATCAGAATGGGGCAGAGGGAGGGAAAGGAGAGAGAGAGGGAGAGAGAGTTCTAGAAAGGCTCTGTGATAGTTACTGCAGACAGCCTGACCCAGCTCACCTAGACATAGGGAGCTAGCCAGGAGTAAAGTGATTACATAATGATGGGGAGCTGAAAGCAAACTCTAGCACACTGCATACCACTGGCTTGATGTAAACAATACTTGACATGGTGCCTGAAAACTTGAATAAAATCTACAGTTTTTGATCAATTTGTTTCAAATTTCAGATTTTAACAAATAAAATACTTTTGTAAACATGATGTGAAAATTAAATCCACAGCAATTACAGGAAAAGAACATGCCATGGTCAAATTTGGGCAAAATTTAAGGAACTGATTTTATATTTATGCCAATAACTTATAAAATTTGCAAAATTCAGATCTTATTTGGGAATTCAATTGAATCTTGATTTAATGAGGTTATATCCCTGAAAAAAATCTCTAGCTACAGCAAATTATCATTAAAAGCAGGCAAATATATTTCCTGATTTTTAATACAAAATGTATGATGTTCGGCCCATAACTTCAAGAAACTAGAATATAGGTAGTCGACAAGCGACTACGTGTCTTGTCGACTACGTGTATCCGCCAAAATCAGAGTAGGACGGGTGAAGTGAGGCATGGATTGAGTGGCAAGGGGAAATAAAGTTACATGTGTTACATATTAGAATGGATGTATGCCACGTAAACATGATTGTAGGTGGCGCCACCTGTTATTTGAACGAGAAACTATCCAAGATGCACATGCAAAATTTCAGATGGAAAAGTCAAACCACTGCAGAGATATGACTGATGTTATCCCACAGCAGACAAACAGATGGACGCTGTGCAAAAATGGCTGCAGGTGGTGCCACTATTTTTGTGTATGTTATAAAGCTATCAAAGGGCTACATTTATGTAAAAAAGTTTTCCTGATTGGTCAAACGAGTCAGGAGATATAAGCATTAATGTCTACAGCGTGAACGTGAATGAAGCTGGCGCCACCTGTCATAAAATCAAGAAAGCTATCCAGGATGTATACACATTCCGAATTACAAGTTATTTGGTCAAACCACTGCAGAGATATGAGTGATTTTAACCCAAGGCAGACAAACAGATGGACACTGTGCAAAAATGGCTGCAGGTGGTGCCACCATTTTTGGGTACATTATAAAGCTATCCAAGGGCTACATCTGTGTAAATTTTATTTCCTGATTGGTCAAACTGTTCTCGAGATATGAGCTTGGATGTCTGCAGCGTGAACCTGAATGTAGGTGGCGCCACCTGTCATTAAATCAACAAGTGACCCATGGGTCATGACGCTCAGCTGACTTGGAAAAGATTCGCAAAAGGAAATTTTATCATCTGAATGGTAGTATATACCCATTCAACTGAAGCATCAAACAGATAAACCAACAGGCCAAGATTGTGTCTGTATTTATATATCTCAAAAATAGAGAAGACATGCGTAAACTTACAGGTGGCTCCACAAGTCAGCAGAAACTAATAAAAACACATGACAAATATCAATGCAAAGAATCATGGTGATCTCTTCATTAGTTGTTTAGATACTTCAGCTTTTGTATAAAATTTTCCATTATTCTGAGGGATACTTCTGAGTCCTATAGCTTTAAGGATATGGGTAACAGAGACCTAATTTCAGGTTTCCACAGACTCTTTTCATGGGTCTCCTTGCATGACAAGAATGAAGATTTTAGGTCCAGTCTTTACGACTTGTACCCTGTTAACAGATGTTCATATTTTTAAAGGTCTCAAAAATAAAGAAAACTGATGAAACATCTCATGATCAATACGTATGCCAAAAACCATGACCATCAGTGATGTAGTTAATGAGATATTGAAGTTTTTGTATGAAATTTTTGACTATTCTGGGGGGTACTTTGGGGCCCCATAGCTTAAAGAATATTGGTAACAGAGACCTAATTTCTGGTTTCCATGGAGACTTTTCATAGGTCTCTCAAAATCTCAAGAATGAAGATTCTAGGTTCAGTTGTTATGATATGTGCCCTGTAAACAGATTTTCACATTTTTAAAGGTCTCAAAAATAGAGAAAACAATTCTTAAAAACTGTAAAAATACAGGTGGCTTCACCAGTCTGCAGAAACTGATGAAACATCTCATGAATAATATGTATGCCAAAAATCATGACCATCAGTGATGTAGTTAATGAGATATTGAAGTTTTTGTAGGAAATTTTTCACTATTCTGGGGGGTACTTTGGGGCCCCATAGCTCGAAGGATATGGGTAACAGAGACCTAATTTCTGGTTTCCATGGAGACTTTTATAGGTCTCTCAGAATGTCAAGAATGAAGATTTTAGGTCCAGTCTTTACGATTTGTACCCTGTTAACAGATGTTCATATTTTTAAAGGTCTCAAAAATAAAGAAAAAAAATTCGTAAAAAATCAAAGAATACAGGTGGCGCCACCAGTCTGTAGAAACTGATGAAACATCACATTATTAATATGTATGCCAAAAATCATGACCATCAGTGATGTAGTTAATGAGATATTGAAGTTTTTGTAGGAAATTTTTGACTATTCTGGGGGGGGGGGGGGGTACTTTGGGGCCCCATAGCTTGAAGGATATGGGTAACAGAGACCTAATTCCAGGTTTCCAAGGAGATTTTTCATGGACCTCTCAGAATGTCAAGTTACAAGTTTCTAGGTCCAGCGGTTAAGATTTGTGCCAGATTAACGGACGGACGGACAGACAGACAGACAGATGGACAGACTACGGACAAAGAGTGATCGCTATAGCTCAGCATGACCGAAAGTCAGCTGAGCTAAAAAAGCAATCTAGGATGTATACGCATGCCCAATTTCAGGTGAATAAGTCAAACCACTGCAGAGATATGAGTGATTTTAACCCAAGGCAGATGAACAGATGGACACTGTGCAAACATGGTTGCAGGTGGCGCCACCATTTTTTGTGTATGTTATAAAGCTATCCAAGGGCTACATTTGTGTAAAATTGTTTTCCTGATCGATCAAACTGTTCTCGAGATATGTGGGTTTATGTGTGGAAACAGACGCTCAAATGGACGCTTGGCAGAGAGGAAAGGTCAGAGGTCAAGGCCAATTGGTTAGGCACCAGTTCACATGTGACCCGATAATTGGTGTAAGTTTTGGAAAAATCCGTCCAGTAGTCTCAGAGGAGTTCTCAGGAAACGAACACGGTGGCAGCGGCGGAACCCGGTCAAAAACATAGTATCCACAAAACTTCGTTTTGGCGGATACAATTACGCAACACTGACCTAATTTCTGGTATGTAGATAGGAAATGTATAGAGGAATTTTTAAATACGATCAAAAACATGTCAGTGGTTTTGATATTAGACAGTCCTGAAGTGTAACAATGGGTTTTTAATGGCAAATTGTGGTTTTTCCTTAATACTAAGTATCTCAAAGGAATACACAAGTCCTAGTGACCCAATTTCGGTATGATAGGAGATTTTGGGGACATCAAACGGTATGCCAAATTTCGGATTCATAGGTCCAAAACAGGTTTCAAAACATGCCCTGTTAACCAACAGACGCCCGGATGACTGGACAGACAATGGACAAAGGACCATTACTATAGTATAGCTCAGATGATTACAGTCAGCTGAGCTAACAGGCATGCTTATCTCTGTGAAACAAAGCCATCCTCATTGATTCTTTTACAGATTTAACAACCATTTTTCTGTTTCATTTGAACATAGCAAAAAAATGTGGCAGTTTATCATAGAAACAGTATCTCAACTACTAAAATGATGTGAATTACCCTTCCACAGCACCAGGTATTACAAAGTATCAATTTTCAGTTGCTTATGGTGATCATATACTGAAATAGCACCTTTCCTACAGATTCTGGAAATGAAGCTGTTAAGATAATGTTAAAGAGTACGAAGAATTTCTTAAATGTATCAAATAGCTTAAATCATTAGAAATGAATATACATGTCAAGGCTCACATCCTGATCTGGACCAATAGCTGACTGCTCAAATGCTGACCAGGTATGTTTGACTGAAATCTGATTGGGATTTGGTCTGGATCAGTTACTGAATGGTCCAGATCAAATTCTGATCAGTCCAAACCCCAAATCCAACCTGGTCAAGCCCAAATCCTGATTCAGAATGGGAGCACAGGGACAAAATACTTAATGCCTTCAGCATAAATCTTAAAAAATTAAGGAAAGTTTCACATGGGTTCAGGCTGCTAATAAACTCAATTCTGTACTTTATCACATTATAATTTTATTTTTGCCATGTAAAACTGTCAAACAGTCATCTGAACAAATGAATATATTCGGTGAACAGGTTTAGTCAGACAGATATCCCGCATGAAATATTAATTAATGGAACAAAAGAAAACTGTTGCCTTGCATGGTACAACAGAACCTTAAAATCTAACTGAAAACTGTTAAACATGATAACTGATGATCAGACGGGGACTCATTCTCTTTGCTTTTAACTGAAGATTATGATTTAGGCTTGACGGAGTCCTGATCAGGATCTGGTCTGCACAAATCAGGATCTGGGACTTGACATATACACACATATATTAATATATAATCAAACCAAAAACTATGTGGATGTTACCTGGCTTCCTGGGCACTCCTGCAGGGATTACAACAACATCACTGTTTTCTACACAGTCCTTAAGCTGCTCATTTCCAAGATGGCCTGTGACACGGGCCCTTGTTGAGCAGTGGCTGAGGTCAGCCGCTACACCTGGGGTGTGGGCTATGTCAAACAGTGCTAGATGTGTGATACGGGGGTTCTGTTTCAGGAGTAATGACATGGGCTGTCCAATTCCACCACTGGCACCAAGCACTGCCACTTTAGCATTTTTCTGTAAACATAAAGATGAAATTTTTAAGGTTAATAATAAACAGGAAACCAATACATCACATAGTTAAGCAGGAGGAAAACTCTGCTCAGTGTCTACCCTTTACAATACAAATGAAGTTGAAGCAACAGGTAATTATAGCTTAAAGATTTTTAGATGATCCATAAAGTAATATTTACTGGTGTTTATAAACATAAATATATAAATATATGGCTGGATGAGCTAAAATCAAGTGAGGACCAAGAAATATGTGGGAAGGAACTGAGAGGAACCAAATAAAACCTTCATAGAAACATCACACCAATCACCTTATGACATATATATATATAAGTCTGTAAATGAGGCAGGCAAATCAAAGTCAATAGCCATGCATTTATACCATTATATCAAAATGAGCCTTGTTTTATTACTTATCATATGAAGTCAGTGTAAGCTAAGTGAAAAATACTGTCAGTAATATACCTGACAATAAGAGAAATGGACATTAAATGGTTAAGCTGTGGTCCAAGCCCAATTCTGTTCAGACTAGGTGAACAGGCATCCTTCAGGACTTGAGAAAATCAGTTTGGCAGGACTCAACTATTCCCAAAAGCTTTCATCATGTGTTACCAGACTTTAAGCTGAGGCCTACAGACAGGTTCTATTTATAACACTCTACACTCAAGATGTGCATCCTTTTATTAGAATCAATCAATACTCAAGTTAGAATACTTGACCATTGTATAAGGGGTCAAAGGAATTCACTAAAGCAGGAAATTGCTAGCACCAAATTCTTAATGCAATAAAGACCAAGATGATGAGACCACACAGCAAGGAAGATTCACTATTTTTTTCCTAACAGCCATGCCTTTTGAGGAGATGGTAGAGATGTCCAGATTTATGGAGAAAAAAGTGACCTGCAGACATGAAAAGTCAAAAAGAATAACATACAACTTTAATTAGGTTGCAGAATGTATTAACCACCAATCAGAAAGTTAATATGTGAGAGGAGCAGGCCTAGGGAATAACAAGATAACAGATGATCCTGATGTGAAATCACTTCCTGGTGGTAGGGACTGTCATATCATTACCACCTGACCAGCAACCTTAGGAAATCTTATATGTACATACATGTATGTGTGTGTGTGAATATATATATATATATATATATATATATATATATATATATATATATATATATATATATATATATATATATATAAAGACACCACTGATAGGTATGTTTAATTCTCACTACAAGTCGAGAATGATCTTTTAAAGAGTATGTCACTGTGTGCCAGTTTGGCTACTTCCTGCAAAACCAGATAATTATAATTTATATCCCAGGTCTATTCCCTTGCTAACCAACCTAGGTTAGACACATTCTTATGCCACTAGTTCCTCCCTGTGAGACCTGCTGTGCTTATCACAAATCTTGTTATCTCCAGTTCTAGAATGAAATAACCATATATGTTATAGCCCTATCAAGGGCAAGACCAAGCCATTATGCTAAGGGATATTTATCTTTTTGTTTCTTTTTGCAATATTTATTTTAGCCGTGGCTGCATTGTATTTTCTCCTTGTAATAGGTAAGTATCAATTTAAAAGCAAAAGGAATGCCCTGAATACATATTCATCTTTATCTGCTAAGTATTCATCTGTACTGTAACTGGCAAACTTGACATATTGCCAACGTGTGCACATTTATTACAATTTTGTGATATATGATCTTAAGCCATGCTCAATTGCCTGAAGTTAACATAAAACTCCCAACATGTTTCACTTTACTGCTACTACTGTACCAATGCACTAGCACAACAGCATTTTTTTTTTTTTTTTACATCAGTCAGTACAAGTTGTCATGGTTCCTTATTTCAGGAGGGAATACAATATCCTGTCCCAGTCTTTGTAAAGTTGATGGGCTGACTTTTATTGGCAAGTCACAGGCATTCAATCTTCACTTTTAAATTTATAACCATGTCTTTATCTATCAACATGATATTATCACACTCACTATGACTACCTAGGCAATATTTCTTTTTTATTCGCTGATTATGGGAAACAGCACTTCTAAACTGATAAGATATATTTAAATGTTTTCAAGGTATATTTTAATGCATGTTTACATGTGATTCATAATCATATATACAAAGTATTATGGACATTCTTATCTATATTTTGTGTGACTAACTAACACATATTTTACACTGTCCGTTCCCGTGTAATTGGTTCACAATCCTATTTGTCTGAACAACCACCTGTAAAATGTGGGCAACTAGCTATTAGCGCCACGGGATATCAGTCCCTTTCAAAATTCTGTTATATTAACTATAGAGGAAACCCTGTGAAATATGATCATCTGGCTATTACACATTACGGGCAAATTTTTCTTACTAAAGTGATATATTACTAATAAATTGACCTGACTTATGCGGGCACTCTTTGCGCTACTTCTTGACCAGTGCTGACCGGTCAGTTGACTGCTCATGCCTGAAGTCACTGTCACTTGTATGGGTTCACTGTTTCATTTATTGGTGTGTGCATGTTACCAACACAGGATCATGGTATTGGCGGCCCCTGGGCCGACCCTGGACATGTTGCCCCAGCTGGGCCATGGGACTGGCTCACACAACCTGCTTATTCACATGAATAAAGGTCCCCAGAAATTAATCTTTGAAGTTTGATCTTTGTCCCTGTGGTTTGTGTTTAATCTATTCAGTGCATGAAGGGTTTATTACAAAGAGTGAATGGCTCATGATGTTCTTAAGAAACATGTGACATTAATAACCAGTGAAGTCATTTTGATTTGTTCACATTAGCCTCATCAGAAAAACTTTTATAAATATGAGTTCGAAGCGTACCTTATCAGAACGCGTTTAGCAAATGACTTGTTCACATATAACCCTCTATAATTATATTCAATTTGTCTTTTGTAAATTTTACTGTATTGCCAGCCATTGTTGTCATTCTGACAATTTTGGTACAATGTCACCCAAGACCATGCCCGCACGCCCGACTCGACGTGAATTAGAACTTAAAGCTCATTCAGTTGGCTGAGCGTCAAGGGACAAGTCAGCGCAAGCTTAAAATAACACTATATATAATCAACTGTAATTCATTTCATTCATACATCAGCACATAAAATTAAACATATACATGTGTAAGTACATTTAATAAAAAAAGATGTTTTGCTTTGACAAAAAATGCATGTTCCCTAACTGATGGTCAAAAAGGTGGTCTAATATGCATACTATCATCATACAAATGTCATTTAGGTTTGTGCAGTCACTAAATTATCAGAATCTGTCTAATAAGACCACCTGTCTATTACGACCATTTGAGCCTAGAGAGAGGCTTTAGGTGGTCACATTAGACAGAATCGACTGTATTCCTTGTCATCAACCCTTGGTAGAGTAAGTTAAAATTCATGTCTGACAAAAATGGCCAATATGCTATCAAAAAGTCCAGTGACAAAAAGGTAGACAAACATTTCAAGAGTTGGTAAGACATTAAGGATAACCTTTTCTGAAACACAGTGTCCATCATTGTTTATTTCAACCTTTTATTTCTATTCTTATTCAAAGCATACTGTAAATTATTCACAACAACATTTAGTTTATCTGTAGTAGCAAACAATTTGAGTGTTAATTACCTCAGACCAAGCTGATATATTTTCATAAATAATCTCAAATATAATGATCAAATAGTGGAACCAATTTAAATAGATTATAAAAATTACAGGAACGATATTTGAGTGGTGTTTCAATTACATGCTTGGAATTTATTTGTTTCCTGTATAGCTAGTTCAAAACAACAATGCACATGTCACAAATATGTGCCATGTTTAATTATTACACATTGTGTGACAAATAAATAATCAGTTTCACATTCATTGTGTACGAAATTGATAGATGAAGTACTGAGATCACACAAAGCCACATTACTCCATTATCCAAACAAAGTTTCACTTGAGGTTCACACAAAGGAACCTCATCTTTTACACCCCATCTACTGACAGAGCTCTTCATCTTATCTAGTTTGTTATCAGTGAATAAAGGACAATGAGCAACTGTTCTCACCACCAGTAATTCAGAGTGGGACAAATCTGGCACATATATATGACACTTGCGCATGGGCACTCTGTTTTTACCTGACTGCCTTACTAAATCTACAGACAGAGCCTGGGCACTCTGTTATTAGCGTACCTGATTGCCTTAATAAACCTAAGGACATAAAGAGCCTGGGCAGTCTGTGATTTCCTGATTGTCTTAATAAATCCAATAGTAGAATCTGGGCATTCCGTTATAGGGGATTCCTTTAATAAATGTGACAATCCAGACAGGATTTGATTACAAATGTCCACATCACGAAGCCCATCTTTCTCAGATCAAGGATTTTATAACAGATCAAGGCCCAACTCTATGAAGCTCTGCCAGCAATCGCATGTCAGTCGTGTGCTAATTGCAATATAGACATGAGAAGCCCATTAATCCTATTGTGTGCCCATTGTACCGCAGTGTCAGGTGCAGCCGCGGCACGTTCTTTGATATAGTGAGCTGTTGGATCTTTCTGACAAAGTACACTGAAGCTCTTCAGGCCAAGATCCAGTAACTAAGCATTGAACTGCTGGAATAACATAGACCAGAAATATGAAATCACAGATTGTTTGTTTTGTTAAGAATTAAGCACAACAGGTATATTTAGACTTAGAGAGGTTTCATGTTGAGGAATCACTGGAGCTATTTTGGGAGAGATGCAGCCACTCTGCACTGACATCTGATGTGATACATGACGGACCACTGGGAAGTGTAAACCTGATTTTCCTTGAATAGTTTAGGATTTCTTTCAGTTCACATCAGTCTACACACATCTGACTCATATTAATAATTAGCTTTGTTTCACACTATTATGTGGATAACAAAATGTTAAATGTTGCCGATGCTCAGATGACTTCACTTTCACTGAAAACTGTTAGCCCTCACCTGCTGTGTCACTGATGGCGTTATTCTTGTATTATTGCCCATGTTTACCGCTGCTTAGCAATAGCTCAGGCGTCTTTAGCAATGATGGATTCTCACACGTTTGCACGCTACAGGATGTTTAAATGCAAATATACTGTTTTAATAATTACATTAGACTCAAGATTTATCTGAGGAGAAACTTACGTGTTAGTTCATGCATGGGGTCTGCATAACTATTTGGTCGTTCTGAACTCAAGCCGAAGGGGGGATACACGCGCTGTATCATTTAGTGATTTAGTGCTGGGCTTATCAGCAGCATCTATCTGTGGCTTTGAGCAGTGAGTTTTATGAACCCTGTCAGCAACATTCCACACGGCCAGACTCAAAGCTGGGACTCATATGTTATAAACTCCTTGCTCAGATGTAAATAACTAAAGATCATACTGACTGAAAATGCTGCTACTGTCATACATTTAAACACAGTTACAGATTTGCAAAGAACCACCAAAAATAAAACATTTCCAGAGGTAACTGACAGACAAGGATTTCTGAAATCTGCAAGTTTATTCTAGCAAAAGACCCTGTAAAAATTGAGCAGTGTAAATGAAAGCCACTGACCTTGGGATAAAAGTTGTAATGCCAGGCCAGGATGAATTACCAGTAATATTTTTGTAAAAAAATAGGAATAAGCTGAACATAAATTCTGTCCCAGACAGCAATATATGCCACTACATCACCTAATTGTATAAATGACAGCATAATCGTCATATAATTCTTCTGTGGCTCCTGTTACATGTGACAATACATGTGTGTAACATCATTCCATAAGGATACACAAAATTGGCACTATTCTGTTGTGTGAAGGCCATTTACCTATCAATCTTAAAATTCAAAACACATGAGGAGTTGTGTGAAAAAGTTTTAAAGAGCTGATCTGCATTACACCAGCTATAACACCTGAACCTGACAAGTTAGAACAAAATCACACTACTCATGAGATAAGTAATAACAGCTGTGATATTCAACAAGAGCTGTGGTCTCATGTTACACTTTCAGCAAACTATTTTACTGAATAAACTGTTAATAATCCCTGACCAT
This sequence comes from Sipunculus nudus, assembly GCA_026874595.1. Classification (NCBI taxonomy): domain Eukaryota; kingdom Metazoa; phylum Annelida; class Sipuncula; order Golfingiida; family Sipunculidae; genus Sipunculus; species Sipunculus nudus. The sequence continues at coordinate 53,988,932 of CM049312.1, forward strand.
AGGGTACTGACATCTCTAGATAATACATAAGTCTTACACCTCCTTGTATTCACAACTAGCTGAGGAAAGCTTTAACAAAAAAGTCCAGGTATACTAAGTTGACAAAGGGAGGTTTTAGGTTTGATTAGAATACCAACTAAAAACCAAGCATACACTACAGCCAGTTGTGTCAACCCAGGGGACAGACATGGGGACACTCTGTACGGCAATGTACCCAGGCATAAAGATGAAGTATGTTCTGAGCCACTTCTCTTGCAGAACTCTTAAATGTGTTCATCTGCATGACGTACATGGTCTGTAAAAATACACTGTATGTCGGGTTCAGTATGCACCACTGCACAGGTGACTCTTCTCAGATATAACTGGGTACTAATGAAAGTCAAAGACATGAGCACTGCAATGGAGCAAAATAAAATATGGAATACATGGAATAAATTTTTCACTGTTAGGGCATAACTTGATGGTTGGCAGCATGAGGATAAACCGATACACATATGATAAACTTGTGTCTAACCTACAGGATAATCTCAAAATTATAATCAATAATGGGACCTCAATAAAGTGGGAGCATTTTCAAAGTGGTCATCTTATTAGGTCTTATATAAAGAGATAAAAGAATTCGGAATGTGTCAGTGAACATGTGGTTGTTATTTTGAGATAATCGCTTAACAGGTGGCTGTTTTGAGAGGTTTTACAGTATAGGTATAACTATATTAATAAGCCACAATCCTGCCTGTGTATGAGTTCTAAAGTTTAAACAAGCAGCCCATGGGCTATGACGTTAATCTGAACATGGCACACCATTACAGGCCATAACACAAAAAATGTCACATTGACTTAATTATGGGTTTGCAAGCAGATTTTACCAAAAATTGGTGATTGAACATCCCAGGTCTAATGCTGATGATTCCTGTGCCCTTCTAAGCATAACACAGGCAGCTGTAGCCTGTCATTCCCAACAAGGGTATTACAATGTACATTCACTCAGAATCTATCCAAAATTATGCATCATCATGTGAAATGTAAAGTGATACAGTGAAACTGAAAATACCATTTGAGTTATAGTGCAGCGCGCATAATGCAAACTACAGCTGGAATCTACCTATCATTCAGAAAATTGTAATATGCCACTAACTATGGCTTGCAGAAAAGAGGTTAAGTGGCCCCACTTGAAGTTTACATGTATACACATTAACAAGTCACAAATATATCAATATTATTTGATAATGGACATTACATAACATAAGCAAACAGACACCAAATACTGGACTAACCAGAAATTTACAATTCCATGAAGCTGCAATTTTGGAAATAATCAATTTCAGTTTGGCACTCACTGAATCCTACCCATTCTGTATAATACTTAACCATAACATAAAAGCTAAGGGTTTATACTTTCAGATTTGAGTGGGAAGTGGAAATGAATGAAGCTAACATAAGTGGGCATCCCAACTGCAACTTACACTAATACACCAATATGCCTGTAAAATCTTGTGCTCCTAAACCCCAAGTAGGTCCTGTGATATTGCCCCAGAAAGGAAACGGAAACCATGCAACATGATATTCTATAAGCTTATAGTGCTATTTTTGTCTGTCTTACTTAGGTAAAGTTAAAGAAAACAGGCAAATAGCAATAGTAATACCATGATCAATATGCAAGAAGAGCTACAGCCATTTACAAAACACCTGGGAACAGACATGTCTGCATGTACATACTATTTTATTGCCATGTAAGAGTCTGAAAGGTGTATAGACCCAAATTTTATTTAAATATATGAATCTTGACCCCTGCAAAGAGTGTGACATTCATGTGTAGCTTATTATCTGTCAGGGAATAACTGTTTTCCTAGAACATAGCAAAAAGGGGAAATTAAATGGAATTTCTGAGTATGTAACAACTTTCTACAAAATACTTACTTTTAAGTGTCAAACATTCAATCCAAACTGGTAAGATAATGAAATATAAAACCTGTTTGTTGTGCCAGTATATATATATTTCTTGTCAGAACCATTAAAAGTCCAATGGATCCCCTCCCTTTCACCAATCAATATTTGGATATATTTATTATTAAGTCAGTATTTATTAAGTTACAAGCCAAATTTCACACCTAATGTTAATAATGGCATCCATAAAAAGCATATAACCTTTGTACACCTCAAAGAAGATATCATTATCAACACATTTTATCAGATTAGAATCATGATGTGTCCATGTGATTGTATTCTGGGATCTTGTTTATTAACCTCCATTGCACATATCCAACAATTTATACGTGGTTTGGGAAAGAAATAAAAACTTATTTAACTTTTTACTGCTTCCATTTAGAGCAGTAATTTCACTGTCTTGAGACTGGTACCCCAGTGAACCCTTGGTATTAAAATAAGTTTGCCTGTATCATACTGTAACTAAAAAAAGACATTTACCATTAAATATCAGATCCTGAATTCTTACAAATAGTTCTTCATGTAATATTAGAAATACAGGGATTACACAGAAAATCATTCATCAAACTTTGTTCCTAACTTTTGATTGATATTGTTCACAGGCAAACCAACAAAGTAACCAACCAACCAAGATAAAAAATGATGCCTACAGGTGAAGGTATAATGAATCATTTTTATATTCACTTCTGTCAAGGTAATAGAGAAATACAACTCTGCTGGTAACAGGAGAGTAACCTTGAATGGACCACACATGTATACTGGATTTTCAGTATGAAAAAGGTTTGCATGGAAAAGTAAATAATCTGGCTGCATTAAGGCAATCAGCCTACATCTCCATAAGCAGGCCAACCTGCTTGACAATGTAATATTATGAAGCTGAAACCCTATGTAGAAGCTGAAAACCCAATGACTCAAGTTATTTGTAGTAAAGCTATTAAAGCCCTAATACATTATTCAAGTCAAAAGACATAATCCTGGGAGTGGGTAATACAGGAAATGCATAATACACACCTTTATCTAATACTTATAAAAGGAATTCAGTTCACGTTTGTTCGCAGTGTTCTCTAAAACCGGGTTGTGTACAATATTGTGCCATACATCATTTTAAAGGTTATTATCCCCCAGTGACATAGGCTATATGAAAATAAATAATTGTTAATATACATATAATTTGTAGTGATTTTTCCGTTTTTCTACTGAGCACAGCCGAACTGCCTTCCGCAATCACCGGAATGCATGCATTGTGGTCACTTAACCTCTAACACTAAGGACTATTGTTCATATGAATAACGCTTGCTTTCAGTGAGGGATTTGACCCACGTGCATGGTCAGTAAAAGGGTAAAACACATGTTTCTCGCTTTATGAAATGGAGAGTTCAACCCAGGAGGATTAATGACAAAACCTAATTCAAGGTCCCAATTTCAGGAACAGGGCTGGGGTGGTGTCGGGGGTTTCAGGCCTCAAAATTTGTCTGATACGATAAAAAAAAAGTTTGCGGCGGTTGAAAATGAATACGGGCCCTCTGCATGCAGTCCCGTTGGATCCGCTTCTGCTGCTTACAAGGTATGCATATTTCTGTTTCTTTCTTCAGGAACAGTTTCCTTGCAACGTACAATTTAATAAATCTTTCATGTGTTCCTCACATCAACCTAATCTTTATACGTCCAATGATAGAATCCAGTCAAATATCATTGAAAACCTGAATGCCCCCGCGTCTCATTCCGGTTTGCAATGTAAACACCATCACTGTCCAGGTCTTCAAGGTAAATATACCAGGGTATAAATTTCATGCCATGAGGAGAGCCCCACAAAATAAATGTTAAAAATATTGGAGCGACTGCAGGATCTCTCACGAATTGTCTCCACCAGGTCATGAGTTTATACGGACGGGCGGTATGATGTTTAGGATTCATGTAATTTAAAAGTAAGAGGCAGATAAAAATAAGTGGCAAAATTAAGATACAGGCAGCTGGACATAGAAACGTTTTTTGTTCATAGAACTGTTGTGCCTCATAGAGGTTCGTGAGTTATTCTGAAGTCGTGCCAAAATGTTTATACATATCTTATGGAGACAGTTTCCCACTGAAAACCTATATTTTCTGTTAACTTTTAGAATAAAAAAATGAACATACATTTCACATCTCAGTTTATAAATCTCCCCAACCCTGGTAATAAGCCCGGTATACCGGGTCTATCAGCTAGTATCCAATAATTCAAAATCAATATGACTGAAATTCAATTTCAAGCCCTCTGACAGAGAATATTTAATGAAATTTAAAAATTTCTGCAGAGATAATGCAGACTTTAATATGCAGTAAACATGCAAAATGTTTCTCTAAAGTCTCAGAGGCTGGGTGTGCCAGTTTATTACAGACCCCTCTCTCTGCACATAAGTTATTACTGGTAGCATGAGACATTACATCATGCAACAGATGTAAATAATGCAACATGAATAGATACCATGCATCCTTTGCCATAATGTCTGCGAAGAATGTTGAATAATGGCCGTGCCTTCATTGCCAGTGGTAATCTACCCTAGAAGAACACAGCCGATCTCTGCCACGCAAGATGCTATGCTCCCGTTTCCCTGTGCCCTTGCTCACGTACTCCCACTGCTTGTCACACTGTACTAGGGACACGTGAGGCTGGCTCCAAGGTTATCAACCTGTCTGAAGCAGATTTTGCCCATAGAGCAATATATAGTCACTGCATCTCAAAATTACCAAATCTCATGCCAGGCCAGCCACCCATGGTAGAAAGCACATGCCCTAAGCCAAGTGAAACGTTGGCATCATTTGTCACCCACAGAGGTGTTTCTATTATACCTCACACACAATAATTAAGAATGTGGTTGCAAATCAGCTGAGCTCCTACATTTGCTCATTAAAGGTCCCGCCCCCTCTCATGAATATTCATGAATGTATCCCACACAAAGACAAATTTATGCCATTTGTAAGAATAAGCCATCCTTCAAACTGAGACATACAATACTAGACTTGCTAGACAGCCTAATCTCTCTAGAGTTTCTATTTGATACACGGGGACATTCCTGTTGGTGCTGCTTTTGATGGCTGACCCTGGAGAATAACTGGTTAGGTAAGCAGTATTGCTTAGAATAATAATATGGATGGAGGCTCTGAAGCACTGAGTTTCTTAGCCTGGGGTCAATAATAACTTTATCAATACCATTCCTCGGTTGTTGGCCAAGGGGTTTAAACCTTTAGGAAACAGTATCTATGAGTTGGTTTACCAACCCCTACAACTGATAAAATGGATATGTCTCATCAAAGCTGAGATAAACTTAAATTTGCAAAGCAGCAAAAACTGAATGTCAATAACTGGAAAAGTTTTGTAGTGATAAACATTCAAAATTGTATTAAAAAGTAAAACTAAATACAAAGGTTACTTATTTTAAATTATTTCTTTTTATTTAATACAAAAATAAACACCAAAGGTACATTGAAACTGCCAAATACCTGATTTGTAATTAATTCATAGAACAATTTAAAAATAATTTAAAATTTATATAACAGATTGTAATTCTAATCCTGTACAAATCTTTGGAAAATATTTGCACATAATAGTTTGAATATAACCTATCATGTTCCAAAGTATTTAAATAAGAAATACTAGTACTTTCCTGTAGATAAACACAGAGAATTTAGTTTTCACACAGAGACACAGTAATAAATGCATGCCCCTGCATAGTTTTACATTGTTACTTCATGTTCAGCCAACCTAACTGTGTGCTATCATGTATGGAAGATTTATGTTGGGCCTTGAAAACACAGTGGTAGACAGCTTCTTTGAACTCTACATACATACAGGGTTTGGTTTCATTTTCAACTGAGTATAAAGGTATTTCTACCCTACCAATGGTATAACATTTCTACATGGCAGATACAGTAAAAACTTGATAAAATGGTGGACACCTAGAGCTGCAAGTCAGGTCTAAAACTGTGTATAGAACACACTCTTATTGGTGCATTAAACATTGACAAAGTATTTCTTCAGAAAAGGATGATTCAGTTTGTCCTATTTAATAATCGAATTCAACAAAGTTTACAACTGAAAAACAGTGATTACTCTGAATTTTTTGGAGGCCAAATATGTTGCTTTGTATTACAAATGTGGTATAAATGGGCTGTCTGAATGACTGGTACTTTTTGCAATTTGGACAGCCTGGCACTGACACTGACCTGTCCATTTAGGCAGCCTGCAGCTCAAACTGAATGAAAGGCAATTTCTTATACTTCTTATAGTATACCTTCTTTGTATAAGGTAACCAGTTCTTACTTGACATCCTTCATGATGAAAGAGTGACCAACAACACAGTCATTTACTGTGCCATGTGCAGGCTTCTTTAAGGTCAGTCATGGTTCTCACACCCCATTTATTTTTTTAAATCACTTTTTGTGCACTCCTGTCAGTCCTGATGCTACCTTAACTATGCTATGGATTTTAATCTTAAAGATTCTGATATATATTTAACTAGTAGCCAATAAAATTTATGGCCAGTCTCATTTTGGACATATCAGGTTTTTGTCTGAACAAGCAAATATTACCTACAAGCTGCCCAACAGGACAGCAAAGATAAAAATATAATATCAAAACCTCTCAGCAAGATTCACCCAGTAGTCACCTGTGGAATGTCCAGACAATCATCTGATTTGCTGACATTTAAAAATAAATCTTTAAACTGTAACTACAGGCTCTTCAGTCAGGTGCTGACCACAAAGTATAATTACCTTAAAAAATCTACAATTGTAATCTATCAATGTCAGAAGGCAGACATCAGTTTGACATGTGAATAAAATCAAAATGTATAATATCTGCCTTTTAGGCTTTTTACTGCTAAGTCCTTAAAGCACTATTGATTATTTAATATGTATGATTACACTTGTCGAACTGAAGTCAGTGAACCAACTTTTCTGTGTATACCATTTCCATCTATAAACAATGAACCAGAATGGCTATTCATACACTATGTGTGTGTGTATATATATATATATATATATATATATATATATATATATATATATATATATATATTACATTCTATTTTATTACTGCTCCCTGCATGGTAGAGCACTTTCAATATGAATTGATGTATTGAACATGCACATGTATTACATTGATTATATATATATATGTATATAAACCTGTGTAATGGGATTAACTGCAGGATTTGCAAGTGGTCATATTACACAGGTCAGTTATAACTAAAGTAAATGCTTTGATATAAGGGTTGTCTTAAAAGACCTGTGGTCTTTCAGACACTCACAGGTTCAACTTTATATATACACACAAAAACATTCACAGAATGATACAGATTAATAATTTAATCAATCCTACTAATTTTTCTCACTTGTCTCACATGTGACAGGGTCTCAACCTTCACACAGGGTTAAGGTCTTTTGTGCATAATGAATAAACCCTGCTGGGCCAAGTGTTGGCAGTCATGGACTTAGGCATGTTGAACTGACATTTGACCCATTCACCATCTCACTTGTATAATCAGTAAATGTAATACAAAATGTGACTCTCAATCCCTTGGGACTCATGTCATACATCAGCATGCAATAATGGTTAATCCCCTAATTCTTGCACGTAATCCTTTTGCATAATGTTGAAAAGACCACAACAAGTGTTGCGTCACCATAACTGTGCATCAACATCTTTAACAATTCTGGAAACAGTTGTATCATGTAAACTATCCAAGGAAGCACATGCATAAATATCTGTTTATATTAACAACACCACGTCACAGATATTTCACCACAAAATAGATCCACAGGTTTATCAATATATAAATTATATTTCACAGACAAATACCTTTTGTTGGTTATATTTTGAATCGATGTTGTTGATGCATACTCTATACATGTATTTGTACCATTTACTTAACTTTCCTAATTCACGCTTATCAGGTCTGATTTCCTCGCATAAGCATGCTGTGTGAATGAATGTGTGGATGAGAACTATCCTGGACTTTCATTGACAGATGTTTTGTGTGGAGAATGACAGGGTCTACAACTTGTGCTGCCATCTATCACCTAAATCTTTAACTATTCAACCAGAGTAATAATAACATTTTTATTTGCCTGACAGCATCTCTCCCTTACTTACATGAAGTGGACATTCCCTGTGCAGGGCTTATATCAATATTTGTTCACAAAATTTATTTCATTTTTGATGCTGTACCATTAAAGCATGGTAAAAATTAATTCAGCCAGAATATGAATGATCTCACTTTTATCTGGAATTAATCAGCTGCCCTCCTACTGGAAACCTAACAAGTATTTTACCACAGTCATTATTTTCTGTTCATTATTAGGATGTCAAGAGTAGAAACTAGAATAAGGGTAGTCAACAAGCATCTATGTGTATCATCCATATCACAGAGGCATGAGTAAAGTAAGGCAGATGGATACTCAATTCAAGATTAGACCAAGACACCAATCCACCACTATGAAGTGCATACATGTATTCTATAGCAACAGAATAGCAGGTGGCACCACCTGTCTGGTCTACAACAAAGCTATCCAAGACGGATAAACATGCCAAAACTTCAGGCTTATACATCCATCCACTCCTCAGATATGAGCAATTTTTACCCAAAAAGATGGATGGATGCCTTGCAAAAACAATTAAAGATGGCGCCACCAGTCTCGCATATAAAATGGAGGTATCCAAGATCTATGGACATGCACAATTTCAGACCAATACAGCAAATCACTCATGAATGAGAAAAGGGAATTAATTTATTCTATGGAAACAGGAAGGTAAGTGGTGCCACCAGTTTGGTCTACGAGGAAACTCTCCTAGATGGATGTACAAGCCAAATTTCAGACCAATACACTGAAACATTCTTGAGATATGAGCAATTTTCACCTAAAGCAAACATACAGAGTGATGCCACACAAAAATGATTGCAGATGGCATCACCAATCTTGAATGTGAGATGGAGGTATCCAAGATCTATGGACATGCACAATTTCAGGCCAATATGGCAAATCACTCCTGAGAAAAGGGCATTCATTTATACCATGAAACAGTAAGGTAGGTGGTGCCACCTGTCAGGTCTATAAAAAAAACTCTCCAAGATGGATGCACATGCCAAATTTCAGACTGAAACATTGAACCAATCCTGAGATATGAGCAATTTTCATTTAAAGCAAACATACGGATGGACGCCACACAAAATCGATTGCAGGTGCCGCCACCAGTTTCAATTATGAGATGGAGGTGTCCAAGATCTATGTGCATGCAAAATTTTAGCTGAATACATGGAACCACTCCTGAGATATGGGCTGTTACCAAAAAGACACCCAGATACAACATACTGCACAATAAGGACTGCAGGTGGCGCCACCAGTCCTTGATAGGCAAAACTACATAGGTGAGTGAATAACTATGCTTGGTTTCAGAAAGATCCATCTAAGGGTCTCAAGAGGAGTTCTCCTGAAATGAACGCGGTAGTGGCAGCAGAACCTGGTCAAAAACATAGTATCCGCACAACTTTGTTTTGGTGGATACAATTATGAAATAAAATACCCTACCTATCTTCCTGGCATTGCTCCAGAGTAGGTTTATAATCAAATACTGGTTTGTTGTGATAGCAATAAAGGTAAGTAAAGAAAGGAAAGTCACAATTACATTATTAGCTGATGCTATCCAACATAAAGGGTTTTTTAAGACAGTGATGCTCACTTAAGTGAAACTGGTCTATTCTGACAGAACCATATGGATGATACTGATGATCCAAGTTAAAGTTAGAAAACAGGTATTACATGTTTAGTTAATGATTAATCCTATTGTATGTTAGTGTCATTTCCCAATGTCCATATTGAATCATGACAGAGTTATTCCTCCTAAGCAGTACAAGTACCTGATCACCTACTTGAAATTTTCTGGCTTTACCCTTGTTATAATAGTTAACTTTTGTTAAAGCTTTGTACTGATTATGAGATTTAGACAACTCTAGAGTCTGCCCTGGCCTTTCTCTAACTTATGTCTTACCTCAAGGACATTCTTGTAATTCTTAAAGGATCTGCATGGGCCCACTGACACTTTAGCGAACAAAAACTTAAATGATTAGAAACCAGTTGACCCCTGAGGTACCCCACAATAGGCAAAGTGGTGCTTTAGTCTACCTGTGCCGTTATGATGGCTGTTCTTCAGAACAAACTTCTGAGCATTTACTTGAAGGCCCCATTCAAACTTTCAATAAGTCCAGGTTTCAGACCACTACTGAAGTAGACAGGTTGTAACAAATATATTCTATGCAAGTCTACAATCCATGTACAGCACAATATTATTCCACAGCTCAGAAGTCTGTGTAATTAGGTAATCCCTGACAATCTCTAATCCACAGGCTGTTCTCAGTTTTTAACGATTTTCTGTCCGCTGATTCCTTACTTTACAAACAAACAGTCTTTTTCTCTGCAAACCACACATGGGATCTATTACAGTTGTTCTATTACTATTACTATTACTTTCAATTTCTGATATTACTATTACTATTATCACATTTTACCTTCTATTACTATTACTATTACTATTACTGGGGTATCTATTACTGTTACTATTACTATTACTTAAACTGATTGTAGGATTCAAGACCTTGTGCAGCCAAGAGTGCTATAAATATAAACTAGCACTACAATCACATGTATAAATAATATTACAAGCACCTATATTTCATCCATTTACATACACAATTTTTTATACTGTGTCTGTCATTTACAGAAAGCCTAATGATACTGGAGGTCCTACTTATTTCAGCTTCTTTAATTCTGTTCTTTTATATTTTGAAACCTTAATGAACATTATTGGGGCATTTTGAGTAGAAATTATAAGATGATTGTATGAACTCTTGAAAACATGTAATTTGAAAGCAATTCCACTGCAAAGGCCCTGGCATATGTAAATTACTGATTTGTAATTATATGTATACTTGTACACTGTTTCTTCATATATATTTCACTTAAATTTATTTTATAGTACCGGTACATACTTCAGTTTAAATTTAATCTTTTTTCTCATAGCCAATACATAAAGACTTTCTGTGTAACTATAAATTGTCACTAGAGGAATTATTCATGATTATTGCATATTATTATTTGTATCAAAGCTGACAATTCTGTCCATTATGTATTTATCAAGAGAGGAATTTATGTAGAGCTGTACCCTGTATCCCAATCCTTGTTAATATATTCAGTAAAGATACTGTTTACATCAAGATGCTGGACAGAACCAAACTGGAGACAAAAGTAACCCATCTTCTCTAGCGTATATGTTCATTTGGATGTGATGCCATGTTTTATTCCATTGCATAGTACATCTTAAGAGTGGACAGAAAGGTGGTAAACTTTACAATACTGATAGCATGCATGGCTTTTTTTCCTCAGGTGTGCCCTTCTTCATTTCAGGAAAACCAGCATAGGATAATTTACTGAGGAATGTGAGGGATATTAAAACTTACATCAATTTTACAAAACAAATAAAATATTATTTAAATAACTTTCATAATAAATTTGTTATTGAACAATCTTGTACTTTTAATTTTTATACATAACAAGATTCTCATAATTATCTGATATCAAAATTCAGTTATAAAATAATAAGATATTAGCAGTCATTTATATTCTCATATTATATATAATCAAATAAATTAATATTATGAAAAATAGGTTAATATAATTTTCAAAATATAACATTTTTTTATGCTGATTTAAGGTCTGCAAATTTTGTTCTATAAAATAACAGACAAATATAAAAAGAATATGTATATTAATTAATTAGATAATACATGTGCTTGTAGTATGAATTTATCAAGTGATTGTGGTACTGGTATGAGTTCATAGCATTGTAGACTTATGGGTAGTGAAAACACCATAAGCTTATCTTGAACATTTTGGGTCTGCACTGTATCTGGTTCCATATTATATTTTTCTTGAATGTTTGTTATTGCAATCTGTATTATAAAATGCAAAGTGGCTGGTTAAAGCAAATCTAGGTACATTTCAGATTATGTTTATGGATTAATGGATGTGAGATAAGATGTACATGTCATTATAATAATACACTATATATCTGTATCTTAACATCAAACATGCCTGTTTATCTATGGTTTAGTAATAAAAGGTCAGATTGTGCCAGGTAACTTATTTAGCTGTGACCTGCTCTGTCCAGCACTCTTTATGTAATCAGCACCAGTGGTCACCAGGAGTATGGCTGCTGGCCCATGCTTGCCTCAACAATAGACACCTCCTGGGCAATCACTGAACAAGAAATGAGTCTGTTCAGCATTATCTGCTGATATGCTTCATGATCAAGGGGGTCACAGGAAGTAATAGAAAGTAATATGTATTACACTATTACTTTGCCTCCTGTTTCTATTACTATTTTTATTACTATTACAACTCAAATTTTTTAGTCTATTACTATTACTATTACATGGAAAAAGCTGTAATAGTCTATTACTTTTACTATTACTTATTACTATTACCCCATGTCTGCTGCAAACAAACAGTCAATTACCAGACAAGAATACCTGATACAACTTCTGTCTGGTGCTGTCAATTACTAGCAAACTTCCTCTCTTGATTTATGTCTGTGTTTTGAATTTGTCAAATTAATTAATCTCTTTTAAGTTATAAATTATTTATATGTAAAATAAAGGTCATGAAAAACTACATTTGTTCTATAACTGGGCTGAGATGTGCTCCATGTGATTCAAATATACAGTGTTGCTCCTAGGCATGAAAAGCAAAGAGACATTGGGCCCCTTAATGTAATTTCTTGGGGACAAACCATATTAGGTGGGGGACACTGTCTTCAAAGCAAAATATAATCTTAAAAGATCTATGTAATGAAAGAAGAATGTTTTGGTCATTTAAATATCAACAAAAATATTTTTGAAGTTTTACATGTCATCACTTTTAAGTCGTCATAAAACTGAAGGCAAAAGAATTCATTTATCAGTATCAACCATTCTGGTACATCGATGTACAAATGGCAAACTGGTGCCATTCATAGTGACAAATCAAGATGTAGGTCAAAAGCCCCCCCCCGATATTAAGCCCCCCCCGGCCAAAAGCCCCCCCCGGTGAAAAGCCCTCCTACCTTAATGATGAAGAGGACAAAAGCCCCCCTCCAATATATTTATATCTATATCTATGAATATATAATGTAAATCTCTCTCTCTCTCTCTCTCTCTATATATATATATATGTCTATATATATATATATATATTATATTATATTATATATATATATAGACTATGTAAATATATGTATAATATGTGTATTATCTCATATAATTCTGTTAAGTATGCATGATTAATATAAAGTAGTCATATAAAATATTTTAAAATATATATTATATCATACACAGTATAATGATATATGACTATACAGGATCAATTTCATTAATATCATTGATACAAATAATAAAACTAATTTTAGCTCCCATTTTTTAACTCCCAATTCAAGTGAGAAACTATATATATATATATAGACGAGACAATGCACTTGTGGCTACTACCCTACTTCAGCAAGAGAGGGGCCAGATTCCATGGAAACGTGTAAAAACAGCAACTAAACAACTTCAAGAGATGCTGCAAAGGATACGCTCAGAACTGCGCAATGGGGAAAGAACTGTCCCTGAAGCTCTTAGAGCTGTTGGACACTGCGTAAAGTTTAACTAAATATTATTCATGAGATAATTTATGCCACATGACTTGACTATATATATATATATATGGGGGGGGGGGGGGGCTTTTGTCCTTTTTATCATTAAGGTAGGGGGGCTTTTGTCCGGGGGGGGGGGCTTTTGTCCGTACCCCGACAAATCAGTATCGAAACTTATTGTTGTGAACAACTCAATACGTATAAGGACATGCACATTTAGACAAGGGTTTATTCACTGTTGATAATTTTTTAAGGATAGATTATTCAGAAAGTCAGCTGTGCTAGCTTAAGCTGCCATGGTATGATGCAAGTCTGATGAATTTTGCTGCCACCGTCACCATATTACACATAACTGTTGGTATGAAAGTATGAAAGGAATAAACGTCTAAATTTCTGTTTCCAATAAAACTACAACTGTGTCATTTAAGGGCAGATGGGGCTTTGCAACAATGTTTGGCCTACATGTCAGCCGGGAGAGTTTGCGGCTGGTGCTGCATAATTATAATTCTTAGTATCAAAAGATTAAAGATCACAATTTCTTTTTAAAACAAGGGACCTATGGGTCACGGCGCTCAGCTGTTATATATGATTAAAAAATATGATTTAGGAATGAGGCATATGCTGGTTTGGTGTGGTAATAAATATAAGCTTTATTATGAGTTGTTGGTGTTTAGCTTTGGTATGATAATGATATTATCTTTGGAGACATGGAAGAGGATTGATTTCATTTATTTTATTAACAAATGGAGTACTATTGTCACACAGATTTTGACTTGGCAATATAACTTATAAGCAGAACATATGATATAAGAGTTTAACTATTTATTTAAAAAAATTACAAATATTGTCCCAAATATAATTTTTATTAAAAATAATAAGAGAATCTTATGATTTTTTAAATTGAAATATAACTGAAATGATTATTAAAATAATATTAAAGAATATATTCATGAATGCATTCATGAATACATTTTGAAAGTATTAGCACTGGTATTCATATACTTTCATTTTTACCTGAATTCCAATTCTTTATGCAAGACATTTTATAATGGAGTACATATTCATATTCGTATTTAAATACAATTGCAAAGTTTTCCCACCATTACTGGCATTTATTCAGTTTTCACCAAACAATTATGTTGAGAATCCAGAATATACAAAATTCACACATTTAAATTATGATCAAAAGTACCTGGTTTTATGGCTTTTATTTATATTAAAAAAAAAAATGTAATATATTCATTTTGGACTAATTTCACATCAATGTACACACTAGACACAGTAGGAATCTAGATTAATAATATCAACTGCATCTTTGTCTATCATTAATTTCCTTCATATGATCCCTAATGATTAGTAATGAATAATATGATTTACTTTTTTATCATTAAAATTGAACTGAAAAATACCATAGGTGACTGCATGGTGTTATTTGGAGTATGTGACATTCTATCCATCGATACAAGATTCTTTTATCATCAGTAACTGCAAGTTGATTTCCTGTTATTATAAACTAACAAATTCTTTTTTATTTTTCTTTAATTTGTTATTAAAAAACAATAACAAGGGACCTATTGGTCACGACGCTCAGCTGTTATATATGATAAAAAAATATTATTTAGAAATGAGGCACATGCTGGTTTTGTGTGGTAATAAATATAAGCTGTATTATGAGTTGTTGTTGTTTAGCTTATGTATGATTTTGATAGTACCTTTGGAGACAGGGAAGAGGATTGATTTCATTTATTTTATTAACAAATGGAGTACTATTGTCACACAGATTTTGAATTGGCCATATAACTTATAAGCAGAACATATAATATAAGAGTTTAACTATTTATTAAAAAAAATTACAAATATTGTCCCAAATATAATTTTTATAAAAAATAATAAGAGAATCATATGATTTTTTTTAAATGAAATATAACTGATATGATTATTAAAATAATATTAAAGAATATATTCATGAATGCATTCATGAATACATTTTGAAAGTATTTGCACGAGTATTCATATACTTTCATTTTTACCTGAATTCCTATTCTTTATGCAAGAAATTTTATAATGGAGTACATAATCATATTCGTATTTAAATACAATTACAAAGTATTCGCACCATGTCTGGTATTTATTCAGTTTCACCAACCAATGATGTTGAGAATCCAGAATATACAAAATTCACACATTTAAATAATGATCATAAGTACCTGGTTTTATGGCTTTTATTTATATTAAAAAATAACTGTAAAAAATTCATTTTGGACTAATTTCACATCAATGTACACACTAGACACAGTAGGAATCTAGATTAATATTATCAACTGCATCTTTGTCTATCATTAATTTCCTTCATATGATCCCTAATGATTAGTAATGAATAATATGATTTACTTCTTTAGCATTAAAATTAAACTGAAAAATGCCATAGGTGACTGCATGGTGTTATTTGGAATATGTGACATTCTACCCATCGATACAAGATTCTTATATCATCAGTAACTGCAAGTTAATTTCCTGTTATTATAAACTAACAAATTCCTTTTCTATTTTTCTTTAATTTGTTATTAAAAACCAATAAAAATTTATTAATTTATTGTTTATTGTTATGTTGTTGGTTAAAACTACTAGATGAGTTGGGTTGGACACCTGGATCAACTGTGGCTGGCCATAAGCTGCCTACCTGCAACAGTGTATGGCTCGCCTCAAGCATGCATAATTTGCTGAAAGTTCAACAAGGTCAACATACAGGTGACTCAAGAGAGGCTGGAGAGGGTTAAGGTCTGACATGGTCTCATAAGAACATTAATAAAAGCTACAATTTTTTGCCAATTTCTTTCAGCTTTCTAAAGTAAAAAGCTGAAATCCTTGTGTGCATGATATGAAAATTATATCAACTGTGCTCACAGGAAACAAATGTGCCATGGTCAAAGTTGGGCAAAATTTAAGGTACTTATTTTATATTTATACTAAAAAATTCAGGACTAATTTGGGGTATTCAATTGAATTTTGATTAAATAATGTTACATCCCTGGCAAAAAAACTCTAGCTTCAGCAATCCCCTTGTTAAGGGAGTAAATATATTTCTTGATTTTTTACATAGTGCATTATGTTTGGGCCCATAACTTAAAACAATTACGCAATACTGACATCATTTCTGGCATATGCATAGAGAATGTATAGAAAAATATGTATATTATATATGATTAAAGTTACATCAGTGGTTTTGTTATTAGGCAGTCTTGAAGTGTAACAATGGGTTTTTAATGGAAAAATGAAGTTTTTCATTAATATCTCGAAGGTATTAAGTCCTAGTGACCAAATTCTTGGCATGGTAGGGAATTTTGGAGACATCTAATTGTATGCCAAATTTTAGGAACTGAGAGCTGAAGCTGGGGAGCTGAGCTCTTGCAAACTGCATAACACTAGCTTGATGTAAACAATTTGTTACATGGTGCTTGAAAACTTGAATAAAATCTACAGTTTTTGATCAACTGGTTTCAAATTCTTGGTGTTAACAGACAAAATGCTAACAAAAACATGCTGAGAAAAATTAAATCCACAGTACTTACAGTAAAAAAACGTGCCATGGTCAAAGTTGGGCAAAATTTAAGGTACCAATTTTTTATTTTTGTAAATATTTTTAAAAATTTAAAAGATTTTGATCTTATTTTGGGTATACAATTTAATTTTGATAAATTAAAGTTATATTAATGGGAAAAAAGTCCATAGCTTTAACAAGTTTTGTGTTAAGTGATCAAATATCTTTCCTGACTTTTTACAAAATGCATTATGTTTGGGCTCATAACTTTTTTAAATTATATAATACAGACATAATTTCCGGCATGTACATAGGAACTATATAGAAGAATATTTATGGTAAATATGAGGGAAAACAGATGAGTGGTTTTGATATTAGGCAGTCCTGAAGTGTGAAAATAGGTTTTTAATAAAAAATTGAGGTTTTTCCTTAATTTCTCAAAGGAACGAAGTCGCAAAGACCCAGTTTTCGGCTTGGTAGGAGATCTTGGGGACATCTAACATTATGCTGAATTTTGGATTCCTAGGTCTTACGGTTTCAAAACGTGCCACATCTACGGACGGACGGACGGACGGCACGACGGACGGACGACAGACAATGGACCACTACTATACCTCAGATGACTTATAGTCAGCTGAGCTAAAAATAAAACATTCGAACTCGAACTATTTATAACAGAAACTGAATGCTTCTGTCAGTATATGCCTGGTTTCTGAATTTTTTGTTAGCCTATATGATACGTAGCTGTGGAAATGATGTCAGCTTAACCGGGTAAATATGCTGCAGGAAGCAGCTTTACCTACTTGTTCGACCAGTAACAAACGATTTAACGTCCATATTATTGGTCCGAGTAAATGTAAAACAACCAAAATTAAACAATAAAAATAATTGGGTTCTTTTAAGTTATGACATTTTCATATCAATTATACTGCGAGAGTGAGTCATTCAGTCAGGAGAAACATCGCACTCTCGGCAAAGTATATTCCTGGACTTGGGCTACTTTACATACCGGGCAACAGAGAGGTCACATGTCCATGAGGCTTGAATATTACAAGGGAATTCCTATTCAAATGATAGTCATATGTCTATGATTCAAATTAAAAGTTTGGTCTAGAATAAAAATATGCAAATATAAACAAGGCCTACAGGCCTAATGCGAACCTGTGCAAAGTTTAGGAGTATGAATGGAGGTTTATTTTTAAAATTTAATATTGATCCTCCTAAGTCCTGCATATCTACCTTAGTCATTATGATTTCAGCAAAATGGACGTTTCTGACCTGCAAGTTTCGGACTAGGACATTTTAAAACCAGAATATGGGTAGTCGACAATCCACTATGTGTATCTGCAGAAATCAGAGTGGGATGGGTGAAGTGCTCAGGCATGGATTAAATGGCAAGGGGAATAGCCTGGTGTGTTGCATATTAGCATGGATGTCTGCAGCTTAAACGTGAATGTAGGTGGTGCCACCTGTCATAAAATCGAGAAAAATTGTCCAGGATGTATAAACCTGCAAAATTTCAGGTGGATAAGTCAAACCACTGCCGAGATATGAGTGATTTTATCCCAAAGCAGATCAACAGATGGATGCTGTGCATAAGTGGTTGCAGGTGGCGGCACCAGTTTTGCCTATAATGAAGTGCTATGTGAGATCTATACACATGCAAAATTTTGGCCTAATCGGTCAAACGGTTCCCAAGATATGAGTTGGATGTCTGCAGAGTAAATGTGAATGTAGGTGGCACCACCAGTCATAAAATCGAGAAAAATTGTCCAGGATGTATAAACCTGCAAAATTTCAGGTGGATAAGTCAAACCACTGCCGAGATATGAGTGATTTTATCCCAAAGCAGATCAACAGATGGATGCTGTGCATAAGTGGTTGCAGGTGGCGGCACCAGTTTTGCCTATAATGAAGTGCTATGTGAGATCTATACACATGCAAAATTTTGGCCTAATCGGTCAAACGGTTCCCAAGATATGAGTTGGATGTCTGCAGAGTAAATGTGAATGTAGGTGGCACCACCAGTCATAAAATCGAGAAAGCTGTCAAGGATGTAAAATACCTGCAAAATTTCAGGTGGATAAGTCAAACCACTGCCGAGATATGAGTGATTTTATCCCAAAGCAGATCAACAGATTGACGCTGTGCATAAATGGTTGCAGGTGGCACCTCCAATTTTGCCTATGATGAAGAGCTATGTGAGATCTACACACAGGCAAAATTTTGGCCTAATCGGTCAAATGGTTCCCAAGATATGAGTTGGATGTCTGCAGAGTAAATGTTAATGTAGGTGGCGACACCTGTCATAAAATCGAGAAAGCTGTAAAGGATGTATAAAACTGCAAAATTTCAGGTGGATAAGTCAAACCACTACTGAGATATGAGTGATTTTATCCAAAGGCAGATGAACAGATGGACGCTGTGCATAAGTGGTTGCAGGTAGCACCACCAGTTTTGCCTATGATAAAGAGCTATGTAAGATCTATACACATGCAAAATTTTGGCCCAATCGGTCAAACGGTTCCCGAGATATGAGCTTGGATGTCTACAGAGTATATGTGAATGTAGGTGGCGCAACCTGTCATAAAATCGAGAAAGCTGTCCAGGATGTATAATCCTGCAAAATTTCAGGTGGATAAGTCAAACCACTGCTGAGATATGAGTAATATTATCCCAAGGCAGATGAACAGATGGACTCTCTGCAAAATTGGTTGAAGGTGGTGCCACCATTTTTAGTGTATGTTATAAAGCTATCAAAGGGCGACATTTGTGCAAAATTTTTAGCCTGATCGGTCAAACGGTTCCCGAGATATGTGGGTTTATGTGTGGAAACAGACGCACAAATGGACACTGGGCAGCAAGGAAAGGTAAGAGGTCAACCAAAAATGAAGGCGCCGCAATTCATATGTGACCTGATGATAAACCCGATTCGCTTAAAATGCAAACCAAGTATTTTCAAACAGTTGAAAGATATAGTTCCAATAATCTGGGAATTCTGCATCCAAACATTGTGTCCAGACGTCTAGACGCTGTGTCTAGACGTCCAGACACATTGTCTAGACACCCCCCCCCAACCCCCCCCCCCCCCCCCCGCCAGGTCAGTTGCCATGGTGATGTCTGGACCCCACCTGTTTGTACTAAGTGACCTCTTGACTTGGCTGCATGAAGTCAAATCTGTACTCAAATACAGAAAGCCTTTATCAATTGACTACAATGCTTTTTTAAAACTGTATTTACCCAATCTATTCTTATAAAACTGGCAGAAACCTACCATAGAATAATTCTTGTAAAGTTTATACCAATCAGCTGAACAGTTTCATCATAAATCAGTGTAAAAGCTAGAAGAGTTTAAAATTACATTTTTGCTTGTAAAAAACACATCAATGTAGGTGGCGACACCAATACCTCAAAATCAGATATGACATACGTGACAAACATTGGTATAAAATTTGGTGATTATATCTCTAGCCGTTTCTGAGATTTTAATTTTAGTGTGCTCTTTTGGACAGATGACTAAGTTCAACCTCCTGTAACTCGGCCAAAAATCTCCGAACTGGAACCATTCGAACAAACTTGAGAGAGATTGTTCCAGGGATCATTTCTGTGAAATATTGGACAATTTGGCTGGACAGTTTCAGAGAAGAAGATTTTTAAAGGTTTTTAAGCTTTTTCCCTATAAAATCTAAGAAAATGCAGTTAGCCAAAAAATAAGCAAAATCCGATGGAGATTTTTAGATGACTAATTTTTTGCATAAAATTTGGTGATGCTAACTCTTGCTTTTTTCAAGATAGTATGGGTTAACGTACAGATGATGGACGCCGGACAGACGACGCCACACCATCGCATAAGCTCACAGGTTCGCTAAAAAGAGCAGCTGTCGGTTGGCTGATCTGCCGAGAAATGGTATCATGACAGACAAATACCTGAAGTTTGAGTTGGTCGGAAACCTGAACGGAGTTGCTCTGAGCGAAATAATCGTCTTAGCAATTGTAACAACGTCATCAGAGGCATTATAATGTAGTTTATGATTGACCTTGTATAAGTCTAAGTTGTTAAATGCTGTTGAGAACTGCTTGACATTATGACACGCAAACATTCGAAATGTAGGGGAGGCGAGTTTCCTACCGTGCTTCGATGATTAACTTAGGGGATATGTCATAAAAATTGATCATGTCGACTGTGGGAGCACATTCTAAACTTCATTTAATAAAAAAAAATATCTGCTATTTCATATCTTTTATAAATGATTAAAATGCATCTAAAGGTGAGATTATGTAGGCTTAACAACATCCGGTCGAACATTGGACACTCGCTTGCAAATTTATTCTGACCACTAGAACATTGATCTTTGTCAGAAAATGTGCAACCCTGAGGTGATGCAACCCATCGGTGGTGTTACCACTGAACCAGTTTTACAGTATGTGTATAATGTAATCCCGGATTTATGGTTTTATCAGAGATCCCTACCGGAGGATTCCTGCAAATCTTTCTAAAGGGATAGATTTGTTATGTTAAATGTAGACCCTGAAACATTTAAATTCTCATATAACTACATTAGTTTAAGGGTCGCATTATTTAAACTTTTAGGAGACGCATGTGAAAACAGTGTGTCCACATCCATGGGTGTGCTTGCTTAAACCAATGGGACATGGCCAAAAATGCCACAATGCTGCACTTTAGGAGCAACACTGCTTGTATTAAAATATAAGATCTATTTGTTTTAATGAACTAGAAATTTCTTTGCACAGCAGATGCTTTAAGGTCACTCACCATGAAAAAAGTCAGAGATATTGGTGGAAATATTTTTGTGTGTCAAATTTGAAGGACACAGAAGCAGTACTTCAAAAGGGGGGTAAACAAAAATCTTATATATATTCACAGATTTGACCTTGAAGACCAAGCTGAAAGTCACCAGTCTTCAAACAAATCTGAGATATTGGTGGAAATTTTGTGTGTGTAAAATTTGAAGGAAACAGATGCAGTACTTCAAAAGTTAAGGGATTCACAAAAATCCTATTTAATCACAAATTTGACCCTAAAAAGTAAGCTCAAGGTCACCAGTCTTGGAACATTTATGAGATCTTGGTGGAACCAATTTGTGTATCACATTTGAAAAAAAAGAAATACTGTAATTTAAAAGTTATGAGGTTACAAAATCCTATGTTTCTGCAGATCTGACCATGAAAAGCAGGGTCAAGGTCACCAGTCTTCAAACATGTCCAAGATCTTGATTGAAAAAATGTGTCACATTTGAAGAAAAAAGATATGGTACTTTAAAGATATGAGGTTCACCAAAATCCTATATTTCTGCAGATATGACCTTTAAGATGACAGTCAAGGTCACAGGTTTTCAAATTCATTCAATGAGGGTTAACCCTACCCTACACACCCTCGACCAATTAATCAGACAGATTTTGGCATTAGAGAGGCGGCTTGGGTAGGGAATACTATTGGAAATGGTGGGCTGTACAATGGAGGGCCTCACTCTGGACCAAGCAACCAGGCCTCGAAACTAACGGCGTCCCGTCGTCCCGGGGACGATCGAAGTTTTGCTCGGGACGATCATATTTGCCGTCCGGGACGAGGCTGGGACGGTAGAAACCCTCGGAACATCTCAGCAAAATTTTTATCACAGTTCATATTTTATGTGTTTTGCCAAGACGGAAAAGGAGTGGTACACACAACACAGCTGCTGCCGTCCAGTCTAGAATGTTGCTCCTGTCAAGTGTCATTGATACATAAAATCGTATCATGTAATACAACACAGCGTCGTTATTAGACACGTGTACGCGCGGACCCGCGGTTAAGAATTTTTGTACCAGTCGGCCGCGTGAAGAATCGCTGGTATGGACCTGAACAGATTTGGATTCACGGTGACCAGTAGTAAGGTGTGCAGTCATTAACCCTTGCCTATTCAATCAGTATTATTTTAATTATTAACAGTTAACGACACATTATGCATCAAATTCAAAGATTTAGAAATTAGTTGATACGGGACCTCGTATTTTAAAAAGTTATGCTGGGTCTAATAGTAATAGCATCACAAGCGTGTAACTCTGAATAATTTACGATGCATTAAAATGATTGGTCCAAGTCACAGAAATTTCCATAAACATATGTCCATCATGAATGAATGTTGTTTACTATAACTTTAGAAGCTGTTCGCCATTGGTCAGTTGTTTTCATGCCAAGGATCACAGGGGCTTACATATTGCGTTGCAGAGACGGCACCTCGCATATCATTAATTCGCAGCAACCAAGTTGGCAATTTTGAAAGAGCAGGGTTCCCTATTAAAATTTTCCCCGAGTAAGCATATATCATATACGCAATGAAGACAATATAGAGACAGGGCCCGCGCGCATTATATATAATACTTCGCCAAAAACGAAAGTCCAGCAAGAATGCCGAAAGAAAATTTTAAATGACGGAATTTTAGGCGACTGAATATTGAATGCCTTTGTCAAATGTCAAAGTAAATCAGCGTAATAATTACAAAACTCTCCTCTGTGAATCTTGTTAATGTCCGTGTACCATAATGACACAAAGCCAGAGATAGACCACTGTGTGCCGTATCTATAAATTACACTGCACTTGGAAGTTTTTGGGCACGACGGTTGCACTGGAAAATGTGTCAGTGACAGTGTATGCTGATCGCTAATAAAACTGCGCACCACGTGATAATTTGCATATGCGGAGTTGCGCGTTTATTCATAAAATAGGTGTCCATTATATGCTAATTAACCGAGTGTGGACAACAGGTGATAATTTGGATAGGGATTCCAACAGACGTCATCGGTTTTGGCCTGGAAGTCTCATGCATATGATTATGTCCACGTGTTCCCGCCATGAACCCTTGGAGTGTCCCGCGCATATTGTGCAAATTAACTTGTCCCGCACCAGAAATTTCTTCAGTCTAGCTATCATGATCAAGGTAAAATTTGTACAATGTCACCAGTTTCGTTGGGACATCAGCTGAAGACCTATTGACGTTTGTGTTGTAACTTTTTTCATGGTCCATCATTCTTAGTCTCTTGTAAACGCAAACACCAGGTGACGCTACCGGGGTATTCTGCATTCACTAACAATATTTATATTATGCAGTAATAGAATACGGCACGTTGTGAAAATATATCCTAACGGGCCCTATTGAATGAACACAGCCCCCGGCGATCGATGTTGCATGCCGCACTGTCAAAATTTGAAAACGTTTGGACTTCTTAACTTGATTATTTAACTATTATTTAGTATTAACAGCACATATTTGGCTAAAATTATGGCTAAAACTATAAACAATTCAAGTCGGTTTTATTTGTAGAAACTGCATTGTCAATTAGGCAGATTATTTATAATTAGATTTCCTTTTTCTTTTAATTTAAAGTTAAACTATCCTGCTGATATATGCCAGAAAGTAGTACAGATCTTTCATTAAATTTAACAGCCTTTACCCTTGACAAACCGCCCCCTTTTTTATACCTGAGCAGCAAGGTAACTGTTCTATATTATCATCAAAAGGTGTGGGGGTACTTCAGCATATTTCAGTTCAGTTTTTTGTCCATAAAATATCCCTGAGAAACCGAGAGCTTAATCTTATAATTATCTTTATTTATTTATGTGTTAAATTGCAGGAGAAACTAAAAGAACCCCAAAATGATACCCCAAACCCTGTGGATGGAAGTCAAGCCACGTGTTCCTCAGAAGGGAAGTCTGCACCTATATCTTGTTGTTCTAAAAAAAAAAGTACGAGAGCAAACGGAAAAGGTGTTTTAAAGAGAATTGGAAGAAAATTTATGACTGGGTGAATTATGATGAGCAAGAAACAGTTATGTATTGTTCTCTATGCAGAGAATTCCCCAAAATTTCAAGAAACAATACATTGGTTTGTGGAGTAGGGGGTCTAAAATCAAAATCAGAACACTACAAGATCATGCTTCAACAAGAAGTCACTTGGACTGTGTTGGTGCTAAGAGTGTGCAAGAAGCCCCTGCCCAAGCCCCGATTGTCAGTTCATTCCAAAACATGGATGCTGCTGTTCGGGAAAAATTAGAGAAGCTTTTAACTGTGCCTACTTCATTGCAAAGGAGGAGGCCCCGTTTACCTTCTTCCCCAAAATTGTTGAATTACATTGCAAAAATGTTTTATGCCTCCTTAACTTAGAAAATTTCATGAAAAATAGAAATATTCATGACAGATACACATGTATGGCCTTTTTTTCGCAATGCCTGCAGATATTGGCCTGATTTTTGGTGTGTGGACAGATATAGACCAGTTACAGATCGAGTTCGCGTTTCATCCCGGTTGACCTAGTTTTGAACGTTTTATGCCTCCTTAACTTAGAAAATTTCATGAAAAATAGAAATATTCATGACAGATACACATGTACGGACTTTTTTTTTGCAATGCCTGCAGATATTGGCCTGAATTTTGGTTTGTGGGCAGATATAGACCAGTTACAGATCGAGTTCGCGTTTCGTCCCGGTTGACCTACTTTTGACCGTTTTACAGCTCCTGAACATAGAAAGTTTCATGAAAAATATGAAATATTCATGACAGATACACATGTACGGACTTTTTTTCGCAATGCCTGCAGATATTGGCCTGATTTTTGGTGTGTGGGCAGATAATTACCAGTTACAGATTGAGTTCACGTTTTGTCCCAGTTGACCTACTTTTGACCATTTGACGGTGCTCTTACATAGAAAATTTCATAAAAAAGTGCACATGTATGGACTTTTTTCGCAGTGCCTGCAGATACGGGCCTGATTTTCGGTGTGTAGGCAGATAATGACTAGTTACAGATCGAGTTCTGGTTTTGTCCCAGTTGACCAACTTTTGACCATTTGACTGCTCCTGAACATAGAAAGTTTCATGAAAAATAGAAATTTTTATGGAAAATGCACATGTATGGATTTTTTTTCACAATGCCTGCATATACTGGCATGATTTTTGGTGTGTTGCTTGATAATGACCCGTTACAGATCGAGTTTGCATTTTGCCCTTGTTGACCTACTTTTGACCATACGACACCTACTGAACTTAAAAAAAATTTCAAAATTTTACAAATGTTTCTAATTTGCCCTAGGCGGGGGCATTCGTGTCGTTCCGACACATCTAGTTTTAAATTACAATGGATTCCATAAAAAGTCTTGCTCCACTATATTCTGTTCACACTCAAATCCCTATGTCACAGGTTCTGCCAATCAGATGAGTGATGTGAAACCGATCAGACACTAGTAATAAAATAATTGTTGTATAATTATTGTTGTGTGTTTTTTGGTGGGGGGGGGGGGGGGCATGAGAGTCCTAGCTGGGACGGTGATTTGTGTACCCGGGACGGTTCATTCTGCATTTCGGGACGGTACCGGGACCATAAGGTAAAAAGTTAGTTTCGAGGCCTGAGCAACCCTTCGACATGAAGTCACAATGTGGATGACATAGACCTTTGTGCAGTTTTGCGGAATTCCCGAATCGAGCGATATGTACTGCACTGAACCACGCCCACACAGGGCATCATGGTTATATTACTTAATATCCAATCAGAATGTAAATACACTGTTTCTGGTATTATGGACTCTGCAAATTGTTGTTATATAACATCTCTCTACACGTCCCCACTTAAATACCACCTGACGAAGAAGCCTGTTCGCTTCAAAGGTTGTGTGTTAATAAACAAGTGAGTCTATCTAAAAGGCGTCACTCTTTATCTTTACTTCTACTACAGACTTACATGGCTATACCACTTATTATTATAATATGAAAGAAATCTGTCCATTAGTTTTTTACTTAAAATGCATATATAATAATGATCAAGTGGCAATAATGGGGGTATTAAAAGGCGTGAAAACAAGAAAAGGACAAAAGGTGGCACCACCTGTCTTCCACAGAAGACAAGGCTATCCAAGATCTTTGGTCAATTTGATTTTTTTTACCAATCCATGCTTCCTTATTGAGATATTTAAGATTTTGTGTGATTTTCATGAAATATTGAAATATTCAAGGTCAAGGCCACTCTCATAGGATGGGTCATGAACCCAATTTAAATATACATCATCCAATAATCCATATCTTTGTATATGCATAATATTAAAGAAATCTGTCCATTAGTTTATTTTACTTAAAATGCTCACAGTACTGTAAAGTTGCAATGAAGGGGGTATTAAAAGACAGGAAAACAAGAAAAGGATAACAGGCGGCGCCACCTGTCTTCCACAGAAGACAAGGCTATCCAAGATCTTTGGTCTACTTGATTTTTGGATGAATCAATGAAAGATTTCTTGAGATATTTAAGAATTTGTGTTATTTCCCCCAGATATGGACCTATTCAAGGTCATGGCACTGGTAATGGTCATGACCCTATTTGAAATAAGCTTCCTCTCACCCTAATCTATGCACATGTTAAGTCTGGTAAAGATCTGTGAAACTTTTTTGAGTTATCACACAGACTAGATTTATCTGTGGTGCAGCTGTGGGACCATCATAAAACCATGCTATCCCTGATTTTGTCTGGGGATACAATATAATTTTATTTTTCATCTGCAATCACAACTACATTTAAATAAAGCATATTTTATTAATTGATTGCTATGGTTGGCTATATATTCATGGGGTATAAATAGCACTTTGATTTAGATTTCATATGCAAATTACCATGACCAGGTACACAGGGAGTGAAAATCCCAAACAACATGAATGATATATAGTGGCAAATTATGCTCTGGAAACAGCTGACACAATGGTTAAAATTATAAAATTTAAAATAAAATTAAAATTGAGTTTACTTTCAGGATTTTGTGTATTGGACCAAGAAAATTACAGATAAATTTGTTGTCCCCTATGATGCACAAGGGCCGAGGAAATTGAAAATGTCTTTGTAGTTAAATGTAATTGTATCCACTAAAATATTGATCAGCAAGATGAGTATAAAACTTGAAAAAAGGGCCAAATACACACATAATCCTTCGCCAGTTGTCATGGGCCCATGGCACATTTCCTATCATTCTGGTGACCAGTAGGTTTATTTCTGTTCATTAAGTGATTTTTCCTTTGTATTTTCCTTTATAAAAATTTTCCAACAAAAATCATTTTTCTTATAGTTACAGTAATTATATTATGAACAATTAGAATACTTAGTGTAAGATATATTTTTAACTCCAATGACTGTCGGCAGAACTATAGAAACCGGGCTTCAGCCAACCGCCGGTACCTTATGCACAACGGGTGTCACATAATAAATTGTTTCCTGAAAAAGGCCGATACATGTTATTTTCCTAAGAATTCCCGTATTTAATTTTGCTCATTACTTGAGTTTATTATATTAGAGGAGGAGGAGTCCGGGGAACCTGGGTTCCCCGTCTGAACGGGGGTGTAGGGGCGGAGCCCCCACCTAAAGATTATTTTCCTGTTCAAATAGTAAATGGTTTCCCATTTTTGCGATAGATGGTGCTTCAATCGCAGATATAAATGAACAAAACTCGATTCTGCTGGTATCTCGTCTTCACGGCTCACTTAGTAGCGTGTAGGGCTCCTAGTTTAGAGATAGTAGGTTCGATTCCCGATTCAGGCGACTTCTGATGCTTAGTTGTGGTTAATGTTAGAAGAGTGGAGTGTAGGGACATCTATAGGGAAAAGTAGCAGTTAAAATAGGGAATGAGAGGAGACAGTTTTATTCTATATTTTTCCTCAATAGAAGCGAAGCCTGCCTTCTAAAGTGGCTCCTGACTGTCATGTGGATAAGATAGTCCGCCACGTACGGACTCCATTTATCTGTGATATGGAGTCCGACCGTCTGGCGGTTAGAGTTCACCCTGCCGTTCATTGAAGGACCTGTAACATGAATTACCACTGCTTGTTGTGCGATAGAGAAACAATCTTGTATTTATATATAGAAATAAACTTTTTATGTATCAAATTAAATCGATATATCACCTTTATGTGCGCCTGTAAATGTTTTTTTATCCTTTGAACTGCCGGGGTTCAGATGTTGCATGCCAACTGGACACCGCCGGAAAAGGAATCCCATGCAAATTAGGTGGGCAATCTATGCAAAAGATGAATTCAGGGGGGCTTTTCCCAGGAATGCCAGTGCCGTGCACTAGGATAGACCATATTTTCATAAGCATCCTCCCCATCATACATCGCTTGTTGTCAATGATGCTAAATTCCTATTGGTTGTTCCAACCGGAAAGCGCCATCGGCCAGACGGAGACGATGCAATATCTGACTTCATCCAGAGTAAGTGCCCATACTTTATTAATGCTGATCATCCAGCAAAAGTTTTGGTCCCAACGGAGTCTAAGCATCTGTAACAATTATAATATGTGGGGTTTGTTTGGTGTCCTCACGCTTCACAAGGCATATACGTGTCTGAGGGTCTGTACGGATCCGTACAAACTTAGATAGTATAGACTCTCCCCGCCAGAGGCTGCAGCGCTTGTATTGTTTACTATATATATCAGCGCTGCAAGACTGCAGCAAGTGGATAAGAGTACTAATCTGCACAACCTTTGTTTGGATATAGACACCACTGTGAATGTAAAAGTGCATGCTAAAGCATGAACTCCTACTGGCCTTGTGTGTCACAAGTTACTAGTTAAAAGTGTTTAAGCCCATATTCATTCTCTTTTCACCTTTCAAATTAATGTCATTATCACATATGATAGATTACACTTGATAGTGTTTGATATTAAAAAGGCTGTTGCTATTGGTCCGGGCCCGGACCCATTATGCAGCCGGCTATTCGTCCGGCACTTCCTGTGCACATGCGCAGTTGCACCGTAATGCAGAAGTGCCGGGCGCAGACTACGCAAAGCTAATGGTCCGGCACTCTTTGAATCTGGCTCAGTACCGGTACTTCATATAATATACGCACGGCGCGGCAGTGAGTGCCGGACCCGCAACAATTGAGCTAATGGTTCGGCAGTTTTATTTTATGTCACTTATAAAGCAAAAAAGACACTGCCGGATCCGCATCAATTGAGCTATTCGTCCCGCAGTTTTATTTTATGTCACTTAAATAGTAAAAGAGACGGTGCCGGACCCGCAACAACTGAGCTATTCGTCCGGCAGTTTTATTTTATGTCACTTAACCCTTTACTGTTCAGATTAGCCTGTGGATTGTCACACTCCTACTGTTCAGATTTATTTTGCATTTTTTCCACATTTTGACATGAATCTATATAAGAGACATTAACTCAGTAACCGTTAAAGGTATCTTTGTGAAATTTTCAGCTTTTACTGTCAGGTATATGTCCATCATGTTATTTTATTTATTTTCTACATACCTGGTTTGATATGTATGTAGCTAAGGTATATACAGGTAAAAACAGGTAAATCTGTACTAACTGTATTTCCACTCACTGGTATATCACCAAAATGACCCCTTTCATCCTGTTCAGGTAACCCATTAACCATTTGATAAAAACAGGGAAATTTAAGGATTTTTTTTCACTCTAAGGTAATTATTAATTAAAGGTAAGAAAAAGGTAAATGATTTGGTTTAATACTGGAAAGGGAACCACCAACGAACCAGAATGTGCAAGTAAAATTGGATTTTTCTGTGGAAATCAAATATTTTTCACCTGAAAAGCTTGCTGACCCAAAGAGCACATTCTATGATTATTAACATATAACACATATGTTTACCTGTACAGGTAAGTAAAGGTAAATTATTTTTTTTTCTGAATATGTTAGCAAACACCTTGTTCATCAATATAGTTACTATAAATTAATACCTTCTCTATTTATGGACTGTATAATTCATTTTGATATAAGAACAGGTGCTTTTAATACAGTAATTAAGTTACCTATGTGAATAGTACCTTTGTTCTTCAACTGATCTAATTACCTGTGGCAGTGACAAAATCATGCTGAAAAGTGGCTGAGAAGAATATGGATAAACAAGTGTCAACTGTGTAAAACCATTATATTTTGATTTTTCAGACATGTAAAACATAAATTGATAATTTTGGTTACGGTTACACATAAAAACATACTCACCTGTACAGGTGAGTTCAGGTAAATACAGGTAAATTATTTTTTTCATGAAGTATATATTTTATACATGTAATAAGGGAGAAAAAAAAACATACAACTTAATTTTGAGTGCCATGTGTAAAATTTATGAATTATAGGTACTAACTGCACTATTTATTGGGTTACCTGAAATGATACCTTTGATCTTAAACAGATTTAATTACCTTTGTAAGTACAGAATATAAAGACAACTTTTCATTTTAAAAGTGGAGAGGAAAATTTTGAAGGAGTTAAAACAATATGCAGAAGCTATCTTTTAATTAACTGCACAGCGACGAGACTTGTGGATTTCAATTTTGCCAATTTCTACCTGTAAAAGTTTACTCACCTGCACAGGTAAGATCAGGTAAATAAAGGTAAATTCTCATTTTTTTAATTTAAATTATATATTATACTTGTTATAAGGGACATTGCAATAAAAACTATTTACTTTGTTCCAATGTGCAAAATATATAATTTATGGGTGTGAAATGCACTAATTATCTGGTTACCTGTAATATACCTTTTTATGTCAAATTAATATATATTTACATGTGCAGGCAAAAACAAATCGCCGACTGATTTTAAAATAAAATCTGGAAAAATGTGTCTACCCTGTTTGTTAACATTTCATGCAATAATAAAATTGCTGTTTAGTTGGTCTGTCGCGTTTATCTGCACAGGTAAAAATCCAGGTGCGACAGGTAAACAGGTGTGCACTTGGTTCGATCAACGATTAGCCTAAATAAACGTTGATATATCCAAATCTTTCCCATTCGAAACAGTGCGATGGTACTAAAATTTGAAATAGAAAATCAAAACCAAAATGTCTTACACTTGTGAAAACTCTTATTTTCTTAATTGAGGGTATCCATGCAATTTCTTTTGTAGTACCCGCCCCCGCGGCTGACGGTGATTGAGCGATAATGAGTGAATTTAGCAATATGTAGCACACAAGGTACATTAACGAGGCGGTTTTCCAGACTTTAGTTGCAGAATTATCCTATCTAGTCAATATAACGGAAAAATAAAAATAAATAAAACATTTACTGGACAATTAAGATGCAAGACGACACGTCTGTTTGGGTTTTTTTTCCTGAACGGTCCAATTTTACCGCGTCATCCCTCAGCCAGCGGTGACGCACTGACGCTGTAAACTTTTCTCACCCAATCGTATCTACTTTTACATCGGCAAGGTTCACGTGACTGGGTCTGGCGTGTTTATTTTGTAAAGTCTTTTAAATGGACATGGTTCACGTGACTGAGTCTGGCGTGTTTATTATAAGAAGCGTCATGAGATGCTGTGCCGACTGGCGGTCGAATTATTCTTTTTTTTTTGTGGGGGTGGTGGTGGGGGGGGGGGGGGGGGGGGGGGAGTTACCTGGAAACATCCTCTCACGTCATGCAAGAGTTACCTGGAAACATCCTCTCACGTCATGCAATATGTATGCATTAGAATCGATTTTTTTCCCGCAGGGATCAGAAACAATTAGAACACTGGTAGTACTAGTGGAACAATAATTTATTACATATATAATAAATAGGCCTATGCACATTAATGTAAACAAATCGTTATTAACAAGAATATAAAATAACGGAAAATCAATATTTTTTATTGTTGGAAAGGTGTTTTTAAAATGTGCTATTGGGGATAATGCACATAATACCAAAGTTTATAAACGTGGGAAAACGATACTAAACTGTGAAGTAACACCAAAGAAACATGTTTTCACAGTACATTTTAATGTAGGTTATGTTATTCAAATATATAGGCCTACGTAAGTCCAACAATGCTTATTAAAATCATGCCTAGTTACTATGATTTCATAGCAGTACATTCTGGTATCTTAGAGGACAATTGCATGTAGGCCTACATATCTTCATGCACTTACTTATCCAGGTCTTCAATTTGCACTTTATTTCAGTGACATTTAAATGAAGCATAATTACGTCATATGAAATTAATATAAAATGGAAATATAATATATAATTACATTTATTCAATTCAACTTCACTTGAAGAAAAGTAGAAAATTTATTTAATAATTTTGAGATGCACATGCAATTCCTTGGTTAACTAGCTGTATACACGAGACCTAACTTCAAATCATTTAGCTAATCTGGTAACCTCCGTATGCAACTTTGTACATTTAAGCCCTCATATAGTCAGAAATCATGCACTGCTGATAAAACTTCAGCTTCAGCAGGAAAGCATGCGGTCTCCCCAGGCTGCAAGGTGGTGATTTCACGGAGAGGCAGAGTTCCAGTTAATTATAAAACAATATGCAGCAACAATTCAATAATTCTTAAGAAGCACCTGGAATGTTCCAAAAACTTCTAATAAGTTATGATCTCTTGGGTGTTTGTTTATTTATTTATTTTGTATTCACCAGTCCCGTCAGCTGTACAGACGCGGACCATGACCTACACCTGGCAATTATACATGTCGTTCGGTTCCCGAACATTGTAAATGATGTCATTATCCTTTGATGATTAATGTTATAGATGCCAATTTAAAGTAGTAATTTTCACTCCGAATCCCCGTCTGGTTGGCCACATGTTGTGTGCTGTCTTTCCGCTAAAATCTTCTGTGTGATAGGAAAATTTCCTTGTGCTAATAAAACTGTCAATCAAACGTGAAAATGACAAGGTCGGTGGGTAAAAATAGAAGCCGACACCCTGTGGTATTTTAGGTCTTCGAAAGGGGCAAGTTTGAGACAAAGCCATCAAACATTTTGCAATATAGATATATTTGTATACCTGCGTCTTTTAAATCTTATTGTACAGCAATGTAAAGGTACAATTAGATTTCAGTCTAATTTGTCCACCTGCATGGTTTCTCGATCGTCATTTTGAATACACCATGCGCATGCATATCGAAAGTCCGCATCTTTGGTCTTAATATTTTACTTTCACTGTGTCACCGTCACTATATATATATACGCTATAGCTTCTAATTTAAGATTGGCGAATGCATTTTATTCATTTTCTTGCATGTATCATGACTGAGACTGACTCCGCCGTATGACTTTAAAGGATTATCATGACCACGACACATTTTCCATATTTAATCCCTGGGCCATGCATGCAAGCGTTGACTGGGTTTTGAGAGCGATATCAATATAAAGCGGCGTTTATACCGGGTGCACGTACGGTATATGCGATATATATGCAGTCTGCGGTATACGTTATGTATTTTTTATGAATATAGGCGGCGAATGAACCCGATTTGAGAAACTTTCATGGATGAAATATAAAAAGGAGTTATAAGTTCTGGTATTAGTGATCAGATTTTATGTTTAAAAGGTACACACATTTATAACTGTTCCTTACAACAATGAATAGCCTGTTATAGGCAAACGTATTACAAAAAAAAATTATTTACTTCAATTCATAATATAATAGGTTATATTTTTTAAATTTAGTTTGCTATGTGCCATATATATTTAAGGATGTTTTGCAGCTCCGCCGAAAATCTGTTTCACTGGCAGTGACAACTACTGGTGCTTTTTTCAATCACTAATGAAAATTATAATACGCACATAGGCCTATATATATACACACACACACAAAAGCGCGCACACGTGCACGTACACATGTAGCCTATACATATACAGGAAGTACTACACATATAAAAATTTGTAAAATCTGTTCAGTATGTGTTAAAACCGTATTAATACATATTTGTTCAAGCGTATAAGTCACTTACTGTCTTGTTTTACATATTCAAGGATCTGGGTGTATAGGCGTACAGTTCGATCCACGTACGTCGTAAAATAATTACTTCAATATTTCATGGAGTATAAAGTTATCTTTATATTTTACACTGGAAAATTAACTATATCCATATAATATCTGGCTGTTTCTAATTTAAGACGGTATTAATTTTATTTTCAATCCAAAAAGCCTCTTAGAATGATTGACAGTTCTTGTGCACGGCCGATTGTGCCCGATTACGATTGTACATAGAATGTTTGGCACAGAAATGATCACTAGTAAACAATCAGACATCACATATATATACGACATGATATATGACAGTATCTTCGATTTTTATTTAAGAAAATATGTTAATATTTAAAATAAATACTCATTTTATTATATGATATCGGTTAAAAATGGTTTTCAAGTGCCAGTACATGACACAGTAAGGAGGTCACGCAGATCACGTGCGTGGTGTCTGTCAGACGCGTCAGTCAGTCGGACGGCGATCATTGGTCACAAGTTAAACCAATAAAAAAGGGGATAATATATGATCTTGGAAATGTTTAACGGAAGTTAAATCTGTAAACACACTGCACTTGATTTTGTCACCAGGATTGATTGCCAACATTTGGTAATTTACCGATTTCTGATGAATTTAGCGTAGGTGTCTGATTTTACTCTCGCAGCCGACATGTTACCAGGGCCCACGTAACAAGGCCACGTGAGTGAAAGTCAATCATTTTTATATTTTTTCCAACAAGTCTGCGTTCGCGCCAGTTTGGATCTTGGTCACATGTTAGAACAACACTTGACGTTTTTCTCTTTCATTTAAGTACAAATATGATGGATGACAATAAACATTTCACCCCCAAAACTTGCCCCAATTACGGGTATGTAAAATGGGCTTTAGCGCGCCCGGGCGGGCGTTTTTGAACACCAGGCCCGTGACAAACCGCGCGCCCTGGCGGGCGTTATTGGAGTTTAAAGCCTTAAATAGTAAAAGAGACGGTGCCGGACCCGCAACAACTGAGCTATTCGTCCGGCAGTTTTATTTTATGTCACTTATCATGAAAGCAAAGAAGACACTGTCGGATCTGCATCAATTGAGCTATTCGTCCGGCAGTTTTATTTTATGTCACTTAAATAGTAAAAGAGACGGTGCCGGACCCGCAACAACTGAGCTATCCGTCCGGCAGTTTTATTTTATGTTACTTATTTAGTAAAAATAGTCAGTGCCGGACAGGTCACCAACCACGACGGCAGCCATAGCGTTTGAAACGTTTTGTCCTTCTCGATGCTGGATGCTGTTCTTGCAATGCCGTACGCAGAAATGGAGGCTGCTTTTTGAAGCCTCATTTAACAGCTTATTCACAGCCATTTTAGCGGGAGAACGCCGTCGCTGGCACAGCACGGCTCAGTTTGGCTGTACCAGTCAAAACAAGATGCCCGTTTTCGTTTATCTGCGCAGTACGCCACTGCGCATGTAAACCGGAACTAGTACGGAAAAATAGCTGCACGGCAGTATTCACGGGTCCGGAGCTCTAGACACTTCGTATTAAAAATTGCATTTCCTCTTTCTATACTTGCATATTCTGTTTGGTAAATTTATCTTACCATAACATTTTGTGATTTAAACAGGTGGACAGAGGTCTAGGAATTGAAAACTGAAAAGTATAGAATAATTTATACCTAAGTTATACTTTATTTTAGTATTACAGTATGGACTATGGCAGTATGGCTATGGGGTGTATGGTAATCACCCAAACGCTCCACATCATTTCATGTGCGCGAGGTGGTCCATAGGCACAGTCGGTGCAAAATTCGAATGATTCCCTGACAACAATTGTAACCATTTAACAATTAACACTTGAAATAAAAATGTAATTTCCCTTAAACCACGTGGGATTTATAAGCTGTTTGCAATCAGGGTGACCAAGGCCAAGAGGTCATCTGTCATTGACACGAGCTGTCAGACAGGCTATCAGCAGGCCGGGTGGGATACGCATGAGATTGACAGGGTGCCTACATTAGAAATATGCAATAACTGATAAAGAATCTGTCACTCACAGATGTTGATATGGAGAAACTTCTTGCAGCGACTGATGTCTGCTGCACAAAACGTGGTGTCAATACCCGGGAAAACATGATTACTCAAGTGCCCTTGTGGAAGTTGGTCCTGACGACAATAAGATGGCAACCGGAAGCAGCCGGCACGGATGTTAATCCCACAATTCCTCCGTGTAGCAACAGGGAAATAGTTCTACTCATTATAAATATTAATGCTCACAATTATTTGATATTATTCTACAATTTTGATGATCATATCCCAGAAGAAACATCCTTAAGCAACAAAGGCTGACTTTATTTAATTATAGATGGGCAAACTTTTAGTTTAAACCCTGATGCTTGAAGAACTTAATTTTGTCAATGGATGTTGAAATGTTTACGTTCAAGGTTAAGCGGCCTGTCAACAACCGAGCTGATTGGGCCTAACATCTCTAAATATCGCCCTATATAGTAAATTAGTGTTTGGACAAGAATCATTATTCATTCGGGTAAAATAGCATTATAATCGAAATGAGCGGAATCGTCTTCTGCGAACCAAATGAACTTTACAACATACTGAACCAGGGCGGCGTTCACCCAAATTTGAGTGATCCTAATTATTTGCTTCTTTTAGGTGAGTACAGCCCCTGCCCATGGTTTTATTTGACAAGTCTTCATAATATTATTAATAATTAATATATCTTATAATGATGATATTTATGATATTTTAATTATGAAGGCTTACTTAAAAATCTGAAGCAAGTCATATACACCATACGCCCATTTAAGAAATACGGGAGCCGTTTCGATTCCTATAAGTTAAAAATAATTGGGTATGATAATTTTAATCAACATATTAATTTTTTATTATAATTAATGTAATTTTAAATAAAAATGGATAAATTAAATAAGACTAAATAAAATGATGAACATTTCAATAGCAATATACATACCTTAATGAATAGTAATGTAATTGGTTTTACATTTTTAAATAGTCCCAATTCCTTTTTTAAACCAGCGTTGCATACAATGATACATGATAAAGAATTGAAATTTTATGTTGTTAAGGACTTGGTATCGTCAAACTACCATAGTTCAGTGTAGCTTTAAATATATATAGAAATAACTTAAGGTCCACATGACATAAACATATTTGGAATCTTCAGATTATCCTTTATTAGATCTGTTTTATATTAACATAATTTTTGTAAAGATTTTAAAATTCATATCAAATTTATTTTTCACTTTTATAAAGAAAAACAATTTATCTCACTCCTGGCATTAAGCATGCATTTAACAATAACATAATCTTAAAATATATACTTGATTATCTCAATGTATCATCTTTCCTTCTACTGTAATTTTAATGTTAAGATTAACTGACAAATTAACAAATGAATCTTTGTTTTGAATGGTCTGTAACTGATTTTTAAATAGGATATCAAATAAAGAATAGATTTTTTAGTTAATCTGTTTTTCACACATATGTACAAAATTTGATAGTTTTGTGCTTGATAGTTTATGAGAAATATTCCTCTGAAGATGGTGTAATCCACTGAAATACTGTTTTGCCAAAATGTTCAAAACTGTTTGGTTTGAGTAATTTTGTCCTGGTTAGCTGACTGAAATGTGAATCCAGTGAATGCTTGCAAGTGACAGTTGCATATCATAAATCCACATCATGATCTTACTCTTTTGCATGTATATTAAAAAGTAAATGTGATGTCAAGCCTGTTTTTTTGCTGCCTGTGTCAAACTAAGAAGACACCAAAACTTATGGTCCAAGAACAACAACCACTAATTAGGTCACCTGGCCACTCCAGCTTACACTAATGAAGGGTCAATAAACAGGCCTAGCTTATCAAGATAAGTGGTGCCCATGCTCAAAAGACTAATCCTGCAGGTCATAATCCAAGGTATCAGTCTAGCCCATAAGAATGGACTCCTTAGTTGCTTTTTTTAGTGACTGATGCAATGTGGAGTCCATAGATTGCCCCTGCAGGTAACTGTGATTATAACACTCCATACACAACTGTTTGATTTAACATATATCCATTGAATAATGTTCAGTACATCAATGTGTATTGTATATTCGACCACTGAATAACATAAATGTTATATTCTCAGCTCTATTTTGCACCAAGGAGGTGAAAATTTGAACATAGTCTTTAAAGAATTATACAGGACTGCCACCAAATGCAAGATGTCTACCGGGCTGTAAATGCTTCAATTAATTCTTTCTGGACAAATAAATCAGTTATTGAATGTAACAGATGCTTCATGCTTTCCAAAATGGTTATTTTTTATTACAGGCCTTTTGACATACAACATAATGCGAACATTGTTATGTCAAAAATATAGATAATATTTTTATTTAATTTCCTTTGTGAGAGTAATAGATTGTATCATGCTATAACCCCTGTTAGCCCTTTGGTGGGCCGGCGATGCAACAGAAACTTGAAACCTGTTGCGTCGCCATTAGCAGCTAGTAGCAGTCAAGCCATAGCTCCCTAAGCCAGCCAATCAGTGATTGAAGAATGTGTTGGATCTCTCAGGATGCAGCCATTCTTAGAAGATGTAAATGCACACTGACTCTGGTTGGGGACTCTCTTTTGTCAGAGGGCTGAAATGGCTCTAATGTGCCAAATCATATACATAACAGTCAAAGAATCATAAACTGGTTAACTAATTGGCCACCAGGTAACAGAACCTGCCCTAAGTGTGCCAAATTTAACCATGTTAGCTTTACCAAATGGGCCAGTCGACAATTAATATTATATTCATCTTTGTCATTTTATGTTAAACCACCAGGATTTCAGTGCCATAATTTTCATGTAGGACAATCTTGCTTGAAATTAATGTGCTAAAGCATGTTTAGTGTTGTA
Source organism: Sipunculus nudus (assembly GCA_026874595.1). Lineage (NCBI taxonomy): Eukaryota > Metazoa > Annelida > Sipuncula > Golfingiida > Sipunculidae > Sipunculus > Sipunculus nudus. The sequence goes on from CM049312.1 coordinate 54,028,759, forward strand.
GTAAGAAACAAAATTTTGTCATTACAGATTTTTTTTTACAATTACAGATGCAAGAAAGAAACACGAGTATGCAGAGAGCCATGTCATAACAGCAAAGAAAGCCCCCAAGGTAAAATTACATAGATCATACATCACCTGTTTTTTTATAACATATGAACTTTGCAAACACAATTTTTTCATACAGAACCCTAGAAAATATATCAAAATGTTGTTACCACTGCTATTTACTTTGCCATATATTGTAAGTTTAATTAACAACATAATATCAAACTATGTAAAAAGATCATGCTATTTAGCATAATTTGTATAAAACCCTGTATCCTATGAATATATAATGAAAAAGCATGGTGGATATCCACTAACATTCCTTTTTAAAATGCCTATTCCCACCTTGGCATATGTTCAATTAACATGGTTATATATAAAAAATCACGACAGTATGTAACAGGTTGTCCACCAGAAAGATTCATTTACCTAATAAGTGTAACATATTCCTACTTCCAGAATGAAAATGATGAATTTGTGGTGCCTTATGATGCTGAGCTTGAATGTAAACAACACGTGATTGTCTATGATGGAAATACAAGAAATCTGAAAGAGCCAGGAGCTGCACTCTCTTGTGCCAAGTTAATGTGGGATATGGGAAGTCGTAGCCCAGTGAAAGTGCTCAGAGGTAAATTGATATATCAGTCTGTAATAATTAACAAGACCAGTAAACATATGATTGATAGGATGTTCCTTTTAACAAAGAGATATCTGTAAATATATTTCTGTAAATGTAATAATTCATAACCAATTACTGATACATTGAGAAGAAGAGTGCTGCTAAAAATGGTAAAATTGAGGCTCATAGGAAAAAATGGGATACTCTTCACAATGGTTTGTAGTGGCTGATAAGAGTTGAAATTCACATTCCTCAATAAAAAAAATTCCATCTAGATTAATATTTGCATGTTTAATTTATACGTGCTTACATATATGTATGATGATCAGTCAGAAGAATAAGAAGGATGAGACAGGCTGATATTTAGTATTGCATACTTGGAGGTATATCCTGGACTAATTCCTGAGATAATTATAAAATAAATGGATCTGTGGCAATAAAGTAACCATCTTATTCTGGACTTAAATTAAGAGGTATGTCACCATGCTAACCTTATGACATAATAATAACGATGCTTTTTAACCCTGCTCACAGACTTGTCTAAAATGTTGCACTAAACTGAGATTTGGTATATTGGAAATCACATCACTGAAGAACTGCCAGCTAATGTCCATGCACAGTTTTAATTTGATCATCCCACATTTAATTACATTAATTTATACTGGTTGCTCTAAGTCTGGGAAATAGCAGGAGATGGCACTTTTTATCTGTTATCAGTTTGAAGGTGACCTGCATGTTGAAAAAGTACACAGCATCTTCTATCATAAAGATCACCAGTGTATCACAGCGCCATCTGTCAGAAAGTCCACCAATCTATCACAGTGCCATCTGTCAGAAAGTCTACCAGTCTATCACAGCGCCATCTGTCAGGATGTTCACCAGTCTACCACAGCGCCATCTGTCAGAAAGTCCACCAGTGTATCACAGCGCCATCTGTCAGAAAGTCCACCAGTCTATTACAGCACCATCCTTCTTACTGCTCACCAGTCTTTTACAGTGCCATCAATTAGAATGGTCACCAATGTATCACAGCGCCATTTGTCATAATTTCAACCAGTTTATCACAGCGCCATCTGTCATACAGTTCACCAGTCCATCACAGTGCCATCAATCAGAATGGTCATCAGTCTATCACAGCGCCATCTGTCATACAATTCACCAGTCCATCACAGTGCCATCAATCAGAATGGTCACCAGTCTATCACAGAGCAATCAATCAGAATGGTCATCAGTCTGTCACAGCGCCATCTGTCATACAGTTCACCATTCTGTCACAGTGCCATCAATCAGAATGGTCACCAGTCTATAACAGAGCAATCAATCAGAATGGTCACCTGTGTATCACAGCGCCATCTGTCTGAAAGTCCACCAGTCAATCACTGCACCATCTGTCAGAAAGTCCGGCAGTCTATCATGGCACCATCCTGACAGCTCACCAGTCTGTCACAGTGCCATCAATCCTAATGGTCACTAGTGTATCACAGCGCCATCTGTCAGAAAACTCGCCAAAGTCACTGTTCTATCAAAGTGCCATCTCTATAACAGTTCACTGGTCTATCACAGCTCCATCAGTCATACAGTTCACCAGTCCATCACAGTGCCATCAATTTGAATGGTCACCAGTCTATCACAGCGCCATCTGTCATACAGTTCACCAGTCCATCACAGTGCCATCAATCAGAATGGTCATCAGTCTATCACAGCGCAATCTGTCATACAGTTCACTAGTCCATCACAGTGCCATCAATCAGAATGGTCACCAGTCTATCACAGAGCAATCAATCAGAATAGTCAACAGTGTATCACAGCGCCATCTGTCTGAAATTCCACCAGTCTATCACAGCGCCATCTGTCAGAAAGTCCACCAGTCTATTACAGCACCATCCTTCTTACTGCTCACCAGTCTTTCACAGTGCAATCAATTAGAATGGTCACCACTGTATCACAGCGCCATTTTTCATACAGTTCACCAGTCCATCACAGTGCCGTCAATCAGAATGGTCATCAGTCTATCACAGCGCCATCTGTCATACAGTTCACCAGTCCATCACAGTGCCATCAATCAGAATGGTCACCTGTGTATCACAGCGCCATCTGTCATACAGTTCACCAGTCTATCACAGAGCAATCAATCAGAATGGTCACCAGTGTATCACAGCGCCATCTGTCAGAAAGTCTACCAGTCTATCACAGTGCCATCTGTCATACAGTTCACCAGTCCATCACAGTGCCATCAATTAGAATGGTCACCAGTCTATCACAGAGCAATCAATCAGAATGGTCACCAGTGTATCACAGGGCCATCTGTCAGAAAGTCCACCAGTCTATTACAGCACCATCCATCTTACTGCTCACCAGTCTTTCACAGTGCCATCAATTAGAATGGTCACCAGTGTATCACAGCGCCATTTGTCAGAATTTAAACAGTTTATCACAGCGCCATCTGTCATACAGTTCACCAGTCCATCACAGTTCCATCAATCAGAATGGTCATCAGTCTATCACAGCGCCATCTGTCGAACAGTTCACCAGTCCATCACAGTGCCATCAATCAGAATGGTCACCAGTCTATCACAGCGCCATCTGTCATACAGTCCACCAGTCCATCACAGTGCCATCAATCAGAATGGTCATCAGTCTATCACAGCGCCATCTGTCAAACAGTTCACCAGTCCATCACAGTGCCATCAATCATAATGGTCATCAGTCTATCACAGCGCCATCTGTCATACAGTTCACCAGTCCATCACAGTGCCATCAATCAGAATGGTCACCAGTCTATCACAGAGCAACCAATCAGAATGGTCATCAGTCTATCACAGCGCCATCTGTCATACAGCTCACCATTCTGTCACAGTGCCATCAATCAGAATGGTCACCAGTCTATCACAGAGCAATCAATCAGAATGGTCACCAAGGTATCACAGCGCAATCTGTCAGAAAGTCTACCAGTCTATCACAGCGCCATCTGTCAGGATGTTTACCAGTCTATCACAGCGCCATCTGTCAGAAAGTCCACCAGTGTATCCCAGGGCCATCTGTCAGAAAGTCCACCAGTCTATTACAGCACCATTCTTCTTACTGCTCACCAGTCTTTCACAGTGCCATCAATTAGAATGGTCACCAATGTATCACAGCGCCATTTGTCAGAATTTTAAACAGTTTATCACAGCGCCATCTGTCATACGGTTCACCAGTCCATCACAGTTCCATCAATCAGAATGGTCATCAGTCTATCACAGCGCCATCTGTCAAACAGTTCACCAGTCCATCACAGTGCCATCAATCAGAATGGTCACCAGTCTATCACAGCGCTATCTGTTATACAGTTCACCAGTCCATCACAGTGCCATCAATCAGAATGGTCATCAGTCTATCACAGCACCATCTGTCATACAGTTCACCAGTCCATCACAGTGCCATCAATCAGAATGGTCACCAGTCTATCACAGAGCAATCAATCAGAATGGTCACCAGTGTATCACAGCGCCATCTGTCATACAGTTCACCATTCTGTCACAGTGCCATCAATCAGAATGGTCACCAGTCTATAACAGAGCAATCAATCAGAATGGTCACCTGTGTATCACAGCGCCATCTGTCTGAAAGTCCACCAGTCAATCACTGCACCATCTGTCAGAAAGTCTGGCAGTCTATCATGGCACCATCCTGACAGCTCACCAGTCTGTCACAGTGCCATCAATCCTAATGGTCACTAGTGTATCACAGCGCCATCTGTCAGAAAACTCGCCAAAGTCACTGTTCTATCACAGTGCCATCTCTATAACAGTTCACTGGTCTATCACAGCTCCATCAGTAAAAAAATTCACCATTCTATCACAGCAGCAGGTTTATCATAGCTATAGTTTATCACTGCCAAGGTTGCTACCAATCTTTCTGTATACAGATATGTTGCAATTCAACCTTTTTTTAAGTTTACTTAAATCACCTTTACAATACTTATATAACAATTATAATATATATAAGATTGATTTTGAAAATAGAGTATCATAAAATGTATCAAATTCTTCCATATATTTACCACAATTGACCGACGTTGTTTAATTAACCATATTCATTCACTGTTACCCACTGATCTGTCAGGACACATAAATCTAAATGTTAAAAATGACACCAAAGATTTAAATATGTACATGTTGGATGTATAAATTGCCGCTGATGTCTTATAACAGTTGCCCGAATGATCCTCGGTGGTCCGGGGTGCAGGCTTCAAACCTGTAGCTGATTAGCGTCAGAGTGGTTCAATTCCACCTTTCGGGCGTCGTTTTAGTGCAACGGTTGGATCTCAAATAATAGCTATGTGTACAACATTTGGAGCAATTGGTATAATAGATAGCTATATCTGCCCGGGTTGTTATCAAGCGTCGCTATGTCAATGCGATCAAACAAAACAAGTGCCCAGCCGCATTCACGCGTACCTGTAAGGCCACGCCAAGGAAAGTAGCACTAAGTCACAAAAACGGGGGCAACAATACGGAGGTAATTTTTTTCTCTCATTCTCTCACCCGTCGAGACAAGAAAACGTGAAACTATGCGAACTTGCTTAAAAAAATGTGCTTCAGTTCTTGAAATTGTGCATATCAGCATCGCAAAAGTTATTCCATTTTCAGTTATATATGTCTGATTTTTTTTTAATAAAAGTCTTAATAAAGATAATTATTAAGTGATTTCTTTGAATGGATCAAGACAAGAGCGCTAACAACCTCGTAGTGCTCATGATTCACTACAAATATTACCTGCAAAACATAAGCGACGATTTCGTGGAGCCATACTTTTTCTTGGTGTGGCCTCATCTGCGAACCGGCTGTCTTAGAGATAACTGCATTAAATTAAATGCGGCGATATCCAGGATCCTGGATACCGCCGCATAAAAAAGCTTCAGAGTAAACTGTAGAACTTAAAATCCTTGTCGGGAAAAAAATAGTGTAAAATCAAATATTGTGTTTATGACAAGGACATCGTTCCCCGCGTATCATCGTGTATTAGGACAACATGTGTTCTTTTAATCAACATTTAAAGTGGGCAAACACTGTTTAAGTAGTATGTTATATGCACATTTGATAATAATATCTTTATTTTATAACGAATACGAAATTTTCAGACGAAATATAAGAATTTAGATGTCATGTAGAATGTCTCCAGTTTCCTCAAATCATGTTCTAGGGCTCTCGCAAAGCGTAGCGTAGTCAGAGAGCACGGGAGCTAGGGCTATTTCGGAGACGGCATCTGGCGCGGCCTCCATTTGTGCTTCGAACGTGTGTAAACAGAAGTGAAGAGCGCTCTAGCAAGACTCGGCTGCATGTCTTTTGAGTTGTGACAGGGATTTACCCATGCGCGCAAGGGGGAATCCAATCTAGTCCAATGCGGCCTTACTTTTAGCTTAGCAGCCTATCGCGCTCTACATGGTCACATGGTAGCACAGTGTTAATATTAGTTAATAGCCCCATTAACACAAGAAAAATGTGGCGCGCGTTAGACCGGTCCAGAAAAATGTGGATTTTTAACTTGAGTTCACACTGTGCCGGCCCAAATGACCATTTAGAGCGCGCTACCCTGTCAAGTTAAGCCGTATATTGCACTTGGCCCGGCCTAGAATCTGCATTGCGTTTTCACGCCGATAAATACTGCGGTTTAGATTGGATTCCCCCTTGCGCGCATGGGTAAATCCCAGACTGGGACAGTCACATGACAGCGCTCCAGTTCTGTTTATACACGTTCGTAGTACAAATGTCGGCCGCGCCTGACGCTGTCTGGCGCACGCTTTAATGTAGAACCGACTTTAACCGGTGGTCAAAATGTAGCGCGCATCAGCCCGAAAATCCTCGAAATCTGGCGCTTTTGGGGGACTTGGTGTAGAGCGCTCCAGAAAAAAAAAACGTGCCGTAAATGGGGCTATTGTCACATCGAAAATGCCAATAAACCCTCGATCATGTAAGCACATGTGACATGTACATTTCTTAGCCCATGCACGCCATATGGTTTTGCGGGAAACCGTTGCCGCTTACACCTGTATTCACTGATTCGGCCCGCACTCTGGTTGGTAGAAACTGACGAACGTTATGAATACACAATCCCGTCTGTCGGTCTGATCAATAAATCGCAAAAACCAAGAGTTAATTTAAAGCTTGAACATATCGAAAATGGAGGGTTGGCCAAGAAAGATTTAGCAGAAAAAGAGCCAAGGTCTACTTCAACGAAATGAGTAAACAACACCAAGTTCGCCAAAGTTTTCCCGCCTTATTACTCTACGGTAACTTCGATGGTGTTTGCCGGTGCAAAAATCTGTTACATGCTTCTTAATTATATGTATTATTGAATTATCGGCAATTTGCGTGATGGTAAAAATTCACCGTAATATCCCATACTTTTTCCGAAAATAGATGTTTTGCAACTCGACTAATTTAAACGCCATGTCTTGTACACTGCTTATAAATATGCGTACTGGTGCAACCGTGCCTCATTGCTGAGGTAAGAAATATGACAGGACTTGAACGTTTAGGAACCGACCAAACACTTATATAGGTGTAGTTTTGCTGTAACATTTGAAGACCAACATAATGTACAAAATCAAATAAACAGAGATAATGGTCAGGAGCATTCAGTAGTGAGAACAAGATATGGGAGAGTAGTAAAACCACCAAACAGATATAGACCGGATAGTTAGACCTATACAAGAAGAGATTAACTAGATTTCGAGTTGAATATTATTCACCATATAACCAATGTAGAAACACTCATTGAATGTGATGTTGCTACTTATATATAATTCATATCCTGTACATTTGTAATTAATCATAGATCAATTGTAAGATGTACTCTATTATACCAGATACTGAAAGTAAGGGTAAGAAAAATTTAAATTCACCTTCAGTTTATGTTTCATCTAATGTTCTTGGTAGTTCCATTAGTTATCAAAAGGTAAAATATTTTTTCTACATTATCCATACTAGGAATAGTTTAGTGTTGGGATGATATGGATTTTTGATATCATGATAATTATTCAAATTTTTATCGTGATATACCGTGATATCACGATATTTTTTACTATATATTATGGCATTAATAAGCCATCAATAATGATATTTATAACAACCGCCTTTAAAGTCTTGACTTTATACAAGGGGTTTAGTATTAATATCATTTATACCTATTGGCCAGTACCACAGAATGACTCATTAAGTGTTGTAAGTTGCATGAAGGTCCTGCAGGTGTGCAAGCTTGAGGCGCAGGAAGTCCTGCCCCCATCGTCGAATCACGCTTGTCAGAACTTTCCATCAGTTTCCTTTAGCTACATAAAAGCCAGAGAATCCAAGCGAATTTTCGGAGAGGGTGTCATACCAATCATGGCTAAATATACCATCCCAATTGTATATGGCAAAATATGCAACCCGTATGGAATGTTCAATTCAGTGGGGACACTTTTATGTTGACATTTTCGTTCCATGCAATAAAAGCATAAACGTGTATTTATTGCTCTTTCATTATAATGTTATTTTCTCCTGGAATTCTCAAGCTTTTGTCCTCTCTGATCATCCTGCTACTTTCGGACATTTCCGACTATTCCCAGAAGTCTGTAAGCACACGGTTCCACCCACACGCATGTATTCAAATACATGTGGTTTAGAAAAATAAATGTGATTCTTTGAAATAAATTTATTTTGAACTTCAAGGGCTTGCTTGTGAACCAAAATGGTGAACAAATATTGATATCGTGATATCACGATAACAGGAAAGTGGACGGTATGATAACCGTAGCTGTCAGATATCGTGATAATACTGTATACCGGTAACCGTCCCAACCCTAGAGTAGTTACACACTACATCAAGTATTTGTTAGTCAGCCAGTCATGCTATCTACAAGATGTGTGCTCTGTACAATCAGCCTGTAATACGGAATAAAATTATATAAGGACTCATTCTTACTTAACCCATTGTATTATTTCAGGAGAAAAGGGTCTATTGTTAACCAAGACCATTTAATCAATGGTCAAATCAGGCTATTCCATATGTTTGCATATTTGACGAATAAAATGTCTGTTACCAAATATAACGAACGGGGAGAGGCACAACAATCAGTATCAAGTTTTAGCCACACTGATCATGAGGATGGTATAACTGTAAGCTGTGGTTGCTGCCGCCTATTTTGACCTTATTTCTATCATTTTCTTTGAGTAATATTGATACTTATATATTAGCTACAGTATCATGATAAATAGATTCTTTCACCATGAGAATTCTGTTAAATAGGCATGAGTCAAATTATTGTATCCACCAAAGTTTTCTTGATACTATGTTTTTGACTGGGTTCTGTCGCTGCCACTGCCGCCACGGTTGTTTCCAGAGAATTCTTCTGAGACCCTTAGACGGATCTTCCCAAATCCAATATAGCCATTCACTCACCTATGTACTTGTGCCTAACAAAAGCTGGTGGGGCCACCTGCAGTTATTGTTCAGTTTGAATCAGGGTGTTTTTTTTTATAACAGCCCATATCTGGTGAGTAGTTCAATGTATTGAGCTGAAATTTCGCTTGTTAAAAGATGTTGGATATCTCCATCTCATAATGGAGACTGGTGGTGCCACCTACAATGATTTTTGCGTGGCTTCTATCCATGCGTTTGCCATCTGTTCTTCTAATTAGTACCTTCCCATTTTTGCAGAATACATTAATGCACTTTTCTCAGGAGTGATTTGCCTTATTGGCCTGAAATTGTGCATGTTCATACATCTTGGAAACTGCCATCGCATATTCAAGATTGGTGGCGCCATCTGCAATTGTTTTTGTGTAGCTTCCATCCGTGTGTTTGCGTAGGGTAAAATTCCTCATATCTCCGCAGTGATTTAATGTATTGGTCTAAAATGTGGCATGTACATCCATCTTGGAGAGTTTTCTGGTAGACCAGACAGGTGGTGCAACCTATCTTCCCATTTTATTAGAATACATAACTGCCCTTTTCTCAGGTGCGATTTGCCATATTGGCCTGAAACTGTGCATGTCCATAGATCTTGGGTACCTCCATTTTGTATAAAAGACTGGTTGCACCATCTGCAATTCTTTTTGTGTAGCCTCCATCTGCCTGTTTGCGCTGGGTAAAAATTGTTTATATCTGAGGAGTGGATGGATATATCAGCCTGAAATTTTGGCATGTTTATCCATCTTGGATAACTTTGTTGTCGACCAGACAGGTGGCACCACCTGCTGTTCTGTTTTTTTAGAATACTTTATTCAACTTTTCTCAGTAAAGGATTTGTGTCTTGGCCTGAAATCTTGCATGGTGTATCCATTTGTCGAACTGTTTTTTTTTTTATGTGAAAATTGCACAAAAATGAGGAGTTTATTTTGCATCACTGATGCCACAAATTTGGAGTAATTTCATGTCAGGAACATTTCATACCTTACTTTCCAATGCCTCTGTGATTTGGTGGATACACGTGGTCGATTGTCATCTGCCGGTATTCTAGTTTTCCAAAGGAATTGTTCATGAAATTTTATCTTTGCTTACATTTTATAATAACTGTAGGCAAATAACTAAATCGAGCTACATTGATCAGCTCCAAATTTTACAATCATAATGATCAAGCTGATTGTATGTGAAAATTAGCAGGAAGTGGTGCCACCTGTGTTAACCCTCTGTATGTGAAATAAGTTGTATATTTCACATGAGTGAGTTTAACATGTTCACTTTCTATTATATCATGGTGAACAGTCCTCTTTTACAAGAGGAAATATTTGAATGAATTATGCAGGAGCATTGTCATAGTGGCATCTTTATAAATATTTCTGTTGTGCAGATCTTCAAAATTTTAATGTCTTTTACCATATGTCTCAGGAATGGATACAGCTATCAACATCAGTATTTACAAACATCAATTATGTGACTGGGATATAAGCTATAGGTGGCGCTAGCATGTCGACCAAAGCTGATGTGGTTTATTCTGTTTTAGTATGTACTTCATTGTTACCAAGTATTATGTTCATTCTTGAACAAAATGAATGCAGGAACCCTGGGTCTTTTGTTATGTGCAGTAGATCTTCCTTCCACAGTAATAACACATTTCAATATACACCATAATTTATGAGCTGAATTATATTGTCAAAAATTGTATTATTATTATAATTATTTTTTTTATAATTTTTTTGGCTCAGTACGTTTTTCAGTCTGAGTAAAGCAGCAGTATCTATATTTCAGTAAATGTCCCACTCTGTATATATATAAGTTTGTGCAAACAAACTAATCAAAATTGTGCATCAAAGCAGTATAGTTTTAATCAGCATGGCTTAACCTCTAACAGAATGAAAATCTAGGTTGGATTGCAGGTGGGATGCAGCTAATTTTCACTTTTGCTCACTTGCCTGCTCAAGACATCAGTCACTTTCACTTTTGTGCTCTGTCTCCTACGGGTGTTTCTTGTCACTTCTGTGGATTCTTCGACAGTTCCTTCTCTTCTGGCCAAATCCAAATTATTTACCATTTTCTAAACACAGTCTGAGCAGAACAGCCAGTGTCTAGTAATCACTAATCCTTCCATATTTACCTCGTGTTCTGTTCATTCAAGCTACAGAATGTGATCAATTATACTTATGCAGTAACACCTGGAATATCTATAATTACCTGTATAACAATTCTGCTACCCAGTATATCATTTAAAAGTATTTAAAAATTATGTTTTCAACCTTAGTTTACTTATTATATTACCAGGTGGCTATGAGGACTTCTCAGCTCGTTATCCATTCCTAAGAACACAGAAGATTATCTACATGCCAAGGGTATGTATATCAAGCCTGTGATAAAGAACAAATCACACACACAGAGGATATCTATGTTCATGCTTATAAGATACAGTAGAGCGCCGCTTTTCTGAAAGTGTGGGGGACCAGCCTTTTATTCGTAAAAACGAACATTCGGAAATGCGGACAGGGGTCTAGCAGCAAGTTATTACGACAGTTAATGACTAACTTAATCCTATTTTAACCAAGGAACACGGTGTTTCTTTTCAATATTCGTAATTCACGACCTTGACGTATAAAAAATATTGGATTATTGCTGAGCATAATTGGCAAAGATCAGTCTAACTTGATTTAAAGGGGCCCAATCACGAATAAAGCATGTTGACTTGACACGAAAAATAGTTTCTTCCCTTTAAAATAAAACTGTACCTGCCAAAACATTGCCTTGAAACCGTTTGCTTACTCCTGTAAACGAGTGTTGCATACAGTGGACTAGGTGTTATGGCAGGTGTCAACATAAACACAGTGCATGGGGCCGTGTGCAGCGTGAAGCCTCAACATGTGTAAATCAGGAGATGCCCTGACTGATCTTGCCAAAAAAATATAATACAAGTTTCCGCAGGCTGAAAAACCAGGTGGTGCCCCTATTAATCGGACCTCCAGTCACGCGGCCTTGAATATGGTAAACAGACACACGTGGACTGTGTTTACCAACACACACAGTCATAACAAGGTGTTAAACAGTCGTATGCAAGGGAATGAGACTGTGTGCTGGGATGGTTCTGCTGGGAAACCTTTGTTTAAAGCAAAACTGGACTGATAGTGTGAAAAGATAGGCATAATATTGATCCTGATTATGTCCCTTTAACAATACGTGCGTGCTCTTTTTTCATCAAATTCACTGGAGGGAAAGGTCAAATGACATTACCAAGGAAGACGGTGTTTCTTATCGATCTATGGAATTGAAGACTGGGACATATAAAAGCTGCTCGAGCAGAAGCTTTTAATGAATTATACCTCACCAATGCCGATGCGTGTAAACTGCTCAGTTATTTGGCATGACATCCTGTCCCAAGCCGACCAACTATGCTTGCTTGAGAACAAACGAGATGTGGTTGATAACACACAAGTGCTCTTGGATTAACTGCTCAGTCGCTTGCTAGGGGTACAGGGGGCCGAGCGTTGCGGGGCTAGCTGTAGATTTCACACCTTTGCCCCTGCCACAACATCGGCCCAGAACTAATTAATTAGGGACACCACTGAGCATAACACATGACTGCAGGCCTTGTGACTCGCAATTACAATACTCTTTTTAGGTTTTTTACATACTTGAAATATATTTCGAAGATACGAATAAATGTTCGGTTCCCCATTTTAATTTTCAGAAATTCAGCATTCGGTTATACGGCGTTCTACTGTATATGTATACTTTTCTTGACTGTCAGTGTGTGTTGTTTAATTGAATGGTGTCAAAGGGCAAAAAGGTGATTTCCTAAGATTGATTCAGACATGATCGAGGACCGTAATATTATATAAAAGTCAAACTTATATAAGTTTTGCCGATTTTTTGTTTTTGACCATGTTGTACCACTACTGCCTTGTTTATTTCTGGAGACCCCTTCTGAGACCCTTGGACCGATCTTTCGGAAACCCAGCATAGTTGTTCACTCACCTATGTACTTGTGCCTAACAAATATCGGTGGCACCACTTGCAGTCCTTATTGTGCAGTATGAATCTGGTGTCTTTCTTATAACAACCAATATCTCAGGAGTGGTTCAATATATTGAGCTGAAATTATGCATGTTCATAGATCTTGAATTTCATCATCTCGTACTCTAGACTAATGGTATCACCTACTATAATTTTTGCTTGACTTCCATGGATGTGTTTTCCATCTGTTTGTCTCAGTGATTGATTTAATGTATTGGGCTGATATTAGGCATGTCATATTCAAGACTGGTTGCGCATCATCACTCTTTTTTGTGTGGTATCCATCAGTATGTTTGCTTTAGGTGAAATCTGCTCATATCTCAGCAGTGGTTCAATGTATTGGTCTGCAATTTGGCATGTCCATCCATCTGGGAGAGTTTCTTATAGACCAGATAGGTGGCACCACCAGCCTCCCTGTTTTCATAGTATAAATTGATGCCTTTTTATCAGAAGCGATTTGCCGTATTGGCCTGAAATGGTGCATGTCCATATATCTTGGATACCTCCATCTTGTATTTAAGACTGGTAGCCCCATCTGCAGTTGTTTTAGGTGGTGTCCATCCCTCTGTTTGCTTTGGGTAAAAATTTCTCATATCTGAGGAGCCTGAAATTTTGGCGTGTTTATTCATTTCTGATAGTTTTGTTGTAGACCATACAGGTGTTGCCACCTGCTATTATGTTATTATATAATACATTTTTTTTTCTTAGTAATGAATTGGTGTCTCAGCCTGAAATTTTGCATGGTGTATCCATCTGTAAAAATTTTTTTGTGAAATTGCACATATATGAGGAGTTTAAATATGCATCACTTGAACATTCCATTTCAGGAACATTCCATGCCTTACTTTACTCATGCCTCTGTGATATGGTAGATACCATAGTCACCTGTCAACTGCCCTTATTCTTGAACTTGGCTTCCACAAGGAATAACATTTGGCTGTTGTAAAGGTAATTGCTGCATGTCAGATTGATTACTGGGTGATTCAGAAAGTATGTGGGGACTTTGTTGCCATTGCAATGGAAGTTCTGAATAAAAACACTCAAAATTATGGGTTAACTTTTAATCAAAAGGAAGTAAACAAAAAACAAATGATGGCCCTTCCTAAGGGAATTAGAAAATGGTCAATATCATTAAAAAATCTCAGTCTCAAACAGTTAAACCAGTCAGCATTAAAAATATGTTTTGCTTCCACAGGAGCTAGATGAGATCAAGACGTATCCCTCGGAGATCATCTCATCATTTCTGTACCTGGGAAACTGGACACAGGGCAACGCAGCATACATCCAGAAAGATTTAAAGGTCAAAGGTCACATCAACTGCTCCACGGAGTCAGAAACATTGTAGGTCCATCAGATACCACAATGTGTTCATTTCTAAATCTGTAGCAACAGAAGAAACGTACACTAAAAGTGTCTTAATAAGTTAAACCATTTTGTCTGAGATTACCTTTACATTAACTGTTCATTTGTAGTCTGAGTAATATGCATACATGCCAACATTTGAAATTTCAAAAGAGGTCGGCTAGGGTGGAAGAGCTGCCTAAGCCCCCTTAGAGACGAGGGCTAGAACTCCTTCACAAGGAGCTGAATGGATTACTTAAATCTAGTTCATAACAAGAGCAAAGTATTCATTTGAATAAATCATATGTTTGACAAAGTTACATTAAACATTTCATTGCAAAAGTAGGCTAGAAACAAGAACCATTGATGTCTTGGGTATCACCAAGATTACAGTAATCATTGATTTCTGAGGTATCACTAAGATTATAATGAACTTGTAATACTAATAAAATAAAATTTATGAGTCATGCTGCACTTAATTAAAAGTAACCATTAATGCCTGAGGTATCACCAAGATTACAGTCACCTTTTGATACCAAATATTCTGAAGGATATGCAGCTAAAATTGATGCATCTTGGAAGCAGAGTATTGAAGCAGAAGGGATTGCTCCAAGAGGCAGTGGGCATTGTAGTCACCTCAAAATTGTTAGGCTTATTCTTAAGTTGGTAGTGTTGGTGTATATGAATATGATAAACCAGAAATGTGTATACAGTGTGGCCACAGCTCACAGGTGATACGTTTTATACAAATATATCCTTCATGGTAGATATGCAGGTATGCCTTTATTCTGTAAGAACTGTTTTACTTAGACATAATTTATAAGATTAATAAACTACAAATGGCTACAACATTCTAATTCAGCTTTCAGGCATGTTCTTGGTAAATTTGGTTTCATACACTATTATCAAGTCATAGTTTGATTCAATTTCTGTGAGCTTTGGACAAAAGACTTGTTTCAATTTCTAACTCAAATAAAGTCCATACAATAGAATTGCTTCTCCTGTTTCCACCCTTCTTTGGATTTACAAGAGTACTGGTAAGTGCCATCAAATTTTGTTTAACTTTTTTGAGGGCTAGATACCCAGATGTAAGGGTAGGTGTTAACCTATGGGCATTGTTAATGGTCTATTAAAATGTAAAGCTGACAGTTGTTTTTTTTTCCAAGTTTTAAGGAGGAAGGCCAGCACCTGATGCATATAGCTGTGGAGGACACAGAAGAGGCAGATCTGCTCTCCAAACTCCAGGCTGCATGTGACTACATAGGTGAGCCGTCTGAGTGGCATTAGTAAAGTTTTAAGCTCTGATATTTGTGGCCAGTTAAAACATGCTCCATAAGCAGCGTTTATACTGTGCTCAACTATTTGCTACACTAACCACTGCAAAAAAACTTGGTTGCCAGTCAAGTTTGGCAACCAGGCACTGCTGTCTCTGGGAAATTCCCCCTGCATAATATTTAACCAATCACATTGCAGGCATGACCAGCACAATCAGATGCACTGCAGTCAAATGTGCTTGGTAGCACAGATTTCTTCCACCACCGGTTGGAATACACAAGATGCAATCATCACCTTTAAAGACAGTCTCTATACTAACTTGCTTGTTTGGCCTGTAAGGCCAGTTAACCCCCACTCAGGTCCACTGTTTGCTTATTTCCACTCTTGCAGTGCCAAACATGTTTGACATGGACACAGCCATGTATGTTTACACACCGAGCCAATCAATGTCTTTAAACATTTTTGCATCTTTGTTTACATGCTTAGCCAATCAGATTTTAGCTTTTCCTGCCAAAACTGACTGGATGCTTGTCATTATGCCAAATCTGGAGAATCCTTCTATTCTTACAGCGTGTGAGTGGAAGGTCACCGGGAGATCTATCACTGTGTTCAGAACATATCATGACACATGCTACAATAAATTGTTGGTTCTGTTTATGATCATAGCCACTACATACATAACCCAACTATTTCTCTCCAGATGATGATGGAATTGACCTCACCACCAGAGCCCTTATGCCCCACCCCCCCCCCTTTTGACCTAATTATTATAATGAACCACCAAAACGCTCCTACAAAGAAGGTCTTCCTTGCACCATCTTTTTACTAGGCAATAATGATGTCATAAAGGTTGATGACTTAGACATCGCATTGACTGACGTCATCATCTGGAATCGCTGCACTAATGAATATATTGCAGTCATTGCGAACCATCTTGCAATATTTTGGATTATTTGTCTCATACAAATTACGTGCCATGCAGGTAAGACATTATTATTCACGTGGTAGTCAGCTGAATGGCTCCTGCAACCTTTCGCCTGAAACTTTTTATACTGTCTCCTTTGTATAAAAAAAATATCCCAGAAAACATCGCCATAGGTACTGGTACAGACTACACGTGTTCTGTTTGGGAGACGTCTCACAAATTACGCAAATTATATTATGGTCAGGTGACTCATGGTTTACAGTAATATCAGCGACCTGATTGGCTGCATGGAACAGTTATGCTCATGATTATTCAGTAAATGAAAATGTTGTTAAGGTCACGTAAAGTTCATGGTGAGGTCAGTTATAATCTTTCTTTACAGATGATCACAGAAACAAGAAGAATGTGGTGTTGGTTTTCTCGCAGCTCGGCATCAGTAGAGGTGTCACCGTTGTACTGGCCTATCTCATGCATCACTTCAAATGGACACTCAAGGTAATTATAATAATCACACACATGGATGTTAAAACCACACATATTTAACTAATCCAATCTATCCTCTTTCAGGGTATAACAATATCTGTTCTGTTTGTGAATAGGTGTCAGCACTGAACTTTAACTCACTCCAAGACTGTAAGATGTGCAGAGTACACACAGAAACTATGATTTAAAGCATAACATTTGTAAAGTTACTCCTTTATGCACTGACAGTTGCTGTCTGGTATTCTTTGAAATGACCTACTGTGAAAAAGGAAAAAAACACTTTTGCAACCATGTCACAAAATTTCAGTATGAAAGTGAACCTTGAATTATATGAATGACATTCACATGTATTTACGTGCTAAAAAAGATAAATGAGTGTAAATCAGAGACTCCTGGTACATTAAATAAGTCTGAAGCAACTGGTAGGTGAGATTGGGTAAGAGACACCTGACACATGGTAGATCAGGTTGGGTCAGAGGCACCTGATAGATCAGGTTGGGTCAGAGGCACCTGAGAAATCAGATTGGATCAGACACACCTGATAGATCAGGTTGGGTCAGAGGCACCTGATATCAGGTTTGATCAGAGGATCCTGATAGATTGGATTGGGCCAGTGGCACCTAACAGATCTGATTGGGTCAGAGGGACCTGATCAATCAGGTTGGTTAAGAGACACCTGGTAAAAAAGATTGAGTCAGACACACCTGATAGATCAGGTTTGGTCAGAGTCAATCTGAAAGATGAGATTGGGTCAGACACACTCGATAGATCAGATTTGGTCAGAGGCACCTGACAGATAGATTGGGTCAGAGGCACCTGATAGATCAGATCGGGCCAGAGGCACCTGATCAACCAGGTTGGTTAAGAGGCACCTGGTAAAAGAGATTGAGTCAGACACACCTGATAGATCAGGTTGGTCAGAGGCACCTGATAGATCAGGTTAGCTGGGTCAGAGGCACCTGAAAGATCAGATTAGGTCAGAGGCACCTGACAGATCAGATTGGGTCAGAGGCACCTGATATCAGGTTTGGTCAGAGGAACTTGATAGATCAGGTTGGATCAGAGGCACCTGATATATCAGATAGAGTCAAAGGATTCTGATAGATCAGGTTAGGTCAGAGACACCTGATAGATCAGGTTGAGTTAGAGGCATTTGATAACAGGTTTGGTCAGAGGAACCTGATAGATCAGGTTGGGTCAGAGGCACCTGAGAGATCAGATTGGGTCAGGGGCACCTGATATCAGGTTTGGTCAGAGGGACCTGATAGATCAGGTTGGATCGGAGGCACCTGATTTATTAGATTGGGTCAGACAAACTTGATAGATCAGGTTGGGTCAGAGACACCTGATAGATCAGGTTGGGTCAGAGGCACCTGATATCAGGTTTGGTCAGAGGGACCTGATCAATCAGGTTGGTTAAGAGGCACCTGGTAAAAGAGATTGAGTCAGACACACCTGATAGATCAGGTTGGTCAGAGGCACCTAATAGATCAGGTTAGCTGGGTCAGAGGCACTTGAAAGATCAGATTAGGTGAGAGGCACCTAACAGATTAGATTGGGTCAGAGGCACCTGATAGATAAAGTTTGGTCAGAGGATCCTGATAGATCAGATTGGGCCAGAGGTACCTAATAGATTGGGTTGGAGGCACCTGATCAATCAGGTTGGTTTAGAGGCAACTGGTAAAAGAGATTGAGTCAGACACACCTGATAGATCAGGTTGGTCAGAGGCACCTGATAGATCAGGTTAGCTGAGTCAAAGGCACCTGAAAGATCAGATTAGGTCAGAGGCACCTGATATATCAGATTGGGTCAGACAAACCTGATAGATCAGGTTGGTTGGATCAGAAGCACCTGATAGATCAGATTGAGTCAGACACACCTGATAGATTAAGTTTGGTCAGAGGCACCTGATAGATCAGGTTGGCTGGGTCAGAGGGAGTCAGACATACTTAAGATTGGGCAGGTTTAGAGGCATGTGATAGATGAGACTGGGTCAGAGTCACCTGGAGATGAATATGTAAAACATATAGTTTGAAACAGTGTGTCAATAATATGTATTCATTATTAGGTCATTAGTGTCATTTTATATTTATTTTTACAGGAAGCCTATGAACATACCAAAAAATGTTGCACAAACATCCAGCCAAATCGTGGTTTCATCAATCAGCTGTCCAAATGGGAAGAGGAACTGTTTGGAAAGAAATCCACAGACATTTCTGACCCAAATTACTAAAGGCTTGAGAACAGTTACTTGACATCTGGAAATGAACATCCAGACTCCTTCTTAATAGCATACAACTTTATTTACATACTTTTCTGTCTATAATTGCAACTGTGATGTTATATCGATGGGAACTGAACTTTGACATTTACACATGGCAAATTTAATACTTTATAAATGATACATGAAACCTCTCACATAAAAGTGAGAAATGCATGAAGGAGACATGAGTACCCAGCATATGTTATTGCAATGTCAGTAGATTAAAGGGGCATTTTTGTTAATGACTGAACACATATTTTCTTTCATGAGTGTGTGTATATATGAAATTGAATAAAGATGTACAAACTGATCCATATTCAGTTATATCTAGAATAAATAACCAAACTGAATGGTGTGACAAACATGGTTTTCATATTTTTAGGTATGTGTGACCCATGGGTCATGATAAATAGCCAGTGAGTTTGCATTGTTTTTGGTGGAGCCAATTTTATACCAGGAGTTTTAAGTTTGTCTCTTACAGCTATTTAATATGCTACATATAATATGTATGTCATTTGTAGCAAATTTATTATACTTCAGCTGATCGTCCAGACCAATCTGGGATTTTTCCATTGAATTATTCAAGAGGCATACTTAAAGGGGTCTATTCCAATCTTACATTTGTTTACTAAAAATAATCCCGCAAGCTTATATGAAAATAGGCCAGAAAATGCAAATCTCACTGCACACAGGCTATTTATTTTGTTTATGTCCATGTGTTATAATGAATGAGGGGGGGGGGGGGGGGGGGCAGCCAAATAATTAAAAAAACACATTCAAACATTTCATATTGCAGCAAGTCAGAAGAACCAGGGTCTTGCAAATGGCATTTTGCGACCTTTCAACTTCCTGAAGTATGCTACAAACCACCTCAAGTTACATGGTTTTTCTGTTTATCAACATTAGTGCATGTACCGTTTTTTCTAAATTTGTAAATAAACAAGCTCATCTGTCCATCACAGAGTTGTTATAAGATTTTTTTTCTTAACAGGCATTACCTTTAGTTCATTAATATGTGCTCAGAGTAAGCCAGAAATCATAGAAATCTACAGAAAACGGAAGGTGAATAGCTGGTTTTAAAATATGCAGCACAGAGCTAAAAGGCATCATTATTTTGAAAGAAATGCATGTACCATAAATCTCTTATATTTGAACTAATTCTGAATGTAATTTAATGTACATCTTTATAAAGCTCTGCATCATTAATGCGATGGTTTTAAATTCATTGTTTGAGAAAGGTTAGTATACCTTAATTGTTGTTAGAAGACCATTACGCAAAGTTCTGACTTGAATAAAAATTAACCCACTTGCATTTGTACCAAGTCAGCCACTAGATGGCAGCACAGGTAGCATAAAAATATTAAGACATCCTCAACACAGTTGAATAGTCATATTAAACAGTACCTGGTATCTTATGCATATTAATTATGTATAGAGCATCTTAAGTTTAAAGGCAAAAGATTCATATTATAATAATAGTATATTTGTTATCTTTCCTGTATCTTACCTGTAAACCAATGATTTAAGCTTTAAATTAATCTTTCTGCTCATTGAATCTTCCCTTAAGTCGTAGTATTTTACCAGATTTTGCACATATATTAAATCATAGAAAAGTAAAAGGGTCAAAGGAGAGGTCCTAACAGAATGATTCAGCTGCTAATCTACTTTGTATAGGCTCTGCAAGATGAGATCTTCTATATGGGACCTTCACAATACACTTTCAAGGGAAAAAATCACAAAACTATATATGTTATAAAGAAGTTTCATCATAGGTATATCGTGAAGACCTAAGCTACTGAAAGATCAATATGTAAAATGAAATATAGAATAGACAGTATTTGTAATTTACTTGGTTCTGTGCTAGAACCAGTGTAATCAGACCAACAAGAGCAGGGTGTCGTGAGTTCAAACTTTGAGCTGGATGCACAATATGATACCATGCTCTCATTGGTCTGATTACAATACTTTGCCCTGTGCCAGCCCTTGAGAGAAAAAACAGAAAGAATCATGTTATATAAAGCAGCAATTGAAACAAGGGATATCGGGAACAACCAGTGAAAAACCACTGCGTGAGGAGTGTAGGCAACAACATACATACAGAGAAAATTCAGGGGCAGCAACATGCATATAAAGAATATCTAGGGGCAACAACATGCACACAGACAATATCCAGGGACAGAAACATGCAGACATACAATATCCAGGGGCAGCAACATGTATACAGAGAATATCCATGGGCAGCTACATGCACACAGACAATATCCAGGGGCGGCAACATGCACACAGACAATATCCAGGGGCAGCAACATGCACACAGACAATATCCAGTGGCAGCATCATGCACACAGACAATATCCAGGGGCAGCATCATGCACACAGCCAATATCCAGGGGCAGCATCATGCAGATATACAATATCCAGGGGCAGCATCATGCAGACAGACAATATATCCAGGGGTAGCAACAAGCACACAGACAATATCCAGCGGCAGCATCATGCAAATATACAATATCCAGGGGCAGCAACATGCACACAGACAATATCCAGTGGCAGCATCATGCACACAGACAATATCCAGGGGCAGCATCATGCACACAGCCAATATCCAGGGGCAGCATCATACAGGCATACAATATCCAGGGGCAGCATCATGCACACAGACTATATCCAGGGTAGCAACATGCACACAGACAATATCCAAGGGCAGCATCATGCAGACATGCAATATCCAGGGGCAGCAACATGCACACAGCCAATATCCAGGGGCAGCATCATGCAGACATACAATATCCAGGGGCAGCAACATGCACACAGACTATCTAGGGGCAGCAACATGCACACAGACAATATCTAGGGGCAGCAACATGCACACAGACAATACCCAGGGGCACCAACATGCACACAGACAATATCCAGGGGCAGCAACATGCAGACATACAATATCCAGGGACAGCAACATGCACACAGACAATATCTAGGGGCAGCAACATGCACACAGAAAATATCCAGGGGCAGGATCATGCACACAGACAAAATCAAGGGGCAGCAACATGCACACAGACAATATTCAGGGGCAGCAACATGCACACAGACAATACCCAGGGGCACCAACATGCACACAGACAATACCCTGGGGCAGCAACATGCATACAGACAATACCCAGGGGCACCAACATGCATACAGACAATATCCAGGGACAGAAACATGCACACAGACAATACCCAGGGGCACCAACATGCATACAGAAAATATCCAGGGGCAGCATCATGCACACAGACAATACCAAGGGGGCACCAACATGCATACAGACAATATCCAGGGGCAGCAACATGCACACAGACAAAATCAAGGGGCAGCAACATGCACAAAGACAATATCTAGGGGCAGCAACATGCACACAGACAATATCCAGGGGCAGCATCATGCACACAGCCAATATCAAGAGGCAGCATCATGCAGACATACAATATCCAGGGGCAGCATCATGCACACAGACAATATCTAGGGGCAGCAACATGCACACAGACAATATCCAGGGGCAGCATCATGCACACAGCCAATATCCAGGGGCAGCATCATGCAGACATACAATATCTAGGGGCAGCAACATGCACACAGACAATATCTAAGGGCAGCATCATGCACACAGCAAATATCAAGAGGCAGCATCATGCAGACATACAATATCCAGGGGCAGCATCATGCACACAGACAATACCTAGGGGCAGCAACATGCACACAGACAATATCTAGGGGCAGCAACATGCACACAGACAATATCCATTGGCAGCATCATGCACACAGACAATATCCAGGGGCAGCATCATGCACACAGCCAATATCCAGGGGCAGCATCATGCAGACATACAATATCCAGGGGCAGCATCATGCACACAGACAATATCTAGTAGTCTTCAGCCAGACCCCAAAATTTGGATCATCGGTACCATTTTGGTGACAAATTTTCACCATGTGTGCTTGATAGGTATACATGTGTAGGTAATAAAAATGCCTGATAGCAGTATGAAAGTGGTAGCTTTCAGTGAATAAATGGATGTTTTATGTCGGATGACGTATATATTTTTTTTATCTCAAGGACACCGACTTAAGAGTGGTTATAAGCCCCATAGTACCAAATATGCAAAACGTATCAAGTCAAATTTGGTCTCAAATGATAGCTTAAACCATACGCCTCAGTATGACATACTATTTATGGCCACTGGGTGTATACTGCTTAAGTAATACATTCTTATAGTTACACTCATCCTTAGGAAAAACGACAAAGAAGTGGTTATATAAATTTACTTCATACAAATTTATATGCCAGACTTCTATCAAGCAAAGTAATCTTTTCAATGATGTATCATTTATGATCCAATAGGTTTTACCTACAATTAAATTTTCTTATACCCTCACAGGGGCAGATCCATGATTTAAAATGGAGGAGTCCACTCCAGGACTGATGGCAAAGTTGTAAAAAACGTCCCAAGGTCCGAAAAAAGGGAGGGGGGTTCCAGGACATAAACTTTGTCTGAAACCTTTAAAAAAGTTGTGGCAACTGGAAAGGGGGGATCCCCCCCCCCTCCCCGCTTCTGCCTCACCCGCTTAAGAAAAATACTCTGTATAGAATACGTCAACAGATATAATGTTATGTCGGTAACCGAATACCTCAGGAATTGCCGCAACTGTCATCTCCAAGATCTGTGGTAATATTGATCACTGGAATGGTATTTTGTTTGTACGCTTTAGGCTGTGCTAACTTGTGCAAGCCAAAAAAAAAATATAACTCATATCATTCCATGGCTTATTCATTGGAGATGATCAAAAGATGACTAAATAAGTATGAGGTGTGCTGAATTATTATAAGATTTGTCTCTATTCTTTTTTAACTTTCCTCATCACAAGTGTTTGTATTCATAACGTTTTGACCAATACCCAGCATATTGATCCCATGACTTGTATGTCAGTGTTAGTTGCAAGTATCACCACTTATGTTGACTTGAGTCAAAATGATCTTTTTCATTTCTTCCTACTCAAGTCGGGAAATAAAAAAAAAGATAGCTTTTATCTGAGGGATAGTGTAAAGTTATATTTGCTTATTGTTGTATTTCATTTTTGATTTTACCTATACGATTTGTAATGTGCTTTACCAAACATTGATCATGTGACTTTTACAAGTATATAAACTACAGATGGCACCATTTATGTTTACCTATCTTATGCGAGCAAAACCGGTACATTTCCATTTTTTTCTGAATGGTAAGAAAATTTAATCTATATGTAGCTAACCGATTATAATGGACTAGAGCTGAAATGGTATTTCTTAGTTTCACTCTCTATTGTTCCATCATTATTCGCGATTATGAACAATGCAAAAAATAAGACTTTTTTCTTTTTGTGAATGACAGACTGCAATTATCAGTGTGATATATATCAAGGCACAATTCGTAATCGGTAGACCTGGGATGTTCAGACGTTGTGTATACAGGTTCTCTTTAAACTCTCCTTAGTCCATAAGAATTAGGTCACTGACCAATATAGATTCAGCTGAGCATTATGACCAGCGGGGCACTTAGTAAAATTAAACATTTAAAGTCAACAGAAGAGGTAACAGGTTATAATGTATTTAATATATAGAATATGTTTACTTATGTAAACATGTACTTATGAACATTTACTTATGTTCAGCGTGAATATTTGCTGTGTGATAAAGACTCTTTAAAGAATTTTTTGTTACATTATTTCACAACTAAGCCTTTGTGTATTTTTAACTTCCATATTCCAAAATAAAACTAAGTAATATTCAATGTTAGTTTAAAGGGAAAATAAGCAATATCAGTTTATAGGTTTATAATTATATAAATATGCAATCGCTTTCTGACAGAAAAACATAAAAACTGATTAGTTCTGTTTTGCATGGTTGAAAAGATAACACCGAGTGGAATATTAAAATCATTTCATCATTTTTATTTTGGATTATCACCGGGGCTTTTATTTTAAGTCTATTATATCTTATAGTTATTTCAAGCCTGGCTACCTTGCCAAATCAAGTCATAAGAAAGTTAGCACTTGCAAGGAATTAAAATAGAAATCACCAGGAGAATGACAAATCAGTTACTTTCATGTTTATTATCATGGGTGTTTCTACTGAAATGTTTAAATAAAAGAAAATAATATGAAAACAAAACTGTTTTGGAATATGTATCTACATTTTGTGATCTAACAGTTACAATTATATCCTACTAAGCGAGAGATGATATTTTAAGGGCAGAACCATAAACCCCATTGATATTACATTTGTTCGGCCAGTACAACAGTCAGTGATTAACATGATCCCCCTCAAACCTGGGGAATGCACAGGGACACATGTTGCTTTGACCGTTCAGTGAAAAATTGCATTTTAAAGATTAAAACAAAATGATCTTAATGGCACTCTCTGGTGCAAGTACATAGCCCAAGGCGAACCATGTATGTCTTCCAATCCGGTAAAGTTGGTTGACACTGGACTGCTAGGGTTTTGTTTGAAACATAACCCCTGAACTCCTGAGTCAAAGCAGATTAGAATTTAATTAGATTTGTTCAACTTCAACAACTGATTTTATTAATTTGGGCTTATAACTAGCATTTACTGGACTTTGTATTAACATAAAACCGGAACAGGATGAGTTATTGCACTTACTGGCTATATAGCAAACTGGTATTTATTCTCGTTAAAAACACTGTTTGCCCCAAGATTCAAATAAACATCTGTTTTCCGTTATAGAAAATAATATTTATTTAGAAATCTCTCTCCTGTCAGAAATATTAACAGTATAAAACTTAGGCAACTCAGAATGAATAACTTACAGCTCTGGTTCACAATTAGTCCTGACACAAAGGCAAACTGCAATATCTATCATTTATTTATGGTGCCACCTAAGCAAAATGTTGTAGGTACATTTACCGCTTTTGCCTTGATTTTATATGTTAATTTTGTTGGAAATATTTACATGTAAATATTTCAGCAGACAACATAGCCCTCTCTCAGCCTAATGCTCTTTTATATTTCGTGTAAGAAAGCAAGTTTGGCAAGAAGTGCAGATACGGCGGCCTAGTTTGTAAGATATCACAAGTGACTTAGGCACCAATATAAAAAAACCATACATATAAAAATATACTGCTTAAAATGACTTGTCGCCCTTTTCTTTTTTTTCAACCGGAGACATGCAAAAAAACATATATTCAAACAACTAGCCGAGTACCCGTGCCTGCATACATGTCATGTGTGACATTCGGCTGCGACATCTGAGTTTTAGTTTATATATCGACCCCCGATAGCAGCCACGTGGAATAATTGGGAGGATTAACCAATCAGGATTCAATAAATTTGCTTGTATGCGACACAAAAGTACTCAAAAACATCAACCAGGCATTAATTTTTTTCTGCGGACAGTTGGTGGCAATAGGACATATATCGGCTAATTGAAGAACGGAATAACACATTTCTATGACCACGCCCAAATCAATAAATTGTAGATGGGTGCCAGACATGTTGTTTTTTCAGCTACAAGACTTCAGACTTTATTAATAAAGTCCACAGTTGGTCTGGTCATGGTTGGTCTTATCAGATATACACTTTTTTTTAAATAAATTAGCTAAAATTATACAAATGGCTATGATGCAGGGTGAAGAAAAGTAATCATATCTTTAGAATTTGGAAAGCTATATACATGAATGACACACTAGATGAAAGCTATAAATGTCTTCTATCAACTGACATCAAACTTGTTTCAAAACAGGCATTATATAAAATGTTATAACTAAATAATATTTATATATAACTGTGTCTCGCAAAATTGCAATTTTGGTGCAAGTACGTTTCAAAACAGGCTGATATTTTACAGAAAGCTACCACTTTCTCGGCATACTGCTATCAGGCATTTTTATTATCTACACACATACACCTTTCAAAAATACATTGATAGCAATTGTCACCTGTTTGGTACCGATGAACCCTCTGGCTGATGTACTATAGGGGCAGCAACATGCACACAGACAATATCTAGGAGCAGCATCATGCACACAGCCAATATCCAGGGGCAGCATCATGCACACAGACAATATCTAGGAGCAGCATCATGCACACAGCCAATATCCAGGGGCAGCATCATGCACACAGCCAATATCCAGGGGCAGCATCATGCACACAGACAATATCTAGGAGCAGCATCATGCACACAGCCAATATCCAGGGGCAGCATCATGCACACAGCCAATATCCAGGGGCAGCATCATGCACACAGCCAATATCCAGGGGCAGCATCATGCACACAGCCAATATCCAGGGGCAGCAACATGCACAAAGACAATATCTAGGGGCAGCAACATGCACACAGACAATATCCAGGGGCAGCATCATGCACACAGCCAATATCCAGGAGCAGCATCATGCACACAGACAATATCTAGGAGCAGCATCATGCACACAGCCAATATCCAGGGGCAGCATCATGCACACAGCCAATATCCAGGGGCAGCATCATGCACACAGCCAATATCCAGGGGCAGCATCATGCACACAGCCAATATCCAGGGGCAGCAACATGCACACAGACAATATCTAGGGGCAGCAACATGCACACAGTCAATATCCAGGGGCAGCATCATGCACACAGACAATATCTAGGAGCAGCATCATGCACACAGCCAATATCCAGGGGCAGCATCATGCACACAGCCAATATCCAGGGGCAGCAACATGCACACAGACAATATCTAGGGGCAGCAACATGCACACAGCCAATATCCAGGTGCATCATCATGCACACAGCCAATATCCAGGGGCAGCATCATGCACACAGCCAATATCCAGGGGCAGCAACATGCACACAGACAATACCCAGGGGCACCAACATGCACACAGCCAATATCCAGGGGCAGCAACATGCACACAGACAATATCTAGGAGCAGCATCATGCACACAGCCAATATCCAGGAGCAGCATCATGCACACAGCCAATATCGAGGGGCAGCATCATGCAGACATACAATATCTAGGGGCAGCATCATGCACACAGCCAATATCTAGGAGTAGCATCATGCACACAGCCAATATCCAGGAGCAGCATCATCCACACAGCCAATATCCAGGGGCAGCAACATGCACACAGACAATACCCAGGGGCACCAACATGCACACAGCCAATATCCAGGGGCAGCAACATGCACACAGACAATATCTAGGAGCAGCATCATGCACACAGCCAATATCCAGGAGCAGCATCATGCACACAGCCAATATCCAGGGGCAGCAACATGCACACAGACAATACCCAGGGGCACCAACATGCACACAGCCAATATCCAGGGGCAGCAACATGCACACAGACAATATCCAGGAGCAGCATCATGCACACAGCCAATATCCAGGAGCAGCATCATGCACACAGCCAATATCCAGGGGCAGCATCATGCACACAGCCAATATCTAGGGGCAGCAACATGCACACAGACAATATCTAGGGGCAGCATCATGCAGACATACAATATCTAGGGGCAGCAACATGCACACAGACAATATCTAGGGGCAGCAACATGCACACAGACAATATCTAGGGGCAGCAACATGCAGACATACAATATCTAGGGGCAGCATCACGCAGACATACAGTATCCAGGGGCAGCAACATGCACACAGCCAATATCCAGGGGCAGCATCATGCACACAGACAATATCCAGGTGCAGCAATATGCACACAGACAATATTTAGGGGCAGCAACATGCATACAGGCAATATCTAGTGGCAGCATCATGCACACAGACAATATTTAGGGGCAGCAACATGCATACAGGCAATATCTAGTGGCAGCAACATGCACACAGCCAATATCCAGGGGCAGTATCATGCAGACATACAATATCCAGGGGCAGCAACATGCACACAGACAATATCTAGGGGCAGCAACATGCACACAGACAATATCTAGGGGCAGCAACATGCACACAGACAATATCTAGGGACAGCAACATGCACACAGCCAATATCCAGGGGCAGCAACATGCACACGGACATCATCCAAGGGCAGCAACATGCACAAAGACAATATCCAGAGGCAGCAACATGCACACAGACAATATCCAGTGGGAGCAACATGCACACAGACAATATCTTGGGACAGCAACATGCACACAGCCAATATCCAGGGGCAGCATCATGCACACAGACAATATCCAGGGGCAGCATCATGCACACAGACAGTATTTAGGGGCAGCAACATGCATACAGGCAATATCTAGTGGCAGCATCATGCACACATACAATATCCAGGGGCAGCATCATGCAGACATACAATATCAAGGGGCAGCAACATGCATACAGACAATATCTAGGGGCAGCAACATACAGAGTGATTATCGAGGGGCAGCAACATGCATACAGATAATATCCAGGGGTAGCAACATGCACACAGCAAATATCCAGGGGCAGCATCATGCAGACATACAATATCCAGGGGCAGCAACATGCAGACAGCCAATACCCATTGGCAGCATCATGCATACAGGCAATATCCAGGGGCAGCAACATGCACACAGACAATATCCAAGTGCAGCATCATGCAGACATACAATATCCAGGGGCAGCAACATGCATACAGGCAATATCCAGGGGCAGAAACATGCACACAGACAATACCCAGGGGCAGCATCATGCAGACATACAATATCCAGGGGCAGCAACATGCATACAGGCAATATCCAGGGGCAGAAACATGCACACAGACAATACCCAGGGGCAGCATCATGCAGACATACAATATCCAGGGGCAGCATCATGCACACAGACAATATCCAGGAGCAGCAACATGCACAAAGACAATACCCAGGGGCAGCATCATGCAGACATACAATATCCAGGGGCAGCAACATGCATACAGGCAATATCCAGGGGCAGCAACGTGCACACAGACAATACCCAGGGGCAGCATCATGCAGACATACAATATCCAGGGGCAGCAATAGGTATACAGGCAATATCCAGGGGCAGCAACATGCACATAGACAATACCCAGGGGCAGCATCATGCAGACATACAATATCCAGGGGCAGCAACATGCACACAGACAATATCTAGGGGCAGCAACATGCAGACATACAATATCTAGGGGCAGTAAAATGCATACAGACAATATCCAGGGGCAGCAACATGCATACAGCCAATATCCAGGGGCAGCATCATGCAGACATACAATATCTAGGGGCAGCAACATGCACACAGACAATATCTAGGGGCAGCATCATGCTGACATACAATATCTAGGGGCAGCAACATGCATACAGACAATATCCAGGGGCAGCAACATGCATACAGCCAATATCCAGGGGCAGCATCATGCAGACATACAATATCTAGGGGCAGCAACATGCACACAGACAATATCTAGGGGCAGCAACATGCACACAGACAATATCTAGGGGCAGCAACATGCACACAGACAATATCCAGGGGCAGCAACATGCACACAGACAATACCCAGGGGCACCAACATGCACACAGACAATACCCAGGGACACCAACATGCATACAGGCAAATATTAATGGGCATCAACATGCACACAGCCAATATCCAGGGGCAGCATCATGCAGACATACAATATCCAGGGGCAGCAACATGCACACAGACAATATCTTGGGGCAGCAACATGCACACAGACAATATCTAGGGGCAGCAACATGCACAAAGACAATATCTAGGGGCAGCAACATGCACACAGTCAATATCCAGGGGCAGCATCATGCACACAGCCAATATCCAGGGGCAGCATCATGCAGACATACAATATCCAGGGGCAGCAACATGCACACAGACAATATCCAGGGGCAGAAACATGCACACAGACAATACCCAGGGGCAGCATCATGCAGACATACAATATCCAGGGGCAGCATCATGCACACAGACAATATCCAGGAGCAGCAACATGCACAAAGACAATACCCAGGGGCAGCATCATGCAGACATACAATATCCAGGGGCAGCAACATGCATACAGGCAATATCCAGGGGCAGCAACGTGCACACAGACAATACCCAGGGGCAGCATCATGCAGACATACAATATCCAGGGGCAGCAATAGGTATACAGGCAATATCCAGGGGCAGCAACATGCACATAGACAATACCCAGGGGCAGCATCATGCAGACATACAATATCCAGGGGCAGCAACATGCACACAGACAATATCTAGGGGCAGCAACATGCAGACATACAATATCTAGGGGCAGTAAAATGCATACAGACAATATCCAGGGGCAGCAACATGCATACAGCCAATATCCAGGGGCAGCATCATGCAGACATACAATATCTAGGGGCAGCAACATGCACACAGACAATATCTAGGGGCAGCATCATGCTGACATACAATATCTAGGGGCAGCAACATGCATACAGACAATATCCAGGGGCAGCAACATGCATACAGCCAATATCCAGGGGCAGCATCATGCAGACATACAATATCTAGGGGCAGCAACATGCACACAGACAATATCTAGGGGCAGCAACATGCACACAGACAATATCCAGGGGCAGCAACATGCATACAGGCAATAACCAGGGGCAGCAACATGCACACAGACAATATCCAGGGGCAGCAACATGCACACAGACAATATCCAGGGGCAGCATCATGCAGACATACAATATCCAGGGGCAGCAACATGCATACAGGCAATATCCAGGGGCAGCAACATGCACACAGACAATACCCAGGGGCAGCATCATGCAGACATACAATATCCAGGGGCAACATCATGCACACAGACAATATCCAGGGGCAGCAACATGCACAAAGACAATACCCAGGGCAGCATCATGCAGACATACAATATCCAGGGGCAGCAACATGCATACAGGCAATATCAAGGTGCAGCAACATGCACACAGACAATACCCAGGGGCAGCATCATGCAGACATACAATATCCAGGGGCAGCAACAGGCATACAGGCAATATCCAGGGGCAGCAACATGCACATAGACAATACCCAGGGGCAGCATCATGCAGACATACAATATCCAGGGGCACCAACATGCATACAGACAATATCTAGGGGCAGCAACATGCACACAGACAATATCCAGGGGCAGCAACATGCACACAGACAATATCTAGGGGCAGCAACATGCACACAGACAATGCCCAGGGGCAGCATCATGCAGACATACAATATCAAGGGGCAGCAACATGCATACAGACAATATCTAGGGGCAGCAACATACAGAGTGATTATCGAGGGGCAGCAACATGCATACAGATAATATCCAGGGGTAGCAACATGCACACAGCAAATATCCAGGGGCAGCATCATGCAGACATACAATATCCAGGGGCAGCAACATGCAGACAGCCAATACCCATTGGCAGCATCATGCATACAGGCAATATCCAGGGGCAGCAACATGCACACAGACAATATCCAAGTGCAGCATCATGCAGACATACAATATCCAGGGGCAGCAACATGCATACAGGCAATATCCAGGGGCAGAAACATGCACACAGACAATACCCAGGGGCAGCATCATGCAGACATACAATATCCAGGGGCAGCATCATGCACACAGACAATATCCAGGAGCAGCAACATGCACAAAGACAATACCCAGGGGCAGCATCATGCAGACATACAATATCCAGGGGCAGCAACATGCATACAGGCAATATCCAGGGGCAGCAACATGCACACAGACAATACCCAGGGGCAGCATCATGCAGACATACAATATCCAGGGGCAGCAACAGGTATACAGGCAATATCCAGGGGCAGCAACATGCACATAGACAATACCCAGGGGCAGCATCATGCAGACATACAATATCCAGGGGCAGCAACATGCACACAGACAATAACCAGGGCCAGCATCATGCAGACATACAATATCTAGGGGCAGCAACATGCACACAGCCAATATCCAGGGGCAGCAACATGCATACAGGCAATATCCAGGGGCAGCAACATGCACACAGACAATACCCAGGGGCAGCATCATGCAGACATACAATATCCAGGGGCAGCAACATGCATACAGGAAATATCCAGGGGCAGCAACATGCACACAGACAATGCCCAGGGGCAGCATCATGCAGACATACAATATCCAGGGGCACCAACATGCATACAGACAATATCCAGGGGCAGCAACATGCATACAGGCAATAACCAGGGGCAGCAACATGCACACAGACAATATCCAGGGGCAGCAACATGCACACAGACAATATCCAGGGGCAGCATCATGCAGACATACAATATCCAGGGGCAGCAACATGCATACAGGCAATATCCAGGGGCAGCAACATGCACACAGACAATACCCAGGGGCAGCATCATGCAGACATACAATATCCAGGGGCAGCATCATGCACACAGACAATATCCAGGGGCAGCAACATGCACAAAGACAATACCCAGGGCAGCATCATGCAGACATACAATATCCAGGGGCAGCAACATGCATACAGGCAATATCAAGGTGCAGCAACATGCACACAGACAATACCCAGGGGCAGCATCATGCAGACATACAATATCCAGGGGCAGCAACAGGCATACAGGCAATATCCAGGGGCAGCAACATGCACATAGACAATACCCAGGGGCAGCATCATGCAGACATACAATATCCAGGGGCACCAACATGCATACAGACAATATCTAGGGGCAGCAACATGCACACAGCCAATATCCAGGAGCAGCATCATGCACACAGCCAATATCCAGGGGCAGCAACATGCACACAGACAATACCCAGGGGCACCAACATGCACACAGCCAATATCCAGGGGCAGCAACATGCACACAGACAATATCCAGGAGCAGCATCATGCACACAGCCAATATCCAGGAGCAGCATCATGCACACAGCCAATATCCAGGGGCAGCATCATGCACACAGCCAATATCTAGGGGCAGCAACATGCACACAGACAATATCTAGGGGCAGCATCATGCAGACATACAATATCTAGGGGCAGCAACATGCACACAGACAATATCTAGGGGCAGCAACATGCACACAGACAATATCTAGGGGCAGCAACATGCAGA
The DNA here is from genome assembly GCA_026874595.1 of Sipunculus nudus. NCBI lineage: Eukaryota > Metazoa > Annelida > Sipuncula > Golfingiida > Sipunculidae > Sipunculus > Sipunculus nudus. The sequence goes on from CM049312.1 coordinate 54,063,265, forward strand.
CATACAATATCTAGGGGCAGTAAAATGCATACAGACAATATCCAGGGGCAGCAACATGCATACAGCCAATATCCAGGGGCAGCATCATGCAGACATACAATATCTAGGGGCAGCAACATGCACACAGACAATATCTAGGGGCAGCATCATGCTGACATACAATATCTAGGGGCAGCAACATGCATACAGACAATATCCAGGGGCAGCAACATGCATACAGCCAATATCCAGGGGCAGCATCATGCAGACATACAATATCTAGGGGCAGCAACATGCACACAGACAATATCTAGGGGCAGCAACATGCACACAGACAATATCTAGGGGCAGCAACATGCACACAGACAATATCCAGGGGCAGCAACATGCACACAGACAATACCCAGGGGCACCAACATGCACACAGACAATACCCAGGGACACCAACATGCATACAGGCAAATATTAATGGGCATCAACATGCACACAGCCAATATCCAGGGGCAGCATCATGCAGACATACAATATCCAGGGGCAGCAACATGCACACAGACAATATCTTGGGGCAGCAACATGCACACAGACAATATCTAGGGGCAGCAACATGCACAAAGACAATATCTAGGGGCAGCAACATGCACACAGTCAATATCCAGGGGCAGCATCATGCACACAGCCAATATCCAGGGGCAGCATCATGCAGACATACAATATCCAGGGGCAGCAACATGCACACAGACAATATCTTGGGGCAGCAACATGCACACAGACAATATCTAGGGGCAGCAACATGCACAAAGACAATATCTAGGGGCAGCAACATGCACACAGTCAATATCCAGGGGCAGCATCATGCACACAGCCAATATCCAGGGGCAGCAACATGCACACAGACAATACCCAGGGGCACCAACATGCACACAGACAATACCCAGGGGCACCAACATGCATACAGACAATATCCATGGGCAGCATCATGCACACAGCCAATATCCAGGGGCAGCATCACGCAGACATACAATATCCAGGGGCAGCAACATGCACACAGCCAATATCCAGGGGCAGCATCATGCACACAGACAATATCCAGGTGCAGCAATATGCACACAGACAATATTTAGGGGCAGCAACATGCATACAGGCAATATCTAGTGGCAGCATCATGCACACAGACAATATTTAGGGGCAGCAACATGCATACAGGCAATATCTAGTGGCAGCAACATGCACACAGCCAATATCCAGGGGCAGTATCATGCAGACATACAATATCCAGGGGCAGCAACATGCACACAGACAATATCTAGGGGCAGCAACATGCACACAGACAATATCTAGGGGCAGCAACATGCACACAGACAATATCTAGGGACAGCAACATGCACACAGCCAATATCCAGGGGCAGCAACATGCACACGGACATCATCCAAGGGCAGCAACATGCACAAAGACAATATCCAGGGGCAGCAACATGCACACAGACAATATCCAGTGGGAGCAACATGCACACAGACAATATCTTGGGACAGCAACATGCACACAGCCAATATCCAGGGGCAGCATCATGCACACAGACAATATCCAGGGGCAGCATCATGCACACAGACAGTATTTAGGGGCAGCAACATGCATACAGGCAATATCTAGTGGCAGCATCATGCACACATACAATATCCAGGGGCAGCATCATGCAGACATACAATATCAAGGGGCAGCAACATGCATACAGACAATATCTAGGGGCAGCAACATACAGAGTGATTATCGAGGGGCAGCAACATGCATACAGATAATATCCAGGGGTAGTAACATGCACACAGCAAATATCCAGGGGCAGCATCATGCAGACATACAATATCCAGGGGCAGCAACATGCAGACAGCCAATACCCATTGGCAGCATCATGCATACAGGCAATATCCAGGGGCAGCAACATGCACACAGACAATATCCAAGTGCAGCATCATGCAGACATACAATATCCAGGGGCAGCAACATGCATACAGGCAATATCCAGGGGCAGAAACATGCACACAGACAATACCCAGGGGCAGCATCATGCAGACATACAATATCCAGGGGCAGCAACATGCATACAGGCAATATCCAGGGGCAGAAACATGCACACAGACAATACCCAGGGGCAGCATCATGCAGACATACAATATCCAGGGGCAGCATCATGCACACAGACAATATCCAGGAGCAGCAACATGCACAAAGACAATACCCAGGGGCAGCATCATGCAGACATACAATATCCAGGGGCAGCAACATGCATACAGGCAATATCCAGGGGCAGCAACGTGCACACAGACAATACCCAGGGGCAGCATCATGCAGACATACAATATCCAGGGGCAGCAACAGGTATACAGGCAATATCCAGGGGCAGCAACATGCACATAGACAATACCCAGGGGCAGCATCATGCAGACATACAATATCCAGGGGCAGCAACATGCACACAGACAATAACCAGGGGCAGCATCATGCAGACATACAATATCTAGGGGCAGCAACATGCACACAGACAATATCCAGTGGGAGCAACATGCACACAGACAATATCTTGGGACAGCAACATGCACACAGCCAATATCCAGGGGCAGCATCATGCACACAGACAATATCCAGGGGCAGCATCATGCACACAGACAGTATTTAGGGGCAGCAACATGCATACAGGCAATATCTAGTGGCAGCATCATGCACACATACAATATCCAGGGGCAGCATCATGCAGACATACAATATCAAGGGGCAGCAACATGCATACAGACAATATCTAGGGGCAGCAACATACAGAGTGATTATCGAGGGGCAGCAACATGCATACAGATAATATCCAGGGGTAGCAACATGCACACAGCAAATATCCAGGGGCAGCATCATGCAGACATACAATATCCAGGGGCAGCAACATGCAGACAGCCAATACCCATTGGCAGCATCATGCATACAGGCAATATCCAGGGGCAGCAACATGCACACAGACAATATCCAAGTGCAGCATCATGCAGACATACAATATCCAGGGGCAGCAACATGCATACAGGCAATATCCAGGGGCAGAAACATGCACACAGACAATACCCAGGGGCAGCATCATGCAGACATACAATATCCAGGGGCAGCATCATGCACACAGACAATATCCAGGAGCAGCAACATGCACAAAGACAATACCCAGGGGCAGCATCATGCAGACATACAATATCCAGGGGCAGCAACATGCATACAGGCAATATCCAGGGGCAGAAACATGCACACAGACAATACCCAGGGGCAGCATCATGCAGACATACAATATCCAGGGGCAGCAACAGGTATACAGGCAATATCCAGGGGCAGCAACATGCACATAGACAATACCCAGGGGCAGCATCATGCAGACATACAATATCCAGGGGCAGCAACATGCACACAGACAATAACCAGGGGCAGCATCATGCAGACATACAATATCTAGGGGCAGCAACATGCACACAGCCAATATCCAGGGGCAGCAACATGCATACAGGCAATATCCAGGGGCAGCAACATGCACACAGACAATACCCAGGGGCAGCATCATGCAGACATACAATATCCAGGGGCAGCAACATGCATACAGGAAATATCCAGGGGCAGCAACATGCACACAGACAATGCCCAGGGGCAGCATCATGCAGACATACAATATCCAGGGGCACCAACATGCATACAGACAATATCCAGGGGCAGCAACATGCATACAGGCAATAACCAGGGGCAGCAACATGCACACAGACAATATCCAGGGGCAGCAACATGCACACAGACAATATCCAGGGGCAGCATCATGCAGACATACAATATCCAGGGGCAGCAACATGCATACAGGCAATATCCAGGGGCAGCAACATGCACACAGACAATACCCAGGGGCAGCATCATGCAGACATACAATATCCAGGGGCAGCATCATGCACACAGACAATATCCAGGGGCAGCAACATGCACAAAGACAATACCCAGGGCAGCATCATGCAGACATACAATATCCAGGGGCAGCAACATGCATACAGGCAATATCAAGGTGCAGCAACATGCACACAGACAATACCCAGGGGCAGCATCATGCAGACATACAATATCCAGGGGCAGCAACAGGCATACAGGCAATATCCAGGGGCAGCAACATGCACATAGACAATACCCAGGGGCAGCATCATGCAGACATACAATATCCAGGGGCACCAACATGCATACAGACAATATCTAGGGGCAGCAACATGCACACAGACAATATCCAGGGGCAGCAACATGCACACAGACAATATCTAGGGGCAGCAACATGCAGACATAGTATAGAGGGGCAGCAACATGCAGACATAGTATCGAGGGGCAGCAACATGCATACAGATAATATCCAGGGGCAGCAACATTCGCCCAGATTATATCCAGCGGTAGCAAAATGCATACAGAATATCAAGGGGCAGCAACTTGTAAGCAACCTGCATACAGAGAATATCCAGGGGCATCATGCATACAGAGAATATCCAGGGGCAGTAACATTTATACACTCATCATCAGTGTGGAACAAAATCCATCCACTTAAAAACATCCATCCATTGAACATCCTTTATCCACTCAAAATCCATGAGGAACAACATTCATCAACTCAACATCCATGACTTAACACATTCATCCAATAAACATCAGGATACATATTCATCCACTGAACATCCTTGAGGAACAACTTTCATCCACTGAACATCCTTGAGGAACAACATTCATCCACTTAACACCAATGAAGAACAACAGTCATCTACTGAACATGCATCAGGATATTTTCATCCACTGAACGTCCTTGGGGAACAATATTCATCCACTAATTATCCATAAGGAACAACATTCTTCCACTAATCATCCTTTGGGAACAACATTTGTCCTCTCAACACCAATGAGCAACATTCATCCACTGAACATACATCATGATATAAATGCATCTAGTCAACATCCATCATGATATACATTAATCCACACAACATGAATCAGGATACACATTCATCCGCTCAACATCCATCAGGATATACATTCATCCACTCAACATCCATCAGGATATACATTCATCTGCTCAACATCCATCAGGATATACATTCATCCAGTCAACATCCATCAGGATATACATTCATCCACTCAACATCCATCAGAATATACATTCATCCACTCAACATCCATCAGGATATACATTCATCCAGTCAACATCCATCAGGATATACATTCATCCACTCAACATCCATCAGGATATACATTCATCTGCTCAACATCCATCAGGATATACATTCATCCACTCAACATCCATCCGGATATACATTCATCTGCTCAACACCCATCAGGATATACATTCATCCAGTCAACATCCATCAGGATATACATTCATCCACTCAACATCCATTAGGATATACATTCATCATGTTAACATCCATCAGGATATACATTCATCCAATCAACATCCATCAGAATATACATTCATCCACTCAACATCCATCAGGATATACATTCATCCAGTCAACATCCATCAGGATATACATTCATCCACTCAACATCCATCAGGATATACATTCATCTGCTCAACATCCATCAGGATATACACATTCATCCAGTCAACATCCATCAGGACATACATTCATCCACTCATCATCCATCAGGATATACATTCGTCCACTCAACATCTATCAGGACATAGAGTCTCCACTCAACATCCATCAGGATATACATTCATCCAGTTAACATCCATCAGGATATACATTCATCCGCTCAACATCCATCAGGATATACATTAATCCAGTCAACATCCATCAGGATATACATTTGTCCACTCACCATCCATCAGGACATACACTCATCCACTCAACATCCATCAGGACATACATTCTTCCACTCAACATCCACAAGGACATACATTCATCCAGTCAACATGAATCAGGATATACATTCATCCACTCAACATATATCGTGATATACATTCATCAAGTTAACATCCATCAGGATATACATTCATCTGTCAATATCCATCAGGATATACATTCATCCACTTGACATCCATCAGGATATACATTCATCCACTCAACATATATCGTGATATACATTCATCCAGTTAACATCCATCAGAATATACACTCACCCTCTCAACATCCATCAGGATATACATTCGTCCACACAACATCCATCAAGATATACATTCATCTTGTAAACATCCATCAGGTTATACACTGATCCACTCAACATCCGTCAAGGTGTACATTCATCCACTCAACATCCATTAGGAACATTTGCCAACTCAGCACCCATGAGGAACATTTATTCACTCAACATCCATATGGAACGACATTCATCCACTCAACATCCATATGGAATGACATTCATCCACTCAACATCATCAAGGAACATCATCCATCACAAGAGTATAAATGAAGAACAAAGACAACCAACAGGAGCAACTGGACAACATTCATTCTTAGAATATCTTGCAGTCACAACATTAATCCAGAATATACCTAGTATTAGGACAACCATCAATAGTTTATTAAAATGTTTATTTCACATTTATTACAATATATAAAACGTCACATATGTATATATATCAACACACCTATTGTATCCTTCCATGCAGTGAAAAGTACTACAAGTTGCAACATTCTCAATGGTAAAGACAGACAAATGAGTAATAGCTCCAAAATGCTACATCACTCACTCCGTTAACATGCTCCTAGTGCCCACAACTACAATGACTATGTCCAGAATGAGCTCTTTATGCTATCAGAGCTAAGCTATCCAAGATTACCATCAGCTGAGCTGTTAGTTGAAGATTACATTTTTTATACAACCTATAAGGCTGCACTCCCTTGGGGAAAGTTGTCTTCCAGCTCAGCTGATCTAGGTCTATATGAGCGTCTTGGATTATGGCAGTTTGTGGAGGTGTAAAATATAAATCCTAATATAATACCCTACATGTCTGTGGACAGGCCAGCAAACACTCTCACCAATGCCAAGGTTCTGTCAGCAATATGTTACTGATAAATGTACAAATATATTGCTGAACAGCTTTCTCATATATCTACGTGGTCATATAATACTCTTAACATTAATACCATCCCTTTGTTTTTCAAAGTCACCAAATCCTCTGTGACTCTCAGACATCTTTTCAGAAAAATATTGTAAAAGTGCTTAATATACTGTGTCTGGAAATGCTGGTGCATATGAAAGAACACTGGTAAAATTGAATGAGCTATTTAAACAACATCAGGAATTAACCAAGTACACACAGATGTTGGTCCACATGGACTTCAACATGGTCTTACCGTACATGAACTGTAAAATCTTGCTCCACTGATAAACGTGTATGCCCATTTTGTTTCAAATGCTCAATCAAGCTTAAGTAGTGCATGTGATTGGGGGAATCTGTACAACTGAATGCCTGAAAATACAATGATTCAATCTCATCCCAAATTAATACTAATCAGCATACCAAATAAATCCAACAAAACCAGATTGTGCTTATCTGTAAGGCTGCAGTCTTGTTTAACTTATTCTAGTTAGATATGAATAATTTAAGTTTAATATACACACTGGTTAGTATTGCAACATTTCCGGCATGAAGAATAATTGACACTGCCCATATTTGAGACACTTTTTAAGTATATATAAATGAGTTTAGTTGATACACTTGAAAGCAAATCACAGGCAAGTTCCAATTACTGCTATATTATTTATGTATTGATATATGAAATGGGCTGGATCTATTTACAAAAGAATTATATAGAATTGCTGATCATGTGCAATCTTTCATAAAAACTGGAAGCTATAATCACCTTTCATTGTTTTAAACACCAAGTAATAAACTGGTTATTTAACACTTGAAAACCAGTACAGGGGTTAACACTTTGGTTTATATATTGAACAAGTGTTCTTGATCACTATATTCCCAGACCCGTAGAGTGGAGATTAAATAGAAGCTATATACACAATGGAATGAGAACTGTGATCAACTCCACAAAACACAGGAGATCACACTTCCATCAACAGCATAGGGTTTACATAACAGAACTGGACACCAGGTTTAAAAGCAGCATGCATTCACTACTGAACACATTGGCAGAAATTACCTTTAATTATTAATAAGCAAAACAGGCAAGAATAATGTTATAATGTTTATAGATCATTAATTTAAAACTTTTTCTGAAGTGATATTTACCTACGTAGCCTTTTTTAAATTCATAACAAGATTTTTTTGAAGAAGTAGTATACACACTGTATATTTAATGAATTAAGTGAGGTTGAAGGGGGTCCAATTTCCTTCAATTCTTTCCAGAAGCATTTGCTATAAATTTCCTTTTTTCCCCCAAGCATGCAGACCTTTATAAAGAATGTTTGGTCACTGCTGCCAAGTGCCGTTCACAGAGCATGTCATCTGTATATATCATATTTTTGTATAGCACATATTTTTTTGTAGAGAAATGAATTTATTTTATTACACTGAGGACCAAATATTACTTTTCTCACTGCAAAGATCCCTATGTATATTAGGCATTGCATAACTGGTTGTTTTTAAAACAAAATTTCCAGAGATCTTTTTGAAACTACCATGTACCCATACCGTTAAATACCTATTCCCTGAGAAGCAACAGAGCAATAAAGCTCTGATCTATCCCATCCTACAGACAGGAAGCTGCTGAATCTACTCTACGCACAGATATGTTTCAGGCTGCAGCACCTGCCATCTACTCACATTACATGACCATCTCCCTGATTCCAACTGGGTCACATGACCATTTTACTACCGCAAACTGGGTCACATGACCATTTCACAATCTCAATATGGCTCACATGACCATCTTACTACCTCCAAATGGATCATATGACCATCTTACTACCTCCAAATGGATCACATGACCATTTCACAATCTCAATATGGGTCACATGACCACCTTACTACCACCAACTGGGTCACATGACCATCTAACTGCTTTAAAACGGGTCTGTTCCATGCAATATTCATAAAAAGACAGGAGGGTGGATTTTTAGCACATTTTTTTTACCAGATGTAATGAAATAAAGGGCTAGGACAAGGTTTATTGGTAGAATATTTCTTAATGAAGACAAATACATATCTGAAACTTCCATGAGATATATTTTGTGTGTCAGTTTATGGTAAAAATGGCCAGACTTGATATCATCACAGGTCTGTGACCCCCTAAATATACATAATTCAACCAAAGCAGCTACCTATACTATTTATTATGATCAAATGTAGAATTTAATTATAAAATGAAAGTGCAAGTCCAAATGTGATATCTACACTACCAAATGATTGTGCATAAAATGTATATATAGGTGTATAAATTTAAATAATATTATTATATATACTATGTTCCCATCCCATGATTATGGATGAAAAAAGTACAAAATAACACACACTATTAAAACCTAACCTAATCTACATCTCATACATATGATTAGTATATCTTACAGAAGTATGATACATCCCATGTCCCACAATGACGCACATCTACCTGGACGAACACAAATGGAAAAGGGCTTTGGTGAACCAAACAAATTCACTCGCTAATCGAGTGAATAACAATGATGTGTCTATATATACTGCAATGAACACTCAAGACACACATAAAGCAGTGATCCCATACATAAAGGCACAACAATATCCACACACGCAGCCCACAGGCCAGATACAGAACTACTCCTCCAGACACTTGCCATGTCTTTGGTTCAGTGGCACAAAATAATTACAGGTCTCCACCCGATTATTCACACACACTCACAATTTGTAACGTAACTGGTGTGTGTCTGCAAGCTGCAAATGTCAGCTGTAGCAGAACAGAGATGGAGGCAATAAATATATCGAGAAAATACTTAAAATGTATTGCCATGGAACATGATGGGCGTTTACACAACTGATGTTGTTTCTCATGGGTTACTCAGCACCAGATCATACACAGATTGCATCCAGTAAACCAGGCGGGGAAAAACGAAGATATTCACAATATATAATATCCCAGCGAAAGTTCTGATTCTTCGTGTTTAGGTTTGTTTGTTCTTGGGATGGATGTTTCCCTGCAGTTTGGGTGCCAGTTAAGGCTGAAGAGTCTTTGTATCTGATTGTTGAAATCAATTTATATATACAAAAGCATCCTCTCAACATACAGGCAAGGTTTATATTTGGTGTTTTAATCTCATGTCAAAAAGAGGACTTGCGCTCACAGCACACTTGTATGTCCTTTCTAATACAGCTGGCGTTACTATTTGGTCTTGCACTGTTCCCTAATACATGTAAACAGTGTGGGCTCGAGGAGTTAAAATATAAATAAATATGTACACATGGTCTGGATAAGCCAAACTTGTTTCTCCCCTCACTGCTCTTGCAGTGTGTGAACAAAATGACCAGATCTTCTAGAATCACACCAGCTTGAGAGCAGAGTTTGGAATCTTCTATGTACAGACTACTCTTCAAGCCGTGTGGGTGATACACATTGCATTGACTTCTTGCACAAATATTAGTATGAGTGTTCATAATAAATATATGTTCACAAAATACAAGAACACATTGAGATCTGCACTTGGCTTTAACCTCCGAAACCCACCACCTTAAATAAACCTCATGTAAAATAGAAAAAGCTCTTTGAGGACCATGACTTGAGATTTAACACAAAAAGTGTCATAATTATTACATAAAATGAGCATCCTTTTTGGGAACTGACTCCTGCTCATTATTTGGTTTCTATGACAACATGCATAAATTATTAAGATTACCCCTGCGTACACCAATAGCATGAGCTGATGTGTTCTCATGAGGAATGATCTGACGTGGCTGTACAAAAAAGGTAACAGCACCATATGATACGTGCTGTTCTACCAATAAACCTCACCCCCCCACACACCACAAGTAATGATCTGATGTAAAAGTGAAAATTAACCAGTTAATATGTACACAGGTTGGGTGTGCTAAGACACACCCACTCAATTACAAAAAACTCCCAACCTGCTCAGTGTCACTCACACAGCCATGGAAGGCTTGCAATTGATCCATAAATAATAAATATGCACATAAATTAGGCTAATGATGCAATGGCAATTAAAATGAGGTATTGTTATTCCCACACATGGGGTGATGGCGGGAGTTCGGAGGGTTGAGCGACTTGTGAGCTGGCAAAACTTTTGAAAGCAACGGAGTTAGGGTTGATGCATAGAGGCACTCGGCTCCCATGTTGATATTCTTGGATTAATTTATACAGTTTATCTGCAAAGAGAAGAGAATCTATCAGATATACAGAATAATTAATACAGGCAATGATTCTTAATAATAACAGCATTTCTTTATATATTTCTGCACTAGATTTATTCAAACTAAGGTTATCTCATATCAATGAAGTAAGCTTTGAAAAAAGAAAAGTCGAATCCAAAGTCTTCCAGATATTATATAAATGAATAAGCATTTTTTGTTAGTGTTTCTTGTATTACTGAAGGTAGTTTCCACGAAGGCAGGTTAAAATCTGAGGCATCTTTGCACATTTCTCTCATAACCTAATCAACTAATTCCTATTTTAAACAGGAATAATTTCTATTTGTTACAGTAAGTCTTAGCAAAAAATTTACTTATCAATGTATGTGAAAACTGCACTTACCTCGAACCCTGGTCATGGATATTAAGTCATTCTCAAAGCTATAGCTGAACGGTTGTGGACAAACAGGCTCAAAGTCATTAGTGAACTGTCGCCCTGCTGGGGTGGTGTGGCAGCATTTGCACATGCATGAGTGGTAACGCAGACGGCCCTCGTCTAAATAGGGGTGAGCCAGGGCATCTGTAGCACTGATACGTTTTTCCTGCAACAACAAATCTTAAATGTCAATTACAAATGTAGCCTTATGAAATGCAAGAGACCTCAATTTGGGCTTGTTACAATGATAATACATAGTTCAGCACTTGGTCATCACATGAACAAAGCTTATTCAGAAGGTAAAAGATTACATTTCCATGCAACTTCTATAGATAATAACAATCATACCTTAAACTTTATATCCTACACTGAAAGGCCTTTATTGGCCAGCAGCCTAATCTGAAAAAAAAATCCCTGACTTTTCTGTGACTATTCCTGGACTAGTTTTCAAGGACAAACAAACCTGCCAAATTCAAATTTGGTATCAGAAACATTATTTAACTGCTAACCGAAACCAATTTTTTTTTTAAATAGTAACTGGACTGCAGGAGAAAGCAAAGCTCACTGAAATTAGTAATCTGGAATTGACAATCTTCAAAGAACCTTACTCTGATAGCAAGCATTTATCATATGTATAATTTTATCCCACAATAACTCAAATGAGGTCAATGGATCAAAGTAACTGCACTGTGTTCTGCTTTTGTAGTTTGTTACCTGTGCAGTTTCGTGTCCTTGTACAAAATGTTTTATTAGTACTAAATATCAGTTGTGTATTACTGCATAGAAACTGTTGGCCTTTCATTAATGGCTGGTGCTATATTTTTTGTGTATCCATAAATACTCTGTATCATCAACCTACACGTGTGTACAAAAATCCTGATGAAACAAAATTAAACCTACAAACACAACACAACTATAATTGAAAGGGAAAATGGAAATGTAGTATGAAATTACTGAATGTGGACTCAGGAGACAACAGATGCCAAAGCTACCTACTTGATAATCAATTACAGTCACCAAAGCCATTAAAATTCCCTGCTTTTCCCTAACTTAGCTAATTTAAAAAAAAATCCTGAATTTTTTCATGAAATTCCCTGACTTTTCCCAGACCTTGAAAATTTATTTTTTCCCTGGCTTTCCCAGACTTCTGGCTGGCCTGTGAATCTGCAAAATGTGGGCCCTGCTTGCCTGTAACTAATATTTCAAACCATGGTAGGTGGAATGTACTATAGATAAACATGATTCGTGGAGGAATTGACTTACAGGGTTAAACACAAGCATCCGACACAGCAGGTGGACTGCTTCATGCGTAGCTTGGTTGGAGAGTGTATATAGAGCAGCCATGGCTGGAGGTTTGTGCTGTTTGCGGAGCACGTGAGCCCTGGCTCCCTCACATGCTGTTTTCATGTCTTCCATGGCTGGAGTGCCCAGTAGTTCTGTTATTAGGTCAAGCTGTAACAGGAAATGTAGATAAATTTGCATGATTATTGCGATAAGCGTCTGACAGAAGTAAATTAATCAATCTTTATTACAGGCTGGAGAATGTTGGACTTGAGTGGAATTAGAACAGGACTGCTAAATTTGTCACTCTCAACTAACAATTATAATAACAATAACAAAATAATATATAATTAAGAAATCGTAAGTGGTTGTACCAGTCTTAAGGATTCATTAAAGTCTTCAAGATCAATCTGTACATCAAGTTTCAGGAAAATAAATTATTTGAAAGTCATGCAGTTATTCCTGGAAATCTTAATTTTTGTATGAATTATCCTGACAAATCATTTTTCCCAACAAGGTACTAAAACACAAATTTGTTACCTCATCCAGATTTTCCCCAAAAGGTTTTAATGAGTTATGTAATGCCACTCTAACATGGTCAATAGACTAATTATCAAAGAAGTAATTACTAATTAGTGCCTTACTGTGTAAAGATACAGAAAAAGATTGAGAGCATCTTCATGAATGTTCCCCAGGATAAAACTACAGAAAACACTTTTTATTACCTGCTGGATAGGACTTTGAGCTTGGAACAATATCCTGCGCCCCAGCAACTCTGCAAATATACAGCCCACTGACCAGATGTCAACCGCATACGAGTAGTGCTTGGTCCCCATTAGGATCTCCGGGGCACGGTAGTACTGCGTGACTACCTCCTGTGTCATGTGAATGGCTCGGTCCGGTTCTTCGATGCGGGCCAACCCGAAGTCACATATCTAATAACACACAGAAAAGCAACTGTGAGACGAGTAATTGCAACAAAACAGAAAAGAAAGATGTAAATATGTGGAGTTTCTTAAACTTTAGCCAACAGTTCCTGAATAATTATTTTCTGTGAAACCTCTTAAATATAAAAACATTCTTTTTAAATATATTCTGTAAAGGAGTCTTGAAAAAAAGGGCCTTTCTTTCACGGTTTCCATGTTATGTTTTTAATGGTTTAAATCATTCAACAAAAATTCACTTAGTGTTCTAAAGTAAATCTTACACTGATTTTCAGTTAATTATATCTAGTCAGTTTTAAAATTGAAACCTTTGTTCAAAATTAAATTTTTTGTTTTGTTTAATACTGCAAAGTTATGAAGAAACACTGCACCATTGACACTGTTTTTAAGCCCTAATGACCCATTACCATCAGAATTTATATTTTTGTCAGCTTAATTGAACCCTGTTTATCACCTAATTAAACAGACTTCACTTACTTTAAGGCAGCAGTTACTATTAACCAGCAAGTTCCCTGGTTTGATGTCTCGGTGCAACACCCTTGCCGAGTGGAGATATTTAAGACCTACAACAAACCAAAGTAATAGTAGTATACTATGAACAGGAATCTCCTAAATATGTCACAGACGTGCAAATATTGATTACATCTTAAACTTGAAATTTCTTGGCATTGCAGATGCTGAAGGATCCCCAGACAATTATCCCCCCCCCCCCCACACACCTTCAAAAATAGGCCCCATCTTCAGAACCATATACTGACACTTGGCAAGCCACCAGGGTCTCTTCAGGTGTGACCTTCAAAACCAAGGTCAAGGTCAATAGTCATGAAAGAAAGTATCCTATATGTCAGCAAATTTGACCTTGAAGGTGAAACTCAAGGTCACATGTTTTCAAACTCTTTTAACAACTTATCATCTGACATCTTTCATTTTGATTTTTTGATAGATACATCCATCAGCTTGAGAAACAGTATTTTTCACCAAATACGGGCATAATCACTGTCAAGGCCACTCATGAAAGGTCTTGATCTCATTTTTAATTAAACCTCATCCCATAACCCATATCCATGTATATGCATAATATGAAATGATGGGGGTATTAAAAGGCAAGAATACAAGCAAAGGACTAAAGGTGGCGCCACCTGTCTTCTACAGAAGTCAAAGCTATCCATGGTCTTCAGTCAATTTGTTTTTGAATCAATCCATGAATCCCTTATTGAGAAATTTAAGGATTTTGTGTGTTTTCACCAAACATGGACAAATTGAAGGTCAAGGCCACTTTCATAGGAAAGTTCATGACCTCAATTTAAATAAATGTCATCCCATAACCCATATCTATGTATATGCATAATCTGAAAGAAATCTATCCATTAGTTTTTGACCTAATAATGCTCACTGTGCTGTCAAGTGGCAATGAGGGGGTAATTAATAAAAGCAAAACAAGAAAAGAATAATAAGTGGCGCCACCAGGTTCCAGTACAATTCACAATGCTATCCAAGATCTTCAGTCAACTTGATTTTTGGATCAATCCATGCAAATTTTCTTTAGATATTTAAGAATCTGTTGGATTTTCACCACAAATGGACCTATTCAAGGTCACTCTATTAGCAAAGGTCAAGACCCAATTTTAAATAGGCTTGGTCCTCTCACCCATATCTAATAACAAGTTTGATAAAGATTTGCAAAATATTTTTTTTTTTATTATTGCGCACACAAAATTTATCTGCAGAGGTGGCAGCAGGACCTTCATAAAATTAAAGTATACACTGACTTTGTCTGGGGATACAATGAGCAATAATAACAAATATCTAAATGAAATGTGACTGCTGCTAAATTAATATTTTTCACCATATGGTCCTTCATTTTACCAACAAAACAGGCTCTCTTTTAATGTATGATGATGGCTGCTTGCACTTTTTTAGCCTGGAAAATCTCCACGTATGTCCCTTTAGAACATTTTTGTTGAAACATACAATCTTCACTACTTTGCCATCCCTCAAAGTGGCAGAACTGCTGATATAATAAGATGGGTAAAGGTGCACTTAAGTTCACTGCACAACAGTATAGTTTGCCCCCGGCTTGACAGACACGGATGAATTTAACTCATTTGCACTGCCTCAAGCACCAATTGTTGAATATTGCCATGGGGTAAAAGAGAGCCATCGATAAAATTGAAAAATGCAAATTTATAACTATTCCTCCGAGTTGATGGTTCTTTGAGGGAGAAATTTATCAGAACACCATGTATTCAAGGCCAAAGCTATCCTGACTAAAAATTTCATTTATTTTTCATAGACAGTCCTGCACTGCTTATTTTATTGGAACAAAATGTCCATCTGGTATATAATCTTTTTTTACAGAATTGCACGACAGATAATAAACATTGTTTGCTCGCATGAAACTCACTCTTCTAACATTACCCGTTTGTGCATACATGAAATATTGGTACTTCAGAGCACTGTCAGATATGACAAATCACCGTAAAATGACACTGTATTCCCGTTGATCCTGTAAGTTTTACCTTATTATGGTAAATATGAAAGGCCTGTCACCATGCAGGTTTTTGGATATGGAGTGTTATGAGCGTGAATCATGTTTCATTTAAACTTGTATAGAAGTAACACTTACCCCTGAGTATTTGGTAGAGAAAAACTTTGACATGGTCGGAGGTGAGCGGTTGTGGTGACACTATGATCTTGTGGAGATCACTCTGCATCAGTTCTGTGACTACGTATCTTGTCAATGGTTAAGGTGTAATACGCTCATACACATACATATTTCCATAGATTATACATCATACATAATATACATTTTTACATATTATAAATTATACATTATACATATTATACAGTCCACATAATTAATACACATTCTAAATCATTTATAAACATTTGACAAAATATATTTTCTACATAATTTAAACTCTAACAATATATTTCATAACATCATTTGTATTCTAAAAAATATTACATAATTAAGTTGTATCATGCTCAGAATCCTACAAAACAAAAGTTTGCTACATATTCAGGCAATTTCAGGGGCTTAGAATTCCATGGTTTGTTAACAAAAGGCTTCTTTTTCATGTGAAGTGAAACTCATAAAAAATACAAAAGAAAAGATATATATATTAGGTAGTTGGAAAAAAAATCAGCCTTAAATTTTAATAGCCCTGGGTAACAATAAGCATAGTAAGACTAAGATTAGTAAGGTATATAACTGAGATAAATTACATTAATGAGTGCTCCACAGAGTGGAAATCAACCACATAAAATTTAGTGATACAGGAACTTGCTGTCAGATGTGGAGAAAGTGACTATCAACAAATTACAATTGAGTCCACCATTCAAATCCAGTTTAACAAAACATCTGCTGTATGTTTACATTAGTGAAAACTGGCTAACCATGAATTCTGCTATATTAACACTTCCGCAAATATTTCTGAGCCCACAACGTATCAAATATCTGGTGAGCCAAAACTATTCAGTTTCAAATCCAGTTTCCAATGTTTAGTTTCAGTTTTGGATAATAAGAAATCAAGTTGTAAATTGATTAAGAAAACAAGATCAGGAAATAATGCTGACTGTGTTTGTGGCATAGGAGACTGTAAACATACAATGACAATACTACCATTGTTTACACTTTGCCAAAGATGACTCAGCAGCCAAATGCAGTATCATTTTCAGGAGAGTTTAAAAACTGGCACACCCACCTGTTTTATTTGTAAGCACAATATGATATATAGCTGACAAATACTGTCCTTTATTTTTCATCACATTGTCTCTAGGACTTATACCCTGACACTCATCAAAATAACTTGTGAAAATGAAAATTGTCATACATATACTTTCCTTGCAGTAAAAGGATGGTTTCCCAGTACTAGGTATGTATACAGCCAGTTAATTTAGCCAATAACACCATATGAACAAATAAATAATATCAGGAGATCCATGGGTACATATCTGGTTATAATTAAATGCATGTTTAGATGAGCTATCTGCAATCAGTAAAGCTGATACAAGGTTGGCAAAAGTACTTACAAGCCTTACCACTCATTCTTACGATATTAAAATTGTGGTTTCTTTGGGGGAGGGGGGATATTAAAGTTTGTTAGCTGCCTGGCTTAGCAATCAACTGTCAACCAAATTTGTGCTATGTATTGTTGGAATGTATTGTTGGGATGTTACTATCAGTATCATTATCTGAAGCCAATTGTCAATATAATGTATCTTTTATGACAAAATAGTTTTGCTTAAAACAGCCTTGCATGACAGAATTATAAGTGTGGCTTAGCAATAATAAAAGAAGTACAGCATTGTCTTCAAAATCCCTACATTTGAATGTCCTGTAATACCTGGGCACCCATTCAATGTTTAACTGAAACTGAAGATCCTTTTGAATGGGGAATAATGGTTTACATATTAAACTGATAGCAACGTTTAATTAAACCAAATATATCTCCTGTCAAGTCACTTGTAAAAGATACAGATGGTAGCTGGAACGAACAACTGAATGCTAAATATATAAGCAAGCCTTGGCAGGTTACTGGTTTAAACAAACTGGACCCCAATGTCAGAGAGCCCTACAGACATACACAAGGGAGGCCTAGGCCATGTTTACCCAGCCAGAATTCATATCAGTCCAGCCACTAACCCTCCACTCACAACAGTAAAACAGGGGTCAGCTGGGGGTCAGCCCTGGTCTATATTTATATATGTGTGTGGCTTAGCAGACCCCCAGATGAATGAAGAGATGACCTTCATCTGTGACACATATCTCTATGTGGTACAACAGGGACCCAGTACCATCAGTCCAAGCTCACTGGTAAATGAAGGATAATTCTTTTCAATATGATCCCACAATTTGACACTCAAGTTGATAATATGGAACGAAAACCTCATGCCAAAAACCTTTTATATTTTCTTCAATCAATCCTCATGTTCTTCAAATCTTGAGAAAAAGAGACACGGCATCTACCAGGGGGTTGCCAGGATTACTTTGATAGTTAATTTTTCAGAATATGAATGACACTAAAAACGATGATTCAGCAGTTTTCAAAGTAGAGCTCAGAGCTCTGTTTCCTCATGCGACCTGTAAACTTTGACCATTATAAATGGGCTTTAGGAATGATAATACAAATTAGTAGTCTGTGATTTAAGATATAGTTTTAACTACATTTCTAAAAGTTTGCAAGGTATAGTTTTGATTTCATTCTAGTTCAATAGGTAATCCCTCATTCATTCACCACAGCAATAATTCTGATCTGTCAGTTTGTGAGAAAAATGTGCCACTTTTAACTGGCACTCCCATGTGGATCAGACCTAGACCCAACAAATAGATACTAACAGGACTACTATGACCACAGACCAAACAGCAGGATAAGTAAAGTGATAATGAAAAATAATAAAGCCTCCAAAGTTGTCCTTAAATGTGTTAAGGTCAAAATTCATTCAGTAATGAAAAAAAAAAGAAATCTTGTAGTATTTTTAGGAACAATGAGCATGCATCCTTTTCTTGCAAATTTGCATACACTGATTGTGATCAATTGCATAACCTTGAACAGGGTCTCTTCATGCAGAAAACTATGGCGTTTTAATGTTAAAAGCATTTATGTGAAATAAAAGGATCAATAGCTGAACTGAAGGTCAGTAATCGATAAGTAAATGGAAGACCCCAGACAATTAAGTCCTACTTTTCATGGCACTCATATGGTAAGCAATGTGAAGTGTGAACCAATGCAGAGAGAATAACCACAACAGAGGCACCACTGTACTACTGGCTACCTTTATGAAAGACCCCCTAAACTAAAAGGTCATCACCTGTCAGAGGGGTCAGAGACAAAAGAACAAAAGCCAATCATCAGAATTCCAGGCCCCACTGAAAAGTGCCCCCTGGGTATAGTAGATCAAAATACCAATTCAGCAGCTCCCAGCGGCCCTGATATCCTCCATAGGGTAGACTTCTCATAATTAATTCCTGATGGACTAATCTGGTAGTGAACTGCAGTAGCAGAATGAGTGATGGCCTTTGCTACAGCAGGCCAAGCACACTCCTGATTCAAAGGACTGGTGTGTTTGTATGCAGTCTTTTGACAAATATAAGGTTTATACAAACCTAGCATACTTTGGTTCTGCTGCAATAAAATTATTTTAAACTTGGGGCTGAGAACAGGCTTATACCTACCACAGTTACAAATTGTGATATCATAAGGGTAACCATGGTAACACAATTTGCCTAAGGACTAGAGTCCTTGGTAAGACCTACAACAGATCCTTGGATTCAGGCAATCAGCAGGTAATAATTTGATGACTTTACCCGCTGTCAGTTAGTACAGGATTTTACCTTGAAATAAATTTTCCCCGTTTAGATGCATTAAACTGGCCTTTCATGCTTTGCATAGCTGGTAGATTTAACCCAGGTAATTATAAGTTAATTAATGCTGTAGTCAGGATGCCTTGTGTAGACAAAATGTAAGCACCTCCATAATAGGGCCAAATCTATTAAAGAAGTTTAAGGTAGTATGGGCACCCCCATTCTAAGATCACTTATGTTAAAGACACCTGAGGCAGTCAATGATGAAGAGATTCATAGGTTCATAAAATCTCCAAACTGGGCACCAATATGATTTTACTTCAGAACCCTTCAGTGTCTGTAACAGGGAGGTGCCACTGTATATGGTTTATTCATACTTGATACTGTGATGTAAAAGCCATCTGGAACCATGATTCTATAAGAATACAGTAAGAATATGCTACACAGCTGATTCAAGCAAGGAGCAAAGGCACTGACAAATATTATCAGCACTGAGCAAGCACAGCTGACCTTTATTCAAGTGCACAGCTCTCGCGGCTGCTACCTGTGATGCATGGACGAACAACTACAGGTACCACAAATACAGGTATACATGTGACACAGGTAGGTACAAAATAACAGGCACAAACAACAGGAACTAGGAGCCCTTAATCATCAGCAGTACATTAAGTGAGCTGGGGGAGGGAGGACTGAGTGACTTCAATCCTGTTCTGGTATTTGTCCTGGCAATAACAGACCACCACAGACACAAACCCTGTGTGTCCATAAACAGGGATGACAGGGTACACTGGTCTACTTATATGTAATAACCCACTCAACTAATGGACAACAGTATTTATTACAATTAATAGTCCTGGCCTAACTGTGTGAGTACATCGGAGTCCAGCCAGTTTAACTTCCCACCTCTAACAATGTTAGACCTGGGCGTGGTATAGGTTTGGTCCACCATATGTGGGACAAAATATTGAAATGACTGTGCGCCAGGACAACTTATCAGATGACAATGAGATCCTTGCATCATCAAAGACATGACAGTGACCTGATGAGAAAGCACAATGACTTAGATTTAAGAGCTCTCTAAATCCAGGAGCTGACCTCATCATACCAGTGTCTCCTTGGTCTATGATAGGACCTTTTGTCATGCTGATGCAGTGATGATGACAGACACTAACGATCATGAAGACAATCTTTAAAACCATGACATAATGTCAACTGAGGCCATCCTTTAATACTGTGAGAAAGGAACATGTTATAATGTCAAATTCAATACAGACTGATTTCATTCAACCATATAATTACTCAGCTACCCATTCTAAAATTACTGAAAAATTGTAACTGGTGTATTATTCTAACTCAAAATGCACTGATTTCTTAACTGGTGGCAATAAATTATCTGAGAATTGAACTGCTGTACCGGATGTTTTTCAAAGTCTGCATGATAAGAAGACACTGCTAAGTGACAGCTTGACACCTCTCCTTGTGACTGAACTGTGTGCCTTACTTAGCTTGCATGAAACAGGTCACTGTGACTTTATTTTGGGTTTCCAAAAAGACCTGTCTAGACCTGTCTGCCCGCAGAGTGAGTGTCTGTCTGGATTTCAAATTAGATCTTAACAAGTCTAAACATAATGCATTGTCCCCTCCTTACTGAGAGCCAGACAGTCAGGTGATAGTATTTCAAACAAAGACAGTTCTACCTGCTGAGCTATTAACTGTGAAATACACAAACCAAAAATTTTTGTCATGCTTTAAAATACCACAAGTCTAATAAATATGGCTTAGTGCCTGCTTGGTACTGTGGTGCTGCCAATGAAAGGGCACAGCTGTCGGTAACCATGGTGTAATGAATCAATCAAGATAGGCTGAAGAGTTAAGGTGTAATTCGCCAGTTTTGATGTAGAAGTGAAGTTCCACAGGGCTGGGTGAAGAACTAACAACAGATAGGACAATCATGTTAGCTTGGGATGTTGCTTCTGTTGTAGCCATCTTTGGGTAAAAGGCACAGTGCTGCTCTGAACTGCTGAATTATCAACAGTCTTCTTGAGAAAAGACTTAGTCAGGATATACATACACCTACAGCTGGGGAGCTGGCCAAACCCTAAACTTGTGCTATTTATACAATCTGCATGTTCCTTCTACTTTATGAATGGACCAGCAAGTTGCTGGGTTAATAATGACACAGGATCCAAACAGAACTTGATCTGAGCACAGCCTGTATAAACATATGCATAACTGCAACAAGAGGCAGTTTGGTGTTAGCTGTGTATTCAAAATACAAATTGTAATATTCTTCATAATACTTCACACATTGTGCAGGGATTTGCACAAATGTTGTTGATCAGTGAAACAATGTCTCATTTTCCACAGCTGCTGAAAGATGGTGAATTATGTGAAACAGGCTTAGACTATAAAATATTGTATCAGCAATAACTCAAAGAAGAAATCCAGTAGCTTGTATCTCACGTTCACTGATTTCTTATCAGTAACTCATAAACAATCATGTTTGTCAGGTAACAGGTCTGTTTATATTGAGTTGTTCCTGGTACATTGAGGTTTAGTCCGTCTCAGTAATCCTGCACTAAATGCACTTTATGTCATTTGGTTAATACAGGTACCGGTATTACCTGAACTGCACTTTACATTAATGGATACAGGCAGTACCCAAAATGTGCTTCATGGTAATACATACAGGCAGTACCCAAAGTGTATTTCATGGTAATACATACAGGTGGTACCTGAAATGCCCTTCATGTTAATACATACAGGTAGTAGCTGAACAGTTCTTATACATCATCCACAGAGCTGTCTACAGCAACAACAGCACATGAGGTTGATGTAAAGGAGCCTGAAGAGTGATTCATGAGGCAAAGGTACCCACAGTATACAGTCCCCAGCTTCTGGGACCAGCTGTATGCCCCCTGCATTATCAGTAAGCCATACAGAGGTAAACCATCTCTGCCTGTTTATCTGGCAGGACTTGATGAACCTTCAACGTTTACACATACAGGGGGTCTCCAACATACAGAGCTAAGCACTAGCCTTGGTTGTTTACAGCCATTTCATCCAATGAACAAAAGTCCTTTTACATTACAACATATTCTAGAAATATTTTCACAAACTAGGTTAATTTGCTAAAGTTGGAGTTGCAACTGAGAGTGAGCATCAGCTGTGATAAGAATGGCATATTATTAACCTCTCTGAAATTCACCTTTTGTATGTACAGAAGTGTGGTATGAAAATTCCCTAAGGTTCTACCAAGAGATTGAAATTTAGTTTTGGAAGTCCAGGTGAATTTCTAATAAATAATATTTATATAATATTAACTGGCTTGGTGCATATTGTCTGCGTATTAGCTTGAGGGTATTGGCCTACAGGCCTATGGCAAATATGCTTGTCAGTTTCATTCTGGGGCATTGTGTCACTGAGTATCACAGAGTGCCTGTCTCTGTATCAGCAGATAACATGCATGGCTAATTAATAAAACCTTAATATTAAACAACTTATATACTACAGGTATGAGACCACACTTAAGTATTAAATTTATACCTTAACATTTAATTACCATCCTTTCATATCTCTAGCAAAATCAAAAGATCAAGCCACAAGTGACTGCATCTTTCAGCTGCTTCTCAGCAGGACCTTATCATACAAACAAACCTGAAACAGAAAAAAACTTTTTCTCTTCTTTTCCTAAATATGTCAAAAAAATCATCCCCATGCAGTAGGCAATGTAATATCATGGCATTCAACTACAACTAGTACCAATTCCTCACACCATGATATTACCAGATAAAAGTAAATGTATCTTGTTGTGTCACAGTTTAAGGGATACCATGAAAACCTTTTGGACTTGCAGAATTTTTCAGTAAAACAATAGAACTTTCCTTTTTTCTTAATTAGATCAGGTATTTGAGTTAAGGCAGCATTCCATATCTGAAGTACCCATGTGGTACTTATGTGTATATAAATCAGATACTTCTATTTAGATGCATCTAATCATATGAAAGTCATTCCATGAATATGCATGCAAATCTGCTTATGTATACATATATGCATATACAGCACATTTCAATCATTCACTGATTGAAAACACAAATCAAAAGGGATGATTGAATTCCACACTTTGAAGCAAGCGATAGTGTATGGTATTCCTTTGGGCAAATGACTTTACAGCTAATGCTATGCATTTGTATATTCCCGTTTTTGTTGAAAATGTACTGCATAAACACACACAACCATTAATATATATATGGGTATATTGGGGGCCCATTCTCTAGCTCCATATGCATATGTGGGACATGCATACATACTGTATGAAGGTGGCATTCCATATACTGGTATAAGTAAGCGTTATGTATGCAGTATATTTGCCTATGCAGCAAGGAATCAGATTCATAATATTCTCTTGGAGTTACTCCATATGTGCATATGCAGTCAATATGGATATATATATATATTATACATATATGTATGCAGCAAATTTCAACTGCCTACTGTTGTGATTGAAAACGCATATGTATTGAAACGGAAGGGAGAATTCCACACTATGACATCAGCGATTGTTTTTACCTCTGGCAAATGACTTCTCTACACCTGCAGCCCCTTAATTTATCCCCATTTTTGCTGCAAACGTAGCATTAATGGAATCATAGGCATCAGTTTTCTATCTGCATACTCATATATACTGCAAACGCATATATGGTTTGCTAGCTAAACAGTGCAGACATTACTGGAATGCTAGCTTTAAGCTATTTTGACACAACCTGGATTAACTGCGTCAAGTTACACAAATTACCAGATCAGGCTCAATCTGGCCTTACACATTTCCTGTAAATTTTTATCAAGTTACCATTTCCATCTCAACCGGACGCACACTCAGGAAAGGATACATTTCTTGGAAGAAGTCTATATGTGGAGGCTGTAATATATCCAACGCCGACAATACATTGTCATGTTTGAAATGGCAGAGCATTCTCAGTTCACGGTACACACGCTTACACGAGATGAGGTTCTGGAAGACATGTGGCATCTTCTTTAGGGCCACTCGTTTGCCATCCCGTGGGTCTGTGACTGACCTGTAAAGCATAAAGGATAAAATGTTATCAACCAAATACAAAACAAATGTCTACATTTTATTTATACATGGTGCAAAAAAAAACAAGGGACCTATGGGTCACTGTGCTCAGCTGACATTAACCTTGAAGGTAAAAATCTAAAATAATATCTAATGGAGATAAAGTGTAAGAGGAAGAGGTAATAAAGGCCATGGTTGGTTTATATGATTGGTTTGAATTGATGAGCAAGAAATTGTTGCAAAAAATATTTTGTGACCTGACCATGTGTTTCCTACTGTTGAAACTAAAGCATGTGAGCAGTTTGTGAACAAATGATCTGTACTATTACCATGATCATTAGTTGGTTTTTCGATTAACTGTTGACATTTCAGTAGTTTACACATTTGTTCAATTAAATCTATTTTTTTGTATAATATATATTATTAAATATATATGTATTTTTTTATGAAATGTATACAGTTGAAATATAGCTAATTAACAACATAAAACAGGGCAAACAAAGCCTGATCTCAAATTCTGCTGAGGCAGGAAAATAATGAACAAATGTTTGTATTAAATCCTGATTTTTTTATCACATCAATTATTTTCTAATTTAAGTTTATATTTCTATACATTTCCAATTTAACATATATATCTGAATATAAAAGTTGATTCATAATTCTCAATTGCATCATCATAAATCTCAATCTTGTCAGATAACACCATATTATGCATACAAATGTTTATTTATTTTTTACCACAAAAATATATCTTTAAAATCTGCAAACAATAAATATAAAAAAAAATACTTGATTTAGATTTCACAATTTTTAATTGTGTCTTTATTTGTCCATAATGTGCTTCATATTTTATAATAATTTAAGCATACTGATGGGTTCATTTATATTTGTTAAAATCATTTAAAAGAAAATTGATTTTTTTAAAAATGTTACATTACACAACATTGCATCTTCTGGATTACACCTTGAATTATTTTTTCAAGGAAAGTTTCTGCATATCGGAGTGGAAATAGCATTACAATTAAGGAGATACAGTGAAAACAATAACAATTATTGCATAACATTTGGTGGGTTGGGTTTGCGGGGGGGGGGGGGGGGGAGGGTGATTGGGGTGAGAATAACTGTAGGGGGGGGGAGGGTGATTGGGGTGAGAATAACTGTACACCTGTCACAGCAGGGGATCTCCCCCAGTGACTGTAACAAATCAGAAACCCTCGCATAGCTGACTTCCAGTGACCTGGAGTGGGACCCTGCATCTGTAATCAAAGCAAGTGACTACAGAAAAAAAAATCAATAACTAGCTTAATTTTCAAGCTTTTATTTTCAAATTTCAGATTTAGACAAACTAAATATTTATGTTTACATGCTGTGAAAATTAAATCAATGGTGCTTACAGGAAAAAAACGTGCCATGGTCAAAGTTGGGCAAAATTTAAGGTACTGATTTTTTTTTATGCTAATAACTTAAAAAATTTACAAAATTCAGATCTAATTTTGGGTAAACAATTGAATCTTAATTAAACATAGTTATATACTTGAGAAAATAGACTCTAGTTTCAAAATTTTTTCATGTTAAGTGAGTTATTATTTTTCCTGATTTTTTACAAAATCCATTATGTTTGGGCCCATAACTTAAAGAATTTATACTTTACAGACTTAATTTCTGGCATGTACATAGGAACTATATAGAGGAATATTTATGGTAAATATGAGGAAAAACAGATGAGTGGTTTTGATATTAGGCAGTCCTGAAGTGTGAAAATAGGATTTTAATAAAAAATTGAGGTTTTTCCTTAATTTCTCAGAGGAACGAAGTCGCAAAGACCCAGTTTTCGGCTTGGTAGGAGATCTTGGGGACATCTAACATTATGCTGAATTTTGGATTCCTAGGTCTTACTGTTTCAAAACGTGCCACATCTACGGACGGACGGACGGACGGACGGACGGACGGACAGACGGACGGACGACGGACAATGGACCACGACTATAGCTCAGATGACTTATAGTCAGCTGAGCTAATCATGGTGAATTCAAACTATTGTATCAATCAACAATGGATCAATGAGTCATGGCACTGAGCTGAAGTTGTTTATTAGTGTCATAAGGGCTGTATCAACATACAGATATATCGATACATATCAATACACAACATCGATACAATTACTGCTACCAGTATGCTTTGCATTCTGTATCATCGTATCGATGAAACACAATGACTTCTACCAAACACAGATAAACCTAACCTAAATAATAACCTGGACTATTTAATCAGTTTTGTTTTATATCTTCTTTTGAAAATGGAAATGAAGTGCCAAATACCTTTCTAGTACATGTTTCTAGACAGAAAATCACTTGTTACCTTTTAAGCAGTGTCTCGAATGAAACATCTTTTATATTGCTTGTGTACTTATAGGGAAAACGTAAATGTTGGAAAGCTGTTTAATAGTCCCTACAGACAGAAAAAGGGTTTTATTCAATGCTCAACTAGAATACGGGTAGTCGACAAGCGACTACGTGTACCCGCCTAAATCAGAGTGGAATGGGTGAAGTGAGGCATGGATTGAGTGGCAAGGGGAAATAGAGTGAAGTGTTGCATATAAGCATGGATGTCTGCAGCCAAATTGTGTATGTAGGTTGCGCCACCTACCACAAAATCCAGAAAGCCGTCCAAGTTGTATACATATGCAAAATTTAAGGCAGATAAGTCAAACCACTACATGTATATGAGTGATTTTTGCCCTTGGCAGACAAACAGATGGACGCTGTGCAAAAATGGTTGCAGGTGGCGCCACCAGTTTTGCCTATGATAAAGAGCAATAAGAGAACTATACACATGCAAAACTTTGGCCCAATCGGTCAAACGGTTCCCAAGATATGAGCTTGGATATCTGCTGCATAAACTAGAATGTAGGTGGCGCCACCTGTCATAAAATCAAGAGAGCTGTCCGGGATGTATAAACCTGCAAAAGTTTAGGCAGATATGTCAAACCACTGCTGAGATATGAGTGATTTTATCCCATGGCAGACAAATAGACAGGAGATGTGCAAAAATGGCTGCAGGTGGCACCACCAGTTTTGCGTATGATAAAGAGCTATGTGAGATCTATACACATGCAAAATTTTGGCCCAATCGGTCAAACTGTTCCCGAGATATGAGCTTGGATGTCTGCAGCTTAAACGTGAATGTAGGTGGCGCCACCTGTCATAAAATCCGAAAAGCTATCCAGGATGTATACGCATGCTGAATTTCAGGTGAATTAGTCAAAACACTGCAGAGATATGAGTGATTTTACCCAAGGTAGACGAACAGATGGACACTGTGTAAACATGGTTGCAGGTGGTGCCACCATTTTTTGTGTATGTTATAAAGCTCTCCAAGGGCTACATTTGTGCAAAACATTTTCCTGATCGGTCAAACGGTTCCTGAGATATGTGGGTTTATGTGTGGAAACAGACACACAAACGCAGAGCGCAGAGGTAAGGTCAGAGGTCAAAACAAAATCGGGGCGCAGCAGTTCACATATGACCCGAACATAATCCCGAGTTTCGTAAAATTCCGCCCAGCGGTTACGGAGGAGTTCTCCGGACACCTACGCGGCGGCGGCCACGAGCGGCCGCGGCGGCGGTGGGCTGAAAACAGTATCCGCAAAACTCTGTTTTGGCGGATACAATTTTCTTCACATCTGAAAGTAAAATTTGACAACCTAGAAATATATTCTGAGTGTTTACTGTAAAAAAAAAAGGATGATAATCACATGATTTCATAATCATTGACTAAGTCCGACTTAATAAACAGTTAAAATCACTGCACTTACAGAAATGTGCATCTTTGGGCTGTATATCAAATTGCAAACTCAATGCCATCCATAACAGAATCATCAGGAATCAATAAACTGTACTCTTCATCCAAATAATATAAAAATATCAAATGAAAAATTATTATACTGCTCGGTTCCTGTTAAATCTAGCAGCATAAAGGCCAACTCTGTCCATCTGTTTCTAAGGAACAAAATACATCAGAATCCTGATACTATCACAATCAATACACATGAAATAGATAAGATACCACAAAATCATGCAGCGGGCAGGGCAAGCTGTCTCCTGCAGCCAAACCACCGTGATGGATAGATCATATCCCAGAGTGGTTCTACACTTCCAGCCGATGTACAACATCAACTGGTCTGACAAAGAATTACTGCTACCGGAGGCAACAGAGTTCCACCTTATATACAAAACCAGTGCATGACCGTACAACACAGAGCTGAACTCAAGACATGCAGGCTACAGAAAATAGCCTTCACCAGCCATGAAACTGGATGCCAAAGGCTTCAGGGAGAAATTTAATGATGCATGATATGTTCAGACTTGTTTCTGTTCCATAGCAGTGGAAACTCAGTTCAGATCAATATTATAATCAGTGGCCTACCAGCCCTGATAACAACAGGGTTTTTGAATGGTGAACTGCAGAAGGGGCTGATCTTGGTTTTGAATGAGTGTCTGGACTACTGTGACTGATAAATTAGTATCTTGTATGGTTGACTGGACAACCCAGTGACTGGTTTGTATTGTATGTATGACTGAGGACCCCATGACTGGTTTGATTTGGATGGATACTGGAAAACCTGATGACTGGTTTGAGGAGAGTGCAGGTGATAGTTTTTTTTTAAATACAGGTGACTGGAGAACCATGTGACTGGCTTGGTTGTATCTGGTTGACTACAGATCCAAGTGACTATAGCTTGGTTCTGCATGGTTGACTACAGAACCATGTGACCAGTTTGGTTCTGCATTGTTGACTAGAGAACTTTGTAACTGGCTTGGATTAGCACAGATTACTGGAGAACACAGGCTGGCTTGGTTTTGCAAGGCTGAACAGGCAATCCTGCAACAGGTTTGGTTTCTTATGTGACTAGAGAACCCTGACTGGCTTGTGGCATAGGTTTGCTGTGTTAATACATAACAGGACACAGTATGCAATGAAAATTGGGCTGGTAAGCCTACTTGAGTCGTGATACAAGCAATATCAAGGAATGCATCGCAGTGGTCTTCCATCATGTTGGATATATATTGTGGTAAACAGCCTATAATCTCAACATTAGGTGACAAATGATGAATTAACACATGGGAATACATGTAAACTCACAACCCAAACAAACTCTGTCTCTATGATAATGAGTCATTTTCTTTAGCATATAGCCACGCCTATATTCATGCGGTCAGAAATTCAACAAACATGCAGAGGGTTTACCAATATGCCCAGTTAAAACTGAACCTTTCTTGCTTATGTTTTGTGTTGCTAGAAAGTATACTAAAAGTGCTAAAAATTAGTCTGATTATGTCAATTGACAGTGTACAAGGCCATGAGTCATTGTCAGAAATGACGATATATTTGCAAAGTCATACAGCCTTATAGTGTGTTCCTCGCTGAAGGATGTTACGGCACTCTGACAGCCAGTAAGCTGGTTGTGTATACTCAAATGTCAGAGGGACAGAACGACCTTAGTTGTGGGTTAGAGAATTCAACAAACTTCACCAATGCAAGCAAGGATGTGAACGTGATTGATCTACCCTGACAGGAAGGTCATTTATAATAAAGGGCTTCTTTCAATAATTCAATCAGTTTAATACTAGGAATGATAAACAAGTCTACTTGCTTTAATTCTTACTTCTTCTCCCAGCAATTCAGAAGATATTGCAATGATACTGTGTTGATTTATGATACTATGGAGGATTTCTGTGTCCTCTCCCATCTTGTAGTCTTGCATATATGAATATTATATGATGTAGTAAAAAGACTGAACAATAAGGAGTCATCCAGCGGTACTTTGCAACACAATGCAGAGACGCAAACTGCAGCAGACACTAGCCAGCCTGTGGGATGCTACAATGGTCCAAGAGAGTCACTGCCATCACTGGTGCAGCCTAATCAATGAACATACCTTCAGCCGATGTGGCTAGATTGGCTGCACCTCCCAGTACTACCAGGCCTTCATTACAACAACCTAGCCAGCTTCAGACATGAATATGTCAGATAACACAAACCTGAGGCTAAGACATTACTGACACAATAACCTACTACAAGAGAGGCCTGTTCCCTGACTGACTGACATACAGGACATCTCACTTCACTGTGCCCATGGTAACCCTGGCAGCTGGCACCAAAATAAGACATCAAACATGGCTGAATTTCAGATATGGCTGTCTGTCAACTGGGCTTATAAAAATAACCAGATCATGTCAAAGGGTTTTATCAAGGGCCAGAAAGCGCAATGTTATTATTATATTCAGCCAGCTACCTACACTCTTGGCACAGATATTCAAAACAATAACCTAGCCTTTCATTCATCAGCAAAGTATTGTATACCCGATTAAATAAATATATATATATATATATATATATATATATATATATATTCACATGTAAATATATCATTAGGACTCTGGACAAAGTTAAATATCCATAACCTTAACTATTTCTGTCATGTGTTGTGATCTATATGAACTGATTTATGTGTAGTCCTTGTAGTTGATTTCTTTCTTATTTATGTGTAGTCGTAGCATGTATTGCTGTACTACATTAAGGAATGAAGTCCAGTCCCTAGGCCTGGAATTGGAAGATATTTCTCATCAACAGTCCCAGAAAATGATCAGACTCTGCTCCTTTTGAGATACTCAATACACTACACACTGACACTGGATTCACTTTGACACAGTCTATCACCCTTCCATGGATCAGAGGTCCTTTCTAGTCAAAACGAATCTCTTCCTTATAGGCATTGTGTAACGTCAACCAGACTACCCAACTCAACTGTCAAACTTTAAAATTAAAATTTATTACGTATCAAGGAATCATCTTCTGTTTATATTCCACCTGTGTATGCTTCCAAATTACTTATTCCATGAAGTCCTTACCACAAAACACCTGTTTATGTAATTTACCTTGAAGTAATTCTAATCAATCGTATTTGAACCAACTACCCTCTTCACCACATTTATACCTATGCCGCTGGTGCATTAAGAAGCCCCAGAGCATTGTGGGTGACAGATTTTGACTCCCACAAATCCTTACCAGCAGAGTCATACTCTTGTTAGTCAAATTTTGCCCAGTGTGCAAGTCTATAAGATGATGAGATATAAGTAAAAAGTGCCCATTTCCAGCTCCTCCTATGCTGGTGTAGGTCTTTTTGAAATTCCTGTCTGACCTGTAACAAGATTCATTACACATTCATAACTACAGGCCATTCAAAGTTCTCAAGCTTCTCTGTTAACCTAAAGCCCAGCTTAATAAAAGTTTGCGAGTCCCACTAACGAAATCATGATGAAAAGCAGAAAAACTTAATCCAACTTATCCACAATCCTGAAAACTTAGAGAGACATGTTGATGCTATATATATGTCAATTTATTCATTTTATTTGATAACTGTGCTCAATGTGGTATATACACTAGGTACTATTAAATACAAGCATGATGTTCAGTAGCCAGAGATTTTTTATAGATAGTTCTAGGACAGACTTTGACCCTTCAGGTTACTTATATTTACTTAATACCTATTTTAACACTGCAAGAAGCAAACTTAGCTCTGAAGCCAGTTATTTAATTTTTTGTAATCTTGGAAGACATTATACAATGTGAAATAATATTGCATGTGTGAGATTTGAGGTAAAGTGTATGAATTTCAAAAGATTTTATTAGAAGATCAAGGTATCCATTTTTTTTTCAGAGTTCTTGGTCGATACAACTTGCAAAGTTTTAGGAATAAATATATGCAGTATTTAAAAAATTATGAGGTTCACAATATTTTTTTACTTTTTTTTTTATCTTGAAGATGAAGGTCAAGGTCACTTGTTTTTTATTAACTCTTTCAAGATATTGGTAGATACAAAAAAAGTGTAAAACATCATGAAAAAATATGAACTGGTTCTTAGGTTATAACATTCACTATAAATGACACAGACAGTGATATAGCAAAACATTATATGTCTCTCCAAATGGGAGGGGAGAAAAAGATCAATGCGTAGTATGATAAATGTCAAACCAGCACTGACATGGGAGAAAAACATGTTTTTCATTAATAATTTAAAATTTTAAAATATGTATGTGTGTCCCACTGGCCTGGGAAATATGCTTATTCACCAAGAATTAATAACCCTGATATGTGACCCTGACAATGTCTGGAATTTCAGTCACACACACAAACAGTTTAGTTCCAGGCAAACATAACAGACTTCTCTGAGAATAAATGTAAAAAAAAACATACTCCAGACAGGCAGAAATCTGGTACATGGTAATAACCACTGACATAGTTACATGAGACACGCATGTCTGGATGGCCCGGTGAACACAGCTGCGGTATTTCCTGTATGAACCATACTTATATAATGACATAAGAAATTCAAACCTAGCCACCTGCCACAACTTTAGTTAATTCTAAAACACCTGTCCAGAAATATAAGTCTAGAGGGTATGTTAACCTGATGAAACCCTGAAGAGCTCTGAGCAGGGTTATATTTTGTTTTGGAGAAAATATCATTTGTGTGAAAAATAATAGGAATAAGCATAAAACACTGGTAAATATCTTAAGTACTTCGGAAAACCTTTGATAAAAATATGGACAAAGAAATTACTTTTTTGCAAGTATATGCAACAAATGTGGCTGCCTTTTTTCAATAGGGTTTAAAGTTTGCAATATTTGAAGTGGAAATATTGAGAAATAAAAACCCTCATGACTATTTAACACACCATCTGCACAGATGAACAGTCATTTATACACAGAGGTGAAAATCACAAAAATTTTGCCCTGTAAATATGAAGAAATCACATTATAATAACAATATATATAATGTTCAATAAGATGAATTATGAAGTCATCTGGCAGTAAACTATGAGGTGTGGGAGCTGGGAAGGGAATCATGTCCCTATCTATAACTATTAAATCCCTGACAAAGCAGTATATGTAACAACTACAGAACCTAGTCAATGCTGTAGTGAAAAAGAACTGAGGATTGAGTCGACACACAAAACACAAGCTGACCTCCAAAGACCACACAAAGCAGATGATGACTCAATATTACCTGCTGTGATTAGTGCACTACTACATAGTAGTCCTGGTCATGAATCATAATTAATCATTATTACTCACACACTGACCCTGACCACAGCATCACTCACTGTCCGACAGCGACGCTGATGTCTGCATCATCTACCGAAGCTTTCCCATGAGACAAATTATCATTTTTAATCTTCATTTGCTATATCCTTTGACAAAAGCTCCTTAAATATCAGTGGCGATGACAAGCTATTGTAAAACAGAACAAACTAGATTAGTGTGTTAATATATTTGAGAATGAGCATACCTTCGTAAAAAATAGCACCAACTTACACCTGGGGTCAATTCAGATATTTTATTTTTCCATTTCAGTGTGTTGGGGGGAAGAATATACATATTCCATATCAATCAATATCTGGAACTATAGAATGCTCTTCATCCACTCATCAATTCAACTGAGCCTTAAATCCCTGGTCATTGCATTTTCACCTTTTTTTCTAATTCATTTCCAAACAACCCAATTTTCCTCCAACCAAATTCAGTTCTGAACATACCAGAGGTCCAAACTTATGCACGCGCTAAACATGAAACAAGAAGATGAAACATGGCAGAAGAAATGCCAACTGAAAATCTTGATATGTGCGAAGTTGGCCAGTCTGTGCACTATGTTTGTTTTACATCTCTGACTGCACCAAATGCAACTTTGTTTCCACTTATGTACAGGAGTAAGCAAACAGTTTTAAACATTTGAGTATACCATAATATATTAATGATACAACATTATTAATTATATAGATTTAACATACCTGGTATGTGAATAGGCCCCTTTAAACACCTGGCCACTGTGGTAAAGCAGCCATAACACTGGGACATGAGAGCTTTATATATATATATATATTTTTTTTTTTTCAAAATAAGCGGCAATTTAAAGTAGTTTTATCAGCTTATATAGGAGATTCTGCTTTTATAAGCAACATTTTACACAATATTAATGTGTGACAAGCATAACAAATGTGATTTGTCTTTCAAATTTTCAAAAGATGGCCTTCTTAAACAAAGTCAATCTGTCTGTTAGAGTCAACAGTGAAAAAATGCAATTTTGTTTATAAATAACACGTTGATTTTATTCAATTCATTGATCACAAGTGCTGCTGGGCACTTGCCACTTGCAGCTGGATCTATCACGCAAGTGTCAAATAAAGGTACATGCACATGAACATCATGGTATTGATGGTAAGTAAGTACTGTACTAGTAGTACAAAATTTTCTGTTTTGAGTAAAACAAATTATGAGAAATGGCACATGCAAGTGTCAAATAAAGGTACATGTACATGAACATCATTGTATTGATGGTAAGTAAGTACTGTACAAAATTTTCTGTTTGGAGTAAAACATATTATGAGACATGGTACATGTCTATTTGTTAAATTCTTTTAGACTTACTTTGTTTGGATCCATCTATATGCTATCAGCTGATTTATATCAAGAGGTTCTTTTGTCACCACAGTTATATTCATCACCAAATGCAATTTCTAGCCGTTTCTTAAATTTTATATATATAATAAATCAAATATTAAAATACGAATATGAGTGAGAGTATGGAAGTTGCTATTAATTAATAAAATTGAAGGCACCAACTATGTCATATAAAGAATTTAAAGTAAACTTAATTATATTGAATTTTTTTTACAGTATTTTTTCTATTAAATAAAACTCAGCTGTATTTGTCTATATGGTTATTTTTAAAGAATTTTTTTATGAATGACGGTCTTGTGACCTTAACCAATGACCTTGTGACCCAAAAAATTTGAGTACTTATAGTCCTTGAACTTGCAGCATTTAGATTATTGTAAAAATCTTGTAAAAAATGCCTGTCCAGTGACTTTGACCTCTGAGCAGGTAACTCAAAATCTACAGATTTCTTCCACTTTGGGCAAGTAAGCCATGTGTGAAAGATGGAGAGTTTGGGATGAAAAGTTTGATTTACACTGCATCCACAATCATTTTAATCATATGGCTCCTGTGACCTTCACCTTTGACCTCTGGACCCTGAAAATCAAAATGTTTTTAACTTAAGTCATTAATAAATCAATTTTGAAGCCAATCTGTCCAGCCAAAGCAGAATTATCATCTATAAACAAGTTTGTGTATGGATGGGCCCTGTGACCTTGACCTTTGACCCCAAATCAAAAAGAATCTTCCCATATTGGCAGGTGAGTAATATCTTGAGGATGGAAGGTTTGTGTAAAAAGTTTGGCTTGAAATGAAAACACATTTCTTTTAAGGAAATGGGTCCTGTGACCTTGACCTTTAGACCCTAAAATCGACAGGTTCTTACTTTAGTGGTGAGCCGTATATATGTTAAGTTTGAAACCAATATGTCACACTTAACTATGGAGTTATTATCTGGAAACTAATTTTGGAACAGATGGCCCCTGTGACTTTGACCTCTTGACCAAAAATTCATTTATGCTCTCCCTATACTGGCAAGTCGGCTAAACGTGCAAGATGGAAAGTTTGAGGTGAAAAGCTTGGCTTAAAATGCAGCCATAATCTTTTTAAATTAGGGAGTCTTGTGACCTTGACCTTTGACCTCATGACCCAAAAATCATACAGGTTCTTTCTTTATTGGTGGGCCATGTGTAAGTCATGTCTGAAATCCATATGTCATTGCAACCTGGAGTTATCATCTGGAAACTAATTTGTGTGGATGGAGGGATGGACAGACAGACAGACTAACAAACAGACAGACTGGGTGATTACTATAGGGCATCCACTTGTGACCAATAAACACACCAGGTTTTTGGGACACCAGATGGAATCATAGCTGAGAAACTGACATGATTGTTGTCATTTTATAGTATAAAAATAGAAAAATATTTTTAAAAATAAAAAAAAAATGGATGGCGCCACCAATTTTTTGGGAACTGACAATACTAGTCAAGGTCAATATTAAAGGCAAGATTCATGACAATCCATGCATTAATTATCAAGATATTGGAGGTTTTGTATCAATTTTTTTATTATTCTGGGGGTTGGGAGTACTTACAAGCCCTGTAGCTCGGAGGATATAGGTCACAGTGACCTATTTTCAGGTTTCCAAGGAGATTTTTTACAGACCTCCCTAGATGTTTAATTATAGGCCTCTAGGGTCAGCGGTTACAATTTGTGCCCTGCTAACTAGCCGTGACAAAAACAACTCAGTTAGGGCCCCCTACTGAATTGTGAAACAAGCCAAATTAAGAACCGCCCTGCAAGTCCACGCCACGCTTTATAACCAGATCTTCGCATACAGTCAGCAGGCATTCCGCAGGCAGAAATCTCCCGTACATGCAGAACAATACACGAATATATTGGGTTATAACGGAATATTTCACACACATGGTAGGTGTCGTTGGAGAGATAAGAAACTTATTAAAAAAGGTCTAGTGGGTTTATTTGAAGTGACACGATACTTGTAAGCAACGAGGCGTTGTCAAAAATGACGAAAATATTTGCATCCTCATGGGGCCTTATAATGCAAGTTAGATGTCGAGGCACTCTGGCAAGCCAGTAAGCTGGCTGTAATGTGAGAGGGCCGATCTAGCGCTACCTGCTAACGGAAGACTGGACAGCTAGACGGACATCGGACAAAGCGGCATACCTATACCTCAGTTGACTTATAGTCAGCTGAGCAAAAAATGCAGCCATAACCATCCAAATATAGATAATTCATTTTCAGGCAACTGGCAAGAACAAGTTTTTTTTTTTAATTTAAGAAGTGTTTTACAAATATGATAAACAGATCATAGTTTAGAACTTTTATTGCAAATAAATCAAAAGTTGTAATAACTAGATGTGGTTGGACAATGGTCCTCAGAGGGCCCCAAGTTTCTACAAGTGCTGGACTAGTTTAAATATGGGTGAAAAATTAAGTTAATTTTGAAAAATATCACAAACAGAAACAGGTTTTTATCTATATGCATAAAATTATACTGGATTAAAGATATGTCTGAAATGATGTGTGCAATAGAAAATCACCTAATGTAGTCTGTTAGCCATATTTTTTATTTTGAGCAAGTCTGTAATGCAATAGGTCTGGAGCCTCTTAGGGACCAATGATCCCTGTAAATTTGGAAAAGCTAAAGTATGTTGTTGTTTAGTTATCACGCATGAGAGAAAATCAGCAATTGGGCAGTGGTGGCCATATTGATATTCCAACTGGTCTGTAATTAAAAAGGTCTGGAGCCCTTACATCTCTGTGTATTTTGGAAAGCTGCAGGAGGTTGTTGTTATTGTGTGCGAAAGAAAATCAACGATTGGGCCGTAACGGCCATATCTGAATTCTGACAAGTCTGTAATTCTATAAGTTTGGAGCCCTCATAGGTACCAATCATCCCTGTGAATTTGGGAAAGCTGCAGTATGTTGTTTTTGACTTATTGTGTGCGAAAGAAAATCAACGATTGGGCTGTCACGGCCATATTTGAATTCCGACATGTCTGTAATTCGATAGGTCAGGAGCTGTCATAGGTACCAATCATCCCTGTGAATTTGGTAAAGCTGCAGTATGTTGTTGTTGAGTTATCACGTGCAAAAGAAAATCAACGATTAGGCTGTGGCCGCCATATTTGAATTCCGACAAGTCTGTTATTCGATAGGTCTGGAGCCCTCATAGGTACCAATCATCCCTGTGAATTTGGGAAAGCTGCAGTATGTTATTGTTATCGCGTGCGAAAGAAAGTGTCACTGACGGAAGGACGGACTGACACGGTGATCACTATAGTGCACCGCTTGTCAAGCGGGGCCCTAATTAAACATTTGCAACATTATTTGAACACTGCTTTTGTAAATATATAGACATGAATAACAACCCCAACACTGTGATAGTGTGAACCCTGGTTTAATACATGAATTAACCATAGAGGAACCATGTAAATTGGTAACAAAACAACTGTGATGACAAATTAACTGGTATCTGGTGTGAAAACAACAGAACCATGACAACTGTGCATCATTTTCTGAAAATGTGTTGTAAGCAGTTATCATGGGATAAATGTGTTTGCCCTGAACTGAAATTACTGTAGCTGTACCCAGGTACTTCTAAAATACTTCGACCTATACCTTAATATTTTATGGAAAACCTGTATATGGGGAAGACCATATCCCAAGGTGTTATTCAAACAGTCACTTGTGTTATGTGTACCTGTGACGAAACATCATGAAACACTCATTTAAATTTGAATTTGAAGTAAAAACCTGGCATCAATTGGTAAATTATCATCTATTGAATATGCCAATGCAGCATTTTGTCAGTACTGGTACAACAAAAGCAAACAAGTGTTTCATACATCTAACACTATGATTAAGTTGTCAGCTTGATTTTGACTTAAAGGGACCCAATCACCTATAAAGCATGTTGCATTAACACGAAAAATAGCTTCTGCCCTTTTAAAATAAACCTGTTCATGCCAAAATATTGCCTTGAAACCATTTGCTTACTCCTGTCAACAAGTGTTAAAAAGAGTGAACCAGGTCGCAATCCCAGATGTCAACACAAGAGGTACAGAGACTGTGTGCTTGAGTGTTTTTGCTGGGAAACTTTTGTATAAAGCAAAACTAAACCGACAGTATGAAAGAATAGGCATAATACTGCCCCTGCTTATATTCTTTTAAACAACCAAGAGGCCGCGCCATAGTCAGTATAAATGGCTGCAATGTCCACTGGCAAAATGACTGCAACATGAAACACTCATTTTTAAACATTATCTCATATAGGTGGAACTTGTGTTATAAGACTGCCTGTGAGACTGGCCATAAAGTGGTCTTATTAAACAGGTCAGTTATAATCTATGCGACTGCTTTTGGTTCACTCAAGGGTGGTTTTAAAAGACAGGTTCCACTGTAATTATGATATTATATTGCATGGACATATTCAAGGGCACGGGGTCCCACGAAACACCTTTAGAAAACACCTGTGTTTTGGGGTACCTCTGACAAAACACTCAAGATTTAAATTCAAATTTGAAGCAAAAAACTGGCATCAGTGTCCTGTATCATGACCCAGCTTGAATATAAACTCGTGACCACAACAAGCTTCAGTGGATAAATGATCATCTTTTGAATATGCAAAGCAATATTGTGCCAATACTTTGTAAAATAAAAGAAAACAAATGTTTTGTTTACCTGACAAGTGCTCAGCTTGATTGCATCTGGTGCCACACATGGGCAGCGTTATAGCTGGCATAAATGGCTGCCATGTTGGTTGGTGAACTGATTGTAACACGAAACTCTCTCATATATTTTCTTTTCTTAAAATTATGCCACAACACTTCATAGATGTGATCAACAAATGATTTTTTATCGACTGGCGTTACATTTTGGTTTAAGATTCGAAGTAAGGGTGCTTTTCCATGTGCGCAGTAGTTTCTATCATGCGTCAAACTCGTGTGTTTTCCGCATGGCCAGTCCTCTTCCATGTGAGCGTTTTGAATGCGCTTGCCACACGGCATTAGCATGCCTTCCTGACAGCATGTACGGACTTAAAGATACGAGCACAGAAAACCCCCCATGAACTGCTGGTTTGCAAAACTGATGCATGCGCATACATGGAAATAGCACGACTTTTTAACGGGTTGGATTTTTCTCCAAGGCAAACGGTAGCAAAACGTATACAATTGGAAAAGCAACCTTGAGTGGGTGTTTTGTCTGAAGTACCCAAAACACTGGTATTTCAGGGGACCGCTTTTCAAGTTCATCAGATGATTGTTAATTGGCGTCACATTTTGCCGTCAGATTTTAAGCGAGTGTTTTGCCACAGG
Source organism: Sipunculus nudus (assembly GCA_026874595.1). Lineage (NCBI taxonomy): Eukaryota > Metazoa > Annelida > Sipuncula > Golfingiida > Sipunculidae > Sipunculus > Sipunculus nudus. The sequence goes on from CM049312.1 coordinate 54,104,394, forward strand.
TACATAAAACACTGCACTTCAGGTATTTTGGGGGATTTGTACCAAGGTAATGCTGCTTATACAGGACCTCAACTTTGGCCGACACAACACCCAGTTAGCCCCACAGGCAGAGTCTTTAATACTTGGCTTAATCAACTGGTGGCAAGGGGCTAGAGCTGGTCGGGAAATGCCAAAAATTGTAATTATACAGAAACTAACCAAGGTTATTGACCAAATGCTTCTGCGAAACTGTCCTTAAGATTTATAAAACTGGGAGGCACTTGCATACTTCAGTGATATTGTGTATATATATACGTATACTCTAATATTGATATTGTATTCTAACTAAACAAGACATTTGGGTGTGGTGGCTTCAGGCTGGATCAGTTCAATAAGTGCTTTGATATCACCAAAAAAAGATAAAAATATTCCGGTGCTTTTATCCATAGATTGCGGCCGCTATGACCAAATGCACCGAGTTGGCAAATGGTGCGGTTTAAATGCCGGTCCACATCGTGACAAAGACGGGACCCAGCCTGTCACAGGTTCCTTTGTCAAGTTGAAACACAACTCCAGGATACGGGCGTTTCTCTGTCTCCTGGCATGGGACACTGTGGCAGATCCGTGGGGTTTCACTAAGTAAGGAAACTCCCGAAACATTATTGTTCTCAGACGAAAACGACCCAACGGTACCGAGGGTGCCACCATTGCACTGGGCGGGTGCCTTGTTCCCGACTAAAGCCAGGAGTATAATTAGGTCACAGCGACCCAGTTATGGGTTTGGCTACAATGAGCCTCGAATACACAGGTTACTGCAACAGAAATTTTCACAAACTACTAACACCGTCCTGAGCCATGATGAACACATAGTCTATTGTTTATAGACAATACTTATGTGTAAAATAATGATTGTATATATCCTTGAAACAGTAGTATACGAAACATCATAAAATTTTTCGTTCTCAGCTGATCAGGCCAAACAATGGACCAACTCGGGGCAAGGTGGAAACTTACCAGACAACACCAAATGCTCCGTATCCTATGGGTCTGTCTGGCTGCACATCTTGGGCAGGGATGACAGCCTGGTATGTGTAGGGTACTGTGACTGCTGCTGCGAGTATTGCGTGCTGATTTGCAGCCACTGTTGTCCCGTGTATTGCCATTAAATGCCGGGTATGCCTGTGCCCCACCACCGCCATACTGACTTTGCTCCGTATCCTAAATGGGCCTCACACTTTACTGAAATCTCCGGGCTCGCACAGCGTACTCACTTCATGTGCATCCTTTATGCTTGGTTCATACTTGGACTAGAATATAATCTAGCAGGCAGCGAAGTTTTAAGTTCGCTGCTCGCTTCTGGTCAAATATATACAGACATGAATTTGGCCCAGTGTAGAGACCCACTGACTCACGCAAGGAGTCTCACACAAAGACGTCACGTGATACATTTAAATCCACTCACTGGCTGTGACGTCAGCACCCAATGGTTGCGGATCCACGTCTGACATCAATTCTGCGCATCCCAAGAACTGTGATATTTATTTTATACTGTAAGCACATGGCGGCCGGATTACAGACCGTCATTACAAAGGATTGAATTATATCAAGTTCACGCGCTGAAGTAACTAAATGATAAAACCCGTCATATATGTAGGCCTTTGGCGTAAACATATATGATCTTATGCGGGTTTAGTTATCCAACGTCCGCGTGTGGGGATAAATGTTACACAACATGAGATAATCGTCATATAGGCCCTACGTACCTGACGGAAAGAAAAACAACCTGGAAATTAGTTATGATGTAAAAAAAGAAAGCGTGTTTACGAGATGTGGTGTCAGTAACGTTACTCAGAAGTAACAGGTACGAGTGATGGCCGTCAGCTGAAAAGTGTTAATTAGAGTGCAGACATTTTCATATATATATATATATATATATATATATATATATATATATATATATATATATATATATATATATATATATATATATATACCATTTTGTGGTCGGTTAAAAAAAAGATACAGGCCTTCATGGATATATAAAAAAATGAGTAATTTAATCTTGTATGTGTGCATGGTTTTACCAGTGTCGAAATATACATATACCGAAATAGCTAAAGCTAAAGGCTTAAATTGTTTTAACAGGGTAATGTCATAATATTCAGATAATGAATTGCACCGTTAATTTCAGTGTGTAATGAATTAAACTAGAACCAGGCGTGCTGAACTGTCCTTTAAATTAATTTATATTTAACATGTAATGTATAGCCTTTATACAACGCTGGAATATTGATTAAGTATATATGTGCATACTCAATTTCTTGTCAATATATTTCCGCAGGTGTAAGGTCGTACTATATTTTAAATGATCTACATACATCTACTAATATTTAAAGGTTATACTATACTGATATTTAGCTGAGGTGATCTAAATGTGTATTACGTTTAATTTTCATAACGTTGACTTTCGTCTAATGATTTCCCAATCATAAGAGCTTTAAAATTAAAGATTATATATATATACATGTATATATATTTTATTTCCAAAGTAAACGTTATCCATGATAGTCATTGTTATGCTTTGTAAAGAATGAATTATTCTTACCTATCAAAACAGTTTGTTCATGCCATATTATATATGGCACATGAGTATATAAACGACAAAGAATGCACCACTAATTACAGCCCGCCGACAAATCCGGATTACATAATCTTGTTACATTATAAAGATCGTAATTAGGCCTACGCACTTCGGTGTGGTGACGGTTTTTACGGTGCGAGGGATGGACCAGACAATTCAAGTGGAGGGATACTCACCTGTACGGGAAGCAAAGGCTTCAATGTTCTCTCAACTGTTGAAATGTTTGTAGGACTACAAGAAAAAGTGCCAGCCCATCCATTTGAACCACTACTCTTGATATAATTCTTTACACAGACGCTATAAAGAATGGGTAAAGAAATTATCATTTTAATTATACTGACAATTAATGTAATTGTTGGTAAATGTGTATGGTAGGAATAATTGTCTCTATATATATAATCTCAATTTAAGTCTGTTTGGTCCTATTTATACAGATAAATATTTCGGACCTTATAACTTGGATTAGTAATTACTGTTCACTAATCTTGTCACTGAAGGAGGCACGGTCTCTGAAGGAAAGGACATTTACCCCCCCCCCCCCCCAGGTAGATAATAACTTGGAAAAGATTCATTTAAGCACTAATTATACTGCAAAAATGTTTGAACACTGTAACAAGTATCGGCCATCGAAATAAAGTAAATATAAATGGGAACTGACTCTAAAGAAGCAGGGCGGACAGGGCTCGTGGTTTTTTTTTTGTGTGTAGGCCTATCAATGCTATTTCTAAGAGTTGTAGACAGAAAGGGGGTGGGGTGGGGGGGGGGGGGGGGGGCATTTGCCCCTGAGACCAACAGCACATTGCTTCTACCAGTAAAGTAATTGCCGTACTACCAGTAAAGTAATTGCCGTATAGTCTTTATAGCCTCTTTATAGTATATACATCAGAAATTGTATATAAAATTAAGTATATAATTACGTATAAAGTAGTGCAAAGTAAATGAACTTAACAGGCTAAACAAGTTAAATCGACCAAGCCACCATATATGCTCACAGGTAAACACTTTATGTATGATAAAAAAGGATTTATTGTAACTTTAAAAGTTCAACCATATATATACACCGCTTTCACATCACTTGGGTGTAATAAAAAAAAAAGAAGAAGAGAATATTCTGAGAAATTGAAAACAAAATTACTTAGATTAACAAGTAGATGGCACCACTAGTCCTATACGGAAAGAAGAAAAATAATGTCGATGCACAATGTATGACAACTTGTGGTAGGTATTTCTGCATGTTCAAGTGGAATAATGCGTCTCATAAATTCTTAATTAAAACCCAGAAAGATTCTGATTGTTACAGTCACATAAATAACAAGTGGCTCCTTGGCCTTGACGCTCGACTGAATTTGACATGTATTATAAGAATTAAGTTACCTAATTTCAGGATTCAAAGGAGACTTGCCAAGGATCTCCCAGGATTTTACAATAGAAAGTTCTAAGGAAAATGAAGCCTGTCTGTGTAGATGCTCATATTCATATTTTTGGCCCATAGCTAACACAATATATAGCCTATTAGGTCACCATGACCCAGTTTCATTTTTCCACGAGAGATTTTCCAGAAACTACATGGGTGTTGCATAAGAAAACTCTAGGCCTGACAAATACAATTTGTGTCCATCTGACATTAAAGGTGGTCAAAATCATGTTTTCGGCCCGTAGATCGCAAAATATAGGTTACAATGACCTAATTTTAGGTTTCCAAGAACGTTTGTCTAGGACCTCCCTGAATGTTACAATGCGGCACGTCCTGGCTGCATGTATACATGCCCCTGATATTACTGATAAAGGCAAAGTCTCCGATACAAAGGATTTTTTGGGTACTTTCATCCATCTTGTACAACTAATAAAGTCCTCTTTGATAAATTATAGGTATATTATTAGTTTGCGTTCATCCCCATTCGTGTTTGCGTGTCTGGTTGTGTGTGTGTCTCCGATTTTTAACTATATATCTCATACAGTCATAAAAGGAATATCATGATATTTAAAGGGCATCTCGGGAATAGGCCATTGAAGAATGGATTATATTTTGGTGTCGGTCCTGCCCAAGATCGGATACATGAACGTCATCAAAGAATGTTCTCTAATGTACAGTGACTTAGGCACGAACGAATCTGGGAATATGGGCCGATTAAGTAAATGTAAACACGGTTTTCGGAGCATCCAACAAAAAATATCCCCCCCCCCCACCCCCACACACTCACAAAGCCACATCGCGGAAACTTTTATTCTTCAGAATTCCATATTTTTAGTTTAGTATGGAATTGTACTGAAATAGGATTTAGCAATGTCGGGGAAAGTTCACAAGCGTAAGTGATACTTTTTAAAGATTGGCTTGGTCGGTTCCATTAAAATGGTCGTATTATGTGACACTGATATGTGTGATGATACTGTATATTTACTTCCTTTTCTATTTCCTAATGTCCTCGGTATTATCAGCTATGGTCCTGTAATACTAAAATATAACAATTTCGAAAGTTGCATATATATATATATATATATATATATATATATATATATATATATATATAGAGAGAGAGAGAGAGAGAGAGAGAGAGAGAGAGAGAAAGAAATAAAAACACTATTATAGTACAATGCAGAGTTGCTGAGCTGAGGAAAGCGGGCGTTGGATGGAAACTCGACCGTCATGCTGTTTCAGTAAGGTAATGCCATAAATCACATTTTGTTTATAGTCTAACAGAAAGTTTTATCATTAATTTGTCGGCTCAGGTATCAGGTTTGCCAACCCTCTGAGAGAATATGCATGCACACATACATGCATATACCGATATAAATCCAGATTTATTATTTTGAACTGTGGACGAATTTAGTAGTTTAGAATATATCGTTGATATTTCTTGTAGGCCTATGAAACAACATAAAGGAAAGTAGTTGTAATGGTGCAGGTGTTACAGGTTTATCTCGTCCCAGCATTCCCGCATCCTTAAAGACAAATAAATGTCGGGAGATGAAAAGATATAAGTTCACGGGAAGTATTTTTCCGAGACATATGTTACACGGGTTAAGGTTTCCGTTTCACAGGAATCGACAAGTCATAGCAGATGGAAAATTGCGATTTTGGTGGCAGTAAAACCATCGTTTCCCAGTGAAAATGTGCGATGAAAAAGGAGTTCATGGGATGACCGTGAGAAGACTGTGAGGCAGCAGGCTTAGGGTGCAGGCAAAACCTACGGAGTAGTGGGGGTTTTGTTTTGGTCAACTTATTACTGTGTTCAACAGTACGAACATAGCTCGATTGTCCTATCACCCATATCCACTCACCGAAAGACTGAAAAAAAATATTCGCCGACAATTGGCACAGCCTGCAGGATATATTCTAAATGTGGGACTTACAGGGCTCATATGAAGGCAAAACGACAATTATTTTTAAATAACTTGTGTAAATAGAGCTATCATTGTAATTGAACGGAATGTTATTATGCATTATCGATAAAGACGTAACCTGGCATATTCTGGTTCAAGGTTGGTTCTGTGCTGACTGAATAATGTGATGTTAATGTGTAACACTTTAACTGCGATTAAGAGTTCAGTAATTCCTCATACTTTCAGTGCGAAATTATCAACATGGGAGAGAATGTATATTTAATTTGTTTAATGTTGGCTTTGCATAGATTTATCTCCTGCTGGATGTCGGAATGCGGAATGATATGACATTTGTTGTTTATAATTTCCTGATAACTATTTGAATTTGTTACCGAAACAATTCAGAACTGCAACATCATGAGATTAAGATGTGCAATGTTTGAAAACCGTTGCCAGGTTGGGAGCTCTACTTGGTGGTGCAGTGTTTATTATTCATCCGTTAGAGTGGCAGAGCAGGATTTGTAAGTCTGTCAGCTGTAGGGCTTTTGATGATCGTAAGTTGTGTTTGAACTATTACGATGCAATTGTACAGGTAGATTGGTCTAAGTAAATTGGTTAAAATAGGAGAAGAAGGAAATTTAGGTCAGCAAATTGCTCAAGCTCTGGCCCAATCCTTCGTAGATTTGCGTGTTCAACCAGCCCCGAATGTGAGATAGATAAAATGCACCGGCAAAAAGGGTGAAAGTCCTTTAATGAAAGCTTAGCTGGAAAACTTAAACATATATTGTCGGAAGCTAAACTAAGAAGGCAGGATAAAGGCTGTCATTTTTCGATATCACATGGCAGGGCCAGCACGTCAGGAAGTGAGTTGTGCCAGTGAGACACTTAGAAATGACCCGGACCACTTGATGGCTCTCCTAAGAAGAATATTCGGTGAGTAGGAAACTCTCCAAATCCTTGGTTTTGAGTTTCATAGTAGGCCATAGCGCAGTGGCGAAAGCCTGGCTAAGTTCTCTAGAGCGCTTAAGAGTATAAGATCTAGGATGGAAAGAGCTGCCACTGAAGAGGAGGAACGTGATTCAATGAGGAAACTCTCCCGTGGCGCCTTCATTGATCACTTCGGGGCCGGTGTTAGGGATGTCCTGCATGGTACACGGTAAGTACAGAAATTGAAACGTGACAAAATTGATATTGAATTTTAGGAGGTTCGCGAGAAAAGTCTGGATTTAAAAAAAAAAGATTCCCAGACAAAAACGGCTCGTGTAGAGGCACGTTCGGAGGCCGCAGCTGTGACTTCATTTTCAAATTAGATTTGAGCGAGAATTCTGCTATACAGCAGTTATTTGAAAACCAACAGAAACGCCAAAGCCTAGTTGGGAATTAGTTACCAAACAGAGCAATTTATTTAACAGTTTAACCAGAGGTCTTACACTCAGCATTTAAGATCAAAACTGAAGTAAACTGTGTCATGCTGGTATTGCCATGAAGAGGGACACATAAAGAAAAACTGTACAAAGTTGAAAGTAGATATGGAGTATAAGAAGGCAAATGCACCGAACTAGTGGCATTCCAGGATTTGGGGGAATCCTGTGAAGGCTCTAGAGCATCCCCAAACATAACAATGCGTGGTAGCATCTTCGGATATCGTGAGCTCAGATAGGGCGGGTTTGGGCGATAAAATGCTCATGAAGTGCATGAAGTGATCAAAGAGCTCCTTGAGGCTATTTCAACCTGTCAAATGGAAATTGTGGGTAGGGATATTTCGAGGTACAATGTATCTTAGATACTGGTTCTGAAACGTCTTAAAATCCTCCACTTTTTCATGGCCAGTTAGCTGTATTGGATGATGAAGCTGGGTCAGTGGGTACCTTTGAGAAACTGGTTTGCGTATCTGATGTGGAACTGCCATCGGAAGGTTACCGTAACTGTGAAATCAGTCTTCTTGGCGTAAACCTAACTGAAAGTTTCTTAGTAAAGAAGACGAGGAACCAGTCAGTTATCATTGGCTGTAATGTGTTGGAACGGTTACCAATGTACGTAGCACAGTGGTCTCCTCAATTGAGAATGGTAACGTTTGTTATGAAAAATTCTTCGCGGGAAGGGATTGTGACTAGTTTGCTATGTAAAATGTATTCTGCTGAAGCTAATGTCCTAGCCCCTAAGTCGGGTAGTGTCTTAGGTTGTTTCTTAAATAGAAATGGAAGGACCTTGATGGTTCTGTTCTTGTTGGAGCTTCTTCAAAACTAGGCTCCCGATTATTTATAAATGAGGGCTGTTACGCTTCAGAATGTGAATCGTTTCAACTGAACCATGACAATAGTTACCACAAATTCACTGGTAGGTAAAGCATCATTCTTAGAAATTAAGGATGAAATTATTATGAATCCGACTGAGGATGGGCTGGAGGTTTCAGTTGCTACTGTTGGTACATTTCATGTTAGTGATGGTTCCGTGGATCAAAGCCCAGAGGCTTCTCGTGTTCAAACTTTGGTATGTAATGAAATTTCTACTGAAATCACTGGGAAAGCTTATCTGTTCCTAGACAGAAGAGAAACACAGTTACCGATTGGAGTGACCTTAGAATATTTGTTAGAGTAAAGGGCTCGCAAAGTGGCTAAATTGTTCCAATGTAGGAAAGAGGCATTTTCTCAGGGTGAATTGAATTAAGGGCTGTGTGGTGTCATACCCCATAACGTCCGACTTGTTGATGAAATTCCCATCAGTCAGCCATACAGGCGAATTCCACCTAGCAGGTTACAGGAAGTCGAGGAGCATCTGCAGGATATGCTTAAGAAGTCCTGAGCATTACGGATTTGTGTGGACTATAGGGGGTTAAGAGTAAAACTATACCTGATGCCTTTCCTCTACCAAGGATAGAGGAAACATTAGAATCTTTAGGGAATGCGTCAGTATTCTCCAGGATGGATTTGGCTCATGGGTACTTACAAGTCGCCATGGAACCTAACTCAATCAAGTACACAACGTTTCGTTTACCCTGGGGGCTATTCGAACTCCCCACAATTGCTAAAGGCTTAAAGGGGAACCTTGCAACATTCCAGAGAGTAATGATCTAAACTTTACTGAACTAATATTATTTTTAGACGATGTTCTGGTCTGCACTTCAACTTTTGAAGAGCATCTCAGTCGGCTTGATCGGTTTCTAGAAAGAATAATTCTGAAGTTGAATGGTAAGAAATGCCATTTTCCCAGGAGTTTGTCGTATATTTAGGTCATATAGTAAACTATGAGGGAATTGCGGTGGATCCTAGTAAGGTGCAGAGGGTAAGGGATTACCCAGTTCAGCAAACAGTCAAGCAGCTACGACAGTTCCTTGGGTTAGCTTCTCACTTCCGGCGTTTTGTGCCTCAGTGCAGTAAGATAGCTGCACCGATGAACTTCAAGTAGACGCTTGCGAAAAGTAGGGACGCAAAAACTGGACGCATTGTATGGAACCAAGAGGAAGATCAGGAGAGAGATCAAGAATCGTTTGATCAGTCCACCCGCGTTGAGACACCAAGACTCTTCTCAAAGTTTTGTGATTGAAGTCGATGCTTCTCCAGCAGGACTTGATGCCTGTCTCTGTCAGTATGATGCAGATGGTGCTCTTCATCCAGTGGCATATGCAAGTAGAGGATTAAGAGAAGTTGAGAGAAACTACCCGGACTACTCCAGCTTCAAGCTTGAGTTGCTTGCCCTAAAATGGAGCATAGCAGAGAAATTTCGCGATTATTTGTTAGGCTCACATGTGATAGTATTCACTGATCATAACCCTTTAGCCCACTTAGAGAGAGCTAAGTTGGGACCCTTAGAACTGGAAATTAAGTTCAGACCAGGGAAAGCGAATAGATGTGGCGATGCCCTAAGCAAGTGTTCATCTAACATGAATCCGACAGAAACTCGAGAAGCTGTGGGATTGGCCACAAGCTGCACGGTCGTTGGATCATTAGCCGTAGATGTTAAGGTGACATCACAGCTGTTGTCTCGGCAGGATGGAATTAAAAGCTCAGTTATTCAAGTCTACACTAATCATGAAATTTTAAAGATGCAAACGGATGACCCCGTCTTTGATCAGGTTTGGTCCTTATTGGGAGAAAGGTTGGCAACCAGTTCAATGACCGAGAAATTGATCACTCAGATTCAGATGTTTCTAGGGGTGCGTTAGATTCCGAGTGAGTTTTTGATTTTGACACACTGTACCACGTAGAGTATAACCCACCTAAACAGGAATTAGTTAGGGGTGATCACCAATCGCCCTTACTAGAAGGCGACCAAGAACTCTTTGATCGGGTAGAACCCTCTCGTGTTTCAGGAAGAGCAACCAAGGGAATTAATTCAAACCCTCACCATTTAGAAAAGTCCGTTATTCCACAATTCCACGCTTGCAGCATGTGCCTCATTCCATATGGTTTGCTCTCTCATTGCCTCCCCATGCTGAGGGACCTGGCTTAGCCAACATATGAGGGCAGTTTTATACATGGTCAACATTATGAAAGTCATATTTCTATTTCTTGTTATAAGGTAGTATTTTATTATCTGGTAGACAATTGTGATAACTTGTAACATTTTGTTGTTATCATGTCCACACTTCATTATATTCATTTTGGGTATTCATTTGACAACAGGGTCTCAGTGAATACACTTTTGAAGGTTTCAAGTGATTGTTCAGAGTTCTTAGATGGATATTCTTGGTAAACCTATGACAATGTGATTAAAGACCAGTACAAGTATTTAAGAAGGTTGATATCCCAGCCTTTTGATGTACTGTCAATTGAACTTGGGACTAATGACCTTTGTGGAGAGTTAGCGTCACCATCAGTTTCAGTTTCTGTTGGAGGAGCAAGTTGTTAAGCCAAGATTAATGGTGTTTCTTGCCAGTCATTAAAAGAACTTTTATAACAAGAGCCAAGCAGACATTCTGTAAAAACGGCTAAAAAGTTCAATAATTTGCTCGACATTAAGTTGGAACACAGATCTTCAAATTTACATTTTTTCACTCAAAGTAGGGTAAATCATCCATCTCGGATGGGTGCCACTTCACCTTAAAGGGCAACTATGATATTGTGAAGGTTTGAAGGAATCGGTCACAAAGTTTAGTCATATGCCGTAAAGAGATGAGGTTTCAAGTTTCCGAACAGTGTTTGTGATGAGTTAAGTAAACGGAGTATATGTGTATGTTACACAACTCACTTGATGTGAACTAAATGGCATAAGGAATTATTTAGTTCTGTTAGTGTATAATTTCTTCTAAAAACAAGTGAATGAGATGGTATTCTCTATATGATACGTTACAAACATTGTTTTTTGGAATGGTCAAAGTGATATACAGAGTTTCTCCCATGCCTTCTTGATTGCTTGACCTGTGATTGCATCTTGCTTCGTGTAAAGGTAGATTCCAGTGACGTTAAATATTTTCTTCCGATAGACTTTGTTTCTGGTAACGCTGGTTGAGTGATTAAACAATTTGTGATTGAAATATGGTTTGTTATGGTGTTATAAAAATGATAACAATTGAAACTTAAAGTAATTGTTGTGTAATTGATTGAAGCCAGTATTATGGATGATTATACATTTTGTGATGTCATTTATGTTGGACAGTTACAGTTTTCTAGGGGCTGATAGCTCTCGTATCACTTGTGTTTTCAATACATTAACTGCTTACATTGTAGACTTTGAGTAATAGTCAAAAGTACTAAGTGTTGAAAATATTATACCGACATAATTTTATATTGATAATTTTATGGCCATGTGTCACAAACTTGGATGACCTGGTTTAACTACACAGACCATGCAGTGTCACATTTTGTATCGAGTAAGAATATTGCAACCCAAATGTAGATGGGCATACATGTTAATATTCTTGAACTTTGCACCCTTAATGTAGATGTGACGTAGTTTTGTTTTGTGTTCTTCGTTGATACTACTTTACATGTTTTTTATTAGAATGCCAGGTCAGCATTGCTTGCATGATGCAGAAGTAGTCTAAACCTCGTGAGACAGCATGTAGACGTACGTTACACTTCTTGGTATATATGATGTACATCTTCTGTGGGAGTAACTTGGTTATTGCTGCTTGCATTCAACTGTTAGAGTCGTCATTCAAGGAGGGGAACAAACATAGAAGCTAGACGTCAATGGCATTGATTTGTTGCAATTTGGTTTCGATAACTGAGTCATGGGAGGTCGCATAGACCTCAGAAGGGAAGATTGTCGGGAGATGAAAAGACAAGATATAAATTCACGGGTAGTTTTTGTCCGAGACTTATGTTACACGGGTAACGTTTGCGTTACACCGACAAGTCATTGATGAAGGAAAATTGCGACTTTGGCGGCAGTAAAGAACATCGTTTCCCGGTGGAAATGTGCTTCTCCGCCATAGTAGTTCATGGGATGATCAGGAGAAGACTATGAGGCAGACAGGCTTATAATGCAAGCAAAACCGACGGAGTAGTGGTGTTTTGTTTTGGTCATCTTATTACTGTGTTCAACATCATGAATATAGCTCAATACAAAGGACGGCTCGCCTACATCCACTCACCGAAAGACTGAAAATAATAAAGGAATTAACCAGAAGAAAAACACTAAAGTTGAATGCTTGGAAAAATCTTGATTTGGGAAGTTGCGCGGTACGACCGACAGATGGCGTGCACACTATGGTTATGATTTGCACCACTGATCGCGAACGCTCTCAGGTATTTTACATTTTTTACAGGATTGGATTAAGCATAGGTTTTAAGAACGAACCAATAGAATATCTCGACTAAGTTCATTTCCTGCCAAAAACTATGGATATTTAGTGAAGTCAGAGGTCACCAGACTTTGGTGGTATCATGATGACTTGCCAATGATCTAATGCATTTTCATGACACTCATTATAAATATTTACCAAAAATAACTTCTCACCTGAATTAAATTCTCGGCAAAATTCATGCATGCTTAATGAGGTAGTCACAAGAAATACATCGAGCATATTATTCACCCCTGCAATTATCTGGAGTGCTGGTTTACAAATATATCTGATAAGTGAAAGAACAGCTAAATAATACCCGGAAGAGAAGTTGTAGAATAACTAGTACATGTTCTTCTCTTGCCACACACCAGGAAATCTGTGAAACCAAACCAATGGCCTTCATATCAAAGGTCATGAACAACACACTACATCCCCTACATTCAGAGTTCAGTTTTTTACCTTCAGGTAAACGCTTAGATGCAACATTCTGCAGAACAACTCGCTTTAAAAAAATCTCTTGTGCCATACAGTATTATTTTTTTTAACTAGCAACCCTCTAGATATGTGAAGTTTTAAAGTTTGTGTTTTACCTGAAGAATTATCTGTTTTATCATTTTTACATGCTTATTTTTACATGCATAGTCAAATATGTCCTGTGTTATTTTTAAGAATTTGATGTATTATTTTTGTGTATTTATTGACATGTATTTATTTTATGTAAAGAATTCCAAGCCAACAACAAATTCCTGACCCGGAAAATAATCTGAATCATCATAATATATGCATAATTCAAATCAATATCTTTGTTCCGACTGAGACCCATGCATAGCCATTCATTGGTATTAGTCACTTTGTTCTCGAGCTGACCCAGCTATGATCATAACACCGACACCGGTCAAATGCAACACAAACGTTTGATTATGATCGTGGCAGAGATACATGTAGGTCCAAACTACAGTCTTAGTTTAATTTACTATAATAATCAGTAATATATTCAATATTCTGGAGTGGTCAAGTGCCAGACATAAACTGCTACGCGTAAGTGTGCCTTTCCATACATGCAGATTTTCACCCGAGCGGGACCCGCGCGGGTCCCCGCATGCGAAGAGTCCCTTTCCATATGTGCGGGTCCCCGCATGCGGGTGACCCATTAGTTTGGATAAACGCATGCACTAATAATCATAATTTCTAAAATTTTAGTGTAATATCTTAAGAAAATATTCAGTGTAAACATTTATACTAACTGATGAGGCAGATTGGAGCGGATTAATATCGTATCTCACCAGCCAGGCTTAAATGGTGGCTATTTCCTGTCACACTCTAACTAGAGCTGGTCCCGGGCCGTATCTCAATGAAGAATGGTCGTATATTTTTTTAATGCAATTAAATAAGCTCTATCAGCTCCTTTTTCTTTTCAAATACAAGGACACATGCCTGCTACTGATATATACATGTAGCATCCGCATGCGGGCCCCCGCAGAAATCCAACACTGCTGGATCCGCATGCGGGACCCGCGCGGGTCCCGAGCGGGACCCGCGCGGGTGCCCGCACGTATGGAAAGGCGACAGTGATAACACCCTTGTTGGATTTCAACCGTGCGGGACCCGCGCGGGTCCCGCGCGGGGGCCCGCATGTATGGAAAGGCACCCTAAGCGTAGGTGAACCTTTTATCAATTAATTAACTATATATGAAATGATCCGGAATATCACATCATTTTAACTTTTTTTATTTATTTTCTTTAATAAACAAGACTCGGGGCTTAAGCGTGTTATTACTTAGAAGCGTACACAGAAAAGGGTCTGATTATGAACACCTCGGGTGGTGACAGAAAGAGAGCGGTATGTACAATATGCAATCAACTAACTGTCCGTTATCTGAACCCAAACCGAATATATATAATCTACTACAATTTTACTACGTCTTAATTTATTCTTGATGAGTGTACCAAGGAGTTTAACATTAGTCTAACTGTAAACTACTTGAGTGTCCCAATCCAGAAGCGGATCAAGGGGGAGAGTCCAGGGGGTCCGGACACCCCCCCCCCCCTCCCCCCCCCCTTTTCATCCGCTGCAACCTTTTTTAAAGAGTTTCTGACCAATTTTCCCGACTTGGACCCCCCCCCCCTTTTCCGTTCCTAAGGACCTGTTGAGGCTTTGTCGTTAGTCCTCTCCAGTTGGACCCCTCCTTTTCCTAAATCCTGGATCCGCCCCTGCAATGGTATGAGGTAAAGTAAAACTTCCGACAACATTTGAAACAAGCGACACCTGGTGATGGAAATGTGTATTAAATAAATCATGATATGAGCGAATGTTGCGTCTTGCATGCTTGTGTGAGACAATCGAACACCCTTTCAAGGAAAAAAAAAAAAATAAATAAATAACTCTATTGCTCTTGTCATTTCAAATTAATTTTTTCTTATTATTTAAAAAGAAATAAATTTGTTATCCGAATGAGGCGGTTCTCGCTCTCACGCTTTTTATTCACTGTGTTTTTATGTGGTTTATTACCCTATAATTTATATTATTATGTAAGTCCTCTTATTGTCTGGTAGAAAGTGTATAAAGAGAAGGTGACAGCACCAGGAGAATTCATTCAGTGGTTTGATAAATACACCATTCGCAGTGAATGAATATCACCTTTCTTTCAAGATATCCGACGAGCTAATTCCTCTCAGTCATATGTTAATTATCAAGTTTTATCTACCTAATTGACCACTCTACGTACCCATACGTGGCATCTGTATAACATGTATTTACATGGAATTACATTATATAACTCCATGACAAAAGCAATAGGTTAACGTGTTACTGCTTCATAAGAGTAATATGTGTCGTTCACGACAGGTGGCACTCGCGTAAAGAAGGAAACGATAAAGTGGCAGTTCTTCAGGCAATGAAAACAGAACCAAGACAGTGTATGGGAAATGAGAACCACTTCCAATGTTTTCGTCATCAACGTGTCTTGTCTAGGAGAAATCTGACCTAATGGCCATGGTGCTCAGCTGATCTGTGACATAATAATGATCTGCGGGGGGAAATAATGATACATGTTGCGCTGACTTCGTCCTTTCACGGTTTCTTGTTAAAGCCGTCTTCCTTTTTTTCACCGCAGTCATTTCCTTTCATATTTCTCTAATTTTACTTATTTAATTTTATTTACCAATTTTTTTCATATGTAAATACAAATCGTATAAATAAAAAATACAAATCCCAGAAATTTTCACCATGTAACATTGTTACATAAAGCGATAACGATTTCTGTGTTATAAGATATTGCTGATCTATGCCACCCTTTCCATATGGAGAGTATTGGCACAGAGACCCATTACTACATGCAAGCAGCAGATAAAACACTTTGTAAATCAGGTTTTGAGGGTATTCTCTAATATAAACTTGCAAATGCATTCAATCTTAATACAGCTATTTTAAAAAATGATATTTCTATACAAAATGACTTGAAAATTAATAAATCTTATAACAACAACGTGAGCCCTATAGGCCTACTAGACACATACAATGCGATCATTATCAGTGTCTGATATAAGCAATACTCTTAGAAGACTTAGATACATTGGAATACCGATTTGGCCTCGTTTGAATCCACCAAAATGAATCAGGTGTAGTAAAAAAATTTACAGCACAGGTATACACGATGTTTGGATGACTAATATCACGTTTTTGGGTAAGATCATTGCTCCACAATGAAGTACATGTCTAAATTATAGGTCTCTAATACATGGCAAAAAATCATTGGCATGACACAACTTACACTGAACGAGCGCAGATCAAATTGGAACATTTTTACACTGATTAAAATATCCATAAGAAGAGAAAAGGCAAGTTTAACCCAGGAAAATCTGCTTTATCCGAGAAGTCCAAGGCCTCTATCGCACCACTGTAAAGCTAAAAAGAAATAAACAAAAAAAACTTATAAATATATTTACATATAGCCCCTGGTACAATCTGTTTAATTGAATGGGACACTTAGAGAGTAAATCCACTGAGTCCCCTCAATAATAATCATAATCCGAGTTCACATATGTTTATTGCTGGTTTACTTCCAAAATTTCACTTATCACTGACCTTCACACACAGATCATCAAAACCACTTGAAGCTTTTTTGACAGAATAATCTTCGATTGTTAAAGAAAGTCTTACAATACCAGGACTGTTATGCACAAACATGAGAATCAGAATAAATAACATTTTAACTTGAGATAAAATAAACAACGTATAAAAATGAAAAAAAGATGCGTCCCTTGTTGACACTTCCAAATATCAACCGAAAACATCTTTGAACTATACATCTGGCTTCCATGAGTCGTCGCTGAAATGAATTGTGCAGCACCAGAAAGTCAAATGGCTTATTACATTAAACAGTAAGTGCCAGGATTAAAAAGCCAAGTCAACTATAAGTGTCTATGCTTTTTCAATAGCAATTTTGGATAAGTCATGTAATCATCTATTTTGGAAATAAAAAACTCATTTTTTTCTGTCAAAAGCCAGGTTGCAGAATTTATAGTAGTATTACGTGATAACTTCCCTTCAGCTACCTTCAGGTAAATGAGCTTTCTCTAGTCACCATGCGTGTTGTGTGGTGAACTTTAAACATAACACATACGTCCTCTAGACGGTAACCACTTTAATTCTCATGTCTGTAAGACCTGGGGAAGAAATGTTGCCTGTCACAAAGGGAATGTGACTGCTCGTTTGCAAAAGCCCAGAGATTGTGGACACTAATTTATATCACGTCAATATATGTTGATAATGCAAGTATGACTTTACACCACTATTCCTTAATCGAACTAATTTCCACTCAAATATATTTTCATATATTCTAAAATATATAACGTAGTAATAATTAATATATACATATCATATATATATTATAAACCTAGTTTTCATAATACCCATCCAACGCTTAATGTTAATTTTCCCTCCCCTCGAATTTCTTGATCCGTCAGTGATTACTCACCTCCCTCAATCCTGGCGCCAATATGCTGTTATTGCTACGATAGGGATATTTAAGTCCTCATTCTTTGCAATAAGGTTTTGTTACCCAGTGTTCGTCTGGGGTGTCCTGGTGTGTACCTTTCTATTTCCTCTACCCGGTGGGGCGAAACAGCTTTTAACTGAAAAAAAGTTGTAATTACCTTATTCACCGTCTTTAGAAGTGATGCACATTTCACTGCTGGTTTACATGTTCTAATGTAATTTGACATTTGCGCAGATCCACTGCGAATGAAGCGTATAGGTCAAAGTGCCCAAAGAATGTTTTGCATTCGTCAGTTGTGCTGATGCGATGTGACATGTGGTCCTCAAGGACTTTTAACGTTAATATATGTCGCTAAGGATGTGCCATTTAGTATGATGTCCTCAGTGGGATTTTCCGAAATTTGATAGCGGTCTTGCATTGGCTCATATTGGTCATGAAGAAGCCACATTTGCTTTGACAAGTTTGACTCTTATCGCCTTGACACTTACCGCCGATTTTTCTAACTATACCAGTCCTGACACAGTCAGTACTTGAATTTTCCTTTTCTAGGCTCTAAGACAGTCATGTCCTTGTAAAGTGAATTCTCTTAAGAGCTTTCTCTGATCTATTAAGATCCTTGGTATGAATCTTCACCATTATCTTTCGTTCTCACCAATGAAACGGTCCTCTTCTCAGCCTTTTGAGGTATACAATCAGCTGTTACTTTCTTCATTGCATCGTCTACCAGAATATTTTTCAGTAAAAAACTTGTTGAGCCCTACCGTATGCATACTACCAGCGTTAACTATTTCGGTTGGGCAAAGTCCTGTCTCTAGTTTTTTATCTTTTCTTTATCATCTGTGATAAATGATAATGGCCAGCTGAAAACCTTGGTTTCGACTTTTATACACTTATTTTAGTCCTTTACGTTGGACACTCTTCGCTCCACGTCAGTGATTAGTGATTGCAGCACCTCGACTAAAGTATAGACATAACTTACAGCTGCAAATTTGCGCCGTCCATGCAAGAGCTGCTGTTGTACTGTTTCGCTGCCATTTTCTGATAAAAGAATCCTTAGCTGGGATCCACATCTGGCACACAGTTAGTAATTAAGCCAACCTTCAGCATATGGAACTCATTGTAAACAAAATGGCATTTGTCTGTGCTAAGATAGTGAAAGCTGAAAAGCATATGGTATATTCTCTTCAGACTCTCTGTTCTGTAGCCCGATTTACTCTTTACGGTTTCCTGGCTCTCGCGAATGGCCTGGGCACATCTATCCTTGTACTCAATAAGCGTATGTGGAAAAAGTTAAAAAAATGTCCTGCAGATATTTAAGTTTAAAACATGTTTAGTACTTTTACACTGAAACCGAATGCTAGGACCAAGCTTGTAATATATTCTTGCCCTATAAGACCCAGTACAGATACCTTTGGCAACATGCCGCACATCAAACCAATGAAGAATCAGTGGGTTTTTCCTCCCGCATCCACTTTTTCACTGAAGAATGGCGGTCAGTGGTCAGGCTCATGATGTTGGCACCTTGGACTTCAAGGAAGGACATGCCACGTTGAAGTCCCTCAAGTTCCATGGCGTAGGACGATTTGACCTCGTTGCTCTGAAATGAAATAAAAATATTTGCAGCATGTTAAACCAACCTTTTTTCTCAATGCATACATTATGCATTCACACAATTAATACATCTTTGAAATACAGGAATTGTTATACTGCAGTTTTTGATACACATCATGAAACTTTATTTTGGAGCAGGATGTTACAAGAATTAAGTTATGTTTAACAGGCATGAGTGTGTACCAATTAAAAATATCCTGAAAATTCCTAAAAGTATCTTAGGTGAAGGGTGTGTATACACTTCTTTTTAAGTAAGATCTCTACAGATTTGCAATGATTATATAAGTCATCGGACCACATGAGAAATTTAATTTTTTATATCTGTTCCATACCATCACCAGCTCAAAGTGAAGAACTTTGTCTCGCTTCAGGTCAATGAAAGGATAGCTTCCATATATCGCTGTGTGTCAAGGGGAACAGCGACTTGCACCCCCTCCCAGTGTTAAGCGCCTCAGTTCGCACCTCCTGCATGTTTTACTGTTGTCGTGTCCAAACTGACAGGACAGCATGAATTATATAGTGGCTTTTAAGATTCATGTATGTCCTATATGTGATCCAGGCAAGATTTATGTGCCTCATGGAATTAAGGCTTTTTGCTGGACTTGAACCACTGAAAAGTATTCCAGCAGCAACGACGATGTTGCCAAGGGGCATCGTTCCCTGGCTTGGCTGACTTTGCCATTCACTGTAATGACCAAATGGACACAGCCGTTTGATGAGTGCCATGCTTCCTACCATTGTCTTCAGAATAACACTGCAGGGCGCCGTGCAGTCGGGACACACCAAGGATGCTTGTCAGGGAGGATTCGAACACCAAGAATTTTCTTTCCTTTACTGAACCTGGCAAAGTTCCGGTCAGTTCCTCGCCACTGTAAACAAACTGGGGGTACGTATATTTCACAAATTTTGTTATTATGAAGTTCTGTCTCTGTGATAGTTTTTCCATAAAATTATATATATAAAATTTTATATATTAGGTAAGATTTATTCAATCTCTCTCTCTCTCTCTCTCTCTCTCTCTCTCTATATATATATATATATATATATATATATATAAGGTAGATGACCAATTCAGATTATCTTTTTTAACGTGTTAAAAGTACCTGTAAAATATAACTTGGTCTTAATTATAGCAGATCTGATTTACTTGGAAAAATTATGTAATTTAAAACTGGAAAACTTAATCTCCTAATCAGGCTTCTCTTCCTTATCACTCTCTTCACCCAGTTGGGCGTCTGTTAACATCTCCTCTGGTGTCCAAACAGGTTTCTGAAGTATCCTGTCTGCATTGCCACAGATCCATCATGTTCAGATCCACTGTCCCAGTCAGTAGAGCTACAAATGCAATAAGTTGACAGGTGCATATCTTCTCTCTGTATTGAGACACTTCTGCGGGATACTGGTACTGGCACTTGGCGGGGGCAGTAACAAGTTGCACTGGATCCCACTCGTCCTAGAAAACATATGTCGGGAAGTATGGCATCCAATTTGTGCAGTCACTGGCAGATGCTGTGCAGTAAAATCGCAACTCTGGGAAGGTGGCGAGCTCTCAAATCCAGTCATTGCAGGGGAAAACAAGGGGGCATTCTCCTGATTTGATGCCATGTCACTGTCAGCGTTGTCTGTTTCTTCTGCAGCCTCTAGCTCTGACTAGACCTAGAGGTGAGTAAAATTATGTAAGGTTTAGGAAAGTATGCATATAAATATTATACTGGATCTGAAATTAAAGTCATGAAGAAAAAATTCACATATTAATTTAGAGTCAGTTGCATAAATTTACAAGGCCTACAGGCCTTATGCGAACCTGTGCAATGGGATATACATCAGGTATAATGCTTCCATGCTGGACCGTTACTTTTCAAATACATGTGTGACATGTACAATGCAAGTACTGAACATTTTGAACCTGAGTGCATGCACCAATTACACAAACATCACGGCTGAAATACTGGCATAGGTGCACGGAACACAAAAATGAATATAAGTTGCACCACCACTTACGTGAAAGCCATTAAAGATGTATGGAAATAAACACTGTCAGGCTTCAAACCACTTTTCGGCTATGTGCAAAGATTCATAAATCAACTAGATACAGGTAGTCGAAAGCGACTACGTGTATCCACCAAAATCAGATTAGTACAGGTGAAGTGAGGCCTGGATTAAGTGGTAAGGGTAAATAGAGTGAAATGGATGTCTGCCATGTAAATATGTTTGTAGGTTGCACCACCAGAGACCAATACTGCAAATCACTCTTGATAAAAAGACATTGTTAATTCAACAAAAACAGAAAGGTAAGTAGTGCAACCTGTCTGGTTTACGAGAAAACTTTCCAAGATGGATGGACATGCAAAATTTCAGACCAATACCATGACCCATTCCTGAAATATGAGCAATTTCACCCGAAGCACATGTAGGGATGGACGCCACAGGAAAACAATTGCAGTTGGCACCATCAGTCTAGAGTATAAGAGGGAGAAGTCTAAGATCAATAGATATGTACAATTTCAGGCCAATACTGCAAATAAAAGGGCATTAATTTATTCTACGAAAACAGAAGCTAGGTGGCGCCTCCTGTCTGCATTGACTTGTTTAAAATAATACAATGAACTTACCATGAAAACACAACACCAAGCTGTTTTAGTAGTCAGACTGCAGCACATAGGCTTCTTCCAATCCTTGCAAAGTGCCAAAAATATTTATAGAGCTGACATCATCTAAGCTAATGGCCAACATCCAGGCACTGGCAAATCTTTGCAATCTGCCAATGGTAAACCAGGTGCTCTCATCTGTACACAAGTGGTCCCTCCCTGAAATAACTTTGAAATAAGTTTTCCCAATACGAAATGATTTTCAGCTGACTTTTTATAAAAAAAAATCAGGAATATATGAAAAATTATATCAGGTGCATAATGAATGCAAAATTATAATACAGATACATCTCACTGATGAATTAAGTTGAGTATGGATACCAATTATTTATAATCCATGAACAGCCGTCTTTTTATAGCCACAGAGAGGTGAATATACGTGATGAATAAGCTGGTATGATGAATGATTTAAATCATCGATATAATTTTTTAAAAGTTTTTTTAAACATTCTTGTCAATAATAACCACAGATAACCTGAAATGTAAATGTCTAGTGGCTTGATGTAATAGATGCAGATAAACTGTTGGAAGGCTAGATGTAACTGTTTCACACAGCTAACATATATGGTAAACTGACTCAATTCAATCGCCATAATTCAGCCAAAAATCATTCAGTCATTCATGTGTAACCATTAAAGACAATTATTAAAAGAATTATTATAAAGAATCATGTAAAATATTTAACAAGTTAGCTTCGGTGTTGCAGGTTTATAACTCATTTAGGAAGATAGAGCAAACTGGCTAAGTTCAGCTTCGTAACTCATCCAAAAAGCACTGAACTAAAACCATTTGAACACACTATAATTATCAACATCTGAGGATAATGAATCTGTGAGATTTACGAATTTGGTCCAGTGGTTTTTGAGAAGAAGATCTTTGTAGCCACTGAGCTAAAATGGGCTATTATGGCATATGACTACATTCAGCTTCCTATAACCAGTCAAAAGTCACTGGACAAAAACCGTTTGAACAAACTTCAGAAAGCACTACCCTTGGATCATTTCTGTGTGATATTAAAAAATTTGGCCATAGGGTTTCAGATAAGAATTGTTTGTAGCCCTCAGTATGATACGGGCACTCATGACCCCCGTACAAAAAAAGGCCGATGCAGGTGGCGCCACCAATACCTCCGATTTAGATATGACTCATGTGAGCAATTTTAATATTGGCATTAAATTTGGTGATGATAGCTCCAGCCGTTTCTGAGATTGAAATTTAAGTATGCTTTTTTGGACAGAAGACTAAGTTCAACTTCCTGTAACTCGGCCAAAAATCTTCGAACTGGAACCATTCGAATAAATTTGAGAGATTGTTTCTGGAAATACTTCTGTGAAATATTGGACAACTTGGCTTGACGGTTTCGGAGAAGAAAATTTTTAAACAATTGTAAAAATTTTCCCTATAAAATCTAAATAAATGCAAATAGCCAAAAAATAACCAAAATCCGATGGTTTTTTAGATGACTGATTGTATTGCATTCGGTTTGGTGATGCTAGCTCCTGCCGTTTACGAGATAGTATGGGTTTACGTACAAACGACGGACGAAGCACCATCGCATAAGATAACAGGTTCGCTAAAAAAGCTCCAAAACCGGAGATGCTTGAGATGATAATTCATATAACATAATAACATAATACGTTTATTTTGTGATGTATTGTAAGTTGAGTGTTGATATTCAACATATTAATATACCAATGCAAGTTGTCAAGAGTAGGCAGCCGTGCACCGCACACGCATGTGTGTGACATTCTGCACCAGATCTTCCTAACGTTTAAAAGCAATTATGGGTATACATACAATAGCATGATTTTAAAGTAAAACAAATTAATTCAACAAATATACATGTATAAATATAACTGTAATTTTCTATGAAATAAAAATGCTTGTTTATTTATTTACGGTCATTGTCACGGAATTCTGGCCGATAATAGGAGGTATTTGTTAAACTGTTACCATTATTGGGAACTTGCCTGCAAATTTGCCCGCTTTGCAACTGCTAGACTTCTCCTTTCGGGTTTCTCCAGTGGTTCGGGTTTAAGCTTCAACGTTGGCACTGGGATTTTTCTTGAAGCTATCGTTCGTGAAGTGGACCTCGCATAACCTGGAGTGCCTCGTGGGATTAAAGTTTTTCCTCCCAACATTTGCCATCCAGATAGCTAGCAAATTTCATTCTGTATGACTCCAGTGAAAACATTGCCAGTCCCATTCCAAATGCATCGTTACATTCATCCATAAACCCATTGTAGCATTCTTGCCCTTTGACCTGACCTCAGTTGGCCAGGCTCTGAGTAGCGTCATATCGACCCTCTGGCATTACGACCAGATTACTAGCGCCTGAGTGTCATGACATCTATATCTTAGGAACGCATTAATGAAGATGCAAATATTTTCGTCATTTCTGACAACGGTTCATGGCCTACAGGGACACTGTTGATCAACATTAACCAGACAAATCGTTAGCATTTTTTGTGTACTTTCTAATAATACCAAACAGGAGCGAGAAAAGTTCGTTTTAACCCAGCACATTGGTAAACCCTTTGGCTTGTTTGTTGAATTTATGACCGCATGAACACACGGATGGCTCGCACGGGTTACAGGACGCAGGCAGCCTGCAGGCGATAAGGAAATGACCCGTGTCCATGGAGACGGTGTTTCAGTTTGGGTTGTGAGCTTGTATGTATACTATTGTGTAAATTCATTATTTTTAGAATAATATTGAGATTATGGGCCGTTTACCACGATATGAATGCAACCTGATGCAAGACCACTGCGATACATTCCTAGATATAACTTGTATCACGACTCGAGTAGGCTTACCAGCCCAATTATCCGATTGCCAACTGAGTCGGGTTGTCACGGCTAGGCTTGGGGCATTAACACACAGTCGATATAGAGATGCCCCATAACCAACCACAAAGCAGGGTTATAACCCTGCCTTCAGTAGCCTGTATTAAAGGGAGAAAAACTCAGCAACTCACATTCTTTTGGACGAGACAAGTAGGCCCTATAGAAGGCTGGCCCTGAGGCCAGCAAGGGTATGGCTTCTTTTCACCTTGGGGTTGGTTTTACGACAGTGTCGGCTACCCAGTTGAAGAGCCACCCACTTCCACAGAGCAGTCTTTTTGTCTAGTCTGGTTTCTTTCTGTTTCATTTAAAAGTTTAGATAATAATATGCAGTCATGATAATTAGAAGGTTTAGGCTCTAAATTTTATTCCAGTAAAAAAGTGATACACTTTTATCTCTTTTAACCGTGCGAGTGCATGTTGCCCAAGCACAATTTCCTCCCAGAATAAAAAAGCAGCTACATCTGGCGAGCGATGCTTTTCGGCTGTTATCAACAGCTAAGAGACGAATTCTTGAAAATAAATTGCTTATTTTGAGTTAATTCTGGGTTCTTTTTAGAATCAGAATATACTTAAGGGCCTTATTTGTGAAATTCTGCTAAATAGGCGATCTATTCAAATGAAAAATAACAACATTTAAAAATAAAATGCCTGGGTTTTATTTCTAAAGGAAGTTCCTTTTATTTAGTACATTTATTTTGTGAACCGGAATAGGGGCTGCTTATAAATGTACGTAGACCCGTCTCTGTTTAAAGAACAATGCGCGTTAATTTATTTGAAAAAGCTAGTACTACTTTAGATTTCTTTAATAAACTGTTATAGTAATTTGCTCTTCTTTGGCTATGAAGCAGTATACATTATAGTATACATAGTATATATATTATACAGTAATCCCACACTATTGAACCTTTATCTGTACAATTTACAGTAAATACTACGGTTATTGGGAATTTTAGTTGTGGATAAACAAGTCATATTATAGTTTCACATTCCTATAAAATGTAAGCCTTAATATCATTATATTTCTAATTACTTCAATCCTTGATTAAAATTAAATCCCTCAGTGTTAAACTTGAATTGTGTGTTCTCATTAAGAGGTTATATAGAAAAAATACAAAATAAGTGTATGATAATTATGTTTATAAAATATGTGTGACTACAATGTTAATGCAAGAAAAATATCATGTGCTATATGTACCATTAGGTGATGTGTAAAAACTGTAACACTTATTACATTGAGCATAAGCGTAAGCCGCAAATATTTAATGCCTTCCTTGCAAACAGCCAGGCAGCTCGTGCCTGCAATTGTATACAATTCATGTTTTACTTATAATGAATGACTTTTTCTTTGCAAAAATTAATCAGCCAATCTAATAATTTGTATATGAAAACTTTCAGGGCTTGATCTAAATTAGCTGGATAATACTGAAATAAAGAGTAACAGCTCAAAACTATATTATGCGTAGCTGTCTCTTGAATAAAAGTAACATAGCTTCTGTTTTATAAATACGTATTGATGGAACCTTAGACTTGATAATATCTATACTGTTTTACTTGTGAATGTGCTTTGTTAGAAACATTAGTTAAATACTTGATTATAGTCTAAACTAGATAGTCGGTTTAAAAGATTTTATATGCTCCTCTGCCAAAATTAGAATTGTATTGTATAAACCCTAAATGTGTAATCTTATGTTTAAATCAAATGAGATTCTTGTGTAGAACAATTTAATCTACATGCTATATTTAAAACAAGGATGTAATTCATTTACCTCAAATAGAGGTTTCAAAAACTTGCATGTGCACATGTATTTCAAAGGAACGACCGTTTGACCAAATGTCACAAGAGTCACAGGTCATTGCTTGATACCAGCTGTGTTTCTGGTTCTTCCAGTTCTGATAAACCCGGGTAAAATTAATAGCTTAACCAAAAGGCCATGCCTAAAGGCTATTGCATCACAAAGGGCTGAACATATATCACCCCCATTCAGGTGTCAGAGTTTTCCATCTTCACAGGGCCTGCCTGTCATCTTATTTATTTCTCAGTAAGGCTTAACAAACCAGACACCGACCCCTTAATCCCTGACGTAATCGGTGACTTAATCCCTGTGCCCCACATGAGGTTATATAACATCCCATGAGGCTGATATTTCAAACAGGCCAGCACAGATTATCTTATCACCACCTGCAGGTACTTGTGTTAAGCAGATTATACACCTGGTCACAAAGTCATGTGAATGTATAAGTACAGTCGTCTCCTTGTATGTCAAACATGCAGTATTCAGGCTTTTTTTACCTTGCTCTAAATAATCATATACTTACTAATAATTAAACTTATAAAATGTGAAGTCAGTATAACTTAACTATTTGGGCCTAATGTTTTGTGGGTCTCCCTTACATACCAAATTTATGCAAGCGATAGAGTTATGGTGTTTATGGTTTGCCTTTATAGGTAATCTTAATTACTTGTTACAATTAATTATGAATTCTGGTGTTTAACATATAACAACTTAAACAGATCAGTACTTAATAATTTAGATCAATCTTTTAAACAGATATTTAGTAATTCTCAGAGGATTACCTCTGAGGCATGCTTATATTTTATATACACTTTGACTAAATTCATTTGTTGATTTTTGACCAAGGAGAAATTGCATTTAATTTTAATAGACTTTTAACTTAAAGTTATTTAAACTTTTCACAAACCTTCACCTATTAATTACATTTAAATTATAACTTTTCCTTAACTGATAAGAACTACTTTGTGGTAGTTGAACTATCTGGTAGTATTATTTCATGTATTACTATGCTTAAGTTCACCTGTAATAATCTAAGGTGATTTTATATTGAGTGAGAAATCTCGCTGTTACCTGATTAATATTACTTGGTCAGTTGTAGTTCGTATTTTAGCCCAGTGAAAAGGCATGTTTCGGCCGTGCGGGGCATTAATACC
Source organism: Sipunculus nudus (assembly GCA_026874595.1). Lineage (NCBI taxonomy): Eukaryota > Metazoa > Annelida > Sipuncula > Golfingiida > Sipunculidae > Sipunculus > Sipunculus nudus. Next base: position 54,132,112 of record CM049312.1, read on the forward strand.
GTCTATATTTTGAGGCCAAACAGGGCACAGAATAAATAGTGGTTACGAAAAGCTTACCCGAGAGTAATGCATATACGACTTAACACTGATCAGATGATGATACAGTGTCCGATTGAATCTCGCTGTATTAGTAGACCGGTGGTCGAAATATTAATTAGCCCAGTGAGGGACCATATTTCAGCCAGACGGGGCTCTAAATAAATACCTTTACTGTATTAAGGCCAGACAGGGCTCAAAGAAAATACTCTTCATTAAATCTGAACGTTTGTTACTTTTGCCATCCTTGTATCTTCGGGCTACACAAGTTTTGGGGACCATAGTTACCCCTAGTTTTATATACTCCGTATGAACCGGAAGAACAAGCCCAGATTATGCCTATTCGACGGTCCCTTTATGTAACCCTTGTCAAGTTCTTTCAATCATGTATAGTTGAAAACTTAGATCAAGTGTTTAAATCTTTTAATGTTTTACCAAGTGGCCGCTTATCAGCATTCTTTATGTTTGATTATGTGTATATTTTTGTGAGAGTTATTTTTTAAATAGTCATGTCTAGGTTATTGTTGCAAAAATTATACTTGTGTCATAAGGACAGATACTGCCGCTGTTGTATTCTGTTTTCAGAGGTTCCATTTTCGCATGAACCAGTTGTCAGCCATCAGTGCAGCCTTCCCAGTGTGGTCCGGCTCAGCTCTTCTGCTACAGCAATCTGCAACCTGAGTCAACATACCACTACAGCCAGATATTGGACGCTTTTATAAATGCAGAACACCTTGAGTAAATACTGAGGCCTGTGGCGCCACCAACTGGACTGATATTTTATTAATCCTATATGGACACCTGGCTCACTAATGGACTGTAATATGTAGTAACTTACTGTACCTGGTGCATGTGTGAATGTCATTGATGTGTCTTTGAATATCTTATATTGTTTTGAATATCTAATAAAAATTACACAATCCCTATACTTTCAAAACAACTATCAGACTGCAAAGTCTTTAATCCCTGGTGGTACTGTGTGGGGAGAGAACACTCCCTACCCGCTGTTGTAGCATTGGATAAACCTACTCCCCCCTCCCCACATGGGAGTTAGGGGTCGGGTAGCCAGCTAATAGCCTATACACAGCCTACCAGTCATGTTTTTTGCCATATAACCAACAAACAAAAACCAACCCTCCTCTACAAAGGCTAGATATTATGACTGCTATCGCAAAATTTTCCAATTCAGTATAAAATTTTCCCTAATGGGGGGGGGGGGGGGGAAGGATATAGCATTCTTGCCCTTTGACCTGAACTCAGTTGGCCAGGGGTGGGACATCAACACTGATTGACAGTCAATATAGAGATGCCCCATAACCAATCACAATGCATGGTTTCTACCCTGCCTTCAGTAGCCTGTATTAAAGGGAGAAAAACTCAGCAATTCACTCTCCTTTTTTACGAGACAAGTGGGCCCTATAGAAGGCTGGCCCTGAGGCCAGCCAGGGTATGGCTTCTTTTCACCTTGGGGTTGGTTTTACAACAGTGTCGGCTACCAAGGTGAAGAGCCACCCACTTTCAAAGAGCAGTCTTTTTGTCTAGCCTGGTAAGTATCTTTCTGTTTCATTTATAAGTCTAGATAATAATATGCAGTCCTGATAATCTGAAGGTTTAGGCTCTAAATTTTATTCCAGTAAAAAAGTGTTATTTTATCTCTTTAAATTGTGCAAGTGCATGTTGCCCAAGCCCAATTTCTTCCCAAAATAAATAAGCAGCTACACCATGGTGGTCAAGACAGAACAAAGACAGTCGTATTACGCATGTTTACACAGGAGTTGAGTGACCGGGGCTGCTGTACCACATTGCGTCAGTCACTGAAAAAAAAGCAATGGGTGAGTTCATTCTTATGGGCTAGGGCTTCTTCAGCCAGGCACTGAGATGTTTGTCTGCTCTGACGTCACCGGTGATATAGGGGGCGGGGCCAGCTGACTGGAAGTTTGAAAGCAACGGTCATTTCTGGACAATACAAAACCTCAAAATATTCATAATAAAAAAAAATGAACAAGTAGGGAATCCGTTAAGGGTTAAATTGCACTGTGAACCCAATTATGTATACAGTTCAATCATTTCATTTAAGGGTCGATACACTGCCGACAGAATCATGGAAGAGTATGAAGCCATACTTGCCTCATACAACCTAACCGGTGACAAGATTTCCAACATCATCACGGACAATGCTAGCAATATGCGATGTGCGTTTGGCACAAAGCTTGCCCAGGAGCTGTTGCAGAAGAAGCAGCCACTATACCAGATTGACACTTATTATTGAGGCTTCTGAGGGTAGTCCGAGTGAAACAGAAGAGGAAGACGATGATGACACTCAACTGCCAGCCAGGATGATCTACTTGCATCTCTTAACGTAGCGCCGGTTTTTGCTACACGGAACAACTTTCAATCAACGAATGTATCAAAGAGTGCCATACTAGCTCAGCACTATGTGCAAGTTTAACGCTCTCGCCAGCCATGTCTATAAGTAAACCATATATTATGAACAGCTGGAAGAAGTCCGTCTGTTGACAACAAACATAGCTCGATGGTGCTCGAAGTTCTACTGTGTGCGCAGTGTGCGCAGCATCCTCTAAGAGAAGCTCGATAGCATGGATCTGCCTTTGAAACTTATTGCATTCGGCAGAAACATTTTCAAAGACTTGTTGAACATTACGGACTCTTTTGTAGGACTAAGTAAAACGCTTCAAGCAGACAAAGGAGTGACAGCTAGTCTGGTCATCCCAGCCAGCAATATTCTTAGCAAGCATATGGCGACATTCCACTACCCATGAGCTCAAGTTTTTATCTTCCCTGAAAAAAAAATCAGATTCCAAGAGGCTCAGCAAATATATAGACACCTAGATCAGGGCATCCTTTTTTTGACCTAAGGATCAAGCTTGGATTTTGTGCAGCCAGTGGCAAATCGAGTCAAACAAGATATCCGCTCTATCTCTGCACACAAAAATCCGCTCATGCTGCTGAAACGTTAGGTTTGCCAAAGAAACAGAGTAGACTTTTTGCATCTGTAGAAACCTCAGCATCAACTTTCCTGAACACCAAACCTTCAGAAGTCACGGGCTACTTGGCAGAGCCACACCCGGACGAAGATGGTGACCTACTATAATGTTTTGGCGGTCAGTAGAATATAGGTTCTCTCATCTTTCAACCCTGGCAAGGAAATACCTCACCACCCCAGCATCATCAGGACCAGTGGAACGAATCTTCAGCAACGCAGGCAAGATTCTACGCCCAGACAGAGACAAGATGACAAACAAAACTTTTGAGGCACAGATGTTTGTCATATATAACTCATGATGTTATACATAAAATATGTAACACTTGAATCGTGTAATGATTTGGGAGTGCTATCTCCATTTTGTGATACTATATATTTTGATAGTGGGTGAGTTTTAACAAGATAGAAAATATACAATGTACAGACAAAATTATTTGTTGTCACTATCAAAATATATATACTATGAAAGCATGCCGAAATGTAAAAGTAATAGCAAATACTTTAATAAATATTTGTTATTGTAATAGATTATTATTTTGAAAACACAAAAGTAATTGTAATCGATTATTTCTAAAAGTATTTGGCCCTATCCCTGGTACTACATATCCAGTCAGTTCACATCACAATCCACAGAGGTGCCCAGTTGCTTATGATACCTGGTACTGGGTGTGAAAATTCATCCGCACATCTTCCCTGCTCACGCGTTTTGACTAGTGCTGGTCGGAAGACACTCTCTCAAACAGCTTGCAATTTGGTTTGCTGTCATTTGGGTTGATAATATATTTCAGCTTTGATCGTTCGCTCTAGCTTTTTTGACAAGTTCAGATCAAGGTATTCGTCCATAGCATATTCTGATACTATTTTATTTTTATTAAAGTAAACTGCCAACGGACACAGTACTACGTTCACATGTAAAAGGTGTCCTATAGACATAGTACATAAACTAGTTTACCTAAAATCTAGCTAGTCTGGTAATTTCAACCAATCCTGTTTAAGGTATTGGCGTCTTCGCATACACTTAGAGTTGCTACAAGTGACTGCTTCTCTCAATAAAGTGAGGTTAATCCCCGTTTCTCGAGGCAGCGTTCTACTAACAAAATCCAATCCAACCCAACCCCAAAATTACACAAATGTGTATTCGAACAGCACATACTGGAAACAGTCTCCCCGACTGTTCTTTTCGACTGCAGCGGCTGATCTCTCTGCAAGCCAAAACGTTCACAGAAATTTTCATCTTGAAAATGCTTCTCTCAGAGTGTGCAGAGGCAAGACGCTCATTCGACGTATTAAAAGCGTTCTCTACTCTACTGCCTGACTACAAACAGGTTTAAGTTTGCGTCTCACTCTCAGATGAGGTTTTGTAATATCCTGACTTGTTAGCTGTGTAGTTCATATACTGTTCAGCAAACTTCTGATGACGTGGCAGCTTGCTAATCTCCCCAGGATACCATGGCATGTACTCTGCCGGAATTAAACATCCTGGTTTGTTGTTCAATGTGAGTAGTTGTCTGGTTGGTATCTGTCTTATTTTCTCAAGAGGCTTGTAGACTTTTATTGCAAGACAGTGATTTGCTCCATACAGATACAATTTTTAATGTTTACAGGAGTACACAGCTGCGAGTGCTTTTCTTCATGTCTTATTTGGTTAGGTGTTGGTCCTTTATCATTTTATTTGTGAAGTGTGTTTTTTTCGTGCTGCATTATGTCAAGATCCCTAATAAGCTCGTCCAATGTTGGCATTTTGTGCCTCTCTCTCTCTCCCCTTCTGTCTCTTTTCTCCTGATAGATTGTGTGTCCTTGTTCGGAGGGGTGATAACTGGAAGCACCCAATGGGCAGGGTCTCCCTTACCTTTCTCTGTAATCTTCTCTTCAATAATATTAATGCTTGGAAAATCCAGGTTCCACTTTGCTGCGAAGATGAAATGGAGTGCGACGTGTTTTTTTTGTACGATTTGCCATCAATGTTTCCCTTTTTGCCAATAACCCTGAACAGCTGATGACATTTTTCTAAGGGTTCACTAATATGTTTCACAAATTTGATCAACTGCAGTTTTACACTAGACACTACTTGCATTATTTATTTCACTCTTAGCTGAACTGGAAACATTTTCATTTATACAAAATGTTTTGCACCAGCTCATTAAAAGAGAAGATGTCTCTGTTTGTGTTATTTGCAGTTTGTGTTTGCAGTTAGTTTGTGATACCTTCATAGCAACTTGAACAGGCATTGTCAACATGAGGCTGAATTAAGACAAAGTATAGCACATTGTACACATATAGTAGCAGCTTGCACATAACTGAGGCAGACATGGTATTACATAAAGCAGAAATAGCAGAGGCCCTAGAATAGGCCCCCGAGGTACACCACATAGACACCGTGTCTGAAAATCCTTCATTAAAGCCAGTTGGTCATCTGTCCTTTCTAAAGAACTTATGTGACAACTGGCTTACTGTCCGAATCATTAATGAACTGTAGGAAATTCCTGTCAAGAAAAGATATTATAACGTTTTTGTGACGGATGTATGGTCTTGCTTTTCTGCAAGCAGTTAGTAAAGTCAGTAATTTTGACAAACTGAAAATCGTGTATTCCCCTTTGCAAATGCCCTTTCAGGGGCGGATCCAGGATTTTGGAAAGGGGAGGGTCCAACCCGATAAGGCTAAAGATAACCTAAAAAAGAAAAGGGTCATTTGGTCCGGAAAAGAGGGGGTCCAGATCAAAACATTTGGTTTGAACCCCTAAAAAAGGTGGTTTCGACTACTGCCTTTGCAAAACATCGGTTGGTTTGACCTGCCACCACATGTCCTTTGTTGTGTTGTGGTTATTTTGGCGGGCACTCTACATGATATAACCATGTGAATTTGAACGAAACGAACAGTCAGTGTGCGGCGGGATCGCCGCGTTTCGGGTCTATTTTTTTTTAGAGTTCAAGGTATTTTCTTTGGTTAATAGATGTCGGAATAGACTCCTTAAAGTTTAATATCTCACCAATTATCCAAGGATCAAATATATATCCAATTCTAACTCGGTTCATGCAGTGTGGCAACTTATAAAGCTGCCAGGAATAACTTCCGTGCTTTCGTGACACGGTTACAATTATGCAGTGATTCCAAATCTTCACATTGCAGTGCTCGTACATAAACTCAGATAGGAACTAGAATACTGGTAGTCGACAAGCGACTACGTGTATCCGCCGAAATCAGAGTGGGACGGGTGAAGTGAGGCATGGATTGAGTGGCAAGGGGAAATAGAGTGAGGTGTGTTGCATATTAGCATAGATGTCTGCAGCCGAAAGGTGTATGTAGGTTGTGCCAACTACCACAAAATCCAGAAAGCTGTCAAAGTTGTATACATATGCAAAAAGTATATATATATATATATATATATATATATATGAGTGATTTATCCCACGGCAGACAAACAGACGGACGCTGTGCAAAAATGGTTGCAGGTGGCGCCGCCAGTTTTGCCTATGATAAAGAGCTATGAGAGATCTATATATATGCAAAATTTTAGCCCAATCAGTCAAACGGTTCCCGAGATATGAGCTTGGATGTCTGCAGCGTAAATGGGAATGTAGGTGGCGCCACCTGTCATAAAATCAAGAAAGCTATCCAAGATGTATAAACATGCAAAATTTTAGGCAGATAAGTCAAACCACTGCCGAGATATGAGTGATTTTTTCCCACAGCAGACAAACAGACGGACGCTGTGCAAAAATGGTTGCAGGTGGCGCAACCAGTTTTACGTATGATAAAGAGCTATGTGAGATCTATACACATGCAAAATTTTGGCCCAATCGATTAAACGGTTCCCGATAGATAAGCCTGGATGTCTGCAGCGTAACCATAAATGTAGGTGGCGCCACCTGCCACAAAATCCAGAAAGCTATCCAAGATGTATAAACCTGTAAAATTTTAGGCAGGTAAGTCAAACCACTGCAAAGATATGAGTGATTTTATCCCACGGCAAACAAACAGACGGACGCTGTGCAAAAATGGTTGCAGGTGGCGCCACCATTTTTTATGTATGTTATAAAGCTATCCAAGGGCTACATTTGTGCATTTTTTTTCCTGATAGGTCAAACGGTTCCCGAGATATGTGGGTTATTGTGTCAAAACAGACACACAGATGGACGCACTGGAGAGAAAAGGTCAAAGGTCAGCGCAAAATATTTTGGCATCAGTTCACATGTGACCCAATAATCGTGTAAAGTTTCGGAAAAATCTGTCCAGTGGTCTCAGAGTTCTATTCCGGAAACGAACGCGGCGGCGGAACCCGGTCAAAAACATAGTATTCGTAAAACTTTGTTTTGGCGGATACAATAGACAGTTATTCTGGAATGGCGCACATCCCGGATTTCAGAGAGGGATTTCATAGTGGCAAACCCAAACCCAAGATATAACAAAACATAAACTATTTTTTATTAGTAATTAACTCGTATACTTTCTGAAAAAGTAGGTAGTGGTCTCAAGAAGTGTCTTGTCCTATTTACAGCCATATTTCTAAGGTAAGCATTGTAATTTGCAAGGTCATAATAATTTTTAAATAAATAGCCATAACTCTGTTGTTTTAACACAGAAAAAAAATTAATCAAGCACCAAAATGCGGGAAATAACATGGGGATATTTATTTTGTACATTTTGTATTCCTCATTTGTTTAATTTATGGTAATATATGTAAATATATGTAAATTTCTAATTTAAAAGTGATTTTTTAGCGATCTCAATATATGTGATAACTAAAAAAATGTTATAAAAATGTTATTCCTTCTTTGCTTAAATTTTCCCTTTAGAACAGGGAACATGAATTCTTCATAATTTATAACTTTGGTTCAGTTATATGGATTAAATATTAGTTATATATGCATGCAAATGTTTATGCTAAGAAAGTAACCATAACATTACAATTTGTATACATATAAAGCCATCACTGGAACTGTTTTCGCAGTTAATGGATGACCTGCAACTGTATCTGTTACGGTAGGGTGCTCAAACAATATTCATCGGGAAAACTATTTTATGCGTGAATAATTTGCAATATAAATGTGATCGATAACATTAGTTATATTCCGAAGCTTATGGGACAATGGAATATTTATGAAGATGGCGATTACTGGGAATGACGTGCGTAAAACCATGTCGTTTATTATCTTCATCACTGTTGTCGGATTCCAGATCCAACCTATTTGCACACTCATGTCGAACAGTGTACGCGCTTGTGTCATTCTCTGGAATTTTCATTTTGATTTTTGCAAACATATTTTTTTCATAACTTTGGATCGTAATGTAACTTTTAATAATGTTTGCATTTTTCTTCCGCCATCTTGGATAAATGGCGACCACATTAAAAACGGGGTTATATATCACTAGAAGTCGATTTTAGACAGGGTAAGGCAAGTACAATTTAATAATCCATTATATCAAATTTTCTTGATTGATTCAAGGGTAATTTTTTTCTGTAGAATCAAATTCTGCTATCAAAATTGTTGTACTTTGCTTATTAAATTTGGCAATTTGCATAAATGATATTCTTATGACATGTCCCTACTCTATTCTCGATATTTTGTTTAGTTTGCATAATTTATCTGTATTTTATTAATTAATATATAAAAGATTTATATAGACATACGTTATATCTTATCAAATTCGAGTACTTTGTACCCGAAATACTTTATTCTTTCTATATGCAAATTACAGCAAATTATCAAATTAGATATAAACAGTATAACAATTTTTACAACAGAAATATATTCTACAGGATAAATTACCCTAGAATCAACCAAGAACAATTTTCTGTTGACGATTATCAAATTGTTCTTGCCTTAACCTTGTCTAAAATGACTATTTTTGAATTATATATAACCCTATAGTTTCAATATGGCCTTCATTTATCCAAGATGGCGGAAGAAAAATGCAAACATCGATATTTAGTTACTTTATGAATCAAAGTTATTAAAAACGGATGTTTTAAAAAATCTATATGAAAATTCCACAGAAGCCAACATTTAGACATAATTGTATACACTACAAAGCATGCACAGAAATCAGTGCACTTAAGTCTTGTTTGTATGTACTGGCATTTCTAATCCAACAGACTTAGACTAATTTGCATAAATGTATTTCAGGCTGGCTTATTACTATATGTTCCATTAACCATGTCATATATGATATTTATTTAGTCCTAAGTAGCAGGTCTTAAATTTTCATTTGATCATATTTTGTGGCTCTTTTGGAGGTTCTTATCGTTGGATCCTCCCAAACCCTCGTGTTTGCATTCACCCTTTTACCAGGTTCCGATATTCCCAGCCAGTTTCATTCGTGCAAAAGTAACTATACATTTGTGAATATTCCTTGATGGTGTTCCTGAATCCGGACTATTTGTCGGCTCCACACCAAAATCGTATCTGTTCCTCATTGGCCATTCCCGAAATGCCCAGAAAATCCGATATTCCTATCATGCCTCATGATGCCTGTCCGAGTTAACAAGGCCTATATAGTAAACAAACACACGTGCGTAGTGCGTACACAAACGGGGACGGAAACATATTTTCCTAGCGGAGACAATCACAGCCTTGGCGGAGGCATTAAGCATATTTAAAAAATTCAGAGAAAAAAAAATAAAATAATTGAAGCTTTCCTCCACCCCCTAGTGACCCCTGTCCCCCATGATCTTAGATGCCACAGGTTTATCCCCCCCCCCCCCCACTTTTCCCCCTCTAATATCATCAGTAAACATAAGTGACATGGCTGCATGCCTCCTGGGTCGGTTCTAGGTCGAGGTCAGGCCCTGGTGAAACTTACAGCTAGCCGGGTTCCTGGCCGCAGTTATTTTTTCATTACGTTGATCAGCGAAATACAGTTACCAGCTGCCGAGTAAAGGCTTACTGACTGTGGGGCTGATCAGCTGAACACACGCGCGGACTGAGCCACTTCAATCAGGCCGGCGTCGGTTCTGATGGCAAATTAGAACCAGTTGACTGTTCCTGGAACTTCGATATAATACTGCCCGGCACAAAAACATGCCCCTCAGTGATCATCAAGCTGAGCTGCAGATGTTGGTGTGCGGGGGTTATATATGCAGATCTTACCGACACACGGGGCCCCTGAATATCACGACCACAAACGAGTAATGGTCCGACGGTGACAGTCTCCGAGAACAACACGGAGTTCAGTCACGGAGTTTCCTGGTCCAAGCCGGCGCTGACGTAAACGCAGGTAAGATGTGATTTAATAATATATCAATAAAATAATTAAAAATCGTAATTATCTGTCTCCCCCATGTGTAATTATGTTTCACAGTGCAATAATAGTAATGATTTTTTTGCATGAAAATATTCAGAAATTATACTTGTTTTAAACCTTAATTGTAATTATATTGTTTTACTTTTGGCATCCTTTTTCTGCCCAGTTTTAACTTTAAGCTGCAAGGTACATACACTTTGCAGTCACATGTGTATTATCTCATGCTCTGTGTTATTAGTTCTGTTTTCTGAATATAAGAGTTTCACAGCAATCCATCCCAACACACATATTTACTATCCTAAATTCAATTTCACCTGTTTTGTACATTGTTATGGTTCTGTGTGTTAGTAAACACAGTATGTGTCTGTTTACCATAACAAGTCTGTGACAAAGTCTTAGGATGCATGCTTTGATTATTTTATGTGTCACTGATTGCACTTAGTGCAAGCTAATTTACACTTGAGATATCATTAGAGGTGTGGACCCAATATGTGTAATCATAATATACATGTATTGTTTTATATTTTTTCTCTGAGTAACATGCAGTTAAGGGTAATATTTTTTTATTAACATATGATAGGATCAGTGGCCACCAGGGGTGCTGTGTGCAATTGGTTCCCAACTTCTGTGCAAACCCTGTGACGAGCAGGTGATTGGTAGCCTGGGACGGGACCTATTTTTGCTCATTCACAAATCATATGCAAATAAGGAAATCAATGTGTCATGTGATTTGTTCAACCAATACACATTCAAATTACTTGTGAGCATTTATTTTTCGGTGAAAATACATGGAGATTAAGATTAACAAATGTATAGTTGACAAATGTCTATTTCGAAGCAGAAATGCATTATTACTTACTTTTTCGATTTCTTTGGTTCAATGGATTGATTTATTGTATCCGCCAAAAAATGTTTTGCAGATACTATGCTTTTGACCTGTTTCCACTGCCGCCAACACTGCCACGTTCGTTTCTGGAGAACTCCTCTGAGAATACTGGACTGATTTTTCAAAAGCTTACACCAATTATCGGGTCACATGTGAACTGGTGCCTGACCAATGCTCATTGACCTCTGACCTTACCTCTTTCCAGTGCATCCATCTGTGCATCTGTATTAACATATTAACCCACATATCTTCACGCTGCAGACATCCATGCTTATATCTCCAGACTGGCGTGGTTTGACTTACACACCTGAATTTGGCATGTGTATACATCCTGGATAGCTTTCTTGATTTTATAACAGGTGGCGCCACCTACATTCACATTCATGCTGCAGATATCCATGCTAATATCTCCCGACTGGTTTGACGTAACTTCCTGATGCATGTGTTAAAACCTAACAGAGCTCTTTATCATACAAGAAACTGGTGGTGCCACCTGCAACCATTTTTGCACAGTGTCCATCTGTTTGTCTGCTGTGGGATAAAATCACTCATATCTCTGCAGTGGTTTGACTTTTCCACCTGAAATTTTGCATGTGTATACATCTTGGATAGTTTCTCGTTCAAATTACAGGTGGTGCCACCTACAATCATGTTTACGTGGCAGACATCAACGCTAATATGTAACACATCTAACTCTATTTCCCCATGCCACTCAACCCATGCCTCACTTCACCCGTCCCAATCAGATTTTGACGGATACATGAAGTCGCTTGTCAACAACCCGTATTCTAGTTCCTTATGTATTTAACAAACGAATGCCGAAAACCTGATGTAAAAATTCCTTTGCCCAACTGAGATATTTCAGTGACGCTGAAAAAATTTATGCCTAGTTTGCACTTTTGCTGTACCTGATAGGTTCCCAAGTTCCCTCTGAATGGTTTTGAAGCCTGACCGGTACTGTGCATTGGGGGTGGGGGGGCCTTTGCAATTTCTTATTCAGAAATGCAGTGAATTATAGTCCGTTTCATCCCCTCATGTCCACCTGTTTTTTGCTATAAAAATTTGTATTAGTTACATTTCAAGGGAAACAAATATAGTGTAGAAGAGAGGATTACAGAACCTAAATTTCAACTAGGTAACTAAATTCCTACCTTATGCCATATTTGAATAACAGAATTTTCTAAAAATGTGAGAAATCAGTCTACATTTTACAACATATCAGACCCACTTATGGCAGTCAAGGTCATTGTTCACATGCAAAAACAGCCTTAACTGACAGCTGCTGATTGGATGACCTCATGTAAACACTCTAAAAAATATAACCAGCCAAAACAAAGATGGCTACTTATGGAGGGACACACCATATCTGCCAGATAATGATAAAGAGACAAAAATGTTGTGAAACATAAACGGGGGGATTTATTGTAAAATTCTTAACTGCCATATTAGGTTGTCACTTTCATTTGTTGTTTTCTTGGAAAATATTGAAAAATATAAACTTTTAAGTCAATCATCTTCAAAAAACAGGTGGACAGCAGGTGGTGAAATGGACTATAGCAACCAAATGCAGTTGAATCTTACAAATTGTTAAAAAAAATCAAGGAATATGTTTAGCATTAGAATAACTGTATCCTGCTGTGTTGCACAATGTTGATGTTTCCCCCCTAGTATCACTGTGTTACAGAGTATAATACAACAAATGTCTATACATTAATATTATTAAATATGTAGGCCTATATGTACTCTATATTCTAAGTTCTTAATATTAGACTATTAGGTTTTCTGTTTTCAATAGCACTTAAAGCACTACATAACTATTCAGCTGATGTCAACTGCATCCCTCCCTGCCTAGCAAATTATCTGTCAGTCAGCTTGCCCCACCCTGCCCAATTTGGTATACATGTATATATATACTGATCACCATGCCCCACACAGTAACACAAAATATTACATTGTTATAAAATTATTTACAATGTAAGATTGTGATTTTATCATTTTAAATCTGTCATTAAGATATCAAAGCCATATTTATTGCGATTCAAGTATAGATTATAATATCACATTAATGCAAGGTTTCCTATGCATATGATACCTGGTTTTGTTAAATATTTTAACAAATATATTTAATGACAAAATCACTCACTAAGCCAACCATCTTTTGTAAAACAATACCTAGTATATCAGTGTATCGAAAAGAAGTGACAGGGTCAAGGAAACTTAGTGAAAGATGTTGATTGGAATTTTAGTAACACCTGGAATAAAAAATATATATATAAAATACAATCATCAATTAAAAGACATTTAAGCATTGTCACTATTTGAAGAGACATTCAAAAGGTAGTCACCTGTGATGTAATTATACTAAAGATAAACTAACTAGAAATCTGCATTCTATGGAATGCAAGCCTTCACCATGTGGGGGTCCCTATTGTTGGATGCATTCCAACCGTTTGTTTGCATTCACTTGTATGGCCCATATTTCCAATTTCATCTGCACATAATTGACCTTATATTTGTGAATAATCCTTGATGTTCCTGAATCCTCATCATGTGGCAGATGCACACCAAAATCTAATCAATTCTTCATTGGCCCAATCCAGAAATGCCCTGAAAATTTCATGAGATTCTGTTCATGATCGCATGATTTATGTTGTGAAGAAAAACACACATAAACATACACACAAATGGGGATGGATGCTTACCTGGTGGAGGCAATCAGTTTGAATTAAAAAAATCATTATCAGTGGCTGGAGTGCGCACTGCTCATACAATTCTGTCTGTGTGTGCTAAAGATGCATGGCATGTCCCACTCGACAGGATGCAGGTGCAGACACCGCTAAAAACATGCACAAAGAAATAAGAAAGACTGAGACCACTTAAGTGGTGTGGAGTCTCAGTGTGGGCTGGCATGTGGCTCCAGATCTCTATATTTTTACCAACCAGATGTCCTGATCATGTACATAGCAGTAGAAAAATACATATGCAATGCAACCTTGGATATTTGAAACCTCTAACTGTTTCATCCCTCTGAACCACTCAAACAGGGATTCTTATAACCGTGTATATGCTTTTTACCAACCCTGACAGCATCCACATAATGTTTGAACTCTATGAGGGTCTGACATACTTAACATTTTGCTATATTATTTGTCCCAACAGAATCTACACATCCATGTTATTCATATTATGTATAGGTTATTTGGTGTCTTCACGCTGAACTTGAAATATTGGAGTTAACAGATTCTGATAAAACGCCTGAAGGCAACACCTGTGACATAATACCACCATATACAAGTACATGTATATTAAATAATTTTGTGGTAAAGGTCTGATCAAACTCCTCAATCTTGATATAAAATATATGACTGGCTTCCATTAACTTTTCTTTTTATATAGCTATGATTCATACTGTCCCCAGTATCTGTTTGTCATCCAGGAAATTGGTTATGGTATGTTGGTGAAGCGCATTCACAGAGGAGGTGCTAGGGAGGGATAAAAAAAGACGGGCAGTTCTTGGCCATTGGTTGTGTAGTTACAGCAGTCCTGTTATTCACAACATCTTATTATGACAGTGTTGGGGGTCATGAGGCTGGTCATGGTCTTGAGGCTTGGTTAACCTGGCCTCGGTCTCAGCCTCGGCAGTTACTGACTTGGACTTGGTCTTGAGGTTTCTCACCTTGCTGACATGTGCCAAGGCCAACAAGAGGTTTTGAAATTTTTCCATAGAAGTTGAAATCTAAAACATGGATTTGAATGTAAGGTTACTTACATGAAGTCAGACATTGAATGCTAAGGTAGCATGAATTCAAACTTCTAAGCCTCTGACTTTGATGACTGTACCAATATATATACGTGACTCAGTAGGCATTAATATCAGGGCTAGTAAGCCTAACTTGAGTTGTGATACTAGCCATGAAGGAAAATGTACTGTATTGGCCACCCATTCTGTTGCACTGATATAATGGTTACAAAGACATTAATCCTTACATGAGGCTGTAAAAAGTGATGAATTAACACAAAAGAATACATGAGCACAGACAGTCCAAACCTAAAATCCATCTCTATGAGAACAAGTCATTTCTTGTGTCACGTATGAGTTCAATTCAGCTATTGTCCAGCAGTACTTGGATTCATATGGTCAGAAATTCTACAAACATGTGGGGGGATCTACCAGTATGCTGAGTTAAAACAGAATTTATCTCAGACATCGTAGGTACTAGTAGTGTTAGAAAATTGTTGGCTAAAAAAGCTAAAGTTTGGACCAGTTTATGACAGTGACAGTGTACATGTAGGCCATGGAGCAGTGTTAAAAGTATGAAAATATTTGCATCCTCAAAGAACCTTACAGTGTGGTCCTCATTGCATGATGTAAGGGCACTCTGACACTAATACGCTGGTTTTAGATTTCTCTTAATGTCAGGACTGAAATGGCACTCAAGAGGATAATGGTGACTTGGACTTGGCTTCAGAAGTCAAAGGGTGGTGGCCTGACAACAACATGGACCACGTTTCTGATCTCCAGATGAGAAAATATTTCAGTCACACTCATCTATACTGTGATATCATATGCTAACTTTCTAAATGATGCAATTTGATGAAGAAAAAAAATTATATTCATACTCCTCACCAACTTTAGTTTCAGCATTGCAGTTGATTGTGTTTGTATTTTTATACACCCGTCTTATGATGATGGAATATTATGGTAAACCCACCATCGGTCCGTTTTTAAGTGTCGCCGCAATAACTTGCTTGGGCTTTGATGAAACTTTTGTGAAAGTTGCCATAACTACTTAGAACCATTTTATCTCACCTAAGTTTGATTATGGGCAAAATCCATGCATAAGGTCACAAATCACTCGGATACTTTGTGGAGTTGCTGCAAAAACTTAGGAAGAATATGAAGGATTTTGATAAAACTCATCAGAAATGTTAATCAGTTAAATATCTCGCATAAGTCGAATTCCAGCAAAATTCATGCATATTTAATGAGGTCAGAGGTCACTGCCCTTTTGAGGCAACTTGGTAACTAACCAAATATCCTATGGATAAACTCATTATACATAGTTAACAATAGACTTTATCACATGATTTACATTCTCTTCAAAATTGACGCATATTTAAAGAGGTTCGAGGTCACCCAACTTTGGAGGTACCTTGGTGACTTAAAAAAATTGTATGGTTTAACATGAAACTCATTATAAATATTTACCTATTGTTTTTCACCTGAATTACCTTCTCATAAAAATTCACGCATATTTAATGAGGTCAGAGATCACCAGATACTTGACAGGCATATTATGCACGCTTGCGGTTCGCTAGTTGTATTTTATAATATCTGTGTTGTAATACCTTTGTGTACTCTTTGGTCTCAGAGGAATAAAATGATTACTATCAGTTACTGCCATGTCACACCAGCTATGATTTTGTCACATGATAAAAACAGGTCCATACTTATCATAACTATGTTTCTTCATGCTGCAAAAGCAATATTCTAAAGATTCTCAGCAAATCTGATATTTCTGAATCGACTTCCACTGGGAAAAACTCAAAATTAGAAACTGTAATGCTTGATGTCTCCTGGTAGGCAATTATGTTGTTACAGATCTTGAGCCATGCAGGCTTGTGTAATAGTGCACGGTATACTAGGCCCTTATCAAATGGTTATTTTCTACTTGAACTGCACAGTGTAGCTTTGAAACAAATTCTGGTCTTCTGTTGAAAGCAAACATTGCCAACAAACTGTATGTTGTGACACTGTTAAAACAAGAACAACAGCCAAGAATTGGGTTATTTTTTGAAGTCATTAATTATTTGTTTAGCATTAACAGAGCTGACACGTCAAATAACAATGCAGATTATTTTATGCGTGACAAGTGTCTTGTTGTATACCTATATTGATTTCTATAGTTCATATTATAATTAACAGTATCTCTGTATTTTATATTTCCTGGGATAGCCAAATGTTATATGTATTTAACATTACTATACTTATAGCTGTATAGCTTTAAAAGTGAATTAGTTAATTAAATGAGTTTACATTGGTTATTTTATTTGTTGAACAGATTTTATGTAGGTATATTTCATTTGGAATTTTCTAGTCCTTACATGACTTGTATAGGGCTTGACATTAACTTTTGAAAGTGGGCAAGTCACATCTAGCTTTTATTTGCCTTACATGAATTTTTACTTGCCCTACAAAATCATTGATTGTATTCAAGAACAGACTGAAAACATCCTTTTTCAGGCCTTTGGGTTAGAGGGTTATATTGGACCCACTTGCCCAGTCGAGCAAGTAGGAGGTGACTTTTAGTTGCCCTTCCACTATTTTCACTTGCCTCAGGCAAGTATTTAACCCTTAATGTCAAGCCCTGTTGTACATGCAAGCCCTCAGTGTGAGCAAGACTAGACAAAAGTGTTATGTAAATAAAATTTCAAGTGCCATGTCTCAAAGCTAGAGAACTTTTGGAGCTGTTTCAAGTGATCTCTCAATGGTAGCAGAATATACCCTCATCTGTCATTTATGCCATCTCAAGAAAAGATCAGTTGATGTCTTAACTGTTTAGTGTAATATGCTTTATGTATTTTAAATGCTGATATAACTATTCAAGTACTTTATAGAAGTTGGTCAGAATATATATCTTAAACATGTATATATATATCTGTTATCATTTATATATGATATCAATTTTCAGCTCAGTTATGCTTTTCAGTAGCTATTCCTCCCAGTCAGTTTTCTATTATCCATTCACAAAGGATAGCATATATTCTGTAACCTTTATATAGACTGATTTCTTTTAACTGTGCAAGCTGACAGACTTGTGTGTTTTTCCATACACTTCCCAAATTATAAATTTCCATCTAACAGACTGTAAACTGTGCTAATAAACTTTGCTAATAAGCTTCTTTAGACCTTTGATATATTTATATAGTCTTTATTTGTTGACTGATCTGTTTCAGTTTAATTTCTCTGCCATACCCAAAATGTTCACTTGATTACCAGTGAATGGCAGTACTATGATCATAATTAGACATGGGTACCTGAAAAGTTGGAGTATATCCAACTGTTTTATTTGCAAGTAAAAAGTACTATGAATGTTGTGAATTTTATCATCAGCCACACTGTTATAGTCCAGCTAGAGTAATACCGATATTTCTGAGAAGCAGGCAAGTTCTGGATATTAGGTCAGTTGGAAAGATTAAACTTTAGCCAGATTTTGACATGAGGTCCATTAGAAAATTGATCTTTTGCATGTTCTTGACATAAAGTCATTTTGAAAGTTAAACCTAATCTAATTCTTGACATTAGGTCAGTTGAAAAGTTAAACATTAGCTAATTCTTGATATTAGTTTACCTGGAAAACTTTAGTAAGTTCTTGATACTATAGATTTGCCTAGAAATTGTTCAAATTTAAATTCCTGAAATTTTATGTCACCATTATGTTAATGTTAAGACTGAAAACAGCAGTGTTGTCATTTAATTAGTTGTTAGCTGTTATATAATTAGCTGTTATATAATTTGCTTTGGACTAGATTATGGAAATATCAGGTACAGCAAGACAAACACTCTGGAGAGTCAAAATCAGGATAATAGGTTCTGTGAATTGCAACATCCCATTTTTAGTGAGTATAAAAAATAGTTTCACATGAAGACTTTTGAACACTTTTGAGGAATGATTCAGTCAAGCTTTGATAAAGACACAAATGCAACAACAAAATACTTTGAAAACAGTCTCAAGCTGCTCATCACAGTCCCAGGGAGCAAATCTATTTGTAGAGATATTTTAGTGGTAATTGGACCCATATCTGCAGAGAAGAGATCACACCCATCATCATGAATTGTAGTAAAATTAAAAATACTGTTATCTTAAGTTCTAAATTGATAGCAGGCCATGGTGCCACATTTTAAATCTCATATCAGCTTGGTATATTGAGAAGTCGCATGGAAAGTGACATGCTGACATTTCGAACAATATACCACCTTCAAGTGGATATGCAATACTCCTGCCAAAAGGTAGGGTAAAATACATTAGTGTTAAATACATACTTATAGAAAAATATAACTTACATGCAGAGAATATACAGAGATATTTAACTGTGTAAGGTACACTGAAATGATCAGGATGCATGTCATGGCATGGTTTGTTTACATTATACACATAAGCAGTGTGTCACCATTTTATACCTCGTGAATGAAGATGCCTAGCTATGGGGTTGGGTATGTTAGCAAAGTGTGCTACTCACTGATGTGTTTGATGTCACGGCCTGAGGTACCTTGAGTAAACTCACCAAGTCTGAAAAATACTTTGTTCTTTATCACCATAACAGATATTTTGAAAGGCTCAGGTCTGTTCTCTCTGTTTCATTTAATGTTAGCTGTAGTAATGGATCCCTGTGGTCATGTAGCAACACCTGAGTTGCTGTCTTGTTGTCAAGAATGCCAGTTTGCTGATGATGACCGTGTGATATGGTCAAAAGCTACAGTTATCATGTTATAACTTGATATACTTACAATATAAGTCCTTCAGTTGAGAATTTTACCAATCTTTATTGAATCTCCAGGGACAGCATACAACATTCATGGTTTGATTATAGTAGGATAATTGTGAACCCGGGTCATTTGTATGAATATGTCGAGGGAAGAATGAGAATCTGGGAAAATCCGGAATCCTCCCGGGAAAAATGAGAATTCTTATTTTTCCCGGGAAAAATGAGAATTCTGATTTTTCCCGGGAATAATGGGAATTCCCATTCTTCCCGGGATAAACCAGAATTCTTATTTTTCCCAGCCAGGTCCAATTTGTTAAATGATATCCTTTTTAATAGTTAAGGTGGGTTAAGTTTGCATATTTTACTACAGTATTATAACCAAACTTTAATGTTATTAACTGATAATTGCTTAAAGAACAGTAACATTTTTTGTCATGAAAAAAAGTAGAAAACACATTTCTGTTAAAATCAGTTTTATTTACACATGATAGTACTAAACCCATCACATACCTGTTAGTTGAAAACAAGTACACCTGATATTTACATATAAGTTCTTAGCACACATGATTCAATTATAAAGATTTCTAGATGTGAATATTTTTAATCTACAATTCAGTGAAGATAAATGTCTATGTTAGATTGACTAACACATTTTATATATATATATATATATATATATATATAACAGTTTTTGTCAGCTTCATATTTTATTCACATATTTCTATTTTGTGTGAGTGTACTATTTATTTCATTTTTTAATACTTGAACAGTTCGGAATTAATGTGAAAGAAAGATGATTAAGGTTTCTTTCTGAAAAAGAGAAATAAGTATAAAAAAAATTAAAAGAGTTAAGTTAGCATCAATAATTCCCATTCTTCCCAGGAAGAATGAGAATTCTCACTTTTCCCAGGTTTGAATTTCAAAACTGAATTCCTATCTCTCCTGGGAAAAATGAGATTTCTCAATTTTCCCGGGTGAGAGCCTGGAATTCTCATTTGTCCCAGGAAGAATGAGAATTCTCATTATTCCCGGGAAGAATGGGAATCCCTTAACCATCTCTGGATTCTCATTTTTCCCGGGAAAAATCAGAATTCTAATTTTTCCCGGGAGGATTCCAGATTTTCCCAGATTCTCATTCTTCCCTCGACAAATACATTCATTGTGCATTTAAGATAATTGGCCTTATCAGTTATCAGTCTTATTATCCCCTGCCTCAGCAGAGGAGGGGGTATAGCGATCGGCTCTGTTCATCTGTCTGTCAGTCTGTCTGTTCGTAAACAATTGTTATGAGACATGATATTGAGAAAAGTTTTACTCAGATCCACTTCTGATTGTAGTTGCAGGTGCATCTTATGGGTCTCCAGAGCTGATTATTGTTTGGTCACACTTTTGGACATGGTTTTTGGATTTTTTTTATGAATTTGTATATACAGAAGTTTTACATTTCATATGCGATACAATTTCTGAAAAATTTTTGCATGGATCTACTTTGAATTATAGTAGCAGGTGCATCTTTGAGTCTCCCTAGCTGCTTTAGTTTTGTTCACACTTAGTTCCTTTTTGGATTTTTAATGAATTCTTAATTTTTAGCTCAGCTGGCTGAAAGTCATCTGAGCTATAGCGATCACTCTTTGTCCGTCGTCCGTCTGTCCGTCTGTCCGTCCGTTAACCAGGCACAAATCGTAACCGCTGGACCTAGAACCTTGTAACTTGGGATTCTGAGAGGTCCATAAAAAATCTCCTTGGAAACCAGAAATTAGGTCTCTGTTACCCATATCCTTCGAGCTATGTGGCCCCAAAGTACCCCCCAGAAAAGTCAAAAATTTCATACAAAAACTTCAATATCTCATTAACTACTTGACTGATGGTCATGATTTTTGGCATACATATTGATCATGAGATGTTACATCACTTCCTGCAGACTGGTGGCACCACCTGTATTTTTCGATTTTTTACGAATTTTTTTCTCTATTTTTGAGACCTTTAAAAATGTGAACATCTGTTAACAAGGCACAAATCATAAAGACTGGACTTAGAATCTTAATTCTTGACACACTGAGAGGTCCATGAAAAATCTCCTTGGAAACCAGAAATTAGGTCTCTGTTACCCATATCCTTTGAGCTATGGGGCCCCAAAGTACCCCCAAGAATAGTAAAAAATTTCATACAAAAACTTCAATATCTCAATAACTACATCACTGATGGTCTTCATTTTTGGCATACATATTGATCATGAGATGTTCGATCAGTTCCTGCAGACTGGTGGCACCACCTGTACTGTTTGATTTTTTACGATTTTTTCCTCTATTTTTGAGACCTTTGAGGATGCTGTTATATGTTAGCGTGGCACAAATCGTAATGACTGGACGTAGAATCTTCATTTTCGACACACTGAGAGACCTATGAAAAGTCTCCATGGAAACCAGAAATTAGGTCTCTGTTACCCATATCCTTCGAGCTATGGGGCCCAAAATTACCCCCCAGAATAGTCAAAAATTTCATACAAAAACTTCAATATCTCATTAACTACATCACTGATGGTCAAGATTTTCGACATACATATTGATCATGAGATGTTTCATCAGTTTGTGCAGACTGGTGGCGCCACCTGTATTTTTCAATGTTCACGAATTGTTTTCTCCATTTTTGAGAGCTTTAAGGATGTAGTTATCTGTCAACAGGGTACAAATCGTAACGACTGGACCTAGAATCTTCGTTCTTGACACACAGGGAGACCCATGATAAGTCTCCATGGAAACCTGAAATTTGGTCTCTGTTACCCATATCCTTGGAGCTATGTGGCCCCAAAGTACCCCCCAGAAAAGTCAAAAATTTCATACAAAAACTTCAATATCTCATTAACTACTTGACTGATGGTCATGATTTTTGGCATACATATTGATCATGAGATGTTACATCACTTCCTGCGCACTGGTGGCGCCACCTGTATTTTTCGATTTTTTACGAATTTTTTTCTCTATTTTTGAGACCTTTAAAAATGTGAACATCTGTTAACAAGGCACAAATCATAAAGACTGGACTTAGAATCTTAATTCTTGACACACTGAGAGGTCCATGAAAAATCTCCTTGGAAACCAGAAATTAGGTCTCTGTTACCCATATCCTTTGAGCTATGGGGCCCCAAAGTACCCCCCAGAATAGTAAAAAATTTCATACAAAAACTTCAATATCTCAATAACTACAGCACTGATGGTCTTCATTTTTGGTATACATATTGATCATGAGATGTTCGATCAGTTCCTGCAGACTGGTGGCGCCACCTGTACTGTTTGATTTTTTACGATTTTTTCCTCTATTTTTGAGACCTTTGAGGATGCTGTCATCTGTTAGCGTGGCACAAATCGTAATGACTGGACCTAGAATCTTCATTTTCGACACACTGAGAGACCTATGAAAAGTCTCCATGGAAACCAGAAATTAGGTCTCTGTTACCCATATCCTTTGAGCTATGGGGCCCAAAATTACCCCCCAGAATTGTCAAAAATTTCATACAAAAACTTCAATATCTCATTAACTACATCACTGATGGTCATGATTTTCGACATACATATTGATCATGAGATGTTTCATCAGTTTGTGCAGACTGGTGGCGCCACCTGTATTTTTCAATGTTCACGAATTGTTTTCTCCATTTTTGAGACCTTTAAGGATGTAGTTATCTGTCAACAGGGTACAAATGGTAACGACTGGACCTAGAATCTTCATTCTTGACACACAGGGAGACCCATGATAAGTCTCCATGGAAACCTGAAATTTGGTCTCTGTTACCCATATCCTTTGAGCTATGGCACTCCAAAGTACAGCTCAGAATAATGGAAAATTTGATACAAAAGCTAAAGTATCTGAACAACTAATGCAGAGATAACCATAATTGTTTGCATGGATATTGATCATGGAGTGTTTCATAAGTTTCTGCAGACTGGTGGCACCACCTGTATTTGTTCGGTTTTTTTTACGAAATTTTTCTGTATTTTTGAGACCTTTAAAGATATGAACATCTGTTAACAGGGCACAAATCATAAAAACTGGACCAAGAATCTTCATTCTTGACACACAGGGAGACCCATGAAAAGTCTCCATGGAAACTTGAAATTAGGTCTCTGTTACCCATATTCTTTAAGCTGTATGGGACCAAAATACCCCCCCCCCCCCTGCAGTATTTCAATAACTACAACACTGATGGTCATGATTTTTGGCATACATATTGATCATGAGCTGTTCCATCAGTTTCTGCAGACTGGTGGCACCACCTGTATTTGTTCGGTTTTTTTTACGAAATTTTTCTGTATTTTTGAGACCTTTAAAGATATGAACATCTGTTAACAGGGCACAAATCATAAAAACTGGACCAAGAATCTTCATTCTTGACACACAGGGAGACCCATGAAAAGTCTCCATGGAAACTTGAAATTAGGTCTCTGTTACCCATATTCTTTAAGCTGTATGGGTCCAAAATACCCCCCCCCCCCTGCAGTATTTCAATAACTACAACACTGATGGTCATGATTTTTGGCATACATATTGATCATGAGCTGTTCCATCAGTTTCTGCAGACTGGGTGTGCCACCTCTATTTTTTTTTTTCAAATTTTTACAAATTTTTTTCTTTTTTTTGAGACCTTTAAAGATGTGGTTATCTGTCAACAGGGTACAAATCGCAACAACTGGACCTAGAATCTTCATTCTTGTCATGCAAGGAGGCCCATGAAAGGTGCCTGTGGAAACTTGAAATTAGGTCTCTGTTACCCATATCCTTCAAGCTATAGGACTCCGAAGTATCCCTCAGAATAATGGACAATTTGATACAAAAACTGAAGTATCTGAACAACTAATGCAGAGATCACCATGATTTTTTGCATGGATATTGACCATTAAGTGTTTTTATTAGTTTCTGCAGACTGGTGGAGCCACCTGTATTTTTGTATCCGCCAAAACGAAGTTTTGCGGATACTATGTTTTTGACCGAGTTCCTCTGCCGCGTCGGCGTTCGTTTCCAGAGAGCTCCTCGGAGACTAATGGACTGATTTTTCCCAAACTTACACCTATTATCGGGTCACATGTGAACTGGTGCCTAACCAATTTGCATTGACCTCTGACCTTTCCTCTCTATCCAGTGTCCATTTGTGGGTCTGTTTCCACTCATAAACCCTCATATCTCGGGAACCGTTTGACCGATCAGGAAATAAAATTGATACAAATGTAGCCCTTGGATTGCTTTATAACATACACAAAAAATGGTGGCGCCACCTGTAACCATGTTTGCACAGTGTCCATCTGTTCATCTGCCTTTGGTTAAAATCACTCATATCTCTGCAGTGAATTGACTAATTCACCTGAAATTTGTCATGTGTATACATCCAGGATAGCTTTCTTGATTTTATGAAAGGTGGCGCCACCTACGTTCACGTTCACGCTGATGACATCCAAGCTTATATCTCAGGAACCGTTTGACCGATCAGGAAATAAAATTTATACAAATGTAGCCCTTTGATAGCTCTGTAACATACACAAAAAATGGTGGCGCCACCTGTAACAATGTTTGCACAGCGTCTGTCTGTTAGTCTGCCGTGGC
This sequence comes from Sipunculus nudus, assembly GCA_026874595.1. Taxonomy (NCBI): domain Eukaryota; kingdom Metazoa; phylum Annelida; class Sipuncula; order Golfingiida; family Sipunculidae; genus Sipunculus; species Sipunculus nudus. The sequence goes on from CM049312.1 coordinate 54,157,360, forward strand.
CTAAAATTACTCATTTCTCTGTAGTGGTTCGACATAACTGCCTAAAATTTTGCAGGTTTATACATCATTGACAGCTTTCTTGATTTTATGACAGGTGGCGCCACCTACATTCAAGTTAACGCTGGACACATCCAAGCTCATATCTCAGGAACCATTTGACCGATTGGGCCAAAATTGTGCATGTGTTTAGATCTCACATAGGTCTTTATCATACACAAAACTGGAGGGGTTACCTGCAAAGAATTTTGCACAGTGTTTGTCTGTTTGTCTGCCATGGGCAAAAATCGCTCATATACATGTAGTGGTTTGACTTTTCTGCCTTAAATTTTGCAGGTGTATACAACTTGGACAGCTTTCTGGATTTGTGGTAGGTGGCACAACCTACATACACATTTAGGCTGCAGACATCCATGCTAATATGCAACATACCTCACTCTATTTCCCCTTGCCACTCAATCTATGCCTCACTATCCGATTTTGGCAGATACATGTAGTCACTTGTCGGTTACCCGTATTCTAGTTTTAAAAGTTTACACATTTTTCTCTATTTTTGAGATATATAAATACAGACTAAATCTTGGCCTGTTGGTTAATCTGTTTGATGCTTCAGTTGAATGGGTATATACTACCATTCTGATGATAAAATTTCCTTTTGCGAATCTCTTCCCAGTCAGCTGAGCGTCATGACCCATGGGTCACTTGTTTTGCATTTTATATGAATTTTGAATGCAAAACATTTCATATGCAATGCAAGCTTAAAAAAACTATCACCCAAATGCATAACTCCAGGATTATGATGACAGGCATACCTTAAAGGTCTCCTTACGTGAACAGGTTTAGGTTACAGGTTGATAGATTGTGGAATTTATTTATTAATTTTTATACTAAATGTCAAACATTTTTTATGCAATGCACTAACTTTAAAAAAGTTTTACTGAAATCCATTTTAATTAACATGGCATTTAAGTTTTATTATTATCCTCACTTGATTAGGTGATAAGGTTCAGGCGCAATCTTAGTTTATTTTGTGATTTTTTTTCTACATGCAGTATCTGTCTCATGTTTCAGATTCCATTTCATAGCAAAGTAAACATTTCTCACATAAGTCACCTCAAATCAATAACATGTGTATCTTATGAGTCTCCTCACCTGATTTAATTTATATGAATTCTCAGTTAACCTCTCATGCTGTTAGATCAGCCAGATTACACATTTCCGACAATCCTGTTTGGCAGTGGATCTAGCCCTCTGGATATTATCTAGTTTCAGTCTTGCTTGGAGAAACAGTGACTTCATTGTACATTTGTATTGTATATTTTTATTTGATCAGGATTTTTACACAAGAAACACAGTCATAAAGAAGTTTCAGGTATCTTTTTGCTTATTTTTACAAGGTAATGCAATAATTGTTATGTAAATGATTATTTATGCTCTGTAACAGAAAGTAGCTCTTGTAGCAGATAATACTCAGATTATTTCAGTTATACAAAGGATATGTAGTGTACAAGTTTATGTAGTTCTGTGTGCATAATAATGTACATGTAGGCATCAGTGGTGTGCCAGTTAATTGATTACATTGGTGATTGTTTTTTTTTCATAATCAATTAAATCCCTGGCAATTTTGCATACTCTATGACAATATATTATGCATGCACATCCATAGAAGTTGCATTATCTGGATGAATGTTTAAATAAGAAAGACTGGGTATAAAACAGCAAACAGCCTTAAAACTTGTCTTCAATCATCAAATATGATTTCAGAACAAATTCATACCACTAGTAAATGACTGTTGTTCAATAACAGGAAGATAACAGGAAGAAGATCTTGTAGCAGATTATACTCATATTATTTAAATTAAAGGAGGATATTAAGTGTACTAGTTTATGTAGTTCTGTGTGCATAATTATGTACATGTAGGCATTAGTGGTGTGCCAATTTATTGATTATATTTTGATTGGATATTTTCTTTAATAATTGATTGCATTTTGCATAAGCAATTACCGGTATGTATGCACATCCTAAGATGTCATGTTATCCAGATTAAATATTCTAATTTTTATGACATTATCAGAAAGAATGGCATTAAAATTAACCTTGTTTAACAAATAATTGTCAGCAACCGGGCCATTACCTTGTTCTTTCAGCATGATGTTAGTCTGAATAATATTTTGAATAGGTATCATTATATAAAGCAGACTGGTTTTCCGTGATATATATTTTTATAGAAGGTACATATAATAATTTATGAAAAATTAATCATTGTTCAGTATATATCTTTCAGTTATTGGGTATTGGTCTGTCTGTCTGTCGACAAATTCGTTTTTGAATGATAACGCCAGTTATGATTGACATATGGACTTCAATCTTAATATATATATGGCCCACCACCAAAGCAAGAAACCTATTGATTTTGGGGTCATGAGGTCAAAGATCAAGGCCACAAGACATTTTTTAAAAAGATTGTGAATGCATTTTAAGCCAGACTTTTCATGCCAGACCTTCCATATTGCACATGTAGGACACCTGCTAATAGGGAAAGATCTCTGTTGAATTTGAGGTCACAAGGTAGAAGGTCAAGGTCCCAGGAGCCATCTTTCTAAAAATTCATTTCCGGATGATAACTCCAGTTGGGATTGATGTATGCATTTCAAACTTAAAAACATAATAATTAAAGCAATAACTCTTTTGATTTTAGGGTCATTAGGTCAAAGGCCAAGGTCACAGAACCCACATAAAAATTTTCAAAAGATTGCATATGGATGCTGGGATAGTGAAATGTATAGGAATTAATGTAGCACAAACGCCAAAAACAGCTATCTCTAAAATCAACCCAAAAGTTGGTTTAAATTCATAATAGACTATATAAACTATGTACACTGATTTAAATCTGGTACAGTTCTCTTTCTGATGGTATTCATATGTTTAAACTTTTCATTAATTTCAACATGATTTTGTAACATTTTAAAATAATTAGACTTTTAAAAGCTACACTATTTTAAGCATCCTTAATAGTAAGCCCCTTTTTATTGGAGTAATATTTGTATCCCCAGACAAAGTCGGGGGATACTATGTTTTCATACTGGTCCCGCCGCCGCCGCATATAAATCTTGTTGGCGCGATAACTCATAAAATATTTCACGGATCTTTACCAAACTTTGTACATGTATAGATATGGGTGAGAGGAGGACGCCTATTCAAAATGAGGTCATGACCTTCATTAGGAGAGTGACCTTGACCTTGAATAGATCCAATTTTTGGGAAAATCACACAAATTCTTAAATATCTCAAGAAATCTTGCATGGATTGATCCCAAAATCAAGTTGATCAAAGATCATGGAAAGGGTTGTCATGTTCCAGAAACTGGTGGCGCCACCTGTTATTCTTTTACATGTTTTCTTGTCGTTCTATACCCAATCATTGCCACTTAACAGTACAGTGAGCATTATAAGTCAAAAACTAATGGACAGATTTCTTTCATATTATGCATATACATAGATATGGGTTATGGGATGATGTTTATTTAAATTTGGGTCATGACCTTTCTTATGAGAGTGGCCTTGACCTTGAATATTGCCATATATGGTGAAAAACACACAAAATCATTAATGTCTCAATAAGGGATGCATGGATTGGTCCAAAAATCAACTTGACTGAAGGTCTTGGATAGTGTTGTCATGTACCAAAAACTGGTAGCGCCACCTTTTATTCTTTTACGTCTTTTTGTGCCGTTTAATACCCCATCATTGCCACTTGACAGTACTGTGAGCATTATAACTCAAAAACTAATGGACAGATTTCTTTCATATTATGCGTATACATAGACATGGGTTAGGAGATGATGTATATTGAAATTGGGGTCATGACCTTTTCTATGAGAGTGACCTTTTCTTTGAGTGTGGTCTGATATTAATTGCTGCTGAAGATGGGGGGCCTATTCTTAAAGGGAAGGGGGGGGGGGGTTAATTGTCTAGGGATACTATGGCACCTGCGGTGCCAAGAAATATCTAGTTAATTAAATGACAATATCTCAAAATTGTCTGCTGGATGTATCACTTTTTGAGACATGAAATTTTAAATTTGTTATTGAATCAGAATTTAAAATTTAAGATTTAAAGTAGATAGACATATGATAGAGGAAAACAACAAAAAATCAATGTTGAGATATTATCATGTAATTTAACATTAGCCACTAAAATATGGCTTGCAAATACTGGGTGCTTGAAAAATGTATTTTGTTCAAAAATAAAAAAAAATAAAATGTTAAAATATCATATGAAAATGAATGAAAATTTTAAAAATATCTGAACCATCAGAAAAAGCACTGTATCACATTAAGAATAATTTAAACTTTATGGGTCTGATATAGATTCAAAACAACTTTTTGGATTGATTTATGACATAGTGGTTCTTGCCAAGTGTGGCGGCTTAAATTACTCAGATGATTCATGGAACATGTATAGGACAACCGGTTCAGTGCATGATTGTATATAAGACTTGTGTCATGATATTTTACCTCATGGCCGGGAGTATGCAGAGATAATTTAACACTCAGATCCTGAAACACCTAAACATTGAAGGACTCAAGGTGATGGGTGTCATACAGATGTTTTCCCCATGAAAACACACAAAGGTGTGGATGAAAGCTGTGTGTCACAATATTCTGCCTCATGACTAGAGAAGTTTAGCTCCTGTATGTTAGTACAGTGTGAGGATCCAGTGTGAAAGTCTTTGCCTTTAGAGTCGTGAATAAATTTGCCTAGTCTGCAGGATACGCTGAGTAAGTGCATAGGGTACTTTCTTTTTATTTACCTAATATACCATAAAATCTCCACTTAAAACCGCACTTCTGATTAAAACCGCACCCAGACTTTTCCAAAATCATAGGTGAGACACCGCGAGGGGCTCAAATACTAAGAACCCCCTTTTAAAACTGCACCAACTTTCACTACAGAATGATTTGACATAAGACACAATCAAGCTATCCTGCCTGAATGACAATTTCCACACCTTATCTGATTCCGACAGCTATACAAATCAGTCTGAGTATATTATTAGCTCAGCTGACTATAAGTCATCTGAGCTATAGTCGTGGTCCATTGTCCGTCGTCCGTCCGTCTGTCCGTCCGTCCGTCCGTCCGTCCGTCCGTCCGTCCGTAGATGTGGCACGTTTTGAAACCGTAAGACCTAGGAATCCAAAATTCAGCATAATGTTAGATGTCCCCAAGATCTCCTACCAAGCCGAAAACTGGGTCTTTGCGACTTCGTTCCTTTGAGAAATTAAGGAAAAACCTCAATTTTTTATTAAAAACCTATTTTCACACTTCAGGACTGCCTAATATCCAAACCACTCATCTGTTTTCCCTCATATTTACCATAAATATTCTTCTATATAGTTCCTATGTACATGCCAGAAATTATGTCTGTATTATATAATTTAAAAAAGTTATGGCCCCAAACATAATGCATTTTGTAAAAAATCAGGAAAGATATTTGATCACTTAACACAAAACTTGTTAAAGCTATGGACTTTTTTTCCAGTAATATAACTTCAGTTTATCAAAATTAAATTGTATACCCAAAATTAGATCAAAATCTTTTAAATTTTTTAAAATATTAACAAAAATAAAAAATTTGTACCTTAAATTTTGCCCAACTTTGAGCATGGCACGTTTTTTTACTGTAAGTACTGTGGATTTAATTTTCTCAGCATGTTTTTGTTAGCATTTTGTCTGTTAACACCAAAAATTTGAAACCAGTTGATCAAAAACTGTAGATTTTATTCAAGTTTTCAAGCACCATGTAACAAATTGTTTACATCAAGCTAGTGTTATGCAGTTTGCAAGAGCTCAGCTCCCCAGCTTCAGCTCTCAGTTCCTAAAATTTGGCATACAATTAGATGTCTCCAAAATTCCCTACCATGCCAAGAATTTGGTCACTAGGACTTAATACCTTTGAGATATTAATGAAAAACTTCATTTTTCCATTAAAAACCCATTGTTACACTTCAAGACTGCCTAATATCAAAACCACTGATGTGACTTTAATCATATATAATATACATATTTTTCTATACATTCTCTATGCATATGCCAGAAATGATGTCAGTATTGCGTAATTGTTTTAAGTTATGGGCCCAAACATAATGCACTATGTAAAAAATCAAGAAATATATTTACTCCCTTAACAAGGGGATTGCTGAAGCTAGAGTTTTTTTGCCAGGGATGTAACATTATTTAATCAAGATTCAATTGAATACCCCAAATTAGTCCTGAATTTTTCAAATTTTATATGTTATTAGTATAAATATAAAATAAGTACCTTAAATTTTGCCCAACTTTGACCATGGCACATTTGTTTCCTGTGAGCACGGTTGATATAATTTTCATATCATGCACACAAGGATTTCAGCTTTTTAGTTTAGAAAGCTGAAAGAAATTGGCCAAAAATTGTAGCTTTTATTAATGTTTTTATGAGACCATGTCAGACCTTAACTCTCTCCAGCCCCTCTTGAGTCACCTGTATGTTGACCTTGTTGAACTTTCAGCAAATTATGCATGCTTGAGGCGAGCCATACACTGTTGCAGGTAGGCAGCTTATGGCCAGCCACAGTTGATCCAGGTGTCCAACCCAACTCATCTAGTAGTTTTAACCAACAACATAACAATTAACAATAAATTAATAAATTTTAATGTTTTTTTAATAACAAATTCAAGAAAAATAAAAAAGAATTTGTTAGTTTATAATAACAGGAAATCAACTTGCAGTTACTGATGATAAAAGAATCTTGTATCGATGGATAGAATGTCACATAATCCAAATAACACCATGCAGTCACCTATGGTATTTTTCAGTTCAATTTTAATGATAAAAAAGTAAATCATATTATTCATTACTAATCATTAGGGATCATATGAATGAAATTAATGATAGACAAAGATGCAGTTGATAATATTTATCTAGATTCCTACTGTGTCTAGTGTGTACATTGATGTGAAATTAGTCCAAAATGAATATATTACATTTTTTTTTAAATATAAATAAAAGCCATAAAACCAGGTACTTTTGATCATAATTTAAATGTGTGAATTTTGTATATTCTGGATTCTCAACATAATTGTTTAGTGAAAACTGAATAAATGCCAGTAATGGTGGGAAAACTTTGCAATTGTATTTAAATACGAATATTAATATGTACTCCATTATAAAATGTCTTGCATAAAGAATTGGAATTCAGGTAAAAATGAAAGTATATGAATACCAGTGCAAATACTTTCAAAATGTATTCATGAATGCATTCATGAATATATTCTTTAATATTATTTTAATAATCATTTCAGTTATATTTCATTTTAAAAAATCATAAGATTCTCTTGTTATTTTTAACAAAAAATTATATTTGGGACAATATTTGTAATTTTTTTAATAAATAGTTAAACTCTTATATCATATGTTCTGCTTATAAGTTATATGGCCAAGTCAAAATCTGTGTGACAATAGTACTCCATTTGTTAATAAAATAAATGAAATCAATCCTCTTACCTGTCTCCAAAGATAATATCATAATCATACATAAGCTAAACACCAACAACTCATAATAAAGCTTATATTTATTACCACACCAAACCAGCATATGCCTCATTCCTAAATCATATTTTTTAATCATATATAACAGCTGAGCGCCGTGACCCATAGGTCCCTTGTTTAAAATGATCCCTTAGAAAAAAAAAGTATAATTAAAAACAATATATTATCAGATCTGAGATGAGAATCAATCCTGTTGTATAACTTTGTATACCTCTGCTTTTTTAAGCCATGCAGCTGGTCTAGCCCATCCACGTATCTGCCGATGATTGGTCATAGGGACTGATTTTAATGACAACTCTTTTCTAAATTTAATGATGCAAAAAAACGTAGAATTATGAAAAGAATTAAATCATCAATATATAATTAACAAATAACAAATAATCATAAATAATACATTTACATACAGCTCTGATGCATGCGAGACCACTGCTAAAGGTGGCCTTCGAAAGTCGCCCTATTATGGCCCCCTCACTGGCCCAAAAAAACGATGTCTATCAGGAAGATATTCTAGTTTAAACCGCACAGTGCTTTCAGGAAATCAACCTGATTTCAAGATTCAGAATTTCTTGATTCTTCTCAGTTTTAAGTGGAGATTTTACAGTACATCAATATTTTACCAGCAACAGCATTCTTGTCTTTGTTTCAGTTTATTTTAGTTTCCTCATTTTGACACAATATACCATTCCTAATAATTAGTGATCAGAGAACTTATATTATACATTGTTATATTTTACATTTCAAATGAAAATAAATTTTTAGTCATTTGCAGACCAGCATTGTGGAAATTCAATGGCAACATGACATCAGATAGGTTTTGTCAAATAACTCAAACTTAAGCATTGTTATACTTCTGTTTCTACTTTTTTCCTTTTGCAGGGTCAAGCAGAAAAGTATATAATTCTCTCCCTTGAATATAATTAATATGTAAATGAAAATGAAATATGATGAAACATATACTGTATTTCACTATTTCATTGATGGGTTATGCTACACCTCTCTTACAGCAGTTATACACTGCTGTCATCCCATAACTCTCTCATTGTAAACAATACTTTGTATAGCAAGGTTCTTGGGGTCACACCACCAGGGTAGGCACAGAGTAAAGAAACATAATCAGACCAATGAGAGACTAGTGGCATCCAGCTCCAAATTTTAAACATACAACACCTATTGTTGTTGGTCCGATTACACAAGAATCATACCAACGAGAGTGGGTGTCACATCTTTGAAATTTAGAGCTGGATGCAGAGTGTGATACCACACTCTAATCAATTGGTCTGATACAGTTCTTTACTCTGTACTGTTCCTGGTGGGGAGTCCCATAGACTCTTTCTATTCAAAGTAGCCAAGTAGTGTGGGAGATCTAGTACAACTGCAGAACCAGTATATAACTGCTGCATGTCGAGCATCATATAGGCCTATGCTGGCAACCTTAACTGAAAGATGTTTTAGTAAAATTATATGTATCAATTTCATGTGAACCTTGTAGACACAAACACACACACACCTCTCCATTATTACAGGAATATGCTTTATGGCCCAAGTAAAAGACATGATTGTACAAGCAGGTGTTCAAGACAGGTCAGCTTTGGCACAAATTTAATATTTTTATTTCATTTTGCTGTAAAATGTAGCTGTAAAATCTTCATTAAAATAGATATATTAGCTTGAATTTATAAGTTTTATTGTTTGAAAATTTGTCTAGTTAATTATCTTAAATTTAAGCAAATGTTACTATCTAATTTGCCCAGTTATTGAGAACAGGCATATAGACTTCAAATTTTTATATTGATTTGCACTTGAGCTTTACCTATATACACTGATGCAAGTTCCCACAGCAATTAACAGGAGCAGTACAAGAACCAGGCATTGTTGATTAAATTTGAGCATGGCACATATTATAATTACTAATACAAATAACAGATTTTACATATGAGCATTTTTGGTATTCTCAATAAGAGTACACTGTGTCATAATTTCAGACTGTTTTAGTGGGGCTGTGACAAACATCCGAACTCTCGAGAGTCGGCAATCCGTGCAAGAAATACCAGCACAAAAAGTCTCCTACTGCAATATCACCAGATCTTGAATTTGTTAAGAGACCTGATTTAAGCTAACAGAAATAAAGAAATTGCAGAGAATAAGTATAAAAATATCTTGCAAGACTGATTTTATTAAGTATTTGATATATGTTAATTTGTTGTGTCCTCAGTGTGTTGAACCATTTTTAAAGCAAAATATTACATATACACATTAATAAACATGAAGTAGGGCTAATTAGTTATCTCTTGCTATAAAATATAAAGTTTGCAAACTGATTTGCATATTGCCATATTGTATTGTGAATCATTTTGTCTCGGGAGTTGCCTGGCAATACACAGCCCTAGTTATTAGAGCTATTACTGTGCTCTGATGATACAATTAATAAATGACTGGTCTGTCTGAGTACACTGTTAGCAGCCACCACTCATTAACAAGCAGTCTGTCAGCCTTATTCCTCAAAATGGTTTATTTATCTAAAAACCTTGAAAGTGTTTGAATAAAGTAAATCTGAAGATTTCTTTTAAAAGACTTTTTTTACCTGTGTTGCTTGATATGCCAGACCTTGATCAGCAGAGCACACTTTTATCTGTAAACAAAGTTGATGCACCATTTTATATGCAGTATCATGAATCAGGTTAATGGTGTGTCTGGTAATGGTTGTTTTTATGCTCCTCATGGAGTGGCTATACACTGCAGTAGTCCCAGATCTCAATGGCTCCACATTAACTTTTGACAGTACTTGCCCAGTTGGGTGAGTAACATCTAGCTTTTACCTGCCCTACATAAATCATTGATTGTATTTAAGAACACAAACATCCTTTTTCAGGTCTTTGGATAAAGGTTTATGCAGGACTGGGCAAGTATGAGATGACTTTTAGTTGCCTTCCCACTATTTTCTTGAACTTTCACTTGCCCCAGGCAAGCATTTAACCGTTAATGTTGAGCCCTGATCTCCCTCTTTGTAACAGCTGCATTGTATTGCAAGATTCAATGGATCTCACCACCAGGGCTGGTACAGAGCAAAGAATCGTAATCAGACTGATGAGAGCCTGGTACCTCAGGGTGCATCCAGCTCCATATTTAAACATGTGACACCAAATCTGATTGGTCTGATTCTTGGCCTTTTGTTTGATCCAGTATAATTTGATGACTTTAGTGTAAAACCACTGCTTGAGAAGTGTAGGATGTTTAGCATTTAGTTTTGAGTAAATGTTGTGTGCTTGGTGAACATACTCATTTGAACTGGGGGGGGGGGGGGGGGGGTTATAGAATTGAAGTGGTGGTAAAGGAGAAACCAAAAGTGAAAACAAGACAGAGAACCTTATTTTAAATAAGGGAAATAAACAACTACCTTGCCCAGTATTTAAGAAACATATCAGGCCCACTTATGGAGGTCAAGGTCATTGGTCTAATGCACAAAAAAGCATAATTTGACAGCTGCTGATTGGATGGTGTCATGTAAACACTCTAAAAAATATGAACAGCAAAAACAATGATGGCTACTCATGCAGGGACATATCTGATCTGTCAGATCAATAGAAAGGGTAAAAAAATCATAAAACATAAACTGGAGATTAATTTAAAAATTCTTGATTGCTATATTAGGGTGTGACTTTATATGAAACTTTTTAAAGTATAACATTTTAAGAAAATGACTAAAAAAAAAAAACAGGTGGCCACAGGTGGGTGGTACATATTGTAGTAAAGTCAGACTGGTCATTATCTGTGGTTACATTGGAATGCATGTACAATGCACTTCAGTCATTTTGAAATGTGAATCTTATCCTTGATGGTATCATTTTTATTGGTACTTGTATGATCAGTTATTGCCACTGGTATTGTGATGGACCCCAACTGGCTCACAGCCAAGGTATTCTGGTCCTGGTAGTCTCTGTTGGATAACAATGGTAAGCATTCACTGAAGATGATTTCAGTGATCCGCTAAGTGTGTGACACTGATACGCATCTCTTTTATTACATTACACAATGTCCCCTCAAGGCCTGGGTCTCTATTCTTATCATAGGTATTTGAGCTATAGTTGGTGAACAGACTTTTCATTGCCACTTGATGTCTTTACCACAGACATAAGACTCTTGACTTATGAGGATGGTTTTGTTTATTGACACGTGATCATGATATGTAAACAGTTTGTGAAGCAGAAGAGATTCATTCTAAATCTGGAACCTGCAGGCTACAGGTATTATATTTAAATATATATAATTTAAATTTATTTAATCTCTTTTATAACTTAATTGTTTTAGTTATGTAATTGAATGAATTATCTTCTGATTTTGTTAGCAGAAATGTTTCTTTTACGGAAATAAAAGGCCAATTAGCTCAAGCAGATCAGGCACTTACAAAGTATATACACAGGAAGTTCTTTGAGCAAGAAAAAATATATATATAAAAAAACAGGAAAAATGTGTAAGTTAATTTTCCTTCATTCAGAAATAAGGTATTTTTTAAATGAATCATTTTTTATAAGGGTATTTTGCATAATGATTTGAAATACTACGTAGATATTTTACCCTTTAAATGCCATTAATCAAACTTGTTTACCTGTTTTGTATAGTATCTTTCCTTGTTTGTCAAAAGAGATTTTTTTAAAGGGGGGTTAACTTAAATATCTGGACACTGGACATAGTTTTTAACCTGAAAAAAGTATTGCATGTTATATGTTATGGTAAAAAGTTATACTCAGCTCTCTCAATATAAATGTCATATGATTCAAACACAAATTCAAAAATTTGCAAAAGGTGACAGCAACGTGATTTTTTTCATGAAACAGACAAGTTGAATTTTGATTCATAGATGTAGATTCGCATTACTCCCATGTGCATGTAAACTCCAGTGACATCACTGATAATGAAATTGTTATAACCTGAAAATAATTGTATCCCCAGACAAAGTGGGGGGATACTATGTTTTCATACAGGTCCCGCCACCGCATATAAATCTTGTTGGCGCGATAACTCAAAAAATATTACACGGATCTTTACCAAACTTGGTATATGTATAGATATGGGTGAGAGGATAACGCCTAAATGAGGTCATGACCTTTACTAGGAGAGTGTCCTTGACCTTCAATAGGTCCAATTTTGGGGAAAATCACACAAATTCTTTAATATCTCAAGAAATCTTGCATGGATTGATCCTAAAATCAAGTTGATCGAAGATCATGGATAGGGTTGTCATGTTCCAGAAACTGGTTGCGCCTACTATCATTGTATCCCCAGACAAAGTTGGGGGATACTATGTTTTCATACCGGTCCTGCCGCCGCGGCGCATATAAATCTTGTTGGCGCGATAACTCAAAAAATATTTCACGGATCTTTACCAAACTTGGTATATGTATAGATATTGGTGAGAGGACGACGCCTATTGAAAATGAGGTCATGCCCTTGATTAGGAAAGTATCCTTGACCTTGAATTTGTCCAAATTTGGGGTAGGGTAGGGTTGTCTTGTTCCAGAAACTGGTGGCGCCACCTATTATTCTTTACTTTTTTTGTGCCGTTTAATACCCCAAAAATTGCTACTTGACAGTACTGTGAATGGGTAGGGTTGTCTTGTTCCAGAAACTGGTGGCGCCACCTATTATTCTTTACTTTTTTTGTGCCGTTTAATACCCCAAAAATTGCTACTTGACAGTACTGTGAGCATTATAAGGCAAAAACTAATGGACAGATTTCTTTTATATTATGCATATACATAGATATGGGTTATGGGATGATGTTTATTTAAATTGGGGTCATTACCTTTCCTATGAGAGTGGCCTTGACCTTGAATATTGCCATATATGGTAAAAAACACACAAAATCATTAATATCTCAATAAGGGATGAATGCATTGGTCCAAAAATCAAATTGACCGAAGATCTCAGATAGTAATGTCATGTACCGGAAACAGGTGGGGCCACTTGTTATTCTTTTACTTGTTTTCGTGCTGTTTAATACCCCCATCATTGCCACTTAACATTACTGTGAGCATTATAAGTCAAAAACTAATGGACAGATTTCTTTCATATTTACATATACATAGACATCGGTTATGTGATGATGTATATATAAATTTGGGTCATGACCTTTCCTATTAGAGTGGCCTTGACCTGGAATATTGCCATATATGGTGAAAATCACACAAAATCATTAATATCTCAATAAGGGATGCATTGATTGGTCCAAAAATCAACTTTACCGAAGATATTGGATACTGTTGTCATGTACCGGAAACTGATAGCGCCACCTGTTATCATTTTACTTGTTTTTGTGCTGTTTAATACCCCATCATTGCCACTTAACAGTACTGTGAGCATTATAAGTCAAAAACTAACTGACAGATTTCTTTTATATTATGCATATGCATAGACATGGGTTATGGGATGATGTATATTGAAATTGGGGTCATGACCTTTTCTATGAGAGTGACCTTTTCTATGAGTGTGGTCTGATATTAATTGTTGCTGAAGATGGGGGGCCTATTCTTAAAGGGGGGGGGGGGGAATTTATTGTCTGGGGATACTATGGTACCTGCGGTGCCAAGAAATATCTAGTTCTTTGCTTGTTTTTGTGCTGTTTAATACCCCATCATTGCCACTTAACATTACTGTGAGAGTTATAAGTCAAAAACTAATGGACAGATTTTTAGCTCAGCTGACTATAAGTCATCTGAGCTATAGTCGTGGTCCACTGTCCGTCGTCCGTCCGTCCGTCCATAGATGTGGCACGTTTTGAAACCGTAAGACCTAGGAATCCAAAATTCAGCATAATGTTAGATGTCCCCAAGATCTCCTACCAAGCTGAAAACTGGGTCTTTGCGACTTCGTTCCTTCGAGAAATAAAGGAAAAACCTCAATTTTTTATTAAAATCCTCTTTTCACACAATTCAGGACTGCCTAATATCAAAACCACTCATCTGTTTTTCCTCATATTTACCATAAATATTCCTCTATATAGTCCTATGTACATGCCAGAAATTAAGTCTGTAAAGTATAAATTCTTTAAGTTATGGGCCCAAACATAATGGACTTTGTAAAAAATCAGGAAAAATAATAACTCACTTAACATGAAAAATTTTGAAACAAGAGTCTTATTTTCTCAAGTATATAACTATGTTTAATTAAGATTCAATTGTTTACCCAAAATTAGATCTGAATTTTGTAAATTTTTTAAGTTATTAGCATAAAAAAAATCAGTATCTTAAATTTTGCCCAACTCTGACCATGGCACGTTTTTTTCCTGTAAGCACCATTGATTTAATTTTCACAGCATGTAAACATAAACATTTAGTTTGTCTAAATCTGAAATTTGAAAATAAAAGCTTGAAAATTAAGCTAGTTATTGATTTTTTTTTCTGTAGTCACTTGCAATGATTACAGATGCAGTGTCCCACTCCAGGTCACTGGAAGTCAGCTATGCCAGGGTCTTTGATTTGTTACAGTCACTGGGGGAGATCCCCTGCTGTGACAGGTGTACAGTTATTCTCATATCACCACCTCAATCATCCCCCCCCCCCCCCCCCCCGCAAACCCAACCCACCAAGTGTTATGGATTAAATTGTTTTTGTTTTCACTGTATCTCCTTAATTGTAATGCTGTTTCCACTCCGATATGCAAAAATTTTCCTTGAAAAAATAATTTAAGGTGTAATCCAGAAGATGCAGTGTTGTGTAATGTAGCATTTTTAAAGAAATCAATTTTCTTTTAAATGATTTTAACAAATATAATTGAACCCATCAGTATGCTTAAATTATTATAAAACATGAAGCACATTATGGATAAATAAAGACACAATTAAAAATTGTGAAATCTAAATCAAGTATTATTTTTAGATATTTATTGTTTTGCAGATTTAAAAGATATATTTTTGTGGTAAAAAATAAATAAACATTTGTATGCATGATGTGGTGTTATCTGACAAGATTGAGATTTATGATGATGCAATTGAGAATTATGAATCAACATTTATATTCAGATATATATGTTAAATTGGAAATGTATAGAAATATAAACTTAAATTAGAAAATAATTGATGTGATAAAAAAATGAGGATTTAATACAAACATTTGTTCATTATTTTCCTGCCTCAGCAGAATTTGAGATCAGGCTTTGTTTGCCCTGTTTTATGTTGTTAATTAGCTATATTTCAACTGTATACATTTCATAAAAAAATACATATATATTTAATAATATATATTATACAAAAAAATAGATTCAATTGAACAAATGTGTAAACTACTGAAATGTCATCAGTTAATCGAAAAACCAACTAATGATCATGGTAATAGTACAGATCATTTGTTCACAACTGCTCACATGCTTTAGTTTCAACATTAGGAAACACATGGTCAGGTCACAAAATATTTTTTGCAACAATTTCTTTGCTCATCAATACAAACCAATCTTATAAACCAACCATGGCCTTTATTACCTCTTCCGCTTACACTTTATCTCTGTTTGATATTATTTTAGATTTTTACCTTCAAGGTTAACGTCAGCTGAGCACAGTGACCCATAGGTCCCTTGTTTTATATTATGCATATACATAGATATGGGTTATGGGATGATGTTTATTTAAATTGGGGTCATGACCTTTCCTATGATAGTGGCCTTGACCTTGAATATTGCCATATATGGTGAAAATCACACAAAATCATTAATATCTCAATAAGGGATGCATGGATTGGTCCAAAAATCAACTTAACTGAAGATCTTGGATATTATTATCATGTACTGGAAACTGGTGGCGCCACCTGTTATTCTTTTACTTTTTTTTTGTGCCATTTAATACCCCATCATTGCCACTTAACAGTACTGTGAGCATTATAAGTCAAAAACTAATGGACAGATTTCTTTCATATTAAGCATAAACATAGACATTGGTTAGGGGATGATGTATATTGAATTTGGGGTCATTACCTTTTCTATAAGAGTGACCTTTTCTATGAGAGTGATCTGATATTAATTGTTGCTGAAGATGGGGGGCCTATTCTTAAAGGGGGGGATTAATTGTCTGGGGATACTATGGCACCTGCGGGGCCAAGAAGTATCTAGTTTTCTTTGTGGAAATAAAAAGTGTAAAATGCATAAAATGTCCTAACAGACCTGACAGTTATGGCCAGCTCAGCTTATTTCCTCCTGTACATAGTTGAGTGCGCCTGGAGGGTATGCGTTCATCTGTGTTTGTGTGTTTGTTGACACAGACATGAAGGGAACCTCATGAAATTTTCAGGCCATTTGGAAATGGTCCAATAAAAAATAAATTAGATTTTGATGTACATCCAGCACATGATCCAAATTCATGCAGTAATGTCATCAAGGAATATTCACAAAAGTAGAGTCACTTATTCATGAATAAACCTCAGAATATGAGCCAAATAAATGAATGCAACAATGGTTGGGAGCATGCAACAATAGGGCCCCCCCCCCACATGGTCGAGGCTTGCATTTCTTAGAATGGATATTTCTAGTTGATGAACATAAGATTACTGCACACCAAGTCATTGTTATCCCCACAGCAGCCATGATCACTTGTATTGCATCCCCAGACGGGAAGTTGGTAAAACTATGGTATTGTCATGGTCATGCAACCAGCACACAGAATCCATCTGAGCTTGATTGATATCTCAAAAAATATTCCATAGAACGTTTTCAAAATGTACATGTTGATAGTCATAGAGAAATGTTAATGGACAAAACCTGTCTTAAAACGAAGAGGCAATTGCCTTCACCAGGATAGTGACCTTGACCTTGAATGTCATTTTAAGAAACAAAACATTTACTAAAATATCTCAAGAAGGCTGGATGGATTTGTCTGAAAAGTTGGTTGATCAACTCTCTTCAATATCAAATCTAAAAAAAATATAATAATTCTGTAAACACAATATCTTTTGAAGAACTGCATAATCTTCCCTCAAATTTGATACACAAATTGTTTCAAATAAGTTCCCTTATTAGTAAAATAACTGTTGACCTTGTAAAGTGTCAATACTGTAGATCCCCATTTTATGGCTGCAGGTGTACTAATACTCATTTTATAGCCACATCCAGAGGTTTATGGCCCCTTTAAAGAGCTGCCATTAAGGTATACTGTGGAAGTGGTTAATTTTGCATGTCTGAATTTTTGCACTTTTTAGCGAACCTGTGAGCATATGCGATGGCGCAGCGTCGTCCGTCCGTCGTCAGCCGTCCTCCGTCCGCCGTCCGCAGTCCAGGGCTGGCTTTCCGCCGTCCAGGGCTGTAAGTCAAAAACTGTCGGAGCTAGCAGCTCCAAATTACATGTAAGAATTCGTCACGTATAAAACTTGGTGCCCTGGAGCTTATTATTGGGTATCTGCATTAAGTTAGATTTTATAGAGAAAAAGCTTAAAAAACTTTTAAAATCTTCTTCTCTGAAACTGTCCAGCCAAATTGTCCAATATTTCACAGAAATGATCTCTGGAACAATCTCTCTCAAGTTTGTTCGAATGGTTCCAGTTCGGAGATTTTTGGCCGAGTTACAGGAGGTTGAACTTAATCATCCGTCCAAAAAAGCACACTAAAATTAAAATCTCAGAAACGGCTAGAGCTATAATGACCAAATTTTATACCAATGTTTGTCACATATGTCATATCTGATTTTGAGGTATTGGTGGCACCACCTACATTGATGTGTTTTTTACAAGCAAAAATGTAATTTTAAACTCTTCTAGCTTATACACTGATTTATGATGAAACTGTTCAGCTGATTGGTTTAAACTTTACAAGAATTAGTCTATTGTAGGGTTCTGCCAGTTTTATAAGAATAGATTGGGTAAATACAGTTTTAAAAAAGCATTGTAGCCAATTGAAAAAGGCTTTCTGTATTTGAAAACAGATTTGACTTCATGCAGCCAAGTCAAGAGGTCACTCAGTACAAACAGATGGGGTCCAGACATCACCATGGCAACTGACCTGGCTGGGGGGGGGGTCTAGACAATGTGTCTAGACGTCTAGACACAGCGTCTAGACGTCTGGAGACAATGTTTAGATACAGAATTCCCAGATTATTGGAACTATATCTTTCAACTTTTTGAAAAAACTTGGTTTGCAACACACCAGGCTCTATTCCCCTTGCCACTTAATCCATGCCTCACTTTACCCGTCCCACTCTGATTTCTGCGGATACACATAGTGACTACCCATATTCTGGTTTTAAAATGTCCTAGTCCGAAACTTGCAGGTCAGAAATGTCAATTTTGCTGAAATCATAATGACTAAGGTAGGTATGCAGGACTTAGGAGGATCAATATTAAATTTCAAAAATAAACCTCCATTCATACTCCTAAACTTTGCACAGGTTCGCATTAGGCATGTTGGCCTTGTTTCATTTTTACAGCATGAGTGCAGTTTGAATTTTTCATGCAAATCAGTATGTAAAGGCCATTAATTTTATATCACATTATTCAAATATTAACACGCTAACATTCTGCATGCAGCCACATTGTTTAACATCTCAGTAAGTTGTTAAATTGCTCAACAACAACAACTTTGATAACAAACGGGAAGCAGCCCATTTTGTGTGAACAACAAACAGAGCAAAGTCCATTGTACTTCAAAGCTATTGCAAAGGGGGGGGGGGGGGGGCAGGGGGTTATAAAGTCTTCAAAGGCTACTTGTTTCACAGATGTTTCTACAATTCACTATAAGGGGGGTTTCAGCTGAGATATCACTTGCTACGAAATTTCTTGATGAGCAACATGACCACTCATCCTGGTTGAGAATGAAGGAACCTCAATTTAAGCGACTACAAATGGATGGATTACCAGACCCATGTGACTATGTTTAGGGTGAGAATGCTGCATTCTTCCAAGTGGTGAACAATAGCATTGAAATAATGCGTGTTCTTAATTATGCGCAAATCTGCAAAGTGTAAAAAATGAAATGAAGTGGCTAAACAGCAGGCAGGGAAAATTGACCTTGCTTGCACAGGCTAAACTGCCCGCATATGAATGCATGCTCTATTTCAGAGTTTCAGTGTGATACTCAATACTTTCCATTATTTGTTTGACAATATAATGCTGACTAACCAAATAAGATATTTTGCTGGTCTATATGTAAGAGTTACCATTTGGTGTGGATATTTCTTGCATCATCTCACAACATAATAGACTTAACAGCTTTAATTAGGTGTGGTGTAAGATTGTTTGATTACCTTTGACGAAGTAATGAGCTGATCCTTGGAGCATTTATTTGACATATTCTGAGTTGTTTGTTTTCAAACACTGATTATTTGTTTGCCCATAACCACACATTAATGATAAACAGTGGTATTCTTTATGCTTCACATTTGATTAACATTAAAATCAAATTATCTGTATTACCTTTTATATGACATTTCATGAATTGTTTGTGCTTTCACACATTACCCAATGTCTGCTCTTAAGCATATATAAGCAACTGATGTGTCAGTCAACTTCAGTTCAATTCCTTTAAATCTATATAAAACCACCCTGTAAATATCACAAAAATTGCAGTTTTAATACCTACTCAACATATATATTTTATATATACCAGCAAAATATATAATTTTGTAAGTCAGCACTATATTGTCAAAATTAGAAAGTAGAGTTTCACACTGAAAATGAGCATGCATTCATTTGCTGGCAGTTTAGCCTGCAAGGTCAATTCTCCTGCCGGCTGTTTAGCCTGTGGACTAAACTGCCGGCAGGGTGCCGGCTGTTTCGCCACTTCCAAAATGAAACCCTGCTAACAAAATCACTTCCACAGTATGTTGTAGAGGGAAGAGGGCCTACTGATATTTTAAAAGTAGGTTTAAGGGCTACTATGGCTTCTCTGATGAAAGAATTTATTTTATATTTTTACTGATGTCATCAACTGTTTTTACAGAAATGGATGCTTCTCGAGCGGCCCTGGTGATGCTGATGGTGGTGACAGTGGGGATCAACCTGACAAGTGGTTACACCATGGATTACGTGTACCACAATTTTACAGAATTAACCACGTACCTTCATCACGTAAACAACTCCTACCCGAACATCGCACATCTGTACAGCATTGGCAAATCAGTACAAGGTAATAAATGTATATGTTACCTCCATAGTATTAAATTCAAGGCTCTGAAGATGCATAATATCAAGATAAAATATGTTTCATATTGGGATTCTCTACATGATTTGGTCCTAGACATCAGATTCCAAGTCCTTGCTCTTATTTTTGTCTTGAGTTAAATCAAATTTTATGTATTTTATTGATTTTATTATGTCTCTCCTCTCATGGGGGAGCCATATAATGTTTGGTCTGTCTTTGTTGGCATCTGTGTAATTTCTTGTGAAAGTGATAAATTTTAACTATGGAATATTTTCCATGAGATTTGATATTTGAATTGTTTCTACCAATATCTCACAGGAGCTCTTGACCTGTGAACATCTGTGAAAAGTAAAATTCACCCCATTACTTTTTAAGTATTTAATATTTTTTCCTCAAATTTGGGGATGGAGGGGCCTATGTCGAGTGGAGTTGCAAAAATGGACTCATTGTAGTTTTGTGCTTGTCTACCAGTCAGATGCTGATTAACTTATTGATGATTAATATAATGTGCTCGGCTGCTGACTACTAATAAAGGCCATAGGTTGCTAGTTAAATGTCAGACTTCCTATTTGATGGGCACTTGTCTTGATACAGGACTTGTGAACAAAAGATAAAAAATGTGCCATATGTTAAACATTTAATATTGATACAGGTATATCTGTAAATTTATGTATATTGAAGTACTTTTGTTTAGTTTACATGTATAGTAAATGTAAACTGAACATTGCTTTTGGGTTCATTATGATGTAATTATATATTGACAGATCGTGATCTTTGGGTGATTGCTCTTGGAGAATCACCGCGGCAACATGTGAATCTGAGGCCAGAGGTCAAGTATGTTGGGAACATGCATGGGAATGAGGTAAATTGTAAAGTGAGAAAGACCACATTAACGTGCTTTATGTTGTGTAATACATCTCTGCAGTGTGTGACTGAATTCAATTATTGGATTTTTGATGAGACTCATAAGAAAAAATACTAAGTGAAAGACCCCTCAGATTTGCTGGAATGATATTAAGTCATTTTTGTAAACCCTTAACTGTGTATCACTGCTAAACTTTAATTTAGTGTAACTTCAAGTTTTGCGTGTTCACTAGCTGTAAATGGAATGATGGGATGTTGGTATGTGGGGAACATATTCTTTGCTGCATATATACATGGGAATATGTACATATTTGTGGCATTTAAAAAAAATTACAATGATGGCCCCCGTTAAGAGTTGATTATCTGAATACTGTTTATCCGAAAATTGTTTATCTGAAATTGAAAACTTGGAACCAAAACTGTGATTGTTTATCTGTAATCCAAAAAATCAATCAAATCTATAAAAAAAATTGTAATGAAAGATGCCCAATTCAGAGCAAATATGCAGAGATTTAGAGGATATTAATACTGATATCCTAGATTAAATTTGATATCTTTATTAAATTGATGGAAAACATAACAAATATAATGTTGAAAAAGTGTACCTGTGATTTTGTTAATTACCTTGTCCATGTCAGTTTCTGTTAAACCTGGCACTTTGTGTCAGGTTGGCAATAGTTGTTTATTATTATTCAGTCTCATGGAAAACTGTTTATCTGAATGATCGTTTATCTGAACAAAACCTTGTCCAAAGAGCTGTTGAGATAAACATTGCTCCACTGTATTATTATTTAATTAACTTACTGCACCCTTGTGGGTACCCTAATGACAATGAAACCTCAGTGTGAACACCATAAATGTGAGTAATGACCTGTTTTTGTATGTCAGGTTATAAGCCGTGAGATCCTGATACATTTGATTGAGTACCTTGTCACCAACTACTCAACTAATGACACTGTGAGGAACCTGATGTCAAGCATGCGTATACACATCATGGTGACCATGAATCCTGATGGCTTCGAGTACGCCATGGAGAATGGACAAGTTGGTAGGTGCACTGGATCAACAGGAAGGTGAGAAAAACCTTAAGTATCCGTTATTATGCAAAATGAATTAATTGCACTGCTGCACAGCAGTGGAATTATACATTTAAAGTGTTATTTATAATTTAAAAATAGAAATAAAATTTAAACAATTTTTTTGCTGTATTGATTTGCAAAATAAATTGACTGAGAAACTAACCTTCTGTTGGTTAACCACTGTTGTACTATGTAAATCGATAAATAAAACAGGCAGGTTGTTAAAACATGACTCATGGATCATGAAGCAAGGTTTGCATTGAATTCTGGGAAGCTTTGTGCATCTCACATGATCTTGTATGCAAATTAGGGTGGTAGAATCTTTCTATCTCAAAGCCATCCTCCACCATCATTGTATCAGTATTTATAAATTGTTGGTTCTGACCAAATTTTATTTTCATCACTGGTTTAAATTCTTTGGCTCAACTATAAGATGAATTGTTCTGTTTATTTTGTCACTATAGCAGCAGTTTTAGCACCTATAAATGGAAGAACTAATTATCTTCATTTTCCACAGTGCATCACCATGCAGTTACAAACATGAAAAATTATCAAATAAACCATAGTACTCCATAAGCCTATTTTCTTTCTGACAACACACATCATGTATAAAAAAGACTGTTATCAGGGATTGTATCGGTAGATCTCCCTGTGTTGTTGTTGAATTTCAGCCATGGAAATGAAACATAGCAAAATAACTGTAAATACAAAAAAAGTGAAGATTGAACATGGTGAATATTAAGTGAACCACAGTTATTTGAATTTCTTGTCGTAGTAATTTGAATTTCTTGTCATAAGTAGATAAGAACATTTTACTGGTAGAAAGTTGGCCATTTTCTTAATACTAAAGTTTTCTGTGTCACAGGATGAATGCCAATGGTGTCAATCTGAATCGTAATTTCCCGGACCAGTTCTTTGACACAGGGGAACAACGACAACCTGAGACACGGGCAGTGATGGACTGGTTTAATACAGAGCAGTTTGTTTTGTCAGCAAACCTTCACGGAGGGGCCCTCGTGGCAAATTACCCATTTGACAGCTATCCTGGCAGTAAGTAAACTGTATGACATAATTTAAGGTGATCACTGAAAGTCTGATGCACCGATAAATCACAACAAAAGATCAGATATATGAGTATCATCAGATGTCTGTGTATTGATACAATTATGATATTTATTGGATGACTAAGGAATTAGGATATCAGATGTTTGATATTAGGCCTGCCTCCAACTGACCACTTTGCCATGATGCAAATTTAAAATCACAAAGAATCTGCGAATGATCACCGATTATAACTGCAAGTGAATTGGCAGTGGGCAGGCTTTGTGATGCGATTTGCAGGGTGTCTGCCATCCGAAAATTTGAGATTTCTTGCAACCGTAGCAATCATGAGCATTGTATGGCCCATAATTTTGATGTGATTTGCAACTTGCGACTGAACATCAACCAATTGGTTGTAAGAGATTTGATGATGTGACAGGGTTTGCGACCAGTTGCTGACTCAGTTCATAGCTAGAAAAATGATATCACATTTACTTTTTAGAGATCTTCATTTGGTCACCAGACAAGTAAGATGACAGTAAATGGATTGCTCTTGTCTGACAAATGTGTTCCTCCCCCAACAAAACAGGAACAATAAAGTTCAAACATGTGAAACCCTAAAGCTACAAGGCTGATCTGATGGATTAAGGCTGATGTTACTGTGATAGTGTCAGAAATTACTTCTCGCATGCTAAATATCCTGTGTGGACTGCACATGGGCCACATGAAAACTAGGAATGGTACACAGGTTTGCTCAGTTACAGACTGATGTCCACTTGCAACTTTTAGATGTATTATATATCATGACAAATGATTCTTTGTATCTTAAAACTAATTGCCTGGTTACATCACAAACAGGCTCAAGTTTGATATGTATGTTGCATAAATTCATGTCATTTTACATGAGCAATGCTTGTCATATACCAACTGTGGTGTCCGCGAAAAAAATGGAGGCAGTTCACCATAAAATCATCGACAGTCGAAAAAAATAAGGTTCATTTTAGAAATTATGCTTTCAAATGTTTTTTGGAGTCAACATATAAGATGGATCACCAAATTGGAATAAAGATGGTAGTACTGTGGCTTCTTGTTTATAAAGCACTTCTTATTGATGTATTATACTAGGTCATGAAAGTAATCTTGCGAAACCCAGTATAACACCCGATGATGATGTGTTCAAACACCTGGCAAGAGTGTATTCATATAACCATGGGACCATGAGTCAAGGTGCAGCGTGCCCCGGTGACAGTTCGGGTTTCTCAGAGGGAATCACCAATGGAGCCGAGTGGTACCCTCTCACAGGTCAGTGACAAATAAAGCACACAAAGGTCAATAATTTCCACTAAAGATCAGAATCATTCTCTAATAAACTAATTTCTCTTTATGATATAATGTTTAATGCATTATTTAGTATTAAACTTACCATACTTTTCGTTGTATGAAAAAGTTTTGTCTATGGGAGCAGGTAGTGCTGCCTGGAGAATGAATATGAAAGACAGGGTTTTCACTTTTATGGCAGGTATTCCATGTTTGTGCCGAGCAAGCTGCAAAATAGTAAAATCCGTAGTGCCAGTTGTCACGTATGTCCATTTTCAATTTATGTTAACATCAAAAGTAACACATTTTGCAACATCTTATTCCCCTTTCATATACAGTGAAACCTCAGAATTATAACCAATAACGGGACCTATATAAAGTGTTTGCAATTTCGAGGTGGTCGTCCGAGCAAGGTCTGATGTAACAAGCTTAAAAGAATTGGACTGTGAAAATGTGGTCTTTATTTTGAGGTGGTTGCCAAACCAAGGTGGTTGTAAGGCCAGATTTTCCAGTAATTTTGATAAAATTTTTTCTGCTAACTCTAAAGTCTTACACTTGGTCACTCTGGTCTAAGGCCTATGATCAATTTTACCTTGAAACACCTAATTTTTTTTCAGCCCTTTAGGATTGGCCTGCAGGCACTGGATCAATGATCTCACAGAATATATAGAGACAAATTGATCAGATTAAACAATACTGGGGGCTCAGACTGTAGCTCCTCACTTAACCACCATTGTCAAATATCAAGCTTATGTAAGCATCACATACAGCAACATTACACAAAAAGCTGCACATTTTGACATTGATTTATGTTTGTTATGGTCTTTAAGATAATTTGATATAATTTTCTGGCAGAAATTTACACTTTTTTCGTAAAATCTAGATTTCCTATCATTGTGTTGAATGTTGCTCATCAGACATGTTGCTGTGACAGGAGGCATGCAGGATTTTAATTATGTGCAGCATGGATGTATGGAGCTGACACTAGAGGTCGCCTGTTGCAAGTTTCCACCTCCTTCAGATCTGGAGAATGAGTGGAATTTAAACAAGGAAGCTCTCATAGCCTACCTCCAGCAGGTACATGTTGGTAAGTAAGCTGATTGTGGCCAACCTGTCATGTTTAAAAGAAATATGCACTCTTAGAATGCAAGCCTCCACCATCTTTGGGGTCCATACTGTCCTGTTAAAAAGAAAAATTATGAAGTGGAATACCCAGGTAACCCTGAACTTTTGTAAGTGGGTAGAATGTGTTACAACTGACTGTTATGAGTAGTAACCAAGTTTCCCAGTTTCAGGAAATAGAAAACAAATTTATTTATGCCCAAGTTGGTGCAAGAATATTATATTGTAAGACCTGGGTTAGAGCCTTGTATGTGAGAGATAAAGTACCGGTACTCATAATATGTATTTCTTGTGTATATTAAAATTGACCACAGTCAGTATACTGTTTAAATTTTCCAACTTCAGTGGATCCTAGCTTGAGGGACCCATGATCAAATGGCCATCTAATGTTAAGGACTGTTTTTTTCCCATGCATGGATATTTTTACAGATAACAATGTACCTTGATCAAGTGACCACCTGCCATACACAACTACATACTGTCAAATTTAGGTCAAAATTCACCATTTCTACAGCTTTGTAAGACCACTTCCTAAACAAACTAACCAATACATACATGTAATCAAGTGACAATAGGATGATAATGGCATTAGGTGTGTGGTGTTCACAATAGGCAGTAGATGGCGTTGTTGCCACTCAGTATGAATTGCATGGCAGCATTGTTTCCATGGACAAATGACAGTGACAAATCAAATGACATTAGTTTTAATGTAAAACTTTGTATGAGGAAAAATATTGATGTTTAATATATTAATAAAATAACAAACTTAATTTCAAAATTGAATGTTGCATAATAGAAATATAACACTAATGTATTAAATAATTATACTCAAATGTTCTCTTAGACAATTGGTCACATTTCTGACTCTTGAAACTGTAACAAGATGTAAATGGTAACCAGTTTTCACGTCTTTTGATTAAATGAACACCTGCAATTATCACAGATTCTTTGACAGAAAGGGTGGTCTCTCAAAGCAGGGACCACTGTAATTTATACAAACATCAGCTGTCTGATCAAAGACTATGAGTACTTCATGATGTGTATGATCCATATGTCTGATTGACAGGTGTGAAGGGTATCGTAAAAGATGAGAATGATAATCCAGTAGGGGGAGCCAATGTCATCGTGGATGATCGCAAGTTTGTTGTCACAACTACAAGCGAAGGTGAATACTGGAGACTCCTCCTGCCAGGGAACTACACACTCAGGGTATGATAACTTTAGTCATGTTACGTGTTGGGTATGCTGACTTTAGCCACGTTACCTGTAAAATGTCTATAATTGGGCATTTAATTCTATTTTTATTATATGCTAGTCTATGAAGAGATGTATTATTGAATACCAACAGTCCATCCATCAGTCTGTCTGTCTTTTAACTTTTAAGTGTCGCCACGATAACTAACCAGGGTTTGATGGTTTTTCACTTAGTGTAATCAATTTATGGACCGATGTGTGTCTGTTTATTACATGTTTTGGCTTAAGATATTTTGTTTCACTCAATACAATGCTTTGATTGAAATTTGATGACAGAACTGTACATTGGGAATGAACTGTGTGCGGTCCAAATCATACAGGTCTATATTGTTGATTGCATGATTTGTTTGTCAAAAATAAGAATTATCCAGAAGATAAAACAATTTCACAGTTTGTTGTAATGATTCATGTTCATGGTTAATTGTTATTAAATGTAGAGGAGAGGTCCTTTAAAATAAGGACTAGCGTGATATATCAGCACAGCTGTTCATGCAAGAGGATGGATATGATTGTAGCACCAGTTTCGCCCTCTGACATTTTCAATAACACCTCATGGCCTTCAAGTACGCTGTCACTTAACATAAACCAGACCAATCTAAAGTATATATTTTAGTATACTTTCAAACAAAACCTACCATGTGCAAGAAAAATTTATTTCGGCATATTGGTAAATCACTCTGCATGTTTGTTGAATTTCTGACCACATGAATACTAGCATGGTTCACACTAGTTACCGGACAATCGTCAACCTGTACACGATACAGGAGATGAATCAGATGATCCTCAGTTTCTACATGATACAATGTTGATTCATTACCACAGAGACAGTTGTATAGCTAATATAGTTGTTGATGGCCTTGAAAGTGTCTTACCAAAATATGAAAACCTCAGATCAGTTGATCTAATTCAATTTTCACAAACTAGGGCAGCAAACCACAAAGTTCTTTTATTATTCTCAACTTGGTCTGACAGAAAATATGTTGAAAGTTAGTATGCATTTATTCAAATCAAATACATTTGAAACATGCTGTTTAGATATCCTTGGCTTGACTTCCATGATATCAGTTCAAACTTCTCCACAGTAAATATACTGGCAGAATCAAGTATTTCCCTTGATCCAGTCCAGGTTATTAGTTCATTTTAATGACATAAACCCAGGATGATCTCCTTGTTTCCTGTTTCAGGTATCAAAATCTGGCTTCAAAACTTCACATTTCAAGGTACAGATCCGTCCTGGGGAGGCATTGGTTCAGACTATCCAGCTGACCCCGGGAGAGGACGAGTACTCAGCAGGCAGCAGCCTTCAGCCAGCAGTACTCACTGCAGCAGCCATGCTACTGTTACATCATCTACATGCTGCTTAATATACAGCAAATAGAACATCGTCAACATGCTTATACACAAGTGTTAAGTTTTTATTTGTATCTAATTAAAGTAAAATTTTGGAATGAGGAATTTATGTCATTAAACTTTTGGGTTTATTTTGGTTATATCTGAAAAGAAAAACCTGGAAATTGGAACAACCATTGGGACCCAAATAAAGTGGTTGGACTTTCAAGGTGGTCGTCTAAGTGAGATCTTATATATGGAGCAAATAAGAATTTGGACCAATAAAAGGTGGTTGCAGTTTGAGATGGTCACTAAAACGAGATGGTCCTTAGCCTAGGTTTTTCTGTACAAGTTACTCATTAGGGGATCATTTCATATAAAGTTAGACTGGTGAA
This sequence comes from Sipunculus nudus, assembly GCA_026874595.1. Classification (NCBI taxonomy): domain Eukaryota; kingdom Metazoa; phylum Annelida; class Sipuncula; order Golfingiida; family Sipunculidae; genus Sipunculus; species Sipunculus nudus. Next base: position 54,186,453 of record CM049312.1, read on the forward strand.
TGTTTCCGAAAAAATGAGCCCCTTAACTGTGTCACAGGGTCAATCAGGCATGTGGAAACAGGTTTGCTTGAAACATTAATAAGGACACCCAAGAAAGCTGAGCACTATTAAATTCAAAGAAACTCTTTCTAATTACAATACAGGTAACATCTCACTCAGTGTCAGTAGTTACCACAGGGAAGAGCCTTAGAACTAAAAATAAAATATGCAATACGTTTGATAAAATCTAGAACTAAAAATAAAATATGCAATACGTTTGATAAAATCTAGAACTAAAAATAAAATATGCAATACGTTTGATAAAATAGAACTAAAAATAAAATATGCAATATGTTTGATAAAATGTAGCCTAAAGATGGATGTCACTCTCAGGTTCTTCTTAGTGGCTCTTTGATAATCCCATAGATACTATCACAGGTATAGGGCTTGAAAAAATCTGTACATTACAGGGCTCGACTTTAACAGTTAACCGCTTGCCCGGGGCAAGGTGAAGTTTCAGAAAATAGTGGAAAGGTAACTAGAAGTCTTATTCTACTTGCCTGACAGGGCAAGTGGGTTCAACACACTCTTTTACCCAAGTAAAGGCTTGAAAAAGGAATTTTGTGATGAATACAATCAGTAATATTTGTAGGGCAAGTAAAATTTCATGAAAGGTAAGAAAAGCTAGATGTTACTTGTCCCACTTTCAAAAGTTAATGTTGAGCCCTGCATTAGATATTGTGGTTTGTTTCATTTGGCCTATTATTATATATTAATTTATTTTCTTGTTCTGTTGTCCAGTGAATCAGTAATAACTTAATGACAGATCAATAAAATGACTGAAATGGAAATGTCTCTTAGAGATAAAAGCAAGGGAGCTTTCATAAGGTATTGAAGGTAGAGAGTGAAATGAATATTTTCAGGGACGCGAAAAGGTTTTATATGCTCTAGTCTATTTTGTTTTCAGATAAAAAATATGAGATTAACTTTATCTGATTCTGCTTTCTTTTATTAATCAATATGTTTAATATACATTCTTGTAGATCAGGTTATATATTTACTTATGTGTATATTACATCTTGAATTTTTATTATTTACAGAATGTATACATTCCTGTAGAATCAGTGTTTCTCTAATAATTTCTGTATAGATAAGTCACATATTGGCTTTTGTGATGTACCATTTAAGCTTAAAACCGATGTGTGAGTAAATGCATGAAAACCCTTTGATTTATGTAATTGTGCAGAAACCCAGTTGTCCATTAGCATAGTAGTGCAAACGTTTGTGAAAATAGCAACATGAATGATTTTCATGCAAATGGTTTCCTGAACCAAGGGTAAAATCACCTCAGTCAAGCTTTGTATTTGGGGCCAACAAATCTGTGTGCTCACTGCATTTCTAGGAACTTCTAACAGCTGACACATATATGCACACATGGGTTTTTAGCAATTTTTTCATGCATTTACACACACACACACACACACACACACACATATATATATATATACAGTAGAACCTCTAAATTACAAACACTGATGGGACCAGACATTTTGCCTGCAATAGAATGGTGTCCTTAGTAGGGAGGTTCTAGATTTTGGAACCTACTTTCAAGGGACTGCCCGTAAGTGGCCATAGAGGTGCCCTCAGTACAGAGGTGCCCGTAAGGAGAGGTCCAACTGTATATATATATATATTAAATGGTCTTAAGCTTTGTAGATGTATCAGAAAGTTCCATGTGCATTTGATTAATTTATAGCAAAATTATTTGAGGATGTTGATCTGTAATTTATTGTTTTATTTATATGATTGCGAATGTATGAGATTATTGTTTAGTAACATTTACTGCATTTACAATTACTAGAGTCAAAGTAAAACCACAGGTTAGGTATTTAATATCAGGATATTGATATCATCAACAGATGTACTGTAAAAGAAAAATGTAGATGTCTTCTTACTTTTGTAGTGAATAAATTGAGATACACTCTCTTCCTGTTGTTAATTAAATTATCAACAAACTTTGCATGCAGAAATTTGAATGCTGACTTTTCCAGTGATTCAGATTGAATTGAATGTTAGTGAGGTAGACCTGATTTCATTACCAAGGAGGACTACCCTGAAGTCCCAATCTGGTTGTACAGTGTCAAAAATGGGCTGCCCAACACAAGGGGGCATGAAAATGTTGACAACACATTGAATAGCTAGGTAGATTGCTCCACTTTGAATAGAAAGGTGGACTGTCCCACATTGAATACCGTTGTGGACTGCCTGACATTTAGAATAGCAAGGTGGACTGTCCCACATTTAACAGCAAGGTGGACTGTCTCAAATTTAATAGCAAGGTGGACTGTCTCAAATTTAATAGCAAGGTGGACTGTCTCAAATTTAACAGCAAGGTGGACTGTCCCACATTTAACAGCAAGGTGGACTGTCTCAAATTTAATAGCAAGGTGGACTGTCTCAAATTTAATAGCAAGGTGGACTGTCCCACATTTAATAGCAAGGTGGACTGTCCCACATTTAATAGCAAGGTGGACTGTCCCACATATAAAAGCAAGGTGGACTGTCTCAAATTTAATAGCAAGGTGGACTGTCCTACATTTAATAGCAAGGTGGAATGCCTGACATTTAGAATAGCAAGGTGGACTGTCCCACATATAATAGCAAGGTGGACTGTCTCAAATTTAATAGCAAGGTTGACTGTCCCACCAAATAGCAAGGTGGAATGCCTGACATTTGATTGCAATGTGGACTGTCCTACATTTAAGAGCAAGGTGGACTGCCTACATTTAATAGCAAGGTGGACTGTCCCACATTTAATAGCAAGGTGGACTGTCTCAAATTTAATAGCAAGGTGGACTGTCCCACATTTAATAGCAAGGTGGACTGTCCCACATATAATAGCAAGGTGGACTGTCTCAAATTTAATAGCAAGGTGAACTGTCCAACATTTAATAGCAAGGTGGACTGTCCAACATTTAATAGCAAGGTGGAATGCCTGACATTTAGAACAGCAAGGTGGACTCTCTCAAATTTAATAGCAAGGTTGACTCTCCCACCAAATAGCAAGATGGAATGCCTGACATTTAGAATAGCAAGGTGGACTGTCCCACATTTAAGAGCAAGACGGACTGCCTACATTTAATAGCAAGGTGGACTGTCCCACATATAATAGCAAGGTGGACTGTCTCAAGTTTAATAGCAAGGTGGACTGTCTCAAATTTAATAGCAAGGTGGACTGTCCCACATTTAATAGCAAGGTGGACTGTCCCACATATAATAGCAAGGTGGACTGTCTCAAATTTAATAGCAAGGTGGACTGTCTACATTTAATAGCAAGGTGGAATGCCTGACATTTAGAATAGCAAGGTGGACTGTCCCACATATAATAGCAAGGTGGACTGTCTCAAATTTAATAGCAAGGTTGACTGTCCCACCAAATAGCAAGGTGGAATGCCTGACATTTGATTGCAATGTGGACTGTCCTACATTTAACAGCAAGGTGGACTGTCCCACATATAATAGCAAGGTGGACTGTCTCAAATTAAATAGCAAGGTGGACTGTCCCACATTTAATAGCAAGGTGGACTGTCCAACATTTAATAGCAAGGTGGACTGTCCCACATATAATAGAAAGGTGGACTGTCCCACATATAATAGCAAAGTGGACTGTCTCAAATTAAATAGCAAGGTGGACTGTCCAACATTTAATAGCAAGGTGGAATGCCTGACATTTAGAACAGCAAGGTGGACTCTCTCAAATTTTATAGCAAGGTTGACTCTCCCACCAAATAGCAAGATGGAATGCCTGACATTTAGAATAGCAAGGTGGGCTGTCCCACATTTAAGAGCAAGACGGACTGCCTACATTTAATAGCAAGGTGGACTGTCCCACATATAATAGCAAGGTGGACTGTCTCAAGTTTAATAGCAAGGTTGACTGTCTCAAATTTAACAGCAAGGTGGACTGTCCCACATTTAATAGCAAGGTGGAATGCCTGACATTTAGAATAGCAAGGTGGACTGTCTCACATTCAACAGCAAGGTGGACTGTCTACATTTAATAGCAAGGTGGAATGACTGACATTTAGAATAGCAAGGTGGACTGTCCCATATTTAACAGCAAGGTGGACTGTCTCAAATTTAATAGCAAGGTGGACTGTCCAACATTTAATAGCAAGGTGGAATGCCTGACATTTAGAACAGCAAGGTTGACTGTCTCAAATTTAATAGCAAGGTGGACTGTCCAACATTTAATAGCAAGGTTGACTCTCCCACCAAATAGCAAGATGGAATGCCTGACATTTAGAATAGCAAGGTGGACTGTCCCACATTTAAGAGCAAGACGGACTGCCTACATTTAATAGCAAGGTGGACTGTCTCAAATTTAATAGCAAGGTGGACTGTCCAACATTTAAAAGCAAGGTGGAATGCCTGACATTTAGAACAGCAAGGTGGACTGTCTCAAATTAATAGCAAGGTGGACTGTCTCAAATTAATAGCAAGGTTGACTCTCCCACCAAATAGCAAGATGTAATGCCTGACATTTAGAATAGCAAGGTGGACTGTCCCATATTTAACAGCAAGGTGGACTGTCTCAAATTTAATAGCAAGGTCGACTGTCCCACATTTAATAGCAAGGTTGAATGCCCAACATTGAAAAGCAAGGTGGTTTACTCAACACTGAATAGCAAGGTTGACTGCCCCACATGTAATAGCAAGGGGGACTGTCCCACATAGGGGAGATAAAGTTGATGGTTAAGACGTTATCAGCAACACACTTAAAATTACAAGTGTTAAAAGGAATAGAAACCTCTGCAACACCCACCAAATAGCAAGCACACAAACCGACAGATTCATTCGATAACAAGGCAAGACTTTGACCCCCGTCATCAGTTTGATAGGACCGGGAATTGTGATGTTCCACATATTCAGTACCAAAGTGAACTTCCTGCAAGTGGGGGTTAAGGTGTCAACAGAAATACACTCCTGACAAAGGGGGGGGGGGGGGGGGGAGGAGGGGGGGGACAGTGTTTGGTCTGACTGTTGTCCTTTGGCCTCTGTGTCATATCTTGTGAACATTATAACTTTTAAACCAATTGGTATATTTTCATGAAGTTTAAAAAATAAATTGTTTCTACCAATATCTTTGACGAGTTCGAAAACCAGTGACCTTGACCTTCATGATATAGGTCAATGGGCCAAAAACATTTTTTTGTGAACCCCATAACTTTTGAAGTATCACATATTTTTTCATCAAATTGTTTCAACCAAGTTCTTTGAAGAGTTTGAAAATTTGTAACCTTGATCTGGATCTTCAAGGTCAAATCAAATGGTAACAGCTCTATTCTAGTAATTCCCCCCCCCCCCTCGGGTCCAGAAGGTGAGGTGATAAGCAGTTTAAGTTTGTAATGTATAATGAGTAGAAGACAAACAACTGACAAAGTTTTATGAAAATGTCTGTGCTTTATTACATATGTACAGGATAAAACATGGGTGCACACATTTTAAATTGATGTATTTATATTATTGCACATGAAAGGTCAAATGATAGCTAGAAGTGATCCAACATTTGAAAACAAGGCTGTGAACAGTCACATTGTACCTGTATCAGTTTAAACAGGCAGCACACACATCTGGGACTGAATGCTCACATTCACTCCTCCAGTCCATACTTGGTTACTGTACAGAGCAATTCAATCCAGTCTCAACAGTTATACAATATATTAGTGTGCCAGAACCACACTGATAATTAATTGGATTTAAATAAAATCATAAATCCTGCTTTACATTGAAGCAGGGATAAATGCCTATCCATTCATCCAATATTTAAGTAATATACAAAACTGGTTTGTCCACCAGTCCTTGAAAACTCTTTTTAACTTCTAGACTTGTGACAATTTTTCATGCGCTTATTTTTCATTGGGGAAACTTAACCAGGTAATATACAGTAATATCCTGATAAAAACATGGGTGTAACTCAGTTTCTAAGAGTGAATAAAACCAGGCCAGCAGTGAAGCTGTCCCCCAGTGGCCCTCTAAAAAAGCTGCAACTCTTCCTCCCTCCAGTATGTGAAACGAGGCAATATTGCCATCCATATGAAGCCAATGGCTGAAAATCTGATTATAATGTCCTCCTAACATTATATTTAGTTCAGGGAAGTAATGTTATCACCTGAGTCTGTCAATAGGATGGCACAGAAACTACTGAACTGATTTTCATTACAATTTCTGAGGGGATCAGACTTGAACCAGCGAAATGCCCCATCAAATTTTAGTGGGGATATAGATAAAGGGTTACATGCAGTTTGAATGTTGTGCCTTGGTGCAGGCATGCCCTCCACTGAATGCCATCTAAGATTACCAATATACAGTGGAACCTGTCTCAAAGACCACCCGTCTATAAAGACCTTTCTGACCTGTCTCATGGGTGGTCTCCTAACACAGGTTTCACTGTATAGATGAAACGAGGCTTATGTCATATTACACACCGGAAGAATTCATGGCTAGTGTTGAAGGGTTCACTACGAATCCTATCTGATCAACTGCTAGCTTACAAGTTAACAGGCACACCCTGAAGATCACATTTAAAAAGTATAGGGTACAACATCTCAGAAATGTCCAGGAGCATCTACAAACATGGTTTCATGTTTTTTTCTTAATATTTTACTGTCTAACTGCTTTGGATCCATTGACATGTAAATATTCCAAAAGCCGAGAAGGGTTCTTAAGGTATTTTTGATACAGATTGATTTTATTTAGATTTTTAAAATATTTTAATACTTCATCTCTTATCTAGTTATTATTTATTCCACCATATCTTTACCAGCTACAGAATATTTCATACCATTATGCTAGGTTAGAGTCCAAAGACATTTTTTTAATTTGGGATGTTGATGCTCAAAATTATGTTTTTTAATTATAGAAAACATATTTATAGCACAGTTTAGCTGATATTAAGGAAACATGAAACAATGAGTAGAGACTCTTATGATAGTTCTGAGACCTTAATAGTGCAGAGCGGTATAGAGATATAGTGATAATGTATAAAACTAGTAATTTTTTTTTTGCTAAAAAAATAAAAAAAAATTTGGAAATCGCAAAGTTATACATATATAATAAAGTAGAGAATATTTTAAGCTTACAGAACATGTACATGTCATGTGGTCACAGAGCAACAGTTTAGCTGATATTTAGGAAACATGAAACAATGAGTAGAGACTCTTATGATAGTTCTGAGACCTTAATAATGCAGAGAGGTATTTCTAAACCCAAACCCAAGGGAACAGTAGCTACATTCAGGGACTGCCTGAGAATGATACAATAACTCCAGCATATTTCCCATGACTGACTATTGCCCCAAAGGTACAAATATATAAAATCATAAACCTGAAACCATGTGTGTTAGCTACACTGGTCTGTACACTTGGATATATTACCAGTCACATAAACTGATATTTTGATACGCTAAGGTGATGTCACATTACCCCAGTGCTCATGTAGTTCAAACAATACACAACAAACTTCATCAGAACTAATTTAACAGCCTTCTGTATTGCTGAAAACTGTATGTTACACTCAAATGAACCCCTGTATTTTCAGACAGCTATACAATATATTACAACTTGGTCCCTTCTGTATACCTTTTCATATACTCTCTCTATGCTCCTAGCTTCAAGTAAAACTGTCACCATGTGGTCACATTTTACATACATCTACAGTACATCCATGATAGTAGAACGTCAGGCTGATCAGCCGTATGTATAACCCTACCCTACCCCCAACTGAGTTGCTCATCCATGTATAGATGCCAGGGTACACAATCACAAAAAAACCCTTATTTGCTGTTGCTGACAGAATGCTCTTGGAGATTTTATGCAATCTTGTCAATCAGTTTTATGTCCAGGAAAAATACAACACAGAGTTAAATATAAAAGATAGAGGCAATCATATTAAACTTCCTTTATTTGCTGCAGCTTACAGAATGCTCCTTGAAATCTGAATGTCTTGGAGACATGCTCTTTGAGATTTTGTCAGTCAGTCTAGAGTCCAGGGAAATTGCAACACAAGATGTAAATATGAAAGATAGATATATCTTTCATAGCTAGTCAGTCTTGAATTTGAACTTTCTAACATCATTCACTAAGAACCAACCACCCGATTCTCTTTAAGACAAAACAGAGTGAGATTAGAATTTCAGTTATGTTAAAGCTTGCTGACACACACACACACACAGGATAATAACCAGGTGATTCTGGCTACAGATTCTTTATATCAACCACTGGCCATAAATTCAACTGTGGTGATTACATGAGACAAAAAAGTCTCTTGCCTTTCTTCTTCAGGTCAATGACCTGGATTCAGGCAAGATAAAGAGAAGTCTAGCCAGTTGCAAAATTGTAAATCTGTAGCTTCAGAGGTGTTAAAATATACCCTGCTCTCCAGGAATCCAGCCAGAGAGACCTGGGGTCATCACTAAAGCCCAGTTAATCTTAAGTCAGCTGAGCAAAAATAAACTGTCCATGAGACCAAGGCTTGTGTATTTCTGATATACATGTACAATGGAATTCCACAATTTCTGCATTTTTTTCTGCTCATCCTGACACCTTACAGTGGAACTTGTCAATTACGAAGCATAAGGATTTGAGTTTCCCTATTTGTGTGAATTCAAAGAGCTACAACACTACCACAGTGTCTATATATGTATATGGTATATGGGTCTACTGTATATTGTGTGTTACTGTGTTTGTGTTGATCAGTACATCAGACTGGTGTAAATACATCATTTTTAGTACAATCCTACTACACAACTGAAGTAGGAGGGGTTCAGTTTCAAACAAACTAGAAATATACTACACAGAGCCTGTTTTCACATACACTGTGGTGAGATTATGCCACCGCTGAATCAGCAGAAATGATCTTTTTTTTTAAATAAGTGTACTACACTCAAGTACACAGGTAAATGAAACACACCCTGGACCTTGGGGGACCAACCCCCCCACCCCACCCCCTGCCACTGATAGTTATAATTTACAAAGTTAAAAGTAACACAATATGCTTTGGGTCCCAAAATGCATGCTAACATACATTCATATCCTGACATTCTTGTGACCTCATTTTAATGGGTCAAGGTCAAAAAGGTGAAAGCCAAGACTATCCCACATCCTGGTGGGGTTTTGTTGTTATTTGATAAAATAAGACTCTTATCAACCTAGTCCACATAAAAATACCTGGCCGCATCCTTAACACCTTCTGGGCTTGTGTATGATAAATAAATTACTTGTATTGGCTTGCACAATGTATATGGCTTTCTCAGCATATATTACTGTACACACTCTAAGATATTATCTGTTGTGGAAAACAGGTAGACAGCAGTGACCCCTGGTGATTGTTCTTATAATTATCCATCATATCTGGATTATTAAACTATAGGTCTGCGACCACTGTGTTTGTTCTTCAATTCTTGCCTACTTGTGCTGTATTAAAATAGTAAAATTATTTACACATAAAATGATATTCTAAAAGCAGAGACATAAAAACAAGTAAAACAATGAATTGATACAATCACAGTCCAACAAGTTTAGGTCACAAAGATAAAATATCACGTGACCACCCCTTCCCCTATCCCCAACCCCCTTCAATACCATATTTGGAGGTGTCATGTGATTTGGAGGTGTCATGTGACATAATGACCCTGGTGTCATGTGACATGGCGATAATACACCTGATGCTGCCTGTTACAGTCTGTACATACCATATTCAGAAGGTTATATATAGTATACTTAACAGTTGTCCTGCATCATGACAACTTAAAAGTGTCATTATCATTTGTCCTTCACGAAGCTAAATCTGAATTGGGTGAAATACTGCTGGACTTGGATCATATTAAATTTATATCACATTATTTCAATATTGACCCAAGAAATATATACATGAATAAATATATGTAGATGAATTTAAGTCATGTTTGGGGCTACACCATTATTGATGGTTTGATATTTAACTTTGCTCCACAGCATTCATGTGACCTAATCTACAGTGTATCAATGTAAATTTAAACCAAATATGTAGAAGTAAATTCTGGACTGGATTTATAACTGTGCTTATAGCTGTCCCAAATGAGCTGCTTAAGGTAAGGAAAAAGGCCAAAACAGACTAACCCGCACGTCAAGCGTGCGCCACGCTACAAATTCAAAACACACTAACGCAGCTACAACGCGCACGACACGCGTCAGATTAGAAGGTATTAACAAGCACCGATTGCATTTTTTTTGTTTATCTTCGTAAAAATAGTAATTTCGATAATCAGCGTTGGATTACATGTATACAAATATATATCTTTTGTGACCTGTTCTAAATATGACAGAACTCAGTCACTATTCTGAACGATATCTATATATCTGTGTTGCTTTGTTTCATGTTTTCTATCCAGACACAAATGAATAATTATAGTTCAATGAATTATAACAAACTTTTCACCCGGAGTTTTATATAGAATTTGAGTGCTGGGGAGGGAAACCCTCTATTTAGTTATGTCATTATCAGGAATCCCCACGCGGCTAGCGCGCGTCAAGCGTAAAAAAATCGCTCTAGGAGTGATAGCTGGCGCTTGAAGCTTGACGCGCGCGTTAGTCTGTTTTGTTATTGACAAACAGAGTGGAGCGATTTTTCCAGATTTGACGCTTGACGCGTGACGCTTGTTGCACGCGTTGGTGTGTTTTGGGCTTAAAAAGAAAACTCAAAGCATTTCTGTATGAGGTTTGAAAATAATAAAATGAGGATTGAGAAGACACATTGTTTAGATATAAACCCTGCTGAACACAAACATGTCTGAAATCTCTGCTTTAAATTATTTCCTGCCAATCTGCTGATCTCATGGAAAGCTTAACTTTTTCAAACTTGACTGAATTGTTGGAAATGGCATAGAGCTGAGACAGAATGAATATGCTTGTATGTGTTAGTCCATATATCACTACCAAAACTCATCCACAAATGCCTGTCCACAATACAATATATCAACACTGTTTATCACAGATACCTTTACCAAGTACCTAATTTACAACATACAGTCCTTACACTCACAGCTGGAAACAGTAAATAAGTCACAAATTGTAAATATAATTATTCCATGGTGAATACAGATACAGCCACATGCAGTGTAAACTGCACAGTGTATATCAAGATACAGCCACACTGCAGCCATATGCAGTGTAAACTGCAGTGTATATCAAGATACAGCCACATGTAGTGTAAACTGCACATAGTATATCAAGATACAGCCACATGCAGTGTAAACTGCACGAAGTATGTCAAGGTACAGCCACATGCAGTGTAAACTGGACAGAAAATATCAAGATACAGCCACATATGCAGTGTTAACTGCACAGAGCACATTGCAACATACTGTGAACAGATAGTCACATACCATTATAACTTTAAAAACTCAGCAATCTGCTGCGTGTTATTTCAGCACTGACAAACAATAATTAAGAATATTTCTTGTTACCATGGACAAGGAAGCACAGAGCTCAGGAAAAACTGAAATTATCAAAATAAGAAGAATTTCCACCAAGGAGGGTGTGTTTTCACCTGTGTTTGCTGGTTTTCTGTCAGCCCTTTTACTTGAAGTACTCGCAACATATCTTTATAAAACTTAATACACTGGTCTTAACACAAGGGAGATCAAATGTAATTTGGGTGGTGATTGTTATCTGAAATGGATTATGTTATCCCCCTGTAGATTTTTTTCTTTCACTATTATCACCCACGTACTACCATGGTACACAACATATCGAAAGATCCACTGCTGGCTGGATTAGCAGCAGGACATGTATTCAATCTAGAATCAACCTAAAATCTTGGTTGAAACTGCCTGTTTCTGATAATCATTGTTTTACTTTATCTGACCAGGCTTTGAATATCAGCCTGGCAGTGTTGGGTCTGCTCCACTGAAGGTTGTTAGTTGATAAACTGCACACATAATGCAGAAAAACCTATGGGATAAATCCAGAAAATGTTGAATTACAAATCACAGACCTTGAGTACAATTTTGATCCTGTAAGCAAGCTACTGATAATGATAACTGACAACACAAAGTGTGAGAGTTAAATGCACAAAAAATTGCAGCTCTGATGTGCGGGAGAAGCTCTCTGTTTAGTAACCATTTTCAAGTGCTTCATACATCACTTACACTGTATACTTAAGTAAAAAGCATATGTCCACTGCCCCTTGCCATCTCCTCTATTTGTCTAATACTTCACTATATAAGAAATTGGTGCATATGTTTTCTGTGACTCAATGCATGGGGAACATTTTGTAACTTGTAATTCTGTAAATAACCTATAATCATCAAATGAAGTTGGCAAACTGCAGAATAAACAGATATAATTATAAATACAGTAACTCCTGGACTGATAAGATTAAATGTCATTTTACTGGGTTTCACTAAGTACTATTACCATAAATTCTCATCAACTAAGTATAATAGCTGACACAATAGCTTACTTCATATGACTTAACAGACACCTGACTTGCATCAGACCCATCTAATACACATCTGGAGTTGCTTTTGTCAAAATATCAGTATACATCAGTATCAATGAAAATACACTCTACATGAACCAGAAACTGAGAGACTTGGGCGCCTTATGACCTGCAAATGAATCAAAAACTTCAGCTGGCCTATTTTATATTTTTATAGAGTTTGAAGAGCCACATAATAACACTCGTGCCGTTGAAACTGGTTCCTCTACACAAGTGTATTGCTTTGTCAGTCGCTCAATCCCTCTTGGTAACCGGTATGAATATTCATTATACGTTTCAGAGAAAACTGTCCCTATCACATAAGAAAAGCAAGAGCCGAGATGACTGACATTCAGAGAACCAGGCCAGGAGGTTGTGTAAGGTTCTACATAGCATTATACCCAAAGGACCAAACAAACAACATTATCGCTCAATTTTACATCACCTAATTGAGGACTGCCATTAAACAGACCCTACTGTTACTCAATATTTCATTATATTATTCAGGACTTACTGTAACTCAGTATATATCCTCGGACATTTGATGACTGTGAACTGTTATTAAACAGACCTTATTCAATATTGTTACTCAAATTTATCTGAGCAAACTGAGAATTGACCTAAACCTGCTGAACTGTCACATGATGACAACATCATGACGTAATTACGCCATCAGAATATCTGACAATAACTGCCTTATCTGATTATCAGAACATGATATTTTTATATGATAGTCCCCAGAAACATTCTCGAGTTTTTGGGTAACTGTGATAAAGTACCAAAAAATACCCAATAAACTTACAGTTTAAAGCTGAAAACCTGTAATTAGAATATTTCAATGCCATACCAGGCATACTCATGTAAAATGTATTAAAATGTTTTGGCATCTCTTACAAGTTCTAAGTGTGATAGTGACTGGAGCCACAAGGTGGCAGTGTCGTAGCCTTCATAAATGGCTGTAGTGATTGATTGTGAACCAGACTGCCACGTGGAACACTTTATTAATCTATAATCTATCATATTTGTGATATTTTGTCACAGATACCCAGTAAACCAGTGTTAACTGTTTAGGTATTTTTTCATGACCGATCGACTGTGACCAACTTTTTTAATGTTCTCAAACTTTTAAGTGTCAATGCCTAAGGTTACCCAAAGGGTTTCACATAAACTTAGTCCTTAACATGCAGACCTTAAAATATGGAAACTAAATGGTCTTGTAAAAAAACCCTACTGACATGATTGTATATTTAAGTTCTGCCTGCATTTCTGTTGAACTTACATCAAACTATACTGGTGTAATATGGCATGAAGCTGCATCAGTACACAGGATATTCTGTATAACAGACTGTCTGACAGGCTGCGTTCCCTGTATAACAGGACTTCATCCCATGCTGTCTGAGCTGCTGGTGTTTCCCGTTTGGCATGGTGGGTACATGTTCCCGGTGGCGTGGTTAGAAGACAGATTCCGCACTACGAGAGATCTGTACAGGATGTGAAGGGCTCCTGGCTAATCGTTTCTTGGGGAGTTTTTCAAGTGTTTTCAGTAAACGACTAAAATCTGGCCGGTTACTAGGTTTGAAGGCCCAGCAAGACATCAAGAGATCCTGAAATGAAAAATCAAGTTTATTGTAAACAAAGCTGAACAAATCATAAATGAGAAGATACCTGTTCCAATGTATATGATGTAAGCTATGATACCACTACTGGACACAGACACTGTACTCAAGTCTGACAATTCTCTCATGAAATAAGAGTGACCTAGTAAGCACTTATCATATAAGACCTTAAGTAAAAGTAATATCAAGTTAAATTGGCAAGAACTGATCACTGGGATATTCACTTATGGGTTTTTATATCAAAAATATGTTTCAGGTTCACAAAATATCGAAATAAGTTGAGAGACCCAAGCAAGTAACTACTGGTGCCAAAGATTCATAAATGCGGATTACAATAATGGTTATGAATGTTCCCAGTTAACAGACCTACAGGCCACAGGCAAACCACCCTGCAAGTAAACATCCTTTTGATTACCTTCTTATGACAGTTTGACTGAAAAGGCAATATTTCTGATATTTAACCATATTTCATATAACCAGAAATGACTTAGACCCTGACCTTGACATCTTTAGAAGAATGGATGTTACTAAGGCTCTGCTTAATGCCTCGTCCAACCTGCCAAATGATCACTTCCGGCTGCGTCGCACGAAAAGGCCATTCACCAGTCAGAAGCTCATACCAAACCGTTCTGAAACAGAAACATCAACAGTAAAACATCATCCAAATTATACCCTGTACAACCTCCTAATTATGGACAACAGCCGTAAGGTTTCATCCATAACAGGTGTCCACACCACAGGTTTCAGACCGCCAAATCTTCATCCACGGGACTGCCTGCAGTGTCTGTAATTGAGAGGGGTCCAGAATAGAAGAGTGCCTGCAAGGAGGGGATCGTCTGTATCTACTGCAAATATTCAGCTAGACACTGTATACACATACATCATATATCATTTAAAATATTCAATTTCTAACAGAAAAATTATAGGCATAAATTTTGCCAATTGACAAATGAAGAATTTATTATAAATGATTATTAATTATGAAAAAATAAGGTTTTATGATAAATAACAAGGCTTAGTTACAGACACATTAGCAATGCAAAAAAATCAGCACACAAGATGTAGGATAACAAGGTCGTTATTAAATACAAGCCCATTCTGAGAGTGCAAAGCTCACACTGGTTCTGCAGGCATTTGTATTGATATTTAACAAAGGATGAAGCTTACCCAAAGGCATAAACATCTGTAGCTTCTGAGAACGGTAAGTCCATGTCTCGCATGTAGTTGCCCCACGGCTGTAATCTCCTCGTGATCTCAGGAGCCAGGTAACACAACCAACCTTTAGGAATTGACAAGCCTTCACGCTGCCTGTAGTAAAAAGGAAGTGGTGTTGTTAGCTCTTCATTAAGGAATACACCACTTGGGGGGGGGGGGGGGAGCGATTATGGAAAATATATTAAGTCTGTGTGCAAAGTACTGAAAAATGTACCTATAAATCTCTGATTTAAGTAATTTAAATTATTTTCTTGCTGACTGATGTTATTACCTCCACTAAAAGAAGTTTGGGGATGGGGGTACATAAATTTTTAAGGGTGGACCTGGATACATATTAAATAATATACTCCCACTTACTCTAGCTGGTTGTTGGTTTTACTGTTTAACATATACAACACGCCCAGCCTGTGTGCAGTGTACATACCTTAGTCCATGGCACATTTTGGTGACATTACATAGTCCAAAATCTGTGATGACAACACCACCTCGTTCTAAGAAGACATTTTTCGTCTTCAGATCCTTGTGGATTATCCCTTTGGCATGTAGGTAGCCCATACCCTGAAATGGTCAACAAGTCTGAACTAACATTCTTGGCACATATAAAGTACAGGTAGATTAAAGACGTCAGGGCTGGCTGGTAGGGGTAAAGTTAATACAGATTAACAGTAATGGATCACACAAAATATTGATATTTTCTTGACTTAAAGAGTTTGTCAAGTTTATTTGAATAAAACCACCAAGCAGCAATGTAGATGCAGTTGAGAAAGAGAAATAAAACTGCATTTTCTTGTGGAGGCCAATAAAAGCCCTATTCTAACACTGTCACTTAAACCATTTATATTATGTTTTTTTGTGATACTTTTCTACAAATCTGATTCTTTTCTTCAGTTTGTGATAAAAGTTGACAGAAGTTTTTCTTTATTATTTATATAATTACTTGTCAGAGCAATCAGTAAATGAACTGACAGACCAAAGAATAACTGGAATGACAAGATTTTGTCAGAGTCACCAGATCCTCTTACACCAGTCTATGTATCATCATATATTGTGAACTACTGTTATAACATACCTGTGCAATTTGGGATCCTACTATCACCATTTTGTTGAACTGGAATTTTTCGCCTCTAAGGTGAATATGTTTGTACAAAGTTTCTCCTTTACATAAACTGTTAAAAGAAAAGTGACACATGAATGAGATTATAAAGCAATAATGAGATAATTGAGGACTTCACATTAAAATGCCATGCTTGGCTATGATGAACAAACAGTCATAGTAATTGTGAATGTTAAAATAAACTAGACATGTCTGTCATCGTTGATGCTATGGTTTCCCCAAATCCTAGGCATCCTAATTAAAAGGACTAAAAAGGTAAAAGGCCCCACAAAACACAACAACCATCAAACAATCCATGGAGCTAAGCCACACTAATCTGGAAATATAATTTTCAATAAAATAAAAAGATGTGAGGCATTGCCACAAGTATTTTTCAACAATAAAAATATTAAAATCTGACTTGCTTTATTTCAAAACCATCCATTACATAAAAGAGCATAAATTGTCATGAATCCTCAGCACCCCTGATCTTCTGGCCTGGGGATACATTAATTTAAAATTATTATAATAATAATGATGAAATTAATAAACTACAAACAAATGTTTACAGGAATTATGCCATTCCTGAAATTCATAGCAACAGGTGTAAATTTATCAACAAGAGATGTAGTTTTGTTTACTTTCTGAAGAAACAACAAGATAAAGAACAGGAGAAATTCATAAAAGCCAGCTATTCACGTCCTTGTCTGTAAATCCATATGATTTCTGCCTTACTCTGTATATATTTTAATGAACTATAGATAATGCCTGCTAAGATAGGTCTGTATTGCCTTCTGAAACTACCTGTTGATTGTAAATACAGTACATGCTCCCATGTTGACAAGTTTACTGGAAAAACCACATAACTTAAGATGGCTGGTTGCATATGTGCAGAAGCTCAAAGGTCACTGGTTACAAAATGCCATTTGCAAACCTCCCGTTTGTCGGAGTTGCCCCCAGATGTCCTTGTTGAATGTGCTTGGTTTATTTTTTTGGCAGCCCCCCCCCCCCAATGTTAAAAACATATAGATATGAACAAACACAAAGAATAAAAATGAACAGCTTGTGTATTGCAGGGGACAGTGTTTCCTGGCCTATATTTATGAAATGTTCAAGGGATTTTCTTTAGTTTATAGGTGTCAGATATCCAGATAAATGTCATCTATTTGCAGGAGACCATATACCTATGGGACTGTTGGGAGTGTGATGATAGTTTACCTTGTGACAATAGCTAGATGAGGAGGCTTCATACAAGCCCCCATAAATAGCACCAGGTTTTCATGTCGCGTTTTCTTTAGTGTGGCCACCTGAAATAAAAAGAGATTCATTTAAGATCCCCTGCACTAGCAAAGAAGTAATACAAGTTACCTGATAATATACAGCATAACTGTACCAGATATATACTGATTGTGGCCTATGACTGGTATCTTCCATGAGGTTATATCAATTCCTCAAGATGCAAAGATTCCAAATCTTGTAACTCAACAAGAAGCATTTGAAATGTAAATTTTTTATAAAAAAAAGGAAAGGCTGATAATAAAGCTGATAATTGTCCTAGTATTACAACAGAACTGTAGAACCCCTATGTCAAGATCTCAGTAACATCTATAAACAACAGGACAAGTTTTGCTTCAGAGACAAAGTGTGCAAGACACTGAGAATGGGCGTTTGGTTGCATGTACGTGCTTATACACAAACATACCTCTTGTTTGAAGGCAAAGAGCTGTGCCTGGTTATCTTTTTCTGCATCACATTGATCCTGATTTGAATCCATCTTTAACATTTTTATTGCCACATCACCATGCCAGTTTCCTCTGCAAACAAATATATCATAATCATTACTACAATCCCTTACCTAACTGATCATTAAAATTAATCTTCAACTAGAATGAGTTTTTTTGCAATGCAAAAACAGATATGTCTCCCCTCCTTATGGGCCTCCCATCCCAAAATCTGAAGACAAAAATACAGACTACTTTAAAAGCATTCAGCAAACAGTGTTCACAAATAATTTCTATTCCGGCTGATTTGACCTTTAATATGGAGGCCAAGGTCACCAGTTTCTGGGTACTTCCAAGATTGTTCCAGAAACATTCCACATATTTAGTTTCATGAAAATATAGTGGTTCAGAAGTTATTGTGTTAACAAAATATTTATATTTCTAATTTAAACTTGAAGATGAAGGTCAAGGTCACCTTTTTTTATAATTTGTCTGAGATATTTGCAGAAATATTTCACGAGTCCAATTTCATGATAATAAATTGAGTGGTCCAAAAGTTATCCCATTCACAAGAAATGACTTAGATTTTGCTGATGAAGATGACAGACCAAACACTATATGTCTCCCCCAATCCAAACTTTATGGATGGTAATGGAACACTCTAGTCAAAACTACTGTCATTCCTGCTTGATTGTATATCGTATAAATGAACATCCTGTTTAATTGTATAAATAATGAAAACAAAAATCTTTATTTCTGTTCTTTTAATTAAATTGTTTTCATGAATATCTGATAAATGTATATATTGATTAACTGTGTAGTATAATAAATAACAAAAGCAAAGAAGTAAACATACAGTATTTTTTAGTGTTGAGTGCAAAAATTATACCGGGTAAATATATCTTTGTAAACTAATGAAGTTAAACATCACTAAACGAAAAATTCCTAAACAGATAATTTAGAACACTCTGAATAACATGTAAAACACATGCAATCCATCTGATAACAATTCTCAGAATCACAATGATGGCTACAACCTTGAAGATTAACACCCTGTTTATTTGAGTAGCATGCTTAAATGAATACTGTCTGTTGACAAATATAGTATTTAATCAAACGGGAAAGACAATATGAAAGACCTTGGAAAGAAGCATCTATACACCTAATTATAAGTATTCAGACCAGATTAAGATACAGATTCGAAATAGCCGGATGTATAGGTAAGCTTTCAACAATAAATTAGCTATTTTTGAGATGGCATGGTAGATAATAACAATCCTTCTAGTCCACCTACAAGTACTGAGACATCACAATAACACTTACTTATATACAGTGCCAAAGCGGCCGCCCCCTATGAGGTCCCCCACACAAAGCTCTTCATAAGGAATGTCCCACTCCTTCAGAGTTTGTGATATCTGAAACATAACATGATTTTAATTAAATAACAGTATGTGATGCCTGAAATGCAAAAAGCTTGCTCAAATAACAGTGTGATATATAAAATACAAAATTACTCTGTTCAAATAACAGTGTTATATCTAAAGTAAAAAACACTCTGCTAAAATAACAGTGTAATATCTAAAATACAAAATAATTCTGCTCAAATAAAACAGTGGTGATTTAAATACAAATTATTCTGCTAAAATAACCGTGTGATTTCTTAAATACAAAATGCTACTGTGCATTTCAGACTTTTTTCAGAAAACCATTTTTGTCCACTTGGTGCAGTAGATGGGGACATACATGTTCACATAGCTGTTTTGAACAGCTTATTGAACTTACACTATTTTGTATACAGGTATATCAGTTTATTAATGCTCACTGTACTCACACTATTTCTCCTGTGTGAGCAGCTGTGTTATGGCTTACTGTATTTACATTATTTCTCCTGTGTGACCAGCTGTGTTATGGCTTACTGTATTTACACTATTTCTCCTGTGTGACCAGCTGTGTGTTAAAGCTTCCTCTGCTTATATTGCTTTGCCTGTGTTACAGCTTACTGTACTTTTACTATTTTGCCTGTGTGAGTACCTGAGTGTTATGTCTTACTGTACTTTCACTATTTTGCCTGTGTGAGTACCTGAGTGTTACAGCTTACTGTACTTTTACTATTTTGCCTGTGTGTACCTGAGTGTTACGTCTTACTGTACTTTCACTATTTTGCCTGTGTGAGTACCTGAGTGTTACAGCTTACTGTACTTTTACTATTTTGTCTGTGTGTACCTGAGTGTTATGTCTTACTGTACTTTCACTATTTTGCCTGTGTGAGTACCTGAGTGTTACAGTTTACTGTACTTTCACTATTTTGCCTGTGTGAGTACCTGAGTGTTACAGCTGACTGTACTTATACTATTTTGCCTGTGTGTGTACTTGAGTTTTACAGCTTACTGTACTTATACTATTTTGCCTATGTGTGTACCTGAGTGTTAAAGCATACTATACTTACACTATTTTGCCTGTATGTGTACCTGAGTGTTACAGCTTACTGAACTTTCACTATTTGGCCTGTGTGAGTACCTGAGTGTTACAGTTTACTGTACTTTCACTATTTTGCCTGTGTTTGTACCCGAATGTTACAGCATACCATACTTACACTATTTTGCCTGTGTGAGTACCTTAATGTTACAGCTTACTGTACCAGATTTTGCCAGTGTGAGTACCTGAGTGTTACAGCATACCATACTTACATTATTTTGCCTGTGGCTGTACCTGAGTGTTACAGCATACCATACTTACACTATTTTGCCTGTGTGAGTACCTTAATGTTACAGCTTACTGTACAAGATTTTGCCAGTGTGAGTACCTGAGTGTTACAGCATACGGTACTTTACATTATTTTGCCTGTGTGAGTACCTGAGTGTTACAGCATATCATACTTACACTATTTGCCTGTGTGAGTACCTTAATGTTACAGCTTATTGTACAAGATTTGCCAGTGCGAGTACCTGAGTGTTACAGCATACCGTACTTACAAGTTTTTGCCTGTGTGAGTACCTGAGTGTTACAGCTTACTGAACTTACCCTTCTTTTCCTGTGGGTGTACCTGAATGTTACAGCATTCCATACTTACACTTTATTGCCTGTGTGAGTACCTGAGTGTTACAGCTTACTGTACTAACAATTTTGCATGTGCTTATACTTGAGTGTTAAAGCATACCATAATTACATTATTTTGCCTGTGGGTGTACCTAAGTGTTACAGCATACTGTACTTACATGATTTTGCCTGTGTGAGTCCCTGAATGTTACAGCTAACTGAACTTACACTATTTTGCCTGTGTAAGTACCTGAGTGTTACAGCATACTGTAATAACACTATTTTGCCTGTGTGAGTACCTGAGTGTTACAGCTGACTGTACTTATACTATTTTCCCTGTGGGTGTTTTCCCTGAGTGTTAAAGCATACTATACTTACACTATTTTGCCTGTGGGTGTACCTTAGTGTTACAGCATACTGTACTTACATGATTTTGCCTGTGTGAGTACCTGAATGTTACAGCTACCTGAAATTACACTATTTTGCCTGTGTGAGTATCTGAGTGTTACAGCTTACTGTACTTACAGTATTTTGCCTGTGTGAGTACCTGAGTGTTACAGCTTACTGTACTTACATTATTTTGCCTGTGGGTGTTTTCCCTGAGTGTTAAAGCATACCATAATTACATTATTTTGCCTGTGGGTGAACCTTAGTGTTACAGCATACTGTACTTACATGATTTTGCCTGTGTGAGTCCCTGAATGTTACAGCTAACTGAACTTACACTATTTTGCCTGTGTAAGTACCTGAGTGTTACAGCATACTGTAATAACACTATTTTGCCTTTGTGAGTACCTGAGTGTTACAGCTGACTGTACTTATACTATTTTCCCTGTGGGTGTTTTCCCTGAGTGTTAAAGCATACTATACTTACACTATTTTGCCTGTGGGTGTACCTTAGTGTTACAGCATACTGTACTTACATGATTTTGCCATTGTGAGTACCTGAATGTTACAGCTACCTGAACTTACACTATTTTGCCTGTGTGAGTATCTGAGTGTTACAGCTTACTGTACTTACAGTATTTTGCCTGTGTGAGTACCTGAGTGTTACAGCTTACTGTACTTACACTATTTTGCCTGTGCCAGCTTTGACTAAGGCCGTCCTCTGCATCCTGGGAGTCTGTTCTTTCTAAAACTGTAGAACCCCCTGACTGGTTACTCTGAAAGAAACAAAACAAAAATCAGTCTTCCATGCATGTTTATTGACAGTCTGCTTGTATGCATGGCATTATTTTTTACTTAAACAGCAATCACCTCATGAAATTCAAAAATTAGCTCTTATGCAGATAGAATGAATTTCCCTTTTATGTATAAGTGGAAACCATAAAATCTTGCAATATTATTATCAGTTATTCACTAATAAAGATCAAATTTATATAAATGAAAATAATGACATCATTTAGAAATCATAAAATGCTCTGTACAAAGCTGTGTGCATACACAGTTAAGTTAATGTTACATATCATTTACACTGGCACCAGAATGATTACAAGAACATATACAAACAAATATGTTTGGCAAGGCTCTAATTCATTATGAAAAATAAAATCAGATAGGTAGGTACCCAAACAATTCAAATATGAACGTACAGCTTTTGTTTTTAAAATGAGCTGGTAATAACTACAACAATAATAATCCAGTTACTCACATCCACCAGGGTTTTGTCACTTTTATCACTGTCATTTGAGGTGTTTGTATTCACAACATCACTGAAATATAAATGAAACCATGGCATGAGAATTTTTTTTCATTGAGAATGACAGGAACTAGACTGACTACCACAAAAGTCACACCATTCAAAAAAAATTTCTATTCTTACTGATTTGACTTTGAAGATAAAAACCAAGGTCACCCGTTTTTTAACACTTCAGAGATTTTGGTGGAAACATTTCATGAGTCATTTTCATGTAAATATACTGAGTGGTTCTAAAGTCACAGTGTTCACAAATAATTTCCAATATGGGCAATTTAACCTTGAAGATCTAGGTCAAGGTCACCAGTTTTCCATCTGGTCTGAGATATAGGTAGAATTAATTTAAATTTGAAATTGCATGAAAAAATGTTCAGTCATTCAAAAGGTACCTTGTTCACATGAAATGACACAAGCACCGCCTTTGACAACAGACAAAAACTGTCTCCCCCATAAACATATTAACTATTTTACATAATTTTACTTTTTCAAGGAAGACTGAGTTCCAAAAATAACATGAATATAAACCCATGTATATACACAAACAAACATGCACTCACACACATACAGCTATCAATTTTGTTGAATATTTGTGATTTACATTTTCTGTGGCTTTAACATTCTTACCAGGTCATATATAATGTAACTCTGATACATTCACTCATGTCGATCAAATATACAGATTTGCTTGTTCTTTTGTGGATTATCCTGATATTAAGTACCAAAATGTCCTGATGTGGGGAAAACTAATTCAGTTGACTGTTTTCCTACCTGGTTGTAACCAGAATGAGTTATAAGTCACTCCGGTGAATTCTGGTCTACAATATATAATTTTACAGTAAAACACTCGGTATTACCATGTGCAAATTATGCAGTTTTTGTGTTTGAATATATTTTTGAATATTTGAATTTGAATGGTTCAACACAATTTTTTAGTGTGGCATAGAAGACAATCTGCCACAAAAAAGGGAATTACTAATTTTGTGCCCTACATATGCAGGATAGTCATTTTAATAATCGTTTGGTAAGCTACAACAAGATAAATAGATGCTAAACAATACTTACTACACACATGAGGAGGGCTTAATTACGACTCGTGGAGAGCCTAGATTTTCCACAGAGCTTATTGTGCCAACTGTGCTAATGGAACTTGCTGTTCCAATGGTTCCAACTGAACTCGTCAACGACGTGACATCTGAAATAACAAGCAAACTCATTAGAACAAAGCACAAACACGCAACTAATTACTTAGCGAAATTGGTCAATGTCATGTTGCAGATATCATTCTAGGAACTGTCGTTCAGCTGGGAATGAGCGTTTAAAATTTTCTAAACCGGGGCAATCATTAAAGGTAAATGTCCCTGTCCTGAAATGGTATTAACAGAGTTTCTGCACCAGAAGGAGTATGTCAACTAGGGAAACATGGGTCTCAACACTCACCTGAATGCCTTTTAAAAGGATATTTTTATGAGCTTTTACAACAAGTAAATCTTGACCTTGTGACCTAAAAATCACAAGGGATCTTTCCCTACTGGTAGGTGAGACAAATGTGAAAGATAGAGTGGATATCTGGAGACAGCTATCCATTTGTATGCACGTAACATTATTTCTAGAGTGTTCAAGCAGGCCCATTATCTTGCAGAATAAAGGTCACAATAGCCTCAATTCAATTCCCATGGAGTTTTTTTTAGAATCTCTGATAATGCATGGTTTCATGAGCCTAGCACTTTCACTTACAATTTGTGCAACAACTGGTTGGACAACGGACAAAGTGCCATCATTATACCCCAGTTGACTTTCAGTCAGCTAAACTAAAAACTTGAAATGTTACTACAAGAACCATTTATTGTGTTTATTTGGAGTTTTCTACTTTAGGAGTAAAAAGCAATTTACTTCAGATTCTAGCTATACCTTAAGCTGTAGAGGAGTTGCACATCTGATCAATAAAAATATATCTGTGCAGGTTAATTGAGAGGGTCTGGCTGAAATGAAAGCTCAGCAAATATAATTACAGAGGTTACACATCATATTGATAACAAAACAATGTACATGTTCATGATAATGTGGCAAATTGGTTAATATTAATAATGGTACATCAAGTAATCTTCAAACATCTAGGTAAACCAAGACTTTGTGAAAACTGGTTTCTCTGATCCCTCAGGGCTTGCCAATGATGTAATACAGTATTTCCTACATGATAATTTGACCTTACCATTTCTGTGAAATGTGGTTAAGGTAGACGAGAGCATAGGTCTCTGCTGCACCACTCTAACAACACTTATTTTGAGTAGTGCCACTAGGGGTCTCCTCCTGTGGCCCTTTCTAGGGGTGCCATAGCAACTCAAGTTGGTGACAGAGCAAGGCCTTACCACATCAAAAGGAGAAAGGGATCAGTGATTATGAAGCAGAAGCCTCCACTACCAAAAGTACATTTCATGATAAAATTGTTATTTTCATTTCATGGATGTGTTTACTCTTGCTGAACACGGATTAAACTGTATTTGCTCTGGCAGCCCTACAAGGTGCCATGGGAAGAGACCCCTGGTGGAACTGTTCAAAATTACTTGTTTGTGAAAGTCAGTGGATCAAAGTTATAGCACAGTTGAGCAGAGACCTTAATAAAACCCATGGCCATGTAGTGAAACTTATTTGAATCTTCTGTCACAATAAAAATTCTTCATGCAAATCCTCATACACAGACACACGCATACAGACAGCTGAGACTGACCTGGGAACTGGAACTGCGTGTCTGGCGTGATCTGTATTTGGGGAGAAGGCTGACTGGGTGAGATTGGATGAAGGCCGTGTGGGATTATCAGCGCCGGTGATGAAGGTGTCGAGGAATTACATGACGATGTGTTAGAACTGGAATCAGGAGCTTGGAATGCAGGAACAGAATTGGCAGGTCGGATACCAGTGCCGTCTCCGTAGTCTGGTAAAGACATGCTGCCGTCGGTAGGGTGACGCATCACGCTCGGGGACCCTGCAAAGCAGGCACATCAAATGTCACATTTATCCAATCAATACAACAGTCTGAAATTACTGTTAATTAAAAGCTTTATTATGTTTGTAATGTTTAACTGTATTAAAAAATATATAGATTTAGTAAAGCAGGCACATCAAATGTCACATTTATCCAATCAATAAAACAGTCTGAAATTACTGTTTTAATTAAAAGCTTTATTATGTTTGTAATGTTCAACTGTCCTAAAATATATATAAAATATTAATGTTAATATACAGAGCCATATCATTTAAGAGTAGGACAATAATTCCTTAGTTCATATCTGCCACATTGCTTATGCTTTTGTTTCTTTGTCTTCACACATTACACACATGATTATTCACCCTCTTATATAAAACTTTATCATCTTGCATTAAGTCTATACAGAAAACAGAATGTCTTAATTACTCTACTGCTTACCCTCACGCATGGTCTCTATATAGAAATCTATATATTCTGTGGGCAGACCGCATGCAGGGGCTGCTTTTGTTGCACAGTCCTTATGGAACTTATACCTGAAAGATGCAGAATAAAGAAACAATTATGATAAATCAGTGATAACAATAAATTTACTTCATTATGTTAAGGGAGCTAATATGTGCATTATGATCTAAGACACAATGACCAAATAATAAACAGCTTAAACCACAGATGAGAATTTTCAAATTGTTAGTGCCATCTTTCAAGAAAATACACCAACTTATTAAATGCTGATGTTCTTTAAATTTTTCTTGATGACATTTATATGCTTTAGCAAGATTAAGTCAAGCTAACAGATGTTAGGCCAGATGGATGAGTTATGAACAGAGAGATATTGCTATCGCTTAGCACAACTGATTATAGTCCATCCCACCATGAGGCGCCAATCTTTTTTTGGTGTTGAAAGTCTATTTTTGTCAGGACATATTGACTGGTGACAAGGTCAAGGACACTTTTTGACTTTGACTGGATGGCTGGAATATCGGGTACCATAAATATGATCAAATAAATCATCAGCAAAAATACGACATCCTGCATTGTCACTTCACATGGATATATCTGGAAAGTTGTCAAGTATTTATTTAATAAGTTTGACTAAAACTTTCTTTCTATACTGCTCTAGTGCACATAATTTTCTGTCACTGTAACATACTGGGTGCCCCATGCAGGGACAGACTATAGTCAGCTAATCCAAACAAAGAATGCATGATAAGTGCTGCTGAAGCTAGTGTTTGTAAAAAAAAATCTACACACATGAAACAAACTTGTCCGAAACTGGATCAGAATTATACTTATAATTAAGCAATGGAAATATGTTTATACTTACATACATTTCATAAATTACAAATTTACTTTTCATATCATTAGTTGCAAAAAAACTGTCCATACCTTCACAGTTTAACTAATATAATGATCAAAGAATGATTTGTTTATTTAGAAAATAATCATTTTATCATTTAAGATATTTTAATGATCTGACACATTTTAAGCAAATTACTGGTTTGTAAAAATCACAACAAAGCATGCAAACATGTAAATAGCACAGTTAAAGAAGAGAAATGGTAATATAACCATGGCTCACTTGCAGTCTTTGCATACTTTGCCTATGATGACATATTTTCGGCAATGGTCACATGACCCAAATACTGGCTTGGCTTGGAACCTAATCAATAACCACAAAAAATTCAACAACATAAAACAGACAACAACAAAAGCAATGAATCAAATACAAACAAAGAACCTAGAAGTACATACAGTCAACACGGAATCTGAAATAAATATTTGATAAAGTAAATTCCTTCCACAAACATTTCCATACACTTAAGTGATTACATGAAATATTTAGCACTGGGTAAAACCTGGAATTCTGCAGAAATTTTAGGAAAACTTTGCTCTATCTGGAGCACTGAAAATATTTTTC
This sequence comes from Sipunculus nudus, assembly GCA_026874595.1. Classification (NCBI taxonomy): domain Eukaryota; kingdom Metazoa; phylum Annelida; class Sipuncula; order Golfingiida; family Sipunculidae; genus Sipunculus; species Sipunculus nudus. The sequence goes on from CM049312.1 coordinate 54,214,229, forward strand.
TAAGGAAATGAAACTGATGTCAATTTTCCAATTTTGATGCATGGAAATTATCTACTGCGAATGAAAATCAAGATATAATCACTTTAAATATAAACCATATAAGGAATCAGGCTAACACATAAAATGTTCCATCTTTATTGAAGGGGTGATGTGAAATTGTCTGCAAGGGCAGAACACTAAATTTATAATCTCAAAACTAGTCTATTTCAAGATCTCCAGTTACTTGACATTAATTAATTTCATTGAAAACTTTCTGTATATAAGCAGAATTTTTTACTACTCAGCCCCTGAAAGAGGATAATAATCTTTTGTACTGACATAACAATTGCCAAAAATGATCAGTCAGAAATTTCTGAGGAAATTCACGTTTACAGTGTGCTGAAATATTCCCTTTTTACTATCACATAAAGAGGTAACCTTTTTTCCAGTGCTCTGTCTCTCTCAGGTATAAACTGAAAGCTGATGCATTGTCCATATACTATGGGTGGCTTTATATTTTCGGGGTTACATTTTTGTGATTTCACAATTTTCATTGTTTCGTGTGGGTTTCATTTTACAATTTTTACTACATTTTCAAAAATTTACTAAACAATAACCTACACAAAGTATACACTATATTGTGCAAAATATTTACTTGGTGCACTAAATCTTAACAGTCCCACAAGGATCCCAGTGTATGCTAACTTGGTGCAATTAATTGTGATATTTAATGGCTGTAATTTTAATAAAAAATTTAAACTCCATGTTGATCATGATGGAGTGCTGCTTACAGACACTAGATGTACCAGATATGCTTCATCAGTATTTGGTAATATGTTTGTTAAATTTGAAAAGGTCCCAAGGACAAGGGGCTCTGGTTGCATCAGTACAAGACAATCCTTGCAGCCATTGTCAAGGAAACCAAAATCAATTAATAAATTTTCAGGCAATATACTCTGCCATACATGTGGTGACACCTACCATGATTACCAGTACACTGGTGCACTATACTTGCAACAATATATAACATCCATGCTTGTTCTACATGTCACAGAATACATCGAATAATACCAAGCTACAACATTTATAACAGAACTGACAATACCACGTTTATAACACTGTGATACCAGTAATGAAAGAGAAAACATGGACACCAAACTACTGGCACAACATGACCAGCTTACTTGCACTCTTTACACTTGTAGCCTATTATCATTTGCTTTTGACAGTAGTCACAGGTTGTTAACTTAAGCGTGTTGGTGAACCTTCAGGAAAGATGAGATAATTCCAATTAGACTCGGTGAATGTCAAGTTTCTTTTAACATCACAAAAGCATATGACTTTATATAACCTGCTATGCCCAAATCATACAATAGGTTGAGGAACTGGTACAAAAATAATGTCTGATGATTGTAAGAATGATGATCGATTATGAATCTGTTTTTACATGTATACCCTTTCTCTATTATTTTCCAACACCATTCTGACAGCTCTAGGATGCTTCCCTTATCTGTAATTTTAAGGCATGCAACTTTCAAAGCTCATTAGCAAAGTCCAGTTATCCTGTAAGGATATGATAAATCATGCTATTCAATGCATACTGTGGAATGCATACTGTGTTCTTATTTCTCAATATGTCACTCAAGTTCTCATCACAACAACTGCCCACTGGTGGCCAATCTTGAAACTAACACAGAGTACATAATGTACATGTCATGGTTGAAATTCAAATCCAGGGGAATTTGAAATTCCCCCAGGGGAAGTTAAAATTGGAAGTTCTCCCGGGGCAACTTACAATTTGAAGTTTTCCTGGGTGAATTTCAAATTCTACCAGGGGAAATGCCAATTGTAAGTTGCCCCAAGAGAATTTTTAATTCCCCCCAGGTGGGAAAGTCAATTATTTGAAAGCAAATTCCTTATTTTCATTAATATGTACAATATTTATTAACAAATAATTGTTATCTTTGAAACAGGAAGAGGGATATTGCACTTCAAAATTCCTTATTATTGTATTATTGCATATAATAGTGCTACTAATAATATGAGTTTTTAATATTATTGGGATATAGGTTTTTAATATTATTAGTATGACAGAATTTTGTTTGTCTGCCAGTATTACTGCTAGTTCTAATATGATCTTAATTAATAGTCACGGGTGACTGAACCTCCTGTGTTTGTTGTGAAAAAGTGTGAAGAACTGGATTACTGAGAGATTAGATCTACAGTTGTCTGTGCATAACATATTGCTTCAGTTTGCAACAGATTCAACTGCAGGCATAATCAAATCCTCATTCGCCTGTGAAGACCTTGTTGACATGAGGAATGTGCATTTCCCGTCTCTTGAGAAAGCTGATCCATTAAACCTTGAGGAAATCACCCTGGTCCACGCAGCAAGAGCAAATACTGGATGGAAAGCTTCTGTTTCAATCATTTGTTCATGCAAAGGTAGCTGCATTTCTAATAAGTGCAGATGTAAGAAAAACGGCATCGCTTGTGGTACCAAGTGTCACCCAAGAAGTAATACCTGCCAGAATCGTATTTAAACAGTTGGACTTGGACTGAACTAATTTTTGTGTAAAGAGTGTGATAAATGGTCTTTTCCCATGTACATAAGCCCAGTGTCTGACGGAATGCTGTACATAAACAATGATTTTTTTCAACAACTGCAGCTGCATGATAGCATTTCATCCCAAAGTGATACCTACCTGAAACATTAAATAGCTAGACTGTAATTTTAGATATGCGATTCGTTTTGCTTTTTGCCTTGGACATAAGCCTTACCGGAATGTGTGTGCTATACTATGTCATGATACAAATGTTTAATTGTGCATGAATACTCTTTTTACAATTAATAATTCAAGCTGTTAATTATGTACTTGTAAGAGCACATGTAAAATTTCACTTGACTGTACATGAATAAAACATTTGAAAAATTGTGAGTATTGTCTTAATTTAATATCTCCCATGTAACTGATTATATTGGAGTATAATGAATACTTTACCAGCAATGTATACTGGTGCAAGGTGCGTTTTATGCATTTGTCTAGGGATGATACAATTTATGTTCCTTGACTGTACCTGATAAACTTTTTTATCGGAGTGTTGTCTTATCTCTTTACTGAATATATGAGAGAAGAAACTATTGTACAATTTTAACTAGATAACCTCTAATTGAATAAATTTGTTAAACTATTACACCTGGGGAATTTAAAATTCTCCTGGGGCAACTTACAACTGGCGTTTCCCCTTGTAAAATTTGAAATTCCCCTAGGGGAACTTCAAATTGTAAGCTGCTCCAGGAGAACTTCTAATTTTAACTTCCCCTGGGGGAATTTTAAATTCCCCTGGATTTGAATTTCAACCATGACATATACATTATTTGGTCACAATAAAGGTCATGGTCACAGACAGGGTTGTTGACTCTTTTCTTATGTGTCCCTACCTCCTTATGTTTCTGATTGAATTAAAAGATTTTTTCTAATGATATGACTTCTTTGCATGTACATACAGAATTGTCGGTGGTTAATCACATGAAAATTTAACCATTAGAATGTTTAACATATGTATGATTTACTGAATCCCATGTAAATCAATACTTGTAAATTTATATGAATTTTCTTCAGAACAAAAGTATATTTCTATTGAAGGCTCTGCTGAGATTTGTTAGGCAGTTTATTACTCCCATTACATCATTAAAAAGTGTATGGTGTTGAGTAAAACCTCACCTAAGGACCATCTCTCTTTGGCAACCAACTTAAAATAATGACCACTTGTTCATGGTCCAGAATCTTTTTGGCTCTTTATATAAGACCTCGCTTAGACGACTACATCAAAAATGCGACCACTTAATGAAGGTCCCATTAGTGGTTGTAATTTGGAAGTTTAAGTTTAGTTTCATTCAAATCGTACTGAGTTCTCCAATTGGACAGCTGTTGACCACTTGACATACCTGTGGCTAATGGCGTGCATCATACTACGAGAACCCAGGGTAGGTCGCGGTGACATCGGTGGGACACTCAACTGGTTGTCTGTCACGTTGAACCTCTCTGAAAAAGAATTTAAATATTAATCAACATATCCACATTGTTTAAATCCCATACTAAATATATCATCAGTCAACTTGAAGTTACATTATTACTAAACTTGAAATTTTAGTTATTTTAAAGAGGAATATCACAGTACAGATTTAAATTCCATATTTTATAATATATGACAGTGTGACAGTGCAAAATATTATCATTTTATCATAGTATGTGAATTTTCATGAAATATTCAATAAACAGTAAAATAAATCAAATTTCAATATTTTTTCAAGACTTTTCATTTATATCATAATTTCTTTCCTTTTCAAGCACTTCATATTTGAAATTCATCACGTTTTCAGGATTTCTAAGGATGCTTGTATTATGATACCAACTTTTAGTAGGTAAAGTTAATTTTTTTTCATAAGAATGCCTCTCAGGAAATTGAAGCTACGTGTGCCAACAGTACATCCATAATTAATTTTGCTCTCACTTTCACCATATCAAATCACTATTTTGACTGACTGAGTTAATAGTCCAGGAGAAGAAGTGTAATATAACTTTTTAGTTTAGGAGATAACAAAACTTTGTAGCTAAAATCACAAATCAGACCTCAAGCTGAATGGCCAAATGTACACAGCTGCTGTAGGAGTGACGGCAGTTGTTTTGCTGTTGTGCTTAAAATGTGGGAAAATACAGATGACAACAAGGAAAGTGCTGATAGGATCTGACTTCTCACAATCTGTGACAGGTAGACATGGCTAATATATATGTACACTTTCTGGAGAATATGCCAAGAATTTTCATGTACTGATGCATCAAACTGCAACAAAATTTATAAATAAGTGTTTGTAACTCCAAAGAATCAGTCCAGTATATAGCTGGAACTTGACATGGTCAGCAGATCACTATGGGAACTACAGAGTGACAGACATACTTCAAGAAAATTGAAATTATCCATGAATACACTATAACCAAACTAAGAAGATATTATTAATAAGTCATTTGATCTGAACTGATGACTAACTTTGTTTAGAGATGCCAGTCATGATGAAAACTGTACTGCAATGGTCATCCATATGATTACAATAATATCACTGAACAAAGCAAGTAATCTTAGCATTAAGCTCTAGATGAGGAATTACCCCCAAAGAAAACACGTAAATGAACCTTTATCAATACTGTAGATTCAGATAATATCGTGGGCTAAAAATTTCGTGGTTTTTGTACAAAACGCATATCGTGGGGTATTTGAATTCGTGGAAAGACAAAGAAAACTTTAGAAAATTATGGTTATTAATACCTCCATATGCGCAAGGAAGACGAGCCCTATGTACACAGGTGGTTTGGCTCAGATGCTTATCGCACGGTGCGCCTGTACCGCGGTCAATCAGGTCAGTGTTGAACAAACATGCTCCGCCCGACGCGAGCCTAACAAAGAATTAATCAGCCGTGACCGACACGTGCTGGGCGATAGTTAGTTGTAACACCCGATACATCGGCTATCAGTTATAACACCCGATCACACCACGTTAACAGAAAACGTAAATCATCACTTGACCGGAGGAAAAAAATAAACGGGACCGTCCACATGAAGGTTTTTAACTTTTTTTTATCTAGGCGGTAGTCACATGTGGCGCCTGTAAATCCCTGACGGGGCGGTGAGACGAGACACGGTTCGTTCGTCATTCATCATGTCAGCTATATTTGGAGATTATAAAGAAATAATTTGCCTAATAGTATTCGGTGACGCTTACTTACGCTAACATATATATGTACCACTATCGGCAATATTCGGAAAAACTACCGCCTTATTCGGAATAAGTGCTCTTTCGCGTCCCGCGGTTATCGCGGTAATGCAAATGAGTTTACACGGCCCTTGTCTTTTGGACCAATATATAGCGTAAGTCTCGTTTAATATCTATTGAAAGAAGGTTGAAAAGGCCGATTCCGAAAAAGCCGTGCCTCGGTAGATATATGGTTACGAACATTGGAACTTGTGTACCGTTCTTGGCGTGTCAGAACTACCGCTTTGCTCGACAGAAATGTGGTATTGTTCTTGAATTTTTCATCCGAAACGCTGATAAGAGGAAAATACGTTTTCAGTTTAAATTATACTTTGATATTGTTTTATTGTAAAGATATCAGGGGGCCGTGTTCGTACGATATTAGGGGAAATAACTTAATTGAAAAAAGAATATTTATAAATCCCGTATTTTTATAGTAATTTACGAAAAGCAATTCAGTGCATTTAATAATTGTATCAAAAACAATCATAAAAAAGTAATAAACAATTTTTGTATCTTTATTGAAAATTCAGCCAGCGGTAACAATTATAAATATAAAGTCGACCACCAGCTGCCGTTGAGATACCGTATATCCTCTGACCGTGTGATTTTTTGATCGTTGGAATCATGAATTCGTGGATTATCTTGATCCACGAAAACCACGAAAATAAAATCCCAACTAATATTTCTGAATCTACAGTATGTGAATCCTGTCTGTATGGCTTCTTTTAAAGTTTCCATCATTAAATTTTAACTGCTTCATATTTAACCAAGGAAGGTTATGCCTTTTGTTGAAATGAGTCCAATCCCTGCTGATAAAACTGCTAAACAGGAAAGACATTAGATCAGTGACAGATGAAGTGAATAGGCTGTCATATGCACTGACCCCTTCATAGATAAGGATTATCAGTCCAGTCGCTGGATGCAATGTTTGTGTTATGTGGACAGTCCAGCAGTCACCAGTCCAACTACCAGTGTGCAAAACACGAGTGACCTGATATATTCTGTACTTCAACATACCACAGGCTGAACTGACAAAGTGTGAAAGACAGCGAACAAGTGTGCAAAAATATTCAGAATTGACAGTTCTTCTGTGCAAGAAGACCTTTGTTTTTTATTATATTGTTGGTCATGATGACTAAACCTTAGATATCCACATACCAGCTATTCTGACTGATCTGTGTTCATTAGTGGAATATGAACAATTTATGTGCTGGAGTGATTTTTAATTGTTGAATAGACTTCTGTAAACTGTGCAAGTATCTGTACCAATGCAAAAACAGTTTTGATAGATCAAATTAGATGGGTATACATTTCACAACAAGCAATTAGTTTTGTCCAAAATTCTTCAACTGAATGGACTAAATATATTTTTATCTGCAACATTTATGATCCATGAAGATGTCCTTGTGAAAATACATCATCAAGACTCATTTAATAACTCTTGTAAGAATGGACCATTTGGCAAAATGTGAAGGCTGGAGAGTTCATATTTAATTTCTTTTCTTGACAAAACTGAAAAATACAATTTGCTTGCAGAAAATGGATCAACAGAGGTAGCCTCATAAAAGCTTAGTTTTGTTTTATTATTTCTTATACAATCAATATGTCCACAAACTTATGACAGCAGCATTGGTTTCAGAGATAATGATATCAGCATCGTTGGCACAAGGTCATAAGAGTGAATTAAATATGTATATACAGTGGAGCCTCTGTATTATGGACACTGGTATGATCTGGTAATTTGCCTGACACCTCAATGATGTGGATGTCCTTTATCATGGACACCTGAGACAGCACTGCGTTTTGTAACCTTCCTAATACAGGCACCTCCTTTAATGACAAGATCCCAAGTCTTGTCAGTGTCTGTAATACAGAGGTTCCACTGTATATGAACAAACAATTTATTCTGAACAGTTCCATGTACCCCAAAATAAATTCTGATCTACACACAAGATGCATCCCAACACCAAGCGAGGCTGTCTGCACAAAATGCCTGCTGGCTGAAAGCATGAAGGCTATAGGAGGTCAAATTCAAAGTAGTCTTAGGTACAAAACATAAAATATATATATATATATATTTAAAACAAGATTAATATGGCACACATAGCAGGAGTCCATTAACGAGGAATGCAAAATAACTGCAAATCTCTCAGGAATGAATGCGGTAATTGTGCTTCTTGTTTGGCTGAAGTTGTAACAAAATAATGATCTGACAGAAACTGCCCTTTTTGACTATTGAATGAATCAATTCTTGTTTGTGTTTGTGTGTGTATGTTCACAACATAACTCGCGCAATCCTGAACAGAAAATCAAGACATTTTCAGGGCATTTCTGGTGTAGGCCAATGAATAATCAATTAGATTTTGGATACGGCTCATGATCCGGATTCAGGAACATTGTCAAAGGAATATTCACAAATGTACAGTCAAATATGCCTGGATGAGCCTGGGAATATAGGCTGAATAAGTGAATGCTAATGTAAACACTCTTGGTTTCATCCAACAATAGGAGAGGCTTGCATTCCTTAGAATGTAGAATTATAGTATAATCAAATTTCTATCAGAACTTGGACTCATTTCAGCAATCCAGAACTCCAGTTTGGACACTATGACTATTGCAAGAAACAAGTGATGACAAACTGATGATGATTGGAAACTGTAAGATGGCGTTGTTATTCTGTGCCCTCTGACATGAACTGTGTATACTGACACTTCTGAGTAGGGCAAATTACAAAGTAGAATCTCTGAGGCAATCCATGGTGCAACTATGGCCAGGACATGATTATAAACATGCTTATATAATGTATATTGGTCTAGAGACTCATGTGTAACTATCTGTATTTAATGTCAGTGTGAAGCTGAAATTGACTGGAGAACAAAATTTCCAAAAGAAAAATGTTGTGTTAGCCAATGAAGTATGGTCTGATTATATATAAATGAGAAAATATACAAAACCAAACAAAAATCTATACTAAAATTATATTAATTTATCAGCACTTATTCCGTAAATGTTTCAATACAACAGATCAGCAATCTGACTAGATCAGAGTATATCCCGTAATACATGAAGCTATTTCATCTGAATAAAATTAATATTTAAAGATATATGTCAAAGGTGTAAAGCAGTAATAAATGACCTGCATTCCTAACACAGTGGTCATGTTGTATTTGTTCTAACTCATTTCATTTAACCACTGCTTGAAAAAGCATGTTTAATTTTTGGAGCTGGATACAAAATGGATGAATACCAACCTCTAACTGGTCTAATAACAAGTCTTTGCTCTGTGCCAGCCCTGGTGGAACTCAGAGAATCTTGCTATACAAAGATGTGGTTAAAACAAAGGATATCTGGGATGACTGCAATGCATAATCACCGCATGAGTAGCCCAGAGAGACTAAGACCGTGTACTATTTGCTGAATCAAGGTTCCTTACATGATTATGCAGAACATGTTGTCCTTCACCACTGAGAATATAACCTGATGTCCAAAATGAAGACCATTCTTTAGATGTAACAGAACAAACTGTGCAGGTACTGTAAAATAGTGTCAATATATAATTAAAAAGCAAATCCACCTCAGAGAAAAAAATCAGAGATGGTTTATGCAGGTTATCCAACTAAAAGCATCAGCAAAAGCTAGTACATAAGGACCCTTTTACATTTTCCGGGAAATTTTGCAGGGGATCAAATGAAATCAACATACTGTAGATTCAGAAATATTAGTTGAGCTTTTATTTTTGTGGTTTTCGTGGAACAAGATAATCCACGAATTCATGATTCCAACGATCAAAAAATCACACGGTCAGAGAATATATGGTATCTTAACAGCAGCTGGTGATCGACTTTATATATATAACTTTTTACCGCTGGCTGAATTTTCAATAAAGATGCAAAAATTGTTCATACTATTTTATGATTGTTTTTTAACACATTTATTTAATGCACTGAATCGCTTTTCGTAAATTACTAAAACACGCCCCCCCCCCCCCCCCCCCCCCCCCCCGATACCTTTACAATAAAGCAATACCAAAGTATAATTTAAACTGAAAACGTATCGCCACATTTCCTCTTATCAACATTTCAGGTGAAAAATTTAAGAACAATACCACATTTCTGTCGCGCAAAGCGGTAGTTCTGACACGCCAAGAACAGTACACAAGTTCCAATGTTCGTCACCACAGCTACTGAGGCACGGCTTTTTCGGAACCGTCCTTTTCAACCTTCTTTCAATAAAGATTAAACGAGACTTAGCTACTCTATTGGCCTAAAAGACAAGGGCCGTGTAAACGCATTTGCATTACCTCGATTACCGCGGGACGCGAAAGAGCACTCATTCCGAATATTGCGACAACAGTTGCGTGCATAACAGTGAGCCATTAATAATACATACAGGCGGTACTTCTTCCGAATATTGCCGATAGTTGTACATATATGTTAGCGTAAGTAAGCGCCACATAATACTATTAGGCAAATTATTTCTTTATAATCTCCAAATACAGCTGACATGATTAATGACGAACGAACCGTGTCTCGTCTCACCGCCCCGTGAGAGATTTACAGGAGCCACATGTGACTACCGCCTATAGATAAAAAAAAATTAAAAACCTTCATGTGGACGGCCGGTCCCATTTCATTTTTCCTCCGGTCAAGTGATGGTTTACGTTTTCTGTGAACGTGGTGTGATCGGGTGTTATAACTGATAGCCGATGTATCGGCTGTTACAACTAACAGCCGATGTATCGCCCGGCACGTGTCGGTCACGGCTGATTAATTCTTTGTTAGGCTCAGGTCGGGCGGAGCATGTTTGTTCAACACTGACCCGATTGACCGCGGTACAGGCGCACCGTGTGATAAGCATCAAAGCCGAACCACCTGTGTACATCGGGCTCGTCTTCCTTGCGCACATGGAGGTATTAATAAACATAATTTCCTAAAGTTTTCTTTGTCTTTCCACGAATTCAAATACCCCACGATATGCGTTTTGTACATAAACCACGAAATTTTAAGCCCACGATATTATCTGAATCTACAGTATCTAGCTTTTAACATTTTCATTCTTTTTTTAAATACAAAATGTTTTGATGAAACTTATAGATATTTCCTTTAAAGGACAGTTTTCTTATCTGTGCATGGATGTACTGCTGTAAATTTTTCAAAGGGATGTTTGTAAAACCATTACCTTGGAATCAGGAATCTGTTCACTCTTCCATATTAAAGGTGTGGGAGAATTCTATTACACTATTTATATAAACACCTCTGGTGCATCATGTCATGAAGTGTACTGTAACTGTCAATCATGTACAAGGTGACATGAAACATTTGTAGGTGTCAAACTAAGAAATATATAAAATAACTGAAATTAATTGACATTTACAGGATCTGAATATTTTATATTCAATCAAGAAAAATTGAGTCTTCAATTTTTCCCTAATGAAACACGTTTTGTACATCTGTTCCCCCCAGGGTCCTTGTCATTTTCATGTGTGATGGGGAGTGCTGCGCGAAGGTGATCCAGGCCCTGTTTATGGTACAAAGCTGAAATCAGACATGTGCCTAGTGTTGAAATCACAACACGGATTGTGATTGACAACAAACAAACTGTGCTAAGCAGAAGCTGGCAAGAGATGCAGGGGACACAGGCTTGCCAGGAGAGAGACACAGCAGTGACCGACGTACTTTTTTGGTGTATGTCATACAGGTCTGGCAGGCTGTTTTGGTCCATGTGTTTGTAGGGCGGGGACCGTTTAGGTGAGGTCCCCACTTTGGGAGAAGTCTGACCTGTCTGTGTTCGAGATGCTCGTTCTTCTGCTGAATCAGCGGATTTCCTCCGTTTATAAATATGGTCATAGCTGCCCGCTTGCTGCATATTTGGCTTTTTCTTCATAAACCTGGTTTAAAAAGACATTAACAACAATACAATCAGCATGTTTTCTTCATACATTTAGTGAAATGTGTCTTAAAATGCTTTTATATATAAAAGAACACAGGAAACACATTTTATGTGTCTAAACTGCATCAATACTGATTTGATATCGTCATTATCAATAGTAGATTATTTTAAATGATTGTATATCTTTTTGTAGTATTTTATGTTCTAAGTAGGTTCATTTTATGTATTGTACAGAATACCAAAAGGGACCTTTAGGCCAGACTTTTTTAATATTTCGGTTTACGAACCCGCCGACCTCCGATTTCCTCATTTCAGAAAAAAAATAAAATTGGCATTTTGACTTTTTTCCTTTTATATTGCGTCGCCGTATCCAACACGGTTGTTGGCAAATGAAATGTTTATTGACCGTGTGTATTAGATCACCTCAAACGTTAGAACTCTTATGATTGGCTTATAAGGTCACATTCGTAATGACAGATGGCGAGTTTAAGCCAATCACAACAGGGTATCCTTGGGCCATAAATGCAATTGATTGGCCATCAAGTAGTCAAAAGATTCAGCAGGGAAATTGAGAATTCTTGGAGAGTTTTCAAAGTTCGTTTTCTGCACTACAGTTGCATATTCAAAGCAGCGTTTATGTCATATTTACCTCGTTAAACATATTTGTTTTAGATAGATGTGAATAAGAAAAGAAAATTATTTTGGTTGCATAGCGGCTTTACCAGCTTGCCACCGTTAATAACTTACTGGATATACAAACAAATTTACTTCTTAAGACTAATTATTGCATTCAAAGTCAGACGCTATTTACTACTGCAAATTGGCTAAGTTTCACAAGTGTACTCTTAAAAAATATTATAACTTGTCAAAACTTTAAACTTAACGCTGAAAAGAAAATTACTGAACAGATGAAATTATATGTACTGCAGGAGGTTGTCATGTATTTTTTGAAAACTCCAGGAATTCTCAGGGTTTCTGCAGGATTTCCAACTACCTGTAGTCTTAGTGGCGCGGGTTGAAGCGTCGGCTTTGCGGGTATTTTTTATGGTCAAAACAAAAGCAAGCTAAAATCAAAGCCATTTAAAATTCAGAAACTTTGAAAGGATTCATTTAATTGTTCCAAGCTGGAAGCTTTAATGTGTATGGATGCCGAAAAGCAGTACCTGACTGAGTGGCCAAGTGACGGCATATTAAACGGAGTACGGTACGTACTGTCACGGCCGTGGTAAGAAATGCAGATCTTTATTAATAAATAAAGATTATTAATACTTTTTTAAACTTTTAAAATAGTTGAATTATTCAATGTGATCTCCAATGGAAACCTCACTTTATTAGCAGTTGTTGTATAATCATTCAATGTGATCTCCAATGGAAACCTCACTTTATTAGCAGTTGTTGTTTAATCAAAGGACTATCAAACATGCGCAACACCAAAAAGGAAGGTCATGGTTATGAATCAAACAACTCGAGTTCCATGTTGTTGACATTTGATAAACAATAGGCGAATAGCTGCAAGTCGCTCATTGATATTGTCATCTACGACTGAAAAATAAAACTTCAGTCTATCATGCTAGCAGTGAATATTTAGTTTTCTCCTTGCATATCTGACAAAAATATATTATTTTGTATTTGTATAAGTATTTGACTGGTCTTTAATTTGTAAAACTTTATAAAATAGGCAGTTCACTTGGCAGGGACAGTGACTAAAGTTTTATTTCAGGTGTGTATGAAATCATATATATAAGTTATACTGTTTAAACTTTTATTTGTCATTATTTTACCTTCGATGACATTTGAATGGCTTGAAATAACATGGCACATGCATGATTAATGTGGAAAACTCAAGAGGATGATGATAATATTTTAATTTTTATATATTATTTTATATTTTATATAGGTTTATAAAGTGCCTTTTTAAAAATGAATTTTATAACCCAACTGTACAATACAGGATTCACGAACACCAGTATCCAGGTTTGTTCCAATTTTTTTTTTTTTTACCTCCTACCTATCACTTTTGTCAAACATGTTCGTAAACCAAAGAATTAAAAAAGTCTGGCCTTAGGAATGCTGTATATTATTATTTATTCATCAAGTTTCCAAGGGAGGTGAGGAAAGCTCCAAGAATTATAAACATCCCTTGCCAGGAAGTCGGAGAAGAGTAAAGTTTGATTGGACATCCTTTGACAGGCCCGCAGCATCAACATTTTTTTCTTTGCAAGGGTTTAAAATTTGTGATACTCGAGAAAGGTAACTTATCTGAAAAAAAACCTTCCTGAATAATAGGACTACACAAAAGGCAAAATTGAAAAATAAAATGTTAACATTATGAATAAAATAGATTGTATATGTTCAAAGATTAATAATTTGAACTATATCACATCTTTCCGATTGTCTGCCATTAACAATCAATGATTTTTGCTCATGAATAAGATTTTGTGCACATAATATTTTATATAATTAATTCACATAATAAGGGATATACTCTGTGTATAGGTCTTTGATATTGTCAGATCTCAAAAATGGACTCATTACAAAACAATTAAAATGTAAAAATCACGATATATATGTCAACAAATGTATTATAAAAGCCCTTACTTGGAGAGATCATCCACATCTATAATCCGATTGGCAAGCTGGGATTCATGTGACCTGCTCTTGGTGAGTGGATACAAAGGTTCGGGCCGCAGAATGTTTCTCTTGTGAGGAGGTGGGGTTGTTGGGAACTTGCCCTTGACTTTGTTGACTAGAGATGGGGTAGGGGGTGGTGTGTACTGTTTCCTCTGTTCTCCAGGGGACGGGTGAGGCACCGGCGAGCTGGGAGTGCTGTGAACCCCCGGGGACTGCTCCGCGTACAGTAATGCCTCAGGAGGAAGTGATGACACAGAGGGTCGCAGCGGGAGTTTGGGAGAGTTGCCGCCATAAGGACTGTTACTCGCTGATTTGTATGACGACCAGTGCAGCTCCATCAGCTCAAGGTCTGTTTTCTGTAACATGTCTGAAGACAGCTGCAGCGCTGTAAATACAATACACACGTTACCATGTATGCTTTCTGTACCATGTCTGAAGACAGCTGCAGCCTTGTTAATACAACCATACACAACGTTATCATGTTTGCTTTCTGTATCATTTCTGAAGACAGCTGCAGCGCTGTAAATACAACAATACACAAGATATCATGTCTGCTTTCTGTACCATGTCTGAAGACAGCTGCAGCACTGTAAATACAACAATACACACGTTACCATGCATGCTTTCTGTACCATGTCTGAAGACAGCTGCAGCCCTGTTAATACAACAATACACAACGTTATCATGTTTGCTTTCTGTACCATGTCTGAAAACAGCTGCAGCGCTGTAAATAGAACAATACACAAGATATCATGTTTGCTTTCTGTACCATGTCTGAAAACAGCTGCAGCGCTGTCAATACAACAATACACAAGATATCATGTCTGCTTTCTGTACCATGTCTGAAGACAGCTGCAGCACTGTAAATACAACAATACACAACGTTATCATGTCTGCTTTCTGTACCATGTCTGAAGACAGCTGCAGCGCTGTAAATACAACAATACACACGTTACCATGTCTGCTTTTTGTACCATGTCTGAAGACAGCTGCAGTGCTGTAAATAAAACAATACACACTTTACCATGTCTGCTTTCTGTACCATGTCTGAAGACAGCTGCAGCACTGTAAATACAACAATACACAAGATATCATGTCTGCTTTCTGTACCATGTCTGAAGACAGCTGCAGCACTATAAATAAAACAATACACATGTTACCATGTCTGCTTTCTGTACCATGTCTGAAGACCGCTGCAGCGCTGTAAATACAACAATACACACATTACCATGTCTGCTTTCTGTACCATGTCTGAAGACAGCTGCAGAATGAGAATACCCAGAGTTTTGGGAGAACACAACGCCATCAGTTTGTCAAACACTGTCATACTGAACATATATAAACTACCCATATATTTTTTTGATATTATAATGATAACTTCTATATGTAGAATTTCACTTGATTCTGTAAAATAACGAATATCCTTGAAAATTAACGATTTTAAAAAAACTAAGACGCAAAAAGGGCATGTTTGTGTTCCAAAATTGTGGAAAAAAATACATATCATGCAGTCTCGATAACAGGCAAGTTAGTGATATGGTTATTGCAGCTCTGTCAGATTTTGTGATAATCCAAGATATTGGTTATCATTCCATCCCTAAAATTGGCTGTACCAAGTGTAGTTTATTCTATGGTTAGATTGTCAAAATTATACACACAATGTTACTTTTTTCACAAAAAGTGAAAATCCACAAAAATTGTATCTCCATGAATACAATATATGGTTACACTTTCACAGAAATTAACAAAGTAAATTAAGGAACAATTAAGAGACACAATAAAATCACAACATTTCTGATTTTTTTTTATCATTAACTGATACCAACATTACACAGCACTGACACGAAAAGTACAACGTCTTCACCTGTCCATGCTTTGAGATTCTTCAAGGCGGTGCAGAGCCGTGTGGTTTCATCTTCGCGGGCACCGTAACGATTCATTAGACCTCCTATTTCCTGCTCAGTCATTTCCAGCAAGGCGTCTAAAGTCAGACCGCGCATGATGATGCCCTTCAAAGATAAAACTTCATGGTCATTTACAAATACAGTGGAACCTGACTGAAAGACCACCTATCTAATAAGACTACCTCTGTCTAATAAGACCCCCCCCCCCCTGGAGTGAAATAAAAGCATTCACATTTTGTTTATAACTGACATGTCTAATAAGCCCACATGTGAAATAAGACACTTTTTACCAGCCAAAAGGGTGGTCTTATTTAACAGGTGGTTTAATTGTTAAATTCAGCTGAGTAGTATGCAAGCATTTTGACCAGTGAGACTGACCTTACATAAACAAACAGAAATACTCACTACAAATCTATCTCATAATCTGTGGTAAAGGAAACAGAACTGATGATCACAAAAGCAAAACAGGCAGTTTAAGGCACCACACCTTCTAAAATGCCACAGATTTTATAAGTTAATGAATTTCATTCATCATTTTTGAATCAATAATAATTATCGGAAGTGATCTGTGTTCTTTTTTCTATGTTTTCTCTTTATTTTTTGCAGGACTCAAATTGTGATT
The DNA here is from genome assembly GCA_026874595.1 of Sipunculus nudus. Taxonomy (NCBI): domain Eukaryota; kingdom Metazoa; phylum Annelida; class Sipuncula; order Golfingiida; family Sipunculidae; genus Sipunculus; species Sipunculus nudus. The sequence continues at coordinate 54,231,066 of CM049312.1, forward strand.
CAACTGTTCACATTTATGAAAATGTAAAGATATAGAAGTGTCACATGTCTTAAGTTAATACTTTAGAAAAATATCTCTGATTATTAGGAATGGCAGGCATGGCCAAATTTCAAATTTATGTAGCCCATTTTAAGGTTACCCAATTTTGTTCGCCCAATTTTGCCATGCCTGAACAGCAAAGTTCAGGTAACTTCATTTTGCAAATTTATGAGAAACTGGACAAACTGCAGAATCTTACTTCAAATGGAATGCTTATACCGAATGCCAAATAAATTTGTGATTTTTAAGGCCAGATTTCAAATTTCCCTGGACAATAATCTGAAACAGTTGGCAGTCTGCCAAAGCTATAAATAGATTCAGATTGACCTTTGGCTTGTTGCAAAATCTGTAACAGTTGGCAGTCTGCCAAGCTATTTATAGATAAAGACTCAATCTTGGCCTGTATGTAAATCTGTTAACACATACTGAAAGACTTTGGCTATAATGCTTTTATCAAGCTGACATATTAATCAAAATGTTTAAATAATAAAAGATGTAGTACTTTCATTGATAAAGGTCCAATAATTCTGCCAACAATCATTTTAGTAAACTGGAACAAAGGCCTCCTAGGAATCATTTTTGTGCAATGTTACAAAAGTTGCAACAACAGTTTTGCAGCAGAAGACTATTGCAGTCCTTAGTCTGAAATAGGTTTACTAATGGCCCCAAGACCAAATTCAGCTTTTTATGACTCTACCAAAAATATACAAACCCAATCTATTCTTGTACAATTGAAAGAACCCTACCCTAGGATAGTACTTGTGAAAAATTAAACAATTCAGCTTGACAGTTTCATCATAAAACATTTTTAAACTGCAATTTTAAACTGAAAGAGGCTAAAATCATGAGGCTTTTGTAAAAAAAAACCAGGTCAATGTAGGTGGCACCACATAAAACTGCAATTTAAATATGAGTCATGTGACCAAAATTTGTACAAAACTTGGTGATGCTAGCTCCTGTTGTTTCTAAGATTATTATGTCAATGTGCTTACTTGGCCGAAAGACTACCGGTAAGTTCAAATTCCTGTAACTCAACCAAGTTCATCAAACCCAAACCATTTGAACAAACTTATCTCTGGGATTATTTCTGTGAAATACTGAACAATTTGGTTGAATGATTTCAGAGAAAAAGATTTTCAAAGGTTTTTTAGATCCCCCCCCCCCCCCTGCAGGTGGCACCACAAAATGCTCAATCCCACAATATTTGATATGTGACAGATTTTAACATAAAACTTGGGGATGCTAGCTCCCACTATTCCTGAGAAATTAAGGATTAATGTACTAATGAACGATGACCCTCGTACAGAAAAGGTTGATACAGGTGGTGCCACAAATACCTCAAGTTCATATATGAACCATCTTACCAACATTGCATAACATTTGGTGAAGATGGCCATTTCTGATATTGTAATTTTAGTATCCTTTTTTCATCTTTATGATTAAGTTTAGCTTCCTGCAAGTCGGCCAAGACTCACCAAACTTGAACCATTTGAATAAACTTGAAAAAGATTGTTCCTGGGATTATCTCTGTAAAACATTGAACAATTTGGCTGGACAGTTTTGTAAAACAAGATATTTAAAGGTTTGTTTAGCTTTTTCCCTATAAAATCTACGTAAATGCAGATAGCAACAAAATTGTCAAAATCCCATAGTTTTTTAGATGTCTGATTTTTTGCATAAAATTTGGTGGTTATAGCACCTGCGGTTTTTGAGATAGTATGGGTTAACCTACAGACATTGGCTGAGGACACACCATTGCATGAGCTAACAGGTTCTCTAAAAAAATAATTAAAATAAGATTATTTAGAGGTTAATAATCAAATACAATTCAATCGAGGGCATGCAATTTGATGCATTTATTCTTTGATGCATTGTTACATAACTATATTTCATACAGGGAACTTCTTTAAATTTAAAAGTTCATTTCAACTTCCAAACATTCAGAGAATTCTTAAAGAATGTAGGAACTTCTGGCATGCATTCCCAACAATATTAAACTGTTTGCATTTTCGACATGCCTGCTATCAGGAATAAATCTCCTGTATATTTTAACAGTTTGCAATTTATGCTTCTATGAGATTTTAAAAATATGCCTGTGAAAGAAAAACGTGCTGGACTCTCATAAAAAATTTGCATGATCTCAGAGATATTGGCAAATACACGATGAACACTTTTTTTACTTCTTTATGATATGCACAATGCTGGTACTGGTACACAAGCTGAACACACTTTAATGTCTGCTATGAGCTGAAAATCAACAAGATCCCTCATCATATCTTATTTGATGCAGTTTTCCCAAAAAATTGATCATGTAATCTACTTTACCAAGAAATGAATATATATGTGGGCGAAAGTAGGTGACAATGAAACTGAAAGCCTAAATTATACAAGTGACACATGGGCCATGACACTCAGCAGACTAACATGGCATTGTAGGCTATATTATCAACAGGAATTTTATCAATTGAAAACCAAACTGATTTTAACTTGAGATGAGTTCTTGACCTTTGTCCTTCTGACACCAAAGTCAACATGGTTCTGCCTTAAATTAAATGATGTGTCACACAAGCACAGGTCACATATGAAGATTGAATCCAATCATGACTGGTATATGCATGTTGTCCAAGAGAAGAATTAGATCAAGGTAATGGTCATCAGTTTTCAAACTCCTTTGAGAACTTAGTGAAAAAAAATGTGTGTCATTTTAAGGACACATACTCAATACATGTACTTCCAAAGTTATAACATCACAAAGATGCTTAAGACGAAGTTAAATTTGGCTGAATTGACCCTGAAGAGTCTTCTGAGAACCTGGTTGGAACATTGTCAGAAAACTGAACAAAACCCCTTAGAAATAGTCAAAAATGGAGCTTATAATCAACTAGAAAACTGACAGGTCAGGAAGGGCCCCGCAAAAGATCCAGTCATTATAAATTGAAGTACTGTGAATTTGGTGTACTTTGGTAGCATGGGCTGATAGAGTGATATTTGAAAATTAAAGAACCTGTAAAGAACAGCTGACATGTATAAACTGGAAGAAAAGATATGGTAAAGTGAAAATGTTCAAAGCTATCAAAATAATGATATAAAAGAACTGCATGCATTTTTAGTTTCTGTATTTGTGTATTACCTGTGCCAATTATTCTTGGTTGAAGTCTTGGCTGGGCTGTGTCAAATATTTTTCCAGTATTTGTATGTTGAATTGGCCTTATTATATGTGAGGCTCAAGTCTGTACATGAACCTTGTAGTATTAGAGAGAGTCAGCTGCTGGTTAGTAGTGATAAATTGGTCATTCTCTTGAACTGAGATTCAGCTGTTCTTGGGCTTGGGTCTACAGATGCGCTATGTTGTGTAGAATGGCTACATATGAAAATCAATGTAAATTTGTTGATGGTCACTATAATAGGTCCTAATTCCTTGAGATGTTGGAAGTGGAGATAGATTTGTCCAAACATGGTCTAAATGAGAGCCACTGTGGTGGGTTGGGCCAGTGTATCCTTTTCTGGGGAATCTTAAAATTGTCTGTACAAAATATGCTGTGAAAATGTAATGCCACTGTACATGAGTGACTCGAAAAAGATTCATCCATTTCTAGCCTGCTGAAGGAGAAACCAGCAACTGAACACCAAACTGTGTATTACTTTTTTTTTCCCTTCTGACCCAAATATCAACTAGATATTTCTTGGCATCGCAGGTGCCAGAGTATCCCCAGACGTAGTAGGCCCCCCCCCCCCTTTAAGAAATGGCCCCCATTTTTAGCAGCATATACTGGCACTTGGCAAGCAATTATTGTTTCTTCCATCTATCAATCTACAATCTTTTTGAAGATGTTGGTCCTGTGACCTTGACCTTTGAACTCATGACCCCAAAATCAATTCAGGTCTTGCTTTTTCAATGGGACATATATAAGTCAAGTTTGAAATCTATACATCAATAAAAGCAGGAATTACATCCAGAAACAAATTTTTTGACAGATGGCTCCTGTGGCCTTGACCTTTGACCTTGTGACCCCAAAATTGATATTGATCATCCACTTTTATACATAAATCAATAGAGGTCTAGATTTATTGATGGGCCATATAAAAGTCAGGTTTGAAATCTATATATTAATCAAAGCTTGAATTATCATCTCAGGGACTAATTTTTGGACTGATGGCTCCTGTGACCTTCACCTTATGACCTTGTGACCTCAAAATTGATAGGGTTCTTCCTCTCTTGGCAGGTGAACTATATGTGCAAGATGAAAGATCTGAGATGAAATGTTTGGCTGAAAATGCATTCACATCTTTTTAAAGATGTGGCCTGTGACCTTGACCTTTGACCTCATGACCCCAAAATCAATTCGGGTCTTGCTTTTCCAATGGGACATATACAAGTCAAGTTTGAAATCCATAAATCAATAAAAGCAGGAATTATCATCCAGAAACTAATTTTTGGACAGATGGCTTCTGTGACCTTCACCTTTGACCTTGTGACCTCAAAACTGATAGGGGTCTTCCACTCTTGGCAGGTGAACTATATGTGCAAGATGAAAGATCTGAGATGAATTGTTTGGCTGGAAATGCATCCATAATCTTTTTAAAGATGTGTTCTGTGACCTTGACCTTTGACCTCATGACCCCAAAATCAATTCGGGTCTTGCTTTTCCAATGGGTCATTCACAAGTCAAGTTTTATATGCATACATCAATAAAAGCAGAAATTATCATCCAGAAACTAATTTTTGGACAGATGGCTCCTGTAACCTTCACCTTTGACCTCAAAATTGATAGGGGTTTTCCTCTATTGGCAGATGAACTATATGTGCAAGATGAAAGGTCTGAGATGAAATGTTTGGCTGAAAATGCATCCATAATCTTTTTAAAGATGTGTCCTGTGACCTTGACCTTTGACCTCATGACCCCAAAATCAATTGGAGTCTTGCTTTTTCAATGGGACATATATAAGTCAAGTTTGAAATCAATACATCAATAAAAGCAGGAATTATCATCCAGAAACAAATTTTTTGACAGATAGCTCCTGTGGCCTTGACCTTTGACCTTGTGACCACAAAATTGAAATGGATCATCCACTATTGGCAAGTGAGCTATATATTCAAGATGGAAGACCTGGGATAAAAGTTTGGCTTAAAATGCATCCACATTATCTTTTAAGATGCGAGTCCAGTGACCTTGACCTTTGACCTTGTGACCCTAGAACCTATAGGGTTATTACTTTAGTGGTGGGCCATACATAAGTCACGTTTGAAATCAATATGGCTATCAACGCTGGAGATACCATAAGAGGTGTGTGATTTTCACCAAATATGGACACATTAAAGGTCAAGGCCACTCTCATGGTAAAGGTCATGACCCAAATGTTAATAGACCTCATCCCATAACATATCTCTCTACATGTGCATAATATGAAAGAAATCTGTCCATCAGTTTTTGACTTATAATGCTTACAGTACTGTCAAGTGGCAATTATGGGGGTATTAAAAGGCGTAAAAACAAGTAAAGGATAATAGGTGGTGCCACCAGTTTCCGGTATATCACAAGGCTATCCAAGATCTTCAGTCAACTTGATTTTTGGACCAGTCCATGCAAGCTTACTTGAGATATTTAAGAATTTGTGTGATTTTCAGCAAAAATGGACCTATTTAAGGTCAAGGCCACTCTCCTAGCATAGGTCATGACCACATTTTAAATAGGCTTCATCCCCTTACCTATATCTATACAATTGTAAAGTTTGAAAAAGATCAGTGAAATATTTTTTGAGTTTCCACTCACAAGGTTTTTCTGCGGCGGCGGCGGCGGCGGGACCGTCGTGAAACCATAGTATCCCGACTTTGTCTGGGGATACAATAAGCTTCTCCCTTAGGCCATGGGTGATACATATTATGTTTGAATCCTATCCATCATATGTTAGGGGAGTTATTATGCAGAAACGAATTTGATTGTTCATCAAATTCTTTGTGAGTTATTGCATTAACATCATTTGAGAATTATCGCCTCTGTCAAGGTCATCCATCTTTGAACTTGACCTGGCCCTTCATAACAAACATTACTGCTGCAAGTTCAGTGAGTGTTAGTCAAATGGTTTTACAAGCTATTTGGTTAACATCATTTTAGCATTATCACGTCTGTGAACTTGAAAATCCTTCAAGGTCACCCATCTTCAAACATGATGTAGCCCATCAAAAGGTCCATCATTGCTGTGAGTCTGGGGACCTTATATGAAATACTTTTTACGAGTTATTGTGTAAACAATGTGTGTCCTTTTGCATGCATATTTGCTAAGAGAGCGCATCCTTTCTAGGTGTTCAGTAATGGTTTTTACCGCATAACTTACAGAACAAGGGACCCATGGGTCACGAGGCTCAGCTAAAGTTTGAAATTTTTACAAATGCAAAATATTCTATTGTAATGTTTTTCATTTCTACATGCATATGAAAAGCTAAGAGGAAAGGGGCCCTCCTACTTGGTTATAGCAAAGTTTTAAATATATGATTGCAAAACTAATACTCTGACTAGACTGTCATGAAGAAAAAGAGTAAATATTTTGAGATACTGTTATGCATATGAAAAATTTACAGATGGACAGGAAAGTGGACAGAATGGACTAATACCTTTATTTCACTTTCAAGGGAATAATGCATTTAAGTTTATATTTAAGCCTATTTTTTTTAGCATATCCACTTTTCAATTAACAGTTTTTATCAGATTCATTTTTTATTTATTTACAAGTTTTTTAAATTTGTAATAAACAAATCTGAAAATATAAGTTAAAATATTAGAATTCTAAGTTGCAATCATTATTTATTTATGCAGAGTGTAGCTCATATAGGGTCATATTATGCATAAACATATATTTTATTATTTTTAAATCACAAATGTTTAAAGTGAATTTAAAAGAAAATAATGCCACAACATGGCATCTTCAAGATTATTCCTTGAATCACTATTGATAAGTTTTGTACATCTGAGCTTTCAGTACATGCTTAATTTTATTCACCGAAATAAAAGATTCAGTACATCTGATCAAATAAAACCATCTTTTCAAATAAAGTATACACACTGTTAGTTCAATGAGGGACAAGCAACATCATTTAGCTAATTACTATCTCAGTTATAATTTTTTACTGGAATTAATAGTCAATTTCACTCCCTGGTGAAGTTTTTACTCTTCTGAAGTAAAGAATTACTTATCTGATGAACATCCACACTTTCACATAGCAATAAACCACTTTGTGGACACAATTAAATGTGCACTTTAATCATTGTAACCTTGGTGGTACAAGACAAAATCTAAAATGTAGCACAGCCTAGAATAAGAATGAATCAAATACAGAAAATTATAACATTCATCTAGTTTATGCACCAGCTGGGGTGGGGGGGGGGGGGGAGGGGGGAGTGCAGGGCAGAGGGGAAGCCTGCTAGTAGTGGCCAAGCTGAGCCAAGACAAGCTGCATGGAGAGGGTTACATAATACAAGTGAAGGCTGTCCTACTAGGTGGGCCTGATGTAAACAACACTTGACATGGTGTATGGAAACTTGAATAAAAGCTTCTCTTTTCAATCAATTCCTTTGTAATTTCAGATTTGAAAAGATTAAATCCTTATGTATATATGCTGTGAAAATTCAATCAACAGTGCTTACAGGGGAAAAACCTGCCATAGCCAAAGTTGGTCAAAATTTAAGGAATTGGTTTTTTTTTATGCTAATAACTTAAAAAAAAAATGCAAAATTCAGATCTAATTTTGGGTTAACAGCTGAATCTTGATTTAATAAAGTTACATCCCTGAAAAAAAGTCTCCAGCTTCAGCAATTCTCATGTAAAGTGAGTAAATATATTTCCTGATTTTTAAAATATTGCATTATATTTAGACCTATAACTTCAAAACAATATTCAATACTGACCTAATTTTTTTAATGTCAATAGAAAATGTATGGAAGAATATGAATACTAAATATAATCAAAAACAGACCAGTGGTTTCGATATTACGCAGCCTTGAAGTGTAACAATGGCTTTTTATGAACTAGATGTGTCAGAACGACACGAATGACACGAATGCCCCCACCTTGGGCAAATTAGAAACATTTGTAAAATTTGGAAAATTTTTTAAGTTCAGGAGGTGTCGTATGGTCAAAAGTAGGTCAACAAGGGCAAAATGCAAACTCGATTTGTAACGGGTCATTATCAAGCAACACACCAAAAATCATGCCAGTATATGCAGGCATTGTGAAAAAAAGTCCATACATGTGCATTTTCCATAAAAATTTCTGTCTTTCATGAAATTTTCTATGTTTAGGATCCGTAAAACAATCAAAAGTAGGTCAACCAGGATGAAACGCAAACTCGATCTGTAACTGTCATTATCTGCCCACACAAAAAAAATCAGGGTGGTATCTGCAGGCATTGAGAAAAAAAAGTCAGTACATATGCATTTGTTATGAAAATTTATATTTTTCATGAAACTTTCTATGTTCAGGAGCAGTCAAATGGTCAAAAGTAGGTCAACTGAGACAAAACAAGAACTCGATCTGTAACTGGTCATTATCTGCCTACACACCAAAAATCAGGCCCATATCAGCAGGCACTGCGAAAAAAAGTCCATACATGTGCACCTTTTTTATGAAATTTTCTATGTTAGAGCACCGTCAAACGGTCAAAAATAGGTCAACTGGGACAAAACGTGAACTCGATCTGTAACTGGTCAATATCTGCCGACACACCAAAATTCAGGCCAATATCTGCAGGCATTGCGAAAAAACGTCTGTACATGTATATTTGTCATGAAATTTCATATTTTTCATGAAATTTTCTATGTTCAGGAGCCATAAAACAGTCAAAAGTAAGTCAACCGAAACCAAACGCGAACTCGATCTGTAACTGGTCTATATCTGCCCACACACCAAAAATTAGGCCAATATCTGCAGGCATTGCGAAAAAAAGTCCTTACATGTGTATCTGTCATGAATATTTCTATTTTTCATGAAAATTTTTTAAGTTTAGGAGCCGTAAAACGGTCAAAAGTAGGTCAACCAGGACGAAACGCGAACTCGATCTGTAACTGGTCTATATTTGTCCACACACCAAAAATCAGGCCAATATCTGCAGGCACTGAGAAAAAAAAAACGTACATGTGTATTTGTCATGAAATTTCATATTTTTCATGAAATTTTCTAAGTTTAGGAGCCGTAAAACGGTCAAAAGTAGGTCAACCAGGACGAAACGTGGACTCAATCTGTAACTGGTCTATATCTGCTCACACACCAAAAATCAGGCCAATATCTGCAGGCATTGCGAAAAAAAAGTCCGTACATGTAATTTTCTAAGTTTAGGAGCCGTAAAACGGTCAAAAGTAAGTCAACCGGGACGAAACGCGAACTCGATCTGTAACTGGTCTATATCTGCTCACACACCAAAAATCAGGCCAATATCTGAAGGCATTGCGAAAAAAAGTCTGTACATGTGTATCTGTCATGAATATTTCTATTTTTCATGAAATTTTCTAAGTTTAGGAGCTGTAAAACGGTCAAAAGAAGGTCAATCGGGACGAAACGCGAACTCAAACTGTCACTGGTCTATATCTGCTCACACACCAAAAATCAGGCCAATATCTGCAGGCATTGGGAAAAAAAGTCCGTACAACTGTTTCATTTCAGAATGACGGAAGGACGGAATGACGGACATGGGTAAAACTATATGCCCCTGCCACTTTGTGGCGGGGTTGTGGCGGGGGGCATAAAAATGGAGGATTTCCCTTAATATTTCGAAGAAATGAAGTCCTAGTGACTCAATTTTCGGTATGGTACGAGATTTTGGGAACATCTAACTGTATGTAAAATTTTTGATTCATAGGTCCAACGGTTTCAAAACATGCCCTGTTAACAGACGGCCGGACGGACGACGGACAAAGGACCATGACTATAGCTCAGATGACTTATAGTCAGCTGAGCTAAAAATGGCTGACTATGACCATATATCATGCCTCACTGCTGTTGACATGAGGACCTGCCCTACTGTTAAGGTCAAACAAACAATTATGGTTACAATTATGATTTCTGCCCTGCTGAAAGAGGGACCTAAAATTTAACACCAAACTGTGAATAACTTTTTTGACCTCCGGACCCAAAAATCAAGAGGGATCTTCCATAATGGATGGTTAATACATATTTCAGGTTTGAACTCAATCCGTCAATCCTAACTGGAGTTATCATCCGGAAAAGAATTTGTGGACGGACGGATGGACAGACAGACGGACAGGTCGATTACTATAGGGCACCCGCTTTTCAAGCGGGGCCCTAATAATAATTGAATAAGTGACAAGCTTTCACTAAAATCAATATATGTGCAAAATGTAGAGGATTCATACAGGCTATGTTGAAAATCTATCGGTTGTGTCTGAATTTAAAGAAATAAGCAAATTTGTGGCATTTATGTCCTCTGCTTCTCCTCTTGTTATTTAAGCTTGCCTTTTTTTAGTTTTTATTGTCCCCTGAAGATTTCTCCACATGTCATAATTTGATGTGAATTGGGAACCAATGGATATTGTTTGTTTGTTTTGGAGCTGGTGATAATAAATTTTCAGACAGACACTCCAACCAATCCCAACCAAGGTATCACTGACAATCACTGACCCAAATCTGAATGAAAACAGATAATATTTAGGAAAATTATCAGCCGGAAACGAAAACCTGATGGCTAGACAGACAGATGGACAGACAAATCTAAATCAATGTCCCCCGTTCTGCAGAAGCAGGGGACAAAAAGGCACAAACCAGGGCCAAAGTGCCAATGTGACATGGTACTAAAAAAATTGTATGGGCTAATTTTCTTCAAAATTTGCATGATGACAGGTATATATGCCTGCTTGATGCACATTAATTACACCACGACTGCATAATAGGCACAAAAAGAGTGCTCAATACAGTGAAATTTGCAGAGGATTTAGGGGCCCACAACATACAAAGACATACAGAGAATCACCAAAAATTTACGGGGAACCACAAATTTTGAAATGTGGTAGACTTGGTCCATTTTACATCTATAAAAAAAATTTTGAGTATCTGTCCTGCCATTCCTGAGAGAGCTGCTAGTGTTACCAGACAGACAACAAACATCAAATGACAGACCCTAAGCTGCACCACTGGTATAGCTCATAGGTGCGCTTTTTAAAGTATCAGATCTTTTATTTTCAAATATCAATATGTGACCCTGTGTATGCTTTTTTGGCTCAAGCTCCCCAAGTATTATGTACAGTATTCTGATTCTGGCCATCCTACAATAATGTTATACAAAGCTACTGAAACATACACCAACCCTTAAATGATAATGGGAATATTAATGAATTTTGTCTCATAGGGTAAAATAATTCATACAGCAAAGTATTGTCACTTTATCAACCACTCCACAAATCTGCTACCTACAGACAACTGTTTTACTTGACAAATCATGATATGTCAACAACAATGGTAACAACAATCCAATGCTTAAATAAACAAATACCACTGATTTTGAAATTAAACTGCATAACCCCCCCCCCCCAAAAAAAAAAAAAAAATTATCATTTTTTATATGATGCAGCACCTCATTATGTTAACTGCATGATGGTTATTCACATTATTAACCAAACACTCTTTGTCTGTGCTTCAACAGTTTCAATATATAAAATATTAAACAAAGAATTGCACCTATTAGTACCCTTTCCATGCTTTAGATTTTTTTGCCTCCTGTGCAGATTCTGTGCCAATTAGGTAAAAAAAATTATGGTTCTCAGGCACTGCCCGCATCAATTTTAACCCCTGGCATCTAAAAAATTTTAATTTAATCTTTCAAGAAGATAAAATAAAACAATTTTGATAAGATTTTCTTTGTTAAGTTGTGCTTTTACCTGTTTAGCAAAAAATGTATGTTATTATCATGCTTTTCCCCGATCATATGACATTTTTGTCAAAACATACAAAAAAGGTGAAAAAATAAATATCACTTGCCCGAATTCCTGAAAAAAAGTGCCTGAGAACCATACCTGTTTTTTGCCTTAGTTTAACCTTCTGAGTTAAGATGCAAAGCACATCCAACATATAAGTAACATGGCCTCATTCGATACTACCAATTCTGTAGAGAAATTAATGTTTGAATAATTTTACAACAAAGAGCAATAAAGTTAATTTTATAATGATAGTAATTTATTCCTGGTGTGAGAATATTTATTTCACTTTGCCTGATCAATATTCACTAATCAAAATGTAATAAAACTCATCATGCCAATCAAAAATAGGAATTACTCAAAAGTATAATGAAACAGGAACTTGACAACCTGCTCATATTCTGACTAGCCTTTGTTGTTACCATTATAGTACCAGGGACCTTAATGGTCCAGCTGGCTTGCAGCCAACACTGTACCAAAATATTTACAGAATCTTATCACAGTGGGTCAAGCTACCAGTCTGGTATGCACACCTCCAGGCACATAAAGCAAGGCCTGCTACCACACTAAACAAATATTTAACACTACAATAAGGTCTACACCTTCCCAGGGTCCCCTCATCACCGTGATAACAAAAGTTGTCAACAAGGATAACTTTATCACACTTACTTCAAAGTCATCATTCTAGAATAATTAGTCCAGCTTTGCAAATTGTTCAATTTCTAGGGTTGTTCAGATTACTTAGACTGATTGTTACTAATTTTGCAAAAAAGTAAATGTTGCACATTTGTGTGACTATTAAAGTCCATCTACAACAGGGAATAATAAATAAAAAATGCATAACTTTAAAATATGAACAATTGTCTAAATGTTAGTCTATGGATAGAAGGGGGAGTCTGTGGCCGTCTTAGTTGTCATGGATTTAAATACTCAAAGGAATTATAATATATAATTTTTCTGACAGGAGGAGTTTTTAGAACTGACACAAATGATTCACTGTTAATGAATGCTCATTTATCAATGAAAACAAATACAGAATTTGATTCCCAATTTCCCTACACCAATATGAATATTCAGATTCCCAGGGGAGTTGTAAATATTCACTTTCCCAGGACACAGGAGAATGTTCACTCCCCCAGGATGGAGATAAATATCCCCTTTCCCAAAACAAATGTCAACAATCACTTTCCCTGGACAGATATGAGATCTCACTTTATCAGCAAGTATGTAAATGACAGATGTGAACCATCACTTTCACAGGACACATACATGTACATGTTCACATTCCAAGGAGAGGTCACTGTTTACATACCCAGGAGAGAGTCACTGTTTACATTCCCAAGAGAGAGTCACTGTTCAAATAACCAGGTGAGAGGTCACTGTTTACATTCCCAGGAGAGAGGTCACTGTTAACATTCCCAGGAGAGAGGTCACTGTTAACATTCCCAGGAGAGAGGTCACTGTTTACATTCCCAGAAGAGAGGTCACTACTTACATTCCGAGGAGAGGTCACTGTTTACATTCCCAGGAGAGAGGTCACTGTTAACATTCCCAGGAGAGAGGTCACTGTTAACATTCCCAGGAGAGAGGTTACTGTTTACATTCCCGGGAGAGAGGTCACTGTTCAGATTCCCAGGAGAGAGGTCACTGATTACATTCCCAGGAGAGAGGTCACTGTTAATATTCCCAGGAGAGAGGTCACTGTTAACATTTCCAGGAGAGAGGTCACTGTTCAAATTCCCAGGAGAGAGGTCACTGTTACATTCCCAGGAGAGAGGTCACTGTTAATATTCCCAGGAGAGAGGTCACTGTTAATATTCCCAGGAGAGAGGTCACTGTTAATATTCCCAGGAGAGAGGTCACTGTTAATATTCCCAGGAGAGAGGTCACTGTTAACATTCCCAGGAGAGAGGTCACTGTTCAAATTCCCAGGAGAGAGGTCACTGTTAACATTCCCAGGAGAGAGGTCACTGTTAATATTCCCAGGAGAGAGGTCACTGTTAATATTCCCAGGAGAGAGGTCACTGTTAACATTCCCAGGAGAGAGGTCACTGTTTACATTCCCAGGAGAGAGGTCACTGTTAACATTTCCAGGAGAGAGGTCACTGTTCAAATTCCCAGGAGAGAGGTCACTGTTAACATTCCCAGGAGAGAGGTCACTGTTAATATTCCCAGGAGAGAGGTCACTGTTAACATTCCCAGGAGAGAGGTCACTGTTTACATTCCCAGGAGAGAGGTCACTGTTAACATTTCCAGGAGAGAGGTCACTGTTCAAATTCCCAGGAGAGAGGTCACTGTTAACATTCCCAGGAGAGAGGTCACTGTTTACATTCCCAGGAGAGAGGTCACTGTTAACATTTCCAGGAGAGAGGTCACTGTTAACATTCCCAGGAGAGAGGTCACTGTTAATATTCCCAGGAGAGAGGTCACTGTTCAAATTCCCAGGAGAGAGGTCACTGTTAACATTCCCAGGAGAGAGGTCACTGTTTACATTTCCAGGAGAGAGGTCACTGTTCAAATTCCCAGGAGAGAGGTCACTGTTAACATTCCCAGGAGAGAGGTCACTGTTTACATTCCCAGGAGAGAGGTCACTGTTAACATTCCCAGGAGAGAGGTCACTGTTAACATTCCCAGGAGAGAGGTCACTGTTAATATTCCCAGGAGAGAGGTCACTGTTAACATTTCCAGGAGAGAGGTCACTGTTCAAATTCCCAGGAGAGAGGTCACTGTTACATTCCCAGGAGAGAGGTCACTGTTAATATTCCCAGGAGAGAGGTCACTGTTAATATTCCCAGGAGAGAGGTCACTGTTAACATTCCCAGGAGAGAGGTCACTGTTTACATTCCCAGGAGAGAGGTCACTGTTAACATTTCCAGGAGAGAGGTCACTGTTTACATTCCCAGGAGAGAGGTCACTGTTAACATTTCCAGGAGAGAGGTCACTGTTCAAATTCCCAGGAGAGAGGTCACTGTTAACATTCCCAGGAGAGAGGTCACTGTTTACATTCCCAGGAGAGAGGTCACTGTTAACATTTCCAGGAGAGAGGTCACTGTTCAAATTCCCAGGAGAGAGGTCACTGTTAACATTCCCAGGAGAGAGGTCACTGTTCAAATTCCCAGGAGAGAGGTCACTGTTAACATTTCCAGGAGAGAGGTCACTGTTCAAATTCCCAGGAGAGAGGTCACTGTTAACATTCCCAGGAGAGAGGTCACTACTTACATTCCCAGGAGAGAGGTCACTGTTAACATTTCCAGGAGAGAGGTCACTGTTCAAATTCCCAGGAGAGAGGTCACTGTTAACATTCCCAGGAGAGAGGTCACTGTTTACATTCCCAGGAGAGAGGTCACTGTTAACATTTCCAGGAGAGAGGTCACTGTTCAAATTCCCAGGAGAGAGGTCACTGTTCACATTCCCAGGAGAGAGGTCACTGTTTACATTCCCAGGAGAGAGGTCACTGTTAACATTTCCAGGAGAGAGGTCACTGTTCAAATTCCCAGGAGAGAGGTCACTGTTTACATTCCCAGGAGAGAGGTCACTGTTAACATCCCCAGGAGAGAGGTTACTGTTTACATTCCCGGGAGAGAGGTCACTGATTACATTCCCAGGAGAGAGGTCACTGTTTACATTCCCAGGAGAGAGGTCACTGTTAACATTTCCAGGAGAGAGGTCACTGTTAACATTCCCAGGAGAGAGGTCACTGTTTACATTCCCAGGAGAGAGGTCACTGATTACATTCCCAGGAGAGAGGTCACTGATTACATTCCCAGGAGAGAGGTCACTGTTAACATCCCCAGGAGAGAGGTCACTGTTAACATTCCCAGGAGAGAGGTCACTGTTTACATTCCCAGGAGAGAGGTCACTGTTAACATTTCCAGGAGAGAGGTCACTGTTCAAATTCCCAGGAGAGAGGTCACTGTTAACATTCCCAGGAGAGGGGTCACTGTTTACATTCCCAGGAGAGAGGTCACTGTTAACATTTCCAGGAGAGAGGTCACTGTTCAAATTCCCAGGAGAGAGGTCACTGTTAACATTCCCAGGAGAGAGGTCACTACTTACATACCCAGGAGAGAGGTCACTGTTAACATTTCCAGGAGAGAGGTCACTGTTCAAATTCCCAGGAGAGAGGTCACTGTTAACATTCCCAGGAGAGAGGTCACTACTTACATTCCCAGGAGAGAGGTCACTGTTAACATTTCCAGGAGAGAGGTCACTGTTCAAATTCCCAGGAGAGAGGTCACTGTTAACATTCCCAGGAGAGAGGTCACTGTTTACATTCCCAGGAGAGAGGTCACTGTTAACATTTCCAGGAGAGAGGTCACTGTTCAAATTCCCAGGAGAGAGGTCACTGTTAACATTCCCAGGAGAGAGGTCACTACTTACATACCCAGGAGAGAGGTCACTGTTAACATTTCCAGGAGAGAGGTCACTGTTCAAATTCCCAGGAGAGAGGTCACTGTTAACATTCCCAGGAGAGAGGTCACAACTTACATTCCCAGGAGAGAGGTCACTGTTAACATTTCCAGGAGAGAGGTCACTGTTCAAATTCCCAGGAGAGAGGTCACTGTTAACATTCCCAGGAGAGAGGTCACTGTTTACATTCCCAGGAGAGAGGTCACTGTTAACATTTCCAGGAGAGAGGTCACTGTTCAAATTCCCAGGAGAGAGGTCACTGTTAACATTCCCAGGAGAGAGGTCACTGTTTACATTCCCAGGAGAGAGGTCACTGTTAACATTTCCAGGAGAGAGGTCACTGTTCAAATTCCCAGGAGAGAGGTCACTGTTTACATTCCCAGGAGAGAGGTCACTGTTAACATCCCCAGGAGAGAGGTTACTGTTTACATTCCCGGGAGAGAGGTCACTGTTAACATTCCCAGGAGAGAGGTCACTGTTAATATTCCCAGGAGAGAGGTCACTGTTTACATTCCCAGGAGAGAGGTCACTGTTAACATTCCCAGGAGAGAGGTCACTGTTTACATTCCCAGGAGAGAGGTCACTGTTAACATTCCGAGGAGAGAGGTCACTGTTAACATTCCCAGGAGAGAGGTCACTGTTTACATTCCCAGGAGAGAGGTCACTGTTAACATTCCCAGGAGAGAGGTCACTGTTAACATTCCCAGGAGAGAGGTCACTGTTTACATTCCCAGGAGAGAGGTCACTGTTAACATTCCCAGGAGAGAGGTCACTGTTTACATTCCCTGGAGAGAGGTCACTGTTAACATTCCCAGGAGAGAGGTCACTGTTAACATTCCCAGGAGAGAGGTCACTGTTAACATTCCCAGGAGAGAGGTCACTGTTTACATTCCCTGGAGAGAGGTCACTGTTAACATTCCCAGGAGAGAGGTCACTGTTAACATTCCCAGGAGAGAGGTCACTGTTAACATTCCCAGGAGAGAGGTCACTGTTTACATTCCCAGGAGAGAGGTCACTGTTAACATTCCCAGGAGAGAGGTCACTGTTAACATTCCCAGGAGAGAGGTCACTGTTAACATTCCCAGGAGAGAGGTCACTGTTAATATTCCCAGGAGAGAGGTCACTGTTTACATTCCCAGGAGAGAGGTCACTGTTAACATTCCCAGGAGAGAGGTCACTGTTTACATTCCCTGGAGAGACATCCCAAAATATGACCCTGATTAAGTTCTGAAGTTTTAAAAGATGGGCATATAAAAACTGAGAGGACACTGGATATATTAACTATATGTCAGAGGTCAGATACTCTCCTCCCACAGTGGTAACACACTGCACCGGGACAGAGGCTCTCATTTGGTCTGATTCTTGGTCCTATGCCAGAACCGATGTTATCAGACCAATGAGAGTGGGTGTTGTGTTTAAAATTTGGAATGGATGCACCATGCAATATCACAACTTCAGTGGTCTGATAACAATTCTGTGCTGTGCACCCTGGTGTTCCAGCCCAGAGAACCTGGCCACAAAAAGCAGCGGCTACAAGAAAGGATGTCTGGGATGACTGCAGTTTATAACCACAGTGGGAGGAGCAATGAAGTCAGAAAGCTTAGCACTCTTATTTCAGAATATACAGAAAACTAGAATCAGAAAATATACTCACGTTTTTGGCATCAGCATTGATTCCGACAATCTTCAACCACTGTTCAGTGCGAGGATACTGTTGAAGCTTCTCTGGTACTTTATCTAAAGACAACTTGGCCCTGGCTACCAACTGCTTACTGAAAAGCTTGATGATCTTGCTCTGAAATAAACATACATCATTTGAGTCTCAGCATACATCGATAATCTTAACAGAAAGGTTCTGAAAGGTCATCCTCAGCTGATTTTGAATTTTAACCCAAGTAATACCAGGGCCTGAAAGTGCCTGCCCAGTTAGGCAAGTCACATCTATTTTTAACTTGCCCTACATGAATTTTTAATTGCCCCATAAAAATCACAATCAGTCACAAACACAAAGTGTGTTCAAGAGGAGTGTGTGTTGCCTGTTTTATTGCATGCTGGACTAAAAACATGTTCAAATATTTTTTTGTAAAATATATAATTTCTATTTAATATTTGTACACATAAACGTTCAGGTCATTTAAAATAAAGAGGTATTGTAAATATGATTTCATTCTCCTGAGGTAAAAATGGCTAACTGATGATTAGATAAACTTCAGGCTTTTTGGCTTAAAGTTTTTTTTGGACCAACTTCCAGTTGCTGTACCACAATTATCTTGAACTTTTACTTGCCTTGCGCAAATGCTTAACCATGAGTGTCAATCCCTGCATATATATGGGTTACGGCCGTGGGTATAACAGTGCAGCAGCCAGAACCTGCTAAACTTGCTTTCAAAAAGTAATGTGTGAATAACTTTCATTCAGTATTCCTTGAAAATCAAATACTAACAAATGTAACCATGTACACTCGTAGCAACAGTTAACATCACCAATGACCCACTGATGATGATACTCAGCTGACAGGCCTACCACAGCCTGTGACATTATGGGCTAACATTCACACATCTAGTGATAGTATTGAAGAACTGGTTGGTCTTTTTTGTTCTAACTTTGCAAGATTGCATTAAAGAATATGGAATTCTGTTCAAGAACATTGCTTGATGGTCCAAGGTCCAATGACAAGGATAGCCTGATTCAAAATATCAGATATCTGAGCTTATTAAAAAGCTGGGTATGATGTCACATGAACCCCAGTTGGCATTCTCAAAATAACCATAAAATTGCTAAAATAGGCAACAAAAAAGACTTCTAAAGATGGGATAACTTGCATTGCCATTCAACAATGGATAAAACTATCTGAGATCAAATGGATAAAATCAAGGCAACCCATGCATGAATTATTGAGATATTGCTACTTTTGTTGGATTTTTATTCACACTGGACCAACAAGTAGGTTTATAATTCACAAGGTTAAAAATTTTTACTTTTTCATTGTTTAGGGAGGGTTAAGTTTCCTCAATCTTCCCCTTACCTACAAAGAATGTATACATTATCATTTTATGTAATATGTGCAAAAAATCTTAACAATCAGACATGGACCCAATGTATGTAGAAAGGGTGGAAATTCTTTTTTTTGTTACTGCCAGATAAAAGATCTGATATTATAATATATATCAATATCTAACAAGCAAATTCAAGGAATTTACGTCCCCAGCTTCCACCTTTTGTGAGAATCGAGACATTGCATAAAATAACTGAATGGAAAATGTACAGAGAGGTGAACAGACAGATGGACAATATCATAGTAAGTTCAAGTTATCGCACAGAAACGAAAACCTGACGGATGGACAGACAGACAGTGACAGACAGACAGCCCAAATCCTATCCCAAGCAAGGTTAGCATGAGAGCAATCAGTGACCCTAATTTGAATGAAATTGGATAATATTTAGGAATGTGATTGCTCAGTACTTGAAAAACCTGACAGAGAGAAAGACAGAATGACAGCGAGAGCAATCAGTGACCCAAATTGGAATAAAATCGGATAATATTTAGGAAAGTTATAACTCGGAAAAAAACCTGACAGACAGACAGAGTGACAGACAGCAGACTCTCCCAAAACCAATCAGAACCAGTGATGCAAATTTGCATAAAATCAGATAATAATTAGGAAAGTTATCACGCAGAAACAAAAACATGATGGACAGACAGACAGGGTGACAGACAGTCCAACCCAAGTAAATGTCCCCTTTTCCAGGAAGCGGGGGAACAATCAATTAATTACATGAAACACAAAATCTATGTTATTATTATTATAATATATAATATTTATTGTATCCGCCAAAACAGAGTTTTCAGCCCAATGCTGCCGCTGAGTAGGTGTATGGAGAACTCCTCCGTAACCGTTGGGCGGAATTTTACGAAACCCGGGATTATGTTTAGGTCACATGTGAACTGCTGCGCCCTGATTTTGTTTTGACCTCTGACCTTTCCTCTCTCCAGTGCGTCCATCTGTGCATCTGTTTTGACACATTAACCCATATATCTCTGGAACTGTTTGACCGATCCGGAAAAAATTTTGCACAAATGTAGCCCTTGGAATAAAATCACTCATATCTCTGCATTGGTTAGACTTATCCACCTGAAATGTTGCATGTGTATACATCCTGGACAGCTTTCTTGATTTTATGACAGGTTGCACCACCTACATTCAATTTTATGCTGCAGACATCCAAGCTCATATCTTGGGAACCGTTTGACCGATTGGGCCAAAATTTTGCATGTGTATAGATCCCACATAGCTCTTCATCATACGCAAAACTGGTGGTGCCACCTGAAACCACTTCTGCACAGCGTCCGTCTGTTTGTCTGCAGTGGGATAAAATCACTCATATATATCTGCACTGGTTTGACTTGTCTACCTAAAATTTTGCAGGTTTATACATCTTGGATAGCTTTCTGGATTTTGTGGCAGGTGGCACCACCTACATTTATGTTCACGCTGCAGACATCCAGGCTTATATCTCCAATACCGTTTCGGCCAAAGTTTTGCATGTGTATAGATCACACATTGCTCTTTATCATACGCAAAACTGGTGGCGCCACCTGGAACCATTTTTGCACAGCGTCCGTCTGTTTGTCTGCCATGGGATAAAATCACTCATATCTCGGCAGTGGTTTGACTTATCTGCCTAAAATGTTGCATGTTTATACATCTTGGATAGCGACAGCTTGTCACCCCAAACGTCGATTTTAGATGAACTGAAGACGATGGGGTGACAGTACAAGCTATTGGGTTCGCATCAATTCTAGTATGTGCAGATGTGCACGCCATTTCTGACACTACTTTTTCATTTTCATCCACTTCTCGAACTGTCATTTTCCTGAGTTAAGACAAAAAGTGACGTTATTCTGTTGGGGAAAATAATAATTATTACATCCACGGTTGACTTACGTGTAAACGTGCAGCAGTTTTTAATTCCGAGGCTGGTTTTTCTCGAAAAACTCGTCTCCACGTCTGTCAGCGGGAGAATCATAACTTCCGGTAGGGGATTTCCAAACGGCTATGTGTAAAACTTGGAAGTCCGAAGTCGGAAGCAAGGACTTTTTTTAAAGCAATGATCGAAGCATAATTAAAATGCTACTACATCAATGGAAAGTACCTTTTTATTTTTATTGATAGAATAAGGTCTTTTTTTTTATCATCATTTAAAATAATCAAAGTTATCCTCCCGAAGTTAATGACCATTTTTTGCTCGGAAATGCCCGGTTATGGTCAAAATGTGTAAAACTCGGAAGCCAGTAATGGCAAATGCACTGGTCATCATATTGTCAGCAAACGTGTCAAGCATTTTCAATTTCTTCAGTATCATGTATTTTTCATAAATTCAATCTGTTTTGTAACATTCATGATGCTGTTTTTTTAATAATATATTATATTGATATTTTATTTCATTTTGTAAAACAAGATTATTTTAACTCATCAATATTTTACGCTGTTACCGCATTTTATGTTGATGGAAACATGAAAAAAATAAAGGTTTTGATAATATTTTATAAATGTGCCCCTATAAAAATCACCCTGATAATATCATAGAGACTTAAACAGAAAATTTGACAGAACCAAAAAAGCGTCCAGTTAATGTTTTTACAAGTTGTTTCGAACAAAATATTTTATTTTTAATGTATAAATTGAAAAACATTTTCCTCTTCCATTGACCAAAAAAAAAATTCATCAGTATTATGAATCTCTTAGACTCTTATCTATTATGTAAAACTTTTTATGCCAAATTATATTTTACATTTCATGGTCTGGTTGCATTTATATATATATTATATAAACAAAATTGTAATTTCTTATCGAGATCCTTGTAATCGTACAGTAATATGAAGTTGAAGGGTGCACATTCTGGTTATATGCCCTTATCATGCAATCATTTGCAAACATACTTTAATATATTAATAAATATCCATATATTTGAAGTTGAAATGTGATGTTGAAACATCAGGAGTGAAATTAATATAATATAAATATCGAGATTGATAAAGTTTGAAAAAAGAGTCAAAAACTTGAAAAAGAATTAATTTTAGTTTTAAAAAAATATTTGCTTAAATTCGTAAATCGATCAGATTATATAATAATACATGTATTAGTATGTTATATATTATCTGGACTTTTGTATCCCTTTTCTAAGATATAAATGTAACAATTTTTTTAAATATTGTTGAACTCTAACATATTGAAAGACATTTCGTTTTTGCATATGATACATGTATGTTTGTTCCAGCGATGACCTTCTGGGATATATTGAATTTTCATATTTGTTCAACGTATGGAAAATATATTACTATATTTTATTTTGAATGACATCGAAATTTATAACTGTATTTTAATGCCGTACAAGGGTTAATTATACCATATTAATTATGCAGTGGTGCATCCATAGAGGGCGCAAGCCCGTTCAGACGTATATCTCTTAATTTTCATTTCTTTTCCAGATTACTTTTTTTATTCCCTAGCAATTTCATTATTATATTTATTACTTTCCAATTCATAAATTGGCTATTTACTCCACTGAGAGAGCATACAAATATGTACTAGTATAATGAGATAGGAAGTATTTCCGTTATCACACTTTACTCGATAATAACACCGACGATATATATATATATATATATATATATATATATATATATATATATATATAGATATATATTAAATTTACAAATAAAAAAATAAGAACTTATAGTTTTCCGATTATGTGTCATGTATTGCATCATACACTCATTATAAGCAGAATCATGCATAAGCAATTTTAATATATGCATGCAACTATAACTATAATGATACTGTATTTTGGGCACAGTGCGTCTCTGTGACTTCCAAGTTATACACATTGGATAACATCCAAGCACTTCTGACTGACTTCCGAGATGGCTTCCGAGCACAAAATCTTCTATAACGTTCAGATTAAACAATGGATAACTATTATTCTTCACAGAATGATAAAAAAAGATCTTATTCTATCGGGGAAAAAACCAAAACGGTATTGAAGCGTTAGCATTTGTATATGCTTTAAACTGCTTTCATTGGTTTCCGGCTTCCGGCTTCCGACTTCCAATTTTACATACACGACCGCGCCATGACACATTTAGTTTTGAATGAGAAGTACCGCTTCACATGAATCGGTGCCACAGTGATGAAAGGAGGTAATAATTGAAATTATTTTTGTGTAACAACATTTTTTCTTCGATATTTAGCACATATAATACGACTATATAAGCCTGTGATGCCAAATAATACCAGACAGCAAATATTTTGATCCGACCCTTAGAATGGGCGTTCTGTTGTGACTGCCATCATGACTCCAGGCCCTATCAGTTTTTTTTTCCGAAGGCCTGAGTGTCATGTTGTCATGGCTACATCTTGGATAGCTTTCTTGATTTTATGACAGGTAGCGCCACCTACATTCACATGTACCATTCACAGGAACCGTTTGTCCGATTGGGACAAAATTTTTCACGTGTATAGATCTCACATAGCTCCTTATCATATGCAAAACTGCTGGCACTACCTGCAACCATTTTTGCACAGCGCCCGTCTGTTTGTCTGCCATGTGATAAAATCACTCATACCTCGGCAGTGGTTTGACTTTTTGCATTTGTATACAACTTTGATAGCTTTCTGGATTTTGTGGTAGGTGGTACAACCTACATACACATTTCGGCTGCAGACATCCATGCTAATATGCAACACATCTCACTCTATTTCCCCTTGTTACTCAATCCATGCCTCACTTTTCTGTCCCACTCTGATTTCGGCGGATACACGTAGTTGATTTTCCACTACCCGTATTCCAGCTTTATCAAGCTGATTGTCTTTTCAGGTTTTTACTTAACATGCAGGCATAAATGAGTATAAATGACTGCTTACCTGTGTATGGATCAGAAATCTTAATTCACGGTTTTATTCAGTAGATAACTTCCCTTTTGTATATACATATCCAAAATTAGAAAAGAACATGAACAAAGAGCTATCAGTAGTATGTAAAGACAAAATATCACAGAAATCCATCTATCATTTCATGAGTTATGGGTGGATAAATGATGTAAAGACAGAGAAATTAGTGCAGGTGGGGACACCAGTCTGAGTCTTTAACAAAAGATAACAGACCACAATCTTCAAGCAATCAATTTTTAGAACAATCCACCCACTGATTTATGAGAAATCCAATGTCTTCTCACTAAATATGGAATTATTCAAGCTCAGGGTACTCATACAGTAATGGTCAGTAAAGCCATAAATTGACTACCCAAATACTTATATATATATATGTGCATGCACAATCTGAAAGATATCTACCAATTAAATCTGGAATCAACTGCTCATCCTAATATTGTCAAGTTACAGTGATGTTCAACATCAAGTTCAACATCAACAGTTTCTGAACTCTTCAAAGAACTCAGATAAACGGGACTTTTACAATGTTCAAACTGTGACTGACCCTGAGATTTCAACAGTGTGTGCGTCTAACGGATATAGTGTTTTGGCAATCACTAATGGAAATAACATCAAAATGACTCAGTTTCACATGCAAGTGGACCTTGCAAAATATTATTCACATGACACATGGTTACAAATATATATATTTGTTGCAAAATTATGAATAAACTTATATGATTATATGAATAAAATAGTTTTAAATAAATTTGTCTAATATTCCATTATTGATCTAATTTTAACATCAGGTCTGACCAAGCTTGTAAACCATAAGTAAAATCTCAAAGGCAACAACTGTTATGATAAAAATAAAGCAAAGTAAAAACCCATGTGTGTCAACAAATGATTTTAAATTGTACAGACATCACTGATCTTAACGTCATGGTGACCTGGCCCTGTGATAAACAGGACGTGATATATATAAAAATATAAATACTATGGTGGATATATGCAGTGGAGGTATGAACAGCTATTACTGGTTGAAAAGGTGGAAGGAATTTAACTATTATATGAGAATATTAATACCCCATATTATTTCTGTTCCAGCTGATATTCTATGAAATAGGATTAATTTCACAAACAAAAATATATACCTACAATAATTATTTTCATTTTAAGATTTCAATGCAAAACATTTTAACCTCAAAAGCTGACTACACCAAAGTCTCACTTCCAAAGTGGTAAAACCTAAGTTTTAACTCAAAGAATATAAATCACTGAGAGAGTCTGACCATTTTTGAAGATATTTCATCAACATATGTACTCAGTCTCCACTATATAACAAATGCCTGTATGAGCAACTGTTTACTGTAACAGTTCATCATGACTAATTGCCTAGTAATTGGACACACCTGAGGTCAAGTAGGGCAAAGTATGATAATGCCAAAGGTAAGTGCAGGAACTCTATAGGACCTAGTGATGCAAAAGCTGTCAAACATAGTGCAGCTCCAATCCCTAGGACCTGTGCCTAACATGTTTGAGTTCCAAGCTGTGTTTGCAAGCCATTACATAATAAAGCAACCCCTCCCTAAGAAAGCAGCAGACAGACATGTAACCAAGTCCCAGCCAAAAGGTCACATGAGGTCATGGTAACACCTGCATGGGAGAAATTAAGCATGTAATACTTCAACAGGAAAACTACCAAGTTCTAAATGTACATGCATCAAATCGATAAACAAACAAGGTCTGTATTTTGTTTACTAAGAGCCATTTTGTTCTTAACCATGTATAACCAATGACCATTTAATAATAAGAAAATTATAAGGAAGTGGCTTAACAGCCGTCAGGGTGCTGGCAGTTTAGTCCACAGGCTAAACAGCTGGCAGGGGAAACTGACCTTGCCGGCAGTCTACCCCACAGGCTAAACTGCCAGCAAATTAATGTATGCTCTATTTCAGTGTTATAATCCGTACCTTCCATCGTTATTTCGACAGTGAGCTGACAATATAGTGCTGACTTACCAAATTAACTGTTTTGTTGGTCTATATGTAATAAGTATTTTGAGTACTAATGAGAAGGTATTAAAGGTGCACATTTGTGATATTTACATGGTAGTTTTATATAAATATTCTGATAAAACATGTAATATTTACAGGATATTTTATAGATTTTGTGATAAAAATATGTCAGAAATGTGAATGTGTGTCGAGAGACTGTTTATAGTTTATACACTAGTGTGCTTATGACCAATAACTAATTAGTGTGTGAAAACAAACAACTCAGGATATGTCAAATAAATGGCCAAAGGATTAGCTAATTACTTGATTAGAGATAGAATCAATAATCAAACAATCTTACACCACACCCAATTAAAGCTATGGAGCCTGGCTATTGTGTTGTGAGATGATGCAAGAAATATCCAAACCATATGGCATTTCTTACAAAAGACTATCAAAATATCTAATTTGGTAAGTCAGCACTATATTGTCAAAATAAATAATTTAATAATAATGGAGAGTAGGGAGTATCACACTGAAATAGAGCATACAATTAAATGTTACATTCAATTGCCAAAAGTTCAGCCAGTGGGCTAGACTGCCGGCAAGGTCAATATTCCCGCTGGCTGTATAGCCTGTGGACTAAACTGCCGGCACCCTGCTGGCTGTTTAGCCACTTCCAAATTTTAACAGATTCTGTGTGTGGCTTTTGGACTGTGACTGAAATCTACAAGCCTGAATAACTTCATTTTTAACATGAACTCTCAGGCTAAGAATAGTAAGATCATCAAAGCTCATTCACTGTCAACAACTACATGCAATGTCAACAAAAGTATTTTAAGAATAAAAGCAACTGTCACACTGTCAAGTAAAGTCTTCAATTTGCAAATATTTTTCAGTCATATGGTGTATTGTATTGCATGTACATAATGACACTGCATATCTGATATATGCATAAATTAAACAGGCCAATGAAATTTTCCAAGCAGTTATATATCTAGGTCCATGTTATGTTTGTTGATATGGTATCAATTCTCATTTCTCAACCTCTTCTCCAATCGCATTTATCCTACGTTGCAATTTTGCAAATATTTTCGTAAATCGTGCATTAATGACTGCACCAGTTCTAGGTATAGACATGGGTATCAATTGTCACGAATGACGACCACAAATCACAATACAAAATGGGCACCTGACACCAGTGAGAGTGAAATGCTGAGCCAAGACCCACCTGACAATTGACATATACACTGACAGTCACTGCCATAACTTTATTAAACACCTCAGCATTAAAGATTGGAAACCAGAGGCCTTACCTCAGACTCCCTGATATCTCTCTGCGTGATTTCTTCTGTGGTTGCACATAAAGTTCGCAGACCATCCAAATGTTTGGCTGTGAAATCGATCATGCATTGTGTCATATCACAAGTTTCAACTGCTTTCCTAACCTCCTCGCTTTCCTCTGTATCTGACGCCATGCTCAGGAGCTTCTCTGGCTGTTTGTCCGTTATGCTAAACTACTGGGAAAATGCAAAATGCCTCTGCTCTCCGCAGTTACATGTCGTTTGTCGTAAATATTCCTGATCGAATAGGAAATTCAGCAACCTACACCAAGGCGGCCATGACAGATCCGCGAACTCTCGCGTGAATCACGCACAAGGAGAAAAAAGATACCGTACTGAACCGTTGCCGCCCACGTCATAGAAGCTGTTCTACTTTCCATACCTGCGTAATGACAACAAAAATGACTGCCGCTTGCAGATTTCACCGCGAAGAGTTAATTCAGACCGACCTCAGCAGACGAAATAAACACATTCTGAACGTCTGAACCATTTTTTTTGTGGCAGTAACGTCCCTAACGGTCATATTTAGTAACGGGGAAGCCTGTGTTGACGATCTGGTCAAGGCAACGTTTGTTTTGGTTAGCTTTCCCGTAAATGCCAGAAAAGCAAGCATGACTGTTGTTATTCTTGGAATTGTGTCACTTTGTTTTCAACACTTCTGTTTAATCCGTGGGATGCTTCCCAGCAAACATTTAGAATTCCTACAAATAAACGTTTTAATGCTAGTACTACTATTAATTTTTTCATTATATATATATATATATATATATATATATATATATATATATATATATATATATATATTAAAATCTGAGAAAGACAATACCTGCGCATGTTCATGAAGCACGATATTTGTCTTCCATTCAGGGATTATTTGTACGTTTGTACACTGACCGGAACTGCATGCTTGACATAAATTTTCTACAAGGCCCAACATATTTTTCCAGATTGTGTCCATGTCTAGAATATCTTATTTTAATTTTATTCATTATCTGATCATGACTAAAAGAACAATATTTTCTAATATTTTATTTAATTATATTAATATGAATTTGTAAATAAATCTATTATATAAACTGATATATTTAAAACACTCAATTTCCATTTCAAGAGTTGTTCAGAATTGCAACTCTATTTAAAACAGTTGCCCTGCCGCGTGTTTCGTTTTTCCAGATGTAGATCCATATATGTATCTGTACAGAACCCACCTACCTCCGTACCTGTACCTATACCTGACTTCGTTTTTCTTTTCTTTCCTTGCGATCTTTTCCTTTTCGTCTTCGCTAGCTTTACTTGTTTTTTTTTGGCAGCATTTTTTTCTTTTAGTTTATAGTCAGCCATGTATTTTCTATTATTTTTTATTAGTTTCATTCTTTCCTTTCTTAATTTCTTTATGTAATATTTCGTTTTTTTTTCTCTTTCCAACCTTTCTTTTCTTTCTCTATTTATTTATTGCTTTCCTTGTTTATTTTCGTTCCTCTCTCTTTCTCTCTCTCTCTCTCTCTCTCTCTCTGTTCTATTTGTTTCTTTTCTGACATCGTTTTTGGTCTTTTCTCTGTATATAAATTTCTTTTTTTCTTCTCTATGTTATTTTTCTTTCTGTCTTTTATTCTGTCCTCTTTCCTTTCTTTTGCATTCATTTTTTTCTTGATATCCTCATGTATTCTGTCATTTCAGTCTTTCTTAAATAGGTCAACGAATTTATAAATATACTTTACATTTCTGTTCGTTATATATAAAATGATCCTTTGTTGTATCATATATGTGTATATTTTAACACTGAATGGATTTAAAATGAGAAAAAGATGAACATATTATATTTAATAGCAGGTGAATGATTGAAGTAATTAACTTATATGTATTACATTTTTTCTTATTCTTTTTATGATTATGTTATTTCGTCAGAACGGAGGATCATCGCGTTTATTTACCTTTTCCACATGGGGAATCAAATAACGCCAATGGTATTTTAGTGTATATATCTGACATGAGGGGACAGCACCGTAGCCAGACCACATCTTGCATCTACAGGAGTGATGTCACGATTTCAATCAGCTGATGAAGCATGCTTAAAGTCGTGACAACAACAAACGTGTAATACCGAGAAATGTGTTTTGAATGGTAGCTGGTATTTTTACGACTGTAAAGCAAGTTATCGCCGATAATCTGAGAACAACGAGGCATAACGCCATAATATTTAGTAATTTACTGCATTGTAAATCCTATAGGTCTCACTTACTACGTCCTGTCTAACTTATTATACATTACCAAGAACACCGGTGCCTTAATTACTACGTTCTTCTACGGCAAGCCACTTTTACGGTGGGAGAACGCGCATATTGTTATGTACCTTAACGGATCATATGGAATACCGTGCAAAAAAATGCCGCGAACGTCACGAGAACGCGGTCTTCAATTTCAATGTCACGGTCTGGCTTGCCATGGATGAACCGTTAGACGCCATTAAAGGACGTGGTATGTGAGACCCCACACTGGCTCGGACTCGCAAGCGTACGATTCTGCTATTTAGGGATTGTTGGAGTCAAAATTTGACCCCCATAATTCACCGGGGCTTCTTAAATGCACCTTGGCGTAGGTATAAATGAAATGAAGAGGACAATGTAGTCCGTTCAAATTTGTTTGATAACAGTTGTTTTAAGGCAAATTACAAAAACATGAGTGTTTTTTTTTGGTAAGGACTTTACGGAATATATAATATTTTGGAAGCATGCGCATGTGAAATGTTAACAGAAGGTATTTCCTTGAATGTAACAAATTTTGATTTCGAAGTTTGACAGTTAGAGAAATATAGTCCCGGCCGTCCCACAATGCCCAAACAGAAGGGGTTAGTTTTGAGTAGAAAATACGTAGCGGAAGGAAAGTGAGATCCAGGTTTAATCGGTCCCCGGGCCCGCTTGCATGGCGAAAACGGCTGCTCGAATAAATCCTTTCATGGTACATTTTTTACCTTTAAACTTCATATACAAAGCCGTGATTGCAATGTTTGCACAATATGCATTATACTGCACTGCTATATGTAGAAAATATACAGTGCCAAAGTTTCACATGCATGTTGGCAGAAGAGAGTCTTATCTTGAAACTCTCGTCTGAAATGCAATTTTAAATAAATTTTTCTTCTTTTCTTTTCATGTCTGTTCTTGTCATATTTTCATTTTTTTATTACTTTTTATTTTCTTTTATGTTCTTTCCTTTTCTTCCTTTCTTTATTCTTTTCTTTTATTTATAGTTTTCAAAATTTTCTCTTTTTTTTTGCGGGAATCGTGATTCACATTGTTTACTCTTTCTTTCAATGTTTTTCTTTGGTCTTCCTTCTTCTTTTCTTTCTTTTCTTGTTTCTTTGTCTTTCTAAAGTTGTACGCGGTCAAAGATTGCAAACTTCCGAGGCCGGCATGCAGACATCCCTGCCAGGCTCTCTGAAATATAATTTCAGCGTTGGTGCCTTGAAATATCCATTGGCCCATGAATACAGTCTTATTTATCCTGTTCCAGTTTAACTTTGGATAATCTATTATCTGCACAATGTAATTACCAATTTAACTTCGCATTAAAACCTCTAGCTTCAACTAAAATACGTTAAATATAATTGATATGAAGAAGCATTTCTGATTGCATGCGTTTAAATATCATGTTTCTGTGACATATAGGTCTCGGGGAATTTTTTTAGCGCGTGTCGCCAAAACTGACATGTCAAGCCCGGGCGCTTTTTCCAACAGAAAAACTGAGAAACTGGACCGAAATGTACACTACTGTGTGCGCAGTGCCATGGTACAGATTAAACCCTGAACTGTCACATCATGAAGATGACTATATGTAAATACCCATATTTCCGTTCCAAGAATGCATCAAAGACATGGGATATAACATTATAGTTTCCTAGTATTCAATGCTTAAATCACCTTTGGGTTTCAGCCGCGCATACACATGTATATTTTCGTGCTGATCTCCTTTCCAGCGAACACCATGGAGATAGAATTTGATTCTAGTAAGTGAGATATTACCTAGCGATCCCCTTAATAGATAGCGTGCCCTGTTTATCCGCATTTCTTGTCCACACGGTCTTCATGTGGTTAAATACGTTAGCAGGGGCATATGTAGGCCCCCCCCCCCCCCTCCGCCCTTCAAAACACACGCACACACACACACTTTTTTCCGAAGTTACAGGAAGTTGAACTTAGTCATCTGTCAAAAAAAGCTTACTAAAATTACAGTCTCAGAAACGGCTGGAGCTATCATCACCAAATTTTATGCCAATGTTGGTCACATGAGTTATATATGAAATTGAGGTATTGGTGGCGCCACCTGCATCAGCATTTTTTGTATGGAGGTCATCAGTGCCCGTACCATACTGAGGGCTACAAAAAACTTCTTCTCTGAAACCATATGGCAAAATTGTTTAATATCGCACAGAAATGATTCTAGGGTAGTGCTTTCTGAAGTTTGTCCAAATGGTTTTAGTTCAGTGACTTTTGGCTAAGTTATGAGAAGCTGAATTTAGTCATATGCCATAACAACCCATTTTAGCTCAGTGGATACAAAGATCTTTTTCTCAAAAACCACTGGGCCAAATTCTTAAATCTCACAGGTTAATTGTCCTTAGATGTTGATGATTTAAGTTTGTTCAAACGGTTTTGGTTCAGTGATTTTTAGCTGAGTTACGGGAAGCTTATCTTAGCCATTTTGCTGTACTTTCCTGTACGAGTTATAAACCTGCAAAACGTTTTCGACTGATGCCACTGAGGCCAATTTGTTTAATATTTTACAAGAATAATCCCCTGAATAATTCTTATAATAATTGTCTTTAATGGTTCTAAAGAATGAATTTTGGCTGAATTATAAAGATTGAATTGAGTCATTTTACAATATATGTTAGCTGTGTGAAGCAGTTACATCTAGCCTGGCACCTGTTTATCAGCATCCGTTACATCATGCCTCTAGACATTTAGATTCCAGGATAAGCTTTTAAACAACGTAGATTAATGATTTTAGATATTCTTCATACTAGGCAATGTTTACAAGTACAGGTGTATAGCTGTCTGTGACTATATAAAGACGGCTGTACATTGATTATAAATAATTAGTACCCATACTCAACTTAATTCAAGATTTTGCCATCAGTGAGATGTAACTGTATTATAATTTTGCATTCAGTATGCATCTGTAGTATTTTTTCATATATTACTGATTTCTTTTTTTGTTATAAAAAGTCAGCTGAAAAGCATTTTGTATTTGGAATATGTATTTCAGTTATTTTAAGTAGGGACCACTTTTGTGTACAGGTGGCAGCATTTGGTTTACCAGTGGCAGATTGCCATGATTTGCTAGTGCCTGGATGTCGGCCATTGGCAAAGATTATGTCAGCTCTATAAATAGCTTTTGCACAGTGCCAGGATTGGAAGAGGCCTATGTGCTGCAGTCTGACTGCTAAAACAGCTTGGTGTGGTGTTTTTTTTGGAAAGTTCATTGCATTATTTTAAGTCAATGCATGTCTGTTTAATTCAAAGTTATTTCAAGCAGCGACCTTGAAATTTCTTAAATTTGGCATGTTCATCCATCTTGGAAAGTTTTCTCATAAAAAAAACACCTACTTTTGTTTTTGTAAAATAAATAAATAACTTTTTCTCAGGAGTGATTTGCAGTATTTGCCTGAAATTGTGTTTATTCATAGATCTTGGACTCCTCCATGTTGGGTTCAAGACTGGTGGCGCCATCTTCAATATTTTCCTGTTGAGTCCATCTCTACATGTACTTTGGGTGAAAATTGTCCATATCTGAGGAGTGGGTCAAGGTATTGTTCTGAAATTTGGCATGTTCATCCATCTTGGAAAGATGTCACGTAAACCAGATAGATGGCGCCACCTAGCTTCTGGTTGGTGAATTTTGGCCAAGTTACAGGAAGTTGAACTTAGTCATCTGTCCAAAAAAGCATACTAAAATTACATTCTCAGAAACGGCCGGAGCTATCACTACCAAATTTTATGCCAGTGTTGGTCACATGAGTCATATATGAAATTCAGGTATTGGTGGCGCCACCTGCATTGACCTTTTTTGTACGGGGGCCATCGGTCATCTGTACATTATCCAGTAATTTCTCATGAATAGCAAGAGCTAACATCCTCAGATTTTATGCAATAATCTGTCACATTTCAAATGTTGTTGGATTCAGCTTATTTGTTTGCTATCTGCATCTACTTAGATTTTATAGGGAAAAGGCTGAAAAACCTTTAAAAGTCTTCTTCTTGTGAACGGTTCAGCCAAATTGTTCAGTCTTTTACAAAAATGACCCAAGAGACGAGCCCTCTCAAATTTGTTCAAATGGTTTGCGTTTGATGAATTTTGGCGGAGTTACGCAAATTTGAATTTAGTCATTTGGCCAAGTAAGCATACTGACATAGCAATCTCAGAAATGACTGGAGCTAGCATCACCAAGTATTGTGCAAAGTTGGTCACATGACTCATATTTGAAATTGCAGATTACATGGCGCCACCTACATTGACCTGTTTTTTTATGGGCAAAAAAAAAACCAAACTCATAATTGTAGCTTGTTTCAGCTTAAAAATGTTTATGATGAAACTGTCAAGTTGAATCGTTCAATTTTTCACAAGAACTATCCTAGGACATGGTTCTTTCAATCATTTAAGGATAGAGTTTGCTGAGTTTTAGTTGAGTCGTGCAAAGCTTAAGTTGGTCTTATGGCCATTATTAAGTTTATTTCAAACTGAGGACTGCAATAGTGTTCTTCTACAAAAATGTTGTTTCAAATATAACTTCTGTAACACTGCAGAAAATTATTCTTAGGTGGCTTTTGTTCAAGTTTACTTGAATGATTTTTGGCAGAATTATTGGACTTTTAACAATGAAAGGACTGCATCTTTTATTATTCTAGATATTTTGGGTCACGTGAACACCTCATGGGCAACATGTGATCACCTCATGGGTGTAATGCCCTCAGGGCTGCATGTGGAGCCAGTCTGTGAGCTTATGCAATGGTGTAGCTACTATTTCAAATTTGGTGACAGGCCAAAGGTCAGTCTGGATCTATTTATAGCTTTGGCAGACTGCCAACTGTATCAGGTAAGGCAACAGGTCAAGAGTTCACTCAGTGCAGCCATGTATAGGTCAAGAGTTCACTCAGTGCAGTAGCTGCATTCTATTTATAGCTTTGGCAGACTGCACACTGCATCAGATTTGGCACCAAACTTCAGCCTGGATCTATTTATAGCTTTGGCAGACTGCAAATTGTGTCAGATTTTGCAACAGGTCAAATGTTCACTCAGTGTTGCCAGGTAAAGGTCAAAATTCACTTAGTCTAGCTAGGTGCAGGTCAAGAGTTCAGTGCAGTAGCTTGAGATAGCAATTTGTCACAGTTCACTCGGGGCAACTGCCTTTCTCACCTAAGCCTGGTCAGCCTAGTGCATCAGACTCAAGGTAAGTTTGATGTATTTGCCTGATATTTTGACCTGTCTATGCGTCTCTTTCACAAGAAAGGTGTCGCCACCTACAATGACTTTTCCTCTACAAAGGAATTTAATATATCAGATTGAAATTGGGCATATTTATACATATCGGATAGCTTTGTCTTATACAAGACTGGTGGTGCCACCTAAAATAATTTTTGCACAGTGTATGTCCCTGCTTAGTTCTCAGGAGGGGTTTGATATATCAGTCTGACATTGGGCATATGTATAAGCCTATATCTCTGATAGCTTCGTTGTATACAAGACTGGTGGTGCTAGCTACAATCATTTTTGTGTTGTGTGCACCCATGCCAGAATTTCAGCAGTGATGTTTGTGTAATTGCTTCTTATTCAAAATGATTAGTACCTGCATTGTCCATAGGCCTATACATGTTACAAGTGTACTTGAAAAATAATGGTCCAGCATTGAAGCATTACACCTGGTGTATATCCCATTGCACAGGTTCGCATAAAGCCTGTAGGCCTTGTCCCCCCCCCCCCCCCCCCCGGGATCCACTACTGGGTCAACATCCTGATTCAACATATAATGACATTTGGTTTCTAGAAGCTGAAAAATCAACATTAAAGAGCATGTAGTGGCAACCTTTATGAGCAAGTTTACAGTGCTTTCTTCCCCTCCTATGTTGATAAGGGTCTAAAAAACTACTGGTCTGGTTGGCAGTGTGGCAGTACTGCCAACCAGACCACTATATGTGATGTATAGCAATTAGTACACCTGTCACCCTCTATGCATCATGGCACAGCCAGCCACACCATACCATCTAATTGGATGAATAGCTTTATAAACAAATGGGGGCGTGTTTAATCTTAGTAACACTACAATATCAGTTAGTAGTGCTGCATGCAGTTAATCAAATATAACCAGCTGTAGCTTTTATTTATCTGAAATTTGTGTTTCTACCCCTGATCCAAAGTCGAAAAAATTTACCAAATTAAAATTTAATAACAAGTAAAACAAAAGTAACATGCTAAGAAAGTATTAACTAACTAGCAAAATAATGACAATTTAGGAAGTAGAAAAATAACTACAGTGATGGTGTTTATATTCCATAGCCAATTAAATTTACACACACATAAACCTTGTATGTGTATGGTTAATTCCCATTGATCTCATTTGATCTCGTGTTTATTTTTGATGTTTCAGTAACCAATAAGTAACCTTTGGTGAGTTGGTTGCCATAGTGGGAGTGTGTTGTGACAGTACATGGGCATACACATACATAACCAATTAAAGTAGAAGTAGTAGTTTATTAATAGTATACAACATGTACATATATTTCCAATTTAAACATGCATAGAAACAAATCCAGCCTCTAAGGCTTATGAAGCACTATACTTTGAAATCAAAACAAATTAAATATTAAGGTCCGGTTGTGAATGAGATTTACATGAAATAAGTATACATCATGTAATATCAATTAAATAACACAAATTAAATATTAAGGTCCGATTGTGAATGATATTAACATACAATGAATATACATCATGATACTTCATAGTCGGTCACAAAATGCTTTTATGTTAATCTTGCAGTTAAGCTGACAACTTCGCCATTTGACAAAGAAAACACCAATTTATCTTTACATGTTAAATTACTGAAATCAATATTTAGTACACGACTGACGTGTTCCTTGAATTCCTTTCTTATTGATATAAGACTCCAGGTAAGTTCATAATACCCGTGCAGTTTACTCTTACAAGTTACTTATAGATATTTATCTGTTTGAGTATATCCCAATTATTAGATATTCCGTTTTCTTAATTCTTATTAACAACACTAATAATATATATTTCAAAAGTAATATCATATATTTCAAAAGTAATATATATGTTGGAAAACATTATTTAAAATGTATTAAAGAAAAAAAAAGTTAATGTTACACTTAATTTGTGATTTTACACAAATTAGATTTATAGTTATGATTTATTTTGATATTTCC
Source organism: Sipunculus nudus (assembly GCA_026874595.1). Lineage (NCBI taxonomy): Eukaryota > Metazoa > Annelida > Sipuncula > Golfingiida > Sipunculidae > Sipunculus > Sipunculus nudus. The sequence continues at coordinate 54,268,138 of CM049312.1, forward strand.
TGAAAAAATAATGAAATATTTGTCAAACTGGTTAGGCCTGTTGTTATTTTTTTAATTGAGTATGTCCCTCGTGTAATTCCGGTCAGGTAGAAATGGTGGAACACTTTTTTTTCTATTGAAGTAAACACATATCACTCTGGTCATTCTTGCAAAAAAATAAGTAAGTGTTTACCGCCTATATATATATATATATATGCGCTGTATTGTTATGTTAAATAATATTTTAAATTTTTGCCATTAGTTGGATCTAGTACTATCTGTTGGAACATTTGTACAAAAAATTGTCACTCTTGTTAAGCTTTCAGCTTCATTAATTTGCAGATGCATTATATTAAATAGCGATTTATCAAGTTATTTGCTTAAACTATTTGTCCTCTTTTGGAGAGAATAACTGATAATACCGGATTATAGTAAATAAAGTTCTGAAAATATGTATATAGTGCGGATAGTGTGGTTGGTACAGGTCATTGTACATACTGGATATTTAAAGTAGTTTTAAGATTTATATGAAATAGTATTAATGATTTATAATAAATATCATGCTCTTTTTAATGTACAATAACTGAAATGTTTCATGTTCTGTGATCACTTAGCATAGGACAACTGACTATTTATCAGACAGTCTTCTCACCAAAGGATACCGTTACAAAAATAAAATCATTAAAGGTTACTGTGAAATCCTGACAAGTTCAAAGTTAATTAGCCACACCCAGTGGCACAAGGCTATTGTACTAATTACAAATAATTATAATATTAAAAATTTTGCTAACTAACATGGTTTGGCTATACATATTGTGTATATAATAATTATAAGCAAAGGTTATAGTTATATGAAATAATAAACTCATTCAAGGTTACTGTTATGTGATTACTGTTAATTAAAGGTATTTACACACCATCACCCCAATAATTAGGCCTACTCTACTGCACATATAATCAAATAATGGTTTGTGGGTTATCTGTTAATCTGATTATACAGGTATTCATCTTATTAGATGGTATGGTGTTGCTGGTTGTGCACTGATGCATATAGGGTGACTATATGTATACATCACATATAGTGGTCTGGTTGGCAGTACTGCACCAGACCACACTGCCAACCAGACCAGTAGCGTTTTAGACCGCGGCTATTTGCCTATTTTCTGTCTGGTCCAAACGGAGCTGATCAACGTATTGGTGTGTGAGTTTGACATGACCGTATGACCCCATATAAGTAAGGCCCTTGAAGTAAAAGTCCTAAAGTCGGTTTTCAAACAAAATTGGTGGACAGTTAAATGAAGTTGTTCCTTTTCATCTTATATCAAGAACGAATGTTAAAAGATATATATAACAACATCAATTAGCCTTCAGTTCCATGAATTTGTTGTTGACTTGCAGTTCTTTACATAAAATAAATAAATACTGCATTCCCAGAAGGCGTGAAATACTATATACGCGGGTATATCATGTACTAAAACCTATGTGCGTATCACCGTTTTAATACTTCTAAACCGCAGACGGCTGATCAGCGGGCAGCGAGATATACCCTCCCAAGCTAGTCTTTTACGCAGCCACACGGTGGCGCTCTGCAGAAGTTACCACCGCTTCCCGCCTGTCCGTTCCTTCAGGTTTCATTATCAGTGCCATAAAAACAGTTTTCTTCACGATGAGTGCTCCAAATGCAAACCAAAATAAAAATCTGCCATGGTGAGTGGAGTAAATATATATTTCTATTTCGGTTCAGTCGACAATATAAAGGTACATTTTATGAGGAATTCCAGAACTGGTCGCAGTGAGCGATAATTGGGGAATTTGAAAGCTGCACCAACTGAATACAGGACACTTCGCCGTTGCCTTGGTGAAAGGCTGAAAATTACACACCGGGGGACCCGGGCCATACTCAGCCTTGAATATTTCTTACAAAATATCGTAGCGGTCCAGATATATCAGAGGGAACGAATGAAAGAGTCATTAAGGATCAGATGTAGCTTACACTAGGTTCACTCTACCTACACATCCTTTAATTATTTCTCAGTTGACATACATGAGGAGTGTTCTAGTTATGTTATATATGATATAACAGCATTTTATCATGAAGAGAATAGCAGAAGACCATCACTGACACAGCCATGTTGCTGAGGCATGAACTCCTATGTTCACCCATGACCTGACCTGTGACCTGACCTCTGGTGCACCAGAGTAATTTATTTGCTAATAAATCTATTCCAAAACATCTTGGTTCATGAATTATATGAGATTGCTAATTTGTCACTTTGCCGAATTCGGCGAACTGGAGTTCTGGCAAAGTGACCTGTTACCAACCAACTTACAGTGTTATTTGTCAAAGGGCCAATCACAACTTGCAGTTCGGGGTTCTTTTGTGGGAGCGTGTTCGGAATCGGGTCAATATTCTGGACTGAAAATATTAATTAACTGGAGGATGTTCAGAATCCAGTCTACATTTTGAGACGTGAAATATATTAAGACATTTTCTCTGATAATTTTCAGATTTTCTCAGATTTAGTTCCTGTGGGTTCCCCCTAAACACTGTTTTGGGTACCTGAGACAAAACACCACAGAACACTTTAAATTCGAATTGAAAGCAAAACCTGGCATCAGTTGATTAATAATCATCTGCTGACTATGTCAAAATGTACAGTATTTTAAGATAATAAAAAATAAATTGTCTCCTCTCATCAGCCTAGGAGTGCAGACCTGCCAACCGTTACGAAAAAATTGTAATTTTTACGAATTGACCCCTTTCACTACAATAAAACTATTTACTGACTTGTGATATTTGTGAATGCTTTGTGATAGTGTTTCTTTGGTCTAAAACCTGTAAAATTTACATTGTATTGAGTACAAAATTGTATACCTCAAACTGCTCATTCAGAAAGTGTCCGTAAACAATCATTTACATGTTTAAATCTCCAAACAAAATGTGTGTAGCACAGAGTCTTGTTAACTTTATAAACAAGAGGGAGAAGGCCAGCCGACGAGTGAGTTTAATATGCCTACATATTCATGAGGTCAGAGTTGAAGTTTCCAGGAGGACTTCACATGCATATATTGTTTCAGTGATTTTCACATGACTCAACAGGGATCCGGTTAGGCCGCGTTATATGGGGATTTTGGCGCAGGAAAATAAAAAAAAAACGCAATAATATACCGTTCACAGCTTGAAAAGGGTTTGAACAATGAAACATTAGACTGCAGCAAAATATTTTTTTTTGGCGGGATTGGGCTTTACATTCTAAAGTAGGGCCGATCTCCAGTGCAAATGTACCCAGTTCTTACCCTCATGACCTGTGTCATTTCAACTCATTTGCATTAGCCACTGAACAGAAAACGAATTTTGCCGTGCATAAAAGCAAGCTGTTAATTAGAATATATTAGTTCTTGGAGTTTGGCTCATTGGTTATTACTCCATGGTGCACACATTCATAATTACGTTGACATCCAAATATGGCATTGGTCCAGCATTAGGGCCCTCTCAGTGGATTACAGTCACTCACGTGGTCTAATTGATGAATGAATTTAACAACTGTATATATACGTAACTGATTTTCCTGCTGAATAAAGATTAGATACAGACTGTTGGTGTAGTGTCGGCCGTTACCGACCGATGTATTTTATGCATTAATTTTGAGGATAAATTTTTATTTTCTGTGTATACTATAGCCTTTTGTATACACCCCCTTTAATTTATGCATTTTTTTTTAGAGGATACGTATTATTTATCTCTTGATTTTTTCGGCTGGGATCACGGCCTTGCTGTCAGTGGTTACCGTTACTATTTTCCCTCCACCTAGGTTGGCAGGTCTCAAGAGTGTTGTTGACAGCCATAATCCCCCCATCCCCTAGCACTGGACACCTCTATTGGCCTGTGGGCACATTTCGAAGGGACAGGGGCTGGAAAAAATCTTCACAGCTGGAACATGGACTGACGTCACCTGCTGTTGATTATGGTCAAATAAAAACTTGTCTGTTCCCGAGCAAAAAGTCCTCCATACCTGCAGGCCAATCAGAGCAGGCCTTTATAAGGCTGGTTGGGTACAGTAGTTGCCCCAGCAAGGTGACTGGTGGCAATGGTTGAGTGGCCACCCCAGGGTCAGTTTTGGGCCAAATTTAATGTACTGGGCATATTTTTTATAAACCACTGCAGGCCGACAGATAAAGGACAAACGCACCTGCTGGGGGATGTGTTACACTGAAGGGGCCCCAGGAAGGCTTTTGAAGCAGCCATGCAGCAGGTCTCCTGTACTGCACTTTGACCGTGTTATGACTTTTAATATTATATTTTTGTAGCTAGGTATCTTTGCTAGCTAAACAGTAACAGCTGTGAGGACTGCCCAGAGCCATTGTTGTGACTTTTCATTTTAACTAACAGCATACTGGCTAGTTAACCCTGGCCCGTTAACCCAAGTGCATAGGCCACAGGCTGACAAAGGGAGGCCCGACACCTCTCAGACACAGGGCCCTATGCACACAGGTTGCTGGGCTGGTGAGCTGTCAGTCAAAATGAAATGTAAAACATTAGCTCTATTGGGCTGGGATCCATTTTGCTGGCAGTGCAGCACACATGGCTACGTTAAAATATAAACCCTTTTAGATATTGCTCTGACATTTAAAAAAACTGGTCCCTTTGAGATTATTTGTGGTGATAAATTTAAGTGGCATCTCATACATAGTATAGCCATATTACTGCCATTTTGAAGAATGGGGCATTGCAGGGTCCTAATTGAGGGCCTTTGCATCCCAGTCATTTCTAGTTTATTACATGTTTAACTTTCCGGGGTGAGAGACAGCCAGAGGAATTATTTTTTACTAACACGAACCAGTATACTTGAAAAATCCAAAAAATCCAATACCATGCAACCGAGATAAAATACTTAGTGACAGGTCATAGAGTAAATACTGCAACTGAATGAATATGCATTTTGATAATATTTTATCTTTTCAGGGTTGAAAAATATCGTCCAAAGAAATTGGAGGAGCTTATTTCCCATACTGAAATTATTGGAACAAGTGAGTGAAATAATGTTTCAGTTATTTTATGGCAGCTGTGCTAATGCTATTGGAATGTTTTCTATGTTGCCCTCCTCTTGTCACACATTTATTTTGTTGTTCAGGTCATTATTATAAAACTGAGATTATTGAAGGTTCTTTGTGTTGTGAGGGCACAGAGAAGCTAAAATATGGACTTCTTCTATCCAAGTGGGTACATATTTGTATTGCTTGGGTCATGCTTTGCAAAAGCCAAATCATATAATTTTCCTATTATCATGATATCTGCTTTTGTCCACACCATGCCTTTCAGGATTACCTAAAGGAAATAGCATCACTGGGTCTTTCTGTGTCATTTATTCTGATGAATCACATGAAATTCTATAAAGAAGTAATTTGTATAATATAAAAGATTATGGGTATGGGTATGTCCAAAATAACAGTGTTTACTAAACAGACAAAGTCACGTTCTCTGAAATCTCTGGGGATTAACTGGTTTATATTGGTAGTTCCACAAACATGGCAGAAAGTAGTGACAATAATATACCATACTGATACATTGATATTATCATATCACAATAAACCATGATTATGTTTTATATTGTCATGATATAAAAATCTTATCGTCCCAACCCTAAATGTGACAAAATTTTCAAATAATTGTATCCGCCAAAACGAAGTTTTGCGGATACTATGTTTTTGACTGGGTTCCACCGCTGCGGCGTTTATTTCTGGAGAACTCCTCTGAGACTACTGGACTGATTTTTCCAAAACTTTCACCAATTAATGGGTCACATGTGAACTGGTGCCTAACCAATTTGCGTTGACCTCTGACCTTTCCTCTATGCCCAGCGTCCATTTGTGCGTCTGTTTCCACACATAAAAGCACATATCTCGGGAACAGTTTGACCGATCAGGAAACAAATTTTGTACAAATGTAGCCCTTGGATAGCTTTATAACATACACAAAAAATGGTGGCGCCACCTGCAACCATGTTTGCACAGTGTCCATCTGTTCGTCTGCCTTGGGTTAAAATCACTCATAGCTCCACAGTGGTTTGACTAATTCACCTGAAATTTGGCATGCGTATACATCCTGGATAGCTTTCTTGATTTTATGACAGGTGGCGCCACCTACATTCACGGTCATGCTGAAGACATCCATGCTTATATCTCCGGACTGGTTTGACTTATCTTCCTGAAAATTTGCATGTGTGTAGATCTCACATAGCTCTTTACCATATGCAAAACTGATGGCGCCACCTGCAACCATTTTTGCACAGTGTCCATCTGTTCGTCTGCCTTGGGTTAAAATCACTCATAGCTCCACAGTGGTTTGACTAATTCACCTGAAATTTGGCATGCGTATACATCCTGGATAGCTTTCTTGATTTTATGACAGGTGGCGCCACCTACATTCACGGTCACGCTGAAGACATCCATGCTTATATCTCCGGACTGGTTTGACTTATCTTCCTGAAAATTTGCATGTGTGTAGATCTCACATAGCTCTTTACCATTTGCAAAACTGATGGCGCCACCTGCAACCATTTTTGCACAGTGTCCATCTGTTTGTCTGCCTTGGGTTAAAATCACTCATAGCTCCACAGTGGTTTGACTAATTCACCTGAAATTTGGCATGCGTATACATCCTGGATAGCTTTCTTGATTTTATGACAGGTGGCGCCACCTACATTCACGGTCACGCTGAAGACATCCATGCTTATATCTCCGGACTGGTTTGACGTATCTTCCTGAAAATTTGCATGTTTGTAGATCTCACATAGCTCTTTACCATATGCAAAACTGATGGCGCCACCTGCAACCATTTTTGCACAGTGTCCATCTGTTTGTCTGCCGTGGGATAAATCACTTATATCTTGAGGGGTTTCACATATCTGCCTAAAATTTTGCAGGTTTATACATCCTGAACAGCTTTCTTGGTTTTATGACAGGTGGCGCCACTTACATTCTTGTTTATGCTGCAGACATCCAAGCTCATATCTTGGGAACCTTTTGACTGATTTGGCCAAAATTTTGAATGTGTATAGATCTCACATAGCTCTTTTATCATATGCAAAACTGGTGGCGCCACCTGCAACCATTTTTGCACAGCGTCTGTCTGTTTGTCTGCCATGGGATAAAATCACTCATATCTCAGTAGTGGTTTGACATATCTGCCTTAAATTTTGCATATGTGTACAACTTGGACAGCTTTCTCAATTTTGTGGCAGGTGGCACCACCTACATTTATGTTTACGCTGCAGACATTCAGGCTTATATCTCAGGACTTAATTGACATATCTCCCTGATATTTTGCATGTGTATAGATCTCACATAGCTCTTAATCATACACAAGATTGGTGGCGCCACCTGCCACCATTTTTGCACTGCAACCTTCTGTTTGCCTGGTGTGGGATAAAATCACTCATATACAAGTAGTGGTTTGACTTATCTGCCTAAAATTTTGCGCATTTGTGGTAGGTGGCGCATTTCAGCTGCAGACATCCATGCTAATATGCAACACACCTCACTCTATTTCCCCTTGCCACTCAATCCATGCCTTTTTTTACACGTCCCACTCTGATTTCGGGGGATACATGTAGTCACTTGTCGGCACCCTTCTTGTTGAAAAATGTCCTAGTCGGAAACTTGCAGGTCCGAAACGTCCATTTTGCTGAAATCATAATGACTAAGGTAGATTTGCAGAACATAAGAGGATCAGTATTAGATTTTAAAAATAAACCTCCATTCATACTCCCAAACTTTGCACAAGTTAACATTAGGCCTGTAGGCCTTGGTTTTTTTGTAGGTTCATAATTTTAAAGTTACAGTTTCAATGTCAAGTGCGTTAAGTGTGTTTTTTGTGTATTCAGTAACAAAGTTTGTAAATGAGGAGCGACTGCCACACTTGCTGTTCTATGGACCACCTGGGACTGGGAAGACCAGCACCATCCTAGCTGTAGCCAAACAGATATATTCACCCAAAGAGTTTAACTCTATGGTCTTGGAGGTGACAGCTTTATTATACACTGAATTATGAATGATAAGGTATATTCTAAGCATACAAATGCCTCATTTGAATAAACTGACAAAATATACACCTGTTAAAACCATTATATTTTAAATATATATTCTTAATCATAGTTGTGGAGGTACATATGGAAATTACCAGTGAAATGAAAATATAATTATTAGGGAAACCTTTCACACCCCCAGACTTTTATTCATATATGAATTGTTGACAGTCGCTAACAGTCAGGCATTTTCAGTGTTACAGTGTTTCTTTATGGTTTTAGCTTTATCATTTCTTAGACTTGGTATGATTGTAAGGCTATGTTACTTCACTGCATTAGAATGTTGTCATTAGAATGTATTGTCTTGAAGCGTCATAGTAACTAACACTGTTTAAAAATACCAACAGTCATCATGAAATACAATTGTGAAACCAAAAGAGATTAGACAACAAATAATTAGAAAACACTATTATACCCAGAAGTAAGTACAAATAAACACAAAACACTCATTTCAATGGATGCAAATTGCAAATTGATATAATTGAATTACTGTTTATATGAGTTTGGCACAAATGATGCCACAAGGAATTATAAACATTTTTTAACTTGTAATGTTAGTATACTTGAGCTGGCATTGACTTTCTCATATTTGTTTTGTTAACAGCTGAATGCATCAGATGACCGTGGAATTGGTATTGTCAGAGGAAGGATTCTAAGTTTTGCAAGTACTAGAACAATATTCAAGTAAGTCATGTTTATTCTGTCAGGCAATATTCCATGAATCATAATGTGAAATAATATTTCAGTTTAAAGCATTTTGTTATAAGCAGGATGAAGTAGCTAAACTGAAGTGACTGAAATTAATTGAAAAGTGCTGAAGTCCTTCTTTCAATAATGGATACAAATACCAAAATACAAGTATACTTACATTATAAGTTAAAATATGTTTATAATTCCTTGTGCCAAGAACATACATATTTCATAAGTTTTGTTCATTGAAGGGGTATTCACTAAGGCTGCAGGTCTTTATTAGCTGTATCATGTAACAGGACTGAACAATAAGACATCCAGTTCCAAGCAGTGAAAAATCCAGCCTGTTAAGTGATTTGAAATAGTAATAGTCAGTTCTGGTGCCTTTTGTTATGTTGTGTGGCCCTTTTTTTGCTCAAACAAATCCATTCCAGTTAGGGATTGTTGGATTACTGAACCTACTTGTGTCAACTGTCAAACTTCAAAATTGAAATTTGTTACATTCCATTAAATAGACCTATGTTTATATGGCACTTTCATATGCTTATCATGTAAACTGATCTCATTAAGTCTTTCTCACAAAAATATTCATATGCATGTAATTTTTCTTTAAAAAAAGTTCAAATTCAGCATGGAAGGTCTATACAGATCTGCTCTCTTCATAAAGGTTTTGGTATACCTGGGTATGATGTAAGTTTTTAATTAGTTTAACTCTACATATGTTTATTACAGGTCTGGATTTAAACTGGTGATTTTGGATGAGGCTGATGCTATGACACAAGATGCTCAGAATGCTCTTAGAAGAGGTGAGTCAACAGTTACAGTGAAATAAGTATGCAGATATATCTCAGTCATATGTATTTCTTTCATTCACCCAGCATTCAAGACCAAAAGAGTTGTGCGCGGGCATACTCAGAGGTCATGTGACTGAACACCTTGAGAGGTTAAATATGGAATGTTCTTATGCTTGGAAATTTCTTGTGTTTTCTTACTATATACGGACGTTTCAGAACTGAAGGCAGCAAGAGACCAATGGCAAGAAGAGGCTGATTATCATTCTGATGAGGAGCATTGTATCTCAGATTCTGACACCAAAGAAGTCCCTCTGAAAAAAGCCAGGGAGGATATCCCAGAGGCTCAGATTACTGGTCATGAAGACTTAAATGTCCTTGTTACTTGCTCGAGCAGTAACTATCAAGACAGTTACATCCTTGTTACAGTGGCTAAAGCTGTAAACCAGGCAGGGTCTACAGGGCCTGAAATAAATGAGCATGTATGTTTTCAATATGATGTCAATTTTGCCAGTGGCATTTGGTGATGAGGTTACTTATTTATTACTGATATAGGTAATCACTCTTAACAGGGATGTAGGACTCTTGTCCGGACTTGGACTCGAGTCTACTTTTTCAGAGACTCTGACTTGGATTCAGACTCAGAGGTCAGGACACAAGGAATCAGGCCTAGACCATCTAAAGTACAGTAGAAAAAATCAGTGTCACATAAGACCTGACTTTCAGATTACAAAACCTACTATAAAGACTTCATAAGTGTGAACTAATGACAGCTCATTACAAAAACAAATTTATACCATGTTCTTAAACTCAATCTCTGCATTTCCAATAACATGTAATGCAATATTAAAGTAAAAATCATGTGTAAATTGACATAAAAGTCACATGATGGTCTGCGATTCCTATTTTCCTTTAATTAAGACATTTTTTACTCAGACTTTCACTTGAGTTCCAAAAGTTGGCGGACTTGGAATCAACCCTTAAGGGCTCAGACTTGGACTCAAGTTACTTGGACTTGCAATTGGACCCAGATGATGTGGACTGGACTACATCAGTGACTCATAATTACTGAGTTTATCACTTACTTAAGTTACATGGTCAGACATATAACTTAGTGACAATATCTGGCATGTGTTGTTAAGAATTCAGCATTTTGGTTTTGACTTTGATTTATTCATAACTTCACCTGATAATTTATTAATATTGCAGATCTCACTTTCATCTCATGAAAGAAAATATTCAGTAAGTAGTGGCAGTCTTTAAGTGACTTGACTGTTCTCATGTTTGCCCTGTGTTGTTTTGTAGTAATTGAGAAGTTTACAGAGAACACCAGGTTCTGTATCATCTGCAATTACCTGTCTAAAATCATCCCAGCTCTCCAGTCCAGATGTACCAGGTTCCGGTTTGGGCCCCTTGCTACAGCACAAATAATGCCTCGACTACAGCATGTCATAAATGAAGAGGGGTAAGAAATTTGTCATGTTGCCTTGTCTGACTTTGTATGAGAGATTGAAAAGACACAGGTAATAGACCCTGCAGGTTGTATGTGAGCATTGGTAAAAATATGTTGGGCAAACATCTATGAATATTTTTATGTATTATATTTTATTTATTTATTATCATTATTTCAAATATAAGATTGACCATGACCCTCTTGTGCTTCAAATTATAGGGAAGATTAAAATTAATAGTCTTACACATTTTTACATTTGACTAAGTGATAAAAGAGCTGGTTACTTCTATTATCATTGTGAGGTCTGCTAAATTAAAATAAAATGTTGACCTATATCTGCACAAAACCACTGCTTTTAGTAGTTAAATCAACAAGTGTTATCCAAATGTGTAAATCAAATGTAATTCCAGTACTGTAAATCCTTTGATATCAGATGATGGATTCTATGGATTAGGATACCGTACAGAGTTATCTGTATTCTGTTACTTGTAAAAAATAGCTTCGGACAAGTTATAATGTGCCATTTAAGAGGTAAAAAAGAAGTCCTAACATCCCTGTCTTTATAGCCAAGTTCCCATGTGGTGTTTTATTTATCAGTACAGTACCAGTAATGACTCAATTTTGTCCAGATAACCCTATGATACTTTTGACATTAAAGATATACACCGGTACCACAAGTTTAAAAAGAAAGAAATTTTACACAAGTCTCTTAAAATTCATACCTCAGTAGATGTAGATATTTAATAGTGTGTCAGATTACATCCAACAACAATAACCATCCATATGTGTATCCTCACAACAAAACATATTTTTCATTTATTTGTCCTGAGCAGATTGTCTCATTGAGTAACATATCTCATGCAGTAACTATAATTTTCCAGTTTATTCCTTGTTTTACAGAGTTAATGTTACAGAAGATGGAAAGAAAGCTCTTGTGACCCTGGCTAACGGAGACATGAGGCGGGTCTTGAACATTCTCCAGGTCAGTCTCATTCATGTCACGTCTGGGTCTCATCACAGATGTGCAGCTTTAAATACATTAATGGTGCCACCTCTTACTGGTCAGAGGGTCAGTCAAGACTTCTTGATATTGACTGCTAGAACTCCTTATTTGGACAGATTTTCTTCAATCAAATATTTTGCACATCTGTTTTCAATTCAAAAGATTTTCTTTCTTTTAAATCCAAGTCCTCCCTGTAGAAACTGGAAAACTTGGTAACAGTACAATTAAACCTGAGGGAGATATTACCTGTAATGTAAAAATGAAGAAATTTAAAATAAATATGAAATCCAAAATTAATCGAACCAGAAAATGGCTTTGGGGATTTTAACCTTTGGTGATTAATTTAGCCTTTAAATTTTATATATCTAAGTTTATGGATATCTGTGATTAAAGAAATAACTAAGGAAATACTGCAGCATATATACATTTTAACAATTTTTGTATTCAATTGGCAACTTTTAGCTATGCTTTAAGTTAAGTTAAAGTGGTGGGTTTGTGTCCATGGTCCTTCCCTCCGGCTGTTCTGTATCCATCTATAAGCAGGACATAATTTCTGACCGTTAGACTTGGGCATTTCTTCTTATCGTCAAGACAGGTCCTGATGTAATTGTCTTTGAAACCTGAAATTAGGTTTTGGTGACCAATACTCTTTGATCTATGTTTACAGGCTCTTTAAAAACGTGACTTGCAGGTGTTAATCTTAAGCCATAATGTCAAATAACATACTTCTCAGCTGAGCGTAATAAAGCAAGTGTCACTTGTTCCAGATAATCATTAAATAAAAATGTAAGTCAAACCCCCATTTGGTCAATATCCAAAAATGCCTTATAGATAAGTTTCTACTTTTGTTTCTAATTATTTGAGCACAAAGTCAGGTTTTTATTCTGTTTCTGAACTCCTTTTCTAGAGCTGTTCCATGGCATATGAACAGATCAACGAAGACAATGTGTACACCTGTGTGGGTCATCCATTAAGGAGAGACATACAAGATTTGGTCCAGTGGATGTTGAATGAAGACTTTACCACAGCATACAACAGTATCCTTTTATTCCAGAGATGTTGGATGATATTCCATGAAACAACTTTTCTATTGCCTCTGGGAAAATTGAACAAATTCAGATTAAGGACCATGCTTATATATTCTTACCTCATCTGATTCACTGCTGTTAATACATTTTTAAGCATATTCACAATTTTACTAGAAAAGCTTCAAACATGATGCCAATGGAACACTACATAAAAATGGGGTGATTGAGAAAATGTATGTATGAATGTAACTATGTTTATCTGATTCAACAGTTATAATGACTGTTGATCCAGTACATCACAACCCCATCAAGTTACAGTTGAAGGGACCTGCAGAAAAGAGGTTTAACACAAGGTTTTACAGAAATGTCTTAACATTTAGACAACCTATAACTGTGTATCTTGGTACAAGGTTGATGTTTTATGGGATTGATTATGGAGAGGTTTTACTGTATTAAGTGAAAAGATCAGACTCTTTAATTTGTAAGTTATTCCGGTTTCTGTGGTCTAGGGGTAGAGTACAGGGCCCAAAGCTTGAAGATGGCAAGTTCAAATCTCAGCCCAGGCAGTGAGATTTTTAACAGTTGGCCCATATCCAGGGTCAGCGCTCTGCAGGCTTATTGGAGAGACTGTGCCAAACAGTTGTGATTCACTCACAAATGAATGCGCCTTTCAGGGGTTCCTCAGCAAAAGGGATGGCACACAACCAGTTCCCACTGGAGTTGTTCACAGAGCTTGGTTGTGTCAGGATTGTCGCATCTGAGCCCCTGTCACCTTGTCCAAAACCAGAATGGAATTATGCAGTTGGACATAGTACTTAGTTAAGCTAGTTACCTCCACCAAATTTAAACTAGCTTGAAATGTGTCCACAACCTTTTCAAAGAAGTGGATCCTGTGACCCTGACCTTTGACCTTGTAACCTCAACATCTATAGGATTCTTCTCCCACTTAGTAGGTGAGCTATATGTGAAAGATCAAAGAATTGGGATGAAAGGTTTGGCTTAAAATGCATTCACAGGCTTTTCAAAGAAGTTGGTTCTGTGACCTTGACCCTTGTGACCTCAAAATATTTATGGTTCTTCCTCTGTTGGTAGGTGAGCTGTATGTGAGAGATGGAAGGTTTGGGAAGAAAATTTTGGCTGAAAGAATTATTTCTGGGGGGTGCAAACACACCCCATAACTTCGAGAATATAGGTCGCAGTGACCTAATTTCAGGTTTGCAAGGAGATCTTTTTAGGACCTCTAAGACTGCATAGGGTTTCATGGCCCTAGCCCCTACGGTTACGATTTGTGCCCTGCTAACGGCCGGCCGGACAGATGGAAGGACGCCGGACAAAGACCCATCGCTATAGCCCAGCATGACTGAAAGTCAGCTGAGCTAAAAAGAGAGAGAAAAAATGAAATGTCTGGTAAAAGGAGCACATCACAAATAGTAAGCTTCCTTTTTAGTTGCAGTGAGGTTACAAGTCTAATCAAAGACACCTACATCATTCATGTTTCTTCTCCTTAACACTGTATCAGATGTATTACAGCTGAAAACAAATAAAGGCCTGGCCCTAGAAGACATTCTGACAGAGGTTCACCAGTATGTTCACAGAAGTAGGTTCATCAAACACTGCTCCAGGATATATTTTCAGTTACAGGACAAAAGTGTGCAAATTAATATTATGATACAGAGGGAAAAAGTGCAAAGTTTGAGGTTCTTTTTTCAATTTCATTATCTATTAAAGAAGCTTCCAAAAGACTGGACCAGTGTTCTGTAGCTTACTGAAATTTTTACCATTGAATTTGGGAAAAGTATACCACATGACTTAAGTTGTTGTTGTGCTTATCTTGTTGACTATAAGGAGCAAGTCCTTGTAGCTTTAACATCTGAGTTAATTCCATTGAACATCACACTCTCAGCTTCACAGTTGAAAAATACAGATACCAGAACCTGGTGACATTTATGGCTAATTTTCCTGTGTACATCAAAAATACATATTCCAGCAGCATGTCATACATAGTGTTACAGAATCCTGGTGAACATTTAGGTTACACATTCTGGCTGTAGTTTAAGCTTACATCTTCCAGTTAAACCACAGCTACTCATATACTAACAAAACAATAGTAGGAGGCAGCTTTTGGTTCATAACAATTGTCATAACTTCTGCCTGTTACAAGACAAGAGGAAAGTCCATAACTTACTTTAGTAATTGTGATATCTTATTGCATTATCAATGAATAAATATATTTCATTTAAAGCTAGAACGTGGTCGCGTCGCATACTGCGATCAACATGATCGTCATTTGGATTAAATTTATTTTTCCACTAATGCCCATGATCGCCATCTGGTAACGACTACAGAACTTATTTCCCCATGACAGCAAGGGTTTAAATCTGCGCGGTTTTAATTTCACAGTATTGCCCCGACCATGAATATAGCGAATTTTAAACCACCGCGAATATTAAGCCAACCACAGTATTCCGAGCATGTAGCCAGTTCTATCCTAGTGTGCCAAACTCTGCCATATATCTTACCAGGGAGGACAGAGATGCACATCCCTGTCTCCTTGCTCTTCCCTCTGTGTCTGGATTTCCAATCCTTATACATATTGAACTGTTCATCTCTTTGATAACTAATCAACTTGAATGCTTTGAGTAGCTGTAATAGCACAAGTGTTTACATTTCTAAACCTGGCTGGCACTATACACAAATGTGTGATTTTCTGTCCAATATTAAATTGCCATTCCTTGGACTGCTTTTTAGCTCTGAATTAAGTGTATGACATAGTTTGGCCTTCACTGAACTGCTTATTATACCTACAGGTAATTAGCCCTTTAGATACAGATTTAAAATTACAAAGAAACTTATGCACACTTTTAAACATTTACCACCAATTAATAGATTGGTTATAACAACTCTGTCATAAGCATGTAAGTATCTTGTCTGTTTTGTTATTAATGGAGATCCACATATTCAGTGAATGTTGGCAGTTGCCAGTAATGCAGACAAATTTTACAGTTTAACTTAAAAGGACCTATTTATATACCAGTTAAGTTAAATATGAAGTGCTTTCTTCATAAAATATTACAATATCTGCTAGTATTTCATTCTAAATTCTGATTGATACTTAATGTTGCTAGTTGTCATGCATCTGCAAGGTCAGACCTGGTCAGACCTCAGTTTTGTAATGTAATAGACGCATGTTGACAGTGTTTACTGATGTATAGAAACATAACAATGAATAAAACGGGTGAATTTAAGATAGAAAAAAAAATAAAGCACATATATTTGCAAATGTTTGTGTACCTTTAACATTTCATGAAACCCACTCAGTCTGACACAAAAGGTGCAATTGACCTATCCTTGAACTTTATGAGACCTTAATCGCATATTCATTCAATGAATTATCATAAGCATTGGACTTACGAGCAACCAATCAGGTGACCTTAAACATGGTAAAGCGTCAGTCATCTGACAAAAAACAAAATTATGCATAATTTGACAGAGCTCTGTCAAACAGAACGTGTAATCTGTAAATACTACCAGTACCCATGTTGACATGTTTTCCCGAGATATTTTTTTATTCAAAGGAGACAGTATAAAAAAGTTCTAGGCTATAGGTTGCAGGAGCCATTCCTCCAACTACCCAGTAAATAATAATGTCTAACCTGGCACATAATTTGTACAAGACAAATAATCCAAAATAATGAGCATTTGGGGTGTGGTGGATAGGTCAATTACCTGAAAGTTGCTCGTTTGTCCAATTAGGTAAAGCTTTAACTTCTCAATATGCCATAATGTCACAGAGTAAAGATCATGTGAAATTGAAGTAGGAGAATATTAACTGGAATATTAGAATATTAATTGCATGGTACATATTATGTCAGCAGGTTTTATTGTTATAAATTGTTATATATTTGCAGTTGACTTTCCAATGGATGTCAGGATATACCTTCTGGACAAAATGTCAGATATTGAGTAAGTTGAACGGTTAGGGTTTGAAAAATTTCTAGGGTTTGAATATTAATCTTTATATTCCAAGAATTTGAAACAGTTTGAAGATCAAGCAGTCAGTTGTTATATCTGTTTTTGTCACAGTTTTCAATCTAACTAGCAGTGATAACTGTATTAATTAAGTAGAAGTTTTGGTTGTTGAAAAGGAATAACTGAAGGGAAGCTTAAATGGTAGTATTCTTGGAACTTGGGACCCACTTTCAAATGCAAAAGATTAAGGCAAAAAAAATTTATGGTCCTTAGGCACTTTTTCAGAAATCCGTGTTTGCAGGCGTTTTTTCTTTATTATCTTTTTATGTATGTCTCGATAAAAATGTCATATGATTAGGGAAAAGCATGATAATAAAATAATTTTTTTCTTAAAAGGTATAAGCACTACATAACATAGGAAAACTTATAAAAATTGTATATCTCTTTAAGGATGAAAATCAAAATAAAAATTTTTGATTTGGGGGTTTAAATTGATGTGGGCAGTGCCTGAGAACCATACCTTTTATTTTTTTGGCCTAAGTTCATTCCATGCAGCTAGTGAAAATTGCATTATTTAATGCTGCACTACATCATTGACATTCTGCTTATGTTTTTTGCTATATTTTTTCAGGTACAGACTGTCATTTGGGACCATGGAGAAGGCACAGCTAGGATCACTTATTGGAGCATTCCAGGTGGCACGGGACATGGTGGCCAAACAAGCTTAGTGACAGGGACAAGGTGGTCTAGCTGGCAGAGTGATAGAGACAAGCTTGTCAACCTGGTGGAGTGATAGGGATGTTGTGGCTGAGCAGGCACATTAACAGGAGGGCAGAGCCAAAGCAGACTGTAATTGTAAACTGTGACTGTAAAAATATTTGTGGAAGCTGCACTTGAGGTTCTGAGAGAGAATAGAAGAGATTTTGTCATCTCACTGCATGATCTTCACATAAATTTGCAGACAGTGCCGAGTTGAATGTAATCAAGTTTATTTTAAAACACAGCATCACAATCTAAGTATGCATGATATTCTAGATCTAAAATACAATACCCTGAGGTATTGCAGTGCATCTGTGTACTCCCACTCTTAGGTTACTGAAGTAACAACTCGCAAAATCTTGTTGTCTGCAGGTTCATCATGCAGCTGCAGTTATCTTGTAACATCTTAAATGTTCATCATGTATTAGCTATTTGCCACATAAAATCATACATGTTTTGGTGCTTTACTGATACACACATACAGACCTTATGAAATAGTACTCCTGCACCAGAAGGCATCATTTTCCTGTATTGTTATATTTAGAAACTTTATGGTATGAAAATATAAAAATTAAATATAATACATACAAAGAACATGGTCAAATTGCAATTTGGATGACATAATTACAGTCTTATGGTAGCAGACTTTAATGTTAACCATGAGACTGCGAAATGACAGGTTTCTTCTATCATCAGTAATAATACATTTTGTCATTCTGGAAACACAACAAGAGGGTACTTGATACAGTTTACCAGGACAGTGTGTTGTTGATGGATCATAAACCACATGATGATAAGACTGAATTATGAACCTTTATGTGTATACAATATTATATATATATATACTCGTATATAAACATGCATATTTGTAGTTTTATTATAATATATTGATTTTTCTATCAGTTGTTCAGTTCTTCATTAAAAATACATGCTCTTGCGTCCTGCAGAGTTACAAAGTTCCCCGAGCTTATCTGAACCATCTGGCTGTATTCATATTAACCTGTATTAAAACATTACAGGATATTATATATATATAACATATAATATGGATTAGAGATCAGATCACAATACATGTTGCCATATATCTTTCTTAATGTCATGGTCCTAGTAGACTGATCCCTCAAGTTAGTTAAGAAAATTATAATTACCATATTTTATTCAAACAAGTGGTAGAGACACTAAAAATTTTTTTTTGACAAAACCTACTGACATAGCAGAGTATTAACATTGGAAAGACAGCTGTCTGGTCCTAGATTGAGCAAAATTACAGACAGCCTTACATGAAGCTTTGTATACTTTCACTAGACTCGATGACTGTGGAGAAGAATAAAGAGAATATTGGGGAGATTCACATGAAACATTTGGCCAATGTGAGATCTTGTTACAGACTAATGCTTTATCTGGTTCTAGTAAACATTGCATGACATGACAAGGATTAGCCTAATATATAACAGGCAAAAAATTAAAAAAGTTGCAAGGCCAGTTATGACCTATCATCTTTTTCTTCGGTAAACTTGATATCAAATATTCCTACCAGTGATTGAGAATGAAAGAATGTAATGTCCTGACAGAAAATTTCACTTTGTGTATCAACTGGAAACAGTATTGGTCATATCACAGTATTGATCATAACACAGAAGGTGAACATTAAATACTACACCTGTGTTAGTATCTACTGTTAATACTGGCAAGTGAAGGTGTTTCAGAGTGCAGGTGCTGAAATAAATACTTAATTTGGGATCCTTGACTAGAGGTTAAAATAAATCACAAGTTTCCTGATCTAGAAGTTTTTCCTGCTAGTCAAATCTGGAGGTATCTCTGCCGTACATGAGCGTCTTCAGCCAGTCCATGGGCACCTGCATCCTGAGCCGCCAGCTTCCTAGACGTGTCAGGTAGGCAGACCGCCACAGCAGCCAAGATGTAAAACCTGAAGAATACACATACATCTAGAAATAGTAACAAACCTCAAACGTGTATGTCAGACTAAAGCTGTGTTTCCATGTATCCCTAAATCTTGCATGCAAAAGATGGCATCCCTCTTTTTAAGATGAACTGTTTCCATGTGTACATTTTATCATGCTCTGCATGTGTATCTGCAAAAACGGACTGCATCGGAACTGATCGATGAGTGATTCATCCGTTTTGCAGATAGCAAAAATGTCTACATTTCCCAACAGTGCCCTGGCACAAGGTACCCGGATGCATTTAAAACAAGAGACCCAGGGCTCTAATGTGAATTACAGTGCATGATGGCAGGTGATAAAAAAAAAGTGAATGTGAAAATACCATTCATTCCTTTCCAAGTAGACACTGTCCTACTGCATAAGGTAGGTGGCGCCACCTGTATGGTTTATGAAAAACTTTCCAAGATTGATGCTCATGCCAAATTTTAGACCAATACTCCTGAGATATGAGCAATTTTCACCCAAAGCAAATGTACGAATGGACACCACAGGAAAATGATTGCAGATGGTGCCACCAGTCTTGTTTACGAGATGGAGGTGTCAAGGATCTATGGACATGCACAATTTTAACCCAATACACTGAACAACCACTAAGATGAACAGATGGTAAATGCAAAGATGGACACTCCACAAAAAGTATTGTAGGTGGCGCCACCTGTCAGGTTAACAAGAAAACTTCAAGATGGATGGACATGCCAAATTTCAGACCAATACATTGAACCAGTCTTGAGATATGAGCAATTTTCACCCAAAGTAAATGTATGGATAGATGCCACAGGAAATGAAAATGATTGCAGATGGCATCATCAGTCTTGAGTGTAAGTTTGAGGAGTCCAAGATCTATTGACATGCGCAATTTCAGGCCAATACAGCAAATCACTCCTTAGTAAAAAGGCATTAAGTTATTCTATGAAGGCAGGTGGCACCAACTGTCTGGTTTAAGAGAAATTTTTCTAAGATGGATAAACATGCCAAATTTCAGAAAATTACCTTCAATCATTTCTGAAATATGGGCAATTTTCATCCACAGCAAATGTACCATTGGACGCCATGGGAAAACGATTACAGATGGCGCCACCAGTCTTAAGAACAAGATGGAGGAGTCAAAGATCTATGATATGCACAATTTCAGCTCAATACATTGAACCACTCCTGAGATTTGGACTTATCTAAATGACACCCAGGTTTGTACTCAACAGAAAGGTCAACCATCATTGTTACCTACACATACATAGGTGAGGAAACAAGTATGCCGGGTTTCAGAAATACCAGTCTAAAAGTCTCAGAAGTGACTCCATTTTGGCGGATTATAACAAATAAATACTTAATGACATATTATGGATAAAAGCAGAAAAGACCATCACAGCCTGCTGAAAGTAGCTAAACACAGGTAGTGCCACCTGCAGGTCAAAATCATTAAGCAGTCACATGATCAATATTCCTGTGAAATTTGAAACTGAAGGCTGCAGCAGTTCCTAAGATATATGGTAACATACAATACTTGAAGATCTTGGAAAAAGCATAAAAGACCATTACAGCCTGTAGAAAGTAGGTCAACACAGGTGGCGCCACCTGGAGGTCAAAATCATTTAGCAGTCACATGATCAATATTACTGTGAAATTTGAAACTGAGGGCTGCAGCAGTTCCTTAGATATTTGGTAACAGACATTACATCATGTAAAGAAACACATCAAGTTGTCAAATTTTGCAACTGACACAATTTGAAAGTTCCATAGAGATGCAATCTTGAAAATGACTTGACTGAATTTATACTCCAATTATTCCTCTACCTTTAAGGAACTGTTTACTATGATACGAAGGCCAAAATATTATTACTTTGACTTATCTGGGAAGAAGTGGAAAAGACCATTTTGTCCTGCTGAAAGTAGCTAAACACAGGTAGTGCCACCTGCAGGTCAAAATCATTAAGCAGTCACATGATCAATATTCCTGTGAAATTTGAAACTGAAGGCTGCAGCAGTTCCTAAGATATATGGTTACATACAATACATCCTGTATGGAAACATATCAAGTTGTTAAATTTTGCAATACAACAAAATCTGGAGTTCTGTAAAGACGCCATCTTGAAAATGACTTGACTGAATTTATAATCAAATTATTCCCTTTCCTCTAAGGAACTGCTGACTATGATATGAAGGCCAAAATATTAATACTTCATGACTTATCTTGGAAAAAGAGGAAAAGACCATTTCGTTCTGCAGAATGTAGGTCAACGAAGATGGCGCCAACAAAAGCTTATTTTTGCATGTCCATCCCATGATAAGTAATTCTGCAAAGTTTCATGAAGGTAGCTGCTGTGGCTGTTGAGATATTTGGTAACAGATGGTGGAAAGTGGACAGGGGACGGCAGACGCTGCGCCATGGCATAAGTTTATAGAGTGAACTAATAAAATTGTGCATGTGTGAAAGAGGCACAAGAAATGGTATCTGCAAGAAAAACTTACGTACTTATGAAAACAGTTTCTGCAGACTGCCACTATGGAGCATACATACATCTTTTGCCAATACATGGAAACACAGCTATACACTTCATACAAAAAGAATGCACTTATCTGTTATGTGCACATGTAACTTGTAGGGTGACAGCATTTGGTTCATCAGAACTGCATGTATGAATAGCATGTTTTATACTCTTATTTTACTACATGTAGTTCATTTTTAATGCCAAAATTTAGCGACTTTATACTTGAAATCCCCTTTCCTTGAGTCCCTAAGGCTTTCATGTATAATTAAATAAATATTTCCTTAAAATTTGCAAATCAGTGCATTTTAAACAGCTATATTATTACGAAGAAAAATAAATGAGGGGAAAATCCTGGGCCAATCCGGGAGTCGAACCCAGGTCGGTGGCGCACAAGTCAGGCATACCAACCGCTTCGCTAGCAAAGCAAGCTTCACTAGCAAGACAGTTTGGTCCGCTTTTATGTCACCCCGTAACAATATGTACATGTGCCTGGGAAAGTTACCAGCATAATAATACTAGTGGCCTGAGCCAAATGCCTCAAGTAGTATCTTGTGATTTGATTTATGGCTCACAACCCTCAACTGAGTAGCTGTCTGAATGTTATAATTTGTAGCCTTATTGTTATAGTCTCACAGTTTGGCCTGTTTAAGTGTGAGGAGATCATGTCACACTTGCAAATTTTCTATATGACAGGATTTTAAGAGGGGGATAATAAATTTTTTTCATACATGACCAGTTAGGATATACATCTAAGCTAATCAGTGATATGTTTGGAACACCAGACCTACCCTGCATTTTAATGTCTGGAGTGTCTGTCAGTCCTTCATATTTGCCGATGTATGCCAGCATCCCCATGCTGCTAAACTGGAACGGTTCAGCATCAGCTCCAGGTGAATTCAGTACCTTAGCCAGATACCTGCCCTGTCTCTCTGCCACCTGCAGATAGCAAATTGTCAAGTAGTGTCTCTGAATTATAAGCTTATAAAAAGTACAGACACAAATGCACTCAAAACAATCAGCCCCCAGTTGAAGCGCTTAATTATAATTTCATATTCTTATTTGTGGGTTAACTTGCATCCAGGTTTTTTTCCCCCCAAAGGATAGGTCCATTTTCTGTTGGTTACACTGTCTACTGAATTAGGATAAAGGTATCCATATGATAACAATGATATGTTGTTATTTTTAAGCCATCTGGGTTTTAGCTTTTATATGCACAGGATTTGGATTATATATAACAGGATTAGGAATAATCCATAAGTCATAACCTGTTGTTAATACACTGGAGCTAATCTCAGAGGTTCAACAAGATCACACCATTAAGCCATTGAGGCACCAGGAGGTTAAAACCAGGGACCTTCAGCTCAAAAGTCCAACGCCTTAACCATTAGGCTACATCCTACCCAGCTGCATCTATTGCCTCCCATGTGTTCTTAGTAGTATATTTAATTAATACTCTTACAAGCCTGTGTGCTATGACTTTGCCTCCCAGACATTACCTGAGCTGTACAGGGCAGTGGATAATCAACAATATCTGCGCAGTCTCCTAAAGCATACACTGTGTTCAACGGACAGTCCTGTACTTGCAGATGCTGGTCTGTCAGCAACTGAAACCAGCAGAAAAAGTAAACATACATGTATTTGTATTTAATCTAAACAGGTAACAGAAAAAATGGCCTATCCTATAGCATTTCTAATCTGCAGTATAATTCATTAAAGTTTATTGATATAATCCTGTCACAGTGCTACATCACTATTAGGACTGGGACGAAATAACACATTTGTCACTAGTACAATGTAAATGAACAGAAAGTAGGCTGACACACATTCCCTTTGGTATAAAAAGTGCCCATTAACAAAAGGTTTAAAAGGTGAAATAAAACTTTAGTTTTAGCCATATCTTACAAGCTGTTCAGAAACTTTTGTTATTACTTTCCACGCCACATGCCAGTATCCACATTCCAGGAATACTGTGTTTAGCAGTCAGAGCCACCAGTAATTATACTGATCATCCTCAAAGTATGAAGCAGCCATGGGTGGTGTGATCCTCCTGATGTTGCCTGCTATTAATGCCCTGTATGAAAGTGATTGACTTGTAAGCAGAATAGTCCTTCTGACAAAAAGACAATCTACTGACCACAGTGACAAGTCATACTGAAAACTACCATGAAATCTTGATGTAATCTTTTCTCAGTTAGACAGCACCCTACTAGCTACAATATAACAAGAATCTTAGCAATGCCAATAAACTAGACTAACCAAGATTTATTTATTATGACACCCACTATATATATGAACATATTTCTGTTAGAACAAAACATATTGGTAAATGTGTTTATACTTTCTGCCTGCGTACAAGCATGTGTCCTAAGGATTTGCTGATTAAGCAGATAAGCAGCTTTGTTGTGCAGGCCACACGAAATGTCGTCATCATACAAAGGGAATTTTTGTACTGGTTAGCATATTCAAATATTTTCACTTAAAGCATAAAAATAACAATTGTGAAGAATATTATGGATGGTCAGTTAACTGTAGTTTTTGGGATATCATAACTCAATCTGAATGCTATGTAGACATACTTTTACAGACCTGCCCTCTGCTGTTCTTTGGAAGACTTAACTCCTTTATGAATGGTCTTGGTGAGAGGCCTGTACTCCATACCACCAGACCACAAGGCAATGTGGACCCATCAGCAAGCTTCACATGGTCTGCTCCAACCTCTGAATGAAAGTGTCAACCAAACATACATACTTCATCTGTCATTTAAGATCTGGGCAAACCACAATTCTAATAAAAAAATTTAAAATTACTTAAATTGGTACTGAATTTTCATGCTTTCAGGGTGCAATAAACTTTACACCTATCAGTTCATACCTTTCACAAAGAAGATTTGCAGCCTTTTTTCCAATCTTTCTATGGATCACTACATTCAGACTTCCAGGACCCTCTTATGGTAATTAAAACTAGATGTGGTCAGACAGTGGTCCTCAGAGGGCCCCGCATTTCTGCTAGTGCTGGACTAGTTTACATAAGAGTGAAAAATTAAGTTAAATTTGAAAAATATCACAAACAGAAACAGGTTTTTATCAATATGCATGAGGGAAAAAATTGTACTGTATTAAAGAAGATATTTATGAAATAATGTGTGCGATAGAAAATCACCGAATGTAGTCTGTTAGCCATATTTGATTTTGAGCAAGTCTGTAATTCAATAGGTCTGGTGCCCTCATAGGGACCAATGATCCCTGTAAATTTGGAAAAGCTTAAGTATGTTGTTTTGTTATCACGCACGAAAGAAAATCAGCTATTGAGCAGTGGTTGCCATATTGAAATTCCAACAGGTCTGTAATTCAAAAGGTCTGGAGCCCTTACAAATACCAATCATCCCTGTGAATTTGGGAAAGCTGCAGGAGGTTGTTGTTGAGTTATCACATGCAAAAGAAAATCAGCGATTGGGCTGTGGTGGCCATATTGGATTTCCGACAGACCTGTAATTCAAAAGTTTGGAGCCCTAATAGGTACCAATCATCCCTGTGAAATTGGGAAAGCTGCAGGAGGTTGTTGTTGAGTTATCGCACACTAAAGAAAATCAGTGATCTGACTGTGGAGGCCACATTGAAATTCAGACAAGTCTGTAATTTGATAGGTCTGGAGCCGTCATATGTACCAATCATCCCTGTGAATTTGGGAAAGCTGCAGTATGTTGTTGTTGAGTTATTGCATGCAAAAGAAAATCAGCGATTGGGCTGTGGCAGCCATATTTGAATTCCGACAAGTCTGTAATTCGATAGGTCTGGAGCCCTCATAGGTACCAATCATCCCAGTATGTTGTTGTTGAGTTATTGCGCGCGAAAGAAAGTGTCTCTGACAGAAGGACGGATGGAAGGAAGGACGGACTGACACTGTGATCACTATAGGGCACTGCTTGTCAAGCGGGGCCCTAATGATCAAAAATTATGTCTAAATGACTGAAAATGAAGTAATGCTATAATATGAAAAGCAGTGTAACACACAGATAACAAACTGAATGTACTACTTAATTTCCTCTCACCTGTGACTGAGGACTGCAACAAGTCAAACCGCTTCCTCTGTTTCAGTTTCCTTTCAGCAAATGAACGTAGCTTATCATCAAAAGAAGCTAGGATCTGGTTAGATTCCACCAAAGTTACATGGGTGTCTGACACTTGTGGGTACAGCCTCAAAACATCCTACCAAAAGAAAATGTCAGGCACTGTCAGGATACATTCGCAATCAATGCTTTTCACACTGCGGAAAAACAAAATCTACTAGTAAATTTACTGATAATTATTCTATTATTCATAATTCATCTGTTCTTTTTTTAGTCTAAGGTTCCCCTCATAATACACTCTTTTGTAATGTTAGAGGGTATTTTTGTGTCAGTTATTTATTTTCAGTAGTAAAATGCTCTACCAACATGTTGGATTGGTCTTGTAACAGAATTGTTGTAAAACAAGATTGTATCTATTCCTGGAATAGAGTCCATCATTCGTAGCTACCAAATTTGAAGATATATTACACAATTTACATCATAATTGTGGATGTGTAATGTATAAAATGCAGAATTTGACCCCTTTCATTGATATATTTTGTCATGAATAACACACATAGGTATCATCCCCTGAATCCTTGTAGGGAACCCAGGTCAACAAATCCTCAAGCATAAGGTAGAATCTGACACACACAAAATTTAAACGGACTTGCCTGTTCAAGAAAATCATATAATTCTGCACCAAACTCCACCCCAGTAGGGCCTCCTCCGACTATAACTGTGTGAAGCAGCCGTTTACGCTCCTCAGCTGATATTCCAGGTTGGACTGCCAGTTCAACATTACTAAGAATACGATTTCTGATTCTGCGAGCATCACTCACTTCCTGGAAGGAGAAGATAAAACATGTATCTATAAGGCAGGTTGAAACATTGCACAGATTAACGGCCATACTTAAAAAATCACTATGGTGCCTTCCTCTCTCCTGATGTGGCAGACAAACTAATGTTAAAATTGTAAAATAAGTGAATAAAGCATCAGCGAGTGTGTCGATTGTTTTGTTATCAAACCTAAAATCACTTGGTGAAGTGTGGTCACTTTAAGCGACTTTAAGCTACTTCATTTTAATAAGAACACTGAACAATGTTGAGCTGTGGACAGCTAATGATTCTTCCATTATAATGACACTTGTGAAGCAAATGATGTTTACAATCAAGGCAACAATTGTACCGGAAAATCACTAGATTCATGTCACATCATCACTGCATAGAAATGGACCATTTGAAAGTGCTCGCTGTGCACCGTGTGCAGATTAAGTTCAGAGTCAAAGAGTGACTGAGCCAATACTTTAAGAGCTCAAAATGGCACCCAACTTGAACTGCTTCAGAGACTTATCAATACACTGTGATCAATATATTCTTCTTTTTACTGTACTGTCAATCAATAAATATTCAAGATTTTGTGTTCTTCCCCTGCAAACAACAGTTGCAATCCACAGAACTCAATAAAACATTTAACAATCACTTTGCTGCACCTGAATGGATGACCTGATATATTTAAAAGCATTTATGCTCGTCTATTTTTGCTCAATAATCATATCAACATCTACCTTGAGAAAGAATGCATGCTCTTCCACACCAGGGATTCCAAATGTATTGCTCAGAGCACCAACACCAATAACAAGCTTATCATACACCACGCTGTACTTCAGATCTGGGTTTAGCATGCTCTGACAGTGAAGTGTTCTGTTTGTTGGGTCCAGTCCTATAGCAGAAGAGAGCTGAAAGTGCTCCATTTCTCTGAATTTTGAGTTGCGTACTGGCTCTATAATGGACCTTTAATAAACATACAAACATATATATCTGATAATATTACATGCTTTTACTGATTCGCTTTAAAGAAACCATAATTTGCAGTGACATATTACAGCTGTTTGATATATCTGGGTAACCATGATACTTAAAGGTTTGCTCAGCTCTCCTGTTTCTTATTACAATTTCAGCTAAATTACAAATATGGTAAATCTTAAAAGTAATAAACTTATCATGGGAAACAATAACTAGAGACAATAATTCAAAACTGGTCACTTGGATACTTTACATTTAACATTAATATATTTCTATGTAACACAACATAGACTTAGGCCCCAAAAAATAATGTTTGGTTCTCAGGCACTTTTTTTCAGAAATTAATGTGGACGGGCAATTTTTTTAAAAACTTTTCATTATGTTTTGATCAAAATTTCATATGATCAGGGAAAAGCATGATAAAACATGATTGTTTTTTGCTAAACAAGTAAAAAGCACTACATATCAAAGGAAATTTTATTAAAATTGTATGATTTTATCTTATTGAAAGAAATGTCCAAGCAGCTGGAGCTCAAAATAGGTACGTTTCTATTGAAAATCAAAATAAAAATTTTTGATGTGGGGGATTAAAATTGATGCAGGTGGTGCCTGACAACCTAACCTATTATTTTTTTGTTTTGGCCTTATGCTTCTGGTTTTTCACTTGAAGAGATTTTTAAAGGGTATTAATGATATTACCATAACAATGTGAAAGATTTCTTTTCTGTGTACATTGTAATTTATCACCCATAAGTGTCATCTATTATACAATAAATTTTGTGTACATGTAACTTGCCTGAATTCTAGAGTTCCAACTGTGGTACTGGCAAGGAGGGGGGTAAACAGGAAATGGTTGCGTGGACTGATCATGATGACATCATAAAGTTTCTTGTCAATATTCTTCAGCACAGCATAACTGCTCCAGCCATTCCCCAGGATAACCAACCTCTGCCTTCCTGTGGTGGATTTAAACCTAACATTCAGCTGGCCCACAGACCTCCAGTTTGCTGGAATTATCTGCCATGCTCTCCGACACAGCCTCATTGCCATGGCTTCTGTGTAGCCAGTACCATATAGTCAATCAAAATACAATAAACTTCAGTTCTGCCGTGCCACTTTCCTCCTTTATATGTCATTCAATAATAGCTTTACAGACATATCCTAACTTGATCATAACATCTGGAGACTTAATTTTAAACCTGGATTTTCAGACAGTAATTGAAAGAATTCTGCAGGTTTGCTCATTCATCTTGCTCTTGACGAATCTTCCCTCAAGCCTCACTTCATGTCTAAATATTAATAAAAATTGTTAATAATCTAACAGCAACGTCAGCTCCTTCTCATCTTCTCAATGAAACCTTACTATGCATGACACAGTGTCTCATTCATTTTGTTTGTGATCAAACAGTTTTTACAAATTTTTTGGTGATATTTATCATTAAATTTAACATGATGCATGAATTTTAGTGATCTGAATAAAATACATAATTATATTTAAAATGTTTTACCTATTCAACTAAAAAAAGGATAAACTGGAAAAAAAACACCCAAATTTTAACATGGATAATTGAAATAAAAAAAATAATAAATTTTTGCACTACAGATAAAAAACTTTGATGAGAAATTCATCAAGCTGCCCCAAAGTTGTAACATAACACAAACCATCATCAGACAGATTATGGACCTCTTTTACATTTAGTGTAATTAAAATATATTATCTGTTCTTGACCTGAAAGTTTCTCTTCATTAATATAATCATCACAGGATCAGTTACTGGTAAATTCAATCTTTTTTTAGATGTAATTCTTTGAATTACAGTGCTGAAGGATAATTATGATCGTTTCACTTTTCGTTTGTCCTCTGGAGCATTTTGGTTTTCCCCTTTGTAAAAATTTTTCAATAAATCCACTGCCTTATCTGCATGTCTTCCAGAATCACATTTTAACGGCAATCCAAGTCCTTCCACATTGTCAGTATGGATTGATAAAACTGAGCCACATCCACCAAAACGATCATTACTGCACCCATACTTAACATTTAAAATACCATATGAGCGCAAAATGGCAGAACACATGATGCACGGTTCCACTGTCACATACAATGTGGTATCAGAAAACACATCCTTCCAGTCCTTTCCCTGCTTTTCACACCAATCCACAGCCATTTCAATGGCTAAAATTTCAGCATGTCTTGTTGCATTTTTACTTGTGTTTACTGCATTTCGGCCACCTCCAATAATGACACCATTGTGCACAAGCACACATCCAACTGGTACCTCTGATGATTTTATTGCTTCTTGTGCATAATCAAATGCACTTTCAAAATATTCTTGTTCAGATTCAGTATTAATCATGATGGTGGTTTTCTCTCCATCTCCTTCCATCTGGACTAACTGCTTTCACAACATTGGGACTGGATGTAGGAACAATGTAAACAATATGAAATTTCCTTTAAAATGAATGATAATAAACATATATAATGGGATTAGCCAAATCATTAGGCAGGACTGAAATAATAAAGTGAATCTTATCATTCATGTTTACAATTTTGTTTCATTTTCACATGTACATTAAAATCTTCCTTATGAATGTTTAAACATATAAACCTCATGTTTGGTTATTTCTGGCTTATTTTTAAGAGACATTCAAGCAGAGATCCTACGGATACATGTAAATTATCACATAGGACAGCCAACTATTCACTTGCCTATCCTGATAAATTTATGTGGTTTCTGACTGTACCTTTACACATTTTATAAACTGTAGGTTATTCTGCTAAGAAAATTTCTAATGATGTATGACCTTGTTTATCTACAAGACGTTAGTTAACATAGTTCATGTGCCAATGCTGACAATCAGAAAATAAACGTGTAATGCCAAAAAAAAAGGTATGGTTCTCAGGCACTTTTTTTCAGAAACAAGTGCAGGTGGGCGATATTTTATTTTTTACCTTTTTTGTAAATTTTTGTCAAAAATGTCATACGATCAGGGAAAAGCATGATAATAACAGGATTTTTCCACAAATAGGTAAAACCACTACAGACCAAGGGAAATCTTATCAAAATTGTTTTATCTTTTTGAAAAATAAAAGTCAAAATAAAAATTTTTGATGTGGGGGGGTTAAAATTGACGCGGACGGTGCCTGAGAACCATGCCATTTATTTTTTGTTGTTGTTGCCGAACTGAAGGTGTTTGGCTGCATATGTGCGGAAGTTGAAAGGTCAATCACTAGTAACAAAATGTAAATGTTAAGCTAGGGTTCATCTTACTTGCCCCTCAGAAGACCTTGTTAAATATGTTACTGTTGGGATTATTAAAAAACATACAATGATACATATACCATAAACATAAAGTTCATTTGGTTTGGCATTTTCTGGCATATTTTCATGAAAGGTTTAAAGGATTATTTAGTTAATAAACATCAGATATTGGAATACGCCCCTTTTAATATGTTTTTGACGTGAGTTCTATTGAAGAAAAAATTAAATTCATAAAGACATAAATTTGACTCTGTGTTGGTGGACTCCATAACCTAGTTGGCATAGGACTAATAATAACAATATTATTAAGTATTAATTTTTTTCTATAAATTCACGACTTTATCAATATTTTTACTAAATATGCTAACAGTATTAATTATCCATATTGCACTTTCGGGACACAAACATTTACATTACACTACAGGGAGTAAAAGTACCTCATGTGACAAACACTGATATTGATAAAAGTACATCCCTGATCCTTTTCTGCATCTGGATACACAGATAACCCTTTTATATGACGTATTTTCAGTTATTTCTGTAAATACAAATGTATCGAATATAATTCTTTAGACATTACAGCAAAAAGAGGTATACCGAGGGTGAGATCAGAATGACACATATGTCAACAGCTCCATGAGGTTGAAGAGTTGATATACTATTCTCCAGCCTGCGACCCAAAAGTTATATTTCAGTCAGCCGAATTGATCTTTCTGCCTGGAGAGTGCTCATTTGCCTTATGCGTGACGTCATCAAATATGCCAAAACAGCGTCCTCCATGATGACGTTTTCCACACCAGTCTCACGGAGGGAAGTGTAAACTGAAGTTTTATCCTGGTACTCCGTGATAATTGTAAACAAACATCTGTCCTAGCCCTGTCACAGTGTCTGAGAAAATGAATTCACCATTGATCGTAAGTAGGGCATATTTAAGTAGCGCTGTATCAATATTTCCGTGTTACCCTAATCGCATGGCATGACTTTGCCTCAACTTGAGCTTGAAATGTTGACAGATCGTTCAGTGCATGCCTGTGCAGTGGACACTTTGAGGCTTGATTAAAGCTGATTCTATAAGTCCCAGAACTTGCGGAGGGCTGAGGAATACCTGTAGAGTTTTTGGCAAAAAAATATACGTGCTCAGATACCTGAATATTTTGATTTAACATAGCCTGAACCATAATTTTATTCACCCCAAAACTAGTGTTTTAATGAAAATTTTCCTACAGATTGGTTGCTTAGGACTGAAAAGGGGGCACAAGTATAGAATCGGGCCTACATTTGCATCTGACAAGAATGGGCCTTTACTGGCTGGAACCATTTAATAATTGCCATAAGCCATCAAAGAATATTCAATAACTTAATTTTAAGTGTAATCAGTCCTGTCCTTAATATGTGAACTTCATATACTTGCTGTTTCTTGTCACCTCAACTTCAACTAACGTATCCATCCATCACTGTTTATGTCTCGCCATGTCGTGTTTCCTTGTGCACAAACTATGCTGACGTCATACACAACAATCAAAAGGGGGTGACTTCAGCGGGGGTGTGGGGGCGGCCAGCCCCCATTTAATTTATTGCTACTGTCTTTTACCACACATTCTGCTTTTTATTTTGCTTCACATTCTCATTTACCATTTCAGAATATTAGTGGGGGTGTGGGGGCAGCCAGCCCCCAATTGAAACACGTTATTACATGTACTATTATTAACCTTTGAGAATCCACCCCTAAAACACAGTGACATCTGTGGACATTTGAGCAGTTATTCATTCACAATAGTTTGAATAGGCTTAAATTTCCTGGCTTTTCTTTCGCTTGCAACTTGCCTTCATGGCACAGTTAGTTACGCAGACGGCTTCTGGGCGTGCGGTCGGTGGTTCAAATCCCATTGTATGATCACATCTTTGCATGTTCTCGATGTACTAATAATTCACGTATTTATCTCATGATTCAGATTGCACATACAACCAAGGTGAGAGAACGGAGGTCATGGAACATAGAAAATAACACAGAATCACTCAAAAAAACTTTATTAATTTTCCACCTTCTCTGATGTAGGCCGGATTCTATACTCGCTCCGAAAAGGGATATTTTTTCTCTGTTTATAATTGTATGAGATAAATTAGGCTAATGTGCCTGAGGCTTGACACCCTATAATATAATAGGCTATATTTAGAAAGAATCAGGAGTTCCATAACAAATAACATTCTACAAATTAACAAATTTGACATGTTTTAATTTAAAAGTTTATACACCTAAAATTAATTATAGACGGGCCTTCCTGTGACTGAGGGGGTCACACAAAGAGGGCTCCTTACTGCAACTCCCCCCCCCCCCCCCCCCCCCCCCCCCCAGCTGATATGCTAGAGTGCACATGTACAGGGTCGCACAAAGCCAGGGCTTACAGGCAGTCGGGGTCTTTGACAAATAGTCGCCAACACATGTAGTGATGTACTATGTGCCAGATGTAAAGAAAATGTTATCATCAACGCCATTAACCTCTGATGTGAGATTGACACGACTCGATGGTGTCTCTGCTTAATTTACAGTAGTAGCAGTAAATCACATGCTAAACAATCCGTAAGAGAGAACATAGTACCAGCCTTTGTGGGACCTTATTTAACCAAGTTTTGTGATTTAAAGGATAGAAAAATATCGAAAAAAAAAATGTAAAACTTAACCACTGACTTTGTGGTGGACAAAGGATTACACAAACACACAGTGGAACTTTGTGTGTGCTGACAAAGCATGATGTTCTCAGGAAGTCTTTAACTCTTTATGGTATACTCGGCAGGGTCACACAAAGCTAAATAATCAAAGTAGGAAATTTCCAGGAAATCGCCAAGACATGTTTCACAGGATGTTATGGCGGGGGGGGGAGTTGCACTAAGCACCACATTAATTTAATTATAATTTAGGTGCAAATTATTGCCCAGTTTCTGCAACTCTTTTATTCATTTCTCTGTATGTCTCTCTCTCTCTCTCTATATATATATAAATGTGTGTGTGTTTGCATTTTAACAACATCACAGAGAAAATTTTACTGATTACCATCTGGCTGAAGTGCACACATGGACAGATCATCAATAATCCATACTCCGGTCTGACTTGTGTGAGGTTATTTTGAGGGAAAAAGTCCAACAATATAATTTAATATAGTTGTGTTAGTTTCCTTGGTAGTACATTATAACATTTTAATGCAGGGTTGGGAAGTCTACAGATACTGTTTATACCTACATATATTTGTTTTTACAGTTGGATCAAAGATAATGTCATATTTACTTCCCCCTTGTGAATATGATTCATTGAAAGAATCTTTAGATGTTTGATGATTTCACTAAAGTCACATGATGTAGGCATCAAGGGCAATAGCCAATATTAGAAACTTAAAACAACAAAGACTTATAAAGCCATCATGACTTTGTTTTATCAAACATTATGCTATTTGCCTGCTCCTATAATTACTAATTCATGTTTGCAAATTGACAATTATGTTTAAAAGAAGCATGATATTCCTACACATGGTTTCTGTAAATCATTCAGAGTTAATAAAGATTGTGATTTTGTACCTTTGCTGGCCCACAGATCAAATGATCAAATGTATTCCTTTTTCAAGCCTTTTCAGACTCATCCGAGTGTGAGGATAAAGGGAACAGAAACTACATTTACACCAGCCCAGTGCGTGGATCCCACTTGCCCAAATAAAGTGACGCCTCACTTACACTGCCCATTCTGTGTGAAGACAGATTTTTATCAAGACCCAGCTATATTAAAGGCTCACTATCGGGTGAAACATGTTGACAAAGGTGTAGAATTTGCAGGTAAGTTTTCTTGCTTTTATACTTACTCGATAAATTCTAAGATAATGACATATCAGCATTGATCACATCACATTTATCATATCAATTCTTTGCTTGTGATAAAGGGACGGCATCCATGCAGCCTCACCAGTATATACGAGCATAACGTGATTGAGACGTCATAGTGAAGATGTTATTCTGGTAGTGTGTTTATGATGAACATTACTGTTTAAAATGAATTATTGGACCCTCTCTGCTACAAAAGAAAATGGCCAGTGCCTAACACCCCACCCCTACCTCCCATTTCCACCACCCTTATGTCTACCTCAGCAGAGTCACAAAATTTAACAATCAAACATTTATGTGCCTCTGAGGCATTTGGGCCTCTTAACTTCCTGGTAGAAAATTCTAATACTGATAAGTTGTCAGAAGAATGTTATTGATTGTTTCAGCCATCAGGAAAATATAAAAACCCTGTAACAGCATTTCTGTCTCTCTTTTACCTTGATCACAGTGTATATAATGTTGATTGATATAATAAAAGGTACAGATATAATTTTTGTCAACAATAATCAGCAAGAGGGCTTGTACATATTGATTGCAAAGTCATGAAAATGAAAATTTATGTGAAATTCTTTATCCCTTTAGGTCTGAAGATTCTTCGTTGTTGTGACCGCTGCTATATTGTTGGCTCTATCAAAGGAGAAAAAGTGTTCAAAGGACCTCATTGGCACTGTTACAAATGTAAAAATGGCTTCAACAGGCGTGATGAAGCACTCAAACACTATAAGACACATTTTAGGAATCCACAGACTACCTTTCAGATACAAATATCACAGGTAAGTCAGAAGCTGTATATTTCATATTTATTGTCCCCCGCTTCCTCGAAATGGGGGACATTGTTTTGTGTTTGTCTGTCTGTCCGTCTGCGATAACTTTACTAAATATTATCTGATTTCATTCAAATTTGGGTGAGTGATTGCTCTCATGCATACCTTTGATGGGATTGGTTTTGGTGCATCTGTCTGATAAGATAATACAATAGCATCTTTCATTATTGATATGATGAATTTACTGTCACTAATCACCAACAGGTGTTGCTAGCTTGTGACATAAATTACTTCAATTTTTTTCAGTAACTGCCAGGTGCTGCCATCTATTGAGTATGGTTAAAATTATTTGCACTCAGTCACCACAGACTATAGAATCTTCCCAGACTTACAAGCGGAAGCAATGGACATAAGTTCCTTGTATTTGCTTGTTTGTTTATTGATTGTCACTTCTCAAACATGTGAATTCACAACTCAGTAGGCATTTACACTTAACTGGTAGGCTTATGTGAGTTGTGATGCAAGTCATAAGGAGAACTGCATTGCAGTGGCAATCCATGCTGTCGCAATAAAATTTCTGTAAACAGCCAGTAATCTTAAATTAGGCAACCAGTGAGGAATTGTTTAAAAGTTTACATGACTTAACAGAGGCGTTCATCTCATCTCTATGGTAACTATGGTCAATTTTTTGTGCTGACACAACTTGGTTCACAGCCACATATAATATTTGTGAGATTTACCATAATGCTGTGTTAGAACAGTATATTTTCCCACATATTTTGTGTTATAACTATAAGGAAGAAAAGAATCACATCTTAAAGGTGGTCTGATTAAATAACAGAGGACTCATAGGCCTTGGGCATTGTAAAAAATGATGACAATATTTGCATCCTCCTCTGGCTTTTTTGTTTGATTCTTACTACTTGAAAGCATAGCACTCTGACAGGTCAATACTCTTTTATATCACAGGAGCAAAACGCCACCATACTCAACCCTGCCGACAGGGTATGGGTGTTGATGTAACAATTGATTAAAATTTGGAAACAGTGTGTGAATAGTTTATTTGATTAGATAGTGGGTTGTGTAGTAGTTGTTGTAGTACTAGTAGTAGTAATGGGATAAGAAAGATGTTATGCTATCTCTTCTGACCCATGGACCAAAGGTGAAAAAGAAACTCCATTGAATTAATCATATTCATTAGGTCACAGAGTTTTCTTACATATTTCTGAAGCTGCTTTGTAGACATCAGACTTATCCATGGAGTGTGGCCCTAAATTAGTCATTTCAATGTGATACGGTCAAATTCCATTCTCACAGTTGCAGGAACTTCTGCCTGAAATAAAAATATTGTCAAACTAGAATTAATTTAGTTGGCACCAGCATTTAATATATACAGACATTTTCATTATTTGTGTACATCTGTGTTTTATTTTTCTCTGTTTTTGTGTTACATCACTAAGCCTGGTTACATGATATTATTTGTGTTTGTAGATGGTGATATGGTGTGAATAAAGTGACGCCCTCTTGTGGGCAGGCAGATAACAGTTCTTCCAGAATACTTCATGCACTCTTGTTTGGATTTGTTATATGCAGATTTATCACTTTAGATAATCCTACGACAGACCTCGATACAAGTTTCATTAAAATCCATGACACGTTCTTTGGATATATGTGTAGCCACTTGCATGTGTTACAGGAGGTCAATCACCCAGCACAGCTGTTGGCTGATGGTCAGCAGGTAGTTACACAGACACTGACACAAGATGATCTCATCTCTGTACAGCCAGCACTGACTGAAGTCATGACATCACCAGTCAACTCAGGTTAGTGCCTCATTCAGTATTAGTGGTACAGTAAAACCTATTTTAACTACCACCTTGGTTTAGCGACCACCTCAAAAAAACAACCAATTTTTACAGGTCCTGATTTTTTTTTTCACTCTATGTAAGACCTGCCCAGGGCCCCCACTATAATTGTGGAGTTTTAAAATGGCTACTTTTCAATACTGATGAACAGGATAATAACTCATGGTTTTGTCCTATAATTTCAGTCATCCTTAGTGAACAAGGAAATGGACAGCCTGCAGTAGACAAATCAGAGATGCAGGTATCAGTGGCAGCCAACGAAACAGTGGGAGGGACAGAGGGTCAAACAATCATGATAATACAGGAGGAGGCACTGGAAAACGTGGACAATGGATACTCACAAGGGGACTTACAGATAGCAGTCTCTCAGGTACTCCACTCACACATCTTAAAAGACAAACAGTAGAACTAGAAATAAGAGTTAGGCTGCACCAGAAATAAATATTGTTCTGCAGACTCTGGGAACAAAAAGTATGGTGTGAGCAAACAGTTTCCTTTTTTTTTATCTGAGACACAGTATATGGAATTTTGCAAGCTTGCCAAGGAAATAATTTAAATTTATTTTAAAGAATTCATGCCAGAGCATAAAAAATGCAAACATAACCTATCATCACAATAGATTGAGCTTTGACATATATCCCTTTGATGATAGGAAAAAAAAGAGAAGTGTTATTGATTTAAGTTCCGGTCAGTGCTGAAGTTGAATTTCTCACGCTGACATTTCACATTCTTGCATCCAATCAAGCAGTTTAGAATTTGGTGTTCATAATTAAAGGTTATTCCTGCTTTATATGATCACAAAAGTCCTTTTATTTGATGACCTGCAAATGCCTTTAATTATAAAGTGATCATAACATTGTAATGCCATGGTGTACTTAATCTCCAGTATGCCTGATAGATGGCAGCACAGTACAAGTAAGGTTATGGAATAGTTGCATGCACCTTCATTATTAACTGTTTGTCTGTGGTCTAAGAAGATGTACTATAAGAACTTAGGCCATTTAATTTAAAATTTGTACTTTTATTGAAACAGTCAAAT
Source organism: Sipunculus nudus (assembly GCA_026874595.1). Lineage (NCBI taxonomy): Eukaryota > Metazoa > Annelida > Sipuncula > Golfingiida > Sipunculidae > Sipunculus > Sipunculus nudus. Next base: position 54,306,986 of record CM049312.1, read on the forward strand.
AACACACTATAGCAGGTACTTCATATTCGCATGATTTAGGCCTTGATATATTAAATTGTTCATTTAACCATGTAAGAATCATTAGTGTGCTGGGACAGATTTAGGTCTAGACTTTTGTATAATACAAGAGTAATTGATATGATATCCTTAAAAAGCCCTGATAGTTGAGAATAATCCTGTTACATGTTTTGCAGGGTGGTGGAACGGGCACAGAGGTGCCAGCCCAGCTCCTCGGCAGTCAACCCACCAGTGTAGAGGTCACAATACAGCAGCTACAGGCTGATAAAGAACAGCTCCAGAGACAGAATCAGCAACTCAGGGCCAAAGTAAGTCTGCTTATCTTATTTGGTTGGAACAAAATTTCATAATTTTTCTACTTACTATACACCAATTTATTTTGTGTGAGCAATGTCGGGAGCTTAAATGCATCTTTTCACACAAGTTTGATTGTACATAGGATTTCCTTTTTTTTTCCCCACATCAGAAGCCCTGTCTGTTCATTCAAATAATTTGATGCCTTTGACAAATGATACAGATGGACCTCTGTTGTATGACCACCATCAGGATCTGACCTTATGTCCATAATAGAGAGCTGCCTGTACAAGACGGGCCATATAGAGGTGAGGCTGCCAGTAAGCCATCCTGAAATTCCTTTTGCATGGATTATCTTAGTAATTCTTTAAGACATCAGCACTGAAGAAATGAAGTTCCTTTGTTGAATATCTTTTGAGATATCCTGCTCACAAGGCCAAAGTTGAAAAATCTGATAAGAATTCCTTTAAAATCAGAAATTGTAAGTGGCGCCCCAAGCTTGTACAGCAGGTACAGACCATCAGTCCCAGTGATCATAGTAAGTTTTGTGAAAATCCACCCAATGGTTCCTGAGAAATTAGCTTCTTTGTGTTTTTAGCTCAGCTGACTATAAGTCATCTGAGCTAAAGTCGTGGTCCTTTGTCCTTTGTCCGTCCGGCCGTCTGTTTTATCTGTTAAAATCTGAAATTTGAAAATAAAAGCTGCAAAATTAGGCTAGTTATTGATTTTTTTAGAGGCTCTTGTTGTATTCCCTTACATTGTCAAGCAGTCCACTTTGGTCACTGTAGGTCATTCAGTGCAACTCTCTATGCTCCAGGGCCTGTTATGTAATCCCATCACTCAGGCAAGCCCTCTCTCTTGTTGAGCTTGATCAGGCTGTCTACAGTTAATACCACAAGGAGCCTTTCTCTCCCCCCCCCCCCCCCTTACATTCTGTTGACAGACCTGTACTTTAAATAAGAAATCTTATAATATCACTTTTTTTCAGCAACGAGCAGTAACCCTCGTAACAACAGAAACCCCTTCCCCCACCCGTCCCTTCAATACACAGGACTGATAAACAAGACAAATCTTACAATTTTAATGTTTAATAAATTTTTTTTTTGAGACTTGGACAATTTTGATTTTTTTAAGAAAAAAATGTTCAGGAATTTGATCCTAAAATTCCAATGTGATAAAATATTAGGATTTAATGTAAGTGCTAACTAACAAGATTTAAGAAGATATAAATACTTTGTAGCATTTCATTCATATTTCTTAATGTTGGCTGAGCCCAGGTTTGAATAACACTGTTGAACTTAAAATCAGGAATATTGGTCAATCTGTGTGGGATTAATTTTTAGCTCAGCTGACTGTAAGTCATCTGAGTTATAGGGATCACCTTTTGTCCGTCGTCCGTCCGGCCGTCCGGGCGTCTGTCCGTTAACAGGGCACAAATCGTAACCGCTAGAACTGGAATCTTCTTACTTGACATCCTGAGAGGTCTATGGAAATTCTCCTTGTAAACCTGAAATTAGGTCACTGTGACCTATATTCTTCGAGCTATGGGGTTCCGAAGTACCCCCCAGAATAATGGAAAATTTGATACAAAAGCTCAAGTATCTGAACAACTAATGCATTGATCATCATGATTTTTTGCATGGATATTGATCATGGAGTGTTTCATCAGTTTCTGCAGACTGGTGGCGCCACCTGTATTTTTTCGATTTTTACCAATATTTTTCTCTATTTTTGAGACCTCTTAAGATGCGTCCATCTGTTAACAGGGCACAAATCGTAACGACTACACCTAGAATCTTCTCTCTTGACATGCAGGGAGGCCCATAAAAAATCTCTTTGGAAACCTGAAATTAGGTCTCTGTTACCCATAACCTTTGAGCTATGGGGCTCCGAAGTACCCCCCAGAATAATGGAAAATTTGATACAAAAGCTCAAGTATCTAAACAACTTTTGCAGTGATCACCATGATTCTTTGCATGGATATTGATCATGGAATGTGTCATCAGTTTCTGCAGTATGGTGGCGCCACCTGTATTTTTTTTATTTTTACGAATTTTCTCTCTATTTTTGAGACCTCATAAGATGCGGTCATCTGTTAACATGGCACAAATCGTAACAACTGGACCTAGAATCTTCTCTCTTGACATGCTGAGAGGCCCATGAAAAGTCTCCTTAAAAACTTGAAATTAGGTCTCTGTTACCCATAACCTCTGAGCTATGGGGCTCCAAAGTACCGAACAGAATAATGGAAAATTTGATACAAAAGCTCAAGTATCTGAACAATTATTATATTGATCACCATGATTCTTTGCATGGATATTGATCATGAAATGTTTCATCAGTTTCTGCATTCTGGTGGCGCCACCTGTATTTTTTTAATTTTTAGCTCAGCTGACTGAAAGTCATCTGAGCTATAGGGATCACCTTTTGTCCGTCATCCGTCCGGCCATCCAGGCGTCTGTCTGTTAACAGGGCACAAATCGTAACCGCTAGACCTGGAATCTTCTTACTTGACATCCTGGGAGGTCTATGGAAATTCTCCTTGTAAACCTGAAATTAGGTCACTGTGACCTATATTCTTCAAGCTATGGGGTTCTGAAGTACCCCCCAGAATAATGCAAAATTTAATACAAAAGCTCAAGTATCTGAACAACTAATGCATTAATCACCATGATTCTTTGCATGGATATTGATCATGGAGTGTTTGATCAATTTCTTGAGATTGGTGGCGCCACCTATATTTTTTTTATTTTTTACGATTTTTTTTCTCTACTTTTGTGATCTTTAAACATTTGGTCATCTGTAAACAGGGCACAAATCATAATGACTGGACCTAGAATCTTCTGTCCTCACCTCCAGGGAAGCCCATAAAAGGTCTACATGGAAACCCGAAATAAGATCCCTGTTACCCATATTCTGTGAGCTATGGGGCTCTGAAGTACCCCCCAGAATAAAGATTTGGTCATATATTAACAGGGCACAAATCATAATGACTGGACCTAGAATCTTCTTTCTTGACATGCAGGGAGGCCTTTGGAAAGTCTCTTTGGAAATCTGAAATTAGGTCTCTGTTACCCATATCCTTCATGCTATGGGGCTCCGAAGTACTCCCCAGAATAAAGATTTGGTCATCTGTTAACAGAGCACAAATTATAATGACTTGACCTAGAATCTCCTTTCTTGATATGCTGGGAGGCCCCTGAAAAGTCTCCTTGTGCACCTGAAATTACATCTCTGTTACCCATATCCTTCATCCTATGCAGCTTTGAAATACCCCCCAGTATAGACATTTGGTCATCTGTTAACAGGGCACAAATCATAATAACTGGACCTAGAATTTTATTTTTTGACATGCTGGGAGACCCCTGAAAAGTCATCTTGTAAACCTTGAAAATAGATGTCTGTTACCCATATCCTTCATGCTACAGAGCTCCATAGTACCCCAATGAATATTGGATGATTTTATACAAAAGGTCAAGTTTGGAAAAAGTATTTCATTCAAATTTGACATTCAGATGATAAAATTACTTTTGTCAATGTCTTCCTGGTCAGCTGAGCGTCATGACCCCTGGGTCACTTGTTAACTCATATGGCCATATATTTAACTTTTGAAAACTTAATTACCTTCATACATTATTTGTTTATGAAATGTAACTTTTATATAACACTTACTGTAGACCCATTTTTTTTCCCTTGGTGCATCATTAAATGGTTTTAGGCCACAGGTTTCATTTATTACACAGTGCATATGCTTTAGCTTTTGCCCATTATTCTATAATTTACAGAGTTTCATTTTAGCAGGGCCATTTTCTCTTAGCTTTTCAAATGCTAATGTACTTCACGTGAAAACCCAAAGAAATAAAAATATTTTGCAGTTGCTAATATTTTTTTCCAAAATTCAGCTGAGTGATGTGACCCATGGGTCCCTTGTTCTATAATCAGCTCTAAAATGTAGAAAAATAGGTCAAGGTCACCCATCTTCAAACTTGCTGATATTGAGAATTTACTTGAGAATTTGTTGATATACATCTTCACCACAGGAATAAAATTCCTACAATGAATCCTCATAGAGGTATCCCACTCACAAGGAAAAAGTGAACGGACGCCGGACGGACGGAGGGACAGCATTGGTGACGACAGTAGCCCATCAGCCTAAGGGCTGAGGGCTAAAAAGCAAGATATGTGTGTAAGAACATATGTGTGTATTGATATTTCTTTCTGAATAATCACACTTATTGGTGCTGAACTTGCCCTCTGACAGAATACTAAACAGTCACTGTGGCTTTTAATTAGCTCAGCTGACTTAAAGTCAACTGAGGTATAGAAATGGGGCTTTGTTGATTTTTTTTTACCCATGTCCCTCATTCCGTCATTCTGTCATTCCGTCCTTCCGAAGTTCTGAAATCAAACAGTTGTACAGACTTTTTTTCTCAATACCTGCAGATATTTGCCTGATTTTTGTTGTGTGGGCAGATAATGACCAGTTACAGATTGAGTTCGTGTTTCGTCCCTGTTGACCTACTTTTGACCGTTTTACGGCTCCTTAACATAGAAAATTTCATGAAAAATAGAAATTGTCATGACAAATACATATGTACAGACTTTTTAGCCCTCAGCCCTTAGGCTGATGGGCTATTGTCGTAACTCAAGCTGTCCGTCCGTCCGTCCGGCGTCCGTTAACTTTTACCTTGTGAGCGGGATATTTTGAAAAGGATTCACCGTCAGAATTTTATTTCCTCAGTAAAGATGTATATCGACAAAATCTCGGTCAAGTTCGAAGATGGGTGACCTTGACCCATTTTTCTACATTTTCGAGCTGATTATAGAAAAACACTTAGATGCTTATTACTCAGGAACCATTTGGTGGATTTTCACAAAACTTACTATGATTATTGGGACTGATAATCTGTACCTGCTCAACAAGTTTGGTGGCGCCACCTACAATTTCTGATTTTTAATGAATTTTTATCGGATTTTCAACTTTGGGCTTGTGAGCGGGATATCTCTAAAAGGTTTCACCGTAGGAATTTTATTTTTTCGGTAAAGATGTATATTGACAAAATCTCGGTCAAGTTCGAAGATGGGTGACCTTGACCTGCTTTTCAAGGTCACAGAGCTGATTATAGAAAAAACATTTAGAAGCTTATTTCTCAGGAACCATTGGGTGGATTTTCACAAAACTTACTATGATTATTGGGACTGATAATCTGTACCTGCTAAACAAGTTTGGTGGCGCCACCTACAATTTCTGATTTTTAATGAATTTTTATCGGACTTTTCAACTTTGGGCCTGTGAGCGGGATATCTCTTAAAGGTTTCACCGTAGGATTTTTATTTTTTCGGTGAAGATGTATATTGACGAAATCTCGGTCAAGTTCGAAGATGGGTGACCTTGACCTGCTTTTCAAGGTCACAGAGCTGATTATAGAAAAAACATTTAGAAGCTTATTTCTCAGGAACCATTGGGTGGATTTTTACAATACTTACTATGATCATAGGGACTGATGGTCTGTAACTGCTGCACAAATTTGGGGGCACCACCTGCAATTTCTGATTTTTAATGAATTTTTCTTGGATTTTTCAATTGTGGCCTTGTGAGCAGGATATCTTTAAAAGGATTCACAATAGGAATTTTATTTCTTTGGTGAAGATGCATATCAACAAAATCTCGATCAAGTTCGAAGATGGGTGACCTTGACCTGCTTTTCAAGGTCACAGAGCTTACAATAGAATAAAACTCAGAAGCTTATTTTCAGGAAGCATTTGATGGATTGTTATGAGTCATGGAACATACCTCTCCATTTTAAATTTATAACTGAGACATGTACAGATATACATCCATGTGAGAACAGATATTTAGTACTTTTCACTGTTACCACCTCTAAACACTGTTCTTTTGGCTGAGGGCTTTTGTCAGCTTCTGCTGATATTCTAGTTTCACAATGCCTGCAGATATTGGCCTGATTTTTGAAGTGTTTGCAGATAATGACCAGTTACAGATCGAGTTCGCGTTTTGTCCCAGTTGACCTACTTTTGACCGTTTGACGGCTCCTGAACATAGAAAATTTCATGAAAAATAGGAATTTTCATGACAAGTGCACATGTACGGACTTTTTTCACATTGCCTGCAGATACGGGCCTGATTTTTGGTGTGTGGCCAGATAATGACCAGTAACAGATTGAGTTCGCGTTTTGTCCCAGTTGACCTACTTTTGACGGTTTGACGGTGCCCTAACATAGAAAATTTCATGAAAAATATAAATTTTCATGACAAGTGCACGTGTACAGATTTTTTTCGCAATGCCTGCAGATACCGCCCTGAATTTTTTATGTGTGGGCAGATAATGACCAGTTACAGATCGAGTTCGCGTTTTGTCCCGGTTGACCTACTTTTGACCGTTTTATGGCTCTTAAACATAGAAAATTTCATGAAAAATCAAAATTTTCATGAGAAGTGTACATGTACAGCCTTTTTTAGCCCTTACCTCATAGGCTGATGGGCTATTAACTTTTACCTTGTGAGCAGGATATCTCTAAAAGAATTCACCGTTGGAATTTTATTTCATCATTGAAGATGTATATCGATAAAAACTCAGTCAAGTTTGAAGATGGGTGACCCATTTTTCTACATTTTAGAGCTGATTCTTCAAAAACACTCAGAAGCTTATATCTCAGGAACCATTGTGTGTATTTTCACAAAACTTAATATGATCTTTGGGACTGATGGTATGTACGTGTTGCACAATTTTGGTGGTGCCACCTGCAATTTCTGATTTTTTAATCAATTTTTATCAGATTTTTCAATTTTGGCCTTGTGAGGGGGATATCTCTAAAAGGATTCATTGTTGAAATTTTATTTCATCAGTGAAGGTGTATATCAACAAAATCTTGTCAAGTTGGAAGATGGGTGACCTTGACCTATTTTTCTTTGTTTTAGAGCTGATTATACAAAAACACTCAGAAGCTTTATATCTCAGGAAGCATTGTGTGGATTTTCACAAAACTTATTATGATCATTGGAAATGAAGGTCTGTACGTGCTGCACAATTTTGGTGGCACCACCTACAATTTCTGTTTTTTTAATCAATTTTTATCGTATTTTTCAATTTGTGCAGGCCTTTTGTGCAGATATCTCCAAAGGTATTCAACACAGGAACGTCATTTCTTCAGTGCTATTGCATATTTACAAAATCTTGGTCAAGTTCAAAGATGGGTGATCTTGACCTACTTTTCAAGGTCACAGAGCTTTGAATAGAAAAAAACTTAGGAACTTATTTCTCAGGAAGCATTTGGTGGATTGTTATGAAATATGGTACATACTCCAATTTAGATTTATAACTGAATATCAGCTTTTGCTAATATTCTTGTTTCGCAATGCAATGCTTACAGATACTGGTCTAATGTTTGGTCTGTGGGCGCATAATGACCACTTACAGATCGAGTTCGCGTTTCTTACCAGTTGACCTATTTTTGACCATATGACAGATCCTGAACATAGAAGATTTCATGAAAAACAGAAATTTTTTTTTTTAAATGCAAATGTATGGACTTTTTTCACAATGCCTGCAGATACTGGCCTGTTTTTGGTGTGTTGCTTGATAATGACCTGTTACAGATCGAGTTTGCATTTTGCCCTCGTTGACCGACTTTTGACCATATGACAGCTCCTAAACTTAAAAAATTTTACAAAATTTAACAAATATTTCTAATTTGCTCCAGGCGGGGGCATTCGTGTTGTTCAGACACATCTAGTTTTTTGCAGTTTTTCCTTATTTGAGACTGCCAGATTATATTGATACTATCAAATTTGCAACTGTGGTTTCATCTGTGACCTGAAACCTTATGTGTATATTAGGGCCCTGCTAGAATAAGCAGATGCCCTATATTAATCACCCTGTCCATTTGTCTGTTCAGCTTTCTGTGTGTCTTTCAGATTTGTTTCCTGATGATAACTCCAGTTTAGATTGACATTTGGATTTCAAATTTGACTTACATATGAACCACCCATAATGTAATTTTGATTTTGGGGTCATCAGGTCAAAGATCAAGGTCACAGGACCCACTTCTTAAAAAATAATTGTGCATGTTAATTAAGCCAAACTTTTCATCCAAAACCTTCCATTTTCCAAATCTTGATCACCTGCCAATGGTCAAAGAAACTTATGGATTTTGAGTCACATGGTCAAGGTCACAGGGCCCCTCCATTCACAAATTAGTGTTTGGATGATACCTCCAGTTTGGGTCAACAGGTTGGCTTCAAACTGATCACAGGACCCATATTTTGAAAAAGCTCATAAACATATCGTTAAAGACAAATTAAGCTGATCGTCGAGATCAATGGGCCCTAGATTTTGTTTAGAATTTGATATCTGACTCATATTTCTTCAAATGTTGGTTCATAGCATTTCTCACTATTTGCAAATATCAGCATTGCATTTAAATGCAAATTCAAATACTTTTCAAGATCTTTGCATTTTAATGCAAATACAAACGTGCATAATTTTGATGCTTATGCATTTGCATTTGGAATCTGCTCTTGACGGACTCCCATGTATGTCAAAAATTGTGATTATTGTGGATACCAATAACCTTCCCAAACCAGTCTCAGGGTGTGGCCAGGATTGAGGGAGGGGGCTGAAAATTCCAGTTACAAATATCAGTTGTAAAAGATGAACAAATTTAAAAATATCATTTTTGCAGGATCACACCTAATGAAAATTATCAATAAACAATGCATTAATTACTGCATGTGCTTTATACTGCAATGCTTTATACTATTTGTGGGCAATATTATCTATATATTGGTATATCTCGATGCACATATTGCATATCAAGTTACAGTGTTTTAATATCAGTATTTTGATAATTTGCTGAACCTGCCTAAAACTGATCTTTTTGTAGTTACAATAATAGGTCTGTTACAAATTCAGACATCTAAATAGGTTGGGATTAATTACATACTTAAAGTGAAAGCCTCTACCAAATCTTTAGAGGTTTAGTAGGATATGTTCAAGTAGGCCTTATTCACCATAGACCAAAAGTCTGTCCAAGGAAATTTACATCAATACATATCTGTTTGATAATTTATTGGTGTACAAGTAATATTTCATTCAATAAAAAAGAAAGAAGTGATGAACACAATCATAATAATAAAATCCTTCATTAATATTATCTCCTCACATCTTATAACTACTTTCAGATCAAGTGTCAAATTAACAGTATTGTTGTTTAAGAACAGCAGCCTTGCTATGTTGTACATGGCTGTGATTGTGCACACTACCTATACCTCTATGTGCTGTATCACAGTCCATCATTCTCCAGTGGCCAAGTTGTTTGCTCATGTAAGGCCCAAAAGGCCTAAAGAAAATTTGATTTTCAAGGTTTTTTCTTTGAGTACCGGTACTGTTAACAATAAGTACTTTACTAAGTATATTAGTGAGTGTATACAATATTTCCATATTTCTTGTTTGAAATAAACTGATCTGCATAAACTGTTTATAGACTCATAATATCTAACATTATAATTTATAAGAGTCGTATTAATAGTTAATATATATATAATATAGAAAACACTCATTTCCTATAAATTTAATACAATGAAAATATCACAATACAGATCTCCATACACTACAAAAATTGCAATAAATTCAAATACTAAATTTGTGATCCATACCCTGCTCTACTTTATATTGAAATAAGTCCCTAATCTATGGGTACAAGTGAGAGGATTTTCATGATTGCGAAATCATTAATAGACAAAGTGATATTCTGGGAGGACAGGGAGAACTGGATGAGAGCGCAGAGGAGAGGGGCAGGGCATGGCCTCCTGCAGCGCTTCCTTGGCTTCACCCCCCCCCCAGTCTAAACTCAAAGTGCCATTGTGAAGAGGTATCAGGAATAGAGAGGTGCCTACAAGGACAAATTGTCTTCTTTATTGAATATTTTGTTCCAACCACCCAAGTAACTCCTACATACTGTTTAGGTTTTCATTTTATAAATATTGAACATAAAATGTTCTGTTGAATCTCCTGACTCTCTGATGTTTTGTCTTTCTTTTTCAATTGTTCAGGTACAGGCATTAGAACAACAGTTAGAAGAACATTGTAAACGAGAAGAAGAGCTGATTGGTCAGTTTTCAGTTCCACTGGACAGTAAAATCCAGCAGCTCCTTGTACAGATGCAAACATCTCATCAAGAACTGCTGCATGCCCAGTTAATGTCACTGAAACAAACGTATAACCAACAACAAACCACTTCCACAGAAACAATACCACCTCACTCAGTAGCCTCCCTGTGTAACCTGACTGCAGCTGGGTCAGAGGTCAAGGTCACCATGAGTCATGATGGCATTGTGGCCAAAGGTGAAGGTCACCATGAAGTCATAGCAGTAGAAAATACCAATGATTTGATATCAGTGCTACCAGTGTTGCAGTCTTCTCAGTCAGTGCAGATAATATCTGGTGACCAGCATGACCTAGCTACTGGAGGAGGTGAACCCAATGAAACCAGGACTATAGTGGTATGTGAGCAGAGTGAAGGTGATAAACATAATGCCAGTGTTGTAGGGGATCTCACAGACAAGGTTCACACGGTTTACTGTGTTGCCGAACCCAGTCATCAGCCGGGAGAGGATGAACTCAACGGGCACGAACCAGCAGCCAAAAGGTGCAAGACCAGCTGATGCTCAGCTACCTCTACTTTTGCTTTGATATAAATGAACATTTTAGATAGTTTTCACTTTCAATTAGTGTTATGGTGATGATAGTTTGTATGGAACAAGGACAGATGCATTTGCTATGGGAAATATATCTAACTTAAAATTGAGTCACATTTATGTTATTTAACTTAATCTGAACTTGATCTTTAGCAGCTTCCGTGTTATTATGTCTGAAAAAGCTGTTACAAAATTAACTAATTTCATAAAAGTAATATGGATTTTGCTAAGTGTTACTGATTGTGGGTGTGTGTCACTCATATTCATAAAATATGTTCATTCCTAGGAGGATTTTAGTTGGTGAAAAATTTTCTCCAGTGTGCAAGTGTCATACCTTTTATTAAATGTATGCAGTCCCAAGTGTTTGGGAAGTTTCTAAGTATTTCAACTGACTATGCCAGTATTTGTGTGTTACTCCTCCATTGTGTCACTAAGTAATTTGTCACTGTTAATGAGATTCTGGCATAATATTTGTACAGGAATGTCACCTTAAATGAACAGATCAGAACTGTGTCATTGATTATGCCTTGTGTACTGTTGGGTTGTTATGTGTGGATAACTCTGGTCATGTGGTCATGTACATGTTATGTCAGACAGACCCCATTGTTTCTTGTGCTTTTCCTCATGTACTTTCATGTATATACAAGTATATACTTTCATGAATATATGATTTCATACACAAGGCCAGTGTTGTATATAAAGCTTATTATGTTGGTCTTTATTTATAAACTTATAATAATGAAGTATCTGTGAAATAAAATTAATGACGTTGAGCCTTATTTACTCCGTTCTGATCTAGCATGTAATGCTATTACAATATTGCACGACTTTCCGGTAATTTCCCCATTTATTTTAACAAACTAGATGAAAATCTGGCACCTGCAGACAGTTTCCACTGTTGGACTCAAATCCACACCTTGGTGTACTAGCCCAGTAGACAGACACACTAACAAATCATTGATAATCACGGGGATTATTTTTCATTTGCCTTCTTTGTGCAAGCCCTTGAAATGTTACGATCTCTACACACCGCTTTATCTGTAGGTCTGCTGCCTATATCTCAAGCGCTGTTTGTTTTGGCTTGGTTTTCTTGGACCCTACACGAGAGGGGAGCACTGTATGTTGGACCAATCAGATGAGACCAAGTGCTGGAAGTAACATCCTCTATGATTGGCTGAAATGGTCACATGATTTATATTGAATATAAACGATGCTGGCAAAATATTTTTAGGATTGGAATGAGTTGTGTATAAGCTAGACCAGAAACTGATTCCAAAAATATTATTGTCCTCTTGACTGCGTTTAAACAATGCCTGAAACGCCACACACTACTGATGCGACAAGGAATCAACATTATTACAGGGACATGTTGCAAGCAAAATGGATACCAGCCAAGCGAAGAATGCACGGGGCCAATGTTTTTACCAATTCGTTTTGAGTGACAGCTCATCCGTTTGCTGGAAAGGGATACATGGCTACGCTAACATATTCTTAATGTCATAATCGGTCAAATTGTGCGAGAACGCAGAGGTAACAAAATTCGACCTATTTTTTAGTAATAGCACAGACGCTCGTTTCCAGCACTAAAATGGTTTACAAACTGACAACATTCCCAGTATGGGCGATATACTAGTAATAAAAAGATACCGCCCATACTCCGTGTGTTGACATTTTCTAAGCCATTTAAGTGCTGGAAACGAGTTCCTTTGACTAACAGTAACCATAAATCTGTCATCAAGCGGCGCTTGACGCGCAGCAATGGGCGGTGCCATATTGCCTGCCGAGTGTTTGTCAACTGCTATTTGGTTGGTTTCTACAGTCGCATCATACGCACGATGTTTTTCAGCAGGCACCGACCCGTCATCTAGTGTCAAAGTCTATCATATCCGGTCATACCAGACAGCGGTTAAATCAATAGCTTCTTTAGAAACGCAAGATTTCCGCTGCCTCGGAAGCGTATGGAAATGTGAAACCCATGTCAAAATGTCCTAAGATAAGTGTGACAGGATAAAACTGCGTGTCCACTTATGCAGTACGGATGCGGATGCGTTTTAAATCGCGCATATGGAATAAAGAAGGAGTGTGTCCACTCATGCGATGCGGCGTGTGGAAACGGATACGTTTTTTGAAAACCGGGCCATGTAGCCGCGGGTACGAAAACGCATGCGGAAACGCATGCGGAAAGTGCCATTTTGTTGAGGTGAAAGAGGGTGAAAGACCTAAAAACGCACTGAAAAACGTATCTAATGGACACACACGCACAAAATATCCGCATACGTATCCGCACCGCACACGCATCGCATCCGTACAAGTGGATACGCGGCTTAATAGTATTCAAGGATAAAACAAAGCATAATACACAAGGTCACATTAGACTCCGAGTAGAGATGTGTACCGGACCGCTCTACCCGATTGTGTAAAAGTTTATGATTTCTTTATGAATCTAGTTTCAATTTACAAATCTTGTTATGAACAATGTTTAATTAACTTGTCAAAGACAGTCTCATCAGCTACAAAAAAAAGTATTTAAAGCAATGGCTGCTGCACGATTTAGTCGATCCTCCGCTTGTTTTTGTTTACTCGGCCGGTGATCGATGCGCTGCTTGCGGTAGGACGAGAGTAACGCCACAAGATCGTTTTCCAGCTGACCCATGGCTTTGAATCCCACTGATATATGCAAGAAAGTAGCTGTGCACCGACTGACCCAAGAAGAAATCGACCAGACATCTGTAGGCCCCAAATGTATAAAAAAGATCGCCTTAATTGTCGGGTGACTCCAAGCAAAACAGCGGGACAGGAAACATTGCAGATGGCCGATTAAGGTGCACTTTGCGCATGATAAAAACGCGATAAACTTATTTGTTCGACCGTCTGCATATAGCAGGAATGAGACCATACAGGAATGATAGCGCACAAACAAATAATGTAGAGGTAATATTTCCAGATAGTTTGGTTGTGCTGCAACATAGTGTATCACATTTTTGTAGGAGATCAATCAAGATTGAGCCTTCAGGTTGGCGATATCCAGGTGGCGTGACGTCATTAAGTACAAGCGTTCCTAGGTAAACAGGCAGGCGAAACGGGCTCATTTGAATACGCACAGAAATAAAGTTAGAACAGTAGGATTTATTCTTTTGGCACTGACAGTACTGACAAAAAATAAAACTTCACAGGTTTCTGCTTCTATTAATTGAAGTAATATCAATCTGTCTGCCACGGCAAATGTTTGATTACATCTGAAATGGGACAGTGGAGAAATTTTTATGCCCCCGCCACAAAGTGGCCGGGGCATATAGTTTTACCCATGTCCGTCATTCCGTCCTTCCGTCATTCCGAAATCAAAGAGTTGTACGGACTTTTTTTCGCAATGCCTGCAGATATTGGCCTGATTTTTGGTGTGTGGGCAGATATAGACCAGTTACAGATCGAGTTCGCGTTTCGTCCCGGTTGACCTACTTTTGACCGTTTTACGGCTCCCAAACTTAGAAAATTTCATGAAAAATAGAACTATTCAGGACAGATACACATGTACGGACTTTTTTTCGCAATGCCTGCAGATATTGGCCTGATTTTTGGTGTGTGGGCAGATATAGACCAGTTACAGATCGAGTTCGCGTTTCATTCCGGTTGACCTACTTTTGACTGTTTTACGGCTCCTAAACTTAGAAAATTTCATGAAAATAGAAATATTCGTGACAGATACACATGTACGGACTTTTTTTCGCAATGCCTGCAGATATTGGCCTGATTTTTGGTGTGTGAGCAGATATAGACCAGTTACAGATCGAGTTCGCGTTTCGTCCTAGTTGACCTATTTTTGACTGTTTTACGGCTCCTGAACATAGAAAATTTCATGAAAAATATGAAATTTCATGACAAATACACATGTACGGACTTTTTTTCGCAGTGCCTGCAGATATTGGCCTGATTTTTGGTGTGTGGACAGATATAGACCAGTTACAGATCGAGTTCACATTTCTTCCCGGTTGACCTACTTTTGACCGTTTTACGGCTCCTAAACTTAGAAATTTTCATGAAAAATAGAAATATTCATGACAGATACACATGTACGGACTTTTTTTCGCAATGCCTGCAGATATTGGCCTGATTTTTGGTGTGTGGGCAGATACAGACCAGTTACAGATCGAGTTCATGTTTCGTCCCGGTTGACCTACTTTTGACCGTTTTACGGCTCCTTAACTTAGAAAATTTCATGAAAAATAGAAATATTCATGACAGAAACACTTGTACGGACTTTTTTTCGCAATGCCTGCAGATATTGCCCTTATTTTTGGTGTGTGAGTAGATATAGACTTTTGACCTTTTTACGGCTCCTGAACATAGAAAATTTCATGAAAAATATGAAATTTCATGACAAGTACACATGTACGGACTTTTTTTCGCAATGCCTGCAGATATTGGCCTGATTTTTGGTGTGTTGGCAGATATTGACCAGTTACAGATGGAGTTCGCATTTCGTCCCGGTTGACCTACTTTTGACTGTTTTACGGCTCCTGAACATAGAAAATTTCATGTAAAATATATATTTTCATGACAAATACACTTGTACAGACTTTTCTTCGCAATACCTGCAGATATTCGCCTGATTTTTGGTGTGTGGGCAGATATTGACCAGTTACAGATGGAGTTCGCATTTCGTCCCGGTTGACCTACTTTTGACTGTTTTACGGCTCCTGAACATAGAAAATTTCATGTAAAATATATATTTTCATGACAAATACACTTGTACAGACTTTTCTTCACAATACCTGCAGATATTGGCCTGATTTTTGGTGTGTGGGCAGATAATGACCAGTTACAGATCAAGTTCACGTTTTGTCCCAGTTGACCTATTTTTGACTGTTTGACGGTGCTCTAACATAGAAAATTTCATAAAAAGGCGCACATGTATGGACTTTTTTTCGCAGTGCCTGCAGATACGGGCCTGATTTTTGGTGTGTAGGCAGATAATGACCAGTTACAGATCGAGTTCTTGTTTTGTCTCAGTTGACCTACTTTTGACCATTTGACTGCTCCTGAACATAGAAAGTTTCATGAAAAATATAAATTTTCATAACAAATGCATATGTACTGACTTTTTTTCATCAATGCCTGCAGATACCACCCTGATTTTTTTGTGTGGGCAGATAATGACAGTTACAGATTGAGTTTGCGTTTCATCCCGGTTGACCTACTTTTGATTGTTTTACGGCTCCTAAACATAGAAAATTTCATGAAAGACAGAAATTTTTATGGAAAATGCACATGTATGGACTTTTTTTCACAATGCCTGCATATACTGGCATGATTTTTGGTGTGTTGCTTGATAATGACCCGTTACAGATCGAGTTTGCATTTTGCCCTTGTTGACCTACTTTTGACCATACGACACCTCCTGAACTTAAAAAAATTTCCAAATTTTACAAATGATTCTAATTTGCCCAAAGCGGGGGCATTCGTGTCGTTCCGACACATCTAGTTTCAGTTTTCTTTTCTTAGCCCACTTTTGGTTCGGAATTCACAGGTGATTTGTTATAATATATTTGTAAAATATGATTTATAATTCATGAAACAGGTATGTTAGTTGCTTTATTTGACGGAACAATGAAAATGTAAATAAAAAAATAATAATAAAATAATGGTCGCATTGGTTAACTAAACCGGCAGATGGCGTGCGTGTTAGCTCATTTAAATACAGTGAAACCTCGTGTCGAACTCGGTTAAGTCGAATTCCCCGCATTGTCGAAGTCGAATATGGAGTCCCTGCAAAAAAAAACAGTTAAAACCTTACTAACTTCACTCCTTTTGTGTCGAACTCGGATGTTTCGAAAAACCTGATGTGTCGAAGTGTTTTGTTGGTCCCCAGCTAGTATTTCTATCGCTAAACTCGAAGTCATGTCGCTTGAATGTTTGGATAATATTTGTGCATGCTCTATTAATCATACCCACGGCCGTGACGACCAGATGCATATTTAATTACAGGCAACGATCTTACTCATCAAGCGCGATGGTATACACACCTGGTCCGTTGTGTACCTGTTTGGCCAATTATTTACTCATGATCAGGCCTTTCTTGTTTCGCCTAAAAGCCATAATTCGAAGTGAGAAGTTATTAAAAAAACAAACATAATGGAATCCTTACCCTTTGATGTGTCTTGGATACACATATACAGATCTCTATATAAAGGGAGAGAGCTGAGATCTTTCAGACTGGCTCTTATTTGTACAATATATAGGGTACGTTATATATACTGCTTTACTGCTTCACTTTTATATTGTTCGTGTCCTGTTTGCTATTTTGTCGCGGCCTGCTCAAGTCTGATGTGAAATCCATTAAGCAAAAGTACGAAACGCTGGTCCAGGTAGAACGTGGTGGCAAGACCGAGACACAGATTTCATTTGATGATTTGTGTGCTTTCATACCTGTATGTGCTCCCATTTCACTTTCTTGATTTTCCTGATCCTATTTTTGGTGATACTTGTGCTTTTTTTTTTATTAATAAATAAATTTATTATAAAATCCGTGTTGTTCTTTCAAGCAAACATTTGTAAGAACTATATAATATAGGCCCTGTATACATGTGCAGTATTTATTGATAATAATTAAGGCTAAAGATGTTTGAATATAATGAATATCGGTTGTCTCGAACTCTGGATGTGTCGAAGTAAACTCACCGGTCGACTTCGACACAACGAGGTTTTACTGTATGTTAATGAACGAGCGACGGATTGGCTGTATATAATTATTCAGCTAAAGTCAACCTGCATCCATTCCTGGCCCGCAAATTTGAATCAACTGTCCCCCCCCCCCCCCCACACACACACAGTCTGGCTTATTTCTAACCACCATGCCCCACACAGTAAAACAAAATATTCCACTCGTGTCAAATTATTTACAAAGATTGTGATTTTAAATTAATCATTAAAAATCAAACCCAGATCTTGCAATTTCCGTATAGATCGTAATAATCGGTTTTGTTAAATATTTGAGCATATGTATGTAATGAAAATATTATATAAAATAAACGCAGAAGAAAAAAATACATTTCGATTTAATTATATTTAAATAAATTGACCGGACCGATCCACCTACTGGAGCGGACAGCCTTGCCCTGCAGCCCGCCCGGTCCACTCGTGATGGATCGGACCAACATCCGGTGGTCCGGTGCAGTCCGCAACTCTAGAGTCACGTGTACTTATACCGTGATACAGCATCGTATTACCATGGAGATCCAATGAGATGGAGTAAGCACTTGGATCGCTGACCGCGTACGATGTTGCTTGAGATCTTCATGTGAAACCTCGCACAAACGTGTGAAAGCTCTTCAGTCGTGCTACCTGCGCTTGCCTAGCTATTGCGCTAGGGTTATCCCTGATACATGGCCGAGGATGGCGCAGAATCGCTTGTCAAGGAAGCTATCATATCACTCCCATGCTAGATAAATATTTTTTTCAGATGTAATGAATTTGTAAGATTTTAATTTTAGTTAGCACTGTAACGTTCTTGGTTATTGGTCTTGAACTCGATTTCATAAGGGATTTGCTCTCATTAAAGAAAACAAATCTGCGGAAAATATTTTTGTACAGAGGAACGCCCGATCGTTTCTCAGCCAGAACAGACCAGTCTTTTGGAACGGCTTGCTTTGTTCACCGACAAGTTATACGCGAAGAAATTGTATCCATTGCAAGTAGATAAACTTAACAATTTCAGGAAAAATAACAGTGTAACTGTACGAAAAAGTCATATACAATAAAACAAATCACAGTACTATACAAAAATGGACTCCAAAATAAGTGAGTATGTTACCTTGCTGCCAAACCATGGGGAGAGAATATGTTGGGCAGTTTAACCCTTTAAAAACTGTTCATATGCAATATGTAATCTTAAGTCATAACAAAGTTACTCATGCTTTAATATTCATAAAAAAAAGCTTATATTTTATTTAGTCATTTATCAGAGATCTATACTAGAATTATTTAACCCTGATAGACGGCTGAGCGGCGTTACCCGTAAGTCTCCTGTTTAAATTAAACAATGATTGAAACGCACATTGGAGTGGTCGCGGTATATATTTATATATATATATATATATATATATATATATATATATATATATAAAGTGCCCTTCAGATTGTGAAATAAATAGCATAATATTACCTAGAAGTCAATGGTCTGCCATAAATTTACCGAAAGGGTCAAATCCGTTTGTCTATCACGTTTAAGAAAGTCATTCCAGTAAAAGAATTACACAAGACCCAGTTAAGCATTAATGATCATCTGATCTTATTCCATCATACACAGATGAGTCATCACTCCCTAGTATCTAGATTTCTTAACCTTTTTGACCCTGTTGACCTCTGTCCTGACCTTATTTACATATTTCATATATCAACTGAACTGGTTCAGCAAAAGCAAATGTTTGATTGGTATGTTATTGTTCGAGACCAAACAGCTTATGAATTAGGGTCATTTTAATGTTCCAATTCCTTGTATGTCGTTTATTGCAACATTCATAAAACTGCACCGAAGTCATTTGATGAAGCACTCAAGGCTGGAATACGGGTAGTCGACAAGCGACAACATTTATCCGCCGAAACCAGAGTGGGACAGGTGAAGTGAGGCACGGATTGAGTGGCAAGGGGAAATAGAGAGAGAGAGAGAGAGAGAGAGAGAGAGAGAGAGAGAGAGAGAGAGAGAGAGAGAGAGGTGTTGCATATTAGCATGGACGTGTGCAACCGAAATGTGTATGTAGGTGGCGCCACCTGCCATGAAAATCCAGAAAGTTATTCAAGTTGTATACAATTGCAAAATTTTATGCAGATTAGTCAAACCACGACCGAGATATGAGTGATGTTATCCCACGGCAGACAAACAGGCGGACGCTGTGCAAAAATTGTTACAGGTCGCGCCACCAGTTTGCGTATGATAAAGAGCTATGTGAGATCTATACACATGCAAAAGTTTAGGAGGATACGTCAAACCGGTCCTGAGATATAAGCCTGGATGTCTGCAGCCTGAACGTGAAAGTAGGTGGCGCCACTTGCCACAAAATCGAGAAAGCTATCCAAGATGTATTTCCATGCAACATTTTATGCAGATAAATGAAACCACTGCCGAGATATGAGTGACTTTTTCCCATGACAGACAAACAGATGGGAAGTGTGCAAAAACGGTTACAGGTGGCGCCACTAGTTTTGAATATGATAAAGAGCTATGTGAGATCTATACACATGCAAAATTTCAGGAGGATACGTCAAACCAGTCCTGAGATATAAGCCTGGATGTCTGCAGCCTGAACGTGAAAGTAGGTGGCGCAACCTGCCACAAAATCGAGAAAGCTATCCAAGATATATATACATGCAAAATTTTAGGCAGATAAGTGAAACCACTGCCGAGATATGAGTGATTTTGTCCCACGGCAGACAAACAGACGGACGCTGTGCAAAAATGGTGGCTGGTGGCGCCACCAGTTTTATGTATGGTATAAAACTATGTGAGATCTATACACATGCAGAATTTCAGGAGGATACGTCAAAACCAGTTCTGAGATATAAGCCTGGATGTCTGCAGCCTGAACGTGATAGCAGGTGGCGCCACCTGCCTCAAAATCGAGAAAGCTATCCAAGATGTATATACATGCAGTTTTAGGCAAGTAAGTGAAACCACTGCCGAGAAATGAGTGATTTTGTCCCACGGCAGACGAAAAGATGGACGCTGTGCAAAAATGGTTGCAGGTGACGCCACCAATTTTTATGTATATTATAAAGCTATCCAATTGTGCAAATTGTTTTCCCTTATCGGTCAAACGGTTCCCGAGATAAGTGGGTTTATGTATGGAAACAGACGCACAAATGGATGCTTGGCAGAGAGGGGAGGTCGAAGGTAAACCAAAAATGAGGGCGCAGCAGTTCACGTGTGACCCGATCAATTCCGAATTTTAAAATAATTCTGCCCAGTGGTTACGGAGGAGTTCTCCGGAAACCTATGCGGCGGCGGCGGCGTGTAACTGAAAACATAGTATCCGCAAAACTCTGTTTTGGCGGATACAATTATAGCCCTTGCTCCCGTACTCTTTCACTACTCTGCGCCCCAGAATACGCCCTAGGATACCAATGTTGCAAACTAAAGACACTAACAATAAATTCACGCTATCTCGGCTTTAAATTGTAGTATTCAATAAAGGAAACAACTTCCAAGCATCAGGATCAGCGGAATTTGAATTGTTCTTCCTTAATACGGTTGGAAAACAATATCCTGAAGGCCATTCACTTTATATTAATCTTAAACAACTTTCGTAAAGGAAATTTTTCTAACGTTCCGCTTAAAGGCTTTATTTCATGTAATGTTAATACCTATCCAAAGGAATAGCATTTTTACGACTAGAATTTTGATTTTTTTTCCATATGAGTTCCAAAGCTCATGAGAATGGTGCAACTGAGCTACCTTCCAGGGTTGTTAATTTCCCGGGAAATAAGCATATTTCCCAGGACAGTTGGAATTCCAAGGAATTCCCTGGGGAAACACTGGGAATTACCGGGAATTACTGGGAACTGTAGGATAAATAGTCACATTTGTCTACATTTTTTAGTATATATCACAGATTGTCTAAAATTATTATCACTTTACAGGTAACTCCTGCCTGTTTCCTGAATTTAATTTATCATTATAAAAAGTCTCTTTACACTGAATAATATACATGTGGTTATTATGAAAGAAGAAACCCACAGTTTACTTATGTGTGTACCATGAGGTCTGAGACACCTCAAAATGTAAGGGGTCAGAAACAGCTGAAAATGCACTTGTCATCATGTGTACTTCCGTTAGCTGTATTTATCATTACCTAAAACATGTCAGTGCGAGTTTGGAACTGGACTTAAGCTATCATAATACCTTAAAATTAAAAAAAGCATGCTGTTACAGATGTCTGTGAGCTGTTGACATGTCTCTTTTATTGTGCGGCGCTAGCATTGACCGTTGCCATGTGTTGTTGACATTTAGTTCGTGTAGTACACATAGCTCGTTGCCATTACAGCATCGCCTGGCCGAGCCGGGCCGGCCCAAGTGCGAACCCTGATATGTAGAAGACAGCGATGTTGTTCTAGATATAACGCGTGTGTACTGTATATTATGTATTGTTCTTTAGATTGATCGAGAAATAGAAAGTTCTCGGCTTGAGATGAGAAGCTTTAAATAGGGGCTGTGTTTTAGAGCCGAGAGAGAGAGGTGAGAGAATATTCCAGCGGACACAGAAGAGTGGGACCTTTCCCAATACATGCAGCAGTTAGAGATTGTCTTCAAATTTATGACGGATCTTATATAGTCATCAGTTTGCCTTTCGGATCACTGCCAGGATTTCAGTTTTGGATTACAGTAGATTGATTTTGTAATTACATTGGACTGTTATTCTCTGAGAAGATTCGTGTGAACTGTTCATCCAGCTTATACAGTATAAAAGACTTATAGCTGTGACAGTGGTGGTATCCAGGTACTCTGCTCTTTGTTTATTTTACTGTGTGATGGTATTGATTTGCTGTTATACTGTTGTTATACTTTGAAATTGTAATGATTTAGTGTATTGTAACGTTAGGATTGTTTTATGATGGTCACATGAGTTTTTTTTCAAGGATGGGATTCCACGGTAATTCCCAGAAGGGAGTATTTCCCGGAGCGGGAATTCCCACTCTGTTATTTCCCGGACAACCCTGCTACACTCCCTCTTTCAGACTGTTATAATAAAATTTTGTTATTAACATAAGTAAAGCAGTATAATCATTTGTGGAAATTTGACTTTAACGTCTACTCAGTTTATACAACTTGAGTTATATATCAGGCAAGCCGTTTTTGACTCATAGCCAATGAATGATTCGTTTTTGCTGTATCATATATTACATGCATACTAGAAACTCTGTATGATTCGGTTGACTAGACATTGGTTATATGTAGAAGATGTTCTTCTAGTACTTCGCATGCACATGCTTACAAACTATTACTTACTTCCGTGAAGTCCTTACCTAATCAATCATATACATGTAATTTGCCTTGAATCAATTCTTATCCAACGTACCTGAAGGGACTATATTTTACTCTTCACTACATTCATACCTACCTCATCTGTGTAGGCCTATGTAAAAGCCCTGGTGCATAGTGGGTGTCAGATTTTGACTCCAAAAGTCCCCAACAGCAGATTAGTACTCTTGTAAGTCCGAGTCTGCGCAGTTTGGCAGACGGGTAGGCCTACTTACGGCCTCACCGTGAACGGCGTACTTGAACAGTTATGTACATTGTACAACATATTGAGTATTCGTTTTGTGTTGAAAACGTGTCTAATAGTGTAAAGAAATTTTAGTCGATATGCGAACCTGTGAGCTTATGGGATGTTGGGGTGGCGTCGTCCGTCTGCCGTCGTCTGTACGTTAACCTATACTATCTCTAAAATGGCTGGGGCTAGCATCACTCAAATTTATGCAAAAATCAGTCATCCGAAATAACTATCGGACTGAACTTATTTTTGTCTATCTACATTGACTTACATTTTAAACTCTCAAGCAAAATTGTTGAATATTTCACAGAAATAATCCTCTGAAAAAGTCACTCAAGTTGTACGAATGATTCGTGTGCGGTGATCTTTTTGGCCGATTTACAAGAAGCTGTATTAGTCATTTGGACAAGCAAGCATATTAAAATTACAATCTCAGAAACGACAAGAGCTAGCATCATCAAAGTTTACGGTTGACTGGGGGGGGGGGGGGGGGGGCTACTGCCTTGGTCAGCTAGGTTTGATTAGCGGAGTTGACATATCTCTAGAGAAATTGATGTATCGGCCTAAAATTTTGTCCATGCATCTTTGATGGCTTCTAGTATACAAGCCTGAAATTGTGCACGTCCATACATCTCGGATAGTTTTGATAATAAAAAAAAACTTTTGGTGCCAATTAAGACTTGTTGTATTTGAGTTGCATGCACTTCAAAACAAAACCCATGAGTGATTTGACGTATCTACATAAAATTTTGCATGTCCCTGCATCTTCGATGACTTTCTTATACATAAGACTGGTGGCGCAACCTACAATCATTTTTGCATAGTGTACATCCATGCCAGTATCTCAGGAGTGATGTATGTATTATTGGTGCTTGTACTTTTGTTCAAAATGTTAAGTACTTGTTATGTTAATGTAAATGAGGAAGATGTACTTAAAAAGTAATCAAGCACTTTTCAAATTAAAGTAGGCTCGCCCAGGGCAGGGCAAAGAGATGCCACACTCTTCCGCTTGTGCTTAAAAGATTCAGACGTAGGCCCACGTCTGGTCGGCACTTGGTTAATTCATTGTAAAAATAGCAGTGGCACCAAATCCTGTAGCACAAAATCTGTGATATTAAAATTAATAAAAATAAATATAGAAAATTAAAAATAATACCCCCCCCCCCCCCACCACCACCAAAAAAAAGTATAACATTAGGGCTCAAATGGAATACTTACGATTTAATACTATGTGGAGATGCAAAATATGTTGTTTTAGGGCCGAGGTAAGTATTTATATCATAATGGGTATATTTGTGTCGTAAAATCATGCATGCATCGATCTAAACTTTTAATAAAAGCCGTTATTTGTAAATACCAAACGAGAAATATAAGTGCTCCACACAAAATAATAAAGATAAAATAAACGTGTATAGTTCTCTCTGAGATACAATTAAAATATATTCTGTTTTGCCTAGCATAAACTAAAAGTTCCTATTTAACACCTTCGGCAACCGAAATTGCTTATTGAAATGTTTTTTAATAGTTAAATTAAGAGAATCTATCGCAGGGCCAGTCACATGAGCTTTACACATTGGGATAAAGTCGCATGTTCGGGCATATATGTCAAGAGTACATGTATACTAGTATAAGTTCATGCATGTACACACAACGGTCCTCGCCCTTTATGGATATTACCATAGATAATCTCCATCAGTCACATCAGTGACCGACAGGGTGACAGTATACCATCGTGTATATAAAATCTGATAACACTGCCAAAGTAAAGTAAACATTGGCCATATGTCCTGTCTCTGTTGCATTAAGACTCAGCTATCAAAACGCTTATCAGGTGCAGAAGTTTTGTGTACCTTTTGAGTGTCAGAAAAGACTGATAAAGTCCAGTAATCCCGGATCAGTTAAATCTGGCTGAAAATTATGTACATTTGCTGAATCCCAAGTGTTTTGAAGGTGGCATATACGAAATAGAAAACATTTAAATATTTGTGGATGCCATTAACCACCTTGTACACAGTTTATTAATTCAAAATATAAACACTTAAAATTAACAGCTCATTTCTATTTCTAGTATTACACATTTTTAATTACTGTATTTAAACATTAAATGTAAGCAATTAAATCTATTAAAACAGACATGTTAATTTAGAAATTATAATAAATATATTCCTGTTAGCCTGTAACTAGTTGGTTCTCTTTCTCGCATTAAAAATTTTATATAAATAGTTTGGTCTTTTATTATTATTCTACCGAATGTTCTGTTGTTTTCTCTGCAAAACTGATACGCTATCTATTTATACAGCTTACAGTTTAAGGGTATGTACTTTCTGCCTATTAATGTAACATTACTTGCATAACCCAATAAAATAATAATTTATGAAAACCTTTTATTATACATTGAGTTTAACTGTTATTCTTGCAAGTAAGGATCCCTCTAGTTACATATAAATCCTGGTAATGTATTGTTATTACCGGACTATATTCTTCATTTAACCTGTATATGATATTTGTTACATTTACCACATCAGCATAGCATGTCAGGATATTCAGACCTGTAAGCTCTAAGGGGTAGTCATTAAAAAATATCACAGTGACTTTAAAAACAGAGTTGTTCGTTATTAATATATATTGTGATACACTTTTTGTGGAATAGATACTGCTGCTTTGTTTTTTATTTGTTGAAGGAGAAATACATGTTTTACCTCCTGCACACACTAGTATGTTCAGCTACACAGCTACATCACGGGGGATACAGTTGATGTTGCCCAGCAACAGTGCTCCTTACATATATATTTAAATAATTATAATAATAACAATACAATAAATACAAATCTGCCAATAGACTTCCCACCTTGTGTAATGTCATAAGAAAAA
This sequence comes from Sipunculus nudus, assembly GCA_026874595.1. Classification (NCBI taxonomy): domain Eukaryota; kingdom Metazoa; phylum Annelida; class Sipuncula; order Golfingiida; family Sipunculidae; genus Sipunculus; species Sipunculus nudus. The sequence continues at coordinate 54,333,143 of CM049312.1, forward strand.
GACATTTTAAATGCTCAAGGCTCAGGGTCACAATCACAGTGGTTTCTGTGTAATGCTGCGTATATGCGTATTTGGACATTATACAAAATATATTGCACACATTAATGTTTTACTGGTGCATGAATTGCAATTGTATTTTCCTATCACTTTTATGACTATCTGATGTGTTTATTTGAATACACTTGCTGTCACACTACTGGGGATGTGAACTTCCAGGTTCTTTTAACTCAGTCAAAATTACAGGCAGACCAGACATTAACAAATCCAGAGAAAAACTCTAAGACAGTCGAAAGATAACAAAAATATATAATAACAAATAAATGGGTAACTTACAAATCAAATAAGGCAGTAATCATGATAATTCACAGAGTCCATTAATCCTAATAACACTAATCCTCCTAACACGGACACAGTTCCAAATGTTCCAGATCACAAGACCTCTCACTCTCGCGTGACGTCATGACCTTCTGGTTGTCCCTGGCGTAATCCATGTGTACACGGAGCATAGTCCGATCCCTGCGTAATACGGTTGGTCATAACACACTAATGGTGCTTACTGCGGTATAACACACTTCGCGTGCCGCACTCTCTAGCGAAATTCAGCATCATCACAGTTTCACATCAAGACAAAGTCCCCTTGCCTGTTCCTGGGAGCGCACCATCACAATAATGCCTGTCCTTCGGCAAACGATATCACTGTCTCTGAAGTACTTTACAGTTGGAGTATTAACAAGGTGTCCTCCCTCAGACATAGACTATTAAAAACCACTGACGCGATCCCCATCTGGACACACAGATTAAGCGGACTAGCCAGTTTGACTGCTGAAGCACGCTCAGGTGACGCTACACTCACGAAGCGCTCCGGCTCTTCTCCAGATGACTGGGATTAACGCCTTAAATGAGACTCCTGACGTCACAACTCCTGCTTGACTTCTCTGCCAATCAGCATTTCCATCCACGATGTCCGTTGTCAACACGCATCTAACTAAAGGCCGACACGCCCCTGGTTTTTTTCATGATACTACATGAAATAAAAAAAAAAAACTTGCAAAACAATTATCTGGTCATACTTCCTATACCTAAATATACAAAGTCACAGTCCTCTGGTGACGCTTGCCACCACAGCAAATTAAGGGATGAAAACATATTTAGACATTACAGCTGTAAATAATTAATGCTGCCAGATCTTGACAGGTCCAAGCACATGTAGTTAGCTCAAATTTTTTCCAGGAAAATCCCAAGTTTTTTTTTTTTACTTTGAAGCTGTAGTATGCGTCTGTTCAAAATTGCTTTTGCCTTTATACGACCAAGATGTCTTCTTTATTTATAAAAATGCTTTTTTTCATATAAGGTGGGGGGGGGGGGGGAGTGGAAGACACCAGGTCTATCTGCCACCCCTCTTATCAATATTTTGACTGACCAATTAATATGTCACCATATTATAAAGTGACTGGCCCAGGGCAGAGCAAAGAGATTCCATACTTTTCCGTTTGTGCAGTGGCCCGGGTCTGGTCGGAACTTGGTTAAGTCATTTAGACGTGTTATGGAGCTAAACGTTAAATCGACATAAGGTAAAGATCAGTAGATGTCCCGATTTGTTCTAGCTAGGACAGATCTTTCGGTCATTTAGTGATTTTAAACTTAAATTTCTGTATTTCTTTCTGGTATCTGTGGGAAAAAATCCACAGAGGCGGGGGCGTGGGCATAATGAAGTTCAGATGATTTTGTGCGGCAGACAATTCTTAATCCAGCCTGGTTGTGTCCGCCAGGTGGGTATGCGTTCAATCTCGTCCATCTGTGTGTGTGTGTGTTTTCTCACAACACAACTCCAGCATTCATGAACAGATTTCATGAAATTTACTGGGCATTTCGGGAAATGGGTCAATGAAGAATCCTTTAGATTTTGGTTTTTTATCCGCCACATGATCCGGATTCAGGAACGTCATAAAGGAATATTCACAAATGTACAGTCATTTACACACGAAATAACCTGGGAACATTGGCCGAATAAGTGAATGCAAACACGTATTTCCGAGTATCCCACAATAGGAACCCCCGCATGGCGGTGGCTTGAATTCCTAAGAATGCAGATTCCTAGTTCAATAGGAATTCTCGTCACCAGGTTGGAGATGTTTCCCTCAATCTTTTGACTGCTGTATAAACTGGGCCTGAACAAGTAGTGAGTTTCTTGCCCATTATATAGGTTAAGATCTCATGATTTTTCTCTTGAATGAGGTGGGTGTTCATTGAGCCAGATCAATTTTTAGGAAAACTGGAAATTATTGTTATTAAAATCATGTAAGTATATGAACAAGAATATGTGTAGAGTTGACGGAATGTTGAACATGTCTACAGAATGGGTGACTGGACAGTGGAGGGGTAAAATGCTCTCTTCGCTGGCGACCCAGTGTGGCTATGAGAGTGGGTGGTAGCAGCCCGTCAAAAGCCGTTGGTTATCTCTGGTTTCTTCAGGGGCGTAACCAGACCTGACCGTCCGAGGGGGCAAGACTCAAAAGGTTTCCCGATTCTGTACCAGTTGAGCCGAAAACGAAGTGCACTGCTTGTGTCTTAGGATCTTAAGGGAAGTGCTCCGGGGCCCCCTCCCACCACCACATGAAAAGAATTCAGATTATTTTAACATCATAAACGCATGCAAAAAGAATGCAATATGATGAACACTTAGGTCTACATCATGAAGTCTGCAGGCAAAATACAAAATGCAAAGTTGGGGTAATATGGCTCCCTCCCATTTGCATTCTGGCATAAAGGGAAATGCCATGTTATGGAAATCCAATTTTAAAAATTACAATTGCATTGTATCATTTCAGCATCAGTTTGGATATTTTTAACAATGAAAATCACAATTTTTTGTCCCTGGTTGAAATTAAAAACTCCGCCAGCATGTCCATTGAAAAGTACAGGGACCCATAATGCCCCAGGACGTGTTGGGGTAATATGGATCCCTCTGACTTACTGCCTATTATGCCAGTTTACATCAAAAGTGTCAATATCAATTTAAGTTTTTTTTACTTTTCATTAGCTCATTGACTTGTAGTAGCATACCCATTGACGGAAATATCATGCAATGTTCAACTGAAGATGGGAGTGACAGTCAATCTGACCACAAACAATGCAATCCAGGTCAAAAGGGACATGTAGCTTAGTGATGGTATCACAAATGAATCAAACCTAATTATTTCTAGTTTCCCTCAGCAGCAGTTTCCCTAAAGATTTGTATGAACTTAAGTTTTTTTAAGTAGTTTTGTTTCACACTACTTTAAAAGTATTAATAAAAATAGTAGTAATGTAGGCCTACCAGGCTACCACTAATTTTGTGTTTTCTTTCCTTAGCCCCTTCATCTTTTCATTAGCTTCCTTTCGCTCTTTTCTTTTACTTTCCCTTTCTTTTCTTTCCTTCCACTTTTTTCTTCCTTCCCTTTCTCCTTTTTCGTTTCCCTTTTTCCTTTCCTCTCCTTCTTTTTCTTCTTCCTTCCCTTTCTCTTCTTCCCCCTCTTTCCTTTATTTCCTTCCTTTTCCCCCTTCCAGATTTTTTTGCCCCCTTCCCGTTTTTTGGGGAAAATGGGCATGCTGCCTCCCGGCCATCCCACTGGTTACGCCACTCGGTTTCTTCCACCTATTTACACTACCGAACGCTACAACCTGAGCCATGGATGACGTCTCGATTAGTTATAATAACTATTTGTACAATCCATGTCAAATAAAGTCAAATGTTAATTCCTCTGTGTTTCCTTGACACCACCCGTTTGGGTCATCGTCAATACTCTTGTTGTGTTAATTCAATATTTTTTTTCATTTCTCAGCTTATTTTATCTATTAAGGTCAAAAGACTCTTTAGGGAGAGTGCATGTAAAGAGGATTTAAGGTTTTCCTTATTATGATCCAAATTGTTGCCCTAAGAGGAGTTCTTTTTTATATCCTCTTAAAGCTGAGAATGCTCTCAACTCTTTGAAATATATGAAAATATGATTTTTTTCCCAATCTGATAGATTTAAATAAGTCTAACCTTGTTTAATAAAATTTATATATGTAAACTTCACATTTAAATTTCTACCCAGTGTCCAAATGATTCAGGTATTAAATTTGTATTTATAAACATTTGCTTTGATTCACATTTTTCAAATTTTAGGCTACATTCAACAGAAAAATAATTTAATAATTAAAATTTGGTTCATGTTAACTTATTTATATGAAATTTTAATTTTAAAAGTAATCAAACGTATAGAAATATTAGTATATCTGGTTTTAATTACTTTTAGAATAATGCAGAAAGATCATTTGTATCTTTGACGGATGGACACAATCCTCACACAATTTATTTTTCAGCGTCCTTTAAAATGTGATCGTTTTGTGTGCAGGCAGTGTGCATACCAACAGATAAGTGTTCATCACGCCGTATAATATCTGTGTCATTCATGCAAAGCTTGGGAATAGCCAGTCGAACTATTTTTTTTTTAAACTGTCGTGGACATATAGATCTCGACATAGCAGTCATAGCCTCCGCGGCAAAATTGTGAACTAATAAAAATGAATAATTAAATTTCAGGAAGATTCCTTTGTCACAGAATCGTTCCTGCTTTTACAGTTTTTTAAAAACAGTCAATATTCACAAGTGAGATTTGTTCCATGGACCCTTGCAATAAATATGATATGCACCCTCCAAGAAGGGGCTTGTTTTGTATAAACGAATGGACACATGTAACAAACTCTAGGAGCGAGGAAAGGGCACATTTCCTTACTAAAAACTTCAAAGGGACCAGCTGACGAAATAATGAATTCATTTGAATCAGAATTAGTTTGACTAAAACCTACAAAGGGGACCAGCTTATGAATCAATTACGTGAAAATAGATCATCTTTAAGAATTTTGCCACTTTAGAATTGACTCTGATGTCTGGGTAATATGTAGAACAACTTTATCAGGAATCCCGAACTTGACATTGAGCGGGGGACGCGGGTTTCATGAAGCGGCGTTAAGTCTTAGTTATTGATTATCTTACACGGGGTTAGCTGATGATCCGGAGGTTCAGGTGACCTCTGACCCCTGATCTCACATTTATTTAAACTCTGACTTCCCGCATATAAACAGCTAGAGTTGAGCCCACCACGTGGAGACCGATGTGAACAAATACTGGTCAATTTATTACATCCGGCAAGCCAGATTTACGACTGGTGAGTTATACAAGCTTTTTATACACAAAAATGGGGGGAAAATGGAACATCATTGTTTAAGATTAATTCCTTGTTGCCACCTTTTAAATATACTTCTCCTCCACATTTTTTTTTCTTTTTTAGAGTATCTTAATTAATGGAGTTTAATTTTTTACTTAGATTATACATCCCTCTGTTTTTACACCACATACCGAAGTTACATAAATTACAAGTAATCTGCCGTAATATCTGTACCTGTTGGTTGTAAATCAAGTAGAGGCTTTTTGAAAATACAAAATATTGATATTTATTTTTCTATCACGCATTAATAATTTTCGACATAAGAGTGATTTATCTAATTTTGTCTGAGGTTAAAAAAATACACTTTAAAGGCTAAATTGTAAAGTTGAACTTCAATTTTTACTATGCATAATTAATATTCATAATTTGAATGTGCATAACAGATTTAAATCATATAAGCAAAATAAAGTAAAATAGTAATAATACAATAAGATATAAGAGTAAATTATATGTATACCCTTATATTGATATAATATACAATTTATAAGCGAAGTTAATGATAATTACTTATCATGTTTAATGACATCAGTGAACGTTTTACCAGGGTGTTCAAAGAACTTCCTAGTTGAAAATAATTTAGGCCAAAAAAAGGTATGGTTCTCAGGCACCGCCCGCGTCAATTTTAACCCCCTGCATCCAAAATTTTTATTTTATTTACAGGTTTTAAGGAGAAAAAATAATACAATTTTGATAAGATTTCCTTTGTTATGTAGTTCTTTGACGTGTTTAGCAACAAAAAATCTGTTATTTTCATGCTTTTCCCTGATCAGATGACATTTTTATCGAAACATACAAAAAATAGGTAAAAAGAAAAAAAATCACCCACCCGCACTGATTATTAAAAAAATGCCTGAGAACAATATCTTTTTGGCCTTGTCGCTAGTATATTTTATACTTTGATGCTGCTTAAGCTATTACCAAATGTAACAGATAAAGGTTTTCATTAATTAAAGTCTATGAGGTAAAGGTAAATATAGAATGTAACATCCAATTTAGATGTTACAGAATGTAACATCCAATTTATATCGTTCATGGTCCGGTATCATCCTCTTTTTAAATAAGAACAATCGTCGGGTTTAATTAAAGAAGTCCAAGTACCGTTCGGTGGCATTATGCACAATAATCTATAACCTAAAAGTTAAGGTTTTTCAGCGAATTCAACCCAAACAATTTTATTTGACATTTAAAGCCATTCAATATAACTGAAAAGAGCTAACTTCAATCAATACCAAAGTCAAAGTGACCATTTTAAAAGCTAGTAGCCACTGTTAGGTTATCCTGACATTTAATATTGTTCAAATTTCCGATTAAGACTCGAATATATATTAAAGGGAAAACAGGTGATAAGTAGTATATAACGTTTTTCCGGATTGCTGTTTGATATAAAGGAATCGCGTGTAATCATTTAATTCAATGTTAAATTGTTGACCATTGATAACCAGAGGAAATATCCCAAACATGTCTCTACATATTCACAGGCATATCTCGGTTAACAAAAACAAGCAACCGAGGTCAAGGACAGGTGAAGCACGCACTCGATGTCCCACGTGTTCCTACTGAAGTCTGAAAATCTTGAGCTTATCGTACAGTTATCTCTGTTGACATTATTGTCCTGCTCAGGTCAACCCATCAACGGTTAATCTTGGTAGACCATGGCCCAAGGCCTTAAATCACAAACACAGAACCGGTGGACGGCACAGACATGCGGTCAAATACCACGTGAAGTGGTATCAAGTAGCATCAGTTTGAATCGTTTTCGACTCCTCGTTTCCACCTGTTTTTTTTTTTTTTTTTTTTTTTTTTGCTATGAACATTTTTATTGGACACATTCCACGGGAATAAATTACAGTGTAGTGTAGAGGATTTAAGGCCTAATCTTAAACAGGGTCAATAAATATCTACCTTACTTCTTATTTAGAAACAGAGTTATTTGAAAAAATATGAGAAATCCGTCTTCATTACACAACCTATCAGACCCACCTATGGCGGTCAAGGTCATTGGTCACATGCAAAAACAGACTCAACTGACAGCTGTTGATTTGATGATGTCATGTAAACACTCTAAAAATATAACCAACCAAAACAAATATGTGCTCACGCAGGAACACATCTGATCTGCCAGACCATTGTGAAGAGACCAAAAAATTCTGAAACATGAACAGGAGATTTATTGTAAAATTCTGTATTGCAATATTAGGCTGTCACTTCCATATGTTTGTTTCCGAAAAATATTGCTAAATAAAACTTTAAGGAATATTATCTCCAAAACAGAGGTGGACACAGGTTGATGGAACACGGTATAGTAAAGGAAAGAATAAAATGCATTTTACTTCAATAATATTATCAGGGGATTATGAAAATAAACGTAACTTAGCTTCGTTTTCCTGATTCCATTCCTAATATCACAAAACTGTTCAAATGTGCATTTGTGACAAAAAGGTAATTTATCATTGGGAGAGATAAATTAACCATAGTTTGTAATTATATATATATATATATATATATATATATATATATATATATATATATATATAGTTAGGTGATTAGACGAGTTACTTTGCTAAAAAAAAATAACTTCTAATAGTAACTGACAAGCAAAGCTCTTGAACGTGCTTGCTTCTTTTTAAATACTATACTCCTATGTTTTTGTTTTTCACGCAGCACTGTCTTGCATAGGATATCACACGCAAAGCAAATTCCTGTATTGGTATGGAATAAATCTTGTATCTTGTATCTTGTAAAAACCGCATGGGTAACTTCTCGTTCTGACAATATATATTTTTATATGATTAATTAAGTTAACTCGTTTATCAACCGTGAACACATGTCAAATATTTGGTATACGCAATTACTGATGTGTGATTGTAACAAAGACGTTTAAAAAAGCGGGATCATTTAACTTACTGTTATTATCAATCTATGCTGATCTGGTCAGCCAGATATGATAAATCATCATAAATGCATGATAAGACAGAAGGTTGCACCAAGCAGTCTCTGGGGAGACGCGTGATTTTATCTGCGCGCAAGCGTGACCAGGCACTCACGGACTGAAGTGCAAACCTGTAAAAATAAACACCGATCCAAAGACCCGCCCAACGAAGCTTTAACATGTTATGGGTATACTGAACAATAAGCTTCCCATTTAACCTTCATCGTTGGATGAACGGTTTATAGATTTTTTTTGTCAAGCAGATGTAGACGGTGACTAAATAATAACTGAGCGCCTCGTTTCATATGTATTTTTATGAAGACTTATCTAATTTATAACACCTATAGCTAATAACCTTATGTAAAATTAAGTATGATAAGGTTTGCCATATTTGGATTATTTATATTTACTTTTATATCATCTTCTGCCGTTGGTCTAAGGAACAGTGGCGTCAATTTTTCTTCCAGGGTGGGGGGGATGACTTTGTATATATATACACACACATATAATATATACCTTTTTCAGCGTCTCTGAGTGACATATTCAACTATATATGTATATATATATATATATATATATATAAATATATATATATATATATATATATATATATATACGATTATTATATACATATATATTTATATATTTATACTTAATTATATTTCAAATAATTCAAATATTATAATAGAAAATAAGTTATTTTGTGAATTCTAAGCAAGGTTTAGATATAACATTTTTAGTAGATGGATTCTCAGTTTTTAATTCTATTTATTAATTTATTTCATTTGTGTAATAATATAATATATTTCTCTGAAAAGTGGGGGGGATGATTACATTGGCCATCCCCCCCTTGCCAAAAAGTGGGGGGTATATATACCCCCCATCCTCCCCTATATTGACGCCCCTGCTAAGGAATGTGATTAGAGCATGCTTTTATAATTATCTACACCGGGCGATTAATTGACCTTATCTCGCATCAAGGCTGTAAATTAACATTAAGGGAAAATGTATTTTTCTTAAACATCCAATGCCCGATAAAAGTGAGGTGAAAATAAATGTAAAATCTTTCCATGCAATTTTTTTTTCAAAATTGTTTGTTTCTTAAACAGTTCACCTTTAGTGAAGTTTGGCAGCACTTAAGTATTTGTAACTATACATGATCATATATATATATATATATATATATATATATATATATATATATATTGATTGTAAGATAATATATATTTAATTCATTCTGCTGGGTATCACAATGTATACTATACCCAAACTATACTATGATTTTTTTTAAAACAATTTCCGATACCGTTCAGAAGGAGGACATCAATTCATTCCGATAACCCCTCCCACATGTACTGCCTATATACGTGTTTAAATAGCCATACACGCCCCTGCTCAAAATACTGGATTCAATCACGTTGACGCTTTTAAAGTGTATTTTTTTCATATCCCTACGAACCCGAGGCAGCGAAAATCATACGCTCCTGAACAAGCCTCTGATTTGAGACTTATAGGTAGAAGGCTTATATATACGTAAACCGCTGAGTAATGAGTGTACATATTCCGAGCTTTAGGTCCCTTTTTTGAAAAACCACACCTAACACATTAAATGTGTAGGAATTATGGCGTATCTGAGTGCAATTTTTTAAAAAATTTAATAACAATACAACAGAAAATAATATTAATAGGTTTGATGGACAAAAATGAGACCAGTTTTAAGGGCCAGTGTTCCCTTGACGTAAAGAGAAACAAATCAAGTGCTCTAGTGACATTGTACCATATTTAAATTGTCATTTCTGTACTTAATTTAGGTCGCCGTGATGAATGTCTTTTTTATATAAAAAAAAAAACAGACACCGTAAAATAGTAAAGTGTAACAATGGGTATATATGTATTTAGTCTTCTTAATCTTATGCTGACAGATAGACCTTTATCGTAAGAGTTAAAGTCTTGCCGATAAAGAGACCAGAGGTCACTCTCTGTATAGATAAGCCCATATATTAGTCACGAAATGGTGACAATCCAGTCCTTAGACAGGCAGTATTATTGAACTACATCAGTGTTATTTATGTATACCAATTGGAAACAGCGTGCAAATATACATGTAATATGTATACATATTTGATTGATCTTTTAATTAACGTATAATAAGTGTGATATAATGGATGTTTTTATCGACTCTAACAGTCCCTTATATTCTGCAGAATATGTCTTCATTTACTGAATTAGTCAAGGTTAGGTAAAGGTACTTTTAGTCAATGATTATTTCGTTTCCAGTGCCTTCGATCTATTTATTTTAGGAAACCTTTAAGGGAGACTACCGTTCTCCATCATAAGTCGTAGAATCGCAACATGATTTTAAAAAATATATTGAATTACTTAAATAAGTAATAATTTGAAAAGTTAACCGGGATTTTACAATTTAACACATTTAACTGGATCCACCTTTTACTGTCATGATTAAATTATCATATGCATATCATATGCCAGCTCGAAAATCTCTTACTAGTGAATACAAGTCTCATAATGAGAGTAGAGTGCATGGGTGACATTGTAGCAAGGCCCAACCTATTATTATTAATAATAATAATTAATTATAATTGATGAAGGTACCATCTGACACAAACTGCATTAATCATAATTCCCGATAGCGGTAATGCTGACAAATATATCGCATTCCTAAGCCTGTTTTACATGTGTAGATAACAAACAGGTCATGGCGCCGCTGAACTAGTTTTTTACCTATGCTGTTTCGTCATCGGGAGCCATGGAACATCTGCTCTGTTATCATTCGTCTGTTTGTAAATATCCTCTACATTTATAATAGATAACTCCCACTGAAGCATAGCCAGTCCAACCCTACTGCTAAAAGTGAGCCGATTTAATGACGCAGATTTACATGAGGGCTTACATCAACCGAGCTTAGTATTTACGAAATCATAAAATATGAGAACTCAATGATAATTCAGTTTGGCTCTATAGCGTCAGAAGAGTGTGCCGTTGTTGTTGTGCGGTCAATCCACCAAGCAACCTTCCGCCAGGGTTGGTTCCTATTCAAAACAAACCTCTTCTAGTTAGGGATTGTGGGACGACTGGGACTAAATGTCTCAAGTGTAAAACTTTAAACCAGATATTGTCAAATTCAAGAAAAAAGCCACCTGTTTACATTTCCAGATTTATATGAGGGCTTACATCAACCGATCTTAGTAATTACAAAATCATAAAAGATGAGAACTCAATGATAATTCAGTTTGACTCTATAGCGTGAATAGAGTGTGCCGTTGTTGTTGTGCGGTCAATCCACCAAGCAACCTTCCGCCAGGGTTGGTTCCTATTCAAAACAAACCTCTTCCAGTTAGGGATTGTGGGACGGCTGGGACTAAATGTCTCAAGTATCACATTTAAAAACCAGATATTGTCGCAATTCAAGAAAAAAAGCCACATGTTACATGAAACATACACATGGTTCCCAAATGACACATGTTCCTTCATGTTCCTGTCACAAAAACATTCAGGTTCATGTAATTTGAAAAAATTCTAATCAAACATAAAAACAGATAAGCACTATTCCTTCGGTAAAATTCATTCCTACACCAACGGTGTATTAAGAAGACTCGTTGCATTGTCGGGAGAGGATTTCTTTATCCATAATCCCTCACTAATGTAAATTGTAGTGTTGTCCTCCTGTGAGTACGATCTCAGCAGTGTGTCCACCCCGTGCAGGTCGAGGCGTAAAATTGTGGCCTTTGCTCAGTTGAAGGCTTGTTTCCTTGTCAAACTGGGTACAAACTGTACAGCGACTAGTGTAATCTGAATACTTTTAGGGGTAAAAAATTATCTCTGTACAGAAGTGGTGCTACTTTTTGTACTTATGCGAGTGTTTGAAAGGTATCCCATGCAGTAAGGGACATTAGGAACACTAATATCATAGGCTCCGTAGTAATGTTGAATGGGTCCGGAGAAATCTGTCAGAATGTGAGACACATTAGCCAGGCAGTTATAACATGTCTCGCAGAATGAATCCCTGTTATTTACTGACATTTAATTGTTAATACACTGAGCTTAGTCAACCATCAGAGGATGAAAATGAAGTGAAGCAAAGCCGCCCCGTTAGGGAGTGTTAACTGTGGATTGGGCACAGCACAAGAAAAAAAAACAACTTTATACCTGCATGATGACAAACAGCTTCAACTATGACCAAAGTTATCAAATATCAATATTATCACATGACTGTATCTGTATATGCACCTTACAAACCTGCAACAAGTCGTTATGGTGTTATCGCATCTATTTGTTCAAGATACATAAGAAATAATAAATTATACGCGGTAATATGCATGAATACGATTGCCTGACCAAAGTTTTGCACTGATAGGGTGGCACTGAAGGACTGACCGTGACTGTGAAAGTCAAACGATGTCTGACCTCCATCTTAAACTTGTATGTCTGAGTGAAAGTATTTCTTGCCTGAACAGTATTTTGGGAATTTTTGCAAAATAGCTCCAAGAAACAAGCATACATTAAAACCACAATGGCTAATCCGTTTTTTTAAAGCTAACATGTTATTAAATATGTTTTTAAGATATATAGGAACCAAGTATGAACAATTATGAAGCATATGACATGAAATGCATATGTGTCATACTCGCGGTAAAAGCTGCAATACAAAATGTCTTCTACGTTTTACTGTAGGAAAACATGTTTTACAAGGATTTAATCGCGATCACTTTTTTGTTGTATATTTAGCTTTGTGCTTGAAAGCTGTCCCAATACTTTGTGGGATGACATTGACCTAATTTCATGTATTTGGAAGTAAAATGCTGAGGAAAATAGATATCAAAATAAACATTTGTTAGGGACCGGGACCGCATTTTATCACACCAAGGTGCTTAGTGACGAAAGAAACAAAACATTAATGTTGATTCTCTCGGGGTAATTAACCCTTTAGTTGCCATAATTTATTTCATGACACTCAATAAAATCAGATAGCATCGTTATGTTTTTCATAATATTTATTACCCACATGAAATGACTGATGTAGACCTGTACAGGTGAAACTAAGTATACTGACTGATAACGTTGTGGAACAGCGAGCATAGTGACAAAACTAATTGTAACAGATATTAGGCGATATTGACTCCAAACTGATAAGGGGGTCCACAGTATGACGGATCCTTAGAAATGAGGGGAGATGGTGTGATTATCTCTGATTTATGATTACAGATACACTGGTGTCCGTAGTCTTGAATGAAGTAATCCAGCGCATGGGGCATCCCGATCAGAAGGCCTCCAGGTAGCCACAGTGGACGGAGTGCTCGGAGGAGCTTCTCTCGAAAAAAAACTTCAACAACCCTAGTCTTCGAAAGAAAACGTCACTTATGACACTCTTGAATTGGAAAAAAAAGTTGCAAACCTGCTATGTGAAAGCGGAACTTCAATTTGAGAACATGCGACTGTAAGAGTATAGAACTTAATTGGAAAATTAATGAAATCACATTAATGAATATTATGCAAACTGGTGTTAGCACTCAAAAAAGGAAGAACGTCACTTAGCTTATTCATAAGATATATTCTACTCAGAAAATCTTCCAAACCAAACACCCGAAATGGCTTTCAGAACATTAATCAAAGGTGGTACCACCACCGTGCTTGGTTTCATCATCATCTGTGCCATGTCTTTATCTCCTAAACCCAAGGAAGAATTGAGCAAACAAGATTCATTCGTCGATTACAGCAGTATTAAGTATATGGAAACGGGAAGATTCAACCACGAACGGAAATTAATGTCATGGAAAGGCCCGAGAACAGCGCAGCAACGAAACCAAGTTGAGGTTTGTCTACTGCTATTTTTTAACAAATTATTAAGTTAGAAAATAAATCTTATTTTTGAGGATGTGGATTCGTTGTTGAGATAAAACTAAAATACTGTTACAAAAACACCTTTTTTTAATAAGTAAACACGAACGTGAAAGGAAAGAACACTTAAATATACCTAGGATTACCGCTAGTTAAGTTTGAGTTTTTTTTTTGGTTCGAAAGCAGGATGCATGTCAGTATGAATATATCAAGGTGACCTTCACTTCCGATAAATCCTCCAGTTATAGACATACACTGGTATATTTTCGCAAATGTTACTAACGAGATTTAAATTTTAAAGGTTTTCTCCAGATTAATTATAGATGGAAAAAAAGGCAAGGACAGTATTGTTTGGCTAGTGACATCACACATAACGAACTACCTGTGTCGTTCCCAGAGCACTTTAAAAAGATACGAGTTGTACCAACTCCTGCTGGGAAAATTAAAAAAGAAATTATATTCATGATACGCAATGACATGCAAGTTTTCCGATCGCCGATATTTGCAGTGATATAAAAATACTGAAACTCTTTAAATGCCTGAATATCGCCCAACCCTGCACAGTTAATAAAACACAGTAAACAATAACTTTAATGTTTATATCCATTTCTTTTTAAAACATGTACCTGTTGTATTTAATCATGGAAATGTTTAACTGCACATCAATTATATATCTTATACTCAAGTAATAATAACAAAATCAATTAACTATATATACTGCCTGAAAAAAAGATTTCCATATTCATTTTGCTGATGTTATCCTGAATTTCTTACACAAATGATACGCGAATACCTACCGCAAAAATGAGCTGAGCCAGTACTAACGGTTAATTTACGCACCATGCAAGGTACCTATATCTGGCCTTTTAAAAGTAGTTTTCCGATAGTAAAGATAAGCGAAAATGCATGTATACATCTGGAAACCGGGTTTTTCGAATTTATTTCGGACAAAGTCAAGAATGGATATGGATTCCGTAATTTTTAAGCAGAGGGAACATAACGTGGTTTTAAGAAGAAAATACAAAGTTTTGTACTCGTAACACAGACGCAAAAATTAAAATATTTTCTGATTTTCTTGAGGTAAACTCGCAAACACGTAACGGTACAGTCTTCAACCTTTCTAAAAAGGAGTGGATACTATATTTTACACCATCTCATGTTTTGCTTATAAAGCGAATGCTGTTTTCAAGATAATTTAAAAGTTCTCATTTAAGTCCATGAAAATTGCATGACATGCTTTAATTCTGTGTTCAATGGCTGCGTTCCTGCGTACGTTATATAGCTGAACAATGTGTATATGCACAAGAGAATCAACTGAAATTTTGAACATTTCTAAAACATTTATTTGTTCATTTTAAGAGACAGGACATTTTTTTCTTTAAAAAATCGATATTGACGTTCACCTTAATTAGCCTTAACACTTTAAGGAAAGTCTAATACCTACCTACCTATCTATCTATCTATCTATCTATATATATATATATATATATATATATATATATATATATATATATATATATATTGTTGCGGAACCTAATATAAACAGATCATGTATGCGTGATGAACACAAATTGTGTAATGGAGATAAAAATCAGATTCTGTAACACTAGGCAGCGTGAAATGTCTAGGGGAATGAATAAAGAAGTCAGTGGTTTTTGTTTACAAATAACTATAATTTATTCTTAAAACAACCCTAACATTACAACACACTAAATTAATACAATTATACAGTAAATAAGAGGTATAACAACAAATCAATACAATCACACAGTAAAATAAACAATGTGCACAGTACCTGGATACCACCACCGTCACAACGATAAGTCCTTTAAATGTATACTCTCGGAGAATGACAGGCTAATGTAAAGCTCTTGTAACAATCCAGAAAGTAAACGTGAGGCAGGCAGCATTAAATTGTATAGAGTTAGTAATCGTAGAATCCCTTAAATTACTGGATAATCGGACAGGTCCCACAAACTGACATACACACGTCTGTGTCTGCTGGAATCGTCTTTAATCTCTCTCCGGTTTAAAACAAAGCCCCCTATTTATAACTTCTCACGAGTTACGCCCGTGTCACACAATAAAACGAGCACCTGTAACACTCCCCCTCCTGTAAGAAAAAAAGAAAGTTTTCTCAAAACTTTCTTTTTGCGAACACAATCACTAAATTATTACAACATCTAAAAAATCATTTTATTTACAACATTACATAAACATCTCGTTCACAACATTTCATAAACATCTCGATAAGCAATCAGCAAGTACATTGTCTTCCCCTTTAATGTGTTTGATTTCAAGGTTGTAATCCTGTAAGAACAAACTCCATCTCAACAATCTTTGATTTTTACACTTCAACTTGTTCATGAACGTGAGGGGATTGTGGTCACTGAAGACAATGATAGGCCTGACTGATGAAGTAACTTTCTTTTTCAATAGTGGAGTAGTTTTTTCTGGTTTGCATTAAATTTTCTTGAGAAATAACAAATTGGATGATCTATGCCATCATTGCCTTCTTGTAACAACACAGCACCAGCAGCAGTATCACTAGCATCTACAGCTAACTTAAAATGTACAGAAAAGTCTGGAGCTGCCAAAACTGGGGAACCTTGCAGAATTGCTTTCAAATTCTGAAATGCATTTTTACACTGAACATTCCATGCCAATTTTTGTTTCTTCCCTAACAAATTAGTCAAAGGTTCAGCTACAGCAAAAAAATTGAGACAAAACTTCCTGTAGTATCCAACCATACCAAGAAAACACATCATTTGCTTTTTGTTCTCTGGTCTAGGAAATGCAGAAATAGCACTTATCTTAGCATCAACAGGTTATACTTGCCAAACGGCATAACTTTATACTGGTACAGTCCTTGCGGCGTCACAAATGCGGACACTTCTTTCGCTTGTTCTGTCAGTGGAACTTGCCAGAATCCTTTTAGCAAGTCAAACTTGGAGACATATCTAGAGCTACCGACTCTATCAATACAATCATCGATCCTCGGAATCGGGAACGTGTCAGTCTTGATGACAAAGTTCAGTTTTCGATAATCTGTGCACATACGTTAACTTCCATCAGGTTTCTGCACGAAAATTACATGGTGAACTCAAGTTACTGTTACTAGGTTCAATAAAATCATTGTCCAGCAAATATTGAATCTCATCCTGTAGATACTTTTGCTTTTCTGGATTCAGTCTATAAGGATGCTGCTTGACTGCGCTTGCCTCGCCAACATCGACGTCATGGCACAACATGTTAGTTTGCAAACGTTCATATTTCCGCAGCAGGTTCTTAAGGTCTTCTTGTTGTTGTGCGGTAAGGTATGACAGTTTGGCAATCAGGTTTTTAAGCATGTCTGAGTTTTTTAATCCTACTGTACCACACTGAATGTCTACATCACACATACAATCAGTATCTACTTTAACTGGGTCAGGGTCAGTTTTTACACAATTAACAGCAGTAACATTTTGTACAACATCTGATGTCCTATTTCTGTCATAATATGGTTTCAACATGTTAACATGGCACAGTTGTTTGTTCTTACGTCTATCTGGTGTCAACAGTATGTAATTTAAATCACTGATTTTCTTTTCAACAATGTAAGGACCAAAATACCTACCTTGCAAAGGTCTGCCAGGAATGAGAAGTAAGGCAAGGAGCTTTTCACCAGGCTTAAACGTCCTACTTACACTGTGCTTGTCATACTTTGTTTTCATTTTACTTTGTGCAGATTTTAAATTTGCTTTGCAATCTCATAAGCATTGTGTAGTTTAGTGCGAAAGTCTGAGACATACTGCAGTAAACTAAGAGAGTAAGGTTTTTAACACAAGAGTTTTTCTTTAAGCAATTTAAATGGTCCGCGAACTGAGTGTACAAAAACTAGATCAAAGGGACTGAAACCCAAAGACTCTTGAATCAAAAGATTCTCTGACAGCAAACAACAATAGGTGGATTCAATCATCCCAGTCTTTCTGTGTGTCATAGCAATAGGTCCTAATCATGTTTTTTTAGTGTCTGGTGAAAACGCTCGAGGGCGCCCCGACTTTCAGGATGATATGGCGAAGAGCTTAATACCTAGCTCAAGCATAACTTGCTGGAATAAGCCAGACATAAAATAAGACCCTTGGTCAGACTGGCATTAATTTTGCGCAATGCTATTGCCTCAGGGAACCTGGTAGATGCGCACATAATTGTCAGCAAGTATTCATGTCCAGATTTTGTTTTTGTCAGTGGTTCAACACAGTCAACAATAATCCTACTGAATTGTTCCTAGAAAGCAGGAATGTATGGCATGATTTACAATTTTGTACAACATCTTTCCTGAGGTTAGGCAAATAGAAGTGTACTAACTTTCTGATAAGTTTTATTTATACCTAAATGGCCAGACAAAGGAGCCTCATGTGCCATGCTTAGAATTTCATTGCGATAGCTTTTGGGCATTACTATTTGATGTTTGATGGCCCACTCATCGTCAGCGCATACATCAGGTGGTCGCCATTTACGCATAAGCACTCCATTTTTAACATAGAAACAATAGGGGTTCTGTGACAGTTCATCTTTAGAAACTGCCCTGGGAAACAAACAAGAAATATCAGGGTCCTTTTGCTGTTCCGCGATAAGTTCTGACCTTGAGAATGCTGCATCCTGTACGGGCGAGTCGTTAGACGAGTCACTAGTGATTCCCAGAGTGTTATTATCTGGACCATTATCCTCATGTGTGTTTTTTTTGGCCATATATCTAGTTACAGCACATGAAGGATACAAACCAGGAATTTCCTGACTTTCCGGATCAGTGTCCTGATCAAGTGACGGCTTTTCTGTCACTATTGGTACAGGCCGTACTTTGTCACCTGCAACATCATTGCCTAGTAGCAACTGAATTTCCTTAAAGGGTAAAGTAGTTCTTATGCCCACAGTAATATTTTCAGAAATCAAATCTGATTTTAAATGGATACTGTGAAGCGGAACTGCAGTGTGCCTGTCTGAAAACATACCATTAACAAGTGCATGTGGGTAAAAGACCCACCAGAAAATGGCAAAGTGTTTGCTAACATGAGAGTCTGGCCTGAACCAGTGTCCTTCAAAATTCTAATAGGGGTAGAATCTGCAAAATCATTTGAAAGTGATACAAAACCATCATGTATGAATGGCTCAAATAACTCCATTTCAGAGTCAAGAGAGGAATCGACTTCTTCAGCTTCATCAAACAAAGAACTGACATTGACAGTGTCAGTCATAAACTCTGAGAGTGCAACAAGCGGCGCCACAACACGAGTTACGCCCGTGTCACACAATAAAAAGAGCACCTGTAACAATATATAAAATTATACTATGTGTATAGTTAGCTTAATTTCATAATGTACTACAGTACTATTTCGTGAGCTCAGCTTACCAGGCGGCCCATTCCTCAGGTACAAACTGAAAAAAAAAGATTGTGCCTAAATGTATTATGTTGATCATATATATATATATATATATATATGTCGAGGCCCAGATTAGAATCTGGCCCAATTTAAAACTGTGCCAGCCCAGATCAAAATTTTGATTCTGTTCACTTATAAATGGGTAAAGCTGGTATTTAATTATGCATGTATATATTTAATATTACACATGTAATTTTAATACTCAGAACAGATAATTATCTCAGTTAAGTTGATAATTTTGATATTAAGTCAAGTAGATGTCTCAGAACTGACACATATTCTAAACTGTGATTAATTATGGTAGTTGGTTCAGGTGAAGTTTAAATGTAAACTTATATGCTTGAAGAATAGATGAAACCAAAGAAGCACATCACATTTGTTCATTAGCTTTTTCCTCACTAAAATATTTTAAATGATCTTGTTCATTATGTGTTTTCTGCCCTTCAAAATTGTGTATCTGGAATAAATGTTTACTGTATTATCTGATTTAAGATGATAAAAATCAAGCTAGCCTAAGATTAGATTAGGATTCTGATCTGGTTAGGCCCAGTTTAAAATCAGTCCACCGCAGGATTGTAATCTTGACTAGCCCAGGTTAAAATTTTGATCTGGGCCAGCCCAGTTTAAAATCAGTCCACCACAGGATAATAAACTTAACCAGCCCAGATCAAAATTCTAATCTTGGCCAGCCCAGTTTAAAATCAGTCCAGACCAGACTTAAATCCTGAAGTCTTCACCACAGGATTTTAATCTGGACCGGCCCAAATCAAAATTTTAATCTGGGCTGGCCCAGTTTAAAACTGGTCTGGCCCAGATTAGAATTTTGATCTGGACCGGTCCAAATCAAAATTTTGATTTGGGCTGGCCCAGTTTTAAATTGGGCCAGATTCTAATCTGGGCCTCGACATATATATATATATATATATATATATATATATATATATATATATATATATATATATATATATATATATATATTCAAGACAAGGGGACACGTGGATCCTACCTGTGTGAGTAAATCGATGACGTAGCTACCTCAGTTAATTATGATAAACGTGAACAGTAATTACCGGGGAATTATATTTATTACATCGCTTACGTTTCTGTCCTGACCAGCGTGTCACATTAATCGAGTTACTAATACATTTAACCTCCTTTAGTATATCACCTTGAGATAAATTGCCTAATTTATTTATGTGTAAGTCTGTTGTAAGGATCTCGCAGTATGTGTACATATTATTTCTTTATCATTTATGAAATACAATGGTAACGGGGGTGTTTATTCGGCACAGTACAATTTATCCGATCTGTTATATTTTTCCTAAACACAGACAGGCTAACACACCTGAACACCAGAGAATTATATCTATAAATATATGTAATAAGTAACTCGTGAAGCGGTTACTTTATTTTCATCTCATCAATAACATCTTGCACTAGTGTATTGGGGTTTAAGTTTGCTGTGGTTAACAGTAATAAGGTATAGAATGTTGTGGGTGGTGTAGAGAGGTCGATATATATATATGAGGAAAATAAACATTTCTTTTGTTCAGAGAAGTTGCCAAAAGTTGGCTGTACATTTCATGTGACATTAATGATTAGATTTATAGATATGAATGATAAATCCAAGCCACATACAGTGGAATATCATACTTATTCAGTATATCGTATTATATATACATCCATCATTCAATTTTTATGCAACAACTCCCTCTTAAATATTTTTAAACTAGAAGTTAAAATAACGTTATCCTACAAGATCTCTTCACGGGTAATCATCCTGCCGCGTGAGCGTCCATGACCACCTGCATGAGCCTGCATATTGGTGTTGGAAGCAGTCAGGAGTCAGGAGTTGCAACTGGGAGTACTGAAGATGGCGTTTTGCCCCCGTCTTTATGAGTGATTGAGAGCAGCGGGGCCATATAGCGCGGGGATATATATATATATATATATATATATATATATATATATATATATATATCAATAGGGTTGCAAATATAATAATATTGACCCTTTTTCAGTTTAAATCTGTTGGTTACCATTTATGGTTAGCGCTCTGTTGGACAAATAGATTTCAATGATTCGAATACAGAGGCGAATTTGAAACGGTATGGAGTGCACGGTCAAAACCTGATATACCCCTACTGGTGACATTGAGAATTAACTTCAGAAAATGTCGTAAATACGCACACCGTTTTCATACAAAATTGAATGGTAATACGAACATGGCCTAAAGTAGCATTTTACTTTAATTTCATCGGAGGTCACAGATTCCACATAGAGACTTCAAAAGCAAATGATGAAATCTCAATAGACCCTGAACCTCAGGGATTGACTATCATTTTAGTCAATGAGTCAAGGACAGGTTATGAGTGCTGGATTACTCCTAATGCCGTGCATATAAAACCTGAAGCCAAGAAGGCTTAATAACAATAATTTATCGCACCTATGGCTTGGTTACTTCCATTCTCACCAAGGCGCCACCAACGTATTCCTTAAATTACAATTTAACCAGAGGGTCCTTAATAGAAAACATGCCGCACTAATCCTTGGCATTTAAGTGCCACACTCATTTTCCAATTTCTATTTATCTAAACACTGTCAATCTGACATAATAAGTCTATATTTAATATAAGCATGTGCCTTAATAAATGACTCCTGTCGCCGGGCTAGCTGTCTTTCCGTACCAGGCTGATCCTCTGGTATCAGAAGATGAGTCTAGTGGATCCTTCTGTTCTATACTTTTATCGCATATGGATCGAGGTTTCTGTTTTGCGTTAAAACATTAGGTGATCTGATTTTATAAACGCCCTTCGAACCTAACCACGCAAATGACTAACATTTCACTCTCTTTACTTTCAGTAAAACCGTACCGCCGTTATATCCCCAAGTACACGTAGAACACAGAAACTGTCATATTTTCGTTACAACGAAAAAAAAATCCAGTTATAATACATTACGTAAGAACACACACACACACACACACACACACACATACACACACACACATATATATATATATATATATATATATATATATATATATATATATTCGTTTGGTTTCTCTTAAGCCGTTTGTCAATATCAAAGCTTGCGCGAGAAGGGAGAGATTTAATATTGATACAAGACAGGAAATGGGCCGCGGTACACATTTCTATATGATATATGTATATTATGTGTTTCACAAGTAAGTGAGAGTACGTTTGTTTCTTGTCAAAGAACAAATTAACAGAGCGATGACACAGAAATTAAAAAGAGTTAGTTTTTTGTTTTTTATTACTCCGTTTACTAGTTGGTGCGTGGAGGCAGTCAACATTAAACAATGGTAACAACGTCGAAATGAACCATGGTACAAATTTATATGACATACTAGTATATTACAAATAAATACGTGAAAGAATGACAGTGCGTAACACTACACTTATTTTCGATGTTTTATCGTATGTGAGATAGCCCCACCAACCGAGATAAGGAGCCCCACCAACAAGTTACTTATCTTAAGTATAGGGAGCATCAAAGCGTATGATTAACATTTTTGGGACCATAGTTCAGAAATGATAGCTCATGGAAGACACATCGGTTCAGAAAGATCGTGGATTAGACGTACGGATATAATCATTTTGTATCAATAAAGAATCGAAAACTATAGGGCGCTTTGACCTGTCACGTAAACGATACCAAAGTACTCGGTATACATACAGATCATGTCACCGCGGGAAGTAGATTAAATGTACGGATTAAAGGTTCGGGTAAAATACAAACGTTTTCCTCAACCCGGAATAAAGTTAAGCTGCTGTTTATGTAAATATTTGTAAGACTGAGTTGGTTTTTGAATACACACCAACAAAAGTTATATGAGAACCCGCAATATTTAAGCCGAACGTGGTGTTTATACAATAAAAAGTTTCTTTTGTCGTAACACAGACGCAAAAATCAGAATATGTTCTAAATTTCTTGATGTAAACTCTCGAACACATAACGGTACGGTCTTCCACCTTTCCAAAAAACAGAGCTGATAAAATTATACCATATTTACACCATCCCATTTTTGGAAATTAAGAGGATGCTGTTTACAAATAGGCTTAAACGTTCTTATTGAAATAAATTAAAGTTGCATGAAATGTTTAATTTCTGTGTTCAATGGCTGCGTTCCTGCGTTGATTAATTAGCTAAACAATGTGTACTGGCAGAAGACAACCATGCAACCATGCAACTGTTTCTAAAGGACTGATATTTGTGATTGTCAAGAGATAGGGAAATGTTTTCTTGGAAAAAGACGTCATTTAAGTAAATACTGTTATTAGACTAAACACTTTGAGAAAAGTCTAATAACTATCTATCTATCTAGCTATCTTTATATATATATATATATATATATATATATATATATATATATTTATATATATATATATATTCGGAACAAGGTAACACTTGGAACCTTCCTTTGTGAGTAATTCGCGATGACGCAGCTAACTCAGTTAATCATGATAGAGGTGAACAGTAATTACTTGGGAATTATATCAATTACACCGTCTACGTTTGTCCTGACAAGCGTGTCACATTAATTGAGTCGCTAATACATTTTACCTCCTTAGGTATATCGACTAGAGATAAAATAAATGCATGATTTTGTAGGTCTGTCGTCGGGATCTCGCAGTATATACATGTGTAAACATTACTTAATCATTAAGAATTATCAGTTACAATGGTAACGGGAGTGTTTATTACACAGGAAAATTTATCCGATCATTAATATTTGCCTACTCATGATTTATGTTTATTAGCCTATGGTATTCATATTCACTAGACAGTAGACACTAAGTATTTTATGTATTATCAATACCAATTGATGAAATTATAGCTCCAGACTGGGGTCGTTTTATATGTGCGTTTTAATCTATGAATATTTTAAAGAATTTGTTTAGGTCAGCTGTTAAATTCCTCACACTTTTATTTTAAGTATAGGTATACAATGAAACCTGAAATATCTTATAACTAACATATAGCTATCCTAGTATATTATCATACGAATCCTTTCTTTCTCATTCGATAGACAACTTTACCTCATACCTGCTACCACAAAGACTTACTATCCACTCTGTGAATGTAAACTAAATTGATCTTATATAACACCTGTAATTAAATTAATATTCTCCTACATAAACATATCAGCCTTGAACAACTTGTACAGCCAGTACATCAGGTCAAACAGTAGCATTATGGAAATATGACAAAACACCTAGACCGCCTCATGCCATATAAATCAAATCATACGGTCTATGCGCGTGATACCTAACGAAGAATACTATATGATCCGAAAGCTACGTTAAGCCCAGGTCCCATAAAAGCACGGATGAACACGACAGTCCCGGAAAGTTTCGGATCTCGCCGGATAAAGAACCGGGATGATCCGTGTTCATTTCGATGTTTTCAAGCGTCAACGGTCGCCCAACGACACCGCAGCTACACGGACGAACCGGGCAAACACGGATGACCAAGGACCGGACAGTCACGGCAGAGTGACGGACCAACACGGATCAACACGACAGAGACACGGACAGCCCCGGATGAACACGTACCATCCCGGACTGTCAAGGACTCACATGGATAATCAATGCAGAGCTACGGCTGTCCTTGGACCCTACACGGCAGCTACACGGGCCAGCCTGGATCCGTATGTGATCCGTGTTAATGCGGCACCTATATTGGACTGGGGCTTTAAGTATAAGTCCCATAGAGGACCCGACAGAGCTACGGCAGATTCACGGATAGGTCCGGGATGATCCGGGACGTACGCCGTAGCGCTGCCCGAATGGTCCGGAATGGTCCAGGAGGGCGAGCCTGCAGTCTTTGGATGTCAAAAACTGCCGGGGCGATTCGTGGTGATCCGTGGCGGAATGTAATACGGGGTGATCCGGGGCTCATCCGTAGCTCTGACGGGGCTTTGCCATGGGTGTCCGTACCACTGCCGTGGAAGTCCGGGGCACTGCCGTGACTGTCCTTGGAGGTCCAGGACAATGAAAACTACCCCGGCAGAGCGACGGACCAATACGGCAGAGCCCAGGACTTTCACGGCTACGAATATCCACGGACTAGCGCGGCGAAAAAATACCGGAATCCGTAGCGCATCCTTTGCGGACCGTGGTGAGACGTAGCTCTGCCGAGATAATCCGGGTCTCTCCCGGGATAATTTCAGGCAATAAAAAAAAAACACTCCGGATCACCACGGACCACCCCGGACCTTATCCGGGGTGGTCCGTGGTAACCCTTGCCTATCCGTAGTACTGCCTGCTTCAGTGGGACTGCAGCTTAAGGTTACAAAGAGGCGTCATCCCTCTTTCTACCTCTCAGGTTAACTGAGATATAGACTAATACAGCTAAAATCAGATATATATATATATATATATATATATATATATATATATATATATATATATATATATATATATATATATATATATATATACTCCCACCGTCAGTGAACCGAATTTTCTGTATATACCATATCCATTTATATATATATTAAATATATATATTATTACGGGGTGACATAAAAACGGACCGAACTGTCTCGCTAGTGAAACCTGCTTTTCTGGCGAAGCGGTTGGTACGCCGGACTTGTGCGGCTCCGACATGGGTTCGAAACCGGGATCGGCCAAATGTTTTCCCCTGAGCAGTTTGTCTTCGTAACAAAATGGGGGCTCTATGTCTTCGTAACAAGATCAATAACAATAATCACGTCCTAACCTTAGGCCTATATTGATTAATTGATAACATATCCTTGGTCCCTAGGGTTAGTAGATTAACAGTTTCGAGAACTTGACGATATAAAGTATGAACTAGTCTGTCGAGTTTTAGATTATGAGTTCCGGAATATTCAATTTAAAGGTCTTTTAATTAAGCCTAAACCTGATGAGCGGTTAACCATGAGGACATATTTAACCATGCGCTGAATGCCTCTCCCAATTTTTCATTTTCCCATTTTTGCCCATGTACAGTGACTAAACTAAGAGCAGTGAGAGTAGACGACGAGTAAAATGCACCTGACAGCACTGGTCCGAAAAGTGTAGACATAAATAATGTATAAACAGGCATTTATATCTTAAAGAGAAAAAGAATCCATACCTAAATTTATGTCATTAAATCATATAATTATGGACAGTATGCTTGCTGTAACTGTGAAAGTGGACAGAAGTTTGAAATTTTCATCGTTTTAGTATTCTTTTAGCTAATTTGTCAATTTAACATATTGCTATGAATTTAAAACATTATTGTTCATTAAATACGTTAATATGAATGCACATAGTTTTAACCTAAAATTTCCATTGTTCTCAAACAATCGAAGTTGGCATTTTAGGGTTGAGTATTTTTGCCTTACTTGGGGTGCATAATAATACCGGTAATGATAACAGACGATCACTATATAGGGCACCGCTTTTCAAACTAATAATAATAATAATAATAATAATAATAATAATAAATAATATACTGTAATAAAATAATAATAATAATTTTATTATTATTATATCCGCCTGTTTGAAGCAATATTTTTATAACCCAA
Source organism: Sipunculus nudus (assembly GCA_026874595.1). Classification (NCBI taxonomy): domain Eukaryota; kingdom Metazoa; phylum Annelida; class Sipuncula; order Golfingiida; family Sipunculidae; genus Sipunculus; species Sipunculus nudus. The sequence goes on from CM049312.1 coordinate 54,360,158, forward strand.
CCGATATATAGGCCTTTATGTACCGTTATTAACAGTGCCGTGATGTTCACAAGCTGCCCAATGCCACAGCCAAGTGCAACTTCGTCAGGGCCAACGAGGACGCCTGCGAGAACGACGACAACTTCTTCAACTACACCTATTTTGTCTACTGCATTACTGGCAACGTTTTGCCTTTGGGTATGATTATTTTGGTAAGCTGGTCACGTGACCTTTCTTACTAATACATATAAATCTTCGCTAATTTCATGCTAGCATGCAGCTGAGGATAATATCATGATTGTCACCTCAGAGGCGTTACCAGGAGGGTGCCAAAGGGGGCTATACCCGCACCCCCCCCCCTTCCACTTTGCATGTAACACTGAGGAAAACTTTCCAGACAGTAATATCTGCTAAGAAATATCTTGATTTAGTCTTAAAATTATAAAAATATTGAAGTAGGCTGATTAAATATATATATATATATATATATATATATATATATATATATATGTATATATATATACGCACTCATTGACCAGTTTATATGCTTCCCGTCCCCCCCCCCCCCCCGGGCACCCCCTCATAAATCCTGGCGAAGCCCTTCACTTCTTTCTCTAGTCTTAATTCTGTTACTTTTTTTCTATTCACATCTCTATATGCCACTTCAATGCATGTGTTTTGCTGTTTTCTTAACCCGAAAGTTGGATGTTAAATTTTTAAAACAGATATATAACAAATGTCAGAAATGATATTTCATCCAATTAAAACAATTTCTCGCCTCACATCACTAACACAACCTTGCCTTTTTTAACGGCTTTTTATTTCTACACCACACCGGTATTCTTTACTTTACTAGTCAATTCGTTCATTGCATGTTAACTTCTACACTTCCTACAGTACTGACTGTGCTTTAATAACCACGCGACTTCAGCCGTAGCTTTACCTGTGTGCTGTGTGCTTTCTCTTTTGTTCCTAATTATACCGGTGTTTCAGATTCTATGGTGGCTCTTCTGTTTCGTGGGTCTTGCTGTTACGGCTGACGATTTGTAAGATGTTTCTCCTTCTGTTTCTCTTAACAAGTTAAAGCACAGGCGCTGGACCCATATGCTTGCTAAATGTTGTCCCATACATGCAGGGGCGGATCTAGGATTTCGGAAAAGGGGTGGGGGGGGGGGGGTCCAACTGAGGACGACCAATGAAAACCCCTAAAAAGGTCATCAAGTCCAAAATAGAGAGTCTATAGGCCTAAAAAATATGTGTTAAGCCCTTAAACAAGATTGCGGTTGGGCCCGTAATTCCTCTGTCTCCTGGATCTGCACTGCATTAGATTCAATTCATCATACATTATATATGTTCCACCCGAAACCAGCAGGTCCAGCGCCCGTGTGTTAGCTTCATAATCCTACACTAGACGCTCTATAATAATATCAGTTACTGAAATTTTTTTCTTTCTATATAGATTTAAAATTTCTTATAATTACTCTTAGTTCAAAACATTAATTGTTGAAGACTGATTTAAATGATCCGATGTGTGATAATTATCGGAAAATTAAAATATTTTCAAGTGTTATGATTTAATCAAGCTTGTGACTATACAGTAGAGACTTTAATTTTGTAGCCCATTTATTTTGTATTTTACAAATTCAAAAATCAAATACATCTTGTTGCTTAAATGTTAAGCGTGAACAGAAACTTTTTATTTATTTTATAATTTTGATTAGGCGTATTTGTAAGGGAAACATGCAAAATCTCTACCGAACCTACAACGATAACCCTCGTTTCCATTATAATATATTTTTCCTATTTAAATTTCAGTTTTTGCCCGTCTCTGGTGGTGATCTCCAAGACGTTGCGACTCAGTCCTAATGTTGCAATATCCTTTTTATACCCAAGGGAAGCATTTAGTTTTTATCAAACAAATCATTTAATTACATGGATACGCTCCTTTGTATTATAAAACAATATTAATTGATTAAATACACAAGTGCATGTTAGATTCAAGTTTTAAATTGTAAAGTATTAAAATGTCTGTCATCTCTGCATGTGTTTATATACATGTATTTAATGTTAATATCAAAATTTCACTTTCATTGGAGTGTTCGAAAGATTTAATGTTTATGTCACCAAATGAAAAGGTATTTAGATTTTACACTTGTCATGGTTGAAGTAATTAAGCAAAAAAAAATTACGTTTAATTTTTGCGATGGCGACAATGTTTATGGTAACTGGGGGATCAAAGGTTTTACCTCTGTACATTAAGTGCACAATGAACCTCTTTTAGCAGTACCCTCCTATGCAGTCTCTGTTCATAACATTTTCAGAAACGCATTCCATCGGCTGCATTTCATGGCAAACTCTGATACTAGACAATTAGACGTATAGGCCCACATATTGTATTATAAAATATAAAGAAATAAGTACGTTTCTATAAAAAATTAAACAGTAAAGAAACTCTTTTAACGTTTCTTTTAATGTAGGATTTTTAACTCTCGTGTACAGTGAATAATAATTGGTCAAGAGACTGGAAAGATGTGCCTTATTTAATATTGATTATATCGAGTAGGAAATTAATTTTAAGAAAGGAATCCATGAGAGTAAAATTTAAAAAAAAAGAACCTCACACCTCACGAATTATTCAGTATCGACATTTATGCACAGGGCTTAGGTAATTTAATGACTATACTATATAGGATATTATGCCTATATACTGACCTTAACCTGATCACGGCGTGACCTTCCTTGCCTTTGGTAATGGAGCTCCCGATCTGTTCTCCGCCATAGCCGCTCTCAGCAGGGGAGGCTCTGGGATGGGCCTAGGCGGGCTTTTCGGTAAGTACAAGACAAACAACACCACGTATTGTCGTCAGATTGCATGTACCAGGATAAATATGCAAAATAAAAATGGAAAATCGCTTGTGAGTCAAACATTATTATAAACTGGAATACTGTACTTTGCTCGGTGCACGACAGTGCTAACCTCTGCTTGTACGTACCAGGTTTAATATGCAAAATAAAAATTGAAAATCGCTTTCAAGTTAAAAATTGTCATTAATTGTAAAACTGTACTTTGAAAAGAGCACGATAGTGCCATCGTTTGATTGCATGTACCAGGATAAAAATGTAAAATAACAATGGAAAATCACTTTTGAATTAAATAGTATCATAAATTGGTATACCAAGCTTTGCAAAGTACACGACAGTGCCATCGTCTGCTTTGACGTACCAGAATAAATATGCAAAATAAAAATGCACATGTAGGCCTACCACTTGAATATTCATAAACAGTGTTGCTGTCTCGAGTTAGCTAATTTTCTTAATGATATATATATAATGATATATAAAATAAAATATATAAAAAGTCTCTTGTGTTAATGTATTGTGAATATTTGGTAAAATGAACAGCGAAAGCCAGGGTGAAAAACGAAAAACAAGCACAATAATGGTGGTGGTCTATCAGCAGGTCATGGTGTCTTTTCTAGGTGCTGGAATGTTTGTAACCACGATTGTTGTCGGCACTATTGCCACCATCCGACCGTTCAAAGCCATGGAGCGTCCTTTCCTGCGTGACGTCATCTTCTACTTGGTGGGAGTTTACTGGACCTTCTTGTGCATGTGGAGAGAGAAGATATACTTGGGAGAGGCTATAGGTATTTGGCTTCTATATTGTAATCCAGCTACCAAGTTAGTTAAAAAAGTTGTGAAAACGTTCTTACAATGTTTTCAAAAAATGCAAATCATGGTTTTTATTTTTTTTTTCAAATGCTCTACGGGATGTTTAAAATCTTTATCCTGTTATAATTTGTAAGAACACATATAGATTATTAATTTAATTTATTTTTTTCAATTTCATTAAAGTATCTCATTTAAATTATGCATTTTTAAAATGAAAACATTTTCTCATTACAATTTGAGATTATAAACGTATAAGTTAAAAATAATAATTTTTAATTGATACATTTTTGTGATGTTTATTATTATATTTCAAGGCTTTAAAACGTTCGTTACTTAACCTTTTTTTAAAAACTCGAGTCAAATCTTGCAGTTTCACAATTCATTTAATAAAAAATAATTATAATTGTTACAAAAGAGATTAAATATCTCTACGTGTAATAAATCTAAACATATCATAAATGTAATTTGATACTAGAATGATAAATATGGGTATGTCAACTGAACAGGAATACCCCCGGCCAAATTTACCTATGTCTGCTTTGGATTCAATATAGTACTTAATTTTAAAATGTTATTCAATCATTTTAAAATGTTATTTTAGTCATTTTTACATTTGGAAGATATTATATCCTCTTTTTCTTTATAACAGCATTAGATGTAAGTATGTATGTAATGCTAAATTACATCTATTTTCATGTAGGTTTTTTTTCCTTCTATACGTACATTTATTAAGTAAATTTTTATTATAATTGTCGTTGGGTCGTGTCTCTCGATATATCTACGTGTTCATCTATTTTCTCTGTCGTAAAGGATTTATCCTTCTCTACGGCGTGTACGTGTTCGTCGTGGTCTTATCTGGATATATCTACCGGAAACAGAAGGAACGGGAAGAGGCAAAAGGTGCTGGAGCAGGTGAAAAAGGTAGGTCACGTGATCTTTTCCTGACTGGCATCCGTAAAGTCAGTTCATGTGATTTAATGTGTCCCTGTTTGGTAGTTCCTACGCACAAGTCTACGACACTGCTTTTTAGGGATTGTTGGTAAAGGCATCATCTTCCCACAATGCAATGAGGCTTCTAATTACACCAACAGGGAAGATACACATTATATAAAGAGAGTGAATATTTGATATTAAAAAGGGGTTCGAATAGGAATGTTTCAAGATCAAGGCAGGTTACGTTCGGGAGATGAAAAAGAAACATTCGGTAAGCATGCGTATGTGGTGTATTTACTTGGAGCTCCACCTTGTGCTCGCACCGGAACTATTGCTGTTTGATAAATTGACGGAAATAAATAAGTTCATGCCAAGCTCTTGTTCCTTGAGTACGACTCCGTGACTCGGCCGCCTAACAAACACAAAAGTGGCGACGACGATAGTTATTTTAAGAACAACCAAGCGTAGAAGAGTTTTGAAGAGTTGTCCGTAAGTAAACTTCATACGCGCTGGGACACTTTTCTTGTAACGCCTGGTCGAGCGATAAAGACTATTTAAGCAACATGGCAGCGGCAACCATCGGTCACGTGGGACCGTACCTTCCCACTGATGAAAAATGGACTAATTATCAAACCAGACTTGAGTTATGGATGCTGTTTAATAAAATAGAAAGCAAACGGAAAAGTGCTACTCTCCTGACTGTCATCGGTCCAGCGGTCTTTGAAACCGTGAGTAGTTTAATTATTTCTAGCTCGCGTTGTTGATCAAACATATGACGCACTGGTTAAAGTGCTGAATGATCATTATAGGTCACCTAGTATCCCACTGGCCACAAGACTTGAGTTCACGTCAAGAAACCCGAATATGGATGAAACAGTTAATGAGTATATTGCTGACTTAAAAAGATTAACTATTGATTGTCAATATACCCGTGAGGATAAAGTTTGGGAGCGTTTTTAGAAACATTGTGTCATGGAGTCCGGGATAACAGAATTACTAAGAGGTTGTTAGATGAATCCAATAAAGCCACGTTTACCTAGAATAAAGCTTGTGAGATAGCTTTAGCAATGGAGCTAGTAGACAAGTATATGAAAAGTTATAATCAGGATTGTGAGAAGAAGACCCAGTCAGGTCAGATAAATAGACTTAGAGGAAGAGGAGGTAGAGGCCAGTATAAGCATTTTAGGCCTGTAACGCATCAACAAGAGAAATGTCACAGATGTAATGGTGGACACAATGGTGCCAACTGCCCACATAAAGAGACTAAATGTTTTAAATGTTCAAAAGTTGGACACATTGCAAGAGCATGTCGCTCACAGGTTAGGAAGGGAAATGGTAATCGCAATCAATCACCCATGAACCAAGGATCAATATATAAAAACAGACAGGAAACCATATTGATGATTAAAGGACGGATGATGCAGAGACTATAAATGCATTAATAAAGAAACCAGATGAGTACAGGTCATACTTGAAGTTAAAGGCCAACCTTTTTTATTTGTTATAGATACAGTTTACAGAACATTCCATATGATGAAAGCAGAATTAAATTTTGGGAGTTATAGTGGTGAGCGGATTGAAACTCTGGGTAATATCATGGTATCAGTTACACATAAGATTCCGAGAACGATATTTCTACTGGCCATAGTTAAAGGTGACAAGGTATCTCTCTTGGGCCGTGATTGGTTGAAAGAATTCAGCTATTTGCTAAACAAACAGTTTTTTTTGCTGTGAATAATTTTAAGAATGATAGCCAGTTGCAGGAGTTATTAGCAACCTACCAGCAGCTATTTGAAGGCAATGGACAGGTTAAGAATTTAAAGCTGAGATACATTTGAGAAATGCAAAACAAGTGTTCCTCAAATCACGACCTGTGCCAAATGCACTGAGAGAAAAAGTTGTAGATGAACTGGATACACTTTATCAATCAGGAATTTTCAGAAAAGTTGAAATGAGCCAGTTGGCAGCTCCGCTTGTTTTTGTACCTAAGTCTGACCCTAGTGTTAGGCTATGTGGGGATTTTAAATTTACAACAAACACAGCCATAGCGGATCAGCCGTATCCACTGCGAACAGCAGAAGATATTTTTGCCACCTTAGCCGGAGGTGACAAGTTCAGTGTACTTGACCTTAGTCATGCATATGCGCAGCTTGAAGTCGAGGAGGAATCACAGAAACTCCTCACTGTAAATACTCACAAGGGACTTTATGAATACCAGAGACTTGCATACGGTGTGAAGAATGCACCGCATATTTTCCAGAGAGTTATGGATCAAGTACTCATTTGGAAATCACAAGTTGCTTGCTACCTAGATGACATCTTGATACCGACAAAATCTGATGCAGAGCACCTGCAGACCCTAAACCTGGTCTTTTAGAGGTTAGCACAGCATGTGGTTAAGTTGTAGAAGGCAAAGTGTCATTATGGCCTCCAGTGTTGAGTAATTAGGACACAAAATAGATTTACAAGGCTTGCATCCTAAACAGAAGAAAATTGAGCCAATAATAAATGCTTAACCACCTGAGAATAAAACTGACCTGAATTCTCTGTTAGGTCTCATCTTTTTTTTTTTTTAGTTTTCTGGAAGGTTTTTCACCTAAAAAAGAGCCTCTTCACATACTCTAACGCTCAGAGAATACACGGAAATGGACAACAGACTGGACAAGGCCCTACAAGCTGTAAAGCTATAAGGTACTTGTTCATGATGACCCAAGCAAACAGTTAAGTTTATCTACAGATGCCTCAGATGCCTCTGTATTTTCACAGACTGGTGATGACAGTATAGAGAGGCCTGTAGCATTTGCGTCGAGAACCCCACCGAGAGAAAGTACGCACAGATTGAGCGTGAAGCAGTTGGAATAATCTTTGGCATAAAGAAATTCCACAAATACTTTTATGGGAGACGGTTTAAACTTATCACTGATCATAAACCCCTCACAGCTATATTCGGACCTAAGAAAGGCTTACCAACGCTGTCACCCCTAAGGTTACAAAGATGGGGTCTGATATTGTTGGCATACCAGTATGACATGGTATACAGACGCACTGCAGATCATGGGAATGCAGATTTTGTTCAAAGATGCCAACACAGAGTGATGATGAACTTGAGACACCAATCAATTATTTCACACATGTTCATGACCTACCGGTAACACTACAGAACATTAGCAGTTAGACCAGAAAAATATCATCAAAAAACATCATGAACACTTGGGAATTGTTAGGAGCAAAGCATTGGCCAGGTGTTGTATTTCGTTCTCAGGCTTAGATAAATGTGAAGAGGACATGGCAAAAAGCTGTGACAACTGATTGATCCACCACTTTTGTATCCTTTGAAATGCCCAGAGAAGCCATGGTCAGGATACACATGGATTTTGTTGAATACAAATCAAAAACATAGTGATGGTGGATAGTTATTCTATGTGGCTTGAAGTAGTTCCTGTGAAAACTACAACAGCATGCAAAACCATAGAAGTACATAGAAACATATTCAGTGTGCAGGAATTGCCGGAGGATATTGTCACAGACAATGGACCACCTTTTAGGTCACAGGAGTTTGAAATGTTAACTCAGAGTAATGGAATTATGCACACCTTAACGCCGCCTTACCATTCCGCAACTAACGGCAAGCTGAACGGTATGTGCAAACAGTAACATTGCTTTAAAGAAGCATTTCCTGGAGTCAGATAGTCACAGATTAACTTATTTTCTACTGACATATAGGGTTACTCCCCGTACAGTAACTGGGAAGTCACCAGCTGAGATGCTGAACAAACGCAGACTACTGACACGTTTGGAGCTACTAAAACCTGATATCAGAAAGGTGGTAGAAAGGAAACAGGAAAAAAAGATGTTCATCATATGCGCACACAAATGAGAGAATTCACATAAAAATGAAAAAGTGAGTGAAAAACAGTAGAGATAACAACGAAGTTAAATTTGTCCCAGGCACCGTGTTCAAACGTTTTGGACCATTACGGCATATAGTGTTTGTGGAAAGCAACGTTTTGAACACGCAGATCATATCAAGGAAAGTTGGAGATAGCACATCTCCATCTGTAGCTCTGGACACTCCACACATTCAGGAATTAGATCTTGTTATTCCTGATACGGTCACACAAGTCACACTAAATCAGCCAGTTATTCTACCTATACAACAAACAGATACACCGAATGACAACAGACAAAGTGCAGAAACAGTAACAACCATTGATCAGTCACACTCATTAGTTCTACCCAGTAACAATTTTCCTGAGGATTGTTCTACCAATTCTCTGCTGAATACCCAGACGTCACCAGGACCAGTTTCTGAGAGGCGCTATCCATGGAGGGAGAGAAGAGAGCCAGTAAAGTTCAAAGACTATGTTAAGAGATAAAGAATAATTAAGTAAACATGGACAGTTTAGTATATTGGTTTAAACCATTTTCAACGCTATCACTGTCATGCGTATGTAATTGCTATACTGTTATTATCAGGTATAAATGTCATGCTTAATTTTGTAATTTATTGATATGTCATATCCTTTGCTGATTGGTATTGTTTATATTGAAAACTACCAGTTAAGGCATCATCATATGGTAATATCATAAGAACTGAACTTGCCACGATAGGTTATACCTTGTTTTTAAACCAGTTTGTCTTTAAAACTGATGTAATAGATATAATATATACTTTTAAACATCAAATGAGGCTGGTCAGTGTTATCAAAATAATAGTATAAGTAAGATTCGATATTATATCAACTAGCTTTAACCACTGGAACTTATACTCATGAATAATTGAAGTCCTTCTTTAAGAGTCACGTGTATCATTACTATCAATCTATATTCCATAAAGATCTCACACAAAGTTGCTTGAATAGTAACTACAGTTTGATGGTTTAATATGTTTAAAAGTAAACTGAAGAATGTTGGTTTGACACTTAAGTAACTGTGCTCAGGAAAAGTATTCAGAATAACTGCCAGGTTAAGAATTGCATTTTGGTAATCACACACTAAAAGGAGAAGTGTGGTGTACTGACTTCTTCATTTATGCCTGAAAAAAAATGAAAGAGTACGTCATCTAAATGTTGCTGTATCAACAGAAATACATTGTTATTGGATCGACCATCAGAGATATGATAGTTCCCTGTTATTTCTTTCAGCCCATTTCAATTATGTAGTATGTACGATCATTTCCGCCACATACAGGTTGATATTCATGCTAAACACATGCAGTGCATTGACATTGCAGTAACATTCATTGTGATGAGGAAAATGAATGGTTTCTTTTATAGGCGCCGTTCTGAAAAAGATGACTCCTTTAGACGCTTCCGATGGCGGGGACAGACGTATCTCTCTGTCACCAGGTGTCGTCAATGCTGGGTTCACGTCAGGTAAGAACTGTCGTAACAAGTACCTCAAGCAAAATGTCAAATCCTTATATAAGCAATATATATTTTTAAATATATAATTTTTCATGATCGAGAAAAAAATCAAAAGGTTATTATTATGAAATGTGATGTAACCCCAATGAAAAATTGGCTTTCATTTCCGTGAATATAACGATTATTTAATTTAATTTCAATAGAATTAAACAAAATAAAAAAAAAACCTGTTGGATTGATTTTCGTGACAGGGATGAAAAAGGGGTTATCATAGCCAATTAGTGTACACATTTGTAAAAATCTTTTTTTTTTTTGTAAAAGTAGGATTCCATTAGTTAAGCCATTGTCAGAAGCCATCTTTATTAATAAGTTTGGCCTAATGAGGGACAGGGTTGGAGGGTTAAAGGTCAGTATCATTAAGAATTACATGTCTTATATGTATATAGTCATGACTGTCCAAATCTGTATTGTTGTCATAAATTTAGATAGCCTTCCATTCATAAATAAACGTTTTCTGAGTTATCGTTGTTCGTTTTTGTAGATATCGCCAATGATAGGAAAGTCAGTCTTGGTAAGTCCGTCACATAAAATGCGTATATGTGTGAGAAACTTTTTCGTGTTTTATTGAAATTTTTTGTTGAAAATTTTAAATTTATCTTGATGGTCGTGACGTTTGATGGATAGAACCTGATAACCTCACCCATATAGCTCAACTACGATGAAAGACGATTCATGCGAGAATACTGCAGAATCATAAAAATATTTCAGGCAACATAGACAGGTTTTGTAAATTTATGCAAGAAAAATTATCCTAAATATTTAAAGGAATATTATTTTTATAGCGGAATGCAATTAAACTGTGATGTCCGGAACATTTTTAGAAAAATTATTGCATTTAAAGTAAGTCTTTTTAGATTCCAGAATACACAAAGTTAGGCCATGTAACATCTCCAGCAGTTCAGCTAAGGAATAGCTATATAGTAAATGTAACAAAACAGATCAACATAACGCTTTGTCTACTATGCATTAATAAGATGACAGTTGAGTTAATATATGAAGTATTATAGTATTTATCTTAATAACTTGATCACGTGTGTGTGTAAATATAAAAAATACATGCATACTCTAGTATAACGGATACGGAAGGGGTTTCAAATCAGTTTTTGTGGCTATGCCCCCCCCCCCACCTTCCGAATTTTTATGCAAAGAAAATTATTAGTCGTCCTGGGTTGACCTAAACTTGGGTCCGCTCCTGTATAGAAAAAATGTCAACTTTGTCTCTTTGATTTACACAGATGCAACCATATCTGAAAAGGCAGGTGACATATCAAGCCCAAACACGGAAGCCCCACAAGAGATGGAAAAAGTTCTCTCACGTAAATGCTTTTCATATCTATATTTTTACAATAAGGCTTTACTTGCTCGTGTATTTTATCTATGGAACGGGAATAAAATAATATATGTATGTAATATGTATTATTTAAAAATATAAATTTATGCAGCAAGTGCCAATTGAAATTCTGATACCCATTTAATTCTTTGAATATAGTCACATTGTTTGGCGGTGAGGGCAATCCAGTCTACGGATATTACTTAAAGATAAAACAAAAGTGTACGTAAATAATAATATTATGACTGATATCAATAATATTGAATACATATCTGACAGTATAACAATTTCTACAAATTTTTATGTGTGATTCACATGTAATTCCTTAAACATTACAGGCATGCAGTATTATTTTCACAAGAATGGCATATTTATAGAGTCGAACAGCTGCATGTTTGAAGGTTTCTGTTGGGACACGTTTGTTTATAAGATATTTTGTTCCTCAGCTGAGACATCGGACATAAAATTGTCGAAAGAGGAAGAGGCGGCAGTCGAAAAAGAAGCGGAGGAAGAACCCAAGTCTCAGCTCCGTGTGTTTCTGGAAAAAATTAACCCCATCAACGTAGAAGAATGGTCCGACATGAAATTCTACGTCAAATTTTATGAAATCTTTAAGGTATGTCATGTAATACGTATGAAATGTATCTGTTTCCCTTTTCCTTGTAACTTTGCCAGATATTCATCTGTATTTGCCCTCTGCAATTTACTCACCTGGTCACGTAAATCCGAGACATACTCGAAGCATATTGACAACCGTATAATATGTAGAAGAAATAGTGAAGTTGGCAAGTCAAATACAATATATGTTATTCACTTTACACACACACACACACACGCATTCATATTCAAACACAAATTGTAGAGGATGAGATGGAGTTTATTCGGAAAAAGATACAAAGGAGACCAGTGAGTCGGCTTGTAGCCAACAGCAAGCTCTGGGCTGGGCTCACGCAGGAGTCCACATTAACTGTATATGATTGCAGCGAGTTATAGAATAACGTTACAACATGTGATTTATATTACTTACCTGGATCGATCATTGAAAATAGTTTAAGCTTCTGTATCATTGACAACAGTTTAAGCTCCTGTATCCCAGACGGCCAGATAATAAAGGCCTCAGATTTACCTTCTTTTAGTATGATTTTCGCTCCGGAAGGATTCCTAGACCACTTCAGTATTAGTAGATCATTGTTTGAAGAAGTTCGTCTTAAAGTTTTAAGTCTCTTAAATACTTGGACCTCTACCTTTTCTGCTGATGAAACAGACATTGGCAGAAATGATAAAATAAATTGTCCGGATTGTCCTAAAAATTAAACGCCCTTCAAAGAGCCATATTGCTGAATCCCTTCTCACCTTTATGAGGAAGTCAGGTGTCATCTTAATGAAATGCTAGAGGCAGGGGTTCGAGTCCATTTGAGTCAGCCAAAGTTCTCGTCTGCAAGCCCGACGGTAAATTAAGATTTTTAGTGGATAGTCAGAGAGGAAGAAAACAAACACAAGACCGTGTTAACAGCTGGTCCATTAGGGTTTTCAAATTTTATACGTTGCCCTTCGGTCTCAGAACGCACCCGCAGTTTTCCAGCGTTTAATGCAAAAAAAAAAAAAAAATGGATGATTTGCACTTATCGCAAAGTCTTCTCTATTTTGATGACATTATAGTCTATAGTTTAACTTTTGGTGAGCATATTGAACGACTGGAGGCTGTGTTTCAGCGCCTCAAAAGTGCCGTTTTAAAACTAAATATATATTATGAACATTTATTGAGTTACTAGTAAAAACAAGACAAATTTTGATGTTGTAGTTTTCATGTATATATATATGATTACATCATGATATGTTTTTAGTGCCCCATCGTGTTCGTGATCACCCTGACATGCCCCGTGGTGGATTACGATGACGAGGAGCTGAACAACTGGAACCGCCTCCTTAACACATTCCATGGCTTCGTCTGCCCGTTGGTTGCCAGTCTCCTCACTCAACGTCAGTATTTTTAATATTTATATAAAAATGATAAAACAATTTAATAATACTTACCGATGCAGAGGAAACCCCCGATATCTTGATTTTGAAAGTCAGACAACTGCGCAGACATTCCTAACTCTTGAAGCAATGGTTGTAGCAATATCAGGTTTTTATTTTATTGATGTAATTTTAACAGGTTGTGAAGGAGGACACGCTTGAAAAGTGTGTTTTACATATCGTTTTTCTTTATAAAAGCAGAGCTGCTTATAATGTGCTAATAATATTTTGTCCTTGCTAGAAGAAAGAGATTGAATTTGACTTTATCAAAAGTAAAATGAGCGAGCATTCAGTTCCCCAAAAGACTAGCTCCGTAACGTATTTCTGCGCATTTTTTTAAACATTTTTTCATTGTTATTCAGAAATTAACAAGATGATAGGGGGCAGGCTCCCAGTCTACGGCCTCATGCTGATCATCGGTGCTGTGCTAGCGGCTTTGATATTTTTCACGTCCAAATCAGATAAAAAACCAATCTACCACTGGGTCAGTAACGTACTCACCTCTGCTTATATATTTAACCTAATAACAAAGCATTAACTCTTGATTATTGTTAATATTGATCATCGTAAAATATTCCCTAATCTCACCATCTTTCAATCAAGCAACAGCATAAATATTAATTAGAATGTCCAAGGCAATCTAACTGACGCGTTCCTGTTCCCGGATTACACAAATATGTAACGGAATTTTCTTTGGCCTGTGACCCCGATAGTTTCGTAAAAAAATGTTTAAGAAATTTCTGCGTAATCACTCATGCTGGTTGTCAAACCAACCAACACGACATTACCTTTTTGGGGAGATAATTATGCTGGTAAAGATGGGCGCTTTGACTCATGCTTCTGTAATGGTTTAACTTTATATTTTGGTTATTTTTGTATAAAAATCTTTTAAAAGATATGACTTTTGTATAGGTTTTCGGCTACGTGGGATTCATTATGGCTATGGTATGGATCTACGTCATTGCAAATGAAATCGTTGCTTTACTAGAGGTATGTATAATAGACCGGCTCATTACAGCAATAATATTCTATATAAAATGTTAAAGGATTGTTGGCTAGCTATACGTATCTCAGTATAAAAGCACTGAATCAAACGAAATAGAAATCATAATGCTATATAATGTACGGACTGACTTTGTAAATGTCAGGGTTTAAACATAAATAAAAATAACGGCAAAGAAACAACAATATTGTTATATTATATTACGAGGTAAGACTAAGGACTGGTTATTTTAAATGTTGATGGATTTATTTTTGAGCCTAACTCGTGTGCATATTTCTTTATGTATTTTGGCAGACCTTTGGAATAGTATTCAATATCAGTAATGCAATCCTTGGTCTGACGTTACTTGCTTGGGGGAACAGTATTGGGGGTAAGTATGATTTGTGAATTGCTGCATTTTATAACTACTTTAGTTCAATTATCTAAACACATATATCAGGATGTTGATTTTTTTATTCAGGACCAATATTGTATAAGAAAATCAGCTTTGTCAATTAAAGATTAATTCCTACAAAAAGTTATGTGGGCATCTGCAGGTTATGTTTGGTTCCCTCATGATAATACTGCCTACACAAGGACGTTATAGCAATCTTATGTTTAAATGTCCAATATTCATATTTATCAAACATTGACCACTGTCTTCCTTGTCAGATTGGATCTCCAATACCGTGATGGCCAGACAAGGATATGCCAGAATGGGCTTCGCGGCCTGCTATGGAGCTCCTTTCTTCAGTATCCTTTCAGAGTTGAAACTGGAACTTGTCTACGTGCCTTTACCCACGAATATTACCTAAACATGTCATAAATTAAAATACTTTACGACAATTAAGGCCAAGAAAAATAAAAGGTATGGTTCTCACGCACCGCCTGTGTCAATTTAACCCTCAAAAATTTTTATTTTGATTTTTATCTTTCAAGAAGATAAAAAAGTACAATAAATGAAGTGCTTTTACCTGTTTAGAAAAAAAAAATCTGTTATTATCATGCTTTTTCTTGATTATGTGACATTTTTGTTGAAACATACAAAAAAGGTCAAAAATAAAATACCGCCCGCCCTCATCGATTTCTGAAAAAAAGTGCCTGAGAACCATAACCTTTTTTTTATTTTTGGCCTTATAGCATCAAACCCAGAAGTAATTTTAATTTTCGTCGTATAACATATGCGATGTATTTGCTATTTCTTTTATACTATGAGAAAATATCTCATGGACAACATTTACCCCTCGCCTTATCAATGTTTTAAATTGCTTAATTATAGTTGTACTTGTGTTATAAAAAGTTCAGTTCAGCTTTTTTCATCCGACATTAACATGATAAAAAACTGATTATATTACATTCTTTTAAAGTAATAACAGAAATGGGATAAATCTATCTTCTACAATTTGCAGAGTTTAGGCCAAAAAAAAAATAAAAGGTATGGTTCTCAGGCACCGCCCGCATCAGTTTTAACCCCCTGCATCAAAATATTTTATTTTGATTTTCAATGGAAACTTACCAATTTTGAGCTGCAGCCGCACGGACATTTCGTTCAAGAAGATAAAATCATACTATTTTCTTTGTTATGTAGTGCTTTTACATGTTTAGCAAAATAAATATTTTATTATCATGCTTTTCCCTTATCATTTGACATTTTTATCAAAACATACCATAAAAAATTGAAAATAAAAAAACCGCCCGCCCGCATTGATTTCTGAGAAAAAGTGCCTGAGAACCATACCTTTTTTTTTTATTTTGGCCTCATGTAATGTGTTTCAAGTCTGGCAACGATGCTCCCTCTTGTATTTTTTCTTTACGTGTGCGAGTGAAAGAGCCTTAACCATTGATTAGATCTCATGTTGGGTATTGGTATCCCATATCTCGTAAGAATGGGCAGGGGTCGTGTCACGGAAATCGGTGTAAGTATTACAGTAATAAAACAGGGTCACTAATGTCATGTTTAATCATGCGACCATACTCATGAGTTTTCTTTTTGTTCTAATAATAAGATAAGAATTACGTTTTTTTTTTACATCTTGCGGACACTAAACACACACACAGAATTCACCATAAACAATAACCCTTCCTTTGCGCTGGTACTTACTGATCTTGAGGGCATGTGACATGGCGTCTGTCATGAGTTACCAGCCTCACTTTGGTAGTTATATTTACTGTTTTACCTTTTCCATTATCACCCATGCTTTTGGTTCATGCTTTATAATATGAGCTTAATAATAAAACCACATTTTGCGAACATTATCAAACTAATCTGGAAATAATACCACATTTACACGATGTACCTAATAAACAATGCTTTTATCTACTGTACCCTGATGAAATCAAATGTTATCATCAGTGTTTACTATATTTCAGATTCCTCTGACAGCCGTGCAGCTTGTTCTGGTTGGCTTTCTCCTCGGTAACTTAGTCATCACGTTAGGCATTATGTTGGCCACGAAGTTCAAGGCACATCGACCATTTGGCGTTTACTTGCTTATATATTACATCATATTTCTCGTCATTGCCATCCTCACGGAAACAAATGTAATACCCAAGAACTTCACAAAACCTGTTGACCCATGATGGACCCGCTAAGTCCAGCAGCTGAGTCGTCATATCGGGGCAGTAGTCGTTAAACACGCTGTGCTCAGACCTAGTGAGGTGGTTTAACCAGACCTGATCAAGTAATGGGGCCGGAAAGTGCAAAAACTGAAAATTCTTCAATTAAATGCAGTTAAAAAGCATTTTACAGCTGTAAAGTTTATTTTGACTGATAGTATTTATAATAACCTGATTATCTTAACCCATGTGTCACCTGTATATTATTGTGCACTTTTCACATGAAATTATATTTATAACTTGGGGTGTGCCGCGAACATAAAGAGCGGGAATCAAAATGAGTGTGGGTCTGACGAACGGTATATTTTAGTTCAATGGTTAGGTAAAAGAGGGCGCTTAGGTTGAAGCATAATATGCTCGAAAGAAGCCTGTTATTTATTTGGCGCAATCTTTTCTAGTTTGCTTTCAAGCACTCCAAATTTGTATGCTCAATAATGTAATATAACAGTAATTAGAGTGATATAAAGACCTATTGTTACCTGCAACTCCGAAGGCTATAGATCCCTTCACTTCTGTATTGTTCAGCTAAGACAGGGTAACATGCTGCTAAACATGCAGACAGCACATTTGTACTATATTCACATTTTGTTGGTTCCTATGTCGTACCATATAATTCATCATTTCTGTGATAAGAAGAATTTTGAATGTAAATTATACAACATGTACATAGATATTGATGTTTCATATCCATTTTACATTTAAATTATATTAATATTGCTTGCATAATATTAGGATATCACAATTATATTTATATGTTTTATATTGAACTGATTTTTGTATCTTTTAAAATTCAAGTTTGCTGGTTTTACCTTAATGATTGCTCATAGGTAATTTAGTTATCTCAGACGGAACTTTCACTGTGATGACAAAATAATATCATGTTTGCTTTATTACAAACAACTACAGCTAACAACTTAAGCTCTTATTAACGTATGAATGTCTTTTGAAATGAATAAAAACGTGCATGTATGTTAATTTCTTGTCATTTTGACTGACGAAGGGTGGAAAACTTAAGAAAAAACTTTAAAACAGAATCTCATTTCCTGGCGGATAAATAGATATTAAAACATACCGCATAGTGTCAGAAGCCGCCTGTACTTATAATATATAATGCATTTTCCTAACAAGCATGCGCCATGAACGTGGTTCATCAACAAATGTTACAAATTTAGCCGAAATCTACACTGATACTATAATAATTATAGCAATTCAAGCGCCTGTGGATGCATAATCGTCTACTCTGTTCGGGTCAAACAAGTCAGCATCCTAATTTGTTTCCGTATTACCAGATACCAAGCAGGGCCTCCTCGTTATGGATAATTTAGTAGTTCTGCGTTATCCATAGAACGCCTACAACTAAATGTCCAGTGTCAGTCTCTCCAGCAACAGCCCAAGTCCGCCTTGCCTGCTTGCTGGATCCAGACCCGCCAGTCAGACAAACCAGTTTTGCAAACGGCATTTTGCAACTGGTTTTTACAAGTTCTGCTGATATGAAACCAACCACAAGCTTAGGTTACCTGTTTTTCTCGTTTGTCAACAATCTCTGGCTGTGTTTACTAACAGCTTGGAGATAAACAAGCTCATACATCCGTTACATAGGCGTTATGTGAACTTTTTTTCTAACAGGAATTGTTTAGAGTTCATCATTGTATACTCAGAGTATATAAGAGAGAAATCACATATTAATCATCTAAATAGAAAAGATAAGTGAATAGCTGACTTTAAGGATCTATTATTGTAGCAAAACATGTCCTGTCTTCGTCTATGTTTCGAACCCGCAAACTCCCAGTAAATTGTAGCCGATAGGTGTCGATAGATCGAGGGGACAATTTTTAAATAATCGTTCCTTGAAATTATCTTTCCCTGATTTCTCTGGGTCTGCCTCTATGTCCTCTTGCTGCGAACAAAATGCATAAATGACATTTTGGGTACAATGGAAGTTTGAACACGGAGCATTTTGGCGATTTTAAAAGCAATTCATTTAGCAAGTAGGTTCCTAGCGTGATAAGGAGACGGGTGGAGTTGAGTACCCACATCGACTACATTATATACACCTCCACAGCATGATCAGTTTCAGCTTTGACGCTTTGCGATGGCATTCAATTCTAAATTGGGACAGACGTTCATGCGATTTTTGCGATCCAAATTACTGTGTTGTTGTATTTTCATTTGTAGGAGCAATCCTATACCATCTCACTTGTTTCAAATAATTTATACTGGATCGCTCTCCAATTCACATCCATAAACTTGTAATTACTTTTGTGCTGTACGTTGTAACCATACATAAGGGAACCCGGGCCAATGTGGACACAAAATTTATATTTGCCCTTGATGTTCAGGAAAACAAACACACATAAGCCTTTGATGCTTATTCTTGGACTTGTAAAATGAACAAATGAGAAGCACAAAAATGCTTCATCTAAAAATCATCTTTATTTGAATATTGTTAATTTAAAAAAAATAATTAAAATTCATTTTGCCCTAAAATGGAATGTCTTTAAACAACAAAATAATGGTTCTAAAGAGCGTTCAGGGAATCTTATCTCAGCTACTTCTGCAGAAAACTTATTACATTATGACTGTTTTCCTATTCCAAACAGAATTCACAGGTGTAATCGTTATCTTTGCCGTCTGATCCTGCACATTCTTCATGTGCCCATTTGTTGCAAATGCTGCACATGATCCACTCCTCGCCGCTTCTCGATTCAGAATACAGCCCGGAACAGTAGATACATTGGACATCCTCATCTCTTGAATGCTTTTTAACCATTTTTTTCGTCATTCTGTTATCCATTGTTTTTCTAGATTTTCTTTTACCAAATTTTTTTTAATCTTTTCCTGATCTTTACCTGCGGGACTCTTGGACTTGGTTGGACCATTACTTTTTTTGGAACCAAACGAAAGGAACTTTCTTGAACCACATGAAGACTTCTTTACATTCTTAACGACATCCAGTCGCAGTTCTTTAAAATAAGGACTGCTCGTCAAAATGACAGTCTTGCCCATTTTGAAACCTTGTCTCCTTGGAGCAGTCTGTTGAACCTTAGGAACTCCCATTATGTCTGATGGGGATACATAATTAGACCGCTGCATGTCAGAGTTTAGTGATGCAGACGATCTTGATCCATCTGTTACTGATGGAGAGATTACCGCCTCAGACGGGCCTGGGTATGGTGAGGGCGCCTGAGATGGGCTTGGAGCTGGTGATTCCGCCTGATAGGTCTGCTGGTGGTGGTGCAGCCACTGATTGGCCTGCAGATGGGGGTTCTTCAACAGATTGGGCTGTCGCTGACTGTGCCGCCACAGATGGACCTGGAGTTTGTGGGCTGGCCTTGGACAGGGATGGGGTTGGTAGTATTGACTGAGATTCCACCGGAGCTGTTGCTGTTGCCTTTTGGGAGGCTGGAGCCGATGGGGCTGCCTAAATGGTGCTTGGAGCTCTCTGTGCCGTAGCTGACGTTAATGGTGTTGTCTGATCGCGTGAAGGCTTCTCTGTGGTGTCGGCAGCTGCGGGCATATGCTCTGGGAAAATGTTGGGGTGAAAGGGACAAATGCCAGTCTTTGGAAATCCATTAACAGGTGTCGATGAAGTAGCAGCTTTCTGGTAGGCAGTGCCAAAAAGTGCAGCGACCTGGTAGATGGTTATGACTTTCCCTGGGTGGTTCCTGAGTACACACCGACTTCCTGTTCATAATACGTGTTTAGAGGACCCAGACACGAAACGTCAAGGGGTTGTTGGCGGTGCGATGTGTGTGGTGGGATAACAAGCATATGCACATGATTCTGTCTCGCCATTTCAATTAAGGCGATGTTCTTGGTGTGGGTAGCATGACCATCGAAAATTAGGAGGACTGGATCTTCAGCCGTTGGTTTTGCGTGCCGCAGGAAAAGGGGGAACCACTTCTATGCGAATATTTCTGACTGCATCCATCCAGATGGATGACAGGAGATGAGAGTTTCTGGAGGAGCTCCTATTTCAAACAGGGGATTTTGATTATTTCTGGGGAAGATCAGTAGTGGGGCAATTTAATTTCCAAGACCTTTGAAGCAAATTTCTGCCGTCACCAAAGTTCCTCGCTCTGCCGAGGAGAGAGCGCAAACCTGTTTCTTGCCCTTGAGGGGATAACTTAAGACGTTTTGTTTTGCAATGTTATGACTGCTTCATTACTGTTATAGATGCGGCTTCGTTGAAAATGATAAGTATCATACAGTGAGCCCAACAGCCTGTAAAATTCCTACACTGCTACTTTGTTGAACACAGCTGCTCTTGCAGCAATGTCTTGTGCGTTTCAAAAACGAATAAACAAAATCTTCCCCGGCCATCCTAAGATCTTTGTTGAATGGATGCTTGACACCATTTTGTTCTGCACACTGAAAGGATAGTTGACGAAAATCTTCAAGAGTCAATCCGAATAACCGGTTCTCCATAAACAGCATGTAGTAAGCAAGATCTTTTTCCTGTTTCTCAGTGAATACTGGTCTGACATTAAAAAGAAACTACAAATTAGTAAAAAGTATTTATTACGGGCACCATGGTATCATAATTATAAATTATACCACAAAGGAAGTAAATGTTGACGATTTCGGCTGACTTATTATTAAATAAAAATCAAATTATCTATAATATAACTCTGGGTGTTGGCTACATTCATCAAGTATTTAACAGATTTAAGCGATTGATGGGATTAATGTAAGACAAAGACATCATCCGACATGACCTACTTTTTCTGCGTATATGGGGTTAATAATATGTTTCCAAGCTTCTTTTTGGCCACGACATCAGCTGCACCTTCTTGTCTAACTTTCCTGAACAGAGTTGTTACCGCAGCTTTTCCAAGACTCACTTCTTTGCGCCGTACTTTAGCCACTGCCTCTTTCATAGTCTTCAGTCCATTTATACTGAACACTCTTTCTTTTGTAGTTACGAACCATTTTTGTTGCTAAAACATCAAAGTAAACAGCTCTGTTTAAAGCGCACAATATTCATATATCAGGCCAAAAACGTTCTCATAAATCAATAGTTCTCATAAATAATTTGACAATAAATCAGTTCGGTTTTGTTTTAAAATTTCAAAATAAATTTCACATGATTAGGGACAACACGTAAGAGAATTGATTTGTTTAACAGATATAAGCACCAAAACAAAGATATTTTAATTTTTTTTTATTATTTTCTTTTCTTTAAAACTATGCCCGAGTGCCTGGAGCTCAAAATTTTTAAACTTCTGCTGAAAATTAAAAAAAAAAGTTTTGACCCAAGGGACGATTGAGAAACCACCTTTTTGCTTAATATGCATAATATGCATGTAATGATTTATGAAATATGTTGTATGGGACACTTAAGAATACAATGTGGTAGATTTATATGTTTTACAAAGACTGTCAGCTTAAAATATAACAAAAACACACATAAGTGCCATTAAAAATGTCACTAGTAATAACAGGGGAAAAGTGGAACAGCCCGGGGTATCCTGGAACCTTGTTCCACTTTACCCCTTCCACTTTACCCCGAGCCTCGTGATATTTTCTATGCACATGGTGTAACGAGCCGCGTGGACCAAGCCAAACTAGACATTTCTTGGCACCGCAGGTGCCAGAGTATCCCCAGACATAGTAGGCCCCCCCCCCCCCCCCCACAAGAACAGACCCCCATTTTTAGCAGCATATACTGACACTTGGCATATTTATTGTTTCTTCTATCTAACAATCCACAATCTGGTTGAAGATGTTGGTCCTGTGACCTTGATCTTTTTAAAGATGTGTCCTGTGACCTTGACCTTTGACCTCATAACCCCAAAATCAATTTGGGTCTTGCTTTCCAATGGGACATATGCAAGTCAAGTTTGAAATCCATACATCAATAAAAGCAGGAATTATCATCCAGAAACTAATTTTTGGACAAATGGCTCCTGTGGCCTTCACCTTTGACCTTGTGACCTCAAAATTGATAGGGGTCTTCCACTCTTGGCAGGTGAACTATATGTGCAAGATGAAAGATCTGAGATCAAATGTTTGGCTGAAAATGCATCCACAATCTTTTTAAAGAGGTTTCCTGTGACCTTGACCTTTGACCTCATGACCCCAAATTCAATTCCGGTCTTGCTTTCCCAATGGGTCAAATACAAGTCAAGTTTGAAATCCATACATCAATAAAAGAAGGAATTATCATCCAGAAACTAATTTTTGGACAGATGCCTCCTGTGACCTTCACCTTTGACCTTGTGACCTCAAAATTGATAAGGTTCTTCCTCTCTTGGCAGGTGAACTATATGTGCAAGATGAAAGATCTGAGATGAAATGTTTGGCTGAAAATGCATCCACATCTTTTTAAAGATGTGTCCTGTGACCTTGACCTTTGACCTCATGACCCCAAAATCAATTTGGGTCTTGCTTTTTCAATGGGACATATATAAGTCAAGTTTGAAATCATTACATCAATAAAAGCAGGAATTATCATCCAGAAACTAATTTTTGGACAGATAGCTCCTGTGGCCTTGACCTTTGACCTTGTGACCCCAAAATTTAAATGGATCATCCACTATTGGCAAGTGAGCTATATATTCAAGATGGAAGACCTGGGATGAAAGTTTGGCTTAAAATGCATCCACAGTATCTTTTAAAATGCCAGTCAAGTGACCTTGACCTTTGACCTCATGACCCTAGAGCCTATAGGGTTCTTACTTTAGTGGTGGGCCATACATAAGTCATGTTTGAAATCCATATGGCTATCAACACTGGAGATATCATAAGAGGTGTGTGATTTTCACCATATATGGCAATATTCAAAGTCAAGGCCACTATCATAGGAAAGGTCATGACCCCAATTTAAATAAGCATCATCCCATAAAACATACATATGTATATGCATAATATAAAAGAAATCTGTCCATTAGTTTTTGACTTATAATGCTCACAGTACTGTAAGGTGGCAATTTTGGGGGTATTAAACGGCACGAAAACAAGTAAAGAATAATAGGTGGCGCCACCAGTTTCTGGAACATGACAACCCTATCCATGATCTTCCATCAACTTGATTTTGGGATAAATCCATGCAAGATATCTTGAGATATTAAAGAATTTGTATGATTTTCCCCAAAATTGGACCTATTCAAGGTCAAGGACACTCTTATTAAAGGTCATGACCTCATTTATATAGGCCTCGTCCTCTTACCCATATATATACATATACCAAGTTTGGTAAAGTTCCATGAAATATTTTTTGGGTTATCGCGCTAACAAGATTTATATGCGGCGGCGGCGGCGGCGGGACCGGTATGAAAACATAGTATCCCCCGACTTTGTCTGGGGATACAATAATGTCATCACTCACATGGAAATATAAAGGCCTTATACTCAGGCAAATGACTTGCATGAGAATTGTAAATTCTCTAGTAGATAGTTTATCATGGCAAATTATTAGTTTGATTATACCAAAAACAAACTTTTCGTCTAAAAGAGTACATACCTGATTCAGGCAAGATAGCTTCCTTCCAAATGAAGCGTCGTCAAAAGAGCGTCTAAGTGAAAATGTACTGACAGGAGGCAGCACCTGCATAGCTCTCTTGAGGCGGCTTCACATTGCCCCGGGTTCCATTTTGCCCGCTTTTTCTTACTCGGTTCATTTTTGCCTTTATTATGTCAGTGTTAGCTTAAACAGACTGATGGAATGTTGTCATCAACAATGCCTTCTGTCCGTCTGGCGTCCGGTGCCCTTGACCTATTTTTCCAAGATCACACAGCTGTTTATGTAAAAAAACTCATGACCACTTTCTCGAGAACTAGTTTATGGATTGTTATGATGGTGGCGCCACCTACAATATACGATTTTTCAAGCAAGATATCTAAAAAAATAATTAAACATAGTTACTTCATTTCTTCTGGGCAGATGTACATAAACAACATCTTTGTCAATTTCGAAAATTTTCAGGGTCACAGAGCTATTTACAGAAGACGTGTGCAAATTTTTCAGGAGCCACTGGATAGTTGGTTATGAACAAGCAGTGTTTACTGGTCTTGGTGATCTGTAACTGCTGCACTAGGGCATGCGACGCAATGTGCACCTGTAATTGCTGCACTAGGGCTGGCCGCGCAATGCTTGTGTACCTGTAACTGCTGCACTATGGCTTGCGGCGCCATGTGCACTTGCAGCATCAAATTCCTTTCTTTTTACAAATTTTTATCAGCCTTGGCAATGTTAGCCTTGTGAGCATAATATCTATATAAGAATCAAACATGAGTATTTCATTTCTTCAGGACATGTGATTACCATCAAAACCTCGTTCAAGTAGGAGACGGGTCGTTTGTGCACTTATATTTTGTGAAAGACATCTTGTTTTACCGGTTATAATATGCAGTGTTTGTCATCATTATACAAATGAATAACACTTCTGTTACACCACTTTAAAGGTACAAAAGATGCTCTGTACGACTTGAACAAGGCACATTTATATTGATTTCAAACTTGTTACTGTTACCAGCCAGTTACACTGGTCTTTAGGATCAGGGCTTTTGTTGTCAACTTATGTTAATATTCTAGTTGTTCAACTTATATAATTATCTTTGACGTTTTCTGTCTACTCAGTGTGGAGCATGGTACTTCTATCTAGTATGATGTTCATGTTATTTTTAAGCACAATACGCCGAAATATACAGGCATTATACAGGATACCTCTTTGCAAAAGAAAACCCTTTTATGAGAAATTTTTTCATGTTTTGTTATCATTAATTTCTTTATTTTTTCCTGAGAATTATATTTGTAACATACACTATAATATTTTAACTCGTTAAGCTGCCCGTCCTTTAAAAGGGGAAGTATATAGCATTAGCAATCACTCAAATAAATTCTGTATTCTAACCGGAGTTGCAGTTTCATTTCATAGTACTTGAGAAGGGGCTTCGATTCAGGACTGTGCAAAAGGAACCTATATACATGGTAAAGTCCGGCACACAAGGATCGCATGATTATTTGAAGTTACCACAAGGCAAATACTGAAATATTGTTATGTACATGGAATATCGTCGAAATCTTGGCATATTTTAGGTGACCACAATTGATTTTTTCTCATGGTCTCAAAAAGAATGTGCATAAAAGAGTGAAACAGTGATCCTGATAGGCATATGGAAAACCCAACAATTATAGGACATCTTTGGTTCAGGAGACATACTAAGTTTCCCCAACAAATATACTAAAGCATGTAAACTGCATATATATATATATATACGAATGCAGACTAGGGTTGTTGTGACCAGAGGAGAAAATATTTATGATTTTGGTGACTTATACAGAGTTGTAGGATTACCCATACTCCCAAAAACAAACCAGCGGACTAACAGCCGTGTCAGATCTTGTTTAATGAGTTTCAGATGCCGAACAACATACAAATTTATTATGGGAATTGGGAAATGTATAGTAATTAAAACTATAGAAATGTTTGCCATATTTTATTTGGTCCTGATTCTGCAAATCAAAATGGTGAACTCATAACATTATAGGAAGGACTTTATATATATATATATATATATATATATATATATATATTGCAACCTTACAAAGAAGATTGTATATCAAACAGGTAATGATCAAATATGTAATTTACTGTCACTACAGTGAAGCAGATATGACATTTAGCTAAAACTATATTACAGTTCTTTTCTGGTGTTTCATAACCCAAACTGCATAATGGAAATGGTTGTATAGTGACAAACAAATATGATTTGCGTGAATGCAAAATGTGTTCTTCTTACAAGACTAGTTCTCTTATCCAATGAATAGACCCAGTCAGTTTAGACTGCTAGGCTAGCAGTAAATGAAAGAAGACAAAATGTACCATGAACCAGTTTACCAAAGATATTTCTGAAATGCCCATCTGTTTTAATGACCCTGATTCAAATTAGTTCATACTGTGCCTTCAGTAAATGTTCAGCAACTTTGGGGACTGAATCTAAACATACTCAAGTCATAATGTAAGTATTATAAGATATTTTGGTTTGCAAACAAATTTTGTGAACAAAAAAAAATAATTTCTGCATACTGTTTAATGTCTGACTAAATATCGAAGAGGGAAAACTTAAATATGTGAAAAGATATGTTAGTTATTTGAAAGAAGCAGAATATGTACTCATAAAGTGATCTTGGTAAAAAAAAAATACCTTGCTACTTAACACCAAGCATGTGGCATAAAACAGCTGTGACCTAAAATTGATTAAATCATCCTACCTACACCTACCTAACAGATACATTTAAAAGTATGAAGGTGACATGGTATAAATCAGCTCTCTGCATATATATTAAACATTTACAGGTTAATATACTCAGTTGGCAATATGGCCAATTATGAGATCATAATACTATATGAATGTATTATTGAAATTGAAAAGTGTAAAAGTTGCTCACTACAAATAACACATCATTTAAATTAAAAAATACCATGCTGCATCTAACCTACTAACTACCTATTTTATTTTTAAATATCTATACAGTATGTAAAATTTTGAGTGATTTTATAAACTCAATTTCTTTCATAAAACTTTTCAACCCACCAGTCTACCTGTGATCAAAATTGTACTTCCTTAGGAGTACATGTGTGTTGCATCATTAATCTCACATTACAAACTTATGGAAGAATAACAAAAGTTTTTGTGGGGTGGGAACACGACCTGTTATGTTATCCAAGCAAATGCATAGTAAACAGGATCAACAAATAAAACTATGTCTATCATGTTAACAATAACAATAATCAAGCGTGAAAGACAGAGGTATCATTGGCTTACCTGAGCTATCTACAGGTTAATACCTTGCTAAGGTTTGAATTTATTGCCAACTCATTTAACAACTAGTCATGGATACAGCCTGCCCAAGGCATGCTGATAACAACATGAGGCTGCTACATTCCTCACATACTATGCTAAACTGGTGGTGGTCACTGTAATGTGATGTGATGATTAAATGCTGATGTGATGATTACAATGAGTTAGTCATCCCTGGTGTGATGAACCAGACTTTCTTCCATCGGTCTTATATGATACCATTTACGATATGTACTTTCCATCAACAGGTCTACCGACCTGTCTATGGGTTTGATGATGAAAGGAATGGCAGCAAGACCTATTGCTGTAACAGTCCACTTCCTGACTGGTGTAGGTAGACTAGTGGTCCTGGACAGCAGCCAATGACTGCCAGCACATATCCTGTTGATGGTGAAGCCTGGAACAGCAACTGAGGCCAGACCCTGCCAGATGAGAGTGTCGCACACGGCATGGAAAACACGAGCCTTCTGGCTGTCTGAGTGCTGGTTCACCTAAAAATAAAACAAGACAGTCAGAACAGCAAACACTGATCCTGCTGACATCTAGGGCATGAAGAGTACAATATCATTTAATGTTTTTTTTCACTCTGTGAACTGCAAATTCTAGATGCATCTTTAATGAGGACCAAATTTTATTAAACAAGGGACCTACGGTTAACAGCTCTCTCCTGTATTTTGTTAAATTTTAACAAATGCAAAATATACTTATTCCTAATTTTATTTTTTTCTTATATATTAGTATTTTAAATGCCAAAAGGAAATGGCTCTGCTACTTAGTGAAGATCAAATTCTTAATATATGATTGCCAAATTGATAGTCTGACTTAACTGCAATGAAAAAAACAGTGAAGGTTTTTGAGAAAGTGTGTTCCGTATCATATGAAATAGTTATGGATGGACAGACAGATGGTCAGAAGAACTGATCACTTTATTTCACTTTCTGCAAAGGCGAGTAATAATTATTTAAAATTTATATAAACTCATTTTTTTTCATATATCCATTTTTGGCAGGAGAATAATACATGTTTGCAGTGAGATCATATCTTTTTATCATATTCATTTTTGTTTAATTTCACTTACTTTAAAAGAATATATTTCTGATGAAACACGATATCAATGCTACTGAATATATTTCTGATTTTATGTGACTTTAATAAGAGAGCGTCTGACCTGCCTGGCTTCATTGCCTTTATGGGCTGCATCTGCCACTACATATCCACTGGCAACAACATAGGACAGCCGCACTACATTCACATGGACCAAGGCCCTAAACGATTCTCCAACTTCATTGGCATAGCCTGAAATAATAATGAAATAAATTAAAACAATAAGTTTTCACAAGGTACAATGACAATAAAATATCAAAAAGTTTCCCCCCCCCTACCTTGTCTCATCTCAGTCCAAAGGTAGTGATCTTTATCTAATTACATCTGATAGCATTTTGCAATAAAACTTTAATTACATGTACCAGGCAAAGGCAATTTGTTTAACCTATCACTCCTGACCATCCAATAATGATGACTAAATGTGGAAAACAATCCTGTATCACAGACAAATACTAGTACATGCACAAAAAAGGGGGGTGGGTAGAAGCTAAATATTCTAGAAATACCTCAGTAACAATTTAATAAAATTATTAAACTTATCTTAATATATATTACCATTGTATATCTTGCATGAAGAAGTTAATGCATGATTTACATAAAAAAACATTTATGGTGCACAAGCCAGTTGCTCAATTCTGATTTACTCTCAACACTAAACTTTACATTATTAATGGAATTCAGTTTTCCACATAATTATACTAATATAAGCAATAAGAGACCACAATCTTTGTGAGGATCATTATAAACTTTTGCTGTGAGCTACATAACACATAAAGTGTGTCCTAGTTCAGAAAATCTTTGCAAGGATCATGGATCAGATTTAAAAAAAAATGAAACCCTAATACCATTGAATGGCTCTGGCTGATGGCCAGGGTAAAGAAATTGCTGTATCTGACTATCTGACCATGGTTAAGTATCCTCAAAATGAAAAACACACACACACACACATATATATATATATATATATATATATATATATATATTTATATAAAAAATGATCACTCCACAAACGTTTTATGATATGTTGATATCTTTTTGATTAAAAAAAAAACACAACAGCTGCAAACAGACAACTGTATCAAATATCCAAATGAAAAAAAAAACCTCGCTGCCTAGTGAAGGTATTTATATACAATTAGATCAATAACTTAAAGGGACATAATCAGGGACAATATTATGCCTATTCTTTAACACTACCAGTTCAGTTTTGCTTTATACAAAAGTTTCCCAGCAATACTGTCCAAGCACAGTCTCAGTACAACAGCTGTTTAACTTTAACACCAAGTTATGGCTCTGTGTGTTTGGAAACACAGTCCAAGTGTATCTATTCACTTTAACAAGGCTGCATGACAGAAAGGTCCGATTGTGAGCTGCAACACAAGAAGTTTTCAGCTAGCGTGAACATGTAATTCATTTTTTTGGGCCAAGTCAGTCAGGGCGTCTCATGATTGGCAGGTGTTGTGGCTCAGTGATGCACAGAGTCCCAAGCCCTATGTTTATGTTGACACCTTTGACGGCACCCGGTCCACTGTTTTTACCACTTGTTAAAAGGGGTTAGCAAACGTTTCAGGGCAATGTTTTGGCAGGTAAAAATTTATTTCAAAGGGAAGAAGAGCTATATTTGGAGCCACTATAGAACGCGGGCTTCGCTTGTATTGAGGAACATATAAATAAAATTGTCACCTCTCATTCCCTATTTTAACTCCTACTTTTCCCTGTAGATGTCCCTACACTCAACTCTTCTAACATAACTACTAAGCATCAGAAGTCGCCTGAATCCGGAATCGAACCTACGATCTCTGGACTAGGAGCCCTACACGCTACTAAGTGAGCCGTGAAGATGAGATACCAGCAGGAGCAAGTTTTGTTAATTTATATCTGCGATTGAAGAGGCATCTATCGCGAAAATGAGGAAACCATTTACTATTTTAACAAGAAAATTAAGCTTTAGGTGGGGGCTCCGCCCCCACACCCCCGTTCAGACGGGGAACCAAGGTTCCCCGGACCCCTCCTCCTCTAATATAATAAACTCCAGCTATGAGCAAAATTAAATACGGGAATTCTGAGGAAAATGATATGTATCGGCCTTTTCCAGGAAACAATTTATTATGCGACACCCGTTTAACCGGCGGTAGGCTGAAGCCCGGTTTCTATAGTTCTGCCCTATATTTTTCAACATGCTTTATACTGGGCCTCTTTACCAGTAACAATATACTTTTTCACACCTAGTTACCACGTTCTTGCCACTGAAATTAGAAACTTTAGACGGAAAGATATTCGATTCGGAACTACGACCCTGGAGTTCCGACTGATAAACTTCAAGACTCGCAATTGTTCGCTCTTTATCGCCCACGTCCCCACCGGTTCTCACCTAAATACCGCACTGGTGTGTCCCGAAACACATCAACTGCTTTATCATCTCCCATCGGTTTATATCCACGAAGAGAGGAAGGTCTGTATGTCAGTGTAGACTGCGGGGTCTGCAGCTAGATGTGTTCCAGAGCAGTGTCGTCTGTGTATATAACGGCTGACCTCTGCAGATCTCCTCTGTCACGCTGTCATAACCCGATAGTGATACCGGTATTCGGTAACTCTGTGTGTACGTGCCGCGCGTGGTGAATTCACTTACAATCGATCTAATATTTACATTCTGAACCGGTCACGTGGGCAAGTGCTATCACGTGCGATGCCATCTAGAGGTACGCTCCCGAGGCAGCGGAAAACTTTAGGGGCGTCAATATTGGGGGGGGGGGGGGGGGGGGGGGGGGGGGGGGGGGGGAGGGCAGGGGGGATGGCCAATGTAATCATCCCTCCCACTACTCAGAGAATAATATTTATATATTTCAAATGAAATATATAAATGAATAGAATTATATACTTTGGTTCCATTTATAAGTTTACTATGAAATATTAATATCTATAAGGTTTAGAAATAGAATTAACATATACCTTATTTTTGTAAACCTTATACTTAATTGATATACATTTGATATGTCACACAGACAATAAAAAGGTAGGCTATATATATATATATATATATATATATATATATATATATATTATCTCAATTTTGACTGCCCTCCACGCCTGTCATCCCCCCCCCCCTTCACCACCATTGCGAGTCATCCACCCACCCTGCGAGTCATCCACCCACCCTACGAGTCATTCCCCCCCCCCCTCCCCCTCGAAGATAAATTGGCGCCACTGGAAATCTTGCGCTTCTAAAGAAGGAACTGATTTTCACGCTGCCTACTTTGACCGTTTATGATATATTTCGACACCAGATGGCAGATCGTTGTCCGCTGAAAAAAACGTGTGTATGATATGACAAGCAGCCAACCAGATGCCAATAAACAAACACTCGACAGGCATCCTGGCTCCGCCCATAGCTGCGCTTCAAGCGCCGCTTGATGACAGTTTATGGTCTAATTTTAATTGCTCCCCTCTGCATTCTCACATCATCGACCGATTCGATTATGACATTATGACTGTGTTAGCGTAGCCATGTATCTGTTGTCTGCAGAACTGAAACCATCCAGCGAGGTGTGCACGCAGCCATTTTTGTTACATTTCGTTTGAATTACAGCTCACCGGCTGGGCATCATATGTGGCCAAGGCCCTAAGCAAACCACGTCTTGAGCAATTCTCTCTGAGCTTGTGGCCTTTTCAAACGGTTACCGGGGCGATGAGCTGTCACTCAAAACGAAATGAACAACATTGGCTCCGTGTATTCCTCGCTTGGCTGTGTGTTCTAGCACAAGGTCTCATCTGACTGGACAAAAATACAGTGCTCCCCTCTGGTGTAGCAATTCAGAATACGAGGTCATAAAAACAGCGCTTACGATTTAGGTAGTAGGCCTATCGGTAAAGCGCTCTGTAAAGAGCGTATCCAGTGGCAGTAGGCCTGTATCAGGGTTTGGCAAAACTGGAGTTTTAAGCATAAAGCCCAGCCCAGTGGGGTTTTCTGGGTAAACCCGGGTTTAATGGGCAATATGGTGTCAATTTAAAATTAAATATGATTATATTCAGTGGTAATTATGATTCTATGCTTTTATATTTTATCAATATAATGCTATTTGAAGCCTTAAGGGCAATGTCAGATATATAATATTTAACATATAAAACAATTATAATACATGACGATAACAGGAGAAAATATCATGAATCTTTAGATGCAGTAGAGACCTTCAGTACTCATACCCCTGCCTATCATTTCACTTTTTTTTCCGTGAAAGTGGATTACTTTGTGGGTGTTTTTACAAACTGATGTAGAAGTGGCTACTGGCTATCATAATCTGGCCACTGGCTATCACTTCATTTGGGATTTGAACATGAATTCACTAATAATCAGCATGAAAGGGGTATCATTGTCCCACCTTGATGATAATGATCATCCATCACAGGTAGGTTGATATCCAATTTAACATTACTTGCTTCTGCAAAACTGCTGTTACAAAAGCTTTTATATTGCAAAAAAAAAAATCTTAGATGGTCCTTGTTTAAGTTTGTTCACATGGTTCTGCTTCAGTGATTATTATTTAGAGGGATATTGATCCGATTCAGATGCCATTAAATCCAATTTCAACCCAGTGGCTATATTTTTCTCTCTGAAACTGCTGGGCCAAATCCTAATATTTCAAAGAAAATTTCCAAGGGTATTGCTCTCATAAGTTTTGGTAAATTTTTCCGGTTATGATTTTTATCTTTTTTATGTACTTTTTACTCTTCTAGTTTTTAGTCTGCTATGTTCTACATTGAGGTGATTTGTCCATATTGCCTCCGCATGGAGTTTATGCGTTCATTTCCATTCGTGTGTGTTTTTGTTCACAAAACAACTCGCGCAATCATGAACGGAATCTTATGAAAATGTTAGGGCATTATGGGAATGGGCCAAGGAACAATAGATAATATTAGATTTTGGTGTTGATCTAGCATCTTCTCCCGATTCTGCAGCCTCATCAAGGGAGAAAACGTATTCACAAATGTACGTCACTTATGCACGAATAAACCTGGGAATATAGGTATAAAAATAAGTAAATGCAGACAAGGTCATGTTTCATGGCGCGCAGTGTGGCCTGGCCACCTGTTCACATACGGTCGAACGCCCAGCACCTCGGAGTGACGGTGTCCAGTGGTTGTCTGCAAGGAAACGTGTATCACTTATATGGTTTATCTTTAAAATGGTTTCTTCATGCACATACGAATGTTACCAGTCACAAAATATTTCAGATATCAGGTGTTTGCATATACTTAAAATAAAATCAAATGCTATACACCAGTACCCGCCGTGAGGGGACACCATGACGAGCGGACACCTTCAATGTATGAACACTAAGCCAATGTCCCGACCCTTTTCCATTAAAACTTACCTGTCTTGAGCGGACACCTGCTGAACGCGGACAGGGACAGTCATATTTGGTTGCAAACCCTGTCATGAGCGGACACCTGAGTTAGAATCTGGATGGACACTCACTCATGGAGATTGTTTTCAGTGCGCTTACTGGGTCATCCACGGATCAGCGCGCACAATTGATGTATTGAAATGTGGACCGTCGTGCGAGTGCTGACAGCATAAACGCACCCTGGATTCATGAGTAATTAGCTTAGATTAATCCTTTGATGGTGTAATATCAACCAAGTATGTTTGACTACGCGTTAAGTTTGTGAACTGCTCAGCGACAACATTCGGTCTTTGAGACCGCGAGTAAAGCCTCGGCAGGTGCGATAAACAAGCACAGCTGACAACACGGGCGGGCTGTCCGTGGCACTTCAATGTAGATGTATTCGTAGATTAATTAAAAACTGAACCGATCAAATTAAGGTGACACGCCGCCCGCTATGACCCGATACGATGACCAATATTTAACATGAAAACCATCACATTTTGCTGAATAAAAATAATTCTAACGCCGCTGTCCGCAATGTCCAGATTCACGTGATTGCATGTCAGTCGAAAGCCGCCTAATACTTAATTTAAATAGCGATCATATCAGTCGAGTGGAAATACAACGACTCACCATGCATTCATACTACCCATTTATTAGTGGTATCATATATAACGAATGAAACATGATCCAAAATATCGTTTTCCTACGTATATTTAAATATATATATCTTTCAATTAAACATGAAAACGATCTAACTGACACATGATCATTCATATCAGTGGCGGCGCCTGCCGGTCAAAATGTTAACCAAACTGGTATGTCCAGGGTCCCGATTTCACATTTAAATTTTAAATATTAGTCATTGTACCACGCATTTAGTGGAGCGTAAACTTCTTTAAAATTGATTAAAATTCATGTAAGCAATGCATGGATGCGTAATAAACTGAGTGATCGTTAATTAGCTGATTGTCTTCAGGTAAGCAATAATTAACGGTTTGTATTCATAACATGATAAACACGCTCTTCAAAGGCTTCATAATTACGTCGTCAAAGAATAAGCGGTCTTTGATAATTGTATACAACAACATAGGCATAACCAAGCAAGATAAACTGTGACGAAATCTTTGCTTGACTGGCCAAGGGACCAGATCAAGGGTTAATTTTGCCTATTCATCTCCGTCGATTTCTGCAAATGATCACATTCTCACTACGACCTACACGACTCAAGTTCAATACGATTACCGATCACGATCTACGATGGCAGCAAGAGAGTGTAAATATGTTTCATGTGTATAAAACGTTTTCATTTGTTGTTCAGAAATACTTATTTTCTGTACCTATGGGATCAGTGCGATTGTTGATTTCTGTACAATTAAATGAAATTTGTGTACATGTATATGTAATTGTGTAAATATTATTGTAGAAAATGTGTAAATATGTTTCATGTGTTTTATTTATTACCTACTCCCCCCCCCCCCAAACTGGCCCTCCCCCCCCCCCCCCAACTGTCCCTACCTCTCACGAAGGGACACCTGCAATGTAGAGACACTTTGGCTCTGTCCCATAGGTGTCCCCTCACGGCAGGTACTGCTGTATATCACAGGAAAACAGCCCTTAGCCCTCAGCCAGAAATTTTACATGAATTTCTGTCACAACCATAACGCCCATCTATTTTGAATAT
Organism: Sipunculus nudus; assembly: GCA_026874595.1. Taxonomy (NCBI): domain Eukaryota; kingdom Metazoa; phylum Annelida; class Sipuncula; order Golfingiida; family Sipunculidae; genus Sipunculus; species Sipunculus nudus. Next base: position 54,396,093 of record CM049312.1, read on the forward strand.
TTTTGGGGGGGATTAGCAGGAATGGTTCGGGGAGGGGGATGGGCGCGGTTACAAATAAAAAAAATATTTACGATATCAGGTGTTTGCATACAATAAAATCAAGGGGGCTCCTAATCCCCCCCCCCCCCCCCAATATACTGAGCAAAATTAGTTGCAGAACTATTTTGCAGTATTTTTCAGGTTACCTAATCTATCCCCCCTTCCAAGAGTTATGGACTTATACATGGGTATTAGTTCCTCGTTGAAACAGGAACCCCCCCCCCCCCCCCTTCTCAAAATCCTTGACCCGCACCTGATTGTCATCTATAAAACAAGGCCTACAGGCCTAATGCGAACCTGTGCAATGAGATTACACCAGGTATAATGCTTCAATGCTGGACCATTACTTTTCAAGAATATGTGTAACATGTATCTGAAAAAATGCAAGTACTAAACACTTAGAACAAGAAACAATTAAACAAACATCACTGCTGAAATTCTGGCATTGGTGCACACAACACAAAAACTAGAATACGGGTAGTCAACAAGCGACTACGTGTATCCGCCAAAATCAGAGTGGGACGGGTGAAGTGAGGCATGGATTGAGTGGCAAGGGGAAATAGAGTGAGGTGTGTTGCATAATAGCCTGGGTGTCTGCAGCCGAAATGTGCACGTAGGTTGCACCACCTACCACAAAATCTGTCCAGGTTGTACACATATGCAAAATTTTAGACATATAAGTCGAACCACTACTTGTATATGAGTAATTTTATCCCACAGCAGACAAACTGAAGGACGCTGTGCAAAAATGGTGGCAGATGGCGCCACCAATTTTGTAAACGATTAAGAGCTATGTGAGATCAATACACATGCAAAATTTCAGGTGGCAAAAATGGTGGCAGATGGCGCCACCAATTTTGTGAACGATTAAGAGCTATTGAGATCAATACACATGCAAAATTTCAGGGGGTTATGTCAAACCAGTCCTGAAATATAAACATGAATGTCTGCAGCGTATTCATAAATGTAGGTGGCGCCACCTGCCACAAAATCGAGAAAGATATCCAAGATGTATAAACATGAAAAATTTTAGGCAGATAAGTCAAACCACTGACAAGATATGAGTGATTTTAGCCCATGGCAGACAAACAAACGGATGCTGTGCAAAAATGGTGGGAGGTGGCGCCACCAATTCTGTTTATGATTAAGAGCTATATGAGATCTATAAACATGCAAAATTTCAAGGGGATATGTCAAACCAATCCTGAGATATAAGCCTGAATGTCTGCAGAGTATACATAAATGTAGGTGGCGCCACCTGCCACAAAATCCAGAAAAGCTCTCCAAGATGTATAAACCTGCAAAATTTTAGGTAGGTATATAAAACCACTGCAAAGATATGAGTGATTTTATCCCACGGCAAACAAACAGACGATCACTGTGCAAAAATGGTTGCAGATGGCGCCACCAGTTTTGCGTATGATAAAGAGCTCTGTGAGATCTATGAACATGCAAAATCTTTGCCGAATCGGTCAAATGGTTCCCGAGATATCAGTTTGGATGTCTGCAGCGTAAACATACATGTAGGTGGCGCCGCCTGTCATAAAATCAAGAAAGCTGTCAAGGATGATAAACCTGCAAAATTTCAGGTTTTTAAGTCAAACCACTGCCGAGATACGAGTGATTTTATCCCAAGGCAGATAAACAGATGGACGCTGTGCAAAAATGGTTGCAGGTGGCGCCACCAGTTTTGCGTATGATAAAGAGCTATGGGAAATCTATACACATGCTAAATTTTGGCCCAACTGGTCAAACGGTTCCCGAGATATGAGCTTGGATGTCTGCAGCTTAAAAGTGAATGTAGGTGGCGCCACCTGTCATAAAATCAAGAAAGCTGTCCAGGATGTATACACATGCAAAATTTCAGATGGATAAGTCCAACCAATGCAGAGATATGAGTGATTTTATCCCAAAGAAGATGAACAGATGGACGCTGTGCAAAAATGGTTGCAGGTGGCACCATCATTTTAAGTGTAAGTTATAAAGCTATCCAAGGGCTACATTTGTGCAAAATTGTTTAGCCTGATCGGTCAAACTGTTCCCGAGATATGCGGGTTTATTTGTGGAAACAGACGCACAAGTGGACGCTTGGCAGAGAGGAAAGGTCAGAGGTCAACCAAAAATGAGGGCGCAGCAGTTCACATGTGACCCGATCATAATTCTGAATTTAAAAAAATTCTGCCAAATGGTTACGGAGGAGTTCTCCGGACACCTATGCGGCGGTAGTGGTTGCCACAGCGTCAGACTGAAAACAAAGTATCCGCAAAACTCTGTATTGGCAGATACACTGATTGTAGCTGGCACCACCAGTCATGTATACAACGCAATACATATATACATATGCCCAATGTCAGACTGATATGTTAAACCCCTCCTGTGAAATAAGCAGGGACATACACTATGCAAAAATTATTGTAGGTGGCGCCTCCAGTCTTGTACACTATAAAGCTACCCGATTGGTATAAACATGCCCAATTTTAGGCTGATGTATCAAATTCCTCTGTAGAAATAAGCAGGCGCATACACTGCAAAGTAAATGTAGGTGGCACCAACTGTTTTGTAAATGAGAATACCATCAAAGACGCACAGACAGGTCAAAATATCAGGCCAATACATCAAACTTCCCTAGAGTTTGATGCACTGGGCTTAGGTGAGTAAGACAGTTGCCCCCGAGTGAACTGTGACAAATTGCTGGCTCAAGCTACTGCACTGAGTGAACTCTTGACCTGCACCTGGCTAGACTGAGTGAACTTTTGACCTGTGCCTGGCTGCACTGAGTGAACTCTTGACCTGTTGCATATTCTGACAGAGTTGGCAGTCTGCCAAAGCTATAAATAGATCCAGGCTGAACTTTGGTGCCAAATCTCATGCAGTGAGCTGTCTGCCAAAGCTATAAATAGAATGCAGCTACTACACTGAGTGAACTTTTGACCTATACCTGGCTGCACTTCTTCCAATCCTGGCACTGTGCCAAAACTATTTATAGAGCTGACATCATCTTGGCTAAAAATTTCCTAAACTTCCTAAAAATTTTTTTTTTGCTTCCCTAAATTTTTTTTTTGCTTCCTAATTTTTTTTTTTTGCTTCCTAATTTTTTTTTTTTTTGCTTCCTAAAATTTTGTTTTTTTTTTGCTTCCTAAAATTTTTTTTTTTTGCTTCCTAAAATTTTTTTTTTGCTTCTAAAAATTTTTTTTTTTTTTTGCGAAATTCTATGTCGAGATCTCGAGATGTTATCTCGAGATCTCGAGATAAATATTTTTTTTCTGTGTCCTAAATCAGCCACCGTACTTTTCAGCTGACTTTTTATATAAAAAAAAAAGGAATCAGGAATATATGTAAAATTATTACGCATGCATATTGAATGCAAAATTAAAATACAGATATATCTCATTGATGGCAAATTCTTGAATTAAGTTGAGTAGGGATACCAATAATTTATAATCCATGTACAGTTGTATTTATATAGCCACAGAGAGCTGAATATCCATGATGGTAACATTGCCTGGTTTGATGAATAACTTAAATCAGAAATCTAATTTTTTTAAATCTTTTAAAAAGCTTTTTAAAAACTTTCTTGTCAATATTAACCAAAGATAACCTGAAATCTAAATGTCTAGTGGAATGATGTAATAGATGCTGATAAACTGGTGCCAGGCTAGAAGTAACAGTATCACACTGCTAACATATATGGTAAAATGACTCAATTCAATCTCCATAATTCAGCCAAAAATCATTCATGTGGAACCGTTAATGACAATTATTATAAGAATTATTTTTGGGATTATTCTTGTAAAATATTTAACAAACTGGCTTCAGTGGCGTAAGTGGAAAACGTTTCGCAGGTTTATAACTCATATAGGAAGATACAGGAAACTGGCTAAGTTCAGCTTTCCGTAACTCAGCCAAAAAGCACTTAACCAAAACCATTTGAACAAACTTGAATTATCAACATCTGAGGATAATTAATGTGTGTTTTAAGAATTTGGCCCAGTGGTTTTTGAGAAGAAGATATATGTAGCCACTGAGCTTAAATTGGCTGTTATGGCATATGACTAAATTCAGCTTCCCATAACTTAGCCAAAAGTCACTGAACAGAGAACATTTGAACAAACTTCAGAAAGCACTACCCTAGGATCATTTCCGTGCGATATTAAACATTTTGGCCATATGGTTTCAGAGAAGAAGTTTTTTGTAGCCCTCAAAGTGATACAGGCACTGATGACCCCGTACAAAAAAGGCCGATGCAGGTGGCGCCACCAATACCTCAAATTCAGATATGACCTATGTGACCACCATTTGCATAAAATTTGGTGATGATAGCTCCAGCCGTTTCTGAGATTGAAATTTTAATATGCTTTTTTGGACAGATGACAAAGTTCAACTTCCTGTAACTCGGCCAAAAATATCTGAACTAGAACCATTCGAACAAACTTGAGAGAGATTGTTCCAGGGATCATTTCTGTGAAATATTGGACAATTTGGCTGGAGAGTTTCGGAGAAGATTTTTAAAGCTTTTTTAGCTTTTTCCCTTTAAAATCTAAGAAAATGCATTTAGGAAAAATTAAACAAAATCCGATAGTTTTTCAGATGACTGATTATTTTTTAAAAATTTGGTGATGCTAGCTCCTGCCATTTTTTGAGATAGCTATGGTTAACGTACAGACGACGCACGACGCACGACGCCGTTCCGTCGCATAAGCTCACAGGTTCGCAAAAAAAGTGTTCACTATCATAAACAGAACTTAAATACTTCAAAATGTGCAACCTAGTGAAATCAACATGTCTGAAACTGTTACATTAGGCCATACAAAAAAATAAATATTTTTGGGTTGAAACTTACCAATAGGGAGCCATGTCGAGAAAGAAGTAATTATCTTCGACGAATACCCACGTATTGATATACTAACGGTAATTACATAATATACTTTAACAGGGGGGGGGGGATATTGATGTTTAACAACGATATTCATCCAACCGTTTTGCTTTAAAAGTGTTTCTTTCTGGTACACAATACACGGTCAATGGAAATACGAATATCTTTCCAGGTATATGTAAAAATGTTTGTTTTTCGTTGAGATTTAGCTAATTTGAAGAACCAGTTGATATTACATAGACAAGCGGATTCAGAGGCCCCCCTCCTCCCCCCCCCCCCCTTCAGCCGCCGCAACCTTTTTCCAAGGGTAACAAACCAAATTTTGCCCCCTGGACCACCCTCCCTTCTGGACCTGGGGACTTTTTTAAGGTTTTATCATTGAACCCTGGATCCGCCCCTGTGGAAGGTCAGAGGGAAGAAGGCCTAAAGGAAGACTGGTATATGCATCATGTTTCGGTATTAGGCGACATACATGCATAATATAGTACCTATACATATCAATATGTTGGACACACAAGCACGCGCATAAAACGTACACACAGTGTTAAGCTTTAAATATATATAAAATGGATACCGAATAACAGCAAATACAAATTTATTAAAGATAAAAATGAACAATTCAAATAATTAAGGAAGTTCACGGCAACCAGGAACAGATCGAATTTTAACGGGAACTATTTTTCGTCGTCTCTTGACCCTCCTTGAATTTTGTTGTTTGAGTTTGTCCCGCATTTCTTTGAGTCTCTTCTCTCTGTTTTCAACAGCCATGTCTTCTCTTTGTCTTATCTTCTCTTCTTTGTCGAACCGCGCTTTCATAAATTGTTCCATGGCCTTCTCTACATCACTGAGCCGACAGATGGTCTGAACACGGTGAATTCGCGTCTGTTCATGCATCTGTATTAAAAAATATATATATATTGATTTATTCCTATTTATTCATGTTTCATTTGCCATCAAAACGTCACTAAACCCTTCAAATACATGTCCATGACTTATCTATCCCAGTGAATATTAATAATATTATAAATACGATCATAATTACACTTTGACAAAATACACAACCACAAACACGCCCTCTCTCTCTCTCTCTCTCTCTCTCACACACACACACACACACACACACACACACACACACATATATATATATGATTTAAGGTTCAAGAGCAGCCCACCAATAAAAGGCAGGCCAAAAGATAAATTGAAAAGCCTATATTTCGATCATTACCGATTAAACTAATTAGGCTTAATCATTAAATACAATAAAGAGAAGGCAATATCCCGATCACCCACCTTCCTGCGCTGATCAGCCTGTTCCATTTTGGCGGCGAGTTCCTCCTGAGTGGCCTTCTTTTTTACGTTCTCCAGTCTAGAGAGGGGCCGCCCTGGCTTCTGAGGTTCACTATCATTATCAATGTCATCGGCTGCAATATCAAAAGCCAGTCCCCCGGCTGCTCTGGATACTGGGCGGTCCACAAGGAAAAGAGCTGCAGAAATATAAAAGAATATCGTCATCATAACAGTCAACAGTTTTCATGCTAAATGAACAAAGGGTATAAGTGCATTATATTTATAGTCCGTCCCACCAACCGTGACACTAAGTTTTTTCGTGATATCTTGAATAAGAATTAAAACATAACAAAGATTTTGGGTACGGAGTTACACTAGAACGCGACCTAATTTTCTTACCCAAAAAATGTTACATACCCGAGATGAATAGCCTGTAATGAACAAAAATCATAATCCAGGAGAAACTCAGCTGGCGTTTACGAGATTTTGTGCATGGTCAACTGACATGATTCTGCCTCGCACGCGCGTGACGTCGTAAGCGGTGTTCCATTTTGCAGGTGGGAGGTTCCCGCTGTTTGGCGATGTGGAGTGGACAAACATTAAACATGTGCACAACAGTACATCACTCTCATTAATTACATGTATGTAGCCCGTTCTATATGACTGTACATGAATTACACCCCTGCTCTCTCCCTTCGATAAGTTTGATACGTTGTTTCAGAGTCTGAGGAGATCCTTTTTAAGTTTGAAAAAAAACAGACGCTTAAATTAACAATAAAATTATTATTATATTATGATATATCGGCTAAAAACTGTCGTATTCGTCATAAAAAAACGCGGTTTTTACTGATAGTGCCCCCCCCCCCCCCCCAATTTAGATATTGATTAAAGGGTACTTATTACTATCCTTTTGAATGCTGATAAGCAGTGCCAGTGTTAATCACAATATATTAATAAAACGGCAAAAGCTTGTACACCGTGCATGTGTTCCCCCCCCCCCCCCCCCCCCCCCCCCAGGCACGTGTACCGGGCCCGCAGCACCAGCGAACCATTTACAATGTATCACCGGCGGCTCTCTGAGCTGGGGTCACGCAGTCCTTTCAATCCGATGTCAATTTCAAGCTCAGGCATTTTTTTTCGGTATGTTCGCCCATAAACACAATTCCTCAGTTATTTGAATACGTACATAACCTTTTCTGGCAAAGTTTAAATAAATGACTGTCGCAAGCACAGTATATGATTAACATGGTTCCCAGCCTGCCTTGCGTTGATTTTTGTACAATTTTCCTTGGAAATGGTTTTAAATTCTTGCGTTTAGGCCTAATCTGAATTTATTGGTAATCAAAGAAACATATATTCATAACCACGCACTTCCCCTTTTTTAAATGGGACACATATACAATGGTTATCCCCACATACCTATTTGTATACAGTATGTTATTTCTGAACATATGGTTTTATTTCTGCCTGAATTTAGTCTTAACCTGTGACGTGTGCCAGGACAAGGACAAATCTTTAGTATCTAAAATAATCTAAAGTGTCTGGGGTCATCCCAACCTTGAAATGGGATCGTCTATATTGCAAGGCAAGTACGCCTAAAGCGGTCAAAAGATAGGAGAATATGCCGGCCAGTTCATTTCAGGTAGGGGTGACAAGATGCCAGTGCTGCTTTCTCGGGGTCATGAAATACGTGGATTCGCATGGAGTATTAAAAAAAAATTTCGCAACTTTTTGTTTAAAGTATTGAAAGTGGTATTTTTTAACGAATGTAAACAGATTAGTACCAGCTGTGGCTAGAAAACTTGTATTCCAGAACTATACGCTGACGGGCTTCACAAACATGCGCCGGCCGAGGCTTTAGGGGTGGATATTTAATTGTGGGGCCCGTCAGCGTTCAGTTCTGGACTTTATATACATTTGTATATGCCAATGAGGTGATAACATGGTGCCCATGAGGTGTTCACATGTCACCCATGAGGTGATCATATGCCTTGTGCTTGGCTGCACTGATTGAACTCTTGACCTATATCTGGCTGCACTGAATGAACTCTTGATCTGTTGCCAAATATGAAACAGTTGGCAGTTTCTCAACCTATTTAAATATACAGACACAATCTTGGCCTGTTGGTAAATCTGTTTACACATACTGAAAGACTTTGGCTAAAATGCATCTTTTTCAAGCTGACATTTTCATAAACTTTTTATCAAAATATCTAGAATAATAAAAGATGCAGTCCTTTCATTGTTAAAGGTCCAATATTTCTGCCAAAATCATTCAAGTAAACTTGAACAAAGGCCACCTAAGAATAATTTTTTTTTGCCATGTTACAGAAGTTATAATTAAAACAATAATTTTGTAGAAGAATAGTTTTGTAGTCTTCAGTTTGATTTAGACATAATAATGGCCATAAGGCCAACAAAAGCTTTTCTGATATGATTGAAAGAACCATGTCCTAGGATAACTCTTTTGAAAAATTGAACGATTCAACTTGACAGTTTCATCATAAACATTTTAAGCTGAAAGAGGCTAATATTATGAGGTTTTTGCCCATAAAATACAGGTCAATGTAGGTGGCACCACAAAATCTGCAACTTCAAATATGAGTCATGTGACCAACATTTGCACAATACTTGGTGATGCTAGCTTCTGTCATTTCTGAGATTACTATGTCAGTATGCTTACTTGGTCAAATGACTGTTCAAATTCGTGTAACTCCACTAAAATTCATCAAATGCAAACCATTTGACCAAACTTGAGAGGGCTTGCTTCTGGAATCATTTCTGTAAACTATTGAACAAATTGGCTGGACCGTTTACAAGAAGAAGACTTTTTAAGGTTTTTTTCAGCTTTTCCTCTAAAAAATCTAAGTAAATGCAGACAGCCAAAAAATAAGCTGAATCCCACAACATTTAATATGTGACAGATTATTGAATAAAATCTGGGGATGGTAGCTCCTGCCATTCCTGAGAAATTATGGGTTAATATACAGATGACCAATGACCCCCATACAAATAAAGGCCGATGCAGGTGGCACCACCAATACCTAAATTTCATATATGACTCATGTGACCAACACTGGCATAAAATTTGATGATGATAGCTCCGGCCGTTTCTGAGACTGACATTTTAGTATGCTTTTTTAGACATATGACTAAGTTCAACTTCCTGTAACTGGTATAAAAGATTATTTCTGTGAAATATTGAACAATTTGGCTTGACCATTTCGGAGGAGAAGATTTTTAAAGGTTTTTTAGCCTTTTCTCTGTAAAATCTAAGAAAATGCAGTTTTTCAGATGGCTATTTTTTTGCATTAAATTTCATTATATTAGCTACATTCATTTTCAAAATAGTATGGGTTAACGTACAGACGACGGACGCCACCACACCATCGCATTAGTTCACAGGTTCACTAAAAATTACTACACAGATGCATACTGAATGCAAAATTATAATACAGATACATCTCACTGATGGCAAAATCTAGAATTAAGTTGAGTATGGATACCAATTATTTATAATCCATGTACAGCCTTCTATATATACCCCCAGAGAGCTGTATACCTGTGATTGTAGATTGCCTGGCATGAAGAATACCTAAAATCATAAATCTACATTTTTTTTAAAGCTTTTAAAAAACATTCTTGTCAATATTAACCATAGATAACCTGAAATCTAAATGTTTAGAGGCTTAATGTAACGGATGCTGATAAACAGGTGCCAGGCTAGATGTATCTGCTTCACACAGCTAACATATATGGTAAAATGACTCAATTCAATCTTTATAATTCAGCCAAAATTCATTCTTTGGAACTATAAAAGACAATTATTATAAGAATTATTCAGGGGAATAATCTTGTAAAATATTAAACAAATTGGCCTCAGTGGCAACAGTAAAAAAACGTTTTAACTGGTTTATAAATCATATGGGAAAATACACCAAAATGGCCAAGTTAAGCTTCCCATAACTCAGCCAAAATTCACTGAACCAAAACCATTTGAAAAACTTGAATTATCAACATCTAAGGATAATTAATGTGTGATTTAAGAATTTGGCCTAGTAGTTTTTTTAAGAAGAATTTTGTAGCCATTGAGCTAAAATGGGATGTTATGGCATATGACTAAATTCAGATTCCCATAACTCAGCCAAAAGTCATTGAACTGAGACCATTTGAACAAACTTCAGAAAGCAATACCCTAGGATCATTTCTATGCGATATTAAACTATTTGGCCTTATGGTTTCAGAGAAGAAGATTTTTTGTAGCCATCAGTATGATAAGGGCACTGATGATCCCCGTACAAAAAAGGCCGATGCAGGTAGCGCCACCAATACCTCAATTTCAGATATGACTCATGTGACCAACACTGGCATAAAATTTGGTGATGATAGCTCCAGCCGTTTCTGAGATTGTAATTGCAGTATGCTTTTTTGGACAGATGACCAAGTTCAACTTCCTGTAACTCGGCCAAAAATCACCGAACTTAAACCATTCGAACAAACTTGAGAAAGATTGTTCCAGGAATCATTTCATTGGACAATTTGGCTGAAAAGTTTCGGAGAAGAAAATTTTTAAAGCTTTTTTTTAAAGCATCTCACTGATGGCAACATCTAGAATTAAGTTGAGTATGGATACCAATTATTTATAATCCATGTACAGCCTTCTATATATACCCCCAGAGAGCTGTATACCTGTGATTGTAGATTGCCTGGCATGAAGAATACCTAAAATCATAAATCTACATTTTTTTTTAAAGCTTTTAAAAAACATTCTCGTCAATATTAACCATAGATAACCTGAAATCTAAATGTCTAGAGGCTTGATGTAACGGATGCTGATAAACAGGTGCCAGGCTAGATGTATCTGCTTCACACAGCTAACATATATGGTAAAATGACTCAATTCAATCTTTATAATTCAGCCAAAATTCATTCTTTGGAACTATAAAAGACAATTATTATAAGAATTATTCAGGGGAATAATCTTGTAAAATATTAAACAAATTGGCCTCAGTGGCAACAGTAAAAAACGTTTTACTGGTTTATAAATCATATGGGAAAATACACCAAAATGGCCAATTTAAGCTTCCCATAACTCAGCCCAAATTCACTGAACCAAAACCATTTGAAAAACTTGAATTATCAACATCTAAGGATAATTAATGTGTGATTTAAGAATTTGGCCTAGTAGTTTTTGAGAAGAAGATTTTTGTAGCCACTGAGCTAAAATGGGATGTTATGGCATATGACTAAATTCAGATTCCCATAACTCAGCCAAAAGTCACTGAACTGAGACCATTTGAACAAACTTCAGAAAGCAATACCCTAGGATCATTTCTGTGCGATATTAAACTATTTGGCCTTATGGTTTCAGAGAAGAAGATTTTTTGTAGCCATCAGTATGATAAGGGCACTGATGATCCCCGTACAAAAAAGGCCGATGCAGGTAGCGCCACCAATACCTCAATTTCAGATTTGACTCATGTGACCAATACTGGCATAAAATTTGGTGATGATAGCTCCAGCCGTTTCTGAGATTGTAATTGTAGTATGCTTTTTTGGACAGATGACCAAGTTCAACTTCCTGTAACTCGGCCAAAAAATCACCGAACTTAAACCATTCGAACAAACTTGAGAAAGATTGTTCCAGGAATCATTTCATTGGACAATTTGGCTGAAAAGTTTCGGAGAAGAAAATTTTTAAAGCTTTTTACCTAAAAAAACTAAGAAAATGCAGTTAGCCAAAAAATAAGCAAAATCCGATAGAGTTTTTTAGATGACTAATATTTTTCATAAAATTTTGTGATGCTAACTCTTGCCGTTTTCAAGATAGTATGGGTTAACATACAGACGACGGACCCCGGACGACAGACGACGGACACCGGAAGACGCCACACCATCGCATAAGCTCACAGGTTCGCTAAAAAAGATGAACAAAATTCAGAAATGTTCTTATTCAGGAAAACAAATGCGCACAAACTTTAGCAGGAACATTTGATCCCACACGGATGAAGTCTGTCCCTTGGTCTCTATTAAATATATATTTCACACCTTTCCACCAAGCAAGAGATCGGTCTTTTTCAAAAGTCGCCTTCTTTTTCTTGGCGATTTCAATGGCCCTCAAGGCTTTCCTTTTAAATATTCAGGGTTTCTACATGCATTCAGCTGATCAGACAGACTTCACATGCCGATTTTGTCACTTAATATATTTACACACATGATGTTTATCACTCGTGAACACAATGTAAATATTCATTTATTTGCATATATAAATATACCTCATGTGTCAAAATAATTGACTTTAAATATATAAAAGAATTACATGTAAATGAGGATAAATAAAAAAAGTCTGTTTATCATATACCGGTATATGTGTAATTTTTATAATTGTAATTAAATAAAAGTTTAATCCAACATAACAGAACAAATGTTCAAAAACATACTATGTATTCATATCACGACATGGCTCAGAGATACTTCGCATGAATTATAATATCTGTATGCATTTTGGAATTTCTTATCATTATGTTTCGTTGGTGACCAAACTATGAGATGTAGGAGAACGTTTAATTTGATACGCTGTTAATGGTTTAATAATGCAGCCTTACAGGGATAAAGCTTCCTCACCTTAACCTCACAGCCCAGATAATCTCAAAACCATTCTTTTTAAAATGAACATTATAATCTCATTTTCAGCATGACTTAAAAAAATAAAATAAATCATCAATAAATTTTAATTTGTTAAAACTTTTTATTTGACAAGTAAAACAAACGAGACCCTTTATAACTAAATAATTCTCTCTGAATTGAATTAACACTCCTGTTAATGTTTATGATGACCATTTATACATTTTTATCTTAAATACTGAACCACAATTTCCTTTTGCAAACTTCTGTATCTTCTGAATCTTTTAACCAAGTGACATGGCCTCCGTCATGGGTTTGCAGCCTCACTTTGACAATTACATTTTAAGAATATTTATGACGCTCAAAAACCAATCAGCATATGTTAAATATAGTTGTTTGAGCTCATGACCATTGACCTTATCACCATAAATTTGGGTTGAGATGTGGTAAAAATAAACAGTTATCTAAGATACTGATTAAATGAACTACTAATTTATTTTACAAGACGATTTTGGTTTCATTCTAGTTAATTTGGTATATGCCTCATTTCTCCGTTGCAGCTTATTTTCTGGTTCTGTTCTGTGAGTTTAAGAAAAAGATAACATTTTTTTAATGGGCGCTCTACTACAGAAGATACTACAGAAAGAAATGTTTTGATACAACCTAACAAATGAAAGTTTGTTTAAATAATCCATAATTCATGATTTTTATTACATATCGTCCCTCTCCTGATATATCAGTGATGTCAAGTGTTCAGCATAATAAATGATCAAACAAATCATGCTGACTAATTAAAATGGACTCTTGATTACTTTTGTTTCAACTAAAATTGCAATTATCAAAAATATTCCATAAAAAACAAAAAGTACAAAGCCAAATGGCCGCTTCATTTTAAATTTTGTAAATAACATGACAATCAAAGCCAGAGTGAGACTCCCGAGTACACTTGCCACCAACACAACCTGTATCAGCGAGTGACTGAGCTGAAATGACAGAAAACAAGGGTCAGTTAACATGCATCACAAAACAGCTCTGGTAGATCACCAATTGGTCACCTTAAAGGGCCTATTATGATATCTGACATATACATTAACTACAGACAATCAGTTGCACCTTTTACAAAAGAATAGGCCAGAAAAGCTGATCCCACTGTACACAGACTGCTCCTTATGTTTTACAACATGTTTATAACATGTGGGGTCCAAACACATTAAACAAGGACACCTGGTGGCAAGTCATATGAACCGGAGTTATGCAAAGGGTGTTTGGCAACTAGTGATCTTTCATCTTCTGCACATATACAATCAACCATCTCTGGTTTCATGGTTTTCTGTTGATCAAAATTACCTGGTTTTGTAAAAGCTTGTCGATAATCAAGCTCATACAGAGATTACAGAGACTTTATAAGAATTGTTCTGAATAGGAATTATCTTTAGTCTGTTAAAATGTATACAGGATAAGCCAGATTTCACATAAATTCTAAGGAAAAGGTAAGAAAATAGCTGTCTGTATACATCAACTGCTGAGAGAAGAATTTGAGTATTCAAGACTGAACAGTAACCCTATTACTTGAGTCTGAAATATGGACCTAAGTATTCGTGTGAGTGTGCATTTTGAGGTATCACAGTATTTGTTATTTTTAATATTTTTTTGTTTAACTAATTTAAAGTGCTTATAACAAATATAAATATGGTGTTCTTATATTTAAAAGTGAAACAGCACTTATTTATCATATTATTAAATTATTAAAAACTAAGTTATTTATTCAGTTTGATATGTTTAACATGAAGAGTCAATTCAGCCAGGGCAGAAAAACATGGACTAACCACGGTACTAAAGATATTCAATATTCATACTGTAACATAGTTTACCTTTATGATTCCATTTTGACTCCTCAAACCTCGAAGAGTGAAAGGAATTCCAATTCCAAGGAGAAGATCGGATTCTGATAAGGAACTTCATACTTTCTGTGTTAGCAACGGTAACAGTCATGCTGATATAGATACAATTGGAAAGGCAGCAAAGACTTAATTTTAACCCTGCTCCAAAAGTTCAATAACAATAATGATTAAATCAAGAGATGAAGTGTAGCTAAGCTGAGCCAAGGGAGCAGCCTGGAGTTAAACAAGTTACATGACACCGGTGAGAACTGCATCACTCACTGCACACTACTGTGCTGGGCTGGCTTGATGTAAACAATACTTGACATGGTGTCTGAATACTCTTTTTTTTTATCAATTCCTGTGAAATTCCAGTTTTAACAGATTTGATCCTTATGTGTATATGTGTGAAAATTACAT
Organism: Sipunculus nudus; assembly: GCA_026874595.1. Taxonomy (NCBI): domain Eukaryota; kingdom Metazoa; phylum Annelida; class Sipuncula; order Golfingiida; family Sipunculidae; genus Sipunculus; species Sipunculus nudus. The sequence continues at coordinate 54,411,216 of CM049312.1, forward strand.
AATCAATGTTTACAAGGAAAAAAATGTGCAATGGTCAAAGTTGGGGCAAAATTAAAGGTATTGATTTAACATATATGCTAATAACTTTAAACAAGGCCTACAGGCCTAATGCGAACCTGTGCATTGGGAAATACACCAGGTATAATGCTTCAATGCTAGACCATTACTTTTCATGTATATGAACTATGCAAGTGCTAAACATTTTGAATTAGAAACAATTACACAAACATCACTGCTGAAATTCTGGCATAGGTGCACACAACACTAAAAAGATTGTAGCTGGCACCACCAGTCTTGTATACAACGAAGCTATCAGAGATATATACATAAGCCCAATTTCAGACTGATATATCAAACCCCTCCTGAGAAAAACGTGTGCAAAAGTCATGGTAGGTGGCGACACCTGTCTTGTGAGCGAAAAAGCCATCATAGACAGGTCAAAATATTAGGCCAATACATCAAACTTACCTTGAGTATGATGCATGGGGCTGACCAGGCTTAAGTGAGAAAGGCTGTTGCCCCGAGTGAACTGTGACAAATTGCTTGCTCAGACTACTGCACTGAGTGAACTCAATGACCTGCACCTGGCTAGACTGAGTGAACTTTTGACCTGTACCTGGCTGCACTGAGTGAACTCTTGACCTGTTGCATAATCTGACACAGTTGGCAGTCTGCCAAAGCTATAAATAGAATGCAGCTACTGCACTGAGTAAACTCCTGACCCATACCTGGCTGCACTGAGTGAACTCTTGACCTGTTGCCTAATCTGATACAGTTGGCAGTCTGCCAAAGCTATAAATAGATCCAGACTGACCTCTAGCCTGTAGCCAAATCTGAAATAGTAGCCACACCATTGCATAAGCTCATGCAGGGGCCCTGCCCTGAGGGGCTTGACACCCATGAAGTGATCACATGGTGCCCATGAGGGGTTCACATGTCACCCATGAGGTGATCACATGCCATGTGCTTGGCTGCACTGATTGAACTCTTGGCCTATATCTGGCTGCACTGAATGAACTCTTGATCTGTTCCCAAATCTGAAACAGTTGGCAGTTTCTCATCCTATTTAAAGATACAGATTCAATCTTGGCCTGTTGGTATATCTGTTTACACATACTGAAAGACTTTGGTTAAAATTTCTTTTTTCAAGCCGACATATTCATAAACTTTTTATCAAAATATCTAGAATAATAAAAGATGCAGTACTTTCATTGTTAAAGGTTTAAAAGTTCTGCCAAAAATCATTCTATTAAACTTGAACAAAGGCCACCTAAGAATAATTTTTGTGCAATGTTACAGAAGATATAATTGAAATAATAATTTTGTAGAAGAACACTATTGCAGTCCTCAGTTTGAAAAAGACATAATAATGGCCATAAGACAAACTTTAGCTTTTCACAACTCAACCGAAAATCAACAAACTCAGTATATTCTGATATGATTGAAAGCACCATGTCCTAGGATAATTCTTTTGAAAAATTGAACAATTCAACTTGACAGTTAAGCTGAAAAAGGATAAAATTATGAGTTTTTTTGCCCATAAAAAACAGGTCAATGTAGGTGGCACCACTAAATCTACAACTTCGTATATGAGTCATGTGACCAACATTTGCAAAATACCTGGTAATGCTAGCTTCTGTCATTTCTGAGAGTAATATGTCAGTATGCTTACTTGGCCGAATGACTGTTCAAATTTGTGTAACTCCACTAAAATTCATCAAATGCAAACCATTTGAACAAACTTGAGAGGGCTTGCCTCTGGGATCATTTATGTAAAATATTTAAAAATTTGGCTGGACCGTCTACAAGAAGACGACTTTTAAAATATTGTCAGCTTTTTCCTTATAAAATCTAAGTAAATGCAGATAGCAAAAAAATAAGCTGAATCCCACAAAATTTGATATGTGACAGATTATTGCATAAAATCTGGGAATGGTAGCTCCTGCTATTCCTGAGAAATTATGGATTAATGTACAGATTACCAATGACCCCCGTATAAAAATAGGTCAATTCAGGTGGTGCCACCAATACCTGAATTTCATATATGACTCATGTGACCAACACTGGCAAAAAATTTGGTGATGATAGCTCTGGCTGTTTCTGAGACTGTCATTTTAGTATGCTTTTTTGGACAGATGACTAAGTTCAACTTCCTGAACAAAATTGAGGGAGATGGTATAAAAGATTATTTCTGTGAAATATTGAACAATTTGGCTTGAGTGTTTCGGAAGAGAAGATTTTTAAAGTTTTTTTTTTACCTTTTTCTCTATAAAATTTAAGAAAATTTTCAGATGGCTAATTTTTTGCATTTAATTTCATGATGCTAGCTCCAATCATTTTCAAAATAGTATGGGTAAACGTACAGAAGACAAACGCCGCCACACCATCGCATTAGTTCACAGGTTCACTAAAAATTAATACAGATGCATATTGAATGCAAAATTGTAATACAGATACATCTCACTGATGGCAAAATCTTGAATTAATTTGACTATGGATACCAATTATTTATAATCCATGTACAGCCGTCTTTATATACCCAAAGAGAGCTGTATAGCTGTGATTGTAAACATTGCCTGGCATGAGGAATATCTAAAAATCATAAATCTACATTTTTTAAAAGCTTTTAAAAAACATTCTTGTCAATATTAACCATAGATAACCTGAAATCTAAATGTCTAGAGGCATGATGTAATAAATGCTGATAAACTGGTGCCAGTCTAGATGTATCTAGATGTACAGCAGTACCTGCCGTGAGGGGACACCTATGGGACAGAGCCAAAGTGTCTCTACATTGCAGGTGTCCCTTCGTGAGAGGTAGGGACAGTTGGGGGGGAGGGCCAGTTTGGGGGGGGGGGGGAGTAGGTAATAAATAAAACACATGAAACATATTTACACATTTTCTACAATAATATTTACACAATTACATATACATGTACACAAATTTCATTTAATTGTACAGAAATCAACAATCGCACTGATCCCATAGGTACAGAAAATAAGTATTTCTGAACAACAAATGAAAACGTTTTATACACATGAAACATATTTACACTCTCTTGCTGCCATCTGTGGTGATCTGAGTATATGTTGAGTATAAGGTGGTGTCGCCACCTAGTGGATATGGTTGTAAAAAGATTTCTTTGGAGTCTTTACGGTTGTAGGGAGGAAAAGGGAACAGCGGAATAATGGCGTTCTTGAGAGTGAACGTGGAAAGTTTCTGTGAAATCCAATAAAGGATCTTGGACTATACTAGTGTTGTTATTACCTACAAAATACCACAGTTTGGCGACGGGGAAAACCAGCTTTACGTGCAAAAAGTAAGTGACATTCGCTATGGCTTCATTAGATTTTGGTACGCCTCAACCGTTTCTGTCTTCGCCGGGACCGCCAGCTGTTCCATGGCCGCATTGGCGCCTATATTTGAGAACTATATGGTGGCCGCTGAACTAACACATAAACCACCAGCCCGTCAGAGGGCCATTCTACTACATTCTCTCGGTACAGAAGGCCAAAGAATATTTTATTCTCTTCCGGAGGAATCAGGGTCCGCTTCAGTATATGACAAAGCAATGCTTGCTTTAGAAAGACATTTCAGCCCCGCTGTGAATGTTGTTGCAGAACGCTACCATTTCAGACAGAGAAGCCAGCTTGCCGGCGAGACGATAGATGATTACGTCACAGCACTGCGTGAACTTGCTAGCACGTGTGACTTTGAAGCTATGCAAGATGATATGATCCGTGATCAGATCGTGGATAGAACTAATTCAGAACGTTTGAGAGAACGCTTGTTGATGGAACCAGAGCTTACATTACAACGTGCTATGGACATAGCTCGCCGCATTGAAACAGCAGTTAAAGAAGCCGCGTTTATGAAAGAAGCCAAGTCAGAGTCACAGCCTCAAAGAACTGTTTATAAAGTACGTTCATATCGACGGCCTGTCAACGCGCCTACAGGTGAATGTGCTAGTGACAACACTGCTATACATAAGCAGGCATCAAGTCACAATGCTACTGCTACTACTGCTAGTACTGGACTTCTGAGATGTTTTCGTTGTGGCTCGACCAGTCATTTAGCAAACAGTACCACCTGTCCAGCCAGAAATAAGAAATGTGCTGCATGTGGTAAGGTTGGACATTTTGCACGTCAATGCAGGAGTAAACCAACTGCTACCAGTATCAGTGTGACACCCCAGTCTGAAAGTACCCCGAGTCAAGTGAGACAGTTAGAATTAGCCACAGAATTGTCAGAACCTGAGCGTCCATTTGCAGTTCTTGGAGTTTCCAGTACATCGCCACTAAAGCCGATCAAGCAGGATGTCAGCTGTACAGTTACAGTCAACAGTATCCCAGTTACCGTGACAGTTGATTCAGCAGCAGATGCTTCATTCATGAATCTGGAACTTTTTGATAAATATTTCCTGAGGGACAGTTTACTGCCCAGTGCCGAACCTTTCACTTCCTATACAGATGACGTTGTGAACATTATAGGTGTATTTAAAGCTATGGTACATTATAAAGATAAATCAGTGGTTGCCAACTGGTATGTGGTGGAAAATCAAAAAACCTTGTTAGGTAAAGACCTCATGCAAGGACTTGGTGTGAATATACATGGTGAAAGCTTGACTTGTTGTCATCTTGCATGTACCAATGATGCTCATGTTTGTTGCAATGATCATGTTGATTCCATGTCTCTTGATAACCCTTCCTTACATACCCCTACATGCCAAATTCCTTCCGAATTTCCAGATTTGTTTAATGATGAGTTGGGTCTTATCAAAGGGTTTAAGCACAGAATAAAGTTAAAACCTGGGGCACAACCTGTACAGCAGAAAGTAAGACCTGTACCGTTTGCTGCTAGAGAACAGTTGTCATTAGAGCTTAAGAGATTAGAGAACAGTGGTGTTATTGAGAGAGTTGATGCGTCAGAGTGGGTATCCCCAATAGTAGTCGCATGGAAAAAAGATGGTTCAATACGGGTGTGCACAGACCTCGGACGCCTAAATGATTCAATTATAGTAGAGAGACACCCAATACCAAACATTGAGGATTTGTTAAGTGAACTACATGGATCAACTGTACTCTCAAAGTTAGATTTAAAGTCAGCATATCATCAGCTTGAGTTAACAGAGGACTGTAGAGACCTTACTACCTTTATCACACCAGATGGTATGTTCCGTTACAAACGAGTATGCTTCGGTTTGGCATCAGCGCCTGCCTGTTTTCAGAAACTCATGTCGGCCGTGTTACAGGGCCTGCCAGGAGTTCAATGTTTCATTGATGATGTTATTGTTGCAGGTACAACTAAGAAAGAGCATGATTTACGATTGAAACTTGTTCTTGAAAAGTTCAGAGCTACTGGCATCAAACTGAATGCTAAATGTGAATTTGGCCAGTCCCAGATCAAAGTGTTAGGTCACATGGTTGATAGCCAAGGTCTACATACCATTCCAGATTTGGTGAAAGGTATAGTGGAAGCTCAAATTCCTCAGACAGCAGACCAGATCAAATCTTTTCTTGGTTTATGTGGTTACTATGCTAAATTCATTCCAAATTATGCCACCATGGTTCAGCCTATCAGAGATGTTCAAATGGGCAAGACTTTTCAGTGGTCAGCCGCCGCAGATACTGCATTTACCAATATTAAGCATGCTATTGTGAATAGCAAAGTGCTTGCATTGTTTGACCCTTCATTGTCTACTATTGTAACATGTGACGCTTCTCAGTCAGGTATTGGTGCTTTGATGACTCAGCTTAAAGAGGGGAAAAGAGTTACTCTGTTGGTGAGTTAGAAGCTTTAGCATGTGTTTGGTCTATTGAGAAGTGGCACAAATATCTGTGGGGTAGGAGGTTTACTTTGAGAACCGACCACAAGGCATTAGTTTCACTTTTGTCAACTACAGGAACAGGTCGCAGACCTATGAGAATTGCCAGGTGGAATGCAAGATTACTTTATTATGACTATACAGTGGAGTACAGACCAGGGGAGCAAAATTTAGTTGCAGATGCACTTAGTAGATTACCTCAGAACTGTGTACATACATCAGAAAATACTGCCTGTGATGACTATGATATTGTCAGAGTGTGTCAAGTGGCTTTACAGGGAACTTGTATTACATGTCAGCAGATTACAGATGATACAAATAAAGATAATGTGTGCAAAAAAGTCATGGAATATGTACAGAAAGGATGGCCAGTCAAAATGAGCCATGTAGAATCAGATGTTCAACCATATTTTAAGTTGCGAGAGGAATTGTCTATACATCAAGGAGTGTTTTACAGAAGTGACAGAGTCATTGCTCCTGCTTCACTTAGAAAGCATTTGATTGTCAAAGCCCATGATAGCCATCAGGGCATAGCTAAAACTAAGAACAGGTTGAGACAATTGTATTGGTGGCCAAGAATGGATGTGGAGGTCCAGGAAGCAATAAAGAATTGTGCAGTGTGTCAATTACATGATAATACTGTGTGTACAAGAACAGGACCTATGCAAATTGTACCCTTACCTTCAGGTAGTTGGGAGAAACTAGGAATTGACATAGTGGGTCCATATTCATGTTTTCAGGACAGATATGCTATTACTCTTGTGGACTATTACAGTAAGTGGCCAGAAGTAATGTTTACTTCTAATCTTACTACAGAACTGGTCATTGAATTTCTTACATCAGTGTTTAGTAGGGAAGGTTTTCCTAAAGAGATTGTGACTGATCATGGTCCGCAATTCGATTCAGCTGATTTTGACAAATTTTTAAAAGAAAGAAATATAAAACATGTGTGCTCTGCTATCTACCATCCACAAGGTAACAGTGAGGTAGAAAGGTTCAACAAGGTACTAAGTAAATGTGTATTAACAGCCAGAATTGAGAAACAAAATGTGTCTAAATCGGTGAGAGAATTTTTAGCCATATACAGATGCACCCCTCATCTGACTACAGCTTTATCATCTAGCATTGTATTGCATGGAAGGCATATGAGGACCAAACTAGATATTGTAGGAGTTACTACAGAACCTACCTTTTCAGGGGATAAGGACATGCGAGAGAGAGTTAAACATAAGCAAATTAAGAGCAAGAAGGACTTTGATGATAGGAAAAGAGTGAGAACTACTGTATTTTTACCTGGACAGTGGGTTAGAGTGAAGAAACCTAGACGTGTGTTAAAGGGAGAAAGTAAGTTTACAAAACCCTTGAGAGTTAGGGCTAGAGTAGGTCCCAACACGTATGTGTTGGAAGATGGTAAACCATGGAATATAGAGAGGTTGGTGAGTTTTAATGGATCAGTTTCTCAAGAGAACGAAAGTGATACTGGTATTATGGATGTAGAATCTTTTACAGAAGGGCAGCCAGAACAACCTCGTAGAAATGTAAGAGACCGCAGACCTCCCAGATGGTTGCAAGATTTTGTTACTGAGTAGAATGATTATTGTGAATGTAGATGTACGGAATATTTTTACAGGGGGGAGAATGTGGTGATCTGAGTATATGTTGAGTATAAGGTGGTGTCGCCACCTAGTAGATATGGTTGTAAAAAGATTTCTTGGGAGTCTTTACGGTTGTAGGGAGGAAAAGGGAACAGCGGAATAATGGCGTTCTTGAGAGCGAACGTGGAAAGTTTCTGTGAAATCCAATAAAGGATCTTGGACTATACTAGTGTTGGTATTACCTACAAAATGCCACACCATCGTAGATCGTGATCGGTAATCGTATTGAACTTGATTCGTGTAGGTCGTAGTGAGAATGTGATCATTTGCAGAAATCGACGGAGATGAATAGGCAAAATTAACCCTTGATCTGGTCCCTTGGCCTGTCAAGCAAAGATTTCGTCACAGTTTATCTTGCTTGGTTATGCCTATGTTGCTGTATACAATTATCAAAGACCGCTTATTCTTTGACGACGTAATTATGAAGCCTTTGAAGAGCGTGTTTATCATGTTATGAATACAAACCGTTAATTATTGCTTACCTGAAGACACTCAGCTAATTAACGATCACTCAGTTTATTACGCATCCATGCATTGCTTACATGAATTTTAATCAATTTTAAAGAAGTTTACGCTCCACTAAATGCGTGGTACAATGACTAATATTTAAAATTTAAATGTGAAATCGGGACCCTGGACATGCCAGTTTGGTTAACATTTTGACCGGCAGGCGCCGCCACTGATATGAATGATCATGTGTCAGTTAGATCGTTTTCATGTTTAATTGAAAGATATATATATTTAAATATACGTAGGAAAATTTTAGATCATGTTTCATTCGTTATATATGATACCACTTATAAATGGGTAGTATGAATGCATGGTGAGTCGTTGTATTTCCACTCGACTGATACGATCGCTATTTAAATAAGTATTAGGCGGCTTTCGACTGACATGCAATCACGTGAATCTGGACGTTGCGGACAGCGGCGTTAGAATTATTTTTATTCAGCAAAATGTGATGGTTTTCATGTTAAATATTGGTCATCGTATCGGGTCATAGCGGGCGGCTATCTACGAATTAATTAATCTACGAATACATCTACATTGAAGTGCCACGGACTGCCCGCCCGTGTTGTCAGCTGTGCTTGTTTATCGCACCTGCCGAGGCTTTACTCGCGGTCTCAAAGACCGAATGTTGTCGCTGATCAGTTCACAAACTTAACGCGTAGTCAAACATACTTGGTTGATATTACACCATCAAAGGATTAATCTAAGCTAATTACTCATGAATCCAGGGTGCAAGCAGCACTCGCACGACGGTCCACATTTCAATACATCAATTGTGCGCGCTGATCCGTGGATGACCCAGTAAGCGCACTGAAAACAATCTCCATGAGTGAGTGTCCGTCCAGATTCTAACTCAGGTGTCCGCTCATGACGGGGTTTGCAACCAAATATGACTGTCCCTGTCCGCGTTCAGCAGGTGTCCGCTCAAGACAGGTAAGTTTTAAAGGAAAAGGGTCGGGACATTGGCTTAGTGTCCATACAATGAAGGTGTCTGCTCGTCATGGTGTCCCCTTACGGCGGGTACTGGTGTATCTGTGTATCTGCTTCACACAGCTAACATATATGGTAAAATGACTCAATTGAACCTTAATAATTCAGCCAAAATTCATTCTTTGGAACCATAAAAGACAATTATTATAAGAATTATTCAGGGGATTATTCTTGTAAATATTAAACAAATTGGCCTCAGTAGGTTCAGTCAAAAACAATTTTACAGGTTTATAACTCATATGGGAAAATACAGCAAAATGGCTAAGTTAAGCTTCCCATAACTCAGCCAAAAATCACTGAACCAAAACCATTTGAACAAACTTGAATTATCAACATCTAAGGATAATTAATGTGTGAGATTTAAGAATTTGGCCCAGTGGTTTTTGAGGAGAAGATCTTTGTAGCCACTGAGCTAAAATGGGCTGTTACAGCATATGACTAAATTCAGCTTCCCATAACTCAGCCAAAAGTCACTGAACTGAGACCATTTGAACAAATTTCAGAAAGCACTACCCTAGGATCATTTCTGTGCGTTTTAAACTATTTGGCCATATGGTTTCAGAGAAGAAGTTTCTTGTAGCCTTCAGTATGATACGGGCACTGATGACCCCCGTACAAAAAAGGTCGATGCAGGTGGCGCCACCAATACCTCAATTTCAGATATGTCATATGTGAACAACATTGGCATAAAATTTGGTGATGATAGCTCCAGCCGTTTCTGAGATTGCAATTTTAGTATGCTTTTATGGACAGATGACTAAGTTCAACTTCCTGTAACTCGGCCAAAAATCACAGAACCTAAACCATTCGAACAAACTTGAGAAAGATTATTCCAGGAATCATTTCTGTGAAATATTGGACAATTTGGCTGAACAATTTCAGAGAAGAAGATTTTTAAAGCTTTTTTAGCTTTTTCCCTATAAAATCTAAGAAATGCAGTTAGCAAAAAAATAAGCAAAATCCGATATAGTATTTTAGATCACTAATTTTTTTAATAAAATTTTGTGATGCCACCTCTTGCCATTTTCAAGATAGTATGGGTTAACGTACAGACGACGGACGACGGACGACGCCACACCATCGCATAAGCTCACAGGTTCGCTAACAAGGGACCCATGGGTCACGGCGCTCAGCTGTTATATATGATAAAAAAATATGATTTAGAAATGAGGCACATGCTGGTTTTGTGTGGTAATAAATATAAACTGTATTATGAGTTGTTGGTGTTAAGCTTATGTACGATTTTGATAGTATCTTTGGAGACAGGGAAGAGGATTGATTTCATTTATTTTATTAACAAATGAAGTGCTATTGTCACACAGATTTTGACTTGTCCATATAACTTATAAGCAGAACATATGATAAAAGAGTTTAACTATTTATTAAAAATAATTACAAATATTGTCCCAAATATAATTTTTATTATAAATAATAAGAGAATCGTATGATTTTTTAAAATAAAATATAACTAAAATGATTATTAAAATAATATTAAAGAATGCATTCATGAATACATTTTGAAAGAATTTGCACTGGTATTCATATACTTTCATTTTTACCTGAATTCTCATTCTTATGCAAGAAATTTTATAATGGAGTACAAATTCATATTTGTATTCAAATACATTTGCAAAGTATTCGTACCATGTCTGGTATTTATTCAGTTTTCACCAAACAATGATGTTGAGATTCCAGAATATAAAAAATCACACATTTAAATAATGATCATAAGTACCTGGTTTTATGGCTTTTATTTATATTTAAAAAAAAATTAATGTAATATATTCATTTTGGACTAATTTCACATCAATGTACACAATAGACACAGTAGGAATTTAGATTAATATTATCAACTGCATTCATGAATACATTTTGAAAGTATCTGCACTGGTATTCAAATACTTTCATTTTTATCTGAATTCCCATTCTTATGCAAGAAATTTTTTAATGAAGTACATATTCATATTCATATTCAAATACATTTGCAAAGCTTTCGCACACTAGTATTTATTCAGTTTTAGCCAAACAATGATGATGAGAATCCAGAATATTTAAAAATCTTAAAATTTAAATAATGATCATAAGTACCTGGTTTTATGGCTTTTATTTAAAATTAAAAAAAAATAAATGTAATATATTCACTTTGGATTACTTTCACATCAATGTACACACTAGACACAGTAGGAATCTAGATTAATACTATCAACTGCATAGATCTTTGTCTATCATTAATTTCCTTCATATGATCCCTAATGATTAGTAATGAATAATATGATTTATTTTTTTTTTATCATTAAAATTGAACTAAAAATACCATAGGTGACTGCATGGTGTTATTTTGAATATGTGACATTCTATCCATCGATACAAGATTCTTATATCATCAGTAACTGCAAGTTAATTTCCTGTTATTATCAACTAACAAATTCCTTTTCTATTTTTCTTTAATTTGTTATTGAAAACCAATAAAAATTTATTAATTTATTGTTTATTGTTATGTTGTTGGTTAAAACTACTAGATGTTTGGGTTGGACAACGGGATCAATTGTGGCTGGCCTTTAGCTGCCTGGCTGCCCCAGTGTATGTCTCGCCTCAAGCGTGCAAAATTTGCTGAAAGGTCAACAAGGTCAACATACAGGTGACTCAAGAGGGGCTGGGGAGAGCCAAGGTCTGACATGGTCTCATAAAAACATTAATAAAAGCTACAATTTTTGGCCATTTTTTTTAAGCTTTCTGAACTAAAAAGCTAAAATCCTTATGTGTGCATGATATGAAAATTATATCAACAGTACTCACAGGAAACAAATGTGTCTTGGTCAAAGTTGGGCAAAATTTAAGGTACTAATTTTATATTTATACTAATAACTTATAAAATTTGAAAAATTCAGAACTAATTTGGGGTATTCAATTGAATCTTGATTAAATAATGTTACATCCCTGACAAAAAATCTCTAGCTTCAGCAATCCTCTTGTTAAGGGAGTAAATATATTTCTTGATTTTTTACAAAGTGCATTATGTTTGGGCCCATAACTTAAAACAATTACGCAATACTGACATCATTTCTGGCATATGTGCATAGAGAATGTATAGAAAAATATGTGTATTATATATGATTAAAGTCAGATCAGTGGTTTTGATATTAGGCAGTCTTGAAGTGTAACAATGGGTTTTTAATGGAAAAATGAAGTTTTTCATTAATATCTCGAAGGTATTAAGTCCTAGTGATCAAATTCTTGGCATGGTAGGGGATTCTGGAGACATCTAATTGAATGCCAAATTTTAGGAACTGAGAGCTGAAGCTGGGGAGCTGAGCTCTAGCAAACTGCATAACACTGGCTTGATGTAAACAATATGTTACATGGTGCTTGTAAATTTCAATAAAATGTACAGTTTTTGATCAACTGGTTTCAAATTTTTGGTGTTAACAGACAAAATGATAACAAAAACATGCTGTGAACATTAAATCCACAGTACCTACAGGAAAAAAACGTGCCATGGTCAAAGTTGGGCAAAATTTAAGGTACCAATTTTTTATTTTTGTTAATATTTTAAAAATTTTTTTAAAATTTGATCTAATTTTGGGTATACGAGTTAATTTTGATTAATTAAAGTTATATTACTGTGAAAAAAGTCCATAGCTTTAAGATGTTTTGTGTTAAGTGATCAAATATCTTTCCTGATTTTTTACAAAATGCATTATGTTTTGGCCCATAACTGTTTTAAATTATATAAAACATACCTAATTTCTTGCATGTATATAGGAACTTTATAGAGGAATATTTATGGTGAATATGAGGAAAAACAGATGAGTGGTTTTGATATTAGGCAGTCCTGAAGTGTGAAAATAGGTTTTTAATAAAAAATTGAGGGTTTTCCTTAATTCTCAAAGGAACAAAGTCGCAAAGACCCAGTTTTTGGCTTGGTAGGAGATCTTGGGGACATCTAACATTATGCCGAATTTTGGATTCCTAGGTCTTACGGTTTCAAAACGTGCCACATCTACGGACGGACGGACGGACGACGGACAATTGACCACGACTATAGCTCAGGTGACTTATAGTCAGCTGAGCTAAAAATTACATATTTCTTATCTAATTTCTGGCATACATTTAAATGTTCATTCAATAAAGTTACATGCTTGAAAAGGTCTCTCTAGCTTTACCAGTTATCATGTAAAGTTGGTAAATATCTTTCCTGATATTTTGACAATAAACATGTTCAGGTTCATAACTTCTAAAAATAAAGCGATATAGACCTAATTTCTGGTATGTACACTGGAAACATGCAGAAGAATAGAACAAAATAACACCAGTGGTTTTGATATTAGTCAGTCCTGAAGTGTAACAATATTAATTATTAGAGAATAGAGGATTTTCCTTACTTTCTCAATTTAACAAAGTCACAGTGACCCAGTTTTCGGTTTGTTTGGAGAACTTAGGAATATCTAACTGTATGTTGAAATCTTATTGGTAGGTCCAACAGTTACAAAACTTGCCCTGTTAATGGACCATAACTATAGCTCAGATGACTTACAGTCAGAAGAGCTAAAAACATGATATCTTCTGTAACAGCAATCTTTTACATACATGGGGCCTCTTATTCATGAAGGTTTTATTTTTGCAATAATTTCCCCATTCGCAAATATCATGAATTTGAAACTCTTGTGAACAAAAAGGCAACCACAGAAATTAATCCTGACATTTACACATAGACCTGATTGATCATGTGACATCATTTTAAAGGATACTGAAGAGAGGACCTCCGTAGCAGGCAGAGACTCCTATTCTAGGGTACCCCTGCTGGGCCATTGCAACATTAGCAACCATATCTAAAAATATAAAACACTGGTGTAAGGCACTATATATTGGTAGGAACATATGGAGGCTGAAATAATAGTAGCAAATACTCCAACGTATCTTTGAACCATCTATGTATAAATGCATCTACAAACTCTATATCATTAAAGTCTACTTTATTGGTGTAATCAACTCATGAACAGCAGTCCCAAGGTGTGTACTTGTATAAAAGTTATCTTTAAATATTAAAATTATTCTGAATGTAAAAAAATTCTCATATTGTCAAAGGTAATGTATTGCATATACTCTATATATTCCAAACCATTATCAACAGTTAACATCTTTAACTCTATTTCCAGTAAAGATGGAACGATCCTGAATGCTTTTTGTATTATCTGGCATAACCAACATTAAATACCTCCAATACTGTTACCCCAGGCAAGCAGGGTCAATCCCAACACAGCATTACTAATGTTGAACACAATACCAAATGTCTGGGAAAACAAGAACACAAGGAATATCATCAGTAAACATATATGCAGTCAAAATTAAAATAAACGCCCACCATTGGAAGCTCAATAAAGTGGTCATATTTGTAAGGTGGTAATCTATAATGAAGAGTAAACAAGAGCACTGTAAACGACCCAATTTCAGGTTTCCATAAGAAACTTTCAAGGACCTCTTAGAAGTTGAAGTTAGAAGGTGCTAGGTATATCAGTTATGATTTATGTCTTGTTAACAGACAGCCAGCCAGACAGCTGGACACTCAGATTTACGATGGACATAGGGTGATCGCTATAGCTCAGTAGAACTGAAAGTCAGCTGAGCTAAAAAATAGTATTACCATTTTTAAGTGAACCTAGGTATCTGGAGACTTGCCTTACCTGTAGAATATTGACTATTTCTGTGGATATTGCCTGTATCCAAAGAATGCCCACAATGAAGCCTACATATGCAAACACCTGAAAAACCAAGTATCATTTATACGGTAGAGGTACAAAGATAAATCTGTAACTATAACATTGATGGTATTATCATTAAACCTTCATGCTGCATGACTTTATCCTGTTAACCTTTGACACACTGACCGCCAACTACAGACTTAAAGATTTCCTGACTAATGTTAAGCATTTCAAGAGATTTTGTCTTTTATTACGATTCCATCAAAAGGATGGTTAACTATGGTTCTGAGCTGAGAAAAGTAATTTCAGAAAGAGTATAGAAAATAAAACATATATGTAAACATCTGTGATTTTGCTAATTTGAAAACCACAGGATGTCTTGAATGGATGAAACATTATGATCTAAAAAAAGATAAAGCTTCTTTATTAAAGCAAGGTAAAAATGGTCTAATTTAAAATGAGATGGATATATTCTTATGTAAAAGAGATAAAAATTTTATTACCTTAGGCAGATGCAGAGATGAGGGAGATGAAAATGTTCTTATCTACAGGTGCTTAAAAGTATCTTAATATATATGGAAGATGAAAACCTGAAAGACGCTTATCCATTGTGTGATAAAATCTTCTTTATCCATGGGTGATGGAAAGTCCCTTATCTATGGGGGAGGGTTGGCAAATATTAGCAGGATGGCTTTAATCATAGGGTATAACAGGGGGCTTGACAGCTGTGTGGTAAAATGCTCTGCTCCCTCAACCGATGACCCAGGTTCGATCCCCAGTGTGTCTATGAGAGTGGGTTGTAGTTGCCCGTCCAAGGCCAGTGATAAAATTTCTCCGAGTTCTCTGGTTTCCCCTACCCCTACAGACTTCCAAATGCCACCTGAGCATGATGTAAACTTCTTTATCCAAGGATGACGAAAACTTTCTTATCTAGGGTTGATGGAAATTTCCTTATCTTTGTGTGAGGTAACTTCCATTTCTGTGCATGATGGAAACTTTCTTATCCAAGGATGATGAAAATTTCCTTATCTAATGTTGATGGAAATTTCATTATTTATGCATGAAGGAAACTTCTTTATCTAAGTATGAAGGAAAAGTCCTTATCTATGGGTGAAGAAAAATCCTTATCTAAGGGTGATGGAAACTTTCTTATCTTAGGGTGATGGAATCTTCCTTATCAAAGGGTGATGAAAACTTACTTATTTTAGGGTAATGGAAACTTTCTTAATTAAGGGGATGAAAACTTCCTAATCTAGGAGTGATGAAACCTTCCTTATCCCAGGGTGATGAAACCTACCTTATCTTAGAGTGATGGAACCTTCCTTATCTTAGGGTGATGGAAACTTCCTTATCTTATAATTAGGGTGATGGAATCTTCCTTATCTTAGGGTGATGGAAACTTTCTTATTTTATGGTGAAGGAAACTTCCTTATCTAGGGGTGATGTAAACTTCCTTATTTAGGGGAGATGAAATCTTCCTTATCTGGGGGTCAGGAAAACTTCCTGATTTGGGGGGTATTGAAACCTTTCTTATTAATGCAAATGGAAACTTTTTCTATTAAAGGAAGTAATATGTATATTTTTTAGAACATTTTAACTTCCATGGATGATTGTGAAAATGTGTCAGCTCAGCCATTGAAGAAAAATGTTAGTCATTAGACAAGCTAGGATGATTTACCCAGTGATACACAGGTGGCTCTTCAAACTTGGAGGTAAAGAAAACTATGATGAAGAATGTTACACCGATGATGATCATCAATGCCCACACAGGAAACACTCCACCCAGTCTAGTCAGGGCAGCTGGAATAAGAGAGAGACAAGATTAGTAAATTGAGAATTCCTTCTTAACTGAGTTTTTAGTATTTGAAAGTAGATCAACTTATTTCCTATCTAATATAATTTCTGAATTACTCTTATGTCATATATGAAATGAAGATCAGTATCATACATTAAAATGAGCCATAACATCAGAGATCAGCCACATCAAAAGTCATTCGGTCTCAATATGAAGAATGGTATGTAAAGTACAATAATGTCAGCTCTAATATATAAAGTGTATGATTTAAATGGTAAGACTTGTTGGGTGTGGTTGTGAGTACCCTTTAAGAGCTCTGTGATTCATTGACCATTTTCTCTATTTAATGGCTGATGTTTGATGCATATTCAGTTTTATCTATTTATTGACAGCTTTGTGATGTAGTTCAAACCAGCTCTATTTATTTCCAACTGTGTGTTGTAGTGCCAGGCTGCTCTGTTTATAGCCAGCTGTGTGATGTAGTGCAGGCTGATGTGTTTATCGCCAGCTGTGTGATGTTGTGCAGGCTGCTCTGTTTATAGCCAGCTGTGTGATGTAGTGCAGGCTGCTCTATTTACTGCAAGCTGTGTGATGTAGTGCAGGCTGCTCTATTTACTGCCAGCTGTGTAATGAAGTGCTGGCTGTTCTATATATTGCCAGCTGTGTGATGTAGTGCAGGCTGATGTGTTTATTGACAGCTGTGTGATGTAGTGCCAGGCTGTTCTATTTATCGACAGCTGTGTGATCTAGGGCCAGGCTGCTGTTTATATTGACAGCTGTGTGATGTTGTAAGAGGCTGCTCTGTTAATTACCAGATGTGTGATGTAGTGCCAGGCTGCATTATTTATTCACAGTTGTTTGATGTTATGCAAAGCTGCTCTGTTTATTGACAGCTGTGTGATATAGCGCAAGACTTGTGTGTTTATTGACAGTTAAGTGATGTTGTGACAGCCTTTATTTTCATGACATCTGTAGGATGCATTTTCTTTTTTACTGTATGTGTTGATGTTACAGAAGTCTGCTCTGTTTAAAAAACAGCTGTACTCTTTGATAGCATGACTACCAGCTCACCTGAACCACCTGCTGCAAACAGACTAAACATGGGAGCCATGAGACAGAGCAGCAGGCCTAGTGGTTTGTTCCAGTTGTTCTTCTCCTTGTCGTAGTCTACCAGCGGCACAGTCAGAGTCAGGAAGATACAGGGGACAGCCTGTAAAGATGCTGACATATTACATCTCTGAACAAACCCAAATGGTATTTAAGTGATCAACATTTCCATGCTGTGGAGTAGCGCAAGTTTCATTAAATGTTCTATACAGTTAGTTGTGCACACTTCCAGATTATAAAATATCCTTTCTATCTCCAGATACAGTGAAACCTGTGTTATAAGACCATCCATGGGACTGGCCAAAAGTGGTCTTAATTCACAGGTGGTCTTTTAGCCAAGTCAGTTATAACCAGTGTAAATACTTCAGGTTCACTAAAGGATGGCCTAAATAGACAGATTGTCTTATTAGACAGGTGGCCTTCAAGACAGATTCCACAGTATAATAGTTCATATATATTACTGATTGGGTTTTTAACAAAGGTTTATATACAATTAGTTTTGATCAGTTAATATATATCTGCAACACACAGAAATTTCTGGTTGCAAAATTTCTGACAAAACAATTTACAGCTTATGTTTATACATATGTAAGTACTTGTATACCTTTGCTAGTTCATATATTTTTCCTGCTAAGCCTTTCTCTGGCCAGCCTTCAACATCAATAGGGTACACAGCTACAAAGAATTCCTCCCAATGAGAAACTCCTCTGTCATTTGACTTTGCTTCTGTGGGACCCTTTTCATCTAAAAACAAGATGGAACATGATAGAAGATTTTATGGAATATTCTCACTCCTACTTTTTAAAATATTAACATTTTAGAGATAAACTGTTCCATTTTTAGATTAGATCCTTTTGTCTGCATTGCAGAGTATCAGGGGCTGATACAGAATTTGAAAATTGTGGGGGAAGGGGGGGGGGGGTGACGTTGTGGAAGAAGACAGTAAGCGATGGTGTTTCCCCCCAAGCAGCGTAAAACATTTTGAAAATTTAGGCTACATTTTTAAATGCACCATGGGGCAAAATCTGTCTCTGTTTTTATTTGTATTTTAAAAATACTTGGTCTATTTCATAGATTTTTTAGGTCGAAAAAGGGGGGGGGGGGGAAGGGATCATGCCCCCTCAATCTGCCCCTGAGCCTATTGGGTATTGCTTTACTGTTATTGATAACAAAAAGAATATATTTACAAACTTAATAATAATCCCATGTGATGATCATTATATTAAAAAAATTATTTCTGAATATCCATAGAGACATTATTAACATATAAGAATGAGGTCATCTTATGAATTTCCCATTAACAATAACAGAACCATTAACAAATGTTGTTATATCAACCCCCCCCCCCCCCCCCCCCCCCCGATTTGTTGTTCCTGGTGATATATGGATAGCACTCTCATAATAGTTTTTCATTGGCATGGTGGGAGCTGGATATACAGCTTTTTTTAATGACTCTCATTTTGTGCACACCTACCTTTCGGCTCCTCATTCTCCGGCTGTGACTCCGGCTGCACGGCTGTGAATGTCGGCTCCCCAGGATCTTCTGGAAACTCCTGCAGCACCTGAACAGCTGAATATTAAACACGTTCTTGAACTCATAAATTATCAAACATAGACAGAGGGAGACACAAATACAGACAGAAAAAGTCAGCATGATAAAGAGAAACAGAAAATAAAAACATCAAAAACAAAGCAAGAGGGAGAGGAGAAGAGATAAATGTACATACATGTACATGTGAAATAATATATCAGATTTTAACAGTAAAACACATTGCACAGAATCAGACTCACAAGAGTATGACCTTCTAGTCAGTGACTGTAGGTATAGACATTCTATCCTCACAGTGCACAGGGGGTTCAAAATATACCAGCAGAGTAGCTAGGTTTAAATGTAGTGAGAGGGTAATGTAATCCATTCAGATACATTTTATAAGAATTGTTCCAAGGCAAATTACATAAACATGGGTGTTTTTGTGGTAGGAATTCACGGTATATGTATTATTTTGTATTAGCATGTGCATGTGAAATGTAAACATGCGTTTCCTTGAAATTGAATAATTTTCATTTTAAAGTTTGACAGCTGAGATAAGTACTGTAGTTCTGGCCATCCCCACTATTCCCAAATGGAAGAGGTTAATTATGAGTAGAAATGACTTCTGGTGGAAGGGTGTGTTAAAACATAGAGTCATGTGTTAAGTTTAACAATGGCCTTGTCAGAAATAAAAAATATTTCGGCCCTCTGACATTAGAGAGTCAATGACCAGCGGATTAGTAACAACATGTTACTTTACAACATGAGGATGCAAATATTTTTCGTCAATTTTTTACAAGGCTTTCTGGCTGACAAATATGCTGTCACTTGACATAAACCATTTTAACACAACATTTTTGTAAATCCCTCTGCATGTTTGTTGAATTTCTGACGGCATAATTACAAGCAGGCCTTGCACAGGTTACTGGACAACAGCAAACTTGTATGTGATACAGGAAACAACTCATAACCTTAGACATGTTTCCTAATTTTGGTGGGTGAGCTCACATGTATACTTTTGTGTTAATTATTCACTTATAGCCTAGTGTTAAGGTTATTGGCTGTTTACCATGATATCAGTGCAACAGGATGGATGACTGTTACAGTACATTCCCCTGTATGACTTGTATCAAGACTCATGGGAAGCTTACCAGCCCAAAATAAATGTCTTCTGAGTTGTGTATTCACTGCTAGGTCAGTGTCACAAATATTTCACTGGTATTTTATACAAAAGCTTTGCCATAAGATTCCCACCCAATACTCACAGACAGAAGACTGCACTGAAGTTCCTTTCTTCTTTCTCTGATACTGATGTATTTTACGACCAACGACAACCACAATCACATAAAACACATACATGATTATATACCCTGCAAAACACAGCAAAATGCATCATACCAATCAGGACACTGAGTTTTCTAATAGAACTAAGACTTCTTTCAGGAATAAACAAATTTCCTTCAATAAGTTTTATTGATCACATCACTGAATTAGAAATAAAATTATTGGTATGTCTTCAACCATGCACAGTCTTCTGATCAACTTTAAAAGGTAATTGTCATCTGGAAGGCTTGACATTGGGAGAAATGTTAAACAGGAAGTGCCTTTTTGATCAGTGATCAACTCATCTATTAAAACTACCAAATGTTTCAGACAGCCAACAAATTTTTTTTACTTTTTTTTCTCTCTCTCCTAAAATTTCTTCTTGCAATCTTAGCTTATAAACAGGTAAAATTTACAATCAGGTTTTAATACATTATCAGTATGATGATAAACTCTGAATTTCAGTTTCAATGACAATGGTGATTGAAAACCTGTAAATTAGTTCAAATTAATTAGGTTGCTTTAAGGCTTAAACAGCAGCATGGGAAAAGTCAAAACATTTTTACTGGCTTGAAATGTTCAAATGAGCAGGAAAATCAATCAAATAGAATATATGGAGGTGTACTAACCAACTGCCTCAATGGTTTGTATAGATCCCCGATACAGGTAAACAAAGGTCATGAATACTGCTATCATGTAGAAGATGACATCACGCAGGAATGGTCGCTCCATCAGATGAAACGGACGAGTTACAGCGATGGCCCCAACCACCACAGTGGTCACAAAGACACCGGCCCCTAGTCGACAAAATTATAATTATAATCCATTATAATGGAGGAAACCCTAAGGTATTACATAAAACTTAAAGGGGCCCAATCACCTAACTGACCTTTATAAACTAAAGATAATCCCTTGGAGCTTTTATAAAAATAGGCCAAAAAGTGTGGATATCACTGCATACAGACTGAATGTAATGGTTTTTTTTTCTTAGGGTGTTTATAATATGTGGGGGCCTGCCAAAATAATCAAAACAAATTCAACAAGGGCATCTGACAGCAAGTCCGATAAGCCACAGCTTTGCAAATGGCATTTTGCAACACGCGACATTTCTACCTCTACATATATGCAACCTACCACCTTTGTAATGTTTTTCCCCTCTGTCACTATACTATGTTTAAAACATATTGTTGATAAACAAGTTCAAACATCCTTCACGGAGGCCTTATAAGAACTTTTCATAATCAGAATTACCCTTAGATCATTAATATATACATAGAGGAATCCAGAAATCATAAATTCTTTCTCAAAAGGTAGGTGAATGGACACCTTTAATATAACCTCATTAAACTTAATAACCACATAGCTTTTGTTATGATATGGAAAATTCATGTTTGTACAAATATTATATAACTTGATTCTCTCATCAACAAGAGAACAACAGGATTTTTAAATCAAACCATTTCATAAAAACAAAATGTCCTGATTTCCCCCGAGATTTTTCAAAATAAATTTTCAAAATTCCAAGATAATTATTGAAACCCATTTCCAGTTTGACACAAATTCCCTAACATTTTCCTAATGTATATAAATTTTATCCTCAGAAGTCTTTTGCAAAATAATTCTCATGTAAATTTGGGCAGACCACATGGACTTCAACATATATTGGCAATAAATTAACTAGGTGAATGTATGGGTGGCAAATGAGTGTTATATTTGGTTTTGTATGAGTATCTGTGACATATTTACAAGTAATTTCACATGGATTGAAAACATTGATAGTTGTAAATGGGTTATTGTTTAGAATGTTACACTTCTAGAATAACAAGATAAAAGCTTAAATGTTTGCTTATTCAATCAATTAAGCATTTAATAGAAGTGAACACACCTCAAACCTTTCAAATGACACTGGTAAAGTATTAAGGTTATAGGGACATATAATCATATAAGGTGCACATGCTTGGTGCACTGGGAAAGTTTTTTTCTATTGAGTGTTTGGCATCTTGTTATACATCAAACTCAAGTTCAACTCCTGCACTTTTAATTTGTTCATGGAAATCAGGGGTTGTGTATGTCATTTTTATGGAATATGGCAATATATGGCAGCTTTTAAAACTGGCCATTAGATGTTGCCACCTGCCAAGCCTTTTCATAGAAACACATATACAAGCTTCAATCCCCTACAACATAAACAAAAAAGACCAACCTGATATATTTTTTTAATCATTAAATTTCTCCTCTCACCCTACCACTCTAAATAATGTTTGCACCTTCAAATATCTTTTGCCTGATATTGCCTGCTGCCCCAGCTGCAATATTTAATGACTGCTCACTCTTGATGCCACACAATGGGCCCCCCATGACTGTACCAGGATATTGGTCACTCTAACCTACAGACATACCTAACAAAGATCCAAAGGCCATGCCAGCATCACCACCCTTTGAACTTCTTACTGCTGCAATAGCTGAGAACACGTCAGGGGCACCATTCCCAAAGGCTAGCAAGGTCACTCCTTGAGAGAGGGGTCAAGGTCATATATTGTGCCTTGAAGGGTCATGGTCATAGGAAAGTTCATGCTAAAGCTATAATAATAACTGATATTTATTTCCTTAAAAAAATTCCAAAAAGTGCCAAATCTGTAATTCATTTCAAGAGGCATTATAGTCGTCATATTCTACCATTTAAATGAAAATGTGAACAAATACATTATATTCAGAACCATTTTATTTGAAGTAAGATGTAACCTGGTGTTTAGGGTTAAGCTTAATAGCTGAAGGGTTATTAAACTCCAAGCACAGTGCACAGAAACCTTTAAATCAAGATCAGGAGAAGACACAATAATTATATTCTTATCATATCATGACTTTACACTTTGCCTTCCTCATCTTTTTGTTCTTTCTTTTTCAGCCCCCTGGGGAGCATATATATATTAACCAAACCAGCCATAACAGGCACTAGATTGTTAATCAATCTACAATTGCCTCCTTCTCATGACCAGTACACATTTATTTCTGGGTTGGGAAGGTGTGCCCATTTGGTAAATACAAAAGGGATTCAAACCACAAAACTTGTATTCACAAATCCAGTGCTCTAACCATTATGGCACCTGACACTCCACTTGGAGAAAACAAAGGTTCTGCTGGGTTTGTTTGGCAGGTAATTTTTTAATGCCAGGATCTTATTCCATTAAATAAATGTCAAAATATAATACAATATTTATCAGGTTATTTATTATTATAAAATTTTTAACACAGAAAAAGGATATTGCAATATTATCACTCAGCCTGAGTGTCTTTGCAATCACCACTGACGATGCGCAAAAACTGAAATGTAAAAAGAATACAAAAGGTTAGGAAAAATTTGTGAACAGAATATATGATTATTACCTGCAAAGAAATGCGTACATATAACACACATTTGGTTTTAACAGTAAATAATGCAAGGTTGATCTAAAAGGGAGACTCCAACAAACAAACAATGTGGCTTAAATAACAAGTGACCCAGGGGTCATGACGCTCAGCTGACCAGGAAGACATTGACAAAAGTAATTTTATCATCTGAATGTCAAATTTGAATGAAATACTTTTTCCAAACTTGACCTTTTGTATAAAATCATCCAATATTCATTGGGGTACTATGGAGCTCTGTAGCATGAAGGATATGGGTAACAGACACCTATTTTCAAGGTTTACAAGATGACTTTTCAGGGGTCTCCCAGCATGTCAAAAAATAAAATTCTAGGTCCAGTTATTATGATTTGTGCCCTGTTAACAGATGACCAAATGTTTATTCTGGGGGGTATTTCAAAGCCGCATAGGATGAAGGATATGGGTAACAGAGATGTAATTTCAGGTGCACAAGGAGACTTTTCAGGGGCCTCCCAGCATATCAAGGAAGGAGATTCTAGGCCAAGTCATTATAATTTGTGCTCTGTTAACAGATGACCAAATCATTATTCTCGGAGCCATAGCATGAAGGATATGGGTAACAGAGACCTAATTTCAGATTTCCAAAGAGACTTTCCAAAGGCCTCCCTGCATGTCAAGAAGGAAGATTCTAGGTCCAGTCATTATGATTTGTGCCCTGTTAATATATGACCAAATCTTTATTCTGGGGGGTACTTCAGAGCCCCATAGCTCACAGAATATGGGTAACAGGGACCTTATTTCGGGTTTCCATGTAGACCTTTTATGGGCTTCCCTGGAGGTGAGGACAGAAGATTCTAGGTCCAGTCATTATGATTTGTGCCCTGTTTACAGATGACCAAATGTTTAAAGATCACAAAAGTAGAGAAAAAAAATCATAAAAAATAAAAAAAATATAGCTGGCACCACCAATCTCCAGAAATTGATGAAACACTCCATGATCAATATCCATGCAAAGAATCAAGGTGATTAATGCATTAGTTGTTCAGATACTTGAACTTTTGTATTAAATTTTGCATTATTCTGGGGGGTACTTCAGAACCCCATAGCTCAAAGAATATAGGTCACAGTGACCTAATTTCAGGTTTACAAGGAGAATTTCCATAGACCTCCCAGGATGTCAAGTAAGAAGATTCCAGGTCTAGCGGTTACGATTTGTGCCCTGTTAACAGACAGACGCCTGGATGGCCGGACGGACGACGGACAAAAGGTGATCCCTATAGCTCAGATGACTTTCAGTCAGCTGAGCTAAAAATTGAAAAAATACAGGTGGCGCCACCAGAATGCAGAAACTGATGAAACATTTCATGATTAATATCCATGCAAAGAATCATGGTGATCAATATAATAATGGTTCAGATACTTGAGCTTTTGTATCAAATTTTCCATTATTCTGGGGGGTACTTCGGAGACCCATAGCTCAGAGGTTATGGGTAACAGAGACCTAATTTCAAGTTTTTAAGGAAACTTTTCATGGGCCTCTCAGTATGTCAAGAAAGAAGTTTCTAGGTCCAGTTGTTATGATTTGTGCCATGTTAACAGATGACCACATCTTATGAGGTCTCAAAAATAGAGAAAAAAATTCGTAAAAATAAAAAAAATACAGGTGGCGCCACCATACTGCAGAAACTGATGACATATTCCATGATCAATATCCATGCAAAGAATCATGGTGATCAATGCAATAGTTGTTTAGATACTTGAGCTTTTGTATAAAATAATCCAATATTCATTGAGGTACTATGGAGCTCTGTAGCATGAAGGATATGGGTAACAGACACCTATTTTCAAGGTTTACAAGATGACTTTTCAGGGGTCTCCCAGCATGTCAAAAAATAAAATTCTAGGTCCAGTTATTATGATTTGTGCCCTGTTAACAGATGACCAAATGTTTATTCTGGGGGGTATTTCAAAGCCGCATAGGATGAAGAGTATGGGTAACAGAGATGTAATTTCAGGTGCACAAGGAGACTTTTCAGGGGCCTCCCAGCATATCAAGGAAGGAGATTCTAGGCCAAGTCATTATAGTTTGTGCTCTGTTAACAGATGACCAAATCTTTATTCTCGGAGCCATAGCATGAAGGATATGGGTAACAGAGACCTAATTTCAGATTTCCAAAGAGACTTTCCAAAGGCCTCCCTGCATGTCAAGAAGGAAGATTCTAGGTCCAGTCATTATGATTTGTGCCCTGTTAATATATGACCAAATCTTTATTCTGGGGGGTACTTCAGAGCCCCATAGCTCACAGAATATGGGTAACAGGGACCTTATTTCGGGTTTCCATGTAGACCTTTTATGGGCTTCCCTGGAGGTGAGGACAGAAGATTCTAGGTCCAGTCATTATGATTTGTGCCCTGTTTACAGATGACCAAATGTTTAAAGATCACAAAAGTAGAGAAAAAAAATCATAAAAAATAAAAAAAATATAGCTGGCGCCACCAATCTCCAGAAATTGATGAAACACTCCATGATCAATATCCATGCAAAGAATCATGGTGATTAATGCATTAGTTGTTCAGATACTTGAACTTTTGTATTAAATTTTGCATTATTCTGGGGGGTACTTCAGAACCCCATAGCTCGAAGAATATAGGTCACAGTGACCTAATTTCAAGTTTACAAGGAGAATTTCCATAGACCTCCCAGGATGTCAAGTAAGAAGATTCCAGGTCTAGCGGTTACGATTTGTGCCCTGTTAACGGACAGACGCCCTGACGGCCGGACAGACGGACAAAAGGTGATTATAGCTCAGATGACTTACAGTCAGCTGAGCTAAAAAATACAGGTGGCGCCACCACAATGCAGAAACTGATGAAACATTTCATGATCAATATCCATGCAAAGAATCATGGTGATCAATATAATAATGGTTCAGATACTTGAGCTTTTGCATCAAATTTTCCATTATTCAGGGGGGTACTTCGGAGCCCCATAGCTCAGAGGTTATGGGTAACAGAGACCTAATTTCAAGTGTTTAAGGAGACTTTTCATGAGCCTCTCAGCATGTCAAGAGAGAAGATTTTAGGTCCAGTTGTTACGATTTGTGCCATGTTAACAGATGACCACATCTTATGAGGTCTCAAAAATAGAGAAAAAAAATTCGTAAAAATAAAAAAAATACAGGTGGCGCCACCAGACTGCAGAAACTGATGAAACATTCCATGATCAATATCCATGCAAAGAATCATGGTGATCAATGCAATAGTTGTTCAGATACTGGAGCTTTTGAATCAAATTTTCCATTATTCTGGGGGGTATTTCGGAGCCCCATAGCTCAGAGGTTATGGGTAACAGAGACTTAATTTCAGGTTTCCAAAGAGACTTTTCATGGGCCTCCCGGAATTTCAAGAGAGAAGATTCTAGGTCCAGTCATTACAATTTGTGCCCTGTTAACAGATGACCACATCTCAAGAGGTCTCAAAAATAAAGAAAAAAATTCGTAAAAATCGAAAAAATATAGGTGGCGCCACCAGACTGCAGAAACTGATGAAACATTCCATGATCAATATCCATGCACAGAATCATGGTGATCAATGCAATAGTTGTTCAGATACTTGAGCTTTTGTATCAAATTTTCCATTTTTCTGGGGGGTACTTCGGAGCCCCATAGCTCAGAGGTTATGGGTAACAGAGACCTAATTTCAGGTTTCCAAGGAGATTTTTTATGGTACTCCCTGGATGTCAAGTTAGAAGATTCCAGGTCCAGTGGTTACGATTTGTGCCTGGTTAACGGACAGACAGACGGACAGACGGACAGACAGACAGACAGACAGACGGACGACGGACAAAGAGTGATCGCTATAGCTCAGATGACTTTCAGTCAGCTGAGCTAAAAATATGGAAAATTTTCACTTAATAAACACCATGCATATATATTGCATTTTATATATAAATAGAAGAAATAAAAGTCCAATTATTTTGAAAACAGAAACCAAACTGAACTGATAGCATGAAAAACTTAGGAGCAAGGGCATCAAATAGTTTAACTGACCAAGATCTCCTATTTTGCAAAAACTATTCAGAGGTAAAAAAGAAAATACTATGAATATCAATATATCAATATAATTCACTTTTGTATACCATGTCATATGCTTCAGAAGGCAAAGGTATCATATTTGACAGCACATACTCACAAATCATCTGCTGTCACCGCCAGGAAGACAAAGAGAAAGAGCAGCCATACTAACTGAAACATACAAGAAAAGTTATTAAAATGATGTGTATGTACCCCACACAACTCCACTTGCATAGAAACAACTATTGTGGCTACAAACAGAAGGAGAGTTTCATTATTCTTTTATGTGCTAAAATTAGCAAATATCCATTGTGTTAAATATTTGATTTGTTTAAAATAAAGTCTGAAATTTACTTCATAAGTAATACCTAAACCAAGATTAATGAATCACAGGTAATGAATCGATAATCCTCATAAATTCTAAGATGCTTCACAGTTCAAAAGCTTATAAATACATAATTCTTTTTAATTCAATTCTTAAGCACCCATATTTTCAGAGTATGTTTTTCGTTTTCACCCAATATCACTGGAACCAATGTTCGTGGCAGATATACATTTTCATGTGCTATGTACTAATATAATGTGTTTTCAATTAACTTATTAATTATCTGTCATATGAATTGTCTATAATTATTTATGTTGAACATATGAATGAGCTTGGGTATACTTTTATTTTCTATAATTAATACAGTACAAGCGGGCTATTATTTAACTATGAACCCATGGGTCTCACGCTCAGCTGAATTTGTTGATAAGGATATTTTTATGAGCTTTTTCAAAATATAGGTCCTGTGACCTTAACCCTTGACCTTGTGACCAAAAAGTCTGAGAACTTACCTTCCTTGAAATTACTGCATTAAAATTATCATTACAGTGGGTGCAGTTGCCTTGACCTCTCTCACCAGGTAACCTCAAAATATACAGATTTATTCCACATTGGGCAGGTAAGCCATGTGTGAAAGATAGAAGGTTTGGCATGAAAGTTTGATTTACAAAGCATCCACAGTCTAAGTATCCACAGTCTTTTTAAAGATATGGGGAATTTAACCTTCACATTTGACCTCACTGAGCCTGGACCCCGCAATCAAAATGATTCTTATTTTAGTGGTGAGTCATTTATAAATCGAGTTTGAAGCCAATTCTTCGTCAAACCAGAGATATAGTCCATAAACATATCTGTCAATGGATGAGCCCTAGCTGTTACCTTGATGTTTGACCTTGTGACCTCAAATTCAATTAGGTTCTTAACTTTTGCAGGTGAGCAATATCTGGAAGATGGAAGGTTTGGGATGAAAAGTTTGGCTTAAAATGCATCAACAATCTTTTTAAATGAGTAGGTCTTTTGACCTTGACCTTTGACCTGATGACCCCAAAATCATTAGATTCTTGCTTTAGTGGTGTGCAATACTTAAGTAAAGTTAGAAATCCATATGTCAGTCCAAACTAGAGTTATCATTTGAAACAAATTTGTAGATGGACGGATAAACAGACGGACAGATGGACAGGGTGATTACTATAGAGCATCCACTTATGATCAATAAACACACCAGGTTTCGTTACACTTGATGAAACCACAGCTGAGAATTGAGAAACTGACATGATTACTCTCATTTTATAGTCTAAAAAATAGAAAACAAATCATAACAATTAGAATAAAATACAGGTAGCGCCACCAGTGTTTGGCAACTGACAAAACTAGTATGGTCAATATTCAAGGCAAGATTCATGACAATCCATTCATTAAGTATCAATATACTGAAAGATTTTATCAAATATTTAATTATTCTGGGGGTACTTTCAAGCCCCATAGCTTGGAGGATATAGGTCACAATGACCAAATTTCAGGTTTCCTAGGAGATTTTTATTGACCTCTATGGTCTATATATACTTAGAAGCTTCTAGGGTCAACGGTTACTATTTGTGCCTTGCTAATGGATGGATCATGCAGCTGAGCTAAAAACAGTGTGATAATTTATCTGTCACCTGGTGACTATACATGCATTTAAATTTACATCAATTT
The DNA here is from genome assembly GCA_026874595.1 of Sipunculus nudus. Taxonomy (NCBI): domain Eukaryota; kingdom Metazoa; phylum Annelida; class Sipuncula; order Golfingiida; family Sipunculidae; genus Sipunculus; species Sipunculus nudus. Next base: position 54,441,110 of record CM049312.1, read on the forward strand.
TAGCATTATCATGGGTTGAACACCTTTATCTTAAAGAAACACAAGGTAAAAGTACTTACCAGAATGATTACACCAAGAGGTACCAGCCTGGATGAGAAAGAACAATAGACAAAGATGGAATAGTTGATAAGACCCCCATCAATCTGACAGTCATCTGTGGTCCTCATGAAGTGACAGATATCTGTCACATTCAGACTGTGGAAATCCCGGCACTGTCGATTACACAGAATCTTGTTCACATTCTGATAGAGGAAATTCTGGAACTGTTATTACAACAGAAGCTTTTTTTCATTCAGACCGTAGAAATTCTGAAATTGTAATTACTACAGAAGCTTTTTCAAATTAAGACTGTGGAAATTCTGGAACTGTAATTACAACAGTAGCTTTTTTACATTCAGGATGTGAAAATTCTTGAACTGAAATTACAACAGAAGCTTTTTCACTTTCAGACTGTGGGAATTCTGGAACTGTAATAACAACAATCTTGTTCCCATTCAGACTGTGGAAATTTTTTAACTGTAATTACAACAGAACCTTTTTCACATTCAGACTGTGGAAATTCTGGAACTGTAATTACAACAGAATCTTGTTCACATTCAGACAGAGGAAATTCTGGAATTGTAATTATAACAGAAGCTTTTTCACATTCACACTGTGGAAATTCTGGAACTGTAATTACTACAGAAGCTTTTTCACATTCAGACTGTGGACATTCTGGAACTGTTATTACAACAGAATCCTTTTCATATTCACACTGTGGAAATTCTGTTAATGTAAATACAACAGAAGGCTGAAAAAATATGATGTCACCACACAAAAGGTTCATATTTAATATTTTAAGTTTCTTTCTAACTCTAGTGAAATTATACTCACTACATATATTTGAAACAAAGAGAAAATGTAGATTCATGGAACATGGAAATATTTTTTTAACAAATGTCATTTAACTGGTCTCTAAAGAAAGATAATGTTAAGCAAGTGAATGAAAATTTGATGATCTCAAAACTATATGAAATTAATAGAAAATCAAATTATTATGACAGATAATGAGAGAAATAATCTGTTACTTACTCTGACAGATGATGTTCCTTCAGTCATCTTCCATCCTGCATTAATCAGAACTAAGATTTGTGGTATTAATACAAGGCCACAAGAGAACAAAAGTGAGTCTGACTAATAATGAATTTCAATTTTTAAAGCATAACTTTATATTTTTTTTTATATTTAGTCACTCATGACATCAAAGAAAAAAAATATACAAATCAGGATGTTGATTCAGTTTGTCATTTAAACTATGGAATTATATATATAATACAGTCAGCATTAGTATTTACATCTTTATCCAATAAAGGGGACAGACAACATGTTGTTGCCCAAATTTCAATCAGCACATGACAATACTGTAGATAAACCAATCAAAATTATATGAATAATGAAACAAATAGTTAAACACGTTTAGATTCATTTGACAATATTCACTCAATAAAAGTATGGTATTTTCTATAACATATGCATTTATATAGTTTACCTTAATATCTGAGTTTATAAATTAAATCACCATGACATTTGACAGTGCCTACCTGAGGCATCTCCTGGTTGTTAGTATTATCCTCAGTCAATGTGTCTGACTCAGGCAGCTTATTTAGTACATTGATTTTATTGATCAGTCATACACCCCTCAAATGGTACTTTGCACTGCTGTAATTTATGGCTGTCACCAGGTTTATTTTTTACCTGATGTGACAATAACAACATGCAGGTGACCAAGATAAAAATTATCTTATACAAGCATCAAATGGTAATGATGACTTAAGCCATTTTTGGAAATATGTAAATTTAAAATCTGAGCTTAATTCTCTTGTCCAGGTGACAAAAAAACACTAATATAGCCATTGACTTATCTTTATAGTTAAGAAATGGCCTACAGGTGGTGCTCATTAATATATTATCTGACTGAAAGACATTACATGCGTTAGGCCAAAAAAAAAAGTATGGTTCTCTGGCACATTTTTTCAGAAACCAGTGCAGGTTGGCGATATTTTATTTAACCCCTTTTTTTGTATGTTTGGAAAAAAAATCATATGATCAAGGAAAAGCATGAAAATAACAGAATTATTTTGCTAACCAGGCAAAAGCACTACAAAATAAAGGAAATCATATCAAAATTGTATTACTTCATCTTCTTGAAAGATGAGAATCAAAATAAAAATTTTTGATGAAGGGGGATAAAATGGATGCGGGCTATCCTACCTTTAATTAGATTTTGGCCTTATGTTTTCTTTTTTCCTTTTATATGCAGAAATAACAGACATATCTAAGAGTCAGCTACAGGGTTTATCTCTTGGTGAGATTCTTGGTGTATACCTTGTCTCTCAGGAGTACTGATTATTTGACTAACATCATAAGCATTCTACTGAAAAATTGTGTACAATTTCAAATTTTTTTCATGACCATTAGTGAAAACCCCTTTTGCAATGGATTTAACGGTCATATATGAAACAAGCAATCCAGATGATCCATGATAATCAGCATATGCAGAATAATTTTAAAAAGTACATATATAGTTAAATATATAACCTGTTGTTTCTGCAGCTGTGACGTTTTCTGTTTTTTTCATGTACCACAAAGATAATTGTTATCATTTATCTCAGTATGGGTTGAGGACTAATCAGCTTTGTAGGAAGGTGCTCATGCAAAACAATAAAGAAAACTCTGCTATCAAAATGGCTAACCTGAGCAAAATAGGTTTCTATGCTCCATAACTAGGAACTGCAAACTACATAGAAAAATTGTGGGGTGGGGGGGGGGGGGAGGAGAAGGGGTTGAAAAGGACATCAGTTCCTGCATTCTGTTAAATTTATTATTTAACTGGAAAAAAATAACACTGTCATTGGTGACAGAAAGACTCCTGAAAATTTTTGACATTCTCAAATGTCTTGGCTTTTTCATGATTTTTTTATTATTTAAAAAAAAATCATGCCTTTTAAGTATACTGAAATTTTAATTTAAAAAAATCATGATCTTTTAAAGGAGTGGAAAACCTGGTATATATAAAACAAGGCCTACATGCCTAATGCAAACCTGTGCAAAGTTTGGGAGTATGAATGGGGGTTTATTTTTTAAATTTAATATTGATCCTCTTAAGTCCTGCATATCTACCTTAGTCATTTTGATTTCAGCAAAATGGAGGTTTTCGGACCTGCAAGTTTCAGACTAGGACATTTTAAAACTAGAATATGGGTAGTCGACCATATGTATCCGCAGAAATCAGAGTGGGACGGGTGAAGTGAGGCATGGATTAAGTGGCAAGGGGAATAGAGTGAGGTGTGTTCCATAATAGCATTGATGTCTGCAGCGTAAACGTGAATGTAGGTGGTGCCACCTGTCATAAAATCGAGAAAATTGTCCAGGATGTATAAACCTGCAAAATTTCAGGTGGATAAGTCAAACCACTGCTGAGATACGAGTGATTTTATCCCAAGGCAGATGAACAGATGGATGCTGTGCATAAGTGGTTGCAGGTGGCGCCACCAGTTTTGCCTATGATGAAGAGCTATATGTGAGATCCATACACAAGCAAAATTTCGGCCCAATCGTTCAAATGGTTCCCGAGATATGAGCTTGGATGTCTGCAGAGTAAACCTGAATGTAGGTGGCGCCACCTGTTATAAAATCAAGAGAGCTGTCCAGGATGTATAAACCTGCAAAATTTCAGGTGGATAAGTCAAACCAATGCTGAGATATGAGTGATTTTATCCCAAGGCAGATGAACAGATGGACGCTGTGCATAAATGGTTGCAGGTGGCACCACCAGTTTTGCCTATAATGAAGAGCTATGCGAGATCTATACACATGCAAAATTTTGGCCGATTCGGTCGGACAGTTCCCGAGATATGAGCTTGGATGTCTGCAGAGTAAACCTGAATGTAGGTGGCGCCACCTGTCATAAAATCGAGAAAGCTGTCCAGGATGTATAAACCTGCAAAATTTCAGGTGAATAAGTCAAACTACTGCTGAGATATGAGTGATTTTATCCCAAGGCAGATGAACAGATGGATGCTATGCATAAATGTTTGCAGGTGGCGCCACCAGTTTTGCCTATGATGAAGAGCTATGTGTTATCTATACACATGCAAAATTTTGGCTCAATTGGTCAAACCGTATCCCAGATATGAGCTTGGATGTCTGCAGAGTAAACCTGAATGTAGGTGGCGCCACCAGTCATAAAATCTAGAAAGCTGTCCAGAATGTATAAACCTGCAAAATTTCAGGTGGATAAGTCAAACCACTTCTGAGATATGAGGGATATTATCCCAAGGCAAATGAACAGCTGGACGCTGTGCATAATTGGTTGCAGATGGCACCACCATTTTAGTGTATGTTATTAAGCTATCAAAGGGCTACATTTGTGTACAATTTTTTGCCTAATCGGTCAAACGGTTCCTGAGATATGTGGGTTTATGTGTGGAAACAGATGCACAAATGGACGCTGGGCAGCAAGGAAAGGTCAGAGGTCAACAAAAAATGAGGGTGCAGCAGTTAACATGTGACCTGGTGATAAACCCGATTTGCTTAAAATGCAAACCAAGTTTTTTCTGAAAGATGTAGTTCCAATAATAATTGGAATTCTGCATCTATACATTGTGTCTAGACGTCTAGACCAGAGCCAGGTCAGTTGCCATGGTGATGTCTGGACCCCACCTGTATGTACTGAGTGACCCCTTGACTTGGCTGCTGAAACTCAGCATGGGGTCAAATCTGTTTTCAAACACAGAAAGCACAGAAAACACAGAAAACTGGCAGAACCCTACCATAGAATAATTCTTGTAAAGTTTAAACCAATCAGCTTAACAGTTTCATAATAAATCAGGGTATAAGCTGGAAGAGTTTAAAATTACATTTTCGCTCGTAAAAAACACATCAATGTAGGTGGCACTACCAATACCTCAATTTCAGATATGACATATGTGACAAACATTGGTATAAAATTTGGTGATGATAGCTCTAGCCGTATCTGAGATTTTAATTTTAGTCTGCTTTTTTGGACAGATGACTAAGTTCAACCTCCTGTAACTCGGCCAAAAATCTCCAAACTGGAACTATTCGAACAAACTTGAGAGAGATTGTTTCAGGGATCATTTCTGTGAAATATTGGACAATTTGGCTGGACCATTTCGGAGAAAAGATTTTTAAAGCTTGTTTAGCTTTTTCCCTATAAAATCTAAGAAAATGCAGTTAGAAAAAAATAAACAAAATCCGATAGAGTTTTCAGATGACTGATTATTTGCAAAAAAATTGGTGATGCTAGCTTCGGCCGTTTTTGAGATAGATATGGTTAATGTACTGATGACGCACGACGGATGACTCCGCACCATCGCATAAGCTCACAGGTTTGCTAAAAAATATTGCTACAATTCATTTTCCTTGATATAATGACACAAGTAGACTATTATTTTATTCAGTGAAGAAGAGCTCAGAGAATAAGTCTAAGCTTTCAGTTTAAGTGAATATTTTGATCTGTACTTGCAGAAAACTTCACTTCTCTCTCTCTCTCTCTCTCTTGGTTTCATATGCTTGCTCTCCCTCTCTCTCTCTCTTCACTTGCCCTCTTTATCTTATCTTTCATCCTCTTCCTCTGTTTTGCTTCTCCTCACTTATACTCACTGTCTCCCACTTTCTATCTCACTCCTTATCTGCCTCTTCCTCTCTCAATATGACAACTTACCAAAACATACCTTACGTACAATATTAATAACTTTTGTTTAAAGGTACTATATCAAAATTGAGATTCTGATTACAGCTATAGAACAGGAAAACATTTGGGATAAAACAGAAAAGAGCTACACAAAGACATAACCCAATAAATTAAATTTCATAACAATAAACAAGTGACCCATGGGTCATGACGCTCAGCTGCCAAGCATGACCTGTGACATCATCAGCTGAGATTCACAACTTCCAGTCAATTTTTGAATAATCAATTTGCCAATTTGTTGAAATTTTCTACGACAACAGAAATATATATCACCTATGTCTGGTTAAAACACAGTGAATTGATGGTCTGAGGAAAATGTATGATTGTTAAGGTATCCAGAACTATTCCCATAGCTTACTTGATACCTGTCAGTCTCAAAAGGAACACCACAAAGGGCAAATATAAGATCAAAATATATAGCAAAAAATCAAGGAAATCCATGCAAGAATTATTGAGAAACAGGTGCTTTTGTATGAATTTTTATTCAATACAAGCCAACTGTACTGCACTTTCATATATGATGATAATATTTATTAAGAAATATTCAGGAGATGTCGTATGGTCAAAAGTAGGTCAACAAGGGCAAAATGCAAACTCAATCTGTAACGGATCATTATCAAGCAACACACCAAAAATCATGCCAGTATATGCAGGCATTGTGAAAAAAAGTCCATACATGTGCATTTTCCATAAAAATTTCTGTCTTTCATGAAATTTTCTATGTTTATGAGCCGTAAATCAATCAAAAGTAGGTCAACCGGGATGAAACACAAACTCGATCTGTAACTGTCATTATCTGCCCACACAAAAAAATTCAGGGTGGTATCTGCAGGCATTGAGGAAAAAAAGTCAGTACATATGCATTTGTTATGAAAATTTATATTTTTCATGAAACTTTCTACGTTCAGGAGCAGTCAAATGGTCAAAAGTTGGTCAACTGAGACAAAACAAGAACTCGATCTGTAACTGGTCATTATCTGCCTACACACCAAAAATCAGGCCTGTATCTGCAGGCACTGCGAAAAAAAGTCCATACATGTGCACCTTTTTATGAAATTTTCTATGTTAGAGCACCGTCAAACGGTCAAAAATAGGTCAACTGGGACAAAACGTGAACTTGATCTGTAACTGGTCATTATCTGCCAACACACCAAAAATCAGGCCGATATCTGCAGGTATTGTGAAGAAAAGTCTGTACAAGTGTATTTGTCATGAAATTTCATATTTTTCATGAAATTTTCTTTGTTCAGGAGCCGTATAACGGTCAAAAGGACGTCAACCGGGACGAAACGCGAACTCTATCTGTAACTGGTCTATATCTGTCCACACACCAAAAATTAGGCCAATATCTGCAGGCATTGCAAAAAAAGTCTGTACATGTGTATCTGTCATGAATATTTCTATTTTTCATGAAATTTTCTAGGTTTAGGAGCCGTAAAACGGTCAAAGTAGGTCAACCGGGACGAAACGTAAACTCGATCTGTAACTGGTCTATATCTGCCCACACACCAAAAATCAGGCCAATATCTGCAGGCATTGCGAAAAAAAGTCTGTATATGTGTATCCGTCATGAATATTTCTATTTTTCATGAAAATTTCTAAGTTTAGGAGCCATTAAACGGTCAAAAGAAGGTCAACCGGGACGAAACGTAAACTCGATCTGTAACTGGTCTATATCTGTCCACACACCAAAAATCAGGCCAATATCTGCAGGCACTGCGAAAAAAAGTCCGTACATGTGTATTTGTCATGAAATTTAATATTTTTCATGAAATTTTCTATGTTCAGGAGCCGTAAAATGGTCAAAAGTAGGTCAACCAGGACGAAACGCGAACTCCATCTGTAACTGGTCTATATCTGTCCACACACCAAAAATTAGGCCAATATCTGCAGGCATTGCAAAAAAAGTCTGTACATGTGTATCTGTCATGAATATTTCTATTTTTCATGAAATTTTCTAGGTTTAGGAGCCGTAAAACGGTCAAAGTAGGTCAACTGGGACGAAACGTAAACTCGATCTGTAACTGGTCTATATCTGCCCACACACCAAAAATCGGGCCAATATCTGCAGGCACTGCGAAAAAAAGTCCGTACATGTGTATCTGTCATGAATATTTCTATTTTTCATGAAATTTTCTAGGTTTAGGAGCCGTAAAACGGTCAAAGTAGGTCAACCGGGACGAAACGTAAACTCGATCTGTAACTGGTCTATATCTGTCCACACACCAAAAATTAGGCCAATATCTGCAGGCATTGCAAAAAAAGTCTGTACATGTGTATCTGTCATGAATATTTCTATTTTTCATGAAATTTTCTAGGTTTAGGAGCCGTAAAACGGTCAAAGTAGGTCAACTGGGACGAAACGTAAACTCGATCTGTAACTGGTCTATATCTGTCCACACACCAAAAATTAGGCCAATATCTGCAGGCATTGCAAAAAAAGTCTGTACATGTGTATCTGTCATGAATATTTCTATTTTTCATGAAATTTTCTAGGTTTAGGAGCCGTAAAACGGTCAAAGTAGGTCAACTGGGACGAAACGTAAACTCGATCTGTAACTGGTCTATATCTGCCCACACACCAAAAATCGGGCCAATATCTGCAGGCACTGCGAAAAAAAGTCCGTACAAGTGTATTTGTCATGAAATTTCATATTTTTCATGAAATTTTCTTTGTTCAGGAGCCGTATAACGGTCAAAAGGACGTCAACCGGGACGAAACGCGAACTCTATCTGTAACTGGTCTATATCTGTCCACACACCAAAAATTAGGCCAATATCTGCAGGCATTGCAAAAAAAGTCTGTACATGTGTATCTGTCATGAATATTTCTATTTTTCATGAAATTTTCTAGGTTTAGGAGCCGTAAAACGGTCAAAGTAGGTCAACCGGGACGAAACGTAAACTCGATCTGTAACTGGTCTATATCTGCCCACACACCAAAAATCAGGCCAATATCTGCAGGCATTGCGAAAAAAAGTCTGTATATGTGTATCCGTCATGAATATTTCTATTTTTCATGAAAATTTCTAAGTTTAGGAGCCATTAAACGGTCAAAAGAAGGTCAACCGGGACGAAACGTAAACTCGATCTGTAACTGGTCTATATCTGTCCACACACCAAAAATCAGGCCAATATCTGCAGGCACTGCGAAAAAAAGTCCGTACATGTGTATTTGTCATGAAATTTAATATTTTTCATGAAATTTTCTATGTTCAGGAGCCGTAAAATGGTCAAAAGTAGGTCAACCAGGACGAAACGCGAACTCCATCTGTAACTGGTCTATATCTGTCCACACACCAAAAATTAGGCCAATATCTGCAGGCATTGCAAAAAAAGTCTGTACATGTGTATCTGTCATGAATATTTCTATTTTTCATGAAATTTTCTAGGTTTAGGAGCCGTAAAACGGTCAAAGTAGGTCAACTGGGACGAAACGTAAACTCGATCTGTAACTGGTCTATATCTGCCCACACACCAAAAATCGGGCCAATATCTGCAGGCACTGCGAAAAAAAGTCCGTACATGTGTATCTGTCATGAATATTTCTATTTTTCATGAAATTTTCTAGGTTTAGGAGCCGTAAAACGGTCAAAGTAGGTCAACCGGGACGAAACGTAAACTCGATCTGTAACTGGTCTATATCTGCCCACACACCAAAAATCAGGCCAATATCTGCAGGCATTGCGAAAAAAAGTCTGTATATGTGTATCCGTCATGAATATTTCTATTTTTCATGAAAATTTCTAAGTTTAGGAGCCGTAAAACGGTCAAAAGAAGGTCAACCGGGACGAAACGTAAACTCGATCTGTAACTGGTCTATATCTGTCCACACACCAAAAATCAGGCCAATATCTGCAGGCACTGCGAAAAAAAGTCCGTACATGTGTATTTGTCATGAAATTTCATATTTTTCATGAAATTTTCTATGTTCAGGAGCCGTAAAATGGTCAAAAGTAGGTCAACCAGGACGAAACGCGAACTCGATCTGTAACTGGTCTATATCTGCTCACACACCAAAAATCAGGCCAATATCTGCAGGCATTGCGAAAAAAAGTCCGTACATGTGTATCTGTCATGAATATTTCTATTTTTTATGAAATTTTCTAAGTTTAGGAACCGTAAAACGGTCAAAAGTAGGTCAACCGGGACGAAATGCGAACTCAATCTGTAACTGGTCTATATCTGCCCACACACCAAAAATCAGGCCAATATCTGCAGGCATTGTGAAAAAAAGTCTGTACAACTGTTTGATTTCGGAAGGACAGAAGGACAGAAGGACGGAATGACGGACATGGGTAAAACTATATGCCCCAGCCACTTTGTGGCGGGGGCATAAAAAGGATTTCTAAGGTGGCTAACTGGAAGACATAATGGATATCTGACAAGTCTGACATTTGATATCACACATCCTCCAACAAGAGACCAAACTTGGGGCAAATTCTCCAAATGATGTTACAGTAATGAATGTCCAAAACAATTCAAAAGGCATGTTCAGGCGCTCATATCAGATTTAGAGATATGCAAATGTAAAAGTGTAGGTCCAATATTTTTTATTATCACTCTGCTTTTCAATCGGGTCAGCAGGGTTGGTAAACTGCAAAACCTGAAAGAATAGAAATGCAGAAAGCATGAATAAGAGTCTTGTAATAAAATAAAGCCATCCTAAATCAAGTACACATCCACATATAATGAGAACAAACACTTGCTTTTATATGTGGTGATTTATATAAAAATATTCAGATATCTAGGAAACGAAGTTTATTGCTATGATTCCATAAAATAAACTGCAAAATGTTCCCATAATCTTATAAAACAGTAGCTAAACCTTAATACTATACTCTCATAGTGTTTATTCCTTACTGAAGTATTCCAACAACAGTGTTTTGTTATGCAGTAACGAGGTACTTATCACTCAGCCTTATCACTTAATAGCCTGATACAAAAGAGAGTCATATGTCACCAGTGTCACTCACAATTACAGCCACACAGTGAGATGTACCAGCTGGAGTGCAAGCTTATATATACAAGAAAAATAGAAATGGTCTACAAAATAAGTTGACCTGACCTATGACCTTGGCCTTTTGCCCACATATCAACTGGATTCTTTCTAAATGATGGGTAACTACTAACCAATTACATCTGGCCGGGTGTAATTACTTGGCAACCAATGAGTGAATAACTTAGACCTGCAATCTTTAACCTCCTGACCAGCTGACCTCAAAATCAATTAGTTTTTTCTTCATGCAAAAAGACCCATAAAAATGAAGTTTGAATCACATTCAGTGATGCATAGATGTGGCATATGTTAAAGACTGAAGGTTTGGGTTGAACAGTTTCACTTGAAATATGTTCACAAGCATTTAGAACAATATTGTGACCTTATCCTTTGACCTTTTGAATTCAACATCAATAGACTTCTTCCCCTATTGGTAGGTAAGCCATATATGACAGATAGAAAGTATAGATTGAAAAGTTTGCCTGAAAATGACTCCACGCAAGAAGAGGGTGCTGTGAACTTGACCTTTGACCTCAAAATCAACAGGTCTTTTCCCCTGTGGGCAGAGAAGCAATATCAGTGCTGAAAGGTTTGGAAAGAAAGGTCTAGCTTGAAATGTGTCCACAACCTCTTCAAAGAAGTGGATCCTGTGACCCTGACCTATGACCTTGTGACCTCAACATCTATAGGATTCTTCTCCCACTTAGTAGGTGAGCTATATGTGAAAGATCAAAGAATTGGGATGAAAGGTTTGGCTTAAAATGCATCCACAGGCTTTTCAAAGAAGTTGGTACTGTGACCTTGACCTTTAACCTTGTGACCTCAAAATAATTATGGTTCTTCCCATGTTGGTAGGTGAGCTGTATGTGAAAGATGGAAGGTTTGAGATGAAAATTTTGGCTAAAAGAATTATTTCTTGGGGGTGCAAACACACCCCATAACTTTGAGAATATAGGTCGCAGTGACCTAATTTCAGGTTTGCAAGGAGATCTTTTTAGAACCTGTAAGACTGCATAGGGTTCATGGCCCTAGCCCCTACGGTTACGATTTGTGCCCTGCTAAGGGACAGACGGCTGGCCGGAAGACGGACAGACGGAAGGACGACGGACAAAGACCCATTGCTATAGCCCAGCATGACTGAAAGTCAGCTGAGCTAAAAAACACATGTCGATCCTTCGTATATACCACTCCAGTGTATTTTTGTCACAAAACTCCATTTAGGCCGCTTTTCCATACATGCAGATTTTCACCTAGCGGCACCCCTGCGGGTCCCGCGCAGGGGCCTGTAAGCGGGCAGCCCCTTTCCATACGTGCGGGTCCCCGCATGCGGGTTGTCGTGCATTTATATAGTAATAATCATAATTTCTTAAAGTTTAGTGTACATATTATTCTAATCCAATATTCAGTTTAAACATTATATATAATACAAGCCAGGCATGGCTTGCGACAGGCATATCTCTCCTGCCACGTGTTTACATTACCTAGAGTTGGCCTCTGGGCTGTAGGGCCTATTTAAATCACAATAAAAACATGTCGTATATTAGGCCTATCTTTTATTCAGTCTAATGCACCAACAGATCTTTTATCTTTTCCAAAGACAAGGAAAAATACCAGAAACTTATATACCGAAGGTGGCATCCGCATGCGGGCCCCCGCAGAAATCCAACACTGCTTGATCAGCATGCGGGACCCGCGCGGGGGCCTGCATGTATGGAAAGGGGACTGAGATAACACACGTGTTGGTTTTTATCCGCGCGGGTCCCGCGCAGGGGCCTGCATGCATGGAAAGGCACCCTTAAACTCAATGTACATTAACATCCATATAAAAATATATCAAACAAAACTTATTCCCCAATCATATAAGATACAAACTGAAAGACAGATTGTGTTTTTTATATTATTTAATAAAAATATATATTTTATGTCTGTTACATCTGTATGCATTCCTGAATAAACATAAAGCACATGGTGGAGTAATAAATGTTAACATTTAATTATGTGCTGAAACCAGCATATAATTTAAATTATTTTTTTCATCTGATGTTAATTATATTACTATGCATTATATAATATCTGTAATATTTCATTTTCTTTATGTATAGAAATATTTTGCCATAAAATACATAATGATGTCTCCATAACAATACAATTTTTAAATCAAATAAAGATAAGCATATACCTTTGACCGAACATCTTTATTTTTCATTCAAAATCCAGCAAACATCTGCTTAACCTAGGTAAACAAAATATAACAAGGGACCTATGGGTCACTGTGCTCAGCTGACGTTAACCTTGAAGGTAAAAATCTAAAATAATATCTAATGGAGATAAAGTGTAAGAGGAAGAGGTAATAAAGGCCATGGTTGGTTTATATGATTGGTTTGTATTGATGAGCAAGACATTGTTGCAAAAAATATTTTGTGACCTGACCATGTGTTTCCTAATGTTGAAACTAAAGCATGTGAGCAGTTTGTGAACAAATGATCTGTACTATAACCATGATCATTAATTGTTTTTTTGATTAACTGTTGACATTTCAGTAGTTTACACATTTGTTCAATTGAATCTATTTTTTTGTATAATATATATCATTAAATATATATGTATTTTTTTTATGAAATGTATACAGTTGAAATATAGCTAATTAACAACATAAAACAGGGCAAACAAAGCCTGATCTCAAATTCTGTTGAGGCAGGAAAATAATGAACACATGTTTGTATTAAATCCTGATTTTTTTATCACATCAATTATTTTCTAATTTAAGTTTATATTTCTATACATTTCCAATTTAACATATATATCTGAATATAAAAGTTGATTCATAATTCTCAATTGTATCATCATAAATCTCAATCTTGTCAGATAACACCACATCATGCATACAAATGTTTATCTATTTTTTACCACAAAAATATATCTTTTAAATCTGCAAAACAGTATCTAAAAATAATACTTGATTTAGATTTCACAATTTTTAATTGTGTCTTTATTTATCCATAATGTGCTTCATATTTTATAATAATTTAAGCATACTGATGGGTTCATTTATATTTGTTCAAATCATTTAAAAGAAAATTGATTTCTTTAAAAATGCTACATTACACAACATTGCATCTTCTGGATTACACCTTGAATTATTTTTTCAAGGAAAGTTTTTGCATATCGGAGTGGAAACAGCATTACAATTAAGGAGATACAGTGAAAACAATAACAATTACTGCATAACACTTGGTGGGTTGGGTTTGCGGGGGGGGGGGGGGGGGGGGTGATTGGGGTGGTGATATGAGAATAACTGTACACCTGTCACAGCAGGGGATCTCCCCCAGTGACTGTAACAAATCAGAAACCCTGGCATAGCTGACTTCCAGTGACCTGGAGTGGGACCCTGCATCTGTAATCAAAGCAAGTGACTACAGAAAAAAAAAGGGACCTATGGGTCACGACGCTCAGCTGTTATATATGATAAAAAAATATTATTTAGAAATGAGGCACATGCTGGTTTTGTGTGGTAATAAATAGAAGGTGTATTATGAGTTGTTGTTGTTTAGCTTATGTATGATTTTGATAGTTCCTTTGGAGACAGGGAAGAGCATTGATTTCATTTATTTTATTAACAAATGGAGTACTATTGTCACACAGATTTTGACTTGGCCAAATAACTTATAAGCAAAACATATAATATGAGTTTAACTATTTATTAAAAAAATTACAAATATTGTCCCAAATATAATTTTTATTAAAAATAATAAGAGAATCATATGATTTTGTAAAATGAAATATAACTGAAATGATTATTAAAATAATATTAAAGAATATATTCATGAATGCATTCATGAATACATTTTGAAAGTATTTGCACGAGTATTCATATACTTTCATTTTTACCTGAATTCCCATTCTTTATGCAAGAAATTTTATAATGTAGTACATAATCATATTTGTATTTAAATACAATTACAAAGTATTCGCACCATGTCTGGTTTTTATTCAGTTTTCACCAAACAATGATGTTGAGAATCCAGAACTTACAAAATTCACACATTTAAATAATGATCATAAGTACCTGGTTTTATGGCTTTAATTTATATTAAAAATAACTGTAAAAAATTCATTTTGGACTAATTTCACATCAATGTACACACTAGACACAGTAGGAATCTAGATTAATATTATCAACTGCATCTTTGTCTATCATTAATTTCCTTCATATGATCCCTAATGATTAGTAATGAATAATATGATTTACTTCTTTATCATTAAAATTGAACTGAAAAATGCCATAGGTGACTGCATGGTGTTATTTGGAATACGTGACATTCTACCCATCCATACAAGATTCTTATATCATCAGTAACTGCAAGTTAATTTCCTGTTATTATAAACTAACAAATTCCTTTTATTATTTTTCTTTAATTTGTTATTTAAAACCAATAAAAATTTATTAATTTATTGTTTATTGTTATGTTGTTGGTTCAAACTACTAGATGAGTTGGGTTGGACACATGGATCAACTGTGGCTGGCCATAAGCTGCCTGGATTCCATGTATGCCTCGCCTCAAG
The DNA here is from genome assembly GCA_026874595.1 of Sipunculus nudus. Lineage (NCBI taxonomy): Eukaryota > Metazoa > Annelida > Sipuncula > Golfingiida > Sipunculidae > Sipunculus > Sipunculus nudus. The sequence goes on from CM049312.1 coordinate 54,456,427, forward strand.
CATGCATAATACAGGTGATTCAAGAGGGGCTGGAGAGAGCCAAAGTCTGACAGGGTCTCATAAAAAACATTAATAAAAGCTACAATTTTTGGCCAATTTCTTTCAGCTTTCTAAGCTGAAATTCTTATGTGTGCATGATATGAAAATTATATCAACAGTGCTCACAGGAAACAAACGTGCCATGGTCACAGTTCGGCAAAATTTAAGGTACTAATTTTATATTTATACTAATAACTTATAAAATTTGAAAAATTAAGAACTAATTTTGGGTATTCAATTGAATCTTGATTAAATGTTACATCCCTGACAAAAAAATCTCTAGCTTCAGCAATGCCCTTGTTAAGGGAGTAAATATATTTCTTGATTTTTTACAAAGTGCATTATGTTTGGGCCCATAACTTAAAACAATTACGCAATACTGACATCATCCTGGCATGTGCAAAGAGATTGAAAAATATGTATATTATTTATGATTAAAGTCAGATCAGTGGTTTTGATATTTGGGAGTCTTGAAGTGTAACAATGGGTTTTTAATGGAAAAATGAAGTTTTTCGTTAATATCTCGAAGGTATTAAGTCCTAGTGACCAAATTCTTGGCATGGTAGGGGATTTTGGAGACATCTAACTGTATGCCGAATTTAAGGAACTTAGAGCTGAAGCTGGGGAGCTGAGCTCTTGCAAACTGCATAACACTAACTTGATGTAAACAATATGTTACATGGTGCTTGAGTCACTGTGCTCAGCTGACGTTAACCTTGAAGGTAAAAATCTAAAATAATATCAAATGGAGATAAAGTGTAAGAGGAAGAGGTAATAAAGGCCATGGTTGGTTTATATGATTGGTTTGTATTGATGACCTGACCATGTGTTTCCTAATGTTGAAACTGAAGCATGTGAGCAGTTTGTGAACAAATGATCTGTACAATTACCATGATCATTAGTTGGCTTTTTGATTAACTGTTGACTTTTCAGTAGTTTACACATTTGTTCAATCGAATCTTTTTTTTGTATAATATATATTATTAAATATATGTTTTTTTTATGAAATGTATACAGTTGAAATATAACTAATTAAGAACATAAAACATGGCAAACAAAGCCTGATCTCAAATTCTGCTGATGCAGGAAAATAATGAACAAATGTTTGTAATAAATCCTCATTTTTTTATCACATTAATTTTTTTTAAATTTAAGTTTATATTTCTATACATTTTCAATATAACATATATATCTGAATATAAAAGTTGATTCATAATTCTCAATTGCATCATCATAAATCCAGTCTTGTCAGATAACACCATATCATGCATACAAATGTTTATTTATTTTTTACCACAAAAATAAATCTTTTAAATCTGCAAAACAATAAATATCTAAAAAAATACTTGATTTAGACTTCTCAATTTTTAATTGTGTCTTTATTTATCCATAATGTGCTTCATATTTTATCATAATTTAAGCACACTGATGGGTTCCATTATGATTGGTAAAATCATTTAAAAGAAAAATGATTCTTTAAAAATGCTACATTACACAACATTGCATCTTCTGGATTACACCTTGAATTACTTTTTCAAGGAAAGTTTTTGCATATCAGAGTAGAAACAGCATTACAATTAAGGAGATACAGTGAACACTTGGTGGGTTGGGTTGGGGGGTTGGGGTTGGGGGGGGGGGTGATTAGGGTGGTGATATGAGAATAACTGTACACCTGTCACAGCAGGGGATCTCCCTCAGTGACTGTAACAAATCAGAAACCCTGGCATTGCTGACTTCCAGTGACCTGGAGTGGGACCCTGCATCTGTAATCTGTAATCAAAGCAAATGACTACAATAGAGCCTCAAGAAAAAAAATCAATAACTAGCTTAATTTTCAAGCTTTTACTTCCAAATTTCAGATTTAAACAAATTAAATATTTATGTTTACATGCTGTGAAAATTAAATCAATGGTATTTACAGAAAAAAAACGTGCCATGGTCAAAGTTGGGCAAAATTTAAGGTACTGATTTTATTTTTATGCTAATTACTTAAAAAATTTACAAAATTCAGATCTAATTTTGGGTAAACAATTGAATCTTAATTAAACATAGTTATATACTTGGGAAAATAGACTCTAGTTTCAAAATTTTTCATGTTAAGTGAGTAAATATTTTTCCTGATTTTTTACAATGTCCATTATGTTTGGGCCCATAACTTAAAGAATTTATACTTAACAGACTTAATTTCTGGCATGTACATAGGAACTATATAGAAGAATATTTATGGTAAATATGAGGAAAAACAGATGAGTGGTTTTGATATAGGCAGTCCTGAAGTGTGAAAATAGGATTTTAATAAAAAATTGAGGTTTTTTCAAAGGAACGAAGTCGCAAAGACCCAGTTTTCGGCTTGGTAGGAGATCTTGGGGACATCTAACATTATGCTGAATTTTGGATTCCTAGGTCTTACGGTTTCAAAACGTGCCACATCTACGGACGGACGGACGGACGGACGGACGGACGGACGGACGGACGGACGGACAGACGGACGGACGACGGACAATGGACCACGACTATAGCTCAGATGACTTATAGTCAGCTGAGCTAAAAATGATATAATTTATAATTCTATGAATAAAAATATATCACCAAATTAAGCACAACTTATATGTAACAAATACTGATAAATACCCAAAAAGGTCAAAATTTACATTTCCTCTAGTGATATCACCTTTCTCTAGGTTAGATATGCAAACGTTAAAGGTCACATATGGTTTCTTAATTTCATAGTATGAAGAAAACCCATTGTTGTATATATATATAACAACAATCTTTTGAAATAATAACAGAAATCTTTGAAAACTTTGGCAAAATGAGCATTATTAATGTCCAACCTGATCTTGAATAGATTGAGGATTTATTATACAGCTGCCCCATGTGAATTCATTACATGCATGATTGATTTAAGTAATTTGTGCAATTTATAAGTGATATCATTACCCATAAATGGTGAATGCATGTTGACCAGGAAATAAATGATAACACAACTGCCCTGCAAATCAAGATCATGTACCGGTAAGTACATCATCTCTGAGGTCAAAGGAATGTATAGGCAGTGTCCTTGGACCATTTTTGACAACAATGTTTGGTCATATCATGAGTCATTCTGTAAACTATTCAAACTTTCCATTAAATCTGCATAATGACTGGATCAATGGCAAGTTAAAGAAGTCCCACCTTGCACTGATAAATCCCAAGCATAATACAAACACATATGATTTAGATTAATCCCTGCATATATATTATATTGTATTATCAATATATACAGGAATAATATATTACCCCATTTTATTTGAATTTATACCCTTGAATGTAACATTACCCTGTAAATCTGTTATATGTATAATTTATAGCATATATATATGGAAACCAAGTTCAAGAAAGAAGTTTCCTTCTTGTAATGGTATTTTCATGTAATTCTGCAAGAATTTGTCCAAGTTTTGTGATATGGTACTGAGACATTACAAGTCACCTTTAACGTTATGAGCTACATTGAAATATGAAAGTTATTTACAATTTCATTGCTCTTGTTTTTCATTTACATTGATCATTGACTTTCAGTTCAAATCAGTGTTCATACTCCTGACGGAATTTAAAATCCATCATTTTTCTTAAGCCTATACAAATAATTTATAAATTAATGTTTCCCTGCATGAACTCCTGAGGGTTCTGAGATGCAGATGTGGTGATAACATAACAATGAAGATATTTTAAAAGTAGCCATTATATATTATATCACAGACTGATCAATAGAAACTTAAAAAAAAACCTTCTTAAGTTTGTCAGAATGAGCTCACGATCACATTGGTTTCAACTAAAACAGCAATAACAAGAAAAGCTCCATAAAAGACAAACAAGACAATGCCAAAAAGTCTATTCATTTGGAATTTGGTGATCACCATAGTGACCATTGCCAGAGTGAGGCTTCCCAGGAGGAAGCCAACAAGGACCACCTGAATAAGACTAAAGTTGATCTGAAATGAAACAAAAACAAATTTATCACAAAGAACTGGATACTTTGAAACAGATTTATTGTTACTTATGGTAATACCATGGTGTTTTATGGTGATACCATGATGGCCATTATGAGTTCCAGCTTGACATGATACCTTGTTTTAAACATTTCTCCTTAACTTTATATTTACTCATATCATATTTATAATCATTGTGGTTTAAATACTGCCATCCATAATTCTAATTCCTCAATATATTTTGAGTTTATACAAATAGATTTACCGGTTTGTAGTACTTTTTCATACCCTTCGAGCAGTACTTGGTAAAATATTAAGGAAAAACTTTAACAATGCTCACACATGCTCAGGATGGATATCTCAAAGTTTACACACATTTTGGCTCTGCACAAATGAATAGATTATAAATTTACATATGAAGTAGTATTACCTGAATACTTTTTGAAGTGGTATATAGGTGGGTATGTTATAGCTCACCTTGATGACCCCACTTGGACTGTTAAAACCTCTGATGGTGAACGGGATTCCTACACCCAGAAGTAGATCTGACCTTATTAAGGAACAAGCTCTGTTATAAGCTGTATCAAGGAGACTGTTGTTGCAACCATGACTGTAAATCTGCACTTGTGAAACTAGGATAGGTCTCATAATGAATTCTTGCAAAGCTACAGCTAATAGATCAACCATTAGAGGTCTACAGTACTTCAGCTAACTGGTGGCCCATGATCTGTGACACTCAGCTGAATTTGCATCCTTTCAGCCATAACACAAATAAACTTCATAATTACTTAATTTGGAGTTTACAATTAAAGTTTACCACAGCCTGCCTCCATCTAAAGTTTGAACTTCCCAGATACAATGGTTGGAATTTACCGGTATGCCCTGCTATTGATCAAGCATTTGAGCTTCTGAAGTACTCAAACCTTTGTCATTGCCTCTTAACTCATAAGTCACAGAACGGATACCTCAAAATACATCTTCATTATTAATAATGGTAAAACTGCTTTTTACATCTCAGTGCTATCATGTGTTCATATAGTGAAACACATAACGTTTGAGTCTGGCACTAAAACAGGATCTAAAATATGATTAAAGCTAATGTTTATTTGTAAAGATAATTATTTGAAACATCTAAATGGTTCAACATATGAATATTGATGAAGCTGAGAAACAAAAGCAAATTTGTTCAAAGGTACCCCATTAGTCAACATAAGATGTTGAACAAGTCAGGATTTCATGCTTTCTAACATGAATACCACATCATTAAAGTACTGGAAGACAGAGGTGTTATACCTTAACTTCAGCAATTTCAATCTTTAAACAAGAAATATATAGGCATGGGAGATGCCATAGTAACCTAAGACAATTACCTGTAATGCATACTCCCCCCCCCCCCCCCCCCCCCCCAATTCTTCAGAAGCATATACTGACGCTTGACAAGCCATCAGGGTTTCCTCAGGTGTGACCTTCAAAACCAAGGTCAAGGCCACTAGTCATGAATTAAAGTAAGAGGTAGTGGTGGAATTATTTTTTTGTGTCAAATTTGAAGGAAACAGAAGCAGTACTTCAAGAGTTATTGGGTAAAAAAAAAACTGATATAGGCCTATTTGCAGATTTGAAATTGAAGACAAGCTCAAGATCACCAATCTTCAAACATGTCTGAGATCTAGGTGGAAATAATTTGTGTATCAGATTTGAAGAAAAATAATACTGTACTTCAAAAATTATGGGTTTCACAAAAATCCTAGTTTTCTGTAGATTTGACCTTGAAAAGCAGGGTCAAGGTCACCAGTCATCAAACAAGTCAGAGATCTTGGTGGAAACAAATTTTGCCACATTTGAAGAAAAAAGATAGAGTACTTCAAAAGTTATGAGGTTCACAAAAAATGTATATATCAGCAGTTTGGACCTTGAAGGTGAAGTTCAAGGTCACAGGTTTTCAAACTCTTTCAGCAACTTATCATCTGACACCTTACATTCTGATTTTTTAGATGGATACATCTATCAACTTGATAAAAAATATTTTTCACCAAACATGGAAATATTCAAGGTTAAGGCCACTCTCATAGGATACTATTGATATGGAAGTGTCTGTTAAAATATATCTTTGCATGTTTTGATGTTGCATGTTTATTAAACTATATTAACATAAAGGATACTGAACAGAGGTCCTCCATAACAAGCTGATACTCCTGTTCTTGGGTACCCCTGCCGAGCCATCACAGTGTCAGCAACTAAATCTGGATAAAAAGTAGAAATCACGGATCATTGTATAGATATCCATGGCAAATGCAACCTTTAGCACTACATAATAAATTTACATGACTGTATCAGTCCCCAGCAGAGAATCACATGAAAACTTCTGTTGCAGTAACATGAATCAAATTAGGGTCAGTCCCAGCACCTATATAAGTATGATTTTTTAATGATACAGTTTATAAGTTTACAATTCACACTTTCAAATTACCTTTATAAACAGACCTTCCTCCATTTTTCCACCCCAAATGGCAACAACTATCATAGTTTTGCTTTCTGCGGTATGAATATAACACAAATTCATTTACTGCAATAAAATATTCAATATAACATGTATGAACATTGGAAAATTTCTTCACCCTGCAGTTTATATGCCAAGTAAATTCTCTTTCACAATCTATCTATGATTGGTCTCTGAGGTAAATATTTCTTTTTATTCTCATGTACACATATATGCTCATGTAATCATATTCTTTTAGGCATCAAGTAAACATCACTACCCACCTCCTAGACTGTTTCCCCAGGCAAGAAGTGTCAGACCTAACACGGCATTACTTATATTCAAGATGATGCCAAACGTCTGCAAAGAATAAAATATATAATATATTTACAGTGAAACATGTAATTAGACCACCTACGGGACTGACCAAAACTGGCCTCAACACACAGGTAGTCTTATTAGAAAGGTCTATCTTTGCTTATGTGGATGTTTTGGGTTCACTCATTTGTGGTCTCAAGGTAGAAATGTTGTTTTTAACTTGAAAATTATCAATTTTTTTTTAAATGGGGAAACTATTAGGGCATTTACTTTCCAATCTAAATGTAAAATGGTGAATCTGTTGACATTATGAATTTTTTTACATAAACTTGATAAATTAATTCCCAAAACAACACAGGTCTGAGGAGGCTGTGTACTAACAGTGGCAGTCAGTGGTGATTACACAGACCTGACCAAACACTCCCGTGACTGACAGGGTGTGCAATGGGGATTTGCATGAAGAAAGAATGACTTATAGGTATGTGATTGAGACAAGGGTGCACAATGGATGCAGAGGATGTTTCTACCTTAATAGATATAGGTGGTTTTATTAAATAAGTGGTATTTCAGACAGGTTTCACTGTCTTTCATATAATCTTATAACCAGCATATGAATTATCAAGACACCTAAGTCAAATTCCTGGACAATCTAAAATTTTTTCTTTATTTGTTATAAAAAATTATTCCAAAATAGGATGTTTGGATAAGTTTTTTTACAAATGACATTCTTTTAATCCAAAATAATGTGCTTAAAATTGAAAATCTCTCTGTTTAAGTATGAAAATGATTCTAGGTCTATTTTCAATCAGTTTAACAGAAAATGTTGCATAAAAATGTGTAAGAAAAAAATTTAATAAAAATTATTTATCAGAATAACTCACACCCATTATAATGGCTATAACATAACCTTAAAGTGTGTTTGCTTACTTGAAGAATGTTGACTATTTCATTAGCTACAGCCTGAATCCATATAACAGCTGCAGCAAAACCAACATAGGCAAATACCTGAGGAGATAAATGCAGAGAAATACAGTATAATCACTGGAAACAGAATCAGAACAGCTAAATAAATTGCTTATATTTCATTAGCTACAGCCTGAAACCATATATCAGCTGCAGCAAAACCAACATAGGCAAATACCTGAGGAGATAAATGCAGAGAAATACAGAATAATCACTGGAAACAGAATCAGAACAACTAAATAAATTACTTATATCTTCAAAACAGACAAATAGGTAAAAGATTACTGCACAACTGACAAATCAAATACCTAACTAGAGCAATACTAGAAATGAAGAGTCAGTAACATAGTTGTATAAAGATGCAATTCAGACTTTTACAGATTGCTTTATGCAGCTCTTTCAAGTTTGTCAGTTAGACCAAAATGTAACATGCTTATAAAATGCTTGGTTAAGGCAAAATAAAGGTATGGTTCTATGGCAACGCCCGTGTCAATATAACCCCTCCCTTAAAAAAATTTTATTTTGATTTTCACCTTTCAAGAAGATAAAATAATACAATTTTGATGAGATTTCCTTTGTTATGTAGTGCTTTTACCTGTAAAGCAAAAAATAATTGTTATTATCATGCTTTTCCCTTATCATATGACTTTTTATTGAAACGTACAAAAAAAGGGGGAAAAAATTGCCAATGGAAACTGATTCCTGAAAAATAGTTCCTCAGAACCATACATTTTTTTTGCCTAACAGTGTTGTCTTTCTCACATAACACACAGGAATGTCATGTTTGGCATCTAAATCTGCTTGGATCTTTTGATAAAGACACCAGTGGTTTTCAAACTTGTCAAAAATTAAAAATTTAGTAATGGAAATAAAGATTTGGCAATAAAAGCACTGAAAGATGTTTAACTTGATATGCCACATACTTTATTCAGCTTTTCATTTGCAAGGTTTTAAATGAACAATATTCACAAATGGTTAATTATTGCAAAATGAAATCATCTTCAACAAGCCACCTCATCCACAAATATGAACAAACAGGTAAATTACATCAAATCTTTTAGATTATCTGCCAATGATGAATTATCACTCAGTCAACAGTCTAGTATTCATTAAGACTTTGACCTCTGCCAGCTGTATTTATCACATTTGCCCCTTGCACAATTACTACCAATAAAATACCTGCAAAAATGCTGAACAGAATATGTTTTTATGTTAGTATAGAGAAATCTCATATCACAACCACCAACAGGACCCTGATAAAGTGGTCTGATTTTGGTGGTGGTCCTCCTAGTGAGGTCTGATATAAAAAGAAAAAAAAATGTGACCAATTAAAGTGGTCATTATTTTGAGGTGGTCGATACATGGAGGTGGTCTTTAGGCAAGGTTTTAGTGTACCTGGTACTCATAATCAACTATTTATCTAGTCCACAAAAAATATCAGACTTACCCAGTGGTACACAGGTGGCTCTTCAGACTTGGAGGTAAAGAAAACTATGATGAAGAAGGTGACACCAATGAGGGTCATCAGGGCCCACACAGGAAACACTCCACCCAGCCTGGTCAGGGTGCCTGGAATATGTTTAAAATACTATAGTCAGGATATAAATCAACGCTTTTTACAAATTCATTTCTTAACATTTAATGACTGTTTTATGCAAGAAGCAGGGTGAACTTAAATTATCTGGCTGCCAGCTGAAATTTAATTTATAAGGTTTATGATTTTATGTCAGTTTTATCAATCTTCACACATTTTCTTTCTGTGTCTGTTTGTCTTTTCTAGTTATTTTTTAGCTCCAAAAAGGGAACTGATTCCAGATTGCAGACTTGGTTATCCTCTTATGTATTAAACATTTGACTCTGTAGTCCTTATTTTATGATCTCTCATTATTGCACAAGTCTTATTGCTAATACTCAGACACAGAAAATATATCAGGCCTGATAGGTGGTATTTGATTGGTACAAATATTTTTTCTAATTTGTGCTGCTTCGACTGTGTTCTGTGTATGCTGTCTGAGATTATACATATGTACAAGTGTACAGTGGACTATTCATTGCTATCTTTTCATCTGGTTATGTAGGCAATCCAGGGCAATCTCGAAATACTAAACCTCAGACTTGTGACCATAAATGTTTAATGATCCTGTTTCTAATTATCTGCAAATATGATCATGTTTATAACAAATCTTACTCTCACCTGTTGCACTTGCTGCGAATGCACTAAATACTGGAGCAGTCAGACAGTGCAGCAGACCCAGTGGCTTGTTCCAGTTGTTGTTCTTCTTGTCATAATCAACAACAGGGACTGTCAGGACCAGCAGCAAGCAAGGGACAGCCTGGAAAATATATCCCTAAAAATTGATACAGTGTACTTGGTAATGTTCTTAAAAGATGCTGTGAAGATGCTGTGACAAAGATCATTTGAAAGATACTGTTTTAATTAAAGTGGGATATTTGCCTACCTTTTTTGTAGAACTTATGTGATTTCTGGATTACTCTGCATACATGCATACATATTAATGAACTGCAGGTAATTCCTGTTAAGAAAAGTTGCACAAAGTGGTGTTACGAAGACAAATAGCTCAGGGGAAAATCCTGGACAGATCTTGGTTTCTAACCCAAGTCGGTGGCGTACAAGTCTGGCGTCCCAACCGCTTCGCTAGAAAAGCAAGCTTACCTAGCGAGACAGTTCGGTCCGCTTTTATGTCATCCTGTAACACAACCCCTCTTAAGAGCATTCTGTTATCAGAACAAGACTAATTATCCCAGGAGTCACACTTTGGTGAGCTTATTCCACCCCGTAACAGTGGAAATAAACTCTAATAATGACTGTTGATCTTGTCTCCATTACCAGTCACTATGAAATGCAGACCTGGCCTGGCTACATTTATAACAGAGGATTTATTTGATTTTGTATGCTAGTATATTCATTCTCATTTAAAGAAGAAAACAAGTGACCCAGGGGTCATGACGCTCAGCTGACCAGGAAGACATTGACAAAAGTAATTTTATCATCTTAATGTCAAATTTGAATGAAATACTTTTTCCAAACTTGACCTTTTGTATAAAATCATCCAATATTCATTGGGGTACTATGGAGCTCTGTAGCATGAAGGATATGGGTAACAGACACCTATTTTCAAGGTTTACAAGATGACTTTTCAGGGGTCTCCCAGCATGTCAAAAAATAAAATTCTAGGGCCAGTTATTATGATTTGTGCCCTGTTAACAGATGACCAAATGTTTATTCTGGGGGGTATTTCAAAGCCGCATAGGATGAAGGATATGGGTAACAGAGATGTAATTTCAGGTGCACAAGGAGACTTTTCAGGGGCCTCCCAGCATATCAAGAAAGGAGATTCTAGGTCAAGTCATTATAATTTGTGCTCTGTTAACAGATGACCAAATCTTTATTCTGGGGAGTACTTCGCAGCCCCAGAGCATGAAGGATATGGGTAACAGAGACCTAATTTCAGGTTTCCAAGATGTTTCATGGAACTCCCTGCATGTTAAGAAAGAAGAATCTAGGTCAAGTCATTATGATTTGTGGCCTGTTAACAGATGACCAAATGTTTAAAGGTCTCAAAAATCAAGAAAAAATTCTTAAAAAATCAAAATACAGGTGGCACCACCAGTCTACAGAAACTGATGAAACAAGCCATTATAAATACAAATGTGGACAATCATGGTGATCAATGCATTAGTTATTGTATCAATTTTTGCATTATTCTGGGAGGAACTTCCGAGCCTCATAGCTGAAAGGATATCAGTAACAGAGACCTTGTATCAGGTTTCCATATAGACTTTTTATGACCGTCCTTGCATGTCATGACAGAAGATTCTAGGTCCAGTTGATATGATTTGTGCCCTGTTAACAGATGACCAAATCTTAAAAGGTTTCAAAAATAGAGAAAAAAAAACTTTAAAAAATCGAAAAAATACAGGTGGCGCCACCAGAATGCAGAAACTGATGAAACATTTCATGATCAATATCCATGCAAAGAATCATGGTGATCAATATAATAATTGTTCAGATACTTGAGCTTTTGTATCAAATTTTCCATTATTCTGGGGGGTACTTCGGAGCCCCATAGCTCAGAGGTTATGGGTAACAGAGACCTAATTTCAAGTTTTTAAGGAGACTTTTCATGGGCCTCTCAGCATGTCAAGAGAGAAGATTCTAGGTCCAGTTGTTACGATTTGTGCCATGTTAACAGATGACTGCATCTTATGAGGTCTCAAAAATAGAGAAAAAAATTCGTAAAAATAAAAAAAATACAGGTGGCGCCACCATACTGCAGAAACTGATGACACATTCCATGATCAATATCCATGCAAAGAATCATGGTGATCACTGCAATAGTTGTTTAGATACTTGAGCTTTTGTATCAAATTTTCCATTATTCTGGGGGGTACTTCGGAGCCCCATAGCTCAAAGGTTATGGGTAACAGAGACCTAATTTCAGGTTTCCAAAGAGACTTTTTATGGGCCTCCCTGCATGTCAAGAGAGAAGATTCTAGGTGTAGTCGTTACAATTTGTGCCCTGTTAACAGATGGCCACATCTTCAAAGGTCTTGGAAAAAGAGAAAAAAAATTCGTAAAAATTTGAAAAAAATAGAGGTGGCCCACCCTCTCTGCAGAAACTGATGGAACAGTTCATGATCAATATGTATGCCAAAAATCATGACCATCAGTGTTGTAGTTATTGAGATACTGCACTTTTTGTATCAAATTTTCCATTATTCTGGGGGGTATTTTGGAGCCATACAGCCTAAAGAATATGGGTAACAGAGACCTAATTTCAGGTTTCCATGGAGAATTATCATGGGTCTCCCTGTGTGTCAAGAATGAAGATTCTAGGTCCAGTTTTTATGATTTGTGCCCTGTTAACAGATGTTCATATCTTTAAAGGTCTCAAAAATAGATAAAACATTCGTAAAAAAAACCCGAACAAATACAGGTTGTGCCACCAGTCTGCAGGAACTGATGGAACACCTCTTGATCAATAGTTATGCCACAAATCATGACCATCAGTGAGGTAGTTATTGAGATATTGAAGTTTTTGTATGAAATTTTTTACTACTCCGGGGGGTACTTTGGGGTCCAATAGCTCGAAGGATATGGGTAACAGAGACCTAATTTCTGGTTTCCATGGAGACTTTTAATAGGTCTCTCAGTGTATTGAGAATGAAGATTCTAGGTCCAGTCGTTACGATTTGTGCCATGCTAACAGATGACAGCATCCTTAAAGGTCTCAAAAATAGAGGAAGAAATCGTAAAAAAATCAAACAATATAGGTGGCACCACCAGTCTGCAGGAACTTCATCTCATAATCAATATGTATGCCAAAAATCATGACCAACAGTGATGTAGTTATTGAGAAATTGAAGTTTTTGTATGAAATTTTTGACTACTCTGGGGGGGTACTTTGGGGCCCCATAGCTCGAAGGATATCGGTAACAGAGACCTAATTTCTGGTTTCCATGGAGAGTTTTCATAGGTCTTCTAGTGTGTCGAGAATGAAGATTCTAGGTCCAGTCGTTACGATTTGTGCCATGCTAACAGATGACAGCATCCTTAAAGGTCTCAAAAATAGAGGAAAAAATCGTAAAAAATCGAACGATACAGGTGGCGCCACCAGTCTGCAGGAACAGATGACACATCTCATGATCAATAGTTATGCCACAAATCATGACCATCAGTCAAGTAGTTAATGAGATATTGAAGTTTTTGTATGAAATTTTCTACTTTTCTTGGGGGTACTTTAGGGCTCCATAGCTCGAAGAATATGGGTAACAGAGACCTAATTTTGGTTTCCATGGAGACTTTTCATAGGTCTCTCAGTGTGTCGAGAATGAAGATTCTAGGTCCAGTCATTATGATTTGTGCCACGTTGACAGATGACAGCATCCTTAAAGGTCTCAAAAACAGAGGAAAAAATCGTAAAAAATCGAACAATACAGGTGGCGCCACAAGTCTGCAGGAACTGATGGAACATCTCATAATCAATATGTATGCCAAAAATCATGACCATCAGTGATGTAGTTATTGAGATATTGAAGTTTTTGTATGAAATTTTTGACTACTCTGGGGGGGGGGGGGGTACTTTGGGGCCCCATAGCTCGAAGGATATGGTTAACGGAGACCTAATTTCTGGTTTCCAAGGATATTTTTCATGGACCTCTCAGTGTGTCAAGAATAAGGATTCTAGGTCCAGTCGTTACGATTTGTGCCATGCTAACAGATGAAAGCAACCTTAAAGGTCTCAAAAATAGAGGAAAAAATCGTAAAAAATCGAACGATAAAGGTGGCACCACCAGTCTGCAGGAAGTGATGACACATCTCATGATCAATAGTTATGCCACAAATCATGACCATCAGTCAAGTAGTTAATGAGATATTGAAGTTTTTGTATGAAATTTTTTAACTTTTCTTGGGGGTAATTTGGGGCTCCATAGCTCGAAGAATATGGGTAACAGAGACCTAATTTCTAGTTTCCATGGAGACTTTTCATAGGTCTCTCAGTGTGTTGAGAATGAAGATTCTAGGTCCATACGTTATGATTTGTGCCACGTTAACAGATGACAGCATCCTTAAAGGTCTCAAAAATAGAGGAAAAAAATCGTAAAAAATCGAACAATACAGGTGGCGCCACAAGTCTGCAGGAACTGATGGAACATCTCATGATCAATATGTATGCCAAAAATCATGACCATCAGTGATGTAGTTATTGAGATATTGAAGTTTTAGTATGAAATTTTTGACTACTCTGGGGGGGGGGGGGTACTTAAGGGCCCCGTAGCTCGAAGGATATGGTTAACAGAGACCTAATTTCTGGTTTCCAAGGATATTTTACATGGACCTCACAGTGTGTCAAAAATTAAGATTCTAGGTCCAGTCTTTACGATTTGTGCCTTGTTAACAGATGTTTACATTTTGAAAGGTCTCAAAAATAGAGAAAAAAATTCATAAAAAATTGAAAGATACAGGTGGCGCCACCAGTCTGCAGGAACTGACGGAACATCTCATGATCAATATGTATGCCAAAAATCATGACCATCAGTCAAGTATTTAATGAGATATTGAAGTTTTTGTATGAAATTTTTTACTTTTCTGGGGGGTAGTTTGGGGCCCCATAGCTGGAAGGATATGGGTAACAGAGACCTAATTTCTGGTTTCCATGGAGACTTTTCATAGGTCTCTCAGTGTGTCGAGAGTGAAGATTTTAAGTCCAGTCCTTACGATTTGTGCCCTGTTAACAGATGTTCACATTTTTAAAGGTCTCAAAAATAGAGAAAAAAATTCGTAAAAAAATCGAAAAATACAGGTGGCGCCACCAGTCTTCAGGAACTGATGGAACCTCTCATGATCAATATGTATGCCAAAAATCATGACCATCAGTCAAGTAGTTAATGAGATATTGAAGTTTTTGTATGAAATTTTGGACTTTTCTGGGGGGTACTTTGGGGCCCCATAGCTGGAAGGATATCGGTAACAGAGACCTAATTTCTGGTTTCCATGGAGACTTTTCATAGGTCTCTCAGTGTATCGAGAATGAAAATTCTAAGTCCAGTCCTTACGATTTGTGCCTTGTTAACAGATGTTCACATTTTTAAAGGTCTCAAAAAAAAGAGAAAAAATTCTTAAAAATCGAAAAATACAGGTGGCGCCACCAGTCTTCAGGAACTGATGGAACCTCTCATGATCAATAGTTATGCCAAAAATCATGACCATCAGTCAATTAGTTAATGAGATATTGAGGTTTTTGTATGAAATTTTGGACTTTTCTGGGGGGTACTTTGGGGCCCCATAGCTCAAAGGATATGGGTAACAGAGACCTAATTTCTGGTTTCCATGGAGACTTTTCTTAGGTCTCTCAGTGTATCGAGAATGAATATTCTAAGTCCAGTCGTTACGATTTGTGCCTTGTTAACAGATGTTCACATTTTTAAAGGTCTCAAAAATAGAGAAAAAATTCGTAAAAAATCGAAAAATACAGGTGGCGCCACCAGTCTTCAGGAACTGATGGAACCTCTCATGATCAATATGTATGCCAAAAATCATGACCATCAGTAAATTAGTTAATGAGATATTGAGGTTTTTGTATGAAATTTTGGACTTTTCTGGGGGGTACTTTGGGGCCCCATAGCTCAAAGGATATGGGTAACAGAGACCTAATTTCTGGTTTCCAAGGAGATTTTTCATAGACCTCCCAGGATGTCAAGTAAGAAGATTCCAGTTCTAGCGGTTACGATTTGTGCCCTGTTAACGGACAGACGGCCGGACGGCCGGACGGACGACGGACAAAAGGTGATCCCTATAGCTCAGATGACTTACAGTCAGCTGAGCTAAAAAGCACTTACCTTTGCAATATCATAGATTTTTCCAAATATATTTTTCTCTGGCCATCCTTCAACATCAATAGGATTGATTGCAGTCAGGAATTCCTTGAAGTGGGTCCTCAGTTCAACTTGGTGGGCATTATCCCCCAACAGGGGCACTTGTTCATCTGAAGGTACAACATACATCTCTTAGCTGGCCTACCATGCTTATAATAACAGGTGCACACACCTTAACTGAATATTTGATCTTTTTGTTGCTTGGACAGTTTAAGGGAGATAGGCTACTTTTAGTTGATGAGGTTATTTCCATATTAATATTTTGATCAAGATTTTTTTATAGGGGGGCTTTCTTACAAAGTGCAAAACTATTATACATTGAAATAAAATGTATCAAGCTGAAAATAGAGATTAAACTCATTAGCACTGGAGTTTTTCTGTACCATAATGCATCTATATCTATCTTTTTATTTAAGCATAGGCTTTCTGCTGGCATTCAACTGAATGCAGGAGGTTGTAGATATCCACTTGATTAGAATGATATGTTATTATTAAGATTTTTTTATTTCAGGTTTAATATGCATGGGGTTAGAAATAATCCAAAAGCCATACCCTGTGGTTAAGACATTAGAGCAATTATCTGAGGTTCAACAAAGATTTCAACATTAAACCACTGAGGCACCTGCGGGGTTCAAACCAGAGATCTTCTGCTTCATAAACATCCATTTAATCAGTGTGCAAGTATCCAATTAAAATCTGTTCAGATGTTCCTTCCTCTGATATTTTCTTAATAGTTGCTTCCCATTTGGGTATAACCCAATTAAAGTCATACATCTGAAATCAAAAATGTTTTCACCAAATCCCTTTTTTTTTTAATAAACCTGAAATAAAAAAAACCTCAGCCTGATGTAACACCCTTTTTCACACTTGACAACTAAAGGAGAGGACATTTTTGCAACAATTGCAACTGTAAAGATCTGTTACTGTGAAACATTTAAAGACACTTCCACTAGTGCTGGTCCACCTGTCAATGCCAAAGAGACAGAGAGTGCATATTGTACAGTGCATATAGGGTTATGAGTATACTATTAAACTGTGGCTGTAAATGGGGTGTAGATTATCTTAGCCATGACACCAAACTCAGTAAGCAATGATTATTGGGCTGGTAAGCCTACTGGAGTTGTGATACAAGCAATATTGAGGAAAGCATTGCATTGGTCTTCCATCATGTTGCATTAATATTGTGGTAAACAGCCCATAATTTTAACATTATGCTGTGAATAATGAATTACACAAGAGAATACATGTAAACTCACAACCCAAACTGAAACACTGTCCCTATGGTAACGAGTCATTTCCTGTAATGCATACAAGTTGGCTATGTCAAGTAATTTGTGCGGGCCATGCCTGTATTCAAGCAGTTAGAAATTCAACAAAAGTGGAGGGGTTTACCAATATGCTGAGTCAAAACAGAACTTTTCTCGCTCATATTTGGTCTTGTTAGAAATACACTAAAAATGCTAACGATTAGTCTAGTTCATGTCAAGTGACAGTGTACCTGTATGCCATGAGGTGTTGTAGAAAATGAAAATATTTGCATCCTCATGGGGCCTTATAATGCATTCCTAAGACCTAGATGTAAAGGCACTCTGACAGCCAGTAATCTGGTCCTAATGTCAGAGGGCAGATATGGCACTAGGATTATCTATTTTAGCAGTTTATCTATGTAAAAGACTGTGTAAAACGTCTGCTGCAAATCAGAAAGACAACTGGTGTAACAAACAGGAAGGTGTACACAGACATGAGGTGAACTTTCGTTCAGCTGAGCCACTAATTGAGAGGTAGGGGGTGGGTGGGGGAGGGGCATAACATTAAGAACAGCTGTATATTTAATGTATTACACCTGTATGTTCCACATGATGAGGTGGGCCTGTTACAGTGGTGTCTTCTGGGTCATCATCTTCATCTTCAGGTGCTTGGATGGCTGCAAATGTAGAGAAGGTATATATCAAAATAAATCAAATTACCCAATGTCACTCAAAACATGGCCAATAATTAAATATTTGGTATATATAAAAACATATTTATTTTTTAAATATACTGATTCAGCACTGAAGATTACATTATGAATTTTTATGGATTTACTCTATACATTAGTTCATAAAATCAAAATATAAGGCCAAAATAAAAAAAAGGTATGGTTCTCAGGCACTTTTTTTCAGAAATCAATGCGGGCGGGCGCTTTTTTTATTTTAATTTTTTTGGTATGTTTCGATAAAAATGTCAAATGATAAGGGAAAAGCATGAAAATAAGTTTTTTTTTTTGCTAAATAAGTAAAAGCACTACAAAACAAAGGAAATTGTATGGTTTTACCTTCTTGAAAAGAAATGTCGGAGCGGCAGCAGCTCAAAATTGGAAAGTTTTTATTGAAAATCAAAATAAAAATTTTTGATGCGGGGGTTTAAAACTGATGCGGGCGGTGCCTGAGAACCAAACCTTTAATTTTTTTTGGCCTAATGTTTGGCCATACACACAATGTGCTCCTGTTCTCTACTCACATATGCATGATCTTTCATTTTCATACACTGCATCTCATTCTTAGTGTCTGTTTTTTTTCAGGTTATAACAATAGTATGATGTGCTTGTCTGAACTCCAAACATATAACTCTTAACATTTGCATTTTCAATTCACCACTTTCAAAATCTCTGAAACAGTCATCATGTCAGGACTCTCCTATTCTGAGGACTATTTTACAGACCAGTTATTTGTATTGAGAGTACTGTAGATCCCCATTTTATGGCTGCACGTCTATTCATAGTGCACCATGAGTTTGTTAGGCCCCTTTGAGGAGTTCAGACTAAGTTTCAAATCCTTGAAACCTCCCTTAATAATCAAATCCAGACTCTGTCCCTGGCTTAGGACTAGCAATAGTCAGCTGCACTGAGCAAATAAATTACAACCAAGAAGTTTTAATGGAAAGGAGTGAGTACTTGGACATCAAAGATTGTTGGCCAAGCTGTCCCCATAACTTTATTGCCCTATTCTATGGTTCCAGCATTGTCAGCTATTCCGCTCCCTCACTTTTCTTGACATCTCATTAAGCCCTGCCAGGTGCATTCCCCGGTCCGATGTGGTCTGCGCTCATAGTGGTGTTAATATAATAATTCAAGTAGGAATAAATAAAACACTGCATAAAATATTTTTATAAATTTTAATAGTCATGGAACACAAAGAAACATTTCTTCCTCATCTATTATTAGATTCTGAAGGTCCATTCCAGCATCTATCTTGTCTATCGTCAGATGTTCAATGAAATTAGCATAATAATCAACGAAATCATCCTCAACGCTCGCCATAGCATGATTGCTATGTTGTGGTATGTTGAGAAGGATTCCGAAACAGTCTTGCAGTGGCATATTAAATGTAAATTAAATACATTTAATACTTGAGATAGGGACTCCGATGTGAGTGATGAAGATACAACAATCTACTTACATGCTGCAGTGGCAAGATTTGCTCTGGCTTTTCTTTTTTGACGCTGATAAACGGTGCGACCGACCACAACAACTATCACATATATCACATACATGATGATAAATCCTACAAAATGAAAAGTAAATAAGATGACTAGTATTACATGTTTATGTGTTATATAACAATAATCCTGAGTGTGTTATGTAAGGTTGGTTGATGTTAATCTAGAGTGTAAACAGAAAAAAGTAAAAACATGAGGAGTACATTGCTATAAATTAAAAATTTGGACATGGAAAAAAAGGGTTATTCCTCTCTAAACGTCCCACTGCCTCTAATCTCCCACAATGTAAATAGATTCTCATCTGAATGCAGTTCCTGGTGTATGGATGCACCCTTATCTTACCCTGATGTTTATTTCTCCCATTTTCTCAAAACCTGTCATGGAGTATACCACTGGTACTAAGAATTGTAAAGGTTCCACAATATGTCCCTCAAATTAAGAGAGGACATATAGCAAAAAAAAATAATTATAGAAAGTGATATTAAATAAATAATCATGGTCCACAATTAGACTACGTTTGTTGAAACATAATATGACAAGTTACACTACAACCTTCTAAATGAAAATTCTAGTCTTAATATTTCCTTAACAAAAGTGCAGTCATTACAGAAGGCTGAGTGGAGACACAAACAAGAGTCATCACTATAGTCCAGTTAACTTATAGTTTTTTTACCCTTTTATTTAAATCTATAAATTTCTGAATTTACTTTTGAAAAACCAGATGCTCTTACCTGGTACAATATTCAGTTTTTAAAACCTCAAGATTTTCAGTTAAAGCTCATATTTGATGTACAATTAATATGAATTTAAAAATATCTTCCATGCTGTTACAGGCACAGCATCACAGCAGAGAAAAAAAAGAATTAAATTCACTCTCTAATCTCAAACTGAATTTATCAGCAGATGTTAGAATTAAAAAAGCGTGAGTAAAAATACAAATATGACAAAAAACACTACATAAGCTGGATCTTGCACCATAACATTTTTCAATACAGCTAGGGAGGGATTTTGGCACTTCCAGCCATGCAACAATCCATGCTCTAACAAGCTACAAACCTCCTTATTCCCGAATGTTGTTGCTATTAAAACAAAGATTTGATATGTTAAGTAAATTAAAAATAAAATGGTTAAAGACTGCTATAAAATCAAAGATTTAGTCATGAAATTTCTAAAAGAAAGAATATCAAGTCTCAAATCACTCTCGTATCTGATAATTTCATTAGCTTTTATTGTTTAGTTGACAATGGGTAATGTTGGCCTGAAGAGTATAAAAAACTCAAATGTTAAATCTGTAATAACCATTTACAGATCATGTCCAGAGAAACAAAGAAACAATGTCATATACAGTAAAACCTCAATATTATGCCTGCCAATGGGTCCTTGATAAACCAGTCATATTTTTAAAGTGATTGCATCTTATATAAAGTGCAAAACAGAATCTCGGACCATATACAATTGGTTGTTATTTTGATGTGGTCACTAAACAGAGGTGGTTATTACGCAAGGTTTTACTGTACAAAATCTGTGAAACACTGCTATACACAAGACCCAGTGAAATACTCAGGCAGAGTCCATGACTTGGTTCAGAGAAACACTGATTCAGCGTCTTGAACAGGGTCCAGTAAACCACTTAGATTTTGTCTTGTATCTCAGACAAGGTACTGTTAAAGACTGGGACATTGGCCTAGACACCAGACATGGATCAGTGACCCATTGTGTTTGTGTATTAGACATAGCTCAGTAAAACTCTGTGAAAACAGATTTTCCGCTAACATACTCACCAGCAGCCTCTATGGTCCTGATCGATCCACGATAAAGGTACACAAAGGACATAAAGACTGCTGCTATGTAGAAGATGACATCACGCAGGAACGGACGCTCCATCAGATGAAATGGACGAATCACTGTAATAGCTCCAACAACAATGGTGGTCACAAAGATTCCAGCCCCTGGTGTATATAACATGAATTAATTATACACAATAAAGTGACCGCTAGGTCAAAATGCTAAGTTGCATCTCCTGGCTGCTTGGTTTTAACTTTCCACATAAAGTAAAATTATCATAAGTATTTTATACATATATCCTGCACAGACCAGCATTATAAGACAGATGTTTATTTACCATTTGAAATACACCACATCTTCAAAACACCACAACACAATGTGTGTATTTGAATAAAAGGTGTGCCATAAGCACCTACCTAAAAGGGCCCCGAATGCCAGGCCAGCATCACCATCTTTTTCATTCTTCACAGCAGCAATAGCTGAGAACACATCTGGTGCACCATTCCCAAAGGCAAGCAAGGTCACTCCCTGACAGAGGTTAAGGTCATTTGAAGTGCATTCTGAGGAATTCTGGATATACTTACTCTGCATGCAGTCTAGCTGTGACAACCTGACTCAGTAGGCAATGATAATTGGGCTGGTAAGCCTACTTGGGTCATGATACAAGCAATATCGAGGAATGCATCGTAGTGCTCTTCCATCATGTTGCATTCATATTGTGGTAAACAGCCTTTAATCTTAACATTATGCTTCGAATGATGAATTAACACAAAAGAATACATGTGAACTAGCAACCCAAACTTAAACACTGTCTCCATGGTAATGAATCATTTCCTGTATCACGTACAAGTTGGCTGCGTCCCCCTGAATACTTTATCTTCATAACAATTGCAATACTCATATTGGTCTGATTACAACTGCTTGCTCTATGTGAGCCCTGGTGGTAAACCTCGAGAAGAAGCAGTTGTTTGTGATCACCTTTGTTCTAACTGCTGTTTTATTTAGCAAGTTTTTCAGAGTCTCAACACCTGGGCTGGCACAGGGCCAAGAATCAGACCATCAAGAGTGGGATGTTGTAGGTTTAAACTTGGAGTTGGATGCACAATGAGATAACATGCTCTCATTGGTCTGAATATAACTGTTTCCCTGGGTGGTCCCTGGTGGTGTAACCCGGAGAATCTTGCTATACAAAGCATCTGGAACAACACAATACAGACTTTGTGGATTTAAAATAAACTTTATGTAGCAATGGCATTTTGGCAACAGGTAATACTTTGACCTAATCTTCATAAAGGATACTGCAATATTATCACTCAGGCGAAGTGTCTTTGCTATCACCACCAAGGAGGGGCAGAAACTGGAATGTGCAATGTAACAATCAAATAAAAAACAACTAAATCTGGACTCTCACATCAGCAATTATTATGCAATTAATCATATAAAAAAATGATATGATTTCTTTATGAATGGTAAGACAATTTTTTTCACACTGGAAGCAATTATAAATGATGAACAACCTATATTGATTCTACAAATTGAAGAAGAATTTTAACACAGATTTTATGATTTCTCAGACAGACAAAGCATTGAAACATAGAAAACAAGGGACCCATGGGTCACGGTGCTCAGCTGAAGTTGACCTTGGAGATAAAAATATATAATAATAACAAATGGAGATGCCCCAAAAGGTCATGGTTGTTTGATATGATGGGTTTGTGTGGCATGCTGTGGTTTTATAATATTACATGTTGTGCCCAGTACCATACACCATCTAGCGAAGATATTTGTAACTACCAGTTTATTTGGATATTTACAGCTTTAATCCCAGTAGTAGTTCAGTCTGAAATGAAAAGTGAACCTGGAATTAAAACTTATGAAAAGTCAGCTGTCTCAAATTCTTAATTAATGTTGATACATGACATTAAATACGGATGAGCATTTTAGGACCAAGTTCAGTGCCTTTAAGAGTCCCATGTCGAAGCCAGTTTTCTCTCTGCAGTGCTGAAATTTCCTGAAATTTTCACGTGAACTTAAGTGATTTCCAAGAAAGCGAGAGAACATTATGGCGGCTGCCAGTAACATGATCAGCTTTGTGGGTCCCTATCAGGAGACTGATGACTAGATAGTGTATTCTGAGCTTGTGCAGCTCTACTTTGAAGCAAATGCTGTTTCTAGAGAAAGGCAAGTTCCTGCATTTCTTTCAATTATTGGCAGTAAAGCCTATACTGTGTTAAAGTCATTAATGTCGCCCACACCACCAAGTGGAAAGACTCTGCAACAATGTATGGGAGCCCATCATGTGCATTATTTCCCCAAACCCTAGGTTATTGTTGAACTCTTTCGCTTTATGAAATGCTGTCAGGCTGATAAGGAATCAATTCAGGAATATACTAAAAAACTGAAGCAACTGAGCAGTAGCTGTGAATTTGGGACTTCCCTTAATGAGAGTCTCAGGGACCAGTTTGTGGTTGGCCTTAATTGTGAGACAATATAGTGCCGTCTGCTGGCTGAACGTGATTTAACATTCTCTAGAGCAATGGAGATAGCAGTGTCTATGGAGACAGCAGCTAAAGACAGCCATGAACTGGCTAGTACTAGTAATAATGATAAAGGAACAGTTCAGTTTGTTCACAAGTCAGTATACAGTAAGACTTTCAGTCATGGGAAGCCAACAGGCAGAATTCAGTGTTGAAGATGTGGTAATGAGAACCATAAAGCAGACACTTACAAACATATTAACACTGTCTGTAATGGTTGTCATAAGCGTGGCCACCTACAACGTGTGTGTCATAGCTAAGACAGGAGAGGTCAAGGGACTGTGTAGCAGCTTTGTAGCTTTAACGTAGCCTCTTAATAATACATCATTACTGTATCATCAGTACTTCTAGCTTTAGTGTAAGTAATTTGGGTTAATTCTTAGTAGGTCTTAATATAATTAGCTATTTCGAAATTATTATCAGGTCCTGGTTAGGTACTTACTAGCTGTGTCCCAGCCATTTCTTAATGATTTGTAGTAATTCGTGGCATTTATGTAGAGGTTAATTTGCTATGCAGCGTCATGATTTGCCCTGATGTATTTCTTCTAATGTAATTCTAGTAATGTAATTCTTAGTAGGTCTTAATATACTTAGCTATTTCGAAATTATTATTTGGTCCTGGTTAGGTACTTACTAGCTGTGTCCCAGCCATTTCTTAATGATTTGTAGTAATTCGTGGCATTTATGAAGAGGTTAATTGCCTATGCAGCGTCATGATTTGCCCTGATGTATTCCGATTAAATAATGTGACGCTAAGTACCTACCATGGGATATGAAGCGCTTCTATGTTACATATGACCTACAATTCAAAGCAGCGCCAAAACTTAAACCTAAATTGAGGGGGTAAGCTCACTCATGCCAAGCCAATAATTAACACGTTACTGGTACGATTTATGCAGAAGCACCTCAGGACCCCAACAAGGAGCCAAGAAACAATAAATTGTTCAATTCATAGTGTATGTGGGGCCCAATTCATGGAAGTGGGAATGCCCTTTAAATGGATGGATGGCCTGATGACCAGACAGACAAATGACAGACAAAGGACCATGACTAACTGTATGTAGACTTTTGGATTTGAGGGTCCAACTGTATAACAAGAGGCCCATGGGCCATGACGCTCAGCTGAACTTGAATTACAAGCATGTTTTGCATGCAAAATCTAATGAATATGTAGTCATCAGACATTAGTTTTAACTGGTATTGCAAGAATTAAATTTTGCTGGTAACAGCATGTTGCACATACAGACTAGAAATAAAGTGGAACTGCAAGGTTTTTTTTGTTCTGGAATGCACAGACAATGAATAAATGATAAATCAACATACCAAACTTGAGCACATAACCTGGAGTTGAGAAAATGGAACAACTATATTTTTTCTAGTGTAAAACAACAAGGCCTCATGGAAACATGTGTAATGGAATAAACAGCAGGTTTAGTGCTTGGGTGATATGTGTGTAGAGGAGTTATGTCACACTGGAGGACAGATTGGCATGAAATCAGTTTTATGGGGTTTCAGGATTTCTGCTGATAAAGCGACATTTTACATATAAATTTGTATTGACTGGTTTAAAATAAAAAACTTAACTTACCATGAAAATGCATACCAAGTTGTAGGAACAGTTGAAGGTTAAAACATGTGTTCCACTTGTAATCTTGCCATCATGCCAAAGTTATTTATGGATGTCTAGAATCTTGATGTGAACTGATGTTGGGATTGTGTGAAGGCTATTTATAGAGACTAAAGGTGTTGATGAGATCTGGTGTTGTTACTATGTGAAAGAGATTTATAGATACTTTTATCAGTTAGCAAATAGTTATTTTGTTGAACAAAGTGTTTTTCATGCTAATATATTAACTTTTTTGTATCAATATATTCTGAATATTAATAGATGGCTAGTGAATGCAAAATCAGAATACAGAAATCTTATTTTTGGAATAATCTTATGTATACATAAACATTAGTTGACTTTGTACAGCATAATAAATATTCATAGAATATTTCAGGTCAGATGTTATATGTTTAGACAAATAGGGCGCCACCAGACTGCAGAAACTGATGAAACACCCCATGATCAAAATCAATGCAAAGAATCATGGTGATCAATGCAATAGTTGATCAGTTACTTGAACTTTTGTATCAAATTTTCCATTATTCTGGGGGGTACTTCGGAGCCCCATAGCTCAGAGGTTATGGGTAACAGAGAACGAATTTCAGGTTTCCAAGGAGACTTTTTATGGGCCTCTCTGCATGTCAAGAGAGAAGATTCTAGGTCCAGTCGTTACGATTTGTGCCCTGTTAACAGATGACTGCATCTTCAGAGGTCTCAAAAATAGAGAAAAAAATTCGTAAAAATTGAAAAAATACAGGTGGCGCCACCAGTCTGCAGAACTGATGAAACACTCCATGATCAATATCCATGCAAAAAATCATGACCATCAGTAATGTAGTTAATGAGATATTGAAGTTTTTGTGTATGAAATTTTTGACTATTCTGGGGGGTACTTCGGGGCCCCATAGCTCGAAGGATATGGGTAACAGAGACCTAATTTCTGGTTTCCATGGACATTTTTTCATTGACCTCTCAATGTCTCAAGAATGAAGATTCTAGGTCAGTCTTCACAATTTGTGCCTTGTTAACAGATGTTCACATTTTTAAAGGTCTCAAAAATAGAGAAAAAAATTCGTAAAAAATCGAAAAATACAGGTGGCGCCACCAGTCTGCAGGAACTGATGGAACATCTCATGATCAATATGTATGCAAAAAATTATGACCATCAGTGATGTAGTTAATGAGATATTGATGTTTTTGTATGAAATTTTTTACTTTTCTGGGGGGTTATTTGGGGCCCCATAGCTCGAAGGATATGGGTAACAGAGACCTAATTTCTGGTTTCCAAGGAGATTTTTCATGGACCTCTCAAAATGCCAAGTTACAAGGTTCTAGGTCCAGCGGTTATGATTTGTGCCTGGTTAACGGACGGACAGACGGACGACGGACAAAGAGTGATCGCTATATAGCTCAGATGACTTTCAGTCAGCTGAGCTAAAAATGTGCCTTGTTCATGGCCGTCCGGTCAGATGGCTGGACAGCCGACAAAGGTTCATCGCTATAGCTCAGATGAGTTATATCAGCTGAGCTAAAAAGGTAAATTATATGTATTATATAATTAATTATATATATAATGTGTCATATTTTTATATTATTTTTATTTAATTTACTACTTGGAAACTAATGTGCAGTTGAATTTGATGGACTGACTCTCAGATGGAGAGAAAGAAGGGCAGTCACAGATCAATCCTGCTGAATCAAACTTGACTTTAACTGGATAACATATAAGAAAATTATCTTCTGGATATGAAAATTAACAAGAGCACCACAAGGGTTCATAATACACCCCTGTATGTCTTGTGACCTCTGACCTCATTTATTTTCATTTTGTTGAGATTGTAATTAAGGTGAGAATCTCTACTGGTAAATATTTACAAGGTGCCTGAGGACAACAGAGCTTGACGGTATGGGCTATCGGGAAAACAAAGAACACCACAGGGGTGCGTCATATGCCCATCATATTTCTTGTCACATCTGACCTCATTAAACAGGCATTGATTTTGGCGGGAATCAAACTTAAGTGAGATATTATATTGATCAATATTTCTATTGAGTTTACAGATTCCAACATACACAGAAGGAATAGTTAAGTTACAGTGGAACCTGTCTGAAAGACTATCTGTCTAAATTTGAGTGACTAGCTTCTGTGGCTCAGAGGTACAGCGCAGGACACAAAGCCGGGAGATTGTGGGTTTGAATCTCAGCTGAGGCGGTTAGGTTTTTCATGGTCGACCCCCACCCAGTGTGAGCGCTCTGCAGGCTTAATGGGAAGGCTGTGCCCGAAAGCTGTGTATCACTCACATATGAGTGCGTCTTTGAGGTTTTCCTCAGTGTTATGACCCAGCAATGGGGATGATTACACACCCAGGACCTGCAGGTGCAGTAGTCACCCGGCCGGGGTGACACCAGGATACAAAATAAAAATGACAGGAAGTGAGTGCTACCGCCCTGTCAAGTAGTCCAAAAATGAAATGGAAACTCTGCAGATGTACATACTTAGGTTAAGAATTAGATAAGTCAGCATTGACAAAAATGGAGGCGGTTATCTCCAGCAAAAATTTTTTAAAAATTTGAGTGAACTGAAAGCATTCACATGTGTTATAACTGATATGCCTTATAAGACCACCTGTGAATTAAGACCACTTTTGCCCTGTCTCCCAGGTGGTCATATTACACAGAATTTATTGTACTTACAAATCATCAGCTGCTACTGCCAGAAGAATGAAGAGAATGAACCACCAGACAACCTGAAGAAAAGATAAGAAATTAACATAACTGAAAGGATACACATTTATTGGTGCACAGTGAACTTTTACTGCACCCTCAAATCATTCATACACACTGAGATGAGGTGTGCTTAATAATCTGAAAGCACTTATCCTTATGATTAATTATATGACATCATGGCAACAGAAAGAAGAAATTTATTCTTCAAGTTCTTCATCATTCATATCAATGCACTAAAATTAAAATTTAAATGTTCTTGTTCCACACATTTAAAGTCAATATGATGTAATAAAGTACATTTTTATCTGGAGAACTTTCTTATTTGGAGAAAATTTATACTGTAACACTTTTTGATAAAACTTAATTCTTAAGATGAGACCAATTTTTATTTTCAATATGTTTCTGTACTGTACCACTAAAGTATATACTTGTCGTACCTGAATATAACAGCTAAGTCTTACTGGAATTATTATATACATAAAAATGTAAACAATATTTTTTTTGCAAAAATTAAATGAGGATAAGAAAACAGGTGAAAACCCTATATACATAATTACATATCTACATCTGAGAGAATCACCAGGACTTAATAAGTATAAATGACAATTTATTTAAATAATATATATCCCTGACAGAAGAAGAAGACTTACAAGGATGGTTATCCCTAGTGGTACAAGTCTGGATGAGAAAGAACAGTAGACGAAGATGGAGTAGTTGATGAGGCCCTCATCAACCTGACAGTCGTCTGTGGTCCTCATGAAGTGACAAATTTCTGTCGCATTTAGACTGTGGAAATCTCGACACTGTAAATACAACAGAATCTTGTTAACAATAAGACTGTTGAAATCCTGACACTGTAAAATAAACATAATTCTATTCACATTCAGATGGTGGTAATCCCGACACTGTAAATTAAACATAATGCTGTTCAAATTAAGACTGTGGCAATCCTGGAACTTTAAATACAACAGAATCTTGTTCACATTCAGACATGGAAGTTCCAGTACTGTATTTCAACAGAATCTTGTTCACATTCAGATATGGAAGTTCCAGTACTGTAATACAACAGACTCTTGTTCACATTCATATATGGAAGTTCCAGTATGGTAATACAACAGAATCTTGTTCACATTCAGACATGGAAGTTCCAGTACTGTATTTCAACAGAATCTTGTTCACATACAGATATGGAAGTTCCAGTACTGTAATACAACAGAATCTTGTTCACATACAGACATGGAAGTTCCAGTACTGTATTTCAACAGAATCTTGTTCACATACAGACATGGAAGTTCCAGTCCTGTATTTCAACAGAATCTTGTTCACATTCAGACATGGAAGTTCCAGTACTGTATTTCAACAGAATCTTGTTCACATACAGACATGGAAGTTCCAGGACTGTATTTCAACAGAATCTTGTTCACATACAGACATGGAAGTTCCAGTACTGTATTTCAATAGAATCTTGTTCACATACAGACATGGAAGTTCCAGTACTGTATTTCAACAGAATCTTGTTCACATTCAGACATGGAAGTTCCAGTACTGTATTTAAACAGAATCTTGTTCACATACAGATATGGAAGTTCCAGTACTGTTATACAACAGAATCTTGTTCACATACAGACATGGAAGTTCCATTACTGTATTTCAACAGAATCTTGTTCACATACAGATATGGAAGTTCCAGTACTGTAATACAACAGAATCTTGTTCACATACAGATATGGAAGTTCCAGTACTGTTATACAACAGAATCTTGTTCACATACAGACATGGAAGTTCCATTACTGTATTTCAACAGAATCTTGTTCACATACAGATATGGAAGTTCCAGTACTGTAATACAACAGAATCTTGTTCACATTCAGATATGGAAGTTCAAGTACTGTAATACAACAGACTCTTGTTCACATTCATAAATGGAAGTTCCAGTACTGTAATACAACAGAATCTTGTCTTTATTTGTACAAAGCCTTGATGGTTTTGTCTAATGAGTTCTCAAAATTATTTTAATTTCTTTTTTGCCAATATAAATATAGTTTGTATACTCCTAATTTTGGTGCAAGCTAATCCGGAGATGAAAATGGTTTAATCTAAATACCAAATTGAAATATATCAAGTGGCAAAATAAAAATCCAAAGAAATACGGTATAATGAAACAAAAGTATAATATACAAGTAAAATTATCATGATTGATAATGATCAAATTTAAATTAAGCAAACTTTTATTAATGATCAGTCACATTAAGCTGGTCATAAACAAAGTGAATCCTTATCCAAGTCAATCATGATATATATGGTCAGTATAATCAAAATTACAAAATTGGTCCAAAATCTGTAGACTTTCAACATCATTAACCTATATTGAAATAAAAATACATATATAAGTGGTATATCATAGCTAATCATTTATATCAAATATGTAAAATTATTATCATGAAAAAAGAAAGTCACTCACACTGACATCACTGTTATTCTGATTCATCTTGTTTGTTCCAGATGAACCTTCAGAAAAATAGTTTATATATATATATTATACAGGTATTTGTGCTTTGTAGACAAATCTTATAATTTTGTCATAAGTAACTATTCACTTTAGTAACTACCCTATATCTCTTCAAATGGCAAAACATTAAAGCCCATGTTCACACGTGCACTCAATTGCCCCCTATATTTACACCTCTGCCAGGTGGTAAAAATTTTAATTAAAAGGATAGTGTAATCTAGGATCTCCTTCCCTGTAAGTGCTGCTTTGTATTACATGATTCTGGGTTTCAACACCACGGCTGGCACAGAGCAAAGACTTGTAATCAGATCAAAGAAAGCATGGTTTCACATTGTGCATCCAGCTCCAAATTTTAAATTTGCCACACCTACTCTGGTTGGTCTGATTACACCAGTACTCAGCCAATTTCACCTCAGCCATTTTTACATCGGCCATTTTTAACTGGCACCAAGAATATGTGTCAAATTTTTATTCGTACATATACCACACACATATTACATACACACACTGCAGTTGGTTTCATATTTGAATTTTGAGAGGCTAATTTATTTGCGATTGTCATAGTTTCATGGGTGTTCCATTTTCATGATTATAGTAGCCTACACATAGTATATCCATTAAAACATTGATTATTTAATCTATATGCTAAATCCTAACAATATCATATGATGAGGACTAACGAGAATGAGTAGGAATTCTTGTCCCCTGTAGGCTATAGGCAGATAATATGGAGATCTGATCATATTTATATGGTCCATCTGTGATTTACAGGTAACATAAAATTTATGTTATTATTCTTAATATCAAAATGTTGCCTTTTGACTTTTAAACATACAGATGTGGTGGCATGGAGAATTTACATAAAATGCCTCATTATTCACAAAGTTTCATTTTCGTGATAAATTTTGGGTCACAAATATCACAAATTTAAAACCCTCATGAACAAAAACCCAACCACAGTATAATGAATGTCTCCTGTCTACCATCACACAGGTAACGGGATAAAATTTACAGCACTAAGAGACAGGGTCATGTACAAGTGTCAGTAACTCAGTAGACCCGGCATGAATTAAACCAGGTAGATTACGAGTGTCAGCATTGACTAAGTGTACTTGAGTGTGAGAGCAAGTACTGGTGAAAGTAGCTGGTTCAAGTACTAATGCTGTAAATCAAATGGATAGATGGACCAAATTATACAAATGTATTAAGTTTTATATATATATATATATATATATATATATATATATATATATATATATATATATAAATATTTTCTATTATCTGTGCAGCAGACAAGGAATCTTAAATAATAATAATCCTTGTAACTTGTCACATTTTACAACAATTGTGGAAAATGCTTTTTACAGGATTACAGAGTAAAATTTAATTTATGAAATTTAATTTATATTTTTAATACCAAACTTTGACCATGCAACAAAGGATTCATACATTTATTGAAACAGTTTCAAATAACATAAAGATAAAAGAGAACAAGCAAATTTGTGGTATTAATGTCCCCTGCTTTGGGATTTTATCTTTCATGCTTTATGAGCAACGGAAATTATGTGGAGAAAATCTTGAGGGTACATGAAAACTTTAACAGATGCACTATGACATGTGGAGACATCTTCAGGGGAACATAAAAACTAAAACGCTTTGAGAAATAGGACAACAATCCACTAGGACATATAGAGACACCTGCAGGTGAATATAAAAACTAAAACACTTTGCGAAATTGGACCAAAATTTGTTAATTTTGTTTTTGAGCTGCAGAGAAATATTTTTTGGATAGACACTCCAAAATCAATCCCAACCAAGGGATGCATAAGAGCAATCACTGACCCAAATTTGAATGAAATGTGATAAAATTTAGGAAAGTTATTGCACAGAATTGAAAAAACCTGACGGAAGGACGGATGGACAGACAGACAGACAGACAAACCCAAATCAATGTCCCCCACATCCGCGGAGCGAGGGACAATAAGCCATATATTGTATCAATTTAAATTACATTTCTGTACTTGTAGAATTAAACCCATCCTATTTGAGTTTCTGCATTTTGACTATGCCTGTAAAATGCTAAGAGGTCTTTGATTCAATTCAAATATCAATTTTAATCTTTTGATTAAATTCTTGATTCAGATATTGGTTATCAATCATATTACAGTAGAGTGTTGTTTATCTGAACACTGTTTATCTGAACACTGTTTATCTGAACACTGTTTATCTGAAATTGACATGTGACAGCCATCATTTTGATCATGTATCCAAAATCTGAACAAGAAACAAAATCTCAAAAGTTTGTGTGAAAGATTGTCTACCGGTAATTCCAAGCACATTTGAACAGATTGTCAGTCATTCTTACTGTGCAACTAGTGCACCCGACCACAAGAAGCAGGTGTGAATAAGACACATGTAGAACACGAGAAAGAATTATATGCAAGACTCCTTGTTATTCTAAACAGCTATCAAGGAAGAGTACAATGTAAAGACTGGTAGTGACAACAATGACTGGCCGGTAATGGTGGGTCATGGACTGGGTGTGATGAATAACAACAGGGAAAGATTTGTGAACTTTGGTGCATTAGCTATCCTAACCTTTAGAGAACGGATTTTCCCCTCACTAGAAGACACAAAACCAAATATGGTGGTCTCAAGATCACTATAAAGTGAGAACCAGGTTGAACAAATGTATTTTACCCACATTTGTAGGTGTGCACTGCAAGATGTGTGTCAAGAGATGTGTAGTCATGAATACATGAGTCAGTGGGCATTTCCTTTTGACTGGTAGGGCCTACATTAGGTCATGACTTCATTTTGACTCTGGGCTATGTATGAGAAATTACCACACTGAAAAAGAACTCACAGACAAAAAAGTACACACTAATTCTCTTAGTCATTACATTTCCACTTAGTTCCTGCTTCACCAACCTATTATGACATTAAGACTATTTTATTGTAGACATCTATCCATTGCCAGCAAAATGGATACCAGCCCAGTGTCACCCCTAACTTAACGTGAAAACTTTACAACGGATATAACCTATAAAACCATACGATGGGTTTACGCTCGCCACTTGATTTCACTCATCAAGAAATTAGATCCCGGCCATTACAGGTGACATTTCCAGGTTCTTTTAAGGACGTGTATTAAAATACCAGACAATCATACACCTAGATCAATAGAAACTATGAGACATCAGGTTAATTCACAAATATAATTCAAGACAATACTTACAGAGACACCAATGTGAGTGTGTGCGTTGATGTGTCAATACGACAGTTCTTCACATTAAAATTACAGGATATTTTACTGAGTCCATGGTTTGTATAAAACAATAAAGTCCAGTTCCTTCAGAGATCTCTGGTTACTGTTTTGTGTAGAATCTAGCGTATGGTTAGCACCATATAGATCTAGTCTTTCTGAGTTTAGCGATCTTCAACTGATCTTGCTTGTCAGCGACCCGGGTAGGTTTACGTTCACATGAATGCAATAGCGCTCTTTGTTTACGTAGAGCTTAGAGTCCTTGACCTTGCTCGTGTAGCAATGGTTTCACAGCTTACGGCGGTTATGTATCTAGGTCAAGCTGAACTAGGCCGGCAGGTGACGAGCGCTCTTTCAATTTATCGCCAATACGAAGCTCTGTCGGCAGCACGGCTGAGTTCTCATGAGCTGGGTCCTTGCCTCATGTAGAAGCTTGCTTCTATGCCGTTTCTGGCGTTTCAATGTTCCTACTCCCGTGCGTGCGTGCTGCCACCTCAAGCTTCAAGACCCAACTGAAGGCAGCTTCCAGCGTCTCTCCCTGAACTCTGACGTCACAATCGTCGTCACAATACGGCGATCCGGTTCTCTGATTGGCTTATGGCTCAAGTGTCCCATATAAGGTTATATGTGACCTGGTTTGACTGCTAGCGTCACTTTGGCGACCCACATACCAGAAGTAATACACTCAATGCGTGACACAGATAAAATCAGCTGATAGCCGATGGGATTTCATATATATACAATCAAGACCTGTCAACGCTTTAGGAAGACGCTTCACGTCAATACCAATAGAGAACTGACTTCGTTAAACTATGATACAAAACACCGTACTTATTGTCACCGATTTCTGGTGACATCACCCCCTCCTTTTAAGGAAAATACACAGTATTTTCTCGATACATCGTATCGTTCTATCTTACAGGGTCCAGCTAAACATATTTACATGTAGCAATACATAGCAATACATAAGGGTCATGTAACAAGTTGTCATTAGTACATGCCCACGGTCTATGACACAGGGCAAAATCTTGTACATGTTTAGACTTAACTGGCTAGACATTAAGCTCATTACATCCTAACACTCAGGCAGTCTGCTAAGAAAATCAGGTCCATGGTTTAGTTTACCTGACACTGCTTCAATATCAAATCTAAACTCTTGTAGAACCAGTGCCCATCTCATTACTCTCTTATTAGCACATTTTGATTTGCTAATACACTTTAATGGTTTGTGGTCGGTCTGAATGGTGAACGGTCTACAAGCCAGGTACATCTCAAATTTCTGTACAGACCATACAATTGCTAATGACTCTTTCTCGATGGTGGAGTAATTTCTCTCCCTGGGCAATAGTTTACGACTGGCATAAGCTACTGGGTGCATGATCCCCTCGTGTCTTTGCATCAGGATACAGCCAATACCCACATCAGATGCATCACATTTCAAATAAAATCGTTTACTGAAATCAGGTAGCTTCAGTATGGGAGGGTCTGACAGTTTAGCCTTTAGAGAACAGTACGCGTTCTCGTGTACGGGTTTCCAGTCTAGTTTGTTAGGTTGACCTTTACGCGTTAGATCAGTCAAGGGCACCGCTATTTCCACATAGTTTGGCACAAATTTTCGATAGTACCCTGTAAGACCTAGGAATGCTCGCAAAGCCTTCTTTGTCTTAGGTCTATCAGTGCTCTGTTTCCCCGTCTACACCGTCAGGATCATGTATAGAATCAGGTGCGCCCTTGGCTACCGCTGCCAGAATATGCTGGGGCTCGTTTCTAGCATGGTACCGTTTCAGCATATTCACGTGGAAGGTTTTAACCTTATCGCCAATCTTAATCCGATAGTCTAAGTCCCCAACCCTGTTTACAATAGTTTAGGGGCCTTTCCACTGTACCATTAATTTGTTCCGCTCCGTCGGGAGTAACAACAAAACTTCGTCTCCGGCCTCAAACCTGCGCGTGCATTTACCTCTATCATATAACAGTCTGTGTCTGTTCGCTGATTTGTTCAACGCCTCTCTAGCTAACGCGCATGTGTCGCTTAGTTTGTCTTGTAGGTCCAGGACGTATTGGTACGTGGTTTTAGTCTCGACGCTAGTATCTCGCTTGGTCCACAGATCCCTTAGAATCCGCATCGGTCCTCTAACGATCCTACCATAGAGCAACTCAAAGGGTGAGAACCCTGTGCTCTCATGTGGCGCTTCTCGGTACGCAAAAAGCACAGCGCTGAGGTACCGATCCCAATCTCGCGGTCTTTCCTCGCACATCCGTTTCAACATTAACATTAACGTTCCATTGAATCTCTCCACCATTCCGTTGCACATAGGATGGTAAGGAGTAGTGGTGAGCTGTCTTACAGACAAAACACGGCTAACTTCTCGCATGAGGTCTGACGTAAATTGTGTTCCCATGTCAGTAAGCACCTCTGACGGCACTCCTAACCGCGCATAAATATCAACTAGCGCATCAGCCACAGAGACTGTATCTATGTTCTTTAAAGCAACAGCCTCCGGATATCTAGTGGCATAATCCATAACGGTCAGAATATACCTGTGACCTCTCTCAGACGCTGGATGGATCGGCCCAACCAGATCCATCGAAATTCTACGCCAGGGCTCATCAATTAATGGCATCTGGCCTAACGTAGCTCCAGGCACCTTGCCTTTCGGTATGGTTTTCTGGCAAATGGGACAGGACTTGCAAAACTCAGCAATGTCATTATACATCCCTTTCCAGAAAAACTGAGTTCTCACGCGGTCGTGCGTTTTGTCTATGCCCTGATGGCCCGCCATAACCGCTTCGTGGCCCATCCTCATTACGTCGTACCGTAACGTCTGAGGTACCACCACTCGAGATCCATCTTGATCTCCCCGTTTATCACTCACAACCCGAACTAAATATCCGTCCTCAATTCTAAATGGACTATCATTTCTAGCCTCTCTAGCTAGCCTCCAATACGGCCCTAAAGACCCATCCTCCTCCTGCGCCTTCAAAAATTCGGCCGGACTCACATCGGCAACTGGGCTTGCAACATTCAAGCTACGCGTCGGTATCTGTTTCTCTCGTGCAGCGCTCCATGTCTCCACCGCGGACGACACCTCCTTTTGTGACTCTACACCGTCACACACTATGCCTGAGGACCGCTCAGACTTCCACGTCGGGTCCGGATCATACGGATCACGCGCTCCCGCTACGTTACCTAGCGCTAAATCACATACAGCATCCCCGACCACCATTGCCTCGATAGTACCGACAAAGTACGCACAGTCCACATTAATCCTAGCCGTAGGAAATTGTCTTACAGACCCGTCGAACAACCTACACTCGACCTGGTGTCCGGTGAACTGATTCGGCTCCACGTACGACTCACATATTCCTGCCGAGGAACATCCCGAATCCCGCAGCACCCTCGCTGACTTACCATTCACCAGCCCTTCACACACAGGTAACGAGATTCCGCCTTCTGTCTGGGCAGCAAATCCTAACGACTGACTCGGACTCTCTACTTCCGGTTTCACCGCACCGACTGTCTCCGTTTCCGCCTCGACTACTGCCATTGACATAGTCTCCGGTTTCTGTTTTGGGTTATACGGGGGGCTAAAATTAGTCCTATACCTCTGCTGATCGCCAGCAGCACGCCCTACTTGAGGGGAAGACCTAGGCCTCGACCGGGCACTAGTCTTACATTCCCGCGCCTTATGTCCCAGTTCATTACATAAATAACATCTGATGCCTCCTGATGGCTTAAATGTCTGACCATCCGGACTGCGCTCAACCTCTCGCTTCTCTCTAGGCTGAGATACCGGTTGCGCTGGACGCGGCACATTATTGCCATAACGAGGACCTGCTGTAAGGCTGTGTACACCGTGAGCCTCCGTATAACTCTCGGCTAAGTCTACCATACTATCAAAGTCACGACACCGTCTCTCTTTCAAAAACAAAGAGAGATCCCTACTACAGCAGTTTACGAACTGCTCACACATCAACAGGTTAACTACCCCGTCGTAGTCACCTCCGACCCCTGCCATCCCTATCCAATGGTCTCGGTATCCACTCAGTCTCACCGCAAACTGACTCGGCGTTTCGCCTCGCTCAGGCCTACAAGTCCGAAACTTGTGTCGATAACCCTCTTCAGTCATTTGGTATCGCTTTAACAAGGCTATCTTTAACTTATCGTAATCCATGGCCTCACTAACCGATAACTGTGTGTAAGTCCCTAGCGCCTTACCCCGCAGTAACGGACTCAGGTGTAACGCCCAATTCTCCCTATCATAGCCTTGACATACAGCTAATCGTTCAAATCGCTCAAGAAACGCATCTAGCTG
This sequence comes from Sipunculus nudus, assembly GCA_026874595.1. Lineage (NCBI taxonomy): Eukaryota > Metazoa > Annelida > Sipuncula > Golfingiida > Sipunculidae > Sipunculus > Sipunculus nudus. The sequence continues at coordinate 54,494,816 of CM049312.1, forward strand.
ATCGTGAGCCTCATCAAAAGGTGGAAGCTGGATTTTCGGGAATACATTTCTACTTCTCTCTTCTTTAACCCCAGAGTCAGACTTTAACCTTAGAACCTCTAATTCGTGGGCTCTAGCCTCTCGCTCACGCTCTAATTCCCGCTGTTCCTTCTCTATTTCACGTTGCCTGGCTCTTTCCTCACGTTCCTCATCCGCACGCCGTCTAGCCTCAACATAATCTTGTAAAGCCTGGTCCTTAAGCCCCAAGGCCTGTCCGCATCTAACAAGTGACTCTAACGTTTCCATGGTAACGCTCTAACCTAGTAAGATTCCAGTATCTAGTAATATCCGCTCTTAAAAATCCGTAAATACGTACTGTTAAAGCCAACCTAACGAACCGGCGGTATCCGTACAATAACACTACGGTAGCTCTACGCATCAAAATCTACTTATACGGACAGACGGACGGAAGGTCGGACGAAGGGTCAGACGGATGGACGGATGGATATCAAGATATCAATAAACACCATGCACCTATGATTACCATGCCAATCGGGAGGGGTAAACTTACCTGTCAAGAGACCCTACCACGTGACCAATCACAAACTAGTGTAGAAAAAATTATACCAGGGCGTATCTAACAACATAAAAAATTTTCACTCTAATCTGGGTTTATATCAACCCAATAATGATGTCCAGGTATCACTGAACTAGCATTACTCACAAAACATGCATGTGTTCTAGCCAAATCTACAAGGTATATGCCGATCTTGAAACAATGTTGTGCTTCAGGTAATATTCTCACTGAATAAATATTAACTCCTAACAGTGGGGTAATTTCATTGTGCAAGTATACACTACAACATCAGTTTGGTGTCATTTCCAATTATTAATTCAGATCAACTCTAGTTTGAGTATATGAATGTCTGGTTTCAGTACTGTTTTCTCAGTTCAAAACTTCTGAAACTTACTGTAATTAGCCAGTTTTTTTTTTAAAGGCTAATTATATCCTGGCAGGCTCGCCATACAATGTCACCCCTAACTTAACGTGAAAACTTTACAACGGATATAACCTATAAAACCATACGATGGGTTTACGCTCGCTACTTGATTTCACTCATCAGGAAATTAGATCCCGGCCATTACAGGTGACATTTCCAGGTTCTTTTAAGGACGTGTATTAAAATACCAGACAATCATACACCTAGATCAATAGAAACTATGAGACATCAGGTTAAATTCACAAATATAATTCAAGACAATACTTACAGAGACACCAATGTGAGTGTGTGCGTTGATGTGTCAATACGACAGTTCTTCACATTAAAATTACAGGATATTTTACTGAGTCCATGGTTTGTATAAAACAATAAAGTCCAGTTCCTTCAGAGATCTCTGGTTACTGTTTTGTGTAGAATCTAGCGTATGGTTAGCACCATATAGATCTAGTCTTTCTGAGTTTAGCGATCTTCAACTGATCTTGCTTGTCAGCGACCCGGGTAGGTTTACGTTCACATGAATGCAATAGCGCTCTTTGTTTACGTAGAGCTTAGAGTCCTTGACCTTGCTCGTGTAGCAATGGTTTCACAGCTTACGGCGGTTATGTATCTAGGTCAAGCTGAACTAGGCCGGCAGGTGACGAGCGCTCTTTCAATTTATCGCCAATACGAAGCTCTGTCGGCAGCACGGCTGAGTTCTCATGAGCTGGGTCCTTGCCTCATGTAGAAGCTTGCTTCTATGCCGTTTCTGGCGTTTCAATGTTCCTACTCCCGTGCGTGCGTGCTGCCACCTCAAGCTTCAAGACCCAACTGAAGGCAGCTTCCAGCGTCTCTCCCTGAACTCTGACGTCACAATCGTCGTCACAATACGGCGATCCGGTTCTCTGATTGGCTTATGGCTCAAGTGTCCCATATAAGGTTATATGTGACCTGGTTTGACTGCTAGCGTCACCTTGGCGACCCACATACTAGAAGTAATACACTCAATGCGTGACACAGATAAAATCAGCTGATAGCCGATGGGATTTCATATATATACAATCAAGACCTGTCAACGCTTTAGGAAGACGCTTCACGTCAATACCAATAGAGAACTGACTTCGTTAAACTATGATACAAAACACCGTACTTATTGTCACCGATTTCTGGTGACACCCAGCAAGGTTAACCTTGAGTTAAGGCAGTGTTGTTACATTTCCTTTTAAGTGATAGCTCACCAGCCTGGCAACCCACATGCACAGGGTCCTGTGCTACCGGGTGTTGGTAAAGTGTAATGATCTTTTATTTAATAAAAGTATATAATTCTTAATGCTAATGGCCATCATGTGTGTGTGCCTCTCCTTGTGTGTGCCTCTCACTGTATGTGCCTCTCACAACTTGGCTTTTCAATTAACAAAACCTGAAGGAGAGATGCCTGAAAGCTGAATGTGTTTAATAAAAATGCAGAAGGACTAGTATGCTCAGTTAATTTAAAGTAACCATTTTCGCACCAGATATATAGATGTATTTACTATTAGTACATGTTATCCAGTCCAGGTAATTTTGTGTCGTAGCATACTTGTAGGCCCATCAAAAATGAGAAAGATAAACCTCAAAACTTATGGTTGTCTCTCAGCATTTTCTCTCAAGGTTGATAAAATGATGCTACTCATAAATCAATTTAAAACCAAGTTTTATGTGAATTAACTTTAATTGTTCTTATCTTGATATAAGTATACTAAAGGTGTTAGGCCAAAAAAAAAGATATGGTTCTCTGGAATTTTTTTTCAGAAATCAGTATGGGCGAGCTATATTTTATTTTTTTTACCTTTTTTGTATGTTTCCATAAAAATGTCATATGATCAGGGAAAAGCATGAAAATAACAAAATTGTTTTGCTAAACAGGTAAAAGCACTACATAACAAAGGAAATCTTTTCAAACTTGTATTATTTTATCTTCTTGAAAGATGAAAATCAAAATAAAAAGGTTTGATGATGGGGGGTAAAATTGATGAGGGCAGTGCCTGAGAACCATACCTTTTATTTTTTTTTGGCCTTATAACTTCTATTATAAACTTATATTGTACAAGGCATATACATTACTTCTCAGTATAGATCAAGTTGTTTGTATATACCACAGAGCCACAACTGGGTCTACTTCTTATGATGCTATCAACAAATAAGACGTACGTAATATATACTACTATAGACTATAGTAAGATAGTTAAACATTGATTAACATATGCATGTATGAAAGTTACAATGTACTTGCAAAACGAAGAAATCATTTGTCCTCAATACACACAACAAAACAAATATATCGTACTGTCATAATGACATTTATATATGACATTTTTATTACTGGGTTAAATTTACCTGCTAATGGGCACTGTCACAGTGTCAGTGCTGTCCTCGCGTCAAACTTTGTTCAGCTCACGATCAGATTCTACTGATCACGTGAGCCCCATCTTGAGGATCGATACGTCTGGCGATCAATGGCTTCGATTTGCATATTTGTTGCACTTGTAGCCGAGCGAGGCCAGCGCAAAGTAAATCAAACCCCTAACTGCCCCCAGCGTGCCCACCCACGTCCAGCCCGGCTGATGCAGGCAGAGCTCACTGTCGGAAGTCCTCAAGCGAACGTGCCCTTATCATTGCATCCGCGCAGGCTTGTTTTAAATTTAGCTCCTGCAAAAAAACCTTCCGTATCCTCATAATGTTATCGCTCAGTTTACTCTGTATATTGCCACAGTGCCGAAAATAAACAAGTACTTGAAGAGTGCATTCCACCGCGCCAGAAATTGTACTCCTGTCACATGATCAAGCGAAGTCACATGATGATCTAAGTTCAGATTTCGCTCTTCCACATACCAATGGTGTGGCGCTGCATAACCTGTTGAGAAATTAGGACAGGAAAATAAACACTTTATAGCAATAATAATGTTAATAATAATAATGATAATAATAATTAATTTTCTGATATATCGCTAATAGTAATACTTGCTCTGGGACAATCAAGGGAGCTTTACCTAATTTGTTGCGGAAACTGCAGCTTGAATGTTATAGCATATACTTTTTATTTTAAATGGTAGGCCTATTTGCAATATCAGAAACTGAAAGTCAAATGTAGACCTTCAAAGGAAAGCCAATTTCACAACACTGAATATTCTCTTTGCCAGGTTTCTACAAACGTTATCATTTTCTAGTGTTTTAATCCTATATGACACAATAATCATATTTACAAAAGGCAGTTATTGTATACCTTCCATTCTAATCTAGAAATCTGCATACCAAGGATTTTCAAGCCTCCGTTATGTGTGTGTCCTTATTGTGAGATGCTCCCAAGATCGTGTTTGAATTCACTTATTCAGTCCATATTCCCAGGTTCATTCGTGCAAAAGTGATGGTACATTTGTGAATATTCATTGATAGTTCTTGAATCCGAATCATGCGCCAGATCCACACCAAAACCTAATTGATTCTTAATTGGTCTATTCCCAAAATGCCCTGAAAATATAATGAGCTCCCGTTCATGTTGTTAAAACACATACCAACAGACAAACCTACACACACGCACATATAGGCCTAAACACACGCACACACGAACGGAGATAAACGCATACCCTCCAGGGGAAGACAATAAAAGAATTGTAACAGTTATCATTGCATGTGGTTCTATACGGTAAAATATATGTTTCGTAATGGATTTTCCCATTTTTGAATGCCAGGATCTTCTGTTAGATCATTATTCTAGTATCACAAAAAGAAAAGAAAAAACGTTCATCACGGGTTCTTAATGCTGGGCTCACCACGGGTATTCGGGTAACAAAAATCCGGGATAAGCAACTTAAGTTAGCATTACGGTAACAAGAAACGGTGTAGAGCAACGTACAGGCGCTTGAATCCCTATAAACATGATATACATGGTTTGCCAAGGTATATATTATGATAATAAAGTATTCTGCCTGGATTCGATCCAGACCTTTGGGCATCTATTCGTCCCCCTTTTAATTCTTGTGGCACGCCAGTGACCTCTGAGCCACAAGTTGTTAATCGATTATTCTAGTTAATATTGCCATTAGATCGACTCTAAAAGGTTTTTTTTAAATTAAAGAGTGCTGATCAATAATATGAGATAGAATTTTGTTTCTTTAACAAAATTCAAACTTTATTCATGAATTGTTATATTTGTATGAGCCACCTGCTGCATGTGTATGTATCTGTATTTGCCCTCCTGAACCCCACCGAGATTAAGGGAAATTAAATAAACATTAAATAATTAATTCTTTGTAAATGTTAAAAATTAATAATTATAATACCTTTAATAAATAAGGCCATCCTGACAAACAAACAAAAATATTAATAACATAAATTAATAATATACATGGGTATAGCAGCAGAATTTCCCGGTCTGCGGAATAAAACCTTTGAGTCGGGCCCGCGACAACTGGTGTAAAAGGGGGACGTATAAACGTCCACAGGTCTAGAATCCGGTCAGAATACTATATTATTATATATATATAGTAATATATACCTTGATAAACCATATATATCATGTTTACTGTAACTCTAGCTGATAAACCCGGTATACCGGGCTTTTTTACAGGGGTTGGGGAGATGTATTAACAGGGTTTAGGAATGATGGCTCACTTTTTTTATTCTAGAAGTTAAAAGAAAATATAGATTTTCAGTTGGATACTGTCTCAATAAGATATGTTCAAATATATATATATATTTTTTTCATTTATTTTGTGGCGCTGTGCTCGTGGCAAGAAATTCAGACATCGGTTTGTTTACCTTGAAGACCAGGTCAGTAATGCTGTTTGCTTACCGAAATGTATGCGCGGGGCATTCTGTTTATCGATGATCTTTGACTGATTGTTATTGTCAGACGTATAAAGAACAGGTTGATGTGAGGAAGACATAAAGATGATTTAAATGTACAAATGAAGCTGTTCCTGAAGAAAGAAACGGAAATGTGCAGACCTTGTTTGTAGCAGAAGTGGACCCAAGGGAGTCCATGCAGAGGGTCCGTACCCCCTTTTCAGCCGCCGCAACCTTTTTGTGATCGTTTCGGATCAATTTTTGAGGCCTGGACAATCAACCTCTACCCCCCCCCCCCCCCAGCCCCCGCTCCTTTTCCGGACCTGGGGACCTGCACTGGTATTGGGTTTTGTCATTAATCCTCCTTAGTTGAACTCCTTCTTTTTCCAAATGTCAGGGCAAACATGCTTAAATCCGTCACTGACAGCAGGGGTTATTCATTTGCACTATTGTCCTTAATCCTGGAGGCGACCACACAGGCAATCCGGTCCTTGCCGAAGGCAATTCGGATGCTTTCGGTGTTTACCTCCACGCAATTCATAAATCACGTAAAAATCGCTTAAAATGATGTGTATATAAAAAATACTTATATTCATATCGGCGAGGTCACAGCGGGAACAATAACTTTTAAAATGAGGTATGGCACAATGTCATACGTAACACGGCTTTAGAGAACATTGCGAACAAAGGTGGACCGAATTCATTTTATAAATATTAGACTCTAGCTGATAAACCTGGTATACCGAGATTTTTACCGGGGTTAAGGAGATGTATTAAAGGTGATGAGGAATGTTGGCTCATTTTTTGTTCTAAAGGTTAAAAGAAACTATAAATTTTCAGTGGGATACTGTCTCAAAAAGAGGTGTACAAATATATTTACATTTATTTTGTGGCGCTATGCTCGTGGCAAGAATTTCATACATCGATATGTTTACCTTGAAGCCCTCGTCAGTGATGATGTTAACATTGGCGAACCAGTGTGGGATCCGAGGGCATCAGATTTTCGAACATCTTTGACTGGTTACATATATTCTTATTTTTGTTAGACCTGTAAAGGAGATATTGATGTAAGGAAGATATGAAAGATGATTACATGTATGGTTTAGCAAGGAAGCCGTTTCCAGTGAAAGAGAAGGGAATATGCATACCTCGTTAGTTGACTAAGCGAAACAAAGGGGGTGCGGACCCCCCCCCCCCCCGATAAATATTAGATGAGTATTTCATTAGTTTGACTTTTTACCCCCCCCCCCCGATAAATATTAGATGAGTATTTCATTAGTTTGACTTTTTACAGTATTGCCCCCCCCCCCCCCCCCCCCGTGGCCCGTGGCCCAAACAGGTTTGTGCTGCAGAATGCTTCAGCCAAACAACCATAAGATATGCATGAAGGCATACTGCTGCTTGCATCTTAATTTTGCCTCTTATTTTTATCTGCCACTTACTCTCTCCTCCGTTAAATAAATCCTTAACATCATACCGTCCGTCCGTCCAATCTCAAGTCATGACCTCGTCGAGACTAGCCGTGACAACCCGACACAGTAGGCAATCGGATGGGCTGGTAAGCCTACTCGAGTCGTGACACAAGTGATATCGAAGAATGTATCGCAGTGGTTTTGCATCAGGTTGCATTCATATTGTGGTAAACGGCCCTGACTGACTGAAGAAGTTTACGGTCGTCGAGCAGCTACAGGTTGCTGTGGTCAAGACCTCAGCCCTGCGCGCTCCTTAAGCACGCTCTCTGAGCCAACAGACGCCATGCCACACCAAGCCAAGCAGAGCCGCGAGAGGCCGCCACCGTACATCCCGAGCCGGTGACTTTTAGAAAGCTACAGCATCCACAGCTGCAAGGCAGAAGCAACCCGCATTCCCTCCACCGATCCCAGCAGCGGAGACCCGGTCATGCCATTCGAGAGCCAGACTCGATCTTGTGAACGACACTGTTTCGAGACCCATCGCCATTGTAATTGCATTTTCGGCCATTTGGACCGTATTAACCGGGTTTCCCAGTTATGCAAGTCCCATAATCTCAATATTATTCCAAGAATAATGATTTAACACAATAGTATACATGTGAGCTTACAACCCAAACTGAAACACCGTATCCATGGACACGGGTCATTTCCTGTATCGCCTGCAAGCTGTCTGTGTCTTGTAACCCGGTCGAGCCATGCTTGTGTTCATGCTGTCATAAATTCAACAAACATGCCGAGGTGTTTACCAATGTGCTGGGTTAAAACGGAATTTTTCTAGCTCATGTTTGGTATTGTTAGAAAGTACACAAAAAATGCTAACGATTGGTCTGGTTTATGTTGATTTACAGTGTACCTGTATAAAGCGTTGTCAGAAATGACGAAAAAATTTGCATCTTCATAAGGCCTTATAATGCGATCCTCAGACGTAGATGTCATGAAACTCTGGCGCCAGTGATCTGGTAGTAATGCTAGAAGGTCGATATGACTCTACGTCGTGACAGACAGTGCTTGAGTGATCCTACAGTCGCTCTGAAGCCCGTGTTCTATAGGCTCCAAAATTGTGACCTTTGAGAATGGAGAAACATCCAAACCTTGCCTATTTTTTACCATTTTAAATGTTCAGCTGACGGTAAGTCATCCGGGTAAAAAAATGGCTCTGGGTCTCTCCTTCTCCAGACCGTTGTTTACAGGGCAAAGCAGATTTTAAACTTGGAAACTTGAAATTAGGGCTCTCCTGGGAACCTCGGTGCGGTGGCTATTGGCCTGGCCGGGCTTTCATTGCTATCTTTGCGCTGAATTTGTGCTGCATATTCATAATTATAACTTTCAAGTACTCCAATTAAATTAGAGGTCAAGCTTCGCAATGCTGCGCTCTTAAGGCAACGAGTCCTTCAGCTTTGTTGAATTAGTAAAGAACCATTCTTTATGATGCACTCGGTTCTTCCAAATGTAGAAGATGCTTCGTCTTAAAATCAGGGGTCACACTAACGACCTTCTGCCGCTTGAGTTATCTGGACGGTCTGTGGCGCTACATAAACACGGATGTTGAGACGGAATGACTAAGGTTACGAGTGGTCCAGTTTTGTTAAATTACGCTTTTAGGCAGTCAGTTCATTTCTATCTCTTCACAATTCTCCTAATTCTTGATCCTTATTGTTTTACTACACTTCCTTGACTAAGTGTAACGCAGCTGAAGGAACGTCTATGATTGGGGTCTCAGACTCGTGCAACTTGAGCGTAGGCATGCAGTCATTAACTGCTTTCAGCATTAATAAAATCCAGGCAGGCACAATAATTCTTAGAAAGCCACATTGAGGTCACGGGAACTTATATTCAGTCAGGCTTTTCTTAGTTTTCAAGGATCCAGCGCAAATATTTTGCATCCGATCATGAAACCAAAATGATTTACCTCATTTATACGTTTGATTGTTACAGCAGGAGAAGAATGAACAGAAAGGTCAAACCTATTTTATTCAGAAATAATGCAAAAAAAATGAAAAAAATTTCAGTAAAATAGGCTCTAGTGTCTCAATGATAAGTGAAATGATTGCCTTAAGGTTAACTACTATATTTTACCTGGATTGCTTTATCAGTAGAGACTTGTGGCTCCTTATGTAGTTATTTCATACTTTAATAATGTTATGATATGACTGTTGGGCCTTAAACAGTCGTATATGACTGTACAGCTGTAGCTCTGTCATCATATATTTTGTATTTCATCATGAGACTAGAATAATGCTCCCCGTGTACATATCTGATTCTGTCAGCAAAAGGCTGCCTTTCCATGAACGCGATTTTCCTGCGATGCGATGGCGTTGTGTTTGCGGCAGAATCGTTCTAGCGTTTTACCCATGTAGCATTTCCATGGACGCGCATGTAGCTATTTCTGTGACACGCGTTCAACGCCCCACTAGGCGTTCATAAAAAGGCAGCCCAAGGCGTTATTTTTGCAGGGAAACATGATTGCAATAACGGATAAATCGCGTTCATGGAAACGTTCTGGCGGCTCGATTACCCGCGCGACATACCGCGTAGCGCTCATGGAAAGGCAGCCCTAAAGGTAAAGGAAAAAAAAAATATCAAAACCAGTTCTACAGAAAGGTCGCGAATATTTGTGGAATTTCACTGTGATTGTTAACATTTTATTTGTAAATGTTGAAACATGAACTCAAGTATCTCTATAGACAGTTAACGCATTGATTTGTAATTCGCTTTGTGTGTTAATCTCGTGTATCTTAATTGTTAATATAAGTCTTGTTGTGGCATTTGTATTCATTTCAAAATTCAACTGGAATTTCGGGACTGACAAATAGCAATAGTCCTGGGACACTTGTATAGCTGTGAAATCATTTATTTTGCATTTCATAAAAAAAACTGAGACAATGCACCGTATTTATATCTTTGACTCTATCAGCATGCAAATCTTTAAAAAATTAGCTGAGCTAAGGCTGCATAAATGTCATGATACTTAGAAACACTTCTAAAATGACTAAATGTGTCTGATGGTTTACAATTATCATACTCGTAAAAATCGTCTCAAGTGATACACATACAGCATTTCCTTTGCCTTAACATATTTCATAAATATATGTTTGTTATAATAATATTAAAGATAGATTCACAAGCCGTGTGAATCCAGATTAATGCATGTAGGTACAAAATACTGCCAATAGAAAAATACGATTATTTCAAAACCAACACATTTTCTCTGGTTTGAACATCATTTACACATAATGGGACCACATTCTGCTAAAATAGTGGTGCAATATTTTGTTGGTCCGATCCGGACCGCTCTATCTAATTTTCGAAGTTTAAGCTAAACAGATGACATAATTTATGATTTATGGATTTAAGCAACGACAACTGCGATGGTATCATTGTTTACGTGTATTACTTTACATTTTGTCCTCTGAGTACCGATTAGCCGCCAACGGCGACGCAACAGGTTTCAGGTTTCTGTTGCGTCGCCGGCCCAACAAAGGGCTAACTTGGGTTATAGCACGATATGATCTGTTATTCTTATAAAGGAAATGGAATAAAAATATTTCCTATGGTTTTAACATACCAATGTTCACATTGTGTTGTATGTCGAAAGGGTTGTAATAAAAAATAACCATTCTGGAAAGCATGAAACACCTGTAACGTCAACAACTGATTAATTTGTCCAGAGAGAACTGAAGCATTAACAGCCCGTCAGTCGACACCTATCTTTCGGTGGCAGATCCTGTACAATGCTTTAGGCCTGTGTACTATTATGTTCATATTTTCACTTACTTTGTGCAAATAGTGCTGAGAATAGAACAGTAAAGTTTTTCAGTGGTCAAATATACAATACACAAAGATGTACTGAACATTAATCAATTGATATATGTTAAATCTCACATTTGTGTATGGAGTGTTATAATCACATTTAACTGTCGGGGCAATCTATGGACTCCACATTGCGTCGGTCACTAAAAAAGCAATTGAGGAGTCCATTCTTATGGGCTAAGTACCGATAAAGGGTTATTTGTTGTTCTTAACTTATGACTGAAGTGACATGTTCAGCATTTGAATTATTGTCCATTGTGCAATAAGAACAATTTCTATACATCAGATACGTTCAATATATAGGCCTATATATATATATATTATATATATATATACATTAAATCATTAATCTTAGATTAATAAGTTTTCTTTTATCAAATTGTAATTAAACCATTTGATAAGCCCCCCCCCCCCCCCCATCTGCACAATTTGGTTTATATTCTGACCACCATGCCCCACCAATTACATAAAATATTCCACTTTTGTCATTAAAAATTCAATCCCAGATCTTGTGATTTTCACATAGATTATAATATTACATTCATTGCACGGTTTGCTGTACGTATAATGAAAATAGCTATCTAAACTAAAGCGGAATAAAAATAAAATTTAAATTTATTTTTAATCATAATCTAATAGATGGACCTGACCGTTTGAAGCGGTCCAACTACAGCTGGATTAGACCAGGACCGGACCGCTTATGGGGTGGTCCGGTCTGCACCTCTATCCTGCTTCAGTCATTTTCACATTAAACTGGATTACCCATATCGACAGAATGTTCGAACTATTTACATTAAGCACCAGATTCCTAAAATGGCCTCATTCACTGTTATTCGCAAAGGTGTTGCTAAACTAGATTAAGCAATTAGACGTGCGCTTGTCTGTATTGGGGAGAGGTCGTTATGGGGGTATCTTATAAGGATTGTCAAGGAAATGACTGGTAATTATCCCTCATAGGTACTTTATAAGTAGTTAAAGCATCTTCAGATTTATAGAACAAGAATTCAGAGAAAAAGGCGGATCACCCCGTATGGGAATCAAACCCATGACCCTCTGATTGCCGGTCGTCTGCTCTACACCTGAGCTAACAGGGATCCCCAACACCTCTTTGTATCAGCCCACTTTGATCAGACTTTTTCTGCGTATTCTTTTTCTATATCTCAATGCAGTGCACCATCGTGGCTATTCATACATCTTTCTAAATCTTAAGATTTGAAGTAGAATTTAAGTACACTATCAGACGAAAACGATTTCCTTTGTGATATATGCAGAGTGTTTTAGGACAAGGCAGACTACATTGTTCGTACACTTCTAGAGCAGCGGTGATACACTGCAGGGGTTTCTGATCTCCTCCCTTTTAACCGCTGCTTTGTACAGCAAGATCCTGAGGGTAACACCACCATGCAGGGCTCGCACAGAGCAAACAGTTGTAATCAGAATAATTATATTTTGGTATTACACTGTGCATCCAACTCCAAGTTTTGAATCCGCTACGCCATGCTCTCATTAGTCAGATTATTTTCCCTGTGTCAGCCCTGGTGTAGAGGCTGCGAAATCGAATTTACATAAAATTACAGGTTTCAATCAATTTTCTTATATTAAAAACGATATTATATTTTTCACCACACACCCTGCTGCTTTTATACATGTATAAATGTCAAGTTTGCGCACTGTAGGCTGGCCTATTGCAGGTCATTTGACTTATACTGGATCTCAGAATTACAGAAGATTATAATAGATGACCAATGGAAAAGCGGAACACAAACTCACCGTTCTTAAACATATATATGAATATATGAAAAAAAATGTTTAATACAATAATATAAGGTATATTTTATATATACCAACCATGGCGCCAATGGCGACTGCTTCACCTTGGAGAAGAATATTTACAGTTATTCTACTGTCAACATATCTTGTTACGACACGTGGAATCCGTAACTCCGTGCTACATTACAATCAAAGCTTTTTGTCTCCAAACAACAAATACTTCTATGAAGATGGGTTGCAAGAGGAGCAAACGTGTAGCCCCCGAGCCAAGAGACTCTTGTGCCACGATCACTGTGCCTGTGGAAAAAGGGAGCGAACCAACGAATAAGTAACCTGTAAGTACAGATATTTAAACATAACGTTTCTGTATTATGTTTCAGACTTTTTTTAGGAAGCATATTAAGAGTAAACCAAAATAATGTATAAAAGTGATAAAAATACAAATAATTTGTGATACGGCACACATATTTTCATCAGTTGACTGAACGTTGATTCTACAAAAATGGTATACATACTGTCGATAATAATCAATGATTTACATGTATTATTTAATGTGTTTATACTGTATCCATTTGATTTAGCATGAAAACTGTTGACTGTTTTGATAATGATATTCTTTTATTTTTCTGCAGCTCTTTTCCTTGTGGACCGTTAGGTTTCCAGAGCCGCCGGGGGAATGGCATTTGAAATTGCAGCCGATGACACTGATAGTGATCCTCAGAAGTTAGGATGTCCCCTTTCTGGGATTGCAGCTTCAAAGAGCACGATCACTGTAGCGAGTTTGACTCTGACCAACTGTCTATATACATAGTGTACCTGACGTCATGCCTTAACTTGGATGTGACGTATATACATTGTCAAAGGTTAAAAACATTGTGTAAAAATATGTTACATCTTTCCTTCTTTGAGTATTGTTACCCAGAGCTTACTAATATATTAAAACAGTTTAAATTTAAAGATTTCATATATTCACAGTCAGTTCACATTGAGTAGTTTCTAATTGTACAGAACATAATTATATACATGTATATTCCGATACACTCACACACACACACACACACACACACACATATATATTAACACATCCAAAATCTGCTTGGGCTACGTCATCGGGTACACCTGGAGAGCTGGACTGCGACCTGTCTGAATTTGCTTGAAGCGTCGAGTGTCGCAGGTGTTTTCTGTTTCGTTTTAACTTGAGATGTTTTAACCCAACGATGTAGGATCTTAATTGGTGACTGGTGTTTGCGTATTACTTCGGCTGGAGACTATTCTTTGCTTCCCTGCGAGGAAGCCAGACGTACTTGGTCTCCGGGTTTGAAAGGCGCGTGACTACCAAGACTGGGTTCATAATTATGAAACCTCTGCTTCTCTTTTTGTTTGTCAAGACGCAATTTGACGTCATCTGATCGAATTATGTAGGGTTCTGGAGACTGCAACAAACAGGGAGTTTGCTTCTTGGGCGACGACCCATCAGCAACTGCGCAGGAGATAGGTTCACTCCTTGCGGTGGTGTCGTTCTGTAATCAAGCAGAGCCAGATACATGTCTGCGTTCTTTCTCCATAGTTTCTCCACTGTTTGTATCGCGCTCTGCCTCTCCGTTTGAACTCTGAAAATGAGGGCGTGGTCGATTGTTCTCGTTGTCGAAGTCATGGCAAAATATTGCAGACTGTCTGCTGGTGAATTTGAGCCGCAATCACTTCTAAGTTTTTCTGGAATCCCGTAGCGGCATATTTTGACCTTTCAGTCTTTCAATGACACGTGAACTGCTTAAGTTTCTGAGCTCATCTACTTCATTAAACTTAGAGTAGTAGTCTATGACTATCAAATATTTCTCCCTTGAAACTCGAAAATTTTAGTTGACACTTCAGAAAATGGAAAGTCGGGAGCTCTTGTAGGCACCAGCGGCTCTAATGCGTTGCTTCTTTGAAACGCACCGCATTGTGTGCGTTTTTTTTTTTTTTTTTTTTACATCTCTTCTATATCAGCATTCCTTGCCTGCCAGTACATCACTTTCCTTGCCCTTTGGTGATCCCCAGGTGAGACTCGTGAATGATTTTTTACATGTGTCTTTAACAGCTATGAGGTATTAAATGCACATGGCTTTGTAGATTAGGCAATCGGCTATGGTGGACTCGGCTCGGGAGACCCAGAATTGCGTGACAGTTGCAGGCAAAGTCCATACTTCTGTCTGGCCATCCCGCCAGAATCACGTCTCGTTGTGGTCCGAGATCTCCCTGTGTTTTCTTCTTCAGATCTTCATACCTTTGTTCATTGATTGAGACAAAATCTTAACCACTGATGGCATGAAGTTGTGGAATGTCCGGCATATTATTCAGAAGGAGCGATCGTGGGAGAGTACTAGTATCTGGGAGACAAATTTTGGAGCCCATCCTGTAGACAATGTTTATATCATACCATTGTAGATTCAGCAACATACGCTGTAGTCTCTTTGGATCTAAGAAAAGAGGTTTCTTGAATATTTATACCAGTGTTTTATGATCATTGTACACAGTTACTGTTTTCGCTAGGTTGTAGCAATGGAATTTGGTGCACACAAAAACCACTGAAAGCCTTTCTTTATCTATTATAGCGTACCTTTGTTCAGTATCTGGTAATGGTCTCGACGCATACGCAACTGGTTTACCTTCTTGGAGGAGAACAGTTCCAAGACCGTGTTGACTTGCTTCACACTGGATTTCAACAGGTATGTTTACACCATAGTACGTAGCAAGTACTGGTGGAATACAGAAGAAATATTTATGCTTGCTGAAGGCTTCATCATGTTGTTTTAGCCATTCAAATTGTAAATTATCCTTCAATGGCATTCTTAAAGGGTTGCATTCCTCACTGCAGGTTTGGGATAAATTTTCCTAAGTATGTAACAAAACCCAGGATGCGTTTTAAGTCCGCCTTGTTTTGTGGAGTAGGCGTTTCTTGCAGTGCTTTTACTGTCAGCTGTCAAGTAGATAGTCTGGACTTCAGAATGTGTTTCTGAATCAGAGTTTGTATTAACTAAGTTTACGATCTTTCTTTTTCTTCGTACACACATACAGCTCCAGCGATTGGGCTTGTGGCAGTAGAGGCACGCTGTGCCCATGGCATGACATACACCCCTCGTCTTCGTGTATTGATTGTCACAGCCGCACCGCAGGCAAACAGTAGTTTGCCGGTCGCAGGGCTTCTAGTCTGATCAAGCTGCCGACCGTTGAGACGTGCGACGTTGTTACGCGCGCTTTTCCTGGTCCGTTACGTCACGGTGCATTGAAACGGCGCGTACATCTGCGCACGTGTCGTTATTACTGATGGCGTGAATTTGTTTTTGCGACAGTTCATACTGTTGACCGATTTGAACATTTTAGTTAATGTTAAATTTTCACCTGCATCAAGGAGTATTTCTTGAACCTTCTGTTCCCTAATGCCATCAGTAAGTTTATCAATCGATATATCATCTGGATCAGAGATTCAGAGTAATCACAGTCCATCAGAATAAGGCGTACGTTTTTCACAAAATTATCAAATTATTCATCTGGTGTTTGTTTTCTTTGTTTTAGCGTATGTCTTGCTATGTGTTTGTTTTTTCTAGGTCTTATGTATGTTTCGAACTTACTCACAAATGCAGCAGGGTCGTTTTTCTCCCCGTCTTGCCAATCTAAGGTTTTGTATATCTTACGTCCCTGTGAGCTGATCCACATGCCGAGCCATCCTGCTTTTTTCTCATCTAGTGACGACAGAGGTCCATCGAACACGAATTCAGTATGATCTTTAAACCGCTGGAATTCTTGCTATAAAAATGTTGCATCCCAATCGATGGACGGATGCTCGAAATGTATAGTTGTGGATTTAACTATACGTTTAGTTTCAGTAGCACAAAGTCCGGCACTTCTGACACCAAGGGTGCGTTTTGGCGAGTTGTTAGGTTGGTTGTGAACAGAAGCTGGTTGCTGGATTGCACTAAAACGCGTTTGGTCAAGAACAAAAATGGCGTCTCTGAAATGACGAAATCAAGAGTCAACATTTGCCGCCTTTCTTAAAAACAGGCGGGTGTTTTTAAGAAAAAAATGGTAAACAGATTTTTTAGATCCACAATGAGATGGTTTATCCTAATGTCTGTATTCAGCTTGTTGTGGTTTCGTGTTTTTCAGGGCAAAATGATCCTGAAGCGACTGGGTTTCGACCCGTTTGCTCTCAATACCTAATAATACTTATGCTTGTTCCGGGGCCACGTGTAGAGATGTATAAGCCCCGGTACTTTGATTTTGTATTAGGGCTTTATATATCATCCTCTGTCTGTGCAGAACCACAGTCATTCTCGGTTCAGCTTGGTCCGACCACTGGTTCAACCAAAGCCCTGAACCGGAGCGCCAAAACGCATTTGGTCGTAACCAAACGTACAACCAAACTTTGGTCAGAGCGCCAAACACGCCCCAAGTAACGAGTTTTACCAACTGTCTATATACAAAACGTACGTGACGTCATGCCTTAACTGGGGTGTGACGTATATACACAGGTCAAGGATTAAATACATTGTGTACATATTTGTTACATTCACACACAGCCAGCATGGAAACGAAGGAATGTGGTGATTGGGATGCTGTTTGACTTGATTGTATAAGAAGGCCTATTTAACCATTAGTGATCGACATATATTTGAAGAGTTTAGACATAAAAATTTTATCTTTTGTTGGACAGTTCCTAAATTTTAATCATTTTTAAATTACCCTGTATATATATATGTGTGTATATATATATATATATATATATATATATATATATATATATATATATAATATATAGTTGGCATAGTGTATATATATAAGTATTTATATTCGCTTCGATAGATAGGTTTTAGGAACAAATGCATGTGAAACATTTAGTGATGTTTTGATGGCAAATGAAACATGGATAAATATGAATAAATTAATACATTTGTTTAATACAGACACATGAACAGCAGCGCCTTAACTGTGTGAAGGCCATCTTATTAACATATAGAGAAAGCCATGGATGAATTTATGAAAGCGCAGCTTGATAAAGAAGAGAAGAAAAGACAGGGAGACGACCTTGCAATTGAAAACAGAAGGAAGAGCCTGAAAGACATGAGAGACAAACTGAGAAAACAGAAGGAAGAGCCTGAGAGACATGAGAGACAAACTGAGAAAACAGAAGGAAGAGCCTGAAAGACATCAGAGACAAACTGAGGCAACAAGATTCGAGGAGGGCTATAGAGACGACGAAAAATAGCTCCCCTTAAAGTTCGATCAGTTCCAGGTTTCCGTGAACTTCCTTAATTGTTTGAAATGTTCATGTTTATCTTCAATAAATTTGTATTTGCTGTACTCAGTATCCATTTTATATTTTAAGCTTGACACTCTGTGTGTGTGTGTGTTCCCATCATTAATTATATTGTTATGCAGCCGGCATGTGTTCTATTTGCCGGACACTATAGCTTGATACTTTCCAGCTAGGGTCCTTCCTCTCATTGCAATGGTATATGATCACCCAGTATAGTATTATCACCCTGTTAACAATGTTAAACATACTTATTAAAATTACTTGTTTTATTACGTAAACATCAATATGAGCGTTTCTGTATTAATGGGAAAAACCAACCTAGAGGTATTCCAGGAATAAAGCGTCTGAGCTCCTGAAACTGGCACAGTCATTCCAACCAAGGCATGAAGAGGAATTTCTGGGAGGATATTCCGATAAATAATGGGAATGCTGTCCTTGTAGAAAAGTTTGGTAGATATCCTGAGGCTGCCGTATTAAACATCAGTCATACAGCATATAAGAGTTTGTAGACTTTGGTAGGTGTAATTAAAGTTCTGGAATGCCGCTTTTTGGCGATAATGGAGTACATATTCGTTATTCAGCTAGTGACCTTCATCAACTTCACAACAAACTCTCACATTCTAACAATAAGTTTGACACAAGTATACTTCCGGAAGAATGCAGAAAGATTAGAAGAAGACCACGTGGCAGGAGAGGTGGAGTAAGAGTCAGGTTAAGGAGAAGATGCAGTACTAAACCGTTTGTGCCCACAATAACATTTGGTAACGTCCGTTCACTCAGCTCAAAGATTGACGAACTCCGTGCAAACTGCCGATTTCTTTATCAATATCGAGAGGCTTGTTGCATTGCATTAACGGAATCATGGCTGAACCAAAATATATCTGACACATTCTTGAACATTCCTTATTTTACCTTATTAAGACAAGACAGAACCCAGGACTCTAATAAATCAAGAGGCGGTGGTGTAGCTCTTTATATTAATAACAGATGGTGTCAGAATATAACCGTCAAGTCTAGTATATGTTCACCAGACCTTGAAGCCCTATCAGTGAGCCTACGTCCTTCATACCTACCTAGAGAGTTTACCAATATATCTATCACAGTTGTTTACATTCCCCCCAGTGCTGATAAAGACATTGCATCAAAGAAGATACAGGATATTGTTGCCCAATTAGAAGAAAAGAAACCACAAGCTCTGCATATTGTACTCGGAGATATGAACCACTGTACGTGAACTGTAACACAAGAGGTCACCAGAAACTGGACTTATTTTATTGTAATATTAAATCTGCTTATAAATGTGTTCAAGGTCCTCCACTAAAAAATAGTGACCATAATATGATCTATATGCAACCTACTTACAGACGTAAACTTCAAATGCTGAAACCACGTGAAATTAATATTAAAGTGAACTCAAAGGAAGCCTATGAGACCCTACAAACATGTTTTGATCTAACAGACTGGCAAATGTTCATTGACACTTCATATGATTTAGATGAACTTACTGAAACTGTGTCTAGTTATATATCATTTTGTGAAGACGTGCTGGTACCAACTAAAACCATTAAGATTTACCCTAATAACAAAGCTTGGATTAATAGTGATCTAAGGAAACTTATTGTATGTAAGCACCAAGCCTTCACAAGCAATTCAGATAACAGATATGACTTACAAAAAGAAACTGATTCTGCCATTGAGAAAGCCAAACAACAATATAAAAAGAAAGTAGAAAAACTGTTCCATAGCAAGCAATCAAAAGATGCTTGGAAGGGTCTTCAGGAATTAACTGGTATAACTAAAAGCAAGAAAGAATGCTCACTGCTTGCTGAAAATGGCTATGCTGACAAATTAAATACATTCTATGCACGTTTTGATGAAAGTGACTTCTCAAAAGAAAAAGATGATATTCGGAGCAGTCTGAGAGCAAATTTAGAATCATGTGATGATGGCATCCTTACTGATGTAACTGATGTAAACAAAGTGTTAAGTAAGATTAATGTAAAGAAAGCCTGTGGACCCGACAAAATCAGTGGCAAATTAATTAAAACCTGTAGAAATAGTTTGTCCTTCATCATACATCACATTTTTCAATTGTCTCTCTCCTTATGTAAACTACCAAAATTATGGAAGACCGCAGAAATAATTCCAGTCGCCAAAAATAACTCTCCTAAAGTGATGAATGATCTTAGGCCTGTTGCACTAACATCTATTCTCGCAAAATCTTTGGAGCGAATAGTTCTTAATAAATTACTTCCAATTGTTAAACCAATGCTAGATCAACATCAGTTTGCATATTCATCCAACAGATGCACAAGCGACGCAATTGCCACATTAACTCATTATATTTATCAACACTTGGACAGGGACCCCAGAAATTATGCCAGATCACTTTTCATTGATTATTCTTCAGCCTTCAATACAATACAGCCACACATTATGATCAATCAGCTCTGTAGATATAACATTCCTTCTTCCTACTGTCTATGGATTCTAGATTTTCTCTCGGATAGAAGACAACATGTTAGAACAAGCAAAGAAACTTCTTCAGATATAATCATAAATACTGGTGCTCCACAAGGCTGTGTTCTGTCAGCAGTCCTTTTTATTCTATATACAAATAATTTGTCTGTGAGCCTTTCAGATTGTAAAATTATCAAATATGCAGACGACACTGTCATTCTAGGCCTGATACACAAGAATGATGAATCGCTCTACAGGAAAACCATTCAATATGTGACTGGTTGGTGTGAGGAACACTACCTTCAGTTAAATGTAAAGAAAACTAAAGAAGTAGTCTTTGATTTTAGGAGTTTAAACTCTGTAATTACCCCAGTTGCTATCAAAAATGAAGATGTTGATATTGTAGAAAATTATAAATACTTAGGATGTATTATTGACAGAAATCTGAATTGGAAAGAACATGTGTTGAATTATATTACCTTTATTATCTAAGAAAGCTTAATATTGACAAAACCATAATTACCATGTTTTATAATTCAGTAATTTCCAGTGTCCTTACTTATTCACTGGAGTGCTGGTTTACAAATATATCTGATAAGTTAAAGAAACAGTTGAATAATACCAGGAAGAGAAGTAGTAGAATAACTGGTACTTCTCTTGCCACACACCAGGAAATCTGTGAAACCAAAACAATGGCCTTCATATCAAGGTCATGAATGACAAAACACATCCCCTATATTCAGAGTTCCGTTTTTTACCTTCAGGTAAACGCCTAGATACAATATTCTGCAGAACAACCCGTCTTAAAAATCTCTCGTACCACACAGTATTAAACTTTTTAACTCGCAACCCTCTTAGAAATTTAATGTTTTGAATTGTGTGTTTTACCTGCAGAATTATCTGTTTTATCATTTTTACATGCTTAATTTTACATGCATAGTCAATATGTTATGTGTGATTTTTATGTATTTTTATGTATTATTTTAATGTATTTATCTATCTATTTACTTATTTATTTTTTATTAATGAATTGCAAGTCAACAACAAATTCCTGGAACTGAAGGCTAATAAATGTTATCTTATCTTATCTTATCTTATCTTATCTTATTAATTCAGCCGGCTTACGTTGGAAATACAACGAGGAAATTCAGGTGAATTATAAATTTCTGATTTTGCTCAGTTATTTGGTTTGATATTGTTTAATTGAATGCAGGCTGGCTTCGTATTTTCTGTTGTTTATAAAGGGTTTGACACAAGACTTATAAGTAATGTAAGTTCTGCTTAAAGACTTTAGCTAATACGGTCTAAATGGCCGAAACTGCAAGTATAAAATGCCTTTCCGTCTCAAAGCTCTGTCGTCCACAGATCGGGTTCGGCTATCGATTGGCATGGCTGGGTCTCCGCTGCTGGGATCAGTAGAGGGAATGTAGGTTGCTTCTGCCTTTGCGGCTGTGGATGCTGTAGCTTTCCTATAAAGTCGTCGGTGCGGGCTGACCGATGGCGGTCTCAAGCGGCTTTTTGCTTGGCTTGGTGGCATCACGTCTGTTGGCTCTGTGAACTATGCTTAAGGAGCGCGCAGGGCTGAGGTCTTGACCACAGCAACCCGTAGCTTCTCGATGAGCGAAAACATCTTCAGTCAGGACTTTAGTGAATTACCCCTTATAAACTAAGTCACTCCAGGTTAAGGCATGGGCATGCAGACTATATATATATATAGGCCCCAAATACCCTATATCTCTATATATAGTAATCGTGTTTATCCATCTGTTTTAGCGGTGCAGTATTTAGGTTTTCCCCTGTGCAGTCCGCTATATTTCACTCGCATTATCTCAAGACTTTGTATATATATATATATATATATATATATATATATATATATATATATATATATATATATATATATATATATATATATATATATATATTATGATTATAGACTGTCTAATAGACTGTATACTTTGGGAAATAAATGTGTATATAGATCTTGAAAATGATATAAATAAACTATGAAGCGTATACAACGCCTTGCAGCAAGTTCAAGAGTATAGTAGATGACCAAATTAAACTGGCAGTCACAAAAATACTGATATGCCTTTAATTATAAATAGAAATACGTTTAACTTTTTTGTCATGATACCAAAGGACTAAAACACAATAAAATACTTGTCCATCCATGCATGCAGTCAAACGAAACGGAATACAGAACAGAGGCAGATAGAAAACTATAAACATAAGGGGGCGAAACACCCTGGCCTACTGGAACAAGTGTGTTGGGAATGCTAGTAGACTACTGGTATACATAATTTTCTCATGCAGAGGTCGGGAAGAACACGATACGAGAGTCGAAATCCAGTGCTTTTTATAATATAAGGCCTCTTTTAGCAGGGGTAGAACAAGGATTTAGGAAAAGGACGGGTCCATCGACTCCGACCCACCTAGGAGGATTAATGACAAAACCTTAAAAAAAGGTTCCTAGGTCTGTTCCAGGTTGCAAAATTGTTCTGAAACCTTAAAAAGGTTGTTACGGCTAAAAAGCCAAGTGTTCAGATTTAGTGGCCCCGGACCAAAATTTACCTGTGCATAATATGGACCAAAAACGATAAGATAGGCCTATTGTTGGTGATTTTTGTTAGTAAACTGATGTCACTATAAAATCGGACTGAATCATTAACTAACGTATAACGCCAGTCGCAGACTGACAATTTATTGTAATCATCAACTGATGTCTTGCCAAATCATAGGTCTCCATTTATTAAATCCACTAAGCGTAAGTGTATCTAAACCAAAGTTAACCTACAGCAAGACTAGACCAGTGGCGACATCTGTTGCGTACAATGGAAAGCAGTTTAAGATATATATATATATATATATATATATATATATATATATATATATATATATATATATATATATATATATATATATATATTTATATATATATACACTCTTACCACAGGTTCAGACATGTCCAATACGAACATAAACTTACACTTGAAGTTTATATAAGGAATCAATTATATTAAAAATACTAAAAGTGCAGCGACATAATTGGAAAGTTTTGTTTCTTAATAGTTCCCTTTGTAGGCCTTATAATTATATATAACCTTGTAATCCTAAAAAAGTCCTTTCCTCGGCTACCATCAAATGCAGCTAATTTACTACTCCAAATGCAGGTAAATAACTTTTTAAAAAGTAGTTTATTAAATATTCCGTGTAAGCAATACAGTTAAGTCTCCTGTGAACGTATATATGTTACTATATGATACATTTATAATATTTTGTAATTGGGAAATCAATTGATTAAATGTAACTAATAATTAACCCTGACAGAAATTCCATTTTTTTTTAGTAATTTCTTGATAATAATGATGTAAACCAAATGAGTGCATTTTGAACCAAAGAATGTCATAATATTAAAGTTTCTGAATCAGATAATCTGAGAGATCATATTATAAGATGTGTTACACTAAATTAATTGAATTCCCATAGCACCTGTATAAACAAATGTACAATGAAACCTGTTTAACTAGACCACCCATGGGACTGGCCCAAAGTGTTCTTAATAGATAGGTGGTCTTATTAGATAGGTGGTCTTTCAGACAGGTTCAATTGTAATCATAAAGCATGCGGCACAGGTGCTGTAAACAATTGAGTGAATACATGGGCACCATTAAGTTGATAAACCATAATTGGTCCGGATATTTATGACTTCATATCCTATCTCATGATTCTTCTTATAGCTACTTCTATTTAAACAAAGCTGAATAATTTAACTGGAGTTGTCCAATCCAAATTGCCCTGGGGAGCTCCACTGGAGCCAATAGGTTCTTTGAAACTTGGACATCAAACATCAGTCGAAGCATGCGCAGTACGTTTTTGGATATTTTCTTGCAATGAAAATCTGTGCAACACCACTTCCGGTTCATTAGTCAGTGTCCAAGATGTCGGCAATCAAAACGTTGAATCCCAAAGCTGAGGTTGCGAGGGCTGCCCAAGCCTTGAACCTAAATATAAGTGCAGCAAGGGGGTTGCAAGATGTTCTCAGAACTAATCTTGGTCCGAAGGGTACCATGAAAATGTAAGTGAAGCCATACTTAATATATCTCTGGCAGATGGTGCCGGCGGTCGTCAAGCTGACAAGAATTTTCTGGAACACGTGCAGGGACTTGCATGAGCTTGGACTGATGAACGAGCGCATGTTCAGACCCTCCCGTTAAATTTCATATTCCACGTTCCTTAAATCATATTATTCATTTCTCTTTTCAGATGTACTTATTTTTCATGTAATAATTGTTTGATGCAAATACCAGCCATGTGACAGCGAGCGATAAATGCGGATGATGTTTGGAGTGACAGTTCGAGAAGATTCCTGTTCTTTCATTGTTTACCTTAGGAACCAGATATATGCCATAGATATGTTATCATTCAGATGTTTAAGGTTCTAAATATATTATCATCCCTTATATATAACATTAAAGAATTGTGTACAGTGTTGACTAAATAGATATATGTTAATATATATATATATATATATATATATATATATATATATATATATATATATATATATATATATATATACAATGGTTTATGATCAAATAAAATCTTGTTTATTTTGATGCACCTTTTTAAAATATTATTACTTTAATTTTTGCAGTCATTAAGGATATAAAAATAACCACAAAATAAACCATACAGTTATGTAAAAAGGGCTCTGATCAGTGATCATCCCTCATTTTAGAAGTCAGAGGTTTTTGAGAATACTCTGTTCGTTCTGGTGTTTATTTAAAATGCAAATATTAAAAGGAATATTGAATGTTAACTCAAGCTTAACCGTTTACTGTTTACAGGCCACTAAAGAGCACTAAAAACGGGCAACTAGAATGCCATGATATGTATAGATTCTTCCATGACAAAAATATTGCATATTATTTTTAAGTTTCAATGTTTTTCAATAATCTTCAGCAAACCCTCTTAGTGGGAACTGTTGAAAATTTGATAAAGATACAAAAAAGCTTGAAAAGATATTGCTGTTAGTGTAAATTTAGATAGTGTCAGGATTTGTCAGATATCTAGAATAAATGTAAGAGGAAAGGGTTAATACATTATGTAAATTACAATGATAAACTTGATTGAAGCAAGCTTTTACTTTCATTCCTATAAAGTTAACATTTAGATGATCACTTCTAGCTGACTATTTACTGTTATTCCTTATGTCCTTCAGGTTGGTGTCTGGGTCTGGTGATATCAAACTGACCAAGGATGGCAATGTCCTGCTGCATGAGATGGTAAGCTCATTTGATATAAAGAAAACATCAGGTCACCTATCTCTTTATGCATCTGGGTATCGAAACCATATCAATTTTGAGGTCACAGGGTCAAAAGTCAAGGCCACAGGACCCACTTCTTGAAAAAGTTTGTGGACCCATTTTAAGCCAAAGCATTTGACCAAACCTTTAAATTTTTCACATGTTGCTCGCCCACCCCACGGATGAAGAAGCCTGCCAGTTTTGAGGTCACAGGGGCAAAGGTCACAGCCACAGGACCCACTTCTTGAAAAAGCATGTGGACCGAATTTTATCCCATCAGTTTGACCAAAACCTTTCATCTTGCACAAATTGCTCACCCACCAATGGATGAAAACCCTGTTGATTTTGAGGTCAAAGGTCAAGGCCACAGGACCCACTTCTTGAAAAAACCTTGTGGACCCATTTTAGGCCAAACCATTTCATCTTGCTCATATGGCTTACCTGCCCATGGATGAAGAACCCTTTTGAGTTTGAGTTCACAGGGTCAAAGGTCAGGGCTACAGAGTGTCCCTCCTCATTTTCACACTGTGTAATACACCCTTTCTAATTATGCCCTGTGTGAGGGGATGCTCTTTGCAGTGCCCTTGTTTAGTTTGTTAAGTTTTACATTAATAAATAAAGCTGAATCTTACTGAAACTAACAGCAACATTAAGCTGGTCATTTAGTGCACTAGCCGTGACTAGTGGTAAATTGAACCCTTAATTCTGACATGCGACATCCACTTTTTAGTATGTACATAAGTTGGCAGCCCCCATCTTTTCAATTTTTGTGAGGTTCTGGTATATTTAGGGCAAGTAAATATGGCAGGATAATACTCTGAAGACAGTCTCATGGTGGGATACTAACTGTGGAGAAAGTTTGGTAGCCATTTGACCTGTATCTTGGTAGCAGAACTATGCCCTCATCCACAAGTTTGTTGGATTATAAAAAAAAATAGTTTGGTATTAAATAATTCATAACAATTTGTGCCATTCTAAGTTAATTATTTACAGAGCTTTCATCAATAAATTGTTTTTATATTTTGTAGCAAATCCAGCACCCAACAGCTTCTCTGATCGCCAGAGTGGCCACAGCACAAGATGACATCACTGGGGACGGCACAACCTCCAATGTCCTGATCATTGGTGAGCTTCTGAAACAGGCTGACATGTACATCAGTGAGGGGCTGCATCCAAGAATTGTTACAGAGGGATTTGATATCGCGAAAGCCAAGGCACTTGAGGTATAATCAAACAAGTACTTTTGTCTGAAATAGGGAACATTTTACATCATATCGCTTCCACTTGGGGGGGGTGTCTATTTTCAGAGGGTGAAGCTGAGCTGTTGTACCTGTGCACTCCCACAGTGGGGGTGCACTTCCACAGTGTTGAAAATATTAAAAAGAACTATTCTGAATTGATTTCATATGCATGTTCAGGGGATAATTTTTCTCCCCGGGGGGGGGGGGGGGGGATATTTTAATTATCTTTGTAGGGAAGCTTTAACAGCTTTAACTTTTCAGTTACAAAAGTATTGTACATGAGCATTGTTAACAGAGAAAAATGAAAAAGTGAGCCTGAACATATTTCCATCATGTCAGTCTACTAGAAAGACCTGTATGAATGATTATTGTGGAAAACCTCACCATCTTAGAAAATGATTTACTGGCTAGTTTGCACATCATTTGTAATGGTACTGTAGATACACCGCCATAAATTATGCCAAGGGTGAAATCAATTTAAAAGAAGTAGATAGTATTGATTCAGGGGTTGTATAGCAGGCCACTTGATATTGGAAAGAAGCATGTTAATCAGAGGTTGATTGTAATTGCACTGATACTCCATATGTTTTACAGCTGGTTGCTCTTTTGTAAGAAATACAAGCTCCTTTCCAGAAAGAGTTAATGAATAGAAGACCATAGTCTTCAGGACCAAAAGTGTGACAGGAAATATTTGTCATACATATTTGGAGTATTTTTTTAAACTTGAGTATTTTCTCAAAGTAATGACCATGTGTGTATATATATGGAGATAAGAATGGCCTCTGGTATTTTCACTCAATCTCTAATTGGATGGTTGTATCATTTTTGTTTCAGGTTTTAGATCAGATCAAGGAAGAAAGACCTATTGACCGTGACACCTTGATCAGCGTGGCCAGAACATCTCTCAGAACCAAAGTTCATGCTGACCTTGCAGACCTCCTCACAGAAGTAAGACACTTAGTGGCATGCTCTAGTTCAGCATCTGTTATAGCCTGAAGACTTGATTTACATTATTATTGAACATAATTATATATAATATTATAACCAATTGGTGGACCACTAGTCTGATGGGATTTTTTTTGCAATTTCAGGTATAAGCACTGACATATTTCATCATTCAGATTTGATTAATCTGTAATCAGTTTCAGCATTACTTTTAAACTGGGAAACTCTTATGATACTTGAAGTAAAATTTTAAACACTTTCCAGTTCAGCAAAGGTCTAATTTCCATGCTGAAAGACTCCTTAAAATAAAACTTATGAAAATGTTTCAAATTTGGCAGTTATAAATTTAGAAAATTTTTAAAAGAGACCGGTGGAACTAAAGACTGATCCTGGTGTAATCCTGCATACACAATCCCTGTGTTATAAGATAAGTGGGATGAGTTGATTGATGGTTTGATATACTCTGTTTTGAAGCATGTAGTTGATGCTGTGCTGGCCATCAGGACAGAGAATGAACCTATAGACCTGCACATGGTGGAGATCATGGAGATGCAACACAAAACTGACATGGACACCACGTGAGTTTGTTTTAGACTTGTAAGGATATGAACCCTGGTAATCTTTATATTTATATATGACATGATATAAGCTTTATATGTCTTTAATAAAAACTGCTTTGGACAGAAAGAGAAACACTTACTCACATGAATGTTCTTTTGCTCATAAAACAGTTATGGCTTAGTGCAAGTGTGTGGCTTTTTGTGCCAGTTCTCGCTTCTGTAGTGTCTGAGGGGTGTTCTCTCAGCACTATGGTGGTCACACTAACACTGCTGCCAGAGATCAAGCATTCAGGGTCATAGTACTGGTGATTCGCAGTTCAGTGCTTACATCAGCCTCCACCTTCTGGAACATAAGTAATACATATAAATCTGTTTACCTTGTATTTTTTTGAGCATGCTCAGGTTTTTTGTGTTTCCCTCCAAATTTAAGTTAATACAAAATTTACTCATATTTAGCTCCACAGATATGGAGGAAATTAAGCTGAAGATTTAAAACAATTTACAGCACATTGGGCCTGTGTATTGCGGGGCATCTAGTGATATGAATCGATTTACAATATGGCATGACAGTATGCAAATCAGTTAGCAAACCTTGTGCCTTACATAATACATAAATAACCTTAGTAATTATTGCAATTTGATTTATATGTAAACATAATATTTTGCATTAAAGTTTTTTTCAGTAACAATGTATTATATGCAATAAATCATGTACTTTTGGACCCTTGGGTCCCAGTGCTAGTGATTACACAGCAAATTACTTGATGTCAAATGTTAGATAAAGTAAATTCTAATAAGGGGTTGTTTTATTTATTCTTTGCTATTTCTATCTGACTATTAGCTTAAATAAGGTCCACAACCTTTCCCTAACTTTTCAACTGATTGTGTTCTGTGGTGGTCATTATTACTTGTTGTTTCAGGTTAGTGCGGGGTATTGTGATGGACCACGGAGCTCGTCACCCTGACATGAGTAAAAGAGTAGAGGATGCTTTCATCCTGACATGTAACGTTTCATTGGAATATGAGAAGAGGTACGTTAGATCAAGCTCTGATACATAAACCTGTGTATGACTGAAAGCTGTAAGGGTTGTAATACTTGTCAAGAAAAAAAGCTGAACAGGGGTGTAAAACTGAGAGCTGGGGTTTATGTTAGGATGAGCTATAGACCTTTAATACTCAGAGCTCATGTGTAATGAGAATAAGCTTTTGATGAGTACTGTTTAAAGAATAGTTGAGGTTTTGATTCATACTTCTCCATACATTGTCTCATTTATATGTAAATGAACATGACTATAGACTTGTTCCATAATTATAGCCCTGCATTTATGGCAGTGAATGGTCCCATTTTACATGAACGACCACACCTGATATTGGCATAACAAGAGATATTAAACAAGCAAAAAAAAATTTCCAAGCTGTTGATAAATCTAAAAAAAATTGGTTATTGAGGGAACAATTGTGTCATCAAAATCTAACACAAATATTTGTACTGTAGCTCTGGGTATGGCATAATAAAAACTTTTCATAAACCCATCATCATGTGGAAACTGGAATACGCTGACTCATGCTTATTGCGTAATTGAAACCTGAATGCTGATTTTATAATCTGCACATGCCTTCTAAGGATCCACTGAAAAACTGAAATACATGGAAATAGATGTTGTTATTTAAACTTTTCCATTTTGATAGGGTTAATGTAAAATTTATACCTAATAGTGTAGGTTTTTAATGAACTTTTATTTTCAGTGAGGTAAACAGTGGGTTCTTCTACAAGAGTGCTCTTGAGAGGGAAAAGCTTGTGCAAGCAGAGCGAGCATTCACAGATCAGCGAGTCCAAAAAATTATTGACTTCAAGAAGAAAGTCTGTGAGGGTACCAAGAAAGGCTTTGTTGTTATAAACCAGAAGGTATGTGGCATTTAAGCAACAGAATAGATGAGTGTTAAATGGTCTGTCTAACCTTAACTGATTGATTAGGAATGGTTATAAGTATATAGATTATGACACACTTTCATTTATTTCTTAGACTAGCCCAGTCATGAAATGGCTCTTAATTGTTGCCTCTGACAGAGAAATCAAACGTTCTCTCACTGTATCGCACTAAGTGTCAGTAAAGCCACCTTGTGGCAATTTATATAATTAATTACCACTCTCTGAACCTCTTCAATCGACTGGTAAACTTGGGTGGTTCCGGACAGTCAGCACCACACATCACTGCCTTGCTGAACTAAGGTCTTTCCCAGTGACGTAAGGAATAATGATAGTAGTCTTTCCCTGAATCTTTTTCAAAACCAACATGGTTAATAAAGTTACCCCCTATTGTGAGCTTCCAGCTTCCTATTTATATTCCCATTTACCCTAGCAGCAGTGTAAGAGGATCGTAATACACTTTGTAAGTTGGCAGATGTGGGGGGGGGTGCCTTTTAGGGTATAAAAATATTTGGAAAATTTATTTTGAGAGCACCCGGGGCGCTTATTTTGGTGAATACAGTACATGAAGGCCCCCCTTGCTCATTTGGGACAATTGTTGCTGTACAGTTAGTGCAATTGCTTTATTTTAACTAGAGGGTTCTTCGGTATTTAATAAAATGTGCCTTTCTTGTTATGTTCTAGGGTATTGACCCCATGTCATTGGACTTGCTGGCCAAGGAAGGTATTGTCGCACTGAGACGAGCAAAGAGAAGAAACATGGAGCGTTTAGCACTTGCATGTGGAGGGATGGCCATGAACTCATTAGAAGATCTCACTCCAGACTGCCTCGGTCATGCTGGTCTGGTGTATGAACATGTTTTGGTAAGGATGGATGACAAAAGCCTAGTCAGTCTTCATTGATGCTTTTCCGCAGTAATATTGTGATACACAGTAAAACATTGCTTAACAACAATCTCTGTTTAGAGACCACTGCAAAATAAAGACCACTTTTTCATGGTCCTAAGTTTTTTGCTCTTTATATAAGACCTCATTTCGATGACCACTTTATAGAGTCCCGTTGTTGGTTGGTATTTCAAGGTTTCACTGTTTTATAAATCATGGCTTTGTGTAAGTGTGTGGCTTTTTGTGCCAGTTCTCGCTTCTGTAGTGTCTGAGGGGTGTTCTCTCAGCACTATGGGGGTCACACTTAACACTGCTGCCAGAGATCAAGCATCCAGGGTCATAGTACTGGTGATTTGCAGCTCAGTGCTCACATCAGCCTCCACCTTCTGGAACATCTTTAACACAAATACATGTATATTTGTTCTTTATACAGTGAAACCTGTCTGAAAGACCACTTTTTGAATAAGACCACTTGTCTATTAAGACCACTTTTGGCCAGTCCCATGGGTGGTCTTATTACACGTGTTACACTATATATAAAAGACAAATAGTATTTTCCTGTAAAACTGAATATAAATGGGTTTCTTAATAGTCTTTCATTGTTCAGAATAACTAAAGACTGGAATACTTTCATTCACTTATTCACTAGTGGCATTTGGTGTAGTGCCTTTTTTTTATTCTCTGTAATTGGGAGTCCGCCATCAAGGAAGTTCTTTAAACTTCAAGGAAATTGGGCCAACCATCAAGATCCTCAATGAAACTTTTACTTGCTGTGAATCTGTTAAAATGTAGTTGCTTGTAAATCAAATAAGGTATACTACTGAATTTTTTCCTAAAAAAAACTGGTTCTCAGAAGTGTGGGAAATTTTTTTCTCACTCTGAAGTGAAAAATTGCTGCAACTGTTGGAAGTTTAGTGACTGCATTTTTAAAGTTTGAATTTTATGCAGTATCTGAACTGTAGAGATACAGAGATAACTCTTTTACAGGGTGAAGACAAGTACACATTCATTGAAGACTGCCAAAATCCCCGCTCTGTGACATTGCTGATCAAGGGCCCAAACAAACACACGCTAACACAGATCAAAGATGCTATACATGATGGCCTCCGTGCGGTGATGAATGCTTTGGAAGATGGTGGGTACTCCAGAGACATTGCATTTTGTATTGCATTCTAATATTTAAAAAATCAGAAATTTCTTGTATGCAAACCCTTATATGGTGAGCCATATTTATCAAGGATGTATATCTGGTTATGTTTTAATTATTTGATAATATCGTTCCTTTTCTCCATAATCATTAAATTGATTGCATTTTTAGTTAAGCTGACTATAAGACATCTGAGCTATAGTGATGGTCCTTTGGGCGTCTGTTAACAAGGCACGTTTTGAAATCATTTGACCTACAAATCCAAAATTCTACATACAGTTAAATGTCCCCAAGTTCTCCGACCAAACCGAAAACTGGATCACTGTGACTTCATTACTTCAAGAAATGAAGGGGAAAACCTCCGTTTTCCAGTAAAAACCTATTGATACACTTCAAAACTGTCTACTATGAAAACCACTTGTATTAATGTTTTCACAAGCCCCAGGCAGCCGATTTCTGGTCTCTGCCTGGTTAACCTTATTAGTAATGTAACACTGGTTGAGTTCCCCTGCTGTCACAGCTGTACAGTGATTCTCATATCATCCATCCTCAACTCCCCCCCCCCCCCCCCCCCATGCATGCATACACTGCAATATTCACCAATTATAAGAAAATATTTGTTCTTGTTTCAACTGTAAATATAAAGTCTTTTCCACTCCAATGTGCAAAACTTTACTTGAGATAGTAATTCCAAGGAGTAATCCAGACGTAGCATGTTTAAAGAAATTAATTTCCTTTTTAAATAATTTATTCACAAATTAAAATAAAATTAAACCCATCAGTATGCATAATGTGACACTATATGACCCAAATTAAAAATTAATAATGGTGTAATTTAAAATTGTGAATTCTGAATCAAGTTATATTTTCAGATATTTATTATTTTGCAAATTTATAAAATATATATATTTTTGTGATTAATCTGTATGCATAATGCAATGCTCTATGAGCAAAATTAGGGATAAATGAAGATGCAATTTAGAATTCTGAAACCACTTATATATTCAGATTTAAATGTTATATTGCAAATTTTATATAAAATTACAAAACTTTATAAAGATTTGATTTAATAAAATAAAATAAGAAGAATGGGAAATAGTAAGTTGTTTGTGATCTCTGTTTACTATTAAATATTTAATAATCATTAATCTATTTTTTTCTGTAATCAGTGTGGAAGTAAATTTCATATCCTGTATGTATATGAAGAACTGTAGTAACTCCCATCAGTGCCCTTCCCACCCCCCGCGCCATTGATGGTATAATAAAAAAGTGAGGATCTGGCTGAAGATGTGTCAGCTGCTGAACATGTCAACAATTTATCCAGAATCGATAGGTTTCTTCATCTGTGGGTGGGTGAGCCATATGTGCAAGGTGAAAGGTTTTGGTCAAACGGTTTGGCTTAAAATGGGTCCACAAGCCAACAAAGGTGCAGGGGGATAATAAAGCATTCTATAAAGTCAGTTGAGTCATTTTCTGTCATTACTTTCATTACAGGAAGTGTTGTCCCAGGAGCAGGAGCCTTTGAGATCGCTGCTCATGCTGCTCTGACTAAATACAAGGATAAGATCAAGGGAAGGAGTAGACTAGGTCAGTATTGATTCTGTCATTATACTTTCTGTATGTGAACATACCCATTGTCATAATGGTGAAGGTATTTTAATAATTATTCAAGTACATTTTACCAGAATGTGACATTTAAGACTGACATAAAGAGGAGAATCCTAAGAAGCTACCTTCTAGCTTTGTTCTACTACTACTCAAATGGTCTGTGTCTGCCTTTTCATCTGTTTGTCTGTCGGTCCACCCCTTCTTTTCACAAATGTCGCTAAAACCCCTTCTGCTTTCTTCACCATATTGTACAGACTTACTCCTTACAAGACTGACATGTGACTAAAAAGATTTTTGTTAATGTTAGATTTATTGTAGTTTTGTGGTTGATCCTGTATATTACTTACAAACAAAAATACTGCATATTTTGTCAGTGGGACCTCCTCTTTCCTATTAAAATAAATGGTGTTTAAACACAACATTCAGCATTAAATGATGGTTAATTAGTCTGCTTGATTAAATGGACCATATTTTAATATGACAGGGGTCCAGGCGTATGCCGATGCACTGCTGGTCATTCCCAAAGTGCTGGCACAGAACAGTGGTCTAGATTCTCAGGAAACTATCGTCAAACTACAGGAAGAATATGCAGCAGCTGGCCAACCGGTTGGCCTGGATATCAGCTCAGGTGAGATTACATGTTGTCTGTTTTTCCTGTCACAGACTGTGTCAGTGTCTTACTACCTTATAAACCGCTGAGTCTGGGTTTTTTACTACATTCAAGTTTGTTTTAGATACACTGACTTCACCAAAATGAATTTTATTGCCTGGTAAATGGTCTGCCAAGATTTTGATTAAATGTCCAGATTGCAGATGTTTGTCAATACATCCCATTTTATGGCACAGAAACGGCTGTCTTGCACACACTGATCTTTTACAACACAATTTACATTTGAACTTGATATACCAGTAACAAACAAAATTCAAATTATATAGTCCATTTGTATTCATTACCAAGAGATTAAAGAACCAGAAAAAAGAATGAATGCTTCTTTCACTTGGTTTTATGAGTATAACCCGGAGTTTTAGATTTCTGTTTAATCACAAGCTGGATGAGAATTAATATTTACATTCTAACAGAAAGATGACTGATTATATATTCATGTGTGTTATTGGACTTGGTGCTGATGTTGTTGACTCAATGAATTAATTCTGTTTCAGGAGAAGCTTTGGTTCCAACAGACATGGGTATCTTTGACAATTTTAGAGTGAAGAGACAAATCCTACATTCATGGTATGTATGTTCAGGAGCCTTTTGTAACCTTACTATCTTTGTAATTAAGTTAATGAAAAGAAGCCCATGCACTAGTGATTAATTTGTATGTGATGCATATGGATCATTTATTTTGCTGAATTCTTGTGTATGGCTTCTTCTGGACAGTTTGCTGAAACACCTCTTTATATACTCTGTATTTTAGTAATAACAGCTTGAGAAGTTACTTCTGTTGTTTAAAAGTTTTATTCAAGTCACAATTAAATCATATGCATTGAAAGTTAAATCAGGGCTTCAGGTGACTCCTATGTTTTTCCTTTATATCCTTTCTTTCTGGTTGAAATTTCCTATAAACTTGGTCCTCAAGTGCTCATGTAAAATTCCTATGTTTCTTCAGGAGTCTGGTTGGAGCCTTGTTATATATGAATTGCAGCCTTGTTTTATCTTATACATGTGCCTTGCTGGATGCGACATATGGGTGATATATTCTAACCAAATGTTTCTTTATTTTGTTGCAGCACTGTGATTGCCAGCAATCTCTTACTGGTGGACGAGATAATGAGAGCAGGCATGTCTTCACTCAAAGGATAGGGACCTCCAAATAGTGTAGAATAATTAATCATCTGTTGTATTGCTTCTGTGTGTCTGTTACTATTACTTAGCTATGAGCACCCACCTGCATGTTTTAACTTGAGCATATATCGAGCATACATTCTCTTTGGGAGTTTGAACCTGGAACTACCAATATGTGAACAAAGTTATAATGATGGTCCTCTCAGAGTATTCATAAGGTGCATTTGAAAGATGTCCCCCCCCCCCCCCCCTTGTGGAAATAGATATGCATCATATGTTGTTTTTCATTACTGATAATTATAATAAAAAAAACGGCATAAGCTGAAGAGTGTAGTGACGGTTTGTTTGCTAGCCGCTTGGCAGTCATTGTCTTTGGGAGCATTACATTCCCTAATTGCCTGCATGCCTTCATTCTAACCACCTTGACCATGACACCAGTTACTGTACTAAAAAGCAGCTTTGAAATGTATGATGCTCAGAAAACTGTATAAAAGGGAAATTTCATGACTGATGCAGAAGTAAATGAGTGACAATATACTTAATATTGATGATTTTATGACTGAATTGTGCCATTTATGTCAAGAAAATATCTTCAGTTATATTATCTTTAAATATCTATGAAACGTGAACAAATGGAACCCATAAGTGTAACCCTGATGGCCTCTCCTGTGTATCAGTACATATTTATGCTTTTGAACTGTATTTTTTGTATCACTCTGTTTACATAAAAAAGGAATATCTACAAAGTCTTCTTTACTTCTGTTGTGTTATTTTATGTAAAATGAGTGAAGAGAGGCTCTTTGAAATACTTTAAGGGTTCAAACTGCAGTTGAGTGCATCCGAATTCTTTGTTGTGCTTTTAGAAACAAGAGACCCATGGGTCACATCGCTCCGCTGAATTTTGGAAAATATTAGTAACTGCAAAATATTTTTATTTCATTGGTTTTTCATTTATATTATCATTAGAAAAGCTATGAGAAAATGGTCCTGCTTAAATGAAACTGTAAATTATAGAATAATGGACGAGCTAAACCATTTAGTGATGCACCAAGGGAACAAATAGGCCTACAGTAAGTGTTATGTAAAAGTGACATTTCATAAACAAATAATGTGTGAAGGTAATTAAGTTTTCAAAAGTTAAATATATGGCCATATGAGTTAAAAATTAATCCCACAAAGTTTGACCAATATTCCTAATTTTAATACTAAGTTAACAGTGTTATTCACACCTAGGCCCCGCCAACTTAAGAGATATGAATGAAATGCTACATAGTATTTATATCTTCTTAAATCTTGTCAGTTAGCACTTATATTAGATCCTAATATTTTATCACATTTGAATATTAGGATTAAATTCCTGAAATTTTTTTCTTTAAAACAATCAAAATTGTCAAAGTCTCATCAAAAAGAATTTATTTAACATTAAAATTATAAGATTCATCTTATTTATTAGTCCTGTGTATTGAAGTTGTGGGGTGGGGGGTCTCCTTTGTTACTGCTCGTTGCTGAAAAAAAATGTTAATTTTAAGATTCATCTAGTTCATAGTAAAGGTCTGTCAACAGAGTGGGGGGGGGGGGACAAGTGACCCATGGGTCATGACGCTCAGCTGACTCACAGATTCACAAAAGAAATTTTATCTTCAGAGTGGTAGATACCCATTCAACTGAAGCATCAAACAGATTAACCAACAGGCCAAGATTTAGTCTGTATTTATATATCTGAAAAATGGAGAAGAAATGTGTTAACTTTAAAAACTAGAATACGGGTAGCCGACAAGTGACTGTGTATCCGCCAAAATCAGAGTGGAACGCGTGAAGTGAGGCATGGATTGAGTGGCAAGGGGAAACAGAGTGAGGTATGTTGCATAATAGCATGGATGTCTGCAGCCTAAATGTGTATGTTGGTTGTGCCACCTACCACAAATCCAGAAAGCTGTCCAAGTTGTATACATATGCAAAATTTTAGGCAGAAAAGTCAAACCACTACATGGATATGAGTGATTTTAGCGCACGGCACACAAACAGACAGACGCTGTGCAAAAATGGTTGCAGTTGGCCCCTCCAGTTTTGTGTATGATAAAGACCTATGTGAGATCTAAACACAAGCACAATTTTGGCCCAATCGGTCAAATGGTTCCTGAGATATTAGCTTGGATGTGTGCAGCGTTAACTAGAATGTAGGTGGCGCCACATGTCACAAAATCAAGAAAGCTGTCGAGGATGTATAAACCTGCAAAATTTTAGGCAGTTATGTCAAACCACTACAGAGAAATGAGTGATTTTAGGCCACGGCAGACAGACAGACGCTGTGCAAAATGTGCAAAAATGGTTGCAGGTGGCCCCTCCAGTTTTGTGTATGATAAAGACCTATGTGAGATCTATACACATGCAAAATTTTGGCCCAATCGTTCAAACGGTTCCCGAGATATGAGCTTGGATGTCTGCAGCATAAACTAGAATGTAGGTGGCGCCACCTGTCATAAAATCAAGAAAGCTATCCAGGATGTATAAAACTGCAAACTTTAGGCAGATATGTCAAACCACTGCCAAGATGTGAGTGACTTTATTGCACGGCAGACAAACAGACAGACGCTGTGCAAAAATGGTTGCAGGTGGTGCCACCAGTTTTGCGTATGATAAAGAGCTATGTTAGATCTATACACATGCAAAATTTTGGCCCAATCGGTCAAACGGTTCCCGAGATATGAGCTTGGATGTCATCAGCGTGAACGAGAAAGTAGGTGGCGCCACCTGTCATAAAATCAAGAAAGCTTTCCAGGATGTATACGCATGCCGAATTTCAGGTGAAGTAGTCAATTCAGTGCAGAGATATGAGTGATTTTAACCAAAGGCAGATGAACAGATGGACACTGTGCAAACATGGTTACAGGTGGCGCAACCATTTTTTGTGTATGTTATAGAGCTATCCAAGGACTACATTTGTATAAATTTTATTTCCTGATCGGTCAAACGGTTCCCGAGATGTGAGCTTTGATGTCATCAGCGTGAACGTGAGTATAGGTGGCGCCAACTGTCATAAAATCAAGAAAGCTATCCAGGATGTATAAAACTGCAAAATTTTAGGCAGATATGTCAAACCACTGCCGAGATATGAGGGACATTATCGCTATTATGGTTACAGGTGGCGCCACCATTTTTTGTGTATGTTATAGAGTTATCCAAGGGCTACATTTGTATAAATTTTATTTCCTGATCGGTCAAACGGTTCCCGAGATA
This sequence comes from Sipunculus nudus, assembly GCA_026874595.1. Lineage (NCBI taxonomy): Eukaryota > Metazoa > Annelida > Sipuncula > Golfingiida > Sipunculidae > Sipunculus > Sipunculus nudus. Next base: position 54,534,049 of record CM049312.1, read on the forward strand.
TGAGCTTGGAAAGCTCATAAAATCAAGTCCCAGAGGAGCTTTCTGGAAACGAACGTGGCAACGGCGGAGGAACCCGGTCAAAAACATAGTATCCGCAAAACTTCGTTTTGGCGGGTACAAAAATACAGGTGGCTCCACCAGTCTGCAGACACTAATAAAAACACCTAATGATCAATATCCATGCAAAGAATCATGGTGATCTCCGCATTAGTTGTTCAGATACTTCAGCTTTTGTATCAAATTGTCCATTATTCTGAGGGATACTTCGGAGTCCTATAGCTTGAAGGATATGGGTAACAGAGACCTAATTTTAAGTTTCCACAGGCACTTTTCATGGGCCTCCTTGCATGACAAGAATGAAGATTCTAGGTCCAGTTGTTGCGATTTGTACCCTGTTGACAGATAACCACATCTTTAAAGGTATCAAAAAAAAGAGAAAAAAATCGTAAAAATTTGAAAAAAAATAGAGGTGGCGCACCCAGTCTGCAGAAACTGATGGAACAGCTCATGATCAATATGTATGCCGAAAATCATGACCATCAGTGTTGTAGTTATTGAGATACTGCAGTTTTTGTATCAAATTTTCCATTATTCTGGGGGGAAATTTGGAGCCATACAGCTTTAAGAATATGGGTAACAGAGACCTAATTTCAGGTTTCCATGAAGACTTTTCATGGGTCTCCCTGTGTGTCAAGAATGAAGATTCTAGGTCCAGTTTTAATGATTTGTGCCCTGTTAACAGATGTTCATAACTTTAAAGGTCTCAAAAATAGAGAAAAAATTCGTTAAAAAGACCCGAACAAATACAGGTGGTGCCACCAGTCTGCAGAAACTGATGAAACACTCCATGATCAATATCCATGAAAACAACCATGGTGATCTCTGCATTAGTTGTGCAGATACTTCAGCTTTTGTATCAAATTTTCTATTATTCTGAGCTGTACTTTGGAGTGCCATAGCTCAAAGGATTTGGGTAACAGAGACCTAATTTCAGCTCTCCATGGAGACTGATCATGGGTCTCCCTGTGTGTCAAGAATGAAGTTTCTAGGTCCAGTCGTTACGATTTGTACCCTGTTGACATATAATTACATCCTTTAAGGTCTCAAAAATAGAGGGAAAAAATTGTGAAAATTTGAAAAAATACAGGTGGCGCCACCAGTCTCCAGGTACTGATGAAACACCTCTTGATCAATATGTATGCCAAAAATCATGACCATCAGTGTTGTAGTTATTGAGATGTTGCAGTTTGTTTTTATCAAATTTTCCATTATTCCGGGGGGGGGGGGGTTATTGGGAGCCCCCCATAGCTCAAAGGATATGGGTAACAGAGACCTTATTTCAGGTTTCCATGGAGACTTTTTATGGACCTCTCTGTGTCAAGAATGAAGATTCTAGGTCTAGTCTTTACGATTTGTGCCCTGTTAACAGCTGTTCACATTTTTAAAGGTCTCAAAAATAGAGAAAACAATTCGTAAAAAATCGTAAAATACAGGTGGCGCCACCAGTCTGCAGGAAGTGATGGAACATCTCATGATCAATATGTATGCCAAAAATCATGACCATCAGTCAAGTAGTTAATGAGATATTGGAGTTTTTGTATGAAATTTTTTACTTTTCTGGTGGGGTATTTTGGGGCCCCATAGCTCGAAGGATATGGGTAACAGAGACCTAATTTCTGGTTTCCATGGAGACTTATAATAGGTCTCTCAGTGTGTAGAAAATGAAGATTCTAGGTCCAGCGGTTACTATTTGTGCCACGTTAACAGATGACAGCATCTTTAAACGTCTCAAAAATAGAGGAAAAAATCGTAAAAAATCGAAAAATACAGGTGGCGCCACCAGTCTGCAGGAACTTATGGAACATCTCATGATCAATATGTATGCCAAAAATCATGACCATCAGTGATGTAGTTAATGAGATATTGAAGTTTTTGTATGAAATTTTTTACTTTTCTGGAGGGGTACTTTGGGGCCCCATAGCTCGAAGGATATGGGTAACAGAGACCTAATTTCTGGTTTCCAAGGAGATTTTTCATGGACCTCTCAGAATCCCAAGTTACAAGGTTCTAGGTCCAGCGTTTACGATTTGTGCCTGGTTAACGGACGGACAGACAGACGGACGACGGACAAAGAGTGATCGCCATAGCTCAGATGACTTTCAGTCAGCTAAAAAGGCTCCCTGTGGTATGGAATTAACTATACAGACAGCCTGAGCAAGCTCAACTCAGTGGAGAGAGGGCTTGCCCTAGTGATGGAATTGCATAACATGCAAGCGACCTGGGGAGCATAGAGAGCTGCACTGAATAAACTACAGTGACCAAAGTGGACTGCTTGACAATTTAAGGGAATACAACAAGAGCCTCCAAAAAATTCAATAACTAGCCTAATTTTGCAGCTTTTATTTTCAAACTTCAGATTTTAACAGATTAAATCCTTATGTGCCAGACCTGGGGTCAATCCTGAATTGAATTGGAATTGAATTGGAATTGAAGGGAAAACTGAATGAAATGGAATTGAATTGAAAAAAGTGAAAATTGAATGAATTGGAATTGAATTGGAATTGAAATGTACAGGCTACACTGAATTGATGACAAAAGTCCCAACTCTCATATCATCCAAAGTGTCGCTCATTGGAAGTTGCTCAAGGTCAGTTTTAAAATCAGACTTGCAGCATTTGGTTAAAGTCAAAACAAATCTTCATGACAAGTATCATGATAACAAAACTGCTTCTTAATCACTTTTCCTGAATTGTTTGTATCAGAAGTCAATTTTTTTGGAGGCTCTGGTTGTATTCCCTTACATTGTCAAGCAGTCCACTTTGGTCACTGTAGGTCATTCAGTGCAGCTCTCAATGCTTCCCAGGCTGTTGGCATAATGTTAGATGTTCCCAAGATCTCCTACCAAGCCGAAAACTGGGTCTTTGCGACTTCATTCCTTTGAGAAATTAAGGAAAAACCTCAATTTTTTTTTAAAAACCTATTTTCACACTTCAGGACTGCCTCATATCAAAACCACTCATCTGTTCCAAATATTAACCATAAATATTCCTCTATATAGTTCCTATGTACAAACCAGAAATAAGGTCTGTATTATATAATTGTATCCGCCAAAACGAAGTTTTGCAGATACTATGTTTTTGACCGGGTTCCGCCCCCGCCGCCGCCGCCGCGTTCGTTTCCGGAGAACTCCTCTGAGACTAAGGATTTTTCCGAAACTTACACAAATTATCGGGTCACATATGAACTGGTGCCTTACCAAGTGACCTTGACCTCTGACCTTTCCTCTCTGTCCAGCATCCGTTTGTGCGTCTGTTTCCACACATTAATCCACATATCTCGGGAACCGTTTGACCAATCAGGAAAAATTTTTTACACAAATGTAGCTCTGGGATAGCTTTATAGCATACACAAAAAAAGGTGGGGCCACCTGCAACCATGTTTGCACAGTGTCCATCTGTTCATCTGCCTTGGGTTAAAATCACTCATATCTCCGCAGTCGTTTGACTAATTAACCTAAAATTCGGCATGCGTATACATCCTAGATAGCTTTCTTGATTTTATGACAGGTGGCGCCACCTACATTCACGTTAACGCTGCAGACATCCAAGTTCATATCTCGGGAACCGTTTGACCAATCAGGAAAAAGAAATTACACAAATGTAGCCCTTGGATAGCTTTATAACATACATAAAAATGGTGGCGCCACCTGCAGCCATTTTTGCACAGCGTCCATCTGTTTGTCTGCCTTGGGTTAAAATCACTCATATCTCTGCAGTGGTTTGACCAAATAACCTGAAATTCGGCATGCCTATACATCCCGCATAGCTTTCTTGATTTTATGATAGGTGGCGCCACTTACATTCACGTTCACGCTGTAGACATCCATGCTTATATCTCCGGACTCGTTCGACCAATCAGGAAAAAAAATTTACACAAATGTAGCCCTTGGATAGCTTTATAACATACACAAAAATGGTGGCGCCACCTGCAGCCATTTTTGCACAGTGTCCATCTGTTTGTCTGCCTTGGGTTAAAATCACTCATATCTGTGCAGTGGGATGACCAAATTACCTGAAATTCGGCATGCGTATACATCCCGCATAGCTTTCTTGATTTTATGAAAGGTGGCGCCACCTACGTTCACGTTCATGCTGCAGACATTAATGCTTATATCTCTGGAACCGTTTGACCAATCAGGAACAAAAAATTACACAAATGTAGCCCTTGGATAGCTTTATAACGTACACAAAAATGATGGCGCCACCTGCAGCAATTTTTGCACAGCGTCCATCTGTTTGTCTGCCTTGGGTTAAATCACTCATATCTCTGCAGTGGTTTGACTTTTCCACCTGAAATTTTGCATGTGTATACATCTTGGATAGTTTCTCGTTCAAATAACAGGTGGCGCCATCTACAATCATGTAACTCTATTTCCCCTTGCCTCTCAATCCATGCCTCACTTCACCCGTCCTACTCTGATTTTGGCGGATACACGTAGTCGCTTGTCGACTACCCGTATTCTAGTTGAATTTTGTTTTAGGCTCTTGTTGTATTCCCTTACATTGTCAAGCAGTTCACTTTGGTCACTGTAGGTCATCCAGTGCAGCTCTCTATGCTCCCCAGGCATAATGTTATGCAATCCCATCACTAGGGCAAGCCCTCTCTCCACTGAGTTGAGCTTGTTCAGGCTGTCTGCAGTTAATACCATACCACAGGGAGCCTTTTTCTCTGCCCCCCCCCCCCCCCTCCACCACCACCACCACCACATTCTGTTGAGAGACCTGTACTATGAACCAGATGAATCTTAAAATTAACATTTTTTTCAGCAACGAGCAGTGACAACAGAGACCCCTTTCCCAACCCACCCCTTCAATACACAGGACTATTAAACAAGATGAATCTTATAATTTAAATGTTAAATTCTTTTTGATGAGACTTGGACAATTTTGATTTTTTTAAAGAAAAAAAATTCAGGAATTTAATCCTAATATTCAAATGTGATATGATATTAGGATCTAATGTAAGTGCTAACTGACAAGATTTAAGAAGATATAAATACTTTGTAGTATTTGATTCATATCTCTTAAATTTGGCGGGGCCTGGGTGTGAATAACACTGTTAACTTAGTATTAAAATTAGGAATATTGGTCAAACTTTGTGGGATTAATTTTTAACTCATATGGCCATATATTTAACTTTTGAAAACTTAATAACCTTCACACATTATTTGTTTATGAAATGTTACTTTTATATACCACTTACCATAGGCCTATTTGTTCCCTTGGTGCATCACTAAATGGTTTAGCTCATGTCCATTATTCTATAATTTACAGAGTTTCATTTTAGCAGGGCCATTTTCTCATAGCTTTTCTAATGATAATATACATGAAAAACCAAAAGAGATAAAAATATTTTGCAGTTACTAATATTTTCCGAAATTCAGCTGAGCGATGTGACCCATGGGTCCCTTGTTTAAATTATATAATACAGACCTAATTTCTGGCATGTACATAGGAACTATATAGAGGAATATTTATGGCAAATGAGGAAAAACAGATGAGTGGTTTTGATATAAGCGGTCCTGAAGTGTGAAAATAGGTTTTTAATAAAAAAATGAAGGTTTTTCCTTAATTTCTTTGAGGAACGAAGTCGCAAAGACCTAGTTTTCGGCTTGGTTGGAGATCTAGGGGACATCTAACATTATGTCGAATTTTGGATTCCTAGGTCTTACGGTTTCAAAACGTGCCACATCTACGGACAGACGGACGGACAACGGATAATGGACCACGACTATAGCTCAGATGACTTATAGTCAGCTGAGCTAAAAAAATGATAGAAATTGTTTGTCAATAAAGCATGCTTAATCAGGGAAAACTGAACCTATTATATGGTTGTTCAGGACTGCTTCGAGAACTACATTGAAAAATGGAATATCTCCTGCTGACAAACCTGGTTTGAAATTGTGAATGAAATGACCCACATTGTGTGTAAAGCTTTTATAGCTTCTGATAATGATAATGATGACGCATATGGTCACTAGGGGGATTTTGATAGAATTTGGCTGTGTATCAACAGGTGATGGAACAGCCATCCAACCTGCAATGACGTGCCTAATGAGCTCAAACTCCAGTTCAAACCTATACCTTTGAAAAGACGACCACGATTTCGTAGATCGATATTGCTGTTCTTTTGAAAGTAAAGTTGAGTCGGTCTGGCAAAATCATACCTTCTGCTTAGGAAATGGACATTTTAAACGGTCTTTGTAAGGCTGGTGCCACAGGCGACTGTTGTTTTGCTAGTGCCATGAATCTGGCCCTGTCTGCAAGATATTCCTAAAGTATTGTATACTGGCAGGAGATATATTGGCAAAATGGACTGAGAGCAGTCTTTGGGGTTAACTGCTTCTACGAAAACGTTGTAAGAAAGTTGCAGAGACGTTAACAAGTTTTGTCCAAAGCGACCAAAATAAGGTGCCAATCCGTGTTCTTATTGTTGTGAGTAAACCTGGTTTATGAAAGCGAGAAATAAAGATGAAGCTTTGATGAAAGCACACACACGAACAATATTTATAGGTAAAATCGACCAAATACAAGTCCCTGGTAGCATTGTTCATAGTAAACCAGCCATAGATTAATATCCCTAAGCCATGTCTTGACAAACCTATGACCCAGTGCTATGACCCAGCTGATATGTGGACCAGCCACCCTTCCACGAGAGTGGAAAAGTTATTGCGAGTGCGATTCTGAGCATTGTGACGGACTGGCCTCCCACGGCTTGTCCTGGGAACTTGAGATACTGCGTGAAAGTTAATCTTATTTAATTAAGTCAGATTACGCTTCCACTTTATTACGACCTATTATGAGATAAGATTATTTTATCGTAAGCATGTTCCCGTAATATTGTTTTATGAGTACGTATAAGTAAAATCTGAAGGAAGCGAAGCAGTCTCCGCAACAATAAAAGCACAAAGTAATAGACCATCTGCTCGAGAGCCATCTCATTGGCAGGTTACGGATGGTACATTTCACATGGGTTTAGCAGACGTGTCATTGCCTCCTCTAGGGGTATATGCGTTCATTCCCGTGTGTGTGTGTTCACAACATAACTCGCGCAATCATGAACGGAATCTCCTGAAATGTTCAGGGCATTTCGGAAATGGGCCAAGAAAGAATTGGTTAGGTTTTTGGTGTAGATCCGGAACACATCAGGATCCAGAAACGTTATCAAGGAATATTCACAAATTTACAGTCACTCATGCACGAATGAACCTAGGAATATGGGCAGAATGCGTGATTTGGAGAGCCTGCATTCGTTAAAAAGCAAATTTTTTGTGCATTTATATACGAATTAAGCTGGGAATATGGGCATAACACGTGAATGGGAGAGGCTTGCGTTCGTTAGAAAGCAGAATGCTTGTTTTACATTTAAGTAGGTGTGTCTGCACCCGAGAAAGGACGTCGACGGTTTCCCGGTAAAGTGGAGAAGTGTGATATACTTGTTGATCAAGTCTGTGTCCACTCAAAATGATGGTGAACCAGTGATCACTCCGTGATGCAGGGTACATGTTATAGTGAAGTTGACCCCTATCATCGCAGCTGTCTATGGCTTGTGATTCTGAATTTTGCAGCTGTAAAATTGTTTCCCCCCTCACAGGCTGAAAAGCCTCTTTATGCCAACGAGTAAATAAGTGAAAGTCATCGATCAAACACTCTTGTTAAGCCTATACATAGTGCAATAGTCTCTGGTAAAAGTTTGGAAACATTTCATATTTCTGTAATAATTCTGTAATTTTATATTTCCATTCCATTCATAATGTTCATATATAAAAAAGCCATATATTCAAACTCGAGATTAACTGGTAATGCTTCAACCTTAGAATTAAAAACCTCCACAGTTATATATATGGTTGTGCCTTATGGGCCCAATTTTTAAATAGACCGGGAACGTTCGATTAAAGTTCCCTTAAAATAGACCCTGAGAAGAAAAGTATTCAACACGTTGCCCTAAAAAAGCTTAAATGTGGGCAGCTATTGTGTGAAAGACTGTACGGTATGGGGGAATAACAGTCTTCCACACAAAGTTGCCCTTGAGTGTGAAGATAGCGCGTGCTTGCTTTATGCGTTGGATTTACTGGGGGTTACATTTATTTTCCTTTACAAAGGGCCTTATATTATTCAATATCAAAGTATGCTGTTGCAACACAAGTTTGTCTGGCTAGACAAATGTTTTATTGTCCATCCACACCAAAAGCACATAATGAAAGTTAGGAGAATCCATTACAGTCTCTAGCTGTCAATCTGCACCCCTCCAACCAACTTATTACAGACTCTAAATGTGTTTTTCCTCTTTTAGCTCAGCTGACTGAAAGTAATCTGAGTCATATAGCGATCATTCTTTGTCCGTCGTCGGTATTGTCTGTTCGTTTGTCTGTCCGTTAATAGGACAAATCGTAATCTCCTAAATGAACGCCCATGGAGGTCCATAAAAAATCTTCTTTGAAACACGAAATTAGGTCACTGTGACCTGAATCCTTCGAGCTATGGGGATCGAAAGCTTCCCCCCCCCCCTTCAGAGTAATCAAAACTTTATACATGAAATCCTGTATCTGAATGAATAATGTATTGATTACAATGATTCTTTCCATGCATATTGATCCTGGAGCGTTTCATCGCTTCCTTAAGACCGATAGAGCCCCCTGAATTTGATTCTAATTTACGCATTATTTTCTTTATTTTTGATACCTTCAGATGATGCAGTCCTTCCGTTAACAGGACGCAAACTGTAAACGTTAGACCAAGAAACTTCTAAATGTGCATCCAGGGAGGTCCCTGGCGTAATCTCTAATATCAGAATAACTAATGCATTGATTGCCATTATTCTTTCCATGCATATTGATGATGGATTGTTTCATTATTTCCTGGTGGCGCCACCAAGCAAGTCTCCTTGGAAACCTGAAATTAGGTCATGATGACCTATAATTTGCGAACTACGGGCTGAAAACATGATTTTGGGCACCAAATGTATCAAACGGAGCTCAAATTGTATCTGCTAGTCCAAATGTATCTAATACAAAGTCTTGAGCAAATCTCAATGAAACCTTGAAATAAGTCGTGATATAAGTAATATTCTTCTAGTTACTGGCCAAAAACAGGATTTTAAGCATCCAGACAGTTAGGGCACAAAACTTTACTGTTGCATATAGGACGTTCTAATTTAAATATCCGGGGTTTTTCTGAAAGTTCTCCAAGGACGCCTGAAATTTGGTGACTACGACCTATGTTTTCTGGGTTACGGGGCCTGTTAATGCACCCCAGAGTTAATAAAATTTGACGATAAAGCTCCAGTGTCTTAATAACTAATGCATTGATGGCTGTGATCCTCAAGGAGAGTTTCATCATTTCCTGGAGACTGGTGGAGCCACCTGAATTTGTTTCTAAGTTTTACGCGTTATTTTCTCTATTTTTTCGACCTTCAGATGATGCAGTCCTTCTGTTAACAGGACACAAACCGCATCCGTTAGACCTAGAAACTTCTAACTGTGCATCCAGGGAGGTCCTAAGCGAATCTACTTGGAAACCTGAAATTAGGTCATAGTGACCTATATTTTGAGATACGGGCTGAAAACATGATAATAAGCAGCCAATGTGTCGAACGGGTCTCAAATTTTATCTGCTAGTCCTAGAATCTTCTAACGGTTATCCAGGAATGTCTTGAGCAAATCTCCATGGAACCCTGAAATTAGATCGTGGTGACCTATATTCTGTTAGTTACTGGCCAAAAACATGATTTTAAGCACCCAAACAGTCAGACAGGGCACAAAACTTAACTGTTGCATCTGGAACTTTCTAACTTGACATCCGGGGGTTTTCCCTGAAAAGTTTCCCAGCTAGGACTCCTAAAATTTGGTCACTGCTGTTAGCTATGTTATGAATATTTGAGTGTTAGTTTTTATGATCTGGGCAGGGCCGGATCCATATGGGGGCCAAAGGGGGCAGCTCCCCCCCCCCCCTTCCCTTCCCCGAAGTTTCCTAAATGGATTTGTATGTCAAGAATTCAAACCAATATTGGTCCCTTTTTGTATCATTTAAATTAATTCTGGTCAGTTTAACCCCAAATATCATGTGTTTCCATTTATTGTTTCTTTTATTTATATAAAAACTCATAACCCATATCGGTAGAATCTGCTCCAGCTAGTGCCCCAAGTGTGTACACAGCATCAGCTCAATCCATTGAAGATTCTATCATAATGTCAAGCAGTGTTGAAAATATCCGCAACACTACAAGTCACCAGGTAGAGTGCCAGAGAAGCATGGATAGGCCTGTACAGAGACTCTCAGGTCAACTATTGGTTAAACTAGGTTGACAGCTCTGGCCCCTATGTCCCAACACAGGGATGTACCAATGGATACTACAAACGTTGTAAAGGAATTTGCACACAGAAAACCCAGAAAGATGGTTCTCCCTGACATCCTTAATGATCCAAAAGATTCATGAGGATTGAGGAGAAAAAGAAATCAGCAAGTACAGTAAGAAACTAGAATACGGGTAGTCGACTAGCGACTACGTGTATCCGCCGAAACCAGAGGGGGACGGGTGAAGTGAGGCATGGATTGAGTGCCAAGGGGAAATAGAGAGAGAGGTGTGTTGCATATAAGCATGGATGTCTGCAGCCGGAATGTGTGAGTAGGGGGCGCCACTTGCCACAAAATCGAAAAAGCTATCCAAGATTTATATACATGCAAAATTTTAGGCAGATAAGTCAAACCACTGCCGAGATATGAGTGATTTTATCCCACGGCAGACAAACAGACGGTCGCTGTGCAAAAATGGTTGCAGGTGGCGCCAGCAGTTTTGCGTATGATAAAGAGCTATGTGAGATCTATAGACATGTAAATTTCGGGAGGATACGTCAAACCAGTCCTGAGATATAAGCCTGGATGTCTGCAGCCTGAACGTAAATGTAGGTGGCGCCACCTGTCATAAAATCAAGAAAGCTATCCAGGAGGATTACACATCCATTTCAGATGGATAAGTCCATTCACTGCAGAGATATGAGTGATTTTATCCCAAGGCAGATGAACCGATGGACGCTGTGCAAAAATTGTTGCAGGTGACTCCATATTTAAAAAATATCGATATTTTAAAATCGAGAACTCCTCGGGGCTTCGCCAGCTGTGGCTCTGTCCATAGATCCGGGTGTGTGTGTTTGGGGGGGGGGGGGTGGCCTCAGGGATTCCTTGAATATTGGGTAACGAAGAAAACATTAGATACACAAACACATTTAATGTGAACATTTTTGACAGACATATTCTGATGTTCCGTAAAGACACTTTTTTTAAATAATTCGACTCCGTTCATACCCCTATATCCTCAAAGGAACTGAATATGATATGAAAGCCAAAATAATAATACTTTAAGACTTATCTTGGAAAAGAGGGGTGTCGTTTACGACTCACAGAAAGTACCCTTCCGCGAAAGGACAACCCTTTCACTTAAACTTAATTACTAATACTCAAACCTCTTCCAGTAAGGAATTGTGGGGACTATATTTTCTCGACGGACAGACTTCAGCATAAAAATTCAGCAAAATCCAAGAAAAAAAATCACCTTGCTGCATTGAACATAAACATGCTAACCAATTTTAATTATATTAAGACTTTATTATAAACATTCATGTACATCAAATTTGCCTTAAAACAACTCGGGTTCTACATGTTTCTTTAACAGCCTGTATAGGCCTATCTACGCCCTTCACTACATTTATAAATACCATCGCCGTCGGTGTTTATAGAAGCCGCAGTGCATTATGGGGAAAAGAATCCTGAACCCGTAAATCCAATCCAGCAGAGTTGTACTTTTGTGACTACGATTCTGCGCAATGTACACAGAAAGTAGGTAAACATAGCTAGATGGCGTCCCAAAAGCTTAAATTTGCATATTCGTCACATGATCAATGATTGCGTCATATCGTGTTACTTCATAATCTTGTATTATTATTATAATTATTATTACTATTTTTCATTATATTGACAGTTTGACTTTTGGATTCTGAAGGAGGGTTCGCAAAAATAAATTTTAGTTTTCCCCCAACATCTTGCCGGTCATCTTGCAGGTGACATCAGATCTTCTGTCTAGTTTTTGGTCGCCGACCGTCCGATTTGGGAACTCATCGGAATTGTTTAGATTTCTGTTCAAATTTTAAATCCAACGCATGTGCCCTTAAAGATCCAAGATAACAAATAAAATGCATTCTCCCATTCCGTTGGCTTCGGTGTTCCGATTTTCATATTCCGCTACACTCGGAACACTTCGGCCGAATTCCGTGTTCCGAGTGGTTCCCGCTACAACCTTTCCAGCGATCATGCGCAGGACGCGCTTCTAAGATCGTCTGCTGTACAGAAACTCGATTGGGCCTATAGTAAGCTTCAGGTAGCAGCCAGCACACCTAATATGAGCGCGGAATGAGCGCTTTTCGCTCCGTCCATGTTCATATTCAGTTTTCTAACTGTTATAGCCTGCAATGCAACTGTTGTTTTATTGGTCGTCTGTAAAATTCAGGTGAGTAGTTGATGGACAAGCCTGAGTACCCGAAGACATGGACCTCCTCTTGAAAGAGAAAACAATGGACACCGGTAGGTATTTATTTTCAAAATGTGAGTTAAGTTTTCACTAATGACAGCCATTCCTTGTCTGGCCTCTTGCGGAGCGCCACCGTGTGCCTTTGTAAGAGACTTTGTCGAGGCACGCTGACTTAAACTGCCATTCATTGCCGATAGGTGTCGCCAGTTGGGTGGGAAAGGTATTTATGCGCAAGCACAGGATGACAAGTCTAAACCTTTAAGCGTCCGGACAGCAAAATTACTTGTTAAGGATAGTTATAAAGAAAACAAAAAATAAAAAAAAAGGGGAAAAGAGCTCTGGTCGTTGTAATCGTAAGGCATACAAAAGTATAATAATTGCCTATTCGAAAGTTCACTTTATATATAGGCTCAATATGAAAACGAACCTTCCTTACAAGTATAGCTGGTTGGCGCAAACCCTTCGGCCGATGGACCAGATCGACCGATAGCGAGTTATATTTATTTATATATATATATACATATATATATATATATATATATATATATATATATATATATATATATATATATATATATATGTTTGTATGTCGAGGCTTAGAATCTGGTCCAATTTCAAACTGGGCCAGCCCAGAACAAAATTTTAATCTGGGCCAGACCAGTTTTAAACTGGGTCTGCCCAGTTACAATTTTGAGCTGGGCCGGTCCAGGTTACAATCCTGCATTGAAGACGTCAGGATTGAAATCTGGTCTGGACTGAATAGAATTCTGATCTGGGTTGGTCCTAGTTTACAGTCCTGTGTTGGACTGATTTTAAACTGGGCCAGCTTATAACTAGAGCTTATAACAATATTCAGGAAGGAACCCTATAAAAATTTGGAAACCTGAATTTAAGTCACTAAAATTAGGTGACTGAATTTTAGCATACAGAAAAATATATATCCAGTGTACATAAGTAAGGTTGATAGTGGCGAATTTTTGGGAATTTTTAACCAGAAAATAATGTACTTAGAAAATGCAGTGGGAAAAATATTCACCAACTCGGCATTTTAACTACTGAAGGTAGAGAATACTTGATTGTAGCATTTAACTTAATTTAACTTCATTTCATTTAGAAAAGTTATCAATTACTTTTTTTCCCCAAGTTATTAACTCAAAAATAAAACCCCTACCATGTTTGTCACCCTACTGCATACTAATGGATTTAAGCTTTTTCATTCTGACATAGAATTATAAATCTTATTTTCATTAATGTTCCCTTCTAAATTTAAGACCGCCAAATAACAGCAATCATATCTTTTTCTCAGCTGTGGATTTTCCGTTATTTTGCAATTACAAATTAAAGTTATGGTTTCACAACCCCTAGCTCCCTAGCCCCACATTAGGGCACAATGTCATGCTACTCACCCATATATATGCATCCAGAGTGATAAATAACTTTTGTTTACTTTTTTTTTTTTTTTTTTTAATTTTTTTTTTAAATTTTTTTGGTGGAGGTAACCGCCTCCACAAGTCTTAACTAAGTATGTACATCTGCAGAGATTCCATTTCGGTTTGGGACTACTTGACAGGGCGGTAGCACTCGCTTCCTATCATTTTTATATCCTGGTGTCACCCAGGCCCGGTGTCTACCGCACCTGCGGGTCCTGGGTGTATAATCATCCCCATTGCTGGGTCATAACACCGAGGAACCCCCCAAAGACGCACTCGTATGTGAGTGATACACGGCTGTAGGGCACAGCCTTCCCATTAAGCCTGCAGAGCGCTCACCCTGGGTAGGGGCCGACCGTGAAAAACCTCACCGCCTCGGCTGAGATTCGAACCCACGATCTCCCGGCTTTGAGTCCTGCGCTCTACCCCTGAGCCACAGAAGCCGGTTAACTTTTGTTTACTTATAAATTAATAAAACTGGTATTTAATTATGCAAGTATATATGCAATGTTACACTTGTAATTTGAATTTTCAGAACAGATATCACTGATAAGTTGAAATATTTGATTAAGATAAGTAGATGTCTCAGAACTGTTTAATACATATTATTCTTAAACTGTGATTATGATAGTTGCTTAGGTGTAGTATAGATATGTATAGATATGAACTTGTATGTTTGAAGAAAAGATAAAACCAAAGGAGCACATTAAAATTACATTGGGGGTTGCCAGAGAAAAAGGCTCCCTGTGGTATGGTATTAACTGCAGAGAGCCTGATCAAGCTCAACTCAGTGGAGAGAGCTGCACTGAATGACCTACAGTCACCAAAGTGGACTGCTTGACAATGTAAGGGAATACAACAAGAGCCTCCAAAAAAAATTCAATAACTATCCCCTAATTTTGCAGCTTTTATTTTCAAATTTCAGATTTTAACAGATTAAATCCTTATGTGCACATGCTGTAAAAATTAAATCCACAGTACTTACAGGAAAAAAACGTGCTTTGGCCAAAGTTGGGCAAAATTTAAAGTACCAATTTTTATTTTTGCTAATATTTTAAAAAATTTAAAAGATATTGATCTATTTTGGGTATACAATTTAATTTTGATTAACTAAAGTTATATAACTGTTAAAAAGTCCTTGGCTTTAACATGTTTTGTGTTAAGCGATCAAATATCTTTTCTGATTTTTTTACAAAATGCATTATGTTTGAGCCCATAACTTTTTTAAATTATATAATACAGACCTTATTTCTGGCATGTATATAGGAACTATATAGAGGAATATTTATGGTAAATATGAGGAAAAAACAGATGAGTGGTTTTGATATTAGGCAGTCCTGAAGTGTGAGAATATGTTTTTAATAAAAAATTGAGGTTTTTCCTTAATTTCTCAAAGGAACAAAGTCGCAAAGACCCAGTTTTCAGCTTGGTAGGAGATCCTTGGGACATCTAACATTATGCCAACAGCCTGGGGAGCATAGAGATATGCACTGAATGACCTACAGTCACCAAAGTGGACTGCTTGACAATGTAAGGGAATACAACAAGAGCCTCCAAAAAAATCAATAACTAGCCTAATTTTGCAGCTTTATTTTCAAATTTCAGATTTTAACAGATTAAATCCTTATGTGTACATGCTGTGAAAATTAAATCCACAGTACATCCAGGAAAAAAACGTGCCGTGGCCAAAGTTGGGGAAAATTTAAGGTACCAATTTTATATTTTTGCCAATATTTAAAAAAAATTTAACAGATTTTGATCTAATTTTTGGTATACAATTAACTTTTGATTAATTCCCTACCTTTAACATTTTTGGTCTTAAGTGACCAAATATCTTTCCTGATTTTTTATACAAAGTCCATTATGTTTGGGCCCATAATTTTTTTAATTAAATAATACTGATTTAATTTCTGGCATGTACAAAGGAACTATATAGAGGAATATTTATGGTAAATATGAAGAAAACCAGATGAGTGGTTTTGATATTAGGCAGTCCTGAAGTGTGAAAATAGATTTCTAATAAAAAATTTAGGTTTTTCCTTAATATCTCTAAGGAACGAAGTCCTATTGACCCAATTTTCGGCATGGTAGGTGATTTTGGGGACCTCTAACTGTATGCCGAATTTTAGATTCGTAGGTCCAATGGTGTCGAAACGTGCCAGTCTTTCGGACGGACATCCGGACGGACGGACGGAAGGACAGACGGACGGACGACGGACAATGGACCACGACTATAGCTCAGATGACTTATAGTCAGCTGAGCTAAAAATATGAGAGTTCGGTCAACTTTTTACAACGTGTATTCTGCAGAAGTGTCAGATAGGTTTTTGGGTGTAATAAAAAAAGAAGATTTTTCTCACTAGAAAACAAGTAAAAAATCTTGATAATAAATTGAATAAGCGGTCCAAGAAAAGTTTGAAAACCACCATGAATACAATAAAGATGTAATTAAATAAATAAGAGGTGACGAAATAAATACAATAAAATTGCAAGTAAATTCCTTAAACCTTGTCGTGGGCCTCAATTAGTAATACTATGCACCTTCTGAACAATTACTATAAATATTATTATAAATATATAGCTGCAGTAATTAACACATGGGCAACCTCTGATAACACGTGTTTACTTTGCATGAATTTCACTGAATATCACATTATTATCATATTTCTTTGAAAATGTTTGCATTTTCCTTCGAAAAGTAATGTGCTGTCAACGGTAGTTAAGAAGATCTCTTTACAACACTGTGCGGCTGACATCAATGCTAAACCCTGTTCACCCGATAGGCCTATTCATATGGCCTGTTTTTTTCATATTTGTATAATATACTGGACAACCTTCCAAAATACAATTCGCAACATAGGCCAAACACGCTTTTATTTGCTAACAAGCGCCCGGGACCTCCATCTCACGTGCGGATCTCGGTACTATACCACGAGCGGGCGGGCCTATAACTGGGTATAATAGTTTCACGACGACGAAATGCCCTACAAAAATGGACCAAAGTTCAGGATAGAGGGCAAAACAAATTATTTATATTTATTTTCACCGATTTTCAGACGAAACCGGCTGTAATCGGCAATTTGACAGACTTTATTTTAACTGACAATGTAAAATATTGACATCGCCGGCACTCTATTAGCCCTGGTATTATCTTATGATTTGGATCAAATGGTAAAAAAATGGCACATTTAAAGTGCATACAGTTCGTTTAATGAATGCAGATATTTTGTTTGGTAAATTAAAAACAAATATGTTGCTCTTTGTTTCACTGTGATGAAAGGTATCACGTCCAGCCCACCGAAGTGGGAAATTTCTTCCGTGCAAAAAAAAAAAAAAAAAACGGTAAGACAGTCACAAGGCGGGTCAGAAGTCAGAAGACGTCTATGCAAATAAAATCGAGGTCAACCAATGGATGCATGGGTCAAATGGCGTCATCCAACGGGTGTGTGCAGTGGCGGATACAGAGGGGGCGCCGGCGGCGCGCGCCCCCCGGTTGAGCTGAAACATCTCTCCTTTTATCCATTTCTTTTCCCATTTATTCTTAATTAATTTTATTTTACACATTTCATTTTTATTCCCTAGAAATAAGATTTATTTATTATCCACATTTTATTACTTTCCAATTCATAAGTTAAGGATATTAAGGAAAAGCTTAGTAATTGAGTCCATATTATAAGTTAGCATCCATATATTACTTGTATTACACTGCTGGGTCATAACACCAAGGAACCCCCCAAATTGCATTCGCCTGTGAGTGATGCACGGCCTCCCCATTAGCCTAAGGAGAAGCCGGTAAAAACTTTAATATACGACTTGAACATTTTAACAATTATTTTACTACGAAAATTACTTTTCAACGATGATAATATTTTGCAAGTATAAACATAGATGTACATTTTCACCTTTGACATCAACATTCTACTTTCAAGTTAATATTCTTATTTTGAAGAAATATAAATACGAAAGCCGGCCACATGTTAATATACCCCCCCCCCCCACCTACAACACTAAATCCTCATACTTTATGTGACAGGTGCCTAAAAATTTCCTCTTTACATTAAACATTCAAAGAATTTCCCTAAATTTCCCCATACCCCCATATACCTGTAATTAATTTTAAGGGAATCATGGTATATATATATATATATATATTAAATTGACAAAACAAAATTTTAAGAACTTAGAATATCCATCAGCCACTAACCAAATATTAGCGCCCCCTGTTCTCGAATTTCTGGATCCGCCACTGGTGTGGGTCAGGTATCATTGGCGTCACCAGGATTAGCTTTCCGGGAAACTTTAGCAGCAAGCGCGTGTCAGTCAACCCGTTTATACGTCGTTCAATGAAGCTCGCTCACAGGAGAATTCACCGGATGCTGCGGTCATGCACCTGCGTTTATAACATGTGCACTTTTGTTCACGGCTGCATTTCACCACGCAGGGTGTCCCAGAAATCGCTCTCATTAAAGGTCGACACATGCATTTCAATAAATTCGCAGACAGCGATAGGAAAATAGAAACTGGTTCCCAACGGGTCCGTTTTGCGTCGCATGCTCGTGCCACAGTTGAAAGTTACGTTTTTATTAGCACATGCACACACGAGGTTTACAGAATGCCGCTCAATGAGTAAAAACTATAACAGATCGAGTTTTAACCGCTCTATATTAATGGGGTAATGGAACGAATGAATGACGAATGGACACATGAAGTTCGATCAGAATTTACTGACAGGAAATATTTTGATTAGCAGAATGAATTTCTTTTCCCAGAATATACAAAAATCGTACTAAAACGATTTTCTCCTGCCAAATATCCTAAAAATCGGACTAAGATGATATCGGACTAGTTGGCAGGTCTGAATTCTGTTGTTTCTAGTGGTCCACAAGGGTCAATCTTAAAATTTAAGCTCTACAGGTTTTGGTTTTACTTACTTCTTGCATAGATTTTAACTTGTAAGACCCGTAATTAAAACACCATCATATGCCATACAAATTAAAATTCATACGACTATGACTGGGTATACAATGCGCGGTCTGAAGGTCTGGCCCCGACATCTCATTAGTTCAGTTTGCTGTATCCTGTTCATAGATATCGTAGTCTTTATGGAGATATTTTAGATTTACTTTACTGGCAATTTCCTTGTTATTTTTAGCATATACCTTGGATATTTGGCCATATTAAATGTATATATATTATCTCTTTCATGTTTTTCATTATTGGACTTTATGTTAAAGTTTCCATGCAAATGAGCAATGAGGATCAGAAAACAGATAACAACCCTATATTAATTTTCTCCTCGATTATATGTGTATAAAGTATACCTCACTTCATAGTCTCTTGTTTTAGATACAGTTTACATTTGTATTTTGCCAGTTTAAATGTCTTTTCTCTCAGAAGATGTTTATGATTTTTGAATACATGGTTTTAAGAAGGGAAGGAAAGAGATCACGGGACATACATACTCAGGTATTGACTGTCATGTTCAAAGTTGACAAACAATGAAGACAAGGCCATGTACAAAATGTGATGTTTATTGAGTTGACACAACTGTACACTTTGAGCGACAAGCAGAACGGACTGTTGTACATAGCACAGTGGTACTACACAAGTATGGTGTGACTCTATACAGTCGGCCTCCAAGCACACCACAAGCAGTATTGGACCTCTCTTTTAGTTAGCAAAAATAAACACCCGTAAGTTCACATCGTCTCAGTCACACCTATCTTCCCGACTACACACGTTAACTACTGCCATTACTACCTACTGGACACGGGATCTGGTACCAGAAACTGCCCGACTACAGCTGTGGGCCGATTCTGACGCTGTACAATAATATTACATATGTACATTAACAAGGATATAGTTGTTTTCACACCTACCATACAAGTTTACTAGTGATGGTAATAAGTAGGACGACTGATGTAACATTATATCGGGACCTGCCGCAAGAGTATGAAAATCCAGCGCCATGTGCTACAACTGGCACATGCATAGAACACACGAAGAATCAATGATACAAATGTTCATAATGCGCTGAATGAAAATAGAGATACTGTGAACCAGTTAATTCATATACCGTACAATCGATATTCATACTGATCAGGCAAAATTCCTAACGAACTAGACAGACTAACCCAACGAAATATATAATGATAATGACTGGTCATACATGACACCTGTGGCCATACTACAGTCACCGTAGTTAAAAACATCAACCCATCAAGGATTTTTTTGTGCATCCTCCTTTGGTCCAGGACTTTAAAATCACTGCTGTTGGTTTCCATGCTTTACCTTGAACACAACTCAGCACCTGATTAATTGTGAAGCACAGCTTTCTTTATTCTTTTTCATCATGCCGGTTCTGAAACGCTTCAACCACAACCTATCGAGCAAGATGGGATTTCCTTTCATTTATCTGTAGTGTATATATAACATATACAAAAACACAGAAACATCTGGCGAGTATAGGCTACAAGACACCGTGTAGCTGTTTGTGCTGGATAGGTATGTATCCATAATAAAATAAAATATCATGAATAAAGATATTGTGTCTGGCTAGAGCACAGCACTGAGATCACCATAGCACAACACACACACTACAAGTATCAGCCCCCAGCAGTCCCAAAGCCGTGAAACCTATCCACACAGTGCCCGGGGTTAACCAGGTTTATCCATTTCTGTGGTTACATCCATATCAATCTGTTGTAAAACAAGCTTCATTTTTATTTAACCACCATTATACTCCTTTGTTCCCCCTAAACTTCACTCTGTAGCCGTTTTGATGGTCAGCCACACACCATGTATGTAAAACCAAATATATGAAGACATTTAAACAAGACACATTGCAGGACTTGTAAAATAAACTTGTGCCACCTCCCTGTAACAATCTGTCTGGAAGGCTGGATGACAAACTCGACCAAAAAATTAAATGAGATTAGCATTAGCAAGGACTGCGTTCTATCAACAGGCCGTCCATTCTAGTGACTTTTAATCATCATCTGACAATTCTTCATAATGTTCAGACATGCGAGTAAGGCTTGATTCATCTTTAGGGCTTGCCCTAGTTTGTACTCCAGGGCTTTTAGACGGTGGGCAGCCTTTAGAGGACTGGCTGCCCATAAAGGAATGGTGGGGAGCTGGGTAAATTGAGTTAGACGTAGCTGGATGGCTTGCACTTGAAACAACACTGTCAGGTCCATTTGAATTTCCTGGGGAGCTATAATTTGGATGGTGATTCTGCGTACTGTCAGCATGCATCTGATGCATTTTGGGATGTGACATGACATCAGGACCCCCTTGGGAGTCTGCTAAAACACTCTCATGATGCGAAGCACTGCCTATCCCACTACTTGAACAGTAATGTCCTGCGTTCACCGCCTCATCTATAACCATTTTGTCTGACTGTGGACTATCCATACTCCGCGATGAAACGTTTGATGATTCATCCACGTGAGTCACACGGCTACTTCCTGTACTAGCTGGTCGACTCATATGGTTAGCTGAGCGCAAGTTTCCATCCATTAAATCCTCTGGGCCGTGGCGGTAAACAGCTCCAGATGACTGTGGTCCCTGATCGGAACTCTGAGCATGACTGGTACGTGTTTTGGGACTCCCTGACCGACTGTTATTCCCTGCTGCCTGCAGGTTAGAGTACATGGGTTGTTGAGATAATCCTGGGGAATGTGAACTGGGCCTTTTAGGAATCCCTGTATAGCTGCCTGAACTACTAATATTACTATCTGCGGGATTGAGGAATGGTCCAACCATTTTATCTGGAACTGGAGGCTGTGGAGACCGCCGTATTCCCGTCGAAGTCAGACCTTCCTCTGACATTGGTGATCTCCCACCTATGCGCAGTTCCGGGTTTGGCGAGCGCGCATTCACTGTGCGCTCTTCTTTACGTGGTGAGTGTACTTTGAGCAGTCGTTCATAATGCAGCTGGTGCTCGGAGCTAAACGCCGGGGACACAGTGGGTGGGGTGTTAGTCTGACTTTTCCTGGGGTTGGGGCTGAGTGATTTCATGCTGCTAACAGAGGGTGCTGGTGAGTAACTGCTGCTGACAGCGTCACGAGGCTGCAGTGATGGAGGACCCTGAGTTCTGTCCAGCTCTGGAGGCCACTGGCTGCCATCATTGGGAGCACAGGAGCCACCCTGAACCATCACTTCTGCGATCCTATTTTTAACGTAATCCAAGGGACAGATCGTAAACTTCTGTGATGTTGCGTGAGAAGCTGCAACTGTTGTGATGCTGCTGCCACTGCTGTCTGGCTGTGTACCTAAAACATAAACAATTTATTGATCATTAGAAATAATGGCCACTGCCCTTCAAAAATGAGCTACTGATTTAACAAATTAAATACTGTAATAATGAAGTAAGGTCCATGATACACAAATATGTAAGTTTAATATGATGTTCACACTAAATTTCAATTGTTGAAATATCAACTTTGGCACTAAAAATGAAGAAACTTTAGTAACATGGTCTTCGGATTACAGAAACTGGTCAATTTAATGGACAAAAATATGCCCTGTGGAAGCCTGTCATTGGATTTGGATAGTCTCAATTATCTGTCAGCCTGGCATTTACATGTGATGTACAACTTATATGTTATTAGATTCCCTGAGAAATTTTTATCACAGTCATTTTTTACAATAAAATAATAAATTAGACACTCACCTCCTGGTTTTGTGGACAGCATGCTGGTGATCGCCTGGTGAGCTGCAGCCACCCCAGTGACCCCTAAACTCTGACCTGACCCCTGAACCTGGCCATGCTGCTGAAAGCCCCGTGGTGAGGTGGGACCAGAATTTCCTCGACTACTGTGTGAAGAACCTACACAAAAAGACATAACATATGCCTAAGATAAAATATACATGGTGAAAAAGTACACCCGAATGCTAGTTTCAAGTATAACTGACCCTGTCTGTATGCTCCCAACTGTACAGGCATAATTTACATTACCCAAAAAGTCACAAAATTTCTCCCAAGTTTTATATTTACAGCAATATACCTTTTCAACCAAGAGTTTAATTATTGGAATCAGTCCCATCTGATCTGATAACAAAAACTCCTAAGAATGCATCTGTTTCTGGGTTATTTAACTAAAATTAAATTGCTCTATTGGTTCCCAAATGTATTAATACATGTTGTTATTGGCTGGCAATGCTTTCAACTTTTGATGCGTTTCTGGTTTGCTTGACTGTCCATTAATGTCAGAAACTTGATTTATTTTGACTGACCTGCAGGTGAGATGGGTTCCGTCTGGTAACTTCCCATTCTGGGCTGTGACCTGTGACCTGGTCTGTCTGCTACACTCTGCATCCCCTCCATACGGGCCACTTTTACTATCTCTCGCTCATCAGGGGCCAGAATTACAGGAGACCTGGCCTGTGACGGGCCCTGGTGGTTGGGGTCAGAACTACCAGTCACCATCAGCTGATGTTCTTGTTCCTGTATCAATATTATTAAAGATATAATCATAATATAACATGAGACACCAAACAAGAATAGGAAGAGCACTGGACACATTTTAACTTTCTTCATTTAAGGATGATGTTACCTGCTTTATTGTTACAGGGAAGCTCAATCTGCTGCTCATACGGGGGAACACTTAAAGTACCTTCCCAAGGAGGTTATGTTTTCATCTGTGTTTGACTGTTAGAGGGATTACACAAAAACCTGTTTTCTACAAAACTTTGCAGAAAGATGAGACACTGGCCAAGGAAGACCCAATTAAATGTTAGCATGGATCCTGACACATCCAGTAAGACTGTTTTGCTTGGTGGAGGTATACACTTCACAGAGCACCTTTCTAGTTTTTATTCTAACTACAAGTCCAATTAGCATAACCAGCGGGGAGCATAACACTTCAGGAATGCTGTATATATTTTCACATACAATTGCAAGTTTATGGCTGACAGAATTGTAATACATGATAGATATGATTGATCCCTGACCTGCTGAAGCAGTGCCCTCTTGAGCTTCCAGCTTGGGTGTGGGGCTGGCTGTTCGGTGCTGGTGGCCTGGCCGGCCTGCTCCGCCATGGAGTAGCTGCGTGGACGCTGGTCATCACTGACCACCTGACCCACCCCCAGCCTCATCATACCTCCCCTGGGGCTGCCTCTTCCAGGGGTGGGCGACGGCATCTGAACGGGTTGACTGTTATGAGCTGACAGTGATTTCAGGTGATTTCCTAGAAAACCAAAATCATGGTAAAGTTATGTTGTGAATTTTTATAAAATTTTGACAAAATGCCCCCACCCCCTTGTTTGATTGTTTGTCTTATTGCATGAATACACAAAACTACAAAACAACTGAGAGGGGTGGAATGTACGCAAGGGAAGACCTAATTAAATTTTAGAAAATATCTCGAGCACAGGGAACATCCAAGGATTGTTTGGCTTAGGAAAAAGTATGTGCTTTAATGAGTGCTATTCTGGTTGTATTTGATTGGCAAATGCCATTAGTGTATAGCATGATGTTTTGGACCTGTATTTCAAAGACTTGAAGTTATGATAAGCTGAGAGGAGTGTGGGAGCGATTACTGATATTTACCCAATGACCTACCCAAAGATGTTGGATCATCAATAATTTATTAATCTAATGACATACTAGTAAAGGAGCAGTAACTGAACTGGTCATTTACCTAATGACATACTGCGGGGCCGGGCATCTGCTTCCTGAGCGATGGTGATAGTGGGCGTGTCTGAACCACTGTTGATGCTTACAGGTGAGCTGGACAGCGACTGGTTCGGGGAGGATATTCGACGCCCTCTAGGGGACTCCCCAGAATCAGACCCAGTACCACTTGAGCTGTTACTATTCGCCAGGAACGACTTAAAAGCATTTCTTGCATCATTTGGTATCACTGCACCTGGGACAACAAGAAAATATCCAGATACATCATTTGGTTACTTTTTATAGTCTTAGGTTTATTTCTAATAATTTACATGAAGCATGTTGCAATCCAATATTCCTGAACAATTACATGTACTTTGTAACACAAATCTCATTCTGTAGATACAGGTGATTTCCAATAAGACAGGTGTTTCAGCACTGAACATTTATAATTACTTACTTGTATGAATGAATTTTTTATATTTGTATCAGATATTTCTTCAAAGAATTAAAAAATAACTTTGTATCAAACATTACTGATATATAAATATATACATGTCATCAGTAAATATAGACACATTGTGATGAGTCATTATTCATGATTACTTACAACTAAGCAATTTTCTAATTAAGAAACCAGTGGACCCTCTAGATTAAGTAAAATTAAGATTTAAACCACAACAATAATTAGAATACAAGCAAAGTCTCAATGGACACAAATGATTTAAAGCATTAGTTACTGTATTGTACTGATCCACTGAAATAAGCGCATTAACATACTGACATAGTGTAAAAACACTTTACCTTGTAGTATTTTACATCAAGACTGAGGCTACTCACTAGAATATACAAACCCAGAGACAGTTCAGCTGGTTCAAACAGTCAAGTCCACATCATTCTGTTTATAAGTACACTTACCAGTAAATTTATGTTAAGCTTTGAAATGATCTGAGAGTTGGTATTTCAGATAGCACATTCACACTGACACATACAAAATAAGGAAACAGGCAGGCTGTGTATACTGCACATAGAGTAACAGCACTGTATTGTCTTGAGAGCTAACCACAGCAGTCTTGAGAATCAACACAGCAGAACCACAAGACCATGACAACATTACAATCAGACCTTGAGCCACTTACCTGTATCAGATGATGTCTTCAGAGCCCTCAGGAGACCCACTTAGATAATGCTTCAATACTTAGAGGTAATTCTTGTCGTCCTCGTATTAGTAGAATACAGCTGGGACATGGGGTTAGTGGCAGATTTAAAAAGTTTTAAACTTTATAATCAAATGCTATGCTGCAATGTCTGGTCAGTTTTACACTTGGATATTAGAAGTATATGAAGTCACTTCAAATAATGATCATATTAAACAAGTGTTGTCAAAATTTCCAGTCACTACAGTATGCTGACATGAATAAGTTTATTCATTTTGAACCGGTTTCTGTTAATTTTGGCTCTGTTTTCTACTTACAGGTTCTGCTATCAATGCATACAGAACCATGCTGCATTGGCCTGTATTCAGTTAATTGGTTGTTATGTTTTATATACTGTCTGGAAACATACCAGCATGTAAAAATACTATTGTTCAGTTTAACAAAAAATCACCAACAAATAAACAGTACTAATCCTGGTTCTGTAACACGAGTTTGTACTGTGTAATTACCTCAGTATTTTGACCAATTATTTGAGTGACCTCAATACATTTTAACTTTATTCTGCTGGGGAGGGCCAGACAGTTTATTAGAGGCTACCTACCACTGTTCCTGCCATTGCTTTCCAGATGTTTGCGTGAGTAGTCCTGGATGATTATGGCGTCTATATGCTCACCAAGAGTAATGGACGACTTCTTCGATCCCTCACCCCCAGAGGCTCCCCTGTCACTGCCTCCTGCAGACCCTGGTCTCGGAGATGTGCTGCTGCTGCTGCTGAACTGTTGTTGCCCTCCGCCATCTTTAGAGACTGCCATTTCTGCTTGGTAGCGACTGGCAGCCACCTTGTGTGGTTTGTATGGTGGTGAGCGCTGATCTGAAACAGGTAAACTCCCTGCGTGAGGGCTCTGTTTGTTTTTATTTGAGGATGAAGTGCCTGATGAGTAATTGTTGGAATCCATGTCAAGTTTACCCATTATTCCTGCAGGGGGCCGTTTGTCACCGTTTGCTCCCCGGTTGATCTGATGAGTTATAATGGCATCTATTAACGTGGCTGCGGTTAGTGTTTTACCAGATTCATCCTTCCGGGTGTTATCATTATCACTGTGATTGTGCATGCTGACATCAGAATCCACTGTGTTTTGAGACATGACTGCAGGCATCTCAGGTTTGTGAGGGCGTTCCATGTGTGAGGATGCTGAACTTCCAGAATCTGACCTTGAGTAATGATGAGGCACATCTTGACGGCCTGGGTGGGACACACTGCTACCACCCTCACCAACGCGGTCACGCGGCACTTGATCCATCACCACGCGGCTTGGCGGACGTGAGTGACTGCTCTGACTTGGTGGGCGGGAGTGAGCAGCAGAATCCATGCACCCCTCTGGTCCCCGGTCGTTATCGGGACCGTGAGCTGCTGCACTGGCAGCCTTGTGCTGCTGAAGCTGCCTGCGCTCCCAGCTCAGTAGCTCTAAATCCCTCCGATATCGGTGTTCTACCTCCTGTCTGCGACGCTCTAGCTCCCTCTCATTCATTCTCTCATGATCTGGTATTGTATGAGCCTCACGTCCTTTATGAGCTGGATCAACAACTCGATTTTGTATTGGCATGGGAGAGTCCTTGGGGACAGCTAAAGTTGGGGCATTAGCTGCTACATTCATTAGCGTATGCAAGTTCTCGGCAGCATTCCCATGTTGCCTTTCTACAGGAGTTCTTTCTGTTACTCTCTCTCGACTGTGGGATTCTGGGGGATATTCAACATTTCTTTGAGTTCCCATTGCGTCTACAATTACACTAGGTTTGCCAGGGGTTCCCTGGACGATGGAGCGCTGAATCACATTCTGCCTGAGAGGGGGTGTTGGACGGCTGCTGGGGCTGCGAGCTGATGGGTTATTGAGAGATTGAGCATGAGCCCAGGGTGTGCTCATAGATGTCGCCACAGTGGTGGGGGTAGATTCTGACCGGGATTGGGGTTCCGCTTGCTGAGAAGGGTGAGATGTCTGCTCAGCAGGCCGGCTCGGCATCCTGTCCGGAGGTAGCGCCGCAGATGTTGGTACTCCAGGAGGATGCGCCCCAGGAGGATGTGACCCTTGGGGGTGGGGTACATACATGATACCCTGATGTGGTGGCACTGCTCCAAAAGGTATACTTATTGGATGGCCCTGAACATTTCCATCCATTATATTAGGGTACCCTTTAGCAGTCCCACTAGCTGGCTCTCGGCTTCTTGGGGATAGCTGTCTTTTTTCTTCTGCCTGTCTCTGCATCTCCTGAGCATGCATCTGCCTTGCAGTCAGGAAGTCCCCCATCAGAGTTGCACGAGAGTTTGTGGCGTAATCCGAGTAGGGGCCTTGGTAAGGCATACCAGGGTGGAAAGGTGCTCCCCTTGGTGGCATCAGGCGGTACATTTGCTCAAGCTGCACCCTGTCATAAGGATATGGCATCCGGCCGTCATAAACCATAGGTAATCGAACCATGGATGCATCATACATGCCTGGCATTCTGGGAACCCCTGGAGGTGCTTCTGCAGTGGTTACAGGGTTTCTTGTGGTAGCACCATCAAAAGTGACTGGTGTACCCCTTGTGATTGAACCTCCCCCTGACTGTGGGGGTGTCTGTTGTCTCATCTGAGCATCATATCGAGGTGTCCCCATGGATATAGAGCCTTCCATTGGCCCATGTGTGCTTGGCTGCTGTGCAGGCTGAGCTAGGGGAGTGCCCTGTGTGATTGAGCCAGCAGGGGGTCCAGGGTTACCTGGTGAAGGCTTGTCACTTTTGACTCCCGACCCTTTTATTAGAGGGGGTGGCTGTCCTATGTTGCCACGGTGACTCTGTACCATCTGCCGTTGACCTGGCTGTATGCGTTCTGGCATGCTTGCGTAGGGAGAGGTGGTAGGTCGTAGACTTGGCGGGGTGTGCTGAGACCTGTCCATGTAACCTGGTGAACGATCTCTCTGGGTAGGATGAGGTTTGCCTGTCTCCTTTGCGAGCTGATGCAGTGGATCTGAAGGTGGTCGGTGACTCGACATGAAGTGATGTGAATGGGCAGGAGGGGGCGCTGTGCTTCGGTGGTGGCCTCCATCTTCACGACCACTGTGGATCTTTGGGTCACGGGGGTCAAAATCTTTGGGATCTCCCTTATAAAGCCCATGAGGGTTGTGTGCTGAGTATTCAGGTCCATGTTTAGGCCGTGATAGATCTTGTACTTCTGCTTCACGAGGGACTCTCTGTTGCTGGTTTTGGTAATGAATTTGGGATGGGTGCGAGGCAGGAAACCTTGCATCATGCTGGTTGTGTTGCTGCTGTTGGCCACTCGAGGTCACCCTCTGCGGGTGCTCTCGCTGTCTGAGATCACTTGTGCTATGACTAGAACTGGAGGTAACGGAGAGGGCACCAGAAGTAGTGATACTGCTTGTGCCCATTCCATGACTCAGGCCACCTGTTACTCCTGCAAATAATGCAAAAAGAAATTACACACTTTTACATGACACATGAGAAGACTCAATATTACTACACATTTTAAGGACAACAATTTCCAATATCTTAATGTTGAAATATTTTATCACCATCAAGAGTCAGAAAGACTATATAATTATGATTTTTTTTGTTAATAGTAACACCAAGAACTGCCAGTATGACTAAAATATTAACTAATCAATATCAACAATTTTACTTTGTACTGCATATTGCACACATGAACACATTATCTTCGAGAAAGCTATTAATACAACTGCCTATATTCCAGCTGCTTGTGTTTGATCAAGGGTAGTTTTTTTGTGGTAATTAATAACATGTTAAGAAAACCACCCAAGCATCCCACAGCATACTGACCTTTCTGTATCAACCTGTTGATGAAGGAGTCTGCCTTAGGTGGAACAGAATCTTGTGCTAAGTTCCTCTCTATGGCTGAGTGGATTAAGTCTCTAACACAAGCCGGTGATGCACGTTTATCATGTTTCACCGAGCTCACTGCAGTAACATCTTTCTTAATGCTCTCACCACCAGGGGGCATGTGGGGATTACAGTTCACTGGAAATATTTTTGTGGACTCAACATGGCCCACTGGTTCGGCTGATTTCAGTCCGCTGTCAGGCACTTCTGTTTTAATCACCACTGGTCCGATGCTGGTTTCTGGTGGTTTGTGGGACATGGATTCCTTCTGTTTTGAGGAATCTTGAGATCTTGACTCTCCACCATCCCCAGACGGGACACTGCTACTGCTTGTACCCCCACTACTGGCCCCTGCGGAGCCCTCAGCTTGCCCCTGTGGCCCTTCGTCAGCACTGAGAGTAGCACTGCTATCATTGTCATTAATACTTTTCAAGCTGCCCTGTGATGCACTGAGGTTACGATTACTAGCGAGGCTGGTCTGTGTCAGCCCTAGTGGCTCCCCCTTGTCCCCCTCATCAGCTTCACTGGTTCCCTTGTCTGGACCTTTATCCTCTGGTTTTCCAGGCTTTTCACTGGGTTCTGAAATTATAACAGTTACAGTATATAAAATATTTCTTTCCACTTATCACTATTTATTTGCTGATACGGAGACTATGGCGAAATGAAAAATTTAAAATGCAATTGATGATTTTATGGGGAAGAAAGGTTTTCTTTTAAATAAAAGAAAATATTTCATAATGTATTCAGATTATAAGAAATATATATATATATATATGATAGTATATATAAGAAAATACTATTGTGAAATAAATAATTGCACCTATGAAGTCACAGGGCTCTCATAAAGAAATTCAAGCTATATCAGAACTATGATAAAACAGCAGTCATGCATAAGACAGGTGGCCCACCTTGTGGAGGGGATGGGCTGGGAGCGCTGGCAGTGTCTGAATCATTATCCTCTCCATTATCATCCTCACTTGATGATACGTCTTCTTCTGATGGGGCAGTGATGGTGGATGAAGTTGAGATGGTCCGCCTGTCTCCAGCCTGACCCTGGACACAGCAAGACTCAATTATAAACACTCAATACACAAATTAATAATTTAAGTCTGTATGAATAATAGCTCGTTTAAGGTCATCTTCTCATGTTTAAAATCCAAAGTCTCAATTGGCCATGCTGAGTTCATTCTATCTCAGCAAGGATTAGCTATTATATACAAGGTTACTGATCAACAATGAAAAGTACCATTGACAGTAAACAAAAAGTCTAGTTCATCATAGCTGGAAAGTGCACCAGAGCATTATTGTACAAACATCTATGGTATGAAATGTCACTAATTCAAATTTAAAATGTATATGTTTATAGTGTTATTAGTTGTTTATTTTCTGAACGATCACTTATCCAAACTTCTTGGTGGTTCCAATCATGGTGCAACTGTATCTGTAATAAACTGCTGTGCTGAAGTGTGACATGCTGGTATTAAAGCTTGTATCATGATCACCTCTCCACCTTCTGTACCCAGCATTCTAATGTGGTACTGTGGTTCAACTCACCCTTGTAGTTTTGAACTCATGGACCAGGGTTTCAAGACTGAACTTCTTCTTGTAATTGAAGTAGAAGTTCTTACACTGGGCATCACTTTTTGTCCCCACCATGCCTGAAATGGCCAACCAGTCTCGACCGTGTTGGCGTAAACCTGCAAATGTCAATTTAGCATGAATTCAATTTCAAACTTTGAACTTCTGTTAAATTAAAATTAAAATTTTACATACATCATATGCTTTAGTGTGAAAATGATTTTCATGCTTGTAAACAACTGATCAATTAATTTGTTGAAGAACATATCTGCCAGGCTTAAGAACTCACAAGCAAAATAACACATGAATAGAGACAGCTGCTGACATCTAGTGGGAGAATAAGATCTCTTTGTCTGCTACAGATGTAATATGTCACTGTGTGAAAGCTCACTTCAGATTTCCAGATTCAACTAATGGTGACATCTAGTGAGCAACATGAGAACTGTTTTTAAGATGGAATTTTTTATGTACACAATGCTGTGGTACATCTGTCTTACCTTCTTTTGCTATTTCCATTTCCTCTTCTGTCCATCGAGGTGTTTCAACCACTTCTGAAATAAATAAATTAAATATGTTACTCAATTTTTGTGGAACAGATTGACATTGTATTCAAGTAATACTAGCTGGAACATTATAGATTTTTAGCCCATCACAAAATCCTATATAAGCAGGGACACCTGATGGTCATTTCTTTCTGGACAACAATATGGTGAGGAAATAAACTTAAGGTGAACAGTTTGATATTTGGTACAACAGTTACCACATCTGTAGGCTTCTGTGGCATGTAAAACAGTGCTTTTTCGTGATAGGTCCATGACTTGTGGAACAGACAAATGATATATTATTAAGTCTCCTTGGTTTCAGGTTTTACATATTCTGGATAATTCCATAAGCCATAACACCACAAAAAAGACTTAAAAGCATTCAGCAAATTCTCTGAGGTTTTGTCAAGATTTTACTGTTATGCTTTTAGATGCACTAACAGGGATTAGACCAGCAAACTTCAGCTCTGAAGCCCAGTGCCTTAATGAGGCCCATTCCAATATCTGATGTCTAATTACTGAAGATAATTATTCCTTTCAACCTTACATAAAGATAGGCCAGAATATGCTGTCAACCAGAGTTGGACAAAAGGCAGTGCTTAACATCCTGCTATCAGCAGCCAATCACTGGCAGACAGTGTACCTACCATCATTAGACTCCGGAACTAGCGGAACCAGTGGTTCATTTGTCTGGGGATGGTTGCCAAGGCGTCTTGCAATGCGGTTAAAACATGCAGGACAGCATTTTGTGATTTCATCTGTCAATTCTACAAACAGATAATAATAATTTTTATGTTTAATTTAAATAACTGAGCAGTCGTAACATACAATAGAAGGCAAAACAAACAGCTCAGATTTGGTGCTCATTTTCTAGATCAGAAGAACATGAATTCAGTATGAAAGTTAATTTACAAACTATTTACATGGAGCATGTCTTCATAAGATTATTCCTTGAAATATTCACTGATATGTATCTCAATCACAACTTTTATTTATAAATATATAATCATGCAAACTCTGTTTATAAAAAATGTTGAACTTACGTAGATCCTTAATAATGGGTTCCTTGACTTCTGCAGACAGCTCTGCCCACTTTGCAGGTAGAGGCCGTAACCTTTTCATTTTTCTTTTGGGATTTTTACAGGTAGGCACAGGACACCTGTTGTAGAAATATATACAGATTTTATAATTGACCTCAAGGATCCTATAATATTACAAGTGACCCATGGGTCATGACGCTCAGCTGCCAAGCATGACCTGCGACATCATGGGCTGAGATTCACAACTTCCAGTCAAATTTTGAAGAACCAATTTGCCAATTTGTTGAAACTTTCTACGACAACAGAAATATATATCACCTATGTCTGGTTAAAACACAGTGAATTGATGGTCTGAGGAAAATGTATGATTGTTAAGGTATCCAGAACTATTCCCATAGCTTACTTGATACCTGTCAGTCTCAAAAGGAACACCACAAAGGGCAAATATAAGATCAAAATATATAGCAAAAAATCAAGGAAATCCATGCAAGAATTATTGAGAAACAGGTGCTTCTGTATGAATTTTTATTCAATACAAGCCAACTGTACTGCACTTTCATATATGATGATAATATTTATTAAGAAATATTTGACCCAATCCTTTGCAAGATTACATTTATATACGTCCGACTGCCTTCACTTTAACAGTTCTTGAGATAAATTGATCAAAAGGAATTTAAAGATGGTTGCCTGGTGACCATTTTGGACTTCTGACAGGTCTGAAATCAGACAACCATTCTCTAAATCGGACCAGAAATTGAAGGAAAATTACTGAAACTGCACTGAAAAAAGGATTTCTAAGGTGGCTAACTGGCAGACATAATGGATTTCTGACAAGTCTGACATTTGATATCACACATCCTCCAATAAGAGACCAAACTTGGGGCAAATTCTCCAAATGATGTTACAGTAATGAATGTCCAAAACAATTCAAAAGGCATGTTCAGGCGCTCATATCAGATTTACAGATATGCAAATGTAAAAGTGTAGGTCCAATATTTTTTATTATCACTCTGCTTTTCAATGGGGTCAGCAGGGTTGGTAAACTGCAAAACCGGAAAGAAAAGAAATGCAGAAAGCATGACTAAGAGTCTTGTAATAAAATAAAGCCATCCTAAATTAAGTACACATCCACATATTATGAGAACAAACACTTGCTTTTATATGTGGTGATTTATATAAAAATATTCAGATATCTAGGAAACTAATTTTATTGCTATGATTCCATAAAATAAACTGCAAAATGTTCCCATCATCTTATAAATCAGTAGCTAAACCTTAATACTATACTCTCATAGTGTTAATGCCTGGCTGAAGTATTCCTACAACCGTGTTTTGTTATGCAGTGTGTTTTGTTATGCAGTAACGAGGTACTTATCACTCAGCCTTATCACTTAATAGCCTGATACAAAAGGGAGTCATATGTCACCAGTGTCACTCACAATTACAGCCACACGGTGAGATGTACCAGCTGGAGTGCCAGCTTATATATACAAGAAAAATAGAGATGGTCTACAAAATAAGTTGACCTGACCTATGACCTTGGCCTTTTGCCCACATATCAACTGGATTCTTTCTAAATGATGGGTAACTACTAACCAATTACATCTGGCAGGGTGTAATTACTTGGCAACCAATGAGTGAATAACTTAGACCTGCAACCTTTAACCTCCTGACCAACTGACCTCAAAATCAATTAGTTATTTCTTCATGCAAAAAGACCCATAAATATGAAGTTTGAATCACATTGAGTGATGCATAGATGTGGTATATGTGAAAGACTGAAGGTTTGGTTTGAACAATTTCACTTGAAATATGTTCACAAGCATTTAGAACAATAGTGTGACCTTGACCTTTGACCTTTTGAACTCAACTTCAACAGGCTTCTTCCCCTATTGGTAGGTAAGCCATATATGACAGATGGAAAGTATAGATTGAAAAGTTTGCCTGAAAATGACTCCACGCAAGAAGAGGGTGCTGTGAACTTGACCTTTGACCTCAAAATCAACAGGTCTTTTCCCCTGTTGGCAGAGAAGCGATATCAGTGCTGAAAGGTTTGGAATGAAAGGTCTAGCTTGAAATGTGTCCACAACCTTTTCAAAGAAGTGGATCCTGTGACCCTGACCTTTGACCTTGTGACCTCAACATCTATAGGATTCTTCTCCCACTTAGTAGGTGAGCTATATGTGAAAGATCAAAGAATTGGGTTGAAAGGTTTGGCTTAAAATGCATCCACAGGCTTTTCAAAGAAGTTGGTTCTGTGACCTTGACCTTTGACCTTGTGACCTCAAAATAATTATGTTCTTCCCCTGTTGGTAGGTGAGCTGTATGTGAAAGATGGAAGGTTTGGGATGAAAATTTTGGCTAAAAGAATTATTTCTGGGGGGTGCAAACACACCCCATAACTTCGAGAATATAGGTCGCAGTGACCTAATTTCAAGTTTGCAAGGAGATCTTTCTAGAACCTCTAAGACTGCATAGGGTTCATGGCCCTAGCCCCTACGGTTACGATTTGTGCCCTGCTAATGGACGGCAGGCCGGCCGGACAGACAGACGGAAGGACGACGGACAAAGACCCATCGCTATAGCCCAGCATGACTGAAAGTCAGCTGAGCTAAAAAACAGGCACAGAATGCATATGATAAACATATATTTATTCTTTTTCTTTGGGAATTTTTACAGGTTGGAGTAGGACATCTTGAGTAAGAGCATATACAGGTGTTAGTAGAAATCATAGAAATTCAATAAAATTTAACACAGGTACAATGCTGATATGTAACATAGGTTTCATTTTCCCTAGAAACAGTATTTTGTATGTGGATCTGTTCCCTGAAATGGATATGGGCTCAATTTGAGTACCCTGCACTGGCTTTCTCCATGTGACATGCATTAAATAAATGTTGACCATGCAAATTATGCTGATAAACACTGCTACATTTAAGTGGAGGTGTATGACTTACTGTGTATACCTGCGTCGCACTGATCGACAACGACAGCTGCTGCACACCCTCATATTGGGTTGTAGCTCGGTCTCCTTCAGCCCGTATAACTCACAGTTATTCCGAGTCAGAGGGCGACTCATGCTGAAGTCGTCCAGCTGGGTGTGGCAGACCGCACAAGTGTGGACTCCTGCGCAGTCCCCTTAAAAATTAAAATATAAATAATAAACACAGACTGGATACAACAAAATATGTCACAGAACATATTGCGAGTAACTTTTTGTTGGCATGCAGACTTAAACCATCATACTCATAAGTATGTTGATAAAATGCTGAATGAGTTAAAACTATCAAATTCTCGGTACCTCATTGACATATCACCCACTGCAGACTCTTAACAATTAGAGCAAAGTCCAACATAGCCCAGTCACTACAATGTTCTGCTGAATTGGTAACACACTGTTTTTAAAAACCACAGTGCTTATCAAGAGATAAAATTACAGTTCTTACTCCTAACATTATGATAAATGTATAGTTCCTCCTGCTCATGTTAGTATGATAATGGCAAAGTTCTCACAGCTAATACTGATGTCATAGGTATGGTAAGTATACAGTTCTCACTGCTTACTGAGGTGACAGGTATGATAAGTATACAGTTCTCACTGCTTACTGAGCTGACAGGTATGATAAGTATACAGTTCTAACAGCTTACAGAGGTGATAACAGGACAGTTCATACTGCTTATACTCTTTCTCTCTTTTACTAAATTCACATGTAAGGTGAATAATCAATCACTTTCTAAACACCTCCATTAAAGAATCTACATACATTGCCTAGTATATACCAGTCCCTGTCACCCCTGTTTACTCTTACTGGCAGATGATGTAGGTGTGAGTGATAAGAACTGGCGGACTGTTACAGTACCTGGAGGGTCGACTGAATTGGCTGTGGGTTGCTCTGTGGTGGGGCAGTCTGACCCCCCAAAGTCCTTCTGTTCCCTTTGTAATAAAGCTGACTGCCCCACATTCAAGTCCCCCGAACCACTGCACTGCTGTTGTTGTTGCTGCTGCTGTTGTTGTTGCTGCTGCTGTTGTCGCTGCCTCTCCTCCAGATCCCTCTTCTCCCTGGCAATGAGACAAAACAATATGACAATTGTATAAATGAAGAACATTACAACAATTACAAGGGCTGCTTAACTGCATATTAAAACTACCAAGAAACAGACAAATTTTTTACAAGTTCAGCGAGTCAAGTTGTTAATCTATCTCTACTTTTAAGGAAGCATTCCTACATTCAGGATATTCTGTATATTGAAAAAGACTGATAGTAGTAAGTTTAATGAAATCAATTTCATGGTTTTGTCCCTGTCCTAGGCACATAAAATATTAGTTTTGCAATATCAACTAAGAGTGTAAATAATGGAATACTTTATGTATAAATCCTTTCACTATAAAACCCACATAAATTAGGCAACTGTGACCTGTATTCAATTTACAAGAAAGATCTATCTCAGATGAAAAACTGTGAAATTAATATTCCTTATATTAACAGAACAAGCTCTACTAACGTTTAATCAATAAGATTGACTGACTGAAGAGGAACACTTATCTATCATTTGCTAGGACCTAAAAAGTTATCACACCTGTCAATCAACCTGGATATAAAGTATACTGATCAGTTTTGACACAGGAAATACTCTCATACATGATATGTACCAGGATAACACTGACAGTAATTACAATGTAGATACACAAAAGACCAGGTTTAGGAATAACGTACTGGGGTGTGAGGATTGGGACCAGTGGCTCGCCAGGATCAGCAGGTTTCTCCTCTAATCGCATCTGCTGTAAAACACAAAGTAACAAATCAGCATAAGTGATCATAAACTTGAGATATATAGCCATATTATCACATTAATCAACAACATTTAAATCAGCTGCATTTATGTCAAGGAAGTTGGTGACACAGATTCAGTTAAATCTGTCTAAATAACAATGACTTATTGATCTGTCTCAGTCACTTCACCTGCGGTAAGCCCTAACAGCACTGCATGAAAATGGTATTGTAGTTAAATGAAGTTCTTGCTTCACAGTAATTATAAGTATATATAATTGTAACTTTGCTAAACAAACTGTCCCTTCATATGATAAAAAAAAAATACAACATAACAGCATGACAAGAATAGGGGATCACTTTACTTACTTGAGGAGCTTTTAATTTCCTTTTTTTGACATTTTGTTTTCTCAATATATGCTTGTAATTTTCACTCTTTTTGGTCAGGTAGTAGTACTGCACACAGTCGGCCACACTCTGAAAAGAATGAATGACATTTATGACCCATTCTACTACCCTGCCTGGGTTTTCTGAATATTTATTTAATGCTTAAAATGTTGCCTATTCTGGTCCAAATGACAGAACGGGCCTATTGACCTATCCAACACAGCCCATATGCTCTGCCATTTTAACCTGATTATGATAATGAGCCCATGAAAAACGCTCCAACAAAGAAGGCTTTCCCTGCCCATGGTTCCAAGAGCTGTTTAAAAGACAATATTAATGTCATATTAATGACATCATCAGCTGGAACTGCTTTATCTGTTTTCCAGTGACGGATAAATCGCAGTCATTGTGAACAGTCTTGCAACATTTTGGATTATTTGTCTTACACAAATTACGTGCCAGGTAAGACTATTTTTCACTCAGTAGTCAGCGGAAACTGTCCTGAAACCTTTTGCCAAGAACTTTTTATACTGTCACCCAAATTGTGCAAGTCTTGTGCCTGTTGCATGGGTGATTGTTTACTTTGCCAACGGTAACTTGATCTGTTGCTCTCAACAGCTCTGCTTATGATTTTTCACTGAATTAATACGAGAAAAAGGTCACCCAGAGTTAATGGATAGGTCAATTATTTTTTATACTATATCTTGTATCAATTTCATACAATAAATTTTCATTGAAATATGAGGAGACATTTTCATATACTGCACCACCTTGCAATTGATGACCAGATGGAAAATGGCAGTACATCGTGATGATATCAGAGGCATTATTAACTGTATTGGTCAGTAAGGGAAACATATCTACAAGGCATACTTTGTAAAATTATGAAATAAAATTTGGGGGTCAATGTGCTTATTTTTTTAGTATATGAAGTTGAAAAGGGACACTTGTGGTGGATTTTTATATGATATTATAACTACGGGAGAAACAAAAGTTACATATTTTAGAAAACTGACCAATGTATTTTTCATAATATTCTAAATAAACATGCAGAATTAAATATCAATCATATTTAAAGACAAAAACGTGTATGTCAATGGGTTAAATTTTAAAATATTAGGCCAAAATATGAAAATTTTGGACATTATTAGTTTAGAAAATCTCCCAAAGGTGGCGCTGGTGGTTGTGAAACAGGGAGCAAGTCCACACACAAATGGTTTCTGGCGTCAACAATAAATGATCAGCTTTTAAGATGCCCATATAAAAAGAAATATAAATATCAGCACTAAAATACTACGGGTATATACTAATTATCTCTTCAGAATTACATCAGCAGTGTCACTTACAATCATATGGTGATATTTATGCTCTTTTTTTGTCATCTACTTGCAACTGTCAAAACTGACAGTTGACAAGATAGACGTTGGTATATTCCTGCACTTAAGCCTCTTCTGGTGATATTTTGTTTGAAAATCCTATGTAAAAATTTGGTATTATTTAAAAAATAATTAAATAAAGCTGTTACACTGAGCATTCCTACAATTATTATTCTTCCCAGTTACTTTTCTCAAATGATGCCCTGAAGCGATGACGTTTTCATGACAACAAAAGTCACAAATAGCAAAATATGTAGCCTCATGACAATATAATTCCACCAGATATTTTTAAATTGCAGTGTCATCAGTAGGGGGCGCCAGTAAAGTGTCAAGTTCCCCCTTAAGTAAAACCAATATTGTATCAGTCCAGTATCAAAAGTGAAAGAATATCAAAAGCAGATTGTGTCCAAGCTAGTTTAAGGCACTGTATTTATGGTTTCAGTAAAATGGCATGAAAAATAGTAGTACATGTAAGTATTCTTTACAGGCTAAACAAGTACAGACATGTTAATTTAAGTACCTTTCTTTCCAAGAACTGAGCTAT
Source organism: Sipunculus nudus (assembly GCA_026874595.1). NCBI lineage: Eukaryota > Metazoa > Annelida > Sipuncula > Golfingiida > Sipunculidae > Sipunculus > Sipunculus nudus. The sequence continues at coordinate 54,573,957 of CM049312.1, forward strand.
ATAGCAGAAATTCTTTGGGTGCTGTAAGAATTTCTCCCGGAATATTTCTTTTTCCTGTTCTGTCCATACATTGGATGTTTTTTGTTCCAAAAATAGAGCCATTGGGTCTTCTACAAACCCATTACGATTAATAAACTGAACTTTCCGCTGCCTCGCATCTAGGATCATCGGTGGGATAACGGCATATGCTCTCATCTTCTTATCTTCTTCCTGTAACCAAGACCAATTTTTATAAAGTTTTGTGTTTTAGGTTGATTACATATATAAATTGAACACTATATTTGAATTTAAATGTATGGGGTGTGAATAATTTGTTTGTATTCATCTTGCAGCAGCAAATCAAAAGAAAGTGCTGTTGGCTTGTGAACTGCACCATGGGTAGATAAAAAGTCCAAGGCCTGACTAGCTCCTCCAGAAATGAATAAAAGTGGACAGAAATGACTAAATCATAGATCAATAAGACAAGGATTAAGGAGACAGAAAAATACTCAAGGGATAACCACTATTGAATAAAATACTAAAATACTGTTACTATTTTTATGTAAGACCATTCATGAACAAGATGCTACCAACTAGTCTGTAATGATTTCCATTCTAGATCTGCAGTGCAAATTTCTGTACAATGAAAATGAGAAATAGTAAACAATCTTAATAAGTATAAGTAACAATTACTATGTGAATCTTAAACTGATCAGGGCAAAATTAACAAGGGACCTATGGGTCACTACGCTCAGCTGTTATATATGATAAAAAAATATTTTTTAGAAATGAGGCACATGCTGGTTTTGTGTGGTTATAAATATAAGCTGTATTATGAGTTGTATGTATGATTTTGATAGTATCTTTGGAGACAGGGAAGAGGATTGATTTCATTTATTTTATTAACAAATAGAGTGCTATCGTCACACAGATTTTGACTTGGCCATATAACTTATAAGCAGAACATACAATATAAGAGTTTAACTATTTATTAAAAAAATTACAAATATTGTCCCAAATATAATTTTTATTAAAAATAATAAGAGAATCATATGATTTTTTTAAAATGAAATATAACTCATATGATTATTTAAATAATATTAAAGAATATATTCATGAATGCATTCATGAATACATTTTGAAAGTATTTGCACGAGTATTCATATACTTTCAGTTTTACCTGAATTCCCATTCTTTATGCAAGAAATTTTATAATGGAGTACATAATCATATTCGTATTTAAATACAATTACAAAGTATTTGCACCATGTCTGGTATTTATTCAGTTTTCACCAAACAATGATTTTGAGAATCCAGAATATACAAAATTCACACATTTAAATAATGATCATAAGTACCTGGTTTTATGGCTTTTATTTATATTAAAAAATAACTGTAAAAAATTCATTTTTGACTAATTTCACATCAATGTACACACTAGACACAGTAGGAGACACAGTAGGAATCTAGATTAATATTATCAACTGCATCTTTGTCTATCATTAATTTCCTTCATATAATCCCTAATGATTACTAATGAATAATATGATTTACTTCTTTATCATTAAAAATGAACTGAAAAATGCCATAGGTGACTGCATGGTGTTATTTGGAATATGTGACATTCTACCCATCGATACAAGATTCTTATATCATCAGTAACTGCAAGTTAATTTCCTGTTATTATAAACTAACAAATTCCTTTTCTATTTTTTTTAATTTGTTATTAAAAACCAATAAAAATTTATTAATTTATTGTTTATTGTTATGTTGTTGGTTAAAACTACTAGATGAGTTGGGTTGGACACCTGGATCAACTGTGGCTGGCCATAAGCTGCCTGGATTCTCGCCTCAAGCGTGCATAATTTGATGAAAGGTCAACAAGGTCAACATACAGGTGACTCAAGAAGGGCTGGAGAGAGCCAAAGTCTGACAGGGTCTCATAAAAAACATTAATAAAAGCTACAATATTTGGCCAATTTCTTTCAGCTTTCTAAACTAAAAAGCTGAAATCCTTATGTGTGCATGATATGAAAATTATATCAACAGTGCTCTCAGGAAACAAATGTGCCATGGTCACAGTTGGGCAAAATTTAAGGTACTAATTTTATATTTATACTAATAACTTATAAAATTTGAAAAATTCAGAACTAATTTTGGGTATTCAATTGAATCTTGATTAAATAATGTTACATCCCTGACAATAAAATCTCTAGCTTCAGCAATGCCCTTGTTAAGGGAGTAAATATATTTCTTGATTTTTTACAAAGTGCATTATGTTTGGGCCCATAACTTAAAAAAAATACACAATACTGACATCATTCCTGGCATGTGCATAGCGAATGTATAGAAAAATATGTATATTATATATGATCAAAGTCAGATCAGTGGTTTTGATATTAAGCAGTCTTAAAGTGTAACAATGAGTTTTTAATGGAAAAATGAAGTTTTTCATTGATGTCTCGAAGGAATTAAGTCCTAGTGACCAAATTCTTGGCATGGTAGGGGATTTTGGAGAAATCTAACTGTATGCCAAATTTAAGGAACTTAGAGCTGAAGCTTGGGAGCTGAGCTCTAACAAACTGCATAACACTAGCAATATGTGACATGGTGCTTGAAAACTTGAATAAAATCTACAGTTTTTGATCAACTGGTTTCAAATTTTTGGTGTTAACAGTTGAAATGCTAACAAAAACATGCTGTGAAAACTAAATCCACAGCAGTTACAGCAAAAAAAACGTGCCATGGTCAAAGTTGGGCAAAATTTAAGGTACCAAATTTTTATTTTTGCTAATATTTTAAAAAATTTAAAAGATTTTGATCTAATTTTGGGTATACAATTTAATTTTGATTAATAAAAGTAATATTACTGGAAAAAAAGTGTTTAGCTTTAACAAGTTTTGTGTTAAGTGATAAAATTTCTTTCCAGATTATTTACAAAATTCATTATGTTTGGGCCCATAACTTTTTTAAATTATATAATACAGACCTAATTTCTGGCATGTACATAGGAATTATATAGAGGATTATTTATAGGAAATATGAGGAAAAACAGATGAGTGGTTTTGATATTAGGCAGTCCTGAAGTGTGAAAATAGGTTTTTAATAAAAAATTGAGGTTTTTCCTTAATTTCTCAAAGGAATGAAGTCGCAAAGACCCAGTTTTAGGCTTGGTAGGAGATCTTGGGGACATCTAACATTATGCTGAATTTTGGATTCCTAGGTCTTACGGTTTCAAAACGTGCCACATCTACGGACGGACGGACGGACGGACAGACGGACGGACGACGGACAATGGACCACGACTATAGCTCAGATGACTTATAGTCAGCTGAGCTAATAACTGATCTAAGAAATGCTGTTGTACTCACCTCAAGTTCATGTAAGCCATCAGCGATCTGTTCTAGTTCTGCCTCACTTCGTGCATAACCAATACTATTGCGTGACCTGCAGAGCACAGCAGACATGTTTGTATTACCCCATCTGTAATGCTACTTTAAACTCCAGCAGTGCATGAACTGCTCTATATATGACTAACCAACAAATAACTTCCGGTCTTTAAATAAACAGCTATTCAGTATAATTCTGTCATTCTACATGTTTCAGTTATATCCTGATCTACTAATCTGTTTTAGTCTTAATGGTAATTACCTTACAGCTCAGACTTGTTACCTGATGGTCTACTTCCTGTTACAGCTGTGAAGCAAGAATCGTCAATGACACCGTCTGACCACATACCAGCTTCAACAGTACAGAAATATGGATGGAACTGTTACTTACTAATAGTCAGCTAGTTATTTTATCGACCCTTTCAGTGCATTAACTAAGTATTAACATGCAATATTTTCCATATGATAACACTTCTCAGGTGTGTTCCTTGAATTCCTTGATCTAATTAATAAAATATCAAGGTATGCTCACCGAGAAAACCGTTCCCTGTCCTCCCGAGATTTCTTGATTTCTGGAAATATTTTTTCATAAAATTCTCTAGTCTTTCCTTCTTTCAACCTGAAATTGGAAAATTGTTAATTGTATATGAAATCATATCACAGAATAATTCAGCATGAATGAAAATGCTGTAAGGTTTCATTTGACCTAGACTCTACATATAACAATTAACAAAGGGCTATGAATGCAAAGCTCACTCATTCTCAACTCAGAATAAAAAAAATTTTCCACTTGTTTATTAGATTGATTCAGTATACCGACTGAACTTGGAGTGGAAGCCATCAGGCTACATACAGCAGGAAAAGAGCTGCCAAATCTGCCACTTAATATAATTAAGGGGATTTATTTGTGCAGTTGTGTGCAACACTTTAATGGAGCTGTTTTTTTTTATACACAACTCTTGAGTAACAAATATAAGAAGCATGTGTCAATACTATGATAATATCTGCAGTCAGTCATCACTGGGTATGAACTCATCCATGACCAAGACTAACTAACTTCATTTTGGCCCTATTGAATGTTCTATTCCTTTGGGTATTCAAATACTTGCCTGGTCATAAAATAGGCATAATCTTACAAATTATCACCTGAATACAGTTTTCCATGTTCAGGCGCCTGCAAAAGTTCTTACCTTCGTTTGGCACTGTTCTCCGCTCGCTCTACCTTTTTCATCCATGTCTGCATCAGCTGGTCATAGCGTTCAGACAGGTAACGCTCCTGAAACCGAATCAACAACACATTTAACACACTCATTTTGTCCAAGATCCTAAACCCTAACATTTTATCCTTAAACATCATCTGCATGTCCATCTGTCATATCACTACCATCATCATCATAATCATCATCTTCAGAAGAGGATCCTGTTTACAATTTAATGAACATGTTAAAATCACCAATGGAGCACGACAAAAGGACAGACTTATCAATAAACCAATTATAAAACATGTGAACGGCAAACCTACAGATAATCTTATTACCTCTACCATATCTGATGTGCAACAGTACATGCTCGTTTGGGAAAAGAAACAGGGGGGTCCCTAACAGACATATCCCCAAGTCCTTTTGAAGGTGACAATACCATTAGTTGCTGTGGTCACAAAAACAAGGCACGTGTGTATTTCTTCCATTTCAGCAGTAAATTAATTTTCTTTTTATTAAAATGCACCGGCCTTATAAATAACCTGTGATGTATATGAAGCCTGTAGACTGCAGACTATATAACCCCACCAACAAGGCTCTCAGACAGCCTGTCATGGCCAATCCTAAAACAGAATTAAACTCCAATATCTAACTGTCTCCTGGGTTCTTTTATTGTCCATGAGGAAATTTAAATTAACAGGGTTTCAACTAAGTAGGGCTGACTGTGCATGAGGTTGGTAGGTTTCTTTGGACCAGGTTATTTTTACTTTTACCACATTTTGTTATGTAAGAACAGTGCAGGGACCCCCAAGGTGTTTTAACACATTTTATCAAGGAAGCACATGAATTAAACTAGATCTAAATTATGACTATCAGCACAACCACATAATGACAGCTATTTTACATAACCAATGCAGATATTATTTATTATTATTAATAAATAATTCATCCAAGACATATTACTGAAGTCACTGATATCTGGTAAATTAAATGAAAATGATTATGATTAAACTACAATAAACAGAGTATTAAACTACTATGTGACCAAGCACTGATGCTCTGAACTAATGAAAAACAAATACATTAAAGTTTAACAGAGAAGGCCAACATTCTGGTTTTAAAACTAGCCATTGTAATGAGTGACAACCTGGAGAAGATACTAATCATGCAGGAGTAATCGCCTGAACTAGTTACTGGTCTTGCGTCTTTTAGTGAGTGACCACCCCAAAGAAAACTGTATGATATCATAGTGTCATGCTTCTTTATACAAAGTTAATACATTTCTTGTTTAAAAGATTACTACTTTAAATTCACCTTTTCTGTTTATTTTAAGTAATTTATTTACAATCTCAAAAGGAAGATCAAACATGACCTTTAGCAAGACTGACCATCAAAACTTGAACTTGATGTCATTGTTTTCCTATTCTCTTCCCTAACAGCAGGTGTCACCACCAGTTTGTGCCTAAATGATCTATTTTTGCACTGGTAATATTTAAACTTATTAATAATAATTTATTATAATTGTTAAATATTTTGCCTAGTTTATGAATTAGAAGAAATTTTAAGTTTTGGTCAGACAATTTTGAATGATGACTCATTCATTTATAATTAGCTTACAGGATAAACAAGTGAAACAAATATCCCATAAATTATAGCTTATGCCAGAAATGAGAGATGGAAGTGAACGATACACATTTTTCACCACTTGAATAGATGCTAATTAAATACCGTTCTAAAATTTGAAATTAAAATGAAGGCTGCACAGCTTTACATTTATAATTTCATGCCAAAGTATATTTCGAATAAACTATGAAAGCAAAGAGACAATTTTAGTTTTAAATTACAAATAGTGGATGGGTTCACTACCTTATTTCTTTAAGGTTTCAAATGGCAGATGAATACTCAGCAGTCTTATTTTCTTTGATATACCATTATTACATACTCCAAGATTAAATTAGATAAACCGTAGACCATATCTGATGGGCCAATCTTAAATCCTTCAAAATTTCTAAGAAGAGAAAAGAAGATCTAGGGACCCAGTAGGTGCCAGGACATAGAATTTAACATGACATTCAGGGGTCATACGGACACCATACATTTGGATGTCATGCTGACACGAGTTCAAGGTAGTGAAAATGAGGGCTTGAGTATTCTTTAGATATTACATATGCAAAAAACGCTGACATGTCTTACCCTGATGCGTTTGGCATGATGTCTCTTCTTGAAATAGAGCAGTAACCCCTTCTTGAATATCTGGTATCTGTAACAAGAAGATAACACATCCACTCAGTGGCAATACACTAGACTCAAGATTTCCTGAGTAAACAATACAGAGCATCAATTACAAAATGTTTTGAACTGAATCTCTTGGGTTCCATGATCTTTCTGTGTGTTAAAACATGCATATGGCTAGTTGGTTTCTGTGATCCCTATTCATAAATTTTCACTGAGCCAACTTGTTTTCATTGGTCTCTATTCATATTTTTGCTGAGCCAGCTGGTTTCTATGGTCCCTATTTATATTTTCACTGAGCCAGCTGGTTTCCATGGTCCCTATTCATATTTTCACTGAACCAGCTGGTTTCCGTGGTCCCCATTCATATTTCACTGAGAAGCTTGTTTCCATGGTCTGTATTCATATTTTCACCAAGCCAGCTGGTTTCCATGGTCCCTATTCATATTTTCACTGAGCCAGCTGGTTTCCATGGTCCCTATTCATATTTTCATCGAGTCAGCTGATTTCCATGGCCTGTTTTCATTTTTCCACTGAACCAGCTTTTTTCCAGGGTCGCTATTCTCATTTTCACTGAGCCAGCTGGTTTCATGGTCCCTTTTCATATTTTCAGTGAGCTCAATGGTTTACATGATCTGTATTCATATTTTCACTAAACCAAATTGTTTCCATGGTCTGTATTCATTTTTTCATTGAGCCAGCTGATTTCCATGGTCCCTATTCATATTTTACACTTAGCCAGTTTGTCTTTATGATCCCTATTCACATTTTCACTGAGCCAGCTGGTATCCATAGTCTTGTATTTATATTTACACTGAACCAGCTGGTTTTTGTGGTCTGTATTATTTTTTTTCACTGAGCAAGCTGGTTTCTATGGTCTGTTTTAATTTTTTCACTGAGCCAGCTTGATTTCATGGTCCCTTTTCATATTTTCACTGAGCTAAATGGTTTCCATGGTCTGTATAATTTTTTCACTGAGCCAGCAGCTTTCTATGGTCTGTATAATTTTTTCACTGAGCCAGCTGATTTCCATGGTCCCTATTAATTTTTTTCACTGAGCCAGCTGGTTTCCAAGGTCCCTATTTATATTTTCACTGAACCAGCAGCTTTCTATGGTCTGTATTAATTTTTCACTGAGCAAGCTGGTTTTCATGGTCTGTATTCATCCTTTTTTACTAAGCCGACTGTTTCCATGGGCATTATTCATAATTCCACTGAGCCAACTGGGACCCACAGTTCTTTGTATTTCAACAGTGTAAGCTGAGTTACTTGCCTTCTGCATAATTCAAATCAGAAAGTAGGGTTCCAAGGTTTTTTTGTATGGTTTAACTGAGCCAGCTGGGTTGAAGTTTTAATATGAATAACTTTTACAGAATTAACTGGTTCCATAGTGCTTTTGCATATTTTTATTTACAAGCATTCAGCTTCATGGTTATTCAACAATCTACATATTTGTTAAACCATTTTGGTTCCATGGTCTTATGAATTCTGCTTGACCCTGCTGGGTTTCACAGTTGATGTGTCATCATGAAACAAGCCGATCGCCATAATCAGTGTATTTATTTTCATTTTACCACTGGATATATCAATCACAAATATGAAAAAGTGATGCTGTTGTGGAAATGGTTAGATCCAGAGTGCAGATGTGACACTAAGAAAGACTATTTGTATTAAATTTTCATCTGTGTATGACAGCAATGTGGCCACTCCTGAATTTATGTTCAGCATGACTCATTAAGTAAGCTGGGCGTATTCTCTTGCTTTTTTTACTCATAAAGAATGAAGCCACACAATATGACAGAGTAGAATTAAATACCTGTGCCTATTATTATGATTCCCAGATGTTTTTAGAGCACCTGAATTATGCTACCTGATGATGGTTTTTAGAATACTTGAATACAGGATTACAACTTGGCTCAAGGACAGGGGAACAAATGTCACACACTGTTCCAGGTATGGAAGGTATGACGAAAAAAACATCCTTTAGGCCAACATGGGCATTATTAAAAATATATAACAATTGTCAAGCTCCTGTCATGTAATTCAAATTTAATAATAAAAACTAAAACACTGTAATCATACGCAGTTACCGAGAGGTCCATTTCAGATGAAGGTGGGGGTTGCAGGATGATTAATCATCCTCAATGCAACCGGAGAGGTCTGCCAGCAACGTAAATGGCCCTGTATTACCTTGCATAAAAAAAAATGTCACTGCACTTTACCTTTTAATACATGTTTTGTCATGAATCATGACTTCAAGAGAATCTAAGTAAGTTCCTGTTTGTCCACCTGATAAGCCAGGTGGATGCAGACCTATCCGCCCACATTAATTCCAAGCAAACCAAATCTCTACAAATTAAAATGGTTTTCCGCTAGTTCATGTCTAATGAGCAACTGGAGGTTTGTTATTCATTCCTGCTTAGCAACATATGTGGCTTGGCCTCAAGCTGTTTTTCCTGTGTCTTCCCAGAATGCACCTGGTTAATAGATCACACTGCTTGGTATCAGGTAGCTCTGATTACAATTAAGTTCACTGTTCTGGCTGATTAATTTTCCTTCTGCACGGCATGTCATCATCATGACCAATGAGATGTTCAAGTCTCATGTTTTTTTCCTCCTGTTGGCTCATGTATCCATTGAGTTACAGACTGCTTGGTCACATGACTAAGCAGGCGGACCATGGTTTCATTTATATATTTTACATACCTATCACATATTACATCACCTGCCACTATAAAACTGACTGACGCCAAGTAAAAAAAAAATATGTACTGGATGACCAATGCCTTTTGTTAATATTGCTGTAGCCATGGAAACCAACTGCCAATGTCACTAAAGAGCCTGCAGCCATACATGTTGTACAGAAATGTGATCTTAAATATTGTTTCTATTTTTCATCATCCTGTTTAAAATCTTAATTGGGAATAATCAATAATGACAGTAATATCACTCTTCACTACATAATATTATAGCTGTACATGTTACAACTCATGTCTCACAGCTTTTGCTGTCCCAGTTAAACATGGCATATTTTTCAATGTTACACTTTTTCTTTTCTTAATGGAGTTTATACTGTGGTTGCTTTTATATTGGCGGGGCTTGATTTTTGCATGTTTTTTTATATTTCCTAAAGTTTCACAGGGTTCCTTTTTCATGCTCTTTCATTAGTTTAATAGTATATTTTATTTATCAAATATGAAAATATTAACTGTAGTGACCTAATTATTTCATAAACTGTGATTTCACTATTATCTAGGCCTACCATTATTCTGTCGGGATATAGCAAGTAACTGTCATGGACAGCTGAGCCAACCCGTGCAGGAAGCATTGACCCCATCTGTTGATGTACTGATCTTAGTGAATGAAAAATAATATGTTCCAAATGCAAATGACCTAAGACAGCAAATGATCTTAACTGAATTTGTATAAACAAATCATGCTGTTCACTCACACAGACACAAACACAGACTGATATCCTGCAGATGATAAATATATGTGTGTAGGTTTAAGTTATTTGCTATTGGTAAAACACCCACGATTACAAAAAAAGTGTTTTACTTAAAGACATTTCAAACAGATGCACCTAGCAGTCTCTGACAGATCTCAATCACACACTTAACACTTATATTCAAAATATAACAAACAATAAAATGTACTTCAACAGTTAACATGGACCCACTCTAATCATACTAACAATATGTACATGCACTTACTTTCTCTTGTTTTCATGGTACACCACAGTATCAGATGGCTGGTTGTACAGAGGCTGAAATAAAGTATTATTAGGGATAAGCACTATTATATCTAATAACAGTATGCCAAATTTTGGATTTGTATGTCTAACAGTTTCAAAACGTGCCAGTCTAACGGACAGACAGAGGGACCGACATTGGACCACAACTATAGCTCAGATGACTTATAGTCAGCTGAGCTAAAAAGTATTTAAATATTCAGATTATGTAATGTATTAAAATTGCTTGACATAAATGTTGGTTTACACTGAAACTTTAAATGCAATGTAAATAGACCATAGTTTGTGTGACATAAAAATGGCCCACAGTGCATAAATGCAAGATACTTAGCCAACAGACATATTATGCATAAAATAAATTATGTAGAAAGATTGTGTAACATATATAATTGTTAATAATTTATTTACCTAAAGAGAGATTATATAAGAAATATATGGTACAGACAGATATGTAAAACATAATTAGTCAGTTGTTGAATAACATCCAGTTAAATCATGTCTTCCATAAATAAGCCTGGAGACATATAATAAATATTATAAATTATAAATTAACTCATTGGTAATATATGTAAATACCAAAAGGAAGATATTTGAGTCAGTGCTCTTACTCTCAAAAACAATAATTACCAAGAAGACCAGTCACTATTTAACTAGACAACATTAAGCTAAAAAAATTTTTATTTTATATCAGTATACAGACAGATAACATGTGACATCTCACATATTAAGTGTTTATATACACCAAAGGTCACTTGGGATAAAGGGACTCTGTTCCTAACATAAGAAATAACTTCTATGACCTGTCAGTAATTGAAACAAAAAATCATTTTGAAACTGTAATGGATAATTTTAAGTCTTATTTAAGATATACATGAAAGATAAACACATTGCAAAATAATGTGGGGAAAATATTAACTTTTACTTTCAGGTAACTGACCAAAGAGAGTATCAAGAACTGTTTTTCCATACAGATCATCTTAATACAACTGACGCTATAAAGCACTGTCACTCACCAAGTCAACTGGTGGACCAAGTTTGGCAAGCATGGCACTGGCTGTCTCCGCTCTCTTCTAAAACAGAATATCACATTGTCATACTGATAAGAGCTTGTCAAGGTCATACACCATATCAGAGCCTTACACCATTCATACCACACAAAACCATCACACATCATCTCATTATGATGGAGTGAGGCAGACCTGACAATGTGACGGCTACTGTTTATCATAACATAAGCATCCCCTATTCAAAACAAGCTAACAGGAGATTTATTTCAATATTTGTGACTTTGCTTTGATAGGACCTACTTTGCGACACTGCATCAAATAATTTATTTTTAAATTAATTTGTTTCTATTCGACTGTATTACTGAGTGCTGTTGAATAAAGTATGAATCCCAAAAGATGGCACACCTGAGAAAAATGATGATAATATGACAACAATTTAAAAGGTACATATATATGGCCAGCATGATACGCCACCTGGTGGTGTTTTGTAATGGGTGCATGCGTACCCTGTTCTCTGCGTAGATAATCTGCGGGATACTCTGGTGCTTGGTTTCAGAGGCTGGAGGTTCGGGTGTGGCAGCTTTCTCTTCTGGGGGCTTTAAAGCCTGGTCTTCAAGTTGTTGCTGAAACAACAGGACATGGTGTATAAATATATGTCAGATTTAAACTACAGTTAATAAAATCTCAGTTTGATTTAATATGGAGACCCTAACTCTCTCGTATCTAGTACTTTGCTGGTACATATCAGCTGAAAAAGAAAGTATTCATCATGTTGCAACTTTGAATGAAGAAAAAATATGGATAGGGATGGTAAACCATCTACAGAAAATGGATAACATTTAACATTGAAATATTGGTTATATATGGCAGTATTTATGGTTCAAGAACAAATGACTTTTCTTGTCAAAATTTTGTTTGTTATATTCATCAAGTGACCTATGGGTCATGACGCTCAGCTGCCAAGCATGACCTGCGACATCATGGGCTGAGATTCACAACTTCCAGTCAAATTTTGAAGAACCAATTTGCCAATTTGTTGAAATTTTCTAGGACAACAGAAATATATATCACCTATGTCTGGTTAAAACACAGTGAATTGATGGTCTGAGGAAAATGTATGATTATTAAGGTATCCAGAACTATTCCCATAGCTTACTTGATACCTGTCAGTCTCAAAAGGAACACCACAAAGGGCAAAATAAGATCAAAATATATAGCAAAAAATCAAGGAAATCCATGCAAGAATTATTGAGAAACAGGTGCTTCTGTACGCATTTTTATTCAATACAAGCCAACTGTACTGTACTTTCATATATGATGATAATATTTATTAAGAAATAATTGACCCAATCCCTTACAAGATTACATTAATATACGTCCGACTGCCTTCACTTTAACAGTCCTTGAGATAATATGATCAAAAGGAATTTAAAGATGGTTGCCTGGTGGCCATTTTGGACTTCTGACAGGTCTGAAATCAGACAACAACCTTTCTCTAAATCGGACCAAAAATTGAAGGAAAATTACTGAAACTGCACTGAAAAAAGGATTTCTAAGGTGGCTAACTGGCAGACATAATGGATTTCTGACAAGTCTGACATTTAATATCACACATCCTCAAATAAGAGACCAAACTTGGGGCAAATTCTCCAAATGATGTTACAGTGATGAATGTCCAAAACAATTCAAAAGGCATGTTCAGGCGCTCATATCAGATTTATAGATATGCAAATGTAAAAGTGTAGGTCCAATATTTTTTTTATCACTCTGCTTTTCAATGGGGTCAGCAGGGTTGGTAAACTGCAAAACCTGAAAGAAAAGAAATGCAGAAAGCATGACTAAGAGTCTTGTAATAAAATAAAGCCATCCTAAATTAAGTACACATCCACATATTATGAGAACAAACACTTGCTTTTATATGTGGTGATTTATATAAAAATATTCAGATATCTAGGAAACTAAGTTTATTGCTATGATTCCATAAAATAAACTGCAAAATGTTCCCATCATCTCATAAATCAGTAGCTTAAAATTAATACTATACTCTCATAGTGTTAATTCCTGGCTGAAGTATTCAAACAACAGTGTTTTGTTATGCAGTAACGAGGTACTTATCACTCAGCCTTATCACTTAATAGCCTGATACAAAAGGGAGTCATATGTCACCAGTGTCACTCACAATTACAGCCACACGGTGAGATGTACCAGCTGGAGTGCCAGCTTATATATACAAGAAAAACAGAGATGGTCTACAAAATAAGTTGACCTGACCTATGACCTTGGCCTTTTGCCCACATATCAACTGGATTCTTTCTAAATGATGGGTAACTACTAACCAATTACATCTGGCTGGGTGTAATTACTTGGCAACCAATGAGTGAATAACTTAGACCTGCAACCTTTAACCTCCTGACCAGCTGATCTCAAAATCAATTTGTTATTTCTTCATGCAAAAAGACCCATAAATATGAAGTTTGAATCACATTGAGTGATGCATAGATGTGGCATATGTGAAAGACTGAAGGTTTGGGTTGAACAGTTTCACTTGAAATATGTTCACAAGCATTTAAAACAATATTGTGACCTTGACCTTTGACCTTTTGAACTCAACATCAATAGGCTTCTTTCCCTATTGGTAGGTAAGCCATGTATGACAGATGGAAAGTATAGATTGAAAAGTTTGCCTGAAAATGACTCCACCCAAGAAGAGGGTGCTGTGAACTTGACCTTTGACCTCAAAATCAACAGGTCTTTTCCCCTGTTGGCAAAGAAGCAATATCAGTGCTGAAAGGTTTGGAATGAAAGGTCTAGCTTGAAATGTGTCCATAACCTTTTCAAAGAAGTGGATCCTGTGACCCTGACCTTTGACCTTGTGACCTCAACATCTATAGGATTCTTCTCCCACTTAGTAGGTGAGCTATATGTGAAAGATCAAAGAATTGGGATGAAAGGTTTGGCTTAAAATGCATCCACAGGCTTTTCAAAGAAGTTGGTTTTGTGACCTTGACCTTTGACCTCAAAATAATTATGATTCTTCCCCTGTTGGTAGGTGAGCTGTAGGTGAAAGATGTAAGGTTTGGGATGAAAATTTTGGCTAAAAGAATTATTTCTGGGGGGTGCAAACACACCCCATAACTTTGAGAATATAGGTCGCAGTGACCTAATTTCAGGTTTGCAAGGAGATCTTTTTAGAACCTCTAAGACTGCATAGGGTTCATGGCCCTAACCCTTACGGTTATGATTTGTGCCCTGCTAACGGACGGCCGGACGGACAGACGGAAGGACAAAGACCCATCGCTATAGCCCAGCATGACTGAAAGTCAGCTGAGCTAAAAAGGAGAGGATGTGGACAACATCTGTATAAATTACAAATTTTTTAAAAATAATAAGTAATTCATGTAAAATTCTACGTTGTGTTTAGAATGTGTTTTTCATTCCTAATTATTCGCAAGCACAAAGTTCTGGTTGTGTCACTAATTTTAATGAAGCAGGCCAACTATTTATTTTTTTCCATTTTAAAAATGTGGTGTTGAATACATATTGATGGGTTAAATATTCAGTTAAGGACCTGCACAAGGACATCTTTTGTTTTAGCAAGGTCCAGCAATGTACAGATGACACAGTTACGGGACCTTGCAGTGTTTTTGGTGGCCATCACAAAGGTCTGACATCAAACATGTTACAGGCCTGGTAATTTTAATGAGACTGCCATGCTGAAATAAATAACTCATCATGCCATCAACCTCATTACAACGAGGCAATTAATTTGTGCAGGGGTGTGCATGGCTATAACAAATAGGTCTGTTTTTTAACAGTTTTATTTCTGTGGTTTCTTCACAATAACATCTCATATTTAAAGATAAGGTTTACCAATTACTGGCTGTAAGCCAGTCACAGTAATAAAGGTGACACATGCATCATCAACATGTCCTTGACATTCCAGAGATAACAACTAAATACAACTCATCTCATCATAAAATGGAATTTGCATTAAATCTGCATTGCATTTGCAGCATTACTTTATGAGAATCAGATGCTTACAGCAAGTGACAAAACTGATCCATCCTCATTACAGGAGGGTTGGCCAGGCATAAGAATATATTAAGTGGTTTTTATGGGATCAGTGTTACTGGATCCATAACTCAATCAGTCAATGACATGGACACTGTACTGAAAGCTGATACAACAAAAAAATCAGGACCTCCTTGACAAAACTCTAGACTTTTATTTCAACAAGGTATGCCATGTACTTAATTACTCTGAGATGACCTTTTTTTCCTTGACAAATAGACTGCTCCATTTATTAATTTTGTTAAGACTTTGCAAATATCATATTCGGTAAAAGTTTTAAAGATGAAATTACTCCATAACAAAGTAGAACACTGCTGCAATGTGTCACAAGACTCCATATTCAGGTGTCCTCAAAAAGAATACACAAAAATTACAAGTTCCCAAAATTTACTATACTCAAAATGAACTATACAGAAACATTTATGATGTGAGAGAAAATTACTATATTTGTTAAACCTGCAGACAGAAGATAACTAAAACTATTGTATTAAAAATGCCTGAGCCAGAACAATCGAGAAGTTGCCAGAAAACTACATTATATAGAATGCCTGGAGCCAGAACAATCGAGAAGTTGCAAGAAAACTACAATATACTGAATGCATGGAGCCAGAACAATTCAGAAGATGCCAGTTAATTACTATATTCATAATGCCATGAAAAATTAAGATAGTTTCAACTAAATATTTTTTTATTATTGTTTTTTGAGCATAACAATATCAGAGATACCAAAGAATTCTCCAAATATACATGCTTAATTTTCTGGACAGAAGAGAAACAAACCTGTAACTAAATAATTCAAAAATCTTCCACTGTAGCTGAAGATTTCTTTAGGGCCACAAATGGCAAATAATTAATTTAAAAAAACTGACCAAATGTGTCTTCTTTTTTAAAACAAAACATTCCTTTAAATTTTAAGACATCTTTTTTTTATGCATTTAAATTCATTCCTCTGCATGTCAGACCAAAACCAGATATCCTTCACAAAGAGCTTTTCTAAAATCTGAGAGCCACTTCAGTTGACCATGCAGTGGCGCTGGTGTTGTTTACTGACGTAACAGGGCTGTGGCGTGATAGATTAGTGGGTACTCTGGGAACTGTAGTAAACATTTGATATGACTGGTTTACCACCTGGCCCATGAGGAATCCTATACATCAGACCCGCCTACTCATTCCCCAAGTCTTCTTTTGTTTGTGTTTTTTTTCTGCCCGCCTGAGTCTGGAATGGCATGTGTGATGGCCTACTAGGAAACGTGA
Source organism: Sipunculus nudus (assembly GCA_026874595.1). Taxonomy (NCBI): domain Eukaryota; kingdom Metazoa; phylum Annelida; class Sipuncula; order Golfingiida; family Sipunculidae; genus Sipunculus; species Sipunculus nudus. The sequence goes on from CM049312.1 coordinate 54,590,839, forward strand.
GGGCTTGGCTCTGTTCCAACGTGATCTCATGATCTCGCCTGGTATTATTACTGTATTATTTTTTTGGTATTGAAAGGGAAGGGGGTAGGGTTGGACACCTGTTGTGTTTGCCAAGGAAAACCTTCACAGGGTGATGTGTCTGGTAAAATTAGTACAAGCATGTGTGTCAGTTTCCACAAACCCATAGGCACATCTGGCAGCTGTAAACAAACTCCCGAGGTCAGGAAACTCCAGGATATTTGGCAACAGGAGCGTACATCTTAGTACCAGTGTCTTGTTTTTTTTTTAAATCAAACATACATAATTGTTGTATTGTGTTGGTGTTCCCTTTTGGAATGGTTCTTAGTACTTACGCTTGAGGAAACAGTATTTCTTAATTAAAGAACAAAGGTCAATACAATGTTCTTAAGTGAAGAATCAGACTAAGACAAATTTATACTTCCTCGTTGTACTCCTCAATGTGGAATTTGGAACAGGAAAGGAAATTCATGATTTTTACTTTAGCAATCTTCATACTCATACATAAATTAGACCCCAGAAAACACAGAATTGACAAAATACAGAAAGTGCAAAGTTCACAAAATACAGAGAACACAAAACTGCCAAAGTACAGACAGCAAGACAGCTTGCATGAAAATCTAGTACCAATGCAGTAAATAATGTTCCTGATAACCACCTGGCAGTATCCTTAGACAACCTTAGTTTTTACGATACAGATATAGGCCATCCTCATTCTATTATATGAACTTGCTCTAGTTGAGCTGCCAAGTCAAAGACATCCCACGGTATAATGCACCTGGTCACCCTATGATATAAAGATAAACATATTTGGAAATCCCAAACCTTTGCCCCCCCCCCCCCTCCTTCCCAGGGAAGATATTTATGACAGCAGTAAAATAAAACTGCGACCCCTGTGACTTGGAGTAAAGTGTACTCGAGATATTCACTGCTGTCCAATAAATAAAAGATCCCAATAAATAATGATGGGAACCTTGCAAAAAAACAAAAACTGCTCCTACACAATACAAATAAAAGCCCACTTAGTGGTTTCCTGTTGGGACTCTTTATGCATTCCAGCCAGTCATACCCAATAAACTCATATTTATCTTGACTGATAACACAAAGCTGGTGCCAAACATTCACACAAAGTTTCTGCCAAACATTAACTATCTAAATACAAGCCAATGTTATTTTGTTCAACAGCACATGTAACCATGTAGTACACCAACATATGAAGACTAAATCAATCAAAATATACATGGTCATCTTCATGTCACCATAAAAACAGAAGTTGGGAAAGATCATTTGGCACAGCATCCAGGAGCGAATCCAGGATTTAGGAAAAGGGGGGTCCAACCCAGTAGGACTAATGAAAACCCTGAAAAAAAGGTCCCCAGGTCTTGAAAAGGAGGGGGGGGGGGGGGGGTCCAGGCCGCAGGCCGTATAATTTTGTCCAAAGCCCATGAAAAAACGTTGCTCCTGATGAAAAAGGGGGGGGGGTCCGGACCCCCCACCCCCCCTTGGATCCGCTTCCGGCATCCACATCCATTTCATCGCTTCCTCTATTTTACAAATTGCACCACATATCAACCATCCACCTCTTCAACCTTTCTGTGACCAACTGTGAATGTGACGCAATTGACCCAACCCCCACAGCCTTTCTGCACCACCCCTTTGACCTAATTATTTAAATGAGCTGAAAAACAAGGGACCCATGGGTCACGGCGCTCAGCTTAAGTTTGAAATTTTTGCAAATGCAAAATATTCTATTTCAATGTTTTTCATTTATATAAGCATATGAGAAGCTAAGAGGAAAGAGGCCCTCCTACTTGGTTATAGTAAATTTCTAAATATATGATTGCAAACTAATACTCTGACAAGACTGTCATGAAGAAAAACAGTAAAAGTTTTGAGATACTGTGATGCATATGAAAAATTTACAGATGGACAGGCCTCTCGAAGGAATTAAGTCCTAGTGACCAAATTCTTGGCATGATAGGGGATTTTGGAGACATCTAACTGTATGCCAAATTTAAGGAACTTAGAGCTGAAGCTCGGGAGCTGAGCTCTAGCAAACTGCATAACACTAGCTTGATGTAAACAATATGTGACATGGTGCTTGAAAACTTGAATAAAATCTTCAGTTTTTGATCAACTGGTTTCAAATTTTTGGTGTTAACAGTTGAAATGCTAATAAAAACATGCTTTGAAAATTAAATCCACAGCAGTTACAGGAAAAAAAGTGCCATGGTCAAAGTTGGGCAAAAATTTAAGGCACCAATTTTTTATTTTTGCTAATATTTTAAAAAATTTAAAAGATTTTGATCTAATTTTGGGTATACAATTTAATTTTGATAAATAAAAGTAATATTACTGGGAAATTAACAAGTTTTGTGTTAAGTGATCAAATTTCTTTCCTGATTATTTACAAAATGCATTATGTTTGGGCCCATAACTTTTTTAAATTATATAATACAGACCTAATTTCTGGCATGTACATAGGAACTATATAGAGGATTATTTATGGTAAAAATGAGGAAAAACAGATGAGTGGTTTTAATATTAGGCAGTCCTGAAGTGTGAAAATAGGTTTTTTTAATAAAAAATTGAGGTTTTTCCGTAATTTCTCAAAGGAACAAAGTCGCAAAGACCCAGTTTTCGGCTTGGTAGGAGATCTTGGGGACATCTAACATTATGCCAAATTTTGGATTCCTAGGTCTTACGGTTTCAAAACGTGCCACATCTACAGACGAACGGACAGACGGACAGACGACGGACAATGAACCACCACTATAGCTCAGATGACTTATAGTCAGCTGAGCTAAAAATGCTCCTACACAGGTTTTCCATGTTTATGGTGTCAAGAGCTGCTTACAAGACAATAGTGATGTCTTAAATGTTTGTTCACATATGACTTCGCATAGATTTTCGTCATCAGCTGGAATGGCACTATTAACATCTCCATTCTCTAGGGATGAATTTATCTCTATCAATGCGAAGTGTTTAATCATATTCTGGATTCATTTGGTCTCATACAAATTTAGTGCAATGTATGATATTATTTTCATTCAAGCAGTTGATGGAATAGCTCCTGCAATCTTTGGGTGAGAACTTTTTACACTGTCTTTGTATAAAAAACAAGACCTATACAGGCCTAATGCAAACCTGTGTATTGGGATATAAATCAGGTATAATACTTCCACAATAACATTCTTGACAATTATTAGAAAAGTACTTGATTGATTTTAAGAACCTGTTACATGCACATGTACAATGCAATTACTAAACATTTTAAACTAAAGTACAAGCACCAATTACACAACCATCACTCCTGAAATACTAGCATGGATGTACACAACACACAATTATTGTAGGTGGCGCCACCTTTCTTGTGTACCAGAAAGTCATCAAAGATGTATGGACATGTAAAATTTCAGGCAGATACTTCAACCCACTCTTGAGCAATGTGGACAGATGCATGAAACAATTTGAGGTGGCGCCACAAGACTTGTATACAACAAAACTTTAAATTATTAAGGGTGGCACCATTTGTCTTGCATACAACAAAGCTATCCAAGATGTATACATATGCCCAATTTCAGGCTGATATATCAAACACCTCCAGAAAAAAGCATGGACATACACTGTGCAAAAATTACTGTAGGTGGTAACACCAGTCTTGTGTACAAGAAAGCCATCAAAGATGCAAGGACAAGTCACAGACAACTTGTAGGTGGAAAGATGGAGTCACTTGCTAAATATAATTCTCTTCGGAGAGAAAATGCAACAAAGTCATCTTTAACTAGAGAACATCTGACACTTCACTGATATCATCTTGTCAACTTCTCAATGCTGCTGGAGACCAAATTGAGTTAGAACCAGTGCTTGGTCACATATCTAAACTTGAAAAAGATTGCAGACCAACAGAAGACTATCTGGGACTGATTGTAATACAATCCTGGTGCCATCACCACAGTTTTACCAACAGTACAGAGGCTGTATGCCTATACACTGAATACAATACAGTCCTATAGCAGCTTTTCATCCAAGGTTACATAACTACAAGAATTGGTCTTACCCACAACGCATATTGAACTACCTACCTGCTTTTTCCTAAGCTTGGCTATTTGTGAGTCCACTTTAGCTATTTCATGGTCAACTTTCTTGATCTGCTGCAGGATGTCGTCTTTTGAGGCTCTGGATGCTGTATCCTGCTTGGTGTCTTCTCCCGGCAGTGTTGGTGAAATGGCCTCCACTTGTGGTGTGTATGCTGGCTCCTGAAAAGTCATACACACTCTCAATATATTTCTCCTAAGTTTTAATCCATATGATTGAAGGACCCTCATTATGAGGGATTTTATCATTATTAATGCTCATACTGATGGACTTTATTACAACTAACACCCATACTAAAAGACTTTATCACAATAAACACCAATATTAAAGGGCTTTATCAAAACAAACATCCCTACATAAGGACATCATTATATATTACAACAAAAACCCATACTAAAGGACTCACTCACAACAAACAAACTTAAGGACTATCACAACAAACACTCACACTGATTGACTTTATCACAACAAACACTCATACTGAGGGACTTTATCACAACAAACAATCATACTGATGAACTCTATCAAAATCAACACTCACACTGATGGGCTTTATCATAACAAACATTCATACTGATTGACTTTATCACAACAAACATCATACTGATGAACTTTATCAAAATCAACACTCACACTGATGGACTTTATCACAACAAACACTCATACTGATGGACTTTATCACAACAAACACTCACACTGATGGACTTTATCATAACAAACATTCATACTGATGGACTTTATCACAACAAACACTCATACTGATGGACTTTGTCATAATAAATACTTAATCTCAATAATGTTCACACAAATTTTCCAAATACTAAAACTGAACCCATAAATACATTTTTTCAGTACCTGATGGGCCATATGAACATGAGTATAAAATAAGCAAATTATAATATGTTAATGCTAAATAAAAAGAATAGAGAAAGTTATTATGTTGTAATCCGCATCATGTGTATGTATAAAGTGTATATGTGTGTTTGCATAGTGCAAAAAACATGATGTCAATGACACCAACTGATAAATAATGACAGTTAAGATTAAAAATTTGAAAAGTGGCCCGTTCTTTTTAATGTAACTTCAACAAATTATGATATACTCACAATTACTGACGTCATTATTAAATAGAAGGTTTTTATATAAACACTGAACACCATTTTATCTGTGAGGAAATGTTGGTTCACCCAATTGAAATAAGGACTGACAGTTGACCCAAAGATACCATAGTTTTACAGGATTTTTTTAAGGTAAATACCTTTTAATTCTGTAGCTGGGAAATTGTAACTGTACAAATATGCAAAAACAGGAGCAAGTTACTTTCAGAAACAAAATTGTTTGGCTAATAAATGTAAACTGATAATTTGGCTGTTAAGTTCTGATTAAAATATATAAGAACATTTTCTTTCCTTATGACCACAAAAAAATTCTATAATTAATGGAACATATAATTTCTACTTTAAAATTCACAAAAATTAATATCTCATCAGTGTTTTAGGTATGTCACTTGTAATAATAATGAAACGTAATAAATCAATAAAATAAAAAATAAATAGATAAATAAACTGACTTTTTTTTAAAACCACATTACTACTACAAGCTTGGCTGAAACGAAAACACCTTGCAATCTATCAATTAGCAGACACAGAGGGCTTCAGTGTGAAGTGGTGGATGGCAGTGATACTGTGACATGTGTTCCGCAGTCACATGGCGTGTTCTGGCAGAGATGGCGAAGATAATACCTCCTGAATAATCTGATTCATCCTTGACCTTTCAAACCACTGCAGGGGAGAAAAAAACAAACAAAAAACGCTGCTCCACTTTCAGGTTTTCTTGTGCAATGCAATTAAAATAATAAATTGCACATCCTGAGTGGCTGAATAAGGCCCACCAAAATCAGCACCAACATTTCCTGCTGATAATGTTCTTCCTGCCCCTCCGGCTATAGAAAAAGCACAAATCAATACCAGCAGACGCTGGCAATCTCGCTGTTACCTGTCAAGCAATCTTCTACGTACTCTATGCCACTGGAAATTTGAAAGGCTGCCTCATTTTGTCTCAGCTAAATTTAGCTGTCATGTGGCACAACACGGGCTGAAAGAAACCTCCGTTTCTGTCTGTGTAGGCTCTATATGGCAGATATTGATTTAAATATGAAACATAAAATGAAATAATCATCTTCCCTACCAATCTGATTAAATCCTATTAAACTGGTACCGTAAAATCTCCACTTAAAACCGCGGTTTAATCAAGAAATTCAAAAAATCTGGAAATCAGGTTGATTTCCTGAAAGCACTGTGTGGTTTATACTAGAAGGGTTTCCTGAATATCTTCCTGACTGACATTGTTTTTGGGCCGGCGAGTGGGCGATAATATTGCAACTTTCGAAAGCCGTTCTCAGCAGCAGTCTCACATGCATGGGAGCCTTGTGTAAATGTATTATTTATGATTAATGTTATTTATAAATTAAATACTGCTGATTAGTTTTCTTGTGATATATAACTTGTTATAAAATCTTGGTAATTGTCACCAAATAATACATTTACAACAACCCTGCTGTAAAACACAGCGGCCCACTTCGTGGGGCATGGTCAAGCAAAATTAATATAAAAGCCTACTTTAAACTCATTTGCGGCATCATTTAGCAATGATTATTTGTTTAAAACGTAAAATGAATAAAAAGCTGACATCGTAAAGAGTCACACAATGGCAGACGATCGTTTTAAAATCAAGTTTGAGTGCCGCCATGTGCTGAAACGCCCCGGTATTCTGCTACGAATATTTTGAACGGCTGTATGCGTTCAGGAAAAAAAACTTGCTTACCCTAGACTGGCCACTTCAATTTTACCGTAAAATCACTCGTTTTCAAGCGTCATGTTTCCTATACGTGCGTATCTTGACAAGGTAACTTCAGTTACTTTGATAGTTAGTTAAGTTGACCAGCGATGTATTCAAACGCACCAGCAAATTGAGACATCAAGCGATGTCAACATACGATGTGACGATGATAATACCGAAGTAACCGGTATGAAAATGATTTGAATCTTCCGAGTAATTCCAGAAAATGGAATTTTCATCAAAAATGAAGATTTCAAAATATTACTTTTAGAATTAAAATATACAGTGACTTGAATTGAATCAGCAGAATATTTTTTCCAAAATATAATGACAAATCAGTAGCAAACAAGTATACGGCACGGAATATAAAATCTGTATTTTCATCGGCCCTTACGTCTTCCTAAACTTCATGCTTGACTGACCCTGCAAAAAAACGTTATGATGTGTTTAAACTAAATGCCCAAGGAATTTTAAAAAGTGGACAGGAATGGCCGAGTCTCAACTTACGCGTGTTCATTTCTAGATGATAGCTTGATTGTCTTTTGTCAAATCATTCCCTAGCAAAAGTTGGTGCGGTTTTAAAGGGGGGTTCTTAGTATTTGAGCTCCTCGCGGTGTCTCACCTGGAATTTCGGCAAAGTCTGGGTGCGGTTTTAATCAGAAGTGCGGTTTTAAGTGGAAAATTCACGGTATGTCATTAGTCACAGCAATATGCTCAAGAAAAAATAGCCCTGTCATTAAAATATATTTATATTTTATCTGAAAAAGCTGATTTACAGAACAATAATGTTGAGTACACATTCCTTGCCTTAAATGCTCAAATTTTATAAAATTTAAAATGACAGGTACAATGTAAAGATGGTCTGCAGAAACCTGAAATACAGTACTCTAATTCAGTCTCACCCATCTTAGAAAACTCCATATAGACCAGACTGAGTTGAGAATCTTTTAATCTCAGAATTAACACAGGTCAGAGGTCATGAGCACCTTCTCAGAAATGTGCAGGTGGTTTTGATACTTATCATTACTATGTAACTAGAAAGCAGTAAGACAGCACATATTTCCACCAACAACACTGCCTGTTCTACAGCAAAATTTCTCCAAAAATTTACTCCATCTGCTGATAATCTGTTCCTTGGCAAATGGTCCATCTGTCCACAAAATATCATTGATCTTTATACAGAACCTCCGGAGATACTGTGAGAACAGGAAGCAAACAAAAGTCAAACAAACAGGGCTGAATACATAGCCTCCGCCATCTTCAATAAATATTAATCTAGTAAGTTTACCATAAATGGTTTATACACATTGTACAAACAGCCCAGGCAGTCAGTCTTTACAATCACACATACAAGATATGAGCATTTGTCAGTCCTGAGAATTTTTTCCTTTTTTTTATGCTTAAACAGACAAGGCCCAACATATAACCAGAGAAAATAGTCACTGAAGGTAAAAAAGGACACAACAGTGACTGCTTGGTTTGTATATATACTCTAATTAGATCATCATTTGGGAGATAAAACAAAATACAACATGAAGGCCACATATGACAACAGGATCGAATTCCCTAATGTGTTATGTCATTATCACAATTATTATATCAGCTACCTGAACTATACATGTACTGTCATTTGACTGCCATATGGAAGACATTGTCACACAATACGACATGGAGACCACACATGACAGAAGCATGTTGTCTGGTATTGAGCTATATAAAAATCACAATAATTACATCAGTCACCTTTCAGAGCTCTTTTTCATTTAAAAGGGATAGGCCCACGACCTAATGGTGGCACTGTCTGTTAATTGAGGAAACAGGAAACCAAAGATATGCTATAATTTTAGCCTCCTGCATTTCAGGTTTTACATTTAACATCTAGGAATAATTCAGAAGACATAAGGTGTTGTTAAGACGTGAGAGCAATTATGTGAGGTTTACTGCAGATTTCACCATTATTCCATTGAGGAAACGATGGAGGTTAAACCTAGGGAACTTCTGTTCTGTATTCCAGCACCTTAACCACTACACTATGTCAAGCCCCCATTTTTATGCATACACACAAATACCCTGACCGATTCATGGGTTTACACAGCTACAAACTCACATGAATAACTAGAACCTATAGGGTTCTTACTTTAGTGGTGGGCCATACATAAGTCATGTTTGAAATCCATATGGCTATCAACACTGGAGATATCATAAGAGGTGTGTGATTTTCACCATTTATGGCAATATTCAAGGTCAAGGCCACTATCATAGGAAAGGTCATGACCCCAATTTAAATAAGCATCATCCCATAACCCATACCTATGTATATTCATAATATAAAAAAAATCTGTCCATTAGTTTTTGACTTATAATGCTCACAGTGCTGTAAGGTGGCAATTTTGGGGGTATTAAACGGCACGAAAACAAATAAAGAATAATAGGTGGCGCCACCAGTTTCTGGAACATGACAACCCTATCCATGATCTTCCATCAACTTGATTTTGGGATAAATCCATGCAAGATTTCTTGAGATATTAAAGAATTTGTGTGATTTTCCCCAAAATTGGACCTATTCAAGGTCAAGGGCACTCTCCTAGTAAAGGTAATGACCTCATTTTAAATAGGCGTCGTCCTCTTACCCATATCTATACATATACCAAGTTTGGTAAAGTTCCGTGAAATATTTTTTGGGTTATCGCGCCAACAAGATTCATATGCGGCGGCGGCGGCGGCGGGGGGACCGGTATGAAAACATAGTATCCCCCGACTTTGTCTGGGGATACAATTATTCACGCATATACACATGTATACAGTATATCTACTATATATGCACAAGAGTTTTAAGAGGGAACTTGACACTTTACTGGCGCCCCCTGCTGATGACACTGCAAACTAAAAATATCTGGTCTCATTATATTATCATGAGGCTACATATTTTGCTGTTTGTGACTTTTGTTGTCATGAAAAAGTCATCACTTCAGGGCAACATTTGAGAAAAGTAACTAGGATGAACTATAATTGTAGGAATGCTCAGCGTAACAGTTTTATTTAATTATTTTTTAAATAGTACAAAATTTTTACATAGAAATTTTCAAACAAAATATCACCAGCAGAGGCTCAAGTGCAGGAATATACCAACGGCTATCTTGTCAACTGTCAGTTTTGACAGTTCCAAGTAGATGACAAAAAAAGAGCATAAATATCACCATATGATTGTGAGTTACACTGATGGTGTAATTCTGAAGAGATAATTAGTATATACCCTTGGTTTTTTAGTGCTGATATTTCTATTTCTTTTTATATGGGCGTCTTAAAAGCTGATCATATATTGTTGACGCCAGAAGCCATTTATGTGTGGACTTGCTCTCTGTCTCACAACCACAATATTATGAAAAATACATAGGTCAGCTTTATAAAATATTTAATTTTTGTTTCCCCCTTAGTTATAATATCATATAAAATCCCACCACAAGTGTCCATTTTCAACTTCATATACTGCAAAAAATAAGCCCATTGACCCCCAAATTTTATTTCATAATTTTACAAAGTATGCCTTGTAGATATCATGTGCAAAAAAATCTAAGAAATTCCATTGGTAGTTTAAAGTGTCATGTTCCCCCTTAAGCCTCACAAAAATACACCGAACTAAAGATAATTATTTATTGTTTTTGTCTGATGTCCCCCCACTGATAAGTCAAACTGATGAAATCTGATCATCCAATGGAAATGACAATAGGCATTAAAGTCCTCTGGCTAATGTGTGGCATGCAAAATGACACCTCAATGGTCAGAAACCATTAGAAACCAGGTGAACCAACAGAATGTGCTGTTACAGTTTTACCATCAATTATTTATGAAATGTACAGGCCATGGCATGGTGGACAGTGAATTTTATTTATGGTTTTGAAAGAAAGTATATGAAAGTTAAAATATTTTTATGAACACTAAAAATATTGGCTTGGAACCTTAACTATAATATACTATTACTAATCACAGTGAATAATGTATTACGAGTGAAGTATCAGGATGCATCACAAATTATAGGAAAATGTACTGCTGCAGCTCCAATAAAACAAGTGACCCATGGGTCACTGCGCTCAGCTGTTATATATGATAAAAAAATATGATTCTGAAATTAGGCACATGCTGGTTTTGTGTGGTAATAAATATAAGCTTTATTATGAGTTGTTGGTGTTTAGCTTATGTATGATTTTGATGGTATCTTTGGAGACAAGGAAGAGGATTGATTTCATTCATTTTATTAACAAATGGAGTGCTATTGTCACACAGATTTTGACTTGGCCATATAACTTATAAGCAGCACATATAATAAAAGAGTTTAACTATTTATTAAAATTTAATAACAAATATTGTGCCAATATAATTTTTATTAAAAAAAATAAGAAGAAAATCATATGATTTTTTAAAATAAAATATAAATGAAATGATTATTGAAATAATATTATAGAATATATTCATGAATGCATTCATGAATACATTTTGAAAGTATATGCACTGGTATTCAAATACTTTCAATTTTACCTGAATTCCCATTCTTATGCAATACAATTTTTTAATGCAGTACATATTCATATTTGTATTCAAATACATTTGCAAAGCATTCGCACCATGTCTAGTATTTATTTAGTTTTAGCCAAACAATGATGTTGAGAATCAAGAATATACAAAATTCACAAATTTAAATAATTTTCATAAGTACCTGGTTTTATGGCTTTTATTTATATTTAAAAAAATAAATGTAATATATTCACTTTGGACTACTTTCACATCAATCTACACACTAGACACAGAAGGAATCTATATAATATTATCAACTGCATCTTTGTCTATCATTAATTTCCTTCATATGATCCCTAATGATTAGTAATGAATAATATGATTTATTTTTTTATCATTAAAATTTCACTAAAAAAATACCATAGGTGACTGCATGGTGTTATTTGGAATAACATTGACATTGAGATTCTATCCATCCATACAAGATTCTTACATCATCAGTAACTGCAAGTTAATTTTCTGTTACTCATCAACTAACAAATTCCTTTTCTATTAACTTTTCTTTAATTTGTTATTAAAAACCAATACAAAATTATTAATTTATTGTTTATTGTTATGTTGTTTTTCAAAACAACTACTAGATGAGTTGGGTTGGACACCTGAATCAACTGTGGCTGGGCATTAGCTGCCTGGCTGCCCCAGTGTATGCTTCGCTCCAGCATGCATAATCTGATGAAAGGTCAACAAGGTCAACATACAGGTGACTGAAGAGGGGCTGGATTAAGCCTGGGTCTGACATGGTCTCATAAAAACATTAATAAAAGCTACAATATTTGGCCAATTTCTTTCAGCTTTCTAAACTACAAAGATGAAATCCTTATGTGTGCATGATATAAAAATTATATCAACAGTGCTCTCAGGAAACAAACGTGCCATGGTCAAAATTTAAGGTACTAATTTTATATTTATACTAATAACTTATAAAATTTGAAAATTTCAGAACTAATTTTTGGTATTCAATTGAATCTTGATTAAATAATGTTACATCCATGACAAAAAAATCTCTAGCTTCAGCAATCCTCTTGTTAAGGGAGTAAATATATTTCTTGATTTTTTAAAAAGTGCATTATGTTTGGGCCCATAACTTAAAACAATTACACAATACTGACATCATTTCTGGCATGTGCATAGTGAATGTATAGAAAAATATGTATATTATATATGATCAAAGTCAGATCAGTGGTTTTGATATTAGGCAGTCTTACAGTGTAACAATGGGTTTTTAATGGAACAAGGGACCTATGGGTCACGACGCTCAGCTGTTTTATATGATGATAAAAAAATATTATTTAGAAATGAGGCACATGCTGGTTTTGTGTGGTAATAAATATAAGCTGTATTATGAGTTGTTCTTGTTTAGCTTATGTATGATTTTGATAGTACCTTTGGAGACAGGGAAGAGGATTGATTTCATTTATTTTATTAACAAATGGAGTACTATTGTCACACAGATTTTGACTTGGCCATATAACTTATAAGCAGAACATATAATATAAGAGTTTAACTATTTATTAAAAAAAATACAAATATTGTCCAAAATATAATTTTTATTAAAAATAATAAGAGAATCATATGATTTTTTAAAATGAAATATAACTGATATGATTATTAAAATAATATTAAAGAATATATTCATGAACGCATTCATGAATACATTTTGAAAGTATTTGCACGACTATTCATATTCTTTCATTTTTACCTGAATTCCCATTCTTTATGCAAGAAATTTTATAATGGAGTACATAATCATATTCGTATTTAAATACAATTACAAAGTATTTGCACCATGTCTGGAATTTATTCAGTTTTCACCAAACAATGATGTTGAGAATCCAGAATATACAAAATTCACACATTTAAATAATGATCATAAGTACCTGGTTTTATGGCTTTTATTTATATTAAAAAATAACTGTAAAAAATTCATTTTGGACTAATTTCACATCAATGTACACACTAGACACAGTAGGAATCTAGATTAATTTTATCAACTGCATCTTTGTCTATCATTAATTTCCTTCATATGATCCCTAATGATTAGTAATGAATAATATGATTTACTTTTTTATCATTAAAATTGAACTGAAAAATGCCATAGGTAACTGCATGGTGTTATTTGGAATAAGTGACATTCTACCCATTGATACAAGATTCTTATATCATCAGTAACTGCAAGTTAATTTCCTGTTATTATAAACTAACAAATTCCTTTTCTATTTTTCTTTAATTTGTTATTAAAAACCAATAAAAATTTATTAATTTATTGTTTATTGTTATGTTGTTAGTTAAAACTACTAGATGAGTTGGGTTGGACACCTGGATCAACTGTGGCTTGCCATAAGCTGCCTGGATTCCATGTATGCCTCGCCTCAAGCGTGCATAATTTGATGAAAGGTCAACAAGGTCAACAAGGTCAACATACAGGTGACTCAAGAGGGGCTGGAGAGAGCCAAAGTCTGACAGGGTCTCATAAAAAACATTAATAAAAGCTACAATTTTTGGCCAATTTCTTTCAGCTTACTAAACTAAAAAGCTGAAATCCTTATGTGTGCATGATATGAAAATTATATCAACAGTGCTCACGGAAAACAAACGTGCCATGGTCACAGTTGGGCAAAATTTAAGGTACTTATTTTATATTTATACTAATAACTTATAAAATTTGAAAATTTCAGAACTAATTTTTGGTATTCAATTGAATCTTGATTAAATAATGTTACATCCATGACAAAAAAATCTCTAGCTTCAGCAATCCTCTTGTTAAGGGAGTAAATATATTTCTTGATTTTTTAAAAAGTGCATTATGTTTGGGCCCATAACTTAAAACAATTACACAATACTGACATCATTTCTGGCATGTGCATAGTGAATGTATAGAAAAATATGTATATTATATATGATCAAAGTCAGATCAGTGGTTTTGATATTAGGCAGTCTTACAGTGTAACAATGGGTTTTTAATGGAACAAGGGACCTATGGGTCACGACGCTCAGCTGTTTTATATGATGATAAAAAAATATTATTTAGAAATGAGGCACATGCTGGTTTTGTGTGGTAATAAATATAAGCTGTATTATGAGTTGTTCTTGTTTAGCTTATGTATGATTTTGATAGTACCTTTGGAGACAGGGAAGAGGATTGATTTCATTTATTTTATTAACAAATGGAGTACTATTGTCACACAGATTTTGACTTGGCCATATAACTTATAAGCAGAACATATAATATAAGAGTTTAACTATTTATTAAAAAAAATACAAATATCGTCCAAAATATAATTTTTATTAAAAATAATAAGAGAATCATATGATTTTTTAAAATGAAATATAACTGATATGATTATTAAAATAATATTAAAGAATATATTCATGAACGCATTCATGAATACATTTTGAAAGTATTTGCACGACTATTCATATTCTTTCATTTTTACCTGAATTCCCATTCTTTATGCAAGAAATTTTATAATGGAGTACATAATCATATTCGTATTTAAATACAATTACAAAGTATTTGCACCATGTCTGGAATTTATTCAGTTTTCACCAAACAATGATGTTGAGAATCCAGAATATACAAAATTCACACATTTAAATAATGATCATAAGTACCTGGTTTTATGGCTTTTATTTATATTAAAAAATAACTGTAAAAAATTCATTTTGGACTAATTTCACATCAATGTACACACTAGACACAGTAGGAATCTAGATTAATTTTATCAACTGCATCTTTGTCTATCATTAATTTCCTTCATATGATCCCTAATGATTAGTAATGAATAATATGATTTACTTTTTTATCATTAAAATTGAACTGAAAAATGCCATAGGTAACTGCATGGTGTTATTTGGAATAAGTGACATTCTACCCATTGATACAAGATTCTTATATCATCAGTAACTGCAAGTTAATTTCCTGTTATTATAAACTAACAAATTCCTTTTCTATTTTTCTTTAATTTGTTATTAAAAACCAATAAAAATTTATTAATTTATTGTTTATTGTTATGTTGTTAGTTAAAACTACTAGATGAGTTGGGTTGGACACCTGGATCAACTGTGGCTTGCCATAAGCTGCCTGGATTCCATGTATGCCTCGCCTCAAGCGTGCATAATTTGATGAAAGGTCAACAAGGTCAACATACAGGTGACTCAAGAGGGGCTGGAGAGAGCCAAAGTCTGACAGGGTCTCATAAAAAACATTAATAAAAGCTACAATTTTTGGCCAATTTCTTTCAGCTTACTAAACTAAAAAGCTGAAATCCTTATGTGTGCATGATATGAAAATTATATCAACAGTGCTCACGGAAAACAAACGTGCCATGGTCACAGTTGGGCAAAATTTAAGGTACTTATTTTATATTTATACTAATAACTTATAAAATTTGAAAAATTCAGAACTAATTTTGGGTATTCAATTGAATCTTGATTAAATATTGTTACATCCCTGACAAAAAAATCTCTAGTTTCAGCAATGCTCTTGTTAAAGGAGTAAATATATTTCTTGATTTTTTACAAAGTGCATTATGTTTGGGCCCATAACTTAAAACAATTACGCAATACTGACATCATTCTGGCATGTGCATAGAGAATGAAAAATATGTATATTATTTATGATTAAAGTCAGATCAGTGGTTTTGATATTAGGCAGTCTTGAAGTGTAACAATGGGTTTTTAACGGAAAAATGAAGTTTTTCATTAATATCTCGAATGTCCTAGTGACCAAATTCTTGGCATGGTAGGGCATTTTGGAGACATCTAACTGTATGCCGAATTTAAGGAACTTAGGGCTGAAGTTGGGAAGCTGAGCTCTTGCAAACTGCATAACACTAGCTTGATGTAAACAATATGTTACATGGTGCTTGAAAACTTGATTAAAATCTACAGTTTTTGATCAACTGGTTTCAAATTTTTGGTGTTAACAGTTGAAATGCTAACAAAAACATGCTGTGAAAATTAAATCCACAGTACTTACAGGAAAAAAACGTGCCATGGTCAAAGTTGGGAAAAATTTAAGGTACCAATTTTTTATTTTTATTAATATTTTAAAAAATTTAAAAGATTTTCATCTAATTTTGGGTATACAATTTAATTTTGATAAATTAAAGTCATATTTCTGGAAAAAAGGTCCATAGCTTTAACATTTTTTGTGTTAAGTGATCAAATATCTTTTCTGATTTTTTACAAAATGCATTATTTTTGGGCCCATAACTTTTTTAAATTAAATAATACAGACATAATTTCTGGCATGTACATAGGAACTATATAGAGGAATATTTATGGTAAATATGAGGTAAAACAGAAGAGTGGTTTTGATATTAGGCAGTCCTGAAGGTGAAAATAGGTTTTTAATAAAAAATTGAGGTTTTTCCTTAATTTCTCAATGGAACGAAGTTGCAAACACCCAGTTTTCAGCTTGGTAGGAGATCTTGGGGACATCTAACATTATGCCGAATTTCGGATTCCTAGGTCTAACGGTTTCAAAACGTGCCACATCTACGGACGGACGGACGGACGGACAGACGGACGGACGACGGACAATGGACCACGACTATAGCTCAGATGACTTAGTCAGCTGAGCTAAAAATGAAGTTTTTTTTATTAATATTTCGAAGGAATTAAGTCCTAGTGATCAAATTCTTGGCATGGTAGGGGATTTTGGAGACATCTAACTGTATGCTAAATTTAAGGAACTTAGAGCTGAAGCTGGGGAGCTGAGCTCTAGCAAACTGCACAACACTAGCTTGGTGTAAACTTGATGTGACATGGTGCTTGAAAACTTGAATAAAATCTACAGTTTTTGATCAACTGGTTTCAAATTTTTGGTGTTAACAGACAAATTGCTAACAAAAACATGCTGTGAAAATTAAATCCACAGTACTTACAGGAAAAAAACGTGCCATGGTCAAACTTGGGCGAAATTTAAGGTACCAATTTAATATTTTTGCCAATATTTAAAAAAATTTAACAGATTTTGATCTAATTTTTGGTATACAAATAAATTTTGATCAATTAAAGTTGTATTACTGAAAAAAGTCCCTACCTTTAACACTTTTGGTCTTAAGTGACCAAATATCTTTTCTGATTTTTTTACAAAGTCCATAACTTTGGGCCCATAACTTTTTTAAATTAAATAATAATGACTTAATTTCTGGCATGTACATAGGAACTATATAGGGGAATATTTATGGTAAATATGAAGAAAACCAGATGAGTAGTTTTGATATTAGGCAGTCCTGAAATGTGAAAATAGATTTCTAATAAAAAATTGAGGTTTTTCCTTAATATCTCGAAGGAACGAAGTCCTATTGACCCAATTTTTGGCATGGTAGGAGATTTTGGGGACATCTAACTGGATGGTGAATTTCAGATTCGTAGGTCCAATGGTGTCTAATTGGCCAGTCTTACGGACGGACATCCGGACAGACGGACAGACAGACGGACGGACAATGGACCATGACTATAGCTCAGATGACTTATAGTCAGCTGAGCTAAAAATCTGAAACACTGAACAATACCATGTAATATGTGCATACCCTTTTCCCCTCGATTTCATGTGTTTCTATACGCAGGGGCTGTGTGAGGTCCTGGCGAGGATCTAGATGAGGTCGCTTGTATGTGGACACCAGCTCTGGAGGCTGACCACGCTGCAACATTGCTTGCCCATGTTCATATCTGTAAGCTGCCTCCTGATGACGAGCTAGCACGTTTCTATAAAAGATTGATAAATAATTAATAAATTAACATTAAATCCATCAAATTTCACAGAAAAAACAAAACCAGTGTCAGGATATTACTTTCCTGGAAATTTTACAATTTCATTTTTATAATTTAAGTGTTACTTTTTAATGTACATTAAAGTAAAGGTTCACATATTTGTCTGAGGAAAATGGGTGTCAACTTTTTAAATATGCTTATGCCTACCACCTGGTGTCTAGTAGGATTAAAATATACATGGTACCATTTATTATTTAATCATGAAAACTGTATCAAAATTGGAATAATTTTCATGAATATCAAATTTGATAACTCATTTACTTTTGCGAACTAGAATACGGGTAGTCAACAAGCAACTACATGTATCCGCCGAAACCAGAGTGGGATGGGTGAAGTGAGGCATGGATGGAGTGGCAAGGGGAAATAGAGATGGGTGTTGCATATTAGCATGGATGTCTGCAGCTGAAATGTGTATGTTGGTGGTGCCACCTGCCACAAAATCCGGAAAGTTATCCAAGTTGTATACAATTGCAAGATTTTAGGCAGATAAGTCAAACCACTGCCAAGATATGAGTGATTTTATCCCACGGCAGACAAACAGATGGACGCTGTGAAAAAATGGTTGCAGGTGGCACCACCAGTGTTGCATATGATAAAGAGCTATGCGAGATCTATACACATGCAAAATTTTCGGAGTATACGTCAAACAAGTCCTGAGATATAAGCCAGGATGTCTGTATATGAACGTAAAAGTAGGTGGCGCCACCTGCCACAACATCAAGAAAGCTATCCAAGATGTATATACATGCAAAACAGTCAATGTGGTGATTATCTCATAGCAAAGTAATACTTTCCCTTTTTTAATTCTATATTTCAAAATGATAGATGACAAAGCAAATATACAGGTTTAACAACATTTTACTAGTGGTTCAAGCCTACCATCTTGAACTAAATATATTTTCTTATATATATGGAAATAACGTCTCAGTGGTATTTGTGCACAAAATGTGTTTTATGTGTTGCAGATACCTCTCTTATTATCAAAGGGACACACTGATATAGCAACTTCAAATGACGTCATCATTTTGCAGTTCTTTCAAGACATGTCAACAATGTCCAGACTTTGTAAAGTAAATATTTTCTTTTTTATCTGACTTACAGACATTATAAAAAAGTCACAGTGCCTTCTGTGATTAAAGCTGAAATGTAGTTGTTAAAATAAATATGACAGAAATATACCTAAAAATAAGGTGTACAGTGTGGAAAAGAGAAATGTGATAGCAAGCCCTTATTTTCTACATAGTATTGATTTTGTTTACAAAATATTGCTTCTCATCCTGGCAGTGTATGTCCTATGGAATCTGGGGGAAAAATTGATGCACCAAATAACAGGCCAGTCTTTTTAGGAGAGATGCAAATCCCATCCAGCTCATCCCCAGCAGCCACACCAGTTCTCCCGAGTCTCAGCTAACCACAGCGGAATGCCTGTATATTGCCAATCATAAATCAAGAAAGTGGGAACTTTTTTTTTATAAGAAACCACAAATAAGCCTGTTGCCCATGAGTCAGTACATGTTGATGTAATAGTTGATACGTACCCTTCACAGCCTCCCACTGCTGTGGCGCCACTGTGTCCGTGGTGGTACTCATCTAGCATTGAAGGGCGCCGCCGGATATGGGAAGGACTTGCTTGGTATCCAGTGGGACGCTCAGCCTGCAACAGAAAACAAATCCACCATAAATATAAATACAAAGGACTAAATAGTTATCAAACATTGTAGGTATTTGATCAACGACAACCAAAACAGTTAAATTTAGACTTCAACAAGTGACCCATAGGTCATGGTGCTCAGCTAACCAGCGCAACATGCTAAATTGACCTAACATGAAATTAGATTTTTAGATTGGAGAGAAAGGACATGAAAAATAGAAATGCATGACAGCATGACAGGTAGTGCAGGCTGCACCACATGTACTCTTCTGCCAGGCTGTCAGAAAGTAAGAAGAAGTGAGGAAATCTAAAGTCATACTTGTTCCAGAAAAATCATGAAAGGATGAAGATGCTGTGCTGGAGATACCTTTTTTCTTCTGGTCTTGAATTTTTTTTTTATCAGAATTAGCATTATGATATTGTGAATAAGAGAATTTGTTTGATATATCCGGTTCAATGTACATTATTTATTGGCATTGCATAATGATATTACTGTAAACATTTTGATAAACTGGGTCAAAATACAGGATTTTTATGTGGTGTAATCACCATTTAGCTGCAGATCAAGAGGCAAAGCAAATTATTTACAATTCATATAATACATATGACCTACAAAGGTCACTCTTGGTTATCTTTTAAGATGCCACCTGGTCATAGTCAAAATATATCTGACCGGCTGAATACAGCAGAAATTCAAAAATATGCTTAACAGCTATGCCAATAAATAATTTCAGATAATTTTTAGTATAAACATTTAACTTTTAGTTACAAATTTGTAAATCCAATTGTTTTAAAACCTATAAAACCTCACTTTTTGAAAAAAAAAAGTAATAGTTAACATCCTTACACCTTGGATTAATCAAATTATACAATGCTCATAACAGACACTCTCTCAGTTATGCATTCTAACCACAACACAGTAACTAATGAACTGCCCTACATGACAATAAACACTAAATCATCCAAGGTCAAGGTCAGGCTATAAATAACACAGGGACTGCACAATCACTAAATCGTGGAGCCAGATGTATTATTACTATTATTCAGACATCATCAGGCCACAGCATGGTGTGAAACGAGACATCATCATTATTAAAAAATCTTCCTATAAAACACTACTTGACCTGGAGTGTCAGAAACTAGGTCAAACAAAACAGAAAACAAGGGCCACAGGCAGGTGTTTTTTTTTTTTTTTTAAGAGGAAGGGGTTCTGTCTTGGCAATGTGTTCAGCCTAGTTATACCATTTCAGTTGCTGCAAAATCAATACTTGCTGCAGGGCTGCACAAGCTGTCATCATGGCTGTGACACTCAACCATCCCACATCATTGTCCTGTTTTATAAGGTTTGGAATGACAGTTTACAATGGGTTGTTAGTGAATCAGGTGAAGCCCTGCAGATGTCATGATAAAAACAACCACAAGCGTTGACGTTAGTACGTCTATAACAACACTGCTGTTATGGAAAACGAGGAAAGAAACCCCTCCTCTGAAGGCGTTTTGTTGACTAGGAACATAACATGGCCCCCATTATGGTGCTTGTTTGTCCTGATAAACACACATAAGGATAACAGTGTGGTAGTGTTTCCTTTTCTGATTAAATTTTCACAAAACTATACTGGTCAGTAATATTCTATTAAATATTTTAACAATGACATGAAGGCAGTAACCACATTACAAATCTGAATCGTTCCGCTACGTGACTCATGTGTATCATGAACCATAATGTCACGTACCATGATCCAAATGTTTATTAATTAAATAATTATGAGATCAAATAAGTCATCACCAGAGTCTAAAAGTTAAACAGGTGAAATTCCTTACAATGACATGACTTATTTTGAGTTCATGACCTTTCAATCATTTGTTTAGAATAGTTGTGTTCCTATGTCTTTTGATATGATCATGATTCTGTACGCCTGAAGTCTTATGGATAGTTCATTTCAATGCCAGGCAAGCTGTGAATTATTAAATCACGTCCTCTGTGAGCTTGTCATATGGAATTAATTAATGATGAGGAGTAACATAAAAAGAGGACAGATCAAAGACTGAGTATACAGGAAAGACATGGGTCATCATGTTATAAGCAAGGCTCTCCCCCTCCTTAGACTCACTCTGAGAGACCTTGTGCGGGCTGCTCTGCCAAATATTTCATGAACTGTGAACAAGGCAACTGAATCAATCCAATGTTTCACATACACTCCCTGTGGCAATCAGGCAAAACAAATATGTTGAGCACTAATTTTATATCAACTCTCTTGTAATGCCAGAACCTCAATGAGAATCTGACCAACTATATAAAGGCTGGTCAACCTACCCAGCTCCCAGTGCTGATGTTCTTGTTTAAAATGACAGTGTGTGAACAGTTTTGACTACTGTGTACAGTTAACTTTTGTTAATTTGGAACTGCTTGGCTATTACAATTTTGGCTTTTTGATTAATGAATAGCTGGCATGGGAGCCTGGTTGAACAAGGTCTCCCACAGCAGTGCTTAGAAAAACCTTTACAAGTTATATGATGATGATATGGGCAAAATTGAGTTATCTTTACCCAAGTGACATGTTACAAAGATGACAAGAGCTGAATGAGAAAATAACAATCTTAAGCTGGCATTCCATATTTGCATATTGTTCGTATGTGTGGCAGCCAGAAAACAGACGCCTACAATTCCATGAATACAAATACATAAGCTGTACAGATGCAGCAAAAATTGGGCCTACAGTATAGAGCTGCATGAGTAGAGAACAGATCTGCCAGAGAAATACCCTATCACTGACGTCAAAGATTAGAATTTCCCATGCATATTCATTACCATGCGTATGCTACTTTGAGCAATCGAAACGTGCTGCATTCATATGTATATGTGCATGTATATTTATATATGAAATCACTCTGAGAGAATATATTATGTGTGAGGTTCCTAAGTTCATAAACATACATTTTGCATACGCACATATCAAGTGCTACCTATAGTAGCAAGTTTTCTGCACATCATCTGCAGCCATTAGCAAGCCTCAGTCAAGGGTACGATTACTGTCCACTGCTTTCAACACAGTTGTTATCCTTTAATTTGATTTAAAACAGTGTTGCAGAGTGACCAATAAGCAACAAAAAATGATCACTCACTTGATGGTGGTACAGTGCACAATTATGAGAAAGAGCATTAGTATAGCACTAGTCATAATTTATCATATATCTCTACTGAGAATAAACATATATATTTTCAGATATTAACCTTTCCCTGCAATACTCATGAATACCTAAATAATTATAATGGACAGGTTGTTCAAAGAGTTCTATTTGGTTCATGACATCCAGACAGAACATGTGAAAACAGACTGTTTTGTGATTCAGGTCATCTGTACAAAGGTCAACTGCCTGAGACATATTTTCTGTCTCTCCTTGAACAAGTATAATCTCTCCTTGTACATGTGTCAAGTATGTTAATCAGTTATATCTCCCATCATTACGTTGACACATATCTGCCACTATCACACTTTTGTCTATCACATAAAGTAGTAAGACGAAATTCACAGCATCCATTGAGTCCATGATTAAAATCCTTGAAGAGGGTACATATATAACTGAATCACACACTGGTAACAATAATCATTTGATAAATCAGTTTGAGCCACCTTTTTATTAAAAACAGGGGTTGTAATAACACCTTTCCGCCTGTCTCAGACAAGCAAACACATGCAGGGAAAGGCATTTTTCATTTCAAATGTACCAATCAATTGGAATGGGAAACACCTAGATGTTTTCAACATAAGTAGCTGATAAGTAGTAATTAACATGACACAAAAACGAAATATTTTACAGGTGGTGTTCCACCGACTTCCTAATTTTTGATATTCAGTTTCTATAAAAATGGTTTAAAATTTCTTATACTTTCTGGCATTTAGGCTCTCATCTCCTATAGTTTCCTGTTTTTTTTTTCACTGTATAATTGTGTTTGTGATATAATAGTGTTACTATTGAAAACATTTCTATTTGCATGCAAGTGTGCATATAGGATGGCATTTATGGCAGAATCAGGTTTACACTGAGGGAAGTGTGACTGAAATTTTGATATGATGGTTGGATGCATCTTTAGCAAATTTTTCTGCAAAAAGGCAAACCTGTATTAATGCATTATCGTTTGCTAGGTGATAATTTCAAAGTATTAAGATCCCTACAAAATCTGCTTAAAATTTCTCTTATTTTCTTTGTTTATATAAAAAAATAATATTACATCAATATCCAGTGCATATTCAAATTCTGAAGTTTCCTATCGGTTCAAATGTGAAGTTCCTAACACACACACAATAAGGAAATTCCTTGCATAATAAAATATGGATATTCCTTACATATTCACATATGGAGGCCACATATATAACCAAATATTGAAGTTCTTTGCATATTCAAATGTTGATATTCTATTTTAAGTGCAGCAAGGGTTCCTGATAATTGGTGTTACCAGAGTTATAAGTGTACTCAATTAGGCCAAATGGGAAGGTGGAGTCGAAAAAGGGCCCATAACATGGATAATTCACATGGTTCTTATCCCCCTCTGGAATGGGAGGTTTCCAAGCAACAACTTGCCGCCTCCTGACACAAGAAGTGCTTTTACACAAGACTAAAGCAGTTGAAGCCACCACAAACAATGACATGAAATACACTAACAATGAATGTGACCTTATCCACAATGGTCCATCTATCAGAGAAGAACCCATCTGGGGAAATATAAAGCAACACACTGGAAGCTATTAACTTAGGCAAGGGAAAAAGAGGTAATTGCAGAAATGTAAATTTTTGTATGGCAACTCAACTGTCTGAAGGCTACAAGTACCATACTGTCCCTGCCAGCTCACTCCACACAGGATGGCCTCAAGGGACGCAAAAACAGGAGGAGAGAGAAAGGGAAATGAAGGTTTATCCTGATAATAAAAGGAACCAAATATAATTTGTTTATCAGATCAATTCACCAAGGTTTTAACTTTTAACACTAAAATCAGGCTTTGGTTTCAGGATGTGAGCATTTTTCTTCATGATTTCACCACTGTCAAGGACTGACAATTTTTCACTGCACTTTCAGTAATGAACACAGCCAATTCTCCCAGTACTTTCATTTTCCATTCAGCATCATGCGCGGAAGTTAAAGGTTAAATTCAAATGGGTATGAAGGCATAATTGGTGTTTAGTTAATAAATCGTTTACTTTTGACTACAAAAGCTCTTAAGATCTCATTTTGTATAGCTGACTTGACAAAAATATTGATATATTAGCACTGAATGTTCACAAAAAATAAGGTTTCGTGCCAGTGTGAGCTGTAGACAATGCTCCCAGGCTAAAGAATAGGCGGTAATCATGCATGGCCAGAAAGCTTGCAAAATTTTACAAATGCTGTGTAGTGTGGTGCAGTTTTTAATACACAATTAAAGAGTGACAATTTCTGTAAATTTCAAGAGATAAAATAATGAATGAAAATGGATTCTTAAATGCTGTAGTGTATTGCGTTCAACACTACTGAGCAGTGACCTATTGGGAGGCCTGATTAGGGTCACGTGATTTTTTCACGCACATCCTAAAATTTGCAAAGTACACGTACAGTGCTTCACAGAGATGCTTCCCCTGCCAATTGAATACAAAATGTGCTTCACGGGCTGACCGTGCTTCACAAAAACACAAAATGAATATGGCTTATATGTTAGGGCAGATAAAAATTTTTATAATTCTAAATGACCTACTGGTCTCTCAATTACATATATTACATTTTTGACTAGTATATTGAACAATGTAACAATGGATTTCAGGAGAGCTGTAATGGTACATCGTCTAACAATACAACATGTTAACAACACCTCAGTTTGTATGATATATTTAATGATGCAATATAATTATATAGGGAAAAGCATGCAATATATAGAAAGCCCAGGTTTTCTGTAGGAAAAAGGTAAAACCAGACTTAAGGTTTCAAAACGGAATTCTATACAAATGGAAAAATGCAATTATATATACTGCAAATAAAAGACATTTTTGGAAAATATCTGGTAATAAATTCTTTCTAACTGCATGGACCATTTTCATAACAGCTATGCTTATCAATACCATTTATGTATTGATATAGGCCTATTTTATTTTAGTGAGATAATAGTTCACCTAGTATCACAATATTTTGCTACACTTGGCATCATTTACATTCCTCAATGTCAGTATGTCAGGTAAAATAGCACAAATTACCTCAGCCATGAGGTATGGAATCTTACATACTATCAACGGACAAGTAATGTATATTTAGCAAAAAGCATGTGTAAATTGACACAATAATTTGTTTGTATGGCAGAGTGTGTGTAACACAATCTATAGTGTAATCTAATGTGTAATCAGTGCAATCTGTTTCTGCCCTGGAACCTCTCAATAATTAAACCTGAGTTCAGTCATGAATCTAAAATAAACAAGAATTTCTCTCACTGAGAATGAGACCATAAATGTATATTTAGCAACTTGTTAGTTTGAACTGACCCAAACTTTTTTAGTCATGGTATGTGCAACACAAGCTGTAGTATATATTAAAATGCTTAATCATTGTGATCTGATAGCTCTCAACACTGAACCTGAGCCCGGGGAAGGATCTAAAAATAAACCAAAACTTCTCATTGGCAAGATGCATGCACTGTTAAATTAACATCTGTGTTTACAGTGAGCTAGCACAAAAAAAAACAAAGGCACACAAGTAACGAAAAACACACATGATAAACTCCGGCAGCAGCTAGGGGTTAGTTGGTGCAGCCTGTCCTGATTTCACACACCAGTTGACCTAAATCTCCGCTGATATTTCTAAAAACATGATGCCAAACCACATGGGTCAACTGCTACAGATAATTTTTTATTGGACAAAGCACCCCAAGGAAACGTAAAGCCTGCATGTCTGTGAACAAAAAAAAGATAGCTTTATGTTTCTGCTTCATTGGAACACAAAGTCTCAAGAATGCTACATGCTGACAGGAGTGCGAGATTATGGATGCAGCTCACTCCATTCAATTTCCATAATCCCTTGATGATGAAAACTAAATATGGGCATAAATACATTTTAGTACAGCGATTAAAGAGAAATGCCATGGGGTTACCGTTCATGTCTGGAATCAGGTCAAAGCAGCAACTTGTTTACATTATGAGCTGATGCTATGGGATGATGAAAAAGTAATAAGATGCATAGGTCCTGGATGCAGCCACAGAGTGACCCAAATCTGTCAACTAAAATTATGTAATAAATTATGCCTTACATCTTATCAGCTACAAGACTCCAAGCACGTTATATAGGTTAAAGCCAAATTTGAAAACATTAACCCATAAATTTTCAATGATCAGTTTTATTTTACGCTTGATAACAGGAACAAGGCAACAGGCCATTTTCGTATTTTTCTTTCATTTTACATTCATGTCTTTGTGCCACAAGAGATTGGTAGGAAAATGCAGCTTGCACAAAAACTGGCTGATAATATCAAACATTTGTGTCAAGGCTATTTTTCTATATTTTTATGTAACTGGGTTGCAGCAACAAGTTACATACATTCTGAGAAACTAAAAAAATATTTTGAATCAAGCCATGGAGATGCAACCATTAATTGAGAAAATTATAGCTCCATTATTGTGAAGCAATGCTTCTGCAAAAAGACTGACTCTGCAGAGAAGACTCATACCAACTGGATCAATATTTCTGATTTGCTTCATATTCAGCAAAATTGGTTGTGTAGCTGGTCTAAAAATACTGATTGTATGAATTAATACCCAGTTCCAGCTAACAAGACTGAATACAATCTCTGATTGGATTAGATATGAATATGATTGTGCATATATAAAAATATATTTTTTCACATTTATTTTTACTGCTGAGATTAAAGAAAAGAAGTGCCACTTTATGAAAGGTATTGGCTTAAATGAGAATTCTATTGCGACTTGTGTATAATGAGACAAATTAGGCACCTAACACCATTACACAGCAGCCTCACATTTACTGACACTCAAGTACCATACATAACAGCCTCACAGTTCCTGGTACTAAAAATCCTACACAGCAGCCTTAGTTCCCGGTACTCATTAGCCTACACAGCAGCCTTCTTTCCTGGCACTCATTAGCCTACACAGCAGCCTTAGTTTTTCTGGTACTCATATGCCTACAAAGTAGCCACAGTTCCTGGCACTCATTAGCCTACACAGCAGCCATAGTTCCTGGCACTCTTTAGCCTACACAGCAGCCTTCTTTCCCAGCACTCATTAATGTACACAGCAGCCTTCTTTCTTAGCACTCATTAGCCTACAAAGCAGCCTTAGTTCCTGGCACTCAGCCTACACAGTAGCCTTCTTTCCTTGCACATTTATAAGCCTACACAGCAACCTTAGTTCCTGTCACTCATTAGGCTACACAGCAGCCTTAGTTCCTGGCACTCATTAGCCTACACAGCAGCCTTAGTTCCTGGCACTCATTAGCCTACACAGCAGCCTTAGTTCCTGGCACTCATTAGCCTACATAGCAGCCTCAGTTCCTGGCACTCATAAACCTACACAGCACCCTTCTATCCTGGCACTCATTTGCCTACACAGCAGCCTTCATTCCTGATAGCCACAATCCTACACAACAGCCTCACGGTTCATGACAGCCACAATCTCATTACTCAGTTATACCCTTAAACCACGTTTATAAAAGCAAGCAATAATGTTCTGTGATTAGAGCTTATACTGTAAGAAAAATACCCACAGAAATGCCAATTTATAGTATATATTTTTTAAAATTTCAACACCATGGGAAAAGGATTCCCCTTTCCCCCTCAGGGAATACGCCCCCTCATTATGCTTCGCCCTGACAAAGCATTTACTGCCCCCCCCCCCCCCCTCAGATTTTGCTCAGGCTAGGGCCCTGTACAAATCATTTGCTCATGTGCAAACGGGACCTGTTTATCCTGAAATGATTAAGTCAGATTGGTATGAATTTTGAGTATGTGAAACAAATTGCAACAATTCTTAATAGGACTTCTATCTCTAACATATTCCATGCCAAGCTGAAGACCTGCTTGGTGCAACAGGTTATCAGCTCAAAGGTTAATTTAAACA
This sequence comes from Sipunculus nudus, assembly GCA_026874595.1. Taxonomy (NCBI): domain Eukaryota; kingdom Metazoa; phylum Annelida; class Sipuncula; order Golfingiida; family Sipunculidae; genus Sipunculus; species Sipunculus nudus. Next base: position 54,619,880 of record CM049312.1, read on the forward strand.
AACTTGCCTATTATGTTAGTTAACAAAGAAAGTGAAAAGATCCAGAACAAAACCTGCTGAGCACCCTGATAAAAAAAAGTCCACACATGCATGAACACTTGGCAGTACAGAGTTTACATGTCAAGTGGTTCAGAGATAACAGATTGCCCAAAGTAATCAGCCAGCCAAAATCAATGGACCTGTGGTATATTGTGATAAAAAGTGGGTCACAAAAGCAGTACAAATACCAGATCCGGCTGTTTCTTATCTCTTGTAAATGCACTATGGCTCTTGAAAAGGGAGGTTAGACCTACAAGGGGGTTGTAAATTTTGAAGACATCAATGATCAATCCCTGCCATCTCAACAAAGGAAACAGTAGCATCAGTGTGTCTTAAAATGTAAAATAGCAAGCACTGCCTGACATATATGTGACAGATTTTAATGTCAGCACCACATCATGGTACATGTTCCATCATATATATCATTATTCACACTTTTTGTCAAATTTGTCTTTAAAGAATATTCATATGTAAGCATATCATGGTACACATGTCATGTCATCTTCCTCATGGCTTACTGTTCAACGTATCATGACAGAAATAGATGTCTGCATGTCATGGTACACAAGACATGTCATGTACCTCATGGCTTACTATTAAATGTATCGAGACAAAAATAAATGTCTACATGCCATGGTATACATGTCACATCATCTACCTCATGGCTAACTGTTCAACGTATCATGACAGAAATAGATGTCTGCATGTCATGGTACACAAGACATGTCATGTACCTCATGGCTTACTATTAAATGTATCGAGACAAAAATAAATGTCTACATGCCATGGTATACATGTCACATCATGTACCTCATGGCTAACTGTTAAATGTACCATGACAGAAATAAATGTCTGCATGTCATGGTATACATGTCACGTCATGTACCTCAGGGCTAACTGTTAAATGTACCAAGACAGAAATATATGTCTGCATGTCATGGTACACATGTCACGTCATGTACCTCATGGCTTACTGTTAAATGTATCATGACAGAAATAAATGTCTGCATGTCATGGTATACATGTCACGTCATGTATCTCAGGGCTAATTGTTAAATGTACCATGACAGAAATATATGTCTGCATGTCATGGGACAGGTCATGTCATGTACCTCATGGCTTCCTGTCATATGTATCATGGCAGAAATAACTGTCTGCATGCCATGGGTCATGTCACGTCATGTACCTCTTGGCTTACTTTTAAATGTACCATGACAAAAATATATGTCTGCATGTCATGGGACAGGTCACGTCATGTACCTCATGGCTTACAGTTTAATGTATCAAGACAGAATTAGATGTCTGCATGCCATGGTATATGCACTATGGCTCTTGAAAAGGGAGGTTAGACCTACAAGGGGGTTGTAAATTTTGAAGACATCAATGATCAATCCCTGCCATCTCAACAAAGGAAACAGTAGCATCAGTGTGTCTTAAAATGTAAAATAGCAAGCACTGCCTGACATATATGTGACAGATTTTAATGTCAGCACCACGTCATGGTACATGTTCCATCATATATATCATTATTCACACTTTTTGTCAAATTTGTCTTTTAAGAATATTTATATGTAAGCATATCATGGTACACATGTCATGTCATCTTCCTCATGGCTTACTGTTCAACGTATCATGACAGAAATAGATGTCTGCATGTCATGGTACACAAGACATGTCATGTACCTCATGGCTTACTATTAAATGTATCGAGACAAAAATAAATGTCTACATGCCATGGTATACATGTCACGTCATGTACCTCATGGCTTACTGTTAAATGTATCATGACAGAAATAAATGTCTGCATGTCATGGGACAGGTCACGTCATGTACCTCATGGCTTACTGTCAAATGTACCATGATGAAAATAAATGTCTGCATGACATGGTACACATGTAACGTCATGTTCCTCAAGGCTTACTGTTAAATGTACCATGACAGAAATACATGTCTGCATGTCATGGGGTATGTGTCACTTCATGTACCTCATGGCTAACTGTAAAATGTACATGTGTCATGTAATATGTACCTCAGGGCTAACACAGGGCAATCAAATGCATCATGACAGAAGTAAATGTCAGCATGTCATATTTCATCATGTATGAAATTGCTTTCACTTTCACTAGGATAATTCCATGTACCTTGAGGATATAGTGAACAGAAATGAGTCCATTACAAATCAGAATTCATGACCTCTTCTCTATCTTATCCCTTCTAATCAAGTGTTCAGTCTACATTTTAATTGTGAAAAGAAACAAGTCAGTACAGTGAGTTGCTGTCTGGTCACATATTCTTGACCATGTCATTTCTGACGTATCCATAAAAAATGATCATAATATTCTGCAATAAATTATTGTAATAAAGCTATTATCAAGTCAGCAGCACATTTTTCTCTATCACATAAGTCCACAAAAGGTCAGAGTGGCATCACATGGCATATAGAAGACTGCAGAGAAAATCTAAACAAGGAAACACAAATTCTTGTGTTGTTTATTACAAAGCCTTGCTGCCTACAAGTATTTTGCCGCCCAGAAGAAACCAGACTTACCATTAGATATATGTTTGTTTACTTTCTAACAAATGTGCTCAATGTGTGATAATGATTCCTGTAAACTCAGGAAATTGGTATTTCTCCTTTCATGCTTGTTGAATTTTTGACTGCATAGAGGCATATCTTCCAGGGCTTATATGACTAACAACTAATTCTTGCAAGAGGAACACACAGATGGGATTCAAGCTTTGGTTTCTTTAACATCATGTACTCTTTTGTGCTGATCCATCAATCATAGCCTAATGTTAAGATTATTGGCTGTGTATGGTGATATTGTTATATGATAGCAGGGATGTTGCAGTATAGTTTATTGCATAAGCAGCATCATCATGACTCAAGTAGGCTCCACTGGTCCAATTAGAATATCTACTGGGTAATGTTTTCAAGGTTAAATTAATATCCTGTAAGGAGGTCCAAAAAACACTGACACAATATATACTTATAAACATTACACAACATATCATGTTCACAAATGACAGCCTTCAAACTTTGTGTTCAATTACTTTGATATCTCCTTCTGCACTTTTTTCATCCAGAAACAGGTGATTATATTTACAGAAATTTAGATGAAACTGGAGGGGCCCAGTACAGAAGTACAGAGTAGTTGAACACCAACAAGGCTAAATATATGAACATAATAAGCATGAGTTCTGAATGAATGGTTTGTAACACAGGCACAGAGGGCATTCAATATCAACTTACTAGGCAAACCTTGTGTACATGTTAAGTGGGGTTGACTTATTGATCCAAATAATCAGAATGATTCAGTTGCATGCTTGTGACAAGTATATCAGAACCATGGTCAGGAGTCCTTCTGTGAATGCTTAGAGTCACATAAGATCAGAGATAAGGCCAAAAATAACCTTATCAAAGGCACATGTCACTACACAGGCTGCATGGTCTGATACGTTGATAAATAGTGTCTCTAGTAAATCAGGCCTTCATTTCAACATTGGACAATGTGAAGATGTTATTGGTAACAAACTGTCTGAATAACTATAAGCAAAAAGAGGTTATTGATGGGCTGATGACTGATTTGAATAAATGGATGGCTTGTGTAAACTTACCATTCATCCTGTTTGTATCATATTTGTTTATGTTTACAGTTTAGCTTATTTCTGAGGCTTTGTAATGGGAAATGACTGTTTCATGAAAATTTAAATGTATGCTAACAAATGTAAGAATGAAAGTCTAGCTACTAAAAGTCTACCCATATCTTCAGTAACAACCATACTAAGAGTGACTATTATCAGGTAGGCAATAGAATTATTACATATATTACTCTGTATAAGGGACTATTTGAGTTGAACTTCAAGGTCCTTTGGCCACTTGAAATGCTTTTGAATCCACATGTTCACTGCAAGGTATACTTATTACAGATTTTTTTCAAGTGCACAGGGCTACCTAAGATGGTTCTGAAGTAAAGCAAACTATTCTGTATTTATCTCTGTTTATGCATGCCAAGACAAAATGGCCTTGACCCAAACGGGATTGAGGCAGAACAGATTGTGAGAGGTACAATGACTAACCATTCAACACAAAGTTTTATTAATCAAACTTGTTATTGTTTTCATTATATTTCATCAGAGTCTGCCAACTATGCAAAGGTATTACTGAGAAGTTCAAACTAATTTTTTCAATTTTAGTGTATAATGAATGAAACTACTTTGTAAATCATTTTTTAAACATAGATCTATTGTGCACAACATATTTTAACTACAGTACACCTATATCTATTAAATATATATATTTTTCATACAAAAATGTCATTCACAGATGTCCTACATGTCATGCAATCATCATGAATTTTACCTCACAACCTCCTTTGGTATGTCATATCATGTAAATAATAATTTACAGACCGTATGTAAACACAAAAGCATTTGGCGTCTATCTGTGTGGTACACTTCAGGTAATGTGCATTTTTTTTTCAAGTGCTCCGAGTTGAATCTTACAACCTCAATGATGGATAGCTTACAGCAGCCACAGCTGAAATATCCCACATCTTGGATAATCTGCCACCTTGGTGTTAAATCTATCTGAGTTAGCAGAGGTCAAGGCCATGATGACCTTCGTGAAATGACCTATCAGAATTTAAGGACTGCAATATGTGCAAGTTGTGAGAAAAGACATACTGGTCATAATCATATTTATCCATATCTCAGGATATCCACAGACCTGCTGGTAGGTAGAATGTGCAGAAAGGGGACTGGGGTAGGTGAGAACTAAACTGATCTTGGGAAAACCTGAAATGAAATACTGATCAGAATTGCTTAACCTAACCAAATCATTCCTGAGAAAACACATAGTTCCCAATGAAACTGACAGGAAATTATAATATATACTCATGAGACGTTTATTCCTGCTTGATGGTTACTATAATTCCAGAAATTACCAAGTTTATTTTGTTATCACTGACACGACTCAAGTTATAAAATCTGACGAAAAAAAGTCTGCCTGGCTGGTCAAGGTTTTTACACCAGCCCAGCAGAGTAAATTTATAAACAGATAACACCGGCAAACAGCAAAGTAGGGCAGCCATCTTGTCACAAGCTAGGGGATTCCATCTGAGAATGAAACGTGTGCAGGTTGCTCACAAAAGATGCCATGTGCTAGGTCATCATAAAATAATTTGCAGAAAGAACAGTTAATTACATGATACATACCAACCGATGTTGGGTGGCTAAGCCACCTTGTGTATTTCCCATTCAGACTGTAATTTCCATGGACCCTTTAGCACAATGTGCACACAGTGCGACAACATACACGCAACCTATTCAGCATGCAACACTTGTTCAATGGCTCAGGTTTATTTGCCTCAATTGATCTAGATCTGCCCTGGCCCACTAAATCAACACTTATCTATCCAGTCAAACTGATGGGGACTCAAAGTGCAAATGGCTTTGCTAGCTTGCCCCTTTACACACATGCCAGGGTCACATACATATTGCATCTTGAGTCTTGTTGGGGGAGGGGGGGGGGGGGGGGGAGTTGATGGTTACAAATCATTGACCCTGGTAAGTGCATGGTAGGTACACCAGTCACATGACCAGCAAGGCAAGTTCTGATCTGGGGCAAGCACACGTCATCATATCAACATTATCAGGCGAGGTTTATGCTGTTGTCTGGGGAAGTACTGCATGGCCTGATCATTTCCCTAAAGACTGAACCAAAAATATCCTGAAACTCCCCGCATGCCTCGGATCAATAAATGGGACTCTGACATTAAGTCTCTCTGTATCGCCCTCAACCTATACTGATCTGGTCATGTTTTTGCTTGCAGGCAAGGGCTGGCTGTCTGCATGATCTGGTTATTTTTATCAGCTTCCTGACTAGGGGATTGATGGACAGCCTGGAGAGGCAATAAGCATAAGCAGGACTCCACGACCTTCACCTTGCCAGCAATACATAGTTGGGCTGCCTGGCAGTCTGCCAAATGGGTGCATACTTGTGTCTCAACAAACAACCACCCAGATCAATGTATGAAAGGTCACCCTGGCTGGTTGCTAGGCAACCCGCAATTGTGGGGCCCATAAAAGTGGGTCAGGTCTGTGCGCTGCCTGTGTAGTCAGGTGGTAGTCATCCATCACTCTTTCCAATCAATGGCAAGTACTTTTGTACTCTGCGTGTGACGTCAATGCTATTCCAACAGGATCCCGCCATCCTGCAACCCCGCTCTTTTGCAGGTCAACTTAATCTAACGGGACCACAATGCAACTGCTTGCGCTGATGATGTAATGTACTGTCACCAAAATAGCATAATGGGAAAAACCTACTTATGGCTTGGCCCTAGATCAATTTTTGCTTAATATCAACAAGGACCTGCTCTCGTTCCTGGCTGGACTCAACTGCAGCACCACAGGGTGAACTAAACTGCATGAGAGCTGAATATATATATCAGTGTCTTTGTTGCCTCATGAGCTTGGACAGCAGAGAAAAACATTTTATCTTCCATAAACAGGCCCACACATGCTGAAGAAACCTGTTTATACATGAGACAGCTTGTAAATATTGGCTATTATGAATGTCTGACTATTACATATAAATAATTTATGCTACTACAGTGTATAGAAAAACCATCTAAAGTACTTCTTTATGGGCTACTGCTATACGGAATATTCAAATGAACACGTGCCCATGTCTTGTTAAACTTAAGATATTCAAAAATAGTATTTGACATTGCACCAAAACAACAGAAACATCAAATTCCGCCACTATGTACCATTCCAAATTGAGCACAAGCATACAGGGCAGTAATGATACACTGGTCCACTAGTACATTGTCAATTGCCATAAAATGTCAAATATTGCACCGGTATCACCAGATGTCCTTGAGTCTATATGTAATCAATATTTTACTTTCTAATGGAAAATAATGTGTAACACTGAGCAAGAGATTCTTACTGTCAATAGACATGCAAGGTAAAATACCATTGGTCAGAAACCAGTTACACAGAATCTGATTGGCTAATCTCTGTATAATCATATGTTAAAAATTTTAAGAGCTGTATCAGATGCATTTAATACTGATAATTTCTAAAAGTTTGGGCAATAGCATGGTGAACAATTTTTATAATGGTTTCAAAATAAATTTCTGAGCATTAGTTTATTTATCTATGAATAAGAAAGACCAACCACTAGAAATCACTACTGTGACACCTTCAATGTATCATATCATGTACCCTATTGAGGGCTAAGTGTTAGAAAAGAAGGCATGCTTATAATTTGATATAACTCATGTTATCAGTCTTATCAATCTTAACCTTCCTTGTGTTTTAGGCTTGTTCATTCATTTAGTTTTGATCTGCCCTCTGGGGAGCAAATACTACACACAGCCATAAACCAAGCTATTAGGTTATTCTTTCTAGTATGCCCGCTGGGAACACCCTTATGGTTGAGACCTTTGCCTGAGGTCCTAGAGGAACAGAGAACAGTGTCTATTGGGAATGAAACCTACAACCATTACACCATCAAGCTCAAGCGCAAGGTTCTGTACCACTGCAGCTCTGTACAAGCTGCACAGTCCAGTCCAGGTGCTCTTAGTCAATATTTTACATGGCTGTTTTAATTATTATATGACTGTGTTAACTAAAATGACAAAAAAAAAAAAAAAAAAAAAGTTGTGTCCCAAAATTTGCTGCACTAAAGATGGAGAAAAATGCCACCACAACACAGCCTACCACAACAGTGCATGAAGTCATAACATGGGAACAATACCAGTGAGAGTGGTTAATTTATTGTGCAAGGACCTGCATTTCAATCTAATGATAAACATGGCAGTTCTAACTGGTTGCCATGGTTACTGAGGGCTGCTCCATCATCTGAATGCTTTTGCGCTGTGTGACCTCCCTGACTCACAGGAACATTGTCTAAGCCATCAATTACTTTCTTTTAAAGACAGATTTCTACCTATGAAGAATTTCTTGGTTACAGCTGCGGTTGTCATGGAAACATGCCATCTAGCCATCTGGAAGAAGTCCAGTAACAAGCTGGGGAGGAGCAAATCTGAAGTTGTCTTCAATCTAACAGTCAATGGGGGACCACTTAATGGCCTACGTAGTTGTAATAAATCTACAATTAAACAGACTGTCCTTCTTTTACAAATGCAAGATCTAATGGTCTGATTTGAACCTCCAGCAAGCCAGATTTTACCAAAGAAGCCTAAAGACTTGAGATTTACTGTGTATCCAGAGATGGAAAAATAGCCTGGAACTAATGTGTCATTAATCATTTTTGCTGGCAGATATATTTTTCCTCCACTCTGTTATATAACAGGGACATATTATATTATTGTCCTGGGTCAAAATGCTTTTGAAACCTATCTGTCAATAGGACATATCTTTACTTTCTTAAATTATCATGGGCAGAAGGCAAGAAATCCCTTGCACCTTATTTTAATGAGTACACATGTAATAAATCACAATCTGTCATGAAAAATGAAAGTGCGCCAGATCTTTAACTTTTTGGATACAACAAACACAACAAAGCTTGCCTCTTGCCTTCTAAATCCTATATGTCATTTTTTTTTACTCCTCCAGCTATAATTGACTTCCTAATACATAAGAATACTGCAGTGACTGGTCACAGGTTAAGTATGTCGACTTAAAATGTAGGTCATATCACAAATTAATTCTGAGCAAATGATAACCTAAAGCTGACCCATGACAAAAAGTGATAAATCCAAGACACTAGAAGTCAATTTCACTGAACAGAATAAGGCAAATTTATTATTAACAGGTAGTGCAATCCCAAAATGTCAGCTGCAATGAAGGAATGAGTCATAGGCCTTATTTACTAAAATAAAAATAAAACCATATCTTGGGAACTATTTTAAAATAGCGATGAATACAGTAACTGAGAAGCAGTCTTTATTTTCTAGAGAATCTACTATTCCAGCGTGCTTATAAATTACACTACTGTAGTGACTGCCAACAATTGTTGTACTATTTGTGTTGTACTTGTGTAATGCTGATAATGGCACCATAATACTCATAAAAAGAAATCTTTTCAATGTGTTTCACTTGATAGACAGCTTGCCTTTATCTATATAGGAATCAAATTGCTGCACATCAAATTGCTACCCTGGATGCATGTTTTATATTGACAACCAGTAAGATGAATACCATATTCTGTACACCTATACTTAGGTATTTAACAAATGCCTGACATTCATACTGCTCACCTGACAATGTTACTACTGTTTCTCAAAAATTTTTTTTTCAGGAAGCAGGGAAGCAGAATCAAGTTTTATAGGAAGCAATTCAATCAAATAGACATAACTACAACCTACAGATGGTCATTCCACATCGGATGTTACCTCACATATACTGCAAGGATGACAGACCATGAATAAACATAGTTTATTGATGATACAGTCAAGGTAAATGCAAAAATGAAAATATTCATGACAATTTATATGAGGCAGTTGCCTTAAAGAACAAAGACATATATCTCCATTTCCACTATCAAACAGAGAAACTGACAAACTGCTTAGAGGGAAACTGACCCTAAAGAGGAATCTGACACAGGAAACCTTGGACATTCATGTCAACTTATCCATTGACAAAGTAACATTAAATGTTTTCTTAAATAAAAATAAGAATTTTAATAATAATAAGAAGAAAAAGAGGAATGAGAATAATAGTAATAATAAAAAAAAAAGAAAAAGAATGACAATACTGATAATTATAATAATAAGAATAATAATTATAATAATAATACACAAAATAAGTGATAACAATAATAAAAGTAATAATAATAATGATAATAATAATAATTATAATTAAAGCAATGTAATTCGCTGATTTAAAGCCACAATCAATAAATATTGCGTAGGAAGATAGGCCAAAATACAGGCCAAAAGACGACCTTGACCCTTTTGGGGAAAAAAGCCAGAGACTGCCGAGCTTCGCGTTTTCCCAGTGGGCTTCCACCAGCTCTGGCGAGGTTTTTCCACATCTGTCATTCTGCAGCATATTACTCAGAACATCAAAGGTCACTCACAACACAGAATCAATACTGAACACACTGGCGCTAAATTTTCACTGGTCTCCATGGTAACTGAAGTTTCCGTAGGTTTATTATAGGATGGCATTCTTTTCTCTATTTTCCCAGTTTGTCAGATAAGTGGTTTTGAAGATGATAAAAAAAATCTTCCAATTCCATCTAAAGGACCTCCTATTGTCATTGCTGACCTGTTAGAACACAGAGGTCGTGGAATATGTGCTCAAATAAATCAGATTCTAGGGCTTGAGGGGTTTTGTGTCTGTTGTTTGTATTCTGGGACAGACATTTCAAAGCCCTCACTGACAAGGCAAAATACATGGAAATCCATTCATGTTTTAAGAACAATAGTGTGCCAAGGGGTATCAGTTACCTTTAAAAATGTGTACCTGACTGTATGGTTCGCTTTGTTGACTAGTTTGGTAAAACTAATGCAATTTACTTAAATACAATAACACACAGAAATTATACATTCCAAAGCCCAGCAACAACATAGGCAAATAAATATCTATACAAGGTTTAGTATTCTTTTTCTCCAAAGCTGGCACAATAAACATCAAATAATTTATGTCTTTGACTTTCACTATATTAACTCTCAGCTTAATTGTATATTATTAAGGATACAGTTATATGGTTAACAGATTCACAGAAAAGCTATTAGTTGGAAATTTAAAGTGCTCAGATGGAAGAAAAACTCATTAATGTGGTAAGATATTATAGTATACTCTTGTTAAGGACTTGAGTTTTGTAAATGAACTAATGAACTAATTCTGTAATTCATATAAATAACATATTTCTACTTTTCAACTGCTAATGCAAAAAAATATCTAAATGAAATTCTTAATAAATCACAACTTCATCTTAAACCTTTTTACTTTTACATAACAAAGAATTGGCAAACAGGTTTTAAAATTTTGATCACTAATAAAAACAGATTCTTCGATGTTGTTTATATGCCATCTGTGACTAAACAAAGATAGCTGATAAACATGTTTATGTACAGTAAAGTGAGCATGTCTATAAATAATATATCAGAACAGGTTTCCTTATTTCAAGGGCCAAAGCCATAAAGGTAACAGTAAATGTGTCATTTGTCACATCGGCGATCTCAATGTTGAGAAATGCCGGTGTGTAGAAGTATTTATTACTGTCAGCATTTGTATTTTTACTGATTGCCACAAGACCAGACCTCTGCCACCAAATTACAAAGACGGGTTCTGTGGTCAGGTGACATAATGGAAATTTTAGATTCATATGAGCAATCCAGAATTTTGGCCCTCACCTGCAATTATTAACAATCAGTCTTGGTTATGCAATATTCAGTGTTCATACTAAAGGTTATTTCACAGTCTGTAAATACAATTAAGTTTGGCCTCAATGAACTCCCTGCTTTTCACAATTAGCACAAGCACACATGTACATACATGGCCTAGGCACATGTAAATATATATTATGTTAAATAAGTTGGTTACCCCTATGATTGATAAAATTGTTATTGCAATGACTGTTTTCTATAAAATATCAGTTCTGAGATTGTACACAATATGATACATAAGTTTTGTGCATGCACAAGTCACATTGATAACAGACAAACCAACTGCACATGAATGGAAAAACGGCATGTATTTCCAAGTAAAGATGGCTTGACCACAGAACCTCAACAGCCACACTATGTCACAAGGATATTTGTACAGCACATAGGTGCCATTATTCCTGAATACTGGAGGACATAAAATAACAACACAGACACACTAAAGTGTGGCACGATGCAGTCTCCTTACATTTTCTATGGTAGCAAGGGTGGACATTCCAGGAGTTTTCCATGACCTTTTTTCAACATGCATGTTTCCAGGTTTTTTCCAAGCCTGGAAGAAAAGTTCAATTTTCTGTGATTCTGCCAAAGTACAATGACTGCTATGAACTTCAATGACACAAAAAATAAATTAATCTTGGTAATTTTTAGGTGAAATTTATCACACTGAATTTGGATAAAACAGTTGCGAGGTGCCAATTGTTGATACCATTAATGTACATATGAAATCAATGGCACAGGTTGGGTCTCCAAGACCGGCTTTAAATCGAGTTTGGGATAAAATAAGATAATAATTCTTCATTGCTAATATTAAAACCTTTGCCACATAGAAGATTCTTTTACACTGAAAATTTTCCTATTTCTGGCAGGGATACTCTAAACAGAAATGGTTTTGATATCCCATGGTTTCATGGGGCTATCACTTGGTTGTCAGATTGTCAAGGACTTACAACTACTGGGATAGTACAAGACCTCCACACTGGCTGAATGACTGTGATATGCACAGCCTGACCTGATTCTACTAAAACAGTACATCAATAAAACAGGACCAAATGATTACGGTCAAAGAGAAAGAAAATTACTCACACAGGAATATATGAATAGGAACATATCCATATCATGTATTGTCATGACTGACTTAATAAGTATTGAGAGGACTAAAGTACACACAAAACATAACTTCCAATAATATTTCCTAAAACCACCATTATTTCTAAGAGATAATACAACATGGTACATAAAATATATCTGATATTTAAGTAATCAGCAGAATAGTAGTTGATAAACAGTTATCATTTTCATGCTGGGAACTGCACTTGGCTGAATTGGAGAAGGACATGTTATAGAGTTACAAGAGGAGTTTGAAAAGTCAACGTCTGATACTGCAAAATAGCTACAAATGTCATCCACAAATGTCAGTATTTCAGAATGACATATTTTGTCAGACTTGCACATTTAAGATCAGGTAAAAATTAAGTACCAATATAGTAGGTATTTCCATTCATTTTTTTTTGGTCATATGACACAGAGGAGGTTAATGACCAAAATTCAGCAGATATATTCAGCTAAGTGTCCAAAATTCAGAGGCATCCCCCAAAGTCAATGCAAGTGATCTCTGAGTGATACTGATGCAAAGTACAAGAGATTACTGCTCTGAACTATAAATGTTTGGTTTCTTACTTACTTGAAACTGCTGTAGATCATACAATAATAACAATTTTAAGGTAATTTTTTCTATATATCAGCTGCTCACATTCCATGGTATATTTTCGTTATGTTAATCCAGCCCAAGGTTCCAATGACATTTTAACAGGTTATAGTCCATTTCACCACCTGCTGTCCACCTGTTTTTTGTAGATGATTTATTTAAAATTTTATAAATTTCAGTATTTTCAAAGAAAACATCACATGGAAGTGACAACCTAATATGGTAGTTAAGAATTTTACAATAAATCCCCCGTTTATGTTTCACAACATTTTAGTCTCTTTATCATTATCTGGCAGATATGGTGTGTCCCTCCATAAGTAGCCATCTTTGTTTTAGCTGGTTATATTTTTAGTGTGTTTACTGAGATCATCCAATCAGCAGCTGTCAGTTGAGGCTGTTTTTGCATGTGACCAATGACCTTGACTGCCATAAGTGGGTCTGATATGTTGTAAAATGTAGACTGATTTCTCATATTTTCAGAAAATTCTGTTACTCAAATAAGGCATAAGGTAGGAATTTATTTACCTTGTTGAAAATTAGGTTCTTTAATCCCCTGCTCTACATTATAATTTTTTCCCTTGAAATGTAACTAATAAAAATTTTCATAGCAAAAAACAAGTGGACATGAGGGGATGAAACCGACTATAGTATGATACACTCACTCACACTGGTTTTCTTGTACACTCATTATTTGAAATACTTCTGTAATTTTCTGACTGACCTGTTGGTAAGATTCTCTGTACATGGTTCCATATGTGGCGCCTCCAGGCAGCCCAAAACGGGCTTGTTCTGGAGAATATGGGTACACTCCAGCAGGACGCGTGCCTACTATGGCCCCTGGACTCTGTGTGCGGGGTCGCTTGTATGGGGAAGGGGCCTCGTGCGTAGACCCTACAGGGCCCCTAAAATATACAGAAATACAGGTTATTAAACAATTTATTTAAATGAAATATGACTTCTAAGAAACACTTGCTGCTCTATCAATATATGTTAATTACCCATAGAAAAATACAGAGCAGGGAACCTCCTGCATAAAACTTGTGTACCAGAAACAAATGTAAGGGTATTTGATATGAGCTGTGTAAATATTGTTTGTACGGCACTAATTAAGGGAAAACAGCTCGAATGTACTGGTAACTCTTGGTTTCAGAAGTCAAGGATACTACCTCCATGCTTTGCTGATATTATAAGTTTGTCAATCATTATTTACTATTATTTTCCTGTGTGGACAAAGCTGTATACCACCTGAACTCTCATAACAGTATACATTAACACTGTAAATAAACACAACAGGAAAATTCAGTGTACACATGGCACTATATAAACAGACTGTCACCAAGTAGATATACTAGGTAGAGTATAAGCAGATAAAAACATTCCTCCCAAGCTACAAAAAATAAAAAAGAAAAGAAAATTTAAGCCTCGAAATAACTACACCTATTAAACAACTTATTTGTAGTTGCTGAACCTGTGTTTCCATGGCTGTAAATAAATAAACATAACATGAATACCAAAAAGGCTTAAAAAATAAACTAAGTGCTTTAAATAGAAGAATAAGTGATTCCCTGGTGAGTACACATGAACTGTTTCCTTTGATCACCCAGCAGGTCACAATCATGTAATGTTATAGCTTAGGTCAATTAACCCATTTCATCCAGACTCTTCTAGTTCCACATAAAAATGCTGGTGACATCATAAAAGCAAACCCCTAAACTGGGTCACTATTCCCATATATTCAAGCATGAACAATCCATAGCTTATAAAAACATACTGTGGCTGCCTTTTTTTCCTGAGGATATCAAATTCACAATTCTTGCGAAGATTAAGTTATCGTAAAAATTAAACGATTCTGAATAAGAGTCTGTATTTTTTTGAGGCAAGTCCAAAGGAAAAAGATTTAATTTGATGTTGAATTTTCAAATTATTTGCCAGTAATGAAAAGCTATTTCTACTTGTTCCATTTTCACTAAAGTCCTGCCAATTTGTAATGATTTTGTGCAAACATTATCTTATATCAGTAATCCTTATAATAACTGATATGCTCTGTGTACATTATTGTATGGCATGCAGGTGAAAATGGAAGTGAACCCTTGTAAAACTAGGGACCCATGGGTCTCGACGCTCAGCTGAATTTGTCTATAAGAATATTCTTAAAGAAATTTTTCAGTATGATAGTTCTGTGACCTTAATCACTGACCTTGTGACCAAAAAATCTTAGAACTTATTATCCTTGAACATGCAGCATTTAGATTATTGTAACAATCTTTTAAAAAAGTGACCCTGACCTTTGACCAGGTAACCTCAAATCAGATTTCCTCACTTTGGGCAAGTAAGCCATGTGTGAACGATGAAAAGTTTGGGATGAAAAGTTTGATTTACAGTGCATCCACAATCTGTTTAAAGATGTGGCTCCTGTGACCTTCAACTTTGATCTCTTGACCCTGAAAATCAAAATGAATTTACTTAAGTGGTCGGTCATTATTAAATCAAGTTTGAAGCCAATCTGTCTCTCCAAAGCAGAATTATCATCCATAAACTAATTTGTGAATGGATGGGCCCTGTGACCTTGACCTTTGACCTATGACACAAAAATCAAACAGAATCTTCCCCTATTGGCAGGTTAGCAATATCTTGAAGATGGAAGGTTTGCAATGAAAAGTTTGGCTTCAAATGCATATGCATTCTTTTAAAAGAAATGGGTCCTGTGACTTTGACCATTGGACCCAAAAATCAACACAGTTCTTACTTTAGTGGTGAGCCATATATAAGTTAAGTTTGAAACCAATATGTCAAACTAAACTGGAGTTATTATCTGAAAACTAATTCGTGAACAGATGGCCCCTGTGACCTTGACCTTTGACCTAGTGACCCCAAATCATCTATGCTCTCCCCTTACTGGCAAGTCAGCTAAATGTGCAAGATTGAAAGTTTGAGATGAAAAGCTTGGCTTAAAATGCAGCCATAATCTTTTTAAATAAGTGAGTCCTGTGACCTTGACCTTTGACCTTGTGACACCAAAATCATATATGTTCTTGCTTTAGTGGTGGGCCATATGTAAGTCAAATTTGAAATCCATATGTCAATCAAACCTTGAGTTATCATCTGGAAACAAATTTGTGTGGATGGACAGATGGACAGACAGACAGCTAGACAAACAGACAGACAGACAGAGTGATTACTATGGGGCATCCACTTGTGATCAGTAAACGCACCAGGTTTTGGGACACTAGATGTAATCACAGCTGAGAAACTGACATGATTGTTGTCATTTTATAGTAAAAGAAATAGAAAAATATTTGTTAAAATATAAAAGGAATACAGGTGGCGCCACCACTTTTTGGGAACTGACAAAACTAGTCATGGTCAATATTCAAGGCAAGATTCGTGACAATCCATGCATTAATTTTCAAGATATTGGAGGTTTTGTATTCTATTTTTGATTATTCTGGGGGGGTATTTTCAAGCCCATAGCTCGGAGGATATAGGTCGCAGTGACCTAATTTCAGGTTTCCAAGGAGATTTTTTATTGACCTCCCTGGATATTCACTTAAAAGTTTCTAGGGCCAGCAGTTACAATTTGTGCCCTGTTAATGGCCGGCTGGACGCCTGGACGGCCGCATGCCCGGATGGCTGGACGGACGATGGACAAAGCCCAATTCCTATACCTCAGTTGACTTAAAGTCAGCTGAGCTAAAAATGAAAAGATGAAAATTGTAAAAATTTTAACCTCCTCTATATGAAGGCAATCAAAGTATATCACAAAACCAGAATTCTTATTAAGCATTGACTGTGCATAGCTGTATAAGTGACTAGAACAGCTTTTTTTGGCCATCCCAAAACATTAGGGGAAAACTATGCACTATCTAAAAACAATGAATCCAGATTTCAGCAGATCTGACCTTGAAGGTCAAGATCATCACTTTTTAAACTCTGATGAGATTTTGAGAGAAAGAACTGGTGTGAAAAATTTGAAGAAAAATTCTTCAGTATTTCTAAAGTTATGGGGGTCACAATAATCCTAGTATTGCATAAATCTGACCATGAAGATCAAAGTTAAGGTCACTGGATTTCGAACTCGTCTGAGATTTAGGTAGGAAGAATAAGTGTTCAAAATTTTGGAGGAAAATATGGAGCCCTTCAAAAGTAATCGCGCTCACAAGACAATAACTATAATTTAGCTGATTTGACCTTGAAGATCCAGGTAAATGTCAACGAGATTTTGTGATAAACAATGAATCTTGAGTGTTTCAAATTATAGAGGAAATTCTGCAGCCCTTCAAAAGTTATTGCCTTTACAAGATATCCCATAGATGACAACACTGAAAACAACACCTCTTCCCTTGGGGGGGGGAGGGGGAATAATGACCGTATATGGTTTATAAGTACAGGTTTGATTAGAGATCATTATTGGGATGAGGATACTGCAAATATCATTATTTATTAAGAATCCAACTTTCCTTTTTAATTTGATAAATGGTTAATGACTGGCTTAATTCAATAATAACTTATGCATTGTTATAGCCATAGTCACTATGACAACACATCCTGTCCAGAATCAGGATAGGATAAATGAAACAGTTAACACAAAATACAACCGGCTTGGCAACCATGCCTTGGTGCCTGAAGGAACCTACATGTGCTGGCCAATGGGACATGTTTTGGGAGAAGTAATAAGGATTGGTACTGAATTCAAGACTCACATTAGAAGCATGTACATGAGAAGAAGGGTCTCTTTTGTAGTTGACCTTCGCCAGTTTAAATGCCTGGTATGTCATTCCCTACTCTGGCAGTTTACTCAGCCATCCAGTCATATAGAATCCCGAAGTAATCCCAACACAACACAGCAAGAAGATACAATAAGTACATACAGTGCGGGCCTGGGTGAACCCCAGTAATGTGTGCTACGCCCTGCAAAACCACCTAATAGAAGTCATCTCCATAGACGTGATGGATGCGGATACTGGGCCTCCCCAGCTGTCCTGGTATCAGCCTGTATACGTAAAACAATGAGTGATGTAAACACTTGGTTGTAGTAATGCTCCGGCACAGCTGCACGGGCCAGGTCTGTGTTCCCCTGTGGGTTCAATATGGTGCCAGCTGGCTGCCTATATCCTGGTCCTTGCACTCGCACTATAAGTTATTTGTGTCTTGGGTAGTATACACTGTTTTGGCCGAAGGTTTGCGATCAGTGGACCTGAGCCTAACAGACCAGTATACAACTCCTGGATCCTCTCAGGGTGAATGTACAGCCATCAATACCAACAGTTTTAGACATGCCGTGGGTCCGACCATGTATATCTCGTGGATCTATCAAACACAGATGTAGGCTATGTGGAGCATGTGCACAGTGCCCTGCTATACCAAGCTACTGTGCCACAGTGATTGGCAAATGTTATTGAACCCACTATTGACAATCTAGCAGCACCACTTACAAAGGAAGGGGAGGGGGGGCACAGCTGGCAGTAGCTTGCTGGCATGGCTACATGAAAACAAAGACTTAAATGGCGGTACACAATTATATTATTTCCCCATTTCCTGAAATGAATAGCACACTCCTTCCATGGGAAATAATAGTGCAAAAGCTTCAGTGAACCTGTGTGGATAAGAAAACCATGGGGAGCTGAAATGGAGATTAAATGAGTAGGAGGGGCGGGACTTATGAAGGTCAAGCCCAGTAAATGGCCAGTGTGGGTGCATGAAGGTAGGGGCCTGTGTTTTTGCTGGCTAGTAACCTGAGTGAAATGAAGCAAGCACACACTGAGCTCAGGATGTGTAGCTGCAGGCATATGACCTAGATCACTACTACTGCATTAATCACCTCCTAAAATCAGCCACACAGCCACTCAAGGTCACCGGAGTTAGGTCATATGGGGTCAAGCCAGTCATGTGTTGCCTCAGGTGGCACAGAGTGCACCCAGCTTGTATATAACAGCCTTGACCTTTGATGATGAGCGCTAGGCCTGAACTCTCAGCAAGTGCAATATGGTCTACATTATGTTAACCGTCACAGTTGATTAGGATCTGCCAGACCATGGAGACTTATTCATA
Source organism: Sipunculus nudus (assembly GCA_026874595.1). Classification (NCBI taxonomy): domain Eukaryota; kingdom Metazoa; phylum Annelida; class Sipuncula; order Golfingiida; family Sipunculidae; genus Sipunculus; species Sipunculus nudus. The sequence goes on from CM049312.1 coordinate 54,639,041, forward strand.
GCTCACCTCATTAAGACAGGCAGCCTTTTTACTACACCCACTCATTTGATCACTATAATTAGCTTTAAATGATTCAACATATGTTCTGCTATTTATAATTCTCAAGCTGCTTCCTTGTTTTGAAATTATGATCCACAAAATTTTACTCATTTTCTGAATATTGAAATTTTAGCAAGAAAATGTCCAGAAATGAAAGTATTTGTAACATATAGCTCTGTTAGAGATACTAAGCTTATAATCCTTCATAATTAAGTGCATAAAAATATTTATTATTGTGCAATATTTGACTTGATGTTGCAATTATTTCCCCAATGAACTATTTATACAGCTGTTTCTTAGCACAATACAGGTAGTCTCTCTAGTGAAAACAATAATGATAAAATCATTGACATTTTTGGTACCATATGTCATTATAATTAAATTAAATATCTGTAAAAAAACTGTTGTTGATGTTTGGCTTAATATAAAGGTGACAAATATCATATTTTGGGTTTAAAAAGAACAGAGCCATGTCATTATGTTGTTTTTCAACTCTGGAATAAATGTCATGATTTGGCTATCTGGCATTTGCTGTTACTTGAATATATGTTATCAACTTTTTTTCATCACCAGGCTAATGACTTCTAGTTACAAATAACAATACCTTGGGTGTAATGAGACTGTCTGGGTGTTAGAAACATGTTATATATTGTGTGTTATATTATGTTTGTCTTAGCATGAAATGTCTGGTTAGGACTTCAAGGGTTACCAAAGTTTTCAAGGTGGCATTGTGACCCTGCATTACTCTATAGAGCCAGACATCTAGCCTAATAAGAATATCTTGACATGAATAATTCATTAGATGACCCTGGGGACATCATTAATTCACCGTGTGACATAGCACATACCATGATAACATAACAAATAAATACAAAATGGCCTCTTAACCCATATTTTGTTGGTGTAACTGAGCTACATCTGATACCTCTCTCAAAACATATCAATGTAAATCCTGAATTTGATTCCTCTATGAATTTTTAAGACTTTGGAATATGTGGACTTCAGTGACACTATTAATATATATTATACTACATATTTCATGGTTTCAGTTGTGAACATATTTTCAGCCATGGAAATAAAGTTATAGCGACAGTTTTCTATGTGAAGAAAACTGTTATCTTGAATGATATTTTTTTTTTAAATTAAAGCTTTCACAAATGAATGCACAGCACACACAAGTTTGATATACCACATTACCAGACTAAAGCTGATAACTTGAAAAGCACGTTGTCCTTCAAATTAGATTTCTATTTATCTGCACACAAATAAATTCTGGTACACTCAACCTAACACATGATATAATAAGTAACATCATGAATGGCACTACATACAGAGCAACACACAGAGATTTCAGAAAAATCTTCTTGCGTGGCTCCAATCTAGTGCCTATTTTACAATATATGTTCAGTTGAATTGCTTTATATATAAATACTATGACTAATCTCATTACTAACCAAATTCATATACACATTTTGTTCACACAACTTCATCAAAATCTATTCACAACTGTTTGAGCAAAGGTGGTAAGAGACAAACAAAGCAAGTAACTAACCAACTGTGATGAAAACATGCTACCTCCTGGATCTATAATAAACAAACACAAAATGCTCTTGGGTGAAACAAATTCTGCTTGTGCGGTGACAGCAATAGCAACTGGCAAAACAGAAATGAGAGTTGCCGTAACAAAAACAGTGATTTCTCAGAATCATTGTTTCAAGTTTTTAGGGGTAAAGGTTATGTAGTCTGATCCTGCCATACTGTTTAATTCAGTGGAAGTGACCTCATTTTTTGTTTACAAATGCTGCCTGATCAAAATGTTACCATAGAAACGGAATGATAAATCAAATAATCATAGAGACTGGTCCCCCGTGAGGCATTAACTGTAATGCATTACAACCAGAACCCTGAAAGAGACCGATATCTTTGTTGTAGGCATCAGAAAACAAAGTACACACACAGATCAATCACTGCAGAGCCAGCACTCCTCCACCATAACACTGCTTGTCTCATGAAGCATGCCAGCATGAAGGGAGCCGGGTGATATATACTGGTGTGACAATAAACATTAGAGCTGGGCACCAGTAGAAACTGTGTAATTTTAAAGTACAGCCAGTGTGATTTATCAATGCACTCATGCATTATGCTAAAAACACTAAAACCAGTTCACGCACAAAACGGGTTTAAAACATTTTGGGCAATGCAAAATAATCAAATTGGTTTCAGGTTGTATCGTGCCTTCACATGGATATCTAGCACCAATGCATGAGGTGTACAATTCATATTTGTAAAAAAACATATAACAGCATGCTGCCACAAGCATTCCTGCCACCCTTTTGACCCAGTTGCTGCTTCAAAACTAGGTCTAAAGTATTGTATGTGAACTGAGTGTTCATACAGCCCTTTAGCCGCGCAGATAATTCAATTTGCATGGAACCAGTTTGAAACCATTACTGAGCTGGGTTCCAAACATTTTGGCCTTGTTGACTGAAAATTCTTTTGATTGCTGTGAGAATGCTAAATTCACAATTAAAATGGTTAGAAACTGTTTTGCATTTGCTGTGTGAAACGGGATTTATGATATAAGTATTAATACACAGACATACACCATATCAATTTTGCCTGAAAAAATAGCTAAATGCCACATTTGCTATGCACAGATGTATCAAATGAAAAAAGACATTCAAAATCCTCCTCCATGATTCAGATTTTATAACCAAACCAATTAAATTTACATGGATGGTGAAGATACAATTTCTTTTTATTCTGCATGGAGTAGCCCCTCTTTTTAAGGTAATAAAAGTTTAAATTACACAAAGGAATTATAAACAGATGTTAAATTGATTGCAACCCTTCAATTAAAAGCATCATCTATTCAATTGTTAAAGCCTTAGTAAACACAGTGGTATTTTTGCTAAATCTCTATATTTGTGATGAATGATATAAAACAGCACATGTCTAAATAGCAGTAGTATGTATGGTATAATTTTTTTTTTCATTATTTTTTTATGTTTTATGTGTTAAATCTGTGTATTTCTAGAATTGATGGGTAGTGCCATGGCTGTTGTTTCCACAGAATGAACTTTTCACATACTGCAAGTATATGTACTTAGACTGCTATGGTTGTTAATATTTACAAAATAAGCCTATAAACAAATTCAAGTGAGATAATCTATTGGTAAGCAGTTATAGTGAGTTTCCTGAAAATCAATCAAAGCCCTGGTAAGTTATTGCGGCGCCACTAAAAGTTAACAGATAAATTGACAGATGGATGGACAGATGGAAGGACAGACTTAGGATAAATCATAATATGTCTTTTAAAAAATCCAAAATTCTTTCAAGTGTGACCAAAACCCATCAACTCTGGAGACCCTTAAGATGCCCTTGCTACTATAATAAGAAGTAGATCCACATAAAACTTTTTGAGATATAGCGTCACATATGAAATGTAAAAATTAAAAATTCATAAAAGACCCATAAGATGCACCTGCTACTACAATTTGAAGTGGATCCCAGTAAAACCTTTTGAGATACTGCGTCACATAACAATTGTTTACGGACGGACGGCACGACAGAAGGACGGAGCTAATCACTATACCCTGAGCTGAGGCGGGGTTGGGGATAATGAGTTCAATGAGCAGATCATGTAACAGAAAACTATACACTTAAAATGGATAATTTTGTATCTATTGGAAATAAATAATTGTTATTTAATGACAATTAAATCATTATCACAATCAGAGAACAACAACATTCATTATCACAATCAGAGAACAACATTCTTCAACGAGTATGTTGGTAACAACAGCAAGTAACCCCGACATGAATGATAAAAAAATTCATCAAATGATAAACAGGTGATGACAGAGACTCATGTCAAAAGGAAACGAGCCACAGTGAAAATAACACAGCATTTGTCCATGACAAAAAAATCCCTATGTACACATGATACAACTTGCTGAAACCCTGACTTCATGACAAATTATCATGTAAAGTAGATCAATATGGGATTATAAACATAAAATAAACACTCATCACTAGATATGAAATAAGAGGATAAACAATTTTCCAGCTCAACATAAGCAAATATACACTGATCCAAGATGGCTTCCAGCAAGCTACAGCGTAAACTTACCTCCATAAGTACATGTAAGGTGGTTTAGGTATCTGTAGATTGATCATGGATGGTTTTAATAACAAAGGGTTCCAGCAATTAATCTCCTGTCTCCTTCAACCTGTTATAGCCTGCGGGCAGAAGGACAACACTGGTTTCCTTTGACGACAGCACAGGCATGTGTCACAACAACGCTGCTGATTGAATCTGCAGCAGTGATAATTCTGACTGTAGGAGAGCCTGGTGCCAGTGTTTCCAGAGCATGTCCCCAGAACAGCTCGTGTAGAGGTTCTTTCCTCGTCTTGTGCCAGAAACTTGTGTCCTATACTCCAGGGAAGCCAGTGAAGACTAACACCAGCTAATTAACATGCAGCTAGCTACTAATATCATGCCTACTGAGCCCTCAGCTCTTGCCATCCAGGAATTCTGGGGACTGAGGTGACACATCTCCCAGTAATAGGGGGAGGTGCCGGTATCACCTGTGTCATTGCGTGAAATGTGCCTGATTATCAATAGTAGACAACCCCTCCCTGCAAAAACAATGAACAGCTATTGTGGAGTCCACCAGTTCCAAGAAATCGCTGTGGATAAAATGTACCCCGATGTATGATGAATAAGCTATAGATTTATCCTACCAAACGCTGCGCTGCACGCAACGCGAATGACAGACTAGTTCTCGCAGTGTACATTTCCCTGACACATAAATTTGAAATTGACAGCATCACCATTCATTACAGGGCCCAGCCTGTCATGCCCAGTGCATCTAAATCAGTCCTTCCATTGTACCACTGTTGGCATTTTTCTACCTTGGGGCACAAATCAACGTGGAAATTTGCTAGTCGCCATTAAATATTTAGATGCTACTGTGTCTGAAAAGGAAAAACTCTGCCTAAATATATGATTTATTACAGCAATCGCTCTCTGGCTCTTTTTATTGCGAACCATGGGAAAATAACAAAGGTGACTGGTTCTTGGCTCAGGTTCAAGATATTATCTACATAGACCAAAAGAAAGTAAGTAAATATAGCCTTCCTGTGTCTGGGCTACAGGTAACAAATCAACATGAATCAACTGATAAAATACAATAAATGTACTCTTAACAAGATACTAGGGAAACCTAAAACTAAACTGATATGCTAAACCATATATCAGGCTTATCAATGGAATAGATATAATATATACATGTATATATATATGTACATATATATATATATATATATATATATATATATATATATATATTTATATATATATATATATATATATATATTTATATATATATAACATATATATGTATTTTGCAAACCTGATTCGAAAAAAAAATATACTTCTGTTCTATTTAATAGGTTAAATATTGGGAATTTTATGTGATGAGGGGGGTTTTGACAATTAAAATATTTGTGAAGAAAGGGTCAGGAATAAAGAACTTAGAAAGGCCTAGAAAAGTCCCTGACCTGTTAAAGACAATCATAAAATTTGTAATAAATATGGTACAAGCTCTCCCAGCTTTCCTGCAGCTTAAAATTAGGAATTCAGCTTCTGAAACACAGGATGGCAAATAGCACCCAAGACATAAAATAAAGTCTATTTCACCACTACGTCACAAAATAAACTACTAAGTACCATTCTTCTTTATGTGCAGTCTCAGGGAAAATGAATTCAACTAACGACATCATCCATTTGGCACAATATATGTACTGAAAATATCAAAACCCACACACTAAATTAAATGCGTGAAAAACCTCATGATGAATCAACAATCCTGTTTATAAAACGATACACTCACTGTCACTGATTCAAAATGTCTTGCGTGATATTTTGGGCTGAATGAATCATGTGCTGCGTCCAAAGAAATATAATGCTTCCAGCTTTCTCTCCAAGATTACCATGCGCGAGGTTTTTCAATCTGTCTAAACAGTGGACAAAGAGGCCTTAATGGAATACAGAGTTTTGGGTGATAGTTTTTGAATTATTATCAGGTAAGCAATTCATCATAGTAAAATATCATGAAAAATATCACAAGACTGCAAATTATGGTAACAGCATCAATATATACAAGGATGATGGTGAGGATACACCATCATGAGGAGGCAGCTAATTACTGGTGCAAGTGTTTTTATATTACAAATGTTTTATACATGCACACAAATATATATATATATATATATACCCGTTAACACAGTTTCACAAGTTTAATCCATATACACATGCACATAAGTGAAACCTGAAAGTGGAACCTGGCAGTCAATATATCCACTTAGTCAGAAGATCAGTTTTAAACCTCGTTCCAAACCAGGTTTTAAAACTGTTTATTAAAATTGTCAGAAAACAAGTGATGTTTTAACTGTTGCCTGATAAAACAAATTAAAAACTGGTTTCACAGTTTTCAGATCTGCCATTTGAAGGGGTGTATGTCTCATTCCATCTGAATTGGCATGAGATCTGTACCAATCCCCTTTCAATTGGCAGACCTGTAAAATATCAGATCGATCAAGGCAGAAAATGTCCTCCTCAGCTCTTAAGTCAGTAGATTTTCTACAGTGGATATTTGATACTGTGTTTTTCTCTCATTTTTACACATTTTCTGAACTTTTATGAAGCTCTATGTGAGTATTGTGAAGACAAACAGGCAAGGTCCAAATTTAATCCCTTCAAGCAACATGATGCCTTGCTTGGCTGATACCTAGCAACAGGAAACCATGCTGGGCAGATACCTTAGCAACACGAGGCCATGCTTGGCAACATGAGGTCCTGCTGGGCTGATACCTGAGCAACACGAGGCCCTGCTGTGCTAATACCTGAGCAACATGAGGCCCTGCTGGCTGATACCTGAGTCACATAAGGCCCTGCTTGGCTGGTACCTTAGCAATATGAGGCCATGCTTGGCTGATATCTGAGCAACATGAGGCCCAACTGGCTAATACCTGAGTCACATAAGGCCCTGCTGGGCTGGTACCTTAGCAATATGAGGCCATGCTTGGATGATACCTGAGCAACATGAGGCCCTGCTGCCTGATACCTGAGACACATAAGGCCCTGCTGGGCTGGTACCTTAGCAATATGGGGCCATGCTTGGCTGATACCTGAGCAACATGAGGCCCTGCTGCCTGATACCTGAGTCACATAAGGCCCTGCTGGGCTGGTACCTTAGCAATATGAGGCCATGCTTGGCTTATACCTGAGCAACACAAGGCCCTGCTGCCTGATACCTGAGTCACATGAGGCCCTGCTGGGCTGGTACCTTAGCAATATGAGGCCATGCTTGGCTGATACCTGAGCAACATGAGGCCCTGCTGGCTGATACCTGAGTCACATAAGGCACATGAGGCCCTGCTGCCTGATACCTGAATCACATAAGGCCCTGCTGGGCTGGTACCTTAGCAATATGAGGCCATGCTTGGCTGATACCTGAGCAACATGAGGCCCTGCTGCCGGATACCTGAGACACATAAGGCCCTGCTGGGCTGGTACCTTAGCAATATGAGGCCATGCTTGGCTGATACCTGAGCAACATGAGGCCCTGCTGGCTGATACCTGAGTCACATAAGGCACATGAGGCCCTGCTGCCTGATACCTGAATCACATAAGGCCCTGCTGGGCTGGTACCTTAGCAATATGAGGCCATGCTTGGCTGATACCTGAGCAACATGAGGCCCAACTGGCTAATACCTGAGTCACATAAGGCCATGGTAGGCTGATGCCTGAGCCACATGAGGTTCGGCTGGGCTGATACCTGAGCCACATGAGGACCTGCTGTGCTGATATCTGAGCAACAAGAGGCCTTGTTGTGCTGGTACTCAGCTTGGCCCAAGTTCTTGTTGTGCTAGTTTTCGGCCAACACAAGGCCTAATCACATGCTCCACTACTCGGCTTACCCAAATCCTTGTTGTGTGGTACTCGGCAAATATAAGGCCTTGTTGTGCTGTTACTCAGCTAACATTAAGCCTTATTGTGCTGGTACTCAGCTTACACAAATTATTATTGTGCTGGTACTCAGCTTATATAAGGCCTTGTTGTGCTGATATTCAAGGTAAATAATGCCCTCCTGTGCTGTTTTCTCTAACAAAATGAGGCCCTTTTATGCTGAAACTTGGTAACAGGAGGCCTTGCTGTGCTGTTGCTACAGCAATATGGGGCCTCATTGTGTTGATATTTAGGCAAGATTTAGCAGTGTTGAAAAAAAAACATGACAACATGAAATGGTCCTGTTATGAAATGCTTGAACAGTTTGATTTTGCACCTCTGTGCTGATACTGAGTTGCCATCAGGCACATTAAAAGGCGGCGGTGTAATATAACAGCAGACTGAGTCTGCTACACTCAAAACAAGCTGAACAATATCAACAGAAAGACCAGAGCTACTGCATCTTGAAACTATCAAGCTGCCCAAGATAACAGGGTGCCTAGCAACTCAGGAACAATAAACCTCAGTAGTTCAGGAAGTTTAAGGCACTTAACATGGCCACTCCATATCCTGAGGTAACCTGCATGCACCAAGTCCATGGATTTAATGCCCTGTGGAACACCTGTATCAAAGTCAATAATGTTTCAAGCCTATCTGGTCACATGAAATAAGCTATAAATAGTACCGCCACACTTCTATTACAGAAGTTGGACAGTTGTAAGTGTTCAGTTTGTATTTTTATTCTCTTTAAATGACTATATTTAACTGAATACAAACTAACCAAATTACTTACTGCATTCCATATCTACCTGGCATATATAATATATATATATATAAATAAATTGCATGGTTTATTTAAAATCATAATCAGTCACACCACTTCATTTATAACCAGCAAGGTCAAAAATTAATTTATTGAAAGCACTGCATATTATTCAAACACTCCTTTATCCAGTGATGTGTTTTATCATTTCATAAATTAAATATAAGGGTACTGTACATCAAGAAAAGAACTTTCATTATTTTTTTAAAGCAGGGGTATCCAGGTAATGAAACCCAGCTGAATCTGTCATTCTGGCATAACAGAACCATTCTTATAAAGGATCATTTTGTCGATATTGCTAAAATTACTGGGACCAAGCATGTTCATTACGATAAAGCTGACAGCCAATGCTGAGGTGTTCACCAACTTAAAATATCCAGCAGTCACCCATGTATCTGCCAGTATCATCAGGACTACAGAATTGCCATTTAAAAAAACTGCCATTTCAATAAAGTGGAATAACCATGACTTCTTTGTAGCATAAAATTTCTATGGGTTAAACATTAGTCATTATCCACTGACATACAGGCCATTACAGTGTGCATAAAATCAATGTATATATTGATATGTATGACCACAGAACAAAAACACGTTATGTGGCTGATGTATGTTGTTTTAGTTTCCAGCTGGAGTGGTGAGGAGAATAGTGGTTATCGACAAAGGGAGCCGGCCAGCGCCATCAGCATGCTCAGCTCAATACAGCTTGCCGATGCTGTACACGAGGACCTGTTATGGCAGCAGTTTGCAGCGAGTGAAAAAAAATGACAACTCACTAAAATGAAATATACCTAAAAAAAACACAAGCCCCCCACGAGCTGATAATCAATTTTGTTAGGATCTGAGTCAGCGCTGCTTGATAATGATTTACATTGAAACTGACAAGGTCAAGGACGTTGGATCCATATCCAGCTTGTCAATTTCCTCTTGCTGAATGCAGAGGCAGCCAGTGTTGCTTTGTTCAATATTGTGACGCAAAATACCTTGATCCTTAAATCAATGAGTCCAGCCGTTCATAAAATTTAAAAAGATTGTTCAATATGTTCTAGGAGCCTGGAATTTTTAACAGTATCCCAAATTGTAGTATATAATATGTCCCAGCTGTCAGCAAGCTTTAATTGTCCCTATTTTCAACAATGATTATGTCAACTTGAGATGCTAAATCTCTTAGCAACACACCTACCACCCTGCCAGGATTCTTTAACACCCTGAGCTACAACTGCCAGACATGTCACATGTTCAGGGTGTTAATCTACATGCAAATATTCCATTATCCTGTTATTTAAACCTTCCACTAATAAACTAAATTCAGCCATTCACAAAACACCACGTGCTATTACAACTAATCAACATGCCATATTTCTCTGGTATATATAACATTACCTCAAGTGGTAAAGTGAGGCTGTTTCAACAATTGAAATACCCACACTGAGCATCTGGTTGCCTAGTAACATGCAAGGCATGAAGAAATATAGCTGCAGTCATTTCTAGGAATAACACATTACGACATATCAGAATGAGGTGCAGGCGAACTGAAGCAGCTATAAGCTCTTTGCCTAACAATAGAAATAGTAATTCAGTGCAGATATAAAAGCAGACATACAATACAGTATTATCAAGAGGGCTTCCATTATCTTAAATAGGGCTAGCTATCAGGAGATATGTTAAAACCTAATAATCTACCCATGTTTAACTATATCAATTATTGATGAAAGCATGGCTAAATCTCATGTAAAATGTTAGCACCATATTGATTAATAAACTTCTTAGAGTCTTAGACTGTCCAAAAATTATCAAGAAAAGGTAAAGATCGAGAAATGGTTTAAATCTGATGGCTGGTAGTGTAACCCTGATATTTGATATGAATGCTGATGTTGGAAGCTGGATAGCTCCATCCATTCAATTAGACCAGTGATGCCATCTAGAATTTCTTTTTAGCCCTCAGCCTTATAGGCTGAAGAGCTATTATCGTCTCCCAAGCTTTCCATCTGGCATCTGTAAAAGTCCTGTACCTCAGAAGTAACCAAGAAATTCCTGCACCTCAGAAATAACAAACAAGGTTTTGTACCTCAGAAATAACCAAGAAAGTCCTGTACGTCAGAAATAACCAAGAAAGTCATGCACCTCAGAAGTAACCAAGAAGTCATGCACCTCAGAAGTAACCAAGAAAGTCCTGTACCTCAGAAGTAACAAAGAAAGTCCTGCACCTCAGAAGTAACAAAGAAAGTCCTGTACCTCAGAAGTAACCAAGAAAGTCCTGCACCTCAAAAGTAACCAAGAAAGTCCTGTACCTCAAAAGTAACCAAGAAAGTCCTGCACCTCAGAAGTAACCAAGAAAGTCCTGTACCTCAGAAGTAACCAAGAAAGTCCTGTACCTCAGAAATAACAAAAAAGGTCTTGTACCTCAGAAATAACAAAGAAAGTCTTGTATGTCAGAACAACCAAGAAAGTCTTGTCCTCAGAAATGACCACATAAGATCTTTAGCTCAAAACTAAATACTGGTAAGTCAGTCAGCTCTGTACCTTGAAAGTCTTGTGCGTCAGACTTATTAGATCTGTCGGTCCACGTGAGCAGTCATAGTTGTGGCTTTCAGTTGGAAAACTTGGATGAAGTACCTGGATCATTCCTGGCAGGCTCAGCAGATACACTGTCTGAGCTTCTTTATATTACAAATCCAATATGGGTCAGCAGGTATTATCAGGGTTAATGCTTGGGATTTGAGGTATGTAATATCCCACCTAATTTAATACCACAGCAGGTCTGTGGCAGACCTTATTCTGTCAGGCTCTTCACCTTGTTATTACTATCACTGGGACCTTCATGGTCAAGGTTTCTATTAAAAAACTAATACATGTTTGATACAGGAGTTCAGTGGTACACTGCAATACACAATCAAATATTGTACCAATTACTCAGTGCCCCTCTTTTGATATGCTGATAATATTTGATCTGGGTCATTCCATGTGAAATCTATAGATTCTAGAAAATTTTCCCAGACAGGCCATTTTGTAATTGGCTTCATACATTATGTAAATGCTATGGTACCCAATATCATGAACATGGCAAGAATGCAAAATTTTAAACTTACAAATGTCTTTGATAGTTTTTGAGATAAGGAGACTTAAACAAGTAAGCGTGGCCTAGTTTTTCTGCTTAAAACGAGTTCTGCTTAAATATTATAAACAGCAAATCATAGCCTGCCAAGTAATTAGCTGTGAGTCAACTAATTTAGAGGATCCAGTTACTAACTAGTGTTGGACAATCCCTGGAAATTTTAGGCATCAAGCATAAATATATTTCTGTTGTGAAAACTGTGTTGTGAAACCACACGTGGAATTGGCCAAAGTGGTCTTGCTACCAAGGTGGTCTTATTGGACAGGTCACTTAAATCAAATCTGAATTTTTTCAGTTCTCCAGAGGGTGGTTTAAATAGACAGGTGGTCTTTCAGACAGGTTCAACTGTAATTAGTTCAAAAGGAGTAGACTAATGGGCTTTTCTCCACTTTTCTTAAACTCTGTTTTCAATAGAATAAGGACCATCCCCTATTTTAAAATCACTGTATCCCAGAAATAACAGATTGAGATGAAACAAGTCAAGTACTTTGCAGATGAGTTACTTGTTACAAATTTATTTTGTAAATGAAGTATAAAGCAATCTAACATAATAAATTAGTTGCTAAAATAAATAAACTGTTAGTATGACTCTACTCATTTCTGTTTCTGGTCAACATGGCATGCTGGATGCCTCAATAAACGTAGTTAGGTTCAAGGTATCAACATCACATTTTGTGAATTTACTAATAACATGCTCTCTCAGACAAACACCTGGCTGCAAAGGAAGTAGCCTAACATTAGAATAATGTATACAACTTTAAAACATCTGACATGGTTCAGTATGAAGATAATGGGCCAAGGTTGCTCCCATTCAAAAGATAAATAGTTTTTAACCCAATTTTCATCAAATCATAACTTTGTTCATGTCAAACTGTGAGTCAATGTTTTTGGAAGTCAAAGAAAACCCTGAAACTAACATGCTTCTATTGTGAATAGTAACAAAATTATGAAAAATGAAATTTAATATTTCAGTAACGATCATTTTTTATAGTAGAAATAGGACCATTCCAGCTTATTGAAAATCTCAGTATCTCAATGACTACTGAAGTTACAGGCTTAGATTATTTCACATTTGCTTATTGGGTCCAGTGACAGTATTTTAAAGTATTACACAAATCAAAGGTGGCTGTATACTGATATAGTACTGATATTATCTGGTCATTAAATGGAAAATTATTACAAGTTTCAGCAGTAGTCTCTGAGTGATTGTAAAAAGAAGAATCATAATCAGAAACCAAATGAACAGCATTAAATCTTTAAAAATACGGTTTACTCGTGGTCTTGGAATTATTTTAATTAACCAAGTTTAGTTGTGTTAAACAAGGGTAAAATGGCTTTGAAGCCAGCTATTCTCCAGCCTTATCTGTAGAATTTACGTGATTTCTGGATTAATCTGACCGTGAAAAAGTTATAACTTTAATGAACTTCAGGTAATTCTTAATAAGAAATGTTCTTATTACGCACCTGTGATAAATGTATAACCTTTTTATAAGCTATCAGTAAACATGGCACATGTGCCAATATTGAACAACTTTGTTACTGAAGCTGGTTTGGTGGCTTATGTGTGGAAGTTGAAAAGTCACTCTTTGGAAAACCCACTTTGCAAAACCCTGTCTGACTTGCCGCCAGATGTCCTTGTTGAATATGTTTGGATTATTTTGGCAGGTCCCCCACTTTACTTAGGAACACATGGATATAAACAAAACAAACAGCCTTGGTGTGGTGGGATTGGAATTTTTAGGCCTATTTTTATAAAAGGTTCAAGGAATTACCTTTGGTTAATATATGTCAGGTATTGGAAGATGCCCCTTTTATCTTTTAACTATAAGTGATGATATATATTGCGGTATCCTGTAGTATATGGTTTTGTAAGCTATGTATCACAATATGTATCATATCTTGAGATCATATAACACCACTACAGCCATAACCAACACTAAGGTTAGCCTGTTGTCTGTTAGCCAATCATACAGGAAAGCTGCAAATCCCACATCTTTAGATGTGTATAGAGTCGATTAATACATGTGGTCTATCCAAGGTGTTATTTTACATTTTGTTTACATTATCAATGGAACCCTTGCAAAGGTGTTGGTAAAGGACCACAAGTCACAAGAGAAAATATTCTGGGCTATCAATATAAACTATTGATATATCACTCTATATATAGATATATCACAGTGCATCAAAGAATTTTCTTGGTATCACTTACAAGAGAACTACAGAAAGCTCCAATATAATGACATGTTGTCATCAAACCAAGCCCAGCTTATTTTAATTTTGTTTTACAACAACAGGTGGCAGCACCAGCAGGTACTCCATCAATACATGTACATGTATCCAAGAACATCTGGTTTCCAAAGTTTCACTTTGGGACCTGATGAATAAACCCTACCTGACAATGTAAACCTTGTGGTTGTTTTGTAAATGAGATTTCTACTACAATTACAGACACTCTCAGACATCCACACTGGAGCCTGGAACTGTGACTGATACACAATTATAACAGCACTGTGATTAATACATTGGATCATTCACAATCCAGCCCTCTGGTGGTTTATATTAAATAGCCTGGAATAATTTAAGGATCTATACTGACTCAGTCTCAATATATATAAAACTTCAAATATAAGTTTAAATTGACAGTCTTGGCTGCCTCTGGAGTAATGGAATGGGTGCAGACTTCAAACAAAAAACCCAGTATTGACAAGGAAATGAGCAAAGAGTGCAGATGTCAATATGTGAAGTTTGTTTTGTAAGTAATATTTGATACTGAAAATGAGACAAGTTTTCATTTCCCTGTACATAGGTAAAAGTCAGTGGGAAGATAATCTGCTGATGAAAGCAGATTCTTAGGCTGATCATGGTCATGTCCACCATGTATACCAGTAGTCCTCAAAAATATAAAGGTCTGTTTGGGCTCTTGTCAACATATTCCAAAATTTCACAGAATTCTTCATAATTAATGCTGTCTTGAATCCATTAACTGCATTCTTTATATCTCTGGGTCTTTAACCATTCTCTGTGGACTTTCTATACATTTCTCTGATCTCGTCATCTTCAATCCATTCACTGCTTTCTCCTCATTTCTCTATATATTTAATCCTTACAGTACATTTTTAAGGTTTCTCAATCTTTGATCCAATTATATCATTCTCTTCATTTCTGTCTTTAATCCATTCACTGCATTCTTCAAATTCCTCTGTCTTTGATCTATTCACTGCATTAATGTGTCCAAGTCTTTTAACCATTGTCTTGATTATTGACGTTTCTCTGTCTTTAATCCATTCAAGTTTCTAAGTCTTTTTATCCATTCACTGCATTCTTCACATTTCTCTGTCTTTAATTTATTCAATGCAATCATGTTTCTAAGTCTTTTATCCATTCACTGTATTATTCACATTTCTGAGGCTTTAATCCATCCACTGTATTGTTCCTTTTTCTCGATCTAATAACTAATGACTGAATTCTTCATATTTATCAGTCTAATCCATTCAATGCATTCATGTATCTTAAAGGTACGTATTATCCATTCACTGCATTCTTCATGTTTCTCTGTCTTTTATCCATTCACTGCATTCTTCATGTTTCTCTGTCTTTTATCCATTCACTGCATTCTTCATGTTTATGTTTAATCAATTCACTGCAGCATCCCTTTTATTTTTACTGAAACAAAGCTCTGCATCTCATGTCTACATATCTATTTAATGCTCTGCATCTTACCCACTGATCACTTTTCAAAATTATAAACACTTGTACCTGATAATTGTTACCATTTCTATAGGGGATGACTGCACATGGATGAATCCTGCACGTTGTCAAGTAACTGACTCTTTATTATTAAAAGATGAAACCAGTAATGAAAATAATATATTTGGGGGCATTTTGGGCAGCCAACATAAGCTTTTTGCCAGTATTTTACCATTTTGTAACACAACAATCAGCCTGTTGTTTATATACATATCCCCCCTGAGCCCCCTCCCTCTTGTTCCAGATCTGTCCTATTTCTGGCACAATAACCTAAGCAGGGGGATCCTGATTACACACAACAGCCAGCAGTAAACATTTTTTTTTTTTTTTAAGTATGTCCATCATCCATAAACCAAGCCTGGTGTCAGATATTTGGCCATACAGCGACCACTAAATCTCCAAACCAGCCATGTATGGTGCTGAGAAAAATCAATACACATTTTCTCTCTATAAGCCTATTCCCATGTTGTAATTAACATAATGAGGAAAATACAGCGCTGGACCTGTAAATGGACACTTGGAGCACCGCCATACAACATCAACAACTGTTAAAATAGCAGAAGGATATTTTGATGCATTTTTTATTAAATATGATATATCATGTCATGCTCATACAAAATGGCAGTCTGCCACCCACATCACTGAAGCACACGTTGAATCAAGTATAAAAACAAGTATGTCTTACGCAATAACTTGGATAATATGAAGTCACATACCATAGATATAATCGTAGCAGTAAAATACATATCATAAGATACTCCTTATTCAAGAACAAATTCCATGCCAAGCTTTTATTTTTTTAATTTGTCATAAATATCATTTACCAGTAATGAATGCTCTTTTATTATAAAGCTATCTAGTTCTATGTCCTTCCTGACAATTTGCAGAAGTATATGGTAGTTCTCTTTATTATCCATGCCACCTATGGGTGTTCACCAGTTTTTGCTTTAAAATGATCAAATAAACATATTTGTCAACCATAAGGCAGCACTTCATGGGTGGAAGCACTCCTGCTAAAAAATTCAACTTTTCTTTTATTCCAAGTCTTAAAAATTTAACTTTCGGGGCAATTCTTTAGGAAACAACAGTTGAAGAGTGATACTATTGTTTTTCATCCAAATTTTCGAAGGGATCATCATCCAATCAGCGACTGTTAAGTGTATTTACAAAATGTATACATGATCAGTGTTCTTGACCCTGTCACTTCAGTCAACCGGTCATGAAAAATAGATTATTTTCTTAGATCTTGAATTTGTTTTACTAAAAGTCTCTGTATGGTTACTTAGTGCTGCCCATTTCCTGGTGAAGTATTGCCAGAGTACCTAATTTATTCAATTAAGGGGATTTTTTTTTTTTCATTTTAAAAATACTCTACCCACAAAATATCTATAAACCAATGGAAATATTTTTCAGTCACACAACCAATCAACCAAAACTCCACATTTTGATTTCCAGAAAAGTGCATATTAGACCCATCTATAAAATAAATACTCCATCTCTTATTTCTTGCACTCGTTAATTTTGCAACATCATTATTGTAAAGAACATACTGTCTACAGAAATGGAGTCATATAATCAACTAAGCATGAAAATTTAAACACATCAAAATGTTGCTCTCCTGATTCTCATTTATTGTTATAAGACTGATAGGATGACAATCACCTGTAATTGTTAAAACAGTGCTAAATGGATATAAAAATTGGAACTTGATCACAAACTGTATGTCATAAATTAACATGTACTGTTTTAAAATCTGACACAAAATCAACACTTGGCTCATCCTATAAAGGTATGGTAATCTGATTTAATACTTCGTCTGATAGTAGACATCTGCCAAACTTTAAAATAACATTAAAATATAACTGCAGCACCTTATTTAAAACAATATTATGTCTTCATGCAAAGAGACTGAATTTCAATAAATAATGTGTACATTCATAAATCACTCTTTTCATGCAAATTTTATACAAGTACACTGAATTCTCCTACTTTATTTATATCTGACTGTGCAGCCAAATTTCTGTTCTCACACTTTTTACAGATCTTTGCTGTAAACATGATAGGTTCTTTACAGGGACATTTATATAACATTTGGCATAATATATATTAATTCACATTTTCATTTCAAATCTGGAGGACAAAAATGATGTATTAACATGTAGCAGTGAGGCCTACAGATATGATGATGTTTTAGGCATGAAAGGAGATGCATTCAAATGCGTAAATGTCATAAAAAATTACTGTCAAAGAACAATGAGTGACATGTATGCCACAGTATTGCCACTGTAAATAATACAGATCAGCTGTCTTACAACTTCTCAATAAAGTGATTGTTATAATATGATTTATAATTAAAACATTTCAACAGCAAGTCTCTTGCACACTGTGTCAAGGTATATTGAAATTGTTCTCTGCACTTACTTCTGCAAAAGAGTCCACATTCCCTTCTATTCAAGTTTCTAAGTAAATAATGATTCTTCTCAAGAGGCAAGTTCAGTGACTCATGTTATCAACAAAAACATAAACCCTGTTGAAAACAACCAGGTTTTACAAAGCATGGACTATTATTCTAGTTGTGCTCCGTGCACACACACACGCTTGTGAATGTAGGTCTACCTGTTTATGATCTGTGAAACACTGGGTGACCCAGATATGCATTTTGCACTGGCCTGTGAAATATGGCTCTTTCAAGTGTTTGTGTCTAAAGCAAGACTGAAACAAGCTCTGTATGTTTTGATTTATAGTTTTGTTCTCACGGTATGTTGTACACTTATTTTTGTTACAACTTGTGGATATATAATGTTGGTAAAGCCATTAACAGTGTATTGATCAATTAAAAAGTGATCCATGGGTCATGATACTCAGCTGCTATTTTCTAATATTGAACATGGTTACTGAATATATCAATAAACAATGCTATCATTGCTTTGCTTATTTATTTAGGTAGGACTATTTTAAGACTTACATGTTTGGATTCAATTTCTTGCCCGTTTTTACACAAAGAGTTAAGTTATAGTAGAATCTATACATAATACAGCATACAACACTACAGTTCTTTATCTATGTTTTGGGACAAGTAAAAACAGAAGAAGATTAAGAACGCTGTAACTATAAATTCATGATCACATCATGAGGTTCCTGATTTAAATATGGAGATAAAAAATATCTGTATTAATCTCTTCTTTTTATACAATAAAATCCAAATGTAGAGTCTGTGGTTCTAACTGGGCAACCAGTGCCTCTCACATAAAGTCTTAGAAGCAGCTTTATCTTTCCGCAGAAAGAACAACTCCATTTTGCATATATTGTCATCAGGTGTAAGTTCAATGCTGTATGTAACAGTATGTTAGTTGAGTACGAATAGGATTCACTGCTTAACACTCAGGTCTAGCATCAAGCCTTCAACAAATATATTTACTTAGTATGTATTTCAAACTGGTCTTTAACTTCCATAAATGACACAGCGCTGACCAGTTCTCACCACTCAGGTAAGAAGAACCTATAGAATTCATTGTCAGAGCTTTAAGTACATAGCTTTAGTCTGAAGACAGATTTTACAGGAAAAGAGGTTTCCACCTTAACCTGAAGAACCAGGCCACATTACAATGATCTAGTTTCAGAAATGGTAAGACAAACAGAACATGCCCATAGGGGTAGTAAGTTAACTGTATGCAAAATTTCAATTCTGTAGCTTTAGTGTTGAAACATGACTTATTTATGGGCATCCTACCAACAAGTCTTCACCATAGCTCAGTTATAGCTCACTTGATGTCAGCTGCCCTTGAACTGTGCTGCTGTCCAGATGTAATGCTTCTGCATTAATTGATTATCAGCCTAAATTTATTTTTTACAAATCAATAATACCATGTACATGTTAACATGTATATTATTTTCTACATATCAGAGGCTGTCTGTTAACATTTCGGGGGAGAATTGCAGAATATTTGATAATCTAGTTGAAACATTTAAACACATCAGGGATAAAAGGCAATTAGCATTACGAGTGATTAAAAATGTGGACATAGGACCTACAGACATATGTCACATTCTTTCTAGCTACTGTCATGTGCATATATATCTGTACCCAACTGTCTTACATGTCAGTACACAGCACTGCAATATATCACAACAAGAAATCAACACAAGATGAAAATGTCATCAACCCTGTAAGGTCATGTCCGCTGTAACCACTGCTGTCACAGCTGGAGTTTCATCACAGTGTTGATCCAACTGCTCTTTTCTTAAAGAGACTACTACTTAAAATGCTGAAACAGCAGCAGCTTCCGCTTCTCTGAACAGATAATCTCCAAATACATTACTGTGACAATACCATGTAGTGCTGCAACAATCCAATATACCTGATTCTATGATGTAACAGAACACCTAAACAATAGTGCCAGCAAGAAGGCCAAGCATTCCATACAATATGTAGTAAGGTGAAAATTTTTAGTATGCAGCTCTGAAACTGTACAGTGCCAGGTCTGAAACTGCACAGTGCCAGGCTGGTGGTATAGAACAACCATGCACAAGACATGACTGGAGGGATATGGGAAATGGCAAACTGGTATTCATCTCATCACCTAGAATACAATTAAAATGACAAGGTGTTGCATATAGTTTATTTTCTGTGTACTTCATGACGCCCAAGTCTCTCTGTAAAATATGTTTACATCATGATTGGGCACTTGTAACCGAAGTTGCGAGTGACGGATCACAATATGAAACAAGGTACTTGTAACTGTATCTACTATCTAGATATCTAGAGTACCTGTACCTGGGTGTATATGAGTTGGAAGAACCCAGTATGTCCCTCAATGTATTTAAAGTTACTTTCAGTCCACATCCCAAATTTCCATTGATATGGAATCATTGTGATATTTGTTACATACTTATTTAAGTGAACAGGAGATGTTGCATTATATACACATTCCTGCATTTTATTTATAAATTGTGCCAATATGTCGACAACAACATCACTGAAGAGCATCTGTGCCTTCAGCATGCTGGCTTTGATTTAGGTGAGTGTTGTAAACAGGGACCCCTCCCTTCTTGCATTATTTTAAGGAATCTCATTGTGAACCCCTGGTGACTGGCCTCTGAACTAATACTCATAAGAGATTAAGAGAATTGCTTTTGTGTTAACATTCACCTACATACACGTGTAAACGCTTTACACATAACCAATTTTTATCGTGCTTGTGCTTATGGAAACATGGATTTTTTTGTGAGAGGGTCCAAATAGCAGATGACAGAAATAAAAAGACTGTAAACATTACCATTATAAAGACAAACCAGTAAATACAAGTGCAGTTCATGTGACAGGCCACTAATCACCACTCAGAAATCAACCAGACCATGTCAAGATATATTGATATAGAAATTGAATATTTTTTGCTGAGTCTGGATGCTCTGATAAGCATACTCTGCATACACAGAATCTACGGAGTAGCTGTTGTCTTTTGATTGATTCAAGTACACAAAATAAACCATCGTAACATTTCAAAGAGGGGTCTTTAGGTAAAGAATCACTTAAATTACATCACTTAAAATGAAGATTAAGAAAGATCTGTTGTCCTTAAAAATAAACTAATTTCCATTGGTGAATTAAGTAATATTAAGAACCCACTTAGCTAAAACAAATTAAATAAATCTAAATCTATAGCATATTAATTGTGGACAATTAAAATCAGATGATGCTAGCAGGAATCAAAGATTTGAATTTAGATTTCTACAAGTATGTTGTTCAGTTCTGTATGTCCCGTTGTTTGTTTGTCCCCTCTCTACACAGGATAAATACATATCCTGTTTCTTTTTATTCAGTATGACTAAAACAGTAAAATGATTATAAATTTTCAAAGATACATAAAAACTTATAACATTGCAGCAGCATGTCTGATTATATATATATATATATATATATATATATATATATATATATATATATATATATATATATATATATAGCTATACAAATAAATGTGAAGAAAATGACTAAAATAATCTGCTACAGTAGTACAGTATCTCCTACACAAAGCTGTACTGACAGAACATGAGAATGTGTCAAAAGTAATTTCTATTTATTCATGATTTATGAAAAAGAATACACACAAAGGATAATGTTTATTTTGTTATATCATGTCATTTGATAAAATGGCATACCATTTTGTTCCTAATCATTTTATTTAATTGATTTTATTGTTTGCCTCTTGAACTGAACATAAAAGGTGTGGAGATATTAACACTTGCGTTTAGAACAGATGCAACTTGTGTCTTTTCACACTGAAACTGTGGTGGCATTAGCAGTGCTCAAACACCTTTCTTTGAAGTTTCACTTGAGCGGATGAACATTACTCTCTCCGATGTGAGCTCCCACCTGGAAGTATGGGTGCTCCATTACTGTTAGAACTTGCATGGTTCTTTTGTGAAAATCTTGGTAGTGATGACAATGCACAGAAGGCAAATATTGTAATCAAAGCAAAATTTAATCCAAGCATTTATATAAACACAGTTTTTGATGAAATATAAACTTACTGTGTTTAAGGGATCTAACTCTAAGCTTGTTTTCTTCACGGAGAATGGTTTTGATATTAAAAGGGGTTTCTCCAGCCTGTGATCAAACTGCAAACTGTAATCAGCGTAAACAACAAACAATCAGTGCAGTGTGACAGTTTTACTTGACACAGAGTATCAATATTACTTATCATGACTATAATCCTTTTATTAAGTCTTTGCTTGGGACAAAGAAAGGGGTTGCTGGGATTGATTTATTGTGTGATCAGCACTGATGCAGGAAGATTAAACTTCATCTTTGTCAAATGAAAAATAACTGGGGTCACTGGCCTTCCCCGCCCTGCCTTGGTAGGAATTGTGAGCACATCAGACTGTGACATGACCAAACAGTGAAATAAGCCAAGAATGTTTTGACAGGTGATTATTCGTGAATTTGTTTTTGTCCGGCACAAGAGAACTCTGTATTTGGCCGGCCTCCCCAGTGTATACTAGACCTGCTGATTATGTCCATATTTGCTGATTTACCCTGAAAACACTGGCTTTCACCAGCAACATCTGTCTGTATTCCACATTAGGGACCCCTAGAGAGGTTTAACCTTAATATGTTACATATAGGGGAATTTTATGGGAATCGTACATGAGTGTCTGTAATTGCCAGTTGTCCGCCTTAGAGAGGTGTCTGCAAGTCCAGGTTGCACTGTATATATGGATTGTATTGTTGCAAACCTCCAGAGCAGTTTGTAAGGAAACCTTCACTCATTAAACAGTCTGTATTCAACAGTGAAAATCATAAATGGTATTCACCACAGCTCTGGACCCACACCAGCCCCATCTCCCATGCTCTCTCACTACACTAAGCTGTCATGGGTCATGGAACATACTTGATAAAAGTAAAGAGATTCAGCTTAATGATCGATAAAATTTGTTAATGATATCATGGCTAAAAAGTTTCATATTTAAAATAAAGATATATTTTCCTTGTGTATATAACACACCACTTTGAAAATGGATATTGATTGGAAAGTAATGCCTATATAAGCTCAGCCATAAGCATAAAAACTGGTCTGCTCTGGGTTTTCCCGTAGCCTCAGCAAGCTGGCACCAACCAGGCCAAATTTGTTACTGGTACAATGTATCAACTGGCAGCTGTGTGGCTCTTTGAGCGAAGGTCACACAGTTCCTTGTTTGTGATTCTCAGAGTTTCAAGTTCCAGGATTGGAAAACTTTAAAAGCAAGTCCCTTTTTTATCTTAATTTTTTCATTTAATTTATAAACATAAATATTTAACTTACTTCCTTGCTCATTTGAATAAATACTATTTTAGTCCCAAAATTACATGTTTGGTCAAAAACACAATGTTATTTTTTTATTTTCTTAACCCTTTTAAGTGGCAGTATCAAGAATCCTGATTACAGGTCTACCCCGCATACCATCCAGAGCTCCTGGCAGTATGAACATTGTGGCATGCTAGTATAAGAACAGCATTACCATGAATAATGCTACAAATGTAATATAAGGTATAACAATTATGCAGCATGAGCTAGATTCTTAATAAAAAAATTAAGTCACATAGAATTCGAGTGTGCTAGTCCTTTTTTATTCAATTTTGATTTACCAAATTCAAGGCAGTCTCAAATTATTGAAAAATTTCAGTCTAACGGACAGTGCATGTTTGAGCTTGGTACAAGATGGTACATGGGATCAAGCACGAGTTTGGCACATGTGGGGGGGGGGGGGGAATCCGCTTAAACAAGAAATGAGCTCTTTATCGTAATCGGATGTTCCCTGGCATGATCGAGTCGGAAGTTCCTGGCACTTATTCACTCCTGATTAAAATAACCGGTCCCTTATACATAAACTCAAAGCATCTCATGATAATAATTCTGATTTGCGGAATTCTAGTCCCGTAATCTGCGTGAAGACCCCGATTCCTGATTCCCGAGCGTGTTAGCTCATCACGTCTTTTTCCTCTCGTTCCTGCTTCTTTCGTTTCAGTTATGCGCCAACGGTGAAACCAACAACGGGCTAAAATTAGGTCAGAATTAATGTGCTTATATCTCGTGATATCATGCAGTTTTGCGTTTTTTTGTAGCGGCAGTTAGTAGTGTGTATTCTTTTTATAAAGGTACCGCTTGCATATCTGGGTACAGATACAGAAACATGAGTAATTTTACCTTTCATTTGGAGGTCTAGCTGACATTCTTCGTGACCTTAATTTCCATCATGTATGACGTCAAGGTCGCTTTTCTTTACGGGCAGATGACACGGATTTTAATTTTAAAATACATGGTTATTTAAAAAATATAAACCGACTAACCGACTTAATCCTTATTGTTTGGAATATAATGATAATCGTTATTTGCACAAATAGAGCATTTTTTAATATTTATGCTAAGACATACATTAAATATTTTGACCAAAGGGAGGGCTAGAACCATTCAGCCCGTAGGAGTAAATAATTCAGACGGCGGCCATGACGGACCTGTACGAACCTGATACCGGGACGGCTTTCTACCGTTCCCGAGACCCAGTGAAGAATTTAAAAATAAGGTTAAGTGTAGAAATATATTCAGATATATTTGTAGTGATACAACAAAAAACTAAATCTGCCTTTCCACATCTACTGCGAGATCGTAGGAAACTTTTGACTTGTGAGCGATAATGAGCATAAATGAGTTTGTTTACATCTGTCAGATGCCTGTCAACCAGGCATGCCACATTGTGTGTTCAATATTTTTGGCAGATGTTAAGAATCCTGCCTGCACCCACATCACACTATCACATCGCCATACTGGCATGAGGACACTATTTCGTACAAGTTACATGAAAACTTCATGAAATGCTATACAATAATCGGTACGAATATAGAATACCTCAGGCACCTAAACTGGCCAACTTAACTGGCCCACCCTGTCTATTGCAAGAGATGTATGTACTTAGTAACTCATACCTTCACTAATAACTGTTTATTTGTCCTTCCTTCTAAGTTTTCTATCATTTGTATCCTGTATTCCTCCTCCTCCGTCTTTCCTAAACCAACGCCGCCATGTTGCCATAGGCTTCCCATACTTTCCCCATTACGTCATTAGGAATCACCTCGCACAATCTCATCCTATCACTATCTCGCTACACTTCACCTCGTTCCTATGCCATTTCTCTACGATCTTATCCTACTGATTCATTGATCTATCATTCATCTATTCCTCCCACAAGGGGGGCCAGTTTGGGGGGGGGGGGTCTCCCCCCAATTATTCCTCATTATTTATCATTCATTCTTATCATTCTACCTATTACAGGGGGGGGGGGTCTCCTCCCATCATTATTCCACATTATTTATCATTCATTATTATCATTTTACCTATTACAGGGGGGGTTTTGGGGGGTCCCCCCCCCCCCCCATCATTATTTCACATTATTTATCATTCATCATTTTAATTTAAATTATATTTGTTTTAATATCATATTGTTACCATTTTCACTTTCATATCTATTTAGTACCTTGATATATTAGGCCTTCTACACATTTCCATGTCAAACATATGAATTGACGATTTGGTCTAGGGACAATTTCGCCCACTATAAATGACGTCATCACAACTGGGGTTTCCCCCAACACTTTGACAACGAGACCAACTCCTGTGATCATGCTCATTCACCCATAAACATCTTTTGTCTAAACTCAAATACTCCAGTTTTTCAACAACTTTCAACAAGTCTTCATAGCTCAGTGGTAGAGCTCAGGACTTCTTTGCAGACGGTCGCTGGTTCGAGTCTTGCTCATGGATATGTTCATTGAATGTCATGTATAATAATCACAAATATCTCTGTCTTTTCCAGATCAAACAGTACTGGACGTCAGATAGGTAGATCTACAAGACATACCTAACAGTCAGATACTTAGACGTTACAAGTCACATCAGAACTCTTCTATTATTTAAAATGAACCCCCAAAAGACTATACCCCATTTTACCTCTCTATCCCCATCAAACGTATCGCCCTCTTTAGGACGTTCTGATAACCAGGGTGCCTGAGGTATTCTATATTCGCAATAATTATAACTTGGTCTTGGTGTTTTCATGTCCTCTCCTTAATATGTGGACTTAATATACTTGTAATTTGTTATTGTCTCGACCAAAACCATTGTATCCATCCTTAACAGTTTATGTCTCGCAATGCTGGGTTCCCTTTTGCACAAATTATGCTGATGTCATACACAACAAACCAACGGGGAGAGATTTAGAGGGGATGTGGGGGCTGATGCCCCCTATTCATTTTTTCGTATTGAGTTTTAGTATATTTTCTTGTTTTTTTTTCTTTATATTGTATGTTTTAACATTACTCATTGCTAGTGGGGTTTTGGGGGCTGCTGCTCCCAGCTGATAAATGTAATTATATTCACCTCAATTCATATCGGAGAATCCACCCCTGTAGCACAGTGACCTCTGGTAGACATTGGTGTAATTATTCAGTCACAAAAGTTTGAATAGACTTAAATATCTTGGCTTTTTTTCTGGCTTGCAACTTGCCTTCATCCTGTTCTGTTATCACATCATTGCATGTTCTTAATATACTAATTATTCATATATTTCTCTCATGTTTCAGATTGCAGAAACAAACCAAAGTTGGACTATGGAGATCACAGAACATAGAGACTACTTAATACAGAAATATTGGTCCACCTAAAAATAAAATAATCAGCTTACAACATGTAATGCATTTGATCCAGTTCCAAGGAATGAAAATGAACAAAAATTATGGTCCATTCCACCACCCCTGTCCACCTGGGGTTTTTTTGCAGGTGTAAGATGGCCAACACTTTTTGGAGCTGTACAATTAGTACCTACAATCAGGAAAGCTGGATCAAATATTACTTGCACTTGTTTTCTTTTCTTATATTTTCTTCAATGGCGTTATCTGTAGATGAAGCAGTATTATTATTTATACATGTGTTAGTACATACATTATATGACATGAATATCACATTGAATAGCAGAAGTCGGGTCTAAGACGACCAACACTTTTTGGAGCTGTACAATTAGTATCTACAATCAGGACAGCTGGATCAAATATTACTCGCACTTGTTTTCTTTTCTTATATTTTCTTCAATGGCGTTATCTGTAGATGAAGCAGTATTATTATTTATACATGTGTTAGTACATACATTATATGACATGAATATCACATGGAATAGCAGAAGTCGGGTCTAAGACGACCAACACTTTTTGGAGCTGTACAATTAGTATCTACAATCAGGACAGCTGGATCAAATATTACTCGCACTTGTTGTCTTTTCTTATATTTTCTTCAATGGCATTATCTGTAGATGAAGCAGTATTATTATTTATACATGTGATAGTACATACATTATATGTCATGAATATCACATGGAATAGCAGAAGTGGGACTTCTCAAGAATGGATCCTGCACAGAATGGGTCAGTAGTCAAACGCTTATGCCATCACACCTAAATGGGTATTAAAATTTGGGTTTGGAGTAATAATTAGCTCCCCCTAACAGCAGTTTATGAGAAAGATTTATTAAGAAATATTATTTACTACTTATACCAGCTTCAGCATTAATACAACAGACCAAGAAATGTTTGTTTGTAATGTTGGGGGAGACCCCCAAAACCCTTCAATGATCAGACAGATCAGACAGGTATACTCTAAGATAGTCAAAATAGAGCATGTTTACCTTACCATAATGAACTGTTTAAAATACAGAATGGCAGACAGCCGGATTTGGAAACCACCAGCGTGCTATTTGTGGTATTTAATCTGTACTCAAGACCTAGTTTATTTGAAAAATGAATATTAATATTAATTCATAAACCTATATAGGACTGTTTTGATGTACACTTTTAACTTCCTGACTCATTAGTAGTGGTCTGATATGTAGGTACTGATTGTAAAGTCATGCCAACCTTTTTTAGCTCAGCTGACTATAAGTCATCTGAGCTATAGTCGTGGTCCATTGTCCGTCATCCGTCTGTCTGTCCGTCCGTCTGTCCGCCTGTCCGTCCGTCAGTCCGTCCGTAGATGTGGCACGTTTTGAAACCGTAAGACCTAGGAATCCAAAATACGGCATAGTGTTAGATGTCCCCAAGATCTCCTACCAAGCCGAAAACTAGGTCTTTGCGACTTTGTTCCTTTGAGAAATTAAGGAAAAACCTCAATTTTTTATTAAAAACCTATTTTCACACTTCAGGGCTGCCTAATATCAAAACCACTCATCTGTTTTTCCTCATATTTACCATAAATATTCCTCTATATAGTTCCTATGTACATGCCTAAAATTATGTCTGTATTATATAATTTAAGAAAGTTATGGGCCAGAACATAATGCATTTTGTAAAAAATCAGGAAAGATATTTGATCACTTAACACAAAACTTGTTAAAGCTATGGACTTTTTTTTCAAGTAATATAACTTTAATCAATCAAAATTAAATTGTATTCCCAAAATTAGATCAAATCTTTTAAATTTTTTAAAATATTAACAAAAATAAAAAATTGGTACCTTAAATTTTGCCTAACTTTTACCATGGCATGTTTTTTTCCTGTAAGTACTGTGGATTTAATTTTCCCAGCATGTTTTTGTTAGCATTTTGTCTGTTAACACCAAAAATTTGAAACCAGTTGATCAAAAACTGTAGATTTTATTCAAGTTTTCAAACACCATGTAACATATTGTTTACATCAGGCTAGTGTTATGCAGTTTGCAAGAGCTCAGGTCACCAGCTTAAGCTCTCAGTTCCTAAAATTTGGCATACAATTAGAAGTCTCCAAAATTCCCTACCATGCCAAGAATTTGGTCACTAGGACTTAATACCTTTGAGATATTAATGAAAAATTTCATTTTTCAATTAAAAACCCATTGTTACACTTCAATACTGCCTAATATCAAAACCACTGATCTGACTTTAATCATATATAATATACATGTTTTTCTATACATTCTCTGTGCACATGCCAGAAATGATGTCAGTATTGCGTAATTGTTTTAAGTTATGGGCCCAAACATAATGCACTTTGTAAAAAAATCAAGAAATATATTTACTCCCTTAACAAGGGGCTTGCTGAAGCTAGAGATTTTTTGTCAGGGATGTAACATTATTTAATCAAGATTCAATTGAATACCCAAAATTAGTTCTGAATTTTTAAAATTTTATAAGTTATTAGTATAAATATAAAATTAGTACCTTAAATTTAGCCCAACTTTGACCATTTCACTTTTGTTTCATGTGAGCTCTGTTTATATAATTTTCATATCATGCACACATAAGGATTTCAGCTTTTTAGTTTAGATGGCTGAAAGAAATTGGCCAAAAATTGTAGCTTTTATTAATGTTTTTATGAGACCATGTCAGACCTTGGCTCTCTCCAGCCACTCTTGAGTCACCTGTATGTTGACCTTGTTGAACTTTCAGCAAATTATGCACGCTTGAGGCGAGGCATATACTGGGGCAGCAAGGCAGCTTATGGCCAGCCACAGCCAGGTGTCCAACCCAACTCATCTAGTAGTTTTAACCAACAACATAACAATAAACAATAAATTAATCAATTTTTATTGGTTTTTAATAACAAATTGAAGAAAAATAGAAAAGGAATTTGTTAGTTTATAATAATAGGGAATTAACTTGCAGTTACTGATGACATAAGAATCTTGTATCGATGGATAGAATGTCACATATTCCAAATAACACCATGCAGTCACCTATGGCATTTTTCAGTTCAATTTTGATAATAAAAAAGTAAATCATATTATTCATTACTAATCATTAGGGATCATATGAAGGAAATTAATGATAGATAAAGATGCAGTTGATAATATTAATCTAGATTCCTACTGTTTCTAGTGTGTACATTGATGTGAAATCAGTCCAAAATAAATATAACACATTTTTTTTTAATATAAATAAAAGCCATAAAACCAGGTACTTATGATCATTATTTAAATGTGTGAATTTTGTACATTCTGGATTCTCAACACCATTTTTTGGTGAAAACTGAATAAATACCAGACATGGTGGGAATACTTTGCAATTGTATTTAAATACGAATATGAATATGTACTCCATTATAAAATCTCTTGCATAAAGAATGGGAATTTAGGAAAAAATGAAAGTATAAGAATACCAGTGCAAATACTTTCCAAATGTATTCATGAATGCATTCATGAATATATTCTTTAATATTATTTTAATAATCATTTCAGTTATATTTCATTTTAAAAATCATACAATTCTCTTATTATTTTTAATAAAAATTATATCTGGGACAATATTTGTAATTTTTTTAATAAATAGTTAAACTCTTATATTATATGTTCTGCTTATAAGTTATATTGCCAAGTCAAAATCTGTGTGACAATAGTACTCCATTTGTTAATAAAATAAATGAAATCAATTCTCTTCCCTGTCTCCAAAGGTACTATCAAAATCATACATAAGCTTAACAACAACAACTCATAATACAGCTTATACTTATTACCACACAAAACCAGCATGTGCCTCATTTCTAAATCATATTTTTTTATCATATATAACAGCTGAGCGCCATTACCCATAGGTCCTTTGTTCCTCTTTGGCAGAAAGAGGGAAATGCGTAATAAACTTGACTGGAAATAATAGCCTACCTAATGCTATTTTTCCTGTAAATAATTTCTGGATGTGAGACAGGGATCGCTTCCCTTCCACACATTTTTGCTCTCAAACTCTGTGCTCAGATCCTTGTGTTTCTGGCTGCCCACCGTGTAGACTCTGGTGCAGCTGCTTCTCTCAACAGGGCTCTCAACTTGGGGCTCTGTTCATTCCTCTGGGCCGCCTTTATCTACAACCTGTTCAGTCACTTTTTCGGGATAGGGCCCTTCTCCACATTGGGTCCGCTTTACCCACGGTTCTCTCATTTCGTCTCACCTGGAATTTGCTCTATCCCTGGATGAGTCTTCCATTCCTCCTTTGGGTTGTTCCTTTCTCCCGCGAGATTGATTGCACCATCTTCACGGACTCTCTCCTCGGCTGGGGGCTCAAGCAAGTGTCATGTTCCTGGCGTCTCGAACGGTCTCACAGACGCACTGTCCAGTTGCTGCATTTCCATTCCTCCACCAATCATTCTTCTGCTTGACATCCTTCAGGCGATGTTCCGTCACCATTGGGTCCCAGGAATTCTGTTCCATTTTCCGTCCCCGCTGGCCCTCAATCTGTCTGTTATGCGGCTTCGTCACCCTTGTGGCCTTCCTCTGGACACTCCTGCCCAGTCTGATTTCACTGATCCTTTTCTGTATTACAAACAGCTCTCCTACCCAGTACTCTTCCATGCTCCGAAGAAAAAAGTGATTAACTGGACTAGAAGTGTGACCTAGATAACACCGGAATGAGAGGGAATGGGTGATAATAGGCCCAATAAGGGAACATTTTTGTTGGCTTACTCTGGCATATAAACTCATTACAGAGAAAATTCTCATCAATACAGAAAAGCTCACATTAATTCACTAACAAAACCCCAATCACAGGGAGGGAATGGGGGGGATTTTATATCCTAGATAATTATACCATCCCTGCTTTTCATGTGTTTCATGAAAGTTAATTTTCGCAATCTTCCCTTGCATAATCCCCCAAGTATACCCATGATTATATTACCTATAATTGTTTAATATACAATGTACCCGCAATATGCAAAAGCTTACCAATTGACTGAGAACCCAAAGGAACAAATGGAATTTCTTGTCAACCCTTTATAGTCTTTACTAGCAGGTAATATGGAAGATCTGTATTGTTTATCATACTGGTCTTTGTTTTAAATCTTTTAAAATGTAAAATATATGTTGTTACTTACAATATTAATCTTTACCTACAGGCATGGATAACATACATAAGATGTCAGTAAGGCTATATTATAAATGTTCTCATATGTAGATGATGCACAGTTTTATTTTTGCAAAAATTTTCCATTCACAAATTTTGAAACCTTCACAGACAAAAAGCAAACTACAGGAATCAAATCAGCTGTGAATCTGAACCTGGTTCATGAGGCAGTGACCATCATCTGTCCCATATTGCCATCATAGTGTTTTATCATTGATCATATCTACAACACAGATGGACACCTGATTATAGAGTCTGTTCACACACTGATGTATACATATTGATAAGAATGATTAGACCTTACTCCGCTATATAATAACTCTGTCCCTGTTGTCCAGCAAATCTGCAAGTGCTCCATTAACATGATATCTGTCAGTCATTCATCAGAGTTTTGTTGTAATACTGTTTTTTTCCCCTAAAAATTATGAGAAAGAAATAGTCACAGTGACAATGGCCACCACTAGTTATGGATGTATGTGCAAGCCAGTAATACCTTTATTTGTGCTAACACAAGCTGTTTGGTATGAGGTGTGTTCATGTATGTTATTTCCAAAGATGCATTGTGCATTACTCCCTGTTTAATTTAAGCAAAAAGGGGCATGTTTAGTGAACCTCATTCTTTCATAGCATATGCTTATTGCAGGGAGAACAACTAAAGTCTAGCTTGTGACCATCACAAATATATTTTTTTACAAAGCAAGATTTTCACAAAAATTTAATGCTTTTGAAAATGTATGCTTCTGCTGTAATTGATGCTGCACCACAATGGTGGTAGTGTCCCATAGGTAAAGCGAACACAAAGTTGAAGCTTAAGGAATTTAGCACACAAGTAATATCTTTGCAACAAAACACATTTCAGGAACTAATTGGATAACAATTCAGTGGGTACAGACATTATTTCAGAGCATAGATTGTTATTTTTATTCAGATCAAAAGATTTTTATTTTTATTTAGATCATATTTTTTTTTATTTTGATTCAGATCAGAAGATTAGTATGCATATTCAGATTAGAAGAGTTTTAGTCAGATCAGAATATTTAAATTTGTATTCAGATCAGAAGATTTTCATTTTTATCCAGATCAGAAGATGTTGATTTTTATTCAGATCTGAAAAGTTTTATTTGTTTCAGGTCAGAAGATTTTTATTTTGTTTCAGGTCAGAAGATTTTAACTTATATCAGAAAATTTTCATTTTGATTCAGGTCAGGAGATTTTTATTTTGTTTCAGGTCAGAAGATTTTAACTCATATCGGAAGATTTTTATTTTGTTTCAGGGCAGAACATTTTAACTCATATCATAAGATTTTTATTTTGTTTCAGGACAGAAGATTTTTATTCAGATGAGAAGTTTTTTTTTTTGTTTCAGGTTAGAAAATTTTGATTTTTATCCAGATCAGAAGATTTTTATATTTACTCAGATCTGAAGACCTGCTGATGATAAAGTAAGCTTGCAGGGCAAGCTCACCCAGTTTTGTATCATTAATCATAAAACTTCTACTTCTGTGTTATGGCCTGTAAACAGCAATTCCTTTGCCTCATGCAAACATTTATTTCCACATTGCAGGCTGCGTTTAAATCGTGTGACATCAGCTAATCTGGTCCCTCAGGCGGTGGTGGAGCAGGAGGCTGGAGACAATGTGGAACTGCGAGATCTGAGACTCCAGCAGAACTTTGGTGGTCAGAACGACGGGGAGTCCTACACGTTCACGTGGCAGGAAAAGGTGTTCAGTCAGGTACTGACCTTGACCCTTGATAGGCTTTGCAGAATCTGGTTTTGGTTGATATTATCTTACATCAGTGATAAGACTGGTGTCTACTTCAAGTTTAAGAGGTGCACTTGCAGCACGTGTGACCTATCAAAATTAACCACAAGCCAATGCTTATTTACTATCACTATTGACCTCATGGACAGACTAGGTAAGTTATCAAACTGATACAGGTACATCAGCCCACACTGTATTTGACACGGCCATATCACAGACTATAGTCCATTTCATCCCCTCCTGTCCACTTGTTTTTTACTATGAACAGTTTTTTTAGGGACATTTCAAGGGGAAACAATTATAGTAGAGGGTGGAGGATTAAAGGACCTAATTTTCAACAAGATGAATAAATACCTACGTATAACCTTATTTAAGAAACAGAATTATTTAAAAATATGAGAAATCAGTCTACATTCTGACCCTCTTTTGGCGGTCAAGGTCATTGGTCACATGCAAAAACACCCTCAGTTTACAGCTGCTGATGGGTTGATAGCATGTAAACACTCTAAAGGTTAGAGGGACATATTTCCAAGCCCTATATATTATCATATAAGGTGCGCATGTTGGGTGCACTGGGAAAGTTTTTTCTGTCAAGTGTTTGGCATCGTATTATACATCAAACTCAAGTTCAATACCTGAAATTATTTTTTATTCCAGAAAAACAGGGGGTTCCATATCTCGTTTTTCTGCTACAGACCAGCTTCTGAAGTTTACTATTGTGCACCACAGGTGTCACCACCTGCTGAGCCATGCCCACACCATTAGCACTACGCTCCCAAGGCAGCGGAAATCCTGCGCTTCTAAAGAAGCTACTGATTTTCCTGCTGACTGCTTTGACTGTTTATGATGCACTTATACACCAGGTGGTGCACATGGGCCTGTCTGCTTAAATAACTGCTGATGTGACTATCAGCCAACCAAATGCAAGTCAACAAACACTGGACAGGCATCAGGCTCTGCTCAGAAACCATGTGTGGGGCAATTTTCTCTGAGCCTGTGGCCTGTTCAAACGGTCAACGAGGCGATGAGCTGTCACTCAAAACGAAATGAACAACATAGACTTGGTGTATTCCTCACTTGGCTGGTAAACCATTTTGCTTCCAGCACAGGGTCTTATCTGATTGGACCAAAATAAAGTGCTCCCCTCTGGTGTAGAGATTCAGGATACAAGGTCATAACACACAGTGCTTATGATATAGGTAGTTGACCTATGTGTAAAGCACTGTGTAAAGAGCGTACATCAGTACTGACACATTGACTCTCCTCAAACAGCACAAGAAATTTGCCACCCTCTTTTAGAAAAAAAAAATGATTAAAAGTCTCCTGTCTCCCACCATTTGGAACCAATATACTTTTCTTATGCATTTAATGCCTAACATTCTCTGCTGCCTGCTCATTCTTGATGCCACAAAATGGGCCGACCTTGATCAGACTCGGAAATAGGTCACTGTAACTTAGAAATTATAAACAGCTAAAACAAAGATGGCTTCTCATGCAGGGACACATCATATCTGCCAGATCAATGTGAAGAGACTAAAAAGTTGTGAAACATAAACTGGGGATTAATTGTAAAATTCTTAATTGTCATATTAGGCTGTCACTTCCATGTGTAGTTTTCTAGGAAATTATTGAAAAATATAATCTTGAAAAAAATTATCTACAAAAAAGCAGGTGGACAGCAAGTGGAGAAATGGACTATAGTCAGTACAACTTGTATCAATTGGCGTGGCAAATCTTTATAAGCCCGATACAGTGCACTGGAGTCAACCAGATTGAGTACTGGCATGAAATAGTCATGGTACACTACTCAGGATGTGTTATTATGTAACAATATATTATGAACATTTTTCATAATGCCTTCAGATTTGTCTTCAGTTAACCTTATTTTTCACAGGGCAGTGCATATCACATTGGTTGATAGCGTATAACTCATTGATTTACTGTTTGATATAGTATGTTTAATTAACATACACCAATACCCCCAAAGGATATAATAGGAAAACATGTTACCATTGATGGTGTCCAGGGTTTAGTTGGATCTCTTATACAGGATCAGTTTTTAAGTACTGTAAAGGCCACAAATTTTCACTTCTTAGCTCGACTGAGCTAAGCCATTGGAGCTATAGCAATCATGGTTTGTTTTTGATCCCTTAAGCACTGCCATGTCTGATTTAATTTATATCCAATTTTAGTATGAATAGGGTATATTATGTGGGATAATCATTTTAGATTTGTCATGTTATAAATTAAACATTGCCATTCCCTGGAAAGAATACCCTTCCATCATGTTGGACATCACCCATTAAACATACACAGCTTTATTTTCCCACTTAAAAATTAATGTAATGTAAAACTAGAGCACTTTGATGTCCTAAACGGTACAAATCCATTTAAATACCTTGGTCAAGACAGGGTGACATAGTTTATTGACTGAAATTGAGCTAGCTTGGTATAGGTACCAGTGTGTCTAACTGTCAGGTCATCACTGGCTCACACCTGGACTGCGTGGTTCTTCACTGCATGGTTCTGTGTATATATCTGCACTTGACTGTTACAAACACGTCAGTCTTTCAGTCTTTTTTTTTTGTCCCACACTGATTACACGAGCAAATACAAACCAAATATGGGTCACTGAATCCAAATTTACGAGAATTATTATAATGTAAACTCTGTATCCAAGACCACATTTATATATATTTCCTCTCTTGTTTTTCCTCAATCTGCAAAGCACCCTGCAGTCAGTGAAGCACTCTTGGCCTGTAGTGACAAGTTCAGCAACTTGTGTACCTCTAGATTTTCAGTATTAGACCAAACACTTGTATGTGTATTCAGTGTATTGTTGAAATATAAAATATATTCAGTTAAAGATTAATATGGAATTATCATATGTACTAATCATTAATGTGACTTGGCAGCTTTCATTAGGTCAAAAGTTGATTGTTGTCAGTGGGCCCTGCCTTTTGTTCATCAATTTTTCCCTTCTTCAGGAAGCTCTTGCAATCCCCCAACAATCACACATGACAAAAGTGATGTTGATGGAGTCTGGCATTAAATAATCTTCAAATAAAACAATTATATAAGGGAGAAATTGTCAAGATATTCTGAGAATGAGTTATTGACATATGATAATGATTTATTGACAGTCAGCATAGATAATCGCTTTTACATGACTATATTTGGGGTTGGTCGTTTAGTTTCTTCTTTTATCAACGAATGGCCTCTTGACTGCAGACATGTTTCATTTTATTGATCAGACATGCCCTTTCCTGAAACTGTTGTTGTTTTTCAGGATGGTCATAAAAATAAATAGTTAGATATATACATTGTTTGCCTTTCTGTTTGATGACATCAGAGAGAAGTTGACTTCTACAGCCAGAAAGGAAACTGCGTGACAGTCCTGGACAGGAAGTACCATGAAGACGCTCAGCTCCTCCGGTAAGTCCCATCTTATACTGTTGTACCCTTTTGATCGTGAGGGTTTCCAGTTTGTGATATTCACAGGAAGGAAATCATCTCAAAAATGAATAAAACTGTCATGAATTTGAGGGTGAATCATTGTCAAGGCAAGACAAAACTAAAAAAGACTTCTATTATAAATGATTTCAAATCTTTCAAATTATCTGCCAACAAGGAACAGTATTTTCTATTCATTTGAAGTTCACTTGAGTCTATGTCCTATCTTTACAATTTTGTGTATATATATTAATTCATATAACAATGGATATGCTCTGTGTAGTTTATTGTATGGTGAGATCACCAAAATAGAACCTTGAGAAATAATTTTAATCTCAAGAATATGAAACCAACCACAGCAGTGTATTTTAATTCCATTTTCTGTTATAGGTGTATATGAAGAAGTTAACAGGGTATATAATTGATATTTAAAAGTATTCCTCAGACCAAAAAGCACCATTGTAAATTGAGTTACCTTAAGAATAAATTAAAATTGCTTCACCACTTAGTTATGCTAATTCATCCTTTTTATTATGATTTTTACTTTTCAAGGAAGTGTTTTTGTTTCATGTTTGGTAAAAATATATTGTTAAAATGTTTGAAATGTTTTGTTATCATGAGATGCAAAATGAATTAAATTTTGACTGTTTTCTTCTTAAATGTTAAATTTTTCTAGTTTCAAATTGAATTTGAAGTGAATAAATGATTTAGTTTGAATTAATATTAATATATTTTTCCATCACATTGAATTGAAGTTTCATAAAAAAAAGAATTTGATATGAGAAATCTGAATATTCTCCAGTGTGTGTTAAGTGTTAAAATTAATTAACATCTGAACAGTATAAGGAAAAGCAGTCAATCTTCCCCGAGTGATTTCCTGGAATAATCTTGGAATTCTGTATGAATAGTCATACCTTTAGTGGATTTATTCACTGTCTGCTTGGTGTAATACCTGGTCTTGTTCAAATAAATTGCATCAGCATAAAAAATCCAAAAACTTCAAAAACTTTATCTCAGAAGCATTGGAATTGTATCATGGTCTATAAAAACAATTTGTGTATAACTTATGATTTTGCAGAGAGGTTGGAAGACCTACTAAACGTTTATTCTCATATGTGGACCATGATACTTTCACAAACAAAGATGAGGTGAGGTGCTGTTTTACATGAATAGTATATCACTGTGTGTCTGTTTAAATGAAGTACAAGACTGGCCAACCAGAGTATTAATAAAGAATAGTTGATGTAATAATACTGGAAGAATTAAAAAAGTATGTAGACTTGTAATATTTGTCTGGCAGTGTCTGTTTACCACAGATTATTGAATCAGATAGCAGCCATATTGAAGTTATTATATTATGTATGTGCTTGACATTTGTTAAAAATATGTTCACTAAAGGTATACATTTTTAAGTAAATATGACACTCATGCCATATAATCATATTCTTTGAACAGAAAATATAACAGAAGCTGTAAAATGTGATGCTGTAACTGTTAGGCAACACAGAATGTAGGATTAAATTGCGTAGTTTTAAAAATTGTTGTTTAATGTGCTTTTAGCGGATCAAATATTTCACTTCTTCCCCAAATGAAGAGCAAACCAAGCTGGCAGAGAAGATGTCTGGTGTCCGTTATAGGAAGACAGGAGGTCACAAGCAGAAAGAGTAAGTTATACAGAAAGAAAGGAGGTCACAAACAGAAAAAGTAAGTCATACAGAAAGAAAGGAGGTCACAAGCAGAAAGAGTAAGTTATACAGAAAGAAAGGAGGTCACAAACAGAAAAAGTAAGTCATACAGAAAGAAAGGAGGTC
Organism: Sipunculus nudus; assembly: GCA_026874595.1. Lineage (NCBI taxonomy): Eukaryota > Metazoa > Annelida > Sipuncula > Golfingiida > Sipunculidae > Sipunculus > Sipunculus nudus. The sequence continues at coordinate 54,678,179 of CM049312.1, forward strand.
ACAAGCAGAAAAAGTAAGTCATACAATAAGACAGGAGGTCACAACTGGCTTCTGTGGCTCAGGGGTAAAGCAGGACTCAAAGCTGGGAGATTGTGGGTTCAAATCTCAGCCAAGGCGGTGAGGTTTTTTACAGTCACCCCAACCCAGGGTGAGTGCTCTGCAGGCTGTGCCCCCAAAGCTGTTTATCACTCACATACGAATGCATCTTGGGGAGAAAAAGGAGGTCACAAGCAGATAGAGTAAGTCATACAGAAAGACAGGAGGTCAAAGCAGAAACAAAAAGTCATACAGAAGTAAATCTTACAGAAACACATGATGATCCTAATGGAATGTGCTGTTTCATTTGAATTCGATGTAATAATAAGAATATGTACAGTGACATGGAGAACATTAAGTTTTATTTATGGTTAGATATAGATGTTATGAATCAGAGGTTTGGCTACTGTATAATAAGAAGAAACATAGTTTGTCTACTGTATTATAAGAAGAAACATAGTTTGTCTACTGTATTATAAGAAGAAACATAGTTTGTCTATAGTATTATAAGCAGAAACATAGTTTGTCTACTGTATTATAAGAAGAAACATAGTTTGTCTACTGTATTATAAGAAGAAACATAGTTTGTCTACAGTATTATAAGAAGAAACATAGTTTGTCTACAGTATTATAAGAAGAAACATAGTTTGTCTACAGTATTATAAGAAGAAACATAGTTTTTCTACAGTATTATAAGAAGAAACATAGTTTGTCTACTGTATTATAAGAAGAAACATAGTTTGTCTACAGTATTAAGAAGAAACATAGTTTGTCTACAGTATTATAAGAAGAAACATAGTTTGTCTACTGTGTTATAAGAAGAAACATAGTTTGTCTACAGTATTATAAGAAGAAACATAGTTTGTCTACTGTATTATAAGAAGAAACATAGTTTGTCTACTGTATTATAAGAAGAAACATAGTTTGTCTACTGTATTATAAGAAGAAACATAGTTTGTCTACAGTATTATAAGAAGAAACATAGTTTGTCTACAGTATTATAAAAGAAACATAGTTTGTCTACTGTATTATAAGAAGAAACATAGTTTGTCTACTGTATTATAAGAAGAAAAATAGTTTGTCTACTGTATTATAAGAAGAAACATAGTTTGTCTACAGTATTATAAGAAGAAACATAGTTTGTCTACAGTATTATAAGAAGAAACATAGTTTGTCTACAGTATTATAAGAAGAAACATAGTTTGTCTACAGTATTATAAGAAGAAACATAGTTTGTCCACAGTATTATAAGAAGAAACATAGTTTGTCTACTGTATTATAAGAAGAAACATAGTTTGTCTACAGTATTATAAGAAGAAACATAGTTTGTCTACTGTATTATAAGAAGAAACATAGTTTGTCTACTGTATTATAGGAAGAAACATACCTCAGCATCAAAAGTATAATTGCATGACCTTATCATATTGTGTATCAATCATATTGTAGTTCAGATATTGTGATCTGTATTTTAACATTAGATTATTTATTCTCACAGGCCTATAAGAGACTTAACCTCCAGTCATCTTAATGATTTTTCCCCTGCTTCTGCGGAACGGATGACATTGATTTGGGTTTGTCTGGCTGTCCCTCTGTCTGTCTGTCTGTCAGGTTTTTGTGTGATAACTTTCCTAAATATTATCTGATTTCATTCAGTTGCTGTCAAGCATACCTTGTTTGGGATTGGTTTTGGAGTGTCTATCTGACAAATAATTCTCTCCAGCTTTAAATAAAATTATCAAATTTTGGTCCAATTTTTTCAATTTGTTTAAGTTTTTATTTTCGCCTGCTGATGTCTCCACATGTCATAGTGGATTTTAGTCCTATTTCTTATTGTGTTTTAGTTTTTATGTTGGCATGCAGATGTCTCCACATGTCATAATGGATCTGTTTAAGTTTTCATGTGCCCTCAGGTTTCTCCACATCTCATTATTTTGGTTGCTTATTAAGCATGAAAGACATCAAGAGCCCAAAGCGGGGACATTCATTCTCAGAATTTGATTGTTTCTTGTAGAGAGAATAGTATTGTTCCACGAATGAATATCATCAATTATGAACCGTCAGAAGAATCAACGAAGCACAACCATGTGGTGAACACTCCAGTACAGACCATGTACATCATGGCTGACCTGACACCCAGTGGGAGGTTAGTATCATACTATAATTTGCTGATTTGGGCCTGGTCACAAGATAGCCTTATTGCAAGCTTAAGTCAGCTGATACATGTCCTGTTGCCACCATGATCTTCAAGTAAAAACAACAGTGGAATTCTAACATTATTGTGAACATTATTGAGGTACATTTCTGCCATTTATTACAACAGAAATTAAGTACAGTTAACATGGGACAGACATGTTCATTATAACAAGACCTTACAATTTATATTTTGTGTATTTAACTATAGATAATACTGTGTTGTTTGTAGAGAACCGACAGAAGGTGATGAGTTTGTTCTGTGTACAATCAAAGTGGACAGTAACGGAGTGATGAGCATCAAACCAGACTTCAGTAAAGGTTCAAAAGCTTATAAAATAGAGGCAGCTGGTATGGGAAGAGGTCAGTCTCAGACATAGTCTTCATGTTACTATACATAGTCTTCATGTCATTATACATATTCTTCGTGTTACTATACATAATTTTGATGCCATTATACATAGTCTTCATGTCATTATACATTGTCTTCATGTCACTGTACAGGTCTTTATATCATTATATAGTCTTCATGTCACATTGGCATAGTCTTAGTGTCACTATACAGGTCTTTATTTCATTATACATAGTGTTCATGTCACTATACAGGTCTTCATATCATTATACATATAGTCTTCATGTTAAATTATACATTGTCTTCATGTCACTATACAGGGCTTTATTTCATTAGACATAGTCCTCATGTCACATTATACATAGTTTTAATGTCACTATGCAGGTCTTCATATCATTATACACAGTCTTCATGTCACTATACATAGCCTTCATTTCACTATACATAGTCTTCACATCCTTATACATTGTCTTCATGTCACTATACATAGTCTTCATGTCATTATGCATTGTCTTCATGTCACTGTTCATAGTCTACATGTCACTTTACATAGTCTGCACATCACTATACATAGTCTTCATGTCATTATACATAGTCTAAATGTCACTATACATAGTCTACATGTCACTTTACATATTCTTCATGTCAATATACAGTCTACATGCTACACTACATGGTGTACATGTCACTTGACTTCATTGTCACAGTTTTTATTGCTGCTTCTTAATTTTGTAATATTACTTTAGTAAATGTGTTGTTTAATGTCATATTTTTTATTTGTTCTCATCTTATTTAAACAATATTCAATCAAAAGTTGCATTTAAATGTGTACATATGGAGCATATATGCTGTTAGATATTGTGATTTTCAAAATATGTTGGTGTTATTATTTTTATTATTTTTATTCATTGTCAGAATGGGAATGTAGGTTTAATCACTCATTTTGCAGATCTGTTTGAGTATACAATAGAGCATGCATCAGAACAGATGAACAGACAAGAACAAGCCAAGGAGACCAAAATGTTCAGAGAGGTGAGGACCCATACTGTGTGCATGACCAGGCTTATTTGACATACTGTCAGGCCCAGGGATGGATATCAGTACTCATCCTAGCACAGTCAAGGTGCATTTTAACCATAAAACTATCTGTGCAAGGGTAAAATGCTGAACAGTATGTGGTCATTTGATCCGTGGATTTCAAAAACCAGGGATCACTCTACTTGGCAGGGGATTGAATTTTCTATGAGATTTTCATTTACCCACATGTCAGGGTTGCACATTTGCATACTGCAGCTCACAGGTAAATTAGTTGATTGAAAATTAATTTGAGTGTAAATGGTTTTTTTTTGTGCATCCTTCAACGTACCTCATGCCAAATGCCCACAGAATGAAGCTTTAAACACAAGATAAGTTAGAAGAATGTTTCTTTAGCTGAGACAGGTTTTAGTATCCATGACTATCTTTTGTCGTGAAAAACATTGTCACTACAATAATTAAAAACAGGTACCTAATGCTGTTGAAGGAATCAAACAGGTGCAACAGGCAGTGATATATTCAGAATAAACTATTAATTACATGTATAATAGGGGGTCTGGACAGTCAAGGGGATAAACGCTTGGCTCTTAGTGCTAGAAACCCAGGTTCAATCCCTGGTGTGGCCATGATAGTGGGTTGGAGTGGCACATCCAAGGCCTGTGGTTTTCTCTAGGCTCTCCTGTTACCTCCACTATCGAATGCCAACGCATGAGCCATTGAGAGTGCCACAATTAGTTATTATAACAATTTGTACAATCCATGTAAAATAAATAAAGTTCATATACAAATAAAGAATTTTAGGGATTATCAGGATGTGCAGTAGTGCTTGACAGTTATCATGTAGTTTAATTTTGTTGTGCACCCATTGAAGCCAATACACCCAGCTAACATAGTATCAAATCAGCTGTCTTCAAATGGCTCTTGACCCATGCTGTGTTCTCCTGGAGATAACTCCACATTGGCTGTCATTTAATCTGTATAACAATACAAACTCCTCTTCATTAGATTAAAATTTATGCTTACTGTTTCATTTATTTCAGTTATATGGGAGACATGCGGAGTTTCTGCAAGCATGTGTTGGTTATGAATTTGAGATGGTATGTACATATGGTACAGATTTCAATATAATCAATCTTCTTTTTTAAATTTAAACAAGTTTTCCAGAGATAGAACAGTCACTTTCCTTAAAATATGAAATATTGCTTTGTTGGAAAATATGGATGTTTTTGAATACTTGCATAATTTTAAAGGTTAATGACACAGTTCTAATGTAACAAAATGTAGAAAAATATCTGTATTCGTACTCCTGTCTTCCAAAAGGCCAGTATGATTAATATTAGGAAGACAAATTGCTCAGGGGAAAACATTGGTTCAATCCAGGATTCGAACCCATGTTGGTGGTGCACAATTCCAGTGTACCAACCACTTCGCTAGCAAAGCAAGCTTCTCTAGCGAGACAGTTTGGTCCACTTTTATGTCACCCCGTAACACCCCCCCCTCTTAAGAGCGTTCTGCTGTCAGAACAAGACTAATTATCCAAGGAGTTACACTTTGGTGAGCTTATTCCTTGGGCCACAAAGTTTACTGTCACGTTTGATGAAACCCGTTTTGTTATGAAGACAAATTATTCGGGGGAAAATACCATAACAGTGGCACACAAGTCCGGCATTCCAACCGCTTTGCTAGCAAAGTTTGGACGGCTTTTATGTATCACTGTAACACTTATTATTTTAATCACTTGGTCATTTCGCATGAATCAGAATATGGGGGTTAAATTAAAATGTAAAAAACCACTCTTCCCATGCTGACTTTTGACTATTAAATGTATTCTAATCGGGGTCCTTTAAAAGCACTTTAACTGGTTATTTTTTATGTTAAGATCTCAGCTGCTCTTAAGTGCCCTTTAATAGTCATGTCTGGAAGATTATCTTTTTACCTTTCTCTTAAACTGAATAATATTGCTTCTTAGGCCAAAAAAAGGATTGGTTCTCAGGAACTTTTATCCGAAATCAGTGCACGAGGGCAATTTTTTTTGTTAAAATTTTTTGGTATGTTTCAATAAAAATGTCATATGGTCAGGAAAAAGCATGATAATAACAGAATTGATTTGCCAATAAGGTAAAAGCACTACATAACAAAGGAAATCTGATCAAAAATGAATAATTTTATCTTCTTGAAAGAAATGTTTGAGCGGCTGGCGTTCAAAATTGGTAAGTTTCTATTGAAAATCATAATTTTTTAGGGGGGGGGGTTAAATTTGACACGCACGGTGCCTGAGAACCTTACCATTATTTTTTTTGGCCTTATGAGTTAATCTTACTATCTAACATTAGATGAGCAGTTTAAGTATTAATGTTAATATAACTTTGTATTAAATTTACTGTTTATGGCTCATTCTCTTTACAGCCTCCTCCTGATGTGTTACGTCTGTTAGTTTATGGTGAAATAGGTAAGTCATTCTGTAACTAACACATACAAAATCCTGCAGTTCTATGGACATTCTTAATAAAGTGGGTGTTGGTCTTTTCTTTTTTTTGAAGGTATAATTTACTAATGAAATCCTTAGTTTGAACAAGGGGGCTGTTTGAAAAGAACAGGAATAATAACATCTGTGTTAACAAGGGTCACTGTGAAAATAAGACCTTTATGTATAAGATGCCCCCCCACTACACAGGCAAACATTCATTTGAACTGTTGCCTCACAGGCATCTCTTAAACATGGTCAATGTCTGTATTGTATCAAGGCAAAAGTTTGATATTATAAATTATGCCTATTCTAGCTTTCACACTATCAGTGCAGATTTGCTTTATACAAAAGTATCTCAGCAAAATCATCCCAGCACACGGTCTCAGTACCTCACTCACAGCTGTTTAACACCTTGTTATGGCTCTGCTTGTTGGTACACAGTCCAAGTGTCTGTTTATCATAACAAGGCCACATGATACCTGTCTGATTGTGAGCTGTAAAAAATTGTGAAAATCAAACCCTCACAAAATACTGAAACAATGGAAATTACGACATTTTACCTTGGGAATATAAAGCCAAACACAGTATTCAGTCAGCAAAGTTTTTCTTTATAAAGCATTTGCTGCCAGGTTTATTCATTTTTATGATGAGTTCAGCATTTCATGAGCTTCCTGTTTTTTTAATTAAAAAATGCTTGTGTTGGAGCACAGTAGGTCTGTAGTGAATGCTGCGAGTCTGTAAGCCTATAACTGACACCAAGGATGATTCAGTAATTGTTCATGTCATTTAAAATATTTGCTGTTGACTTTATCAATCATTTTTTTTTTATGAAGTATGGCCTGATAACACAAAAGTTCAAATGTTTTAAAGTCTACAAACCCAACATACCAATGCATTGTAATTTTTAAAAACCCATCTTTGTTATTGAATTGTTATATTACAGAGACAGCAACAAACTTTGAGTATGATGACCTGTACATCCATTACTTTGTCGATCTGCCATCAGGTAAGAACATACATGTTACTGCTTTTGTATTTTTATAAAGCTTTCAAATTGTGATGTCCTTTTTGCTAAACTGCCCAAATTATTTCTGTGTTGAGAATCAGTCCTTTTTATGACAACCACACACCTTGAGTAGACTGGTAAAAACATGGGCTCTGTCAAAGCCAGTCACATGCCCATGAATTGCTACAAGATAAATTTAAAAATCCTCAAGAGAGAAAGTAATATTCACAGAGCAGATCTCCTGATGTCTTGGGCAGCTCTGTGAACATGAATAGCACCTGGGTCAACGTTCTGTACATTTTTTTTTTCATGCACACTTTACTTGTCATTTATTCACAAGAGCATGTTATCTGATGTTTATTCATTGGTGATGAGTCATTTCATGTGATGATAATTCATGGGAAATGAGTTATTTAATGTGATGTTTATACATGGGAAATGAGTTATTTTATGTGATGTTTATTCATTGGGGTGAGTAATTTAATGTGATATTTATTCATTGGGGATTATTTTTTTATGTGCTGTTTATTCACTGGGTATGAGTTATTTTATGTGATGTTTATTCATTGGGAATTAGTTATTTTATGTGATGATTATTCACTGTGGATTAGTTATATTATTTGATGTTTATTCATTGGGAATGAGTTATTTTATGTAATGTTTTATTAATTGGGATGAGTTATTTTTTTGTGATGATTATTAGTTTGGGATGAGTTATTTTATGTGATGATTACTCATGAATCTGATCTTTTGCCCAGGTTGGCATGCAGATGCTGCACAACAGCTCGCTGGAATCACCCATCGATGTAGAACTAAAGTCAAGGGAAGGGTAAGAAGCATTCTCAATGATTCCTTTCTGCTTTCACCCACTAAACAACCCTCTGACAATGTTTAAAAAAAAAAAAAACAGGAATTACTTCAAGTTTAAAATTACACTATATTTGCAAGTTAGATTGTTTAGTTTCAAGATTCTAAGTTTTGAAAACAAAACAATTTTAGTATTAATGCATGACACAGTTTAGTGATGTTCCTGGCACCAGAGGTGTCAAGGGATATGTATCTGTTAAATATACAAACACTAATAAGGAATCATTAGTAGATTAAAGTGACCAATTCTGATATTGGATTTCTCTCCCGGATATGGCTTCCGAACTCCTGCAGCACTTTACTAGCCTACTGGTATATCCCCAGTTTTGCTGCATACTGCACCACATGCTCATCTGTATTAATGTAGTCAAAGTCGTCCGCATTCTAGCTGCCTACACGTGTGTGCCACATTACGAACATAGCTGTATATAGAATGCTAGCTTTCTTGAGGAGTTAATTGAAACCATTGTTTAAAAATTGATCATCAAACATAATTTTACGACTTATTCATAAAAATAGTTATTATATTACACTCAAGAATACTACATTATTTGTGTGGGCATTGTAAATAACCTAATAAACTATAAATATATTATTTAACAATAGTCCAACATTTAATATGTATTAGTTCGGTTAACATGGTTTAGAATAGACTGGAATGTGTTCCACATTTTATATTAGTTATATAATATACTTAGTAATATATGTATGTTAAAGTCAATGTAAAGAATCATTCATTTTGTAAATTGCCAGAATTTACATATATATATATATATATATATATATATATATATATATATATATATATATATATATATATATATATATATATATATATATATATATATATATATATATATATATATATTGTGATATTAATTTTTCAAATGTCCCTTGAAGGATAATGTGGCCCACTTAAGCTACCCGTTCAGCTTTGAGTTGTTCTACAAGGATGACAGTTTACAGAAAGACAAAAATGGTGAGACCTGTTACAGAACAAACCAGAATTATGAAAATCATGATGAAACAATAAAGTACAACAATACAAGACAGTCATTTATATTTGATGTCAGTGCACTGTTAGTAACTTGCAGTTGATATAGGGCTTGTACCGGTATTTAAAAATATTGAAAGAGTTGATATGAAATAGTTTACCTGTGAATGATAAAAGATTCAGCGGTTATTTGTATTTAAAGACATATCTACAAATTACAACATATTTCTGCAAGTATTCTGTATTTCAAGGCATATATTCAAATTACAACATATTTCCTGCAATCTCATGTATTTCAAGACTTAATTTTTCAGTCACAACATATTTTCTTCAGTTTCTGCTTGTGTCTGCCCTTTTTTATCATCAGTAGTGTATTACAACCAAGGATGTGTCTATTTTTGTACACAGACTAACTATATTTATATATATATATATATATATATATATATATATATATATATATATATATATATATATATTCGCTTTATCATTTAGAAAAACTACCCAAGTGGCCTCAGTTTTTCCTTGAAGTGTTATCCCTGGATTCCTGGCAGAGATACAGGACTGAGGGTTATGGCTACACCACTCTACCATCAGTACCAGGTGAGACCTGATGATCAGATCCTCAAGTCCTTTCATATTTTGTATATAAATATAAATTTACCTGTCCAATATGAGAATGAATAGTTGTTGTAAGTAGGGTTAAAGAACAAAATAAGTGACCTACCCCATAGCCACTATGACTTTCCTTCCCGGGATGATAGGATCCCAATCATTGTAAAACCTGCACCTTTATATGTGTGTTTTGCAGTGGTTTCCATTGTCAAATCCAGTCAGCATATTTTAGTTGAGCCAAAAACTGACCACAGGGGCTGAGGCATTACTGGGGCAACTTTTCAGGAGGCTTTGATGGATTTCCAAGAAACTCACCATAACTACTTACCTACAGATTATCTTGCCCTAGTTTGATTATGGGCAACATCCACAAATGTTTAATAAGGTCAAGGGTCACTAGGCTACTTTGTGGTGTTGCGCGATAACTTATGAAGAATATGAAGGATTTTGATAAAACTCATCAGAAATGTTAATCAATAAAATATGTCGCCTATGTTTGATTTCCAGCAAATGCATATTTCATGAGGTCAGAGGTCACCACACTTTGGAGGCACCTTAGTGACTTACCAAAAATCCTATGGATTTTCATGAAACTCATTATACATATTTACCAATAGTTTCTTACCTGAATTACCTTCTTATCAAAATTCATGCATATTTAATGAGGTCAGAGGTTACCAGATACACAATGGGCATATTATGCATGTTTGCGGGGCTCTTGTTTTAAAACACTCTCCCTGGCACATGTACTTGGGTGTCATTTTTTTCCATGACAGGATGTGGCTCCCCTCTCTGGCACCAGTAATAAGAGTAGTGTGCCTTTACCAAGGTGGCTCGGAGGGGGGGGGGGGGGCACTTGTGTTGCAAATAAGTAAACAAATGTGCAACAATATGCAAAATTATTCAGTGTGATATGATGTAACATGGCATTATAAGTCTTTTGCTGTAAAGCTACCTAATGAACATAATTGTTCTCATTCTGCATTTAATTTTTGTTGCCATAATGGTTAAGAGATGCTTAGCTTGCAGGTATTTAGGCCTCAAACTTGGAAAAAAAATCCCATCCCATACCAGACACCCATGTGCAAGCAAATTGACCAATATGGTTTGTGCTGACATAATTAGATTTACTTTTTGATTTGTGCAATAATGACTTTCAGCACCAAACTGAACAGTCCTAGATTACTTAAAAAAATGATTGTTTCTGCTGTTTGATTCATAATACTATTCAGAAAGATGTTATGTCATCCAGTGATGTGTGTAAAGATTTCTTGCAGTTTTTGTCTGAGGTAAACATAAAAATAAATTATACAGGCATATGATAAAACAGGAGACTTTCAAGTTTGTATTTCATGAATACAGTCCAATATTTCAGGAGTTCACACAGAACAGATCAACTGCTGGAGACTAGCTGGCAGGTCTCACATTGCAGAGCTGCGTCGATTTTTCATTGGTGGGTCTCCAGAGCTCGAAGACCCGACTTACGCTGCAATACCATCAACATTCGAAGTGAGTAATGATTTTGGTATTTATAATCTCTAAAATCTTATATAAATTTTGAACATTTTTATATATTCAAACTAATCTGTTAGCAAATGCATCCCTAGGGATTTATTTAGTCGTTTAAAGAAATCTAGGCCACATTAACCTCGTTTCCTGGATAAGATTGCCAGTTTTTTTATCCATTACAGGTTTTAATTTATAATATGGTGCATTTAGGTAGGTTGTTTGACTTTTTTAACAAGTAATTTTTTGTTGTTAGTCAGTTTTAATTTATATGGACATGAACAATACTTCTGACATTTAATGCTAGTTGACTTAGATATACCATGGTTAATTCTTTCAAATTAAGTAGAGTAGGTATGACTACATCTTATCCAACACCTGTATAATATTCCTCTGTTCAAACAGGGCTCTCACCTGAGTAAATATGGCTGCAGAACGGTCTCTACAGGAAGCGTCACGATCCGGTTCAACATAGTGCAGCAGTCACAGTGAGTAGTGTAACTCTTTGATATCAAATTATGTTTAATGTGAATACAAATTGTCTCACCTCTCTCATCCATCTTTATTTAATTTTTCTCAAGTCAGAATTTTATTATAAATAATATTCAAGACAAAACCTGAGACATGAAATTCTGGACAACAAGGGAACAAAATGGCTCCATTCCATATAGCATGTGATCTGCTCTTGCACTAGGACAGGTCTTCACAATACAGTCAGAGGACAGTTTTCTCATGGGCGGAGTTCACATGCTGGATAAACATAGCTGGCTGAGTTTCTGATCAATAGTCTGTGGGAGACCCTTTACAAAATGATGATAAATTCCACAGGATGTATGGGAAAATATGAAAAATAACATGGCATTGTTTACAGCATTTCTACAGAGGAGTTGCATGAGAAAGGTTGAGTGCCACCACCATCAAATATAATATAGATTCATGAAGTCCAACAGTGTATACAACATTGCAACCCATCACTGACACTTGTCTCATGGAATTTTAAGTGAAAATATTTGACAGTTATTGGTTGGATGAATATATTTATTACTAAAGTAAAAAGCATCCAGCTTAAAAAAAGATGGCTTTTTAAGCAGAAAAGCATATGGGAAGAGTAAAAAAATAGTAATACAGTGGAACCTGTCTCAAAGACCACCTGTCTATTAAGACCATTTTGGCCAGTCCCATGGATGGTCTTATTACACAGGTTTTACTGTATTTATTATCAAGATTATAACAATCAAAGTCTTTAGTGATTATTCAGACTTCTTTCAAATTTTGTGAAGACAATAAATTTTCAGATAAGTAGCACAAAAAAGGAGATGAAAATGGGCTGCTATAACATTGTATTTCAGCTTTTACAACTTTTGGTTCAATTCTTAACATTGTACTCTTCAATGTAATGCTGTTACAAGGCAGAGGTTTTCATTGTTTTTGCCCATGCACAATTTTAATAATTGTTTAGTTTAATAATGATGAAGGTTTTCCTTTAAGACCATGTATTTTTTCTCAGAGCTTTTATGAGAACTGCAAGCTCTAAAAAGAAGATGGGATCTATCATGGACAGATTGGGGTAAGTAAAAATTACCTGTTATGATATTATATAGAGTGTATTTATTGAACTCAGGTGTACTTTTACTATTCTCAACTTAAAATGCATACATTTGGAAAGAGTATGCAGTATGTACATGCAACTTTGCAGTAAGCATGCATAAAATGTTTATTACCCTGGACATGCATGTATATGTGCAGTTAATGGATAATCTGTAAATATTTGCAGACCTACATTGAATTTTAAACAGTTGTGATATTATACTTAAAATGTATTATTATACTTGTTACAGTACATTACACTATGTAAAATTGCTAGGTTTAACTTTACTATCAACATGGATATGTTACATTTCACTGAATATGGATAATTTTATACAACATGATACTTGACATAAACAAATGTGTGGAACATTACACTTAACATGCATAAATGTAAAATTACCCTCACCATGTTTAAAACTAAATGTAACATTACTTTCACCATGGTTAAATGTAAAATTTCACTCACCTTACATAAAAGCAAATTACACTCACCATGCATAAATGAAACATTACTCTTAATATGCATAAATGTCACATTACACTCACCACTCATAAAAGCAAATTACACTCACCATACATAAATGTAACATTACACTCACAAGATGCATAAATGTTTCATTACATTCACCATGCATATATGTAACACTACACTCACCATGCATAATTAAATGCAAATTATACTCACCATACATAAAATTAACATTACACTCACACAATATATAAATGTATCATTACACTCATCATGCATAAATGTATTTAACACTATAGTCCGTCCCAAAACCTTTGTCTGCCTGATTTATCGCAATAATTATTTTGAGAATATTCTTTAAAATTTTTTTTTTTGTCTCATACCAAATCAAAGCAAGGTAAGGCATTATTTTTTATGCAGCGGTAGCTCCTGCAACCTTAGGACCAGAAAGGTTAACACTACTTCACTTGTATGAAAAATTATCCCCAAAAAACATGTGGACACTGGTAGTGGGAAGGAATGTACACAACATTCATGTATACTGTTTTATTTATCATATATCAAGATTTGTAGTGTATTTTTCTGTTTTGTTTGCAGAGTTTCCGTGGCCCAGACCAGCATCATGAATGTGTTAGGTAAGCTACTCAGCATAACAACATAGTACTCTGAAAAATAAATAAACTACAAAGAATTCAAGTAAAAGCACATGAATGAGGCTAAAAAGCATTTCCCCTGAAATCTGTGCAGTAAGCAATTTTGTTTTCAACTTTTTTATTATAAACTTTTGATAACAATTTCATATTTTCAGGCAATAAAATGATAAAAATTATTTGTTTCGAACTTCATAACAAATTGAAGTGCCTATGAAATTTTATCACTTATTCTCTTAAAAGCTAGAGCTTAAAATCAGTAAATTACTACTAAATATCAAAATAAAATTTGTATATGTAGGGAGTCAAAATTGATATGCACAGTGCTTGAGTAGCCAAATGTTTTTGGCCTAACATCCATTTACAACACTGTTCAGTTAAGTATAACTTTGTATCTTGTATAATTTTGTGTATTTTGTGTTTGGAGGCTGTACATTGTGTTCTTTTTAACCTGCCCATGTGGTTATTTGTTCTACATCCCTTGTATCTGTTTGTGTCATAGATATTTTCAGTAAACATGTCAACATGGAAACCATACCCTTTGAACATAACAAAAGCACAGTAATGATCTTTTTTAAATGTAAAGTCTGTCAAGAAAATAAAGCCTTTCTGATTTAAATAGTGACACAAACACAGGGGCATGTTATATGAGACATGGTTGGTTAATTATGTCCGTTTCATTTTACAGATGCTTTCCAGAAGGCTCGTCAGAGAATGATTGCAGCTCGTGAGAACCTGAAGACTGATTTCATCGAGACCCTAAAAACCTACGAACATACAGAGACTGCAAGCTGATATTGCAGGAGCTTCTTGGTTTATGTTTATAATATTATACATACATCTGTCTTGTATATGTGAAGATCATATGAACAGTGAAACAGCTAAATAAACTAATCCTGGTATCCAAACTGTGTCTGGCAAAAAATTGTTCTTTACACTCTGGACTTGGAAGTCTCTCTGCACAGCTGTACAGGGTGCCTCTCATATTGCTGTATTTATCTACAAGGATTACATGGCTGAATGTTCCAGAGTTTCTAACAATGGGGTGGAGAGCCATTGTTTGCACCTGGTGGTCATGTTTGTTGCCTGGGCTCAACTGTGTGTACCACAACAAAGTCATAGATAAATATAGTTGGGTGATTTAGTATACATATTTTATATTAATCGTTTGTTAGTTCTGTAAGAAACACCTGCTAGAGTGCTCTACAGTATGGCACCTGTGTAGTTTGGGTATACATGTACAAATATGTAAGAATCAACAAATTTAGTCAGCCATATTTGCTACTGATATATGTATTAACATGTGGAGAGGTACAGAGGGATAATTGACATTTGTTCCTC
The DNA here is from genome assembly GCA_026874595.1 of Sipunculus nudus. Taxonomy (NCBI): domain Eukaryota; kingdom Metazoa; phylum Annelida; class Sipuncula; order Golfingiida; family Sipunculidae; genus Sipunculus; species Sipunculus nudus. The sequence goes on from CM049312.1 coordinate 54,693,297, forward strand.
AGTTTATAAGTCACTCCTAGAAACATTTAAAACTAGAAATCTGCATTCTGAGGAATGCAAGCCTCTGCTTGGAATTGTGGAATGCTCCCCAACCTCTCATTGTTGCATTCACTTATTTGGCCCATATATATCCAGATTCATTCATGCATAAGTGACTCTACATTTGTGAATATTCCTTGATGATAATCTTGAATTCAGATCATGTGCCAAATCCACACCAAAATGTAATGGTTTCTTTTATGATTCATTCCTGAAATGTTCTGAAAATTTCTTGAGATTCCCTTCATGATTGCATGAGTTATGTTTTGAACAAGTAAATGCACACAAATACACACACGAACAGGGATGAAGGCGTACCCTCCTGGCAGAGCCAGTGACTTTGGTTGCCACAGCTATAGATCTTACACAAATTTGAAGAGATCTGTTTTGTAAACACAACTGATTGTGTGAAATTCATATTTTCTCTTAGTTTTAATAAGTTTTGAAAGTGTGTAGAAACTAGGGCTGGATATTGGTCAGTCTGTTCAGGTACAATACATATTTCGATATACGTAAAGCAATACCCAACACGTATTGATGATACACTTCATTTTTCTTTGTGCATTAAAAGCTCTGTGAATTAGTGTGTCATTGTCATGGAAGCACCGAGAATTGTATTTGCATTACTCATCCAGTCGATTATTTGGCAATATCTGATCTTATTTTAGTCTTATTAGGTCAATATAGGAAATAAAAAAACAGCTTAAGCTTTATAAATAACTCAGATTATAGTTTGGGTTAGGGTTGTATGACTTGTATCTATATTTTTGAGTTGTTTTTGTGTTTCATCTAAACAACAATACAGCATGCAATATCAGGGTATTGGTAAACGTATTGGATGTGGCATATTGCTTTGGATCGGTATATTGATACAGCCCTAGTACAAACAGTACACAAACTACAGCTGACTGTAACTACCGGTAAGACAGATGGAGGGAGGTTCCAACTGCTGGTGTATGCTCCTTACATAGTTAGCAGTTTGATTGTATTTTGCAGGGTGAAATATATAATTAATCATTATCATATACCTGGGAATCATTTAGGAATCTGATTGGTCAATTTGAGGCCTGTAAGTGCTTAACTGAAGTGATTATACTATGTATATAAACATCCATGTAACTACTGGTTTCTGCCACTTGACTCCGTCCATTTTCATAAATTTCAGCAGAAATAAGTTTTTCATGTCATGTACCTTATAATTGTTGATATCATTTTGGATATAAAATATAATTATATAGTGAATGTTGTTATTGTTTTATCCAGCAAACGTATTGTAATTTCCTCGGACCCAAAGGGCTTAGTTCTCATGTATTGTTGCAGCCCTTTAAAAACTTGTGCTTCCACTCATGTTACATCCCAGAGTTAACTAGGCCAAGTGTCTACCACACCTGTGGGTTCTGGGTATGCAATCAACTCCATTACTGGTCATCACATGGAGTAACCCCCAAAAAGCACACACATTTGTGAATGAAACACAACCAAGCAACAAGCCCTTCCAAATAAACCTGTGGAGAGCTCGCCCTTTGTTGGAATTGAACGTGAAAAATCTTACCAGTGCTTTGCTGGGCCAAAAAAGTTGGTTTTGTTCCCAATTTCTAATTTAATTGAAGATTGCAATCTCAGATGAGCCATTCACCTAAAGTGATATCATGCAAACACTGCCATTGGCTTCAGAAAATATTTGCTCTGTTAAGTTGACAGTGACATTACACACAGAAATACTTACAAATTTTTATCTTTGTTTAAAACACAGGTGAGCTTTAAGCAGTTTGATCCATGCAACACCCATTCATAAACAAGATATTTCTGGCGTCTGAGATGCTGTAGGAATCCCAGACACAAGGCATACACACTTTGAAGCAGGCCCCATTCTTCTGAAGCACGTATTGACACCTTCAAGATTTGACCATGACAGTTAAGGTCATAGTTTTTAGCCCTCAGCCCTTAGGCTGATGGGCTATTGTCGTCACCCAAGCTGTCCGTCCTTCCGTCCGTCCGGCGTCCGTTAACTTTTACCTTGTGAGCAGGATATCTTGAAAAGGATTCACCGTCAGAATTTTATTTCCTCGGTAAAGATGTATATCGACAAAATCTCGGTCAAGTTCGAAGATGGGTGACCTTGACCTTTTTTTCTACATTTTACAGCTGATTATAGAAAAACACTTAGATGCTTATTACTTAGGAACCATTAGGTGGATTTTCACAAAACTTACTATGGTTAATGGGACTGATAGTCTGTACCTGCTATACAAGTTTGGTGGCGCCACCTACAATTTCTGATTTTTAATGAATTTTTATCGGATTTTTCAACTTTGGCCTTGTGAGCGGGATATCTCGAAAAGGATTCACAGTAAGAATTTTATTTTTTCGGTGAAGATGTATATTGACAAAATCTCGGTCAAGTTCGAAGATGGGTGACCTTGACCTATTTTTCTACATTTTAGAGCTGATTATAGAAAAAACATTTAGAAGCTTATTTCTCAGGAACCATTGGATGGATTTTCACAATACTTACGATGATCATAGGGACTGATGGTCTGTAACTGCTGCACAAGTTTGGGGGCGCCACCTGCAATTTCTGATTTTTTATTGAATTTTTCTTGGATTTTTCAACTTTGGCCTTGTGAGCGGGATATCTCTAAAAGGATTCACAATGGGAATTTTATTTCTTTGGTGAAGATGTATATCGACAAAAATCTCATTCATGTTCGAAGATGGGTGACCTTGACCTACTTTTCAAGGTCACAGAGCTAATTATAGAATAAATCTAAGAAGTTTATTTTTCAGGAAGCATTTGGTGGATTGTTATGAATCATGGTACATACCTCTCCATTTTAAATTTATAACTGAGACATGTACAGATATACATCCATGTGAGAACAGATATTTAGTACTTGTTACTGTTACCACCTCTAAACACTGTTCTTTTGGCTGAGGGCTTTTGTCAGCTTCTGCTGATATTCTAGTTCCAACTCCTCCAAGAACTTGGTTGAAACAAGTCTTCCTGAAAAGACCAAGATCTTCTGGCAGCTTGCAGCCTATCTTGAGAAATCTAAAGTTTTTTGCAGTTAATTTTCACACAAAATCAACTTATTCTAGGTCTTGGTCACTCACAGAAGAGTTTGTGACCCCATTATAAATAGGCTTTGTCCTCTTCCCCTCATATTCACAAACTTGCAAAGTCGGTGAAATATTTTAAAGTTATCGCATGTACAAGCTGTTGTCTATGGATGTATACGGGGGTACATGAGAAAACTATAGTATTCTGGACATCTCAGTCTTGGGACACAATAAAACATAAAAGAAAGATATTTAAATAAATTTTTGATAATTTATTCAAAAAGGTACAGTTGCAAGAATGTGCATGTAAGTCTGAAAATGTGGTCAGAGGGACTACCAACATACACAGGGCAACAAACACAAATAAGTTACCATAGCAACAATACACTGGCCATAAGCTATATGCACAATCGCTGATCTACAGCTGATAATATGCAGGTAACAATTCATTTATCTATGCAACAGTGTCATGGTTTCTTATCATAATAATCATTGGTTGTCATGGAGATGTGTTACAGAACTTAACAATACATTCTACATGTCCGTCTGTTGAAAGTATACATCATCCCACCCTGAGCTACATCCCATTCTGGAAATGAATTTTATTTACCTAAATTTTTGTTCTTTCATCCATTATTATTTTCCCATTATTATTTTCCAACCATTGTTTGTGTATTGGATTTGCATGACCAAATGGATATGTTTGATGCAATACCATTCATAACAAAGTTAATTTGGTGGGAGTTATCTGTTTATAATGAGCTTTGAATTTTTGCAAATAAAGTTCCTCTCTAACCGTACAGACAGTATTAGACAGTTTTTATTACAAGCTAAGGCAGTTATTCTCTGCCAGTCATTACACAGATGATCATGTCTTAAAACCTGTGGCATGAAAAAAATGCCAACCATTTAGGCCTTTTAATAATATATATGAAAAATATGTTATACACACATCTATAAAAACACACTGCACCTTCCACTGTTCAATTAACATGATTTCAATAAACATAATTTTGATGAAAAGCTTGAATGTAAGGGTACAGCACTTCCTCCTGCTGACTGCTACCAAAGCTGACCAACAGGTGTCACCACTGACTTAACCATGCTCTCAAAAATATGAACAAATAGCTTAGGAGAGTTCTCACACTTTATACCAAGGCCAAAAGAAAAAGGTTGGGTACTCAGGCACCTTTTTTTCAGAAATTACTGCAGGAGGATGAGTTTTTTTTTGTCTTTTTTTTTTAATGAACAAATAGGGGACAACATGGTATATTTCTATTGAAATCAAAATAAAAATATTTTTATGCAGGGGTCTAAACTGATATACGAGGTGCCTGACAAAAAAAGAGACCAAACTTTTTTTTTGCCTTATGTCACAGTCAACTTCCCAGAGCTAGGGTAACATTGTTAATTTGTCAGTCTGCTATAACAATAATAAGTCCTTCACATCAGTGTAATGCATTAAAGGAGACCACATAAAACATATTTTGGTATGATGTCCCATGTTTTCCAGTAAGTCTTTTTTTGATTAATTTTATAATTACATGATGTACATGTCAATAAAGTCCTCACCTTGGAGCCTGCCCCATTAAAATGACTTCCATGCAGTCAGCATTGTCTTACAAAATATCATAGCTGGTTAGATATATTCAACTATAAATCTACGCTATACAACAACCATAGTGACAGCTGTGATATATCTCCATGGTTTTAACAAAGCATAGCCACAGAGCATTTTAAGCAAAAATACACTGTCAATACAGTATACGTTTGAGCCTCACCATAACAAACAATTTCCAATATAATAATGATCATCAACTACAACAAACACTACTAGATATTTTGTTATAACTAATATTTAACAATTGACTGGGGAATGTTTCAGTTCATACTGGATTTGCCTTAATGTAACTGATCCAGTTACCTCAGGCCTTCTATGAATTCTACAAACCTTAAAATAATGGATCCAGTTACCTCGGGCCTTCTATAAATTCTACAAACCTTAAAAATAATGGATCCAGTTACCTCGGGCCTTCTATGAATTCTACAAACCTTAAAATAATGGATCCAGTTACCTCGGGCCTTCTATGAATTCTACAAACCTTGAAATAATGGATCCAGTTACCTCAGGCCTTCTATGAATTCTACAAACCTTAAAATAATGGATCCAGTTACCTCAGGCCTTCTATGAATTCTACAAACCTTAAAATAATGGATCCAGTTACCTCAGGCCTTCTATGAATTCTACAAACCTTAAAATAATGGATTCAGTTACCTCAGGTCTTCTATGAATTCTACAAACTTAAAACCATTCATCCAGTTACCTCAGGCCTTATAAGAAATCTATAAATCAAAATGTAAATGATAAAAGTTATTTTAGGCCTAGAACTATGAATTACATAAACCTTAATATAACTGACCTTAATAGAAAGGATCCAGTTACCTTAGGCCTTCTTTGAATGATACAGACTGCCAGATCATAACCAACAAAGGACAAATTTTTCTTTCAATGATCCTGAAGATTCAATGGCCACTGTCAGCAATAAGTACCTATTTTTTTTAAATATATCTCAATTAAAAAAATTATGAAAGAAAAAATACAAGTTTAAAATAATGCAAGGAACAGTTGACTACTTCATTTCTTATCTATATAATGTAGTTCATTCCAAGTTGTTGCCATTCAATAAACTCTTATTTGGCTCTGATCACATTTTTTCTAACTATAGTAACCATGGTAAGGAAATTGTACTACAAATTAAGTCTGTACTGTTTTACTTATCACAAGGATATTTCCACCACTTTGAGCTGAATAAACTCCATTTTAATTATATACAAATGATCATGATTATACCCTATGTATTTATAAATTAAAATATTCTAAACAAAATACAATTTGAACTTATCAGGTATGATGTCAGTTTCATCTTAAAATTACTGAGCTGATTGACATCATGTAATGTGTCATGTTATCAGCGACCTCTGACCTGTGTTTATCTGCATTATTTAGATTTATCAGTGACCTCTGACCTGTGTTTATGTGCATTATGTAGATTTGAGCACCAGCTTCTTAGTCTTTGGTACCAGCACCAGAGCTGACACTGACTAATGGTTTCAAATTTAGAATATTCGATCACAATAATTTTACTAAAATGCTTAATTATAAAAAGGGTTCCCACATCTTGGTCAAACCAACTTTCCAGGAATTTTTCCAGATTTTTGAAGACAAAGATCCCAATTTTCACAGAGTAAGTAACGGTATACAGTGTTCTATTCAAACATAACTTATACAATGTAATGCACAAATTCTGTACTCAAGAACACAGCCAGCTAAATTTTGATTTTCAGGTAACACTAGAGGTCTTTGGGGTTTCTATCAAACAGGTATATCCCTGGTTTGGCAAGGAGATTTTCCTGTTGTACAAGTTGTATCTTGGCAGGGTTTCCTCAGTATCCTGTTATACGAGACTGGTTTGTGGTTCTACTATACAAACATGTCCTTGGCTAGAGGTATTTAGTTGACAGACCATATCCTGTTTAATTTTAGACATCAGCTTTTACCAGTAACATTTTTTTATAAAAAAACCTCAATGGTAACTGAGAACTTAATTTTTCAGAAGTGAAGAAAAACAAATTTCAAAAATATGAAAAAAATTTAAACCTGAGAAAAAAGGTATATTTTCACATTTCAACCAGTACAGCAATGTTTAAGAGCAAAAAATCACATGCAAAAAGAAAAATAATTTAAAAAAATGTCTGATGTGATGTAAAAACTGTAAAAAATAAGACCAGTTATGTGCCATATTTGGTTGTCAATGTTATTTCTACCAAAAGTGTATGCTTTAAAGAAAATTATTACAAAAAATGAGTGAAACAAACTAAGGTTGTGTGCACCTATCCCTGAATGTCACATGATGGACAAAACATTCAGTCAGAGGTATCATAACAAAGCAATTCCAACCTATTCAAATAGCAATATTAAACGTGATAAACTATCAAAAGTATTAAGTTACTGAGTAACTAAATTTTTTTATTATCTGAATTTAATATTGGGATATTTTTATAAATTTTTCCTTAAAGGGATCAAATTACTTGGACAATATAATCATGAGCTGTCAAGATAACCGACATAATGCTAGGATAAATATATACTGATATACAATAATAATAATAATTAATATTCTGGTATATCCAATTGATGGTAATATGATTTGAGATGTGTCAAGTTCTAATGAAACAAAAAATATATCCTGTGTATATGTGTGGTTAAATACATAAAATAATATCCATAAATCCACTTCTAATACCTGTATACATAAAATATTTGAACATTCCATTTTTATTATTACAATTAAATAAGTTGAAATTATGAATAGGTTAATGTCACAGTCACATTCAATGGACCCTGGTATAATACTAATAATGACAAACACAACAAACAATAAATAACAAAACCAAACCATTCTCTGCTGTTAAGACTGTCCCTGGGCTGTCATTGCCTTCTTAAGTGGACAAGGCATCAGCCCTGCTGTAATAATATTTGAGTATTTTTTCACACACACATATATATATATATATATATATATATATATATATATACATATATATATATATATATATATATATTATGATCCACATTTATTTTATTTGTCTAAATTCTGACTCTGCATAGGTCCATTTGGCAGCCTGTTTACAAATCAAACAAAAACAAAAGCACAAAACTTGTAATTATGATAACAAATAAAAATAATAATAAATGAACATTTGTGTAAATGTTTACATTCTTTTCAAAATGAATGAGTAAACAAAGAAAATAATTCTGTGATAATTCATGAGATCTTAAAGGTGAGACAGGTCCTCTAGTTTGACCTGTATACACATAATGACTTTTTTTGTATAAAGTTATCTAAGGAGTTAGTTTCGTTCATGGCACATTAATGTATGGCTGAATAACGGAACAGAAACCTGGATGGAAGCAGCCCCAGAGCGGGGCATCGTATGTCATTATAATTCTCCATTTTCTTGGAGTATTGTCATGAAAGTATACAGGAAAATTTGTATCACTTGGCCTTGTTTTGCCTCTTCGAGTACCGAGTCCAAACTTCCGTCCTAGTCTGTGTACACATGTTGCATGGTCACTGTACAAAACTTATTAAAATACCCTTAATAGAATCACATTTTAGATAATTTGATACAGATATTATTTAACATATTTTTATATTTATTAAATATAAATATATATATAATTATATAAGTACATACTGTGGATTCAGATAATTTAAGGGGATTAAATTTTATTCAAAGACATTCATCTGAATATTTGTTTTAGTTTTCCCATACAAACAGACCCACAAAAAAAAATTAAAATATATAAACAAATTAATTCATAAAAAATACCAGAGTATTCAATAATGCTGCATGCTTCTCTGACAGAGATTTGGCTTTTAGAATTGAACAAATGAGTATTTCATATTTATGCCCTTGGGTTGCAGTTAGGTCATGCAAACCAACTTAAACATTGAAAATGTACTTTCATAATTGATTAGAAATTGGTTTACATGGATCCAACAAAATTATAATTCCAATAAATAAATCTGAATCCACAGCATGCATATATATTATGTGTGGTGCTATTTATGTATAATCTAATGTGGATGTTTGCCCCGGGGGGACAAACCCCTCATCCTGGCTGCTTTACCCACAGCAGCGCCACCTGGCTCCACCACAGTATTCCCATATTCGCTGACACCGATAGTCGGTAACGCGTCTTGTCGCTGTATCCCCGGTACATCTTTCCCGGATACTCTGTGTGGTAAGGAAACTGTTCGACGTGCGCCTCTCTTGCTGACCTTCTGCTGTCCAGGCAAACTGAAGCAGCTTTTTCGGATGAACATGCGAGCATTTCCTGTTGCTGGACGAGAACCTCCACGAGCTGTCAGGTTGTTCAGATGAGCCGCATACCCCTCTGCTAAAACCTGCACGAATAACAAAGAAAAATGAGTCATAAAATTTAGCTGAAAGAGCCCATGAACAACTTGAAGATAACTCTGAATGAAAGACTCAAAATAATGTAAGCAGCATCAAAAGGTAAATTAACATTTTTTTTTTACTTTTTATTTTAGTGTCAAATTTAAGATAAAACTGAAATGTCCTGTTTACTAGACTTTCACAGATGTCAATTGAAACACGAGATTGTCCCTGATTAACTAGAATGGCTTTGTTTTGTTTTTCTAAATAGATATATGTCAACCTCCCTCTGCCATCTACAAATTTGAGGGAAAATTTTTTAGTTCTCAAACAGTTAAAAGGTTCTCAATGATTCTAGTTTTTGGCTGATTTGACCCTAAAGATTTCAAACTTCTCCAAAACTGTGATGGAAAGAACTTGTATTGGAAATGAAAAGTAAAATTATACAGTACTTAAGAATTTATAGGGGTCATAATAATCATAGAATTTCAAAATATGACCTTGAAGATGAAGGTCAAGGTCATTATTTTCAAAACATTGTGGAAACAACCGGTTTATCAAATTTTAAGGAATAAATCTTCAACAATTTAAAGTTAGGCCAAAAAAAATTAAAGGTATGGTTCTCAGGCACCGCCCGCATCAATTTTAAACCCCCGCATCAAAACTTTTTATTTTGATTTTCAATAAAAACTTTCCAATTTTGAGCTGCTGCCGCTCCGACATTTCTTTCAAGAAGATAAAACCATACAATTTGCTTTGTTTTGTAAGGCTTTTACTTATTTAGCAAAATAAAACTGTTATTTTCATGCTTTTCCCTTATAATTTGACATTTTTATCGAAACATACCAAAAAATTTAAAATTAAAAAAGCGCCCGCCCGCATTGATTTCTGAAAAAAAGTGCCTGAGAACCATACCTTTTTTTTATTTTGGCCTTATGGGATCACAATAATGATAGAATATTAAATTCAAAGTCTCCAGTACAAAACTCTTCTGAAAACTTGGTGGAAACAACCTGTGTGACAAATTTGAGGGGAAAATATGCAATACTCCATTATTTATGGGAGAGATAAAAAATTTACATTTCTGCTGTTTGGCTATTTGGCACTAGTTGTTTGCCTGCATTTTTTCAAGCAGGCAGTCGTTTACTGCCTCCATACACGAGAGTGTCAGTATTAGCAATATCCTGTATTGTAATCAGACCAATGAGGGCATTATTTTAGCACTATATTCAGTCTTACCTGTGCTTCCTTTGCATGTTTCTTAGACACCTTGCCAACAATATAAATCTGCTGGGCTGTCAGGCCTATAGCCTGGTACACACTGATGTCCTTGGCGGATCCATACGCAGCATGGATCTGGACTTGTGCCTGCAAATCAATAGGACCTTGAAAATTAACTGAGAGTACAATGTATCAATGTCAGCAATCTGCCATAATGGATGTATTTACTTAAACCTTTTGGTCACACTAACTTACATGTTTGCATATACATAATGCTTCATAATGTACTTGCCTGTACTTAAACCTCCCGCCCACAAGTATGTACTTAATGTTCCTTCTCATAACTTATGTTCTTGTAAGAACATCATGCTCCAAGTCAGACAAACTGTCTATTGTCACATATACATATACATATAACAATTAAATTGGTTCAAATGCAATTGTATTTCCTAGTGAAAATGTTGCATTTGGATGATTAAAACTTTATTTACATTTAAATGCAAGGCTACAAGTAACTCTGTATTTGCATTAAAATAAAGATCTGAGAACATGTTTTCAAATGCAAATGCAGTTCTAAAGTATCATCTCAGAAAAATAACTGCACAAACTCTTTTAATTTTAAAAAAAAAATTTATCTCAGTTTATATAAAATCACTTATATGGTCAAGAATTGTAAACCTATTATATATAACAAAGTACTAAAGTACACGTTAAGAAAGAATAAAACAAGGCCTACAGGCCTAATGCGAACCTGTGCAAAGTTTAGGGGTATGAATGGAGGTTTTAATTTTTAAAATTTAATATTGATCCTCTTAAGTCCTGCATATCTACCTTAGTCATTATGATTTCAGCAAAATGGACGTTTCGGACCTGCAAGTTTTAGACTTGGACATTTTATAACTAGAATATGGGTAGTCGACAAGCGACTATGTGTATCCGCAGAAATCAGAGTGGCACGGGTGAAGTGAGGCATGGATTAAGTGGCAAGGGGAATAGAGTGAGGTGTGTTGAATATTAGCATGGATGTCTGCAGCATAAACGTGAATGCAGGTGGTGCCACCTGTCATAAAATCGAGAAAATTGTCAAGCATGTATAAACCTGCAAAATTTCAGGTGAATAAGTCAAACCACTCCTGAGATATGAGTGATTTTATCCCAAGGCAGATGAACAGATGGACGCTGTGCAAAAATGGTTGCAGGTGGCGCCACCATTTTTAGTGTATGTTATAAAGTTTCCAAGGGCTACTTTTGTGCAAAATCTTTAGCCTTATCGGTCAAACCGTTGCCGAGATATGTGGGTTTATGCGTGGAAACAGATGCACAAATGGACGCTTGGCAGAGAAGAAAGGTCAGAGGTCAACCAAAAATGAGGGCTACCCGATATGTATAAACATGCCCAATTTTAGCTGACGTATCAAATTCCTCTGTAGAAATAAACAGGCGCACACACTGCAAAAGTCAATGTAGGTGGCACCACCTGTCTTGTAAATGAGAATACCATCAAAGATGCATAGGCAGGTCAAAATATCAGTCCAATACATCAAACTTCCCCAGAGTTTGATGCACTGGGCTGACAAGGCTCAGGTGAGTAAGGCTGCCTCAAGCTACTGCACTGAGTGAACTCTTGACCTGCACCTGGCTAAACTGAGTGAACTTTTGACCTGTACCTGGCTGCACTGAGTGAACTCTTGACCTGTTGCATAATCTGACACAGCTGGCAGTCTGCCAAAGCTATAAATAGATTCAGGCTGAACTTTGGTGTCAAATATGATGCAGTGAGCAGTCTGCCAAAGCTATAAATACTGTGCCAAAACTATTTATAGAGCTGACATCATCTTGGCTAATGGCCAACATCAAGGCACTGGCAATCTGCCAATGGTAAACCAAGTGCTGCCATCTGTACATTAAGTGGTTCCTACTTGAAATAACTTTGAAATTTATTTTCCCAATACAAAATGCTTTTCAGCTGACTATAAAAAAAGAAATCAGGAATATATGTAAAATTATTACGGATGCATACTGAATGCAAAATTAAAATACAGATATATCTAATTGATGGCAAATTCTTGAATTAAGTTGAGTAGGGATACCAAAAATTTATAATCCACATACAGTTGTCTTTATATAGCCACAGAGAGCTGAATATCCATGATTGTAACATTGTCTGGTATGATAAATAACTTTAATCATAAATCTAAATTTTTTAAAAGCTTTTAAAAAAACTTTCTTGTCAATATTAACCAAAGATAACCTGAAATCTAAATGTCTAGTGGCATGATGTAATAGATGCTGATAAACTGGTGCTAGGCTTGATGTAACAGCATCACACAGCTAACATGTATGGTAAAATGACTCAATTCAATCTCCATAATTCAGCCAAAAATCATTCATGTGGAACCATATATGACAATTATTATAAGAATTATTGTAGGGATTATTCTTGTAAAATATTTAACCAACTGGCTTCAGTGGCATCAGTTGAAAAACGTTTCGCAGGTTTATAACTCGTATAGGAAGATACAGCAAATTGGCTAAGTTCAGCTTCCCATAAATCAGCCAAAAAGCACTGAACCAAAACCATTTGAACAAACTTGAATTATCAATATCTGAGGATAATTAATGTGTGAGATTTAAGAATTTGGCCCAGTGGTTTTTGAGAAGAAGATCTTTGTATCCACTGAGCTAAAATGGTCTGTTATGGCATATGACTAAATTCAGCTTCCCATAACTTAGCCAAAAGTCACTGAAAAGAGACCATTTGAACAAACTTAAGAAAGCACTACCCTAGGATCATTTCTGTGCGATATTAAACATTTTGGCCAATGGGTTTCAGAGAGGAAGTTTTTTGTAGCCCTCAGTGTGATACAGGCACAGATGACCCCGTACAAAAAAGGCCGATACAGGTGGCGCCACCAATACCTCAATTTCAGATATGACCTATGTGACCAACATTGGCATAAAATTTGGTGATGATAGCTACAGCAGTTTTTGAGATATAAATTTTAATATGCTTTTTTGCACAGTTAACAAAGTTCAACCTCCTGTAACTCGGCCAAAAATCTCCGAACTGGAACCATTCGAACAAACTTGAGAAAGATTGTTCCAGGGATCATTTCTGTAAAATATTAGACAATTTGGCTGGGCAGTTTCGGAGAAGAAGATTTTTTAAGCATTTTTAGCTTTTTCCCTATAAAATCTAAGAAAATGCAGTTAGAAAAAAAATAAACAAAATCCAATATAGTTTTTTGAATAACTGATTATTTGCAAAAAATTTGGTGATGCTAGCTCCTGCCGTTTTCGAGATAGCTATGGTTAACGTACAGACGACGCACAACACACAACGCACGACACACGACGGACGACGACGCACCATCGCATCAGCTCACAGGTTCGCTAAAAAGGTGACAGTAGTATTATGTCATATCATGAAAACATACTGTTCTGGTACTATAAATAAATGATAATGACCTCGTTAATCAGTGACCTCAGGTAGTTTGATTTCTGTTTGAGGGGCTCGGAGGTGATGCCCTCGATGAAGGAGACCATGCCATGCGGGAAGTTGTGCTGGGCCAGCCAAGCCACTACCTTCTTATGCTGCATGTCAGGACGAGCCGTGATGTAGATGATCAGGAATCCCAGCTCCTGCCAGTGTCTGAAAAACAGCAACACGTGCTGTAAGTCTGTGCAGCAGTAAAAGGAAATAACCACCCATAACTAGGACAGGTTTACTGAGTACTTCTGTTATTGAACTCTTCAAGACAGATGTGTAATTACTGCATTAAGGATATTATGTTTTCTGACAATAAAACAACTAATAAGTAAATAATTTAATAGAGGATGAAACTAGATATTTCTTGGCACCGCAGGTGCCATAGTATCGCCAGACAATTAATCCCCCCCCCCTTTAAGAATAGTCCCCCCCATCTTCAGCAGCATATACTGACATTTGGCAAGCGACTATTGTTTCTTCCATCTATCAACTTGTGAAACAATATTTTTCACCAAATATTGGAGCCAATAAAGAGAACCAATCTTATGAAAAGGGGATGAATTTATACTAAAAAAATGGTGAGTTAGGTGGAACCACCTGTCTGGTTGACAAGAAAACTCTCCAAGATGGATGTACATGCCAAATTTGAGACGAACACATTGAAGGACTCATCAGATATGAGCAATTTTCATCTAAAACAAAATACAGGTGGACGTCATGGCAAAAAGTCTGCATATGGCACCACCTGTCTTGCGTACAAGATGGAGAAGTCCAAGATCTATAGATATACACAATTTCAGGCCAATAGGCCAAATCACTCCTGAGAAAAGGGCATTAATTTATTCTACAAAAAAGGGAAGGTAGGTGTCGCACCTGTCTGTTTTATGAGAAAACTTTCAAAGATGGATGGACATGCCAAATTTCAGACAAATACCTTAAACCACTCCAAAGATAAAAGCAATTTTCACTGAAAGCACATGTACAAATGGATGCCACAGCAAAATGATTGCAGATGGCGCCACCAGTCTTATGTACAAGATGGAGGAGTCCAAGATCTATGGATATGCACAATTTCAGGCCACTAGGGCAACCTGTAGCTGCTCGATGAGCGTATTTCTCTTTTGGCTTTGGCTTGGCATACCACTCCTCAGAAAAGGGCATTAATTTATTCTACAAAACGAAAAGGTAGGTGGTGCCACTTGTCTGGTTTATTAGAAAACTTTTAAAGATGGATGGACATGCCAAATTTCAGACAAATACCTTGAACCACTTATTATATTTGAGCAATTTTAACCCAAAGCACATGTACAGATGGACGCCTGGGCAAACAATTGCAGATGGCGCCGACAGTCTTGAATACAAGATGGAGGTATCCAAGATCAATGTACATGCACAATTTCAGCCCGATCTGTCAATAAGTTTTAGACTTACAATGCTCACAGTACTGTCAAGTGGCAACGATAGGGTATTAAAAGACACGAAAACAAGAGAAAGACAGAAGGTAGTGCCACCTGTCTTCCAAAAAAACATGGCTATCCAAGATCTTCAGTCAATTTGATTTTTGGACCAATGCATGCATCCCTTATTGAGATATTAATGATTTAGTGTGATTTTCACCATATATGGCAATATTCAAGGTCAAGGTAACTCTCACAGGAAAGGTCATGACCCCAATTTAGATATACATTATCCCATAACCAATGTCTATGTATATGCATAATATGAAAGAAAACTGTCAATCAGTTTTTGACTTATAATGCTCACAGTACTGTTAAGTGGCAATGATGGGGGTATTTAATGGCATGAAAACAAGAAAAGGATAACAGGTGGCACCACTAGTTTTAGGTACATGACAACACTATCTTCGATCAAGTTGATTTTTGGATCAATCCATGCAAGATTTCTTGAGATATTTAAGAATTTGTGTGATTTTCCTATTAAATGGACCTATTCAAGGTCAAAGTTACTCTCCTAGTAAAGATCATGACCCCAATTTAAAAATGCGTCATCCCATAACCCATGTCTATGTATATGCATAATATGAAAGAAATCTGTCCATTAGTTTTTGACTTATAATGCTCACAGTACTGTTAAGTGGCAATGATGGGGGTATTAAATGGCACGAAAACAAGAATAGGATAACAGGTGGCACCACCAGTTTGGGTACATGACAACACTATCTAAGGTCTTTGGTCAGGTTGATTTTTGGATCAATCTATGTAATATTTCTTGAGATATTTTAGAATTTGTCTGAATTTCCCCCAAAATGGACTAATTCAAGATCAAGGTCACTCTCCTAGTGAAGGTCATGACCCCATTTTAAAAAGGCTTTGTCCTCTCACCCATATCTATGCACATGTCAAGTTTGTAAAGATCCGTAAAAAAATTTTGAGTTATCGCGTCCAAATAAAATCTCTGCGGCAGCAGCGACAGCGCAACCGTGCCTAAACCATAGTATCTCCAGACTTTGTCTGGCGATACAAATATCAGGGGGACCAGGGGCAAACATAAACACAAATGATTTCTTGATATATATATATTAACAATGAATAAAATCACACAAATTCGTGAAATTGAAATTCATGTCCCCCGCTTCTGCCACTTGTTATGTTGGCTTCAATATGTTTTTAATTTTTTTCGCCCTGAAGATGTCTCCTCATGTCCTAGTGCCCCTGTTTTAGTTTTCACTGTCCCCTGAAGATGTCTCAACTTGTCATGAATCTTTTTTGTGAATTGGGAACATGAGGGAAAATTTAGCTGGTGAAAATACATTTTCAGACAGACACTGCAAAACCAATCCCAACCAATGTATGCATGAGAGTAATCAGTGATCCTCATCTGAATGAAAAAGAATAATATTTAGGAGAGTTATCACATGGAAATGAAAACCTGATGGACGGACGGACAGACAGAAAGACAAACCGTAATCAATGTCCCCCTTTCTGTGGAAGAGGGGACAAAAAGAATACCAAAATAAGGGCAACTGGACATTTCTTGGCACTGCAGGTGCCAGAGTATCCCCAGACATAGTAGGCCCCCCCCCCTTTAAGAACAGACCCCCATTTTTGGCAGCATATACTGACACTTGGCATATTCATTGTTTCTTCCATCTAACAATCCACAATCTTGTTGAAGATGTTGGTCCTGTTACCTTGATCTTTTTAAAGATGTGTCCTGTGACCTTGACCTTTGACCTCATGACCCCAAAATCAATTCGGGTCTTGCTTTTCCAATGGGACATATGCAAGTCAAGTTTGAAATCTATACATCAATAAAGCAGGAATTATCATCCAGAAACTAATTTTTTGACAGATGGCTCTTGTGACCATCACCTTTGACCTTGTGACCCCAAAATTGATAGTGTTCTTCCTCTCTTGGCAGGAGAACTATATGTGCAAGATGAAAGATCTGAGATGAAATGTTTGGCTGAAAATGCATCCACATCTTTTTAAAGATGTGTCCTGTGACCTTGACCTTTGACCTCATGACCCCAAAATCAATTTTGGTCTTGCTTTTCCAATGGGACATATACAAGTCAAGTTTGAAATCCATACATCAATAAAAGCAGGAATTATCATCCAGAAACTAATTTTTGGACAAATGGCTCCTGTGACCTTCACCTTTGACCTTGTGACCTCAAAATTGATAGGGGTCTTCCACTCTTGGCAGGTGAACTATATGTGCAAGATGAAAGATGTGAGATGAATTGTTTGGCTGAAAATGCATTCACAATATTTTCTAAAGAGGTTTCCTGTGACCTTGACCTTTGACCTCATGACCCAAAAATTTATTCGGGTCTTGCGCTTCCAATGGGTCAAATACAAGTTAAGTTTGAAATCCATACAACAATAAAAGAAGGAATTATCATCCAGAAACTAATTTTTGGACAGATGGCTCCTGTGACCTTCACCTTTGACCTTGTGACCTCAAAACTGATAGGGTTCTCCCTCTCTTGGCAGGTGAACTATATGTGCAGTATGAAAGATCTGAGATGAAATGTTTGGCTGAAAATGCATCCACATCTTTTAAAGATGTGTCCTGTGACCTTGACCTTTGACCTCATGACCCCAAAATCAATTTGTATCTTGCTTTTCCAATGGGACATAAACAAGTCAAGTTTGAAATCCATACATCAATAAAAGCAGGAATTATCATCCAGAAACTAATTTTTGGACAAATGGCTCCTGTGACCTTCACCTTTGACCTTGTGACCTCAAAATTGATAGGGGTCTTCCACTCTTGGCAGGTGAACTATATGTGCAAGATGAAAGCTGTGAGATGAATTGGTTGGCTGAAAATGCATCCACAATATTTTTTAAAGAGGTTTCCTGTGACCTTGACCTTTGACCTCATGACCCCAAAATTAATTCGGGTCTTGCGCTTCCAATGGGTCAAATACAAGTCAAGTTTGAAATCCATACAACAATAAAAGAAGGAATTATCATCCAGAAACTAATTTTTGGACAGATGGCTCCTGTGACCTTCACCTTTGACCTTGTGACCTCAAAACTGATAGGGTTCTTCCTCTCTTGGCAGGTGAACTATATGTGCAAGATGAAAGATCTGAGATGAAATGTTTGGCTGAAAATGCATCCACATTGTTTTAAAGATGTGTCCTGTGACCTTGACCTTTGACCTCATGACCCCAAAATCAATTTGGGTCTTGCTTTTCCAATGGGACATAAACAAGTCAAGTTTGAAATTCATACATCAATAAAAGCAGGAATTATCATCCAGAAACTAATTTTTGGACAGATAGCTCCTGTGGCCTTGACCTTTGACCTTGTGACCCCAAAATTTATATGGATGATCCACTATTGGCAAGTGAGCTATATATTCAAGATGGAAGACCTAGGATGAAAGTTTGGCTTAAAATGCATCCACATATCTTTTAAAATGCCAGTCCATTGACCTTGACCTTTGACCTCATGACCCTAGCGACAGCTTGTCACCCCAAACGTCGATTTTAGATATACTGAAGACGATGAGGTGACAGTACAAGCTATTGGGTTCGCATCAATTCTAGTATGTGCAGATGTGCACGCCATTTCTGACACTACTTTTTCATCTTCATGTACTTCTCGAGCTGTCATTTTCCTGAGTTAAGACAAAAAGTGACGTTATTCTGTTGGGGAAAATAATAATGATTACATCAACGGTTGACTTACGTGTATTCGTGCAGCAGTTTTTAATACCGAGGCTGGTTTTACTCGAAAAACTCGTCTCCACGTCTGTTAGCGGGAGAACCATAACTTCCGGTAGGGGATTCCCAAACGGCTATGTGTAAAACTCGGAAGTCCGAAGTCGGAAGCAAGGATTTTTTTAAATAAGGCAATGATCGAAGCATAATTAAAATGCTACTACATTAATGGAAAGTACCATTTTATTTTTATTGATAGAATTAGTTTTTTTTAGCATAATGCAAAAATCAAAGTTATCCATCTCAAGTTATAGACTCGGAAATGCCCGGTTATGGTCCAGATGTGTAAAACTCGGAAGCCAGTAATGGCTAATGCACTGGTCAGCATATCGTCAGCAAACGTGTCAAGCATTTTCAATTATTTCAATATGACATATTTTTCATAAACTCAATCTGTTTTTTAACATTCATGATGCTGTTTTTTTATAATATATTATATTGATATTTTATTTCATTTTGTAAAACAAGATTATATTAACTCATCAATATTTTACGCTGTTACCGTATTTTATGTTGGGGGAAAAGTTCAGTAAATGTTTAAAAATAAATTTTTACAGAGCAAATGTTATAGATATGAAAAAATTCTGTTTATTATAGAACCTGATACCAGCAACTATTAAGTTCAGAGAGAAGGATGTCTGAAAGCGCACGGTACTATACTGTATCGATAATTCCGACTATAGTCCGGTTAATTTTGTTTTCTGAGGATAAAAATATAAGGATCAAATAAAAATAGTGAGTATACACGGAATATTCAGATGCATGGATTTTTATAAAGATCAAAATATATTGAATTTTCATATTTGTTCAACGTATGGGAAATATATTACTGTTTTTATTTTGAATGACATCGTAATTTATAACTATTTTTAATGCCGTATTAGGGTTTATTATACCATATTTATTATTCAGTGGTGCATCCATAGAGGGCGCAAGCCCATTTAGACATAATATCTCTCATTTTATCGAGTTCTTTTCCAATAAATTCATAATCAATTTTCATTTCTTTTTCAGATTACTTTTTTATTCCCCAGCAATTTCATTTTTATATTTTTGACTTTCCAATTCATAAGTTGGTGATTTACTCCACTTTGAGAGCATATAAATATATACTAGTATATTGAGGAATCCCCCCCCCCCCCCCATCGCATTACCGTGCGAGTCATGCACGGTCTCCCCACAGAGCTCAGCTCGGGGTGGGATCGACCGTGAAATATCTCACGCCTCCTCGGCTGATACTCAGGCTCACGCACTGTGAGCCTGGGCGCTCACAGATCACAAAAGTCGGTAAAATGCAAAGATTGTCATAAGACTTAAACATATCAATTACTTTACAATGAGTAATACCTTTAAATAGTGACATTTTGCAAGTTATAAATGTATAGACGCGCATTTCATCATTGACATTAACATGTTACGAACTTTTGAATATTTGGACTTAATAGTTTATACCGTAATTTTACAGAAATATAAATATTAAAGCCCACAACCTCAAGTTTGAATATATTGTTCATAAACATGAAGGAGAATAGTTGCGGAAAACAGAAAATCCTCATAATCATTTGTTTAAGGTGCCTCAAAATGTCCTCTTTACATTGCATATTTTAAAAAATTAATCCCTTCCCATACATTCCTCATGTAAATATAAATATCTTTAACAAAATCATAGCTCTAGATGGGGCGAAATATATTACTTGAAAATACACCCACACATATGTAAAATATATATTAAATTTAGAAATATAAAATTAAGAAGTTATAGTTTTTCAATTATGTATCATGTATATTGTATTATACACTCATTAAAAGCAGAATCATGCATAAAAAAATTTAATATATGCATGCAACTATAATTATAATGTAACTGCATTTGGGCTGTGACTCTTAACTGACCACAAGTTAACCAGTGCATCTCTGTGACTTCCGAGTTATACACATTGGATCACATCCCAGCACTTCTGACTGATTTCCGAGATGGCTTCCGAGCACAAAATCATCCATAACTTTCAGATTAAATGCGCCATGACACATTTAGTTTTGAATGAGAAGTACTGCTTCACGTGAATCGGTGCCACAGTGATGAAAGGAGGTAATAAATGTAATTATTTTTGTGTAACAACATTTCTTCTTCGATATTAAGCACATATAATACGACTTTACAAGCCTGTGATGCCAAATAATACCAGACAGTAAATATTTTGATCCGACCCTTAGAATGGGCGTTCTGTTGTGACTGCCATCATGACTCCAGGCCCTATCAGTTTATTTCCGAAGGCCTGAGTGTCATGTTGTCATGGCTATCATGACCCTAGAACCGATAGGGTTCTTACTAGTGGTGGGCCATACATAAGAAATGTTTGAAATCCATATCGCTATCAACACTGGATATATCATAAGAGGTGTGTGATTTTCACCATATATGGCAATATTCAAGGTCAAGGCCACAATCATAGGAAAGGTCATGACCCCAATTTAAATAAACATCATCCCATAACCCATACCTATGTATATGCATAATATAAAAGAAATCTGTCCATTAGTTATTGACTTATAATGCTCACAGTACTGTAAGGTGGCAATTTTGGGGGTATTAAACGGCACGAAAACAAGAAAAGAATAATAGGTGGCGCCACCAGTTTCTGGAACATGACAACCCTATCCATGATCTTCCATCAACTTGATTTTTGGGATAAATCCATGCAAGATTTCTTGAGATATTAAAGAATTTGTGTGATTTTCCCCAAAATTGGACCTATTCAAGGTCAAGGACATTCTCCTAGTAAAGGTCATGACCTCATTTTAAATAGGCCTCGTCCTCTTACCCATATCTATACATATACCAAGTTTGGTAAAGTTCCGTGAAATATTTTTTGGGTTATCACGCCAACAAGATTTATATGCGGCGGCAGCGGGACCGGTATGAAAACATAGTATCCCCCGACTTTGTCTGGGGATACAATAGTTATAATCAGACTCTATCAGATTTCTTTTCACTGAAAAGCTCAATGTCATTTCACCGTTTATGTCTACAAAGAATCCCAGTTAAATAAGCCAGGTCACAATTATAAACTAACATGTTATAAATCTACTGTCAGAAAGAGTGTGCTAAGCATGATGTGGCAGTTTTACATGTACAAATGTTATACGTATGAGCTTACCTGACAACATCCACTGCTCCAGCTCGGACCTTTGGGTCTTTACCCATAATGGAAACACTGGCCGTGAACGACCCATCAATACTAAACACAACCGCTTCTGTCTTAGGGGGCAGCACTGTCAGGTAGAAATCTACACTGGTGTGGTCACCTCTAAAATAGAACAACATAACTCATGTGAAACAACCACACTTTGTGCGGTCACCAGTGATACAGTCAGGGCTGTTACCAATGATAAGAACCTGTCAATATGCAGCCTCTTCACTGATTTATTTAAGACAATGCTGTTCTTCCATAAGAACTAAGTGAATGCCATGTAATTTTACACACTCTCTTATCATATATGAAATACTGATATTTTATTAATAATCTTGTGCTAATTATCTAAATCATTATTTCCCCTGACAGCCAAATTCATAATAAATCTTACCTTTTATGAATAAATTTCATTTATATATAAGATACAATCCTAACTCTAAAGATGTACTTGATTCAAGAATACTAACACAAAAGAAACTTTCCTATCTTTCATACACTGTTTACATATCAGGCCTGACTGACATGACATTGGTCTCTTTACGTATAAGGTCTAACTGACATGACACTAGTCTCTCACCTGACCACCATTTTGACTGGGTACATTCCCTGGGGCAGCTTTTTGTCCTCATCGATGGTGTATGTGACACGGCCGCTAGAGTCTGTGATATCCGTGCCCAGGTACACCCACTCTCCATCAGGTGGGTTCTTCATAATGTGAATGTCTACCTGTGGTCATAATCAAACTTAACTATATCTCTGGTCAGTGATACTGATAAAGGTTAAGAGAAACAGGCAAATTCGTGGAATTTATGTCCCCCACTTCTGCCTCTTGTTATTTTAGCTTCCTGTGATCTTCATGCTTGCCTTCTAAATA
This sequence comes from Sipunculus nudus, assembly GCA_026874595.1. NCBI lineage: Eukaryota > Metazoa > Annelida > Sipuncula > Golfingiida > Sipunculidae > Sipunculus > Sipunculus nudus. Next base: position 54,716,339 of record CM049312.1, read on the forward strand.
TGTTTTAGTTTTTATTTTCCCCGAAGATATTTCCACATGTCGCAGTGACTGTGTTTTAGTTTTTATTGTTCTCTGAAGATGTCTCCACCAAAAAGTCCACATCATAATTTTTGTTGTGAATTGGGAACCATAGGGAAAATTTATTTTTTCGTTTTGGAGCTGGTGATAATAAATTTTCAGACAGACACTACTAAAAACAAGGGACCCATGGGTCACGTCGCTCAGCTGAAGTTTGAAATTTTTGCAAATGCAAAATATGCAAAATATTCTATTGTAATGTTTTTCATTTATATAAGCATATGAGAAGCTAAGAGGAAAGTGGCCCTCCTACTTGGTTATAGTAAAGTTCTAAATATATGATTGCAAACTAAAACTCTGACAAGACTGTCATAAAAAAAAAAACAGTAAAAGTTTTGAGATACTGTGATGCATAGGAAAAATTTACAGATGGACAGGCAAGTGGACAGAATGGACTAATACCTTTATTTCATTTTCAAGGAAATAATGCATTTAAGTTTATATACAAGCCTATTTTTAAGCATTGTGCTAATTACTATCTCAGCTATAATTTATTACAGGAATAAATAGTCAATTTCACAACTGGTGAAGTTTTTACTCTTCTGAAGTAAGGAATTACACTTTCCACACTTTCATAGCAATACACCACCCTGGGTCACAATTAAATGTGCACTTTAATCATTGTAACCCTGGTGGTACAATACAAAATCTAAAATGTAGCATAGCCAAGAATAAAATAAAATACAGAAAATTATAACATTTATCTAGTTAATGCACCATCTGGGGTTGGAGGGGGGGGGGGGGAGTGCAGGGCAGAGGGGAAGCCTGCTAGTAGTGGCCAAGCTGAGCCAAGGCAAGCTGCCTGGGGTGGGTTACATAATGCAAGTGAAGTCTGTACTACCAGGTGGGCTAGATGTAAACAACACTTGACATGGTGTATGAAAACTTGAATAAAAGCTACTCTTTTCGATCAATTCCTTTGAAATTTCAGACTTAAAAAGAATAAATCCTTATGTATATATGCTGTGAAAATTACATCAACAGTGCTTACAGGGAAAAAACGTGCCATTGCCAAAGTTGGACAAAATTTAAGGTATTGATTTTTTATTTATGCTAATAACTTGACAAATTTGCAAAATTCAGATCTAATTTTGGGTAAACGATTGAATCTTGATTAAATAAAGTTATATTCCTGAAAAAAAGTCTCCAGCTTCAGCAATTCTCATGTTAGGTGAGTGAATATATTTTTTGATTTTTTTAAAAACTGCATTATATATGGGCCCATAACTTCAAAATAATACCCAATACTGACCTAATTTTTTGTATGTTCATAGAAATGTATGGAAGAATATGGATACTAAATATGATCAAAAACAGATCAGTGGTTTTGATATTAGGCATTCTTGAAGTGTTACAATGGCTTTTTATGGTTAATGGAGGTTTTTCCTTAATATCTCGAGGGAACGAAGTCCTAATGACCCAATTTTTGGTATGGTAGGAGATTTTGGGGACATCTAATGGTATGCAAAATTTTGGATTCATAGGTCCAACGGTTTTAAAACGTGCCCTGTTAATGGACAGACGGCCGGACGGACGAAGGACAAAGGACCACGACTATAGCTCAGATGACTTATAGTCAGCTGAGCTAAAAACTCAACCCAGGAATGCATGAGAGCAATCACTGACAAAAATTGGAATGAAATTGGATATTATTTAGAGAGGTTATTGCACAGAAATGAAAACCTGACAGATAGACAGAGGGACAGACAGACAAACCCAAATCAATGTGCCCCGTTCCAAGGAAGCAGGGGACAAAAAGACGTCTAGGAAACAGGAGCATCTTATCATAAAGGTTTTATTTTTGTGATAATTTGCCTTTCAAAAATATCGCAAATTTGAAACCCTTGCAAACAACAAATCAACCACAGTATACTAACCTTCTCTCCGCCCAGAGACACCATATCCAGGGGACCGTACATGAACCTAGATGTCAGCACCTGTTCTCTGTCTTCCAGAACTAAAACATCATTAGCTCGATGATTGGGTGCTACATTCTGAAAAATTTCAATGAAAATAACACCTCAAAACATTTCAAATGTAATATTTTATATGCAAATAGGTAAACTACTTCCTATGTACCTAAAACCTCAAAAGCTATGGTATGGCTGATGGGCAATCCTTCCACATCAAATTTGCACAGCAATATAATTATGTATATTCACAAGTATAGGTATATGCCCTAGATAAATACCTGAAGGCAGGGCTGCGTGTCACACTGAAATACTATAAAACTTCTCAGTATTTTCTGATGGTATATAGTTTTTCTTAACTTGACTGTAATCCTTTATTTGAACATTCACACTGTCAGAGGTAATCTGTTTGAACCAAACCAACCTTAGTTTGGTGGTGTTCCTAGGTCTGAACCAACTTACGTATAATTTGACGGTGATCCCATGTTTGGCCAATGCTCACCCTTAACTGGCTGGTGGTATATTAATTTGAGCCATATTTACCCTTGACGTAAAAGTTGTCCTTTGTTTAAGCCATACCGGTATTTACCCTAGAGGTGGTAGTGGTCTCTTGTCTGAGCCATATTAACCCTTGACGTGTTAGTAGTCCTTTGTGTAAGCCTTATTTACTCTTGATGAGATAGTAGTCCTTCTGTCTAAGCCAGATTTACCCTTGACTTGATATTGGTCCTGGGCCTGAGCCATACTTCCCTATGGTTGAGGGTAGTACTATATTTCAGCTATACTTACACTCAGCCTATTTGTCCTAGAACTGAGCAAAACTCACCCTTAACTTGATCGTGGTCCTACGTTTGAGCCATTTCTCTCGAGGTTGACCTGGCTGGAATGATGCAACCTCCCTGCTGGGGTCAGCCAAAGCTGAGCCAGAATCATGTCTCACAACCTGAAAACACCACCACCATATCTGTATTACATCATGAAACCTGCTTTAACTTGAGTAAAGACCTTTTTTCTGTCAAAAATACAAAGTTTTCAAAAGAATCATTATTTTGTTAAGTTCCTACCCACTGGTAGACTGGATCTTTGGTGCAACAGGTGTTAGAAGCGAGATCTGAAGTTTGATGACATTAACATGCATCACTTAGGGAGTCCCTTACCATTAACTGCAGCCAATGGAGGCCAGCTTAAGGAAAAGATAGGAAGGAGAAAGCAGGGACAGATGACCCCAGTGAATCACTCAGACTTCCCCTGCAGGAAGTGTGGCAGAGACCACCAAGCCCGAGTGGGCCAACCCATGGACCTCTAATACTGTCTGTAAACTGACTGATCAGACATAGAAATACCTTTCTCTCCTGAACCAGAACAATGCTTATGATACTACTGATTTTTGTGTAGTTCTGGTCTGGGTCTTCTTGCCAGGCAAAGAGTCTGAAATAAACTCCATTAACCCCTACTATCCTGGTATAATCCGGGACGTCCAATGCTGGTGTTTGAATCCATCTGCTTCTTCCTGATAAAGACGGTATACGTTCTCTCTGGTCCCTTTTTTCACATAATATATGCATCCTTAATTAATGATGCCCAATGCCACAATATCTGTCTTTCAGATATATTCCAATTTAAGACAGGAGTCATGAAAACACACAGATATTGAGGAATATGTTCTGTTCATGCACACTGCATGGTTACCATTATATTGCCTTCGCCAGGACACTGTGTGTACACCCCTGTTCATGTGTATGTGTGTTTGTTCTCAAAATAACTCGAGCAAACTTGAATGGAATTTCATGAAATTTTCAGGACATTTTGTAAATGGGCCAGTGAAGAATCACTTAGATTTTGATGTGGATCCAGTTCTTGATCCAGATTTAGGAACATCATAAATGAATATTCACAAATGTATGGTCACTTATGCCTGAATGAACCTGGGAATAAGGGCCAAATAATTCAATGTAAACACTGTTTTGGGAGCATTCCTTAGAATTGAGATTTCTAGTTTTAAATAATTTGTTGTCTTGTGTTAGCTTTGGTATGATGTAATGTGTATTATGTTCCTTAACACTTACCTGTCTGAGTATAAAAGCCATAACATCTGTCGACTCCCAGTAACTGGCGTGTAGTAAGTACGGTAGAGCATTGGTCGGGAATGCCTGGAGGGCATCAGGGCAATACAGGGCAAAGTCCAGTCTCTTGTTACCCCACCACTTCCCAGCAACTGTTAGAAGACAAAACTCTAAACATTATGGTCTGCCTTAACATCAAACTGTTACTTTGTTATTCACATAAGTGTGGCCTGACCACAACCTCAGGATTACTTTCAGCAGGCCAAGCAAACAACTTATTAACAGAAGTGTTTAGGTATGAATTAAAATATGTTTTTGAGAACTAATGGTCTATATTTACTGCAGCATGCAAAATTAAGGAAATATAACATTACCGTTCACCAACAAATCAGATCAACATATATAAAAACATTTCATAAATTGATTATTTAACAGAAAAATATAAGTCAACATTGAAAAAGTGAAGAATGAGTAGAAAAAGATATTATTATCATGTATCAATATGCCTGATATATTACACAATGTGACAAACTGAATCACCATAATAACATGTTAATCCCTACCCTGTCATCATCACTATGGCCTCAAAGCTGTTTGCTAAAAATTGCTCAAGTATTGTTCTAAACCATGAGATCTAAACTGTCTGAAGGAATCTGTAAATGTGTATGATACCATACTGGTACTTAGGTACTTATTAATTCAAGCCCAAAGAAATGTGTTTCCTGGTTCAACAACTTGAGGGTTGCATTACAGGACAGCTCTGCCCATCAGAGGTAAGGTTAGGGTAAGGTGGTGTGTGAGGATATGAGGTTGGTTTTCTATTTTCTAATGATTTTTGTTACACATAAAGAGAGAGTATAAGTTCTTTTACCATGTTTGCTGTCTGAAATAAACAGATGTGCATCAATACACTCCATGTTGTCACTCTATTATGCATGATAATTACACATGAATTTGTACATATATATATATATATATATTTTGTTATGAAGACAATTTGCTCAGTGGAAATTTTGGGCCGACTGGTGGCGCACATGTCCGGCATTCCAACTGCTTCGCTAGAAAAGCAAGCTTCACTAGTGAAACAGTTCGGTCCGCTTTTATGTCACCCTGTAACAATATATATATAATTATACACAGAGAAGTCTGGGTAATAAGACCACCCATGAAACTGACCAAAAGTTGTCTTAATTCACAGGTGGTCTTATTAATCAGGTCACCAATGTGAATACTTTCATCACTCCACAGTGGCCTTATTAGACAGTTGGTCTTTCAGACAGGATCCACAAATCATAGGCAACTACCCAATAATATGAATAAATATGATCAGCTGTATAATATGACATTAATGCCATTGCCTATATGCTTCAGAAATAATATAAAGTACTCCTTCTGCAGATTTAATCCTGCAAATTAGCAAAACAGTATCTTTCAGCCTGTTTCTGGTCAATGTGCTAGCTTACAAGCCCTATTTGGTACAAAAAGGCAATAATAAACTGCCCAACATCGCTTGTATTGAACGATTAAAAAATGTCAATAAATTTTTACAAGGGCACCTAACAAATACAAAACAATGTCTGAGTTTGAATCATAATGCATGTAACTGTTCACTGGTGAATCGTTATAGGAGCAGAAATGACCTTACTTGAGGTGATGCTGGTCACAGCAAGGTCACAGTTCCCGGACAGCTGGCTGCTAATGGACAGGTTACTGGAACGCCGCTCCTGAAACGGTGAGTCTTGTCGGGGAAGGCCAGGGGATGGCTGCTCAATGAAGATGTCTGAATGACTCTGGATTGTCTCCACTGAAAAAATACACAGGTAAAAGGTCAGGATCCCGCTCTGATTGTGATTGTCATATGAAACACTCTTCAACTGAAATGAATAAACTCAGACTTATGCAGAATGCATGTTAAGAGATATCTCAACATGCACCGGAACATGCAACTCCAGGAAACCATGCAGGACAGGCAATAATCACTATATGTAGCGTTTCGTTTTGCAGAATACATATTCCACATGCTGGATCTTTGCCAACTATCCAATCTCACCATATTTATTTAGTCAATATCAAATTTTATCTGAGCTTTTCTGTATTGATGAGAATTTTCTCTGTCAGGAGTTTAAGCCAGATCATTCCTATGAAAAATTCCCCTTAATGGATCTATTATCATCCACTTCTGCCTCACTCTCATGCCATCTCTGTCAAACTTCTGGCCTTTTTTTCATATTTTTCAGCTGAGACAAGATGAAAAACAGGAGGCACAAGTGTTTGTAATACATAAAAGCTCACATTAGTTTACTAACAAAACCACAAATCACCAGGGGAATTTGGGGGTTTCATTATGTAAACCATAAATGTGAACGTTTTCTGTTTTAATGAGAAAAAAACAGACAAAGCATAGGGAGGGGAGATACAAATCTATACAAGTCGATGAGGATCGTTCCAAAATGTGCGCAGAGTAGATGTCCCAGGAGCAGCAGGAACAGACAAAACCGTCCAGGAAGTGGTAGGCAAGGTGGAACGAGGTGAGAATTGGACCACCTCACTTACAGCCACACCGGCCCCATGGAGCAGAGGCCGAAGTCTTGGAGACACACATCTCGAAGTAGGTCATAAAGGTGCATGGAGACTTTCAAATGCCCTTCTTGACCAATTGGGAGACAGGCACACCCGAAAGTTGCGCAAAAGATGTAGCAATAGCTTTTTCTTCAGGAGATTTGAGATGAAGAAAAATCTTCCTTATGGTATTGATCATGAGCAAGTTTAATGGTGTCTTGAATCCATTTACTGATAGTAAAGGGGAATTTACACAGAACAGCAACCTTTCTGCCTTCCGTGTGCGACCTCAAAATTTACAAGGTCATCATAGGTGGCTCAAAGAAGGCAGAATGGTTGCCTAGGTCGTTCAAAGGTGGTACACAGGAGTTTTAGGTATCGCCATGGACGCCATGGTCACCGTGAGTTTTTTAACATGTTCAAAACAATCGCACAAAGGTCCCCGAGGTTGTGGGTTGCTCAAAGGAGGCAGAAGGGAGGCACAAGCATTGCCGTAGTTGTAGAATGGAGGTACAGTGGTCACGCTGGTGGCACAGGGGAAGCAGAGGGAAGGCGGGCAAGAATATGCCCTTATGCTCTATTTTGGGAGGTACAAGGGAGGAACATTAGTATTGCTGAAACAGTTATGGAGCAATTACACAGAAACAGGATTTTCTGGGGTTAGGTGACCATTGAGCGTTCTTGCTCAAAGGTGGCACAAAGGTTGCAGCCCTGTGTAAAGGGGCCTTAATGGACTAACTTCTTTGATGAGTCAACCAAATTTGACAAAATAAATAATTTCTTGTGCCCCCTGAATTTTGTAGCTAGGGCAAAAACTGGACAGTTTGGGCAATTTGGCCACCAAACGAGTACTTACCATTAAGAAGCACCTGAATATGCTATGGAACAGCAGGGACATTAAAATCATGATTTTTACAGTAAAAATCAGAAGGAAAATGTAGCGTGGCAGACCACTCGTCTGCAGTGATTAGCATAATTTTGGAATCAGCCATGAGTGTGTGGAGCTCAGTGGGACGCCCTGCCAAGGCAAGAGCGAAAAGCCATTTAACAGGAGAGGTGAAGAAGATGAGCTAACGCTGAAGGTAGTATGACCTGCCGACTAGACGTTTGAGAATAAGATCTAGAAGCCAAGATGGAGTAAGAATGCATGGTGGGGAATGACGTTAGTGGGCACCCTTCAGAAAATCTGTCACAAGAGGAAAGTGAAGAACACAGTCCTGACAGATCTGCCTTAAGACAGATAACAAAGCGGCAAGACAACCATTGAGAGAGGCAAATGTTAAATGCTTCTGATGAAGCAAATAGACAAGGAAATCCAAAAGTCGTTGGACAGATGGAGCCAATGAATTAAAGTGGTTAGTGTGAGTCCACTGGCCGAAGATATGCCAACATGAGTCATAGACGCAGTCGGAAGATTTACAATCTGCACTAGGAAAACGTGGGAGTATGCCTGTTTGTCCAATATAAATTGAATTCCAACTTGAAAGGCCACCAGTTTGCAAGGGTTGAACAGCGTTTGCTTAACGAATGGAATTAACATGAGTGGCAGAGGTGGGGAAAACGTATTTCTGAATCCGAAACAGATAGTGTGATAAATTAAATGGTGTGAAGTAATTCAATCCAAGGCTGGAAAAAAGTGACTGAAATGGGCACCGACCGGATTGATCGAATCATATGCAAGGGCGTCCCTGTTGGGAGGCTTTACCCCAAAAAGACGGCTCAGGGCGCTGCAATTGGGAAGTCCATGAGCAAAGAGGTACAATATGTAGACAATTGGGAAATTAGCTGGTGAGCCACAGATAATTTAGAAGGCCGACAGAGCTACACAGGGGTTTTCCTTTTATGTGAGAGTGAAAGTAAGCCTTGGGTGAGGCTTCAACAGCCGGAGAAGTGGATAAGGAAATGTTTACCTTAGAGGTTACCCCAGGTTGTGGTTGAGGAACAAAGGTCAGATTAGACACAGAAGGTTACCATAGGACAAACTTGCTGTGGTGACTTGGAATTCGGGTCATATCAGGTTGAGAGCAATCCAGGACTCCCCCCCCCCCCCCCCCCCCCCCAGAACAAGGCCGAGGCCTGAGAACTAGGGAGGTAATGGCAAGCTGGGACCAAGTCTGAAGCCAAGCTCTGAACATGGTCCACTTAACAGTGACCAGGTTGTGCAATAAAAACATGGATTAGCTTTGCCAAGGCAGGAGTAATTCTGAGACCTACAATGGTAATACTGCTGGTGTGAATCCCAGGAGGGCATTGAAGTTCCACAAATGGAACAATATCCAGCTGAATCCATGGTTTGAGAGGCAGAGAGGGGAAGAAGGCAACAACTTACAGTTTGACAGCATGACCCAGCTTAACAAACCCAGTGACAGTGGTTGTATACACAAAGAGGTGTAAAAAACAACCGTCCAGCATGGCACCACATGAAAAATATGAAAACGAGACCAGAAGTATGATGGAGATGGCACAAATGTGAGGCGGAAGTGGGAATTCTCATTAGTAAAGAAAATGCTCACATTTATGGTTTTATGTAATAAAACATGGGGTTTACAAAAATTAAGCATGGGCAAAATGTGTGGAGTACACACAAATCAAGTATTGTAAAGTGTTGAGGGTACAAAAACATTAAGTTTGTGATGTGTATGTTTTAAGTACAGAAAAATTCCCGTCATCTACACCATATTACCACTGTAGTCTAAGAGCTGCCAGACAGGACATCCTCCATGAACTGCAGGTTAATGTGAAGGTGGACAATACTGGACATGGTCTCTCCCCTATCCTTATACAAAATTCCAACCCCACCCCTAAATACCCAAGTATTTCCTAGTATTTAATAATAAACATAATTAATAGTAAGTAATTACCTAAGTGGACAGGTGACCCATCCCCGAGCGGGAACTTCTGGTAGCGAGGCAGTTTCATCGGAGCGACCAATCGGAACTTGTCCACTAACAGAGGCTCAAGGCGAGCAGCCGTGGGGTCTGACGTGTAGAACAAGTTGTACATCTGGTGACACAAGGGACGGGGCAGCATATCTGTCAGCATGAAAAAGATGTCTCAATCAAGGATCTACATATGTCAACATGAAAAACATGTCTCCATCAAGTATTTACACATGTCAATGTGAAAAACATGTCTCCATCAAGTATATACACATGTCAATGTGAAAAACATGTCTCAATCAAGTATCTACATATGTTAATGTGAAAAACATGTCTCAATCAAGTATCTACATATGTCAATGTGAAAAACATGTCTCAATCAAGTATCCACATATGTCAATGTGAAAAACTTGTCTCCATCAAGTATCTACATATGTCAATGTGAAAAACTTGTCTCCATCAAGTATCTATATATACCAAAAATACATATCTGTCAGTGTGAAAAACATGTCTCCATCAAGTATGAATAAAAACACATATTGCTCAGTTTTTCCACCTGGCTTGTACAATCTTTAAGACATGATACAAATGAACTTCAGAAACATGAACAGATTTTATCTGAAGATGCCCTTTGCTTGGCATTTGTATCTTGTTTTCAAGATAATTCTGGAACATTTTTATATACAATACACTCTGTGCAAATATGTATATTTGTATTTCATTACAGCATTCACATACTTCAACATAATTTATGTAAGAATTGAAACATTTATTCCCATCATTTGAGATAAAATACTGAATTGATTATTAATCTTGATTATTATTATCATATTAATGAAGCACTTGTATTACCATGGTCAGCATGGGATCTTTTCTTTCTTTTCATCACCTGAGACATATCATTATTATATTATCCAATTACAGCCATATATATATATATATATATATATATATATATATACATAAAACTCCATATAAAATACATATTGTCATCTGGTGTAATGGAAAGAGAGCTCAGATGTTATGTTCTAAACACACAGTATTTCATTATATAACTTCTGTTGCCTGGAGGGACATTACAACCAACCTGTGCCACAACAACTTGCCGTTGTTAATGTAAGGCTTATACTCTTTGCTCCATATGACCCACAGAATTTATATGTTATAGAACCTGTACTGTAAGGCCGAGAAAATAAAGAGGTATGGTTCTCAAGCAGGCAACCCCCACATCAATTTTTTTTTATTTTCAATGGAAACTTACCAATTTTTAGCTCTAGCTGCTAGGACATTCTTTCAAGAAAATAAAATAATACAATTTTAATAAAATTTCTTTTGTTTCATAGTGCTTTAACTTGTTTAGCAAAACAATCTGTTATTATCATGCTTTTGCCTGATCATATGATATTTTTTTGGAAACATTAAAAAAACATTAAAACAATAGCCTGCCCACAGTGATTTCTGAAAAAAATGTACCTAAGAACCAAATCTTATTTATTTTGTGGCCTAATATACACATTTTATCATAGATGATAACCCATGTAGATTATACTTCCCATGCAAGTGTTGCCTTGAAACTGTACAAATTTCGAGTCTCGATTAAAATTCATCAAGAATTCAGCAACAATTCTGATGTATCTGTACCAATCCCTACGCATTGATCTCTATGGGTAAACACATATTTGAATGCATGTAACCAGTGCTCTCATATCTGTGGGAAGCAGTAAATGTTATTACTGATACTTAAACTGTTTCTTCATGTTAAGCAATACCATCACCATTTTAAGGTATTATCCCTGGCAAAAATCCTTTGTTTTAAAATAAGTACATAAGTTGTTTCAAATCTATCTGCATTTTGGATTAATTTTGCCAGGGTTTTTGCAAAGGATGCTACCTTAAGCTTAATTTACACACCACACACCATCCAGCAAAATTCCCCAACATTGTCTATTTAAGCTGATTTCATGATTAACATAGCAACAGTAATAATGAGAATCTAGTATATACAACCAGCCACTTAATTATTAGTTCTTAGTTATTAACATTTCTTTGGTGATCCTCTAATCTGTGATTGAAAAGTCTCACAGTCCTACAGTCTGGTATTAAGTCTCCTGATTCTATGAAAGCATAAAGTCTCATAGTTCTCTTAAATGTAAACTTAAAGGATAATGGTTGTCAAATCTTAGAGTTATGAGTTTCATATACCTGATTTGATAAGATTACATCTTATGGGTCTATATCTCAACATAAAGTCTTGTGGTTCTCTTATCTTTGAGCTTAAAAGTCTCATACTGTTCAAATATGCATGGTGGTAAACTCATAGTAAGCTTTAAGTCTGATGTTTGACACTCTAATGGGTCAAGGTAAATTGTAATTCTAAAGACTTGTGGTAAAATGTAAATCTTAAGTCTCATGGTAAACTATAAGTCTTAAGTCTTTTGGCAAACTGTAAATCTAAAGTCTCATAGTAAACTGTTAATATAAAGTCTCATGGTCAACTGTAAGTCTAAAGTCTTGTGGCAAACTGTCTTGTGGTAAATGTAACTCTACAGTCTCATGGTTTTTCATCCTGGAGTCCAGTCTCATAGTCCTCCATCCATGTTTTCTTTTGTGCAAACTGACTGGCACCTTCAGCTTTAGTGCTACACAGAATTCATTATTTTTTAATTAAGTTGCTTCTAATGCATTTGCTGGTTATAAAATCCAATCTTGAGCATCACCAGAGAGATTTCCAGAGGAACCTTTCCTGTTCATCACAAGTGACGTTTATCATGTTTTCCCATCATGTGTGATGTCATTAAAGGAAGTTACCAATACTCAAAGTATATGACTAGGATAAGTGTATGTTACCACATGGGAAAAACATATTCCTGATTTTCAAGAATATAAATAGCTCACTGGAGTAAACACAGTCTTGTTTTTGGAACAATCATATTCCAAGTCTGCTGGCTACTAACTGACCTTGACCTTCAATGACATCACAGTACACTCTACGTATTAATGATTTTAGGACTTTATTTAAGTGAAATACGTTTAATTCATCATAAAAGGACTGCTGTTTGGGCAGTAAACATTTCCACAGAGCATTAGGAAGCCATTTATATCAGCCAATGGATGCAGCAGTGTGAGACAGCTCAGCCAGTCAAGATTTTACATTCTGAGAAAGTTAAAGCACACAAACATATACTGAAATCTAGAGATTAAGATAAAATAAAGTGATAATAAGTCAAAACTAACAGGCTTCTGGCCATTTACCTCCTGTTTATTGAATCAGAGAGAAAAAGTTGCTCATTGAAATGGCCAACATAAATGAGACAGCGTGAATCATTTTCAGCAGCTGACAGGTATCTTTAATTAACAACAGTTCCACACACCTGAAAATTCTGGTCCATTCTCATCAAATAAACCAATAATGTGTCAATGTTTGGAGAGAATGACAGACTTGCAGATTCCTTATTCTGTGGTTGCCTTTATATTCACGAGGTTTATATTCATGATTTGCAATTCTGCAATATTTCATGAGGGTTTCATTTTCCTGACTAACAAAACAGTAACTTACACAAGGTATATAACCAAAATTATCATATCAAGTACCTAAAATGTAAATAAAATCTTGCCCAAGGAGCTAAGGGAACATTATATAGGTGAACTTCTTCGTGCAATAGTGACAGATATACAAAAAGATTGATATTATTAAAATCATTAACCTATGAATTACTGGTAACATAAAATGTATGTTAATACTGATGCTACCAGCACAATATATGTGAGATGCCATTGAGGCTGTAGAATAAATTACTGTTCACCTGTGCAGATGTGTTGTCTTATTCGCAAAGTTTTATTTTCGCAGTAATTCCCTTTCATAAATATCATGAATTTGAACTCTCACAAATAAAAAGCCAACCACAGTATAGATCAGACACAGAATTCTTATTAGAACTTACTGGTGCTCTCTATAAATTAAAAAAAAAAATTATTAGCTTTACTAGCTACTTGGTAATGCCGGTTAAAGAAATACATATAATTTATCACTCTAACATGTATATATGCATATATATATATCATATATATACATTTATACTATATACTGTGGTTGGCTTTATTTTCACGAGACTGTTATTTCTCGATTTCTTCATTTTGAATGTTTTGCGAGGGTTTCATTTTTGCGATTACACCATAACCCATAAAATCTAAGTATAGCAGGAGCTGTATTGATTTAAAGTTTAGACTAGTGGCCCAAGGGCCATGACGCTCAGCTGAATTCAAGGAATGTTGAACAATGAGCAAAATGATTGCCAGAGTGCCAAAATATCATGAATTTTGTGAAGATTCCTTACAAATGTCTGGTTTAGGAGAAAACTCTCCAAGACGGATTGACATGCTAAATTTCAGACCAGTACCTTGAACCACTACTAAATTATGAGTAATTTTCACCCAAAAAACATGTATGGATAGACGCCACAAGAAAACTATTGCAGATGGCACCACCAGTCTTGAGTACAATATGGAAGAGTCCAAGATCTATGGGTATGCACCTATTCAGGCCAATATGGCAAATCCCTAGTGAGAAAAGTGCATTTTTTTATTCTACAAAACCAGGAAAGTAGGTGGCGCCACCTGTCTGGCTTATGAGAAAACTTTCCAAGATGGATGGATATGCCAAATTCATACCAATATCTTGAACCATTCCTGAGGTATAAGTAATTTTCACTAAAAGCACATGTATGGATGGACACCACAGGAAAATGATTGCAGGTGGCTCCACCAGTCTTGTTTAAGAGATGTAGGTTTGAGGATCCATGAACATGCACATATCAACCTAATACATTATAGAACCACTAAGACAAACAGATGGTAAAGGCACAGATGGACACTATGCTAAAAAGTATTGTAGGTGGCGCCACCAGTCACAATTATGAGATAGAGAGATCCAAGGTTTATGGACATGCAGACCTATAGCACAATACATTCAGCTACTCCTAATATATGGGCTGCTATCTAAAAGACACCCAGATTTGTTTTGCACAGAAAGGATTGCTGGTGGTGCTACCTGTCTTTGTGAGGCACAACAACATAGGTAAAGGAACAACTATGATGGGTTTCGGAAAGATCGGACCAAGGGTCTCAGAGGAGTTCTCTGGAAACTAAAGCAGAGTTTTAATTATTCTGGGGGGGGGGGGGGAGGGGGGGTTCTTACGAGACCCACAGCTTGGAGGATATGGGTAACAGAGACCTAATTTCAAAATTCCATGGAGACTTTTCATATACCTCCTTTGATGTAAAGTTAGAAGATTCCAGGTAAGCAGGTTATGATTTGTGCCTTGTAAACAGATGACAGCTTCTTTAAAGGTATCAAAAATAGACAAAATAAATCGAAAAAAATTATCAAAATATACATGACATCACCAGTTTGCAGGAACTGATGGAACACTCCATGATCAATATTCATTCAAAGAATCATGGTAATCAATGCAGATATTTGAGCTTTTGTATCAAAATTTTATTATTCTGAGGGGTACTTACAGGCCCCATAGCTTGGAGGATATGAGTAAAAGAGACCTAATTTCAGGTTTCTATAGAGACTTTTTATTGACCTCCTTTGATGTCAAGTGAGAAGATTCCAGGTCCAGCAGCTTACAGATGACAGATTCTTTAAAGGTAACAAAAATACAGAAAAAAACTGTAAAAATTGAAAAACAAGAGACCCAGGGGTCTAATGTTCACTCTGTGAATTACTGTGCATTTTGGCAGGTGATTAAAAAAATGTTTCAGAAAGATCAGTCCAAGAGTGTCAGAGGAGACTCTGTTTTGGCAGATTATAACAAATAAATACTTAATGACATATTATGGATAAAAGTGGAAAAGACCATTACAGCCTGCTGAAAGTAGCTTAACACAGGTAGCGCTACCTGCAGGTCAAAATCATTAAGCAGTCACATGATAAATATTCCTGTGAAATTTGAAACTGAAGGCTGCAGCAGTTCCTAAGATATTTGGTAACAGACAATACATCATGTATGGAAACACATCAAGTTGTTAAATTTTACGATCAACAAAATTTGAAGTTCCGTAGAGACGCCATCTTGAGAATGACTTGACTAAATTTTTACTCAAATTATACCCCTTCCTCTAAGGAACTGTTGACTATGATATGAAGGCCAAAATATTAATGCTTTGTGACTTATCTAGTAAGAAGTGGAAAAGACCATTTCGTCCCCCAGAAAGTAGGTCAACAAAGGTGGCGCCACCTGGAGGTCAAAATCACTGAGCAGTCACATGATCAATATTCCTGTGAAATTTGAAACTGAAGGCTGCAGCAGTTCCTAAGATATTTGGTAACAGACAATACATCCTGTATGGAAACCATCAAGTTCTCAAATTTTGCAATTGTCACAATTTGAAGTTCCGTAGATATGCCATCTTGAAAATGACTTAACTGAATTTATACTAAAATTATTATTTCCCTTCCTCCTAGCAACTGTTGACTATGATATGAAAGCCAAAGTATTTATACTTTATGACATATCTTGGAAAAAAGAGAAAAGACCATTACAGCCTGTAGAAAGTAGGTCAACACAGGTGGCACCACCTGCAGGTCAAAATTATTCAGCAGTCACATGATCAATATTCCTGTGAAATTTGAAACTGAAGGCTGCAGCAGTTCCTCAGATATTTGGTAACAGACAATACATCATGTATAGAAACACATCAAGTTGTCATATTTTGCAATTGACAGAATTTGAAGTTCTGTAGAGACGCCATCTTGAAAAAGACTTGATTGAATTTATACTCAAATTATTGCCCTTACTCTAAGGAACTGCTGACTATGATATGAAGGCCAAAATATTAATACTTTATGACTTTATTTGAGAAGAAGTGGAAAAGACCATTTCATCCCCCAGAAATTAGGTCGACAAAGGTGGCGCCACCTGGAGGTCAAAATCATTGGACAGTCACATAATCAATATTCCTTTGAAATTTGAAACTGAAGGCTGCAGCAGTTCCTCAGATATTTAGTAACAGACAATACATCCTGTATGGAAACACATCAAGTTGTCATATTTTGCGATCGACACGATTTGAAGTTCCATAGAGACGCCATCTTGAAAATGACCTGACTGAATTTACACACAAATTATTCCCCTTCTTCTAAGGAACTGCTGACTATGATATGAAGGCCAAAATATTAATACTTTATGACTTATCTTGGAAGAAGTAGAAAAGACCATTTTGTCCCGCAGAAAGTAGGTCAACATAGGTGGCGCCACCAAAAGCTTATTTTTGCATGTCCATCCCATGATCATTAATTCTGCAAAGTTTCATGAAGGTAGCTGCTGTGGCTGTTGAGATATTTGGTAACAGACGGTGGACGGTGGACAGTTGACAGTGTACGGCGGACGCTGCGCCATGGCATAAGTTCACAGAGTGAACTAAAAATGGGTGGTTCCACCAGTTTGCAGGAACTGATGAAACACTCCTTGATCAATATTCATACAAAGAATCATGGTGATCAATGCAGTAGTTATTCAGATACATGTACTTGAGCTTTTGTATCAAATTGTTGATTCTTCTGGTAGGTACTTACGAGAGACCCATAGATTGGAGAATATGGGTAACAGAGACCTAATTACAAGTTTCCAACAAGATTTTTCATGGACCACCCTGGATGTCAAGTTAGAAGAATCCAGGTCCAGCGGTTACGATTTGTGCCCTGTTAACGGCGGGTCGGCCGACGGACAAAGGGTGATTGCTATAGCTGAGATGACTTTCAGTCAGCTGAACTAAAAAAAATCCTATCATAACTAACTAATTTCTGGTAGAGTCATTAAATTAGGACTTGTATTACAGTGGATATGTATCACAGTCTGTGTGTACCACTAATGCATGGGCCACTTTCGAAATTAGGCACAAATTAGGTAACTGATGAGGTTCTTTTCAGAGGTCATCTTAGTTGATGGGGCATCTAATTCAACCAGGGTTTCATATTCGCGATTATTTCAAATTTGCGAATATCCTGAAAAAATGCAACCACAGTATATATATATATATTTGTACAAAGTGATACCTTGTTGTGTTAAACTGTCAATAAATACTCCAACTGTGTTAAAGTTTTAAGTTACTGTTTCTGTGGTATTTAATAAAAAAAAAAACCAAATTAAACCTGCTTGTGTTGAATGTCAGCATTGTAAACATGTGTGCTCAATCCTTCACCTCGTTTCCTTAACCACTCGTTAAGCTTTTAAACTCATTAACCCCTGTATCAATTCAAGCAGCTCAAAAGCAAATCACAGGTATAAGGTATAAAGAATCAAGATAATGTTATTTTCATGATTCCATGTGTATTGACTTGCACCCCAAGCCTTATTACTTTGCTTGGTTTAATATACAAGGGTGGATAAAACACATACCCGTTATGTCCTCAACTGCAGAAAATTGAAAAAAAATTACAAGTTCAATGATATACTTATTAAATGTATCACACTCTATATGCAGTGGTCTGGTTACATTTGTTCTAACTCATTCCAGTTACTAACTGCCTGCAAAGGCTGTCTATAAAGTCATCTAACTGTGCACTGTGCATCAGTAAGCATCACGCCAAAATTTAGTAAATTAATCTGACCAAAATAGGCTCTTTACCAAAATGATAACAACAGTTAATGTTTGGGCTGTTTGGTAACACAAATCACAAAGTCCTCAAAATACTTCAGATACCAAAAGATTCTTGGCCCCACGCCAGCATCCTTGCAGCCATAAATGGTAAAGGCAGCCTTTGCAAAAAGTGGGCGAGTTAAATAAGTTAGAATGAATGTAACATGACCATTTTATATCAGGAGTGTAGGACTGCATGAAATGACACATGAATATCTTGGTAAACCATCACAGATAATTTAAATTGATATTACCTGCTATACATTGAAATGAATCTGGGCTGATCTATGAAAAAAGTATAATGACTGCACAGTTTAAAGATTTTCAGTGTAATACTTAAAACAATTGCATATGCTGTGTCTCCAATTGTACAATTAATTCATATAAAGAAAAAAAAATGTTTAAGCATTCTTGAACCATTACATGTTTCAGAGCCATTATTTAAGAGTACAGCTTCCTTTTGATTTGTATATTTTGCAATGTATCAATTGTAAACTTGTTAGAGTAGAGAAGATACCAGTACTTATACAGTGTTCACTACATATACTTTGATATGAATACAGAAAGATCTATAAATATGTTACTTATTTCTATGTAATCTTTTTTTTTTCTTCTTTGAATCAAGGAGACTGTTCTCCTGTTTGATGCATGCCTTTTGGGCTCATGCTTTGTTAATACTCTATGCTATTTGACAACAGCATCACTGTTATTACTACAGGTAAGACTAACAATATGACACACAAAACTACACTCAGATCTATCATGTATGACTGGCATGATTCTGTAGCTAACATGTTAGAGAGGACACTAAAAGAGAGGACAAAATAAAAGATAAAAAAGTAGCTCTTTAGGTTTCAAGGGAAACACGGGGATCTGATTTAATGTTTAAAAGAATTATTGCAATTGTTTATGAAAGTGGACAGATTTCAAGCTACAATTTTTTATCATATAATATATATATTTTCTGCATAGGACTCTGAGAATTAAGGCCACAGTGACCAAGTTTTGGGTCTGGCAGGAAAACTAAAAGGTACCAAACTGTAAACAGGAAATCTGTAGAACGTGAGTATAAAAAAATGTGACTTTGACAGTGTTAATTAATAATCAATAAGGGAAGTTTTTAATTCAGCTATAATGATTTAAAATGATCCTGTTTTTATTAAGTAACGGTTTGGAAAGGATCAGGTTTTTATTAATTTTTTTTTCTTTGCATGGAAAAAAATTAAGACACATTAGGGAGTCACCACATACATATAGAGAGTGAAATCCATTTATGCTAAGTTACAATATATGGCTTCTTATTTATGGCATTGAAGAAGCATAATTCATATAATTTAACTACATTTCTTACAAAATATGTTCCATGAATAGTAGTATCAACTCTTACACAGAACTGATACTGGAAATATGAGGCAAAAGTTAATATGTGAAGCTCTTGTTTAAAGCTGTGGAGGTAACACTAGTCAGGAAATATAATGGTGTTATCTGTGCAGTGAAAAAATATTTTAAAAAAATAATATTATAACAAAATAATCAACTCTATAAATTTCCTTAATCTTTGAACTATTCACAAATATCACTTGAAGAAAAAAATATCAGATCATGTGTCAGCAACACCTTGTGACTATTCATACTGGTATCCATATCATTTTGTTTATATTATATATTTGATCTTTTGTATTTTGTTATTGACAAATATACATTTTATTATAACTTGTTGCTTATTGTAGTTTTTCTTAGTGGATAAATGCACTCTTTTGTTGGATCTCTGATTCACATTCAGGTATACCATTTTAAACAACAGCAGCTGTGAGTTACATATTAAAATGTTGCAGGTGGTGTTAGGATGGTCGATCATTAATAAAACAACAAAACGTGATTACTTAACCAAGAGGTTAATTTGAACTTAAAAACTCTTGATAAACTTCAAAATCATTAGATCAAAATAGAATTTGTCAGTGATCATCTGTACAGGCTGACAGCCCGAAGTGTTAACCATGAACCAAACTAACATGCTTCAGTCATCATAATCATCATCATCACCATCATCTTTGAAATCATCAAACCTGAACTGTTCATGCATTGAAATAAGCATTAGATTCATTCGCAATCATGAGCAATTAGACAGCAAAAATCAACCAAACAGAGAATGAACAAACAGAACATATTTAAATTTAGTTCTACCCTGGTCTTCGTCTGGCGGTAAAATGTTTATCCTGAACGGTACACAGGGGTCTAATAGATGAGGGGTCGGTCTATAGTGACCTGAAATACAAGCAGTAACCAGTCAACCAGAAGGTCCACATGTGCAGCGCACCGCCATTTGTTGACACTACATTAATCCAGCTCCCTGTAACACAAAAACACCAATGCTTTGCAAATCTGTGACAAAACATCATGCAGCACCCATAAAACTTCAAACTTTTAAGGGGTCTATTCTAATACCTGACTTTTATTGACTTGAGATAATTTCTTGAACCTTTTATAAAAAGATGGATGCCTTTCTGGCTGCACACAAGATCCTGTTTATATTCATGTGTTTACAACATGTTGGGTGCCCACTAAAATAATCCAAACATATTCAACAAGGATATCTGGTGGCAAGTTTTGCAAAGGGTGTCTCTGCAACAAGTGACCTTTCAACTTTGGCACATATGCAAAGAACCATGTTAGGTTATATGTTATTTTCTATTTGTCAACATTATGTATGTACCGTGTTTACTAACAGATTGTAGATGCACAAGTTCATACATCTGTCACAGAGATATTATAAGAACTTTTCTTTACAAGAATGACCTACAGTTTTAACAATATTCAACTGTTGAATATATCTGTGGAGTAAACTGTATTATTATTATGTAAAATAAAGTTAAATTTGAGTGTTTTGTGATGATATTGGTGCATAAACATGCACAGCAATGGCAGCAGTCGCTATCAAGCTAACCACAAGTAACACTCACAGTCACACTTAATCTTATGTTTATAGTCTTAGCATTATATTATTATATTATTTATGTGACAATATTCAATTAATGCCAGTTTTATACTTCACATATGAAGTTTACTAGGTGTTTTGTGGTGATTTGACACAGGTATCCATGACATCAGTGTTTTTGGTATTTCAGGGGAACCATTGATCAGAATCATATTTAACACTACAGTAACTGTTATACAATGTTATCCACCAATATGTTTACCTGCAGGTAAGCAGATTACATATGGAACTATCCCTTACTGATGGCTTTTTCTATACCTATAAAACATTCAGAGAGCGTGTACCTCAAGCAATACCCAGATCAGCAACCTGATCCACCCTATAATTTGTCCAACTGTTCCTTTAAACATTCTGTACGTTTCCACAAGTTTCAGTGGATTTTATTGGGAACTTTTTGGGAATGTGTTGTTGACATAAAAATAACCTGATGAAAAACAGGAAAATTTGGTTGGATCAACAAATAGTCCCAAAAATTTAGTTTGCCCCTGCCCACATGTTATCACTTGACCTTAGCCCATGGCATTCCACCAAATTTCACTGCAATTTGGAGGTATAGTGTGGACAGACTGACACACAGACAAACCAACAGGGATGGACACATAACCTCTGCCATTGCACTGGCCGAGGTAAATATTCTAAAGTTATGATACTGGTCCCTCTTCTTCAGGGTCAGTAGTAGTTAGTCTACTTGCCCCTAGGGGGCAGTGTTATTCTGGTTCATACATCAATCCTCCCACCTCAAGCACTGTATCCCTCATTATTTGTTTCCCAAGCTTGTTCATGTTATTTTGCTTAATGTGGGTCTCAAATATTTACCTCAGCATAATAATCTGAAAATCACTGTTTATACAAAGCTGTATAAGGAAAGTCATATATCATGTGAATGATGAGCAATAGTAATATCCTCAAAACTCTTACACCATCTGAAGTACCTTCTATATGGCACAATGTAACCCTGAAATCTCATCCTCATGAATGTTATACACCATTAATAAGCCAGGGATGTGCACAGAATAATTTGAGTGCCGGGCGGGCGGGCCGTGCATGTGAAATGGAGGGGGGGGGGGGGGGGGGGGCATGGGATATTTAAAGTTAAACTTTCATTTTTTATAGTTGTGATTTTTTATATTCAGCTGAATGAATAAATATTTAGTAATACTAAAAAGTATTATTAATTTTCAATGTGCCGACAGCAATGCCGCCACTGAGAGCAAATTTGATTGTAAAAGTTAAAACACCATGGTGAATTCATCTGTCAGTTCAGATTCTGTCAGTCAGGATTTGTTGAATACTTCCGGATAATATGGGTATAAGAAAGGACCGTATTCAGTTTTTCGCGCTTAAAACCTGATACCAAACATCATATTCCACTTTTCTACAGCATTTTTGCTTCATTAGGAACTGTGACCTTACAAATGTATTCGAATATTTATATCGATCATCAATTATATTCAATCAAACCTTGTTTGGCGTGTCGTGATATCATAGAAGCTGATATCAGCATAAGCCTTTTAGACAGATACAAGGTGGCGCTACCATAGCAGCTACATTCACTTCTTTTGTACCAAATTTTATTCATCAAAATTCACTTAATATGGCACATTTTGAAAGAGTACCTTCTATTAAATATTCATTAAGGGCGCCACTGGATGTCATCTAGTGTTGCACACATGCACTTAGATATATCCGACAGGGGTCACTAATTGTAATACTGGTAAAATACCGCGAGATAAGCTTACACGCGTGTATTTTGTTCATGGCTTAAGCAATTTTAAAATATTACTGCCGGGCGGGCATTGACACTTTCCAGTCAAGTGCCAGGCGGCAGGAAAGACTGCCGGGTGCACCCGCCCGGCGCAGCCCGGCTTGGGCACATCCCTGTAAGCATGTTTAGATTTCTGTAAACATGAAGAATGTGATAACTGCATTAATTGGGCATCATGTTCCTAAGTGAACAAACTTGGTAAATTATTAACAAAAAAACAAAAGACACTTTTGGTACCTAAATAACATCAGAGTAGCAATCTAAAGATTTCATTTACATTAACCTTATGAAAGCAGAGCAGCATCCTTTAATGGATGTCTTGCAAGATCAGAGAGAAAGATGTAATTTACACAGTTACTGAAAATTCCATTTATAAATGCTTGATTTTCATGTATCATTAGAAGATTTGAAGCAAGTAAATATTTACAGGCAATCATTATTAAATAAACACCATAAACTTGATCATTACTTCTACTGACCAAAACTCACCAATAACAATTCAATTTTCATAAAAAAAAAAATATTTCTTTAACATAAGATAGCTGGCCATTACTATTGTTAGAACACTGTAAAACAACATATGGGCAATTAAATAATAGGCCTGTCAATCAACTGTGACTGAAAGTGTGATTATATATAAATTTTATATAATTGATATTATCTTTTTTTTAAATTTAATAGTACTTACTGATTTTTTCATTGCCATAAAGCATTTTCCTAAAAGCCAAGACGAGAGCGAGTGGGGAACCAAACATGAAGAAATCTGAGACATCAAAGTCGAGTTTGCCAACATCAGGGTTACTGTTTGTACTGGTTCTCCTAGAGGCCGGACAAGAAGAATGTCTGACGAACGTGCTCCTCTTAGTCCCAGGCTCCGCTGTTTGCGGCGGGGAAGTGCCGTCACCCTTCCCTGCCTCCATTAGATCTGGGTTACTAACGCTAACTTGTTTGATTGTTTCTAAGTTTGTCTGTCGTGACACGTGGTGATGTGACACGCTCGCTGTATTGTCTGTCGGTTCCATGTCTGTTAGACTGCCCTGACTCCCGCATCGACTCATCTGTCGACACGCAAAGTAAGGGTTTTGACGGCAGAGCATATCATATCCAATTATGGATCCAGTGCTATCTCCTATAAAGCATACCTGTGAAATAAAGATTATATTATCTACTGTAAACCTCACTACTTCTTATTAAACTATACAGCCAATGACTGTAGATCATAAAAGTGATTATAAAAAATTAGTAGTGCTATGATGAGAAAATGCTGCTTCAGTTTAAAAACAGTTTTTTGTATGATCTACATGAGTTCACAGTCATTTAATTTCAATGAAAATGTTATGCTTTCAAACTTTACAGTTAGAACATGGAGTATTTCATACTACAACTATAAAGCTACAACTATAACAAAAATTATGTGGGGATTTCAGGATTTACCTATCCTTGGCCAAGCAACCCAAGCAATGAGTAAACATAATATTAGAATAATCTAGTGTACAGTTTCAAATTTTTGTGCTCTTTTCCAATCTCACAGTGCTAAATCGCAAGCTATATATCACTTATATGATCCTCATATCAAATGTCTACCACTGTCGTCAATTTCTAGTGTGCCATTTTCGTTTATGCCTTCTGGTTTGTGTACGTTATTTTGGTGTGAACATTATTGCCAAGTTAAACTTTTTATATGTCTGCTAAAGTGTAAGGTTTTCTTAGGGCTACCTACTCCAACTTGCCATGGGTACAAATGTGAACTAGGCATCCTAAATATGAGCCGAAATTTGACTAAATTTCAAGATGTCTAGAAGAACTGATAACTGATATAACCAACAATGATTATTCCAAAGTTCTAATTTGTAAAGATAAAGAGTTTAATCAGTAAATTAGATTACTGTGACCTTTTTATGTTTGGTAAAACATGCACCAAGAAAGCAAATTGTATATTGTAATTGTGAAGCCCTGTAATTAAAGCATATAGTCCTATTATTAAAGCATGTAACCCTGTAATTAAAGCATGTGTTCTACTGATGGGTCAGTGAGGTGGCTAGTCTGCTGCATGGGTAGCAGACTGGGCAAAAACTTGCTGTTTAATCAATTTTAATATTTTCATGTTCTCATGACTTAGTGGTCACCACTTACCTGGCCTGTGAAGCCCAGGCCGTCCTCAGATCGCAGGAAGTCATTATACACAGCATTTGCCTTGGCTATCACAGATGCGACAGTTTCCTGGTAGTCAGAAGCTGCTGTCGCCAGCAGAGATATGGCTCCCATAGGAAGTGACTCGTTGGTGATGATATTGGCTTCTACTCCTGGTGAATGAGCCTCATGGCTGAACGGACTCAAACTGAAGCCAGATCATAAGTGACAATATGAAATATTGCAAGTAACAAGCAAATTGGTGGAATTTATGTCCTCCACTTCCGCCTCTTGTTATTTTAGCTTCCTGTGATCTTCATGCTTGCCTTCTCAATGTTTTAGTTTTTATTTTCCCCTGAAGATGTCTCCACATGTCATAGTATCTGTGTTTTAGTTTTCTTTGTCCCCTAAAGAGGTCTCGACATTTCATAATTTTTGTTGTGAATTGGAAACAAAAGAGAAAATTTTTGTTTGTTTTGGAGATAGTGATAATAAATTTTCAGACAGGCACTCCGAAACCAATCCCAACCAAGGTATGCATAAAAGCAATCACAGACCCATATTTGAATGAAATCGGATAATATTTAGGAAAGTTGTCGCATGGGAAATGAAAACCTGACAGATGGAAAGACAGACAGATGGACAGACAAACTAAAATCAATGTCCCCTGTTCCCAGAAGGGGGGGGGGGGGGGGGGGGGGACAAAAAGAGAGTTTACAATCATAATACCATCAAGGTTGAAATAGACTTAATTTATAAAACAGGTTTACTTTACTTTTCTTCACTCTCTTTCTTCATTTTATTCTGGTTTGTACTGTTAGAAACTTTCAGTATATTAAGCATTTCCACATTTATCTACACACAAGGAAATGAAGAATATTAACTCTGGCTGTCACATTATCATACCAAATAATATGTATCGCAAGTACTTGCACACAATTATCCAATCAGATATTGTTCTGCTCATTTCTTGCTAATTAATTTTAAATTCAGATGTCTCAAATAATGATGAAAAAATATTTTAGATGTTGGATGTCACTTTCCAATGGTTGATCAAATATTGTCAATGTATTGATATGAGGACCTTAGAAAATACCAATACAGTATCTGACTTTGTATCGCAATGTATCAGGGTACTAGTTAATTGTTATGGCCTTGGTATTAGCCATACTGGTTTGCAAGATATTTAGCTACACTGAAAGCTACTGTACAACAAAGTACACATTCTCTGATCAAGAAAGATGCTTGGAATCAGACTCATAATATTTTCGTCAAGTGTTTCCATATATACAAATTCAGTAAATATACATATAAATGTATGCAAATGCAGCACTTCTGGATCTCTCATGGTAGCCATTGAAAACACATATGCATGGTAACAGATGGGGGAATTCAACACTTTGATGTCAGTGATAGGGTATTCCTCTGGCAGATAAATTTATTACTGCTGCAGTGCTTCATTATATCCCCGTTTTGCTGCATATGTACCACATACATATTGATGGAATCACTCATAGATAATGTAATGTGTCCCATTCCTGGCTGCATATGCATATACATTACATACCCTAAATACATGTATTAATGGAATCACAGGCAGCTGGTTTCTAGCTGCATATGTACATGTACTGCAAACGCAAACATACTGTACACAGATCTATGAATTCTAGCTTATGTCAGGAATGAAGCTCATGTTATTCAACATGATACATTTTCCTGAACTAGCACAAACGTACAAAGAGTTACAGATAGTACCATCCATTCAGGTTTGCTGGGGTGTTGAGATCAGAAACAGTTGTCATCATATCATCTGCTGACTACACTTGCCAGATGGAAATGTTTATTAAGAGCACACTACCCATTCCTTCTCTGGGACAGGTTTGTGGACCTTCAGCCATTTTGTAGTGGACAGATTTCCTATGGGGAAAGTTGACATAGGCTCAATTCACTGCCATAGTTTCTAATAAATGGCATTGCTATAGACCCTTTGTGAAGTAATGTGAAATTCCTCAGGATTTATGGGAAAATATTAAAACCCCCCCCCCCCCCCTTAGGACATACTTATCATTCCCAACACTTCAAAACAAAACATGGCCACAGAGGAGTTTTGTGATAACATTTGAGTGCCAGCACCATCAAATATGATACAAGAATGTGAATTCAGACAGCACAGTTTCAATCTGACTTAAAGAACTTTCTTAGACTTTTGTATCATGCTTTCTGGTTATTAAGAGTTGGAGGTGGCCATATTTAAGCTGACCTAAAAACTCCAGTTATTCATATCTCACCTTGTCAGGAGGCTGAGTGCATCTGCACACACTGCTGGGCATGGAACAAATCGCACCGCAATGTGACCATAAAACGCCGGGTAATGAGCTCGGAGGACTGTCTCTAATGTTGCCTTGAATGTAGTGATATCTGAGTGCTTGGACCCTTGTACCTCTTGGCCAACATCAAGAACACTCCCTATGAAAACAAAGATGGTCACAATGTACAAGTTATACTTCCAGTAAATGAATCCTTTATATATGAAGAATATATATCAAGAATATGAATAAAACTCTTTGTAGAAAGTGACATCTTTAAATTTTCTTTTTACATATATATTACTTAAAGGTTTCCCGGCAAAACCATTCCAGCACACAGTCTTAGTGCCTTCCATACCACTGTTTAATGCCTTGTTATGGTCCTGCATTGCGGGTAGACAGTACCTGTTTACAATAACAAGGTCAGAGGTCTGGTTTTGCGCATGCACTACAGATCCAATACAAGGACTATTTCAAACTAATCCACACACATACATGGACCTTCATGTCCTCTGATATATCTCTGCTGAATGGACATTATGGTCCTAGGGCTGAATGTAATTTCACTGTGGAACCTGTTGCAACAGATCTGTATGATAGGCCAAAGGGCCTGAAATGACACACATAGTGTGAGCCCATGAAAACGGTCCCAGAAAAACCACAACAGGTGTTGTGGTTGATGTTGTGCCCGGGCCATTCACACAGACCTACCCGCTGTGTTTATGTGGATGCTTGTTTTAGCAGATGGTCAACTATTTTTATCACTCGTGTACAGTTTCAGGGCAATATTTTGGTAGTTACCAATTATTTCAAAGAGAAGACCCTTTTTTTTGTGTTAATTCAACATGTTTTAAAGGTTATTGGGCCCCTTTGAAAAGGACACTCTTGTAAGTCTTCATTTATCAGATCAGTTTTAGATCGATCAATATACAAGATAATTTTTTCAATTTTTTTAGTTTATCAATTTCTCATATCTAGCAAAACAGTAGGAGAATGAAGTCTCTAGATGCTTGAGCTTTTAACATAAAAAAGTCCTGAGTAAAATTGTTTGAATATTATACCAATAAGAGTACTGTATAGTGTTACTTTTTAAGATGTCCGAGTAAGTCAGTCTCACCTCCATGTAAGATCAGAAAGAGTATTGTAGTTTTGCAATTGTGGACTGCAGCCGGGGGTGGAGCAGCCTGGGTCGGCATGGCCGAGTCTAGACTGTGTCCACCACTTATTGTCTGTAGGTTCCTGTACTGCTCCATACGTCGATCCAAAGGGGACTGCTCTGTAACACAAAATGCACCAGAGGTTAATATTCATACAATAACTAAGCTAGGAGGGTATGCTTTCATCTCCATTCATGTGTTTTCTAGATTTCTTGCAATCTAATATCTCATGCAATCATATACTGAATCTCATGAAATTTTCAGGGTATTTCTGGAATGGGCCAATGAAGAATTGATTAGACTTTGGTGTGGATCCAGCTCATGGTCCGGATTCAGCAACATCATCAAGGAATATTCACAAATGTACAGTCACTTATGCACAAATGAATAACCTAGAAATATGTGCCAAACAAGTGAACGCAAACAGGAATTTGGGAGCATCAAACAATAGAGACCCCCGTAATGGCGGAGGCTTGCATTCCCTAGAATGGATACTCCTAGGTTTAAATGGTATGAGAAAGTTGTAATTAGTTCCATAACAAGCATGGCCTAACAAAATAGTGCATGGTATACATAAACCTGACAGCTGAATAAACATGTAATCAGCTGAACAAATTTTAGCAAGAAATCTAGAATATATATATATATTATATATAAATCTACAAAAATAAATAAACTAAAGCATGAAATATGAAAAAACAGAACAAACATTTTATGGACTGATGTTCAAGTGACTTCACAGAGACCCATTATTTCTTTTTATTTAATCTTTTATTAAATACATCAGATGTTCTATTATAACATTGGTTTTTTCCTCAGTCTGTTTTTTTTTCATATTTTGCTTTATTTTAATTTGCAACTTAAAATAAGGCAAAGTTTTTATTTTACTGTAGCTAATTACACATTTTCCTCATCCTGTCCTTGGATCAAGTGTCAAGAGTTAAGCTGCTTAAGCATAAAATATTATGCGATCAGACAACCAGACAGGTGGAATTCATTAGTTAACATGAGCCTGTAACAGGCATGCATCAGCTCTTACCGTTGTCAGCCCCACCAACTGGAGACCCCAGGTCAAGGTCCTCCTCACCCGTCATGCACTCCATGGAGCTGGAGCGCATCATACCTGACCTTGGATTCAGGAGAAGGTCATCCTCATCAAACGTGTCTGAGAAAACAAGAAACTCACTTACACTGACATATTAATCAATAGAGCTACGGGCCAGGATGACCATGTGAAAACAGTTTAGTTATGATGGTTCTTACTATATCAGTGTAGCAGTTATGTGCTGAACATAAAAAGTGGACAAGATAAGTACAATTAAATTTAATTTAATTCTATCATCTTGTATTTTAACATTTTTATATCACTGATCTGTTTGTCAAATATTACAATATTTGTCACTATTTTATCATTTAAAAATATCTCATTTTTATTGTCCAAGTTTGTCATTAAGACACTTGAACCTGCTATAATGTCCATGATGTTTGTTCTTATTTGGTGAAAGTATATAAATGCAAACTATTGATAAAGAAATACAAACATTTTCTTAATTGGATTAATGGGATACATCGGAACAATCACAAAAATGCCATAATTTTTTAAATTTACACTCTAAGAATATTTTATACTAAAGTCCATTTTCCTAATGTATGATTTAGGTCCCCATGATATTACACTCCTCGTGCAGTGATTTAACACAGCAGTCATCCCGGATCTCCTTTGTTTTAACCGCTGACTTGTATAGCAAGATTCTCCTCTGAGTTTCATCACCAGGGCTCACACAGAGCAAACAATTAGACCAATGGGATCATGGTATCGCACTGTGCATCCAACTCCACATTTCAAATCAGTGACACCATGCTATCCTAGCTCTGATTCTTGGCCCTGTAATGGAACTGGTATTGAGACCTTGTAAAAACTGCTAAAGGTCAAGTAAACATATTCCACGTGTGTTTGCTGTGTGAACGGAGGATTTCATCCAGATCCCATATTTTTCCCTGATTTGATTGGCTCTTACACATGAGACATCATGGACTGAATTTTATCAACAGCTCAGATTTAGTAATGCATGTTGTTTTTAGTCTCTCCTGAACATTTGGGACTGACAGTGGCAGAAATACTGTGCTTTTACTGAGATCTAGAATTTTTAGTCATAGTGGATTTCCCAGTTTGTGAAGTCACTGCCGAGTTGTCAGTGCTTATGGATGTGCAAATAGTTTTTAAACAAATCACACAACCTCGTTTTTTGTGGAATAATAAATAGATTTTTCCTCCAGGAATTGGGCTCATTTTATGTAAGAGTTATATAAATATTTTTTTCATAGGCAATTATGTTATATGACAATATAATGAGATTTGGAATACGTTTGCTTGACCTGAACAAAGCAGCAGTTAAAACAGATATCTGGAATGACGGCAGTGTATAAACCTGTGTTTGAGGAGTGTAAATGATGTGTAGAGAATGCTATAGATTTTCCCACCTTGTGCATCAAAGAATTCGTCTTCATCTGAGCTAGATGCCTTTAGCTGCTCCAGACTCTCCATGAAGCGATCTGACGGACTTCTTGACACACTCACTGATATCAAATTATCATTTACAGTCATATAGGAAATGTTTCCATGCATGTAACTTCATAAATATCTCTAAGAAATGCTGATCTAAGAAACACTTGATGTTTGGGACCATGAAGGTACTCAAATAGGGCCCCACAATGGCCAGTTCTTCAGAATTGCAATGCTCTGGCCATATTGGATGTCAGATTTGTCTGAATTTCATCACCACAAATAAGGTAAAAAAGACCCATCTGTAGCTAAATCACAGCAATATGTCAAAGGTTTTTTAGATAATGCATGTAAAAAGATTTTAAAATATTTGCCTTTCAGCCATATTGGATTTGAAAGAATTTTAAATTTAAATGCACACATCATCTTAAATTTTGGATTCAAAAAAGGTCTGAAATTTAAAAGCACACTTCCCTTACATTTCTGTCAATTTTTTTGCATAAGAAAACATTGACTGTGCTCTGGCACCCAAATTGAATATCAAGAGTGGCTGTTATTCAAAAGGGCTAGAGCACTCATAGGTACTAATCATAACTGTGAATTTGATAAAGATCGAGTATATTTTCTTTGAGATATTTCACGTGAAAGAAAATCACCGACTGAGCTCTGGTGGCCATATTGAAATTTAGACCAGTTTGCCAAGAGGGCTGGGAGTCCTCAAATGCACCAGTCACCCTTATGAATTTGAGAAACATCAAGCATATTTTCACTGAGATATTGTGTGTGAAAGAAAATCAATGACTGTGCTCTTTTTGGGCATACTGGAATTCAGACAGGTTTATAGGTCATCACAACTGGAGCCTTCATAGACACCAAGCACACCTATGAATTTGAGAAGGATCAAATGTATTCTATTTGAGAAAATGTTTGTGAAAGCAGGGCCCCACAAAATTCAGAGGCTTCTCCATTTTATTTAAATATACACTTTTTTGTTACTCTGCTTACAACTAAAAGGGTCACAATAACAACAGGCTGCCAAACTTACTAATATTATCTATCTATTTATGGTAGGGATATCAAGAAAAAGTACAAAATGTAAATCTAAGCCTGACCTGTATATTATGTATGTAATATATATGTATATTATATAAACATGTATGTATGTTTGTACCTTCCCCTGAATTTCTGGAGCTCCATGATTGGTTCCTACTGTGTGTCATGCGATGTTCTAATTCTCTGTGAGGTTCTACTGGCTTGGTCTGCAAGGAGCCTCCTGCCACCTGGTGGTGGTGTAAAGAACCATCCTCATAGCGCTGTGGCACATGGTTCTGTTCTGCTGTCCCATCACTTTCCTCTTTTCGAGAGCAGGCCATTTTTTCCTGTAGAGCTAGCTGGGTTTCATGTTCTAGCCGCCGGATCTCGTCAATCGTAAGGCCATACCATTCGTCCTGCCATGCCCATGCCTGTCGATGCGCTCGTACCATTGTTTTTCTTAAACCTTCAAAATTCATGAGAATATAAACAATCTGTCATAATAACTTACATAATTAATAAAAGAATTTATTATAGTCCATTTCATCCACTGATATCCACCTGTTTCTCAAATGAATATTTTTATTAGTTACCTTTCAAGGGAAACAATTATAGTATAGAGCAGAGGATTAAAAAACCTTATTTTCAACATTTATTAAGGTAACTAAATACCTACCTTACACCTTATTTAAGGAACAGAATTATCTGAAAATATGAGAAATCAGTCAACATTTTACAACATATCAGACTCACTTTTGGCAGTCAAGGTCAATGGTCACTAGCATAAACAGCCTCTATTGACAGCTGCTGATTGGATGATGTCATGTAAACACTCTAAAAAAAATACAACCATCTAAAACAAAGATGGCTCCTAATGTACGGACACATCATATCTGCCAGAACATTGTGAAGAGACTAAAAAGTTGTGAAAATTAACTGTAGATTTATTGCAAATTTCTTAATTGCCATATTAGGTTGTCAATTCCATATGTAGTTTTCTAGGAAAAAATTGAAAAATATAAACTTTAAAAAAAATTATCCAAGTGGACAGCAGGTGGTGAAACGAACTCGTTGTGTAATCTCAGATGAGCCTCCCTGACTCAAATAACCGATATATACTTTCTCTTACAGGCCTTTAGAAACTGTTAGCCTTATATTATATGTATGATTTTAATTTATGATACTGGTCCTTTTAGTGGAAGGAATCGGTTATTAAATCATGTTTGGTGAAAGATGAAATAAAACAACTGATGACTGATTATTAATCAATTTTTCAATGTATCTGTTATGTTTCCATGATATTTGCTGTAGAGAATAATATCTTAATATTGAATGAATGACTTCAGTCTGACTTGTAAAACATGTTGACAGGTAAAGTTCATCAGCTGGGTTGTTGACATTTTTTCATTGTGCAAGGTTCAGCTCTAATGCTGTTTTCTACTTTGTGTCTCCCATTTCATGTCTCAAAGGATCAGATTTATAACTCCTTTGTTTGTGCATACATAATTGTTGTGTTAGAATATATAAAGATGCAAATAAGTTAATCATTTATGAAAGGGGAAAAAAAGGCAATCATCATTATAATCAATTAATTCTTTAGTCTTAACAACTGAATAGCTGGACACTGAACAATACATGATTATCTAGGACCTTTAACAATGAATCTTTATGATGGCCTGAAACAGATAGGCATTTCCTGATATGAGTAAAATATGATGAAGATAAGTTTCCCTTCCATACCTGCAACAAATGACTAATGAAAATCAGGTGATGGGAGCAGTTTAGCTCAAACAACCAACTTGCTTTGTTCAGTAAATATTCAACATAACTGAATTGAGGTCTGTTACAATAAGGTGACTTAAGTCAGGGAGGTGACTTAAGCCCTAGGTCACCTGTCTGTTACTATGGTAACAATTAAGACATACCAACTGCTTTAATGTTATAAATGTCTGCTACTGGTACAATGTTATTGCAGCAGGGCCATGGTCTCCTACCTATATCATGTATAAATCTCTCGATTTTACTCTGCATGCCCCAGTACTTGAATTCCACACGACACAGTTTGTAAGCACACATAATGGCCTGGTTTCTGCCATATGGATTCAGGGCAGCCTCGGTGTACTCCTGTTTCCAGTCCTCTCCTAATGGTCCTCTGCCAGTCTTCTTAGACTGGTATAATCTTGGGTCTTCCTCCTTTTTATAATCACTGCTGGATATTGGGTCCTTAACGATGTCAATGTAATCTAAAAATATAAACAAAAATTCAAATCCTGTCACTCCAAAACACCATTGGAGCAGAGTGAATTAACTTTAATCTGGAAGGAGTCTTTCCTGTTGACTGGTCTAAGATAGTGTTACTTAACATCATTAATATTTTAAATAAAAATATTTTATATCAAAGGTCAATAAGACAGGCAGCAAATGCCAGCAAGCTGAAGAGGTTTTTACAAGTAACAATAGGCTTATTTAAAAAGAAACTATCATTGGAATAAATCAGTTAAATTTTTAATTATTTAACCACTTTACTAAACTGATCTGCGCTGGCAAAGATTAACTTCAATGGAGAGCTCAAGGAATTTTGAATCTATGTAGGACATTGTACATGTAAATGAAAATAAGAAATGGCTGAGGGGAATGACTTCTAACATTATGAACTCATTACCATTGACAACGTGATGACTTCAGAGGAAGAAAACAAAAAAGTGACTTTGCATAGGCAGCAGAGACTGATTTTAAAATCAGAGAAAATCTAAAATCTGTAAATTAATTTCCTGAATTGTCTGTTACAGTTCTAAAGAGGTGGTAAGCATGATTTTTTTTATAACTTTGGCGGTGACACTAGTGGAGATAAGAGTGACATAATTTTTCTTGCATTTCAAATATTCAAGACAAACCAACTGTTTATGTTGATAGAAAATGTATAAATATGAAGAAAATGTTGGTGGCACCTTGAATTATGTACACATGATAAATAAATCATACATCAATAATTTATAATATGCATCTTAAAATGTAAGACAACACATGTAAAATACTGAGGAATTGCAGTATATGTAAGCTTATTCAATTAAAACCAGTTAATTTAACAACTATGAGTGATATATCCGAGGAAATGAATGAACCTAATTTTTTTCAAACTTTTCATGACAGGACAATCACATGCATGTTAATGAGGAGCATAATTCAGGATTCAGTGCAATGAATATATATAATTTAGGTCACCAAGATCCAATGTTTTTTTATTTACAGAACATCACAATTTAACCAGAGGGATAATAACAGACAAAGTTCCTTAGTATAGCTCAGCATGACTGAAAATCAACTGAGCTGGAGAGGCTTAAGCTCTTTACATACAAATAACTCACCCACAACTCTGTTTCGTAACTCATTGCCAGTAAGTCCAAATACATTGTCCTGGTGTCCTCCATCACAGTAGTATCTTGTCTCGATGGCAAGTGTAAACTTCTCAATAAACGGGCAACGATAAATTGTCTTTGTATAAGGATAGGCATTCCATGATTTCTCTTCTACAATCAGAGCTGACTTAGGGAGAATGGATCTGAACCAACCTACAGGAGAGACATTGATGAC
This sequence comes from Sipunculus nudus, assembly GCA_026874595.1. NCBI lineage: Eukaryota > Metazoa > Annelida > Sipuncula > Golfingiida > Sipunculidae > Sipunculus > Sipunculus nudus. The sequence continues at coordinate 54,751,953 of CM049312.1, forward strand.
ATTGAGATGAACAAATCCTCTGAATGGATTATGCATTATGTTAGAGACTAATTAACTGAATATATGAGATGTCAAAGTCAGCTTTGTCAAACCCAAAAATAATAGTAATATTAGGCAAAAAAAATGAAAGGCATGGTTCTCAGGCACAGCCTGCATCAATTTTAACCCTGCACATCAAACATTTTTATTTTGATTTTCATCTTTCAAGAAGATAAAGTACTACAATTTTTATCAGATTTCATTTGTTATGTAGTGCTTTTACCTGTTCAGGAAATAAATTCTGTTTTTTCATGCTTCACTCTGATCATATGACATTTTTATCGATACATACAAAAAAGCTAAAAAATAAAATATAACCCACCCGAACTGATATCTCAAAAAAGTGCCTGAGAACTATTCCTTTTTTTGGCCTTAATGATAATTTGTATTTTTATTTGTGTTTGAGTAAAATATTTACTAATTACCTCAGTAGCATAGAATTTAAATCTCCTAAGCTTGTTTGTGTACACAGTGAGATGAAATGATGTATGTTTACCATTCTAGGACCTTGTGAGATCATAGTGTTACCATTTTTTTATAAATTCCCAACCATGCATTGTTTTTTTTTATTTACAAGCGACACTTTCAAATGTCAGATGTATTTTCAGATAGAAAAAACACCTGTGTAACCTGATTTTATCAGTGTTCTTCTTGCCATATCAAGCAGAGAGTCTATTCATGTAAATTAATACTAGCTGATCTCATTTTAATAGGGAGACCGGGTTAAATTAGTCAGGCAGGGATATTAATGGTATTCATGCATGCTATACATATTCATGAAACAACTGAAACCTAAGTGAATTTCTGCTAGGGGGCCTCAGAAATATCCAGATTACCTCATGTTGTGATGAGCTATTGTCAAAGTCTGTCAGTCAAAAGCTGGGCAGCCAAGGGTACAAATAAATTAATTTGTTAAACATACAAAGAATAAATGCTCTAATTATGCTGTCTGAAAATGTTCCTCTCGGGAAACAGCCATTTCTGTTTAATTTTTGATAGCCATAAGCAACCCAGGCTGCAACAAGTAAAGTCATCCTCTGCCTTGTGACAACTGATGTATGTTGTATACCAACATGCTGTGTTTAGTTTTATCCAGCAGGTGGCTTACTATATGATATATCTGTGTTAAGTTTTACCTGGCAGGTGGCTTCCTATATGATATATCTGTGTTAAGTTTTACCTGGCAGGTGCCTTCCTATATGATATATCTGTGTTAAATTTTACCTGGCAGGTGGCTTCCTATATGATATATCTGTGTTAAGTTTTACCTGGCAGGTGGCTTCCTATATGATATATCTGTGTTAAGTTTTACCTGGCAGGTGGCTTCCTATATGATATATCTTGTGTGTGTACTGTCCTTTGCCTCCAGGTCCTTCTTCGTATGCCTCGTTCACCAGGATCTCAATCCCACTCCCTTCCCCATGTGTCTCTTCACGACTCTTTTTCTGGAAAAAATTTTAAAATCTTATATTTTTTTCATTAATGATAATATTTGACAGGTCTTCATAAAAAGAAATTCACTGATGCTGCTGAACCCTGTTAAAAAGTACGTATTTTTTTGTTAGTATTAAGTTTCAGTGATTTGTGTACTGACAACTTTCCAAACACTTGGTTTTAAAACACATATTATTGAAAAATCAGTTGCAAAGTCTGATTCCATTTTATGGAAATAAATTTTGTTTAAATGTTGAAGAAAATCCGATGTGAGAGGAAGTTTTCTATTTATAAACAAGGAAAACACTGGCTATGATTTCAAACTATTATGTTCTTTATATGTATAAAATGAGAGCAATTAAAGGGGCCTACTTAAGTACTGAAACACATTCAACAAGGACATCTGGTGGCAAGTCAGATGATCACAGTTTTGCGAATTGTGCTTCGCAACTAGTGACCTCTCAACTTCAGCACATAAGTAAGGAACCACCTTCAGTCTTTTTCTGTTTGCCATCATTAATGTATGTACCTTGTTTACTAACAGCTTGTATATAAACCAGGTCACACATCCATCACACAGCAATTATGAGAACCTTTCTAAGAAGGAATTTCCTAAAGTTCATTCATCTATATGCAGGGTAAGCCAGAAATCAAACAAGTTTGATAGATAAAGCAGGTGAATAGCTGTCTTTAAATACAATGAAACATTTGATATTGTATTATGAGATGATATATTGGTAATGCAGTATTTGAACTGATATCTCTCTTGAGTTTAGGAGACTGCCATGGTTATCCTGGTTCAGAGACTGTGGAAAGATGTCCTTGGTCATGAGGAGCTTGTATCCTACAGAAAGCTCAGCCAACTCTTCTACAGTTTAATATTAGGAGCCAGTCAACTAGGACTTAAGTAGAAAACACTCAGGTGGCACTAACACAACCAGCCCTGCTGCTATGTCAATTAATCCAGGTGCTGAGCACCTAGTCAGATTTACCTCCAGTGAGTCTGACCAAATGAGCCAGGTCCACCTGGATGTTTATCCTCTCACAGACTGAACAAGTGGCCGGGAGATGTGGAAGTGATCTACTGTGAACATGAAACCAACAGACAATGAAATCCCACTTCCTGGAATGCCAGGAATCTGTTCTCTAACAGTTTCACAATGTCAGATGACTGGTATTTCATTAGAGACTGAAAATGGTTACTACTTCTAAAACCATCGAAAGTTCTAACAACATAAAGAATATACATTGGAATGGACATTTTGCCTGATTTGGAGAGTAGCATGTTTTAGAGAGGTACCTTAAAGTCTACCATAGTTTAATTCATCAGGTGGTATAACAGGGCTCATAATATGGAGATGTCCATAACAGAGATACCCATAACATAAAAATGTCCATAACAGAGAAGTACCCACAATTAAGATTTGGTCATAATAAAGAGGTACTCACAATATAGAGGTGCCCATAAAAGAGCAGTACTCATAATGTAGAGATGTCCATAATAAAGAGGTACCAATATTGTATGGATGTTTATAACGGGGAGGTGTCCCTAATATAGACATGTCCATAACAGAGAGGTACCAATAGTATGGATATGTCCATAATAGTAAGGTGTCAATAAAACAGAGATGTCTATTATATAGAAGTGTCCCTGTATATATATATATATATATATATATATATATATATATATATATATATATATATATATATATATATATATATATATATGTCAGAGACGATATTGAAATCCAGGCGGATTTTAAATTCGCCTAGACGAGATTGCAATTGTGATCTCGCTTAGGCGAGATTGTGATTGTAATCTCGGCTAGACGTATTTTAAACTCGCCTAGACGAGATCACAATCGCAATCTCACCTAGGCGAGATTAAAATCCATCATGGAACAGGCCAGGATTTTAATCTCGCCTAGGCGAGTTTAAAATCTGTCTAGTGTCATCCAGGCAAGTTTAAAATCTGCCTGATATCACTTAGGCGAGTTTAAAATCTGCCCAGGTGAGATTAAAATAGTGATCTGATCTAATTTCCTAATAAATTATGCATTGTTATTGATGTATGAAAGATGTTTTCAGTCAGATTTTCAATATCTAACACTGATTGGTTATGTATAGTTCATAGGTAATATATTTATTAATATGTACAGAATATTATATTATTAATGTAATAATTAACATTAATTTTTTTATTTTATATTTTTATTTTTAAACTAGGTAATAAGAAACTTACATTGGTATTGTATATGGCATATTTAAATGATATATGATGTTTGCTGCCGCTGATTTTTTACATAATTACTTTGTTGTCAATATTAATTTGAAGGGAAACTGGTTTTAGTAATATTAGTAATGTAGTATTTTAAAAAGACAAAAGGAGACATAGCTCATTTATTATTTATGAATATAATTCCATGCATGTTCACATGCATAAATGATCTATTGATCTATGAATCTAGATATCATATCTTTTCTGATATGATATAATACTGTCCAAAAGAAGGCAGTTATCTTGTAACACAGTCTACATAAATATTGAAGCTTCACAAAATCTCTCACAAAACATTAAAAAAAAGATCAGAAGAATATTATATACATTAGAAGTAAAGACTAAATAAGACAAAGAAATATTCACATGCATACATCTGTGTATCAACTTTTACCTATTCTCATATGATGTTTAATTACCAGAAAAAAAAGGATGGTGTATCAAAGTCCATCATAAATACTGATACCCTGCATATTTTGTACCATAAGTGTACATTTTTTGACTGTTGAGTGTTGAATACCTGGTTGAAAAGAAAAATTTGAACTAGATCAACCAACTAATTTGTTCTGTCTGTCCTGTAAGAATTATCAAATAGGATGATTGTTTATGTTAATGTGTAATATACTCTTTAAATAGTGAAGTAATATCTATCTAGACTAATTTATCTGTCTGTCTATCTATCTATCTATGATTGATTCAATATGCAAGTGGATGACTTTTTTCCCTCAGATTTGTTCTTCATAATATCTCAAAAGTGTGCCTCAATATACCTCTTGTTACTCACTAATTGCCATATTAAAAATACAATTACAAATTATTTTTTGTAAAAAAATAACAAGTGATATTTACAACCCCAAGGTTGTGAGGAAAACTGGGAAAAAAATAAAGATTAATTAATTTTTAGCAAATAATTGGTATGATATGGATGTTGTAGACAACATGAAACACATCAAAGGTGCAAGTAATAATCAAATAACTATTTCATAATTCTATTTCCAAAATTAATGCTAATTATTACATGAATAATTATTAAATTACTGTAAAAAAGTTAATTATTACATTAATTCTATAATATTCGGTAAATATTAATAAATATATTACCTGTTAACCATTCAGTGTTAAAATATTGAAAATCTGACTGAAAACATCTTTCATATGTCAATTACAATGCTTAATATATTAGGAAATAAGATCAGATCACTATTTTAATCTCGCCTAGGCAGATTTTAAACTTGCCTGAGATATATCAGGCAGATTTCAAACTCGCCAAGGCGAAATTAAAATCCTGGCCTGCTCCATGATGGATTTTAATCTCGCCTAGGCGAGATTGCGATTGTGATCTTGTCTAGGCGAGTTTAAAATCTGTCTAGCCGAGATCACAATCGCAATCTCGCCTAGGCGAGATTACAATCGCAATCTCGTCTAGGCGAATTTAAAATCCGCCTGAATTTCAATCTCATCTCTGACATATATATATATTTATATATATATACAGTGTTGCTCCTAGAGTGCCGCATTGCCACAATTTTTTTGGCCGTGTCCCTTTGTTTTTAGGCAGGCGCGCCAAAGTGGACGAACTATTTTCGCATGTTTCCTTCATAATTTAAATAATGCAACCCTTAAACAAACATAGTTACTTGAAAATTTATACAGATTAAAAAAAAAAATTGATTTACGTATCCCTTCAGAAAGATTTGGGGAAATCCTCTGGTATCTGAATCCCTGTAAAACTATACTCAGGATTACATAATACACACAGGTTTAATGGTCACACCACTGAATGCATTGTCTTGAATGCATTGCCTCAGAGTTGGTCCATACACATGGAGGTAATGCAGCTGTTCTGACAAAGGTCGATGTTTTAGTGATCGGAATAAAGTTGCAAGCGAGCGTCCAGGGCTCGACTCGGACGCGATTTTGTTGAGCCTACATAGTCTCACGATAATGCATTTTAATTATTCATAAACATGAATATGAAAAAGCAGATATTTTTTAGGATTTATCGAAGATTAGAAGGTGTGCCAACGGCCAACCTGATCAATATTTACGGCGTTTCAACCCTAAGTTAATTCGCGAAGTACAGTTAGAAACTCGCCTGCCCAGAATTTTGAATGTTTGTGTTTCTTGTCAAGCAGTTCTCAACAAAGTTAGACAGTTTTGAATTATCAGATTGATCATTTCATTATTATGCCTAAGATTAGCCAGATGATTATTTCCCTCAAAGCAACTTAGGTCTTCCACAATGATCTCAAACAATTTCCCTGTATAGTGACATCGTTTCATGGCAGGCCAGCCAACCAACAGCCCCCTCTTTTTTTTTTTTTATTGCATATTCCTATTCTGGACTGAACATGTTAAAGCTTTAATTTGAATAAGAATTCCCTCGTACGTAGTATATATAATATAATTTAATATTACCACGCCAATAACATTAATCAACGGTGAATAAAACATTGCATAAATGTTTGTTTTTCCCGTAAACTGAGTTCAAAACATGTTTCGATACTGACTTGCCACTTTGAATGGTACAAGCTGTCGCCTGATTCCTCAATCAGCAACAAAGATGATTGTGTGTCAGCAATTTGCAATCTATACATGGTCTTCTATGTATAATGCTGTTACTGAGACAAGAATTTCCTAGGCTTAAGTTTTATGAAGACTTGTGATTGGTGACCTGTAATATATGTAACTATTCAAGCCTTTACAATACCTATTATCTATTTCAAACGCGCAAAACTTAAAACATTCATATTACATTGATTATTTTAACATAAAAATTCGCTACAAAGAACGTGTCCCCACCTAATTTTGGTTTGTCCCCCAGAAATTTCATCAAGGGGCCCGGTGTCCCTTTGTGTTTCATGCCTAGGAGCAACATTGTATATATATATATATAATATGGCATAAAAACATTTTCAAGATAGTCCACCTCTAAGGCGAAAGTAGACAAAAGCACTCATAAACTGACAGGACAACAACCAGAAATACTAACAATCTTCTAGGACTTGTAGGTTCGGTTTTTTACCCTAATTCATAATGACTGAATGCACAATTTTCTGAATTCCAGTTTATATGTTAAATATCAACACTACTGGTGGAAACTAAAGTCCCAAAATTTCCATGGCAAATGAACCAGTTATTAATCTAAAGATTCAATATCATGATGGGTCTTCTATGTTTTTGTGAGCATCTGTAATATTACAATGTCAGTTTTTGAGTCAGTGATGTTTAACAATGTATTCAATTTATTGTCTCTGTTATCAAAGCATGTGAAACCTCTGGTTTCCTATTCTTCTGCAGCAAGGTGGCTTTGCAGACCTTGGTTTAAGTCTTATCAATCTATATTTAACAGCTAGTCCTTGTAACTTTGTATGCTTTATCTTGTCAATCTATATTTAACAGCTAGTCCTTGTAACTTTGTATGCTCTATCTTGTCAATCTATATTTAACAGCTAGTCCTTGTAACTTTGTATGCTCTATCTGGTCAATCTATATTTAACAGCTAGTCCTTGTAACTTTGTATGCTCTATCTTGTCAATCTATATTTAACAGCTAGTCCTTGTAACTTTGTATGCTCTATCTTGTCAATCTATATTTAACAGCTAGTCCTTGTAACTCTGTATGCTCTATCTTGTCAATCTATATTTAACAGCTAGTCCTTGTAACTTTGTATGCTCTATCTGGTCAATCTATATTTAACAGCTAGTCCTTGTAACTTTGTATGCTCTATCTGGTCAATCTATATTTAACAGCTAGTCCTTGTAACTTTGTATGCTCTATCATTCTAGGTTTCAAGACCTAATTTTCTGCTGGAGCTAAGTCAATATGTTTGTTGCTCACTTGATCTAAGTAAATATGTCTGCTGGTCAACATCAATATATCTGGTGCTTGTTGGCCTATGTCAATGTATTTAGTGTCTAATAGTGTCAATGTATTTGGTGTTGGCTGGGTCTATGTCAATGTATTAATGTCTGCTGCGTCTATGCCAATTTATCATTCATTTTTGCAGGGTCTTTGTCAATGGAGTAGTCTCTGTTAGGCCTTTTTCTACATATTTGCAGTCTGTTGGGTCTCAGTCAAAGTCTTTGGTATCTGTTTAGGTCAAGGTCAATGACTGTATGTGGTCTTTTGGGTATATTTCAATGAACTTAGGAGTAGCCTAGATCCACACTGATGTTTGTTTTCTGCTGGGTCCACACCAATGTTTGCTGTCTGCTACCTGGGTTAACATCAAGATTTGTTGTCTGCTGGGTCAACACCAAGGTTTGTTGTCTGCTGGGCCCACACCAAGGTTTGCTGTCTGTTGGGCCCACACCAAGGTTTGTTGTCTGCTGGGTCTACACCAAGGTTTGTTGTCTGCTGGGCCCACATCAAGGTTTGTTGTCTGCTGGGTCTACACCAAGGTTTGTTGTCTGCTGAGTCTACACTAAGGTTTGTTGTCTGCTGGGTCTACATCAAGGTTTGTTGTCTGCTGAGTCTACACTAAGGTTTGTTGTCTGCTGAGTATACACCAAGGTTTGTTGTCTGCTGGGTCCACACCAAGGTTTGTTGTCTGCTGAGTCTACACTAAGGTTTGTTGTCTGCTGGGTCTACACCAAGGTTTGTTGTCTGCTGGGTCTACACCAAGGTTTGTTGTCTGCTGGGTCTACATCAAGGTTTGTAGTCTGCTTGGTGAGACTGAACCAAGAACTGTTGTCTGCTTGATCCATATCAAGGTTTGTTGTCTGCTGGGTCCACACCAAGGATTGTTGTCTGCTGGGTCTACACCAAGGTTTGTTGTCTGCTTGATCCATATCAAGGTTTGTTGTCTGCTGGGTCCACACCAAGGATTGTTGTCTGCTGGGTCTACACCAAGGTTTGTTGTCTGCTGGGTCTACACCAAGGTTTGTTGTCTGCTGAGTCTACACTAAGGTTTGTTGTCTGCTGGGTCTACACCAAGGTTTGTAAGTCTGCTGGGTGAGCGTGAACCAAGAACTGTTGTCTGCTTGATCCATATCAAGGTTTGTTGTCTGCTGGGTCCACACCAAGGATTGTTGTCTGCTGGGTCTACACCAAGGTTTGTTGTCTGTTTGATCCATATCAAGGTTTGTGGTCTGTTGGGTCCACACCAGGAACTGTTTTCTGCCTGGTCCACACCAAGGTTTGTTGTCTGCAAGGTCCACACCAAGTATGTTGTCTTTTGACCCTCCAGAAAGTTTTGTAGTCTGCTGCGTGAGACTACACCAAGGTTGTTGTCTGCTGGGTCTTCTTAGAAATGTGAAGTGCCTGCAGGGCCTCTGTCAAGGTATTTTGTCAGGATGTCTGCTGGGACCAGGTAAATATGTTTATTGCCAGGTTGTGGGTAAATCTGTAAAGCACTACAGTTCTACCTGCAGGGAAAGGCTGACTGCTGACCACATTCTTATATAAACAGCAATACTAGGACTGGAGGATCATGGATGTTTTGGTTGTACTGTGATATAAATTCAGTCAGATTAGGACCCATGCTCTTTGTCAGAATACTCTGTCTGATCACAGAAATATCACCTCTCAGGGTCAGCAGAGAGAAGACACAACAGTTCACCTGCCTGACCTGAAATCTTCACTGTTTCAGATACACTGGAACCAGGATACCAGTTACCTATGTCAAAACAAACTGTGCAGGACTAGTGATATAATTTATGTCAAAACAAGCTGTCCAGCATTAGTGATATAGATGGGAATGTGGACTGCTACTTCTGCCTTCTTGTGGTGAGGCTTTCAAGGGCTAGGTGATTCTACTTAACTGTAGAATATAAATGTACTTATATATTAACAATTTTACCAGGCATTTCTCCCAGTACTGCTGCACAAAAAGTGTAGTGCTCTTTCTTACTGTACTTGATTTGATTGACATGAGTCTTCTGCTAACAATCAACATAGTTCATTCAATGGTACAAACTCAACAACTAGATGGGTTGGCTCAATATATCAATTGATACAAGTTAATGTGATAATGGATGGATCTGACAAGAATCAATGTAATTATTTATGACTCTGTAAAAGAACTGGTATATCAACCAAATTTGTGAGTTTTATGTCCTCCGCTTCTGCCTCATGTTATTTTAGCTTGCCTTCTCGATATATTTTAGCTTTTATTGTCCCCTGAAGATTTCTCCACATGTCATAGTGACTGTGTTTTAGTTTTCATTATCCCCTGAAGATGTATCCACATGTCTTAATTTGTTGTGAATTGGGAAACAAAGGGAAAATTTTGTCTTGGTTTGGAGCTGGTGATGATAAATTTTCAGATAGACACTCCAAAACCAATCCAAACTGAGGTATGCATGAGAGCAATCATTGTCCCAAATTTGAATGAAATCTGATAATATTACAGAAAGTTATTGCATGAAAACAAAAACCTGATGGACAGACAGACAGAAAAACCCAATCAATGTCATCAAAAAAAGCAAGGCAATCTTCATAAAATTGAATAGCAAACCAAATGACTTCATTTCTATTTATACCTGCATGGCCAACAAACAAATAACTGTACCTTCAGCCATTGGCAAAGAAATGATATACAAGCGATCAGTAGCACATAGTAAGGGGAGGCTAGGGCAGTGCTGTCAATCAACGGGCAGCACTGACATCCAGATTATACAACATGAACTGACCCAGTCACATGCTCCCAGTACAGGTGATGTATGATGTTATTAAGCAAATGGTCAGAGGCACTGCCACAGCCTGTCACCATGACATCAACAGACATCACTTTCCTGTTCATGTCTACTTAAGATTCTTCATGGCAGCTAAAACCTTTCATGTCCTCATTTTCCAGTCCTGCATCATGTCAGTATACTGTGGTTGGCTTTAAATTCACCAGGCTGAAGTTTGGTGATTTCTAAATTTTGAACATTTTGTGAGGGATTCATTTTAATGATTGCATCAGAATACATTTATCTATAAAATCTAAGTACACCAGTTCTGATACCCTGCATGCACAGATTAGGTTGCTGATTAATGAACCATGTTTTCAGAAGTGTGATAACTAATCTGTTGGTGCAGATGTATCATGTCTGCTTCTCAGTTTATAGGACATCTTATTACCGGGGATTCACATCTGTGGGTATTTTCATTTGTGAATACCATTATTTAGGACAATACAGATTTTTTCTAAGGTCCTTAGCCTTGGATCAAAAGTCCTATTGCCCTGATTCTGACAGATGGCTAAACCTGCATTTCTGTGTGAAGCCACCACCTATGTGGTCCTGTGATGTCTAATGACCAAATGATGGTACATAACAACATAGGCTAAAGGTTGCATATATAAAAGCTGTTAAACCAGCTTTATTGGTTGCTTCTATATTATACGCAGCAATTGAGCAGCGATCTGTTAACAGATATACACTAGTAGCTGCAATAAAAATAACTGAAGACATTTTCGGCTGTTATATCACAATAGGCTTTTTTCCCAGTATTTGGTGTTTTTTTTACAGAATAACCAGCACATAAATTGTAAAACTTCCACAATAATCATTTGTTCCAATCCATTGCTTTATCAAAATAATTTTCTTTAAAAAACTCTATAATTTAGAAATCTATGAATATGAATAATTTTTATTGAAACCACAATATTAGTTAGATTTGCCTAAGTAGTACTGTTTCCCTGAAATACCAAGAGTGTTTTAATTTTAATATTTTATAATTTCTTTCTTATCCTGATGACTGGCTATTCTCACATTATTTTGTTTTTTATATCTGTATGTGTTCAGATATCAAGCTATTCAGATAATTTCACCACTGATATCTTGGTACACTGTGAGTTTTTATATTACAGCTTGTTACACTGCATCAGACAGTTACCTTGGAGATGTGAAACTCTAACAACCACTGAAATTTCTGCTGAATATAGATCTATACACTTTACTGATCTTCTGATGTGAAAACAGATATCCTAAATACACAGACAGGCAGTTCACCTATTGCCAATTAAATTTTGTTTTGATATAAGAAATATAAGCTTAATGAAACAGGGAACACACATATAATAATCAGAAATGATGTGGACCATCAGGGTCCCAAATCTAGGTCCTGCTATGCCAAGTTTCTTGAGATCATGCTTTTGATAGGAATTCCAATATCAATGCCTGGATTAAGCTATACTGGATTTCTAATGAGTGAGAAATTTTAAAGCTCAATCCCTTCCACAGAAATCTATATTTCAAGGTGACTGCTTGAGCAGTTCTTGAAAGGATAAGCACAAGGAAACTTTTTATAGACTGAAGCTTGGTGGCCATACTGGATTTCTCATTTGTCTGATAATAGCACAAGTCCTCTCGTAGGCAACAATCTATACATTAATAGTGAAAAGCAATTTGTGTGATTTTCTGTATCTTCTCTGATACCACTTAACGGATCGCTGTTTTTTTTTACATACATATGCTTGGGGTTTGTCCGCAGAGATTTCTACCACTTTCATTTGCAAAATTTGCATAATACATGCATAATTAACTAGACATTTCTTGGCACCGCAGGTGCCAGAGTATCCCCAGACATAGAGGCCCCCCCCCTTTAAGAATAAACCCCCATTTTTAGCAGCATATACTGACACTTGGTATATTTATTGTTTCTTCCATCTAACAATCCACAATCTTGTTGAAGATGTTGGTCCTGTGACCTTGATCTTTTTAAAGATGTGTCCTGTGACCCTGACCTTTGGCCTCATGACCCCAAAATCAATTCTGGTCTTGCTTTTCCAATGGGACATATGCAAGTCAAGTTTGAAATCTATACATCAATAAAAGAAGGAATTATCATCCAGAAACTAATTTTTGGACAGATGGCTCCTGTGACCTTCACCTTTGACCTTGTGACCTCAAAATTGATAGTGTTCTTCCTCTCTTTGAAGGAGAACTATATGTGCAAGATGAAAGATCTGAGATGAAATGTTTGGCTGAAAATGCATCACCATCTTTTTAAAGATGTGTCCTGTGACCTTGACCTTTGACCTCATGACCCCAAAATCAATTTTGGTCTTGCCTTTCCTATGGGACATATACAAGTCAAGTTTGAAATCCATACATCAATAAAAGCAGGAATTATCATCCAGAAACTAATTTTTGGACAGATGGCTCCTGTGACCTTCACCTTTGACTCTGTGACCTCAAAATTGATAGTGTTCTTCCTCTCTTGGCAGGTGAACTATATGCGCAGGATGAAAGATCTGACATGAAATGTTTGGCTGAAAATGCATCCACAATCTTTTTAAGATGTGTCCTGTGACCTTGACCTTTGACCTCATGACCCCAAAATCAATTTGGGTCTTGCTTTTCCAATGGGACATATACAAGTCAAGTTTGAAATCCATACATCAATAAAAGCAGGAATTATCATCCAGGAACTAATTTTTGGACAGATGGCTCCTGTGACCTTCACCTTTGACCTTGTGACCTCAAAACTGATAGGGGTCTTCCTCTATTGGCAGATGACTTATATGTGCAAGATGAAAGGTCTGAGATGAAATGTTTGGCTGAAAATGCATCCACAATCTTTTAAAAGATGTGTCCTGTGACCTTGACCTTTGACCTCATGACCCAAAAATCAATTTGGGTCTTGCTTTTCCAATGGGTCAAATTCAAGTCAAGTTTGAAATCCATACATCAACTAGACATTTCTTGGCACCGCAGGTGCCAGAGAATCCCCAGACATAGTAGGCCCCCCTCCTACAAGAACAGACCCCCATTTTTAGCAGCATATACTGACACTTGGCATATTTATTGTTTATTCCATCTAACGATCCACAATCTTGTTGAAGATGTTGGTCCTGTGACCTTGATCTTTTTAAAGATGTGTCCTGTGACCTTGACCTTTGATCTCATAACCCCAAAATCAATTTGGGTCTTGCTTTTCCAATGGGACATATGCAAGTCAAGTTTGAAATCTATACATCAATAAAGCAGGAATTATCATCCAGAAACTTATTTTTGGACAGATGGCTCCTGTGACCTTCACCTTTGACCTTGTGACCTCAAAATTGATAGTGTTCTTCCTCTCTTGGCAGGAGAACTATATGTGTAAGATGAAAGATATGAAATGAAATGTTTGACTGAAAATGCATCCACATCTTTTTAAAGATGTGTCCTGTGACCTTGACCTTTGACCTCATGACCCCAAAATCAATTTTGGTCTTACTTTTCCAATGGGACATATACAAGTCAAGTTTGAAACACATACATCAATAAAAGCAAGAATTATCATCCAGAAACTAATTTTTGGACATATGGCTCCTGTGACCTTCATCTTTGACCTTGTGACCTCAAAACTGATAGGGTCTTCCACTCTTGGCAGGTAAACTATATGTGCAAGAGGAAAGATCTGAGATGAATTGTTTGGCTGAAAATGCATCCACAATCTTTTTAAAGAGGTTTCCTGTGACCTTGACCTTTGACCTCATGACCCCAAAATCAATTTGGGTCTTGCTTTTCTAATGGGTCAATAACAAAGCCAAGTTTGAAATCCATACATCAGTAAAAGATGGAATTATCATCTAGAAACTAATTTTTGGACAGATGGCTCCTGTGACCTTCACCTTTGACCTTGTGACCTCAAAACTGATAGGGTTCTTCCTCTCTTGGCAGGTGAACTATATGTGCAAGATGAAAGACCTGAAATGAAATGTTTGGCTGAAAATGCATCCACATCTTTTTAAAGATGTGACCTTGACCTTTGACCTCATGACCCCAAAATCAATTTGGGTCTTGCTTTTCCAATGGGACATATATAAGTCAAGTTTGAAATCCATACATCAATAAAAGCAGGAATTATCATCCAGAAACTAATTTTTGGACATATGGCTCCTGTGACCTTCACCTTTGACCTTGTGACCTCAAAATTGATAGGGGTTTTTCACTCTTGGCAGGTGAACTATATGTGCAAGATGAAAGATCTGAGATGAATTGTTTGGCTGAAAATGCATCCACAATCTTTTTATAGAGGTTTCCTGTGACCTTGACCTTTGACCTCATGACCCCAAATTCAATTCCGGTCTTGCTTTTCAAATGGGTCAAGTACAAGTCAAGTTTGAAATCCAAACATCAATAAAAGAAGGAATTATCATCCAGAAACTAATTTTTGGACAGATGGCTCCTGTGACCTTCACCTTTGACCTTGTGACCTCAAATCTGATAGGGTTCTTCCTCTCTTGGCAGGTGAACTATATGTGCAAGATGAAAGACCTGAGATGAAATGTTTGGCTGAAAATGCATCCACATCTTTTTGAAGATGTGACCTTGACCTTTGACCTCATGACCCCAAAATCAATTTAGGTTTGAAATCCATATGGCTATCAACACTGGAGATATCATAAGAGGTGTGTGATTTTCACCATATATGGCAATATTCAAGGTCAAGGCCACTATCATAGGAAAGGTTATGACCCCAATTTAAATAAGCATCATCCCATAACCCATACCTATGTATATGCATAATATAAAAGAAATCTGTCCATTAGTTTTTGACTTATAATGCTCACAGTGCTGTAAGGTGGCAATTTAGGGGGTATTAAACGGCACGAAAAAAAGTAAAGAATAATAGGTGGCGCCACCAGTTTCTGGAACATGACAACCCTATCCATGATCTTCCATCAACTTGATTTTGGGATAAATCCATGCAAGATTTCTTGAGATATTAAAGAATTTGTGTGATTTTCCCCAAAATTGGACCTATTCAAGGTCAAGGACACTCTCCTAGTAAAGGTCATGACCTCATTTTAAATAGGCGTCGTCCTCTTACCCATATCTATACATATACCAAGTTTGGTAAAGTTCCGTGAAATATTTTTTGGGTTATCGCGCCAACAAGATTCATATGCGGCGGCGGCGGCGGCGGCGGCGGCGGCGGCGGGACCGGTATGAAAACATAGTATCCCCCGACTTTGTCTGGGGATACAATAATTTAAATATCCCCCCCCCCATGGGAGCCCCTCTTCTTTGTGCATTGGGGCTTGTAAACACAACAGCCATAGAGTGTGTGATGCTGGACCCAAGTTTTCTTGCTCTATGTGGGGTTTTTGTTCATTTCGCTGTCATTGGCCCATAATAATCCCCATTAGTGATCCCTTCTCAAAAGGCAACCTCCGCACAGGGATTAGGTCTATTGTGCACAAGGAATCCCTCCACAGATGAGATCTCGCATGAGAAGAATGCTCAAAAGGGGGATCTTTAAAAGAATCATAACAATCCAAATGGTAGTGAATGCAGTGACTGTCTCACTGGAAAACATTGGCTCTGCTTTCAAACAGGAATGCTCTTTGGGAGTGCGTGATATTTAAAAAACTTAAAAGCCATTAAATGTACCACATACCATAATCATGCTACCATAAACTTTTGTGCAGCGGGATTGCCCAACCATGTGAGCGCACAGTTTTTGTATGTGATAATGGGAATGCAATTATCGAGAACACATCTCAGCCCCACTGCCATGCAAGATAACAGGTTCCTTTACTGGAGGATTGACGGGCTAAGAGGGGCAACTTAAATAGCAATGTTCAACATAATATATTTTCATATAAAATGATTTTCATTATCATATCATCTTCTCCAAAAATTTCTCCTGCCAATCTCTTGCTTTCAATAAGATTTTTATGCATACTTATAAAGGATCTATATATTAAAAGCGTAACACGATTTGTGTGATTTTTCTGTTTTTCCTCTCCTTACCACTGTATAGATTGCCGTGATTTTCAACATACATATTTTTTGGATTTGTCCAAAGATATTCCACCATTCATACCGGAACGTATTCGTCCAAGTCATCCAGATTCAGACACAAGGTAAACCCAAAAGACAGAACACTTTCAACAAATGTTGTCTTCAAAGAGATCCTATGATGGTAACACTGTACAACCATGACATTCAACTAAGAAAGATTAATTGACATCAGAACTAACTGCTTGCCCCAGACCATGCATAGCACGGGTAATTGCTAGTCTTATTGTTTGGGCATATAATGAGATAAGTGTGGAGGAGACTGCATGATGACGAGACAGATTTACATACTTACGTCAGGACAAATTGACAGGCACCCAATGTGATTACTATAGAGTGCCATTCAAGGTGGTGCCCTAATAAAAATGCTATAACAGAATTACTGCCCAGAGATCAGAAAATGTGCTAAGCCAGATGTCATTTTCATAATTTTACACCTCAAGACAGTTATTAAATCAAATATGGTAAGGAGAGCAGGGGCTGTCAATCAAACAGAGGCTCGTAGCAGCCCCTGTGTGAGGCAGTTAGCAGTGAAGCAGTGCTGCCCTGGGCTGGGGCTGACAGCCTTTGCTGATGGATAGAGCTTGGCTAATGCTGTAGCTTGGTTCTTATCAATTTGCTCCTGGCTGTGACCCTGTAACATTTATTTCTTGTCAAGACCTCCTATAAATCAATGATTTAACAGCATGGTTTTGCACCTAGCCTCTTTTAATTATTTATAGCCTCAGTAAAACTCATTCCGTCCTCCAGCATGGGAGGAACAATTACATCAACCTGCTAGCAGGGTGCGTGACAAGTGACTGCTTCAGGTGTTTTATTTGCAGCACAAACACAGTTAAATTAAATGGCAATCCATCAATGCTGCACAGTTCCTGTGTCAGACAGACACAAACTCCCAGCGCTGATTAAAAATAGATATGCTGTCATCCAAGTCACAACTTAGCTAAATAATGTAACATGGGTTTGCTGTCAACCAAGTGATGTCTTGACTGAATGTGGTTCAGGTGTCACCCATGTAACAACTAGGGTGAATATTTAACATGACAGTAACTTTATATAGACTGTTTCCCAATTGACAACTCAGCTGAATAAATAAACATGTATAGGAATGCTGTTATCCAAGTAACAACTGTATGAGCTGAATATCTAAACAAGGTCAGGCTGTCACTTTACTAACAACTGGGCCAAATATCTAAACATGTGTAGCCTGTGACCGGGAGCTTCGAGCTTTGCGATCTCGGCCCACATGAAGATGGACTACTCCAGATCAGATCACTGAGATCACAGAAAACAGGGCCAATGATGTTGGAACAGCTTTAGTTTGGACCGTATAGATTGAAAATAAAACAGTTTCACTTCAGAGTAAGATAAAATTTAACAAGTAATGATTCAAATCAAAGAAACCATACAGGTTTCTTGTGATTTGAATGTAAAACTTAATTAAATTACACTAAAAAGATACACCAGAACCTGCCGTGTAGGAACACCAGGATGAGCGGACACCTTCGATTACCGACACTAAGCCAATGTCCCGACCCATTTCCCATTAAAATTGACCTGTCATGAACGGACACCCGAGTCCGATTTATCAGTGGCCACCAGTTACGCTGCAAGGGTATACCAGCTGAGCAACTCTGCGGAATGCTTCGTGCACGCAGTGAACGGCTTGTATATAGATTCATTTATAGATATTATGTAAATCACGGGAATTCCGTATCACATGACTGACACAACCAATATATATATATATATATATATATATATATATATATATATATATATATATATATATATTATACACAGAAGTCTGGGTAATGAGACCACCCTTGGGACTGACCAAAAGTGGTCTTAATTCACGAGAGAATTTGGGGGTTTTATTATGTAAACCAAAAATGTGAACGTTTTCTGTTTTAATGAGAAAAAAACAGACAAAGCATAGGGAGGGGAGATAGAAATCTATACAAGTCGATGAGGATTGTTCGAAATGTGCACAGAGTAGACGTCCCAGGAGCAGCAGGAACCAACAAAACCGTCCAGGAAGTGGTAGGCAAGGTGTAACAAGGTGAGAATTGGACCACCTCACTCACAGCCAACACCTCACAGCATCAACATTAGGTGACCCGAGTCTTTTTCCGTCATATAAGCGGGCAGACAAGTGGTTTGCGCCGGCAAAATTGCGGCACTATTTCAAGGTTGCAAAAAAAAATAAACATAGCATATTTGATAATTGTAATTCTAAATGTTGCAAAAGACGTCAAAAGATTGATTAACAAAAACAATTTGGCCTGCGCAACACTCAAAATATGACTGCGGGTGCACCTACAGGTGACAGCAGCCAAAAGCTCCTGAATACCCTGGTGTTTCCGCCATATTGAATGTCTGCCTCATTTGAGGCCCAGTCATGGCAATGTAAATCATCGCTGAATTTGAGGCATCCTGTCATAATCTCAATATCAAGATAAAAGTTACATGTTGAAAATAATTTCCCTCCACATACTGAGGTTAAAGTCAATTTATTTGAGTCGATTTCAGCATTTGAATTCACTGTACATAGTTCAAATTTGATTGCGAGTAGCACCGGCTGGCAACAGCTACCAAACGCTCCCGATCACCCCAGCGTTTCCGCCATATTGAATGCCCGCCTGATGTTAAACCAAGTCACCGAAATGTTGATCTGACTAAATCATGGCTGAATTTTAGGCATCCGGTCATAATTTCAATGTTGGGATAAAATTCTGATGTCGAAAATTGATATCAATCCAATATTGAGTTTGAGGTGTCTGGATTTGAATGATTTCCCTTGGACTGTGGCAAGGGATATGAAATAAAACTCTTTGACAATAAGACTCTTTGACTTTGATAGACAAATTTTCTCTTCAGCGCAGTTGATAGAACATTACATAAATTTTAATTGTTCATTAAAAATTAAAATTAATGCAATATCTTAATGACACCCTTATCTTTCATTCAAAATATTCTCCTGTCATGCAAGTTTGGCTAGACCAGAGGTTTGCAGAATGACATTTATTTATTTATTCAAAAACAAATATTTATTTATTCAGAAACAATATGTGATTCAGAAATATTATAGATATATTATTTCTATGAAATTGTAATTATGATCCACCAATATTTAATTTTGTATTTATGAATGAACCAGCTCTTGAAAGACTTTTAATCATGACATAAAAAAATCTGCTTTCCTGTGTTAGATGTCCACATAAATATTTGTTCATATATTATTGATATAAAAAAAATATTTTATTTTTATATACTTATAGGTATGTGATTCTTCTGTTTTAATTGTTGAATGAATCTGCATACATTAATAATTATTCCCAGCCGCATCTGTCCCTACCTCTCATGAAGGGACACCTGCAATGTAGGGACACTTTGCCGATATCCCACAGGTGTCCCCCCCCACGACAGATTCTGCTGTATAGTTTAACTAGATACATATATTTTAACTTACACAAAATTCCCAGTGTAATGCATTGTGTATTATAAAACTATCATACACTGTATCTGTCCAATGTCAGGGGTCAACCTTTCACAAGTTTTAGGCAAATATAAAATGCACAGAGATGCATTTAATTTTCATTTTGTATCAAGCTGTAAATCCATTGACACTCGACATAATAATACTGGCCTTTATATTTCATACACATTCAAATTGATATTACAACTAGAATACGGGTAGTCGACAAGCGACTACGTGTATCTGCCGAAACCCAGAGTAGGACGGGTGAAGTGAGGCATGGAATGAGTGGCAAGGGGAAATAGAGAGGAGTGTTGCATATTAGCATGGATGTCTGCAGCCGAAATGTGTATGTAGGTGGTGCCACCTGCCACAAAATTCAGAAAGTTTTCCCAAGTTGTATACAATTGCAAAATTTTAGGCAGATAAGTCAAACCACTGCCGAGATATGAGTGATTTTATCCAACGGCAGACAAAGAGAGAGAAGCTATGAAAAAATGGTTTCCAGGTGGCGCCACCAGTTTTGCGTATGATAAAGAGCTATGTGAGATCTATACACATGCAAAATTTCAGGTGGATACGTCAGACCAGTCCTGAGATATAAGCCTGGATGTCTGCAGCCTGAATGTGAAAGTAGGTGGCGCTACCTGTCATAAATTCAAGAAAGCTATCCAAGATGTATATACATGCAAAATTTTAGGCATATAAGTAAAACCACTGCCAAGAAAAGAGTGATTTTGTCCCATGGCAGACAAACAGATGGACTCAGTGCAAAAACGGTTGAGGATGGCACCACCAGTTTTGTTTATGATAAAGAGCTATGTGAGATCTATACACATGCAAAATTTCAGGAGAATACATCAAACCAGTCCTGAGATATATGCTTGGATGTCTGCAGCCTGAATGTGAATGTAGGTGGCGCCACCTGTCATAAAATCAAGAAAGCTATCAAGGATGAATACACATGCAAAATTTCAGATGGATAAGTCCATTCACTGCAGAGATATGAGTCATTTTATCCCAAGGCAGATGAACAGATGGATGCTGTGCAAAAATGGTTGGAGGTGGTGCCACCATTTTTTATGTATGTTATAAAGCTATCCAAGGGCTACATTTGTGCAAATTTTTTTTCCTGATTGGTCAAACGAGTCTAAAAATATGTGGGTTAATGTGTCAAAACATACGCAACGATGGACGCACTGGACAGAGGAAATGTCAGTGGTCAACATAAAATATTTTGGCACCAGTTCACATGTGACCCGATAATAGTCTAAAGTTTCGGAAAAATCTGTCCAGTGGTCTCAGAGTTCTATTCCGGTAACAAATGAGGTGGCCGCAGCCGCGGAACTCCCAGTGTAATGCATTGTGTATTATAAAACTATCATACACTGTATCTGTCCAATGTCAGGGGTCAACCTTTCACAAGTTTTAGGCAAATATAAAATGCACAGAGATGCATTTAATTTTCATTTTGTATCAAGCTGTAAATCCATTGACACTCGACATAATAATACTGGCCTTAATATTTCATACACATTCAAATTGATATTACAACTAGAATACGGGTAGTCGACAAGCGACTATGTGTATCTGCCGAAACCCAGAGTAGGACGGGTGAAGTGAGGCATGGAATGAGTGGCAAGGGGAAATAGAGAGGAGTGTTGCATATTAGCATGGATGTCTGCAGCCGAAATGTGTATGTAGGTGGTGCCACCTGCCACAAAATTCAGAAAGTTTTCCCAAGTTGTATACAATTGCAAAATTTTAGGCAGATAAGTCAAACCACTGCCGAGATATGAGTGATTTTATCCAACGGCAGACAAAGAGAGAGAAGCTATGCAAAAATGGTTTCCAGGTGGCGCCACCAGTTTTGCGTATGATAAAGAGCTATGTGAGATCTATACACATGCAAAATTTCCGGTGGATATGTCAGACCAGTCCTGAGATATAAGCCTGGATGTCTGCAGCCTGAATGTGAAAGTAGGTGGCGCTACCTGTCATAAATTCAAGAAAGCTATCCAAGATGTATATACATGCAAAATTTTAGGCAGATAAGTAAAACCACTGCCAAGAAAAGAGTGATTTTGTCCCATGGCAGACAAACAGATGGACTCAGTGCAAAAACGGTTGAGGATGGCACCACCAGTTTTGTTTATGATAAAGAGCTATGTGAGATCTATACACATGCAAAATTTCAGGAGAATACATCAAACCAGTCCTGAGATATATGCTTGGATGTCTGCAGCCTGAATGTGAATGTAGGTGGCGCCACCTGTCATAAAATCAAGAAAGCTATCAAGGATGAATACACATGCAAAATTTCAGATGGATAAGTCCATTCACTGCAGAGATATGAGTCATTTTATCCCAAGGCAGATGAACAGATGGATGCTGTGCAAAAATGGTTGGAGGTGGTGCCACCATTTTTTATGTATGTTATAAAGCTATCCAAGGGCTACATTTGTGCAAATTTTTTTTCCTGATTGGTCAAACGAGTCTAAAGATATGTGGGTTAATGTGTCAAAACATACGCAACGATGGACGCACTGGACAGAGGAAATGTCAGTGGTCAACATAAAATATTTTGGCACCAGTTCACATGTGACCCGATAATAGTCTAAAGTTTCGGAAAAATCTGTCCAGTGGTCTCAGAGTTCTATTCCGGTAACGAATGCGGCGGCCACAGCCGCGGAACCTGGTCAAAAACATAGTATCCGCAAAACTTTGTTTTGGCGGATACAATAATATTTAAATAACTTTACAGGAAAGTCAAATTTTTATGTCAGAAAGACTAAACTAGAGTAATGCCTTTCATTGGAATAGGCTATATATCACAATAAAATTCAACAAATATGGTCAGCCAGTCTTAACAGTTTGTAAGTTGAAGTTGGTAGAGGCAGCTTGCTTTCTACCCTTGCCTTTTCTTTCTTTACCTAGTTTTCTTCAGCTCTCTCTTACTCCTTTTTCTCTCAATATAAACTTTCTCTTTCTTTCTTTCATTTTTTTTCTTAAGTAATGTCTCTCTCACATTCTCTCTCTCTCAAACACATATAGGATAAGATAAGATATAGTTTATTGCTATATATATGTAATAAAATCATCACATACAATAGTATTTGGCTTGACTGGCTTGCTTAAACAAACACATAATACAAGAAATAATAAAATAAAATTGTGAATAGAAATAAAGACATATGATTAAGAATGTTTGACTAAATTATTGTGCTGCAAGTGATATATTTAATTCCCGAACGGCTGACGCGTAAGTGCTATTTGAGTTCTTTTGGAATTGCCTGATAGCGACCTATAGTGAACCCCCGATTTCATTTTTTTAAACAAATAGTGCGCCAGATGACTATAGTCTTCTATAATGTTGTTTGCTTTCTTCAACAATTGTGTTTGAAATAAGGAGTCAACTGTGGGTAAAGGAACCCCAATGATCCTCTCAGCTGTTCTAACTACCCTAAAAAGACAGTTTCTTTCCTCGACCGTGATACTGCCTCCCCATACAGTGACTGACACCGTCAGGACTCCCTGAATTACCGCCCGATAAAACTTCAATAAAATCGGTTGACTGAGCCCAAAATCTTTTAGGTTCCTCAGAAAGAATAAACGTTGTTGTGCCTTCTTTACGCAGTAATTAACATTTTTGGCCCACTTCAAATCAGAAGAAATAAAAATTCCTAAAAATTTAAAATAGTCAACGATTTCAACTTCGGACCCTTCAATTACTAAGGGTAATATTTCAGTTTTCTTCCATATAAATCAATTATCATCTCCTTGGTTTTCTTTACATTTAACTCCAGATTATTTTCAGAGCACCACGAAGTTAAAGTTTTAATTTCGTATACTGACACAAACTTTATATTTTATGCATTATGTACAATTAAGTTTAAGAAGATATGCAAAGAAATAAAATATAAGCAAAGAAGAAGTAAAAGATATATATGTGGGGAGTAGGCAATGCTCTTTTGTTCAAACAATTAGTCTCAAAATGGTTTGAAGACAGAACATTTATATTTCACGATGATATCATGAGCCCCATCAAGGTCTGAATGAGTCCAACATAGTGGTCATAGATTGCAGAGAATGTGGTCCAAGATTGGCAACCTGGTGGTCCAAGATTGAACTATGTGGTTTGACTTGGTGTGGGCCAAGACAGCAATGGTCTGAGGTCTGCAGAAAGCCCTGTAACCCATATAACAACATGCTAGATAGTTATAGATAGTTATTAAAGGGTAGGCCAAGTAAAAAAAAAATTTTTCACCCAAGTAAAACACTATTTTTCACCCAAGTAAAACACTATTTTTCACCCAAGTAAAACACTATTTTTCACCCAAGTAAAACACTATTTTTCACCCAAGTAAAACACTATTTTTCACCCAAGTAAAACACTATTTTTCACCCAAGTAAAACACTATTTTTCACCCAAGTAAAACACTATTTTTCACCCAAGTAAAACACTATTTTTCACCCAAGTAAAACACTATTTTTCACCAAAGTAAATCACTATTTTTCACCCAAGTAAAACACCATTTTTTCACCCAAGTAAAACCCCCCCATTCCCTCCCTGTGAATGGTGGTTTTGTTAGTAAACTGTTGTGAGCTTTTCGGTATTAATGAGAATTTTCTCTGTTAAAGTTTATACGCCAGAGTAAGCCAACCGAAAATTTTCCCTTATTGGGCCTATTATCGCCCATCCCGCCTCGTTCCCGTGTATCTAGGTCACACTTCCGTTACCCATAATCACATTTTCGAAGGCGTAAGGAAGAGGACTGGGAGGGAGCGATGTTTGTAATACAGAAAAGCTCACAACAGTTTACTAACAAAACCACCATTCACAGGGAGGGAATGGGGGGGTTTTATTACGTAAACATAATTGTGAGCTGTTTCTGTATTAATGAGAAAAAAACAGACATGCCTTGGGGAGGGAGCACCTACCTGTAACGCTGGAACGAGGAATCTCAGTGCTGTGATGGAGCAGTAGTCGACGGCGGTGGCGGAACCGACGGAGAGGAAGAAGATGGCCTGGAAAATTGTAGGACCTCACCCAACGCGATCACAGGGCCCATGGAGTAGAGGCCCGAAGCCTGGAGCTGAACATCTTTCAGATAGAAGCGTGTGAACGTAGATGGGGATTTCCAGTATCCCTTCTTGACCAACTGATTGGGTGAGATCCCGGAGAAATGGGCTAAGGAAGTCGAAATAGCCCGAATGTCATGGGCCTTGATGTGAAATTGGTCTAATGTGGATTGAGAAGCTGATTCATATGTGGCGACAATAGTAGCTTTGAGCCACGCACTAATGGTGAAAGGGCTAATCTCTTTATTGGAAGATGTGACTTTTGTAGAAATAAACAATTTCTTGCGCCCCCCGTAAAGAATGAGTAGCTTTTAGATAATAACGCAACGCACGAACCGGGGCCGGAACGTGCCAAGCAGACGGAGGGTCATCGAAATTTTGATTTTTCCGATAAAAGTCCGGAGGAAAATGTAGGGTGGCCGACGAACCGTCGGCCGCAATTTGCGTGAATTTCGAATCAGCCACGAGGGCATGAAGCTCAGAACGGCGACCTGCCGAGGCAAGAGCAAGGAGGAAAACCGTTTTCCGAGACAAATGGAGAAGATGGGCCGAACGCAACGGCTCATAAGGGGATTCCCGGAGGTGACGTAAGACGACGTCCAGGCGCCAGGAAGGTGCAACATACCGAGGACGAGACGCACGGGCATGAACCCCCTTGAGAAAGTCCGACACCAACGGGTGATGAAGGACACGATCGTGACCCAGCGGACGGAGCACCGACAGCAGGGCGGCGCGATAGCCACGCAGAAAGGGATAGGATAAATGTTTATCCTGCAGTAAGAACACGAAAAAATCCAAAACAGCTGCAAGCGATGGATCTAAAGGGGAGATTCCGCGGGAAGACGCCCACTCCGTGAAGAGACGCCACCGGGAGTCATAGATGCGGTCCGAAGAACGGCGACGGGGAGCCGAGGCAAGGAGAGCAGCAGGACTTGAAATGCCCTGATCCTTGAGGTGTCCGAGGAGAGCACGCATGCGCATAGAGGGCACGACCGAAACGGGCGACGCGCTCGAGGGAACAACGGGAGCGCGATGCGGAGCGGTAGTATAAGGGGGGGGGGCGAGAGAGAAGCGAGCGCCACAGAGGAAACCATGGAGCCGCAGGATGAAACGGGAGGATGAGAAGCAGGGTAGTCTGGTCCGCGCGGGACAAGCAGGGAAGGACACGGCGGATGAGAGGAGGCGCCGGAAACGCAAAGAGAAACCAGTGAGACCACCCTGACGGCGGCGTGTCGGGGAGACGGTCGCGAGGGTGACGTAGACGTGTCGCGGAAGGCATGAGAACAGGGGGGGGGGGGGACGGAAAATCGAACAGATCGAATTCCGGCCGCCCCAGGCGAGCGAAAACACTCCGAATAACCGGGAGCGGAAGGAGCGGCGGTGAAGGAAGAGATGCCGGATGACGGGAAAGGGCGTCCGCTAGGATGTTCAACTGATGCCCGGAGAGAGAGGCATAGATCGAACAAAAGGTAAGTCTCCTGCATGAGCGAGGGAGACCGAGTACCGCCCTGCTTGTTGATATATGCCACAACCTTGGTATTGTCGGTCCGGATGAGAATGTGACGGCTGAGCAAGCGGGGAGACCAGTGGGAGATCGCGCGACGGACGGCACGCAGTTCGAGAATATTGATATGGAGCAGACGTTCTGACGGGGAACATATCCCGGAAGCGCGAAGATCGGCGAGATGGGCCCCCCAACCGAGGAGAGACGCATCGGTATAGATGGTGCAATCGACATCCCTGGAAAAAGGAACGCTGCGCAGGAGAAAGGAAAGGTCCATCCAGGGACTAAGGGACCGCCAGGTGCTCTGAAACGGGAGGATCGTAGGACCAACCAAGGTTAACCGGAGAAGGCCCTGACGGCGCAAGATAGACTGAATCTGACGGAGGTACAGTCGGCCGAAGGGATGAAAGACGCGGCCCAGTTGAGAGCACCGTGGAGAGAAGCCGCTGTGCGGGAGTCGACACGGCGCCTTGTGAGAAAGGAACGAATTAGGCGGCGGAGCATGAGAGCAAAATGGCGCGGGAGCGACGCTGTGCCGATGCAAAATCGAGCGTGACACCCAGAAATTGGAGGGACTGGGTGGGAGTGAGAAGAGATGTCTCCGCATTAACCAGGAAGCCGAGGTTCCGAAGTAAGGTGAGAACCCGGGAGCGATGCGACAGTAAGAGGGAGCAATCGGCCGCATGGACCAGCCAATCGTCCAGATAAGGGAGCACAGAAATGCCCTGTGAACGGAGATAACTCGTGACTGTGTGTACCAACATGGTAAAAATCCAGGGGGCCACGTTGATCCCGAACGGAAGGGCCCGGTATTGAAAAACGCGGTTCTGATACGCGAAGCGAAGAAACGGTTGAGACGAGGGATGGATTGGAACGTGAAAATAGGCATCCGTAAGGTCGATCTTGAACGCCCAATCCATCCGCCGAACAATGCGGAGCACAGCATGGATATTGAACATCCGAAACGGGGGCGGATGGATGAACGAATTGAGGCGCTTCAAGACATGATCGGGCGCCAACGGCTGTGCGGTTTGGGAACAAGAAAAAGGCGAGAGTAAAACCCCACGGTGGAAGGGGAAACCTCGAAAATGGCCCGTTTGTCTAACATCAATTGAATGGCCGCCTCCAAAGCGAGGCGTTTTGCCGGATCGGACGGAGGCGGAGTGAAGAACGGGTGCAAGGTGACGAGAGGTGCGTGCAAAAACGTAAGACGGAACCCGAACTTGACGGTACTGAGAATTAAACGCTGTGAGGTGATACCCGCCCACGCGGGAAAATGGGCGCTGAGATGAGCGCCGACCGGAGCGATAGAGGCATTTCTTGGTCGAACCTCGTTTGGAGGATCGACCACGAAAAGGCTGAGAACGGCCGGAACGTCCGGAAGAACGTGAAGACGTAGCAGACGCGCGCCGCAGCTGAGTGGAAGCCGCAACCGGAGGCCGAGGGCGGGGAACACGGAAGGAGGGCCGAGGCGCAAGAGAGGTCGAGCGGAGGCGGGCCTGACGATCGGAGCGCTCCAAGGCGCGGTCAAAGAGAGGCCGTAAGTGGCCGCCAAACAGCAGGGAACCGGTAAAAGGCTGAGAATAAAGTTCGGTTAACTCCGCCTAAGTAAGCTCCGGCTTGAAGTGCTTTAACGACTGAATGCAAGCCGTGCAGCGTAACAAGATGCAATTTTCAACCAGGCGCCAAACGACCTGATTTAACTCAAGTATGGGCAGAAGCCTGCCATATGTCGTTGAGAGTGAGCGTGTCCGGAGAAACGGCGAGTAAGCTAGTGACAGCCTGCAAGTCGTTAACCATGCCGGCCCCTTGCCGGCCGAGCCCCTCCAGATCCGACAAGTGACGATCAGAAAGTTGGACAGTGGACGGAAATAAAGACTTGCCGTCCGCAAACGGCTGTTCTAGGCCGGACTCGAGTCGCATCGGAGCAGACGGAATATCCGGGTGATCAGGAAAAGGGAGCAAGCGATCGAAACAGGTAGCCCGGTACCCACGTGAATTCCAGAGGGTACCGGGGGACGGAAGCGGGGCCCCAGTAGTAGTGGAGCGAGATCCCGAGACCACCGCGTGGTGCTCACGTAAGATATCCCCCGTGTGTTCGGAAAACTCCATACACACAGCGGGCGCAGCCGAGGGCGATTGAAAGGCGGCAGGATTAAAAAAGGAACCGGCCGCCGACGCCGAGGAAGTCCGAGGTTGTAACCGACGGAACTTCGGACCAGAAGGGTTAGCCTCCTGTGTGGAGGTAGCCACTAGGTCCAGAAGCGCAGATTTGCGCGTACGCCAAGCCTGGCATTGCAGCGCGATCTCCGACCACTGGTCAGGCGCCAGGGGGGTATCGGCCGACTGAGAAGACGGGGACCCTGGAGAACCCCGGGTAGGGGGAGCCAGAGAGACCCTCTGAGCCGGAACTACCGGAGGCTGGAAACAGGAAGCCGGGGAACGAGCAGCAGCAGGACCCATCCTGGAAGACACCGGAACCGGATCCGCAGGCCGCACAGCAGACGGCGTCTGAAATAAAGAGCCGGCCGGCCGGGTAGTAACGGCGGGAGACGGAGGAACCGGCCGCCCTGAAACGGAGGCAGGAGGGACCGACGCACTTACCTGCACCCCAGGAAGGGCCGGGCGATCCAGCGGGACGGCTCCAGCCGGTCCCGGCGACAATGATGGAATATGGCGAGGAGCCGGGGGCGACGAGAACGGCCGGGGAGAAAGGACCGGGGGTGCCGGTGAGGGCGCCGGGCGGACTGATGCGGGTCTAGACGAATCGTCTAGATCCGACATCAGTGATGAACAAAACCGGGACAATTTATGTAATATGGAATATGCAGATGTGCTGGCAGAACGGGAGGCCATGGGAACGGGGGAAGATTTCCGTTTCCGGGAATGAGAAAGCAACGATTTAACTGTCGAAACCACAGGAGAGGTGACAGGACCGGCGGGAACGGACGGTGAACGCAGCACGGCCGTGGTGCGGTCAACCAGGGTAGGCTCCTCCCCCTCCCCCCGGAGACAACCACGGGGCCAGACAAGGGAAGAGCTGAGGGGGAACCCCCAGTAACCGGGGAATGAACCCAATCCTGGAACAAGGCCCACTTGTCAGTGGACCACGTCTGGCAATGGAAACAAGGATCAGCCGGACCACGGCAGGAGTCATTGTTGGTGCGGCAACCAAAACAAGTGGGGTGGGAGTCCCATACCGGGATTAAAGTGCCACAAGCGACACAATAAGTGGGGTTCTCCGTGGCGGGCAAGGGAAAATAAGAATAACATACAATCAGTTGGCAAACTCAAAACGACAAACCCAACAGTGGACGAATCTCGCAGCGCGGGATCATTCGTCCATCATGGCGTACGCCAGAAGAAAATGTGATTATGGGTAACGGAAGTGTGACCTAGATACACGGGAACGAGGCGGGATGGGCGATAATAGGCCCAATAAGGGAAAATTTTCAGTTGGCTTACTCTGGCTTTAAACTTTAAACTGAGAAAATTCTCATTAATACAGAAACAGCTCACAATTATGTTTACGTAATAAAACACTATTTTTCACCCAAGTAAAACACTATTTTTCACCCAAGTAAAACACTATTTTTCACTCAAGTAAAACACTATTTTTCACCCAAGTAAAACACTATTTTTCACCCAAGTAAAACACTATTTTTCACCCAAGTAAAACACTATTTTTCACCCAAGTAAAACACTATTTTTCACCCAAGTAAAACACTATTTTTCACCCAAGTATAACACTATTTTTCACCCAAGTAAAACACTATTTTTCACCCAAGTAAAACACTATTTTTCACCCAAGTAAAACACTATTTTTCACCTGAGTAAAACACTATTTTTACACCCAAGTAAAACACTATTTTTACACCAACCACGGACACTGAACTCTTCCTTCTAAAACTGACTGCTGTATAACCTACCAAGATCATGTAGAGCTGGGCGATCCTGTACTCCTCCACACTCATAGGCAGACATATCCGGTACTCCTTCAGGAACATGGCTGCTTACCAATGTCCTCCAGCCTTACGTCATCACTGAAAAAAACACAGAAAACGTTTAATCATCTGTCTTCACTGATAATAATACCGTCACTTGGTTTCATTAGTGACAATTTTTCTCTAATAAATAATAAGTAATCTGCAGCTATCATTTCATATGTCTTTTTTTCTCTCTCTCTCTTTCACATAAACACAAAAAAAGACTGGACACCCCACTAAATCTTTGACCACATAGAGGCAGTTTTGTATACATTTCTGAAGAATTAACCAATAACTTGTCAGCTTGTAACATAAAGAAAATATATATATATAAATAAACAAATAACTATCACTCCTGAAAATACAGCAACTTCAAAAATACTGAAAATGCACAACAAATAGCAAAATGAAGAGCATGTCATCAAAATGAAAACACACAAAAAAAATCTTAACATATATCATCAAGGGAAACATACCCAAAGACAAATTTTAAATATATGTTACCATCGATTTGAAAAAAAAAAAATATAAAAATGTCTGTGATCCCAGAGAATACAAATAAATATATTTAAATATCTGTTTGCATGTATTTATGGTATTAATCTGGTGTAACAGTGAGTAAAGTATTTTTTATACTGTGTAAAATATCATTTACTTGCCACAAATTTAAACTAGATCAATATTTATGGTATTCCATCGATATTTCACTGAATTACTAACTGTGCAAAAAGTCTGCATATGCATATGATTTTAACTGATGTTAAAAAAAAAGACAGTACAAGTAAATAATTAAAACATGACAAAACTAAATTTATAAATGCACAGTAGAGATAAAATGTTCTTCTGAAGATTGAACCTAACGCATGGTCTTACAAATAAAAACTTACAGGTAGTGATGAGAAATTCTGCAGCCAACAATAACGTGAAGTACTGGTGGGTGTGTCAGCTGTGACTGAACTGATACCATCAGATTGTACTGTGAGCCAACAAGTCATGTTCGTGGGAGGCAGTGTATGGTGTATACATTTACTTCCTGGCCTAACATCTAGTGAATTAATTATTGGTTTACCATATGTATAATTGTGTATGTGCCAAGTTACATATCTAGCACACGAAAGATTAATATGCACACTAGCACTAGTAGCAGAAGACCTGGCCATGACAATGAAAACTAATGGCAAATTTTTTTTTAGCACAGCTATATATACCTGCCATAGACTGCAATATATGTCTAAATAATTCACTGAACCACTCTAAATGCAATCATCACATAAATAAACCAATAATGATGAACATGGCAGGTTGAACATATGTGAATAATAAAGAGTAATATAGCTGTTATTAGTACACAGTATGAACCATAAAGAAAACTTCATCAGATTTCACCTCTTAAGTGTAAATTGGCTTTTATTTAAACCTGACACTGCTTTCTTGCCTAAATGGCCTTAACTCAGACAACTGCATGCGTATTTGTAGAATATCCTGTTCAGGTTAATTAGTAAACTTGTCAACCTCCATGGCCTGTTGATTTGAAAGTAACCATATACTATTGTTAATTTTTCTTTAATTCAATTTTTTTAAGTCCCTCATGAGGCTTAAATATTTGCAATCTCACCATACAGTTACCTCCCCAGTGTAAATGCATTGTTTAATAAGGGTGTAAAATTTTAACAAAATGAAAAACAAGGGAGCATTGAAAATGTGGAAATTCTTATTGATTAGTGATAAGTTCAAAGATCTGATATTTCCTGGTATTTATATTTATTAGTTCTATGAACATCTGATGCCCCTTTAGTTTTTTTAATGATTTTAACATAGAACACTGATTACATATATGCAGCTTTGTTAGAGCTGTAGGGATAATTATCAAACTGTAGTATAATATATACAGCTGGTATACAAATTCAAGTTACATAAAACTAAGCAGCCCCCTTCCCTGTTACATACGAGTGTGACACCATTAGTTACTAACTGGCCCTTCCTTTCCCTTCTCCCCCTATTAATAATTCATGATATCATGGTACATCTTAGAGATACAATTTATATAACTTAATATATTGGATCTTAATGTTTTATAAATATTCATTAGCACTACTCACTATAAAATATGGCAATTTTGTACTTTGAAAAAAGGAAGCTGTTCAAAACAGAATACATGGAAATCACACTAAAAAAATATCTCTATCCACTTATATTTATTGTTCTCTAAACATATAGTCATGAAATCATAAGAGGATTTTTAATGTTATTTATTTTCCTGATATTTTCAAGCATAATAAATTTTGTTTTTCAGGCATCAATGACACTAGTGTTTGTTTAATATACATGTATGCCCAGCTCCTGTATCATGATACATAATGAATTGTACAAGAAGGCAGTTTTTCATTGGTGTGACCTGTCTATTCTGTGATAGTGAACAGCTACCAAACCCTCATGAATCAAGAGTTACCAGCATATAGCATATTCATTGAGGACCAACAGCTTTCCTTTCATACAAACATACACCCAAACAATAATAAACTTGTCTGGTGCAGCACTGTCAATGCTTGCTGAATTCAACAACAGCATTCAGCTCTAATGGCCCAGGGGCTGACAGGGTAGGCTTGGCTCTCACCAACAGCCAGGCACCTATTAATTAGTGGCATGATTGACAGCATGTGATTTAGTGCTGTTTGGAATGGTACTTGTAAGTATGGGTCAATAAGAAGTCACAACAGCTAAGCAACACTTCCACAGTATGTCATCACATCTGAAATATGGCGCCAGGATGCAATATTAAAATGTGGCAACTAATCCTGCAGTAGGTGACATTCCTCTTGGTGAATGGTCATCAATCCTGCAGTATTTGACCATTTTTCTAGGTGTATGGCTATCAATTCTGCAATATGTGACAATTTTTTGGTGTATGGGAATTAATATGGCCACAGAATCCAATAATATAATGTGGCAACAAATCCTGCAGTATGTGACATTCCTCTCAGTTTATGGCCATCAATCCTGCAGAATGTGACATTCCTCTTAGTTTATGGCCATTATTCCTGCAATATGTGACATTCTTCTTGGTGTATGGCTGTCAGTCCTGCAGTATATGACATTCCTCTTGGTGTATGGCCATCAAACCTGTTGTATGTGACATTCCTCTTGGTGTATGACCATCAGTCCTGTTGTATGTGACATTCCTCTTGGTGTAAGGCCATTATTCCTGCAGTATATGACATTCTTCTTGGTGTATGGCCATCAAACCTGTTGTAT
The DNA here is from genome assembly GCA_026874595.1 of Sipunculus nudus. Lineage (NCBI taxonomy): Eukaryota > Metazoa > Annelida > Sipuncula > Golfingiida > Sipunculidae > Sipunculus > Sipunculus nudus. The sequence goes on from CM049312.1 coordinate 54,785,734, forward strand.
GTGACATTCCTCTTGGTGTATGACCATCAATCCTGTTGTATGTGACATTCCTCTTGGTGTAGGGCCATTATTCCTGCAGGATATGACATTCTTCTTGGTGTATGGCCATCAAACCTGTTGTATGTGACATTCCTCTTGGTGTATGGCCATCAAACCTGTTGTATGTGACATTCCTCTTGGTGTATGGCCATCAAACCTGTTGTATGTGACATTCCTCTTGGTGTATGGCGATTATTCCTGCAGTATATGACATTCTTCTTGGTGTATGGCCATCAATCTAGCAGAATGTGACATTCCTCTTGGTGTATGGCCATCAATCCTGTAGTTGTTGTGATTCTTAAGGCGGGAAAGCACACAGAATGACGTATTACTCTACATGATAACACTCCAACAATATATATCACCTGGCTTCACAGCCTTGTGAGGAAGCATTCCTGAAGCATACTGCTGGGTCAGGAAGCATTCATGTCTAGGTGAGGGCATTACTCCTAAGGGGCCTGAAGTATCCTATGGATTTTGCTGATAAAAGCATAAACATTTGTATAAATAAATTTAGTATTTTAAATGACCAGTATGAAGATATTTTAAAACAAACATGATGAAACTGCATTCATATATATGTCGAGGGAAGAATGAGAATCTGGGAAGATCTGGAATTCTCCCGGGAAAAATGAGACTGATTTTTCCCTGGAAAAATGAGAATTCTCATTTCATACTATGATTTGATTCTCATTTTTCCCTGGAAAACTGAGAATTCTGATTTTTCCTGGGAAAAACCAGAATTCTTATTTTTCCCAGCCTGCTTTAATTTGTTAAATGTTATCCTTTTAATAGTTAAGGTGGGTTATGTTTGCATATTATTTTACTACGGTATTTTAACCAAACTTTAATGTTATTAACTGACCATTGCTAAAAGAACAGTAACATTTTTTGTAATGAAAAAAGTAGAAAACACATTTCTGTTAAAATCAGTTTTATTCACACATGATAGTACTAAACCCATCACATACATGTAAGTTGAAAACAAGCACACCTGATATTTATTACATATTAGTTTTTAGCACACATGATTCAATTATAAAGATTTCTAGATGTGAATATTTTTAATCTACAATTCAGTGAATATAAACATCTATGTTAGATTGACAAGAATTCTCATTTTTCCCAGGTTTGAAACCGAATTCCAATCCCTCCCGGGAAAAATGAGAATTCTCAATTTTCCCGGGAGAGACTGTAATTCTCATATGTCCCAAAAAGAATGAGAATTCTCATTCTTCGTGGGAAGAATGGGAATCCTATCATTCCATCTCTGGATTCTCATTTTTCCTGGGAAAAATCAGAATTTTAATTTTTCCTGGGAGGATTCCAGATCTTCCCAGATTCTCATTCTTCCTTTGACATATAGATAGAATGCATTAGCATTTACATGACCGAAGTGCCCACTGCCCCATCTAGTCTATGTCTAAGGAAATTTCCACATACAATATAAAAAAGAAGCGAGTAACATCTAAAGTTAACTAAAATTTGACAAAGGCCAAGATGATAGTAAAAGCTCTGAGATGTATAATGTCAAGACTTCATAGACCTCAAAGACAGAATGATAATGATAAGCTGATCTACTGGTAGTTTCAGACCTGAACTTGGTCAAATTGACCTTACTTCATAAAATGGTGTTAACATGCTGTAGTGTAGTACTAAAATATAAGAACAACTGGCCTCGATGCCTAAGATATGACCGAGTTAAGATTTCATTGAAATAATGGCAAACAGCTGGCTGATAAATGTTGCAAATAAAGGTCAAATTCAACAAAAAATTTAGCATTTGGGAGAGCCATGAACAAAATCCAGTTAAAACTCTAGTATAAAGAATCATCTTTCAAAATGTCCTGACAAATTAAATTTAATGCAATTCACATTTATTTGTTGATGTAAAAGTATAAAGAATCTTTTTTTTCAGAATGTAATGACAAATTAAATTTAATGCAATTCACATTTATTTGTTGATGTAAATATTTCTTATGCTAATATCATAATATCATGAAGTATATCAAATATGATTGAATTAAGTGATGCATCACAATATTTATGTTGAGGCATATCACCCATCTCTAATTCCCCTACCCATTTGTCTCTGGACCTATATGTCTACACAGTTAGTACTGGATGATACCTATTAACCCACTTGTCCATTTGATCAATTCTGACCACAGGGGAATTCAATATTACTCAATTATAAACCTATTGCCTCCAGGTTATTGTCTGTGTATGGCCATTAGAACAAATTCAGTTTGTCCTGAGCTGATTGGTAATAATATATCTTGGGACACAGCATCGGACCAAAATGCAAGCAGGACTCAGGGTGGTCTGTAATTTATATAATAATGTTTCAACATATAAAGACACAGAGTACTGAAATGGTGAATTCCAACTGTATACAAGTAGTTCAGAAAACTGTTATATTTCAGCTGCTGTTAATTAGAGCAAACTAGTTACAGAGAAGTGCTACATTTCAGCTCTTGGTCACCCTGTTGATCTGACAGGAACAGCAATGCTCACCAGTACAACAGAATCCAGAGTTAGTGTGCCATCAAGAAAAGATGTGCATGCCTGTGATTCTCTCTTTTTTTTTTTTTTGTTTCTTTAGTGTTGACCTTGAGATTGTGAAATTTATTTTGCTAATGACAAAAGCAAACTGCATCTCAAGTCATGACGAGAGGTTTTACTTAGGATGGCTGCTGTTAGCCTATGAAAGGCAGGGGGAGGGGGGTAGATGTTGTGTGGCCCACTTTCCTCATTCCGTAAAACAATGTCTGCACATTGGGAGGGGTGACAGGGCACTGACCCTCTCTGCTTGGTATTGGTGGCATTATGAAACCTAAACAGTTACACCTGTTTAGTTAACAAATTACCTAGTTGAGCTGAATGAGAAGGGTCTCTGTACCCTGCCCCCCAATCACACTCTGGGGACTCGCTAATCTTAAGTCAGTCTAAGGACCTCATTTTTTTTTTCAGTCTAAGCAAAGGAAAAAGAGCCCTCTTCCACATACCACACAGTTGAACCAAGACACCAATGAAGCACCTGACAGGTATTCTGCTCTAAAGAACCTAAATGTGCAGGCTTAGATGTGTGTAGCCCAGTACTGTTACAAAATGGAACTTGTGTGCAAAAGAACCTTGTGAAAGGCATCAAAATTCAGCTGAAGCTATGCCAACTTACAGCTGTAAAATATCACATAAAACAGTGGTAGACAGACACAATGCAGCCCTGATTATCAGACTAAAAGGGCCTTTATAACTGCCTGTACCTGGTGCAGATCCTAAGTGGTCTAGCATATGTCTGGAATCTAAAGCCATACAAACCTAAAACAAACACTATTAAATCCAAACATCTGACACTAAAGTCGGTACTCAACAGTGCAACCATGCAAAGCAATGGTAGGATGTCAGTCCAAATCCAGTGAAAGCCAGACAGACATCATCAACATAAATAACTAGAATACGGGTAGTTGACAAGCAACTATGTGTTTCTGCCAAATCACAGAGACATGAGTAAAGTAAGGCATTCAATGTTCCTGACATGACATGACTCCAAATATGTGGCATCAGTCACTGATGCCAATTAAACTCCTCATATATATGTGCAATTGTCACCAAAAACAAATCTATACAGAAGGATACACCAGGCAAAATAATGTCACAATTTCAGGCCGCCACTACTGAGAAAAAGTGCATTAATGAATCCCATAAAACTGGAACAGCAGGTGGCACCACCTGTCTTTGTTAGGCACAACTACATAGGTGAGCGAATAACTATGCCAGGTTTTGGAAAGATTGGCCAAAGGGTCTCAGTTGAGTTCTGTGGAAACAAATGTGGAGATGAAACCCAGTCAAAAACATAGTTTCCATATCCAAAAACATAGTAACTTTGTTTTGGCGGATTCAATTAGGATCAGAGCAATTCTTTGATCCTGGGAGTTGTAACCTGAATACTGACAAGTGAAAATATTTTAGTACAGATCTGATTTGTAAAGCAAATTTACATGGAAATAAAGATGGTTGATATAATAATCAAATAGTAATTGATCATTAGTATTTTATATTTTACTTGTCAAGTATGATTACACAACCAATCCCTGACATGATTAATTGTAGGGTTGGGCAATATCCAAAAGCTTACTGCAATATATAGTAATATTCTCATTTCATTCAATCATTGTTCATATTTGGTTCTGGTTCATATTATATAAAATATATACATCACATGTTATTATCATGTATAACTGAGTAACAACATGAAGTGCATACACATCTACAAAAATTAGACAGCAAACAATGACAGTGTCTGTCCAAGGAAAAATAATTTTACAGACAGCAACACCAAAACCCTCACAATCAGAGACATACACACCACATAACTGTCGTTCCTCAGCAGTGATATGTATTGCCTCCCCCAGGAGGGTATGCATTCATCCTGGTTTGTGTGTGTTTGTTTGTGTTTAGGTGTGTTTGTGTGTGTGTGCACAACATAACTCACACATGAAATCTTTCATAAACAGAATCTCTGAACTTTTCAGGGCATTTCAGGAATGAGCCAGTGAAGAATCAATTAGATTTTGGTATGGATCCGGCACATGATCAGAAATCAGAAACACCATTAAGGAATATTCACAAATGTAGTCGCTCACACATGAATGACCCAGGGATATGGGCCAAATAAGTGAATGCAAACACAGTTTTTGGAGCATCCAACAAGAGGGACTCCCCAATAGCAGGGGGTTGCATTCCTTAGAATGCAGATTTCTAGTTTATATATGTGACATTATTTCGAACTTCCTTCAGTTATAGACACTTGGATAGAAATTATGACAAATTTCAGGGCTTCCCTTTCTATCTGAGTGTGATATGTTTGGTATTTATACGTCATTACCTATTCTTGAGATGGAACTTCAATAACGTGGTCTACAGCCTACTTTTCTAGACAGTACCAGCTAGCATGTGTACTCATTAATGAGTAAACTTTACTGTTTTAATACCTAAAACAAGTGTGAATTATTTGGAAAAAGTTATATTACATTTGGTGGCAGTGTGCTGCTTCAGGAGGTATACACATTAGAGTATAACAAGCACCAACACCCTCAGACCCACATTCATATATTGTTTCCAAATGAGTTTCTATTCCTGATTTTGATCAAGGGCAGTTTAGGCCATGCACAAAAAAAAGTTATACTACAGATTCACCATTTTTTGTTGATTTTGTATAGAATAACTTTTGTGTTGATTATTATGCACCATTTCAAGTATTAAAGGGAATTTTTTGTACTTTTCTTGGCAAGCTTGTAAAATTAAATAATCTGTAAATTAAAAATACATTTATAAATTTACTTGCTGGCACCATATTATTTTGTTCTGAAAAAACATAGAACAAATACTTTCATGTGGCCTAATCCCAGGACCTTCCCTCAGACAGCTCTAGTAATATGGTACACAATTGACTGAATAATGCCAAAACTGCTGATAACCACAGACTTGGCAAATAAGAATAGGTAAACAACACTGTTGGGGTTATTGCAATTCAAGGTGCAATGCATGCTGTATCTATAAATAAGCTTTAATTACTGAGAACTGGTTTTGTTAAGATGGCTGCACAGACAAATTTCAGCCTTTGGGTGTACTTACACAAACAGGAGTATTCTTATTAGTAATGCTCTGTAGACGCTTCATTCAGTCAACAGTCACTTAAGAAATCTAGTGAGCTTTCAACGCTGTGTGAACAAACACAGCACTCACAGATATGTTAGCAAGTCAGTCTGTGGGTTCAGACCTCCTGCTCTCAGCTTCAATTCTTTATCTTTACAAAGAATACAGGCACCCTTTACGAGGTTTAATAGTAGGTTCTTTAACTACACATAGACGTCTGTTCATGCTTTAATTAAACCTGTGCTCGGAGGTGTTATGTTTTTACCACCGTTCAGCAATTAGCGTGCCTATTAACAACTGAAAATATAAAAAAAAGACTCACTTTTTTAGAGCCTTAGAACAACATCCAAGGAATATCTGTTATATTCTGGAAGTAATCAGAATCCAATGATCATTATTGTCAATTCAATGTTAAGGATGTAATTATATACGCTCCTTTATTTACTATATTGCATATAATAAATCTAGACCCTGCAAGAGTCTTAGCATTTATATTTGAACACACTGTACAAAATATGCCGTAAAAAAGTAATAAATATATTAAGTAAAATAAAGAGCCAAAGACAAAGAATATAATTTTAAAATTAAACATGTCTTTTGTACCTTTCGAAAAACATGAAAATTAACAAATCTAAAAAAATATTAGCCATAAGTGTTATAAAACGTTAAAATGAAGAGTTCTAAGCAAGGCTAAACTGTCTGTATGTGGGTGGAGGCGGTGTACAGTTGTTCTGTATGGAGTGGGCATGGCTGCTCTTTCTTCACTCCTTGGACTCTGGTGTGTGGTGTTCTGGAGCTGACCTGGGAGAGTGTCTTGGACCTTTTTGCGCTTGGCTTGGTGTGGCAATCTCTACAATCTTCATACACGTCGTTTCTATTCTTCTCCTTATAAAAATGTTGGAAGCCAAATTACTAGAATCAAACTCCACTCTCCACTTTTTTTTCGTTGGTGAGGGAGCTGGTGCTATACATGATCGACCCGAGCCTCAACTCAATTTTTCTGTTGCTGCTGCATGAGTGTTAAAGTGCTGACACTGTTAAATAATCGTATTTAAAGACACTCTGTTATTATACAATAAGATATTTCTTGTCTTGATGTTGCACATTAGTCCAAGTGGCTTTACTATAGTGCTGGCCAGCCAAGCCAGCTGTTGCTTATTCCTAGCAAGTCCTGATGAATTTAAAGCACATTCACACTGACTGCTGGATGCTCACTAAATGCTGATTACCTGACCACCTGGAACCTGGCTGCCCCCTAATCAAACTCTGATGGAGAATTCAGCTGATGATCATATCAAGACAACCATGTTCCTGGGAGCAGATCAGGAAAACTGGGTTCAACTTAAGGAACACAAGACAAGGGAACACTGGTCTACAGGAATACTGGTCTATTGAAAAACTGGTCTTTAGATCACTGAATTCAGAGGTAAAGTGAACACAAGTCAATGAAAAACATGTATTTAGAGCACTGGTTTTCTAATATTTTAAGGGAAAACTTGTATTTGGATCACTGGTCTAGAGGACTTCCGTATTATTGCTAGCCACCTGCATATAAACCCGAAATCCTCATTCAATAGACAGCGCCACCAAAAAGTCACTGACCAATCCTTAAAGAAATAATAATAATTATTATGAAGTCTGCAGTAAAGTGCAGACTAACTGGTCCATTCCTGTTAGAGACAGAGAAACTAAAATACTTGTTACAGAGTGAGGCAGTGTGTGCTTAATATCCCCAAATGACTGGTGAATGCTGATATTGTTAATTTACAGGGACACATTAGTCAACTTCAACTGTTTGCAGCATGTAATGACATCATCATGATCAAACAAACCCTTACAATTACTGCTACAGTCATGCTGCGGCCTCCCAGCATACCACAGCGGTAAAGCAGCAGCCCTGTAAACATACTTGATTAACATACCTTGCAGTTTCCACACTTAACTATCAAGAACCTTGTACATGTAAGCATCCCCTTTACTCTGCCTCACACCTACCCTCCCTGTACTGCCAGGTCATGCTCAGGAGCTTCCCCTCTGGCTAAACAACCTGCCAGGTGTTGGGATTACATGGTTTTCAATATGCCCCTACTGCCCATTTATTTACCTGGGCCAGTCAATCCTGAATACAATGCATCATTTGCAACAATACTAAATCCCTTGTTGTGTTGGAAAACAAGTGATTTGTGACTTTGTTGTAAATACATTTAAATATCTGATACATTTAAACAAAGAATGAAAAATATTTTAAATTTTAAATCAAGTTAGCACAACCACATCCTAAACATGCTAAGTGAATCATAAGACACCTGTAATATTAATTAGAATAAATCTAAAAAACCAGTTAGGAGATACTGCATGTGATATTTAATGAAACTTGGACAGAGTGGTCCATAACATACTCTTCAGCATACAAGTGTACTCATTACATACACAAGAATTTGCCATTAATTAAACTTGATTTGGTTGCTAGTCTCACACAATGTGCTACGTACAAATGTTTAACTGCAAATTAAAGACTTTGTGAAAAAAAGAGCAAATTTACTGAGAATAAACAAATCTATTCAAGTGCGAAGAGTCATGAGACACAAAAAGCACTGAGATCATGATTTTGGGATTTATATGTTTTTGGATATTATGTTGTACATGTATATGAAAGGTTATGGATGGACAGAGAAAAGTTCTGACAGACTAAGGTGACCACTATATTCCCAACCTGTGATGTGGTGGTCACAGATAATCCCTAAGGGTATGGTAAAATCCTGATCAACACATTCAGGTTTATTCATGCATGACTTAAGAATATACCTGGCTGGAAAGCTCTGCAATGACAAATGTTATATATATTGTGACAGACTGTAAACGACTTCAGTTAGAAATATCAAGCAGCAACTACAACTGTCAATTGCTACTGCCAGCCACTGTCAGACATAAACATATATATGAACTGAATGCTGAAACACCAAACCAATAAACACTGATCTTGTAAGGGACAAAACATCAATATTCACAACAAAAAACCTCCTATCCACCCACTATCTGTTTTAATAAAATCCCCAAAAAATAATTTGACATTTCAAGTTTATTTTGTGATATTTTGATTAAATACCTGTTTTATCAATTTCTCTTTCTCTGCTCAAGGTTCCTGGTGTGACAGTGAATAATTAATTGTCTCTTTGACAAAACCACAAGAAAAAAACGTACACTTGTAATTTTATTTCTGCATATTTACAAAACCAATTTCCTGTCAACAGAGCACACACAATCACAAACCTGACAAACATTCTGTGGGCGATATTTTATTTTTCCCTTTTTTTGTATGTTTCGATAAAATTTCATATGATCAGAGAAAAGCATGAAAATATCAGATTATTTTTGGTAAATAGGTAAAAGCACTACATTATAAAGGATATCTTATTAAAATTGTATTATTTTATCTTCTTGATAGATGAAAATCATGATAAAATTGTTAGATAATTGGGGTTAAAATTGATGTGGGCGGTGCCTGAAAACCATACCTTCCATTTTTTCCCTAACATTTTGTGTGTGGTATGCAACTAGTTTCACTGTTAATTTTTTTTATAAATTTATAACTTATCAGAGGAGTGTCTCACTGTATCAATATTAATGTATACCTTGTATTTATTTTTATGGAAATCAATCAACAAGAGATAGTCAACAAAGATCATATCCATTCCCTTGTTGTAAGATCAGAATGCGTTTTACTGGCAATTAAGCTATGCTTTGTTTGATCTATTTAGCACTGTTAAAATTTGGTTTGGGTCTACTTCAGTTCGATAAAAACCACATGTCCAGTATTAAATACATACTTGTAATAAATAAAATAATATATGCTAGCTTTCCCATCTTAGAATTAAAAATGAAGAAAGCATAAAAAAATTTTTAAAACCTGTAGATTCTAAATTACTCAAGGGTTTCATTTTTTTCAGAAATTCATGAGTAACCAATATCAATAAATTTTAGCAACCAATAAACTATTTGATCAAAACAAATTAAAATGCTGAATTAATAGAGTAAATCTGAATTCCCCTTTTTTAGCTATGAATAGAATATCAGACACACAAATGTATGACACTCCCATACCCTGGTCTCCATAGAAGGCATTATTTAATTTTTCTGATATTCTCTCAGGTCTCTCAGTGAATCATAGCTAACCACCACCCAATTTAAATGTTGTAGTCTGTGTTTACAATTTAAATCTTTTACTATCACATGTTTGTCTAAACTCTGAACATGTGTGACTCACAGATTTCATATTTTATTAACCCTGATAGTAATACTGAGTGAACTGACATTTCTGTGTATATGTGTTACATCCCTAATGTTTCTTATATATCTCCTAGTACCCCACCAGTTCTAATAGCTGGCCAGTACTGCATGTAGTAGTTGTAATTATCATTTCATCATCATATTCTTTATCCTATTATGCCTTTGAGCATATGTACTATTAGTCAACCACAAAATTATATCAATCTGCCATTTTATTTTTCTTTGTAATATTCATCTTTTCCAAAATAAAAATAATGCTATTTTACAATTCTACAAATGTTTTGGATGCAGACCTACAATTTTCTTTATAAGAACCATAAATAGATCTATAAATATATACAATAACTATTAGTTGATCCATTAAACCAAGAAATTCAGTTACTTCAGTTGCTTTTCTGTTCATGAGGGTTTTAAATTCACGATATTCATGAAAGGGGAATTTTCGTGAAAAAAAACCTTTGTGAATAATAGGGACCCATACTGGAAGGCAAGTTGAAAGGTTAAAAATTGATATTTATTAAAAATAATGACAATTTTTTTTGTTCAAAGATTTTAATTTAATGATTCAAAATGATATGCCATTATTGAATTTTAAATCCGCAAATATGTAGCCAACCACAGCATTCACTTGATCTGCAGTTTACTTGTTAAAGCTAATTCAGTTTGACAATAAGATGCACTCTGTGTATCTATGTAACCATAAAAACAACACATGTATGTCAGTATACAGTGTACTGCTTGTGCCTTACTTCCACCTTGTGTAAATACATAACACTTGCCATCAACATGATCACTCGTCAAAATATGAGCACCAACTGTTACCAGCTAGGTTTTCTGTTCCTGAACATTCTTACTGGAAATACCTGGGGTCAAACAGTGCAGCCATGGTAACACACATTCATAAGTAAAACACTATGAGCAGGTTACACCAAGTAAAACAAGAATATGGGTAGTCGACAAGCAACTGTGTATCCGCCAAAATCAGAGTAGGACTGGTGAAGAGAGGCATGGATTGAGTGGCAAGTAGTGTGTTGCATATTAGCATGGATGTCTGCAGCCGAAATGTGTACGTAGGTTGTGCAACCTACCACAAAATCGAGAAAGCTGTCCAAGTTGTATACATATGCAAAATTTAAGGCAGATAAGTCAAACCAATACTGTGATATGAGTGATTTTAGCCCACGGCAGACAAACAGACAGACGCTGTGCAAAAATGGTTGCAGGTGGCCCCTCAAGTTTTGTGTATGATAAAGAGCTATCTGAGATCTATACACATGCAAAATTTTGGCCAAATTGGTCAAATGGTTCCAAAGATATAAGCATGGATGTCTGCAGCTAAAACGTGAATGTAGGTGGCGCCACCTGTCTTAAAGTCAAGAAAGCTATCCAGAATGTATACGCATGCCGAATTTCAGGTGAATTAGTCAAATTACTGCAGAGATATGAGTGATTTTAACACAAAGCAGACGAACAAATGGACACTGTGCAAACATGGTTACCGGTGGTGCCACCATTTTTGTGTATGTTATAAAGCTATCCAAGGGGTACATTTGTACAAAATTTTTTCCCTGATCGGTCAAACAGTTCCCGAGATGTGTGGGTTTATGTGTGGAAACAGACGCACAAATGGATGCTGGGCAGGGAAGGATAGGTCAGAGGTCAATGCGAATTGGTTAGGCACCAGTTCACATGTGACCCATTAATCGGTGTAAGTTTCCGAAAAATCTGTCCAGTAGTCTCAGAGGAGTTCTCCGGAAACGAACGCGGCGGAAACAATTATATACACTGTACATATTATTTTTTTTTATTTTGTGACATTATTTAATATGACACCTATTTAAGGAAAATATAATTTCAGGATTGAGTTTTATTTAATTTGTATGTATGAAAAATATAAGACTTAGTTCACTACATGTGTCTTTCCCCGAGTCATCTTTTGATTTGTATACTCACTTAACCAGAGCAAATACCTTGGCTGGCTCTAAATATAACAAATTATGTATCTTGAAAAAATTTATCACAAGAAAATATTCCTATTTTTACTTAAAGAAATTCTAGCAGGGTTAAGTAACACTTAATTAACAAAATAAAAAAAAAATCAGTAAATTTTGAATGGGTTAATTTCTAGGATCCTTTGATTTTAACAATTATTCTTGGCCAGATTTATTTTCAAAATCATCTAACCAATAGCAGTAATTCAGGATTTTATAAGTGATTTTTCTTTTTAGAAAATTGCAATTATTTCTGCAAAGGGTTATTCCAACAATTCTTCAATGTATTACATTTATATTTATTGATTTTATTTATAGAATTCTTAAATCAATACCAGTACACATGGATTGATGTATTTTAAGAACCTTTCTATCAATAATACTAATTCTTGGATGGGTTTAATCCTAGAATTCTCCAATCGATAATTGTAAAGGTAAAAGTGGATGTTGTTAGTCTGATATCTCTGATGATTTCAGTCTCTATTGACTTTACACTTGACTTTGGACCTGTAAATTCTTGTAACTTTCCTCAACTCCCCCCCTCCCCTTGGGGCACAAATAACCCCTGCAGCCAAAGTAGGCATAGCACTAGAAGTTTATTCACTCTTCATTTGTCTGCCACCCATGACCAGTAGGTATCATCCACTCACCTGTGTAGAGAGCATATCCTTGAGGTAAAGACAGTGGCTAGGGGTTTTGGCACAGAGAGCAGATAGAGCGGGATGTGCAGCTTTCAGTCACAAGTCAGGAACCCTGAGTAATAATTACGCCTCGATGCACCACACTGTAGGCACAGTGTATTTTCTGACTGGTCTTGCCTTTGTAACAAATTCATGTGTAATAAATTAAAACTGTAACTGAAATAATTTTTTTGCAGCACTCAATCCATACTCCACTAAATGAAAGACTGGTCCTGGGGTCATAAATTTATTTAATTTAATATGTCCTCACATAAGTAAACTTAACAGCTATGTACAATGTCTCAGGATTATCTAGGTACAAACCCATTAGGGGGGATTTTCATGAGTATTTATTACCTTTGGTAAGCTAATAAAAATAAATTTATGGGGCACCCGCAACATGTGGTTCCTCAGCTACTGTGGTTGGCTTCACATTCAAGCGGTTAAAGTATGGTCATTACCAGTTTTAGAGTGTTTTTCAAGGGTTTCGTTTTCATTATATAACCACACAGCAACCTCCAAGGAGTATACCTGTTATTACATAAATTATCTAATATGCTCCCAAACACTAAATATTTGGTGGGTTTAGGATCCAAGGGAACATAAATTGAGTGAAAATCCTGGTTCATTATTGGTAGAAAATATAAAAGATCTGATTTTCTCTATTATAATTACATTGTCAGACTTAATTGATTGATTGATTTAATTTAGGTAGTCAGATACATGCATACAAAAGAACTTTCATCATAAAATACAGTATTTTGACATAACCAAGGATAACACTAAAAAATTAATAAGTATAAACTTATTTCCATAATGGTCCTTATGATCAAGATTTATACAAGAGAAAACGGGCATGCAAGGAATAACTAATATATAAATTCATTTATATGTAGTAATTTACGATCAATAGTAATAAAAATAGATAATTAAGGACTACAAACCTTTTAAATATTGCTACATTTTTAAAAATAGTGTGTGTATAGGATTGACCAAGCATATTTAAAAATACAAAACAACACTGAATACATAAATGACTAAGTTATGACAAGGCATAGTATCCATCATAAAGAAAAGAGAGAGAGAGAGGAAAAAAATCATCAATTAAAATAATTATTAATAAAAGTATAGTTTACTGAAAATGTCTAGTGACCAATGTGGCATATCCCTTAAGGATAAACCAAAAGATTTTGACTTTCAGCCTAATAGTATACATAACACAGATGATAAACAACAAACTTCTCACCTTTGTGGACAGGGCATCCATGTAACGACAAAGCCATTAACTTTTTCGATAATGTTGTGAATATCACAAATGTGAAGTCCTCATGGACAAAAAGCCAACCACCGTATCATAAATGTAATATGAAGCTTTGTTCTAAGCTTATTCACCATGCGTAGTTGCATGTCAAGAAATTCCATTTCATACATGGATGTGGTGCTAATACTTGGTCCAGAACTTGAGAAGATGGTCAATACCAATATTACCCCACCTGGCCTTTAATGGCTTAACAAAGAAATGTAGCCATAGGGCTAAATATCAGTAAAGATAATAATATCAATTATTGACCAAGGTTTAACTATAAATCTCAATATAAGGCCAAAAAAAATAAAAGGTATGGTTCTCAGGCACCGCCCGCGTCAATTTTTACCCCCCACATCAACAATTTTTATTTTGATTTTTATCTTTCAAGAAGATGAATATTACAATTTATGTAGTGCTTTTCCCTGTTTTGCAAAAAAAAAATGTTATTTTCATACTTTTCCCTGATCATATGACATTTTTATGGAGACACTCAAAAAAAGGTCAAAAATAAAATACCGCCCGCCCGCACTGATTTCTGAAAAAAAGTGCCTGAGAACCATACCTTATTTTTTTTTTTGCCTAATTAGGGCAAAATACTGAGAACAAAAATTTGAACATCAATTTATTGGCAGGAAAACTTTGGACAAGTATTAAGGGTGTATTTTTTTCAATAAATAAATTGCTCTGCTGGTAAACAATAACAAAAGTACTACTTTGTTGGAATGAAAGCAACAGGAACACTGGATGTCTCTACAACACCTGATGTCCTTTGATTAACTGTAAATTTTGAATTGTTCATAGGGGTTTCAATTTTGAGGTGAATTTTTCCCATGAAATCAAAGCCCCATGAACATTTGGTTTATTATAGACATTTTAAAAAGTCATTGCTCTGCAATGTGTTTAAACATTGTGTGGGCCTAAATTTCTGTCCAGGTCAGGGATGACCTGTTGATAAATTTGAATAATACGTGTAGAAAATTATGTATAACCTATTTATTTTTTAAAATACTAAATAAATCTTATTTTTTCAAAAACAAAGTATTCAGTTCTACCCAGGGTTGAGTAAAAAGTTAACTTTTTCAGCAGTGATTGACTTATACAAGTGTTTCTATTAAAGTAGGTCTGCACTTACACTGTTCTGATATACTTATGCTTTGAGGAACTATTCAAGAATGAACATTTAATCCATGAATTTTTTAACCTAAAGGATACCATTTTTATGTCAAAACCACAAAATTTTAGACCCATGGAGTTTTCTCCATGTATTTTGTTATACCCTGGGATTCTTTGCTGTAATATTTTCCATGGGATAAACTGTGAGAATAATAAGGATAAAAACATGGTGTTCCAGTTTTAAGAAGAATGAATTCTTATCTGAGTTACTGATAAATCATAATACACCAATTTTTTCTTTGACGTTTGATATGATAAATTTTAACAAAGTAACACTGTTGCTCAACTGTCCCAGGGCATGAAGACATACTTATCAGATCAGAAATTCATTCCAGAAGTAGCATAAATTAAAGCTTAACCTCGAGAGACAGGGCATTCTCCATCACATTTTCACTTTCTATTTACTTACAATTTTCACATTAATTCAGTAGCCTACTGGCAAAAAATAATTCTCTGTAATAATCAGTCCCTGTGATGGCAGTTAACCCCCATCAAGTTGGGTGTTTCTATTGTGGATGAGTAAATTTTATTTGCCAGGAATTATGTCATTATAAGCAAATTAGTAAAAAAAAAAGATTAGAAAAAAAAGAGCTGAATCAGCATAATAAGCAAATAATTAATGTATGGTAAAGACCTGTTTTTACCCTTAATTTAGTAACAGTACATTGCTGGAGTAATTTTGTTATCAGATCGATGACTCTGAATCTGACAGAGCCCAGCTCAGCAGAGTAGGCTGCTTATCAGTATGCATAAACATCCGACCCGCGTCTAATGAGTTACAGGAGAACAGGTAACCACATAACACAGGCTGGACACTGTAAATACCACGGACCAGGACACAATCAATAGAACCCAACACTGCCACCTCCGAAAAAAGAGCTCAAACCCAACAGCTACTTATTCACGCAGCCCCCATATGGGAGTCCAACCAGTGTCAAATCTAACAGCCGCTGTGAACTAAGGCTGGTGCTACAGTATTCTGTCATGCTGATGGCATTGATTTTTACCTGTGGAGTTCGGCTGTGAACCAATCTGAGCCAACACTTATACATTCCTATAGATTTCCACACCAGAAAGTCAATTTCACACCTGTACCTAACTGTCCCTGCAGTGCTCATTACCTGGACCTGTAAAACCTGCGCTGGACAATGACAGAACTGCTTCAGCATCAAAACAAACAACAGCCATGTCATAGTATAGGCATCCCTACCTTAGGAAGTATACAGGACCTCAGACTGTCTCTCAGTGCTGTCTGGCTGTTATGTACATGCTGAACAGTACGTGAAATCAATAAAATCATGTTGGGGCCATGTCCTTGGATTGAAGCAGACAAATTCAGCCCACCAGCCCACTATGTTCCTCAGTGCTGGACAGTTCTCACAGTCTGCTGTCAAGATGCCTGGTGAACATCCACACAGGCTGCTGCTAATGCTGCTTCACTTGCAAGGATGGATGTAACCGTGGAAACAGCCTGTCTTCAGCATCAATGCTGTAGCAGTGATAAGCCTGGCATGATGCAGGCTATATCATGACACCTGATGGTATATAAGTGGGATGTGCATACAGGCATCAGTCAATAGATAACCACCATATATCCTGTGTGCCAACAGCTCCTGGCCATAGACACAATGATAATGAGACCAAATACATTCAAAGAATGCCTGGCTGATTAGCAAATGCGTGGGCGTTGGCAACTGGTGTCTAGTGACCTCTACTGGACATTGGTAACACTATCTCTTGAGCTTTGTATCTTCACACTAAACCTATTCAATTCATCACAAATATTCACCATCTCATCTCATCCTGTGATACGACAAATATTACATATATTACATATATTTTACTTTTTCTGGAACCTTGATATAATTTTTTTTTTACATATGGAACATGTCTTAGGTGTCTAAAATGACACCACATTTTGTATTGCTTTTATGATCATCAAAACTAAAGAAATCATCTACAACATAAAATCAACATATTATGTCCAAACTTTGTTCTAAACTATTATTTAATAAATAACTGACAACAGGAAGACAGAATGATCAAAATATGACATGTATGAGTTTTTTCATATGTATGGACTCTACAAAAAATGCTGGAGTTTAATTTGGGCCTATCTTTCACTTTATTTGGATTAAAAAATTAACACGTTTTAGGATATATTGTAGAAGTAGTCAAAAATACGTAAATTAATACTGAGTCAGCAAAACATTTTGCAGCTTCCTGCCAGTCTGACTATTAATGCTGTTGTGACACTGAGCGGTAGACTTCAGAGAACTGGGTAACTGCTGGTAAAACAACAAACCTAACAGCAGGAATAATAACAAAAGTGATATCGTTGTTTTTTATGGGAGACCACTGTGGCCTACACATAAATGAACTGATTAGTTCTGTAACCTAATACATGCCCATCAGACGTTTGGGGCTTCACCCATGAGCCCATCTGTAGATACCCAGCATTTCCCAGCCTCCCACTGGTAAACGTATTGAGTAACCCATGGATCAGCAGAAAACTATTGTATTTATATTTAGAAGTCTACAGCCTGTGTGCTTTGATTGAAGGTCACTATCATTGGTGAAATAAACTGTAGCCCAAACAAACTTTGTAGAGTAACACAAGGATGAGGCGTACATATATATAGATTCTTTCTATTTTATGCAAATTGCTTGCTGGACTCAATATGGGCCATAACCATTGAAATCCATAAACATCCATATGCCAAAATGTTAAATTTAATTAATATATAGTAAGACAAAATTTTTTCAGTAATATAAGCAGCATGATCAATCTTACCAAAGGTAAATGATCAAAATCTGATCAATATCTTTAGTAAATAGTGGTATCCTTACATGTAGATATTAATTTTTTTATATTTTTGTTGTTGTAAATGTAAGTAACCAGCTCCATATTCTAATGACTGCGTAACTTAGTACTACATGTATATGTCAAGGCCCAGATTGGAATCTGGCCCATTTTAAAACTGGGCCAGCCCAGATCAAAATTTTGATTTGGACCGGCCCAGATCAAAATTCTAATCTGGGCCAGACCAGTTTTAAACTGGGCCAGCCCAGATTAAAATTTTGATCTGGGCCAGCCCAGATTAAAATTCTGTGGTGAAGACTTCAGGATTTAAATCTGGTCTGGACTGATTTTAAACTGGGCCAGCCGAGATTAGAATTTTGATCTGGGCCAGTCAGGTTAACAATCCTGTGGTGGACTGATTTTAAACTGGACCAGCCCAGATCAGAATCCTAATCTACTCCTAGTCTGGCTTCAATTACACTATATTTACCTAGCTGGCCTTTAATCAATTCAAAGAATTTGTAAAACATTGTAAGTCAATAATGATTAATATTTTATAAATTTATTTCGTATTCTAAGAAAATATCATTGGCTGGACTCCTGTCATATTTATTTTGTAAATTTTCCTTATATGTGAAATGTCTAAAATATAATCATAAAATAATCATGTTCAACATTGGTATTTTACAGCTAAAAACTACAAATATAGCTTGCAGAACATGTGCATTAATTCAACAAACTAAAACAATATTTAATCAGTAATTATTAATATATATGTTACACAATGTTACGCTTGTGATCCAAGACCTGTAAATTCAAAATTTTACCCCTTCACCCATTAAAAAATTTGCACATATTGTAACATTGGACCAAGAACTTATAACATAAGTACTACATATTAAGGAAAGAAGGCTCTGAAAAATCTATTAAGATACCTTAACTTAAGTCACTGAAATTAGGTGAATGAAATATAGCAAACAGAAAAATATATATCTGGTGTACATAATTTAGGTTGATATTTGCTAATTTGTGTGAATTATTAACACGATCATAATGTATTTAGATAGAACAGTGGGAACAATATTCACCAACTCAGCATTTAAACTATTGAAGGTAGAGAATATTTGTATTTTAGCATTTAACTATCTTCAATTTAGATTAGTTATCAGTTAATAGATTAGCTTTTTTTAAGTTATTAACTCTAAAGTGAAACCTCCACCATGTTTGTTACCCCCTGAAATAAAATTTTAAATCCAATTTCACGCATGTTCACCTCTATTTTTGAGACTGCCAAATGACAGCAATCATATCATTTTCTCAGCTGTGGATTTTCTGCTATTGAAAATACAGTAATGGTATCACAAACCTCTCCCTAGCCCCATGTTACGGCACAATGTCAGGATACTTACCCAAATGAGCATCAAGATTCAAGACTGATAAATTACTTTTGTTCACTTATAAATGAGTAAAGCTGGTATTTAATTATGCATGTATATATTAAATATTACACATGTAATTTTGATATTCAGAACAGAAAATTATCTCAGTTAAGTTGAAAATTTTGATATTAAGTCAAGTAGATGTCTCAGAACTGACACATAATCCAAAATGTGATTAATTATGGTAGTTGGTTTAGGTGAAGGTCAAATGTGAACTTGCATGCTTGAAGAATAGATGAAACCAAAAAAGCACATTACATTTTTTCGTTAGCTTATACCTCACTTAAATATTTTAAATGATTTTGTTCATTATGTGTTTTGTGCCCTTCAAAATGGCGTATCTGGAAAAATGTTTACTGTATTATCTGATTTAAGATGATAAAAATCAAGCCAGCGTAAGATTAGATTAGGATTCTGATCTGGTTAGGCCCAGTTTAAAATCAGTCCACCACAGGATTGTAATCTTAACTAGCCCAGATTAAAATTTTGATCTGGGCCGGCCCAGTTTAAAATCAGTCCACCACAGGATTGTACTTAACCAGCCCAGATCAAAATTCTAATCTGGGCCAGCCCAGTTTAAAATCAGTCCAGACCAGATTTAAATCCGGAAGTCTTCACCACAGTATTTAAATCTGGACCGACCAAGATCAAAATTTTAATCTGGGCTGGCCCAGTTTAAAACTGGTCTGGCCCAGATTAGAATTTTGATCTGGGCCAGTCCAAATCAAAATTTTGATCTGGCCCAGTTTAAAATTGGGCCAGATTCTAATCTGGGCCTCGACATATATATATAAATATATATATATATATATATGCACATCTGAAGAATTTCCATTCCATGTTCTGACCAAGTGACAGGGGCTTACATGTCAACCAGGCTCTGTATATTGCTCCTATGGGTCCTGGGTGTGTGTCATCCCATTGCTGGGTATTAACATTGAGGAACCCCTGAAAGGCCAACCATGAAAAATCTTACTGCCTTGGAGCCCTGAGATTCATGCCCTGTGCTCTACCCCTTGACCACAAAAGCCAGTCAAGGTATGAATTTTGCTGCTGAGTGTTCAACAGTATTGCAGAACTGGTTTTGAGCAATGTATGTTTGGAGCACATTCCTAAAGTCAGTTAATCCAAAACAAAGTATAAATTTAAGCTACTCCAGATAAACAACTTACAAACAGCAGTGACAACATCACTCTCCTTGGCGGAGGTAACAAATATACCCAGCCCAGAGACGCATGAGCTTTTTCACAAAGTGAAATGGGATAGGTCTTAATACTTAGGCCATGATTATAAAACCTGCATGATTAGGAGGCATGCCAAGTAAACCTCAACAGAAAAAAACTCTAAATAAAACACCACATCCCTCCAGTTACGTACAGCTGCTAGTGATTCCATTGCTTGTTAATCAGATTTGATACTCACATCTGTAGGGCTGCGAGCCATTAGGGGCACCAGACCAGTGAGGGTTAGAGAAAAAGTGTTTTCTTACTTTCCAAGTCACCAAACTAGCTAATGAAAGTGATACCACTTTACCAGAGCAAATACAAAATGGTTTTGAACAATTTTGAACACAAATTGTGCATTCACACAACAATCTAAAGTGGTTTTGAACCATTTTGGCCAAAACGTTTTGAATCCATCTCATGAAGTGCATGGTTTCTAACCATTTCCAATGCAAAGTGAGTTACCTGCTCCACTTAAGTACTGTGTGAACACTCCAGAATGGACCTAGTTTTAAAGTATCTGGTAACAGCCTCTTTGTGCCAAGCAATTACCAAATTCCTTGTTTTTAGCACTTCCCCCTGGAAGGGCTGTCAGTCACAATCTCTTCATTGGCTTTGGCCTTATGCCCCTGTGAACACACAATACGTTTTGATTTCAATTGCATCAGTCTTCATTCCCCAAACTGTTTTGAAACCATATTGTGTGTGAAAGGGACATTATGCTCAAATGCTCAAATATGCTTTTTGGTTTGGTTCTGAATTGTTAAAATGTGACCATTCGTATATTACTTTTACAATTGATCACCTTTCTATTAATGTCAGCTTTCAGATTTTCAGAAATATTATTCCACATAGAGAGTTCATTTGGAAATTCCTTTGCAGTGATTTGACTGTGCACCTTTTCAATGGTTTAGAAGAAGATTAACAGCATACCTTTAAAGGAACACTTTTTTCATTGCCAGCTGGCTACAGTCAGAGTCATGGACACTGATCAAATGCAAATCAATCTCTTTTTAAATGATGAAAGGATGGAATGAACCTTCCATCTACCCTATCCAGAATGTATGGACCTACAGGTTTGAACCAACCCAATGGGGCTATCTCCCCAGCTATCATGATACATTTTCTCTCAATACATATCCAAATACTTTGCCAATGATATGATACCATACATGTATATATATGAAATATTAAAATTATTTATTAATATATATATTAAATATTATATATAAGGCAAAAAAAGAGGTCTGGTTCTCAGGCAGTTTTTTTTTTAAAGTGTGGGAAAGTAATTTTTCTAGTTTTTTTTTTCCTATTTTTATAAGTTTTGATAAAAATGTCATATGATCAGGGAAAAGAATGAAAATAACAGAAATATTTTTGCTAAACAATAAAAAGCACTACATAGCAAAGGAAATCTTATCAAAATTGTATTATTTTATCTTCTTGAAAGAAATGTTCCAGCAGTTGTAGCTCAAAATTGACATGTTTCTTTTAAGTGAAAATCAAATAAAATTTTTTTATCCAATGGTTAAAATTGCGGAGCCTGAGAACCATACCTTTTATTTTTTTTTGGCCTTATATATAAATATATAATTATTTGGTTCAAGTCAAATTTCCCTCATATATAAAAGTGGAAATAAGCTTTAAAATAATAAAATTTATTTCCAAACATCATCAAAATTTGTTTCCACACAGTTAGCCAATAAAATGCCATTCAGATTTTTTGCCAAAGAAGTATCACCTTAGATGCCTTAAATAGCACTTTAACACAATGTCAGATGTCCCTTTCCTTCAGATGATAAAGTATTGTCAGTGTATCATTACAGGGTCATCTGATGATACCAATATATTTACTTTTGTACCACGATGTAACAGAGCAACGGTTTACATTACAGCCATACTACCATAAAAGCCTCAATAACCTGCCCCAGGCAGTCCATTATTGGTATATGTCAAACCCTGGTGGAACCTCTGATAACAGACCATTTTTAAACTAGAAATCTGCATTCCAAGGAATGCAAACCTCAATCATGTGGGTGTTATTATTATGGGATGCTCCAGAAACCATGTTTGCATTCATTGATTTGCTGATATTACCAGGTTGATTCGTGATAAGAGACTACATGAATTCATTTGTGAATATTCTTTATGTGTTCCAGAATCTGGATCATGTGCCGGATGAACACCAAAATGTAACCTTTCCTTCATTGGCCCATTTCTGAAAAGCTCAGAAAATTTCATGAGTTTCAATTTATGATTGCCTGAGTTATGTTGTGTACAAACACAGAAACATACATGAACAGGGATGAACACATACCCTCCTGGACGTGGCAACAAGGTCAGATATACCTGAAGAAAAGGAATGTTTCACTGTGGAGAAATGTGACAGTATAAATCTCTGATCTCACCAAAAGGTACTGTAAGCTTTGTCTGGAGACTAAATTATCTGAAACCAGAGAATCTGTGAGGAATTATGAGGAAGTTAATCTGATTACTTTACCCTTGAAGGCAGTGTTGTGCACTGGAAAGATATCTCCTGTACACAGACTTTGTACCATGATAAAGAGATCTAAATCCTTTCAAGATTACTTTATCATCACAGCTATTTAAAAATTAAACATAGTGAGTTTTTAACACACAAACATGGTTGAACGAGACACCTTAAAGTACCACAGGGGCCTTTTCTTTTATATTCCTAACACTGCATGTTACTTGACAGCACTGACTTAACCCCATTGGATTGTTTACCTCTTCTATGCTAAGAATTCAGGTCTCTGTGCAAAAAAAAAAGGAAATAAAATTAAACGATCAGATTCTGCAGTGACAAGAACTTTGATCATCACTATTGTGAGCAAAAATGCTATACACTGTATGCTGGAGTATACACCAATGTCATGAACTACTAGCTTTATAGTACCCATCATCATATAAATATCTAGAGAACTGTTACATATTGTTCAGAGACCTCTCATAACCACACGTGGAATCTGTTGAAATGTAAAACTCTACTTTAAAATCCACTGAGGACTTCTTGGAAATATTATACAGAGACAAATAAACAGCCAGATTGAATGTTACATTCTGACGATCTCTGTTCCGGGGTATAGAATTCAGAATTATATAGAAATCTTCTACATTAATGACCTCATGATCTCTGACACCTAGGCACTTAGTTTATCTAAATATTATCCTTCACAAATGTGGTGGTCCAAGACAGACCTGCAATAACTAATACACTACTTGCAGACCACTATATGTAAATTCAATTAAATTTAAAAATTTGTTCTAAATTCATAACAGACCCCCATAATTTATGCATTATTTTTAACCTGGTACATATGGTATTCATATTTTATAACTTTTCACTGATTTTCACATGATATTTTAACATTTCTAAAAAAATTTTAACATTTAAAGGTACATTTTTTTTATTAAGAATCCAATAACAGTAAGACACATTTTAGTGGACTGATATCAAACTAAGTGAAAATATCTTAAGGATAAAAGATAAGGAAAAAATATAATGAGAGTATAGCAGAGTAAAATTTCTGCCATCAACAGTACTTGTGTATTCAAAATAATGTCAACAAATCTCTCAGGTGTCTGGCTATTCTGTTGTCTTTGGAACAAAATCCATGTACTAAACATGAATGTTCTCAGAAGGAAACATAGCTCCTACTTGAAATGCAACTCACGGGAGTTGTCTATAACTGAGTTGCTGTTCCTTTCATCTTGGACTATCTTTTCATTATTGAGTAGGGACAGGAAGTCTGCTGTTTATGACAATGGCATCAGGTGGGTCAATTTTAGGCCTTTGTACTGCTAATCAATGGCTGGAAGGTTTTGATCGCAGGCTGTTAATTAGCTACAAGATGAAGTCATGCAACCAAAGTCAGTTATTACAATAGTTTTTTCATTACAATAGTTATAATGAATGTAAGTTTTTTAAAGGGCACTAAGGACAAGCTGCATCTTTATTCTATTCAAGCAATTCAAAATGACATAGTAAAAAGAGTAAAATATAAAATTTTTTCATAGAAGGAGAAAAGAAAGCACTCACAGTCTAAATTTATCCTCATAACAATCCAACAGTTTTTTTTCTTTTTGTAGAGGTAATACCTCCACAAAAAAAGCAGAGGAAATATTTAGTCTCTTTAACCGCCTCCATTTTTTATGCTGTCTTATCTAATTTTTAACCTTAGTATGTGCATCTGCAGAGTTCCATTTCAGTTCTGGACTATGTGGCAGGGTGGTGCTTGTATCCTGGTCTCACCACAGCCTGGTGTCTACTGCACCTGCGGGTACTGAGAATGTTATCTTCCCCATTGCTGGTTTATAACACCAAGGAACCCCAAAGGGGCACTCGTTTGTCAGATTTACACTTGTGACTTGTCTTTGAGTCCTGTGCTCTACCCTGAGACCACAAAAGCCAGTCAGTTATTGAGATTGGTCCACTTTGAAACATTTCATGTTTTGTTGTTAAATGTAAGCCAATGTTTCCTTATTTTTCACTCAAAAAAGGCTCCCCCTTTTCAGACAAATTTGCAGTAAGAATAATATTTAAAAGTACTCAGCATTTATATTGCATGAAGATGTGCAAGTTAACATTTGACACAAGACAAGGCAACTTTTGCCTAAAACTCCGGGAAAATATATCTGACACGGAGACACATGCACTCCAAAACTGAACATTAATGGCCTCACACACAACAACCAACAACACCCCTAATCAACCACATAAGGTTTTATGTTAGATCACTCTGGTAGGCTTATTCTGACTTCAGACAGCAAAATTAGCTTTTCCTCTAAACAAAATTTATTAAAAACCCGAGAACTGTACAAAAAGAGCATACTGGTACATTTAACAGAGGAGCTAGTAGCCAAGTAATGAAGTTGAAGCTTCGCTTTCAGACACAATGCTGGGGATTGCTGGATATTTTTTTGAAGGACAAGCATGTTATTGCTTTTGGAAGGTCACAGTGTACAGTATGCTACATTTCATAATTCTGACATTTGATTTTACTGTTGGTAGCACTGTGATTTGAGCATTAATGTGGGCCAAGCCTACCAGTCTGATGTGCACAATGGCTGATAACTGCATAAATATATATTGTTGAACCTCTCTTAGTGGGCATCTCCATAAAGTGGGCACCTCTATAAAGTTGGCACTTTGGGCAGTCCCATTTTTTTTCTTCTTTTAATTATGTTTAGTTAATATGGGCACCTCTTTATTCTGTAAATCGGGCACTTTTCCCCCCAACTTATTTGGGCACATCATTGTTTCCCAGTTGAAGCATCTTCCTATATAAACTTTCAGAGCTTTATTAACTGTGACTTTTTTATTTATAGCAATCAAATAACTGTTAATTATTAAATATTTATATTTCAAATATTAATGATAATGATCAAACAGATGAAAAAAGGTCAGAGGTGTATTACTGTCTGACTGCATAATCATAATAATAGCCTTCTTGACTCAGGGCTATAGGCATGGAGATGCATGGCTATTAACTAGCACATGCTCTGGTCAAACCTCAGTCCAGACTGGCTGTTCCTGTGAAGCAATGAATGCACCACTCAGTAGCCAGTCATATTAATTTGACTGATAGACATACTTTGATCTGACAGTCACTAGACCTTCTTATGTCCATAAGCAAAGAAACTGCCATATATAGTTATTATTATTATAAACTTATTTATTTTACATGGATTGTACAAATAGTTATTATAACTAATCGAGGCACTCTCCATGGCTCCGGTGATGGCGTAGGGTAGTCTGCAGGGGTGGAGGAAACCGGAGTACCCGGGCAACTACAACCCACTCTCATAGCCACGCCGGGGATCGAACACCGGGTCGCCAGCGGAGAGAGCAAAGCGTTTTACCACTCAGCTGTCCAGGCCCCTAATACCATGAGTGGACACCCTGCTCATTCACCCAATTACTTGATACTCTGAGATAAGGTAATAGATAAGGTCCCACTCGCCTAGTACAATGTTTACTCAGCAGTTGCACTTAATGATAAACAACAACCACTGGTCCTTTGCATGTGATCTATGTCATATTCACTGTTACTGTCCATTTATAAAATGTCAACCCCAAACTGGTATGGCATTTTAGTCAGACAGTCTTGCCTGATGAGTGTAACAACATGTTGCATGAAACAACTTAGTAGTAAAAATGTCTGAAAAAACTGGATTCCGCTTTATTTATATATAACAATATATATATAATTAAAATTGTTTATTTATTAACCCTTATGTTTAAAAACAAGGAGAAAGTACATGCATGTGTTAATAAAGTATTCTTAAAACAAGAGCAACTACAGTAATATTTCACAGTAGGTGGCAGCTATTACCTCCATATATAGTGGGCACCTCTATAAAATGGGAAGTTTGGCCAAGTCCCAAGGGTGCCCACATTATAGAGATTCGACTGTATATGAAGCCTTTGTATCTAGAATCCTGGATACCACCCCATAAAAAGCTTCAAGAAAAGCAAGAACTTCAAACCATTGCTGTGGGGGGGGGGGTCATATTTAAATCAAATACAGGTAATTTGTTTATATATGACAGGAAAAATAATGTTATCTGGTGGTAATGTATTTGAATGACTAGGAAAATGAGCCAAATGTTGTGTTTTAGAATGATAACACAGGACCTGTGTGACCTTTGCTCATAGAGCTACACTGCTTTTTGGGTGATACATTGTAACAATTAACCTAGCGACTGCCTGGCTGAAGTAGCTTGGGAAAACCAGGAGCGGATATTTTTCTCATCACCACTGGTCAGTGGTTATCATTGCTTACATTTTGAATGCTTATAAGGACAAGCCATGCCATAATCCTCGTCAACTGAACCATACTGGGAACAGCTACCTGAGGAACAGCTCCATTTACACCTGAGGAAGGGGGCCGTCTCAGCACCCGAAAGCTTGTGTACAAGAACCTACACACAGCTAGTCTTTTTCATAAGGTGTCAAACATTTACATTACTTTTTGTAAGTAACAGACTAGCACAGCATTACAAAATTTTACAAATATTCTTCTAATTGACATTTAATGTCAAAACAGAGTCAAAGCAGTGTTCAAAATAATGGGTGCCTAAGTGCACAAATGCCCCAAAAAACATTTTTTTGCACCCACTGTATCACTGCAAGGTGCACAGTGTGCACCTGAGGTTAGTAACTAGGACAGATCGGCAGGACCGTTAGGCACACGCACATCTGACAGTCCAAATTATCAAAGAAGGACATATAAACACTAAAACATGATGTCACACTAGACACTACATGTATATATAGATTCAGTGATCAGAGCTTTTCTTTTGATGGATATTATTCAAAGTTGCATCCTGACCAGGTGTTACCCTTAGCCTATTTTTTACTGCACTGAAATATGTGGATAAATTATAATATAGCTGTAATAAAAATAACTGTGATGACATTAATTCATTTGTGCACCTTACCATAAAAAAAGTATTTCATACACTGCAATGTGGTAT
The DNA here is from genome assembly GCA_026874595.1 of Sipunculus nudus. Lineage (NCBI taxonomy): Eukaryota > Metazoa > Annelida > Sipuncula > Golfingiida > Sipunculidae > Sipunculus > Sipunculus nudus. Next base: position 54,813,833 of record CM049312.1, read on the forward strand.
GTTATATTCACATTTGATAAAAAATATCATGGAAACTTCACTTTTAGCTGAAATCTCAAAGGATCTTCCAGGGCTCTTGCACAGTGTAGCCTAGAGAGAGAGCACGGGCTAATGGCTCTTAGAATTTGATGTTATTTGCATACAGGACGCTGCATGGTGGGGCGGGGTATGGGGGAACAGGGGTGTTTGAGGTGACCAAAATGCAGATCTAGAATACTATATGCAGGCTGTGAGATGGGTCACTATCCTGCTTTTTTTCTACCAATCCTGTATGATAAGCCACTATCAGTATCACTTTGAGGGATTTTAAAATTTAATTGATCCATAAATATATTTCCTTTACAGACTTCAAGATTATATATTACAATGCACCTATAAGCAATGGCAATGAATACACAACGCCTGTTACAGCCTGATACAGGCTGCAGCCATGACCTCAGCAGGCATTCTGTCTGTCAGCAACCGGCCCGACCGTCCGGGACAGCCTGCCCTCACAGCTGACCATGGGTGCTAACAAGTCTCCCATACCGCAAACATTCACGTAATAATGTTTGTTTAAATGTCCAGTGTAATAAACTTACCCGCATCAATGAATTCTCGTAATCCAGAATCGTCGTTAAACACATATCTGCTTGTCTGTCAACTCCGAATGTCTTAGGCATAACAAGTGAGATGAAAATACCCGATCAACCTACGGGTGCTGTTCCCACTCGCAAACAGTCAGCCATGTTTACATGCAGATATGACAGGTGGCGGCAACTGGTGAGAATATAGAGAACTAATAAGGGGGCGTGGCCTAATCGCCTGTAACAACCAGCTGTCAGACGACACAGCAGGTGCTATAGACTGCGGACGTCATACTGTCCTATCTCATTTTTCCGGGTCACATATTTTGAACCAGTTTAAATGACGTAAAGTTAGCCTTATAGATAAATTAAACTGTTTTTCTTTTCTTTCTTTCTTATTATATTTTTGAAAGTGCAGTCCAACATGAATAATTTTGATTATTTCTGTTTTATTATGTGATAAAGGGGGCCCGCGCATGTTCATTTTGTTCTTTGCTATACAGCTTAGAAACGCGTGTATAACTTGCATGTAATATCAATTTTAGAAGTAAGGCATTAAAAAAGTACGAACTTAGCTGCATTTCAACATATTGTGGAAACAGGTTATTTTATATAATATTGGGATTGTATATTACATAAATATTTAAGTTCAATGTTCATTAGAAAAAATATTCAGTCTGTACCGGCACCTGGTGTTCGAATCTATAGTTAATTATCAGAACGGTCGGGGTCCAACGAAAATGCGGGACCCGTATACTATATGTTAATTCAATACTAATGATAAGTCTTCATTCCTGCCATTATGAACATAAAGGACCGTGACAAAGCGTACGACTGAAGGCCTGGGTTTGTGGGCTTCACAAACTGCAGGCCACAATGTACCGGGCCTCTACATACACAGATATGCACGTGCATATGAAATATAAACAGAAGGCGTTTCCCTGAAAAAAAGCTAATTTTATAATTTGCAGTTGAGACTTTTGAGGTCCCGGGCGTGCAAACAGGGCCCATGCAACAGGAAGAGGTTCACCCTTCCGCCCGAAGTCGTTTAGACTGAAAACTCTTGCAAAAAATGACAACCGAAACACTTCCAGCAAAGACATCAAAACAGACTTTTGTTAACGACAAAATGTTGCATTTCTTCAAATCCACTTTCAACAACTAGGGAACTTTCAATGCTCAACACCCCCCCCCCCCCCCCGTTACATATTTACATATTTTTTTCTGTATGTCAACATAGGTAAAAGTACCTTGTGTACAAGTTTGTATAGAAAAGCTTAATTATTCATCAGTCACAGTGGCGCTTTAAGAACTTTCCTAGCAGGGATTACCTACAGTTGTTTAATATGTATGCAGATTAGTCGATATGACATAAATTCTATTTTAAGACCCAAAAAGAGCATTTTGCAGAAGGATAATCGTGATTAAATATGATCGAGTTTATTTAAACCCTTTTTTCACTGATTTAAATCATTTATGATTTAGATAGGTTGACTAAAGGTTAATTGTCTGAGCTATAGTTATATGGACCTTTTCCCGTAGTCTGTCAGTTCGTTAAAGATTCTTTTTCATTCGCAATACTATGTGTATTAATTCACGTTATTAGGTCATTGTGGCAGAATTCAAAATTTCCCAGCAAAACCATTTCTGGAAACGGCTTTACATCTCTAGTTCACCTATTTTATACGTTGTTATGGTACTGTGTATGAGTAAACTCAATCAACGTGTGTCTTTTTTCACTAAGAAGACCAAAGACCCGGTCTTCGAAATTTCCCAACAAGGAGAAGGAACATGAAAGAAGAGCCGCGGAAGAAACATCTGTCTGAAGCTTGAAAGTTCTTGATTTGTGAAGTGGTGCGGGTGTCGAGCGCGCAGTGGTTATGTTTGTGTCACTGATCGCGCCCGGTAAAAGCAGGTTTCCTTCTGGATGCAGAATCAGGCAAAAGGGTTAAAAACGAAATATTGACAGATACCGTTATATTATAAAGTAATAAACAAAAAGTATTCCCGCTTTTACTTTTAACGAATTATAGGCAGCAAATGTTGTGCAACTCCAACAGGAACTTATTAATTTTTTTTCTGCGATAAATTAAATTCAGGATAAAATGTTTGCTTGTCTCCATCCCCCCCCCCTCCTCTGTTTTGTCATATTCTGTCGCGAGATATTATGTTGAGATCTCGACATTAAAACAAAACAATTGTGTCCTTAATCAGCCACCGTATTGAGGACAGCAGTGGCGTCAGTTTATCTTCAAGGATGGTGGGGGGGGGGGGGGGGGGGTGAGGGTGGGGAGATGACAGATGGTAGGGTAATCAAAATTGGAATAAAACAGACATGTTTATATATATATATATATTTATTTATTTACATATAAAACTTTCACACACAGACACATCAAATATATATCAATTAAGTGTAAGGTTTAAAAAAAATAGGTATATGTTAATTCTAAACCATTTAGATATAAATAATTCATAGTAAACGCATAAATGGATACAAAGTCTATAATTCTATATTGATTTATATATTTAAGTTGGAATATATATATATATATATATATATATATATATATATATATATATATATATATATATATATTTCTCTGAATAGTGGGGGTGATTACATTTACCATCCCCCCTTTCCAAAAAGTATGGGGGGAGATATACCCCCCTCCATCCCCCCTATATTAACGCCCCTTGAGGACAGGTAGCTAAATAAAGCTCAAATGCCTGGGCCGGGGTGGGGGGGGGGGGGGGGGGGCTGTGTTTTCTCTGTCCTCGAGTGTAATCATCGTGTTGATAGGGAACCAGTTATTGGTGCTGACATCTGCAGGAGAGATTTGGTATTATCGCAGTATTACCGTCTAGTTCATCTGCATGTGTGTGGGTAGTTTATTAATGATATCACGTTGATTTCATTTTAATTCACATTCGTTTGCGCTCTCTCATACCTATTTATCAGTAACCAACTGGTCCATTCCTATAAAATTATACTCACACTTGTGTGTATTATATGAAGAGGCTATTTATAAGCTGTTCTAAATACATATGTATGTTTTTTTTACTTTCATGTATAAAATGTCAATTTCAACATATTTGCCTTTGCGATCTGTGCGTCTTAGTGATGACAGGCCATATCTCAGGTGTGCTTCAACGTATCGAGCTGAAACTGTGCATGCTTGTCCATAGACCTTGGATACCCCCCATCTCGTACTACGATCGTTTTCGCGTGGCGTGCGTTCATTTGCTTTGGGTGAAAATCACTCATATCTCGGGAGCGGGTTTCAATGTATCTAATAAAAAGGAAGTGGGTCCACTTTTGTCCTCACTGTTCTCGGAAACCGCGTTGCGTATGGCACCGAGCTTTACCTCATATATATATATATATAAATATATTTATATAACAGGTTTTTATATATATATACACACACATACATACATACATACATACATACATACATACATATATATATATATATAACAAATAGGCCACACGTTAAATGGGGTCGGGGGATTCGGCTACCGTCACATTCACACTTATTTGTCATTTTCTTTTTCACATAACATCTCCAAAACTTCCCAGTGAATTTCCGTAGGTCTATTTCAATATTTGTATTTGAATGTCTGCATTGCAGTCATTTTCCGTGCTCGCTACATTCAACGTTCATGATAGTATATTTCCAAAGGGTGTTCTACATACAACGTGTGCATGTTTTCCCTAAATTTCCATTGTAAGGAAAAACCCTTCTTAACTTGGAAAAGCCATTTAACTGGATTCCTTAATTGACAAGAACAAATGTACAATTTAATTAAATGTAACACCATTTTTTCCAGTTTAGTGGTAATAAGGGCAAAGATATTGTTTTGTCTTGTCGACGGCCATTATGGAAACAATAGCAACACGAAGCAAAACAATTAACAATTAATTGTTTACTATACATCCACGGTTTATATCGTGACATATATTATAAGAGAAACCCGACGCTGCATGCATACCACAACGTGACGCCAACAATAGGTCAATGGGGACAGGTCGCTGGTCTCATCTGGAGTCATTAAGTGTGACTTTCATGAAGAAACCTGGCAAAATGCATAGTTAACACCTGATCATTCTAAATATCTTTATTGAAATTTTCCCCCTGTTGTTTCAAGGTTAACAGACAAGGTCAAGGTCATGGCTTTTAATATTTCTTTAGTGTTGTCTTTGGATAATGGACATTTCAATCTAAAGATGTATTTCGCCATCATTCTCTGCACATTCATGGTATACAAAAATGTCAAGTTTGTGGTTTTTAATATTTCTTGTTCCTTTTTTCAGGGTCAATTGTCATTCCATTTGATTGTCATACAGATAACCTGCAACATATATCACTGTAAAGATCAAAGCCATTATTGTAAATCTATAAAACTAAAACCATGTTGCCCTTTTTCCTGCAGTTTCAAGGTCAATAAACAAGGCCATGGCCAAGATCATGGCTTTTGAACATTTCTGCCTTTTATACGCATATGCCAAGGATGCCCTTTAGATGTATATCCTGGTCAGTACTCTTATGGTGTGTAAACTTGTCTAAGGTCCATGCCACAAATCACAAAGTAAGGTCAAGGTCATCTGTGCACTTAACTGATAGTCCACAGTCAGTCGTCAGGCTACAAGTCATCTGAGCTGGAGCGATGGTCCTTTCTCTGGTGACCGTCCGTTGACAGGCCACATTTTGGAACCACTGGACCTACTAATTAAAAATTCAGTTTTTCTACCAAACCGGAAACTGGGTCACTGCGATATCGTTCCTCAGAAAATGCCTGTTGTTACACTTCAGGAGGGCCTTATATTATAACCACAGATTTGTTTTATTTTAGTATTGTGATGCTGCATATATGTCGCAAAATATAACAATATATATATTTGTACCCCTCAATCACAGAGAATATCTACTTATGACAGCCCTCAAAACTGCCAAAACCAAGGTCTCCATCCCAGATGATGTTATCAAAATCATCCTGCACAGCAGGAAAAGCTTACTGTTTATCAACGATAACATCTGGGATGGAGTATGCGAAATTGTTGGTCTATACCTCCTAGATATGTTGAAAAAGGAACTGGTGAAAATGCTCAGGCCTGTATCGGGAAGACGGTTAAGGTTGTTTCCCTAACATGCCTCGACCCAAAGCGGACAGTATCGTAAGAAAATTATCAAAATCTTTTCCCATGTTGGATTAAAAATAACCATTGAAACTAACCTGACCTGCACAGATTTCTAAGACGTTATATATACACTTGACCTCCAAAAAGACATGTTCTACCCTTACAGAAAGCCAAAAAATGATCCGCTCTATATCCACGCACAATCCAATCACCCTCCAGCAATTATCAGACAGATACCTATGATGATCAGCAAGCGTGTATCTGACACCTCCTGCAATGAAGAGCTATTCATGAAAGCCAAACCCATGTATGACATAACTTTAGTGAAAAGCGGGTTCACAGAAAGCTTAAAATATGTTAAACCCGCAGTGAAAAGCTAAAGAAACGGGAAAAGGAAATTAATATGGTTCAATCCCATCTACAGCCGTCATGTAAAAACCAACATTGGCAGACAATTCATGAAGCTAGTTGAAAAACACTTCCCAAAACATCACAGGTATCAGAAGCTATTCAACAGGAAAATTTTGAAAATTAGCTATAGTTGTTTACCCAACATGTCTAACCTGATCAGCAAACATAATATATGAAGGTCCTAAATACTAACAAAGCTGCAAATTTACCTCTAAAACAATGTAACAGCCGGAAAAAAGATGAATGCCCTATGAATGGTCTGTGACAGTTGGGATGCATTGTCCATAAGGCAACAGTTAGAACAGACGATGACGAGAAATACTACACAGGATGTACTGAAGGTGATTTCAAGACCAGATATACATAACCACAAACATTCCTTTCGTAACAGATCCCACGCTTAAACATTGGGCTTTCTAAACACATCTGGACCCTAAAAGACAAGAATATCAATTACAAGCTTTCCTGGGAAATCTCGGCCAGGACAGCACCTTACTTCTGTGAGACTAGAAAGTGTGATCTCTGTTTGTCTGGGAAGCTACTTATAGTAACTGCCCCCCCCCCCTTCCCCCCGGATCATTGTTCAACTCAAGAGCTGTAAATTCTCTCTCCAGTGCCGCCATCAAAACAACTACACTTTGAATTTTATTAAAAACCTAGCATTCATACAAATATTTAACGTGCTCGCTCACCCATCCCTCACGAGGATCCGCTCGGCAGACTTACCTGATTAGGTAGCTGCTCTCTCATTGCCATGCAGTGTTGAGGAACACGGCGTTGCCCTTCCTCATGATGAGTTTGTCGAGTCGAATCTACTTGGTATGAGTGTAGTATATTTGCCTTTTTGTAGTATATGTATATTTTTATATTATATGTACATACAACAGAAAAGTTCACTAGACCCAGGATCCTATTAAAAACCAGCATATTGTGCTGAATGGGCATCCTGGTAAAATATCTTTGCAATAAGTAATAAAATAATAAAACAACAAACTCCTTTTCCCTCTGTTATGTTCAAGCATCGCACGTGTACCTCGACTGATCCTATTGTGCCCCCGAGGACAAAAGGAGCAGTGTCAGTCATTTATTTGCTCTTTCCGATACGCACAAAGCATAAGCTCGTAATCTCGTAAAGTCTCGGCTTTTTAAACCATGCCGTGAGCTTCATTGTAACAACATTCACCTGAGGATCGGGTCGCATTCCATGATACAGTCTGTAAAGTGAATTTACAGTGTTGTTTTTTCTTTATCGTTATATATATATATATATATATATATATATATATATATATATATATATATATATCGGTTCAGTGCTTTTATCTGAGTAATGACCTTGACCTTGAGTTATGTTCTAGATCTTGAGGAAAGTTTATCCTTAAATAAAAAGTAACTGACCAAATGTAAACCGCAGTATAGGTATTTATAATTTCTTAAGTAAAAAAAAGGAAGAAATATTTAATACCGTCACCCTGACCTTGTCTTTTGACGTTGAATCTACTAGATATATTGCAACGTGGATTTTCAGACTGATATGGTTTTTTGTTTTAGCATGACATATGTCGCATAATTTCTTCATGGAATCGCTGACAAATGAAAGTAGGGCTGTGACAATGCATCGAATAATCTTTGCATTGAATCAAAGCCAGTAAATTAATCGATAATCGAATCGAGCGTGAAATAATCGATTAATTTAATAAACATTAGACCAAATCAAAACAATCAGGGATACTTTGGAAACAAAATATTACAATATGCAGATGACGCTAAACTTACTCTAAAAGATGCAGACTCATTAAAAGAAGCTCTTGAAATATTTAAACAGTTTGCATTGGTTTCGAACCTTAGGATAAATATAGAGAAAAACAGTAGTTATGCCTTTCTTAAGACAAAATAGGTTGAATATACTATGGAAACCAGAAACAGAAAAATTAAATCTATGGCCCAGTAGAGATATTGAGAATAAAAATTACTTCAGAAATGAAACATCTTATGAAACTTATTTACTCCAGCAGTGGAGAAAATAAAGTCTTCTAAATATTTGGTCATATAGATACATTAAATTACGGGGAAAGATAATAATATTAAAAACATTTGCCTTGTCAAAACTTTTAAACTTACATTTTTACTATCAGTCCTACCTGCATCTGATAAAATATTTCATAATGTTTGACTTTTTTGGTCGCGTATACTTGAACATATTAAAAAGACTAATATTAGTTGCACCATATGAACGTGGGGTTCTGAGGATGACTCACATACAAGATTACAAAACCTCGCTCAAAATTATATACATAAAAAAGATTACTATTCAAGGAAACAAAAGGACGGAAACATGATATACTGAAGTTAATAAGGGTGGCTCTCTATTCATTAAATGTATTTTTGCAAAAACTTATCTACTGCATATATATCAAAACATTTATCCATTCTGTTGAGAGATTTTGGAAGCTTGGTGCTTAAATAATATAATAATAACCTTGAAGATGAAATTGATGATCCTAATCAATGTATATGGATTAACTCTCATATCAGAAAAGATATTAAGCCATTATTTTATAAACATTGGCTTGATGCCAGAATACAGAATGTAGCGGACTTGTAAATAATTATTGAGAATGGAAAAAACAGGTTTATCAATAACAGAGTAAAATGATACTATAGGTAGTGCTATACATTTTCTTGAATATCAGGGACTGATAAATGCCATCCCCATAAAGCACAGGAGAAGTTGCTAATGGAAACTGAGGGATTTTATAAAGAAAAAAAAAAGTTACATTAATTTTAAAATGTAAACAGGTTTCGAAGATGGTGTATGATGAAATGATCAAATTTGTATATAAAGCAACAAAAAAAGGCAATAGAGAAATGGCCTAGAGACCTGAATTTATTTCCCCCATCTTTTATTAAAAACAATGAATTTAACGATATATCAAAATTTAAGAATGTTTCATTTTAAAATACTGACAGGATTTTAAGAACAATTACTTTTTTTTATTTTAAATCAACATTAATTAGAAGATTCTGAAAGCTGTTCTTTTTGTCTCAGGAAGCCAGAATCAATTGTCCACTTACTATGAGAATGCACAATAGTGCAAAATTTTGTTCAGATAATACATCATTATGGCTGAAAAGAAAATGGGAAAGTGACCTTAAGTTTGAATTTGGTAATATTGGGGAACAGAGATAATGATTGTCTAAAGTCTTATACTACTTAAGTATATATATGTCGAGGGAAGAATGAGAATCTGGAAAGATCCGGAATCCTCCAGGGAAAAATGAGAATCATTTCATACTAAAATTTGATTCTCGTTTTCCCCGGGAAGAATGAGAATTCTGATTTTTCCTGGGAAAAACCAGAATTCTTATTTTTACCTGCCAGCTCCAATTTGTCCAATTATGAAGATTTCTAGATGTGAATATTTTTAACCTACAATTCAGTAAAGATAAACATTTTTGTTAGATTGACTAACACATTTGACAAGTTGTCAGTGAGCTTCTGACATCTTTACATGTTAAGTTCAACCATGAAAAACATATACCTGTTATTTTATATGCTAAACAAAAGAGTGTAACTGGGGTAAAATACTTATTGTACATTTTAATCTCTAACACTGATGAAAAGGTTGCATGAAAAAGTTTAACATGGCACAATTATAAATGAATTAATGAACCAGATACTTTCTTGTTAGTTCCAGGCATGTTCAAAAGGAGGAATAAAGAATTCAGATGCGACTGAGATGTGACAACAATTGCCCATACTATATGAAAATAATGAGAAGAGAATGTTATTGATTATCCTACATCTCTTGCATGTTGTAAATTGTCATAATGTATATGTTTGACATCTGTTTTGTCAACACTCTAAAATTACCAACACACATAATTGTGTAACATTAAGGTTTAGAGAGCTGTTATTTTTGCCCAGCAAAATATCAAAATATGTAACACCAGGAAATCATTTAATATGAACTGTCCACTTTACTGGTAATCAAACAAACCAGTGTGTACATTCTTTTTTAAATGCAATAAAGTTCAGGTAATTGTCTGTCGTTAGATATCAATCAGATATTTGAGAAACACATTGTGCCAAGGTGGTCCAATACGGTGACACAATCATCTAAAACTTATTTTGACATATACCACTGGTGGATACATGACATTTAGTGGAACATTTAATCCAAGCTTTTCTGCGTCTACATCTGATATTGACACATGCACCTTTACAAGAACATATACTTGGCGTTGGATTAGCCTGCCAGTTACTATTCAGTCTTGAAGCAAGGACTAAGGTCACCTCCTGAAGTCCCTCAGGGTTGATCGTTTCAAGTTGCGGGAAATGTACATTGTTCAGTTGTACAAGTTCCTCATCCGCAAAGTGAACTTTCAGGATCCAAGCCGGAGTGTACAATTTGTAGAGGGTCCCCTGTCCTTTGTTCACAATGTCAAGTACTTTACATGGCAAGATATGTGCGACAGTATTTGTTCTGTCAGCACTTTTTCACTCTCACTCCCACAGTATCTGCAACTTTAAACTCTTTGTGTACTGCCTTCAGATGTTGCTGAAGCCGGTCTTGTTGTTTCTGGGCTGTTATTTCACCGTTATTTGCTTCCTAACTTTAGTATGGGGTGTTGATTCAGTATTTGTAGGTTCCATGTCACTGTATTTCCATAGCACTCTCTGACCTGTTGCAAGTGCTTCCTGTAAGGGGTTGCCAGCATGTGGTACAAATGTATGGTCAAACAAAGAATGAAACTCTATGAAAGCATGAATGTCTGTATCAAAGGAATGGTTATGGAGAGTTGAGATATTGCATATTCTCTGACCAGTTGCAATTACCTCAAGATTTACCAAAAGGTTATATACAACTACCACGCTTTCTGGAAGTCTCTTTCATCGGGGTTCCACTGACACCTGTGTGTTCATCAGCTGCAGTATCCTGGGTTTGAACCAGGCTGATGTTTAGTGGGTCTTCAGAAACAACACTATTGGTTTCTTGCAATTGAAACTCTAGTGGCTGCTCAGACATCTGTGCTTTCTTCACTATCCAAGTTCAGCATAGTATGAAGTAAATCGCTGGCAGTTTCTGAAGGTTCTGTGTCAGGTTCAGTTTCTATCTGCTGTCTAGAATCTTCTTTTTCTGATCTAATGTCTTCTTCGATGAGGCCCTCTGGCAAGTTTTCTTCGTTCACCATGTTTTGGTCTTGGAGAGAGCCTGCATGAGCGCGAAGTTGGATCTCGGTCTTTGGCCAAAAACTGCTTCATAGGGTGTTTTTCCAGTTGCACAGGTAGTGGATGAATTTATGGCATGTACCACAAAGTGAAGGCCTTTACTCCAGTGATCTCCATTTCCATCCATCCACTTGCCCAACTTCTTCTGCAGATCCCCGTTTCCACTTTCGACACAGCCCTGGGACTGTGGATGGCGTGGGCGTTCATGAATGATTGTCAACTGAGGCCACAGAGATTTTATGTTTTCTATAACAGCAGCAGTGAATTCTCGTCCATTGTCTGACTGTAGAATTCTGGCAGGGCCAAATTCACAGATGATTTTGGTTATCTGCTCTGCAACCGCTGATGCTTGTTTAGAATAAAGTGGTTTCGCCCAGCTGAATTTTGTATAGTGATCTTTCATGTGCATAATCCTTTGTACGAATCATCAGGTCTGCTGGACATGTCAATAAGATTCACATTGACACATGCCATGAAGCCTATGGATATGATGGGCAGCCCAGCAAGAACTGTCTTGATCGGCTGTCGCACACAGCAAGCTCTACAAGTTTGCAGAAATATCTTCACTGCAGCCTTCTTAATTCCTGCGTAGCTGTTTCGCACATCATTCCAAGTATTGTGTTCACCAGAATGTCCTATATTTTGATGACAGCGCTGTATGACATCAAAAGCTTCTCCTTCTGTAACCACAGGCTTTGATGTTTTACTACAGTGCAAGACTGCTTTATCCCAAATGTATTGCACTCTGAAATTCTGGATAGACCAAAACTTGCACTTGGCCCTTTGTTCACATTTTTGTCCATTTGGTGCCGAAACAGCTTCCACAATCTGTTCATACTTTGCCTTGTTTATCCAGAAGTTTTCTCTTTTGCCTTCATTTAAGCCTGACAAGTATCTGTCCATTAACTGAACAAACTGCTCCCCTGAGCATGTGTGCCATGTTTTGGTTTGAGTATACCTTTACTCCAGGGATGTCTGTAGTCAAGTTGATCAACAATCAGAATGATGTAGGATTTCTGTTCCAGAGCTTATATAATTGCACGACTCTTTGGTTTACTGAAATCAAAGACCACAGGGGCCTTAGGCAGAACTACTCAGTACTGTTTGATGCAACAACTGTTATAAACTCAGCTAGGTGAACAAAGGGTATTAAGACTGGACATGAGTAACAGTGCTTACATCAAACATTTTCAAAGGTGGGCTTTGATGTGTCTTTGTGTTATGTTTATCAAAGGAGAGACTCACTACTCAGGATGAGTACCACAAGCATGGATGGGTAAACTCTCCTGTATTAATTAATGTGAGATGAGCAGGTGTGAGTAACTTATTACTAATCCTGCCTACTGGCATATTTTCAGTAAAACCTTTCTTCACACTGCATCACAATCAATATTGATTGATGTTTATTGATCGAAGGGATCAGATCAACAAACACACAAACAGCATCATAATACTTTGTGTAAAAAAGTGTAGTTATTCCTAAGCTCTTAAACATATTTCTTTTTAATTCTCTGGGAACCTCATCTCAGAAAACTGACCTAGCTATTATTTTAATTTTATAACAAAAAATGAAGGAACTTGTTATTTATATATATATATATATATATATATATATATATATATATATATATATATATATAAAACACTTTTTGTCAGCTTCATATTTTATTCACTTATTTCTATTTTGTGTGACTATACTATTTATTTCTTTTTTAACACTTGAACAGCTCAGAATTAATGTGAAAGCAAGAATATCAAAATTTCTTTCTGAAATAGAAAATTAAGTATGAAAATAAATCAAAAAGTTAAGTTGGCATCAGTAATTCCACTTCTTCCCGGGAAGAATGAGAATTCTAATTTTTCCCGAGAGGATTCCGGATCTTCCCAGATTCACTTTCTTCCCTCGAAATATAAATGTGTCAAGGGAAGAATGAGTATCTGGGAAGATCCAGAAATCTCATTTTTCCCGGAAGAATGGGAATCATTTCATATTATCACTTGATTCTCATTTTTCCAGGGACAATTGAGAATTCTGGTTTTCCCATGCAGGAAGAAATGGGAATTCCCATTTTTCCCAGCTTCTCATTCTCTGACAACTTCATCTTCAAAACCTGTACTAGCTAATATTATGATAATATTAATATAAACATGAAGGAACTTGTTATCACAGGCGCTTGAATCCCTATTTATAATAAAGTCTTCATATCTCCAGCGTTCTTGAAAATCCTGCGACAGAATCAGTCCAAACGAACCAATAATAAAACGGTCATACCATGCTATCACTTATATTATATACCAATATATTGCTCATACATTATCAAATTCAGTTAAATGAAATAACTAGTATATACTTGTATATAATATGTTGATATTTCAAGAGTTTGTTTACCTTGACCTATGACTTTTGGTGCAAACAAACGAACGGCCGACGATAGTAGGACCTGAGTTTGGTCAGGCCTGCACCCTCTGTACAAACATTAACATGCATAACATTACAAAGTAGATCTGCAGAAATGGAGAGTATTTTAACATCTATTATAAGTTATAAATATTAAAATGATCGTGCCCCCTGTAATCTAAGTACATCGTCGCCTCATGTGTATATACTTAATAACTGTAAAGCTGTGTTTCCATTCATCCGTAAATCACGCACATCTCGTATACGCAAAAAAATCGGATCCCTCTTTGTAAGATAAACTGTTTCCATATGTACGTTTTGACGTGCTCCACATGCGTATCCGCAAAAAACGGACAGCATCGAAACGGATCGGTGAGCGATTCATCCGTTTTGCGGATGTCAAAAATGCCTACATTTCCCAACAGTGCCCCGGCGCCAGGTGTGATGAGACATATTGACCTTCTTCCTGCCTGTCGTCCTTGCAGTTTCAAAAGAGGCACGCGAAAGGGTATCCGCAAGAAAAACGTACGTACTTATGGAAACAGTTTTTGCGGACAGCATACTATAGAACGTATGTACGTCTTTTGCGGATACGTTTTTTGTGGATACATGGAAACACGGCTTAACGGTGAAAAGAGAGTTTTGAGGATACTGTGTTTTCAGCCGAGTTCCGCCGCCGCCGCCACGTCCGTGTCTGGGGAACTCCTCTGAGACCCCTGTACCGTTCTTTCTGAAACCGGCATAATTATCGGGTCACCTGTGACCTGGTGCCTAACAAAAATTGGAGGCGCCAACTTTTTCGTTCTATGTCCGGATGTGCGTCTTTTTTCTTTAGTGAAAATAGTCCATATCTCAGGAAAGGTTTGGCGTATCGGCCTGAAATTTTGCATGTCCATGGATTAAGGGCACTTTCACCTTGTACACAAGCCTGGTGGCCACCACCTACAATAGTTTATTTTTACTTAGTGTCCATGCATAAATATGTTTTTAGTGAACATTGCTCATATTTCAGGAGTGGGTGGATTTATCAGGCTGAAATTTTGCACGTTATACGTCTTGGATAGCCTTGTCGTAGACCAGACAGGTGGCGTTTTAGTAAAAATACATTGATGCCCATTTCTCAGGAGTGGTTTGACGTATCGACCTGAAATTTTTTATGTTAACCGTCTTGGGTAGACTTCTCATACATGGGACTAGTGACGCCATCTACAATAATACATCCCGTTTTCGTGGAATGCATGCATGCATCTATCTCAAGAGTGGTTTACTGTATCAACCTTAAAATCTGCATGTCTACAGATCTTGGTTTGGTTAATCTCGTGTACAAGACTGGTGGGGCCACCTACAATCAGTTTCATCTGGCGTCCAACTGTAAGTCTGTTTTTTTTTTTTAAATGAAAATCACACGTCTCGGGAGTGATTCGGTGTATTGGCCTAAAATTGTGCATGTAGATCTAATTTTGGTAAATTTCTCGAACACAAGACTGGTGGTGCCATCAAGAATCACGTATTTATAGAATACATTCAGAAATTTATCTGAGGAGTGGTTTCACATATCGGCGTGGAATTTGCATGTCCCATAGATCTAGGATGGCCTTATTCTGTACACATAACTGGTGGTTCCACTGATGTCAATATTTTAATTCGGCGACCCGTGCGTCTAGGCAAAGTTATGCGTCACTGATGCCACAAATTCAGAGCGCTGTCACGTT
This sequence comes from Sipunculus nudus, assembly GCA_026874595.1. Classification (NCBI taxonomy): domain Eukaryota; kingdom Metazoa; phylum Annelida; class Sipuncula; order Golfingiida; family Sipunculidae; genus Sipunculus; species Sipunculus nudus. Next base: position 54,829,296 of record CM049312.1, read on the forward strand.
AGGAAAACCCATCCCTCACTTTATCCATATCTTGATTTGGGGGATACCTGTAATCGCTTTTCGTGCTCATGTTCTATAGTTAAATAAATGATAACCTCCTATCTGTTGGTTTGTCTCTCATACACAGCTGAGTTTCATTGTCTTCACATTTATCTCTATGTAGGATAAAATACGAATAAGGAATAAATAATATCAATAGAGTAAACCTGAATACGGGCAGTCGATGTACACACTGTGTACCCGCCAAATCATTCATTAGGTATGAACTAAGTCATGCATGAGATGCCAGCTGACGCGAGTCCTCGAAATGTCTTGCATATAAGAAATGCGGAAGTATTACAAGGCTTTGCAATGCCACCTTTTAAATGGGCTTTGGTTTGTCACCTCTGTTTCTTGTTAAACTACATAGTACAACACAGAATATAAGCAGGTGGCGCCACAAGGCTGTGCATCGGAAAAAGGGTTGTGAAGATCTGAGAAAACACCTAATTTCAAACTGATCTTTTATTTTATATATTATTTATATTTTTTTTAAATGTGCAATCAAATTTTACTATATGATGTCAAGATCACTTCACAAATAAAAAAACATGATATTATTTTGCATTCGCACTGACTTCCGACATATATCTAATCCAGGGGCGGATTTAGGGGTGGGGGTGGCGCTTTATTGACCTAAAAGACCAGGAAAATATATATAAAAATAAGCATTTTATACCGAAACACAGAGCCGGCTTTTGCATCATGATACAATTGAAATAAATTCAATATAATACAAATTACGTTGGTTGTCTACTGCAGTACCCTCCGTCTCTACACAACCCTCCCCGCCCTGTCCTAAAATCCTGTATCCGCCCTCTTAATTTAAAAGGACATAATCAAGAGCAATATTCTGCCTGTTTTTTTTTTATCACTGTCAGTTCAGTTTTGCTTTATACAAAAGTTTCTAGCAAACCCATCCCAGCACACAGTCTCAGTACCTCGCATATATACGGGTGTTTAACACCTTGTTATGGCTCTGCGTGTTCGAGAACACAGTCCACGTGTGTCTGTTTACTGTAACTAGGCCGCGTAAACTGAGGTCCGATTGTGAGCCGCAACACACGGTGTTTTAGCCATCGGGAACATGCATTGCATTTTTGGGCGACGCCAGTCAGGTTTCTCCTAACTGACACGTGCTGTAGCTCCGCGATGCACATTGCCCCCGCGCCGTGTTTATGTTGACACTTGTGATCGCGCCCTTTCCACTGTTTTTAACACTCCTTTACATGTAGGCGTTCGGAAACGGTTTCAAGACAATACTTTTGCAGGTACAGATTTATTTGAAAGGGAAAAAGCTATTTTTCATGTTAATTCAACATGCTTTATAGGTGATTGGGCCTCTTTAAACTAATTTAAAAGAAGTCTGTTGAGCAGTCTTAATGTTAAACAATATACGTTATTGTTATCTACCTGAGAAAGGGAGCCTATATACTGCAAAAACAAGGGAAACGATTGTAGGTGGCGCCACCCCTATCCGAGATCAATGGAAATGCAACATTTCAGACCACTGCATCAAACCATATGTATACGATATAAAGCTATCCAAGTGCTATATAGATGTGCACATTTTCAAACGCATATCCAACCACTCCCGAAGTACGTGTGAAATTCATCCAACATAAATACAGACAGATATACACAGGAAAGTTTGATTACATATAAATCCTAGGGGAATACTTCTATATAAAGGTTCAGTCTATAATTTTTATGGTATCAGGCCTTAAGAATCCCTCTTTCTGGAATTAAATCTACCTATTCACCTACCTATGTACTATGGAAACTAGGTGATTCCTGGCTTACTCTGTATACATACTCCTGAAATTCCTGTTAGAAAAGGTTTTTTAAATGGCTCTGACAGTCTGTGGTGCATATATATGAGCTTGTTTATCTACAAGCTGTAAGTACATAGAATAAATGCTGACAAACGGAAAAATCACTAAATCTGTTTATATATAGGGTGGTTGGTTGAATATGTGCTGAATTAGGAAGGTCATTAGCTGTAAACCGTCCTTTGCAAAATTATGATTCATCTGCCTTGCCCATGCATGATGAGCTCATTGAATGTGTTTGGATTATTTTGTCGGGTCCCCTCATTTTAACGTTATAAACTCGTGGAAATAAACAAAACAATTAGCCTGTGTGCTGTTGGATCAACATTCCTCCCTATTTTTTATTAAAAGGTTCACGGGATAATCTTTACTTAATGTACGTCAGATATCGGCATAGGCACCTTTAAATATTCATACATGTCGCTTAAAGTTTTTTTTTTCAACCATAGATGTTTGACTAAAAAATGTAAATGTTCACGGAATAATATACAGTTACACACACACACACACACACATACGTATCCAATCTCCATGTAAATGCAGTATCAGTTTTCTGGTTTGCCTGTCCGTAATTATTATATGGGTATTATACCCGTGCATAAATTTTGCAACCAGTAATATGCGAAATAACAGTTTATATAGATAGGTATGAGTGTATATATATAATTATTATTATTATTAACATTATTAACAGTCTGCCAACATATAGTCAAGCCAGGTTGAGATATTTGGAATCAGCCACTGATGAACGCAGCTGAAGAAGCGCCACATCGATCACTTCCGTGCCACACAAAAAAAATATTTGTTAAACGAATTCGTCGCTGCCGTTTTCGGGTTTATTTTATTTTTTTTAGCAAATGAGGATAAGTTCCTCGAAAATGTTGCAACTTTGTGCTCTTGTGTCGATTTCTTGATAATGTAATTCTTATAAATATACTAAAAATACTATTAATGCTTTATATATATATACACATATATATATAATATATATATATATATATATAATATATATATATATATATATATATATATATATATATATATATATATATATATATATATATATATATATATATGCGTAAGAAGTCAAGAATTACAGCGAATTATTGTATTGATTTTGGTGAGCTTGCAAAATTCCACGTAGCCCATACATTGTCATAGCCGATAATTTAAAAAAAAATGGAATAAAACTTTCGTTCAAATTTTTTTTTTCTCAGAGTCCGTAGAATAATTATCTTTTTTTTTATGTGGCCTTATTTTAATTATTATTTCCGCTGATAAATCTATAGGTACAATTTAATGTTGTTCAGATGATGTTATAAATGAATACAGCACGTGTATATATATATATATATATATATATATATATATATATATATATATATCCACTTAAACAATGTGAATATAGAGTCCATATAGTATCAGACCTTATTTGAAGCTTGTATATCACTGTGTAATGTCTCCGGAAGATTTAATGCTACATCAGGTTTTGGTATACACCGAGGCTCTTGGCATGCCCTAGATTTGACGTCATCACGGCATGTGCCCGTTCGGCCACCAATCACATGTAGTTACAGTCAAGATGGCGACCCAAGCAGAGGTAAAACCCAACACGGAAATAGTTCGTGGACAAATTTTCGAAGTTGGACCCCGCTACACAAATTTAGCATATATTGGAGAAGGAGCTTATGGAATGGTCGTGTGAGTGCAATAATTATTTTTACGTATCAGTCTTCATGTTGTCTGTATGCGGGGGTCGAAAAATAGCCTTGTCGGCAGAAGTCACCTGTGTTGCTGTGCCTGTCAACAGGGTTTCACCGCGGTGGTGGCATCGTCAGTGAGACCCTTATTTGTTTAACTTTTACATTGGACCCACCTGCAATCTTTATCCCATGTTACGCATGGATGCACGGGAAAACCAGGTCGATTGGTGGGAGTGTCGTATATGTGATCTTAAATCAATGTTAGGTAAACGTTGACACGAATTGTCAAACGGTTCATTCATGAAGATTGGGGGCGCTCCGTCTACTATCACACCAGTGAAATCGTGTCAGGCCATTCATAAACACGGCCGGCCACTGCAGGTTGAGATCAAACTGTAAATATAGGGAAAGATAAATGATTCATAATGCAGATATCACTTGATGCCTAAAAATAGGGTACGGATGACTTTATAAAATCTCTCCGGTGAAATGTTGGAGTGTAACCGCAATACAGGGTTTGATGCTAAAGACAGTTACAAATAAGGATTCTGCACTTGATAACCCCATCACCCTCCATCCTGTTTATAAATGTTGAAGTAGCACATCAACATTGACACCCTTGCCCTTGCACAGTCAGGGAGAAAAAGATCCATGAAACTGGCATGCGTGATAGCCTTGAGATAATTTTTCTTCAGGTTATTTTTTAGGTTATCTGGATGTTGTCTGATTAACTTTTCAGTTGATTTTTCATTATAAATCAGGTTATTTTTTATTCATGTTCATATGGATGCATAGGTTATTAGGGGAAAAAAGTTTTGTAGATGTCCCTCCAAAAAATAACGGTCACCTTTTTTTTATTAAAATGCAACAACAGCATATTTTGTTTCATATTTCATTGCATTGCAATTTTGCAGTATCTTTAAGTGTATTTTGATACATTTCACAATATTTCTTTCAGTATTCATTTGCAGGAATCATCTTGTTTTCCTCAGATTTTTAATTTATATACATAGTTCAGGTGTAGTTACTAAAAATAGTGACAGCAGGAATGTCAGTGACATTAAATACTACATACCAGCACATGCCTTCTTCCTTTAATGTGTACTCATAGAAAATTTGTTTGTAAATAAAACTTTAACATCATTACAATAAATCAGTTTCACTTATAGAGTTGACAAAATATTGGGAATATCATTCTAAACTGAGACATGGTAACAATATTGTGGCACTCAATATGCAGTGGGTGGTAATGCACTTAATAAATTTATGGATAATGTTTTGCACCTGTATTAATAATGCTGTTGGTTTCATATTTGTGAGGTTACATTTAGTATTTTCACAGTTTCAGTGTTGAGGGTTTAACATAGAGGTTCATCATATATAAGGAACACCCCTAATAGTTCACATAGTTATATGACAAAGACACACAGTCCTGAATATCTAATGAGTTCACATTCCTTCTTGATAATCGTTAGATAAAATAAAAGGTCTGATAATTATCTATAAAATAAGTGTTTGATTAAGACATAATATTAAAATATGTTATTATTTAAAAGATGAATCTTGGACCTGTCACTTGATGAGGCTGAACGATGTGGATGCTCACATGTGTAAGTTAGTTGTCTTATTCACAAAGGTTTTAATTTTTGTGATAATTCCCTCATTAAAAAATCACAAATTTGAAACCCCTGAGAACAAAAAGCCACCACATTATGTGAATTTAAAAATAATACTTTTACTGATCATTAACTCCTAGCATTCAAGTCTTGACTTTTTGTTTTTCTACCTGGTTGTCCAGTCAGGCAGAGTGGAGGTAATTCCACTGTACTGGTACCTTATTGACTGCTTGTAAAATATCTCAGAATAAGTAAGATGAACATGGACAGTAAAGCTGAGGCAGCATCAGGGCTACACTAAAAAAAAGAATGAAATAAAGGGCACAATAGGACACTCAGAGGCATCACACCAATCAGAATAGAGGCCTTGCAAGGTGAACCTCTTGTTTGCTCACTGTTTTCAAGCATATGTGGCAGGAACTGAACTGTATGTATAAGGAAGTGTCTGTCAGTGATTCAGCATAGAGGCTGACCAATGGTACAGGTCTAAGTGAGCCTCAGGAAATCCATATTGCAAATACACCTGTCCTGGACAGCAGGACAGCCTTTAATGTTGAACACTGGCTTTACTCAGTTTAAACATTGTTTATTCTTTCCTGAAAGTCTCTGTGGATAGTGATTGTACAACTGTTGAGTACTTTTGTACCAAAATTTTGTGAAAAATCAGCTTTATCAGTTCCTATTGGATAATGTGGTTGCCTTCTTATTTGTGGTGGCTTCAAATTGGCGATATTCACAGTCGCTCTGTGACTGCAAAAATTGAAACCATGCAATTTTGAATGCATACAAGGCCATAAACATTAATTTCAGAAGCTGCTGATAGGTGGTGACAGTTGTGAATAATCTTCAGACACATAGTGATGGTCTGCTGTATTTAATTATAATACAATTATACAGGGTTGGGTTTTAGGCTGCCCAAAACCTGTTTTCGGCAGGGCAGAGCCTAAAACCTGCCTTTAACTGCCTAAAATAGGTTATAACCTGCCTAAAACTGCCTTTAACTGCCTAAAACTTTTATTACCCTCACCTATGACTTGCAGTTTAACTATGTTTTATTATTACACAGCTAAATGCATTACAGAAATATGCTCAACAAATTAAAAGTGAGGAACATTTTATTCAAACTAAAAAAATAAACCAAGATACAAACAAAAGCAACAAATGAATACAACACTACTTCAGGTTTTCCAAATGACAGTTTTAGCTTGTATACCAAAATCATGTTCTAAGGTCTCCCACCTCCATTACTGCCAATTTATAAATGAATGCTAAAACTGTGAGCTTATAATCAGATTCTTTGATTGGCTTTTTGATCATAAGGGATTAAAGTTTGTGATATATGCTAAAGAAGTTTTTCCCAAATTCAAAAAGTTGTTCCATTTACACTGATGAATAGTCCTTTATACTGTAGTCTCACTAACATAACATGTATGTTTTGAATGCCTGTAGCTTCAAATGGCAAAAAGCAAAAGATTGATTTTATAAATAATAAAAATCTTTTATGCTAGCCATAAACTAAAATATGATAATATGATGAATATCTTTTACATTATCTGATAATGAACAAGAAATTCCACTAATTGTTTATTTCCTTAGCTAGGTCATCCATTGTCAAATTTTTAGATTTTGTGCACATATTTATTGTCTATATAATGATGGAAATGCTCTGTTAACTGTACGATAAGATTGTGAAAATGAACCCTCATGAAACATTATAATTTGTATAAAACTGAAAAATGCTAAAATATATTGCAGTGAATATGTTGCAAACCACAGAATATTCATTATCATTTTTGGGCCATGTTCAACCTAAAGGCCTGAGAAACCCACATGTCATGGTCAGGGGCCCTGACTTCAGTACTCTGTAAAATGTTTGACTCAAGAACAGTTTTCAGGGCAATGGCTTTCATGGCATCATCCTCGTCATGTATGAAAGTTCACATGAACATCTACTACTAGTACTAGTACACAGTAGTAGCCTAGTAGGACTTGACCATTGGGTCTTATTACCCCATCACCCTGATAAATAGTAATTAACCTGTCTAATCAAGCATGCCTCTCCCCCCCCCCCCCCTCTGATACCCTACCTTACACTAAGTTACAAGAGGTATATTGGAGGCTCTGTTACATAATTCCAGGTAGCAGGGCACTCATAAGAAACCCAAAGGGTCCTGATAATAACATACATTGGCCAATGAAACTATGTGCCACACAAACATGGTCTCATGCTCAAGAAACCTATACAGGCTCTTTGAAGACTGCATGATGCCAGCCAATGGGAAATCATGCATTACTTGTAATACCTGAAACCTTCAAGAAGCACAGCAAAGCTTTGTGACTGCATCACCCCAGCCAGTTTGGTAGTTTAATAGACCTTTAAGTAAAAAATTTAAACAAATATAGGTTTTAGGCACTTTTGGTGCCTAAAACCTGCCCAAAACCTGTTTTAGGCGGGGCAGTTTTAACCAGGTAAAAACCTATGGTTAAAACCTTCCTGCCTAAAACTTGCCAACCCTGCAATTATAATAGTATTGGTTTGATTAAATGTGAAACCTATGACTTTTTGCAGGCTTTTCCTGCCGCCTGGCTTGTGACTGCAAAGTGTCAATGTCTGCCTGTCAGTAATATTTAAAATTTTTAAGCTGTAAAAAAATACACACATGCATGTACATGTTAATCTCCCAATGTTTTACAATCAGTGACCCCTATCATATATATGTCTGAAGTGTATGTGTGCCAAGCTAGATGACATCCAGTGGCCCTTACAATGAATATTTAATAGAAGGTACTCGTTCACATTTTGTCATATGTAGGTAATAATGTGCCAAGGATGTTTGATTGGCTAGTGATGACGAACGACTAGAATATATTTGAAAGGTCACAGTTCATAATGGGGCCAAATTGTCATGGGACAGTGGAATATGATTTTGGTCTCAGATTTTAACTGTGAAAAACTTAATATGGTCCCTTCTTTCACCTATATATGGAAGTAATTTGCAACATTAATGGCACCCAGATTTTTCTGAGCACATCCCTGCCTTTGATCATGCAATAAGGAGGCTACCTACAGCAGAACAGGCATCCCTTGTTGTTGGTTGAGCAGGTGATTACGACTCATCTTTTAATAAACAGGAGTAAGATACCCTTATATCAAGACGGGTTCCCCAAACAAACTTATAACATGGTTAACTTTAATAAGTTGAATAACTTATGTAGTCACAGGTTGGTTTCTTACACCTTAATGGCATGAGTTGTTTTGATTGAGCCTTGGCCATGAACTAATTACAGTCAGCAGGGTCAATGCTTACCGCACATTTCGGCTCAGCTGTCAGTGACTATTCAAACATGCGATATCCGGACAGATAAATAATAGGCCAAGATAAAAGTGAAATCATTTGGTCACTACAGTTTAAAGTTTCATATTTGATAAGTAAAATATACTACTACATCAATGATAGAGCGCGAAAAAGAAACCCTGTGAAACTTTTTAAAATAAAAAAACGTGAAAATTCAGCCTTGTCGACATAAAGGCAACCACAGTATTTACCATGCTGAAGTAGAAGTAACAGTACAACAGCTTAGACCATTCAGCAGTGATCAAATATACAGAGTTGAGTTTTTAAGATGTCCTCTCCCATCACTACACACAATCTTTCTTAAACTTGTTTGTTGCTGTATATGGAAAAAATTGTTAAATATTCCCGGTTTTCAACAGGGTTTGTAGGTTTTATCCAATACTTAGGTTTTAGTTGAGTAAACTCAGGCTGGATAAAATAGGTTTTACCCAGGATTCATGGGGTTTACCCCTAATTTCTATTGATAAGAGTGATGTGCTCTGTATAGCCAAAAGTTGAGTCAGTGTTTTGAAGTGTCAGTGGTATGTAGCTTCTTTTGGACACGGGTAATGTCATCAGATTCCTCAGAACCTTTTTGCCTGCCATCATTTTTCACAAGATATGCATGTAAATTCTACTGACCAATCAGAAAGAAACTAGGTTTGGGTCTTGCTTGATAAAATCCAGATAAACATGGCAAGAGCTTGGGAAATACACAAAAACTACACATGTAAAGGAGGAAAATTTAAATTAAAAAAACCTGCGTATAAAAGAGGACATAATTCTGTTACAAATTAATAATCTCATATCTTAACAAACTTCTGGTATATCTAAATATAAGGAATGTTGAAGATTCAAGCAGAATGAGGATACTGACTCCTTTTAGTCAGGATATAAATCATTATAAAATATTAATTAATTTACCATATCAAGTACAAGGCAGTAAGTCTTAAAGATTCACATATCTTTTCTGTAGAATTTATGTGATGTTTTGTGTACCCTGTGTACATAATAATGAAATGTAGGTAATTTTTGTTAAGAAAAGTTATTATTACACATCTGTGAAGGCTGTATTAGCTTGTTTATGTACAAGCTGTCACTGTGAGTAGACAAGCGACATGCTCCAATTTTGAAAAACAGAAAAATTATGTAACCTTAGGTTTTTTGTTGGGTATGTGCAGAATTTGAAAGGGCATTAGTTTGCAAAATTCTGGTATATGTAAGACTTGCCACCGGAAGTCCTTGTTGAATTTGTTCAAAATGTTTTGCCACCCCCCCCCCCCCCCAGCCCATTTTGAATGAATGAATGTTATAAACAGATTGACATAAACAAAACAAAAAGTCTATTTTCAGTTGGATTGACTTTTTCTGGCCTATTTTCGATAAAGGGATTATTTCAATAAATAGATGTCAGGTGTCAGAATAGCCTCCTTTAATTAGTTTAAAGTTTGAGTATTTATACAACACATGAGAGTGAAAATGTAGCAAAGAGAATATTTTGCTTTCCGTTCCATTTATGCTGTGATAAGCACATGCCCTTGAGACCTCTTGTTTTATTAGTAATTTCTAACTTTATCTGCGGCTCTATCAGAGTACGATAGCAGCATTCCTAGGAAGCTGTATCCAGTACAGGAAGGTGGTAATGCTGCAGCCAGCTACCGAGATGCAAAAACAGCAGGTCACAGAAATAACACTCATGACTGGAAGTCTGGAAGGCTGTTTGTTTATACAGGAGTCCAGTGTCAGCTAACAAAGCAGTGGAATTTATGTAATTTTTATTTTCATGTCCTTTATATTGAAGTTTATGATTAAATATATTCTGTATTTGTGGTATTTAAATTAAATGGCTGTACATCCATTTAAACTGCTGTGTGCCTTGACAGCAAAAAAATATTATTAAAATTGATCTGCCTCATCCTGACATAACTATTCCCATGCAAGACATTAGCTTGGTCACCTTTATCCTTAAATAGGTCCTCGCAGTGCCTGAAAATTATAATAAAAGAAAAGTTAGGTGGCCTTTTGTCAGCAGTTATCTGATAAAGCACAAAAATGTCAGTCATAAACAACATCAGCATATATTAAGAAGGTAGCTTAGTTATAATGCCTGTCAGTCAAAAAAGAATCTTCAATAACTGTTATATTACGTTCAATATCCAGAAAAAAGTTAAATGAATATGGGTCCACAAGATGAGACTTGCTTTGACTTAAGGACTATGATGCTGGTGTGGAACAGAGTGCATGATGATATATAGTTAAGCATAGTGTATGGTAAATGCTGTGTTGTAACTGGTGATAAAGCTGAACACTGAAACTTGTGTTGTTGGGCTTCCAGCAGGATACAACCAGTTAACACAGCCAGCAAACATGGGATACCTGTCAGCTTCAATTAGCGTGACCATGTTTTTAGTCTAGTTTAAAGGTAGCATTCAATTTGTGCATATATGCAGTAGATCTATACGTCTTACATAAGCCAGTGCAACTGGGAATGGCACACATTAAATATGGGAGTGATTCCATATTTGCATATGCAGTGTGTATGTGTATGCAGCATGTTTCGAGGATGGAGAGACCAAAATTTCCAAGCAAAACCAGCCTCATCATTAATAACTGCTGCATGAATACATGATGTAAGTCAACCGTGTTTGTAATATTTAGTATTTAGTATGAAAAAGTACTGTTAGAAATGGCATGCACATCTACATGTGAACTCTGTTGTGTGAACTGCAACCTCAGTGTTTTCAGTGAATAAAAAATCAGTTAATAAAAAATAAATGTTTGGATAGCAGGCTGCCGTAATGTAGTCACTGGAACATGTTGATGTTACACGTCTGAAATGCATATGAAATCTGGTTTAACAAGGTCACATGGAGAGTTGGGCTGGCTGCCTAAATATTCATATGAAGAATCCTATTCTAATTAACTCATGTGACAAATATACTCAATAGCGAGCAAACAAGTTCTTAACCGAAATTGTATGCAAAAAGCATGTCACAACAATCTGTATGATTAGGCTGTCATAGGCCAGATGTCTTCAGGAATTTACCCAGGGCAATTCACCTGTGTGGCAAGGACAAAGCTCACAGAACTCAGCTCTACAAGGAACTAGTTAAAACTTAAATGCAATTTTTGAGTTATTATATTTTGATGTCCCCAAGATCTCCTACCAAGCCAAAAACTGGGTCTTTGTGACTTTGTTCCTTTGAGAAATTAAGAAAAAACCTCAATTGTTTTTATTTAAAACCTATTTTAACACTTCAGGACTGCCTAATATCAAAACCACTCATCTGATTTTCCTCATATTTACCATGAATATTCCCCTATATAGTTCCTATGTACATGCCAGAAATTATGTCTGTATTATATAATTTAAAAAAGTTATGGGCCCAAACATAATGCATTTTGTAAAAAATCAGGAAAGATATTTGATCACTTAACACAAAACATGTTAAAGCTATGGACTTTTTTTTCCAGTAATATAACTTTAATTAATCAAAATTAAATTGTATACCCAAAATTAGATCAAAATCTTTTAAATTTTTTTTAAATATTAACAAAAATAAAAAATTGGTACCTTAAATTTTGCCCAACTTTGACCATGGCACGTTTTTTTCCTGTAAGTACTGTGGATTTAATTTTCACAGCATGTTTATGTTAGCATTTTGTCTGTTAACACAAAAAATTTGATACCAGTTGATCAAAAACTGTAGATTTTATTCAAGTTTGCAAGCACCATGTAACATATTGTTTACATCAACTTGTGTTATGCAGTTTGCAAGAGCTCAGCTCCCCATCTTCAGCTCTCAGTTCCTAAAATTTGGCATACAATTAGATGTCTCCAAAATCCCCTACCATGCCAAGAATTTGGTCACTAGGACTTAATACCTTCGAGATATTAATGAAAAACTTCATTTTTCCATTAAAAACCCATTGTTACACTTCAAGACTGCCTAATATCAAAACCACTGGTCTGACTTTAATCATATATAATATATATATTTTTCTATACATTCTGTAAGCACATGCCAGAAATGATGTCAGTATTGTGTAATTGTTTTAAGTTATGGGCCCAAACATAATGCACTTTGTAAAAAATCAAGAAATATATTTTCTCCCTGTACAAGGGGATTGCTGAAGCTAGAGATTTTTTTGTCAGGGATGTAACATTATTTAATCAAGATTCAATTGAATACCCAAAATTATTTCTGAATTTTTCAAATTTTATAAGTTATTAGTATAAATATAAAATTAGTACCTTAAATTTTGCCCAACTTTGACCATGGCATGTTTGTTTCCTGTGAGCACTGTTGAAACAATTTTCATATCATGCATGCATAAGGATTTCAGCTTTTTAGTTTAGAAAGCTGAAAGAAATTGGCCAAAAATTGTAGCTTTTATTAATGTTTTTATGAGACCATGTCAGACCTTGGCTCTCTCAAGCCCCTCTTGAGTCACCTGTATGTTGACCTTGTTGACCTTTCATCAAATTATGCACGCTTGAGGGGAGAATCCAGGCAGCTTATGGCCAGCCACAGTTGATCCAGGTGTCCAACCCAACTCATCTAGTAGTTTTAACCAACAACATATCAATAAACAATAAATTAATAAATTTTTATTGATTTTGAATAACAAATTAAAGAAAAATAGAAAAGGACTTTGTTAGTTGATAATAACAGGAAATTAACTTGCAGTTACCGATGATATAAGAATCTTGTATCGATGGATAGAATGTCACGTATTCCAAATAACACCATGCAGTCACCTATGGTATTTTTCAGTTCAATTTTAATGATAAAAAAGTAAATCATATTATTCATTACTAATCATTAGGGATCATATGAAGGAAATTAATGATAGACAAAGATGCAGTTGATAATATTATTATCTAGATTCCTACTGTGTCTATAGTTAGTACACTGATGTAAAATTAGTCCAAAATGAATATATTACATTTTTTTTAATATAAATAAAAGCCATAAAACCAGCTACTTATGATCATTATTTAAATGTGTGAATTTTGTATATTCTGGATTCTCAACATCATTGTTTGGTGAAAACTGAATAAATACCAGACATGTTTCGAATACTTTGCAATTGCATTTAAACACAAATATGAATATGTACTCCATTATAAAATTTCTTTCATAAGAATGGGAATTCAGGTAAAAATGAAAGTATATGAAAACCAGTGCAAATACTTTCAAACTGTATTCATGAATACATTCATAAATATATTCTATAATATTATTTCAATAATCATTTCAGTTATATTTTATTTTAAAAAAAATATGATTTTCTTCTTATGATTTTTTTAAATAAAATTATATTGGCACAATATTTGTTATTAAATTTTAATAAATAGTTAAACTCTTTTATAATATGTGCTGCTTATAAGTTATATGGCCAAGTCAATATCTGTGTGACAATAGCACTCCATTTGTTAATAAAATAAATGAAATCAATCCTCTTCCCTGTCTCCAAAGTTACTATCAAAATCATACATAAGCTAAACACCAACAACTCATAATAAAGCTTATATTTATTACCACACAAAACAAGCATGTGCCACTTTCTCAAATCATATTTGTATCCCCAGACAAAGTCGGGGGATACTATGTTTTCATACCGGTCCCGCCACCGCCGCCACCGCCGCCGCCGCATATGAATCTTGTTGGCGCGATAACCCAAAAAATATTTCATGGAACTTTACCAAACTTGGTATATGTATAGATATGGGTAAGAGGACGACGCCTATTTAAAATGAGGTCATGACCTTTACTAGGAGAGTGTCCTTGACCTTGAATAGGTCCAATTTTGGGGAAAATCCCACAAATTCTTTAATATCTCAAGAAATCTTGCATGGATTTATCCCAAAATCAAGTTGATGGAAGATCATGGATAGGGTTGTCATGTTCCAGAAACTGGTGGCGCCACCTATTATTCTTTACTTGTTTTTGTGCTGTTTAATACCCCCAAAATTGCCACCTTACAGCACTGTGAGCATTATAAGTCAAAAACTAATGGACAGATTTCTTTTATATTATGCATATACATAGGTATGGGTTATGGGATGATTTTTATTTAAATTGGGGTCATGACCTTTCCTATGATAGTGGCCTTGACCTTGAATATTGCCATATATGGTGAAAATCACCTACCTCTTATGATATCTCCAGTGTTGATAGCCATATGGATTTCAAACATGACTTATGTATGGCCCACCACTAAAGTAAAAACCCTATAGGTTCTAGGGTCATGAGGTCAAAGGTCAAGGTCACTGGACTGGCATTTTAAAAGATACTGTGGATGCATTTTAAGCCAAACTTTCATCCCAGGTCTTCCATCTTGAATATATAGCTCACTTGCCAATAATGGATGATCCATATAAATTTTGGGGTCACAAGGTCAAAGGTCAAGGCCACAGGAGCTATCTGTCCAAAAATTAGTTTCTGGATGATAATTCCTGCTTTTATTGATATAATGATTTCAAAATTGATTTATATATGTCCCATTGAAAAAGCAAGACCCAAATTGATTTTGGGGTCATGAGGTCAAAGGTCAAGGTCACAGGAAACCTCTTTAAAAAGATTGTGGATGCATTTTCAGCCAAACAATTCATCTCAGATTTTTCATCTTGCACATATAGTTCACCTGCCAAGAGTGGAAGACCCCTATCAGTTTTGAGGTCACAAGGTCAAAGATGAAGGTCACAGGAGCCATATGTCCAAAAATTAGTTTCTGGATGATAATTCATGCTTTATTGAGGTATAGATTTCAAACTTGACTTGCATATGTCCCATTGGAAAAGCAAGACCCGAATTGATTTTGGGGTCATGAGGTCAAAGGTCAAGGTCACAGGACACATCTTTAAACAGATGTGGATGCATTTTCAGCCAAACATTTCATCTCAGACCTTTCATCTTGCACATATAAGTCATCTGCCAATAGAGGAATACCCCTATCAATTTTGAGGTCACAAGGTCAAAGGTGAAGGTCACAGGAGCCATGTGTCCAAAAATTAGTTTCTGGATGATAATTCCTGCTTTTATTGATGTATGGATTTCAAACTTGACTTTTATATGTCCCATTAGGAAAGCAAGACCCAAATTGATTTTGGGGTCATGAGGTCAAAGGTCAAGGTCACAGGACACATCTTTAAAAAGATGTGGATGCATTTTCAGCCAAACATTTCATCTCAGATCTTTCATCTTGCACATATAGTTCACCTGCCAAGAGAGGAATACCCCTATCAATTTTGAGGTCAAAGGTGAAGGTCACAGGAGCCATATGTCCAAAAATTAGTTTCTGGATGATAATTCCTGCTTTTATTGATGTATGGATTTCAAACTTGACTTTTATATGTCCCATTAGGAAAGCAAGACCCAAATTGATTTTGGGGTCATGAGGTCAAAGGTCAAGGTCACAGGACATCTTTAAAAAGATGTGGATGCATTTTCAGCCAAACATTTCATCTCAGATCTTTCATCTTACACATATTGTTCACCTGCCAAGAGAGGAAGAACCCTATCAATTTTGAGGTCACAAAGTCAAAGGTGAAGGTCACAGGAGCCATCTTTCCAAAAATTAGTTTCTGGATGATAATTCCTTTTTTTATTGATGTTTGGATTTCAAACTTGACTTGTATTTGACCCATTGGATAAGCAAGACCGGAATTGAATTTGGGGTCATGAGGTCAAAGGTCAAGGTCACAGGAAACCTCTATAAAAAGATTGTGGATGCATTTTTAGCCAAACAATTCATCTCAGATCTTTCATCTTGCACATATAGTTCACCTGCCAAGAGTGGAAGACCCCTATCAATTTTGAAGTCACAAAGTCAAAGGTGAAGGTCACAGGAGCCATATGTCCAAAATATAGTTTCTGGATGATAATTCCTTCTTTTATTGATGTTTGGATTTCAAACTTGACTTGTATTTGACCCATTGGAAAAGCAAGACCGGAATTGAATTTGGGGTCATGAGGTCAAAGGTCAAGGTCACAGGAAACCTCTATAAAAAGATTGTGGATGCATTTTTAGCCAAACAATTCATCTCAGATCTTTCATTTTGCACATATAGTTCACCTGCCAAGAGTGGAAGACCCCTATCAATTTTGAGGTCACAAGGTCAAAGGTGAAGGTCACAGGAGCCATATGTCCAAAAATTAGTTTCTGGATGATAATTCCTGCTTTTATTGATGTATGGATTTCAAACTTGACTTATATATGTCCCATTGGAAAAGCAAGACCCAAATTGATTTTGGGGTCATGAGGTCAAAGGTCAAGGTCACATCTTTTAAAAGATGTGGATGCATTTTCAGCCAAACATTTCATCTCAGATCTTTCATCTTGCACATATAGTTCACCTGCCAAGAGAGGAAGAACCCTACCAATTTTGAGGTCACAAGGTCAAAGGTGAAGGTCACAGGAGCCATCTGTCCAAAAATTAGTTTCTGGATGATAATTCCATCTTTTACTGATGTATGGATTTCAAACTTGGCTTTGTTATTGACCTATTAGAAAAGCAAGACCCAAATGGATTTTGGGGTCATGAGGTCAAAGGTCAAGGCCACAGGAAACCTCTTTAAAAAGATTGTGGATGCATTTTCAGCCAAACAATTCATCTCAGATCTTTCCTCTTGCACATATAGTTCACCTGCCAAGAGTGGAAGACCCCTATCAATTTTGAGGTCACAAGGTCAAAGATGAAGGTCACAGGAGCCATATGTCCAAAATATAGTTTCTGGATGATAATTCCTGCTTTTATTGATGTATGGATTTCAAACTTGACTTGTATATGTCCCATTGGAAAAGTAAGACAAAAATTGATTTTGGGGTCATGAGGTCAAAGGTCAAGGTCACAGGACACATCTTTAAAAAGATTGTGGATGCATTTTCAGCCAAACATTTCATCTCATATCTTTCATCTTGCACATATAGTTCTCCTGCCAAGAGAGGAAGAACACTATCAATTTTGAGGTCACAAGGTCAAAGGTGAAGGTCACAGGAGCCATCTGTCCAAAAATAAGTTTCTGGATGATAATTCCTGCTTTATTGATGTAATGATTTCAAAATTGACTTATATATGTCCCATTGGAAAAGCAAGACCAAAATTGATTTTGGGGTTATGAGATCAAAGGTCAAGGTCACAGGACACATCTTTAAAAAGATCAAGGTCACAGGACCAACATCTTCAACAAGATTGTGGATCGTTAGATGGAATAAACAATAAATATGCCAAGTGTCAGTATATGCTGCTAAAAATGGGGGTCTGTTCTTGTAGGAGGGGGGGCCTACTATGTCTGGGGATACTCTGGCACCTGCGGTGCCAAGAAATGTCTAGTTTTTATCATATATAACAGCTGAGCACCGTGACCCATGGGTCCCTTGTTTCAAGGACAAGCAGTCACAACATAGACCCCTCCCTCTCCCACCCCTTTAATATACAGGACTAATAAATAGGATGAATCTTATAATTTTAATGTTAAATAATTTTTTTTGTTGAGACTTGGACAATTTTGATTTTTTAAAGAAAAAAATGTCCAGGAATTTAATCCTAATATTCAAATGTGGTAAAATATTAGGACCTAATGTAAGTGCTAACTGATAAGATTTAAGAAGATATAAATACTCAGTAGCATTTCATTGGTATCTCTTAAAGTTGGCCGGGCCTAGGTGTGAATAACACTGTTAAGCTTAGTTTTAAAATTAGGAATATTGGTCAAACTTTGTGGCATTAATTTTTAACTCATATGGCCATTTATTTAAATTTTGAAAACTTAATAACCTTTACACATTATTTGTTTATGAAATGTAACTTTTGTATGACACTTACCGTATGCCTATTTTTTCCTTTGGTGCATCACTAAATGGTTTCAGGCCAAAGGTTTCATTTATTACACAGTCCATATGCTTTAGCTATTGTCCATTATTCTATAGTTTACAGAGTTTCATTTTAGCTGGGCCATTTTCTCTTAGCTTGTCTAATGGTAATATACATGAAAAACTATAAAAATAAAATAAATTTTTTTGCAGTTACTAATATTTTCCAAAATTTAGTTGAGGGACATGACCCATGTGTCCCTTGTTTTAACGGTTGGTTGGGTCCCTAGAATCAAAAATTTGTTTAGGCCTCATAGAGGTAAAATTATACTATCATGCTGGTGTTCTCACCCCTTTACAGGCAAGATGTTCTCAAACTGTCACAGAATTTGTTGGAAGGCTTGTTCTAGTCCTGCATTCCCTCACAGGAATTAGATCACACTGCAGCTATGCTAACAATGTATGAACACAAAAAGATCAACTGGTCACATGTACTAATAATGTAATATTTATATAAAAAAATCATGTTTTTACATGGCTTCTTTTACATGATCAAATTTCTTAATTTTCCTTTTTTGTGGGGCAGGAGAGTTCAATTATATTTTTTAAGGAGAGGCAATTTTAGGATGGTTGGATCTGTAATCATACATTTAAAAAAATTACAGCTTAAACATACCAACAATAGAATCCCTCATGTGAACTGCTGATCCCACACACAAAGAGACTCATTGAGATAAGTGCTGTGTTGCTTGTTTTTTTTTTACTGTTAATAAATTGTTCTGTTTAGGTGCTGTGTGGCTTCTTTGCCTACAAACACAGCAGTAATGGGAACCTCACAGCGGTCATATTAACATCTTATTTCCTGGGGAGGCTGCTCTAGGCAGTTCTGTTGCTGGAGCTCTGTAGACTGGAAGGATGCCGAGATGTATAAATATAGAAATATCTTCAACCTTTCACAGAATGTTATGTGTGGGAAAACTGGCTGCTTCTGTGTTACCAAGGAAACTGATCACATGTATGGCCTTCAGAGCTTCTGAGGATTCACACTGGAGCAGGCAGTGATGTTTGTTATGTCTTTGTCTGACAGCTGACAAATTACAGAATCAACAAATACATCAAGGTCCTCTGTACTTACATATATGTGACAGTGTATAATTTGTATTATGTCGAGGATATACTTGATTTGGTTTAATTAATACTGTCATTTTATTGTTATCATATGTATTAAACTTGTATATAATCATATCTCGCCTGATGTTTATGGAAGTAACAATAAAAATAAAGGTCTTAATAATAATATTTTTAGATCAAATCATGAATAAAACAATTTTAATGTGTAAAAATTTATTGTGACAGGACATGATTACTGGGTATGTTGAAGAGACCTGTGAGGCTTGTTAGGGTACATTGGTGCAACAGTACATCCCCTAATTTGAAGTATTGTATTGGTATGGAAAGGTGTTCCTGCATTGATGTGTTAGCAGCATTTTATCATTGGATAGAGGTATTGGTCCAGGTTTGGGCCTGTACCCCCCCCCCCCCCACCCCACCACTCCTACAAGGAGTTGTGGACCTTTTATAGGGTATTATTTCCTTGTTGTAAATGGTGTATCTCTCCCTCCCCCTCCCCCCCCCCCCCTCCCCTATATACTGGGTCCACCCTTACATATTACCGGGACCAGCCAATGGTATGTATACAGTGTCATCTGCAGTCCTTCATATATTTTATATACTTCAGTGAGTTGTTTATTGGAACATCACTATATTGCAAATGTTCTTTTCCCTGAAATTGAAAACTAGGAACGTAATTTGTGATCAACTACCTAAAATGAACAAGAGAATAAAGTTGTTGATGGGAAATGGATAATAACTAACTGGGAGAGTGGGGGATAACTGCAGAAATCCAATACACCTACAAGCATTTCTGTTACTGTATATTTATATTATTATAAAGCTAGTACAGTTTTGTAATGACATACACATGGCATCATCCAGCCCAGTCAGTCCAGACCAGTCAGCCCAAGGTTTGTTTTTCTGTACACACCCCTTAACCCCTAGAAGTTCAGATAAACAGCACTTCACTGTCCTTCATGGCAGCAAACATTAAGGCCAGCTATTCTCCTGCCTTTCCCATAGAATTTGTGATTCCTGGAAAACTCTGAATACTGTGGTTGCCTTTATGTTCGCAAGGATTTTAATTTCGCAATATTTCAGAATGGGTAATAATCGCAAAAATGAAACCCTGGGGAATAATTGGCCAATTGAGTATATCCTTCTTATTTAGTGTAGCCAATACTTGTATGAGGATAGGTTAGAACAGTGAGCAATTTTATAATCAGTTACATCCATGCAGGTATAGGGAAAACGTTCCCTTAAATTGAACTAAACTACCTGTGCTGTCTATACAGACCCATTGTT
Organism: Sipunculus nudus; assembly: GCA_026874595.1. Taxonomy (NCBI): domain Eukaryota; kingdom Metazoa; phylum Annelida; class Sipuncula; order Golfingiida; family Sipunculidae; genus Sipunculus; species Sipunculus nudus. The sequence goes on from CM049312.1 coordinate 54,850,058, forward strand.
ATATGAGAAGAATATGACAAACTCATGACTTTTTCTCATTTTATAATACACATAAGTATGGCTTTACCATAGATATGAAGCCAACCACAGTATATTGATGAACTGTAGGCAGCTGATGTCAGGAAAAGTTTTTAAGATGAACTATGTGACGGATATATGAGCTTGTATATCTACAAACTGTTTGTAAACAAAGTAATGTTGATTAATGGGAAAAAAAACATGAAACTGAAGGTCATTGGTTGCATAATAGCAGAAGATGAACGGTAACTAATTGCAAAATGTACTTGCAGAAAGATGTCCTTGAAGAATGTGTTTAAACTGTTTTTGCAGGCCATTACTTATTATAAACACGTGGGGATACATGAAAAACAAAAAAAAAAACTCAGCCTGTGTGTTGCAGGATCAGTGATTTCAGTCCTGTCTTTATAAAAGGTTTAAGGGACTATCTTTAGTTAATAGACGTTAGCTAACCAGAATAAACCCCTTTAGAATTAAACTATCAAATGGAAATAGAATGAAGAGTTTCTAGCCAAGGATGCTGCCTTATAATGGTATTTACAAAATTGATCCATTGTGACAGGAGTATAAATCAGATGAGTTGTCCATTATGATGGCTGGCCAGGTAGTTCCAGCTAGGTAGTTACTGTGGTGTAGGGTGAGACAATGGTTCCGGGTATGGCCATTACCATTTACATCCATTTGTCTTGATCAGTGAGTCAAGTGAACTGCCAGAGAGTCAACATAAGTCAGACTGGTTTTCAAATTACTAAATGGACACTGAATTTGCCAAACAGGTAGATAAATAGGTAGCTATTAGCAGATGGCCTGATAATCACATAGAATCTGATGTCATTGTTTCAGGGCGTGATAATGTGCCAACTTTATGTGGAATGTTGTAATGATGTCCACACAGTAAGTACTATATATACAATTGTTGTATCAGGTGTCAATCATTTGAGGAACAGTGTGAAGTGTGCATCAGATATTTCCCACACCCAAAATATGTTATAGCCGTGTTTCTATAAAAAGGTGGATTTTAATATTATTAAGCAGATGATATTCAGGTAACTTGTTTGCTGAATCATCATAGCTACCATTAAAACTTAATCTGTTAGATAACAGAATTTATCCTTTAATACTCAAGATTGGGGCTGTAACAATACATGATGTGAATCAGGATGTGGTATACTTACAAGGTTTGATAGTTGATACGAATGTAGACCAGATGGCCGAAACCCAGAATGCCGAAACAAATTTTCACATACCCAAAATGCCGAAGCCCATCTTGCAGAAAAAGGAAATAAATAATAGGAAATAATGTGATTAATGCGCAGTAAAGTTATAAGTACGTTGTCTGTTAAGGTACTTGAACAAAATTTGATACCATCCTCTTAATATTTTCAAATAATTAACGGTAATTTATTCGGCGTGGCGGCAGCGGCACTACGATAATGTCGGCATGACAACCCGGTCCCGCTAAATGACTCTGGCTTTATTAATCCCTCATTTTGCAGGTATAGTCAGACTAACTGATTTTCATGAAGAAAGTTATATCTTGTGTCACATTTATGCTTCTTTAGGAACTATTTTTTTTTTTAATTTACACATCGTTCAACTGCATATTAGCTAAGATGGAGGGAACTCACTGGAGCGTTGCGGCACTCGGAAATCGGCAAGGAAACCGGCCTGACGACACTGGACCCGTAATCCCTCGTGGAAATATCAAGGAAACCTCTTACATACCATCCATTCACCAGTCCATTTCACAACTGAACTTTCTTTTCACAATGACAGTCATTTTTTTCACATTTTGTCTTAGTTACCATTAACATATGTTGATCAATGACACGCCTCAATAACTAGTTTATAATATTGCAGGCAAAAAAACTACCAGTGATAATTCTCGGTCTTGATTGATACTTTTACAGAATTCTATCAGAAAATATTTCTATAAATGAAAACGGGTTGGAGAATTTAATAAAAATATACGTGTGTAATAAAACCAGAACTGAGAAGTCTAACAAGATTACTTCAAAGAGAGCGAACTCCTGCTTGTTTTACTAATTAGCTTGCCTATTATGGTTACCGGTTGTGTTTGTATTGTTGTAATAACTAATTCTGGCGTTTGATTAGAGTGACGAAGCAGGTCAAAGTTAATTGAGTATGGGTATATGAAAATCTTATACATATTCTGCAATGAATAAAAAAATTAATATAAGATTTCGTGTGTTTATAGATGCATACTTTGTGAAATGTGTATGTTTGTTATATAATTATTCCGCAAGCACTACATGGAGTATTTACTGCATGAATGATTTATCTGTACTTAGTCCCGAGTCCGTAGAATTATACAGCTTTAACAACAGAACATACACACACACATATATATATATATATATATATATATATATATATATATATATTCTATTATCCATATAAGAACTCTCTTTCTCTCTTCCTCCTTCCCTGTCTCTCTCATCACAGGCGCTCGAATTGCTATTAGTGTAGGTTTCGGTTAAATTTGTTACTTTCCTGGGTCATTTCCTTATAACTATTACTTATCTGACATTTCCCTTGCGTTTTTCACACTATATGGTCCATCTCTTTATTATTTATTTAATATTTGAGATATTATGTAAATATGACATGTGTGTTTCTCTTTGAATCTAAAAAAAACTCGTCAATACAAATTTGAATAACGACAATTAAATGTCATAGATGTTAAAAACAATAAAGATAAAATCAGGTTCAGATTAAAGTATTAATTTAAACATAAACAAATCTGATGTATAAATTGATTATTCACTGGAGAAAATGTGATTTTTATATGCTTCTGCTTAATTAGCTATGACCAACTACATCACTCTAATCAAAAGCCGGACATGGTGATTACAACAATATACGCACACCCGGTAGAGGCCCCCATAATTGACAAGCTAATTAACAAAACTGGACTTCGCTCTCTTCAAAGTAAATTTTGTGAGACCCACATAGGTCTGGTTCTTTTGAAATTCTCCCACTAAAATTTTCATTTTAAAAAATCTTTGATTTATGAAAATACAATTCCGTTAAAATATTGAAAAGACCTGAGTTTTTCCATAATTAACTGAAATATTTTCGTCATATTTTCAAAGCAATGCGGACGGTATCGGTTTTACTATTGGCTATTTTTAATTAAAAGAATAATTTTGCATACCGGTATTAATCATAGCGTATTGTAAGATAGGTTTAATATTTAATCTTCCAAATCAAGGGGGCGGTCTAAAACCCTCGGGGGTTTCCTTGCTAGTTCCACGAGGGATTACGGGTCCAGTGTCGTCCGGCGGGTTTCCTTGCCGATTTCCGTGTGTCGCCACGCTGCCGTGAGTTCCCCACGCGACCGCCGCCATCTTGGTTAACATGCAGTTGAACAATGTGTAAATAATAAAAAAATAGTTCCTAAAGAAAAATAAATGTGACCCAAGATATAACTTTCTTCATGAAAATCAGTTAGCCTGACTATACCTGCAAAACGAGGGTCTAATATAGCCAGGGACACTTAGCGGGACCGGGTTGTCATGCCGATATTATAGTAGTGCCGCTGCCGGCATGCCAAATAAATTACCGTTAATTATTTGAAAATATTAGAGGATGGTATCAAATTTTGTTCGAGTACCTTAACAGACAACGGACTTTTCACTTTACTGTGCAATAATCACATTATTTGCTATTATTTATTTTCTTTTTCGGCAAGATGGGCTTCGGCATTTTGGGTTCGGTATTCTGGGTTTCGGCATTCTGGGTTTCGGCCATCTGGTCGACTACCAGTTGATACATGTAGAGTAAATAATGGTATACTTTTCAAGCCATTATGCTATCTTAAAGAAAGCTGCACAAATTTTCTCCAGCAAAATTATTTCTAAACTATAAATAGAACTTATTATCTAGAATATATTAGATACTTTTCAGTTAATGATTTCACCTGTTCGGGCAGAGGGCTGAGAATCAGACCAACATGAATGGGAGTTTAAAACTTGGAGCTGGATGCTCAATGCAATACCATGCTTTCATTGGTCAGATAACAATTTTTGCACTGTGCTGTACAAAGCAGCGGTTAAAATGAAGGAGATCTGGAACAACTGAAGTGTATTTAACCACAGCATGAGGAGTGCAGGTCTGATGATGCTGGTATTGTTATGAAGTGGTAGCTTTAAATATTGGTAATCAAACTACAGTCGAACCTGTCTAATGCCATCACTCAAGGGACTGGACAAAGTGGTCGTAATAGACAGGTGGTCGTATATGACAGGTTCTGAACATTTAGGAACTGCACAAATCTAGCTAATATGTATGACAGAAATATACATATTAGACTATCTTTATGACTATAAATAAAAACATATTTGCAGAACAGAATGATGTTGGTGTTACATGTATTTTGTAATTGCACGCAAATGTACATGTAAGTGTATCTATGAAATTTGATGTATTGCACTGAATAGAAGAAAGACAGATCACAGAGGCACAGATCAAAGATTAACTGCGGGGTGCGTCCATTCATGTGGATTAATAGGTCCTGTGAGCCAGTCATGTTGCCAGCCTGGGGCTCCAGGCCCAGGGTTGGCGCTAGGTCCCAATAATCACCAATTTGTGCTCCATTAAAACAAACAGAGCAAATGATCACAACTTCACGCATGGTCAATCAACCGTCAGCGCTGGTCAATGAGTAGCACAAAGTGCCTGCATTAGGCAGGTCAATAAATTAGTAATATGTCACTGGTCAGGAAAACTGCCCGTAATCCGTAATAGTCAGTTGGTCGTATTTCACAGGTCTTATCTATAGATAATATAACGGAATTTCAAAAGGGACTGATATCTAGTGGTTGTTATGGCCAGGTGCTCGCATTTCACAGGTGGTCGTTCAGACAGGTTGGACTGTACATCTTAAACTGCATCAATAATAGTCTTAAATGATTCTGTACAGATCAGTATCTTGATCTGTACAGGTTTTATTTTCTGGTTTAGGGATAAAGAGCCAGTCAGATTTATTGCTTCTGGTTCATTGCTTTGTGAGTTAGAAAAACAGTAAATTCTTAGATCAACAATTACTGCTGACCCAGATTTGGCAGGACAGCTAAATTGAGAGTTCATACAAAATTGATTATTTCAGTGACATCATGGGTAAGGATATTAGCTTCATATATAAAGTTCATAGCGAGTTGCACTTGGGATTTTCCACAGAACTTTGGTTCAATAAGATCACAGGAAAGTTAGAAAGTTTACTTTCAACTCTGATACCTTCTTTAAGTCATCTAATAAGGTTTAGCTTTTATGGCAAAATACAAAACAATGGATATGTATGTCTCATATGTTACATGATGGCTCTGTATCAAAACTCTTGTATCGTGCATGCCCACATAGCTAGACTTGGTGGTTCTCTCAGAGAGAGACTGGCCCAGACCGCTTGCTGTTGAATAAAGACTTCTAGTATCATACTGGTCTAGCAACATTGTCAGTGTCAGTCAAGCGCATCAGCAACTGTATGTGATACAAATTGAGGACATTCCAACCCCAATCCCTTTGTATCAGTATGATATTTAGGTCAAATATCAAGGTCAAATAGACGGAAGTAGACATTTTTGTAAACCCCATAACTTTTGAAGTATCACATGTTTTTTTTATATTCCTCAAATTTGAAACACTGATTGTTTCAACCAAGTTCTTTTACAAGTTTGCAAACTGATGACCTTAACTGATCTTCAAGTTTAAATCAACCAGAATAGAAATTTTTTTTTAATGCTATAGCTTTTGAACCACTTCTTATATTTTCATGAAATTTGACTTGTGAAATGTTTCTACCAAAATCAGGGAAGTGTTAAAAAAACGGTCATTTTGACCTCCATCTTCAAGGTCAAATCAGCCAAAAGAAAAATTGTTTGTGAACACTTGACTTTTTAAGTAGTTTGTATCTTTCCTCAAAATTGGGGATGGGAGGCCAATAAGGAGAGGAGGAGACCTGTCTGTTTTTGCATGGCAAAACAACCTCATTCTAGTTGATTTTGTATCAAGATGTATCAGCATAGTGGTGTGTTTTTACGGCCCTAGTCAGGACCAATATAATTTGCTGCAGTTTATATTGATTGTGAATGCTGGGGATTCCTATACAAGCCTATAGATATAAAAGGGCATAGTGCAGTGACTGCAAGAAAAGATGGCATCCTGTCAAGTATGAACAGTCAAATATCCAGATCACTCTTGGCTCGAACTATTCTAGTTATTGATACTTGAGTGTTAAAATCAGGTTGTGTGAATACTGAACACAACAAGGGACTGTCAACTAGTTGAACCACAAGCTTGTTGGTTGAAGTAATATGTCGAATGAGAGAGGATGTGGTCACATGCAAGTGGCCACGACTGACACACACTTGGACATCAAAGGGTGCAAAATAAACTTCCTGTTAGTATTGCTGGGCTGTGTACGTGGCCTTGGTTAAGTACAAGGTGTCTTTTACCGAGTACAGGTATTTCCAAAGTTGATAGGTGCACAAAATTGTGTTAAGGTAAAAAAAAAATCTGTGTTAATGTAAATAATACTTGCAATTATATCATGTATTTGTATAGCATATTACCTATTCAGATTGCATTGGGATAAATCTGCATGACTTTGGCCAGGTTGGTGCAGGACAGGTTTGCTATATATGGAGTTAAGATGGGCTTAGCTAACCTGTGTACAGGTTGGTGCAGGGCAGGTTTGCTATATTTGGAGTTTAGATGGGCTGAGCTCACCTGTGTACAGGTTAGTGCAGGACAGGTTTGCTATATTTGGAGTTAAGATGGGCTTAGCTAACCTGTGTACAGGTTGGTGCAGGGCAGGTTTGCTATATTTGGAGTTTAGATGGGCTGAGCTCACCTGTGTACAGGTTGGTGCAGGACAGGTTTGCTAAATTTGAAGTTTAGACAGGCTTAGCTCACCTGTGTACAGGTTGGTGCAGGACAGGTTTGCTATATTTGGAGTTTAGATGGGCTGAGCTCACCTGTGGACAGGTTTGCTATATTTGGAGTTTAGATGGGCTGAGCTCACCTGTGGACAGGTTGGTGCAGGACAGGTTTACTATATTTGGAGTTTAGATGGGCTGAGCTCACCTGTGGACAGGTTGGTGCAGGACAGGTTTGCTTAATTTGGAGTTTAGACAGGCTGAGCTCACCTGTGTACAGGTTGGTGCAGGACAAGTTTGCTATATTTGGAGTTTAGATTGGCTGAGCTCACCTGTGTACAGGTTGGTGCAGGACAGGTTTGCTATATTTGGAGTTTAGTTGGGCTGAGCTCACCTGTGTACAGGTTGGTGCAGGACAGGTTTGCTATATTTGGAGTTTAGATGGGCTGAGCTCACCTGTGTACAGGTTGGTGCAGGACAGGTTTGCTATATTTGGAGTTTAGATGGGCTGAGCTCACCTGTGTACAGGTTGGTGCAGGACAGGTTTGCTATATTTTTGAGTTTAGATGGGCTGAGCTCACCTGTTTACAGGTTGGTGCAAGACAGGTTTGCTATATTTGGAGTTTAGATGGGCTGAGCTCACCTGTGTACAGGTTGGTCCAGGACAGGTTTGGTATATTTGGAGTTTAGATGGGCTGAGCTCACCTGTGTACAGTTTGGTGCAGGACAGGTTTGCTATATTTTGAGTTTAGATGGGCTGAGCTCACCTGTGTACAGGTTGGTGCAGGACAGGTTTGCTATATTTGGAGTTTAGATGGGCTGAGCTCACCTGTGTACAGGTTGGTGTAGGACAGGTTTGCTATATTTGGAGTTTAGATGGGCTGAGCTCACCTGTGTACAGGTTAATGCAGGACAAGTTTACTATATTTTGGAGTTCAGATGGGCTGAGCTCACCTGTGTTTACTTTAATGCTGGACAGGTCTGCTATATTTAGAGTTTAGATGGGCTGAGCTCACCTGTGTACACGTTGGTGCAGGACAGGTATGCTATATTATATGTTCAAACGTTTGTAATAAAAAAAATGAATTATTTCAATTATTGCATTAGTAGTCATTTTCATAATTTGATGATACTTAGCTCATACTTAAGAACAGAATATTATTCAGGAGGTAAGCTTACCTTGAAAACTAGGATTCTTGCCATATAAGCTAGGATTATAAGCTAGTATTCTTGCCATATAAGCTAGTATTCTTGCCATATAAGCTAGGATTCTAGCCATATAAGCTGGGGTTTTAGCCATGTAAGCTAGGATTCTTGCCATATAAGCTTGGATTCTTGCCATATAAGCTAATATTCTTGCCATATAAGCTAGGATTCTAGCCATATAAGCTAGGATTTTTGCCATATTAGCTAGGATTCTAGCCAGATAAGCTAGAATTCTTGCCAGCCAGAATAGTAATCATCACATACTTATATTAATGATAGCATCATTATCATTCTGAAATGGAGCTGTTTTAGTGCGGGCAGTTCAGTAGCCAAGCCTGTATCAATTAAACAGATTGTAAATCCACATTTGCAGCAGATTACCACAATACTGAAACCTACATGAAATAGTTTTGTCAGGTAATTAGATACCAGGAGCCATCTTGTAGATAATGATTGACATGGATGTGATGTGAGTGATTATTGAGAGCAAGTTGAAGGTCTTGAACATGGAGGCCTGGGGATGCTAGGGCTCACTCAGTACACACAACCCTGGACGCTCCTCAATTCTCAGCTCTCAACACTACTGCAAACAAGGTTTAAGCAATAATGTGGTCCCCAAGCCAGTCGGCTGGCTGATGCTCCTCTCACATCAATAATTAGACAGATTGAGCAGACACACAGCCGCACATCTGTCTTCTCAACGACTGTCTGTAGGCCTAGAGGCTCTTCTACAGGTTTCACTCTTGTTGTACAGGATACAAGCACTTTGTGGTGAGATTAAATATTAAATAAGTCCATTGAGGTCAGATGTAATGTTTAGGTAACAGTCACGTTCTAATGAGATTTGATATTAAATTTGCCCATTGAAGTCATATTAAATGTTCAGGCAATGGATACTTTGTTGTTAGATCAAATATTAACTAGTCCATCAGGATTATATCTTAAGCTCATCAAAAGGCTCTTTATTATGAGATTAAATGTTAAGCTGATATACTAAGGCTTATATAATGTTTAGGTAGCAGCCATGTTGTGAGATAAAAATTAAACTACATGTGAAAAATTAAACTTATGTTTAAGGTACTTTGTAAATCTATTTTGAAACCTGAAATTAATCACTGAAATTAGGTGACTGAATTTAGCATACAGAGAAATATATATCTAATGTACAGAAATTAGGTTGATTTTGTCCAGTTTGTGGGAATTATTAATCAAACCTAATGTAGTTAGAACAAAGGGAACTATATTCACTCACTCAGCATTTTAACTACTGAAGGTAGAGATTTTTTTTATACAGCATTTACCTATATTTCATTTAGATTTAAGTGTCCAGGAGTTATCAGATTAGCATTTTTTTCAAGTTATTAACTCAAACGTTAAATCCCCACCATGTTTGTCACCCTACTGCATACTTTTGGATATAAGCTTTTTTATTCTGTAATAAATATAAATCTAATTTAAGGCTTTCATACATGTTCCTCTCTATTTTTGAGACAGCAGTCTTATCATTTTGTAAGCTGTGGATTTTCTTGAAGAATAGATGAAACCAAAGAAGCACATTAAAATTACATTTGTTAATTAGATTTGCTTGCTGAATAAAATTTTTAAAATATTTAAAAAATTCTTGCCCATATTGTGTTTTGTGCTGTTCAAAATGGTGTATCTGGAATAAATAATGACTGCATTATCTGATTTGAAATTATAAAAATTTAGCCAGCCTAGGATTAGATTACACCACAGGATTGTATTCTGAACTGGCCCAGATTAAAATTCTAAGCTGGGCTGGTCCAGTTTAAAATCATTCCACCACAGGATTGTAAACTGGACCGGCCAAGATCAAAATTTTAATATATATTTATATTTCAAATAACATCAAATGTCACAAGACATACTGCAGGCATATCATGCACTCTTATGGTGCTCTTCTTACAACAAACATTCTACTCAGACACTGACTTAGTTTTTCAAAGCCCAAGACTTAAAGAAGGTGGATTTGGACTGGAAGCACAAGGGCTCTTTGACTAAGATATTTGTGGACTTGACTACAGCTCTGACAAACCAGAATCCACATGGTTTTGAAATAAGTAGTAGAGCCTGCTGCCTGCATGTTTTATTTTTTATTCATATAACAAGGAGGATAGATGACAATCCAACATGAACTCTTAGTTTCCTTAAGTGGTCATCCCTAATACAGTGGTTGAGTTATTTTAGTCAAGCATGCATCTAGATCAAAGCGTAGGAACATGAGCGCGGGGGAACTGAATGGGGTTTGTGTACATGGTGAGTTGGGTGGCAGCCAGTTGTAAGACCTAAACTCTTGGGTCTGACTAAATACAATATAGTTGCCGTTATTAGTTTCTTCTGTGAGCAGGTATTGTGCATCTATATATATAAACCTTCTCAGCTGATCTATTTTTATAGCACAGCTGACTGTAGTACTGTCATGGTTTAGTCTATCGGCTGTTAGGCATAAATTATTTGTTTGGATTCCTTGTTGTTCAAAAATTGTTCATTGTTGGTACACCTTATTTAAAACAAGACTGTTGAATACTTTGAGTCTGATTGTGATATTAATTATTTCATTTATCAGTTATATATGAAATTCATGCAGTTTGGTATTTCTATGGGTAAGTTTTAAGTGCAAAAATGTTGCTTGTATTGTCTTCCAACTTTTGTGGGTGGTTTTCTGCTGCCAAGGGGGCCTGTGCACACATCATAAGCCTATCTGATACTGACAAAGTGTTTTGAAGGGTAGCCCCCAGTAGACCACTGCAAGTACAGTAAAACCCAGTCCTGTGGACACCTTGCAGGTGGACAATTTGCTATGACAGACATAATTTAGGTCCCTTGATGTTTTCCAATAGATCTATATGTATAAGCTGAATCTCTCTATGCTGGACACCTCACTAATGTGAACTACAGACAGTTGATTTCAGTGAAAGCCTGTGCTTTCAATGTAAATGAACCTTACAAATACTGACCCAACTTCTGTGTTGAGTGACTGATTGGCAGATGCGGCCTGGGAACATTTTGAACTCTCATCTAGATCTGCTTCTGCAGTCTAAGGAGGCAGTGTAATACTAATGATAATCAAGGTTCATAACTTATTCAGTAAACTGGCTCATGTGGCCTTGTATTCTCAGAATGTCTATAGATTGGCTTTTTGGAAGGGCAGAACATTTTTGAAGTTACCTTTCCGTGTTTTCAGTGTTGTGAGAATGACATCCGGGCACTCTTGGGTATTGTTATATATCAAGTTTGAGATTATAGACTGTGGTAAAATTTATGTCATTTCTTGTGTTCTATAAAATAAAATTTCTTGAGTAAAATGTTTTTCACTGTGCCAAACCTATGTGTTAAGGACACCGTGCTGTTAAGGTCAAAATGTGTCAGTCCTTTACTTAAATGTCCTGATAATACAGGTTTCACTGTACTTGTTTTAACTGTGCTATGATAATTACAAAATGGTGAATTGTATCCAGTGACCACCAGTATTTGTGATTGTACGTATGAAGTGGATGATGAAAATGACTGTTCTTTAACTGTAAGGCTTGGTATCTAAAAAAAATGTTTATGGTGATTATCAACTTGACATTAAATATTTCATAGTGACTAATATTTCTGTGAATAACTACACCAGTCAAAAAGTAGACATATATTTGTTATAATAGAAAATATAGAGAAAAAACACATCAGTTCTTGTCATGGGGATCAGTAATCACAGTAATCCTTGTCAGAGCCATCATTGATTTTGTCAGTCATCCTGCTTGAGTAGATATATATTATTTGGAGCCCCTTTATTCTTGAGAGAAGAGTTTAAATTCTATCTTGGCTGTCATTGTGAAAGGTAATATCTGATGGTTATGTATGGATGAAACTAAAAATAGACACAGTTCCCAATGGCAGCTAATGCATTGCCATGAAAAACTTCTGTTACTGTGGTTTGTTAAAGGTCATCTGTTAGAGACCGAGGGCATCTTTGTTCCTACATGTAGCTTGATGTATCTAGCTTGAGATAGGGCGGTGGCTAGGTGATACTTTGCCAATTTGTTTTCTTTCATCACATAATCACAATTGGGGGAAGATCTTGTCATTTCTGCAATTACCACAGTTATTATGTAAGTATAATTTCTTTGCTGTTTTATATTAAGGTTACAACCAAAGAATATGCAGATTGAGAATAAATCTAGATTAACACTTGTTCAGTTAGCTCTCATAGTTTTCATATTGAGGTTGTGTTTATTGTTTATGTCAGATCTTGTCAGAACTTTTGATAATCATATCAGTTCTTGACAGAAACATCTACAGTGGCATTGGTTCTTTTTAGATCCATCAAAACTCCCATCAATCAGCTTGGGTGAATGGTTATGTATGAATTAAAACATACCCCAATCCTGTCTCTCACAGGGCTCGACATTAACAGTAAAGCACTTGCCAGAAACAAGTAAAAGTCAGCTATATGGAAATATATTTAATACATTACTTCTTATCCAGTTTTCCAAAATATATTAATTTTGGACATTTCTCCTAAAAAATTTCTTTGGATATGCCTACAAAATATTTACTTGAAGAAGGGAATTATCTGTAAAAGTACTGAGTAACAGGAAGGAAAAGTGCTTACCACACTGTCACAGTGACCTTGTGCACATATTTCTGAGCAGTGATTTTGATATATTTATCAAGCAACAACTGAAAACCATCCATGTGTTAGGCTTATGAAGAAAATAAAGACTGCTCTTCCATCATTTGGTATAAAGGTTCTAGACTGCTTTCAAACCAACTGAATTCCGGTGGCTTGGGTTTTCAGGTGTATGTAGCAGGGTTAATGCAGCTGCTCTGCTGGCTGGCCAGACTTCTTGTCTTGACCTCAGTACTGGTTGTTCATGAATTGACCTGGCATACCTTTTGTACATGGCTAGGTTTGGCATCTACAAATATACATTCAAAGACTTCACTTAATTATTCTCCATACAGTATGTGGAGGACAGTACCTGAAAGCCTACACTCCTGTTCCTCCGTCATTGTGAGGGAACTGAAGCTGGAGTCGATGTGAGCAGCTCAATCCCCCAACGCCACTTTTTGGTTTGTTTGTTCATTTAAATGCAACAGCAAGTTAAAGTTAAAACAGGGACTGTTCACTGGGTGTGTTCCAGAATAGATCTATACTGCCTTCTCAGGGGCTGTGTGGACAGCAAGCTACTTCTCATTTTGAGATAAATTTATTAATGCAAGCATAACAATTTCCAGTGTCAGCAGGGCTAAACAGGGATAACCAAGTTCCTTTAACTGTTATTTCTGACTCACTTAAGAGAGTGCAGCATGAGTTGTAAAAAATGGCTACATATATTAAATGTCATGTTTACGCAGATTACAAACAGGTTTGTGTGAGCACCTGTGTTCAGGGCATGGAAAAATCAATATTCTTTTGTACAGTGAGGGCATCCAAGAAATATATGTTGATTAGCAGGTGGATTGTCCTTCATCTGGAAGAAGATTCGTGACACCATTCTGTTGCTTATGGTGGCTAACAGGGGCATTGGGCTTGCTTTAGAGAGTACTGTATTAAGCTGAATATTAAGTGTGTGAGAACAAAGTGAGTGTCATCTTTATGTTGAGTGTGTGAGAACAGAGAGAGTGTCAGTGCTGGAAACCATTGCTGTTGTTCAAAAACAACATACAGTGGAACCTCTCAACTACAGAAAGAATAATACTCCCTGTCCTGGATACCAGACAACAACTAATGTCATTCCTGTGGTAGACATAGGCGGGCTTCTGTCCAGAAGACATAAGGACACCTGATAAAGTCTATTACCCATTTCACATGGAAAACGTTTTCAATTTGATTTCTGCAAAGCAGTTTGGGCAAAACGGTTTAGAGTGTCACACATGCATAAAGCCAAACCTCTTTGAAAACGTTTCAGAGTGTTCACATGGCAGTTGAGCAAAGCAGATAAAAGGATTTGCATTCAAATCTTAAACCACCTCCTGAGCTTGGTCAAAAAGACTTTGGCCAAAACAGTTTGAAAATGCTTTGGATTGCCATGTGAACGCTCAAAATTTTTTCAAAATGGTTTTGAAAGAGGTTTGCGTTTGCCGTGTGAAAGGGATGTCATGGACACAGAAGGACAACAGATGTCTTCCCTGGCCCTGTCTTCTGGTCATGGATATATGAAGGATTCCGCTGTAACCCAAGTGAAGTTCAGAGAATGGATCCTGCTGTAACCGTTGCCATGAACACAGGAGGTTATCTGGTGAAGTCCCTGTCTTCTGGTCATGGGCATAGGAGAGATTTTGCTGTAACCCCTGTGATGTTCAGAGCATGGATACTGTAACCACTGCCATGGACACAGGAGGTTATCTGATGTAGTCCCTGTCTTCTGGTCATGGGCATAGGAGGGATTCCACTGTAACCCCTGTGATGTTCAGAGCATGGATACTGTAACCACTGCCATGGACACAGGAGGTTATCTGATGTAGTCCCCGTCTTCTGGTCATGGGCATAGGAGGGATTCTGATGTAACTCTCTTTTACACAGGAGGGATTCTGATGAAATCCCTGTGGTGGATACAGGAGGGGCTCAGCTGTTGTTCCTGTTGTGGACACAGGAGGGGCTCAGCTGTTGTTCCTGTTGTGAACACAGGAGGGGCTCAGCTGTAGTTCCTGTTGTGGACACAGGAGGGGGTCAGCTGTAGTTCCTGTTGTGGACACAGGAGGGGGTCAGCTGTAGTTCCTGTTGTGGACACAGGAGGGGGTCAGCTGTAGTTCCTGTTGTGGACACAGGAGGGGGTCAGCTGTAGTTCCTGTTGTGGACACAGGAGGGGGTCAGCTGTAGTTCCTGTTGTGGACACAGGAGGGGGTCAGCTGTAGTTCCTGTTGTGGACACAGGAGGGGGTCAGCTGTAGTTCCTGTTGTGGATACAGGAGGGGGTCAGCTGTAGTTCCTGTTGTGGACACAGGAGGGGGTCAGCTGTAGTTCCTGTTGTGGACACAGGAGGGGGTCAGCTGTAGTTCCTGTTGTGGACACAGGAGGGGGTCAGCTGTAGTTCCTGTTGTGGACACAGGAGGGGGTCAGCTGTAGTTCCTGTTGTGGACACAGGAGGGGGTCAGCTGTAGTTCCTGTTGTGGACACAGGAGGGGGTCAGCTGTAGTTCCTGTTGTGGACACAGGAGGGGGTCAGCTGTTGTTCCTGTTGTGGACACAGGAGGGGGTCAGCTGTAGTTCCTGTTGTGGACACAGGAGACTGGGTCGTTGAAGTGGCTATAGTCCTTTGTATAGAATCAGAAGAGGTTAGCTCGGATCCTTTCAGTGTAGCAATCAAGTCAGCTCAAGTCCTTGTTATTTACCCAGGAAGGCATCTGTTCTGGTCCATATTGTGGAATTTGTTGTAGTTTATAGTGTTGAAACATCATTGTTTAATATGCAAGCAGAGCACTTTGGAGTTGTTTGGTGTTATTGACTGACTAATGCAGCTCTCTTTTGTCTGAGGGCTCCTCAGTGGGATAAGAAAATTGTCTGCAGGATGACAAATAACAAAGGCTGTGGATATCTGCAAAATGTCTATAATTGTATGAAAAGTGTAACAAAACATGACATTAACTTTGTGTGTGGCACTGGTAATGGCTTAAGAAGATATTCTATAAATGAGCGAGCATATGACGTCAGTATGTGTGTTTGTTTTTATCCGTTTCCTTTATTTGTTAAAGCAGGGCATTAGAATGCAGTAGTTGCTTACCAGCCAAATAAGATATTTTCTCTACCTCCATTAAATAAGAATACCATTGCCTTTACTTGATTAAAGTTTTTCCCACAAGGGTTTCTTGGCGACTCAGTAATACTGTAATTGCAGGTTTGTGACATTTCTCATTCAGACTTGGGACTGTTGTGACAGTATTTCTGAGGCACACGGCTCCAAATGCTATACAACCCAATCATTAAATTAGGAGTATTTTGAAGTCAGTTGATCACAATATTGAATCTTTGACCAGTAAAGAAAATTCACTCATGCTTTGGTGGGAATATGATCTTATTAAAGTTTCAGCAAATGACTGATGATTAATGAATAAGAACTCTGGGAACACCTCTAATTGACTGCTAATGTACTGTAAAGACAAAGGAGTTACACATTAATATTTTCACTGATTTAAAGAAAAAAAAATTTTGTTTATTTGGTCATCAAGTGACATGTTTTCTTTTGGGCAATTTACTGACTGTTCATTATGATAGCTTTTTTGTTCAAATCATGGTTTATCAGAATAATATTTAATGGATTTCAGTAATGAAAAAAAATAAAAGAAATTAAATGACCTGTGACTTTTATTACTTCATTTCTGCATAGAAAATTTACAGATGCTTTCCACATTTTGAAGTCAGTGCTGGAATTGTCTACTTATACAGCACTGTGAGCTATATCCTGATTTTGGTGCATACAAACCACACCAGATAAGATCAGATCATATATTCAGCCCATATAGATACAAAATACAGGCACTTGTCATTGTTATGCTGCTGTTCGCATGGCAATAAATAACAGTATATGACTATAACAAAACACTTGATAAATTATATTATATATATATCTTATAATAACATGAAATAAAATATTACCAGAAACTTAAAGATTTAAAAGGTGAAATGTTACAAGTATTGCACAGTGCCTGAGGAGTAATAAAGCAGTTCTCTTGTGACTGGTTTCGTATTCTGCTGTTCTAAAACGGTGGCAACATATTGAAACAAATGTGCACATTCATAAATGGGTATTCGCTTTCCACTCTGTGCATATGCATATTTACTGCTCACATAGTTATGGAATCATGGCTTTAGTATTTCAGCAATTATGTTTTAAATATCTTTATTGAAAGCACATACGTTTAAAGAACTTTTGTGTGTTCTAATGTTATTAACGTTATAAATAACCAAAGAATCTCAAGAATGATGTGTGTTAATTAAGCTTATGGTAGAACACTTGTTCATTAGGGGGAAATTTGGTTCAGTCATTCTTTTCGTGACAAGAATGAAACTGTTAGGGAAAGATGTTTATTTATCATTAACTTGCAACTCTGTAGACAATATATTAGGAATATGGGACTATACCCTCATTCAAGGACTGAAGGTCAATTTACGTGGAGTTGAGGGTTAATACTGTAGTTCGCCTTTTTGAGGGTTTTAATTTTCTGATCTAGAATAGGAAATAATTGCTATTTCTAAACCTCAGGAATAAGATGCCTCATACCCATAGATGAATGAGAGGGGATGATGCATCTGCAAAAATAGATTAGTAACATTAGCAACCTAATCTGTGCATGGTATTGGAACTGATCCATGCAAACACACATTAATTTTTATAAGAGTATAACAACTGCAGCTGAAATGAATGAGATAGTATGGAATTTTTTCATATCATATAATAATAACAAATACGATGTACTTATGTTTGATATTTTTCTGGTGCGATTGTGAAAATGAAACCCTCGCGAAGATTTCAAAATGAAGAAATTGCAAAATTACAGCTTTGCGAATATGAAGCCATTCTAAATCCCTTCCCTTACTGTACACAACCCATATCTCGGGGACAGAGACTGCACCAGTCCAGATTTATTGACCGCCAGCACTGCACTGCATGGCCAGGGTTAAGGAAACAGGACTGCATGCTTTGTTGGTTACTAACAAATTGATACAAACAGTCAGCCTGGGATTTATCCAGGGAGGACCAGGAGGATTGTGACTGACTGCCTGGATGGCTGCAGACTGCTGGCCCCTGTTTGGTTGAATAGAAACTTCATACAGTGACACACAAAACCCATTAAATATGTGGAGAGCATCCTTTTACCAGTCTTAGATCAACTCTCTTCTCCAGAACCTGTTTGAGACCCAAACGGAACCTTTGCCATTTCTCTAGTTGGTGGATTAATATCGGAGGGTCAAACCCAATGTTCGTAAAACCCCTGATTGCTTGGAATTGTTTGCAGCTATGTTAAAATGAAAAATTTAAACAAGTCATTTCCACTGTTTCGAGTCACTGATTTTGAAGTTGTGATGAAATGTGGCAGCCTTTTCCTTGCATGACTTCATCCATCCTCTGCCTTGAATTCTTGATTTTTTATCAATTCTCCATCCAAACACCACTGTTTACTTGGTTTATCACAATATTTCTATTAAGTTTATTTCATTATCCACTATCCATATTTGCTTTTAAAATAGCAGGTAGTGTGACAATTTTTGTTAATTTAAATAATATACTGTTTTTGATGGCATTGTCTTAGCCTGCCCAAATGAGTGAATATTGGCCTGCCCAAATGAGTTAATATTGAATAAAGGTGATGGTTTGGAAAGTTAAGAAAATCTTTAAATATAACATAAACTGAAGAAATGCACTTATTTAGTTGTAACTGTAGTTTTTGGGTGTATAGAAGTTGAGTATGTCGCATAAACTGTAAAAATACAGGTAGTTTTCAACAAATAATGACCATACGTTTTCTTGTGCGTGTCACAGGGACTTTTGTCACATATGATAAAAAGGGCCACAGGAGTTTAATTGCAATATCTGAGAAGTTGTATTATGTAAAATCTGTAAGAGAATATTGTTCTAAGCAAGTAGGTGTACTGAAGTGTAACTGTATATAGTAATTAGCCATGGCAAAGGACCATATGTGACAGAGGTGTTATAACCAATTTATTCCTTGTTGGTAAATGTTCGAAAGTATACATTAGATTTTTGTAATTTTGAATCTGTCTATAAATGGTTAATTACCTGTAGGCATAATTAGCAATTTAATGAAAGCCAAAGCATGTTCAAAGAGGATTACACTTAGGTCAGAACTAATTAGCAGTTCGGGTAAAGGCAATGAATCTTATAAAGAAAATCACACCTGTGTGTGTAGTGCCAGTCAGGGTGAGAGATGTTCACACTTATGCTATTGGAATTAAATGAAGCATCCTAGTTGATTAGTTATCAAAGAAATAATGACCAGTTTAATATGTTTATAAGGATTGGAAATCCAGTGATAGGGGAGAGATAGGAGACAGAGGTGTGCATCCTGTGCATCTCTGTCCACCCTTGTAGGACATGGCAGGCATGTGGCACACTAAGATGTATTTGGCTGCATCCTTGGAATAATATTTAAGTAAGTTATGGACTTCCATCTCAACTTATATCAGCAGAAGTAATGACCATTGATGTGATCCAAGAGCTGCCTTCTATGATCGTATGTTCTTTTAAGTATCTGTGAAACTGTGATGTTCGGCTGGTAGATGTAAGTTAAGCCTACAGCAGGAATCTGTAATTTAATGTCAACAGGAACCAGTATCTGACTTGTTCAACGAAAAGCTGTAAGTGCGATGTTCAACAGAATAAATTGTGTTAAAGTTTCAAGGACTTACTCCTTAAAGTCACCAAAATAATATAACAACAACTATGCAATGTGATATGCGTAATATATTGAAAAGAAAGATTATTATCTCTGATTGTATCTCTATAATAAAAAGACCGGTGTGGCTTGATTTGATGTTCATCCCAGTGAGTGTATTGTAATGATGTTTAGTTTAAGTTAAATTTTATATGTTTAAGTTATATAAAGTTATATGTTAAGAGATATCTCATTTCCCCATTATACATTTTATGTAAATTGAATTTATTTCCGTTTATGGGCAGTTGGCCTTCAGAAATAAATGCTTATTAAAAACATAATGAACATGTCTACACATGCCAATAGTGTAATTACGATCCCAAAGCATGTGACATCAAAGAATGGACTTTCAAAGAAACAAAAATCAAGCTTTATAATAGACAGTCTGTGTTGTGTACTATTCCTGAGTATGAAATATCCAGTTCTCATGATGGAGTTTGTGTTAAAGAACATCCATTCACATTTAATAATAGTTCTTGAAAAGGGCAGATTCTTTTTTGAGTTCTTGGAATTTCTGTGATGGAGAATGTCATTGACTTTATGCGTTGACAGCTTTTATTGAGATGAGCAGGTCTGTTGGAGACTGGTTTCCTGGAATACCCCCATATTAGGAATAAGTAACAGGTGAGCCTGTTAGGTCACATGTGGCAGTTGCTGTGGGGAGACTGTGCCAGAAATATCATGGGTTATATTACATGAGATTAGAGGGCTTCTTCAGATCAGCTCTTAATTAAAGGATAAAGGATGCGTTTATTATTTGGTATCACTGGTTTTGTCAGTCCTATATTTTCTATGTGCTTTGCCTTTCTGGTCCTTTTGGGCTGTTCATTCTAGCAGCTTTTCTCAGTCTCTATGAGAGCAGAAAACCCAAGCAGCCATAATAGGAGCTAGGAGGTTATTCATGTTATATTTTCCTGTCATCCATTATTTCATGACCAGTACCCATTAAGTCCAGGGTGGAGAGGGCGAACTCTTGAGTTGAACTTTAAGGCCTTGGTTTGGGGTTTTTGCATGTATGATGGACTGATTGGACTTGAACCTAAACCTTTGGGGCACAAGTCTCAAACCACCATCACATACAACATTGTCTGTGATAGTCCTTTGTAATGTTACAGCCCTGAATCTGTCTCCATGGATGTTATTTATGTATCACACTCAGTGTCTGCAACATTGCTCAGAGGCCTTTAGTAATATTAAACTGAGGATGACTGCTGAGAGTCTATTTGAGTATTTATGTGAGCTATTTGCATGTATAGGCATTCTGACATCAGTGATTCATTGTTAAATTTATTATAGGTTCCTTTAAAAACCTAGGTTTAGACAGAAATGACTAAGGTTTGTGGGCTTTAAAAAATAAATTTTGGCAAAATTTTTATTAAAAATATGGACTTTATAAATTTTAAGATTCCATTTATATTGAAATTATTTTATTTTATACTTCTTGTTCTGCAGAGATATTTTTTTTCAGTACATTTACCAATAATGCAAGCTCATTAGTTGTGTTGTGTTTGTCAACTGTTTTATCTGTCAGTACTTAGGTGACATATTCTGATTGACTGGTAGATCATTTGGCAGATTAGCCATGAATACATGATATAACAGATATTTGAATAAGACTTGTAATGGCTGGTTTGAAGTAGCATCATCCCTGTAACTGCACTTGCAATGGTTGTTAATAATAACTGTAATTAAATAATAGTGCACAACCTATTGCTACAATTAATCTGCGGGTAAAAATAAAGTTAAAAACTCAGTAGAACTGGGTACTAGCTCCAAAAAGTTAGTCAAAATTTGGATTGGCTTTCCATAAATAATAATTCAGTAAAAACCCAAAAGAAAAATTTGCCATGATTTTATCAATGGAAGTTTCATAATATTTCAAAATGTTATATGTATAAATTGAGGTGACTGGCCTCCCTAGTGTTATAAGTTATTTGCTGTAGTCATTTACTGTCATTTTGGTTACTCTGTGATGTCATCACCATAACCCAGGTAACAGCACACCACAGTGGTGACAACCATAGAATGTCCATTAAATTTGCTTGAAAAATTCTACATTTTACAGATTAAATAATCAAAAATAAATCTCCATCAGACTTGCAATCTGAACAGGGGAAAATTGTCAGTAATCTGCAGGAACTAACTTTCATTATATGTACAAGGTGCCTTGGTATAAAACATTCAGCCGAGCATCATGATCAAAGGCCGTTATTTTAAAAATGATTCATGGGTGAGCATAATATTATGTTTTCTTTTGTATGGCATTGGACCTATAATAAGAAATGTTTTGACATGTAATATGAGGAAAAAACAGCACGAAACATTTGTGTTATCAGAAAAGCTTTGTTAAAAAAGTTTGCATTTTATTGTTCATGGGTGTATGGTATGACTTATCATGCTGTTATTTACATTTACAGATCTGCATATGACAATAATACCAAAACAAAGGTAGCAATTAAGAAGATTTCTCCATTTGAACACCAGACATACTGCCAGCGCACACTGAGGGAAATAAAGATCCTCACTCGCTTCAAGCATGAAAATGTAAGTATAAGCAGTTTGGCATCAGTGATGAGCCTGAGCCCCAGTTTTCCAGAAGTTCCCATACACTCCATTGTGTAATTATCCTAGAGCCAAATGTTTGAAGACAACATGGAATGAACAACTGGTATGTATGGAGGGGGGGTTAGACTGGTTATAGCAGTTCCACAGCTTTAGACGTTTTCAGTTCAAATAAGCTGGTGAAAATAAAATCATACTTAAGATTAGATTTCGCAAAAATGGATTAATGGATTGTCTTAAAATTTGGTAGGACCAAAGATTTGTGATTTTGTACATAAGACTGGTGGATAATTTACAGTCCCCTTTCCCATTTTAGTTTGTAGTTTTCAAATAGATGGATTTCTCTTAGATTTTGCATGCATACAGTAAATGTATAATGCAAGCCTCATCTTGGAAGACTTGTGGTGCCACCTACATTTTATGTTAATATATATGTGTCAGAGGAAGGTGTCAGTTAAAAAGAGCTCTAGTATAGCGAGGGCGTTTAGATACTGTGGTTGGCTTCACATTTGCGGGGCTTAAAATTTTGAAGTATTCAGTTTTTCAGTGTTATAAAAGGGTTTCATTTTTGTGATCTCACAATACAATAGACCAATACACAGAGTATCACCATTGATATGTGAATTAATTGTACCATATATTAAGTGCACAAAATCTTATTTACAAAAAAATATTGTTTGTTAATGGCAGACATTTGGAAAGATATGATAGTATTAAAATTACCAGTATATATTACATGGCGTCAATCTAATTACCCTGTCATTTGACAATGGGACCCCTTATTTTCTGAATATGATATTTTCACAGTAATAACCCTTTCATGAATATTGCAGATTTGAAACCCTCACAAACATTAAGGCAACCACAATATTTTTGCTAGGAGCCCAACATTGCTAGTTAATATATGTAGGCTATCAGTATCACTCCTTAGCACCTTATTAATCACAAACATTACTTTCCCATATAAAACATAAAAGCACTTGTGGAGAAAGGTGCTCTAAATTGAAAAGAGATCCTGTGTGCAACATCAGTTCCATACACTTATGAATGTGCTCCTGTTAAATGTTAATTTAAGAAAAATGGTTTATAATTATAGTAATTTCTACACCAAGCCAAATCATATATTTAAAAAGATGCATGACATCCTCTTGGTTGTCACATTACCATGGAAACTGCACATATGTGAAAGCTACTTTAGAGATTAATCAATTTTTTAGCAAACTTGTATGTCTGAACCATTGTTGTTTTGTGTTCTTGATATTCTCAAAATTACCTTCGTCACTTTCTGCCAGGGATAATTACTTCAATTTGCATCATCACCAAATGTGTGCCGTGAAAGTTAAAGACTAAATGGCTAAATAATTTGTTACTTTTGTTTGTAGATTATTGATATTCGTGACATCATCAGAGCAACCACCATAGAAGAAATGAGAGATGTGTATCCTTTGATCTGACACCATAATTGCCAGGGTTACCGCGTCTCGGAACAGCATTGATTAGGATGTATAATTAAGATCTTTTTTATGTTCAGGACCAGTCCATTGTTGAACGCATTGGACTCTGAACCTAAGGGAATTCAGTGTTTTATTAAGATTATCTGCTGGTAGTGGCTGTTCAAGAAAAGAATGTGTGTGAGAGTAATAAAGTGAGCCTAACATAAATTAACAGAAACAGGAGCTGCAAATATTTGAGAGAGAGAGAAAAGAGAAAAAGAGAGATAGAGAGAGAGAGAGAGAAAGAGAGAGAGAGAAATTAGATAAGTTGTAGGAAGAGAAAAGATAAGGCTATATTCTAATGTATATTCTGTGTAAAGCATACTGGTATACTAAAGAATGAAGTGAAATTGTATCAGCTAAAATGATTTTTTCACAGATACTTTGTTTTCAACAGGATTCTACCTCTGGCGTTTGTTTGTGTAGGTCTCCTCTGAAACAAAGATGGAATTGTTTCATCATAGGGTCACATGAGAACTGGTGCATAACTGATTCAGTGTGACCTCTGACCTATCATTTATGTATGGCGTCCATCCATGTGTCTATTTGTGGTGAAAATCCCGCATATCTCAGGAGAGGTTTGGCATATGAGCCTGAAATTTTCATCCATCTTTGAATTCTTTCTTGTACATATGACTAGTGGCGCCATCTACTCTCATTTATTTGGAGAATAAATCCACTTACATTTCTCAGGAGTAGTTCATGACTTTTGTCGCATCTTGTAGCATCACGATAAATAGGGGTCACAAGACAAGACCTATTCAAAAGGTGGCATTGCCAATATCTTGGGGTACATTTGCATCTCTGATGTCAGAAATAATGTCAGGAGACATTATAGACCTTCACTTAATTCATGCCCCTCTGTTTTGGCAGATTTACCTTGTCACTTGCTGACTGCCCATGGTTTAGTTGTACAAAGAGAGTAGATGTTAATGCTTATATTTTAAGAGAGTAAGAGTAACTTTTCTTTAGAGCAGTTTCCTTACACAGAAAGCAAAAATAGCAAGAGATCAAGACATAAATCATATAGACCTGAAGTGAGAGTACTCAGGAAACAAAATTAAAATTAGAGACATAGAATAAACAAAGTTTAGGAGTAAGGATGGAGAGGAGAATATAATGTTACTGGATGTAGATATTTTCATGCAGTGTTTTACAACTTGCCTGAGTTGCTGCAGCTTATCAAACAGGCCAAACCTCTTAGGTTTTCAGTTGACATGTGCCATGTTACCATTATTTTAGAGTATAATTTGCTTTAACCCTTGACCAGCTACATCATCTGCAGCTTATTAAACACAAAACCTCTAATCAATGTATTACACTAACAGAATTGATGCCATTTTAGAAGTTACTTGTATGACTTGCCATGTTAGATGTTTCTTGTATAATTGGCTTTAACCGTATATCAGCTACATCGTCCAGTGCCTGATGGAGACTGACATGTACAAGCTTCTGAAGACACAGAAACTCAGCAATGACCACGTGTGCTACTTTCTGTACCAGATCCTGCGAGGTCTCAAATACATCCACTCAGCCAACGTACTGCACCGTGACCTGAAGCCCAGTAACCTCCTCCTCAACACCACATGTGATCTTAAGGCAGGTGTAGTCTAAATCTTACTTGTGTGATCGCAAAGGAACAAAAAAATGTGCAATGTTATTGGTTTCATCTCAAGCTATCAGTTCATTAAGGCTGAAAACCAAAAGAAATTCCAGCAAAACCACCCAGGCATATGTGCTTAATATCTCAATTTCACTTGTTCTACACTTTGATTTGGTTAGATTAAACACTGTCTATGTGTGTATATATTACCATAACAAAACTGTGCTACTGGGGGTCTGATTGTGTGCATGAGTGACAACTCACAAACAAGGAGAGGAAACATGGAACTAAGTGACACACTGGTTTTAAGCTGGAAAATTCTTGATTTGGGAAGTTGCCCAGTATAGCATCAGGTGGCATAAACACGATGTACATGTTTCATGCAAATGATTACACTTAGTGCAAGTTTATTTCCATTTGGGTAAAGAGTAATCAAATGGTTTGAGAATGAAAATTTATTGGCCAGATGTCATAATACTTCAAAGAGAATGCACTATATTGCATGCCTAGATAATATACTTGGTAAATCAAAAGGTAAAATCCCATTTAGGAGTGTTAGGTACAAACCGTACACATTTGATTGTATGGTGAAACCTGCATTGGTCCCTAGTGTAAATTTGTCAGATTCAGATAGATATTTATACAACCAGATACCCCTAGCAACCCCTATACTTTGACATAAAATATTAAAATATTTATGTGGAGTGGCCAGTTTATGAAGTGTTTGTTTGTGTCATTTACAGATATGTGATTTTGGTCTGGCGAGGATAGCAGACCCTGACCATGACCACACTGGGTTTCTGACAGAGTACGTGGCCACGAGGTGGTACAGAGCCCCAGAAATCATGCTGAATTCAAAAGGCTACACCAAGTCCAGTATCCTTGTCTTTGTATGACTGTTTGCTGTACAGCAATACCCCGTGACAGTAGGTAGGACGTAGCCTAGTGGTTAAGGCGTTTGACTTCAGAGCTGAGGGTCCCTGGTTCGAACCCTGCAGGTGCCTCAATCCCATAATGCTGTAATCACGTTGAACCACAGAGATTTGCTCTAATATCTTAATGACAGGTTATGACTTCTGGATTATTCCTGACCCCGTGCATATAAAACCTGAATCCAGAAGGCTGAATAATAATATATCATCCTTATCATATGGATACCTTCATCCTCATTCAATAGACAGTGCCACCATCAGGCCGTGGACCTATCTTTATAAAAAAAATACCCAGTGACAGGAGGTGCCAAGATCTTGACACCCATAATGAAACCCCAGAAGCTGTTAATAAGTGAAACAGAAGGTAGCTGATCATTGATATTAACACCCATAATGAAAGGTGCTGACATTCATAATGAGACCCGTAATGAAATATATAGGCATGTGTAATGAAAGGCTGACAGCAATATTTCTGACACCATAAATTAATTGCAGATAGTTATAGCTCGATAAATTTGGAAAAACCCATACAAGAACATGTCCACATATATTAAAAGTATATTGCTAGTGTATTGTGTACTGATGAATGCACATTGAAGTATCTTAAATTAGAATTTTACTTTTTAATGAGACATCCAAAAATGGTATATTTTAAGAATTTTTTTTATGGTTGAATGAGTTTTCTTGCAGATTTCCTTAACCAGCTTTCAGTTGATGTATGGTCTGTGGGATGTATTCTTGCTGAGATGCTCTCCAACCGCCCACTGTTTCCAGGAAAACACTGTATCCTTTTATATGAAACTTTCTTACACATAATGTGGTTTCTTTTTGTGTTGGTATACCTAACCCCTTTCATACACAAAATAGTCATAAAATGGTTTGAGCTATGTGGATAAAATGTTTTTTTATGAGCCCTCACATCTTCAGAGAGTTAACCAATTAGGAGATGGTTTGTGATAGTCTGCAGTTCTCTTAAAAAAAAAAAAAAACCTGTATATTACATATGTTGAGCAATACAGAGCAAAAGCAAGCACAGAGTTCGTTGCTTACCACAGTTTATGAGAAATTTGTTAGAATGGTATGAAACCATTATCTGAACACTGTGGTTTAAGTTATGAGAAAATGCTCTCCATGGCCATGTGTTCACCCGCATATTGTTTCAGACAGCAGTGTGTATTTCAGTGATTTAATGTGTGGAAGAGGAAACATTCTGTGTGCTGATTTGTTGTTTTCTATAACAGTCGTAAGTAAATACTAGAAAAGTGATCCATACATCACAGAATTCACTGCAGCCTGTATATTGATATATTGCTCAAGTTGATTGACAACCATTCTCTTTGTATGGCATATATTTCATATTTCATAATGTTAGAATAAAAGTTCCGGATCATGTCATTTCTCTTTATCACAGATTTTCTGTTATTTGCAATAATGATATATAATTTACTTATTTCAAAGTGTGTGCAACTTACAGTGATATATGATCAACTTTACCAAAAAGGTCATCAGTTTAATAATAGCAGGCTGTAGAAGCTCTATCATCAGCCTGGAAGAGTACTTCTATTTTAATCTCTCACGAGGAAATAGTATGATATACTTAATCATATCCTTCATGCAGTATATTTAATAATTGATATTGACAGAATATCTGTTCTTTATAGTGATTTCTCTGAAATATCAGTTTACCTATCATTTCTGATCATGAGTCTGTAACATCATTACAGTGAATTTATAGTTATTTGTAAATTGATAATTAGGGCCCCACTTGAAAAGCAGCGCACTGTAGTGATCACCATGTCATTCTGTCCGTCCATCTTACTAACCGTCAGTGACCCTTGCTAATGAGCGATATCTCAACAAGAACATGCTTGATCTTTCTCACATTCACAGGGATGATTGGTACCAAGGAGGGCTCCAGACATATTGAATTACAGGCCTGTCCCTTTTTCAGTATGGCAGCTAGAGCACAATTGGTGATTTTATTTGGCTTTTGATATCTCAACAAGAACATGCTTGATCTTTCTCATATTCACAGAGTTGACTGGTACCAATTAGTGCTCTAGACCATGTCTGAATTCCGATATGGTCACCAGAGCAAATTTGTTGATTTTCTTTACCATGTGATATGTCATCTTTCTCAATTTCACAGGGATCATTGGAGTTAATGAGGGTTCTATTCCCATCAAATTACATACCCACAAAAAATCCAATATGGTGAGCCAGACCACAATTGGAGATTTTCTTTTGCAAACCGTTTTAACAAACAGAATACCCTTGATCTTTTTCAAATTCACAGGGATGATTGGTGGGTATGAGACTGATTACCCCCAGAGTACAGTCAGTGATCTTGTATTGCACACAATTTTTCAGACATATTCATTTAATATGATTTGAACCAGTAAGATTTTTGTTCCCTCATGCATATTGATAAAAACCTGTTTCTGTTAGTCATATTTTTAAACCAATAATAAAACTTTTTAGCCATATGTAATCTAGTCCCACTGAGGACCATTGTCCAACCACAACTAGTTATATAACATTATTATAGTGGTTGTATAGTAACCTAAAGTGAGGAGTACAGAACATTTTTGCTGTATACATACAGGAGTGTATCGGCAGCTCATTGTGGTATGTTTTGTTATGACTGGTTGTGTAGTCCTTAACTGTGTGAGACCTGGACCAGCTGAACCATATTCTAGGTATCTTGGGGTCTCCCAGCCAAGAGGACCTTAACTGTATTATCAATGAAAAGGTTTGTAGTTTACTCAGTGATAAAAAATTTATTAGGCCTGTCATCATGCACTTTATTTATCCTTGCATGTTATTTTAAAGGGAACTTTATGCTTCAGCCATATGCATCACAACCTACCTCACAATCCTGATAACTTTTAATATATATTATAATATATTGGCCTAAGAAATGTTCATAACATGATTTTATCATGCCCATCCACCATAAGTCAGAGTCCCCTATGCATATTCTTGTGAAATATATAAAACTAGCCAGCATCTGTGGTCTTAGAGGAGAGTATAGGACTCAAAGCCAGGAGGTAGTGAGTTTGAATCTTAGCTGAGGAGTGGTGAGATTTTTATCATTCAGCACTCTGCAGGCTTGATCAGAAGGTTGTGTCCTGCAGCTGTGTATCATCAACAAACCAGTGCGCCATTAGGGGGTTCCATTGTTTGACCCCGTATTGTTGATTGCTCACCCAGGACCTGCAGGTGGTAGATACACAAATATTAACAAAATGAAATCTATTAGAAAAGTACTATTTTATCACATCACCCAGTTTTCTTCTAGAAGAGACTCATAGTCGAATTATTATAGTAGTAAGCCAAGTTGGAAACTGTACTGGAAGAATTTCCAATCCTACTTGATTTTAATCTCCACTATGATGTATCTATGTGATGACTGGTCTGCTTGATTTCCAGGCCCGTGGGTATCTCCAGTCACTGCCGTTCAAACCTAAGGTTCCATGGAACAAGCTGTATGGTCAAGCAGATGCTAAGGGTAGGATTATCTGTCATACACTCTGATATTTTATTACCCAAGGAACACCAGGTTTAGGTAAAAAAAAAGGGTTGGTTTCCCAGGCTCCATGCTGGTCAATTTTGACACACCTCCTGACTTAAACAATTAAATATAGTTTTCGAAGTTTTCCTATTAAGTAAAAAAAATGTAAAAATTTGATAAACTTTTGTTTTGTTGTGCTGATCATCAAACCAGTTCTATTGTCATCATGTTATCTCCTGATTTTATAAAATGTTTGAAAATTAAAAATTAAAAGGTTTCTTAAGAAATGTGCCTGAGAACCCAACCTCTTTGGTTTAGCTTTATTCTTTTTTTTTTTAGCCAAAATTAGATTTGCACATCAATGTTGCATCATACATGCAAAACATTATCTATGCTTGACTTAATTTTGTTTAACTTCTACATTGTATTTCTACATTGCTTATGAGGCCAGCTTTCTAACATGTGTGGCTGTGGTTTGTTAGGTGAGACATTATGTAATATCTACAGGACAGATCACGTTGGGAGACCCAGAAGCATGTAATTAGGGTGCTTTTCTCTCAGCGTTTATACTCAGCCTGGAGACACTGAATACTTATGGGTATTATTAATGAATTTCCATGCCCTGAAACCTGGAAAAAATATGTGTGGATTTATCCCTGGAATATTCCATAAATTTGGGGATAGGTACGAATCAGCTGTTGTATACTTGCAGACAGCTTCAAATCTTCTATATATGCCGCAGGGTCCAAAGGGGCACTGACACTATACAGTCTACTATTAACCATGTAAATCTTTTTATTTCATAAAAAACCTACTTACTATATTTTGTCATAAGCATTAGTTTTTGGATCAGTTCATATATTTAGTAAATTTGTGACCCGGTAAAATCCCTGGTAAAAGCTGGAAAACTTTGTGCATTTAGATTTACTAGAAGAGTTTGAGCCCTGATCTCAGTGATGATTAATGTAACAACCAGTACTGTAATTTTGTGACACAGCTTTGGACCTGCTAGACAAGATGTTGACCTTTAACCCCCACAAGAGGATCACAGTGGAGCAGTCCCTAGCACACCCTTACCTAGAGCAGTACTATGACCCTGCTGATGAGGTGAGTCAGTGGTTCAAAGAGTTACCTTTATATAATAGTCTACTGGAATGGGTTCCTTTAAGGTAATGTTTACTGTTTTCAATCAACAACAGTCCTGTCACCATCATGTAGAGTACCATTTATAACACAGAACTTTTTCACATGAACATGTATGTTTTAATATTTAAGATAAAAGTTACATTTGACCAGCTCCTCTTCAAGATGTCTTCAAAGGGAAATAATAATTTGTGCTTGGTAATGAACCTGGTACAGTGAAACCACAAAATTCCACCAACAGAACCAACAAGTCATATTTTTAGGTCTTCATCTAAAACAGGTCCTATATAAATCTGAGCAAAACAGAATTGGGCTGTGAACATTTTTTTAGGTGATTGCTGAACTGAGGTGGTTGTTAGGCTAGGGTTTACTGTGAATGAAAGTGGTGTACAGGACAGAGGGAAACCAATAAGAGAATAGCTTTTGGAGTTAAATGAACTGTAAGAAAATAACATAGGAGTGTTAGAACTGTCTGAATAGAACATAGAAAAATACAAACTTCATCAAAGGAATATAAGAAATAAGGATATTTATGAATGGAACAGGTGATGAAGGGAAAGCTGGTGACCTTAACATCTGTTAATGCATCATATAGGTTAATATTGAACTTAGAAAGCTCCATAAGATTTGAGTATCTGCCATTATAAATAAGTATAGGTAATATTTGACAAATATTTGACACCTTGTATGAGACTAGTTAAATGTGGTCTCACTAAGTTTACCACCTGAAAAAGTGGGCTGAGCAACTTGGTGTGTGAGAAGCTGAGTTAGCCACACAAATGCGACTGGCTTAGACAAAAAGATTGCTTGATTCGGCTTGCAAAATGTTGGCTGGCTTAAATTTATCTGAAACCTATTCATTTGACAATGTCGCAAAGTCACATTTTTATGTTACAAAGTATTGGTTATATTTAAACAAGTTATCTATATAAAGTGTGAAATATTGCATCAATTTAACATTGAAATAGTTTGTGATTAAATATTAAATTTTGGTTTATCCTGGTGGTTTCATATGCCAACATTTTCACACTTAAACAATCCCTCTATTTCTATTCAGCAGCAAGAAACAAAGGACAAAACAAATCCTGAACATTTGTTTCAGGCATTTTTAATTGTAAAAGATTTATCTTTTTGTATTATAATTTTCTCAAGCCAAAATGAACTGCACAAAGTCTGCTTACATTTGCTTAATCAAATATCTAAGATGGCACCTGATAAACTAAGCTGGCTCAACTTTATCTTAACTTGGGTGGAGGTCGCGCAAAATGGCGGCAGCACCTGGCTCTGTGTGAGGGGGATTGTCCACATCCACCAAATGGAGACAAAGGTGTCAACTGTATAATTTATTCTCATGATGGCTTAACATTAGCAGAGTTCTGACTCCGTTCCTTGAGCTTCAAGATTGTCAGGTCATTTTTTTGTGGCTTAATTGTTGTGAACATTCCAGGCTACCTGTTTACCATTAGATTGGTGTAAAATTATTTGTTTTTGATGTTCCTGATTATAGCTGAGCAGATCACCAGCTTGTGCATTAGTTTTGTATAAGGTAATGATGTGTTTGGGGTGTTTCAGCCTATAGCAGAGCAGCCCTTTACCTTTGAGACAGAACTGGATGATCTTCCTAAGGACCGCCTGAAGGAACTGATATTCCAGGAAACCATGATACTGAAGGAGAAGCAGGGAATACGTAAGTTCACATCTTCAGGTTTTTGATGCTAGGTCTCCTCCCCTCAGGCCGGTTATAACAAAGATCATCATCAAGAACTTGAGACTCTGGAATCAGATGTATTAGCATTCAGCTCAGTGCCTTGTTAATTCCATAAAGCCAATAATTATTGATAAACAGCAGCAGTTGGCAGTATTCAGAAGAACCATTGTTTAATATCCAGTCTTGCAGTTATGCAAAAGAGTTAAAACTACTCTTGTCTGTTGACTTAAATGCATATCATAATAACTATTTATCCAAACTTTTAAAACTTAAAGCTGTTAATTCATTAAACAAAATTCACATCTTAGGCCCAAAACTGCACTATTTTTTTTAGAAATCAGTAAGGGTAGGCGATTTTTCCCCATCATCATAATTTTAATTTTCAATAAAAAAAACTTTCATGTATTTAGAGGACAACTTAGTTATAAAAGATTTATTTTGCTAAACTTAGAAACAGGTTAAAGTATATCTTAATATAATGGACTTTTATCATTTCTTTTTTATTTAATTTCTTGGAAGGAATGTTTTAGCAGCTAGAACTCAAAATCTGTGAATTTTTACTGAAAACCAAAAAAAAATTTTGATTTGGAGGTTTGAAAAAAAAAAACCCTTTTTTAGGCCCAGTATTGACAGAGGGGAGATATTTGTGTCAATCAGTTTTATATCTGTTTGTGTTTTTTTTTTTGCAGCATGAAGGTCATAGATGAAGGGAGCTGGAGCTGAGAACGGCAGGTTTCTTACTCTGTGTACCTCTTGTTGATATTTAACGTACCAAATTCACTTCTACGTAGCTGACATACAGTGTGGACTACCAAGGGGCTGAGCCCTGGTGCTCCGTTTATTCCTTCTTCACTCATGACTTTTGATAATAAGGTCAAGGTGACATGAGTGCAGGTGCTAATGTCAGCTGTGTGGGTTCAAGGTCATGAAGGTGTACACAGGTCATGGGGAACAAATAAGGTTGAGTAAAGTTTAGGCAAATGATATGCATATATTGTATGTAGCCAAAACCATAATGTTCAGTAACAGATTATTAGCTTTTATTATAAGAATATATTATAATTAGGTCTTTTTAACTGTTTAGTTTGAATAACCTTTTGTTGACATATATAGCCAAATATAATCAGCTGCATGCTGCAGTGAATGAAAATGCTGTTAATGTAGGAGGTTCTGCTTATGTTTTCTGTCTGTGGCAGTTTTGTAAGTAGTTTTTTACGAAGCTAACATAGATAAATATATAAGAACTTGCTTACATTCTGTATATATTGATATTTTATTATTTTTATATACACCCTGTAAACATGGTGCAAGTCCTTATATATAAATATTGTCATTTAACATGAAGAATGTACATTCCAGATACACCTGCTATTATTTCAAAATTGTATTGTAACAATACGGTAACTGCCACAGACAGAAGTCCTGCATACCATGAACATTCTGATGAGCATATAAGGGATTATGAGTGAATATAGTTGTCAGATGATCCTACCTGACCTGGTTGTGACCTGGAGGTTAAAGGTCATATTCAAGAGGGGGTTTCTGTTACCACTGATAGACTTTGGAGTTTTGGACATTTTAAAGTAAGCCCATGCATTAATACTGCTTGTTCAGTAGTTAATGACATGAGAATCTGAATAGGATGCTTGTCTTTAATTACTTTAATTTATACCTGTGAAAGAATAGATAAAGGTATTAAGGAAATTATAAAAGATAATATTGTTCAGTGATTGATTTTATGTGATATCACATAAAAATCAATGTTCTTAAAATGAGGTGACTACAGATTGATATGGAATAGGCGTTTCTTTGATTGTATTACATTGTTATACCAAAAGAGATGGTACTGTGTATTGTAAATAATATGAAACATCCTTTTTGTCATTGTTATTTTGAAATGTAGTCTGTGTCAGTAGTGTGTGTACTGCTTGTCTGCTTTCTTTGCCACGGGGCAACGTTTTACTTAATTGTGAGTGTTCAGATCCCAAGGAAGTAGTCAAATTTTTTTTTTCACTTCATTATTTTTATACTGGAATGATAATGTGTACAGAGATTTATATTATCTTAGTGAAGGTTTTTGTAAACATTTGTAGCTGAAACCTTCAAGAATATAAAACTGGTATTTTATACTTTAATTCTGCATATAATATATGGAAAAGGAGAAAATTAAATTGTATTTATCAGGAAGGTAGGAATTTATCTGTTATTTGGTCATGTTGGGCCACACTCCATTGCACACACAAACACACACACTTGCATATCAGAGTGCTTTAACTTGAAATTTGATAGTGACATATATGGTCATAGTGCAATTTCGCATAAATATTATATTATGACTCTGCAGGTCTCTTTGTAGATCTGTGTAAATCAACAGGAAAAAGAGATTTCATTGTAATTATATATTTAGTGGCAATACATCTGCAGTGATGACTGTATGGAATGTAATAAACTGGGAGATCAAGACTTAGCTGACCGTTTGCAAGTCACAGGTTTCATAAGGAATAAAGGTTTAAACATATAAGAGGATTAAAATGAAATATAATCACAGGTAAAAGAAATGGAGGGCACTTGCAATGTTATACCCACCATATTAAAGACAAGCCGTGAATAAAACTAAAGACAAGCCATGCGTGACACTATATTAATGAACTGTGATACACTAAACCAGTGGTCTATGGTAGTTGATTAAATTATATCTGTACATCACTGGCCCACTACACAGATGATCAGTGCAGTCATCACATGTCTGAAAGCATTTGATCATGTGTAGTGTCACTGTATTGAGTGGCATGAGCAGTTAATATATATCCAGTCATTTATAGGACATCATGACTACCCTTAAAGAAAGAAAACATAAACAGACCAATTAGAATCAGAACATAGTGTTCATTCGCAATGAGGTGGCTGGCATTTAAATTTTATGTGCAGGTGATCTGCAGATTCTCATGAACTTAATCTTTAACTCTTTGCTTGTGTGGTAATGTGAAGCAAGGCAAAATATTGGTTGAGACCTTGTTTTATGAGATGAAAAGATTAAACTGACACCATTTCACAATAGCCTCTGATTTCAGAAGGCGTGTACATAAATGGTGTCAAGATCTGTAGGTTATACATGTACATTCAAATATATAGACACTGTTATAGAGGTATTAAATAAAATAAGAAGAAATCAGTCTACATCGTTTACAGTAAAATAAGAAGAAATCAGTCTGTATCCTCTGCAGTGGTCATACAATGTGTAGCCCTTGCCTCTGATTATTAATGGTTACAAAAGACAAATGATGCCTTTACTCTTGTTAATACAAATTCAGATTACAGAGCAGACAGTTGTTTAGATTTACATTGGGCATAATATTACTGGGTGTGAACTTGGGTTATGACACTGTATTGTTGTATTGTTTCATTCTCATAAGCTGTCTCTGTATTGATTGATGTATTAGTGATATCTCTCAGCACCATATTAAACATGCAAGGTGAAACACCATTGGTCAGAAAAGTGTTAAACATCATCTGATTGGCTATCACACAAACCAATAGAAGGGAGTTTACAGATCAGACATTGAGTATTTCTGAAGACTGCAAACAATTGCTTGATAAGCAGTGAGTAAGATGTCAGGTTTGATCATTGAAACCCTCCATGAACAAATAAGAATTTTCAAATGGAAAATAAGACTGATGTACCTTGTATGTAGGGTTGGGACAGTATAAGTTTATTATATCATGATAATGATACCAACTCTTATTTGATATATCTGGTGCAGGAACTCGTGGACTTGTCATCATATGTCAGGTGTCGGTACTTTCTGCGACTACCAGCATCAGACTCCAGAGAACACATCTCTGTCAGTTATGGTATATGGTATATATGGTATTGGATATTGTTTCATGTGAAAAACTTCCCAATACAGGTGGTATCATGAGAGAATGTGTCATTAAAGCCCTAGCAAGGACACTTAATGCATCAGGACCATTTATTCTGTCACACCTGCATGATGCATCAACTCAGTGCAGAGGATGCATGTCCAATCTCTGTATGCTTTCTCAGGCAACACATTTGGAAAAATACCCACCAGTATTTATGACAAATTTAGCTTCCATGACATATTCTGTCACACATGCATCCTGCATCAACTTAATGCAGAGGATGCATGTCCATTCTCAGTTTGCTTTCTTAGGCAACACACTAGGAACTGAAAAACCCACCAGTATTTATGACAAATTTAACTTCCATGACATCGGCTGTCGCCTTGACTACTTAAGAGAGTAACGATTATGAACACTGACATTCATGATTGGAGCTGACTGTAAATTTTAAAAGTTTTATCAAATATTTCAGGGTTTTCTAGACAGTTTAATGTGGTCTTCATAAATTGGGAGGCGTAAAATTTGTACCTGACAGAGGGGAGGAGGGTTTATTTGACATGTTGAATATTGCATGATGGGATTGTTGTCTCATTGTTAATTGTTAACGGAATTACAGCCTGTAAAGCTGACAAGAACATTTTGTTGTCAATATTTATTTGATTTTGTTGAAGCATTGTGCAGCTGGGATCCCCTTGTTATAAACTGTGACTGATTTCTTATTGTTTATCTTTCATATACATGGAGTGATGTGCTACTTCCGTGAACCTTGGCACAGGTTTCTCACTGTACTCTAGGTTTGTACAAAACCTTCCTAACTTTGTACTGAATTATTATCAAATATCTATCTCATAAAATTGTGAAATA
Organism: Sipunculus nudus; assembly: GCA_026874595.1. NCBI lineage: Eukaryota > Metazoa > Annelida > Sipuncula > Golfingiida > Sipunculidae > Sipunculus > Sipunculus nudus. Next base: position 54,887,259 of record CM049312.1, read on the forward strand.
AACTAAATGCTGTGGTGATATGAGACTATTGTTGTTTATAGTTGAGCTCAAATAGCTATTAAACATATGGACTGTTGCTTTAAATGCCTTGCAATTCAGATTATTCCCTTCCTGTCAACAAACTTAAAGCCGGCCGTTCACCTGCCTTTTCTGAACATGATTACATGATTTCTGGCCTATTTAATGATCATATAATACATATTAATGAACTCTTAAGTAAATTCTGCCAAGAAAGGTTCTTATAATGATTGCCCTTGTGCTGGATGTATGATCTTGTTATTTACAATTTGTTAATACACATGGTACATGCACCCATTTTGAAAAACAGAAAAACCATGTAACTGAAAGTGGTGGTTGCATATGTGCGGAAGTGGAAAGGTCATTAGTTGCAAACAGCCATTTGCAAAACTATGGTTCTTCTAACTTCCCAATAGATTTCCATGTTAATTGTTTGTGGACTATTTTGTCTTGCCCCCCACATGTTATAAATACATGGATATTAACAAAACAGCCTGTGTACCATGGGATCTGGATTGTCTTTATTTTATAGACCTCAGATATCTGAATAGGCCCCTTTAAAGTAAGTATTATAAATGTTAAGACAAAATTGAAGAGTCCAAGCTAAACCTCTAATATATAGAAAATGGGTTGTTTTGTAGATATTCATGTTTGCAGACACTATGTTTGTTCAGGTATTAGCTAGATGAACAGTTATGATGAACTCCATGTACAGCAGACCATACACACTGTTTACAAGTGATGAGGTTTTTAGACCAAGATTTAGACAACTAGATCCAAACCAAAAGATCCAAGGCCAAGACTTAAAGACAAAATTTTCTAACAAAATATCACTGAACCCTTGATAATCAGGCAGAATATATTGCTACCGGTCCAACACTGAGAGCAGATAACCTCTTTATAATCTCAGCTGAATGCAAGTCATCTGAGCGCAGGTGAGCATAAATAACCAACCCCCCCCCCCCCCTTCCAATTCAGTTCTAGGTCCACAATGAATGCACTAACACAATTATTACAACATTTTATGGAGAAAATGAAGTAAACATGTTTACCCTGATGCAAGTGCCTAGTGTTCGGGTTTTCGAAGCCCCCCCCCACCCCCACCAGTGCAAAAGGAAACTTTACAGTCTTCATGTCAGTTCTTGGGGTAGTTCCTGAGCACTGAGGATAGTATTTTTATTGCAACTTCAGAAAATCTATGGTGATGCAGTTATAACTGTTACAATCAGCTGAGCGTCATAACCCATGGGTCCCTTGTTTTCCACTGGAATCGCGATAGACCAGGCCTGATGCAAGTCCAAGGCTTTGAAAAAGTGGACTCGAGTCCAAGTCTGGACTCATTTGAGTCATACTTCACAGAAAATAGCAGGTTGCTTTCACACAAGGAAGACTCCTGCGCTAGCAGAGAGCACAAGCAATTTTCTATTTAATACCTACATAACATATTTCTATCAAATGCGTAATGTTAAATGTGATTGTGTTCAAATCTTTGCCTTATATGTATATTAAATAATATAACTATTCTTAAGCAAGGACCATTATGAGGAATTTATGATTATGGGTGGATTTTCCCAAATCCAGACCTTTTAACTGCTGTACTGGACATACATAAACCAAAACTTTTAAAACTATGGGACCAGTAATAACCAGACGATTGACTGCAGAACAAGAGTTTTTCAGTAGAACCATTAACTGTGAGTCGTTTGGAGCTGTAGCTTTTGTCCTTGTCCATCTACTGGCCAGCTGGCTCTCCATTTGCACACTACAGTTTTAAATGTTTCATCAAGACAGGTCCTGGTAAAAAATCGGAGAACATAAAAGGTTCCATTATCGTTAAATTGAAATAATGTGCTTCGTTTAAACAAACAACCCTGACATTATGTAAATTTGAAACAATCCGCTTGGGGACAACTGTTTCTTCAAAATCCTCAATAACAGTTTCAAAAGTTTACTACTGAGACATTTCTGTCATGTTGTGTAAAAAGATATGCAGAAGATCTGATTTCTCAATAATGACTGCATGGATTGCATTAATTTGCAGTATATTATGATCCTAAATGTCTTTGTTCGTCATGTGAAACTGGTGCCAACTTCAGTCTTTTTTTTTTTATTTTTAAAAATAATTTTGTTTTACAGTAATTTCAGACTGCAAACAGCTGTAAAGTCACAGTTCTAGCTCACCATATATTTTACATCACATCTAAAAAAATGAAATAAATGTCATTTTCAGTGCTGCCACTTAGGATTTAATGGAAAGTATAAAATCTAACAAGAATAAAAGTATACAATGTAGTAAAATGGAAAAAAGTACAATTTTTGTGAAATTTCACAGCATGTGACTCTTCTGAACAAACCTCAAGTATGAAAGTGAACAGATATATTCAAGTATTCCATATATCCAGTGATTTTGTAAACATTGGCAAAATCACAGAAAAAAAAGAAATATTAACAGAGCATGTCTATAGCATTCCCTTAGTTCAGGTAAATGGCCTAATCTAAAATAAGTATGAAAAAAGGGACCCATGGGTCACGTTGCTCAGCTGAATTTTGGAAAATATTAGCAAATGCAAAATATTCTTATTTCCTCAGTTTTTCATGTATATTAGCACTTCAAAAGCTAAGAGGAAATGGCCCTGCTAAAAGTTAACTCTGTAGATTATAGAATAATGGACATAAGCTAAAACATATCCACTGTGTAATAAACTTGTGGCCTAAAACCATACGATAAGTGTTATATGAAAGTTAAATTTCATAACCAATGAATGTGTGAAGAAATTAAGTTTTCAATAGTTAAATATATGGCCATATGATTTAAAAAAATTATGGGAGAAAGAGAAAGGCTCCCTGTGGTATTAACTGCATACAGCTTGATCAAGCTCAACAAAGAGAGAGGGCTTGCAGGATTTATGGGATTACATAACAACAGCCGGGCATAGAGAGCTGCACTGAACGACCTACAGTGACCCCTAAGTGGGCTGCTTAAAAATGTAAGGGAACACAACATGAGCCTCCACAAAAATTCAATAAATAGCCTAATTTTTGAGCTTTTATTTTCAAATTTAAGATTTTAGCAGATTAAATCCTTGTGTGTTAATGCTGTGAAAATTAAATCAACTGTACTTGCAGGAAAAAAATCGTGCTGTGGCCAAAGTTGGGCAATATTTAAGGTACTGATTTTATATTTATGCTAATAGTTTGAAAAATTGCATCTAATTTTCGGTGTACAATTGAATCTTGATTAAATGAAGTTTAAAAAAGTAAAAAAAGTCTCTAGCTTCAACAATTATTATGTTAAGTAAGTAAATATATTTACTTATTTTTTTTTCAAGTTGCATTATGTTTGGGCCCATAACTTCAACAAATTATGCAATACTGACCTAATTTTTGGAATGTACATAGGAAATGTATGGAAGAGTATGCATATTTACTGTGATCAAATTCAGATGAGTGGTTTTGATATTAGGCATTCCTGAAGTGTAAAAATGATTTTAGTAAAAAATTGAGGTTTTCCTTAATTTCTCAAAGGAAAAAGGTCGCAGTTTTTGGCTTGGATGGAGATCTTAGAGACATCTAACATTATGCAAATTTTGATTTCCCAGGCAAAGTTTTAGTAAACAAAATAGGGGTCATGATGCTAGAAAGTACAAATACATTAAGGCCTCTAAAAACTTCGATAGCTGGACTATTTTTTAAGCTTATACTTTCAAAATTCATCAGATTAAATTCATATGTAAACTGGCTGTGAAAATTAAATCAAATATACTTACAAGGAAAAAACGTGCCATGGTCGTTGGGCGAAATATAAGGTACCAATTTTTTATTTTTGCTTATATTATAAAAAATTTAAAAGATTTCAATATAATTTTGGGTATACACTTTATATTTGATTAATTAAAGTTATATTACTGGAAAATAAGTCCTTAGCTTGAACAAGTTTTCTGTTAAGTGATCAAATATCTTTCCTGATTTTTAGCTCAGCTGACTATAAGTCATCTGAGCTATAGTCGTGGTCCATTGTCCGTCGTCCGTCCGTCTGTCCGTCCGTCCGAGATGTGGCACTTTTTAAAACTGTAAGATGTAGGAATCCAAAATTCGGCATAATGTTAGATGTCCCCAAGATCTCCTTCCAAGCCGAAAACTGGGTCTTTGCGACTTCGTTCCTTTGAGAAATTAAGGAAAAACCTCAATTTTTTATTTAAAAAAATTTTCACACTTCAGGACTGCCTAATATCAAAACCTCTCATCTGTTTTTCCTCATATTTACCATAAATATCCCTCTATATAGTTCCTATGTACATGCCAGAAATTATGTCTGTATTGTATAATTTAAAAAAGTTATGGGCCCAAACATAATGCATTTTGTAAAAAATCAGGAAAGATATTTAATCACTTAACACCAAACCTGTTAAAGCTATGGACTTTTTTTCCAGTAATATAACTTTAATTGATCAAAATTAAATTGTATACCCAAAATTAGATCAAAATCTTTTAAAGTTTTTAAAATATTAACAAAAATAAAATTGGTACCTTAAATTTTGCCCAACTTTGACCATGGCACGTTTTTTTTCCTGTAAGTACTGTGGATTTAATTTTCACAGCATGTTTATGTTAGCATTTTGTCTGTTAACACCAAAAATTTGAAACCAGTTGATCAAAAACTAGATTTTATCCAAGTTTTCAAGCACCATGTAACATATTGTTTACATCAAGCTAGTGTTATGCAGTTTGCAAGAGCTCAGCTCCCCAGCTTCAGCTTTCAGTTCCTAATTTTAAAATTTGGCATACAATTAGATGTCTCCAAAATCCCCTACCATGCCAAGAATTTGGTCACTAGGACTTAATACCTTCAAGATATTAATGAAAAACTTCATTTTTCCAATAAAAACCCATTGTTACACTTCAAGACTGCCTAATATCAAAACCACTGATCTGACTTTAATCATATATAATATTTATATTTTTCTATACATTCTCTATGCACATGCCAGAAATGATGTCAGTATTGCGTAATTGTTTTAAGTTATGGGCCCAAACATAATGCATTTTGTAAAAAAAATAAGAAATATATTTACTCCCTTAACAAAGGGATTGCTGAAGCTAGAGATTTTATTTCAGGGATGTAATATTATTTAATCAAGATTCAATTGAATACCCAAAATTAGTTCTGAATTTTTCAAATTTTATAAGTTATTGGTATAAATATAAAATTAGTACCTTAAATTTTGCCCAACTTTGACCATGGCACGTTTGTTTCCTGTGAGCACTGTTGATATAATTTTCATGTCATGCACACATAAGGATTTCAGCTTTTTAGTTTAGAAAGCTGAAAGAAATTGGCCAAAAATTGAAGCTTTGTTCTCTCCAGCCCCTCTTGAGTCACCTGTATGTTGACCTTGTTGAACTTACAGCAAATTATGCATGCTTGAAGTGAGGCATTCACTGGGGCAGCCAGGCAGCTTATGGCCAGCCACAGTTGATCCAGGTGTCCAACCAAACTCATCTAGTAGTTTTAACCAACAACATAACAATTAACAATAAATTAATAAATTTTTATTGATTTTTAATAACAAATTAAAGAAAAATAGAAAAGGAATTTGTTAGTTTGTAATAACAGGAAATTAACTTGCAGTTACTGATGATATAAGAATCTTGTATCAATGGATAGAATGTCATATATTCCAAATAACACCATGCAGTATTTTTCAGTTCAATTTTAATGATAAAAAAGTAAATCATATTTTCATTACTAATCATTAGGGATCATATGAAGGAAATTAATGATAGACAAAGATGCAGTTGATAATATTAATCTGATTCCTACTGTGTCTAGTGTGTACATTGATGTGAAATAACTCCAAAATGAATATATTACATTTATTTTTTTTAATATAAATAAAAGCCATAAAACCAGGTACTTATGATCATTATCTAAATGTGTGAATTTTGTATATTCTGGATTCTCAACATCATTGTTTGTTGAAAACTATATAAATACCCGACATGGTGCAAATACTTTGCAATTGTATTTTAATATATAATTTTATAAAATTTCTTGCATAAAGAATGGGAATTCAGGAAAAAATGAAAGTATATGAATACCAGTGCAAATACTTTCAAAATGTATTCATGAATGCATTCATGAATATATTCTTCAATATTATTTTAATAATCACTTCAGTTATATTTCATTTTAAAAAATCATACGATTCTCTTATTATTTTAAATAAAAATTATATTTGGGACAATATTTGTAATTTTTTTTTAATAAATAGTTAAACTCTTATATTATATGTTCTGCTTATAAGTTATATATGGCCAAGTCAAAATCTGTGTGACAATAGTACTCCATTTGTTAATAAAATAAATGAAATCAGTCCTCTTCCCTGTCTCCAAAGGTACTATCAAAATCATACAGAAGCTAAACAACAACAACTCATAATACAGCTTATATTTATTACCACACAAAACCAGCATGTGCCGCATTTCTAAATAATATTTTTTTATCATATATAACAGCTGAGCGCCATGACCCATAGGTCCCTTGTTTGTGTATGTTATAAAGCTATCCAAGGGCTACATTCGTACAAAAATTTTTTCCTGATCGGTCAAACGGTTCCCGAGATATGTGGGTTTATGTGTGGAAACAGATGCACAAGTGGACGCTGGGCAGAGAGGAAAGGTCAGAGGTCAACATGAATTGGTAAGGCACAAGTTCACATGTGACCCGATAACTGGTGTAAGTTTCGGAAAATCAATCCAGTAGTCTCAGAGGAGTTCTCCAGAAACGGGGGCGGCGGTGGAACCCGGTCAAAAACATAGTATTTGCAAAACCTCGTTTTGGCGGATACAGTTAACACAGGAATTTCATTTCACTGGTGCCGAAACATTTCAACAAATTTTCGGTCAAGTTTGAAGATGGACGACCCTTTCCTAATTCTCAAGGTCACAGAGCTTATAACAGAAAAAACTTAGGAGCTTATTTCTCATGAACCACTGGATGGATTGTTTTGGGATGTGGAATGGTCATTTGCCTTGATGATCTCTTAAGTGCTGGATGACTTACAAAGACTGGGACCAGACCTACTACATACCTCTCTAGTTCCAACTGAACAAGAGACTAATATTACATGAATACTTGTTACTGTTACCACCCATAAATACTGCTCTTTTGGCTAAGGGCTTTTGTCAGCTTTTGCTGATATTCTAGTTACCCTCGAGAAAGGGTAAGCTAACAGTTTTAGAAAGAGATATTGACAGATACCATGAATAGGTCCCTTTCATGGGGAAATGTATATCCTGGTCCGGGGACAAAACCACATCACTGATGCTAGTTTATTTCTAGTTAACCTGCGCGAAGCAAAGGTTTTTTGTTTCCACTCAATTCTGTCTACATTTCCGCAAGATATCTAAAGAACAGTATCACAGATGTTATTAAAATTTTCCATATAGGTTGGTATTGTGAAAATCTTTAAGAAGTTCAATTATGGTGTAAATCCAAGCTAAATAACCATGGATTGTGAGTTTTATGTTTTTTTTATAGCACAACTACACTAGGACATGCAGCATGTGATTATATTGGAGTAGGAGTCATGACATCACAGAGGACAACGACGTATCCCTGAAAGGTGTCAGTAAATCAACAGACAAGGCAGGCTCATGGCTGTTGTGTTTATAGTCAAAGATAGCAATACCATCTACTTTCATATCATTAACATCTCAGATACAAGAACTGCAAAGAAACTGTCCCGTCTGAGAAATGCATGAATAATTGCACTGTCTCACTTTTCTCTTAAGTAACCATACTTAGGCCAAAAAAAATTAAAGGTATGGTTCTCAGGCACCACCGCATCAATTTTAAACCCCCGCATCAAAAATTTTTATTTTGATTTTCAATAAAAACTTTCCAATTTTGAGCTGCTGCCGCTCCGACATTTCTTTCACGAAGATAAAACCATACAATTTCCTTTGTTTTGTAGTGCTTTTACTTATTTAGCAAAATAAAACTGTTATTTTCATACTTTTCTCTTATCATTTGACATTTTTATCGAAACATACCAAAAAATTTAAAATAAAAAAAGCACCCGCCCGCATTGATTCCTGAAAAAAAGTGCCTGAGAACCATACCTTTTTTTTTTTGGCCTTAAGTTTCTTGTAACTGTCTGGAATTATGAAACATATATGTATTCACCTTTTGTTTAATTTCTTTCAGAAACTTCTAAACTGACTTTTCATAATGTCTTGGGATTTGATCATAGGCCCAATACCTTAGATCATTTGTTATTGCCAGTTACAGGCATAACACAATGGAACTCAGAGTCGGCATAGGTATCTAAATAAAAAGAAGCAACATCAACAACTTTGACAGTATAGCTATTTTTTTATTTATATATGTACCATTTATTTACAATTAATGAGATATAGACCCAGAATAGTTCAATACAGACAGACGCCATGCCAGATACAGATAATTCTGCTCTAAAGGTGCTATTCATACACCAGAACACTGAAGCCTGGTACCATTTGTGGTATGACTGACTTTACATTTTATTTACATGAGAATACAAAAGAATGACATTTTAACTTCTCCTGTTTGTCATATAGTCAACAAAAGCAACACAAGAGTGCATAATGTCTTGTGACTGTTTACCTTATTAAATATGAGTTCACAGATTTTGCAGCCCATTGAACCCAGGAGAGATACTTTTATGGTTTAACATTCATACTGGATGTCAACAGAACCCCATCAAATACCTGTATCACCTTAATACTGCTTTCAATCTGATAAATACATTACAATCATAACAGCATTTGGTGACAGTTTAAAGTGCAAGTGTTATCAAGTTTTTTTATTAGCAATATTACTAAAAAAAATAAATCAAAATATGTCATGAGCAAACTTGTCAATCAAGCAAGATAATACATTTTAGAAATATTGCAAATAAACAGCATGGCATCACTCTGGCCACCTTCATGTTTGTGAGGGTTTCAAATTCACTATATTCCCGGAAGAAATAATCGAAAAAAAAATAAATATTCATGAATGAGACGCCACATTATAAAGGGCAGTGTAAAGGCAAACAATTGTTGCTATAAATATAACAGATAGTGTACGATGACTGTTTATCAAAGATTCCGATTATAAAATATGCAATTTTTTCAAATTATCTGCTTATATTGGAACAGTAATTTCCACTAATTCAATGTTTCCCTTTGTCTTGGACAATTTGTTATGGTTTGTGCACGTTATTTAATTTGAGGTATTTAAGTGGTGAGATAACGAAAGTGGAATTCTTGCACTGAAAAAGTGAAAATCACGAAATCATGAACCCACGAACAGGAAGCCAACCACACTTATGTCAGATATGACTTATAAGAGATGATGGATACCAATTTCCTGATGTATTCCAGCTAGAGTGTTTATGTATGCAATATACCAAACTGGTGATGTTTGTTTTCAAACATGACTGTATTTATACATTTTGTTGGTTTCTATACTCTGTTCCAACACCCCTGTCCGCCTAATTTTTTGCGATATTTATTTTTAATATATATTGTTTGGCACTACAAATTAGCTTTATCAAAGGAAATTTGTGGAGGTTTATTATGATTGAAATAGCATGAAATAAATATATTTATTTTGCGATGCCGGGACGGTGTAGACCTGTCTAGAAAGAGGTGCAAAAATGATGGAATCAGTTCATGTGGCCACTTTTGTTTATTCATATAATGTTGGAGGGAAGTATCTGTGACAAAACAAACATGTGATGTACAAATACCTCTGTGACGTCATCGCTAAGAATCATCAAGTGGATGTAAATTTAGCCCGTCGTCTTACGTCTCCACTGATGTGTCACATGACTGTACATCTGTTCAGTCATATTACTTCCTGGATTATCATAAGGAATCAAAACACAGGAGAGTAATATTTTGCCGTTAGATAATCGCCTTATTTGCCTCTATGGTGAAGAAAGGTAAGTTTTAGTGCATTATATAAAAATTATCAGGAAATATCAGGTGGACAGGGGTGGTGGCATGGAGTATAATGTTCATGGTGTGGACTGCTGAAAAAAAAGTAAAAGGAGCTCCTTTAAGAGAGCTTGCAAACTCAGGGTGTGGCTATAAATAGATGTGCAGCTGTAAAAAACAGGATTTACGGTACATTTACACAACATGGCATAGACAATTCTTCACATAAAAGTCTTGCTCTAATCTATTTCTTTACAATACACCACATTTGTACACTTATATACACATCTGATGCTGCCTCTCACTGTGGACTGTTAAAATACACAACCTTTTGGTACAATCATCTGAGAATTCTCCGTACCCCACATGTATACACATAAGGGTGCCTTTCCCCTCACGTGGACCCCCAACACATGTAAAATCTAACCAGCTTATTATCATTGTCCCCTTTCCATACATGTGTGCACCAGCATGGGCTGTTTTTCGAAAGGATTAAAGAGCTGACAGAGCTTAGAAAGCTGCATAAAGGACTATAAGACCAGTCTTGATAGAGATACAGACTGGAAGCCAACTCTATATAAAGCCTGTATGTCTGGTATGATACAATATTAATCTACTTCAAGCCTTGCCTTGCAAGTATAAACATTTAAACTGAATGCATGTACTGAATTCAAACATGACACTAATATTAAAAGAGATTATGATTATTTGAGCATGCGTTTACTGCAATAAATGGGTTACCTGCATGTATGGGAAGGCTGCCTAACACTGTATTTATACTATTTACATTTTCATTAATAAAAAAAACCATTTATGTTACCAAAGATTTTGTGAGATGTGTCCACAACATAACTGTTCAAATAAATGACCTCAACTGTGAAAAGTAATAATAATTCACCATGTGGGCTAAAAAGCTTCTCAAATTACACTGCACAAGTGCAGTGGTTAGTGCCAATTCCTTAAATTTAAATATAGCACCTGATTTTTCAAAAATGCTCAAATTCATATACAAAACTCAGAACAAAACAGACTCTCCATATATCAGTTTTTCAAATATTAATTTTTAAGAATTTCTTAGAAATCCTGCCTTTGTATCATAGAGGCTTGAGTAACTGACATGTACCAAAAGGTCAAGTATTTAAGTAGCTCCCCTATTCGACCCTCACATGAACACAAATTACATAAACTGACCATGGGCTTTCACTCTGTGAAGCCATATTCATTGCTCTTATCAATGTCTGTGGCAGCCAACTTTGGCGTGAGTGTCCCCGCAGACAATACGCCACTAGACGATCCAGCAGATTTTGGTGTGGCAGGACGAGAGGTGCTGGCAGTTGGCTGACCTGTTCGCTCCATTTTTGCTGCTTCTGCATCTATTTTTCGATGTCTGATCATGTCGTTCATAATCTTGTCTAATCGTGCAACACGCTTCTGGGTGGCTCTGGGTCCTTTTGTGCTGCCTAGAAATGAGACAACAGCACAACTATTTTATGTATTCTGTGCCTGTTTCTGACATTAAGGTAATTCACTACCAAGTTTTATACAAAAAGTCCTATATTTGACGAGGTTTGGGAAATCACTGTTTCAAACATATAATCCCAGGTGTCAACTGACACTGATAAGCAGTACAAACAGAGTTGTAATTCAGAACAATTATAACATATGAATTCACAGAATCTGTAATATGCTTTTTTAATTTCAAAACAATAAATGTACATTATATTGTATATATATATAAACTTTATAATATATATATATATATATATATATATATATATATATATATATATATATATATATATATAGTTATATATACTTATATATATTTAAATTAAGAATTTCAGTAAATGAAGACTGGAATTTCATTGAAATTGACTGAATTAAGTTCATTGAAATAATGTATGAAATGAACAGTACCACTATTAACAAAATGTCAGGAAAAGTGTACCATCTATGATACAAGAAAACTAAAGAAAACAGGACTCGGGGCTCACAAGGACTACCTAGTACGAACCTGGAGTTCTCCGTGGAGTGATCCTTGTCATGTCCATGGCTGGTTCATCAAAGTCAAACTCGGCAAATGCTGCAGTCCTACAACAACAAACTATCCAATTTACAGTGTTCTAAACTACTTGCAAAATAAAACAGCATAATTAGATGATGGAGAAGAACACAGTGACAGTATTTTAAACAAGGGACCTATGGGTCACGGCCCTCAGCTGTTATATATGATAAAAAAATATGATTTAGAAATGAGGCACATGCTGGTTTTGTGTGGTAATAAGTATAAGCTGTATTATGAGTTGTTGTTGTTAAGCTTATGTTTGATTTTGATAGTACCTTTGGAGACAGAGAAGAGAATTGATTTCATTTATTTTATTAACAAATGGAGTACTATTGTCACACAGATTTTGATTTGGCCATATAACTTATAAGCAGAACATATAATATAAGAGTTTAACTATTTATTAAAAAAATTGCAAATATTGTCCCAGATATAATTTTTATTAAAAATAATAAGAGAATCGTATGATTTTTAAAATGAAATATAACTGAAATGATTATTAAGATAATATTAAAGAATATATTCATGAATGCATTCATGAATACATTTTGAAAGTATTTGCACTGGTATTCATATACTTTCATTTGTACATGAATTCCCATTCTTTATGCAAGTAATTTTATAATGGAGTACATATTCATATTCGTATTTAAATACAATTGCAAAGTATTCCCACCATGTCTGGTATTTATTCAGTTTTCACCAAACAATGGTGTTGAGAATCCAGAATGTACAAAATTCACTCATTTAAATAATGATCATAAGTACCTGGTTTTATGGCTTTTATTTATATTAAAAAAAAATAAATGTGATATATTTATTTTGGACTAATTTCACATCAATGTACACACTAGACACAGTAGGAATCTAGATTAATATTATCAACTGCATCTTTGTCTATCATTAATTTCCTTCATATGATCCCTAATGATTAGTAATGAATAATATGATTTACTTTTTTATTATTAAAATGGAACTGAAAAATGCCATAGGTGACTGCATGGTGTTATTTGGAATACGTGACATTCTATCCATCGATACAACATTCTTATATCATCAGTAACTGCAAGTTAATTCCCTATTTTAATAAACTAACAAATTCCTTTTCTATTTTTCTTAAATTTGTTATTTAAAACCAATAAAAATTGATTAATTTATTGTTTATTGTTATGTTGTTGGTTAAAACTACTAGATGAGTTGGGTTGGACACCTGGATTAACTGTGGCTGGCCATAAGCTGCCTTGCTGTCCCAGTATATGCCTCGCCTCAAGCGTGCATAATTTGCTGAAAGTTCAACAAGGTCAACATACAGGTGACTCAAGAGTGGCTGAAGAGAGCCAAGGTCTGACATGGTCTCATAAAAACATTAATAAAAGCTACAATTTTTGGCCAATTTCTTTCAGCTTTCTAAACTAAAAAGCTGAAATCCTTATGTGTGCATGATATGAAAATTATATAAACAGAGCTCACATGAAACAAAAGTGAAATGGTCAAAGTTGGGCAAAATTTAAGGTACTAATTTTATATTTATACTAATAACTTGTAAAATTTTAAAAATTCAGAACTAATTTTGGGTATTCAATTGAATCTTGATTAAATAATGTTACATCCCTGACAAAAAATCTCTAGCTTCAGCAAGCCCCTTGTTAAGGGAGTAAATATATTTCTTGATTTTTTACAAAGTGCACTATGTTTGGGCCCATAACTTAAAACAATTACGCAATACTGACATCATTTCTGGCATGTGCACAGAGAATGTATAGAAAAACATGTATATTATATATGATTAAAGTCAGATCAGTGGTTTTGATATTAGGCAGTATTGAAGTGTAACAATGGGTTTTTAATTGAAAAATGAAGTTTTTCATTAATATCTCAAAGGTATTAAGTCCTAGTGACCAAATTCTTGGCATGGTAGGGAATTTTGGAGACATCTAATTGTATGCCAAATTTTAGGAACTGAGAGCTTAAGCTGGGGAGCTGAGCTCTTGCAAACTGCATAACACTAGCCTGATGTAAACAATATGTTACATGGTGCTTGAAAACTTGGATAAAATCTACAGTTTTTGATCAACTGGTTTCAAATTTTTGGTGTTAACAGATGAAATGCTAACAAAAACATGCTGAGAAAATTAAATCCACAGTACTTACAGGAAAAAAACGTGCCATGGTCAAAGTTAGGCAAAATTTAAGGTACCAATTTTTTATTTTTGTTAATATTTTAAAAAATTTAAAAGATTTTGATCTAATTTTGGGTATACAATTTAATTTTGATTAATTAAAGTTATATTACTTGAAAAAAAGTCCACAGCTTTAACAAGTTTTGTGTTAAGTGATCAAATATCTTTCCTGATTTTTTACAAAATGCATTATGTTCTGGCCCATAACTTTCTTAAATTATATAATACAGACATAATTTCAGGCATGTACATAGGAACTATATAAAGGAATATTTATGGTAAATATGAGGAAAAACAGACGAGTGATTTTGATATTAGGCAGCCCTGAAGTGTGAAAATAGGTTTTTAATAAAAAAATTGAGGTTTTTCCTTAATTTCTCAAAGGATCAAAGTCGCAAAGACCCAGTTTTCGGCTTGGTAGGAGATCTTGGGGACATCTAACACTATGCCGAATTTTGGATTCCTAGGTCTTACGGTTTCAAAACGTGCAACATCTACGGACGGACGGACGGACGGACGGACGACGGACAATGGACCACGACTATAGCTCAGATGACTTATAGTCAGCTGAGCTAAAAAATGATAGTGCCAAACTGCCAAATCAAGTGTTGCCACTTTGGATTTTAGTACATCATGTGAATGAAGAAATATGAAAATGATATCACATTTAATCATATACAGTGAAACCTCGTTGTGTCGAACTCACTTAAGTCGAATACCCCGCTTTTGTTGAAGTAACAGCCTCAATATTCAGGACAACTCTAGTTAAATTATTACCAAATAAAACCCGCTTGTGTCGAACCTCGGATGTATCGAAGTTTTCTGAGGGTCCCTTCGACTTCGACACAACGAAGTTTCACTGTATTTATGTTTTATAACTGTTTATTTCTGAATATGATTTTACATTACAGATATTTGTCCACAACATATACTGTGGATTCAGATTTATTCATGGGCTTTATATTTTTGTCGACATGGTGGGTATCTTTCTCACATGAAAACAAAAACCCTATGTTCAATAAATGGCATATTAGAGAAGTTATGGAAAGCAGTGTTCCCATGTATCAAGTAAGGACATCACGTTGGCCTATATTAAAATACTCAAAGGTGTCGACTGCAATGACTTTTTGATAATGCTTTTTCAAGCATAGGAACAATGATACAACTGGTATATAAAATATTACTGGTAGTTACAAAAAGATTACTGAATTAAATTTAAATAGCATTGCCTCCAACAATGTAGGGGGAAGAAGTTTGGAAACTGAAAATTCAAAAGGATAACTTTTATTATCATATTTTTATTGTATTAGCGCTTTTGGGCAGTTTGGGGGATGAGTGCTTTATAATTGTGCAATAAATATAATAATAATAATGAGAATAGAATAAGATAAATTTTTCTCTAAATAAGAGAGAGAGAGAAATTGAGAACATATGCTGATCTCTGAACAGGAACTAACTTTTCAGGCCTGTCTTCTTCTAATTTGCTGGTGGCACTGTCAGCAATATCCATTTTTTCCATTTTTTTCTCCATTTCAGGGGACCGTCGCCCAGGACATTTCCAATCAAATTCCAATTTGGCACCACCTGCCAGTTCTTGGTAGAGTTTGGCGATCACCTCAGGTTCTGGTTCCCATGTCCCTTTTTCAGGACCATACATTTCATCATCGCTAGCCTCCACACAGAAGTTACCATCTTCTGCCCCTTGTGGCATGTCATCTCCTGCCATGTTGGCCATATACTTGGTAATTCCCTTACATCAGCATAATGTTGAGACTATAAAAACAGAATATATAATTATATATATATATATATATATTTATATATATATATATATATATATACCATACTTTTATTTAGCTTTTAATTATAATTCAAAGTTATTTTATAGGGAAAAAATCTTTAAACAAGTGAACCATGGGTCATGAGGCTCAGCTGACTAGAAAAAGATTCACAAAAGGAATTTTGTCATCTGAATGCTCAATTTTGTAGGTTGTATCCCTATTCAACTGTAGCAATTAAAATATTTCAAAACCAACAAGAAGAAAAAGTTTTATGATAATATGTCCAACCATTCTTATAAAATCTACTCTTTGTGTCAGCTGAGCTTAAAATGACCATGCACATCCTGAAGGACACCCCTTGATGTTAAGACAGAAGATTCTAAATTCAAGAGAAACATTTTGTACCCTGACTGACTCTCTTGGTGCTTAAATGTTTTTGGCCAGTAACATAGGTCATCATGACCTAATTTCAGGTTTTGTTGTAGATTTACCCAGGAGCTGCCTGTATGTCATGTTAGAAGATACATTTTGTGCCCTGTCTGACTGACTGGGAGCTCAAAATCATGTTTTCTGCCAGTCGTTCACAAAATATAGGTCACCATGACCTAACTTCAGGTTTCCGAGGCGATTTGCCTAGGACCTCTCTGGATGTATATTTAGCAGTTTCTTGGTCAAATGGTTGTGATTTGTGCCCAGTTAACCAATGGACTGCTTCATCTGAAGGTCTCAAAAAGGTGTAAACATTGAAAAAAAAATACAGGTGGTGCCACCAGTCTGCAGGAACTGATTAAACACTCTGTGATCAATATGCAGGCAAAGAATCATGGCAATCATTGCATTAGTTATTCAGATACTGGAGCTTTTGTATCAAATTTTTAATAACTTCATTTTTAATTGACTTACAGTCAGCTGAGCAAAAAACTACACTGGAATGGTGGGGGGGGGGGGGGGCATAGGTGGGTCCTTCCAACTCAATGAAACATTGCCTTTAAAACCACAGGAATAGTAGATTTTCTTCATTCTCATGTATTTATTGTTAAATACATTGAAAAAATACAGGTGGTGCCACTAGTGTTAATGGAACTGATAAAACATTCCATGATCAATATGCAGGCAAAGAATCATGGCAATCAATGCATTAGCTATTCAGATACCCTACTGGAGCTTTTGTATCAAATTTTTAATTATTCTTTGGGGTACTTACAAGCCCCATAGCTCGAAGGTTATGGGTTACAGAGACCTAATTTCAGGTTTCCAAGGAGATTTTTCATGGACCTCCTTGGATGTCAAGTTAGATTGACTTACAGTCACCTGAGCAAATAACTACATTGGAAGGGGGGGGGGGGGGGGTAGGTGGGTCCTTCCAACTCAATGAAACATTGCCTTTAATACACAGGAATGGTAGATTTTCTTCATTTGCATGTATTTATTGTTAATTTGGTTTAATGTTTAATTATCTAATTGATTTGATTCTTTAATATAAAACATGTAGGAATGCTAAAGGGGGTATCCCTTATCTTATAAGTAGTTCATAATATTTTTCAATATGTTTTTCATAATATTTAAACTGCAGTTAGGGGGCGCTAATCACTAGCTCTCAGAGTATTCACAAGCCTACAGTGGTTTCCTCACAGTTAATTTGCTTGGACTACAATTGCAGCAAATGGATACAGTATATCTCATACAAGGGATATCACTAACCATACTGGATAACAAGTTCACCCAATACTGTCTACTTAAAAACTCTTTCCAGACATCTGCTTTGAAAGGGTTGCAAGCAAAAGGAATAAGCTCTATCTGCATACAACTGAAGCAGCAGCCTGACCTTACCAGACCGACCTTAGTGTATGGAAAACTCTACCAGAGTTCAAAGACATCACAACAACTACAACTACAAAGACATCACTGAGATTTCAACAACTGTACATAGCCCAAGACATCAAATCGGGGGGCCAACCCAAAGAAACAACAAATTCCTTGTTGTGATGAAGGGGGTCGCAGTGGACATACCGGAAACAGACCTCATAAATCAACTCCAAGAAGGACCCGACAAGCCCATTACTGTAATCTGTCGAAGAAACCTTAACGGACGACTGATAATGTAAGTCAAAGTAATAGCAGTCAAGTGGCCGCCACTACAACAGTCAGCGCCGGTATATCTATTGGACTGAAATGATACATGAGCCGTATTCCCCAGCTGAGATAGCCTTTTGTGGCCGCTGTCTTGCTTGGGGCCACCATAGCTGTTCAGGCACCAATAGCCCTGGGTGCTATAGATGTTGGAGCAACAGTCATGTAACTGACAGTGAATGGCTACCAGTTTCACCTGTGGGAACTGCAACGGAGACCACACCTCAGCATACAAAGGTTGGAAGAATACAAAAACTACGAAAAAGCTGTGAGACCAACAAAAACTACACAATCAAGAACTCATTTTATCATCCCCATTGAGACTGAGACCAAAGTTACGACCACCACCAAAGTTCAGCCACCCACCAAAACTAACAACCAAGGAAATGGAAGTACAAACTACAGACTACAAAAGAAAAGTCAATTCAACACAAACCATCAGAAGTTCAACTACTCAGCACAGTACAACTACTACTCAGACTGAGTCACACAAGAAAACAACATGGACAGCAACCCAAACTAACACCCTCATGGTTTCAACCCATACACAGACTACTAAGATGACTCCAGAAGTAACTTCAACACTAGCCACAAGATGTCGCCCCTTGACATCACAACATAAGCCAAGTCCAGATACAACAGAGGCCTCAGGGAGCGAAGATGAAGAAGAAGAAATTCATCCACAACAACTGGTAGTGATGAAGCCATTCAAAGCATTTCTAGAGACACTGCCACACCCAGACCAAGAGGAATAGCCTATGTAACTTGCAGAACAGCCAGCAGAACAGCCACTGGATCAACCTCAACAGCCAGCAAAAAAGCCACTAGATCAGCTTAAACAGCCTGTAGAACAGCCACTGACATTAGTGACATTTTCACTTAAATCTGTGCAGGATACTATAAATAAATTCAAATTTTTAAATACATTCAAACTAATTTTTTATCTCAGCTGTTTCTATCACCTGGCCGGTGAATATCTACCAACAAATAACTGCAGCGCCCCCGTTTGTCAGCTTATGTCTCCGGTGG
Source organism: Sipunculus nudus (assembly GCA_026874595.1). Classification (NCBI taxonomy): domain Eukaryota; kingdom Metazoa; phylum Annelida; class Sipuncula; order Golfingiida; family Sipunculidae; genus Sipunculus; species Sipunculus nudus. Next base: position 54,906,428 of record CM049312.1, read on the forward strand.
GGAACAGATTTTTGTAAATTGTATGTGGTACGATGTTTTGGCAGTCATTCGGTTTTCACAGGAAATAATCAAGTAAAACAACTGAATGCTCTCTATGTTACCATTACAGAGAATCACAGATGACAGGTATCATAGTCAAGAAATACGCAAGTCATTGCCAATGAGCCCTCTATCAGCATCAAGCGATTGCGCAGTTTGCTGATCAGCAAAATAGTATGTGGCAGAAAGGTTAAGTATTAAGTTATACATTAAAATTTTTTCAAATGTTACTATAAATACTAAAAGAGCAGGTCTCTTTAAATCACATTTAATCACACAATAGTCTGAGGTTGTTATATGGGGGCTAATTTGCCTGAAATTAATGCTTGGATTGAAAGGTCCCTGAAGCTGCTGATCAGCGAAAGTCACTGGCAGCTAGGCTGCTTTTCAGGTATAATTTTTAACACAAAAGAATACATGCATATGTTTGAAAATACATAATACTGATAGAAAAGGTGTTTTATAATCATATTTAATCACACATTAGTTGAAGGTTGCGTTATCGGGGCTAGTTTGCCTGAAATTTTTGCTTTAATCAGCGAATTATACCCTCCCCATTAGGACAAAGTATACTGATAGCTATCAAGTGATGTATAGATTGTATAATTGTAGCACAAAAATGAATTAAGCACTATTGTTTAAAAAAAAGTGGACCCCAAATTTTCAAAAATTGACCACCTTGTGAAATGCGACCGTAAATGAAGAGGCAGGCCCTTATCATCGATCAGTTATTTTAGAAGGCCCAGAGTCACTGTCCGATCGAGTGTCATGTTGTCATGGGTAATACTAGTATTAGGGTGGCAGTATGTACATTAATCTCACAGGAAACGATCACCGAAAGGTATGATTTTTCAGCGAGGTGTCCTAATTAAATCGTCGGAGAAGTGACTTGCATTTGGCCAGGACCCACACACAGTGTCCGTGGACGGAGCGGCGGACACTGAGCGATAATAGGATTAGAGTATTAAGTAATCTTTCTTTTGTGCGACTTTCAGCAAAGCCGTAAATTCTACACCCATGGAAATGGTGATATGTAGAAAGTACAAACTGAAACACATAAATCATTACTTACCAGGCACCATCCAACGTATGGATGGGTTTATATGTTGTAAATTATGATTTTCGAAAAATGCCGCGATCTAAGTGCGGGTAAACTACAAAATAGTACTCTATACAGGCTCAAGGTGTCGCTACTAGCTATTAGATGTGGTTATTCATTTTTCAATGTGCACGTATCCAGGTCCTATACCTGTTCATGTTTTCAGGGAGATACTCGAGTCGGACGAGTTTAGCACCTCTCCTCGTCCACTGTCTCATTCTCTTTTCAGGAGATGATTGAGTGCATGATAGCTATTTATAATGATAACAGATCGAGTTCATCTGCAGATGGTCAGAAAAATATATCAAACAATTAATATTAAATTAATAAATGTGTAAAATAGATAAATAAATTTAATAAGTAAATTATGATTATAATTATAACATTGTTGGTCAGTTTGAATACTGAATCAGTAAATATCTTGCATATCATATGTAGTACGTTTCACCTTTTAGAACTATGAACCGCGCATGCACTGGCTTAATAAACCCTGTCAAAGGGGGTGTTTTATTTTTGCAAAGAGTTTGATCTCGTGATAACAAATGAATTAGGAAATAAAAACTGAATGCAAATATCTGTGTAGTTAACATATATTCACTTAAAAGTTTCTCACGTTACCGCGGCACTAAAACTTCATGGGGTCGAATGACGAGCGTTTCAGGAAATGCTTTTTTTTTTCATTGTATTCAAAACTCTGAATGGATTGAGGGGATACACGTGTACACGTCACCAGGAACCAAAGTTGCTCGTATTGATATTCGAATCGTTGAGTCAAATCAATGTAAAATACCGGTACCGTTGTGAATAGGCCCTAAATACAGATACTGTTAGATTATATATGATTCCTGTACATATCTATGGCAAGTAAATAAATAAAAAAAACTGAAGGCCTGCTTGTTTCTTGCATAAAAAAAAAATCCTGCAAAAAATAAAGATTCAAGTAACTGTTACCAGTAGGCCTACACGGAATATTCTGTAAAGTATAAAATAGACTGTCAAAAGCATTCTTGAAAGGGCCGATGTGAGAATAATAAATAATAATAAATTTTCTGGCCTTCAGTTGTTATTGAATAAAAATTAGCCGCCTGCAACGTCACGTAGGCCTAATAGGTAAGCCTACTGTTTCGTCGCCTCCCCATACATAGAGCTGTGTTTGAGCAAGATACGATCTTATATATTTTCTTGAAAAGGCATGCATGCATACAGCCTTACAGGGGGCGTCAGTATAGGGGGGGGTATATATACCCCCCACCTTTTGGCAAGGGGGGGATGGCCAATGTTATAATCCCCCGACTTTTCAGAAAATAATATTATAATATTGCAAATCAAATATATTAATAAATAGAATTAAAGACTTTTCATCCATTTACTAAAAAATGTTATATTTAAACCTTGCTTTAAATTACAAAATAACTTAATTTCTATTACAATATTATCACTCAGCGACGCTGAAAAAGTTATATGTGTGTGTGTATTTAAATATACAAAGTCACCCCCCCCCCACCCTGGAAGAAAAATTGACGCCACTGCAGCCTTATCATGAGTTTCATGGACGATGTGACATTAAAACTTCTTATCCATGGTAAAAATATCTTATTTATATAACAAGACTGCAACATATTGTGCATATTTGTCCAAGACGACACAGGTCACAGTTACTTTTCATAATCATCATTACATGAGCAGTAAGTACGTATCTGTCGCGGCAACATTGCGGTGACAGTATGTGACGGTTTGGGACAGTGAAAACATTTCTCTGTAGCTGGCGTGGGACGGCATACACCGTCACGGTGACAGTCGGTGACACCCCAGCTAGCAACTATAGAATCCTGTTGTGACAGTGACGGTTTTTGACGGTAAATTCAAAAGAAGGTTCAATCTGTAGTGAGGGTATATGGATTTTAAGTGCCCCTTCTTAAAATATCATATGAAAAAAAAATAATTTTTTTTTGTCTATAAACATACTTTCAAATTCTAACATCCTACATGGGACCCATACACGAGAATTTGCCCCCGCCCCGCACATTCACCGGAAACACCCCCCCCCCACACACACACGCAAACTTACAATAAATCCTCTTCGGAACAATTGCCCCTGTCCTGATTTTTAGCTCGTATATCATTTACATCGAAACTTGCAAGCCCGTACTTAACATTCTGCCGGTCAAAACAATTCATTGTGATGTGAAAATGACATATGCAGAATGTATAGCCCAGTTATGTTTAAATGAAATTCAACCTGAGGTGTTTGTTTTGGTTTGGAAGCATGACATTTTCGTTTCTAATTTTCGTGTTTTTGTTATCAATCTGCATTAATCTGGTATAAAAAAATTGCACGGGGCCGACCGTGAATAATCATATATACCTGTCCTTTGCCGAGATTCAGACTCCCAATCTCCCGGTTTTGAGTCGTGCGCTCCACATTTAAACCACGAACGCCGGTTGGGAGCATTATTGTAGTGTTATGATTAAATACAAAATAAATTATTACATAGCTGTATGCATGCTTCTGTCATATGACTGTTTTAGGCCTGTTAGTTATAATTACAAAAACAAGAAAAAAACACATATTGGGCAACTAGTCCCATATCTATGATATTGCATACCAACATCAAATGTCGTTGTAAATTTCAAGGCAATCCATTTACAGGATACTGAGATACTAGAGGTCATTAATGGAACTAAATAAGGGTGCCTTTCCAAACATGCGGGCCCCCGCGCGGGTCCCGCACGGTTGAAATCCAACAAGTGTGATATCATTGCCCCCTTTCCATACGAGCGGGCCCATATATAGCTGCTTTTAAAGCCTGGTGAGATACGATATTAATCCGCTTCAGTCTGCCTCATCAGTTAGTTTAAATGTTTACACTGAATATTTTTTTAACAAATTACACAAAAATTTCAGAAACTATGATTATTTGTGCCTGCGTTTATCCAAACTAATGGGTCACCCGCATGCGGGGACCTGCACATATCAAAAGGGACTCTCCGCATGCGGGGTTCCGCGCGGGTGAAAATCTGCATAGATGGAAAGGCACCCTAAATGGACACTTTGAAATGTTACAAACAATAGTGACATTTCTTGAGTAAAGGTGTAGCTATTATTGTGCAGCCTTATCATGCTTATATTATATTATATTATATATATATATATATATATATATATATATATATATAGAGAGAGAGAGAGAGAGAGAGAGAGAGCTAATTTTGGAGCACAAAGGGTCATTACATTGTAGGTAAGAAAGGAGGTCTGAATTAGAGGACGCAGTGCCTGCATATCAATGTTATCACACACACACCATCACACACAAACACACGAAGCTCAAAATATAGAATGGATCCTTAATAACAGCAAATACAAATTTATTAAAGATAAAAATGAAAAATTAAAACATTTGAGCCAGTTCACGGCAACCAGGAGCCGATTTAATATGAACGGGGGCTATTTTTCTTCGTCTTTTAACCCTCCTCGAATTTTGTTGTTTGAGTTTGTCTCGCATTTGTTTAAGTCTCTTCTCTCTGTTTTCTACAGCCATGTCTTCTCTTTGCTTTTTCTTTTCTTCTTTAATCAGCTGGGCTTTCGCAAATTGTTCCATGGCCTTTTCAACTTTGCTGAAGTGACATATGGTCTGAACGCGATGAAGGCGCTGTTGTTCGTGCATCTGTATTAAAACATAAATATATATATATATTCATTTATTCATATTTATCCATGTTTCATTTGCCATCATAACACCACTTAACGCTTCACAAACATCTGTCAATGAAACCTTTCCGTCCCAGAGAATATAAATACGAGTATAAATACGATAAGTACCTCACGACAGAGAAATATATATATATATATATATATATATATATATATATATATATATATATATATATATATATATAAATAATTATATGGGGTCATTAAAAAAAACTGACTTAATGTTCAATAACTCCCCAACAGAAGAAGATAAAAGATAATTTAAAACTATATTTTCAATACAAAAATACATCAATTACTACTGTCCTGATTAAATTAAATGAAATGAGCCTAATTCTTATACAATAAAAAAAAGACAACAGCCCAATCACCCACCTTCCTGCGCTGATCAGCCTGTTCCATTTTGGCGGTGAGTTCCTCCTGAGTGATCGTCTTCTTTATGTTCTCCAGTCTAGAGAGGGGCCGCCCTGGCTTCTGTGGAGCGCTAACAGTGTCATCTACTGCTATTTCAAAAGCCAGACCCCCAGCTGCTCTAGAAACCGGGCGGTCCACAAGGAAAAGAGCTGCAGAAAAATAAAAGAAAATCGTTTTTAAAACAGTCAACAGTTTTCATGCTAAATGAACAAATTGTATACGTGCATTAAAAAGCCATTATATTCATTAATAAAAAAGTCAACCGATGAAACTGAAAGTGCATGAAACTGAAAGCGTGTTTATACCATATCATATTTCCTTTGGCTTTTGTATTTAAAAAAATAAATATTATACATTATTTGGTTTAACTTATATATGCTTCGTGAATATAATGTATGAAACATAAAAGTATTAAGATTATATTTATATATAAAAAAACTGAAGATCTGTAGTCTGTACTTACATGTTACGTCCTTCGTGGGTGTAATCCCTTGACCTTGTTCCACAGGCCTTGTGGCACCAGAGACTGCAGAGTCTCTTGACTCGGGAGCAACCCGTTTACTGCTCTTGCAGCCCATATTTATGAAAGTGTCTTGTTTTTCTGTGACAAAAGTCCTTAGATAGCACTGAGCTAAAGATTCTACGTGTGACAACGAGAAGTGTTCACAGTAGAATGAGTACTAAACATTCTTCTCCAAGGTGATGCAGTCGCCATTGACGCCATGGTTGGTAGGTCACGTGATTTTAACAGTTATCGGTAGACTGGTTCCCTGCTCATAATATTGCACAAAGGGGAAAATTATGATAGATTGTAGCTAATCTAAAACCTGGTGAGAGGTTACCAGTCTACTCATAAGTTGATTCCAGCCAAGGAAAAACATCTACAGTCTGTTGCTACAACAAAAGATCGAGGGATTTGTTTGTACAGGTGTTAGGAAAAAAATGAACCCCATGAACTTTCATAAGGTCAATCAGTACAGTCAATTCTAAAATAAATGTAGAATTGTAGAATAGTTTAATGATAATCAGAAATGTGGTATATATATAGGCTATATGTGTGTGTGTGAGGGTGTGTGTGTGTGTGTGTATGAGAGTGATTATGTACGTGTGTTACACTTGGAAAAACATTCTTAAAGTTCACCTTCCCTCTAACTGTTTAAAATCCCATTCACCCTAGGCTACATATCAAATATATATTTAATCTAATAATTCTTCAGTTTTTATGGTTCTATGTTGTTAGACCTACACTTACCACAATGATGAAGGTTTATTATTTAATTACCATTTTTGTAAAATTTGCTTTTATTCATTGCCTGTATGCTTGAATTTTATGACAAAATATTGAGTTGTACCCAGTGCTTCGTAGAGCGTTAAATCTGTTGTAATATTTAAACGCTATAAGTAGGCAAATATTTAAAATATGTTTCAAATAATTTTCAATTTTGATTTTTGTTGATAAAATCATTATTTTTCCAGAGTCGCTAATAATAATATTAATAAAACAATAATAACCATCATGATAATCATTATCATAATCATACACGTAATAAGTGGCAGTATCTGTAGCAGTCTGAACTTATTGTGTTGCTTTAGCTTATTATAAGGGAACAAACACCAGCTGGGCACCAAATTCAGTTCCCTGAAACATTAACAATTTTTTTCCTGCGCAAACTTGTACTTATGTTAATTTATAAAACTAGCATCATACGTAGTTAATTGACGAGCTATTTTTATGTTTGGGAAACAAAAATGGATACCTTCGGGATATTTAATTGCAGTATTTCTAAATATAAGCCAACAAAAAAGATATCGTACAGCAAATATAAAAAAAATACAATGTAAATTTTAGATGAGCAATTTGATTGAAAGCTGGTGTTTTATCTAAACTCAAAGTAAAAGCTGGAGTGATACCATGTGAAGTTCCTCGTCTTAAAACACTCTATACTACTACTACTACTACTACTACTACTACTAATAATAATAATAATAATTTATTTCTTATATAGCGAATTTTCCATTATTTTGTAATGTTAAGTTGCGCTTCACATTAATAAACAGATATAATGAAAATACATGAAGACTTAAATTCTTAAAAGTATCAGAATCACTTAAGGTAAATAGAATAGATTAAACCTAAGTATGAAGACTGAATCTGAGTTAAAAACTAAATTTATGCGATTTCAAATAAACGAGTCTGAATATGTAATTTAAAAGTTGTGTTGCACGTTTGGCTTTTGATTGCACTTGGTATAAGATCTTCCACAGGATTGAGGTTGCGACTGCATAGGCTCTCTTTTGATACTCATGTTGATACATGTATCTTGGTTCAGTAAATTGGTTTAAATGGGTGGCTCGTAGCTCCCTTGGTGGAATACAGGAATGCAATAGCTCCGTGATTTATACAGGTTGATGGGTGCCAGGTCATGCAGTGCTTTCCACATGCAAGAATCTTGAAATCAACCCGTTGCTTGATAGAGAGCCAATGAAGATCTTCCAGTGTCTCAGATATGCTGTGATATATTTAGATGTTATATTAAAAATCCTTGCTGCTGTGTTTTAAACTCTCTGTAACTTCTTCAGGAGTTCAGATGGTAAGCCAAAAAGCCATGAGTGTCAGTTGTCTGATCTGGAGCTAATGAAGGTATGTATGATTTTGTCAGTGGCATCCTTGGTTAGAGAGCTCCTGATGGAACTGATATACTTGAGATGGAAATAGCACATTGATCATATATGCTGTTGACATGTTGTTCCAAACTCATAGTCTGATCAAACATACAGCCTATATTTCTGGCGGCTGTGCCAAGTTATACCTCTAAATGTCCAACATGAACACCAGTGAAAGGAATCCTCTAGAATCCGAGGAGAAGTGTTAAAGAGCACTATTGTTTTATCATCATTTAATTTCAACTTATTCCGGTTGCTGACGATGATGAAGCAAGTTTGTCACATATTATTATCACCAAGGACACCGGTATTTTTATTAACGTACTTAAATTACATTTCAAATTCTAACATATCTTAATTGCCTATAAGGGACCAAACCGCAGGTACATGTGTATACTAGTATGCCCCCTAGTTGTTGCCCGGCTCTGACATCTAGTGACAGTTCAGTTTGACTGCAATGTTTAACCATCCGGGCACACGGACTTTTTATTTCAAATTCACCTGTTTGAATCATTGTTAAGGTTCTTTGTGTAAGTATATACCATAGAAAGCATGTGAGAAAAGAGATCCGACCATGCGCTTGCGCAACTACTGCCAAATAAGTAGAAACATGAAAGAAAAACAAAGAGGAAACAACGGTTGGAAGCTTGTAAAACTTGATTTGTAAAGTTGCACGGTACAATTACCAGGTGGCGCGCTATGGATTGCCCCACTTTTCGCCCAGATGCATGTTTTTACACTTGTTCACATAAGCACACAGACAGTTTTAGACCGACATATTGGCAGATACCATATTTTAAAGGAAAAACACATACTTTGTATGTGAATAGGCCCCTCTAATAACATATCACTTTTCCAAGTCTAACTGTTACGATATATGCCTTGTCAATTAACGAATGGATCAATTGACGGTGCACAGAGGGTCATTGTTAAACACAGACGACTCATAGTCAGCTAAGCTAAAAAGAGTAATTATTAAATGCAATGATGATTTTTTTGCCATGAAGTCTGCAGGTACAAGTCCTCTTGGCCCACAGGCGCATTGAGTTTTTAGCGGTAGCGGCACCTGGTGTCTATTAGAGAGACTTGAACCCGCCTCTGCTGCCCTCCAATACCATTAACACCAGCGAACTCTTTTGAAGAATGTGACCTGTGACTCAGCTAGATCAATTAGTAGTTCTGACGGAATGTTATCACCACGTAATTTTAAAAAAATATTCTGATCCCTTGGATCGCAAAGTGTTAATGGAACAACGATACCAAATGGATTTACTGTATGATCTGAGTTTAAAATTATTCACTCCTGATACCAGGCAAGTTCATTAGAAGAAAACAAACTACTAAATATAGTAATATTTATTGTAGTTCAAGGCCTCTGGCCCATAATACAGTCTTTCATCAACGGTACATTCGAATACATTGTTCCTGTTATGATTTTACATAACACATTTCACAGTACCATTTTTTCTTCTTTTTTTTCATATCTATAAACATCTATACCACCCTATTGGTAGAATAACACTTTCAACAAATCATATATGCAACATATCACATTGACATTTTATAGTCTGTGCTGTTATATATTACTCTTCGGCCTCTAAATACTTTTCTCGTATTTTGCTTGCCTTCATAAGATAAATTGCCAATTTCTTTACTACACCCTCTCTTTCAACATTCATCAGTTCAATAAATGTTTCACTACTAGGGTTCTTCCAATATTGTTCTGGCAAATATTGTTCTCTGATATCTTGATACTGTTTACATTTCATCAGAAAATGCCATTCATCTTCTACTTCTATTATACCAATTGTTTCACAATATCTACATATTCTCTCTTGTAACATCTCACCATTGTATTTGCCCTCCTCTACTCTTAATTTATAATTAGCACATCTAAATCTAGCTAGCAGCATTCTCAGAAACTTTGATTTAATAATACTCAAATAGTATCCTAGTGTTACACTAGTTTTATATTTTCTATACCATTTTAAATTGTTACTGCTTCCAATTTCAGATGACCACTCTTGATTTGAGCAATCCTTCACTCTTTGACTAAATTCATTTAAAAATTGTTCTTTGTTCCCCACACCCTGTGATAACCATACATAGCCAAAGCCATACCTAAATAATAAGGTTTTAACTGCTGTAGCCCATGTAATTCTACCTAATTCACTTAGTGCCTTCATTTTTAAATAACAATTTTTAGGAATTCTGCTGGCTTCCATTTCCTGTATAAGTAACCAGTATTTAATGCATTTCACATAATATATACAATACAGTGGCAACATTCCTAACTCTCCTAACACTGCTGCATTTGTACATGTACTATTTACTCCCAAAATACGTTTGCAGAATTTAATTTGTACACGTTCTATGGTTTCAATTTTATTAAAACCCCATATTTCAGCTCCATATGTTAAGATTGGCACAACAATTTTATTAAACAATTCAACAGCAGTTTCAGGTGGCAACCCATTACATTTATACTGTATACTATATATTCTATTCAATGCTTTCTCTGCTTGTGTTGACAAAGTGCAATGTGCTAAGTTCCATGATAATCTGCTAGAAAACATTATTCCAAGATATTTATAGCTTGGAGTTACTACAATATCTTTCCCACCATAAAACCATCTTTCATCCTTTCTACATATGCCTCCCCTTCTGAATACTACTACTTTTGTTTTCACCAAATTCACTACCATGCCCCACCTGGAGCAAAAAAGCTCTAATATCTCTATTTGTTTTTGTAAGTGTCCAACAGTGTCTGCCATAATTACAATATCATCTGCATATAACATCAACTGCAGATTGATACAGTTCTCATTTATATATATACCCTGGCATGGTGACATTTTTAATATTTCAATTAATTCATTCATAAACATCACAAACATGAACGGACTGACCATACAGCCTTGCCGTGTTCCTACCAAGCATTCAAATGACTCTGACAGACCATCTGATGTTTTAATACAGGATTTTAAGTTTCTATACATTGTACGGAGCACAGCTGCCATTTTTCCATGTAAGCCTATATTCATCAGCCTATACCAAAGAAGACTATGCGATATTCGGTCAAACGCTTTGCTGAAGTCGACAAATAAACAGTAGCACCGACCTTTTTCTCTTGTAACATACTTCTGCACAACACTGTATAATGAAAATATATGATCTATCGTACTACGATTCTGTCTATATCCTGCTTGTTCTTCATAAAATTTGTCATTTTCTTCTGCCCATTTGACAAGGCGATTATTTAAAATTCTTGTAAATATTTTTGAAGTAACACTCAGTAAGGATATACCTCTATAATTATTCACGTCCGAATATGACCCTCCTTTATACAATGGTACCAACACAGCATGGCTCCATTTTAATGGAAATGATCCTTTATCCATAATACAATTAAACATTTTTTTCAATACCTGAACTAATGAATTGGTGCCATTTTTATACAGTTCAACGACCACACCATCAATGCCAGGTGCTTTACCACTTTTCAATGATTTTATACTGTCAACAATTTCAGAAGTTGTTATTTCAGTATTTAGATCATTAGGTACATTTATGTTACACAAGTCACAGTTTACATTATGCTCATTTAAATATTGAGTCACCATTTCAGTTTGTTCTATACACACCGGGTTCTCTTCATTTAGTAATTGTTTAAAATGCTCATACCATTGAATTGGCTTGATAACATTACAACTCTTACTTCCTGTTGAATTTATTTGTTTCACTGTTTTCCAGAACTCTGCAGGATCTTTACTGGATTTTAACAATTTATTATAATTTTTATCTTCATATAGATACTTCTTTTCCTTAAATAACTCTCTAAAATTCTTCTTTAACCTCAGATACTCATCCAAATCTACTTTATTTCTGTTTTTTTCTATATACTCTCAATCTTTTATTTCTATTCTGTTTTAACACATATAATTCTTCATCCCACCAAGGTACTCCTGTAATGTTTTTTGCTACCTTACATTTCTTATACATTTGACCAGCACTTGTACACAAAATACTTTCTAACATAGCTACCGCTTGGTCAATTTCACCATTTTCTAATCTTACATATACATCATTTATTTCTTCAATAGTTTCAGGTTTGTGTAAGTTTTGTTTAAATCCCTCTTTATATTCATCAGACCAATAAACCCGAATATACTACTAAATATGAGTCACCATGAACAGAACGAATTTCGATTCACTTGAAAACAACTGACAATCTGTAAAAAATAAAACGTGGGTTTAGTTAGTTTTTCTTTCCAGTGTGACTTTAGCATAATCCAGGTCTGTCACGGATTACTGAAAGTAATGTTTAACTGAAGTATAAAAGACCCCTGAACTCGTCGGCATTTTAACTCAAAAGTGGAAGCGGAAGCTAATTTTTTCATCAGCTAATTGACTCTTATTTATAGTATAAATGACGTGGCACTAGGTCGTTTTCACGAATTTCCCTGTAGCTGCGTCCTGGAAATGCCCGTTTGTAGTCTTAAAGTTTCTCTGAATAACTGTTGAACTCGGCCTACTGGAAAACCCGTTCCGGACCTGTCCGAACGCAAGATATAAATGGTGCTAGTGTTATACACAGCACAGTGAGTGCACTTTATATATATATATATATAAATATATATATATATATATATATATATATATATATGTATACCATGTTATATACCATGTTATATGCCATCTACCGTATGAGTTAGTTCACATATTTTCTTAAAGCTCCCCATTCACCTACCTTTTAAAAAAGAATTTATGTGATTTCTGGCTTCCTCTTTGTATAAATTAATGATATAAGGGTAATTTTGGTGGTGAAATGTTCTTATAACGCTTACGTGAAGGATGTATGAACTTGTATATCAACAACATGTTTGTAAACACAGCAATGTTGACAAAATGTTGGAAACACATGTAATCTAAGATGGTATGTTGCATATATACGGAGTTAGAAAGGTCACTTGTTGCAAAACGCCTTTTGCCAAGCTCTGGCATATCTGACTTGCTGCCAGATGCCCTTGTTGATTTTTTTTTTCAATTATTTTGGCGGGCCCCAACATAATTAATAAACGTTGATATAAACAAAACAAGCAGCCTGTGTGCGGTGATATCCATATTTTCTAGCCTATTTTTTTTATGAAAGATCAAGGGAATACCTTTAGTTTATAAAGATCAGAGAGATGATTGGGCCCCTTTAAAGGTATTTTTTTCCCAGCTGAAAACTTGTAGTATAAATATTATTAAAAATTGTAATCTAATAAGTGTTATAGAAATCTTTTCTTATGATGCATCCATGACACGAGTAATATGAATTAAGCTCTTATTTGTATGAAGCAGTGAAGTAGCGTGCATATGTAACATATATAACAATTTTACATCTTTAAGCTTAGCAATGAAAAAACCGGATGATGTTCTTTGGATACCCGGAAACAATTGTATATGAGACCCAGACCACGTGCTCCAGACCGCCATGTCTCTATGCAGACAACTGCTGGCGTTCACAAGTTATCACTGAATTCGTCTTATTGCAACGAAAATTTTGCTTGTCACTGATTTGATAGAAGTTCCATCGACACAGTTTTATAATTTTGCTTGTAACCAGCTCTTATGACATATTATTGTCATGTAAGTTATACCACACTCTTCCTTTCAAGACCACCTAGTACTGTCTCGTTATAACCTGTAAAGATTTCTTTTTTACGAGCCATTTCGCCATGTTTATTGTACAATGTTATATACAAATGTATTAGCAAAATTGCTGGGTTAATCAATGATAATGCTATTAATAATTTCGAAAAATATCTTAGTAGGCTTCAACTATTTTTGCACGCGCTCCTAAATGTATTTACTTCAGACATCTAGAAAATGCTTTAAAGGTGATAACAATGACAACACAATTTAACCAAATGCCAATATGTTTAGTTTCCGAAAGATTGATTTAAAAAATGACATACTGGTTAAAAATAGAAAATATTCATGCTTATAATTAAAACATGGCTTGAATTCAACACTGACAAAGTGATTTTATGCGTAGTTTTATACCTGTACGCTCAGGTGGTCGTCGAGCCTTCGTGTGATCTTGTTATGTGACGTCACACTTCTGTACAGGTATGGTTTCTCTTCTTCATGCATCGCTCTTAGAGCATCTTTAGGAAACCAACGATTGTTCGAACAATAAAAACGCAAAGGATTATTAGATCCTATTCAGAATAAAACAATACACTATTGGCCTATATATCTAAATGACGTATTCCATACTTATCAAGGTACGGATATAAACGCTGACCTTCAGTGATGTTATTTTTCTGTATTTCCTTCTCTATATACCACAATCAGCTCTATTTTCTGCATGCTTTTCTTCAGTCTATAGCCACAATATAACGTCTTCGCAAAACGAGATAGTCCAATGTATTACTCTCGCGACCTCCATTGACAACAAAACGACAGTTGGAAGTTATGGGCTCCATAAATTTCTCTATCAGTTATCGAATTATAAGGATAATAATTTGCAACACGAAACCCAAGTCCAAGATTGATAAGGCTCGGGTTATAAATCTTACCCTAAATTTGCTCACCTTGGTCCAGTTATCGAAGATGTCACTGTACATCGGTCTGTCACATGAACTAATCTGCAAACATTGTTATAATTGACATGGAGGCAAAACAACTTCATCCTCTGGACTGGGTTCTCTTTGCCGTGGTGCTTGTCGTATCATTTGCAATTGGCATATATTATGGATTTACCGGTGGTCGGCAGAAAACAACGAAAGAATTTTTGTTGGCGAATCGACAACTCCGCGTCATACCAACAGCAATATCCATGATCGTCTCCGCCCTGTCCTCCATATACATACTTGGACAATCTGCGGAAGTTTACCTTCATGGACCACAGATGTACATCGGTATATTTGGGGCATGTGTAGCTCATATCCTAAGTGCATTACTTTTCGTTCCTACCTTCTACAAGCTGAAGCTGACAAGCGGGTACCAGTACCTGAACCGCCGTTTTGAATCCAGAAAGTTAAGAGTGACATGCGTGATCCTCAGCATAGGTGCCTCGTTAATACACAGCGCACTGAACGTGTATGCTCCGTCTACAGCCCTGGAAGCAGTGACAGGATTTCCCTGGTGGGCCAGCCTGCTCCTTCTGGGAACCATCAGCACTACCTACACAGCTCTGGGAGGAATGAAGGCTGTAATATGGACAGACGTGTTTCAAGCGTGCGTTATGTGTGGTGGATTGCTGGCAATGATGATTCTTGGGACAATGCGAGTTGGAGGTGTTGGCAAGGTTTACGAATATGCAAAAAAAGGAGGCCGCCTTAAATTCTTCAACTTTAACCCAGACCCAACTGTTCGCATAACTTTCTGGTCAGTCATAATCGGACGTCTCTTTTTTGACATGGCTCGCTTCGGCGCCGTGCAGGCGAACATTCAGAGGTATTGTGCCCTACCTACCCTTACTAAAGCGCGGCTCTCGCTCATCGCCAACATACCTTTTCTTGTTTTTATGACCACCTCGGTAGTGTATCTGGGACTGGTGATGTACGCATACTTTACAGACATAGGATGTGATCCTTTGAGATCGAGAGCCATCTCAAACGCCAACCAGCTTCTTCCATATTTCGTGGTGACGGTGATGAATTACCCGGGGGTGCCTGGTTTGTTTCTGTCAGTGCTGTTTTCAGCTGCTTTAAGTACATTGTCCTCCAATTTAACATCTCAATCTGCTCTCTCATGGAAGGATATATTTGAGCCACATTTGGTAAATATTTCAGAAAAGAAAAAGGCAATAGCAACAAAAATACTCGTTGTAATTTTTGGGATTCTTTCCATGGGCTTAGGGTCGTTGGTACGTTTTCTTCCAGGACATGTTTTGGAAGTATCTCGGAGAGCAGTGGGGGCTCTTTCAGGTCCGTTACAAGGGGTATTTATCTTGGCCATGTTCTTTCCATTTTCAAACGTCACCGGGACGTTCTCTGGTATAGTGGTGTCTGTTGGTTTGGCCATATGGGTTAATATGGGTTCTTATTTCACGAGACCACACCGAGCGTTTTTAGAAACATCGGTGACCAACTGTTCTATGCCAGCTAATACCTCAGCGTTTCCTTTTCCGACAGACCCGCCTGCCTGGACAATATTCCCTCTCTACCGCATATCGTTCATGTGGATTCCAATTTTCTCAACTACCATATGCATCCTTGTGGGACTTGTAATATCCTGCGTTCTACGTCGTTCTCAGAAGAATCCAGTAGATCCTAGACTTGTAATACCTGTTTCCAACTATTGTTGCTTTTTCTTGCCCGAGCCCGCACGTCGTTTTCTGTGGTGTGGAGTTGACCATGATGCTCGACACTCACAGGAGATTAACCTGGATGAAGAACAGGGTGGAAGGTCAGGACAGGGATGGATTAACCAGGATTCAACTGAAATACAGCCGAGTTCCGAGCATGATGATGCTAAACACTCTGGTTATTATAACCCAGCATTTGCACGTTATCGTGTCGACAATACCAAACTCTAAGAAGCTATGTATAACTCTTACCTTTCGTGACTGGGAATCTGGATTTGGACGTGATGATATATATCGACCAGGTTAGCCTATTTGTGTAAAATTTGAGATGCATAGTTCCATCTGTGAATTATCGTTGTTTTAAATGTTTGTTTATTATTGTTCAGCGGGCTTGGAAGTTAAGTTAATTAGAGGTCGACTTGAGTGTGCAATCATGTGATGTTAAAATATAGGGCAGCTTCATTGTATAGAACTTAGTTTAGTGGCGTTACATTAGTAATGGATATAGTGAATTGGTAGTGTGTAGATAGTACAAAAGTGAATGGCAATTAAGGACCTACATTTCTGTAAGACCACAAAAGCAATACTATAAAAACAATGCAGTGTAAGGTCTTAGTCGTGTATTATATTTTTCGGTCATTGTCATGTGTATTTTAAACATCTGAGGTACAGAATAGTAAGTTAGATTGTTACTTGATGACATAAAAGGGGACCGAACTGTCTCGCTAGTGAAGCTTGCTTTTCTAGCGAAGCGGTTGGGACGCCGGACTTGTGCACCACCGACATGGGTTCGTATCCCCGATCGGCCCAGAATTTTCCACTCATTAATTTGCCTCCGTAACAAAATGGGGACTCGTCCAACGTGACGGTAAACTTTGTGGCCCTGGGATGATTAGTCTTGTTCTGATAACAGAACGCTCTTAAGAGGGGGTGTATTACGGAGTGACATAAAAGCGGACCGTGAAGCTTGCTTTGCTAGCGAAGCGGTTGGTACGCCGGACTTGTGCGCCACCGACATGCGTTCGAAACCGGAATCGACCCAGTCTTTTCCCCTGAGCAATTTGTCTTCGTAACAAGATTCATGCATACATGTGCTGAGACATATCAGTCATGTTGTTTTTAATAAAGTTCTTTATTACATTCATATATTTGAAATGTATAGTTGCTTCTATATAAAATTGTATAAATACATGATAAATACTATACTGTACAAAAGGGAACAGATAAATAAAATAATTCAAAGAATTGTTTATAAAAGTCAGCTGAATGTTTACCTGTAGGACTTAACACTTTATGCATGGTAAGATGAAGCTCTAGGTCGTCAAATCTCACTATAATCAAACTATGGAGTTAACTGTTGGTGCCATTAATAGTGTTAACATGCCTCTTTTTAACACAAATACAAATGAGAGGCCAGTGACTAAACCAATGGTTATAAAAAAATGCACTTCACAAAAGAAAAACCTTTTAATGTGGATAAAATATACTGCAGAATTCTTCCGAAGTAAAACTTATGGAATATATGTATACATACATGCTATTCTGTGTTGTATAATTATATATTTATATATGTCCTGGATAGTGCTTAGACACAATATAAAGATATATACTGAAGCATTCATTGATGCACGTTCAAAAACCTAGTCTGATGTATTTTTTATTATGCTTCTCCATTTATGTCATACTGTTGCTCCATGCAATCTTGTATTGGCAAGAGCCAATAAATTGCGTTGATCTAAATTGTATTAAGAAGCCGTATAGAGTAGGTTGAGCTAAAATTGATTGAAATTGGTCGGAGCTATTGCGACGGGCGTCGGGGCGTCTGGCCTCCGTTAACTTGACCCAGAAACTTCTCATCTTACCTCTTGAATGGACATTCCGGGTACATTCTCCCCTTGGTCACGAGACATAAGCCACCGTGACTTCTATCCTGCGAGTTCTTTTTTCCCATAATGAATTAAAGAACCACGGGTTTCTTGTTAAATAGGGCTACAGATATCAAGTGGTGCTAATTGGGAACAATTTGTATAACCGTTAGACCAGGCATGATCAAACTTTATATTCAGGCATAGTTTGGTAAAACCTCCTTGCAAACTGCACTTTGACCTATATTCATGTGGACATGTACATTCCTGTGGTCCCTATTAGGGGCCAGATATGTGTAATAATATAATTTACGATGCAACCTCTATGTTATTAATATATGACTACATGGATGTACATTAGATATATATGGATATGACCGTATATGTATTGTAAGAACAATAATCTATCTATACATACATACATATACCTTGACACGTGAGAGGTATACGGGATAGCATATTTTTAACCCTCAATTCCATATAACATATATTCTCTTCATTTTATTATTGGTAATGATATGTGTACCTGAAAAATGAACTTAATAATCCAACCATCTAGATACACGACACATGACCCTTGTTCGACAATGACACGGCAAATTTGCGGTTGATATACGATTGATGTAAAGAGTTAATCGAATACAGGCAACTTATCTATCCACTTGACAAATAATAACCCCATAAGTCAATCATTTTTACATTGTACTCGTGTGCAAGCATGACTCAGAGATAAACTTTAAAATTATGAAGGTTTATGTTACCGAGACTAGCGTGCTTATTGTCACACATATTATTTGTCACTCATCGCTGTCGGTTTATATGTTTGGATCTAATTTTAGATCAAACTTTGTCAGTGTACGCCCCGTCTAGGAATTGATCAGAAAGACACCCTATTAGTGCCACCGACACCTGGCGGAACATTCCGTCACTATTTGCAATAAATAGCATCATGCAACAAGTGTGTATTCCTTTATGGAAATGATCCACCTACTTGTCTATTAGTTATAATTATTTATCCGCTAATTGTAAAACAAAACATGTTACAAGAAAACACACGGCTGCCTTTCCATATAAACAAATATATATATAGGTGACTCGCAAGGAAAATTCACTTAGTTCATTATCATTTTACCCTCTCCTGTCGTTCTGTTTTGGTTGCGGATTTTAACCCCATAAATATTTTGTTATCTGTGAAAGCAATTGCGGCTTGAAATTGATTATTAAGTTGAGAGACAAGCACACACGGAAAGGGGCTATACGTGCATATCCTGTCCTGCGCTTACAGAAATCCGGAGACAGAGACGTTCTGTTCATTGCTATCTGTGGAAATCCTGTGTACGTTTAACTAAAACTTCCAATTTAAAAGGTTATCGCGTAATTTTGGATGCCAGATATATTTCAACGGGATCCTGAAATTAAGGTGGATAGAGTGTTTTCATATAGGACTTACCAGTAAATGTATAAAATCATAGGAAACTTAGAAGCGTGCATTCATGAGCGATAAAAATTAAAAACAGTTGACATTGATAGGGAATTATATATACCAACTTGAGTACAGCACTCGGCAAGGTCCTTAAGTCAAAGACGTGTTCCAAATAACAACTTGATACTGTCTTCAATAATATTTATTTTGTGGGACATAAAGTAAGAAATATTTTTATAATCATCATCTTTAACGCTTCCAGTTTCCCTAATCTGATATCGTCTCTCCTAAACATAGAAATTGGGAGGTATTGGCTACCAACTCCATAATAATAATACACGAGCACCCAAACTTCCGATCACATAAGGTGAAAGCTACAGCATTCTGCGTTGTCTAACATACCTATTACGTCTTTATGCTTATTCAACATCCTCCTTAGATACTCTTTTTACGAAAGGGATGCCTAAGATACTGGCCAAACTTTCATTATCATTTTATCAATAAACTATTACATTTTACCGTAAATCCATCAGTTTCTTCCACTATTGGCAGGTTAGCAATATCTGGAAGATGAAAGGTTTGGAATGAACAGTTTGGCTTAAAATACATGCACAATCTTTTAAAAGAAGTGGTTCCTGTGACCTCATGACCTCTAAATTAAAATGGTTCTTACATTATTGGTGGGTCATATATAAGTGACCCAAAAATTAAAAGCGCTCTTACATTATTGTTGGGTCACATATAAGTCAAGTTTGAAACCAATATGTCAATCCAGGTTGGAGTCATCAAAATAGAAACACATATATGCGGACAGATGGCCCCTGTGACCTTTGACCTTGTGACCCTAAAATCAATCACGTTCTTCCCCTTTTGGCAGGTCAGCTATATATATATATATATATATATATATATATATATATATATATATATATATATATATATATATTTATATATATATATATATATCCCCAAAATTTTAAACACTCATTGTTCTTACCAAATTACCGGAATACTTTGAAACCTGGTGACTTTAACCTTCATCTTCAAGGTCAATTCTGTTAAAATGTAGTTTTTGTGAACTCATACATTTTTAACTATTTCACATTTTCCCTCAAATTTGGTACACCAATTGTTCATACCAAGTTCTGGGAGGAGTTTGAAACCCGGTTACTTTGACCAGGATCTTCGATGTCAAATCCGCCAAACACTATTTATTGTCTTGTGAATGCAATGACTTTTGGAGGGCTGCATGGCGCGAGTATAGAATCTGGTCTGCACCTCAATCTTACCTGGAAAGGAAGTGGCCACTACCGAACCTATGAATATGTTCTCAAATCATTGTTACAATCTTCAATAACCATATTACACATGCCATGAAGTCATTTTATCAATGTCTCTTATGATTTTACATCACTTTATACATCCTTCCATCTTCACCGATATAACCTACCGTGCTAATCACTCTTCAGTCGTATATCCATTAGAGTACCATATATTTTTCCAAACACTTCTAGCAGCGACTGTAGGATCACTCACGCACTGTCTCGACGAGGTTATGAGTGTATATGGACGGGCTGTATTAATTTTAGGATTCATGTTATGGAAAAGTAAGAGGCAGATGATAATAAGTGGCAAAATTAAGATATAAGCAGCTGGACAAATTGTTCTGTTTACTGAAGTGATGTGCCTCTGAGATGTGCGTGAGTTATTCTGCAGTCGTGCCCACTCCTATTAGCTTTCTCACACACTTACTGTATCAACACGCTACAAATTCATCCTCTTTATATCGATAAAGCAGCTATTCCTATGTCCATTTGCCTTGTTGTTTACATGCGACTCCAGTTTGGTCTCTTACACGCATGTGCTGCCCTTACCACACTTTTTGCACACGTCACACACGGGGGCTCACTTTTGCGAAGGTCTTATGGTCGGCCACCTCCGTTTGTCTTCATTCAGTTATCAAATCCTTCCTGTTTAACTATAATCATTTTGTTTTCCTATTTATTCTCCTGTGTTTCTTACATTTGTTAGCAGCTCCCAATTTCATTCTTATATTCCCCTCTTCTTACTTTCATTTTATTCAACACATTTCTATTTTTACTTTATTAATAGCGGGGGATTGGGGGCAGCAGCCCCCAATTTCTTTCTCATATTCCCCCTTTCTTACATTCATTTCATTTTACGCCAATTGATTTCTTTCATGTATGTTCTCATTCACTATTTCGTCATGACTATCATTATTAACTTGGTCTTTGTTCATCTAAATATTCTTTTAACACTTACCAGATCTGGCTGGCCGAGTTAGTCCATGGACGTTGTCCTCTTTGGGTTCCTCCCTCCACAGATCTACGCTGATGTAACTTTGCAGGTGTTGGCCCTCACGCCGAAACGAGGCATCGTTACACCCCTCTTCACTTTCTGCCAACAATGTTCTATGGTATTAGTGTGGTAACCAGTGTCTGGTTTTTTAAAATGATCTGAGTAATTCACGGTGAGGTGGCTATATCCGTTATCACTCAGACACTTGTAGGATGACCAACAGTCTGAATAAATAATGGATCCAGCAGCAATGTTCTTCTTGATTAGATTAGATTGAACAAAAATACTTTCTTACGATCTTCACGTTCACGGCCTCCAAACACCTAGCCATCCTTGACCTGATGGCCTCGATGGTACTTTCTCTTATGAAATTTAGATTCGTCGATTTCAACTTTATTCCCAGTCCACCTATTTTATACCCACTTTCCGATTTACGTAGCAGAGACTCTTCGCAGACCTCTCTCGCGAAGCTACACCAGTCTACCAAAGTATTACGGCTATAACCTGTCTCTTTTTAAACGTGTGTTTGAGTAAGACCATATGTCCACCAGTAAGTCATTTTTATTATCTCCTCTAGTGTGAGATTGGAACAGTTAAACCAGCTTCCGTGCCGTAAAGAGGTCTTTTGATCGTGAACTTGAGGTTGTCTTTTTTGGCAGCGCCACCTGTATCTGTCGCTGATGGTCTTTTAATTCTCAGGTAGCATTTTCGTGTCTCACAGGCATACAGGACATTTTCGACTACTACTGATATACTTCTTCTTCATCAGCCAATTAATTGTCGCTTCTTTAGATACCAAAATCTCTGTTACTAAACTTGTATAAGTAATACTGCCCTCTGATTGACTGCTCTCTCCTTCATCTCTATTATAGCTTCCCTTACTGTAAATGCACAGAGTTAAACTATGCGCATAATTTTTTCTAAATTAATGAACACGAGGAGTCCTCGTTGTTGTCGCCTTCCTTGTCTGTACTTGACTGTGTATCCTAGCGCTACTGGCGGTTTCGTTGCATTTTCTTTTTCTGCCCGATATCTTCATTCCGTGAACTACAGCTTGATTCATATCTGAACTCTTCTCAGAAGACACGCGGTTCACCGTAGGAACTTCCCACTCAACTTGTCCCTAATTTACACGTCTTTAACCACAGTTGTTTATGAATACACCGGTTTGACTCCATGGAGACATCATAACAAACCCTCCTGTGGCTCCCGGGGTCGACTCACATGAATATGGGTATCTGTCTTTTGTCATTATGTTTTTATTATGAATCATTTAATAATTATGATTTTACATTTCAAATTGCATAAATTTTATTCATTATATATCAAATTTTTTTACTCCTTAAACTCGTATATATTAATATTTACAATCCACACTATGTTTTCCGTTTATATTATTTCATTATGAATATCTGTCTACTTTATTTCACTTTATTACATATCGTGACCAACTGTGCACATTGATAACAGTATTTTAAGCAATTAGTATGTAGCTAGTCCATTTGTTCTCACATATTACCATTTAGAATAACACTCACCTCGATTTCACCCATGATTTTTCATAGTTGAGTCCGCCCCTCTTTAGTACATGACATGTCCAATAGGGGTCGCTTCCTGTTTTATTACGTCAGCATTTCTTGTGACTTTTCACGTACCAGTTCTATTACAATCGACTTAAATAACCGGACTTTTCTCATGCTTCCAACTTGCCTTCTTTGCAAAGACGGCATCTGGGCGTGCGGTCGGTGGTTCGATTCCCGTTGTGTCTTGATAACATTGCATGTTATACTCAATGTACTAATTATCCATACGTATCTGCTTGTTCCCAGATTAACACCTTCAGAAGTACCGTGCCGCACACAAAAGAGGAGGAGTTCAGAAATAACACACAACAACAAGTTTTACAAGTATTTATTATGTTTGCCCCCAAACAACTTAATCCCAATTTTCTCTATCCCCTTCAAATGGTCGCCCTCTTTCATATGTTCGCTATCCGAGGTGCAGACCGGATTCCATACAAGCCCCAGCTGATATTTCCCCCCATATTATAAACACACAATGTTAATACCAAATCTCATCGAAGTTTGAAAAGGGGTGACCTTGACCTTCAAGTCAAATCTGCTGAAATCTAGAATTACTGTTTTGAGATTTTACCCCTAATGTACTAGAATGGCCCGGGGGGGGGGGGCATCTGTTTTTACTGCAAAAACAAAACCACTCTAGTGTTAAATGTGCTTTCAATTCTGCCTCGCTTTCGTGTCATAAAGGATCACGTAAGATTACGTAAGCCAATCCTTCCTCAGTATTTTTACAACCGACTGAAAAGACGTGCGTGCATACATCTCTTCATATTTACCTATAACAATTCATTGTAAGATCATAGAACATCACCAAAATTCTGTTTTAACAAGATACTAGAACTAACGAGTCACCGAAAACAGCAACAATCAAGGGAAACCCTGTTGACTATATTAATAAATTGCCTGTAAACTTCGGCTTTTTCCGTGCTAAACGCAGCACCCGAAATAGAGACTACTAGGCCGCAAGCCGGGGAAACCCCAATCATCTATTTTCGGATATTCTCAACAATACAATCGATAAACCAGGCAAAGCTTCAAAATCAAAGAAAGATCATAACAAATATCCCGCCGTGAAACGGGGAATTTCAAGAGAGATCACCCAATCGCAACTAAAGGCAAGATGGGGGACGAGGGTGCACCCGCGGGTAAACCCGAACAAACGGAGCAAGAGGAACTGAAAGAGATGCATTGGTAGACTGTGGAAACAATGCTCCAATATATCGCATGTAATGGCCAGGCCATCGGATAAAATGGATAGATTTGCTGAAAACTCAAGCGAATATCCAACGCCAAGTACCAACAAGACAGAACAGGATGGCAGACCACCGGACATCATTCAAGATGGCGAAGAGGATACTCGGAGTGTTTTTGGATTCCGAGGTCGAGTCAGTGGACGTAAACATCGATGAGCTGGTCAAAGATATCGTTTTTCCTTGAATAGACGCCCGGGCGCATATTTTTTTTCAGACCCAGCTTTGACCCGGCGTCTTAACAAGGCCGGCGTCTATTCAAGGCCGGCGTTTATTAAAGAATACATTATCTGGCCTTGTCACACATAAATTAAAAAGGAACACGTCGAAATAATAAACCCGACCGGTCACTTCTACCGGTCACACGGATTGTGTTTACGAAATATCCGTAGATGATTGTGTTTGCCTTTCACTGCTGACATATTTGTGAAGGGCTCGCTAGAATCGGTGATCGGCTTTTATCATAATGGACGAATCGGGAATATTTGGTGTCCCTTATGGAACTAGGCATGCACGTAAGAAACTAAAACAGATTTATAGAGGATATAAACAAATTATTAACACAATCACAAACCGAAATTTATACATAAATTTCGGGTCAATTTGACCGGTAAATGCACCAATTATAGTGACGGGGAAAATACATCTGGCGGCAAACATAGAAACTACTATGACACCCGACCTCTGAACAAGACCGCCGCCTATTTAAGGCCGGCGTTTATTTTTCCAAGACATTGTTTTGCCCCGGCGTCTAAATAAGGCAGGCGACTGATCAAGGAAATACGGTAGTACAGCGAGCGATAATGAGAAAAGCCGGGATGCCGTCCCGGAAACCGCATATGGTGATCAAATTTCAGATAATTTTGCGGACATATTCTCAAAGATGATTCGGACGAAATGGACGATGATAAGTTGTACAAACGCATGAAGGATTACCAAAAGCCAAAGAACTATGAGACTTTTATCTGTAGTCGTGTAAATTCAGAAATCTAATCGCAACTACCTAAACAAACAAAGACCGAGGACAATAACTATCAAAGATACAGAAATCACTCAACAAAGGACTTATCCCACTCACGTAGCTTACTGACCAAATACTGAAGGCGAAAACGGAATTTGGACACAGCTAAATGCCTCAGGTAAGTAACATTAGGGAAGATTTAGCCATTCCATACAAGAGGCTGGCAAGCCACAGTTCGTCCATAACAGACCATCTCTTCGTTGATGACCGAGCACAAGCTGTAAAAGACATACAGGACATCAGCAAGGTGAGCGAGCACCTAACCGCGAGACCACGCCACACAACAGTGGGTACCAGCAAAGCTACACTGGTAACTCGAAAGTCTTCTACAAGACCAAGCCTAGCTACCACAAAACGAACCAGGAAAAGCGGCCCTACAACAAAAACGTTTTTAAGACAAGGAAAAGGAGTCGCTCCGGGTAAATACCACCCATACCAAAGATAGGGGATGGGAGAGACGCTGGAGATACTAATGGATGACACTGGTCCTCCTCGTAAGAGGGTAAGTTTGCAGGGAGTAAGTTCCCTCATGAAAAGACACCTTAGGACTGTATATCATTAGCCAGAATGGGAAAAACTTGCCAATGATTATTAAATCATTCAACATTAAGGGTTGCATGATAAAATTTTATTCTCTAAAAATAAAAAAAGAATTGCATCTAAAGAATTTTAATTTGGAGAAACAGAACATGCTGCTATCACACAAGAGATAAACAACTTGAAAAGCAGAGGAATTAATGATCAGTTTGAGGCTAATGCATTCGGGTTTCTGTTAATTATTTTTGTTAGACCTAAAAAAATGATGGCTCAGTTTGAATTATTCTCATCTTAAAGACACTGAACAAAGTGTTCAATATTTGAAATTCAAAATGGCTACTTTGCACACATCCTTAAGCCTTATGAGACCGGGATACTACATGTCAACAATAGACTTTGAGGATGCTTACTACTCAATACCAGTGGCACCGGCACACACAAGGTATTAAACATTTAATTGGCAGGGGGAATGTTTTCAATTTACATGCTTACCAAATGGCTTGGCTTCTGCCCCTAGAGCATTTACAAAAATCATGAAACCAGTTTACTTACACTTAAGAAAACTTGGTGTCATATCAATGGGATACATAGATGATACATATGTTTAGGCAAACACAAAAGAAAAATGTATAGAAAAGTGAAACAGGCAACTATTCTCCTTCAGTAACTTGGGTTCCACGTAAATTATGAAAAGCAATCAGCTACACCCAACCTAACACATAAAATTCTAAGGCTTTTTACCAGACTCTGTAAACATTTCAGTCACACAAAAATAGAGAGAATAAAACAGGCATACTCAAGCCTCTTTTAAGAGAAATCTGCATCATAAGGCAGCTTGCTGAAACCGTTTGCTAAATGTTAGCTAGCTTTCCAGGTATGAGACCTGGACCTCTTCACTGCAGGATTTTTGAGATTGAGAAATCAAAAGCGCTAATAAAGCATGGGGTCTATTTGACAAAAAGAGTAATTTATCAAATCATGCAAAACTAGATCTTGAATGGTTGATCAGAAACTCAGGCAAAATCCGTGTAACATTAGTGAGTGTAACCCAGATATTGTGATACAAACAAATGCTTCAAACACAGGTTTGGGGGGGTCTAATTGTCAACAAAATAATCTAGAGGTGAACGGCATCTGGACAAATAGTATAAAAAGAAGAACATATTATCTGTTTAGAGTTGAAACAGTTCTGTATACACTAACTACATTGTGTGATGATGTAAATGGTAAACACATTGCGATACAAATTGCGAAAATACAACAGCAGTAGCATATGTTTACTACATGGGAGGAAACAGAGAGAATTGTAATAATATAACAAGGAAAATTTGGCAGTGGTGTATTGATAGAGACATCTAGACCTCAACCACCCATATAGCAGGAGAAATCCACTACAAAACAATATAGAACATACCCGAACAGCGGGAGATTGATAGAATTGAACCCCCTTTAGAAATAGCTTGCCCAGCATTTCTATAAAGACTTGCAATACAGTACAATTAACACAGCAAGCGTAGCGTTTTCAGCAGTTATCTTCCTAAAAATCAATTTGTCATTTGGAGTTCACCACCTGGTGTCTCGCTTCATGAAAGGCATATTTCATGAAAGACCAACAATACCAAGGTATGTAACTACATGGGACCCCGTGCAAGTATTAAATGTACTAAAGACTATGTAACCAGTAAAAAGATTAGCTTGAGGGACCTCTCATACAAATTAACAATGCTTCTGGCACTATTGACAGCAAAAAGATGTCAGTCTTTTCGTAACATGGACGTAAGAAATATAACTCTCACATAAAAAACATGAAAAACAAGAATTAGGGACCTGTAATAACAAACAAGACCAGGTAATAATGTTGTGGCACTACAACTGAAATCATATGCTCCTGACAGGAGACTGTATATTGTGACAGTTATGCAGGAATACTTAAACAGGACCAGGAAAATTAGAGGAGATGCTTTTCAATTGTTAATAAGCTACCAGAAACCACACCAACCAATATTAAAAACATCATCTAGTGTTGGATAAAGCAAATGCTAATTTAAGCTAATATAGACGTATTAATCATCTAACCATACAGCACGAGGGAAACAGCCTCCAGTGTAGCCCTTCGGAGCAAAGTCACAATGCAAGCAATAATAAAAACTGTGGTCCATTTATAATGTATTTGCCAGATATTACAAAAAAAAGGTTCAAAGTAAAGGTGACTTTAGTAGAGCAGTTTTAGACGCTGCTATGGAGAGCTTATTATAATGAACTCATTATATTATTGTTATCCTTCACGCATATGAATTTATGGTTTTAATTTGTCCTAAACTTCAAACTTACTGGGTTCTGGATTCTCTACACAGCTCATGTACACATAGGCTGTGAAATCTCACGTGACCCCTAGTTGACACGAAAGCATGGCAGAAATGTCAATTTAAATGAGACTTATCTGTAAGTTGAAGTTTGAGTCAGATTCTACTGAGCTGTGGTGTCAAACAAGGGGTTACGTGCCCACTCCTTACAGATGCATGCATAAAACAATATATAAATATTTAACCCATCCCTACACATATAATTATGTGTACATTCGCACGTTGAATACTGAGGAAGGATTGCCTTACGCAATCTCACGTAACCCCTTGTTTGATTTATGGCTTCCTCTGAGCATATTTAAATGATATAAGGGTAATTTTGGTCATGAAAAGTTCTTGTAAGGCCTCCCTGAAGGATGTATGAACCTGTTTATCAACAACATGTTTTTAAACACAGCAATGTTGACTAACGGAAAATGTAACCTAAGGTCGTGGGTTGCATGTATGCAAAAGTAGAAAGGTCAATTGTTGCAAAACGGAAAGCTCTGGCTAATCTCACTTGCCGCCAGATGCCCTTGTTGATTTTTTTATTGTTTTGGCTGGTCCCGATATACGTGCGGTGATATACACGTTGTCTGGCCTATATTACAGGCCTCCGAGGGATAACCATAGGTTTATAAAGCCCAGATAGGTGATTGGGCCCCCATAGTATTTTTTCATCGTGGCTTCTATTGTATATGCGCCAGGGACCGTGGTAATCAAATATTTTAAATAATTACGATGGTCATGTGCATATGGTAAACGTATGTAATAAATCATGAGTAATCAAGCCTAAGATGATTTATGATATCCGTATTACATGTCTGACCATAATCTAAAGGCTTCTTTCCCTTTATGTCCACCATTGTTCTTTGACTTTGCGGACACCCACAAGTAAATACAATAAAAATCATTACCAACAATATTTATGAACCAGTAATAAGTATGAAGACTTAGACAGGACTTTAAATTATAACCGATAACAAATGTATAAAATCGCGTGTATGTACTTATTGATGGTGGGAATATGTTCTACTGCATACCCCTGTTACACAGAAATATTTAAGTCTCTCCTTACGAGTCCTTCCAAGTTAATTAATCAGTCTTCTTTCTAATGAAACGTAGAGGGAACTTTTTTATGACAGATTGGTCTTTCTTTCCGGCTGAACCGTATATTTATCTAAAACAAGCTCTGTAACTACAATTCATAAATCAGGCGGAGTTCATAATTTTTCAGCTGATGCCCGTCGCGAAATAAGATTGGGTAAACAGTTTACGTGCACGTATCCTGCAGTACCATGCCCCTATTCGAATCCTCATTAATATCCAAAGATTATTTAACTAATACAAACCCCGTTTATCAAACACATTTGTCATCTTGATTTACCGATACCTAATAAAACTGTCATACGGTCATGTAAATATATACATAAATTTCAGAAAAAAAGAAGAAATCCCCAGGCTTGTGGCAGGATGATGAAGAAAGAGTACTTGATATAAAATATAAATAGTCTGGATCGGCATTTAGAAGCGTAGATTGTTGGTCAGAGTCAAATTTTCTTCTGCTTAAACTGAGACAAAGAACACAGTTTTACTGTTTAAAATATACCATGGAGGCAAGGCAGCTTCATCCAGTGGACTGGCTCCTGTTCGCAGTTTTGCTGATTGTGTCTTTGGGTATCGGAGTATTTTACTCGTTGACGGGAGGACGCCAGAGAACGACAAAGGAATTTCTTTTGGCAAATCGAAAGCCGAGTGTTATACCGACTGCTTTGTCTATGTATGTGCCAAGTGCCTCAGCAATAGCTGTTCTTGGACTAGTTGCGGAAGTTTACCTGCATGGACCACAAGTCCTTGTGAGCCTAATAGGGTTCGCTGGATCCGTGACTATTTGTGCTGTCATATGGGTGCCATTGTTTTACAAACTACACCTGACTAGTGGTTACCATTATTTGAATCGGCGTTACGAATCTGGAAAACTTAGACTACTCTGCGTGCTTCTGAGCATAGGATATAACGCCTTGCATAATGGACTGGCTCTGTATGCAGCTTCAACTGCTCTGGAAGCAGTATCCGGGTTCCCTTGTTGGGCCGGTCTTATTCTGGCAGGATTAGTCAGCACCACTGACACAGTAATGGGTGGCATTAAAGCTGTTGTAGGGACCGACGTAGTGCAAGCCTGTATTATGTTCGGAGGTTTGCTACCGGTACTGATTATCGGGACCAACCGCACAGGGGGAATATCAAAAGTATTTGACAGAGCTAGAGAGGGTGGAAGACTTAACTTATTCAACTTCAATCCGGATCCTACAGTGCGAATGTCATTTTGGTCATTAATCATTGGACAACTGTTCTTTGACGTGGCTGGTATGGCCGTCGGACAGGCTTTCATTCAGCGTTATTGTGCCCTACCTACTCTCACTAAAGCTCGTCTTTCAGTGCTTTTAAGTTTCCCTATCAGCGTATTTTTGATAACTGTGTTGACATATCTCGGTTTAGTGGTACACGCATATTTTGCAAATATGGGATGCGATCCTTTGCGATCAGGGATTATTTCAAACCCAAACCAACTGCTGCCATATTTTGTATCGACCGTACTAAACATTCCTGGGGTCACCGGATTGTTCCTTGCAGCTCTTTATTCCGCGGCTCTGAGTACTTCGTCCTCCAATTTGAGTTCACAATCAGCGCTTTGTTGGAAAGACATCATAGAACCTCGGATAAAAAGTATTCCTGAGCATAGAAAGGCGATGGTTACCAAGGTACTTGTGTTTATATTTGGGATCACGGCCATCGGCATTGGGTTACTAGGACAAATTCTACCGGGACACATAATGGAAGTTGCAAGGAGGGCCATTGGGACGGTGACTGGTCCTTTGCAAGGGGTGTTCATTTTGGCCGTTTTCTTCCCTTTTGCGAATGCCGGAGGAGCTGTATTGGGAATTGTTGGTGCGGTGGCTCTTGTACTGTGGATAAACATTGGTTCTTACATAGATAACCCACATCAAGCCACATTGAATACAACTGTTACCAATTGTTCCATGCCAGCCAACACAACCGTATTCCCTGTTCCAACAGATCCACCTCCTGGGACAATATTCCTTCTTTACCGAATCTCCTTCATGTGGATCACCTCCCTGTCGACGGCTACATGCATTGCAATTGGACTTCTAGCATCGTATTGTTTCGGTGGATCACAGAGGTGGTCTGTTGATGCGAGACTTTTGATTCCGATTTCAAACTATTGTTGCTTTTTCTTGCCTGAATCAGTGCGCCGCTTTTTCTGGTGTGGAGTTGACCACGACCATAAACCCTCTGGTGAAATAAACCTAGACGAAGAACAAGAGATGAAAGGTTCAGATGCTGACCAGGTACAGATGAAGGAAATTCCTGTTGTATCCAAGCAGGATGATGTCCCAAATACTTCATCAAGCCTATGCCATAGACAAAAAATTCATGAAAATACAGAATTTGAATGTATATTTGTGGACACTGCGAAACTCTAAGGTATAAAAGGGGAACTGCAGAAGAGATATACAACAATTTATGTCTGAAGTAGGGGCGAAACTGTTTATCCTTGTAATAATGTTCAATGTTGTAGAGTTTATATATAGTGTATATAATATTAAGTAAATAGATTGGTGTATCTTAATCATTAACTAATCAGATCAAATACTATTGATTTGCAATATAATGGAAATGGCTATTTAGAATGGTTTCAGATCCTTTGCCTATGAATAAAAGTTAAGTTATATCGTAAAATTGAGGTAACCCAAGATAAACTCCCATTCTCGGGATCTTAAATATCTGTTTCCGTACTGTCAAGTCCAAATATGAATATGATATTTTCATTCTTTTTTTCGGAAGATCCTTAATTGAAAAGAAAGTTATCACATGCAATTCTAAGACAACTATGGGTGAAAAAAGACAACCAAAAAGTCGCATTACTAGCATAGTGACTGTTTTAAATTTGTGATAGAATATGTGTAGCCCTTAAGTTTTATGTACAGCTACACAGTTAGCTTGACATATAAGAGATTTCAATAAAAAATATTTTAAAAAATTAGATCATTATGATGTAACTGAAATGCTTCGAGTGTTTTTATATATTGAACATTTTGTAACACGTTCATTATACGAGTCACAACTCAAGTTTGGCACGCCGTCACAATGGTTATAATGACTTGTCAGGCGTATGGGACATTCACGTCACTTTTATGATCTATATAGGGTGTGAGTAAACGGGTTATGTAATCATTAGTAGTTATGGATTATTTCAGTTGTATTTTTTCTGATAGCTTTTACCCCGGGTGGAGACCACTTCGGGCAGGCCGATAGCCCAGGGGCGCAGAGTTTGGTGTACTACATGGTGTACTTCATGTCCTGCTGACGGACAGGCGGACATCCCGGGAGGTGGAAGAATGGTGAGACGCACACCAGCAAGGCGGCACCGCACGGTCAGGGTTTGTCAACGAGGCCGAGAGAGGGAACTCATGCTTGACCGGCGGAAGATTGAGAGTCGTCAGAGACGACAGGCGTAACGTTAAAGGTCGAGAAC
The DNA here is from genome assembly GCA_026874595.1 of Sipunculus nudus. NCBI lineage: Eukaryota > Metazoa > Annelida > Sipuncula > Golfingiida > Sipunculidae > Sipunculus > Sipunculus nudus. The sequence continues at coordinate 54,939,553 of CM049312.1, forward strand.
TGGGGCGCACGAGTCCAGCGCAGAAGACCTGGGTCTTGGTAATGACTTCAGAGTGCAGCTGATCGTTTTGGCGTCGCAGGATTTCCAACAGATCTTGTATTTTTATTTAGAGTAGATACCTTTGATGTATTAAATACGGTTAACGCAGTAAAGATAGGTTTATCTTAAATGCTGGTCTCTGTATTATTGTGAGCCTTGAGTGAGTGTGGGTGTACACGAGCGCGTGTTTCGGACTGACACACAACGACGTCACAGCCACATTCAGATAAAACAATAAATTATGTAAAGAATTAGAATGGCTCAAGACAAGAGCAATGCAGCTGATCAATGACCATTTATGCAACTTCCATGTTTAAAGAGTTCCAATATAGTTATCACTGGCCAACAGCAGGAATCGAAACTTTTGTTGAAAACGACCCATTTATCCGACTATGGCACTTTGACGACACAATAGCTGGTATAACACTAGGACCAATGCCTAGTAGAATGGCTTATTTTCTTGGAGAACAAAAACATGTATGTCTCCCCTATGGGCCAGCAAAAAATAAAAGGGGTAAAAATATACACTTTCTCAAAACAAAGATTTGACATTTCAGCAGATTTGACCTTTACGATGAAGGTTAGGTCACAGGTTTTCGAACTCTGCCGATATTTTGGCAGAAACTTTTGTGTCAAATTTAACGAAGAAAAAACTTCAGTACTTCCAAAGTCGCCGGTTTTCGAGCTCGCCCAAAGAATTAGTTGAAACAAGTCGTGTAACAAATTTGAGGACAAAATGTTAAAAAGAAAATTACATTTCCGGAGATTTGACCCTAAAGATGAGGAAAAAGATCACTGGTTTTTTAATTCTTTCGAGAATTTGGTAGATTTTTTTCCAAATTATTTCGACAAAAATGTGGAGCCCTTCAAAAGTATCGAGTTTACAAACTTAACTACAGACGACGGTGACTGACGACGACGACGACGACAGACAACGGTGACTGACGACGACGACGACAGACGACGGTGACTGACGACGACGACGACGACAGACGACGGTGACTGACGACGACGACGACAGACGACGGTGACTGACGACGACGACGACAGACGACGGTTACTGACGACGACGACGACAGACGACGGTGACTGACGACGACGACGACGACAGACGACGGTGACTGACGACGACGACGACAGACGACGAGGACAACGACAGACGATGGCCCACTGACAACATGTCTCCCCTGGAGGGAGAGATATAATTATCTATAATGTTATGACGATTTTAAAACTATATGCAGATAAGAAGGGACATCAAGTGAGGATCCATGTCCACTACTTCTAGTGAACTATCTGTATTCATACTTGATATGTTTTTTTTTCATTTAATCAGCCAACCAATATAATCTAGGGGCCAGCTAAATTTAATCAAGTGTTTCACTTATGATTGTCTATAAATAATAGGGCGGCACGAGGGCTTATTTCAAATAATATCCTGATAAATATATTTTTTATTTTCATTATTTTCGTGGCGTCGTTAAGAAATCACGTTATTTTTGTCAGAAACACCTTTACCAGCGAAAAGTGGTCAAGCGAAAAGTGAGCGATAGACCCTAGGAATGTGAAGGAGATGAAGCTGAGATAGGCGGGGAACTGTCGGTTTTCGGTAGCGGCCTGTAGTTAAGCTTATGGGACTTTTCGATTTTTCGCAGGCAGTTTCTCATTAGTGCCGGGGGGGGGGGGGGGGGCTGGAAGCTTTGGCAGCCTGTAGTACCCTAAAAAAAATTGGTAGGGGATAAAATTTATAGAAGCATCGCATTAATGTTAAGGTTGCCGGCAGGGGGAGTGAAATGAGAGCGGCCAGCTACAGGGGCCCCATGAATCGCACGCGCAAATAGCAGCTATTTGCGACCCTAAAAAATTTAGGAGGGGGTAAAATTTCTGGTAGCATCGCATTGAGAGTTAAGATTGCCGCCAGGGAGAGTGGACATGAGTGCGGGCAGACAGAGGGGCCCCCATGAATCACACGCGCAAATAGCAGCTATTTGCTACCCTAAAAAATTTAGGAGGGGGTAAAATTTCTGATAGCATCGCATTGAGAGTTAAGATTGCCGCCAGAGGGAGTGGAAAAGAGACAGAACTGCCACAGGGGCCCTATAAATCGCACGCGCCAATAGCAGCTATTTGCTACCCTAAAAAATTAGGAGGGAGTAAAATAATAGTAGCAGCGCATGGAGTGTTAAGACGGCCACCAGGAGGAGTAGAGATCTCAAAGCCTGCCACAGGGGCCCAATGAATCGCACGCGCAAATAGCAGCTATTTGCTACCATAAAAGTTGTCAAGACTGTCACCAGGGGGAGTGAACATGGGATTGGACAGACAGAGGGGCCCCCATGAGTCGCACGCGCAAATAGCAGCTATTTGCTACCCTAAAAAATTAGGAGGGGGTAAAATGTATAGTAGCATTGCATTGAGCGTTATGCATGCCGCCAGGGGGAGTGGACATGAGTGCGGGCAGGCAGAAGGGCCCCCATGAATTGCACGCGCAAATAGCAGCTATTTGCTACCCTAAAAAATTTAGGAGGGGGTAAAATTTCTGGTAGCATCGCATTGAGAGTTAAGATTGCCGCCAGGGGGAGTGGAATAGAGACAGGACTACCACAGGGGCCCCATGAATCGCTCGCGCAAATAGCAGCTATTTGCTACCCTAAAAAATTTAGGAGGGGTTAAATATGTAGTAGCATCGCATTGAGTGTTAAGACTGCCGCCAGGGGGAGTGTACATGAGAGCGGGCAGACAGAAGGGCCCCATGAATCGCACGCGCAAATAGCAGCTATTTGCTACCCTAAAAAATTTAGGAGGGGGTAAAATTTCTGGTAGCATCGCATTGAGAGTTAAGATTGCCGCCAGGGGGAGTGGACTAGAGACAGGACTGCCACAGGGGCCCCATGAATCGCACGCGCAAATAGCAGCAATTTCTTACCCTAAAACAATTTGGAGGGGTTAAATATATAGTAGCATCCCATGGAGTGTTAAGACTGCCGCCAGGGGGAGTGTACATGAGAGCGGGCAGACAGAGGGGCCCCATGAATCGCACGCGCAAAAAGCAGCTATTTGCTACCCTAAAAAATTTAGGAGGGGGAAACATTTCTGGTAGCATCGCATTGAGAGTTAAGATTGCCACCAGGGGGAGTGGACATGAGCGCGGGCAGACAGAGGGGCCCCCTGAATCGCACGCGCAAATAGCAGCTATTTGCTACGCTAAAAAATTAGGAAGGAGTAAAATAATAGTAGCAGCGTATGGAGTGTTAAGACTGCCACCAGGGGGAGTGGAGATCTCAAAGCCTGCCACAGGGGCCCAATGAATCGCACGCGCAAATAGCAGCTATTTGCTACCCTAAAAAAATTAGGAAGGGTTATATATAGTAGCATCCCATGGAGTGTTAAGACTGCCGCCAGGGGGAGTGTACATGAGAGCGGGCAGACAGAGGGGCCCCATGAATCGCACGCGCAAATAGCAGCTATTTGCTACCCTAAAAAATTAGGAGAGGGTAAAATTTCTGGTAGCATCGCATTGAGAGTTAAGATTGCCGCCAGGGTGAGTGGAAATGAGCGCGGGCAGACAGAGGGGCCCCCATGAATCGCACGCGCAAATAGCAGCTATTTGCTACCATAAAAGCTGTCAAGACTACCGCCAGGGGGAGTGGATTGCTCAGCAACCTGCGACCCCTTGAGTCGCAAGCGCAAATAGCAGCTATTTGCCACCAGAAAAGGTGTTAAGACTGCCACCAGGGTGAGTGGACATCTCAGAGGCCTGCCTCAGGGGCCCTTTGAATCGCCCGCGCAAATAGCAGCGATTTGCTACCATAAAAGTTGTCAAGACTGCCGCCAGGGGGAGTGGTTATGAGAGCGGCCTGACAGAGAGGCCCCCATGAGTCGCAAGCGCAAATAGCAGCTATTTGCTACCAGAAAAGGTGTTAAGACTGCCACCAGGGTGAGTGGACATCTCAGAGGCCTGCCTCAGGGGCCCTTTGAATCGCCCGCGCAAATAGCAGCGATTTGCTACCATAAAAGTTGTCAAGACTGCCGCCAGGGGGACAGGAGATCTCAACGGCCTGGCAAGGGGGTCCCCACGAGTCGCAAGCGCAAACAGCAGCTATTTGCTACCATAAAATATGTCAAGACTGCCGCCAGGGGGAGTGGACATGAGAGTGGACAGACAGAGGGGCCCCCATGAGTCGCACGCGCAAATAGCAGCTATTTGCTACCCTAAAAAATTAGGAGGGGGTAAAATTTATAGTAGCATCGCATTGAGCGTTAAGATTGCCGCCAGGGATAGTGGACTAGAGACAGGACTACCACAGGGGCCCCATGAATCGCACTCGCAAATAGCAGCTATTTCCGACCCAAAAAAATTTAGGAGGGGGTAAATTTCTGGTAGCATCGCATTGAGTGTTAAGACTTCCGCCAGTGGGACTGGACATGAGACAGGTCTGCCACAGGGGCCCTATGAATCGCACGCGCAGCTATTTGCTACCCTAATAAATTAGGAGGGAATAAAATAATAGTAGCAGCGAATTCAGTGTTAAGTATGCCTCCAGGGGGAGTGGACATGAGAGGGGCCCATGAATCGCACGCGCAAATAGCAGCTATTTGCGACCCTAAAAAAATTAGGTTGGGGTAAAATTTCTGGTAGCATCGCATTCAGTGTTAAGACTGCCGCCAGGGGGAGTGGACATGAGACAGGACTGCAACACGGGCCCTATGAATCACACGCGCAAATACCAGCTATTTGCTACCATAAAAGGAGTCAAGACTTCCGCCAGGGGAAGTGTATATCTCAGCAACCAGGTAGAGGGGTCCCCATGAGTCGCAAGCGCTAATAGCAGCTATTTGCTACCAGAAAGGTTGTTGCGACTGCCGCTAGGGGGGGTTGAGATCTGAGCGGCCTGGCAGAGGGGTCCCCACGAGTCGCAAGCGCAAATAGCATCTTTTTGCTACCATAAAATGTGTCAGGACGGCCGACAGGGGGAGTGGACATGAGATTGGACAGACAGAGGGGCCCCCATGAGTCGCACGCGCAAATAGCAGCTATTTGCTACCCTAAAAAATTAGGACGAGGTAAAATTTTTAGTAGCATCGCATTGAGTTTTAAGACTGCCGCCAGGGGAAGCGGACATGAGACTGGACAGACAGAGGGGCCCCCATGAGTCGCACGCGCAAAGAGCAGCTATATGGTACCCTAAAAAATAAGGAGGGAATAAAATTATAGTAGCAGCGCATTATGTGTTAAGACTGCTTCTGGGGGGGGGGGGGGGTGGTCATGAGAGCGGGCAGACAGAGAGGCCCCATAAATCGCACGCGCAAATAGCAGCTATTTGCGACCAAAAAATATTTAGGACGGGGTAAATTTCTGGTAGAATCGCATTGAGTGTTAAGACTTCCGCCAGGGGGAGTGGTTATGAAAGCGGCCTGACAGAGTGGCCCCCACAAGTCTCAAGCGCAAATAGCAGCTATTTGCTACCATAAAAAATGTCAAAACTGCCACCAGGAGGAGTGAACACAGAGAGGCTGCCAGAGGGTGCCCCATGAATCGCACGCGCAAAAAAAACCAGCTTTTGCTACCTTAAAATGTGCCAAGACTGCCGCCAGGGGGAGTGGTTATGAGAGTGGCCTGACAGGGAGGCCTCCATGAGTCGCAAGCGCAAATAGCAGCTATTTGCTACCATAAAAATGTCTAGACTGCCGCCAGGGGGAGTAGATATCAGAGCGAGCTGCCAGAGGCCAACGGGGGCCGAAGAATCGCACGCGCAAGTAGCAGCTTTTTGCTTCCTTAAAATGTGCCAAGACTGCCGCCAGGGGGAGTGGTTATGAGCGTGGCCTGACAGGGAGGCCCCCATGAGTCGCAAGCGCAAATAGCAGCTATTTGCTACCATAAAAGTGTTAAGACTGCCGCCAGGGGGAGTAGAAATTGGAGCGGGCTGCCAGAGGCCGAGGGGCCCCATTAATTAAAACGCGCAAATAGCAGCTATTTGCTACCTTTAAACATGCCAAGACTGCCGCCAGGGGGAGTGGTTATGAGAGCGGCCTGACAGAGAGGCCCCCATGAGTCGCAAGCGCAAATAGCAGCTATTTGCTACCATAAAAGTGTCAAGACTGCCGCCAGGGGGAATAATCATACGAGCGGGCTGCCAGAGTCCGAAGGGGCCCCCTGAATCGCACGCGCAAATAGCAGCTAATTGCTACCTTTAACGGTGCCAAGACTGCCGCAAGGGGGAGTGGTTATGAGAGCGGCCTGACAGAGAGGCCCCCATGAGTCGCAAGCGCAAATAGCAGCTTTTTGCTACCATAAAAAGTGTCAAAACTGCCGCCAGGAGTAGTGGACACAGAGAGGGCTGCCAAAGGGGGCCCCATGAATCGCACGCGCAAATAGCAGCTATTTGGTACCTTAAAATGTGTCAAGACTGCCGCCAGGGGGAGTGGTTATGGGACTGGCCTGACAGGGAGGTCCCCATAAGTCGCAAGCGCAAATAGCAGCTATTTGCTACCATAAAATGTGTTAAGACTGCCGCCAGGGGGAATAGAAATCAGAGTGGGCTGCCAGAGGCCGAAGTGGCCCCATGAATCTCACGCGCAAATAGCAGCTATTTGCTACCTTAAAATGTGCCAAGACTGCCGCCAGGTGGGGTGGTAATGAGAGTTGCCTGACAGGGAGGACCTCATGAGTCGCAAGCTCAAATAGCAGCTATTTGCTACCATAAAATGTGTTAAGACTGCCGCAAGGGGGAGTAGATATCAGAGCGGGCTGCCGAGGCCGAGGGGGCCGCATAATTAAAACGCGCAAATAGCAGCTATTTGCTACCTTTAAAGGTGCCAAGACTGTCGCCAGGGGGGGTGGTTATGAGAGCGGCCTAACAGAGAGGCCCCCATAAGTCGCAAGCGCAAATAGCAGCTATTTGCTACCATAAAAGTGTCAAGACTGCCGCCATGGGGAGTAGATATCAGAGCGGGCTGCTGAGGCCGAGGGGGCCGCATAATTAAAACGCGCAAATAGCAGCTATTTGCTACCTTTAAAGGTGCCAAGAATGCCGCCAGGGGGAGTGGTTATGAGAGCGGCCTAACAGAGAGGCCCCCATAAGTCGCAAGCGCAAATAGCAGCTATTTGCTACCATAAAAGTGTCAAGACTGCCGCCATGGGGAGTAGATATCAGAGCGGGCTGCCAGAGGCCGAAGGGGCCCCATGAATCGCACGCGCAAATAGCAGCTATTTGCTACCTTAAAATGTCCCAAGACTGCCGCCAAGGGGAGTAGAAATCAAAGCGGGCTGACAGAGGCCGGGGGGGGGGGGCCCATAATTAAAACGCGCAAATAGCAGCTATTTGCTACCTTTAAACGTGCCAAGACTGCCGCCAGGGGTAGTGGTTATGAGAGCGGCCTGACAGAGAGGCCCCCATGAGTTGCAAGCGCAAATAGCAGCTATTTGCTACCATAAAAGTGTTAAGACTGCCGCCAGGGGGAGTAGATATCAGAGCGGGCTGCCAGAAGTCGAAGGGGCCCCATGAATCGCACGCGCAAATAGCAGCTATTTGCCACCTTTAAAGGTGCCAAGACTGCCGCCAGGGGGAGTGGTTATGAGAGCGGCCTGACAGAGAGGCCCCCATGAGTCGCAAGCGCAAATAGCAGCTATTTGCTATACCATAAAAGTGTCAAGACTGCCGCCAGGGGGAGTAAATATCAGAGCGGGCTGCCAGAGGCCGAAGGGGCCCCATGAATCGCACGCGCAAATAGCAGCTATTTGCTACCTTTAAAGGTGCCAAGACTGCCGCCAGGGGGAGTGATTATGAGAGCGGCCTGACAGTGAGGCCCCCATGAGTCGCAAGCGCTAATAGCAGCTATTTGCTACCATAAAAGTGTCAAGACTGCCGCCAGTTGGAGTAGATATCAGAGCGGGCTGCCAGAGGCCGAAGGGGCCCCATGAATCGCACGCGCAAATAGCAGCTATTTGCTACCTTTAAAGGTGCCAAGACTGCCGCCAGGGGGAGTGGATATGAAAGCGGCCTGACAGAGAGGCCCCCATGAGTCGCAAGGACAAATAGCAGCAATTTGCTACCACACCAAAGTGTCCAGACTGCCGCCTGGGGTAGTGGATATCATAGCAGGCTGCCAGAGGGGTCCCAGTGAATCGCACGCGCAAATAGCAGCTATTTGCTACTATAAAAAGTATCATATCTGCCGCCAAGGGGGAGTAGATATGAGAGCGGCCTGCCAGAGGGGCCTCATGCGTCGCACGCGCAAATAGCTGCTATTTGCTAACATAAAAAGTGACAAGACTGCCGCCTGGGGAAGTGGATATCAGAGCGCGCTGCCAGAGGGTTCCGATGAATTGCCCGCGCAAATAGCAGGTATTTGCTACCATAAAAAAGTGTCAGGTATTTGCTACCATAAAAAGTGTCAAGACTGCCGCTACGGGCAATTTCCCGACTATCTTCAGTAAGTGCGTTTCACAGGTCTCCTAATATATCCGTATATGTGTAACCCTAACCCTTCGGGCATTGAATACTACAGAGCGTGACACTAGTGACATTTTACAAGATGTCCTTATGGTATATCCGTGAAATGGGTTACCCTAAGCCTTCGGACATGAAAAACTTCAGTAAGTGTTTGTCCCTATTAATATATGATATATCCGGGATACGGGTTACCCTAACCCTTAGGGCAGGAAATACTCCAGTAAGTGTTTCTCACTAGTGATATATGCTCCTTCGAGCATGAAATACTCCTGAGTAATACTCTATTAATATGTGCTATATCCGGGATACGGGTTACCCTAACCTTTCGGCATGAAATACTCGAGTTAGTGTTTGTCACTATTAATATTTGCCATGTCCGGGATACGGGTTACCCTAACCCTTCAGGTATAACTTAATCCTATAAGTGTTTGTCACTATTAAAATATGATACGGGTTACCCTAACCCTTAGGGCAGGAAATACTCCAGTAAGTGTTTCTCATTAGTGATATATGCTCCTTCGAGCATGAAATACTCCTGAGTAATACTCTATTAATATGTGCTATATCCGGGATACGGGTTACCCTAACCTTTCGGCATGAAATACTCGAGTAAGTGTTTGTCACTATTAATATTTGCCATGTCCGGGATACGGGTTACCCTAACCCTTCAGGTATAACTTAATCCTATAAGTGTTTGTCACTATTAAAATATGCTATATCCAGGATACGGGTTACCCTAACCCTTCAGGCTAGAAATACTCCAGTGAGTGTTTGTCACTATTGACATATGCTATATCCGGGGTACGGGTTACCCTAACCCTTCGGGCATGAAATGCTCCAGTAAGTGTTTGTCACTTATAATATATGCTATATCCGGAATACGGGTTACCCTAACCCTTCGGACATGACATGCCCCTGTAAGTGTTTGTCACTATTAATATATGCTCTATCCGGGATACGGGTTTCCCTAACCCTTTGTGCAATGAAATACCCCAGTAGGTGTTTGTCACTATTAATATATGCTACATCCGGGATACGGGTTACCCTAATCCTTTGGGCATGAAATATTCCAGTAATGTTTGTCACTATAAAAATATGCTGTATCAAGGATACGGGTTACCCTAACCCTTCGGGCATGAAATACTCCAGTGAGTGTTTGTCACTATTAACATATGCTTTATCAGGGATACGGGTTACCCTAACCCTTCGGGCATGACATACTCCTGCAAGTGTTTGTCACTATTCATATATGCTATATCCAGGATAAGGGTTACCCTAACTCTTCGGGCATAAAATACCCCAGTAAGTGTATGTCACTATTAATGTATGCTTTATCCGGGATACGGGTTACCCTAATACTTCGAGCATGAAATAATCCAGTAAGTGTTTGAAACCCTTCGGGCATGAAATACTCCAATAACTGTTTTTCAATATTAATATATGCTTTATCCGGGATACGAGTTACCCTTACACTTTGTACATGAAATACTCCAATTAGTGTTTGTCACTACAAATATATGGAATATACGGGCTAGGGGTTTGGTTTACCCTTCGGGAATGAAATTTTCCATAAGTGTTTGTAACTATTAATTTATGCTATATCCGGGATACGGGTTACCCTAACCCTTTGGGCATGAAATATTCCAGTAATGTTTGTCACTATTAATATATGCTATATCCGGGATACGGGTTACCCTAACCCTTCAGGTATGACTTACTCCTATAAGTGTTTGTCACTTTTAAAATATGCTATATCCAGGATACGGGTTACCCTAACCCTTCGGGCTAGAAATACCCCAGTAAGTGTATGTCACTATTAATGTAGGCTATATCTGAGATACGGATAACCCTAACCCTTCGTTCATGAAATACCCCAGTAAGTGTTTGTCACTATTAATATATGCTATATACGGGATACGGGTTACCCTAACCACTTACCCTAACTAAACATTGTCACTATTAACATATGCTTTATCCGGGATATGGGTTACCCTTACCATTCTTGCATAATATACTCCAGTAAGTGCTTATCACCACTAAAATATATATGCTATATCTGGAACACGGGTTACCTTATTTTGCATGAAATACTCCATTACGTGTTTGTCACTATTAATATATGCTACTTCCGGGATACGGTTTACCCTTATCCTTCGGGCATGATATACACCAGTAAGTGTTTGTCACTTATAAAATATGCTATGTCCGGGTTACGGGTTACCCTAACCCTGCAGGTATGACTTCCTCCTTTAAGTGTTTGTCACTATTAAAATATATGTCCAGGATACGGATAACCCTAACCCTTCGGGCATGAAATACTCCAGTGAGTGTTTGTCACTATTAATATATGCTATATCCGGGATACGGGTTACCCTAACACTTCGAGCCTATCCGGGATATGGGTTACCCTTACCATTCTGGCATAATATACCCCAGTAAGTGCTTATCACCACTAAAATATATATGCTATATCTGGAACACGGGTTACCCTATTTTGCATGAAATACTCCATTAGGTGTTTGTCACTATTCATATATGCTATATCCTGGATAAGGGTTACCCTAACCCTTCGGGCATGAAATACTCCAGTGAGTGTTTGTCACTATTAATAAATGCTATATCCGGGATACGGGTTACCCTAACCCTTCGGGTATAAATACTCCAGTAAGTGTATGTCACTATTTTTGTATGCTATATCCTGGAAACAGGTTACCCTAACCCTTCGGGTATGAAATACTCCAGCAAGTGTTTGTCATTATTAATATATGGTATATCTTGGATACGGGTTACCTAACCCTTTGGGCATGAAATACTCCAGTAAGTGTTTGTCACTATTAATATATGCTATATCCGAGATACGGGTTACCTAACCCTTTGGGCATGAAATACTCCAGTAAGTGTTTGTTACTATTAATATATGCTATATCTAGGATACGGGTTACCAAACCCCTGAGGGAATGAAATACTACAGTAAGAGTTTGTCATTATTAACATATGCTATATCTAGGATACGGGTTACCCTAACTCTTTGGGCATGAAATACTCCAGTAGGTGTTTGTCACTATTAATGTATGCTATATCCAGGATACAGTTTCCCCTAACCCTTTGTGTATGAAAATCCCAAGTAAGTGTGTGTTACTATAAATATATGATATATCTGGGATACGGGGATCCATATCCCTTCTCGCATGAAATACCCTAATAAGTATTTGTTAAATTTAATAAAAGCTAATAAGGGATATGGATTACCCTTACCATTCTGGCATTAAATACTCCAGTAAGTGTATGTCACTATTAAAATATATATGCTATATCTGGAACAAGGGTTACCCTAACCTATTTTGCATGAAATACTGCAGTAGGTCTTTGTCACTATAAATATATGATACATCCGGGATACTGGTTACCCTAATCCTTCGAGCATGATATACAACAGTAAGTGTTTGTCACTTTTAAAATATATGCCATACTCGGAATACGGGTTACCCTAACCCTTCGGGCATGACATACCCCTTTAAGTGTTTGTCACTATAAATATATGGTATATCCAGGATATGGGTTAGGTTTACCCTCCGGGAATGAAATATTTCAGTAAGTGTTTGTCCCTATTAATATATGCTATATCCGGGATACGGGTTACACTAACCCTTCGGGCATGAAAAACTCCAGTAAGTGTATGTCACTATTATTGTATGCTATATCTCAGATACGGGTTACCCTAACACTTCGGGCATGAAATACTCCACAAAGTGTTTGTCATTATTAATATGTGCAGTATCTGGGGTAACGGCATGAAATACTCCAGTGAGTATTTGTCACTTTTAATATATCCTATATCCGGGATACGGGTTACCCTAACCCTTCGGGCATGAAATACTCCAGTAAGTGTTGTCACTTATAATATATGCAATATCCGGAAAACAGGCTACCCTAACCCTTCGGGCCTGACATACCCCTTTTAGTGTTTGTCACTATTAATATATGCTATATCCGGGATAAGGGTTCCCTAACCCTCGAGCGTGAAATACTCCTTTAAGGGTTTGTCACTATTCATATATGCTATATCCAAGATAAGGGTTACCCTAAACCTTCGTGCATAAAATACCCCCGTGTTTGTCACTATTAATATATGCTATATCCGGGATACGGGTAACCCTAACCCTTCGGGCATGAAATACTCCAGTAAGTGTTTGTCACTTATAATATATGCAATATCCGGAAAACGGGTTACCCTAACCCTTCGGGCATGACATAAAACTTTAAGTGTTTGTCACTATTAATAAATGCTCTATCCAGGATAAGGGTTCTCTTTCACTCGGGCGTGAAATACTCCAGGAAGTGTTTGTCACTATTCCTATATGCTATATCCAGGATACGGGTTACCCTAACCCTTTGGGCATGAAATACTCCAGTAGGTGTTTGTCATTATTAATATATGCTATATCCGGGAAACGGGTTACCTTAACCCTTCGGGCTTGAAATACTCCAGTAGGTGTTTGTCACTATTAATATATGCTATATTCAGGATACGGGTTATCCTAACCCTTCTGGCATGAAATACTCCAGTGAGTGTTTGTCCCTATTAATATATGCTATATCTGGGATACGGGTTACCCTAACCTTTCAGGCATGACTTACTCCTATAAATGTTTGTCGCTATTAATATATGCTATATCTAGGATACGTGTTACCCTAACCCTTCATGCATGAAATACTCCAGTGGATATTTGTCACTATTAATATATGCTTTATCCGGGATACGGGTACCCTAACCCGTCGGGCATGAAATACTCCAGTAAGTGATTGTCACTTATAATATATGCAATATCCGGAAAACGGGTTACCCTAACCCTTTGGGCATGACATACAACTTTATGTGTTTGTCACTATTAATATATGCTCCATCCGGGATAAGGGTTCCCTGACCCTCGGGCGTGAAATACTCTTTTAAGGGTTTGTCACTTTTCATATATGCTATATCCAAGATAAGGGTTACCCTAACCCTTCGGGCATAAAATACCCCCGTGTTTGTCACTATTAATATATTTTATATCCGGGATACGGGTTACCCTAACGCTTCGGGCAAGAAATACTCCAGTAAGTGTTTGTCACTTATAATATATGCAATTTCCGGGAAACGGGTTACCCTAACCCACGGGCATGACATACAACTTTAAGTGTTTGTCACTATTAATATATGTTCTATCCAGGATAAGGGTTCCCTATCACTCGGGCGTGAAATACTCCAGTAAGTGTTTGTCACTATTCATATATGCTATATCCAGGATACGGGTTACCCTAACCCTTTGGGCATGAAATACTCCAGGAGGTGTTTGTCATTATTAATATATGCTATATCCGGGATACGGGTTACCCTAACCCTTCGGGCTTGAAATACTCCAGTAGGTGTTTGTCACTATTAATATATGCTATATTCAGGATACATGTTATCCTAACCCTTCGGGCATGAAATACTCAAGTGAGTGTTTGTCCCTATTAATATATGCTATATCAGGGATACGGGTTACCCTAACCTTTCAGGCATGGCTTACTCCTATAAATGTTTGTCTCTATTAATATATGCTATATCTAGGATACGGGTTACCCTAACCCTTCATGCAAGAAATACTCAAGTGGGTATTTGTCACTATTAATATATGCTTTATTCGGGATACGGGTACGCTAACCCGTCGGGCATGAAATACTCCAGTAAGTGATTGTCACTTATAATATATGCAATATCCGAAAAACGGGTTACCTAACCCTTTGGGCATGACATACAACTTTATGTGTTTGTCACTATTAATATATGCTCTATCCAGGATAAGGGTTCCCTATCACTCGGGCGTGAAATACTCCAGTAAGTGTTTGTCACTATTCATTTATGCTATATCCAGGATACGGGTTACCCTAACCCTTTGGGCATGAAATACTCCAGTAGGTGTTTGTCATTATTAATATATGCTATATCCGGGATACGGGTTACCCTAACCCTTCGGGCTTGAAATACTCCAGTAGGTGTTTGTCACTATTAATATATGCTATATTCAGGGTACGGGTTACCCTAACCCTTCGGGCATGAAATACTCCAGTGAGTGTTTGTCCCTATTAATAAATGCTATATCCGGGATACGGGTTACCCTAACCTTTCAGGCATGACTTACTCCTATAAATGTTTGTCGCTATTAATATATGCTTTATCCGGGATACGGGAACCCTAACCCGTCGGGCATGAAATACTCCAGTAAGTGATTGTCACTTATAATATATGCAATATCCGGAAAACGGGTTATCCTAACTCTTTGGGCATGACATACAACTTTAAGTGTTTGTCACTATTAATATATGTTCTATCCAGGATAAGGGTTCCCTATCACTCGGGCGTGAAATACTCCAGTAAGTGTTTGTCACTATTCATATATGCTATATCCAGGATACGGGTTACCCTAACCCTTTGGGCATGAAATACTCCAGGAGGTGTTTGTCATTATTAATATATGCTATATCCGGGATACGGGTTCCCTAACCCTTCGGGCATGAAATACTCCAGTAAGTGTTTGTCACTTATAATATATGCAATATCCGGAAAACGAGTTACCCTAACCCTTCGGGCATGACATACAACTTTAAGATTTTGTCACTATTAATATATGCTCTATCCAGGATAAGGGTTCCCTATCACTCGGGCGTGAAATACTCCAGTAAGTGTTTGTCACTATTCCTATATGCTATATCCAGGATACGGGTTACCCTAACCCTTTGGGCAGGAAATACTCCAGTACGTGTTTGTCATTATTAATATATGCTATATCCGGGATACGGGTTACCCTAACCCTTTGGGCATGAAATACTCCAGTAGGTGTTTGTCATTATTAATATATGCTATATCCGGGATACGGGTTACCCTAACCCTTCGGGCTTGAAATACTCCATTAGGTGTTTGTCACTATTAATATATGCTATATTCAGGGTACGGGTTACCCTAACCCTTCGGGCATGAAATACTCCAGTGAGTGTTTGTCCCTATTAATAAATGCTATATCCCGGATACGGGTTACCCTAACCTTTCAGGGATGACTTACTCCTATAAATGTTTGTCGCTATTAATATATGGTATATCTAGAATACGGGTTACCCTAACCCTTCATGCATGAAATACTCCAGTGGGTGTTTGACACTATTAATATATGCTATATCCGGGATACGGGTTACACTAACCCTTCGGGCATGAAAAACTCCAGTAAGTGTATGTCACTATTATTGTATGCTATATCTCAGATACGGGTTACCCTAACACTTCGGGCATGAAATACTCCACAAAGTGTTTGTCATTATTAATATGTGCTGTATCTGGGGTAACGGCATGAAATACTCCAGTGAGTGTTTGTCACTTTTAATATATCTTATATCCGGGATACGGGTTACCCTAACGCTTCGGGCATGAAATACTCCAGTAAGTGTTGTCACTTATAATATATGCAATATCCGGAAAACAGGTTACCCTAAACCTTCGGGCCTGACATACCCCTTTTAGTGTTTGTCACTAATAATATATGCTATATCCGGGATAAGGGTTCCCTAACCCTCGAGCGTGAAATACTCCTTTAAGGGTTTGTCACTATTCATATATGGTATATCCAAGATAAGGGTTACCCTAAACCTTCGTGCATAAAATACCCCCGTGTTTGTCACTATTAATATATGCTATATCCGGGATACGGGTAACCCTAACCCTTCGGGCATGAAATACTCCAGTAAGTGTTTGTCACTTATAATATATGCAATATCCGGAAAACGGGTTACCCTAACCCTTCGGGCATGACATAAAACTTTAAGTGTTTGTCACTATTAATAAATGCTCTATCCAGGATAAGGGTTCTCTATCACTCGGGCGTGAAATACTCCAGGAAGTGTTTGTCACTATTCCTATATGCTATATCCAGGATACGGGTTACCCTAACCCTTTGGGCATGAAATACTCCAGTAGGTG
Organism: Sipunculus nudus; assembly: GCA_026874595.1. Classification (NCBI taxonomy): domain Eukaryota; kingdom Metazoa; phylum Annelida; class Sipuncula; order Golfingiida; family Sipunculidae; genus Sipunculus; species Sipunculus nudus. Next base: position 54,956,035 of record CM049312.1, read on the forward strand.
TTTGTCATTATTAATATATGCTATATCCGGGATACGGGTTACCCTAACCCTTCGGGCTTGAAATACTCCAGTAGGTGTTTGTCACTATTAATATATGCTATATTCAGGATACGGGTTATCCTAACCCTTCGGTCATGAAATACTCCAGTGAGTGTTTGTCCCTATTAATATATGCTATATCTGGGATACGGGTTACCCTAACCTTTAAGGCATGACTTACTCCTATAAATGTTTGTCGCTATTAATATATGCTATATCTAGGATACGGGTTACCCTAACCCTTCATGCAAGAAATACTCCAGTGGGTATTTGTCACTATTAATATATGCTTTATCCGGGATACGGGCACCCTAACCCGTCGGGCATGAAATACTCCAGTAAGTGAATGTCACTTATAATATATGCAATATCCGAAAAACGGGTTACCTAACCCTTTGAGCATGACATACAACTTTATGTGTTTGTCACTATTAATATATGCTCTATCCGGGATAAGGGTTCCCTAACCATCGGGCGTGAAATACTCCTTTAAGGGTTTGTCACTATTCATATATGCTATATCCAAGATAAGGGTTACCCTAACCCTTCGGGCATAAAATACCCCCGTGTTTGTCACTATTAATATATGCTATATCCGGGATACGGGTAACCATAACCCTTCGGGCATGAAATACTCCAGTAAGTGTTTGTCACTTATAATATATGCAATATCCGGAAAACGGGTTACCCTAACCCTTCGGGCATGACATACAACTTTAAGTGTTTGTCACTATTAATATATGCTCTATCCAGGATAAGGGTTCCCTATCACTCGGGCGTGAAATACTCCAGTTAGTGTTTGTCACTATTCATATATGCTATATCCAGGATACGGGTTACCCTAACCCTTTGGGCATGAAATACTCCAGTAGGTGTTTGTCATTATTAATATATGCTCTATTCGGAATACGGGTTACCCTAACCCTTCGGACATGAAATACTCCAGTAAGTGTTTGTCACTTATAATATATGCAATATCCGGAGGGGGTTACCCTAACCCTTCGGGCATGACCTACAACTTTAAGTGTTTGTCACTATTAATATATGCTCTATCCAGGATAAGGGTTCCCTATCACTCGGGCGTGAAATACTCCAGTAAGTGTTTGTCACTATTCATTTATGCTATATCCAGGATACGGGTTACCCTAACCCTTTGGGCATGCAATACTCCAGTAGGTGTTTGTCATTATTAATATATGCTATATCCGGGATACGGGTTACCCTAACCCTTTGGGCTTGAAATACTCCAGTAGGTGTTTGTCACTATTAATATATGCTATATTCAGGGTACGGGTTACCCTAACCCTTCGGGCATGAAATACTCCAGTGAGTGTTTGTCCCTATTAATAAATGCTATATCCGGGATACGGGTTACCCTAACCTTTCAGGCATGACTTACTCCTATAAATGTTTGTCGCTATTAATATATGCTTTATCCGGGATACGGGTACCCTAACCCGTCGGGCATGAAATACTCCAGTAAGTGATTGTCACTTATAATATATGCAATATCCGGAAAACGGGTTATCCTAACCCTTTGGGCTTGACATACAACTTTATGTGTTTGTCACTATTAATATATGCTCTATCCGGGGTAAGGGTTCCCTAACCCTCGGGCGTGAAATACTCCTTTAAGGGTTTGTCACTATTCATATATGCTATATCCAAGATAAGGGTTACCCTAACCCTTCGGGCATAAAATACCCCCGTGTTTGTCACTATTAATATATGCTATATCCGGGATACGGGTTCCCTAACCCTTCGGGCATGAAATACTCCAGTAAGTGTTTGTCACTTATAATATATGCAATATCCGGAAAACGGGTTACCCTAACCCTTCGGGCATGACATACAACTTTAAGTGTTTGTCACTATTAATATATGCTCTATCCAGGATAAAGGTTCCCTATCACTCGGGCGTGAAATACTCCAGTAAGTGTTTGTCACTATTCATATATGCTATATCCAGGATACGGGTTACCCTAACCCTTTGGGCATGAAATACTCCAGTAGGTGTTTGTCATTATTAATATATGCTATATCCGGGATACGGGTTACCCTAACCCTTCGGGCTTGAAATACTCCATTAGGTGTTTGTCACTATTAATATATGCTATATTCAGGGTACGGGTTACCCTAACCCTTCGGGCATGAAATACTCCAGTGAGTGTTTGTCCCTATTAATAAATGCTATATCCGGGATACGGGTTACCCTAACCTTTCAGGCATGACTTACTCCTATAAATGTTTGTCGCTATTAATATATGGTATATCTAGAATACGGGTTACCCTAACCCTTCATGCATGAAATACTCCAGTGGGTGTTTGACACTATTAATATATGCTATATCTGGGATACGGGTTACACTAACCCTTCGGGCATGAAAAACTCCAGTAAGTGTTTGTCACTTATAATATATGCCATATCCGGAGTACGGGTTACCCTAATCCTTCGGGCATAAAATAACCCCGTATGTGTTTGTCACTATTGATATTTGCTATATCCGGGAAACGGATTACCCTAACCCTTCGGGTATGAAATACTCCAGTAAGTGTATGTCACTATTATTGTATGCTATATCTCAGATACGGGTTACCCTAACACTTCGGGCATGAAATACTCCACAAAGTGTTTGTCACTATTAAGATGTGCTGTATCTGGGGTAACGGCATGAAATACTCCAGTGAGTGTTTGTCACTTTTAATATATCCTATATCCGGGATATGGGTTACCCTAACCCTTCGGGCATGAAATACTCCAGTAAGTGTTGTCACTTATAATATATGCAATATCCGGAAAACAGGTTACCCTAACCCCTCGGGCCTGACATACCCCTTTTAGTGTTTGTCACTATTAATATATGCTATATCCGGGATAAGGGTTCCCTAACTCTCGGGCGTGAAATACTCCTTTAAGGGTTTGTCACTATTCATATATGCTATATCCAAGATAAGGGTTACCCTAAACCTTCGTGCATAAAATACCCCCGTGTTTGTCACTATTAATATATTCTATATCCGGGATACGGGTAACCCTAACCCTTCGGGCATGAAATACTCCAGTAAGTGTTTGTCACTTATAATATATGCAATATCCGGAAAATGGGTTACCCTAACCCTTCGGGCATGACATACAACTTTAGGTGTTTGTCACTACTAATAAATGCTCTATCCAGGATAAGGGTTCCCTATCACTCGGGCGTGAAATACTCCAGTAAGTGTTTGTCACTATTCATATATGCTATATCCAGGATACGGGTTACCCTAACCCTTTGGGCATGAAATACTCCAGTAGGTGTTTGTCATTATTAATATATGCTATATCCGGGATACGGGTTACCCTAACCCTTCGGGCTTGAAATACTCCAGTAGGTGTTTGTCACTATTAATGTATGCTATATTCAGGATACGGGTTATCCTAACCCTTCGGGCATGAAATACTCCAGTGAGTGTTTGTCCCTATTAATATATGCTATATCTGGGATACGGGTTACCCTAACCTTTCAGGCATGACTTACTCCTATAAATGTTTGTCGCTATTAATATATGCTATATCTAGGATACGGGTTACCCTAACCCGTCATGCATGAAATACTCCAGTGGATATTTGTAACTATTAATATATGCTTTATCCGGGATACGGGTACCCTAACCCGTCGGGCATGAAATACTCCAGTAAGTGATTGTCACTTATAATATATGCAATATCCGGAAAACGGGTTACCCTAACCCTTTGGGCATGACATACAACTTTATGTGTTTGTCACTTATAATATATGCTATATACGGAATACGGGTTACCCTAACCCTTCGGACATGACATGCCCCCGTAAGTGTTTGTCACTATTAAAATATGCTGTATCCTGGATACGGGTTACCCTAACCCTTCAGGCATGAAATACTCCAGTGAGTGTTTGTCACTATTAACATATGCTTTATCAGGGATACGGGTTACCCTAACCCTTCGGGCATGACATACTCCTGCAAGTGTTTGTCACTATTCATATATGCTATATCCAGGAAAAGGGTTACCCTAACCCTTCGGGCATAAAATACCCCAGTAAGTGTATGTCACTATTAATGTATGCTTTATCCGGGATACGGGTTACCCTAACACTTCGAGCATGAAATAATCCAGTAAGTGTTTGAAACCCTTCGGGCATGAAATACTCCAATAACTGTTTTTCAATAATAATATATGCTTTATCCGGGATACGAGTTACCCTTACACTTTGTACATGAAATACTCCAATTAGTGTTTGTCACTACAAATATATGGTATATCCGGGCTAAGGGTTAGGTTTACCCTTCGGGAATGAAATTTTCCATAAGTGTTTGTAACTATTAATTAATGCTATATCCGGGATACGGGTTACCCTAACCCTTTGGGCATGAAATATTCCAGTAATGTTTGTCACTATTAATATATGCTATATCCGGGATACGGGTTACCCTAACCCTGCAGGTATGACTTCTACTTTAAGTGTTTGTCACTATTAAAATATGCTATATCCAGGATACGGGTTACCCTAACCCTTCGGGCATGAAATACTCCAGTGAGTGTTTGTCACTATTAATATATGCTATATCCGGGATACGGGTTACCCTAACACTTCGAGCCTATCCGGGATATGGGTTACCCTTACCATTCTTGCATAATATACTCCAGTAAGTGCTTATCACCACTAAAATATATATGCTATATCTGGAACACGGGTTACCTTATTTTGCATGAAATACTCCATTACGTGTTTGTCACTATTAATATATGCTACTTCCGGGATACGGTTTACCCTTATCCTTCGGGCATGATATACACCAGTAAGTGTTTGTCACTTATAAAATATGCTATGTCCGGGTTACGGGTTACCCTAACCCTGCAGGTATGACTTCCTCCTTTAAGTGTTTGTCACTATTAAAATATGCTATGTCCAGGATACGGAAAACCCTAACCCTTCGGGCATGAAATACTCCAGTGAGTGTTTGTCACTATTAATATATGCTATATCCGGGATACGGGTTACCCTAACACTTCGAGCCTATCCGGGATATGGGTTACCCTTACCATTCTGGCATAATATACCCCAGTAAGTGCTTATCACCACTAAAATATATATGCTATATCTGGAACACGGGTTACCCTATTTTGCATGAAATACTCCATTAGGTGTTTGTCACTATTCATATATGCTATATCCTGGATAAGGGTTACCCTAACCCTTCGGGCATGAAATACTCCAGTGAGTGTTTGTCACTATTAATATATGCTATATCCGGGATACGGGTTACCCTAACCCTTCGGGTATAAATACTCCAGTAAGTGTATGTCACTATTTTTGTATGCTATATCCTGGAAACAGGTTACCCTAACCCTTCGGGTATGAAATACTCCAGTAAGTGTTTGTCATTATTAATATATGGTATATCTAGGATACGGGTTACCTAACCCTTTGGGCATGAAATACTCCAGTAAGTGTTTGTCACTATTAATATATGCTATATCCGAGATACGGGTTACCTAACCCTTTGGGCATGAAATACTCCAGTAAGTGTTTGTTACTATTAATATATGCTATATCTAGGATACGGGTTACCAAACCCCTGAGGGAATGAAATACTACAGTAAGAGTTTGTCATTATTAACATATGCTATATCTAGGATACGGGTTACCCTAACTCTTTGGGCATGAAATACTCCAGTAGGTGTTTGTCACTATTAATGTATGCTATATCCAGGATACAGTTTCCCCTAACCCTTTGTGTATGAAAATCCCAAGTAAGTGTGTGTTACTATAAATATATGATATATCTGGGATACGGGGATCCATATCCCTTCTCGCATGAAATACCCTAATAAGTATTTGTTACATTTAATAAAAGCTAATAAGGGATATGGGTTACCCTTACCATTCTGGCATTAAATACTCCAGTAAGTGTTTGTCACTATTAAAATATATATGCTATATCTGGAACAAGGGTTACCCTAACCTATTTTGCATGAAATACTGCAGTAGGTCTTTGTCACTATAAATATATGCTACATCCGGGATACTGGTTACCCTAATCCTTCGAGCATGATATACAACAGTAAGTGTTTGTCACTTTTAAAATATATGCCATACTCGGAATACGGGTTACCCTAACCCTTCGGGCATGACATACCCCTTTAAGTGTTTGTCACTATAAATATATGGTATATACAGGATATGGGTTAGGTTTACCCTTCTGGAATGAAATATTTCAGTAAGTGTTCGTCCCTATTAATATATGCTATATCCGGGATACGGGTTACCCTAACCCTCCTTCAGGCATGACTTACTCCTATAAATGTTTGTCGCTATTAATATATGGTATATCTAGAATACGGGTTACCCTAACCCTTCATGCATGAAATACTCCAGTGGGTGTTTGACACTATTAATATATGCTATATCCGGGATACGGGTTAAACTAAACCTTCGGGCATGAAAAACTCCAGTAAGTGTATGTCACTATTATTGTATGCTATATCTCAGATACGGGTTACCCTAACACTTCGGGCATGAAATACTCCACAAAGTGTTTGTCATTATTAATATGTGCTGTATCTGGGGTAACGGCATGAAATACTCCAATGAGTGTTTGTCACTTTTAATATATCCTATATCCGGGATACGGGTTACCCTAACCCTTCGGGCATGAAATACTCCAGTAAGTGTTGTCACTTATAATATATGCAATATCTGGAAAACAGGTTACCCTAACCCTTCGGGCCTGACATACCCCTTTTAGTGTTTGTCACTATTAATATATGCTATATCCGGGATAAGGGTTCCCTAACCCTCGAGCGTGAAATACTCCTTTAAGGGTTTGTCACTATTCATATATGCTATATCCAAGATAAGGGTTACCCTAAACCTTCGTGCATAAAATACCCCCGTGTTTGTCACTATTAATATATGCTATATCCGGGATACGGGTAACCCTAACCCTTCGGGCATGAAATACTCCAGTAAGTGATTGTCACTTATAATATATGCAATATCCGAAAAAATGGTTACCTAACCCTTTGAGCATGACATACAACTTTATGTGTTTGTCACTATTAATATATGCTCTATCCGGGATAAGGGTTCCCTAACCCTCGGGCGTGAAATACTCCTTTAAGGGTTTGTCACTATTCATATATGCTATATCCAAGATAAGGGTTACCCTAAACCTTCGTGCATAAAATACCCCCGTGTTTGTCACTATTAATATATGCTATATCCGGGATACGGGTAACCCTAACCCTTCGGGCATGAAATACTCCAGTAAGTGTTTGTCACTTATAATATATGCAATATCCGGAAAACGGGTTACCCTAACCCTTCGGGCATGACATAAAACTTTAAGTGTTTGTCACTATTAATAAATGCTCTATCCAGGATAAGGGTTCTCTATCACTCGGGCGTGAAATACTCCAGGAAGTGTTTGTCACTATTCCTATATGCTATATCCAGGATACGGGTTACCCTAACCCTTTGGGCATGAAATACTCCAGTAGGTGTTTGTCATTATTAATATATGCTATATCCGGGATACGGGTTACCCTAACCCTTTGGGCTTGAAATACTCCAGTAGGTGTTTGTGACTATTAATAAATGCTATATTCAGGATACGGGTTATCCTTACCCTTCGGGCATGAAATACTCCAGTGAGTGTTTGTCCCTATTAATATATGCTATATCTGGGATACGGGTTACCCTAACCTTTCAGGCATGATTTACTCCTATAAATGTTTGTCGCTATTAATATATGCTATATCTAGGATACGGGTTACCCTAACCCTTCATGCATGAAATACTCCAGTGGATATTTGTCACTATTAATATATGCTTTATCCGGGAAACGGGTACCCTAACCCGTCGGGCATGAAATACTCCAGTAAGTGATTGTCACTTATAATATATGCAATATCCGGAAAACGGGTTACCCTAACCCTTTGGGCATGACATACAACTTTATGTGTTTGTCACTATTAATATATGCTCCATCCGGGATAAGGGTTCCCTGACCCTCGGGCGTGAAATACTCTTTTAAGGGTTTGTCACTATTCATATATGCTATATCCAAGATAAGGGTTACCCTAACCCTTCGGGCATAAAATACCCCCGTGTTTGTCACTATTAATAAATTCTATATCCGGGATACGGGTTACCCTAACGCTTCGGGCAAGAAATACTCCAGTAAGTGTTTGTCACTTATAATATATGCAATATCCGGAAAACGGGTTACCCTAACCCTTGGTGCTTGAAATACTCCAGTAGGTGTTTGTCACTATTAATATATGCTATATTCAGGATACATGTTATCCTAACCCTTCGGGCATGAAATACTCAAGTGAGTATTTGTCCCTATTAATATATGCTATATCCGGGATACGGGTTACCCTAACCTTTCAGGCATGGCTTACTCCTATAAATGTTTGTCTCTATTAATATATGCTATATCTAGGATACGGGTTACCCTAACCCTTCATGCAAGAAATACTCCAGTGGGTATTTGTCACTATTAATATATGCTTTATCCGGGATACGGGTACCCTAACCCGTCGGGCATGAAATACTCCAGTAAGTGATTGTCACTTATAATATATGCAATATCCGGAAAACGGGTTACCTAACCCTTTGGGCATGACATACAACTTTATGTGTTTGTCACTATTAATATATGCTCTATCCGGGATAACGGTTCCCTAACCCTCGGGCGTGAAATACTCCTTTAAGGGTTTGTCACTATTCATATATGCTATATCCAAGATAAGGGTTACCCTAACCCTTCGGTCATAAAATACCCCCGTGTTTGTCACTATTAATATATGCTATATCCGGGATACGGGTAACCCTAACCCTTCGGGCATGAAATACTCCAGTAAGTGTTTGTCACTTATAATATATGCAATATCCGGAAAACGGGTTACCCTAACCCTTCGGGCATGACATACAACTTTAAGTGTTTGTCACTATTAATATATGCTCTATCCAGGATAAGGGTTCCCTATCACTCGGGCGTGAAATACTCCAGTAAGTGTTTGTCACTATTCATATATGCTATATCCAGGATACGGGTTACCCTAACCCTTTGGGCATGAAATACTCCAGTAGGTGTTTGTCATTATTAATATATGCTCTATTCGGAATACGGGTTACCCTAACCCTTCGGACATGAAATACTCCAGTAAGTGTTTGTCACTTATAATATATGCAATATCCGGAAAACGGGTTACCCTAACCCCTTCGGGCATGACATACAACTTTAAGTGTTTGTCACTATTAATATATGCTCTATCCAGGATAAGGGTTCCCTATCACTCGGGCGTGAAATACTCCAGTAAGTGTTTGTCACTATTCATTTATGCTATATCCAGGATACGGGTTACCCTAACCCTTTGGGCATGAAATACTCCAGTAGGTGTTTGTCACTATTAATATATGCTATATTCAGTGTACGGGTTACCCTAACCCTTCGGGCATGAAATACTCCAGTGAGTGTTTGTCCCTATTAATAAATGCTATATCCGGGATACGGGTTACCCTAACCTTTTAGGCATGACTTACTCCTATAAATGTTTGTCGCTATTAATATATGCTTTATCCGGGATACGGGTACCCTAACCCGTCGGGCATGAAATACTCCAGTAAATGATTGTCACTTATAATATATGCAATATCCGGAAAACGGGTTATCCTAACCCTTTGGGCTTGACATACAACTTTATGTGTTTGTCACTATTAATATATGCTCTATCCGGGGTAAGGGTTCCCTAACCCTCGGGCCTGAAATACTCCTTTAAGGGTTTGTCACTATTCATATATGCTATATCCAAGATAAGGGTTACCCTAACCCTTCGGGCATAAAATACCCCCGTGTTTGTCACTATTAATATATGCTATATCCGTGATACGGGTTCTCTAACCCTTCGGGCATGAAATACTCCAGTAAGTGTTTGTCACTTATAATATATGCAATATCCGGAAAACGGGTTACCCTAACCCTTCGGGCATGACATACAACTTTAAGTGTTTGTCACTATTAATATATGCTCTATCCAGGATAAGGGTTCCCTATCACTCGGGCGTGAAATACTCCAGTAAGTGTTTGTCACTATTCATATATGCTATATCCAGGATACGGGTTACCCTAACCCTTTGGGCATGAAATACTCCAGTAGGTGTTTGTCATTATTAATATATGCTATATCCGGGATACGGGTTACCCTAACCCTTCGGACATGAAATACTCCAGTAAGTGTTTGTCACTTATAATATATGCAATATCCGGAAAACGGGTTACCCTAACCCTTCGGGCATGACATACAACTTTAAGTGTTTGTCACCATTAATATATGCTCTATCCAGGATAAGGGTTCCCTATCACTCGGGCGTGAAATATTCCAGTAAGTGTTTGTCACTATTCCTATATGCTATAACCAGGATACGGGTTACCCTAACCCTTTGGGCAGGAAATACTCCAGTACGTTTTGTCATTATTAATATATGCTATATCCGGGATACGGGTTACCCTAACCCTTTGGGCATGAAATACTCCAGTAGGTGTTTGTCGCTATTTATATATGGTATATCTAGAATACGGGTTACCCTAACCCTTCATGCATGAAATACTCCAGTGGGTGTTTGACACTATTAATATATGCTATATCCGGGATACGGGTTACACTTACCCTTCGGGCATGAAAAACTCCAGTAAGTGTTTGTCACTTATAATATATGCCATATCCGGAGTACGGGTTACCCTAATCCTTCGGGCATAAAATAACCCCGTATGTGTTTGTCACTATTGATACTTGCTATATCCGGGAAACGGATTACCCTAACCCTTCGGGTATGAAATACTCCAGTAAGTGTATGTCACTATTATTGTATGCTATATCTCAGATACGGGTTACCCTAACACTTCGGGCATGAAATACTTCACAAAGTGTTTGTCACTATTAAGATGTGCTGTATCTGGGGTAACGGCATGAAATACTCCAGTGAGTGTTTGTCACTTTTAATATATCCTATATCCGGGATACGGGTTACCCTAACCCTTCGGGCATGAAATACTCCAGTAAGTGTTGTCACTTATAATATATGCAATATCCGGAAAACAGGTTACCCTAACCCCTCGGGCCTGACATACCCCTTTTAGTGTTTGTCACTATTAATAAATGCTCTATCCAGGATAAGGGTTCCCTATCACTCGGGCGTGAAATACTCCAGTAAGTGTTTGTCACTATTCATATATGCTATATCCAGGATACTGGTTACCCTAACCCTTTGGGCATGAAATACTCCAGTAGGTGTTTGTCATTATTAATATATGCTATATCCGGGATACGGGTTACCCTAACCCTTCGGGCTTGAAATACTCCAGTAGGTGTTTGTCACTATTAATATATGCTATATTCAGGATACGGGTTATCCTAACCCTTCGGGCATGAATTACTCCAGTGAGTGTTTGTCCCTATTAATATATGCTATATCCAGGATACTGGTTACCCTAACCCTTTGGGCATGAAATACTCCAGTAGGTGTTTGTAATTATTAATATATGCTATATCCGGGATACGGGTTACCCTAACCCTTCATGCATGAAATACTCCAGTGGGTGTTTGACACTATTAATATATGCTATATCCGGGATACGGGTTACACTTACCCTTCGGGCATGAAAAACTCCAGTAAGTGTTTGTCACTTATAATATATGCCATATCCGGAGTACGGGTTACCCTAATCCTTCGGGCATAAAATAACCCCGTATGTGTTTGTCACTATTGATATTTGCTATATCCGGGAAACGGATTACCCTAACCCTTCGGGTATGAAATACTCCAGTAAGTGTATGTCACTATTATTGTATGCTATATCTCAGATACGGGTTACCCTAACACTTCGGGCATGAAATACTTCACAAAGTGTTTGTCACTATTAAGATGTGCTGTATCTGGGGTAACGGCATGAAATACTCCAGTGAGTGTTTGTCACTTTTAATATATCCTATATCCGGGATACGGGTTACCCTAACCCTTCGGGCATGAAATACTCCAGTAAGTGTTGTCACTTATAATATATGCAATATCCGGAAAACAGGTTACCCTAACCCCTCGGGCCTGACATACCCCTTTTAGTGTTTGTCACTATTAATAAATGCTCTATCCAGGATAAGGGTTCCCTATCACTCGGGCGTGAAATACTCCAGTAAGTGTTTGTCACTATTCATATATGCTATATCCAGGATACTGGTTACCCTAACCCTTTGGGCATGAAATACTCCAGTAGGTGTTTGTCATTATTAATATATGCTATATCCGGGATACGGGTTACCCTAACCCTTCGGGCTTGAAATACTCCAGTAGGTGTTTGTCACTATTAATATATGCTATATTCAGGATACGGGTTATCCTAACCCTTCGGGCATGAATTACTCCAGTGAGTGTTTGTCCCTATTAATATATGCTATATCTGGGATACGGGTTACCCTAACCTTTCAGGCATGACTTACTCCTATATATGTTTGTCGCTATTAATATATGCTATATCTAGGATACGGGTTACCCTAACCCCTCATGCATGAAATACTCCAGTGGATATTTGTAACTATTAATATATGCTTTATCCTGGATACGGGTACCCTAACCCGTCGGGCATGAAATACTCCAGTAAGTGATTGTCACTTATAATATATGCAATATCCGGAAAACGGGTTACCCTAACCCTTTGGGCATGACATACAACTTTATGTGTTTGTCACTATTAATATATGCTATATCCGGGATACGGGTTACCCTAACCCTTCAGGTATGACTTACTCCTATAAGTGCTTGTCACTTTTAAAATATGCTATATCCAGGATACGGGTTACCCTAACCCTTCGGGCTATAAATACTCCAATGAGTGTTTGTCACTATTAACATATGCTATATCCGGGATACGGGTTACCCTAACCCTTCGGGCATGAAATACTCCAGTAAGTGTTTGTCACTTATAATATATGCTATATCCGGAATACGGGTAACCCTAACCCTTCGGACATGACATGCCCCTGTAAGTGTTTGTCACTATTAATATATGCTCTATCCAGGATAAGGGTCCCCGAACCCTCGGGCGTGAAATACTCCTGTAAGTGTTTGTCATTATTCATATATGCCATATCCAGGATAAGGGTTACCCTAACCCTTAGGGCATTAAATACCCCAGTAAGTGTATGTCACTATTAATGTATGCTATATCTGAGATACGGATAACCCTAACCCTCAGTTCATGAAATACCCCAGTAAGTGTTTGCCACTATTAATATATGCTATATACGGGATACGGGTTACCCTAACCATTCGGGCATGAAATACTCCAGTGAGTGTTTGTCACTATTAACTTATGCTTTATCCGGGATCCGAGTTAACATAACACTTCGGACATGAAATACTCCAGTAAGTGTTTGTCACTTTTATATGCTATATCCGGAATACGGGTTACCCTAACCTTTCTGACATGAAATACTCCAGTAATTGTTTGTCACAATTAATATGTGTTATATCCGGGATACATGTTAACCTAATACTTCGGACATGAAATACTCCAGTAAGTGTTTGTCACTAATAATATGGTATATCCTGTATACGAGTTACCCTGACCCTTCGGACATTAAATACTCCAGTAAGTGTTTGTCACTATTAATATGTGCTATATCCGGGATACGGGTTACCCTAACCTTTCGGCATGAAACACTCGAGTTAGTGTTTGCCACTATTAATATTTGCCATGTCCGGGATACGGGTGACCCTAACACTTCGAGCATGAAATAATCAAGTAAGTGTTTGAAACCCTTCGGGCATGAAATACTCCAATAAGTGTTTTTCAATAATAATATATGCTATATCCAGGATACGGGTTACCCTAACCCATCGGGCTAGAAATACTCCAGTGAGTGTTTGTCACTATTAACATATGCTATCCGGGCTAGGGGTTAGGTTTACCCTTCGGGAATGAAATTTTCCATAAGTGTTTGTCACTATTAATATATGCTATATCCGGGATACGGGTTACCCTAACTCTTTGGGCATGAAATATTCCAGTAATGTTTGTCACTATTAATATATGCTATATCCGGGATACGGGTTACCCTAACCCTTCAGGTATAACTTAATCCTATAAGTGTTTGTCACTATTAAAATATGCTATATCCAGGATACGGGTTATCCTAACCCTTCGGGCTAGAAATACTCCAGTGAGTGTTTGTCACTATTGACATATGCTATATCCGGGATACGGGTTACCCTAACACTTCGGGCATGAAATGCTCCAGTAAGTGTTTGTCACTTATAATATATGCTATATCCGGAATACGGGTTACCCTAACCCTTCGGACATGACATGCCCCTGTAAGTGTTTGTCACTATTAAAATATGCTGTATCCAGGATACGGGTTACCCTAACCCTTCAGGCATGAAATACTCCAGTGCGTGTTTGTCACTATTAACATATGCTTTATCAGGGATACGGGTTACCCTAACCCTTCGGGCATGACATACTCCTGCAAGTGTTTGTCACTATTCATATATGCTATATCCAGGAAAAGGGTTACCCTAACCCTTCGGGCATAAAAAACCCCAGTAAGTGTATGTCACTATTAATGTATGCTTTATCCGGGATACGGGTTACCCTAACACTTCGATCATGAAATAATCCAGTAAGTGTTTGAAACCCTTCGGGCATGAAATACTCCAACAACTGTTTTTCAATAATAATATATGCTTTATCCGGGATACGAGTTACCCTTACACTTTGTACATGAAAACCCCAATTAGTGTTTGTCACTACAAATATATGGTATATCCGGGCTAAGGGTTAGGTTTACCCTTCGGGAATGAAATTTTCCATAAGTGTTTGTAACTATTAATTTATGCTATATCCGGGATACGGGTTACCCTAACCCTGCAGGTATGACTTCTACTTTAAGTGTTTGTCACTATTAAAATATGCTATATCCAGGATACGGGTTACCCTAACCCTTCGGGCATGAAATACTCCAGTGAGTGTTTGTCACTATTAATATATGCTATATCCGGGATACGGGTTACCCTAACACTTCGAGCCTATCCGGGATATGGGTTACCCTTACCATTCTTGCATAATATACTCCAGTAAGTGCTTATCACCACTAAAATATATATGCTATATCTGGAACACGGGTTACCTTATTTTGCATGAAATACTCCATTACGTGTTTGTCACTATTAATATATGCTACTTCCGGGATACGGTTTACCCTTATCCTTCGGGCATGATATACACCAGTAAGTGTTTGTCACTTATAAAATATGCTATGTCCGGGTTACGGGTTACCCTAACCCTGCAGGTATGACTTCCTCCTTTAAGTGTTTGTCACTATTAAAATATGCTATGTCCAGGACACGGATAACCCTAACCCTTCGGGCATGAAATACTCCAGTGAGTGTTTGTCACTATTAATATATGCTATATCCGGGATACGGGTTACCCTAACACTTCGAGCCTATCCGGGATATGGGTTACCCTTACCATTCTAGCATAATATACCCCAGTAAGTGCTTATCACCACTAAAATATATATGCTATATCTGGAACACGGGTTACCCTATTTTGCATGAAATACTCCATTAGGTGTTTGTCACCATTCATATATGCTATATCCTGGATAAGGGTTACCCTAACCCTTCGGGCATGAAATACTCCACTGAGTGTTTGTCACTATTAATATATGCTATATCCGGGATAAGGGTTACTCTAACCCTTCGGGTATAAATACTCCAGTAAGTGTATGTCACTATTTTTGTATGCTATATCCTGGAAACAGGTTACCCTAACCCTTCGGGTATGAAATACTCCAGTAAGTGTTTGTCATTATTAATATATGGTATATCTAGGATACGGGTTACCTAACCCTTTGGGCATGAAATACTCCAGTAAGTGTTTGTCACTATTAATATATGCTATATCCGAGATACGGGTTACCTAACCCTTTGGGCATGAAATACTCCAGTAAGTGTTTGTTACTATTAATATATGCTATATCTAGGATACGGGTTACCAAACCCCTGAGGGAATGAAATACTACAGTAAGAGTTTGTCATTATTAACATATGCTATATCTAGGATACGGGTTACCCTAACTCTTTGGGCATGAAATACTCCAGTAGGTGTTTGTCACTATTAATGTATGCTATATCCAGGATACAGTTTCCCCTAACCCTTTGTGTATGAAAATCCCAAGTAAGTGTGTGTTACTATAAATATATGATATATCTGGGATACGGGGATCCATATCCCTTCTCTCATGAAATACCCTAATAAGTATTTATTACATTTAATAAAAGCTAATAAGGGATATGGGTTACCCTTACCATTCTGGCATTAAATACTCCAGTAAGTGTTTGTCACTATTAAAATATATATGCTATATCTGGAACAAGGGTTACCCTAACCTATTTTGCATGAAATACTGCAGTAGGTCTTTGTCACTATAAATATATGCTACATCCGGGATACTGGTTACCCTAATCCTTCGAGCATGATATACAACAGTAAGTGTTTGTCACTTTTAAAATATATGCCATACTCGGAATACGGGTTACCCTAACCCTTCGGGCATGACATACCCCTTTAAGTGTTTGTCACTATAAATATATGGTATATCCAGGATATGGGTTAGGTTTACCCTCCGGGAATGAAATATTTCAGTAAGTGTTTGTCCCTATTAATATATGCTATATCCGGGATACGGGTTACCCTAACCCTCCTTCAGGCATGACTTACTCTTATAAATGTTTGTCGCTATTAATATATGGTATATCTAGAATACGGGTTACCCTAACCCTTCATGCATGAAATACTCCAGTGGGTTTTGACACTATTAATATATGCTATATCCGGGATACGGGTTACACTAACCCTTCGGGCATGAAAAACTCCAGTAAGTGTATGTCACTATTATTGTATGCGAAATCTCAGATACGGGTTACCCTAACACTTCGGGCATGAAATACTCCACAAAGTGTTTGTCATTATTAATATGTGCTGTATCTGGGGTAACGGCATGAAATACTCCAGTGAGTGTTTGTCACTTTTAATATATCCTATATCCGGGATACGGGTTACCCTAACGCTTCGGGCATGAAATACTCCAGTAAGTGTTGTCACTTATAATATATGCAATATCCGGAAAACAGGTTACCCTAACCCTTCGGGCCTGATATACCCCTTTTAGTGTTTGTCACTATTAATATATGCTATATCCGGGATAAGGGATCCCTAACCCTCGAGCGTGAAATACTCCTTTAAGGGTTTGTCACTATTCATATATGCTATATCCAAGATAAGGGTTACCCTAAACCTTCGTGCATAAAATACCCCCGTGTTTGTCACTATTAATATATGCTATATCCGGGATACGGGTAACCCTAACCCTTCGGGCATGAAATACTCCAGTAAGTGTTTGTCACTTATAATATATGCAATATCCGGAAAACGGGTTACCCTAACCCTTCGGGCATGACATAAAACTTTAAGTGTTTGTCACTATTAATAAATGCTCTATCCAGGATAAGGGTTCTCTATCACTCGGGCGTGAAATACTCCAGGAAGTGTTTGTCACTATTCCTATATGCTATATCCAGGATACGGGTTACCCTAACCCTTTGGGCATGAAATACTCCAGTAGGTGTTTGTCATTATTAATATATGCTATATCCGGGATACGGGTTACCCTAACCCTTCGGGCTTGAAATACTCCAGTAGGTGTTTGTCACTATTAATATATGCTATATTCAGGATACGGGTTATCCTTACCCTTCGGGCATGAAATACTCCAGTGAGTGTTTGTCCCTATTAATATATGCTATATCTGGGATACGGGTTACCCTAACCTTTCAGGCATGACTTACTCCTATAAATGTTTGTCGCTATTAATATATACTATATCTAGGATACGGGTTACCCTAACCCTTCATGCATGAAATACTCCAGTGGATATTTGTCACTATTAATATATGCTTTATCCGGGATACGGGTACCCTAACCCGTCGGGCATGAAATACTCCAGTAAGTGATTGTCACTTATAATATATGCAATATCCGGAAAACGGGTTACCCTAACCCTTTGGGCATGACATACAACTTTATGTGTTTGTCACTATTAATATATGCTCCATCCGGGATAAGGGTTCCCTGACCCTCGGGCGTGAAATACTCTTTTAAGGGTTTGTCACTATTCATATATGCTATATCCAAGATAAGGGTTACCCTAACCATTCGGGCATAAAATACCCCCGTGTTTGTCACTATTAATATATTCTATATCCGGGATACGGGTTACCCTAACGCTTCGGGCAAGAAATACTCCAGTAAATGTTTGTCACTTATAATATATGCAATTTCCGGGAAACGGGTTACCCTAACCCTTCGGGCATGACATACAACTTTAAGTGTTTGTCACTATTAATATATGCTCTATCCAGGATAAGGGTTTCCTATCACTCGGGCGTGAAATTCTCCAGTAAGTGTTTGTCACTATTCATATATGCTATATCCAGGATAGGGGTTACCCTAACCCTTTGGGCATGAAATACTCCAGGAGGTGTTTGTCATTATTAATATATGCTATATCCGGGATACGGGTTACCCTAACCCTTCGGGCTTGAAATACTCCAGTAGGTGTTTGTCACTATTAATATATGCTATATTCAGGATACATGTTATCCTAACCCTTCGGGCATGAAATACTCAAGTGAGTGTTTGTCCCTATTAATGTATGCTATATCCGGGATACGGGTTACCCTAACCTTTCAGGCATGGCTTACTCCTATAAATGTTTGTCTCTATTAATATATGCTATATCTAGGATACGGGTTACCCTAACCCTTCATGCAAGAAATACTCCAGTGGGTATTTGTCACTATTAATATATGCTTTATCCGGGATACGGGTACCCTAACCCGTCGGGCATGAAATACTCCAGTAAGTGATTGTCACTTATAATATATGCAATATCCGAAAAACGGGTTACCTAACCCTTTGGGCATGACATACAACTTTATGTGTTTGTCACTATTAATATATGCTCTATCCAGGATAAGGGTTCCCTATCACTCGGGCGTGAAATACTCCAGTAAGTGTTTGTCACTATTCATTTATGCTATATCCAGGATACGGGTTACCCTAACCCTTTGGGCATGAAATACTCCAGTAGGTGTTTGTCATTATTTATATATGCTATATCCGGGATACGGGTTACCCTAACCCTTCGGGCTTGAAATACTCCAGTAGGTGTTTGTCACTATTAATATATGCTATATTCAGGGTACGGGTTACCGTAACCCTTCGGGCATGAAATACTCCAGTGAGTGTTTGTCCCTATTAATAAATGCTATATCCGGGATACGGGTTACCCTAACCTTTCAGGCATGACTTACTCCTATAAATGTTTGTCGCTATTAATATATGCTTTATCCGGGATACGGGTACCCTAACCCGTCGGGCATGAAATACTCCAGTAAGTGATTGTCACTTATAATATATGCAATATCCGGAAAACGGGTTATCCTAACCCTTTGGGCTTGACATACAACTTTATGTGTTTGTCACTATTAATATATGCTCTATCCGGGGTAAGGGTTCCCTAACCCTCGGGCGTGAAATACTCCTTTAAGGGTTTGTCACTATTCATATATGCTATATCCAAGATAAGGGTTACCCTAACCCTTCGGGCATAAAATACCCCCGTGTTTGTCACTATTAATATATGCTATATCCGGGATACGGGTTCCCTAACCCTTCGGGCATGAAATACTCCAGTAAGTGTTTGTCACTTATAATATATGCAATATCCGGAAAACGGGTTACCCTAACCCTTCGGGCATGACATACAACTTTAAGTGTTTGTCACTATTAATATATGCTCTATCCAGGATAAGGGTTCCCTATCACTCGGGCGTGAAATACTCCAGTAAGTGTTTGTCACTATTCATATATGCTATATCCAGGATACGGGTTACCCTAACCTTTCAGGCATGACTTACTCCTATAAATGTTTGTCGCTATTAATATATGCTTTATCCGGGATACGGGTACCCTAACCCGTCGGGCATGAAATACTCCAGTAAGTGATTGTCACTTATAATATATGCAATATCCGGAAAACGGGTTATCCTAACCCTTTGGGCTTGACATACAACTTTATGTGTTTGTCACTATTAATATATGCTCTATCCGGGGTAAGGGTTCCCTAACCCTCGGGCGTGAAATACTCCTTTAAGGGTTTGTCACTATTCATATATGCTATATCCAAGATAAGGGTTACCCTAACCCTTCGGGCATAAAATACCCCCGTGTTTGTCACTATTAATATATGCTATATCCGGGATACGGGTTCCCTAACCCTTCGGGCATGAAATACTCCAGTAAGTGTTTGTCACTTATAATATATGCAATATCCGGAAAACGGGTTTCCCTAACCCTTCGGGCATGACATACAACTTTAAGTGTTTGTCACTATTAATATATGCTCTATCCAGGATAAGGGTTCCCTATCACTCGGGCGTGAAATACTCCAGTAAGTGTTTGTCACTATTCATATATGCTATATCCAGGATACGGGTTACCCTAACCCTTTGGGCATGAAATACTCCAGTAGGTTTTGTCATTATTAATATATGCTATATCCGGGATACGGGTTACCCTAACCCTTCGGACATGAAATACTCCAGTAAGTGTTTGTCACTTATAATATATGCAATATCCGGAAAACGGGTTACCCTAACCCTTCGGGCATGACATACAACTTTAAGTGTTTGTCACTATTAATATATGCTCTATCCAGGATAAGGGTTCCCTATCACTCGGGCGTGAAATACTCCAGTAAGTGTTTGTCACTATTCATATATGCTATATCCAGGATACGGGTTACCCTAACCCTTTGGGCATGAAATACTCCAGTAGGTGTTTGTCATTATTAATATATGCTATATCCGGGATACGGGTTACCCTAACCCTTCGGGCTTGAAATACTCCATTAGGTGTTTGTCACTATTAATATATGCTATATTCAGGGTACGGGTTACCCAAACCCTTCGGGCATGAAATACTCCAGTGAGTGTTTGTCCCTATTAATAAATGCTATATCCCGGATACGGGTTACCCTAACCTTTCAGGCATGACTTACTCCTATAAATGTTTGTCGCTGTTAATATATGGTATATCTAGAATACGGGTTACCCTAACCCTTCATGCATGAAATACTCCAGTGGGTGTTTGACACTATTAATATATGCTATATCCGGGATACGGTTTACACTAACCCTTCGGGCATGAAAAACTCCAGTAAGTGTTTGTCACTTATAATATATGCCATATCCGGAGTACAGGTTACCCTAATCCTTCGGCCTAAAATAACCCCGTATGTGTTTGTCACTATTGATATTTGCTATATCCGGGAAACGGATTACCCTAACCCTTCGGGTATGAAATACTCCAGTAAGTGTATGTCACTATTATTGTATGCTATATCTCAGATACGGGTTACCCTAACACTTCGGGCATGAAATACTCCACAAAGTGTTTGTCACTATTAAGATGTGCTGTATCTGGGGTAACGGCATGAAATACTCCAGTGAGTGTTTGTCACTTTTAATATATCCTATATCCGGGTTACCCTAACCCTTCGGGCATGAAATACTCCAGTAAGTGTTGTCACTTATAATATATGCAATATCCGGAAAACAGGTTACCCTAACCCCTCGGGCCTGACATACCCCTTTTAGTGTTTGTCACTATTAATATATGCTATATCCGGGATAAGGGTTCCCTAACTCTCGGGCGTGAAATACTCCTTTAAGGGTTTGTCACTATTCATATATGCTATATCCAAGATAAGGGTTACCCTAAACCTTCGTGGATAAAATACCCCCGTGTTTGTCACTATTAATATATTCTATATCCGGGATACGGGTAACCCTAACCCTTCCGGCATGAAATACTCCAGTAAGTGTTTGTCACTTATAATATATGCAATATCCGGAAAACGGGTTACCCTAACCCTTCGGGCATGACATACAACTTTAAGTGTTTGTCACTATTAATAAATGCTCTATCCAGGATAAGGGTTCCCTATCACTCGGGCGTGAAATACTCCAGTAAGTGTTTGTCACTATTCATATATGCTATATCCAGGATACGGGTTACCCTAACCCTTTGGGCATGAAATACTCCAGTAGGTGTTTGTCATTATTAATATATGCTATATCCGGGATACGGGTTACCCTAACCCTTCGGGCTTGAAATACTCCAGTAGGTGTTTGTCACTATTAATATATGCTATATTCAGGATACGGGTTATCCTAACCCTTCGGGCATAAAATACTCCAGTGAGTGTTTGTCCCTATTAATATATGCTATATCTGGGATACGGGTTACCCTAACCTTTCAGGCATGACTTACTCCTATAAATGTTTGTCGCTATTAATATATGCTATATCTAGGATACGGGTTACCCTAACCCTTCATGCATGAAATACTCCAGTGGATATTTGTAACTATTAATATATGCTTTATCCGGGATACGGGTACCCTAACCCGTCGGGCATGAAATACTCCAGTAAGTGATTGTCACTTATAATATATGCAATATCCGGAAAACGGGTTTACCTAACCCTTTGGGCATGACATACAACTTTATGTGTTTGTCACTATTAATATATGCTATATCCGGGATACGGGTTACCCTAACCCTTCAGGTATGACTTAGTCCTATAAGTGCTTGTCACTTTTAAAATATGCTATATCCAGGATACGGGTTACCCTAACTCTTCGGGCTATAAATACTCCAGTGAGTGTTTGTCATTATTAACATATGCTATATCCGGGATACGGGTTACCCTAACCCTTCGGGCATGAAATACTCCAGTAAGTGTTTGTCACTTATAATATATGCTATATCCGGAATACGGGTAACCCTAACCCTTCGGACATGACATGCCCCTGTAAGTGTTTGTCACTATTAATATATGCTCTATCCAGGATAAGGGTCCCCGAACCCTCGGGCGTGAAATACTCCTGTAAGTGTTTGTCATTATTCATATATGCCATATCCAGGATAAGAGTTACCCTAACCCTTAGGGCATTAAATACCCCAGTAAGTGTATGTCACTATTAATGTATGCTATATCCGAGATACGGATAACCCTAACCCTCAGTTCATGAAATACCCCAGTAAGTGTTTGCCACTATTAATATATGCTATATACGGGATACGGGTTACCCTAACCATTCGGGCATGAAATACTCCAGTGAGTGTTTGTCACTATTAACTTATGCTTTATCCGGGATCCGAGTTAACATAACACTTCGGACATGAAATACTCCAGTAAGTGTTTGTCACTTATATATGCTATATCCGGAATACGGGTTACCCTAACCTTTCTGACATGAAATACTCCAGTAATTGTTTGTCACAATTAATATGTGTTATATCCGGGATACATGTTAACCTAATACTTCGGACATGAAATACTCCAGTAAGTGTTTGTCACTAATAATATGGTATATCCTGTATACGAGTTACCCTGACCCTTCGGACATTAAATACTCCAGTAAGTGTTTGTCACTATTAATATGTGCTATATCCGGGATACGGGTTACCCTAACCTTTCGGCATGAAATACTCGAGTTTGTGTTTGCCACTATTAATATTTGCCATGTACGGGATACGGGTGACCCTAACACTTCGAGCATGAAATAATCCAGTAAGTGTTTGAAACCCTTCGGGCATGAAATACTCCAATAAGTGTTTTTCAATAATAATATATGCTATATCCAGGATACGGGTTACCCTAACCCTTCGGGCTAGAAATACTCCAGTGAGTGTTTGTCAAAATTAACATATGCTATCCGGGCTAGGGGTTAGGTTTACCCTTCGGGAATGAAATTTTCCATAAGTGTTTGTCACTATTAATATAAGCTATATCCGGGATACGGGTTACCCTAACCTTTCGGCATGAAATACTCGAGTTAGTGTTTGCCACTATTAATATTTGCCATGTCCGGGATACGGGTGACCCTAACACTTCGAGCATGAAATAATCCGTTAAGTGTTTGAAACCCTTCGGGCATGAAATACTCCAATAAGTGTTTTTCAATAATAATATATGCTATATCCAGGATACGGGTTACCCTAACCCTTTGGGCATGAAATATTCCAGTAATGTTTGTCACTATTAATATATGCTATATCCGGGATACGGGTTACCCTAACCCTTCAGGTATAACTTAATCCTATAAGTGTTTGTCACTATTAAAATATGCTATATCCAGGATACGGGTTATCCTAACCCTTCGGGCTAGAAATACTCCAGTGAGTGTTTGTCACTATTGACATATGCTATATCCGGGATACGGGTTACCCTAACCCTTCGGGCATGAAATGCTCCAGTAAGTGTTTGTTACTTATAATATATGCTATATCCGGAATACGGGTTACCCTAACCCTTCGGACATGACATGCCCCTGTAAGTGTTTGTCACTATTAAAATATGCTGTATCCAGGATACGGGTTACCCTAACCCTTCAGGCATGAAATACTCCAGTGAGTGTTTGTCACTATTAACATATGCTTTATCAGGGATACGGGTTACCCTAACCCTTCGGGCATGACATACTCCTGCAAGTGTTTGTCACTATTCATATATGCTATATCCAGGAAAAGGGTTACCCTAACCCTTCGGGCATAAAATACCCCAGTAAGTGTATGTCACTATTAATGTATGCTTTATCCGGGATACGGGTTACCCTAACACTTCGAGCATGAAATAATCCAGTAAGTGTTTGAAACCCTTCGGGCATGAAATACTCCAATAACTGTTTTTCAATAATAATATATGCTTTATCCGGGATACGAGTTACCCTTACACTTTGTACATGAAATTTTCCATAAGTGTTTGTAACTATTAATTTATGCTATATCCGGGATACGGGTTACCCTAACCCTTTGGGCATGAAATATTCCAGTAATGTTTGTCACTATTAATATATGCTATATCCGGGATACGGGTTACCCTAACCCTGCAGGTATGACTTCAACTTTAAGTGTTTGTCACTATTAAAATATGCTATATCCAGGATACGGGTTACCCTAACCCTTCGGGCATGAAATACTCCAGTGAGTGTTTGTCACTATTAATATATGCTATATCCGGGATACGGGTTACCCTAACACTTCGAGCCTATCCGGGATATGGGTTACCCTTACCATTCTGGCATAATATACCCCAGTAAGTGCTTATCACCACTAAAATATATATGCTATATCTGGAGCACGGGTTACCCTATTTTGCATGGAATACTCCATTAGGTGTTTGTCACTATTCATATATGCTATATCCTGGATAAGGGTTACCCTAACCCTTCGGGCATGAAATACTCCAGTGAGTGTTTGTCACTATTAATATATGCTATATCCGGGATACGGGTTACCCTAACCCTTCGGGTATAAATACTCCAGTAAGTGTATGTCACTATTTTTGTATGCTATATCCTGGAAACAGGTTACCCTAACCCTTCGGGTATGAAATACTCCAGTAAGTGTTTGTCATTATTAATATATGGTATATCTAGGATACGGGTTACCTAACCCTTTGGGCATGAAATACTCCAGTAAGTGTTTGTCACTATTAACATATGCTATATCCGAGATACGGGTTACCTAACCCTTTGGGCATGAAATACTCCAGTAAGTGTTTGTTACTATTAATATATGCTATATCTAGGATACGGGTTACCAAACCCCTGAGGGAATGAAATACTACAGTAAGAGTTTGTCATTATTAACATATGCTATATCTAGGATACGGGTTACCCTAAGTCTTTGGGCATGAAATACTCCAGTAGGTGTTTGTCACTATTAATGTATGCTATATCCAGGATACAGTTTCCCCTAACCCTTTGTGTATGAAAATCCGAAGTAAGTGTGTGTAACTATAAATATATGATATATCTGGGATACGGGGATCCATATCCCTTCTCGCATGAAATACCCTAATAAGTATTTGTTACATTTAATAAAAGCTAATAAGGGATATGGGTTACCCTTACCATTCTGGCATTAAATACTCCAGTAAGTGTTTGTCACTATTAATATATATATGCTATATCTGGAACAAGGGTTACCCTAACCTATTTTGCATGAAATACTGCAGTAGGTCTTTGTCACTATAAAAATATGCTACATCCGGGATACTGGTTACCCTTATCCTTCGAGCATGATATACAACAGTAAGTGTTTGTCACTTTAAAAATATATGCCATACTCGGAATACGGGTTACCCTAACCCTTCGGGCATGACATACCCCTTTAAGTGTTTGTCACTATAAATATATGATATATCCAGGATATGGGTTAGGTTTACCCTCCGGGAATGAAATATTTCAGTAAGTGTTTGTCCCTATTAATATATGCTATATCCGGGATACGGGTTACCCTAACCCTCCTTCAGGCATGACTTACTCCTATAAATGTTTGTCGCTATTAATATATGGTATATCTAGAATACGGGTTACCCTAACCCTTCATGCATGAAATACTCCAGTGGGTGTTTGACACTATTAATATATGCTATATCCGGGATACGGGTTACACTAACCCTTCGGGCATGAAAAACTCCAGTAAGTGTATGTCACTATTATTGTATGCTATATCTCAGATACGGGTTACCCTAACACTTCGGGCATGAAATACTCCACAAAGTGTTTGTCATTATTAATATGTGCTGTATCTGGGGTAACGGCATGAAATACTCCAATGAGTGTTTGTCACTTTTAATATATCCTATATCCGGGATACGGGTTACCCTAACCCTTCGGGCATGAAATACTCCAGTAAGTGTTGTCACTTATAATATATGCAATATCCGGAAAACAGGTTACCCTAACCCTTCTGGCCTGACATACCCCTTTTAGTGTTTGTCACTATCAATATATGCTATATCCGGGATAAGGGTTCCCTAACCCTCGAGCGTGAAATACTCCTTTAAGGGTTTGTCACTATTCATATATGCTATATCCAAGATAAGGGTTACCCTAAACCTTCGTGCATAAAATACCCCCGTGTTTGTCACTATTAATATATGCTATATCCGGGATACGGGTAACCCTAACCCTTCGGGCATGAAATACTCCAGTAAGTGTTTGTCACTTATAATATATGCAATATCCGGAAAACGGGTTACCCTAACCCTTCGGGCATGACATAAAACTTTAAGTGTTTGTCACTATTAATAAATGCTCTATCCAGGATAAGGGTTCTCTATCACTCGGGCGTGAAATACTCCAGGAAGTGTTTGTCACTATTCCTATATGCTATATCCAGGATACGGGTTACCCTAACCCTTTGGGCATGAAATACTCCAGTAGGTGTTTGTCATTATTAATATATGCTATATCCTGGATACGGGTTACCCTAACCCTTCGGGCTTGAAATACTCCAGTAGGTGTTTGCCACTATTAATATATGCTATATTCAGGATACGGGTTATCCTTACCCTTCGGGCATGAAATACTCCAGTGAGTGTTTGTCCCTATTAATATATGCTATATCTGTGATACTGGTTACCCTAACCTTTCAGGCATGACTTACTCCTATAAATGTTTGTCGCTATTAATATATGCTATATCTAGGATACGGGTTACCCTAACCCTTCATGCATGAAATACTCCAGTGGATATTTGTCACTATTAATATATGCTTTATCCGGGATACGGGTACCCTAACCCGTCGGGCATGAAATACTCCAGTAAGTGATTGTCACTTATAATATATGCAATATCCGGAAAACGGGTTACCCTAACCCTTTTGGCATGACATACAACTTTATGTGTTTGTCACTATTAATATATGCTCCATCCGGGATAAGGGTTCCCTGACCCTCGGGCGTGAAATACTCTTTTAAGGGTTTGTCACTATTCATATATGCTATATCCAAGATAAGGGTTACCCTAACCCTTCGGGCATAAAATACCCCCGTGTTTGTCACTATTAATATATTCTATATCCGGGATACGGGTTACCCTAACGCTTCGGGCAAGAAATACTCCAGTAAGTGTTTGTCACTTATAATATATGCAATTTCCGGGAAACGGGTTACCCTAACCCTTCGGGCATGACATACAACTTTAAGTGTTTGTCACTATTAATATATGCTCTATCCAGGATAAGGGTTCCCTATCACTCGGGCGTGAAATACTCCAGTAAGTGTTTGTCACTATTCATATATGCTATATCCAGGATAGGGGTTACCCTAACCCTTTGGGCATGAAATACTCCAGGAGGTGTTTGTCATTATTAATATATGCTATATCCGGGATACGGGTTACCCTAACCCTTCGGGCTTGAAATACTCCAGTAGGTGTTTGTCACTATTAATATATGCTATATTCAGGATACATGTTATCCTAACCCTTCGGGCATGAAATACTCAAGTGAGTGTTTGTCCCTATTAATATATGCTATATCCGGGATACGGGTTACCCTAACCTTTCAGGCATGGCTTACTCCTATAAATGTTTGTCTCTATTAATATATGCTATATCTAGGATACGGGTTACCCTAACCCTTCATGCAAGAAATACTCCAGTGGGTATTTGTCACTATTAATATATGCTTTAATCGGGATACGGGTACCCTAACCCGTCGGGCATGAAATACTCCAGTAAGTGATTGTCACTTATAATATATGCAATATCCGAAAAACGGGTTACCTAACCCTTTGAGCATGACATACAACTTTATGTGTTTGTCACTATTAATATATGCTCTATCCGGGATAACGGTTCCCTAACCCTCGGGCGTGAAATACTCCTTTAAGGGTTTGTCACTATTCATATATGCTATATCCAAGATAAGGGTTACCCTAACCCTTCGGTCATAAAATACCCCCGTGTTTGTCACTATTAATATATGCTATATCCGGGATACGGGTAACCCTAACCCTTCGGGCATGAAATACTCCAGTAAGTGTTTGTCACTTATAATATATGCAATATCCGGAAAACGGGTTACCCTAACCCTTCGGGCATGACATACAACTTTAAGTGTTTGTCACTATTAATATATGCTCTATCCAGGATAAGGGTTCCCTATCACTCGGGCGTGAAATACTCCAGTAAGTGTTTGTCACTATTCATTTATGCTATATCCAGGATACGGGTTACCCTAACCCTTTGGGCATGAAATACTCCAGTAGGTGTTTGACATTATTAATATATGCTATATCCGGGATACGGGTTACCCTAACCCTTCGGTCTTGAAATATTCCAGTAGGTGTTTGTCACTATTAATATATGCTATATTCAGGGTACGGGTTACCCTAACCCTTCGGGCATGAAATACTCCAGTGAGTGTTTGTCCCTATTAATAAATGCTATATCCGGGATACGGGTTACCCTAACCTTTCAGGCATGACTTACTCCTATAAATGTTTGTCGCTATTAATATATGCTTTATCCGGGATACGGGTACCCTAACCCGTCGGGCATGAAATACTCCAGTAAGTGATTGTCACTTATAATATATGCAATATCCGGAAAACAGGTTATCCTAACCCTTTGGGCTTGACATACAACTTTATGTGTTTGTCACTATTAATATATGCTCTATCCGGGGAAAGGGTTACCCTAACCCTTCAGGTATGACTTAGTCCTATAAGTGCTTGTCACTTTTAAAATATGCTATATCCAGGATACGGGTTACCCTAACTCTTCGGGCTATAAATACTCCAGTGAGTGTTTGTCATTATTAACATATGCTATATCCGGGATACGGGTTACCCTAACCCTTCGGGCATGAAATACTCCAGTAAGTGTTTGTCACTTATAATATATGCAATATCCGGAAAACGGGTTACCCTAACCCTTCGGGCATGACATACAACTTTAAGTGTTTGTCACTATTAATATATGCTCTATCCAGGATAAGGGTTCCCTATCACTCGGGCGTGAAATACTCCAGTAAGTGTTTGTCACTATTCATATATGCTATATCCAGGATACGGGTTACCCTAACCCTTTGGGCATGAAAAACTCCAGTAGGTGTTTGTCATTATTAATATATGCTATATCCGGGATACGGGTTACCCTAACCCTTCGGACATGAAATACTCCAGTAAGTGTTTGTCACTTATAATATATGCAATATCCGGAAAACGGGTTACCCTAACCCTTCGGGCATGACATACAACTTTAAGTGTTTGTCACTATTAATATATGCTCTATCCAGGATAAGGGTCCCCTATCACTCGGGCGTGAAATACTCCAGTAAGTGTTCGTCACTATTCCTATATGCTATAACCAGGATACGGGTTACCCTAACCCTTTGGGCAGGAAATACTCCAGTACGTGTTTGTCATTATTAATATATGCTATATCCGGGATACGGGTTACCCTAACCCTTTGGGCATGAAATACTCCAGTATGTGTTTGTCATTATTAATATATGCTATATCCGGGATACGGGTTACCCTAACCCTTCGGGCTTGAAATACTCCATTAGGTGTTTGTCACTATTAATATATGCTATATTCAGGGTACGGGTTACCCTAACCCTTCGGGCATGAAATACTCCAGTGAGTGTTTGTCCCTATTAATAAATGCTATATCCCGGATACGGGTTACCCTAACCTTTCAGGCATGACTTACTCCTATAAATGTTTGTCGCTATTAATATATGGTATATCTAGAATACGGGTTACCCTAACCCTTCATGCATGAAATACTCCAGTGGGTGTTTGACACTATTGATATATGCTATATCCGGGATACGGGTTACACTAACCCTTCGGGCATGAAAAACTCCAGTAAGTGTTTGTCACTTATAATATATGCCATATCCGGAGTACGGGTTACCCTAATCCTTCGGGCATAAAATAACCCCGTATGTGTTTGTCACTATTAAGATGTGCTGTATCTGGGGTAACGGCATGAAATACTCCAGTGAGTGTTTGTCACTTTTAATATATCCTATATCCGGGATACGGGTTACCCTAACCCTTCGGGCATGAAATACTCCAGTAAGTGTTGTCACTTATAATATATGCAATATCCGGAAAACAGGTTACCCTAACCCCTCGGGCCTGACATACCCCTTTTAGTGTTTGTCACTATTAATATATGCTCCATCCGGGATAAGGGTTCCCTAACTCTCGGGCGTGAAATGCTCCTTTAAGGGTTTGTCACTATTCATATATGCTATATCCAAGATAAGGGTTACCCTAAACCTTCGTGCATAAAATACACCCGTGTGTGTCACTATTAATATATGCTATATCCGGGATACGGGTAACCCTAACCCTTCGGGCATGAAATACTCCAGTAAGTGTTTGTCACTTATAATAAATGCAATATCCGGAAAACGGGTTACCCTAACCCTTCGGGCATGACATACAACTTTAAGTGTTTGTCACTATTAATATATGCTCTATCCAGGATAAGGGTTCCCTATCACTCGGGCGTGAAATACTCCAGTAAGTGTTTGTCACTATTCATATATGCTATATTCAGGGTACGGGTTACCCTAACCCTTCGGGCATGAAATACTCCAGTGAGTGTTTGTCCCTATTAATAAATGCTATATCCGGGATACGGGTTACCCTAACCTTTCAGGCATGACTTACTCCTATAAATGTTTGTCGCTATTAATATATGCTTTATCCGGGATACGGGTACCCTAACCCGTCGGGCATGAAATACTCCAGTAAGTGATTGTCACTTATAATATATGCAATATCCGGAAAACGGGTTATCCTAACCCTTTGGGCTTGACATACAACTTTATGTGTTTGTCACTATTAATATATGCTCTATCCGGGGTAAGGGTTCCCTAACCCTTCGGGCATGAAATACTCCAGTAAGTGTTTGTCACTTATAATATATGCAATATCCGGAAAACGGGTTACCCCAACCTTTCAGGCATGACTTACTCCTATAAATGTTTGTCGCTATTAATATATGCTTTATCCGGGATACGGGTACCCTAACCCGTCGGGGATTAAATACTCCAGTAAGTGATCGTCACTTATAATATATGCAATATCCGGAAAACGGGTTATCCTAACCCTTTGGGCTTGACATACAACTTTATGTGTTTGTCACTATTAATATATGCTCTAT
The DNA here is from genome assembly GCA_026874595.1 of Sipunculus nudus. Taxonomy (NCBI): domain Eukaryota; kingdom Metazoa; phylum Annelida; class Sipuncula; order Golfingiida; family Sipunculidae; genus Sipunculus; species Sipunculus nudus. Next base: position 54,988,279 of record CM049312.1, read on the forward strand.
CCGGGGTAAGGGTTCCCTAACCCTTCGGGCATGAAATACTCCAGTAAGTGTTTGTCACTTATAATATATGCAATATCCGGAAAACGGGTTACCCTAACCCTTCGGGCATGACATACAACTTTAAGTGTTTGTCACTATTAATATATGCTCTATCCAGGATAAGGGTTCCCTATCACTCGGGCGTGAAATACTCCAGTAAGTGTTTGTCATTATTAATATATGCTATATCCAGGATACGGGTTACCCTAACCCTTTGGGCATGAAATACTCCAGTAGGTGTTTGTCATTATTAATATATGCTATATCCGGGATACGGGTTACCCTAACCCTTTGGGCATGAAGTACTCCAGTAGGTGTTTGTCATTATTAATATATGCTATATCCAGGATACGGGTTACCCTAACCCTTTGGGCATGAAATACTCCAGTAGGTGTTTGTCATTATTAATATATGCTATATCCGGGATACGGGTTACCCTAACCCTTCGGGCTTGAAATACTCCAGTAGGTGTTTGTCACTATTAATATATGCTTTATTCAGGGTACGGGTTACCCTAACCCTTCGGGCATGAAATACTCCATTGATGACAGAGCAGTAGCATTGATCCAGGGCATTATAAAATGTCTCTCCAGAGAATGTTGAATGTAGCCTTATCTTATGGGCCAAGAATTACCAATAATTTTGGTACTGATTTTGGAACATTATTAAGCACAATTTTGGTATCTGAGCCCATCTTCAATAAATGGATATTAAACTTAGTGCATCACACAGGAGTCATGTTGCAAGTTGTCCATAATGTAACACGTAGTGAACCCATCTGCAATATATTAGCCTTGTATGCATATGATTTTTGGAAAACACAACCTGTACAGAAAGATTTCTTACATCATGAATGTAATGTGTTATCTGTTGTAAATTGTCTCAATTGGATAGAGAATTGGGCATCTGTTGACAATAATAAAAAAAAAATAAAATAAAAATCTGTCATTAAAAAAGTGGAGTAATTAAATAAAACTATCCTAGGATCAGAAGGACACGTCAGAGAAACACTGTATTATAAGGTGTTTGTATAAGCGGCATAATATAACAACCTATTGTTGTGGATATGTGGTTAGTGTGAGGATGTAAATATAGTTTTTTTTTGGGGGGGGGGGGCAAGCCAAGAAGTAGAGCAAATAATTTTTATGGATACTGTGGCAACTGCCAAGGCAAAAACATCTTACTATTTAAAAAAAAGATGAGTTACTGCTATATGTGTTAGTGGAAGTGATGTAAAGAAACTTATGAATATTTTTTACCATTGTATGTGTTAATATAAATGGAGCGGGACATGTACTGTATATATTACAGACATTTATATCATTGGCCCTATGAAGAAGTCAAAAACATGGCAGGGAGATTGCATAAGTCATGATGATAATGAGTATAAAAATTGAATGAGGTCTGTATGTAAAATAAAAGTTTAAAGAAGGGGATGCGAGTTGAGTTTTTTTAGCACAATAAATATTTAGCAATTGATGAACTGCAAAAAATGTTTTTGGGCAATAATATACGCTTTATACGGTTATGGGTTACCCTAACCCTTCAGACAAGAAATAACCAATGTGTTTATCACTGTTAATATATGGTATATTACAGACAGGGTGACCCTTAGTCTTCGACATAAAATACTAGAGATATTGTTAGTAACTATTAATATATGCTGTTCAAGGATACAGGTAACCTTACCTACGGACATGAAATACTCAAGTCAGTGCTCCTCACTGGTGATATATGCTATATCCGGGATATAGGTTACTCAAACCCTTCTGCCATTAAATACTCCAGTAAGTGTTGTTCACTATTAAAATGTGCTGAATCTAGGATATGGGTTACCTGAACCCTTTATGCATGAATACTGGAGTGTTTGTCACTATTAATATATGCTAAATGCAAGATACTAATAATAAATGGTATATCTGGGATACGGTTTACCCTAACCCTTCAAATTTTAAATCACCAATCAGACTATACTCCAGGAAGTATTAATATAAGGTATATCTGGGATACGGGTTACCCTAACCCTTCAGGTGTGAATACTCCAGTAAGTCTTTGTCACTATTAATATATGCTACATTCAGGCTACAGGATACCTTAATATTTTAATATAACATGTAGAGACATAGATGGAACGGACAACAGCAATGCAATGAAGTAAGAGAACTGAACAGCAAATGCATCACACATGAATCAGTGACTTTATATTATAAATATAAACATATAGAATTTCTGCGAGATATAAATTATTATAGAGTAATGCATAAGTACCTGAAATCAGGACATTGGAATGAAATCTGGACAGTTCTAATCCTGAAAGTGTTGGATGTTCATCAGAATTAGAACTAATGCTAATCACCAAATATGAATTAATGGAGAAGTCAGGCCACACCGAACGCTGCCCTGCGCCGCAAAGCGTTGCAAATAAACGGCTGAGCACTTTTGCGGCGCTGCAAAGCGGAGAAAGTTGAACATTTTTCAGCTTTGTTTTGACGGGCGGTAACATATAATTAAGGTTTAATATTAAAGGAAAAATACCGGTGTTTATGGTTGATATAATCCAATACTTGAGTCTCCGACATGTTGCCGCAGCCGGACTTCCTGGGCCCGACTCCCTCTGGGGCGGACACCCCGCTACAACGAACAAATTGTCCAGTCCCGTGAATGTCTTCCCAAGAGGGGTTTCACTGTATATCATTTTATCTCTTTTTTTATTATTTTTGCAGTCAGTAATAGGTTACTTGAAACTCCCAAGTTTCACATCAGACGTGAAATAAATGGTTGAAGCCTGGGGACGAATTCTGTTCACACACGAGATTGACTCACTGCAAAAAAAGCTATAAGAATTATCACAATTAGCAAATACAATGCCAACAGTGAACCGATTGTTAAATTATTAAAAATCCTAAAAATTAACGACATCTTCAGACTAAATATATTGAAATTTGACTATAATTACTGCCATGAATCAGTATCCAAATATTTACAAATATTTAATTTTTCAACAAGGACTATGACACACGAACGAAACGAGAATTAGTCTAAGCCATAAAAAATTAGCTTTTACCAATAACAATCTATAATTTCAGTAATTAAAGTTGTAAATCTTCCGAGTTTGTTGCCAATTTCCTCATTAAAACATATAGTCTCAAATATGAAGAATGTATAATCATTTAACCACCATATTTATGTACATTTTCTCTCTCTCTCTCCATGTTTCATGCACAGGGGGCTGTTGTGTCGGCGCATTAAAATCCTTAACAACAGTCCCTAGACATAATAAAAACAAAAATATTGACAAACATATTGAATATATTTAGTATGGATGCTTTACTTTTATGTATAAAAAAATATTCTCTCTCTCTCTCTCTATCTCTCTCTCTCTCTCACTAATGGATTCAGCGGTCTAAAATTAAAAATTATTAATAATCAGTGGCTTTGGAACACTAAAATAAATATATTTTATATGTTAAACATTGATTTATGTTAAAATAAAAGAAGGAAAACCATTCAAGTGGGCAACTACAACATAGAGACACGACATATTAAACATACATATAACACGCGATAAATTATGTATAAATTGTTCTTCTACCATGACAAAATACGGGACTTTTTATGTCATCTTTTTATAATTTAAATTCGTCAAAATTTCCTCCGATCGAATTTTAGCGGGTTTTTTATTTTGTCTTTCCAAAGAAGTAATTGTTTCGAATAAAAACCAAAATAAACAGTCTACCATTTTTCCATGTACAAACCTAATGTCCGACTTCAACGACCTCACTAAACAAGCCAGGAAGATAGCTGCAGTATGCTTGTCAGTTGCCCTTACTTCATGATCACGAAAGATAGCATTTAAATTATGGATGTAATTATCATACCCAGTTAATGTGCAAGACTGTATGTTTCATTAATAGTTGGTGTATTTATAATTTAAATGGAGAGAGAATGTTTTGTACCTTTTGTATTACAGGTATAATGAAAATTTGATGATAATAATTATCATCGCTATTTTTTCTATTGTTATTATTATAAAAAGTAGTAGTACTAGTAGAAGTAGTTGTTTTTTGTTGTTGTTGTTTTCAGGTTACTTAAGGAAATGTAGTTAAGATAAGCATCTAAATAATCATAATTAATCAATTGGGGGGGGGGGGGTAATCTGAAATTATAGGGGGTAATCTGAAATCGATTTCAGATTACCCCCCCCCCCCCGGTAATCTGAACGGGGGTAATTTGAAATCGGTACATCAATTTAATGGGGTCACGTAAGCCGACTCCTATGCCTCGACCAGCATAGAAGCAAGTAGAATGCTTCAGAAGAACAGGGTCTCTGTTTAAATTTATTGAAAGCTACTTAACTAATTGTAAACAATGCGTAGTTCTAGAGGGCTCAGAGTCAAATAGTTATTATATATATATACATTTTCAGGTGTGCCGCAGGGTTCTATACTGGGACTACTCTTGTTTCTTGTTTATGTTAGCGATATTGAATTGCACATGAAAAATAATATTAAAATGTAAGCTGATGACACCTGTATATATTCTGTTACTGACAACCCGGACGATTCAGCAGATTCTCTCAACAGTGACTTGCAGCGCTTGAGCCAGTGGGCTAAGAAATGGCATGTACAAATGAACCCAACGAAAACTAAAGTTATATGTTTGTCAAGTAAAAATCGTACAATACTCATCCACTGCTGTATTTTGATGACGTCAAACTGAATGAGATGACCAGCGTAAAACACCTCGGGGATATACTAACAAAAGACTTGTCATTGTTCGAACAAAATAATAATTTTTGGTCTTAAAACTTCCATAAAATGCCATTTTAAAATATTATAAATTCAACATGACTATGAAAATACTGGAACGGTTGTACAAAACAATGTTTCTTGCTGTTTTAGAATACGGGTCACAAGTATATAAGAGCTGCACAGCGAAAGAAACTAATCAAGTAGAAAGCATACAGAGAAGAGCCGCACGTATCTGCACCGGCGCTTTAATCACAACTACTCGAACAAAATGTAGGATGAGCTGCATTGGCCTAAACTGTCCTTAAGAAGAGATTTCGAAATATTTCTCACATTTTCAAAAATGCTCAATAAGCTATCGCCAATTTACTAGAGGAAACTAATTCCAGGGGGCGCGACGATTCCAACTCCTATAATCTACGAAATAAAAACAACACATTGTACCACCTATGCTAAAAGAACAATAAAAAATCTTTTTTGCCAAGTTCGTGTAAAATATGGAATAAATTGCCCATTGAAATAAGAAAGATTAATTGTTTTAATTTTTTCGAGCGCGCCCTGAAAATTAATTTATTCAAAACCAAGAAACCAGGAGGCACATGTTTCTATTTTTCCGTCAGAAGAGATAATTATCAATAGATTCGAAGCTTGTCCCATGACTCAGTACGTACTTATTGAAAACCGGGAAAACGGAGAGCCCAATATGTAACTGTATACTGCAGCTGAAGTAAAGCACGCAACACTATTTATTACAATGTTCAAGGTACACCCGAAATCGATCCGACATGTTCATGTTCATTGAAACAGCATTTGACGAAGAAAAATACGATGTAAATTTCTGTATCAGACTTGACCCTACAACTAAAACTGAAAACGAAAAGTGAAAGAGTTCATATTACATATGAGAATTCCCGCATCAGACTTTCAAAGAGATAAGATACGCATAGCCTTAACACGATTTATTATACACAAACAAAACTTTTTTAAGTGATACAATGTATATATACCAGAGTGCCTCACTACTTATATCTTGAACCCGCTTCTAGTGCAGAATATAGTAAACGGTTATCCTGCTATATTGTTTTCACGTCAGTTAATGTTTAGCCATTCTGTAAGATTATTTGTCGCCTATATTATGTTGTATATATTTTAGCACGTGCATATATGTCACCTTATGCTTAAAAGTCACCTTATGCGTATATGTTTATATGTTGTGATCGTCATTGTTAACATGTTATACATGCTTACAGAAGAGCATGTCTATTAGCCAATGGCTACTTTGTAATCCTGTTAATATAAATATGTTCAAACCACGAAGATTTTGTAAGAGAAGGGCGACAAAGGTTTTGTTTTTCAAAATTAAATACTAATACATCATTAGTTATTGAATAAAAAAAATGAACTGCAATGAACTGTAGCATATATTGTTCAAGAATTATGTCTATGATTAGTCAGTAAGAGAACTTGCTATTTCGCAGGTGTCTTAGCCACCGTGCACATTGCGCTTTGCTGTCGCTAGTTAATATGGCCAGTAAACCCTGCTACTGCGCAGGTCAATGCGACTACTAATTCCTTACGCGCCTAGTGCAAAGCTTGTTGCAGGCCTATCCGGTCGACCTATGGTTACAAAGATTGGACTGAAACTATAGCATCAAAAGTTTCGATCGCAATAGATAGCCTCCCTGAGGTTCTCGCTACCGCGCATATCTGATTTGCTACCGCGCAGATTGCGCATTGCAATCGCAGCTAAAAATGGTCGATGCCACTTGCTACCGCGCATATGTACTTGCTACTTTGCGACAGTTAATTGCACCCGCGCATATTGCTTTGAATAGTCGGGTCCGAGCGACCCCTAGCAGCAAATACTTGTAACACGTTTACAATAGCAGAATTTGCGATCGCAAATTCAGTCCTCATGGTAGCAGGCAACAACAACGTCCTACCACGCTGGTCTGTTTGCTACCGCGCACATTGCGCATTGCGATCGCAGCTGAATATGACCCATGGCATTTGCTAACGCGCACATCTGTTCGCTACTTTGCGACAGTTAATTGCTACCGCGCATATTGCTTTGAGTGGTCGTGTCCGAGCGACCTCTGACAGTAAAGACTTGCACTACGCTAATAGTCGCAGAATTTGCGATCGCAAAGACATAGTCCCCATGCATAGGAGCTGAAAGCAACTTGCTACCGCGCAGGTCTGTTTGCTAGCGCGCACATTGCGATCGCAGCTTAATAAGGCCCATGGCCTTTGCTAACGCGCACATCTGTTTGTTACTTTGCGACAGTTAACTGCTACCGCGCATATTGCTTTGAGTGGTCGTGTCCGAGCGACCTCTGACAGTGAAGACTTGCACTACGTTAATAGTAGCAGAATTTTGCGATCGCAAAGACATAGTCCCCATGCATAGGAGCTGAAAGCAACTTGCTACCGCGCAGGTCGTTTGCTACCGCGCACAATGCGCATTGTGATGACAGCCATTTGCTACCGCGCAGTTCTGATTTGCTACCGCGCAGTTTGCGCGTATGAGGCGGTTTGTGTCTGATGGTAGCAAGTCCAGTTGCAGCTCATTGCGCGATGTGGCAAGCAAAGCGCAAGGGTAGCAAATGCTACTGTGCGACTGCTATTTGCTACCGCGCACTTTGCGCTCAATAGCCTTTAAGCGCATAATAGTAGCAAGATGAGTGGATGCTGAGTGCGCGTTGTGCCGGGCTCTGCGCAATGGTAGCAAACTCCCATAGATTAGTCTGAAAAACCGACAGTTCCCCGCATATATGATGAAGCTGACATTGCCAAAGACAGAAATAAGATAATGTGGTCCCGAAAACATGTCCGGTGCTTAAATATAATTATCCTGTTACAAGGAAACCTTTGTATTTTGTCTAGTTGGTTCTTCTGACCTTTTTTTATCCAGCATTGCATACATATATGATAATCTTGGCTCTTATATTGGCTTTCCGATGAGACTCATTCATAGGGTAAGGGAACAATTATTTGATACACAGATATTATTGTCTCTACAGCCAGGCCTAGTTACTTACATGTACCTGTGGCTAGTGTGGTGGCGCGGCCAAATCACAAGACAAGATGGCGATAGACACCTCTAGGTGGCAACACCTAACGGTATTCACAGACAGCTCATCACATCTCCCTTTTACGCTTGTAACACAAGAATGTTTAGGCTCACAAAATTTAGATAGAGAGTAATGGACTGATAAAGAGTTACCAAAACAAGAATATAACTGTTAAGAACGATTAATAGTTGTTACATGCAAATAATTAAATGGATCCTCGCATGAATCTTGTTATACGCATCTGCGGTTGTCGATTTACATACCAATGATTTGTAAATAGTCTTTTGTTCCTGGTGTACTCAAAATATGTTCTTCAAAGAAGTTATAATTATGTGCATCTGAAATAAAGTGTTGTTGTCCAAAGGTCTGGTTGTATCTCAAGTTGTATAATATACAGTTACATGTTAGTATATAAACATTCTACAACAGCAGTCCGCAACAACACAGGTATCAAATACATTTAAACCATTTCTTTTTTGCTTCTTTTCCACATTGAAACTTTAACTGGGTTACAAATAACACAAATTACACATACTCCTTGAACTTTTAGTAGGAATCTTGATTTCCCAACCACTAACTCTGCTAAAGCGTTGTCGTTCACAGAGGGGCTCCCTTGGCAGCTCACTTCCAGGTGGGCCGGTCTCAGATGCATCAGTGGAGGTCCTGCTCACACTGGGCTGTCCTGATTCATCCAGGAAGTCTCTGGTTGGTGGACTCCATCCGCTGACTCTTATTTCTACGATATAGCCTACCTTTATGCTCAACTATATATGATCGTGGCTGTTTAAGCTTCTGTTTAACCACTGCTGGCTCCCATTTTTTATTCTTAAGAATGCGCACAGTCTGTCCAGGATATAATGGTTTCAGCTCTTTTGCTTCTCGATTGTAATATCGTTGCTGTTTCAGTTGATTCTGTTTCAACTTATTTCTTACCCCTTGATACATCAGCTTGGGTTTTAACAGGTCTTTATGGGTTGTAAAGATTGACCTGGTCCTTCTGCTCATCAACAGCTGGGCCGGAGACCCTAATCCTTCCAAGGGTGTACTTCGCCATTCCAAAACTGCTAAGTATGGGTCGGTACCAGCTTTTGAAGACTTTTTCAACAGTTTCTTAAGCGTTTGAACTGCTCGTTCCGCCATACCATTACTTTGCGGGTAGTGAGGTGAAGAGGTTTTATGCTTAAACTCATACAATGTAGCGAAGTTTTAAAGTCAAGACTACAGTACTGTGGTCCATTATCAGTAAAGACAATCTCAGGTATAACATGTCTTGCAAGTTGCTCCTTCATCCATTCAATTACAGTTTGACTTTAAACGTCTTTTAACTTGGTGTACTCTACAAATTAGAGAAATAGTCTATAAGAAACGCATATGTTTCCTCACCAATTTCAAATAGATCAGAAGCAACCTTCTGCCATGGTGTTTCTGGTATATCATGAGACATCAAAGGTTCTTTAGTTTGTTTATTTCTTTACTCCAGACAAATAGAATACCTGCTAACTAAATCTTTAATCTCTGCATTCATTCCTGGCTAAGATAAAATATCTCTTGCTCGACGCTGACACTTTGCAACTCCTAAATGACTACTCCTAAATGATCTTTCTCTTCATCTGTGGTCACTATTTAATTGGTACTATGATTCTGTCCGATTTTAACAATAAACTATAACACACAGTTATTTCTTCCTAAATTGACCAGTAAGGCCTCACTGCTGATTCTACTTGTGATCTTTCTGCAGGCCAGCCTGTTTGCATATACTGTTTTATTTTCCTTAACGTACTCTCATTATCAGTCTCTTGTTGAAAAGCTGTTTTCCTGTTATCCGCTATAGGCCTATTCTCTAGTATGTGGACCATACTATCATCTTGCATTGGCTCTGGTTGTCCAACTGCTGATCGGCTCAGAGTATCAGCAATATGCATATTCTTTCCAGGAACATATTTCACTGTAATGTCATATTTCTGAAGTTTAATCAGCCATCGCTGTATCCTTGGTGGTGCAGATGCTACGGGTTTTCTATGTAGCGCTTCTAGCGGATTATGGTCTGTTTCTACCATAACACCTGATTTTCCATAAATATAATCATGGAACTTAGTACATCCCCAGGTAGTTGCCAGCATCTCTCTCTCAATATTGGCATAATTCTGTTCAGCCGAACTTAATGATCTGGACGGATAAGCTACTGGGCGGTCGTTCTGTAACAAACAAGCTCCTAAGCCTTCCATCGATGCATTCACTGATATGGTGACTGGAACCTCTATGTTAAAATATGCTTGTACTGGAGCCTGGGTCAATGCCGTTTCTCTTAATGGCTGACATCTCTGGAATAAATTAGGAATGAATTTTACAACAAAGTTGACCATTCCTAAGAATCGTTGAAGTGAAGCTTTGTCTTTTGGTGGTGGAATCTGTGTAATCGCTGTAACTCTACTATCAGAGACACACAGTCTTTCTGGAGTCAGTGTATATCCCATATATGATACAGATTCTAATCCTAGTTTACATTTTACACGATTCAATGTTAGATTGTACTCCTGTGATCTCATTAACACCTAACGTAATTGTTCATTATGCTCTTGGATGGTACGACCCCATACCCGGATGTCATCCATAATAACCTCAACTCCTTCAATATATCAAAGATCTGAGTTGCTTTTCGTTGCCAGACCTCTGGAGCAGACTTGATGCCGAAGAGCATTCGCTTAAAACGAAAACGTTCAAACGGTGTATTGAAAGTTAACAATTTGGCACTTTGTTCACTTACTGGAACCTGGTAATATGCTTGTTCTGCATCTAGGACACTAAAATAAACTGCTCCTGTCAATTTGCCAATACCTCATCTAATGATTTCATAGGATAATGTTCTCTCTGAATCGCCTTGTTAAGATCTTTCGGGTCAATACATATCCTTAGCTTGCCGTTTGGCTTCTCAATTAGCACCATTGAATTAACCCATTCACTCGATTCCTTCACTGACTCAATAATACTGTCCTGTTGTAGTTTTCTAAGTGCTGAACATCTATGATTTCTATGACTTGCAAAACCACATCTTCTGCACTTAGATCCTACCCTTGTAGTTTGTTTACTATTCTGGCCAATGGTTATACGGCCCCTGTCATTGGAGTTTCTGCTTCGGGCTCCTCCTTGCGCCTCAGAAGTTTCACTATTACCACTAGCGCCAGGGGTCGAAATATATAGGCCCTGTATCTGCAGTTTACTCATTTCTGCCACTCGGGCGATTTGTAGGGCACGTTCAAGAGTTAAATCTGCTTCTCTGAGAAGCCTCTCTTTAACTTGACCATCTTTAATGCCTAACACGACCTGGTCCCTTATAAGAGATTCCTCGTATGTCTGGAATCCACAAGACCTTGCTATGCGACGAAGGTCCGTGGCAAACTGGTCGACACTTTCATCATGTCTCTTAACACGTGACTTAAATATGTGCCACTCATAGGTTTCGTTCTTTTTAGGTATACAATGGGCTTTAAATTTTACACATACCTTATCAAGTTTATTTTCATCCCCTGGTGTCTCCCAGGTGAATGTGTTGTACAGTTCATGGCCTACCGCGCCGATAACATTCAACAAACACATGACTTTTCGGCGGTCCGGAAGCGATAAGAAAGATTTCGAACTCCTGTCTAAATTTAGTCCAATTTTCACTGACATTACCTGTCAGACGGAGCTCCCGGGGACGTCGGAACGGGCCTGAATTCATCATGAATGAGACAAACTTCTGACACCATGTGGTGGCGCGGCCAAATCATAAGACAAGATGGCGATAGACAACGTTTAATGATGACGTCACAACATTGAACACACACAGATATATTAATGTGCAATGTCGCCTCTGGGGTGCAACATCTAACGGTATTCACAGACAGCTCATCAAAGCTAGGATGAGACTAAGGTGCATCAAGCACTTAGGGCCCTATTATCGCCAAGCTTATGATATGCACGTGACTACGTGCACGCGTCCCAAAACGATTCCGAGTCGAATACTGGTATCTTTCAATATCCACGAACCAGTGAACGATAAAAATATGTGTAAAACACCTCCCTCTTATTGATATACCTTATCTTAATTGCACTGGGTCCTGTAAATACTTGTATATCTGTATCAGATAATTAAAAATGCCTGAGTCGTGTGACAGGTAACAAGTGATAGGATGCACGTATTTAAGTTGTTGACTTCTGTCGCCGCGGAAACGATAGGATACACTTGCACTCTAGAATATACACATTGTAGCCTTGGCAGCTTCATCAAGTGGAGTGGGTCCTATTTGCAGTTCTCCTGATCGCGTCTTTGGGTATTTGAGTATTATTCTCCATTACAGGAGGACGCCAGGAAACGACAACAGAATTTCTTTTCGCATATCGTAGGTTTAAGGTAATACCAACAGCGCTGTCTCTGTGTGTGTCAGTTGCATCAATACTAGCTCTTCTTGGACGCGTTGCTGAAGTTCACTTACATAGAGCCTTATCAGCATTATTGGATTCGTCGGATTTATTTGCGTTATATTACCTGCGTTATAATATGGGTACCATTTTTTATAAGCGAAAGCTGAGCAGTGATTATCAGTATTGAATAGGCGTTACGATTCTGGAAAACTGAGACTATATACAGTCAGGTCTCGTTATAACGAGGTCCGTTACAACGGAAGATTCGAGTTAATAACAAATCTCTAGGAAACGAATGAAAGTTTAAATAGGCTTCAAAATAATGGGAAACTCGAATTCCGGAAACGAACGGACTTATATGAAACAAACTAATCATCGCCCCATTACTTAGAATCATTATAAAGAAGTTATTTCAAGTGGCGGTCAAGTCAATGTTTCCCCAGTCGTTTGATATTTTGTGAGACCCACCCGACAATGACCGGCTAATTAACAATGAACACATTAAAGGGCAGGTTTTCACAACCAGGCCATAGTCTCGTGGTTATGGTCTAATCATTTTATTCCTCCAAGATCGAAGAGATACAAAGGCATTACAACAAAATACAAACACAATAAATTGCAGTGCTGAAACAAAGTTGGTGAGAAGAAGTACATGAAAATAATGCCATTTCATTAACGCCCATCATTTACCATCCTGTTTACAGTTAGGTGAGTGTCCTGAATGATGTTTGCAACTAGAATTCAGATACTGCAGTTCAGTAGGCCATAGTTCACATATTAGTGGCAATACACTTTTAGAAATAGTAATTTTTTTACATTAATAAAAGGTGCTCGGTGTCCTCTATCAGAAGAAATAACTCTTCCTCGCTCAAGCTGTTAAGGTACCAAGATGCAAATATATTAAAATAATTTTTTCTATCAATAACTCCCGTTTTTTTTTCACATACCATCATACCATGGAAGGTGGCATATTTGAGCTCCTTCTGCATCATGACATAAATTGAATACATCAGAATTAGCAAGCGAATTAAAGAATGCAATGACCTTGATCATAAGAGCGAAGGTTGGTCTCTAGCATAATACCACAGTAATGAGGGAATCATGAAATCATTGTGAAAAGAATTATTGACATGGAGATCTGACATCTCAATACACATATTACCTAAGCGCTCAGCTTTCCTAGCCACAATGGCAGAGGTTATAATCTCATTTCATTGTTTTTTTTCCAGGGAAAAAACTTGTTGAAAAATAGAGCATTATGTAATCTATTTAACCATATTTATCAAGGATACGAAGCATATATCCTGTTCTACCGAAAATACTCCTTTGACGTCCAAGGTTACACAATATTTGGTACCTCAATGTTCTAGATGACGTTGTACATGAATTACCAAAGCAAGTCTGCGAAGGAAAAGTAATTATGAATACCAATAAAAGCTGTATGAAGTGTAAACTTAGCATACTTAAGCAAACAACAGTGTTTACGACTTGGCAGTCCTTGTATCAATTTAGCACAGAACCTGTGCATGTGTTCTAAATTTAACATGACGTAATCACTTAGCGAGCACCATAGTTCGCAGCCGTACAAAACCTGTGGTAAAACACACGTCAAGTACAGCTTAACGCTGCTTATAGGAGATTTAATCCAGGGGACGCAATCCGACTCCCAGGAGCGATATAAAGATACCCCTGCTATTCCTACATATGAATTCGCTATAAGGTCCCTGGTGGCAAAACTAAAATTTCGTCTGTGTAAATTTGAATTAAACGCTTGTACCGATTCCGCGAAAACGATCACAGCAGTTTATTCTGCGTTAAAGATAAATCACCATTTACGAGAATATTCATAGCCGATATTAATCATTTCCTGAAGTGCCCTAGGAGACAGGGCTAAAAGCGCGACGTCATCTGCTTGTGTCAGTGAACCAATATAGATGTTCCCAGTTGTTGCCCCGTACCTGCTATTTCGTAACTTAATTAGAAAGTCATTAATAAAACGATCGTATAACTTTGGGGATAAAACATCCCCCTTGCCGTACGGACTATGATGTATTAAACCATCTACTAGTTATACCCTCATAATATACAGCGCTCAACATATCTGTGTAACTATTTAAAAGGACGCTCCACATTTTTCTGACGATACCAAAGTCAAAAAGTTTCACGAATAGTTCACGTATGCCACACTCTGTTGCAAGCCTTACTGCTGTCGAGCAGAGAGGCATAAACCTTGGACTGACGTCCGACTCATTAGGCTACACATTCTTGGAGATGATATGAGGCATTTATTGATCTATCCCATACCTTGCCTAAAGGGACACTGTATATTATACGGAGAGCGTAATCCTTGCGCAGATATAAGACGATCAATACGGTGCCGAACAACCGGCTCAATCAGTTTAAAAATACATGGCAACAAGGTAATTCCCCTAAAGTTATTAGGATCGGAATTACTTTTGTGGGTGATCTTGGGAATAGTTATGATCAGACCATTTTTCATAGCAGTCGGTATAATATCTAAACGCAAGATAAAGTTAAATAAATCAACCGGATGATTCTGAAGCGATATGCCCCTGTGCAAAATGTGCTCATTTACTATACGATCGAACGCAGCAGTCTTCCTGGTTTAGGCCCCTAATAGCCAGAAATAATTCATTAACAGTAACGGGGTCATCAATAAAGGGATTATAATTGAGTGGGGACTTACGTTTGTAATACTCCAATATATATATCCTCAGTGGCAAATTTCATCATAATGTGTATTATTATCATCTGAGTATAGCGAATGGAAGTGATTGGCCAACTCTTCAGAAATTTTGAAGGGGTCTTTCTCGGTTTTCACCTCAAATCGCAAGCCACTGTTAGATTTGTGAGTTTATCTATTCCGTTTTCGTATAGAGTACCTTAATTTGTCCACATCTATTTCAGAACAATTATCAACTTGTTCAAAAAGGGCCCGTTCTTGTTCTTTGCAAATTTTTCTCAGCTGTAATGGAAATAATGTAATGGAAATACACTTGATTTGTATTATTATACTAAGCATTATACTTTAATGTTCTGTGGTGACGACCCCCAAAGCCTGCTTCCTTCAGTTGTATGTATTGCGCATGCGTCGCAGTCGGTCGCCCTCAGTTAGATCCAGTAAATCAGTTTGGTCAACGCTATGACTTTCGTTATCTC
This sequence comes from Sipunculus nudus, assembly GCA_026874595.1. Lineage (NCBI taxonomy): Eukaryota > Metazoa > Annelida > Sipuncula > Golfingiida > Sipunculidae > Sipunculus > Sipunculus nudus. Next base: position 55,003,721 of record CM049312.1, read on the forward strand.
TGTGTGGCATGTTCTTGCCATCAAAATGACATTAAACTGTTTACGAAAATCTCGCTTACACACCTTATAATAAGGATATGAAGGATACGCCTCGACACTTGTTATGCCTTCATTGAGGTGACACGCTCGTGCAAGTTTCATTTTGTCATGAAGAGGCTCTAAATGCGATGTCCATTTAGGTTTAAGATACGGCCTGCGTTTCACTGGGGGAATGGCACTATCGCCAGCTGTGCGTAGTGACGTTATAATGTCTGCATAGTAACGTGACAATTGATCAGGCTCAGCATTCTTTTCTGTTGGAACACAGATCAAATTAAGTGCACCGTCTCATTTATCCCTATAATAGACATCATTACCATTTGCTTTTATTTTTTTCCAGTTCAACACATGACCTACTGTGGGGATAGTATACGCTACTTCTGGTATCATTATCTTTGTTAAGACCGGTAAATTGTCAAATGCATTAAGATGGAAACCATCTAAAATCTCTCAACTTGCATTGTCATAATGATCAATGAGTATCAAAATATTATCTATCATTGATCTATGAGAACCGTCATCATAAAGGTCGAATGTGTAGGCAGGCCCTGTGCGAGTTGATTGCATACAAAGAGATATTAGAACATTACAAGCATAAACTTCTGTATTAAGTCCCCCTTCAACTGTATAAGGAACTACAACTCGGGCCGCTAAGCTCACAATTGAGGTCAATATAAAATCATACCCGTGACCATATTCATGCACAATGCTTCAAAGTTTCTTAACATATTCAGTTTACAATGAGTATGAATAATTAGAAAAGGGCATAAACTCGTTCAATAGGATAAAGGGAAGAGACCCAAGAAGCCGCAGAAATACCCCAAGGATACGATTGTCATTTATTTTATTAATACGACTGATGAATTTACTATAAGTTCACGCCGCGACAGGATGGAAACTCTTTCTTTGCTATGCCGGTGGGACACATATGGGTGTAACGATTTATTAAAAGCGCCATAGTCATCATAGTTAAAATGTTTAGAGTTGAGAGAGCACAAACTATGAGGGAACATCCATTGCTTCGAAATACAACATATGTCAACAGAATACTTGTCAAGAATGTTTGACAAGTACATATGGTACAGTACTAGGCATAATACCCCTTACATAAAAGTTTGAAAAACAGAATGGCTCCTCTTTTTTTGTCATATAATAGGATGTAGAATATGCAGGTTACATAAACATGTAATATAACAGAAATGAATTTATTTCATTTTAACTGCATTAATACCTTATGGTCAGAAGCGGTCACTCATTACACTGCAACAGAAGTCACGTGGCCCCCGTAAACAACCACAATTATGTCCCCGTTTCCTGACCTGAGTATGCGGAATATCATCACATCAATACTTCCTGCAAAAATATATCTGCCCTCTCTCCATTTACAGACTTTATGATTCTGCCAATGTAAAACTCACATTCAGAAGGATCCCACTCATTGTAATTTGTGCGTGGACTAAGCAAAACATTTATCCATTGCTTTCTGTCGTAGGACCCTTGTTTCTCTGCCGATCATCTGCACCTCGTTCTCTGGTTCTACATCCACCTCTCCCGTTTTCGTCATGGTTCGAATAAGCCGTGACAACCCGACTCGGTAGGCAATCGGATAATTGGACTGGTAAGCCTACTCGAGTCGTGATACAAGTAATGTCGTGGAATGTATTGCAATGGTCTTGCATCAGGTTGCATTCATATTGTGGTAAACGTCCCATAATCTCAATATTATGCTAAGAATGATTAAATAACACAACAGTATACATGTGAGCTCACAACCCAAACTGAAACACCGTCTCTATGGACATGGGTCATTTCCTGTATCGCCTGCAAGCTGCCTGCGTCCTGTAACCCATGCGAGCCATGCTTGTGTTCATGCGGTCAATTAATTCAACAAACATGCCGAGGGGTTTACCAATGTGCTGGGTAAAAACGGAACTTTTCTCGCTCATGTTTGGTATTATTAGAAAGTACACAAAAAATGCTAACGATTAGTCTGGTTTATGTTGATTGACAGTATACCAGTAGGCCATGAAGCGTTGTCAGAAATGACAAAAATATTTGCATCTTCATAAGGCCTTATAATGCGATCTTCAGACTTAGATGTCATGACACTCTGACGCCAGTAATCTGGTCGTAATGCCATTAGGGTCGATATGACGCTAGGTTCCATTCGGTTGCATGATCTTCATATGAGTGGGACGGGGCTTCTATTTCCATTGGAGGTTAGCTTGTACGTTTGGGACATTCCTAGCCCATAACTTTCGTGCTCTCTCCTTGCGCTTCGGTTCCCTCCGCTGAGAGAGCCCTAGTACGAGGTGTTTGAAAACTGGAGACATGCCACTGGACAATATAACAATAATCTCCCAGTTAAAAATGTGTCATATATAAGAATACAGACATATTTGTATCATATGGCAACACAACATACCACTTTAAAATCGTCATGTCCATTAAACAGTTGAATCAGGTAGGTCTGGATCTCAAGCGGTAAAAACAAGCATGTCTTGAAGGGATTTCCTTGGGGTTCCCCAACATAAAACGTCATTACCCGTTTTCAACCTCCAGCGCAGAGTCAAGATATGTTGTGTTTATCCTTAGCATGCATGATAAATTTCTGTACGGAGAATGGAATGGATACATACGTCGCATTATAACATGCAGTTAGGACATTCCCAGTGGTGACCACAACAGATTTGTCCGAAAGTGAATTGTCTACAACACATCGCGGCGATGTCACCTGGCGAGACACTGGGATATTACCGCTATTTCTCTGTACGATTTAACTGGACCTCTAACACTGCCCCCCCGTTTTGTGTGTTTTTTTTTACTTGATCATAGACCGGCCCTGCGCCAGGGTGTGTCTGATTGAGCACACCTGTCACCACGGGTTGATCAGAGCTGTACTGTAACAACTGCTCTCTCAAGAACGTGATACTGCCAGTGATAGAGCTCTGGCCTTTAATATTATAAAGTCAATCTCAGCTTTAAAGTGTCGCATTGAATTTTTAATTATTTTGAATGAATCATGTAGCGATTACTGTGTTTTATCCTAGGCAGTTTTGAATTCAGTAAAGTTTTCGTGTGTGATTACTTGATTTCTCTTAAGAGCCGCCATGTCGTTCTGAAAAGTGCCAACTGTGCCCTTACACTTAGCCACTTCTTAGCGTAAACCCTCAATTTCCTGCCATATGGTAGAGGTTATGTTTGACAATAGAAAGTGAATCTTCTTTAATTCCCCTTTAACAGATTCATAACGTGATAAAATATATGAAAATCGTGTGTCACGAGATCTCTGCAGTTCAAATAATAATCATTACAGATAGTGAATCGCTTATCAAAGCGGTGATGTCACTTACATTAAGTGCTAAATGGTCGTACACGAGGGGTGGCTGGGTCGCATGTTGGGTTCAGATTTGGATCAGATTGTTTACTGTTTGAATATCCACTTACCACATCTGTTATAATTTCCGCATAATTTCCGAATATGATGTCAACAGGGATATAACAATCCCCTGCCAACTTTCGGGCGTGAGCTTGGGGGTTGTGTCTTGTGACATTTCTTTTAATAGGACTGCCAACAGGAAAATTTGGTTGACCCTGAACACTATAGAATAGAACATTCCTGACGTTTTCAAGATCGACTCCACCATGATGGATGGCTGATGGACACTGATCGAGGAACTCTTCTTTGGGTAAAATTACTAGTGGGTATAGAGTTTCCTTGATCTATCCTGGCAGGCTAATACCTGCTTCTATATTTTCACTGACGTGAATAGGATGTTTTACAACGCTCAGCGTCTCATCAATAATGTCACTAGTTCTCAATCAGCTGATATCAAGACCTTCCGCAGAGTACAATGTTAAGACTATTTTCCGATACGTAGTTTAACAGGGGATAAATACAGAGTTGCGGCAAGCTGAAACAACTTACATGACTTTTCGGTGATGGCCATTTTGGCCGATTTTCAGTCAGTAAAATCCGAGTGTGCAAGGTCCCGTTGTATAATCCTCAGACAGCGCGCAATTTGAAAATTTGTTTTGATTGATTGGTTGATTTTATTTAGGTAGTCAGATATATGCATTTCAAGTAAAATCATAAAAAATATACAGTATCTTGCCATAACCAAGGAAAACACTAAAATGTTAAAAACACAAAGTTATATCCATTACTCCATATTGGTCCTTGTGATCAAGATTTATACATGAAACAACGGCAAGCAGGAATACCTGATATATAATCTAAATTACAAGTTATAGTATAAGAAGTGGATGTGGAAAATAAATTAAGACTACAAATAATAAATCATTGCTACATTATAAGTAACAGTGTGTGTACAGGACTGATCATATAAAGTATATCTGAATAATACAGAACATCATAGAATACACAAATGACTTGGTCATAACTAGGCAAAAATATTAGAAAAAGGTATCAGAAAAAGTCATTAAAATGATTGTAAAAATGTAGTAAAGTTAAATTACTATAAACCAAAATGGCATATCACACACTATTTTCTAAGTGTGACTAGACAAAGGCACCTAGAGTAATATTCCTAAAATATTATGTAAAAGTGGCCAGAGATTGTAAAGCTATAAAAAATGAACATTATATGGTACACAATTCAAATAAGTGGCAAATGTACATGGCCTATTTAAGACTTTGTCTATTGATAAACTCAATAAAAAGCACTATAATGGTAGTAAATAAACTTAAAAAGTATATGTCATGGTCAAAATTAAGTGAATGTAAAGGTGTCTAGTAGAAGAAAATCCTTTTATATGGCATCTACGTGCATGAAAAAAAATATCTAAAAAATATAATAGTAGCCTGAGTGGCCATTGTGGCCTATCAATATGAGCGATATTAGGCGTTCTAGGAAAGAACACAAATAAGTCGGGGTTTCCGGCTTTCCAAGTAGACTAAAGCACACCAGTTGGTTGAGTGTCCACCTATCAATGGATTTCAAGGTATTTTGGTGATTTTTAACCCTAGGAGCCTAAAACATCACGTCTGCAACCCACGTGATCTTGTTCGATCAAGGACTGATTAACGATCAAATTCTTTAATAGAAGGTACTCTTTCACAATGGGCCATATTTAGTTAATGTTAATTAATTAAATTTGATACCGAAACTGGTGAACATAGCCGCTAGCGCAACCCTGTATCTGTATAAGAAAAACAGTGCTGCTGTCAATACCGAAACCATAAATTGCCGTAGAACGTGGTATGGTGTTTTCCTAAGAATTTTAGTGTGAAAAACTGAATACGGTTCCTTCTTTCATCCTTATGGAAGAATCACGTCAGGTTCCTGTGTGACATTAAAACACGGTGTATGGGATTAATTATATAGGATTGTTAATTGTTCATAAGATACATCTGATTCTTTCTACCTTCACTTCTGTCTCCCCTCTTTCCTCTTTCATTTCAGGTCTATAATGTCTTTGTCTTAAAGTTTTATTTATAATTAATTAATTAATAGTACACCGTGGGATCATATCAGGTGTTACAAATAACACTCTATAATATAAAAGTTATCCCTTTTTGAATATTTTATATTGAATGAATGAATACCTTTTATCTATATGTAGCAGTATGAGATTTCGTCATAGCCTTAAGCTATCATTTTTAAGGGGTTTATTTACGGTCAGAATTCACGGAGTCCCTACGGTTTTCCTTATAAGGAAAAGCTGATCCGGGTCTCGTTGCTCGAAACCAGGTCTCTCTGCGACGATGTAGATTCTTGCGAATTTGGCGGAAGATAAGAAGAGATAACTTCTGGCTTGTGCCTTCATGGGTAGAGGTGTTTGGCCGTCAGCTATGCATCTGTGATCTGCTGTGTCGAGAAGCAGTTAGAGCTTTCTTGGGGATAATTCTGTATCTTGTGGTCACCAGCTTGGCATCTTATTGACGAGTTCAACATGGACTTGTTGTGTCTTCATTTCGGTGTTGATGTTCATTCCTGTTATGTAGTACTGGATTCATAAGCCATTCCAGCCACGGTGTCGGCCACCTTTTCTTTTTTAACCTGCACTGTTAACCTGTATCTTTAACCTTGACCGTAACCTTGTGCTTCTGCCCTTGATGTACATGTTAACAGTGAAATGTATTCATACAGGACTCTAATAAACAAGTATGACACTCAGCACTGCTGTACTTCATTTTTCTGATCTACGAAACACCGTAGCATGACACAGTTTGGTGTCAGAGGTGGGATGTATTGAGCTGCGAATTGATACTTTGTGAATTATGGGTGATAAAAGTTGGCCGTCTTCTATGTAAGATAAAGCGGATTGGTGGTTCAGTCATCTGATGGGGATGTTCTATCTGGTTACGTTATAATTCAGAGGAGATCATTCACTGATATAAAACAAGACTGTTTACGATAGCCAAGTGTTGGTTGTTGATGTGGTTGTATTATCTTCAGAGAATTTTTAATGTCTTCAACTTGCATGTATTGTTTTCATAGAATTTTGAATATGTGAATCTTGCATGTATTTTCATAGAATTTTGAATACGTACATGGCACATTCCTTTTACACAGCTTTTGTGGCTTGTTGAGACTAGAGTAATGAACGATATTTAGTTTCATGTTATAGCTTTATTTAACATTCAGCAGAGTATTATTATGTCACATGTAAAGCAGAGCGATACTCTTGTCATGTATTAATTTAAAATAAGACATTTTTTCAGCTGAGTAATTATGGTATTTTTAAGTCACATGTAAAACAGAGCGAAACCCTTGTCGTGTATTGGTTTAAAACAAAACATTCCAGCTGATTTTTACTTATGACATATATTGGTTTCAAAATAGAACCACTTTTCAGCTGAATAGCATTTTATTGCATATATTTGTTTAAATCAAAGTCACTTGTCAGCTGAGTAGTATAACCTCCCTTGAAATGGTTCAAAACATAAATTGTTGTCAGCTGAGAAGTATTATATCCGGATAAAGCTGAGCAATATTTTTTTATCACGTTTTGTTCGAGGAGATAAGTCCAGCAATATTCCATTCCATGTATCTCTGGGAAAAAAACAGACTATTCAGCCGGGTTAAATTGTATCATGGGGATCAGTTGTGAGTAGATTCTCAGTTAAGCTTTATTGTAGCAACTGTAATTTTGAAAAAAAAAAAAACAGTTGTAGCTTAGCTATATCATGACCATCAGAAGTGTATGACTTTTCAGTCGAACTCAATTATAGTACATGTATAGCACATTTTCTTGTTGAAAAACAAGTGATTCTGCTGAGTGATACTGTATCCAATTCCAGGTGTATTATATTGAAGAGAGTTTAAACTTAGTTGTGTTCTGTCATAACATTAATTGTGAATGTTGTGTAAACAGTAATGTCACATTGCATGTATTTGTTGACAAAAATTTTCAGCTGAGGTTTATTGTATCATAAGCATCAGCGTTGACTGACTCGTCCATGAGTAGTAGGGTCACAGAAGTATTTCCTGCTGTGTATGATTGTACCATATGTATTGGAGTGGAGTTCGATCAATTATTTTTATTCTATGTAAAGATAGTATATACAGCTTTAAGAGTTCTGCTGATCATTATAAGACTTCGTACACATAGTGAGATAGGAGAGGTTGTCAAGTACTTTAGACTGGTTAAATATTGTCAGGTTTGACAGTTCTGTGGAGTGCTGGTACCAGTCGATGGAATCACTGTTTTTTTGGTGTTGTTTATATTTTGAATATTAGGGTAAACCTAAAACTGTCAGGCATTGTGAGATTGATAAATACTCCATTATCTGTCAAAGGGAAACGAAGGACACAACTTTTCATATTATTGTCTTTCATATTTATATTTCTTAATGTGGAACACTGCTGTATTTTATGACCCAAGTGCTTTTGAGTGACTTGTTGTTATCACTTTTGATATTTTGTTGATTGGATGCTGCAATCAGAGATATTCGGTGTGTTTTTCTAGCTGTTTGTCGTGGTTGATCACTGTAGTAACTGATAAGGATTTCCTAACTGATGCATTTTTCAGTTACTGTTCGGTATTCCTGGGTCGTCAGTTTTCCTAGGAATTTTATTGAATTTTGACAGTTGGAATAGTAAGAGTCATGTCAGACGCAAAGATTTTGGAATTAGAGGAACGTCTTAAGGCTATGGAGGCCAATAAAGCGCCACACAGCAGGGTTTTATATACTTAGCGGAAAGTGAGCAAGATTTGAGAAGATTGTGATGAATTAGAGGATTGGATAACTGAGGCTCGTGCTGCAATTCAGGCACAAGGTTTGGACGATGATACTGCGATGAATTTTCTTCTTGCAAATTTTAAAGGCTCGGCAAGGAGAGAAGTCATGTTTGTGTCAGAGGAGAAACGTCAAACGGCGGAACAGATATTCACAATATTGAAAGAAACTTTTGAGAGAAAATATCTGCGTCCCAAATACTTGAAATATTCTACCACCGAGAACAACGCCCAAGAGAAAGCCTGCGAGATTTCTCATATGTGCTAAGGTGCATAATGGAATAGGCCAAAAAGAGACAGAAATTGCGTTGCTAATAAAGATAAGATATATCAGGGATAGATTCGCCGAGCATGTACGAGATACAGATTAGCGGAAGGACTCATTCAACCTAAATATGACAGAAAGGCTATAACCTTTCAGGAGCTACGTGATGAGGCCATTCGGTGAACTGAGGAAGGCATTAACCCACGTATACACAAGAAATGAAATTTGCCTGCAGGTTCTCTCAGGAACAAAAGTCAAGCGGCCCCACAGAGGAGCGACTTGCTTAGATTGTTGAAGAGCAAGCAAGCCTGATTAAGCAGCAACAGGTTCAAGAACAGTTACTAAGTCAACAGCAGGATTTGATGGAGATGTTGGCTAAGAAACCAGAAAAACCTTTTTGTAGTTTTGAGCTTCCATACGTAATCGGGAAACCTAGAACAGCAACTAAAGGTAAACAGGCATATGGCAGAAAACCATCAAAGAGAACCCCCCTGGAGAGCATTCAGTGTTATAGTTGTCACCAATATGGGCATGTTGCTAGGGAATGTCATTTCGTCTCACAGGATTTCCACCAGCAAGTTACAGTTACAATACCCCCAACACTCCGTAACTGTTTTCGGTTCGCTTGTCATATCCGTCAAGTTATACAATGTCGCCACCCTGTTCTGGGTGCCACCAGGTCTAGCGCCAGATCGGCCCTCTGACATTATGGCCAGATCACTGGCTTGCCAGAGTGCCTGGACATCTAACTCTAACCAGGATATCATTATAAGGCCCCATGAGGATGCAAATATTTTCGTCATTTTTGACAACGCCTCATTGCTTACAAGTATCGTGTCACTTCAAATAAACCCACTAGACCTTTTAATAAGTTTCTTATCTCTCCAACGACACCTACCATATGTGTGAAATATTTCGTTATAACCCAATATATTCATATATTGTTCTGCATGTGTGGAAGATTTCTGCCTGCGGTCTGCCTGCTGACTATATGCGGAGATACGGTTATAAAGCGTGGAGTGGACTTGCAGGGCGGTTCTCAATTTGGCTTGTGTCACGAATCAGTAGGGGGTCCTAACTGAGTCGTGTTTGTCACGGCTACACCAGGTCTAATACAAGAATATACCCAGAGCGCGCCTCAGTTCAATGTAAATCGGCTTTCTGGGGTCAACCCTGCTTGTCCACCGCCAGGAGGAAACACCAATATTGGGAAAGAGCTCAATCGGACGGACTTGCAAAACAGATCATGGAAAGACCATAGGAAACAGGCCAGTAGTTACAGTTAAGGTGGCAGGTGTTTCGGTTAAGTATCTTGTTGATTCTGAATAAAAAAATTCTACTGTAACGACTGTTTCTTTGAGGACCATTTAAAACACTCACCAAGTGGAATCGGTTAAGTAGGAACAGTGGATTGGTTGAGCTTAAAGGCGGCAATTGGTTTAGAAGTTCTGTACACGGGGCTGATAGTCACAGATGTGGAAGTCGAAGGTGAAAGTGTCCAAGACGTTGGAATATTGGTCGTCAAGGACACGCCACATACAAAGGAGAAACGCACTGCCTTGCCCGAGGTGCTGGGAACAAATATTATGAACAAGCTCATCAACTTCAAGGTCAATATGAATGCGAATCAGGACAGAGTTGATGTCGAACAGGCTCCAAAGTCTGGTTTTGTTCATATCGTGGGGATCAACGAGATTATGATCCCACCAGAATCTATACTGGAAGTTAAAGGAAGGAGTCTCCTAAGGAATAGAATTTCGTTAGTTGAGCCATTGGAGACATCACTTCCGGGCGCTTTAAAAGTAAGTCCCATCTACATGTGATGACGCCAGAAAAAGGGTATTTTACCCTGCCGTTGAGCAATTTTGGTCAAAGTACTGTGAAAATAAGGCCTGGTACTCGGATTGGACGGTTGGAAGAACAAATACATGTAAAGGAGTTTCCTCAAGGTAAAGTAGAGTTGCAAGCCAATGAAATTTTGATATCACATTTTTGTGAATCTGAAAATAGAGAAAATCTGCCGGAGGGAATTAAACTTCCACAGGTCTAGAAAAGGTAAAAATTTCGGAAATTTAAGGAAGTTATAACAGAATACAGAGGTGTATTTGTGGAGGATACATAGACACTAGAGTGGACCACAGTTGTGCTACATCGTATTAAGACTACGGATGAGATACCTATAGTTCAAACACACGGAAGGATACCCCCTCATTTATGGGAGGAAGTCAAAGAACACTTGAGAGCTGGGTCTGAAAGGCATCATTAGATGCTCTCACTATGCATCACAAATTGTACTGGTACATTAGAATAACGGACGAATGATATCTGTGTGGATTACAGGTTACTAAACCGAAAGATTCCTAGAGATACCACACCTCTCCCAAGAAATAACGAATCCCTTTGAGGTACTAGCAAACTCACGACTTTTCAAAACCTTAGACCCCGCAGCTGCTTACAACCAAAAAGAGGTGCTAGAGGAGGACCGCCACAAAACGGCATTTACAACGCCTTTTTGGTTGCTGGAGTACAACAGAATGCCCATTTGGTTTGTCAAACTCTCCCGCCACCAATATGAGGCAAATTAATACGGTTTTCAGGGACGATATTCTCCATACGATTCTCATCTTTTTGGATGACATAATCATTTTCATTCGTACAGAGGAAGAACACATTGTTCGCTTGAGAAATGTTTTTGCCAAATTTGAGAAGCATGGGCTGAATTTTCAAACAGACAAGTGTACCTTTTAAGGAAAAATGTCGTTTCCAAGGAAGGGGTCAGTAGAGATCCTGAAAGATAAGACCAGTCAGATTGGGTCAGGCCAAAAACGCTTCAGGAGATTCGCCGCTTTTTAGGATTTGTGATGTACTACGCCCGCTTTGTGAACAACTTTGCTCACAAGGCTGTCCCCTTGCATAAGCTAGTTGCAGCAGCAGTAGACAGTAGTAAGTCTCGCCGTCAGAACCGGAGGATAAACATAGAAGAATTATAGGAAAGAAACATAAGCGATCCTTTAAAGACATAAAAGAGAGTTTTACCACTGGCGTATTATTGGCTTACCCGGATTTTACGAAATGGTTCATACTAGAAGTGGATGTATGACATCAGGGTTTAGAAGCCATACTAAGCCAGGAGCAGCATGATGGGCGCAAAATAGTTGCAAACGCTAGCCGTGGACTCAGGAAGGCGGAACTCAACATTGAAAACCATAGCACTAGGAAATTGGAGCTGTTGGCACTCCAATGGGGCATTGAGAAATTCGCTGATTATTTGCAAGGAGCTCACTTCGAGGTCTGGACTGGCAACAATCCGTAGGCCTTCCTCCAGCAGAAGAGTAGGCGTACCGCTGTAGAGCAGAGGTTGGTGTCAGCGCTACCTGCTTTTGAATTTACTATAAGGTGTAGAGCAGGAAAACCAAACCGACATATTGATGAACTGCCACATCAGGAGGAGAGACCGTTAGATGTCCAAGTAGACACGGGATCAGAGACTTGTGCATTTCTCTGCCAGACAACAGCTCTCTCGCCCGAAATTTTAAGCCCGGGTATATAACAAATGGAGGGAGCAGGGGTAATGGATGAAGCTACTCCATGGCAAAACTAAGTGAGTCAACTCCAGGACAATGACCCGGAGATTGGTCTAGTAAAGAGAATGTGGATTAAGAAACAGAAGATATTCTCTAACCAGAGAAAGAAGCTTACCAGGCATCAGCAAGCTTTATTTAAGCAGTAGGACAGGTTAGAGGAGGGATATGGAATCCTTTACAGAAGAGTGAGAGATCCTGGTGCGGGCGAACACAGGCAGATAATATTGCCAGATATCCTGAAGGAAGAAGTCATGAAGGGTCTCCATGACCTACATGGCCATCAGGGCCGTGGCCGTACAGAAATCTTAATTAGATCCAGATACTACTGGCCAGGTTTACACAATGATGTGGTACAGCACTTGCAGAGGTGCAACAGATGTGCCATTTCTGAGCAACAGAGGGTTAGAACACCTGTGGGGAAGTTGCTAGCCAGCCAGCCATTAAAAGTTGTCGCCATCGATTACACGCAGATCAAGAATTTATGTGAAGGCAAGGAGAACATTTGGTCTTGACTTTCGTGTTCACAAAGTGTACAGTGACAATGATCACTAGTGATTAGAAAGCCTCAACTGTAGCAAAAGTACTCGTTGGGGAGTCGTTTAGGAGATTCGGTCCAACCTTAAGAATTCACTCGAGTGATCTCGAGGCCAAAAGTGTGCAAGCGATATGCAAGTATTACGGGGTTAAAAGGTCACATTCCACACCCTACCATCCTCATGTAAACGCCCAGGCTAAGCGTTTCAACCGATATCTGCATGACTTTCTGAGGAAACTTCCACCAGATAAAAAGAAGCATCGGCAAGAATACTTAGGACGCGTTACATTTGCATATAACACGACCCACCATGCGAGCATGGGGTACACGCCGTATTTTCTGCTCTATGGAAGAGAGGCACACCTGCCCATAGATATAAAGCTAGGGATCAGTACTCCCGAAATACCAGAGGACATGCATAATTGGGTCGTAAACCACATGGACAAAATGAAGGTGGCCTATAAGCATGTGCAACAAAGACTGCAAGTGGCAGCGGCTACGCGCAAGGATATATATGATCAAAAGGCTAGACCAGCCCCACTTGAAGTAGGAACTCTAGTACCGTGACGTCGTTATGGCAGCCAAGGTCATCCAAACTCATACCAGTGAGTTGTATTCACCCAGGATTCTAATAAACAAGTATGACACTCAGCACTGATGTACTTCATCTTCATGTACTACGGGAAGATAAATGATAATTAATTGTTAGTGTTTCTGACACTTAAAAATAGTAATAATGATTATATTATTATCAATATCATCACCATCATTATATTATTAATAATAATAATAATAATATTACCAATTATAGTAATAATGATAATGATAATAATAATAATAATAATAATAATAATAATAATAATAAAATGGCAATACTAACAACAGCAAGACAGCGAAATGTATGCAATCAACAGATACACTGCATTATAATATTAGAAAATACATGAGTCTGTGCTTAATTAATTCACAATCAACACAGCCAGTTAAACTTTGTTTATTTCATAAACGGAAAGATGACAATTTCTCAACAGTCCCTGTGTTGTAACAATCTGAATGATTGTTTTGTATATAACGATGCAGAAGGAGAGAGAGAGAGAGAGAGAGAGAGAGAGAGAGAGAGAGAGAGAGAGAGAGGTTGGTGGGGGGATGGTGGCTTTCAATTCCTACAAAATGAAGATTACATAAGAAAAAAATATGCAAGATTACCGATTTTAGAACAATCATTGGTTAAAGTGTCTATGACACTTAAAATATAGTAATAATGATAATATTATTATCAATACCATCACAATCATTATATTATTAATAATAATAATATTACCAATTACAATAATAATATTAATAATTATTATTATAATAATAGTAATAACAATTATAAAATGGCAATACTAACAACAGCAAGACAGCGAAATGTATGCAATCAACAGGTAAATTGCATAATAATATTAGAAAATACATGAGTCTGTGCTTTATTAATTCACAATCAACACAGCCAGTTAAACTTTGTTTATTTCAGAAATGCAAAGATGACAATTACACAACAGTCCCTGTGTTGTAACAAATATATAATATGCCCAACACAGTAAAATCTGAAAATATTCGTTTTCATTTACAATTGTATCATCATGATCTGCACCAAACAAAAAATAATTATCAAATGTTTCTGTCATATATCAGCCCTGGGTTTCTGCCGTTGTGGTCTGTCGGTCATGACGACTTCCGGCGGCCGTGTATGTTCAGTTAATGTCTGTAATTCAACCGTGTGTCTGACTCTTTCTTTGCAACCATCCTGCCCCATCCGGAGATAACAACTGGTGTCAATGATGGGATCGTTTGGTGTACGAATTGTTATCGACGATGGGGAGGATTGGGAGGATTTCTGTGATCGTCTTGGATCAAACAATATTACGGATGGAAACCAGATATCTTCATCACGGCATGTTGCGCTCGGAAAAACTGATTTAGGATTTATTGAAACCGGAAACCCGAGGGGAAAGTCATATGCGCAACTTGTGGACCTAGTCAAGAGGCATAAGAATCCAGATCCAGGTGTCATCGTAAGAAGATTTAAATTTAACAGCTGTATAAGGAGTCAGCATGAAAGCATATCAAGCTTTGTTGCTAGTTTAAGGAACCTGGCGGTTCATTGCCGATACGGAACCGTACTCGATGACATTTTAAGAGACAGGTTTGTTATAGGGACAAATCATGACAATATACAGAAAGCACTGTTATCTAAACCTGAGTTGACATTTAAAGTGCCAGTGGAAACTGCACATGCCGCAATTACCGCGGAGGGAAACGTCGAACAAATGAGGCCTAGTTTGTCTCTGGCCGAGCTGTCGGGTGTACACAAGGCCGTTGATGGCGCGATGGACTTGTTACCAGAAACCATAGACCAAAAATGGATAAACATGACAATAAACATGATAATAAACATGATAATAAACATGATAATAAACATGAGAGACAGACGTTTCGTGGGGCATGTTACTGATGTGGTGGCTCAAACAAAGCCCATGAGTGTCGTCACAAAGAAACAAAATGCCATGCATGTGGTAAAATTTGCCACTGGAAACGTGTTTGCAGAAAATCAGATCATGCAAATGTTGTTTATACTGATAGTGCTAGTAATATGGCCTCCAGTGAAGATTTGTGACTCCAGTGACTTTATTGATAGAGATGAACTCAGGCTTATGGTATGTTTACAGTGCATGATGGTAAAGGTGATCATCCATACACAGCAATAGTGAAACTTAATGGTGAGAAAACTAAAATGGAAATTAACACTGGGGCTAGTCGCACTATGTTGTCAGAGAAATCATTTAAGACTTTGTGGCATGACCATAAACTAAGACCAGAACTGAAGCAGAAAGAAATTCAGTTGAGAACCTTTACTAAAGAACCCTTCCCTGTTCCGGGATGTGAGACACTGACAGTTGAACATAACCCACCCGACAATGACCGGCTAATTAACAATGAACACATTAAAGGGCAGGTTTTCACAACCAGGCCATAGTCTCGTGGTTATGGTCTAATCATTTTATTCCTCCAAGATCGAAGAGATACAAAGGCATTACAACAAAATACAAACACAATAAATTGCAGTGCTGAAACAAAGTTGGTGAGAAGAAGTACATGAAAATAATGCCATTTCATTAACGCCCATCATTTACCATCCTGTTTACAGTTAGGTGAGTGTCCTGAATGATGTTTGCAACTAGAATTCAGATACTGCAGTTCAGTAGGCCATAGTTCACATATTAGTGGCAATACACTTTTAGAAATAGTAATTTTTTTACATTAATAAAAGGTGCTCGGTGTCCTCTATCAGAAGAAATAACTCTTCCTCGCTCAAGCTGTTAAGGTACCAAGATGCCAATATATTAAAATAATTTTTTCTATCAATAACTCCCGTTTTTTTTCACATACCATCATACCATGGAAGGTGGCATATTTGAGCTCCTTCTGCATCATGACATAAATTGAATACATCAGAATTAGCAAGCGAATTAAAGAATGCAATGACCTTGATCATAAGAGCGAAGGTTGGTCTCTAGCATAATACCACAGTAATGAGGGAATCATGAAATCATTGTGAAAAGAATTATTGACATGGAGATCTGACATCTCAATACACATATTACCTAAGCGCTCAGCTTTCCTAGCCACAATGGCAGAGGTTATAATCTCATTTCATTGTTTTTTTTCCAGGGAAAAAACTTGTTGAAAAATAGAGCATTATGTAATCTATTTAACCATATTTATCAAGGATACGAAGCATATATCCTGTTCTACCGAAAATACTCCTTTGACGTCCAAGGTTACACAATATTTGGTACCTCAATGTTCTAGATGACGTTGTACATGAATTACCAAAGCAAGTCTGCGAAGGAAAAGTAATTTTGACTACCAATAAAAGCTGTATGAAGTGTAAACTTAGCATACTTAAGCAAACAACAGTGTTTACGACTTGGCAGTCCTTGTATCAATTTAGCACAGAACCTGTGCATGTGTTCTAAATTTAACATGACGTAATCACTTAGCGAGCACCATAGTTCGCAGCCGTACAAAACCTGTGGTAAAACACACGTCAAGTACAGCTTAACGCTGCTTATAGGAGATTTAATCCAGGGGACGCAATCCGACTCCCAGGAGCGATATAAAGATACCCCTGCTATTCCTACATATGAATTCGCTATAAGGTCCCTGGTGGCAAAACTAAAATTTCGTCTGTGTAAATTTGAATTAAACGCTTGTACCGATTCCGAGAAAACGATCACAGCAGTCTATTCTGCGTTAAAGATAAATCACCATTTACGAGAATATTCATAGCCGATATTAATCATTTCCTGAAGTGCCCTAGGAGACAGGGCTAAAAGCGCGACGTCATCTGCTTGTGTCAGTGAACCAATATAGATGTTCCCAGTTGTTGCCCCGTACCTGCTATTTCGTAACTTAATTAGAAAGTCATTAATAAAACGATTGTATAACTTTGGGGATAAAACATCCCCCTTGCCGTACGGACTATGATGTATTAAACCATCTACTAGTTATACCCTCATAATATACAGCGCTCAACATATCTGTGTAACTATTTAAAAGGACGCTCCACATTTTTCTGACGATACCAAAGTCAAAAAGTTTCACGAATAGTTCACGTATGCCACACTCTGTTGCAAGCCTTACTGCTGTCGAGCAGAGAGGCATAAACCTTGGACTGACGTTCGACTCATTAGGCTACACATTCTTGGAGATGATATGAGGCATTTATTGATCTATCCCATACCTTGCCTAAAGGGACACTGTATATTATCCGGAGAGCGTAATCCTTGCGCAGATATAAGACGATCAATACGGTGCCGAACAACCGGCTCAATCAGTTTAAAAATACATGGCAACAAGGTAATTCCCCTAAAGTTATTAGGATCGGAATTACTTTTGTGGGTGATCTTGGGAATAGTTATGATCAGACCATTTTTCATAGCAGTCGGTATAATATCTAAACGCAAGATAAAGTTAAATAAATCAACCGGATGATTCTGAAGCGATATGCCCCTGTGCAAAATGTGCTCATTTACTATACGATCGAACTAATAGCCAGAAATAATTCATTAACAGTAACGGGGTCATCAATAAAGGGATTATAATTGAGTGGGGACTTACGTTTGTAATACTCCAATATATATATCCTCAGTGGCAAATTTCATCATAATGTGTATTATTATCATCTGAGTATAGCGAATGGAAGTGATTGGCCAACCCTTCAGAAATTTTGAAGGGGTCTTTCTCGGTTTTCACCTCAAATCGCAAGCCACTGTTAGATTTGTGAGTTTATCTATTCCGTTTTCGTATAGAGTACCTTAATTTGTCCACATCTATTTCAGAACAATTATCAACTTGTTCAAAAAGGGCCCGTTCTTGTTCTTTGCAAATTTTTCTCAGCTGTAATGGAAATAATGTAATGGAAATACACTTGATTTGTATTATTATACTAAGCATTATACTTTAATGTTCTGTGGTGACGACCCCCAAAGCCTGCTTCCTTCAGTTGTATGTATTGCGCATGCGTCGCAGTCGGTCGCCCTCAGTTAGATCCAGTAAATCAGTTTGGTCAACGCTATGACTTTCGTTATCTCTGTGTGGCATGTTCTTGCCATCAAAATGACATTAAACTGTTTACGAAAATCTCGCTTACACACCTTATAATAAGGATATGAAGGATACGCCTCGACACTTGTTATGCCTTCATTGAGGTGACACGCTCGTGCAAGTTTCATTTTGTCATGAAGAGGCTCTAAATGCGATGTCCATTTAGGTTTAAGATACGGCCTGCGTTTCACTGGGGGAATGGCACTATCGCCAGCTGTGCGTAGTGACGTTATAATGTCTGCATAGTAACGTGACAATTGATCAGGCTCAGCATTCTTTTCTGTTGGAACACAGATCAAATTAAGTGCACCGTCTCATTTATCCCTATAATAGACATCATTACCATTTGCTTTTATTTTTTTCCAGTTCAACACATGACCTACTGTGGGGATAGTATACGCTACTTCTGGTATCATTATCTTTGTTAAGACCGGTAAATTGTCAAATGCATTAAGATGGAAACCATCTAAAATCTCTCAACTTGCATTGTCATAATGATCAATGAGTATCAAAATATTATCTATCATTGATCTATGAGAACCGTCATCATAAAGGTCGAATGTGTAGGCAGGCCCTGTGCGAGTTGATTGCATACAAAGAGATATTAGAACATTACAAGCATAAACTTCTGTATTAAGTCCCCCTTCAACTGTATAAAGAACTACAACTCGGGCCGCTAAGCTCACAATTGAGGTCAATATAAAATCATACCCGTGACCATATTCATGCACAATGCTTCAAAGTTTCTTAACATATTCAGTTTACAATGAGTATGAATAATTAGAAAAGGGCATAAACTCGTTCAATAGGATAAAGGGAAGAGACCCAAGAAGCCGCAGAAATACCCCAAGGATACGATTGTCATTTATTTTATTAATACGACTGATGAATTTACTATAAGTTCACGCCGCGACAGGATGGAAACTCTTTCTTTGCTATGCCGGTGGGACACATATGGGTGTAACGATTTATTAAAAGCGCCATAGTCATCATAGTTGAAATGTTTAGAGTTGAGAGAGCACAAACTATGAGGGAACATCCATTGCTTCGAAATACAACATATATCAACAGAATACTTGTCAAGAATGTTTGACAGGTACATATGGTACAGTACTAGGCATAATACCCCTTACATAAAAGTTTGAAAAACAGAATGGCTCCTCTTTTTTTGTCATATAATAGGATGTAGAATATGCAGGTTACATAAACATGTAATATAACAGAAATGAATTTATTTCATTTTAACTGCATTAATACCTTATGGTCAGAAGCGGTCACTCATTACACTGCAACAGAAGTCACGTGGCCCCCGTAAACAACCACAATTATGTCCCCGTTTCCTGACCTGAGTATGCGGAATATCATCACATCAATACTTCCTGCAAAAATATATCTGCCCTCTCTCCATTTACAGACTTTATGATTCTGCCAATGTAAAACTCACATTCAGAAGGATCCCACTCATTGTAATTTGTGCGTGGACTAAGCAAAACATTTATCCATTGCTTTCTGTCGTAGGACCCTTGTTTCTCTGCCGATCATCTGCACCTCGTTCTCTGGTTCTACATCCACCTCTCCCGTTTTCGTCATGGTTCGAATAAGCCGTGACAACCCGACTCGGTAGGCAATCGGATAATTGGACTGGTAAGCCTACTCGAGTCGTGATACAAGTAATGTCGTGGAATGTATTGCAATGGTCTTGCATCAGGTTGCATTCATATTGTGGTAAACGTCCCATAATCTCAATATTATGCTAAGAATGATTAAATAACACAACAGTATACATGTGAGCTCACAACCCAAACTGAAACACCGTCTCTATGGACATGGGTCATTTCCTGTATCGCCTGCAAGCTGCCTGCGTCCTGTAACCCATGCGAGCCATGCTTGTGTTCATGCGGTCAATTAATTCAACAAACATGCCGAGGGGTTTACCAATGTGCTGGGTAAAAACGGAACTTTTCTCGCTCATGTTTGGTATTATTAGAAAGTACACAAAAAATGCTAACGATTAGTCTGGTTTATGTTGATTGACAGTATACCAGTAGGCCATGAAGCGTTGTCAGAAATGACAAAAATATTTGCATCTTCATAAGGCCTTATAATGCGATCTTCAGACTTAGATGTCATGACACTCTGACGCCAGTAATCTGGTCGTAATGCCATTAGGGTCGATATGACGCTAGGTTCCATTCGGTTGCATGATCTTCATATGAGTGGGACGGGGCTTCTATTTCCATTGGAGGTTAGCTTGTACGTTTGGGACATTCCTAGCCCATAACTTTCGTGCTCTCTCCTTGCGCTTCGGTTCCCTCCGCTGAGAGAGCCCTAGTACGAGGTGTTTGAAAACTGGAGACATGCCACTGGACAATATAACAATAATCTCCCAGTTAAAAATGTGTCATATATAAGAATACAGACATATTTGTATCATATGGCAACACAACATACCACTTTAAAATCGTCATGTCCATTAAACAGTTGAATCAGGTAGGTCTGGATCTCAAGCGGTAAAAACAAGCATGTCTTGAAGGGATTTCCTTGGGGTTCCCCAACATAAAACGTCATTACCCGTTTTCAACCTCCAGCGCAGAGTCAAGATATGTTGTGTTTATCCTTAGCATGCATGATAAATTTCTGTACGGAGAATGGAATGGATACATACGTCGCATTATAACATGCAGTTAGGACATTCCCAGTGGTGACCACAACAGATTTGTCCGAAAGTGAATTGTCTACAACACATCGCGGCGATGTCACCTGGCGAGACACTGGGATATTACCGCTATTTCTCTGTACGATTTAACTGGACCTCTAACACTGCCCCCCCGTTTTGTGTGTTTTTTTTTACTTGATCATAGACCGGCCCTGCGCCAGGGTGTGTCTGATTGAGCACACCTGTCACCACGGGTTGATCAGAGCTGTACTGTAACAACTGCTCTCTCAAGAACGTGATACTGCCAGTGATAGAGCTCTGGCCTTTAATATTATAAAGTCAATCTCAGCTTTAAAGTGTCGCATTGAATTTTTAATTATTTTGAATGAATCATGTAGCGATTACTGTGTTTTATCCTAGGCAGTTTTGAATTCAGTAAAGTTTTCGTGTGTGATTACTTGATTTCTCTTAAGAGCCGCCATGTCGTTCTGAAAAGTGCCAACTGTGCCCTTACACTTAGCCACTTCTTAGCGTAAACCCTCAATTTCCTGCCATATGGTAGAGGTTATGTTTGACAATAGAAAGTGAATCTTCTTTAATTCCCCTTTAACAGATTCATAACGTGATAAAATATATGAAAATCGTGTGTCACGAGATCTCTGCAGTTCAAATAATAATCATTACAGATAGTGGATCGCTTATCAAAGCGGTGATGTCACTTACATTAAGTGCTAAATGGTCGTACACGAGGGGTGGCTGGGTCGCATGTTGGGTTCAGATTTGGATCAGATTGTTTACTGTTTGAATATCCACTTACCACATCTGTTATAATTTCCGCATAATTTCCGAATATGATGTCAACAGGGATATAACAATCCCCTGCCAACTTTCGGGCGTGAGCTTGGGGGTTGTGTCTTGTGACATTTCTTTTAATAGGACTGCCAACAGGAAAATTTGGTTGACCCTGAACACTATAGAATAGAACATTCCTGACGTTTTCAAGATCGACTCCACCATGATGGATGGCTGATGGACACTGATCGAGGAACTCTTCTTTGGGTAAAATTACTAGTGGGTATAGAGTTTCCTTGATCTATCCTGGCAGGCTAATACCTGCTTCTATATTTTCACTGACGTGAATAGGATGTTTTACAACGCTCAGCGTCTCATCAATAATGTCACTAGTTCTCAATCAGCTGATATCAAGACCTTCCGCAGAGTACAATGTTAAGACTATTTTCCGATACGTAGTTTAACAGGGGATAAATACAGAGTTGCGGCAAGCTGAAACAACTTACATGACTTTTCGGTGATGGCCATTTTGGCCGATTTTCAGTCAGTAAAATCCGAGTGTGCAAGGTCCCGTTGTATAATCCTCAGACAGCGCGCAATTTGAAAATTTGTTTTGATTGATTGGTTGATTTTATTTAGGTAGTCAGATATATGCATTTCAAGTAAAATCATAAAAAATATACAGTATCTTGCCATAACCAAGGAAAACACTAAAATGTTAAAAACACAAAGTTATACCCATTACTCCATAGTGGTCCTTGTGATCAAGATTTATACATGAAACAACGGCAAGCAGGAATACCTGATATATAATCTAAATTACAAGTTATAGTATAAGAAGTGGATGTGAAAAATAAATTAAGACTACAAATAATAAATCATTGCTACATTATAAGTAACAGTGTGTGTACAGGACTGATCATATAAAGTATATCTGAATAATACAGAACATCATAGAATACACAAATGACTTGGTCATAACTAGGCAAAAATATTAGAAAAAGGTATCAGAAAAAGTCATTAAAATGATTGTAAAAATGTAGTAAAGTTAAATTACTATAAACCAAAATGGCATATCACACACTATTTTCTAAGTGTGACTAGACAAAGGCACCTAGAGTAATATTCCTAAAATATTATGTAAAAGTGGCCAGAGATTGTAAAGCTATAAAAAATGAACATTATATGGTACACAATTCAAATAAGTGGCAAATGTACATGGCCTATTTAAGACTTTGTCTATTGATAAACTCAATAAAAAGCACTATAATGGTAGTAAATAAACTTAAAAAGTATATGTCATGGTCAAAATTAAGTGAATGTAAAGGTGTCTAGTAGAAGAAAATCCTTTTATATGGCATCTACGTGCATGAAAAAAAATATCTAAAAAATATAATAGTAGCCTGAGTGGCCATTGTGGCCTATCAATATGAGCGATATTAGGCGTTCTAGGAAAGAACACAAATAAGTCGGGGTTTCCGGCTTTCCAAGTAGACTAAAGCACACCAGTTGGTTGAGTGTCCACCTATCAATGGATTTCAAGGTATTTTGGTGATTTTTAACCCTAGGAGCCTAAAACATCACGTCTGCAACCCACGTGATCTTGTTCGATCAAGGACTGATTAACGATCAAATTCTTTAATAGAAGGTACTCTTTCACAATGGGCCATATTTAGTTAATGTTAATTAATTAAATTTGATACCGAAACTGGTGAACATAGCCGCTAGCGCAACCCTGTATCTGTATAAGAAAAACAGTGCTGCTGTCAATACCGAAACCATAAATTGCCGTAGAACGTGGTATGGTGTTTTCCTAAGAATTTTAGTGTGAAAAACTGAATACGGTTCCTTCTTTCATCCTTATGGAAGAATCACGTCAGGTTCCTGTGTGACATTAAAACACGGTGTATGGGATTAATTATATAGGATTGTTAATTGTTCATAAGATACATCTGATTCTTTCTACCTTCACTTCTGTCTCCCCTCTTTCCTCTTTCATTTCAGGTCTATAATGTCTTTGTCTTAAAGTTTTATTTATAATTAATTAATTAATAGTACACCGTGGGATCATATCAGGTGTTACAAATAACACTCTATAATATAAAAGTTATCCCTTTTTGAATATTTTATATTGAATGAATGAATACCTTTTATCTATATGTAGCAGTATGAGATTTCGTCATAGCCTTAAGCTATCATTTTTAAGGGGTTTATTTACGGTCAGAATTCATGGAGTCCCTACGGTTTTCCTTATAAGGAAAAGCTGATCCGGGTCTCGTTGCTCGAAACCAGGTCTCTCTGCGACGATGTAGATTCTTGCGAATTTGGCGGAAGATAAGAAGAGATAACTTCTGGCTTGTGCCTTCATGGGTAGAGGTGTTTGGCCGTCAGCTATGCATCTGTGATCTGCTGTGTCGAGAAGCAGTTAGAGCTTTCTTGGGGATAATTCTGTATCTTGTGGTCACCAGCTTGGCATCTTATTGACGAGTTCAACATGGACTTGTTGTGTCTTCATTTCGGTGTTGATGTTCATTCCTGTTATGTAGTACTGGATTCATAAGCCATTCCAACCACGGTGTCGGCCACCTTTTCTTTTTTAACCTGCACTGTTAACCTGTATCTTTAACCTTGACCGTAACCTTGTGCTTCTGCCCTTGATGTACATGTTAACAGTGAAATGTATTCATACAGGACTCTAATAAACAAGTATGACACTCAGCACTGCTGTACTTCATTTTTCTGATCTACGAAACACCGTAGCATGACACAGTTTGGTGTCAGAGGTGGGATGTATTGAGCTGCGAATTGATACTTTGTGAATTATGGGTGATAAAAGTTGGCCGTCTTCTATGTAAGATAAAGCGGATTGGTGGTTCAGTCATCTGATGGGGATGTTCTATCTGGTTACGTTATAATTCAGAGGAGATCATTCACTGATATAAAACAAGACTGTTTACGATAGCCAAGTGTTGGTTGTTGATGTGGTTGTATTATCTTTAGAGAATTTTTAATGTCTTCAACTTGCATGTATTGTTTTCATAGAATTTTGAATATGTGAATCTTGCATGTATTTTCATAGAATTTTGAATACGTACATGGCACATTCCTTTTACACAGCTTTTGTGGCTTGTTGAGACTAGAGTAATGAACGATATTTAGTTTCATGTTATAGCTTTATTTAACATTCAGCAGAGTATTATTATGTCACATGTAAAGCAGAGCGATACTCTTGTCATGTATTAATTTAAAATAAGACATTTTTTCAGCTGAGTAATTATGGTATTTTTATGTCACATGTAAAACAGAGCGAAACCCTTGTCGTGTATTGGTTTAAAACAAAACATTCCAGCTGATTTTTACTTATGACATATATTGGTTTCAAAATAGAACCACTTTTCAGCTGAATAGCATTTTATTGCATATATTTGTTTAAATCAAAGTCACTTGTCAGCTGATTAGTATAACCTCCCTTGAAATGGTTCAAAACATAAATTGTTGTCAGCTGAGAAGTATTATATCCGGATAAAGCTGAGCAATATTTTTTTATCACGTTTTGTTCGAGGAGATAAGTCCAGCAATATTCCATTCCATGTATCTCTGGGAAAAAAACAGACTATTCAGCCGGGTTAAATTGTATCATGGGGATCAGTTGTGAGTAGATTCTCAGTTAAGCTTTATTGTAGCAACTGTAATTTTGAAAAAAAAAAACCAGTTGTAGCTTAGCTATATCATGACCATCAGAAGTGTATGACTTTTCAGTCGAACTCAATTATAGTACATGTATAGCACATTTTCTTGTTGAAAAACAAGTGATTCTGCTGAGTGATACTGTATCCAATTCCAGGTGTATTATATTGAAGAGAGTTTAAACTTAGTTGTGTTCTGTCATAACTATTAATTGTGAATGTTGTGTAAACAGTAATGTCACATTGCATGTATTTGTTGACAAAAATTTTCAGCTGAGGTTTATTGTATCATAAGCATCAGCGTTGACTGACTCGTCCATGAGTAGTAGGGTCACAGAAGTATTTCCTGCTGTGTATGATTGTACCATATGTATTGGAGTGGAGTTCGATCAATTATTTTTATTCTATGTAAAGATAGTATATACAGCTTTAAGAGTTCTGCTGATCATTATAAGACTTCGTACACATAGTGAGATAGGAGAGGTTGTCAAGTACTTTAGACTGGTTAAATATTGTCAGGTTTGACAGTTCTGTGGAGTGCTGGTACCAGTCGATGGAATCACTGTTTTTTGGTGTTGTTTATATTTTGAATATTAGGGTAAACCTAAAACTGTCAGGCATTGTGAGATTGATAAATACTCCATTATCTGTCAAAGGGAAACGAAGGACACAACTTTTCATATTATTGTCTTTCATATTTATATTTCTTAATGTGGAACACTGCTGTATTTTATGACCCAAGTGCTTTTGAGTGACTTGTTGTTGTCACTTTTGATATTTTGTTGATTGGATGCTGCAATCAGAGATATTCGGTGTGTTTTTCTAGCTGTTTGTCGTGGTTGATCACTGTAGTAACTGATAAGGATTTCCTAACTGATGCATTTTTCAGTTACTGTTCGGTATTCCTGGGTCGTCAGTTTTCCTAGGAATTTTATTGAATTTTGACAGTTGGAATAGTAAGAGTCATGTCAGACGCAAAGATTTTGGAATTAGAGGAACGTCTTAAGGCTATGGAGGCCAGTAAAGCGCCACACAGCAGGGTTTTATATACTTAGCGGAAAGTGAGCAAGATTTGAGGTGATTGTGATGAATTAGAGGATTGGATAACTGAGGCTCGTGCTGCAATTCAGGCACAAGGTTTGGACGATGATACTGCGATGAATTTTCTTCTTGCAAATTTTAAAGGCTCGGCAAGGAGAGAAGTCATGTTTGTGTCAGAGGAGAAACGTCAAACGGCGGAACAGATATTCACAATATTGAAAGAAACTTTTGAGAGAAAATATCTGCGTCCCAAATACTTGAAATATTCTACCACCGAGAACAACGCCCAAGAGAAAGCCTGCGAGATTTCTCATATGTGCTAAGGTGCATAATGGAATAGGCCAAAAAGAGACAGAAATTGCGTTGCTAATAAAGATAAGATATATCAGGGATAGATTCGCCGAGCATGTACGAGATACAGATTAGCGGAAGGACTCATTCAACCTAAATATGACAGAAAGGCTATAACCTTTCAGGAGCTACGTGATGAGGCCATTCGGTGAACTGAGGAAGGCATTAACCCACGTATACACAAGAAATGAAATTTGCCTGCAGGTTCTCTCAGGAACAAAAGTCAAGCGGCCCCACAGAGGAGCGACTTGCTTAGATTGTTGAAGAGCAAGCAAGCCTGATTAAGCAGCAACAGGTTCAAGAACAGTTACTAAGTCAACAGCAGGATTTGATGGAGATGTTGGCTAAGAAACCAGAAAAACCTTTTTGTAGTTTTGAGCTTCCATACGTAATCGGGAAACCTAGCAACTAAAGGTAAACAGGCATATGGCAGAAAACCATCAAAGAGAACCCCCCTGGAGAGCATTCAGTGTTATAGTTGTCACCAATATGGGCATGTTGCTAGGGAATGTCATTTCGTCTCACAGGATTTCCCCCAGCAAGTTACAGTTACAATACCCCCAACACTCCGTAACTGTTTTCGGTTCGCTTGTCATATCCGTCAAGTTATACAATGTCGCCACCCTGTTCTGGGTGCCACCAGGTCTAGCGCCAGATAGGCCCTCTGACATTATGGCCAGATCACTAGCTTGCCAGAGTGCCTGGACATCTAACTCTAACCAGGATATCATTATAAGGCCCCATGAGGATGCAAATATTTTCGTCATTTTTGACAACGCCTCATTGCTTACAAGTATCGTGTCACTTCAAATAAACCCACTAGACCTTTTAATAAGTTTCTTATCTCTCCAACGACACCTACCATATGTGTGAAATATTTCGTTATAACCCAATATATTCATATATTGTTCTGCATGTGTGGAAGATTTCTGGCTGCGGTCTGCCTGCTGACCATATGCGGAGATACGGTTATAAAGCGTGGAGTGGACTTGCAGGGCGGTTCTCAATTTGGCTTGTGTCACGAATCAGTAGGGGGTCCTAACTGAGTCGTGTTTGTCACGGCTACACCAGGTCTAATACAAGAATATACCCAGAGCGCGCCTCAGTTCAATGTAAATCGGCTTTCTGGGGTCAACCCTGCTTGTCCACCGCCAGGAGGAAACACCAATATTGGGAAAGAGCTCAATCGGACGGACTTGCAAAACAGATCATGGAAAGACCATAGGAAACAGGCCAGTAGTTACAGTTAAGGTGGCAGGTGTTTCGGTTAAGTATCTTGTTGATTCTGAATAAAAAAATTCTACTGTAACGACTGTTTCTTTGAGGACCATTTAAAACACTCACCAAGTGGAATCGGTTAAGTAGGAACAGTGGATTGGTTGAGCTTAAAGGCGGCAATTGGTTTAGAAGTTCTGTACACGGGGCTGATAGTCACAGATGTGGAAGTCGAAGGTGAAAGTGTCCAAGACGTTGGAATATTGGTCGTCAAGGACACGCCACATACAAAGGAGAAACGCACTGCCTTGCCCGAGGTGCTGGGAACAAATATTATGAACAAGCTCATCAACTTCAAGGTCAATATGAATGCGAATCAGGACAGAGTTGATGTCGAACAGGCTCCAAAGTCTGGTTTTGTTCATATCGTGGGGATCAACGAGATTATGATCCCACCAGAATCTATACTGGAAGTTAAAGGAAGGAGTCTCCTAAGGAATAGAATTTCGTTAGTTGAGCCATTGGAGACATCACTTCCGGGCGCTTTAAAAGTAAGTCCCATCTACATGTGATGACGCCAGAAAAAGGGTATTTTACCCTGCCGTTGAGCAATTTTGGTCAAAGTACTGTGAAAATAAGGCCTGGTACTCGGATTGGACGGTTGGAAGAACCAATACATGTAAAGGAGTTTCCTCAAGGTAAAGTAGAGTTGCAAGCCAATGAAATTTTGATATCACATTTTTGTGAATCTGAAAATAGAGAAAATCTGCCGGAGGGAATTAAACTTCCACAGGTCTAGAAAAGGTAAAAATTTCGGAAATTTAAGGAAGTTATAACAGAATACAGAGGTGTATTTGTGGAGGATACATAGACACTAGAGTGGACCACAGTTGTGCTACATCGTATTAAGACTACGGATGAGATACCTATAGTTCAAACACACGGAAGGATACCCCCTCATTTATGGGAGGAAGTCAAAGAACACTTGAGAGCTGGGTCTGAAAGGCATCATTAGATGCTCTCACTATGCATCACCAATTGTACTGGTACATTAGAATAACGGACGAATGATATCTGTGTGGATTACAGGTTACTAAACCGAAAGATTCCTAGAGATACCACACCTCTCCCAAGAAATAACGAATCCCTTTGAGGTACTAGCAAACTCACGACTTTTCAAAACCTTAGACCCCGCAGCTGCTTACAACCAAAAAGAGGTGCTAGAGGAGGACCGCCACAAAACGGCATTTACAACGCCTTTTTGGTTGCTGGAGTACAACAGAATGCCCATTTGGTTTGTCAAACTCTCCCGCCACCAATATGAGGCAAATTAATACGGTTTTCAGGGACGATATTCTCCATACGATTCTCATCTTTTTGGATGACATAATCATTTTCATTCGTACAGAGGAAGAACACATTGTTCGCTTGAGAAATGTTTTTGCCAAATTTGAGAAGCATGGGCTGAATTTTCAAACAGACAAGTGTACCTTTTAAGGAAAAATGTCGTTTCCAAGGAAGAGGTCAGTAGAGATCCTGAAAGATAAGACCAGTCAGATTGGGTCAGGCCAAAAACGCTTCAGGAGATTCGCCGCTTTTTAGGATTTGTGATGTACTACGCCCGCTTTGTGAACAACTTTGCTCACAAGGCTGTCCCCTTGC
This sequence comes from Sipunculus nudus, assembly GCA_026874595.1. NCBI lineage: Eukaryota > Metazoa > Annelida > Sipuncula > Golfingiida > Sipunculidae > Sipunculus > Sipunculus nudus. The sequence continues at coordinate 55,033,404 of CM049312.1, forward strand.
ATAAGCTAGTTGCAGCAGCAGTAGACAGTAGTAAGTCTCGCCGTCAGAACCGGAGGATAAACATAGAAGAATTATAGGAAAGAAACATAAGCGATCCTTTAAAGACATAAAAGAGAGTTTTACCACTGGCGTATTATTGGCTTACCCGGATTTTACGAAATGGTTCATACTAGAAGTGGATGTATGACATCAGGGTTTAGAAGCCATACTAAGCCAGGAGCAGCATGATGGGCGCAAAATAGTTGCAAACGCTAGCCGTGGACTCAGGAAGGCGGAACTCAACATTGAAAACCATAGCACCAGGAAATTGGAGCTGTTGGCACTCCAATGGGGCATTGAGAAATTCGCTGATTATTTGCAAGGAGCTCACTTCGAGGTCTGGACTGGCAACAATCCGTAGGCCTTCCTCCAGCAGAAGAGTAGGCGTACCGCTGTAGAGCAGAGGTTGGTGTCAGCGCTACCTGCTTTTGAATTTACTATAAGGTGTAGAGCAGGAAAACCAAACCGACATATTGATGAACTGCCACATCAGGAGGAGAGACCGTTAGATGTCCAAGTAGACACGGGATCAGAGACTTGTGCATTTCTCTGCCAGACAACAGCTCTCTCGCCCGAAATTTTAAGCCCGGGTATATAACAAATGGAGGGAGCAGGGGTAATGGATGAAGCTACTCCATGGCAAAACTAAGTGAGTCAACTCCAGGACAATGACCCGGAGATTGGTCTAGTAAAGAGAATGTGGATTAAGAAACAGAAGATATTCTCTAACCAGAGAAAGAAGCTTACCAGGCATCAGCAAGCTTTATTTAAGCAGTAGGACAGGTTAGAGGAGGGATATGGAATCCTTTACAGAAGAGTGAGAGATCCTAGTGCGGGCGAACACAGGCAGATAATATTGCCAGATATCCTGAAGGAAGAAGTCATGAAGGGTCTCCATGACCTACATGGCCATCAGGGCCGTGGCCGTACAGAAATCTTAATTAGATCCAGATACTACTGGCCAGGTTTACACAATGATGTGGTACAGCACTTGCAGAGGTGCAACAGATGTGCCATTTCTGAGCAACAGAGGGTTAGAACACCTGTGGGGAAGTTGCTAGCCAGCCAGCCATTAAAAGTTGTCGCCATCGATTACACGCAGATCAAGAATTTATGTGAAGGCAAGGAGAACATTTGGTCTTGACTTTCGTGTTCACAAAGTGTACAGTGACAATGATCACTAGTGATTAGAAAGCCTCAACTGTAGCAAAAGTACTCGTTGGGGAGTCGTTTAGGAGATTCGGTCCAACCTTAAGAATTCACTCGAGTGATCTCGAGGCCAAAAGTGTGCAAGAGATATGCAAGTATTACGGGGTTAAAAGGTCACATTCCACACCCTACCATCCTCATGTAAACGCCCAGGCTAAGCGTTTCAACCGATATCTGCATGACTTTCTGAGGAAACTTCCACCAGATAAAAAGAAGCATCGGCAAGAATACTTAGGACGCGTTACATTTGCATATAACACGACCCACCATGCGAGCATGGGGTACACGCCGTATTTTCTGCTCTATGGAAGAGAGGCACACCTGCCCATAGATATAAAGCTAGGGATCAGTACTCCCGAAATACCAGAGGACATGCATAATTGGGTCGTAAACCACATGGACAAAATGAAGGTGGCCTATAAGCATGTGCAACAAAGACTGCAAGTGGCAGCGGCTACGCGCAAGGATATATATGATCAAAAGGCTAGACCAGCCCCACTTGAAGTAGGAACTCTAGTACCGTGACGTCGTTATGGCAGCCAAGGTCATCCAAACTCATACCAGTGAGTTGTATTCACCCAGGATTCTAATAAACAAGTATGACACTCAGCACTGATGTACTTCATCTTCATGTACTACGGGAAGATAAATGATAATTAATTGTTAGTGTTTCTGACACTTAAAAATAGTAATAATGATTATATTATTATCAATATCATCACCATCATTATATTATTAATAATAATAATAATAATATTACCAATTATAGTAATAATGATAATGATAATAATAATAATAATAATAATAATAATAATAATAATAATAATAAAATGGCAATACTAACAACAGCAAGACAGCGAAATGTATGCAATCAACAGATACACTGCATTATAATATTAGAAAATGCTGTGAGAGTCTGTGCTTAATTAATTCACAATCAACACAGCCAGTTAAACTTTGTTTATTTCATAAACGGAAAGATGACAATTTCTCAACAGTCCCTGTGTTGTAACAATCTGAATGATTGTTTTGTATATAACGATGCAGAAGGAGAGAGAGAGAGAGAGAGAGAGAGAGAGAGAGAGAGAGAGAGGGTTGGTGGGGGGATGGTGGCTTTCAATTCCTACAAAATGAAGATTACATAAGAAAAAAATATGCAAGATTACCGATTTTAGAACAATCATTGGTTAAAGTGTCTATGACACTTAAAATATAGTAATAATGATAATATTATTATCAATACCATCACAATCATTATATTATTAATAATAATAATATTACCAATTACAATAATAATATTAATAATTATTATTATAATAATAGTAATAACAATTATAAAATGGCAATACTAACAACAGCAAGACAGCGAAATGTATGCAATCAACAGGTAAATTGCATAATAATATTAGAAAATACATGAGTCTGTGCTTTATTAATTCACAATCAACACAGCCAGTTAAACTTTGTTTATTTCAGAAATGCAAAGATGACAATTACACAACAGTCCCTGTGTTGTAACAAATATATAATATGCCCAACACAGTAAAATCTGAAAATATTCGTTTTCATTTACAATTGTATCATCATGATCTGCACCAAACAAAAAATAATTATCAAATGTTTCTGTCATATATCAGCCCTGGGTTTCTGCCGTTGTGGTCTGTCGGTCATGACGACTTCCGGCGGCCGTGTATGTTCAGTTAATGTCTGTAATTCAACCGTGTGTCTGACTCTTTCTTTGCAACCATCCTGCCCCATCCGGATATAACAACTGGTGTCAATGATGGGATCGTTTGGTGTACGAATTGTTATCGACGATGGGGAGGATTGGGAGGATTTCTGTGATCGTCTTGGATCAAACAATATTACGGATGGAAACCAGATATCTTCATCACGGCATGTTGCGCTCGGAAAAACTGATTTAGGATTTATTGAAACCGGAAACCCGAGGGGAAAGTCATATGCGCAACTTGTGGACCTAGTCAAGAGGCATAAGAATCCAGATCCAGGTGTCATCGTAAGAAGATTTAAATTTAACAGCTGTATAAGGAGTCAGCATGAAAGCATATCAAGCTTTGTTGCTAGTTTAAGGAACCTGGCGGTTCATTGCCGATACGGAACCGTACTCGATGACATTTTAAGAGACAGGTTTGTTATAGGGACAAATCATGACAATATACAGAAAGCACTGTTATCTAAACCTGAGTTGACATTTAAAGTGCCAGTGGAAACTGCACATGCCGCAATTACCGCGGAGGGAAACGTCGAACAAATGAGGCCTAGTTTGTCTCTGGCCGAGCTGTCGGGTGTACACAAGGCCGTTGATGGCGCGATGGACTTGTTACCAGAAACCATAGACCAAAAATGGATAAACATGACAATAAACATGATAATAAACATGATAATAAACATGATAATAAACATGAGAGACAGACGTTTCGTGGGGCATGTTACTGATGTGGTGGCTCAAACAAAGCCCATGAGTGTCGTCACAAAGAAACAAAATGCCATGCATGTGGTAAAATTTGCCACTGGAAACGTGTTTGCAGAAAATCAGATCATGCAAATGTTGTTTATACTGATAGTGCTAGTAATATGGCCTCCAGTGAAGATTTGTGACTCCAGTGACTTTATTGATAGAGATGAACTCAGGCTTATGGTATGTTTACAGTGCATGATGGTAAAGGTGATCATCCATACACAGCAATAGTGAAACTTAATGGTGAGAAAACTAAAATGGAAATTAACACTGGGGCTAGTCGCACTATGTTGTCAGAGAAATCATTTAAGACTTTGTGGCATGACCATAAACTAAGACCAGAACTGAAGCAGAAAGAAATTCAGTTGAGAACCTTTACTAAAGAACCCTTCCCTGTTCTGGGATGTGAGACACTGACAGTTGAACATAACAATGTGGTGAAACGCCTTGAACTTTTAGTCACTAAGTGCGAAGGGCCTACCCTGTTGGGTGAAATTGGTTGTGTGAGCTGCCACTTAACTGGCAGGAAATAAAAGTTCCCTTGCACCCTGCTTACCAACAATTATTTGACAAATACGCAGATGTTTTTCAACCAACACTGGGTACCTTTCAGCCAAAATTTAGGTGAGCTCGGCAGGAAACCTCTTTTTATAAGGCTAGATCAATTCTTTATAATATGAAGGATATGATTGAACAGGAACTAGACTGCTTTGGCTGGGTGTTGTTTCACCAGTGGAGTTTAGTGATTGGGCGTGCCCTATTGTCCCTGTAATTAAGGCGACGGTGTAACGTTGCGCATATATGATGACTACAAAGTCACAATCAATAAAGTTTCTAGTCTGGAACGCTACCCATTGCAAAAGGCGTAGGACATTTTTGCATCTTTAGCATGGGGTCAACACTTTACAAAACTGGATATATCCAACGCTTACCAGCAAATTTAAATAGATGAGTAGTCCAAGAAAAATAAAACCATAACAGTCACCGAGGACTTTTCGTGTATAATCGATGTCCCTTCGGAATCAAGTCCGCACCAGGAATTTTCCAGCGTCATATAGAAAATTTGTTAAAGGGCATCCAAAATTTGTCGAGTTCCTTGATGATATGTTAGTCACTGGCCAGGATACCACGGAACATTTAAGAAAGCTGGAGGAGGTGCACAGTCTACTCTCATGTGCAGATCTTCGTCTTCGACAAGACAAGTGCACTTTCTTCGCGTCGGAGGTTTCCTATTTAGGTCGCCGTATCGATGCAAAGGGATTCATTCCAATCCAGAACAAGGTCAAGGCTGTTCAGGATGCACAGCTCCTACTTGCGTCTCTGAGCTTCGCGCATTCTTAAGTATGATCAATCATTACGCAAGCTTTTTGCAGAACATTAGTACCCGGCTGGAATCTTTACACAAACTGTTGCGTAAGAACTGCAGGTGGCGGTGGTCGGATGAACATCAGCAGTCTATGAATGAAGCAAAGTCTCTGCTATCCTACGAGAGACTCTTATTTCACTATGATCCGAAAAAGAAGTTGCTCATTTCGTATGATGCACCTAACAATGGAATAGGATGTGTGCTGTCGCATTTGAACCCAGCTGGTACTGAAGCACCATTCGCGTAGGCATCTCAAACATTGATATCAGCTGAACGAAATTATGCAGTGGTAGAGAAAGAGGCCCTCGCATGTGTTTTCGGTGTTTGAAAGATGCATCAGTATTTTTATGGCAGGAAGTTTGTTCTGGAAACCGACCATAAGCCATAGCTCACGCTCTTGCATCAACAAAAAGGAAATATCACCTATGTCGTCTGATAGTATCCAGAGATGGGCCCTTACAGGGATGTACTTGTTTTATAGCCCCTATAAACCGTCAAAAAAGGAGGTAACCAGACCCAACTTGACACTGCACCTGAAAGAAAACGGTTGCATCTCAAATAGCGTTTTCACAGCTTTAGTTGAAAACGGATACAACAAACGAGAGAATATGCGTTCGGCTGTTAACCGAAAGGTTGGTGGTTCGAGCCCACCCAGGGACGATGTACGTGTTTTATTGCCCCTACACCCCTTTCGAAAAGGAAGAAACCAGACCCAACTTGTCACCGCACCAGGGTGAAAACGGTTGCATCTCAAATAGTGTTTTCACAGCTTCAGTTGAAAACCGATACAACACAGGAGAGAGTAGACCTCATATCTCTTGAAATATTTTAATCAATGGAATTCATGTCTTGCTCGGACTATATTTGGAATCAATATGTTGACAACCGCCTTGGAAATATATGAGGCCTCGGTATCCTGACTTTCACCCACACGATTATAAATCTGACTGTTCTTTTTTACAAATTCATAATATTCCTATTAGCATGCAATCAAGTGAAGGCCACAAGATGTTACACTTTGCAACAGTTTTGCGATGTTGTTTGTATAGAAAATGTCAAGCAAACGTATTCCAAATCTCATTGTTTTATCATATAACATAATTGCTTGAGGAAGACAATATTTATATAGATTTTACATAAAATGAGCCCGATGCCTGGAGGAAAAACTTTTTATCCATCTACTTTTCCACAGTGACGTCACACACTGGAAAATCCCCTGTCACTAAAAATTCTGTAAAGGCACAGTATTTCTGCCACTGTCAGTCCCAATTTTTATAGGAGATAATAAAAACAACATGCATTACTAGATCTGAGTTGTTGATAAAATTCAGTTCATGATGTCACATGTGTAAGAGCCAATCAAATCAGGGTAAAGTGTGGGATCTGGATGAAATCCTCCGTTCACACAACAAAGGCACGTGAAATATGTTTTCTTAACCTGAATGCTCATAAGATGGCGCTCAAGAGAGTTCAGCAGGTGCCACGGTCATCAGGTCTCTGTGGCGCAATCGGTTAGCGCGTTCGGCTGTTAACCGAAAGGTTGGTGGTTCGAGCCCACCCAGGGACGATGTACGTGTTTTATTGCCCCTACACCCCTTTCGAAAAGGGAGAAACCAGACCCAACTTGTCACCGCACCAGGGTGAAAACGGTTGCATCTCAAATAGTGTTTTCACAGCTTCAGTTGAAAACCGATACAACACAGGAGAGAGTAGACCTCATATCTCTTGAAATATTTTAATCAATGGAATTCATGTCTTGCTCGGACTATATTTGGAATCAATATGTTGACAACCGCCTTGGAAATATATGAGGCCTCGGTATCCTGACTTTCACCCACACGATTATAAATCTGACTGTTCTTTTTTACAAATTCATCATATTCCTATTAGCATGCAATCAAGTGAAGGCCACAAGATGTTACACTTTGCAACAGTTTTGCGATGTTGTTTGTATAGAAAATGTCAAGCAAACGTATACCAAATCTCATTGTTTTATCATATAACATAATTGCTTGAGGAAGACAATATTTATATAGATTTTACATAAAATGAGCCCGATGCCTGGAGGAAAAACTTTTTATCTATCTACTTTTCCACAGTGACGTCACACACTGGAAAATCCCCTGTCACTAAAAATTCTGTAAAGGCACAGTATTTCTGCCACTGTCAGTCCCAATTTTTATGGGAGATAATAAAAACAACATGCATTACTAGATCTGAGTTGTTGATAAAATTCAGTTCATGATGTCACATGTGTAAGAGCCAATCAAATCAGGGTAAAGTGTGGGATCTGGATGAAATCCTCCGTTCACACAACAAAGGCACGTGAAATATGTTTACTTAACCTGAATGCTCATAAGGTGGCGCTCAAGAGAGTTCAGCAGGTGCCACGGTCATCAGGTCTCTGTGGCGCCATCCCCCCCTCGTTTGGCCGTCTCATCTAGAAACATCTAGAAACAAATTCTAACCAATCAGTGACCGGCTTTTGCCCATCTAGAAACAAACTAGAAACACAGCTGACCAATCAGAGACCGCCCTTCACCATGTAGAAACATTTAGAAACGTGTGACGTCCAGGCCTCAGTCTTAAAATACACTGGGGAATCCCTTTTGGTTAACTAGACTGGTTTCCCTTCTCCTTTTACAAACAACACCGTGTGTCTTTGGAAGAGACTATATAAACATGACGTTTCAAATCTAATGTTTGAAATGTCAGGAAGAAAGATGAAGAAATCGATTGGTGCCTATGTCTGCAGATTTAAGCAGACACGACTCCTAGCACAAGCATCTGGGTATACGGCGAGTTCCCCGGCAGAAGGGCCTGTACAACCAGTATTGTATTTGTAAGGTAACGAATTGTGTTCAGTCAGCCCCACCATTCTTTTGATAAACATGACGTGTTTCTGCCATTTTGGCGTTCTAGGCTGCTGAAGCTTAAAATTCCAGGAAGAAACCCGAGAAAGCTCATCGTGTGATGAGTGACATTGATTGGCGTATACGTGTACAGATCTTTGTAGATACGGGTGCCTGTCCCCATGCACCTGGGGATTTGGCAAGGTCCTCGGCAGTTTTTAGAACTGACAACTCATCTTCCTGTTCCAGAGAATATAAAAATAATACATATATATATATATATATATATATATATATATATATATATATATATATATACACACAAATAAAGAATTCTATACTGAATTTGGCATTTATTTATCTCCTCAGGGGCATTGCCGGGAGGGAAGGGGCTGTAATCAGTGGCGCGATATTATTTGGTCGGCGTTGGGTGGGTATTGTTAAAAGTATATATATATATATATATATATATATATATATATATATATATATATATATATTATTAATTACTACGTAACATATTTTTAGTGTATGAAAATATTTTTATGAACTATATATTTTAATATTTTAATTATGAACAATTTTTTTCATTAACGTTAATTGCATGTACATGGGAGTGGGTATTGGCAGGGGTAATTTGTTTTTAATATACAGTGTAAAGAGGACATTTTGAGCCATTTTTCACAGAAATACAAAAAAAACTATTCTCTAATGTCTTAGCATTATGTAGTCAAAGTGTAGAGGGATTCAATATTTAATATTATTATTTCTTTATACGTAACATGTTTAAAACGACTGAAATTTTAAACATGATATGTCAATTGCAAAAAGGCGCTTCTATGTTTATAACTTGTAAAATATCTTCTTTTAAATGTATTGCTTTGGGTAAAATAACTGATATTTTACAGTGTTATATTCAGTTTTGCAACGGGGTTTGTGGTCTCGACTCTCGACAGCGCACAGGACTCGGCAGAGTCGTGAGATCGTGAGTTCGAGTAGCGATATCAGTAGAGGAGCCGTGAGATTGTTCACGGTCTACCCCAATCAGGGCCTGGCGCTCTGCAGCTGTTCATCAATATCCGTAATAAATATATATTTGTGTGTATGTGTGTGTGCGCACTTATACACCGCTCAATAATTACACACAGCATACTATTTAATTCCAATTAGACATATCAGCTGCACATGAGGAATAAATATCATATTTGCAGGATCAGTCCTTATCAAATGTATAACAAGTCCCAAATCTGTGGATACCAGTGAAAGGAATTTTTGTGTTTTAGAAAATATGAGTAGTAATAGACTCAGTGAAATTCCATAAGGACGGGGAGTGCTGGATCCAGTCCATCTTAGGCCCGTACTGCCATCTGGCCGGTCGGAATGAAACTAACCGTCAAAACACTCTTTCATCCCCGCTTTACGATATTGTTAAAATAAAACACTAATAATATCCATATTATCAATTATTGAGTATCAATAGCAGTGGAATCCTACGTTCATTCCTGACCAAAAACATTTGACCAGGCGCAAAGCCATAAGCCAAACAGGTGATCGTTTTTTTTTTCATTGGAGCAGCTGTCAGATCATTTTTATGGTAGATTTTTATTAATCTTATAATCGTTTTCCTATATTATACTCAGTTGACAGTAATTTAATAGCCTGAAGATTTATAGGCTGAAATTCCCAAGAAATAACTTACCACACGCTTACCGCCTGAGAACTATTTCTCCTATTTTGTTGTTGCACTTAGTTTGCGTTCCGCAAATAAAATAGTGCGCTGAAAAGAGTACTATATAACGTTCCGCCGGTTTACAGATTTCCGCCTCCAGTTCACTTCGACTCGTATAGTGTTGATGCATATTCCACTCATATTGCTTATATATATATATATATATATATATATATATATATATATATATATATATATATAATATAATATAATATATATATAATATATAACTTCTAACACAATTCTACCACGCAGGGCCCCTTCACAGTACGGAGTACCCGCATAAGTAAAGATGTCTGATAGCCTATTGTTGAGACCATTTCCATTATTCCAAAACCATAATTATATCATCCTAGACCATGAGATATTCCATGCGATTTATTCTTATGTTAACATAAAGTCATAAGTGTCATTTATAGTCGTGTTCTATTTAGCAGATAGAGGAGAGTATACGCCGTAGGCGATTGTATTTAACAGGTATTCTCCCTGACAGACCCATCATCCAACCTCCAAGTAACCACTCATATTTGCTTTACCCCGAGCCACGCGACAAACTGGCGCAGCCTGAAGGATTTTATAGATGGACTGAATACCTGGATTGTGTGGGCTACCCCTGTCTGACCCCTCTGTCGTGAGATGATATCACAAATGGATGTAAACATCACAAACTTGTTAGCTCCCCCTGTCTGATCCCTCTGTCGTGAGGTGCTATCACAAATGGATGTAAACATCACAAACATGTTACCTCCCCCTGTCTGACCCCTGTGTCCTAAGATACTATCACAAATGGATGTATAAACATCACAAACATGTTAGCTCCCCCTGTCTGACCCCTCTGTCGTGAGATGCAATCACAAATGGATGTAAACATCACAAACATGTTACCTCGCCCTGTCAGACCCCTGTATCATGAGATGCTATCACAAATGGATGTAAACATCACAAACTTATTAGCTTACCCTGTCTGACCCCTTTGTCCTGAGATACTATCATAAATGGATGTAAACATCACAATAAAAAGTATTTGAGCTGTAATATATTATCCTTTGGTAACCGATGTTCAATTGTTGATCAGATATGATGTAGTCATGCACCCTCTCATGGGGGTTTTCCTGAGCTCACTAATTAGCCTTTGATTACTTTAGATACCTATCATATTCTAAGGCTGGTCTCCCATCCTATTACTCTGTCTGTGACCTATTATAATCCGGTTGAATGTGACTCCAAAGGGCTCATACCTAATTAAACTGTCTGGTTTCCAACCTGCTATATATCTGGGTAATCAAGAAACCAATACTTATTGATGAACTTGCAACCTGCCTGTGTCAGAGGTTTCCTTGGAAATTCATTTTTGACCTGAATTCCTGCCCGGCTCATTAGTTTGGTAAGTGTAACCTTTTAAATTTTATGCTTAAAATAAAAGCTAAGCATGACTAGGAATGACCTTAAACAGAATCATCTAAGTAATATCACTGCTTAATAACATGATTTGTCACATATATGTTATATATAATAATTAATATAATATAATCACAGCCTCGGCCACTAATTGTATTCACACGCATATTACTTCTCACTACTATCACTGCATAGTAACTTGATGTGTCACACATATGTATTATATAATAATCAATAAAATATAAACACAGCCTATAGTTTTGTCATGACACTTTAATATTCATGGAGATTATGCATTTGCCTCTATCATAAATATTAAGGTTTAAACACTTGTTCACTTTTCTAGACAACATCATGCCTAGACCACGGAAAAAAATACGAAGTGCACTTGATGAGAAATTCGAAAGTATTCAAACACAAGCTGTAACTGAAAATGAGGTGAGCAGCTAGTTGCTTTCAATGGAAATATATATTGAGAAATTTAAGTTCAATGGAAAGGTTGTTAATGGGTATTTAAATGTCAGAATGTACATCTTACATATCAGTTATTATATATAGATATATATAAAATATAAATATATAAATATATTTATATATACATATATGTCAAAGAAATATATTAGAAATTCAGTTTCTGCTCCATAAGCTGATATGTCTGTACTATTGTCTCAAGCACAATATGTAATCCTATATGAAATATTTTCCTCAGCTGCAGAGATTAATTGATACCCTGAAGATACAAGAGGTCACTGAAGGACTCAACTGGGAAACAACTTTTCTATTGCTTATCGTGAAATATGGATATAGGGCAGTCTCAGCAGTGCTTGATGGTATCAGCAGAGTGCCTCCGACTGTTCCTACTAATTTCAGATGGAACCTAGCTGCATTGAACAGCCATTTACCACATTTAGAATTTTTGAAGATAACCAAAGAGATTCAGTTGGTTAAAAGCGACCATGATGATATTTATGACCGTAATGTTCCACTATGTGAACAATACTGCCTGGCCCCACCAACTGACCACTGCTTGCAGTGTCACCAAAAGAATGGACAGCCTTATAAATTAAACATAAATAACAAAGCAACTAATGTCAAATATTTGGCTCCAAATGGCAAAGTTTTGGAAAAACACAAAGTATGTCTTAAATGCCCTGAATGTGGCCTGATATATAATTATGCCATGTATGGATCAAAAGCAGAAGGATTTCAATTTTACAATCAACCACGACCTGCTGTGGAAGCATCAGATTCAGTTTACATCGACCGTCAGGTGTACAATCTTCAGTGGGCATTTGCGTGAGTGACATATAGTTTCTTTAGCTAATCTACAATTATAATCTTTTCTTATGTTGCCAATACTTGCCAATATCACTGATAAACTTTTTTATCCATTACCATTTATAATTTATATTAAATGTAAATGAAACCATCAATTATTATGAATCAATGTTGATTTCAGAATAATAATTTTTAACATTCTTCACAAATACACTATCTTGACGTAAATACACTCTTTTTTTACAGTCAACATGCTTGGGTTTCATTTGAAGCATTCGCCGAATCATGGACAGGATGCAACCGGTGAACAAGAAGGTATGTGGACACTTATAGCATTTATATATTTTCATCATGAGACTTAGATGGACCGTGTCCCCATTTTGTCAAATTTATTAAATGCTTTGAGATGCATGATTCTGGTGGAGCTTTAAGGTAGACTGTGAGAAATAAAAGTGAGAAATATCTATTGGTTGGTACACATTGACTCATTACAGGAGTAATAAGCCGTAAGATGTTTGCCGATGCATTTTGGTGGGGAGAAATTGAACAAGAGCTGCGTGACTTGGGTGGCATGATTTCCGATTCAAGAATAATGCTGACCGGGAATTGTGCATGGCAGCCATTGATGATTATCGGAGGAAAACCCTCTACCCGCACCCCACCTGCCCACCTGACTGTGCAAGACGTGGTAAGGAATCCTGCTTACATTTAGGCTTGTAATGATCCACTCTTATATAATGAACTCTACATATTTGTACGTATTAAATTGCCTGCACAATAAGACATACAGGTACATCACACACCCACGTGGACTACCATGATAAAGAGATATTTGCTGCACCTTATAATGCCCTTGCACAGCCAAAAATAACCTGATATGTTATTTATTTTAATCAGGTTGTGGGCGCTTATGGGTTGCGGATGGTCTTTGGAAGTTGCAGTTTCCACACTGCATGTTTAGGAAAAAGGTAATTTACATATATTCAATTCTTTTTTAATTTGGAAAGTACTCTAACACACTTTAAAACTGTAAATGAGGTGAGCAGCAAGTTGCCTTCAATGGAAATATATATTGTGAAATTTATGTGCAATGAAAAGGTTGATTATGGTTATTTAAATGGTTATTTTTGAGAGACTTTTTAATGTTTTAGATATGGTCAATCTATTATTAATTGACTGGTATACAATTTTTTTTTACCAAGCAGACCGGACGCAATATATCACTGACAATTCTTTTCTCATTCATTCAGAACATAGTCAATGGGGTTCCTTTGGTAAACTTGCCTGACATATGTACCAGCGAGCCCCTCCATGGTGATGCCTTCTGCGCTGAACAACGCCCTGTTGTGGAAGAACATGGCATCCCCACCAAATTAAGAGAATTTCTACAGTATGCTGGCCACAAGGAAGGTAAGGGCTAATACCAAGGTTTACCTACCCCAGAACCTGTATTTGTATTATGTACATTACAAATAATTGTGCCTTATAGGTTCACCATGATAATGAAAAAAATAACTTATTACGTTAAAGTGAAAGGTCTCAAAGTTACTTATAGTGTCTTCTGACTGGAGAAATGTCTATTTCAGATGAACAGCAGAACATCGCAGCAGCTAACATCAAGATTGACAAGGCACTGGAGAAAGTACAGGATAAAAGCAGTGTTGCACCTCTGTGATAGGAAGTCAAAGTAGGTGATTCTAACTCGATATCCTAACAGATAATAAACCAGTACTGCATTTCAGCTAATAGTTTTATTGCTGCTTAAATAAAAGGTAAACAGTCAGATTATGTCTTACAATAACATTAGAACCATTATCATCAATACTTAAGTTGAGAATTTTTTGTTTTATATCTTAACAGGTTGTCACAAGTTTATTCAAGAGCAAGAGAAAAGCATTCAGAAAATCGCAGAGAACACACAACCTCACAGGGGAGCTTGTAACAAAGATTTAGGAGACAGCAAAACGGTGAGAAAAATTTCCAGGGGCCATCTCTTTGTTGTTCGTGCAGGTGGACACATTGACACATGGTCATCGTAGTATCAGTGAGTATAACTTCAGTATATATATATATATATATATATATATATATATATATATATATATATATATATGATTACACAATTGTATTACTTTCTCTTTTGACAATTTATAAACAGTTTTGTTTATACTAATTGTATCAAGTATTTATTGTATGGCTAAACACAAGACAAATCATATATATATATATATATATATATATATATATATATATATTATTATTATTATTATTAAATCATCATAGTAAATAAAATCTGCAAACAATGTTTATGATTGTTTTGCAGATCTGAATCCCAAGGTCAAGTGTTTGTCATCTTGCTGTCATGGCTGTACTTGATACTGACTTCTATTCCCAAGAAGGCATGGAAAAAATTTTTTCTAGCTTATGATAATTGGGAAAACTCACCCAGACTTAGTTGAAACTAAAAATAACATGGCAGCAGAGCAGACTTTTGTTTGGTTGGGACGTTACAAGAAGAAAATGTGTGCTATATCCAGGTGTCACCATCTGTTCTACCTTCACAGGATGGTGACACGTAGAAACCAATACAATGTGAGATGCTAAGGAAGGAAGGAAAGAAACCCTTACTGCCTAAAGTACGAAATGACAAAACAACATAGACAAAATATGTAATCCAGGAATAAAACTATAAATTGACATGAAATTTACATTTAATTTTATATCTTTAACATTAGGTCCTACTTAAAAGAAGTTATTCATATTCTATGCTCAGAATTTTACAGGAAATGTTGACGCAGTACATTAGGTGATATTACAACTTTAATTATTAACTCTGGATGGCTAGTTGAAATAAGATAACGTGTCATGTAACTTATGTAACAAAATCATAGGGTATTGGAGAGAACATACTGTTATCATAACACCAAGGGTGAGCCCAGTTTAAGAAACCCTGTATCAAAACACACAATGACCTGGGTGCACCTGTTAATTTGGCCTGCCAATTCAGGTATGAAACTGGAGTCCCCTGATTGACAACAAGATTTCTGTCTATGCTCCTCAGCTACTGCTCACTCCAGCCACTGAGTAGCCTGTGATTGGTCACTTAACTGCTACACCAGGAAGGTTGCGCTCCATTGGTCCAGGTTTTTGGATCCTGTATTTGGACGTCCTAAGATTGACCAAGCAAATAAATAACCCTGACATTTACCTCCATACATCAGTCTCCCAGAAGCTATAACACCGAGATTAGCTGGCAACAAGAACAGCAAGCATGGTAAGTCACATATGCACCCCATCATTCAACTTGAATTCATACGAACTTAAAATAACAATTCAGTCTCACTTTTAACCTACAACTTATACAAAACACCTTTTTTATATTGTAGGTGGCTCTGATGAAAGTAGAAGACGGGTACACATTCGTTTGGCGGCGTGCAGACAGCAAAAACGGATTCTATGAAGTGGCACTAAACTTTACCATTGATGTTGTGAGATGTGTGTAGGGGGGGGGGCCTGATGGAAATGGACTGTTTGTCCGGATTGCCCATGCGCTTGATGGTGAGGTCAAGTAAGTATCCATCACTCCACATTTCATAGTTATTTTATTGCTGCATGGCCAGTATTTATAAGACAGCTGCCAATTGTTATCAGCTATAAATGTATTTTATACATGAATCATCAGTATACACTACTTTCAAAACTTACTAATAATGTGTAAGGCTTATGATGCCAAGTTGCATGAAATGAAATGTTGATTTTACACAATTGATTTTTTAATTTTATATTGCAGTGTCTGCTATGTACCTACAGCAGATTTCTACAGTTGTGATAAGCTCCAGAGGGCCCTTACCAAAGCGTTGCCTCAGTCAGCACCACTCCAGATTCGGTGCACCTCAGCAGAGCTTGGAAAGCTGTTTACTCACCTTCTAAAGAAATCTTACCAGTAAGCTTCATTGTGTTTATATCCAACATAAGTACTTCTGATCAGCCTCAGTAAAAAGACATGAGACACTAAAAATGATCCTATATATGACATTTTAACCATATGCCAGCAGTGCAACCTTTATATACACTGTACACCATTTAAACATATACTAATCTTAACAATATAGCTAATACATATGGATATATGTTAAAAATGTACTTGCAGGAACCATGATCTCACTCATGGGCCACGGGCAGTGACAGCACAGGGTGCTCAGGGTGATTGCACCTTCATCTTTAGTTAGGCCTTGTACCAGAATCATGACGGCACTGAAGTGTCCCAGCAGGACCAGACCGCGCTGTGGATGAAGGATACCTGGCAGGGACTACCACAGGTGACATTTGCAGGTAAATCATACATACTGTTTGATTCATTAAATCTTTCAGTGCAAAATGTCATTGGATGGTTTGGGTGCAGAATATGAATAAATAATACACAACTGATAAACCTGTCCTTTGAATATTAAGTATCAATTTGTGTTCCCCCTTTAGGCACATTCCATGAAGGGAAGATCAACAATTTACTGAAGACAGTGGCGGCAATAGTCACCAGAGAGACTTTGCTGGCTGGAATTTTCATCTGTGGTATGTTTTATTGTTTTATCAGCAATATTCAATGTACTATATTGATATAAACATATTGCTTCAAATTTATCAATATAATAATTTTGAATAACATTGACCGGAATTATGAATGCGCAAATGGTTTGTTTTGTAAAGAATTATGCGCAACATATATATCTAGAGAGGTCTCGTGTTGAGGAATCACTTGACCAATTTTTGGATAGATGCGGACACTTTACATCAACTTATGCCGTGATTCATGACGGACGACTGGTAAGTGTAAACCTTACTTTCCCTGAATAACTTCGGAATTATAAAAAATTCCATCAGTTCCCACACTTCTGACTTATATTAATATTTGGCCATGTATTAAAGTATTCCGACGATAAAAAAAAATTTTTAGCTTATGCTCGGATGACTTTCATTTTGATGGATAACAGCGAGCCATGTCCGCTCTGTCACTGACGGCGTTGTTCTCGTATTATCGCCCATATGTACCGCAGCCAAGCTATAGCTCAGGCGTCATTAGCAACTACAGATTCACACACGTTTCCCACACATATGAACATATGGTGTTCAAACTTATGATTGTTTAAAAATTTATATTAAATACTACCGGAGATAAAATTGGGGAGAAACTTACTCATCCTTGTCACAATAATTCCGAAGTCACGCCGAAGGGGGGTCTCTCGCGCTGTATCAATTAGCACCGGGCTTATCAGCGGCATCTCTTTGTGCCTTAGAGCAGCGAGTTTTATGACCCCATCAGCAACATCCGACACGGCCAGACTCTCACTTAATACTCCATCCCTGTAAACTCCTTGGTGTGACGGAGTGGCGTTTCCCTGCTTGTGAGAGCACTCACGGACACACCTGTAAGAACATCGCACGTTAAATGCTTCCATCCTACCCAAGGGTGACATACATTTAAAGTGATTTATGTGCACCAGGCATATAAATCTGTGTTAACAAGCTACTTAGCTGCTGCGAGGTTTGACTGCAGTAGCTGCTGCGAGGTTTATCTGCAGTAAGATTTCATGATATACATGCACCAGGCGTATAGGTTTGTATATTATTAAGATTTTCAACTGCAGTAAGATTTCATGATATATATGCACCAGGCAGATATATTTGTATATTAAGATGTGCAACTGCGGTAAGATTGTATTGCTTTAAATATTCTTTAAGGTTGCATTGGTTAAACTTTAAATTGGTAAGGATTGTTTACCTGCAAGGTCTTACCCGATGGTGGACGACTAATTTATTTGTGAGTTACATTTAACATTATATATATTTATCAAGTGAGAAGGTGAGTAGCTTCACTTTCCTCGGTTGTCTGGAACTGCCAGTGCGCTAAGTCTACTCCAGGTAAGACATTGTGTATTATCTGCAGGAAATACAGACAGCTAGACAGATATTACTTGAATCTGTTTCCCACTGAGTTGCGATTTATTTAAAGCTCACAAATTAGACAAGTTATTGAACTTTTTGAGGCTCTGTTGTGTTCACTTGCATTGTCAAGATCGAGGCGGGCCAATGCTGGTCACTGGAGGTAATTTAATACAGCTGCTTTATGCCTGATTAATAATGCATCACTGGTTTAGCCCTTCTTCTGTCACAGATGTGCAGTAATTCTCTTATCCATGCCCTCACCAAGTGTAATGCAATTATCGTTATTGTTTAACTGTATTCTTTAATTGTAATGCAGTTTCCACTCAAATGTATAGAACATTTATTAAAATGATTATGCAAGGATTAATCTAAAAGATGTCATGTTGTAGCTATGTAGCATTTTTATTAAATAAATTATCTTTTTAAATATATTTAACAAATTAAAATATAATTAAACCCATCACTGTGCACAATTTGATATATATCAGCTACATTATTGATAAATAAAGATTCAATTTAGAATTTTAAATTTTAATCAGGTTTAATATTCCGATATTTATTGTTTTGTCAGTTAGGAAATATATTTTTGTGAAAAAATAACTACATCTTTGTGCATAATGTGATGTTATCTGATAAAATATGGGATAAATGATGATACTCCTGCAATTTAGAATTGTGAATCAACTAATATATTAACTTATATATATTTTCGCTTTTTCGATTTTTTCTCCGAGAACCCTAGACCGATATTTCTGAAACCTGGCCTGATTAAATGGTCACATGTGAACTGGTTGCAAACAAAGATTGGGGCCACCATCTCCAATCTCTTTTGTGTACTATCCATGTGTCCCTTCTTTTGATAATCAAAGTAACTTTTAAATATTTTATATACCATTGGCATTGTATATATTAATATGATAAATATAAAAATGTATAATAAATTATCTAAAAGACAGATACATTATATCAATGTAATAATAGCATTGTGATTTTACACTTATTTAAGTGCTATTTCCACTTAAGGAGGCCCTCAATACCATATCAAATATGAAACTACCATCTCAAGGTTTGCGGACGTCTAACACCGCCACTACGGCCCAAAGATACCGGATCGTCACAACATCTTCAAGGTAATTTATCCTTAAAGGGTTAAAATCACCTTTCTGACCTAGATAAACTAAAGGTAATCCTTTGGAGCTTTTATAAAAAAGACAAGAAAACATGGATATCACGGCACACAGTCTGCTTGTTTTGTTTATATCAACATGTTTATAATATGTGGGGGCCTGCAAAAATAATCAAAACAGTGCCAACTATACTGCTGCAACCACCGCTGCCGCAACCACTGCCTCCACCGCCACTACTGCCATTGTTGCTCCACCAGCTCCGGCGAGAAGACCACAGGTTGTAAGAATGTGTTACAATATTTCGTTGTTCCCTGTGATGTATTTTTTTTAAATTGAAAATTATGCATATTGAATGGTGTCGGCCAAAGACTTGAGTTCAAAGTCATTATTACACGAAAGTGATGTTCACCTGTGATACTACAGGCAGTAGTGTGTTAAAAGTTTTATTGTTTGAGAAGTTAATGTAAATCAGCTTACTCAGCTTATTCATGTCAAATGAGCTATAGCGATGGTCCTTTGTTGACTGTCCATCTGTCCATCCCTCCGTTAAAGAGGCACATTTTGAAACCATTGTTTTTACATATAACTCTTAATGTTTTTTCCTTATTGCATTTTTACATATATAATATATAAATATATATATATACATTATATATATATAATTCCGGTCCCACCTCAAGACCCTCCTTCTGTGGTGCCTGCCTTCAAGTGGATTCTGTGTGTTTAAGAGAAAGACATACTTACAAGGCTCGACGAGGTGAAGGCATCGATCACTTCTACATTCGGCAGCATTTTGAAGTTGGACTCGAAATTTTCCTGCATTACTTCGCACATATACAGCTTAAGTAATTATTAAAAAAAATTAAAATAAATATTTTTACTCTTCTTTTAATGAAGTTATAGTTATATCTTTTTTTAATTAAAGTTAATTGATTGACATGCAATGTGATATGTCTGTAGATGTTATAAGGTAAATTCAACTTGTTTATAATAAAAAATACAGAATGTTTTGCTACTATTAATTTTATAGTTATTAGTTAATAATATTATGCATTTCAGTTAAATATGTGCATGTATTTATCTTTATGTACCATCAGATGAAACAGAACCAGAGGACATTCTGGGTTCGACATTATTTCTTCTTTGCTTGGCCATGACCAGTTACATTTTCATAACTGGAGGAAAGCTAAGAGGGCTCCTCTTCATGATCTATAGACATGCAAAATTTCAGACTAAAACTGGTACAGCTAACCACATGTTAGACGTCACAAGTTCACATTGAACCCTGTAATGATGGCAATCGCCAGAAGATTATATTCTGTAGTTTTGCTTCAGTTCTTCGGCCCAGCTGGAAACATGGTATTAGTACAGTGAAACCTCGTTGTGTCGAAGTCGAAGGGACTAGCGAATTTACTTCGACACAACCGGAGTTCGAGAGAACAGGTGTTCATTATATTCAACCTTCTGCGGCCGTGATTATTATCGATAAATACTGCACATGTATAGGGCTTATATTATATAGTTCTCACAAATGTTTGCGTGAATCCTTTAGATTTCTTATTATTGTTTCTTTTCATTCTCTTATTTTGTTGAGACGATATCTTTTAGCGTCATAGAATTTCAAAGTGAAAAAGAAAAATAGTGTGTGGAGAGAGCGAGAGAGAGAAAAGGAGAGAGTGGACGAGGTCTATATGGTCCTTACATCAAGCTTACGCTCAGCAGGCCGCGACGCCATAGAAAACGGGACACGAACAATATAAAAGTGAAGCAGTGATACAGTATAACGTACTCTATGGTAAATAAGAGTCAGCCTGATGTAGATCTCATCTTCCTCCTTTTATAAAGAGTCCTGTATGTTTATCCTAGACACATCAAAGGGAAGGACTGGATTATGTTTGGTTTATCAATAACTACTTCTTAATGCTTGTCGGCGAGAAAAGAAAGGCGTGATCATAAGTGACTAATTGGCAAGTAGGTAAACAACGGACTAGGTATGTAAGCCATCACGCTTGTTGAGTAAGATCCTTGCCGGTATTAATTATGTAACTGGTCATCGCGGCCGTAGGTATGGTTGTTGGACCATGCACAACTGTTGTATAAAATATCAAAGCGGCATGACCTCGAGTCGAGCGACAGACCTATCGCGCTTGATGAGTGAGAACCTTGCCGGTATTAAATAATTATGACTGGTCACAACTGTTATCCAAACATGACTTGGAGTTAAGCGATAGAAATATTAGCTTGGGACCAACAAAACACCTCGACACATCAGGGTTTTCGACACATAAGACTTCGACACAAGCGGAGTTAAGTTAGTAGGGTTTTAACTGTTTTTTGCAGGGACCCCACATTCGACTTCGACACATGCGGAATTCGACTTAACCGAGTTCGACACAACGACGTTTCACTGTATATTCTTAATAATATGAATGTCAGTTTGATGTATGTGGTGACAAAGAAATTGGCTGGACACGCGGCAAACATTCCTCGGTGTGGATGACGACAGTCACCACGGCAAACACTCCTCGGTGGATGACAACAGTCATCAATGAAAGTGGTGAAGTGATGGTCAGTGTCGTAACAGCTTCTGAAGTGTATGCGCTGGAGAGAATGCCCAGTGTTTGGTGAGACGATACACAGTGGCTGGCGTCGTGCTCCCAGCTGTCCTTTACGTTGACACTGCTGTGCCAAATGCGGTGAACACACCAAGCTTTGCAAGCGGTTTGGTGGATGGCCACATACAAATTCCCTTAGGACAAATCCAGTTGCATAATGAGGCCTAGTTACGGATAACCCCGACCCCTGGCGGCCTCACGTGGTATTACTCCAGGCGACCGCTTCATCAGTTGTTCACTTGATTTGTGGCAGTCACGTGTGATAACAGCGCGGGCAGTCACAGCTGACACGACTGGAAGCTCAGGTAAACAAAATGACACGGCAGGGATGTCCAAAAATGGTCACAATTAAGGAAAAGACCCCGGTTTTGATCGTCAATTAGCGTGAATGACTGCTCATATAATCACGATACACCATCTGTTGACAGGACCATTTCAGCGGCAAGTGTTTATGTCCGGTGACCTCCGGTGGGTGTAAGCTGTCGAGTATGTTTTCAAGTTCAAAATTATGCAGGATACTTGACCGACAACCTGTTCAATCCCGTTTTATATTCCTTTAAAAAAACATAAACAAACCAATTTCCCATATATTTCTTGTATTTATGGTAATGATATAATATATGGAATAGCTCAAAGACAACAATAACAATTTAACTTAATTACTGTTTATATTTTATTGGACAAATATATTATTATAGCGTCAGTTTTGGGTGCTCCACTTCAGTGCTACAGTTTCACTTGTGCCCTTCTACCATATATTGAAATTATTATCATATTTTATTTTTATACTTTATTTCTTTGTTTCATTCAAATCTGTGAAAATGTTGTAATAATGAATACTTGTATTTTCAGTTAATAGTTCCAGTTAAAATTTTAAAGCAAAAATTATTCATGAGGGAAGGCCCATTACCGAGTTATCTAGAACATCACTTCTTTTCACATATTAATGTTTATGGTTTACCTATATGAAAGAAAAATTGTGAAGGTATTTTTTTAATTTAATTTTATGTTATCGTCCCACTTTTTTGTTTTGATTTTTAAAGTGAATATGTTTTTTCAAAGTCATCAGATATTAAAGATTGTTGTTATTCATTTTAAGATTGTTCATGCAATTAATGAATTTTTTGTTCAATGAATACACAATGTGTTTGTTACTTTCTTTTTAGAAAAAAGTCTTGTTTGGATATGGATTTTGCCTGAAAACAGAATCTACATTGTCGAGCTGGCAGCAAACATATCAGCATAAATCATCTTTATTTGAGGGAGAAGTTTGATTTGATGACATTACTCAGTACTGACTGTTAATCCCTTAATGTTCATTTTTTTTGTGACATTGAACAATGATGTCAGGGGCAATATAAATTTGCTAATGGCATATCATTTCAATCTTTTGATCGTCATATAGTGTTATATACTAAACTAGAAAGTGTTGCATATCATGTATGAAAATAATCAAAGAGAAATCTTTCAATACATGGTGTGTACATATATGCCCATTTTGGCTAATGTCAGTTTTTAACCCATCTGCAGAAATTAAAAAACTTATACATAAGAAATGGGTTTGCCTGGGAGTGCATTAGGATCATTGGAACAAAGAAAATTATCCTTTTTCAGTGATGTAATCCACTGTCTAAATGTTCATATGACCAGTAAACCCTCGGCTTTCACAGTTCCAGGTTTGTTAAAAAAAATTACTCTTTCGTTAAGCATTCCCTAATATATTTTAGTGTAATATATATTTCATTCAGTGATATGAATTTTCATGTACATTTTATATTTATTAAAAACAACTGGTAAGTTTATGTGTATCTGACCATACTATAATATAGAACTTATTCTCTAGAATATATGTACAATAAAATTATCATTATTTTGTTTAATCTCATGTTCTACTGTCTTTTAATCACATGTTGCACAATCTTCCTTTTGCCTCTGTATGTGTATGATTAGTTACCATGTGAATGTCATAAAATGTGGTGTCTACTATACTGATCTGAAATGGCTTTGAACCTACATTAAGGCTGACAATGTACATTTATTTGACTAGCTTTGCCCTGGGACCACCTAATTTAATTTTGAAAAGCATGAACTGCAAACAAAACAGGCTTAACCTTTGCTTTACACATTACTACCTATACTACACAACTCATAATAAGGCATTTCATATATTTGTCTATGTATTCAAATAAACATATATATATATATATATATATATATATATACACAAACACAAACACATTTCAGGTAATTTTAAGTGTACAAAGAAGTATCCACATCCTTATCAATGTTGGCAAATTTGTTGTCATGCAATTTTGTTTTATACATTAATCACAAAAGAAACACTTTGGTCTTTTAACATTTGATATAATATGTATTAACAAAATCAACCATACATTCAAAGTTCAATCATCTGGTATCTTTATGTCCTGTGATTCACAGGTTGCACAAGCTGAAATATTGCCTTAACATTCTAGGCACATAATGTTATCCCTGTCTTATTACCTATGGGTCTAAATACTGCAGATCATTTTCCTTTGGGATCCACTGATTTTATTGTTTATGGCTTAATTATTTTAAGAAACTTTTACAACAAAGTGAGTGAAAGTTATTAGTGGAAAAGTAAGGTCATGACAGACTTAAATATTATATTCATTTAAATTAACAAATTAATATTCTAGGAAACTCTGGTTACACAGCTTTTTGACAACACAACTGATAACTTTATTTTGAGTACTCAGAATAAGTTGAGTTAAAATATCATTAAATAAAAAATAATTGCATGGAGCACACTTGTTTAACAATTTATTATTATGGGGGGGGGGGGGGGGGGGGAGTTGCCCATGGCTCATAAAATATTTATAACTGAAGGCACTGAGTGGAAGTAGGTACGAGGGTTGTGCTAATGGTTTAATCACTGACACACAAATTTAAATAAACCAACTGTTAAGAAATTCCAGAACCAAACTCAAAATTATCTTCAGTGTAAATCTTTGGAACCAGATCTGACAGTGACAGCAAGCCGGCACACGGGTCCCGCGTTATCGCCTCAGACAGGTGTCTGATTCCGTGCACGTTCCCCTCTCTGCACTTGTAGTTGTACCCACTTGATCACTGATAATCCCTTGCTCTACGTACCTGAGATGGTGCAGGAAGTATGATCAACAATACTTGGACATAATAAATCCCGGCAGAAAAACATAAACGAGAATGAATCCGATACGATGTGTTGACAGATACATGGAAAACACCACGTGAAGCTATTGTTTTGGTAATAGTGGTAGCGACCCAGAAACATCTGCGCATGCGCAACGACCAGGTCATTGTATTCATGCAACCTAAATAAATATGCATGAGCCTGTAAAAGGTTCGTTCCATTACGTTACACACTTTTGTAAGTGATGGCCTCATCTGTAGGTGCGTCTTGACATCTGGCATTTTATGCGCTGCCTGGCAGTTGGCGTCACTCCAGAGGCCCACCAGTGGTATGCCTTGTTTATGTTCAGGATGTCTTCCTGCATCTTCGAGTAGGATGCTGGTGACTTGCAAGACCTTGTCCATGCCAAGAATTCCCAGCTGCAGAAAAAGGGCATTCCACCACCTCGTTGAGAAGATGTGTTGTGTCAGGTTTCAAGGGAAGAGCTGGCTCTCCACTGTCGCCGTCGCACTCGTGCAGTAGAAACCACTAAAAAGGTTACTGAATCAGCTGACCCAGTTGTTCTCCGGACTGAAATGACATGACGCGCTGGGGACACCACTTCTTGATGAACAACGAATGCCGCACATCTGGGCCACTCAGCAGAAGCACCTTCCGTGCATCCAGGCCCCGTCGGAGGTTCAGCTCTACACCGAGACTGGACCAGTCAAGAAGGGAGGCACCCCTCTGAAGACCTACAGGTGTGCCCGTAGATCCACATCCCTTGAATCATTCTACCTGCATCTCAACCTCTTTGTCCCAGGTTAGTCATAATTATACATTTCAGTTGTGTTTGTTCCAGTGTTGTAGTTAAGTCCACAACATCTATCAATCTTGGTGCAGGTGAGGCCAAGCAATTAAGAGTCAAGGACCTGGAGTTGCAGGTTAAACTTAAACGAGGCAATAGATTGTTAAAACCGAAAGTTATTCCATATGCTATTAGTTTATTTAGAGCTCCATAAACAGATTAACAAATTTTTAATAAATATTTTTCCCAATTAGAAAATTTTCAGTTGTTATCATGATTCAATTCTTACTGGTTAAGACCAAACATAAAATTCAATGTGATACCTGTGTGATATATCATTAATCCTTTGCACATGTCGCATTTGTCCTTTACACAAAGGAGATTTTCAGTTCTTTATTACAGATCCCTGCATCACTGGTTTGTTCTGTTACTAAACCAGTACACCTGGAGTAGTTGTTTAGTTGTTCAATAGATGTTCTCTGCATTCACAGGCACGAGTGCTAACGCCGTGAACGTTCAAGCGTATTTCTTAGAGGGGATCTTCCGCTGGAATCATCCCGCTTGAAAAACCTTCACGGCAGTTTCGCTGCTTCAACCTCAGTCTTGTAAATGCAATGAACCGGTTGAGTGACAAGTTGCCGAACCAAAAGATTGCTGGACATTTCAAACCTCCGAAGACAGTACACAGGTATGTGTAGTCAATTTCCTTGTGTTGAGTGATTAGTTACCAGTACATCGAGAAAATGCATTTTGAATTATACCATGCTGGAAACAGTATACATGCTTACATAATCGAGATAACTGCTAAGAGTTAATTTCTCATTTATTTATAAAAAGAATGCTCTCTAAAATGTCAGATTAATAAAATGACAAAACCTTTTTTGTAGTACCTATTACTGTTCGTAATCGGTTGTAATTTCATAATTTATCATCGCTCTATCGACTGATAATCAGAAATTAATTAGTTATTCTAGAGTATGAAAGTACACTGCATATTCCTCACCTGATATTTTGGCCAAACTGTTGGCTCATGTTTTATCTTAATTTTAGGTATGATGTTATTCCTTAAAACATACTTTTTCTAAAGTTTGCTTCCTTAAATTATATGAGAGTAAACATTTTCCTCTTCACAAGTCTGAGTCATGTGCAACTATTTGTAACTGATTATGGCACTGCCAGAAAAATTGATGAGATCACTTGCACCAGTGACTTATCTTTGATCAAAATTAATCATCAGCCCATCACTAGTGCCTATAATAAAACTCAACATTTGGAATAAAATTGTGTTGCAGGTGAACTTGTTGGTGCTTACTGGTGTGGAGTATCTGTACCATCAAACAGGTCGGCCTCTACAGGACATGGATCCAAGCCGTGAGGACACCATGGACTTGCTTGAGAAAGTTGACGAGAATGAGGATGAGGGGTTTGAGGAAGAAGACTTTCAAGACCCGACAGTCAGTTACCTCGGCACCATGTATGACCTGCATGATCTTCCACAACCAGAAGTTCCTGGCCTGCAGATGGATGCTCCCAGTTCAGGCCATCCGGTCGATGCTAATGGTCCTGGCCTGCAGACGGATGCTCCAAGTTCCAGCCACCCGGTTGACGCTCCTTGCCTTGGGCCGCAGACGGAACCTCCCGGTTTCAGCCACCCGGTTGACGCTCCTGGTCCTGGCCTGCACACGGATGTTCAAGGTTCAAGCTGCCTGGTTGAAACTCCTGGTCTTAGCCCGCGGACGGAACCTCCCGGTTTCAGCCAACCGGTTGACGCTGCTGGTCTTGGCCTGCAGACAGATGCTCCCGGTTCAGACTGCCTGGTTGATGCGCCTGGTCCTGGCCTGCATATGGATGCCCTCGGTTACGGCCACCCTACTGAAGCTCCTGGTCCTGGCTTGCAGACGGATGCTTCCCTTGCCAGTCTAGAAACTCCCGGTCCCGGAATAAAGGTATACATGGAATTTCACTCATAAAGATCAATTATTTTAATGCTAACTCAAATATTTTAATGATTATATCGTTAAAAAAGGTTTCAAACCAGATAAAAAATTACCAAATATATTAAATAACCTATACAAAAATGCCACGAATGTTGCTGTCTGTTTAAATGGAAAAATATAAACTGATGTGTTTCTAAATATGAAACCGGAATGAAATAAAAAAGGTACATAATTGTGGGATCCTTTCAATCTTTTGACTAAATTTACCTGTACTATGTTATCTCATATTGTAATCTTAGGTGTCATGTCTATGGCAGTGCATAGTAAATCATACTATTCTATGTTTTTTTACAGTAAAAAATATTACAAATTAAAAACTGCCAACAAGCACCATTTATAAAAAAAGAAGCTTAGAAACTTAAATTAATTTTTTTTACTAATATTACTTTCATCATTTAGGTCGTTCAAGCAGACAAGCTGCCTAGCTACAACTTTGTGGATGACCTGACTGGCTATCTGGTTGAGCTGGAGCAGACGGTTCCAGAAACACCTTGATTCTCGACAGTAAGCTGGTCCATGAGATTACTCGTCTCTGGAATAGGCTCCTCAGGTTTGACAAGGAGCGAATTCATCTATGCCAGTCGACCGAGGAAAGTTTCCCCCACTGGTAGATTCAAGGTGTCCAATAAGACCTCTGGACATGTAGCAGGCAGAGAAATAACCACCAAGTATGTTTAAACAGTGCATAGTAATCAGCACATACAATAAAATAAGATAACCTGATATAGACCACGATTGACAAAGGATAGCACTAAAAATTCTAAAAAAAACTTCTTTCCATGGTGGTCTTGTAGACCGGGGGTGATCAGTCTAGTCCATTTACCTTTACTAATGGAATTGCAGAATATATGATAAGCAATTAAATGTTGTTAAATCAAGCTGCGTAGGCACATGAAATATATGGTAAAAAGTTATATTTACATATAAACTAGTAATAATCAATGTTAGAAAATTTAACTGAATTAACAAAAAATAACTAAAATTATTAATCATAGGTAAGGTTATTTTATTGCAAAGATTTATATAAGTTGAAGTTATATTATCACAGAAAAGCTTGGCAAAATCCATGTAACAGAGCTGGTAGTTTGTACAGAATACTAGTATATCTCCAAACGGGTACCTTTATTGATATGATTATTACTTATTATTAGTTTAAATAGAATATTATGCTTATAATGATCTTCTTATTAAAAGGAGCTGCATCGGCAGTGAATGTCCAGCTCAGCATCCAGATTGCTGCAGAGTGATGGTTTCTGTGTGCATCAAGCTCTGTCTGATCCACACAGGTCAAAGGAAGATACACGGCAAGAAAGAGTCCAGGTGGTCAAGGATCCTTCGAAGCTACAGACGCATTCGTGAGATGGTCCGCGGCAACCACGAATTGATGTCACAGGCAACCCTGCAGCTGGTTAATATTAATCAGTATACCCAGGCCCCGTGGTAAGAACATACTTTAACATAAAAGCAAAGTTGTAATATATAAGCTAAATAATGCTCAGTGTGTTTTCAAAATTAATGATTTTAAATGACTGTTTAAGGAGTATGGTCACAACTCTTTTCAACTTAAGCAATAATTGATAGTTTTTAGGCACTAAATGATTTAATGCACGACGAACTCAAAACTAATCAAAACAGCAACTAACTAGGTTCCAAAGTTTTTTTTAATATTATATTTTTTTTTTTTTTTAGAAATTTATTTTTAATATGGCTTGAAGTAATTTATGCTGACAAGCTGAGTTTAAGAGGTCTGTGGCTTAGTTATTTTCTTCCATAAAAAAAATAGAATTTTCAGTTTGATCTATAGAAAGGTTAAAAGATCAGGCAGTGATGGTGTATTCATTAACTTAAATCTTTCAAAAAAATCAACTTAAAAATTATAAAATATCAAAATATGGATGGAATGGCATTTTAATAACACCTGGTTATATATTGGTGCTGAAAACAAGAGGTCGAAATGCAATCAGTACTATCAGTCATAGCATCAGTACTCTACATTTGACATAGAACTCAGAATCAATCACTTTGAGCAATCATTTTCTAGAACAGAGTGGGGACCTGCTTTCACTGGATTTCGCTCATCCCAGTGCAGTTGAACTGCTTAGCACACATTATGATAGGGGCAGAACTGGTTTCCAGTAGTTCATGAAGGGCCTGCAAAATGAGAAAGTCACCATCTTCTATGATGCAATCAAGAAAAACAGGGTGGACAGGAATCAGCCTTTGCTGATGCTTCAAAGCAGCACGTGCTGAAGACGGACTGCCAGCTCTTCTCCAAGCTGTTCATCTCGTGCCAGAGCAGAGAATGTGACCTGCAGTTCTTTCGCCAAGAGACTCAGCAGTTCTCTGCTGCCTTGAGTGAAGGCGGGAAGCTCTGTACCAGTGAGAAGTCCCAGCTTTCAGCCATCCTTGAGAGCCAGGTAAAAATACCTGATGTGGAATCAGAGGCTGATACAATCATCATTGATGGTTCAGCACTGGTAAACACCCTGTCACCACGAAACTCGAATACTTTCGAAGACTACGCCATGTTTGATGTGCTCCCGACAGTTAAAGCATACTCCACCAAGTACAAGAGAACAGACATAGTGTTTGATGTCTACCAGCCATCGAGTCTCAAGGCTGAAACCAGGTTAAAACATGGACGTGGAGTTAGCCGAAGAGTGACAAGCAAGGACAAAATCCCTTCAAACTGGCGGAACTTCCTGTGAGACATGGACAGCAAAACTAAGCTGTTCCGGTTCCTGGCTGACAAGATGTCTAAGCCCAACTTGGTCATTTTGATCAAAGAACAAGATGTTGCCAGCAACCACAAGCTCAGCTTGGATGGGATAACATCATGTAGTCATGAGGAAGCAGACACACGCATCCTTGTACATGCCAGGAATGCAATGGAGGAGGGAAGCAAGATGTTGATGTTGAAAACCTCTGACACAGATATCCTCGTCATAGCAATCAGTGTTCTGCCTCTTCTTCAAGACACTGGTCTGCTGCAGTTGTAAATGGCCTTTGGCCAAGGGTTAAACCTGAGATTGTTTCCTATACATGACCTGTACCCACTCATAGGACCGGAATAAAGCAATGGAATACTCTTCTTTCATGCCTTCACTGGTTGCGATCTTGTGTCAGGTTTCCACAGCAAAGGGAAAAAATCAGCATGGCAAACCTGGGACGTGTGTGTTGAGATTTCTGATGTGTTTGCCAAACTCAGCCAGTACCCACCAACGGTAGATGATGATAATCTGGAGGTCCTGGAGAAGTTTGTGGTGACAATGTATGACAGGTCCAGTACAGTTGCACGTGTTGATGATGCCATGCTGGACCTGTTTGCTCTGAAGCAGGTCTTATGACGCAATTCCTCCAATGAGGGCAGCACTAATTCATCATGCAAAGCGTGCTGCCTATCAAGCAGGCTACATATGGAGTCAATCAACACTACGCCAACCAGAAACACAGAATCCTGCTGACTGGGGATGGAAAAAGAGTGGGGATACATGGAAGGTCACTTGGACAGACAGCAGACCAAGTGTGGATGTAATTCGGAATGCCTTGAAAATGTGCAAATGCTACAAATCCAGTCTTACCTGTAATAGACTGTAGCTGCTTATGTGAGGGTTAGGTCAAGTTGATATTCGTCTGGATGACAAACATGCTTAACCTGGTATGGACTGATTGAATTGGATTTTGCTGATGTATACAGCTTACTCAAGCAAGCATAAAAAAATGGAGGCGGTTACCTCCACCAAAAAAATCCAGTTTCATTCAAATATTTCAAATAAAATATTTCGTAGCATATGTCCTAGTCTATCTACATTTTTTCCCCATTTTTGCTAGCAATGGTAAAAAGGAGCTTCATAGAAGGTTAAGAAGTTAATTTTTAGTTTTTCAGTGGTCAAAAACTTACTTTTAGACATTAAGATCATCCGAATTAATCAAAGTGGTGAGATTCTGTGGTAAATATTCCATTTATATGTCTGCATGGCGGCCATCTTCAGAAAAAGGGGAAGCCATCCTGATTTTTAGGTGGCCCGCGTACTTTTTCAAAAGAGTAATGTCTAAGAAATATTTGTGCCAAATGTAGTGCTTGTATCACTATTTGAAAGAATGTTTTAGCTTTTAGCTGCACTGCTAGAAACATTTAGAAACTAGTGGCGTCCAGGCCTCAGTCCCACAATACACTGGGGACCCCTTTAAACTAGACTGGTCCCCCTTCTCCCTCTCAAAACGCCACCATCCTCTTCCTGCGCCACCTTTTATCTTTGTTTGAGACTAAAACATCACGTATTTTCTCCGTTTTGACGTTCTAGGTGAATGCTTTTACTTTAAGTTTCAGAATTTAAGGAAGGAAGAAGTCGCATCGTGCAATGACAGACATTCAGTGGCGCCTACGTCTGCAGATTTTTACATACACGGGCGCCTGGCCCAAACACCTCGGCATACGGCACGGTCCTCGACAGAAGGGCCCTTACAGCTTGGGTTGTTAGGTACGCGACTAAGACTATAAGTGATACTGAGATAAAGTATAACGTTTCGACCTTTTATTAATAATTAGTTGTTTTTTTAACAGACTGTGACCAAACATTATTTGGTATGAAATATTGCAACCGGAGTGAAGAGATTCCGTCAGATTCATTTATGGTCAAATGACAGGTTGGTACAAAACCTGTGTGTGGACGGTGTAAACATTAACTTAAATCTTGCAAAAATCAACTTAAATAATTTAAAACATAAAAAATATATATGGAATGGCATTTCAGTAACACTTGTTTATATATTGGAACTGAAAACATCTGATTTTAATAAGTGTTCATGTATGATATATATATATATATATATATATATATATATATATATATATATATATATATATATATATATATATATCTTTATTTATATGTAGATTATGTACAATAAATTATTTATTGAATATTTATTTAATATTCAAATAAATGAAGTTGTGATGAAAATGTTCACTGTAATTTATTAATGCATTAAAGATGTTGAAATGCAATCATTACTATCAGTCACAGCATCAGTACTCTAAATTTGACATAGAACTCAGAATCAATCACTTTGGTAACCCTCTGAGGAGTAAGAGTTTAATAGTTATAATTATCAGTATGCAAGGAGTGGTATATTTCAGTACCACGCTTAAAGTAATATTGGAACTTAACATATTTGGTACGAAGTATCTAGAGCTCGAGACCCGGACACATTGCCCCAGAGTTAAAGGTTCGGACTATTTTGGGTTCGAAATTTCCCCATCAAGTGAAGGGCTATAAGTATACACACATACAGCGGCATTATGCGTAATACTCTGTATTTATGGATAAACTTTAAAGTAAATGGTTTACATGCAATTAGAAATTTATTTTAAAAAAAACATTATATTATTCAATTTTCATTAATTCCTAACATATTAAACTAATAGTAGGCCTTTTACCTTTTCATTAAAAATCTTATATGGACTTCATCTAAAATCTATAAACAATGAACATATATTTATAAAAGTCATGTTTATAAACATTAATTTCTGAGTACATGCAGGCCAGTTTTAAACTTTCCTAGGTCATGGTCAATTTAAACTTAAGCAGTTTGCTTCTGTCACAGTTTATAAAAAATCTTTCATGGTTTTGCGGATCTCCTGCTCTATGCATATTCTCCCATAAAGTCAAACATAAAGTGCTACAAGTCAAATTAATTAAACATTTATATTTGGTACTAAATGCCGGAACAATAGCAAATGTTCTGGTAGCTCCGTCAGTCGGTGACGGAGAAATAGCAGTGTCAATGTACATACTTATAGGAAGTGCCGGAAGTTTAGCCTGTATGACCGAGGTCCGGACCTTTAGCAAAAGCCTTTTTGGGCACTTAGTGGTTTACATATGGGGAGGTGTGGAAACCGTCAACCCATCATAGGTCATAAGATGTTTTGTCGCTGAAGATGGCCGTTGCTCAATATGACTGTTTACACTGTCCATTATAAGAAATGATATATAGTATCCTTATTATTTATATAAATCATGTAATACATAAACATACCCATGCACATATTATATATACTCTATGATCCTAGATACAGCTGCATTTGAAGTTTTTTGTTGGCCATTATCATGTGATACGGTCACTTTTAATTAGTTTAAGGAAATATGTAATGTAAATCATGCTTTATATATTGTCTGTAAATTGATACAAATTCATGTATTACAGATTCAGACGTATCCCATGTTTGCCTCTAAGGTACAGCAGCGGGTCTTGCTGACCACAAAACGGAGAGCATGGTCTTGTGGTTCCACTCCCACAAGGTATGATATAAATGTTTGTGTCCAGTTTAAATTAAATGATAATAAAATTAGTTCTGCGCCTTTCCTTATAATATATATAAGGCAGTCAAGAAATTTTTTACTTGATTTTTAGGAAGTATTTTTACTAGTCAGTAGATAGCCATAGCGGTATGTTGTTTGCTTTTAGTTCTTACAATATTCGTCCCTTTAATCATAGGCATATCATACAATATACCCTTGTTCTTTCATATGTATATATAGAGGGTAACTAGTAACTCTGCTGTGGAGTGACAACATTCCGCACAGGATCAACAATGGATCCGAAAGGCTTTGTTCCAGTAAGGGCAAAGCGGAAAACTAGAGTTGGTGGATAACTTGCAGCTGTGGTACCACCCACCTCAGCCTCAAGTTCTTTACCATCAGAGGTCAAATCCAGATCGATTCTTTGCCCGCAGGGGAGTAGCTAGGAATATATATATATATATATATATATATATATATATATATATATATATGTGTGTGTGTGTGTGTGTGTGTCATCTCACATGTACACAGTAAATATAAGTTGTACAAGATAAATAAATGAAATAATATAATATTTCATCAGGATTATACTGATTGAAATGTAGAAATAATTCCAAAATCAGCGGATAAAAGTGAAATGGATTTCATAATTATGTTTTAGAAAATGTATTCAGACTAAAGACTTATTAATTAGACTTGGTGAATTTATTGGAGGCCAGGGAGTACTATATGCCACCGGTGAGGGGGGAGGCCATGGTCCCCTGCGGTCCCCTTTGGCTACGCCCTGGCCCCGCCCATTGGTGTTGTGGATGCCATAGCGTCTGTGGGTGTGCGGGTATGCTGCCCAAACCCCGCTTGTAGTGGCCACCCATTGACCAGTGGAGGACTTAAGAAGAGACCACGGCAAGTGCTAGGCATAGATGGTTACTACCACCTCGTAACCGAGGTCCTGACATGTTCTCGCTGCCGTACCCCATACCCGTCATGGAATGATGTCGGCCTTATTCCGCTGGATGTGGGCCACAGACTTCATTTCCGAGTCATTATGACACGAAAGTGGTGTTTGGCTGTGACACTACGGGCAGTAATATTTAAAAGTTGTAATGGTTGAGAAGGTTATATAAATCATTCTGTCTCATGTGTTTGTTTTCAATTTATTAACTTATAGTGGATACGGCAGCCGTAGTTAATTTTTCATGTAGTCAGCATAATTGTCAATTTAACACATTTTCACGTAATGTATATTATATAATTTCATTAAATAACGCTAATAAATAATTTCAGCTTCGTGTTGTGACCCATGGGTCTCTAGTTTTAATTCATTTCGTATTTGATTGTTAGTTGATTTGTAAAGGGGTTCTTACCAGGTTTTTGGATATTACAGCATCACTGATGCCATGCTTTCCCATTTAAACACATGTGGACGACTATTTGTTGTAGACGTTCTTCTTGTTTAGCAGAAATGTTACTTGAATCAGATTCTTCAAGCCATGTTTGTGAATAATAATCGAACGTATTCTTTAGTTTCTTGAAAATTTTATTTCTAGAAATGCCGGTGATGTTAGGGGGATCCGACTTATGCGGGAGCGGACATTAGGGAACAGCTCGACCCGGCTGATGAAACAACTGATAGAGCAGCACTTAGGAGAATGGACGCAACGATGCATCCATTACCTTACGGAGTGTGCTGGCTTCGTTGTCCCTGCTCCTGCTGTGGTGCCTACCTACAAGTGGCTTCTGTGTGTTTAATCCATGGAAATCCATGCTTACAAGGCTCGACTAGGTGAAGGCATCGATCACTTCTACATTTGGCAGCATTTTAAAGTTGGACTCGACCCAGAAAGTGTGCGCAGCAGTTTATTTTACTGCGTTACTTTACACATATACAGTTGCAGTAATCTTTCAGAAATATATTTTTTTCATTATGTCATAGTTATAACTTTTTGTTAGCTTTTATTTTCATGAATTTATAGTTTAACTTTTTTTATCGTTTTTTGATTAATGTAAACTGATTGATATGACCGGCTTCTGTGGCTTAGGGATAGAGCGCGGGACTTAAAGCCGGGAGATCGTGGGTTCGAATCTCAGCCGAGGCGGTGAGGTTTTTCACGGTCGGCCCCCACCGGCTTAATGGGAGGGATGTGCCCCACAGCCGTGTATCACTCACATACGAGTGCGTCTTTGGGGGGTTCCTCGGTGTTATGACCCAGCAATGGCAATGATTACACACCCAGGACCCGCAGGTGCGGTAGATACCGGGCCTGGGTGACACCAGGATACAAAATAAAAATGATAGGAAGCGAGTGCTACCGCCCTGTCAAGTAGTCCCAAAACGAAATGGTACCTTTGCAGATATACATACTTCGATTAAGAATTAGATAAGTCAGCATTAAAAATGGAGGCGGTTACGTCCACCAAAGAAATTTATTTAAAAAAAAACTTGATTGATATGACATGTGATACGTTTCTAGATAACTTGTTTATGATAAAAAAATACAATTATTTGGCTACTGTAAATATTATACAGTGGTATTTTATAATATAGTATTGTGCTGTTCAATTTAAAATGTAAAAATATAAATGTTAATGTACCATTTTCACAAGAAACAGAAGCAGAGGACAATAAGGGCTTGACATTAACGGTTTATAACTTGACCATGGCTAGTTATAGTTCCATAGATGGTGGTAGGGCAACCAAAAGTAGAATCCTATCCACGATCTATGGACATGCAAAATTTCAGTCCAATACGGGCACATCTAACCACGCGTGAGACCGGGCGCCGGGCACCAGTTCACATGTAACCCTGTATTAATGGCAATCTTCAGAAAATTCCATTCATAAGTTCTGTTTCAGTTCTTCAGAGATAAATGTGACAGCGGAATCCAGCTTCAAACATGGTATCAGTATATAAATATTACGAATGTCAGTTTGATGTATGTGTATATGTTTTACTTTCTTAACAGGTGACAAAGAAGTTGGCCGGACACGCAGCAAAATCTGCTCGTTGGATGAAAACAGTCATCAATAAGAGTGGTGAGGTGCTTGTCAGTATGCTAACAGCTTTTGAAGACCATGTGCTGGAAAGAATGGCCAAGGTTTGGTGAGTACTTGAGGCAGTCGCTTGTTGATGTATGTGTAAATGTTGTTTCGCTTTCTGAGCGGGTGACAAAGAAGATATACAGCAAATCTCCTCGGTGGATGACAGCAATCATCAATGAGAATGGTGAGGTGCAATGTGAGTGGTAAGGGGCTTGTCAGTGTCCTAACAGCTTCTGAATGTCATGCGCTAGACAGAATGGCAAAGGCTAGTTGAAATGGTACGCAATCGCTTGCTGATGTATAATTTGTTTTGCTTAAATAACAGAGGATAAAGTAGTTAGCTGGACATGCAACAAAAACTACTCGGTGGATGACAACATTCATCAATGAGAGTGGTGAGATGTTGGTCCGTCAGCCAACAGCTTCTGAAGGCCATGCGCTGAACAGAATGGGCAAGGTTTGGAGAAAAGGTATGAAGTCGCTGGAGTCGTGTCCCCAGCTGTCCTTTACGTCGACACTGGCTGCTGTGGCTCAGGCAAGCGGATTGGTGTTTGGCCACGTCTACAAGTGCGTCTGGACGCCAGGCAACTTTCAAGCATCCTCTGGGAGGGATCTCTTGCTGGAATCAGGATAGGTATAAAACATATTTAGCCGAAGGAACGTCACAAGATTTTTTTGCTGCTTCAGCTGCAGTTTTGAACTTCAGTGAACAGGTTGCGTGACAAGGTACAGGGCATTTTAATCCTCCAGCCTCCAGGACAGCACACAGGTATGTACTACACTTCCTCATGTTAAGCAATTAGTTATTAGTACACGGTGAAAAAAATGCATCTTCGAATTATACCATGCTGGGGTAAGTATTCATGCTTACATAATCGTTTTAGTCGTCATAGTTTACTGTTCATTCATGTATAAATGTTCATAAAAAGCCAGTATCGTAAAATGAAAATATCTTTGATTCCCATCACTAATTTTTGTTTTTCTTGAGTATGAAATTTCTCACCTTATGTAGACCTGTATATTCCTCACCTGATGGCTTCTGTTTATATAAACTTTAGTTATGATGTTACTCCTAAACACAGACTTTTCTCAAGTTTGGTCGCTTATATTATATGAAATCATACATTTCCTTGTACAACCATTTGTAACTGCCAGATAAATTATCAGATAATTTGCACCACTGACATATCATTGATCATAATTGATCACTAGCCACCACTAATATAAAGTTAACAAATAAAATTGAGTTGCACGGCAAGTTCTTGGTGAAGTGCAAGTATACCAAAAAACAGGTCACCCTCTACAGAACATCGACCTAGCCGTGAGGACACAATGGACTTGCTTGAGGAAGTTTATGAGAATGAAGGGTTTTAGGAGGAAGACCTTCAAGACCCGACAGTCACTTTACCCGCCACCATGCATGACCTGCTGGATCTTCAACAACCAGTTGGTCCGTCAGACGGATGCTCCCGGTTCCGACCACACGGATGATCGACGCATCTGGTCCTGGCTTACAGACGAATGCTCCCAGAGCAATTAGGTCTACAAGCTCCCGGACCAAGAATATAAAGGTATTTATCTTTTAACTAAAAGATCAATTATTTTAATACTTACTTTCAAATATTTTCATAATACTTTATCTTAAAAATAACCTTTTCACAAATGCCATGAATTTGCAGTAAGATCTCTGTTAAAATGAAAAAAATATAATCTGATGTGTATTTAAATATGACACTTGAATTGAAACGTTTGTATTTGGAAGATCCTTTGACTAATTCGACCTGTACAATGTTATCTCATATTATAATCACAGATGTCATTTCTATGACAGTGCATAAGAAAATATGATATTCAATTCTATTTTTACAATAAAAATCGCATTTTTTAAAGTGGCTTAGAAACTTGAAATACATATTTTACTAATGTTATTTTTAGCTTTTATGTTGTTGAAGCAAGTCTCTGGCTACAATTTTGTAGACGGCCTAAATGGTTTTCTGGGTGAGCTGGAGCAGACGAGTCCGGACAACACCTTGATTCTCACCAGTGAGCAGGTCGAATAGATAAACCCGAGGAGCTAAGCTTTGGAATAGGCTCCTAAGGTTTGACAAGGAGCGGATGGTCTATGCCAGTCGAACGAGGAAAGGTTCCCCCACTCGTAGATTAAAGGTGTCCAAGAACACCACTGGAGATGAAGCTGACAGAGAAATCACCACCAAGTATTTGTCCAACGATGCAGGTTTGTCCAAACAGGTAAAAGGAAAATAATAGGTATTTGAGAACTTTTAGGAAAGGTTGAGGAAAGCTAGATTTGGACTTATGTTAATGAAGAAAGAGCGTAGAGAAGCATTCACAGTGAAGAAAGAGGAACACAGTTATAGGAATAAAAAAAAAATGGTTGAATCAATTTGCTTAGACATATAGGAATGAGTGGCAGTCAACGAAGTATAGTAATTAAACCTGTATAATTGAACGAACATCTCAACTGCCTGTTAAATGGGAATAAATCCAATTTGTAGTTTTGAACAAAATGATCTGTTACAGTATTTAAGTGGAAAGGATGCTGTATGTGATATATGTACATGTAACGAACCATCTGAACTTTACTCTGAAATAACTGTAATAACAGCTGGGGAAGCTGATGAAATGAAGTATAAGAAAATTGAGGAATGGAAAAGCAACAGGTATTGCTGGTTTAGTTATTGAGTTGTATAAACATGGTACAACATTCTTGATACCAGTGTTTAAAAGTGTGTTTAACCATATTTTTGAAAGTTTTAATATTCCTACAGCGTTCGGTCAAAGTTCCTCTAGGTACATCAGTAAATGAAATGGATCGTTTTATACTGATGTAAAAAAATGAAAGAGAAATATCATCTCAAGAATCATCATTAAATGATCGCCTGGTAAAATGGGCCGAAGATAATG
Organism: Sipunculus nudus; assembly: GCA_026874595.1. NCBI lineage: Eukaryota > Metazoa > Annelida > Sipuncula > Golfingiida > Sipunculidae > Sipunculus > Sipunculus nudus. Next base: position 55,073,644 of record CM049312.1, read on the forward strand.
TCGATAATGATAAATATAATTTATTTATAGTTTGCATGTTATTTATTGATCAGATCATTTGCATTAGTGTCTTGGCATCGATCATAGTTGATCATCAGCCCAGCTTAAGTACATACAATAAAAAGATAACTGTTGGAATAATATTTTGATGCATGTGAACTTCTTGGCGTGGAGTACCTATACCAAAAAAGGGGTCACTATACAGGATTTGGATTCAAGCAGTGAGGACTTGCTTGAGGAAGTTGCAGAGAATGCAGATAAGGGGGGGTTTGAGGACGACAGTCACCACGGATGACCGGCTTAATCATCCGATACCTCTTAGTGCCGGTCTGCAAGCTCCCGTTCCTTGATAAAGATATCTTAATTTTTGTCTTTAACCATAACTATCTAATATTTTAACGATACTTTATCCTAGGTTTCAATTCATTGTAAAAAAGACAAAAAATATTTTGATACTATAAAAAATGCCATGTAGTGTTGCTGTCAGCTGTCTATTTGTTAAAAAGTAAATATATTTTGAGGCCAAGGTTAGAGTATGCATAGCTGTTATACCTTATTATTATATTACTTAAATGTTAAAGCAGACAATTTATGTGGACTGACTCTGTGGACCACCTAACAGGTTATCTGGTAGAGTTGTACCAGACGACTCCGGACAACACCTTGATTCTCTCACCAGTGACAGGTCGAAGAGATGCTCGTCTTTTGAATAGGCTCCTCAGGTTTGACAAGGAGCGGATTGTTTATGCCAGTCGACCGAGGAAAGTCTGCGCCATTGGTAGATTAAAGAAAAATCACCACCAAGTATGTATACACAGTGCATAGTAAAATGCAAAACTCAAGGGACTGCCTGGCATGCGTTAGATGATATCAAAAGTTAGAAATGGGTTAAGTCCTGAAATCCTTTTGAAATTCCGACCCGCGGTCCCCACTTCTTTTCATTGATACTGTTTTATATCGGGATATGCACATGTTTTTACATAGGGACTTGAGCGAAGACGCTTGCTGTCCTTTTGAAAAAGACGTTTTTTATTGGTTTATAACGGATGTGAGATGAAGCCTAGCATATCTTCAAGAGATAAACCTGGGCTAAAACGCATTAGGGACTTCAGCGAGACGATTAACAGAAAAAGGGAACTGAAACTTGTCTTACAACTTGGCTTCACTGTTAAACTAGATGTGTCGGAACGACACGAATGCCCCCGCCTGGGGCAAATTAGAAACATTTGTTAAATTTTGTAAAATTTTTTAAGTTCAGGAAGTGTTGTATGGTCAAAAGTAGGTCAACAAGGGCAAAATGCAAACTCGATCTGTAAAGGGTCATTATCAAGCAACACACCAAAAATCAGGCCAGTATCTGCAGGCATTGTGAAAAAAAGTCCATATATGTGCATTTTTCATGAAAATTTCTGTCTTTCATGAAATTTTCTATGTTCAGGATCTGTCATATGGTGAACAATAGGTTAACTGGGACGAAACGCGAACTCAATCTGTAAGTGGTCATTATGCGCCCACAGACCAAACATTAGGCCAGTATCTGTAAGAATTGTATTGCGAAACTAGAATATTAGCAAAAGTTGAAAATCATTTATAAATTTAAATTGGAGAGGTATATACCATGTTTCATAACAATACACCAAATGCTTCCTGAGAAATAAGCTCCTAAGTTTTTTTCTATACTAAGCTCTGTGATATTGAAAAGTAGGTCAAGATCACCCATCTTTGAACTTGACCAAGATTTTGTAAATATAATGCAATAGCACTGAAGAAATGAAGTTCCTGTGTTGAATACCTTTAGAGATATCCTAAGTTTAGGAGCCGTAAAACGGTCAAAAGTAGGTCAACCGGGACGAAACGCGAACTCGATCTGTAACTGGTCATTATATGCCCACACACCAAAAATCAGGCCAATATCTGCAGGCATTGCGAAAAAAAGTCCGTACATGTGTATTTGTCATGAAAATTTCTATTTTTCATGAAATTTTCTAAGTTTAGGAGCCGTAAAACGGTCAAAAGAAGGTCAACCGGGACGAAACGTGAACTCGATCTGTAACTGGTCATTATCTGCCCACACACCAAAAATCAGGCCAATATCTGCAGGCATTGCGAAAAAAAGCCCGTACAACTGTTTGATTTCGGAATGACGGAATGACGGACATGGGTAAAACTATATGGCCCGGCCACTTTGTGGCGGGGGCATAAAAATGACACGCACAAAGATTTAGTCACCATATCTCATTTATATTAAGTCATTCTCCATGTAATCTGCTGACTTCAATGTTCGGCAGATCATATTTAACAAGGAAGGATATTAAATGGGGCTAAGCATGTATCCTATATCAGTTGCACTTAAATAAAAAATGAATCTTGACTTCAGAGTGATAAGTTTTTACAAAATTTATGTATTTTACGCTGAATTTCTCATTTCTGTCTTGGACACATCTCCGTGATTCTCAGTCGGGCGAGGTACTGAAAATACACCCGAATCTGTAACCTGCCACTGTATAAACATATAAAAATCGGGTGGATAACAACTATCTCAGTTTAACGGCATAACTCGTGTCCAAGACCACAACTCCCTGCACTCGAGGTCAAGTCGCCATGCAAAACTGCACGAGATATATAACAACCCAAATGCACTAATATTAAGAATAATATTATTATTATAATAAGCTAATTCAGCCTGGTTTTACAATTGGTGATTCAATAGTATTTTATTCGCAAGACCTTAAGAACAACAATGGGAAAGCCGTGCAATCCACATGCTTGGACAAGAGTTAAGCGTTCGACAATGTCTAGTGTGCGCGTCAGGCCCCCGCCCCCCGGATATTCATCAGATGAAATCAAAAAGAGCTTTCGCACTTGTGTGCAACCGCTTCCAATCGTCAAAATTATTTGATTAAAGGTAAACGATGCTTTACCAGTATTAAGACATCAAGTAACTTGGTAAAAATAGTCATTTGGCTTTTCCAAATGAAGATTAAAGGATTTTCAGGGACACTGGCAGAATTAAGGCCACAATTATTCAACTTGGGCAGTTCAAATAACATTTGTAACAGTAGGCAATGCATTTCACATACTAGCCGTGACAACCCGACTCAGTCGGCAATCGGATAATTGGGCAGGTAAGCCTACTCGAGTCGTGATACAAGTTATATCTAGGAATGTATCGCAGTGATCTTGCATCAGGTTGCATTCATATCGTGGTAAACGGTCCATAATTTCAATTTTATGATAAATATAATGAATTTACACAATAGTATACATGTGAGCTCACACCCCAAACTGAAACACCGTCTCCATGGACACGGGTCATTTCCTGTATCGCCTGCAAGCTGCCTGCGTCCTGTAACCCGTGCGAGCCATGCTTGTGTTCATGCGGTCATAAATTCAACAAACACGCCAAAGGGTTTACCAATGTGCTGGGTTAAAACGGAACTTTTCTCGCTCATGTTTGTATTATTAGAAAGTACACAAAAAATGCTAACGATTGGTCTGGTTTTTGTTGATTAACAGTGTACCTGTAGGCCATGAAGCGTTGTCAGAAATGACGAAAATATTTGCATCTTCATTAATGCGTTCCTCTGACATAGATTTCATGACACTCTGGCGCTAGTAATCTGGTCGTAATGCCAGAGGGTCGATATGACGCTAGTCAGATACAGGATATGATCGAATCTTATTTAAACTCTGATGCTTATATGAATCGGAAAACCAAAGGATATACCGCACACTGATCATTCAGTAGTTTCATACTTGTAGCAGTACCAGTACTCAGTCACCGGAGATTTATTCTTGAATGATGTTTATATTTTTTACTTTACCATGCAAGGATTTTTTATCGAAAACCGAAGGTCAACATGGTATGTGTGATTTTTCTATTTTTTATTGTACATACATACTAGTTTACATTAACATCTTGTGTAACATTCATGTGCTTAACTTGTAAACCATGAACTATAAAATTCCGAGCTGACTGATGGAAAACCAAAGTTGCAGTGAGCTTAACATAGTGCATCCTTAGATGCTGCCGTAAGTAATGTTTTAGGAGGAATTTAGCGTTAAGGTTATGCATATAGCTACGATTCCTTTCAGGCGGGTTGTGGTTGCAGCCGCGGTACGGTGACGGTTATAGTCGAATGAATGATATAATGGACCGAATCCTTTCATGCGGTTGCGATATTTTCCGACCTGTCATCCGACAAATGTTTTGTCTGATCATGTAGCTACCGATCCGACAATAAATTTAATCCCGCTAAATTCTATATGTCACATACGGGTTTCACAAGTATTATACCGTGTTTATCAGTATATGCCACGTTGAAACGTTTTCAGCCTTAAAATCATCGAATTAAATCATTGTAAATATGGAAAACATTTGCCGGTCATTCAAACGACAGCTTGCAGAATATTTGGGAGTAAACAGATTTGCTCCACATTTAGCAAACCCAAGGTGAAGTAGGTTGGATAATCTGTAAATACCTATTGATAGTGCATATGGTGAGATTATGGAATAGGATTATGCTTCATCAGAGAACAACTGGAGATCCACCTTAGGTCACCTTTATGAATATTGTGGGTGTAAAAAGGTTTTGATAACATTACAGAATATTCAATGAGAAAAATATGAAGTAACACAGAAAAAAAAATACTATAAAATACTGAATGGAGAGAAAAAAATGTTAATGAAACCAAATCTTAGACCATATGCTGTACATACAATATATCAGTACTGAATTAAATATAAAGTTAAACATGTCTTGAAAAGATGTATCCTTTTAGAATAAGTGTATTGTCTTTGGCAGTTGAAACAGGCAAATTTCGTAGCCGTATAGTTTTAAAACAATGTATTGAGTGCAGTGTAAATGAGGTTTACTTTCTTTTTCATTGCCCTTTATATGAATGGAAAATCTGATATTATATTCTCTGGTATAAACAGGTCAACACCTGCTTTAACAAAAAATGTCGTGTTTGTGTGAAAATAGTCCTGGATCAGACAAAATATATATGTAGTTGTTATGATATAAGGAGCAAGGAACTGTATGTTTAGACAGTGTATGCGAATCACTTATTTTTATTTATCGTATAAAGTTCATCGGGCCGGGTGTACTGGTATAAATATTTATACGTATTTAAATATGTGTCACTCTAATAAAGAATACTAGCACTATAACTACTACATTTTTCTGACATTACTACAGGCCTTTGGGTGTTGGCATCTGGTGAAGATGCATCACATAAACCAAGCAGACTACAAACATGCGGCTGTGATACACCTCAGTCTGAACGACCAGATCATCACGCTGTCATTGTATTTAATGTCAGAGTATATATTGCTTCATATTTGTACGATTGAAATTGGTAATGATGTAAAATTTCATTTTTTTCTCACTCTTTCGCGAGGGTTTATTTTTCGAGATATCATCAATATTATTTAAGAGTTAAAGATCATATGAATTTTGTCAAAAAATATGATAGTAAATATGTATATGTACTTCATTTCTTATAATTTTACTTATGACGGGATTCATTCCACTCCCGGAAAATTACAGATGTTTATTGAAAATTCCTTGTGCTTTTCGGGGATTGCTCAAAGGCCATAAATATTGCCGATGAACCATAGTGAGATCAATAACCTATTGATTATATTAATGGTTGCGCAACTTTGCTGACTGAATGTCTTATTCATGAGTGCTTCTTTTTTCGCGCTTTTAAAATTTTCGCGAACATCGCAGATTTTAAACCATCAAACAATATTTTACATTAACATCTCTGCGTTCATGTCTTAATCCTTATGCATACTTTTTTGGTCAAATGCTGCTTTAAACCCCATTACTACCTCTGATGTATACATATGCTTCGCCATTATATGCCATTATACATTAGGGCCTCTGACTATTAAATTCCATGTTTATAAAGCTCTAATCCGGTTTATGGTGGTACCACTGTTTACGCTGGTTGTGGCCGTTCTGTCGATACTCGCTCCATGTATAGGTGGAATTGAAAATGTTATATAGAGTTAAAAAAATGATGGGCACTGCTGTGATTTATGTAACTAAAAGGCACAGAAACCACGCAAACGTCTGTATCCTCATTCATGTCTGTCCCCAAATTTATAAGCAACCGATGTCTCACCCTTAATAGAATTTACGCAGGAAACATTAGATGATATTAGGTATCAGTGCAATTTGAAATAAGGAGAAATTAAATAACTGTACACTGTTTAAATTTTTTAAATTTTTATTTTGCTCCTGAAAACTGACAAAGATGAACGGGTACAATGGCTGCCTGAGGAGGAACTAAATGAATGGTCCAGCTGTGATGTTTGGTATGTGCATGGTCTGAGACCCGCCTCCCCTATTTGGGTAAATTCTTTGGGCTCTTTAATGTAAGAAAATCAAAATGTCACCAAATCCACCAGGAGAGCAGCTAGGCCAACCATCAGCAAGGCCCAGACGTCTCGCGAGAGCTAGGCAAAAAGCACAAAGAATCGTGCAGGGTTCACACAGTTATCCTTAACAGACTCACTTGATAAAATTTATAATTTACAATTATATATATATTTATATAATATATAACAAGATATCAAGATATTCAGTTTAAGTTGGCCATCCACCGGACTAGTGCCATTGGTGCAGGGGGCGAGAGACCTTGAGCACTGCATTTCTACCATTTGTTTTAATTTTACTAATATTTAAACCAAGCACTTTTTATTTCATCGTAATGCAAATACTGATACTTTAATAAATAAGTATTTTAATATAAATGGAGCACCTTATTCGATTAGTTACTTTATCTGTTGATAATTCCCTGAATGTATATTGTCAGCTGGTTTAAAAATTGTCAGTTTATGTATAAAATTATCAGGGCCGCTGGAAAATAATTCTTTAGTAGACAGGCATTAATAAACACGCTGTGTATTTTTTTAATGAATATTTCTGCCGATGTACAAATACAGGATGTACGAATTATGCACGTGTATCCACAATAATAAAAATCCGAAAGGGTTATCATGAGCTACTTTGAAATGTTATTATTTTACATTTCAAAGGACTACTTGATGCTATGTCAAATCAGAATATTCTAAGTCCAATGGTTACGATATGTGCCCTGTTAACGGACGACAAGACAGACGGCCGGAAGGACGAAAGAAAAGAGTGATCGCTACAGTTCAGATGACTTTCAGTCAGCTGAGCTAAAAATTAGGTGGAGTAAGCCAATATAGTAAAAATAAGGCAAAGTAAGATATATTTAAATTACGATGTTTTATATCCAGGATTAATTTCTTCATCCTTGACGATTGATGTAATCAAGGGTTTTATTGACGTCTTTTCAGAAACCAATATATCTAGTTATAAAAAATTCAGAGAAGCCTCGCAGGAGATCTAATGCCTAAGTTATACCATTCTTAAACACATCCTGTTGCAATAAGTGAGGATGGCAGAGAATCTGTGTTTATTTCCAATGTGCATTGACGGAAAGCTACCACAATTAATAGTGGATCCTGTGAAAAATAAGCACCATAACTATTTAAGGTAAACACCGAGGAACTCGTAACATGAAAGTCTGGTACCTAAATTAACTGGAGTGTCATGAATCATGTGTTCCAGTGCACATAAAAAAACATCTCGCCGGTCCTAAAGAAATTTCAAATGTTTCTCCCATACACTTTTACATTGTGAACCACGTCCCAAGTGAAGGTTTCATGTATTCGAGTTTTAAAGAACACTGCGTAATCTGTGGTGAACCATACTTGTTACGTGACCCCAAACATCCGAATAGATGGCGTCCACTTTATAAGTGTTGGACAGGGAACCAAAATATTGGAGCCGAATAAAAATTTAAACTGCAACTTATAGGTGATGGACGCAGCTAGGAGATGAGGTCCGCATTTGAACTTCTAGAGAACCATCCGGTGCCGATTTGAATTCCGATTTAAAATTCAAATCGTAACTAATATGGGATGAACGCAGATAGCAGATGTGGTCCGGATTCGAATTTCCTGAGAACCATCGACTTGAATAGTGTTTATGCAGTCTCTCCGGGATTGCTATTCGCATTTTATCATTGCGTAAGGGTTGTGGCAGCAAACTCATTTGTGTCTGAGAAAGGTTCAGAATCTCTAGCAGACACCTAATTTGACTATCTTCTAGAAAATAAAATGAAAAGTGGCTTCACAAATACTTGGAATTGCACAATTACTTTCCCGATTTTAATAAGAGCATTCTGAATCAAGCTTGGTCACACTGGGTATAGTATTATAGTTTTTTTTTCCAGGAAGACATTTGAGTGATGCGAATATAAGGCTGTGGAAGTCTCATATAGGGTTAAGAATATATCCAAATGCTAGTTAAGATTCGTTTAGAAGAAGCGAATGACAATGATATTGAAATGTATTCAAATATGATCTGTAACCAGATTAAACCTGAATGCTAATCAGTTTAAAAGAGCCTGGAATACATGTACTATACTTTATAATCACATTGATGATCCAAAGGCTGTTACTTAGCGAAAGACAATGATGCTGAAATGTATTCAAACTAGCATCAAGTTGTTTCTGCAATGCAAAAACAGACAGGTCCCCGTTTCTGATGGCCCTCCCACAAGTTCAAGAAAAAGAAAATAGGGATTATTTTAAAAATCACAGCATTCACAAATAAATTCTATGCCGGCTGATTTGACCTTAAAGATAATCAAGGTCACCGGTTCTTTTTCGGCCTATATGACCTTGATGATGAAGTCTTTATGGCATAGACAAAGAATATAACTACATATAACAAATATTCATCTACACAACATACTCTTAAAGAATTTATACTGTACTTTTGTTTTACATTTTTCTCTTCTATTTTACTTTCTTTAATCGTGTATTTGAAAACACTGATTCCGGTGGTGAAAGAACCATACCATACGTTTGAAACGACATGATCTACGGCGTCAAATGGTTTCTGTAAATCAAATTACCAGGCGAGTTAGATTCTTCTAATATGTCAGTTTTTACCAATATTTGTACTGATTATATATCACTGGTTTCAAAATTATCAAAACCAAGATATAAGTAATAAATTAATCCCCCAAAAAATAAGCCGTAGGACAACGGAACTCGTACGGGGCATTCAGAAAACAAAGCACCACAGAGGTGCGTAATATGCCCATCATATTTCTTGTGACCTCTGAGCTCAATAAAGATGCATTGATTTTGGCGAGAATAAAACTTTATATTGATTATTTTATCTATTGAGTTTCATGAAAATCCATTATATTACTGCAAAGTGATAGCAGCAACACCATAAATCAGGCTGGTGACCTCTGACCTAAAAGAATATTTGTCGGTTTCATCTTTAACAAAAATCGACCTGGGTCATCTATGGGTACTGTCAGAACATCAGTACATGATTAACAGAAAAATATTCATTAGCAATGGAGCAATAACCAGTACAAGTATAACAAAATATCTTCATTAGCAATGGAGCAATAACCAGTACAAGTATAACAGAAATATCTTCATTAGCAATGGAGCAATAACCAGTACAAGTATAACAGAAATATCTTCATTAGCAATGGAGCAAAAAACCCAACAAAAAACTAACCTGACTTGACATGAACAAAGATGACCAGTGACCTTGACTTTTAACCAACCCCCCCCCCCCAATATATGGGGATTCCTTATGATACATATATGAAAACATTAGGGCAGCTGAGCTCCAGCAAACCGCATAACACTAGATGATATAAACAACACTTGACCTGATGATTGTAAACTTTAATAAAGTCTACAATGTTTGATTAACTAGTTTCAAATGTTAACATACGAAATGCTTATGAAAACATGCTGTGAAAAATTAAATCCACAACAATTACTGGAAAAAAAAGTACTGAATTTATATTTACTCTATTTAATACTAAATAACTTCAAAATTTTTCAAAATTCAGATATTATTTTTATTTTACAATTGATTAATTAAATAAAGTTAAATCCCTGCAGAAAAGTCTCTAGCTTCAGCAATAATCATATTAAGTGAGTAAATATATTTCCTGATTTTTTACAAAGTACATAATGTTCCGGCCCATAATTTTAAAAAATTACACAATACGGACTAGTTCTTGTATGAATAGAGGAATATGTATATGAAATATGATCAAAAACAGATCAATGTTTTTTTATATCATGCAGCCTTGAATTGTAACAGTGGGTTTTTCCTAAATATCTCAAAGGAATGAAGTCCTAGAGACCCAATATTCGATATGAAAGGAGATTTTGGGGACATCTAACTGTATGCAAAATTTTGGATTCGTAGGTCAAACGGTTTCAAAACGGACGGACAAAGGACCATGACTATAGCTCAGATGACTTACAGTCAACTAAACTAAAAAGGGTATTCCCAAGTCATCAATTACAGATTTAACAGAGCGAAAGAACAAAGCTTCATTGCAAAAAACTGAACAAACTCTGTAGCTACAGCCTTCCCAAACAACAGTGAACAAATCCCTTTTGTCCATCATACTGAACACCGTAAAAACAGTGACTGGGAGGTTATCATAAATAAAATCATTAATCTTATAGCTGAGTAGATAATCTATAATAGAAAATACTGAAAACTGTGTATAAAAATGTACATGCATCACTTAGAAAAGCACACATTTATTAAATTAAAAGAAATAGGTAAAGATAGTAAAAATTTACATACAATCATATGCCTTTATAAAAAGAGTTTCAGTCGTTTTTATACAGTTTCCGTCGTTTTTTTTTTAACGTTCAAGTGTCACTGCATATTTTAAATGATCAGGTAGTTCGTTCCATAATCAAGGCCCCAAATAATTAAAAGCTCGTTCCATAGCCAAAGTCGACCTTATGAATGGTACTACAAGTTGGTGCAGTTCAGCTGACCTGAGAGACCTTGTCAATTGATAGGGAACGATAAGCTCACCGAAGTATCCAGGGGCCTAACCATGCATGTATACGCTGACCCACTGGGAGCCAATGGACTTTTCAAAATTGACATCCAACTGACGACCCGTGCGGCCGCGTCCTGTACATGTTGCAGTGAGTGGGTAAAGACTAGACTCAGGCAGGCCAAGTATAAAGGATTGCAGTAATCTAGTTGCGATGTTATAAATGCATGCACCAACTTCAGATGTGAATGACCGTTCAGAAACTTTTTAAGTGTCAGAATTTTCCTTAGTTGTAAATATGCACGCTTAAACTTAAGTTAACAATAACGCTTATGTTTCAAGCTTGCAGACCTTTCAACTATGGATTTACCGACTTTAAGTGAGGGGACAGGAACAATCTGCGACATTTTGGAAGAAATAGCCAAGACTTCAGTTTTAGATTCATTCATCTGCAAGATATGCTTATTCATCCATTCTTTGACAAGCTGAATGCAGTTTTTCATTTTTTAACCGCTTCTGTTATAGATGCTTTGTCAAAAGAAATATACAATTTTATTCTGCATAAACATGATAGGGTATTGCTTGCACACGCAGGAGTCTACCTAGTGATGCAGTGTATAAAGTAAACAAAATTGGGCGGAGGAGGCTACCCTGAGGTACCCCACACAAAATGATTTCACCCTGGGAATGCATGCCTGATTTACAAATATGCTGAGAGCGGTGCATTAGGTAGGACTGAAACCATTTCAACACTAGGTCTGATAAACCCAGTGTAGTGAGTTTATGACTGACAGTGTCGAATGCTGCACACAGATCCAATAATACCAAAATGACAGACTTCTTTTCTGACAGAAACAAGAGAATATCATTTTGTTCCCTTAGGAGTATAGACTGTGCTATGACCTACGTGGTAGGCCGATTGAAAGGGCTCTGCTAAGTGATTTTCAACTATATTTCTGTCGAGTTGCTTAGCAAACACTTTCTCCAGTAACTTAGAAACAAACGCCAAATTTGACACAGGACTGTAATTCTTTAAGTCATTTGGGTGCAGTGAGGGCTTTTTTATTAATGGTTTCAAGTGTGTCATTTTCAGAGAACTAGGGACGTGCCATTTACTCAAAGACGCATCTTTGATTTTACAAATGAAATGGGTAAGTACTTCTGCATTCATTTTACATAGGAACTGGGTCAAGCCCGCTTGACTTGTGAGGGGAAGATTGGATGAGTTTACAAACACTGACCGATGTGAACTGAGTCCAGTAAACCTCGCTTAAACTCAAACACTGACCGATGTGAACTGAGTCCAGTAAACCTCGCACTAAGGTATTAGAAATAGAATCAATCTGTTTCTCAACTACATGTGATTCTCAATACTGTCCTGAATTAGTTTGATTTTTTTTCTGATAAAATAATCACCATATCTGGACATAATTTCTTCATTAGGGCAGTAATCGGATAACACAAAAATATGGCCAGGTTGAGATAACAGGACTTCTCCCGGTCTCACTGATCGTTTAACATGGAACCTGTGACTATACGGCCCATCAACCAAAACGCAGCTTGTTACATCTTTATATGCATTTCTTAATATCCGCAAAGTCCTATTATTGCATTCTTAATAAAAAATAATTTTTGAAACGGCCCATCATGCTACACGACATCAAAATTTATTTATTGCATTAAAGAAATATATAAGTTTTCAGCTAGGGATTACCCTCCACATGTATGTTCTGGAGCTATACTGTCAAATCCCCCTGGTTTACCGAGCTGATAGCTATCATTTAATCTTATATCAACTGATACAGGCCTGTCTAAAACCTGATTAAACCTACTATTGGATACACTTAAAAAATCTCATATCGCTCTCTGCTTTCTTTTTAAACTCCTCATTTTAGAGGGTATCAGATTCTCTGAATAACCTGCCATAATAGAAACCCCACCCCCTGGCAATATCTACGTTGCTCCACATATCATTACCTTCGAAGTTCATTTGACCGACCATAACAGACCTGCCGCGGCGTTTCTACGCCAAAAGCAAAAATATTCTGACATATAAGAATTCATCAGCTTTCTAAATACCAAATTTGATTCTTTATAATTCCTGTAGGCATCATATTCACGCCCCTTGGTCTACCATTAATTAACCAAATTTTCTTGTGCCGCGTCATTTCATCATGGTATGGTTCCAGATACTTACTAACTGTTGGATAAGAAGGTTCTCTCTCGAAACATCCATTATAACACCTGTTAAATTATAATACATTTCATCAAAGTCGAGCCGTCTTTTTGGATGACTGGCTTTATATTTAACAAGGCCAAAGCTAAATTCATAGTATAACTCAGTTCTATTTCTAAGTGAGAATGTTTACCCCAAATAAATATCGTAGATTTCCATGTATTTGGATAAGCTGTGTGAACAATATTTTCATCTCAACCCACAGAAACCGGTAAGTGGTCCGAAAGGTTTAAGAGATCATCGTCTATTATTTTACAAGTTTTCTCGCAAGGTAATAATTCCCTTTGACCGAGTACATGATCAATCAAAGACCGTGACATACAGATCAAATGAATACAATGGCCCGCTACACAGGGAGTGAACATTGAGGGCTACTATGTCGCCAAGAATTCAGAGAAAAAAAAATAGCTCTCGCAGACACCTTTACATCTCGCGCAACGGGTTTCGCAGTTAAAATCCCCAAGTAAGACATCTTGTCCAGAACAACATATATCATGGGTTCTAGGAAAATACAAATTACCCCCCCCCCCCCCCAAAAAAAAGTCATTAAATGCCCCTTAAGGTCTAGCTGCATGGTCATCCTGCTAGGCCGCCACCTCCGTATATAGACTCTATTCGGCCAGATTTTATTACCCTCAACCAGTTCACATATTTCAGTAAAACAATACTGTGCACGTGAGTAATTACCAAACCGTCCCGGCAGAATGTTAACATCAGCATATACATTGTGATCATATAAATATTTTCTGATAGTGTCATCTGTTATACACGTTACCAACACAGTCTTTCATTTTTTCACTGTGATCAGCTTCTGCCTCTCGTGTTTCGACCGATCGCTTCCTGTTGCCATCTTGTACCTGTACGTTCTGTATCAGTGTAGTCGGCTCTCTCCATTTCTGTCGGGATATGCTGTCTCAGTAAACAGCAAAATCGATATTGTTGCTCATAAAGTCAGTCGGCTGCTGTGTTCTGTTTGAGCGAGTTAGCGTAGGAATTGTTTTGTTTTTTGGGGTTACATGCATGACGCGCCCTTTTAGAAAGGAGACCATCTTCCGAAGAAATGACAAAGATTCAGAAAACGAACTTACATTAAATCCATGAGCCCCCTTCTCAGATTCAGTATTTCTCAAGCGCAGATTAAACTTTCTGCAGTCCCATTGAATTTTTGATAATCAACTTTCAATTTTATCAGTTTGTCTTTTCACACCATCTGTAACACGTTTAAGTGCATTTATATTGAATTCCAGGCGATGAGCAAAACCATTGTGTGTGTACTTCAAGCATCACATCCAGCGGAGAGCGCTGGAGAATAAACGAAGAATTTTTGGAGATTTTGTAAAGGAATTTTATGCATTAATTATTGGAAAATAAACTTTAATATCACTTGGAAAAATCTACGCTATTTATATTCACATTTTTCCAACTGTTAAAATACCGATTTAATCAATACCAGTATAATTATTTTAGAGCTATCAGTGTAGACTCTCTGCTTATATCTGCTTATATAATGGCAATTAATTGTGGATTCTCAAGATGATATTAATAACTGTAAAATCATATTCACAATACGTGTATAATCAAAACAATACTTGTGAATTTTATAAAAACTCAGTCAGTCATTATTATTAATGTTCCATATTTATGGGATGAGACACGATAAACAAATCAACCGAGAGAAGCTTTGTGAGTTTGTTTCTGAATAGGGTAGTAGGCATGTTTAATAAAATATCTAAGTCCGGCTTTCAATTGATCCATTTTTATGTTGTAGCTGATCCCGTTTTTTTTTTGTTTTTTTTTTTTCTAATTTTTTTATACATTTTTGACAGACCTTGCTTTCAGCGGTAAGGGTTTCAAATTAGGATCAGTTGGGTGTTTTATTGAGTCACCATACTTTCCTTGTACTTTTTTGACAGAGAGAGCATTGGTGTGGCAGGCTCATTCTCCATTTGTTGTAGTGCTTTCCAAGGAGTGTCACATTCGTATATCAGAAAAAGTAGCCTGAAACAGATTAGTTAGTGCTGTCAAGTCATAATCATGTAACATAACATATGTAAACTCTGTTCATCACAATTTTGAACAGAACATTTTGGCTTATCAGCCTCCGTTTTGTTCAAGTTCCTTTGAATTGTGAATTTATATGGATATTTCACTTAGCACATATGCATGCATGCAAATCAATCTTCAAGTTGACCATTAGTCACTCTTAAATATTCTTCTGACACATACAACTTGATATACAATCTTGTAACATTGTTGTGCTGGTGCTTTTTTTGCCTTCACCTAGTGCTTTAAGAAAAAAATTCATTGTTTCAGGCTTTTCCTTTCTAAACAATCTGGTAAATATTTTTTGCGTAGAGGGACATATTTTAATTGTACTTCTGTGTAGGCTTCAATTTAAATAATTTCATCAAGGTGTGTCTGAATGGAATGCTTTATTATTTTTTTTTTAGATCTAACTGTACACCCACTGACATGTATTTAAATCCGTTTCAGGGAGGGTTGTGATTTTTGCATGCAAATGCTTTCTTGAAATCACAACAAAAAAACCTAAGTAAAGACAAGAACTTTTCCAAGTAACTGACGTTACAATAATAACCGGCATGAAGTTTTTGCATCTTTCGTTTTAAAATACAAAGAACATGGAGAGCTTTTTCATTTAACTCTCAAAGCAATTCTACTGAATACCTCCTCACATTTTGAGCATGTATCAAATGGATATATTTTCTTTTAATTTGAATATAGAAACATTTCTTTCCAAATAGATCAGATGTATTTGTCCAATTTTGACATATTTTATTGATCTGCTATGAGAAACTGGCACGTTTTCTGTGAAGAATATTCAAATGCCCATGTGAGTGTTTGTGCCATGATTGTGAGTGTGGAGTGGGAAGCAATCTATTTCTTCGATAATGCTTTTTTTCTGGATCTCATTAATCTCTTCTCGAATTGCTATTCTAAAATCCTACAAGAAGAATAAAAAATAAATGAAAATGTGTATTAAACAAGTGCAATTCAATTTTAAAGATTAATTGTATAATTCATCATATAATAATTCATCATATAATTATTGGAAAAGAATGTTGGCAAGGGTTCATTCTAAAATACATGTTTCGGTATTTCCTGTATTTAGGTTATCAAATACTAATCATGCAGCGGAATGAAAAAAAGACCTCTACATATGAAAACTATTTATAATTGCCAGCTAAAAATATTTCTCGCCTCCTGATTGCAGGGTGTGCATGAACGTTTTGATCAGTACATATTGATCTGAACGGTTAACAAAACTTTCTGCTTGAATAAAAGAATGTAAAGACAAGAACGATAGAGACTGACAACAAAATTGAGTTCCTGGCCGGCCCTTACGGTGACAATATGTACGAACAGTTGCAGGGATTTTAGAACATTATAGTATTATAAATAATAAACTAGATGTGTCGGAACGACACGAATGCCCCCGCCTTGGGCAAATTAGAAACATTTGTAAATTTTGGAAAAATTTTTAAGTTCAGGAGGTGTCGTATGGTCAAAAGTAGGTCAACAAGGGCAAAATGCAAACTCGATTTGTAACGGGTCATTATCAAGCAACACACCAAAAATCATGCCAGTATATGCAGGCATTGTGAAAAAAAGTCCATATATGTGCATTTTTCATGAAAATTTCTGTCTTTCATGAAATTTTCTATGTTCAGGATCTGTCATATGGTGAACAATAGGTTAACTGGGACGAAACGCGAACTCAATCTGTAAGTGGTCATTATGCGTCATGTCTTTCATGAAATTTTCTATGTTTAGGATCCGTAAAACAATCAAAAGTAGGTCAACCAGGATGAAACGCAAACTCGATCTGTAACTGTCATTATCTGCCCACACAAAAAAAATCAGGGTGGTATCTGCAGGCATTGAGGAAAAAAAGTCAGTACATATGCATTTGTTATGAAAATTTATATTTTTCATGAAACTTTCTATGTTCAGGAGCAGTCAAATGGTCAAAAGTAGGTCAACTGAGACAAAACAAGAACTCGATCTGTAACTGGTCATTATCTGCCTACACACCAAATATCAGGCCCATATCTGTAGGCACTGCGAAAAAAAGTCCATACATGTGCACCTTTTTATGAAATTTTCTATGTTAGAGCACCGTCAAACGGTCAAAAATAGGTCAACTGGGACAAAACGTGAACTCCATCTGTAACTGGTCAATATCTGCCGACACACCAAAATTCAGGCCAATATCTGCAGGCATTGCGAAAAAACGTCTGTACATGTTTATTTGTCATGAAATTCATATTTTTCATGAAATTTTCTATGTTCAGGAGCCGTAAAACGGTCAAAAGTAAGTCAACCGGGACGAAACGCGAACTCGATCTGTAACTGGTCTATATCTGCCAACACACCAAAAATTAGGCCAATATCTGCAGGCATTGCGAAAAAAAGTCCGTACAACCGTTTCATTTCGGAAGGACGGAATGACGGACATGGGTAAAACTATATGCCCCGGCCACTTTGTGGCGGGGGCATAAAAAGGGATTTTCAAATGATTGTCCCATGCTTATATGGCGTTATATAGGCAAAACATTTTGTGGGCAAAGCAACTGCACAATGTCCTTTAATATAGACCGCATTAAAGCATTCCACACTGTCAGAGGATAATTCCTGTGCAAATATGAACACATTTAAAACTAATTGAGCAGACTGATACAGGAAACAAAACATGGTCTGATAAATCCGTATTGTGCTCTCATTTATATTTTATTGGATTCATTCAAAATTGATTTATTACACCGTATGAATAGTCAGACTGTGGTCGGTATGAAATATGTCCGTGAACTAAATTGACAGGTCCGAATCAACAGGCTACGACACATTGGAAAAATCTCGCATTTGTTTTGCAGGTACAAAAGAAACAAGGATGGACAATTTGGCCAAGAGTGTGACTTGGTGACAAGTTCCCCCCCCCCCCCCCGGAATCCCACGGAATTAATATTTGTCTGATTTGCTGGTCCCATTGAAATCTCGTCGGCATTCATACCATCATACTGACTCTGTGACTTATTTGATCGTAGGTTACAAGAAACAAAACAAACAGCAAATGTGAATATCCAAACGGAAAGTAAATGGCCGCATAAACGATGTACCGGCACAACTCATAATATACACCTTAAATATCACTGGTACCTGTTCATCGTTCTAAACAGCTACACTTTAACTTTGAATTGATCTGTAAAGAATAATTCATGTAATACTCATGTAAATGTTTCATTACGTTTGAACAATATATATTTTAATCATGAATCAAGCTGCAGGTAAGGGACATCGACAAATATAGATTTATGGTGTACAAATTCTAAATATTTAATTAACCAAAGGGTTTTATCATACTATTGCTTTTAGAATGAGGACAGGACAAACGGGAACCTCTTGCACATGTATGACTGCAAGTGTTGTGTATTAAAAAACAATAGATACAGTATCATTGCTAACCGTTTTGATAATACTTTTTAGATTTCTGTGAAGGGTTTGACAGTATTTAAGATTTCTTTGAAGGGTTTGACAGTGAAGGAATTACAGAAATTATCATAAAGACTAATGGAAATTTGGGCTTTTATAAATAATATGACGGGTTGTGAAAATTAATTTCTTTTTGTTAACTTGGGTGACTTTCAGAAGTGCTTAGCATTAAGATGACTTGTAGTCGGGACGTTAGAAAGGCACAATTCATCAACATTAAACCTGGACAACTGTGACAGGCAGTTGCAACTGAGATTTCATTTAAAACAACATGTCAATGACCTTGTCATTTTTAGTTCATTTAAAAAATTCAATTTTCGAAATAATGACAAGACTGATCGCCTTGAAACTTGATTTATTCGGCTGGATAACCAGCAGTTTTACAACACTTGTTTCTCTCACACTTTCTAAACTACTGATGCTTATCATATTCTACGATAAGCCAAGAAAATGGTTTAATAAACAAATGTTTTGTAAACAAAAGAGAAAAGTTGTTCATTCAAGCATGTGTTGTTGACTGGAGGAAATAAGCATCGCGATTTCTTAATTTGTGGCACACTTGCATTACACGCCAATTGACACAAAAAACAAATATTCCCAATTTGATTATACTGATCAATCATATATGTTACCAAATACTATTGACACCTACAGTTGCCGTTATATTAAGGCAAACAGTTACTTCAAATTTGGATAAATGATTGACCACTATCACGCATAAATAATCTCATATACCTAGAAGTCTGTATATTTCAGTCTGTAATTCATACTTAACATTATCAGAGATTATTGCAAAGATAAATTCAGCACTTTGATAATGGGTAACCTTATCACTGGTAAAAATGATGAGGGATACACCTAGACGTGTAAACTTTATAGACATACTTTCAGAGTTTGATAATGGAAAACACGTGTTAATAAAAAAAATAAAATATTCCTTGTCCATTCCTTTCTAACCATTCTTAAATACAAATTTTCTTGAATCTTCTTATGCATTAATAATGACTCACGGGACCACATATTTATCGATGTTTTACACAGAATGGACAGCTTCCTTCCATCTAATTGCAAAGGGAAAACTCCTTTTCTCTCATGACCTGTTGTAGATCATGCTTGCACATTTAAACAATTCAAAGAAAATTTTCTTAGTTTGTTCTCGACATGGGTACACGCTAATATAGCTTTGAATATGTTCTTCTTTCTTACCGACATGGTATCACTTCCATTCACATTCTGCCAACATCCCTCTAGGTTTGGTATGACACCCTCTCTCCGAATCTTTAAAATGTGCTGAACGAGTTAACATTTGGTGGTCGTAACCATGCTTCTGCAAATACGTGTAGGCCTATGACGGCCAAGCAGTTCCAAGTATATGACCGATCCGATATGTCTTGTTTAATAGGACGATTGCGTCACTGGTGCCGATACATGCTATTGTAATTTCATTTAGAGACACCATATATCAGGCCTCTGTTTACTTGGTGAAATAGTAACCCATCATCAATATTGACTTATTTCCAGAACGGGATTTCGACATTAGTCCTACACGGCGATTCTTAACCTTGCCATAAAGGCAAATTGTATTTATTGATTATTAATGATATTAAACTATTATTTCTGTATATATTTATATAACGTTTGTTTTGATAGGACTACATAACTTGCTTTCAGTATAAGCATACGATATAATACATTGGTATGTTTCTTAGGCCTCACCAAAGTCAATGAAAACGGACAACTAGTGTCACCAGTTTTTCATCTTGTTAATCGGTATGTTAGTTAGGCCTCGAGAAAGGCAATAAAAAACCTGGTGTCAACAACAACCATTTATTAGCAGAACGAGAACAACGAGACCACGGTGGGCGTGTGTCTTCAGCACATAAAGGAAAGAGTATTGGACGTGTCAACGACTCCCAAACGAAATTAAACGTGCGGAGATACTGATATTAAACTAATATGGTCTGTCTCGTACGTGACATACATGTTATTTATTTGTTAAATATATCACTTCACCAGAGTACAAGTGCCGCACATATTAGTTTTAAGTATCACCACATATAATTCGACATAGTACTATAAATTTCCTATTAACAAATAAGGGTTAAAGATTGAATTTCTTTTTTGCAAGAAAGATTTGTAATATTTTTAACAAGAGGTGTACAGTGTCAGGTAATATTCTTTACCGTTTTTTATGTAAATGAAAAGACCGCAAATGGAAAACCTGAAAAAAAAGTAAGGGGCAAAATTTCACATGATTCCTCCTATTATTTGATAATCTTTCAACTAATTTTATGAAATATCACTGCCTGTCGAAGACGCAGTAGACCGTTAATACCATCACTCCCTGTCGAAGATCCAGTAGGCCGTTAAAACCATCATTGCCTGTCGAAGACCCAGTAGGGTGTTAAAACCATCACTGCATGTCGAAGACCCGACAGGGCGTTAAAACCATTACTGCCTGTCAAATACCCGATAAGGCGTTAAAACCATTACTGCCTGTCGAAGACACTATCACTGCCTGGGGAAGACCCAGTAGGTCGGGGCCACAATCACAGCCTGGAAAAGACCCAGTAGGCGTGTCCACCATCACTGCCTGGAGAAGAAGGCCGATTAGTTCGTTACCACCATCACTGCCTGTTGAACACCCAGTAGGCCGATACCACCATCACTGCCTGTTGAACGTCCAGTAGGCCGTTACCACCATCACTGCCTGTTGAACACCCAGTAGGCTGTTACAACCATCACTACTTGTTGAACACTCAGTAGGTCGTTACCACCATCACTGCTTGTTGCACACCCAGTAGGCCGTTACCACCATCACTGCTTGTTGAACACCCAGTAGGCCGTTACCACCATCACTGCCTGTTGAACATCCAGTAGGCCGATACCACCATCACTGCCTGTTGAACATCCAGTAGGCCGTTACCACCATCACTGCCTGTTGAACATCCAGTAGGCCGTTACCACCATCACTGCCTGTTGCACACCCAGTAGGCCGTTATCCACCATCACTACATCTACATTAAGTAAACTAATTGGCCACAATGATAGTTATTTTACTTATTGGCCTCAATGATAGTTAATACTGTCTTATCTTTTCCAGGCTTCCCAATCAATGTTATTACTGCTTGACGTTGAATTGTTGTCAAGACACCATCAATAAAATATTTATTAAGCAGTTCGTAAAATCGTCAATTGACATCAAAGAAAGTTAAGTAAAATTCTTTAGGCAGACAATCATTATCAAGGGTTTTATTGTTTTTCATTTCTTTTAGCGCTATTAATCATTATCAAGGGTTTTATTGTTTTTCATTTCTTTTAGCGCTATTAAACTATCGGACAATTCTATTAATCTATTGCATATAATGGTACCCTCCTCTGACAGAGATAAGTATGTTCAAAAGTTGCAGCAATCTGTTTCTGTTACATCTGTTTTCTTTAAATATTTTCCAGGGAAATAAGATTTTATAACTTCCATTATTTCTCGTCCATTATTTCTCGTTGGTTTGTTATTTCCTATCCATCGATAATCATTTTTAAAACGTTTATTCCTTTTTTTCTGAATTAAAGAAAAATTTCATTGAACGTTCGCCTTCGAACCACTGAACTCTGGACTCAACAATCAAACCCTCTGTGATTCTATCGTGGTACCTTTCCAGTTACTGCCGTTTTTTAGTCGTGTAATGTCTGTCCCGTTTGCCTGTTTGTTGACAAGTTCTTCGGCTATTTTAAATTCTTGTTCAAGAAATTTTGCCCGCTCTTTTTCTCTTATCAGTTTGAAAATTTAATTGACAATTCTTTTATTTTAAATTTTAAAAATTCCCACCACATTTTATTGTTCATTTTATTTTGAACAGTTCGCTTCAAGGAGACAATTCTTTTATTAATAGCACATATTCAGCTTCGTTTAATAATGATGTTTTCAGCTGCCAATATGAAGGACCGTGTGAATCATCAGGTAAATAATTCACCTTTAACATTACAGCTGAGTGATCAGTAAATATAGCATGAGCATATCCACAGTAGTTGCGCGAGTATTCAGTTCGTTTACAACCAATAACATTTCATGTCCACGATGCTTAAAAGGGTTTTCTAACGCCATGTTTTGGATTTGTTGTGTCAAAATCAGACAATATTTTTTCAATTAAATGTACAGATTTATCTTTCCGCTGGTAATGCTCTTCATCTGCATCCATATTTGAGAGACAAACATTAAAATCGCCACCCCAGATTACTTGAGTATTTTGGTCCAAGTGTAAGCCATTTAGTACATCGTGAAAATGCAGGAGAGAGGTTACCTGGTCGGTTTCAGTAATTGGCATGTAAGTATTTATGAATAATTTTTTTTTTCTTGCCAGTTGCTCTCAAGATTATATTTCGACCATTTATGTCAATCTGATTGATGTTCACACTAATATTAAAATCCTTCCCAAGGAGGAGCTATAGTTATCCTAGGTAGGGCCGCCACAGCTAGTGGTTGCACAGTTGGAACACAAGCTGTCACTATACTGGGCTGTCTACGTCTCCTCCCGAATGGTGCCTGACCAACTGTCTTCTCAGGAAGCACACACGGATGAAAAGAGAGCTTAAGTTGTTTTGGCTCCTTAGGCGTTGCTTTCACTGGTAAGAGAGCCGTTGAGGCCACAGCTGTACTCTCTAAATAAGAGGCAGGACTTGTGCAAGGATGCACCGCTCCTGGCTAGATGTCTGTCCTCCTGTTATGCCTGGAAAGATAAAATACATACGAAAATATTTTTTACCTGGAAAGATAAAATACATACGGAGAAATTTTTTACCATAAGCTATGTTTAGATCATACTGGAAATTCTAGTGTATGAATTAACAAAGCAACATTTTTTATGTTTCAGTTTGTTAACGTTAATTACTTCAAACCATATAAAAAAATCTGCAAAAACCTCTTGGGACTGAACAAGTGTTCACTGCATTTATTTAAAGAAATATAATCTGCAGTATATAGTCTTAGTTGCTGTCTGGATCGAGTTATAGTCATGCATTGAATCATTATTTGCCTATAAAACTCTTTCAATTATTGGAGAACTTAAAAGATTTGAGACCATACACCTATTAAATACAGTCATTTAAACACCATTTATTTCGAAAACACACTGACCATTGGGATCATCTCATGAATGCGTCTGTAGCTTCGGAGGATCATGGTCCACCTGGACTCTGTCCTGCCCTGTATCTTCATGGGACTGATGTGAATCAGAAAGAGCTTGATGCACACAGACTCCATCACTCTGCAGCAATCTAGATGCTGAGCTGGACATCCACTTCCGATAGTTTTCCTTAAAATTGGAAGATCATTTTAAAAGCATACTATTTTATGTAAACTAATGTTAAGTAATAAGAATACCAACAAAGGTACCGGTCTAGTCATATATTCTGAATAGATTGCCAGCTTTGTCAAATATATTTTTGCCTAGATTAGCTATGATATTATAAACCTGTGTTTTAGGGATATTTACAGTAACTAGCTTTTTATGATTGTTTAGTTATTTATTTTTGGTTAACGGACTTGCCAGTTTACAACATTTCAAGTTATGTTTTCTTAAGATCAACGATATATAGGTCAAATTTCTCAAACGTTTGAAAGGATCCAAATACGTATCATTTTTATATCTTTTGAGTGTAATATTAAGATACTTCAGATGATTTATTTCATTTTTAATAGCTGGCGACATCCGTGGCATTTATGTATAGGTTATTATTTTCTTGGTTTGAAACCTTTCTTTTAAGATCTAATCATTAAAATATTTGAGTTATCATTAAAATTATTCACTTTATGGTTAAAAGACGACATACCTTTATTCTATGACTGCAAGCATCTGTCTGCAGACCAGGAGCGTCAACCTTATGACCGGAACCGGGAGCATCCGTCTGCAAGCTAGAATCGGGAGCGTCACTCGAGTGGTCAGAACCGGGAGCGACCATTTGGTTGTGAAAGATCAGCAGGTCTTCCATGTTGGCGTGTAAAGTGACTGTCAGGTCCTGAATGTCTTCCTCCTCAAACCCACTCATCCTCATCAACTCATCCTCGTCAACTTCCTTAACCAAGTCCATGGTGTCCTCACGGCTTGGATCCATGTCCTGTAGAGGGTATCTTGTATTGTGGTATAGTTAATCCTCACCAAGACGTTCACCTGCAACAACATTTTATTCCAACCTTTGACTTTATATTTAAGGTATTAGTGACAGGCTGATGATCAAATATGATCATTAATATGTCACTGGTGCAAATGATCTGATCAATTTTTCTGGCAGTTCCATAATCAGTTACAAAACGTTGCACAAGACTCAGGACTTGTGAAGAGTAAATGTTTGCTTTCGTAACATTAAGGCGAGAAGACTTTGGAAAAGTCTGTTTCCTGATAACATCATGTGTAAATTAATATAAACATGAACAAACAGGTAAGCCTATGTTTCAGGCGAGAAATGTACAGGTCTACCTTAAGTGAGAAATTCTTGATTTCATACACAAGAATAACTAATTATCTCTAATTTTCGGTCAGTTGCGCTGAAATTACAATTATTAATGGAACATTAAACAGGAATCACATTCAGTTATATGTTTAGGTCTTAAGAAGTAAGATTTAAATCATGATAAGGAATGGAAATTTTCTAATTGGGGAAAAATATTTGTCATTCTATATATAGAGTTCTAAATGGACTAAAAGTATAAACTTTTGGTTTAAACAATTTCCCCCGTTTAAGCTGGACTTGTAGCTTGTAACTCAAGGATTTTTTACTCTAATGGTTTGGTCTCACCTGCTCCAAGATTAATAGTGTGGACTCAACTACAACACTGAAGCAAATACAACAGAAATTTAGTACCTGGAACAAAGCGATTGAGGTTCAGATAGGACGATTCAATGGTGTAGCCACGGGCACACCTGTGGGTCATCAAAGGTGTGCCTCCATTCTTGACCATTCTAGTCTCTGTGTAAATCTGAGCCCAAGCTTGATCCTGGATGCGAAAAGGTGCTTCTGCTCAGATGCGCGGAATTCGTTGATCATCAAAAAGTGGTGTTCCAAGGGTGTCACGCCCTGTCCGTCCGGAATACCAGCTCATCCCTTGAAACGTGACGCAACACATCTTTTCGACGAGATGACGGAATGCCCTCCTTATCGCAGCTGGGAACTCTTGTCCTGGACAAGGTCTTGCAAGTCACTAGCATCCCCTAAAGATGCAGAAAGACATCCTGGACATAAACAAGTCATACAACTGGTGGGCCTCTGGGGTGACGCCAACTGCCAGGCGGCCCATAAAATGCCAGATGTGTAGACGCACTTGCAGATGTGGCCATCAATCAAACCACTTGCCAAGCTTGGTGTCTTCATTGCCTGTACTACAGCAGCCAGTGTCAACGTTAAGGAAAGCTGGGGCCACGACTCTAGCGAATTCGAACCGTCGCACCAAATCTTGGCCGTTCTGTCTGGTGCATGACCTTCAGAAGCTGTTAGGACACGGACCATCACCTCACCCTTCTCATTTATGACTGTTATAGGATTCACCGAGCAGAGATTTTTTGCTGCATGTTTGACCAACTTCTTTGTCACCTGTTAAGAAAGCAAAACAACATATACACATGCATCAAACTGACACTCATAATATTTATCATATATTGATACCATAATATTTATCATATATTTGATACCATGTTTACAGCTGGGTTCTACTGCCACGAGCACCTCTGAAGAACTGAAACAGAATTACTGAATGGAATTATCTGAAGATTGCCATCATTACATAGTTAAATATGAACCGGCGCCCTGTCTTACGCGTGGTTAGATTTACGAGTATTGGCCTGAAATTTTGCATGTTCGTAGATTTTGGATAGGATTCTACTTTTGGTTGCCCTACCAACTTTTATGGAATTTTACCTGGCCATTGCCAAGTGATAAACAGTAAATGTCGAACGCTGATTGTTCTCTGCTTCTATTTTTCGTGATGAGGGCACATAACCATATATACATGTTAAACTAAAATGCATAATACTTTTTACTAAAATACCACTGTATAGTATTTACAGTAGCCAGATAATTGTATTTTTTTATTGTAAACAAGTTATATTTATCTAATAAAATCTAGAAACGTATCACAGGTAATATCAATCAGTTTACATAAATCTAAAAAGATGAATAAAAATTTATACCCATAACTTCATGAAAAAAATATATATATATATATAAATAAATTTTCAGAAAGATTACTGTATATATGTGAAGTAACGCAGAAAATTAAACTGCACACACCTTACGGGTTGAGTCCAACTTTATAATGCTGCCGAATGTAGAAGTGATCGATGCCTTCACCTCGTCGAGCCTTGAGAGTATATGTCTTTCCCTTAAACACAGCAGGAGCAGAAGGGTCTGGAGTTGGGACATGAATCAACCCTGGGAGGGCAACGAAGCCAGCACACTCCGTGAGGTAATGACGAGGAATCCAGTCTTGAGTGTGCTGCTCCATCAGTTGTTTCATCAGCCGGGTTGAGCTGTCCCTTACTCTCCGCTCGCGCACAAGTCGGATCACCCTAACATCACAGGTATATCTAGAAATAAATTTTCACAAAACTACAGAATACCTGTAATTATTATTTCCAAGCATGCCTCGAAAAAATCAAATTCAAGTAACATTTCTGCTAAACAAGAAAGAATGTCTACAACAAATATTCGCCCACATGTGTTTAAATGGGAAGGCATGGCATCAGTGATGCTATAATATCCAAAAACCTGGAAAGAACCCCTTTACAAATCAACTGACCAACAAAATACGAACTGAATTAAAACAAGAGACCCATGAGTCACAACACGAAGCTGAAATTATTTATAAGGGTAATAAAATGAAATTATATAATAGAAGATATGGTTTCATTTTGGAATTACATTACTTGAAAATGTGTTGCATAGGCAATTATACTGACAACATGAAATATGGAGATGAAATTAACTGGGACTTTGGAGGCTGCCGGGTCAACTCTAAGTAAATAATCGAAAACAACACACATGTGACAGGATGATTTACGTATACTTCTCAACCAATAAAACTGTTAAACAATAGCGCCTGTAGTATCACAGCTAAACATCATTTTAGTGTCATAATGACTCGGAAATTAAGTCTGTGGCCCACATCCAGCTGAATGAGTCCGACATCATTCCATGACAGCGGGTACGGCAGCGAGAACATGTCAGGACCTCGGTTACGAGATGATAGTACCCATCTATGATCAGCACTAACCTTGGTCTCTTGTGAGCCCTAAATTGGTCAATTGGTGCCACTACAAGAAGGGTTTGGGCAGCGTACCTGGACACGCACCAGACGATATAGCATCAACACCAGCAGTGGGCGTGCAAAGAACCGATCTGGTGTTGTCCTCTGGTGGTAACGTACTTCAAGCTGAGATGGGTGGTATACCGCAACTGCTTATCCACCAATTCTGGCTTCGTATTTGGTCAATACGTGAACAATGCCTTTCGGATCCATTGGTGATCCTGTGCAGGAATGTTGTCATTCCACAGCAGGGGCAATAGTTACCCTGTATTTATATATATGAAAGAACAAGGACATATTGTATAATATGCCAATGATTGAAGGGGCGGACATTGTATGAAACTGAATGCAAACAACATAGCGCTATATGGTTACATACTGACTTATATAATCAAGTAAAAATTAAAAGAAGTAAAATCAAGAACAGGACTAATTTTATTATCATCTAATTTAAACTGGACACAAACATTTTTATATCATACCTTGTGGGAGTGGAAACTACAGGAACATGCTCGCCGTTCTCTGGTCAGCAAAACCCGTGCTGTCCCCCTGAGGCAAACATGGGACACGTCTGAATCTGTAAAACATGCTTTTTTTTCAATTTACAGAGAGTATATATTAAGCATAATTTCCATAACATATTTTCATTAACTCATTAAAAGTAACCTTATCATATGATGGCCAACAAAAAACTTTAAATGTAGCTATATTTAGGGTCAGAGAGTATATATAATAAGTGCAAGGGTATGTTTATGTATTACATTTTTATAAATAATTAGCATATTATATATTATTTCTTATAATGTACAATTAAAGCAGTCATATTGAGCAACAGCCATCTTAAGCGACAAACCTCCTATGACCTACGATGAGTTGACGGTTTCCACACCTACCCATATGTAAACCCCTAAGTGGGGGTTCAAATTCACAGAAAACCACTGACAACCACAGAAAACTACCAAACATTTACCAAAAGCATTTGGAATCAACAAGGTTTCTACACATTCATGAAAAATTAATTGAAATATTATTTACAATTATAAATAACCCATTAGATAATTTACTCAATCTGAAAGTTTAATGTACTTTTAACATTTTTTATGACTATTTAATATATATAAAAGGAAGTGTCTAGACAACCAACAATGAATGACAGGGCCTGGAGAGTCTGCGCTGACGGCATTATTAGCTGCGAAGACTTCCCACATTCCAACCTTTGCGCAGCAAACAATGAGTGTCAGCTGCATAGATGTGTGACATTCTACACCTAGTGTTCTGGTTACATGAAATCCTAATGGACAATATTTTCATTACTTCTGTAGTACATTTATTTGAAATTTTATTGTACAAAATATACATATAGCATGGATATATATTTATATAAATATAAATAGCATATATGACACTGAAGCAATTATTAGATACCAAATAGACTGTTGCCAAAGGTCCGGGCATGGACCTCGATCATACAGGCTCAAGTTCCTCTAACCATGCACACTAGCACCTCCGGACACATCTGTGGGAGCTATTTCTCCAGCATCGACTGACGGACCTACCAGAACATCCGGCAGTTGGTACCAAATATAAATGTTATAATTTTACTTGTAGCCCTTTATGTTGGACTTCTGTAAGAATAGGCATAGACCATAAGATCCGAAAAATTATCAAAGGATTTTTATAAATTGTTACAGAAGCGAACTGCTTGATTTTAAATTGGCCATGACCTAAGAAAGCCCCATATGAACTCAGAAATTAATGTTTATACACAAGACTTGTATAAATATATGTTCCTTGTTTATAGATTTTAATGAAATTTGAATAATACAATGGGCTTGATTGATAAATTTCTATTTGCATGTAATCCTATAACTTTAAAGTTTATCCATAAATACAGAGTATTACGCATAATGCCGATGTATGTGTGTACTTATAGCTCTTTACTTGATTGGGCCAGTTCAAACAGGAAATCGTCCGGGCCTTTAGCTCTAGGGCAATGTGTCCGAGTCTCACTCCTTGCATATTAATAATTTTAATTATTAAACCTTTACTTCTCAGGGGGATTACCATAGTGATTGATTCTGAGGTATTCACGTACCTTACAATACAAGCTGTGAGGGCCCTTCTGTCGAGGACCGGGCCGTATGCCGAGGTACTTGGGCCAGGCGCCTGTGTCTGCAAAAATCTGCAGACGTAGGCGCCGCTGACTGTCTGACATCGCACGATGCGACTTCTTCCTTCCTGACATCTTAAAGCATTAGCCTGGAACGTCAAAATGGCGTGGGACAATGGACCGTAGCTATAACTCAGATTATCTACATTGAGCTTAACCAAAAATGGGGTTTATATTGTTGACACTTTAATTTGTTTTAACATTTTAAGGTGTCTTGTTCAAGTTCCAGCATCTCATCAACACGAATATATAACAGAAAGATTGGGCACAGTGTGATCTTACAGGTAGTGTGTGACCATGGTCGACGGTTCATACAATTTTTCTGTGGATTTCCAGGAAATTGTCACGACACCAGAGTTCTTTCTAATTCTTCTTTATTCAAGTACATCCTTACTAATTTTGCTTCTCATTTCCCTTCTTCAGCATATAATTTAGTTTGTGACTCTGGATATCCACTTTAAAAATGGTTGATGCTTCCTTTCAGAGGCAATGGCAGTTTAACTGATACTCAGATTCGTTTTAATATGAAACTTTCACAGACCAGGATTGTTATTAAATGTTCATTTGCTTTACTTAAAGGGAGATTTAGAAGACTGCAGTATGTAGATGCTAGACTTGATTCCATTCCTTCTTTAGTTATAGCATGTTGTCTTCTCCATAATATTTGCACAGATGAAGGTGATGACGGCGATGATTTCCTCATTGAAATTTCAGGCTTATATTGATACATTTAAATTTCATTTATAATGCCATTCTTCAAAATGGCTTCGATCAATAATTTTTGCATACCCATTCTCTGTTTATGCATTTCTTTCATTTCAGAGAACTGGCTCTTTTGCAGTTCTAGCTGTTCATGATTTGTTTTTATCTAGAACATCAATCAACTTATTAAAAATGGTTGTAAGTTCTTAATGCCTTTGTTTTTTGTTTTTTTTACCATCATTTTTCATTCTTTTACTGGGTTAAAGAGATCCGGCGTCATGTGCCTCAGGGGAGGAGGGGCTGTCATTGATACTTGTGGATGGTTCCACAGTATCAATGACAGCCACAGGAGTTACTGCATGGTTATGTTGCAGTAACTCCTGCATCATATAAAAATACTCTGGTTTCTCTCTCCTCTCCCTTCCTAGCAATTTAGACTATTGAACACAGTCCCTGTAGGGCCGTTCTAAGGTTCTAAACTTATGGTTTCACTGAGCCCCCCCCCCCCCCCCCCCTTTATCGGTTAACACAAACCCCATTCCCACTCATTCCTCGGCCACCATGTCCCACACCTTACACTTTCTTGTAATGTTATCATGTAGCATTGCGAAATATTTCTCCTTCATTGATATTAACAATTTTTTTAGACTTCTTGATCAGCCATCCTGCAATCATTCGATTCATTTCCGGACCATATCTGAGTCTTATCTGTGGACTAACAAACAAGACTTAAAGCGTAAACCGAGTGGCCGGAGCTCGGAGAATTCGTCTACAGACCAGGACCACCCCTTGTATACTGATGATTTTAACTATTAAACTCTTACTCTTCAGGGGGTTACCAAAGTGATCGATTCTTAGTACTGATGCTATGACTGATAGTACTGATTGCATTTCATAAATTACAGTGAACAATTTTATCACAATTTCATTTATTTGAATATTCAATAAATATTTAATAAATAATTTATTGTAATATATATATATATATATATATATATATATATATATAAATATATATATATATATTGCATACATGAAGCACTTATTAAAATCATATGTTTCAGTACCAATATATAACCAGATGATTCTGAAATGCCATTCCATCCATATTTTGATATTTTATAATTTTAAAGATGATTTTTGCAAGATTTAAGTTAGCAAACCCTCAGTTGACCATTAATTAATCTAACGGAATCTCTTCACTCCGTTTGCAGTATTTAAAACTAAATTAATGTTTGGTTACTACAACTGCAACTTATTTATAATAAAATGACGAAATGTTTTACTTTATTTCAGTATAACTTTTAGCCTTAGTGACGTACCTTACAGTAGGCGACACTGACCGTCTGTCAACGCACGATGCGACTTCTTCCTTTCTGACACTTGAAGTAGCATTCACCTAGAACGTTAAAACGTGGATAACACGTGATGAGAACACCGTTTTAGTCCTTGAGTACGAGTACGAGTACTTGACAATTACCTGAATACAAGTAAGAATACAAGTACAGACATACCCTCATGTACTCAAGTACAAGTACAAATACTCGTGATTTGTACTCAGAACGAGTACAGAGTACATAAGTTTATTCCCTCGAAAGTACATAACACATATACATTTAATTAATGTTCTGTACCAATATAACAGTACACACAATGATTATTATTCATTACATTCTTTTAAAACTGTATTTCTATGGTTATAAACACCATTAACGCTGAATAAACTCTTGCTGTTGTGCGTTATTGTCAGGTAGTTTGACATTAATCCACTAAAAAGTGATTTGCTCTTACCGATTGCTGCATATCGTGTACCATTAAAAGCATTTATAATGTTCAAAATTGTAAAAATTTCATATGAACAAGGATGTTAATTTTACCAGGTTTAAAGTGATATATACTTCATGAATCTAATATTAATTTTGATGCCTTTTGAGGCTGATTTTATTCAAGGGGATTTGCCAGGGATGTTAACTTATGTTGAAATCCAGGTTGCAACTAAGTAACCAAATATAGTTAAAATCCAAATGCATTTGTGAGTGCATTTTTATTTGTAAGTTAATACTGCATTTATAGATACTTGACTTCAAGAGAAAAACTGTACAATGTAAAGATGTACTTGCAATATAGTGATGAGTACTTGAGTACTTTTTGCTCAGTACTTGAGTATGAGTACAAGTACTCTATAACTTTTGAAGCTGAGTATGAGTACACAGAAAAATGTATTTGAGTATGAGTACAAGTTCTGAGTACTTGCTTTAACCCTAATATACATACATGTTATAAAGAAACAACAAATCATAGCCAAACCAAGGAAATCAATGTTGCAGTGAAAAAAAAGACCAGGTGCAAAGATAACATGGCCATGAGAGGCAAGGGAAACACATCTGCACATACATCTCTATTTACAGGTAGATATAGGGGTAGGCAAAAGCAAAAAGCTGTGATTATTGACAACACTCATTTTTACCTAATTTCAGTTACACTTGGATCCATCTAATATTAAAGAAGACGTGCGCTGGAATGCACATGGATTCACATTTCCAAAAATACGGCATGAAAAACCTGTGAAGAAATGAATTCTTCATTTAAAGATATCAGTTTGTGATGCACTTTTCCCCTCTCATACACACATTGGCACAATTCTTTTACATTTTCACACAAAGCAAAAATGATCTTAAGATGTAGAGGTGTGGACCAGTCCATTTAACTATAATTAAAACGTGAAATAAAATTGTAGTTTTTAATTCTACTTTGGGTCTACATAATTTTTCATTACATTATATATTTGTTCAAATATTTAACAAAATGAATATCACATACACAGTCAACCATACAGTAAATGTAATATTATAATCTGAATGTGAATCGCAAGACCTGGATTTGATCTTAACTTTAAATTAACAATCTTTGTGAATTATTTGACAACCATGAAATATTTTGTGTTCCTGTAGGGGTATGGTGGTTAGAATATTAAACCAAATTGTGCAGTGTGGAGTGATCTGATGGCTGAGGATTGATATAAGCTGAAAAGTGATATAGTGGCTTTGTGTGATTTGAAAATATATTACTTATAAATATGATTTTAATGATTTTATATATACAGTAAATACCGGCCTAGGTATTTAATGCATATAAATTATTTTTATTATAGTTTGGTACACAGAGAAACAGAGGAAACATCAGCATAGTTCATCACTGCAGGCGACAATGATACTAAAGCTGAGCATCCTGTCTCTTTAAGTTAATAAAGATAAGTTATAAATAAATATAAGTTAATGAAATATATAGATAAAAGTTAATAAATATAATAAACATAAGTTAAAAGAATGACCCTCATTTTGTCACTAA
This sequence comes from Sipunculus nudus, assembly GCA_026874595.1. NCBI lineage: Eukaryota > Metazoa > Annelida > Sipuncula > Golfingiida > Sipunculidae > Sipunculus > Sipunculus nudus. The sequence continues at coordinate 55,107,793 of CM049312.1, forward strand.
GATAACAAAACCATTAAATAATACACCTATAAAATTACACTACTTCATCTGCTCTTGCTTCATACACACACACACACACACATATATATATATATATGTATATATATATATATATATATATATATTGTACTCAGCCTAACAGTTTCTTTGAGAGGCTAATAACACTTCATGATTTGTAGGTTGAAACTTAATTCATAAACTTGTCTAATTTGTGAGCTTTAAATAAATCGCAACTCAGTGGGAAACAGATTCTAGTAATATCTGTCTATCTATCTGTATTTTCTGCAGATAAAACACAAACGTCTTACCTGGAGTAGACTTAACGCACTGACAGTTACAGACAACCGGGGAAAGGTAAGGCTACTCACCTTCACACTTACTGATAATGTTAAATGTAACTCACAAATAAATGAGTCATCCACTATCGGTTGAGAACTAGCAGGTTAACAATCATTACAAGTTTAAAGTTAAACCAATGCAATCTTTAAGAATATTTTAAGCAATTATATCTTAATGCAATAAAATATTACCGCAGTTGCACATCTTAATATACAAATTTATATGCCTGGTGCATATATATCATGAAATCTTACTGCAGTTAACCTCGAAGCAGCTACTGCAGTTAAACATCGCAGCAGCTACTGCAGTTACACCTCGCAGCAGCTAAGTAGCTTTTTAACCCAAATTTATATGCCTGGTGCATATAAATCACTTTATATATATATATATATATATATATATATATATATATATATATAATATATATATATATATATATATATATATATATATATATATATATGTCACCCTTGGAAAGGTTGAAAACATTTAACTTGCGATGTCCTTACAGGTGTGTCCGTGCGTGCTTTCACAAGCAGGGAAACGCAAGTCCGTCACACTATTGATGGAGCCCCTATCCCAGAGTCCACGGTGAGGTCAGTTCAGAACAAGACACCTGGCCGGCACAAGCGCCTAGTCACAACAGGAAAAGTCCACGCCACAGATTCAAGCACTAAGGACCGACGAGCACAGAAATAGAGCGACGGCGTGGTGGGTTATTACATAAATGTAAAGAGAAAAGATTCTGGCAATTGGTGCTCAAACCGACATACATTCCCCTAAAATACGGCGAAGACATGGGCCGTACTGACGAAATATCCGCCATCAATCGTCACTGGACATGCAAAGTAGCAGGAATTTCAGCCAGCCCACACAATCCAAGTTTTCAGTCCTTCTCTGAAATCCTGCAGGCTGCGCCATTTTGTTGCTTTGCTCGGGGTAAGGCAGATTGAGAGATGGAATTTATCAGGAATAGACTCAAAGAAGACCAGGGAGTTGGCGTGTAGCTAAAAGCATGCTCTTGGCGGGACTCACGCAGGTGTACACATAAACTGAATACATTTGCAGCATATCATAGAATAACGTTACAACATGTGACATATTATGTTAACCTGTATCATTGAAAATAGTTTAAGCTGCGGTATTATAAATCGACCATAAAAATGATCTGACAGCTGCTTCAATGAAAAAAAAAACTGATCACCTATTTGACTTATGGTTTTGCGCCTGATCAAATGTTTCCGCTGCTATTGATACTCAATAATTGATAATATTGATAGTATTAGTGTTTTATTCTAACAATATCGTATAGCGGGGATGAAGGAGTGTTTTGACGGTTAGTTTCATTCCGACCGGCCAGATGGCAGCACGGGCCTAAACTGGACTGGGGAAAGCCAGATTTGTTGACAGATTAGTTTAACCCCAGACGGTCAGATGGCAGCACCGGCAGCATCATCCGAATGAACGATCAGTATTAGGCTTCTGCGCCTGGTTAAATGTTACTTCTCTGGAAAAAAACGGTTTGTCAATTAGATTCATTCCCAACTGCCAGATGGGAGCACCGGTTTAACAGCTGCATTTAGCCACAAAGGCTTTGTGAAACGGTTACTAACATTGCTGACGCTTGAAAAGAGCAAAGGGGGTATCCAGTGGTGTGTGCGTGTGTGGGGGGGGGGGGGGGGGGGGGGGGCAGATTGGATCCAGCACTCCCCGTCCTTATGGAATTTCACTAAGTCTAATACTACTCATATTTTCTAAAACACAAAAATTCCTTTCACTGGTATCCGCAGATTTGGGACTTGTTATACATTTGATAATTTAAGGATTGATCCTGCAAATATGATATTGATTCATCATGTGCAGCAGATATGTCACACACACACATATATATATATTACGGATATTGAGGAACAGCTGCAGAGCGCCAGGCCCTGATTGGGGTAGACCGTGAACAATCTCACGGCTCCTCTACTGATATCGCTTCTCGAACTCACGATCTCACGACTCTGCTGAGTCCACAAACCCCGTTGCAAAGTTGAACATAAGACTGTAAAATATCAGTTATTTTACCCAGAGCATTACATTAAAAAGATGATATTTTGCAAGATATAAACATAGAAGCGCCTTTTCGCAATTGACATGTTTAAAATTTCAATCGTTTTAAACATTTTACGTTTGAAGAAATATTTATATTAAATATTGAATCTCTCTACATTTTGACTACATTATGCAAAGACATCAGAGATTAGTTTTTTTTGTATTTCAGTGAAAAATGGCTCAAAATGTCCTCTTAACACTGTATATTAAAACCAAATTACCCCTGCCCATACCCTCCCTAATGTACATGCAAGTAGCGTTAATGAAAAACATGGTTCATAATTGAAATATTAAAATATTTACTTCATAAAAATATTTTCATACACTAAAAAAAGATGTTACGTAGTATTTATTAATATTAATATATATATATATATATATATATATATATTTATACTTTTCACAATACCCACCCAACGCCAACAAAATAATATCGCGCCACTGATTACAGCCCCTTCCCCTCTCAGCAATGCCCCTGTGAAGATAAATAAATGCCAAATTCAGTATAGAATACTTTGTGTATATATATATATATATATATATATATATATATATATATTGTGTGTATATATATATATATATATATATATAATTATATATTATTTTTATATTCTCTGGAAAAGGAAGATGTGTTGTCAGTCCTTAAAACTGACGAGGATATATAGACGTATACGTCAATCACTCTCACTCAGCACACGATCAGCTTTCTTGGGTATTCTTCCTGGCATCTTCAGCTCCAGCAGCCTAGAACGGTGTTGTTTCTAAAAGGAGAAAGGGAACCAGTCTAGTTAAAAGGGATTCCCCAGTGTATTTTTACACTGAGGCCTGGACGTCACTCGTCTCTATATGTTTCTACATGGTGAAGGGCGGTCTCTGATTGGTCAGCTGTGTTTCAATAGGCCTAACATTCTTAGATGCTCTTAATTCCCATTATGAAAGATATATAACCTGACGTTGCCGATCATTTAATTTGATCCTTAAAATCAGTCTGATTGCTTCTTTACACGTGGAAGGATCATTATACTTGCGCGCGAGAGGAGAATACCTGCCAGGGAAACGCTGGTACAGTTTCACAGATATTGCATATTTCTTTGATAATTGCATATATTTGTCTGAACCTTTTAATAATTGATCATCAATCGGTTTGCTCAAACCAATGATCAATTATGAAAAAGGAACCAACTCCCAACACTAGTGTTACCTTCGATATATTCATATGAAAGAACAATGACATATTGTATAATATGCCACAGATTAAATGGATTGTATGAATATTGTATGACACTGAATGCAAACAATATAGCACTATAGCTATAAAATGACTTATAGAAATACTTCCTAAAAATCAACTATTAATTTTCTTAACTGCCTTATATTACAAGGGAAAGAACAAAATTAATTTTATTAACATCTAATTTTAACTGGACACAAACATTTTTATATCATACCTTGAGATGGAAACCACAAGAGCATGCTCCCTGGTCTCTGGTCAGTAGGGACTGCTGCTGTGCCCCAGAAAGGAACATGGGACATGACTGAATCTGTAATACATGAATTTGTATCATATTTACAGACAATATATAAAGCATATTTCCTTAACATATTTTCATGAACTAATTAAAAGTAACTGTATCAAATGATAATTGCAAAGACTTTCAGGGAGAATACACACAGACCAGGAGATCCACAAAATTATCAATGAATTTTGATAAAATGTGACAAATACAAACTGCTTGATTTTTAATTGACCATGAGTCCATGACCTAAGAAAGTTTAAAACCGGCCTATATGTACCCAGAAATTAATGTTTATACACAAGACTTGTATAAATATAAGTTCTTTGTTTATAGATTTTAGATGAAGTCCTTATTGTATTTTTAATGAAAATATGAAATGGCCTACTCCTAATTTTATATGTTAAGAAATTAATAAAAATTGAATTATATAATTGGCTTTTTTATTAATTTCTTTTTGAATGTAATCCTTTGACTTTAAAGTTTATCCATAAATACAGAGTATTACGCATAATGCTGATGGGTGTACTTATAGCTCTTCACTTGACCAGGCAATTTGAACCAGAAATAGTCCAAACTTTTAGCTCTGGGGAACGTGTCTGTACCAAATATGTTAAAATCCAATATTACTTTAAGGGTGGTACTGAAATATACCACTCCTTGCATGCATACTGATAATTTTAAATTTAAAACTCTTACTTTTCAGGGGGTTACCAAAGTGATTGATTCTGAGTTCTATGTCAAATTTAAAGTGCTGATAGTACCGACTGCCTTTCAACATCTTTAATGTATTAATAAATCACATTAGAAAATTTCATCACTTCATTTATTGATCTTTAATAAATATTCAATAAATAATTTAATGTATAAATATACATATTAGATATATATATATATATATATATTTATATATAAGCATACATGTATTAATATATATAATTTTATTATATTTTTTTGTGAATCTGCGTGCATGTACGCGCGTGTACGCGTTTTAGCAGCAACCCCTCATTAAACCATAAATGAAACTGACGGAGCCGCTTCACTCCGGTTGCAGTATTTAAACTTAAATAATGTTTGGTTACAGAGTCTGATATGAAATTTCAATCAATTATTAATAAAAGGACGAAACGTTATACTTTATCTCAGTATAACTTATACTTTGAAGCCTTAATTAGTCACGTACCTTACAATATAAGCTATAAGGGCCCTTCTGTCGTGGCCCCGGCCGTATGCCAATGTGCTTCGGCCAGACGCCCGTGTCTGCAAAAATCTGCAGACGTAGGCGCCACTGGCTGTCTGAGATCGCACTGTGCGATTTCTTCCTTCCGGACATTGTGATAAGCTTTCACCTGAACTGTCAAAATGGCGAAAACACGTGATTTTTAGTCTCAAACAAGTACACAAGTTGGCGGGAAACGCAGGTACAGTTTCACAGATATTGCATATTTCTTTGATAATTGCATATATTTGTCTGAACCTTTTAATAATTGATCATCAATCGGTTTGCTCAAACCAATGATCAATTATGAAAAAGGAACCAACTCCCAACACTAGTGTTACCTTCGATATATTCATATGAAAGAACAATGACATATTGTATAATATGCCACAGATTAAATGGATTGTATGAATATTGTATGACACTGAATGCAAACAATATAGCACTATAGCTATAAAATGACTTATAGAAATACTTCCTAAAAATCAACTATTAATTTTCTTAACTGCCTTATATTACAAGGGAAAGAACAAAATTAATTTTATTAACATCTAATTTTAACTGGACACAAACATTTTTATATCATACCTTGAGATGGAAACCACAAGAGCATGCTCCCTGGTCTCTGGTCAGTAGGGACTGCTGCTGTGCCCCAGAAAGGAACATGGGACATGACTGAATCTTTAATACATGAATTTGTATCAAATTTACAGACAATATATAAAGCATATTTCCTTAACATATTTTCATGAACTAATTAAAAGTAACTGTATCAAATGATAATGGCAAAGACTTTCAGGGAGAATACACACAGACCATATTGTATTTTTAATGAAAATATATAAAGGCCTACTCCTAATTTTATATGTTAAGGAATTAATAAAAATTGAATAATATAATTGGCTTTTATATTAATTTCTTTTTGAATGTAATCCTTTAACTTTAAAGTTTATCCATAAATACAGAGTATTACGCATGATGCTGATGGGTGTACTTATAGCTCTTCACTTGACCAGGCAATTTGAACCAGAAATAGTCCAAACTTTTAGCTCTGGGGAACGTGTCTGTACCAAATATGTTAAAATCCAATATTACTTTAAGGGTGGTACTGAAATATACCACTCCTTGCATGCATACTGATAATTTTAAATTTAAAACTCTTACTTTTCAGGGGGTTACCAAAGTGATTGATTCTGAGTTCTATGTCAAATTTAAAGTGCTGATAGTACCGACTGCCTTTCAACATCTTTAATGTATTAATAAATCACATTAGAAAATTTCATCACTTCATTTATTGATCTTTAATAAATATACAACAAATAATTAAATGTATAAAATATACATATAAGTATATATATATATATATATATACATTTATATATAAGCATACATGTATTAATATATATAATTTTGTGAATCTGCGTGCATGTACGCGCGTGTACGCGTTTTAGCAGCAACCCCTCATTAAACCATAAATGAAACTGACGAAGCCGCTTCACTCCGGTTGCAGTATTTAAACTTAAATAATGTTTGGTTACAGAGTCTGATATGAAATTTCAATCAATTATTAATAAAAGGACGAAACGATATACTTTATCTCAGTATAACTTATACTTTGAAGCCTTAATCAGTCACGTACCTTACAATATAAGCTATTAGGGCCCTTCTGTCGTGGCCCCGGCCGTGTGCCAATGTGCTTCGGCCAGACGCCCGTGTCTGCAAAAATCTGCAGACGTAGGCTCCACTGGCTGTCTGAGATCGCACGGTGCGATTTCTTCCTTCCGGACATTGTGATAAGCTTTCACCTGAACGGTCAAAATGGCGAAAACACGTGATTTTTAGTCTCAAACAAGTACACAAGGTGGCGGGAAACGCAGGTACAGTTTCACAGATATTGCATATTTCTTTGATAATTGCATATATTTGTCTGAACCGTTTAATAATTGATCATCAATCGGTTTGCTCAAACCGATGATCCATTATGAAAAAGGCACCGACTCCCACCACTAGGGTTATCTTCGATATATTCATATGAAAGAACAATGACATATTGTATAATATGCCACAGATTAAAGGGATTGTATGAATATTGTATGACACTGAATACAAACAATATTGCACTATGGCTATATAATGACTTATAAAAATACTTCCTAAAAATCAACTATAAATTTTCTTAACTGCATTATATTATAAGGGAAAGAACAAAATTAATTTTATTAACATCTAATTTTAACTGGACACAAACATTTTTATATCATACCTTGAGATGGAAACCACAAGAGCATGCTCCCTGGTCTCTGGTCAGTAGGGACTGCTGCTGTGCCCCAGATAATAACATGGGACATGACTGAATCTTTAATACATGAATTTGTATCAAATTTACAGACAATATATAAAGCATATTTCCTTAACATATTTTCATGAACTAATTAAAAGTAACTGTATCAAATGATAATGGCAAAGACTTTTAGGGAGAATACACACAGACCAGGAGATCCACAAAATTATCAATGAATTTTGATAAAATGTGACAATTACAAACTGCTTGATATTTCATTGACCATGAGTCCATGACCTAAGAAAGTTTAAAACAGGCCTATATGTACTCAGAAATTAATGTTTATACACAAGACTTATATAGTTCTTTGTTTATAGATTTTCGATGAAGTCCGTATTGTATTTTTAATGAAAATATGTAAAGGCCTACTCCTAATTTTATATGTTAAGAAATTAATAAAAATTGAATAATATAATTGGCTTTTTTGTTAATTTCTTTTTGAATGTAATCCTTTAACTTTAAAGTTTATCCATAAATACAGAGTATTACGCATAATGCTGATGGGTGTACTTATAGCTCTTCACTTGACCAGGCAATTTGAACCAGAAATAGTCCAAACTTTTAGCTCTGGGGAACGTGTCTGTACCAAATATGTTAAAATCCAATATTACTTTAAGGGTGGAACTGAAATATACCACTCCTTGCATGCATACTGATAATTTTAAATTTAAAACTCTTACTTTTCAGGGGGTTACCAAAGTGATTGATTCTGAGTTCTATGTCAAATTTAAAGTGCTGATAGTACCGACTGCCTTTCAACATCTTTAATGTATTAATAAATCACATTAGAAAATTTCATCACTTCATTTATTGATCTTTAATAAATATACAATAAATAATTAAATGTATAAAATATACATATAAGTATATATATATATATATATATACATTTATATATAAGCATACATGTATTAATATATATAATTTTGTGAATCTGCGTGCATGTACGCGCGTGTACGCGTTTTAGCAGCAACCCCTCATTAAACCATAAATGAAACTGACGAAGCCGCTTCACTCCGGTTGCAGTATTTAAACTTAAATAATGTTTGGTTACAGAGTCTGATATGAAATTTCAATCAATTATTAATAAAAGGACGAAACGATATACTTTATCTCAGTATAACTTATACTTTGAAGCCTTAATCAGTCACGTACCTTACAATATAAGCTATTAGGGCCCTTCTGTCGTGGCCCCGGCCGTGTGCCAATGTGCTTCGGCCAGACGCCCGTGTCTGCAAAAATCTGCAGACGTAGGCTCCACTGGCTGTCTGAGATCGCACGGTGCGATTTCTTCCTTCCGGACATTGTGATAAGCTTTCACGTGAACGGTCAAAATGGCGAAAACACGTGATTTTTAGTCTCAAACAAGTACACAAGGTGGCGGGAAACGCAGGTACAGTTTCACAGATATTGCATATTTCTTTGATAAATGCATATATTTGTCTGAACCGTTTAATAATTGATCATCAATCGGTTTGCTCAAACCGATGATCCATTATGAAAAAGGCACCGACTCCCACCACTAGGGTTATCTTCGATATATTCATATGAAAGAACAATGACATATTGTATAATATGCCACAGATTAAATGGATTGTATGAATATTGTATGACACTGAATACAAACAATATTGCACTATGGCTATATAATGACTTATAAAAATACTTCCTAAAAATCAACTATAAATTTTCTTAACTGCCTTATATTATAAGGGAAAGAACAAAATTAATTTTATTAACATCTAATTTTAACTGGACACAAACATTTTTATATCATACCTTGAGATGGAAACCACAAGAGCATGCTCCCTGGTCTCTGGTCAGTAGGGACTGCTGCTGTGCCCCAGATAATAACATGGGACATGACTGAATCTGTAATACATGAATTTGTATCAAATTTACAGACAATATATAAAGCATATTTCCTTAACATATTTTCATGAACTAATTAAAAGTAACTGTATCAAATGATAATGGCAAAGACTTTTAGGGAGAATACACACAGACCAGGAGATCCACAAAATTATCAATGAATTTTGATAAAATGTGACAATTACAAACTGCTTGATATTTCATTGACCATGAGTCCATGACCTAAGAAAGTTTAAAACAGGCCTATATGTACTCAGAAATTAATGTTTATACACAAGACTTATATAGTTCTTTGTTTATAGATTTTCGATGAAGTCCGTATTGTATTTTTAATGAAAATATGTAAAGGCCTACTCCTTATTTTATATGTTAAGAAATTAATAAAAATTGAATAATATAATTGGCTTTTTTGTTAATTTCTTTTTGAATGTAATCCTTTAACTTTAAAGTTTATCCATAAATACAGAGTATTACGCATAATGCTGATGGGTGTACTTATAGCTCTTCACTTGACCAGGCAATTTGAACCAGAAATAGTCCAAACTTTTAGCTCTGGGGAACGTGTCTGTACCAAATATGTTAAAATCCAATATTACTTTAAGGGTGGAACTGAAATATACCACTCCTTGCATGCATACTGATAATTTTAAATTTAAAACTCTTACTTTTCAGGGGGTTACCAAAGTGATTGATTCTGAGTTCTATGTCAAATTTAAAGTGCTGATAGTACCGACTGCCTTTCAACATCTTTAATGTATTAATAAATCACATTAGAAAATTTCATCACTTCATTTATTGATCTTTAATAAATATTCATATTCATATATAAATATTTATATTTATATATAAGCATACATGTATTAATATATATAATTTTATTATATTTTTTTGTGAATCTGCGTGCATGTACGCGCGTGTACGCGTTTTAGCAGCAATCCCTCATTAGACCATTATTGAAACTGACGGAGCCTCTTCACTCCGGTTACAGTATTTAAACTTAAATAATGTTTGGTTATAGAGTCTGATATCAAATTTCAATCAATTATTAATAAAAGGACGAAACGTTATACTTTATCTCAGTATAACATACTTTGAGTTTGAAGCCTTAGACACGTACCTTACAATATAAGCTATAAGGGCCCTTCTGTCGTGGCCCTTGCCGTATGCCAATGTGCTTCGGCCAGACGCCCGTGTCTGCAAAAATCTGCAGACGTAGGCGCCACTGGCTGTCTGATATCGCACGGTGCGATTTCTTCCTTCCAGACATAGTGTCTAGTGATAAGCTTTCACCTGAACCGTCAAAATGGCGAAAACACGTGATTTTTAGTCTCAAACAAGTAGACAAGGTGGCGGTGGTTGGAAGAGGCTGGTGGTGTTTTTGAGAGGGAGAAAGGGAACCAGTCTAGTTAAAAGGGTTTCCCCAGTGTATTTTTAGACTGAGGCCTGGACGTCACACGTTTCTAAATGTTTCTACATGGTGAAGGTCGGTCTCTGATTGGTCAGCTGTGTTTCTAGTTTGTTTCTAGATGGGCTAAAGCCGGTCACTGATTGGTTAGAATTTGTTTCTAGATGTTTCTAGATGAGACAGCCAAACGTGGGGGGGGGGGATGAAGCTGGGGAACATTCGGCTGTATGGCTGTGGAACCTAAGGTGGGGGATGGGTTACTAGGGTAAAGAAAAAGAAAGAGAATCAAAGATTATTAAATAATGGTAAAAAGGCTATTTCGCTGAACAATTTCGGCACAAAGATCCGTTACAGTTTATACACAATACCTTTTTTATTGAATTGTCAAACAAAAAATCATGAGACGTGATCTTAAGGTCTCCGGTTCTGATGGAAAAACAAATGTTCAATGCAATAACAATTATAAGTATGCGTCTTTAGTTTTCATTAATATCCATTTGTAAGAGATCTTTAAATAAAAATTTAAATTTAAAACAACAAGGTAGACATGTCAGACATATATTGATTTACCAGATACTGACATACTGCGATATTCCCTGCTGACATGCGTATTAGAAAATGAAGAAATTGTTAACACTCACCTTTTAGTTAGCATGTGGAAAATTGGTTGTTCTGAGAAATAGCCGCGGGAAGACCTGATATCCAACAGGAATTATATGTTTCAAAGAATATGGGGTGGATACTTCCCTCTCTTTTCATAGTTTTCTGAAATAGCTGTGTAAACCCTGTTCAATGTAACATAATGTGCATGCCTCAGTTTTCTGGTACTTGTCATATCCACAACCACCTGATCAAGTGAACTAACTTGAGCTTTCCATATCGTTTATGATGCACCAATTTTACTGAGAACAAGATACCAGTATATGTCTCAGGCCTGTATGGATTGTGCGCTTGGTAAAGAATAGTTCTTTGGATATAGATGGAGTGTAAAAGGCGGCATAATGTCTCCTGGTGTCTGAGCCAATGTTTGAATCTTCAAACTGAACCAAAAGAATGCTTGGCACAGTTTTGCTATGCAGGTACTGTATGTGCTTCAATATACAAGAACAATCGTTGGTAATTCCATCTTGTACTCAAGTTTACGTTTTAAACTTATTTGGTAGAGTATCCGTGGAGTCTGACGTTCGTAGCAACATATCCACAGTTGTTTCAATCTGAGTTAGGTACGTTGACCAGTGATCCTTTCAGTGACAGCTGTGAACCTCTAGGTAATTCTCGTAACTGTATGAAATGAATGGTATGCGTAATGCAACAAGCCTTTCCATTAGGGGGCACAAGTTCAATTCATGTGGCTTATCAGGAAACTGCATTCCATTTAATACTGAAAGTTTTGGTGTCTTGTGGCATTTGAGAGCATCAAGACAAGTTGTGCATAACCACTGTTTATTGTCTACGGATTTTACATCTTTAATGTGTGTTTCTAGGTAAGTGGAATCTAGTCTGTCCCAGGTATCAGAATTCTGTACAGATTGTTTGAACCATGTCTGATTACAGCAACAACAAGCTAATATGGGACCTTAAGATATCGAAGTATGAAATTTGTGTATAGATTCTCTGAGATCTGCACCCTGTTTTATCTTCAGATAAACTGCTTTTTTATTTTGTCTGTATGATTCATCAGTTCTTTTTTTTTGTGGACTAGTGGCTGTGTTTCTCATAGTCTCAGTTCTCTTATGTAACTGATCGGCTCTTTTCCTCCTTTTGGCGAGTCTCTCAGTTTCTCAGAGTTGATTCTCTGACACGCTCCATTTGTCTATAGACTTCATTTTGTCTAGCAGTTTGCTTCTGTTGTTTCTCAGATTCTCTTTCATGTGCCCTTCGAACGTCATCTTTTCTTATCTTCTGATTGTATGCTTTCTCTGCAGAACATTCTGTTTGTCTGTACGTTTCACATAGTCTGGCAGTTGGCTTCTTTTGTTTCTTAGCCTGCCTCTCTTGTGCCCTTTGAACGTGAAATATTCTTATTTTTTTTGATAATATGTTTTATCTGCAGAACGTTCTTTTTGACTGTATGTTTGCTTCTTTATGTTTTTCAGCTTGCCTCTCTTTTGCCCGTCGAACGTGATCTTTTCTCATTTTTTGATTATATGCTTTCTTTGCAGAACATTCTTTTTGTCTGTATGATTCATTTAGTCTAGCAGTTTACTTCTCTTGTTTCTCAGCTTGCCTCTCTTGTACCCGACTAACTTGATCTTTTCTTATCTTTTGAATATATGCATTCACTGCAGAACGTTCTTTTTGTCTATATGTTTCATTAAGTCTAGCAGCTTGCTTCTGTTGTTTCTTAGATTTTCTCTCTTGTGCCCTTCGAACTTGATCTTTTCTTATCTTTTGATTATATGCTTTCCCTGCAGAACGTTCTTTTTGTCTAAAAGTTTCATTTTGTCATGATAACAGTGTTCTTTGTTGATCTTTAAGGCATTCTATATCCCTTTTAGCTGGATTCATTCTGTCGCATGTACTCTTTCAAAAATTGTTTTTTTCTGTTCATTGCTAGTTGCTGATCTTTAAAGTATTCTTCAATAAAGTGAAAAACTTGTTGAGAATCATTTTCATGTTCAGGTTTGCTTTTATTTACCGTGTCCATGAGGTCTGTTGATGACTGGGTTGCATGCTTTAGCTGGTTTTCTGAACTGGTGGACTGTTTTGTTTGGCGTTTCAGTCCACGTTTAAATGCTATAGTGGTGACTTCGTTTATAAACATAGTTGCATTCATCATATTTGCATAAATTTATATATACGGAAAGAATTCGGACTGCAATTCAAATGCAAGAAGAACTGATGTGCCACAAGGGGTAGGATACCCAAGATGTTTTCTGCTGTGTGGATCAAACACAAAGTATCAATTCTGTTGATATGAAATAGCAATCGCGTTTCCTCCAACTATGATATGACCAAATTTCTTGGAAGTGATTTCTGCCAAAGCATCCTGGTAAAACATTTAGGGTGCTTGCACACCAAAATGAATAAGGAAACCACCAGTGATCAAGGTTGGTTTTATCTTGAAATTATGATCAAGGCTTTGTATATACTCTGGTATTTCATCCCAAGCCATGTATACTTCATCTGGGATATCAGACAATGTTCTGTACAAATTATTACCTTCAATTAACATTGTGTCCATATCATTTGATTGCCATTCAATAACATCGTGCAGGGTGATAAAGCAGAGCAAAAATTAGGCACACACTGTTTGCCAACTGAGTCTGATGGAAACTGACGATCACCTTGGTGAAAAGTGCCTTTAACAATCTTACTGATTGATACAGACGGGACAGGTACAGCTTAAGCAATAGCTTGGAAAATAAGTTTAAAGTTGAAAGTTTACAAAAAAAAGATAAAATCTAAAAAGGAAAACAGTAGTACTGGATGAGAGAAAGTCAAGTACAGGATGTAGAATATTAAATGAAACTGCTTATGAAAATGAAAACAAGAGTAGCTAGAAAGACACGGGAATATGCTGAAGATGTCTCTGTTTAACAGAGTTCATAAAATGGAAATAAATCACAAACTCAAACTCAATAAATAACAATTTTTTAATAACTCTTTTTTATCTGATTTTGATCTGGTTTTTTATACCTGGTTTTGATCTGGTTATATTTGATCTAGTTATCTTTAATCATGTTTTCTTTGATCTGGTTTTCTTTGATCTGGTTTTTATTGTTCGCGAAATATTTGATCTGGATTTGTTCTGGTTTTGTCTTTATATAACAAGAACATGCATAATACGGCTGTCGTGTATCTGGTAACCTCTGACCTCATTAATTATGCATGAATTTTGTTGAGAATGTAAATGAGCTGAGAAACTCTATTGGTAAATTTGTATGATAAGTTTAATGAAAATCCATGGGACTTTTGTTAAGTCACCACTGTGCCTCAAAGTGTGGTGACCTCTGACTTCATTAAATATGCGTGGATTTTGCTGGAAATTGAAGTAAGATGAGTTATTTTATTGATTAAAAGCTGATGAGTTTGAACCAAATCCTTCATATTCTTTGTAAGTTGTCTTGGCGACACCAAAAAAGTGGCCTGTACAAAGCAGCCTGTTAACCATTGACCTAATTAAATATGCATGAAATCTGCTGAGATTTTACTTTATTTTTTCTTTTACCTTGGTAAAAGCGCAATACAGGTGACCTGCCAAAAAAAAACGGGCTTGCTTACTGATGCCAGTGATGGTGTGTCCTAATTTTTCTTGCTCCTACATGGAGCTTACTTAATTGATGATTCCATCAACATCCACAAATTTGTATATGACTGACATAAAAATAAAACGTCAAATTTGATTCAAAAGAAAATTAAGAATGAGTAATGACAGTTTGCGGTAGGTCACCTTAACTGCACGCTCACCAATACATCTTTTCCTTTTACAGTACATGTGCGTCTTTATTTAAGTAATTTTTTTTTTTCAAAATGAAATGAACAAAATCAAGTGGTGACGTTGTTCCGATGAACCAACTGTACTGTTTAAATATGCCTTTGATAATAAATATGGCCTCGAGCTCATTATTATTTTATGACATTAAAACTTTGAATTTTCCAGCCGAGCAAATATACACGAATCTTGTTTACGCCTGCTTCTCAGCCACAACGTCTCACTGGCAATTTTCTGTTACTGGTTACAGTTCACTGAAACAGTTCTTGATCAGTTCTTGTACGAACAGCTGTGTCTGCAGTTCAAAAATTTTTTTTTTTTTTTTTTTTTGTTTTTTATTTTTTTTTTGCTGTAGCGCCGGACTCACGGATGATTTTTTGGGTTTTTTTTGCCGGAGCGCCGGACTTACGGACATAAAACTCAGCAATGGTTCAGCTTTGACTAAAACCAGGACTCGGATATTAAATTACAAAGAAAAATACCCCCAACATGGCATCGACGCTGATAACAAATAACGAGGGATTCTTTCAAAATGAAAAGTCCTCATGATGCAACAATTCAATAAAATCTTAAATCAGACTACCATGTAAAATTAATTGAATGTACGGCATTATTCCACAATTGGTGACGCGTGAAAGAAGCTAGACTGGTACCCCCTTCTATATTGGCTCTCAAAATAAATTGAGAAAGATGCCATCCGAGCTCGAGCGCCACCGTGTGTCCGAGTAAGATACTGAACAATCACGTGCAGACTGAAACATGCATGTCGACAGTTGGAAGTCGTGGTGTGTTTATTTATTATTTCTATTCTTTATTTTTTTAAGTATAGACCGATTACATATCCATACGCTATTACAAAATACCAGTATAACATTTTGGTCTCTTTCTGATCATGAAGCAATATATTTGCATAACATCATACAGTAGACACAGAGACATTTAATCAACTGAATGGTTGATGCTTGCAGTAACCCATATTCAGGTTCAGTTTTGTTAACTGAAGTCTGAAGTAAAAACAAACTGGAGATAGACAAATTATCCAAAATGACACATGAAAAAAAATCAAAAAGATCATTAGCCAGGAAGTTTTCAATTTTAACTGGCCATTTTAACAAAACATGATTAACATGTTTCCTGTTGTCACCATGGAATTTAATTTAACCTTACTTCTCAGAGAGATTCACAAAAACAAACACTCTTGGCAGATAATTATCTAATATTGACAACTGATATCCTATATGGTTCACCCACAGACAGACAACTACTAGTATTTCAATATTCTTACATCATTAATATCATCACATTCTTACATTCTAATCAAATAATAACATATTTTGTAGGCCACTTTGACAAAACACCTCATGTCTAATGAAGATCTTTTAATACAGATTGTGTGAATAATATATAATGTTAAAAGCCATGCAACTGAATATTTTATTGAAAATAGTGAAAGATTATGCTTAATGTGATAATTAGAGTGGAGTGCAAAAGTATATTTGTCTGAAAGTTGAAACACAAGCCAGCATATAACTCTTAAGGACAAGACATTTTATTATATAATGATCCTGTGCTTAATAAGGGTCCATCAAGCCAATTCAACCAGTTATTTCAAAGCATCAGATTTTTTACCAGATTTTAATTATACTAGGGGGTTTTAACGAACCCCATAGGCTAGACGATCTGGGTAACAGAGACCTAATTACAGGCTCCCAAGGAGATTTTTCATGTACCTTCCTGGTCGTCAAGTAAGGTTCTAGGTCCGATAGTTTGATTTGTGCCCTGTTAACAGATAACTGTATCTTTTAAGGTATCAAAACTTGCGGGAAAAAAGCATTAAAATTAGAAAAAAATAAAGGTTGTGCAACTGGTCTGCAGGAATTGATGAAACACTCCATGATCAATATGCATGCAAAGAAACATGGTGATAGTGCAGCTCTTGTATCAAATTCTTAATTATTCTGGGGGCACTTCTGAGCCTTATAGTACAGAGGATACGAGTAACAGAGACTTAATTTCAGGTTTCAAAAGATATTTTTCATGGATATCCCTGGATGTCAAGTTAGTTGATTCAAGGTTGAATAGTTATAATTTGTTCCTTGTTAATAGAAGAGCACTTCTTTGAAAGTCTAAAAAAAGTCCCCATAGAAAAGTCCCCATATACGAGCCCCATAGCTCAGAGGATATGACAGAGTCCTAATTTCACATTTCCACAGAGACTTTTCATGGTCTTCCCTTGATGTAAAGTTAGAAGATTCCAGGTCCAGCGGTTACGATTTGTGCCCTGTTGACAGATGACAGCTTCTTTGAAAGTATCAAAAATAGAGAACAAATTCTTTAAAATTAGAAAAATATACAGATTGCGCCACCAGTTTGCAGGTATTGATAAAACACAAAAATATCATAGTGATCAATGCAATACTTGAGCTTTTGTATCATTTTTTTTTATTATTCTGAGGGGTACTTACGAGACCCATAACTCGGAGGATATGGGTAACAGAGACCTTATTGCAGGTTTCCAAGGAGATTTATCATGGATCTCTCTGGACTGGATGTCAAGATAGAAGATTCCAGATCCAGCGGTTACGATTTGTGCACTGTTCACGGACGGCCGGACAGACGCGGATAAAGGGTGATCGCTATAGCTCAGATGACTTTCAGTCAGCTGAGCTAAAAACCGATCTTTCGGATGATTTTTAGAGATTGACTGTATATAGTCATGTAAATTCCCTCAAAGAAAAGTGTTCATTCATCATGTTGCATGAGGTTTTAAAGTTTATATATGTACTTTCCCTTTTTGTATCTTACCAATATTTTACTTTCATCCTTTTGGTCGCTGTTATCTAATGTCATCCGTTACACTATACCCTTCCTTCAGTGTTTCATGATTTGCAAATGTGGGAGAAACATGAGAAAGAGTCAACAGCCAGAGAAAGTCCCCAGATTTAACAATTTAATCATCTTCACTGCTCTATGTTCAAGCTGGGGAACATTCGGCTGTATGGCAGGGGAACCTAATATGGGGGATGGGTTACTAGGGTAAAGAAAATGAAAGAGAATCAAAGATAATTAAATAATGGTAAAAAGGCTATTTCGCTGATCAATTTCGGCACAAAGATCCGTTACAGTTTATACACAATACCTTTTTTATTGAATTGTCAAACAAAAAATCATGAGACGTGATCTTAAGGTCTCCGGTTCTGATGGAAAAACAAATGTTCAATGCAATAACAATTATAAGTATGCGTCTTTAGTTTTCATTAATATCCATTTGTAAGAGATCTTTAAATAAAAATTTAAATTTAAAACAACAAGGTTGACATGTCAGACATATATTGATTTACCAGATACTGACATACTGCGATATTCCCTGCTGACATGCGTATTAAAAAATGAAGAAATTGTTAACACTCACCTTTTAGTTAGCATGTGGAAAATTGGTTGTTCTGAGAAATAGCCGCGGGAAGACCTGATATCCAACAGGAATTATATGTTTCAAAGAATATGGGGTGGATACTTCCCTCTCTTTTCATAGTTTTCTGAAATAGCTGTGTAAACCCTGTTCAATGCAGCATAATGTGCATGCCTCAGTTTTCTGGTACTTGTCATATCCACAACCACCTGATCAAGTGAACTAACTTGAGCTTTCCATATCGTTTATGATGCACCAATTTTACTGAGAACAAGATACCAGTATATGTCTCAGGCCTGTATGGATTGTGCGCTTGGTAAAGAATAGTTCTTTGGATATAGATGGAGTGCAAAAGGCGGCATAATTTCTCCTGGTGTCTGAGCCAATGTTTGAATCTTCAGACTCAACCAAAAGAATGCTTGGCACTGTTTTGCTATGCAGGTACTGTATGTGCTTCAATATACAAGAACAATCGTTGGTAATTCCATCTTGTACTCAAGTTTACGTTTTAAACTTATTTGGTAGAGTATCCGTGGAGTCTGACATTCGTAGCAACATATCCACAGTTGTCTCAATCTGAGTAGGTACGTTGACCAATGATCCTTTCAGTGACAGCTGTGAACCTCTAGGTAATTCTCGTAACTGTATGTAATGAATGGTATGCGTAATGCAACAAGCCTTTCCATTAGGGGACACAAGTTCAATTCATGTGGCTTATCAGGAAACTGCATTCCATTTAATACTGAAAGTTTTGGTGACTTGTGGCATTTGAGAGCATAAAGACAAGTTGTGCATAACCACTGTTTATTGTCTATGGATTTTACATCTTTAATGTGTGTTTCTAGGTAAGTGGAATCTAGTCTGTCCCAGGTATCAGAATTATGTACAGATTGTTTGAACCATGTCTGATTACAGCAACAACAAGCTAATATGGGACCTTAAGATATCGAAGTATGAAATTTTTGTATAGATTCTCTGAGATCTGCACCCTGTTTTATCTTCAGATAAACTGCTTTTTCATTTGTCTGTATGATTCATCAGTTCTTTTTTTTTTTGTGATCTAGTGGCTGTGTTTCTCATAGTCTCAGTTCTCTTATGTAACTGATCGGCTCTTTTCCTCCTTTTGGCGAGTCTCTCAGTTTCTCAGAGTTGATTCTCTGACACGCTCCATTTGTCTATAGACTTCATTTTGTCTAGCAGTTTGCTTCTGTTGTTTCTCAGATTCTCTTTCATGTGCCCTTCGAACGTCATCTTTTCTTATCTTCTGATTGTATGCTTTCTCTGCAGAACGTTCTGTTTGTCTGTACGTTTCACATAGTCTGGCAGTTGGCTTCTTTTGTTTCTCAGCTTGCCTCTCTTGTGCCCTTTGAACGTGATTTATTCTTATCTTTTGATAATATGTTTTATCTGCAGAACGTTCTTTTTGTCTGTATGTTTGCTTCTTTATGTTTTTCAGCTTGCCTCTCTTTTGCCCGTCGAACGTGATCTTTTCTCATTTTTTGATTATATGCTTTCTTTGCAGAACATTCTTTTTGTCTGTATGTTTCATTTAGTCTAGCAGTTTACTTCTCTTGTTTCTCAGCTTGCCTCTCTTGTACCCGTCTAACTTGATCTTTTCTTATCTTTTGAATATATGCATTCACTGCAGAACGTTGTTTTTGTCTGTATGTTTCATTAAGTCAAGCAGCTTGCTTCTGTTGTTTCTTAGATTTTCTCTCTTGTGCCCTTCGAACTTGATCTTTTCTTATCTTTTGATTATATGCTTTCCCTGCAGAACGTTCTTTTTGTCTAAAAGTTTCATTTTGTCATGATAACAGTGTTCTTTGTTGATCTTTAAGGCATTCTATATCCCTTTTAGCTGGATTCATTCTGTCGCATGTACTCTTTCAAAAATTGTTTTTTCTGTTCATTTTTAGTTGCTGATCTTTAAAGTATTCTTCAATAAAGTGAAAAACTTGTTGAGAATCATTTTCATGTTCAGGTCTGCTTTTATTTACCGTGTCCATGAGGTCTGTTGATGACTGGGTTGCATGCTTTAGCTGGTTATCTGAACTGGTGGACTGTTTTGTTTGGCGTTTCAGTCCACGTTTAAAAACCATATAGTGGTGACTTCGTTTATAAACATAGTTGCATTCATCATATTTGCATAATTTTATATATACTGAAAGAATTCGGACTGCAATTCAAATGCAAGAAGAACTGATGTGCCACAAGGGGTAGGATACCCAAGATGTTTTCTGCTGTGTGGATCAAACACAAAGTATCAATTCTGTTGATATGAAATAGCAATCGCGTTTCCTCCAACTATGATATGACCAAATTTCTTGGAAGTGAATTCTGCCAAAGCATCCTGGTAAAACATTTAGGGTGCTTGCACACCAAAATGAATAAGGAAACCACCAGTGATCAAGGTTGGTTTTATCTTGAAATTATGATCAAGGCATTGTATATACTCTGGTATTTCATCCCAAGCCATGTATCCTTTATCTGGGATATCAGACAATGTTCTGTACAAATGATTACCTTCAATTAATATTGTGTCCATATCATTTGATTGCCATTCAACAACATCGTCCAGGGTGATAAAGCAGAGCAACAATTAGGCACACACTGTTTGCCAACTGAGTCTGATGGAAACTGACGATCACCTTGGTGAAAAGTGCCTTTAACAATCTTACTGATTGATACAGACGGGACAGGTACAGCTTAAGCAATAGCTTGGAAAATAAGTTTAAAGTTGAAAGTTTACAAAAAAAAGATAAAATCTAAAAAGGAAAACAGTAGTACTGGATGAGAGAAAGTCAAGTACAGGATGTAGAATATTAAATGAAACTGCTTATGAAAATGAAAACAAGAGTAGCTAGAAAGACACGGGAATATGCTGAAGATGTCTCTGTTTAACAGAGTTCATAAAATGGAAATAAATCACAAACTCAAACTCAATAAATAATAATTTTTTAATAACTCTTTTTTATCTGATTTTGATCTGGTTTTTTATACCTGGTTTTGATCTGGTTATATTTGATCTAGTTATCTTTAATCATGTTTTTATGCCCCCGCCACAAAGTGGCCGGGGCATATAGTATTACCCATGTCCGTCATTCCGTCCTTCCGTCCTTCCGTCATTCCGAAATCAAACAGTTGTACGGGCTTTTTTTCGCAATGCCTGCAGATATTGGCCTGATTTTTGGTGTGTGGGCAGATATAGACCAGTTACAGATCGAGTTCGCGTTTCGTCCCGGTTGACCTATTTTTGACCGTTTTACGGCTCCTAAACTTAGAAAATTTCATGAAAAATAGAAATATTCATGACAGATACACATGTACGGACTTTTTTTCGCAATGCCTGCAGATATTGACCTGATTTTTGGTGTGTGAGCAGATATAGACCAGTTACAGATCGAGTTCGCGTTTCGTCCTGGTTGACCTACTTTTGACTGTTTTACGGCTCCTGAACATAGAAAATTTCATGAAAAATATGAAATTTCATGACAAATACACATGTACGGACTTTTTTCGCAATGCCTGCAGATATTGGCCTGATTTTTGGTGTGTGTGCAGATATGGACCAGTTACAGATCGCGTTTTGTCCCAGTTGACCTACTTTTGACCGTTTTACGGCTCCTGAACTTAAAAAATTTCATGAAAAATATGAAATTTCATGACAAATCCACATGTACGGACTTTTTTTCGCAATGCCTGCAGATATTGGCCTGATTTTTGGTGTGTGGGCAGATATAGACCAATTACAGATCGAGTTCGCGTTTCGTCCCGGTTGACCTATTTTTGACCGTTTTACGGCTCCTAAACTTAGAAAATTTCATGAAAAATAGAAATATTCATGACAGATACACATGTACGGCCTTTTTTTCGCAATGCCTGCAGATATTGACCTGATTTTTGGTGTGTGAGCAGATATAGACCAGTTACAGATCGAGTTCGCGTTTCGTCCTGGTTGACCTACTTTTGACTGTTTTACGGCTCCTGAACATAGAAAATTTCATGAAAAATATGAAATTTCATGACAAATACACATGTACGGACTTTTTTCGCAATGCCTGCAGATATTGGCCTGATTTTTGGTGTGTGGGCAGATATGGACCAGTTACAGATCGCGTTTTGTCCCAGTTGACCTACTTTTGACCGTTTTACGGCTCCTGAACTTAAAAAATTTCATGAAAAATATGAAATTTCATGACAAATCCACATGTACGGACTTTTTTTCGCAATGCCTGCAGATATTGGCCTGATTTTTGGTGTGTGGGCAGATATAGACCAATTACAGATCGAGTTCGCGTTTCGTCCCGGTTGACCTATTTTTGACCGTTTTACGGCTCCTAAACTTAGAAAATTTCATGAAAAATAGAAATATTCATGACAGATACACATGTACGGCCTTTTTTTCGCAATGCCTGCAGATATTGACCTGATTTTTGGTGTGTGAGCAGATATAGACCAGTTACAGATCGAGTTCGCGTTTCGTCCTGGTTGACCTACTTTTGACTGTTTTACGGCTCCTGAACATAGAAAATTTCATGAAAAATATGAAATTTCATGACAAATACACATGTACGGACTTTTTTCGCATTGCCTGCAGATATTGGCCTGATTTTTGGTGTGTGGGCAGATATAGACCAGTTACAGATAGAGTTCGCGTTTTGTCCCAGTTGACCTACTTTTGACCGTTTTACGGCTCCTGAACTTAAAAAATTTCATGAAAAATATGAAATTTCATGACAAATCCACATGTACGGACTTTTTTTCGCAATGCCTGCAGATATTGGCCTCATTTTTGGTGTGTCGGCAGATATTGACCAGTTACAGATGGAGTTCGCATTTCGTCCCGGTTGACCTACTTTTGACTGTTTTACGGCTCCTGAACATAGAAAATTTCATGTAAAATATATATTTTCATGACAAATACACTTGTACAGACTTTTCTTCACAATACCTGCAGATATTGGCCTGATTTTTGGTGTGTGGGCCGATATAGACCAGTTACAGATCGAGTTCTTGTTTTGTCTCAGTTGACCTACTTTTGACCATTTGACTGCTCCTGAACATAGAAAGTTTCATGAAAAATATAAATTTTCATAACAAATGCATTGTCACACAGATCCCCTAATATATGATTTTGTATGTATATATAATAGTCATCCATTTATTTTATGTGTGACAATGTACAGTGGGAGACACAGCCAGTTGTTTTGGGTCCCATGTAGTTGTTTTGTACCCACTATGACCACACTGGTGACAATGACCTGTGTCCAGTGAGGTGTAACAAAACCCCTAGGTAGTCCTTGTGTCCAAGGCCTATAACAATACCCCTGAAACAAGAATAGGGCGGCCATAATTTCACTGGTTCTGCTCAAGTGTGCTAAGAATTGTTGTCAAGGCTCTTTTAAACAAGAATAAGGCAGTTGGCCAGCAGCTCTGTTAGAGGAAACATGAACCTCTCTCTACTTGAACTTTAAGAGGCCTGAGGGCTACTCAACATGCTACACTGAATCAAGACCAAGAGCTGTGTTTTTTTTTTTTTTTTATTAATTTTTCTGGTATGGTCAACTTAAGACTTTTAAATGCACACCAAACCATGGTATGAACTGTGCCTCACTCAGAATGCTGATATCTTGCATTAAAAGACTGTTTCCAGTGTGTAGAGGTTTTGTGGAGACTGAGGGGTACCGGCAGTGCACGAAAACCACCCAGAAGTACCGAGAATGGTGGACTTCAGACTGTGACTCTATGATACTTCTTACATGAAAGGTGAGCCATTGTACAGTTATTCTTGGTACCAAAAAGCAGAACTGACTTTATGGTAGCTCCTTTATATACATATATGAAACAGTACTATCATTATTATCTGCTGAAATACTGTTATACTTGATATAGAAATCCTAAGATATGTAGGAGGAGACACATTATTCCATTTGGGACCCAATGTAATGACCATTCTCTAATACCTTTATCTCTATCGAAATACTGGCTCTGTTTCTCCTAAATGTTGGAGTTATCTTTTTTTCTTTGAGCTGAAATGGTCCTACGTTATTTTACAGAAGGAGCCTTATGGTATTTGGTATACCTCCACTGATGGGTTGCTTCCTGGAGAAGTTTCACTGGACTCCCTATCTGCTTCTTGTGACAAACTGTTGTTACCCGGATTTCTAAGGATTGATATTATTCATCTCGTATTTATTTTATAAAGTATAGTGTCTAAGCTGTGCTATACTTGCCAACTTATTTCTCAGTGAAGTGCTAATACTTGATATATCCCTTGATGTCATTTTGCACTTATATTCATTTATATTCATTAAAGTTATTGTACATCTTTCAGTTGTATGATATTCATTTGTATGTGCGAACGTTTTCTTATTATTAAAAGAACCTGGGGCAAGGTGCTTAAGATCAGGGGATCTTAGGGTGTAAACCTTGACAAGTGGCGAGCGTGCCAGGATCCTTTTTTGGCTGTTTTAAGCAGTAAAAGAAGGAAAACCCGTAATGTTAATGATGTAAATGATTCGCACAATTCCATACAAATGAATTAAGGTTTGATCTTTAGTATTTTCTTGGGAATGGCTGAGTCCCTACTGTGATCAGTGTCATGTTGTGTCAGAGATTTTTCTTGTGAGAGGAGCCAACTCATGGTCAGGTGTTGTTAACCTGTAGTTTACAGCTACGGCTGGGATCAGTTTGTGAATGCTACGGCAGCAAACTGTAATCTTCTATGTCTTATCTAGCAGGGCATTTTTGATGTTGAGACTGCGGTCTAGAACGACCCTATTGATTTCATTCTGTAGTTTTGGCTTTGTTGCCAAATTGTGGATGCTACGGCATCATTGTGCTAAGGCATAATTAAGGTCGGTGCTTTCATTATGTATCAGAGATATTTTTGCCACGTCGTTGATGCTACGGCATTCTTGTGCTAAGGCACAATTCTAGTTGATGTTACGGCGTCCTAGTGCTAAGGCACGTGTTTTGGTTTATACGTTGGTATAACCATATGGCTTAGTCTGTGGTCTTGTATATTGTTCATTTCGCAGATAGGTATGGGGGAGTTAAAAGAAATCTGTGCCCTAGGGGAGAAAATGGGATTTAAAGGGGAAGATCTCAGGCAATTTGTAGATAGAGAGGTCAAGAGAATTGAAGATAAACGTGAAAAAGATAGGGCTAGAGAAGAAAGGGCTCGTGAACGTGAAGAGAAAGCACGAGAACGAGAGCAAGCCCATGAACTTGAGGTATTAAAGTTGAAATCTCAGTTTCCTGTTGAAACTCCCCCAGAGAGAGGAGTGGGATCTAGTTTTGTTGGGGTTTCTTCCTTAAAAATGCCGTCCTTTGATGAAGCTTATGATAGCCTTGATGCTTACTTAGAGCGATTTGAAAGATTCGCGCTTGGCCAGAAATGGCCTACATATTATTGGGCAATTCGCCTTAGTACTTTACTGAAAGGCAAGTCACTAGAAATATATTCTAGACTTCCCTCTGACGAAGCTCTTGACTATGAAAAACTCAAACTTGCTTTATTCAGACATGATCATATGACCGAAGAAGGGTACCGGACTAAATTCCGTACTAGTCCTCCAGGGAAATCGGAAGCCCCAAGTCAATTTGCAGCTCGCATCAGTGGGTACTTATATAACTGGGTCAAGATGGCGTGTATAGGTAGGACTTATGAGGGTTTGGTAGATCTCCGCCTTCGGGAGCAGTTTATGAACTCTTGCTCCAAGGAGTTGTCAGTCTTTCTGCGTGAAAGACAATGTTCTAGTATCGACTCGATGACAGATGTGGCCGAAAGATTTGTTGAAGCCCATGGTAGATACAGTTTTTCATCTCACCCTAAAGGCATTAGTTCCAAACACGGTTGTACCCAGTCGGAAGGGAACAAACAGGTTGAAGCAGGTAAGCAACAATCTTACCCACCTTCCAAAAGCATACAGAGTAGTACACCAACCATTAAATGCTACAATTGTGGTGGTGCTGGACATAAATCTTTCCAATGGAAATTGCCTAAGAAAGGTAAGAATATGGTCCAAGGTTTCCAGGTTATCGATCAACAAAGTGTCATTCAGACTATGGTTAACCAGGCTGTATCCAGAGCTGTGAGTAAGGCAGTCAAAGAAACTCTAACACAGGTAGGAAAGTTGGAACCAAATAGTAGTGGTCTGTCTGATACACGGTCAGTACCTCCCTTGCAGCGCAGTGAGGTTAACAATGTCACAGAACCAGTAACACTTGAGCCAGAGGTATTGAATTTGGCTTGTCCTGCAGTAGTTGGCAGACCAGAATCACACCCTTTAGGCATGCCTACATGCACAGGAGTCATTGACAATAACAGTGTATCAGTACTTAGGGACACTGGGTGCAGCACTGCTGTTGTTAGAACAGCTCTTATACAACAGGACCAGATGACAGGTAAGTCTCAAACTTGTATTCTAATAGACGGAACTGTGAGAGAATTTCCCATGGCAAAGATACAGGTACACACCCCATATTTCACAGGTGAGTTAGAGGCACTCTGTATGGACAACCCGGTATACGATCTAGTAATCGGTAATATACAGGGAGCTAGGGATCCTCATAAGCCAGTTTCAGGATGGACTCCAAATGTACCAGAAAGTGGCCATGCAGTAGAGACGAGAGCCCAAGCTGCTAATAAAGGTAGGCCAGTAAAACCCCTTTCGGTGCCAAGTCCCATTGCTGATATTAGTCGGTCAGACCTGATTAGAGAGCAACAAGAGGACAAATCTCTTTCTCCGTTGTGGGATAAAGTGGGCAAACCTGTGGGTAAATTTAAATATGCCATCAATAAGGGAGTTCTTGTGCGTCTGAAGGAGGACAAGTACATATCTGGTAAGTATCACTCTCAGGTAGTAGTCCCCATCCCACTACGTACTGATATCTTGAAACTTGCCCATGAAGGGATCATGTCTGGCCATCAGGGAATATCTCGTTCTTTTGAGAGAGTTATTTCTAACTTCTTCTGGCCAGGTCTGCACGAGGATGTCGCAAAATTCTGCAAATCATGCGACATCTGCCAGAGGACCATACAAAAAGGGAAGGTAGGAAAGGTCCCTTTAGGGAGAATGCCTCTAATGAGCCACCCATTTCAACGTATTTCTATGGATTTGGTGGGGCCTATCTTTCCTGCGTCTGATCGGGGTAAGAGATTCATCTTAACAGTGATGGATTATGCAACTCGCTATCCCGAGGCGATTGCATTGAGTAACATAGAGACCGAAACAGTCGCTGAAGCTCTCCTTGATGTTTATAGCAGACTTGGTATCCCCAATGAGGTATTGACTGACATGGGCAGTCAATTTACCTCCTCTGTCATGCGAGAGGTCAGCAGACTGTTATGCATCAAACAGTTGACCACAAGCCCCTATAATCCACGATGCAATGGCATGGTAGAAAAGTTCAATGACACCTTAAAAAGGATGCTGAAAAAGATGTGTGCAGAACGTCCTAGAGACTGGGACCGTTATCTGGCCCCTGTTCTGTTTGCATACCGCGAGTCTCCACATGACTCTCTGGGTGGTTTATCTCCTTTTGAACTTTTATATGGGAGAAATGTCAGGTGTCCTTTAAAGGTTTTGAAAGAGTTGATGACAAATGATGAGGACGATTCTGAGGTCAAAACTACGTACCAGTTTGTTGTTGATCTAAAAGAGAGATTAAAGGATACATGTGCTCTTGCTAGAGAGGCACTGAGTAAGGCATCCGTTAGGTACAAACAGTTCTATGATAGGAAAACAAAACTTAGGCATCTGCAAGTAGGTGATAAAGTTCTAGTTTTGTTACCTACAGATCGCAACAAATTACTCCTGCAGTGGAAAGGCCCTTTTGTGGTTACATGTAGGTTTAATGATTGTGACTATCAGATTGACATGCAGGGAAAATCCAAGGTTTTCCATATAAACATGCTAAAGAAATATATAACAAGGGCAGAATCTGATAAAGTCGCAGGTTGCATATTTGATATGTCTAGTATTACAGGTGATGAAGGCATGTCTCTTGATATCCGTAATCATCACCAGGATACTGAGCAGTTAGATGTGGACTACTCAGAATGTGGGAAGTCTGTGGTACCGTTACCTAGTGTGACGCGTAAGCAAGGTCCTGACCAGGTTCAGATTTGTAAACAACTCCCAGCTGCAAAGGCTGAGGAAATCTCCTTGCTTATCAGCCAGTATGAATCAATATTTACGGATTTACCAAAGCAAACTCACATCATTGAGTGTGTTCTGCGTACTACTACTGATCAACCTGTGAGATCAAAGCCTTATCCAGTCCCACATGCTTTAAGAGACACCATGAGCAAAGAAATACAAAACATGCTGTCCCTAGGTATTATTGAGAGATCAAACTCTAGTTTTGCCAGTCCGGTTGTCATGATACGTAACAAGGATGATTCGGTACGCTTCTGTATTGACTACCATAAACTTAACCGTACCCTTTTGTTTGATCCAGAGCCTATGCCAAATCCCGAAAATCTCTTTGCTGAGTTGGGTGAGAGTACCTATTTCTCGAAACTGGATTTAACAAAAGGCTACTGGCAAATACCCATGTCAGAGAGTTCTAAAGAACTAACAGCATTTGTCACTCCTGAAGCACTATATCAATTTCGCTTCATGCCATTTGGTCTTGTAGTGGCTGGAGCAGTGTTTACAAGAATGATGAGAAAACTGTTTGATGGCATGATCGGGGTATGCTGTTATATTGATGATATTCTTTGTCACACAGTTACCTGGACAGAACATTTAGTCCTTTTAGAGAAAGTGTTTAAGATCCTTCAAGACGCTAGTTTAGCAGCAAAACCCGCAAAATGCTGTTTTGGGTTCACTGACCTCGGGTTTTTGTGTCACCGGGTCAGTAAAGGTCAGCTTGCTACTGATGACACACTATTAGATAAGGTGAGCAAAAGTGAGCGACCTACCACCAAGAAAGAAGTGAGATCCTTTCTAGGTCTCACTGGATACTACAGGAAATTCATTCCTCATTATGCGGAAATCGCGGTTCCTTTAACCGACCTGACCGAAAAGGTCAAAGCAATAAGGTCACCTGGGGTGAGGCCCAGGAACGATCATTCCGTACATTGAAATCCATGCTAGTAAAACCACCTATTTTACAGCTTCCAGACATGTCAAAACCTTTTGTCCTACGTACCGATGCCTCAGACAAAGGTATTGGAAGTATCCTGTTGCAGAAATCAGATGGCATCATGTGTCCGATTGCGTATGCAAGCCGGAAATTGACAGAACGGGAACGCAACTACTCTGTAATAGAGAGAGAAGCTTTGTCTATCATATGGGCAATAGCCAGGTTTGATGTGTATCTGTTTGGGAAGGAGTTCTGTATTCAAACAGATCATAAACCATTAACCTACTTCAATCAATCCAAGTGTATCAACAAGCGCATCATCCGTTGGGCTATGATGCTCCAGGAATACAAATTCAGGGTAGAAGCTATACCGGGTAAAGAAAATCATGGACCCGACTTTTTAAGCAGAGTCCACATGATTTAAGTTGCAGCTGCTAAGATTAGCCGAGCATTTTTCTTTCCATAGCCAAGTTGTTTTTTTTTGCATGGGAGATCACTGTATAAAATCAGGAGAGTGCACCAGTATACCACTACGCTCTTTTTGTTATGGGTAACATATAACTGTTTGAACATTTATTTTGTTTTTGTTTGAACAAGAGTTTTTGATCGCACCAACTCCCATTCTGGGGATAAACAGATCCAAAATGAAAATGCCCGCATTTTCCTTTGTAGGGGGGAGTGATGTCACACAGATCCCCTAATATATGATTTTGTATGTATATATAATAGTCATCCATTTATTTTATGTGTGACAATGTACAGTGGGAGACACAGCCAGTTGTTTTGGGTCCCATGTAGTTGTTTTGTACCCACTATGACCACACTGGTGACAATGACCTGTGTCCAGTGAGGTGTAACAAAACCCCTAGGTAGTCCTTGTGTCCAAGGCCTATAACAATACCCCTGAAACAAGAATAGGGCGGCCATAATTTCACTGGTTCTGCTCAAGTGTGCTAAGAATTGTTGTCAAGGCTCTTTTAAACAAGAATAAGGCAGTTGGCCAGCAGCTCTGTTAGAGGAAACATGAACCTCTCTCTACTTGAACTTTAAGAGGCCTGAGGGCTACTCAACATGCTACACTGAATCAAGACCAAGAGCTGTGTTTTTTTTTTTTTTTTTTATTAATTTTTCTGGTATGGTCAACTTAAGACTTTTAAATGCACACCAAACCATGGTATGAACTGTGCCTCACTCAGAATGCTGATATCTTGCATTAAAAGACTGTTTCCAGTGTGTAGAGGTTTTGTGGAGACTGAGGGGTACCGGCAGTGCACGAAAACCACCCAGAAGTACCGAGAATGGTGGACTTCAGACTGTGACTCTATGATACTTCTTACATGAAAGGTGAGCCATTGTACAGTTATTCTTGGTACCAAAAAGCAGAACTGACTTTATGGTAGCTCCTTTATATACATATATGAAACAGTACTATCATTATTATCTGCTGAAATACTGTTATACTTGATATAGAAATCCTAAGATATGTAGGAGGAGACACATTATTCCATTTGGGACCCAATGTAATGACCATTCTCTAATACCTTTATCTCTATCGAAATACTGGCTCTGTTTCTCCTAAATGTTGGAGTTATCTTTTTTTCTTTGAGCTGAAATGGTCCTACGTTATTTTACAGAAGGAGCCTTATGGTATTTGGTATACCTCCACTGATGGGTTGCTTCCTGGAGAAGTTTCACTGGACTCCCTATCTGCTTCTTGTGACAAACTGTTGTTACCCGGATTTCTAAGGATTGATATTATTCATCTCGTATTTATTTTATAAAGTATAGTGTCTAAGCTGTGCTATACTTGCCAACTTATTTCTCAGTGAAGTGCTAATACTTGATATATCCCTTGATGTCATTTTGCACTTATATTCATTTATATTCATTAAAGTTATTGTATATCTTTCAGTTGTATGATATTCATTTGTATGTGCGAACGTTTTCTTATTATTAAAAGAACCTGGGGCAAGGTGCTTAAGATCAGGGGATCTTAGGGTGTAAACCTTGACATGCATATGTACTGACTTTTTTTCCTCAATGCCTGCAGATACCACCCTGATTTTTTTTGTGTTGGCAGATAATGAAAGTTACAGATCGAGTTTGCGTTTCATCCCGGTTGACCTACTTTTGATTGTTTTACGGCTCCTAAACATAGAAAATTTCATGAAAGACAGAAATTTTTATGGAAAATGCACATGTATGGACTTTTTTTCACAATGCCTGCATATCCTGGCATGATTTTTGGTGTGTTGCTTGATAATGACCTGTTACAAATCGAGTTTGCATTTTGCCCTTGTTGACCTACTTTTGACCATACGACACCTCCTTAACTTAAAAATTTTACAAATGTTTCTAATTTGCCCAAGGCGGGGGCATTCGTGTCGTTCCGACACATCTAGTCTTTGATCTGGTTGTCTTTGATCTGGTTTTTATTGTTCGCGAAATATTTGATCTGGATTTGTTCTGGTTTTGTCTTTGCCGGTACCTGAAAACATAAAGAAAAAATTACAGTATTGGAACATATTTATCATGAACTGAATTCAAAAGTAAGAGATGAAATAACAAGAACATGCATAATACGGCTGTCGTGTATCTGGTAACCTCTGACCTCATTAATTATGCATGAACTTTGATGAGAATGTAAATGAGCTGAGAAACTCTATTGGTAAATATGTATGATAAGTTTAATGAAAATCCATGGGACTTTTGTTAAGTCACCACTGTGCCTCAAAGTGTGGTGACCTCTGACTTCATTAAATATGCGTGGATTTTGCTGGAAATTGAAGTAAGATGAGTTATTTTATTGATTAAAAAGCTGATGAGTTTGAACCAAATCCTTCATATTCTTTGTAAGTTGTCTTGGCGACACCAAAAAAGTGGCCTGTACAAAGAAGCCTGTTAACCATTGACCTAATTAAATATGCATGAAATCTGCTGAGATTTTACTTTATTTTTTTCTCTTACCTTGGTAAAAGCGCAATACAGGTGACCTGCCAAAAAAACGGGCTTGCTTACTGATGCCAGTGATGGTGTGTCCTAATTTTTCTTGCTCCTACATGGAGCTTACTTAATTGATGATTCCATCAACATCCACAAATTTGTATATGACTGACAAAAATAAAACGTCAAATTTGATTCAAAAGAAAATTAAGAATGTGTTATGACAGTTTGCGGTAGGTCACCTTAACTGCACGCTCACCAATACATCTTTTCCTTTTACAGTACATGTGCGTCTTTATTTAAGTAATTTTTTTTTTCAAAATGAAATGAACAAAATCAAGTGGTGACGTTGTTCCGATGAACCAAATGTACTGTTTGAAATATGCCTTTGATAATAAATATGGCCTCGAGCTCATTATTATTTTATGACATTAAAACTTTGAATTTTCCAGCCGAGCAAATATACACGAATCTTGTTTACGCCTGCTTCTCAGCCACAACGTCTCACTGGCAATTTTCTGTTACTGGTTACAGTTCACTGAAACAGTTCTCGATCAGTTCTTGTACGAACAGCTGTGTCTGCAGTTCAAAACTGTTTGTTTTTGTTTTTTTTTTTTTTGCTGTAGCGCCGGACTCACGGATGTTTTTGGTTTTTTTTGCCGGAGCGCCGGACTCACGGACATAAAACTCAGCAATGGTTCAGCTTTGACTAAAACCAGGACTCGGATATTAAATTACAAAGAAAAATACCCCCGACATGGCATCGACGCTGATAACAAATAACGAGGGATTCTTTCAAAATGAAAAGTCCTCATGATGCAACAATTCAATAAAATCTTAAATCAGACTACCATGTAAAATAAATTGAATGTACGGCATTATTCCACAATTGGTGACGCGTTAAAGAAGCTAG
This sequence comes from Sipunculus nudus, assembly GCA_026874595.1. Classification (NCBI taxonomy): domain Eukaryota; kingdom Metazoa; phylum Annelida; class Sipuncula; order Golfingiida; family Sipunculidae; genus Sipunculus; species Sipunculus nudus. The sequence continues at coordinate 55,141,377 of CM049312.1, forward strand.
ACTGGTATCCCCCTCTATATTGGCTCTCAAAATAAATTGAGAAAGATGCCATCCGAGCTCGAGCGCCACTGTGTGTCCGAGTAAGATACTGAACAATCACGTGCAGACTGAAACATGCATGTCGACAGTTGGAAGTCGTGGTGTGTTTATTTATTATTTCTATTCTTTATTTTTTAAGTATAGACCGATTACATGTCCATACGCTATTACAAAATCAGTATAACATTTTGGTCTCTTTCTGATCATGAAGCAATATATTTGCATAACATCATACAGTAGACACAGAGACATTTAATAAATTGAATGGTTGATGCTTGCAGTAACCCATATTCAGGTTCAGTTTTGTTAACTGAAGTCTGAAGTAAAAACAAACTGGAGATAGACAAATTATCCAAAATGACACATGAAAAAAAAAATAAAAAAGATCATTAGACAGGAAGTTTCCCATTTTAACTGGCCATTTTAACAAAACATTATAATCATGTTTCCTGTTGTCACCATGGAATTTAATTTAACCTTACATCTCAGAGAGATTCACAAAAACAAACACTCTTGGCAGATAATTATCTAATATTGACAACTGATATCCTATATGGTTCACCCACAGACAGACAACTACTAGTATTTCAATATTCTTACATCATTAATATCATCACATTTTACATTCTTATCAAATTATAACATATTTTGTTCGCCACTTTGACAAAACACCTCATGTCTAATGAAGATCTTTAATATACAGATTGTGTGAATAATATATAATGTTAAAAGCCATGCAACTGAATATTTTATTGAAAATAGTGAAAGATTATGCTTAATGTGATAATTAGAGTGGAGTGCAAAATTATATTTGTCTAAAAGTTGAAACACAAGCCAGCATATAACTCTTAAGGACAAGACATTTTATTATATAATGATCCTGTGCTTAATAAGGGTCCATCAGGCCAATTCAACCAGTTATTTCAAAGCATCAGATTTTTTATCAGATTTTAATTACACTAGGGGGTTTTAACGAACCCCATAGGTTAGACGATCTGGGTAACAGAGACCTAATTACAGGCTCCCAAGGAGATTTTTCATGTACCTTCCTGGTCGTCAAGTAAGGTTCTAGGTCCGATAGTTTGATTTGTGCCCTGTTAACAGACAACTGTATCTTTTAAGGTATCAAAACTTGCGGGAAAAAAGCATTAAAATTAGAAAAAAATAAAGGTTGTGCAACTGGTCTGCAGGAATTGATGAAACACTCCATGATCAATATGCATGCAAAGAAACATGGTGATAGTGCAGCTCTTGTATCAAATTCTTAATTATTCTGGGGGCACTTCTGAGCCTTATAGCACAGAGGATACGAGTAACAGAGACTTAATTTCAGGTTTCAAAAGATATTTTTCATGGATATCCCTGGATGTCAAGTTAGTTGATTCAAGGTTGAATAGTTATAATTTGTTCCTTGTAAATAGAAGAGCACTTCTTTGAAAGTCTAAAAAAAGTCCCCATAGAAAAGTCCCCATATACGAGCCCCATAGCACAGAGGATATGACAGTCCTAATTTCACATTTCCACAGAGACTTTTCATGGTCTTCCCTTGATGTAAAGTTAGATGATTCCAGGTCCAGCGGTTACGATTTGTGCCCTGTTGACAGATGACAGCTTCTTTGAAAGTATCAAAAATAGAGAACAAATTCTTTAAAATTAGAAAAATATACAGATTGCGCCACCAGTTTGCAGGAATTGATAAAACACAAAAATATCATAGTGGTCTATGCAATACTTGAGCTTTTGTATCATTTTTTTTATTATTCTGAGGGGTACTTACGAGACCCATAATCGGAGGATATGGGTAACAGAGACCTTATTGCAGGTTTACAAGGAGATTTATCATGGATCTCCCTGTACTGGATGTCAAGATAGAAGATTCCAGATCCAGCGGTTACGATTTGTGCACTGTTCACGGACGGCCGGACAGACGACGGATAAAGGGTGATCGCTATAGCTCGGATGACTTTCAGTCAGCTGAGCTAAAAACGGATCTTTCGGATGATTTTTAGAGATTGACTGTATATAGTCATGTAAATTCCCTCAAAGAAAAGTGTTCATTCATCATGTTGCATGAGGTTTTAAAGTTTATATATGTACTTTCCCTTTTTGTATCTTACCAATATTTTACTTTCATCCTTTTGGTCGCTGTTATCTAATGTCATTCGTTACACTATACCCTTCCTTCAGTGTTTCATGATTTGCAAATGTGGGAGAAACATGAGAAAGAGTCAACAGCCAGAGAAAGTCCCAATATTTAACAATTTAACCATCTTCACTGCTCTATGTTCCAGTAGACTGAACGGTCAGTCTGAGAACAAATGCATGCATGCATGCATCAGTGGCGTGGCCATACGGGTGTCAAGGAGATCCTGCCCCTTCCCCCGTCCAAATCGACATTGTATGCAATATTGAGGATAAACTTTACCGACACTAATTATTTGTTTGGAAAATTACAGTATGAAAATATCACTCTTGACAAGTTGTTTATATCAATTTTTTTTTTACTATCCACTTTCATCTCCAAACTGTTTATACATAGAAAGAAATCTATCCCGGGGACATTTTATCAGAGTTTGTTATGAAACTGGAGATAATGAGTCATGTATCCCAAACAAATGATTGATAGGTTGATTGTAATAATTGGAAACTTCAAGCACATATTATAAATCGTGACAGGAATATAAGTTCTAGACTGACTCTTGTCAGAATAAGCAATTTTCTTGGATGTATTTCTCGACTGTCTCACACAAACATATAATTTTATATGTAAGTACAAACACAAATTATATATATATTATATATTATATATATATATAAATAAATATATATATATATATATATATATATGTGCATGTTCCAAGCAAATATGCCTGCAGACCCCTTTAGCCCGACCAGCTTCCCCCTTCCCCCCGCCACTGGTTACGCCCCTGCACTTAAGTGCGTTTGATAAGACTGACACATACCTTTTATCTCAGATTTCTGCAAGATATGACCATTACAGATACCGATAACAGACGTCGTATATAGAGGTTTATGTGAACCACCATCTGACGCCTAACAGATAAAATAGCGGAACGCAGGACTCTCTACTAGCCTTTCAAGTATGTGGACAGCAAGGGTTTTTAAGGAATTATCATTTTTTTGCTCAAGAAGGAACTTTAATACAAAGGATAAAATTGGGAAAATACAAAGGGTCCATAGTACTGACTACATTATGTTTGAATGAGCAGACATCGAACTTGTATTACCTTTGTGAAGAAGAACGGACTTGGAGGCATTAAAAGGAATAGAAAACAAAAGAGGCAAAATGTGGAATTAAATAAATAATTACTAACCAAAGACCTTGACCAAGATATGCTTATAGAAATCGTATCTGAATTGAGAAGGGTAGTATCCATGCGCGTAAAACAACAGGAAAATGACATCGATCAGTATAACATGCACTTGCTGGAAACGGACTGAAAGGAACGCAGCTTGATAGGGAAAACTGCTTAATTGACAAAGCTCAAAGCGAAATGTTGCATGCCTCAAACGGGAGAGTGCATTAAATTATTCTGAAACATCGAATGATGTGAGATATCATCGTCAATAGACATCACACAACATTAGGCTTCATTGAATTTTAAACAGTTCATTAATACAACGATATACAGACATAAGGATCGATCAGAGTTCTTCATACATAATTATGTACGGATACAGGCGATATTTCACCAAAACATGGAATCCATTGTTTTTGCTATTGGGATTTAGCTTTGCGGTCTTCCTGTGGTCGTCTAACAGGAAACTGTCAGTGTTACATACGTTTCGCTGTAGCTGGCACTCCGAAGGATCGTGTGCAAAAGACTTGCTTGGTAGCACTCCAGCAGACGACGGGACATACCCTGTGAGCAACTGGATGTGCAATTCTAGTATAGAATCACGATCTAACAAAGTTATTACTAACCTATGGCTACAGTCACCCTGTGAACATCAGCGCAGTTTCCAGCCTAGGCTGGATGGGCAAAATTTTGAATTGCTTTTACATACATTAGATACCTTCAGGAAAGCGCTGGATGCATCAAACATCACCTACTTTATGTACGCTGGGACCCTGATCGGGTCGTGGCGACATCATGGACTGATACCCTGGGATGATGATATTGACTTTATCGTGGACCACAGGGCCAGGGGTGAATTATTTCGGCTGCTTTACAGTTACAAGAAAGAATTCCTAACTATGCCAAACTGGGATCGCTGGAAATTTTTCTCAAGAGATGCTAAAATGATAAAGAACAAAAACGGAACCGGGTTTCTCGACCACCGATGGCCTTTCATTGATATCAGTTTCTATAATATGAGAGACGACAAGTCTGTATATGACGCGGATTTTGGTTACAGCGCCAAGTTTTCGTATCCGTTTGATGTAGTGTTTCCATTGGTCAGACGCCCGTTTTTGAACATGTGGCTTCCAGCTCCGCAGAATACGTATACATTTCTCAGTACAAACTATGATCTTCAGGAATGCGTCAGTCCCACTTACAACCACAAAATGGAAATACCAATTCCAAAAGACAATCAGACAGTCGTAAAGTGCAGTCAGTTACACGAATGCTTTCCTTTTGTATTCCGTCATGATTTTATCAATGGTACCGTAGAGACGCTGCGTAATGGAGAGCATATGCTCCACCAGGTGGCTTTACCTTCCTTCACGTGAATAATTCACCAGGTGATGCAACCAAACTTCCCCTATTTGTGTATTCATCGAAATCCAGAGACTGACTCATTACAGCTCTGAACAGACATGACTGAGCTGTAAGCAGAAAAAAAAACTATATAGGTTCCTTTTTCTATCAATCAATTGAACAATATCCACTGCACTCCTTTTGGTCAATGAACAGTCGGTCTGAGAATAAGACATGTGCATAATCTAGTCGTATATTCCTAAGAATCGACAAATACAGATATGCTGATAGCAGGGGACAGGGGTCATGTGAATTGCCATCTGAACCTTTGCAGATAATTAAAATGAACAGCAATCATACAGAAAATCCTCCCTGGCTTTCTATCATTAGGACATCATGAATGCAAAACTTATCACATGGAGTGTAAGAATAGAACATGAACACTAGGGTAACCGTTACATGAACAGGAGTCAGCAGTCCAAACTGCGTATTTACAATCTATACAATCGGATATATATCTAATTTTAGTTTCGGGAATGAAACGGATTTGAGCTCGTTTATGCGGAAGTAATGACTTAGAGAATATACAACCGTGTTAAACACCTTATTAAAACACCTATGATATTGAGTTGGACCATTTGATGCCAAATACGTGAAGGACCACCTCCAGTTACTCAATAACCAAACCTTTAATGTGGAACATAATTAGATGCACAGATATTCTGTGGATTGGAATAGATTATGCATTATGTGGAAAAAGGATAACCACATGGGATCGATATGCTTATATAGATTGATATAACTAAAACAGCAGTAGACGAACCGGAATCATAAGCTAAGGTCAGAAGATAACGAAATGTTAAAACACGAGGAAAATTATCTGAGGTGAAACAACTGGATCTCATCAAGTGTACCTTGAGAATACATCGCTTAGGTCTGTAAATGAGTCGGTAAGGATGAATAAAGTGGTCGAAGCCATTGGAAAGAGATTTCAATCAAATCGGAGCTCCTTAAAATCGAAACAGTTCAGGTCACGCAGACTTCGCATGACATTATATCACTGGATTTCATCAAAAGCAAAGAAATAAAGATATTGTTATTTATCTATCTGCGTCAGTTTTAAGTGAGAAGTATCATGACTGGATATAGGCGGAATCACATCAAAACATGGGGTCCCTTCTTTCTGCTATTGGGATCTCTGTTCGCAGTCTTCATGTGGTGGTCTGACAAAGAATATACAGTTTTACAAACATTTAAGTGTAGTTGGCATTCTGAAGGGTCGCGTCCATCAAGGAGCACTCCAGCAGACGACGGGACGTACCCTGTGAGCAACTCGGTGTATAATTCTAGTTTAAAATCACGATCTAACGAAGATTTGGCTAACTCATGGCTTCAGTCACCCTGTGAACATCATCGACATTTCCAACCGAGGCTGGGTGGCAGGAATTTTGATTTGTTCTTGCATACGTTACATACGTTCAGCCAAGCACTGGACGCGTCAAACATAACCTATTTTATGTACGGGGGGACGCTGATCGGGTCATGGAGGCATCATGGACTGATACCCTGGGACGACGATATTGACTTTATCGTTAACCGTTCAGACAGGGAACAGCTCCTCCGACGTCTACGCGCTTTGGACAGTGAATTCGAAACAATTGTTTCTTGGGATCGCTGGAAATTTTTCTCAAGAGACGCCCAAAAAATAAAGAAAACGAACGGAACCGGATATTACAACCACAGGTGGCCTTTTATTGATATCAGTTTCTTTGGAAAAAAGGGTGACAAGTCTATATATGACGCAGATAACGGTTACAGAGAACTGTTCTCCTATCCGTTTGATGTAGTATTCCCGTTGGTTAGACGCCCTTTTCTAAACACGTGGCTTCCAGCCCCGCAGGATACGTTCACATTTCTCAGTACAAATTACCATCTTCAGGACTGCGTAAGTCCAACCTTCAATCACGAAATGGAAACACCAATTCACAAACACAATCAAACAGTCATAAAGTGCAACCAGTTGTACGACTGCTTTCCATTTGTGTTTCGAAATGATTATACCAATGGTACCGTAGAGACGCTGCGTAATGGAAATTCTTTGCTCCACCAGGTGGCGTTTCTTTCGTTCACATGAAACACTTTGTGAATGCATCGAAAGCTGTCATTATCCTGTACATTATTGTAAACTGTGGGACTATAGTTCTTTGTTTTTCTTTATACCCTAGTGTTTGCCAGGTATTATTATCTTTCGTCGACGTGACGACACAGAGATTGATAAACATAATTATGTGGATGTAAATACGAGGTATTTTCAAAGTATAACTAATGCATATTTTTGGACACCTCCTCAATGAGCCGATAAGAAGGAATAAAACATTACACAAGAATAATAATAGGTCAAGAGAAAAGTTAATGTTAATTATCACCTAGGGATCGGATGCAGATTTATGGACAATTTAGTCACGGGTTTGCGACTACAGTAAATGAATCGTTTTTATCTGATTTACTTTATTGTCTTTATATATCTTCAAGGACTTTCGACTTCTTTATTCAAAGTTCTGCACGGGATGAAGCTAAATTAAAATAAAGTTAAGTGTATTTTTAGATACTCTAAAGGACCCCTTCCCAACTGTCGTTTTGACATATCGTTAATCAAACTATTTTTCCCCTTACTTTGAGTACCTTATAACCCAAAAATATGCCTGTTATTACTGCTGGTGTCCATGAAAACAGTAAGGTATGAAAACTATGAAAACTGACATCTTAAAAACGAAGGGTCACGCCAAGATACCGGAAGAATGTAGATGAATATTCAAATATTAAAAACACTAGGCCCAATAATGAAAAATGGGTACGTTCATTAGCGTAAGGAGTTTAACCTATAGGCCGGCCGGTTATATAGAAAACACTGATTTATATTAAGGATACTTACGAACGCCTACGAAAAGTTACTGATGAACGATAAGATATGCTTAAACGACAGTTGGTGGAGGGATCTTCCAGTGCTTATTATATCGACCCCCCCCCCCCCCCCCCAACGCGCACACATTGGTTTCAAGTGCCTCTGAACAGATTACACTTTTTACCATATATGTCCATCACCATTCCAGCTGATGGCGTAAGTCAATGCAAACGTACAGTCGACCGACCTCTGTGACGTCACTATAGTTTTAACAGCCTTCCCAACCACAAATGTGGGAATAATGTCATGGGAGGAACGACAAGCTGCATCTGGAAGCCGCCATCCATGGTCTATCTACATAAATAGAGCTACAGAGGTGCAAAGTAAATACTTTTACTTGATAATATATTACTTTACACAAATTGGTGGAGTTCCTGCATATATACTTGAGGAAAACAGTTATTTGTCAAAATGATAGCTATCGCTATTTATTGCAAAAGAAAAACATGCGGACACGGGCCCTGGGGTGGACTATGTTGTCCGTTCCAAACTATGAAATGTACATCACAAGAAACAGTGATGACGTCAAAATAGACGTTACACATAAAAGAGGCACCCATATTCATTGGACGAATAATCAAGAACTGTCGACCCCTGTTTACAGTGCGACTTGTATTATCCTCGTGCACGCGCTGCACTGTCGGGCCACATTACTTCATATCCATATTCAAGAAGGATGAATTTGTTGGGGACGCCATGAACCATATATATAATGGTCATTCATTATAAGTAAATGAAAATAAATCGTACTTTTAGTTGGCTTACGTTGTGGTTGTCACTTATTATTATTTGCGGGTTGAATGTGGGCTGACTTTTTTGTTAAGATGCGGGGCGGACTGAAAGCAAAATGTGGGGGGGGGGGGGGGGGGGAGCGGGTTGATTTATTCTTGCGGGGCGGTTGCGGGAAGAAAGGTTTGATTTGAAATTCCAGCCCGCGCAGGGCTCTTATATATGTGTGTGTGTGTGCACAGGCGCTTGAATCGCTATTTGTGTTGATATTGGCTTAAATAGTTTTCAATTTACCTTAACAACAATCCCCTAACGTTCAATGAGCTGTAAACCATGTTATATCGCTTGCCGGTACTTGTTTATATAATAGATACACAAGGCCGGCATCCGAGTCTGCGGACGAGTCAGTATCCATTAAGCGACGAGCAGACAGATTTAACCCAGATTACTATTTCCATCGTTATCAACCAATCAGGTGTTAGGTTCCAGGGGGGAATCCTTACTGCTGACCAAGATAAATGGGGATTTCCTCGTTTGGGGTAACAGCTGCTTAATGGATGCAGACTAGTTACAAATAAGAGCTCATTACAAGTGGTACACTGTGTGTATTGGAATTATTAATGCTTTTATAGAAAGGAGAACTGGCCATTTAACGACTGTAAGTTTCTTCCCTCGAAAATCTTTGAAATATTCGGGAATTTGAATTTATTTCTTGTATTATCGCCAACCCACCGCAGACTTGGATGCCGGCCTTGTGTATCTATTATATAAACAAGTACCGGCAAGCGATATAACATGGTTTACAGCTCATTGAACGGTAGGGGATTGTTGTTAAGGTAAATTGAACACGATTTAAGCCAATATCAACACAAATAGCGATTCAAGCGCCTGTGGTGTGTGTCAACCAGGCTGTAAAAAAGGAAAAATTTACCTTATTACAGGTATTGTTACAAAAGATACGCATTTTCCCCTTTCTGCAGTTGGTTCATATTTAGTTTGGTAAGTTTGTCTTGCTTAAAAAATAATCACAAAAAAGTCAGGTGGACAGGGATAGTGGAAGAAGAGTATAATCAAGTGATCCGAAACGGGTACGTTTAAAGGGAGTAAAAAGAAAAGAAAATATAGTTTTAAAGAAAGTCTAGGGCTTATTAACATATGCTAAAGAATGATATTTCTCATTCATGTGTGTATATATAAGTATCAATGAATTAGTCTGATATTATTGTATTTTACCCGTGTCGGGTTTTCTCCAAAACTCTAGTCGTATTCCGTAAGAATGGAGAGCCAAAACAACAACACGAGTCATATGAGATTTTCGAGTTCATATGATTGTTACCACCCCATGTTTTTATTCTAAACAGCATTGGCTTTCTGTTGATAAAGAATTACGCATCATACGCACCAAATGCTGCCATCGATAACATTGACATCGTTGTTCGCCAGATTATTATCATCACACGAGCTTTATTATCATCACACGAGTATTTTCATGCCTCTCTATCCGTTCTTTCTGTTACGGATCCTAATAACCACAGATCACATAATCGTGATCAGCACAAATTTTGTTACGAAGATAAAACAAAAAATCAGATTCTGTAACACAAGGCAGCATGAAATGTCTAGGGGAATGAATAAAAAAGCAAGCATAGCAAGGCTGTCATTTTTTTATGTTTCCGATTCACTCTCTTCAATTTAACCTTTGCTAACTAGATCTTGCATGATTTTAGCAATGATATCAGGCTTTCTCGAAGCTTTTTTCCACACCTAGCCCTACGTTGCTGGTGTTGTCCCAAAACAGCAACTGTTCCTTTGTCAACTGATCAAGTTGATCAGGGTCTGGATCCTCAACAAATGTTTCAGATTTGAAATCTGCCATGTTAAGATGTCCAAACAATAACAAAAAACCGCGGAGATAAATCTTGTAAAAAAATATAATGTAAACAATGTGTAATCTTGTAAACAATGTATTGTAAACAATATGTCTAAGTCCAGGAGTAATAAATTTTCAAAACTATTAAGCCTCCCAGACGAGCCCCCAATTTTATTTTACGGAACCTAATATCAACAGATCACGTAGTCGTGACGAACATAAACTTTGTTATGGAGAAAAAAAACAGAATCTGTTACACTAGGCAACGTGAAATGTCTAGGGGAATGAATAAAGAAGTCAGTGGTATTTTTGTAAACAAATAATTATAATTTATTCTTAGGACAATCCTAACATTACAATACACTTAATCAATACAGTTACACAGTACAACAATAAAAATGTACAGTACCAGAGGTAGGCTTTGATCCTAGGCCTTGATTTCTGGATACCACCACTATCACACCTCAACAAGAATCTTTTAACACCAATAATCCACGTCAATAGTAATAATCCAAAGGCAACTGACACCACTGCAATCATCGGAAAAGGTCCCAAAACTGACGAGAAAGTAACACTCTTAGTGCTCGGTATTTTTCTTTCTGCTTGCTCTAAACACAGCCACTAATTTATAGCTTCTCACCCGAAAATTCTAGAAATGGAAAATTCCCAAAAAAACAATACACACGCACATGAACATACCCGAAACATCTAGGATAAAGAACGCTGTGTCACTACGGTTCAGGTCCCACACGCGAGCCAGCGCCCAACAAGCGAGGTTCCCATAGCAACGAACTATGCCTGCGCTAAACGAATCAGAATGTCTACAGACACATGTAACACTCCTGCGCACAATAAAACCGATACCTGTAACACTTACTGACTAACGAAGAAGCCTTTGCGATTCGATAGCTCGTGTGATAAGGCGTAACATCCTTTTCCTGACGCATAGCTTTACATATTTGATACGCCAAGGTGTTGTAGTACCCAAGGCCACTTTTTTGGGACTCGGACTTGACTCGAGGGTCCTGGACTCGTAGGTAAGGATTGGAGAAATCAGGCCGAAAAAATCTCTGTCATTTATCATATGTGCGAACTACTAACAGAATATTACACAATAATAACATTCAAAATGTATATGCCAAGATTTGCTCAGCATTGCGAGTTATAAATGCAATCAACCATTACAGTTAAAGCATGTCTGAATGAATCTAAAAATTAAAATGATAATCTGAAATTTCCTTTTTAATTTTTTTGCGGATATATGTATTGGACTCGGATGCCAAATGACTCGGACTCGAAGAGGGTGGACTTGGACTTGAGCCTCTTGGACTTGGACTTGAGTGGCCTGGACACGGACTTGAGTGGCCTGGACACGGACTCGAGTGGCCTGGACTCGGACTTGAGTGGCCTGGACACGGACTTGAGTGGCCTGGACACGGACTTGCACTCGGGCTCGCATGTTTGGGACTCGACTACATGACTGATACGTACGCCATTATCATTTCATATTTACTAGAAAACTGCATTCCAAAGAATGCAAGCCTCCGCCATGTTTGCATTCACTTGTTCAGCCCATATTCCCAAGGTCATTCATGCATTAATGACTTTGATCTGAATAATCCTTGATGATGTACTCTATCCATTCCATATGATGAACTAAAGATCTTATTGATTCCCCTTTGTTCCATTCCTGTAATAACCTGAAAGTATCATAAGATTCACAAACAAACACAAATGGTGATTAATGCCTATTGGCGGGGTTATACACAGGTTCTTTTAAACCGAGCAGCAATAAATTTACAACCGTTATGCAATTAAAGTTACCTATCAGCAATTACTCCTCCGTTGACTGGATTTTTAAAGATACATAGGCATATACGACTAGAAACTGCATTCCAAGGAATGCAAGCCCCGAAAATGGAAATGTCGGTGCGCATGCACAAGCCGTATTGCAGACAATCACTGGACACTTCACTCTGAAGTTTTAGGCCCTCGAACGTGTCCTGAACAGGCGGACAGGCCTGCGTGTCGCACGAGGCTGGCACGTGTTTGCGCTTTTTTTTGCACATATTCCCAGGTTCATTCGTGCAGAAATTTTTGAATATTCCTCGATGGCGCTCCTTAATTCGAATAAGATAAAGGATCCGCACCAAAGTCTAATCGATTCTTCCTTGGCCCGTTCCCAAAATATCCTAAAAATGTCTTGAGATCTTGTTCATTAGAGTTATGTTGTGAACAAACATACCCTCCAGACTATGGCAATAAAAAAGTATTATTTCACGCTATACTCTGAATTCAAAATGGTAACCCACCTCTTTTTATATCGCGAGCGCTGCGTTACCACTCAACCACAAAGTTCCTGCATTTACCTTAGCCATTCGCACCAACATCATGTTCAGAAATAATGATATGGCTTGAACATTCAACACTTTTCGGGCCGAAACTGTATTAGTTCTGTGCGCTTAGACCGACAATATAATAGTGCATGATTGATTGCTTTGACCAAGGAGTTAATGGGACTGGAATCACAAGTCCATGCCCGGTCTGTGTCTCATGTGGTGTCCTATAAACTCCTTGCTTAGACCGATGTTATTCCACAGGCGCTTGAATTGCTATTAGTAATAATTTACAATCGGTCAATCACCTTTATGAACAGGCCTGTAATATTTTATGACCTTAAGTATTGTGTCAAATTCAGATGAGTGCCAGCGCCGATTGGCAAATTTATTCTCATTGCACCTCAAAGGGTGATATTTTAAGTATTTTAATAGTTTATCCTTCGTATGTTTTAAACACGCTGTCGAATAATTTATGCTTAATTGATTGTCTTCCAGCCGAGTGTTTGGGTAAATGAACTAAGATAAAAGAAGTTCAAAATGTTTCATGCTCAGTCACAACACTAAAACTCTACGTAAAATAGAGGCGCAGATTCAACAGAACGGTTACTTGTTTACTTTATTTTCTTTTCGGGCGTTTGAGCTAAAGAAAATTTAAATAAGAACAAGATTTAACTGATTTGATGCATTATTTTGTCATATAGAACGGGAAGCAACTTCCACATTATTTTACATTGCAGGGATATTGTGATTATTAAGAGACAGTTTTTCACATGCAGTCTACAGTCTACGCCAATTATTTTCAAATACATTCTTTGCTTTTCCAAAAAAAGGGTAGATTCACAGAAACATTTCATGCTTGCGTAAAAAACAAACTTTATGTAAGGACAGATATACGGAAGACTCTGGGAGTCATAAAAAGGGCGGCTCTGGCTAATCAGGGGCAAAATGCTCACTTCAGGGTGGGAGCACCGACAGGGAATGTTCAGTATTCTTTAAAGGTCAAAGGAATATCCTATTAACTTCAAACTAAGTTTATTTATTTAACATGGATTGTTGTCATAACTAATAGAGGCATTCTCCATGACTCGGCTGGAGCCTGCCGCTTTCGGTATTGTTTAGAATTGGAGGAAACCAAAGAACACTGAAGAAACGGCTGACCTCGGACGGGCAAATACAACCCACTCTTATAGCCATGCTGGGGATCGAACCCGAGTCGCCAGTGGAGAGAGTCGAGGCTTTACTCCTCGACTGTTCAAACTTTTATCAGCCTGGAATGATCACATGCCCCAAATATCAGAGCCCGTAGACTGACAGAAATATCTAGGGTGCACTATTGTTACGAAACCCAATATCATCAGATCACGTATGCGTGGTGAATATGAATTTTTTCAAGGAAATAAAAAAATCAGATTCTGTAACACTAGGCAGAGTGAAATGTTTAGGGGAATGAATAATAAAGAAGTCAGTTTTTTTTTTTGTTAACAAATAATTATTATTTATTCTTAAAACAACCCTAACATAACATAACCCAAATCAATACAATTACACAGTATAACAGCAGTATAACAACAAATCAATACAATTACACAGTAAAATAAACAAAGTGCACAGTACCTGGATACCACCACTGTCACAGCGATAAGTCCTTTAAAATGTATAAGCCGGATGAAAAATTTACACAAATTCTCTCGGAGAATAACAGTCCAATGTAAAGCTCTTGTAACAATCCCGAAAGTAAACTTCAGACCAAATAAGATTCGTCACAAATCCACAAGAAAATCCGAAGAAAATCTATAGTTGCCGCGCTTATCGGAATATGTCCAACAAACTGACATACTCGCTTCTGTGTCTGCTGGAATATTCTCTCACCCCTCTCCCGGCTCTAAAACACAGCCTCTTTATATAACTTTTCACCTCAAGCCGAGAATTTTCCATTTCTCGAACAATCTAAAGAATCTAACACAGTACACACGTTCAAAGAGCATACTAGAACAAAGAACGCTGTGTATCTAGGGTTCAACCAATGCGGATTAAACTGAGCCTGCAACATCCGGCCAGGCGAGGCCGCTACAACACGAGCTACGCGTGGCACACAAACCAAACGCCAATAACACATGGAACATCCGTGTGCACAACAAAACAATCATCTGTAAGACCGCTGCACACAGTAAAAAGGGGCACCTGTAACACTATATATATATATATATATATATATATATATATATAGAGAGAGAGAGAGAGAGAGAGAGAGAGAGAGAGAGAGAGAGAGAGAGAGAAGACAGACAGACAGACAGACAGACAGACAGATAGACAGACAGAGAACAAAGTACCCTGGAGGGGGAGGGTGTTTGAGGGACTTTCTTTGGAATATATACAGAATATCCATTCCTGAATTTTCATGACCTTTACAGGCCTGACACCTGCAATTAAATCATAGCTTATACTGGTATAGGAGGAGGCCCCCTGCCGTTACCGCTGTATATTCCAGACGTTCATCTGATCTACTATTCAGACAGTTATTATCTGTTTATCAAATCATGTCAGGTAAAAAAATGATATTCCATTTAAATTGATGTAATTAATGTAAAGCTTATAAATTACTTCGGGAATAAAATTGCACGAAGTGTGCATGAAGCATGAAGTGCAGGAAAAAAATAATCTCGCAAAGCGCAAAATAAAATGACATTTCAATGCATTTTTTTTAAAAAGCATATTAGTATGAAAAGCTATTTTGTTCACATATTTGTATACGATTAAGTTAGGAACAAGCATTTTCCTACACTCTTCCAAACATTTTACTACTTGTCTGATATTCTGGAGAGCGACAGCTGCCCCCCTATGATTAGGATCTAGTTTTTTCAGTCAATACTCAATAGACCGCCCCGGTTATATGTTTAGACTATAAATTTTGAGGAGCCGATAGACACGATGCCAACCAAGCAGGATCCGAGAGACCGCCAGCGTTTTACCCATACCGGTGACCTGAGGAATGCCACAACACCCACAGAGGCAGAAGCAGCATGCATTCCCTCCAACGATTCCAGCAGCGGAGACCCAGCCATTCCAATTGAGAGCTAAACCCGACCAGTCAAACCCCTTTGCCCTACGGAGCACCTCTTACAAAATTCGTTTCATTCGTGTGGTTGTGCTTGTGAAACGGTGGCATGGGGTTCAGAGAGGCCATACGCAAGGCATCAGTATCCAGACCAATGTCCTCTACAAAATTTAGTACACTCTTTGTCATATTTCAAAGTAGTATCAGATAAGGAACCAAAAGAGTGAATACATCACTTTGTGCAGCTCCTGATTCATATATCAATTAGTTTAGTAAATTACCACCAGATGACGCCACATGTATATAAAGTGAAATATGGTAGCGTCACCTGGTGGAGAATATCCTTCCCCTTGCTTTGCGTGCAGGGATGATAGGACGGATTCATGTACAGACTGATACACAACTAATCAGTGATAACAGCATGATGCAGACCGAAACAGAACATTACTGGAACATTACGCGGACAATTGCACAATATCTCAAGTACGTAATAGGCCTATACACGCACTATATGTGAAACACTTATTCCATTAAATATAAATCACTAATGATAATCATGGTAAAATAAACACTCTTTCGATGTTCTTTGTCTACAGCGTGTACAACAGTAATCTTTGTGATGCTAACTTGTTCTTCATATTACTACGCCTTCAAATGCCAGTACTCTAAAGCACAATTGTAGTAAACAGGAGCTGCCTATAATGACCCATTTTACGGTGGTCACGTGACTTTCTTTTTTCTTGTAACTTATTTATTTTTTCATGGATTGTACAAATAGTTATTTTTACTAATCAAGGCACTCTCCATGGCTCAGGTGGTGGCGTTCTATAGTCTGTATGGTTGGAGGAAACCGGAGAACCCGGAGAAAACCACCGGCCGTGGACTGGTAACTACAACCCACTCTCATAGCCACACCGGGGATCGAACCCGGGTCGACAGCGGAGAGAGCCGA
This sequence comes from Sipunculus nudus, assembly GCA_026874595.1. Classification (NCBI taxonomy): domain Eukaryota; kingdom Metazoa; phylum Annelida; class Sipuncula; order Golfingiida; family Sipunculidae; genus Sipunculus; species Sipunculus nudus. Next base: position 55,157,987 of record CM049312.1, read on the forward strand.
GCGACTGTCCAGGCCCCTTTAACTCGCCCTTGCATAACTACTGCATAACTATTAGCATATGCAAATACTCATATGCAGTCTTTTATATTGTTCGTCTTTGTAGTACTATATTCACACGAATATATCATGTATTTTCACTGTACAAAACCTGCTACCGCATATTCCCGTTCGTGTACACTCCTCCTCATACTACAGCTGGCGTTTCACGTGACCTTTGTACGCCCATGAATGACCTTTATGTATAGGAATCTGATAAATTTTGAAGCACAAGTTTAAGAAAATCGCTCGAGGGTATTTGTAGCGCAGCATTATATACTGTACATTTGTATTATAAAACTAACATTTTAAATATTTTTTGAAAAGGTTGGCCTATACTGAATGATTCACAATATTCATTATTATTTTGAAAAAAAAATGTAATAATTTATTGTCCATGTTCCTACAGCGTAAATACCACAAGTTCCACAGCGTGTGCCATTATGCTAGAGACTTATATTTATGTTTGCTACTAAAACTCTAAAATAAGACGTCATCCCAAGCACCGATAGACGTTAAAACATGTCAAGTAACCAAGGGGAATACCGGATATTTGCATATTAGTGTCACAATCATCGAGGACCTGTTGATTCCCTTTCATGTGTATATATTTACGTAATAGTTCGTTCCACTCCATTTGACGTATGGACATCTTTGCGTTAGGAACGCACGCAAATAGCATCACCATCTATATATATATATATATATATATATATATATATATATATATATATATGTTTTATGTAATATATATCTTTGCTCTCTGTTTTACGGATCGAGCCCTCTGTTGACGCAAGGTAACGAACTTATATATATATATATATATATATATATATATATATATATATATATATATATATATATATATATATATATATATATATGAACAGTTCAGTTAATACCTGAAGAGTGAGCCGGCTAGTTAGTTGTACTCACGAAACAGTTCTGTAGTACATGAAGTAAAACTAAATGTATATGAAACATTATATATATATATATATATATATATATATATATATATAAATATATATATATATACACAGTTAAACTTCGAAATTACGACCACAAGCGTAACCTAAATAAAGTGGTAGAATTTCCAAGGTGTTCGCCCAGTAAGCTCTATTATAAAGAGCAACAAAGAATCGGGACCTTGAACAAGTGGTCGTTATTTGGAGGTGGTCACGAAACCTAATTGGTCGTTAGGCGAGGTTTTACAATATATATATATATATATATATTTATATATATATATATATATATATATATATATATATACACATACATATCAGACATGGGTCGAATACAGGAGAAATGTATTCGAATACAAATACGAATACAGCAGGGGTACACGTATACGAATACGAATACAAATACTCCAAAACAGAAATGTATTCGAATACGAATACGAATACAAATATAAATGTATTCATGAATATCAATATGAATACAATTGACTGAAACAAAAAGAAACTATCAAGTATCATTTTTGTTTAATACTACTTATTGCAATCATCATATATTCACCCTTGCAAAATGTATTTAAGTCCAAAATTCAAAATGTTCACGTAATCCACTGTGTATGCATTAATTTCCATACCACATAATGACGGAGTATTATTTATTATGGAAGTTTGTTACACAAAATATATAAATGAATGTTCCTTTCAGAGTTGGGGCCAGGTACTTGTACCTTTACCTATAGGTTCACAATTCAGAGTACATGTATCTGTTCCTGTACCTGGCTGTCATGAGTAGGAAGTACCCTGTATCTGTACCTGAAACTAAAGGTGCTGTACCTGGTATAGGGTACTCCAGGTACAATTTTGATACTGGTACTTGAAATGGACACCAGGCTTTCATCAATTGCGTGTACAAAGCTGTCACCCATGTCAGGGCAGTTAGCCATCTAAGGCAGGGGTAATAACCAAGCATTCATCCTTGCTGCCTTTGTAGCTAGCTACCTGGCTAGCAAGCTGGTCAACCTCCAGCCTCTTAAACAGGAAGTTCATTGCAGCATTGTATTATCAGCACAAGTATACGGCAACCAACAAAGGATATACATGTATACTGGGGGTTGCCTACATGCCCCATTTCCAAAGTTGGTTCATATGTACACTGAACAAGGTTTGGGCCAGTAACTTGTACCTGTATCTAGGTACACAATTCAAGTTATGTGATTTACAGGTTTACCAAGATACTGGAATGTACTTCAGGTTGGGTCTAGTAAGGTACTAGGCTGTCATCCCTGTCAGGGCTATTACCTAGACCAGGCAGGGGTAATTACTAAGCTTTCAACCCTTTGAGTGGTCTTGGGCTTGTAGCATGCTGACCTAGCTACCTCCAGCCTCTACAAAGGAAGTTCATTGTGGCATTATCAGACATAAAGGGTACAGAGCAAAGGATATGAACAGCATTGCTTGCCCCATGTAGATACCTGTTTTCTTGTATGTTTAAGGAACATTGGTGTAGGATGAATGTAGTAGTAAAAAGTGGGTCTGACTGATGGAGATGTACATACACATGACAAAATAAACGCATTAATATTAATTTAATATGAAAAAAGAAAAATGTCAAAATGTGTGAATAAGATTGTTAATGTGCATGTGTTAAGTGGGTCAAAATCAATCACTGTTGAAATAATGGCACATTTTTCCAAATCGATAAAGGACAAAAAGGTAAACAACATTAATGTATGCTGCATGTATTCATGAAACGTTTTCATGAATGTGAATACTTCTGCAATGTATTTGAATACGAATACAAATACTTTTGTACTTTTTACAAATGTATTCGAATACAAATACGAATACTGAAAATACCTGTATTCGAATATAATGAATACGAATACTGAATACGAATACCCAATGTCTGATACATATACATACACAGGGTAAAACTTCGTAATAACGACCACCAAATGGAATTCGAAAAAGTATTCCCTATTTCGATTTGGTCGTCTAAGCGAAGTCTGATATAAAGAGCAAATACGAACCGGGACCGTGAAAAAATGGTCATTATATATATGTATATATATATATATATATATATATATATATATATATATATAAAGATTGTAGCAAAACCATAGGGTTTTAAAGTGCTCAACTAATACTAGGAGCTGTAATACATATATTTCAGGACTTAAACACACTTACTTGTGTTCGACAGCTCTGTTTCATAAGGGCCCCTACGGGCCCTCACTCATCAGGAACACTGAGTGGTCTTGCCGGGGCTCCTTATAGTTGATCCAGTGGATGTGTAGTTAGTCAGGAGGTGTTTTGATCTGTGCCTGCATGTCGCTGCGATTTCATTTCTTTTGTTAACCGTGCATAACAAGGGGCGGTGAATAATAAAGTACTTTTCATCCAAACAAAGTGTTCCTGACGAGTGAGGGCTGAAACAGAGCTGTCGAACACAAGTAAGTGTGTTTAAGTCCTGATATATATATATATATATATATATATATATATATATATATATACAGACGAGCCCACTTTGTGTCATAACGGTTAACAGAAAATCCCGTTTATTGTCACATAAATCTGAAATCCCAAACCATTTCCTATATAAACAATGCTTAATCTGACCGTTTAATATCATGGAATATTGTCATAATCCCGTTTATTGTCATGCTTGGAACCCTTGGCAGTGATACCAGTTCGCAGTTAATATCCCATCAAACGCCGAGACCGTGATCAAAGAGGCAAAGCGCCTGTAATCGGTCAGGCGTATCAAATGATCGCATCTTCCTTCCTCCTGTGTGCGGCAGGCAAGTGCAGTGATGCATGCGGGACATCCCCCGTCACTTAGCTAAACAACATCTTAAGATAACACGGTAATCCAGATCATTGCGTTTCTTCGTACGTTAACAAGGACGATGTTTGCGATCACAGGTCATACATAATGAACTCCTGGCCTATGAAAGGCCGCGGTTTACACCTCAGTGACGTTTCGCCGAGATAATATGAAGCACGAGCTCTAAATGTTGCTTACAACTGAAAATCCCCTTTAACGGTCCACGGAAAGCTGGACGGATTTGTTAAGCACTGGAGGAGATACCCGGTCCAAAACCTCATTCGCGGCGAAACTTTAGAAAGTTTACAAGGGCATGATGATGCCCGCTCCCCGAACAGACCTATCATAATGACGATCATGGAAGTTTGAGTCATTAATAAGATATCCGGAAAATAAGGCGCAATTGTCGGAGAAAGAATTATCTAGTAAAATAGTTTGCCATCATAACGTTTTAACTGTGCCGCATATTTCCGGACGTATAACCTCACGACCCAGACGCTACGTCTTTTTCTGTTGGCAAGTCGGATTTTTGTAAGTTATTGCAGCATGCGACACAAAACTTACAGGAAATAAATTGTTGGGTGTGCATAAACGTAATTTGATATGCCGATGTACAATAAAATATTCATAAACGTTCCTGTTTCTTTTTTATTGACGATTTATTTAATATCATTTTAGACATAACGCTTCTTCTATGTCTCAAAAGGACATCGATATTAAAGCCCGCATAATGTCACATCCCGGTTATTATCATAATTTATGCATGCACCACCGACATGACAATAAGCGGGCTATATATATATTTATATATTTATATATATATATATATATATATATATATATATATATATATGAGATGTTACAGATGTCTGTTTTATTGTGAGCTGTTGACATGTCTCTTTTTTTTTTGCTGTTGACATTCTGATTCGTGTTGGTCTCAAGCCCTGGGCGTTGCTAAGCTACAGCGTTCCTTGTTCTGGCTGGCCGAGTGCTGCCCACGCCCACGTGTGAACTCTACAAAGCGCTCGTGTGAGCCGTGTGAACCCTGACATGTAGAAACACAGTGTTCCTTGTTTTAATGTTTTTTCTTTAGCCGCGTTTGTACTGTGTATTATGTTGGGTTCTTTGGATTGTTCGAGGAACGGAAAGTTCTCGGCTTGAGGTGAAAAGTTATAAATAAGGGGCTGTATTTTATAGCCGAGAGAGAGGAGAGATATATTCCAGCGGACATAGATGAGTGCAAGTCAGTTTGTGGACCTTTTCCAGTAATTGCGGCAGTAATAGCTTTTCTTCGAATTTGTAACGGATTTTAATTAGTCTTCAGTTTGCCTTTGGGACCACTATCAGAACTTCACTTTTGGATTACAACAAATTGATTTTGTGAGTGAACTGGACTCTTATCTCTGAGAAGATTTATGTGAACTGTTCATCTGGATTATATGCTTTAAAGGACTTTTTGTCGTTGAGACAGTGGTGGTATCCAGGTACTGTACACTTTATTTATATACTTGTATTGATTTACTGTTGCACTGTTGTTATACTGTGTAATTGTATATTGATTAAGTGTATTGTAATGTTAGGATTGTTTAAAGAATAAATTATAATTATTTGTTAACAAAAAACCACTGACTTCTTTATTCATTCCCCTAGACCTTTCACGCTGCCTAGTGTAACAGATTCTGATTTTATTTTCTCCATAACAAAGTTTATGTTCGTCACGACTACGTAATCTGTTGATATTAGGTTCCGTAACATACAATAGGGGGCTCGTCTTGGAGGCTTAAAAGTTTTGAAAATTTATTAGTCCTGGGCTTAGACACATTGTTTTCCATACATTGTTTACAAGATTACACATTGTTTACATTGCATTTTTTAAAAGATTTATCCACTAGGTTTTTTGTTATTGTTTTAACATCTTAACATGGCAGATTTCAAACCTGAAACATTTGTTTAGGATCCCTACTCTGATCAACTTGAACAGTTGACAAAGGAACAGTTGCTGCGTTTGGGACAACACCAGCAACTTAGGGCTAGGTGTGAAAAAAAGCTGTGAGAAAGCCTGATATCATTGCTAAAATCATGCAAGATCTAGTAAGCAAAGATGTAATTGAAGAGAGTGAAGTGGAAACATGAAAAAAATAACAGCCTTCCTATGCAGTTGGAATTTAAAAAGTTAGAAATGCAACATGAGCTAGCATTGAAACAGTTAGAATTAGAAAAACAAAGAGAAGAGAGGAAAGAACATAGAAGGTTAAAACAGAATTAGAAAAAGAAAAACAAAGAGAAGAGAGAGAATTAGAAAAAAAAAAGAAATAGAAAGAGAAAGACTAGAAAAAGAAAAAGAAATTGAGTTAAAACGACTGGAGTTAGAAAGACTTAAACTAGAACATAGTCTAAGTGCTGCCCAAACTCACAGTTTTTATGTTACTAGACACATTAGACTGGTCCCACCTTTTCATGAAAAAGAGGTTGATAAATATTTCTTACACTTTGAGAAGGTAGCTGAAAATTTAAAATGGCCTAAAGAAAATTGGACTATGCTATTACAAAGTGTATTGACTGGCAAGACCAGGAAAATTTATAAGAGCTTTCAGTAGAAGCCGCTGCTGACTATGACCAGGTTAAACGGTTAATCCTAAAAGGTTATGTGTTATTTCCGGAGGCTTTCCGCCAGAAATTCAGAAATTGGGAAAAGCGCAAAGAATAGACCTATATCGAATTTGCTAGGACAAAAGAGCAGTTGTTTGATCGCTGGTGTAGTTCTAGAAATGTAATGAAAGATTATGACAATTTGCGCCAGTTGATTTTGCTTGAAGAATTTAAGCGCTGCTTTAACGCAGATGTAAAAACTTTTCTTGATGAGAAAAGTCCTGAAACACTTGACATTGCTGCTCAATTAGCTGATAATTATTCATCAACACACAAAATGTCCTTTACTAGCAAAGCAAACCAGTCATTCACAAAAAATAATGTAAATCAGTATGGTCAAAGAAGTTTTAGGCGCAGTTACCCAGTACTAGTTGTCCTGATGGTTCAACAAGTCCATTGCTACACCTCGGTCCACGTCCACTGTGTCCAACCAAGGCCAGTCATTTTCAAAGAAAATCTGTAATTAATGCAGAAAGAAAGGTCATCTAAAATCTGACTGCTGGAAACTTTTAAATAAACCAAAAGGTAAACCTCTTGGTTTTGTTTCAAAATCTATGCATTGCAGGCACTTTTCATGTAAATAAGAGGTACAACTCCTTTGCTGACTCTAAAAAAAAAAGAGTATGATGCTACGGAGGCCAACGTGCCGTCTGAATTCAAAGAAGAATCGGTAGCTTGCGGGGTAAAACCCTCAGTTGATTCCTGCTAGGAGTTTAATAAGGCTAGGCCCTTTTATGACTCTTGCGAGAGTATTTCAAATGAGGTCAGGTCCTCTTATGACAAACAGAAGTTTGTTTCTGCTGAGGAAAATTTCTTTGTTGACTCCCATGAGGAGTTTGATTGTAATAAGGATGAAGGTTCCTTTAATGACTCTGAAAAAGATTTATTACCGACACTATCAGTGTCAGTTCTTTGTTTGATGAAACTGAGGTAGTAGATTCCTCTCCTGACTCCGTAATGGATTATGTGAGCCATTCATACATAATGGTTTAGTATCACTTTCAAGTGATTTTTCATATTCTACCCCTATTAGAATTTTGAGGGACATTGGTTCAGGCCAGACTCTCATGTTAGCAAACACTTTGCCATTTTCTAATAGGTCTTTTACTGGTGCACATACACTGGTTAATGGTGTGTTTTCAGACAAGCACACTTCAGTTCCGCTTCACACTATCCATTTAAAGTCAGATTTGATTTCTAGGAATATTACTGTGGGCATGAGAACTACTTTACCCTTTAAGGGAATTCAGTTGCTGCTAGACAATGATGTTGTAAGTCAGGAAATTCCTGGTTTGTATCCTTCATGTGCTGTAACAAGATCTATGCCCAAGAAAAACACACATGAGGATAATGGTCCAGATAACAACACTCTGGGAGTCACTAGTGACTCGTCTAACGACTCGCCCGTACAGGATGTAGCATTTTCAAGGTCAGAACTTATCGCGGAATAGCATAAGGACCCTGATATTTCAGGTTTCTTAAGATGAACTGTCACAGAACCCAGTTTGTTTCTATGTAAAAAAAGAAGTGCTTATGCGTTAATGGCGACCACCTGATGCATGCGCTGATGATGAGTGGGCCATCAAACATCAAATAGTAATGCCCAAAAGCTTTCGCAAATAAATTCTAAGCATGGCACATGAGGCTCCTATATCTGGCCATTTAGGTATAAATAAAACTTATAAGAAAGTTAGTACACACTTCTATTGGTCTAACCTCAGGACTGATGTTGTACAATATTGTAAACCATGCCACACCTGCCAGCTGGTAGGCAAGCCCAATTAGAATCCCCCTAAAGCCCCACTTAGGCCTATTCCTGCTTTCGAGGAACCATTTAGTAGGATTATTGTTGACTGTGTTGGACTACTGCCCAAAACAAAATCTGGACATGAATACTTGCTGACAATTATGTGCGCATCTAACAGATCAGTAAAAACATGATTAGGACCTATTACTATGACACACAAAAAGACTGGGATGAAGGAATCCACCTATTGCAGTTTGCTGTCAGAGAATCATTTCAAGAGTCCCTTTTCATTCCCTTTGAACTAGTTTTTGGACACTCAGTTCGCGGTCTATTAACACTGCTTAAAGAAAAACTCTTGTGTGAAAATCCTGATTCTCTTAGTTTGTTACAGTATGTCTCATCAAACTTTCGCACTAAACTACACAATGCTTGCGAGATTGCAATAGATTCAAATCTAATATCTGCACAAAGTTAAATGAAAACAAAATATGACAAGCACAGGGTAAGTAGGACGTTTGAGCCTGGTGAAAAGGTCCTTGCCTTACTTTCCATCCCTGGCAGACCTCTGCAGGCTAGGTATTTTGGTCCTTACATTGTTGACAAGAAAGTCAGTGGTTTAAATTACCTACTGTTGACACCAAATAGGCGTAAGAAAAAAAAAACAGCTGTGCCATGTTAACATGTTGAAACCATATTATGACAGAAATAGCACATCAGATGTAATACGTAAAGTTACTGCTGTAAATTGTGTAAACACTGGCCCTCACCCAGGTAAAGTAGATACTGATTGTAAGTGTGATGTAGAAATTCAGTGTGCAACAGTACCACTAAAAAAAACTCAGATGTGCTTAACAACCTGGATGCCAAACTGTCACACCTTACCGCACAACAACAACAAGACCTCAAGAACCTGCTGCGGATTTATGAACATTTGTTTAGTGATATTCCAACGCGAACTAACATATTGTGCCATGACGTCGATATTGGCGAGGTAAACGCAGTCAAGCAGCATCCTTATAGACTGAATCCAGAAACAGCAAAGGTATCTACAAGACGAGATTCAATATTTGCTGGACAATGATTTTATTGAACCTAGTAACAGTAACTGGAGTTCATCATGTATTCTTGTGCCAAAACCTGATGGAAGTTACCGTATGTGCACATATTATCGAAAACTGAACTCTGTCACCAAAACTGACACGTTCCCGATCGATGATTGTATTGATAGAGTCTGTAGCTCCAGATATGTCTCCAAGTTTGACTTGCTAAAAGGATTCTGACAAGTTCCGCTGACAGAACGAGTGAAAGAAGTGTCCGCATTTGTGACGCCTCAAGGGCTGTACCAGTATAAAGTTATGCCGTTTGGCATGAAGAACTCGCGAGCCACGTTCCAGCGCCTTATCCATATGGTTGTCAAGGACATGCAGGGCTGCGACGCATATATTGTTGACCTTATCGTGTACAGCGACACCTGGGAGAAACATCTGTAAATTCTTCGCGACCTCTTCGAAAGACTCAGTGAAGCACGTCTGACCATCAGCTTAGTAAAATCTGAGTTTTGTCATGCACAAGTAACATTTTTGCGTCATATTGTAGGGCAGGGTCTAGTAAAACCTGTTTATGCTAAAATAAGTGCTATTTCTGCATTTCCTAGACCAGAAAACAAAAAGCAAATAATGCGTTTTCTTGGTATGGTTGGATACTGTAGCTGATACTTAACTAATTTGTTAAAGAAGAAACAAAAGTTTGTATGGAATGTTCAGTGTGAAAATGCATCTCAGAATTTGAAAGCAATTCTGCAAAGTTCACCAGTTTTAGCAGCTCCAAACTTTTCTGTACCGTTCAAGTTAGCTGTAGATGCTAGTGATACTGCTGCTGGTGCTGTGTTGTTACAAGAAGGCAGTGATGGCATACATCATCCAATTTGTTATTTTTCAAGAAAGTTTAATGCAATCCAGAAAAACTACTCCACTATTGAAAAAGAATGTTTGGCTTTGATTATGGCATTGCAACATTTTGAGGTTTATGTTACTTCATCAGTCAAGTCTGCCATTGTCTTCAGTGTTCACAGTCCCCTCACGTTCATGAACAATATGAAGTGTAAAATTCAGAAATTATTGGGATGGATTTTGTTTTTACAGGATTACAACCCTGAAATTAGTCACATTAAAGTTAAAGATAATGAACTTGCTGATTGCTTATCGAGATGTTTATGAAATGTTGTAAACGAAATGTTTATGTAATGTTGTAATAGAGATGTTGTAAAAATTTAGTGATAGTGATCGCAAAAAGAAAGCTTTTTTTTTCTTTTATATATATATATATATATATATATATATATATATATATATATATATATATATATATATATATAAGCAATCGACAATACCAGTGGTATAAAAAACAAGTGGCCCATGGGCCATGACGCTCAGCTGAATTCAAGGAATGTTGAACAATGAGCAAAATGACTGCCAGAGTGCAAACAAATCATGAATTTTGTGAAAAGTCCTTAGAAATGGGTTTCAGTGGGCTTTTGGACAGATGACAAATTCATTTGAAGGTCTCATAAACAGAAAAAAAATGTGTAAAAATTTGAAAAAAATACAGGTAGTGCCACCAGTCTGCAGGAACTGATGAAACACTGCATGATCAATATATATCCAAAGAATCATGGCTATCAAGGCAATAGCTATTCAGATACTGGAGCTTTTGTTTGTATCAAATTTTTAATTATTCTTGGGGGTATTTATGAGCCCTATAGCTCTTTGCAGTTTGCAGGAACTGATGGAACACTCCATGATCAATATGCCTGAAAAGAATCATGGAGATCAATGCATTGGTTATTCAGATACTGGAGTTTAAATTTGTATCAAATTTTTAATTATTCTGAGGGGTACTTACTACGAAGAATATGGGTAACAGAGACCTAATTTCATGTTTTCACAGAGACTTTTCATGAACCTCCCTTGATGTCAAGTAAGAAGAATCTAGGTCCTGCGGTTACGATTTGTGCCCTGTTAACAAATGACAACTTCTTTGAAGGTCTCAAAAATAAAGAAAAAAATTCGTAAAAATTGAAAAAAAAATACATATGGCGCCACAAGTTTGCAGGAACTGATGGAACATCCCATGATCAATATTCATGCAAAGAATCATGGTGATCAATGCAGTAGTTATTCAGAGACTTGAGCTTTTGTATCAAATTTTGCATTATTCTGGGAGGTACTTCGGAGCCCCATAGCTCCAAGGATATGGGTAACAGAGACCTAATTTCAGGTTTCCAAGGAGATTTTTCATGGGCCTCCCTGGATATTAAGTTTGAAGATTCCAGGTCCAGTGGTAACGATTTGTGCCCTGTTAACAGATGACAGTTTCATTGAGGTCTGAAAAAAAGAGAAATAAATTTGTAAAAATTCGAAAAATACAGGTGGCACCACCAGTCTGCAGGAAATGATGGAACATCCCATGATCAATATTCATGCAAAGAATAATGGTGATCAATGCAGTGGTTATTCAGATACTTGAGCTTTTGTATCAAATTTTGCATTATTCTGGGGGGGGGGGGGGGGTACTTCGGAGCCCCATAGCTCCAAGGATATGGGTAACAGAGACCTAATTTCAGGTTTTCAAGGAGATTTTTCATGGACCTCCCTGGATTTTAAGTTTGAAGATTCCAGGTCCAATGGTTATGATTTGTGCCATGTTAACAGATGACAGTTTCATTGAGGTTTAAAAAAAAGAGAAAAAAATTTGCAAAAAATTTGAAAAAAAATACAGGTGGCGCCACCAGTCTGCAGGAAGTGATGGAACATCCCATGATTAATATTCATGCAGAGAATCTTGGTGATCAATGCAGTGGTTATTCAGATACTTGAGCTTTTGTATCAAATTTTGCATTATTCTGGGGGATACTTCAGAGCCCCATGGCGCTGAGGTTTTGGGTAACAGAGACCTAATTTTCAGTGTCCAAGAAGACTTTTCATTGGCCTCTCTGCATGTCAAGAAAGAAGATTCTAGGTCCAGCCGTTATGATTTGTGCCCTGTTATCAGATGGCCGCATCTTTTAAGGTATCAAAAATAGAGAAAGAAAATTGTAAAAATACAGGTGGCGCCACCAGTCTGCAGAAACCGATGAAATACCCCATGATCAATATCCATGCAAAGAATCATGGTGATCAACACATTAGTTGTTCAGATATTTGAGTTTTTGTATCGAATTTTCAGTATTCTGGGGGGTACTTCAGAGCCCCATAGCTTGAAGAATCTGCGTAACAGAGACCTAATTCCCGGTTTCCAAGGAGACTTTTCATGGGCCTCCACGCATGTCAAGATAGAAGATTCTAGGTCCAGTTGTTACGATTTGTGCCCTGTTAACAGATGACTGCATCTTTTAAGGTCTCAAAAATAGAGAAAAAAAATCGTAAAAAATCGAAAAAATACAGGTGGCGCCACCAGTCTGCAGGAACTGATGGAACATCTCATGATCAATATGTATGCAAAAAATCATGACCATCAGTGATGTAGTTAATGAGATATTGATGTTTTTGTATGAAATTTTTGACTTTTCTGGGGGGTACTTTGGGGCCCCATAGCTCGAAGGATATGGGTAACAGAGACCTAATTTCTGGTTTCCAAGGAGATTGTTCATGGACCTCGCAGAATGCCAAGTTACAAGGTTCTAGGTCCAGCGGTTACGATTTGTGCCTGGTTAACGGACGGACAGACGGACAGACGGACGACGGACAAAGAGTGATCGCTATAGCTCAGATGACTTTCAGTCAGCTGAGCTAATAATAGAATAACGCATTGTTTATATTCCGTGAATCACGGACCATGCGAATCCTGATCTCCCTAGTTGCGCCAGTTAACATTTTGTTCATACTTAATCGTTAAATAGTATTGGGCAATTGCTCGCGAATTTTACATGTTAACCTGCCCGTATACGACGGGAGAGTATAGCACGTATCACATGGTCCGGGAACATTTGGTCAATGCAACCGTTGCCAGAAAAAAGGGGAAAAAATTGGCAGTACCTGTCCTAAGCGTAGCGATACACTGAAAGAAAGTCTATCATTCTTATCAGATGTAACGACTGGGTATGTTGTTTCAAAGGTCATTTCGCAATAGTTTTAGTTATGGTATAAATGACAGTAAATGAAAAATTAAACTAATGTTTTTAATGTATACTTACTTCATGTACTGTTGTGATCTATAAAGTCTTCAGTCACCACTAAATAAGAATTCATTTGTTTATTATTATATTTTATTACACAATACAGTAGAAAGGTTCTACCATGTAAAATATATGCTTACACTGAAATGACATTTCCTTTCCGTCCAAGGTAAATTTAACACGTTTTTTCTAATTTTTCCTTGAGCATATCTTACTTCTGTGTGAACACTCTGTGACATAAAATATCCGTTTTATCAGACGTGCGATGTTTCAAAGTATTCCCGTCAAGTAACCGAAGATTACTAGTTTTGATCGTGATAGTACATAAACACCTAATGAAAACATCCCTCCCTGCAAAATGCGTCTCCCTGCCTTTAGAATACCTGTCACTCTCCATGCCTTTCTCGTTTATTGCAAAATGTTTTTTTACCCTATAAGCAATAATGATAATAATAATAATAATAATAATAACAAAATAATGGATAGATAGATAGATAGATAGATAGATAGATAGATAGTTGGATGTTATACAGCGCCGATAGTCGGACTCACAGCGCAATTCACACACACACACACAAATCCACTTACAATTTCATGGGATCCTACTCCCTGAATGTGCCACTTTCTTTCTCACTTTCCCACTTTCTTTCAAGGCCACTTTCATTCTCACCTTCTCTCGCGTGTGTATCCATTGTAACTCACTTAAGAAAACAAATGATATATATACCAATGGACAAAAGCTTGCCTTACGAAAATAAATAATACATATTGATGACCAAAAGCTTGCCGAAAGAGATAAGTTTAGAGATAAGTGCTTAGGATGCATGAGGATTCAAATTTTATGTTCACGCAAATTTACATTTTAATAACATAATGAAACACAATGGTAATATTAGCAAATTCATTAAACAATCACACAAAGATGGCCTATTATACTCAAATGCAAAATACCTGTCGTACATATATTTGTTTATTAAAATTGAAAAAAAAAAATATGAGAAAGTGAATGTTGTTAATTTTTTTTTTGGATCACATTAAAACATCCAGTAAGCATTCCCTAAAATATGCCAGCACAATAACACGGAATGCAAAGATTTGTTTGCCATACTCTAATTGGCTGTCAATGTCATAATCTGTTTGGTTCGTTGCATGCAGGACCATAGCGAGAGTCAATTCTGAGGTGGGGCAGTAAATGCTTTGTCAGAGCCATTCATGCTACAAATAAGCATTTCTCTGGGTATTTTTCTCATAATATAAGCTCTAATCACTAATCACAGAAACTTAACTTTTATTCACAGGAAGCTTTTTTGCCTGCTTTATCATTCTTGGAAATACTGCCAACTTTTTTTTTTGCCTAAGAATGCTCAGATCTCCGGTGGGGGGGGGGGGGGCAGCTCCTGGCCACAGCACTGGCATGCCACTGTTCAGTTAAATGTATGTACCCCAAACCCAGATACAGAGCTTCCCATTCTGTCCAGTGCGGGCACTGAGAGATTTTGCACAAAAGTCACACTCGGCTTGCTGCAGCATGAAAACATTTGGTTGAGAGGAAATATTTCAGCAAGCGAATAACGATTTTTAAAGTATGGTCCGGATGGCCGTTGCCTGTAGCGACCTTTCAGTTTCCTGTTCAGGGCATCTCTGCTGTAATAATAGTTGAAGTTACTGGCTATAATGGGTATAGGAAGCCCCGCTACGAGCATACCGGATACTGCGCACAACGACCCAAATAAATAGCCAGCCCACGTGGTTGGGACGACGTCACCATATCCAACTGTTGTCATGGTGATGATACTCCACCAAAAGCAACTGGGGACATTTAAGAAAAGGTTCTCGTTATGAAACTCCGAGAAGAATATCGCCGTAGAAAATGTTAGCAAGACCATCAGAATTAGTAGAGCCAGAAGGAGGAGCTGTCTGGCGCTGGCTTTGATGGCGAGATATAAGATTTGGAACCCTCTGTAATTCGTAATCAGTTTCAGAAGACGGACCACACGGAGAACACTAGAGACGGACATGAAACCGAGGAGAACAAGGTAGTTAAGCCCGTAGTACATACTCGATAACGTTAAGATGGACAGCGTGATCGTGAGGGCTGGAAGTACGCACACGATTTCAATGACGTTGAACGGTGACGTGAAGAACTTGAGACGGGATGGGCAACTGATAAAACGCAGCAGTAACTCAAGTGTCGATATCGTGAAGCAGATGAGATCAGTGTACAGGAGCGCGGGGTGTGGTTGGGTGTCTTCAAGAAGGGCCAGTTTAGGGTTTGTGGTGTTACTTCCGGTTGTGTTAGCCATGTGCATCTTTCCCACTCGCAGTTCCGGTACAGTGCTCACAACTGAGATGAATACGGAGATCACAACGACAATCACCATTATCACCTGCCAGATCTGAAATGACAATAATATATCTGGTAAATACAATATTATTATTGCAGTGAGACCTTCCCCATGGACTTCTTCTTCGAATTACGTCATTTTATTGAAACAAACAGACTTTAAATAAGCTATGAATATTAATGGTTCACGCACATGCTCAGAGACCTTTCATGGTAATTTCGGAAATGCCTTTTATTTTTAAATGGAGCTTGCAGTATATTCTTTAAATGTTACAGAGTAATGTGATGTATTTATTGCAAAATATATTGGCGTAGGCCTCCGCTTACAGATCAAAGGGCAAATATGTCATTTTAATAGCTGTTTTGAAGCTGAAACAGGAATAGAGGTACTGCGCAGGCATAATGGCCTTTCAATGTCATTTAAGCTCTTTTCAAACCCTGCTATCCAATTTAAAAAAAAAGCTTATACAATATTGCCTCATTATCTTAAAATAACAATGCTTTTATCACAAAATGCACGTCCACAAACTTTTAATGTACATTTTTGCATGGTTTTTTATTTACTTGGAGGATGCCACCAAAAACTGCCTTCAGCAAAGACTTAAATACCTGCGTGGTCGCTTGGTGATCTGGTGACACAATCAACAGCCAGCGCAGGAATTAAGATCTATTGTGTTTATATAACCCCTGCTTTATTGTGCATATGAATAACACCTTCATTAAAGCCTGACGGATTTGAGCATGTTTGGCCTGACATTGGACCAAGACACTAACCCACTTGTATGGTCAGTAAATGTGAAAAACAGTTCGCACTCATTTCTTCTGTCAGCATGCAATAATGATTAATCCCCATCCTTCCAGATTACCTTAGCATAATGTTGAAATGACCATGTAATTTACACTTCTTAAGCGAAAGACCTCGAGTTCGGCGTAAAATCGTGCTGTGTGAATGGATCAGGGTAGATTTTCTTTCCTTGACATTTATACAGAGGCCTTCTGTGTGGACAACGTGACACGATATCAACCAGGACACTACCCGGGCGATAATTAGTGAAAAACCCAGCTCCGCCACGCAGGCCTCCATCAAGATTTCGTTAAATGAACCATCTTTTCTTACTTTTAGAGGTTTTTCATTTAAAGTACATCATTTATATTCCCAACAAAACATACAATCCCTGACTTTAAGTGGTTTTCCACTTTATATTCACACTTAGACCCTACAAAACACATTATTTAGAATGTTCAGTCACTTTTACATCTAGCGTCTACCAACTGACAATAGGTGTCCATTGAAGTGTCATATCACTGCACACTGTCAGGAGGATGGGAAAGTCTACTACGGGGCGGGTCCAGGATTTAGGGGTGAAACCTTGTAGGACTAATGATAAAACCTAACAATGGGTCCCAAGTTCCAGGCAGCAAAATTGGTCTAAAACCTTTTTCATCTTCCTTATACCTGTCCATCCTTTATACGTCTAACAATAATAATATATCTAACCAGTCATAGATCTGAATGACCCCGCGTCCCATTCCGGTTCGCAATCTAAACATCATCATTGACCAGGTTAACATAACGAAGTATGAATCTCTTGGCAGGAGCACAAGCCTATATTTTGGTTTCACTTTTAGAATAAAAAGATGAACCAACATTCTTCATTTCTTATTTAATACATTCCTTCAACCCCGATAAAAAGCCCGGTTACCGGGTTTATCAGCTATATATATATGTGTGTGTGTGTGTGTGTGTGCGCCAATGTCTGTGATATATTTGGAGGGTTATGATATCCATTACATTTGGTAGTAATCTAGATCGACATAATGCCGGAGCCGCCTTTAAACGGGCAGGCAGAGCTAACCTGTAATGCAAACATCGGGTTGCTGATCCGTGACACACAGAAATTCCCGACAGAAGAGGGTGTGGGAGGGGGTGTCCCCCGTCCCACTGAGTGAAAAATTTTGAAAACTGTATGTATATTACTACATTCTGGTGCATTTTTGCTGTCATTTATTGGTCTATGCTTAATTAGTGAAATAGTACCTCCTTGTAACGAGATTGTTATTTGTCTTGCAATTGATGCATTTTCAATCAGAATATCAACTTTGCAATTTTTTTTTTTTTGCAGCTGCGGCCCTGTTTATATGGTACTCAAGTACTGAGGGCGCGAAGCGCCCGAGCGGAGAAGGATATATATATACACAGTGTGACAGTGACAGTGACAGTGCAAATACTCAATAATGAAATAGTGTATGTTTTAATACCCATCATTTTGTACGGGGGCCCGCCCCCCCCCCCCCCCCCCAACAGTTTTATTGGGCGGCCCCCCGTCCTCCCCCCCCCCCCCCCGGTTTCGCCTCCTATGACTCTTAAAAGAAGAAACAATTAATTATAGAAGATGTCTCTGAGTCGAGATTACAGTAGTGGCTTGAGTCTGATCCATAAAGTGCATAGAACAACAAAGTCTGGCGTAGGATACAGGGGTTGATCCAGATTTTTTTTTTTTGGGGGGGGGGGGTCAAATGAAGGAAGGCTAATGAGATAACCTTAAAATTTCCTCAGGTCCGAAAAAGGTACTGACACTCTTTAATAAAACGTTGCGGCGGCATAAAAAGGGATGGCCGAAGACCCTGTCCTGTGGACCCCCCTTTAAATCCGCTACTGTTTTAGGCCTATATATATATTTTTATAATCCATATAATAAATGGCCAGATGAAAGATGATTGAGTGGCGCATGAGTGAGCCAGATTTGTCATAAATGTTAGAAAGTGTAACATTTAAAGAGATTTGCTAATGGAATATAATGGAATGTCAAAATCTGTGAAGTGCTTAAGCACACACCAAAAACATAATCTTTACGGAATCGAAGACTAAAAATATATAAAAAATATGTTATTGTTATTACCATTTATATTGTTATTATTAAGTTTTCCAGTGGAGCCATAATCAGGCGTGGATCGTGGGGGGGGGGGGGGGGTGTTTGGGATCGACACCCCCCCCCCCCCCAATCCTTCAATGACCATTTTTTTTAGACAATTTTAAATGCATGACAAACCGTTGACCCCTCCCTGCATAAAAAAACGCGGGCCCGCGCCTGATAATGCATGAATTTTGCCACCTTGTCAAGATTAATCCTTTTCCAATACTATTTTCATCAATGAAAATATTCCGCATTCTTACAAATGCAATGATTTTATAAGGGATTGAGGCAAGGCATGAGGTAGGTAGCAACATAAATATGCAATGTTATGTACATGGTCCTCGTTAAAACCAAACTGATCTTTAAAATAGGAGCGACGGTTACTATAATTTTTTTTTGTGGCCTATCATTCGTCCAAGCGGGGCCACCTGTGCGTGACAGTTTTTAATTGTTACGTCATGAAATATACAACAGAAACAGACGACCTAACATTTCTGTCTCAAGGGGGATCACTCGGTCAATTGAGTTAGTGGGAAAAAATAACAGGTATGAAGCAATCCTGACTCATATACATTTATAAATTGCATGTAAATTCAGACTAGATACGTTGTAGTAAACATGACTGAAAGATTAAAAACGACCTATGATCGACTATTAATCCATTATTAATGTATCGTAAACTTCGCTGTATAGAATTATACCTAAACTATAATGACCGAGTAAAGTCAATGTTATGGCCAGGTTGTTGACACATTCGTTGTACGAGGTAAAAGTTTTAATGCTGTTCGCTGATACAATCAGAATATTCTTGTACGTGCATACATGATCGTTCATGATCGATTATGCAAAAAATGTATAATATTTAGTAGATTATGAAAGAAAACGACAAATAATCGATATAATCGATTAATCGGCACCCCATATATATATATATATATATATATATATATATATATATATATATACAAATATATATATATCAGGGTTATAGCCACGCCGGTCAGGGGGGGAGGGGGGGGGGGCGGGACTGGCTTCGACTGGCCAGCACAAAGCTTACATTTGATTCCACCGACCGGCACAAAAAAAAATCTTATAGATCGTCAAAAAAAAAAAACAGCTACCAGCAATGAAACTTTAGTTATTATTTACCCAAACTGCATTAAATTTGTACTTCAAAGCTATGTTTATACAAATGAATCAATCGAGAGCCAAAATATTCATTATAACACATGTACTCTGGTCTCCCCTCTGATTTGCTAATTGCGGAGTAAAGGTCACAGTGAACATGCAGAAAGTTCGAGTTTAGCAGGTTTGTCTTAAAGTTGGAGAATCCGCGTAGAGTCGCTTGAAATATGCATGAAAATCTAGCAGGTCATCTGTCGTGTATAATATTTCCTCTATTGACTTAGGTAGTCACGACATATTTATTTCCACGCAATGCAAACGATGAAAATTTAATTCGTATTTTTTTTCTGAACGTATCCCCAAAAGTGTCTGCACATTCAATGCCGGCCATCGAGATTTAAGTGGATTTACTCAGGGGGGACTTGCGGTGTTTGTAATGAAACATCTGCCAGGTATCATATGACACCTGATTTTTGGTGAAGAAAGTTAATCCATGCTACGCACGATATCACTGACGAAGGACATGGACAATCGTACACATCCACAAAAACAAACAAGTCTAAGCATTTTTTTTACTTGCCTATACTCCGGAAATTGTTTTTGTTTCTTTCCCCCGTAAAAACGATTTGTAAGCATTTGCCTGTTTGGCGTTTTTACAAGTTCCCCTGTTATCACCATATTCCTCATGGACCTGACCGGACTCTCAAATGAAATTTCTTGTAAATGTAATTTATCTAGAGGAAAATTACCAGGATCAAATGGAAGAAAATTCTGTAGACTAGTGTTTTTAGACATTTAATTGTAGGAAACAAATGGTTGGCCAAAATAAGTATACTCCATTGTCACATTAAGCAGACATTATACTTTCCGCAAATTTGCTAGGAAGTAATAACTTGAATTAATAATATTCTTTCTATATTCACGAAACTACATTATTCAATGCTCAAGGCTACAGAAGTTAATTTTTGACTGATTACAGAACCAATTTACATTGCATTAGTAGCATCAGACTCAGAAAATAATCTTTAGTTGGCCATTTTATTTCTTAGATAAATTTAAACATTCTGTAACTACCTCTTTAACTTGAATTTCCAGTACTAATGTAAATACTAAAGAGATATAAAACCAATTAACATTTAAACATGTTAATTTTTACTGAATTTTCGAAAATGTATTGAAACATGCAATACCAGTATAGTCATATGAACATATTTCGTTCGTGGCTGTGTACAATTTTTTAAGGGCAAGTTACACGACTGGGCAAGTGCTTTCAAAAGTTAATGTCGAACCCTGCCCCGCCGTGACCACCGCCGCGATTTTCGTAAATATAGCCGACACTCAAATTTGTCTAGCTATAACATATATATATATATATATATATATATATATATATATATATATATATACTTGTTTATATTGCTTGATCATGTTACATGGTGCTCTGCTGTGACTTGCAGGTTGTAAGGTGCAACGAGTAATATAATTTTATGCGTCGCTTATAGTCTGTTCCCCAGTTGAAATGTTGTTGTTCTCTTAGAATTCAATATGATTACATAGTATGATCCCGTCTGTCTGTGATCACGAAAAATGCCATTGTGATATCCCTACTTCTATTTATCTCAATAGTTCAATTGATCTGAAAGGAACATTATTACTAAACTTTGCTCGGTTAGCGCATATATTTTGCATTTTGTAACGAATACAAATTGTTCAGGTGAAAATATTTGGCCAAACCGAGATTCGAACCCATGTTGGTGGCGTACCAACCGCTTTGCTAGCAAAGCACGTTAGCAGTTAAGCCCCCCTTTTTTATGTCGCCCCGTAACACGCACCCCTTAAGAGAGTTTTGATATCAGAGCAAAAGTGATTATCCCCAGGAGTCACATTTTGGTGAGCTCATTCCCTGGGCCACAAAGTTTACCGTCATCCCGGATAAGCCACAATTTTGTTACTAGGAAAAATTGTTCAGGAGAAAATATTTGGCCGATCCGGAATTCGAACCCATGTGGGTGGCGCACAAGTCCGGCGGACCAACCGCTTCACTAGCAAAGCAAGCTTCACTAGCGAGACAGTTCGGTCCGCTTTTATGTTACCCCGTGACAATCTGTTTTCCATTAAAATGTGTTGTTGGTCTAAATATTTTTGCTATGAAATTATTTGTGATAATTATGTTTGATATGGATCTTAACAAATGCGTCCATATGGGCCTTGATACACAAACATTTTGGAATTACGGTATATTTGGATACACGAAATGTTTGGAATCAGGGTGTATTTAATATGGTCCATATGGAAATGGATCCAGGAATATTTTTATCACAGTATATTTGATATAGAGGGCCCCTTACCGACCTTCGCTGGGACAGACGACTTAGGATACTCAAGAAACTGCCAGAGACGAGATCTCATCCGCCGGAACCAGCCAGCTCCTTCTGGTACATTTTGATTCTTGGGGCGGCTTTCTTGAAGCGTCTGGTCAATAGTTTTTAGCGTCTTTACATCTTCATCGTGCCTTTTATAGGCAGCCCAGCAACAATCGGCAATATATGTCTCGTTAAGTCCCCAGAATTCCAATTCATCTCGAATTGATGGTCCGCAGAAGCAATGAGGGATGTGTACTTGCCCGGTACGAAATGCGTCGATCACACATGCGAACGCTTTGGGACTTCTGTCAAAGAAATAGGCGTCTTCGGCCGGGTCATAATTCGCGTCCTCCGGTCGCATCCTCGCCAAACGACTCATAGGAAATCTCCGTAATGTTGGATATGTGGTTATGAAAATTTTCCCACCAACGTTTATGCGAACCACGTTATCCATGGTTTAACTCGCACTCCACTAGTCACCTGTTTTTTACTACTGGCTATGGTAATATAGCGAATTAGTTGTTGACTGGCCGGAGCTATGGAATTTCATCATATACCCGTTCAGATACAAATCAACACCATATGCTGACGACATTGAATCACACAAGGATTTGTGCCAGCTTATCCACAAAGTTGCTCAGTTTGAAAAGGTGTCAATAATTACAGAGATTGTTGGAAAAGGATTTTACCCGGTAGGTGGGAACGTGCACCTCTTTAGGCTAATGAGAGCATTGTACATACGGAAACCAGTAGGTCGGCCGGGGGCGGAAACGCTAATTAGTGAATAAGTGAGGAGAGACTGGCATGATCTTTAGAGTGAACTTGTCCTGATTGAGACCGGTAATGTAACGAGCGGACCGTAACATCTCAAAGAGAACTCAATGTGTCACCTGCCATAATAAAATTAACAGATGACTTCTACAATATCCATGCGCGTGTGTCTGTGTGTGCGTCTGTGTGTGATTTCCACTTTGTTACGCCTGTACAAGATTTGAAGCTATGATAAGTATATGCTAGAAACACAAACAGCATATAAATGAGAAGTATAAATTTATTTGAATACATGGCACAAATCCCCATTTTAAACCTTTATAACAGATATACATGTGAACATACAGACTCACTCACTTAGTTCTACTTTAACATTTTAGTGTTAAGACATAGTTTTTATAAAACATTTGCTAATTTAATAATTAATAATAAAACAGAGAAAAAGACTATATATATATATATATATATATATATATATATATATATATATATATATATATATATATTTATATATGCTAAAGTATGTGATGGATTTGAATCACTATCGCCAGTTTCAGATCCATCACATACCTTAACATATCATGCTCTGTTACTAAACATAGTGAGCTGCGTGGCCACGGAGGAAAGACTGCATTCCCGCAGACAGAGGGCAATACCCGCATGTATGTTGGTGTTTGTTAATCCTGCTTTATTTAGACATAAGTGTCTTGTGTCTCATATGATATTGAAAAGGAAGATACCTGTGAGTGAAATGTCCTTTTCTGCATGCTATTCTAGTCAGTGAGTTATTATCAAATATAAAATATATATACATGTATAACATTTTAATATAAAGTTCTATATTGGTCTATGATTAGTGAAAATGTTACAATCCCATTTATCTCTTTTCTTTTTTTTTTCATGACGAATTATTTTAAATTTGCAAGCTGTTCAAAAGTGTCTTAGTTGTACCAAAGGGGTCCGTTGGGGGCTATGTCCCGTCTTCCTTGTATCCCCAGGTATGGGAATTATTTCTACATTCGATTTGATATGATCCTGTAAATATTATTTTTTATTTATTCTTCATGAAAATCTGAAATTTCTAATTTGAATTAAACCATTAGTACGTTATGTGGAATTAATGTGAGGTGATATATATATATATATATATATATATATATATATGCATCAATTGCTGCTGTTTCAAATATATCGGTCCCCTCCCTTCCTCTGTCTGTCATTTAAAAAGTATAACCCCCCTCCCCCTTCCTTCCAAAATTCTTGAACCCGCCCCTTGCATTCTGAGGGATACATGGTAAACTCAGGAAGCATGATGGCGGTCACTGTGACGGCGGCCAGGGTATACATGTACTTATATGCGTTGGTGTATACCATGTACTAGCAATAATTACAACAACATGGAACATCCACCTGGGCATGGATGATCTGCTTGGCTCAGGTACAGATTGGCGCCCTCTAAAATTATCTGTTCTTGGACATCTTTTATTGCTTAAGTTACAGACATATCCTCAAATCCTTGATCATATTGAAGGAATCAGGTCTGATAAAAAGTACATAAAATACATTTAAGCTACATATAACACATTTTTCTATAGACATTTACATACCTTGTGCACAAGGTACTGGTTAGCTTCTTGGAAGGAAGACATGTTTTCTCCTGTTCCTCCAAAGTAAAACGTTTATTATTTCTGATACTTTCAGCACTGTCAGTAATTAAGATATAATAAAAACATCTGGGCAATGTCTGAATTTCGATTACTTTAGTCTCCTCCACAGACACGAGGTGGCGCTCCGTCACCTAGCTGTTTTCATTCACGTGACGTGTTTCATTCCAAGGCAGGGACCTTACCGTAAGGTCAAAGGTCGATTGTAGAGAGTGAGCTGTTTTGTGCGCACACTGATCAATGCGCACCCCCCCCCCCCCCCCCCCCCCCACACACAAAACACAGACAAACGGCCCTTGCAGCGGGGTATACCATTCAGTAAACCTCATCTCCCCTACTCCTCCAACACATACACACACGCACACAAACACACACATATTTGTACAACATAAGTAACGTTATTTGAGGAGGTTCAAGGACCCAGATCTCCAAATTTGGTCTCAAAGGTAGCATGTTCCAAATAACGAACTATTCTCGCTTCAAAAACCAAATAAAAGAAGAAAAAAAAGGTTTCCTTAACAATTCTTCTGGGGTTAGTGAACACCCCCTGTACCCTCCTGGATCCTACCGTAGTAATTTCGAAATACAAAGTAAGTTTTAATTTTAATCGGTAAAATCTGCATTAATCATCTTCTTTACCTTAAATGGTTGTGCAATGGTTCCATAATGTCGGGCATATGGGTATATACGTAATATTATCGGTCATTTTGATATCTAAGGCATTTCTGAAAATCTGCAATTAATTGATATTTTAGGAACTTTACAAAAAGGTTACACCTCATTATCAATGAATGTTACTGTTACAGATTGAGATTGCAGCCTGTTCTTATTAAAAAAATTGACTCTGAATTATATGAATTAGAAAATTGTGTGTGTGTGGGGGGGAGGGGGGGGGGGTTATAAAATGCCATCTCCAGCCCCGTCCCCATCCATGCATCAGCGGGACTCGCATCACTCCCACAGGCTTCCTGTACATAATCCAATAGAAAAAACGCCTTATTGTTGGTTTATACTAGTAAATGTATACAACTAAACATGGTAGAGCTCCTGCATATTTACGTGGGCTAATTGTTCCCTATGAAGGTATGTTAGTTCAGCTGATCTAAACCAAATAATAGAGTACTTTTCACAAGATCAACAACATTTCACAACTCGACTTTCCTCTCAATGTGTAACAGCTGGACCTTTATGAGCATTCCTCTCAACATGTACACGGTATTGAACATTCCTCTCACAGCCAGACCCTGTTCAGCATTTCTCGCAATGTAGTGGGGCCCTTATGACCATTCCTTTCAAGATTTACACGGTATTGAACATTCCTCTCAAGGCGAGACTCTATTCTGCTTTTTTCTTAATGTATACAGCAGGGCCCTTATGACCGTTCCTCTCAACTTGTACACGGTATTGAACATTCCTCTCAAGGCGTAACTCTGTTCAGCTTTCCTCTCAACTTGTACACAGCGGGCCCAAATGAGCATTCCTTTCAACTGGATAACGGTATTGAACATTCCTCTCAATACGGGGCCCACTTCAGCTTTCCTCGCAATATTTACACATCGTGACCCTTATGAACATTTCTCTCAACATGTACACGGTCTTGAACATTCCTCTTAAGATCATCTTTCCCCTCAACAGGTACACGACGGGAGGTTAATAACTAATCCTCTTAACATGTACACGGTATTTAACATTCTCTCAAGGCGAGATCCTGTTCAGCTTTTCTCTCAATGTGTACACACAGCAACCCTTAAGACCATTCCTCTCAACTTGTACACCGATTAAACATTACTCTCAAGGCGAGACCGAGTTCAGCTTTCAATATGTACATCGCGGGACGCTTATGAGCATTCCTCCAACTTGTACACGGTGTACTCAACGGGACGTTTATGAGCATTCATTTCAACATGTACACGGTATTGATCATTCCTCCCTGGGCGGGACCATGTTGAGGTTTCCTCTCAATGTATAACAGCTTGGCCTTTATGAGCGTTCCTCTCAACGTGTCTACGGTATTGAACCTTCCTCTAAAGGCGAGGCCCTGTTCAGCTTTACTCTCAGTATGTACATAGCGGGACGCTTATGAGCATTTCTCTCAACTTGAACATAGTATAAAGGTTTTGAGTATTCTTCTCCGCATGTGCATGTACACAGGACCTTTTTTTAGTATTCCTCCAAATGTGTACACGGTGGGACCCTTTTGAGTATCTCACTTAACGTGTACACGGAGTGAACCTATTGAGCATTCCTCTCCATATATGAACATGGCGAATCTTTAAACTTCGAAAAACGTAGAAAAGTGTGCATGGGGTTAATTGGACAGTAAGGAGTAACACGATGACGGTTTTATTCTAGCTGGGCAGAACAATGAGGTCCGGAGGTCGGGAAATATAGCAATCCCGAACAGGAATTTTACTGGACATCATATTTTTATTGGAAATATTGTTTTTAGTATTATATCTGTAAACAGGACAGGGTTTTGTTTTTTTATGTAAAAGAGAACCCAACGAAATGACGTTCAAGATAGGAATTAACTAGATCACTCTATCACTAGATCACTAGATACGCGTGATTCTTGCAAAAACGTCATCTGCATCAGACCCCTTAAAAAAATTACCGACCAAAATGCACCACCGAAAACCTCCAGTAAAACAGCCGGCATACTCCGGTGGTTTCGCATTTATTTCGACCCACGGGTAAGTAGTGTTGCACTCTGCTCATAACTGGTTCCTACGATAAGTTCTGTTTTATGTGTAAAATAAATAGAACTCTGATCTACTTAATGATAAATAACATCCGACAGTTCCCATGACGCAATGACGAATATGCCGTATGGCACGTCCCTTTTAAAGTCTTCAGGTTCGGCTTATTACGCAAAGTCTATATCTTTGCTTCTCAGATTTCAGCACCTTTGGGTGCGCATCTTGCACAAGACTTTTTGGCCAGTATTATTGTAATCTTTATATAGATACCTGGTTTTGCCCTCTATTTTATAAATCTCATTTTGATTTCTCAGATACTCCTCAGATGAACCATTTTTAAAACTTCTATGTGTATCTTAACTGTTACCACATAAATAGAGCTGCCAATCCAATGACGATTTCCCCATTAATTATAGGTAAAATAAAAAGAGAGAGAGGGTTTATTTAGAACGTTTTGGATATTCGCTTTGAAAAACTACCAGTTTATCAATTGGTGAGGTCAAATAAAAGAACGTGTATATGATTATGTATCACAACCCGTTGACAATGCTTGGATTCATTGTTAAGCAGCATGGTACCGCCTCTTGAAATTTTAAAGTTCATTTCAACATACATGTATCAGCAGCAAATAGAATAGAATATTGCGTCTTCAAGCATAAATTTCCTTTTATATTGAAAAGTGTTGAGAACTGACTAAAAACTCTAATAAATTGTAAAAAATGGAGGTAAGCCCCCCCCCCCCCCCCCCCCCCCATTTCGTATGACTTGCTTTCACCAAGGATAATATAGGTGCAAAATATATTCATATTTCATAAAGTCTTTGATTAGAAAAACCATCCGTTCTGTCTGAATTTATTGCAAAACAGCAAAAAACAATGAATCTTAAATGGTCCTGAAAAAGAATAGGCCAATTTCTTCAAATTTACAGGATATTTTACATATTTACATGAATTTACAGCGCTACATGTTTGGTCTTCCTGGCCGTCTGTTTTACATGTCCATCAGCTATGTCTGAAGTCCTGGAAAATACCTAACCGTTCCGTGCGCCGGTCTACACTGTATGCAAGACACGTGTAATTATGAATAAAAGCATGAACTTAATTGTTATCTGACCAAAGTGTCCGGAAAATGGCACACCACCGAAATCGTCCCGAGTGAACACATAGCATTTAAAATTTTGCTTTCTAACACTGAGATAGTTGATTCTATAACTCATTACTGTGACCTGTTTTTCTCTTTTTTTCATCAACGTTGAAAGATAACTTCGTCTACAGGTGGTCTGCTCCCGCCAATATAGTTCTTAATGGGAACATTGTCACTAGCTGTTTGACATTCGTATAGACAACACTTGTGTCATAAAAAGAAATCAGAGAAGGATTTCATAATGCACCTCTGTCTGGGCTTGCTGGCTTTGCTGGCGGCACTGGTCAACTCCCAGACCACCCCGCCATGTATCTGTCTCCAAGAATACACGCCGGCCAACGATTTAAGGAATCCTGTCATTTTTAAACATGCTGGTGACGGGAGTGGACGTTTGTTTATCGGTGAACAGGTCGGTTTGGTGTGGATCTTCGATTCACAGAACAACCGTTTACCAGAACCTTTCCTGAACCTGACTGAAGTTGTCCATACCTCCGAGCGTCCCGCAGACGAGAGAGGGTTTTTACAGATGCAATTTGACCCAAACTTCTCCACGAATAGGAAGTTGTACTTGTACTACAACGTTGAAGACAATGGTGATATGTATACGATTTTGACAGAGATCGAGGCCAGTGCAACTAATCCCAATGTCGTGGACTACAGTACTCAGAGACTGCTTCTTGAATTTTTTCAACCGTTTACGACTCATAACGGCGGTGACGTGAGTTATTATTGTAATCTAGATGTTTGTGTCATTCAATGCCGTCTTTCAAATGCGATGACGTCATTCTAAAGTACATGGGAATCGGCACCTTATAGTGACTTGACACTATGTATGAAAACACATCATTCAAATTATTTTCTTTATTAAATTATAAAGTATGAAGAGTCTAGAAGATGCCATTTTGAATTAATTTTACTCAATTTATGCTCAATTCAATCATCCCTCCACCCGCAAGAAAAAAGTTTGCATATGCCGTAAATATTGCATTTGGTTCATCATGACGCAAGATGAACATTTAAAGCTAAAGGCAAAAGAAAATTAAAAACTGATATATCTGCAAAATACTTTGAAATCCACTTATAATTCAAATCCAGCGGTCAGTGTATAGCATAACTATAAGATCGCCATTTTCTTTCCAAACGACAGAATTGCTATTTGGAGGAAATGGAGGTCATATTTGATACGAAAATTTCATAATACACTACAATCCATGTATTAGTGACCCGCAATGTCAGTTTTAAGTTTATTATTTTTTAAAAATATAATTTGTGAACATTTTATGTCAGTTAGCTTAAATTTAATTTCAACCCAACATTTGGGCAAAAGAAATCAACAATGAAAAACACCTAAGACCCTAAAACATGGCTGCGATTACTGGCTCCTGTACCACAGGGGAAATACATAGAACAAAGCATCAAGATATACTTACAATTACTGGCACAAACAGGTGAACCATTTCCATTGTTGGTTATTCTGCCGCGGTCAATCATTTAATCTCGATTTTCGTTTAAGGTAATTCACACATGAACACATAGCAGAATGGGGACAATGCGTAATAAACATCTGTAAATATAATAAATTTATTACTTTTCAGATTTTCTTATTAACAAATTGAAACTTTATTTAAGAACCTAGGCAATCTTATAGCGGCACCATTTATCCTGCAACATGAAAAGCATGTTTTCCAGCCTAGCGCAAGGCCTGCTGGGAACCATGCTACATAAAAAGGGCATGGCAGAGAACAGTGATGACGTCATAATGAGGCATACATAACTAAAGAGCCGATAGGTGTATTCGATTAATGATTTTTTGTGAAATAAATTCAAGTTCCTCCCACCTTCAAGTCGAATAACTTTGTGCTACACGGGAATATGGCGGCCCCATTTATGGCTTTATAGATGGTAATAAACCTGTAAAACGCTTAGTTTAGAGTACAAAAGCACTAAAGATTGCATTTTATATAGCTGACATATAACAATATTAAAATATTAGCACCGAATGTTCATGTAAAAAGAAACGTTTCGTGTTTCTGTGAGCTTTTGACTACGCTGGCGCGCTCTAGACCTAACGCTAATATTTCATAGCCAGAACGTTTAATGTTTCGAAACGCCGTGTTGTATGGTGAAATTGATTAAATTGCGACGATTTATGTAAATTTCACGTTTTAAAATGATAGGAAAACGTATGCTTGAACGCTGCAGTCTATTGCATTCAATGCTACTGCGAAGTGGCCTATTAGAAGGGCTGATTTGGGTCATGTGATAATTGCACAAAATTTATCACCTCCTATAATTCATGATGCACACTGCTTCACAGAAAAGCTTCCTCATGTCAATCAAATTAGCATCTGGTTCACGGGCTGACCGTGCTTCACGAAAACGCCCAGTCGAGTACTGTAATGATCAGAAGCCGCCGACAGCTTTCCACAGTGTACTCGCTTGTTGCACGTGCTTCTGTGTTACGTCATACAGTGCGCCATATGACATGTTTTGTACTTTCTGTAGCTTATTTAGAAAGATATGTTTGAAGCATTACAAATATGAATTTGCAAAGTCAAATTTTGATATTATTTAATAATGTGCTAGTTGTTTGGTTGAATCATTACAGAGATACTGACGACTTAGGTTGACTCTAACATCTTTATTATGTTGATTTACACATAGAGTTGTATGAGGTTATATTTGTTCATGTGCCAGTTGTTTAGTGTATTCATTACACAGATACATATAAATCTGGTTGATTCTAAAATCATTATTACGCTGTGATTTACATACAGAGGTATATGAGGTTCCATCACAGAGCATTTGAAACTAGCAACTTACGACCAGACGGGCCGTCTGTAGATCCTTGCAAGTTAAACCCCATATAGACGGGCACCACAGAAATGCGATCACTTCATCGAGGTCGCCTTCCTGGTCACTAGTTCGAGGTTACACTGTTCTGATTTTACTGAGTTGTTGGTCATATTTTACATTCAGATCGTGTTTGGAAGAGATAACTTGCTGTATTTGTTTACCGGGGATGGCGGTTCAGGAGGCGATCCTTTTAACTTTGCTCTTGACAAGTAAGTTACTAAAAGTATATACACTTCCATATCTATATCAACTTTATACGCTCAACATATAACCCCCATGTCATTGGTTTGCCTTGTCCTTGTCCTCAGAAATAAATACATAAGGGTAAAGATTTTATTTTATGTGAGTGTCCTGACAGGCACTCGAGGTATTAACAAATGTTATAGGTATCATTATGAGTGTATGCATCTGATTACGGAAGTATAATGCTACGCATGAGACATCGCTATGTTCTACAGGCCCTGAATTTATATCCTTGTTAACCCCCGTTTTGTGAATGTTTTCAGATGTCAGCGCTGGTCATTTGTTCATATTTTTGACAATAAAGCTCCAATACAAATGGAAGCATACACCCCACCGTCTGAGTTAAGTGGTAAAAACTGAGATATGCCGAATTCTTATTTGTTTTGCATTGGGCTAGGACTGAGATGATGATACGAGGAAACAATTAGTCTAATCCTGAGATTGCTTCAATCAATTTTAGCTGAGCTAAAACAGCATCTTCTGAGCTATAGCAATCACCCTTTGCTCGTCGTCCGTCCGCCCGTCTGTTAACAGGGTGAAAATCGTTACCGTATGACGCTGAGGCTTCTAAGTTATAATCCAGAGAGTTCATGGAGAAATCCTTGATTTGATCACAAAGACAGTAGTATAAGCAATACAAGGCAAAACCTGATTTTGAGCACTAAATGTCTGACTCTTCTCAGATTTCAAAGTTGTTGAACAAAAATGTTGCACTGGATCGGTAATAGAAATACTGTACCTTATTTACGTATATATGACTATCAGCATGCATAGTTTTAAAAGAATTGGATTTGTACTCTTCGAGATATTTGGCCATTGACTGTACAATATTTTTACAACCTCGTGTGTTTACGTATATCCTATATTATTGTGTCTGACCTTGTTATTAATGCTAAAACATCCAAGGAAATACTTTCTTCTTTGGTGTTGATTTTAAAATTTAAAGAATGAAACGGCAGTTAATGATAATTATTATACTTTCATTAAAAACACTAACTTTTAAAACGCCTCTCACGTCTACTGCCTTTAAAATTAATCAAATTTATATTAATTGAACAATTAATTACAGAAACTAAAGCGAGGCACTAACCATGGATCGGATGGTGGCGTTAGGTAGTCTGTAGGGGTGGAGGACTCGGGGACAACCAAGGAGTTTATCGTTTTACCTAAGATCCCTTATTTACCGGTACTTTAACAGTCTGGCCACAAAATCGCAATGAGCTGCTGAGAAATATAGTGGCACAGGCACAATTAAGGGACAGAATATTATTCCAATTACAATATAATTTCAAATATGCACCTACATCAAACTCCTAATTTACCGTTGGAGACCCTGCATGTCTGGGCTGCATTCACTTCCGAAGAAAATCCTTGTCTGTAAGACTGGTGGCCATCTCTTTATCCCTTAATACGGTTCTGTTACCTGTTCTGTTGCTACTGGGTTATCCAGGTCTGGGCTATGTATGTTATTTTAGTGAACATGATATTTGTAGGTCAGTGCTGCTCGGAAAAGTGATCCGCATTGACCCCCATACCCGCACGGATAATCTTCCATATGGCATCCCGCCTGATAACCCATATTTAGATGATCCGCTGGCCCGGCGAGAGTTGTACGCCATCGGCCTCAGAAATCCATGGAGAGTCGACTACGATGAAGGATACACCGGAAGTGAATGTACGTAGTTCGTGATCCTTTTGCACCTACAAGGCTGTCTTTCATTTCATTTTCCCATTATAGAATTATTACCTGAAAAGTTACGCCGTACATATATAGACGTAACTGAGCCAGGAACATCTGTATTATAGTACAGTATAATGGCTAATGCTAATTCATTTGTATTTACTATTATTAAAAACTAATTTAGTCGTATCATTTGATAGGTATCAGTGCTGTCCCGTATGGTCAGTTTTTGACAAATAGAGACTATAAGCCATACCATGTGGGGCTGTCTGGGATTTATTCTAAAACGTAGAGTGAAAAAGTTGATCACATTGTGTTGTACAATGCTTTTCGTCATACGAAATAAAATAAGATTGATCAAGGCTTTTGATCAAGGCTACACTGTATCGAACTCTGATCGGCTCCAACAGTCTGATCCGAGGCACATTCTGGGAAAAGAAATGGATCCTTCCCAGCAATCCTGAAACATTGGATTCTTAGGTCAGGATCAGTGATCCTGCATAACGAACATTCAAAGAACTGAATAATCAGCATCAATAACCAGACATTAACTACCTTCATAGCTCTCGATATTTCCAGGCTCAAATACGCGGCATGGTTCACATTCACAGGACATTTAAAGACTTCCATTAATTCACTGCTGTCATTAGCAGTGTCTACTGCGAATAGCCAATAAATTAAAGTTGGTTTGGAAGCCGCAATACTCTACTCTAAAGGTGTGTATTCATTCATTCATTTTTCCGGCAAGGATAATGCGACAACGGCAAAATATCGATCATGTGAAATTTTACTGCAAGGCGTGTACACATGCGCACGGCACGGCAACGAGAATGCAGTACGAATAACCGGCTATTATTCGAATCGGTCTCTGAGCCTTTTTGCCGTTGACGGATATAATCATAAGGCGCCACTCCCATAAAATGACGTCACTACTACCATGCTTGGGCATACCTTGCCATTTGGGTGCCCGGAAAAGGCAAAATATCTGATAAAGGATAAATAAATTAAGGTAGAGAACTTTTGTCTAGACACACGTTATATATAATCTGGTTCACTCTTAATTTTCATAAGGTGTATGAATAAATTCCAATATGTTTCTTTCTGTCTTCGTCTTTGATTACTTAATTGGACTCGGCATAACCCTTTACTTCATCATCTTGTCGGCACGGTAATATAAGTCAAAGGCAATATTTAGATGGATATCATCGCCCTGTAGGTCCATCGTGATGAACAAAACACGAATTCGCCACCGAATATAAAGTATGCCAGATAAATGTGTACACCCAAAACGCATTGTCGTTGTCGTCGCCGATGCCGTTAACGTTGCCGTTACCGCATAACCGTATGAATGTGTATATAGCTTGAGTGGTCCCTCACTCTTAGCTCTGTGTATATTAGTCTAGGCGATTTACAGGAGACACTAATGTTGAAATCAGAGGTTAAGTGAGGGTATACCTGACCGATTGTAACGTGACCACTGCGTTGAGGCGTAATAGAAGGCAAATACTGGATATTTTTATTTGTGTCTAATAAATATTTTGAACACCTGATGTCTCTATCACCGCACGGAGCCTTTTGTACTATTCATTCCATAATCAACTCTTTCTTTGTATAGAATAGGAGATGTTAACAGATACTGAAATCAAACGGCTGATCATATGGGTCATACATACAGTTTTACATATAACCACAATTATTCTTTTGTTATTTAAGAAACTTTAAATATCCATTGCATATTATGGCATCATTCACAGGTATAACACACCTGTTGACCCACATGACAACATTACAACATTTTTTCATCTCCTCATTATCGGTGATTCAATGCATTGTCATTAAACTAATATCCCTTGTTTTACTGTTGACTAGACGGTAACCAGGGTCGCATGTTTATCGCTGACGTCGGCCAAAACGAATGGGAAGAGGTGGACCTTCTTCAGAGACAGGCAAACTTCGAGTGGTCGTGCAGAGAGGGCCCAGCCCTTTTTAATATGGATGTCTGTGAGTTTCCTGATGGCACAGGTAAGACGAAGATTCGCCCATGGCTGCAATTCATGAAGTAAGAATTGCAGGTTTAATTCCTTTCCCAGGGACTGATTCAGAAGACTTAAAATTTACTTCCTGGTGGTCGCTTTATGGGGACGCAACATAGCTCACATGCGGTTATTAGGTCGCCATGGCCCGCCACATGCAAATACAGTGAAAACTTGTCTAACGGACACCTCACTAAGGCGGACAACTGGCTATAACGGACAAGATAGTTAAGTCCCTTCAAAATTCCCTATATGTTATGTATAAGCGGAACCTCTGTAAGGCGGACACCTCACTACTGCGGACAACGGACAGCAGATTTCAATTAACTCAAACCGACATTCTAAGAGTAAATGAACCTGACAAATCCGGACACGATACGCCACCCTCGGTGGACATTGATCACTCGCCTCGACCAACATCAAAGACCACCGGTCCTGTTGCTGTCCCCGGGACTGGAACACAAAGGATTATGCAATCCCCAGTTGTTAC
Organism: Sipunculus nudus; assembly: GCA_026874595.1. Classification (NCBI taxonomy): domain Eukaryota; kingdom Metazoa; phylum Annelida; class Sipuncula; order Golfingiida; family Sipunculidae; genus Sipunculus; species Sipunculus nudus. Next base: position 55,193,714 of record CM049312.1, read on the forward strand.
CTTAATGCGTGTCCGTGCTCATGTCACGGTGTGATTTGCTAAGCAAATATGAAGCGTTAAACATCGTGTCACTTTATTCCACGGTTGATCATTCAAACTTTGCGAAGCTGCATACTTTTCGCTCGACCGCGGGGTCAATAAATTGATTAAACGTCTTCCGATTTCCCATGCGTCCCTGATCTCACCACGCAATATCTAACTGTAAAATTAGCCACTTTGTTATAGCAGGCTGTTTGATATTAATTTATCGGTTTTGCTCAGTATATCTAAAACTGATCTGCTCAGTGTCAAACATCTGCTCGCTCCTTAGCTGTTTGTGCCGTGCCGCCGTGCACAAGCTCCTCGGGGTTCGTTTAATCTCGGGTGCCTTCAACATTAAAGCAAATCAAACAACTAACCATCATCAAAGAAAATTTCATTTAGGCTAAAGCTACATTCACCTTTAAAAACGAATGTTCTCAGGTTGGTAGCCATTACAATCTTCGCATTATCAACGTCGTCATTATCTTTGAGATTATCGCATTTCGACAACTGAACTAGGAGAGTTTTAGGCAATGCCGCCAGGTGGCATCACACGTACTCCTGGGCGGGAGCTTATGCTATCTGAGAATGCCAAGCTTATTCGACTATGTGATTCAGCGAAAAAGAGCGTACGCGAGTATATGAAAATTGTTTTTACGGATGTCTTCATAGACCTTTCTCTTTATATTGTTCACTACTTGAGATAAGTAAAAATAATCACAGTTTGTATATGAATATTGAATGCATGATGTGTGCATGAATATGTTGTACATATACATGAAATCTGATATAATACAATAAACACGTTCTTGCAGCTGTTCGTTGTCTTTATTTATAATCCCTCAGTTATCAACCAAGGTCAACCTGCCTAATAAGGACACCTCACTATTAAGGACAAAATGATTGAGTCCCTTGACTGTCCGCTTTAGACAGGTTTCACTATACCATGTGATCTGGTACCCATTTGTAGTGCATAAGCACTTTTAGCCGAGATTTATGCTTAAGGGTTTTGGCGAAGAAGTGAGAGGCTTACAGCAGCCTGTTTGTTTGGAAAACATTAATTTTAATAAACTTTTAAGAAGAGTACTGTAACAAGGATGATTTGTCCAGGAACAAACTATACAAGTGCAACTAGTGGTGACATCTCGTAGAATCTTTTTTAGAACTAACACGTATTTCTAATAGGAAATATATTTTCCGCCGTGTATTAGCATGCCTGATCGACCCAGTTGAGGGCCTAGGCCTACGCTGGGTGCTGAAAGAAACGATATAAACAACAGGTCAACAGGTGCCTCAAAGACAACATTAATTAATCTATGCAATATTTATTATTGTGCCTTTACTGAATATTGTTAAAGAATTAGGAACCTTTTAGGTGCATGAACACGCTTGAATGTGTGAATACATACTATAAAACTCGCTGTTTAGGCAAAAATAATAATAGGTATGGATCTCAGGCACCGCCCACGGCAATTTAACCCATCCCTCCCCGCCCCCTCCCCTCTACATAAAATATTTTTATTTTGATGATCATCTTTTAAGAAGAAAAAATAATACATTTTGAATCAGTTTTCTCTTGTTATTTAGTGCTAATGCTTTTCCCTGATAATATGACATTTTTTATCGAAACATACAATAAAGGTAAAAAACCGCCCGCCCGCTCGCAATGATTTCTGGAAAAAGTGCCGGAGAACCATACCTTTTTTGGCCTTATAAAACCTAGTGTGAGCAAGCATTTGATAGAAGGCTCCATATTCTCCATATATTAAGTAAGGTTATTTTGCTTGTTAATATGAACAAGGGAAAGCGCTGATATACAATTCAAAAATGACTGAAAAATAATTACCTTGCTGAAAGGGTGTCACCTTTTCCCTAAAAGCACACTTTTCATCAAGCATTTCAATATTTTGATGAGGATATACATTACACTGCCATTATTTTTCATTGGAGTTCATGTTGAACTTCCTATTATACGCATATATATTACGACTCGTGTTATAATATGGACAGCCTCTGTCGACTTTCCATCCATCCGTTAAAGTTTTGTGTCGCCAAGATAAATCGCCAGAGATTTCATAGAGTTTCAAGAATTTGGTGTCGCCATGAAGACGTAACAAAAAATGTTGTATTTCCATGAACTTAGTGTATATATTGACTAGTAGATTATCCCACATGAATTTTATTCTCGGGTTAATCGCATATATTATGTGGTCAGAGGTCACCAGAATGTGGTCTTGCTGCATGTGATAACTGGGATTTTGAGAGGATTCATGGAAATGAGTAAGAATGTTAAACCAATAAAGTAACTAGCCTGGGTTGGATTATCTGCAATGAGGTCAAAGGTTACAGGACATGATGACCGTATTATGCACTCTGGCTGTGCTCTTGTTTCAGTGAGCAATGCTGTCCCTCCAATTCATACCTATCAACACAGCCTTGAGAGAGGCCGCTCAATCACGGGAGGACACATGTACCAGGGGCAAGACTTTCCGAATTTCCGAGGAAAATACTTCTTTTCCGATTTCATGACAGGGTAAGTCAGTGACATAAAACCATTTACAAAGATTTGCAGAGATAAGGATCATGAATCTAAAACATTCGTTAAGTTTAGAGTTATCATGTAGTCCTAATCGGGATATCGATACAAGATATTTGCATTGAACTAAATCGGATTGTGAGTCAAAGATTCTTATTCGAGAAACAGGAATCCCCCTAAGATTTCTTACATCAATGTATGACATACCTGTTTATGAGTAAATAACTATCTTCAGACAGATATTCTGCCCCCAGTAAGCGGCCCTGCAGCACGTTCTTTTGTCCATTACCTGTTTGTCTTAAGACAAATATCCTTGCACGAGTAGGAGGGTATTCGTGGCCTTGTAGCATGTCCTAGTTCAATACCTTATCTATCTTCAGACAGATATTCTGCCCCCAAAAGGAGGACAGTTGGTGGCCCTGCAGCACGTCCTTTTGTCTAATACGGGTCTTTCTTCAGACAGATATTCCGGCCAAGAAGGAGGGCAGCTCGAGGCCCTGCAGTACGTTCTTTTGTCCAATACTTGTCTTTCTTCAGATAGATGTTTTGGCTCAGAGACAAGGCAGTTCGTGGCCCTCCATCACATCTTAGCTTAATTCCTGATCTCTCTGTCTACAGACAGCTATTCTGGCTAGAGCAGAATGGTAGTTCGTGGCCGGCCACTGAGATCTTCACCTGTAATGATGAGAACTACTCGGATCGTAACACTCAGTGTGAAGACCTCGGTCTTGTGGGTGACTACCGTACTCCGGGCAAGTGGAGACACATTTCCCACGGCGAAGATGCAAGAGGCGAGTATCAGGGGCGGATTTAAAAATCTAGGGAAATAGAAAAATACGCATTTAAGCCTGGGATTTCCTGACCAGAGGTTTGCTTTACATAGAATCATTTAAGATGAACTGGTTTAAAAGATATGACAAAAGTCATATGACACCATAAAAAACTCGAACGACCGGTGGGGCTATGATGTCCAGCCCTGTTACTATCAGTATCATTATAAAATATCTGATCTGTTCAAGTACACCTGTATTTTTTTTTCTTTTCTTTGTTGGGTACTCGAGTATACTTTTCTGCCATAAAGAGCAAGAAATGGATAAAACGTAATTATCTTTTGGGAAATAGAAAATCGCCTGATGAGATATCCCTAAAAATATTTTCAAACGTAGTAGGAGAACAAAGCTTGCATTTTGCGACATCGTTCCGCCATTAGCTTGAAATGGGTACTCCAGAGAACAGGGATGACGTCATAATGTGACTGAGTGCAAAAGAGGCACTAATATTCTACGGAACCTGTGATCAAGTGCAAATAAACCCCGTGCGCGCGCTACATCACGCACACGTCTTAATGACTTTCACAATTGACCTATCCACTATAGCCCAAATGCTCCGACCTTTTAAATTATTATTATAATGAGCTCCAAAACGTTCTTACACAGAAGGTCTTTCCTGCCTATGGTAGCGACATAATAATGACGTCACAAAGGTCGATGACGCTAACGTCGTATTGACTGACGTATCATCTCGTATCATCTGACCATTGTTTTTTTATATCGAAGTCATTATGAAGGGTCTTGCAATATTTTGGATGATTTGTCTCATGTAGGATATTTTTATTCACTCTTTAGTCGAAGAGTGACTGGAATGGCTCCTGCAACCTATATCCTAGAACTTTTTATACTCTCTCCTTGGTATATAAAATATCCCGGAAAACATGCAGACATGGGTTTTGGTAGTATTTACAGACTACACGTGTTCTGTTTGACAGAGCTCTGTCAAATTATGCAATTTTTTTTCTTTCAGCTGGTTGACGCTTTTCAATGTTTAAGGTCGCCTGATTGGTTGTTCGTTAGTCCAATGCTTATGATTATTCATTGAATGAATATGCGATTAAGGTCACCTGGAGTTCATGGATAGGTCAATTACGCATTTGCCTTGGTCCAAGATTGTTTGGTCAGTTTACAAAAAAAAATAATCGATAAAAACAGGTGGCGAGTGATAGTTGAACGGACTATTGCAGTAGAAGTACTAGTAGTATGCAAATAAAGAAAGGACAAGATGGTGATGAACTTTTTTCATAGTCAGAAGATCCATATGCTCAAATCCTAAAGTTAACTACTGTTTACTAGCCTACACACCAGTTTTAAAAAAGAGCGACAGTGACTTAGAAGGTAGATAAGTAACATAGTGGGTGCCAAGGCAGCGACTTAGAAGGTAGATAAGTAACAGAGTGGGTGCCGAGACAGTGACTTAGAAGGTAGATAAGTAACAGAGTGGGTGCCGAGACAGTGACTTAGCAGGTAGATAGGTAACGGAGTGGGTGCCAAGACAGTGACTTAGAAGGTAGATAAGTAACAGAGTGGGTGCCAAGACAGTGACTTAGAAGGTAGATAAGTAACAGAGTGGGTGCCAAGACAGTGACTTAGAAGGTAGATAAGTAACAGAGTGGGTGCCAAGACAGTGACTTAGCAGGTAGATAAGTAACAGAGTGGGTGCCAAGACAGTGACTTAGAAGGTAGATAAGTAACAGAGTGGGTGCCAAGACAGTGACTTAGAAGGTAGATAAGTAACAGAGTGGGTGCCAAGACAGTGACTTAGAAGGTAGATAGGTAACGGAGTGGGTGCCAAGACAGTGACTTAGCAGGTAGATAGGTAACGGAGTGGGTGCCAAGACAGTGACTTAGAAGGTAGATAAGTAACAGAGTGGGTGCCAAGACAGTGACTTAGAAGGTAGATAAGTAACAGAGTGGGTGCCAAGACAGTGACTTAGAAGGTAGATAAGTAACGGAGTGGGTGCCGAGACAGTGACTTAGAAGGTAGATAAGTAACAGAGTGGGTGCCGAGACAGTGACTTAGAAGGTAGATAAGTAACAGAGTGGGTGCCAAGACAGTGACTTAGAAGGTAGATAAGTAACAGAGTGGGTGCCAAGACAGTGACTTAGAAGGTAGATAAGTAACAGAGTGGGTGCCAAGACAGTGACTTAGAAGGTAGATAGGTAACGGAGTGGGTGCCGAGACAGTGACTTAGAAGGTAGATAAGTAACAGAGTGGGTGCCGAGACAGTGACTTAGAAGGTAGATAAGTAACATAGTGGGTGCCAAGACAGTGACTTAGAAGGTAGATAAGTAACAGAGTGGGTGCCAAGACAGTGACTTAGAAGGTAGATAGGTAACGGAGTGGGTGCCAAGACAGTGACTTAGAAGGTAGATAAGTAACAGAGTGGGTGCCAAGACAGTGACTTAGAAGGTAGATAAGTAACAGAGTGGGTGCCGAGACAGTGACTTAGAAGGTAGATAAGTAACATAGTGGGTGCCGAGACAGTGACTTAGAAGGTAGATAAGTAACAGAGTGGGTGCCAAGACAGTGACTTAGAAGGTAGATAAGTAACATAGTGGGTGCCGAGACAGTGACTTAGAAGGTAGATAAGTAACAGAGTGGGTGCCAAGACAGTGACTTAGAAGGTAGATAAGTAACATAGTGGGTGCCGAGACAGTGACTTAGAAGGTAGATAAGTAACATAGTGGGTGCCAAGACAGTGACTTAGCATGTAGATAAGTAACAGAGTGGGTGCCAAGACAGTGACTTAGCAGGTAGATAAGTAACAGAGTGGGTGCCAAGACAGTGACTTAGCAGGTAGATAAGTAACAGAGTGGGTGCCAAGACAGTGACTTAGCAGGTAGATAAGTAACAGAGTGGGTGCCAAGACAGTGACTTAGAAGGTAGATAAGTAACAGAGTGGGTGCCAAGACAGTGACTTAGAAGGTAGATAGGTAACGGAGTGGGTGCCAAGACAGTGACTTAGAAGGTAGATAAGTAACATAGTGGGTGCCAAGACAGTGACTTAGAAGGTAGATAAGTAACAGAGTGGGTGCCAAGACAGTGACTTAGAAGGTAGATAGGTAACGGAGTGGGTACCAAGACAGTGACTTAGAAGGTAGATAAGTAACAGAGTGGGTGCCGAGACAGTGACTTAGAAGGTAGATAAGTAACAGAGTGGGTGCCAAGACAGTGACTTAGCAGGTAGATAAGTAACAGAGTTGGTGCCAAGACAGTGACTTAGAAGGTAGATAAGTAACAGAGTGGGTGCCAAGACAGTGACTTAAAAGGTAGATAGGTAACGGAGTGGGTGCCAAGACAGTGACTTAGAAGGTAGATAAGTAACATAGTGGGTGCCAAGACAGTGACTTAGAAGGTAGATAAGTAACATAGTGGGTGCCAAGACAGTGACTTAGCAGGTAGATAAGTAACAGAGTGGGTGCCAAGACAGTGACTTAGCAGGTAGATAAGTAACAGAGTGGGTGCCAAGACAGTGACTTAGCAGGTAGATAAGTAACAGAGTGGGTGCCAAGACAGTGACTTAGAAGGTAGATAAGTAACAGAGTGGGTGCCAAGACAGTGACTTAGAAGGTAGATAGGTAACGGAGTGGGTGCCAAGACAGTGACTTAGAAGGTAGATAAGTAACAGAGTGGGTGCCAAGACAGTGACTTAGAAGGTAGATAAGTAACAGAGTGGGTGCCGAGACAGTGACTTAGAAGGTAGATAAGTAACATAGTGGGTGCCGAGACAGTGACTTAGAAGGTAGATAAGTAACAGAGTGGGTGCCAAGACAGTGACTTAGAAGGTAGATAAGTAACATAGTGGGTGCCGAGACAGTGACTTAGAAGGTAGATAAGTAACAGAGTGGGTGCCAAGACAGTGACTTAGAAGGTAGATAAGTAACATAGTGGGTGCCGAGACAGTGACTTAGAAGGTAGATAAGTAACATAGTGGGTGCCAAGACAGTGACTTAGCATGTAGATAAGTAACAGAGTGGGTGCCAAGACAGTGACTTAGCAGGTAGATAAGTAACAGAGTGGGTGCCAAGACAGTGACTTAGCAGGTAGATAAGTAACAGAGTGGGTGCCAAGACAGTGACTTAGCAGGTAGATAAGTAACAGAGTGGGTGCCAAGACAGTGACTTAGAAGGTAGATAAGTAACAGAGTGGGTGCCAAGACAGTGACTTAGAAGGTAGATAGGTAACGGAGTGGGTGCCAAGACAGTGACTTAGAAGGTAGATAAGTAACATAGTGGGTGCCAAGACAGTGACTTAGAAGGTAGATAAGTAACAGAGTGGGTGCCAAGACAGTGACTTAGAAGGTAGATAGGTAACGGAGTGGGTGCCAAGACAGTGACTTAGAAGGTAGATAAGTAACAGAGTGGGTGCCGAGACAGTGACTTAGAAGGTAGATAAGTAACAGAGTGGGTGCCAAGACAGTGACTTAGCAGGTAGATAAGTAACAGAGTGGGTGCCAAGACAGTGACTTAGAAGGTAGATAAGTAACAGAGTGGGTGCCAAGACAGTGACTTAGAAGGTAGATAGGTAACGGAGTGGGTGCCAAGACAGTGACTTAGAAGGTAGATAAGTAACATAGTGGGTGCCAAGACAGTGACTTAGAAGGTAGATAAGTAACAGAGTGGGTGCCAAGACAGTGACTTAGAAGGTAGATAGGTAACGGAGTGGGTGCCAAGACAGTGACTTAGAAGGTAGATAAGTAACATAGTGGGTGCCAAGACAGTGACTTAGAAGGTAGATAAGTAACAGAGTGGGTGCCAAGACAGTGACTTAGAAGGTAGATAGGTAACGGAGTGGGTGCCAAGACAGTGACTTTGAAGGTAGATAAGTAACAGAGTGGGTGCCGAGACAGTGACTTAGAAGGTAGATAAGTAACAGAGTGGGTGCCAAGACAGTGACTTAGCAGGTAGATAAGTAACAGAGTTGGTGCCAAGACAGTGACTTAGAAGGTAGATAAGTAACAGAGTGGGTGCCAAGACAGTGACTTAGAAGGTAGATAGGTAACGGAGTGGGTGCCAAGACAGTGACTTAGAAGGTAGATAAGTAACATAGTGGGTGCCAAGACAGTGACTTAGAAGGTAAATAAGTAACATAGTGGGTGCCAAGACAGTGACTTAGCAGGTAGATAAGTAACAGAGTGGGTGCCAAGACAGTGACTTAGCAGGTAGATAAGTAACAGAGTGGGTGCCAAGACAGTGACTTAGAAGGTAGATAAGTAACAGAGTGGGTGCCAAGACAGTGACTTAGAAGGTAGATAGGTAACGGAGTGGGTGCCAAGACAGTGACTTAGCAGGTAGATAAGTAACAGAGTGGGTGCCAAGACAGTGACTTAGAAGGTAGATAAGTAACAGAGTGGGTGCCAAGACAGTGACTTAGAAGGTAGATAGGTAACGGAGTGGGTGCCAAGACAGTGACTTAGAAGGTAGATAAGTAACATAGTGGGTGCCAAGACAGTGACTTAGAAGGTAGATAAGTAACAGAGTGGGTGCCAAGACAGTAACTTAGAAGGTAGATAGGTAACGGAGTGGGTGCCAAGACAGTGACTTAGAAGGTAGATAAGTAACATAGTGGGTGCCAAGACAGTGACTTAGAAGGTAGATAAGTAACAGAGTGGGTGCCAAGACAGTGACTTAGAAGGTAGATAGGTAACGGAGTGGGTGCCAAGACAGTGACTTAGAAGGTAGATAAGTAACAGAGTGGGTGCCGAGACAGTGACTTAGAAGGTAGATAAGTAACAGAGTGGGTGCCAAGACAGTGACTTAGCAGGTAGATAAGTAACAGAGTTGGTGCCAAGACAGTGACTTAGAAGGTAGATAAGTAACAGAGTGGGTGCCAAAACAGTGACTTAGAAGGTAGATAGGTAACGGAGTGGGTGCCAAGACAGTGACTTAGAAGGTAGATAAGTAACATAGTGGGTGCCAAGACAGTGACTTAGAAGGTAAATAAGTAACAAAGTGGGTGCCAAGACAGTGACTTAGCAGGTAGATAAGTAACAGAGTGGGTGCCAAGACAGTGACTTAGCAGGTAGATAAGTAACAGAGTGGGTGCCAAGACAGTGACTTAGAAGGTAGATAAGTAACAGAGTGGGTGCCAAGACAGTGACTTAGAAGGTAGATAGGTAACGGAGTGGGTGCCAAGACAGTGACTTAGAAGGTAGATAAGTAACATAGTGGGTGCCAAGACAGTGACTTAGAAGGTAGATAAGTAACAGAGTGGGTGCCAAGACAGTGACTTAGAAGGTAGATAGGTAACGGAGTGGGTGCCAAGACAGTGACTTAGAAGGTAGATAAGTAACAGAGTGGGTGCCGAGACAGTGACTTAGAAGGTAGATAAGTAACAGAGTGGGTGCCAAGACAGTGACTTAGCAGGTAGATAAGTAACAGAGTGGGTGCCAAGACAGTGACTTAGAAGGTAGATAAGTAACAGAGTGGGTGCCAAGACAGTGACTTAGAAGGTAGATAGGTAACGGAGTGGGTGCCAAGACAGTGACTTAGCAGGTAGATAAGTAACAGAGTGGGTGCCAAGACAGTGACTTAGAAGGTAGATAAGTAACAGAGTGGGTGCCAAGACAGTGACTTAGAAGGTAGATAGGTAACGGAGTGGGTGCCAAGACAGTGACTTAGAAGGTAGATAAGTAACATAGTGGGTGCCAAGACAGTGACTTAGAAGGTAGATAAGTAACAGAGTGGGTGCCAAGACAGTGACTTAGAAGGTAGATAGGTAACGGAGTGGGTGCCAAGACAGTGACTTAGAAGGTAGATAAGTAACATAGTGGGTGCCAAGACAGTGACTTAGAAGGTAGATAAGTAACAGAGTGGGTGCCAAGACAGTGACTTAGAAGGTAGATAGGTAACGGAGTGGGTGCCAAGACAGTGACTTAGAAGGTAGATAAGTAACATAGTGGGTGCCAAGACAGTGACTTAGCAGGTAGATAAGTAACAGAGTGGGTGCCAAGACAGTGACTTAGAAGGTAGATAAGTAACAGAGTGGGTGCCAAGACAGTGACTTAGAAGGTAGATAAGTAACATAGTGGGTGCCAAGACAGTGACTTAGAAGGTAGATAAGTAACAGAGTGGGTGCCAAGACAGTGACTTAGAAGGTAGATAGGTAACGGAGTGGGTGCCAAGACAGTGACTTAGAAGGTAGATAAGTAACAGAGTGGGTGCCGAGACAGTGACTTAGAAGGTAGATAAGTAACAGAGTGGGTGCCAAGACAGTGACTTAGCAGGTAGATAAGTAACAGAGTGGGTGCCAAGACAGTGACTTAGAAGGTAGATAAGTAACAGAGTGGGTGCCAAGACAGTGACTTAGAAGGTAGATAGGTAACGCAGTGGGTGCCAAGACAGTGACTTAGAAGGTAGATAAGTAACAAAGTGGGTGCCAAGACAGTGACTTAGAAGGTAGATAAGTAACAGAGTGGGTGCCAAGACAGTGACTTAGAAGGTAGATAGGTAACGGATTGGGTGCCAAGACAGTGACTTAGAAGGTAGATAAGTAACATAGTGGGTGCCAAGACAGTGACTTAGAAGGTAGATAAGTAACAGAGTGGGTGCCAAGACAGTGACTTAGAAGGTAGATAGGTAACGGAGTGGGTGCCAAGACAGTGACTTAGAAGGTAGATAAGTAACATAGTGGGTGCCAAGACAGTGACTTAGAAGGTAGATAAGTAACAGAGTGGGTGCCAAGACAGTGACTTAGAAGGTAAATAGGTAACGGAGTGGGTGCCAAGACAGTGACTTAGAAGGTAGATAAGTAACATAGTGGGTGCCAAGACAGTGACTTAGCAGGTAGATAAGTAACAGAGTGGGTGCCAAGACAGTGACTTAGAAGGTAGATAAGTAACAGAGTGGGTGCCAAGACAGTGACTTAGAAGGTAGATAGGTAACGGAGTGGGTGCCAAGACAGTGACTTAGAAGGTAGATAAGTAACAGAGTGGGTGCCAAGACAGTGACTTAGCAGGTAGATAAGTAACAGAGTGGGTGCCAAGACAGTGACTTAGAAGGTAGATAAGTAACATAGTGGGTGCCAAGACAGTGACTTAGAAGGTAGATAAGTAACAGAGTGGGTGCCAAGACAGTGACTTAGAAGGTAGATAAGTAACAGAGTGGGTGCCAATGCATCGGGTAGAGATCGGGTAGGTGAGGGAGGAAACCAACCTTCTGCCAGAGCTTAGGAATTTTGGGATGGCATGGAATATTTGTTTCAGCTGTCAAATTTAAAACTAAAAAATTGTCACAGTTCAATGTATTTTCACATGGGCCTGCTTTCAACATTATTCCGTGAAGTCCTTTCCACAAATACATCCATGTTCATGTAAATTTCTTTGAACCAGTTATTATCCTCTATTTTAGAGGCCAATATTACCCCCTTCAGTACACTATATAATATAAATACGCCGCTGGTGAATTAAGGAGCCCCAGTGCATTTTGTGGAAAGTGTGTCTTTTCCCACGATCCCTAAACATGCATGTAGCGTAGTCGTACTATAATAGGTACGCTTCAGTCATATAAGAGGAAACGGTTGAGTAAAGTCACTTAGTTCGCAAATGTCTGACAGACGAATTAAAATGGGTATTAATTTCGTAGCCTACGAATTGGAAAGGGGGTTATACAGTGCGTCTGTTAAGATTATATATATATATTTGTTTATTTGTGTAATTATATTTATTAACAGGTGAACAGTACCTTTGCACTACAGATATTGCGAGTCCTATGCATCCTGGTGGACGTGTTTATCGGTTCATTGACCCAACCAATCACACGCCGCAACAAAAGAACGACTGATGACGTTCCCGTGGTCTTCTCGTTTAAATAAAATATTGTAACACATGTCACTAATTTGTTAATATATATTTGTTTAAATTTCACAATCACATTTTTTTATAAAAGAAGAAAATAGTAAAAGTAAGTGAAGAAAAGAGAAAAGTAAAGAGTCAGTAAGGATGACCAGCTTTGCTCCGTAGACTCCCTAGACTGATTAGGGGGCAAATATAAAATAAAGTTGGACTCAGGGGCGTCATCTCTTTACAAGGGGGTTATGGTCAATGTCATGACCCCCCCCCCCCCTGCCCCTCCTTGATATTCAGAGAATAATATTTCTATATTGGAAATAAAATAAATTCATAATTAAAACTGAAGACTTTTGAGGACTTTGACCATTAATGTGATTTTTATTTTTGATTCTCAAGAAGTGGAAAGAATGTGTTAAAAATATAAAAAAAATACAGGTGGTATCACCAGTATTCCAGATTTGATATGACTATAGTCATTTTAAAAATACACTAGATGACACAGCCAAGTTACTGACACGGTTGCTGTCATTTAACCGTCTAAAAGGGAAAAAGTAAAAATGAGAAAAAAAGCAGCTGATGAATCTGTCCATTATAAATAAACTAAGCAAAAGTCATCGCTTTTCATACATTAATTTTCGAGATACTGGAGGTTTTGTACCATTCTTAAATTATTCTTCAGTGCCCAAATAAGCAAAATAGCAGTCAGCTAAGCTAAAACGCGAGATGGTTAGTGCGTATCGTGGCACGGTTAATTCGCGCAAAATCATGCCAGCCTCTTTCACTGGTTCTCTAAGATATTCGGAGAGCCACCTCGTGCCTGTGTAAGACACTAAGGTCAAGCCGGCACTTTTGGGCTTTTTGGGTCAAGTTTAAAGTGTAAAATCGACAGGTCATTTCCAAGACTTTTTCCCTTGCACCAAAGTTATAATATAACGTATTGTACAGATGCATGTCAAGGTAAAAAATAAGTCCCGCTTTAGGCATATATCGTTGTAAGTCTGCGCGGCCATTTTAATAAAAGTATTATAAATCTTCTGTTATCTTGAAAAGAACTTCAATCGCTCGACATAAGACCTGCATGTACTTATATCTGGTTAAGTGAAGGAAAAAGAGAATTCCCTTGGTCCTATTTGGCTGACTTTAGCTAAACATTACGTGTGGAAATCACGTTTTGTTTTCAAAGGGAGCAAAAATAATAAAAACGTGGAAATCCTGATTATTATGAATATAAACATAGTAAAAAGAGTACATAAAGTATTCAGCTGAAAAGTCGTGACTTTTTTTAGCTCAGCTGACTGTAAGTCATCTGAGCTTTAGCAATCACTCTTTGTCCGTCGTCCGTCCGGTCGTCCGGCCGTCCTGTCGTCTGTCCGTTAACAGGGCACAAATCGTAACCGCTGGACCTTGAATCTTCTGACTTGATATCCAGAGAGGTCCATGAAAAATCTCCCTGGAAACCTGAAATTAGGTCTCTGTTACCCATATTCTCCCAGCTATAGGGCTCTGAAGTACCCCCCAGAATAAAGGAAAATTTCATACAAAAGCTCAAGTATCTGAACAACTAATGAATGGATCACCGTGTTTTTTTTGCATTCATATTGATCATGCAGTGTTTTATCAGTTTCTGCAGACTGGTGGCGCCACCTGTGTTTTTTTTAAATTTTGTCACGATTTTTTTTCTCTATTTTTGAAACCTTTAAAGATGCGGTCTTCTGTTAACAGGGCACAAATCGTAACCGCTAGACCTAGAATCTTCTCACTTGACATCCAGGGAGGACTATGAAAAATCTTCTCGGAAACCTGAAATCAGGTCTCTGTTACCCATATTCTTCAAGCCATCGGGCTCTAAAGTACCCCCCGGAATAATGAAAATTTTGATACAAAAGCTCAAGTATTTGAACAACTAATGCATTGATCACCATGATTTTTTTGCTTGGATATTGATCATGGAGTGTTAAATCAGTTTCTGCGGACTGGTGGCGCCACCTGTATTTTTTTCGAATTTTTACAAGTTTTTTTCTGTATTTATGATGCCTTTAAAGATGCGGTCATCTGTTAACAGGGCACACATTGTAACCGCTGGACCTAGAATTTTTCAACTTAATATCCAGAGAGGTCCATGAAAAATTTCTTTGGAAACATGAAATTAGGTCTCTGTTACCCATATTTTTCCGGCTATGGCGCTCTGAAGTATCCCCCAGAATAATGGAAAGTTTGATACAAAAGCTCAAGTATCTGAACAATTAATACATTGAACACCATGATTCTTTGCATGGATATTGATCGTGGAGTGTTTAACTAGTTTCTGCGGACTGGTGGCGCCACCTGCATTTTTTTTTATTTTTATTCAATGTATTTTTTCTCTTTTTTTATTGAGGCATTTAAAGATGTGGTCATCATTTAACAGGGCACAAATCATAACCGCTAGACCTATAATCATTTTAATTTGACATTCAGAGAGGTACATGAAAAATATCCCTGGAAACCTGAAATTAGGGTTCTGTTACCCATATTCTTCCAGCCATGGGGCTCTTAAGTATCCCCCAGAATTATGAAAAATTTGATATAAAAGCTCAAGTATTTGAACAACTAATGCATTGATCACCATGATTTTTTGCAAGGATATTGATCATGGAGTGTTTAATCAGTTTCTGCAGACTGGTGAGGCCACCTGTATTTTTTTAATTTTAACAGTTTTTTTCTGTATTTTTTATACCTTTAAAGATGCGGTCATCTGTTAACAGGGCACATATTGTAACCGCTGGACCTAGAATCTTTCAGCTTAATATCCAGAGATGTCCATTAAAAATTTGTTGGAAACCTATAATTAGGTCTCTGTTACCAATATTTTTCCGGCTATGGCTCTCCGAAGTACAACCAAGAATAATGGAAAATTGGATACAAAAGCTGAAGTATCTGAACAACTAATACATTGATCACCATGATTCTTTGCATGGATATTGATCGTGGAGTGTTTAACTTGTGGCGCTACCTGCATTTATTTTATTTTATACAATTTTTTTCTCTATTTTATTGAGACATTTAAAGATGTGGTCATCTGTTAACAGGGCACAAATCGTAACCTACAATCTTCTTTCATGATATGCAGGGAGGCCCATTAAAAGTCTATTATGAAACCTAAAATTAGTTCTCTCTTGCCCAAAACCTCTTAGCTATGGGGCTTCGAAGAACCCCCCCCCCCCCCCAGAGTTATGGAAAAATTTATACAAAAGCACAAGTATCTGAACAACTAATGCATTGATCACCATTATTCTTTGCATGGATATTGCTCATGGAATATTTCATCAGTCTGCAGACTGCTGGTGCCACCTGTATATTTTTTTTAAAGATTTTTTTTTTCGTTGTTTTTGAGACTTTTAAAGATGAGGTCATCTGTAAACAGGGCATATATTGTAATGACTTGACCTAGAATTCAGTATCTTGACATGCAGGGAGACCCATGAAAAGTCACATAGAATCTTTTAACTTGACATCCTGGAAGATTTATGAAAATTCTCCAAGGAAACCTGAAATTAGGTCTCTCTTATCCATACCATTAGAGCTATGGTGCTCAAAAGTGCCCTCAAAACAATTAAAAGTTTAAAACAAAAGCAGGGCACAAATCATAAACATTGGACCTAGAATCTTCCAATTTGACATCGTGTTCTTATGTGTGTATGTGTGTGTGTTCACAACATAACTCGGGCAATCATGAATGAAATCTCATTGCATTTTCAGCGCATGTCGGGAATGGGCCAATGAAGAGTCGATTAGGTTTTAGTTTAGATCCGGCACATGATCCGGATTCAGAAACGCCATCAAGGAATATTTACAAATGTACGGTCACTTTTACACGAATTAACTTTAAATATAGTTCAAGAAGTGAATGCAAACAAATGGTTGGAGCAGACCGGCTTCTGTGGCACAGGGGTAGAGCGCAGGACTCAAAGCCGGGAGATCGTGGGTTCGAATCGTAGCCGAGGCGGTGAGGTTTTTCACGGTCGGCCCCAACCCAGGATGAGGGCTCTGCAGGCTTAATGCTGTGCTGTGCCCCACAGCGGTGTTTCACACACATACGGGTACGTCTTGGGGAGAGGGGGGTTGTTTCTCGTTGTTGTGACCCAGAAATGGGGATGATTACACACCCAGGATCCGCAGGTGCGGTAGGCACCGGGCCTTGATGACACCAGGATACAAAATAAAAAAAATGATAGGTAGTCCCAAACTAAATGGAAACTCTGCAGATGTACATACTTAGGTTAAGAATTCAGCATTAAAAATGGAGGCGGTTACCTCCACCAAAAAAAAAACAATCGTTTGGAGCATCCCACAATAAAGTTCCCCCCCCCCTATGGCCGAGGCTTACATTCCTTAGAATGAAGATTTGTCGCCGTTGATTTTTAATTACTATACTCAAAAGGCTATGGACGGATTGTGATGGAATTTGGTGGAGCGTTAGGATAACACCAAAGGAACATGTAAAACATTTTCACGTAACCTGGATCACTATATTTTTAAAGATTCCTCGCCATTGCAAAAAAAATAGGGCAATTTGTTTGTACCGGTCGATAGTCACTTGCATTATGCAAAGGTCCATAAATGTATACATAATGTATATTCAAACGAAATGCAAGTTTTCCCTTCGCGCATGCGCAGGTGTGACGTTAATGGAGCCTCCCTTGATCTGGCGGACAGAGCTCACCTAAGTTGCAACCGTTTTATGACTTATAATTTCATAGTGTACCTTAAATGATTTTGATTTTTTATGATGTTTTAACTATTGTTTAGCTTTTGGGAAAATATATGAATACTGAAAGGTTTGTAAGAGGGGTGTAACATACATACCCACGCACTCCCGTTGATCAGGCCCGGTCTATGAAATGTGTGGTACGAGAGCCGCGCCCACTTTTAAAACTTCAAAAACCCCACTATCTTTTTTTATTTTTTTAATCATATACTTTTTTTTAATAAATTCAATTCCCGGTAGAAAGTTAAACATATTTTTCGACAAAAATGAGTGCAATTGGTTTGTTAAAAAATATCTCAGCACTTCAATGGGCACGGTGAATTCAACCACAAGAAAAACCCATGTACAAAGTTCTTGTTCTCAATACAAAAACTGTATTTCTGCCACTGCTTTATAAAGAATAAAAGAACATAATACATAACAAACTGTACATGGGAATACGATTATACCTGGAGAATAATCAGCTTGAACAACCGCTGTGTTACCTACTTCTGACGCAGGAGAGATCTGTCTATTAACGTAGAGACTACATATACAGGCAAAATGAGTAGTCATCGAAGCGAAATTAAGATTACTATCATGCGCGGTGTAATGAATATCAAAGGGAGATAAAGTTATGTTTTGCAAAGTGAATGATTTCGGAAGGAGATAATTCGGGACCCGCATACAGGGGTAATTATCCATAATTTCCAAAAGATTAGGTTGAGGATAATTACAATACAGAAGCTTTGAAATACGCCATTGAAATTTTTTAAATTACCTTCACCGCTCCCATCTGTCGATTGTAGACTTTAATAAGTGTTTAATAAGTGACCGCTCTCTACGTGCATTTGATTCTACATTTAATAAGATATAATCCTGCAGATATTTTATTTTTTCATTTCTTCATCTTGAAAATCTGATATTTCTAATTGATATTAAACCATTATGTGAATTGATGTGAGGTGATGTTTATATATATATATATATAAATATATATATATATATATATATATATATATATATATATATATATATATATATATATAATACATCGGCCCCCTCCCTTTCCTCAATCCTGGCAACACCCCTGTCCGTCATTTAAAAACATTACCCCCCCCCCCCCCAAAAAAAAAGAAAACCTGCTTACTCGCGTGTCCGTCATAACTGAGCTTTGCTCCCTCCCTTTCAAAACTCCTTTACCCGCCCCTTGCTTTCAGAGGGATACAGAGTAAACTTAGGAAGCACGGAGGCGGTCACTGTTACGGCGGCCAGGGAATACTTATATATACGTTGGTATAGCCATGTACTTGCATTAATTACAACAACATGGAACATCCAACCTGGGCATGGATGATCCGCTGAGCTCAGGTACAGATTAGCGCCCTCTAAAATTATCTGTTCTGGACATCTTTTTATTTTTAAGTGCAGACATATCCTCAAATCCTCCATCATATTTACGGGTCCGGTATGATTTAAATCACCTAAAAAAAGCTACAAGTAACACATCTTTTCTTGGACATTTATATACCTTTTACACAAGATACTGGTTAGCATCTTGGCAGGAAGACATGTTTTCTCCTATTTTCCAAGATAAAACTCTCATTAT
Organism: Sipunculus nudus; assembly: GCA_026874595.1. NCBI lineage: Eukaryota > Metazoa > Annelida > Sipuncula > Golfingiida > Sipunculidae > Sipunculus > Sipunculus nudus. Next base: position 55,212,228 of record CM049312.1, read on the forward strand.
TTCTGATACCTTCAGCACTGTCAGTAATTAGGATATAATTAAAGCATCTGGGCTATGTCTGGATTTCGATTACTCTAGTCTCGTCCACAGACACGAGGTGGCGCTCCGGCACCTAGCTGTTTTGTGCGCACACTGAACCATACCGTTAAAACCTTAACCGGCTTCCTTGACTTCACTCGCCTTCATTTCTAGAGAAAAATTATTGTTGATGGTGTATGTACAAAGAGTAGGCTATTGGAATTAAAACTGGTATTAAAAATGGAAAACTGCAAAACTTGTTAAGAACTGAATAAGTACATCTATGAGATGAAAAGACTCCTGATAATTTTCCCTATAACATCACCGCTGCGGTCCGCTGAGGTTGATAAATCCATAGTTGAAAGGTCTCAGCAGGCTAGAAACATAGGGTCCAAAACGCAGCAGTGTAGGTATTCAGTGCAGGGGGCGCAATATGCATATGCAATAAATGTATGTGTGAAGGGGGGTGGGGCGGTGGCAAGGACTCCGAAAACCCCACCAGGGTCATCCTGGAAGAGGGAAGTAAATGAAGACTTCGACCCACCCATGCCCCCCCCCCCCCCCACACACACATACACACCAAAACACAGGAAAACAGCCTTTGCAGCGGCGTGTACCATACATTTAGCCTCTTCACCCGCACTCCTCCCACACATAAACACACGCAGAAAAACACACACATATTTTCACAATAAATATAACGTTATTTGAGGTGGTTCCAGGACCCCATTCCCCAAATATTTGCCTTACCTTTGGGGATTGGTGAACGCCCTCTGTACCCCCCCTGGATCCGAAAGGAGTTTTTTTTTTTAAATACAAAGTAAGTTATGATTTTAATAAGTAAAATCTGCATAAATCATTGTTCCACTATGTCGGGCATATGGGTATATACGTAATATAATTGGTCATTTTGATTGTTAGGCTTTTATAAAAATTTGCAATTAATTGATATTTCAGGACCTATTCTAATTAAAAAAAAAAACCTGTTAAGCTTTCCTCGCAATATGTACACAGCATAACGCTTTTGAGCCTTTTCTTAGCATTCAGCTTTCTTTGCAATATGTACACAGCGGGACGCTTATGAGCATTCTTTTCAACGTGTACAGGGTATTGAACATGCCTCCCAGGGCAAGATCCTGTTCAGCTTTCCTCTCAACGTGTACACAGTAGGGCCTTTACGAGCGTTCCTCTTCACTTGTACACGGTATTAAACATTCCTCTCAAGGAGAGACCCTGTCAAACTTTCCTCTCAACGTATACACAGCGGGACACTTAATAGCATTCCTTTCAACATATACACGGTGTTGAACAGTCCTCTCAAAGCGATATCCTGTTTACCTGTTCTCTCAATGTCTAAACTTATGACCATCCTTCTCAATATGTTCACGGTAATTAACATTCCTCTCCAGGCTAGACCCTTTTGAACTTTTCTCTCTACGTGTACACTGCGGGAGCCTTACGAGCTTTCCTCTTAACTTGTACACGGTATTGAAAATTCATTTCATGGCTAGATCCTCTTAATCTTTTCTGGCAATATGGTCACAGAGTTACGCTTATGAGCATTTCTCTTAGCGTGTATACGGTACTGAATATTCCTCTAAGGCGAAGGTCTGATCATCCTTCCTCTAAATATGTACACGACGGGACGCGTTTGACCATTCCCCTCAACATGTAAACGGTGTTGAACATTTCTCTCAAGGCTTGACCCTGCTCAGCTCTTCTCTCAACGGGTACAAAGTGTGTCCCTTTACAAGGGTTCCTCTCCACTTGTACACGGTTATGAAGATTCCTCTCAAGAGAGACCCTGTTCAGCTTTCCTCACAATATGTACACAGCAGGACGCTTGTGAGCATTCTTTTCAACGGGTACACGGTATTGAAAATTCCTCTCAAGGTTAGACCCTGTTCAGGTTTCCTTTCAACAAGTACACAGCAGAACCCTCGTGAGCATTCCTCCAACTTGATCAAGGTGTACTAAGCAGGACGCTCATGAGCATTCCTCTCAACATGAAGAGGGTATTGAACAACCCTCCCAGGACGAGACCCTTATCAGCTTTCCTCTTATCGTATACACAACGGGGCCTTCATGAGCATTCCTCTCAACTTATACACCGTATTGAACATTCCTCTCAAGGCGGGACCTGTTCAGCTTTCCTCAAAATATGTACACAGGTGGACGTTTATGAGCATTCCTTTCAATATTTACAAGGTATTGAAGATTCCTCTGAAGGCGATATCCTGTTACCTTTTACTCAATATGTACACACAGAGGGACGCTTATGACCATCCCTCTCAACATGAAGTATTGAAAATTCCTCTGAAAGTGAAAGTGAGACTCTGTTCAGGTTTCCTTTCAATATGTACACAGCGGGGCCCTCATGAGCATTCCTCTCAACGAGTCCACGGTAATGATCATTTCTCCCAGGGCGAGACCATGTTTAGGTTTCTTCTCAGTGTGTACACAACAGGATCTTTATAAGCATTCCTCTCAAAATGTGTACGGTATGGAACATTCCTCTATAGGCCAGACCCTATTCAGCTTTACTCTCAGTATGTACATAGTGGGGGGTTTATGAATACTTCTGTCAACTTGTACACAATATAAAGGTTTTGAGTATTCTTTCCTCATGCACATGTACGTAGGACCAATTTTTAGTATTCCTCCAAATGTGTACACGGTGGGACCCTGTTGAGTATCTCACTCAACATGTACACGGTGTGAACCTATTGAGCATTCCTCTCCACATGTACATGGCGGATCTTCTGCTTCAGAAAACGTAGAAAAGTGTGCATGGGGTTAATTGGACAGTAAGGAGTAACAAGATACGGGTTTACTCTAGTTAGGCAGAATAATGAGGTCCTGAGGGGCAGGAAATGTATCAATCACGAAAAGGAATTTTACTGGACCTCATATTTTTATTGGAAATATTATTTTCAGTATTATATTTGTAACCAGGATAACGTATCATACGGCTTTGTGCACGGCTTCCTTTTTTAAGTAAAAGAGAACCCAACGAAATGACGTTCATAATAGGAATAACTATAGATCACGTACACTAGATCACTAGATACGCGTGATTCATGCAAAAACGCGATCTGAATCAGACCCCTTAAAAATAAATACTGATCAAAAGGGACTGGCATATTCCGATGGTTCGGCATTTTTTCGACACACTGGTAAGTACTTTGGCACTTTGCTCATAACTTGTTGCTACGATAAGTTCTGTTTTATCAGTAATATAAATAGAACTCGGATCTCCTCAATGATGAATAACACCCGGCAGTTAACACGCCGCAAGCCACATCCCTTTAAATGTCTTCAGAAATCGGCTAATTGCGGCTAATTTTATGCAAATTTGTAATACTCTACAGAATATTTTTTTTATTATATATTTAATCAATATTTTATATTGATAATTGCTTACTCTTTGCAACATTTAATCAGAGCTACTATGTCGTTATCGCATTATATGGTATTACATTGCCTTTCTATATGAAGGAATTGGGCTTGGTTGTCTCTAGCTAAACTTATGTGTAATATTGAAAGGTTAAATATGATTTCACGGCATATATACAATAGATGCAGCTGATCATTATCTTTATTGTATTATTTTACTTCAAAATAGTTATGTTATATTTGATTAATTTTCCTAATGATTGTACTCTCTTTTTTTAAAAAGGAGGAAATAACGAATCAATCAATCAAATATCCCTTCAAAAGTCTTCAGGATTCGGCTAATTACGCAAAATCTATACCTTTGGTTTCTGGATTCCCAGCAACTTAGTGTGCTCATCTTGCGTAAGACTTTTTTGGCCATTATTATTGCAACCATTATACATACATGGTTCTGATCCCTATTTCAGAAATCTCGTTTTGATATCTCAAATACTACTTCACAAATGAACCAGTTTTAAAACTTGTACGGGTGTCTTAACTGGTACCACATATACAGAGCTTCCAAGCCATTGGCGATATTCTCCATTGATCATAGGTAATATAAAACGAGAAAGCTTGGATTCATTGTAAAACACCATGGTTCAGGCAGCCTGTGACAGTACATATATACCGCCTTTTGAAATTTTAAAGTTCATTTCAACATTTCAACTGCAATGTAATTCTTATAGAATATCACGTCTTCAGGCATAAATTTCCTTTTATATTGAATAATGCTGACAACTGACTAAACACCCAAATATATTGTCAAAAATGAGGGTAAACCCCCCCCCCCCCCCCCCCCGTTACTTATGACTTGCTTTCACCAAGGCGGTATATGTGCAAAGTGTATTGAGAATTCATGGATACTTTGATCAGAAAAAAAACATCCATTCTGTCTGAATTCATTGCAAAACAGCAAAACCCGGGGCCAAAGAACAAATGCATCTGAAATGGTCTTGAAAAAATTAGGCCAATGTCTTCAAATTTACATGATGACAGCGATATATGTTAGGCCTCCTGGGGGTCTGCTTTACATGTCCATCAGCTATGTCTGATATCGTGGAGGATACCTACCCGTTCCGTGCACCAGTGTATGCAATATGCACGACACGTGTAATAATGGATAAAAAACATGAACTGAATTGTTATCTGACCAAAGTGTCCGGAAAATGGCAACCACCGAAATCGCCCCGTGTGAACACCTTGCATTAAACACGCTTTTTTAACGTTGAGAAAATTGGTTTAATATACCTATTACCGTGACCTATTGTTCTCTTTTTTACATACGTGGGAAGATAACTTCGTCTACAGGTGGTCTGCTCCCGCCTATATAGTTCTCCTTTAATGGGAACATGGTCATTAGCTGTTTGACGTTCGTACAGACAACACTTGTGTCACAAATAGAAATCATAGTCGGATTTCATAATGCACCTCTGTCTGGGCTTGCTGGCTTTGCTGGCGACACTGGTCAACTCCCAGACCACCCCGCCATGCATCTGTCTCCAAGAATACACGCCGGCCAACGATTTAAGGAATCCTGTCATTTTTAAACATGCTGGTGACGGGAGTGGACGTTTGTTTATCGGTGAACAGATCGGTTTGGTGTGGATCTTCGATTCACAGAACAACCGTTTACCAGAACCTTTCCTGAACCTGACCGAAGTTGTTCAAACCTCCGAGCGTCCTGGAGACGAGAGAGGGTTTTTACAGATTCATTTTGATCCAAATTTCTCCACCAATAGAAAGTTGTACTTGTACTACAACGTCGAAGAAAATGGTGATATGTATACGATTTTAACAGAGATCGAGGCCAGTGCAACTAACCCCAATGTCGTTGACTACAGCACTCAGAGACTGCTCCTTGAATTTTTTCAACCGTTTTCAAATCATAACGGCGGTGACGTGAGTTCTTATTGAAATTTAGATATTTTTGTCATTCAATGACGTCATTCAAATGCGATGACGTCATTCTAAAGTACAAGTATCATGGGAATCGGCACCATATGGTGACTATACATAATGCATGCAAACACATCATCCAAATGATTTTTTTTATTAAATTATAAGGTATGAAGGGATGAGAACAAGCCATTTTGATTTAATTTTACAAAATATATGCTCATTCAACTCATCCCTCCACCCATAAAAAAGTTTGCATATGCCGTAAATGCTGCATTGGCTTCATCCCGGCGCAAGGTGAACATCTAAAGTGTTTGCTAGCTGCAAGTGGTATTGTTTTGTTATACAAGCTTTATCGGTAATTTAAAAAGTATTATATACAAATAATGTTTAACGCTATTGTTTAAGAATGTTTGGTCATCTATTCCTTTATTCAAACACTTAGAAAATTTAAAATAGATGTAGCTGCAAAATACTTTTAAATTCACTTATAATTCAACTCCAGCGGTATAGTTTAACTATGACCGCCATTTTTTTTTCAAACGACAGAACTGGTAATTGGAGAAAATGGAGGTCATAATGGACACGAAAATTTCATAATACCCTAGAATCCATTTAGTAGTGACCCCGATGTCAGTTTTAAGGTAATTATTATTATTCAAATTAAATTTGTGACTTTTTTGACCAATAAGCTCAAATTTGTCGAGACTAAGAGAATGCTAGCCAAATTATTTTCAGCCCGACACGTGGGCAAAACAAATCAATAATGAAACAAAACACCTAAGACTAAAACAAGGTTGAGATTATTGGCTCCTGTACCACAGGGGACATTCAAAGGACAAACCATCATGGTCAACTTGCAATCACTGGCACAAACAGGTTAAACATTTCAATAGTGTTATTCTGCCGCTGTCAATCCTTTAAGGAAATTTACACATGAACACTGGAGATCGAGAGAATAGGGACAATGCGTAATAACAGCGGCAAAAAAACAAAGAAATTTACCTTTCAGATTTTCATGTTAACATATTGGAACGTAATTTAAGAACCTAGGCAATCTTTTAGGGGCACCATTCCTACTGCAGCATGGAAAGTAGCATGGGAACCATGCTACATAAAAAAGCATGGCAGGGAACATTGATGATCCATAACTAAAGAGCCAATAGGTGTATTCGATAAGCATTTTTTTTGTTAAGTAAATCAAAGCTCACTCCAAATGAGCTTCACGGAGAAGAAGTACTATCAATCGAATAACTTTGTGCTACATGCATGGGAATATGGCGGTCCCATGTATGGGTTTATAGACTTCCAGCCCTCGTAAATGAAATAGTATGAAGTAATTATTGGTTTTAAACCTGTACAATCGCTTAGTTTAGAGTACAAAAGAACTAAAGATCGCATTTTATATAGCGACCTATAACAAAATTAAAAATATTAGCGCCGAATGTTCATGTAAAAAGAAACGTTTCGTGTTTCTGTGAGCTTTTGATTACGCTGGCGCGCTCTAGACCTAACGGTAATCATTCATGGCAAAACCGTTTAATGTTTCGAAATGCCGTGTTGTATGTTGAAACTGATTAAATTTTGCGAAGGATTATGTAAATTTCACGTTATAAAATGTAAGGAAAACGCTTGAACGCTGCAGTCTATTGCATTCAATACTACTGCGAAGTGGCCTATTGGGAGGCCTGCTTTGGGTCATGTGGTTATTTCACACAACTTTTCACATCACTGCTTCACAGAAAAGCTTCCTCATGTCAATCGAATGAATACAGCATGTGTTTAACGGGCTGACCGTGCTTCACGGAAACGCCAAGTCGAATACTGCGATGATCAGAAGCCGCCGACAGCTTTCAACAGTATACTTGTTTGTTGCACGTGCTTCTGTGTTACGTCATACAGTGCGCCATATAACATGTTTTGTACTGTCTGTATAGCTTATTTAGAAAGATCTGTTTGAAGCATTACAAATATGAATTTGAATAGTCAAGTTTTGATTTAACTAGTGCATGTGCCAGTTGTTTAGTGTATTCATTACATAGATACATACGAATCTGGTTGATTCTAAAATCCTTATTACGCTGTGATTTACACACAGACGTATATGAGGTTCCATACTCAAATGATAATCACAAATAACTCCTAAGCTGCGTACAGTATCCACTGGTTTGATATTAATTCAATCAATGTCAGTACAGTTAATGGAAATTTCACAATGATCCGGTCTATGTATTAAAACAAATTCAGTTTTAACTGCATAAGCTTGAGAAAGTTCTTCTGCATCCATATATGCTGGATACATCTCTCTATTGGTTTGAGCTCATCTGACATATCAGCAATTTTTAAATAAAGAAGATTACATTCTACCACTGCTCCCATGATTATCTGTTGCAGTAGATCGTAAAGAGGAAGGCCGTTGATTTTGGCGCCGTGCCACGTATGCCCGTCTGGGCAATAACTTGGCTTAATCACGCCCCTGATTACATGATTTATGCATGAGCAAAGGGGATTTTTGGTGGTTCAATCATAGATAATTGAGTGTGTTTGATTTTCTTAATGGTCATCCTAAAATATTGCTGCTCAATTCAAACTTGTGTCTTGGCCTGACAAATACAACGTTTTGAGCTTATATGGCAACATATGTAGGTACGCCCTCGCACGAAATTGGAAGAACCTCTACATTTGTTGAATATATTTAGTGGGGCGCGCCTGTTGTGCCCTCTCTAAACACGCCCCTGTGAGAACATATTTTTTTAAGATAAAGTGGCAAGTATCGTTTTCTATCAGAAAAAAAATCCATATAAGGGAACTGTATGAATAATGTCACGTTATCAGTCATTTTGGTGTTTTAGTCATTTCTGAAAGACGCTAATTCTTTGATATTTGAAAAAAATTTGCAACAATAAGACAATTTTTTGTAACTCTCATCTTATCCTTTTTCCAGATTGAAATTAGATTTTTTATGACAAGGTGGCATTCTATTTATTGCCAAGCAGAGGTAGACGAAAATCAGATTAAGCAGTTTATTATAATGAAATAGCCGACTTATGGTAATATAGATTACCCCAAAAATTTAATAGATTCTTATTTGGGTGTTTTCTTAACCCGCCACAAAATTTGTTTCTGTTCAGGTCTTTTTGCGTAAACTTGCTGGCCGTCACAGAGCATTTGAAACTAGCAACCTACGACAAGACGGGCCGTCTGTAGATCCGTGCTAGTTAAACCCCATATAGACGACCACCTCAGAAATACGATCACTTCATCGAGGTCGCCTTCCTGGTCACTATTTCGAGGTTACACTGTTGTGATTTTACTGAGTTGTTGACCATATTTTACATTCAGATCGTGTTTGGAAGAGATAACTTGCTGTATTTGTTTACCGGGGATGGCGGTTCAGGAGGAGATCCTTTTAACCTTGCTCTTGACAAGTAAGTTACTAAAAGACTCGACATATAACGCCCATGTCCGGGGTTTGCCTTTCCTTGTCTTTAGAAATAAATACATCGTGGTAAAGATTTTATTTCATGTGAGAATCCTATTAGGCACTCGATGTATTAACAAATGTTATAGGTGTCATTATGACCGCATGAATCTGATTACGGCCATACAATGTTCTACGCATGTGACATTCGTTTGTACTACAGACCCTCAATTAATCTCTTGTTTACCCCAGTTTTGTGAATGTTTTCACAGCACAGCGCTGGTCACTTGTTTATATTTTCGACAATAGAGAGCTCCGATACAAATGCAAGCATACACCCCGCCGTCTGAGTTAAGTGGTAAAAACTGAGATATGCCGAATTCTTATTTATTTTGCATTTGGCTGGGACTGAGATGATGATACGAGATAACAATTTTTCAAACCCTAAGATTGTTTAAATCAATTTTAAGCTATATCAATTCAGAGCTATAGCAATCACCCTTCGCTCGTCGTCCGTCCGCCCGTCTGTTAACAGGGTGCAAGTCGTAACCGTATGACGCTGAGGCTTCTAAGTTATCATCCAGAGAGTTCATGTAGAATTCCTTGGTTTGATCATAAAGACGTATATTCTGCAATATAAGGCAAAGCCTGATTTTGAGCACTAAGAGTCTGACTTCACTCCGAGTTCAAAGTTGTTGAACAGAAATGTTGCACTGGATCGGTAATAGAATTGTTTTACCTCATTTACGTATATATGACTATCAGCATGCATAGTTTGAAAAGAATTGGATTTGTACTCTTCGAGTTATTTGGCAATTGACTATACAATATTTTATAATCCCATGTGTTTACGTATATCATATATTATTGAGTCTTAGCCTGTTCTGAATGCTAAAACATCCACGGAAATACTTTCTTCTTTGGATGTAGATTTAAAGTTTAACGAATGAAACGGCAGTTGATAATAGTCATTATACTTTCATAAAATACACTAACATATACAGACGCCTCTCACGTCTGCTACCTTTGAAATTAATTAAATTTACATTTATTGAACAATTAGTTACAGAAACTAAATCTAGGCACTATCCATTGATCCGGTGGTGGCGTTGGGTAGTCTGTAGGGGTGGAGGACCCATAGAAAACCAAGAAGTTTATTGTTTCACCTAAGATCCCTTATTTATCGGGATTTTATCTTTAATAATTTATGTTTATGGCCTGGCCACAAAATCGCAATGAGCTGCTCCGAAACATAGTGGCACAGGCACAAAAGCTGATGTTCTTTTCCATTTAGATCAATTACAATTAAAGTGACAGAATCATGTTCCAATTACAATATAATTTTAAAATATGCACCTACACCAAAAATCTTAATTTACATTTGGAGACCCTTCTTGTCTGGGCTGCATTCACTTCCGTAGAAAATACTTTTCCGTAAGACTAGTCGCCATCTCTTTCTCCTTTAATCCGGTTCTGTTACCTGTTCTGTTGCCACTGGGTTATGTCATTTGTAGGTCAGTGCTGCTTGGAAAAGTGATCCGCATTGACCCTCATACACGCTCGGGAAATCTCCCTTATGGCATCCCGCCTGATAACCCATATTTAGATGATCCGATGGCCCGGCCAGAGTTGTACGCCATCGGCCTCAGAAATCCATGGAGAGTCGACTACGATGAAGGTTACACCGGAAGTGAATGTAAGTAGTTTGTGATTCTTTTACACCTACCAGGCTATTTTAATTACATTTTCCCACAATAGAATTATTAACTGAACAGTTATGCCGTGCATCTATAGACGTAACTGAGCCAGGAACATCTGTACTATAGTTAAGTATAATGGATAATGATAATTCATTTGTATTTACTATAATTTAAAATTAATTTAGTCTTATCATTTGATAGGTATTTGTGCCTGTCCCGTGTGGTCGACTTTTGACAAACAGAGACCATACCATGTATGGCCGTCTGGAAAAGTTGATCACATTATGTAGTACAAACCTTTATCATATGAGATAAAATGAGATTGATCGGATAAAAGCTACACTGTATTGATCCCTGATCAGCTCCAACAGACTAATCCGAGCACATTCCGGGAAAAGAAATGGATCCATAACAGCAATCCTGAAACATCGGATTCTTAAGTCTGGATCAGTGATCCTGCATGGTGAACATTCTGCTGTTGCCGGTCATAATCGTAATATAAGGCGCTACTCCCATAAAATGACGTCAATACTATCATGCTCGGGCATACTTTGCCGTTTGGGTGCCCCAAAAAGGCAAAATATCTGATAAAGGATAAATTAAGTAAGGTAGAGAACTTATGTCTAGACACACGTTATATATAATCTTAATCACTCTTAATTTTCATGAGGTGTATGAATAAATTCCAAAATGTTTTTCTGTCTCCGTCTTTGATTACTTAATTGGACCCAGTTTAACCCTTTACTTCTTCATCTTGTCGCAGGCAATATTTAGATGGATATCATCGCCCTGTATGTCCATCGTAAAGAACAAAACAAGATTTTGCCTCAGATTATAAAGTATGCTGGATTAATGTGTACACCCAAAACGCATTGTCGTTGTCGTCGCCGACGCCGTTAACGTTGCCGTTACTGGATAATCGTATGAATGTGTGCATAGCTTGAGTGGTCGCACACTTATAGCTCTGTGTCTGATTGTCTTGGCGATTTGCAGGAGACCCTATATTGTTGAAGGCAGAGGTTAAGTGAAGGGCATACCGGACCGAATGTAACGTGACCACTGCGTTAGGGCGTGATACATGGCAAATAATGGGTATTTTTATTCATGTCCCACATAAGTCCCATAAATATTTTGAACACCTAATGTCTCTATCACCGCACGGAACCATTCATTCCAAAATTAATTGTTTATTTGTCTAGAATAGGAGTTGTTAACAGATATTGAATTCAAACGCCTGTTGATATGGGCCATAGATAAAGTTTAACATAACCACGATTATTCTTTTGTTATTTAAAATTCTTTAAACATCTATTGCATATTATGGCATCATTCACAGGTACAACACACCTGTTGACCCACATTCCACGATTTTATCATCTCCTAATTGTCAGTGATTCAATGCATGGTCATTAAAACTAATATCCCTTGTTTCACTGTTGACTAGACGGTAACCAGGGCCGCATGTTTATCGCTGACGTCGGCCAGAACGAATGGGAAGAGGTGGACCTTCTTCAGAGACAGGCAAACTTCGAGTGGGCATGCAGAGAGGGCCCCGACCTTTTTAATATGGATGTCTGTGAGTTTCCTGATGGCACAGGTAAGACGAAGATTCGCTCATGGCAACGATTCATGATGTAAGGTTGCAGGTTTAATATCTTTCCCGAGAACTGAATCAGAAGAGTTAAAATTCACTTCCCGGTGTTCGCTAAAAGGGGACGCAAAATAGCTCACATGCGGTAATTAGGTCGCCAGGGTCCGCCAAACGCAGATACCATGTAATCGGGTACCTATTTGTAGTGCTAGGTAGACTTAAGCACTTGTAGCCGAGACTTTTGTTTGAGGGTTTTGGCGAAGAAGTGAAAAGCTTACAGCAGCCTATTAATTTGCAAAACATCAATTTCAATAAATATTTTAAGAAGAGTACTGTAACAAGGATAATTCGTTCAGGGACAAACAATACTAAGTGCAACTAGTGTTGACATCTCGTAGTGAATTTTTTAGTAGTAACACGTATTTCAAATAGGAAATAAATACAATAAAAATTTATATTTTCCGCCGTGGATTTGTATGCGTGTTCGACCCTGGAGGCGTGGGCCTATGCTGAGTGCTTTTGCGTTGAAATCGACAGGATGTAACAATTGGCCTGCAAACCCGGGAGCGTCGTGTATTTGATTTTAAGAATTACAACAAAGACGACAGGTCTTATTGATATTTTGATTTATATGCAATTTTTCTTTATGGCGCCTTTACTGAATATTTTAAAAAAATTACGAATCTTTCAGGTGCATGAACACGTTCGAATGTATGAATACATAATATCAAACGAGTGTGTTTAGGCCAAAAAAAAAAATAAAAGGTATGGTTCTCAAGCTCTGCCCGCATCAATTTAACCCACTCATCAGAAATATATATTTTGATTTTCCTTTTTCAAGAAGCTTAAATAATATAATTTTGATAATTTTTCCTTTGTTATGTAGTGCTTTTACCTGTTCAGAAAAAAAGTTGTTATTATCATGCTTTTCCCTGATCATATAATATTTTTTCATCGAAACATACAAATAAAGGTAAAAAAACACCCGCTTGTCCGCACTTATTTATTAAAAAAGTGTCTAAGAACCAAACCTTTTTTTGGGCATATAAAATCTTGTGTGAGCACGAATTTGATAGAAGGCTGCATATTCTCCATATATTAAGTCAGGAAATTTTGCTTTATTTAACAAGGGATGGCGCTGATATACAATTAAGAAACGACTATAAATTAATTACCTTGCTTTAAGGGTGTCACCTTTCCCAAAGAAAGACTCTTTTCATCAAGCATTTCAATATTTTGATGAGGATATACATCACACTGCCATTATTTTTCTGTGGAGTTCATGTTGACCTCCCCTATTATATGCAAATGTATAACGGCTCGTGTTATGGTATGGACAGGGTCACCATGACAACTCGCCATAGATTTTCATAAATTTGGTGTCGCCATGATGACGTAACAATATATGTTGGATTTTCATAAAACTAAGTGTATATATTGACCAGTAGAATATCTCACGTGAATTAAATTATCGGGTTTATCGCATATATTATGAGGTCAGAGGTCACCAGAACGTGGTTTTACTGCATGGGATAACTGGGAATTTGATAGGATTCGTGGAATTCAGGATTTTAAACCAATAAAGTAACTCACCTTGATCGGATTCTCAGCAAATCATTAACAAATTTAATGAGGTCAAAGGCCACAGGACACACGATGAGCGTATAATGCATTCTAGCGGTGCTCTTGTTTCAGTAAGCAATGCTGTCCCTCCAATTCATGCCTATCAACACAGCCTTGAGAGAGGCCGCTCAATCACGGGAGGACACATGTACCAGGGGCAAGACTTCCCGAATTTCCGAGGAAAATACTTCTTTTCCGATTACATGACAGGGTAAGTCAGTGACATAAAACCATTTACAAAGATTTGCAGAGATAAGGATCATGAATCTAAAACATTTGTTATGTTTAGAGTTATCAAGTTTAGAGATATCCCTGTTCGGGATATCGATAAAAATAATTTGTATAGCACTAAATCGGATTGTGAGTCAAAGAATCGTATTGAAGAAACCGGAATCACCCAATGTGTGACATACCTGTTTTTGACTAAATAACTAACATGAGTAACTTTTCATTTAACGAGATATCCTTCTCGATTTTCTTGTTTGATATTATTTCTATATGAAGGCATTCTGTGGCCCTGACCCATGGCAATACATTATCTATCTTCAGACAGATATTTTTGCCCCAATAGGAAGACAGTTCGTGGCCCTTTTTTATGACGCCCTAGTCCAATACCTTATCTATCTTCAGACAGATATTTGGTCCGAGTAAGAAGGCAGCACGTGGTCCTGCAGCACTTAATGTCCAAAAACCTTATTTATCTATAAACAGATATTCTGGTCCCAGTAATAAGGCAGTTCGTGGTACTGTATCACGTCATGATCCATTACGTACTTTATCTATTATCAGACAGATATTCTGGTCCAGGTTAGAAGACAGTTCGTAGCAATGTATCACGTCCTAGTCTAGTACTTTTTCTTAATAATTCTTTAATCCATTATATATACATCACAACAATAACAACGATGTACATTTAACAAGAGACAATATACACACATTCAATTGATAGAAAAAAATCAAACCCACACTAACATTAGGGATTACATCCAGATATTTCTATCTACACATTGATTGTCTACTATTGAATATCCATCTTTGAAACGTTTTCCAGTATTAAACATGATTATAAAACATACACTAATATCACACACATTAAGGGAAAATTTCTGTAATTTACTTCTAAAATATGTTTCTTCACCAGTTTCAACAATACAGAATACATGACATTTACTTGCATACTTATCCACCTTATGTTTATAGAAATTGGAGATTATTTAAAAATTAGAAAAAAAGATCTAATTTTGATAAAGATATCTGAGGCAATAACTGACTCCACTTTTTTTAATGGATACAAATTTTACCTTTCCTTTCAGCTATAATATATTCTACTTTCTGAAGAGATACTACTAAAGCTTTAATTTTGGAGAACAGATGTGTGTCACTTTTAAATTCCTTTCCTTTATATATGGTGAGTTTATACAATGTAATAACGGTGTTTACAATAATATTAATATCAGTAAGAGGCAATGATGGCATTTGATGTTTGTCAGGTTCAGTTACTCTTTGAATGTTCGTTTGAGTTGAAATCTGCAGCCCTTTGCCCGCAGTAGTGAAGGTTCCGCTTATACATAACATGTAGGGAATTTTGAAGGGACTTAACTATCCTGTCCGTTATAGCCAGTTGTTCGCCTAAGTGAGCTGTCCGTTAGACCAGTTTTCACTGTTATTTCTGGCATATTTATTCCAACTTGTTCCATCATTCTCATATTTCAAAATATAGATTATTTGTGACTATGCATTTTCAAAATAAGTGAAATAATGATTCTTTATATAAGAAACAATAATCACCTCCATCACTTTCTATTTATTTCCATTTATATAGCTGAGTATTGACTTGTAAATAATTATTTAAAATTTTATACTGGAATTCCCTGGAGTATGGGTAAAGTAATATATGATATAAAGATGAGAAGCGTTGTTTTTTTTCCTGGATTGATACATTAAAGTATTCATCCCATTTAATTCTTCTCATACTGCTAATGTCTCCTATACATTTCTGAAAGTTGTGCAATATCATATGATACATTCCTGATAAAGACAATATAATTATATAAAATACCATAAATAGATTGCTAGTAATCAAGTATATGTTACACAACTTTCTTGGTGTACAACTGATGACTGACTGCAGCTGAAATGTTTGTGGAGATGTTAAAGTAACATCTAAATTATTCCTATTTCTAAAAGTTCTTCTGTATTCAAAAGGTCTCCTAAGGTTACATATTAAAGGTTTTTTTATAGAACACAGACTGATTTCCAATTTTAAACAACATATTATTCCATAACGGCTGAGATATTACTTCAGTTGTGCACCTGGGAGTAGAGTTGAACACATCAAACCATGACTTTAAACATTTTTATAGAAAGGTGGTACACAAGTTTAACTTTGGGATCTTATTAACATCAAAGTTCATTCTGATGAAGTTCACACCCCAAATTATTACCATTTTTATTGATTCTCCTGTGCAAGAATTAGTCTTTTTATCCACAGAACTTGCTGAGCTTTTATCATTAATTTTACATCTGGTAGATTCAAACCACCTTTACTGTATTAGCTAACTGCGCTGTTGTACTTCACTATTGCCTTTTTTTACCATTCCATATAAATATATTATCTGCACATTGTATATATTCAATAAAGCCTTTTGGTGGTTAACACATGTTGTTTGTTACATATAAAATATTTGATATAATAAGAGAACGATCCACTTCATTTTTACCGTAAACTGTCAATGGTCGCTGTTGCCATATATTAAGTTCATAAATTTTTTTTAATTAATTTTGATAAACAAAAATCCATAACCATATCAGAATCATAGGAAAAATATATACCTAATATTCTTATAACATTTGCATATAAATTGACCCATTTACAATTCACTGACTTGTCCTAGTAATATTTTACCTGCCCAGCCATGCCGCCTCTGGTTGCACATCATTTACTTCAAGAGAGGTAAATTGTGAAAATTTATTTAAAACTTCTACTCACTCTTTTAAAGTATTCAAATCCTACTCCAATACGTTGTCTATCTTCAGAGAGATATTCTGGTCCAAGTTAGAAGACAGTTCGTAGCACTGTATGACGTCCTTTTCCAACACCTTATCTTTCTTCAGACAGATATTCTGGCCCCAGTTACAGGATAGTTCGGAGCATTGTATCACTTCCCAATCCAATACCTTATTTATCTTCAGACAGATGTTCTGGCCCGAGTAAGGAGGCAGTTCGTGGCCCTGTATCACGTCCTTGTCCAATATCATATCTTTCTTCAGACAGATATTCTGCCCCCCAGTTAGAAGACCGTTCTTAGCAATGTATCACGTACTTTTGTCCAGATATACTGGCCCCAGTTGGAGGGGAGTTAGTGGAGTTGTAGCACATCCTAGTCCAGTACCTTACCTATTTTCAGGCAGATATTCTGGCTCAAGTAGGAGGCCCTGCAGCACGTCCTTTTGTCCAATAACTTATCAATCTTCAGTCAGATATCCTGTCCCCAGTAGGAGGGCAGTTTGGGGCTCCTTCAGCACGTCCTTTTGCCAAATACGAATCTTTCATCAGACAGATGTTTTGGCACAAGGAGGAAGGCGGTTCGTGGCTATCCTTCACATCCTAGCTTAATACCTGATCTCTCTGTCTACAGAGACCTCTTCTGGCTCCAGCAGGATGGAAGTTCGTGGCCCTACATCAAATTTTAGTTTAATACCTGATCTCTGTCAACAGACAGCTATTCTGGCTACAGCAGGAAGGCAGTTCGTGACGCTCCGTCACATCCTAGCTTAATACCTGATCTCTCTGTCTACAGAATCATCTTCTGGCTCCAGCAGTCGTGGCCCTCTATCAAATTTTAGTTTAATACCTGATCTCTCTGTCTACAGACAGCTGTTCTGGCTACAGCAGGAAGGCAGTTCGTGGCCCTCCATCACATCTTAGCTTAATTCCTTATCTCTCTGTCTACAGACAGCTATTCTGGCTAGAGCAGAATGGCAGTTCGTGGCCGGCCACTGAGATCTTCACCTGTAATGATGAGAACTACTCGGATCGTAACACTCAGTGTGAAGGCCTCGGTCTTGTGGGTGACTACCGTACTCCGGGCAAGTGGAGACACATTTCCCACGGCGAAGATGCAAGAGGCGAGTATCAGGGGCGGATTTAAAAATCTACGGAAATAGAAAAATACGCATTTAAGCCTGGGCTTTCCTGACCAGAGGTTTGCTTTACATAGTAATTTATATTCAACGGTGTGTTTTGGCCTATTATGCTCGAACGACCGGTCGAGCTTTGATGTCAAGCCCTATTACTAGAAGTATCATTAAAAGTAGTAGTTTGGTCCGTTCTAGTACCCCTGTACATCTGGTTTTTATTTCTTTTCTTTGTGGGGTACTCAAGTCCACTTTTGTCATTAGGAACAAAAATGGATAATGCGTAATTATCTTTTGAGAAATAGAAACTCGCCTGATTTGATATTCCTATAAATATTGTTAAACGTAGTAGCAGAACAAGGCCTGCATTTTGCTACATCGTTCCGCCATCAGCTTAAAATGAACAGGGATGACGCCATAATGTGGCTAAGAGCAAAAGAGGCACTAATATTATACGGAACCTGTGATCAAGTGCATATTAACCCCTTGCGCGCGCTAAACTTTCAGCCACACAGAGATGGCTTAATGACTTCCACAATCATGCATTTGCCTTGGTCCAAGCTTTTTTGGTAAGTTTAGAAAAAAATTGATCGTCAAAAACAGATGGACAGTGAGAGAGGAACGGACACTAGCAGTAGAAGTAGTATTAGTAGTATGCAAATAAGGAGAGAACCAGATGGTGGTGAACGTTTTTCAGAAGATCAGATTTTTTAGATTTTCTAGATTTTTAGTCAGAAGATCCATATGCTCGAATCCTTAAGTTTACTATTGCTTACAGGTGTTTAGTGTACTAGTATTTGAAAAAAAAGACAGTGACTAAGAAGGTGGATAAGGAACATAGTGGGTGCCATGCATATCAGGTAAAGATCGGGTTGGATAGGGAGGAAACCAACCTTCAGCGAGAGGTTAGAAATTGTGGGATGGCATGGACTTTTTTCTCAGCTGTCAAATTTAAATAATCAAAATTTGTCACAGTTCAAAGTAACACCTGTTTACATTTCACATGCGCCTGCTTACAACATATGAAGTCCTTATCACTAAAACGTCCATCTTCACATAAATTTCTTTCAACCAGTTATTATCCAACATATTTAAAAGGCCTACATTACCCTCTTCACTTTACTTATAAATACGCCGCTTGTGTATTTATGAGCCCAAGTGCATTTTAAAAAGGTATTCTTTACCCACGATCCCTGAACAGCGTAGTCCTACTTTAGTAGGCATGCTTCTGCCATGTAAGTGGAAACGGGCGAGTTCTACGTCACTTTGTTTGCAAATGTCTGACAGACGAATAAAAATGGGTAATCATTTAGTAGCGTACGAAGTAGAAAAGAGCTTTCTACATTACGTATGTTAATACTATTATATATTTGTTTATTTGTGTAATTATATTTATTTACAGGTGAGCAGTACCTTTGCACTACAGATATTGCCAGTCCTATGCATCCTGGTGGACGTGTTTATCGGTTCATTGATCCAACCAATTACACGCCGCCACAAAAGAACGACTGATGACGTTCCCGTACTTTTCTCGTTCAAATAAAATATTGTATACATTTCACAAATTTGTTAATATATCACACATTTTAATATCTTAAAGGAGAAAATAGTAAAAGTAAGAGAAGAAAAGAGAAAATAAAAAGACAGTAAGGCTAACCAGCTTTGCTCCATAGACTCTTTCCTTTGAAATGGGCACTGATTTAAATGGAAATATGACTCAGGGGCGTCAGTACAGGGGGAAGGGAGTATATATCCTCCTCCACTTTTTAACAAGGGGGTTATGGTTAATGTAATTAACCCCCTCCCCCCCCCCGACATTCAGAGAATAATGTTTATATATTGGAAATAAAATAAATTAATAATTAGAATTAAAGACTTTGGTTCCATTTCTGAATTAATATGAAATATTGAATATCTAAACCTGGTTAAAAATCTATTATGGAAACGTAATACCTTTTTTTTAAAACTTAATTGTAATATATTTGAAATATATCACACAAACAATAAAAGGTATGACCTCCCTCGCCTGCGAGTACCCCCACCCCCTCCCACCCCCATGAATATAAATTTGCGCCACTCGTGGCACTTAGCGCTATGGCCAAGGTAGACAGGTGTGCCAGGAGTGAAAGTAGATTATACATAACTTTTGCATATTTCAGGGCCTCCTATGCCCCCTCTTATTCCGCCCCTGTTGCTGAGTTAGTATCGAGAAGATGGTAACTTAAGGATACTGACTCTTGGATTTATGGAATTACCTTTCGCACAGGGACCCCCTCCCTCTAGTTTATTTGTAAACAGCTGACAGCAAACCATCGGGACTAAGGGTTTGTTTATACTCGGTTGTCACACTCCGAGTGGCGTTTTCCTACCTTTCAGACATTTCAGGGTCAGGTGCGTTTTGACGGCCCACCACACTTATTCCTTAAGAAACTAATAACCCAACGTAATGCTTTAAAAGGCAAATCTACAAAATTTCTATTCAACGAAATTTTCCAAACCAACATTATTTAAAAAAAATGAGTCGCAATTCTAAAAATAAAATTAAAAAATCTTAGTTGTGCCAGTTTACCAAATAAAGAGTACATATTGCTCGAATGGGCATTTGTAATTTAGTATTGGCAACATTTAACTTTGGTAGATGTGTGGTCTAAATAACTACATATCAGCGCGAAAGGATATTCATAGCTAAACTTTACATTTGATCTGCTTGTAGTCACTCTTGAACACCAGCCACGAAGGGCTCACTCCTATATCAAGGCCACTACTACTCCGCTAATGCTTCATTTATACAGTCCATGTTATGAGGCCCAATGAGGACTTCAATTACTTCCTCCTGTACTATGTTTTACATGTTTATGGTGATCAGAGAACCATGCAGATTTGAAAATTTAATTTCCTCATGACTAAAACCGGTAGACTTTTCTGTAGCATTTTGATTTCAGAGACGTATGGCCAATATGTAAGAATTTTCAGCTCAAATGATCCAATTTATAATTGAAAGGTTATTCCTGGATTCAAAAATCGTGATATGGCTCACTAAAATCTGCAAGTGCGACTTTATAAATGTGCAAGTTAATACATATATGTCACAGGGAACTCAAGTGGACAGATAATCATGAACAAAACCTTTAGACTTACATACGATGAGGCGGAAAACCTAGTTGGAGCCAATTTAAACTCGATATCTTACCTTTGCTCTGTGAAGAAGTTGACTATGCAACTAAAAGCCAAAGAGTTCAATTATCTAACTTATTCAGGGAAAAGTGGGAAGTACCTTAATGGCACACTGAAATAATTTAATATAGGGGGAACTTGCCGCTTTAGTGCGCACAGAAGTCACATAATCAATATTCCAGAAATATTTTGCACAGACAGCTGCAGCCCTTCTTAGTATAGATAACAAGAAATGATGCGACGGAACTGTAAAGATTTAAAATTAGGGTCCCGCTATTGCCAACTATGGCCAAGGTGATTTCCCTACAAGGCATCTCTAGAACCGTTAATTTATTTGCAGCGGGAATTATAATTAACCCTAAATATTAACAGTTTAATGTATGTGGAAGAAAAGAAAAATATATTCAATAAATTTATAATAGAAAGGAATCTTTCTATCTCAGGTCAGTTTAGTCTAACTTGACTGATTTATGTTTAGAAATTTGATTTTGTTCCGGGCTAGGTCAAACCCTGTCGTAAACTGGCCAAGTCCAGTTTAGATATTATCCAGACCAGATCTGGCATATATATATATATATATATATATATATATATATATATATATATATATATATATATATATATATTTAAATGAGAGAGACAAACAGTTAACAAACACTACAGTTAGACAGATTAAATATAACGGATCAGACTTGGAATATATTAGTATAGATCTAGATAGATTCGAATCCATCAAACATGAAGTCATCACAGTGTCAGTATTGTGTGAGTAAACAATCTTAGCAAGCCACAATATCTGAGGATTATAAAAAATCACATTATCCCCACTGGTCGGACCACAACCTCCTCTAGTTATGTGTGTTTATTTTTTATGACGGACCTTGACGCTCCATGTATGGAGTTCTGGCCGTCAAGACAAAATGGGCTGCCAAAATCTTTGCGTCCAGTTGTAGCGGTTTGCCATTTTCTCCTGGGCGTTCCTGACAAATTAGACCTTATTTCACAGATGGTTGATTTTACACTGAAATAGAGTGGCCTGTGTGTGGAAAGAGGAGTCGGGTTTAGTGCGGTGGGGCCACCAGTTGTGTTTGTAAATTGCTCTACATTATAACGTATAATCTAAGATTTCAATCGATCGTTTATATCTGTAAGAGGACTATGCTCAGCTTAAATAACGCACGTAATACAGATGTAGATGCAAAACCAAACTGTAGATGATAATCTTCCTCTACTGTTCAGTTACGTTAATTGAATTTTTAAAGCGCCACATTAGAACATGTACAGCATGTTTAACACTCAGTTGCGCTGAACAGATTAAAATGAAAAAAAAATACATTCACTTTGAGATCAATTTACAAGATCCTCAAACGGATAATATTTAATCAAAAGAGAATATAACTAGATTGGCTTTATTTTTGGGTCGCAAAAAGAGATACATGACTCCCCCAATGGTTCATCCGTAAAGATTAGGAGAAAAAAAAAGATGATTCATGATTTCAACAGATTTGACATTGCAGATCAAGGCCATGGTCATCGGTTTTCGAACTTCTCCGAAATTTTGGCAGAAAGAACTGGCGTATCGAATTTGAAGAAAAAACTTTTCAGTACTTCTAAAGTTATTGGGGTTACAATAATCCTAGAATTGCGCAGATATGACCTTGAAGGTCAAGAAACCAGTACCCATACCATTCCAAGAGCTTAGTGGAAATCACGTATTTGTCGAATCTGAGGGGGAAATACGCAATTCTTCATAAGTTATTGTTTTCACAAGACTACCAAACTTGAGGAGAAAATATGAAATACTTAAAAAATTATGGGGTTCGCAAAAATTACATTCGGGAAGTTAACATTTCAGCCTTCCCCACCCTCATATGGCGGATGCTTTCATTCCTTAGAATACAGATTTGTCGCCGTTGGTTGTTAGTAACTATACTCAATATAGACTATGGGCGGATTGTGATGGACTTTTGTGTAGCATAAGGATAACACCAAAGGAACATGCCATTTTAACGCTGGAGGTAACCTTGATCACCATATTTTATTTTAAAGATTCCTCACCATTGCAGAAAATAAGGCATTTTGTTTGTACCGGTCGGCAGTCACTTGCATTATGTGAAAGTCCATAAATTTATATATTTAAACGGGTTGCAAGTTTTCCCTGCGTGCATGCGCAGATGTGACGTAAATGGAGCCGCCTTTATTCTGGCGGACAGAACTCACCTAAGATGCAACCCTTATATGACTTATAATTTCAAAGTGTACCTTAAATAAATATGTGTTACTATTGTTCAGCTTTTGGGAAAGAATAAGAATGTTGTAAAGGGTTTATAATAGTAGTGCAACGCACATGCCCACGCACCCCCGTTGTTCCGGCCCAGTCTATGGATTGTGTGGTACGAGAGCTGCGCCCACTTTTAAACTATGTTGGAGGGCATATATATGTTAAGTAAACGTGTTCAAAACTCCATTTTACCTTTTAATCAGTTGAATTCCCCGGTAGAAAGTAAAACATGTTTTTCGACAAAAAAAAAGTGTGCGATTGGCTTATTAAAAATACCACAGCACTCCCAAGGGCACGGTCAATTCAACCACAGAAAATCAACATTTAAAAAGTTCTCAATCTCAGTACAAACACTGTATTTCTGCCACTGCAAATGCGTTCTAAAGACTAAAATGAACATGTATTACTTAACTTATTTTTTTTTTAATTTTCTTTAAAAAGTAACATTCGCATCACTCAATTACATCGGGGCCCAGTCTCTATTCTGTGTGCAATACTCCAGTCGCATAATACATAACAAACTCTACGTGGGAATACGTTGAGCTGGAGGATAATCAGCTGCTACGCTTGAACAACCGCTGTGTTACTACTTCTGATGCAGGAGAGATCTATCTATTACCGTAGAGACTACATAAACAGACAAAATGAATAGTTATCAGAGCGAAATTAAGATTCCCATCATGCGCGGTGCATGTGGTCACAAAATAAATATCAAAGGGAGATAAAATTATGTTGGCAACGTGAATGGTATGGAAGGAGAGAACTCGGGACCGCATACAGGGGTAATTACCCGTAATTCCACATGATCAGGTTGAGGGTAATTACCATAAAGAAGCTCTGAAATACGCCTTTGAGATTTTTAAAATTATATGCGCGTTCCCTTCTGTCGATTGTAGACTTTAAATAAGTGTTTGATACCAGTGACCGCTCTCTACGTGTATTTGATAACACCTGCGGCGCTAAATGTTAAGGTACTTCGAGCTGCTCAGTGGGCCTACATTACGTTCAAGGTTAAAATGATTCGTTCCTCAAGTGCAATTTGACGATTTTACTATCTTTTAATCAAATAATGCCATAAGAGTTTGGCACAAAAGTGGATCAGGGACTGACTGAACATTTTATATAAAAACAACACATATTCAGGTATTTTACAATCCTTTTGCATTGCGACTGCCACGGGTTCTAACCCTTTGATAATTATTTTTAAAATATTTTTGACAGAAACCAACCAACAACCTACAATTTATTTATATATACATGTGACCGAAGCTACAAACAAATCCTCGCCGGATTCGGTGTAGTTAAAATTGGCTGAGGTTGGACCCGACTTAGTTGTACAGAAACGAAAAGTATGATGCGTATTTAAAATACCTTAATTTTGCTAAGTTTACGCGTAAAATATATTTAGAAGAAGAAAGACAGCCCTGGTTTTTTTTGTGACAATAGATGATATTGAGTCGTGGGTTTTAGTCTGACATTGTATGATGTTAAGTCGTGGAATTGAGTAATATTGGCGGGACATTAATTATAAATCAGATTTATAGTTAACTTTCATCATAAGTATTAATAAGGTTATTCTATTTGTACTTCTGCATTGAAATAAAAAAAATAAACATGTAGTGGATAAGTACGCCGATTAATATTGCATTGATAACGGCTTAGTCAGTTGTAATAAACAGTCCAATTTGAATATAAAAACATTTTTGGTGGCTCATAACTTGCCCTAGCCGAGTCCGAGAAGAAAAATAAAATAGCAACATCTGTTAAAGAAAAATATTGAAGAGAGACAAGCGGAGATACAAAGTTTTGATCATGACTTCCCTATCTGTAAGCAGTGATGTTCGTTCGTCACGCTCCTTGCCTCCCGGTATGCATCCCGCTCCACTCCGTGCACCCAGACTTGACAAGGCCGCGTGGACACAGATTGTGCGAAGCAACGAGCAAAGTAGTTGTCACGTCGGCTTCTCGGGTTACAAGTAAGTGCTGAGTTCATGATATACATACATATATACATACATACATACATACATGAATATATTACACCTAGTGTTCTTTCTGCAAGAATAATATATATATATATATATATATATATATATATATATATATATATATATATATATATATATATATATATATATATATGTATACATATTATTATCATTATTATTTGATCAGCTCTACACCATTTTGTGTCATTTTGAGATAAGATCACAGTGCAATGTTAAAACATAAAACTTAATTCAATATGAAAAGGAAACACTGGTTAAAGGGGCCCAATCACATATACAGCATGTTGAATTAACACGAAAAATAGCTTTTTCCCTTTAAATAAATCTGTACCTGCCAAAATATTGCCTTGTCACCGTTTGCTTAATCCTGTAAACGAGTATTAAAAACAGTCGAGCGGGCGAGATCACAGGTGTCAACATAAACAATTGCATGGGGCCGTGTGGATTGCGGGGCCAAAATTCGTGTCAATCAAGATATGCTATGACTGACCTGGCCCAAAAATGTAACACGTTCTTACTGTCTTAAACAAAGCGTGTAGCGACACACAATCGACCCTCCGGTCACGCGGGCTTGTTATGGCAAACAGACAAAAGTGGACTGTGTTTACCAACCAACAGAGCCATAACAAGGTGTTAATAAGCCGTATGCGAAGAACTGAGACTGTATTCTGGGATGGTTTTGCTGGGAATTTTCGTATAAGCATTATTGACGTGATAGTGTAAAAAAATAAGTATAATTTTGCTCCTGATAAGATCCCTTTAAAAATACCAGGTCTTAAAAATTTAAATTATCAGGTTTTATTTTATACAAATCAAATTGGAATTTAAACGTCTGAGTGCGTGTGTCAAAATTCAGGCATACTTATTCCTGCCGAAGGGACATTTCAACAGGGTATTTCGTCCGATTGTAATTGAAATATATTGAGTAATAATCAAATACATTAAAATGTAATCAACTATGTAAACCAGCAATTTCCCGTGCTACGCACGGTTTGGGGCAAACACGACAATCCGTACGGTGGTATCGGAAATCCACCGGAAATCCGGAAAATCACACAAATCGCGTTACGCAGTTAATATATATAGATCCATTATATGTACGGTGTTGTGGATAAGAATTTTTCGGAACAGCGTTCGGGTCATGTTTTGGAACTGCGTATAAAGCCGGACTCGGTCGCCCCAAGCCAGTGCCTAACATGTTGTCGGGGTCGATGACAAATAATCACCTACACATGTACCATGTGGCATGAGAAACTGATCAACAATATCACATATACATATACAAGAGAAACCGTCCATGGAATAGACCTTAGAAGAAAATGCATTGAATAGACCTTAGAAGAAAATAGTAACAATGATGGTCATGACTTATACGTAATATACGTAATAAGCATACATACTGAATTAAAGAAGAAAAAGTCTTTAAAAAAAAGAGTATTACATTAACATTATTAAAAATGAGATGGCACATGCATGTAAAGAAACAAATATCCCTACAAACGTTCTAAAAATACATTTTTACAGGAATTTTACATTTGTTATTGCAGTAATGAGAAAAAATATATATTTTCGAAACATCAAGTCAACATTATATGTTTACTACTTTGGTGGTGCCACTCCAAACGTGTACACAACAGTCATCACACTGTACCAACCACGACATGAATTTGGTCAACATTTAATTTACATCTCTTACATAGTAGGCCTACATGTGTTGGTGAACATTTGTCAAGGACCTTAATCGCATGCAAGGCTTTAAGGCCCTGGGCTTCGTGCGGCTGTGTGCGACTGTATAACCACCACGGATTCCTGCGACCCGGCAGATGTGCACACAAGCATATCAGGTCATGATAGTGGGGTCGCAGGAAGGAGCCCTCTTCGTGCGAGCCCCCGGCTGATTCCCCATAAGAACTCTTAAAGATGTTGAAAATGGACTTTGTCTTGTTGATCATATTCACAGCGACGGATCCAGGTGGGGGGGGGGGGGGGTTGTCAAGGGGTTCCTGACCCATCCCCCACCCCCACTTTTTTTGTGCCAAACAACCCTTTTTTAGGGTTTCAAACCAAATTAAGCGACCCTGACCCATCCTTCGTTGACCAGAGGACCTTTTTTTAGGTTTTCTTTCAGTGTTCCTGGGCGTGACCCTCCCTTTACCATAATCCTGGATCCGCCCTTGATAAACTATTTCCCGAATTAAAGCAATTATGTGTGTTGGTGCGTACATGTGTGTGTGCGCGCGTGCATGTTTGTATTTATGAGAGAGAGAGAGAGAGAGAGAGAGAGAGAGAGAGAACAACAGAACGCAGGATAAAAGGCTCCCCCCAAACTAACCATGATAATGTGGTTGTTAAATGAGAATTCGAATATTTCACCTGGTAACTGATAATTCAAACGGATCATACCTATATTATTAAGTTCTGCTGCGATGCAATAAGTTATTTTTACTCTCAATATTATTTTATTTTCTTGCTATACATCTGTGATTGGATAATATTAATATGAAGCAGGATGATACTTCCTAGGAAACATTTCTATAGTAATGTAATATATGGATATCTTCTAAAATATATATCATATTTCATGATAGAATATATAAACCATGATGTGAGATATATATAATAATCGATATATCTGTATAATATAATATTTTATTTATATTTATATATATAATTGTATTGTTAATAAATATATATAAATATATCTAAAATATTTTTAATCTAATATTTTTTCTATATATAAAGTATATTATATGATACAAATAGGTAAATTTATTTAGTACTTTACCGATTTAATATATTTTAGATATGATAAATATTTATATGATTTAATTTAATTGTTTTGATAATCAGTTTACGGAGGAACAAGCTACAGGTGCATGGGATGTAAGTACGTGTGACCTTTTTTCCGTCTATATTTGCAAGCCCTTCTATTTGCATGTCTGAACCCAGTAAGGGTATTGTATAGCCATGATCCGTATGCAGTGTCTGCGGGTAAAAACGTATTCACAGTCGGATAACATACTATAGAGACCATTCGACACGACAGGTACAAAAGCATGTATCAGACGGGCAACACAGCCCGCCCGATAGAAATAACACGTGCTCGTGATGTATGGGTGAATCAACACTTGTCATGCGGATATTGTGTTATTATGTCACCCTGCTTGTACAGATCATGCTTTTGTCACAGAAGGTTTGGTGATGTCTTAAATCGTGGGAAATCTACAGTGGCGTAAATTTATCTATAATTATTATTATATATATATAGGCAAGGCCAGAGCGATATAACGATGAAGAAAATCTTTCTAACAACATTCACCTGGAGATCGGGTAGCATCCTGTGAAACACTCTGTATTGAATTTGCAGTGATGTTTTTCTTCATGGTTTTATATATATATATATATATATATATATATATATATATATATATATATATATATATATATATATAAATAGTCTGTAACCCATTTAAAAATATTATAGTTAAATATATTTAAAAAATGAGGTTTGTTTTCGGAAAAGATTAATTGTAAACCAGGCCCAGATATATAATATTTATATTTATAATATGTTAAACTCGGAAAAAGTGAAATCGTATCAAAGTCTTCTAACTATAAATATACTTAATTTCCATTATATAAATCTTATTCTCTGAATAGCAGGGGTTAGATTGCATTTAACATCCCCTGTTGCTTAAAATAGGGGATGGGGTATATACCCCCATCCCTTGTAATGCCGCCCCTGGAAATCTACGTTCCAAAAAGAACACTCATATAACCTGCATGTACGTGAGAGACGTATTGTATCGAGGTTTAGGCGTTGACCTATGGAGGTGCCGGGTTCAAACCCCACCAGGTCCTCAGAGGTTTAATGGTGAAGTCTGGATAGAGCCTTAGAGATCTCTAATAAATATTACTGGTACATTATCCCTAGCTCTAAACTAAAAATAACCTATTGAAAAAAAATTGTAAAAAATATTAAATCATTCTAATTTTTTGGTTACCTTCATCCACTTTCAATAGACTTGCAATAGATAATGGAACATTTAAGTAAGCACAGACCTCATGGATCTTTATAACCAAGTGTGGACAATACTTATATTCAGTGGCTGTTGTTAGTGCCACTAAAAGAAATATAGATATTAAGCAGTCCTATTGGATCAAAATCCCCCCCCCCAACCCCCATATCCTTGGGTTAAGTAGATTGCATACATGAGTAGCCTGACATCTGCTGTCAATGTCTTGTGTATTCATATGCAGAACATTTACTTTAAAAGTATCTCAGCAACGATGTGGAAAGCAATTGACATTTTACACACTTAACATATTTGATTCATATAAATAGATATATTCACTCATTCAAAATATTTTTACCTAATACTGAGATATAATCCTCTATTGTGTATCAATTTTCAACTTAACAGACCACCCTGTAAATGTATAACTGTGTCTCATTTTGTTCAGAAAACCTATCTTTTACAAAGTTAATGACTACATAGACTTTAATTCCAGCTGAAAAAAAAAAAACTTACACAGAGCAACTTTCTCTTTTTTTACCAAACAGCTCAGTAACCAGTATGATGCTTGCATACTCTACACTGGTGTACCACCAACCACAAAACTGAAACTAATATACATGAATCGCATGTGCTTAAACCAACTTTAGGCCACATCAATAAATAAATAGTTCTATAAACTACAGGACCTAATTTTTTAAAATTATTTTTCTTTTTTTTTTTACCTTATGGAAAATATATGTGGAATTTCGTCATATAGCAGGAACAACACATAAATGTGCTTCATTTCTTCAAATGAGACATATGAATAACACATTTTTTTTTAAATCACAGCTGTATGAGTTCCTTGAACAGATCTTGGAAAGAGCATCAATTGGGCCATACAAAAAATGTCATTGTTTTACGAATTTGATGTTCCTATTTTTCGTGGATTAATTTTTTTGTTGTTGCAAATGAAGACCAGGTCCTTGGTAATTTTGCTCATTTGTGCTATGCAAATTTCCTAAAATAATTCTTAAAGTTGTGAAAATGGGCTAAATTTTATGCTGATTATATACACGATTTCAAGAACTGAAGCAATTTTTGTCTATTCAAACTCGCAACATTCAACGTATTGTCCCAACCGATAAAGAAAAAAATTGTCATCCGCTCATTCCCCATACCCCCCCCCCCCCCCCCATAAAAAAGTCTGAACAACAATCATTTCTGTTTGTGTGGCATTTGCAGTATTACAAAAGACTTGTTGCTCATGCTTAAAAAAACTGCGAAAAAAAGTTTATCAATTTACAATTAGTATGAGACCTTAATGAAAACTACATGTATGCCTTGCAGGTATATTTTTAATCGATTTCAACTTGATAACTAGAATACGGGTAGTCGACACGTAGTCGACAAGCGACTACGTGTATCCGCCTAAATCAGAGTGGAACGGGTGAAGTGAGGCATGGATTGAGTGGCAAGGGGAAATAGAGTGAAGTGTTGCATATTAGCATGGATGTCTGCAGCCAAATTGTGTATGTAGGTTGCGCCACCTACCACAAAATCCAGAAAGCCGTCCAAGTTGTATAAATATGCAAATTTTAAGGCAGATAAGTCAAACCACTACATGTATATGAGTGATTTTTGCCCTTGGCAGACAAACAGATGGACGCTGTGCAAAAATGGTTGCAGGTGGCGCCACCAGTTTTGCGTATGATATAGAGCTATGTGAGATCTATACACATGCAAAATTTTGGCCCAATCGGTCAAACGGTTCCCGAGATATGAGCTTGGATGTCTGCAGCATAAACGTGAATGTAGGTGGCGCCACCTGTCAAAAAATCAAGAGAGCTGTCGGGGATGTATAAACCTGCTAACAAAATTTTAGGCAGATATGTCAAACCACTGCCGAGATATGAGTGATTTTATCCCATGGCAGACTGATAGACGGATGCTGTGCAAAAATGGCTGCAGGTGGCGCCACCAGTTTTGCGTATGATTAAGAGCTATGTGAGATCTATACACATGCAAAATTTTGGCCCAATCGGTCAAACGGTTCCCGAGATATGAGCTTGGATGTCTGCAGCCTAAACGTGAATGTAGGTGGCGCCACCTGTCGTAAAATCAGAAAAGCTATCCAGGATGTATACGCATGCCGAATTTCAGGTGAATTAGTCAAACCACTGCAGAGATATGAGTGATTTTAACCCAAGGCAGACGAACAGATGGACACTGTGCTAACATGGTTGCAGGTGGCGCCACAATTTTTTGTGTATGTTATAAAGCTCTCCAAGGGCTACATTTGTGCAAAAAAAATTTCCTGATCGGTCAAACGGTTCCCGAGATATGTGGGTTTATGTGTGGAAACAGACGCACAAACGGACGCAGAGCGCAGAGGAAAGGTCAGAGGTCAAAACAAAATCGGGGCGCAGCAGTTCACATGTGACCCGAACATAATCCCGGGTTTCGTAAAATTCCGGCCAGCGGTTACGGAGGAGTTCTCCGGACACCTACGCGGCGGCGGCGGCGGCGGTGGGCTGAAAACATAGTATCCGCAAAACTCTGTTTTTGCGGATACAATTACTGCAAAATGTATTACTGATACAAATTTAATCTCCTCCAGTAAATTAAGAGGAACACAAAGTGGCTGAAAAATAATGACCAATAATAATAAAAGATGACATTCTATGTTTTTCATATTCTTAATATATATATATATATATATATATATATATATATATATATATATATATATATAGGTAAGTGATAGATCTGAATCACTACCGCCTCATCGGCTCTTCAGATGACTGACATTCAATTTCTACGATGTCGGTTTTATCGTTTCCTTTTCGCACGGTTGGATGCCCTTGATCTATGGCGACAAGTTGATACAATTTCGGAGTGTTTGTTCAGCAAGTTCTTTTGTCTTGAGTTTAGGATTGCCAGTTTCTCGGCCAAACACAAGTTGCACTGCTATGAAGAGGTCATTGCTGTGTTGGATTGCTAGATTATTGACCAGGTGATGGTGACATTTTGTTGCTTGTCTTTCAGGGACTATACGAGTCCTGCAAGTTCTGTTTCGTTTGAGTGAGTTCTGTGCTTAAAGGCCGTGTAACACAGCCGTTGACGCATAAATTGCGCATAATGTACGCATAAAATATGAGGTACGCGGAGATACGCAATTCATGCGCGATATACGTTATTCATAAGTTTTTCATGCGCATTTCAATCGTCGCCATGCGCAGCGAGTGGGGGCCAGGGTGGGCATACGCGGACATACGCGAAAACGGTTTTGAGCTGCACAAAATTTTTCCTCTTTTTGGATTTACGCGATCTATGCGTAATTTACGTAGTTTATAAGCAGTTCTTACGCAAATCATGCATAATTCATACGCGCATGTGCGCGATACATACGAGATTGTTACGCGTATGTCCGCGTATGTTTAACGAACCTTTCACGCATAAAGCACGCATGTATCGCAGATGTATCACTTATATATCGCGTATACAGCTAAGAACTACGCACATTACGTGGGAATAATCTAGGAATTTGGCTTTTCCGTGGATATGCGTGTTCTTTGCGCAGTTTATTCGTATTTCATGCGTAGTTTATGCGTCGTTCTTGCGTGATTCATCTGTCAAAATTTCACGCATAACCCCCAACTTTTCTATTTTTTTTTTCCACGTATGTCCGCGTATAAATCCAGATTTTTCAATTTTATGCGTACATAATGCGCAATTTATGCGTCAACGGCTGTGTGACATGGTCTTAAATGATTTGTTGTGGTTGTAGAACCTTTATTTTAAGGGGTCTCCGGTCATGCCAACATATATATATGGATGCATGGTAAAATCAGTTGTTTTTTATTAAAAGAAAAATGAGATTTCTAAAGGATTAAGTACAAGTGACAGATGTCTTGTTTATCAAATTGCAGGGATAAAAGTGGGGTCTCAACAGAGTTTTAACTGTACATGCACGTTACTAAAATTACAACACACAAACGAAACAAAAGTGCTGACCGCAGAGAGCTATAACTCTCTATACTCTTCACACAAAAAATAACCTGGTGACTGCAGAGAGCTATAGCTCTTCATATGGCTGTACACATAAAATAAACAAACTGGTGTCTGCAGAAAGCTTTAGCTCTTCGTATGGCTGCACACACAAAATAAACAAACTGGTAACTGCAGAGAGCTATAGCTCTTTATATGGCTGTACACACAAAATAGGCAAACTGGTGACTGCAGAGAGCTATTGCTCCTCATATGGCTGTACACAAAACAAGCAAACTGGTGACGGCAGAGAGCTAATAGCTCTTCTTATGGCTGCACACACAAAATAAACTTGATTTTGCTGCACACATAAAACACATTGAACTGGTGAGTGCCCAGAACTGTAGCTTTTAATACTGCTACGCACATATAATAATCAAGCTGCACACATAAAATATTCAAAATTGGTAACTGCGGAGAGTAATAGCTCTTCTTTTGATATTGCTTTACTCATAAAAATATACACTGTGCAGTGTTACAGCTCGTTATATTACTGCACACATTAACAAAAACTGTTGACTGCATATTGCTCCACATCAACTTTTTCAAACTTTCCCTCTGTAGTCCAGTATCTTAACCAATAAATTACATCTTACCACAAACCCCAAAATTAAAGCTGTTTTTAAGAAATAATGGCTCAGATAACACATGTACATATGTATCCCATAATGAAATTATATACAGTTGTATTGTGCCGTGTCGTGCCTGATCAGAATTCTATGTAATCTCTCGTTGGTACGTACTGAAAGGAGTAAGAGTAATTCTGATCGAGTTCTCCAGTCCAAATTTGGACTATAATTGGACTCAATTACTTAAATGTTTACAAGTGGATCAGCATAATAATACAAGTCTGTATTTTTGCATTATATTCAAGGTTGCCAACTTCAATCGAATTCCAACATTTAATAAGAAACCTTTGAAGGGACCCAATCACCTATAAAGCATGTTGAATTAACACGAAAAATAGCTTCTTCTTTTAAAATAAGTATGTACCTGCCAAATATTGCCTTGAAAACGTTTGCTTACTCCTGTAAACGAGTGTTAAAAACAATGTATCGGGCGCGATCACAGGTGTACAATAAACAAAGCGCGTGGGGCCGTGTGCATCGCGGAGCCATAACACGGGTCAATCAGGAGATGCCTCGACTGACTTGGCCAAAAAAATGTAATACCTGTTCCCGGTGGCTAAAATATCACTTGTTGAGGCTCACATTCGGACCTCCGGTAACGTGGCCTTGTTATGGTAAATAGACACACATGGACGGTGTTTGTCAACACCAGACCATAACAGCCGTGCGCGAGGTACTATGGCTGTGTGATGGGATGGTTTTGCTGGGGAAACTTTTGTATAAAGCAAAACTGAACAGATACTGTGAATGTATAGTATTGATCCTGATTGCGTCCTTTTAAATCTTTTAACATCATTGTCCCATGAGAAGGTCAAATTTGTTCATGTTTTGCATTTGTATGCAGTTGATCATTTATATTAATATGAGTGGCAATGCCTATCAGATACTAAGGTCCAAAATGTTCACATTATCTATAAGCGCATGTGCCCATCATCACTTGGTTACAGCAGGATCTGTTCTAGCTCTCTCATCAGGCTGGCAGTATACTCTGCATTGACTACCTCTCCTTGTTCGAGGAAGGCTTCCTTCGTCTCCTCAAGGCAGGACCTTGCAATGGCAGCAAACTCCCTGGCAGCACAGAGTTTCTTACACTGCGTGTAAGCCTTGGTCAGGGTGACGTAGATCTCCCCAGGCGTGTAGTCTACATTAACCCGCTTGAACACAGTCTGGCCCATGTCTACAGCCTCCTCCATGGCCTTCACAGCATCCTGTGGCTGGTTCAGCTTAAGCTGTGACTTTGCCAAGCCCAGTAAACTTTTACAGGTCGACAGATGTACACCTTTGAGGAAGAAATCTTTGTGAAATTAGTATTTCCATGTCGGTTTTCAGGTCTTATTTCATTTTGCCTCTTAATAAAATGAGATATCCTAAGTTGTGAAACTATACTTGATTTACTCAGATATACTTTGCAAAAACGTTCATGTGTTCATTCCGTCTATGTATAAAGATTTATGGATATGAAAACTGAAAAGCACTACAGATTTGTAAATCAGATATTCAATATTATATTTATTTGATATTTTATTATATTTATTCAGGATAAGATTTAAGAATTGATAAAACTCTACATAAGTTTATTAAAGTGAGATCTGTGATGAACAAAACTTTAGAGATGAACAGTTATAAATAATCAAGTACAAAAATATTATTTTAAGCTGCACTTTATAGCTTTTTATAAGAAATAATGTATATACATAGTGAACTTTTTGGTTAGCACATATTTTATCAATTATGGTGGTAAGCTTAGGTATTATAATTCCATTAATTCTGAAAATAATGGTTAAACTTTTGGGATACAGATCTGTGTAGTTCTCATCAGCTCAGTATTCCATTACATTGTGAATATTAATTTTTTAATAAGTGATTCATAAATATTTTTATTTCCTATATAAAATTATCTTCATACTGTTTCACCTTTTCAGACCCTTATACTTCCATTTCAGTAATTTCAAAATATTACTCTAACCCAGTTTGTTTTTTTACATCTTTTATCCATTCTATTTACTTCCTCTTATTTTAACTCATACCAAATGGAATATACACGAACATGTCTACTGACACATATCTGCAGTCTGAACGCACTGTCTACTGACTCTTTAAGCAACCACTGCATGGCCTGTGTCTGCAAGCAAATGTCTGTAGTGTGAACGCGGCTTTAGAGGTATGTTTTTCGCAGAGGATGGTTAGCGGGGCTTGGTTTTCCCATATTAATGATAAAGTTACATACTGACAGATATGCACTCTTGGAGAAAAAGTATAATGAAATTATTTACATGCTTTAACTTTTTATATCTTAATGAAGAAAATAAAGCTGTCCTGAAAGTACTAAAAGCAATATCATAAACCATGTAGCTCTCATAATGCAGTAAAATAAACAAAAGTATGGAACAGAAAGTCATTCCTCAACTCTGCCTTGAACTTAATACTAGTAAATTTGGTCTAAGATTTATTTAATATTTCTAAATTAAAAAGACGATGCATGAAGGATATTGAACTGACCAATCATCTTTCTCCTCATACACACAGCACTCTCAAAGTATGACCGTGCCTGAAGATAATCTCCCATTCTGTACAAAATCTGTAAGACAGGCAAGAGTGTTACTAAAAAAAGAAGACAATTTATACAAAAGCCATTATACCTTAAGATGTATCTTACAATGCCATATAACACTGTGCTACTTATCACTACATACATTATATTCACATTATCAAATATATTTAAAAACAACCAAATCAACTGTAAACAGGTGCTCTGATAATTTGCAAATACATGTATTAGAAATGTCCTATGTATGATTAATAATAATATGTACAGTTGTACACTTAATAATAATATGTATTACTTTATTTAATGATTTTTATACTTTATA
Organism: Sipunculus nudus; assembly: GCA_026874595.1. Taxonomy (NCBI): domain Eukaryota; kingdom Metazoa; phylum Annelida; class Sipuncula; order Golfingiida; family Sipunculidae; genus Sipunculus; species Sipunculus nudus. Next base: position 55,249,063 of record CM049312.1, read on the forward strand.
TCCCGTCCGTGGTATATATTAAGTGGTTGTATCTCTGTGCTTTCTGTCATAAAAGTCACTCAATTTGACCTTAGTAATATTAAGATGCATCAGAGAACCCTTGACTTTCGACTGATTTTGAACATATGAATAGTCATGAGGAAACCAATGAACTCACTAATTTGACCTCATGAATATGTATGGGAGACCCACTGACCTCTCCCTTGGTATTTGCAATGAGGCTGTCATTGGGATGCTCATTGCCAATTTGTTTTCTGATGTCAAACGCTTCATCTATCAACTTGATGGCTTCCTCATAGTTTCCTTAAAAAAAGGGTGATATTCAAGAAGAAAAACATGAAAAAATCATAATTTTTCCTTGTAAATGTAAATAATGTGTTTTCCAAAATGCTACATTCATTTAAAATATCTAATCGTTATGAAAGAGCACTTAGTTTTGTATTAATAAAATAGGTTTAAGGTGTTTATGAAACACGAGGCTGACGTCTTACCGAGCTTTGTTTTGTATGTAGAATAAGGTTTAAGGTGTTAATGAAACACGAGGCTGACTTCTTACCAAGATACATGTTGTCCTGAGCTAAATTCCTTAGAGACTTGACTATATTGTCATTTGGCTGCTTGTTGAAATACTTCCAGATGGCTAAGGACTGTTTTAGGTATGGTAGCGCCTGCTCATGGTTCCCTGTCAAAGAATCAAAAGAGGTTCACCATAAACAACGGTTCCTCTGTCACTCTTTATGAAAAGATTCCTCAAAGGGCCCTTCCCTTACTGAATGAAATGTAACAGGTGTAGGAATGCAAGCCTCAACCATGACGGGGGTTCCTATTGAATTTGTGGGATGCTCCGAAAACCATATTTGCATTAACCTATTATGCCCATATACCCTCACACATTGGCGCATAAGCTAGAGACTCTACATTTGTGAATACTTGATGACATTCCTGAATCTTGATCATGTGCCGGATCCACACTAACAATTCTTTGGTTCTTTATTGGTCCATTTTTGTCAAATTTTTGTTCAGGGATAAACTAGTCTGACATTTCTTCCTAAAAAGAATTTCAAGATAGTTAGGATGTAATATTTGGAACTTTTTTTTGCATGTTTTAACAAATATTAACTGTTCAATAAATTTTATTGATAACACTTGGAACATTGCGCATGGATTCATGTTACCTTGTAAAGAGTACACAAGACCCAGGTTGTTCAGAGAGACACCTAGTGATGGATGCTTCCCTAATAATTCCTTCTTCATATCATAAGCTTCCCTTCCGTGTCTTTCTCCTTCTATAAACTCCTCTGAAAAAAAATACACTTTATAAATTGTTTTTTTTTTATAATTTTATCGTTAAATTTTTCTGCAGAAGGATTTCTATACATTTCTGAACAACAGTTTTTAATGGAGAGTACTGTTTTTTTTTATTTATTTTTTTTAACCGCCTCCATTCTTTAATGCTAACTAAACTATGTATATGTACATCTGCAGAATTCCATTCCGGTTTCGGACTACGTGACAGGGCATTATCACACGTTTCCTCTTATTTTATATCCTGGCATCAACCAGGCCCGGTTACTGCTGCACCTGCGGGCACTGGGTGCGTAATCGAACCCATTGTTGAGTCATACGTCCGAGGAACCCCCGAAAACGCACTCAGTTGTGAGTGAAACAAGGCAGTTGGGCACGGCCTTCCCATTAAGCCTGCAGAGCACCTGCCCTGGGCAGGGGCCGATCGTGAAAAATCTCATCGCCTTGGCTGAGATTCGAACTCACGATCTTCTCGCTTTGAGTCCTGTGCTGTATCCCTGAGCCACAAAAGCCGGTGAGAATACTGATGTTAATCAAATGACAATGGACAAGATTTATACCAAGAACAAGGGTGTAAGGGGGGGATCTATAAAGATTAAACAGCTTTACCATGGGATCATGTGGAATATATTTTAATAACCAATGGGCTACAGTTAACAAAGGGTATATTTCAGGACGTCTATTAATATAAAACGACTCAATGTTTTACATTTAATTTACCAAAATACGAGTAATCATCGGAGTAATTCCATACTGGCTCTCATTTCATTTTAATTTCTAGTTCTATTTGCTATTATAAAAATATTTTATTTATAGAATTATAAAATGGAATAAACATAAAGTGGAATACAAAATTTTTGCCCTAAAGTTTTCTGAACCCACGGTTTTCACCTCAGCTTGATCCAGAAATGTAAACCTCTGACAATCACTCAATTCACAGACACGTGACATACTGTTCTGATTCTCATGTCCATCTGATGACTTTCATCAGGCTTAACCTGCTGAACAATCATAATATAAAATCACAAGGTTAAATGAGACTCACTTTTATAAGTGTAGCAGGTTCCTAGAGTAGTTATGGCTAATGAAGTTTCTTTTGTGGGTTTCTGGTACATTTTATGGTATAATGTCAAAGCCTTCTTCCCATATCTACAATCAACACAACACAACAAATCATAGCACATAAATATATACGATGGTTATGTTATCTTCCATGAAAGAAGCTGAAAGATACTTGAAATATGACAGATTTTGAAAAAAAAAACATTGCTATCTTACAATACAGGTATTCCAATTTCATACATTTGAGCACTTGAAACCACAAGTAAGTATGTGAAAACTTACTTTCAAGCTAAATATTTTAACAACTATCATGATCCGTGTGTTTAACGTATGCTAACATGTATAAATTTAAATAAATTGGGAATTCACTGAAGAAAACAGGACACATTATAACCACTAAGTTCAGTGTATTTAACCCAACTTACACGTAAAAATTTAAATAAATTGGGAATTCACTGAAGAAAACAGGACACATTATAACCACTAAGTTCAGTGTATTTAACCCAACTTACACGTAAAAATTTAAATAAATTTGGAATTCACTGAAGAAAACAGGACACATGATAACTATCATGTTTAGTGTATTTTACTTATACTCACATGTATAAATTTAAATAAATTAAGAAATAAGTTCAGAATATAAATCCATCTATAGCCATCTACAGTTCAATTTGTTCATTTAAGAAATGTAGCATGCTACACATGGGAAACCTTTAATTCTCCAGATTTCACAAAATTGTAGTAAAAATATTTAACAATTATTGTTAAGTTAACTCCAGGATACAGTTATCTTCATGGCATCCTTAAGTTCTTCATAGAGAGTCTTTGTTTCAGCTACAGTTGGTAACAGACATAAAGTTCCCGGATCAGACTTATAAGAAGACCCAAAAAAAAGGTCCTCAGATCGAGAAAGGGAGGGGTCCAGCCAGAAAATTGGTTTAAAACCCTTAAAGAAAGGTTGTTGTGGCTCAAAAGAAGTGGGTCGATCTGTACCCCCCCCCCCCCCCCGGATCCGCCTCTGAACATACAAGCAGGATACTATTTCACTTTGTCGAGTGAAAACTGATTATACAACCATACAAAATAGGACCTAAACCCCATAATTTATTTCTAAATAATCCTAAGGATTTTTACATTAAACCATTAGGCATTAATACATGGCAACTGTGCACTGAATATAACGACACCCCTATACCTGATGCCCTGTTCTGGGTTACATTTTAGATAATACAGATAACACAGTCTTCTGTATATAGAGGCCAGAGTTGTTGACTGGTTTATCGTCTCGTCAATCAAACATGATGAGTCATCCCCTGATCCAGCCAACATCTCCTCAGCTTGCTTCTGCAGATCATAAGCTTCACTAAGTTTCCCTGTAAATAATTACCAAATACATAACTAACATTAGTATAAAATATCACAGATAACCTCACTTGTTGTAGATGATTAACAAGTGCCAACTAATTTGTTGTCTAAACGTTTGTTTAATGGCCACTTATGATAAACTGCGCAGCAACCTTTCCTGATCAATCAAACACTGCCCCTAAAACTACCTCAAAACCTGTTAATTGCACCAGTTTTGTTAAATTTGTGTGACTTGAATAACATGTAATATGTATTTTGAGTATGTTAATCTTGTTCTTTTATACTAAATTCGTCAATCTTGAAAAAAAAACACATTACCTTTCAGATATGTCAAGACCTCTGGCAGCTCCTCAAGGAGGAATTTCCCCCTACTTTATTTTTAATGAGTTATTTGTACAAAATAAGTTTGAACATACAAAAAAAATAATCTGTTCTATAGATTTGTTGCTCATAAATTTTTCAAGGCAAGATTCATGACGATTCATGCATTAATTATCAAGATAGTGGAGTATTGTATCAAATTTGTAATGACTCTGGAGGATACCTACAAGCCCAATAGCTCGGAGGATATGGGTCGCAGTGACCTAATTTGAGGGTTTCAAGATTTTTATTGACCTCAATGGATGTAAACTTAGAAGCTTCTGTATCCAGCGGTTACAATTTGTGCCTTGGTAATGGACGGCCGAATGACCGAATGGACAACGGACAAAGCGCCATACCTAAACCTCAGTTGACTTTCAGTCAGTTGAGCTAAAACTAGCTAAAAAATTACTGGTAAAAGGGCCATTCTTTTTATATTCATTCACGTAATCTCTTAAGACTATGAATTATTATCAGCAAACATAAAAGTGCCAGTGAAACACCATAAATACTAAACAAATTCTCACCTTTAATCTCATACATCAGTGACCCAAATATAGCCAGAAGTTGTGCCTGCTGGGCTTTCGTTCCAAGTTTCCATGCAACAGATATCAGATTCTGAATGAAGGTCAAGGACGCTTGAGGGAAATGATAAAGAATCTCCTCCCCATCAGTTACAAGATTGTAGTAAGTCGTAAAGTCTTCTTCCTGAGAGAGAAAAATAAACAAACAGGTCAAAATTTGTGTTTCATTTAGAACTACGTATCGTATCAGCAGACTAGAATATTAATTTGAAATTAAATAATTAAATGAATATTTTAAATATTCCCTATGTTCAAACAGCAATTATGCATATTCGTGTGCAAAAGGTATGAATTTGAAGCTTGTATTTTTACTCTTCAAAATGTTATAAAATTAGAAATCCACAGTAAGTTCATAAGTAGTTGTAAATGTTAGTAAAAGACACACAAGTTATAACTTTGAAAATATGAGATTAAATGACACCTTTACTGCACTGGAAGTATAATTCTGGGATGGGAGTATTTTGGATACATGCTGTACACTTAGAAAATTCAATATCAAAGGTTATAAGTGAAAGCATGGTTTAATGGAGAAACTTTAGAACCTTCAACCTGCAACACTAATTTAGCTGGTTCATGAATAATAATGTCTTGCTGGTTAAGCTTGTAAAATTCACATGAATTTGTAAATTGAGAAGTCTCCAATTAGAAATATATTTCAGGAATTAAGAGATAATTTAAAGAATTGATGATATTTTCAAAATCTTGCATTTTTAATTTTTGGCAGATTTGTTTATTCTTATTTTGAGTATTGCTGTCACTGACACTGACATGTAACAAAAGGATAATTAAAAATTCGTCTGAATAGAAGCAAACAAAGACCATATAGCCAGGCTGACTTAAAATCTTACGCCATGGTTTAACAGCAATAAAGGCCATCATACTGGTTTATCAGTATTTAAGGCCAGCAGGCTGCCTTACCCAGTAACACCATGGTTTAACAGTATTTAAGGCCACCAGGCTGACTTACCCTGTTACACCATGGTTTAACAGTATTTAAGGCCACCAGGCTGACTTACCCTGTTACACCATGGTTTAACAGTATTTAAGGCCACCAGGCTGACTTACCCTGTTGCACCATGGTTTAACAGTATTTAAGGTCAACTAGCTGACCTACCTTGTTACACCCACGTTTAACAGTATTTAAGACCAACAGGCTGACTTACCCTGTTACACCATGGTTTAACAGTATTTAAGGTCAACTAGCTGACCTACCTTGTTACACCCACGTTTAACAGTATTTGAGACCACCAGGTTGATCTACCCTGTTACACCATGGTTAACTGTAGTTAAGGCAACAGGCTTCCTTGTTAGACCCAGGTTTAACTCGCCTCATGGGTACTCGCAAGCGTACGATGATAAATACTCTTGGGAAAATTCGGGGCTGATCTGGGATTCGAACCCATGTCAATGGCGCACAGATCTGGCGTACGAACTGCTTCGCTAGCAAAGCAAGCTTCACTAGCGAGACAGTGCGGTCCACTTTTATGTCACCTTGTAACACCAGGTTTAACAGTATATAGGCAAGGCCACTAGGCTGACCTACCTTCTTTACACCCAGGTTTAACAATAGGCAAGGCCACAAGGCTGACCTACATGGTATTACACCAGGTTTAACAGTAGGTTAGGCCACCAGGCTGTTCTACATGGTTACACACCAGGATTAACAGTATATATATAGTAAAGGCCACCAGGCTGACTTACCCTGTTACACCAGTTTAACAGTATTAAGTCACCAGGCTGACCTACCTTCTTACACACAGGTAAAACAATAGTTAAGACCACCAAGCTGACTTACCTTGTTACACCCATGTTTTAATAGTATTTAAAGCCACCTCGCTGGACTACCTTGTTTCAAAAGTCGGTTAGGCCACCAGGCTGTTCTACATGCCTACACACCAGGTTTAACAGTATATATATAGTAAAGGCCACCAGGCTGACTTACCCTGTTACACCAGTTTAACAGTATTAAGTCACCAGGCTGACCTACCTTCTTACACACAGGTAAAACAATAGTTAAGACCACCAAGCTGACTTACCTTGTTACACCCATGTTTTAATAGTATTTAAAGCCACCTCGCTGGACTACCTTGTTACAACAGTCGGTTAGGCCACCAGGCTGTTCTACATGGTTACACACCAGGATTAACAGTATATATATAGTAAAGGCCACCAGGCTGACTTACCCTGTTACACCAGTTTAACAGTATTAAGTCACCAGGCTGACCTACCTTCTTACACACAGGTAAAACAATAGTTAAGACCACCAAGCTGACTTACCTTGTTACACCCATGTTTTAATAGTATTTAAAGCCACCTCGCAGACCAACAGGCTGACTTATCCTGTTACACCATAGTTTAACAGTATTTAAGGGCACCAGGCTGACTTACCCTGTTACACCATGGTTTGCAATATTTAAGGCCACCATCCTGACCTACCCAGTTACACCATAGTTTAACAGTATTTAAGGCCACCAGGCTGACTTACCTTGTTACACCCATGTTTTACAGTAGTTAAGGCCACCAGGCTGACTTACCCTGTTACACCATGGTTTTACAGTATTTAAGGCAACCAGGCTGGCTTACCTTGTTACACCCATGTTTTACAGTATTTAAGGCCACCAGGCTGACTTACCTTGTTACACCCATGTTTTACAGTAGTTAAGGCCACCAGGCTGACTTACCCTGTTACACCATGGTTTTACAGTATTTAAGGCAACCAGGCTGACTTACCTTGTTACACCCATGTTTTACAGTATTTAAGGCCACCAGGCTGACTTACCTTGTTACACCCATGTTTTACAGTAGTTAAGGCCACCAGGCTGACTTACCCTGTTGCACCATGGTTTTACAGTATTTAAGGCCACCAGGCTGACTTACCTTGTTACACCCATGTTTTAATAGTATTTAAAGCCCCCTCGCAGACCAACAGGCTGACTTATCCTGTTACACCATAGTTTAACAGTATTTAAGGCCATCAGGCTGAAATACCCTGTTACACCATGGTTTACAATATTTAAGGCCACCATGCTGACCTTCACAGTTACACCATGGTTTAACAGTATTTAAGGCCACCAGGCTGACTTACCTTGTTACATCCATGTTTTACAGTAGTTAAGGCCACCAGGCTGACTTACCCTGTTACACCATAGTTTAACAGTATTTAAGGCAACCAGGCTGACTTACCTTGTTACAACTATGTTTTACAGTAGTTTAGGCCACCAGGCTGACTTACCCTGTTATAACCATGTGTTACAGTATTTAAGGCCACTAGGCTGACTTACCTTGTTACACCCATGTCTTAATAGTATTTAAAGCCACCTCGAAGACCAACAGGCTGACTTATCCTGTTACACCATAGTTTAACAGTATTTAAGACCACCATCCTGACCTACCCAGTTACACCATAGTTTAACAGTATTGAAGGCCACCAGGCTGACTTACCTTGTTACACCCATGTTTTACAGTAGTTAAGGCCACCAGGCTGCCTTACCCTGTTACACCATGGTTTAACAGTATTTAAGGCCACCAGGCTGACTTACCTTGTTACACCCATGTTTTACAGTAGTTAAGGCCACCAGGCTGCCTTACCTTGTTACACCCATGTTTTACAGTATTTAAGGCCACCAGGCTAACTTACCTTGGTACACCCATGTTTTACAGTAGTTAAGGCCACCAGGCTGACGTACCCTGTTACACCATGGTTTTACAGTATTTAAGGCCACCAGGCTGACTTACCTTGTAACACCCATGTTTTACAGTAGTTAAGGCCACCAGGCTGACTTATCCTATTACACCATGGTTTTACAGTATTTAAGGCCACCAGGCTGACTTACCTTGTTACACCCATGTTTTACAGTAGTTAAGGCCACCAGGCTGCCTTACCTTGTTACACCCATGTTTTACAGTATTTAAAGCCACCAGGCTAACTAATCTTGTTACACCCATGTTTTACAGTAGTTAAGGCCACCAGGCTGACTTACCCTGTTACACCATGGTTTTACAGTATTTAAGGCCACCAGGCTGACTTACCTTGTTACACCCATGTTTTACAGTAGTTAAGGCCACCAGGCTGACTTACCTTGTTACAACCATGTTTTACAGTATTTAAGGCCACCAGGCTAACTTACCTTGTTACACCCATGTTTTACAGTAGTTAAGGCCACCAGGCTGACTTTCCCTATTACACCATGGTTTTACAGTATTTAAGGCCACAAGGCTGACTTACCCTGTTACACCATGGTTTTACAGTATTTAAGGCCACCAGGCTGACTTACCCTGTTACACCATGGTTTTACAGTATTTAAGGCCACCAGGCTGACTTATCCTGTTACACCATGGTTTAACAATATTTAAGGCCACCTCGCTGACGAACCTTGTTAAACCATGCTCTAATAGTATTTAAAGCCACCTCGCTGGCCTACCTTGTTACAAAAGTCGGTTAGGCCACCAGGCTGTTACACATGGTTACATACCAGGTGTAACAGTATATATATAGTCAAGGCCACCAGGCTGACTTACCCTGTTACACCTGTTTAACAGTATTAAAAGTCACCAGGCTGACCTACCTTCGTACCCTCAGGTAGCAGTAGTTAAGGCCACCAAGCTGACTTACCTTGTTACACCCATGTTTTACAGTATATAAGGCCACCATCCTGATTTACCCAGTTACACCATAGTTTAACATTATTTAAGGGCACCAGGCTTACTTACCCTGTTACACCATGGTTTAACAATATTTAAGGCCACCTCGCTGACGTACCTTGTTAAACCATGCTCTAATAGTATTTAAAGCCACCTCGCTGGACTACCTTGTTACAACAGTCGGTTAGGCCACCAGGCTGTTCTGCATGGTTACACACCAGGTTTAACAGTATATATATAGTCAAGGCCACCAGGCTGACTTACCCTGTTACACCAGTTTAACAGTATTAAAAGTCACCAGGCTGACCTACCTTCGTACCCTCAGGTAAAACAGTAGTTAAGGCCACCAAGCTGACTTACCTTGTTACACCCATGTTTTACAGTATTTAAGGCCACCATCCTGATTTACCCAGTTACACCATAGTTTAACATTATTTAAGGCCACCAGGCTGACTTACCCTGTTACACTATGGTTTTATAGTATTTAAGGCCACCTCGCTGACGTACCTTGTTCAACCATGTTTTATTAGAATTTAAAGCCACCTCGCTGACTAACCTTGTTACGGACCAGGTTTGACAGTAGTCAAGGCCAACAGGCTGACCTACCTGGTTACACACCAGGTTTAACAGTAGTCAAGGCTACCAGGCTGGCCTACCTTGTTACAGACCAGGTTTAACAAGAGTTTCCTGAAGTGTGGGTACTCCTCAGATATTGTCTTCATACTTGTCATAGCCTGCCCAGTTTCTAAGCCTTTAAATTTAAAATAGAATATATGATCAATACTAAAACAAATATTTTCCAGAATATTGCTTTTGTAACCCTTGTATCATTTTATCCAGAAAAAGATAAAATGGATTTGATGAAAAAAAATCTGATATATTTGCAAAGAGGCACAAGGACTGTTAATATAATGTCAGTATATATTATATTTTGAACCAAATTATTGCTTTCACCTGTACATTTTAATAAAAGTGTATATTAAATTAATTTAATAAATAAATTTTTAAAAATAAAATGCAATATTACTTTACTAGTTTTACAATAAAAAATGGTAAAAATATGTTTCAGCATATTCTTTATACAAAAATATTATATTTATCATAATGTTGGTAAACTGAAAAAATCTTTTGAAATTCTAGTACCAATGCTAGTCACTGTAATTGTTAAAATACTGAATTGCTTCGGAAAAAGGCAGGTCATCATTATAGTACTTTTACTTGCCATGGGCAACAGAGCAAGTAAAAATGTCAAGCCCTGGTTAGTGGTTATATTCTTCATATTCAACACAGACTGAAAAAGTTCTGCTGTATACAACCCTGTAATGACAGTTTTATACAAACCTATAATGACAGTTTTATACAAACCTATAATGACAGTTTTATACAAACCTATAATGACAGTTTTTAGAACATCTGTGAAGTAGCCACAGAATTTATTAAAAACTTCTGGCTCCTGTCGCAAATGCCCGAACTGGCGGTCCAGCATCTGGCGTAAAAACGGAGGTATTTCATAGCGCTGTCCCGTCTTATCTCTCTCCACCAAGGAATGATGGTTTAATGGGACCAAAACCTGATGTTTGACCTGAGCTGTAAGATATGATTGATTTCTTTATTGTTTTCCAGATGCAACTCGTTATGGTTGCATATAAACACCAAAACTCTTGGTATGATGTTATGGTGATCGTCCATCTTCCATTAATATTTACTTTTCCTGTGAGCAAGGTCTCTACCTCAGCTGAGCTTCGGTGAGTGCCCTTACCCCACCCACCCCGACCCCAAGTGTGCTACTTGGTGAATTATTAGTTAACAATACAACTGAACCAATCAGGTGGTTTGCTTGAAGCTTGTCTACCTGCCAGAGAAAACTAGTTTCAAATCAACCATCAGGTGATGGGACACATTATTGAGACTCTGACTAATCATGTCATCACCTGTCAGCTGGTGAAGTTCCTGTGCATGTGTTCTTGTTGATAAGGTGTGAACAGGTTTGATTTCTTTGTAATGTTTACTCCTGTTACAAGAGATTTGATTGGCCATTATGATTTCAGCCCCATCACATTTATGCCTGTTCAATATGCACGATATGGCAGACCAAAGGCCTGCTGAAGCAAGGTGTCTGCTCAACTGAGGTTAAGTCCTTGCTCACAGGAAAACGTGACTTAGGTGAAACATATGGAATAAATTATTAAATAGTATGTTAGATTAAGGAACAAAATCTACAGTTTATACAAAATATCTGTGTTCTTTATGAAATGTTAAAATATCAATAATAAATCCATATCTGTTGCATGACCTTAACACTGGGATCACTTTCCATGGTTTTGAGGATTATAATTTCAAGATGTCATGACAGACTACTAGTTCTATCAGATATTGAATTTTACACTGAATTTTTAAGTATATTCCTTACAAAATTTTAAGGATATATTTCTGGTTTTCTACAACCTAATGCTACTCTTTCACTCTTTCACAGCATAATTTTTGGTAAAGTGTTGAAATTTAAAAATTTTATGAAAATACTTTATTGAAAAGAGTCTTTTTAGCATAAAAATATACTAATTAAAACATTCTTATCTAAATTGGCAAACAAAACACTGATAAGCACTGATGTAATAATTTAACTGAAGTAATAACAAATATGTACCAAAAGCATATTAGATGAGGGTACATTTTGTTCAGATCCAGCATTAACATCTCAGTTTAACACGTAAAATTCCAAACACAATTTTAACAAATCAGGCTTTTCTAAACACACTGGTTAATTCATTTATCATTTAATTCAAGTCCCATAGTACATAAAATCATGTTTATGAGATAAACAAGTCATTAGAATGCAAGCCTGGTCCTTTAGCATCAAGTAAAATAGCTGCAATGTCAACACCAAAACTTCCTTCAAGGTAGCTTAAGACCGCACACGCTTGCTTCTTCGACTTGTCCAGGTGAGAAACGCACGTCAGTAAAGCTCTCTCCACTGACTCCAGCTAGAACAGTAATGATGACTGGTTGTAAAAAAATGTTTGATGATAATAAAAAATAAGCAATAAATGATTTTTAGGATTTATATATACCACACCATTTCAAGTTGACATATCCTTATTTTTGGCTTGCTTGTTAAACGAGCCAGTTGTCATAACCGTGCACGACAGCCTCTGTGTAGACAGCGGTGTTCACTATGAGGAATGGTTGACACTCATTTCAAATGATCAGTGAAATCTCTTTTTTTTTTACAAATGTCAAAAGGTATATAATATATAGGCCAGTTATCTTTTCCACTTTCTTTTTCCTTAATCTCATCTAATGAATATACTAGTGAGTTTTGAATTCTCATTTTTAAATTGTTTGCCCACACCCCGAAGTGGTGTGTTAATCATACAACAATACATGTAACCTTATTTTAGACTTGAAAGGCCAACATTACAACTATAAATTAGCTCAAGCATAATGAACAGTTTAGATTATAGTTTATATAGGTTAGGGTAGAACCTTTATTTGTTGAAAGTCATTATTTGTTCATTACGATAATACATTGAAAGGATCATTGAGGATATAAAATATCAATCCAGCCCTAGATTATATATAATAACATCACCAGTGATCATGTAAAGAATCTTAATAATGCAATTTAATTATGTGCACTGTAAGGCGTCTGATCAAATAAAAAGATATTTTCCTAAAAAAACATGACTTACGACTAATTAGTATACATTTCCATATAAATAATAATTTGTAATCAATTAATAACAAAAACAAATTTAATAGATTTAAAAGGACCAAAACAGCACCTTTAACTATACTACTTAAACTACATAGTTTAAATGGTAACTGTAAGATGAAGTGTCATTTAAGTAAAGGGTACACTGAAATCATATATGAAACTCTAATAACATCTTTACCTGTACGGGTCCTTGGGATTTTGGGAACTTTTCTAAGAATTTTTCAACAAGGTCAGTTTGGTCATAAAACTTCTTGTGTAGCTCTTGCAGCTGTGCAGCTATTAATTTAACTGGCGTAGGCAGACATCCCAACGTCGTAACAATCTTGTGGATAAGATGATATGGAACCAAAGGAGGATTCAGTACTGTACAGAACAAACTTATGGCTTCATCAGGCGAGAGTGCATGCAAAGCATGTGTGTAAAACTGGCTGGCAGATAAGCGTGGAAATATAACTAGTGTTGCAGTGGTGAAAATAAGAATTAAATTGCTGATCCCTTGGACGAGATCAAAACAGAAGGTCATAAAAGAGTTCTGTGTTTCTTTCCTTTTAACGAGCTGGTCGATATTATCAAAAACCATGAAAAGTTTTCCCACCCTTTGCGCTGCATTGTAAATGCTTGCGTACACTTCATTTTCACGGGTGCCTACAGAATAAAATGCCACGGCCAGGTTGGACAACACTGGAGCCATAAACTCAAAGCTGCTGAAGTTGAATGTTAGTATTCTGATGTCGTGCTCTTGTTGGGTGAAGGATGCGTCAGAATTAATGATCCTTATCAGTTCTTGGACACATCTGCTCTTTCCTATCATGGAAGGACCTACGATAAATAACACTACTTTGAAATGAAAACTGTATTGAACACAAGGTCCGCACATATTTTAATACTTTAAACTATTTTTTAACTTGATCCTTTCAACTTATGTCATACATATTACACCAGTCATATAAAAAACTATTTAATTCATACATATTAGACCAATCAGATAACAAGACACTTTAGTCATGCATAATAGACCAAGCAGAAAACAAAACAACTATGTCATACATACTAAACCAATCAGATGACAAAACACTTACGTCATACATATTAGACCAAGCAGTTAACAACATACTTCAGCAATACATATTTTACCAAGCAGATAACATAATACTAAAGTCATACATACTAGACAAAGCAGATAAAAAAACAGATACAAAAACAGACTCAGTTGTCTGCAGCTGATTGGATGATGTCATGTAAATGCTCTGAAAAGATGACCAAATTGATCATATAGGAAAGAATCCAACGGTTGTGAAACATAAACTAGAGTTTCATTTTAAAGTTTCTGATTGCCATATAAGGCAGTCACTTCAATATACAGCTTTCTGAATCACAGAAATTAATAAAAATGTAGACTTTTATAGAGTTCTCTAAAAAAAGTAGGTGGCCACAGGTACGTGGAACAGAGTAAAGGCTGTGACTGACCTGACACCTGGATTAGCCGAGTCCCCTTCTTCAATTTCTTAAGCAAACGTTCAAGGTCCTTCTTGCGGCCAACAAAGACATCATGGGTCGACATCCTTCACCAGCTTCTATGACCTGTGTTGATATTTGAATACTTCATGCTGTGGTCATAGGCTAATACCTGGAAAGACTTGCCGGGTCCATAATTCCTTTTTCAAAACTGTTATCATAGCTAGAATACAGGTTACAAGATATCCTAAAAACACACATATATACGTATATGTATATATAAACATGTATATGTATATATATATATACACATATATATACATATATATGTATATGTTTATGTATATATATATGTGTGTATATATATATATATATATATATATATATATATATATATATATATATATATACAGTAGAACGCCTGTATTACGGTCACCATCGGGACTGGATGAAAGTGGCCTTAATACAGGAGTGGCCGTTATACAGGACTTGACCAGGAAAAGGGGGTAAAATGTAACACGAAACCAAGTTCAAATCTATATTACAATCGACAAAATAAACGTATATACAGAGTATTAGTATAATAATTGTTATCAATAAAAAATTTAAAAAAAATTTACAATCACGTCAACCGTATTTATAACAATTACCAACAATATATACAAATACAGTGTTTGTTATTAAATTACAAACAGATTGTATATCCATAATATTTGTACAAATTTGTTGAACCACTGCCACATGACATCGTTCAGTTTATCATTCCCGGTAGATACACACTGTCTTTATCTACTGGCATTTGCGTTTTCTTCATACTGTTCCATGACCTTTCGCTTCCTCTTAAGTATGTTTTAAACTTGAGTTCGGCCGACACCATTATAGATATCTGCTAGCTGTCGGCTGCTTTTCCCGTCACTCTTCCTGATCAGATCTACCTTTTCTTTGAGAGCAAGTTCATGTCTTTTCTTGGTCGCCATAATGGTCAAAGAAATTGAGACGGAATATACGTAACATTTTGATACATGTAACAATGTTTATTTTTCCTTCATATTTATTCATGTATGAGTAAATTGTGCGATGTATGCCGCACTGTTTTCGTTTGATGTACGTGTTAGGACATTAAAGAAAGTTTAAAGATCCACAGTTTGCCTAACGTTTTTTTGATGACATAATCATCGGGACCCGCTGGTTGTCATTCGTAAAAATTAAATGACAAACACCCAGTTTAAGATCCGGCTCGCACGACTTATTCACAAACATAAACGCAAGTGGGAACACATGCCTTACTATTGTGCATACTAATGAGGCTGTGTGGGGGTAGTAAGACGCTGGTTACGTATCCAACTACTCAGTCACGGTCGAGTGGAAACCTTTATCCAGGCGCTCATTAACAGACAGGACTATGTGAGAGCGGATAATTGTGTAATGATATTGAGGTCAGAAGTGGCCGCTCGATTTGTTGAGCCCATGTCACGGAGTCACTGCCCCTGACCGTAATTCAGGCGTTTCCCGGCCTGCGGGACCGAGAAACCTGGCCGTAATACGGAATAGAGGAGTGACCGTAATTGACAACAAAATGATTATGAAATATAACGGTCTAAAATTCGGGACCGGAAAATCTGACCGTTAAAGACGTATTGACCGTTATTGAGGCGTGGCCGTTAGCAGGCGTTCTACTGTATATATATATATATATATATATATATATATATATATATATATATATATATATATATATATATCAGTGAATGAAAAGCAACATAGACAACATTCCACATATTAGTCAAGACACTTTTATATCAGAGTTATTTAAAGGAAATATAAGTTTTTAGAACAGTAGCTGAGAATCCAAGCAAACAATAAACTCTGGTCAGTTGGTAAACTTGGTGTACGGTATAGTTTGAACCCCACGGACTGCAGACTGCTCATGATAATTTTCACCCTTTCTTTAACATGGTTCTTGTGTTTCATAAAGTTTTAAGATTCAAATTCCAGTGCTGCCGCTGTGGATTTAATGCAAAAAATATATAAAATCTTACAAGAAAAAAAATATATTATTGTCTGAAAAAAGTATGAAAAAAGTAAAATCAATGGAAAAAGGGCAAATTTTGTACAATTTTACAGCATCCGATACTTCTAAACAAGCTTCAAGTATGAAAATATATATATTCCTGTATTCCATGTATTCTGTGATTTTTTAAAACATTGGACAGATCACAGAAATAAAATCACTAATAAAATGCCCCATTTATGAAATATTGTCAGAGCAAGTCTCCTGCACACAACTGGCGAAGGTAAACAGCCTATAACCACCACTTTCAGGAGATGATTTTATAAAAAAAAATATTGACCCTGAAAAAGTATGAACATAAGTATAAAAAGCAGTCTTGCCTGAAAAAGTATGTTACTTTTAAAAAAATAAAGTGTTGCAGCAGTGATATTCATTTGTAATAATATGTGTATAATATCACTTTATTAGCTCTTTTTGGCTTAATGCTAAAAATCCTCTGCAAAACCACCCCACAAAGCAGCTTAATATTCCCCATTCACTGTTTTTAAACATTATAATGGTTTTGTGTGCGAGTTAAGTTCTGGTAATAACCAGGTTTACTGATTGTCATGTAAGCAAGCTTATTATTATTAATGAACTGCTGCTGTGGTAATGAATGACACCAAGTCTGAAGCAAATAGATAAATGTGTTAATATTCTCCTACTGATAAATTATACTAATTAGTTGCACAGATACGTAAATATATACTTAAACGGTTACAGCCTGAAATATATCGCCTACCGTTAGACATAGACTCCTGACTGTTTTCCAGACAACACAAGGAAAAAGCCTTGTTGATGCAAGGAAATGATATAGATATCAAGTATATATATATATATATATATATATATATATATATATATATATATATATATATATAAATATTTACATAACCTAGGAAGCACTTCAGCTGCCCTCGCTTTCTTTCATTGCCAAAACAGAAGGGGATCAAAGGGGGGGGGGGTCCAGGGGGTCTCCCCCCCCCCTTTCAGCCATCGCAACTTTTTTAAGGGTTTTAGATAATTTTTTGTGGCCTGGACTCCCCTTTTCCGGACCTGGGGACATTTTTTAGGGTTTCTCTTTAATCCTCCTTGTTTGGAGACCTCCCTTTTCCTTAATCTTTGATCCACCCCTGCAGAACTTACCAGAAGCTTCAGATAATGTATCCCACTGACATAATGCATGCATATAGATCAAAATGAACAGAAAATCAGTACATAAATGGCTTGGGACACATGCGTGCGTGTGTGTACATATGAATTAATCAAGAAACCTATAATCAGAACTATATCCCTCTTATACTTTGTATTAAACTGTAGATTATTTCATAGTGTAGAGTATTCCATTTCAATATATGGTTTAATAGATTATTTTATACTTCTATGGTACGCCTATTACTACAAGATCTGTTTTATAGGACACGTGACTTGCGCATTTGTGTGTTACAAATCTCTGCTGGCTATAATACTACAGGCCTATATCCTGGCAAACCATGCAGTACTCTGTTTTAACTTCCCCTTTATGTGGGGGGTCCTATCCAGGAGGACTATGATAAAACCAAAAAAAAAGGTCCTTAGGTCCTGTAAAGGGGGTCAAGGCCGCAAAATTGGTCTGAAAGGGTTGCTTCGGCTGAAAAAGGGGAGGTCCGGACCCGTGCTTGGTTGTTAGTTAATTTTGTTGCTTTAACTAAGGTACCTATAAAAAAAAGTCCGTTTTAGTTTCTGTGTCTCAGAGTACTAAATGAGGAATATTATTCAACATAATATATATATATATATATATATATATATATATATATATATATATATATATATATATATATATATATATATAATTTAGGCAAGCTTAGTTTATAAGCAGATGAATGGCAAATAAATGTCCAGTTCTTTTTTTCTATACAGGAATTTGCAGTCGGATGTCAGCTTTTATAACAGGTTCACTGTTAATATCAAGAGTGTATACGTGCGCGCAGCTGAACCATTTGTAATCAAGTTAATTTAGATACATAATATAGCCAGGCCACATACTGCTGTGCATTGGTCGCCAACTTACTTCCGCACTGTTATTCAGATCCTCACGAGTCTGTCTTGCTGACATATAGATAACAAGTGTCAAGCTCCATCACAGATGAATCGATGGAGTCCGTACTTATCGGGCTAGCATCTGTCTTTTAGATTAATATATCTTGACCTTCATATAAATGAGCACTGTACATGCTTTATCAGGAAGTAAATAAAACATCATGCGCTGTGCATTTAATGTTATGAACATTAGTGATTATAACCATGCAATAACCAAGGCCGGATACAGGAATTTATATTACGGGTGGCTCACATTACGAGGCGCGAAGCGCCGAGGGGGGATGGAGTGGAGCGAAGGGATAGGGGGGTACCCCCTGCCAGGTGTAGACTTTTTTAAAAGAAAGGTTTAATTGTGCAATCTGGGGTAGCTTTAATGCATTTTAAAACAAGACAAACATTGTAACTGGAAGCGTTACGGTGTACTATGAGTTTATTTCCCAGATTTTTTTGGTGAAGTCGAAAGGGGGGGGGGGGGGGGGCGCCCCACTGCGCCCCCTGTAAATCCGCCCCTGATAACGTTTTCTTGCCGGTGCTCACCGAAATACCCCACTACAGCTAACAGGTGGCGCTGACTAGTCCGCCTGAATTTGGCAGTTGGTGGCTCGATGAGGTCTCGTAGTCACGGGTGTTACTGGATTAAAGGGTGCTTGTTAATACGATTCAGTAGGCTCTCATGATAATGAACGTCAGTCGTAATGCTCCACATACAATGTTCACTTAGTCCTGTATTTACAAGCAATTGCCAGTATATTATGCCTTATGTGAATCCTATATATTGGCCTTATACATGCACGTATGTTCCGCGCCTCATCTCCCGTTAAGGTCCATCCCGCGATAGGTCTGAACCAGTAATCGAAATCAATACATGTGATATCCATTTAACGATGCAGACATCATACTGTCCAAAATTAACCAATTTGTTAATTATATTAGAAGGCTATGTTATATATTCAGGATTTACTGGTTATATCACACCCCACAATAAAATCATTTTAAAATTTAACAATTAACAATAGATGTACAAGGAACGTTTATCTCTGTTATCGTTTATCTCTTTTCATGAGCACTTGTGTATCACGTAAGGTTTTACCAGGTGGGGGCCATGCATGGCGAGTCGGAGCATAAAGTTAAGTGGAACGTCTCTGGTCTTAAAGGGTCTTCCAGGGTTCTCGCGCTGTGTATGATAACCATTCTCTGTAAGGTATGACCAGTCGGACAGAGTTACTAAGCTAATCCGAACAAATCGCGTGAATTCCTTATTTGAAAACTGTTATGCAAGTTGACATCTAGCTATAATGCATTCGTGTATTAGACCGTACATTCAGTTAGAACAAAGAAAATGCTGTATGCGGGACAACAACCAGTGAGGCAATGTGTTATGGCCGGGACTACTTGGCTCAACTGTCAAACTTTAAAATCAAAATTTGGAACGTTTCAAAGGGGAAAATCTACTTATATTTTACGTGCGCATGCTTACAAATTATTACTTATACCGTGAAGTATTTACCACAAACACTGCCATGTTTATGTAATTTACCTTGAAACATTTCTTGTTCAACATATTTGAATGTACTATATTTCCCTCTTCACAACATTTTTATACTTTCACATCTGGTGTATTTAGAAGCCCCGGTGTATTGTGGGTGGCAGGTTTTGATGCCCACAAACCAAAACAGCAGTCGTACTTTAATGAATCCGATACTGCGTGTTGTGCTAAATTTCGGGAATCAATGTCCACCTCGTGCATTACTTCCTTGTTTTCTGGCGCGTCTGCCACGCTCCACTTGTATTTAATAGTAAATTGTAATCCAGACCCAAAGTTATTCGTTTCATCGACCTTGTGTGATACCTGGTTTCAATGGATGCCGTAACGTGTTCACACCCATAAACCCTGGATTGTATAGTTGTAATGTAATCTAGTTAGAACTTTCTATTTAAAAGATGTCTCCTGTTTTTAGTAGCTTGATGCTCTGTATAAATTAAAGAGCTCTATTTAGTTTTTTCATACACAAAAGGTGATACTTGGGCCAAAAAAATAAGGTTTGATTCTCAGGCACTTTTTTTCGAAATCAATGCGGGGGGGGGGCGGTTATTTTATTCTGAATTTTTCTGTTAATTTCGATAAAAATATCAAAAGATAAGGGAAAAGCATGATTATAACATTTATTTTGCTGAACAAGAAAAAGCACTACATTACCATGGAAATTTTATCAAAATTGTATGATTTTATTTTCTTGAAAGAAATGTCCCAGCGGCTGGGGATCAAAATTGTAATTTCTATTGAAAATCAAAATAAAACTTTTTGATGCGGGGGTTTACAATTGACGGGGGCGGTGCCTGAGAACCACACATTTAATTTATTTTTTATTTTGCCTTACACCTGTACAACGGGACCAGCCTGGGCACTCTTCTGTTTAATTCGATTGCGCTACCGGACATCCCTGGTAATCTCATAGTTACAAATGACTGCCTTTCGTTCATTTGACGCCATGAGGCGTAAGAATGAAGAAAAAATGCATGTTATTGGACCAGCTGCACTCTTAATTTACCAAACTAAAAAGTTTTGTCTGTTTGTCTGTTAACACAATGTGCCCAACAGTTTCCAACGAATTTGAATAATATTTGGGTCTTGGGCCAAAGTACGTTTAGTTAAAAATAAGCGTCGATTGATTAAATTTTGAGGCGGATATGGGTGTGGAGGTATGCGCATCCTAAGAGTTTTCTAGATTTTAATATGTTTTTCAGAGTCGGTCTTCTTTTATACCACACTAGTTAACTATTCTTTTCTTTATCTTTTTCTATCTGTCAAACCCCATGTTAAACTCATATTTTCATTGTTTATTTCTCTCTCTTTCTTTTATTTTCTCTCTATCTCTTTCTCTCTCTCTCTCTCTCTCTTTCTCTCTCTCTCTCTCTCTCTCTCAGAAGTAACAGCATATTTAAACCATTTTTTCTCCTTTTTATTTTTTTCAACCTGTCTGTCATACGTCTACTGTATTGCCGCTCTTAGAATTGTACTCCCTTCTTTTTTTCCCTTCGTTCGTTCATTTTGGCTGTCTGTCATACTGCAGACAAATTGTTGTGACTGTGTGTTTTTTCTCCGTCTCCAGTGGAAAGAAAAACACTGTAAATATGTAATACTAACGACTTCAATTATTTAAGGCCCCCTGGTAAGAAGCAATATTAAATTGATGTGAATTCTAAAAGATTGAGCCTATCCTCCCTGATGCTGTTATTTTCTAGCGTATTTTAGTGGCCAGGAACCAAGGTGAACCGCTGTGGCGAACAGAAGCGACTCAGTTGCATAAGGGTTGTACATTCAGTACAAAACACATTATGTATGTATAATTGCTAAAATAACACTACAGCACGCGGGTCTTCTGTTTCACTCTAAAATTCGGGCTCGTTCGAGTGGGAGTGTGTGGCATATGCACTGACAGATCCAATTCACCACGTGCAGCATCTGAAGCAGACATCCGAAGCATATGAGGTAAAAAATAAATCCATATAGTTTAAAATAATATCCTAGCCAACAAGTACTACAAAGCTTATCATTGGTCCAATGGTGACTGCAAACCCAAGGCCCGTAATAACAGGAACTAATGGGGCTGTCCCACTCAGGCAACTCTACAGGCGACTACAGGCGACCAGGCTGTCGCCTCATGGTCCCCGGGTGGTCCCCTGTATGATCGCCTGTAGTCGCCTGAAGTCGCCACAAGACGCGTGACCTCGAAGCTGTCGAAACTCTGGAGTTTCAACATGTTCAAAATTCTCAGGCGACAGCTTTTTTGTCGCCAGTGAGCGTAGTCTGTCTTCTGCTGGCGTAGGTGCTGTCGTAGGCTGTCGCAAGCTGACGCGGGTTGTCGTATGTGTTGTCGCGGGCTGTTGTTACTTAAAACAAGGCCCATCCTTGTGTCCGGCTCTTCACATAGCAAATGGTAGAGAATCGTCGAAGCTTGTCGCAGTTGGACGAAGCAAGAATTCTGGTATCGTAGGTTGTCGCCAGTGTGGTCGTAGGTTGTCGTAGATGTGGTCGTAAGTTGTCGTAGGTGATTGTCATTTGTCGCGGAGACTGTATCGCCGGTTGTCGGCAGCTTGTCGTCAAACAGTCGCCAACCATTTGTAGTTTGCCGTAGACTATTGTCGTAGCAGAGGTCCTGTCGCCTGATTTTCGGCGACCATGAGGCGACAGCTGGTCGCCTGTGTCGCCTGTAGAGTCGCTTAAGTAGGACAGCCCCATAAAGTAGCAGCATCGTGCCAGGTTCACGTAGATTTCCTCATAGAATCCCTATTAATACTTTGTCGAAGCGACATTAAGAGCCAGTCTAGGGACTTGAAAACGGTTCGCATATTAATTTATTCCATTACTGTGTTTAACACAGATTTTACCAAATCATATCACAGTAGTGTCAACTCGAGCAGTTCAAAAACCGGTTTCAAGACATATATATATGTAATTGTATATGTTGCAGCCACGTAACTGGCATGCACTCTAACTCAAGGATGTGTGATTCAATAACAAAAGCTGTGATCATAATATTGGTAAAAATAATGACATAAATAATAACAATAATAAGCAGTATTATTATTATTATTATTATACCATTATTCAGTCTGAAAGCTAAAGAGAAGGACGAGTACTGAAAGAAACAACACCATAAAAGATTTGATATATGAGAGCAAGAACTGAAAAAAAGTCAGTTTAAATGGGTGGCACAAAGTTGCAGAATATTGATCTATGTATGTATGACAGCACTGAGGAAAGTATGCTTTACAAATATTGCTGGTTATAGACGTTTCTGTGAAGTCTTGTACAGAGAATATTATGTTTCACAAATGTTGCTGGATATTTAACTTTCTAAGACTCCTGTATACAGAGGAAATTATGCATCAACAGCTTAAGCTCCGTTTTGTATTCCTCTTGAAATATTTTTCTCTCAGCTGATAAATAATCTTGATTTGTAATCGCCTGCTCTCTACAAAAATATCTACCTCATAATCCGTAGAACAATTAAATTTGTTGTTGTTGCTGCTTTGGCGTGACCGCTGGTTTTTACGTAGTGTACCGTGTCTTTGCTCAATACCGCTTCCCAAGCCGGTAATACAATTCTCGGAGGTACAACACGCCAGGAACCCT
The DNA here is from genome assembly GCA_026874595.1 of Sipunculus nudus. Lineage (NCBI taxonomy): Eukaryota > Metazoa > Annelida > Sipuncula > Golfingiida > Sipunculidae > Sipunculus > Sipunculus nudus. The sequence goes on from CM049312.1 coordinate 55,272,819, forward strand.
GGCTGGATTTATTGTAATGAGCCGTCTCAAAATTAGACGGGGGGGGGGGTGATAATATACCGATGGAGTAGAAAACAGCAGAAGACAGTAAACAATAACAAACAGTTTAATCAAGAACTTAGAGTAGGCTGCTGTCTATCCGTGGGGTACTTCACCGCAGCTCAGGCTAAGATATCACTCCAAAACGACCAGCGTTTTACACAAAATAAACCTCTTCCACCATCAAAGCCCGCTCGAACCCCACTTCATATGCCGTGACCAATCCGTGACTATAATCCTACGGACTGGCACCTTGCTCCCTACCAAGTAGACTGGTACTTTCTCATAACAAAAGAACTACTACCCACCCGAACTCGCTACATGTAGTTTGGTTATTATTCATTCCCTCAAATCCCCATCGATTGCCATCAGCAAAAAAGCTTCCTCCATGCCGCAAAAGGCTTACATTTCTGGGGCGGTCAGATCAAAGGTAATGAACTTTTACCATCATTTCTTTCAATTATGTTAAATCTTAAATGGTTAATAAAACAGACAAACATAGTCAGTTCCATAATATGATAATATGACTGTAAATTTGTTAATATTCCTCGATAAGGTTCCTGAATCTATGCTGACCATGTGCCAGATCCACACAAAAAATATACTCAATTCTTCATTTTCCGAATCCCGAAATACCCTTATAATTTAATGAGAGTCCATTCGTGATTACGTGAGTTATGTATGTTGTAAACAAACACACATACGCGAACGGGATTGATCGCATACCCTCCTGACGAAAGCAACAACAGCCCCACAACCCGATCAAAAACATATTTCCAACCTCTTAGATATTGGAAGGAAGTTTATTGGAACTCTCAAATATTATCAATAAGGGAACTAATCGCACGGAAGGTATTTAGAAAGTAACAACCACGCCAGCATGGTTATATTTCAGGAAGAGAAACCAATCAGCTGACAGCTATAAACGGGTTTATTTACAGACTAAACTGAATACAACGGCAAACACACGAGATGTTATGGATTTAAATGTATCGTAGTCTTCTTTATTACAAAATATCTTTTCACATCTTTTTTCAAATATCTGTTTAAACATTTCCTATATATACTTATGGGTCTTAAAATATTCTTTCTAAAATATTTTAATGATTTCCCTTCATTTAGTATATTTTTATTAAATTTGCAGTATCCTGTTATTTGTATTTCATCTTACAAGTTCATTCAGAGTGTTCTGTCAGCTGTGACTTTTCTTTGATCTTACAAGTAAATGTATGCGTCAGTGTTTGTAATTTGGGGTGATTTAATTAAATTAAAATCAAAATGGAAAATTGAAATATATACTTCACAATATGTTATAAATTTATTTTTATACGACTCTGCACGATTGTTATTCAGGGGAATAATAAAGATATATGATCAGCGACGTCGCTCTTATTTAAACAAGCACTGTTCAAACAATTTGAAAACACATTGACGTAAGCAACCTGCAGTACCTTTTATTAGTATTGCGTAAAGTGACTCTTATCTACAATCCCAAGAATATGCACTGTAAAAATACTCTTTTTTTGATGACATGTTTTTCAAGTCGCAATCACATATAGCCTACGGCGCTCGTACGGTGAGTAAGATCAGCATTTATGGCTATATTCGCATGGTACCCGCAAGGTAACCGTGTGATTTTCAAGTGCGACGGTTCAATTATTACTTGCCGTACGGGCGCCGTAGTACTGAGCTGGCAGCGCTCAGTTCTCCCGGCGTTTTCATCTCACCGTAAGCCCGTAGAAAGGCCGTAGACAGCCGGTACGGTCGCCTTACGGGGACCGGCCGGTATCCGTGCGACGCCCGTACGATTTTCCGGGTAATTTTATAGTCTCGACAATATTCGTATATATATATGTCGAGCGTATTTTACGCTTAAAATCTAACCTGTCACATATCAGACGGGGATCAATGGTCCCCATTGAACAATGGTGATCAAATCGCCCAGCGTCCGACAGCAAAAAAATGTAGTTGGGCGAAGGCCGCCCGGTATAATGGAAGGTTTCCAAGTTACAGTCGATGGTCATTTTGCCTGTCGATGTACGCCAGACACCCGGGCGATGCCCTGGCGTCCTGCCTGACGTCGTCCGACGTCCACGCCTCGAGTATATGACATGTAAAAAGTGTGTCACACCATATTTCTTAAGTCTGACAGAGTGATGAGCACTGCACAGCTACTAAGCAATAGTTGCTAGCTAAGATGTCGCCAAAGAAGACCAAGGGAGCAAAAAAACCGTTCATAAGAAGAAGGTTGCACGAGAGCCTAAGCCCGCTCATCGGAGCATGAACTGGAAGCGAGTTGACAGGAGGAGCCCGGCCGAGGGCCGAAGTAGCTGTCGGGCCCGACACCTGCACGAAGCGTGTTCGCAGCGCGTTCGACTTTGTATAAGATATGGGAGGGGGTCGTTCGAGTATCGTAGGGAGCCTATGCGGCGCCCGCGCAACTCTCTCGAACTCCGTCCGAATTTTAAAGCAAAATTCGTCTTAAATCCTCGGATTGCTGCCCAAATATCGATCGCATGATGACCGCTGGCCGAGCAATCGACGGGCGACCTGTAGAACTCTGCGATCCCAATAATCGCAATTGGAAAATCACTAAATGGAGAACAGGTTTCGGTGCCCTGCGATCGTCGACTGACCCCTAAAAATCGCGGCGGAGCCCACATTGATCGAGCAAACATCGGCCGTATTCCTTCCGAAATTGCCCTTTTCAGCTCGCAGAGAAGTCGGACGGACTCCGTTTTGGATATGTGACGGCCCCTTTAACAACCAAGTTTCGAGGGTCGGCGAACGGTCGCCGTAGATTATGTGAGTGCAAACAACGTGGGATGAAAAATCACACCTTGACCGTACGTGATACATACTCACTCTCTGTTCAAAGGAAAACAGCGCCAACAGATTGCTCTAATGTTTACACTGGCAGCAGTACACACAATATTGAACAAAAACCTTAGTTGGGTGCCCAACGGTGCAGCTGCACAAATGATGAGATCTCCATGCTAATATCGACTAATAACTGAATACCATACGATCTTAAGTAAGGCTTTATCAGCCCAACTTTCACACGTATGGAAATTGAATGGAAAAAGTTCAAAGAGACCTTGAGATGATATATGTGTCAAAAGCTACCAAGAGAGATAGGGGAATACAGATATAGAAACATATCGATAAATTATGTAAGAGATACAATGTAACCGCAACAAAACGAGACCAGAAATAGTGACTGTGTTGCTTTGGTGATCGTCAGGTGAAATTTTACCTGTATGATTGCGAGTCTGTGTGTCTATGTACACGCGGAAAAGTACTCTGACTTGTTATGTGGAACCCATCAAACGGTTGCACAAGGTTAGTATTGCATGTTTGTTCTCTACCTAATACCATACCAAAATCCGTATATTCGCTAGTATTTCTATTTTATCCCGTCATTTTTTAAACCCCGATTCCACTGACACTTATCCAGTATTTATTTTCTTATGACACGATTCCATCGACTGAATTCCTTGCGCCCGGTTGTCCGTTAAGAGGGCACAACCCGTAACTGTTACACCTAGATACTTTCAATCGTACGTCCAATAGGTCCTTTTGGACATCTCCTTGGAAACCTGAAATAAGGTCATGGTGACCTATCAGGTCGTGCACGTAAGACGGGCAAAAAAATTGCATGCTTAAAGCCTTGAAACTTTTGACATGATATTCATGGAGATATTGACCAAATTATGATTTTAAGCTGGCATGCAGTCAGACAGGGCACAGAACTTTACTGTTGTATACAGAATCTTAAAATATATGCCATGCAGGGTTTGCATGACTGGTTGGACCTAGAAACTTCTAATTTTATAAAAATTCAAGGAGGTTCCTGTAAAAAATCTCTTAAAACCTAAAATTATGATACTGTGACACTGTGATATTCTGTCAGCTATGTGACACAACATGATTTTAGCACCCTTTTAGACAGACGGGCACATATTGAAGCAGTTAGGTGTATAGACACTTCTAATTTAGTTCCTGGTAAGATCCTTGAACACAATCAAGGTCACTGTAACCTGTTTTCTAAGGACTCTGGGAAAAATGCGTGATTATGAGGACGGTGGAAGTCATTCTACCCATTGTTAAAGCTATTTCATCAAATATTTTTCACAATAATGATTAATGCATGTGTCAGCTGCATGTCAAATTCAGCCGGGCCTCATGGGCCATGGACCACTTGTTCAACCACTGTTCTAATAACGGTCACTATTTTAAAGATTCATCCTCATACCATTGTTGTGACCGCATGGAACGACCACTATTGTAATAACGTTTATGATAAACAAACGACATACCGAGGAATATGTTTATTACAAATAAATTACATTCATATATGCAACTATATGCTTCTATACCAAACTCCTAAAAACCTCACCAAATTACAGCATATTATCAAAGTTATCATTTTACATTTACCTCAATATTAAATTATGACATTTTTTTGGTCTAACATTTACGATTTGTGCCTTGTTTACAAATTACCAGTGTAATTTTTTATTACAGACAATACAATCAAAATGCGTATAAATGAAGCAAATATAGATGAAACCTCGATCTGAAAGAGCTATCCAGGATTTATAAACGTATCAAATTTCAAAACATGACATGAGATATCTGAGTTTAAGTATGAATCATATAAAATCAGCTGCCACATAATTTGTTTCGTAAATTTGTCTGCAGCACCCGTGATTAAAACTCATTGAAAACTCATGTACGCATATCAACAGCCAAAATTGTTAAAATGTCGCATTTGTATAGTCAACCATTTTGAATGACTGGCTCCTCTTATTTTCTTCCTTTTAGTTACAGGTACTGCGCTCAGTTCGTCGTCCGTTAGCAAGGCACAGATCATAACCACTGTTTCTAGTAGCTTCTACGTGATCATTCATAGAGGTCAATAACAGATTTTCTCGGGAACCTGAAATTAGGTCACTGCGACCTATATCCACAGAGCTATTGGGCTTGTATGTGACCCCAGTAAAAAATTAAAAATTTGATACAAAACTTCCAGGATCTTCGTAATTAATGAATGGATTGTCATGAATCTTGCCTAGAATAGTGACTTTGACAAGATGTGTCAATTCCGAGAACTGATGGCGCCATCTTTTTTTCTAACTTTTACCATTTTTTTCTATTTTTAGAATATAAAATGACTGCAATCATTTTCTAGTGTTCCGGAACCTGGTGTGTTTATTGATCATAACCGTTTGCCCTATAGTAATCGCCCTGTCCATCTGTCTGTATGTTTGCCTGTCCGTCGGTCCATCCAAGAATTTGTGTCTAAATGATAACTCCAGTTGGATTGACATATGGATTCGAAACTTATATATGGGCAACCATTAAAGAAAGAACGTTTTTGGACCGTCAGATCAAAGGTTAAGGTGACTAAACCCACATATTTAAAAAGATTGCGGATGCATTTTAAGTTCTCCCGCAAATCATCTTGTGCGTATAGCTGACCTTATAGGGAAACAAACTTCTTGAATTTTGGACCAAAAGGTAAATTAAAAGCACAGAGGCCATCTGTTCACAAATTAAATTCCAGATGATAACTCCAGTTTGGTATGACATATTGTTTTAAACTGAATTATTTATGGCCGACCACGGAAGTTAGAATCCTGTCGACTAATTTCGGGTCATGAGGTCAAAGGTTAAGGTCACAGGACCCACATTTTGATGAAGTTCATAAAAAATATCCTCATAGACAAATTCAGCTGAGCGTCGAGATCCATGGGTCATGTAATAATATTAATTGTGCAGATAATCACTTTGTGTGTGTGGGGGTTTTTTTTTTTTTTTTTTTTTTTTTACTGACTGCAAATATATTGCCTTGCGACATATAAACGTTAATACAAATGCAACAAATATACGCCAATAACGTTACCCGTAGAATGTAGGTCACGATGAACTAATTTTTGTTATGATACAGTCCTGCCTGGAGATGAAGAATTTAATTAGTTCTTTCAAAATCATTTGTTTTCCATTGACGGTTGTCACATTATCGGGTAATTTCGTATTACGTTATTGGTTAGCAAAAGTTGTTACATTATCGGTTGATTTTGTATTACATTATTAGTTAGTGTCACATCATCGGTTATCTTTATTACGTTATAGGTTAATGTTACATTATAAGTTGTTTTATTATTACGTTATCATTTTGTGTTACTTTATCGGTTAATTTATTATTATACATTATCAGCTCATGTTACATTACAAGATGATTATTACAATATCAGTTGTAACAGGCCCTTCAGCGTCACGTTCTTTAATAGAGTGGATCCTGAATGCCAGACCACTTTAAAACAAGTCCATTGTCCTAACTTCCAGGAACCGGAAGTGCTCTTGTCCAGACCATTGATAAAACCCTGACAGACCTCGTGTGCTCAGACAGCCGTCAATGTTAAGACCTTATGTGTACACAGACTGTGATGTAAATATTGACATCCTTCCTGTGAACATGTTTGCTTAGCGTCCATCCCCACGCAGGACTGTCTTACTTTTCTGAAAACACTCACTGGGTATCTCATAGAGGGAAGATTCCTCTCTTGGTTACATGTGCATGTCGGAAAATCAGAGGCGTCAACGAAGGCTTAGTGAAGCCTAAGATTCTTAAACTCGCACGATGCGAGAACGTCAGTTCAGGGATGTAGACACGTGCCTGATTGCTTTATATTTCCAAAGATAATCCCTGTTTGTTATATGTTTCAGAGAATTACCGTCTAGCCATCAATGATGTGGTTCTACCGTCTGGCATTCGCTTTCATCCTGTGTGCAACAGGTGAGTTAAATTTAACATTTACTCCCCTGATGGGTTATACTAACATGTCATGAAACAAAGTCATACTCAAGTTTTTAATATTATATCATATAATATATATATATATATATATATATATATAATAACTATGTAGTTATATCAATTCTAGCTAAAGTGCTCGATACTATTGTAGAACATGTTATGGTTTACTTTCATAACCTTGTGAAGGGATGCAGACCGTTATGTGAATAAACCATATATTTTATATAAGATATATATATATATATATGTATATATATATATATATATATATATATATATATATATATATATATATGCGGAATTTCAATAATTAAGTCTTATTATGGTTGTAACCTGCATTTGAAAGAAAGTACCCAAAGACGGTGAGGAAATATTAATTTTTAGGCAGAAATTTGCTTCGGGCGTTGTGTCATAAGTGCAAAGGACCTAGCGTGTTTTCCCCTTTTCACCAGGAAAAAATACCTAAAATTAAAGTGGACTAGGCTTCATGGATTGGAGATATTTATCAGTCTCGTGAAGACTTTCTCAATGCTGTACTCCTTGAACTTTTGCTCTGCTTCACCACGTTGAATGATTAGCTAGCCATGGTTTTATGATGCAGCAGACGTTTAAATAAGACCTGCCTGGCTCATGACGGCAATTATCTTAGGAGTGGCATTTCAGTACTTCATATCACAATAACGTTTCTTCTCGGTAATAACGCTAACCTTAAAACAGTTGCTCTTTCAAAAGAATATTGTGAATATTTTCATTTATAATGTGTTTGTTCAAATACGTATCTGTTTATCTGCAAACATATATGATTAGAGTTTAATATAATCATGAATGACAAGAGCTCGATGTTCTAAATCGTTTTGCTCCTTGGCTTTCTTTTATCCTTAACTCTATTTTTACATTTTCTATGCAAACGAAAACGATTATAGTTCAAGCTTTTCTTCTTCCTGCGAGCCTTACTACATATTAAGCAGCATTATCCGCCGACAATTATCACCGACAATATTTGCCTCATCCTACTTTGCCTTTCCCTCATTTTCGGACCTGTTCATTCTTGTAGATTTCTCGGCTCCCTGAGCCGCATTTACAACCTATAAGTAGCCTTAACAGGCGCTAGAAGGTTACTAGTTCTACATTTAGCATGCCGCCCTTGACAAGTATCAATTCACTCCTGGGAGGAGAGAGCGCCGCCTTGTGGTAAATACTTTTGCCTGTAGTCTTGGTACCTTGAGGCGGTCAGAGCGGGACGCGAACCTACAGCCTTGCGGTCCGTTCCGACGCGCTTGCCATAACGTTACCACACTCCACAGGTTAGGTAAACACACACATACATATATATATATATATTCATATAAATATATATTTATATATATATATATATATATATATATATATATATCAGCAGCAGAAGAAGTTTATGCTCGTCGAGCAGCTACAGGTTGCTGTGGTCAAGACCTCAGCCCTGTGCGCTCCTTAAGCATGTTCCCTGAGCCAACAGAGGCGGTGCCACACCAAGCCAAGCAAAGAGCCGCGAGAGACTGCCACCGTATATTCCGAACCGATGACATTTCAGAAAAGCTACAGCATCCACAGCCGTAAAGGCAGAAGCAACCTACATTCCCTCCACCGATCCCAGCAGCGGACACTCAGCCATGCCATTCGAGAGCCGAGCTCGATCTTGTGAACGACAGTGTTTCAAGACGGATCGCTCTTTTATACTTGCAGTTTCGGCCATATATAGACCGTATTAGCAAGTTTAGCCAGTGTTTTCGTCATCAGCAATGTATATTCATATATGCATGCATTACAGCACAGTTCTCATATACACGTTTTGATTTTTCAGTGAGAGCCTCAAACCAGACATGGGATGAAAACTGTGACTTGATGGAAGCCAACATGGCTGCAAGCCGCTGTATTAGTAACATCCAAGGACGAGGTGATATGTCTGAGCTCACATGCAGGTGAGTTCATCCTTACTCCGCTCATCGAACATAAAAAATGTATGCAGGACCGCGTGAAATTTTTCAGTGTCAACTGTGTGCCACACATTATTTAATATATAGAAGACAAAAACTAGTCTGCCTTACCTCTGAGATTCTAAAGTCATGAAGAATACTAAAGCTTGCAGCAGATTTAAGGAATCCATCCATAAGGGTTCCTTTCTTATCTTATTGTAATTATGATCCCACCAATCCTCACATTTCAACACAAAGTGCCGACTTTTTGTGTGGTACAGACCTATAGAAATGCTGGAAAATTTATTTTTATTCTAGCTCAGCTGACTGAGAGTCATCTGAGATACTGCGATGTCCTTTGTCCGTTGTCTGGCTCTTCGTCCGGCCGGCTGTCCATACGTTGAAAGGGCACAATTATAACCGTTGAATTTAGAGACTTCTAACTTAACATCGAAGGTGTCTTTTTACAAGTCCCCATGGAAATACCTTGAATCCGAACACTTTGAAAGTCAGACTGATCTGGCCTAAACATGTTTTGTGATGGTCTGTAAAACTGCAAAAAGGTGCCTCATTAATGTGTTCCGGACTATCACTATGCGCAGTTTCGAATGTTTCCTTTTTTCCTCACAAGTCAGAATATATAAGCAGTTCATCTTTAATGCTATGGTTAATTAAAACCCTGCATAAAGTAATCAGGTTTTCCTGTCTTTCCATTATAGTACATCCGTTCGGCTGTTTGTCCATCTGTCATCCTCTATAGCATGTGTTATCTCAAGAACTCCTTCACCTATCGCTGTGAATTTTTATTGTGACTGTTAGCTGTAAGAGGATTCTTGCTATCAACTTTAAACTTGTAAAATAAAATTTGGCTACCAGACTGCAATTTTAGATTTCAATTGGCTCGCAATATCTCGAGAACAATGCAAGTTATTGATTTGATATTTTATATTGTGATTGGTCTTTATCTCAGACCTGTTTGAAATTCAAGATGGCTGCTGCAGAAGGATCTTAGATTAAATTTTATCATGAATTATTTGAGCATTTTAATTGTTGGTCTTCATGGGAAGATAAGAAATGTTTGAAATATAAGTATGGCGTGTATTCATGTATAATCTTTAGAAGTGCAGGAGCATATGTAGCTAATTCGTCTTAAGTAAATTTTGTTTGTAAAAATGTGACACCCAATGCATTTTTGTTCTTCACCTTCCTATGAAGCATATTAAACATGGTGCCAATTTTTTTATTCAGTTTTGACATTTCTTTCAGCTGGTTTTAAAATGGTTTAAAAAATTGTTGAAAAACTGCGATCGCAACATAAAACAACGTAAACAGGGACAAGAAAGGTTATTTTCGGAATGCCTTTACATACTAAAGGCACAAATTGTTTTCTCTGAACATTTTGGGATTGTCTAAAATTATATTTTAGGTTTATATTAAAGAGACCTATTCACATACCTGGTATGTTAAATATACACATATAGTATTACACACTATATACACATATATTGCTTTTCTCCTTAAAATATTATGATATCTGCCAATATTTCATTCTGATCTTAGAATTTCATAATTATACTCCTGTCCACAAGTGGTGAAAAGCTTTCACCTAGCGAAATCAGTGATGCAAAATATAAACATAGCTGGCACGCACCTGGTGGCCATACCGCGTTAAATCACAAATCAAGATTTTTAAAGCATCCAACCGGTATTTCCTCTGTGTTTCTTTTTTTCTTGTCACTTTTCCTTGTTAGGAAGTTGTGCATGCGCAAGATCGGACCTGTGGTCATGCAGTCTTGTTATGATAAACAAACGCACAAGGGCAGTGTTTACTCACATAAAGAACCAAAACAACATATAAAACAGGTAAACTGGAGATAAGTGTGAATTGAAATCACTGTGCCGGGACAGTTTAGCAAGAAAAATGTATTCAGCAATACAATGTACTCATTGCGTGCATATTATTGCAAATATCTATATGTAGCTTTAACATTTTCGGCGGGGGAGAAGTGTTGATTATTCTCGACTTAAAGCAACGGTAATATTTCGTCATTTTAGTCGTGGGGGTATATATGTAGCTCCCGCTCGTATGGGTTTAAAGACACTTATTTTCTTATACATTGGGCTCTTGAGTTACAACAAATGATAGCGCATTTAACTTAATGCTGATTTATTATAGGGATGGTAGTTAATATATAAATATCAAACTTCGCATAATTACCGAATTCTTGGCTTAAGGAATCGGAAATCAAGGTATTGCCAGAATAAAAACCGCCAGGTCTTGTTATCTTTTAATAAAATTACATTACTTTACATGTGCCAATTCTTAAATGCCATAGAGAAATGATGCACACTTGCAAGAGTTACAGATATGTGCTTGCAAATTAGTTATTCCAGTTTAAAAATATATATATATATATATATATATATATATATATATATATATATATATATATATATATATATATATTAGTCTTTTAGTCAAGCATAATCAACTTCCATGTAATCATTATCAGAGCTTAGAGATTTGATTTCTTACGACCTATGGGCTCGGGAAGTACATGAAGCCAGTAAGAATCATTTTTATGAGTTTTGTCATATTTCTTTAAATTAAATGGACAAATAAATCAGAATTACAGGGTATGCAGATGATGACCTTGAGGGCATTCATAAACAAATGTAATGTATTCCATAGTAATCAAAACGTTGTAAATAAATTAATGTTTCACATGACAGGTTAAAATATTTATATTTGATATTTTTCCCACTTTTGATACAGATATTAATTCAATAGTACTCACGTAAATTTTAAAGATTTGTTATTGCTGTCAACATACAAAATGCTTTGTGGATTATTGCACTAATGACTTTTCCATCAGAATGTGCCATTTCAAAAAATTAATATGTAATTAAAAGGAATTTTGCATACGACCCTCAATCTTAATAATGACTCTCTCCATATCGATCTTCACATTATATAGTCAACAATTTTCATGTTTTCTTTATTGTCGTTATCAATATTACAATAATAATTATATAGAAAAAATATGGTTTAACCCGTCAAAAAATGCAAAACTTTTAATTGTGTTTACATTCAAGGCATATTTTTTGCTACATAAGGCACATGTTATTGTGTTGGCATGTGCGCTAACTCAAAAACCATTTTGGATCATCGTGTCAGAGAAATGAGTATTGGTTAAGCAGGCCTCCGACGGTACAGGTTTGCATATATTTACCTGGTATAAAAAATCAAATATAAAACAAATCTAGGCTCCAATCAATACATTTAGCTTTATTCTGCATCTGAAAGGCCTTGTATTTAATGACTCTATAGTAAATAAAGCATATATATCCAGTGACAGCCATCCCATAAGATATAATAAAAATATAAAACTAGCTTATCTTCATTCTAATATGTATATAAAGTTAAGCTTGCATTAGATAGATAGTGTAACACGGCTGCTACTCATAGATTAGTTTTAAAAAGAATGTTTTGAAAAGAATGCTGTACCAGTCTTGCTCATACGAATGGAACAGCTTATGTTGTCATGTGTCAGCTAATGTTGTGCGATTACAAAAATACATTTCTTGTGAGTTTCTTTCTTTGGAAAAATCTAACTCATATTTGAATATACGTTTTAACCATTTAAGGAAAATGAAATGTGGAACAAGAATTAAATAATAACCGCCAACCAAATATAAAAAAATCATCCTTCCCAAAGAAATCATTTTTAAATTACCCTGTGGGGGATGAAGTCAGATGGGATAGAAGTTCATATGTGCAAACACGTAGGAGAACATGATTAGACTCAATGTGATACTCTTGAATTTTGATTAAATTTAATATTTAAATTGAAAAGGTTGTTTCCTTTAATAGAACTTCATTTATAAAAAACTACCTGATGTCCACAGCTTACAAAAGATTATAAATCAATAGTAAAATTATTTATGCAAACAGCTGCCCCACAGATGATGTATTTTTTTCCTAAATGATATGTTATTGCCCACACCAAGAAGTTCGCTGACGTTATGTGATCAGCGTTGTACATTCTTTTGCTTTCTAATATGTCCACACACTAGCTAGTTGTTGAAATTAAACTTCGTAACATTGTGAATTGTGGACATCTGAACATTTCCGAAACCTTTTGAATGGATCAGTGCGTTGTGAGAGAAGATCCTGAACTAAATATACAGCCTAAGTTGCTCCCTTTTCTGTAGAGTATTCTTCGAAAAATATACATAAAAATAAGCCTAAAATTGTTTTTCGTTTCTAACTTAGCTCATGACCAAAACAACCATAAGAATCCTTAAAATTAACTACAAACCATTGTATATATTTTTGGATCAACTAATCGAAAGAGATGGATTTCTATGACTTCACTATCTGCTAGTGAGATAATGGTGTCAATGATGTAATGATAGAAAAACAGATTGACAAAATAGCAAAATCATAATGGATGTATAAGAGGGATATTTTCACATATTCTGTATAAATTAGGCTAAATCTATATCCACTAGTGATAACCAGGGTGCACCAAGCGATAGTGTATACGATTCAGGTTACTTTAAATCAACAAGTGGTCCGCCTTATCAAATTACAACAGAATCCTTTTTTTTGTCTCGACACGTATTTTTTTATGGATTTCAATGAAATTTTGCAGAACAATGGACCATGGGAATAGGAACAACTGATTTGATTATTTAATTATTTATTTCATGGTTATTTAGTTTGTTAAAAGTTTGGTGTATGTTGATGCGGATACAGGTGTTGGCGGAGGTATGCGCTGTATAGGTGCTCTCTAAATTTGTTATTATGATTTGTTATGTATCTAGTCCAAGTATTTGTGAGTTAATGTACCACATTGGCCATTGTGAGGTGTAATGTTGCAAGATTTTCCTCTAAAGTACATATTTATACACATTGACCCTCCATTTTTGTTCTAAATTCAAAATTGACCTGGAAAAAATGACCAAACCCCTTTAGAAAAATTGGCACCATACTTTTTTGCAAAGGTTAAGGCCTAAGGATCACAAAAATGTAGGGTGTCAACTTTTTAAAAAGAAAAAACACTCGGTGACATATGCTCCCATACTATAAAAAATATTCTAAATAAATATACCGGAAATAGCCGCAGCTGTTTGTACCAAATTTTTTTTAAAGTAATGTTGATCATGTGACTTAAATGTGCGTGTAAGTTACATGGTGCCATATATTTTGACCTATTTTCCGTAAATTAAAATTATATTTTTCACTTTTTCCTTGGATAAGTCAGAAAATAAATACTTCGACGTTCTAAATAATTGTCTTTTCCTTTTATCAGGGAACGTAAAACCAGTATGAATAGCCAACAACTGTATTAACCCACATTCTGGGAGCCATCGTTCTTTGACGCCGTTTTTATGCAAGTCACCATATATTATTCCGGGTTTTTTATGGCTAATTGTTCCTTTCAGACCCAGTACAAGGCAACCTTGACCTATATATGTATTTCTAGTAGTGTGCCATATCAGCTGAGCGTCATGGCCCATGGGCCATTTGAGGCATTAATGCTGTACGGAGTCAAAATTAAACTGACATCAAAACTGATTGGTACATCAAGTGTGCAGTAATATAATCTTATTTATTTCATCACTTATGAATTAATTTAACATGTATGTAAAATTTAGATGTATATCCGTCCTGTAGATCGATAATACAGTGGTATGATGAGGGAGGAGCAGACTGTTTCCTGACAAAACTCCCACTGGAGTGCCCCGTGCTGCGGAGTCGACTGATGGACAGCACGGAGTCTCAGTACAAGTTTTGTAAAGAACTTTTCGGTAAGTTTAGGTTATAGTGACCCAATTCCTGTCAGACAGTCCATTTGTGACGTCAAACTTTCAAGCAAAAATATATGGAGTGTTCATGTTAAACGCTAGGGGAATTTGAAAAAAAATAAAAGATTTGTATTGTAGGCATTTATGTTAATATTCAATTTGGAATTTGGGTGCGTTTATGTGAAAATTTTGTGACAGGTGGCGACATCTGTGGCCAGTTTAAGAAGCTGTTATTTGACGCGAAAACGGGATTCACAACCACCTGCTTTTCTGGAACCAAATAAAAATGCAAAGTTCACCTTGACCTTGGCATGATGCCAAACACTCGATAGAAACATTTTTTTTTATTTCGATTGCAAACAAGTAGTTTGCATTGGATCTTTAAACTGGAGTAATGTGAAATATTCACCAGTAATTTTTGAAGACGATTTAGCCAAATATTCTTCAATGATAACATTTATATTTGGAGATTTTCACTACTCTTAGTACTCTTTTTTTTAACTTTAAGGTGAACATCAGATTTTTAGTAGTGATTTCAGTTATTGCATTAAAATTTATATACGTATCAATCTGCATGAGATGAGCTTTAGGCACAAGGAATTTTTAGAAGTATAATATCACAGATCTAATATTGCAAGAAATTAGTCTGCAATGATTTTATAAAACATTCATGCTAATTGGTTTCTCTTTAAACAACTGAATACGCATAATAAAAATTTAAGTTTGCAGTAATAGCTCATGAAAAACATGTTTTGGTATAGTTTCATTTTTTTGTCAGTTGATATTAGGCCCTGATTCGCGGGGAACCGTGATCCGTGTCTCACGTTTTCATTATGACACAATTTTACTTGTGTCTCACACTAGAATGCCAGGATGTTGACCAAGCCGTTAGGTCGTTCAGTGAGTGCAGACCTCGATCGAATACACAGCCAACATGTGGGTGAGTTTACTTGATTAATGTATGCACTAGGTCTTTAACACTAGCATGTGTTTTGCGTGTGATTATTTTTTGGGTTAAATAAGCCAGCTGTGCCGGTTTTATCAAGGGAAATTAAATTAAATACAAACCATTGACCCAGACAGGAGCCTCGCCGATAAAGATAAAGAAGATATAAATACTTTTTACATTTATAATATGAGACACAATAAAACATGATCTTTCTTGTCAATATGACTGACCCGAAAACTTCATATCATTCGTCGCCAGTAGACGGCGCTAGTAGGATGGCAAGGGGTGTTTTACTGTCTTCTCGTTATTGTTCACAGATATATGTTAGTTTCTTATCAACACTGACAGGGGTTGTTCGGGACTGGAATTTCAATTGATATATTTGGAAATATGGTTATACAGCAAGGTTCAATTAAATGTGCTTCGAGAAGACTAAAGATCTGTTTCAAGATTTGCTTCTGTTGTCTTTTTAACTATAAGCTGTGTGGGTATGTTAAATAAAATATCTTTCCCGTGTAATTTACTTATTTGTAGGTTGCAGTGTAACATAATTGCAGGGTATAATATCACGTATATTTGCAAGATATAATATTACTTATTTGCAGGGTATAATATTACGTATTTGAAGGAGAATAATTTTATTTATATGCAAGGTATGATAGTACCTATTTGCAAGGTATATTATTACTTATTTGCAGGGTATATTATAATTACTTATCTTGAAGGTATAATATTACTTATTTGCAGGAAATAATATTACGTAATTGCAAGGTATAATATTACTTATTTGCAGGGCGTAATTTACTTATTTGCAGGGTGTAATATACTTATTTGCAGGATATAATTAACTTATAGCAGGGTGTTGCTTCACTTATTTACAGGGTGTATATACTTATTTACAGAGTGTAATATACTTTTTTGCAGAGTATAATATACTCACTTGCAGGGTGTTATATACTTATTTTCAGGACGTTGCGGTCTCTACGCGACTGCTACTCAGACCGTACGTCCGTCTGTCGTCCGGCTGGCGCAGCACTAGTCCAAGCTGTAGACCATTCCATTTCTGTCTGTGACCAAACTTCCGCGGGAGCAGGTAACATGATGTCATATCTAATGGGCTGATTTGGCTGCAGTCCAGGGCCTTGCAATCTAGGAATAAGGGACGGTCTCTTGTTAAAAAAATAATTGAAATATAATCACCACTTAGGCAAAACAGGGTTGGGCGATTTTTACTGTAGGTTTACCATTAAAAAATATCCTATGATCATGGCACGACATGATAATATTTTTTGCTAAACAGGTAAAAGCACAAGAAAAGAAAAAATGTTATTGATGTTTTTCTTAAATCAATTTGCGGGCTAATTGATACTTGTGTGCACTCGCTTCTGTGGTGGGCGGCCGTTAGTATCCCACTCTAGGAAACCCTCAACCCCAACATGGCGGAGGCTTGCAGTCCTTGGTTTATTCTAATGAGATTCTAATAAAACCCATATATATATGTTATTCATTTTAATAAAAACCTAATATGGTATCCATACTTATGAGACCCATACATGGTATCCATTCTTATGAAACCCATACATACTATTCATTCTTATGAGACCCATAAAAGGGTATCCATTCTTTTGAGAGCCATATATGGTATCCATACTTAGGAGACAAATACATGTTATTCATTCCAATGAGACCCAAACATGCATGGGTGGCTGGGGTGGGAAACAGTCACTGGAAATGCGAGAGTCAGCGACCCAAATTAAATACCATTGGCAAACCGGTACCGGTATTAACTCGTACTATCGGCCAACATGTATCAATAATTTTTACATCTAGGTCATTCTAATGAAACCAACACAGTTAAAATTGGCGGTACAAGCGGAAATTGGCAGGTCTCCCATTTAGACCCACTTATCCGGAATATCCAAGTTCGCTGGCACAAAACGCTGAATTATGTTCAAACAGTTCAAACGGGCAATTTTGGGTCGTATTGTGTGTAAATGGCACAATTATAAAAACATCAGTAATTTATCTCTCTCATGCAGACGAAAGGTTTATCACCATTCTGCACGTGGTTGTATAAATATGAAACCAGAATATGAAAACGTTGGTAATTACTATATAAATAGTCCACTTTATTGTCGCAAATGTTGCTCATATATGTGGTTTTGGCCTTGTATGTTGTCCGTCTGTTTTTATAAGAAGTTCAGACCTTTTGGTTTCGATTTTATTTGATGAATTTGTGTAACGAGTAAAGAAAACAGGAAAGCCCCAGCTGAAACCTTCCTCCTTATTCACATTACCTCATGGTAATTGTAGTTACTACCCTTACAAGATTACGGCATTGTTTTATTTATAGATAATGAACAAGACAGATGAATAAAAATAAAAGATTACTCTGTTTCTAGCTGATGGCTGAACTTTACCTAAATAATTAAAATTGAATTTTCTTATATCCTTTGAGGCTACCATTCCTATTTTGAGATATTGTTTGCATAGACAGACAGAGAATCAAATTAACATTGTAGACGTAAAAGCATAATTGTGTATCACGGTCCAGAATACACTAACTACTGTCAATGCATAAATAACTCTGCCATAACCTGTATGACATTCTCATGCTTAACACCTGCAAGTTTTTGATGTTCCAATCATTATTACGAAACTGACTAAGTATTTATCTTGATGCTATATTTTTTGCATTTTACAATTTTATTCTATATGTGTTCCATATTCAACGTGCTCGCTCACTCATCCCTAACGAGGATCCGCTCGGCAGACTTACCTGTTCGGGTAGCTGTTCTCTCTGCTATGCAGTGCTGAGGGATATGGCGTTGCCACTATACCTCACTGCGAGTTTGTCGAGTCGGGTCCGTATAGGATGAGTGTAGTAAATTTGCCTTTTATGTGTATACAATTAAATGTTCACTGGACCAAGGAGGCAAGGACCTTATTCAAAATCAGCATATTGGGTTGAATAGGCCATCCTGGAAAAATATCTTTGAAATAAATAAATAAAAATAAATGATAATCCTCAAAATCTGAAGAAAATACGTACCTGGTTTCTCATGGCATCCCAAGACGAAAGATCTAAGAACAGCTTTCCTGAGCCCTGGACTGACACCTCTATTTTACTTTTCAAAATAACCCTTTTACACTATAACAAGGAAAATAAAATATAAACTATGCATATTATCTTGCCACAGCTGACAATTATCATTAAGTTTGATTCTTGATACCATTATGCATTCTTTATCAATTTAATCAATGTTTCTTTCAGGGGCCTGTCTGGACATCGAGGAAAAGACGGCAGCCCTTCAAACCTGTATGAATAAACTAGAGGACGCTTCGACCCAGGCCACGACGTGCAGGTAAGTAGGACGCGTCGACCCAGGTATCAACGTGCAGGTAAATAGGACGCGTGCAACCAGGTCACAACGTGAAGGTAAGTAGGACGCGTCGACCCAGGCCACAACTTGCAGGTAAGTAGGACGCGTGCAACCAGGTCACAACGTGAAGGTAAGTAGGACGCGTGAACCCAGGTCACAACGTGCAGGTAAGTAGGACGCGTGCAACCAGGTCACAACGTGAAGGTAAGTAGGACGCGTGAACCCAGGTCACAACGTGCAGGTAAGTAGGACGCGTCGACCCAGGCCACAACTTGCAGGTAAGTAGGACGCGTGCAACCAGGTCACAACGTGAAGGTAAGTAGGACGCGTGAACCCAGGTCACAACGTGCAGGTAAGTAGGACGCGTGCAACCAGGTCACAACGTGAAGGTAAGTAGGACGCGTGAACCCAGGTCACAACGTGCAGGTAAGTAGGACGCGTGCACCTAGGTAACAACTTGCAGGTAAGTAGGACGCGTGCACCCAGGACGCGTGCACCCAGGTCACAACGTGCAGGTAAGTAGGACGCGTGCATCCAGGCCACAACGTGCAGGTAAGTAGGACGCGTCGACCCAGGCCACGACGTGCAGGTAAGTAGATTATAAAGGGCGTGCTGGTACATATAGCAGACTTGGATACAATTTCAGTTGTAATTCCATATGCCTAAACCATAGCAACCAAGCATTTTAGAATAGGGCGCCACTATAATGCCCACTCATGGCTGACACCTAGAAATCCCTTATTTGGCTAGATTCTTTGCGGTCAAACATACTGTATATTTATCTTCAGTTCCAAAGATTCCTAGTAACCAAAATCGAACCTTCTCTGTAATAACTGTTAGGAATAGATATACGTTCACATCTGATCAAGACATCTCCTTTGATGTAAATGCGTGGAAAGAGTGTGACAATTTTTCCGATAGCTAAGACAAATCTGAACTGAAAAGGATTAATTTATAAATGCAAATGCATTTCTTGGGTCCTATAATATTGCATTAGGTTTGAAACCTTTTGCTAGTATGCTATAACTATGACATTTCAGTTATTTATGAATATTCATCATGTTATGAAACAGCAAAACAAATATAAGTAAAGACCCATGCCTTATAAAGGACTTAAATGTAATGAAATGGACTAAAAGGGAGAGACAGCCTTAAACTTTCCTTTCTGACGTTTTACTTAACTGTTTATATTAGTATTTTATGCATAAAAATGCTACAACCTGGGGTTTTCCTTTATCATTTTAATATTTCTTCAAGCATCATATCCATGATCATTGCTATAATTGGATATTATAAATATATTTACCAAGGATATTTTCATAATGTTATCCATGATTTTCAATTAATATTATAATTATAATATAATGTTAAATTATAATATCCTTATGGTTGTATTACAGGCAGCTACAAGAAGTGTTTAAATGCTCTCAAGCCGTCACTGCGGAGTGTCCATACTTAAAGGAACAATTAAAGACAGCCCTCAGAGACATGGCGGCTTTATGCAAAATAAACCCAGACAACCCGGAACAGAGTAAGTAGCAAAGCCATTTCTTCTGTTGTTTATATAAGTCTATTATATATATATATATATATATATATATATATATATATATATATATTACACCGCTCTGTGGTGTGGATACTTTGGTCAGACATATTAACTGCCACGTAGTTTCATATATAGAATCGCCGCTCTCCACTTAAATTTTACCTGAATAGAGCAACGGCCTCGTGAACGAAACGTCAAAGCTCTTTAAGGTAATAACGACCAATTTTTGTCGATTCTATATAACAGCAGATCGAAAAATGTTGTAGGAAAGTACATAATTCGCTAACGGTTACTTATAAGGCTTTTACGGCTTTTCCTCGGAACATCCTAGATATCAGAATGATAACACTATACAAAAAAATAAAGGTAACCGCAACAACAGCATAAAGTACCTGCCTGGCCAGACTCATATCCTTGGCTGACTGAGTGTATTTTGAATATCAATGCGGATTCCAAGCCGGACACGCCACTGTTGACATGACACTGCTCTCCATGGCTTTCAGGGACTCAAAAGGTGAGGCGTATATCCAAACTAAAGCAGATCACAATCTCTGTAGTATAGCCTGACTGAGAACAAAGACCAAAGAGCTTATAGTTTCTATCAGAAACTCCTCTTCGCAAATGCTGAAGCAATGGTAGCTTATTCAGCATGACAACTCTACTCGTTGAAGGACAATCTGTCATATACCTGAAGAGGTTTGGTCTTAAGATCAGCATAAAGAAGACCCTCGTACTCATTCATGGTGAGATGACACAGCTGCTTTGCACAAAAATAAACAACATGGTCAGTGAATTTGTTGAGAAAAATCACCTACCGGGGTCCAGAGTGTCATGCAACCTCATTCTTGAAGCTAAATCAACACTCGAATCGACAAGACTGCAAATGTCTGCCCCAAATAAAACAAAAGAATGTGGACGAATAAGAACTAGGCCACCAACACAAAGTTATCATTTTCGATTTCTGGGACATGCCCGTAGAATAAACGCTGTGAGGATCACCGGCCAGGTACTCTATACGATGAACTTGCAGTTGGCCCTCCAAGAGGCTCCACTCTAAGGATGTCCCAAATAATGAAATAATGGGAGAGCCTGGCATAAGATCGGGATATCTTGACACAGGCTACTCAATCCTGGTCTTTTTTTCTCAGAAGAACAGCGAAACGCCACCCTCTTTTTTTAAAGAAAAAAGGAAAGCAAGAAGGAGACTGATGGTTGAAGGATCACCAACAAGCTGAGCCCTAACAGTTCATCTGTGACACCTGTGGCCAAAGGCAGAGACTAAAGAAAGTGCAAGAAGTGACTGAATCCCCTAACCAAGCTAACAATAGGCTGTAGGTAAAGACGACTGTCTACATTTACCAACTACTAAGATATTTCAGAATATAAATTAATCAAAATGATGTTATTTTGTCATTTTTTCTTATTTTGTATTTAAAGGTACTCCCGCATCCCCAGCAATCCAGTGTATTATGGACAACTCTCAAAAGATTAATGAATGTCTCAAACCATTAAAGGAAGCAGTTGAGGCTTCCACAAGCCCGGGCAGCCCGTTCACCTTCAGTTTTGGGGCAATGTGCAAGTAAGTTTAAATTTTTTAAACTCATTTTGTCCTGGACTTGTCTTGGCAGATGCATATCGTTCACTCAGATCATTTGTAAGAAAACATAAATTAATACTTAGATAGTCTGTTTTACAATGTTTTAGCATAGGAAGGTAAATTCAACATGTGCCCATTTGCTTATTCCATAACACCAGTTTTAACATTCAGACTGTGTAAAGACTTAAATGGTACCCATTGCAAATGATACCCAGTTGTACCTGCCTTTGCTTTTGTGCCTTAAATTGGCCATATTTATACCTAAGGAATGTTCAAGGGCGTCCTACATAGTTATAGGCAATGCTAGAAGGGGCTATGTTTACACAGCTGGCGTCCATGGGAAAACCGACGGACTAAAGTTCTGATTTTGTCCTTTAGAATTTCATATAACAGGCCAATTTGATTCATAACATCATTTGACTAACGCTTATAGTCAAAATTGCATATAATCAGTAGTAACCTAGAAAATATACTCTAAAGTTACATATTCATATGAGATTAACTGTGTATCCTTTTTAGTGCTCTAAAGCCAAAACAACAGAGTATTCAAGACTGCATGCAAAATGTTGGTAAAAATTGTCCGCAAGCGGAGAGATCATTTCTGACAGAAAGCGCTGAGCAGATGTATCAATTCTGCGGCGAAGCTGAAGGTAGGTATATTGGGAATAACAAATTAAAGATAAAAATATTCCTAGGTAGCTATTTTGCAGGTATCACTTGTTTAATGGGGCCTTGTCAACCAAAAAATGAAACTTGTCAAGGCTGTTAGTCTGAGCAGGTACTGTACCCCCACATTACAAACCATGAGCACATGGTAGTACATAGAGTTTTATACGACAGAGGCGGAGTGTTCGACTTAAGCGAGTTAGACACAAGGAGGCTTTATATAAATATATATATATATATATATATATATATATATATATATATATATATATATATATATAGTCCCTACCATGTTTTGTTGTGACTGTGTGTCCAACAACAGTTGCTATTTTATTCTTTAATTATATTACAAGTAATTATTTGCATTTCATGTCAACGGCATTAACATGTTTCAAGAAACGGACATTAATAATAATTTTGTTGTACTTTAAAACAAGTATAGATGTAAACAGAGTTATGATTATTATGCTTAATCATACGTTTCCGTTGACATCGCATGTATGGTACTTGCTGTGCTCGCTGCACTCGCACTCTACAGTTTCAAATTGTATGCCACCTCCCCCTCCCACACACACACACAACAGCACCCTCCTCTGCTTATGATTTGCCATCACATTTCATTTTAAATAAAACCTTTTACAATGACAAAGTCCTGCATGTTTGGTAGTTTAGATAATGTGTTTAGATAATGTGATAATAAAGTTTAGATAATCAAAAATATTTCACGCAATATTTTAATGCTCGAAAAAAACTTTTTGTTTCTAACGACAAACAGTTTCTGCTCATATTCCCATGGTTTAACGGCTTCTTTTCATTTTCCCATTCCATTCGTATATGTTTGTATCGCAGATTTGAGGGAGTAGTGCATGGTTAGGGCATTTATAGTCTTGCAACTCAAGTGGTCGTCAAAGGCATCACTGTCTGTGATAAGACCCCTCTGCAACGTGAGCATCACAAAGGGGTGGTCTCCTCGCTAAGGGATTATTGGGTACTAGGGAAATACTCATGTATTACAAATATACCTCTAACGCGTATGAGGATTATAGCTCTTATATATTCCGGGGGGGGGGGGGCTGAAAAGTGTTTATTCGGATGAGAATTGCATCAGATAAATTTCACGCTAATATGGCTGTGATAATGTTCAAGACTTATTAAAGGTTTTCCTTTGAACTCTAGTCCATATACGGAGATATAGTAATTTAAGGTTTTTTGGTCCACTTTCAGCATGCCCAGCTTTCCCAGCGGTGGAGAGAAACTTACGTGACTGCATGAAAGTGATGGAACAAACTGAAATTGTCTGCAGGTATGTACACTTAGAGTTACAAGGCACATCACAAATAGGTCAATGTGGCTTATGCCAGCTAGACACGATAGTCAGGCAAATATGACAAGTTTTTATCAAGTTTAGTTGAATGTTCCCTGCCTGATTTATACATCAGACTAACCTTATTTCCACCTGACTCACGTTAGAAAATCTATCATCTTTATCCTAAAGCGGATTAGAGCGCGTGTACTCCTGTATGGTCGAGGCGACTAAACCATGTCCTGCAATACTAGCCATGATGTACAAAAGCTTCAGTTCTGGTGCAGTGCAGCAGCAGATCAAATCAATGTGCCCGCGCATCCAACTACCGACGCCCCCACCTGATTCAGGTAAGTATTTTCCTTCTCCATCTTTTTTAAATTTCTGCATTCAACCCTTTTCTACTGATGAACCATAATATTTTTTTTTTTTTTGGGGGGGGGGGGGGGTTCTTTTTTTACCCTGACTTCTAGATTTCCTTGTTCCAGTGTTGGACCCTTACCGCTAGTCTTTCCTGTTCCAGTTTTGACGCTTACCGCCAGTCTTCCTTGTTTTACTTTTGACACTTACCGCTAGTCTTCCCTATTCCAGTTTTGACACTTACCGCCAGTATTCCCTATTCTAGTTTTAACCCTTACCGCCAGTCTTCCCTATTTTAGTTTTGACACTTCCCCCCAGTCTTCCCTATTTTAGCTTTGACACTTACCGCCAGTCTTCCCTATTGCAGTTTTGACACTTACCGCCAGTCTTCCCTATTCCAGTTTTGACACTTACCGCCAGTCTTCCCTATATTCCAGTTTTAACCCTTACCGCCAGTCTTCCCTATTCCAGTTTTGACACCGCCAGTCTTCCCTATTTCAATTTCAACCCTTACCGCCAGTCTTCCCTATTGCAGTTTTGACACTTACCGCCAGTCTTCCCTATTGCAGTTTTGACACTTAACGCCAGTCTTCCCTATTGCAGTTTTGACACTTACCGCCAGTCTTCCCTATTGCAGTTTTGACACTTACCGCCAGTCTTCCCTATTCCAGTTTTGACACTTACCGCCAGTCTTCCCTATTCCAGTTTTGACACTTACCGCCAGTCTTCCCTATTCCAGTTTTAACCCTTACCGCCAGTCTTCCCTATTCCAGTTTTGACACTTACCGCCAGTCTTCCCTATTCCAGTTTTGACACTTACCGCCAGTCTTCCCTATTCCAGTTTTGACACTTACCGCTAGTCTTCCCCATTCCAGTTTTGACCCTTACCGCCCGTCTTTCTATTTCAGTTTTGACACTTACCGTCAGTCTTCCCTATTCCCGTTTTGACGCGTACCGCCAGTCTTCCCTGGTTGAGATTTGACACTTACCGGGAGTCTTCCTTGTTCCAGTATTGACCCTTAGCGCTAGTCTTTCCTGTTCCAGTTTTGACGCTTACCGCCAGTCTTCCTTGTTTTACTTTTGACACTTACCGCTAGTCTTCCCTGTTCCAGTTTTGACCCTTCCCGTTAGTCTTTCCTGTTCCAGTTTTGACACTTACCGCCAGTCTTGCCTATTCCAATCGCCAGTTTTGACTCTCCAAGGCTATTTCCCTCTGCGAACGTTGATTCTCTCAATGCTGACTCCTTCTGCCTTACTCCAACTCCTGTTAAATGAAATAATTAAAATGTGAATGATTTTGTTTTATTCTGTTACACAGAGGAGGATTGCGCAACGATTGATATGAATCAGGAACAACACATCAAGCAGCTGAATAACTGCACAAGAGGATTCTGGGAAGACGTTGGACAACACTTGTCAAGCCTGGTTGTCGTCTGCTCGTAATTATTATTTTCTACAAAAAGAACAACTGAACTACATGTAGTATCTAAGTTTTCATGAGTATAACATACATATATCATTAAGGTTTAGCGAATTAACCAATTAACCTTCTTTACTCTATTGTCGTCTTTTCATTTCGCACTTTTGTTAAACGATATTTAACAGCTGAACATGTGTTAAATATCTGCGGACTTCCCATGACAAAACCATGATCATGCTCTAAGATGTATAAAAACCTGAATCCCGCTTATTAGCAAACCCCTCAACACAAGCTGTTTTATCAATTTATGGGTGTCTTTAAAACTCAATTTTACCATAAAACGAATAAATTGTTCATCATGACCAAATACGTAATTGAAAATTACCCTGTAACCTGTTAAAAACACGTTCTCACATTTTATAATAACAGCTGCCAGTTCTTTTAATTTCGCATTTAAAGAGGGGCGCTCAGCCAGCCCCATCCCCCCCCCCCCCCCTTCAACTGAAAATTAAGAAAAGTAGAATAACAGACAATATCTTAAACTGTGCCAGATTTTGTCTTGCGCCATTTTCTTCCTCTATACCTCTGCCTGTGGAGATATGTGTCATAAGACTTAAATGACGCCGTGATGACTTACCAAACATCTGACGGATTTTTATTAAACTAATTGTAAATACTAAATAATAGTGTCTCATTTGAATTGAATTGTTGACAAAATCTACGCATATTTAATGAAGTCAGAGGTAACAAGACATACGACCGGCGTATTATGCACGCTTGCGGTGTGCTTGTTCTAAAATTCTCTATCCGCCCATGACTACCATCGGGGCTAAATGCAAAATTTATCTAGAACTTAAATACAGCCTAACTACAGCTAGTTAATTATGATAACACTCCATGTTACTTCTCCTAAAACAAGTCATCATTGTTGTTACAGCAATGGAACATTTTTTTCTTCAAGAATTGTTAACTGTTGCAGGGCTTATGAAAAGCTTCACAAATGTGTAAAAACCATGGCGGGGGTTTGCAAGAGAGACCAGGAGAAGGCCCTCAGGCTGGTTGAATGGCCGTCAATACAGAGCAAATGCCAAGGTAGGGTTATGCAGCAGAGATGCACCTCCACTAATTAACACTTCACCTAAAAGTACCCATTCATCTAACATGTTGGTATATATTAAATAAACATAAAATACATTGTCTTTTCTTTGGATATTCTATATTTTATTTTGAAACCGTTTCCTTACTCCTGTACACACGCGTCCTCCCGGACACGATCAGTTGCGCACACCAAACAGCGCGCACGCATGCCACCTGATGGCCTTACCGCGCAACTTAGATATTCGAATTTTTCAAGCTTCCAATCGGTTTCCACAACCTTGTGCGTCTTTGTATATTCTTCTTGTTTGAGAGGAGTTGTGCGTGCATAAGACTGATCCTCCCGTCAGCTGCTGACGTATGATATACTATAAAGGTCCGAATACCTTAAATAACTGACCATCTTAAACTAAGAAGGCTACTCATTCATGATCACAACTAATAAGTCAGACCATCGGAAAGTATCCAAAAAAGTATTAAAATTCAAACCTGGGATTTTTTTTTATTTGCGAGTCATGAATGGACTGTCTATCAGCAGCAATCAAAGATTCTCTCTCTAGGTTCTCATTGTCAAAATTATCAGCAGCAGAGCTGTTTGAACTTTACAATACAGAACTGACTGGTATTCTGGTTATATTAGCACCAATCAAAACGCGTATGGTAAATATACCACCAGGTGCGAAATGGTGTAACAACGATATTCGCGAGGCGAAACAACATCGTAGACAAGCCGAAAGACGTAAAACCGGCCTCAGAATCCACAGACAGATGTTCATGGAACGTAGAGCTGAGGCCAACGCTTATATAGATCAGGCCAAAATCACTTACAACAAATCTGCAATTTCTGATTCCATGGGTGATACAAATATGTTATTCAGCATCCTGAACACATTGTTCGGTAGGACTGACAGTAAACCTCTCCCAAACGACAAAACTCCGTCAGGAGTGGCAAAAATAAGGAGTTCTATTGACACTGATTCCATCAGGGTTTTTTGTGACACTCTATCGGTTGATTGCTCAATGAGTAGCTTCAACACTATTCCGGACGTCCAGATAATTAAACTGATCATGTCATCTCATGATAAGAGCTGCGAAATTGTCCCCATTCATACTGGGCTGGTGAAGAAGGCAGTCAGATTTCTGTGTCCAATTATTAAAGAAATTGTAAACACATCACTTTCCTCTGGAATAGTTCCTGACGAGTTCAAAACAGCATTAGTCACTCCAATTTTGGAAAAGCCAATTTCAGATTCAGATGTACTTTCGCCACTTTTCAAATTTAGCTGTGTCCTCAAAAAGCTTGGAAAAAAGCTGTTGCATTACAACCAAACTTATATATCCGAGGGAGAACAATCCTCTTGAAACCTTGTCAGTCAGCATACAGAGAATGTCACAGCACTGAGACAGCACTGCTCATAGAGTGCAAAATAACATTTTTTGGCAACAGGAAGCTGTGTTGATGGATTGACCAGCTGCATTTGACACTGTTGACCATGCTTGCACCTTAAAGACTCTTCAGTTTCTTGGTATAAGAGGCACTCTATTAGAGTGGTTTAATTCATATCTTGTGAAACATCAACAAAAGATCATAATAAGAGGAGAAAAAATCCGAAACCAAAAAAATTAGATTGCGGTGTACCTCAGGAATCAGGAATCCGAAAAATAGGAACATAAGAAAATCAATAGTGCGTTGAAGTTTATAATTATGTTTTCCGTTTAATAGAATTTTAACTTTGTTTTTGTAAACAGGTTGTCCAGGTATAGCTGCAAAGGCTTCACGACTCAAGAACTGTTTCCGCGACACAGATTTAAAAATTTACGTCCCAAGGCTCAGAAATGTTGCAGACAACGATAGGCAACAGACGTGCGAGTAAGTTTATAGTAACGCATGAATTAAATTTTCCGCTGCTTTTGAATAATATGAAGAGAAGCAGTCAGAAACCACAACTGCTGTGACGGTACATAAACCCCATCCCAAGTTTCTTCCAGGAAACGCAACCCGACTCCTAATGCGTTTTTCTTATGAAACAGCTGTGTGTAACCATGACGTAGAATCCTTTGAATTAAACCCATATCATCAAGATTCAGATTACCTCCAAAGTTTTATAGATTGTTCACAAAAGTTCATCATAATCTTACACTTTTTTTGTGTAAAACTGTAAACAGACAAACCAAATAACAAATTGTAAAACATAATATCTCTTGCCACCTGGCAGAGCTACTATAAGACTTCATTATCCAATACCTCCCAAGTTGGGTAGGGATCAATGAGTTCGACCTTTTCAGGCAATGCTTTCCCGATGACACGACAAAGGCGGTGCTTGCATTTTCACCGGTAGGTCTTTGAACCATTGCACAACGATTTCGAAGGTCTTGGTTACAGAATAATTCCCCCATCCCTCTCATATGCCAGTCAAAAAAATTGTTAAAAATTACTAAAATATTTATGAAAGATTTGATAAAGGCCATGCTCATTAACAAAATGAATTTTAGAAAATTTCACACATCCTCCCCGGCCCCGCTCTTTAACAAGGGTTTCTCCCATTTTTACATCCTTAAAACACATTTCTCTCAGCATACAGCCCTGTACACACACACACACACACACACACACACATATATATATATATATATATACAGTGAAACCTCGAACTTGCTTAAGTCGAATACCCCGCTTATGTCGAAGGTACAGACTCCATGTTCCGGACATCTCTTATACAATTATAACCAAATAAAACCCGCTTGTGACTTCGACACAGCGAGGTTTTACTGTATATGACTCCTATTTTTTCCAACACTCCACCCCGAAAATGTATTACCACAACCCCTTCCATTCCCATGTCTATATTTTCAGTAAATCTAAAAAATTGTCTGAAAGGTAATGCGAGCTAACACGAATTATAAAAAAGTACCGTCGAGCTTCCTGTATGAAAAGCATGAGTTACGATATATTCCAAACACCTGCGACTAGCTACAAATTAGTAAATATAATAGGGCAGCCGCCATTGTCCATGAATTAAACCTAGACGTCGTCTGTTGATATGGACTAAAACACGGGTTTCCTGCTAAATAGTTAAAAGAACTGTTTTTTTTTATTTCAGCCAACTTCAGATCATGGCGGACTGTGCTGCCAGTTCGACCACCGATTGCCCAAGTCTGGCCAAGGAAACCGAGACTAAATTTCTCTCTATGGAAGAGGCAGCAAACCGGGCATGTGGTCTGAATTTACAGTTTCAGACCCAACCAAGCACCATCCACGGCCCAGGTAAAACTACTTTCATTCAGTCCATTCTTATCTAACAATATGACAAAGCAACCAATCTATCAACCGTAGTGCATTTGATAGAACACCGGACCCTATGTACAAGTACTTGCACTGATTATTGTATCAGAGTTTTGCGGATATAATGTTTTCAGCCTAGTTCTAAAACCACTGCCGGCACTGCATTCGTTTCCGGAGAACTCCTCTTAGACCCCTATAGCCCGATCTTTCTTAAACGCGCGACGACATAATTGTCGAGTCACGTGTGAATTGGTGTCTATCAAAGAGTGGTTGCGCTACCTACACTCTTTTCTTGTGAAGCTTCCATCTTATTGTCTTTTGTAGTAAAAATAGCCCATATTTATAGATCTCGGATTCTTACATCTCGTACTTAAGAATGTTGGCGCCCTCTACAATCGTTCCTGAGAGGCATCCATCCGTGCTTTTACTTAATGTGAAACTTACTCATATCTCGAGAGTAGTTCAATTTATCGACCTGAAATTTGGCATGTCAATCCAACTTGCTTTCTATCACACATGACAGGAGGTGTCACCTACCATCCTGTTTTTGCATAATACATTGTTGCCCATATCTCAGGAGTGGTTTGGCGTATCTC
This sequence comes from Sipunculus nudus, assembly GCA_026874595.1. NCBI lineage: Eukaryota > Metazoa > Annelida > Sipuncula > Golfingiida > Sipunculidae > Sipunculus > Sipunculus nudus. Next base: position 55,303,645 of record CM049312.1, read on the forward strand.
GGCCTGAAATGTTGCATGTTCATCCATCTTGGGTAGAATTCTCGTACCCGAGACTGATGACGCTACCTGCAATCACGTATGTGTAGCATACATTCATGTACTTGTCTCAGGGGTAATTCAATCAATCAGCCTGATATTTCGTATGTTCATAGATCTTGGACTGCTTTATCTTGACAAGACTGGTGGCGCCAACTGCAATGTGTGCTGTCCATCTTTGCATCTGTTTTGGTTAAAAATCACACATATCTCAGAGAATGGTTCGGTGTATCGGCCTGATGTTGTGCATGTAGGTCCATCTTAGGTTTATTTCTTGAACACAAGACTGGAGGTTCCACCTACAATCGCATACTTGTAGAATAAATCAAGTCTTTTACTTCAGGAGTGGTTTGATGTATCTTCCTGAAAGTTTGTATGTTCATAATCTTGGACTGGCACCTACAATCATATTCTAATTGGCAATGTCTTTAATGGGCATTTTGAGTTCTATTTTCACACTAGATGGTACATTTAAGGTATTTGATATAAATCAAAAGCGTTCAAGATTAATAAAAATCACGACCTGTCTTATTGTAACAAGACCAAATTTTGCCAGACATACCAATCATATAATGAATATAGTAATTTACTTTTTATTCAGCCGTTATTGTCATCTTTTTTGTCGGGAGGCGTTTGCGGTACTAATGGTCCCAGGGAAATAGTTAAAATATTAATCTAGGGACCCAGGGGTCTCGACGCTCAGCTGTATTTGTCTATAAGGATATTTTTAAAGAAATTTTTCAGAATGAGGGTCCTGTGACCTTAACCGATGACAATGTGACCCAAAAAAATGTGAGAACTTATTATCCTTGAACTTGCAGCATTTAGATTATTGTTACATTCTTCTAAAAAATGTGGGTCCAATGACCTTGACCTCTGACCAGGTAACCTCAGAATCAACAGATCTCTGACACTTTTCAGAATGTGTGAAAGATGGAAAGTTTGGGATGAAAAGTTTGATTTATATTGCTTCCACAATCATTTTCAAGATATGGCTCCTGTGACCTTCACCTTTGACCTCTTGCCCTAAAAGTCCAAATGTTTCCTACTTAAGTGGTGGGCCCTTAATAAAATCAAGTCTGAAGCCAATCTGTCCAGCCAAAGCAGAGTTATCATCCATAAACTAGTTTGTGAATGGATGGGCCCTGTGACCTTGACCTTTGATCCTATGACCCCAAATCGAAAAGAATCTTCCCCTATTGGAAGGTGAGTTATATTTTGAAGATTAAAGGTTTGTGATGAAAAGTTTCACTTGAAATGCATACACATTCCTTTAAAAAAATGGGTCCTGTGACCTTGTCCTTTGACCTTTGGACCCTAAAATCGACAAGGTTCTTACTTTATTGGTGAGCCATATATAAAGTAAGTTTGAAACCAATATGTCAGAATAAACTGGAGTTATCATCTGAAAACTAATTTGTGAACAGATGGCTTCTGTGAACTTGACCTTTGCCCTTGTGATCCAAAATTCATTTATGTTCTCCCTATACTGGTAAGTTAGCTAAATGTGCAAGATGGAAAGTATGGGATAAAAAGTTTAGCTTAAAATGCAGGCATAATCTTTTTAAATAAATGAGTCTTGTGACATTGACCTTTTTACAATATAGGTCCCTTTTTTAGTGGTGGGCCATGTGTAAGTCATGTTTGAAATCCAACCTGGAGTTATCATCTGGAAACAAATTTGTGTAGATGGACCGATGGACAGACAGATAGAGAGATGGACAGACAGACAGACAGGATGATTTACTATAGGCCATCCACTTGTGATCAGTAAACACACCTGGTTTTGGGACACTGGATGGAATTATGGCTGAGAAACTGACACGATTGTTGTCATTTTATGGTTAAAAAAAAAGAAAAAATATTCGTAAAAATGAGAAAAAAAAAACAGGTGGCGTCACCACTTTTCGAGAACTGACGAAACTCTTCATGGTAAATATTCAAGGCTTGTTAATCCATGCATTAATTATCAAGATATTGGAGGTTATGTATCAAATATTTTATTATTCTGGGGGGTATTTACAAGCACCGTAGCTCGGAGGATATAGGTCGCAGGGACCTAATTTCAGATTTCCGAGATTTTTTATTGACCTCCCTGGAATTCACTTATAAGTTTCTAGGACCAGCAGTTACGATTCGTGCCCTGCTAACGGACGACCGGACGGCCAGACGACCGGACGGACAAAGCGCCATTCCTATACCTCAGTTGACTTAAGGCCGGCATACACGTTGCGACCCGACTCAACTCAACAGGTCGCAATGTGTATGTGCGAAAACGACCCGACTCAACCAGAGTCGGCACCAGTCGGCGTCAGTTTTTGGTTTCTGGCAGTGTCAGAAAAAATCGTGTCCAGTTGAGTCGCGTCGTTCAGAAGTACAGTCAGCAACCAATCACATCTACGTCTCTGATCACATGAGTACCTCGGTCATGTGAACTTCTTGGCCAAAATCGTATGGTGCAGAGAAAGACAGCAATACATTACATGAGCACTATGCGCGCATTATATATGATTATAGATCTGTATAGCCAATGTCACCAGTACAATGTCAGCATAATAGCAATATGCTTCATGTTCACGGATGTAGAATATATAGTGTATATCACAGGACATCGAATACTATTTTATAGACACAATAGCTTGTCACAATTTTTGTTGATTTGAATGTACCGCCTCCGCCGTCGATCCAGTTGAGTTGAGTCGGGTCGTTATGTGTATGCACCCCAGTTTTCGTCAGTCTGCAGGGTCAAAAACTGGAAGAAACTATAGAAAACTTGAGGAAACCTGTTCAGTCGGGCCCAGTTGAGTTGAGTTCAGTCGGGTCGCAACGTGTATGCCGGCCTTTACAGTCAGCTGAGCTTAAAACACAAACACGTAAGATTGACGTGGATAATATCTGTGGCAAGCAGTACCGTACGCTCGAACACAGCGCGTGACCTCCTGGTGACCTTCCTCTTACACCTGTGAGAAATAGCAGGATTCTTCAGGTTTGGCAAGGTGCCCACCCAGTCATTTTGCGCTGGATGAACTAAAATCTGATTGGCTCTGCGTTTGAACAAATCTGCAGAACTGGTAGAATAAATATGATATGCTTAGCGTGTAAACAAACATGGCTGCGCCCGTGGCAAGCTCGTGAAGCACTTCAAGAGAGAGAATATGCAGACAGCGGAGAATAACTGACCTCATGCCACACCAGCAAGTCAGTATAGAGTGCTGAAAATTCACGATTGCATCATGTGCGTTCCAACCGGGGGGGGGTGATAAAAAAAAGTCTTTGCTACCAAATCAGTGCAAAGTGACCGGTACCTCGAAGAATGTCCGATTGTGCTTGTAATACCTGCAATGTGATTGGTTAAATATTACGCAGGGATAGCACCGCCTGGTGGCCAAGCTTTACTGGCAACCGCGGTTTATTGCAGCGGGTAGTGTAGCGATTAGTTGGGCTAGCGTAACCGCTGATAATGGAGCGTAGCAATACCGTGGAATCTCGGGGTTGGATACAAAAGTACTTGCATTTTAAAATATTGTATTAATATTTTCACTTTAATGGCCAGCTACAAATACATCAGAATTTTCATGTTTGCATTTGAGGTAATATTTTTATGGATCTGTCATTACCGCGTGGAGTATATACGAAACCACTACAGGCCACCATCGCACGAGTGCTTCGCATTACTTATTGTAACTGGTTTATAATCCATGTAAAATAAAGTTTATACTTATGATATGAATTGGTCATATACACCATTTGTGAATGACGATTCCCCTGGCAATGTGGGTTTGGATTTTAAGCTTGGGCTCTGCTAGCCCCTGATTTCGACACAAAATAGACCAGGCATAGGCCTAAGGGTAGCCAGGTGACTTAAAAAACTACTGGACTGACTGGTTTAAACATTTGATTTAATATCACAAAATCGTATTTTCATACATGATTTACTATAAAGGGTTTGAGGGAAACAATTTAAAGCGTGGTATGTAACACAATCGTTATTTACGTCCACTGTTTAGTTATTCAACGTGAACAAAATTTAAACTCTACCAAAATAGATCCTGGCTATTTTCTCTAAACATTATTTCAGTGGATTACTATATCTTTATAGCGATATTTTTCTTAAACTATCAGGAATAAAGCTGTCAAATTTTGCTGGTATGCTTGGAAATATGTAATATGGAATCGGAATATATAATGATAAGGAAAGGAACAAACTCGCCCTCCCTCAATCCTTATTCTTTACGTAATATTAAATACTTCATTTAAATCTCTTTTCCATTATATGTACTTAATCTCACATGTAAACATGAAATGTTATGAGCAACAAATAACCTGAATTCACAATATTCTAGGATAAAAGTAACCCACAAGAGAATGTAGGTAACATAAGATGGACAGGAGGTCTTTACACGAAAGGCAAAGAATCCAAATAAAAATTTAAAAAAATCAGTATCTATTTTGACTTATATTATCAAATATGCAAATTTTGGCTCCTTATTTAGCTCATAGTTTATGTACACGTTGTAATACACATTTAATTTTATATCTTTTATTTTATTCTATAATTTTTAATCCTCAATTTTAGGTCAAGTTTAGAAATATGTGTATGGTAACGAAGCACAAAATGATTCGACTGCTTTATTGTTTATTCATGAATTATGTGTATTTTGTTTATGACGTATTTGCAGGACCAGCTAGCGTGGGGGCAATGTCGTTGATATCCGTCACCCTGACAGCGTTTGCACAGCTTTTACACATTATTTTGCGCTAGAAACGACCGGCAAAGATTAAAACGGGACTCCTAGCAGTGAAGGTTCCAGTGTGTTATTTAATATCGTATTTTATCCTCGAGAACGATACAATTTATTGATGAATGTATAACCATCTGATTCATGGTATTATATTGATTTTTTATCTTATAAAAATATTATTTTATCAGTAAACCAAGCGTATTTCTAGCAAACTTAGTCATAGCAGAAACTAACAAGTATTTAAGTATCACCGACAAAAAAATTACTTCACCCTTTTCCATATTTTTTTAAGAATGTACATACAAAAAAATGTGCGTAAAATCTGAACATATGCAGACATATCTAAATAATCCTAAAAAAAATTATTTTATTCATTGATCTTGTAATTGTGTCCCCAAAATGTGTACAAAGACCGAACGATATTATGGAAGTTTGTTAAATTTTTTGGCTAGGGTTTATTATTTTCTTTGTGGTGTGATGTGAGATAAAGATAATGTAAATAAAGAATATTGTATAAAACAAATGAAGTGTTCATTTTATTGACAGGGATGGTCACGTTTTCGTTCCAAAGAAATGTTATCGTAACCAGCCCTTTTCCACTAACAATCTACGGGGGCGATTATAAGATTTTAGAAATAGGGGAAATAGCACCATGGGTTATTAAAACAAATGTGCCAGGAATGTTAGTAGATTTAATAAGGAGACTTAAAATCTGCAACTGCCTTTGGGAAAAAGAGATTTTGTTTCCCATTTTTGTTTCTAAATCCGCCCCTCTAACAGCCATGACAGCCCTCCGCGCGTAACATGCGACTACTGTGATCGGGTCCATTTACCCACGACTGTGGGGTATGTTAAAACTAGCTATTCACCTGTCTTAGATACATTTAGTGATGTCAGGCTGACTCTGACTACATATTTATAAAAAAAAAGTTCTTATAACGCCCTATGTCAGAATATATCGATGGAGGTGTATATCCCAACACTTAATAACTAATCTTGGGGGTCGGTCGGTATATATATATACCCAGAGTGTCAAACGGGGCATAAATTGTATCCATTTGGCCTAGAATCTTCATACGTGACATGAGAGGTCATGGGTAAATATCCTTGCAAACCTGAAATTAGGTCACTGTTACCTATATTCTGTGAGCTATAAGAAAAACAGAATTTTAACACCCTCAAAGTCAGGTGGTGAAAAATTGTATCAGTTAGCCAAGAAGCTTCTAACGCAACATCAAGGCAGGTTCTGGATAAATCTCCATGGACCGACTGGCCAAACATATGAGTATGGGCACAAAAATAGTCAGCCCAAGAAAACCAAACTCTAACATTACATCCAACCAAACCAAACTCTAACATCCACATTAAATCTGTTTGAAACCAAAGTCACACGTAAAATTTCAAGGGGTTATCCCGGTTATATGTGAATCGCATCAATTGCATCACATGAATTTAGTGTACTGCTTCCACCTAGTCTTTGTGCCAATCTTTTATTCTCCCCACATTTTGTAAAATGATATTTTTTCTTCTTAAATATACTCTGGACCGAGTCCATCTAATTAGTATCCGACTAAATAACCCTGAAAGATGATACCTATAGATGGAGGCTAAATGTCGAGTAAAGAAAACGCATTCTAATTCCCATTATATTATTATAAACTATATTTATCTATGGAAAAATGATCAATTCAGATAAAAACGTGAGGTTGTGCGAATTGTTAAAAAACTATCAGAACTTCTATAGACACATTTTCCAGTCCCCAGTGACGTCAGCAATATAACCACCCCCCACCCCCACCCCCCTCCCCCCAGTGACAAAAAAAAAAAAAAAACAGATCTCAACAAAATCTTAGTTTTTCTGGCAATGTCAGCACCAGATTATCAAGAAAGAATAAAAATATTTGTAGCTAGATTTAATTGATTTTTAAATACACTCTGTAAATGTAAATATGATAGTGGGTTTCTTTTTAAGTGGTCCTAAAGAGAAAACTAAGGAAAATAACACCTGACTTTTCATTATCTTATCTGACCATATATAAAATACATGGACCCACCTCGTGCTGCTTTAGAACAAAAATATTACATACCTCAGTCCGGATATAAGGGATACATACATTGCACACACACATATATGATATATACAGTGGATGGCTTTTTGTTTGCGAGGATTTTTGCGCAAAGCAAATTATCACCAAAAAATGGAACCTTCGTAAACAAGACACCTCATCAAGACAGGTGAACGGTCATTTGTAATAGAGCCTCATTGGTATTTTATGTATGTTATCCATGCAATCGCGCCTTTAAGTGTAAAAGTCTAGAGACAAAAAGATTAATAATGTAAATAGTAAATAAAAATGATCGTTCCTGTTATCTGGTTATAGGGAAAAGAATTTCTACCCGTTGTCGTCAATTTATTTAAATGGGCTCGTATAATAAATAATTAATGTGATAAAGGAAATATAATGTGATGGTCACTGCTTGGTTATGTTGTGAAAATGAAAGTCTTTCGAAAAAAAATACAAAAAAAGGAAAATCAAGAAATGTTAGCCTTTCGAATATGAAGGTAACCACGCTTTATATAGAAAATAAGTTCATGTGTATATATAAATACGTTAATTAATAGTGTGCCGATTAATCGAGGATGGGTCTTTTTTTTCATAATCGCTTAAATTGGTTGCATTTTTGCATGGACGAGCACAAACGATTGTGTTGTTATAGGAAGAAGCCAAATAGGAGTAAATTTTACCACTAATATATATATATATATATATATATATATATATATATATATATATATATATATATATGCAGAACGAATGTTTCTCCCTTTATTGATCTGATTAAGGCCATTGTGGTCAGAACAACTTTACAGTGATTGCGCCCATTGATACCCGTAAAGACGATATTTAAATGAGCCAAGCATTGATTTGACTTCTTTATGTATTCTCCACTGTCCCTTATTTATTTCTGTTGGTTTATTTGAGCAAGGACGATATTTGTAAAAAGCTAACATTTTTGGAACTTAAGTTGAAAAGATTTATGAGTAGCTGAGCATGTTAAAAATAGTGTAGCTATAAACAGATAAGATATCTATAGATATATATGGTACGGTCAAGGTCAATTCACTAGCAGCACAGACAGTGGGAGTGTTGAGAAAATCGCCATCTGGATAGATGGCCGGTACTATTCACGTGTCCTAAATGAGGGTCTACCACAAAAAAAGTATGAGCATCAATATGTAACGGTTATGTAGTCGAGTCGACACCATCCGAGCCAGAGTGCAAGTCCGAGTCAGGCCACTCGAGTCCAAGTCCGAGTGCTTGAGGTTCGAGTCCAAGTCCAATACAAATATCCTTAAAGAACAATTTAAAATCGAAATTTCAGATAACCATGTACATTTTTTAAAAAATATAGATCGCACATGCCTTTACTATAATGGTTATTTCATTTATAGCTCCCGATGCTGAGCAAAGCTTGGTATATATTGTGTTATTATCTTGTAATATTCTCTCAGTAGTTCGCACATGTACATAAGTTTTTATAATCTGTGGCAGAGTTTTTCTATTTGAATAGAGTTGGACTCGAGTCCTTTTTTCCCGAGTCCAAGTATAAGCCCGAGTCAAGAACCCTAGAGTCTAAGTCCGATCCCCTTAAAAAGTGGACTCGAGTCCGGACTTATAAGCTTACTTAAAAATCCCATGGTAATTTCCATTTTAGTTATGAAAATTTAACTCTAAATTTTGTTAAAGTAGAAGATTTTTTTTTAAACTCATACTTGGACTCAGGAACAAGTTACTCGGACTCGAAGAAGGTTGACTCAGACTTGGACTGGAGTGGCCTCGACTCGGACTTGCACTCGGACTCTAATGGTGTAGAATGTGGTCTCGACTACATCACTGGACCACAATATAGATTAAGGTGACACACTGTCGTAGTATTTATCATTTATGATGAATCTTGTGATTTGTCTTTTATTTATTCTAGATTAAGAGGTAATAGTGAGGTTTTGACTGGAGCAAGGAGTACAGTACAAGCCTGGTAGTCCTAAAGGTATGATTCCAGTTAATGTCATCAGTTAATGTCTGAAGCGATGCCATATTTATTTTCTTGTCTTTTGACATTAAGCAAACAGGTTGCAGTTACCCCGTGTAACGCCTAAAGGTATCTAACCAGATTTTTAATCTAAAATCCTGACGAGAACCCTGCTGGGACGTGTATTTTATTAGTAAAACATAACTGATTATTATATGACCGTCTATAGGCCTATGTGTATTTCTCAAAATTTATTAAGATACAATCACATCCGCGGTCTTCCTAAGATCTGACCATTGAGAGTATACAGACCTACTCTATTAGTTTACAAATCCCTCTACACAATTTTTCGAACTGCATGGTTCAATAAGACTATGTTTTCAAACGACTTTAAAAAAAATCCTTCCACTTAATTTATTCAACTGGATAAGTTAGTCTATATATTCCAACGACTTTAAAATCCTTCCACAGAATTTATCCAACTTGCTAAGTTAGACTTTATGTTCAAATGACCCTTAAAATCCTTACACATAATGCATCCACTTGGTAGGTTTCTATTTTAAACAATTTATCTAAATAAACAGAACCCTCAGTTGAACGTGATGTTTTCACTGAGAACCCTATATAGTATTTAGTTCTCATTTCCATCAACTCTTGAGAACCTGCAAGGTGCAGCATGCACGAAGAAGGCGCTTGAGTATCTGAGAGCGCAACTTGCAGTCCCATACAAGGCCACACACATATTAACAGCATATAGACCGCTATCTCTGTCTGTTTCTGGCCAGTAAACGTCACAAATTGGCAATCCCCGTCTTTGTGAGGTTCTTCTGTTTTTTGTCGGACAATAGGGGTGCCACATTTCTAAACGCGGGTTTTACCACGTTTAAATCGTGCCCTGTCACATTCACTTTTAAACCATAAACAACTGCGCTAAACAGCGTACAAATTATGTCTGTAAACCGCAATGTTATTTTAACCCCATCCTCCTGCAAGGAGTGGAAACGAAAAATAATTGGTGTCAAAATATAGATCATTCGACACGTGATAATTTTAGGACTAAGAACAAATGACTCTGTGCACGTGATTGCCGGGTTTAGGGGTGCATGGGCTTCGTATGCGAGTCGGTGGTTGCGCGCATGTTTCTGACTTTTTGACTTTGGATAGGCATTCATACGTGAATTTTTCCCGCATCGCCTTAGCGCGAAGTGTTTCCTGACAAAAACTGAATAACACGATAGATCAAAGTCTGTTATATTTTTTTTTTTTAATTTAGTAACAACAGTTATTAACATAATCATTATTAGCATCGTTATCATTATTTACAACGTCATAACTTGCGGGCGTTGACGCGTGCACAGTGGTTGTTATTTTTCTTATATAATCAGGAGGAGGATTTCCGGTTATCTTGTAGTGTAAAATAAAAACAAATAGTAGCATTTAGAGAGCTCTCTTGTCACTCTCTCCAGTGGGAAATGAATGTACAGTAAAACGACTATGCTAAATCGATTAATTGATTACATCGATGACTGGTCGTCTTCTGCATGTCATAATCGATTACATTGCCTACATATATGGATATATATTCTGTCATAACCACTTATATTGCATGACGCACAGGTAAAGAATCACATTATCTAGAAACAAATATTTCAGTCACGTCAGGCACATAAGGAAGTATGCAAAGTAGCGAACAACATTAAAAATTAATAAAAACCGAGCAACAAACAACCCGGCCGTTACCTTGGCCATTCAGCGTCACCTTAAACTGTATTTTGTTAATAGATTAACATGAATAACCGAGTCTTTACGTCAATATTGACTTATACAGCAGAATCCATGGAAAAATAACGGAAACAAAATAATCGATTAATAATCGGTCATCGGTTTTTTTTCAACCATCGAACAAGATTCAACGACCAACTCCTAACACAATATGTCACCCATAGAACGTTTTGCCCTAGATATCAGGAGCAAGCTTTCAAGAGAACCAGTGAAACTGTGCGTGTGGGCGTGTGCGGAGGTGTGAGGGTGGGGGTTGGGGACTGGTGGGAGGGGGGGGGGGGGGAGGGGGGCGGAGGTGTTCTGAGTACGTGATTCCGTGCGTGTGGTTGTCCGTGTGAACGTGCGTTTAAGCAGGCCTTCATAGGCGTACATATTTTAACTGCATCCTTTGCATGAGCGAATATCCTTTTTAAAAAATTGTTTTCTAGCATACACTGATTAACCCAATAGATTAAAGTGGAATCCGTTGTTTTTTTTTTATTTGATAAAACAGTTAACAACAATAATCATCATTTACAACATTCAGGCAATTGCGTCAGAACATCCTGGCGGGGACGCGTGGCCTGCATGTGGTTTTTATAATTTGATATGACCAGGAAGTCGATTTCAGGTTAAACTTGTGGTTAGGACACTATTAGAAGCACAGACACCCGTCGCGAACGACATTCATGCCAAGCAGTCTCTGGCGGAAAGTTAGTCTACAGTACGATCGACAGAGGGCACCATGCAGAAGGTCCTGGTTTTCGTGTTGGTTATTTCAAGCCTGGCAATCTACTGCAGTAAGTATATAATCTTTTATAGAAACAGCTCAAACGCCATCATGCAGGTGTTTAATGAGCCTTATTATACGCCAGGTGGAGAGTTATTGTGTTTTCACTGAGGTTTGTTAGTTTGCTTTTACGTTAAATGTTATGGATTCCGATGAAGCATCAATGGGTATTTCATTCCAGAAATCTATCAAATATTTAGGCCACATCGTTTCAGAGAAGGGTATGTCAATGGACACAGAAAAAGTTAAGTGTATGAAGGAATGGCCGCCTCCGAAAACTAGGGTAAGGGTAATATCTAGAGTTTGGAAGTAATCTGAATAATTAAAATTGATATTAATTCAAATAATTCAATACCAATGTGAATTTGGACAGTTTTTTTTATCTCAGATAAAAGGGTCGGGCCATTCATGGTATATGGGGCTAGCTTTGTTGTAGAGCTTGTCTGTGTACGGTGTTGGTGAACCGTGACACTGTAGAATAAAAGAAAGCTTTATTAGGATTTTTCGGAGGTATACATGTAGGCTCAGACTACAGATCTATTATTATATTTTTAATATAATTTGTTATTATTAATTGCAGAACATTGAACCGCCAATACGTTTGATCATTATGACTTGTAACTTAAACGTACTAAATAGTACTTTATATTATCTTAGTTAGCCAGGATTTAATTCAACATGATATGAATATCAAACTTTCCGAACGAAAGGGGAAACATAGTCGCATCATTCTGCTTTCAGATGCCTCGGTCGCGGATCAGACCGCCCAGGCTATTTGCACCAGTATGACACGCCTTGCTGGTTGGGTGTATGCAGTGAGGAGACCCTGCCACTCTCCACTCGACTGCAGCGCCGTCTGTCGGAGTCCAGCACTGCGTCGCCAAGATTGGATGATTTCCAGAATGACGTAAGCATGATGTTCCTAACCACATAATTTTTTTAATTTGTCTTTTATTAACATGTTAATGAATCTTTCACTAGTTATAACGTAATTGACCTATCAATGAACTCTATGCGACCTTAATCGCATATTCATTCAATGAATAAACATAAGCATAGGACTAAGGAGCAACCAATCAGGTGACCTTAAACATTGTAAAGCGTCAATCATCTGACAAAAATAAAATTTTGCATAATTTGACAGAGCTCTGTCAAACAGAACACGTGTAGTCTGTAAATACTATCAGTACCCATGTCGGCATGTTTTCCGGGATATTTTATATTACGAAGGAGACAGTATAAAAAGTTTCTAGGCTATAGGTTGCGGGAGCCATTCCTACGACTACCGAGTGAACAATAATGTCTTACCTGGCACAAAATTCGTATGGGACAAATAATCCAATATATATTGCAACACAGTTCATATATGACTGCGATATAGTAAACAATGGTCAGGTGATACCATTAACTACACAAGCATGGTCACCAGGGGAGGATTTATGGAAGGCGCATTTAGCTAATTTTTGACCCAAACATCTTGAAATTAGAATAATATGCATTTAACTCCCGAAAGCATCGTTGCAATTTGCGATTCGCACCTTTTCCTTTGCTATATACTCCTGCATGCGAAAGCAGTATGAATATTTTCTCAGTGAGGAAACTCAACTAGATATGCGTGCGTGCCTGAGTGCGCAGGTGCTGGCGTGCGTGCGTATACGTGCTGGTGGGTGGGTAGGCGTGTGGCCGTGCGGTAATAAATGTTGTAAGAAAAAACCACGTACTGCTATTTATAGATAACATGGGTTCATATATAACGTATATATCCCAGTGAAAGGACACCCATAACGAATATTTGAGGTTTAAGCCAAAGCGCAGTTATAGAAAAGGAAATGAGTGATTGTCGTTTGAAGCCAGACCGCTTGCATTCAAGGCAAAACAGATGTTTCTATATATAATTATAGAGTACGTACCAATTATGTGTACTTACAGAAATTGCCTCGTGCAGGACCGTCATGAGCAAAATCCATGACCCTTGATGATATAGAATTTTGTTAATAAATTAAATTGATTAAATTTCGAGTTTGTTCTATTTTAAAACATCATTTAAATCATAAAACGCTTAAACCCTTTCAATCATTTTATTGATGAATGATTTGCACACAGCAACACACACATGTATATATATGCAGTGTGTGAATGACATCAAAGACACCGGTTGTGCAAATAACTGCATGGCATGTACAGTTGCCAAATAAGGAAGTTATGTTTTAAAATACATTTCAACGTTTTCTTACAATTTTATCCAATCCATCGTATACGGAGACACTTCCTCGGTGTCCTCTTGTGAATTTTGTAGATTAATATTTCTGGCGCGGTTTTAAACAGTCAGGGAGGCTCTCGAAATGCTAGAAGCAACGATTTATCAATAGAATATATATAATGTCATCCTGGTAACATATGACGGAAAAAAATATAATATAGACAACTTATTTTTAAGTCTAGTTTAATCGTGCTTTCCTTATATTAGAAGTATAAATTATGAGGCATTTTAGGAGTGATTCTGAAAGAAGATAAATTTAACGAAAAGCCTTTTCCCTTTACCACAGACAGGACAGTTACCAAATTAATGGCAAAAAAGTAGACTGAGATAATGACGTATATACCAGTATATAATTGTACGTTAAAACCCGAGGCATGACATGTATTACCTGTTTACGCATGCTCTCCCGCGCTAACCTTGTAAACACAGGTCGGTCGGTTCGGTTTTTTCAGACCATGTGTGGTCAAACATGTCGTCACTGTTCGAAGAATGTCCTGTTCCGGGACTAGCCCTTGAGTATTATGTCATTTCCACTTTTGATTAGAGGCCACATATTCTATTTTTCAACCACTGAATCCGGACCCCATCTCCTTGAAATATCTTTCCAAAATGAATAAGGCTATGTATATATGCTCAGATATGACCCTGTCCGTAATACACAGTGATATTATGAAGATTTAATAATAATTTTTTATGCTTAACGAATTTAACACAAAGGAAAACGTAAGCTCAAGAATGACAGACACAGCATACTTTATATCGTAAGCTCAATGGTAAGACTGTATTGTGTTTTTTCATATATTATGTTTATTGTAGAATGGAATCATTCCAGTTTTACAGGCATTAAAACAAGAACAGTGAATGACAAAGGCTAGAAAAAATTACGCATAATCATCTGATGGTCTTATACCAATTATTATCTGAATCAATCCCGTAAATTATTTACTGCAACTGACAGTATTTACTGTAACTGACAACATTCTCAATTTCTTTACTGTATAAACCATTACGTATTAAATGCATGCATCTCTACTCTTGGCTTCTCAATATTATAATTCCCAAATATACAATACTATAAACCATTCGAATGAATGTGGCAACGTCTATAAACCCCTTCAACAACTATATAGTGGACGCTCCAGAATGTATGATCAAGGCCAAGAGGAATATCATGTATTTTTCTCAAATTGTTATAACCAGATACAAAAGAAAGTATTAAGATTTTTTATAACGACAGTATACGGTAATCAGACGAAGAGTACTCGTTGACAGGAGCCCAAATGCCGGTATGAATCAAGAGCTGGGAGGCCAGGTCTCCAGGGGGCGGGGGCGATGGAGGAGAGGTCAAAAGATAGAAACAGCGCATATGCATGCACCGCACTGAACGGGGTTTGAGGTTTCACACAGAAAAATTAGGTAATCGTGGAGAATTGTAATCATCTGATCTGAGCTTTAACGGAGGCCACTACTTGGCCAAATTGAATTTATAAATTTAAAGTAAAAAGTCGATAGCCGTCTATCGATATAGAATTTCAGTAAAGGAGAAAAGAATAAAAATAACGAACAATCCACATCTGGTTTTTATGGTAATACCAAATTATTATCTAGTGAGTTAAAAGTATGAATTGTGAACAAACGAATTGATGCATGGCCCCTTGATATATATATATATATATATATATATATATATATATATATATATATATATTTATTTATTTATTTATTTATTTATTTATATATATATATATGGCTTAAAAAGCTAGATATATGTTTTAGGTTAGGCCGCGATGCGATAGGGCGGGATGAGGGGAGGGGTCGTGGCGTGAGAAGGATCTATTAATTCTCGCCCGTACTTCCTATATGTCTATCCGCTGTCTCGTGCTTGAAATATTTCAGGAACCAATCATACCATAATCAATGACATAACACGAGAGCTCGAACATTCCTGGTATATATATAATCATAACTGCCCACACGGTTACACCATCGGCTACAATGGTGTCCTGTATTAAAAGTTTAACTGTGTTATTATCAGTGATGTCCACATTCTTCAAGTCAGAGTCATTTGGAACCCGAATCCAAGTCTGAGTCCGAGTCAGATACAAATACCCTTAAAAAGCAATTTAAAATGAACATTTCAGGTTATCATGTACACTAATTCACACAAGTTTTTACTACTGGTTAAATACATTTATAGTTACCGATGTTGGGCAAAACTTGGTATATAGTGTAATTATTTTGTAATATTCTGTTAGTACATGTACTTCGCATATGTACATCAGACTTAATAATATGTGAGTTTTTTTTCTGTTGGACTCCAGTTGGACACTCGAGTCCAAGTCCGAGTAAGAGTACCTAAAAAAATGGACTCGAGCCCGGACTCGAGTTCTACATCACTGATATGTATATCACAAAGGTTATTCTAAAAACATGCACCTAAAAATTGAAACCGAGAACACATTTAAACCTGTGTGCCTAATTTAATGATTCAGCAAGACCTGTGCGCACTATCATTTATACGTACTCGAGTCCAACATGACAGGTCATTTTAAGCGCTCATTTAAACTACTGATGCAACAGAACATAGGCCTATATTTAGTGAACCTGAATAATTGTTCTATATTTTAGTTATTTATGTCGGTGCTTCTTTTCTTGGTTATTTGTGTATATGTGCGTGTGTCTGTGCCTAAATATTGATGAAAATAACCGATCGGCTGAATATACAATATTGTTAACTAGTATGAAATACATGTATATTAAGTATAATAAATGTTAAATATTATAAAATAAATCTTTTAAAATTTAAATATTACTAAATAAACATTAAATTTTGTAATATCAGTTTACTATCAATACTGAAAATAAATATAGGTAATTTAATTGATTTATATGTGGCGTACCTGAAGGTCATAGGTACAGTTTGATATTATAATATATAAGTATTGATGGAAAGCTCAGCAGTGATTACCACAGACAAGACAGTTCCTTTTTCACGTGAATAGCTATGTCTATGTACTGATGTAATGGTCGATTACCGGAAGCGGGACGTACGATGAATCACCTGTATCGCCCATTATTTTTTTTATATCTGACCTTGCGAAATTCCCATGAAAAATTCAGATCAAGGTCAAAACGAAGATATGCGGTAACACTTCCAAGAATACCCTGTTCCGGAAGAAGCCTTTAGTACAATAAATTGTTCAATGGGGTCAATTTTTCTTCAAGGTTCCGGGGGGGGGGGGGGGTGGACTCGCAGGCTGGAGGGTATCGAAAATCGGGAACTTTTTCCATAGACACACATACACCCACATATATATATTATTGTATTGTGTGTCAAATTTGAAAAAAATGTTACAATTAAGTGTACGGTTTTAAAAAGTTAGGTATGTTTATGAGTTTATGGTAATTCTAAACCAGTTTGAGATATAAAATATTTGATAGTAAATCTAAAGTCTATATATGTCTAGTAAATTTATAGTCTATATTTCTAAATATTAATATAGTTCATTTTCAACAAATATAGATATTATTATTTGAATATCAGGAGGAATTATTACATTGACCATCCCCCAACCCGCACCCCCATCCCGCACCCCCTTGCTAAAAAGTGGGGGTATATACCCCCCATCCCCCCCCCCCCCCCCCCATATCCCCCTCACCATATTGACGCCCCTGATAATGTTTAAATTTTCGGTCCTAAAATCTACTTTTCACGGTCATAAAGTCTACATTTTTTATGTTAATTTTCCACAGCAAATGAAAAGGTCACCTTTTTATCTATTTGATTTTCTTTCTGATATATTTGAAATGTTTGTTGTATTCCACAGGGGGCGCTGTCTAGAGTCTCTCCACGTGTACCACAGCTTCCATGGCAACAAGACCTCAAACCTCAGTCAATCACAGCTGGCGTCCAAGGTTTACCGCTTTAAATCATGTGGACTTCGGGGTTGCGGACCAAACTACTGTTGCTGTCTGTTCAGTTTTCATTGAAAATCCATATGTGCATGTAACTGTAATTAGATTCCTGACTAAGGACGTCGTGTTTTCAACTCAGTCTGTTTCCTGTTCGCTTTGTCTGTAAGCAGGATTTACGCAAAGGTTTCTTAACAAATTTCATACAAATTTTGCACATCGCTGGCCGATTGGCAGAGAAGATCTCATCAAATATTGGATAAACGAGGTTGACCCAATATATGATAGTTTCGCCTTAGCGGAGATGTTTGCGCTCTACCAAATGCCACTCTTATTCTTCATTTTTTGCACTCGTAGTGATATCTATATAGGAATTTTCTCCAAAACCTTTATGTTTTACCTTAATTTGAACATTAGAAGTTTACGCTTGTTTTTGTATGGCAAAGATAATGCGTATATATAAAGATGTATAAACGTGCTTGTATTTGAACAGGTGTAATTATAAGATGTTGCTGTATATGTATTTGCTGTAAACGCCATGGAGATGAGTAGAGAAAATATTTGACACTAATGCATGGCACCGGTAGAAAACTAAATTATCATTATTTATTACTTTGATCGCACAATCTCTTTATTATTTTGCATTCGTTTTAATTCTACGCTTTATTTGTTCATATTATTCATATACCCTTGTAAACGTATATTGTATTCTTATGACTGGTTTTCATTCGCTCATGTTCTTTCAGGACTTTCATCATAATGCTATTCACTCACGTACAAAGCTGTATTGAGATATACGAGCTGCAGTTAAATAAATATTTATATCACTAATTTCGTTGTTTTTGGTATTATCACATGTGTTCCGAGGAAACCATATAATTTCAGGTCACGGAGTTTTCTCCGGTTTATTTAATCAGTGGTGGCGTACTTAAGGGGGGGGGGGGCACAGGGCGGTCCGCTCCCGGCGGCACATATTTGGGGGCGGCATTTCGGGGAATTAATATGATGAAATGGAATGAGAAGTTCATCCAAAAGTACAAATTTGGCCTTTTTTCAAGATTGGAGGTGCGGGATGAATCCCCCTGGCCGCTATGCAACTTTCAATATAAGTATATCAAGTATCAGTGTTACATTTTACAGTTCAAAACTGAAATAAAGATACATATGCCTGTACTGTTATTGACCGTTGAATGACCCACTAGTTACAGACAATTGTATTATGTTTTGACAAATCATTTCATGATAATATATAATATATATGTCACCAGACAATAGGTGACAATATGTACGGTGTTTTGTATCATAGTTTAACGAAGTCTGTTCTCTATTGATATTGACGTGAAGCGTCATCCTAAAGCGTTGACAGGTCTTGATTGTATATATATATATTGTGTATTCTTGTGTGAAATCCCATCGGCTATCAGCTGATTTATCCGTGTCACGCATCGTATGTGGGTCGCCATGGTGACGCTAACAGTCAAACTAGGTCACATATATCCTTATATGGGACACTTGAGAAATAAGCCAATCAGAGAACCGGATCGCCGTATTGTGACGACGATTGTGACGTCAGAGTTCAGGGAGAGACGCTGGAAGCTGCCTTCAGTTGGGTCTTGAAGCTTGAGGTGGCAGCACGCACGAACGGGAGTAGGAACATTGAAACGCCAGGAACGGCATAGAAGCAAGCTTCTACATGAAGCAAGGACCCAGCTCATAAGAACTCAGCCGTGCTGCCGAAAGAGCTTCGTATTGGCGATATAGAGAGAGCGCGCTCGTCACCTGCCGGCCTAGTTCAGCTTGACCTAGATACATAACCGCCGTAAGCCGAGAAACCATTGCTACACGAGCAAGGTCAAGGACTCTAAGCTATACGTAAACAAAGACAAGCAAGATCAGTTGAAGATCGCTAAACTCAGAAAGACTAGATCTATATGGTACTAACCATACGCTAGATTCTACACTAAACAGTAACCAGAGATCTCTGAAGGAACTGGACTTTATGGTTTTTTTATACAAACCACGGACTCGGTAAATATCCTGTATTTTTAATGTGAAGGACTGTCGCATTGACACATCAACGCACACACACTTACATCTACGTCTTTGTAAGTATTGTCTTGAATTATATTTGTGAATTTAACCTGATGTCTCATAGTTTCTATTGATCTGGGTGTATGATTGTCTGGTATTTTAATACACGTCCTTAAAAGAACCTGGAAATGTCACCTGTGATGACCGGGATCTAATTTCTTGATGAGTGAAATCAAGTGGCGAGCGTAAACCCATCGTATGGTTTTATAGGATATATCCGTTGTAAAGTTTTCACGTTAAGTTAGGGGTGACAATATATTTCAATGATATAATTACATGAAATTTATTCAAACACTTTATCGAATAACAAATAATCTTAAGTACATAAATAAAACCTCGCAAAGTGCAAATGTATAATCGCTAATTCTAAAATGAAATTGATGTTGCCTTGAATTGGAGCATGCATTTGACTTTGAGGATGTTGCATGTAATTAAGCAAGATAAGTCAGAGTTTATCCAAACATTGGTTTGCCACCGGAAATATAGTACAAATAGTGGTATGTATATAGGCCAAGAATTCTTGATACCAACATATTTCAATAGAAAACAAAATAAGCCATATAGGGGCCTTATCAAGCAATTCTTTGATGGAAGGTTGGGGGGATATAGCCAATGAAAAGACGAACAAAACTGCTTTGAACAAAACATTTCATCAAAGGTTAAAAAATACAGAAACAGAACATTTACTTGCCATTTTAATGTATATATAACTGAAATGAATATATTTTTATTATGCTTGGAATTTAATAACTATTTTCAAGGTTTTATAAGGGGTTTGCAAGCTCAGTTACTCCCCCCTCCCCCTCTACCCACACTGGATCCGACCGTGAAATTAACATAATACCTGTGTATAACATTTCTAGGTTAATTGGCGTTTACAGAATTGCAACAATACAACGATTGTAATATTTTGGAAGATTAACCTTTTAGGTGTTCCCTTGTTTGAATATTGGAAAGGTATAATTATAAGATATTATTAGCATTACAGTATTGTGACTATACCCTGCCTATATCCGCATATACCGTTGGTTATAAGAAGCATATACGCTGATGATGTGCAAATGCGTAGCGACATCAGATGCTCAGTTTTATTAAGAATGTGCCTATAGAGCAACTGATTTTTAGTCACTTCGGGTCCGTTCATTTTGTAGTGTAAAATTGCTGGAGTTAGACAAAATATTTGAGAATAATCCGTAAATTGGTTACAACAGTGGACTTATGTAAACATGTTTAAAACGTTTTGTCAGTACCGGCCTTTGTCACGTTAGAGGGGCATGAAGGTTTAATGCATGAAGATTAAACAAAATTGCTGTTTAGAAATAGCTGTTTATCTCGAGAACGAGGCACTCACTTTCCTCTATCTTTGAACTAAACTGAATGTTCAGATGGTGAGCTTGAGTTTGGTGTATGACATGATATAAAAAAATCCATGAAAAACAATTTCCTGCATTATATCAACAATACGTAATACTATATAAATATAAGTATAGTTCTACAGCCTGGAAATGGGTCTCTCCAACCAAACCAAGTAGCCCAGAACCGAAGACGACACGTAGGTTGCCATGGAGAGGGTGCAAAGAATGGTCTTGCTGTTTATGACGTCACGTTTCTCAGGTTACCATATTACGTACGGAAACATATACGTGGAGAAGCTTTCATCAATATACACCGGTCCAGTCATCCACAAGTCTGTATTTTAAGAAGAAATGGCTAAATCTACCGACAATTTCCTGGAAGATTTGTTCCTGATCAGATGTACATTGAAATCAACCATGAGGACACGACTTCGGACTTCAGTACACAGACGAGACGACCGACAGAGGACACCAAAAGTAAGAGGCATAGAGATGACTGTAGGCGACTGTAAATTTACTTTTTTTTATTGTACATTCGACGTGATAAACGAAATGACAACGACCAAAAAGAGAAAAGCAAGGAGATCGTCACGAAACGAATCTATATTAAAGCGGACGGACCCACAGAATCTGGATAAAACACACAGACCGACGAACGAACAGGACAGACAAAAACCTAAACAGACAAACAGAGATAATAGTGACGCCATGCCGACACTGACTGACATACAGGATACTGATAACACACCGACACTGACTGACATACAGGATACTGACAACAGACCGACACACGCTAACAAACAGGATACAGACAACACACCGACACAAACGGACAAAGAGGCTGCTGACAAGAGACATACACACACTGACACACAGGAAAGTGACATTGGACAGACACAGGTTGAAGATAAAGAAAGTGACATCAGATCAACACAGACTGTCAGGGAGGGCGACAGCTCACTCAGACGACCCTCCATATTTGACATCATTCAGACAGAACCGACGGACGATCTGGCAGCCATAGAGTTCCTTAACGCACATTTACAATATTTCGTGCCGGTAAGTTGATTTTTATTCTAAAAATGAATTTTCTTCCACTTAAATATTACTTGTGGAAGATTTACTAGTGTATTTTCATAGATTTACTGGTGTATAGTTGGCGCTTATCATGTATCTACTGAGTTTATGCATATATATATATATATATATATATATATATATATATATATATATATATATATATATTTATATAAATTCTGTTTGCGATACAATCATATACGAATACAAATTTACCTTATTTGTTGCATGATACCATACCATGTTCCATTTATATATAATTACTAATATACTTTAACACTTATAATATTTTTACACTTATGCACTTATACACACTTAAAACCGGCATCTGTGGCTCAGGAGTAGGGCACAGGGCTCAAAGCCGGGAGATCGTGAGTTCGAATCTCAGCCGAGGCGGTGAGATTTTTCACGGTCGGCCCCGTGCAGGCTTAATGGGAGACTGTGCCCAACAGTCGTGAATCACTCACAAACGAATGCGCCTTTCGGGGGTTCCTCGATGTGATGACCCAGCAATGGGGTTGATACACACCCATGACCCGCAGGAGTGATATACCGAGCCTGACTGACACCAGAATTATCGCGTGTGAGCCCCTGTCACTTAGTCTGAAACCGGAATGGAATTCTGCAGGTGTACATACTTAGTTAAGCAAGCATTAAAAAATGGAGGCGGTTACCTCTTGAAAAAAAAGACTTAAATTCGTATACATGTTATATCCTCGGTAATGTACTTTTATATTTATACTTCTATTTTACATTCTTCCTAACAGAAAAGTCTCAACTGGGGAGTGTTGAAGAACCGGATTCTGTACAGGGAGCGAAATCAAAATAGGGCACAGGAACGCAGGGGTGTAGTGGAAGTACTACTCGGCTGGTTATCGTCGATACCTATGTGATAATTACGTAGCCAAGCAAAGAATAATATATGGATCTCAGCTGAACTGATGATAATTAAATGAACGTCACAGTTCATTAAATATCACAAAAAAAACGCAAAGAAATGAAATGTGATCAACTGTACAATTATATACTTTGGGAGCCAACGAGTTTTAAACATGGTGGCTTATGATATTTGAAGAGACTTGGTCAATTTGTTAAATTAACATTTTGCATAGTCAGCAACCTTATATACATGATGAATTTGTACTGCCTTGTGGTATAACGTATATAAAACACAGTAGTATAACGTATATAATACGCTGTGGTATAACGTATATAATACGCTATTTACTTGTTATGTTATGTTGCATTTAACGACGGATAGATTAAGATAATTTACTAATTGTGAATTTAAACATTGACTGTTCTATGGTTAAGAACGTGTATCTTTTATTTCTTTGAATTGGTTGCATCCGTACTTTTATTGTTGTTAGATTCGGTTTTGATCGTTAAAAGTTACTTATTAAAGAACTTTTCATGTTAGCTTCTTATTTTGTTTGACCGTGTACCAGATCTCAGAGAAGTTCCAAATCGGCACATCCATACCCAGTTCATCAATACTTTAAGTTTATCTAATTGTTCCGTGATAAATATAATATCAGGGTCAGATTCAAGCTTTTTGGAAGAGAGTGGTTAACAGTTTAAACGATGAAAGACATACCCTAATAACAAAGTCACAACGTCACAAGGGAGGGAGTGTGAAAAAAGTGCAAAACGGTATTGCTCCAATTAAAGGTCGGGGTTAAACTCTTTAACCACCCCTTGCAACTGCACCTGTAAATATGAATCCGGTCAGCGTAGGTTTAAATGAAATTTGAGAACTGCACAAATATGTAATCAAGCGTTCCCCGTCGGCACAAAATAAGGCCAAAAGATTCCTAGGGTCCACAAACAATGCAGTTGAAATAAGGCACCCGGTTTTAAGACTGAACCAATACCATTGAAAAATACCGGTTTGTATACCTAGCCCATCAACATATTCTTGGAATATTATGAATGACTGAAAATATATAAGGATATACATAAATATCACGGAAAATAATCGAATGTGTGCAAACGTATAGCTCTGATGCTTTGATATGAATGATTGATGAAATTTAATTATTTACTAATGGGCATAAAAGTGGGAGGGGGGTTCGGTCTTTGATGGGAACAAATATTTTAGAAAAAAAAATAAAACCCGCACAGATGCAGCTGCACATTTTCCGTTTACAAATCGATTAAAAAAGGGGTCAACTGCACGTTACAATATACCCTGAATCCGGCACTGGGTAAAATCACGAACCCACCCCTCGCACTGCACTGTTAGTTCACCATATTTATATAGTACAAGATGTTGAGATTCAGCGGGTCATATTCTAATCTTTCATATCATAACCCAAGTATTCCTGCAATAACCTCTCGGTCAGCTTTTCAATAAGAATATTATATTTGAATGATTACGTTTTGTTATACGTGTCCTTCACAAAAGCATCTTGATAGCCTACTAAAATATGAATCTTTTAGCTTTGTAGGGACCAGCAAAACAGAGAAAAGGTTCTCATTAAAAAATGACGACTACCGTTCTTGACGGGACTTTACCCTAACGTTCAATACAATATCGTGACGTCATTATATTTGTGACGTCATAACACTATTTTCTGAACCTGACGTTGCCAGGTGACGTATAATTACGTGAGGATGGCGTTACCAGGTAACGTTCCAGATGTATGTGCTATATACAAGCTATCATTATGCCTATATATTGCAACAGTACCTGTAATAATGAAAAGCAGGCCTGAGTGAGTGAAACATGGGCCCGCGACGTGATTGACCACATAGAAAAGTTAGATATGCAATTGTGGTCAGGCCGGATTTCGACAGAAGGGGGAGGGGGTGTAGCGCAAGAAGGATCTGTCTCATGCGTACTTCCCATTTCTGTCCGCTGTCTCATGCTTATAATATTTCAGAACCCGGTCACACCTTCCCATAACTAAAGACATCACATAAGAGTTCTGGCATTCCTGGTACATCTAGTCATCCACCGATAACTGACCACACTATCAGCCTCAGCATGGCAAACTTGGCGGGCTGAGTGTGTGCCTACATCGTCTGTTAGCAGGGTTTTAATTTTTACGCTTTTTGCGACCCGGACATGTCGGTGTTGTTTACTCTTTAACCGTCAGGTGCCGACACATCTAATGATAGCTGTCCACACCGTCAGCTTAATGATGCCATATGTTAAAATCTTTAAACATTATACATGTATATTAAGCGCTCATATAAACCAATGATGCATTAGAACATATATATACTCACCAAACATGAAAAAAATGTACCATATATCTCTTAATTTTGTGTGGATGGTACGTGTGTTTGTGTGTTTATAATTTCTGACACTGCTTACTTAATTCCTTAGGTGGCATAAAACACATATTATCTGGTGTTCCTACTGATAAATCATACAAGGCCGAAAATGGAGTTGATTGGAAATAATACTTTTCCTTTTAATAAAATGTAGTTCTTACCGATCCGACATACTTGGACGTATATATCTGCTGCTATACGAGGACAAACTGATAAGTACAACCAAAGTGAAAAATTATTTATTAATTAGTACGTCGCATAACAGGATTAAGCCTCATGAAGACGTACGTGCTTGTGTGTGTGTGTATGTATGTATGTGTGTATGTGTGTATGTATGTATGTATGTGGGTATTTGACTATTTGTATAAATGTGCCCTAAACATTACTGAAACTATCCAATCGGCTGAACATGCCACATTTTACACTTGTGTGAAAAGAATAAAATAAACAAGAAATCAGCATCTTAAGGAATGCACGCCTCCGCCATGTGTGTGTGTAGGGGGGGGGGGAGGGTGGGGGGGGGCGAGGGTTCCCTGTTGTTGGATGCTCCCAAAACCGTGTTTGCATTCATTTATTCAGCCCGTATTCCCAGGTTCATGCATAAGTGACCGTACATTAGTGAATATTCCTTGATGACGTTCAAGAATCCGGGTCCTGTTGCGGATCCACACCAAACTCTAATCTTATTCATGAAATGCCCTAAAAATTTTATGAGATTCCATTCATGATTTCGTGAGTTATGCTGTGAACAAATACACACACAAACGGGGACGAACGCATGCCCTCCTATAGTGGAGGCAATAAATAAACATTGATTATTCAATTAGTTCATATGTGACATATTATCTAAGGGTATTAGGTACAGGTTGATAAAAGAGGAAGTTGTGATTATTTCACAACAGACAGACCAGTTCCTCTTTCATGTGAATTCCGTAGATCTATACAATGACGTAGTGACCGGTTCACCGTAAGCCGGACGCGTGGCGAATCATTTTTCACCTTTAAATTTTTATATCTGACCTGATTTTTTTTATTTTCACCTGAAAAATCAGATCAAGGTCAGGCTGACGACAAGAGATTAACATTCCTTGTATACATTATTCCAGAACAAACCCAGTGTAATTCTTGAGAAATGTGTCTTAAATCTTTATTTATGAGAGAGAGAGAGGGAGGGAGGGAGGAAGAGCATTATAATTTAACATAAACGTAATGCAATTGCTTAAATCTCTGCATGTGTGTGTATGTGTGAGTACCCCTTTGTCTTTGAGTTTATTGGTTCACTGTTTTTTTATATACCGAGCCGGGGGGGGGGGGGGAGGGGACATTCTGGATATCTTAAATAATAGAAAGTGAAATAAAAAATGCAACCGCCCGGGAGTCGAACGATAAAATATTTAATTTCATATGAGTACAATTCCCTTACCCGGTAGAATGTGGCTAGAAAAAAATATTTTGAAAATTTCCTTTTAAATGAGGTTGAATTAAAAAACCAATTTATTATTTCTTTAAGTGAATATGTGGTTATATAATAAGCGCTGCTTTAAGGAAAAGCCATGTCCGTATTTTCTGAGGCATAATATGCTTATGCGTCCAGGGACCAGAAACTTACAAGTCCTACCTTGTACATTTCAGTGTCACAGCTGGCTTTATCAGTCCATTTATTTAGTGCATGTAAACCGATCTTAATGTAACCTTGTTTGTTGAATAAATAAGTTTGCATTAAACTAGAATCAATTTCGGATGAGTTCAAATATTCAATGATTTTATAAATAGTCCCACTGTATAATTTCACAATTTAATCAATTAACTTAATTTATTAAAATAGCAGAAGCTATCAGATATTATCATAATTCATTACTTTTATCACATGCATATAGTGTTTTATTATTTTGCATTAGTATTAATTCTACGCTTTGTTTGCAATATATTATTCTTTTACCCTTGTAAACGTATATTGTATTCTTATGACTGGTATATATTCATTGAGGCTCTCGCTCATGTTCTTTTAAGAGTTTCATCATAATATTATACACCCATGTACAAAGATGTATTGAAATATTCGAGCTGCATTGATAAGGTAAATAAATATTTATGTAACTAAAGTATTGTTTCGTTGGGTTTTTTCGGTATCATGCACATACGCATAAACGTTGACGGACACATGGAAACACCCCAGGTACAAAATCATATGAGCGATTTTTTAACGCATATACGCATATATACGCGCACATGGAAACACCCCTTGAAGAGGCAGGGACGGTCCGCACCGGGCGGCACATGTTCGAGGCGGTAGTATTACTTTATATTATTATTATATAGTATAATGAATAAGTTGACATGAAGGGTTCCTCAAAAAGAACAAAATTTTTATAGGTAAAAATTTAACCTTTTTCAAAGATTGATTGAAAAATTTTAATGTTTGGGTTTTTTTTTTTGCTGTGTTCCCCAATTTCAGTTATTTCAGGAATTATTAACTAGGCAATAGAATCAAGCAAATGATTCCTGAAATCTCTATAGGAAAGCTACGCAAGAAGAAATACAGACTTGTTATTATACAGAGCAGGGGTCTTGCAATATCAGAACGCCATGGAGAATCTGACCAGTGATGCGAAGGCATGCATTTCAGGGTCTATATATATAACCAGGGAGAAACCGTGTCAAAAAGAGCATTACCCCCTGCAGGAGGAGGGGTGTCTCTCTTACATGTTGTGCGGAAAATGTTATGACGAATTATCGTGCACTTTCCTTGGAATATTAAAAGAATTTCCATTCTTTAATTCACCAAATATCATGATATTCAAAACGGCTAAAACGACCTAAAAGGCCCTTTAACATGATTCCCACGCAAATTCTTACAACACCTCGTTAAAATACAAACGTTTACACTATCCTGAACATAATTAATATAATATTCTATACCTAAATTTAGGTTGTGTCTTTGATTTACCCCTGGTTAGAGAATGATGTTAATTTTACCTGATTTATAATATTACGTGAATTATTAAAAATCTTTCACCCAAACTTTTTTCTATATGTAAGAGTTATCTTGTCTTTAAGATGGCAAATGTAATTGCATTTCAGATATATATCGATTTTAAATGTCCGGTTGGATAACACCCCCCCCCCCCCCCCCCTCCAGTGCTAAGCAACATCTTCAATGTACGCATCAAGTGTCTGTGTTACGTTTAGAGTTAAAAACTGAAATAAAGATATATTTGCCTGTACCATTATTAACCGTTTTACTTCATTGTCCACAACCTACAGAAAAACGTTGTACGTCATGTCAAATCATTTCACGTATATAACTAAATATAAATAATATATAATATAATGTATAATATATATTTTAGGCATATAAACACTTGAAATTCAGTTAAATATTTTATTGATTTTTTAAGAAATCATTCAATTGATTCTTTTCGGTACGTGTACTTCATAATGAAATATACTTGTTAAAGCGATCTTTTGGTTTGCATTAGCGAAGAGGTGACTTCTCTTTAATGTGTCGCGACAAATTCCCTGTTATATGTAGAAATCGATATAATTACGTTGTCAGCTAAAAGCCTATAACATGTTATGTGACGTGACATGTTTCCATATGTTATCCAATTGTGCAATGTATTTGTTATAGGCGCGGTAATTTCTAAACCGCCCTTGGCGACATAAAGGCCAGGTACGCCTTGTGTAATAATAATAAAACTATAGAAATATATATAAACTATAAAATTTTAGAGTTATCGGGGCCAATATAATCCCCCGCCGGAATCAGACTTTTTTGTGTGTACACAGTGCCACACTCCCATAATGGATTTTCATAGTGAATAACAGAGCAACTACTGGCACAAATTCCTATCAATGGGTGGCTTCAACCTGGGGACAAAGGAATCGCTGCGTCACAATAGAAAAGAAACCTTTGTTTGTAAAATAAATATATAAAATGATGAACCAGATTATCTCCTAAATCTAGTCGATTGTTCTTTGTGTTTTATTGAAATTCCTGGAATTTGCCCACTTATTTTCACAATTTGCAAGTGAGATGATGCCCTACCTTTTGTCCCCGCTTGTCGTAAAATAAAGTATGACTCAATCTGCATTGGTATTGGCCTGATAGGGGCTTATTCAACAAACTCTTTTGTTTCAGAGGGGGTGGGGTGGGGGTTCCCAGTGATCCATTTTTTTTTAATTTTGAACATGTTTATTGTCTAACATGCAACATAATCATGTGGAACTCATTTTGTGGTCATGTCTGAGATTACTTTTTTTTTGAAGGATGAGAAAAGTTTCATGTAGTACATGGGACAGCTAGATGTTACTTGTCCTACTGTGCAAGTACCTAAGAAAATTAATGTCGAGCCCTGCTCTAAAATTCAATCACCTCTTCCCTTGTCTGACACCTACCAATATCTTTACATATGTTTTTTTATCCATCATGGCTGCTTGGAGACTGGGTGCATGGAAAACATCTGGGACACATCACCATTATCAATGAAAATTTGGTCAGGAAACAAAATATTCTGAGCAAAATTTTATACTCTAGGGTATTCAGAATGCTGTGCTTGTTAAAAAGCATGTCTCATTACAATAACTTGCTGTATGTCCCTAGAGTAATCCTTGATACCATTATCTGGTTTTCACTTTCTTTGAAGATGAAAGTGAGCAGATAATGATGAAACATGATTAATTATCATATTAAGTGGCTGATCATACAATAAAGCAATCACTTTAAAATCAAAGACGCCCAATGGATAGTGAGTGCACTGTGCTAACATTTCATTCAGATTGGTATTTTTGTCAATCAAGACTCAATGAGATTAGATCTAACACTCTCATCTGGCTTCTTTGAATATATAAAGGCAAAATCCATCACACATAGTTGTAATTAAGTGGTTATATGCCAAATCAACTGGAGGAAAATGGTAAAACATATTGATAATAACTCACAGCATATTTACCAGCATGCTAAATAACTTGCCAGTGGCTTCGGGCATCTGTTATCATTTTATATATTAGTGGCACACTTCTTCCAGATGAATTTTCTTGTTTATGTGCTTAAGGCAGTACTTTAATTGGGACATCTCACACTTTGGTTTGTGTGTACAGTCATTTCATGCACGGTTCTTTTAATCCTATCTATATAATATATACTTAGCATATAAATACTCAGAGAATAACGGCAGCAGATCAAATGCAATGTGCTACATTCCTTTTTTTCCTGGATTCCATGTTTACGAAATCCCTATTATTACACTAATAAATCTAATTTCAAAGGTCATCTCTCGTTTCAAGGTAATCTAAATGAGGAATCGGTACATGTTTATATAATATCTGGTTTATATTAACGTACACCTTGAGGGGCCCTTAGGAGAATTCAGTACCACCCTAGGTAACTTGAGCTACTCTTCTACAGAGATCAAAGATATATGGGTAGACAACATTACTAGCAATAAAGATTTTCAGAATTCTGATGAAAAAGGTCCATTCTGAGCATTTACTATGAACAGTCTATGGCGATCTAATAATATGTAAAAATTTGTGTAAAATAGAAATACTTATATGTATATACTGTGTTTAATTATCTGACATTCGCAACGATTATTATGAACCCATTAACCAGGAGCACTAAAGACTCATTTGTTGATTAAAGATCTTTTCAATTTATCTAAACATATGTAATTTGGAATTTCATTTGTCTCATTTTGAATTGAATCTTTGTTTTCATTGTCTGTTTACCCTGAATAACCATTTGCTGGTATTAGTCTTCAAATGAAATTCTTTATAATTATTAGTCAGATATGTGATCAAGTTTTGAAGTAAGGTTTTTCAGTTAAATATGTTAAACAAGGGACCCATAGGTCACGTTGCTCAGCTGAATTTTGAAAATTTTAGCAAATGCAAAATATACTTATTTCTATTGGTTTTTCATATATATTAATTACCATATTGGATAAGCTAAGAGGAAATGGCCCTGCTAAAATAAAACCCTGTAAATTATAGAATAATGGACATGAGCTAAAGTATAATAATAAACATTAAATTATCAAGTGAAATAAAATGCTGTAAAAAATTCAAATGAGCATAAACAAAATTTAAAGAGCATTTTGAAACAAGCAAATAAGGTATAAATCGCATTTGCCCGGTGATCCTTTGTTTCAATACTGGTCCCCCCCCCCCCCCCCCCCCAGTTACGCCATTGTTTTCATTACTTATTCAATGACAGTAAATATCATATGGAAGTTGGATCTGAAATGCCTAGTTTCAAACGCAAAGCAGATTCACCAGCTGCTACCATAACCCCACTCCTTCCGCTCCGCCTTTTTTTATCCTCCCCTGACACTCATAGCAGAGACAGGGCGACCATATGGTGGTCCTGGATTCCTTACTCTCGGTGTACTGTTACAAGGCATGATAAATGCTGTACAAACAGGCGGCACAAGGCAGTCCCTGGGACTACAACAACAGTGCTGCTAAAGCTAATACTATAGTCTCAAGAACGAACCTCCAGAGGAACGGAAACTGAATTAAATACAAGATGGATAACACCACGGAGATGTATAACATGGATCTATCGGGGTCGTTTAACACATCGAGAATCTATAGTTTTAATACATCGAGCATGTTTAACATGTCCAAGATATTCCACATTACGGAGGGCCCTAGTTCGCCACAGCAACACTGGAACGCCACAAATACACTCTACGTAGTAGCCGCTTGCATTGCGATCGTTCTTGGGGCCCCATTGAAAGTTTTTACCATATTTGTGGCCGCACGACAACAACGGGATCGCGCATGCGCTCTGAACCTGCTGGTTATCAGTCTGATGACGGGTGGAATAGTTGTTCTACTCCTGATCCTACCATTTGATGTGGCAGCAATATTAAAAAATCACTGGTTGTACGGTGGGACGTGGTGCCAGATTCAGAGTTTCCTGTACTACGTATTTTCGTCCGCCCAGGCGTACAACCTAATGTTCATAGCCGTTGTTCTGCTGTCCGAAGCCATGTTGCCCGATTTTATCACAAAGTTCGACAAACCTGTGGTCGCATGTGTTGTAGTGGTGACGTTATGGACTGTGGTCCTACTGACTGGTATACCTGAATACTGGCGCCATAGCTTCAATGAAGAATTTGCCATGTGTCTTGAAAATGAACACCACGTTACGGTTCGGAAGAGAATATTTGATTTTGTGTTTCTGCTGGGGTTGCCGCTGTTTGGAATGGTTTACTGTACATTAGGGACTTTATTTTACGCCGTGGTAACCGGATGTCGGGAACAAGTCCCTGGCAGACGTCGAACATGCTGTGGGTTGACAATTACAAGTGGCGCCCTCACTCTGGCGGTACTGGCATTTTGGTTGCCCTGGAGAGCCGTTATAACCGATGTTTATGGCCATTACCCCACAATCGTTTATGATATACTCTACCTCTGTAGACACGCTCTGCTACCAGTCATACTGCCTGTGATACTGCTGGTTACTGTCAGTGATTACCGTGCCGTGTGCAAATCCGTCATCCGCTGTGGTTACTTCCGCTCCACTTCCCGCGACCACATGCCTGCCCAAGGTAACAAGACAGTGGAAGAGGATAATCAGATTATCTGAACCTTCAGTAAAACTTCCAGACAGGTGCTTGGATCCCTGAACATTAATAATGAGATGAGCAACACTTGAACTCTTAGCGATTGCCACCAGCTGGATTCATCCAGCGTAGACTCACACGGATTATTTTTATTTTGGGTATAAAAATACCCCGATTTCCAATTATTAATCGATTATTTTATGAATTTTCTATATTTACATTAAAATGCTGTATAGAATGAAACAATATATTGACCGATTAAATTCAGCCTGACGTGTACATCACACTGAAAGTTAAAGTTTATGGCCAGGTTGTTGAACTTGTTTGATACACAAGGTTAAGTTTAATGATGTCCGTTACTTCGTGTCCCGTCGTTTTATATCTCTAACAAGATGAGCATATTTTTTCTGGATAATATGGCTGTTTTGCATGTGCAGACACAATCGTTTCTGATCGGTTATTCAATGTGTGATCGATTTAATCGATCATGAAAGAAAACGACCAAACATCGATATAATCGAATAATTGGAACGCCACTTTACTAGTTACCCATAAGTATTATTATACTCAACTGGTCAGTATTTATAAGGCACTCCTGATTAATGTGTTTGCGCCAGAGACTCGAAATAGGCCTTAAATGGCGTAATTTTCTACGAATCCCTGCAGCTGATTATATATGCAGTTTATACTATAGTGTACTACATCAAACTTTTGAAATTGTTGCATATCGCAGTGTAATAAATTTTTGAAAAAAAAAATGCATATTATGAGGTTAGCTTATACATCGTGGGATTGTTTACATTTTATTACAATTTATTCCGGCTATGACTTTCAATAATTTGCTTCAAAAAACGAGAGCCGGGGCTCTTGTTGTGGTCACCAGTCGGCTTTCCTTGCAAAAGTCAGTCGTTATGATTTGATAGACTTGATATAGAACAAACGGGGCTTAATAATCATCCGTTTTGCTACGCGTCCAGATATCCTGCTACACGAATTATTATCAAGCCTGCATGCGTTCGGGACGAAATCTATCTAACCCAAAGGACCAAATGTAAACAACAAACTGTTCACTACGCTCCCGAGGCAGCGGAAATCTTACGCTTCTAAAAAAGCAACTGATTTTCACGCTGCCAGCTTTGACCGTTTATGATATATTTAGACACCAGATGGCGGTTTGTTGTCCGCTGAACAAAACGTGCGTATGATGTGACAAGCAGCCAACCAGATGCTAAGAAACAAACACGCGACAGGCACACTGGCTCCGCCCATAGCTGCGCTTCAAGCGCCGTTTGAAGACAAGTTTACATTTAGCACGAGGTCTCATCAGATTGGACAAAAATACAGTGCTCCCCTCTGGTGTAGCAATTCAGGATACGAGGTCATAACAAACAGCGCATACCATATAGGAAGTAGACCTATAGTCAAAGCGCTGTGTAAAGAGCGTAATTGTTCACACACTTCCTGCACCAGAAAACCTGCACCAGCTATGGGATGAGCTTACGAAGCTTTGCTTGATTGGTCAAATTCGCGATGCCCTTCTAGCAATGCTAAACGTTTGATCTATAGGGTGTATACCTAAACTTACATGTGCATGGGGTTCGGGTGCCGCGTATAACGGATGCACGCGAATCATTTGATTAGTTCATATGACTTATTCATTATTCATGAGATAGACGCTGCATGAAGCGGTTCGATGAAGCAAGGTTTCTTGGCAGCTTAGCAACCAGATCCTTGCTGGTAGGAAGATGAATTAAGCCTATGGTTCTCACTCATTCGAGTTGAAAGCTAAACCGTCTCGAAGAAGCAGCAGTTATCATGAACGTTCGTAAAAATTCCTGCGGAGTTTTCTTTCGCGTCGTCAGCGAAAGACAATGACGTCACAGGAGGAAACGACCAGATTTCTTGTAGACGGGGCATTCAGGGAGAGTCGGCTGAAATGGGTTCCTGATTTTTTTTTAGAATGTGCTCAGATATTTATCATGGAATATTACGGCAAGGTGAAACTTAATTGTATCCGCCAAAACGAAGTTTTGCGGATACTATGTTTTTGACCGGGTTCCGCCGCCGCCGCTTTCGTTTCCGGAGAACTCCTCTGAGACTACTGGACAGATTTTTCCGAAACTTGCACAAATTATCGGGTCTCATGTGAACTGGTGCCTAACCAAGTGGCCTTGACCTCTGACCTTTTCTCTCTGCCCAGCGTCCGTTTGTGCGTCTGTTTCCACACATAAACCCACATATCTCGGGAACCGTTGACCGATCAGGAAATATTTTTACACAAATGTAGCCCTTGGATAGCTTTATAACATACAGAAAAAAGGTGGTGCCACCTGCAGCCATTTTTGCAAAGCGTCCATCTTTTTTTCTGCCTTGGGTTAAAATCACTCATATCTCTGCAGTGGTTTGACTTATTCACCTAATATTCGGCATGCCTATACATCCCGCATATCTTTCTTGATTTTATGACAGGATGCGCCACCTACATTCACGTTAACGCTGCAGACATCCAAGCTCATATCTCGGGAACCGTTTGACCAATCAGGAAAAAAAATTTACACAAATGTAGCCCTTGGATAGCTTTATAACATACACAAAAATAGTGGCGCCACCTGCAGCCATTTTTGCACAGTGTCTATCTGTTTGTCTGCCTTGGGTTAAAATCACTCATATCTCTGCAGTGGTTTGACCAAATTACCTGAAATTTGGCATGCGTATACATCCCGCATATCTTTCTTGATTTTATGACAGGGTGCGCCACCTACATTCACGTTCACGCTGTAGACATCCTTGCTTATATCTCCGGACTCGTTCGACCAATCAGGAAAAAATTTTTTACACAGATGTAGCCCTAGGATAGCTTTATAACATACACTAAAATGGTGGCGCCACCTGCAGCCATTTTTGCACAGTGTCCATCTGTTTGTCTGCCTTGGGTTAAAACCACTCATATCTCAGCAGTGGTTTGACCAAATAACCTGTAATTCGGCATGCTGATACATCCTGGATAGCTTTCTTGATTTTATGACAGGTGGCGCCAGCTTCATTCACGTTCACGCTGCAGACATTAATGCTTATATCTCCGGACTCGTTTGACCAATCAGGAAAAAAAATTTACACAAATGTAGCCCTTGGATAGCTTTATAACATACACAAATCTGCAACCACTTATGAACATCGTCCTTCTGTTCATCTGCCTTGGGATAAAATCACTCATATCTCTGCAGTGGTTTGACTTTCCCACCTGAAATTTTGCATGTGTATACATCTTGGATAGTTTCTCGTTCAAATAACAGGTGGCGCCACCTACAATCATGTTTATGTGGCAGAGATCCATTCTAATATGTAACACATGTAACTCTATTTCCCCTGCCATTCAAACCATGCCTCCCTTCACCCGTCCTACTCTGATTTTGGCGGATTCACGTAGTCGCTTGTCGACTACCCGTATTCTAGTTATTATATGGCTTTATGCCACATAATTAATTCCGAAAATGTGTGCTGCCATATGTAATATAGAATTCGCGCATAAACATTGTAAGCATAGACGCTGGTGTATTGACACAAGTATGGTTTCTAAAGGTAGATATATACGGGTAAAGGTTTTACCCGTAAAAAAATTTACGGGCTATATTTAAGGACACAATAAGGAATATATTCAAATAAATATGGTCAAACCTCGCCTAACAAGAGCTTCGATAAAGCGACCTTCTTAAATTTTAGACGATCTTTTTTTGGTCCCGATTATTTTTGCTCATTTTAACATATATAAAAACTTCGGATTACTGAATACCTCATTTTTTTCCGTTTACTGAGCACTTATTTTGGTCCCATCGGGTGACCCGAACCTCAATTAAGCGACCTATAAATGCATGATAAACATTACGTGGCCAGGCGTATAGACATGGGTTTGCTCAGACAAATGCATTACATCACTAATTGGTATAGTAAAATCGATCAAACAAGTACATAACACAGACAAAAGCGTATTTATGGATGATCAGACCAGGTCAGAAATGGTTGCGTCACGGTTTCCTAACTTTTCTCCGGCCTGCTTTAATTATATGGACTATATTTATACGCTTAATTTTTATAAACTCATTTTCCAAAAAAAAAAAAAATGGGAATGGTTTATATCTTAAATAACCAGTAGCCAATTCAGAAAGTGTTTATTGACCGTTACTGAGTACTTCTTGATTAACTCCTTGAGTGAACCGAGTGACGGCTAGAAGAATGACCACATTTCACAGGTAGACGGGGACTGCTGTATTGAATTGCTGTCTGGCTTCTTTGCAAAAATGATTTTACCTTACGATTTTTTTATAAGATATGATTACTTGTTACTTGTGAAACACTGGAAATTGTTTATGGCTGCGATGTCTAGGTGAAAGGAACACTGCTTAAACAGAGGCGGATCCAAATTTAGAAAAACGAGGGGTCTACCCATGCAGGAGGACTGATGGAAAACCTTACAAAAGGTCCCCAGGTTCCTAAAAGAATTTCCAGGCCGCAAAAAAATTGGTCTGAAAGCCTTTAAAACAGTAGCTGCGGCTGAAGAAATCGGCGGGAATCCTGCGCCAGAGGACAAGCTGTAGGAGCGAGCTATACACGCCAGGTGTCAAAGTCGGCAACTTTTCATGTTTATGAGGAAATAGACTTTATCTCGGACTTTACACTTTGTATACATGTAGGATGGATCTCGTTAGCAATTGTATTCGCATGAATGAATTTTTTGACATTGAATGTTTATTATATTTCACGTGTAAATATCGAACAAGTATCCATTGTGTGTATTGTAATACTGTGTAAACCCGTAATCGAATTGACGTTTTGAGTTAGATTTTAAGTCATTTTAACTCAGCTGACTGAAAGACGACTGAGGTATAAATAATAGCGCTTTGTCCTGACCCTAGGAACTTTTAACAGAACATCCAGGGAGGTCAATTAAAAAAATTGGAAACCTGAAATTAGATCAATTTGACCTATATCCTCCGATCCATGGAGCTTTAATACCCCACAGAATAATTAAAAAATGATTCAAAACTACCAGTTAATTGATAATTAATGGATAGCTTGCCACGAATCTTGGCTTGAATATTAACAATGACTGGAAACAACTGGTGGTGCGACCTGCATTTTTTTTTCTAACTAGCTGATTA
Source organism: Sipunculus nudus (assembly GCA_026874595.1). NCBI lineage: Eukaryota > Metazoa > Annelida > Sipuncula > Golfingiida > Sipunculidae > Sipunculus > Sipunculus nudus. The sequence continues at coordinate 55,341,713 of CM049312.1, forward strand.
GCCCGGTAACCCGGTTTTTAGCTTAGCTGACTGAAAGTCATCTGATCAGTCTTTGTCCGTCGTTCGTCCGTGTGTCTGTCCGTCTGTCCGTTAACCGAGCACAAATCGTTACCGCTGGACCTGGAACCTTCTTACTTGCCATCAAGGGAGGTCTATGACATATCTCCATGGAAACCTGAAATTAGGTTATATATCCTCCGTGCTAAGGGGCTCACAAGTAACCCCCATAATAATTAAAAATTCGAAACGAAAGCTCCAGTATCTGAACAACTAATGCATTGATCACCATGATTCTTTGCATGCATATGCGCATATTTATCATGCACAGTTTCATCAGTTTCTGCAGACTGGTGGCGCCACCTGGATTTTTTTTCGAATTTTAACTCATATTTTGTCTCTATTTTTGAGACCTTCTATGATGTGGTTAACCGTTAATTAGACACAAACCGTATCAATTGGACCTAGAAACTTCTTTCTTGACATCCTTGGAGGTCCATGGAAATATCCTACGCTCCCGAGGCAGCGGAAATCTTGCGCTTCTAAAGAAGCTACCGATTTTCCCGCTGCCTGCTTTGACCGTTTATGATGCACTTAAACACTAGGTGGTGCACATGGGCCTGTCTGCTGAAAAAAACTGCTGATGTGACTAGCAGCCAACAAAATGCAAGTCAACAAACACTCGACAGGCTCCGCCCAGAAACCACGTGTGGGGCAATTTTCCTGAGCCTCAAGCCTGTTCAAACGGTCGCCGGGGCGATGAGCTGTCACTCAAAACGAAATGAATAACATTGGCTTCGTATATTCCTTGGTTGGCTGGTGAACCGTTTAGTCTTCAGCACAGGGTCTCATCTGATTGGATCAAAATACAGTGCCCCCCTCTGGTGTAGAGATTCAGGATACAAGGTCATAACAAATAGCGCTTACGATATAGGTTGTTGGCCTATTGATAAAGCGCTGTGTAAAGAGCCTAGGAAATCTCCTTGGAAACCCGAACTTCGGTCTCTGTTACCCATATCCTTTGAGCTATGCTTCAGTTGAATTGGGAAACCACCTACAAAATTTGGCATACAGATGATAAAATTCCTTTCGTGAATATCTTCCTCTAGCTGAACGTCATGACCCCTGGGATACTTGTTTTTTATCGGGGTTTGGGGATGTATATTAAATAAGATGACGAATGTGGATCTTAAATTTAAAATAAAATAAAGATTTTCAGTGGAATACCATATCAATAAGATATGTAAAAAATATTTTTCCCATGATTTGGTATATCTGTGCTCGTGGCAAGAAGTTCATACAACGGCATGTTTACCCTGAAGACCTGGTCAGTGATGATTTTTCCATTTGCTAACAAAAATTGGGGCATTCAGATTTTTGAAGATATTTGACTGGTTGCATATATTATTATTGTTAGAAGTATAAAGGAGGGATTGCTGAAATGAAGATAAGATAGATGAATGTAATGTGTGTATTAAGGCAAGGAAGCTGTTCTTTAAGAAAGGAACGGGAATATGCATACCTCGTTAGAAGCAGAAGCGGATACAAGAGTATGCATCGACAAAATCCATGCCAAATATAAAAAAAAAAACAGAACGGATTTGTTTGAAAGATATTTGATTTATACTGATACACCTGTGGATCTATTTTGCGATGTTATATTCGTGAGGCGGTATTGTAAATATACAGAAACATATGTCCATGCTTCCATATATAGCTTCCGAGATAAAACTGTTTCTATAATCGTTGAAGATGTGAATGCATGCTGACATAAAAATATTAGTGCCTAAGCATCGAGAGTCACGTTTTTTTCACATTTACTGACCTTTTTAAGTGGGTCAGTCACTGGGTCAAATGTCAGGCCAAACAGGGGTTATTAAAAATGCAAAAAAGACCTTAATCCTGCGCTCGCGGTGAATAACCAGATTACCAAGCAAGTCGCGACGACAAAGGCATTCCGGTCTTTGTCGGAGGCAGTTTGGCTGTTTCAGTGGTAACCTCCACGCAATAAAGAAACCACGCAAAAAAAATCACACAAAATAATGTGTCATTAAAAAAAATGTATTCTCATTTCGGCGAGGTCACTGCCGGAACAATAACCTATAAAATTAAGTATAGCCAAGTGTCATACGCAAAGGGATTTCAGATAACATTGAGGACAACGTAGACCGAAAATCCTTTTATAAGTAATAGATAAGATGACTGGTTTCTTCAGTTCCTGAAGACTGATCGCGCCACATGTATTTTTTCTTTTTTCTTTGTTTTTCCCCTTTATCTTGAGAATGTCAAATTATATTGACACTATCAGATACGCAACTATGGATTCATCAGGTGTTCTGAAACCTTGTGTGTTTATTAATGCCCCACTTGAATAAGCGGATACCCTATATAGAAATCACCCAGTCCGTCTTTCCTTCCGTCTGTTCGTCTGTCTGTATGTCCGTCAAATTAGCTCCCTGATAATAACTCCAGTTCGGATCGACAAATGGATTTCAAAATTGACACATATATGACCCACCTTTAAAGCAAGAACTTATAAATATAAATTGCTTTCGGGGGTCATGAGGTCAAAGATCAAGATTACATTTAGACATATTGCGGATGCATTTAAACCAAACTTTTCATACCAAACCTTCCATCTAGCACATAAAGCTGACCTGCCAATAGAAGAAGAACTTGACTAATTTAGAAGTCACAGGGTCAAAGGTCAAGGTCAGAGGAGCCATCTGTCCACATATGTTTCTGCATGATAACCCCTGTTTGGATTGACAAATTGGCTTCAAATTTAACTTATGTATGACTCACTAAAAAAGTAAGTTCCCTTTTGATTTTGGGGTCATGAGATCGACTTCCTTAAAAGATTGTGGATACATTAAAGCCAAACTTTTCATCTCAATCCCTCCATCTTAATCAGTCAATAAGGGAAGATTCTGTTTGAATTTGGGGTCACAAGGTCAAAGGTAACATGCCTATCCTTTCGCAAATTAGATTTTGGATAATAACTCCAGTTTGGGTAGATAGGTTGGCTTCAAACGTGATCACAGGATCAACATTTAAAAAAAAAAGCTCATAGACATATCCTTATAGACAAATTCAGCTGGCGTCGAGTCCACTGGGTCCCTTGTTAATATTACAAAACATATCTGAAAAATTGAACAGGCATCAGGTATATCAATCTCTACATTATATGTTCTATTCCCGGCATTTATTTACTGTAATTTCAGTCAATAAGTGCAGAGAAAAATGTTAAAGTCCGATTTGGATATTTGGAAAGCGTCTTATCGTGGACTCTGAATTGAATTACATACAACGCCATGGAAACTTATTTCACTTTGGAGGGAGCAATCTCTGGAGGACGTTGATAATGGAGAAACACCCCAGATAACCGCTGCATGTGCATGTAATTATGTTCACAAATTGGTAAAGGATGATTTAAACAATTTGCGATAACGAAAACATTACTTACTTTACATGGTTCTTCATAAACTCTTTGCATAACTCATCCATCAGACGACTTCACGATACGCGGTATTTGTACTATCTGTCGACGGTACGGCACGCAGTATTGATGCCATAATCAACAGTACGGCACGCAAAATTGATGCCATAAGTCAACTGTACGGTACGCAGTATTGCTGCCATAAGTCAACTGTACGGCACGTAGTATTGGTGCCGTTTGTCGACTGTTTACCGTATATAATACGGAGTAATTGCGCCCTTTGTCGACCGTACCGTAGGCGATATTTGTGCCTTTTGACGACTTACCGTACGCGCTTTTTGTGACATTTGTAGAATTACCGTACGCGGTATTTGTGACATTTGTCGACTTACCGTACGCGCTTTTTTGTGACATTTGTAGACTTGCCGTACGCGGTATTTGTGACATTTGTCGACTTACCCTACGCGGTATTTGTGACATTTGTCGACGTACCGTACGCAGTATTTGTGATATTTGTCGACTTACCGTACGCGCTTTTTTGTGACATTTGTAGACTTGCCGTACGCGGTATTTGTGACATTTGTCGACTTACCGTACGCGGTATTTGTGATATTTGTCGACTTACCGTACGCGGTATTTGTGACATTTGTCGACTTACCGTACGCGGTATTTGGCGCAATATCAAACATCGGTCTGACCTTACACAATTAAGCGGTAGATATACGCGGATTTCGATACTTTCATAGATACTTTCAGCCAATAAGTTCGTCTTTATCGTAGATATTTTTATGTTTTATTTTTGATAGTCTTTAATGAACCTCTTGGTCGTTTAAAACGAGAAGTATCCCGTCAATTAGATATGACCCATGTTTGATATCTGACAGACAACAGCGTTGCTAAAACCACACACTTTCAAACAATGGATATTGTTGCGAGCCAATCTGGCAAATAGGAAAACAGCATGCGGTGAAAATAATGACGAGGGGATCTTCGAAAAATCGAAATATGACAAGCCAAACTTGTGTTGTAAAATATGGCAATACATAATTTACTATTTTCTATCCAAACTTGTTAAAAATACGCACAGAAAGAAAAATATGTATAATTTATACCTTCTGCTTACTTTTACAGTAAAACGTACAGTGAAAATTAATTTAGATGAAAATTTATTAAGAGCGATTTTACGGTAAGCACATATTTGCTCCCAGGAAAAGGAATGGTTATTCCGATCCTAAAAGTAACGTTATTAACTTCGGTATATTGTCGCGACAACTAGACAAAAAAAAACATCATTACAATAATCAGACAGAGCCAGGCCCAAACTCCACTAGTCACCAGTCTATACTTATGTAAACATTGTGCCCGGGGTCAGCACTGGGGCCTATGAGCTGCTAATGTGTGAAGTGATATGTTTTGCTCCCTGCAGTCGGAGTGGCACCGCGTTAGTGTTTTCCGGCTTGTAGACTCTTGTATATTCCCAGGCAAGAGGAGCAAGATTTAACATGGGATGACTCGTCCGCCATCGTTGAGGGTTTTTTTCTCGGAGTGCTGCTGTCTGGCCGGAGCGCTCCAGCCAGCACTGAACATAATTTGCCGGCTGGTTGACCCGCATACCAGACAACTGTAGCATGATAAGCTACAGCAGCAGTAACGAAAAAAAAAAACGCTCTGTGATACACCGGCAGCCGTCAGAGCCTCATTCTGGCTGAACGAAGACAGCTTCCAGGTTATGTCTACAGGTTTTTGAGCTGGTCAAGCTTGTTCTTCTGAGAAATATCACGGGAGAACCCGGAGAATTACATAAAGAGATGGAGTTTAATAACATGTCGGACTTTGCGTTTCCAACTGAAAGCAGTAAACCATCGGCAATATGGTACAATTCTATGTCGCTGAATATTGCTTTTACAGTCATTGCGATTGTATTCGGCGTTCCGCTGAAAGCTTTGATGATATATATAGGAGTTCGACATCATCGGGATCGCCCGGGTGCCTTAAACGTGCTGGTCATCAGTCTAATGATTGCTGGGCTGTGTTTGTTGCTGCTGGGCTTACCATTTAATACCTGGACGGTTGTGAACGGCAGTTGGAATTTTGGAAATACGTTCTGCAAGATCTATGGTTATATGTGGAATGTACTTGCGTATGCCCTGCCTTTTCACATCTTGTGCATAACATTTATTCTGCTGTCGGAAGCGATGTTACCGGATTTGGCCTCGAAACTGGACAAATGCGTCGTTACTTATGTCGGAGTTAGTATTTTATGGCTCGTGGGTTTCCTTGCGAATATTCCTCATTACATAAGCTTCCATGTGCCTCCTGTAGGCTTCCAGCGGTGTTTTACCACCAGAACTAATATGAACACATATAGATTTGAGCAAATGTTGTATTTTGTATTTGTGTGTGTGATACCTCTTTTGGGGGTAACATACTGTACAACAGTCACGATTTTGTACACCATGGCGACCAGCTCGGGTGACTTCGTCCCGGGTACCAGTCGCACACGTCGTGGATTAGCGATCCCGAATGGCGCCCTCACTCTGGCAATGTGGGTATTATTTTTTCCACTTCCGATGTTGAACCTATTTTCACTATTCCAGGGACAGCAAATGCATAAATTAAGACTTGTTTTCGATGTATTATACCTCTGCAAACACGCTGTTTTTCCAGTTGTTGTGACAGCGTTACTACTGGTGTGTGTAGGTGATTATATTTCCATCTGTAAATCCATCTTCCGGTCTGCATTTGGACAGACCTGCCGGTCCAGCTCTCGTGAAGGTCCCGACAAAACAACGCCTAAGGAGGAAGAAACTCAAAATATAATGAAGCTTGAGACAGTTTAGGTAAAACCTCCTCCTGGAACATTAACAATATAAATCTGACTCGCTAGAACATGTCATGAATTTTGGAACATTATAATAGAAATCTGACTCGCTAGAACATGCCACGGATCTTGAAACATTAACAATAGAATTCTGACTATCGTAAACATGTCATGGATCTTGGAAAATGACAATATAAATCTTGCTCAATTGAACATTCCATGGATCTTGAAACATTAATAATAGAAATCTGTCTCGCTTGAACATGTCATGGATCTTGGAGCATTAACAATAGAAATCTCTCTCGCTTGAACATGTCATGGATCTTGAAATATTACAATAGAAATCTGTGTCGCTAGAACACGTCATGGATCTTGGAACATGACAACAGAAATCTCACTCGCTTGAACATTCCACGGACCTAGGAACATTAACAATAGAAATCTGACTCTGTTGAACATGTCATAGATCTTGGAACATGCAATATAAATATTACTTGCTTGAACATATTATGGATCTTGGAACATTAACAAAAGAAATCTGATTCGCTTGAAGATGTCATGAATCTCTGAACATTAACAATAGAAATCTGACTCGGTTGAACATTTCATGGATCTTGGAACATTAATAATACAAATCTGACTCAACTGAACATTTTATGGATCTTAAAACATTAACAATATAAATCTGACTCACTTGAACATGTCGTGAATCTTGGAACATTCACAACAGAGATCTGACTCGTTTGAACAATCCATTAATCTTGGAACATTACAATAGAAATCTGACTCGTTTGAACAAACCATTTATCTTGGAACATTACAATAGAAATCTGACTCGCTTCAACATGTCATTGATCTTGGAACAAAAACAATAGAAATCTTATTCGTTTGAAAATGCAAGGGGTTTTGGATAAAAATCTGGCTCACTTGACAATGTCATGAATATTTGTATATAATAACAGGAATCTGATTGGCTTGAAAATAACATGAATCTTTGAACATTACAATGTAATCTGACTAGCTTGAACGTTTCATGAATCGTGGAACATTTCAAAAGAAACATGCATTGTTTCTAGGTAATATTAGGATACCAGTTACTAGCATGAGAAAATGTTTCATGTAAATTAGATACTACAAAGAAAATCTTGCTTTCATAAGCATAGGTACAATGCATTTCTTTAAACCTTGACGGAAAAACATTGATTATTTGGATAAGAGAATATATGCACATACAAAAATAGTTGGACCATTAGGCAGTGAACAGTTAATCAATATAAGAGGATTGTTTACCGTCTGTTATACAACTCTTTTAAAGAAACGTCACAGATTGTTCAGAAAAGCTTAGACAAACATTTAACTGTAAAACCTTTATTCAAGACTGCTTTGATCGTCAATATGAAAGTCCAATAAGTGCACATTGATGACAATGTTAGTCCCACGTGTGCATATATAAAAGATATACTTTTGTGTTGAAAGGAACGTTTAAATGTGTCTGACAACGCAGTTATATTTAACAACACCAGTATTGATAATTTGAAATGTGTATCATATAGAGTAAGTGTGGTAAACGTGAACATGTCCTTTTTTGTGTGTGTGTATATGTTGCTCTGTAGTGCGAGGAAACCATACTTTGTCATGTAATATAGATTTGAAGGACTTCTTTTTATTAAATAGATCTTTATTAGCTTCTCGTTACTTTCTCTGCATTCCTTCCCATATCCCGATATGAAGCACCTTTTGTAAGAAACATTATTTAACATACAAAAAATAACAGGCAAATAAATATAGTACTATTACTAGTGGTAGGTTGCAATAGTTGAAGAGGGAGCAATGGGGTTGATAGTACATGTAATAACAATGTTATAAAAGTAATATATTGTCAGAAAATTCAAGATAACACAACTTGCTGCAAATTGTCCCTAATAAATGTATGTTGAAATGAGAGTAAGATGGTCATGTGGTTGCACAGTGTCACGGTTTTTGAAACCGTTGCTAGAGTTAACCTTATGATTAATATAATACTTGGGAAGTTAATAGGTATAACTAGAACTGGTTACAGCTAGTATATGTGTTAATCAGAGCATTTTGCTGCTTTATTGGTACAGCTATTAGTAATCGTGTCATCACTTATTGTAATGAAAATACAGCTAATCACAAGTACATGTTTACAGTGACAGTGACGGCGAATGTTAAAGAACTGTCGCTGACAGCATTTGCATTGTTGTCTTTTCACGGTAACTTGTACGCGCTGTAACGCTGATTGTGATCATTAGGGATCCTTTCCATAATCATAATTATTCTAAAGTGTAATAAATTCTTGCATTATCATCATTTAACCAGATCAGAGTAGTATAACCAGGCAATGTGTGTGTTCGGCGGCATGAATTCATGTAAGCACATGGTATTTCCACGGCTCGAACATCGTTTTTTTTTATCTTACCTTAACGATCAGGCATTTGATAGACCTCAAAGATTATTTCGTTGGAGGGAGTATAGAATCCGGTCTACACTGACGAGGTAATGGGTGTATACGGACGGACGTAATGATGTTTAGGATTCATGTAATGGAGAAGTAAGAGGCATGTTGATGTCATATCATCAGGCATGTCATGGCTTATGTTGATTACTACTTATATGAGACGGTCCAGTCAGTTGAGACCCATCTTGGAAATGAAGACCGTATTCTATACTCGGGCCATTTCTTTTGGTAATATGATATATTTCATGTACATTAATAGCCGTTTAATCCCTGTAATAATCATAATATTTTCACCGTATATTTATTCAGTTTATGAAAAAAATATATTATAGTCCTTGTCCTTATTGAATACAGAGACACAGGTCTCTAATGATGTTTTTCTGTAGTATGCAGGCCAAGAATCTGAGTAAACACCCCAGATTATAACTAAACCAAGTGATGCACATACTATAATATACAGAAATGGGGTATATATGTAGAGTGCAGGTTTCCAAAATGTCATAATATATGGTAAATATAAGTTCAATGAGTCTGGAGTAATTGTGCATTCATCTATGATGTAGCTTTCTTAATTGGATCACCAGCAGTCTTGAGACAGCCTCATTTCGCTCCTCTTCTTGAAGAGCATAAAGACTTGGGTGGGCTTAAGTCCTATAAAATAAGAAAACGAACGTATAAGAAATTAAAAAAACAAACAGGCATGAAACATTGTGCAGTTGTATATTAGCATTTACTAATCGGGCGGGGAGGGGGGGGGGGGCATATATGTAGCTAAGTCACCAACATAACAAGAGTGTGGCTGTATAAAAGCACGCTGCGACTGTGACAACCTTATAGGGTTACAAACCTGACCCTGTTCTACAACAAGCTGCCTGCTGTCTTATCAGCAGTTGTTACATGTGCCCTGTACTGAGCGAAGCTTCATGAACTTTGTGCATGGCCCTGCATGCATACACATGCATATACAGTGAACAGTTGGAATTATATAATAATAACGTCTAAAGTTGGTAATGTTAAGTTGTTAAGTACGACAAAAATATGTTATATATACATGTATAATATAAATCTCCTTGCACATCCCTTGTAAACTGCATGACTGTATACATATTATTTTAGGGGCAATGTCGCAGTCAGGCAGGCATGCAATGCAGGCATCATCATCTAAATCTGGATAATTAACACTCAGTGCTCTTACTCACTGTACATATAATTAAGACATTCCACATATAGCCGATTTTGAAAAAACAATACATTCTTAACTTACCTCAGACCTTGCAGCATGTACTCTGCCAGTTATGTCTGCTGAGATGATGGGCCACCCGAACAAAGACCAGACTGTTTTTGAATTTGGCGGTTATGTATCACGTGACAACCAACTCCCTCTCGGGGAAAGGCGCATACACATTACATGTGTTTTGAAACACATACTCAAACACAGTAGATGTGTTCCCAAACACATTTCCAAACACATTTTGGAAAACAGATGTGTTTGAGCGGAATAATGCGTTTTGTAACACAGTGAGTGTGTTCTGACTAAACGAAACACATTTAATGCCTCATACACAGCAAAATTTGATGTGTTTGGGTTCCGGAACACGCTAAATGTGTTCCCGTACACATTTTTGATTTTCAGTGTAGGAAATAATATTTACTTTGGGTTAACTTTAATTAGGCCATCCTGACAAACCGAAATAACATAAGATTAATAGTACATGGTTATAGCAGCAGAATGTCCTGGTCTGCCAAGTAAAACCGGCGGGCCGGGCCCGCGACACACATGTTTACTACAGGTACTCGTGAGGGATATTCCATTATAAACATGCGTTATAAAAAGGCCAAAGTGTATGGAAATTATGGAAATCTTGCCGTGCCACAGCTAGAATGATCATTGTGGTGACTACCGTATGCCAATTTTAATTTACTTATCATTTTGTATAACGAAAATGAATTAGTTTTACTATGATTTTGTAGAAATGTTATAAATATTTTCAAGGTTTTTAGGAATTTGCAGTATCACCCCCCCCCCCCCCCCCACACACACACACACACACACACCCTTATACCCAATGACACACACACTTGATCATGTCGTTTGGTGTAGGCCTATGACATGAAAATTAAAAAATAAACAATATGGAAAGCAAATTCTTGCATGATATCAACAATACACATTACGTAAAACTATAGGTTAATGGGGCCTAGCTGTTTCCAGGTCCGGTCAAGGTCGGCCAATTTTTTGGCGTCAAGAGTGAGCAGGTATTAAATGAGGTATGGCAGCAAAGAATGTAAGGCATTAAATGTATGAGGATAAATATATTGGTTCCAGATGGGGCGAGAAAGGAGACTTTCAATAATTCTTTTTCTCAGAGGTAGTCATAATTGTTTGTGCTGTTTGAGGAGATTGAATGTGTCAGTGCTGGTGTGTGGGCATGGTTCGGCAGGTGGAGACATCTGTGGTGCACTATATGATAACTATATGGAGACCAGCGGAAAAATGAGATACGGAACCCCCCTGTTTTTTTCCGGAATAAAATAAAAATTCAGATGTTGATCTTGAGTTTGATGTAAACATGATACCAAACACTCGATAGAAAAAAACTTTTCCAGTGCACCCTACATGTGCACCTTATATGATAATATATAGGGCTCGGAAATACGTCCCTCTAAACTATATATAGGAATAGGTCTTCAAAACAAACCAAGAAGCCTAGAACCGATGACGTCACGTAAGTTGCCATGGCGAGGGTGCGAAGAATGGTCTTGCTGTTAATGACGTCACAATACCATATTACGTAAGGAAATATATACGTGAAGAAACTTCATCAAGAAACACCTCTCCAGTCTTCCATAAGTCTGTGTATTAAAAAGAAATGGCTGTTTCTAAAGACAATATCTTATAAGATTTGTACTTAATAAGATGTTCACTGATATCAACCATGAGGACACGACTTCAGACTTCAGTACACAGACGAGACGACCGACAGAGGACATCAACAGTAGGGGACATATAGATGACAGTAGGCGACAGTAAAATACCATTTTTCTATTGCACGTACGACATGATAAACGAAATGACAACGACCAAAAAGAGATAAACAAAAAGAAATTTACGAAATTACACAACATTAACACGGACGGACCCACAGTAGGCCTACCTGGATACAACACACAGACCGACGGACGAGCAAGACAGACAAAAACTTATAAAGACAGACGAAAACTTACATGATATTGATACTGACAAAGTACCGACACACATGATATACAGGATACTGACCACACACTGACATACGGGATACTGACAGTTGACCGACACACACTGACAGACAGGCTGCTAACGACAGACATACACCATTGACATACAGGAAAATGATATTGGACAGACACGGATTGACGAACAAGAAAGTGACATCAAATCAACACAGGCTGACATGGAGGACGTCCGACAGCTTACATAGACGACCCTTTATATTTGACATCATTCAGACAGAACCACGGACGACCAGGCAGCCATAGAGTTCCTTACCGCACATTAACAAATTTCGTACCGGTAAGATAATATTTTATATCTACAAATGAATTTTCTTCTACTTATTTATAACTTTTAACAGATTTACTGGTGTATTTTTGGCGTTTATAATGTATCTACTTAGTTTGTGCGTGACAACAGTTCCATAAACTCCTATATAATATAAATTTCTGTTTGCGATAAATTATGCTCGAATACAAATTACATAAGTTGTTGCATAATACCATACCACGTAAATATATATATATATGAGGCTGTTTTTGCATGTGACCATTGACCCTGATTGCTTTTAGTGGGGCTGATATGTTGTAAAATATGAACCTTGTTGAAAATTCCCTTTAATAATCTACCATATATAGTTATACCATTTATCTCTTAAACTAAAAGTAGGTGAATAAGAGGTCATGGAACTTACTATTATGTTTTATAGCAGTCAAAAGAAAACACATGAAACAGACTATTGAAAAACAACTTTATTTTTGCTCATCAATTTGAATATTTGCTAATCTATTTGGAAATTAATTATCATATACTGTCAATTCATTTTCAAAGAGTAATTAGAGTTTTGGAAAGGGAAGTTAAAACCTTGCAGGGCCAGTTCATTTTTCTGATGGGCCAGTTAAAAAAAAAAACTGGATGACCAGTTCAAATTTTTGCCAATTTCGTGCCCTGCCATTCAGAGCAGATTTGCCTTCAAGATACTGGTATGTACTTACAAGATCTTAAATGGCCAGGCCTCAGGATATGTTCGTGATCAGCTCAGAGCATATCTAAAGGACTCAACAACTTTTTTTAGAATTTGTTAATGAAGAATTTTGTTGGTGTATTGTTTTGGATTATTTATATATATTATATTTATTATTAAAACAGTTTTGTTCTGATAAAATGTGTTTTTCCAATTTTTTACTCCTTTGTTCATATTATCCTTTGAGTGACGAGAGAGTGCGAAATGTATGTCCATTTGCATATGTAGAGATTTTTTTTTTGGCCATTGAAAAAGATTATTGTATGGTAATACAAAAGGTTCTTATTGGCACAAAAAAAACTTATTATGAGGGTTTTCTAGTGTTTCAAGAAAGGATTTAAAAAGGTTTTTATGCATTTCAAAGGGTTTTCCAGAAAAATCTCAGCCTAAGGTTTTCCAGAAAACCCTTAAAAGGTTTTTATATATAGGGTCAGTTTAAAAACCTTTTAAGAACCTTTAGAATAACCTTTATTTCTAACATTGTGTGTATTTTCCAACCAGAAAGCTCAGGTCACAAAACTCACTCTAGTCTCTCCCCGTGTTAGAACTGCTACTTATGGCAATATATGTTTTAGTTTGAGTGCATCTTGTCTGTGGAACAACCTACCATTCCATGTCAGAGACTCTTAAACACTCTCTTAAGACATTTAATTTTAGCATACTACAATGAGTGTTAATTCTAGTGGGTTATCACCCATCTTTTTTTAGTATCTGCTCTGGGTAGATTTTCTTTAATGACTTCTTTTATGAAAGAGCTTTAGAACGTACTTAATGTATGAAAAGAGCACTATATAAATGTGGTATATAATAATAATAATTATCATTATAGTATTTATATATATGTATAGTATTAATATGCTTGTATGTACTGAAAAGTTTATAGACGTCTGAAATGTACTTATATTATCATATTGAATTCCTCTTAACAGAAAAGCCTAAGCTGGAGAGTCCTGAACGATCGGATCCTGTACAAGCAGCATAACAAAGACAAACACACAGGGGTGTAATGAAGTACCACTCGGCTGGTTATCATCAATACCTAGGCCTATTTGAAAAAAAATTAATGGCGTAGTCAAGCAAAGACAAATACATGGATCTCAGTTTATCTGATGAGAATTAAATGAATTTCATAGTTCCTTAAATGTCATAAAAAAGAAAACAAATGAAATGTGACAAGTGATCTATAAATACCCCAAATGATCACGGAAAGGCTCTCATTAAAAGGTGACGACTATAGTCCGTTCCACCAACCGTGAAACAGTTTTTTCGCGATCATTTTTAAAAGAATTGAGAACGAACAGAGATTTTTGGTAAAGAGGTAAGTGAGAACGCGACCTAATTTTCTGACAGGAGAAAATGCCACACTCCCGAGATGTATAGCCTGTAATGAACAAAAAACAAAATCCAGGAGAAATCCAGGAAATTCTGGTGTTGCTAAAGGCCTGCTCTGAATTTATTGGTAATATCAGAAACATATATTCATTATCACTTCATTTTTTAAATATGACGGCATGTATACAGTGATTATGTCCACATACCAGAAAACATGATTTTATTTCTGCCTCACGGGCTGTTTACGACATTTTGTGCTTGGTCAACTGACAAGATTCTGCCTCGCACGCGCGTGACGTCATAAGCGGTGTTCCACTTTGCAGGAGATAGAATCCCGCTGTCTGGCGATATGAGGTGGTCAAACAATAATAGCAGCTAGCACTTACTATCATTAATATATGTGTGTAGCCCCTGTTATATCATATGATTGTACATGAATGATGAATGGCACCCCTGCTCTCTCCCTTCGATACGCTGTTTCAGAGTCATAGGAGATTTTTTAAGTTTGAAAAAACCTGATACATTTACATCAACAATAACTGCAAAATCTCGGCTTAAAAGGTGTCGGTATTCATCACAAAACAACCATGTATCGTCCGAATGTGCTTATAACAGTGACACCATTCAAGTGTTATTTCCGCCACCACCCATAATTTAAATATCGATGGAAGGTTACTATTCTTATGAACTTATCAGTGATTACAAGCAGTGTTTATAACAATCACAATATTAATGGTTGAAACGGCAAAACTTGGGTAAACGTATGTGCCCTATAAATTTTGTCCAGGCGCGTCTCGACGCACCATCACCTTGTACAATGTATCACTGGCGGCTTTCTGAGCAGAGTTCACACAGTCCATTCAATCCAATGTCAATTTCAAGCTCCGCAGGAGTTAACATTTTTAATTTTAGTGAACTCTTGTTTTCGTTAATTATAAATAAACAATTCCTCAGTGACAGTCAATTGAATACATTACCTTTCCTGGCCAAGTTAACATAAATGCTTCTGTCACAAGCACAATATTTGATTAGCCTTGCGTTGGTTTGTTTTGTACGATTTCCATGGAAAAGGAAATTCTGGTGTTGCTAAAGGCCTGCTCTGAATTTATTGGTAATATCAGAAACATATATTCATTATCACTTCCTTTTTTAAATATGACGGCATGTATACAGTGACTATGTCCACATACCAGAAAACATGATTTTATTTCTGCCTCAATTTAGGCATAATCATTATAATTAATGTCTTCCGTGATCCCAACCTTGAAATGGGATCGTCTGTATCGCACTGCAAGTACGCCCGGAAAGGTCAGAAGTATTCCGACCAGTTCATTAATTATAAGTGGGGGTGGCAAGAAACCAGTATATGGGTAAGGCTACTTAAAATGACCCTTATAAATTGTCCCCAACCTTTAATTCCAACAGTATTTAATCCAGCTGGAAAATACTACACGATGATATGTAATTTTTGTATGTGGAAAAATTATTTATTAATCTCCTAAGGCAAAGAATAATAAGGAAAACAGTGATTATACCTATTTACTAGGTGTCCCTATCTGAGGGTATAATGTTTCCATGGATCAACAGGTACATATTTAATTTTACTGATCATTTATTTCTAGATATAATAATTAAAGTAACCCATCATACATGGTCACAATGACAGTAAAAGTATTGGCGATGTATAAACAAACGATCGAACCTGATAGGACAATGTTTCAGCTTTGCTATAGTCCATTTCACCACCTGCTGTCCACCTGTTTTTTGTAGATGATTTACTTAAAAGTTTATATTTTTCAATATTTTCCATGTAAACAACATATTGAAGTGACAACCTAATTTGGCAGTTAAGAATTTTACAATAAATCCCCCGTTCATGTTTCACAACATTTTAGTCTCTTTATCATGATCTGGCAGATATTGTGTGTCCCTCCATAAGTAGCCATCTTTGTTTTAGCTGGTTATATTTTTTAGAGTGTTTACATGAGATCATCCAATCAGCAGCTGTCAGTTGAGGCTGTTTTTGCATGTGACCAATGACCTTGACCGCCATAAGTGGGTCTGATATGTTGTAAAATGTAGACTGATTTCTCATATTTTCAGAAAATTCTGTTACTTAAATATGGCATAAGGTAGGAATTTAGTTACCTTGTTGAAAATTAGGTTCTGTAATCCTCTCCTCTACACTATAATTGTTTCCCTTGAAATGTACCTAATAAAAATTTTCATAGCAAAAAACAGGTGGACATGAGGGGATGAAATGGACTATAGAAGTTAGAACAGTCCAATATTTGAAAAAGGGGTTTGACACCTTGATATATTAAAATGTACCAGTTCTTTTGTTGATAAACAAATGGAGTATTCACAGTAAAATCGCAATTCATTTCGTGAATTCAATACCATGACTATTAAAAGGACGGTAGCTTTTCATTTTCTTAATTTGCAATCCTTGCTTTGTTGCCCACAGTTTGTGCTTCAATGGAGCCATGATGCCTATTTACATCGCCTCCCATGACAGGGTACTGCTCGCGTGTATTACAAGTTGAAAAAATGTATTTGCTCATATTAGAACAGGATTCCTGGGTGTATATAAGGACAATTAAGTTGGACCACAGGCTACATGAATGAAACTGCCTGCCTGGCCACGACCAGGGCTCTGTGTACTATGATAAAAGACGGGCGGTATACAGTACAAGATATCGGTGCTTAGCTGGGTCTACTGAACACGGTGACACCTGCTGACCTCTTCATAACGTGTATTCAGGAAATTTCACGTAACGACCGTGACGTCACGGTTTCGTCATTCCATTATGACGGCAGAGATTTCACAAACAACGCCGTTCAGTTTGACCAAGTTAGCAATGCACTCCTTACATTAAGTAAACAACACCTCAGCGTCGTGATGTAAGTTGTTTTAATACATTATCACTGACTTCATATAAATTAGGTCGTTTTCTAGGCATTCACCGTATCGCTAAGAACACAAAATATAGGCCTATATCAAGGTAGAAAATAAAACGGGAAAAAACTGTTTCACAGTTGGTGGAACGGACTTTAGTGTACGTTCTTGATGGTTAACCAGTAACTTTATTCTAACGTTCAATACAATATCGTGACGTCATTATTGTTGTGACGTCATAAGCCTCACACCGTCAGCCCCAGCATGGCAAACCCTGTGGGCTGAGTGTAGACCTACAGCTTTTGATAAAAAAGGGTTTTACTTTTGCGCTATTTGCGACCTGGAAATGTCGCTGTAGGCCTAGTTTACTCTTTAACCGTCAGGTGCCGACACATCTGATGATAACTGACCACATCGTCAGCCTCATGATGCCCTATTGTTATGGAACCTAATATCAACAGATCACGTATGCGTGATGATTACAAATTTTGTCAAGGAGATAAAAAAAATCAGATTCTGTAACACTAGGCAGTGTGAAATGTCTAGGGGAATGAATAAAGAATTCAGTGGTTTTTTGTTAATAAATAACTATAATTTATTCTTAAAACAACCCTAACATTACAATAAACTAAATCAATAACAACAAATCAATACAATCACACAGTAAAATACACAAATTGCACACTACCTGGACAGTCCAGTGTAAAGCTCTTGTAACAATCCAGAAAGTAAAATTGAAGTCCAAATGCACAAAGTCCAGGAGAAAGTCTGAAGAAAATCTATAATTGCCGCACTCGTCGGATAAGGTCCCAGAAACTTACACACACGCTTCTGCGTCCGCTGTAAATCTTCTCTGTTGCTTTCTCTCTCTCTCTCGGCTCTAAAAAACAGCCCCTATATATATTTTTTCACCTCAAGCCGAGAAGCTTCAATTTCTCGTACATTCAAAGAATCTAACACAAGACAGTAAACACGCGTTACAGGAATCATCTAGAAGAGCATCACTGTGCGTGTCTCTACATACCAGGGTCCACGCGACCTCGGCCGGGCGAGAAAGCCCCTAGCTAGCATGACAACGAGAGTTCAACCAGTACGGATTAAACATAGAGTGCAACAACAACACGAGTTACGCCCGTGTCACACAATAAAAAGAGCACCTGTAACACTATGTTAAAATATTAAAATATAATACATATATATCAAGCGCTCATATAAACCATTGATGCATTAGCACATAATATACGTACCAAACATAAAAAATGTACCATATGTTGTGATGAACAGAAATACTTTATGTTTTGATTTGTGTGCATGGCACGTGTGTAGGCTATGTGTGTTTATGAGGCCTGATACTGCCTCATAAAAATCCTTATGTTGCGTACGGTACATCTTTTCCGGTGTATTTTTTAAAATGCAGTTGTGGTGCTAGTTGCACCAGTGTGGCGTAGTTGGACTATTGCTTTACAGTGGCGGATACAGACCGGGGTGGGGGGGGGCCTAATTTTGGTTAAAATGTGCACCTAGCTGTTTGTTATATATATATATATATATATACATATATATATATATATATATATATATATATATATATATATTCAACCTATGAAAAAATACAATTATCTGTTTAGTTATTTCACCGATGTGACTACAATCTAGAGCAATTTTTTTTATTAATAAAGCCAAATTACAGGTACCAGGGGGAGGATATGGAAGGGTGTCCCATACTGAGAATATTTTTAAATATGCAATGTAAAGACATTTTGAGGCAACTTTCACAAAGCATATAAGGAATTTCTGTTCCTCAACTATACTATTCTCTTAGCATTAGTCTTTGCATAATGTAGTCAAACTGAAGGGGACGGAGTTAACGGTTATATTTATACTTCTTCAAAAGTAGGATATTAAATGGAAAGTCCAAACATTCCATGTTTTGTGACATGATGAGGTCTATATGGTGAAATTTCGCATCTACTTTTCTACATTTGAAAATATCATCATTCAAATGTTATACTCGTGGTATATAATAATTGATACGAACAAATGTCTCGTTATACTTAACATACTTGGGTGTATGTGTGCATGTGGTTAAATGTACGGCAGACATTACTGGAAATAACCGGTCAGATGAACTTGCTATATTGTAAACTTGTGGGAAATAAATAAAATAAATATTGATAATTTAAAATTTCATATGTGACGTATAACATCTGAAGGTAACAGGTACAAGCTGATAAAAGGGGAAGTTGTGATTATTCTTACTTTTTCATGTGAAAATCGTAGATGTAATGACGTAATGACCGGTTGATGGGTGGTTCATCGTGTTTTCACCTTTTATTTTTGAATATCTGACCTCGCGAATTTCAACTGAAATATAATAGTATAATAAAAATCAGTATAATTTGAATATAATGTTAGCCTATTGCTTAAATCTCTGCATATGTGTGTGCGTGTGTGTCCCTCTGTGTTTGAGTTTATAAGTTTCCGTATTTTCTGTGTGAATATATGCATGTGCCTCAAGGGACCAGAGACCGACATGGTCTGTATCTGGTTAATTTCAGTGTAACAGCTGGTTTGCATGGCACCGATGTTAGTGCAACTTCGGTGACCTTATGTGTTAGAGGTCACTAAATAAGTTTGCATCAAACTAGAATCATTTCCGGATGAATTCAAATATTTCATTATTTTATGATCAATACTGGTGAATTCAAATTCTAGTTACAGTGTCTCCCACTTCTGCTGTATAATTACAAAAATTAATCAGTTATTGTGACATTTTCTTTCAATAATAGAAGCTGATAAAATCTAAAGCCGGCTCCCATCTCCCGATTTTTATCCGGCCGGAAATTTCGGTAGATGTGATGACAGACCAAAAAATATACAGGCCGATTTTTAAGCTTTTCCATCTTTTTTGACGACAATAGCAATAAAGAGGACGAAACAAAAGTTACCAAAATGGCCGGTAAATCTTCTGATGTGCACGCGAATTCGGCAGGTGTACGCGCACTCGCCTGCTTGCCAGACTTGTAGATTGCTCCGGCCTCTTACGAAAAAATCGACCGGCAAACAAAAAGAAAAGATGGGAGGCCGGCTTAAAAATATTCAAAATTAGTCTGCAATTAAAAGCGTGTTTAACATGTATAAAACTATATCACCTCTGTGAAAAATCTGGTCACTTAAAAAAAAAACGTAAACAATTGTCATTAGATTCATACCCAATGTTTCTCCTTTATTTAACTGCAAAACTATGAGCAAAAGTTGAAATTTGTCATCAAAATATACGAACAGATCATAGGTTATTTATATTTGCTCTTCGGTACCTCGTTTTATAAGGACATGCATGCTCATGTGTTCATTGTCCAGGCACCTGAAATTGACAAAGTGTCTGGTACGTTTCAGTGCCACATCTGGTTTTAACCATCAAGGTATTTTTTCCTGAGCTGGGAAGTATCGATTTCATGTGGGTCTTTGATAATATTTTCTAACACGAGGACCTCTGGTGGGCAAACGTTAAACGAACCTGACAAATGATTTTAAAATTGGTTCCTGTGATCCGATTATTTAATAATGATAAAGTTTCACCATCGACCAGTGTGCTGGTTTTATTTAATTCTGTTTAACTTTTCTTCAAATGCAAAATTGGCACACACACAAATTAAGGATCGAGCATATACACAAAGCCTTATTAAACGATGTACTGAATTTGCTTTGCGCAGTTACTATAAACAATAAATAATGGGCAAATCTGATTCATAGTGATATGAATATTGAAAAAAATATAAGGTATTTGCATGAAGTCCTATGGCCTGTCATTTTCTCAAGGGCCCCGACATATTTTTCTGTTTCCATTCAACATTATATAGAGGTTACCTATTTATCAACGTGTGTATCTTCCATAATCAGAATTTTATCCCAAGAATATTTGATTTTTTTATTCTATATTCGGCGTTTTATTTTATTCTCACCAAGTGTACCAGTTTCCATGCCAACAAGACATTAAACCGGAGTCAACCACAGCTGGCGTTTACCGCTTAAAATTCTGCGGACTTCGGAGAGCGGGTCAAACTGCTGCTGCTGTCTGTTCAGTTTTACTTAAAAACACATAGGTACAGTTGTAATGAGATTCCTGACTAGAGAGGTTGTGTTTTCACTTCGGTCTGTTTCCTGTTTGCTTTGTCTGTTAGCAAGATTTACGCAGAGATTTCTGAAAAGATTCACACAAAATTTGCACATGGCTGGCCGATGGGCAGAGAAGATCCCATCAAATGTTGGATAAACGAGGTTGAGCCAATATATGATAGTTTCGCCTTGGCGGAGATGTTTGCGCTCTACCGAGTGCCACTCTTATTGTTCATGTTTTTCACTCGTAGTGATATCTAGGCATTTTCTCCGCACCTTTATGTATTAACTTAACTTGGTAATAAGAACATTAACATTATTTATGAATGACAGAGGTACTGTGTATATAGAGAGTAACCCATTTTTTGTCACTTCGAGTCTGTAGTGTAAAATTGATGGAGTTAGACAAAATATTTGAGAAAAAGTGCGTATATTCGTTCCAAAATTAACAGTTGTTTTATAAAAAATGTTTCAAATGTTTGTCAGTACCTGCCTTGGCCACGTTGCAGATTTTTAGGAAATTTGAGAACTGCACAAACATTTGTAATCAAGCGTTCCCCGTCGGCACAAAATAAGGCCAAAAGATCTGTAAGGCCAACAAACAATCCAATTGAAACAAGGCACCCGCATCAGAGAAAGAAGCCTCCCGGTTTTAAGAATGAACCATTACCATTGGAAAATACCGGTTTGTATACCTAGCTTTTTTATATATAATTAGAATATTATGAATGACTAAAAATATATAAAGATATACATATAATATCACGGAAAATAATCCATGTTTGCAAACGTATACTAACAATAGCTTTGATGTGAGTGATTGATGAATTTCAATTATTTACTCATGGGCATAACAGTTTTTTTTCAGTCTATGATGGGAACAAAACCTTTCGAAAAAAAATTTGAACTGCACAGGTGGACATTTTCCGTTTACAATAGCATAAAACTGCACTTTGTGGGGTCAAAACATATAGGCCTATATAGACAGCATGGTGGCGTAATGGTTAGGGCGCTGGACTTTTTGACCGCAGGGTTATGGGTTCGAATGCGTACAGACCGCCATCCTGGCCAAAGTCATTACTACAAGGCTGCGTCCTCTCCACCCAGGAGTTAATGGGTACTGGTCATGTGAGGCAGGCAAAATGTAGAATTGATGACCCTGTGGCGCCTACAAAGACGTGTGTGTGTATACTCACCAGGGAGCCGAGAAAAGCTACAAGACTGTACAGACACTAAACCAGGAAGGCAAAGTGTAAAGTCCTATGAGACTCTCACGCGGTGATATCAGACTATTAACCAAAAAACTTTAACCTTTAAAAACAATATGTCAACAGGCCCGTCCTGAAGGGGTACTAACAGAATTGTTCGTGATCTAGAAAGCTTCGAATCCTCACCAGACTAAAAGAGCTTTAACAGTGACGACTCTTTTTAGCAAAACTAGCCAAAGTGAAATAAAATATTAAATAAAGGAGGAATCAGTCGTGAGATTTTAAAATTTCTATTAAGGATGTGAACGAAAGAGTAAAGAGAATAATAAATCTCTGTTTCATTTAAAGCGTGACATATTTTACCCTATTTTTTACTTATTTCAGTAATACCCCATCTCCTGGTCTCGACAGATAATAATATATTAACAGATAAATTGTTCATGTACCTGTAATAATGAAAAGTAGGCCTGGGTGAATGAAACATGGACCCAACATATAAAAAAAGCTGGATATGCAATTGTGGTCTGGCCAGATTTCGACGGAAGGGAATTGGGTCTCGCGCAAGACGGATTTATACTCTTGCGAAATTTCCCATGTCTATATGCTGTGACGTGCTTCAAATATTTCATATACAAGTCAGACCTCGCCATTACCTTTATGGAATAGCCTTTAATCAGATTACCTTTTTATTCCCTAACTGTTAGATTATTATGTTTATTACTTTCCAATTCAAAAGTCAAGGATATTAATGAACAGCTGTGTGATTTACTCCATTGAGATAGCATCCAAATATATAAAGTATATTGAGAGAGGGAGTCTTTCCACACTCTGCTCGGTCTTAACACCTCCATATTACTCTGCTCGGTCTTAACACCTCCATATTACTCTGCTCGGTCTTAACACCTCCATATTACTCTGCTCGGTCTTAACACCTCCATATTACTCTGCTCGGT
Source organism: Sipunculus nudus (assembly GCA_026874595.1). Classification (NCBI taxonomy): domain Eukaryota; kingdom Metazoa; phylum Annelida; class Sipuncula; order Golfingiida; family Sipunculidae; genus Sipunculus; species Sipunculus nudus. The sequence goes on from CM049312.1 coordinate 55,365,231, forward strand.
CTTAACACCTCCATATTACTCTGCTCGGTCTTAACACCTCCATATTACTCTGCTCGGTCTTAACACCTCCATATTACTCTGCTCGGTCTTAACACCTTCATATTACTAAAAATATCCTATCTGCTAAACATGCCATATTTTACACTCTTGTGAAATAAATAAAATAAAAAAAGAAATCTGCATTTTAAGGAATGCAGGTCTCCGCCATGTGTGTGTGGGGGGGGGGGGGGAGGGGTCTTTGTTGTGGGATGCTCCTAAAACCGTGTTTGCATTCATTTATTCGGCCCGTATTCCCAGGGTTCATGCACATTCATGCAAACAGTGACTGTACATTTGTGAATATTCCTTGATGACGTTCCTGAATCCATTCATGATTTCAACACACACACAAACAGGGACGAACGCATGCCCTCCTAGCGAAGGCAATAAATAAACATTGATTATTCAATTAGTTCATATGTGACATATTATCTAGTGGTAATAGGTACAGGTTGAGAAAAGGGGAAGGTGTGATTATTTCTCAACAAACAGAGCAGTTCCTTTTTCATGTGAATACTATAGATATAATGAAGTAATAACAGGTTACCCGGAAGCCCGGCGCGTGGTGAACCATTCGTCTTCACCTTTTAATTTTTATATCTGACCTGATTTTATTTATTTTCACCCGAAAATCAGATCAGGGTCAAGAGATAAACATTCCTAGTATACGTCATTCCAGAACAAACCCAGAGGATTTCTTGAGAAATGTATCTTAATTCATAAACACTCAGAGAGAGAGAGAGAGAGAGAGAGAGAGAGAGAGAGAGCATTATAATTTTACATAAACGTAATGCAATTGCTTAAATTTCAGCATTTGTGTGTGTGTGTCCCTCTGTGTTTGAGTTTATTGGTTTTACTATTTCTTTTGATGTACCGAGCGCCGGGGGGGGGGGGGGGGGGGAGTTTTTGGTATCTGAAATAAAAAAAATTGCAAAGTGAAATCGGAAACCCAACCTCCTGTGAGTCGAATAATAAAATATTTAATTTCATATTCAATTCTCTTACCCGGTAAAATGTGGCTAGAAATAAATATTTTGGAAATTTCCTTATAAATAACCTTGAACTGTAAAGATAATTTATTGTCTTATATAACTTATTATACATAATTGAATATGTATATTATAATCGCTGGTTTGATTAAAAGCCATTTCCGTATTTTCTGGGCAATATATGCACGTGCGTCCAGGGACCAGAAACTTACAAGTCTTACCTTGTACATTTCAGTGTCACAGCTGGTTTGACAAGTCCATTTATTTATGCATGTGCACCGATCTTAATGTCACCTTATATGTGTTAAAGGTCACTTAGAAAGTTTAATTTAAACTAGATGTGTTACCTTATGGCCAAAGTGCATGGAAATTATGGAAATCTTGCCGTGCCACGGCTAGAATAACCTGTATGCTTACCACTGTATGCCAATTAATTCTAATACTAGTCATTTTATATAACTGAAATGAATTCATTTTACTATGATTTGAGTTTTGTAGAAATGTAATAAATATTTTTTAGGTTTGTAAGAAGTCTGCAGCCCCGATACCCCCCCCCCCCCCCCCCACACACACACATACACACATTTGATCCGACCCTGAAACTGACATATTGATATAACAAGATTACTATGTATAACAATATATCAACCTTTTACCAATATATTTGTTTTAGCCTAATTGCCATTTCAGGAATTTTGTAATTTTAACAATATTATATTATTTCAAAGTTTTAGGTGTTCATTTGTTTTGGAAGGTGGAATTTCTCATTATTGAATGGATGAAGATGGTAAAAGTGCTGTTCAGGAATCGCTGTATAACTTATCTCGAGAGCGAAGCGCTTTATTTCCTCTTTCTTTGAAATAAAAAATGTTCAGATGTTGAGCTTGAGTTTGGTGTATAACATGATTTTAATACAATAAATGGAAAGCATTTTCCTGCATGATATCAACTATATATATTACGTAATACCAGATATATAAATAGGTTTCAACCAGACCAAGTAGCCTAGAACTGATGACGTCAAGTAGGTTGCCATGGAGATGGTGCAAAGACTGGTCTTGCTGTTTATGACGTCACGTTTCCCGGGTTACCATATTTCGTAAGGAAACATATACGTGAAGAAACTTCATAGAGATATACCGCTCCAGTCATCCATAGCTCTGTGCTTTTAGAAGAAATGGCGGTTTATAAAGACAATATCCTGGAAGATTTGTTCCTTATCAGATGTTCACTGAAATCAACCGTGAGGACACGACTTCGGACTTCAGTACACAGACGAGACGACCGACAGAGGATACCAAAAGTAAGGGACATAGAGATGACTATAGGCGACGGTAAATTACCATTTTTCTATTGTACGTACGACATGATAAATGAAATGACAACGACCAAAAAGAGAAAAACAAAAATAACTGACACAACACCGACGGACCCACAGTACCTGGATACAACACACAGACCGACGGACGAGCAGGACAGCCAAAATCCTGCACAGACACACGGAGATATCAGTGGCGACATGCCGACACACACTGACATACAGGATACTGACAACATGCCGACACAGACTGACATACAGGAAAATGACAACACACCGACACAGACTGACAAAGAGGTTGCTGGCGACAGACATACACACACTGACACACAGGAAAGTAATATTGGACAGACACAGATTGACGAACAAGAAAGTGACATCGGATCAACACCGACTGACACGGAGGACGACAGCTTACTCAGACGACCCTCTATTTTTGACATTATTCGGACAGAACCGACGGACGACCAGGCAGCTATCCACTATCTTAACGAACATTTACAGTTTTTCGTACCGGTAAGTTGGTTTTCATTTATGAAAGTGAATTTTCTTCCACTTATATATTACTTTTTTATAGTTTCATTGGTGTATTTTAAAGCTTATAATGTATCTACTGAGTTAGTGCGTGACAACAGCTCCATAAACTCATAAATGAAAGATATTTTTTGTTTGCAATAAAATTATACATGAATAAAATTATACATTAGATTTGCATGATGCAATACCACGTATATATATATATATATATATATATATATATATATATATATATATATATATATATATATATATATATATATATATATATATATATATACACATATATTTTAACACATAGGCCTACGCCTATATACTTACATAAACGTAAATTTATATATACATACATGTATCGTATTAATTTACTAGTATGTACTGAAAAGGTTATATACTTCTGTAATGTACTTATATAATTATATATTACATTCTTCTTTACAGAAAAGTCTAAGCTGGGGAGTCCTGAAGAATCGGATCCTGTACAAACAGCATAAACAAAGACAAGCACACAGGGGTGCAGGCCTAATGGAAGTACTACTCGGCTGTTTATCTTCGATACCCATGTGAGAAGGGCGTTGCCAAGCAGAGAAAAAATATATGGACCTCAGTTGATCTGATGATAATTAAAGAAGGTCACAGTTCATTAAATGTCATAAAAAACCCAAAGAAATGTAATGTGATCAACTGTATATAGCCTACTTTGGGAGCAAACGAGTTTCAAGCATTTTTGCATGGTGATACATGAGATTGAAGAGACCTGGGCAATTTGTAAAATTATTGTTTTGTATAATCAGTAATTATACACATGATGAATTTGTACTGCCTTGTGGTATAACGTATATAATAAGCAATTTTCTTGTTATGTTATGTTGCATTGACGATCGGTAGGTAAAGATCATTACTGAATTGTGAATTTAAACATTAATTGTTCTATGGTTAAGAATATCTGTGTATCTTAGTTCTTTGGAGTGTTGCATCCGTATTTTCATTGTTGTCAGAAATGGTTCAGATTATTGAAGGTTATCTATTAAAGGTATATTTCATATTATATTCTTATTTTGTTTGATCGTGTACCAGATCTTAGAGAAATTCCTGTCCAAGTTCATCCAAAGGTAATCTAAATCTGACATGAAAACATACCAAATGTAAATTTATCACTGCATAAATACCACGGATACACTTCTCAATGACAATGTTCACCATATATAGTTTGGACATAATGATAGGATTCGGCGTATCATATTTAATATTTTTAAAAATATTTTAACTCCAGATCATTAAATTTTTAAAAGATGTACAAGTTAAATCTGGTTAAATATTATTGATGTTAATTCAAAGCACAAAATACTGTTGTTGTTTAAAAACAATTGAAATTTATCTGACATCTGTTAACTTAAGATAAACCTTTTATAAAAATAGGCCACGCACATGCAGGCTGTTCATTTTTTTTATATCCCCGTTTATAATATGTGCGCCCCCCCCCCCCACCCCCCAAAAAAATAATCCAAACATATTCGATAAATACATTTAACGACATACAGAGTTTTGGAAAGGCTATAAGGCACAACCCCTGTCCACCTGATTTTTCACGATTATCTCTTGACAAGCTTGCCACATAAAACATCAACTAAAGGTAGAAAGATGAAAATGCGTAATTTTTGGTACCCTGCCTGCTTACGATATAAATAGGCCTATTTCCCCTTCACGGCCTGCTGGTTAACATGTTTCATATATGTCCCTGGTTCATGGCGTCCAGCCATTTTTATCGTCCTTGGATATAGTCATGAAGTAATGTGACGTAACAGTGAAGCGCGTGCACGAGGAGAATACAAGTCTCACTGTAAACAGAGGTCATCAACTTCTGATTATTGGTCCCATGAATATGGATGCCTCTTTTGTGCGTCACGTCTATTATGACGTCATTACCGTTCCCTACCATGCATATTTCATAAATTGTGGTCAAGATGTCGCCACAGAATAGACTAGTTACTCATAAAATGGTTTTAAATTGTTTACAGGAAAATTTACATAAGGTAGGCCATTATTTCCTTAATAGTTAATTACGCATTTACCTCTTTCTGTCGTAGGGGCAAAAAGTGTCGGCATTCTTTGACTCGAAAAAAAAAATAATAATCGGGAAAAAACAGGAGGACACGGGTGGTGGAACGGACTATACCGTGACCGTTCAGCTTCCGCGAATATGTGACCAGTCACCTTAGATTACATGTTTGTTCCCTTTTGCTGTGTTTATAAAAGCTTGTAGAAAAACAAGGTCTTACATCCATCACAGCAGCGTTAAAAGCACTTTTCCTAAGTTCATTAATGTGTTGGTGGAGTAAACCAGAAATCACATAAATTCTATAGATAGGTATAGGGGAATAGCTGGCTTAAAACAAAAGGTCCAAAGAGGTACATATTGTTGACGCTATTCAGAGTGAAAATAAATGGAGTACCTTTCAATGAAGAGAGATTTCGAGAGATTAAATTTGAAATATATATAAAAAAAACATATTTCCACAACATTTTAGTCGCCTATCATGACAAGTGTACTTTACTTCCGATACATTCATTCTGAAAACGTAATAATGTGAGTCCATTGTATGCAGAGGCGTCAATTTATCTCCGAGAGAAGGGTGGGGGGGTGATTTGCAGGTACAGGAGGGTAATCAAAGCTTTATTTTCTGTGTGACACATTTCAAATTTATTACTATTAAGTACAAGGTTTTTAAAAATCAGGTATTTTCCGGTATATGTTAATTCTAAACGGGCCATGCAATCACCTATAGAGCATATCGCATTTACACGAAAAATACCTTCTTCGATTTAAAATAAATTTGTACCTGCCAAAATAATGCGCTGGAACCGTTTGCTAACTCCTGAAAGGAGTGTTAAAAACAGTGGACCGGGCGCGATCACAGGTGTCAACATAAACAGCGCGCGTGTATCGCCCGGTCACAACACATTGTAGCTGCTTATTTATTCTGGGAGGAAATTGGGCTTGGGCAACATGCACTCGCACAATTTAAAAAGATAAAATAACACTTTTTACTGGAATAAAATTTAGAGCCTAAACCTTCAAATTATCAGGACTGCATATTAATATCTTAACTTATAAATGAAACAGGTAGATACTTACCAAGCTAGATAAAAGGACCGCTCTTTGGTAGTGGGTGGCTCTTCACCTGGGTAGCCGACACTGTCGTAAAACCAACCCCAAGGTGAAAAAGAAGCCATATACTCTCTGCCTGCCACAGAGGGCAGGCATAGGGGTCCACTGCTCGATGATCCAAGAGAGGCTGGAATTGCCAGGGCAAGGGGGTTTTATCTGAGAGGGGCAGAGGGCGAAGTCCTTAGCTGCATGTGATTGGCTATGGGGCATCTCTTTATTGACTGTCAATCAATGTTGATGCCCCACCCCTTGCCAGGTCAAAGGGCAAGAATGTTACAACATTTCAGTCAGGAGATGCCCTGACTGACTTTGCACGAAAATGTAATACATGTTCCCGCCGGCTTAAACATCGCGTGTTGCCGCTCACAATCGGTCCTACGGTCACTCGGCCTTGTTATGGTAAACAGAATCACGTGAAATGTGTTTACCAGTTAGCAGAGCCATAACAAGGTGTTAAACAGCCGTATGCGAGGTACTGAGACTTAATTTGTGCGGGCATGGTTTTGCTGGAAAACTTTTGTATAAAGCAAAACTGAATTGATAATGTGAAATAATAGGCATAATATTGCTCCTGATTATGTCCCTTTAAAATATATATATATTTCATAGTAAACTCAGAAATGGAACCAAAGTCTATAATTTTAATGATTATATTCCAATATATAAATATTATTCTATGATTATCAGAATTGGGATGATTACATTGCATCCATCGATCGGCGGCAGTAAAACTAATAGGGCGTCTACGGCTTAAAAGTCCGAAAGCCCAATGGGGTCAATGAGCTTTCGAACCATGGGACATTCCAGATGGCTGACACTATTGACATTAATCCGTTTTAACTCAGTAGTATCAGAATGTAAATTCTTATTGTTTAACATCATTAACTTATATGACTTCACTGCAGATAGGCGGAGCATCTGCATCGACCTTTAAAATAGGAGGCCCACACTGATGTACATAACATAATCTTTAAGATTTTATCAAGAGTCTCATAATTAATATTTTGGTAATAATAAAATAATAAAGCCAATTTGTTTTCATAATAATAAGAAGAAGAAGAAGAAAGGAGAAGGAAAGCACATTTTTCTCTTCTTTTCTTCTGCTTCTTCTTTTGCTTCCTTTTTATTCCTCCTCCTCCTCTTCCTCTTCTGATTATTATTATTGCTGTTGTTGTTATTTTTGTTATTTTTATTATTTTTATTATTATTATTATTATTGCTGATGTTGTTATTGTTGTTGTTATTATTATTATTATTATTATTATTATTATTATTATTATTATTATTATTATTATCATCATTATTATTTTTATTATTATTATTATTATTATTATTAATATTATTATTATTATTATTATTATTATTATTATAATTATTATTATTATTATTATTATTATTATTATTATTATTTTTATTATCAATAGTGTTATTATTAGTGTTGTTGTTGTTGTTATTATTATTATTATTATTATTATTATTATTATTATAATAATTATTATTATTATTATTTGTTCTTGTTGTTGTTTAAGAATTTTCGTTTAATATCTACTATTTATTTATATTTGTTAAAAATTATATAATTAACAAAACATGGAGTCAGTCACGGTTGTGCCTCAACTGAATAAAAAAAATTGTTTCACCAATAACCACATATTCTCAGGCACCAGGATGCCACATATTTTCCCGTTTTCTGAGACAGGGACCAGTCTGTGGGCGATAATGGAGGAATGACAGGAAGATTTGTTTACCTCGGCACAGAACTGAGACAAACAGATTTGACGTACGCAGCACGAAAAGAAGGGATAAACGTGTATGTATGTTGTTCTGTCCCGGACTCTACTTAATTTTGAAACCCATGAGGACGTCTCTTAAAACGTAGAACACTCGTCTTGTATTAAATAACACTGTTATTCATTATTCAGAGTAAAACTAAAAGATGGTGTGTCGAATTATGCAAAACTTTTGATTCGAAGAGGGCTTAGTTTTCTGCCAGGCAGAAAGGTAATTCTGCTCAATAGTTTCTGCCTGGCAGAAATGCCAGATAGACAGGATAGAAAATGCTAAATATGGCAAGGGTTTATTTATTTAAGGTTTATCACATGAATAAAAATAATATAGTTTGAGAAAACATTTAAAATAATCTGTTGAGATATATTTATTGTATATATAATATACTAGTCCATCTCTGGACCCTTGTGTCCTATGTTAGACCTGATACGTGTCCGTCCATCAGGTCTAACATAGGACACAAGGGTCCAGAGATGGACTAATAATATACTAGCTGATAAACCCGGTATACCAGGCTTTTACTGGGGTTTGGGATATAATAATGAGATTTTAAATGTAGGCTGATTTTTTATTTTAAAATGTAGGTTTTCAGTGGGATACTGTCTTGGTAAGATATGTAGAAATATATGTAGAAATATGTAGAAAACATTAATTTTGTTGCGGTGTGCTTGTGGCAAGAAATTCATCCCCGGTATGTTTACCTTGAAGACCTGGACAGTGATGATGTTTACATTGCAAACCTGAATGAGACGTGAGGGCATTCAGGTCATCAATGATATTTGACTGTATTCTATCGTTTGACGTATAAAGGTTAGATTGCTGTATGCAATGCATGAAAGATTAATTAAATGTATGTTACAAGGGAACTGATCCTGAAGAAAAAAACAGAAATATGCATACCTCGTAAATAGCAGAAGAGGACCAAACGGGACTCCATGCAGAGGATCCGTATCCCATTTTCAGCCGCCCCAATTTTTTTCAGTGTATCAGACAAATATTGAGGCCTGAAACCCCCGAAACCACTCCCCCCTCAGCCACCTCTGTTCCTGAAATTGGAACCTTGAATTAGGTTTTGTCATTAAACCATCCTGGATTGAAACCTCCATTTCATAATGCGAGAAACCAGTGTTTTACACTTTTAATGACCACGCACGTGGGTGAGAGCCTGGGTCAAAGGCCAGACATGCTCAAATCCTTTACTGAAAGCGAGTGTTATTCATATGTACAATAGTCCTTAGTGTTAGAGGTAAGTGACCACGATGCTCCCATTCCAGTGATTGCTGTGCTCTGTACAAAAACGGAAAAACCACTCAAAATTATATGTATATTAAAAATTATTTATTTTCATATGGCCTATGTCACTGCGGGGATAATTACCTTTAAAATGATATATGGCACAATATTGTATACAAGGCGGTTTTAGGGAACATTGCAAACAAATGTGAACCAAATTCCTTTTATAAATATTAGATAGATAATACATATATATAATAAAAATATTTTCAGCAGATTATATATATGTACATAATATTTTGTATGCATTAAACTGGCGTAAAAAATGCATCAAAGTATCAACAATTACTGATCTTTATCACACTTAACCAGTATTATTCTTTCTTAATATAAGCAATCTTTGTGGAAAAACTTTGTTTCGGCTTACATGAAACAAATGGCTCTTTTAAGACTACTGTTTTTAGTTCAGTTTCAGTCACTTACAGTCCTAACTTGCAGTTATATCTCTGATACTTGATAATCAATATCAACAGTTCCTTTTAACATTCTGTAACAGAAAACTAGCTTGGAGGCCTTCTCTACAGCTGTTTTTAGCAAACCTGTGAGCTTATGCGATGGTGCGGCGTCGTGCGTCCTGCGGGGTCTGTACGTTAACCATAGCTATCTCAAAAACGGCAGAAGCTAGCATCACCAAATTTTTTGTAAATAATCAGTCATCTGAAAAACTCTATTGGATTTTGTTTATTTTTTTCTAACTGCATTTTCTTAGATTTTATAGAGATAAAACTAAAAAAGCTTCTTCTCCAAAAATGTGCAGCCAAATTGTCCAGTATTTCACAGAAGTGATCCATGGAACAATCTTTCTCAAGTTTGTTCCAATGGTTCCACTTCGGAGATTTTCGGCAGAGTTACAGGAGATTGAACTTAGTAATCTGTCCAAAAAAGCGCACTAAAATTAAAATCTCAGAAACGGCTAGAGCTATAATCACCAAATTTTATTCCAATGTTTGTCACATATGTCATATCTGAAATTCAGGTATTGGTGGCGCCACCTACATTGATGTGTTTTTTACAAGCGAAAATGTAATTTTAAACTCTTCTAGCTTATACTCTGATTAATGATGAAACTGTTAAGCTGATTGGTTTAAACTTTACAAGAATTATTCTATGGTAGAGTTCTGCCAGTTTTATAAGAATAGATTGGGTAAATGCAGCTTTAAAAAAGCATTGTAGCCAATTGAAAAAGGCTTTCTGTGTTTAAAAACAGGTTTGACAACATGCTGAGTTTCAGCAGCCAAGTCAAGAGGTCACTCAGTACAAACGGGTGGGGTCCAGACATCACCATGGCAACTGACCTGGCTCTGGCGGGTGTCTAGACAATGTGACTAGACATCTACACACAGCATCTAGACACAAAGTCTAGATGCAGAATTCCTAGATTATTGGAACTATATCTTTCACTTGTTTGAAAAAACTTGGTTTGCATTTTAAGAGAATTGGGTTTATCATCAGGTCACATGTGAACTGCTGCGCCCTCATTTTTGGTTGACCAATTCTGACCTTTCCTTGCTGCCCAGCGTCTATTTATGCGTCCACACATAAACCCACATATCTCGGGAACCTTTGACCGATCAGGCTAAGAATTTTGCACAAATGAAGCCCTTTGATAGCTTTATAACATACACTAAAAATGGTGGCGCCACCTGCAACCATTTTTGCAAAGTGTCCATTTTTTCATCTGCCTTGGGATAAAATCATTTATATTTCAGCAGTGGTTTGACTTTTCCACCTGAAATGTTGCAGGTTTATACATCCTGTACAGCTTTCTTGATTTTATGACAGGTGGCGCCACCTACATTCATGTTTACTCTGCAGACATCCAAGCTCATATCTCAGGAACCGTTTGACCAATTGGGCCAAAATTTTGCATGTATATAGATCTCACATAGCTCTTCATCATAGGCAAAACTGGTGGCACCACCTGCAACCATTTATGCACAGCGTCCATCTGTTCATCTGCCTTGGGATAAAATCACTCATATTTCAGCAGTGGTTTGACTTTTCCACCTGAAATTTTGCAGGTTTATACATCCTGGACAGCTTTCTCGATTTTATGACAAGTGGCACCACCTACATTCAAGTTTATGCTGCAGACATCCCCTTGCCACTTAATCCATGCCTCACTTCACCTGTCCCACTCTGATTTCTTCGGATACACATAGTTGCTGGTCGACTACCCATATTCTAGTTTTAAAATGTCCTAGTCTGAAACTTGCAGGTCCGAAACGTCAATTTTGCTTAAATCATAATGACTAAGTAGATATGCAGGACTAAAGAGGATCAATATTAAATTTAAAAAATAAACCTCCATTCATACTCCCAAACTTTGCACAGGTTCGCATGACGCCTGTAGGCCTTGTTTTAACTTGGAGTGAATGAAGATAAAGTTGCTGAATATCCTTTCAATAAAAGCCAAAAAGACTGGAGCAGAAAGCAGTTGAACAGCTATACTCCATTTCACCACATGCTGTCCACTTTTTTTTTGTTGATGATTTTCTTAAATGTTCATATTTTTCAATAATTTCCGAGAAAATAACATATGGAAGTGGCAACCTAATATGGCAATTAAAAATTTTACAATAAATCTCCCGTTTATGTTTAACAACATTTTAGTCTCTTCACCAAGATCTTGCAGATATGATGTGTTCCTCAATAAGTATCCATTTTTGTTTTAGCTGGTTATATTTTTTAGTGTTTACATGAGATCATCCCATCAGCACCTGTCAGCTGAGGCTGTTTTGCATGTGACCAATGACTGACCGCCATAAGTTGGTCTGATATGTTGTAAAATGTAGACTGATTTCTCATATTTTCAAATAATTCTGTTTTTTAAATAAGGTGTAAGGTGGCCCTGAGTATTATTTTGCCTTGTTGAATATTAGGTCCTTTATTTCTCTACTCTCCAATATAATTGGTTCCCTTGAAACATAACTAATAAAAATTTTCATAGCTAATGACAGGTGGACATGTGGGGATTAAACGGACTATAGTTGAGTGAACTTGTGGTTTCCCCAAGACTGTTTGTTATTACAAGGCTTCAATACAGGGCTGGGGCAAGGGGAGTGATGAGGTGCATGGATTCTATACACCTGGCTGGAGCTAATTAGTGATGTACTGATCTCACTAGGTACAATAGTCAGTTACAAGCATGTCATTAATTGGAACAGTTTAATGCCACAAATAGTTATCTTTATCCTCCTTCTTTATATGGATGCTGTTTTTTTTTTTAATAAGTTTACAACAGTTTCAGGTATTTCTGCCCTCAGGACAGAAATAATGGCTGAAAGGTATTTCTGCCACCCTGCAGTTGCTGGGAGGAAAACCATGGCAGAAATGGCAATGGCAGAAACATGCCAACCCTGGTTTAAAAATTATTTATTGCAAAATTCTAATGAATATAGTAAGAGGATTTGAAACAGGCCATAGCCCTATATTAATTCTTCTCCTTAAATACAAATAATAATTTCAGATGATTTAATAAACAGGAAAACAAACCCTTTGACTCTGTATCACAGAGACTGAAAATAAAGGCATAAATCTCTCAAACCTGGTTAGGGGTAATGATACAAGTACCGGTAATTTTTATTTTATTAATTGGTATGTTTACATACCATTTTGAAGGAATTTACAATATTTAATACATAATCTGTATTAATAAATTTTCTTTTTAACATTATGGAAGTCAGAATATAGGAGCATGTTCAGAATTGGCCCAACATTCTGGAATATGAAAATATAAATAAACTGTCTCTTCTCATTTCCTCATTTTTACCCTCTAAGTTTCCCTGCAGATGTCCCTACACTCATTACATCTATTCTTACATGAACTGCCTGTGAATATTAGAAATCACCTGAGTTGGGAATCAAACCTAAGATCTCTAGATCAGGAGTCCTACAGGCTACTATAGTTACTGATGTTTATAGCTCCGATGAGAAACGCCATATATTGCATAAATAGGGAACCATTTTGTATTTGAACAGCTTAATTTAGCGTAAGGTGGGGCAGCTCCTACACCCCTGCTCTGGCAGCAAACCCAGGTTAATTTAGTGCAATCTCATGTATGAGTAAAATCATATACAGGAATTTCTTGCGAAAATATTAATTGGCCTTTGTAACAAAACAGCAATTTATGAGACACTTGTTTTCACCAGGCCAAGCCGACATGTGGGGCCAATTCTGAATAGAATATATCCACTTGGGCCCTAGTCAAAAATAAGAAACCAGTTTAAACTTACGAATACAATTAAATGAAATAATGATTAAAGTGTTACCAACAGTTAGAGATCCATGCCTATGCCAGTGGCGTACCTAAGGGGGTTGGCAGGGGCGGTCCGCTTCGGGCGGCACATTTTGGGGGGCGGCATTGCAGAGAATTAGTATAATGAGTGGCACAAGGAATTCCTATAAAAATTAAAATTTTGCCTTTTTTGTCACATTTCAAGTATTTTAGAGATTATCAACTGGGCAGTGGACCCTACATTTTGATTAGCGAACGATTTACAAATTGTGGGGGGGAGCGTTTTAGTGAATTAGTATAATCAGTGGCATAAGGAGTTCCTCAGGTATTCCAGGGATTATAAACTGGACATTGGAACCTGCCCAATGAAATGATAAGCGAACGATTTGTAAATGGAACCTACCAAATGATTAGCGAACGATTTGTACATTTTTAGGGGCGGCATTTCAGTAAATTAGTATAATGAGTGGCACAAGGAATTCCTAAAAATTTAAAATCTCCCATGTTCAAGTATTCCAGGGATTATAAACTGGACAGTGGAACCTACAGAATGATTAGTGAACGAATTGTACATTTATGGGGGCGGCATTTCTGGGATTAAGTATAATCAATGGCATAAGGAGTTCCTGAAAAAGTTCAAAATTGGCCTTTTTGTCCCTCATCAAGAATTTCAGGGATTAAATACTGGGCAGTGAAACCAACCAAATTATTTGCGGACGATCTCTATCTTTGTTAGATATGTGGTCTTGCAATGTCAGAACGCAATTGATAAACTGACCAGTCATGCAAAAAGCCTGCATTTAAGGACGGCTGCGTTTACAGAAATCACTAGCAGCACCTGATAATCACCAGGGAAAACCCCGCCAGAAGACCAATGGCCCCCCGGTGGTGGGGTCTGTCGTACACATCGTGCGAAAAATATTTTGACGAATTGTGTTGCTCTTTCCTGGGAAAGTATTAAGAATTTCCGTTCTTGAACCCTTGAATTCCCGAAATTCCAGGATATTTAAACAACCTGAAACGACCTGAAATGCCCTTTTTCCATGATTCTTCATACTCTAACATCAGTCTCGTTAAAATACACACGTTTACAGTATCGTGTATAAAATGAGTACTACCTAAATGCCTGTGTCTTTTGATTAACCAATATGACCTGCATGATCTTTTATGTAACGTGGATAAAAACAATAAACACCCAGACCTATGTAGGAATTATTTTAACTTTAAGATATAATTCTGTTATAACTGTCCGGTGGGACGAACCCCCCTGGCCGCTTAGCCACATTTTCAAAATACGAATGTAGTATCAGTTTGACTTTTAGAGTTCAAAACTTAAATTAAAGATAAATTTACCTGGACTGTTAATTCTGTTATTAACAGTTTAATGATCCACTACCTACAGACAGTTGTTGTATATTGTGACAAATCATTTGAAATTAAATTATATATTTAAATTATATCATAACTTGAAATTTATTTAGATACTTTTTTGAATAACAAATAGTCATACGTAAGTTCATAAATAAAACCTCGCAAAGTGCATAATCACTATAATTCAAAAATAATTTTGATGTAGCCGTGAATTAAAGTATGCTTTTAACTTTGAGGATGTTTTGATTAAACAAAGTGAGTTTGTCCAAACATTGGATTTTTTTTATGTGAAAATATTAAACATGCCCTGCCTACATATATAGGCTTAACCCATGAATTACGCTTTTTCAGTAAAGACTAAAGTGCCTTGCATGCAGCAGAGGCGTGCATATCTCAATAGCTCTATTAGGTGTACCTGCTGTCATATGCGATAACAAGAGGTGGAATTATAGATGTGACAAGGTATTAGTATGCATTGAGAATGGAACAACACTCACCAAATAAAGTTTTTTCCCAAGTTGGGTAAAAAGTAATCATGAATCATGAATCATGAATGATAAAAGATCAATTTCTCACATTTTATGTGTATCCTGCAGTGTATCTGTTTATAATTTTAATTTATTCGTTTTATTCCTTTCTGTTCACTTCATAATGAAATATACTCATTTGAGCTTCGAACGATCTTTTGATTGACATTAGCAAAGATATGTCTGCTCTTTAATGTGTGGCAGAAGAATTCCCTGCCAATGAATTCATCCATATAATTGCGTTGTTGTCAAATACAAGCCTGTAACAAGGACATTTGACACGATATGTTTCAATATGTCATCCAGTTTTGTAATGTTTTGTGAGAGGGGCGGCAATTTCTAAGACCGCCCCTGGCGGCAATGAGGCTAGGTACGCCGCTGGCCTATGCCCTTTGAGACCTAGCTAGTACATTTAATTTGAGAAAATTTATATTGCAGTTATGATTAAATTAGACCATTTCTTTGTGTCATTGAACATATCCATGTCTCAAAAGGCATGGACATAAAGGATTCTTTGCCTCATCTAGCATCTTTATCTAAACAGGGCTAAAGGGGGAATATGGATTTGAATTTGTTTGCCTCTAACAGGCATCAACAGGATCAGTTAATAAAATAACAAAATTGCACTACTTTGGCCCTGTGTCCCTATTATGCTATAATTCATAATTATTGGTTTTGTTGAAACTGAGACCTGCCCCAGAGATGATTTCTCAGTTTTGTTTAAACCAGTCCTGGATTTGCTATGATAAAGTGAATGGATTCCAGGAACTAATTAAAACCGGTTTCATATTTGTGAGGAGCCCCTTGATTTTGCTATTACTTCTTGTGTTAAAGAGACAGTTACATAGTAAGTGGGTTTATTTGGGGGGCATTGAGATTATTGAAATCTGATTCTGTAAGGATTATTTTGCGCTGTGCATGATTACTTGGTTATGTGCTGCATAAGAAGTGAACAGCCACAAGATGCGGTTCACGCAGATGTAGTTCGTCACTGCTATTTTAGTTTGCTAACTGCTATAACATACGAGTTGTCATAATAAATCAGCCAGTTATTCCCATACCCGGTCATGTCTTTGCTTTATTGTTTATACACAACATAGCTTAATTATATGCCCAGCCGACATAAATGATTATAAATACGAAGTCATATTGTGGTTCTTTTAGGAGTCTGGCTGATCAAGTTACAAGAGGTTTCAGCAACATACACTTGTCATCCTATAGTTAAGTCAGGCATGATGAATATCATCCAATAGAAATTGAGAATGCAGACAATCCAATGAAAATGAGATTGATGACCATTGGCCAATAAGCATCAAGACTGATGATCTCGCTTGTGTACCTGAGACTTGAACTCTCAGATACCAGTCCTCATTTACCCCATCTACATTACACAGGTGAGAGGTTGTAGATCATTTAAAAAATATGGATGCAAGATAAAATATATAATCATGGTATAAATTGTATATTATTGCTTAATGTACATATGCTGTCTTGCATCTATCTCAAATTGTGCTACTGTTTTTAGCTCGGCTGACTTTAAGTCATCTGAGCTATAGTCATGGTCCATTGTCCGTCCGTCCGGATGTCCGTCCACAAGACTGGCACGTTTAGACACCATTGGACCTACGAATCTGAAATTCGGCACACAGTTAGATGTCCCCAAAATCTCCTACCATGCCAAAAATTGGGTCAATAGGATTTCGTTCCTTTGAGATATTAAGGAAAAACCTCAATTTTTTATTAGAAATCTATTTTCACACTTCAGGACTGCCTAATATCAAAACCACTCATCTGGTTTTCTTCATATTTACCATAAATATTCCTCTATATAGTTCCTATGTACATGCATTAAATTAAGTCAGTATTATTTAATTTAAAAGTTATGGGCCCAAACATAATGGACTTTGTAAAAAAATCAGTAAAGATATTTGGTCACTAAAGACAAAAAGTTTTAAAGGTAGGGACTTTTTTCAGTATTACAACTTTAATTACTCAAAATTTAATTGTATACCAAAAATTAGATCAAAATCTGTTAAATTTTTTTAAATATTGGCAAAAATATAAAATTGGTAACTTAAATTTTGCCCAACTTTGGCCACGGCACGTTTTTTTTCCTGTAAGTACTGTGGATTTAATTTTCACAGCATGTACACATAAGGATTTAATCTGTTAAAATCTGAAATTTGAAAAAAAGCTGCAAAATTAGGCTAGTTATTGAATTTTTTTGGAGGCTCTTGTTGTATTCCCTTACATTGTCAAGCAGTCCACTTTGGTGACTGTAGGTCAATCAGTGCAGATGAATTTAATCTGTTAAAATCTGAAATTTGAAAATAAAAGCTGCAAAATTAGGCTAGTTATTGAATTTTTTTTGGAGGCTCTTGTTGTGTTCCCTTAGATTGTCAAGCAGTCCACTTTTGTGACTGTAGGTCATTCAGTGCAACTCTCTATGCTCCAACAGGCTGTTGGCATAATGTTATGCAACCCCATCACTAGGGCAAGCCCTCTCTCCACTGAGTTGAGCTTGATCAGGCTATCTGCAGTTAATACCATACCACAGGAAGCCTTTTTCTCTGGCACCCCCCCCCCCCCCCACCCCACCCCATTCTGTTGACAGACCTGTACTATGAACTAGATGAATCTTAAAATTAACAATTTTTTCAGCAACAAGCAGTAACAACGGAGACCCCTCCCCCCCCACCCACCCCTTCAATACACAGGACTAATAAACAAGATGAATCTTATAATTTTAATGTTAAATAAATTCTTTTTGATGAAACTTGGACAATTTTGATTTTTTTAAAGAAAAAAGTTCAGGAATTTCATCCTAATATTCAAATGTGATAAAATATTAGGATCTAATGTAAGTGCTAACTGACAAGATTTAAGAAGATATAAATACTCTGTAGCATTTCATTCATATCTCTTAAAGTTGGCGGGGCCTAGGTGTGAATAACACTGTAAACTTAGTATAAAAATAAGGAATATTGGCCAAACTTTGTGGGATTAATTTTTAACTCATATGGCCATATATTTAACTTTTGAAAACTTAATTACCTTCTTACATTATTTGTTTATGAAATGTTACTTTTATATAACACTTACCGTAGGCCTATTTGTTCCCTTGGTGCATCACTAAATGGTCTAGCTCATGTCCATTATTCTATAATTTACAGAGTTTCATTTTAGCAGGGCCATTTTCTCATAGCTTTTCTATTGATAATATACATGAAAAACTAAAAGAAATAAAAATATTTTGCAGGTACTAATATTTTCCAAAATTCAGCTGAGCGATGTGACCTATGGGTCCCTTGTTTTATTATGTTTTCTCTTATTAATATTAGGGTTTATAGTCATAAAAGATTTTTATTATTTTACTAGATTATAAATATATTTATAAATATATTTTGTTATATATTTTCTACAGAAAATCCTGTAATTGGTCAGTTGTATAGGAACTGATAGGAATATGTGACAATATCTGGGTTTTCTTTCACAAGCACATAACATCCTTGATAAATGTATTTATTCATCTTTCAGGTCCTACACTAACAGAGACTGATCAAGGCAGTTCAAAGACTTACGCAGAGGCTCTGTCCCACACCCAGGGCAGGGACCTTTCTGCAAGAGGAGCCCACAGGGAGGCTGAGGGGACTTACAACAACACGAGGTGCCAGGGCAACAGGAAAGTCTCAGAGCTTACGATAGAGACCTTTACCACCATGGAAGGTTGGTTCACATTATTTATATGTCAAGACCACAGATACAAACATTTATTAACACCAAAAAAGAACAGCAATATAACTATATGGTTCACCATGTGAATATAATCACTTTGTTAGGGCTTTTACATACAACCCTACCAATTTCAGCATTAGCCTACCAATTCTGTGGTGACTACTATGCCTTCTGCCTCTATGAGCAATCTCTACTGCTTTTCTTGCCCTGCGCCCTAGCATATCCTTCATGATGTTGAGTATTACAAGTTCATTGTAATATTGTTGATCCCTCAAACAGCAAAGGTTCCTGTAGTCTTGGTGAAACCCTCAGACATCAATGGTTATTAGGGCCCCGCTTGACAAGCTGTGCCCTATAGTGATCACCGTGTCAGTCCGTCCATCCGTCCTTTCGTCAGTGACACTTTCTTTCACGCGCAATAACTCAACAACAACATACTGCAGCTTTCCAAAATTCACAGGGATGATTGGTACCTATGAGGGCTCCAGACCTATTGAATTACAGACCTGTCGGAATTCCAATATGGCCGCCAAAGCCCAATTGCTGATTTTCTTTTGCATGCAATAACTCATCAACAACATTCTGTAGCTTTCCCAAATTCACAGGGATGGTTGGTAGCTATGAGGGCTCCAGACACATTGATTACAGACCTGTCAGAATTCCAGTATGGCCGCAACAGCTGAATCGCTGATTTTCTTTTGCACATGATAACTCAACAACAACATTCAATTTCACGGGGATCATTGGTGCCTATGAGGGCTCCAGACCTATTGAATTACAGACTTGCTCAAAATCAAATATGGGTAACAAACTACATTTGGTGATTTTCTATTGCACACATTATTTCAGACATATCTTCTTTAATATAATTTGATCCAGTAGGATTTTTTCCCTCATGCATATGGATAAAAACCTGTTTCTGTTTGTCATATTTTTCAAATTTAACTTTATTTTTCACCCATATGTAAACAAGTCCAGCACTAGCAGAAACATGGGGCCCTCCGAGAACCATTGTCCAACCACATCTAGTTGTTTCTGGTCTGTTTTGTAATGAAATGTTTAATGAAAATTTATAAAAAATATGGTTTATTCATTATTACATTGCTCATAGCAAATGTAGTGAATGGCAGACACAATGCAAATTTATTTTTCGGGACCAACAAGCAATACTTTCAATGTATTTTTTATCATACATTGATTAAATTGATGAAAAACATCATAAAAATGATGTTGAACAGGTATATTTTACTATCTGATAACATCCAGTATTTGACTAAATATGGTGAATCCTGTGAAAATTGTTATCGGAATGATCATTTTTCTCCAAATAAAATCCTTTTCTCCTGGGCTTTTCAGATAAATGAAGTTCTACTGTAGATGATATTTCAAAAGATCATATTTTGTTATTGTAGACAATCATACACAGGGAATGTCACTGAGGACACGTGACGAGGGAGGGACCTCTGACACAGAACAGCCAAACCCTACTGTTGACCTGCAGGATATAGCAACCCCCAAAGGTGGTAAATACCTGGACCCAAGGGCTCATGGCTCTAAACAGGAAAAAGTGAGTGTCAGGGAGGCAGTTAAAGCTCTCCTGTAGAGAAATGTGGCAGAAAAATTAAAACTTTCTTAAAAAAGTACTCTCCAAAATAAAATGGTCTGCTTGATTACTATGTAAAACAGTTGTGTACAGAAATTGTACTGGGCAGAGGTCACAGGAAAAGGTCATAAAATTAGCATATATGATTACAGGCCAACATTTAACTTTTCATATTCGCTTGTTATTTAAAAATGGTGCAAGAACTGACACATTTACAGGAAAATATGATTTTTGTTAAACCACCATGATTCCAAAAAAAATACATGGGGATCTTTGAATGCCAGTTAAAAATCTTGTTACAGTATTTTAACAAATTTCTTGCTGTTGCATTGAACCTGCAGGTTTCTTTTTTATTCAGTATACTTTCATCAGAATTTATGGATTGATTATTATAATAATGGGTCATTTTAAAATTCTTCATAATTGAGAATGTCCATCACATTAATATTTTACAAGATTGACATTTGCCCCAACTTGCTTTGTGCATGGTGTATTTTGTGTCAGTAATAATGCCATCCTGTATAATTTGAAGAACTTTGCATATGTTAGTATGGGCTTGTCCATGAATTAATTTATGCTTTTCAGGAAAACAACATATACCAGTACCTGCTGGAAATTACATAATGGTTTTAGATAGATAGATAGATAGATATATTCTATTCACAACAACAAACACATACAGATCACAATAAAATGGATAAATATAAAATATACATATATATCTATCAAAATTATATTCATAAAATCTGCAAGTGTTAAAAGCCATGAAAAAGGAGCACTAAAAAGTAACCTTACGTTTGTGAGGTATACTTATTTCCATAGTGGACCTTGAAACACGTTTAACAAGATGGCAGACCATGCATACAATTTAGATAATTTATCATATTAGTTGATTTCAAAATGCTGACTAAGACTATCGAACATGGAAACACTTATTCTTGTACATATGTCAGTCAGTTACATATATGTAAAAACTATTTACTACAGTATTTTAAAAATTAGTGATAATAATAGTTACATGTATAGTTTAAAACAACTGAGTGTTCATAATTAAAAAAAAACAAAACTACAGAATAACTAAAAAAAAAATAAGAGTGACAAAGACATTCATGTAACTGTGAGTTACATCTATTAAATACTGTGACTAAGAAATTCAAAGATAAAACGTGACCATGATTGTATCCGCCAAAACAGAGTTTTGCGGATACTATGTTTTCAGCTGCACGCCGCTGCCGCCGCGGCGTAGGTGTCCGGAGAACTCCTCCGTAACTGCTGGGCGGAATTTTACAAAACCAGGGATTATGTTCGGGTCACATGTGAACTGCTGCGCCCCGATTTTGTTTTGACCTCTGACCTTTCCTCTGCGCTCTGCGTCCGTTTGTGCGTCTGTTTCCACACATAAACCCACATATCTCGGGAACCGTTTGACAGATCAGGAAAATTTTTTTGCACAAATGTAGCCCTTGAAGAGCTTTATAACATACACAAAAAATGGTGGCGCCACCTGCAACCATGTTTGCACGGTGTCCATCTGTTCATCTGCCTTGGGTTAAAATAACTCATATCTCTGCAGTGACTAGACTAATTCACCTGAAATTCGGCATGCGTAAACATCCTGGATAGCTTTTCTGATTTTATGACAGGTGGCACCACCTACATTCACGTTAAGGCTGAAGACATCCAAGCTCATATCTCGGGAACCTTTGACCGATCAGGAAAATTTTTTTGCACAAATGTAGCCCTTGGAGAGCTTTATAACATACACAAAAAAATGGTGGCGCCACCTGCAACCATGTTTGCACAGTGACCATCTGTTCGTCCGCCTTGGGTTAAAATCACTCATATCTCTGCAGTGACTTGACTAATTCACCTGAAATTCGGCATGCGTATACATCCTGGATAGCTTTTCTGATTTTTTGACAGGTGGCACCACCTACATTCACATTTACGCTGCAGACATCCAAGCTCATATCTCGGGAACCGTTTGACCGATTGGGCCCAAATTTTGCATGTGTATAGATCTCACATAGCTCTTCATCATACGCAAAACTGGTGGCGCCACCTGCAGCCATTTTTGCACAGCTCCTCTCTGTTTGTCTGCCATGGGATAAAATCACTCATATCCCGGCAGTGGTTTGACATATCTGCCTAAAATTTTGCAGGTTTATACATCCCCGACAGCTCTCTTGATTTTATGACAGGTGGCGCCACCTGCATTCTAGTTTATGCAGCAGACATCCAAGCTCATATCTTGGGAACCGTTTGACCGATTGGGCCAAAGTTTTGCATGTGTATAGTTCTCACATAGCTCTTTATCATACGCAAAACTGGTGGCGTCACCTGCAACCATTTTTGCTCAGCATCTATTCTGCTCAGGTTCCAGATCACTAAGGTATGCTGGAGCATGATGAACATGAGTATTATACATTAGACCCAGTGTTAAATATTCAACCCTATGTGAAACATCCAACCATTTCAGCTTTTTAAAGTCACTTACTCTTAGGCTTTGTCTATTTGAATAATTTTTGACAAAACGTACCATTTTATTTTGAGCAGTCTGAAGCCTAGTCATCAGTTTTTTATGAAGTCCCCGGTACCAAGTGTTACAAGCATAATCAAAAATTCCCTGTAGTAGTGAAGAGCATAACAATTTTCTTTCCCTGAAATTCAAATTTGCATGTTTCCTGTACAGAAATTTTATTCTAGTATTTATTTTACTTATGACTGTGTTGACCATGATGTTTCCAGAGAGGGTCTGATCTAGTACCACCCCTAGATATTTAACATGTTCTTTAGAGATAATGTCCACAGAGTTACATTTAATGGATAACATGTTTCTTTTTCTTAATCTTCAGCTGGATGCAAATAAAATACTTTCAGTTTTACCCAGATGAATGGAAAGCCTATTTTCCTCCATCCATACACACAATGACTCTAATTCAAGTGAAAGTTTACATTCTATCTCCTTAGGATCTCTCCCACTCACTATTAAAGCAGAATCGTCAGCATATAAGACTAAATCACATCCTACTGAACATTTCATATCATTTACATATATAGTAAATAACAAAGGTCCTAAAATGGAACCTTGTGGTACCCCACATGTAACATTCCCATAATTAGACCGTACATTATTGATTTCCACAAATTGTCTTCTGTCATTTAGATAAGACTCGAACCATGAAACAGCTGGAGTATTCAATCCAATTGCCTGTAATTTGGTAGATAAAATATTGTGATCTGCAGTATCAAAGGCCTTCTGCAGATCTATAAGTACCATGCCAGTGTAAATTCCACTATCCATATTAAATCTTATTTTATCTGTAAGATGTGTTAGAGCAGTGTTAGTGGAAAAACCAGGCCTAAATCCTGATTGATACTGATAGAACCAATTTTTGGTTCCAAGATAAGAATACAATTGGTCATATGCTACCCTTTCTGAAATTTTGGATATGACTGGTAAGATTGAGACAGGTCTGTAATTTCCTTCATAATTTCTGTCACCTTTTTTAAAGAGTGGGACTACTCTGGCTATTTTGAAATCAATGGGAACTGTTGACGTTTGTAGGGATAGATTTATTATAAAAGTAATAGGTGCTGCTATCGAGTATGCACCATCTTTAAGAAATTTTGCTGAAATTAAATCACTTCCAGTAGATTTTGCAACATTTAACCCTCTTAATAATTTTACAATGGTTTCCTCACTGACCACAGAAAATTTGAATCCACTTGCAATTACATTTTGTTTCTTATAAAACTCAAAAACCTTTTTCTTATCATATGGCCTGAAAGTAATTTTATCTACAAGTTTGCTTGCAATATTGCAGAAAAATTCATTAAATCTGTTTGCAACAATTTTTGGTTCAAACATACCTCTTCATCATTATTTTTCAGCCCTATATTAATATTTCCTTTCTTTGTTTTAGTGGGGATGCCCATGTTTCTCAGTGTGTTCCATATTCTTTTTGGTTCATTTTGGTTTTCACTTAATTCATTCCTCACAAAATTTCTCTTGGCTTTACATATTTCTCTTTGAGTTTTGATTCTAAGTTTCTTATACTCACTAAAAATACTGCTGTCTTTAGTTTTCCTGAATTTAAACCAAGCTCTATCCCTCTCACTAATCATGTTTAAGATGTAGCTGGAGAACCATGGTTCCGTACCATTTTTAAGTCTAACAGTTTTAACTGGAGCAACACTGTCTACAACCTTAAGAAACAAGTCACTAAATCTTCACCAGGCTAAATTTATATTTTCACATTTATATACAGCTGACCAATTTACCTGTTTCAGTTCATCATTGAAACATGTAGCATTATAGTTTCTCATAGACCTTATTTTGGTTACATTGTGTTTGTTTATAATACCCCTAGCAATTTTTCGTGTGCAAAATATTACATTATGGTCACTGATTTTAGCTGGGAGAACCCCATAATGTTTTATTTTTTTCTGAGTCTGACACTAAGATTAGATCAATGCATGTTTCTGATGTATCAGTTATTCTAGTAGGTTCTTCTATGATCTGTTTCATATCAAATATCCTAAGAAAGTTATTTAAATAATTTACAAGTTTATTTCTCCTTTTATTTAGAACATCAGTATTGAAGTCTCCTAATATGTAACATTCCTGCATACAAAATTTACACTAAAAAATTTTATAAATAATAACACTATATATAATAAGCTCAGCATCACAGGCTATAAATGTTATTAACCATTATTGTAAACACATGTATGAATTTCCCAAATGACCTGGACTGGAAGAAGGAGGATGTGGACTCCAAAATCCTCCACTCGGACTTGGATTTGCACTCGGACTCAGACGGTGTGGACTACATCACTGATCATTGTGGTATTGCTTAACATACATGTCTAAATATCATACATACCGGTATCTTGAAGAGAAAAGGTGGGAAGAAGCAGCGAGGTGGGCTGAGCCAGGAGGGTGCGTCCTGCTCCATGGACGATGAGAGCTCGCTGCGGCCTGGAAGTGGTAAAAGTAGACAGGCGACATACAGCCCTCCAGCTCCGTCAAATATCAGCTTCTTCTCTGGAAACCCAGCTGTTGAGAGAACTGAAGGGATCATTCACTTATACAAGGACAAGTAAGTTCATATCATGCTACAGGGAGAATGTAGGATGTTTTGGACCTTTCAGTCATACACCTGTTGGCGTGAGCTCATTTTGGACTAGGACTTTCTAGCCATACCTGTATTTGGTGAGACTTTCATAAGAGCTGATATTTCAGGAATTATTGCTATATTCCATCTTTTCATTTTTAACTTTAAAGCTTAACAATGTGGGATGTGAACAAACAGTAATATACAAGTATGTACTAGTAAAGCTAGCCAGATCTGCCGGTTTGCAATAATTATTCGTTGATACAGGGTTTGTATGATTTGAAAATCCTTAAAAGTCATGAAAATTTAAATGTGAAAAAAAACATGAAAATTTAAATTTTAATTTAAATTCAAATGGTTTTGAAATTTTGTTTTCTGATCGTGTAAAAATTTCTCATTCAAACTAAAAACTTTTGAATGAAAATACCTAGAGGTATAAATAATTATGTAACAGGTAATTAGGTGGCCTAAAAAAGCTTTTGCTCCTTTTTATTTATATTTTATTACATGCTTTGATGGTATGAAGTACACAGCATACGCTATCAAAAAGTGTGGCTGTATATGCCAACTTTCTTGTCTAAAAGATATTCAGAAACCCGTCCATGGGATTATGTTAGTATATCATATGATTATTTTGTGTCTCCAGTCAGATGACACCTTTGCATGAGGAAGTCCCTCGCAGTGAGATGATCTGTATGCTGGCTGTCCCTGCAAAAATGACCTCAGTGGATCTGCTACAGTTCCTGGCACCCATGGAGTAAGTTATAAAAGCTTTCTTTCTCTGTACATTTGTTTATTCTGGGAGATAATGAAAGTCTGTAAAGTCGGTCAGGGCTATATACCAACGGTTATCCTGAAAATCGAGTACAGCATCAAACGGAATAAGATGTATCCTATTGGATAGATTGGTTGACTTCATAGCTGAAGGTCCCTGGTTCAAATCCCAACCAGAGCCTCAAATGTAAAATGGAGAAAGCTTGATAGAACCTCTGAGATTTGATGTAATATTTTAAGGACAGGGTATTATTAGTATGAATTCGTCTTTGAAAACTGAAATCCAGAAGTGAAATTTGAATGTATTTTTGTATTAGCTTAAGGTTCCCTTCAATCTTTATCATCTAATGGTCCACCAAAAAGCAAGGGGCGTTGGCTTTAAAACACAGTGTGATGTCTAATTCTGTATGATAGCTGATGAGAGAGTAGATAAACTTTCAGTGTTAGCACAGATAAAAAATCATAATTAATTGTATTTTTGTAGGAACATGAATATATGTGCTCATAAGTTGTAAAGAACACTGGGAGGATTTATCTAATCATTTTTGTTATGCCCCCGCCACAGAGTGGCCGGGGCATATAGTTTTACCCATGTCCGTCCTTCCGTCATTCCGTCATTCCGAAATCAAACAGTTGTACAGACTTTTTTTCCCCAATGCCTGCAGATATTGGCCTGATTTTTGGTGTGTGGGCAGATAATGACCAGTTACAGATGGAGTACCCGTTTCGTCCCGGTTGACCGAATTTGACCGTTTTACGGCTCCTAAACTTAGAAAATTTCATGAAAAATAGAAATTTTCATGACAAATACACATGTACGGACTTTTGTTCGCAATGCCTGCAGATATTGGCCTGATTTTTGGTGTGTGGGCAGATAATGACCAGTTACAGATCGAGTTCACGTTTCGTCCTGGTTGACCTACTTTTGATTGTTTTACGGCTTCTAAACATAGAAAATTTCATGAAAAATATAAATTTTCATGACAAATGTACATGTATAGCCGTTTTTAGCCCTCAGCTCATAGGCTGATGGGCTATTGTCGTCACCCAAGCTGTCCGTCTATCCGTCCGTCCATCTGTCTGTCCGGTGTCCGTCCGTCCGTTCCGCGTCTGTTAACTTTTACCTTGTGAGAGGGATATCTATAAAAGGATTCACTATTGGAATTTTATTTCATCAGTGAAGATGTATATCGATAAAATCGAGATTAAGTTCGAAGATGGGTGACCTTAACCCATTTTTCTACATTTTAGAGCTGATTATAGAAAAACACTCAGAAGCTTATGTCTCAGGAACCATTGTGTGGATTTTCACAAAACTTACTATGATCATTGGGACTGATGGTCTGTACGTGCTGCTCAATTTTGGTGGGGCCACCTGCAATTTCTGATTTTTTTATGAAATTTTATCAGATTTTTCAATTTTGGCCTTTTGTACAGGATATCTCTAAAGGTATTCAACACAGGAACTTCATTACTACAGTGCTATTGCATTATATTTACAAAATCTTGGTCAAGTTCAAAGATGGGTGGTCTTGACCTACTTTTCAAGGTCACAAAGCTTGGTATAGTTAAAAACTTAGGAGCTTATTTCTCAAGAAGTGTGACAATGTGACAGTGTTTCACTCTATATTACAGACAGTACATTGAGCATGTGACTAGTTTTGTTTGTATTTCTGTGACAGTGTTTCACTCTATATTACAGACAGTACATTAAGCATGTGACTAGTTTTGTTTGTATTTCTGTGACAGTGTTTCACTCTATGTAAAAGACAATTCATTAAGCATATGACTAGTTTTGTTTGTATTTCTGTGACAGTGTTTCACTCTATATTACAGACAGTACATTGAGCATGTGACTAGTTTTTTTTTTTCTGTGACAGTGTTTCACTCGGTATTGCAGACAGTACATTGAGCATGTGACTAGTTTTGTTTGTATTTCTGTGACAGTGTTTCACTTTATGTTAAAGACAATTCATTAGGCATATGACTAGTTTTGTTTGTATTTCTGTGACAGTGTTTCACTCTATATTACAGACAGTACATTGAGCATGTGACTAGTTTTGTTTGTATTTCTGTGACAGTGTTTCACTCTATATTACAGACAGTACATTGAGCATGTGACTAGTTTTGTTTGTATTTCTGTGACAGTGTTTCATTCTATATTACAGACAGTACATTGAGCATGTGACTAGTTTTGTTTGTATTTCTGTGACAGTGTTTCACTCTATATTACAGACAATACATTGAGCATGTGACTAGTTTTGTTTGTATTTCTGTTACAGTGTTTCACTTTATATTACAGACAGTACATTGAGAATGTGACTAGTTTTGTTTGTATTTCTGTGACAGTGTGTCACTTTATATTACAGACAGTACATTGAGCATATGAGGATTCTACGAGACAACACACCCAACCAGTACATGGTGCTGATCAAGCTAAAACATCAGGTCTGTCATCATTGTAAAAACAAACTTTATTGAGAAAATAATATCTGTGAAATATTTATTTAAACCTTCCACAGACCTAAAAAAATACTAGGTACTTGTCTTTTATTTCTTGACTGATTTTGATTGTGTTTGTGAGCACTATTTTATTGATTTTCTGGTTAAATTTAAAAATTCCATGCCCTGAGATTTATAATCATTATGTGATATGTTGTATTTACTCTGCAGAAATATGCTGATGAGCTGTACAAGAGTTACAACAATCAGCCGTTCAACTCCATTGAGCCAGATATCTGTCACCTGGTGTATGTAGCCAGTGTAGAAACAGTGAAAGAATCTGAGGTGAGACATTGTCACCATGTCTAATAGACATTTTCATGTATCTTCTTAAGTTACATGCTATTTTGGTATTTATGTGATTCTGACATTATCTTTGAAACTGCTTTTGTATCAGGGTTGTCCAGAAATAACCTGGGTGGTATTTTTCTAGAATTTCACAGGAATTCCCAATGCCCCTGGAAATATGCTTATTTCCCAGGAAATTAACAACCCTATTATGTTCACATAACTAAATCAAACTTTTGTATACATCATAGACACTACATAACTCACCTTACCTTGTAATTGTCTATCTTTACATTATAACTTTCCCTTGGAACAAACACTGAGACACACACACATATTATTTATTGTCCATTACCCATACTGTTTATCTTTATATGTTATCAAACATGTACTAATGGAATGTATGTTCCTGAATATTATGCTTGATTTCCTCAATTTATATAGGATGGAAGTCTGCCTATCCCTGGTCGAACTGAACTGCCAACTTGCCCCGTCTGTTTAGAGAGAATGGTAAGTGGAAAAACAAAACCTTTAACTGTTCTATTTATATTTAAAATAAATTGAAGATCATTGTTTAAAAATGAATACTGTGTGGTGGCACTGCACATGATTGTTCTGTTTACTTGGATTTTATAAGTTTAGGACTATGGCCATATTTTAGGATAACCATGCGCAGGGCTCAACATTAACTTTTGAAAGTACTTGCCCAATTGGGCAAGTAACATCTAGCTTGTACTAAACCTTCATGAATTTTTACTTGCCCTGCAAATATTATTGATTGTATTCAAGAACACAAAGATCCGTTTCAAGCCTTTACTTGGATAAAGGTTTATGTTGGACCCACTTGCCAAGTCAGGCAAGTAGGAGGCAACTTCTAGTTGCCCTTCCAATATTTTCTAAAACTTTCACTTGCCCTGGGCAATGTCAAGCCCTGATATGACATTGATGAAATGTTATTTTGATGCCCTCTGTATGATATGTTGTTTATACAGTGGAACCTGTCTGAAAGACCACCTGTCTAATAAGACCACCTGTCTCTAAAGACCACTCTTGTGTGAACCTCCAGCATTTACATAGTTAAATCTGACCTATCTCATGAGACCACCTGCAAATTAAGACCACTTTTGGTAAGTCCCAAGGGTGGTCTTATAACACAGGGTTACACTGTAAAGTGAGTGGAAAAAACCAGCTGTTCTATAGGAGAAACCATTTGAGTTTTATCTTAAGTTTAAAGATTATGTGTTAATGCCATCAAACAATCACTGACATGTTTCTGACCTGTATTAAAGTATCTTGATATGCCCGCCTAAGACCTGTCGTTTTGTGGCATAGGGAGTGTCCATCTTATAACATTGTGTCAGTGCAGTAACAAGGATTTGATGGATTTTTAATGAAACTCACAATAAATGTTAACCAATAAATTATATCACACAAAGTGCAATTCTTTTGCAGAATCCATGCATATTAAATGAGGTCAAAATTCATGAGGCTTTTTTGTGGTGTCGCCATGATAATTTCCCATAAATATCATGAATTTTGTTGGAGCTCAGCATAATATTTAACTAATAAAATATCTTGCCAGAGGTAAATTTTCTCAGTAAAATCCACTCAGATTTAATGATGTCAAAGGTCACCATTATAACTTTCCAAAAACCTGATGTATATTCATGAAGCTCACTATAAGCAATCACCAATAGAGTTTCTCATCTGAATTTAATTCTCAGCAAAATCTATGCATATTTAAGGAGGTCAAAAGTCTAAAAAATACAACAGGCATATCATGCACTCTTGTAGTACTTGAAATAAACACAGAGGTAAACTATATTTTTAAGATATATTAGAACAACTTGAAAATTTTGTTTGTACCTACAGGATGAGAGTGTTGACGGGGTTTTGACCATCCTGTGTAACCACTCATTCCATGGGTCCTGTCTAAGTAAATGGGGAGACACAAGGTAAGAATTGACCCATCCATGAACTCTATGCGACCTTAATCACATATTCATTCTATGAATAATCATAAACATGGGACTAAGGAGCAACCAATCAGGTAACCTTAAACATTGTAAAGCGTCAATCATCTGACATAAACAAAATGTTGCATAATTTGACAGAGCTCTGTCAAACAGAACACGTGTAGTCTGTAAATACTACCAGTACCCATGTCGTCATGTTTTCCGGGATATTTTATTATACGAAGGAGACGGTATAAAAAGTTTCTAGGCTATAGGTTGCGGGATCCATTCCTCCGACTACCGAGTGAATAATAATGTCTTACCTGGCACATAATTTTTATGGGACAAATAATCCATTATATTGCAACACAGTTCGTATATGACTGCGCTATAGTAAACAATGGTCATTTGATATCAGTTGATGACGTCAGTCAATACGAAGTCATACGCCATCGCCCTTTGTGACGTTATTATTATGTTATAATCAGCTCTTGCTACCATGGGCATGGAAGTCCATATGTGTAGGAGCGTTTTGGGGGCTCATTATAATAATAAGTTAAAAAGGTGGAGCATTTGGGCTGTGGTGGATAGGTCAATTATGACACAGTCCAGTGGGTATTTTAATTGGACCTGTAAGTCCTTCTCCGAGTTCTGACATAAGTCATGTTGAAAACTGCTCTGTTATGGCTTTCCATTCTGTCTCAGTGATATTGCTGTACATTGCTGGTAATCTTAACATCAGGCTATGATTGAGGTATGAACACTTAAGAATACTTATGAACATACAAAATAAAGTATGAATATCATCTCTTAGATGACTCAAGTCATTTCCTGATCTCTCTGTCACGTAATCTGTGAGTGACATGGTTGAATGCATTCAGAAATTCAGTCATACAGGGAGATTTACCATTTACCAGTAGGTTGAGAGAGAGAGACAGAGAGAGAGACAGAGAGAGAGAGAGCTTATGAAGAAAAAAACTTGGCTTATGAAGAAAAAACTTGCTAATACAGTCTAAATGGCGGAATCTGCAAGTATAAAATGGCTATCATCTCAAAGCTCTGTCGTTTCACAGATCTAGTTTGGCTCTAGATTGGCATGGCTGGGTCTTCGCTGCTGGGATCAGTGGAGGGAATGTATGCTTGTCACCAGAAACTCGGTGACAATAAGTACGGTGTTTTGTATCATAGTTTAACGAAGTCTGCACATGTTCTCTATTGATATTGATGTGAAGTGTCATCCTAAAGCGTTGACAGGTCCTGATTGTATATATATATTGTGTAATCTTGTATGAAATCCCAGCGGCTATCAGCTGTTTTATTTGTGTCACACATTGCGTGTATTACATCTGGTATGTGGGTCACCATGGTGACGCTAGCAGTCATTCTAGGTCACAAATATCCTTACATGGGACAATTGAGCCATAAGCCAATCAGAGAACCAGATCGCCGTATTGTGACGACGATTGTGACGTCAGATTTCAGGGAGAGACGTGGGACGCTGCTTCAGTTGGGTCTGGAAGCTTGAGGTGGCAGCACGCACGAACGGGAGTAGGAACATTGAAACGCCAGGAACAGCATAGAAGCAAGCTTCTACAGGAGGCTAGGACATAGCTAACGAGATCACAGCCGTGCTGCCGACAGAGCATTGTATTGGTGGTAAAGTCATTGTGCTCGCGTCACCTGCAGGCCTAGTTCAGCTTGACCTAGATACATAATCTATGTAAGCCGTGAAACGATTGCCCCTCGAGCATGGTCAAGGACTCTTAAGCTCTATGTAAACAAAGAGAGCTATTGCATTCATGTGAGCGTAAAACCTACACGGGTCGCTGTCAAGCAAGATCAGTTGAAGATCGCTAATCTCAGAAAGACTATATGGTGCTAACCATACGCTAGATTCTACACAAAACAGTAACCAGAGATCTCTGAAGGAACTGGACTTTATTGTTTTTAGCTCAGCTGACTGAAAGTCATCTGAGCTAAAGCGATCACTCTTTGTCCGTCGTCCGTCTGTCCGTCTGTCCGTCCATTAACCAGGCACAAATCGTAACCGCTGGACCTAGAACCTTGTAACTTGGGATTCTGAGAGGTCCATAAAAAATCTCCTTGGAAACCAGAAATTAGGTCTCTGTTACCCATATCCTTCGAGCTATGTGGCCCCAAAGTACCCCCCAGAAAAGTAAAAAATTTCATACAAAAACTTCAATATCTCATTGACTACTTGACTGATGGTCATGATTTTTGGCATACATATTGATCATGAGATGTTACATCACTTCCTGCAGACTGGTGGCGCCACCTGTATTTTTCGATTTTTTACGAATTTTTTTCTCTATTTTTGAGACCTTTAAAAATGTGAACATCTGTTAACAAGGCACAAATCATAAAGACTGGACTTAGAATCTTAATTCTTGACACACTGAGAGGTCCATAAAAAATCTCCTTGGAAACCAGAAATTAGGTCTCTGTTACCCATATCCTTTGAGCTATGGGGCCCCAAAGTACCCCCCAGAATAGTAAAAAATTTCATACAAAAACTTCAATATCTCAATAACTACATCACTGATGGTCTTCATTTTTGGCATACATATTGATCATGAGATGTTCGATCAGTTCCTGCAGACTGGTGGTGCCACCTTTACTGTTTGATTTTTTACGATTTTTTCCTCTATTTTTGAGACCTTTGAGGATGCTGTCATCTGTTAGCGTGGCACAAATCGTAACGACTGGACCTAGAATCTTCATTTTCGACACACTGAGAGACCTATGAAAAGTCTCCATGGAAACCAGAAATTAGGTCTCTGTTACCCATATCCTTTGAGCTATGGGGCCCAAAATTACCCCCCAGAATAGTCAAAAATATCATACAAAAACTTCAATATCTCATTAACTACATCACTGATGGTCATGATTTTCGACATACATATTGATCATGAGATGTTTCATCAGTTTGTGCAGACTGGTGGCGCCACCTGTATTTTTCAATGTTCACGAATTGTTTTCTCCATTTTTGAGACCTTTAAGGATGTAGTTATCTGTCAACAGGGTACAAATCGTAACGACTGGACCTAGAATCTTCGTTCTTGACACACAGGGAGACCCATGATAAGTCTCCATGGAAACTTGAAATTTGGTCTCTGTTACCCATATCCTTTGAGCTATGGCACTCCAAAGTACAGCTCAGAATAATGGAAAATTTGATACAAAAGCTAAAGTATCTGAACAACTAATGCAGAGATAACCATAATTGTTTGCATGGATATTGATCATGGAGTGTTTCATAAGTTTCTGCAGACTGGTGGCACCACCTGTATTTGTTCGTTTTTTTTTACGAAATTTTTCTGTATTTTTGAGACCTTTAAAGATATGAACATCTGTTAACAGGGCACAAATCATAAAAACTGGACCAAGAATCTTCATTCTTGACACACAGGGAGACCCATGAAAAGTCTCCATGGAAACTTGAAATTAGGTCTCTGTTACACATATTCTTTAAGCTGTATGGGTCCAAAATACCCCCCCCCCCCAGAATAATGGAAAATTTGATACAAAAACTGCAGTATTTCAATAACTACAACACTGATGGTCATGATTTTCGGCATACATATTGATCATGAGCTGTTCCATCAGTTTCTGCAGACTGGGTGTGCCACCTCTATTTTTTTTTCAAATTTTTACGAATTTTTTTCTTTTTTTTGAGACCTTTAAAGATGTGGTTATCTGTCAACAGGGTACAAATCGCAACAACTGGACCTAGAATCTTCATTCTTGTCATGCAAGGAGGCCCATGAAAGGTACCTGTGGAAACTTGAAATAAGGTCTCTGTTACCCATATCCTTCAAGCTATAGGACTCCGAAGTATCCCTCAGAATAATGGACAATTTGATACAAAAACTGAAGTATCTGAACAACTAATGCAGAGATAACCATGATTTTTTGCATGGATATTGACCATTAAGTGTTTTTATTAGTTTCTGCAGACTGGTGGAGCCACCTGTATTTTTGTATCCGCCAAAACGAAGTTTTGCGGATACTATGTTTTTGACCGAGTTCCTCCGCCGCGGCGGCGTTCGTTTCCAGAGAGCTCCTCGGAGACTAATGGACCGATTTTTCCCAAACTTACACCTATTATTGGGTCACATGTGAACTGGTGCCTAACCAATTTGCATTGACCTCTGACCTTTCCTCTCTATCCAGTGTCCATTTGTGGGTCTGTTTCCACTCATAAACCCTCATATCTCGGGAACCGTTTGACCAATCAGGAAATAAAATTTATACAAATGTAGCCCTTTGATAGCTCTGTAACATACACAAAAAATGGTGGCGCCACCTGTAACAATGTTTGCACAGCGTCTGTCTGTTAGTCTGCCGTGGCCTAAAATTACTCATTTCTCTGTAGTGGTTCGACATAACTGCCTAAAATTTTGCAGGTTTATACATCGTGGACAGCTTTCTTGATTTTATGACAGGTGGCGCCACCTACATTCTAGTTAACGCTGGACACATCCAAGCTCATATCTCAGGAACCATTTGACTGATTGGGCCAAAATTTTGCATGTGTTTAGATCTCACATAGGTCTTAATCATACACAAAACTGGAGGGGTTACCTGCAAAGATTTTTGCACAGTGTTTGTCTGTTTGTCTGCCATGGGCAAAAATCGCTCATATACATGTAGTGGTTTGACTTTTCTGCCTAAAATTTTGCAGGTGTATACAACTTGGACAGCTTTCTGGATTTGTGGTAGGTGGCACAACCTACATACACATTTAGGCTGCAGACATCCATGCTAATATGCAACATACCTCACTCTATTTCCCCTTGCCACTCAATCCATGCCTCACTATCCGATTTAGGCAGATACATGTAGTCACTTGTCGGTTACCCGTATTCTAGTTTTAAAAGTTTACACATTTTTCTCTATTTTTGAGATATATAAATACAGACTAAATCTTGGCCTGTTGGTTAATCTGTTTGATGCTTCAGTTGAATGGGTATATACTACCATTCTGATGATAAAATTTCCTTTTGCGAATCTCTTCCCAGTCAGCTGAGCGTCATGACCCATGGGTCACTTGTTATACAAACCATGGACTCAGTAAATATCCTGTATTTTAAATGTGAGGGACTGTCGTATTGACACATCAATGCACACACACATCTATGTCTCTGTAAGTATTGTCTTGAATCATATTTGTGAATTTAACCTGATGTCTCATAGTTTCTATTGATCTGGGTGTATGATTGTCTGGTATTTTTATACACGTCCTTAAAAGAACCTGGAAATGTCACCAGTAATGACCGGGATCTAATTTCTTGATTAGTGAAATCAAGTGGCGAGCGTAAACCCATCCTATTGTTTTATAGGATATATCCGTTGTAAAGTTATCACATTAAGTCAGGGGTGACAATGCTGCTTCTGCCTTTGTGGCTGTTGGTGCTTTGACTTTCCTGTAAAGTCACCAGTGCGGGTTAAATGGTGGTGGTCTCTCGCGGCTCTCTGCTTGGCTTGGTGGCATCACTTCTATTGGCTCTCAGAACTATGCTTTTGGAGCGCACAGGGCTGGGGTCTTGACCACAGCAACCTGTAGCTGCTTTACAAAGTGAAAAACAACTTAAATAAAAAAAAAGAGAGAGAGAGAGAGGGACAGAGATACAGAGAGAGAGACAAACAGAGAGAGAGATATAGACAGACAGACAGACAGACAGACAGAAACATAAACAGATATAGATCGGACTTGAATAAAATCTCACTGGAATTGAATAATGGGAGTCCACCAACATTTATATTTACAGTTGACTACATGTTATTTTAATATATTTACTAAAATGTTTTATTCTTTAGGACATTTACAGTCAGTGACAAATTATATCTATAATATTAACAGTATGTTACATGTTATTTTTATATATTTACGGTACATGATGTGTTATCTAAGGTATATTTACAGTACATGACGTGTTATTTTGGCATATTTACAGCTGTCCAGTATGTCGTTACCTGCAGACACCTGAAGCCACAGCAGACAACATGTGTCTCGAGTGTAACTCACAGGAGGTAGGCAGTGAGCGTGCTGTCAGGGGAGAGTTTTATATTGAATATTGGCCTTGTGGTCAGTGACTAATGATTGATAAATTGGAGCTTTCTGTTAGAGATGTTATCATATTTAAATTGGAAAATTTAATGGAAGTATAAAATGGTAAATTTTATGGAAGAAATATATTGTGACTTCAAATTTCTTGAATTTTTATACGCCTGTCATAGTAGGCTTTGCTTGATTTCTTGAAACTCATCATAACTACTGACTAATTTATTATCATGCCCCAGTTTGATTATGGGGAAAATCTATGCATATTAAATGAGGTCAGAGATCACTAGGCTACTTTGTGATGTCCCTTTGATAACTTACCAGTAATATGATGGATTTTGATCAAACTTAAAAGAAATTTTAATCAATATAATATCTCAGTCAGTTTATGATTCCAGCAAATTCCATTTATATTTATTGTGGTCAGAGGTCACTAGACTTGGGCGGCTTACCAATACAGTTTCTCCCCTGAATTACATTCTCAGCAAAATTTGCGCATATTTAATGAGGTCATAAGATATAAGATGGGTGTATTATGCACCATTTGCTCTGCTCTTGTAAAGTTTTAAAAGATTCCTTTAGAATTCTTCAATTATTATGATATGATTTCAATTTTCTGAGAGACTTTTAAACTCTAGCTGGTGTTTTTATTTCAGAGCCTTTGGATCTGTCTGATCTGTGGCCATGTTGGTTGTGGTAGATATGTTGGAGGACATGCCTATCAGTAAGTCTCACAGAGAACATTTATATCATGATGGAACATTACATATTGGTTTAGGTATTAGTCTTCATAATGAAAAGTCCCAAGTTCAAATCCCCACCTAACCACTACAGTGCATTCATCAGTACTGCTGCTCTACACTTCTTTATGACAACCTTCAGAGATCAGGCCAGGATTCTGTGATTATAGTCTGTTTCACCACTTGCTGTCAACCTGTTTTTGTAGTTAATTTTATATTTTTCGATAATTTTGTAGAAAACCACATATCAAAGTGACAACCTTATATGGCTATTAAGAATTTTACAATGAATCCCCAGTTTATGTTTCACAACTTTTTAATCTCTTCACAATGATCTGGCAGATATCATGTGTCCCTGCATGAGTAGCTATCTTTGTTTTAGATGGTTATATTTTTTAGAGTGTTTACATGACATCATGCTGTCAGCAGCTGTCAACTGAGGCTGTTTTTGCATGTTTCCAATGACCTTGACCACCATAAGTGGGTCTGATATGTTGTATAATGTAAACTGATTTCTCATACTTTCAAATAATTCTGTTTCATAAACAAGGTGTAAGGTATAGGTATATATTTACCTAATTGAAAATAAGGTTATTAAATCCACAATACTACAATTGTTCCCCTTGAAATGTAACTAATAACAATTTTCATTGCAAAAAAAAAAAAAGTGGACATGAGAGGATGAAACATACTTTAGTTGCTTCATGTGTATCATTCATTATTCAAGAGATAAGCTGAGCAATCTGATAGCTTCCTGAAAAGATAAAGAATATTGTATAGACAGGTCCTCAAAAATACAATATCTGAATCTGGCTGTCAGATATGCATAAAGAATACAGCATATTAAAAGAGCAGTATTTTCCTGTAGGATTTTGTCACCTGACAGAAAATTCTTCTATCCCTGTATATCATGTATTGACTATTCAGAACACTTCTTTTGATGGTTTATGTCTTGTTCATGTCATATTCCTGTCAGCTATCCTTGGGAGGTTATGTGTTCACCCCAGTTTGTCTGTTTGTCCACACAACCCTTCCACTTTTAAGCGAAATTTGTGGAAGGGTATAGAACAGGTCAAGCAAATGTAACACAATTGTCTCTGAAAAAAATATTAATATAGATTTTACATAAAATGAACCCAATTCTTGGAGGAGAAACATTTTTTCTATTTATTTTTCCACAAAAAAACATGAGGTTGTGTGATTTGTTAAAAAAACTATTGGCATATCTATAAGCCCTGTCAACTTGGCAGTGATGTCACACACAGAGAAATCCCCTGTGGATAAAAATTCTAAAGAAGTCTTGGACAGATTAGTTAATTTCGGGGGTCGATCTTGATAGGGATCTGGGTAGGGTCAGGACAATTACCAATATCTGGGATTATTATAATATCTGACACCTGCAATAATCATATCGCTAACTTCCCTATTATCTTGACATCATGAATGCATTTTGTCCACAGTTTATGTACTCAAACATGCCCTTTTGATATTATTACCTACAGATAATGGCATCAACAGAGTATTGCTGTGTTCAGAAAAAAATGTATTTTCAAAGATAACATTTATTTTTATGAATCACATGATATTCTCATTAGGAATAATCATAGTTTTAAAAATATATATTAATTGGTATGTAAAAAATG
Source organism: Sipunculus nudus (assembly GCA_026874595.1). NCBI lineage: Eukaryota > Metazoa > Annelida > Sipuncula > Golfingiida > Sipunculidae > Sipunculus > Sipunculus nudus. The sequence goes on from CM049312.1 coordinate 55,404,942, forward strand.
TGCAGGTTGTTCCAAAAATATGGCAGAAAGTACTGACAATTTTGATATGTAATGAGTTCCCACAGATGATATAACCATATCAAAATATGTCTTGATATAAGTTCTGTCGCATGATCATGATAAAAAACTGATATCTTCCCAACCCTAGATCTGCCGGATGTTGGTGGAGGTATGTGCTCTCAGAATGCTCTCTAGTTCTAAATGTTATCTTATGACTGTGATTTGAAAAATGCAATTCTGTGAATTGTCGTTATGTTGCAGACACTTTACAGAGACTAGTCATACATACTCCATGCAGCTGGGCAGTCAGCGTGTGTGGGACTACGCCGGTGATAACTACGTTCATCGTCTGGTTCAGAATAAGAGTGACGGGAAGCTGGTACAAGTGGACGAAGGAGGTAACCCTGTGGAGGATGAAAAGCTGGACTCTCTAACACTGGAGGTAATAAAAATTTAAAAATCTGTTCAGTCCTGTCAATTTAATTTATAAGTCATAAAAAGGTGAATACTTAAGACTGGGGCTGCAAAACCAGAAAAAAAATTACTAAGTGTACAGTAAATACTAATATCATATCAGAATGATTAAGTACTGGTGAGCCATCTGACCTTTTCAGATAAACATGGGCCAGTTATCAATAATTACATATCTCCAAACAGCCAGGTAGCTTTTTAATGACTAGTTGCCATAACTGGACAAACAATTGATATTTGCAAATTGATGGATAGTCAGTCCCAAATACAGCTCTTTTAAAGGTCCTGGAACTTGATGGTAACAATTTGTTTTACAGTACACGTACCTGCTGACCAGCCAGCTGGAGTCACAGAGGAGGTACTTTGAGGAGAAAATGCAGCTGTTTGAGCAGGATGCCTTGAAGGAGGTGAGGAATGCCTAAGTTTTTTCTCTACACTTTGCCCCTTTAAGGAAAGAGCCTGCAGCCTAGTCAAAAGTAAAGGTAACATAATTCACATCACCACCCAACACTGAGTAGAGTTCCCAATATTCCTAGAACAAGTCTATTTTCTGTCATTGTCTATATGCCTGTCATCTCCTGCTTTAGTATCTTTGAGATTGATAGCTTCTGTGGTCTAGGGGTAAAGCACAGGACTCAAAGCTTGGAGGTACTGAGTTCAAATCTCAGCTGAGGTTGTAGAATTTTTCACAGTCAGAACCCACCCTTGGTGAATACGCTGCTTGCTTAATGGGAAGAACGGGCCCCAAAGCCATGTTTCACTCACAAACAAGTGCGCCTTTCAGGGATTCTTCAGTGGGATGACCCAGCAATAGGGTTGATTATACACTCAACCTGCAGGTGCATGAGTCACTGCCCAAGGTTACACCCGAAGCGCGTGCTAAATGCCCTGTCACATAGTCTGAAACCAGAATGAAAATCTGCTGATGAACATATTCCTAGTTAAGCTAGCATTTAAAAATCATTAAAGGGAAAAAATCTTTGAGGTTTTTCTTTTACCTTGATGAATAAAGAAACAAGATATGCCTGACATTTGTTGAAAACTTACCCAGATAAATTCCACTTATTCTCTGGTATTATATTACAAATAAAGACACTGGTACCAGACACTTATAAATCTACTAACTGCATTTCAAGCCACATAAAATTGACTGTTTGTTAATTTATACTTCAGTACTGCAAGAAGTTGTATTTGTTTTCTATTGCAGAAGGAGGAAGCTGACATCAGATCTAAGAAAGCCCTGGAACAATGTGAGAGGCTGGAACAGAAGCTGGCCATCATGACCAAAGAAAAACAGATCCATGAAAAGAAAGGAGCACAGGTCAGGAAAGGTCATTGCAGATGTGTTAGAGTGTAACTTTGTGGTTCTAATTGTGCAGCTGGAATTGAGATGTTATATGGTGGTGTAAGACTAAATTCACTAAGCCAACCAAAGGTTAGAGCAGTTATGAATGAGATGTCTTCAATCGGGACAAGACTACTGCAATTTACCAACCTCTACACAGGGGCAAGATCTATCAGGGAAAATGATGGGCCCCTGCTGAAGGTCACTGACCCAGGCGTGCTTCACCTGATATTTGGCCAAATTTCTGACCTTTATTCATTGTCAGCATTGTTAACAATGTGACCTGCAATTCCGTGGTTAAAACCCACCCTGGGGGAATAACATGCAGGCTTAATGGGAAGGTTGTGACCCACAGCCATATATGACCTTCTTGTAATGTCAGAATGCAATAATGGTTCATACCACCATTTCTGCTGGGTTGTCCTGTTGCATAATGTTGAAATGACCACTGAGAGTGTCACTGCATTATTATCTACAGTAATTTAGGAAACAGTAGTATCACATAGTATCACCAAGCAAGTCACAGGCAGAAGTTTCTGATTATATTTATGGTACAATGCTGCGTCATTGATACTTCTGAAGATGTGCATGGAAAAATATGATTTATATTTAATGATCAAATTATCTATTGTGGTTATATTTAGAATCGATTGATACACACTTTATATTTGCAGTATTTACTTTGCTTAATAATGACTAATATACAACTCCTAGGCTAAAAGAAACTGGCATTCAGTGTAAAATTGTGCACTGCACATGATTGCCAGTTTAGATAACGCCAAGACATTAACTTAATTAATCCACTGTTTAGAATATAGCATCAAACATGAGGTAATATAACTGCATTTCTGAGTGTTGGTGAACTCAGAATGTTTCTCATGCAAATTTTATTGTTCACTATATATGAGAGATTTAAATTATAATTGTCTTTTTGAGTTTAGTCTGACTGTCACTTTGTTCAGATGGTTACAATGATGTATTGTCATTTTTAAAAGCTAAACACAAAATTGATGAAGATAGCACATGAACTGGAAGAAGAACGAGAAATGAACAAGAGTCTCCAGCAGAACCAGCAACAGTGGCAGAAGAGGGTAACAGTTACAGAACAGGTCCTCATGAAAAAAGACGAGGTAGGCTGTTCGGTAAATATTGTATACTCTTGTTCCAGCAAGCCTGTCCATCTTAATTTTGGTGATTGTTATCTGAAATTTAATACTTTAGCTACAACAGTGGAGTCACACATCATCAATTGAATCCCTGTGTCAAGATAAATAGCAAAGGTGTTGGTGACCACGTTTGCACACTTACCGTTCAACTTCATTTGCATTAATTAGCGCCTGGTAGTACCTGGGGATTCTTATAGACAACCCCCACATTGGTGGGTACTAGTATCTGGTGTCAGTGGATGCTAGCTTTTACAGGGTTCCACCGCATTTTTGGGGGGGGGGGGTGACTAACCTCATTTTTGTGTAAAGAAAATTCATAGAAATATAATTTTGTGCCTCATACTGCTGCCTTCACAAATATTTAAACTGCTGCCTTCACAAATATTTAAAATGCTGCCTTCACAAATATTTAAAATGCTGCCTTCACAGATATTTAAACCTCCCTGTATAGGAATGAGAGGCTTGTAGGGGTTGATCACTCTGTATACATATTTAGGTTAAATAAATAATTTGAGGTTCCCATAAGTGCAATACCATTGATTTCAATTTTTTAAAATTTTTTTCTGCCATTTTTAGTTTGCATTAGCTTTCCAATAGTTTATTTCCATAAGCTGAAATTTGAGCAATATACAAGTCCTAGATTTCCACCTTATATTTATTTTTTATCCCGAGGCCTTACTCTCTTGTGATTGCTCAGTGACTGCATACATCTTGTTTCGTCTTATAATTGTTTTGGATATTATACTGATAGAGACCTTAGTAAGGCACATGAATTACGTGAAATCGCTGCACTTATTTGGAGTATATTATATAAATTTGCAGGTGCCTTAGCTTGGGCCCGTGTGGTCTGATTTGCTGCCACTATTGGTCATTGTTTTCCTCATTTATATTTCAGGAAATCAAAGACTTGCGGGAACAACTGCGTGACGTAATGTTCTACCTAGAAGCACAACAGAAACTGGCCAAAACAACGGAGGTCTCCCAGGAGGAGATACAGGAGGGTACGGTGGTTGTGTCACCATCAGGTGGCGCTGCCGGCAAACGTGGGAGAAAGAAGGGCAGGTGATAAAAAGAGGTCACCGATATGTAGACAGTTACATACATGTACATATTGATATTTTATATTATAAATGCACACAAGAGAAATGATGAATATTGAAAATATAAATATATAACTGTGGCTAAGCCACAATACATCATAATTACCTCAGAGGTGTAGTCCTATTTATAAGTAAACTTATTTATTCTTCTCTTTTGCCTTCACAACACTGTAGTAGTCTTTCCAGTTATTTTAATGTTAATTATGTGGGATATCATGTGAATACAAGTGGCTTTAACATATTTAGTGATATTGTAAAAATATTGTGGAGCAAACAGTAAAATATAACCTTGTTGTGGCTGATCCAGAGTTCAGAGGTTAATGTGAAACACCCCTAATCTACTGCACTTGAAATGTGTGGGTTCCATTTTCTCGTAATTTGAACTGATTTTATTTCACTCCCACATGTTCCCCCTCAGTTGACTTTATTATGATAATAAAGGTCATTTATTGTAGCAACTCTGCTGAGTGAATCTAGGTCATAGTTAATACACTTATGTACGCAGGATGCAAGAGCCGTTGTTGTTACCTCTGAAAGAACCTGAGTGCAGTGGCTACATGAAAAAAAAGGCTAGAATGTCATAATGATTTATCAGTATATTGTAAATGAAGTGGATAAACCCATGTCTACACAGAGGAACATATCCAAAACTATTTGGGGGGGGGGGGGGGGGGGGATTCCTACCCAATTTGCAACTTACTTGGATACCAGATACCTTGCTTCATTGACCAATTTCAAACTTGCGCACCTATTTTATGAATAATGAACAAACAAATTGAACCAACTGTATGAATTGCATATACTTCCTGTGTGTGGCTGCCAAAACACGTGTTGCTACTTTTGGATCAAACGTTTAGCCCTGTCAGGAAAGCCTTGTATGTCTATCCTGATTCTTGCGCATGTCTTCTCGTTTATGGCATCTGTTTATATTCAGTTTGTTGGATATGATTGGCAGTTAGGAATTTTGTTCTGAACACGGTCAGGCTCGTTCACTATTCCTGAAATAGATGTCAGAGCAGCTTGATGAAGCAAGGTGGCTGGTAGCTGTGCAGCCAAAGCCTTGCTGGTAGGAAGTTGATATTACTCTAAGTAAATCAAACCCATTGCAGTTGGAAATCAGGACTTGTGCACTTTGCTGACTATAGCAATACTCATATATGTAGTTACAATCATATTTATAAGCAAGGCCTGTAAATTTTCCAACCAATTGAGATACGGTTTGCATACGTTGTCATGCCACAGGATCTATTGTTATTACTTGCTCTAGTCTCAGTCAACTCATTATACCCTCTGTTGTATGCTCCCTCAGCATAACACAGTTACAAAACAAAGCTCATTATTCCTATCTGTGCAAATTTTGAAATGTTCCACTCATGTTTTTGTCATTGTAACAAGTACTTCGTTTGAGCCTGAGTAAAAGCTATCAAATACTGCATCCTGACTAGTTTTGTCTACAGCCTGTAGATGGAGCTGCCTAGTTGAAGCTTATTACTTCAAATGAGTCAATAACATGCTATTTGAAACCCTTCATCTCATAGATCGGACAAGGCAGTTTTGATTATGATCTATTTTTGCAGATACATAGAGCTTTGTGCTAGGATAAAGCCTTCTATAATTAGTCTGTAACACTATAACAGCCTTAGGCCCCTTTTCCATGCGTGCTGGAAAAAATCGCACTGAATAGAGCTTTTCCATGTGTGCGGAAATGCATATATATATATATATATATATATATATATATATATATATCATTGAGATCAAGGAAAAGAGCAAATCAGTGTGATTTGTCGCCAAGACACGGCAACACACTGACTGCATTAATGTCCTTGACCTCCACAAGAAGATTCACCCGAGCGTTTCAGCATGCATTGAAAAGCTACACTGGAGTGTTTTTTCAGCAAGCAGAAACGTGTGCTGAAAAATTGCGTATCACACAATGTTTCACACTCGCGTGGAAAAGGTATATTTGATTTAGACTAGCACAATTTTGCATGGAAAAGGGCACTTACTATGTCTTATCATGACTGATTTTGTCAAGTTTTATGGCTTAATTATGACTTTTTTCAAGTAAACTTGCAGATGATTATCTATTTATTGTAATAAGTTCTGTATCTGTGATTTTATTAAATACATATTATCAGGTTTTGTATTTCTTGTTTTCATTCTTAGCCAGAAAGAGGAAACAAAAGGAACTAAGATGCAGGCAGCAATAATGTTCACATCAATAACAGCCCCAGATGCAGTGAACAATCATAATTAGTAATGAGAGGTTTGGGACCATAAAGGTCTTCAATTAAGGCCCCATGATTGCCAGTACCACAAAATGACAGCCATGGGGCCATATTCAAAGTCTGATTAGTTTTTCGATTTATCACTAGAAAAAAATCTAATGGGACAAATTTCCAGAAAAATCACAGCATTATCTAAAGATATATTCCAAAAGTTTTTTAAAATATTAGCCCGGCAGTAATATTGGATTTAATAGGAGTCTGAAATTCGAAAGTACAGATCTTCTCATGGGTGTCAATGTTGTGTCAGATTTCTGTTAAAGAAAATCACCAATTGTGCTCTGGTGGCCATACTTGTATTAGGCAGTTCTGTAACACAATAGGGCCCAGAAATTTACATATTATCAGCCCAGAATTAGTTTTTATGAGTAAACAGTTTATAAAGGTATTTTTATTTTAAGGTCACTGCTGTTACAGTGTCACAGTGTCTTTGTGAAATCAACAAGGTGGCTTTATATTGCAACAAATCTGCCTTTGAATGTAATTTTCCAGATGGACTAATCAAATGATGATTTCTGTGTCAGATCTGTTTGATCTGCTGGAAAAAGATCAAGAATTATCCAAAATTTGGTGTGGTTGGCTGCACCGGTTAATGAAGATCATGTTCATCCTATGCTGATTCTCATCTCGGTCATCTTTAATCATCAGATTCTTGTAAGAGCTATCGGTAATCATACTGATCTTCATGCATCAATCAATATTAAATCACACCAGGCCAAGAAAGCATCAAGATACATAAAAAACACCACAACTAAACCTACCATTTACATAATTTATTCATGGTATATTGGTTAATACAAAATCCTCACATACAGGATGTGTAACATGAGCAATCTTGTTATTATACATGTAAGAATATGGTGTCTGTTATCACTGCCTCAAAATTTTATAAATTTACTGGGCTTCAAGATGTCATGAATTTTGGTCTGTAGCATATATATGCTGTCACTATTAAATACAGGGTAGCAAAATAGCATAAAACAGGCCTCTGGTCATGACTTGGCAAAGCTATTTATACAACTGAATCTTATAATTAAGCAGCAGTACAGCTCTAACAAGACAATAGCATAATTCATATATACTTCAAGGGTGTTATAACTGTTATTTCCTAATAATTGTCATCTCATAACTAATAAGTGCATGCAATAATTTAAATAAGTTCAATTAAATCAATACTTTCTACAGTTAAGTCTATAATGATGTTCATTGCACTCAGCAGCTTGCAATTTTCAAATCACCAATTTTGCAACCAGCTGTTTTAAGCCATGAATATAACTGCCACATTCCAATTTAAGCCTGCATTTCTTCAACACCACTGTTAAAACACAGTTTACATTTAATCATAACTTGTACTTTGAGGTGGCTTACACAAGGTATTCCAAATGTATTATTTTCTATATTTACCTGAGCTTTTCCCCTTATACTGGTTGTGGTATATTTTAAAAGGAATTGTGATTGTTCAAAAAACTATATTTACAAAAATTATATTTACATTCAACTTAAAGCACAGCTGGTTATTGCTAAGAAGCGCAAGACCAAATTATGCACAGATTGATCTTACATTAGAGCAACAGAAATGGCAACTAAAATATGACTCAATATCCTGCATTATAATTCCTCCAAAACTTCACAATGATTAAAAAATTCCTTCTGCATGTTTGAGAGATTTCATTGTTGTAATGTCCTTGTTATCATCCAAATTAGTTATTAATGAATAATCCAATTAAATAGTGTACATGTAACCTTTTGCTAGAATATCTCACAGATTATAGAACACTAATGTAGTCATAAGATTTTTTTAAAATTATGTCATAATAAAATCATTATTATTCAAGTATTCACTGAGGTCTGCGAGGTTCACTGGTCTGCAAAGTAAATGTTCATGAAGGAAAATCCTATAAAAAGGTGACAAAGCTTGACAGGATCATGTTAACTAACAAAACAACTGTGTAATACTAGTGGTAACAGTGGTAAAACTATATACTTCACTGTGATTTGCAAGCTTCCAGGTGTACTTGAACTGATTAGTATTATTTGACATGAACTGTATTCCAAAAGTGTATTATCTAATATTCTCTGTGATGAATTGTTGATCTATTGACCATCTATCCTCTTATACAGCCATGAAAACTTGAAAGTTTTCAGAGGATGGTACACGAGACATGCAGATTGTGACAAAATAGTGCAAGGACTGAGGACTCTCAAGGCAGTGATATGTTTGTGTGGTGTAGAAATAACTTGTGGTTTTTAATCTGTCCTGGAGAATCTAGATTGAGTGATGTGCACTTTTTTTTATCCTAATTCTCCTAATTATTTAAACTTAACTTAGATATCAGTCACTTTTTCACTTTTGATGAAAATGACAGAGCTCTACTTGGCCACAAACTTCAACCTGCAAAGTACAGTTTGATGCAAGTCTGAAGTTTAACTGATAATATGAAATGGGAGTTCTTGCAAACTAACTCATTCTCGTTTTCAGAAATAACATGCTGTGCCACAGCTCATCATCTAACAACTTTATGCAAGTTTATACAGAAACAGACATGTTAAAATGAAACCTTAAAATAAAATAATGCAAGGATATTAACCAAGAATATCATTACAAAATATGTTAAAAAGAATATGGAACTGTGGAAGTGTTCAGGAAGGAGTCTAACAGAGAAATTTAGTGTTCTACATTTTAAATAAATACAAAGGTTATTTATAATAATATGAAAGGAAGACACAAGTCAGTTCAGGTTGTTTTATCAAATCATCTGTCAAAATAGGAACAACTGGAGACTGGGCTTATAGCAGTAACAGTAATGCCTGGGAAAACTTGTAATAATAACGGATCCCTGATCATGTAACAAGGTATTTTCAGGTGATGCCCAAGCATGTATGAAAATATCTCTGGACATTTTGCAAGTTACATATCCCTCTCTGCATCATCTCCTATATCATATTAACAACTGATACATATTACAGGTTTATGAGGTGTATGTCACATTGGCATCATTTCCAGGAAACTTCAACTCTCCGCTTTCCCACTTCCCTCCTTATCCCCCTCTGTTTTTGCTGCAGGTTCCTCTGACTTTTTCTCTTCCTCTTTGACTGTCAACTTGTCAAGTTTTTCTGCCACGTCCTCTGTTTCTTGGTCTTTCTTTTCTTCTGTTTTGCCTGGACTTGGTTTATCTGGATAGACAAATATTTCAATTCATTATCTGCATAAATTAGAATTATTTCTTCATTTTTACCTTGGAAATATCCTGAACAGAATCCTTCCAAAATAGTAATGAATCTTTGAAAGGTTTTCCTAACACTTTTGCTTTTTTTTCAAAAAAATAACTAATACCTTGCATAACTTGACATTAACTTTTGAAAGTATTTGCCAAATAGGGCAAGTGACAACAAGCTTTTACTTGCCCTACATGATTTTTTATTTGTCCCACAAAATCAGTAATCATGGCCACAACTACAAAAAAATTTGATCCACATGGTTTTATATATATTTCTCTTTGGCATTTGCATAGATTAAAACATGCATGTAATTAAAGCTAGAGGTATTAAAATATGATTTCACTTCTCCTGAAAAAGAAAGAGACCAACTTAAGATTCAGGCCTTTGTAAAAAGGTTTTTGTTGTACTCGCTTGCCAAGTTGGGCAAATAGGAGAGATGAAATCATATTGTAATAGCTCTATTTTAAATTACCTGCATGTTAATCTGTGCAAGTCTTAAAAAGAAATATGAACAAACAAACATTTGAACATGTTAATTGTTGCAAAAAAATCAAACGGAACAGACTTTTGTGTTTGTGGCAGCAATCACTGATTTTTGTAGGACTGGTTAAAGTTCATGTAGACCTGGCAGGTACATTCAGAAGTCAATGTTTTACTCTGGATATGTGGAGCTTTCCATATACCATGAAACAAATACCAGTTAAACATGCTCTTATATTAACAACAATGACAGCTAAGCAGTGAAAGACGGCTCTTAAGATGTTCAGAAGAGATGACATTCAACAGTAAGGTTCTGTCCGCCCGTCATCCTTTTCATCATAACATTAAACAACCATGCGATTTGAATACAAATCTTTAACTCAAATACGGGTAGTCGACAAGCGACTGTCGACCACGTGTATCCGCCAAAGTCAGAGAAGGACGGGTGAAGGGAGGCATGGATTGAGTGGCTCAGGGAAGTAGACAGGATGCTTTGCATATAAGCATGGATGACGCGAAACCAGAGTGGGACAGGTGAATCGAGGCATGGATTGAGTGGCGAGGGGAAACAGAGAGAGGTGTGTTGCATACAGGCATGGAAGTCTGCAGCAGAAATGTGTATGAAGGTGGCGCCACCTGCCACAAGATCCAGAAAATTATAAAAGTTCTATACAATTGCAAAATTTAGCACAGATAAGTCAAATACTGCCAAGATAGGAGTGATTTTATCCCATGGCAGACAAACATACGGCCCCTGTGCAAAAATGGTTGCAGGTGGCGCCACCACATGATTTCGCATGATAAAGAGCTATGTGAGATCTATACACATGCAAAATTTTGGTCCAATTGGTCAAACAGTTCTCGAGATATTAGCTCGGATGTCTGCAGCCTGAACGCGAAAGTAGGTGGTGCCACCTGTCATAAAATCCAGTAGGCTATCCAAGATGTATATACATGCAAAATTTTAGGCAGATAAGTCAAACCACTGCTGAGATATGAGTGATTTTGTCCCATGGCAGACAAACAGACGTTGTGCAAAAATGGTTGCAGGTTGCACCACCAGTTTTGCTTATGATAAAGAGCTATGCGAGATCTATACACATGCAAAATTTTGGCCCAATCGGTCAGACTGTTCCCGAGATATTAGCTTGGATGTGTGCAGCGTAAACGTGAATGTAGGTGGCACCACCTGTCATAAAATCCAGAAAGCCATCCAGGATGAATATACATGCAACATTTCAGGTGGATAAGTCCACTCACTGCAGAGATAGGAGTGATTTTATCCCAAGGCAGATGAACAGATGGAGGCTGTGCAAGAATGGTTGCAGGTGGCGCCACCATTTTTTATGTATGTTATAAAGTTATCCCAGCGCTACATTTGTGCAAATTATTTTCCTGATTGGTCAAAAGAGTCCGAAGTTATGTGGATTAATGTGTCAAAACACATGCATAGATGGACTCATCGGAGAGAGGAAAGGTTAGAGGTCAACGCAAAATATTTTGGCACAAATTCACATGTGACCCGATAATCATGTAAAGTTTCGGAAAAATCTGTCCAGTGGTCTCAGAATTCTATTCCAGAAACGAATGCAGTGGCGGTAGCAGCGGCAGAACCCGGTCAAAAACATAGTATCTGCAAAACTTTGTTTTGGCAGATACAACTAGCTGTTGTGTCATGAAACTTTGTCAAGAAACCATAAAATAAAGTTGTCAGTGCTGTAGAACCCTAGCGCCATTTGGCCCACTGACATTAGAGCGTGAACGATTAGCATACAGCACTGGCTGTCAGAGTGCTGTAACATCCTTCAACAAGGTATGCACTTTAAGGCTATATCAGGATGCAAATATATTCATCATTTTTGACGACTCATGGTCTACAAGTACACTGTCACTTGACATAAACCAGACCAATCAATAGCATTTTTTTCAATATACTTGTGTTAATTCATCATCTGTAGCATAATATAAAGATTAATGGCCGTTTACCACAATATGAATGCAACATGATGGATTCCACTGTATGGCCTTGTATCAAGTTAGGCCTACCAGCCCAAAGCAAATGTCTACTGTCAAGAGTCATGTACTCACAGCTATGAAGAACCAACCAAATAACATAAAGGTGAGTGACCACTAAGTGAACTCCACTTGGTTAAAAGAGCCAATCAATAAATTTGCAATATTTTCTGTAATGCATTTAACAATAACAGGCTTTCAATGGAAAGACAGACACTTTCACATGGTAAACTTTCCTGCTGACATGTAAACAGAGGCTACAAGGTTTTGACACAAACAACATGATCTTTCAGTGTATAACCAGCAGCTGAAGATGAACAGCTATCTTTAAATATTTAATATAATTTACAGATTAAATTTGTGATAAACAAAGAATACATACCACCACTTGCATCAACTTCTATGGCCTGATTTTTTGCTATATCGAACTGCTCTTTAAACTTTTGGGCAGCTAAAAAAAAAAAAAAAAAAAAAAAAAATAACATTTAATCGCACACATTTATTCTGGTACTGGCATGGCTAGGTAGTGACAGATCTTGCAGCACTTTATAGTATACTTTATGTATAATGTTATTCCTTGTTTTTTTTAATTTAAGAAAGGGTAATTTAAAGGTATTACAATCATCCCTTATTAAAATGTTGTCATTCCCCCCTTCACATAATCAAACTGAAACTTTCAATGCATGTACTCTAAGCAATACATTTTTAAAACAGGTTATTAAAAACAATATTAAAAATTTGAAAAAAAATATCCATGTGAGCACCCATTATATTTTTCAACTTATGACATAGCAATTCAAACACTGTTTTACAAAAAACAGAGACTGAATCTGTTTTCTATTTTTAAAACTGATAATGTCCTTACTCTCTGAATCTCTAAATCGTATCGCTAAACATTCTGGTTTGGCTTCTTCATCAGCAAAATCTGCAGTTGTCTTCCATACCCAGGCTCTGTCACTACCACAATTTGGTTTCAATTCCATATTTGGAAACACTGAAAAACAAATAATTAAGAAAAATTAGGAATAAACTCAAGATGACATTTAGCAACAAGGCCTACAGGCCTAATGTGAACCTGTGCAATGAGATTACACAAGGTATAATGCTTCAATGCTGGACCATTACTTTTCAAGAACATGTGTAACATGTATATGAACAATGCAAGTACTAAACACTAAACGAAAGCTGTGCAAAAATGGTGGCAGGTGGCACCACCAATTTTGTGTTAATGATTAAGAGCTATGTGAGATCTATACACAAGCGAAATTTCAGGGGGATATGTCAAACCAGTCCTGAGATATAACCCTGAATGTCTGCAGCGTAAAATTGAATGTAGGCGGCGCCACCTGTCATAAAACAAGAAAGCTGTCAAGGATGTATAAACCTGCAAAATTTTCAGGTGGACATCAGCACAGATATGAGTGATTTTATCCCAAGGCAGATGAACAGATGGAGGCTGTGCAAAAATGGTTACAGGTGGCGCCACCAGATTTGTGTATGAAAAAGAGCTATGGGAGATCTATTAACATGCAAAATTTTGGCCCAACTGGTCAAACGGTTCCCGAGATATGAGCTTGGATGTCTGCAGCTTAGACATGAATGTAGATTGCGCCACCTGTCATAAAATCAAGAAAGCTGTACATGATGTATACACATGCAAAATTTCAGGTTGATAAGTCAAACCAATGCAGAGATATGAGTGTTTTTATCCCAAGGCAGATGAACAGACGAACGCTAGAATGCAGCTACTGCACTGAGTGAACTCTTGACCTATACCTGGCTGCACTTCTTCCAATCCTGGCACTGTGTCAAAACTATTTATAGAGCTGACATCATCTTGTCTAATGGCCAAAATCAAGGCACTGGCAATCTGCTAATGGTAAACCAAGTGCTGCCATCTGTACACGAAAGTGGTCCCTACTTTGAAATTTATTTTCCCAACACAAAATGCTTTTCAGCTGACTTTTTATAAAAAAAGAAATCAGGAATATATGTAAAATTATTACAGATGCATACTGAATGCAAAATTAAAATACAGATGTATCTCATTGATGGCAAATTCTTGAATTAAGTTGAGTAGGGATACCAATAATTTATAATCCACGTACAGTTGTCTTTATATAGCCAGAGAGAGCTATATATCCATGATTGTAACATTACCTGGTATGATGAATAACTTAAATCATAAATTTAAATTTTTTTAAAAGCTTTTCAAAAACTTTCTTGTCAATATTAACCAAAGATAACCTGAAATCTAAATGTTTAGTGGCATGATGTAATAGATGCTGATGAACTGGTGCCAGGCTAGATGTAACAGCATAACACAGCTAACATATATGGTAAAATGACTCAATTCAATCTCCATAATTCAGCAAAAAATCATTCATGTGGAACCATTAATGACAATTATTATAAGAATTATTGTAGGGATTATTCTTGTAAAATATTTAACAAACTGGCTTCAGTGGCATCAGTCGATCACAGGTTTTCACAGGTTTATAACTCATATAGGAAGATGCAAGAAACTGGCTAAGTTCAGCTTCCCGTAACCCAGCTGAAAAGCACTGAACCAAAACCATTTGAACAAACTTGAATTATCAACATCTGAGGATAATTAATTTGTGAGATTTAAGAATTAGGCCCCGTGGATTTTGAGAAGAAGATCTTTGTAGCCACTGAGCTAAAATGGGCTGTTATGGCATATGTATAAATTCAGCTTCCCATAACTTAGCCAAAAGTCACTGAAAAGAGACCATTTGAACAAACTTCAGAAAGCACTACCCTAGGATCATTTCTGTGCGATATTAAACATTTTGGCCATATGGTTTCAGAGAAGAAGTTTTTTGTAACACTCAGTGTGATACAGGCACTGATGACCCTGTACAAAAAAGGCCGATGCAGGTGGCGCCACCAATACCTCAATTTCAGATATGACCTATGTGACCAACATTGGCATAAAATTTGGTGATGATAGCTCCAGCCATTTCTGAGATTTAAATTTTAATATGCTTTTTTGCACAATTAACAAAGTTCAACCTCCTGTAACTCGGCCAAAAATCTCCAAACTGGAACCATTCAAACAAACTTGAGAAAGATTGTTCCAAGGATCATTTCTGTGAAATATTGGACAATTTGGCTGGACTATTTCGGAGAAGAAGATTTTTAAAGCTTTTTTAGCTTTTTCCCTATAAAATCTAAGAAAATGCAGTAAGAAAAAAAATAAACAAAATCTGATATAGTTTTTTGGATGACTGATTATTTGCAAAAAATTTGGTGATGCTAGCTCCTGCCGTTTTTGAGATAGCTATGGTTAACGTACAGATGACGCACAACGTACGACGCTGCACCATCGCATAAGCTCACAGGTTCGCTAAAAATCAGAGCAGTTATCAGAGACAAATATATAAAATATTTATACTACTGCCAATATCTTAACTGTCACAGTGCCATTCATTTCTACCTAATGACATTTTTGGTTTCAAGTTATTTGCCAGTTATTTTCAACAACTTTATGGGAAAATCATTAAATGCAACTAAGTGTATCATATGAGATTTTCGATCTTGATTTACAGAGTAATTCATCCACTAAATTGGTCCAAAATGAAGCAGAATCTAATTTGTCAAGCAAACAAAGCTTTAATAATAATCAAACAATTTATCTCAAAATACAAGCAACTGTATATTTTTTTGATAGGATGGTCCTTCCAATTCTGTGCTATGGTAGTGAACTATGGGGTTTTGAAACATGTGACAATATAGAAAGTGTACATACCAAGTTCTGTAAATATATTCTCCAGGTTAATATGAATACACCAGTTGCTGCAGTACTAGGACAATGTGGGCGGTTGCCCTTGAAGATTCATTATATAATAAGAGCTATAACTTATTGGACTAAATTGATAAATATGACATATAATAGATTACCAAAGCAATTGTATAATAAATTATATTGCTTAGATGAAGCAGGAAAACAGAACTGGGTAACTAATATAAAGAAAATATTATTTTCGCAAGGATTTGGCTATGTTTGGATTGAACAAGATGTAGGGGATGTTAAATTATTTATCTCAGTATTGAAACAGAGATTAAATGATTCTTTATTGCAGGATTGGACGAGTAGTATATCTAAAAATCGTCGATTAAACACACACTCAACTATTAAATTAACTTTAAGCACTGAAAAATATTTAAAAGTTCTACAGAATGTTAACTATAGGAAAAGTCTTTCAAGACTAAGATGTTCATCACATAATTTAGAAGTAGAAAAAGGAAGGCATAGTAATACTCCATGGGATGAAAGGTTTTGTAAATATTGTTTAAGATATGGGGAAGCTGTTGTGGAAGATGAGCATCATTTTATCATGAAATGCCCATTGTATACAGACTTGAGAATCAGGTATATTGATGATTTAAGTACATTTACATCTCTGATGGCAGATAATAATGCCCATACAATAAAACAATTAGCAACCTTTGTACACTATGCCTTTATTTGGAGAGCTGATGAATTGAAAGCTATCATCTAAGTAATCTATTTATTTCACTTACTTATTCATCTGCAAATTAAGAAATAGATAAACTGTTTTCCATATATGCATTGTACTACTGTTTGTTTTATATGTTCACTTATTTATTATTATTATTATTATAATTGGTATTATTATTGTTATTATTCATGACCTCTAAATGAAGTGAAACATGTGATTACAAAATTTCTGCTTGTGTTTAGATATTGCAAACATGGGTTTTTTATAGTTACATTTTCATACAAGATTGTGTTTTAATGCATGTTTTGTTAGTTCATGTTATGCAGTTACATTTTGTTATTATTGAATTTTTATGATTCTTAACACATGCTCTTTGTGGAACCATGGGCCTGAGGCCTTTTATTTCAGAATAAATTTCTATTCATTCATTCATTCATTCATCCACTGGCAAGTATATTTGTTTGTATTATTTTGATAATAATAAATGATACTCACAATAATGATTAGCACATATTTTCAATGTCTTATCCCTCCTCATGAGTAGCCTACACCTGCCACCTTTGCTATGTCTTAGAATTTTTACATCGCCTGTCCCTCTTTCTTTCCACTCTGGAGGCTCTTCTGTTGTATCGTATCTGTACATCTTGGCTCGGCTACAAATCAAAACAAAAAAATAAACATTTACATTCAGTGCAACAACAGCAAGACATAAACATAACCTAAACTGAGTTCATATCTTATTATGTTATGCCATGAAAGCCAGTCAGTTTGTCAACATAATATATATATATTTTTGTCAAGTCAACAGATAAAAAAAATATAGAAATTACCTGAGCTTTTTACACAATGATATAGTAAAGATTCATTGAAAACATTATTTGAAAATATGATCAATGTAAGAAACATGAATGGAGCCCATGCAAGATTTTTTTTTGTTCAGAAAGATGACATTCAACAGTGTGTTTCTGTCCGCCCGTCATCTGTATCATCAAGACATAGTCATGCAGTGGACAGTTGAGGATAACATGGGGAATTACACCATGCCAATAACCAATTTTCTACCTCTCAATTCATATGCTGGACCTGCTATTAACTTAACATAATAAGAACTTTTGTTTCACATAGGAAATATAAATTTTTCCTTCAAAAGCTCTTAAAAAACAAATTCCAAGTTAATGTACAGTGTTTGTGCTGTTAATAAAGGAGAATTCACTGAAGCTGCCTTTAACATGTTACTCCACAAAGGTTAATAAAGAAGGAGAGAGCACTACCAGTCCCAGGTTCAGGACAGGCCATATGTAACTTGCAATATCTGAAAAAGAAACTATGCACCTAGTTGTGAAACCCCAACTTGCTTGGGTGCTGGCACCAGGGAACTGACTCTCTCTTCCACAGACTCACCACTAAGGGTTAGGTTTTAAGTGCCACTGAGTGTCTGTGTCAGAAACTGAAGCATACCAGTACCTCAAAATGGCAAATATTATGACATATATGTCCTAGTTGTTACACATGGACTGACAAACAGAAAGGGGCGGTTCCAGGATTTGGAAAAAAGGGGGGTCCAACCAAGAAGGACTCATAAAATTCCTTAAACAAGGGACCTATGGGTCACGACGCTCAGCTGTTATATATGATAAAAAAATATTATTTAGAAATGAGGCACATGCTGGTTTTGTGTGGTAATAAATATAAGCTGTATTATGAGTTGTTGTTGTTTAGCTTATGTATGATTTTGATAGTACCTTTGGAGACAGGGAAGAGGATTGATTTCATTTATTTTATTAACAAATGGAGTGCTATTGTCACACAGATTTTGACTTGGCCATATAACTTATAAGCAGAATATATAATATAAGGGTTTAACTATTAATTAAAAAAAATTACAAATATTGTCCCAAATATTATTTTTTTTTAAATAATAAGAGAATCATATGATTTTTTTAAATGAAATATAACTGAAATGATTATTAAAATAATATTAAAGAATATATTCATGAATACATTCATGAATACATTTTGAAAGTATTTGCACTGGTATTCATATACTTTCATTTTTACCTGAATTCCCATTCTTTATGCAAGAAATTTTATAATGGAGTACATAATCATATTCGTATTTAAATACAATTACAAAGTATTCGCACCATGCACTGGTATTTATTCAGTTTTCACCAAACAATGATGTTGAGAATCCAGAATATACAAAATTCACACATTTAAATAATGATCATAAGTACCTGGTTTTATGGCTTTTATTTATATTAAAAAAATAACTGTAATAAATTTATTTTGGACTAATTTCACATCAATGTACACACTAGACACAGTAGGAATCTAGATTAATATTATCAACTGCATCTTTGTCTATCATTAATTTCCATCATATGATCCCTAATTATTAGTAAAGAATGATATGATTTACTTCTTTATCATTAAAATTGAACTGAAAAATACCATAGGTGACTGCAAGGTGTTATTTGGAATACGTGACATTCTATCCATCGATACAAGATTCTTATATCATCAGTAACTGCAAGTTAATTTCCTGTTATTATAAACTAACAAATTCCTTTTCTATTTTTCTTTAATTTTTTATTAAAAACCAATAAAAATTTATTAATTTATTGTTTATTGTTATGTAGTTGGTTAAAACTACTAGATGAGTTGGGTTGGACACCTGGATCAACTGTGGCTGGCCATAAGCTGCCTGGATTCCCCTGTATGCCTCGCCTCAAGCATGCATAATTTGCTGAAAGTTCAACAAGGTCAACATACAGGTGACTCAAGAGGGGCTGGAGAGAGCCAAAGTCTGACAGGGTCTCATAAAAAACATTTATAAAAGCTACAATTTTTGGCCAATTTCTTTCAGCTTTCTAAACTTAAAAGCTGAAATCCTTATGTGTACATGATATGAAAATTATATCAACAGTGCTCACAGGAAACAAACGTGCCATGGTCAAAGTTGGGCAAAATTTAAGTTATTAATTTTACATTTATACTGATAACTTATAAAATTTGAAAAATTCATAACTAATTTTGGGTATTCAATTGAATCTTGATTAAATAATGTTACATCCCTGACAAAAAATCTCTAGCTTCAGCAATCCCCTTGTTAAGGGAGTAAATATATTTCTTGATTTTTTACAAAGTGCATTATGTTTGGGCCCATAACTTAAAACAATTACGCAATACTGACATCATTCTGGCATGTGCATAGAGAATGAAAAATATGTATATTATTTATGATTAAAGTCAGATCAGTGGTTTTGATATTAGGCAGTCTTGAAGTGTAACAATGGGTTTTTAATGGAAAAATGAAGTTTTTCATTAATATCTTGAAGGTATTAAGTCCTAGTGACCAAATTCTTGGCATGGTAGGGGATTTTGGAGACATCTAGCTGTATGCCGAATTAAAGGAACTAAGAGCTGAAGCTGGGGAGCTGAGCTCTTGCAAACTGCATAACACTAGCTTGATGTAAACAATATGTTACATGGTGCTTGAAAACTTGAATAAAATCTACAGTTTTTGATCAACTGGTTTCAAATTTTTGGTGTTAACAGTTGAAAAGGTAACAAAAACATGCTGTGAAAATTAAATCCACAGTACTCACAGGAAAAAAATGTGCCATGGTCAAAGTTGGGCAAAATTTAAGGTACCAATTTTTTATTTTTATTAATATTTTAAAAAATTTAAAAGATTTTCATCTAATTTTGGGTATACAATTTAATTTTGATTAATTAAAGTTATATTACTGGAAAAAAGGTCCATAGCTTTAACATGTTTTGTGTTAAGTGATCAAATATCTTTCCTGATTTTTTACAAAATGCATTATGTTTTGGTCCATAACTTTTTTAAATTATAAAATACAGACATAATTTCTTGAATGTACATAGGAACTATATAGAGGAATATTTATGGTAAATATTAGGAAAAACAGATGAGTGGTTTTGATATTAGGCAGTCCTGAAGTGTGAAAATAGGTTTTTAATAAAAAATTGAGGTTTTTCCTTAATTTCTCAAAGGAACGAAGTCGAAAAGACCCAGTTTTCAGCTTGGTAGGAGATCTTGGGGACATTTAACATTATGCCAAATTTTGGATTCCTAGGTCTTACGGTTTCAAAACGTGCCACATCTACGGACGGACGGACAGACGACAGACAATGGACCACAACTATAGCTCAGATGACTTATAGTCAGCTGAGCTAAAAAAAGGTCCTTGGGTCTGGAAAGGGGGGGGGGGGGGTCCAGGCTGTAAAATTTGATCTGAAACCCTTGAAAAAAGGCTGTGGCGACAGATCCGCTTTTGACAGATGCGTCCATCAATAGTATGCACACTTATCTCCCTATTTTTTTACCTTATTAAACTAACACTCTTTAATTCTAAACACTAGGATTATGTTGCATATGTAGGTCGAAAGTCACGGCAATCGGTAAGGTGGTATCAGTGGAGAAATGGAAAATTACAAAAACTGCCTTACTCTATTAATATATAGATTGTAAATTAGCTACAATGGTACCAGTATTTCACATAATAAGACGTGTCACTGAGTCACTCACAGTTTGATCAGCTCCTCTTCTTCTTCTTCCAATGTTTTAATTTCAACTGGTGGCAGGTTGACGATCGGCTCAAAGTGCACTTCTGGATTGTCCACAACATCTTCCTGAAAATTAGTTCAGACTACTCATTTTTCCTCCTAGGTTGTATTCAAAATACTGGTCGTCAAAATGTCAGTTAAACTAGGATGGTGGCAACAACTGACAGACTGATAAACCACTTCCAATAATCCCCACACCCGTACATTTAAAAGATAAGTGGTATCGCTTTCATATATGGGAATATTGAATATTTTGTCATGGGACAAATGTGATAACAATCAGAAGGTAAAGCATGTTACATTTCATAATTCTGATGTAATATTAACCATTGGTGAGACTGGGATTCAGCATTCAACCAGGTTGAGCTTTCCGGCCTGGCCTGACACCTGAAAGAACTCACTTTCATGCCAGACGCAGAAGTGCCAGGGTGTTTGTAAGGCCTGTTAATGTTTAGTTCTGGACTAATGTTATGTATAACAACTTATCTACATACAACAGGGTTACCTGATTTGTATATTGCAAGGTCATATTGTGAATCAATTCATATTGCAAGTTGCCTGGGGATACACAACCAAATATATATATCAATACATTTTGGATTCAAACCTCTGCTAACATGGATTATTTAAAATAAAAGAATAAAACAAGAGGTCTGGACTGTGCAGATCAGCTGGATGACATTCAACATTGTAATTATGCCCGCCCGTCATCATTTATCATCATGTTGCACATTCTGTCTTTGTTTTTTTTTTAAATGTAAATATCAGTGTAAAGGCTGATATTCCTGATTTACTGTTATTGGTTTTTAGCTCAAGGGTTCCAAATTTGTATAATTTGTTAAGGGAATCATCGCAAAATAAATCATTTGTGAATAAG
This sequence comes from Sipunculus nudus, assembly GCA_026874595.1. NCBI lineage: Eukaryota > Metazoa > Annelida > Sipuncula > Golfingiida > Sipunculidae > Sipunculus > Sipunculus nudus. Next base: position 55,426,984 of record CM049312.1, read on the forward strand.
ACCTCCCCCCCCCCCCTATCTATATGTGTTAGTGAACATTCATTTATACTGTGGCATTATTGTTGTCTCAGGTACCATTACATTTTCTATGGCAATGCCTGTAGTGCTGTAAGCCTGGAAGTGTTGATAATATTAATTATAAAAGATCATTTATATTACCTGCCAAATGGACAAGAATTTCCACCTGATGTTGTGCTTTGGCCTTTGGTAGCTTTCACAAATTATTATTTCTTATAATATAATTCAAATTAACAATAGATACAATATGTAGTTTACTGTGTGGTAACATAACGAAAATGGAACCCTGGCAAAATTGTGAAATGGAAAATCCCAACTTTTTACCTTGCAAATATGAAGCCCGCCACTTGGGAAGAACCACTCACCAATGTGGACAATAAATCTTTCCCACTTTGAATATAGCTATACATATTTACACACTCGTGGCAAAATGTAATAACAAAGCATTCAATGATGATAACGCAATATCAAAATTCAAATGGCATTAATAAAAGACGATCACTTCGACCTGTACACCAATCATTCAGCCTATAGTTTTGAGCATGTGCAGTTGCACACTGACAGTGACGGACACATCTATGGTTTTATCTCAAGCACCGACTGAAGGACCTACAAGAACATTTGCTATTGTTAAGGCATTTATATAAGGCCGTCCTTCCTACGACGGGGGGGTTGGGGGGGGGGGGGGGGGGGGGGGGGTTGTGTCGGAAAGAAGGCCTCTTCCTGCGACCCCCAGTTACACTTCAGTGCACTAATGCAACCATGATACAGGGTCGCTCTAGTGGACTTGCTTCGTGCGATGGGGGTCTAGGATCGTGGCTGATAATGCTCAGTTATTTGGACAGAGGGATTAACCTGATGACAGTCATTAATAAGTTTATTGGGAAAGGCCTTGCAGAAGACCGTTATTAATGAGATCAAATTGATTAGATAGTGATCGGGATTATTTCCTTCTCGTAATAATTGCGCAAATATAATCACCAGAAAATGCTTTATAGCTCCTCATAGCATGTAGGCGATGGCCTAATTTTGATATTCATTTATGAACTTGATGGGGATGATTTTGTTCTAGTATAATTTGCGCATATATGATCATCAGAAAATACTCATTAGTTCATAATAACGTCCATGGAGGAAGGAAAAATGTCTTTATTTTTAGAGTTCATTTTCATATTTTAGCATTGGATTTTTTTTGCCAGTTTTAGGATATAGTGTATCGAGTATGAACAATGGATATTAATATGAAATATGATTCAACAACTTTATTCACACAAATATCATTGGAACAAGACATTAATAAGGTCAAGATATTAAATGATGATTGAGCAAAGATAATAACTAATGACTAAGCACCTAAATTAATGGACCAAGTTAACGCGATATTCTCACGGGAAATTATGCAGGGGTTCCCGCCAGGAGTTTGCATTTCTATGTTACACCGCAAGTCAGCACTCCATTTGTAAAAATTTTATGATTTTAAATGTAGCACTTCATGGGAGAATGAAGAAACTATGATAGTAGATTTTTTAGGAGCAAAATGGTTGCTTAACCTGGGAGAGTAATATAATGATTTTGCAGTGTAACAGAGTTCACAATGATTTCACAATCCGATGTACCCTGGCACTTGTCGCCCTAGCAAGTACTTATCGTCATGAACCTGTCAGAACTGCCCATGTGAACTTCAAACCTTATTATCGCCCACTATCCGCATAGCGCAGGGTTACGTTTAAATGATTGATCTATCATTCCACCTCGATTAATACATTCTTTTAATCTAAAGGAAAACTCATTTGCACTCGTGGAGGTGCTTAAAATTATTAAAGGGAACATTTTAATTCTCAGTGTTCTCATTCAAAGTACGCAGAACTTGTGGAGTTGGAAATGCCGCTTGTTTGATAAATAGCAATCCTAATGGAAATATTAAACATCAGACGGGTATATATTATACACATCATATCACCTGACTGACCATACCTTTTCTTCACTCATGGTTATTGGAGATGAATTCGGATTTCGATACAGTAATTCAGAGTATTTCCCGCTAAATCCGCCTGTCCTCAGAAAACAAACTTCCGGAATGACAAAACACTTTCCGGTTCACGTGGGCGATAATAGGCAATTCATCAACGCTCCCTGTGGCTTTATCACAACTGTACGTGACATTCTTGGCAATAATGAATATATAACGTGCATCTGTGCTTGAAGATGTTGCATTATCACCGGCTCTCGTTTAAATTTGAAATATGGTGTCCGTGATACGTCCGTTATGGTGGATTTTTACAGTGAAACCGTTTTCATCCCCAATTATCGCTCATTTCACACGTTTACCCCCCGGGGGGGGGGGGGGGGGGGGGGGGCACAACTGAAGAACTTACAAAAGTGACCAGGTGACAACACTCTTTGTCCAAGCTTGACTTATATATAGGATGGTCTCCCATGAGTACATAGCCTGTATCCACCGTCTATATCCATTATCCGCAAAACTATTTCGATCCTGTGTACGTTTACTAAAGTGGCAGTGTGTAAAACCGAGACCCCGCGGATCCCAGACCCGTAAAATCAGTTTCTACATTTTCCATTATTTATACCAATAAACACATCCGTTATTTACGTAAGAATAGAGCAAAGTCTCTAAGACCTAAGCTTTAATTACATTATGACCAATCTGATGAATGATCTAAGAATACATAAATATTTAGATGGAGACGGACCCCAACTGCTTCAGCTTGAGAACTGTTCCATTATTAAAAATATGAGCGATGGTTACCAAGGGTCCCCTATAATGATTATAGCAGGCCCCACTAACCACCCCTCATATTTTTATTTCTGTCTGAGAGGGAAAAGAACCCATGTCTCTTACTAAAATGATTATTTGTTGTTTAATAACTGAAACTATAATAGTGCAGGCAAAGCAAGGGAGATTAATTTGACAATTTGTGCCACCAATCATTGCAGACCTGAGACTGCTGATATCAGAGCTCTTCCACATAACTCAAACCTGTTTCCTGTTCCATTCATTTTTTTTTATATTTAAACTGTGAGCCATACAATTTAAAGTTTGAGCCATACGATTTAAAGTTGCAGTAAAAGGAATTGTTGATAACTGGCATTTCAACAGTCGTTAGCGAAGTTACAAGAATAATTATAACCTAAATTTACTTATCATACCCGTACTTTTTTAAACGATGTAGACATATGGAATAAATAGCATTTAATGTAAAAATATATATCAAAAGGAAGAAATAAATGTAGAAATGCAGAAAGAAAAAACCCAATAACTAAATCACATGGGTGTTAAGCGTGAAAGTGATGTTAAAATATGACCAAAACAATAAGCTAAAGGGGTCTGTGGGACTCGTGATCTGGCATCAGGGTCCATCAGTGTTATTGTCAAATGATGTTCCAAAACATGTTTTTATTGTTTGAGCCAAACATAAGATAAAATATGTCTATAGATGCTTTCTGCTTAAATATCTTGCCAAATTACCATGAGAGTTAAGAATCATAGATTTCTCTTGGAGTCCGAGTTTTACACATTGCCTTGTAAAGTTTCAACTGGGCTGTTCATATGCTGATTCCACTAGGAGCGACTTTTTTGCATCACACATGCCAGTCACCAGTCAATCTTGGTTTCAGGTTTTAACATAAGATTTTCACATTCAGGTCATGTTACAACTTAATTTTTTATGAGCATTCTCTAGTTTTAAATGGTATTAATGACATTCTTGCATTGAAGGGCGTGTTCTGATGTCTGACATCAGAGAAGATCTTTTGAACTTTTTATGAAAAAATATATCTCAGGAAGCACTTATCTTCTAGTGCACACATATGCTGTCTGTTTTTTTGTTTATTAATGTTTGTAACATTATGGGGGAGGGTAACCAAAATGTCAACCAGCCTGATAATCCAAATATGTCCAACAAGGAAATGTTTGTGGTAAATCTAAGCGAAATTTTGCAAATAACAAAAAAATGGTTTCGCTTCACTGACTAGCAACAGCATTAGTGTACCATCAGCTGCATCATGTTTTTCTTATTTGTTAACCTGGGCATTTGTACCTTGTTTGCTAACAGCTTGTAGAGAACTAGCTTGTGCATCAGTCACAGAGACATCATTAGAACTTTTTCAGCATTAATCATAAAGTGTATAACAATGCATTGAAGAATCAGTGCATTGAATTGCAAACCCTCAATTAAATTGTAATCGATTATTAATTTCTGAATAGATTCATTTTGATTATAATTTTTGTGCATGTACCATCCCAAAGTATTCTGTGAGCTTTCCGATTTGATTTGATTGAATTGTGTTGACCTTTTAAATCATACACAAATTATTTTTTGAATGTTTGAAATGTATACATTATTACAGCATAAGAAATTAGTACAAGGACAATTATAGAAATTATCAATATTACATTTAACTCAGCTTTTAGTACTAATTTATAAAAATGTACCATAATTATAAAAGAATAAAAGGAAATCTTTAAGTTATTGAGCTACAATCAACATGGACATCAAGTGTTATTAAGAATTTATTTAGTGATTTAGATGTAAATTAGACCAAGTAGGAGAAAAATTAGATTTAACATTAGATGATCAATGTAGACTGTAATTTTTTTTTTTTCAAGAGAAAAATCATTTGAACAAGAAGGATGAATTCAGTCAATGAGACTCTGGAGGAACAGGTAGTCCCATCTGTTGCTAAACCAGAAAAAGGAAAGATTAAGACGGGAGATGGAGATTGTGAACAAAATGAAACAACAGTTGAGACAAAAGAAGAAGAAGAGACAGAAAAATCCAGAGAGAATAAAGGTAAATATAAAGTTTGATTTACTTTTGGAAATGATATATTGATTGAAATAAGTAGGATTAGCTTCATAGATCTTGTTATTATGTTACAAAGACAAATTGTTGAGGGGAAAAATCCTGGGCCGATCCGGGAGTCGAACCCAGGTTGGTGGAGCACAAGTCCGGTGTCCCAACCGCTTCGCTAGAAAAGCAAGCTTCACTAGCCAGACAGTTTGGTCCGCTTTTATGTCATCCCATAACACACCCCCTATTAAGAGCGTTCTTCTATCAGAACTGGACTAATTATCCCAGGAGTCACACTTTGGTGAGCTTATTCCCTGGGCCACAAAGTGTTACCGTCACGTCGGACAAGCCCCCATTTTGTTACGAAGACAAATAAATGAGGGGAAAAATCATGGGCCGATCCAGGATTCGAACACAGGTCGGTGGCGCACAAGTCCGGCGTACCAACTGCTTCGCTAGCAAAGCAAGCTTCACTAGCGAGACAGTTCGATCCGCTTTTATGTCACCCCGTAACACACCCCCTCTTAAGAGCGTTCTGCTATCAGAACAAGACCAATTATCCCAGGAGTCACACTTTGGTGAGCTTATTCCCTGGGCCACAAAGTTAACTGTCATGTTAGACGAGCCCCCATTTTGTTACAAAGACAAATTTTGAGAGGAAAAATCCTGGGCCTATCCGGGAGTCAAACCCAGGTCGGTGGCATTCAAGTCTGGCGTACCAACTGCTTCGCTAGCAAAGCAAGCTTCACTAGCGAGACAGTTCGGTCCGCTTTTATGTCACCCTGTAACAATTAGCACAAAATATTTTCATAGCTTTGCACTGACTTGGAGGCCCTTGCCAAAAACAAAATAAAATCAATCAGTATAACCACTTCATCAGAGCAATTGGTGCTAGACTATATTTGGATTTACTGTTGACAATCGGAAATTGTAATAAAATTAGTAGGATTAATTCAGATATCCTTTTGTTAAAACTAGATATTTTCATAGCTTTATATCGACCTCGTCAGTTTAACCATTGCTACAGAACCAAAATTGGTTTTGGACACATTCTAGAAATATATTGACAGATCTGAAATTTCATTAGTTGCAACAAATTTTTGCTGCAAAGGTCATTTTTATTTTTTTCATTTCTGTTGTCAAGTACCCAATCAATATTAAGTTATAATGACACAGATGGGGCATATCACCTAAGTGCCATGACCCATGGGTCACTTGTTAATATTTCAGAAGAAGAAAAGGATGGTGGAATGGACCAAGAAGTGAACAAGGAACAGTCTGTTCCAGACCCATATGCCTACATCAAGCGGAATGAGTTCACATCAGAAATCTACAAGATTGAAATCTATAACTTACCCAAAAAATTTGGATATGCAGTGAGTGTCTTAATTTGATAATAATATTATTTAATATATCAAAATATGTTTTAACTTTAAAGCAAGAAAAATATTAAGAATATTGATAGTGGTTGCTTCTGTAAATCACCAACTTGAGCTGAAGAAAAAGTAAAATATTTATTATTTATATACTTTACGTTTTAGTTAGGTTTCAGTTGATTATAAAATATGCCCATTTGAAAGGTTAAGTAGAAAAGTTTTCTCAGATGCACACTTTTTCATTTTATCACCTGTTAGTTGAATACTAGTATATGTCTTTAAAGATAATTCATTACATTTGACAAATCCTTTGATGTGTCCCATGGTCAAGATTTTAAACATGCTGTGGAATTTGTAGTTTTGGTGAGCTAAATATTAGCTCAGCTTAAGTTAAGTCATTTGAGTTACTGGGATGGGCCTGTGTCCATATTCTGTCGATCTAGTCAGCTATTAAAATTAGGTAGACAGGCATTGCTGAAAGGGTGTATAAATTTTAGATTTTTAGAAATAATATTTTACCTCTTTTAAAATAAAAAAATGCTATAGAAAAATAAATTGTTTTTTAAATTTTAAGCAAATGAAAAAGAAGCTGCACAATCTACAGCTGAAACCATCCAAGATCAAAGCATTTCCTGAAAAATCATTTGTCTTTGTCAACTTCAGGTAAGAGGAGAATCCTATCATATGTTCAGATAATTCACACGTAATATCAGGATATATGGTGGTATGGTGACATGATATTTTTTACACTTTTTAAACAATTTATTGTAACATTTCACAAGTTTTAATATCTCTTGTTATTAATTAGAGCAAACTCTTCCATTTTACATCCTAGGTTCTTCTGATGATTTTGTCTGATCCTGAATATCACAAAACATAGACATCAATCCTATATATTGACTCTCCGATGAAACAAATTATGTATTTTACTGCTTTTCTGCATCTTTTATGAGAAATAAGATTGGTATTTACATAAAAACCTGTGTCAAAGGGCCATATCAAAAGAACTTTAAGACAAAAAAATGACAGGAGTTGGTTTTACTTTATTGTCCCCTGTTTCCGCGGAATAGGGGACATTGATTTGGGTTGGTCTGTCTGTCTGTCCATCAGGTTTTTCGTTTTTCTGAGTGATAACCTTCCAATATATTATATGATTGTATTCAAATTGGGATCAGCGATTGCTCTCATGGGTTGGGATTTGTTTTGTAGTGTCTCCCTGAAAATTTATTATCACCAGCTCCAAAAAACCTTTGGTTCCCAATTCACAAAAAATTTTGACATGTGGAGACATCTTCAGGGAACATTAAAAACTAAAAAATATTGAGAAGGCAAGCAAAAGTAACAAGAGGCAAAGCGGAGGACAAAAATTTAACGAATTGGCTTGTTACAATTATATTTAATATTTTTTGGTGAAACAAGCAGCATTTTATTAAGAAAACAGGTAGTATATTGCTTTCAACATTTATGCATATAGCATTTATTCAGGTTTAAAATGATAAAAATATTATACAGCGGAACCTCTCCTGATGGGCACCTCTTTCCTGAGAGCATCCCCTTATGACCACTTACTGGCAGTCCCTTGAAAATGAACAGTTTATTATCATATATGATATACTCAATTGCGGGCACCTCTCTGATCTGAATTAGGGGCAGTTATTAAGGAACAGAGCTGTCAAAACACCTCTGTATTGTGGGCAGTGTCAAGCCAGCCCAGAGCAAATGCAGATAACTCAGCAGTTCTTTGATCTTTATCAGCCAACTCAAGAAATCAGGCCAAGTAGATCTCAAATTTTCTCAGGAAGAACACTCTGTCACAGATTATAAAGACTTATGTACATGTACAAACTACTAACAAAATATTACAAAATGATAACACTATTTATATATACCAAGCTTTGCTTAGCATCAGGAGCTATAAATGTTATAATCCATTATTTGTAAAAGCACCTGTGAACTAACTTAACAATGTACACAGTAATCTGAAATTTCAATTTTTAAATTGCTTTTTAAGTATAATTTTATTGGACTTGGAGTCAAATGACTCAGACTTGAAGAAGGTGGACTTGGACTTGAACCTCAAGGACTCAGGCTTGGACTCCAGTGGCATTGGCTAGGACTTGCACTCAGAGTCAGATGATGTGGTTACGACTGCACCACTGATGTTTAATAATGAAAAGCACTGCCAGTTTTTGTGCCTTGCTCTATTTTCTATATAAGATTCTATACCCACCAAAGTCATTCATCTGGTCCACCATCTTAATACCTTCCAGACATACTTGTTATTTACAAATAATATATATATATATATATATGACTTTTATTTTACTGTTAATCATGTTAATCTGTGATGGTTATTCATGTTTTGTTGTTAAGATGTGAGGAAGACAGAGACAAGGCTTTGAAGGTTATTGAAGGTCAGCATTTCAAGGGCAGACCAATGAAGGTCAAGGTGAGTACTTAAGAAAGTTCATCATGGGAATCACTCATCCCCATCCCCCTCCTATCTTCTGTTGTGACCGCATTTATATGATATTCACAAATAAATTTGAAAAAAACAGCATTAGTTGGTTTTGAAGGACACATGATAGACATGTATGCCTTGAACCATACTTTTGTTGGCTTCATATTTGCAAGTTAACATTTCTTGATTATTCAGCCACTTTTTCAATGGTTTGCGTTGGTGAAATTAATGCAATCTCAACATATTAAAAAAAACTAAACTAAGTTATCAAATATTATATGCCTAAAATATGTCAAATAATATGTGCACAAATTCTAAATAATTGGACAGAGACCCAAGGCAACTCTAAACTGTGTTGTTTATTAATGGCATATATTTTGAAACATCTGATAACATTTAAATAGCAATCTTTGAAAATTTATTAGATTTATTATTATTTATATTAAATATTAATTTCTAACTTTTGACTTGCCTTCCATGATGGGGCTTCTTATTCACAAAGGTTTTATTTTTCTGATTTATATAATTTCCTTTCCGTAAATATTGCAAATATGGAACCTGGCAAACAAAAGGCAAGCACAGTAAGTTATAAATAAGAAAATGCATCATGCAGACTTTAAGAGCAGCAGCCCTGTCATCTTAAAAAGTGTCTCTGACAGTTGTGACATTTTTAATAAAAATAAAATTTCTGAACAGTGGCTTCATGGATTTCCCTGAAATTTGATGTGCTCATTCATCCTGGATACTTCTTCATTATACTTCATTAAATTTTTTTTTTTTCAATTTTACATGTTTTTCAGTGAAGTAACTATACAGATAACAAAAAAACAGATATCTTTGACATTGATGTTACAGAAGGCAAACCCTGCAGCAGATCCATTAGCAAAGAAGAGAAAACTAGAGGCAGAAGCAGGTAACTAGCTTGAAACGTGTGTGTATGTGTATATATGTGTGTACACATGCATGCCTTTATTTTGACAGCATAACAGGCCCCATTATAGTAATAATTGGATATCTTCAACCCTTGGATTAATTTTGATCCAAGAAATTAGGTCACTGGAATCCTATCAGATTAAATGAAAACCTGTTTCATCATTAAAGCTGTAGTAAATTTTTATATATAGCAAATTAATTTATGTTTAAACATACAGTCTGATTCATTGACAGCTCACTTCGGCACTGCTGCCATCTTGGAAGTGAAATTTGGTGGTTCCTTCTTGAGTTTTTAGCTCAGCTGACTATAAGTCATCTGAGCTATAGTCATGGTCCATTGTCCGTCGTCCGTCCGTCTGTCTGTCCATCCGTCCGTCCGTCCGTCTGTCTGTCCATCCGTCCGTCCGTCCGTAAGACTGGCACGTTTCGACACCGTTGGACCTACGAATCTGAATTTCGGCATACAGTTAAATATTCCTTTATATAGTTCCTATGTACATGCCAGATATTAAGTCAGTATTATATAATTTAAAAAAGTTATTGGCCCAAACATAATGCACTTTGTAAAAAAATCAGGAAGATATTTTGTCACTTAAGACCCAAAGTGTTAAAGGTAGGGACTTTTTTCCAGTAATACAACTTTAATTAATCAAAATTTATTTATTTAATTGTATTCCAAAAATTAGATCAAAATCTGTTTAATTTTTTTAAATATTGGCAAAAATATAAAATTGGTACCTTAAATTTTGCCCAACTTTGGCCATGGCACGTTTTTTTCCTGTAAGTACTGTGGATTTAATTTTCACACCATGTATACATAAGGATTTAATCTGTTAAAATCTGAAATTTGAAAATAAAAGCTGCAAAATTAGGCTAGTTATTGAATTTTTTTGGAGGCTCTTGTTGTATTCCCTTACATTGTCAAGCAGTCCACTTTGATGACTGTAGGTCATTCAGTGCACATCTCTATGCTCCCCAGGCTGTTGACATAATTTTAGATGTCCCCAAAATCTCCTACCATACCGAAAATTGGGTCATCAGGACTTTGTTCCTTCGAGATATTAAGGAAAAAAACTCCGTTTTCCATAAAAAAAAGCCATTGTTACACTTCAAGGCTGCCTAATATCAAAACCACTGATCTGTTTTTGATCGTATTTAGTATTCACATTCTTTTATACATTTTCTATGAACATACCAAAAATTAGGTCAGTATTGAGTATTATTTTGAAGTTATGGGCCAAAACATAATGCAATTTTTAAAAAAATCAGGAAATATATTTACTCACATGAGAATTGCTGAACCTAGAGACCTTTTTTCAGGAATATAACTTTATTTAATCAAAATTCAATTGTTTACCCAAAATTAGATCTGAATTTTGCAAATTTTTCAAGTTATTAGCATAAATAAAAAACAATACCTTAAATTTTGTCCAACTTTGGCACTGTTGATTTAATTTTCCCAGCATATATGCATAAGGATTTAATCTTTTAAAATCTGAACTTTCAAAAGAAATTGATTGGAATGAATAGCTTTTATTCATGTTTTCACACACCATGTCAAGTGTTGTTTACATCTAGCCCACCTAGTAGTACAGCCTTCACTTGCATTATGTAACCCACCCCAGGCAGCTTACCTTGGCCCAGCTTGGCCACTACTAGCAGGCTTCCCCTCGCCCTGCACTCATCCCCCCCCCCCAGCTGGTGCATAAACTAGATGAATGTTATAATTTTTCTGTATTTTATTTTATTCTTGGACATGCTACATTTTAGATTTTGTATTGTACCACCAAGGTTACAATGATTAAAGTGTACATTTAATTGTGTCCACAAAGTGGTGTATTGCTGTGAAAGTCTGGATGTTCATAAGATAAGTAATTCCTTACTTCAGAAGAGTAAAAACTTCACCAGGTGTGAAATTGACTATTAATTCCAGTAATTAATTAAAACTGGGATAGTAATTAGCACAATGATATTGTTTGTCCCTCATTCAACCAACAATGTGTATACTTTATTTGAAAAGATGTTTTATTTTGTCAAATTTACTTTTATTTTATTTTGGTGAATAAAATTAAGCATGTCCTGAAAACTCCAATATGCAAAACTTTTTAATAGTGATTCAAGGAATATTCTTGTAGATGCCATGTTGTGGCATTATTTTCTTTTAAAATCAGTTAAAACATTTATGATTTAAAAATAATAAAATATATGTGTATGCATAATATGACCCAATGTTTTTTACTCTGTATATATAATGATTGCAACTTTTGCAACAATTCTAATATTTTATATTTTCAGGTTTTTTAATTAAAAATTTATAAACCTGTAAATAAAAAAATGATACAGATAAAAACTTCTTAATGGAAAAAGTGGATCTGCTTAAAAAAATAGGATTATATATAAACTTAAATGCATTATTCTCTTGAAAGTGAAATAAAGGTATTAGTCCATTCTGTCCACTTGCCTGTCCATCTGTAAATTTTAGTATGCAACACAGTATCTCAAAACTTTTACTGTTTTTCTTCATGACAGTCTTGTCAGAGTATTAGTTTGCAATCATATATTTAGAACTTTACTATAACCAAGTAGGAGGGCCCCTTTCCTCTTAGCTTTTCATATTCTTATATAAATGAAAAACATTACAATAGAATATTTCTACATCCACCTTCGTGTTGCCCTCACTTTTCCCTTCTCCAACCCCATCCCAAAGTCAGCCTCAGTAAGCAAGAACAAGATGAATCAGATATATTCATACTTTAATATTTTGTATAACTATTCGTCCATAGGTACCTATGTACATGCCAGAAATTATGTCAATATTGTGTAATATGTAGACATAGTGGGCATCACAATAATGTACCTTGTCAAGACTAAAGAGATATTGTGTCATACAGTCACATATTCATAAATCACTTCATCAGCATAGTTAATCATAACATCATATCTGTCAAATTGAACGCTTGCAGACTACCATACACTTTAGATCCTTCAACAAATAGCCTTATCATCTACTACTGCTTATTACTGCTGTCATTGCATTCATATTTGCTCAAATATATCACAATTTTCAACCCCTCCTAAATAAATAAAAAATAAACCACTTTATTTGACTCTATTAATCCATCAGTCAGGTAATTTCATTTATCATTTACTCACATATTACATTACATTCCTTTATAATAGCCCAACATGTACATGATATTCATAAGCTTTATAGACTCGATATAGTATCACAGTGGAGAAACATTTATAGTCCAATCATGATCAGCTGAGTGCCGTGACCCATGGGTCCCTTGTCTTTCCTTGCAACCTACACGTATAGCATTCTCAGTGAAATTCAGTTCATTTTATATTGCCAGTGTGTGCACTTCTTGATAGTATCATCCCACAACTGATTACAGATTAAACTAAACACAAACTGTATAGAGACAGATGCAATAAGCATCTTATCTAACCGTTTATATGAATCCTGCTGGAGGTAGGCTTATTTTTATGGAAAATATCTAGAATGAATTTTTGTCTTTATTAATAATTTACCATTTTGGTTTTGCTTTGTCTTGTGAAGCTAATTTCCAATAAGCATCTACTTGTGAATTCATGGTATATTTTCTGTCCATAGGGTAGGTATTAGGGTAGAATGGAACAGCCAGTGTTTCTTTTTAAGTAAGGCTAGCTGGGCTGGAGGATGGTGGCAACAGACACAGTGCATGCTATATCAGGATATGGCAGAGATGCACACAGTTAGAGCTAGAGCTTACTCGTTTCGTTTTTCACGAACAAAGTGTATCCTTGCCAGGAAATCAAGCACAAAGGAGTGTTTATAATCAGTGTTTTAGGCCCACAAGCATATTCTGAATGGGGAATTATAAAACAAAAACATTATGTGATGATTTGTTGTATAAATGACCAGTTATTAGGATTCTTAACAATTCTTCAGTTTGGAACAGTTAACTCCCTTTAAAATTGATTAGTTCGAAATAGTTTGCTTGGCAGAGCTAAGAATACTTCACATTTTCTTGAAGACATGAGCTCAATGGTTCCAGCTGGCTCGGTTCAAGTAACTGGCACAGATCTGAAGAAAATACAAATAGTGGATTTGTTGATGCAAATGTCTCCTCAGGTTCACAGATGCTGAAAGAAAAAATTATTTACACAAGTATCTACAGGTGCACAGACAATACAGGGGAAGCCAGACGATTGTTCTGGATTGTAACAAAAATATACATCTGAATTACTGTTCACTGGAACAGATGATATGCCCTGCCATGGTGTGTCAGGGTGATGGGTATGATTTTTGAAGCACTGTCAGAGTTGTTTATATTTCTAAGGTATAATATACATGCATGAGGTATGGGAGGTAACAGACCTTACAGGAAAGAATTTGTCCTATTCATGTAATTTATGGTACAGGTCTAATTTGATGTATATAAACTTTGAGTGTACAGTGTCTATGTGTGTGGGGGAGGGAGGTGGGAGTGTTCAGTTCATGCAGTATTTAACCCAGGTTTATAACTTGTTCCTTTTTGTTTAAACCTCATTCTCTATTTTTTTGGTGGAGGGTGGTTGGATGGAAGGAAAGGGGGGGGGGTATGATATTAACTTAAAATCTGCATTTTATAACAGTCCTGTCAACAACTCTGCAAAAAGGGGTTTGGTCTATTCATGTAATCTGTTATTCAGATCCAATGTTAGAAAGGTATTTTTCCAGGGGTGGTAGGGGGGAGGGGGAGGGATGTTGCATGGCAGGTTGGAGAAGACCAGACCTGTCGAATTCAAGCTATTCTTTAACTGATTTTGACACTAACTTTCAGTAATTCAAAAATGGCCATCCTACACTTTCAGTGAATACATAATTCATTGTGCAATTGAAATAGATATCTAGTTTAATTCATTTTTAGCTCAGCTGACTATAAGTCATCTGAGCTATAGTCGTGGTCCATTGTCCGTCGTCCGTCCGTCTGTCCGTCCGTCCGTCCTTCTGTAGATGTGGCACGTTTTGAAACCGTAAGACCTAGGAATCCAAAATTCAGCATAATGTTAGATGTCCCCAAGATCTCCTACCAAGCCGAAAACTGGGTCTTTGCGACTTCGTTCCTTTGAGAAATTAAGGAAAAACCTCAATTTTTTATTAAAATCCTATTTTCACACTTCAGGACTGCCTAATATCAAAACCACTCATCTGTTTTTCCTCATATTTACCATAAATAATCCTCTATATAGTTCCTATATACATGCCAGAAATTGGGTCTGTATTTTATAATTTAAAAAAGTAATGGGCCCAAACATAATGCATTTTGTAAATAATCAGGAAAAAAATTTGATCACTTAACACAAAACTTGTTAAAGCTAAGCACTTTTTTTCCAGTAATATAACTTTTATTAATCAAAATTAAATTGTATACCCAAAATTTGTTCAAAATCTTTTAAATTTTTTAAAATATTAGCAAAAATAAAAAATTGGTACCTTAAACTTTGCCCAACTTTGACCATGGCACGTTTTTTTCCTGTAACTGCTGTGGATTTAATTTTCAAAGCATGTTTTTGTTAGCATTTCAACTGTTAACATTTAAAATTTGAAACCAGTTGATCAAAAACTGTAGATTTTATTCAAGCACCATGTCACATATTGTTTACATTAACCTAGTGTTATGCAGTTTGCTAGAGCTCAGCTCCCCAGCTTCAGCTCTAAGTTCCTTAAATTAGGCATACAGTAAGATGTCTCCAAAATCCCCAACCATGCTAAAAATTTGGTCACCAGAACTTAATTCCTTCGAGATATTAATGAAAAACTTCATTTTTTCATTAAAAACCCTTTGTTACACTTCAGGACTGCCTAGTATCAAAACCACTGATCTGACTTTGATCATATATAATGTACATATTTTTTTATACATTCAATATGCACATGCCAGAAATGATGTCAGTATTGCGTAATTGTTTTAAGTTATGTGCCCAAACAAAATTGACTTTGTAAAAAATCAGAAATAATATTTACTCAGGTTACATGAAAATTATTGAAGCTAGAGAATTTTTTTCAAGTATATAACTTTTTTTAATTAAGATTCAATTGTATACCCAAAATTAGATCTGTATTTTGTAAATTTTATAAGGTATTAGCATAAACATAAAATCAGTACCTGAAATTTTACCCAACTTTGACCATGGCACATTTTTTTCCTGTGAGTACTGTTGATTTCATTTTCTCAGAATGTAAACATAAGTATTTAATGTGTTTAAATCTGAAATTTGAAACTAAAAGGTTGAAAATTAGGCTAGTTATTGAATTTTATCTTGAGGCTCTATTGTAGTCACTTGCTTTGTTCCAGATGAGATAGGCCACTCCAGGTCACTGGAAGTCAGCTATGCCAGGGTTCCTGATTTGTTTCAGTCACTGGGGGAGATCCCCTGCTGTGACAGGTGTACAATTGTTCTCATATCACACCCCCTCCCCCCCCCCCCCATGAATATATAAATATACATTTGTATGCATGATGTGGTGTTACATGACAAGATTGAGATTTATGATGATGCAATTTAGAATTATGAATCAACGTTAATTAGTTATTATTGCAAATGTGAACAATTTTTTCAATTTGAAAGATAATTGGATTAGAAAAAATTAAGATCTAATATTGAAACATATTCTTGCCCCAGGAGAATGGAACATAAAGTGATCAGCTCTTGTCTGTCCTAGTGTTGGGACGATATGGGTTTTTGATATCATGATAATTCTTCAAATTTTATTGCGATATACCGTGATATCGCGATATTTTTAATTATATATAATGGCATTATTAAGCCTTCAGTAATGATATTTATAACAACCGCCTTTGTCTTGACCTTACACAAGGGGTTAAGTATTAATATCATTTATACCTATTGTGCCAGTACCACAGAATGACTCATTAAGTGATGTAAGTTGCATGAAGGTCCTGCAGGTGTGCAAGCTTGAGGCGCGGGAAGTCCTGCCCCCATCATCAAATCACGCTTGTCAGAACTTTCCATCAGTTTCCTATAGCTACATAAACGCTAGAGAATCCCGGCGAATTTTCGGAGAGCGTGTCATACCAATCATGGCTAAATATACCATCCCAATTTTATATTGCAAAATATGCAACCCGTATGGGATGTTCGATTCAGTTGTGACACTTTTATTTTGACATTTTCGTTCTATGCAATAAAAGCATAAATATGTGAATTTATTGCTCTTTCATTACAATGTTATTTTGTCCTGGAATTATCAGGCTTAGGTCCTCTCTGATTCATCCTGCTACTTCCGGACATTTCCGACTAATCCCGAAGTCTGTAAGCAAACGGTTTCACCCACACACGTGGTTTATGAAAATTAATGTGATTCTCTGAAATAAATTTATTTTGAACCTCAAGGGCATGCTTGTGAACCAAAATCGTGAACAAAATTGATATCGTGGTATCACGTTAATAGGAAAGTTGACGGTATGATAACCGTAGCTGTCAGATATCGTGATAATACTGTATACTGGTAACCGTCCCAACCCTAGTCTGTCCATCATCTCTCAATTATCATTAAATATATATACTAATTATGAAATTTTTCCTTTAAGCACTGTTGAAATAACTTTCATATGCTGTATGTGTATGGATTTAAGCCATTAAAGTCTGAAATTTGAAAGCAACTTATGTATTCAGATGTGTAATATTGCAGATGAAAACTTTAAAATATTAAAATATATTATCAGCTTTGTTTGTCTAACAGTCTGTCTGTCCTTTTCAAAATATTATGTAATTGTGAATGAACTATTTAATCCTGTAAGTATTGTTGAATTAAGTGGAAATCCTATATGTATATACACTATGTTAATACAGAGATGTTGTAACTCCCATCATTCCAGCCTCTTAGACTTGATCTCCATTATTATTTAAGATTTTTACCTTCAAGGTCAACTTCAGCTGAGCACAGTGACCCATATTTATAGCACCATGTCTTGAATGTTTACATCAAGTCATTGGTTAACAGTGTTCCAGGCTGTTACATAACACCTTCACTCCTTGCCTACTGCTTCTGTGAGTGTCTGGGTCAGGCAGTAATTACCAGAGAGCCTTTCTCCTCTCTCTCTTTCCCTTTCTCTCTTTCTAGCTCTCTTTTTCTCTCTCTCTTTCTCTCTCTCTCACCCCTATGCCTCCCTTCCTCCCTCCACCCCATTCTGTTGACAGGTACTATAAACCTAATTTATTAGATATATATGTTGATGCAATTAAGAAATGTGAATCAACTGAAATATTCACATATATATGTTATACTCTAAATGTATAGTTACATTTTCGAACCTGGAAAAAAATGATGTTATAAAAAAAGGAATTTATGTAAAAATTGTTCATAATTTCCTGGCTCAGAAGAATGGGAATTAAAATTATTTGCTTTGTTTCTCTAGCTTTCTTGCCTGTTTTCAATATTTAATAATTATGAATAAACTTTTTTTTCCTGTTAGCTCTGATTAATTAAATTTCATATCCTATACATATATGCAAGGGTATTGTAACTCCCACCATCCACTTCCCCCACCCCACTAAGTCCTTGCTCCTTCGCACTGTCAACAATAGTGCTATTGCTATAGCATAAAATTTAATAATTTGAAGAAAATATATACAGAGAGACAGAGGCGTTGTAACTCCCATCGTAACCCCCCCCCCCCCCCATCAAGTCCTTCCGCCTTTGGAGTGGGGAATTTATAGCAACTGTATACATATCATAAAATAGAAAAAAAAGTTTAATTAAAGTTTAAATTAAAAAAATTGGATCTCATTAGACAAATGTGTAAAATGTTGAACTGTCAACAGCCTGTCAAAAAGGTATCCAATGAAAACGCAAGGTCAGATCTTAAAATATTATTTGCAAAAATTTCTTCAATCATATCAACCAACCATATCCTAGATTACCTCTTTCTCTCAGACTTTATTTACATTTCATAATATTTTAGATTTTAACCTTCCAGGTGTTTAAGTACTGTTGAATGCTCCGTCCCTCTCTCTCTATCTCCTTTTCTCTCTACATCCAACCCTCCTTGCTGCCCACACTGTTTCCTTCTCCGAACCCCATCCCAATGTCAGCCTCAGTAAACGAGAACAAGTTGAATCAGATATATTCATATTTTTATATATTGTATAACTGTTTGTTACCTATGTACGTGCCAGAAATTATGTCAATATTGTGTAATATGTAGACGTGGTGGGCATCAATATAATGTACCTTGTCAAGACCTAAGAGATATCATGTCATACAGTCACAATTCATAAATCCACTCTTCAGCATAGTTAATAATAACATTATATATGTCAAATTGAAATCTTGCGGACTTCCATACACTATAGATCCTTCAACAAATAGCCTTATCATCATTCTACCACTGCTTAGTGTACTGTCATTGCATTCATATTTGCTCAAATATATTGCTATTTTCAACAGCTCCCAAATAAATAAAAAATAAACCACTATATTTACTCCATATTAATCCATCAGTCAGGTAATTTCATACATGATTTACTCACATATGACATTATATTCCTTTATAATAGCCTAATAGGTCCATGATATTCATAAGGTTTGTCGACTAAATATAGTATCACATTGGTGATACATTTATAGTTCAATCATGATCAGCTGAGCGCCGTGACCCATAGATCCCTTGTTCATTGATGAGCTGAAAATGCTGATGTCCCATTTTAGTAATTTGCATATTTGTCAAAAACAATTGCAGATTTTGGTCCCGAACTTGCCATTGCACTTCAACATTGTAAATGAAACATGTCTATAAAAGTTGCAATTTCTGGGTCAGATGGTTTATCCAAGTGCTGAGTCACCTACCTCATATGGTTCCAGACAAGAGAATTAAAAAAATTAACCATAGCAATGTTGGGAAACAGATTAGGTACTGAAATTTTTCTCCATAGAAAAGAAGAAAATTGATATTGAAAATCTGAAAAAAATTGCACTGTGACCTTAAAAAATAGGTCGAGCTCTCTGAAATTGGGTCAAATTACTCAAACCAAGAATGAAATCGATAATAAATGTGACAGAATAATCTAAAAAAGAAGAAGAATTCCAAAAACAAATAAAAATTGACAGAGTATAATATAATATAAAAAAGAAGAAGAATAATACAAAAAAAAAAAAACAAATATCTACACCTATGGATAGGTGGAGATAAATATATTGAATGTCAACTTAAAACTGGTATATGTCTTTGACTACATTCCTGTATCAAATGTTTTTTATTTGTAATGCATTGTCTTTTTTATTATAATTTTAATTATTCCATTACCTCCTCTCTAGGAGAAGGTCCTGAAGCCAAAACCACAAAACCAGAAGCAGATGAACCAGCACTTTCACCAGTAGAGAGGTCAATACTTATTTTGATTTGTAAAGATATTGATAAATAACATTACATTAATTTGAAATGTGCATCAGGTACTTTTAGATGCATTGTAATTGTATCATAATTATACAAACTAATATAAACATGATGTAACTAATTTAACCACATTGCATCATCTACAATATGCTCAAGAATGTCAAAACATAATGCACAAACTCATTTTCAAAAGGATCAAATTAATCTTCAAGTTGCATTTAATTTTTGCATATTTGTGGATATTTTCAAAAGATATAAGGGAATCTGCTATTTTATCATCACCTTGTACCTGACCAATACACGCGTAGTAAATTTAGATACTAGGAATGTGTATGCAAATGCTTAATGGCCATGTGTTTTGGATCTCTGTGTGTACTGTCATAGTTTTTGTTTTCAATTTCATTGAGTAAGGCACACAAAAACATAGATTTTAAAACATTACATATTGTTTGTTTTTTTTCAGACTTAACCAAGCAGTCACACCACTATGGAAAGAAACTTATGAAAGTCAGCTGGAGGTAGAGATAGCAGTTTTTTTTTGTTCATTCCTGTTTAATTTATTGCTCACCTGGTGAGTACCAAAATGCAGAATCATTATGCAAGTACACTTTCATCCTTATTCACATTCAGCAGCATAAAATTGTAGCAAAATTGTAGCAAAATTGTAGCATAAAATTTAATTGCAATTCTAATAATTAATGGTTTCAGAAATTGTTTATTTATGACATTAACATATGATGTTTTGGTATGGCAGACTAAGTTTAAAGACACCAGGGAATACATGAAGAGACTTGGTTATGCCATTGGGGGCCAAAATGAAGAAAGCAGAGGATGGCTGGCTGAACAGAGGTAAGAAAAATACTGTGGTTGCCTTTTTATTTGCGAGGGTTTTAATTTCGCGATATTCACGAATGTGAAACAATCGCAGGTATGAAACCCTCGGGAATAAGATGCCTCATCAACTAAGATGACCTCTGAAAACAACTTTATCAGCAACCTTACCATTGCCTGGTTTCAAAACTGGCCCGTGCATTAGCCGTACTCACAAGCTGTGATACAAGTCATAATTTAATGACTATACCAGTAATAAGTAAGGTTTGATAGGATTTTTTTATTGAGAAAAAATAAATATCGCCCTAAAAGTCGCATGGATAAAAAGACTCTTTGTTGGAGAGGAGTTAAAGCTAAAAATATGGAGTGATCTGGCCGTAACGAATTTAAGAGAGAATATATAATATATCCTTGAAGGGAATATTGATGAAAAGGATATTTTATCTTTATCTGTTAAGTGCAGTCCGTTTTGGGTAGAGATACTATGATGTTGGGCGAGATATAAGTACAAAAATGTAAATAATATTGAAGACATACTTGAGGAACCATTTTGGTTTAATTCAAATATTAAAATTGATGAAAGAGTGGTTTGTAAAAAAAGTTTGATACAGAGAGCAGTAACAAAGCTGAAACATCTCTTGTGTGAGAGCGGGCATAATTTAAGATGGTTGAAATATAATGAATTAAATGTAAAATACGGTTGTAAAATTAATTTTCTAGATTATCAAAGCTTAAAGAATGCCTTACCATTATCATGGAAGAAATGTATTACAGATAATATTGATTATGGTGAGGTAGAATCAGAGACAAGAAACAAACTAGATTTTTGTAACCTGATTAAAAATAAAGATATGACCAAAACTGGTTATAGAAAGGTTTTACAGGATTTCAGTAAAAAACCTGAGGAAAAGGTCAAAAGATAGATGTTAGAGTTAAATGTCACAGAAGATGAGGTTTATAAAGGCTTTAAAAATTTATACAGAACAACAATTGATAGTAAACTGAGATATTTCCAGTACAGGATAATGCATAACTGCTTAGTTTTGAATTCCTTTCTCTTTAAGATCAATTTGGTGAATGATGCCTCTTGTACATTTTGTAAAAAGGAAGAAGAGACTATGAAACATATACTTTGGTTTTGCCCCAAAGTGAGCACAATATGGAACAAAATTAAAAATAATTTGTTGGAGGAAAACCAGCCACAAGTAAATGAATTAAGATTAAAGGAGGTTATTTTGAATGATTACGGTTCACGAAGGGCAAACACTATTATTCTAACTAGTAAAAGATATATATATGTATGTAAGTGTAAAGGTCAGATGCCAGATTTTACAGAACTGTGTAGGTATTTAGAACAGGTATATCATGTTGAAAGAAATATTGCAGGTAAAAACAAAAAAATATATTTACATTTAGAAAAATGGGGAAATTTCTTAATCGATTTACAATCATTAAAGTAACCAGTGCAAGCAGGTAACAACAGCGAAACTGTTTGTTTGGTTAGTCCCTGTAAGTCTTTTGTGTTAGGCATGTATTGTGTAGGAAGCATTTACTGTAATGTAACTTCATTACCTGTTTTGTGCTTTTGTATGTTTTTGTGTATGTGGAATGTTTTTTTGTGAATAAATTCTTGTTAAAAAAAAAATAAATAGAGCCTATTCTGAAGAAAAAACTGATTGTCATAAAAAAAACGTGCTCTTGCTTTGACGGATCCTGTATTATTGACCTTGAGATGGTATTGTCCATTATGTACTTGAGTTTATATTAAGCAAGACTTTATTCAACGCTCTTTTGTTGTATACTTTTGGTTTTAGGTATCAGCAGAACAGGGTCACTTTTTACATTTTTTTGTTGTTACATTCTAATTCAGCAAGGGAGTAGCTTCATTGGCATAAACAACTTTAAAGGCTGAATATCACAATATCTTCTAAAAAAAAGATATATGTATTTACTTTTCTATACGCGTGTATATTTTATTATATTTCAGAACCAAGTACGAAGGTCTTCCTTGTGAATTGCTGCCCATTAAATCATCAGTAAGTTGCATTTCCATCTTGTCATTAGTATAATTGTTCACCATCTAGAAAGCATGCTTTTTTAAGAACACATTCTCTGTGCTTTTGCAACATGCTTCACCTGGACTACAGCTGTAGTCAGACTACAGCTGACTATCACTGCACTGAGGCCAGGGACAGAGTCAGGATGTGGCTTTAAAAGGAGTTTTTGAGTATTTGGACCTTAGTTGGAGCTTAGTTGCAGAGTGTTATTATAAAAAGACCTGAGGCCATGAAAAAATGGATCTATGGTACTTTCATAAAAATTCCTGTGTTCTACATGCCTTCTCCATTTTGATAAATTTATTTCTTTTTATCTCTTTCAGCCTGTGTTAACAGGATACAGAAACAAGTGTGAGTTCACCATTGGAAAAGCTCTAGATGGAAAAGGTAGGTCTTGTAAGAATATGAGCTCTCCTATATTTATATACAGTAAAACCTTGTTAGGATCAAGGTCACCTTGTGTCACAAAGAGACCTACTAAAAACTTAGACATAACTGAGGTTCAAAACGAGGAGGTTTATTTGGTAAAAATATAACTAGAGTTTATCAGAGTTTTGAGTCTGAACTTTCTCACAAACAGGGAATTCTTTACCCTAATTTTTGTAACCGATTTATAAACAGTGAATCTCACAATTACGACCACCTTGGGGACTGAACAAAGTGGTCGTAATATTTTGGTCATATTTGTGAAATTCTAAATTACCTGGATCCTGTTTCCAGGTTTCAATCATTTATGAATGTGTTTACCATGGCCCTTGGCCATGATTTTCAGATTATTTCTGGTGTAAAATTAATGTTGGAACCAGAAAATATAGCTATAATTCTGAATTCAGGGGTGGTCACAATCCTGGGTAATTTATTATATGAAATCATACGAATCATATAAAATATTTGGGACCAAGAAAAGTGTTAGTTGTGAGTTGGTCACAATTGTGGGGTGGTTGCAAGGCAGGGTTCCACTGTATTTCTGATCTTTGAAAAAAAAACATTTCTTTCCATTTTGTGACCTAGAATAATAAAATTAGTCAGCTGACTTTCTTCAGTTTTTATTAAAGTTACATTCTGATTTCAGTTGAGTTCTAAATAACATTTACCAGTACTAGATCCAGGGAAATAATCTTCAGCAGATGAAGATTACAGCCTGATTAACAGATCAGGGGTGATAAATTCTGAATAATACCAGTATTCCTCTATGGGTAGCAGGCAGATAATAACTTGTAGAGGAAGGGTATATTGCCACATATTGTTTGGCCAGAATCTTAAGGTAGCATACTCCCCAGACCCGTAAGGTAGTGACGTCTGTTGGTCAATACGGAACCAATTTATATACGTCTTTGTGGTAATTGGCCAAAGTGAAGGTTAGCAATGTCGAGTGATGTGATGTTGTGGGACTGACCTGCGATGTGATCATGCCACTGGGTATTAAATTATGCATGTGCAAGTGGGATGGCCAAATTGATGTGCATTCTGTAAGTTTGGGCATATGACTTGCGCTGATGGCAAAACTTGCCCACTCTTTTGGCCCATTTAGTGGGATGAACAGACAGACAGTTTTAGTAGTATATAGCGTCATATCAACCCTCTGGCATTACGACCAGATTACTGGAGCCAGAGTGTCCTGACATCTAAGTGTGAGGAACGCATTGTAAGGCCTTATGAAGATGCAAATAATTTCGTCATTTCTGACAACACTTCATGGCCTACAGGTACACTGTCAATCAACATAAACCAGACCAATTGTTAGCATTTTTTGTGTGCTTTCTAATAATACCAAATATGAGCGAGAAATATTATGTTTTAACCCAGCACATTGGTAAAACCCTTGGTGTGTTTGTTCAATTTATGACCGTATGACCACAAGCATGGCTCGCACGGGTTACAGGACGCAGGCAGCTTGCAGGCGATACAGGAAATGACCCGTGTCCATGGAAACGGTGTTTCAGTTTGGATTGTGAACTCACATGTATACTATTGTGTAAATTCATTATTTTTAGCATAATATTGAGATTATGGGTTGTTTACCACAATATAAATGCAACCTGATGCAAGACCACTGCGATACATTCCTAGATATAACTTGTATCACGACTCGAGTAGGTTACCAGCCTAATTATCCAATTGACCTATCCATGAACTCCATGCGACCTCAATCGCATATTTTTTCAATGAATAAACATAAGCATGGGACTAAGGAGCAACCAATCAGGTGACCTTAAACATTGTAAAGCGTCAATCATCTGACAAAAATAAAATTTTGCATAATTTGACAGAGCTCTGTCAAACAGAACACGTGTAGTCTGTAAATACTACCAGTACCCATGTCGTCATGTTTTCCGGTATATTTTATCATACGAAGGAGACAGTATAAAAAGTTTCTAGGCTATAGGTTGCGGGAGCCATTCCTCTGACTACCGAGTGAACAATAATGTCTTACCTGGCACATAATTCGTATGGGACATATAATCCAATATAATTGCAACACAGTTCATATATGACTGCAATATAGTAAACAATGGTCAGGTGATACCAGTTGATGACGTCAGTCAATACGACGTCCTGCACCACCTCCTTGGTGATGTCATTATTATGTTATAATCAGCTCTCGCTACCATTGGCATTGAAGTCCATATGTGTAGGAGCGTTTTGGGGGCTCATTATAATACAGTAGAAAGCCGTTTTTCGAAAGCGTCGGGGGACAAGCTTTTTGTTCGTATAAACGAACATTCAGAAATGCGGACAAGGGTCTAGTGGCAAGTGAGTATGACAGTAAATGATTAACTTTATGCCATTTTACCCGAGGAACATGGTGTTTCTTTTCGATATTCTTAATTGACGACCTGGACGTATACAGGATATTGGATACTGAGCATAACTGATAAAGATTAGTCTAATCTGCTTTAAGGATACCATTTTTTTATCAAATTAACTGGAGGGAAAGGTCAAATGACATCACCAATGATCATGGCATTCCTATCGAACGACGTAATTGAAGACCGGGACATATGAAAGCCGCTCGAGCACAAGCGTGAAATGAATTATACCTCACCAATGCTGATGCGAGTAAACTGCTCAGTTATTTGGCATGACATCCTGTCCCAAGCCTATGACCTATGCTTGCTTGAGTACAAACGAGATGAGGTTGATAACACATAAGTGCTCTTGGATAAACTGCTCAGTCGCTTGCTAGGGGTACAGGGGGCCAAGCTTTGCTGGGCTGGCTG
The DNA here is from genome assembly GCA_026874595.1 of Sipunculus nudus. NCBI lineage: Eukaryota > Metazoa > Annelida > Sipuncula > Golfingiida > Sipunculidae > Sipunculus > Sipunculus nudus. The sequence goes on from CM049312.1 coordinate 55,453,077, forward strand.
TAGTTTTCTCACCTAATTAATTAGGGTCACCACTAGGCTTAACACATGACTTAAGGCCTTGTGAATTGTAATGACAATACTCATTTTAGGATTTTACATACTTGAAATATATTTTGGAAATACGATACGAATAAATTTTTGGTTCCCCATTTTAATTTTACAGAAAAACGAATTTTCGGAAATTCGGCATTCGTAAATACGGGGCTCTACTGTAATAAGTTAAAAGGGTGGAGCATTTTGGCTGTGGTGGATAGGTTAATTGTCTACTGAGTCGGGTTGTCACGGCTAAGTAGTATATAGGTAGAAAGTGTAAACTTTTTATTTACTAAATGATAAATTGTAAGTGAATAATGGATTTTCCTTGTTTTACATTTCCAGATAAGACAGTTGGATTCCGTCTAGGTAGTTATCGTAGCGGGAGTGTGCATGTTGCTGATGTACAGGAGTGTGTTCATATCAACGACCAAATGAAACTAGTCACCAAGGTAACATACTGTCACCAAGGTTACATACTGTGGCTGGCTTTTTGTTCACGAGAGTTAAAAATTTGTAACATTTGTGAATGTGAAATTATCACAAAATAAGATGCCACATCTGCTCAGGTTAACAGTAATTTATTTTGTTGCCTCAGTGGCATCTCACATATATTGTGCCGGTAGCATCAATATTTGCATACATTTTTTGTTATCTATCTTTCAAAGATTCTTGCTTAAAATAATATCAGTTCTTTTATATATCTCCCATTCTTGCTGAAAGAAATTCCACATATACAATGCTTCCTTAGCTCCTCATGTAAATGTTTAGATTTTGCCAGCATATAAGGTAGTTGATACAATAATGGTTATGCACATTGTGTGAGTAACTCTATGGTAAATTGTGAAATTGAAACCCTCACAAAACACTGAAGAAATGAAATTGCAAATAAATAACCTGGTAAAGCCAATTACAGTATAGATATTCTCACTATATATGTATAGCTTAATTCAATACTTTTCATCTTATCTGAAGTCTTCCTGGTATGTTACATGTGCAGTAGGACCATGCTTGAAACAGTATTGATTATTATGTATCCATTGGTTAGTATTTCTTAATAAAAAGTATGCTTCATGCTCTGCAGTTAGTGATTAAGCCTTATCATGCTTCATATGAACAAGGTTTTAACATCTGAAGGGTTAAGGAGGATAATGCTGCTTTACATATTTATTTCTACAATGTAAGAATTTTCAGTTATTCCAGTATTACAAAATACTGATATGTGGTGCAAAATCACTAAATATGGCCCTTTGATTAATACTCATATCCTATTTCTTCCTTTGGGTATGTTTGCATTGGAGAAACTGAGCTGATCATTGATTAATTTGTAACATGTAGCCTGTTTCTCCAGTGTATACAGGAGTTCCTGCAGACATCACCGTTACCTTCATTTGACAACGAGCACAAGACAGGAAACTGGAGACAGGCAACAGTCAGGACAACTCAGTGTGGTGATGTCATGGTTACCATGGAAATACATCCCCAATCACTTACTCAGGTTAGTGTTAAGGCCAGTTGTAAATTTGTTTATCCAAATAAATCATTTTTATCTCACTCAAAATGTCCAAATAAATTATTTCACCTGATTCTCAGAAAAATCCAACATTTAATGAGGTCAAGAGGTTACGAGACCTCTCTGTGGTGTCACTGCAATAACTTACCAGGAATTTGTTGGGTTTTGATGAAACTAACCATAGAAATTAACCAATATTGTACATTGATGAAACTAACCACAGAAATTAACCAATATTGTTTATTGCCTGAGTTTGGTTGTCTGCAAAATCCACACTTATTGTATATTAAGTAAGCTCACCAGACTTTTAGTGTAGCCATGATGCCTCCCCAGAAATGTGATGGATTCTCATGAAACTTAATATCAATATTAACCAATAAACATCAGTTTTAAACATGTTTAAACATGTTGGATCTATATTGTAAATACTTTGGAACCTGTCTGAGAGAATACCTGTCTATTAAGATCACTTGTCTATTATGACCACCTGTCTAATAAGACCACCCTGAGTGGACCAAAAGCCATTTAATTTTGTTATAACTGACCTCTGTAATAAAATGACCTGAGAATTAAGACCACTTTTGGCCAGTCCCATTTGTATTTGTTTCAGTATTACTGCTGCAAATTGTTAATCTAATATAATCATATTTAAAGGTGAACTACAGTAATACAAGGGTAATATCTATTTAATACCTTGAATATCATAAACACTTTGAGGTGTTAATGATGGGTATGTTTGTATCATTTACAAAGGAGGAAGTAGAAGAAGAGAAACAGAAGATGTGTGAATTCTTTACCAAGGATGAGGATGGAAAGAAAGCTGGCATCACTTCTTTATACTGCACCGTTAATTCTGACAGGTAACAGCACTATAGCATTATTTCTTAAATTATGGTTCTGGCTATTCAGCTGCTATGTACTGTATAATATATGTATTTATCATTTACATACTGTGTTATTATGATCATCATTATGATCATAAATGAGACAAAAATAGTCTTTTTGATCTCTTGTGAAATTTCTCTCCAAATATTGTTTTGCAAGCCATAAAAACACCCGATTTGTATTGATAACTTATATCTAATGACATTATCTCTGAGACTTATACTATCTTTGTCCCTTTTCCGGCACTTTATGTGTTCTTTAAAATGATTCTTTTTGTCATATTCACATACTTATGTTCATTACATTGGAATACCTTATTGCAATCATTTATGATTATTTAGTTAAGTACTTTGTCATAATCCTCTGCACTGGCTGAATGTTTAGTTGTAAATCTTAACATTTAAACACACATACTTATAATTCATCACATTGCTGAAATAACTGATCATGTCTATTTCAGAGTTAGTTCACCTGATGGTAACTTCACATATGATTATATCCATGGTGAAAAGGTAAAACTTTTGATCTCATAATTAAGGTTTTATTCAGCTTAATTAGCTGGGAGAGGTTAGGGGTAAAATTAAGGTTGTAAGAGAAAATTTTATTCAGTTTGTACTTTGGTAGGAGAATTCAAAATTTCAGCTGATGGTAGATTGTTTTACATCACTATTACCCCAACAAAAGTTTTAAATCTAGAAGACATGATAATAACATACAATCATATGTAATTCTGATCATGTTGCTATATTCATCTTCCTTCAGTAGACAGTGCCTTCTAAAAAAAAACTAATACAACAAAAAAAATAAGAGTTCTATATTTATTTATCTTTTCCTATGTTCATGTAGTAAACTATCTGTTGATTTGTCAATGCATCATAGACCAAAACAAGATTGATTCATTTGATTTTGATGCTCCAGTGATTAAAGAATATATGAGTATATTTTTAAAATGGGTTCATACATTATTAAGCATTTTATTTTTTCAAATGTTGTTATTTACAATGTATACATTTTGCTGTGTTTTAGTATATACATGAAAACCTGCTCAATCTGAAGTTCAGGATCTCCCCTGATGCTTTTTTCCAAGGTATAACTTAATAGAGTGACAAAAATGTAAAAAACAAAACGTAAATAGGGCCAAAAAGAATAAAGGTATGGTTCTCAGGCACTGCCTACATCAATTTTAAACCCCCGCATAAATAATTTTTATTTTGATTTTCAGTAGAAACTTACTAATTTTGAGCTCCATCCCCTAGGACATTTCTTTCAAGAAGATAAAATAATACAATTTGGTAAAATTTCCATTGTTATGTAGTGCTTTTACTTGTTAGCAAAATAAATCTGTTATTATCATGATTGTCCCTTATCATTTGACATTTGTATAGAAACATACAAAAAAAAAATAAAAAACCGCCTGCCCGCATTGTTTTCTGAAAAAGTGCCTGAGAACCAAACCTTTTTTTTTTTTTTTGGCCTAAATCATGTGATTTATAGCAAAATGGCCATATTTTCATATAAAACTTTGCAGTATTTTAATTTATTTACATTTTAAGCTTATAAGATAATTTCAATACTTTGTTATTCATAAGGCATCCCTATGTAGTTTATTGTACTTACACCCATATGTGTTACATTATGTTGACTTATTATGCCTACCGGTTCCTTTATATGTGGCCATACTGGACTCCTGGAGGGTATTGATACTCAGATAAGACCATACAGACTGAAAGACCATCAGCTTAATGTTTAAGTTTTTTTCATATTTGTAAATAATTAAGAGAGAGAGACAGACAGACAGACAGGGGGACACACAAAGAGACTAAGGAATTAATACATACAAATGGAGAGAGAGAGAGTGAGAGAGAAAGAAAGAGAGAAAGACAGAGAGAGAGAGATTGATTCATTTAAGACTTGTATTTTTGTTTTAGACTCATGGGCTGTCAAGCAGAATAAAGCTAATTGTTACAGACACTGGACTTTGCAACATAAGTTCCTTAGCTCGCACCCTGCAGAGGTGATTTGGCTGCATGAAAATGGCAACAGAGCTTTACCAATCTGTTAGATGTCATTGCATGGGACCAGAGCTCAGGAGAGGATTGAGTAAATGTTTATCATCGAGTGTCATGTGACTGTCTTCATTTTTTTATGAGTAGTTCACGCTCTAGCATGTGGTCCTTCCCTTAACCAAAAACCTTACAAATTTTGAATCAGTTTAGTATAGTACTTGTATATTAGTATATGATTACACACAATTTTCCAGAATATTGTTCTTTCAGGGATACAATTTTTATTTCAGTGAACACCCAAGCAGCAGAGGTTTTATACAGCACAGTCAAGGAGTGGTGTGGACTGACGTCAGAGACGGTGGTTCTAGACATCTGCTGTGGTACAGGCACCATTGGTCTTTCTATGGCTAAGGTTTGCATAACAACTATATTGTTCCACAGCCCCTATCCAACTGTTATTTTTTTATTGCACCTAGAATAGTTAGCTCAAAATCTATGTTCTAACAGGATGAGAAAAGTGCCTTACTAGATGGACGGAAAATGCCTTCATTTCTTCGGAAAATGCCTTTCATTGTTTGGTAAATGCCTTTCATTCTTTGGAAAATGCCTTTCATTTGTTGGAAATCTCAACAAGTAAAGAACAAAATAAAATAGCGCAGTCTATTTTTTGTGATTCCTATAAGCAGTTATTGTTTTTAGTGGGGGATGGAGACAGAAATTACAAGAGTAGCTGTTAAATTACTTTTGTTACCAGTACGTTTTAAATTTGGTCTAAATCAATTTATTTTTGTCTTATAAATATTACTCTAATGTCAGTTTCTGGATAGTTAAACATGATACCAAAGAAAATTGGTTCTGAATGTACATGTGACTTTTTGCATTATATTGTAGGAGGCTAAGAAGATTGTAGGAATAGAATTATGTAAGGCAGCAGTTGAAGATGCAAGGGAAAATGCAAAACTCAACAGTAAGTTTACATTTTCACAAAGTCCATATTTTCCATAAATGTTAATAATATTAATATTGTTTCCAGCAAAATGAAAAGAAGTTCAAAGAAGCAGTTACAGCTGATTGATAATGAGAATAGTTTGTTATTGAAACAGTATATATTTGTATGAAAAAGTATGTACCAACCATTTAAGTTAGTATTTTGAATACTGAATTTGTTTAAATAAATTATAAGTGTGCCCCTAAGGTTGTACAATTTATTATTCAGTTACAGAAAATGCAGAGTTTTGCTCTGGGTTGGCGTGCACAACATGTCATTCCCTGAATGATTGACAGGTTTAATTCAACTCCTCATTCATTTTCAGGCATAGAGAATGTAGAGTTCTGTTGTGGGCGGGCAGAACAGGTCCTTCCAAGAATGATTGGCAGGTTTCACGGCCAGGATGTGGTTGCTGTTGTAGACCCACCAAGAGGAGGCCTGCGTGAGTGTGCAGTCTTGCTTTCTTTTGACGGAGGGGGGTATTCTAGCTGATAAGTGTATAAGGAAACAGAAGAGCTTGGACAGAACTTAAGGTGTAGATATTATCTGAAAGAGTTATGGGTAGATGCCCTAATGAAGGCATTATTTGTTTATTGAGGGTGGTTGGTCGGTGGGTTCTGACATTGTAAGATAAAAATCTGTGTTCCAAGACTGTTTTTATGTCATCTTTTGTTTTGACAGTATGTAATATGTATTGTAATATGTTTTAATTTCATAATTCAAGAACATTTCTAGTAATAGTATGTTTACTTTATTTTAAGTAATATTTATACTATATAACCAGAATATTAAATTCAAAGGAAGCAAATTACAAAACAGAGTTCTGATTCAATTGATCAGATAATTTCTGCTAATCAGTGTTTGAAGAAAAAGATCAGTATACACTGTCATTGTGCATTTCACCTATTTCTGTGCATAGCTTTGTGATGTTTTTAGATGGTGATGTGATACAGGCCTTGAGAAAAGCACAGTATGTGAAGAGATTGGTATATGTCTCCTGTAACCCCAAGGGGGCCATGCATAACCTGACGAGGTGAGTAGCTTGATTTTATATGTGCACAAGGTAATTTCTTAATCTGGTAACTTCTGACCAAAGTGTAGCTACGGGCCTGTAATGCAAGCAATTCTCATTTGTTCTTTCTTGTTAGCGTTACAGACCCTGAGGTGGAGAATTTACCCTCTAAAGCTTGGTCAAATCTGACTAAAGTGGTTCAAACCATGATATTCAGTGTTCAGCATGAAAACATTCAACAACCCTTACATATTATGTACAATACAGTTGTATTGACTCATTTGGGACACAAATTGTAACTAAAAGTTCTGTATGTATGAAAATACTGCAACTAACTCTCAAGAAAAAAACAGATAATTGTTACCTCCATTGTTGGAGCTCTTGCTTACAGTTTGTCAAGGCATGCTGGGAAGGCCTAGGAGGGTCTACTCTTTGGTGACGTCTGGGGGATCATTGAGGGAACCACCATCTATCGGCTGTGTTTGGGCTTATTTGCATAGATTCCCCTTTTAATATGCATAAAAGTCCAGTTTGGGGTTGTGTCAAATCACATCCACAGGTGCTCAGATGCAATTCCTGAGTGGAGGCTTAATGTTCGGGCAAACCAAAGTGTTACAGGATAAGTGTATGTAAAATAATCATGTTTCCAGGACTTTTAGCTCAGCTGACTATAAGTCATCTGAGCTATAGTCGTGGTCCATTGTCCGTAGTCCGTCCGTCTGTCTGTCCGTCCGTCTTGCCGTCCATCCGTCCGTAGATGTGGCACGTTTTGAAACCGTAAGACCTAGGAATCCAAAATTCAGCATATTGTTAGATGTCCCCAAGATCTCCTATCAAGCCGAAAACTGGGTCTTTGCGACTTCGTTCCTTTGAGAAATTAAGGAAAAACCTCAATTTTTTATTAAAATCCTATTTTCACACTTCAGGACTGCCTAATATCAAAACCACTCATCTGTTTTTCCTCATATTTACCATAAATATTCCTTTATATAGTTCCTATGTACATGCCAGAAATTAAGTCTGTAAACGATAAATTCTTTAAGTTATGGGCCCAAACATAATGGACTTTGTAAAAAATCAGGAAAAATAATAACTCACTTAACATGAAAAAATTTTGAAACTAGAGTCTATTTTCTCAAGTATATAACTATGTTTAATTAAGATTCAATTGTTTACCCAAAATTAGATCTGAATTTTGTAAATTTTTTAAGTTATTAGCATAAAAAAAAAAATCAGTACCTTAAATTTTGCCCAACTTTGACCATGGCACGTTTTTTTCCTGTAAGCACCATTGATTTAATTTTCACAACATGATGCAGGGTCCCACTCCAGGTCACTGGAAGTCAGCTATGCCAGGGTTTCTGATTTGTTACAGTCACTGGGGGAGATCCCCTGCTGTGACAGGTGTACAGTTATTCTCATATCACCACCCCAATCCCCCCCCCCTTGCAAACCCAACCCACCAAGTGTTATGCACTAATTGTTATTGTTTTCACTGTATCTCCTTAATTGTAATGCTGTTTCCACTCCGATATGCAAAAACTTTCCTTGAAAAAATAATTCAAGGTGTAATCCAGAAGATGCAATGTTGTGTAATGTAGCATTTTTAAAGAAATCAATTTTCTTTTAAATGATTTTAACAAATATATATGAACCCATCAGTATGCTTAAATTATTATAAAATATGAAGCACATTATGGATAAATAAAGACACAATTAAAAATTGTGAAATCTAAATCAAGTATTATTTTTAGATATTTATTGTTTTGCAGATTTAAAAGATATGTTTTTGTGGTAAAAAATAAATAAACATTTGTATGCATGATGTGGTGTTATCTGACAAGATTGAGATTTATGATGATGCAATTGAGAATTATGAATCAACTTTTATATTCAGATATATATGTTAAATTGGAAATGTATAGAAATATAAACTTAAATTAGAAAATAATTGATGTGATAAAAAAATCAGGATTTAATACAAACATTTGTTCATTATTTTCCTGCCTCAGCAGAATTTGAGATCAGGCTTTTTTTGCCCTGTTTTATGTTGTTAATTAGCTATATTTCAACTGTATACATTTCATAAAAAAAATACATATATATTTAATAATATATATTATACCAAAAAAATAGATGCAATTGAACAAATGTGTAAACTACTGAAATGTCAATAGTTAATCGAAAAACCAACTAATGATCATGGTAATAGTACAGATCATTTGTTCACAAACTGCTCACATGCTTTAGTTTCAACATTAGGAAACACATGGTCAGGTCACAAAATATTTTTTGCAACAGTTTCTTGCTCATCAATACAAACCAATCATATAAACCAACCATGGCCTTTATTACCTCTTCCTCTTACACTTTATCTCCATTAGATATTATTTAGATTTTTACCTTCAAGGTTTACGTCAGCTGAGCACAGTGACCCATAGGTCCCTAGTTTTTCTAACCGGCTTCTGTGGTCTCAGGGAAGCTGGGTGGGAAGGCTGTGTAACACATCCCCGTTTCATTCAAAAAGAGTGCACCTTTTGGGGGGTTCCTCAATGGTATGACCAAGCAAATGGGACAGCTGCATGCTCTGGGTCAGCAGGTGTTGTAGTCACTGGGCCTGCTTAACAGAATAGTTTCAAATGAGAGGAATGTGCTAGGAATGTCACATAGTCCGAAACTAGAATGAATGCTGTTACCTCTTATAAAAAAAAGTCATCTAAAATAAAATGATTTTTTCAGGCAGGGTTTTACTTTACAAGTAAGGCCAACTCAAAACACACTTTAATTATTTGCTGGATAAGGTAAATTATTTAAGATTTATTTTAATAATTTCATTCATTTGCTTATAAATCTTTGTTTACTTCAAAAGTTTTTAAATTTTTAAATTTGTTGGATTGACACTTTGCTGAATACAGAAAAGAATACTTTAATTTTTCTAATGGCTAACAGATTTATTTAATGAAAGAGGGAAAAGTAATATTATTTAGCATAGTTAAAGATTGTTTCTGTTTATATAAACATTTATTTACAAACTGTTTTTTTGTTTACTTCACAGCTTAGCTCGCAGTGAATCCCGGAAGATGAAGGGAAAGCCATTCCGTGTGATGAGGGCAGTTCCGGTTGACCTATTTCCTCACACAAGTCACTGTGAACTGGTGCTGTTACTACAGAGAGACTGAGATACATTTGATGTGTGTTAGCTTAAAACATATCCTGAAACAGTTTCTTAATAGAAAAGGAGGAATTTAAATCTTAAGCTGTTGTGAATCAGAATTAGTGAAGCATCACCACTTGAGGGGTGACAGCCTGTAAGGTAATGCCAATTGTGACAGTACCTGTACATACATTCAGCATGTGAATCCTTACAAAGCTCTGATTGTCTAATTTTAGTTTCACTAACCTGCCAACAAAGACTCAGGCATTTTGGAACATCTTATATCATTCTAATGGAATGAGGGTATTCCTGGGGAGTCCGCTAGGCACAATACTTGCCACAGATACTGGCAGACAGGTTTCCTTAAACCCACCTGCTCCAGGCAGCCATATTTGCAAAATTGTATGTGATTTCTGGCGGACTCTATAGACATATAAAAGAATTGTAGTTAATTCCTGCTGAGAAAAATTCATATGTAACACCTCTGCGGTAGATGTATGTGGTTGTTAATTACAAGCTGTTAGAAAAGACCCAACACGTGCCCATGTGGACAAACAGGAGAGCTATGTAATCTGAGGTGGCTGACTGCACAGTACCTGTTACAAGTGAGAGTATGGGAAGCAACACCATATTTTGTCATTTGCAAAACTCTAGTTTATCTTATTAACTGCTTGATGTCCTTTTAGAAATATTTGGATTACAATTATACCATTTTTAGCAGCAGCCCCCCACATGTTATAAAGACATAGATATAAACAAAACAGACAGCCTGGGATCAGCATTTTTTTGGTTATTTTTATGAAAGGTTCAAGACATCAGTTTATTGCATATTCATCAGATGTTAGAATGGACCCCTTTAAATTTCTAGTGTCTGCCATGTGGTATACAGTATAACCTCGTTTTTCCACCGACATCTTGACCACAAGAATAATGGTGAGGATGGTCAATCATTTTGGGTATCAATTTTTATTGAAGACACTTTGCTGATGTATATTAAGAACATACAGACATGTAGTAATCCATGCTTGATGGCTGATTATTTTGACTTGGAAGTGGTGGTTGACAAAGGGGAAATGATAAATAATCTTGGACAATATAAAACATGATATTTTGAAAAAATACCCTGATAACATGAGACCATGGGGATATGTGGCAAATTAATGAAGGTATACCATATTTGATACATTGGACTAAAAGAATAATGTTGCTAGCGCTGGGAACTTCTTAATTTCAAGAAGTTGTATTTTAGCTCATTAATATATAGATATAAATGTGGTTTACAGGAATAAAGTCATGATATCACAGTGTTGTTTTTATTATCTGTACATGCATGATCTCAATGGATATCACTTTAAATACTTAATAATTATTAGATCATCCCTCACTTCAAGCCCTTGAGACTTAGATCTAACTAAAGGTCTTGGATTATTTACCTCATATGTGACAATACTGGTCTATGTGACACCATATTCTCCCATTCATTCAGAAATATAAACCTACCATGTGTATATAATATTCATTCTGGATATGTTAGACCTTTGCATCATTAATATAAATTCCTTGTGTAAGGCATGATTTCATAATCAGTAATGTTAAACTACATAGGAAATGAAATATTAATAGGGTTAACAGAACGCTAGGGGAGTCGTTTTTATTGTTTTTTAGCTCTGCTGACTGAAAGTCAACTGAGGTATAGATATGGCGCATTGTCTGGCTGGCCATCTGGCCGTCCATTAGCAGGGCACAAATCGTAACAGCTGGACCTAGAAACTTCCAAGTGTACATCTGTAGAGTTCAATAAAAAATCTCCTTGGAAACCTGAAAATGGGTCAGTGTGACGTATATCCTCCGAACTATAGGGTTGTAAGAACCCCCAAGAATAATTAAATATTTGATACAAAACCTCCAGTAACTTGATAATTAATGCATGGATTGCCATGAATCTTGCCTTGTGGTTTAATCTGTGTCCTGAAACCTTGTGTTGTTTATTAGATACCCACTTGAATAAGCGGATGCCCCATATTAATCACCTCATCCGTTCATCTTTCTGCAAAATTTGTTTCCTGATAATAACTACAGTTTTGATTGACATACTGATTTCAAACTTGACTTCTATATGGCCCACCTCCAACACAAACTAAAAAGATTGTGGATGCATTTTAAGTCAAACTATTCAACCCAAACCTTCCACGTGGCGCACCTGCAAATAGGGGAAGGTTCTTATTGATTTTGGGGTCACTAGGCATCCATTTACAAATTATTATACAAAATTGAAAACTCCAGTTTGGGTAGACAGGTTGGTTGCACTGATTATGCGACCCATATTTTGAAAATAAAACTCATAAACTTATCCTTATAGACAAATTCATCTGAGCGTCTAGACCCATGGGTCCCAAGTTTAAAAGTTTTGATGCAGATGGATTGGGTCTAGCCAGGAGGGAGGCTAAGTTTTTAATTTGGGGAGATGGAAGAGTTATAAGTAGACAAGAGTGACAATTCTATGGTATATGAATGAACCCTTTTTGTGAATTTCTTGAATGTAAAAATTATTACATGAAAGGTTTCACATCTCACCACATTTGCTCCATGGAATAACAGAACTCAAACAAAAGAGGGTGATTCACCAAGAAGACTGACCTTTCAGGAAAGTTTATTGAACATGAAGGACAGAATAGAAACATGCACACAGTCAAACATACAAATGTATATACAGGTCATTTACAAGTATCATACAGTTTGGTAACAGCGTCAGCATGATGTATACAAAATCTTTGTGTGTTTTTTCCAACTGACATTTTCACTTAAATAAACAAATATATATATATATAATTATATACTTGGCACTGTCTTTTCTTCTTAAATAGGATATAATGTGAACCTGGATTTTTTTATTTATTAACTGATGTTTTACATTACTGATGGGCAGAGTTCTTATTAACTTGTGCTTTGCTGGTGGTTCACCTAAACAATATTAATTAGGACCAAAAAAATAAAAGGTATGGTTCTCAGGCATCGCCCATGTCAATTTCAACCTCCTGCATAAAAAATATTTATTTTGATTTTCATCTTTCAAGAAGATGAAATGTTACAATTTTGAGAATTTTCCTTTGTTATGTAGTGTTGTAACCTGTTAAGAAAGAAAAATTATGATATTATCATGCTTTTTCCCTGATTATATGACATTTTTATCAAGACATACAAAAAACCTGCCTGCCTGAGAACCATACCTTTTTTTTTGGTTTTAAGATTATTTATAAGCCTCATGTGGTGTCAGCTTCACTCTACTGATGCGTGTGTTTATCCTTTGAATCACAGCTGTTTTATAAGCTGCCATGGTGATGTTTTCATTAAACCAGAGCAGATGATATTCTTGTATGAAATTATCATGTACACGATAAACCACCATATACCATAGCCCTTAAATTTCAAATTAAATTTCACAAATGGTATAATAATTCCAGGTATGACTAATATTTGTTTTTATAATAGCCTTGTCATTGCATTTAGATATTTACATTTTCATCATAAACTTTTTATTTTCACTGCATTAAAGTGTGGCAATAACTTACATGAAATATTATTTATCATGATGAATATAAAATATAAAATTCCGGAACATATTTAAGCTCTCCCAGGAGCTTTCAGTAATTTTACATTGATATCTCTTTCTAAATTTTTTTTGTTCAAGCTCTGATCTCATGGGATCTCATTTTCACAAGCATCTCATAAAAAAAAACTGATATCCAAAAAATGAAAGATTACCTCCATGCAAAACTTATTAATGTATTACTTTAGCTTTTAATTATCTTTTTAAATAGCTGGCACCTTCATGAACATCTCTCCATTATGAACACCTCTTTATAATGAACATTTAGGCAGTCCCATGAAGACTCGAGAGGCCCATAACCTCTCTAATACAGACACCTAATTGTGTCTAAATCCTAGGTGCCTCAAGTGTCTGATTTATAGGATGTGGCACTGTATATAAAGGATATTTTGTGCAGAATATGAAAAAGTATTACAAAAAGCTTTGATCTCATGGGATCTCATTTTCACAAGCATCTCATAAAAAAAACTGATATCCAAAATATGAAAGATTACCTCCATGCTAAACTTATTAATGTATTACTTTAGCTTTTAATTATCTTTTTAAATAATTCAATGTAATGTGTGTGTTTTGTTTCTTCAGCTTTTACTTTGTTTTGTCTCCATCATGTAGTTTAAACCATCTAATGTACTTTCAATGCTGTAAATTTATTTCTTTTATAAGATTGTTAATATTAATTTCTCTTGATAAACACCTGCTTATCTGGAGAAATATACATTTCTCTGTTACAACATACATTTGTAAATGTATGCAAAATGTATCTATATTTATGTCATTGTGATTTAACATTTCATATTATTATTATTATTATTATTATTATTATTATTATTATTATTACTGTCTAATTTGCTAAGGTTATATCATCAGAAGTTCAAAAGTAATAAACTTCATGTACTTCTCAAGTATGGAAGTTTATTTGCTAGTCCCTTTGAGATTTTTCTGTATATCGTTGTCTCATGCAAAAATCACATTTTCAAGTCTTGACTCTATGATAAAGTTCAGATCTAGGTTATAAATATGCATGACATATATAATAAGTGCATTGACTTGCCAATCAGCTGGCACCTTCATGATCATCTCTCCATTATGAACACCTCTTTATAATGAACATTTAGGCAGTCCCGTGAAAACTCGAGAGGCCCATAACCTCTCTAATATAGACACCTAATTGTGTCTAAATCCTAGGTGCCTCAAGTGTCTGATTTATAGGATGTGGCACTGTATATAAAGGATATTTTGTGCAGAATATGAAAAAGTATTACAAAACATGTCCACAGACATTTAATGAGCAGGTGTGCTTTATTGTGTTAACTTTCCAATTTCTTTATGCATGGCAGAGATGTACACCCAGGTCATAAAATTGCTCTTTCTCAATAGGTCTGCATATTTTTTTGTCACATGGAACATTACCCAAATATCAAAATACACTTTTATAACATTAACAAGGTAATACTGCTGGCTAAACAATAATACATGGCTCAACACTGACAAGCCTTGGTTTTACCTACTTTATGGTAATTACCATACAGTATATATACATGAATCTATACAAGCGTTGAGTTGGTAACTACCATACAGTATATGTACAGGCCTTGGTTTACCACCTTTATGGTAATTACCATATATATATATATAGATATACACATGGACTCAGAATTAAGTAGTTTCCTCAGCTGCTGTGGGACAGGAGTTGCATAGCTGTGTGTCAGGTTTATTAAAGCCAAAGTTCAAATTAGTTTGTTAAAAGATAAAAACACATGACTAAGAAGAAAATGCATTTGTGGCTTTTAACACTAAAAAGATGACAAAATTTAAAGCATCACTTGGCATTTTGTTGCTTGCAAGCTCCAGTTATCCATTTGTTTTCAACTTTTCTTTTATATGCCTGTAAATCTCCCCTATCATGATCTTAATATGTAGCACAAGACTGGAGTATCTGATGGCTAAATTAGAACATTGCCAAAAAAGCTATAACAGTGTACTGTATAGTCTAGTGTATTTGAAATCTAACTATCCATTACAATGTCTGGGTATAAAAAAATAACTTTCTAGAGTAATAAATTTCTGGAGTAATTTTTTATGTTGTTTTCTTCACATTATCACGGAGGCACTTTTGAAACTGAATTGGAAAGTGAGTAGTTAAGTAATTTCAGCCAATGAACCTTTCACCAAATTACCCATTTTCTTACCCTGGAAAATAAATATTATAATTATATAGGAATTAAATATGACTTAAACATGTTAAGCTGGATATGCTTCACACCGTATATTAATGTAGAGATTCTGACGCTAGGAGATTAAAAGCATTATGGGCAAGAACGGCAAGATATATAGTGTCTCCTGCATCCTGTAATTACATCATCATTGTCGAGGATATTTATAGATATGTTATTCAAATTGTTTCCAGCCTTTTATTTTGAGGTAATAACCATCTGTAATAATGGTTTATAGTACAATTACTGATCACATGACCTTATCCACATGGGTAGGTCAAGGACATTACTCACAGGTCAAGGTCATTTCATAGCTTATGTACAAAAGTACCAGTATGCTGAATAAAATGAATTTATATTTGGTACAGAACCTTATCATTATTAAAAATAAATAGGATATAATGTATCATAGATGGATCTTCTGAAACTTTCAGTTTTTGTGACCAAATTGAGCATCACAGACGCCTCAGGAAACTGAAAGTGATTGATATTCACTTTCATTTTCATGCTTTCACTGTTATTACAAACTGCAGTGTCATCACTTGCAGCTTATGTGGTGAGCAAATTTCTACAACCGGGATTTTATTTTGTATCAAATTTTTACCAAAATATTACATGGCACTACTTAGTGGTAAGACATAAAACTAAGTTCCATCTGGTATATAGCTATTTCAGAGCATTTCTTCATCAGAAGTTATAATATTATGCTTCCAATAATGATGTAATAAAAGTACTGATTGATATTAAATCACAATAGTAACCTCATGTATATCGATCAACACTGTGGTGCAACTGGTTTTTCTTGTTTAATACAGCACAATTGCAGCATGTGATCATTGTGTGTATTAAAGATTTTCATCTACATAATCCATTCCAACACCACTGTCTACCTGTTTTCAAAAAATAATTCTAATATAATCCATGGATAAACTAAAAGCAACAAACAAGACAGGAATATGTAATTTTTGGCACAACAGAAAAATGATGTGCAGAAAATTTATTATTTAACTTTTACGGCAATAATAGTACAGGATGAAAATAAGCGAAGCATCTTTGGTAACTTTTTAGTATGATGAGCAACTTTTCAGTACACTTGTATTTCTCAATAATCATTATGCAATTTCTCAGTTCTTTCCAGTAACAATTAATCTCACTAAAGTCCTTTTTTTTAACTTTAAGTACCTTTCAGTATATTTACCATACCTTTTCAGTATATATTCCTTAGTGCAGTAATTCATTCTCTCGGTTAATTTGTTTTATGACTAGAGTAGAAAAATGATTTTTTCTCATATTTTCTTTCCCTTTTGCAGGACTTAGGTATTAAGGTGAAGTATTATTTTCACTCTGATTATCCAAAGCTGCCTGCGAGTGTATTTGTCTGTGTAACTGGAACTGAGGAAAATCAGGTGGACAAGGGTAGTGGAATGGACTATAGGTGTACTGGAGTATATTAAATACACTGGCCCTGGAGTAATGAATATTACTCAAACCAAATACTGCGAACAAGTTATATAATATTGACCTTACATCTGGTTACAAATTAATGCTAACAGCATTTTACACAATATTGCACATATTAATCATTGCAAATTTACCAAATTTGATAAGTTTATATACAAATTATGATATACGTGCCAAATATGGCCATCTTGGAACATAAATTTTGCATATATTTATAAATTGCTACCTATACATTTCCAAAATGAATAAATATTGTAAATATGCAAAGTGTTAATCAGCTAACAGGTGAATATATACTTCAGTAAAGCTGAATTTATAGTACTTTCTAAATTAATGTATAAATACATCTCAAAGCATGCAATACAAGCTAGGCATATGCAGAAAAACAGTATATTCAATGCAAACTATTGTTCTAATAATAATCAACATTGTGCTATAAACAGTACAAACAATGTATATATGCTTGATCTTTCATTTAGAATTCTTGGTTTACTACTTCTAATTGATATGGATCACAATTCTAATTTTGCATGAGAGAACGTGTATAAAATCATGGTATAAGATAATCCTATCAAATGCCTCGCACTCATCACACAACGTTCACATACATCCTTATTTATTGCATTTCAGTCAGTGTTAGTTTGTTCTAGTTAATGTGTCAGGTCTATTCAAAATGCTTGTATCAACAATATTTTCTTAATTGTATTTATCCTCTGTGTTGTCTTTTTATGGTAATTGCCCCCGTTTTTTTTAAAACCTTGCATGCAGAGGATCATGTCCAAAAGTTTTTTTTTTTTTTTTGGGGGGGGGGGCAGGATACAGGGGTAGTGTGTAAGAGTTAAGCTAGAGTTTGTGGTATGAATTTTTGTTTCAATTTGATCAAATGTAAAGTTAAAGCACTTTTTGCTTTTAATGTGATGACAGTGGTAAATATATATGGCTAAAGTTTATCAACAGGGACAGAAATTAACCCTTTCATGGTCCAAATGTGTGAGTTGGTGAGCCAACCCCACACCCATGTTTCCCAGCTGATAAATGCCTTATGTATGCTATTTTCTCTAATTTCTGACAATCTGGGATGGTTTAGTCATCTGGTTTGTGATGATTTGGTACTTTTATTTTGTATGCAATATTTAAAATACATTTACTGGTTTCTTCACTGATCAACACAAGATATATGATGCCCTCTGTTTATATAAAAGTGAGAACAAGAGAAAACAGATGAATCAGCATGACAAATAGTGTCACAAGTATTACAATTAATGACTCTGGTAATCCAGTAATGCAACTAAACAGCACCATTATCATAATAGTTGAGGAGAGGACAATTAATGTGAGAAGGGACAAGTCCACATGCTGAAAGACACAGAACAAATCAACATCATGAGACTCGAGATGAAAATATGTCACCCTGGAGAAGACTTCTGCTGTTTATAATAATGATGAAGATGATGGTCTTGGCATTGTTCATGATGTACATGATTATGATGATGACTTTAAATCAATACTTGGTATGGTTATAATGCTGACGATGACAAAAACATGCTGATGATGCAAATGAAGTCAAATGGGTGGCAAAGATGTAAAAGAACATTATTTTACTGGGGGGGGGGGGGGGGGTTAGGTACTATTTTCAGCAGTAATATTTGCACTGATAATAATATTAATATGATTATAACATTAAGTACAGTCACATTAGGGGGATCTGCTGCTGCTGCATTCCTTACACAATCCATCCTCTGACCACATTTATAACTAAAAGGATAATTTCAGTTCACTATTTTGATTTTTCAATTATTTAATTTTGACCATCTGCTCAAAACTAAAGTTTATTTTAAGGTACCAAAGCAGCCAACAGGTACAAGCACAAACGTGTCAGTTCCAGACTCTTGATTATAACAACAGGCAATAAGGCTACCAGGAACATTTTGAAACAAATGGATTAATCTCTGATACACATGGGTTCTGTAAAAGTTGTAAAGATTCCTTTTATCTCAAGTCAAGTGGCACTTCTCTCATAGAAATTTCATAACAAGATGCAACTGCAAAACTATTGTGGCACATAAAATTCAGGTTTAAGCATTACACATGTACATTCATTTCTCAACAATATTAAACTGGGAATACAAATTGCTGTGCAGACTTGCTCTAAAATTAGGCAAACATATTACGTGCTTTGTACTGAAGCTAATGATTATACAGCAAACTCAACAATTCCTGAGCATAACATAAACCCTGTCGAGAACTTCTACAAAATAAAACAGCAAATTCAGGTTACTAAATAACTGAACATGCAAACTGTACAATGATCAATGTGGTCATGTGACTTAAACTGAACATCATGTGACTAGTTTACTCAAAGAGTACAACAAGCTCCTTCTCAGCTTTGGCTATTTGGTATGCGCACTGTATGACTTGCTGCGTCTTCAACTTGGCATCGATCTGACCTTCCCCCTGACCCACTGGAGCGGCACATTCTTCCTTTAATTTCATCGCTCCATTAATCAACAACTGTAAAGCTGTACACACCCTGTCATTGCGGAGTTTCTGAAAGAGAGAAATAATAGAACATAGGATAGAATAGATACTATCGATATTTAATGCAAAGCCACTTGCTTCTTGCTGCTCATCACAATCAAATGCTGTATGGATTTACTCATGCATAATTAGCCGTTTCAGACTTCTACCACTAGGCAGCATGCACATAGGAGAGGATTGCTTCAGTATTAGAATGAGTGTTTATCATAATTAATTCAAGTTTTCTCAGCAAGATGTTGTATTTAATGAAGCCCTGAATGGTTATTTACATGAAATGACCAGTAAAAATCATTATTTGCGAAATATATGGTAAAGAATTCGACCTTTGTACATGACGTCACTTCATGTCAGAGGTTGCATGTCTGCATCAACAAGCTTGGATTCACTTATCAAAAGCAGCCAATTTCTGCAAAATCCTGGGGACAAGTATATATAAACGCATTCTAGAAGTGTTTTTCTTTTAACACTAGTATATGTTGATAGGTTGACCAAAGAAGGCCCATTAATTTATTTATATGATTTATATAAAGTTTTTTTTTCAATCATTTACTGTGCAGGGTACAAGTCTAGTCCGGCCTCCAATAACTTAAAAGGGCTCTCAAAGCTGGTGATATGTTCAGAAGCAGGTTACAAGTCCATGTGTGATGTAATTTTTCCTTATCTCCTATTAGTTCCCTGCAGATCATGCCACATTATGAGCTGTTCATGTGAAAGGCAACAAAATGCAGCTTCCATAGGAAAGTTGCATGTGCTCTGTCAGCAGACTTTATCAGACTGCGGAACTGCTACTTTTTGCCGATAGACCACGTTTCATCGCAAATGACAAAACTGTCGCAACAACAAGTAAGTGGCCATGTGCAGGACACTAAGAGTTTGTATAATACTACTCTCGCCTCATGCAACTGTTTTAAGAAATCTGAAAACAAACATGATAATTTTCTTAATCTTTTTAAATAAAGTAAACGAGCAGAAATGTATATAGAGTGAAGTCAACATTACCTGTGGGAAAAGCCTGGCCATATCATTCACTGCTGTTACAATCTTCTCCGCACATACACTATAGCTATAAAGATACAAAGGAAAATAACTACGGAGTACCAGCATAGCATGGAATTAACTTCAATATTACTATTTCATTCATTATTATTGTTTAAGTTCTTCATTATTGTTGACTCAGATTCATAGTTTTCTTGTTAAGAGAAAAGTTTTACAACTTATGGCCAAATCTGACACCCTTCAATTGACAAAATCAGTCCATTAATCATGATCAGTTAACAATGATCCATATATTATTATTCCTATTACACTTATGGTGAAACTTAAATAACTGCACATTTACACATTTTTATTTATATTTCATAATCATTTCTAAAGTAAAAATCCACATGCCTTGATGTAAGGGAGACACTATTTCAGTTCACTTCATGTTTTTAAAATTACAATACAATATTTAATATTTAAACAAAAACCAGTGTTTCTTTTACAGTAATAAATAAGAGAAACAGTGAACAATCAATTTTAAGATCATCACTAAAATTCCACATTATGATATATTTTTCTAAGGGGTAATTTTAAATCCATATGATTGATGAGCTCAAAGCAGCTAAATGTGTTTGATATTGGTGCCGCCACCTGGTGACAGCTACTACACTTACAGCTCCATTACCCATTGGACACCACAGTACTGATAATAATTACCTCTCCTGTTTGCCCTCCTGAGCATTCCGTAACAGTTCCTGTATTTTCTTTGTGATCTTCTCTGTTTTCTTCACGATATCTTCTTGCGGGGGAAGTGACATTTCTTCATGACTACCGGGTATAGTCTTAACAATAGGTCTGTCTGACCACGTCATATCTGTAGGCGTGGCTTGGCTGCTATCAGACCTCCCACTGTCAATCAAATATCAAGCACATCAGTCTTATGCATAATAATTATATTTTGTGATTAGCTACTAATATCCTGCATACACCTAATCAGTGACTGTGAACTTTAAATCAGTGCATAAAATATATTCTAAATGTAATAATCACCAAAAATTAGCCATCATTCATCTGACATGACCTTCTGCATAACACAAATTATTATATTATAAAATACAAACTGATTAAACTTATGAAATAAGACCCGGTATATTTTATCATTACTTTTTAATATAATTTAGGCAAAGACCTAGACCTAATTCTGGAATCTAAATGTAATATTACTATTCTAATCAAATAATATTTTTTTCAAAACAATTCTTTTTCAATTCCATATCTGTGAGATGACTGAAGTTTTCAAATAAATCAAAATGACCTTTCACAAGTTGAAATGTAATTTAAAAAATAAACAAATATCTTGATAAACAGGAAAAACAAATTCCTCTAAAATGATTTTTTTTAAACAAAATTTAAAGTTTTATGATTATTTCCCTGACCTTGACCTTCCACTGCTGGAGCTATCCCTGTGGAGGTCATGTTCTGTGTGTTCATCATTGTCATAATCTGATTCACCATTCGCCCCCGACTCTGGCCTCTGTAGAAACAATCCACGGCCTGGACTGGAACTTGTTGTGCTAATTGTGGAGCCTTCAGGTGTTATTGGCAGCAGTGAAATCTGAAGACAGGAATAAATAAAATAATAATCAAAAATGTAATTTAATCAATATTTTATAAATATAATAATCATCAATATCAAGAAATGACAGTTCCATGTTTTCATGTTTGTGGGTTTCTTATATGTATTTAACAATATTTTCCTTTATCTGATATTCTATATAAATTATATTTTTATTTTTTAATTTATAGACCTTATACAATCATTCATTAGCTTCTTTAAATGTCTCAAACACTTATCCAAAATGCTTTGGCTCATCCAGAGTACTTGCACATAGTGCAAACTATGTTTCCGTAATGCTAACTTAAAACAAACTGTTCTCTTCTGAGGGGTATTATATATTGCAACCTAATCTGTTCTTCAAACTTGAGCAATTTTAAAAGAATACATGTTTGTTTTCATTGTTATTGTTATGTGTGTATATAACAACCTTTGTTACGGTGAGCTGTTTCCAAAAATCACAATACAACAGGATGGATGGCCCTTGCAGTGCATTTTCCTGTAAGACCCATGACTCTAGTAGGCCTACCACTCCAATTCAGATGCCCACTGAGTCTTGCATTTAAGGCTACATATAATGCCATCTAAATTGTTATACTAAACTGAGCTATAATAAAAGAATATAAGTTGTGTTGTTCTTCTTCCTGTAATGTGTGTAACAAACCTTGTTACGGTGAGCCGTTTGTTGCCTTTGATCACGGGGCTCAATCATGGACACAGGCCGTCGCCGTGGCACCGCATCTGTAATCGGCCCATTTGGCATCCCATGGAACTCTTGTGTTGTTTTTGTTGCATGCTGCTGGTTTTCTTGGACTAACCTTTGAACCTGAGGTCAAAGGGCATTATTAGCATTCACAGAAATTTATAAAATTAAATTAATTCTTACCTCTTCATGCAATTATAACTGCACAGAAAGCAGTAAAGCCTATGTCTGAAGGTATTGTAACATTTAATGAATATAATCTCTGTATAGAATAAAGGAAAACAAGTTCATATGACAAAGATAAAAACTGTAATTGTCATCTCCACTTATATGAATTAAGTTTTTTAAGAGTTTGTTTCTTATTATGCTTATTGGCCTGTTAGCAGCATTACTGGAACATATTAGTTTGAGCATTAAGCAGACTGTTGGACTAGCTAATATCAATAAGTATTTACATAATATTTATGTATATATACAATATACAATGATTATAATGAGAGGAATGTTGGACCTAATATCAAGAAGAATTTACATGATATAAATGTCAGTTCAGAACCAGAAAAAAAACTTTAATTAATTTTATTATCTTGAAAATATCTTCATTATACCTCACTGTTCTGATTAGCTATTCCTTCAGCTTACCTCTGACTGTAGAAGGGTTATTTCATGTCGTAGATCCTTATTTTGCTGCTGCAGCTGCTGTACTTTAGCTCGAGATTCCACTAACTCCCGTTTAACTTGCAAATACTCCTCCAGTGTAATAGGACCATCTGATTGGTCAGACGAGGTAACACTCTACAATGCAATCAGAAATCAAAGAGCTGAAATAAATTAATAGTGCTTGTTAGGAACCACATAACTAATATGAAGAATAGTGTTACAGCTTAATAAATTCGAAAAATTTTGCAGGTTATATATATTATAACAAAAAAACGAATGAATAGTCAAGCTAAAATTATGTTCAAATTTTAAAGATGTATGTGTGAGTGTGTGTCTATTTGTGTATGTCTCCATTCATAGAAAGAAAGTAACAATCACATACAAAAAGAGAAATGATACATGATTAAAATGCCAAACTAAGTCACGGTATTTCACCCAATATGATACCAGACTTGAGATTTATTTACTTCTATTAATTACTGCAATGAAATATACTGATGCATCTTTTTCTAGAGAACTTAAAGAAAAGATTAAGTTATTAAGAATATCAAGATAAAACTCAGATGGATCCAGTTGTGGTTAGTAATGGTACCAAGCCTAAACAGCAGGGAGTAATGCTTGGTTCACTGCATCATGTCTGGGTAATCCATCCTCAGTTTTAGGAAAGGTTTCAGCAAGATGCCAGGGTACACCATTCCTGACAATCCACATTCTTTTTCATATTTTTTCCATAAAAAAGTAACCCTCACACACTCAACATTTGCATTCCTTATTTTACAAAATACAAGATCATATTTCACTCAATTCCAATATACATGCCATCAAAATTGTTCCAAACACATGTAATTAATACCATGCAGGCTAAAATGAGGCTGAAGGATTATTTGCAAAGAAGTGGAATACCTACGTAGTCTGTTTCAGCAGATGTTCATTTTTTCCCCCTATTTTACCAGTATTATATATAAGAAATATGAGGTCATTTTAAGCTATGGTTTTGCAGGTTAGATATATCATAGCCAATGATGAACTGAGATGAATTTTGTCAAGTAAGGTCTTTATTTGGCTGATCAGATTGTTTATAAAAACATTCCTTTTATGCACGGAAAACTATTTTTTACCATCAAGATGATGTTTCTGGATGGAAACCTGTACAAACTTTTTTTCATACATCAGCAGACAGGTTTGACCTCATTAAGTATGGAGTTATAAAACTTTCAATTTGAGGACTGTTACAGCAAATGGAGGAACAGACTATACAAATAAATATCTGCATAAATAACCATATATATGAGCAGTAGCAATTTTCATGTAAACTGTACATATTCCATAAATACCCAGTATCTGAAGATCCAAGAACCAAGATTCAAGGGAAAGGTCACCCCAAGGTTGACAGAACAGCCATTCTTATAGGTCATTCACCCAACTAATCAAGAGCAGGAACAGACATCAGTCATTAGGATCTAAACTCATATTTTCCAATCCCTAAAACTGCATTTATAAATCTCCAACCAGTCACAGCACAGGGTCCAAGTCACATGACCTTACACAGATGGAGGCTGGCAAAGTAACATGCAAAGCAACACTGCAACGATGGGGATATCATAACCATGCCAACACTAAACATCTCACCTCAGCAAATGAAATGATAGATAAAGGGCTGCTATATCTGTTGTGAACGATACGCTTGTATATGGCCTCCGCCTGATATTGAGAAATATAATTATTTTATTTACCATCAAGACTCAACTTATATGCATGATCTCACTTATGAGTTACTTAAAGACATTTGGTGTATTCTGTACTTTTTGAGTCTCCAAACTGTACCCACAGGATATGGAGAAAATCTTAAATTCCATCTTTTGCTTTCATAAAAAGAAAGTTTGTTCAGATTTTTTTTTTAGATTTGTAATAGGAGATACTTAATA
Organism: Sipunculus nudus; assembly: GCA_026874595.1. Lineage (NCBI taxonomy): Eukaryota > Metazoa > Annelida > Sipuncula > Golfingiida > Sipunculidae > Sipunculus > Sipunculus nudus. The sequence goes on from CM049312.1 coordinate 55,478,371, forward strand.
ATGAAAATAAAACATACAACAGACATGCACAATTAAGTTATGTGTAAATAATAGCCAAGACAGGATATATGTGAAGTATTACCTCGTAAGTCTACACATATAAAGCAAATAGCAAATATATTGGAAACATAATTGACACTCCTAAGATTCTACATACAGATATTCTAGGTACAAAGCACAAATGTGGTAAACACTAACACTGAAAGCTGTTTAAAAGTGTTCTGTAATTCTTCAGTCTTCGCACAAACAATCATTCAACAAATTCAAACAAGCATAAAGAACCAGTCAAACACCCAAGAAAATCATAGGATAAAATGACATGGAAACAAAAATGGCTTTGCTTTAGCAGTTGATAAATTTCTCCCAGATATATGGGGTCAAAATATAAAAGTTATGGAGTTCACAGAAATTCTGCATTCTGATTTCTGCATGATTTAACATTGAAGAACAAGCCACCAGTTTTGTTACTTTTCTACAAGAAACTGGTTTCAACAAATTGTGTATTAAATTTGAAAAAAATATGTACCGTTTTCCCCTGTGGATAATCCGTGAATTCTCCATGAAATAGAAATAAAAAACACTGGTGCGTATTATACATGGAAGCATAATTCCAAACTATTTTCCCCATCACATAGGACATTGTTTGGTGGGCCGACGGTGAGTGATAATAAAGGATTTTATGCAAACGAAGTGTATACACACTGAACTTTATCAAATTAGGCATAAGAAAACATAATAATAGGTTTTATTTACTGTCATAATTTCAAATACTTAAAATATACCATTTATGTAGCTTACAGCCGAAGAACCTTGATGATTTGTGAACTGAAATATGCATGACCATGCATGGTCTGGCTGACCTCATTTAATGTCATTGTCAGTTGGTAGATGGCGCCGTGGGCACCAACACTGGGGCTCTTATACCGGGTCATTGATTCTCTTAGGAAATTATCCGTGATACACTTAATTACTTTCTAAACAACTCGAGCCAAGGGAGGAATAATTGCCTAGTGGTTTTCTTTGTTAATTAGTTACCCTATTGTGTACATCGTCATGGTCAGATTGATCAGTTGTACATAAGGGGCACCTCCACTTATGCGGATTAGCAGGTCGTGTGAGTCTGTCAGGTGGTCAGGGGAAATCTAGGGTCGGCCCCAGGTGCTGTTGAAACCACCAGCCAGGGTTCGGTAGTCGGTACATGCACACAACAATAGAACAAACGGTGAGCCCATACAGGTGACCACGACTTCACCCATGGGCAATCAACCGTGTCAGCGCTTGATTAGCATGAGTGCCGGTATTAGGAAGGTCAATTTAATAGTAATATAACAATTTGGTCAGAAAAAAAACTCGTAATCTGTAATAGCCAGGTGGTCGTATTTCACAGCATTTATATATTGATAATATAAAGGAGTTTGGAAAGGGACTGATATAATATAAAGTGGGCGTAATTTGCCCGCATTTTACAGGTGGTTGTCCAGTAAATTATATCTTACTTAAAACAGGTACGTGTCAGTACTGCACACTTGACAGCACCTTTTTTTACACTCTACAGCTAAAGGAGAATAACCTTTTTGCTATTTTTAGTGTAACTATCTTCTTCTAAGAGACTTGTCGGTCTGACTGGCAAAGTTTACCCCCACGGAGCCAGTGAACACTCGATGACTACGGCAAATACAAATTGTAGAATTCAAGATTTTGGCCAGAAGCAGGCTGCGTATTATACATGCAGGGTTATGTGTTTTTCCTCAGAAATTGTTGCTCTAAATAGGGGTGCGGATTATCTACGGTAGCGGATTATCCACGGGGGGAAACTGTAATCCTGCAAAAGTTACAGGGTTGACAAAAAACCTAGATTTCCTCAGATTTCAACTTCAAGATTAAGGCTTTTCAAACTGCTGGGATTTTGGTAAAAACAATCTACCTTTCAAATTTCAGCACAAAATATGCAGAGCTTTAAAAGTGACTGCATTCATTAGGAATCCTGCAGATGACGGATGACCATTACAGAAGCAGACAATAGGATTAAAATCAACAGGTCTACAATAGAGATAGGGAGATACTGATATAAGACCTGCCATAGGTGTTACTATCTGATGCTTGGGTCCAAACTTTGCTACCTGTTTCAGAGAAAAAAACTACTGATAGACTGTGCAATCCATTTCATGTGCAAAAAATATGAAGATTATGAGAATTTGAAATAAGCACAACAGGAAAAGACATGTACACACAAACTCTCCTCCAACAGTTTCACGAACAGTCCACATACTGATGAAATATAAAATATCAAATTTGATGAGATTAATATTTCCAGAGCAAAATCATGACAATCTTACCTCTGCACTTTTCTCTAAGTCTTTCTTATCCTCCTCTTGGATACTCTGACTGTCTGCGATGCTGGCGTAGTCTTCGTCTGATGCTACAGAGTCATAAAGCGGCTCATCATCACTGATGCTGCCTCGGCTCAGCAATGACCTGTCTGGCCTCTCTGGTTTACTCTGTATGTTACCTGTAAGCAGCAAAATGCATCCATAGAGAGTAGGTTCTTCTAATGATGGGTTGATGATTGATTATTGGGTTGATGTAAACGATATAATGATTAATCTTGCAGTGCCATAATCAACTGCAAATTTTTGCAGGTAACTTAGGCTTTGTGATGAGGAAATGTGATGAGGAGATATTTTTGTATTATCAGGATTGCATTTTAGGTATCTGATCAAAGTACCTTTGTCTGGGGTTGGTGCTGAAGATACAGAGATGACTGACGCCCCCTGTTGTCTCCTTTTGGCATCGCTCAAGATGTCAATAATCAGAGTTGCAAATTCCCGTGCATTGAACCTGGCTAGTTTCTGCCTTCCCTGTTCAGAAGGTAATTAAGTGTATAAATGTTTAATTATCAGTACAAATAGATCAGATGATATTACAAATATTTGTGGAGATATTTTCTCCATTTATACACAGAAATACTATAAAATGAATGTATACAGATTTACGGACCTTAATTTACTGACCTTAATTTAAACCATTAAACATGCCATCATAACAAATTAATAAAACTCTCTTTAATTGATTTATGCTCATTTGAATCAATTATTTATTATCCAGATAACGCAAATATCAAGCAGATTGCATGGATTACCACTTTCATTATGATCAAATTACATATTACATTACTGGATTACTTTTAACATGAAGTAACAATTTATATATAATGAGAATAAATAATGTGTTATGCAAACCCATCTTAAATATTTTAAAGCCAGCTATTCACCTACCTTAACTAAAGAATTTATGTGATTTCTGGCTTACTCTGGGTACATATTGAGCTTTAGGCAATTCCTGTTGAGAAAAACTCTTTCAACCCCTTTGTGATGGATATATGAGCTTGTTTATCTACAGCCAGTTAGTAAACATAGCAATGTTGACAAACAGAAAAACCATGTAGCCAAAGCTGGTTGGATGCTTATGGGCAGAAGTTTAAAAGGTCACTAGTGGCGATTCAGTTTTGTGGACTTGTTGAATGTGTATGAATTATTTTGGCTGGCCCCCACATGTTATAAACACATGGATATAAACAAACTGAACAGCCTATGTGTGATGGAATTGGCATTTTCTTGTGTATTTTTAGAAGAGGTTCATGGAATTATATCTTTAGTAAATAGATGTCAGATATCTTAATAGGCCCCTTTAAGTTAAATATTTTTGTTGGTATCTGAAATGATTGCTGCTAGTAGCAGAGAGAGTAGGTAAAGTTTCAGTACCTGGTTTCTTGTGGATGAGAACTCTGGGTTGACTGGAAGGAATGCCACAAGCTGACGATCCCCAACAGGGGCGCTACTCGCCTGAGATCCTTGCCATACTGAAAAACAAGCAATACTTTCATGGTGGCATGGACACAGGATTTACAAAAATACATACGTAAATATATGCATTAAGTTCACACAGACACAAAATTCAAATATTTTCACAGCTTTCATAGGAAAATACCTTCATAATGAAGTAGGCAATAAATAATACAATTTACTAATGATACTTATATAACAGAAAAGTGTTTGATTTTTTTTTAATATTAATATTGCTTCATTTGTATCATTTAAATAAGTGTTTGTCTTTTTAACATCAATTTTGCCTAATTTTAATTATTAAAGTAAAAATGCTATAAAAACTGCTGTGCTGTATGAGTGGAAACCGTTCATCATCCTAAACTATTATGATCTGTTTTCTGTTTCCATTGTTTCATCGATACTTCTACAGAATAGTCAGTTCTGCTCCCCCCCCCCCCCCACTTATTCCTTAATTAACTGATCAATCATTATTGACAATTTTGATCCCTCCATATTTTCCCTAATTTTCCAGAGAGACTAACTGAATATTATTACTGCTTATATTTACTCACTTTGATCATTCATCCTCCTGTCCACCTCATCGTAGACGTCCATGGCAAGTTCTTCAAATAATCTGTTTGGAAGCTGAAAATATAACAAAATCATAGGATAAAACTTGAACTACCACTATATCACAAATCATTTTTGGAAATGCAATACCCTCATTTCTAGTGACTAAGACCAGTTATGTAGTGGTATTTTGACACAGTTTATATATTAAACCATGAAAAAAAGTATTCACACATACAGTTTAGTAATGATGAATAAACATTTTAAAAACCTATTTTAAAATTGTAAGCATATATAATATTCATTTTTATCTCAAAATATTATGGTTAGTCCCACAGGAAACTAACCATAAATATATATATCACTTTACTTTTATCTAATTTTATGAAACATGGCTTTGGTTGATAAGAGAGACCTTAATTCTCACTCATAACTATACATAAGAGGAATTTCTGAAAAGCAATAACCATGTCAACAATGTGCACTTCTAAGTAGCTCAACATTTGTCTCCACTGCAGAATTACGTTAAATTTAACATGAGCACAGCAAACCTGCATAATATGCTTGTCTTATATCTTGTGACCTCTGACCTCAATATACATGTGTGTATTTTGCAGAGAATTAAATATAGGGGGGAAAACTGTGATGGTTAATATTATAATGAGTTTATGAATATCCATCAGATTTAAGGTGAGTCATCACAGCCCAACCAAAGTGGTGACCTCTGACCTTTTTAAATATGCATGGAATTTGCCCAGGAATCGAACTTAGGCTAGGTATCATATTGGTTAATATTTCTGTATAGTTTAATCAAAATCTATCATATTCCTGAAAAGTTAGCCAGGCAACACCAAAATGTAGCCTTGTGACCTCTGACACAAATGAATATGTGGTGATTTTGCCTTTAATCAAACTCTGACCAGATAATCTATTTGTTAGTAGTTATAGTGAGTTTCGTGAAAATCCATCAAAGCCCTGGTAATTTATCGCGGTGACACTAAAAGTCAATGGATGGACAGACCATATGTATACCATATATATACCTGTCATTGAGGGGCATATAAAATACCCATAAAGAGTTTCATGATCATTTTGTTATAGATTTTCTGAGACCAGACATACTGTATTTATTTTAAGTCATAAATATTCCATTACCCTAAAGCAAACCATTTTTGTAGCAACTGCTACAGAAACTCAGCGAGACATTGCTTTTAGTTGTAAAACAGAAGTAATTTTGACAAAAAAATAAAATAAATCGGAACAAAAAAATGATTTCATACTCACAGCTTGGAGTTTCTTTTTGGCAGCTTTGGCTAGCTCAGACATATCCACACTACTGTAAAAGCAAAGAGTAGTCATCAGTGCTGAAGTATAATTATTCTAAATTTTATAACCAATGAACATTATTTCTTATGCATAATTAACCTGTTTAAGTTTTATAAGGCCAAGAAAATAAGGTATGGTTCTCAGGCACTTTTTTTCAGAAATCAGTGCGGCCTGGGTGAATATGTTTTACCTTCTTTTTGTATGTTTCTATAAAATGTCATATAATCAGGGAGAATCATGATAATAACAGAATTTGTTTTCTAAACAGGTAAAAACACTGCATTACAAAGGGAATCTTATCAAAATTGTATTATTTTATCTTCTTGAAAGAAATGCCTGAGTGGCTGGAGTTCAAAATTGGTAAGTTTCTATTGAAAATCAAAATAAAAAATTTCGATATGGGGGGGGGGTGTTAAAATTAATGCAGGCAGTGTCTGAGAACCAAACATTTTTTTTGGTCTAACATAATCTAATTACCTCAAATATAAAATTAATGCATTAAGTTGACTGTTAAGTTTTCTGATGCATTCACTATATAATAATACCATACATGATAAACAGTGGTTTTATCACTTACCTATCAGCCATTTCTGGAATGATGAAGTGTTGTCCTGCTCGGTGATCTAAAACGCAAAAAGTGTGACAATATATTTTGTACACTGATTATTAACCTTACAATACAAAGGAAAATACAAAGGAACATACCACAAGGGTATATATACATTCCTATTAATGAGCATTGATATGATTCCTAGTGCATTAAGTACAGCAATTTGATTCCAGACAAGCAAATATCATGGAATTTATGTCCTCCCCCCCACCCCCCCCCCCCCCCAGCAACTTGTTATATTAGTTTCCTGTTATCTTCATGCTTGCCTTCTCAATGTTTTAGTTTTTCTTTTCCCCTGAAGATGTCTCCACATGTCATACTGCTTGTGTTATAGTTTTCATTGTCCCTGAAGATGTCTCTACATGTCGTAATTGTTGTTGTTAATTATGAACAAAAGGGAATTTTTTGTTTTTGTTTTGGAGCTGGTGATAATACATTTTCAGACTGACATTCCAAAATTAATCATAACCAAGGTATGCATGAGAGCAATCACTGACCCAAATTTGAATGAAATCAGATAATATTTAGGTAAGTTATCGCATGAAAATGAAAACCTGACAGAGGGACAGACAGGCAGCTAGACAAACCAATATAAATGTCCCCTGTTCTGCGCAAACGGGAGACAAAAAGGGTCATTTGAAATGTGATGTGATAATAAAACACATCATATTATTTACCTTATAAAATATGCATATGATACATAAACAGTTTTAAACTCAATGAGGACATTAAGAACATAAACTACTTAGGTTAATTTACTCACTAGAGCTGAGTTATCATGTAATTACTTGTTAAATTTCTACATTTTCCAAAAATGAAAAACAACAAAACCTCTGATATCCTTTTTACATAATATATCTTGTCATCAAAAATAAACCATTTAATGGAAAATTGGATTATTTAGCTATTCATTTATTTATTTGGAAAACTGCAACTCCAACATGCCCCGTCCTATGTGGTTTCATTATTTTTCAAAAACTTTAATCCACAAAGTAGACAGATTATTGTATGACTCACCTGGTTTCCTGCCACAGAGGTAGAATGCCAGTGTATCTGTAAGTTCATACTGACACTCAATAATCCTGTCTGCCAGGTCCTGATGGCCCTCTTGTCTGTCAAACAGATAAACATTTCACGTTTAAATCTAGTGTGCAATCAGTCAGTTACTTTACTTTCAGTTTTGCCTAACAGCAAGTGCAGTAGGGGTTTTACAGAGTAAACAGTGATATTAAAAGGTAAATTTCTGGAAATATGAATTGCTGATTAAATTCATACATCAACTAGATATTTCTTGGCACCGCCATAGTTCCCCAGACAATTACACCCCACCCCCCCCTTTGAGAATAGGCCATCCATCTACAGCTGCATATACTGACACTTGGCAAGCCACTCTGGTTTCTTCCATCTATCAACTTGAGAAACAATATTTTTCACCAAATATGGGGGCAAATACGGTGAATCACTCTTGAGAAAAGAGCATTAATTTATTTTACAAAAATGGGAAGATAGATGGCGCCACCTGTCTGGTTTACAAGAAAATTTTCCAAGATGGATGGACATGCCAAATTTCAGACAAATAAACTGAACCACTCCTGAGATATGATTTTCACCCAAAGCACATGAACAGATGGACGCCACAAGTCTTGAGTATACAAGATGGAGGAGTCTAGGATCAATGGACACACACAATTTCAGCCCAATCTGTCCATTAGTTTTTGACTTATAATGCTCACAGTACTGTCAAGTGGCAATGATGGGGTATTAGAAGGTAGGAAAACAAGTAAAAGACAGAAGGTGGCACCACCTGTCTTCCGTGGAAGACAAAGCTATTCAAGATCTCCAGTCAATTTGGTTTCTGGACCAATCCATGCATTCCTTATTGAGATATTTATGATTTTGTGTGATTTCCACCATATATTGCAATATTCAAGGTTAAGGCTACTCCCATAGGAAAGGTCATGACCCTAATTTAAATATACATCATACCATTACCCATGTCTATGTATATGCATAATATGAAAGAAATCTGTCCATTAGTTTTTGACTTATAATGCTCACAGTACTGTTAAGTGGCAATGATGGGGGTATTAAGCGGAACAAAAACAAGAAAGGGATAGTAGGTGGTGCCACCAGTTTCTGGTACATGACAACACTATCCAGGATCTTTGGTCAAGTTGATTTTTGGATCAATCCATGTAAGATTTCTTGAGATATTAAAGAATTTGTGTGATTTCCCCAAAAATGGACTTATTCAAGGTCAAGGTCACTCTCCTAGATAAGGTCATGACCTCATTTTAAATAGGCTTTGTCCTTTCACCCATATCTATGCACATGTCAAGTTTGGTAAAGATCTGTGAAACATATTTTGAGTTATCGCGTCCAAACAAAATCTCTGCGGCGACAGCAGCTGTGGCAGTGGCGGGACTGTGCTTTAACCATAGTATCTGGACTTTTTCTGGGGATATGATTAATGAAATTCAATTTTATCTGAACCATAATATACAGAGGAATTAACATTATTAGTCTCAGTTCATAATTTACATATTCTAGTTTCAAAACACTGGCTCTGAGTGTAGGTTGGTAATGAATCTATCTCAAGAAAACACCACTTTAACCCTTTTTTTTATTTTATTTTTCTTCATATTTATTTTTTCTTAGGAGAACATTGTATCTTAACATTCATTCTGTATAAGATATCAACCAATACTTTTAAATGTAAAATGAGCTACCATTGTGTTAAGGTACTGTCTACTGAGAACAAAATTCTACATGTTCACTTCAAGAATTAAACATAAACATGTTCTTTGTATTAAATTTGCATTGAACCCTTAAAACATGACAAGAATGTGAATTTTAGAATACAGATGTTTACTTTGCATGCTCTACTGGAGTCTTGCCGTTGGAGTCGAATGCTCCGGGATCAGCGCCATATACAACCAGTAGCTCCACCTGTAGGTTCTGTCCTGACTGGGCTGCAACATGTAGCGGGCAGTTCCCTTTTTCCTGCGCAAGACAAAAATAATTAATCATGGTTTGAATTACTCTCATCTCAACCTTGGGCTGCAAATGCCCCACTGTTACAAAAGTTATTAGAAGGGTAAGACACTAAGAAACTAGACTGTATTAAATCAAGTGGAAACAAATTCAGCATGGAACAGAAACACATAAACCATGCACGATATTTAAAAAACAAACTCAAATCAGGCTAATGTGATTAACAGACTCATGAACAAGCAAATGGAATATTTATTTTACTGAGAATAACCATTGCTAATTCGCATATTTACAAGTGAGTTTTAATCATACAGTGTCCATACATGCTTAAGTTTCATCACTCATTATGACATATTTCATTTGCACTACGGAAATAATTAGTAAATTTTATTTACTAATTTGAATTATTTGAAAACCTAATAATTAAATAAGTACAGATCATTAAAAATTTCACCTGAGCATTTTTAGTTTGTGTGCATGTTATTTTCATGAAAAGTATTGTTAGTGATTTCACAAACAACATCAAACTTGATACAGTTTTACAATATTTCAAGTACAATAATTTGCATATCAATTGCATATTCTGAATCATGCTCATTAACATTTCTCCTCAAACTTACAGAATGGAAGTAATTAGGGTCAGCTCCTAGTGATAATAATCTCAATGAGGTCTCCAAGTTGGCTGTCCGGACACTTGAATGTAATTGCTGAAAATGCAAAATAAAAAAAAATATGATTATCTGTGACAGCTCAATTGTATGTAAAATGCTTTACATCATTACCAATGTGATATAATCCAACAACATATTCTTTGAATAACTGATTACATCAATCTTGAATCAAATTACCTTCCTTTTAATTGATAAGTCTGATAATAATTATTAATTTACTAAAAAAAGTTGGTGGAAGCTTAAAAACCTAAAAGTTTCATATGACATTGAAATATAAGTTCTGATACTTTTAACTTGCCACAAAATTGTGTACAGCTCTCTAGGTAACCTGACCTTTAAACCTACATGTGTTTCATGCTTGCTGTATTGAAATTCTTATAATTTTTCATTTTACCAGTATTATTTGGAATTATACTGGTGTACCTCATAAAAAGTTTTAACAAAGTCCTCTAAATAAAATGGTTTTTTATCTGAAATTCAATCCAGATGCACCAGCAAGAGAGAGCCAAAGCCTATTTACATTTCTACTACATTTTATGTTCAACTGCAACTACTCATTTGAATATTCAACCGTATATTAATATTATATAACAGCAAATCCATAATTCAACATGTAACCCGTGACATGCAGGATTTAGTTTCCATAAAGTGGAAGAAATATACCTGTCAGGGTTCAATAAGGTAGGGGGGTTGCAACACAAAAGTACTCCATGGACAGCGTCCAGGCAGGAATCTATCAGTTTTGGAGCAAGGGGACATGTGTTGGCAAAGTTTAGAGTGCAGTAACGCTTTTTTTTACCATGCCCAATCTGCATATGATAAGATATACAGGATGTACTGAAGTCACATCTTACCTGACTAAGGTCCTCAATGGAACTAGACTCAGCATCCTTGCTTTTGTTCAGGTATGCCAGGAAGTGGTACTTTGCTCTGATAAAGTCAGCTTTTGTGGGACTGAAAAAAAAAGAAAATCAACATTTTACTTAAACAGTGCCATAAAAACCAAAAATAACATGTTAAATTCCATGTCTATTTTTAGAGGGATAATGCAGGTGGAATTTATGGCAATATATTTAATTGATATATCAATGTTATACATATTTTTTTCCAAATATGAAAATATTTTATTTAGAACATGAAAATTCTAAGAATTTATGTCCCACGCTCTGCCTCGTTGTCCCCTGCTTGCCTTCTCTAATATGTTTTAGTTTTTATACACACTACTGTGAAAGTAATTTGTTATCAACTTTCTAAATTGCATTAAGCCCAAAACAAGAGCAACACATAAACTTATTTCAGTGCTGCTCTTATCAACTCTTGCCAATTTTCTTGATAAATTAGGTGACGTTTCATCTTATATAAGATTAAGGCTTTTCTCTAATGAAACACTGATAGTTTACAGTCACCAATATGAATATTATTGAATAACTTGACCCAGACATTATTATATAATTTTCTTTCTGTGTTTGAACATTCCTGGTCTGTGGTTATCACCACTACAGGGGTCCTTCAGTACGTACTGTAATGGATCTTTAGCTGTTGGCTTCTTGCGCTGCTGTTTGGGCTGGTTGGGGTCAATTAGTGCATATTCCCATATACTGTTGGCACCAGAGTTGACTAGATGATGAACCATCTACAAAAATATTGAAACAAATTTTAAATTTCAAAATTCAGTGAATTACAGCTTTTAAAGGACACATTTTTGCTGCTAGAAAACCATTAATCACTAAATTTACACTGGTTAATGAATGAACAGTACAAAAAAAATGCCTGCAAATTACACAAATTATAATAAACTTTCAAAGTAGTATAAGTCTGTCACTCCTGAAATGGTGATTACTGAATATCTAGTACCGGTATCAGGGCTCCACATTAACAGTTAATTGCTTGCGTTGGGCAAGGGAAAGTTGCAGAAAATAGTGGTATGGCAACTAGACTTCACCTCCTACTTGCTCAACTGGGCAAGTAGGTCCAACATAAACCTTTACCCATTTACAGGCCTGAAACAAGGGACCTATGGGTCACGGCGCTCAGCTGTTATATATGATGAAAAAATATGATTTAGAAATGAGGCACATGCTGGTTTTGTGTGGTAATAAAAATAAGCTGTATTATGAGTTGTTGTTGTTTAGCTTATGTATGATTTTGATAGTTCCTTTGGAGACAGGGAAGAGGATTAATTTTTTATTAACAAATGGAGTGCTATTGTCACACAGATTTTGATTTAGCCATATAACTTATAAGAAGAACATATAATATAAGAGTTTAACTATTTATTAAAAAAAATTACAAATATTGTCCCAAATATAATTTTTATAAAAAATAATAAAAGAATCGTATGATTTTTTAAAATAAAATATAACTGAAATGATTATTAAAACAAGGGACCTATGGGTCACTGTGCTCAGCTGACGTTAACCTTGAAGGTAAAAATCTAAAATAATATCAAATGGAGATAAAGTGTAAGAGGAAGAGGTAATAAAGGCCATGGTTGGTTTATATGATTGGTTTGTATTGATGAGCAAGAAATTGTTGCAAATAATATTTTGTGACCTGACCATGTGTTTCCTAATGTTGAAACTGAAGCATGTGAGCAGTTTGTGAACAAATGATCTGTACAATTACCATGATCATTAGTTGGCTTTTCGATTAACTGTTGACATTTCAGTAATTTACACATTTGTTCAATCGAATCTTTTTTTTGTAAAATATATATTATTAAATATATGTTTTTTTTATGAAATGTATACAGTTGAAATATAACTAATTAACAACATAAAACATGGCAAACAAAGCCTGATCTCAAATTCTGCTGATGCAGGAAAATAATGAACAAATGTTTGTAATAAATCCTCATTTTTTTATCACATCAATTTTTTTTAATTTAAGTTAATATTTCTATACATTTTAAATAAAACATATATATCTGAATATAAAAGTTGATTCATAATTCTCAATTGCATCATCATAAATCTCAATCTTGTCAGATAACACCACATCATGCATACAAATGTTTATTTATTTTTTACCACAAAAATATATCTTTTAAATCTGCAAAACAATAAATATCTAAAAAAAATACTTGATTTAGATTTCACAATTTTTAATTGTGTCTTTATTTATCCATAATGTGCTTCATATTTTATCATAATTTAAGCATACTGATGGGCTTCAGTATGATTGGTAAAATCATTTAAAAGAAAAATGATTTCTTTTAAAATGCTACATTACACAACATTGCATCTTCTGGATTACACCTTGAATTACTTTTTCAAGGAAAGTTTTTGCAAATCAGAGTGGAAACAGCATTACAATTAAGGAGATACAGTGAAAACAATAACAATACTGCATAACACTTGGTGGGTTGGGTTTGCGGGGGGGGGGGGGGGGGGGGTCGGGGGTCATTGGGGTGGTGATATGAGAATAACTGTACACCTGTCACAGCAGGGGATCTCCCCCAGTTACTGTAACAAATCAGAAACCCTGGCATAGCTGACTTCCAGTGACCTGGAGTGGGACCCTGCATCTGTAATCTGTCAACAAAGCAAATGACTATAATAGAGCCTCAAGAAAAAAATCAATAACTAGCTTAATTTTCAAGCTTTTACTTCCAAATTTCAGATTTAAACAAATTAAATATTTATGTTTACATGCTGTGAAAATTAAATCAATGGTACTTACAGGAAAAAAACGTGCCATGGTCAAAGTTGGGCAAAATTTAAGGTACTGATTTTATTTTTATGCTAATTACTTAAAAAATTTACAAAATTCAGATCTAATTTTGGGTAAACAATTGAATCTTAATTAAACATAGTTATATACTTGGGAAAACAGACTCTAGTTTCAAAATTTTTCATGTTAAGTGAGTAAATATTTTTCCTGATTTTTTACAAAGTCCATTATGTTTGGGCCCATAACTTAAAGAATTTATACTTAACAGATTTAATTTCTGGCATGTACATAGGAACTATATAGAAGAATATTTATGGTAAATATGAGGAAAAACAGATGAGTGGTTTTGATATTAGGCAGTCCTGAAGTGTGAAAATAGGATTTTAATAAAAAATTGAGGTTTTTCCTTAATTTCTAAAAGGAACGAAGTCGCAAAGACCCAGTTTTCGGCTTGGTAGGAGATCTTGGGGACATCTAACATTATGCTGAATTTTGGATTCCTAGGTCTTACGGTTTCAAAATGTGCCACATCTACGGACGGACGGACGGACGGACGGACGGACGGACGGACAGACGGACGGACGACGGACAATGGACCACGACTATAGCTCAGATGACTTATAGTCAGCTGAGCTAATAATATTAAAGAATATATTAATGAATACATTCATGAATACATTTTGAAAGTATTTGCACTGGTATTCATATACTTTCATTTTTACCTGAATTCCCATTCTTATGAAAGAAATTTTATAATGGAGTACATATTCATATTCGTATTTAAATACAATTGCAAAGTATTCGCACCATGTCTGGTATTTATTCAGTTTTCACCAAACAATGATGTTGAGAATCCAGAAAATACAAAATTCACACATTTAAATAATGATCATAAGTACCTGGTTTTATGGTTTTTATTTATATTAAAAAAACAAGAGACCTATGGGTCACGGCACTCTGCTGTTATATATGATAAAAAAATATGATTTAGAAATGAGGCACATGCTGGTTTTGTGTGGTAATAAATACAAGGGACCTATGGGTCACAGTGCTCAGCTGACGTTAACTTTGAAGGTAAAAATCTAAAATAATATCAAATGGAGATAAAGTGTAAGAGGAAGAGGTAATAAAGGCTATGGTTGGTTTATATGATTGGTTTGTATTGATGAGCAAGAAATTGTTGCAAAAAATATTCTGTGACCTGACCATGTGTTTCCTAATGTTGAAACTAAAGCATGTGAGCAGTTTGTGAACAAATGATCTGTACTATTACCATGATCATTAGTTGGTTTTTCTATTAACTGTTGACATTTCAGTAGTTTACACATTTGTTCAATTGAATCTATTTTTTGGAATAATATATATTATTAAATATATATGTATTTTTTTATGAAATGTATACAGTTGAAATATAGCTAATTAACAACATAAAACAGGGCAAACAAAGCCTGATCTCAAATTCTGCTGAAAATAATGAACAAATGTTTGTATTAAATCCTCATTTTTTTATCACATCAATTATTTTCTAGTTTAAGTTTATATTTCTATACATTTCCAATTTAACATATATATCTGAATATAAAAGTTGATTCATAATTCTCAATTGCATCATCATAAATCTTAATCTTGTCAGATAACACCACATCATGCATACAAATGTTTATTAATTTTTCACCACAAATTTATATCTTTTAAATCTGCAAAACAATAAATATCTAAAAATAATACTTGATTTAGATTTCACAATTTTTAATTGTGTCTTTATTTATCCATAATGTGCTTCATATTTTATAATAATTTAAGCATACTGATGGGTTCAATTATATTTGTTAAAATCATTTAAAAGAAAATTGATTTCTTTAAAAATGCTACATTACACAACATTGCATCTTCTGGATTACACCTTGAATTATTTTTTCAAGGAAAGTCTTTGCATATTGGAGTGGAAACAGCATTACAATTAAGGAGATACAGTAAAAACAATAACAATTACTGCATAACACTTGGTGGGTTGGGTTTGGGGGGGGGGGTTTGGTTGGGATGGTGATATGAGAATAACTGTACACCTGTCACAGCAGGGGATCTCCCCCAGTGACTGTAACAAATCAGAAACTCTGGCATAGCTGACTTCCAGTGACCTGGAGTGGGACCCTGCATCTGTAATCAAAGCAAGTGACTACACAAACCATTTGAAAAGCTAAGAGAAAATGGCCCAGCTTAAATGAACCTCTGTAAATTATAGAATAATGGACATGAGCTAAAGCATATGGACTGTGTAATAAATGAAACCTTTGGCCTGAAACCATTTAGTGATGCACCAAGGGAAAAAATGGGCCTATGGTAAGTGTCATATAAAAGTTCCATTTTATAAACAAATAATGTGTGAAGGTAATTAAGTTTTCAAAAGTTAAATATATGGCTATATGAGTTAAAAATTAATCCCAAAAAGTTTGACCAATATTCCTAATTTTAAAACTAGGTTTAACAGTGTTATTCACACCCAGGCCCCGCCTACTTTAAGAGATATGAATGAAATGCTACCACATATTTATATCTTCTTAAATCTTGTCAGTTAGCACTTACATTGGGTCCTAATATTTTACCATATTTGAATATTAGGATTAAATTCCTGAAAATTTTTTTCTTTAAAAAAATCAAAATTGTCCAAGTCTCAACAAAAAGAATTTTTTTAACATAAAAATTATAAGCTTTGTCTTTTATATTAGTCCTGAGTATCGAAGCGGTGGGTCAGGGAGGGGTCTCTGTTGTTACTGTTCATCGCTGAAAAAATGTGAAATTATAAGATTCATTTTTTTAGAGTACACATCTGTCAACAGAATGGGGTGGGGGTGGGGGGGGGGGAGAGAAAGGCTCCCTGTGGTATTATGCTGACAGCCTGGTCAAGCTCAACAAGAGAGAGGGCTTGCCTGAGTGATGGGATTACATAATAGCCTGGGGAGCATTGAGAGTTGCACTGAATGACCTACAGTGACCTCAGTGGACTGCTTGACAATGTGAGGGAATAAAACCAGAGCCTCCAAACACATTAAATAACTAGCCTAATTTTGCAGCTTTTATTTTCAAATTCAGATTTTAACAGATTAAATCCTGATGTGTACATGCTGTGAAAATAACATCCACAGTACTTACAGGAAAAAATTGTGCCGTGGCCAAAGTTGGGCAAAATCTAAGGTACTGATTTTATATTTATGCTAATAACTTAAAAAAAATTCATTTTTCAGATCTAATTTTCAGTACACAATTGAATCTTGATTAAATGATGTTATATTCCTGATAAAACGTCTCAGCCATTCTTATTTTAAGTGAGTAAATATATATCCTGATTTTTTACAAGGTGCATTATGTAACTTCAACAAATTATGCAATACTGACCGAAATTTTGGTATATACATAGGAAATGTATGGAAGAATATGAATATTTACAATTACATCTAACATTATGCCAATTTTTGGATTACCAGGTAAACAAAAGTAGGGTCATGATGCTAGAAAATACAAATACATTAAGGCTTCTAAAAAACTTCAATAGCTAGACTAATTTTTAAGCTTATACTTTCAAATTCAAAGTTCATCAGATTAAATCCACATGTAAACTGGCTGTGAAAATTAAATCAAATGTACTTATAAGGAAAAAATGTGACATGGTCAAATTTAGGCAAAATTTAAGGTACCAATTTTTTATTTTTGCTAATATTTTAAATTTAACAGATTTTGATCTAATTTTGGGTATACAATTTAATTTTGATTAATTAAAGATATATTACTGGAAAAAAGTCCAAAGCTTTAAAATGTTTTGTTTTAAGTGATCAAATATCTTTTACTGATTTTTTACAAAATGCATTATGTTTGAGCGCATAACTTTTTTTAAATCACATAATACAGACCTAATTTCTGACATGTACATAGGAACTATATAGAGGAATATTTATGGTAAATATGAGAAAAAACAGGTGAGTGGTTGCGTAGTTAGGCTGTCCTGAAATGTGAAAATAGGTTTTTAATAAAAAAATTGAGGTTTTTCCTTAATTTCTCAAAGGAACAAAGTCGCAAAGACCCCGTTTTCAGCTTGGTAGGAGATCTTGGGGACATCTAACATTATGCCAACAATCTTCGGAGCATAGAGAGCTGCACTGAATGACCAACAGTGACCACAGTGGACTGCTTGACAATGTAAGGGAATACAACAAGAGCCTCCAAAAAAATTCAATAACTAGCCTAATTTTGCAGCTTTTATTTTCAAATTTCAGACTTTAACATATTAAATCCTTATATGTACATGCTGTGAAAATTAGATCCACAGTACTTACAGGAAAAAAACGTGCCATGGTCAAAGTTGGGCAAAATTTAAGGTACCAATTTTTTATTTTTGTTAATATTTAAAAAAATTTTAAAGATTTTGATCTTATTTTGGGTATACAATTTAATTTTGATAAAATAAAGTTATATTACTGGAAAAAAAGTCCATAGCTTTAATATGTCCTGTGTTAAGTGATCAAATATCTTTCCTGATTTTTTACAAAATGCATTATGTTTGGGTCCATAACTTTTTTAAACTAGAATACGGGTAGTCGACAAGCGACTACTTGTATCCGCCTAAATCAGAGTGGAACGGGTGAAGTGTTGCATATCAGCATGGATGTCTGCAGCCAAATTGTGTATGTAGGTTGCGCTACCTACCAAAAAATCCAGAAAGCCGTCCAAGTTGTATACATATGCAAAATTTAAGGCAGATAAGTCAAACCACTATATTGTATATGAGTGATTTTTGCCCTTGGCAGACAAACAGATGGACGCTGTTCAAAAAAGGGTTGCAGGTGGCGCCACCAGTTTAGCGTATGATAAAGAGCTTTGTGAGAACTATACACATGCAAAATTTTGGCCCAATTGGTCAAACGGTTCCCTAGATATGAGCTTGGATGTCTGCAGCGTAAACTTGATTGTAGGTGGCGCCACCTGTCATAAAATCAGAAAAGCTATCCAGGATGTATAAGCATGCAGAATTTCAGGTGAATTAGTCAAACCACTGCAGAGATATGAGTGATTTTAACCCAAGGCAGACGAACAGCTGGACACTGTGCAAACATGGTTGCAGGTGGCGCCACCATTTTTTGTGTATGTTATAAAGCTCTCCAAGGGCTACATTTGTGCAAAAAAATTTTCCTGATCAATCAAACGGTTCCTGAGATATGAGCTTGGATGTCTGCAGCGTAAAAATGAATGTAGGTGGCGCCACCTGTCATAAAATCAGAAAAGCTATCCAGGATGTATACGCATGCCAAATTTCAGGTGAATTAGTCAAGTCACTGCAGAGATATGAGTGATTTTAACCCAAGGCAGACAAACAGATGGACACTGTACAAACATGGTTTCAGGTAGCGGCACCATTTTTGGTGTATGTTATAAAGCTCTCCAAGGGCTACATTTGTGCAAAAGAATTTTCCTGATCGGTCAAACGGTTCCCGAGATATGAGCTTGGATGTCTGCAGCGTAAACGTGAATGTAGATGGCGCCACCTGTCATAAAATCAGATAAGCTATTCAGGATGTATACGCATGCCAAATTTCAGGTGAATTAGTCAAGTCACTGCAGAGATATGAGTGATTTTAACCCAAGGCAGACGAACAGATGGACACTGTGCAAACATGGTTGCAGGTGGCGCCACCATTTTTGGTGTATGTTATAAAGCTCTCCGAGGGCTACATTTGTGCAAAAGAATTTTCCTGATCGGTCAAACGGTTCCGGAGATATGAGCTTGGATGTCTGCAGCGTCAACGTGAATGTAGGTGGCGCCACCTGTCATAAAATCAGAAAAGCTATCCAGGATGTTTGCGCATGCCGAATTTCAGGTGAATTAGTCAAGTCACTGCAGAGATATGAGTGATTTTAACCCAAGGCAGACGAACAGATGGACACTGTGCAAACATGGTTGCAGGTGGCGCCACCATTTTTGGTGTATGTTATAAAGCTCTCCGAGGGCTACATTTGTGCAAAAAAATTTTCCTGATCGGTCAAACGGTACCCGAGATATGTGGGTTTATGTGTGGAAACAGACGCACAAACGGACGCAGAGCGCAGAGGAAAGGTCAGAGGTCAAAACAAAATCGGGGCGCAGCAGTTCACATGTGACCCGAACATAATCCCGGGTTTCGGAAAATTCCGCCCAGCGGTTACGGAGGAGTTCTCCGGACACCTACGCGGCGGCGGCGGCGGCGGCGGCGGCGGCGGCGGCGGCGGCGGCTGCGGCGGCGACCAGCTGAAAACATAGTATCCGCAAAACTCTGTTTTGGCGGATACAATTATATAATACAGACCTAATTTCTGGCATGTACATAGGAACTATATAGAGAAATATTTATGGTAAATATGAGGAAAAACAGATGAGCGGTTTCAATATAAGCCAGTCCTAAAGTGTGAAAATAGGTTTTTAATAAAAAATTGAGGTTTTTCCTAAATTTCTCAAAGGAATGAAGTCGCAAAGACCCAGTTTTCGGCTTGGTAGGAGATCTTGGGGACATCTAACATTATGCCGAATTTTGGATTCCTAGGTCTTACGGTTTCAAAACGTGCCACATCTACGGACGGACGGACGGACGGACAGACGGACGGACGACGGACAATGGACCACGACTATATCTCAGATGACTTATAGTCAACTGAGCTAATAAGCTGTATTATGAGTTGTTGTTGTTTAGCTTATGTATGATTTTGATAGTACCTTTGGAGACAGGGAAGAGGATTGATTTCATTTATTTTATTAACAAATGGAGTACTACTGTCACACAGATTTAGATTTGGCCATATAACTTATAGGCAGAACATATAATATATGAGTTTAACTATTTATTAAAAAAAATTACAAATATTGTCCCAAATATAATTTTTATTAAATATAATAAGAGAATCATAATTTTTAAAAATGAAATATAACTGAATTGATTTTTAAAATAATATTTAAGAATATATTCATGAATGCATTCATGAATACATTTTGAAAGTATTTGCACTGGTATTCATATACTTTCATTTTTACCTGAATTCCCATTCTTTATGCAAGAAATTTTATCATGGAGTACATATTCATATTCGTATTTAAATACAATTGCACAGTTTTCACCAAACAATGATGTTGAGAATCCAGAATATACAAAATACACACCTTTAAATAATGATCATAAGTACCTGGTTTTATGGCTTTTATTTATATTTAAAACAATAAATGTAATATATTCATTTTGGACTAATTTCACATCAATGTACACACTAGACACAGTAGGAATCTAGATTACTAT
Source organism: Sipunculus nudus (assembly GCA_026874595.1). Lineage (NCBI taxonomy): Eukaryota > Metazoa > Annelida > Sipuncula > Golfingiida > Sipunculidae > Sipunculus > Sipunculus nudus. The sequence goes on from CM049312.1 coordinate 55,499,348, forward strand.
TATCAACTGCATCTTTGTCTATCATTAATTTCCTTCATATGATCCTTAATGATTAGTAATGAATAAAATGATTTACCTTTTTATCATTAAAATTGAACTGAAAAATACTATAGGTGACTGCATGGTGTTATTTGGAATACATGACATTATATCCATCGATACAAGATTCTTATATCATCAGTAACTGCAAGTTAATTTCCTGTTATTATAAACTAACAAATTCCTTTTCTTTTTTTCTTTAATTTGTTATTAAAAACCAATAAAAATTTATTAATTTATTGTTTATTGTTATGTTGTTGGTTAAAACTACTAGATGAGTTGGGTTGGACACCTGGATCAACTGTGGCTGGCCATAAGCTGCCAGGCTCCCCCAGTGTATGCCTCGCCTCAAGCATGCATAATTTGCTGAAAGTTCAACAAAGTCAACATACATGTGACTCAAGAGGGGTCGGAGAGAGTCAAGGTCTGACATGGTCTCATAAAAACATTAATAAAAGCTACAATTTTTGGCCAATTTCTTTCAGCTTTCTAAACTAACAAGCTGAAATCCTTATGTGTGCATGATATGAAAATTATATCAACACTGCTCACAGGAAACAAACGTGCCATGGTCAAAGTTGGGCAAAATTTAAGGTACTAATTTTATATTTATACTAATAAATTATAAAATTTGAAAAATTCAGAACTAATTTTGGGTATTCAATTGAATCTTGATTAAATTATGTTACATCCCTGACAAAAAATCTCTAGCTTCAGCAATCCTCTTGTTAAGGGAGTAAATATATTTCTTGATTTTTTACAAAGTGCATTATGTTTGGGCCCATAACTTAAAACAATTACGCAATACTGACATCATTTCTGGCATGTGCATAGAGAATCTATAGAAAAATATGTATATAATATATGATTAAAGTCAGATCAGTGGTTTTGAAATTAGGCAGTTTTGAAGTGTAACAATTGGTTTTTAATGGAAAAATGAATTTTTTAATTAATATCTCAAAGGTATATAGTCCTAGTGACCAAATTCTTGGCATGGTAGGGGATTTTTGAGACATCTAATTGTATGCCAAATTTTAGGAACTGAGAGCTGAACCTGGGGAGCTGAGCTCTTTCAAACTGCATGACACTTGCTTGATGTAAACTTGATGTGACATGGTGCTTGAAAACTTGAATAAAATCTACAGTTTTTGATCAACTGGTTTCAAATTTTTTGTGTTAACAGACAAAATGCTAACAAAAACATTCTGTGAAATTAAATCCACAGTACTTACATGAAAAAAAACGTGCCATGGTCAAAGTTGGGCAAAATTTAAGGTACAAATTTTTTATTTTTGTTAATATTTTAAAAAATTAAAAAGATTTTGATCTAATTTTGGGTATACAATTTAATTTTGATTAATTTAAGTTATATTACTGGAAAAAAAGTCCATAGCTTTAACAAGTTTTGTGTTAAGTGATCAAATATCTTTCCTATTTTTTTACAAAATGCATTATGTTTGGGCTCATAACTTTTTTAAATTATATAATACAGACATAATTTCTGGCATGTACATAGGAACTATATAGAGGAATATTTATGGTAAATATGAGGAAAAACAGATGAGTGGTTTTGATATTAAGCAGTCCTGAAGTGTGAAAATAGGTTTATAATAAAAAAACAAGGGACCCATGGGTCACGGCGCTCAGCTGATCATGATTGGACTATGAATGTTTCTCCACTGTGATGCTATATCGAGTTGATAAAGCTTATGAATATCATGGACATGTTGGGCTATTATAAAGGAATGTAATGTAATATGTGAGTAAATGATAAATGAAATTACCTGACTGATGGATTAATAGAGTCAAATATAGTGGTTTATTTTTTATTTATTTAGGAGGGGTTGAAAATTGTGATATATTTGAGCAAATATGAATGCAATGACAGCAGTAATAAGTAATAGTAGAATGATGATAAGGCTATTTGTTGAAAGATCTAAAGTGTATGGTAGTCTGCAAGCTTTCAATTTGACAGATATGATGTTATGATTAACTATGCTGATGAAGTGATTTATGAATTTGTGACTGTATGACACAATATCTCTTTAGTCTTGACAAGGTACATTATTGTGATGCCCACTACGTCTACATATTACACAATACTGACATAATTTCTGGCATGTACATAGGTACCTATGGACGAATAGTTATACAAAATATTAAAGTATGAATATATCTGTCTCATCTTGTTCTTGCTTACTGAGGCTGACTTTGGGATGGGGTTCGGAGAAGGGAAAAGTGAGGGCAGCACGAAGGTGGATGTAGAAATATTCTATTGTAATGTTTTTCATTTATATAAGAATATGAAAAGCTAAGAGGAAAGGGGCCCTCCTACTTGGTTATAGTAAAGTTCTAAATATATGATTGCAAAATAATACTCTGACAAGACTGTCATGAAGAAAAACAGTAAAAGTTTTTTGATACTGTGATGCATATGAAAATTTACAGATGGACTGGCAAGTTGACAGAATGGACTAATACCTTTATTTCACTTTCAAGGGAATAATGCATTTAAGTTTATATATAATCCTATTTTTTTAAGCATATCCACTTTTTCCATTAAGAAGTTTTTATCTGAATCATTTTTTTATTTACAGGTTTTATAAATTTTTAATAAAAAACCTGAAAATATAAGTTAAAATATTAGAATTGTTGCAAAAGTTGCAATCATTATATATACAGAGTAAAAAACTGAAACTATAAGTTAAAATATTAGAATTGTTGGAAAAGTTGCAATCATCATATATCCAGATTGCAGCTCATATTGGGTCATATTATGCATACACATATATTTTATTATTTTTAAATCATAAATGTTTAAACTGAATTTAAAAGAAAATAATGCCACAACATGGCATCTACAAGAATATTCCTTGAATCACTATTAAAAAGTTTTGCACATTGGAGTTTTCAGTATATGCTTAATTTTATTCACCAAAATAAAATAAAAGATTTAGTAAATTTGATAAAATAAGACATTACAAATAAAGTATACATACTGTTGGTTGAATGAGGGACAAACCATATCACTGTGCTAATTACTATCCCAGTTTTAATTTATTACTGGAATTAATAGTCAATTTCACACCTGGTGAAGTTTTTACTCCTCTGAAGTAAGGAATTACTTATCTCATGAACATCCACACTTTCATAGCAATACACCACCTTGTGGACACAATTAAATGTACACTTTAATCACTGTAACCCTGGTGGTACAATACAAAATCTAAAATGTAGCATAGCCTAGAATAAGAATGAATCAAATACAGAAAATAATAACATTCATCTAGTTTATGCACCATCTGGGGGGTAGTGCAGGGCAGAGGGGAAGCCTGCTGGTAGTGGCCAAGCTGACCCAAGGCAAGCTGCCTGGGGTGGGTTACATAATGCAAGTGAAGGCTGTACTACTAGGTGGGCTAGATGTAAACAACACTTGACATGGTGTATGAAAACATGAATAAAAGCTATTCTTTCCAATCAATTTCTTTGAAATTTCATATTTTAAAAGATTAAATCCGTATGTATATATGCTGTGAAAATTAAATCAACAGTGCCAAAGTTGGACAAAATTTAAGGTATTGATTTTTTATTTATGCTAATAACTTGAAAAATTTCCAAAATTCAGATCTAATTTTGGGTAAACAATTGAATCTTGATTAAATAAAGTTATATTCCTGAAAAAAGTCTTTAGGTTCAGCAATTCTCATGTTAGGTGAGTAAATATATTTCCTGATTTTTAAAAAAAATGCATTATGTTTTGGCCCATAACTTCAAAATAATACCCAATACTGACCTAATTTTTGGTATGTTCATAGAAAACGTATGAAAGAATGTGAATACTAAATACAATCAAAAACAGATCAGTGGTTTTGATATTAGGCAGCCTTGAAGTGTAACAATGGCTTTTTTTATGGAAAACACAGTTTTTTTTCCTTAATATCTCGAAGGAACGAAGTCCTAATGACCAAATTTTTGGTATGGTAGGAGATTTTGGGGACATCTAAAATTATGCCAACAGCCTGGGGAGCATAGAGATGTGCACTGAATGACCTACAGTCATGAAAGGGGACTGCTTGACAATGCAAGGGAATACAACAAGAGCCTCCAAAAATATTCAATAACTAGCCTAATTTTGCAGCTTTTATTTTCAAATTTCAGATTTTAACAGATTAAATCCTTATGTATACATGCTGTGAAAATTAAATCCACAGTACCTACAGGAAAAAAACGTGCCGTGGCCAAAGTTGGGCAAAATTTAAGGTACCAATTTTATATTTTTGCCAATATTTAAAAAAATTTAACAGATTTTGATCTAATTATTGGTACATACAATTAAATTTTGATTAATTAAAGTTGTATTACTGGAAAGAAGTCCCTACCTTTTACACTTTTGCTCTTAAGTGACCAAATATCTTCCTGATTTGTTTACATAGTCTATTATGTTTGGGCCTATAACTTTTTCAAATTATATAATACTGACTTAATATCTGGCATGTACATAGAAACTATATAGAGGAATATTTATGGTAAATATGAAGAAAAGCAGATGAGTGGTTTTGATATTAGGCAGTCCTGAAGTGTGAAAATAGATTTCTAATAAAAAATTGAGGTTTTTCCTTAATATCTCGAAGGAACGAAGTCCTATTGACCCAATTTTTGGCGTGGTAGGAGATTTTTGGGATATCTTACTGTATGCCGAATTTCAGATTCGTAGGTCCAAAGGTGTCGAAACGTGCCAGTCTTAGGGATGGACATCCAGATGGACAGACAGACGGACGGACGGACAGACAGACGGACGGACCACGACTATAGCTCAGATGACTTATAGTCAGCTGAGCTAATGAGGTTTTTCCTTAATTTCTCAAAGGAACAAAGTCACAAAGACCCAGTTTTCGGCTTGATAGGAGATCTTGGGGACATCTAACATTATGCGGAATTTTGGATTCCTAGGTCTTACGGTTTCAAAACGTGCCACATCTACAGACGGACGGACAGACGGACGGACGACGGACAATGGTCCACGACTTTAGCTCAGATGACTTATAGTCAGCTGAGCTAAAAAGGACCTTTGTGTTCTTGAATACAATCAATAATATTTGTAAGACAAAAATTTATGTAGGGCTATTAAAAGCTAGATGATACTTGCCTGACTGGGCAAGTACTTTCAAAAGTAAATGTCGAGCCCTGGGTATATCAAAATGATGGTCCAAACTCATTCTGTAAATGCTTAAGCTTGCTTTCATGATTACTGAAAATGTATAAATATTTTATTACACAATGTGACAGGCAAATACAAATTTCACAGTTGATGTATAAAAGATAAATTATCTTATCAAAAGATGCTGAACAAATAAACGGCAAATGAATGAAAATTCTTCTTAAATTTTTTGTAAAATGAAATAATCATTCCACTATCCATCAAATATAGTTTTTGTACTTACATTTAATTGTGCAGGGTTCCATTGTCCTTTGCGGAGTGATTTAACTTGTGAGATGTGTCGTCCTAGACTACGGTGGATACTACAGCACTCATCACATATGAACACACCACGGTTAACACTCGCCCAGTTTGCATCTGAAAATATAAAGAATATTAAACAATAAACTCATATAAAAATAAAATGTTAATGCTCTCCATATGCAGCTTATTGGTTCCAATGCCTTACTGAGCTTTACTTAAAGACATAAACTTATTAGAGCTAGAATACTGGTAACTGAACAGTTTGATCTTTGAGGAGATTCACAAAAGCAGCTCTCCAATCATCATGTGATAAAGGTTCAGAAGTCAAAAATATCTGTCATTGAAGAACACGCTAAAACAATTTGATTACAAAATTAAATGTTATATTTGTGTTATACATAACTAAAGATTGTGCTAAAACACAGCATGACTATAAAATAAAATTTTATACAATTATCATTTATAGAAATTATGAAATACTTGAAAAAAATTGTTTTAAAAACATGTTTAGTGTCTCTCCATAGCACACTGGATGAAAGGCTTCACTGATCGATACTTAAAGAAAAGACTAGGCAACCAATCACTGAACAGCTTGATAATGATATCCTGCAAGAGATTTAAAAGCAATTTTAACTGTCATGTGTTAAAGGTTCAGAGGTAAAAATCTAAATATTTTAAAGACCAGTAGCAACTACATGTTCACAGCTAAAGAATTTGTTAAAACACAATTTGATTTTAAATAAATTTTAATAAAATGATCATTTAAATTACATTCACAAAACATAATAAAAATAGCTTTATCCCTGTAATATATAATTTTTCACTAAATTTTATACAAATAAAAACACTGAATTGAAAGTTGTTAGAATTTTCTCTCATCAAATCTCATGGTCACTGCTTCATACCTCAAGATATAACTCATCCAGATGTAACATGTCTAGCTAGATTTGACATATGACCTCGCCCTAAGCATCTGTGGCAGGGTTAAGAGGGGCCAGTGTTTTATCATGGCCCTGTCACATTGATACAGCTGTAAGTACGGAGGGGACACTTCCTCAGTGATACAGCAGGCCTGACCTGGGTGGCTTATCTGAAGTACTCTGAATGCATCCATGTTGTCAACCTGTCCAGATTAACAAATGTCCCCACCTTTACTCCCCAAGAATGCAGGGTCAGCATAAAATGGCCAGTGTGTAGCATTAGAGCCAAGAGCGCATGGACCAGATTTTTCTTGCTCTGCAACAGGTAAACTATATTCTCTAACTCCAGGGGGTTCCAATTAAAATGTGGCTATTATTCTCTCAAAAATATATATATATATGAACACACAATCTGACACTGAATTGGATAAGGGAATCAATAATACTTTTTTTATATATTGAATAACAAGATTTCTAAAGCATTGTGGATTAACCTGTGATATATTTATCCAACAGAATCCATTAAATACTGACATTTGAATCCCAGTGACAATATTTTAAAAGCACTGACGCAAGTGAGCCTTTCATCATGTTTGTTTTTATTGTCCTGTAATGTATGCTTCTATAGATGTTCTACTCTGCTCTTCTTGGCATTTCATGACCTTTTACAATCTGTCTTGCAGCAGCTAATGCCAGCACATAAACAGTGCTATATTTTGTCATAATATTAAACCCTTGAGTTACAAAAAGCAGAGGTCATGACCCTTGGCTATTCTTTACTTTACTGTGGTTGCCTTTTTGTTCGTGAGGGTTTTAATTTCATGATATTCTGGAATGGGAGATAATTGTGAAAATGAAACCATCGGGAATAATTTGCCAACTGAGTATGTCCTTCTTGTTTAGTGTAGCCAAAACTTTTATGTGAATAGGTTAGAACAGTGTGAAATTTTAAAATAAATTACATCCACGCAAGTATAGGGGAAACGTTCCCTTAAATTTGAACTAAGCTTCTTATGCCATATGTACAGGACCATCGTCATATGAGTAGAATATAACAAACACATGACTTATTCTGTTTTATAATACACAGGAATGGCTTTACCAAAGATTTGATATAGATTCTGGTGAGATTGCGAAAATGAAACCCTCGTGAAACATTCAAAATGGAGAAATTGCGAATACGAAGCCAACCACAGTATATTGATCCTACAAGATTCCGGGACCGTTATTTTGTGTGTTTAGAGAGTACTGTCTGATACTGAAGCTCTGCCAGTCAAGCATTTATACAGTAAAACCTAACCTACCAATAACCTCAATTTAGCAAACGCCTCAAATAACAACCACTTTTCACAGTCCTAGGTTTGTTGTGCTCTTTATATCAGACCTCACCTAGATGACGAACTTGAAAATGCAACCATTTAATCAAGGTCCTGTTCATTGTCACAATTTCTAGGTTTCCCTTAACAATTTTCTGTCTGATAAACCTATCAGCTAAAAGAAGTCTTTGTTAGTACTTCACCATTAAGGACATGCCAGACATAACTAATGACTATACAATTAATATAATTTGAAACAGAAACCCATCAGAGTTTAAATAATGTTCAAGGCTTATTTGATGGAAAAGGCTTTGAGTTTTATATTTGACAAGATGATGTGACCAGAGCTAGCAATGTTCATAAATATTAAAATTTACTGAACCTTATATTAATTAAAAAAGATCAAATTATCTCATAATGCCCTAAGTTTCATCTACTATGATGAATGGATCAATAATATTTGACCATGAACACCACCTTATTAAACTTATTTCTAGAAACATGACCGATGAACCAATTTATATTCCTAAAACAACCTGACCATAATTATAAGAAAATGGACGGTATTATTAGAAAATATCAGTAATATCCCAGTGCTGAGTTATAAACATGCAGCGGCTATCTTCAATATTGCTCCCATCTGGACGGCGTGATGAATTGGTCAGGCTGGAGTACCTGCTCTGGTTATAGCTCTCTCCACCTTCTATTATTACTAATGACTTAAGGGGCCGGTAAATCTGCTATTATTACTGATGACATAAGAGGCCCATAAATTACAGAATCTCATTACACCAGCCTTTCACTTATCTGAGCTATACTTTAGTGTACTCCGCTTGTCCCTATGGTGTCCTCGGTCACTGACACATCCAAGCGTTATTTCATCCCATTTCTTACTGATCCAATATTGAATGATCCATTAATCAACAGAAGATAATAACACAGACCCTGTAAAGCACATTCCTTTTTTATCATTTGCCCTTAAAGTATATTTTTATATACCCAGGAAGAATGTATTTGACAAATCTCTATATATATTAGTTAACCCCTGCTGCTCTTACTCAAACAAACCAAATTTCTCTGCACCTGACAGTCTACATTTATATTTTATAGATTATTTTCAATCTTACAACTAGAAAGTATTCAGAGACCCTATGAATATCTCCTCCTATATATTCTTAACCACCAGGCCTGGAATATTACTAGGACTCTGATAACTCTCTGAAGTGTACAACAAAGGCAGAGAAAATATATGGATCAGGACAGACAGGTATGTGTGTCACACTGTACACCAACAGTGAACTTAATGGTTGCATCACAGGTCAGCTCTGCCTGCCAGAGCAAAGGCAACTCCACATTGTAAGAAGTAGCTATTTATTTTATGTACACAAACGACAAAACTGATCATGACACAGCAGGCTGATGAACCTTAGTCACCTACGACTAACTTTCAATTGCTGACAAAAAAATAGACATCCATCCTCAGGTTATCTGCGGGGGGATGTAGACTGAGAAAGGTGAAAATGCTGACAAAAAAATATACATCCATCCTCAGGTTATCTGGGGGGGGGGGGGATGTAGACTGAGAATTAATCACTATGAGATGCTAATATTTACTCCAAACCTTCATATTGCTGCGTTTCATTAAAATCCATGAAACTTTCTTTTAGATATTTTTGTACTTCTTTTTGATGTTTTTGTACACATACACAGAACTGAAGAAAAGTAATTACCGTTTTCCCTTTTGCAAGGTTTAATTAGAAATCGTTGGTAAATGTTACCACAGAGTATGTTGCCATTACTGGCTAAGAGTGACAAAGAACAATTACACATTGCCGGAATTTAGACATCAACTGCAATACAGTTTCCTACTGGCCTGCGATAGTTTAAAAGGTGCAAGCCAATTCACAGACTGCACTCAGTCGATCTTCAAATTGAATCAAACCACTCTGCATGATTACAAGTAAACAGGAAATAATCTGTGGAGGAGTTTAGTCTGACTGAAGCATAATCAGCGCACTGACTAATACCTACCTGTGTTTAGACACCTCTGGCCATGCAGGCAAAACAATAAATCATCCTTGTGTGTGACTTGTATTAATGCATGCAATGCTGTGATGCAACAGATATTGTGAAAACGGTCCATATGATAAGCATTGTGTCATATCAGTCATTTGTGCATGACATCATAATGCAATGATGGAATGAATATTTATCAGAAATTGCAAGTGAAGCAGTACATAGCTGAAGGAACTTTATTCATTTTTTCATATTTTCAACTTTTTTTAAATTTGGAGACTTTGGTAATTGTTTATCAGCATTTTCATGGATGCTCAAGTGAAGACAACTAACATTTGATTACTTTTATATATTACAGCATTATAGAGGACTCTTTATATATATAAATTAATGGTGCAAACATCTCATCCATGGATGTCCATCACAAGATGCCCTTGACACCTTAACTAAAGCCAACATGCCCTGACAAAGTAAGCTCTTTTCTCCTACATAAAATTAATTGTATTTCTTATTTTCTTTACAAGGTATGGTACTGACTCACATACTAGTATATATAACTGCAAGATCTCCTGATCCATTAACTTTCACACAGCTTCTTCAATTTTAATGACAACCATTAGTGAAACAGATTACAAACTTAAACTAGACATTTCTTGGCACCGCAGGTGCCAGAGTATCCCCAGACATAGTAGGCCCCCCTCCTACAAGAACAGACCCCCATTTTTAGCAGCATATACTGACACTTGGCATTTTCATTGTTTATTCCATCTAACGATCCACAATCTTGTTGAAGATGTTGGTCCTGTGACCTTGATCTTTTTAAAGATGTGTCCTGTGACCTTGACCTTTGATCTCATAACCCCAAAATCAATTTGGGTCTTGCTTTTCCAATGGGACATATGCAAGTCAAGTTTGAAATCTATACATCAATAAAGCAGGAATTATCATCCAGAAACTTATTTTTGGACAGATGGCTCCTGTGACCTTCACCTTTGACCTTGTGACCTCAAAACTGATAGTGTTCTTCCTCTCTTGGCAGGAGAACTGTAAGTGCAAGATGAAAGATATGAGATGAATTGTTTGGCTGAAAATGCATCCACATCTTTTTAAAGATGTGTCCTGTGACCTTGACCTTTGACCTCATGACCCCAAAATCAATTTTGGTCTTACTTTTCCAATGGGACATATACAAGTCAAGTTTGAAATCCATACATCAATAAAAGCAGGAATTATCATCCAGAAACTAATTTTTGGACATATGGCTCCTGTGACCTTCATCATTGACCTTGTGACCTCAAAATTGATAGGGTTCTTCCACTCTTGGCAGGTGAACTATATGTGCAAGAGGAAAGATCTGAGATGAATTGTTTGGCTGAAAATGCATCCACAATCTTTTAAAAGAGGTTTCCTGTGACCTTGACCTTTGACCTCATGACCCCAAAATCAATTTGGGTCTTGCTTTTCTAATGGGTCAATAACAAAGCCAAGTTTGAAATCCATACATCAGTAAAAGATGGAATCATCATCCAGAAACTAATTTTTGGACAGATGGCTCCTGTGACCTTCACCTTAGATCTTGTGACCTCAAAATTGATAGGGTTCTTCTTCTCTTGGCAGGTGAACTATATGTGCAAGATGAAAGATCTGAGATGAAATGTTTGGCTGAAAATGCATCCACATCTTTTTAAAGATGTGACCTTGACCTTTGACCTCATGACCCCAAAATCAATTTGGGTCTTGCTTTTCCAATGGGACATATATAAGTCAAGTTTGAAATCCATACATCAATAAAAGCAGGAATTATCATCCATAAACTAATTTTTGGACATATGGCTCCTGTGACCTTCATCTTTGACCTTGTGACCTCAAAATTGATAGGGGTCTTCCACTCTTGGCAGGTGAACTATATGTGCAAGAGGAAAGATCTGAGATGAATTGGTTGGCTGAAAATGCATCCACAATCTTTTTAAAGAGGTTTCCTGTGACCTTGACCTTTGACCTCATGACCCCAAAATCAATTTGGGTCTTGCTATTTCAATGGGACATATATAAGTCAATTTTGAAATCATTACATCAATAAAAGCAGGAATTATCATCCAGAAACTAATTTTTGGACAGATAGCTCCTGTGACCTTCACCTTTGACCTTGTGACCTCAAAATTGATAGGGTTCTCCCTCTCTTGGCAATGAACTATATGTGCAAGATGAAAGATCTGAGATGAAATGTTTGGCTGAAAATGCATTCACATCTTTTTAAAAAAGATGTGTCCTGTGACCTTGACCTTTGACCTCATGACCCCAAAATCAATTTGGGTCTTGCTTTTCCAATGGGACATATATAAGTCAAGTTTGAAATCCATACATCAATAAAAGCAGGAATTATCATCCAGAAACTAATTTTTGGACATATGGCTCCTGTGACCTTCACCTTTGACCTTGTGACCTCAAAATTGATAGGGGTCTTCCACTCTTGGCAGGTGAACTATATGTGCAAGATGAAAGATCTAAGATGAATTGTTTGGCAGAAAATGCATCCACAATCTTTTTAAAGAGGTTTCCTGTGACCTTGACCTTTGACCTCATGACCCCAAAATCAATTTGGGTCTTGCTATTTCAATGGGACATATATAAGTCAATTTTGAAATCATTACATCAATAAAAGCAGGAATTATCATCCAGAAACTAATTTTTGGACAGATAGCTCCTGTGGCCTTGACCTCTGACCTTGTGACCCCAAAATTTATATGGATCATCCATTATTGGCAAGTGAGCTATATATTCAAGATGGAAGACCTGGGATGAAAGTTTGGCTTAAAATGCATCCACAGTATCTTTTAAAATGCCAGTCCAGTAACCTTGACCTTTGACCTCATGACCCTAGAACCTATAGGGTTCTTACTTTAGTGGTGGGCCATACATAAGTCATGTTTGAAATCCATATGGCTATCAACACTGGAGATATCATAAGAGGTGTGTGATTTTCACCATATATGGCAATATTCAAGGTCAAGGCCACTATCATAGGAAAGGTCATGACCCCAATTTAAATAAGCATCATCCCATAACCCATACCTATGTATTTGCATAATTTAAAAGAAATCTGTCCATTAGTTTTTGACTTATAATGTTCACAGTGCTGTAAGGTGGCAATTTTGGGGGTATTAAACGGCATGAAAACAAGTAAAGAATAATAGGTGGCGCCACCAGTTTCTGGAACATGACAACCCTATCCATGATCTTCCATCAACTTGATTTTGGGATAAATCCATGCAAGATTTCTTGAGATATTAAAGAATTTGTGGGATTTTCCCCAAAATTGGACCTATTCAAGGTCAAGGACACTCTCCTAGTAAAGGTCATGACCTCATTTTAAATAGGCGTCGTCCTCTTACCCATATCTATACATATACCAAGTTTGGTAAAGTTCCGTGAAATATTTTTTTGGTTATCACGCCAACAAGATTCATATGCGGCGGCGGCGGCGGCGGCGGGACCGGTATGAAAACATAGTATCCCCCGACTTTGTCTGGGGATACAAATATTGATATTCATGATTCAGTTTACTTCTTTATTTATCAATGACATGACATTCTGTATACAGTTTAACCAATAATAATAATAAATAATATTATTTCAGACATTTCCTTGCCCATGTTGCTGACAAAAGCTTTAATGTAGTTTAATGAATTCCCTATGCTGAACTGCTTATAAACATATTTTTCCATTCATGAAATATTACCAAAAATAGGACCTCCTTCTTTAAAATACCTATAGCAGAATCACAGGTACATAAAATATCTCTAAAAAATTTGGTATCATCTCCTGCTGAGGTGAATATGTAATAAACATGTAAATGAAACTGTGGTTCATCTGATGTCCCTCCGGGGAATACTTTGCTGAAATATGCATTTCCCTTTTCAGTTCATGGACTACTGTAAAGCAACGACCTACTTCACTACCAATATAAAAAGTATGGGGGAGTTAATAGCCTACCCTGAGCAATTACCCGGTATAAGTTATCGCTCCAGTTTGAGCATGCAACCCTGACATTAAAAGTGCGATGCACTTCTCCTTATCTATTATGTGCCCTTTTCCTCGCACTTGGGTTGGTCGGTAAGTATCCCATTTTAATTCTTTTGATTTAATTATTCATGACTGCATGAGAAGCGGACGTTTATAAGCACTTTCACTGCACTAGCAGTCGTTTTGCTGTCATTGTTCCTGGCTGGTATGGGGGAACTTGGTCACCATTACCATAAACATACCCAAAAAAGTTAAGCATATATATTACTATAAATGAGCCAAAATCAATGTGCTCTCCATAAACCTGACTGGATACTGCTATATGCATTGTAAGCACAAACCAAATCATTAATAATTAATAGGATACAGAAGGATGCAAAAAATATGCATACAAAATTATAAAATGAATGGTTACTTTTAATGTATAGGAGTTTCATATACTCAGACAATGTTGTATAATGTATATTTAAAAGCCAAAACTGCTGCTACTTTTCTAAACACGTGAAAGTATGCCTGTTCTCAATTATCCAGTGCATAGTGTTCATTAAAGGTAAGGTTCTGCATTTTACAAACTTTCCCAGGTTAAACTCCACATGGGGCACACATGTGGATAATATCAAAACTGGTGAACCATGACAACCCATTTTTTTAAAACAGACTGTCCTGCTATGATGCACAACTCAATGGTTACCACACTGAAGTGGAATCTTCAAAGACCACTAACATGTGTGGTGAATTAAAACACAACCAGATGGTGTCTATTTTAAATTTTAACACTGACTGAGTTAAGAGTCCTCTAGATATATCTGTTTTTGGCCTTTATGTAGTCTAACTGGAAATGAACTTAGAAAATTCAGGCCTATAACTCTTTCACTAAATCATTACAGATGAGTGAACTGTACACTTCCTATTGAGTGAGAATGATAGAATTCATATGATAAGAATGATATATTATTTTTATGCGTTCTGGATTTCAGGTTTTATATGCAAGAAGCCTGGAATAAACCAGAATTCATAACCTGTAATGAATACATAGAACAAATCTCTGAGGTTTGATCAAGATTCCACTAGTTTCCTCTGAGGCCCCTGTGAAGTCCAAAACATGGTACTTCAACCTTAACCTTAACCACCCTTAACCACTAGGGCACTAGGCTATGTCATAACCCCTCTTTCAGAAAATCCACCACATTTATGTACTTAAACCCACAATATTACTTCAGCTTTTGATAGGATGTGGTTTACCCCAGGGTAACTGCGGCAGATAAAGTTATCTTCAGACATGTACACTACAAAGAGTTTATAACTCCTTTTCATCAGAGCTGTGTATCTCTGTGTCCTTGTGGAATATAAATGACAAATATCCACGAAAATTCATGAGCAATTTCAGCTTGATTTCATCCTGGCCTTCAAGTCAATGAGGTCTGCCTGCTTGTATCAAACTGTCTTTGTGGGAGAGACAAGTCTAAGCAGGAAGTCATTACGAGAATATTGATCTCATGAACAAGCCTCTGTGTGGGTTCTTTGTCCTCCGGTGTTTGGTCTGGGAGAGTTAAGTTAATCACCCCCATCCCTGCGTGTAGAAATAATGCCTCGTTTGACCAATTATTTCATTAGTCATTTAGCCTAACTAGATAGAAGAAATCAAACAGATGAACCACTGTAATTAGTTAATTTCTGGATACCTTCAAAGAAACTCTTCTGCCTGAGGCACAAAAGAGTAACTGCAAAAAATATATTTTAAACGCAAATGTATTTTCTTGATAGTGTAGAGAGATTCAAATTTGGAGGATCTAAAAACTTTATGCATTCTTGTCTTGAATGGTTGGAGCAATATTTATTGATTTAAACAATTTAGAATTCCTTTTTTGAAAGTTCAATTTGAAAACTGGAGTTTCTTGTTAATGCACTGATCTGTCATTCACAGACAGACAATGAACAGGGATAAAAAGATTAAAAAGTGAGATGCAGAAATGACTGAAATGCATGTGATGTCTATTGGTATAAGATCCATTCACGTCACACATCAAAGTATAAACGCATCTGTTATCACACAGACAGCAGTCCAGGCTGACACCCTGTAATGACATCATCAGCTGATCTCATCTGATGACATCACTGGGTGAAGATACAGATGACATCAACATGTCAGATACAGCGTGTTAGCAATCACTCCTTGACATCTGCACTAAGTGGTAGCGGCAGATCAGACCACAGATCCCTGTATTGAGGTATTCCATGCTCAGTGAAAGTAAGTGCATGCAGACTTGCACTGATGTTATCTATCTCAGTCCTACACATTTGTACTAAGGACTAGCCATGCGTGCTACAGAATGGAAAAGGGATTTCAAAGCTAATAACAAAAGAACTCCTTAAGTCTTTTTAAAAGAATGGTACTTTAGGTACTGGCAAAATTGGCAAAGACTAGTGGCACATCTCAGGAAACAGAAAAATCCCTTTTGTTTATAACTTGAGAAAGATTTATTGTATAATACATATATGAATTTGTAAAAATGTAGATTCAGAAAATGTTGAGGGTCTTAATTTTTGTGGTTTAAACTTCTGTCGATTGATTGTTCCTGAGTAGTTTCTGGTGTTGTTTACTTACTTTACTGACAAGCATACTCTGACATGTTTTAACAAAACGATCAGTACTTTTAGCATAATAGTATGAGAGACAGAGCTAGTTTAATAGTTTATACTTGTGTAAGTGCAGACACTTTAGAAAATCACTGCTGGTATCTTCTATGCTTTACTCAACCTAAAGCCTACCTTTATCACAAAACATGAATTTTCCATAATTTTTTAAAATAAATAGGTTATATAATTTTCTATGCATTTTATTCAGCCTTATCAATATCAATAGGTCATTTCTTATGTGGATTGTAATGCAGGTGCACACAATGTAGTTACTCAATGCAGAGTGATGACTGGCTGGCTTTTTAAAACTTTTAAGTTTTAAATAACTAAATGATCGTGAAAAAAGTAACTGTGTATTTACATGCAAACTATAGTATATATGCTACATATCAATAGCAGGACATGAGTTCATATACATATATCTTTGTACAGCAACATAGTGGTGTATCATAACATTCACAGCACATTTTTCACTAAACTTGAAAAGAATTCAGGATAGGAAAAGAAACAAGCAAAGTTATAAAAAATAGTAGATATTCAATCAATTTTAAATATAAAATCAACTATTTTACCATCTTGTCCTTATCCAGTCATGAATGCTATTTTCATTGGTATCAGTTTTTTCATGTCCCATCAGACCCATGTGGGTCTGTCTCTCTCCTGATTTGCACTGAATGACCCCTTCATGTTTACTATACACACTGGGCAGACAAGGTACTTTATATAAACCTTTATATCTTCCTGACCACAAAGAGGTTACACCAAGTGACATGCCTGTGGTAAGATCATATCTAAATGCTTCCCCATGCTTTACCACACAACATGTACCTGCTTAAACTGATATCATACACTATTACATTGGCTTGGTGTGAAAGGTATCTACACATACAGGAATACACACATACCCAAAATTTTTATCGGCTTTTTGCTAAAATTTATAAATATTTGATAAATAAAGAACTTATAAAGGCAATAAATATAACATGAAAGATAGTCTTTTAACTAAGATTATGTTAATCTGTTATCACGGCTTGTACCTAGTAGAAAATCAATCAAGTGGATTATACTCCATGGAAATCTATCACTAAAGTTTTGATTCAGTAGGAAATCCATACACCTTGTGTGTATGTACCTTGTGTATATTTTGGATAATTCATCATTAAGGCTTGTATCCAGTGGAAAATCCATTGTTATGGCTTGTATCCAGTTGATAACTCATAGTTATGGCTTGTATCAAGTGGATAACTCATTGTTATGGCTTACAAGTATCCAGTGGATTAAACTCATCAATATGGCTTGTATCCAGTAGATAACTCATCGTTATCCTTGTATCCAATGGATAATCCTTCATTATGCTTTGTAACTTTCTATCCATTTGGGTAATCCATCAATATGGCTTGTATCCAGTTGATAATACATCATAATTGGCTTGTAAATGGTAAATATACAACATTATAGCTTGTACCTGGCAGATAATGCATCATTGAAGTTTGTTGTATAATCCATCTGTTTGGTTGTTCTCAGCACATAATCCATCAAAATGTCAAAGGTCATATTATGATCATCATAATATGGTATCTTGTGTCCATCTGATGTTACATCAGGTACACACTAATCCTGTGGATTATCCATCATACAGTTCAGGGCTCCACATTAACTTTGCTAGCTTTTACTTGCCCTACATGAATTTTTACTTGCTCTACAAAATCATTGATTGTATTTCAGAACACAAACATCCTTTTTCAGGCCTTTGGATAAAGGTTTATGTTAAACCCACTTGCCCAGTCCCGCAAATAGGAGGTGACTTTTAGTTGCCCTTCCACTATTTTCTCGAACTTCCACGTGCCCAGGGAAACTGTTCATGTCAAGCCCTGCAGTTCATTGTAAAATGGATGATCCATAATATACACTATTATCATATGGATCATCTATTTAGTATTGGGCAGGAAACAAAAGAATATGGCAAAATTTCCCAGTGGATCATCTGAAACATTTTGTATAAAGTGGACAATGACACATTAATGCCAGTACTATAAAACAAAAATTCATTTGATACACATATTAATATATGACTTATAAAAAATAACCTACCATGGGAACTTAAAGACAGAAGTTAATGAAGTCAAAAATGACTGTAATCATCATATCTATCATAGTTAAGTAGCAAGTATCAACACATCTATTGAAATCAAGCATTATCTGACAGCTCTGTTCCAGCAAATAGTCATTAACATGTTAATAAATCAGGATCTAAGCAACAATATATGAACAAACTTTAGTGGATTTCCTAACCAATAATTCATACTAAATTAGGAAAATACATATCTCAGAAATGTTTTTTTTTTAACAAAATATGTTAACACATAATTGCTTGTTTTTATTTTTTTTTTGGTCTGTTTTTGGTTTACCAAGTTTTGGTAGATATAATGAGAACAGGTTAATTCTTCCAGACCACATTTTACTACTGAATTAATTATAAAAGAATAACAACTATTTCTATTATGATCAAACACAAATAAACTGCTGCACATTTGTCTTTTAATATTCAAACAACATCTTTCAATAAGGTTTGTCCAAAATAAAAATTCATGAAAGATCTAGACTTATCAAGACACTGAATATTTTATTATATTGTAATTATGATCATATAGTATTGTTCATTTAAATATATTTGACAGGTCCACCTGTTTTTAATTCTTGATATTATATATTTTGTTTACAAGTAAAAAATATAGGGCAAGATAAATATTTGTAACATTCCTGACAGGATATATAACTCTGACCTATAGAAAGCAATTAAAAATTAAATTGTTTCCTTTAATTACCATTGATTTTTCAATTATGATTAAAGTTAAATAGTATTCATTAATCAAACCTTAACCTACTGCATTTTTATGAGACAATATTTATTTTTATTATGGACATACCTATGTATAGTCATACTCATATACACTTTGCATTTGTATGAATACAATCATACAATTTCATTAACTGCTATTAATTTTTTTCAGTTTTTCTTTTGTTCATTCATAATTAAACAATGATCAATTCAAAATTACCTAATAATATATATATAACTTACTATACAGTAGAATCTCCCAATTACAGACACTGACTGGACAGGACATTTTGCCCACAATAGAGAGGTGTCCTTAGTAGGGCGGTTATAGATTTTGGGACCTACTTTCAAGAGACTGCCCATGTACGGCCATAAATAGGAGGTGCCCTTAGTACAGAGGTGTCCATAAGGGCAGGTTCCACTGTAGTTACTTTATAGAGGGAGAGAGAGAGAAATAATTTATTTGACATAAAAGTAATGTATCCATAAACATATATTCAACATTATATAGATATATTTTTACTTGAACTTGGCATGTCATTAAACGTGAACCAAGTTACCACAGTAGGAGCACTCAAAAGGCACAACATTTCTGACCAAACTCACATAAAAAATAATCCTAAGGAGACTGAAACAATGGTAATTTTCACAGCAGGCAGTTTTAAAAATAAAGCTTTATTCCAGTCGACTTGCTGTTATTCAGACAAATTTCTTTCTGTCAAAAAACAGCTCCAGTCTTTAAAGTAAAACAGTATTACTTTTCCACATGGGTTCATATTACACAGCTAAGCAGAACACAATATGGCCTTTATTAATGAAACACAAAAACTGATGATTCTGTTTTTATTCCAAGTACTTAAGGATCCTTTAAACCGAGTCTCATCCCTAAATAAAACCTCTTTCAAGTGCTGTGTTTATTAAATATGCTACGTTCATTAAACAAGCTCCCCGATTGTTTCCACCGCTCCATCGCATCCCCTCATCTTGGTACATTCCTCCCGTGTAATTACAGCACTCTGTGTGCTTATATAATCGCACAGTTTCAGGCACTTTTTCGACAAGCCTTGCCTGGTAGATCCAAATTAAATCCAGCCGGTATCCCCTTCATGCCCCTCATCCAATTACAGGAACCAATAAGATTCAACCTGCCTCATTCCCTCCGAACCTCTCTCAAGCTCCTCATAAATAAACGTAAAATTGCATGTTTATGATTATAGTGATTACATAATGGCACCAGCCTCTCAAAGTGATTGTGCATGCTTACAATAACAATGATTACTTCACTACACCAGCCTCCAAAAATATTTTAAAACAAGTTGATGTCTACAAAGATTATGTCTACCACCTTTCATTATCCTGAAATATTTGAACTCCAAAATTTTTTAACAAATTAACCATCATCTTTCCTCTGCAGCTAAAACTGGAACTGCAAATTTAATTTATTTCTCCAAATCCATTTTAAATTTACACTCCAATATGTCTATCTTCGGGCTGTCCAGGATTGTGAATAGTTCATGCAAAGAAGGTACCATAACAACAGTAAAACAAGGATCCTTGAAGTTAACACAATATGGCACCAGTATTAAGCCTGCCACCCTTAGGTGCTTTTACTATGAAATGCTGCGATGTACCTGAAATCACAAGAGATCTGGGACCAGTTACTGATTTTTATTTTATAGGAATCATTTAAGGCATGAGTTCTGTGACCCAACTTGTGACTGATATACACAAAGTTTCAGGGATATCACTTGAGTAAAATCAACAATTGTCAGACTTGGCCCTGAATCTCCCAGTACACATGTTTCAAGCTAATTCCACCAAGGACTGAACAGCAATTTTTGGAGATTATCTATACTGTAACTGGTGGTGGCATTTAATCACTGTCACACAACTCCTTCCGTGGCCACAACTTAGAAATCCCTTTCTCAGGAAGTGAAATGTTGGGAAGTGTGTCCTAAGATGGTCATTTTTCATATTTTCACATGAATCCTGAGGAATTTGTCATTATTTTGTAAACTTCATGAATGGTCTGATGCAGTTTCATCATTCAGAAAATCATAATAAGCTATTTATCTAGTGGGTGAATTCAGCCCATGGAAAACCCATCCAGGATGAAGCCAGCAAAAAATTACTAGTGGTGAAAAATTGCATATGTTGACTGAAGTGATGGGGTCAGTGACACCTTGTGACAGACACTGTTCAGATGCTAGAGCCATAAAAATTATAAAATACATAGTCAAATAAAAGTCCTTAAGCTTGTCACTTCCTGAAGTGTTGTAATATTTCATTCTGTATCACCTGTGTCCTTACTGTTCTGTCACTGTAGCAGAAATTTTTATCAGTTAACATTAATGGCTCAATGCTGGATGGGTGCCCTTTTAGGGAAACAATACACTTGTTCAATACATCAGCCATACGGTTAGATATCAGTATTAGATATATATACAAGTTTTATGGGGGGAAAGAACAAAACAGCAAGCGGAATTATCCAAATAACCTGTGTAAAATGTATTTATTAAAAAGTATATTGAAAGAAAGTTTTAAGGTTTTGCAATGCTGAATCTAAAGTTGTATTTTATTGTGAAAAATTCTGATGCATGTTCAACTGTGGTATGCACATTAACCACTAAATACCAACAAGTACCATGGTTTGACAGAATCTAAAGAAGAACAGTGTCTTTTCTAATTTAAAACCATTTTTTTTCAAATTAATTTAAATATGAAACCAGATGAACCAGATGCCAAATGAAAATTAAACCTGCTTATCTTCAATAACTTGACTTGAGGTTCCCATTTATTTAGGCCTAACTTAACACCACTACAAAGACTGTCACCCAACTGACAAGATACCATACCAAAGAAACTGTGGGATATTTCATTTTTTATAATCTAACCTTAGTCCTTAAGCTGCAAAAAGCACACTCGGTTCTTCCGTTTAAATTGGCATCCTTGCTTCCATCAGCAGTGAATTAAGAGATCTAACTAGATTTAGCGGCACTGCAACCCAGGTGGGGACATCAGATTTTCATGGCCTATCAATATAATAAGAAATTTTCAACACACTATTGATTATTATGTAACAAAGGTAAGAAAAACGTGAGATTTGATTATGGGAGACTGATGTTGCATTCCCAGGACAGGCGCAGTTCTCTCAAATGAACCCTCCACATAGGAAGTCATCAGGGCTCCATATCCCTGAGTGTTGAGTTGGTTTTTTACTTCCACTCTTATTAATCAATCAGTCTTGGTGATAAATGAGCTTACTGGAGCAGTGCTGGATGGTAGCTGGACCAGCACCTGCCAGCATGCACTGTTATCATTCCACTGTGGAGTCTGTAAACAGCCCCTATCTGCAGATGCTCCCGACTGATGATAGCAGAATAAATATACATGCCTGTCCCTCAAGCATAATAACATGTATCTAAAAATACCACAAGACTGAAACTCTGTATATCCTGACACTCTGAGAGATATTAAACTCCATAAAACAAAGCTCTACCATTTTCAACTAAATATATAACAATTTTCTTTTCAATCAAAGTTTTATTTAAAATGGAAACCACTTTAGTAACAACTTGGGATAATTCTTGTGCCTAAAAATGTATGGACCTAAATCTGCTAAATTAATAGTGGTTATTAAATAAATGGTTATTAAATAAATGTTGAATTTATATAAATATAAGTGATTATTTATACTGATGCTGTGGTATTATTTAATTTCTTTCAATGCCAATTTTCATTTGGATATCAGCAGTTAAAATTGTAAAAACTTATTTTGAGGTCATCTGAAATTATTGATGCTTAATAAATGACATAAAAAATAGATAACAGCTTTGTAAAGAACATTTAGTCTGAAGATACTTCGGACTTTGAAGTCAGAACTTTTCAGATATTTCAACCCAAATAAAACAATATCAATAATTATGTTTAAAATTTGGAATAGTGGTATTTCCTGGTGACTAAATTGCTTGTCAATTTGATGAAACATGATAATACAGACAATTAAATGCAATTTTTCGCCAACAAAAGTGAATTCACCAATATTTTACACCTGAATAAATATCTATAATTGTAGTACATACTGTAAATAATCATTTAGCTAATGGATCCAATTCATCAATTAGCAAAGAAATGAGTGACATGAACACAACCATTGTAGCATGTTAGCAGTTCTGTCTCTTTCAAACATGCAAACAGTGAACCAAATGACAGTTCATACACTGCTTCATGATGATGAATACGGAAGATTGACAGGCCTATAAACCTTGTCACGTAGCTGATGTTTCCATTTGTATTAGAGGCCCCTCAATTCCATTTCCTATGAAACACTGGGTTGGTAATAGCAGAGGCAGAAAAGAGATTGTGTCAATTTTAAAGCACCCTGCAATATAAGTAGTTAGGTTTAAGCGGTTGTCTTTGAAAACTACTAGTTATGAGTGCTCTGTAGAATCTGCCAGCGATAACAAACAGCTAAGTTAATTTCCAAAAGATGTAGTACATAGCAATTATCATTCCTCATTGAATTATGTGTTAATTTTATTACCGAGTCAAAATCCAGTTTACAGTCTCTATGCAATCTGACTGTACCAAGAGGGTATGTAATGTACAGCTGGGCAGACCAAATGAGATAAGGATACTCACTGATTATAACACTAACCAAACAATTAAGATGATATGTATAATGTAAAATATATGTATCATAAAATAAAAGACAGATATATATAATATTAAGATGTTCATAAATTTCCTGAAATAAACTAGACTTTGACCTATGCAACCTTACAACTAAAAAAGGGTACTTTATGGGGATGCAAACCCTGTTGCTAAAATAGTATTCAAAGTTTTTGACTACATAACGAACAACAACCATGCCTTGATGCACTTTGGTTAATTACTGACACCTTTCAGGGAAACGGCAGGTGGAGTGACGTCATAGTTCTCTGTGACATCATGACTCGCACGCCAAAGACGGCCATATCATCACATGCTAAGTCCTAGTGTAACAAATGTGCTATAAAACCCTATAAAACACTCATTCCAGGATTATTTACACTTGGATTAACACCAAAATTAACACCGAACTTCATTGACACTTTTGCAATACCAGCCTATATGATAAATTTCAATAACATCTGTTATACCATCTCCAGATATCATCTGGACACACACACACACACACACACACACACACACAGAATCAAGTGAAAACAACAACCCTCGCCTCACGCAGAGTTAATAGGACATCCTTGAGAACAGTAAGACAAAAGTTGACACTGACAAAGAACTTCATCACCTGCAGCTGAGCAGACTAAGTCTGCTTAGCTAATAAATAAGTTATGCAAGCAGTTAATTACGACTACACCTCTGTGGTCTCTTTAAACCTAAAGCTCTATATATATTATCTTGATCAGATCAGGTCAGAATAATGTGCTTTTTGCGATTCCCCAGGCCAGTAAGTTACCAATTAACTCTAACTCTGCCTAACCAAATACCCCCATGTGACACACTGTAAACAGAATAACAACACACATATGCCACCCAGGGGCTGACTAAACCCTAAGCTGAGAACATTACTTGTTAGTTACTGTTCTAGGACTAGATGGTCTGTTACAGTGCAGGTACTGCTTGTTACAGTGCAGCGAGGTAAAAGGTATCATCCAATAAGGACTATAAAGATGACAGAATAAGTGGAATCACCTGACCTGTTGCATTACTTCGTTATTACTATAAACTGAAGTTCTATGAAGATGAACGAACCAGGAAAGTGCACTAAGTGCAAACCTGTACCAGCTGCATCAATGGTTTGTTTAACCCGTGGTATATACCTGTAATTCTGACATGCGACCTGTGACATCCAGATTTTAGTGTGCGCACAAAATGGCAGCTCACATGAGCAGTTTAGAGAAAGTGGGAGAAATAAACCTGTCAAGGTTTGATAAGGATGTGGGATGCTACACCAAAGTACTCCAAAGACAGCATTCAGGCCAGAATTTATCAGCAGAGAGTTTGGTGGAAAGAACACATTTATATCAAGTCTTTGTAATATTAGCACCATTCTGGCCCTCTGAGTATATGACCAGCTTACTGGCTGTCAGAGTGCCTTACATCCTTCAGCGAGGAATGCACTATAAGGCTCTATGACGATAAAAATATTTTTGTCATTTCTGAAAATGCCTCATGGCAACTCACATACCGTAAATCCTGTTTTTATCGCCGCGGCCTTTAAAACAAACTCAAAATCGAAAATCTCGACTTTTTTTCTGAACTCGGTATGCGGCCATAAATAGATGGTTAATCAGAAATGAACTGTGAGAAGAACTCTCTCCCGGACATGGCGCTCCTTTGGGCGATAATAGGAGATCAAGCACACCACAGAGGAAATACTCTTTGTAGTCACAGATTTATTGTATAAAATTGTATAGTCTAAATGTTCATATAAAATATAATAATTATATGCAATCAATTGAACAATAACAATAAACATTGACCAATAACAACACTTATTACGAGATTAAAATGAATGAGATTATTCATGGTGAGGACTAGTGGTGACGTCTGTTAGAAAAAATCAATATTACCGGTCATACCTTTGACGGAGCCGGATTGCCTTGGAATTTATGTTGTTTATAAAAAGAATTAAGTAAATCAAAATATGTAATTTAGAACACTATAAAACCTCTATAAAAATTCAAATTTAGCAGGTTACTTACTGACATTTTTTTATAATGTCTGATACATGTACCTCAATATTGAATGGCCCATCTTCTCGCCCCATGTCATGTTTCTGGAAAACCTTCATCCTTGAATGCGTATAGCCCGGTCATTTACTTCTGTTTAATCTTTGTTTTTTTATACAATCACGAATATATTTTATGAATGGAAATAGTGTTAGAGGGGAAACCGGCTTGTAGATATAAATGGTAGAACATGTCACTACAGCCGATGGAATTTGGTGAATATACAGATTTTACATGCCGTGCCGTATTCTTGTTTGCTACTGATTTTCCAATATATTTTGGATAGAAATATTCTGATGATCCATTTAAAGTCACTGTATATTTAAATTCTAAAAGTAATATTTTGAAATCTTAATCTATGATGAAAATTCCATTTCTTGAATTACTAAGAAGATTCGAATCATTTTCATACCGGTAACTTCGGTATTATCATCGTCACATCGTTCGTTGACATCGCTCCATGTCACAATTTGCCGATGCGTTTGAAAACATCGCTGGCCAACTTAACTAAATATCAAAATAACTGAAGTTACCTTGTCGAGATACGCATGTATAGCAAACATGACGCGTGAAAACGAGTGATTTTAAAGTGAAATTAAAATGGCCGGTCGAGGTAAGCAAGTTTTTTCCTCAAGAAAATTTCCGTGTGGGGAGCCGTCTGTCAAGGTAGCGTTTGCGCAAGGCACACTGGGACGGAATAGGTGGCTGTTCTGTTTGCTACCCATACCCACCGCGTACAGCCGTTCAAAATATTCTTAGCAGAACACCAGGGAGTTTCAGCACATGGCGGCACTCAAACTTGATTTTAAAACGATCATCAGCCATTGTGCGACTCTTTACGATGTCAGCTTTTTATTCATTATACTTTTTAAACAAATAATCGTTGCTAAATAATGCTGCAAATGAGTTTAAAGTAGGCATTTATTTCAATGTTGCTTGACCATGCCCAACGAAGTGGGCCGCTGTGTTACAGCAGGGGTGTTTCAAACGTATTATATGGTGACAATTACCAAGATTTTTTATAACAAGTTATATATCGCACAAAAGATATACATGTCAAGGTTCTACATAAAAATTTTTATATGTATACCATGAGCCGTGATTAAGTTCCTGCAGGTTGAAAATCTGACAGTTTCAGAAGTCTTAGCCATCATGTCGCCCCCTGAACGCTACTGCGTGATGGTACATAATATCGGATAGTATCAGGCTTTTTGCTTCAATAAATGTACATATAAACTTCAATTCAGTGTTCATACTATGGTCTTTGACAATCGACCTACATGCAAAGAAGCGTTTTGATGCATACAAGAATCGTTTTGCGTAACCACCATTCAAACGAAACGATGGTTCGGGGAATCTTTCTTTTTCTGATAAATGCCTGCCAATCCATGTGCAAAAGTCGTGAGTAACATACAGATATTTTGTCCCCATCTCGAGCGTTAAATATATTTAATATACGTAATCTGGCAACATATTTAACCTCTGTAATTAATACTTTTTATTCTAGTCTTCATTAAAGCAGCTTTGTCGTGATTTATTTTGCTACGTGCAGCTGATAATCTTACCCTCAGGCCAGAGACGGAGTCTAGGTGCGGCCTTTAAGGAGGGTTTTGGGTATTTGGCCCTCCGTGGGAGCTCCTTTAAGAGACCTTGCAAACTCAGGGTGCGGCTATAAATACACGTGCGGCCATAAAAACAAGATTTACGGTAATCAGACTAATAGTTAGCTTTTTTAGTATAATACTCTCTAGCAACACCAAACTTGAGCGAGAAATGTTCCAATTTAACTCAGCATGTTGGTAAACCCTTCTGTATGTTTGTTGAATTTCTGACCACATAAATACAAGCATGGCTTGCACGGGTTACCTGACGAAGTCATCTTGCAATGATACAGGAAACTGACTCTGTACCATAGAGACAGAGTTTCAGTTTGGGTTGGGAGTTCACATTCACAGCCTAATGGTAAGATTATGGGCTGTTTACCAAATATGAATGCAACATAATGGTAGACCACTGTGATGCATTCCTCGATACTGCTTGTATCACAACTCAAATAGGCTTACCAGCCCAAGTATCATTGCCTACTGAGTTGGGCTGTCATGGCTATTGTAATATGTGACAGAGTTTTTTTTCTGCTGGACTTTAGATGGAATCGGTCTGAATCCTCAAGTTCTTACTTCTGAGCCTGAGTATCAGTCTGATTCGCGGAACTGGGTACCTAGGAAATTTGACTTGAGTCATACATCACTGCTCTATTCTACTAAATATTTCCCATTTGTACCAGCAACTATAATATGTCAAGCCCCATGTGTGTGTGTGTATGTGTATGTTTGCAGTCAATGATGAATCAAGTATCCAGAAGAAGTGTCTCAAATTAAATGTTTCTTAATCATGGAATATTCTCAAAATGTCAAGAGTGATCTGGCTTCTGATCACAACACATTTGGCAAATTAAGAACCAAAAGCAATACTTCAGCAAACCATAACCTTACAACAATAACTAAGCATGCAAAAAGTGACCTCTGCCAACAGACAGATGTACTTTTAGTCATTATGCATGATAGACGATGCAATTACAAGGGCTCAAATTGTGCACATCTTCTGACAATATAATTATTCTGTCAACCGAGCACTGAAAAAGCACTTGATGGTGAACTTGCATCAATAAAACATAATTTCTCTCTAAACTAATATGCTCTATGTCAAGCTGCCATGAAAACATTTTTGATATCACTACAGAGCAAATATCATGTAAACAGATCTCTCTGATTATATGTACTAGCACTATACCCATAATTTCAAAATGCAATCTGTAACACCCTGGTTTTAGTGTGTACTAGAAATATACTCCAATGATGTCATGGCAAGAATCTTTTTCCAAAGAGAGTCTGGTGTAAAGGGGCCATGTATTGGTGAATAAGTGAATAACACTTTTTTTGGACCAGACCCAAATCCTCATATTATAGGATTAACCTGAGCTCAATCATTCTTGTATGTAACAGAAAATTTAACTAGTGGAATAAGGTTTGATGTCAATGAAACTGAAGGTAAATGAAAAGCAGCAATTTATAAAAATTTTAAGTATAAATTTATAAATATAAGTTTCATAACAAATGGTAATAATAGAAAAAAACATTAATTATTTACAGTACAATGATAAATGAAAAATATTATATAAACATGTATATATAACAAATGTGACCCATTCAGTTAAGTATTTAATGCTTCAATTTTAAATGCTTTGCACTGATTGATAATATAACTGGCATTAACTGCAAATGTACTTTTCATATACCAAGATCTGGCTTAATAAACAAGAGCACCCTAACGTGCATAATATCCCCATCTTGTATCTGGTGACCTCTGACCTCATTACATTTGCGAGAATTTTTATGAGAAGGTAATTCAAGTGAGAAACTCTATTGGTAAATATGTATAGTGAGTTTCATGAAAATCCATACGATTTTTGGTAAGTCACCAAGGGGCCTCCAAAGTGCCTTGACCTCTGACTTCATTAAATATGCATGGATTTTGCTGGATATTTAACTTAAGCAGGATATTTTATTGATTAACATTTCTGATGAGATTTATTAAAATCCTTCATATACTTTCATCAGTTATTGCTGTGACACCACAAAGTAGCCTAGTGACCCAAAAAGAAAGATATAGTACTGGCACACTAAAATAAAAATAAACAAACAATTTTGATATTTAAAGTTTAAATACAGTTACAACTAACATTTAAGAGATCTACCAAGGTATTTTTTTTAACTAAGCCTATCTTATATGATGATATGGATCTCTATACAACACTGTATGTGGGTGTATGATGCCTTATCTTTTATCTGTGGCTTTATCACAGACGGTGGTTTACCAGATATGATAAGCATTCATTACAAGGAAACAGATTAGAACCTCTGCTGGTCTGTATCGATTTTACAAGACTCCAAGCATGATGATATTATATTAAGTATGTAACTTTACTATATAAAAACTAATGGTATATAATAAAATATGAAAAATGAATATAGAGAACATCTGGTAATCAGTAACTACAAAATATACAAAGGAACTGTTTCTGTAATCTACTTCTGATAACAATTCTTTTAATACAGACTTCTATATCCGCATTTTCAAATTTCAGTTATATTATTGCTAACATCATTAATCTCCCTATTCAGGATAATTGCTCATTTTTTATTCCTCACCTTTCCACCATTATTTACTCCTGGTATTAATTTGGCAACCAATTACTCTGATAAAAATCAGGCAAAGTAATATTACTTAAGTCAATTATAATTCTGACAATACACTGACTAATGATATCATGAGAAATGTTGTTTTTTGCTTGACGGTTCCCTGGTTGAAGATATTCTAAACAGTCATGTAATCTATCTGTAAAGCCTGTGCCAAATTCATTGATTCTTTATCCTCTATAATGCTAAAGGGATCAGTTCTGTAATCATATGCAAGTGACATTATAAAACAAGGCTAGAAATAAATTTTAAGTTCTTAGCTATCTCACAGGTAACCCAATTAGATCAACAGCATTCTCAAGGCAAATTTTTACTTTTTTAAAATACAAGGACATTCTTGAACAAAGAATATTTTTATTACTGACTTACACTCTCAAACACTATATTTTATACCTAAATGTGCTAACCCTAAAAATTTTATGAAAACTCTGGAAGATATTTTTTTCTCAGGAAGAAAAGCCTTTTCAATGGTATTATTCACATTTCCACAAGTTTATTTTTAAGGCAATATTACACCTTTACATGATAAACACTAGTCAATGCAATCTTAAATAATATGAAATTGATGTAACTTATAAGACATTTCCAAAGAGTTTCTGAATCTGAAGAAAAGATTACAAATAATTTTTAAAGATATCTAAAATTAAATATTTGTGATATTTATCAACTTCAACAAAAAATTCAATTTTTCCAAAAGAAAGCACATTTCCACATGAAAACAAACTGGTTGGCCCACCATGACCCAGCTCAACACATCTTTTGAAAAGCCCCACCAGGGAAAGTGCAAATGACATTTAAATGACAATACAGATCCGGAGGCCAGCTGACTGACAGATTCATAACTGCCTATACAGACAGGTCTACTATTAGTAGGTTTCACTAAATATAGATGGACCAGACAATAAAGTGATGGATCGGCAGAATGGTATCACTATAATGTCAGAGGTGGAGCGGACCAAATATTTTACCATCCTAGCTTAATCCTCTGTGGATAAAAATATGTATTTTAGGTTCCCCTGAAAAATAAGAGGTCCTGTTAGAATAACCCTGGTCCTCATATTTCTTTCTCATGTCAGATCAAAATGATACTTTCACTGTCAAAACCATTTTCACAGCAAATGAGGTTTTCTCCATTTTTTTCAGCATATCAAAGGTGAATTTTTATAACTGTACTGTGTCCTATTTTTCCGTCTTTCATAATGACCATTACACAAATCCTCATAATTATTCAAAACAATTGACTTGATAAGAGAATTTGTCTATAAGGTAACAGTGTTGTACTTGGAACAGATATCAGATATATTTCAACACCATCAAACCACAGATGTGCAAAAGAACATTCCACCGTTTCAAGCGTAACATTAGAATATATGTACCATAAAACCATGTTGTTTTGAAGTCAAAGGGACCTATAATATAAAAAATTCAACATATCCAACAGATCTTTTCCATCACACTTGCAACATCTGTCGACGACAACTGACACTGAATAATCGGCTCTTTTTTTTTCGACAAAAACATTGTACTTTGTAATAACTCAAATGATTCATAGTAACAAACATACCGGTACCATACCTTTACCAGTGAGGTTAATTCCAGAGTTTCTAGTTTGTATTTGAGTTCATTTGACAAAATATGTGATGCCTGCAGACCTGAAGCCTGCTGACGAAAGTTAATATGGGCAGTGCACATACTCATAGAAAAGGTCTGTTATGTGGTTTGCCACAACTTCCACATGCAGGTTTCATTTAGTAATAATTTAACAAGCAGATTTTATTGAGTAATAATTCAACAAGAGATGCTCAAATTTCAATGCCTGAAACTTTGTGACACGGGGGGTATTTTATTCCATGGAGTCTGACACAACAGGTGAACCAGTTAATTCTTTTAAAATATCTCAGGGAACCTGAGTAAATTAAAACAATTAAATCTGGGTCTGAAAGGTCAGAGAGTGAGTTTCATGAACATTATCAATCAAAATTCAGTAATTACTATGTGGTTTCATTTATAGAGAAAAGTTGAGTATTCTCTGATCTAAACCTATATCTGATATTTGTTTATGAATACTGTCGTTGCCTTTATATCGGCAGGGCTGAATTTTAGCGGTTTTTACATTTTTTAAAAGTTTCACGGGGTTCCTTTTTCCCACTCTAGCTATCATTGGTCTAGTTATATATTTTATTATCAAAAATAATTTCATTAACCGGTGATTTTACTATTATCCACGTCTACTATTTCTCTGTCCGGATATCGCATGTTCGAACATTCACAGACGGCTGAGCCGATGCCTGCAGGAAGCATTGACCCCGCTGGCTGTAATTTGTTCAGGGCCGAGGCTCATTGAAACAACTCAAATGTTATCAAGGCGTGTCGAGAAACCAACCTGTAACTACAAAACCTTATTTTAAGTTTGTTTAGGGAAACTGTCTTGATAAGGGTATCTCACTCCTGTTAATTAAAAGTTGAGTCGTAATCACCTGCTCAGCCAACAAGGGACGCCTGTAGGTAGCCCCCTTGTTTCAGTGTCAAAGGCAGGGATGTGCCCAGAATAATTTTAGTGCCGTTAATGTTGCTAATTAATTCCATATAGGTAGAAGAAGGAACCGTATTCAGTTTCTCACAGTTAAAATCTGAAACAAAACATAATATTCCACAGTTTTATGGCACTTTGGCCCCAAAATGAACTGTTACCTTTCAAATATATTCAAAATTCACGTCATCACTAGCCAATCATACATCGTTTGGCGCATCATGATTTCACAGAATTAGTCCTTTATACATTTACAAGTTTGCGCAACCCAAGCGGCTACGTTCACTAATGTAGTGGCAAATTTTATTTATTAACATCACTAAATATGGCACAATGTGAAAGAGTACCTTCTACTCAATATTAATTTTAAGCGGCACTGGATGTCATCTAACTTGGCACACATACACGTAATTTTTAAATATTACTACCCAGCGGGCATTGACACTTTCCAGTAATGTACTGGGGGAAAACTGACGGGTGCATCCGCCGGCATTAGCACGCACCTGCAAAGGGTCCCGGTTTTTGCATCTAAGCCAACCAATATTATTTTAAATGGGCCCTGTCATTCTCCCTGAATCATTTAACGTATATGCACCAGGCTCCATGGACATCACTTTGTAGGTGTAGATAAATCTTAACTTTCGCAAACTATTGGCAGCTACTGAGATTAATGATCATGGTCTGGTATATATGCATTCAAAACTGCATGGTTTCAATTTCGCGGTGAGAGAGCGATCGCGAATATTGCAAATTTGAAACCAACGCAAATAAGAAGACCACCACAGTACTTTTTCACTCAACACAAATTCAAGTATCCGTCATAAGGTAATTAATAAGAGTTCTTTATCATATGCATATATGACCCCATAAAGTATATATTATTTTAAACCTCATACAGAGCTCTTCCTAATGGTACATGTATTTATGAAATTCACATTCATTTTCAAATGAAATTTTAACATTTTTTTAATTTTAAGTTTTTATATAGTACACAATATTAAGCAACCTTTTACAAAAAAGCACTTTCTAATATGCTAATAAATATCAAACTACATGAAAATATCTAAAAACCATTTTTTTATTTTTCCTGTATCATGTTTATTTCCTACTTTAAATTGAATTCAAATTTTGATTCAATAAAAAAATCTAAATTTAATTTCTAGACATGTTGCTATATTAGTTCTGTTTAAAAAATCTTAACGGCGGCAATTTAACCAGATGATGAAACAGCAACAGCAGGTTTAAATGGTAACATCAGATCTGGTAATTTTCTGAGGTTTACGGTGCTGAAAACATCATGACATCATAGCTGTTGCCATGGATATTACCATCACTTGCCTCTAAAGGACATAAATTTGACCAAGGTCACGCGCTTTTTCAATCCCAGTAGCCCTGAGCAACAATCAAGGAGCCGTGATCAATAATGTTAATACAATACATCGCAACAGGCCAGCTGCTAAAAGCAGTAATATCTCAGGCATTAAAATAAACCAGAATGAACCAAATCACTGCTACCAGAAAACAACTAATAAGAAATGTTATATAGATGTACACACTAATGAGTACAGTTTTTATCTGTCACATGAGCGATAAATCAGCACAATTATCTCTATTGTTGATTACTAACTAAAATAACAAATAAAAACAATTTTCCAAGAAATTAAATAATATATATCATCAAAGAAAAAGTATGTATTACATGAAGTACTGGATATTGTCTGTCAGTCATGGTATCTATCTAACTAATCAAGCATAACTTTACTTATGAACAAGGTACAGTGATACCTGTGTTATAAGACCACCCATGGGACTGTCAAAAAGTGGTCTTAATTCACATGTGGTCTTGTCTGACAGGTCAGTTATAAACAATCATTAACAATGTGAATGCATTTGGTTCACCCAAGAATGGTCTTAATGGACCTGTGGTTTAATTAGACAAGTGGTCTTCCAGACAGGTTCCTTTCTGTTTAAATTGGCAATGTTCTATCAATCAATACATAAATCTGACCAGTAAAATACAGTCTTATCAATTAACTAAGCACTGCCCTTTGGTATGACCTGTCAAGGAGGTTGTAAATCTAACAAATCAAAAATAAAGTCTGACCAATAATACAATAATGTATATTTTGAGCATGACCTATAAATGTTGGCAAAACGGTACAAGTAAATTAAGCCTTTGTGTCATCCTTGTGCTAATTCTCCATGAAAATAAGATCAAAGACTAGTTATTTATATGTTTAATGCACTTGTGAATATTTGGCCTGCAGAGGTAAATGTAGGGAACTTGCCAATTAAGGGATATTGTATACAACCAGTGGTATAGCATATGGTTCAGCATTCCACTGACAATGTGCAATACTGCATATGATCATTATGTACACTTCAAGTGGATGTGAAGCTGATTTAATTGCCTGAACAGATTTGTATTTAACTGTCACACAAAGGCATATTGTTAAATTTAAGGTGAAAATATGAATAGTCAAACTCTGTGCACTGGGGTCAAAATTTATAAAATTTTACCAATGGGTTCAATGATCCACAAGAATAATATGGATTGTCATGACTATACTGTTTCACTACCTGCTGTCCACCTGGGTTTTTTTAGATAATTTTCTTAAAAGTTTATATTTTTTAATAATTTCCTAGAAAACTACATATGGAAGTGACAACCTAATATTACAATTAAGAATTTTACAATAAATCCCAAGTTTATGTTTCACAACTTTTTAGTCTCTTCACAATGGTCTGACTGATATGATGTGTCCCTAAAAATTCCTAATTATGGACATTACCTGAGCCATTTGTTTTGCTTGTATTAGAGAGAAGTCCATAACAGGAGAGTACCCATAAAGGGAGGTTCTCTGTATTAATTAACAAGTATAATAAGAGGTTCTGGAAATGCAGGACACAGAAAGTATTCTTAAAACATTGAGTGCATCTGAAGGAAAGTGGTCTGAGGTGGAGAAAGCAAAAAATACAGGAAGGTTCTATCTGGTCTAAAAGGCCTGACAGTAAAAACCTATAAATGTAGGTGGCAACAGGAAGCAGGGATTTCTGGACATTTTAGGAAAAGGTTAGGTGTATGGGATGACACAGGGATCAGTACAAGCTGTGCTTGAGGAAACATCAGTCCATCTGAATAGGATAATGAAATAAGGGACCAGCTAATGAACATGTCTCCCTACAAGTGAGAAAAAGATATAATTCTCACTCTGCACAAGCTCTCAGCTGTCACATTACACAGAAATGATCCTGTCTAGTGGCTCTGAAGATGGGAAAAATGAGCATTCTCATTTATTCTGTGAAAAACAGGTATAATTTTTAACTCTTTTACTTTT
Organism: Sipunculus nudus; assembly: GCA_026874595.1. Lineage (NCBI taxonomy): Eukaryota > Metazoa > Annelida > Sipuncula > Golfingiida > Sipunculidae > Sipunculus > Sipunculus nudus. The sequence continues at coordinate 55,535,460 of CM049312.1, forward strand.
TTTAATTTTTGTTTTCTTCTTTTTCAGAAAGAAACTTTGATTTTATTTCTTTCACATTAATTCTTAACTGTTCAAGTAGTGAAAAGAATAAATATACACTCACATAAAATGAATATGTGAATATAACATGAAGCTTACAATTTCAAATTGAGACAGGCAATATATATGTATAACAAGTTTCTTCTTTTTTTGTATTTTATTATAATAATAGCAAAGGGTAGATTCTTGATATTAAGTTGTTAGATAATAAGAAGCTGGGAAAAATGAGAATTCCCATTATTCCAAGAAAAATTCTATTGTCCCAGGATTCTCATTCCCGCTGGGAAAAACAAGAATTCTCATTTTTCCTGGGATGAATTCCAATTCTTCCCGAGAAGATTCTGGATCTTCCCAGATTCTCATTCTTCCCTCTACATATACATACTGATTAACTCCATGTGAATAAGGTCTCTGAGCAGAATAATGGCTCTATGGATATTACAATTAAAATTCTTATTTCAGTTTATTAAGGGAACTTGAATCAGAAACATTATAAGTGAAAAAGTTAGTATCATTGTCTATTCAGTATAAAATTTCAATTTTTACTTGAAGACTTACTAGCAATAAGTAAATATATACAAATTAAAGAAGCTAATATTTGTTCAAATTGATGGGCAAGATAGGAATATAGTTACATTTTGATGTTGTTAAGTATTTTTATGTTGTTGAATCTTGTGTACATGAAATGGCACAATAAAATTTAAAAAGTGTCCCTAAATGACTCATAAAATATGTTATAAAGATGAAAGTGTTCCTGTACAAAGGATAATGCACTCACAGACCAGAACCAGCATATTCCTGCATGTATAGATCTCTTAATTACTTCCATACACATTGAAGCAAACTGATAAAAGGATATTGTGAACTTACTGAACTGACATGTTGGGCATTCTGAACAGACATGTTGGCTAATGACAGTATTTCTACAATACTGTTATAACCTTATTATGGTCCTGACTAAGCTAAGACTCTATAGAAATCAGGTTTTTCCATCCATCCATTTGTTCATCTGTCACTCTTTTTATTGTGCATTATCTCAGGAACTACACAAGCAAATGTCATTAATTTTAAACTGAATATTAGTGTATAAGAGTCTGACCTGTCAGAAATCCAATATGGCTTAAATGTAGCCATCTTCAGAACACAAGCATAGATATTTTTAGAATTTTTAAATCCCTAATAATTTATCATTTAAAAAATGATTTTTCCACATCTTTATCAATACAAATTTTACCAAATTTACAATCTGCAAAAAATACTTATTCTTCAAAAAAATTCAATTTTTCAAAAAAAATATTTTAAAACATGCAATCCAAAGTCTGCATATATTGTAAACAAAGAACCCGTGAGATCCCTTGATCAAGACCACACTAGACCAATATGATTGGTTTGATTCCTGAACACCATACCAAAAGTTTCAATTTCAGTAGAGAACAGTAGAGAAACTACCTTGAAAATTCTGGCACCAATCCTCAATGGAATTTCCAAAACTGATGTTATGTGGACCTATTCAAAAAGGATATACATTGTATATTCCTTCAAGCTCAGTCAACCACGACCTGACAAAAGATGCCGGGGTGAGGTAAGCTGGGGATGATGGCACATCAGTCAGTCTACAGAACTGATAGATAGTCCCAGGGGTCTATTGGTCATATATAGACACCAAATGTGACATCTGAGTTATCTTAACAGCATCAACACCTGACCCTGTGAACTGTGCCAAAGGAAATAGCTAAGAGGGGCATCTTTACTGTACACTCAGGGTCTCTCCCTCCAGCTAACTATTTAAGTTCTCTCTAGGGAGTTAAGCTGGTGATTTATGGGGTGTCCATTTAGTCTTCATCTAGTTCTGAGCCACTTATCTCCTGCAGGCCAATTTATGCAATATTCCTAAAATGACTTGTCCCACAGCTGTGTCAGCCCTCTAACACTGTTGAACCAGCACTTAAAAACACTGGTGTTTTTTTTCAAACTTTCACCTGGTAGTATCCACAGGTGCTCACCAGGTGGCACACATGTGGTAGTTATTTACACCTGAGGCATACTCAGCAAACCATTACAGGAACATTATTATATATATGCCCCATTTTTTTTCCTCTGACCACACAAGAAGAATGATGTTATGATTACAATGAATTTTCACTTAATTTTGATGTACACTGGAAATAAATTTGTACATTTCTCTAAAGCATGTATCATGTTTTATGCTTGCTGGCATGACTGCCATGACAAACATGGATAGATGTATCATGTATGACATGCACAATTTGCATGTAGCGTTTATTTGAATGTGTGTCATGCATTTTAATATGATTATGTAATACATCCTACAATACAAAAACATTAAACCTTTTATAACATTTAAAATTCCTGACATCAAGCATATGGAGATAAATGTAACACAGAATTAAACATATAATGGTATAAAATAAGATTAATTTAAAATATATAACCATTAAAACAATTACAATTTCATGCTTACTGGGCAGTGTTTTTAATGCTCAAACTGACATTTGCAAATAACAAAAGGTAACAAATTACAATGAATGCCTAACAATTGTTGAGAGTATAAGTTACAACTCTTGTGGCAAACAAAAATTCCATATCAGTAGGAAATACATAAATATAATATAGCTAGAATTATTATTAATATAGGCTGCTTATGAAGGGTCAGGCTGAAGAACCATGGATTATATGTAATTATAGGCAGTGTTGAAAATTGGTTGCATGTGTGGTGTTAATGCTGGCCCACACTAGAAGAGACACAGTACAGTAAATGTGTAATGGCAAGAAAGTATACACTTTTCTTCTTGTTTCTGTTTCTGTTGGGAGGTAACTGCCTGCATTTTCTAATAATAACTTTTCTAATTCTTTATATGCAAGTATACAAATTGCAGAATTCATTTCAGTTGGGGACTACATGACAGGACAGTAACACAGGCATTTAGACGTGTACCTGTGTCTACTGCCTTGTGGGTCCTGGCCTCCTGGGTGTGTAATCATCCCCCATTGCTGGATCACAGAAGGAAATCCAAGCTTTGAGACCTGTGCTCGAGAGACAATGTTGTCAATAAGAACAACCCTGATATCTTTATGTGTGTTGTTGCATTCAAAAATGTTATATCTTTATAACAAGCAATTTTTTTTTCTTTTTGAACATCCTAGAGTAGACTGTCTTAATGCCTAAATTGCCATGGTAATAAATACTCAAATCTTGGCCCTTAGATACATGTATGTTGAGTGCTCAACCCCAAAATGTACTGTGTGATTCAGCTTTGCTATTGACCTAAGAGACTATGATGAAAACCAAATCAGTGCTACACAAACAAAGCAAAATTTAACCTGGCCACAGACATTCACTCTATTTTATCAATACCTGTCTTGATTCTTTGATTAATCCAAGCTTATGCAGGAAAAAATAAAATTTATGCAAATAGCTTCATAAAAAACATGTCATTCAATGTCATGCAGTTATTTTCTTATTCAACCAGAAGACAGTGCCACCTGCTGGCAAAAATTCTCACCATGACCAAAAGTCTTAACTTTACACACCATCATGAGCTTTAGCACACTGACACTGCATTATCCATTATAAGTAATATAGGTTATTTTTGTGATGACTACTTACACCCATAGACCATATGCCGTATATATATATATATATATATATATATATATATATATATATATATATATATGATGACATTTACATGCAACAACAGATTCAAATTACTAGTTTACTCACAGCGTTCATATGTATTCTCATCCAAATGTCACACTATCACAAAAGTGTTTCAGTTGTGTTCCCCTCCCCATATGTGCAGAATAATAACTGTTTGTGTTTTTTGTTTTTCGTTTTTTTTCTTTCTTTTTCATATTTTGCTAAATACCCAAAGTGCCCTCACATAAGATTCACTTGAAAAATAAGTGGTATGCAAGATCAGAACACAGTATAAATACCAACCTCATATCACTAACAATGCCAGTATACAATTTGCTCCAGTGCCTAATGTAAATAAACACTGCCAATGGTATAATGATCTGTAGAACTTGCTTCAGCAAATACTTAAGACACTTAGTGCTAACCACAACAGCAGAATCACTGGTTTGTCCCTGATGATTTCATGGCTTTATGATGTATGGTATTTGAACGACCACACATGGCCAGTTACCTCATCTTAACAACCCCCCCCCCCTCCCCCACCAACTCACCCACATGCACACACAAACCCACATAAAACACAGCACCCCCCTCTCTTCATCCTACAAAACTACTTATCTTGTCACAAACAGATGGAACTAGGGGTGGTTCTCGGTACTGGTATGAAGATATATAAAGGATAATCGTGAAATGGGTTTATAAAATGCGATTCTGTCAGAACGCACACTTCATGAAACCAAGAAAGATACCCACAAAAGCTCGGCCTCGGGTGTCAAGTTCGACTATGGTTAAGATCAACAGTGACGCCGGGGTTGTCTGCCCCCAACCCGTGTCAGTCACCGATTTGTACAAAAAACAGCTCCTAACTTACCTTTGGTTCCACAGTCGGCACAGACTTCGCTGGCTGATCTGAGCTTGGGCCGTGAGGACATTTTGTCCTGTGTTTATCACTCCAACAGAGGACTTCACACAAAGATGTCCTCTTTTGACAGATGCACGGAAACACAAAATGATTCACCCAACCTCCCTGCAGATAAATAGTCACGTGACTCCGGGGAATCTCTCCTCACATTACATGGGGGCCGTCAAAGAAGCGCGGAAAATCATTTAAAAGCTGTTCAGAGAGCTCGACAGTGGGTACAGGTCAGCAGCTTCTATTTTCAAAACCAAAAGCACCATGCATGCATTAACATCTATGCTTGCGTATACCACAAAATAAGATAATATACCTATTCCCCCTCCAACGGTATGGAAATTTTAAAAAATACATGCTATGAATTGGCATGTCTGTTTGTATTTTCTTAGGCTATATATTATAAGCTCTAATCACAGGAACTTAATTTTTATTGGCTTAAGGGTAATTGAGTGATAGTCACCAGTCAAATTGAACACTCTTGCAAATACTGCCAACATTTATTTATTTAATTATTATTTTTGCCTTAGAATACACAATAATAATTTATAATAATTTATTCACTTTCATTAAAATACCGCGCCACCTTCCAACACTCAGTGTTGCTCAGGGGCGCCTTACAATAACATGCATAATTTGAGTTAAAATTTAAAATAAGAGATAAATAAAAATTAAAAATTAAAGTACTAAAAAAAAAAGTATGAGAATTGACTAGATAAGTAAATGTCTGTAAGTAGTGAAACTGACTAGAGAAATTGTCTAATTATATGCAAAGCTAAAAAGATGTGTCTTTAGTTTCTTCTTGAAAGTGTCATATGAGTCACACATTTTTAGGACCATAGGCAACTGATTCCATAACTTTGGTACAGCGACTGCAAATGCGCGATCTCCATAGGATCTAGTTCTGGAGGCTGGTTGCTGCAGGAGTAGTTGGCTGTTTGATCGGAGACTTCTTGATGGCACATATGGGGTCACAAGCTCGGACAAATATGCAGGGGCTAGACCATTCACACATTGATAAGTTAGACACAAAGCCTTGAAATTGACCCGATGCTTAACAGGAAGCCAGTGAAGATCTCTCAGAATTCCTGTGATGCTGTCACGCATACGCTTCCTGGTGACTATCCGAGCTGCACAGTTCAGAACGCGCTGCAGTTTAGCGATCTGCGCAGCTGGTACATTCAGAAGCAGTGAGTTGCAGCTATCAAGCCTTGTAGAAATAATGCCCCCCCCCCCCCCAACCACCACCCGGAGACTGCGGTACTGAACTGGTTGTAAGTATTGTTATCATAACAAAAAAATAATAACTGGATATGATGAGGATAATTATTATAATTTTTATTTATATTTTTTATTGTTTTTCCTTCACCACTGAAGATGGAAGAATTAACGTGGAACACACCTGTGAATCTCTTCATATAGGTACATCTAGTTGTTTAACTGTCCGAGTATACAATGTAAGAACTATTTAGTTCTTAATATATACCTTTTTCGTTAAGTGATTCTTGAAAAATGTTTGATTTCTTTTGCAGATAAACAAGTAGGGAGACCGCGACTAGAAGGAATAGGCCTATGTGAAATAGTTAAACGAACTTTAACCAGGGGGCGCTCCAGGGGTGAGGATGGGGTGGCTTGAAAATTGGATACATGTTAAAGTTATCGGTATATTAACTTTAATTTTCTTCCAAGTCCAGCGAATCATACCCCTGTGTAAAGAGGTTTGTTTAATTTATATGAAAAATTAAAAAAAAAAAATAACCAGATCTTTAGATCATCATAAGCAAGGTTTGAATTGTTTTCTCTAGCTGTTTCCCAAAAATGATACTAATGGTGATAATGATGTGATGTTTTGCTATCTTTAACTCTAAGTAGACGTCCCACACAAAAGTTCTGAATAAACGCAGATATTTTCATCAGTAAATTTTATTTATCAGAACAAATTATCAAATATAGCAGAGGTCAGTCGCAAGCATTGCGCATGATAGCTTTTCTCGGAGGTAGCCCCTGCATTATATCTTATGTACATAACAATGAACTCCTATCCTATATTATTTAGATCTGCTAATGTGTTTTATGCATAAGCTTATCCTGTGGTTGATTTTTTATTAACTTAATACTCATTATACGGAAGCATATGTGACCCCACGTCAGAGAACCATTCTTTAAAATTGACCATCTATAGTTATTAATTAAAAAATGACCAATCTGATTTTACTGACATTTTCAGCTGCCCGTGAGGATAGAAGATAATCTGTCGAACATTACCTTTATTTGGAAAAATTGCTGCAAAAATAATTTGTTTTGTGTTTATATTCAGGTGTAACAACAAACAAAAATACCATTAATTCCATGCGGCCTAAAAAACCATGCAAACCTTCCAAGTAACTGAAAATTGTCGACTACATATAAGTACCGCAATCAGTTGTTTTTAATTTCATGCATGCATATTAGAAAGCCAAACATTCCACCTAACTGAAAGCTGTCCCCTGCTCAATTTCACCAGGAAAAATGTATACCTTTAAATACTAATATGAACATAAGATTCTTAATATCTGAGTTTGTAAGTCTTTTCCTGTGAAAATTTGTTAACTTGGCATGAATGTTAATTGTTTCAGACCAATTTTTGCCGTCTGGACACCCCACCCTTTTCCGGTCTTGGGACGTTTTTTGAGGTTTTGTTATCAGTCATCCTGGGTTGGACCCCTCCTTTTCCTAAATCCTGGATCCGCCCCTGTAAATAAAATTCTATATTTTTTAAATTTATGTTCTATATCTTTTCATTAACATCTAATAAACGTAAAAAATGTACTTAAGCACAGTCAGTTTCCTGTACTTGTACTTGGAGTTATCTTTATTAATTTCTTAAGTACTTCTATACTTATAAGTATATATATATATATATATATATATATATATATATATATATATATATATATGTATATATATATATATCCTCTGTATATATGATCTAAGTCTGCATTCCGTATATTATATACCTGCTCAGGATTATTGTGTTTATAGTTGTGCATGAATGCTCTTACAAGGCTTACAGGCCTAATGCGAACCTGTGCAAATTTTGGGAGTACGAATGGAGGTTTATTTTTTAAATTTAATATTGATCCTCTTATGTCCTGCATAATTACCTTAGTCATTATGATTTCATTAAAATGGACGTTTCGGACCTGCAAGTTTCGGACTAGGACTTTTCAAACTAGGATGTATCAGTCAGGATATTCTGGATATGTTCTTTTTTTTTTTTGCCAGGGAGGATTATTTGGACAGATGAACGGACAATTTGGCAGCATGGTTTCGGAGAAGAAAATGCAGTTAGCCAAGCAATAAACAAATAAACAAAAAAGCAATTAAACATTCCGATAGAATTTTAAGATAACAATTTTTTTGCAAAAAAATCGGTGATGCTAGCTCCTGCCCTTTTTGAGATAGCTATGACGCACGACAACGCCACACCATTGCATAAGCTCACAGATTCGCTAAAAATGCAAACCAAGGTTATTTCAAACAGTTGAAAGATATTGTTCCAATAGTACTAATCTAGGCATTCTGCGACTAGACGATGTGTCTAGACGTCTAGACGCTGTGTCTAGACGTCTAGATACACTGTCTAGACACCAGACAGAGCCAGGTCAGTTGCCATGGTGATGTCTAAACTCCACCTGGTTGTACTGAGTGACCTCTTGACTTGGCTGCTGAAACTGGGCATGTTGTCAAATCTGTTTTCAAACACATCAAGCCTTTCGCAATTGGCTACACTGCTTTTTTAAAGCTGCATTTACCCAAATTATGTTTATAAAACTGGCTGAACCCTACCATAGAATAATTCTTGAAAAGTTTAAACCAATCAACTTAACAGTTTCATCATAAAACAGTGTATAAGCTAGAAGAGTCTAAAATTACATTTTCGCTTGTTAAAATAAATCAATGTAGGTGGCGCCACCAATACCTCAATTTCAGATATGACATATATGACAAATCTTGGCATAAAATTTGGTGATGATAGCTCCAGCCGTTTTGAGATTTACTTTTAGTGTGCTTTTTTGGACAGATGACTAAGTTCAACCTCTTGTTACTCGGCCAAAAATCACCGAACGGGAACCATTCGAACAAACTTGAGAGAAATTGTTTCAGGAAACACCCTTGTGAAATATTGGACAATTTGGCTGGACAGTTTCGGAGAAGAAGATTTTTAAAGGTTTTGAAACTTTTTCTCTATTTAATCTAAATTAATGCAGATACCCAATAATAAGCTCTAGGGCACCAAGTTTCACATGTGACTAATTTTTACATATAATTTGGAGCTGCTTGCTCCGACGGTTACCGACTTACAGCCATGGACGGACGACGCCGCGCATTCGCATACGCTCACAGGTTCGTAGAACGCGGCTTTTAATATTAGTCTATTATATATAGATATTTCCTCAAAGAATATAAAATAAATTTCTCACTTCATCAGCATATTTAATCATAAGGAGCAATTGCATGCGCACATCCTTGTTGTAAAATAAAAAGCTTTCTTCAGGCGTAAATAATTCCTGCCTGTTGTTTTAAATGTAAGCTGTTGTTACACAAAATTACTGCATGTATTGAACCTGATCTTGATTCATTTGTTTTTGCTGACTCATGATACCAAGTGTTCATGAGATGATTAATGTTATATCTTGTGAAACGCCATCGCATTTCGCTTTATTATAATCAATTTATAGTAAAGAGTGATCACCTCAATACCATAACATTGATAGAAGACTATTGTCCTTAAGACGCAAGACGCCACGGAGTCTCGCTCAATCCATGGACACGTCTTTCGAGGAGTTTCTACTTACCTTCAAGTCAAAGGATCAAAGCCAACAAGACATTTATTACGAGCGGAAAATGCATCCCTAATTTCTTAATCTTATCCGAAATTAGGATTTACAGATAAAAAGTGTTCAGAAAGAGAGTGTTAAAAATGTAACCAATGTTTCGGATTTAATGTTTATATTAATTAATATTTAATGCATATCTATTTCAAGCAACCGATCTGTATTTTCCATGATCTCTTACAATTTTTATATGTACCATGTTTTTTGGCTGAATAGATCAGATTAAAAAAGAAAGGAATATAAAGTAATATGAGAAAGAAGGACGAAAAACTAGAAGAAAAAACAAGAGGAATAGAGAGAATAGAAGTAGGAAGAAGAAGAGATGGAACAAGAAAAACAAGAGGAGAAGGAAGAAGGAGAAGAGATGGAGGAGGAAAAAAAACAGGAGGAGGTTGAAGAAGGAGAAGAGATGAAGGAGGAAGAAAAAGAGGAGAATCAAGAAGGAGAAGAGATGAAAGAGGAAGAACAAGAGAAGGATAAGGAGGAGAAGAGATGGAGGAGGGAAAACAAGAGGAGGATGAAGAAGGAGACGAGATGGAGGAGGAAGAATAAGAGGAGAATCAAGAAGGAGAAGACTGGAGGAGGAAGAACAAGAGGGGGATAAGGAGGAGAAGAGATAGAGGACGGAAAACAAGAGGAGGATGAAGAAGGAGAAGAGATGGAGGTGGAAGATCAAGAGGAGGAGGATGAAGGAGAAGAGATGGAGGAGGAAGAACAGGAAGAGGGGGATGAAGGAGAAGAGATGGAGGAGGAAGAACAAGGGGAGGAGGATGAAGGAGAAGAGATGGAGGAAGAAGAACAGAAAGAGGATGAAGAAGGAGGAGAGATGGGGGAGGAAGAACGGGAGGAGGATGGAGCAGAATAAGCAGCAGCAGATGAAGAATTACAAAAATGGAAAGGGACAGACCTTGATTATTTTCTGCATGATCCCCACTGCGCACGCCTGTACGTTTGCGCAAATGTCCCTTCCAGGAATTACACTCTCACTCACTCACTCACTCACTCTCTCTCTCTCTCTCTCTCTCTCTCTCTCTCTCTCTCTCTCTCTCTCTCTCTCTCTCTCTCTCTCTCATTTATTGACATCTTGCATAGGCTCACAGCTCATAAGAAATTCACAAAGCAACATTTTAGGAAGATTAGAAAATGATCACTCTATATTCCGCGTTTAGTTAAGATTTATTTCAAGATGTAATAAAATTCCTCGGGCCTTTTTACGGTCAGAATCTCTATTTCAACACATTTATGTCTGCGCTCTCTTTTAATGTTGGTGTGTATTAACGTTAAAGCAGTTACAATAATTGGACAGAGGAGTGTGACGTCATATAGACCTACACACAATTATACGAAAACCGGTAATTTAAATGAACAATATTAGTCGTTATAGGTGGAAATCAGAATAAAAGCATTTTTGTTTGTACTTTTTTTTTTAGTTTCAATATATATTTATTTTAATAAATGTTTGTTTCTGTAACGTATGTGGTGCTGAAGTATCGCGCTACAAAGCAACCCACCGTTTGTATTGCCTGGGGAAGGGGGTCTATTAAACTTAATGGAATTAAGCAAGTTTTGGACCAAGGCCGTACACAGACCTTTTTTTAAACGCAGAGACCTGTCTGGAGGGGTACGACTGCAAGATAACCAACCAATCCCCTTACTAGTCAAAATATATCTTCTAAGTGTTTTCGATGAACATTCGCACCCCCCCCCCCCCCCCCCACTACTATATTCTACCCATCTGAAAAAAAACTACTCACATGAAATATGGTCCTTCTCATAGCCATTAAAGAAAACAAGGTTGTCTTTTGCATATATACATGCATATAGTTTTTTTTACAAACCCCTGTTTTCAAGGTATATACTGACAGTTTCACTTATATGTTGGGGATTGGGGCATGGTCAAAAAACATGGTTAATCCGCATTAAAGTTCGATACATTTCCTTTGCCCACTAAGTTCTCTCCACAGATAGATCCTCGCCTTGGTGCTGTACTTGGAGTGCTTTCGTGTCCCATACCCGCCATCTTATCGAACGCTAACTTTATCTCTCTCATTTTTTTAACCGCACATGATCGAGTTCTGCTATTTTTGGTACACACTAAAACCCAGTGGTAGCAGGTCGCATGTAAAAAAAATATGGATATATGGCTAGTTATATATAATTCAGCTTTGGTCATCAATATTTCACTTTGGCTTTGGTCGGCATGTCGGTTCATTGGCGCAGGATAATTTCTTACTTCGTCTTTATGAGACGTTGCACGCTCAAATGAAAGTCGATCGTACTCCCTTGTGGAAAGCAAGACATTACGTAAGCCCATGGACACCTCTATGCGATCGTGGTAAAATTTATCACGGGACTTTTATTTTTATAATTTGTGATTATAGCATCATCGATAATGCCATGGTCGATTAAACCTGTCAATGGTGTGCGCTTTTCATTGTATATAATTATTAACGAAAGTCGTATGGTACCTGGAGTTTCAAGCAGTAAATTTATATTTTACACGTCTTTTCTTGTCTGTTCATAACGGGTATATCCCGTTTGTATCTAGTATTTATACAGCAAACCTTATTTTGGACACACACACACACACACACAAACACACACACACACATATATATATATCGAGAGGGAGGGAGAGATATCCAACTGTTCGGAAAAAAAACCCAACTATTTTAGGGTGTCCAATGTCTAGGAATCAAAAGAACTTAGTTGGTGATTATCACTGATTGTGTTGTGAATGGGTAGCGGAAAGAATTTACGCTCCTTTTTATATGACCCCGCAATGCACCAGTTGTCGTAAATTTTACAGGAATCATGTGTAAACGTTTCAAATAACAAATGCTGACACCCTTATGACTCCTGGGTATCAGGTTTGAAAAAAGTTTACATTAGATCATTACTTAAGAGTTTTGTTGATTATCGCAAACCGGTCGTAATTATTATTACCTCCAGGCAGTTATCCATATATGCCAGAATGTGGAGTATACTATACAACTGATAGGAGAGTAATTTTCTCTCCTTCCGTCAACACAGTTCGCCAGCTTTGGTGAATGACTCAGGTACACAACTCGGTTGGAATATTTCGTTGCAGCAGTTACACAGAGGAGGATTTGTTAAGGGTGGATCTCCATGCATTTTCTGGGCTTGCACGATGAATAGCAAAAACGCGAGAGACCGCTATCCACTGCACTGGATGGTTTGGCATAATGACCACTCAGAGCTGGACAAGACACTCCAGAAAGGCCAGGTGAGACGCAGTCTGTCGATATCCAGTAACACCAGGTGCTGACGGTGCATGCACCAGCCCTATATGACACACTGTTATTTCAATATGAGTCCCATACATGAGTAACATCCACCAGACACACACACACAACATTTAATGTGCTTTCATCTTCTGTTATTTTTTGCCAGTTCTATCAGAAGTACCACCCAGATGACATTTTTAGGATGTTAGGGGGGGGGGGGGGGGGTGTTACAGTCAGTGTCATCATTCATGATTGTGTCACAAACAGTGATATTGTTACACTTTATTATTATGTTCAACAAATGTTAATTTTTTTATCATATTCTTTGTTAAATAATTTGAGAGGGTTTAAAATGCAGTCCTTATTATATTTTCAAAGATGCAACAATAGAAAAATAAATTGTATATTTTTCTGGTTTTACTATTGATGAATTGCTGTGGACATATCTGACATGAGAAATTATATATAATCATGAAATACAAAGGCCTCAACACTCTTGTTGTCTTAATTGGGCTTCAAACCAGCAATCTCATGATAGTAAGTCGTACACATAATAATGCAGCTGTGGAAGGTTAGATACCAACTGGCATGATTTTGGTTTATTTATATCTTCTGGTGAAGTGCCCTCTGCTGAGCTACAGCACAACTATTTGTAGCTACAGTATGTACCGCTTGACCATGGTTGGCATGGATTTATAAGTTCTAATCTAAAGGGTACTCTAGTGAGAGTTTACTCTATGGATTTTTTGACAGATCTGTCAAAAAAACATTTGAGCACATTGTCCTCCTGTAGCATGAAGAGACAAAATAATCCATATTTTAATATTACTGCTGAATGATCAGTACATGTCTTAAAATATGTGCACTTAAGTGGGAAGCAAATGAGATATTGCAGTTATTGCTCCTCCTCTACTGGCAGGCTTTTGGTACTTTCTGGTTGTTACAGCAAAAAGTTTACTCCAAGAGCATAAAGGATAAAATCACTCTCCCAGATACTCATTAAAGTGATATATATTGATGCCACTTGATAAATAGTAAGTTTACTTTCTATATACAATTAATATAATGACTTTCTATCCCTCATCATTTGCTAGAATTACCTGTCATTGCTCCAAGCCAATGATTAGGGTAAACTCTCACTGTAGTACCCTATAGCACCAACCATGGACAAGCGGTGTTTACTGAAGCTAAACTATTTGGTACCAGTTATCTAATTAAGAGATTTATAATTTGTTGATGTGTGTATCCCCCATACTCCTGCTTATGTGGAGACACTCCCCTTCCTCCAGTACTAAAATACATATGAAGAAATCCCCAGGGTGATAATGAAATTAAGTGTTTAATTTGAAAGGTAACAACAATTTATGGGAAACCCATCATCCAAGTTCAGTTTGCAGACCAGATTTATACATCATTAAAATAATTGTATTTACTCCTACCAAACCTAGAGTTAAAACTCTTAATCAGTTGCAGTATTGATCATGGAAATATTCTTATATTACAGTTGTTATTCCTTTGGTGTCACTTACGCATAAAGGGGACAGAATAGTAATACTTCTAAATACTTGAAGATGTAGAGGTACATAGATTGTTAATCCCAGGCAAGCCAGGTAAAATTTGTGTAAAACCAGTTGCTGTGTTTCTGAAGTGGAAACTTGAACAAAGTGATATATAAAACCTACATTATGCAGAGTTTATTGGTGTTGACTAGATAGGCATGAAACTGGCTACCACTAGGGTTAACAAAAACACATATCTTAAATAATTGTTTGTGGTACATTTTAAAGGAAAAAAGATTTCAGACTATCGGAGCACTATAAATAGAATAAAAGACATTATTAAGATGCTTAATGTTACCTCTGAACATGAGTACTTATTAATAACAAGCCACACTTTTATTTTATAAAGAAATTCTATAGTTAAGTTTATCATCTTAAATAATGGTATTTCATTGTTTAATCACATATTTAAGATTTTGTTTCTTATGATAATTATACTGATGGAGACATCATCATGCAACAAATCAGTCTCAAAATGTTCAGACCCCAAGGGGATGTGGCTGTGTGAGAGACAGTCTTAGTGGATGAAAAACCATATTCAATCATACTATCAAGTCTGTGTAGCTAGCTATCATTTCACAGACCTTGATTCGGTGAGTCGTTTAGGTATCCTTTTCATCAATAATGAACAAGCTTGCAAGTGTTCTGACCGAAATGACAACTGCCAATCAAATCCAATTAACAAAAAGTGAACAATACTTTGTTCATTTGCTGTCTGTACCAGAATTGACCTATTGACCACAGCCCGAATGAGCCGCCCTTTTAACCTAATTATCATAATGAGCCGCCAAAATGCTCCTACACAGGTGGTCTTCCATGACCATGGTAGCAAGAGCTGTTTACAAGATAATCATGACATCTCAAAGGTCGATGACATATGACATCACATTGAATGACGTCATCAACTGAAAATGGTATTGCTGTTCTCACTTGCTGAATATATCGCAGTCATTGTTGTTAGTGAATTGTCTTGCAATATCTTGGATATTTGCCTCATATGAATTACGTGCCAGGTAACACATTATTATTCACTTGGTAGTCAGGAAGAATACCGGTTAATGGCTCCTGCAACCTATAGCCCAGAACTTTTTAGGCTGTCTCCTTTGTATAAGAAAAATATCCAGGAAAAATGCACATGTTTTGTTTGACAGAGCTCTGTCAAATTATAAAAAAAATTTAGTTTTTGTCAGATGATTGATGCTTTACAATGTTTAAGGTCACAGTGGTCACCTGATTGGTTTCTCCTTAGTCTGATGCTTATGATTATTCATTGAATGAATATGCGAATAAGGTCACATAGAATTCATGGATAGGTCAGTTAGGACAGGGTTATAATATGGCTATTTTTGGTTGGTTAGATTCTCAATGCCTTCCTAGCAATGCTAAACATTTGATGGAACATCACACCAGACATCCACATGGAACAATGGTTCAATTGCCTTGTTCATTATACATGAAATAGATACCATGCAGAATGGCTCCCTGAATCAAGGGCTGTGAAAGCGTATTTAGCTGCCACAAACCTGAGAGTATGAATGTGAAATAAATACATGTAAATTGTTACACCGATCATGAGGGACATTTTGTTTTGCAGTGAAAATGTTAATCTTCATCAAAGGCTATAAAACTTTAATATGCAGGCTCATGTGTACTCTGTACACACAAACTGCACATGAGATCAGTTATGCAATGTGTCTGATGGGTATGCATCTTCCTACATTAGTTTGTAAAACCTATCCCCAAAATACCAGGAATTCAGTACAGACTGTACAAAAAATAAAATAATCTGAATTATCATGATACCAACACTGCATCTTGCTGAGAGCCAGGTATCAAGCTCTGTTGAGCAGCTCCCTAATGTGCTATTATTGAGATAATAACAATACATTTGAAATAATCATGTGACTTGCATATGGCCTGACTTTGGCTGACTATGTGCAACTCATGAAGGGAAACAATATCTAGAATATGACCAGTCATATAAAGGCCTGTTACCTGGTGATTTTCCACTGCATGTGTTCTTGTTGATAAGGCATGTGAACAATTTTGATTTCTGGATACTGTTTACTAATGTAATGATGGATTTGAGTGGCTGTTATGATTTCGGCCATGTAGGTACATGTAGGTAATAGGGATGCAGGCCAGAAAGCCAACTGAAGCAAGGTCTCTGCTCAATTTTGCTTGAGACCTTGCTGCATCACTGGTGCATTTTCTGTGTTAACTTTTGTGGCAGTTACTAAACAGCAGTATTGTCCGTCCTTAAACAGAATCAAATCCTACCATCTAACAGTTAGATGAATACACATGGTTTACAAGTCTTAAGGGAAAGTTTTACATGGATTGTACAACTAGTTATAATAAATAATGCAAAGCACTCTCCATGGCTCAGATGTTGGTGTTCAGTAGAGAGTAGATGTGGAGGAACCTGGAGGACCCCACAGGAACCCACCCACATTTAACCATCTACAACTCACTCTCATAGTTGTTTCAGTTGGCAATAAAGTGCTCTGGATGGAAAATGTAAAATCAAGCCCCAGGCTCAATTCTGCTGTGTAATAAGTGGATAGAAGTGAAATGAAAATGAATACCAGTACAGGAGAAATAAGAGAATGATTTTCCCTGAGAGTTTGTAGTCCAAATAATTAATATTTAAAAACCCCCCACAATAATACAATATCATGGATGCAGATCATCCAGTGAAGTGTAAACATTCATTACTCATTAGCATTCCTTGTGACATTCTGTAAAGCCAGCCACGTCTGTCAAAGTGTCAGGTTATCTGCTCTCAGAAAGGTCACAGGATTGTATTGTTGTGACAGTCAAGTTTGTAGAGCCTGTTGGGGGATTTCCAGTCATGCCAGATGTGTATTACTTCAGGTGATTCAGGCCCAGCAGGTGTGTGCAGGATAATTGAATTAGCGTTTGTCTGCCTCTGTTTTTGTCGTTATTTGTTGTGTAGCAGACTGCTGCTCGCTGACAAAACCAGAGACAGATAGGTACTTAGCACCTGTTATTCACTAAATTCTAGACTCTAAAATACAAGTAATTATCCTTTTTTGTTGCTTTTTCAGTATTTTATGTAGCTCTCTTGAATCGTAAACCACACTTACTTGGTTCAGCAGTGCACCGAGTTCTTTTGTGTAACTAGAGCGCATACTGGTCACTATAAAGAGAAACCAGCTCTGCTGAATCTACCGTCAATCTAGATCCACAACAGGATTCCATGTTCTTCCAAGCCTCATATCTCACCCATGCACAAAGTTTCATGGAAGTTGGTTCAATTGTTTTTATGTGATCCTGGTAATAAATAAACAAACCAACAGACCAGACATAGGCAAAAACATAACCTCCTTAACCAGAGGTAGAGAACTGGCATGTTGTCCTTACTTACATGTTAGGTTTGTCAGGTGATATGCATGTCAAATATAACATGGCATGGCAAATGAGCTTCCTTAAGGCCTTAAATGTTGAAACATCCAACTCCTTGAAAAATAGCCTTTTATATGATCTGGAGAAACTAATGTATTGGCTTGCTGATAAGTTGATATGTTTATTTTATTCCACGGTTAAGAGTTTCATAAACAGTGCTCACAACTCAGACATAGTAGCTGAAAACACTTAATGTAAGATGTCTTGGAGAATATGAAATGTTTACACCTTTTATTTCAAGTGTGAAGCTGGCAAAGTTTAAGTGTCAAACATAAAACCTAAAATATCAGAGAACAATAAGGATGATACTCCAGTGGTTTGTTTTCACTACCAGTAATTTGGAAGAGATTCTTAAAATCAGGCCATTTCTCATGTAAAAGAATCTGGATCAAGATGCATTGTTTTCAAATAGTTTGTATTGTTTTTCAATTTGTGATTTTTCTAAGGAAAATAAAAATGCTGTGAACCAGGAAAAAAGAACTATGTTATTTCTAGAGCTTTCTCATCCTTAAAATCTACAAAAAAATCATGAAATTCTAAATTGGTAGTACTTAACTAAGGTAAACAAAAATTTACCTGTCATGAGATAAAATAATTCAAGATTATTATAAATAATTTTGAGGAAAAAAAATGTTCGCTTTGAATTGACATTGGTATTAGCAGGGAACAAATCTGCCTTTAGAACTAATATAAGGATCCAAATGATTGTGATTTGCTAACGTGATTAAAAAAAAATCTTTACTATTGGTCAGGAGTGAGTCAGAGGTATTTAGTTTTCCTAGGGTTAACTTATGGGCTTTCTGTACCAATTATGAATCTCCCAGGAATCCAGATGAAACAAGGCCATTACACATTCCGGACTGGAGGTGTGATTAGCGTAGAATGTATCACTCATGTATGTAAGGTTACACTCCTCTGATGATAAGAGATCAGTCAGTATCAGTTTAGGCCACACGGCCTAAATATAGCACAGTGTGTGGTCGGATCTGGTAGGATATGAAGGTGAATAGCTAATTTGGTACAACCAGTAATCGTAGGACGAGGAACCGGTAAAAGCATGAAGGTCACTGTGATATATTGATCCATTCTCTCTTCCTGTGATTTTATGAAACTGTACTGTTACATCATGGACACATCCTAAAATCCAAACTATCCACATGTATACCAAATTCCAAACCTGCTGTGATGTTTATGCATGTATGAATGATGATGGGGCTTGAAAATAAAATAGTCACATACCATGAAACATGGTAGAAGCTCATTGATAAAAGATGCTTGCTTTGATATTGTCTTACTGTTTTGGCTAATGTATACCATATTTTGCATCATGGTCTCAGTGTAAAGCTGCATATATGTTAGGTTTCCTTTAAAAGCATGTGGGTGGGGGTCCAGTTTGATTAAGAAAAAAAAAACAGTTTACCAGTTTTCAGTTGATTTACTATATTTATAAGATGATGTTTCAAACTGCCTTTGTCCTAACAGTAGCTCATAAAAAAAGGGCTTGTGAAGTCTTTGGTTAAAGCAGACCACTAAAAGATTTGCCACTGTCAGCCCAAGCCTAAAGTGGGCACTCTGTACGCTGAACGGGAAGGCCCCATGGTCCTGTTTCTCTCACAAACAAGTGCACCTTTTGGGGATTCCTCAGTGATAAAACCCAGCAATGGGAATAACTACACACCAGGACCTGCAGGTGTTGTACAACAAACCTTTTTTGTGCAGGGTAATTATGCTACTGCCCTGTCACATTGTCTAAAACTAAAATGGAATCTGCAGATATACAAAGTACTTAGTTAAGCCAGCAATAAAAGTAGCAGTGATGACTTCATCAAGAAAAATCAAATAAAAGTAAAACAAAAAACGATCTGGTAGGACTGGAAATGGTACAAGCACTAAGGTCACTGTGATATATTGATCCACCATCTCCTCCTGTGATTTTATGAAACCGCACTGTTACGTTATTGGAGCATCCTAAAATCCAAACCTGCCATGCTGTTTATGTACATGTATGAATGATGATGTTGCATGATAATAAAAAAAAGTCACATGCCATGGTATATGATAGATAAGAACATTGTTGATTAAAGAGTCTTGCTTTGGTATTTTCATACCATTTTGGCTAATGTGTACTCCGCATCATGGTCCCAGTGGAAAGTTGCATACATTGGGTTTCCTTGGCATTGTCAGCTTTTACCTGTGTTCTAACCTGTAAAAAAAATGGCTTTGGGGTAGAGCAGGTGGCTCAAAGATATTTCTTAGTTGAGACCTGCCCAGGGTATGCCTTAAATGGGAAGGCTCTGCCCCACAGTCATGTTTCTCTCACAAACAAGTGCACCTTTTTGGGATTCCTTCATGGTATGACCCAACCATTAGGATAATTACACACCCTGGACCCACTGGGTGGTACAATGAGCCTGTTGGATGCCAGGGTAATTATGTGATACTCCCCTGTTATAATGTCTGAAACTAAAATTATTTAATTCTGCAGATGTACATAGTAATAACAACTTAGTTAAGCAAGCATTAATATTTGGAGGCAGTCATTTCAACATGAAAGACAAAATAATAATAAAAAAAATTAATTCAGGAACAGGAACCGGTGCAAATGTGAAGAGCGGTGTGATTATTGATCTACTGTCTCTCTTCCCATGATTTTATGAAACCATACAGTTACGTTACTGGAGCATCCTGAATCCAAACATTCCATTCATCCAAAAATCCAAAACTGCTATGCTGATTATGCATGTATGAATGATGATTGGGCATGATTGTAAAAAAGTTACATGTCATGAAGATCATTGATAAAAAGGCTTTGCTTTGATGATGTCATACTGTTTTGGCTAATGTGTACTTTACATCAATGAGTATAAAGTTGCATACCTGGTACCGGGTACATGTTTAAAGTTTCCCTTAAAAGCATGTCAGGTGCTTGGATGGAGAGGGGATTTCCAGTTTTATTAAAAATAAATAAGTTTTCCAATTTTCAGGTGATTTATTCTCCTATTAGATCAGGTTTTCTACCTGCCATTGTACTAGCTAACCTGTAAAATAAACAGCATCTGTGGTCTTTGGATAGAGCAGAAGCCTAAAAGATTTTTCACAGTCAGCACCTGCCCAGGGTGAACACTCTGCAGGCTCAATGGCAAGGCTCTGCCCCACAGCCAGGTTTCTCTGACAAACAAGTGTCATACAATTTTTGGCTAATATGTACTTATGATCCCAGTGCCAAGTTAAACATATCAGGTTTCCATGTTCCATGTTGTAAATTTTTCAATTTCAGTGTTCAAACAGATAAATTTCTCTACTTGATGAGCTTTTCTACATGCCTGAAGCCTTACCTGTAGGAAAAAAATTATTATAAATTATTATTTTATATAAAAAAAGGATTATATTTACAAAAGCCACTATTTCTTTTTTATTGATATTTTCTATAAATTACAAAATATTCAGGTCTTTTGGTCACTTTGATCAGTTGGGTACTTTTTATCTTTAGGGACTTCAAACATATGCTAAAGTGCGTTACATTTAAACAATAGAAATTATGCTTTGTTAGAAAATATTTTCTGTTTACAATATAAACATTGATTGAGCTTCCTAGGGAACTGTAGTTCAAACAAAGAATGAACCCTTATACTTTGTTTCTGCAAGAATAACCATTTCAGCATTTGCCTGTTATCTTATCATGAATTAAATAATACAAAGCATCATTTAACCATTGTTACTTGCCCACATCTTATGATAATTATCATCTTCATCTTGTTTTAAAGAGGCCATAAACCATTAAAGCAGGTCATATAAAATGTTAATCACTTCTGAATATTTGCACTGTTAATGTACCATCTTTTGTGGCACTTGTTATATCTTTATGACCATTTAGACCTTTACGACCATTAAAGACCTGGTCATGTAATAATTGTGAAGAACAGCTTCATTTTGCTTTAGAGTGGCATGGTCAGTGCTTTGTTGTTAATTATATTATCTTTACTGTTGTTAATTTCTTTAATCAGTATCTCCTGATTAAATCATGCATTTTGATATTTTAGTCTAACTTTAATATAATATATATATATATATATATATATATATATATATATATATATATGAATGATACCAGTAATAATACTAATATGTTACATGTATGTTATGATTAATGTAGATCCTGCCTTAATATGTTTTATATGATTAATACAGATAGATTAATGTAATTAACTATTAGATTAAAACTAACCCTTGTGCAGCGAACAAGTGTCAACCACGTAGCCATGACCTTGACCTTTCAGCATGGTGTACACATTTGAAGTTAGACTTAATTTATTTGGTGAATATTTTAGTTATAATTCTATACATAAAAGGATCAATTAATTATCGGTCATTGGTCATTTGTTTTCTGTCAGTCATTGAACATGATTTTACAACCAATTGCTACTACTAATAACAAAGCAAAGGTATTTACAGAGACACAGATGTCTAAACAGTGCACACTTCACACGTCACAAACCTGGATTGCTGGTTGACTTGTATTGACCACCGGAGTAAACCACGTACCTTCAATCTCTTTGGCAGACAGAGGATTTGAGCGGCCAGATGTGGATTTATCGAGTAAATTGGTTCTGCACATGTAAAGTCCTTAGAGTTTTCCCTTAAGCCTGTACTTACAGTAAACAACAATGAACCACAGCTCTCATACAAACTGTCATCTGTTTGAACCAGAAATACTGTATCTTAAATCCTCTATCAATGCTTTATAAAACCTAGTCATTGAGTTTCAACTTTTAAAAAAATATACTGCAGCTTGATAAATTTTTATTGTTAACAAGTGATACACTTTGACTGTTCATTAAGAAATTTATAGCTGTGTTTGCATGGATACAGATATACTTCTGGATATAAAAAAATTGCTTCTTAGGGTCTGTATCTGCAAAATTTTGTAGGACAACGTGTAGCATATGCAAACTGTTATTATGAAAATGACATATTTATTTTTTTCGATAACTATTAAAAAGTTTTTTCTGCTGATTGAATTTCCGGACTGATTAAACAGTCGCTCCAGAAATATATTACTTTAATGGACAATGAAAAGGATATTTGTCTGTAATCCTATGACCCAAGTTTTGATAAACTATAAAGCTTAATTACGACCAAGTAAAACTTTGTGTCAAATCATATATATATCTCAGTTTTCTGTAGATGTTTTTGACTTCAACACAACAAGATTTAACTTTGCTATAGGACCTGGTTACTAAAGTCAAGCGGTGGAGATCTATGACAGTATTAACATGTCATACCCAAGAGTCCACGATCGTATACTGTGGTTGGCTTTATATTCGTGGGACTGAAATTTCACGATTTCTTAATTTTGGACATTTGGGGAGGGTTTCATTTTTCGCGACTGCACCAGAAACTATAAAATCTAAGTACAGCTGTATTTGTATTGATTTTAAAGTTAGAATGAATCGTACAATATGTCACTCATATCTGGTATGACAGTTGATATAGCTTCTGTGAGTACGGAGTGCTTTACAATAATTAATGCTTGGATGTATGGGCCAGATTTGATATCATGAACAGATTAGGTTGCTGATTAGGTTGTTTCCAGGGGTCATCTTAGTTGATGGGACATCTTATTCCCGAGGGATTCATATTTGAGAATATTGTGAAATTAAAACCCTCATGAATAAATGGGCAACCACAGTTGTGGTTGCCCATTTATTCACAAGGGTTTAATTTTGCGATATTTGCATGACAGTATGCTGTGCCAGTAGACACTTAGTTGAAAAAGGAAATATATTTCCCTTTAGTGTAAGCAGGGGCTGCCGAGTGGGAGAGGCCGAGGTGAGGTGGTTCCTTTTCGGTTTTCCTTTCTCTTGCTCTACATGCAGTAAAATTCTATTCTTGTAACAGTTTTTCCCTCCATTTTTAAAGAGTGGGAAATGAACACACCTTTATTTGGATGTGAACAGCTGTCTTGGCAGATACGACAGGACAGTAAATGGGTGGTCTAAATCGGTGTCTTATTTTTTTGTGTCTCAGTAAATGGACTGTCTTGGTTAAGGTTGAGATGTAGTGCTGACATCACTGACTTCACTGCTGCCTGCTCTAGGACGCTGGTGTCATTTTTTGTAGTCCGTCTGCTAAATGGAACCAGTAGGAAATTTTCAATTATTCTCTCAAATTTGCATATTTTGACATGTTTAGCTAGTGGTAGGAATCGGTTGGGAATAATATATGATGAACTGAAAGATAAGAACAAACCATGATTGATTATTAATCAATTATTTTATGTGTGATCTTTATTACTGCCAAATATGCTGTAAAGAATTTTATGTCTAAATATTGACTAAATTAATTCAGTCTTACTAGTACATCACGCTGAAAGGCAAAGGGTTGTTGACACTTATTTGTTGCACAGGGTTAAGTTTTTATGCTGTTCATTGTTTTGTGCCCCGTCTCTAAAAGAGTAGGAATATTTTATCGTGACAATATGATGTCTTGGATATACCAGTAGCCTACACACAAAATCATTGTGTTCAGCTATGCAAAAATGTAAAATATTTAATCGATTATGAAAAAAAAATCATCTATTTAATTAATTAGTACACCACTATGTATAGCATTGGACAGGATGAAGCTTAATGTAATATGATAAACCTTACAATAATGATCTACTTTATGTTCAGGGTTCTGTTTATTGGTTGGCCCTTGGGCCTTAGCCCACATTTTTTCCTGAAAGGCCCACTGAACATAGTCAGATTGGCCCAAAAGGCCTACTAAATCCTTGCATAGGAATATAAATTTACATGGTACCCCAAGTACATGGCAATTTCTTTGATAACTCTTAAAAATCATCTGATGAATTTTAATTATCAAATAAATTATCAGCCTAATTACTGATATGCTCAGTGTCAATAGTGTGATACAAATAGGTTCACTCTGTGTCTCTGGTATTCACTTTTATAAATTTCAATTTAATTAAAGAGTTTATTTGAACAGATCCTCGAAATATATTGTGATTATGTTGTGATAATATTTGGTTTGGCATTGGTCTTTTTGTGTACCCAGCAGAACCCACTCTTGCAGAAAAAGGCCCATCATTTTAAGTTTTTTTTGGGCCTTTTAAGGCCCATTAATTTAAAATCATTAACAGAACCCTGATGTTTTACAGCCTACAGGGTACTCCTGAGTCATGTGACTGGTAGAAATTAGGACTCACAAGGGTCGTAAATCCCACTTTAATAGTTAGTTTTGAAAATATTTCTTTAGACTAAACAACCAATCAGCAGCATTTAATTCAATGATAAATGTATATTTGTTGCATTTGTCAAAATATATTGACCAGCATTTGTTTAATTGAAATGATCTGAAAAGAAGAGTGGTTTCTCAGGTAATTATACAGTAAAACCTCAAAATTACAACCACCACCAGCACCTCAATAAAAATGGTCTCATATTTAAAGAGCAAAAAAAAAACAGGACCCATTGATAGTGGTCTTTGTGTTCAAGTGATCAAGTGTTCAATACAAGGTAGGGATGAACCACTGTTTTGTGCTCTTAATATAAAAACATCATAACATTTAATTATTTAATTAAAGTATTATTTTCTTAAAAAAATATATTAAATATTTTTGCAAGTTTTAATATGCTGATAGGAGGTATTTTGGTAAACCCACAGTCTGTCCATCTGTCCATTTAACTGTTAGTGTTGCGGCGATAACTTACTGGGGCTTTGATGGATTTACAAGAAACTCACCATAACTGCTTACCAATAGATTATCTCACCCAAGTTCGATTATGGGCAAAATCCACGTATATTTGATAAGATCAGAGGTCACTACGCTACTTGGTGGTGTTGCCTTGTTAACAAAAGCCTCGGTCTCAACCTGCTGCAGTCACCGCAAACCGTAGAGTACTGTGCAGTTGTGAGGACCGCAGGGATGCTTAAGCCTCAGTCACGACCCGCTGTGGTCACCGCACACCGTAGATCACTGTTCGGTTTTTAAAACCACAGGAATACTTATGCAGCCGACGTGCGGAAATGGCAAGGTGTCTTCCTCATTCTCACGGCCATTGCATGGTAAAGTAAGCTAACTCTGCGGACGCCGCAAGCTAACCTTGCGGAAGCCGTAAAAACCCCTTACGACAGCCACAGGTACCACCGTACGTCTCTGGGGTTGCCAAGTAGGAGTTAAAAATCGCATGGGCATCCTATGACATCCATCTTCTACTGTACAGTGCCCGTACGGAGCCCATAGGTGGCTGCCTGATGCACGGCCGCCACATCAACTTAAGGGCTTGCGCTAATGTCAGTTACAGACTTTGCGGAGCCCCTGCGTCTACCGCACGGAAAAGCCCAAAACACTCAGCGTACGGCGACCCTATCCCGGTTGTGACCGAGGCTTTACAAGGAATACGATGGATTTTGATAAAACCCAACAAAATATCAATCAGTATAATATCTCACCTAAGTTTGATTTCCAGCAAATCCATGCATATTCAATGAGGTCAGAGGTCACCAGACTTTGGTGGCCCTATGGTGACTTACCAGAAAACTTATGGATTTGGATGAAACTCATTATACATATTTACCAATACAGTTTCTCACCTGAATTACATTCCTAGCAAAATTTGAGCATATTTAATGTGGACAGAGGTCACCAGATACCCAATGTGTGTATTATGCACCATTTGCGGTGCTGTTGTTTTCAACATAGATTATGTTGATCCAAAAATATGATCACAATTCTGAGTTCTATAATATTCTAATATTTTCCTCTTTTATCATAAAAAATACTAGAGAATTGCTTGACATTCACATATGTAGCAGTTTCATTCAGTTCCTCTGTCTCAGTTAACAGTAACCATGCCATTCCTTGCCAGGACTTCTGGTAGCTTCAGTATTAACATCAGTATAACTGTATAGGATTTCATACATGACTGGGTGTACCTGTAAACCCCCAGTAACATCCTGAATCCTTGCCAGGACTGCTGGTAGCAGCAGGCATAAGCATCCCGACCATCGAGTCAGATGTTTCTTACATGACACCAGGTTCTACCTGTAACCACCGGTTAGATGATGCCCTTGGAGACACTAAATTGATTTTCATATTGGTTAGCGCAGATCAAAGCTGGGTTGGGTTTGCAAGAGTTAGTAGTGACGTGTCAAGGACTAAACCTGTGTGTCATATGTCAATTTGCATGTGTGGATTGTTGTGATCTGATCAGCCTCTGTGTAATGCATCTGGTCAGAAATTCAACAAACATGTATGGAGTTTTACCAATAAAATGCTAAGTTATACTGGCATCATTTTAGTACATATTTAATGGTTGGTTTACCCTGTTCTATGTCACATGCCATACTTGTATGTAACACATGTGATCTATGTTGAATGGTGGTTCTGATGACTTCAAGATGAAGTTCTTGTAAATTTAACACATAGAGCTTTTATTCTGTTGAACATTACACATACAGCTTCCTACAAGTACCTGTTCACATTATAGTACATAGTGCTGCACACCAGCTGTACCAAGAACAGCTGGTGTCTGGGTGTTATTACACCAGGGAGAGTAGGTGTCATGTGTTTAAAATTTGGAGCTGGATGTACATTGTGATACCACGCTCTCATGGGTCTGATCATAAGTCTTTACTTTATGCACACCCTGGTGTTCAGACCCAGAGAATCTTGCTATACAAAGCAGCGGTTACAGGAAAGGAGATCTGGGTCAACTGCAGTGTATTACAGCTGCAAGAGGAGCGTAACCTAATCCTGTTCCATTTATAATGTCTCTCCCCCCCCCCCCTCAAGGGGAGACATGTTGTTTTCAGTGCCATCGTCTTTCCTGAGTGTCCTTGTCTGTTTACGTAGTCAGTCGTCTATATGATATTTTGTGAATGCCATATCTTTTAAGGGCTGCATATTTTTCTCAAAAATTTCAAACACTCATTGTTCCTACCAAATTCTCAGAGGACGTTGAAACCTGGTGACCTTGACCTTCATCTTAAAGGTCAAATCTGCCGAAATGTAATATTTATGTGAACCCCATAACTTTTGAAGTATTTCACATTTTGTCCTCAAATTTGACACACAAGTTCTTTCTGCCAAAATCTCATCTGAGTTCGAAAAGTGGTGAACTTGACCTTCAAGGTCAAATCTGCTTCAATCTAGAATCATTGTTTTGAGATAGTGCATATTTTATCCCTAATGTTTTTGGATGGCTCATAGGGGAGACATATATCTGTTTTTGCGCTGCAAAATCAAAGCCATTCTAGTTTATATACTGTTTTCTTTACAGGTCTTCCAATAGAACAAAACTTGAAGAAATCATATTTATAAATTTGTAGAGACACCTGATATATCAGAAACAGGGAGGGAGTCATCTTAAGCCCTGTTGTTGCAGTTGACTGACATATTAGTGTTATTTTATATCCAGGAATTATACATATTACCATTATTACACACTTTTCACTACTTGAAGCAAATACATGTATTTGTGTCTCACTTTACAAGTAGCTTCTGTCAGGGTCTCCAGATATAATCTATGTACACTGGAACTTTGGTCTTCAATAAACAGGCACACATTTTTATGAGGTTCATATAAACAGAGGTATTTCTAAATATTTTGAACCATGCCACAGAGGTTCACTATATTGGTTAGATATATTGTAAAAATCAAAACTTTCATGAGTATGCAATTTTTGTGAATTTCACAAGGATGTCTTGAGTCACAAAAAATACATGCTCACAAAAAAATCCTTCGTATATGAAGATTTACAAGAAGGTGTGACACACAGTGTGATGTCATGAACAAAGATATCCATGCAGCCCATTGTCCTTTGAATGAAAACAGCTGGCAAACACAGAAACCATTAAGACCCTTTAAACATCAAGATAAGCCTGTTCATAGTATTGAATCATGATGGTTATGACAAGACAATAATTTATAGTTTCGCTGTTTGAGCAGTTATTTGTGAAAGTATAGTTTACGCACTAATTATGAGGGTGCCACCATGCCCCTTTGTGATAATGCAGTTAAATGCATTTCTGGCTTGACCATTCATCTGTCATCAGTGTTGGCTTTTTTTTACGCAGTAATTTTCTATAAAATTTCAATTTTAGTTAAAAGAAATATCCAAGCAATTCATGAAATTAACATGCTTGCAAAATGTTAGTTCATGAAATTTTAGCTTAATATGTACAGCAGTATTAGTTTTCATTGAAAGTAATGATTCACCTGTACCAGGATTGGCTTATTATTTGTGAGGGTTACAAGTTTGTGATTTTAGTGAAAGTTACATAATTGTATACGCCAAAACAAATTTTTGCGGATACTATGTTTTTGACCGGGTTCCGCCGCCGCATTCGTTTCCAGATAACTCCTCTGAGACTACTGGACCGATTTTTCTGAAACTTACACAAATTATCGGGTCACATGTGAACTGGTGCCTAACCAAGTGGCCTTGACCTCTGACCTTTCCTGTCTGCCCAGCGCCCGTTTATGCCTCTGTTTCCACACATAAACCCACATATCTCGGGAACCAATTGACCAATCAGGAAATTTTTTTTACACAAATGTAGCCCTTGGATAGCTTTATAACATACATACAAAATGGTGGCGCCACCTGCAACCATGTTTGCACAGTGTCCATCTGTTCATCTGCCTTGGGTTAAAATCACTCATATCTCTGCAGTGGTGTAACTAATTCACCTAAAATTCAGCATGCGTACATACATCCTAGATAGCTTTCTTGATTTTATGACAGGTGGCGCCACCTACATTCACATTAACGTTGCAGACATCCAAGCTCATATCCTGGGAACCATTTGACCAATCAGGAAAAAAAATTTTACACAAATGTAGCCCTTGGATAGCTTTATAACATACACAAAAATGGTGGCACCACCTGCAGCCATTTTTGCCCAGCATCCATCTGTTTGTCTGCCTCGGGTTAAAGTCACCCATATCTCTGCAGTGGTTTGACCAAATTACCTGTAATTTGGCATGCATACACATCCTGGATAGCTTTCTTGATTTTATGACAGGTGGCGCCACCTACATTCACGTTCACTCTGTAGACATCCATGCTTAAATCTCCGGACTCGTTCGACCAATCAGGAAAAAAATTTTACACAAATGTAGCCCTTGGATAGCTTTATAACATACACAAAAATGGTGGCGCCACCTGCAGCCATTTTTGCACAGTGTCCATACGTTTGTCTGCCTTGGGTTAAAATCACTAATATCTCTGCAGTGGTTTGACCAAATTACCTGTAATTCATCATGCATATACATCCTGGATAGCTTTCTTAATCTGTGACAGGTGGCGCCAGCTTCATTCACGTTCATGCTGCAGACATTAATGCTTAGAACTCCAGACTTGTTTGACCAATCAGGAAAAAAAAATTACAAAAATGTAGCCCTTGGATAGCTTTATAACATACACGAAAATGGTGGTGCTACCTGCAGCCATTTTTGCACAGGGCCATCTGTTTGTCTGCTGTGGGATAAAATCACTCATATCTCTGCAGTGGTTTGACTTTTCCACCTGAAATTTTGCATGTATCTACATCTTGGATAGTTTCTCTCTCAAATAACAGGTGGTGCCACCTACAGTCATGTTTACATGGTAGAGATCCATTCTAATATGTAACACATGTAACTCTATTTCCCCTTGCCACTCAATCCATGCCTCACTTCACCCGTCCTCCTCTGATTTTGGGGGATACACGTAGTCGCATGTCGACTACCTGTATTCTAGTTACATAAATGAAACCTTTGTGAACAAGACTTGATTTTCATCTGTACAGGTGAAAAGTCATGACTAATTTAGTATAGACAATATACTGTAGTTGTCTGTAATGTCAGAAGTTGAAATTATGAAAAAGGTAATATTTTTTATGTTATCTATAAACCAAAGATTGCATGACATTAAAAGAAAATTAGATCTTTCACATCATCTACTAATATTAAACATGGATTTGTGCTTGTTTGTTGATCTGTGTGGTCCTTATCAAAATGGCTAGACTTTGCGTGCATATTAAGTCTTTCATATAATGATGGACACACCATATGTAGGTTACTGAGCAGTGACATCAGGGAAATGCAACCAGTGAAAAACACTGCATACATGAAAATCATGAAAATTAATCCTTAAAGCATACTAAAGTATATGTACATCAGGGATAGCTGCTATGCTTTCGATATAGATCGTCCATTAGATTCGCTCTTCCTACAATCAAGTGATAACCTAAAATTTAGGCCCATCTGTTTAATTAAGGGATTATGCATAATCCCTCACCTGTGCTGGTTGCAATTTGCTGAGCTGTCAATTTACACTGAATACAGGTACCAGCATGGTGTGTTGGGATCTAAATCCTGACCAGCGCAAAATACCTGCAGTAAATAGGTCTTCACCTTTGTGGTGTGTTATATTCTGCATTTGGTACAAAGTTGAAATGTGGACCAATATTATTTTGGTATCAATAAAGGATATGATACTAATAAAATTGCCTGTTTTACACTGAGATTTCATGCGAAAATAGAGATGGGTTTCCCCAGGATCTTGAACATTAATTTTGAACCACCCATTTAAATGCCAGCTAATTCTAGCCCACAACCAGCCAGAATTAATTTGCCCTAAATTGACTATCCTTTCTTCATGCCTTTAGATTGAGGACCTTTCTCATTTATTGTCCTAAGACCATGACCCAAATTTGAAATACTGCATATAGCATTTCTGTGAATGTCTATATCCATCGTTGATAGTCATGTTGCATATCACAGCACAGGGAATAAGAGATTTAGGTAGAAAAAAGCCTACACTATATATGAACTCAGAGATATAGGTAGAAAAAAGCCTACACTGCATACAAAATCAGAGATAAAGGTAGAAAAAAGCCTACACTATTTGATAGGAATTCAGAGATATTGGTATAAAAAAGCCTACACTGCATACAAAATCAGAGATATCGGTAGAAAAAAGCCTACACTATATGATAGGAAATCAGAGATTATGATAGGAAATCAGAGATATAGGTAGAAAAAAAGCCTAAACTATATGATAGGAAATCAGATATTATGATAGCAAATCAGAGATACAGGTAGAAAAAAGCCTACACTGTATAATAGGAAATCAGAGATTATGATAGGAAATCAGAGATACAGGTAGAAAAAAGCCTACACTGCTTAAGAAGGTAATACATGAAAAGTAAGATCAAAACATGGAGGCATATATCACTTAGTCCCATAAGGAAAATCAGCTCTGTGGTATGGAAATTCCTAATCATACATGCTTTAACTACCTGTGCACTTGTAAGGCAAAAGTGACATGCATTATGTCTGGATAACTTTGAGCTTTGTACCATCATTGCCAAACATGAACATGAAAGAATGGTATGTATGATAATGTCAAAGTGTCATCTAAAATCATGACGGAAATATGTGAGATGTCACCATTGCTATGTACAATAAAAGAGTAATAAAATTTTAGGAGAACCAAGGTACCATTCAGATACCTCTACCGAGGCTTAATGTAAAAGTACATGTGAAAGAGACAGGCACATTTAAACAATTGACTGTACTGGGATCCAAATTTTGATGACACTTACAGTAAGCATATATACTACCAACTGGTCCAACCTTTCATTTTATAAGTCCCCCTTTTTGGTGTACATTGTGAACGGGGTGATCAAGAGAGCCAATTTGCTCTTATAATGAAAGTGGATCTGTCTGAAGGTAAACTAAGATCCACTCCATCAAAATCTGTTCCCTGCTGTAATCCAGAAGCATGCTTTATGTCATAATAAGGATGCAAGGTTAGCTTCATAAAAAGATTAAATAAAAAAGGTTGCACTTAAGCACCTTGTCCGATCAACTCACTTGCTGCAGGGAAAATGTTTTTATATAAGGGAATGTTCTTTTACAACTACACTCTGGTCAGATATTCAGAGTATGCCAAGCGAACAAGAGTCTAGAGTTCTAATATCAAATTTATCCAGTAAAGAATTTCTCTTTAATAATAGTGAACTAGATTTTAAATTTTTGGAAATGATTTTAACCTCTAAAATATAAAAAAAATTATTCTGAATCCATGTTGTATATCAGTTTTCTGAAGAAACTGTGCAGTGTTACTTATGTATGTATCATAATTCATATATTCTGTGTATAGATCTCTCTGTGACTGGTGCATAAAATTCGGTTTTCAGGCCATATTCAGCTATCACTAGTAAACCAATGGATGATGTATGCAGCACAAAGTAGACATTCTGATCTAATCTTTACTAGTTTATTGTCAGAGTCCTTTAATAAATCCCCAGAATGATGACACAAAAGTATTGAGAGGATAAAGTCTGCACTCTGTAACATCATATGTTTTCCTACCTGTTGGGTATATATTTGCTTTATTTTGCTTGAGTCTGTGTTTTATAAAGAAATATTGAAGGTCCGTGGTTTAATAGTGCTTTATGTGCAAATAAACCACAAAAGTGTGTTGGTATATGACATATCCAGTCCAAGGCACAACTCTCTCATAAAGGTTTTCATCATGCCATCATATTGCTTAAATATGAGGAAGGACAGTTACTATTGGTTTTGACATTAGACTATGGAGGTAAAGGTGCCAGGTTCAAATCCTACCACAACTGAAAGAAAAGTGGGAAATTATAACCATACATTACTGGATATAACATCCGTGATTCTCTTTGATGTTTTAATGGCAGGTTATGACTCCTGGGATATTCTTAGATTTGTGCATGTAAACCTGGAATCCCAAAAGCTTAATAACACATCATTTATATTGTAAAGTTACCCTCATTCACTGTCAATTCATAGTGCCACCAACAGGCCTTTCCTTAATTTAAACTTGAAGACCTAATATAGAAAAAAATGTATATAGAAAATAACAATATATATATACATATAAAGTGATATTTGTGCTCATATTAGACAATGAATAGGTTCTTGATGGTTATTTATATATTATTACATGATTTCATGATTTAATTACACTCGCAGTATTACAGAGCACCAGGGTGGACAGTGCATGCTCACATATAATTTATTTTATATATGGTTTTGTAGCTCAGTATGCCTTTTGATTCAAAATATATCAGGCTTTTATTTGCTGCCTTAAGTCATGCAACAAAGTCCCAATGCAACAAAAATACAAATTAACAGTATAGGTAGTGTTATATTAGTATTGAAAACACTATAGAGTGTTTGCTTCACATAAAAGCAAACCTACGATGTGCCTTTTAAGGCAAACCTGAAACTTGCCTTCAGAGACAAACTTTTAGAATCAAACCCAAAACTTTTCCTTCGGAAACAAGACCTCATTAGAAGCAAATTGAAAACTTAATTGCCTTTAAACCCAAAATCTTCCTTGCAACACAGTTAATTATAATAAATTAGAATAAATATTGCTTACAAACATTTTGATGGTTGATTTATTAGAGGGTTCAGATAATTAGAACAAATACAGTATATAAAAAATATTGAATGTGCGAGATAACAGATATTATAATTTTCAGAAGGGGCAAAGCATCAAAGGATATTGGTCACATGCAAAAGTAAAATAGACAGGACTTCCTGTTCTTCTGTTGACTCAGTTTCATCTGTGACCAGTGACTTATTGGTTTATCTGTCAGGTCCCGTGTTACATGCAATATTCAGTGGCCTTTCAATTACCCAAAACCTACTGGGTTTGATTAGCCAAGGTCAATCATTTCTATAACTGTTAATGGTTGTCCTCCTTTGAGGGTTATATATTGTCTACTCTTGAAATCAGCTCGCCAGAGCCATACTGCTCATTAAATAAACTGCAAGCCTTGAACCCTTGGGTAAAGTGTGTTATTGAAAGTCTTTCTAGAGCCATTTTAAAGGAGGCAGAGGTGCTAAAAGCAATTTATTAGGAACTGATTCTTAGTAAAAAAACAACACCTATGAATATTTTTCTCTGTGGGCTAGATCTGAAACGTTTATTTTTTTGCTCATAATTTCCTTCAGTGTTAGTTCATCAGGTTAAGTTGATCAGCACTATAAAAGTTGTCCTTGAATAACCTTAGAATCTTATTAAACACCTCCAAGCCTCATTTAAATAAGCTGCTCTCAGTACCAGATTAGCTCCATCAAAATCTCATTTAAATAAAATTTCCTCAATACAGAATTGTTCGCCAGAACCTTCTTCTAATGAAACCAGTTACCAGATGGAATTTGACTCTGTCTTCATCATGACATTGAAAACTAAGAAATACACCGAATGCTAGTAATCATTTAAAAACTGTAGCAGTGTGGCTCAGTGCTGCCATTTAATTCTACCTCTGTCAGGTTATGAGATATCATATGGTTAATTTCTGACACCTTTCAGGGAAATGGCAATTGGAGTGACATCATTGTCCTATGTGACGTTATGACTCACTCTCCAAAGATGGTTACATCATCACATGCTAAGTCCTAGCATGTGAAAATACCAGCCTATGTGATAAATTTTAATAACATCTGTCATACCATCTCAAGACTTAGCACAGACATTCACACACACACAATCGGGTGAAGACAATAACCTTTGCTTCGAGCAGGTTAATTAGTGTTTTATACTTCCCACACATATATAGGAAGTTTACCATTTTCTCAGTGCAAGTGAAAATATTTTTTAGTAATCCTAATTGCTCTCTCCTCAAAATACTAAGATTTCCAAAAGGAGGACTTCAACTCTGTAGTACATTTTATCACTGTACATATATTATTTCTGAAGTTTTTCTACAAGGAGACACAAATTTGAACATTTATTCTGAAAAGTTTCATCTTTCCTCCCTAACATATTTTAATACTTTTTTTCAATCAAATAATCCAGATTGGCAGCATTGCATCCTGGGATGTTAATCATAAACACTTCTTCTGCTTCTGTGGAGGAATGTTAGCATGTCGATGTGATGAATTCTCCAGGGTAATCGTTGTCGGAGAAGCTTTTGCGTGACTTCAGGACTCGTTCAGCAGGTTTGAAGATTGCTTTACCTCAGTGTCGATAGAGCTATAATGACTCCTCAGAAACCTTCTGTCGTACAACTGTACTTCTTACGCTTAAAAATTATCTGGTTCAAGAAAAGTTTTATTTTATATTTCTTTTCAAAAGAGTGCCAGAGAACTGTGAGAACAGTACAGATGCTAGGAATATGGCATTTGCTCAGCATGGCTGTCTGCTAGGAATATGGCATTTGCTCAGCATGGCTGTCATTTAAATGTTGCATTACATAAACTAGATTATCATATTTCACTTGTTCACTTATACACATATCAGATTCTTATGGGAGAGTTTTATTAACTGCAAGTTAATCATCACAATTGTATTCAAATAAAATTGGAATAAAAATTCCATGCTTGACTTTCATTCCAATTTTATTCCAATATAGAGTGTATGTTACAGAAACTGAAGTATCATAAAAATCAGGTGGATATTAGTGGCTGAAATTAGTATATTAACATAGTCTTTATCATTTTTGGGGGGAAAAAAGAAAAAGGAGAGGAAGACATACTCCATGTAAAGGCTGCTTAGTTTAAAATACAATGTGTCCAGAAATACATAAACATTCAGTTTAAAGGGGCCCAATCACCTATCTGACCTTTACAAACTAAAGGATATCCCTTGGAGCTTTTATCAGAATAGGCCAGAAAACATGGATATCACCGCACACAGGCTGCTTGTTTTGTTTATATCAAAGTGTTTATAATATGTGGGGGCCTGCCAAAATAATCAAAACAAATTCATGAAGGGCATCTGGATGCTAGTCAGATAAGCCAGAGCTTTGCAAATGGCATTTTGCAACAAATCTACTTCTGCATGTTTTTCACCTTTGTCAACATTGCTGTGTTTACAAAAATGATGCTGATAAACAAGTTCATACATCCTTCACAAAGGCGTAATAAGAACTTTCCATAACCAGAATTACCCTTAGATCATTAATATAAACACAGAGGAAGCCAGAAATCAAATAAGTTCTTTTTCAAAAGGTAGTTGAATGGGCACCTTTAACTAACACATGTACTTATAGTACATACCTTTATAAATTACTCAATATGATTTATGGAAGAAATTATTCCATTGAAAGTTCCATTGAATCCCATAGATTATCCACATTAACAGTTCTTAGTTGTATTTCCTAGTTTGACCGATCAGGAAAAACATTTTGTAAACATGTAGCCCTTGGATAGCTTTATAACATACACAAAAATGGTGGTGCCATCTGCAGCCATTTTTGCACAGCGTCCATCTGTTTGTCTGCCTTGGGTTAAAATCACTCATAGCTCTGCAGTGGTTTGACCAAATTACCTGTAATTCGGCATGCATATACATCCTGGATAGCTTTCTTGATTTTATGACAGGTGGTGCCAGCTTCTTTCACGTTCACGCTACAGACATTAATGCTTATATCTCCGGACTCATTTGACCAATCAGGAAAAATTTTTTACCCAAATGTAGGCCTTGGATAGCTTTATAACATACACAAAAATGGTGGTGCCACCTGCAGCCATTTTTGCACAGTGTCTATCTGTTTGTCTGCTGTGGGATAAAATCACTCATATCTCTGCAGTGGTTTGACTTTTCAACCTGAAATTTTGCATGTGTATACATCTTGGATAGTTTCTCGTTCAAATAACAGGTTGCACCACCTACAATCATGTTTACATGGCAGACATCCATTCTAATATGCAACACATGTAACTCTATTTCCCATTGCCACTCAGTCTATGCCTCACTTAACCCGTCCTACTCTGATTTTGGTGGATACACGTTGTCACTTGTTGACTACCCGTATTCTAGTTAATTCACATAATAATGCTATTTATCTATCGGTCTTTTGTATTGTGAGATCATAAACTGAAAATCCATGAAACACTGGGAAAGTGAAATTCACAGAATTTCAACCAGGAGAGAATGATTTAAGGCAACCACACTATGTTATAAACATATTTTGTAAAAGGTGTGTGGGTTTTTAGCTTACGGGTACTTACCAAGGAAAAGCTTTTTAAAACTGCTTTAGGGTTGGGTGCAAATAAGTAATGATAGTCATAGGTGGATTATGTAATGTGGATATGTTGAATTAAATAAAGTTCCCTGGTGGTAGTTTAAAGCCAGCAACACCATTTAGGTTTTATATTAATGAAATATGACAAAAAACACATTCATGCAGGGAATTCCTACTTCCATTATAATTTCATCACAGGAGTCACTCATATTGACCACATCCCTAAAAAGGTTTACCATAAAGGAGCTTATTCCATGTATGAAAATGGCAGGAACCTGAAAATAACTTAAAATATTAATAGTCCACCAGCGGCACTTTTTATCATTAAGGGATCTCAAGCCAGTTCAGTTGAATGGTCAGCAGGCCTCATTATGGACCATCGGATGAATAATCACTATCGATTTATATCAGAACCACTTACTGAGGTAAAATTATTTCCCGGAATCTCACGGGAAATCATATAAGCAGACTAAGGGCAGGAGATCGTAACCATAGTGTAAATAACATCCTTTTCTTCCTTCAACAGATAGAGAGCTGGAAAAATTAAAAAATCATACAGAGCTCAGACTGTGTCATGTTGAGCTTTATGTTCAAAGCTTTGAAACGAGAATAGTTTCTTTGATCTTATTTTACATGTATAGACAAAGAACTGAGGCTTTAAACTCAGCTGACAGAATGCTGTCTTAGATATTGCAATGGTCATGTGTCCTTCAGCAGTTTTTCGGTAAACTAGGCACAAACTGTGGCAATTTGAAAGTCAAACTCTTTTTAATGTTTTAATTTGCAAACAATTATAATGAATTGATAAGAATATAGATATTTCTTACCTCTATTTTCACATTTTGCATCATGTGAGGTTTGTATTTAACTGGCCTTACCATTCTTTCTAAAATATTTTTTTTCAATTACCAGTAGTTACCTGAGCATTGTTACTACTAGGCCATTTCACCATGTGTTGGTGTGCAGTATTTCCTTTTCATTGCTGCTGGTGATGTAATCTGTTCTTATATATTTGTAATTACTGGACAAATGAAGCCTTTTAAACAACAGGAAGGAATCATCTCTGAGTATTTGCTAGCCATGTGCACACAACTCACTGAAGCCGGTGATATATGGTGGAGAATCTGTTGAGCTCAGAACAAATAATCACCTAAATCCCTGATTTATAGCTAGACTCTGCTATCTTTTATTCCAGGGATCTCACGAGCCTGCAAAGAACAACCGTGTCCCATATATGTTATAAAGTTTATCGAGCAGTAATAAGTCAAATTTTCACATTTCACTTCATTGTTTTATTTGCTGGTACAATATTATGCTGGCCCCAAGGCTGGAGGTTCATATTTTCCACATTGCCCTGAATGAACCTGTTTGGAGCCTGATAAATGGATTGATAAAACACTTGGCTGTCTTCACTGGCAATCTGGGTTCAATTATAATTTATGCTCCAGTATTAAGTGCAGCATTGTTCAAATGATCAAAAGACAAAATTTTGTTATCTCTGAAAACTTGTGGTTTTTACAGATAAGCCTATGAAATATGTTGTATGAACTCTATCCTGTTTTGTAAAATTTAGACCAGTTCCATCTCTTAAAAGCATTAACAGCACTCTCCTGGCCTGTCATTGACCTGGCCAGTGTGTACCGAGTTCTTACACTTAATATGTCATTTAGTAAATAAGAAAGCACCGAGTGAGACCTGGTACAGTACATTTTCCTCACGTGCCTGGCTGACAGTAAGGGAAGCTGGCACTGAGGTCATGTAAGGAAACCATAAATGATCTCTATGTGGACGATGGAGGAGCAGGAAGTGCTTACTCGTAAACGGTCTTATGAATCTCCAGCTGTAAAAGGAGCATAGAAACTAAGACAGCTGTTTGGTAATAACCCGGATAATATCGGTTGTCTTTTATGTGCTGTCATCAGCATTTATTAGCTCCCTGGCTGATAACAAGAAGTTGAATATATTGCAGCAGTTACAGGATTATAGGGCTTGAGCTTAGCTTGCCTGATTTAAACCAGGTTTAGATTCATACTGATGTTTAAATTAATATTTGGTGAAACTGGAGCAGTGTTATATTGTTTGAATTTGCACTTGAACTCTTTACAGTTCTCTATGCATTACTGCCACTTTTAAAGGAACCAAATCACCTATCAGACCTTTATAAACTGAAGGTAATCCCTTGGCTTTTGAAAAATAGGCGGGAAAACGTGGATATCACTGCAGACAGGCTGCTTGTTTTGTTTTTATCAATGTGTTTATAATATCTTGGGGCCCACCAAATTAATCAAAACAAATTCAACAGGGGCATCTAGCTGCAACTCAGATAAGCCAGAGCTTTGCAAATGGTGTTTTGCAACAAGTGACCTTTAATTCTACCTCATATATGCGACCTACCACCTTAGGTTACATATTTTTCCATTTGTCAACAAAGCTGTGTTTACAGACCTGTTGTTGATAAATAAATTCATACATCCTTCTTGGAGATGTTATAAGAACTTTTCGTTACCAGAAATACCCTTAGATCATTAATATATATGTCGAGGCCCAGATTAAAATCTGGCCCAATTAAAAAATATATGTGTTTGCATAATATGACCCGATATGAGCTACACTCTGGATAAATAAATGATGATTGCAACTTAGAATTCTGATATTTTAACTTATATTTTCAGTTTTTTTTGTACAAATTAATAAAAATGAATCTGATAAAAATTATTAATGGAGAAAGTGGATATGCTAAAAAATAGGCTTTAATATAAACTTAAATGCATTATTCCCTTGAAAGTGAAATAAAGGTATCAGTCTATTTTGTCCACTTGCCTGTCAATCTGTAAATTTTTCATATGCATCAAAGTATCTCAAAACGTTTACTGTTTTTCTTCATGACAGTCTTGTTTTGCTGTCATATATTGAAAACTTTGCTATAACCAAGTAGGAGGGCCCTTTTCCTCTTAGCTTCTCATATGCTTGTATAAATGAAAAACATTACAAAAGAATATTTTGCATATTTTGCAATTGCAAAAATTTCAAACTTCAGTTGAGCGCCGTGACCCACGGGTCCCTTGTTATACCTACTAGATTTTCTCTTCCTATGTAAAGAAAAACTAAAGAAAGTAGGTGAAGGGTTTGCTTCAATAAAGAAGTCATGTTATTGTAATTATAAAGTTAACATATTGGTTTTCAGGAGAGGAGTCGCTGAAGGTTTTGAATCACAGATGTTCATTACTAACAATCATTATCAGTAAGGATTGTTCAGCTGAAACTTGTATTCACACTCCAATGCTTACTGTTAGACAGACAGCCGTGTGATATCAAATGACTTTGTTAAACTTTACAATGTAACATTTAAAAAGCAAAAGTATGGGCCTAAATATTGATACAATACAAAGGACTAGAAATATTGGATCTTTTGTAGCTTCTTTTTTTCACATTTTTAACCCAAATATAATGAATTACGCAGAAATGATACCCTCTAATTAGTCACAAGTATGCACTTGCTCATTAATTGCCATATAGACTCAGTGACCTAGACTAGTGGTTAATGCATTGGACTTTAGAGCTGAAGGTCCCCGGTTCGAACCCTGCCGGTGCCTCAATGGCATAATGGTGTAATCTGATTATAGAATCTCAGAGCTAGACTTGCTTTAATGTCTTAAAGACATTCTGTGACAGTTCTGGATTATTCCTAGCCCCATGCATATAAAACCTGAAATCCAGAAGGCTTAATAATAACATGTCATTCTCATCATATGGATACCTTCATCCTGATTCAGTAGACAGTGCCACAATAGGCCATGGACTTATCCTTAAAAAAAATGCAATAAGCCAAAATGTCCCCAAAAATTAGTCACAAGCATGTATTTACCCATTAATTGTATCCACCAAAACAGAGTTTTGCGGATACAATGTTTTCAGCTGCACGCCGCCGCCGCCCCGTAGGTTTCCGGAGAACTCCTCCGTAACCGCCGGGCAGAATTTTACGAAACCCGGGATTATGTTCGGGTCACATGTGAACTGCTGCGCCCCGATTTTGTTTTGACCTCTGACCTTTCCTCTGCGCTCTGCGTCCGTTTGTGCGTCTGTTTCCACACATAAACCCACATATCTCGGGAACCGTTTGACGGATCAGGAAAATTTTTTTGCACAAATGTAGCCCTTGGAGAGCTTTATAACATACACAAAAAATGGTGGCGCCACCTGCAACCATGTTTGCACAGTGTCCATCTGTTCGTCTGCCTTGGGTTAAAATCACTCATATCTCTGCAGTGACTTGACTAATTCACCTGAAATTTGGCATGCGTATACATCCTGGATAGCTTTTCTGATTTTGTGACAGGTGGCGCCACCTACATTCACGTTTACGCTGCAGACATCCAAGCTCATATCTCGGGAACCGTTTGACCGATCAGGAAAATTTTTTTGCACAAATGTAGCCCTTGGAGAGCTTTATAACATACACAAAAAATGGTGGCGCCACCTGCAACCATGTTTGCACAGTGTCCATCTGTTAGTCTGCCTTGGGTAAAAATCACTCATATCTCTGCAGTGACTTGACTAATTCACCTGAAATTTGGCATGCGTATACATCCTGGATAGATTTTGTGACAGGTGGCGCCACCTACATTCACGTTTACGCTGCAGACATCCAAGCTCATATCTCAGGAAACATTAGACCGATCAGGAAAATTTTTTTGCACAAATGTAGCCCTTGGAGAGCTTTATAACATACACAAAAAATGGTGGCGCCACCTGCAACCATGTTTGCACAGTGTCCATCTGTTTGTCTGCCTTGGGTTAAAATCACTCATATCTCTGCAGTGACTTGACTAATTCACCTGAAATTCGGCATGCGTATACATCCTGGATAGCTTTTCTGATTTTGTGACAGGTGGCGCCACCTACATTCACGTTTACGATGCAGACATCCAAGCTCATATCTCAGGAACTGTTTGACCGATCAGGAAAATTTTTTCGCACAAATGTAGCCCTTGGAGAGCTTTATAACATACGCAAAACTGGTGGCGCCACCTGCAGCCATTTTTGCACAGCTCCTGTCTGTTTGTCTGCCATGGGATAAAATCACTCATATCTCGGCAGTGGTTTGACATATCTGCCTAAAATTTTGCAGGTTTATACATCCCCGACAGCTCTGTTGATTTTATGACAGGTGGAGCCACCTGCATTCTAGTTTATGCAGCAGACATCCAAGCTCATATCTTGGGAACCGTTTGACCGATTGGGCCAAAATTTTGCATGTGTATAGTTCTCACATAGCTCTTTATCATACGCAAAACTGGTGCCGTCACCTGCAACCATTTTTGCTCAGCGTCCATCTGATTGTCTGCCACGGGCTAAAATCACTCATATACATGTAGTGGTTTGACTTATCCGCCTTAAATTTTGCATATGTATACAACTTGGACGGCTTTCTGGATTTTGTGGTAGGGGGGGCAACCTTCATACACAATTTGGCTGCAGACATCCATGCTAATATGCAACACTTCACTCTATTTCCCCTTGCCACTTAATCCATGCCTCACTTCACCCGTTCCACTCTGATTTAGGCAGATACACGTAGTCGCTTGTCGACTACCCGTATTCTAGTTACCTTATAGGCTCAGTGACCTATTCATGAACATAAATAAGACCCTGTTCCCCCAAATCATGGAGACCTGAGATTTATGTCATTCCATACTTGTTGCACAATGAGACTCCTGCTGTCATTGCATGAGCTCTGTTTATATTATAAGTAAAATATATCAGCCACATGAATGAATATTGTGTAGCAGTATGGTGATTTGGATATACATGTAGTAGTCAGCACTATCTGTGTGTCTGTCTCTCCCTCCATCATTGTATCCCCAGACAAAGTCGGGGGATACTATGTTTTCATACCGGTCCCGCCGCCGCCGCATATGAATCTTGTTGGCGCGATAACCCAAAAAATATTTCACGGAACTTTACCAAACTTGGTATATGTATAGATATGGGTAAGAGGACAACGCCTATTTAAAATGAGGTCATGACCTTTACTAGGAGAGTGTCCTTGACCTTGAATAGGTCCAATTTTGGGGAAAATCCCACAAATTCTTTAATATCTCAAGAAATCCTGCATGGATTTATCCCAAAAACAAGTTGATGGAAGATCATGGATAGGGTTGTCATGTTCCAGAAACTGGTGGCGCCACCTATTATTCTTTACTTGTTTTCGTGCCGTTTAATACCCCCAAAATTGCCACCTTACAGCACTGTGAGCATTATAAGTCAAAAACTAATGGACAGATTTCTTTTATATTATGCATATACATAGGTATGGGTTATGGGATGATGCCTATTTAAATTGGGGTCATGACCTTTCCTATGATAGTGGCCTTGACCTTGAATATTGCCATATATGGTGAAAATCACACACCTTCATGATATCTCCGGTGTTGATAGCCATATGGATTTCAAACATGACTTATGTATGGCCCACCACTAAAGTAAGAACCCTATAGGTTCTAGGGTCATGAGGTCAAAGGTCAAGGTCACTG
This sequence comes from Sipunculus nudus, assembly GCA_026874595.1. Taxonomy (NCBI): domain Eukaryota; kingdom Metazoa; phylum Annelida; class Sipuncula; order Golfingiida; family Sipunculidae; genus Sipunculus; species Sipunculus nudus. The sequence continues at coordinate 55,579,727 of CM049312.1, forward strand.
GACTGGCATTTTAAAAGATACTGTGGATGCATTTTAAGCCAAACTTTCATCCCAGGTCTTCCATCTTGAATATATAGCTCACTTGCCAATAATGGATGATCCATATAAATTTTGGGGTCACAAGGTCAAAGGTCAAGGCCACAGGAGCTATCTATCCAAAAATTAGTTTCTGGATGATAATTCCTGCTTTTATTGATGTAATGATTTCAAAATTGACTTATATATGTCCCATTGAAAAAGCAAGACCCAAATTGATTTTGGGGTCATGAGGTCAAAGGTCAAGGTCACAGGAAACCTCTATTAAAAAAATTGTGGATGCATTTTCAGCCAAACAATTCATCTCAGATCTTTCATCTTGCACATATAGTTCACCTGCCAAGAGTTGGAAGACCCCTATCAATTTTGAGGTCACAAGGTCAAAGGTGAAGGTCACAGGAGCCATATGTCCAAAAATTAGTTTCTGGATGATAATTCCTGCTTTTATTGATGTATGGATTTCAAACTTGACTTATATATGTCCCATTGAAAAAGCAAGACCCAAATTGATTTTTGGGTCATGAGGTCAAAGGTCAAGGTCACAGGACACATCTTTAAAAAGATGTGGATGCATTTTCAGCCAAACATTTAATCTCAGACCTTTCATCTTGCACATATAAGTCATCTGCCAATAGAGGAAGACCCCTATCAATTTTGAGGTCACAAGGTCAAAGGTGAAGGTCACAGGAGCCATCTGTCCAAAAATTAGTTTCTGGATGATAATTCCTTTCATTATTGATGTATGGATTTCAAACTATACTTGTATTTGACCCATTGGAAATGCAAAACAGGAATTGAATTTCGGGTCATGAGGTCAAAGGTTAAGGTCACAGGAAACCTCTTTAAAAAGATTGTGGATGCATTTTCAGCCAAACAATTCATCTCAGATCTTTCATCTTGCACATATAGTTCACCTGCCAAGAGTGGAAGACCCCTATCAGTTTTGAGGTCACAAGGTCAAAGGTGAAGGTCACAGGAGCCATCTGTCCAAAAATTAGTTTCTGGATGATAATTCCTGCTTTTATTGATGTATGGATTTCAAACTTGACTTATATATGTCCCATTGGAAAAGCAAGACCCAAATTGATTTTGGGGTCATGAGGTCAAAGGTCAAGGTCACAGGACACATCTTTAAAAAGATGTGGATGCATTTTCAGCCAAACATTTCATCTCAGATCTTTCATCTTGCACATATAGTTCACCTGCCAAGAGAGGAAGAACCCTATCAATTTTGAGGTCACAAGGTCAAAGGTGAAGGTCACAGGAGCCATCTGTCCAAAAATTAGTTTCTGGATGATAATTCCTTCTTTTATTGATGTTTGGATTTCAAACTTGACTTGTATTTGACCCATTGGAAAAGCAAGACCTAATTTGAATTTGGGGTCATGAGATCAAAGGTCAAGGTCACAGGAAACCTCTTTAAAAAGATTGTGGATGCATTTTCAGCCAAACAATTCATCTCAGATCTTTCATCTTGCACATATAGTTCACCTGCCAAGAGTGGAAGACCCCTATCAATTTTGAGGTCACAAGGTCAAAGGTGAAGGTCACAGGAGCCATCTGTCCAAAAATTAGTGTCTGGATGATAATTTCTTCTTTTATTGATGTATGGATTTCAAACTTGACTTATATATGTCCCATTGGAAAAGCAAAACCGGAATTGAATTTCGGGTCATGAGGTCAAAGGTTAAGGGCACAGGAAACCTCTTTAAAAAGATGTGGATGCATTTTCAGCCAAACATTTCATCTCAGATCTTTCATCTTGCACATATAGTTCACCTGCCAAGAGAGGGAGAACCCTATCAATTTTGAGGTCACAAGGTCAAAGGTGAAGGTCACAGGAGCCATCTGTCCAAAAATTAGTTTCTGGATGATAATTCCATCTTTTACTGATGTATGGATTTCAAACTTGGCTTTGTTATTGACCCATTAGAAAAGCAAGACCCAAATTGATTTTGGGGTCATGAGGTCAAAGGTCAAGGTCACAGGAAACCTCTTTAAAAAGATTGTGGATGCATTTTCAGCCAAACAATTCATCTCAGATCTTTCCTCTTGCACATATAGTTCACCTGCCAAGAGTGGAAGACCCCTATCAATTTTGAGGTCACAAGGTCAAAGATGAAGGTCACAGGAGCCATATGTCCAAAAATTAGTTTCTGGATGATAATTCCTTTCATTATTGATGTATGGATTTCAAACTTGACTTGTATATGTCCCATTGGAAAAGTAAGACCAAAATTGATTTTGGGGTCATGAGGTCAAAGGTCAAGGTCACAGGACACATCTTTAAAAAGATGTGGATGCATTTTCAGCCAAACAATTCATCTCATATCTTTCATCTTGCACATATAGTTCTCCTGCCAAGAGAGGAAGAACACTATCAATTTTGAGGTCACAAGGTCAAAGGTGAAGGTCACAGGAGCCATCTGTCCAAAAATAAGTTTCTGGATGATAATTCCTGCTTTATTGATGTATAGATTTCAAACTTGACTTGCATATGTCCCATTGGAAAAGCAAGACCCAAATTGATTTTGGGGTTAAGAGATCAAAGGTCAAGGTCACAGGACACATCTTCAAAAAGATCAAGGTCACAGGACCAACATCTTCAACAAGATTGTGGATCGTTAGATGGAATAAACAATAAATATGCCAAGTGTCAGTATATGCTGCTAAAAATGGGGGTCTGTTCTTGTAGGAGGGGGGCCTACTATGTCTGGGGATACTCTGGCACCTGCGGTGCCAAGAAATGTCTAGTTAGACATTTGATATTCAACATGACATCACAGAAAATTACTGAAAATTGTTTCTCAGAACCACTTCTGTAGCTAATGTGAAAGGTTTATCTAATTGATCCCCTAGGCAGATTTTCACAAATATCGGTTTCCTTATTGATGCAAACTTCAGCAGAAGATGGCCTCTGTGTCCCTGTACAGCCCACAACCACTCCCTATGGCCTCCCTACATCTATGTCCTGGCTCACAGTGTAACACTATAAAGTATCTTGTATATTATCAGCTTTGGTAAGTACAGGTATGTCATGCTTGCTCACTTTATATATTAGCAGACTAAACCTGTGCTTCGTATGTGTCTTGTATGATGAGCTCCGTCACCTGACCTGCAACAACCAGGTTTTAGGAGAAGACAGCCCCTGAGAAATAATTGGGAGAAACTGTTAAAGCTACCAGGGTTCAATGAGGGTGCAGGGATGCAACGCGAAAGCACTTTGAGGGCATTGTCCAGGCAGAAATGTATCTGCAGAGGGAGTTGGGTGGCAGTGCAGTGTGTAAAGGCAAAATGTTATACCCAAATAAAGCTTTTTGGTGACCACACCCATATCTGCCAGGGTTTGATGAGGGTGCAGGAATGCAACAAGAAAGTACTTAGGCAGAAATGTATCTGCAGAGAGAGTTGGGTGGCAATGCTGTGTGTATTGGCTAAATGTAATAACAGAATAATGCTTTTGTTTGACCACACCTAAATCCGCAAATAATAATATTGTTAATGGCCACATGTTATGGCATGTTCTGTTCATCAGTGTTGCAGCTGTCTTTTGGAGCAGACATTGTTTGATTAAAATTTAGTCCTGTTTTTGCACAACTTTGCCAAATGTTTAGAATTTAATTAAATTTTTAGAAGACTACTTCAACACACACAAATGCAAACCATTTTAAAATAGTTTGGAAATTGGTCTGTGCTTTGTATTGGCTTATTCCTGTGTATTGATGGTCATTTGTACCTCATAATCTTGATATGAAACATTTGGAACCATTTTTTATATATCCATATTCCTGGTATTTGCCCCAAACCCTTTAAAGAGTTGATAGACATAATTTTATCAGGAACATTCTTATTATATGTGAATGTTGTGTTTAGAATGAACAGACTAATGCTATTTACATGATGCTTACAGATATGTTTATGAATATTCATTAAAAGAGAACAATAAAGTAATGTACTTAACAAATAATGGAGAAAATGAAAGTTGGAATAGAGCATTTTCATATATAATTTCCCGTGAGAAACCACCAAATGTTACTTTGTATGCAGTGATAGTGATCTGTATGAAATTGGGATAATACATGACAAACTCACTTTACACCTGTTTTCTGTAAAAGTCGAGCAAACTATTTGCATATAAGTCCCATTATTTTATAACATAAGATATTCCTTTAAAAGACTTTTTACTGTCGTGTTTGCATAAGCAAAGGCCATATCATGTCAAAAAACACCATTTATCTTTAACAATATGCTACATATTGCAAAACTTTCCTGAATATGAAACATGTAAGGTATACTATACATTGTAGTATACTTTAGCTTCAAAACCAGTGCTCTTTCTTGTTCATAGAAAATAAACCAAAACTTCCTCATATAGAATTTCTTCCTAAATCATAAGCAATAATTTATTTCAAAACAATCAGTCATGTACTGCCATGTCTGTGGCAGCATCACTTTCACAGTCCTTGGTTCAGTGAACTTTTTCGGGTGCGATTTCATAAATAATGAATAAGCCTGCAAGTCTTTTGGTGGTCAAAACTGCCAACCAAATCCAGTGACAAAATATAAACAATAGCCTGTCCCGTGCCATCTGAATAAGAACACATGCAGGTTTTTATGGTTTTATTTGATTGGTCAAATTATCAATGCCTTTTGTGCATTGCTAAACATTTGGTCAAGTACCATGGACCAGATGAGTTCTAGCACCCATGTAAAGCAAGTTTACACAAGTCATTGGATTGGTTCATTTGCCTTGATCATTATTTATGAACTAGAAGCTAGAACAGCTCGCTGAATCAAGGTTTGTGAAAGCTTAGCTGCATCAGACGTATAGTATGAAGATGACCAAAGTCATACCAAAAAGGTTTTGCCTTATATGGTGTTTAACAAAATATTATTTAGTATTACATGTTGGTTTCCATTGCCATCCAGGGCTCGACATTAACTTTTGAAAGTACTTGCAACATCTAGCTTTTACTGGCCCTTCTTAAATTTTACTTGCCCTACAAATATCATTGATTGCATGCAAGAACACAAAGATCCTTTTACAAGCTTTACTAGGGAAAAGGTGTATGTTGGACCCTTTTGCCAAGTCAGGCAAGTAGGAGACTTCTAGTTGCCCTTCCACTATTTTCTGGAACTTTCACTTGCCCTGGGCAAGTGGTTTACCGTTAATGTCGAGTCCTGCCATCAGTTTATCAGAGATCTGCAATATATCACTACAGGGATGAACATCTGATGATCATGCTACAATATTTGACTTTGTGTCGTGGGGTATATTACGCTGGTATATCTCCAGTCTTTAAAACCCAAGACAACCACAAGAATAAACCATATGATTACATGGGATTTGCTCTATGTATTTTATACTATTTACAGACCACATTTAATTTAGCAGCTCCTGTGTGTGTAACACCATCAGTATGGCCCTTTAATTAATTAACCTTTAGTATTTTTCTGTATTTGTAGGTAATTAACACTATACCAATGTGCGGGTATGTATATTTATGCTGTGACGTTAGTTGATTTATGAGTCTGTGAGATGCTGTTGTGTGATTGGTGTGTGATTATACATATTTATAATTTTAAGGACATTATCATATAGAATTAGGGCTGTGAGGTTTTATGAGTAGTAGAGTACCAGTTTTATCATGACCATAAATCATTATGGTGTGGTTGGTAAAGTGTGCTCTCTTATTATAAGCAGCTATATATTATACTTTGAAACCTCAAAATTACGACAACCAGCAGAACCTCAATAAAGGGTTGCATTTTCGAGGTGGTTTCCTGGGTGAGGCCTGATATGAAAAGCTATAAAGAATTGGGACCATGAAAAAGTGGTCATAATTTTTAGGTGGTCACTAAACTGAGGTGGGTGTTAGGTGTGGTTTTACTGTCTAATTGTGGCTTGGGTACACACTTTAATCAGTTAGTTTTTAGGTCATAATTTGTTTATTAACATGCAGGTGGTGATAATTTATCGTAAGCAACTGGTTATATAATCTTTGTTGTAGTCTAATTACAAACAGTTATAAATATGGAAATTGTGCAGTTTTTGTATGGATAATCCTGTATTTTTTATATATTTTCATTTTTAAGTTTGAATCTTATACAATCTGTTAAAATTCTATCTTGAGTTTGAAGTTTTTGTAAAATTTTGAAATTTACTTAGTATTGCATGTAAAACATCTATGCATAACTATTCATTCATTTATTATAATAAATATATGTTTAAATTTATGAATTAACTGTTGATTTGATAAGCAAATCTTTGAACTGCTAAACTTAACTTAATTCAAACAGGAAATTATGTGGAGTGCCATATTATTTTATTGTATTTTATCTTATTTTTATCAGTTATAAAACATAGCTGTCCTCTATGGATAATGGGTCTGTTTATCATGAAAGCTCAAAAAATATATTTTGTGATGCTTAAATACTAGAGTGAAGACAAACTGTCTAGCTGCTGTATATCTTTATCTTAGGTTAAAAATCCTGTATATAGTCCATAAATGCAAAAAGATGCAGCTTTTGGTAAGCTTGCTCACTTCAGTATGCATAGCTTGTGGTCTCTGTAGCCCCACAATGTGTTGCTTCATTTTAACTTCAGCATGTGGTAAATAAATAATTTCTGCCTTCAGGGACTAGCTATTTTGGTCAAATCTTTGCCTGTAAAATTGTGGAGTCATTATTTCCACCAACAGTGGAGTATGGCAGAGGTCCCCTTTATACCCATGCCATGTTTAGCTTTCGCTGGCCAGGTCTGGTGTATAAAGGCATGTATGAAGGATTATCAGTAAATTATAATTACTGTATTAAAATTGATGAGCATTTTGTTTAGTATAAAATATTAAACACACACCCCACTTGAACACAGCATTTTTTGCAATTCCTCATTGACAAAAGGAGATGTTTAACTGACTGTTGGCCACATGCCAGACATAAACAATAAAAAAATAAATTTTCATAAAAGAATGTGATGACTGTAATAGGCCATCACTTATTAAATATTGTTTAGCTATCTTAATCAGCTTACTACCAGAAAATTTGTACATATTTAACAGAAATTCTGTGACAGTCTTATACAGCAGTGTTATTTAATTGTGTGTGAAAAAAATCTAGCAAGCCTCATATTTTGAAATAAAAATAAAGGTAGGATAGAAATCATTAATGAATCAAAATGGATGAATGGTGTACCGTAAATCCAGTGGATAGATTAATTTGTACTTAATTGTGGACAACAAGTTGAAACATTACAAGTTGTCAAGTGCTGAATGATTGATGGATCACATTTGTTTAAAAAAAAAAATAGCCCTTTATTGTGCAGATGTGCTGGTAAAGGCATCCACATTGCTAGTTTCCGAGTTGATTCAGAAGCAAACATTAAAGGTGCCCGTTCAACTACCTTTTGAAACGAAGTTATGTGATTAATGATCTTAGGGTAATTTTGGTTGTTGAAAGTTTCTATTACACCTTTGTGAAGGATGTATGAACTTGTTTATCAACAACATGTTTGTAAACACAGCAATGTTGACAAACGGGGAAAACATGTAAACTAAGGTGGTAAGTTGCATATATGAGGAGGTGAGAGATCACTTGTTGTAAAACACCATTTGGAAAGCTCTGGCTTATCTGACTTGCTGCCAGATGCCCTTATTGTTTTGATTTTTTTAGCGGGCCCCCCAGATTGTAAATGTGTTGATATAAAAAAAAACAAGCAGACTGTGTGTGGTGATATCCACTTTTTCTGGCCTATTTTTATAAAAGCAGGAAGGAATTACCTTTAGTTTATAAAGGTCAGATAGGTGATTGGGCCCCTTTAATGTAGCCAGTCCCTTCTGTTGTAGTGATTGTTCAAGTCTCAGTAATATTCCAGCAGTCATGCCTATAGAAGTGTGTGTGGTATGAGGTGATGAGCATGTTTAAATTGCATCTGGCTAAACTAATTGATTTTGCAGTTAAATTTATTACTTCTGAAGATGCAGTGGGCAAGCATAATTTGATTCAGGCTGAATCAAATATGAAAACTTGGTTCAAAACTGAAATTGGATTGATAATTTACTGTGATTGTCCTAATTGAGAGGATAGAGCCTTGAAATAGCTACGGTTTACAGTTCCTCGTGATTTTATTTCAAGCACGGATTAATTACACCTGTCTTTTTATAAGCAAAACACCATGCAGTTCCAACCGATAGGTTTATTAACCGCAAGAGGACCAGGAAAGAACAGCAAGTAATGTGATACTCAGTTCAGTTCTGTTACAATGTTCACTTGGCATCAGGACTTCTCTCATGCCATGCTGTGTATATGTCAAGGACCAGATCGCGATCTGGACGGATCTTAGATCTGTCCAGCCCAAATTGTGATCGCAGATCAGGCCGGTCCAAACTGCGATCGCAATCCAGGCTGGCCAGATCTTAGATCCGTCCAGCCTAGATTGCGATCGCAGTTTAGTCTGGCCCAGATTGCAATCCTGTCTTTCTTGCTTCAGGATTGCAATCTGGTCTGGACAGATCTAAGATCAGTCCAGCCGAGATTGCGATCCTAAACTTGACCAGCCCATATTGTGATCCATGCTTTTACGATCACAGGAGTGAAACATTGGTTGTTTTACCAACTCATTTGGTATTGCATTGTACCATTTTCCCATAATAAATACAATTATAATACAGAAAGGCATTTTCACTCCTTCATATCACAGGAGTGAAACATGGGATGTTTCACCTACTCATTTAATACTGCATGGTTGTTGAAAAAAGGTAACAAGGAAACCATGGGTTTTATATGCTCACAAAATATGATTTGAAAGAGGAGGTAGCAAGTGCAGGTTTTGTGTGGTAATATAAGCTGCATAATGGGCTGATGGTGTTTAACTCAAGTTATGTAAGATTATGATAATATCCTTGGAGACAGGGAAGAGGATTGATGTCATTTATATTATATACAGTTGGAAATGGTGTGCTGTTTTCACATAGGTTTTGACTTGGCCATATAACTTTATCTACATTGCAGTAGAATTATTTGAAAAAAAAAAACCTGTCCATTATCAGTCATGGTAATTCTGATTTTTACAAATGAGAACTTTTACTTAATAATAACTGGTTATTCCTATCCAAGAATAAAACTTAAATAATATAACTATTTATTATAAATTAATAACAAATATTGTGTCAAATATAATTTAAATTAAAAATAATAACAGCATCATATGAAAAGACCTTTTAATAATATAACCGAAATAAATGATTATTAAAATAATATTATAGAATATATTCATGAATACATTCATGATTATATTTTGAAAGTATTTGCATTTGTATTCAAATATTTTCATTTATACCTGTATTCCTGTTTTTATGCATGAAATTATGGATGTGGTGATTGAGAAGTAACAAGGATAGCTCAAATTCACTCTTGAACCCTAGTGAAGGCTTTAATCATCAGAAAACTGAACATATGACCTACAAAGAAAGAAACAAAAACTACTACTACTACACATGCACAAGAAACAAAAAACTACAATGACTGCATAGAAATGAGTTCATACAGGTCACAACATTTTCCCCCTCTGGGTGGAAAAAGGTCACAGATCGTGTTATTTAAAACTAACTTCTTGAAGACAAATGAGAATCTGTTCAGTAAGGGACATTCTTAAAAGTTAATCTTTAAGATTCTGGGCCGGAGCAATGCACCGGTAGGGTAAGATTTAGTATTCTCGTCCAGAGCGAGTGCATCTGGCAGGGACAGAGTCCGCAGGGAAGTTTACAGATTGCTCGGTTTGTAGAAAAGGAGTGAGTGTCTCTGGCTGAGCTGTAACAGGGGCACTTGGTGTGACAGCATCTTTGTTTGCAGATTCATGGTCCCTGTCTGTTACATCAGGAAGAGCAGATTCTTCATTTCCAACAGTGGATGGACTCGGGTCGCCCCTAGGTGCCAGGTGTCTCACAGAAACGGTAGTTTCACGCCCATCAGGTAAACGAACATGGGCGTAAGCTGGATTAGCTGCCTGCAGTAGGTCAACCTCTTCTACTAGAGGTTCATATTTGCTAGCCCGAACATGACGACGTAGTAGCACCTTCCCAGGTTTGGTCAGCCAGGTCGGAAACAGAAGAACCACTTACTGAACGGCGTTGATGCCCGAACATTCTCTCATGTGGAGTTGCATTGGTTGCGGTACACAGCAGGGATCTCAGAGAATGTAAGACATCTGGAAGCATATGTTCCCAAGCTGCGACAGGAAGGTCATGGGACCTGAGAGCAAGATTGACAGCTTTCCAGATAACACCATTGTACCTTTCAGTCTGCCCATTTCCCTGCGGATTGTAAGCAGTTGTACGGCTAGTGGCCACACCTCGACTATGCAGGGAGTTTGTTAGTTCTGATGACATGAATGCAGTTCCTCTGTCAGAGTGAATATATGCTGGCAATCCAAAAGTGGAAAAGAGAGATGTAAGACACTTAATAACAGAGTCAGCATCAACATTAGGACATGGATAGGCCCAAGGAAAACGTGAGTACTCATCAATGACTACTAACAGATAGCGGTTTTTTGTGCTGGAGGGCAAAGGGCCCTTGAAGTCTATGTTGAGTCACTCCAGTGGTTGGGTGGCCTTTACCAGTTTGCCTTGAAACTTCTGATATCGAGGTTTAAGCTCAGCACAAACAGGGCAAGAACTACACAACTTGCGAATGTCATCAACTGAGTAGGGGAGGTTACAGCATTTCACAAAATGAATCATTCTAGTCACTCCTGGATGACACAGAGATTTGTGGAGATGTTTCAATGTTTTCTCATCACTTGTAACCATGGAGCACTGAATGCGAGAGAAAGTATCAGGTGCTACATTCTTCTCTCCTGATCTGTACACAATGTCATAACTGTAGCTTGCGAGTTCAATGCGCCACCTTTGGAGCTTTTCATTCTTGATCTTTCCTCTGTTCTGTTTGTCAAACATAAAACTGACAGATCTCTGATCAGTCACTAATTGGAAATGATTTCCAAGCAGGTAGTGTTTCCACTTTCTCAGTGCTTCCACGATAGCGTATGCCTCCTTTTCTACAGCTGGATGGCGGCGTTCAGAGGCATTCAGTGTTCTTGAGAAAAAGGCAACAGGTCTACCATTTTGATTGAGAGTAGCAGCAATCGCAAACTCAGAGGCATCTGTCTCTACGACTAAGGGAACATCCCTATCAACTGTTACTACTACTGCTGAGCTTATGTCCTGTTTCAGGGCTCTGAATGCTTCAACAGCTTCCTTGGCTAGAGGGAATGACTGAGATGAGACCAGTGGATGCACTTTAGTGGAGAAGTTTTGGATCCACTGAGCATAGTAAGAGAACATACCCAATACTCTCTCAAGTTCCTTTTTTGTTTGGGGAAGAGGAAGCTCAAGCAATGGTCTTAAACGTTCTGGGTCAGGTCTGTAACTGCCATGTGAGACTGTGTAGCCTAGGATGTTCAGTGTTTCTGTAGAATATACAGTCTTTGTTTCATTGAATTCTAGCTTCTTTTGATTTGCTACTTGCAAGAATTTCTGGAGATTGTCGTCATGTTCCTGCTGATTCATGCCACAAACAGTTACATTGTCAACATAAGCGTAGGTTATGCATTGCTTTTTTTCTGCTATTATTTTATCTATTGTCCGCTGAAACGCAGCCACACCGTTTGTCACACCAAATGGAATGCGAGTGAACTGATAGAGTTTCCCGTCTGCTTCAAAACCAGTGAAATGTTTCTCTTGTTCAAGGATAGGTACTTGGTGGTAGGCGCTCTTCAAGTCCAGGGTAGTGAAGATGCGGAACTGAGCGATATTTTCAATCATTTCATCGATTCTCGGAAGGGGGTATGCGTCAAGTTGAGTGAAACGATTGATAGTCTGGGAATAATCAACCACCATCCTTTTTTTGTGTCTCTCATCCTTGGTAACCAAAACTTGGGCTCTCCAGGGTGACTCACTGTGTTCAATGATTTTGTGTTCCAGCAACCTATTTACTTCCTGACGGATGAAGTTGCGGTCCTCCTCTGAGAAGCGTCTAGACTTCACAGCTATTGGGTGGCAGTCAGCTGTGAGGTGTTTAAAAAGTGGTGGTGCACTCACAGAAGCAGGGGTGACAGAGTTCAACCTGAGTGGGGGCCTTGATCCTCCGAACGCAACTTCTAAGGAGGAGTGTTGTCCAAGAAAGTCATGGCCTAGCAGCACTGGAGCACAGAGAGATTTAAGAACTAGGAGCTTTACTTGAGTATACTCCTGCCCTAGCAAACTAACGGTAACATAGCAGTATCCTTCAATATCTACATTGAGTGAGGAGTCAGCCATTTTCACTTTGCTGAGGCAAGTTATTAAGTCAATGTTCAGTTGATTCACCAGCTCAGTGTCTATATAGCTGTCAGAGCTTCCTGTATCTAGCAAAACAACAGTTTCATACTGACCGTTTACTTTGCACTTAACCAGTGTTCTCTGTAAATTACTTGTTCCAGTTGTAGCAGTGACTGTTGCAAGTGTAGAAGGGACAATAGCTGACGCATTCTTACTTGGTGCAGACCTGCAAACTTTTGAGAAATGCCCCTTCTTTTGACATCGATGGCATACCTCATCTCGAGCAGGGCACCTACTCCGAGGATGCCGTGGGTTTCCACAGAAAAAACAGCTAGATTTGTTTGTGGCCGCTGCCATTAGATTGTCACTAGGACGGGAATCACATTCATCTGGAAACAAAGAACTTTCCTTGCCTGTGCTAAGTGGTTTGTTTATGGCGGCATTCAGCATGTAAGAGGACGAGTGATAAGTTGCACTTTGTTTTTGAGCACTCTCAAGTGATCTGGCTTGATCAAAAGCAGTCTGCAGTGTCAGAGTTGTGTTCTCTAGAAGCCTTTGGCGTATGGAATTAGACTGTAGTCCATTAATGAAGGCATCACGAATGTAGTCATTCCGGTTTTGATCTGCATCAACGGCCTGAAAATTACATTCTTTACTCCGTGACTTCAGAACTTGCATATATGCATCAAGGCTTTCAGTAGCCTCCTGGCGTCTAGTGGCAAGAACATGACGTGCAAATACCTCATTTTTAGGTTTCACGTATAGGGTGTTGAGCATTTTTATTGCGGCAGTATATGTTTCAGCCTCAGCAATAAAATCGAACACGTCAGCAGATATATAGTTTATAAGAGTTTTGAGTTTCATGATTTCGATGTCTGTCCCCTTTTCGGGTTTAATGACCCCAATAAAGTTTTCAAAAGTTCTGTAAAAGTGGGTCCATCGTTTGGCTGCTTCTGGGTGAGACGGGTCGATTTCAAACACTTGAGGACGTAGCAGGCGTTCCATTTCTGATGATTAAATTGTGGTGATTGAGAAGTAACAAGGATAGCTCAAATTCACTCTTGAACCCTAGTGTAGGCTTTAATCATCAGAAAACTGAACATATGACCTACAAAGAAAGAAACAAAAACTACTACTACTACACATGCACAAGAAACAAAAAACTACAATGACTGCATAGAAATGAGTTCATACAGGTCACAACAATGGAGTACATATATTCATATTCGCATTCAAATATATTTGCAAAGTATTCTTATCCTGTCTGGTATTTATTCAGTTTCAGCAAAACAAAGTTCTTGAGAATCCAGAATTTACAAATTTCACAAATTGATCATAAGTATGATCATAATGATCAGAAGTACCTGGTTTTATGGCTTTAATTTATATTTAAACATAAAACTATTATTCACTTTGGACTACTTTCACATCAATCTAAGCACTAGACATAGCAAAAGTCTTATGACAATTATCAACATTACAGAAATCATAACGAGAACTTGTCTAAGATCTGATTTTTTATCATATTTAAATATTTTTATTTTAAAAAATGTAAAAAAAAATTAAAAGCAATCTCAGCTATGAAACCATTATAAGAATAAAAAATAACTCAAGCATAAGAACACCCTATAAATTGTACAAGGAGAAAACTAGAGATGGGCAAGTTTAATTTTATTAACATAAATTGAGGAACCAGCAATACAGATTTTGATTATTTACATAGTCTTGTGACAGCTGATACAGCCACGAGTCTTAATATTATAAGTGAAACATATTGACATATTTAATCAGTACTTGTCTGAGTAAAATTTTAAAATTTTGACATATTTTATTTATTTTTTTTTATTTTAAAATAACTATAAATTAACAAGCTGAAACACTTAGATCGCATGGATCACAATATGGGCTGGTCAAGTTTAGGATCACAATCTTGACTGGACAGATGTTAGATCTGTCCAGTCCAGATTGCGATCCTGAAGCAAGAAAGACAAGATCGCAATCTGGGCTGGACTAAACTGCGATCGCAATATAGGCTGGACGGATCTAAGATCTGGCCAGCCTGGAATGCGATCGCAGTTTGGGCTGGCCTGAACTGCGATCACAATTTGGGCTGGACAGATCTAAGATCCGTCCAGATTGCAATCTGGGCCTTGACATATACACTGGGATTGTGTAATCAGAAGGTTCCAGGGCTTTCTCCGAGATTTAGACTCTACAGCAGCGAGCCATACTTACGCACCTTTGGTGGTCACATGCAAAGCTCTTAGCTCTGTAGACTCTAACTGTTAATTGTATCTGAGCTGTTCTTTACTAACAAAGGACATGGATAAGACACAATGTCTTCATAAAAAAAATGGGGCCTACCTTGTTATTTTACATCTACTAGCTAAAGTTAAGATTATCTCTTGAACCTGTAGTAAAATTCAGCCAGAAAAAAAATGCCACAGAACACAGTCATTTTGTTTATATTCATGTGTTTATAACTTGTTGGGGGCCCACAAAAATAATCCAGATACTTTCAATATGGACATCTTTCAGCAATTCAGATGACCTAGAGTTTTTAAAATGGGGTTTTGCAACTTGTCACCTTTCAGCTCCTGTACATATGCAACCAACAACCATCGGTCACATGGTTTTTCTGTTTGTCAACATCCATGCATGTACCATGTTTTCCAACAGCTTGTAGATAAACATGCAAGCTCATGCATCGGTTGTAGGGATATTATCACATGGGGGCAGTAATGTTATGCTATATTGTTGACCTTTAAGAGAGAACCTCAGTTTATATTTTGAACAGCACACTTACAGCTACACAGTTTTACAATACAGATACTATTTCTTCACTTAGAGGTTATTCCCCAGTTGCCTGTCCTTTGACAATATTATAAAAATCTCCCATAGCAGGAATGATCATGTACAGGTCATTAATGTGTATGCAAAGTAAGCCAGAAATTACATTGATTATACACATATGTCAGGTGTATCTCTGGCTTTAAACATAATACAGAGTATGACAGATAAATGTTTACATATGCTGTCTACATGGACAGTATGCTCTCAGTGCAGATGTTATACAGCTGGTGATGAAAAGAGTAAACATACTGCTCAAATATGAAACTACATTTTATCCTATACACATGTTGTTTTTTTGTGTTTTGAACCAAGAGCTGACACTGGATGCCGGTTATGTAAATGGCTGATGATGATGATAATGGTATATACTATTCCGAGTATGTAAATCCTCTTAGATTGTAAATCTGGTCTCTCAGTTTTATTTGTCTCCTGTGTCACAGTAAAACACAAGTTAAGGTGGTGGAATTGCCATAATAATATAGAACTTAAAGATAAAGTCTAGAGCACAGAGCAGAGACCTCAGATTACATAGCTCATCCCAAATGTTATTTCAGAGGCAAAACCTGTAAGGCCAAAAAAAATAATAGGTATGGTTATTAGGCACCACCCACATCAATTTTTCAGAGGCAAAACCTGTAAGGCCAAAAAAAATAATAGGTATGGTTATTAGGCACCACCCACATCAATTTTAACCCCTTGCATCAAAAATTTTTCTTTTTCTTTTTATCTTTCAAAAAGATAAATAATACAATTTATGTAAGGCGTTTACCTGTTTAGCCAAAAAATTGTTATTATCATGCGTTTTCCCCTGATCATATGACATTTTTATCGAAACATACAGAAAAAGGTAAAAAATAAATTACCGCCTGACAGCACTGATTTCTGAAAAAAAGGGCCTGAGAACCAGACTTTTTTTGCCCAATGGTCCTGCATTCTTGTAGATTCCTGAGTAAAATTGGCTGATATAGACTAAAGTTTTCTGAAGTGACATAAACTCTTTCTTTTGTAAAGAAGTCTTCAGTATTTAATGTTTACACAAAATGTTGGATAAATGCAAGAATTGACTGGTTGCAAGTAACACATATTTGCCTGAGATATGACAGACTGTTTATATTATCTCTGTCATCATCATAAGGTTTGTGTCATTGTGGTCCAGGGTTCTGCAGAAATAATCCATATGCCCGTGCCCAACTATTACTGATCAATGAAAGACACATTAAGTATCATCTGCTTGGTAATAGTCTTATCTGGTGTTTGTAAAGGCTGGTGCCATAAAGGTGTCATACAGGTGACTGATTAATGTTCAAATATAGAAGGGGCCAACCACTGATCATAATGGGAATTTATTGCAAAAATAAAACCTTCACAAAGAAGATGGCCCATCTACACAAGTGACCAGTCCTTTATACAGCAGTCTTATTGGCATCTCATGTACAAATATTATCCATTCATTAAGCATCACGTTGAAAGGCAAGAGGAAGATACTAATTGCCAATAAAGAAAAACATCTTTTATGTTCCCTGTAAGTCAAGGATTGATACTGTAAATGTGATAGATGTTAAATAGTATCTCTGAATAATGAATGAAATAATTGACATCTGTGGAACGGGGGACATTGATTTGGGTTTGTCTGACTTCTTCTGTTTGGCTGTATGTCCGTCCATCAGGTTTTCATTTCCATGTGATAACTTCCCTTAATATTATCCAATTTCATTTAAATTTGGGTCAGTGATTGCTCTTATGCATACCTTGGTTGGAATTGGTTTTTTATCATCACCAGCTCCAAAACAAACTAAAATGTTTCCTTTTGTTCCCAGTTCACAAAAAAAATTATGACATGTGAAGACATCTTCAGGGGACAATAAAAACTAAAACACAGGCATTATGACATGTGGAGACATCTTCAGGGGAAAACAAAAACCAAAACATGTTGAGAAGGCAAGCATAGATAACAAGAGGCAGAAGCAGGGGACATAAATTCCACAAATTTGCTTGTTTGTGTTTAAATATACCTAATTAAGGTTTCTGGATGACAAATTCACAGAAAATTGAACCCTAGTGAAACCCTGAAAAATAAAAAAATCATGATGAAAATTTCACCTCGTGAATATACAGTCAACCACAGAATATCAGCCAATGAAAGATGACCAATTTGAAAATTGATATGTCTCTGCTGAGAAATGATTGCTCTGACAAGAATACATACAATTATCAGTGGCTTATCAGGATATTTCAAGTACAGTTGAAACACATAGCCTTTTCAAGCAATTGTATTTATTGTTGATTTGCAGTTATTTTACTGCCAGGAGTAACATTATTTAAAAAAAATAACTTAGCTGCCAGGCTTAAAGTTATATTAAAATATAAAAATCACAGACAATTGTCAGAAAACTATCAATAGTTTATTGATATATAAACAGGTTCATGCAGATTATCACTGTTTACATTCTTATTGGTATTCAGTCTTTATAATATTGAAAATTTATCACCCAACGCAGGCTGAAACTGATATTAAAATCTCTTCTGATAGCCAGCCCTGCTGATCGTTGTCTGGGTCAGCTGACTGTCGGTCATCTTGATCTATAGTGATTGCTCTGTGTGCATGGCATCTTTCATTCTGTCTGGTGCTTTTCTGTTTTGACAGATAAGTCCAGTTATATTCCTGTAGAAATATTGATTGAACTTGGTTGTTGTGTTTATAAAGTTTCACTTCAGGATATTGTGCTGATATCTACCACATGCTGTCACTAGCCATTTTATGCATCATATTCATAATTAACTATAAAGGTGTTTACTGGCTTCCAGGGTCTAGAGGTAGAGCACAAGGCTCTCAACTGGGCGATTGTGAGAGGCAGTTAGATTTTTCATGGTTGGCCCTAGACCTAGGGTATTAAGCTCTATAGGCTTTATTGCATGGAAACCCCACAGTTGTGTTTTTCTCACAAATGAGTGCGCCTTTCAGGGGTTCCTCAGTGTTACACAACCAAGACCCCCACATGCCGGTTGATGATCATTAGTTGCCACCCTGTCATTAAACTCGAAATCGGAACTGAATTCTGCTGATGTACATAGTACTTAGTAAAGCCAACATTAAAAATGGAGACTGTTACTTTCACAAAAAAAAATTATTTTACTGTCACACTTTAAATAAGTAAACAAGTATATGTGACATACACTCGAACAACCATTGTGTAACATGATCACAATAACCACCACAGATCATAAATGTGTAAGAAATACCAAATTTGATAGGTCACATATCAAGGGGTACAGGCTCTACATATTTGCCAATTTTTACCTGAGTTGAATTAAAATGCTGTATAATAAAATTGTAAAATGTATAATTTTGTTGCTTTAAATGTATTTTCTAAAAATAGATTATAAAAAATTATGGCCTCATGTGCCACCCTTGGTGCGAAGAGGATAGGTAGGTAGGTAGATTATAGAAATACTATACAAAACAGTTTAGATAACATTGATACATACAGAGTAAGCATACTGAATGATCAACATATCAACTCACTGCAGAACTGGGTATCTCAGGGCAGCTAAAAAAATTGCCTTATTTTAAAAATGTTATTCTGTTGCAGAGTTCACATAGGTTTTTTGTGGAGGGTTAACCTGTATATACTTCCATGACACAACACTACCAGTAATGTACTAAAAGGCCCATAAAAGTCAATATCTGTTATGTTCATTTAATTTGTCTTAACTGAACAAGTTGCCGTGCAGCATCAATGGACAGATTATTCTGACCTTTAGTAAAAAAGAGTAACAACTTGTTAAACATTGAATTAATTCGGTTAGACACACTTAGTGTGGCTTGGACAGGTATTTTTTTGCGAGATTTAAGAGAACATTTCAAGGTTTTGTTGAACTTGATCAGAACGTGCTAGGGATTCGAAGCAGGCGGTTACATTATAGATCATGCTTTGTCTTGTTGATAATAGAAAACTGAGAAATTATCAGAAACAAATGGAAGAATTCATCATGCATACATTACATGTGTAATTCATTATGTTTACACAAAATCATGACATGTTTTAAAGCATGATCAGACATTAATTGGCCATTGTGGTGGGTATTCCCTAATTCTTCTAGGGCCCAAGCTCCCTGTGAGAGACCTGGAGAAAATCAATGATGCAACCATGTCACTGTGACATCCAGTACCATACATCTTCGAACAGCCATACAGTCTGTATCTGTGTGGAGAGAGATTTGCCCTGGCATGCAAGGAGAGTGATAGTGTACCCAGTGACCTGTACCCATAATCCTCCAGTATTCATGTAAAGATCACAGGGTCTTTTTGAGATTATTATAAATTTTTTATCTCAGAGTGTGATGAGCTTTTCTTTAATTTTGACCAGTTTGATCTTTACCAAATCATGAATTCTGGATGAAAAGAGGAATTAATAATAAAACTATCATTTATCGCTTGTTTTTGCTTTATTGCAAAAGCTGCTTCGTCTTCAGCATATAGGTATTGGATCTTTTTATTTATTCAAATAAAGACATTAATAATGTATGTGCATGCACAGTATTGTGTTATATGATCTAGTCAGAATAACAAACCAGTGTTGTCTCCCATAGAGAACCTTTTATACAGAGAACAAGCTGTATTTAAGAAGATATATTAGCTGGGTTAAAGGAAATTACATTGATATATACTCCTTTTTACACAGTATTTCTTTTAGACTTTACATTGACTATACACTAAGAATGGGACATAGCCCAGTGGTTAACGAGTTAGGCTTCAGGAATTGAAGGTCCCTTGTTTATTCCTTGCCTTTGCCTCATAGGCAAAAGTTGGAAATCTCAATAGAAACAATGCATTATTAGCACAATTAATGGCTTCTGGATAAACTTGTAATACAGACAACTATTACTTATGATACAGGATTATCTTTTGGCTACCCTACCCATGCACTGTCTAGAGACAGTGTCTTCCAACAAGCCATGGACCTGCCCTAAAGAAAAATGACTACACTGAGCACATTTCTTCCAGAATTCACAAAATGATCTTAAAATTAGTGTTTTAATTGACCACATTCTTCCTACCAGTATGTTCTCTAACAAATTTTATTCCAGTATCTTTTATATATGATTGAAGATAAATAACGTGGTAAATTAGTCTGTATAATGTCCTGCTTTAATTCACAATGACAGGCATGGCCAACCTAGCACATTATTTGGCCCTCTTTTCCAGCTATTTAACACCCTCTTTGCAGCCAGTTGCCACCAAGCTCTCTTTGTAGATAGATTAATGCCTTAGGAGTATATTTATGCCCCCGCCACAAAGTGGCCGGGGCATATAGTTTTACCCATGTCCGTCATTCCGTCCTTCCGTCATTCCGAAATCAAACAGTTGTACGGATTTTTTTTCGCAATGCCTGCAGATATTGGCCTGATTTTTGGTGTGTGGGCAGATATAGACCAGTTACAGATCGAGTTCGCGTTTCGTCCCGGTTGACCTACTTTTGACCGTTTTACGGCTCCTAAACTTAGAAAATTTCATGAAAAATAGAAATTTCATGACAAATACACATGTACGGACTTTTTTTCGCAATGCCTGCAGATATTGGCCTGATTTTTTGTGTGTGGGCAGAAAATGACCAGTTACAGATCGAGTTGGTGTTTCGTCCCGGTTGACCTACTTTTGACTGTTTTACGGCTCCTGAACATAGAAAATTTCATGAAAAATATGAAATTTCATGACAAATACACATGTACGGACTTTTTTTCGCAATGCCTGCAGATATTGGCCTGATTTTTGGTGTGTTGGCAGATATTGACCAGTTACAGATCGAGTTCGCGTTTTGTCCTAGTTGACCTACTTTTTAGCCCTCAGCCCTTAGGCTGATAGGCTATTGTCGTCACCCAAGCTGTCCGTCCGTCCGTCCGTCCGTCTGTCTGTCCGTCCGTCCGTCCGTCCGTCCGGCGTCCGTTAACTTTTACCTTGTGAGCGGGATATCTTGAAAAGGATTCACCGTCAGAATTTTATTTCCTCGGTAAAGATGTATATCGACAAAATCTCGGTCAAGTTCGAAGATGGGTGACCTTAACCCATTTTTCTACATTTTAGAGCTGATTATAGAAAAACACTTAGATGCTTATTACTCAGGAACCATTTGGTGGATTTTCACAAAATGTACTATGATTATTGGGACTGATAATCTGTACCTGCTAAACAAGTTTGGTGGCGCCACCTACAATTTCTGATTTTTAATGAATTTTTATCGGATTTTTCAACTTTGGGCTTGTGAGCGGGATATCTCTAAAAGGTTTCACCGTAGGAATTTTATTTTTTCGGTGAAGATGTATATTGACAAAATCTCAGTCAAGTTCAAAGATGGGTGACCTTGACCTGCTTTTCAAGGTCACAGAGCTGATTATAGAAAAAACATTTAGAAGCTTATTTCTCAGGAACCATTGGGTGGATTTTTACAATACTTACTATGATCAAAGGGACTGATGGTGTGTAACTGCTGCACAAGTTTGGGGGCGCCCCCTTCAATTTCTGATTTTTAATGAATTTTTCTTGGATTTTTCAATTTTGGCCTTGTGAGCAGGATATCTCTAAAAGGATTCACAATAGGAATTTTATTTCTTTGGTGAAGATGCATGTCAACAAAATCTCGGTCAAGTTCGAAGATGGGTGACCTTGACCTGCTTTTCAAGGTCACAGAGCTTACAATAGAATAAAACTTAGAAGCTTATTTTCAGGAAGCATTTGATGGATTGTTATGAGTCATGGTACATACCTCTCCATTTTAAATTTATAACTGAGACATGTACAGATATACATCCATGTGAGAACAGATATTTAGTACTTTTCACTGTTACCACCTCTAAACACTGTTCTTTTGGCTGAGGGCTTTTGTCAGCTTCTGCTGATATTCTAGTTACCATTTGACGGTGCTCTAACATAGAAAATTTCATGAAAAAGTGCACATGTATGGACTTTTTATCGCAGTGCCTGCAGATACCGGCCTGATTTTTGGTGTGTAGGCAGATATTGACCAGTTACAGATCGAGTTCTTGTTTTGTCCCAGTTGACCTACTTTTGACCATTTGACTGCTCCTGAACATAGAAAGTTTCATGAAAAATAGAAATTTTCATAACAAATGAATATGTACTGACTTTTTTTCCTCAATGCCTGCAGATACCACCCTGATTTTTAGCTCAGCTGACTATAAGTCATCTGAGCTATAGTCATGGTCCATTGTCCGTCGTCCGTCCGTCTGTCTGTCCGTCCGTCCATCCGTCTGGATGTCCGTCCGTAAGACTGGCACGTTTCGACACCGTTTGACCTACGAATCTGAATTTCGGCATACAGTTAGATGTCCCCATAATCTCCTACCATGCCAAAAATTGGGTCAATAGGACTTCGTTGCTTTGAGATATTAAGGAAAAACTTCAATTTTTTATTAGAAATCTATTTTCACACTTCAGGACTGCCTAATATCAAAACCACTCATCTGGTTTTCTTCATATTTACCATAAATATTCCTCTATATAGTTCCTATGTACATGCCAGATATTAAGTCAGTATTATATAATTTAAAAAAGTTATGTGCCCAAACATAATGGACTTTGTGAAAAAATCAGGAAGATATTTGGTCACTTAAGACCAAAAGTGTTAAAGGTAGGGACTTTTTTCCAGTAATACAACTTTAATTAATCAAAATTTAATTGTATACCAAAAATTAGATCAAAATTTGTTAAATTTTTTTAATTATTGGCAAAAATATAAAATAGGTACCTTAAATTTTGCCCAACTTTGGCCGTGGCACGTTTTTTTCCTGTAAGTAATGTGGATTTAATTTTCACATCATGTATACATAAGGATTTAATCTGTCAAAATCTGAAATTTGAAAATAAAAGCTGCAAAATTAGGCTAGTTATTGAATTTTTTTGGAGGCTCTTGTTGTATTCCCTTACATTGTCAAGCAGTCCACTTTGATGACTGTAGGTCATTCAGTGCACATCTCTATGCTCCCCAGGCTGTTGACATAATTTTAGATGTCCCAAAAATCTCCTACCATACCGAAAATTGGGTCATTAGGACTTTGTTCCTTCGAGATATTAAGGAAAAAAAACTCTTGTTTTCCATAAAAAAAAGCCATTGTTACACTTCAAGGCTGACTAATATCAAAACCACTGATCTGTTTTTGATCGTATTTAGTATTCACATTCTTTTATACATTTTCTATGAACATACCAAAAATTAGGTCAGTTTTGGGTATTATTTTGAAGTTATGGGCCAAAACATAATGCAATTTTTTTAAAAATCAGGAAATATATTTACTCACCTAACATGAGAATTGCTGAACCTAGAGACTTTTTTTCCAGGAATATAACTTTATTTAATCAAGATTCAATTGTTTACCCAAAATTAGATCTGAATTTTGCAAATTTTTCAAGTTATTAGCATAAATAAAAAATCAATACCTTAAATTTTGTCCAACTTTGGCACTGTTGATTTAATTTTCCCAGCATATATGCATAAGGATTTAATCTTTTAAAATCTGAACTTTCAAAAGAAATTAATTGGAATGAATAGCTTTTATTCATGTTTTCATACACCATGTCAAGTGTTGTTTACATCTAGCCCACCTAGTAGTACAGCCTTCACTTGCATTATGTAACCCACCCCAGGCAGCTTACCTTGGCCCAGCTTGGCCACTACTAGCAGGCTTCCCCTCTGCACTGCACTCATCCCCCCCCCCCCCCAGCTGGTGCATAAACTAGATGAATGTTATAATTTTTCTGTATTTTATTTTATTCTTGGACATGCTACATTTTAGATTTTGTATTGAACCACCAGGGTTACAATGATTAAAGTGTACATTTCATTGTGTCCACAAAGTGGTCTATTGCTGTGAAAGTGTGGATGTTCATGACATAAGTAATTCCTTACTTTAGAAGAGTAAAAACTTCACCAGGTGTGAAATTGACTATTAATTCCAGTAATTAATTAAAACTGGGATAGTAATTAGCACAATGATATTGTTTGTCCCTCATTCAACCAACAGTGTGTATACTTTATTTGAAAAGATGTTTTATTTTATCAAATTTACTTTTATTTTATTTTGGTGAATAAAATTAAGCATGTCCTGAAAACTCCAATGTGCAAAACTTTTTAATAGTGATTCAAGGAATATTCTTGTAGATGCCATGTTGTGGCATTATTTTCTTTTAAAATCAGTTTAAACATTTATGATATAAAAATAATAAAATATATGTGTATGCATAATATGACCCAATGTTTTTTACTCTGTATATATAATGATTGCAACTTTTGCAACAATTCCAATATTTTAACTTATCTTTTCAGGTTTTTTAATTAAAAATTTATAAACCTGTAAATAAAAAAATGATTCAGATAAAAACTTCTTAATGAAAAAGTGGATCTGCTTAAAAAAAAAGGATTATATATAAACTTAAATGCATTATTCTCTTGAAAGTGAAATAAAGGTATTAGTCCATTCTGTCCACTTGCCTGTCCATCTGTAAATTTTCGTTTGCAACTCAGTATCTCAAAACTTTTACTGTTTTTCTTCATGACAGTCTTGTCAGAATATTAGTTTGCAATCATATATTTAGAACTTTACTATAACCAAGTAGGAGGGCCCCTTTCCTCTTAGCTTTTCATATTCTTATATAAATGAAAAACATTACAATAGATTATTTCTACATCCACCTTCGTGCTGCCCTCACTTTTCCCTTCTCCGAACCCCATCCCAAAGTCAGCCTCAGTAAGTAAGAACAAGATGAATCAGATATATTCATACTTTAATATTTTGTATAACTATTCGTCCATAGGTACCTATGTACATGCCAGAAATTATGTCAATATTGTGTAATATGTAGACATAGTGGGCATCACAATAATGTACCTTGTCAAGACTAAAGAGATATTGTGTCATACAGTCACATATTCATACATCACTTCATCAGCATAGTTAATCATAACATCATATCTGTCAAATTGAACGCTTGCAGACTACCATACACTTTAGATCCTTCAACAAATAGCCTTATCATCATTCTACTACTGCTTATTACTGCTGTCATTGCATTCATATTTGCTCAAATATATCACAATTTTCAACCCCTCCTAAATAAATAAAAAATAAACCACTTTATTTGACTCTATTAATCCATCAGTCAGGTAATTTCATTTATCATTTACTCACATATTACATTACATTCCTTTATAATAGCCCAACATGTACATGATATTCATAAGCTTTATCGACTCGATATAGTATCACAGTGGAGAAACATTTATAGTCCAATGACGATCAGCTGAGCGCCATGACCCATGGGTCCCTTGTTTATGTGTGGGCAGATAATGACAGTTACAGATCGAGTTCGCGTTTCGTCCCGGTTGACCTACTTTTCATTGTTTTACGGCTCCTAAACATAGAAAATTTCATGAAAGACAGAAATTTTTATGGAAAATGCACTTGTATGGACTTTTTTTTTACAATGCCTGCATATACTGGCATGATTTTTGGTGTGTTGCTTGATAATGACCCGTTACAGATCGAGTTTGCATTTTGCCCTTGTTGACCTACTTTTGACCATACGACACCTCCTGAACTTAAAAAATTTTTCAAAATTTTACAAATGTTTCTAATTTGTCCCAGGCGGGGGCATTCGTGTCGTTCCGACACATCTAGTTTTCTTGTGTTTCCATGCTCCTATCAACACCTGATTATTCATTCCTCACAGGTATTTCAAAAGAGTTCACATGCCGCCATCTTTTATACACAATAAATCCTGGATAAAGGAAGCCAGGTTTCAGAAATAAAAATAGACTAAAACAACATGGGCCCAGTTCTGCAGATTCATTTAAATTACCTCTTTGTCCTGTTATTAAAATTGTGCTTATAACTTTATACATATTTTATCTATCTTATATAACTGTATCCATATTGTAACTGACATAATTTATACCAATTTCTGTTCTGTTATCTCCATATGCTTTTATATAATTATGAGACAAACAATACTGTTTCATGAAGTCTTCATGTTGTGGTTATATATGTATCAGTAATGATACAGTCATGTCATACAGTATCCATTCACTGAAAAATAACTGACTTTTTAGTGTAGTTTATTCAATTCAGTTATCACAACCTGCCATTGTTTTAACACACTTCCTGTTGTTTATGTGTAACTTAATGACTGCCTCAAATCTATTCTTGGTCAGAGTAGAATTACCTTTTCCCACAAGGCATTGTTTTGCTCATCTGTTGTTTGCTCAAAACATATCAAGTATTTTCAAGCAGATTTTCACAGTACTTAGTTAATGTGGATGGGTAAATTACATCTTTTGATGTTGATCTAGATCTATATATAGTTCCTAAGTCTGAGACAAAAGTTCATAGAAAAAATGACCAAAATGTCTCTTGGTAAAAAAAAAATGACAAACTGTCCATGGTCAAAAGTAAAGAAAAGAGAAAATGCAGATCTTAATTTGATGAGCTATCTTGGTATCACAAAAGTAGTATTTTTTTGTGTTTATCTTGACAAAGATGAAACTCATGATTCTAGAATTAAATGGCACAGACAACATGTTTGCATGCTGACAAAATGTCACAGACAAAATGATTGATCAAATTTACACAAAACTCTAGTTTGATCAATTGTTTTGTTGTGTCTGTTTTGATGTTGATCCGGAGATAGATGTACCCCCTGAGCTCAGGATCAAAAGAGAACCGAATGGACCATTGTACTGCATTCCTTTGAATTAAATGGCTCTGTGGATTGAAGAAAAAAGAGACAGACTAGAAGTAAGATTACATCATCTATTGAATTCATATCTTCTCTGACAACCAAGTTCTTGACAAACCAGCAGTCTTTTCTACTCCTCCCCTGGATGTAGTGTCTGCTCTCATAATCTAATGGAGGTTCAGTATTTAGGCCTTCCTGGCAGGTGTGGCCACCAAAGACCAACAGACAGTGATATTCCTTAATTATAGTTTTTCCAAGGTGTGTGCTTAATAGCAATTGGGTATAGATAGCAATCAATGCCAGTCACATCTTCATTTGTAGCATGTTATCTCAAGAACTATTTGAGTAATTGCAGTCAGATTTTTCTGGTGATTGTTACCAATAAAAAGATGTGTGCAATGTAATGTTGCACACATAAAAAACCAAGGTGGCAGTTGTGGAATTCTTTATGCACACTTTGTCTCAAGAACCTTGGTAGAGCAAGGCTAAGATCTTCTTTCTTTCTGTGAATGTAGTGTCTGCTGCTCTGACCTGTGGGTTTTTGTATTGCACATCAAGACCAAGTTCTCCATGGGTTACGGCTACCTGAGAAACAAACTGACTTATTCCATAATTGATCCAGGTTCTTCCTTGTAATGTAGTGTCTGCTTCTGTGAACCAGTAGGTTTATTTATTGTGTATCAAGACAAGTTTTACATGGGTCCAGCTACCTAAGAAACAATTAAACTAACAGACAAATTCCATAATTGATCCAGGTTCTGCCTCATAATTAATATAGTGTCTGCTTTTTCAAACCAGTCAGTTAATGTATTGTGGATCAAGACTAAGTTCTACATAGGTCCAGCTACCTAAGAAACAAATTAACAGACATATTCCATAATTGATCCAGGTTTTTCCTCATAATTAATGTAGTGTCTGCTTCTTCAAACCAGTCAGTTAATGTATTGCGGATCAAGACCAAGTTCTACATAGGTCCGGCTACCTAAGAAACAAATTAACAGACATATTCCATAATTGGTCCAGGTTATTCCTCATAATTAATGTAGTGTCTGCTTCTTCAAACCAGTCAGTTAATGTATTGCGGATCAAGACCAAGTTCTACATAGGTCCGGCTACCTAAGAAACAAATTAACAGACATATTCCATAAATTGATCCAGGTTATTCCTAGTAGTTTAGTGTCTGCTTCTGTAAACCAGTGCTTCACTGCAGGAACTGAGTTTCACACAGGTCTGTCCATTGATCCGGAGAGAAAAGAGCAGCCTCACTGTCCCCACCTGAGCCAGTTTCCTGTATACTCTTACAAGCACCCTTACTTGCCATGTATTGACAGATATTGTTTCTGAGTTGTTTTTCACTGATGTGTCCCTGGCCAGCTGCCTCCTTAATTTAACAAGATGCTCCAGGCATGAAGATGGGAAAAGATGCAGCTTGTGATGGTGTGACACAGGTGTGCTGCTTAATCTGAGTGCTAAGACAGGCCCTTTGTTATGGTTCATAATGGGTACTTATGGCAAATTAAAAAAAAATCATGCTGGTTATAATAAATTTATATTTTGAAACAGGTCTGCACTGCCTCAGCCCAGTTCGTATCAAACAGGATTTCAATGGACGGAATCACTAGAGGGAGTAGTTTCTGACTGATAGACCCTTATTTGATAGAAATGTGAAATTCCTGAAGATTTATTGAAAAATATGGAAAATAGCCCACTTTGGTTTCTGACACTTCAGGACCAAATACAGATTTCTCAGAGGCTGGCAACTGAGGAGTTAAAAGACAAAGGGTTAATGCCAAAAACAGGCTTCTGTGGCTTAGGGGTAGAGCGCAGGACTCAAAGCCGGGAGATCGTGAGTTTGAATCTCAGCCGAGGCGGTGAGATTTTTCACGGTCGGCCCCCACCCAAGGTGAGCGCTCTGCAGGCTTGATGGGAAGGTCGTGCCAAACAGCCGTGTTTCACTCACAAACGAGTGCGCCTTTCGGGGGCTCCTCGGTGGTATGACCCAACAATGGGGATGATTACGCACCCAGGGCCCACAGGTGCAGTAGTCATCGGGCCTGGTTAACGCCAGGATATAAAATGAGAGGAAGCGTGTGATATTGCCCTGTCACATAGTCCGATACCGGAATGGAAATCTGCAGATGTACATAAATGTAGTTAAGTTAGCATTAAAAAAATGGAGGCGGTTACCTCCACCAAAAAAATTTAAAAAAAAAAAGGGTTAATGCCAAATGCTACTAAAGTAATATAGATTCTCAACATAATTTACACAGTTTTACATAAGTTACATGCATTAAATTTATAATTAGAATACTATAGAATAGTTATAAAGAATCTGTGTTAGAAAAGGCAGCAGCATAGATGATGATGATAATGACAGTGGTAGTTCCTGATAACGATAGTGGTTGTGGTAGTGATGATGATGATCACATTGAAGCTGGTGATGATGATGATGATAGATAATGCTAGTGATGATCAATCAAAAGACAAAGTTACATTGAAAATTACGAAGATGGATAACAGTGATGAAGAAAAGTAACCATGATGATGAAAATGGTGATTAGTATTAGTAAGATTAATACAGTAAAGCAGCAGACGACCATAAAAAGCCAGGGTACAAAAACAGCATGAACTATAATGTCTGGAGGCCCAGAGGGCCAGTCCAGCGGACAAAACACAGAAGAATCACCACTGTGCCGGTGGGACTATATGGCTGGCAGGTGCCCTCGATATAGGTCCTTTGTACACATGCCATCCCATGATATATTTATCTGTCCTGAAACACTGGTATTCAAGCCACCATGTACTTAGTCAGCAATTCCGTAAGATGCATGGTCTAAAGACTCCCTGGAGCTGAAATATTAAGGTGATCATGTCATGGACATTGAGGAATATCTCTTACTCTTCCCTTGAGCATATAAATTACTATGCTTGTGTTACAGACAATGAGAAATAATGAGAAATACCCTGTACTGTTCCCCTAAAGGTTAAATCTTATAATTATGAAGGTGCCTTTATTCTTTCTTTGAATGTATGTATTTAAATACTTATGTTAGAGACATCAAGGCATACACTTGAATGCTCCCCAACAAGGTTAAATGTCATTATTATTATGTTGCCCATAAAATTAATATTGTGAAACCTGTGTTTTGAGACTGTGTGAATACTTTGGTTCACACAGGGATGGTCTTAATAGACAGGTGGTCTTTCAGACAGGTTCCACTGTATAGGAATATTCTTCATTGCTTGAGTGTTTAGAATAAGATGCTAACTTTATAGGGTAAGGAATCTTCTTAAATGGTCCCCAAATGACAGATGCTCAGATTATTAAGGTGCCTATCAGAGTACAGCAAGGAATATTATTAATTCATCCCATGAGTGTATTTATTAAGACGCTGACCTTACAGAAACCAAGGAATATTGGTAACTGCTCCCCCAAGCTCAGGCTTCAGATTATGAGGGTGCTTCTAAAGGTACCACAAGGAATATTCTTAACTCCTATGTGTGTTTATGAAGAGATTATAAATTAGAATGAAGTATGGGACACTGTTCATAAATGCTTCCCATAAGAATGTACTGTGGTTGGCATTCGGTTGGTTTGTTAGGATTTCAATTTCTGGATTTTTAAGAAAAGGAAATTATTGTAAAAATAAAATATTTGTGAGTAATGTGATGCATCCACACATGTACAGCCATTTATACTACATCCTCATATGCATTTAATGTATACTATATCTGTAACACACCAGTATTAACATATATTTAATGTTATCTGTCAATTAAAGATGGATATTATTGATAATATCAAATCTTTTGTATATCTGCCAATATTGAAGAAGAATTTCTAATTTTTTTATGTCCCCATAAATCCAAGCTCGTGTTATTGTAAAAGATCTTGCGAGCATATTAGGTAACTGGTATGATAATGGTCATGTAAACTATGTAATGTAAGATAGTAAAAATTAAATCCTCGCCAAACACTAGAGGTTCGAGAAATATTTAACCCACGAGTATGAAGCCAACTGAAGTATATAACAATTCTTATTGTATTCATATAATCTTAAAAGCCATATTATTGCTTATGCAAATCCACTTTTTGATTTGCATATCCCCTTGTCTAAGGTTTTCACCATTTCACTATTATGCCTCAAGGTCTAATCATCGTCAAACAACCTTGGTTTAATTTAGCTTCAGAATTCATATTAATAATAATTTTAGACACAGTGATGTATATATATTTAGAATCCTTAGAATATTCTCTATCAGATGAGATATATTTAAAAAGTGTAACAGTGTCCACTTTGAAAATTTAAAACTTGAAATGATTTAAAATGATTTTTCTTTAATTGGATATATCTCAAAATTGGCATAAGGTATGTATGTGGAAATAGTATCATTTGAAACTACATATCTCCAGGCGTTTTTTTTTTGTTATATATTTATTGTCTTTTTTTCATAATGAATTTTAAATTTTAAAAAAATGTGTGATGTTAACAATACTTATTTCGTTTAAATAACGTATTTCTACTACACTAAAAACGATATAGGAAAAAGAAAAAAATGCATTTTAGAATACTTGTTGATTTACCTATATGCAAAATTTGAAGACTATATTTGATGGTTTTTGAGAAATATCGCTCTGAAGACCATACAGTCTCCTGAAATACTGTTTTGAGAAAACGGCCAAAAACTGTTTGGGAAGAGAAATTTCGTTTTGAGTGGAAAACAGGGATATAAGTGCAAGTGACAGTTGTATTTTTTCACTAAATGTTGGGATGAGAATCCGTTTCAATATATAAATTATTAATTATAAAATTTAATGGTTTATCAATGTTAAAAAAAAGGATTTTATTAGGCATCATGACAACTGGAGAACTGTCAAACTAAAGTAGGCGGAGCTTACTGGTCCGAGGGGTCGGTCATCGGTAATCAGGTCATGGGCTACCGCGCCGGGGCACGCGTCAGGTGTGAAGTGACTGATAAGAACGATCACTCTGTTTACTCTGCGCTCTCATTCAGACCAACATATACCCTAATCTAATTAACAGCTTGTCTGTCCCTCTCTCTCTCATTAGATTTATTTACACCAGTCATATACGCGCTAAATCGTGCTGCAGCCGCTCTTCCTTTTTACCAATCGCTCTCATAGCTAAGACTCCGGCGCGGTTCACTTCGCAAAATTTGTTAGCAGGCAACGTGGTGGTGGTGTAACTTGGTGCCGCATTCCTCTCACAAAATTCATTCTTGCAACGCAGACCCATATTGCTGCACCACCCTCGGCGGAACCTTGTGATCAGCAGTATGTGACTGTCTCTCGTTCAAATAGCGAATTTTATCTTCGCTCATTCTGCTTTATTTTCTTCGACCCATGACGTTCAGTTTGAAGATGTGTATATTATAGAAGAAGGAACGATGTATTCAGTAATGGTTTTGGCGATGTAATGATGGACCCTGGGAGAAAATGTTAAAGTGTATAACAGGGTCAATATTACAGAAATAACAATCGATAAATTCATATTTCTGGGTATATTCTTGGTGCCAGGACCCTTATTGGGTGACACTAACATATTTTAGGGCAGTGACATAGACATTATTCGGCGACTGGAGGAGTACGATGTACAGTTTACTTCTGGGTAAGGCTTATATGGGGGACCTGTTTGTATTAATTAGTGTCAATTAGTAAGTGCCGGTAATAAAGATAAGCTCTTTCCCGGCTGACTGACCGCGGCTTCCCCACGCCTGTCAATCAACCATTTGCCTAATACCGCGAGATTGCATGGTTAACCAATAAGCAACTTACAAGCTGCTAACTCTTGCCGAGCTGACAGCTGGTCCTGTTTGCACCCCATGTGGGGTTGACATCTGAATTAAAATACTTATTTTTCTAATTGATACAATATAACCCCAAGAATGTGTTTTTGTGAAAAGATAGATATAGCAAACATCTATAAAACCAGATGTTTTTCAGAAAAATGTAATTTTCATGATTTTTGACAATGATTAGACCTTAAAGGCTCTGGCAGTGATTGAGCTGAAGACCTGCAGGGCTGTAGTCTGACACTAAACTTTAATAGAGCATGCCTAAACTCACAATTACAACACCCTTCACCCCCCCCCCCCCCCCCACCTTCCCCACGTAAGAAAATATTTTTACTCATCTGATTATCTGTACTAAAGACATCTTTCATATGAAAAAATGCACATATCAATTGAGCAGAATAAATAGACAAAGTGAATATTTATTCATATAAACACTTGTATTTCCATATCACATGTATGAATAGACATAAAAGCCTACAATATCCATGTCTGGAATTCTTAGAAGATCAAAGATCAAAAGGATGAGGAAACTTAGGATACACAAGAGAGATGTGACAGCATCCCCCTCCATCATCCTCTTTAGCAGACCAGCCAGGTCATGGTCTATTATTTCCCTCATGCTGTTTCGTTGGAGACAGAATGGTCGGGGATTTGCTGGGTAAAGAGCAGGAGTACTTGTATTATTGTTGATGGCATTGGCAATTACGGACTGTTTGCCCTGCAGCTGGGAAGAAGAATTTGGCATACTGAAAACTCCAACTGTGGCTTGTCCACCAGACTATTTAGATGCAGAAAAGCATTTAAATCATCTACACACATTTAATAGAGAAGTATTATGACTGTGGTGACCCACTGGGCCTGAAAAATTTGCTGATGGTACAGTCAGTTTAGTGGTTGTCTCTGGCCTGAAGGCAGTGTTACTGAAGGTCAGTTTTAAGAACCAAAGCCTTCCGGATTAATACACGCATGCAGAGCCTTGCCTTGTGTTTATAATGTCCCCAGAATGCACAATAGCAACAACCATGAAAATACTCCGGGGTGTTAAGTGTGTCTGGTAAATAATCCAGCTGTTTTCTAATGAAAAGTCTCACCATTGTCAATCTTTGTATGGGAGTTATTATAGGAAAGGTTTTAACATTTTCCCCATTACCCTGATATTTTCAGCTCATGTGACCTCTTGGTCAGGTTTGTAGATCATTTATCTGTCTCTCTATTGTTTCAACCAAGTTCTTGGGAAGGTTAAAAAAAACCTGATGAACCTTGATTTATCAGAATAATTAGAGGAAGAAAATGGGAAGTGCCTTTAATTGATAATTGAAAATCATATAATTACTCAGATATCTTCAGTTCTCAGCCACCATTTGTATCTTTTGGGATGTGATAAAAATACTAGGGCTTGTCTGAGGTTAATGGGCATGCAGCCATATTCATTTGTGGTTAACATAAGAATATTGGTATATACCTTTGAAGAATTAATTAATAATCACTAATTTTTTATTTATACAGTGAAATAAATGAAGAAAGAAATGAGGTATTGTAACCTCGTTGTCAGGCAGATGAAGAGCATTTTTAACCAAAATTTGCTGTAATCTTTAGTGAAAGGAATTAGTTGTAAAATCATATTCCATTATTGAAAGATAGAAAATGACTGATAACCAGTTTTTATTAGCTCAGCTGACTATAAGTCATCTGAGCTATAGTCGTGGTCAATTGTCCGTCTGTCCGTCCGGATGTCCGTCCGTAAGACTGGCACGTTTCGACACCATTAGACCTACGAATCTGAAATTCGCTATACAGTTAGATGTCCCCAAAATCTCCTACCATGCAGAAAATTGGGTCAATAGGACTTTGTTCCTTTGAGATATTAAGGAAAAACCTCAGTTTTTTATTAGAAATCTATTTTCACACTTCAGGACTGCCTAATATTAAAACCACTCATCTGGTTTTCTTCATATTTACCATAAATATTCCTATATATAGTTTCTATGTACATGCCAGAAATTAAGTCAGTATTATTAAATTTAAAAAAGTTATGGGCCCAAACATAATGGACTTTGTAAAAAAATCAGGAAAGATATTTGGTCACTTAAGACCAAAAGTGTTAAAGGTAGGGACTTTTTTCAGTAATACAACTTTAATTGATCAAAATATAATTGTATACCGAAAATTAGATCAAAATCTGTTAAATTTTTTTAAATATTGGCAAAAATATAAAATTGGTACCTTAAATTTTGCCCAAGTTTGACCATGGCACGTTTTTTTCCTGTACGTACTGTGGAGTTAATTTTCACAGCATGTTTTTGTTAGCATTTTGTCTGTTAACACCAAAAAATTGAAACCAGTTGATCAAAAACTGTAGATTTTATTCAAGTTTTCAAGCACCATGTCACATATTGTTTACATCAAGCTAGTGTTATGCAGTTTGCTAGAGCTCACCTCCCCAGCTTCAGCTCTAAGTTCCTTAAATTTGGCATACATTTAGATGTCTCCAAAATCCCCTACCATGCCAAGAATTTGATCACTAGGACTTAATTCCTTCGAAATATTAATAAAAAAAAACATTATTTTTCCATTAAAAAAAACCCATTGTTACACTGTAAGACTGCCTAATATCAAAACCACTGATCTGACTATGATCATATATAATATACATATTTTTCTATACATTCGCTATGCACATGCCAGAAATGATGTCAGTATTGCAAAATTGTTTTAAGTTATGGGCCAAAACATAATGCCCTTTTAAAAAACAAGAAATATATTTACTCCCTTAACAAGAGGATTGCTGAAGCTAGAGATTTTTTGTCAGGGATGTAACATTATTTGATCAAGATTCAATTGAATACCAAAAATTAGTTCTGAATTTTTCAAATTTTATAAGTTATTAGTATAAATATAAAATTAGTACCTTAAATTTGGCCCAACTTTGACCATGGCAAGTTTGTTTCCTGAGAGCACTGTTGATATAATTTTCATATCATGCACACATAAGGATTTCATCTTTGTAGTTTAGAAAGCTGAAAGAAATTGGCCAAATATTGTAGCTTTTATTAATGTTTTCATGAGACCATGTCCGACCCAGGCTTAATCCAGCCCCTCTTCAGTCACCTGTATGTTGACCTTGTTGACCTTTCATCAGATTATGCATGCTTGAGCGAAGCATACACTGGGGCAGCCAGGCAGCTAATGCCCAGCCACAGTTGATCCAGGTGTCCAACCCAACTCATCTTGTAGTTGTTTTGAAAAACAACATAACAATAAACAATAAATTAATAATTTTGTATTTTTTTTTATAACAAATTAAATAAAAATTAATAGAAAAGGAATTTGTTAGTTGATGAGTAACAGAAAATTAACTTGCAGTTTCTGATGATGTAAGAATCTTGTATGGATGGATAGAATGTCAGTGTTATTCCAAATAACACCATGCAGTCACCTATGGTATTTTTCAATTAAATTTTAATGATAAAGAAGTAAATCATATTATTCATTACTAATCATTAGGGATCATATGAAGGAAATTAATGATAGACAAAGATGCAGTTGATAATATTAATCTAGATTCCTACTGTGTCTTATGTGTAGATTGATGTGAAAGTAGTCCAAAGTGAATATATTACATTTATTTTTTTTATTATAAATAAAAGCCATAAAACCAGGTACTTATGATCATTATTTAAATTTGTGAATTTTGTATATTCTGGATTCTCAACATGGTTTGGCTAAAACTGAATAAATACTAGACATGGTGTGAATGCTTTGCAAATGTATTTGAATACGAATATGAATATGTACTGCATTAAAAAATTTTATTGCATAAGAATGGGAATTCAGGTAAAAATGAAAGTATTTGAATACCAGTGCAGATACTTTCAAAATGTATTCATGAATGCATTCATGAATATATTCTATAATATTATTTCAGTAATCATTTCAGTTATATTTTATTTTAAAAAATCATATGATTTTTTAAATTATTTTTTTAAATAAAAATTATATTGGCACAATATTTGTTATTAAATTTTAATAAATAGTTAAACTTTTTTATTATATGTGCTGCTTATAAGTTATATGGCCAAGTCAAAGTCTGTGTGACAATAGCACTCCATTTGTTAATAAATTAAATGAAATCAATCCTCTTCCCTGTCTCCAAAGATACTTTCAAAATCATACATAAGCTAAACACCAACAACTCATAATAAAGCTTATATTTATTACCACACAAAACCAGCATGTGCCTCTTTCCCAAATCATATTTTTTATCATATATAACAGCTGAGCACTGTGACCCATGGGTCCCTTGTTGATTATTTTATGTACCATCTATATTACCATGAAATATGATGTAAAGAATTATACCTAAAACATTGAGTGAGTAAATTCAGTCTAAAAGTTACTTGTACATCATGCTGAAAAGTCCAGGTTATGGTAATGTTATTCATTGCACAAAGTTAATTTTTATTGCTGTTCACTGTTTTGTGCCCCATCTCTCATATCTCTTACAGAATAAGAATATTTTATTTGCATAATATGACTTCTTTTGATGTGTGTACATAATTATTTGTGACTGATTATGCAGAATGCAATCGATTTAATCGATTATGAAAGAAAACGACCGATCATCAATATAATTGATTAAGTGGCACACCACTATTAACCTTTCAGTAATTTGTTTACTGTGGTACAAAAAATGTATGTACAACCTGGCATGAAGCTGTGCACGGAACCCTGACCAGCATGCTAGTAATGCGGAGACCTGTACCATGGCAATACTGGGGTATATTCATCAAGAACAACACAAGACGACTTTGGCGGCTGTTTTCCCCAAAGAGCCCAGATTTGTTGGGGATTGGATCACATGGGCCAATTGGCTTTTCATCAAAGAGCATCAGAAAAAGTAGATAAAGACTTGGTCCAGACATGTTACACATACTTTATATTTGGATCAACCCAGATTGAAGATTTTGAAAGCATGCGGACTTCAGTGGTTTTGGATTGTAATATGGAGTCAGGAATCTGATGACAGTATTTAGCAGCAATCAACGACAGCGAATAAAAAATTGGGGATTTTCCAAGGTCAATGGATCTACGAAGTCAACAGCTCAGCCAAATCATGTACCTAAATAGGACAAACTCCCATGATGCCTTGCAGCATCATAAGGGGACCAGGCTGTATAATATGCCTGGTATTACACATGAATTGATGCTCTGATTGTGGATGATAATCACTTCATAGACATAGCTGATCAGTGAGTTTTGTCCTAGGTGTCCTTGACCTTGGTTGATTTCTTCCTTCAGTACTGGAGTCTCATATTCATGACCAAAAAGACTTCAAAATATGACAAAATAATAAAATTGTGTTTATTGCATTGTTTTTAATAAATAATTATTTATATCAGGAGGATTAACTTAATGACATAACACAGTTGAAGTGTTTAACCTAATTAAATTATTTGAATCAGACTCTACTACTAACAAAATGTTCCATTAGAAATGGTAAAAATTACCTGTATATGAATAGTGAAATATGTTTTTAATGAAATAATGAAAACTTCAGAATAACTTGTAATCTCATTTACTTTGGGACACTCTTGTTAAAAAAAATAACTATTCGTTGTATTTATACTTAGATTTTGAGGTAAGTGCATTTGACAAAACATGTCATATTTAAATGCTTTACCAGCTAGGCAACCCAACAAAGTAGAGAATCAATCACATAGGTTTCTTGTGATATTGTTATCTGCTTAATGACAGTAATGGGCATTAAATCTTGCCAAGTGAGCTGACTTTGACAGTTATGATAGCTGCATCTATATAATGTGTTCATCAATATGATTTTAAAAGATACCTAGAAATATTTATTTAAACACTGATAAAAGATATATTAACCCATACACAGTCTGTCTTTTTTATTGGACCATAGAGCATGATTACCCCATGTTTCAAGTGATTCACTTTAGGCCATACCAAAAAAAAATTGATTTGTTCTTTTGTTGCGCAACTGTTTTTCATGGATCTGATTTAAAAATTTTTTGTTTGCATATGAAGGCCAGGTCCTCAGTAATGTTATTATTTGTACCGGTAATATGACACAAATTCCTTAAAAAGAAAGGTATGAAAGGTATGAAAAATTGACTAAATATTGTGTCGATCATATACACCATTTCAGTATTTGAATCAAATGTT
Organism: Sipunculus nudus; assembly: GCA_026874595.1. Classification (NCBI taxonomy): domain Eukaryota; kingdom Metazoa; phylum Annelida; class Sipuncula; order Golfingiida; family Sipunculidae; genus Sipunculus; species Sipunculus nudus. The sequence goes on from CM049312.1 coordinate 55,618,679, forward strand.
TGCTTGGCAAGCTGGCAAAGTTCTACTTACTATGTTTTGAGCAGAAAAGAAAATAGCCAACTTGCACCATATTTTTTGTTCCAAGAGTCTATAGAACAATACATTTTGTTTATGTGGCCGTACTTAATTTTTAAGAAAATTTTACAAAATATTTTCCTGGTAGTAGTATGTTCCTCTTTAGGTCAGGTATCATAACCTTTTTGGCTGTAAATGTAAGAACCCGAACAAAAGAAAAAATAAGTATCATAGATATATCAGAGGAAAACTGGACTGATGACACATATGCATATACCAGGTTGGGTTATGTTAAATAAGAGCCCAATAGGAGAATAAGATATAGTCAGGGAAACACAGTTAATAATATTTAATAATGTTGTGTTTATCTTTGTCAATAGTTGTGTTGATTGGTTGGTTTAAGAATCAAGTGTGGAACTTACTAGACTTTGGATTGTTTTGATTAGCTGATGGAAGATTCTGGATGTTTCTGGGAGGTTTAGCTGGTAATTTCCATGTAGAGAAGTTTGTAGAATATTTGTTAAGTAGAATTTTCAGTAAAGTTCTCTGTGGCAGGTATATATAGAAGCCAGCTCCAAGGCCGGGGGGAGAGAGTGGATCGAGAGGTCTTTAATTTTTAGCCAGAAGTGTTGTGTAGATTTGGCCCAGATGGAGTGTGTTGACAAATACTGCGTTTAGGATGAGTTTTGTTCCTAGGAGTTTTATATTTAGCTGGGGAGGGTGTTGGAAGTTTTGTGGACTTTGTATTTGCGAAGTTAGAGCCAGTTAGCGACAGGCAAAAGCCAAAGAACAGTTGAATAATTGTATTATAAGATTGGAGCCAGTCTACGGCATTGAAGGCCAATTGTTGGACGTTACATGAATAAATCTGTGTTTGATACCCCCAGACAAATGTGATTATTTGGACTTTTGAGTGAAAGTCCTGAGGAAAAATATGTCTACTGCGTGTGAGTTGTGACAAAGTAACCCAGCTGATCTGTAAAATGTAAGATTCTCACTTAGTGCACCATTCTTTATCAATGAGATGTGTTTTCTGTAAGCAAAAGGAGGATATGTTTTCTTTTGTGTTCATGGTGACAAAAGGAGGATATGCTTTCATCTTTGTATTGTCACATTGCAGACTTACTCTAAATTGAACAAATTGCTGATATACATAAATCATTGATGTAATAGTCTAGATGGTTTCCTAAATAATCAAACTGAAGATTTAACACTTTGCTCCTTGCCTCAAGAACCATGTATACTCAAAATTTCAAAATCCAATTTTGACTTAGGGGATGTTTTGTGCTCAGTCAAACAAATAGTAATAAACCACATGTAAAAAATTTACCTCCACCTGTTAATTATAATTAAACTAAATATATTGACCTTTTTGAAAATGTATTAAACTGTCTTCCTTGATATTACCTCGTGATAGTATCAATTGGCTGCATCAGATGACTGAACCAACAGCTGTTCATTCTAACAAAATAAGATAAACAGACAATATAATTTTTTCCTGGATCATGATTAACTCCAAATAAAAATTCTTTTAGTAGTACCAATGTCCTCCACTTAGTGTCTGCATCTGTGGCAGATCATTATGACAAGACAGATAAACATCCTCATTTGGATCCAGATCAATTCCTGACTTTAATCTCCTCTTCTCCAGTGCCAACATCACCACCACATTTCTTTTGGATCCATAAGTAACCTCAACATACCTTTATAATAATCAAACCAAAAAAATCAAACCAACATTCAAACAGGCAAGTGTGAATACACAACCTCCAGCAAATAGGAATCTGATCAATCGAGACAAGACTGGACAGGATATGTCAGTAAGCGACCAGTGGGTGTGACCTTTTAGCGATTTAAATAGGTACAGATGAGAGAACCTGTAACGCTGTCTGCCACCCGATTAACTAAATCTTAGGCGCCGCTCCTGATCCAGCGGGAGTGATATATTCTCGCAGTAGTCTTCTGCCTGAGAGCTTCATGGTTATAGACAACTTAAGAGACAGTCTAGTTAATATTGCTTGGTCTTGTCTTATGTTCCTTTTACAGATTGGCTCATTTTGACTTCTCAGTGCTCCAAACCAATCGCTGATAATGAATCTTGATGTATGGGGTAATTCTCTGCAGCATAATGTATTAACATATATTTGCAGGTATTTAGTTATAAGATTTTTGTTAAAATTAAATATACTAAATTTATTTTCCTATGAATAAATTTTGTTATCATATATTGTATTTTGCTATATATAATATTTGCCAAGGTGTTTATATTTCTGTATGGTGAAATACTCCACCAGTGTCCCTTTCAGTTTTCAATTATCAGTTATTTTGAATTGATTGCATTCACTCCTGATCATGCCATTAAACTGGTCATAACATAAACAGTTTGCAGCTATCCCTATTTTGAAGTATTTGAATGAAAGGAAAAAAATATGCAATGCAATTCTCATATTTTAAAGGTCATTTTATTCAGTCTATAAAATGTATTATAATCAGCAAAGTCGATATATCTGTCACTTCAGTTTAAAGTTCTTGGCAGTTTTCATTGCAGATACATGACTTTAAAAAGGAAATCTGAAAAGCATGCATTTTGCCGAGGGAAAATTTGTCCTTCAGTTTGCTGTGGTTACCATAGTTACTTAAAATGTGTCAGTTAACATTGATAAATTAAAGTTAATAAGACTGAATGGAATGTTATCTGAACAGGGTATGCAACTGGTTAGCGGTAATTAACAGGATGTTGTCGGGGTGGATGTCAGCAAATTATACAATGTATCTAGAAGGGTAAGTAACTTTATTGGTATTGAGTATCAGCATTAGTATTTCCAGGGAAAAAATGACTTCTCATTTCATGGACACTGGTAGTGTTCAAACAACCAATTCTAACCACTTTTCAGTGTTGACTAATTAATATCTCATCATAATCATGCTGCAGATCATTTATAACAGTTAACCTGCAATATACTGGTCAACAATAACAACTTTGTAATCACTCTTAAAAGTTACTTTTATGATTTTGAAGGTCACTTCTGTATATGTATAGAAAACAGGTGGAAAATTTTGAAATGGTTACTCAGGTTGGCTTTTTGTTTGTGAGGGTCTCAAATTTGTGATATTTGTTAAAGGAAAATCATCGTAAAAAAGAAACCTTCGTGATTAAGACACCCCATCTATACATAGGTTAACAGTGTTTATACTCTCATGGCCTCCTTGTTGTCCAGTGTACATGTAATATATGCCTGTTAGTGTCTCAAGTCAAAAAGGTTGATATTATAAATAATATGGGATCTTTTATATTAGTTGATTCAAATGGAAAAAAATTTCTCTCGTTTGGTGTAATTTATAAATAATGAATATTTTTCGTGCACATTAAATAATCAAGTCAGATCCTTTTTGTTTGGAAGAGCCGTATCCTTTTAAGTTTTTGGGAAGAGCCATATTCTTTTTGAGTACTAGGAAGAGCTATGTTATTTGGAAGGTTTTAGAAGAGACAAATTCTTTAATTGTTCGTAAAGCATCATATTCTCAAGGGTTTATCAAGAACCATATCTGTTGTAAAAGGATCTTTCAGAATGGTGATAATTATGCATTATGTCTGTAGTTGAATATATACTTGTTTTAGTGTAGATTATCGGAGATAGAAAACAGTGGAAAGATAGAAGAAGAGACAGAAAGCAGAGAGTAAACGTGATTAATTTGATCTCCATGCCAGTACAGTTAGACGCTGTATATTTACAGTTTAATTTTCTTAATACTTGGACTTAATATATCAGTGAAATTTATGGTGGAAAAATAAATAATTAAATAACAAAGAAAGGTCTGCTCACACATCAAAATCTACAACTGCAAGAAGAAAAACAGACAGCATTATCTGCCTAGGTGTTTGGCAGAACCATATTTTTAAGTGTTTAGAAGAGCCATATCACTTTATGTTTTGTAGGGCTTTATCTTTTTTTATAGTAAAATTAGCATTTAAAGAACCAAATTCTTGCATGTGTTTAAGGAGAACCATAACTGTTTGGTGTTAGGAAAGCTGATCAGATAAAAAAAAGAGTGCATCATATAATTGGCTAACAGTTTTAAAGCAACAAATTCAAAAATACATAAGCATTAATATTGCAAAGACAACAGCTAATCCCACACATCAGTTTGCAGTTTCAAGGATAATGGTCAATTTGAAAGGGTTTTAAGATTGTTGTAGTAAACATACAAATTAAAATCAATCCCTCAACACAGATGTCTTGAGAGATATTTTAGCTGATTAATTGTACCTATAGTGCTAATAGAGATATGGCTCAAGAGTAGCTGCCTTTGAAGTTCCAATAGGCTGGCTTTTGGACAATATTAATGTTTTATCCTTGCTTTTTATCTGATAAGCTGATGATAACAGGTACAGTAATATAGACTGTAGGTGATATCTTCCTTACCAAGGTTATTTGCCTGGAAGAATGTCTTGCTCAACAGACAGTTGTGAAGCACCGAGGTAGGCCAATCATAACAGAAATATTGATAAACGGACAAAGAAACAACAAAAAATACAGAGAAAGAGGGTGATTTTTCTTGCTTACTTACAAATTACAGATGGAAATAAAATTTGTGCAAAATATGGTTAATTTCATGTAAGCAATATTTATACAATGTTCAGTTCATATCTAATGATACATGTTCAAATGGCAATGGAAAATCATGTGAAATTTAGCTAAATAACAAGAAAGACAACTATGCCCCATTTATGGTTTAGTCCATTTTCTGGCAAACATTTTACACATATAAGAGGGATTTAGGCAGGAGTGTGAATTTTTCACATTATTGAAGATTTGGCAATCAACTTTAAAAAATTGTAAAAATGTCCAATATTGGGGACTCAAACCCTGCCCCGAAGATAGTTCTTAGTTGGTGCACTAGAATGTTAATTAAACCTGTGTTATCTTGCGAATATTTTAATCCCAATAATTGGACATCATGGAATTGTTGCTTTAGACTATAAACACAATGAAGCAACAACCATGGCCTCCATGCTGTAAGTTGCTTTACAGACCCCTTTCAGGGAAACGGCATGTACACATGGAATGATGACATTGTCCTCTGTGACATCATGCATGATGACTCACACTCCAAAGATGGCCATATCGTCACATGCTACATTCTGGTGTAAAAAATGTGCTTCAAAAACCCATCAAACCCTCATTTTAGGGTTATTTATGCTTTATTAACACAAACATTTAATTTCATGGAGATTTTCACAATACCAACCAGTATGATAGATTTCAGTAACTTAAGTGATACCATTCTTCAGATATTTTGCAGACACACACACACAGTATTGAGTGAAATCATTAACCCTTGCTTCAATAATGCAGGGTTAATAAATAAATCAGCAGAGAGGAACACTGGTATAGGGATTCTGTGTAACAGTGATTTTAGGAGGTGTAGCCTAACTGTTCATCCTTGATAGATGATGAACATTCCTCCATGTTGACGTTGCTGCGTTGAGCCGTTGTTGCTCTTTTAGGTAATGAGGTGAAAGATTTAAGGTATTTCAAAAATGAATGGATCAGACAAAAAGTGGTCATTAGGAGCATTTTTACGAGATGCTGCGTTATGTAGCATATTGAGCTCTCGTTACTGGGTGCCACCAGGGGGGATGGTGATGATATCCATGATTTATGATGACAGCAGATTAATATTCAAGGTGATACTACCAGTGATTAACCCATATATCATTAACAGGGTGAATAAAAGTTTTCTCCTTCCTGATTTATCTAAACCATTTTTTTCCCATTTTAGAATGTCAAGCATGTGATGTAAGTCTTGGGGAACTCTTTGGAGGGCAACTCAATGTAACCATAAGAAAGTGTTGCAGGTTTACATGTTTAAACCATGTGTAACATAAATCCTGCTTTTAAATACCAACTGAATTTTTATTAGCTCAGCTGACTATAAGTCATCTGAGCTATAGTCGTGGTCCATTGTCCGTCGTCCGTCCGTCTGTCCGTCCGTCCGTCCGTCCGTCCGTAGATGTGGCACGTTTTGAAACCGTAAGACCTAGGAATCCGAAATTCGGCATAATGTTAGATGTCCCCAAGATCTCCTACCAAGCCGAAAACTGGGTGTTTGCAACTTCGTTCCATTGAGAAATTAAGGAAAAACCTCAATTTTTTATTAAAAACCTATTTTCACCTTCAGGACTGCCTAATATCAAAACCACTCATCTGTTTTACCTCATATTTACTATAAATATTCCTCTATATAGTTCCTATGTACATGCCAGAAATTATGTCTGTATTATTTAATTTAAAAAAGTTATGGGCCCAAAAATAATGCATTTTGTAAAAAATCAGAAAAGATATTTGATCACTTAACACAAAAAATGTTAAAGCTATGGACCTTTTTTCCAGTAATATGACTTTAATTTATCTAAATTAAATTGTATACCAAAAATTAGATGAAAATCTTTTAAATTTTTTAAAATATTAATAAAAATAAAAAATTGGTACCTTAAATTTTACCCAACTTTGACCATGGCACGTTTTTTTCCTGTAAGTACTGTGGATTTAATTTTCACAGCATGTTTTTGTTAGCATTTCAACTGTTAACACCAAAAATTTGAAACCAGTTGATCAAAAACTGTAGATTTTAATCAAGTTTTCAAGCACCATGTAACATATTGTTTACATCAAGCTAGTGTTATGCAGTTTGCAAGAGCTCAGCTTCCCAACTTCAGCCCTAAGTTCCTTAAATTCGGCATACAGTTAGATGTCTCCAAAATGCCCTACCATGCCAAGAATTTGGTCACTAGGACATTCGAGATATTAATGAAAAACTTCATTTTTCCGTTAAAAACCCATTGTTACACTTCAAGACTGCCTAATATCAAAACCACTGATCTGACTTTAATCATAAATAATATACATATTTTTCATTCTCTATGCACATGCCAGAATGATGTCAGTATTGCGTAATTGTTTTAAGTTATGGGCCCAAACATAATGCACTTTGTAAAAAATCAAGAAATATATTTACTCCCTTACCAAGAGCATTGCTGAAGCTAGAGATTTTTTTGTCAGGGATGTAACAATATTTAATCAAGATTCAATTGAATACCCAAAATTAGTTCTGAATTTTTCAAATTTTATAAGTTATTAGTATAAATATAAAATAAGTACCTTAAATTTTGCCCAACTGTGACCATGGCACGTTTGTTTTCCGTGAGCACTGTTGATATAATTTTCATATCATGCACACATAAGGATTTCAGCTTTTTAGTTTAGTAAGCTGAAAGAAATTGGCCAAAAATTGTAGCTTTTATTAATGTTTTTTATGAGACCCTGTCAGACTTTGGCTCTCTCCAGCCCCTCTTGAGTCACCTGTATGTTGACCTTGTTGACCTTTCATCAAATTATGCACGCTTTAGGCGAGGCATACATGGAATCCAGGCAGCTTATGGCAAGCCACAGTTGATCCAGGTGTCCAACCCAACTCATCTAGTAGTTTTAACTAACAACATAACAATAAACAATAAATTAATAAATTTTTATTGGTTTTTAATAACAAATTAAAGAAAAATAGAAAAGGAATTTGTTAGTTTATAATAACAGGAAATTAACTTGCAGTTACTGATGATATAAGAATCTTGTATCAATGGGTAGAATGTCACATATTCCAAATAACACCATGCAGTTACCTATGGCATTTTTCAGTTCAATTTTAATGATAAAAAAGTAAATCATATTATTCATTACTAATCATTAGGGATCATATGAAGGAAATTAATGATAGACAAAGATGCAGTTGATAAAATTAATCTAGATTCCTACTGTGTCTAGTGTGTACATTGATGTGAAATTAGTCCAAAATGAATTTTTTACAGTTATTTTTTAATATAAATAAAAGCCATAAAACCAGGTACTTATGATCATTATTTAAATGTGTGAATTTTGTATATTCTGGATTCTCAACATCATTGTTTGGTGAAAACTGAATAAATTCCAGACATGGTACAAATAATTTGTAATTGTATTTAAATACGAATATGATTATGTACTCCATTATAAAATTTCTTGCATAAAGAATGGGAATTCAGGTAAAAATGAAAGTATATGAATAGTCGTGCAAATACTTTCAAAATGTATTCATGAATGCATTCATGAATATATTCTTTAATATTATTTTAATAAACATATCAGTTATATTTCATTTTAAAAAATCATATGATTCTCTTATTATTTTTAATAAAAATTATATTTTGGACAATATTTGTATTTTTTTAATAAATAGTTAAACTCTTATATTATATGTTCTGCTTATAAGTTATATGGCCAAGTCAAAATCTGTGTGACAATAGTACTCCATTTGTTAATAAAATAAATGAAATCAATCCTCTTCCCTGTCTCCAAAGGTACTATCAAAATCATACATAAGCTAAACAACAACAACTCATAATACAGCTTATATTTATTACCACACAAAACCAGCATGTGCCTCATTTCTAAATAATATTTTTTTATCATCATATAAAACAGCTGAGCCTCGTGACCCATAGGTCCCTTGTTTGACTTGGTTAAGCTGTCACTTAACTAAACTTATTTCAAATAACCCCACATGCAGTATCTGTCTCCAACTAGTGAACAGTCTTGAGTGATTGCAGGGGGAAAAATTGAGAAAAAGTTGCAATGTCAGTGGTTTGTGAAGGAAAAAAAAGTTACAGGAAATAAAAGTCACAATTTGGAGGAGAAATTTATGGGTGCATTGGCCAAAAAAACTGTTTTCACCGTGGTTGACAATTGCCTACATTTGTCTGTGGTTGACTGATGCCAGTTTCCCAAATTCCAAAAGAAATGCCAAAGTCCGTGGTTGTCTGTGATTTCTTGAATACCTTTCCTAACTGCTTCAAAGCAATCATTTATCACAAGAGTATTTGAATTGGTGAAGCAGATAAGGAAAGGCCACTGTTATTGGTATCCTTAATGTTTTTACATAATTTACAAGGATTCAGCTTATTCCTGTATTTAAAATATATGTAAATGTGAGGCTTTAGAAGCTTTCAATTTGCATATAAGTTATAAATATACATGTGGTATGCTTTATAATGCAAGGATGATTCAAGCCTTTTAATCATGAAAATATATATAAATAAACAAAATTTGAAACAGCAAAAAAAAATGGTAGTTTGAGGTCTTCAGAAAAAAATCTTTTATCATCTCATGTGTAGATAAACACAAGTCATGTAGACCAGGGAAATCATTTATCTGCTGTCTCCTTGGGATGTTTCACATGCAGCCTGGCCACAGACAGACAAACTGCTTTTACACAGACTGCTGATAACTGGTCCAATCAGTCGTCTTCAGTGATTCAATGACTACAGTGCACAGAGAGTAGATGATGGATAGCGCTGGTCTCAGGAGTAGGTCATGTTACAACAGACTCAGATGTGCTGCTGTTCTGTTTCGCTATCCAGTGTTACTGTTTTTCAGTGAAAAATGGTTAAAATATTTTTTAGCAAACCTGTGAGCTTATGCGATGGTGCGTCGTCTGTGGTTGGTGGTGTGTTGCCTGTCAGTTAACCATAGCTTTCTCAAAAAAGGCAGAAGCTAGCATCACCAAATTTTTTGCAAATAATCAGTTATTTGAAAACTCTATCGGATTTTTTTCTTTTCTAACTGCATTTTCTTAGGTTTTATAGGGAAAAAGCTAAAAAAGCTTTAAAAATCTTTCTTTCCGAAACTGTCCAGCCAAATTGTCCAATATTTAACAGAAATGATCCCTGGAACAATCTTTCTCAAGTTTGTTTGAATGGTTCCAGTTCGTAGATTTTTGGCCGAGTTACAGGAGGTTGAACTTAGTCATCTGTCCAAAAAGCACACTAAAATCAAAATCTCAGAAACGGCTAGAGCTATAATCACCAAATTTTACACCAATGTTTTTCACATGTCATATCTGAAATTGAGGTATTGGTGGCACCACCTACATTGATGTGTTTTTTACAAGTGAAAATGTAATTTTAAACTCTTCTAGCTTATACACTGAATAATGATGAAACTGTTAAGCTGATTGGTTTTAACTTTACAAGAATTATTCTATGGTAGGGTTCTGCCAGTTTTATAAGAATAGATTGGGTAAATACAGCTTTATAAAAGCATTGTAGCCAATTGAAAAAGGCTTTCTGTGTTTGAAAACAGATTTGACAACATGCTAAGATTCAGCAGCCAAGTCAAGATGTCACTCAGTACAAACAGGTGGGGTCCAGACATCACCATAGCAACTGAACTGGCTCTGGCAGATGTCTAGACAATGTGTCTAGACGTCTAGACACAGCGTCTGTTTCCACACATAAACCCACATATCTCGGGAACTGTTTGACCGATCAGGCTAAAAATTTTGCACAAATGTACCCCTTTGATAGCTTTATAACATACACTAAAATGGTGGCGCCACCTGCAACCATTTTTGCACATTGCCATCTGTTCATCTGCCTTGGGATAAAATCACTCATATCTCAGCAGTGGTTTGACTTTTCCACCTGAAATTTTGCAGGTTTATACATCCTGGACAGCTTTATCGATTTTATGACAGGTGGTGCCACCTACATTCAGGTTTACTCAGCAGACATCCAAGCTCATATCTTGGGAACCGTTTGACTGATTGGGCCAAAATTTTGCTTGTGAATAGATCTCACATGGCTCTTCATGATAGGGAAAACTGGTGGCGCCACCTGCAACCACTTATGCACAGTGTCCATCTGTTCATCTGCCTTGGGATAAAATCACTCATATCTCAGAAGTGGTTTGACTTATCCGCCTGAAATTTGGCAGGTTTATACATCTGGGACAGCTTTCTCGATTTTATGGCAGGTGGCGCCACCTACATTCACGTTTACTCTGCTGACATCCAAGCTCATATCTCGGGAACCATTTGACTGATTGGGCCAAAATTTTGCTTGTGTATAGCTCTCACATAGCTCTTCATCATAGGCAAAACTGGTGGCGCCACCTGCAACCACTTATGCACAGCATCCATCTGTTCATCTGTCTTGGGATAAAATCACTCATATCTCAGCAGTGGTTTGACTTTTCCACCTGAAATTTTGCAGGTCTATACATCCTGGACAGCTCTCTTGATTTTATGACGGGTGGCGCCACCAACATTCAGGTTTACTATGCAGGAATCCAAGCTCATATCTCGGGAACCGTTATCCGATTAGGCCAAAATTTTGCATGTGTATAGATCTCTGCAGACATCCATGCTAATATGCAATACACCTCACTCTATTTGCACTCTACTTCACCCTTCCCACTCTGATTTCTGTGGATACACATAGTCGCTTGTCGACTACCCATATTCTAGTTTTAAAATGTCCTAGTCTGAAACTTGCAGGTCCGAAAGTCCATTTTGCTGAAATCATAATGACTAAGGTAGATATGCAGGACTTAAGAGGATCAGTATCAAATCTTAAAAATTAAACCTCCATTCATACTCCCAAACTTTGCACAGGTTCGCATTAGGCCTGTAGGCCTTGTTTTAAATTTGAGAGTAAAATTTGTGATAAGTGATAATTAAGTGGTAACATGAGAGGGATTTGTTTATGTGTTCTTAAAACTTGAGAAAATGAAATCATGTGTAAAAAAGAACTTAAAGCTGGCTATTCACCTACCTTCTATTGTAGTCTCCTTACATATTAGTAAACTAGGTAATTCCTGTCGGTTATTCCTGTCAGGAAAAGTTTTATAGCGCCTCCATGATGGATGCATGAGCTTGTTTAGCTACAAGCTGTAAGTAAACACAGCAATGTTGAGAAACAGAAAACCCTGGTATCGAGGGGTGGTTGGTTGCATACATGTTGAAGTTGAACAGTCACTAGATGTAAAAATCCCTTTGCAGAACTCTGGTTTATCTGGCCTGCCATAAGATGTCCTTATTGAATGAGTTTGGATTATTTTGTTGGGCACACTACATATCATAAATTCATAAACATGTATATATAAACAAGACAGCCTGTGTGTGGTGGAGGTCAGTCTTTTCTGGCCTAATTTTCTTCTCTTGTTATTTATTCCAGTTTACTTATATGTTATGTATTCTTTTACTTTCAGTGTGACATAGAGGCATTTGACCCCAGAGGACGCACTCCACTGCATCTGGCTGTGACCTTGGGTCACCTTGAGAGCAGCAGAATCCTTTTGCAACATGGAGCTAATGCAAACGCTGAAAACAGACAATACTGGACAGGTATTAGATTTTAAATAGAGAGTGTGTGAAAAAATTCAGATTGTGTCTTACTATTTTTGAAAGATGTTAATTTTCTGTTGCCAGTTTATAAATATAAATATTTAAAAAAATCAGTATGATATCCAGCACTGGAGGTATGGCTAAACCTCAAAATCATGACCACCAATAGGACCTTAATAAAGTTGTTGCATTTTTGAGGTGGCCATCTGAGTGATGTCTTCCATAAGGAGCAAATAAGAAATGGAACTTTGAACAAGTGGTCATAGTTTTAAGGTGGTCACTAAACAGGTGGTTGTCAGGTGAGGTGGTTACTGTACTAACTGTGCATGCTGCTATGCAGATCATAAAAAAAAAACATGTTTTCACATCATGCATCCTGGTCTCTGTAAGGCATTTCTTAGCTTCCATTAACAACACATTTCTACTGTGGCTCAGGGGATGGAGCACAGGACTCAAAGCCAGGAGGTTGTAAGGTCAAATCTTAGCCAAGGCAGTAAGATTTTCACTGGCGGCCCCCACCCAAGGTCAGCACTCTGTATGCTTAATTTGAAGAGTGTGCCCCACAGCCATGTATCACTCACAAACGAGTGCGTCTTTAGGGGGTTCCTCGGTGTTATGAACCAGCATTGGGGATGATTACACCCAGAACCCACAGGTGTGGTAGACATCAGGCCTTGCTGACACCAAGATACAAAAATTATATGATAGGAAGCGAGTGTTACTGCCTGTCACACAGTCCCAAACCAAAATGGAACTCTGCTGATGTACATACTTAGATTTAAAATAAGATAAAAACACATAAAAAATGGAGGCGGTTACCTCCACCAAAAATCTTCAATAAAGAAGGAAAAATATGAAAAAATAACAACACATTTCAGACAAAGTAACACAACTCACTGGAAACTAGAAGGAAACTTTGTTAATTGTTTCAAGAAATACCAAAGTGAATTTTCTTAGAGGTTCTTATATACATCATGTTATGCCATGTTACAGACTTCATGGACCATGCACTGAAATCCTTGTATGGTAATCTGTGTATTACTTCTGTATTACATTGTAGTGGTGCAAGAAGCCGTCAGTACAGGGGATCCTGAACTTCTGTTACTCTGTCTCCAGTATCGTGACCACCAGCGCTACAACAACCGGACAGAGGGAGTACCAGCCCTACTACAGAAGCTCAGAGAGGTGGGTCTGTGAAAGCTGGTGTTACTGGTAATTCTTGTTGGTCTGGTTCTTGGCCCTGTCACAGAACTAGTGTTATTAGACCCAAAGAGGGGGTGAGCCATGTTTAAAATTTGAAGCTGGATGCACATTGAGATACAACTCTCTCATTGGTCCAGGTACTGTGCCAGCCCTTGTGGTGAAACCCAGAGAATCTTGCTATACAAAGCAGTGGTTCCAAGAAGGGAGACATGGGTTATAGCAGTGTATAACTGCTGCCTGAGGAGCGTAGCTCCTGTGGAAAAGAATATAATAGACTGTTTGTGATCCTGTAAGGCTTAATGAGGTGGTGTCTAATGGTTATTTTGAGAATGCCTTATAGCAGTCATGTTACTAAGTATTAGTCCAGCAATCATTTTTATTCCAACAGACCTTCACCTGGAGTAATATAACTTGTTTATATATATTTTCTCTTCATTTTGCAAAGCTTGAAAATAACTGTTGAAAGTTTGGAAAAATGTGACCAGTAATTGTAGATTTTAAGCAATATTGTCACAGTGTGATGACCCAGTGGTCACATATTTATAATGTACAATTAATCTATATACAACACATGCATCTCACTGACAGTATACGTTTTATTTTCAGGCACCAGATTTTTATGTGGAAATGAAATGGGAGTTTACATCGTGGGGTGAGTGAAGTTTAATAAATTTCATATTTTAATTTTTTTTCAGTCTAATTAACTGTCTGTAAATGACATATGTTAATCAGGATAATGTGGTTGCATTTTTGAGGTGGTCATCTGAGAGAGGTTTCATTTAAAGAGCAAATAATAATCGGGACTGTGATCAAGAGGTTGTTATTTTGAGGTGGTTGCTAAACTGAGGTGGTTGATAGATGAGATTTACTGCACTTCAAATTTACTCTCACAGTTAAAGTGTTAAAGTATATTGTTTGAAAGTGTATATTTCTTAATGCTTTTTGTTTGTTTGTTTTTCTGTATAGTTCCATTGGTGTCCAGGATGTGCCCGAGTGATACTTATAAAGTATGGAAGAATGGTGAGTTGTTGCATTTTTTTCATCAAAATACTTATGAGTTGTTGAGTAAATGTGTCAGTATTGCTTGTATGATTTGTATGATGAACATGCATGTTTTAGAAATGGCTAAAATTTGGTGATGTGTGTGCATTGATATCAGTGGGCTTAATGTATGAATTGTTGACAGTTAAATCTTTAAGCGTAGTGTTATATAAAGTAACAGTCATAATTGTGGAAGCCTTTTGTGATTAAATAGCCCTTATATATGACACTGGTCATTAGCAAAGATATAAAGGCTGTAAACCATATTTCTTGTGTAAAGTCCAAAGACATCATTACATGGATTATATATGACTTGGTATAAAATATCTTGAACATGTATAAATTTCAGGTTCCAATGTTCGTATAGACACCACACTTCTGGGGTTTGATAACATGAATTGGCAGCGAGGATACAGGAGCTATATCTTCAAAGGAGAAGGTCAGTTAACTCTCAGGAGTGTGTCAGATGTCAGAAATGATTTTATAATATTTTTTTTTAGTTGAGGTAACAGCCTCCACTTTTTTAATGCTAACTTAACAACTTATACATAAATCTGTAGAATTCCATTCTGGTTTCGTACTACGTGATAAGGTAGTATTGCAGGCTTCCTCTCATTAAATATCCTGGCGTCAACCAGGCCCAGTGACTACTGCACCTGTGGGCCCTGGGTGTGTATTATCATCCCCAATGCTTGGTCATACCACCTCGGAACCCCAAAAGGCGCACTCGTTTGTAAGTGAAACATGACTGTTTGGCACAGTCTCCCCATTAAGCCTGCAGATCGCTCACCCTGGGTGGGGGCAGACCGTGAAAAAATCTCATCGCCACGGCTAAGATACGAACTCATGATCTCCTGGTTTTGAGTCCTGTGCTCTGCCCCTGAGCCACAGAAGCCAGTGTCATACTTGCCTGTATATAAATTTAAATGATAGTTCCAAAAATTGTGTAGATCTGACTAGTGTACTTGATATGTGACTACAAAATGTGTAAGCGGGCGATTGCTGCACTGAGAACTGCAGCTTTGAGAAAGCTCAGGAACATTTGTATAAGGTCTTAACAGTGTACAAATAGAATCACATGATAGCCCCCCATGACAGAGTGAACCAAGACTCCGAATGACACCAGGACTAAGTTATATTGCTTCTTGTTCTATTTTGTGGGTCTAGTTATTAAAAGTTCATGCGTGATTATGAATACTTCCTTCTAGATATGAATAAAAACAACCTGTCTGTTAGCTCGAATTAACCATTTGTAATGCTTAGTTCTGCTGGAATCCTGCATGAGTACCTCCTTCCAGATATGAAAAAGAGCAATTCAAGGTAACCACTAGCTTAGTTTGTTTCATTAACAATGAGGCTCGAAACATCTGAGGTACCTTTGAGATAGTTTCCTTGAGACTTTGAATTATATAACTTTATATTTCTGCACCTTTTAGTAAATAATGAGAAATTCTTTTATAAAGTATGAGCTCTGAACATCTAATGTTTTGTTTGCCATTTGTTGAATCTCTTTGAAGCAAAGTTACTGTGACCTACTGGGTTCTGGGGATAGAGCACAGGATTCAAGGCTGGGAGGTCATGAATTTAAAACTCAGCTGCAGAATATTGCGATTTTTCATAGTTAACCTTTAACTTGGTGAGCCTGCTGTATGCATGCTGTACTTGAAGGCTGTCAACCACTGCCAAAAAAGTGTGACATCGAAATTGGGGAGTTCGTCAGTGTTATGTGGCTGATGAAGAAAACTGAGATTGCTCTTAAATTGTTCATTACCAGTCTTCTAGACTAGCCCAAACTGTTTGCATGCTTGGTTTGGGTGCTCAGGTGCTAGCCTCTGAGTGGGCGTGGGTGATAGTGCTCTGCCGACTTGTCCAGCCTCTTGTTTTGCCTTTAGCTACTCTGTAGCATGCACCCTGGACTGTTTTGCACTTAGCTTTGGATGGTATCTACAAAATTAAAGCTGTTAGCTATCTCATCCGTATCTCTTCATAATATCTCCTTACATCATACCAAAATAAGATCACAATGCCCATAACTACTGACTTTGATATTGTTGAGGGAGCTCACTGGGCCTGGTTCCAGGTGGGTCAACAGTTCAGCTTGAGCACCATTTTCCCCTTCATAACATATGTTATATTGTGCAGTGTTATGACCCAGCAGTTGGGATGAATACACACCAAGGACCTGCAGGTGTTG
This sequence comes from Sipunculus nudus, assembly GCA_026874595.1. NCBI lineage: Eukaryota > Metazoa > Annelida > Sipuncula > Golfingiida > Sipunculidae > Sipunculus > Sipunculus nudus. The sequence goes on from CM049312.1 coordinate 55,635,351, forward strand.
ATGCCAGGCTGATCTGCCCTGTCATGTAGTCTCAAACAAAAGTGGAATTCTTCAGATGCACATAGTAAGCATAAAATTACCTTTAATAAAATGGTTACCTACACAGAATGTAAAAAGGTCATGCAACCTTATTTCCACAATATATGAGCCAAAATCCACCTGTCAGTTAGTAGACATATTTGATTACTGCCAGGGCTAAAAGCTGTTTGAGGAAGCTATGCATCAGCTGAGTTTGTCATCTGAGCCTCATGACCTGTGGGTCAAGTGTATCCAATTGGGGGTAGGATGAAGCCTAGTGGGTCAGGCATTAGGCTTCAGAGCTAAAGGTCCCTGGTTCAAACCCCACTGGTCTCTCAATGGCATGATGGTGAAATCTTGTTGAACCACAGAGATTCGCTCTAATGTTTTAACAGCAGGTCATGACTTCTGGATTATTTCCTACCTGTGCATATAAAACCTGAAATCCAGAAGGCTTAATAATAACATATCATTCTTATCATATGGATACCTTCATCCTCATTCAATAGACAGTGCCACCAACAGGCCATGGACTTATCCTTAGAAAAAAATGTGTATCCAATATAGGGATAAATACTTCAATACATTTGCATTTTACAGTTTTGCATATACATGTTTTAGTGAAATAAAACAGTATTAAACAGTATTGGTGCAGGCTTTGTTAGAATCTCTTTTTAAACCAAAGAAGTCTCTGCAAAGCAGTAATGAGCTGGGAGAACATACACTGATCTCAGTTTTATTGAATTACTATTACCAGGCATTAATCTTTTGTAAAAAAACATGTTTACTTAAAATTAGACATTTATTCGTGTGCAGGCCATTGATTACATGTAATTATTACCAGAGGGATGGTTCCTGGGTCAGATGTCATTAAACCTGACTCTAATAGGTTCTTTATCATCGAAACCAAGCACAAAATATGGTTAACTTGCCGCAGCAGTCTTGATGAATAACAGGGAGGGTCAAAAGGCTCAGCTAAAACTTGGATTCTGCCTCCAGAAATTATGTGTTGTTTGTTGATTTGTGGTCAGTGTTTAAAGATCAAGTTAAACTAGATCACTGGAAACACACCCCCCCCCCTCCCACCTTGAGGTACACAACTCAGTCATAATCAGGGATCTACTATGGACTGTGTGACCTTTGGAACAAGATCAAGATTAGAAAAAAAATAGGTGCAAGTTATTAATATGTGACATAGGACTAATATTGTGCCCAAATTTCAGCTTCTGAAAATAATCCATCATGCAGAAAATGGCAGAAGTAAGAAAAAAAATTAAATTGAAAGAAAAATTTAAATGGGTGGCTTTGCTTTGGGAGGGGGCCTTTTTTTACCTAAATAGGTCAACCCACAAAAAAACTGTTTAAGCAAATATGAATATAGAAAAAAATGATTAAGTTCAATTAGGGGTTATGTGGTCAGCTAAATTATTATTCTCAAAAGCTGGACAGCTTTAATGCCCAGTTTAGCTGCCAGATGACAGCTTGTTCTGGCAGGCATTTCATAATATTTATAACAGCAGGTAGGTGGCAGCACTGTTTGAATGTCATACACTATAACATCCTTGCATTGCGGATAATAGGCCTGTGATAATGCCAGGAATGGATAATATATAAGACTGTACAGCATATAAAATATGAGGGTTATAACATGAATTTGATGAAAAAAATATGCCTCTTATACCTATCAATATTTGGTGACATCCTGTATACTCTGTATTGGTCAAGACACACAGAGACAAAAACAGTGACTGTAGGTCTTAAAGGCAAGGTTATAAGGTGCTGAGCAACCAATCATGTGACTTTAAACATTGTAAAGCATCAATCATCCAACAGAAACAAAATTTGCAAACAGAACATGTGTAGTCTGTACCAGTACCCATATCGGCATGTTTTCATGGATATTTTTTATGCCCCCGCCACAAAGTGGCCAGGGCATATAGTTTTACCCATGTACGTCATTCCGCAATCAAACAGTTGTACAGATTTTTTTTCGCAATGCCTGCAGATATTGGCCTGATTTTTTGGTGTGTGGGCAGATAATGACCAGTTACAGATCGAGTTCGCATTTCATTCCGGTTGACCTACTTTTGACTGTTTTACCACTCCTAAACTTAGAAAATTTCATGAAAAATAGAAATTTTCATGACAAATACACATGTACAGCCGTTTTTAGCCCTCAGCTCATAGGCTGATGGGCTATTGTTGTCACCCAAGCTGTCCGTCTGTCCATCCGTCTGTCCGGTGTCTGTCCGTCCGTCCGTTCCGCGTCTGTTAACTTTTACCTTGTGAGCGGGATATCTCTAAAAGGATTCACCATTTGAATTTTATTTCATCAGTGAAGATGTATATCGATAAAATCTCGGTCAAGTTGGAAGATGGGTGACCTTGACCCATTTTTAGCTCAGCTGACTATAAGTCATCTGAGCTATAGTCGTGGTCCATTGTCCGTCGTCCGTCCGTCCGTCCGTCTGTCCGTCCGTCCGTAGATGTGGCACGTTTTGAAACCGTAAGACCTAGGAATCCAAAATTCAGCATAATGTTAGATGTCCCCAAGATCTCCTACCAAGCCGAAAACTGGGTCTTTGCGACTTCGTTCCTTTGAGAAATTAAGGAAAAACCTCAATTTTTTATTAAAAACCTATTTTCACACTTCAGGACTGCCTAATATCAAAACCACTCATCTGTTTTCCCTCATATTTACCATAAATATTCCTCTATATAGTTCCTATGTACATGCCAGAAATTATGTCTGTATTATATAATTTTAAAAAGTTATGGGCCCAAACATAATGCATTTTGTAAAAAATCAGGAAAGATATTTGATCACTTAACACAAAACTTGTTAAAGCTATGGACTTTTTTTCCAGTAATATAACTTTAATTTATCAAAATTAAATTGTATACCCAAAATTAGATCAAAATTTTTTTAATTTTTTTAAAATATTAACAAAAATTAAAAATTGGTACCTTAAATTTTGCCCAACTTTGACCATGGCACATTTTTTTACTGTTAGTACTGTGGATTTAATTTTCGCAGCATGTTTTTGTTAGCATTTTGTCTGTTAACACCAAAAATTTGAAACCAGTTGATCAAAAACTGTAGATTTTATTCAAGTTTTCAAGCACCATGTAACAAATTGTTTACAACAAGCTAGTGTTATGCAGTTTGCAAGAGCTCAGCTCCCCAGCTTCAGCTCTCAGTTCCTAAAATTTGGCATACAATTAGATGTCTCCAAAATTCCCTACCATGCCAAGAATTTGGTCACTAGGACTTAATACCTTCGAGATATTAATGAAAAACTTCATTTTTTCCATTAAAAACCCATTGTTACACTGTAAGACTGCCTAATATCAAAACCACTGATGTGACTTTAATCATATATAATATACATATTTTTCTATACATTCTCTATGCATATGCCAGAAATGATGTCAGTATTGCGTAATTGTTTTAAGTTATGGGCCCAAACATAATGCACTATGTAAAAAATCAAGAAATATATTTACTCCCTTAACAAGGGGATTGCTGAAGCAAGAGTTTTTTTGCCAGGGATGTAACATTATTTAATCAAGATTCAATTGAATACCCCAAATTAGTCCTGAATTTTTCAAATTTTATATATTATTAGTATAAATATAAAATTAGTACCTTAAATTTTGCCCAACTTTGACCATGGCACATTTGTTTCCTGTGAGCACGGTTGATATAATTTTCATATCATGCACACAAGGATTTCAGCTTTTTAGTTTAGAAAGCTGAAAGAAATTGGCCAAAAATTGTAGCTTTTATTAATGTTTTTATGAGACCATGTCAGACCTTAACTCTCTCCAGCCCCTCTTGAGTCACCTGTATGTTGACCTTGTTGAACTTTCAGCAAATTATGCATGCTTGAGGCGAGCCATACACATGGCCAGCCACAGTTGATCCAGGTGTCCAACCCAACTCATCTAGTAGTTTTAACCAACAACATAACAATTAACAATAAATTAATAAATTTTTATTGTTTTTTAATAACAAATTAAAGAAAAATAAAAAAGAATTTGTTAGTTTATAATAACAGGAAATCAACTTGCAGTTACTGATGATAAAAGAATCATGTATCGATGGATAGAATGTCACGTACTCCAAATAACACCATGCAGTCACCTATGGTATTTTTCAGTTCAATTTTAATGATAAAAAAGTAAATCATATTATTCATTACTTATCATTAGGGATCATATGAAGGAAATTAATGATAGACAAAGATGCAGTTGATATTATTAATCTAGATTCCTACTGTGTCTAGTGTGTACATTGATGTGAAATTAGTCCAAAATGAATATATTACATTTTTTTTTTTTAATATAAATAAAAGCCATAAATCCAGGTACTTTTGATCATAATTTAAATGTGTGAATTTTGTATATTCTGGATTCTCAACATTATTGTTTGGTGAAAACTGAATAAATGCCAGTAATGGTGGGAAAACTTTGCAATTGTATTTAAATACGAATATGAATATGTACTCCATTATAAAATGTCTTGCATAAAGAATTGGAATTCAGGTAAAAATGAAAGTATATGAATACCAGTGCAAATACTTTCAAAATGTATTCATGAATGCATTCATGAATATATTCTTTAATATTATTTTAATAATCATTTCAGTTATATTTCATTATAAAAAATCATAAGATTCTCTTATTATTTTTAATAAAAATTATATTTTGGACAATATTTGTAATTTTTTTTTAATAAATAGTTAAACTCTTATATCATATGTTCTGCTTATAAGTTATATGGCCAAGTCAAAATCTGTGTGACAATAGTACTCCATTTGTTAATAAAATAAATGAAATCAATCCTCTTCCCTGTCTCCAAAGATAATATCATAATCATACATAAGCTAAACACCAACAACTCATAATAAAGCTTATATTAATTACCACACCAAACCAGCATATGCCTCATTCCTAAATCATATTTTTTAATCATATATAACAGCTGAGCGCCGTGACCCATAGGTCCCTTGTTCTACATTTTAGAGCTGATTATAGAAAAACACTCAGAAGTTTATATCTCAGGAACCATTGTGTGGATTTTCACAAAACTTACTATGATCATTGGGACTGATGGTCTGTATGTGCTGCACAATTTTGGTGGTGCCACCTGCAATTTCTGATTTTTTAATGAAATTTTATCGGATTTTTTTCAATTTTGGCCTTTTGTGCAGGATATCTCCAAAGGTATTCAACACAGGAACTTCATTTCTTCAGTGCTATTGCATTATATTTACAAAATCTTGGTCAAGTTCAAAGATGGGTGATCTTGACCTACTTTTCAAGGTCACAGAGCTTAGTATAGAAAAAACTTAGGAGCTTATTTCTCAGGAAGCATTTGGTGGATTGTTATGAAACATGGTATATACCTCTCCAATTTAAATTTATAAATGATTATCAACTTTTGCTAATATTCTAGTTTCGCAATACAATGCTTACAGATACTGGCCTAATGTTAGGTCTGTGGGGGCATAATGACCACTTACAGATCGAGTTCGCGTTTCGTCCCAGTTAACCTATTTTTCACCATATGACAGATCCTGAATATAGAAAATTTCATGAAAGACAGAAATTTTCATGAAAAATGCACATATATGGACTTTTTTTCACAATGCCTGCAGATACTGGCCTGATTTTTGGTGTGTTGCTTGATAATGACCCTTTACAGATCGAGTTTGCATTTTGCCCTTGTTGACCTACTTTTGACTATACACTTCCTGAACTTAAAAAATTTTACAAAATTTAACAAATGTTTCTAATTTGCCCCAGGCGGGGGCATTCGTGTCGTTCTGACACATCTAGTTTTATACAAAGGAGACAGTATAAAAAGTTCAAAGCTGCAGGTTTGCAGGAGCCATTCCTCTGACTACCGAGTAAATAATAATGGCTTGCCTGGCACATAATTCATATGAGACAAATAATCCAATATATTGCAAGACAGTTCATAATGACTGCGATATATTACACAATGGAGGATAGTGATACAAGTTGACCTTTGTGATGTCATTATTATGTAGTAAGCATCTCTCTACCATGGGCATGGAAGACCTCCTGTGTAGGAGCATTTTGGGGGCTCATTATAATAATTAGGTTAAAAGGGAAGAGCATTTGGGCTGTGGTGGATAGGTCAATTGATCTGCCAGTTTTTCTCAAGATAGAAAACATGACTTTTTTATTGCTGACCATTAACCCAAGATGATATATTAAAGATAAAGATGTATAATATTTGATATGTATTTTAGCTGATCAAGCCCAAGTGATGGAGATAGACCATGATAACAAAGAAGTCTTCACAGAGGTCATGAGGATAATGCCTGAGGCTCCACATATCTCCGCCCTGCGTCCCTCCGAGGAGGCTGTCGCCGCTCGTCTCACTGCTCCCATCGTCACCACCTACATCGATACAGATAAGATAGAGTTTGAAAGGCAAGTGCTTTCACGTGATAAAATGGAAAAAAACAAGGTGGCAGAATGAATTATTTTTGTTTATTTGATTAAAAATCTGTAAAATCAGGAAGTAGGATACTGTCAATTTTATGCAGAACCAATTGCTCCAGGGACTCTTTCATGCCAAGTGCAGTGCGTTTGTTCAGTAAGCATATGTCATGTATTAATATTTATTTACTAGTCATTAATTATATGCTTGTTCATTTACACAGTGTTATATTTTTAGCTCAGCTGACTATAAGTCATCTGAGCTATAGTCGTGGTCCATTGTCCGTCGTCCGTCCGTCTGTCCGTCCGTCCGTCCGTCCGTCCGTAGATGTGGCACGTTTTGAAACCGTAAGACCTAGGAATCCAAAATTCAGCATAATTTTAGATGTTTCCAAGATCTCCAACCAAACTGAAAACTGGGTCTTTGCGACTTTATTCCTTTGAGAAATTAAGGAAAAACCTCAATTTTTTATTAAAATCCTATTTTCACACTTCAGGACTGCCTAATATCAAAACCACTCATCTGTTTTTCCTCATATTTACCATAAATATTCCTCTATATAGTTCCTATGTACATGCAAGAAATTAAGTCTGTAAAGAAAAAATTCTTTAAGTTATGGGCCCAAACATAATGGACTTTGTAAAAAATCAGGAAAAATAATAACTCACTTAACATGAAAAATTTTGAAACTAGAGTCTATTTTCTCAAGTATATAACTATGTTTAATTAAGATTCAATTGTTTACCGAAAATTAGATCTGAATTTTGTAAATTTTATTAGTTATTAGCTTAAAAAAAAAAATCAGTACCTTAAATTTTGCCCAACTTTGACCATGGCACGTTTTTTTCCTGTAAGCACCATTGATTTAATTTTCACAGCATGTAAACATAAATATTTAGTTTGTCTAAATCTGAAATTTGAAAATAAAAGCTTGAAAATTAAGCTAGTTATTGATTTTTTTTCTGTAGTCACTTGCTTTGATTACAGATACAGGGTCCCACTCCAGGTCACTGGAAGTCAGCTATGCCAGGGTTTCTGATTTGTTACAGTCACTGGGGGAGATCCCCTGCTGTGACAGGTGTACAGTTATTCTCATATCACCACCCCAATCACCCCCCCCCCCCCCCCCCCCCCCCCCCGCAAACTCAACCCACCATGTGTTATGCACTATTTGTTATTGTTTTCACTGTATCTCCTTAATTGTAATGCTGTTTCCACTCCGATATGCAAAAACTTTCCTTGAAAAAATAATTCCAGGTGTAATCAAGAAGATGCAATGTTGTGTAATGTAGCATTTTTTAAGAAATCAATTTTTTTTTAATGATTTTAACAAATATAATTGAACCCATCAGTATGCTTAAATTATTATAAAATATGAAGCACATTATGGATAAATAAAGACACAATTAAAAATTGTGAAATCTAAATCAAGTATTATTTTAGATACCTATTGTTTTGCAGATTTAAAAGATATATTTTTGTGGTAAAAAATAAATAAACATTTGTATGCATGATGTGGTGTTATCTGACAAGATTGAGATTTATGATCATGCAGTTGAGAATTATGAATCAACTTTTATATTCAGATATATATGTTAAATTGGAAATGTATAGAAATATAAACTTAAATTAGAAAATAATTGATGTGATAAAAAAATGAGGATTTAATACAAACATTTGTTCATTATTTTCCTGCCTCAGCAGAATTTGAGATCAGGCTTTGTTTGCCCTGTTTTATGTTGTTTATTAGCTCTATTTCAACTGTATACATTTCATTAAAAAAATACATATATATTTAATAATATATATAATACAAAAAAATAGATCCAATTGAACAAATGTGTAAACTACTGAAATGTCAACAGTTAATCGAAAAAACAACTAATGATCATGGTAATAGTACAGATCATTTGTTCACAAACTGCTCACATGCTTTAGTTTTAACATTAGGAAACACATGGTCAGGTCACAAAATATTTTTTGCAACAATTTCTTGCTCATCAATACAAACCAATCATATAAACCAACCATGGCCTTTATTACCTCTTCCTCTTACACTTTATCTCCATTTGATATTATTTTAGATTTTTACCTTCAAGGTTAACGTCAGCTGAGCACAGTGACCCATAGGTCCCTTGTTTTATTATGCGATAAATTGTTTGTCACCCAAATTACTCATTGGCAATAAATAATATTATATCTATCTTAAAATATCTGTACATTCTTAATGAGTATTATTATTTATTATTAAATATTAAAACATTCTATTTTAATATTTGGCTTTAATGCAGATGTTTACACCTTCTGTAATGTATAGAATCTGAAGGACATCTGGCTAGTAAATTTATTAATTTGATCAGGGGATTTTCATGTAAATTAAAAATTGGTAAATTTATTGTAAGATAGTATTTGAGTCATGACACATGACATATAAACATATCTAACGATATATCTTGATTTACTTTAAGTGAAAGTGTACCTGAAGGCCAAGTGGCATTGTAAAAAATAATGAAAATATTTGCATCCTCATCACGTTACAGTGCCACCCTCTATACAAGATGTAAAGCCACTCTGACTCTGGTTGGAGACTCTTTGTTGTCAGAGGACCAAAACGGCACTAGGTTTAATCCTGACTCTGTCTTTTTAGGTGAGTACTTTGATATGTAATCATTCTGTTTTAATTTTAGAAACAAGAGTGGCATCTGGGGCTGGAGGAGTGACAAATCAGAAACCGTCAATTCTCACGAATGCAAGGTATGTCAGTTTTATCAGTTCAGATATAAAAATTCCTCACTTGTCTTATATTTATTGTTGCTCAAGGTATCTCAGCTTAATCAGTTTAGATATTTCAGTTTCTCATTCATGTTATCATAAGATTTTACTCCAGTTATTTTGGTACATGTTGATTCATTCTTTATTTCGTAAAACTTGAGAAGTATATTAGATAGAATTTCAAAAACTTGTGTCAAGGTTTTACAGTATTGCCTTTGAGGCTCAAACAAAGGATCAAATTGGGGTTTTTCAGCTCCTGAAGCAGATTCTGTTGGCAACATTTGCATGAGTTCTGCTCTCTGGATTTGTACTATTGCTGGGATCGGTGCCAGTTTTTATCCTACATCCTGGCTTTAGGGTGTGGGTGCTGTAGCTGTCTCCAGTCACCGATACGGATAAATGGTGGCGGCTTCTCGCAGTTTCCTTCTTGGCTTGTGTGGCATGTCGACGATGATGATGTCGTCCATCGGCTCCATCAAAATTACGCTAAAGGAGCATGCAGGGCTGAAGTCCGAGACTACAGCAACCTGTAGCAGCTTGATAAAGCAAAGAAATCTTCAGTCAGCAGATTCTGTCAGTCAGGTTAAATATTGATTATCAGAGACAAAGAATATGTTCAGGTAGCAGTTTTTATTCAAATAATAAGAATACCAAATCTCTTTTGAGTTTTTGAATTTATACTGACTGTTTTGATAAATCATGTTGTGTGTGAAGTTTTCTCATTATGTTATTATTAAGGTTTAAATGTGAATACAGCATCCATAATCATTCTGTCAGGAATATCATGTGAATTTTGCAGGTGTTTGGTGCCAGTAATGTAGAACTAATCACAAAAACCCGAGTGGAGCATCTCACAGAGACAGACAAACAGCGATCAAAGAAAAACAACCGTACACCACTGGAATCCTTCCTGGGTATCGCAGAGCAGCATGACAAGGCATATAGAGCAGCGTCCAATGGAGTAAGTGGTTTTAGGGCTTGTATACTGTGGTTCAGGGCTGCCAAATTCTGGAAACGGCACGCGGCAAGAATCCCATCTGTTCCAATATGTGCATACGTAATGCTCTAGTACATCATGTGACTCATGTCAGGCAGTGCCCTTCAACTGGGCTAAGGGTCATATCTGATTACCATATCCTGTGAAATGTTATAATGTGAAATATAAAAACTATCTGCTGACGTCACAGAGTGCAAGCATCTGACAAGCACAGCCATGCTCCTTCATGGACCAGGGGTCATATTAATGCCTCTCCGCCTGTTTCAGACAAGCAAACACCTGCACAGAAAGGCATTTTTCATTTTGTACTAATCTGTTGTAAAGGTGAACACCTAGATGTTTTCCACATGAGTAGCTGATAAGTAATAACAAGCATGACACAAACATGAAATATATCACAGGTGGTGTTCCACAGCCCCCATGTATTTCCTATATTTTCCTATAAAAATCAAAATTGTCTATAATTTTTTATACTTTCTGGTATTTAGGCCGCATCTCTTATATATCCCTTTTTTCACTGCATTTTCTGATATAACAGTCATACTACTGAAAACATTCAGTTCTTTTTGCATGCAAGTGTGCATGTAGGATGGCATGTAAGATGGCAGAATCAGGTTTACACTGAGCGAAGTGTGACTGAAAGTTTGATATGAAGGTCGGATGCATCTTCAGTGGAAGGCCAATTTTTCTTCAGAAAGGCAAACCAGTATTAATGCCTTTCCGTTGGAAGTATTATGACCCCTGTGACCTTTTACCTTTCAGTTGCTAATCATGTGTTATAACCCTCAACAGTGTCATTCATGATTGCGAATGAGAGTTCCAGGAAAAATGGAAATTCCTGGAAGTCATGCCAAAATTTCCGCCATTTTATCCGAGGTTCTCTCAGGGTTCTACAATTTTGCAATTATGGGAATCTACTGGTAATGGTTGACCTTCACTTTCTGAGAACAATGTCTGAACCATTTGGTTAAATCCTGTTCCTCAACTATGGCTTTCTGGAGAATCATAACTTTTGATAAAAAAAAAAATGTTTAATTTGATGAGAGAGCTCATTGAAATTTATTTCAATATTAATGTTTGAGTTACTGTGAACTGCAGCTACACTTAATTTGTCATAGGTGACAGAACAAAAATAAATTTTGACACATCCATGTTTCAACATACACAGCTTTTTCTTTGAAAATGTTTAGTTAATTTTAAAAGGACCTTCAAGACAGGCAGCGTTTACATTGTAAGTGACTTTGAGACAATAACAGACATATACATACTATTTTGCAGGAGCTAACAACAGATATTCACAACCCTAGCCATATCATACCAGAAGAATACTTCAATGACCAGCTTGACCTTGGAGGTCGGGACATCGGACGACCCAAGGAGCAAAGCACAAAAACCCAGAAATTTAAAGCCAAGCTCTGGCTGTGTGACGACTTCCCGTTGTCGCTCCCAGAGCAAGTTATCCCTATCATAGACCTGATGGCAGCCAGCAACGCTCATTTCCGGAAGCTCAAGGACTTTATCACTCTGCAGCTACCATCAGGGTTTCCTATTAAAATAGGTGAGTGTAATATATAGTGTAGACTGGTGTACATAACATTCTTTAAAATGGAGTTTTAGCATGCTGTATATAGTAGCCAATGACAGTGACTTAAGGAAGCTCAAGGACTTTATCACTCTGCAGCTACCGTCAGGGTTTCCTATTAAAATAGGTGAGTGTAATATATAGTGTAGACTGGTGTACATAACATTCTTTAAAATGGAGTTTTAGCATGCTGTATATAGTAGCCAATGACAGTGACTTAAGGAAGCTCAAGGACTTTATCACTCTGCAGCTACCGTCAGGGTTTCCTATTAAAATAGGTGAGTGTAATATATAGTGTAGACTGGTGTACATAACATTCTTTAAAATGAAGTTTTAGCATGTTGTATATAGTAGCCAATGACAGTGACTTAAGGAAGCTCAAGGGCTTTATCACTCTGCAGCTACCGTCAGGGTTTCCTATTAAAATAGGTGAGTGTAATATATAGTGTAGACTGGTGTACATAACATTCTTTAAAATGAAGTTTTAGCATGCTGTATATAGTAGCCAATGACAGTGACTTAAGGAAGCTCAAGGACTTTATCACTCTGCAGCTACCGTCAGGGTTTCCTATTAAAATAGGTGAGTGTAATATATAGTGTAGACTGGTGTACATAACATTCTTTAAAATGAAGTTTTAGCATGCTGTATATAGTAGCCAATGACAGTGACTTAAGGAAGCTCAAGGACTTTATCACTCTGCAGCTAAAGTCAGGGTTTCCTGTCAAAATTGTGAGTGTAATATGTTATACCTAACATAAAGTGTTGTCTGCTGTGCATAACATTCTGTAGAATGGTGTTGTAGCTGTGACAGTTACTTCAGGAAGCTTAAGGATTGTATTTCTCTGCAACTACCATAGCAACCATTGTATATTTTGTTAAACACAATGTCCTTTAGAAATAGGAATAACATTTTTAATTGTATCCGCCAAAACGAAGTTTTGCGGATACTATGTTTTTGACCGGGTTCCGCCGCCGCTGCCGCGTTCGTTTCCGGAGAACTCCTCTGAGACTACTGGACAGATTTTTCCTAAACTTACACAAATTATCGGGTCACATGTGAACTGTACCTAACCAAGTGACCTTGACCTCTGACCTTTCGTCTCTGCCCAGCGTCCGTTTGTGCGTCTGTTTCCACACATTAACCCATATATCTCGGGAACTGTTTGACCGATCCGGAAAAATATTTTACACAAATGTAGCCCTGGGATAGCTTTATAAAATACACAACAAAAGGTGGCGCCACCTGCAACCATGTTTGCACAGTGTCCATCTGTTCATCTGCCTGGGGTTAAAATCACTCATATCTCTACAGTGGTTTGACTAATTCACCTAAAATTCGGCATGCGTATACATCCTAGATAGCTTTCTCGATTTTATGACAGGTGGCGCCACCTACATTCACGTTAACCCTCCACACATAAACCCATATATCTCGGGAACCGTTTGACCGATCCGGAAAAAATTTTTACACAAATGTAGCCCTGGGATAGCTTTATAACATACACAACAGAAGGTGGCGCCACCTGCAACCATGTTTGCACAGTGTCCATTTGTTCATCTGCCTGGGGTTTAAAATCACTCATATCTCTGCAGTGGTTTGACTAATTCACCTAAAAGTTGGCATGCATATACATCCTAGATAGCTTTCTTGATTTTATGACAGGTGGCGCCACCTACATTCACATTAACGCTCCACACTAAACCCATATATCCTGGGAACCGTTTGACCGATCCAGAAAAAAATTTTACACAAATGTAGCCCTGGGATAGCTTTATAACATACACAACAAAAGGTGGCGCCACCTGCAACCATGTTTGCACAGTTTCCATTTGTTAATCTGCCTTTGGTTAAAATCAATCGTATCTCTGCAGTGGTTTGACCAAATTACCTGAAATTCAGCATGCTTATACATCCAGCATAGCTTTCTTGATTTTATGACAGGTGGCGCCACCTACGTTCACGTTCACGCTGTAGACATCCATGCTTATATCTCCGGATTCATTCAACCAATCAGGAAAATTTTTTTACACAAATGTAGCCCTTGGATAGCTTTATGACATGAACAAAAATGGTGGCACCACCTGCAGCCATTTTGGCACAGCGTCCATCTGTTTGTCTGCTGTGGGATATAATTACTCATCTCTGCAGTGGTTTGACTTTTCCACATGAAAATTTGCATGTGTATATATCTTGGATAGTTTCTCATTCAAATAACAGGTGGCGCCACCTACAATCATGTTTATGTGGCAGAGATCCATTCTAATATTTAACACATGTAACTCTATATCCCCTTGCCACTCAGTCCATGCCTCACTTCACCCGTCCTTCTCTGATTTTGGCGGATACACGTAGTCGCTTGTCGACTACCCGAATTCTAGTTTAACATATGCTGTAAATGTATTATGTAACTTATTACATAAATTTAACAAAGAACATTCTTTAGATGCAAGTATAAGATACATATGCAAAAGAGATGAATTTGACATGAATTTAAATAAATCCAGAAAACTGAATTTTTATCATTTAGAATAAAATTTAGGAAAAAAATTCATATAAAACAGCATGCTTAAAAATATGCCCTTTAATTCTTTATTTGTTCTTTATTACAGTTCTGTCTTCACCTAAAAATATTCTAGATGCTTTTTCTCATTGCCTTGAAGCCATTAAAATATTTTCTCTCTTAACTTTATGTATATATATATATATGTATATATATATATATATATATTAGAAATATATTCTGTATAATATTATCAAAGATTTATTATAGACTAATGGAATGATTGTTATTTTAAATGTATCTGTGTTTCAGAAATTCCATTATTCCATGTGTTGAATGCACGCATCACTTTTGGCAATATATATGCATCAGACACGCCCGTAGACTATGTGCAGTACTTGGGAAGTAACGGCCCGCCCTGCTGTGTTGTGGATGAATCATGTTTTGTACCGCCCCCCTGTTACCATGGTGCAGGTAAGACAGGCAGACTATTTAATAGATAGTATACATGTATAAATATTGTGCAAATTCCCCAATAGTTGGACTCACAGCACAATTCACACACACCACACACACCTACAATTCCTGGAAACCTAATAATACATTCTGTGTTATATAATATATATATATATATATATATATATATATACATATATACATATATATATATAGTTAGCTGATAGTTTAGATTCCAAGCCAGTGTTCTTTCTTTGTACAGAAAATATAAAGAAACTCATTACACTTATTTCTTACAATAAATAAAATTTAATGTTTGCTATTGTGTTCCTCGTAAACATCAAGAACAGTACAAAATATAATGCAGTGATATTTCATTTTATTTACAAGATGCAAGATTTATTCCATACCAATACAGGAATTTGCTTTACGGATGATATCATATATAAGACATAGTGCTGAATGCAAAACAAAGACATAATACAAAAAAAGTAATAAGAATGAAAAAAAAAAGGAAATGAAGTATCAATATTGCCTTGTATTGCATTGACAGATTATTATTAAATGTTACACATCACTTTCCATCACCTGATAAAATATATGGACATTTTGATGTAAAAACATATGACAATAGAGTTTGGTTTCTGATTGTGTACCAGTTACCTGGATGTATTGTTACAGCCTGATTATACATGTGGGTGAGCCTGGTATTTTGTGTAATATGAATTGCAATATGCTGAAATTGAAAAAGGTCCAGTTTTCAAAATATCATGTAATATAGTGAATATCCTCTGAAATATTATGTCCATCATATATATATGTATTTACATACATTTATGACCTCTTATTAGATAGATACACTGGCAGCAGGTGTTAATTATGTGTTACTGTACTCTGCCAGATGCAAGAAGCCACCGTGTGCGGGATGAAGACGATGAATTACTACAGTTTGCCATCCAGCAGAGTTTGGTGGAGGCAGGGACAGAGAACGATCAGGTCACGTTCTGGGAGGCACTAAATAAATCAAGACCCTCCAACCCCTCAGTGGATCTCCAGGCCGAGGAAGAGAGATTGTTACAAAGGTGAGAATGCCAGAAGAGCCTCATTGTCATAAGCAGTATTTTAGTCCTACAGTCTAAGGCCCAAAAAAGACACTGCATGCTTCAGACGACCTCCCAAGATGAATAGTTTCTATTTTGAATTTCAGTGAAAATTTACCATTTTTGAGCTCCAGCCACCCAGGCATTTCTTTAGAAAAATAAAAATAAAATATTGTTTAGATTTCATTTTGTTACCATGTACTTTTACCTGATAAGTGAAACAGTTTATTCATCCTATATTTATAGAAAGTTTTAAATTGAAAATTGTTTGTAATGACTGTCATTCAGGAAACATTTTGCCATGAACACATGTTAGTTTTATGGTTCATTATTGCTTCTGCATATTTCCCCATTTTGAATTTTACATGTTATTTTTGCTGCTGCATGTAATCCGGCCATGCACATTTCAAATTTACAGGGCCATTGAGGAGAGTATGAACCCTAACCAGCAGTCTCCTGATGAAATGGGAAACAATGGTCGCTCCAATGCTCCAATACAGGTGCCACCACCTAGGAGGCGTCTTGATGATGAAGAGCAGCTCCGACTTGCACTTGAGATGTCACAGCGTGACCTTGAAGAAGATGAACAAAGACGCAGAGAAGAGGAGGAGGAACTAGAGAGGATACTGCAGCTGTCACTCACAGACAAATAGGGACGAGCTGGTGAATTTTGTTACCATAAAAGAGAAGAGGGGGTGGAGCATCAGAGGATAAATCAGCTGTCAGTCACTGATAAATAGGGGTGAATTTTATTACTATATAAGGGAGACGGGGGCGGAGCATCAGAGGATACTTCAGCTGTCAGTCACTGATAAAAAGGGGTGAATTTTATTACTATATAAGGGAGAAGGGGGCGGAGTCTCAGTAGACACTTCAGCTGTCAGTCACTGATAAATAGGGGTGAATTTTATTACTCTATAAGGGAGAAGGGGGCGGAGCATCAGAGGATACTTCAGCTGTCAGTCACTGATAATTTGGGACAAGCCTGGGAATTTATTTCTATATAAGGAAGAAGGGGGTGGAGAATCAGAAGATTATTCATCTGTCAGTCACTGACAAATAGGGACAAGCCAGTGAAATTTATGATTCTGTAAGGGAGGAAGGGTCAGGGTTTCAGATATGCTTAAGCTGTCAGTCATTGGTGAATATGGACAAGCTAGTGAGCTGTCACTCTAAAAGGGAAATGGAAGACAAGCTTAAGAGTCTGAGGACACATCTGCTGTCAAACACTGATGATCAGGAACAAGCATGTGAAGTTTGTCAATACATAATGAAAGAAGACATGGGAAATCAAAGAAAACTCAAGTTGTCCATCACTGGTGATTAATGACAAGCTGGTGATTTTATTGTCCCCCGCTTTCTCGAAATTATGGACATTGATTTGAATTTGTCTGTCTGTCCGTCTGTCCGCCTTTCAGGTTTTCGTTTCCATGCGATAACTTTCCTAAATATTATCCGATTTCATTCAGATTTTGGTCAGTGATTGCTCTCATGCTTACCTTGGGTAGGATTGGTTTTGAAGTGTCTGCCTCACAAGATGATTATACAATATGATATTTCATTTTTCATATGATGAATCAGACATTTAGTTTCACTAATCACCAACAGGTGTCGCTAGCGGGGGACATAAATTCATTGAATTTGCTTGTTATTCTAGAAATATCTCTGTGTTAAGAGCAGCACATATAAGACTTCAGGTTAAGATATCCAAGAACACCCATGATAATATCCTTCCCTGGGTTCCTCAAACCCTCTTAACAAGGAACAACCTGAAAATATGTATATTTTAATCTTCTTAAAAACTCTGCTATGGTATCACTAATACCCAGTTGTTACAATATGCCATAAAAATGCATCTTACAAATAGGAAATACTTCGATTACAATTTTTTAACAAAAATCACTTGCAAATGTTTAATGAAACCTTAATGGATTAGTTTTTGTAAGCATAAATCAATGTTTTATTTGTTTTGTAAAATACATGTTGTAATCAAAGAATTCTGTTCTGGGAATTATAGGAGTGATTTGAGCGCTATGTAGGATTGATGTATTTTTTTTATAACTTTGACGTATCATGCCACATTTTGGTTAGATTTATTTATTTATTTTATAATGTGATGGATACAATGGTGTGATCTGTTTAAATACAAGCTTTCCTAGAGTTCATCTTTGATACTAATTGGTGTACACAACATTTATCCACAATATAGTGAAGAGCAAATACATGTTTTTGTAACTTCTTGTTGACTCTTAAAGTCTGGCCTGACCATTAATGTCCCAGATGCATTTGATGGCACACTGTTTAGTTTTCACATGAGCCTCAGTGCTACATATTTTATAGGCTCTTTTGGTCATTAATTATTTCAGCAAACATGGCTTCTCTCAAAAGTAATACCTATGTTTATACAGTGGCAGTGAAGATGTTATTGACAAGAAAGGATGGAGGGGAGTTTATAGTGTGACAAGGAAAGCAGTTTATAGGGGAGAAAGTAGGAAAAAAGGAGGCTTTTTCATGTCTTTGGTGTAAATTTTAATTTTGAAGGAAATTCACCCAAATCCAAACTGAAAATCTTGTTTATGCGGCCCTCATATTTAGATATGTTAGCATCGGAACATTGATCATGTGTAAGAATTATCACCACCCGTCATGCCATTGTAAGATGTAAATCACATTGGTAAGTCCAACCCCTTAACCCATTTAGGTAAATTACATTGATACAAGTACTTGCCATCCCTTGATATAGTTGTGTAAATTACATTCTTAGATGCAAACTAATTTATGTGGATTAAGTCGGTAGGTCCAAGACCCTTGTCCTAGTCATGTAAATTACTTTGATAGGTGCCATCCCTTGACCCTATAATGTAAATTACTTCAGCATATACCAACCCTTGACCTAGTTATGTAAATTATTTGGATATGTTATACCTTATAACAAATAAATTTGCACGCACCACTATTATATATTTTTCTTCATTTTTAACCTGCAGGTTTGCTTACCATGTACAAATATTTAATGCAAACAGTTAGATCTAAATCAAAATCCATTGTGGAGCACTCAGTTTGCAGTCTCAGATCAGGTTATTCTTAAGACATCACCCATTTAAGTGTATGAATGTGTGGTGTAAGGTGTAGGTCAATCAAAATTGTGAGGAACACATGACGCAAAATCAGCTTGTTTGATTGGCTGGTAGACCATGAATATTCATAGATTTATGTTTATTCACCATTAATGTTGAGACTACTTATCCAATCATTCTTCATGTACATATGTCATAAATTCCATTAAAACTTTGGATACTCTTGCCAGAGTGAACTAAGAGTGACCCTTACCCCAAATTGTAGTATTTCATTCCTAGATGGTTCAATCAGTTCTGATTAGCCAACTTGATAATATGTGGTTAAAACCTCTGAATAATCGTTTAGGGTAGTGTATGTAGGCATTTCTAATTTTAGAGTCCAGTGAGGAATGTGAACACGTTGATGTGGTAGTTTTAGAAGACAGAGAATTGTAGAATTTTAAAGAATGTAATGCATATTCATTATTAATATGAATATTCAACATTCTTGAAACTTTAACAGCAGTTGTATATACAGCATTTAAGTCACAACATTTGCCCATCTAGAACTTTTTTTGTGAACTGATAATATGATATGGGGATATATATTCACAGTATATATCAGGTAAGGTGTAGTAGTGAAATACTTATATTTAAACTTTGAGATTTAAGAAACACAAGTTTTTTACTGGTCCTGTGGCTGTAGGAGATACAGAGAGTAAAACTTGGATAAAATATATTCTCTTTAACCCTTTATTCACTTCCTGATTATCTGTCAGAGTGGTGTTAATAACAACAGTTTTCTACATTTTGTATGGTAGTTTAACACTCTAGGACTCACTAGTCCAAAAAAAATAAAGGTATGGTTCTTGGACCATGCTCGCTTCAATTTTAACCCCCTGCATCAAAGATTTTTATTTTGATTTTCATCTTTCAAGAAGGTATAATGATACAAATTTGCCAAGATTTCCTGTGTTATTTAGTGTTTTTACCTGTTTAGCAAAAAATTTCTGTTATTATCATGTTTTTCCCTGATCTAATGACTTTTTAATAGAAACATACAAAAAAGGTAAAAAAATTTTGGCCGCCAGCACTGATTTCTTCAAAAAAGTGCTTGAGAACCATACCTTTATTTTTTTGGCTTTAAACTGGTTTTATATGAATATTTCTTTCTTCATTGTTATTAGAAATCTTAGTTATACAAGTAAAATGTTGTTACACAGCAGTCATAAAATAGATTGAACTCTTCTGTGTCTTGGCTTGCTCTTAGCCAACTTAAAATGTGTTGTATCAGCTTCACTCTTTGTGAAGATGCATTCATTTTCATTTAACAAATAATTTGTTTTATTAACAATGGTGGGTTAACTTTAACATAACATAACAAAACATTATAACTTAGAGAATTTTTTATTCTTTATATGCTTGTAATCTGTATCAGATGATATAATCTTGTTTATTGTTTGCCTGTGACCAAGAATTTTTGTTTAAAAAAGATCTTTAATTTTGTTCACGGGAATGCACAAATATGTTCATTTATATTTTAATTGATGGAGTACTTAAATCACAGTTTCAAATGCTTTATTTGCTAATCAATGCCATCTGATAATCAGTGTTCCTATTAACATTAAACTGGTGTACAAAATATGTTTGGGAATTTATACAGTCTTTCTTTCCATTTGGAACATCTTCTAAGGAGTCATTTTGTTTCACCAGTTGCACACCAGATGGCATTGAAAAGCAGTTGAGGTGTTACCATGAATATATAGTATATATAATCCATTCTTTCCTGTAACCATATTATTGGAGAGCAGAGTGATGATGATGATTATAATGATAATGATGACACATGGTATAACAGCTGATTTATTTTTATAATTATCATAAGTTATCCAGGTAAAAGAATGCAGCCATGGATGATACTTTGCAGCATTAAAACTGAATAATGAGATGTCTGTTGATTGCATTGAGTACCCTGTAATTGTGATTCCTGAATGCTATATGTTACCCTGTCTCATGATGTTGTAAATATACTTCATAACCAAGGCACAGAGGATAAGTTACCTAGAATCTTTTTTTTTATGCTGTTGTGTCCATGAGTATATGACATTTTAGCACTTACGTTATACAGAGAGAAAGTAATTGTCTCCCACACTGAGGGACAAATAGAAAGAGAGTTTGGGCATATATTGATCTTTATAACACAAATGTAACTCAAGATAAGATTGATGTTTTTGTTGAAGCCTTCTTACACATTTTAATGTGTGCTTCTCCACTCTTTTGTAAATTAGCAAAGATGCAGTCAGAAAGAACAGATCTTTTTCAACCCTTGATAAATTAATATTGATAAGTTTTAAGTAACAATAGTGTCTAGAGGTCTACCTTTCCAGAATTCTCTAACAAAGTCAGGACTTTCTTTCCTCAGTTCCCACCTATCAACTTTTACTTTTCTCTATGCCTACCTATCAACTCTAACTTTCCTCAGTGCCCATCTATTAACTCTTACTGTCCTCAATGCCCATCTATCAACTCTTACTGTCCTTAATGCCCATCTATCCACTCTTACTTTCTTCAATGCCCACCTATCAACTCTTACTTTCCTCAATGCCCACCTATCAACTCTTACTTTCCTCAGTGCCTACCTATCAACTCTTACTTTCTTCAGTGCCCACCTATCAACACTTTACTGTTCTCAATGCTGATCTATCAGTTGTTACTTTCATCAGTGCCCACCTATCAACTCTTACTTTCCTCAGTGCCCACCTATCAACACTTTACTGTCCTCAATGCCCATCTATCAACTGTTACTTTCATCAGTGCCCACCTATCCATTTTTACTTTGCTTAGTACTAACATGTCAGTTCTACCTGGCCTAAATAACAGTTTCTCCACAAAAATTTACTCATATACTCCAGTATATGATTGCAAAAATAGGGACAAGCATGTCAAGATTTGAGCATTGTAAACATTAGTTGATATGAATGGTTGCCCACACACATATTAAAACCATAGGAGAGGGAAATTTAAAAAGATCAACTGTACATGAATATCTCATGTCAACTCTACTTCAGTTTTGTTATTGTACTTAAATGTCTAGTCATTTCAGTTTTGAATATGATGATGCTATGTCTGTACGTTAAATCTCATCTAGACAAGGATAATCAGTGGTTGACTTCATATTCACTGGGTTACATTTTTGCCATTATCACTTTTGCCAATGTTTAGCAAAGGTTCCATGTTTGCATTTTACCATAGAAAACCCCCCGGTATTGCACTAATTATTCATTATGAACTCAAAATCTGAATACATTGATGAGAAGCTAAGCAAAAATGGAGGGGTTTGAAAATTACTGGCAGATATTATAAAATATCTGATATTATTCACTATTAAGACTCGATTTATAGGCAACATTAAATGTGTTAATATATATATCAATTCTTTTGCATTTAAACTTTGACAGAATGTATAATATAGATTATATGACAATGAGGCTGTAGTATAAAATACTGTTTACCTGTGTAGATGGGGGTCTTATTCACAATCCTTTTATTTTCACAATAATTTGCCTTGCTGTCATGAAAATTGTATATTTGAACCCTTTGGGTAAAAAAAACAACCACAGTATATTATATTTAAATACAGTGTGTATATATACTTTAAATCTCATTGGTTCAGAGATTAATGAGAATTCTCCTAGTTACTGGAAAGATAATGGATCTTCCTACACATCTCAACCAATCATACTGAATCTACACCATTTATCAAGATCATGACAAAAATTTAATGATTCCATCCTAGCATCAAAGTTTCATAGTGGATATT
Source organism: Sipunculus nudus (assembly GCA_026874595.1). Classification (NCBI taxonomy): domain Eukaryota; kingdom Metazoa; phylum Annelida; class Sipuncula; order Golfingiida; family Sipunculidae; genus Sipunculus; species Sipunculus nudus. Next base: position 55,658,132 of record CM049312.1, read on the forward strand.
TATGGTAATAAGTGGGGTTATACAAACCAACAAACAGGCACAGGTGCAAACATGACCTTCTTGGCAGAGATACAAAATCATATTGAGATAATATATATATATATACTGATTTTGGAGTTTTTGTCATCAGTGGTGCTTAAATAAACTCTGTACATGCCTTGTCATTTGTTTCATAATCAGCCATATCTATTTTTCATATGATATTATTGTTTGCTAGCATTTAGAGGTTTTGTTGATATTTTCTGTATCTTGTTCCCATGCTGACAGCCTTGTAGGCCATCTTATCTTTTTGGATTCTTTAAAGTGTGCTAACTGGAATGCATTTACACTTGACTTGTCCATATGTGATGAAGAGAAATTACAAGAAAAGTTGTAAAGATGAAATTCGTTAAATGGCTTATAAGAAAATTTGGTATGTGTTTGCACACACATAAACAAAACACAAACTTTGATTTAATGATACTGTCTGAAGGATTAAAGATGTATGTTGGTGAGATATATGTAATTATGTTTCATCAGATACTGTACATCAGCTTGTTTTAATTTATCTTGTAGGACAGTTTCTACTTATGATTTCATGTGGATTAAGAATGTCAGCAATATACCATTTTCATGAAATTTCTGACTTGTTTTTCTTTCAAGTATTTATGAGGTATAAGATTAATGGTTAAATAAAAGAAGTAAATAAAATGATCATCTCATCTAAAGTCCTAGTATAGGATTTCTCCTATGGATAAAATAAAACAACACAGCAAATAAAGTTTTAAATCACCAAAGGGCCGAAAGGTCTGTCCGAAATTGGAATGTTATTACTAAGCCAAAACATGATCATACTGCCAGTCTATGCTGGTATGTGCTTTACTAAACATGTGGAGGGTTCGGGTTACTCATCTTTGCTGGTGCTTAACTACCTCCATTTCCTTATTTGAAGAGACCCTGCATGGCTACTAACTGACTTACCTAAGAGCCATACTATAGTAGGATTGGGTCTACATGGGATGGTGTCTATAGATAAGTGATCATGTGCCCCCCCCCCCCCCCAACTGACCCATCAGGCAGCCTAATTTATCATCTGGGCATCAATGGGTTAGTCCACTTAAATTGTCAGAAGGATGTATCTAATTCAGGGTGTATTGACTATTGGTAATCCTACACCTGAACTTCTATGAAGAGTCATTTTTAGACTCGGCAGTTTACCATGCACAGCCAGTTTCCAAATGCATTGACAAAAAAAGATGTTTGCGTGCTGTAAACGGCATAATTTTGTGTCCACCCAAAAAAAAGTCATGCCCTGGAAGCTATTGCCCCACCTTTGACAACAAAATATTAAACCCAAGTTTGAAACCTGTTTGCTGTAAGGGAAATATTTGATTTGGTGATTTTTGCGAGGCCCCTCTGGGGTATATGAGAACAAGCACCTGCGCGTAACTGAGACTGGATCAATCAACCTCCAAAAGATGTTTCTGGCAATTTATTAATTCAATATAATTTCGCGGATATTACATAATATGCTTCCTATAATAACATTTTGTTATAGCATTTTGTTGTTTTTTTTTTTGTAAGCCTGATAGCGTAAATTTTGCTAAAATGAAACTATAGATGAAAGAAATATGTCCGATGAAATGAGTGGAGGCTAGGCGGAAGTGACCTCTTGGATAATCATAACAACCCGCATTTGCCAAAATTATCATCTTTAGAGCATCCAAGCGTGGTACAACAGCTGGTATCCTCTGAAAATCCGCCCTTAGTGGCTAAAATATTTCCTTTGCTGCGTTGCTGAACAGTTAACGTCACAGCAATGGCGATGTCTTTAGAGGAGAAGCTCCATATAATCGACCAGGAGCTTGAAGCACTGCACCAGTGCTGTCTGAGGCAAGGTCTAAGCCCAGCCGAGATCGAGAGGAAGGCGGCTCCTGTCATCGGCCCGGTGAAGGCGGCCCAGCGTAAGAAGACCCTGCAGAAATGGAAATCCAGGGCCAAGGTGTTTGTGGTGGCCGCTGTGCTGGTCTGTGGCCTGGTGTACTATGACCCGGCTTACAGACTGCTCAGAGTCTACGCCAGGCTTGCCCAGCTCCAGGTACACACATTATGATACAAATAAGACAGTGTCGGACTGAAAAAAAATGGTAAAATTATAACAATAATTAATAACTGATTTCTCTGTCTCTTTTTTTTTTTTTTTTGCAAATTCAGCCCTCTCCTGAGTGGTTCTCAAGCCAGAGTTTTACACTGAGTAACATTTTCACCTGCAGTGTTCAGTCTGTTCAGAGTTTTCCCACATGTCATGGTTGGGTGCCACGCCTCTTTTCACCTGTCGGACAAATCTTTTTTTTTTTCTGTCAGTTTCCAAAACAATACAACATTAGCCTAAAGCTATAAATCACAGATCATGACCGGAGACCCAGTTGTGGCTCTATTGTAAACACAGAGCCACAGGCAGCTGCCACCATTTATCTAGCGGACGGAAACGCATCTTTTGACGATGCACCCAGTTTAAGTACATCTTATCTTACGTGTGGTGAACCGGGGTGATTGTTTCAGCCAGCAGTGTGCAGTGCACATGTTACATCATCAGTGCTGTGAGTGTCCTGGACCACTGGCTACACAAGACCATTTGCTACACTGGTTGTTACCAGGGTTACACTCTTGATTGATTCATCCGGCCTGGTGCATGTGTCAAATTTCAGCTGGGTAGGTCAGAGGGTTAGCAGTGATGATGTAACATGTGCACTACACACCGCTGGCTGAAACAATCACCTGTGGCTCTGTGTTTACAATAGAGCCACAACTGGGTCTTGACAGTCGAGGGGAAAAACGCTCGGCTCTTTCCGCTGTCCCTCAGCTCTCTCCACTGTTGACCCTATTTTTACCCAAGGCACGGCTAAGAGAGTGGGTTGTTTTTGCCTGACCAAGGCTGGTGGTTTACTCCAGTGGCTCTGGTATATATGAATAATAAATGAATAATAAATATGTTTTTATATTTGGCATGTCTATACTGGTTAAAAGTGTACAATATATTAGTATATCATTAATATGGTTTTGTTCTGGAAGTGATGCCTGAATTCTTGATTCTGGCCAGGGTTGGGGCCAGGTACTTGTACCTGTACCTAGGTACACAATTCAGAGTACCTGTACCTGTACCTGGCTTTCATGAGTAGGAAGTACCTTGTACCTGTACCTGTACCTGGAACTAAAGTACCTGTACCTGGTATAAGGTACTTCAGGTACAAATGTGATACTGGAAATGGACACCAGGCTTGGGTCAATTGCTTGAACAAAGCTGTCACCCCTGTCAGGTCAGTTACCTATCTCAGGCAGGGGTAATTACAAAGCATTCATTCCTGCTGCCTTTGTAGCTAGTGGGGCTAGCAAGCTGGTCAACCTCCAGCCTGTAAACAGGAAGTTCTTTGTGACATTATCAGCACAAGTATCAGGCAACTGACAAAGGATAGGAACAGGGCTGCCCTCATGCCCATGCAATGTAGACACAGAACAGGGATGGGGCCAGGTAACGGTACTTGTACCTAGGTGCACAATTCACAGTTATGAGGATTACAGGTAATGATACTGGAAATGGATATCAGGTTGAGTCAAGTAAGTGTACTGAGCTGTCACCCTTATCCAGGCAGGGGTAATTACTAAGCTTTTATCCAAGCAGCCTTTATAGTTGACTGGGCTATGGCTAGTATGCATGCTGGCCTGGCTACCTCCAGCATCTACACAGGGAGTTCATTGTGGCATTATCAGATATAAAGGGTAGAGAGAAAAGGATATGGACAGTGTTGCTCACATGCCCCATGTAGATACCTGTTGTCTAGTATACAAAGAACATTGGTGAAGGATAAGCGAAGAAGTGAAGATGGTACATATCGTGTAACTGAACTCTCAACATATGCCAAAAAAAGCAGAACATTCCATTTCACAGAAAAAAGTTCCTGCTCAAGCATCAAATGCAGGTGCTCTTAATTCTCAAAACATTCCTCAGTGTGACTGACTGCAATGAACATGTTTATTGTTACTTCTAATTATGTATGTATTATTGTTCATGTCATCAAGCCTCTTTATTTTGAAGAGTGTGTGGTGCTTCAAGAGATTTTGACTTTAAAACATTACTCTAAAACTCAAAACTTGATTTGAAAGAGTGACATCATATTTTAGTATATGAATGAAAGTTTTATATTTCTGTATTACTAACTTTGTAAACTTTATCAGCCTCATTCACTTATCACATTTACTAAAGGCAATCCTTTACATTTGCCATGCTCGTTTTTTTCGTGATGACTTAAAAAGATATAATTTAAAACTTTTTAATGATGTTTTCAGCCATTCTATTACAAATTATGATCGCATTTCTACAAGAAATTTTTACAATTATCATTAGTTTAAATATCTTTAAAATGTACCTGTACCTGTACCTAGGTACTTTCTAAAGTACCTGTACCTGTTCCTAGGTACTCTACAATAATGCTGTACCTGTACCTGACCATTTTGCAAGTACCTGTACCTGTACCTAGGTACTTTTGCATGTACCTGGCCCCAACCCTGAATTTCTGGCATGAGATGCCAAATTCATGTGATTACATTGTTGATTGTATTCAGAGAAAAGAGTGTTTTAGACCTGTCAGTTGTCAACCATGTTGGTTATATGGGCCAATCCTGTATGATAGTTGCTTATTAATCAATGTTTTTCAGACCTTGCCATTTTGGGACTGGTCAGAACTGTACAACCAGGAATGTATGGTACATAACCCATTCTACGTCGGAGAGCCAATCACGGAGGAAGACTGTGAGGTGAGAATGGGGCTGATCATAGATTGGTCACAGGCCCTTTAAATCATATAATTTCAGTTTAGACCACTGTAAGAGTAATAAAGAGTAAAGGTAAAAAACAAAGGTCACAGGGCCATGATCAGCAGCCAGCAGTATAAACTATTTATTCCTGATCTAACCACAGAATTACATGGAACTACGCTAATTATTCTTGATAAACAAACTATGCGTATCAAAGGAACATGCATTATCGCACTTGGGCTAGTCCTATTTTCATACGAGAGCTAAGTTTGTCTTAATTCTGTTGTTAGGTTGGGGAATAAATAGTTCATACTGCTGTTCGCGGAGGACCCTCTGACAATCTTTTCTTAACTTTACTCTTCATTACCATTTGAGTGGTATTATCTGTAAATTATATTTGCTGTAATTATATGATTTCAAGGCCCTGTGGCTTGAGCAGTAACTTGAATACATAGGATGATTTGCACTTTCACACTCATGATGTTCATCTGATATGATTAAACCTTAAATCTGTTTCACTGTTGAGATGTAAACTTTTCATATAATAAAAAGAGGTAAAATACTTATTGCTGGAGTTTATTTTGAAGAATATAGTAATAAAGGCATGGATATAGTAATAAAGGCATGGATGCATTTCAATAATCACTTGCTATGGTAGTCATTATTTTCATCGAATGAATTGGTAAATTTCCCTCAGAATAAAGGGACAGTAAAACATGGCCTAACGACCACCTCAGGTTAGCAACCACCTCAAAATAACAACCACTTTTAACAGTCCCAATTCTGTATGCTCTTTATATCAGACAGCTGAGACAACCACCTCAAAATAACCACTTTTAACAGTCCCAATTCTGTATGCTCTTTATACCAGACTGCTTAGACAACCATCACGAAAATGTGACCACTTTATCAGGGACCTGTTTGTGGTCATAATTTTTAGGTTTGACTGTATTTGTTTCATCTCCATCAGGTTTATGTTACATTAATTATTTACATTTTGTCAGATATGTGATGGACTTACCACTATTGGGAGGGTATCAAACATCAGCCAGTACATGATGGCAGAGGAATACCTCAAGAGAGATCAACCAGTGATTGTGACCGACGCCATCACAGACTGGCCTGCAACAGAGAAATTCACTTTCTCATTCCTACATGATGTAAGATACAAATGTTTGATCATTGGATCAGTAATAAAAAATGAATTGTTTTATTGATCAATAAGCCAGCATGAAAGGAAGAAATATCAGATGATACCAACTTCTGCTGTTGAAAAAAATAGACACAGTGTGGACTTGTGGATGAGCCGTTATTAAACCAAATTTACACTGCAAATAAAATATTAAAACTGCTTGTGAATGGAGCATATAATTGAATGATAAATTTAATAATTAGAAACGTATTTCAGATATTTAAAGAACAATAAGTGAAGTCACATATATTCAAACCAGTTGCTGATGTATTTTTTAAAGGCTATAACTTTGCGTGATATTTTTTTATTTTTATATGGTATGAATGATATACCTCATAAATTAACAAGATTTTATAAGCAGTTGTTAGAGTCATGGAATATATTTGGAGAAAAGTGTGTTAAAGAGGTAGTCTTTAATCAGTCATTTTGGATGAATAAAAACATACGATGTGCAGAAAATTCAATATTCTATAGAGATTTTTATGAGAAAAAAAAAATATAATATCTTTACAAGTTATTTTATATTCTTAAGCTTCAAGGAAGCTAAGTTAAAATATGTTTTGAAAAATTGAAACTTTCTAAGATATCATTCATTGTGGCTGCAGTACCAAGTAACTGGAAACAATTTGTTTCAGCAATTGCCAATTGGTAACGTAAAGGATATCAAAGAATGACATGTACTTGATACTGTTAAAGGCCAATAAGATTTGTATAAATGCAGGGCAAGAGATTTTTACAAAACCACAATATCCATTAAATATGAACCCCCGTCAGCAGTATCTAAATGGGAAAATGTATATTGTGATTTGGATTGGGAATATGTTTTCACGTTAGCTTTTAAATTACTAAAATATACCAGGATACAAAATCTTCAGTATAAAATATTTACCCTACACAAATATTTCCTTGTAATCTTAAGTTATTCCAGTAGCATATTTTTCATTCACCAAGATGCAGCCAATGCTACGAGATGGATACAATAGAACACTAATTTGCTGAATGTGATACTTTTAAAATATTCTGGAGCTCATTTCAGTCTTTGTTGCGAAATATATCTACTTGTTACTTTCAGTAAAAAAAGAGAGATATTATATTTGGTGTATTTAATGTTGAAAGTACTATTATCAAAGCTTTGAATTACTGTCTTCTAATGGCAAAGAAAAATATTTTATGCTGTGAAATATTCAGGAAAAATTTTTATTCTTTTTTAAATTACCTACAGGACCTTAAATACAAGTTAGAAACTGATATTTACATAGAAAACTGTAAATTAAAGAATAATATGAAATGTATAGATAGATAAATATATGTCTGTTGAAACTGAATGTTGTTGTGATGTAATTACTTTCAAAATAAAACTTTAAAAAAAATTTTGGTTCATTTTGAGAGTAATCCAGGTGTGTATCTTTCCTTCTCAGTTATATATTTTAATTTTTCATTAATTTAGTAATACAGTTCTCTTGTTTACACTGTATATTCCTCTGAATATGATATTTTATCCTTTGTAGTTGTATCAGACTGAGCCCAAGCTGAAGGAAGCTCTGCCATGTATGTTTGCAAGCAACTTAGGCTCCCGCCATCTGACTCCAACTCCTATATTGAGGAAAGCTGCGGCAGGCGAACTTAAAAACTGGTACACCCATTGGTGAGTCATTATAATTATCAAGTTAATTATAGTATTGAGGCAATCATCAAATTAAAAAAAAATCATTCTTCTGAACGATTCTTGGCCCTGTACCATAACTGGTTTAATCAGACCAACAAGAGCTGGTGTTGCACATTAAAAATTTGGAGCTGGATGCACAATTTAATACCATGCTCTTATTGGTCTATTTCCTATTCTTTGCTCTGTGCCTACCATGGTTGTATTCCATAGAGAATCTTGCTAAACAAAAGGAGATCATTGACATCTGCACTGTATAACAACTGCCTGAGGAGCCTACACTAATTGTTCATCTATAGTCTGTTTCATCCCCTCATGTCCACCTGTTTTTTTGTTATGAAAATTCTTATCAGTTACATTTCACTGGAAACAATTATAGTTTAGAGTATCGGATTAAAGAACCTAATTTTCAACAAGGTAAACAAATACCTACCTTACACCTTATTTAAGAAACAGAATTATTGGAAATATGAGAAAACAGTCTACATTTTACAACATATCAGACTCACTTATGGTGGTCAAGGTCATTTGTCACATGCAAAAACAGCCTCAGTTGACAGCTGATGATTGGATGATGTCATGTAAACTCTCTGAAAAATGTAAGCAGCTAACACAAAGATGGCTACTCATGTAGGGACACATCATATCTTCCAGATCATTGTGAATAGATAGTTGTGAAACATAAACTGAGGATTTATTGTAAAATTCTTATTTTTCATATTAGGTTGTCACTTCAATCTGTAGTTTTCTAGGAAAATATAAAAAAATCTTAACTTTTAAGAAAATTATCTACAAAATCAGGTGGACAGCAGGTGGTGAAATAGACTATAGCATTATATATTGAGGTGATTGTTTTCAGACATTCTCTTTTGAAAACTAGTATAGTCTTAAGATTTTTAACAATTTTCCTTTCTATCAGGGAGAACTGTGACAAGTCTGCAGCCAAGTACATGAGACAGTTCTACAAACGACCGTACTTCCTGCCTCCGATGGTTCAGTCATCAGAAGGAAACTGGATCCTGCTGTCTCATAACTACAGTGGCAAACTCTTCAAGCCAGTAAGTAACATGCAGCATGTTAAATCAGGGAGGTTACCCAAGGCAGATCTCTAATACACTCTGATAAATAATGTTCAGCACATATATATGCAAATTTGAAGTTCAGGCCTCGTAATATACTTTACTAAATCCTGTCACTTACATTGCATACGTTTGTATCATGTTTAAAAGTGGAAATGCAGATATGATTGGAATGTTGCTCATGTTTAGAATAGGAACCACTTTAAAACTAGAGATTGTTTAGAGAATATTTGGTTTTTGCATTTTGACAAAGCAGGTCACTTAGTCCTTTAAAATTTTCATGTAAACATACAAGAGGTGTCTTCATGTGAACCGAGCTACAGCCATCCAGATCAAGGGAATCTTGTACTGCTTGGCTTAGTATTCTCTGCATGTCAACCTTTAGTAAAAGGACATGTTACCTTAGATAATCTTATGAGTTTTAGCATGATGTTCATATTCAGGTTATATCTTAAAATTAATGCTGATAATTTTTGTAATAACTGCTTATGCAGGGAAAAGAAAAACAAAAAAAAAGGAATTTAATTGAAGTAGTAATGATAATTGAAATGAATCTGCATTTGTAGATTCATTAGTTATTTATATTTTTTTGCCAACAGATCGACACAGCAAGCCCCATGACATGGTTGGCACTACTGAAAGGTCAACTTAAGGTCAAAGTGTCACCAAAAGATCCCTGTCACTCAGCATGTGAAACATTGTATGCCACACTGCATGCAGGAGAAATCTGTAAGTTGTATGGAGCATTATTATTATTGCTTTAGTATCTATAGAAAATAAAGAAAAAAAGGCATTTGAGTCAGAGATCAATATAATAAGGTCATACAAAAAAATATTGTTCTACAGATTTGATTCTATTTTACATGGATCATTTTTATTTTGCAAATGAAAACCAGTTTTTTGGTGCTATGGTACAAATTCCCTAAAGAAATTCTTAAAGGTATGGAAAATGGAATAACTTTTGTTTTTATGAAGTTCACCATTTCAAGAACAGGACCAAATTTTCTATTCAAGCTGGCAAAATTCCACAAATTTTGGTTGGTAAAAAAAATTGGTGAGCTCTGCACTGGAATGTTGAATTTTTAGCTCAGCTGACTGAAAGTCATCTGAGCTATAGCGATCACTCTTTGTCCGTCGTCCGTCTGTCTGTCTGTCCGTCTGTCTGTCTGTCCGTCTGTCTGTCCGTTAACCAGGCACAAATCGTAACCGCTAGAACTGGAATCTTCTTACTTGAAATCCTGGGAGGTCCATGAAAAATCTCCTTGGAAACCAGAAATTAGGTCTCTGTTACCCATATCCTTCGAGCTATGGGGCCCCAAAGTACCCCCCAGAAAAGTCCAAAATTTCATACAAAAACTTCAATATCTCATTAACTACTTGACTGATGGTCATGATTTTTGGCATACATATTGATCATGAGAAGTTCCATCAGTTCCTGAAGACTGGTGGTGCCACCTGTATTTTTCGATTTTTTACGAATTTTTTTCTCTATTTTTGAGACCTTTAAAAATGTGAACATCTGTTAACAAGGCACAAATCGTAATGACTGGACTTAGAATCTTCATTCTCGACACACTGAGAGACCTATGAAAAGTCTCCATGGAAACCAGAAATTAGGTCTCTGTTACCCATATCCTTCGAGCTATGGGGCCCCAAACTACCCACCAGAAAAGTAAAAAATTTCAAACAAAAACTTCAATATCTCATTAAATACTTGACTGATGGTCATGATTTTTGTCATAACTATTGATCATGAGATGTGTCATCACTTCCTGCAGACTGGTGGCGCCACCTGTATTGTTTGATTTTTTACGATTTTTTCCTCTATTTTTGAGACCTTTAAGGATGCTGTCATCTGTTAACGTGGCACAAATCATAACGACTGGACCTAGAATCTTCATTCTCAACACACTGAGAGACCTATGAAAAGTCTGCATGGAAACCAAAATTAGGTCTCTGTTACCCATATTCTTCGAGCTATGGAGCCCTAAAGTACCCCCAAGAAAAGTAAAAAAATTCATACAAAAACTTCAATATCTCATTAACTACTTGAATGATGGTCATGATTTGTGGCATAGCTATTGATCATGAGATGTGTCATCTGTTCCTGCAGACTGGTGGTGCCACCTGTATCGTTCGATTTTTTTACGATTTTTTCCTCTATTTTTGAGACCTTTAAGGATGCTGTCATCTGTTAGCATGGCACAAATAGTAACGACTGGACCTAGAATCTTCATTCTCAACACACTAGAAGACCTATGAAAAGTCTCCATGGAAACCAGAAATTAGGTCTCTGTTACCCATATCCTTCGAGCTATGGGGCCCCAAAGTACCCCCCCAGAGTAGTCAAAAATTTCATACAAAAACTTCAATATCTCAATAACTACATCACTGATGGTCATGATTTTTGGCATACATATTGATTATGAGATGTTCCATCAGTTCCTGCAGACTGGTGGTGCCACCTATGTTATCTATCAAGAGGGTACAAATTGCAACAACTGGACCTAGAAACTTCATTCTTGTCATGCAAGAAGGCCCATGAAGAGTGCCTGTGGAAACTTGAAATTAGGTCTCTGTTACCCATATCCTTCAAGCTATAGGACTCTGAAGTATCCCTCAGAATAATGGACAATTTGATACAAAAGCTGAAGTATCTGAACAACTAATACGGAGATCATCATGATTCTTTGCATGGATATTGACCATTAAGTGTTTTTAGCTCAGCTGACTGTAAGTCATCTGAAGTATCCCTCAGAATAATGGACAATTTGATACAAAAGCTCAAGTATCTAAACAACTATTGCAGTGATCACCATGATTTTTTGCATGGATATTGATCATGGAATGTGTCATCAGTTTCTGCAGTATGGTGGCGCCACCTGTATTTTTTTTATTTTTACGAATTTTTTTCTCCATTTTTGAGACCTCATAAGATGCGGTCATCTGTTAACATGGCACAAATCGTAACAACTGGACCTAGAATCTTCTCTCTTGACATGCTGAGAGGCCCATGAAAAGTTTCCTTAAAAACTTAAAATTAGGTCTCTGTTACCCATAACCTCTGAGCTATGGGGCTCCGAAGTACCCCCCAGAATAATGGAAAATTTGATACAAAAGCTCAAGTATCTGAACAATTATAATATTGATCACCATGATTCTTTGCATTGATCATGAAATGTTTCATCAGTTTCTGCATTCTGGTGGCGCCACCTGTATTTTTTCAATTTTTAGCTCAGCTGACTGAAAGTCATCTGAGCTATAGGGATCACCTTTTGTCCGTCGTCCATCCGGCCATCCAGGCGTCTGTCTGTTAACAGGGCACAAATCGTAACTGCTAGACCGGGAATCTTCTTACTTGAAATCCTGGGAGGTCTATGGAAATTCTCCTTGTAAACCTGAAATTAGGTCACTGTGACCTATATTCTTCGAGCTATGGGGTTCTGAAGTACCCCCCAGAATAATGCAAAATTTAATACAAAAGCTCAAGTATCTGAACAACTAATGCATTAATCACCATGATTCTTTGCATGGATATTGATCATGGAGTGTTTCATCAATTTCTGGAGATTGGTGGCGCCACCTATATTTTTTACGATTTTTTTTCTCTACTTTTGTGATCTTTAAACATTTGGTCATCTGTAAACAGGGCACAAATCATAATGACTGGACCTAGAATCTTCTGTCCTCACCTCCAGGGAAGCCCATAAAAGGTCTACATGGAAACCCGAAATAAGGTCCCTGTTACCCATATTCTGTGAGCTATGGGGCTCTGAATCCCCCCCAGAATAAAGATTTGGTCATATATTAACATGGCACAAATCATAATGACTGGACCTAGAATCTTCTGTCCTCACCTCCAGGGAAGCCCATAAAAGGTCTACATGGAAACCCGAAATAAGGTCCCTGTTACCCATATCCTTCATGCTCTGGGGCTCCGAAGTACTCCCCAGAATAAAGATTTGGTCATCTGTTAACAGAGCACAAATTATAATGACTTGACCTAGAATCTCCTTTCTTGATATGCTGGGAGGCCCCTGAAAAGTCTCCATGTGCACCTGAAATTACATCTCTGTTACCCATATCCTTCATCCTATGCGGCTTTGAAATACCCCCCAGAATAAACATTTGGATTTGTTAACAGGGCACAAATCATAATAACTGGACCTAGAATTTTATTTTTTGACATGCTGGGAGACCCCTGAAAAGTCATCTTGTAAACCTTGAAAATAGGTGTCTGTTACCCATATCCTTCATGCTACAGAGCTCCATAGTACTCCAAGGAATATTGGATGATTTTATACAAAAGGTCAAATTTGGAAAAAGTATTTCATTCAAATTTGACATTCAGATGATAAAATTACTTTTGTCAATGTCTTCCTGGTCAGCTGAGCGTCATGACCCCTGGGTCACTTGTTGTTAACATTTGTGCCTTTCATTATAAATACTCGCTAGGAGTCTCTCCATGTCACCACCACCAAACAGCATCTGTGCCTTATGTATGTTGGAGTTGCTTTAGGCATGAGCTATTACCGTAAGGATGCCTCCCTTCATGACGTGATTTTAAATAATTCCATTCCAAGTGCAAAGGAACAGGCCTCTGAATTGCATTTGTGTTCATGCTCCAAAAGCATCCACCTACATGTGTATGGAATCATTCATGTGATATTACCATAGAATCAAGTTTAATCACATACATTAACGTTTGCACACTCATAGAAACATAGCTTGATACAGTGATAACAGAATGTGAACATAAGACCACAACAGACAGTTTTATATTATTTTTGTTGATCTATTTCATCTTATTAAACTTAATTTGATTTCAACCTTTATGCATTTCAAATTTTTAAGTTGCATAATTTAACCTGTAGATAATGTTGTTCTCTTTTTACTTTCATTTCAGTGGTGACTACAGACCTGATCTGGTACCTGGATTATCTACCAAACAGCACGGGGGAAACCATAGCCATCGCTGTTGGAGGACAGTTTGACTAAATCACAGAGAGATTCACTGATCTTCTTGTTTTTCTCATGTTGTCTCAATAGTGTTTTGATCAGTTTGTGATGAAGATTTAGTTATAAGGTTCAGTCTAACTAAATACATATTATCTCTATGTTCCTTAATATCTCATTATTCTACTTATATATCTAATTATCTATGTCTGGCTAAAGGTTATTTATGTGACTAGTCATATATGAAAGCAGAGGAACACAAGCTGGAATTGAACCTGTTTTGTATTTTGTATAAACCAGTTGAGTCCATTGAAACTGCCACTTGATGTACAAATTAGAAGCTGAAATCTGAGATCAGTTTATGTATCTGCACATAAAACAGGCAGTATTTGTAAAAATAATGTCTAGGTTGACATGAAGAAATTATGATGAGAATTGGTAGTGAGCACTCAAAATAGAAGTTCCACAGACCAAGATGAGGTGAAGGACTTAAGTCCCAACTTTTCAGGTAGATTTTCTCAGAAACCTTTTAAATGGAGGTATGGCTTGGTGATGATTATAAAATATTCAGTTTTGAAGGTTTTATTTTGACATAAAGGATGCTGTTAGCTGACTGATTAAAAATGCTTTATCCTGTATATTCTGCCTCATCAGCCAGGAAGGACATTTTTAATACATTTTTTAATAAAAGATTTTGTAAATTGTTTTGCACCACCTCTGATTAAATTTGCAGTGACAAGACAGCACTGTGATCACACACAGCTAAACCAAATACAGGCCAGAAATTCTTGATATATAAAAGCCAACTTTTTGTCTTCACATGGTCTGCTTAAAAGAGTAGCATAAATTACCAGAATTAATACTCCCTGAATGCTAAGCATGTCTCTGTCTGAATGGTTACATCCAAGTACAGTATGTAATCAACAATGCATGGATCACAGCTAAAAAAAATTTTTCACAAAGAGTAAAGAGGGAATTATGGTTTATATCATGTTGTGACCACTTAATTGCTAAGCTGTATTTAAAGTCATCTACATTTAATAGCAAAATTTGAGAAAATTTAATCTTATATCTTCTATTTATTCGGGAAAATTTAGTAATGTTTTACTCATAAGATTAATGATGTCAAATATGTGACATTGTGAGCCAGGGTTGATATATCTTTACTGTGTTGTGAAGTCTTTGTTTGTTCTCAAGAATTACTCAAATATTGAAGAGAATCTCTGCTGTGCGTAGTGTTCAGTCTGCTGGAGTTAAAGCAATAAATGTTAAAGCAATAAAATATAATGACTGAAGTTGTTTCTCAACTACCAGTAACACCATTTACATATGTTCCTCGTGCCATATCCATTTTAGTATTTATATACACCACAAGGGGCAGGGAAAAGTAAAAAAATAACCATAGCCTGTTGATTTGATTTCCACCGGCATCTGTCGTAAATAACAATAAAAAATCAGACAAGCCCACTACACACAGAATTTGGTCAGAATGCCAGAAAAACAACATAATATTGGTTGATGGTGAATTTGTTAGTCTTTAATCAGGGCTGGATAGGTCAGGTGCAAAAGCTAATAGACTGCCGCGCGCTGCAACAGACGAGAAAGTAAATTTCACATGCACATAGAATACGTTTTTGTAGTTTAATATAAAAAGTTAAAGTTGCAGGATCGAAGTCCCCTTCCCAATATCTGGCTCAGAACACTACGATTTACCCCTGGTTTTCGCTCCATGGAGACGCCACATAGCTCGCTTACGGTTTTTAGTCTCCAGGGCCCGCCACATGAAAATGGCATGTAATCCGGTACCCATTTGTAGTGCTGGGTAGACATGAGCACTTGTAGTAGAGACCTAGATTGCTTTAGGGTTTTTGGCGAAGAAGTGAGAGGCTTACAGCAGCCTGTTTGAAGAGTTGTGTAAGACGGGTGATCTGTCCAGGGACGAACTACAAAGTGTAACTTTTGGTGACATCTGGTAGTAAAATTGGTATTAGAAGTAACACGTATTTCTAACAGAAAATAAATATACAATGAAATTAAGACGTTCATCTGAGACCACCCATAATGGATGGCCTATCGCTGGTGCCCCACCCCTAACTCTCAGTCGCACCTGAAGAACATCGGAGAGTACATGGTATTGTATATTTCGTTTTCGGTAACTTGAAACTGGTGGAAAGTGGTTTTGAAAATGAAACCTGAAATCAAACCCGGTATATGTTTAGTTGTTCCGTAGATTTTCAAATTAGGTTGTCCACACCCTCCCTGTTTAGTCTTCGAAAAGTGCTTGAAACTTCTGTGAGAAAATATATGACCCCTGTATAGGATAATGGCTACATTAGCACCCCTACATAAGGGAAGCGGTATTTTTTATTTGCAATATGCATGATAAGAATTTACACTGTTTCTTACAGTTTCATACCCCCTACTCTGTGGGGTAATTGTTGATCTCAGATTAAAGGTGACTATTCAAGTGTAAACAATCTGATGAGCGTTTTGTAATGGTCTAAAAATAAATATGTAATGCTTGTAGCTTTAACTGGAACTAGAGTTGTTCCAGCTGCTCCATCATACAGGCGTTTTTGCCCTCCAGTATAGATTATAGGTGTTGCTTAACTTTTGTCCAGCTCCCATGCATTACCAGCTGTTCTCCAGTACGACCTTTGTCTTAAAGAGCAGGGCTTCTCTGGTGGTGCTTGAAGATGCTCCAGTTGATTTCCAACAATGTTACAGCATTTCGTCATCCGGTTGTGTCTGCTTATTAGGGCGGCACAGCTTTTGTTTGTAGGCAGTGTTTGACCAGTGAACCTGGAGGAATTTGGATACTTTTCAGACATGAATTAACAAAGATCTGAATAAGATAACGATGGCCCTCGATCCATGTCTCTGCTCCATAGAGCAAGTTACACAGTAGAATTGACACTGGCGTCCAACAGTCTGGTCTTTGTCTAAGATGTCAGCATCAGAGCGTAAAATCGCAGTCTTTTTCAATGGTGCCTCTGGGATACGTAACCAGTTGTACCAGGGGCGGATCCAGGATTTAGGAAAAGGGGGGTCCAACCCAGGAGGACAAATGAAAACCATAAAAACAAGGTCCTCGGGTCAGAAAAGGGGGGTCTAGGTGGCAAAATTTTGTCTGAAGCCTTTAAAAAAGTTGTTTCTGATGAAAAGGGGGGGGGGGGGGGTCCGGACCCCCCCCCCCCCCCGGATCCGCTTCTGTGTACCTCAGAAGTTCCCTCGCCCTCCGGTGTGATTTGGGTCGTGTTTGCTACATTGGACTCATAATTTGTTCTTCCTTGTGTATATATTGATTCCGAATTGAGCAGAACAGGTCCTGCCCCTGCATCCATTCATGTTTTTAGAGAGATGATGACCATGTCCACATTGTCCAGACTAGATGAGAAACTTATCTGAGTATCATTTTTACTCTGTACTCCAGATGTGATCATGGTCCAGTCGATCCCCAGTATAGGAATAAAAAGAAAGCGCACAGAATACAAACTTGCATGATGTCCATCTTCATATGAATTGCATCAGTTTCCGCCATTAACCACTCTGCAGCTTATTCCTTCATACGAATTCGTGGCAATATTTGTCCCATCAATCTACACCATCTGGCAATCGGTCCCAGGTTTGTTGGGCAGGTCACGTTTTCCACATGCCAGATACAAGACTCCCAAAACAACTTTTGTATGAAGAACTGGTGTCTGGTAAAAGATCCATTGGAGGTCAGCGGGAGCACTACAAGGACAGTCTCAAAGTATCGCAGAAAAAAAACTCTTCCACAACACAGATACGTGGGAAAGTCTAGCGCAGGATCGAACAGCGTGGTGTGCAGCTCCATACAATTAAAGGTGCAGGAGACGCTGATATAGCATGATTGGTGGAGTCCAGCATTAAACGTGGGGTCCGCAAGGCGACGAAGCATCCACCTCAACAGCAAACACCAATTACATGTGTCCGACATGTGGGAGGTTTTTTTCGTGCCCTGATTGGCCTGACAAGTCATCTCTTCACACATAAAGCTAGATCAACTACAAAACCTTGATCCTCATGGGCATCTTCGTAAAGCGATGGACGGACATCATCATCACCTCTGCTTTCTAGTTTTGAGAGATGATGGTATAATCCTTTGGTCCTGAACTTTCCGGCCAAATTATGCTTTCAGCGTTTTTATTTCTTGAAACCTTGCATGGGGACAACAGCTAGGTTCCACATGCGTATATGCAGGGATCGTAACACTCTGGAATGTTCACCTTTCAGACGAATTAATTCAGGTTTGCCTTTCCGCAGAAAAATCTGCCTTTCCGCTAAAGATGCATCCTACCATCATATCAAACTTTCAGTCACACTTTGCTCATTGTAAACCCGATTCTACCATCTTACATAACATTCTATACATGCAGATACACGTGCTACACACTTGCATTGTTACGAAGACAAATTGTTGAGGGGAAAATACTGGGCCGATCTGGGATTCGAACCAATAACGGCGGTACACAAATCCGGCGAACCAACCGCTTCGCTAGCAAAGCAAGCATTACTAGCGAGACAGTTAGGTCCACTTTTATGTCACCCCGTAACAGTATGAAAAAAAGAACTAAATGTTTTCAAATGTAACACTGTTATATCAGTAACATGATTATGCAGTGAAAAAAAAACAGGAAATATAGATGAGGGCCTAAATAATAGAAAGTATCAGAAATTTAAGACCATTTTTATAGGAAGATATAGATAATAAATATATAAGGGTCGGTGAAACACCATCTGTAAAATATGTCATGTTTGTTACCACTTACCACTTAGGTTTATCTTTCAAACGGATTTGTACGAAATGAAAAAAATGCCTTTCCGTGCACGTGTTTTTTCTTTTTTTGGGACACGCGGAAAGTCGTAAGGTCTATTACGGCTCCCGCGTATATAAATTAGGCTACGTTATTCATAAGTCGAGCTTTATGGTTTTTTAGCTCAGCTGACTATAAGTCATCTGAGCTATAGTCGTGGTCCATTGTCCGTCGTCCGTCCGTCTGTCCGTCCGTCCGTCCGTCCGTCCGTAGATGTGGCACGTTTTGAAACCGTAAGACCTAGGAATCCAAAATTCGGCATAATGTTAGATGTCCCCAAGATATCCTACCAAGCTGAAAACTGGGTCTTTTCGACTTCGTTCCTTTGAGAAATTAAGGAAAAACCTCAATTTTTTATTAAAAACCTATTTTCACACTTCAGGACTGCCTAATATCAAAACCACTCATCTGTTTTCCCTCATATTTACCATAAATATTCCTCTATATAGTTCCTATGTACATGCAAGAAACTATGTCTGTATTGTATAATTTAAAAAAGTTATGGACCCAAACATAATGCATTTTGTAAAAAATCAGGAAAGATATTTGATCACTTAACACAAAACATGTTAAAGCTATGGACCTTTTTTCCAGTAATATAAGTTTAATTAATCAAAATTAAATTGTATACCCAAAATTAGATGAAAATCTTTTAAATTTTTTAAAATATTAATAAAAATAAAAAATTGGTACCTTAAATTTTGCCCAACTTTGACCATGGCACGTTTTTTTCCTGTAAGTACTGTGGATTTAATTTTCACAGCATGTTTTTGTTACCTTTTCAACTGTAACCACCAAAAATTTGAAACCAGTTGATCAAAAACTGTAGATTTTATTCAAGTTTTCAAGCACCATGTAACATATTGTTTACATCAAGCTAGTGTTATGCAGTTTGCAAGAGCTCAGCTCCCCAGCTTCAGCTCTTAGTTCCTTAAATTCGGCATACAGCTAGATGTCTCCAAAATCCCCTACCATGCCAAGAGTTTGGTCACTAGGACTTAATACCTTCAAGATATTAATGAAAAACTTCATTTTTCCATTAAAAACCCATTGTTACACTTCAAGACTGCCTAATATCAAAACCACTGATCTGACTTTAATCATAAATAATATACATATTTTTCATTCTCTATGCACATGCCAGAATGATGTCAGTATTGCGTAATTGTTTTAAGTTGTGGGCCCAAACATAATGCACTTTGTAAAAAATCAAGAAATATATTTATTCCCTTAACAAGAGGATTGCTGAAGCTAGAGATTTTTTGTCAGGGATGTAACATTATTTAATCAAGATTCAATTGAATACCCAAAATTAGTTATGAATTTTTCAAATTTTATAAGTTATTAGTATAAATGTAAAATTAGTAACTTAAATTTTGCCCAAATTTGACCATGGCACGTTTGTTTCCTGTGAGCACTGTTGATATAATTTTCATATCATGCACACATAAGGATTTCAGCTTTTAAGTTTAGAAAGCTGAAAGAAATTGGCCAAAAATTGTAGCTTTTATTAATGTTTTTATGAGGCCCTGTCAGACTTTGGCTCTCTCCAGCCCCTCTTGAGTCACCTGTATGTTGACCTTGTTGAACTTTCAGCAAATTATGCATGCTTAAGGCGAGGCATACACAGGAATCCAGGCAGCTTATGGCAAGCCACAGTTGATCCAGGTGTCCAACCTAACTCATCTAGTAGTTTTAACCAACTACATAACAATAAACAATAAATTAATCAATTTTTATTGGTTTTTAATAAAAAATTAAAGAAAAATAGAAAAGGAATATGTTAGTTTATAATAACAGGAAATTAACTTGCAGTTACTGATGATATAAGAATCTTGTATCGATGGATAGAATGTCACGTATTCCAAACAACACCATGCAGTCACCTATGGTATTTTTCAGTTCAATTTTAATGATAAAGAAGTAAATCATATCATTCATTACTAATCATTAGGGATCATATGATGGAAATTAATGATAGACAAAGATGCAGTTGATAATATTAATCTAGATTCCTACTGTGTCTAGTGTGTACATTGATGTGAAATTAGTCCAAAATGAATTTATTACAGTTATTTTTTAATATAAATAAAAGCCATAAAACCAGGTACTTATGATCATTATTTAAATGTGTGAATTTTGTATATTCTGGATTCTCAACATCATTGTTTGGTGAAAACTGAATAAATACCAGACATGGTGCGAATACTTTGTAATTGTATTTAAATACGAATATGATTATGTACTCCATTATAAAATTTCTTGCATAAAGAATGGGAATTCAGGTAAAAATGAAAGTATATGAATACCAGTGCAAATACTTTCAAAATGTATTCATGAATGCATTCATGAATATATTCTTTAATATTATTTTAATAATCATTTCAGTTATATTTCATTTTAAAAAATCATATGATTCTCTTATTATTTTTAATAAAAATAATATTTGGGACAATATTTGTAATTATTTTTTAATTAATAGTTAAACCCATAGGTCCCTTGTTTTAGTACTGCTGTGTTACCGACTCATACACTATCACCGCATAAAAACAATGCGGGCGGGAAACTGATTTTAACCACAGGCTCTTGAATAGCTATTAGTGTAGATTTCAGTAAATTTTTATGGGTCATTCCCATATATCCATTACTTATCTGACATTAAATATCATTTAAAAATATTTTTTTAAATAATTAGATTATTAAATTTCTTAAATTGTTAATTATTGGAAATAAATCAATTTCTGAATTTTTACTTATTCAATTTTGCATGCTCAGTTTTAATCTTTCCTGATATATTCGGGGAAAAGGAGGGGTGGGGGGTAATATATTCGGGGAAAAGGAGGGGGGGGGGAAAGGAGGGGGGGGGGGTAATATATTCGGGGAAAAGGAGGGGGGAGTAATAGTTTGGGTCACAGAACTAAAGTCCAGCAGGATGGCGCCAGCAGTCCAAATAACTGTGAAATGTGGTGCTAATAACTGCAGCTGTCCGTGACATATTTAATTGGTATCGGTAACAGACAACACATCATGTATGCAAACACGTGAAATTGTCAATTTTTTATCAACGTTTAATTAGGCCTATATTTCTTATTTTGATTTTAATTCGATTCACTTCTTATTCATTTAATTCAAAATTGCTCTAAGGAACTGTTAACTATGATATTCAAGCTATTTTAAACTGTTAGGGCCTATTTAAAGAGGTAAATCAAGTCAACAAAGATGGCGACGTCAAAAGCTTATCTTGGTTATTTGTCACGTGATCAATATATCTGCAAAAGTTCTCGATGAAGACTACACCTGTTCAGATATTCGGTGAAAGTCTTTGAACTATGAAGGCCTATAGGGGACGCTTCGCCATTACATCATTTTGTTCTCCTCGGGTTAACTAAACAGCCAAGAGGCCTACTTTGAAACCGTAGGCTACTTAATAGCTAATAGAAATAAGTATTAGGATGAAATCACACGTAAAATCTCCTAATGCCCATGTTACCCCTATAACAACTGTAATTATATAACATGGCTTCTATACGTGGCTCAGGGGTAAAGCACAGGACTCAAAGCCGGGAGGTTGTGAGTTCAAATCTCAGCGGAGGCGGTGAGATTTTCACGGTCGGCCCCCATGCACCCAGGGTGAGAGCTCTGCAGGCTTAATGGAATAGGCTGTGCCCCACAGCAGTGCGTCTTCGGGGGTGCATCGATCCTCAGGGTTATGATCCAGTAATGGGGATGATAACACACACAGGACCCGAAGATGCGGTTGACACCAGGCCTGGGTGACTCCAGGACACAAAAAATAATATATGATAGGGATCGAGCGAGTGCTACGTACCGCCCTGTCACGTAGTACCAAACCGAAATGCCCTCCCCCCCCCCCTTTTTTTTGACCTATCCAAAAATTCTGGGTAAAAAACTCATAGTACACCAAGTGTATAGTACAGTTACAAAGAATGTCTTGCCTTTATTGCATTTAAGCGACCCCAGATTGCACGATTACAACCTAAATTTTCAAAAAATTTCAACACCTCTGTGTCTGCTACGCGGCCTCGCAAAGTGAGCCCCCCACCCCCCCCCCCCTTCCTCTTCTGAATTCCTGTATCCGCCCCTGCATAGGCCTACTTAGATTAAGAATTAGATAAGAGAGCATGAAAAAATGGATGCGGTTACCTCCACCAACAAAATCTTTTAAAAAAACTGTAATTATTTATATATTTCAACTTCTGTCATATGGGCCCTTCATACTCATGTACCTTCAAGATACAATAACCAAAGTGAATTTATAAAATGTAAGCTGTAACTATACAGTTGTCGTATTCATGCATGAAAATATCATTACACGGGCTCAAAGGAACGTATAGGCCTACGTTTCATCGCTGGAGGCGGCTACTCAAGTTGCAGATTAACGTTTTAATTTAAATTTGTCCGTTAGGCTCGTTTATGGCGGGTTTTTTTTTTTTTTATATAGGCCTATCACGCTTCGCGCGCTTACATAAAATAGGCCTACCAACGTGCACCTCTGCATGGCAACATATGCTTAAATTTAATATAAACATACTGCTTGCGTGGTGTCAAGTCGCAACATGTTTTATCACACATAAACATGCCCATGAAAGGTAAACAGGCTAATTTGAATGGTCCAACTGCGTAGAAACCATGACAACTAATGTTAACACGTAATGGAATTTGCTGCTGAAGCTTAATTGAAACTGCGCTGGGCACCGGTTTAGTTTCAAAGGTTCAGGACCCTTGCCAATACAGTTACCCTTAAGAGGAATGTAAATTTATACGAGCAGTAGTGAATGTATGAGCGGCGAGGCACAAAAATAAGCAGGTATAAAGAGCACTTCTGGCGAATAAAAAAACTTGGACACACATGCAGTGATCAAAACGTTAAGAGGAACAAATATCCCCACCAGACTACATAGTTGTATCTATGTCACGGTACAAAATTCTTTTATATTAAATATTAAGTAAATCAATGATTGATAATCTGAATAATGCACGCTCTTATATATTATAAGTCGAAAATGGGAAATAATTTCGGCATTTTTGTGGTTTCATTGTTGAAGTCATAAGAATTTGTTCGGTTATTAAAATCACGGAAATTGCCCCGTTAGTTTTCCAACCGTGAAAAAATAAATTCTTTGTAGGTTTCTGTATGGTGGGATCGCGTATATGACATTATCATTAAATGCCGAAAAGGGCGGGGAACTAAATCGCGAATATTTTACCTCGCTAAAATGAAGTAAACCACCTGTATAAGGATATACCAATGGATGGCCCGGGGGTCTTGGGATGGAAGACCTTGGAAGGCCCAGACTAGATAGTATCCCATAATAAGATGCAAGAAGCAAAACCTCTACTTCATTATAGTACTGAGAACATCGAGTAAATTTTAACCTAAATAAAAAATTATTTACAAATTTAATTAAAGGTTATACTTACAATGTTTAAAGAAATTTATAATTAATGAAAACGTCTACTGAAACAATGCTTTGCTAAGGAGATCATGCAGGTGCGACCGATTTCTAGTCCAGAAAGCCCGCTTTAAATTGGTTGCTTTGCGTGAGACAGCAAATTAAAATATAGGCCATGGCAAAAACAAGGCCGAATTCATTCGGCACAAGTCCCTGCATGTAGACTTTATATTTATCCTTATCTGTCTTTCTGTCTCTCTGTCTGTATGTTTGGCTGCATGTATGTACATGTATGTATAAACGTACGTATACGTATATGTGTATGATCTTGAATTAGGATTCAAGCTTACACACGTTTATTTTTTGTTTGCATGTATTTGCCCCTGATTTTTCTACACTAATGTATTGGCTAAGATAAAATCATTATTAAATTATTTATTCATTTATTCTTTTGTCAGGCCCCTCTAGATTAGGCCTATACGTATAAATCGGGCACTGGAATCATGCATCTTTTTTAATTAGTATTTGCACTAATAAAATGTGATAAGAAACTTTCAAAGCTGCATAGTTGTCTCACCAGTGGTATGGAATATTATTAAAATCAAGCGCTTAATTAGCGGGGTATATAATGATTGATCAGACCCGACCAGCTGTCCCGTCTCTCCGTAAACAATTTTATGTGCAGCGATATCTCAGTGGTGTTACTTGTATCTGCTTCTAATTATAATTGCAGGTACATGTTATTGGTCTTCAGAGCTGATTATAGGTTTTGGTCACACTTTCAGATTCAATTCCAATTAAAATAGCAATTAAGTGCATCTTATGGGTATCCCGGCCTGATTAGGTTTGGGTCACATTTAACTAATTTTTTTTATAAATTGAATTTTTCAATTTTATATTTTTTCTGTGACATATGCAATTTCTGGAAAATAATTTTTTGAATCGACCTCTAAATAGTAGAGGCATGTTTGTTTAAAGAGTCCCCTCACCTGTTTTGGTTTGAGTATGTCATTCTTGGTTAACCATGTGATTTTTTATGAAATCTACTTTCTTTAAATTTTGTTAAATTTCTCATGCTATTATACCCATTTAAAGCAAAATTACAATTTCTCACATTCCCATTTTGGTCCTCTGGACATTTTCTTGTCTCATTGATAATTAACAGGAGCTGGCATAAAAATGTCAATTTTTGTCTGTAAAATAAAATGTCCGATACCAATTGTAATTATAGAAAACACACCTGAGTCTCTCCATTAGCTTCTCAGTTGTTTGTTAATCGCTTGTAAAGCACTAGATCCCCATAAAATCTCCAATATATCCATTTTCTAGTATGGATGGCATATGCAATGACGTAGTCAGAAGGTGACTAACTTCAAATTTGATGACGTACTCGTGCATGTTATCATCCGGGTTCCCGACGCTCAGCGACATTTGTAATTTTCGCAGCACTTGTAATTATGTGTGATTCTTTTACGTTGGAACTTGTTGAATTCCTTGTTACCTTTTGAATGTAGAGCTTCGCCAACATATTCCTAAGAACTGTAGTTTCCCGCTTGTAGATATTCAGTTCCCATTTCGTTTTCGAGCTGTGACAATTCAAGCCGACATTCTCGCTTGTCAGGTAAGTTTTCTTGTTCGAAGCCACAACCATAACAAAGGCCCGCTCCTGTCAAATAGTCCCCGAGGAAAATTGGCCTCCCAAGTTCCATCATACCCTCATTAAAGACCTGTCAGCTGCTCTAAGCAGGACACAAATGACTGAACACTATTGTTTTCTCCATTATGTGTCTTAAGGTCTTGAATTATTTTAATATCGGATTTTTAATTTTGCGTTGGCGTCATGGTTTTACATGTGAACATCTGACGTGACTCCCCGGCAGTAGTGACCGTCAGCTGGCCGTATACGTGTCTTGATGTAATCTAAAATGCTCTTTTATTCCAGCAATGAATTAAACACAGTCCTTAATAATTTGAAGAAACATTTATTTTGAATTATGAAAATAAGTCAGATAGTCTTGGGAGTTAATTCTTAGTGACTGTTTAATATGAGTTTGTAAATGCTGATATCCTGACTTTTAATCTTACGTTTCGGTATTGACCGTATTTGATACAATACCTGATACAATATGGGAAATTCTTTTGTTTTGTCTTATTAAAATTTCGAAAAATAATCATTAACTTGTTTTTCAAACAACTGGAACATTTATTTGATTTTGATTTAATGTATTGTCATAGTTTAACATTTGTAACTAAATAACACCTGGTATATAAATGCTAAGTAAAATGCTAATATTTGTGAAAAAATGTAATTTGGAGGAGTAGGATCAGGCCAGGAAAGTAAGGAAACATTTCCTTTGATAATGTGTCACAAACATGTTTAGAATTTAAAACCATGTTCATGGTTATACTGCCATCATTCAGATCCCTGCATTCAGTAATTGACTGACACAGCAGTTTTTTGCTGACCTGTCAAATATGTGGCTATTCAGTCTAATATAGTACTACTATATAGTAGCAATAGTAATTGTTCTGGTAGTGGTACAATTGAATACATTTTCAATTTAATGAAATTCAAATGAGTGGCTAGAATATACCTGAATGTTCTTTGATATATTGTTTGCACATGTCAGAACACACTTTGTCCAGCTTGAACATAAAATGTCAAAGTGAGTATGGTACCGCTAAATTTAAGTGAAAGTCCAGTAATAGTATTATGAAATCGGGTTTTAGATTTCATTAAAAAATAGGTGAGAATTGATTCCCTGAAGAATAAAGTATTCCAGTGAATATTCTAGGCTTTTTATAGGGTCTTAATTTCTGCCCCTCAGAAGGTGGTGTGTTTTTACTTGAAATTCACACTTCACCTAATCTACAGTACTAAAACAAAATCCCCTTTAAAGAAAAAATGCCACCAGACTTGAAAAGACCATAATTCCTGTATTCTTAAGAGTTTTAATTATTAAGTGCTACCACTACCAGTTACTAATAGTTATATGTCTGTTAAGACAGCTTTGCTATTGGATCAGCCTGCTTTATTTTCTGCCTTGCGTTGAAAGTCAAACAGTGTATCAAGAAAAAATGTGTGATAGAAAAATGGATGGTGGTGGGATGGGTGTTTAGCTCCAGCAAAGAAACAGTGCCTTTGTTTGTAGCCACTGAAGGCTGAATCATCCAATCACTTTTCTTTCAATTAAGATTAATGGTTATTGTAACAATAACTAACATGTTGCACTAAATGCACAGGAAACTGTTTTTCATGTTTGTATCATTTTAGAGACATTCCATTGTTCTTTGTACTAGTTTGAGACTTACTTCTTTAAGATTTGATTGGAGAACCATATAATGCAACTTTTATCAGTAAACCTCCAAGGTAAATTTCTTTATATTTTTTGCTCAGCTGACTATAAGTCATCTGAGCTATAGTCGTGGTCCATTGTCCGTCCGTCGAACCGTACGGATGTCCGTCCGTAAGACTGGCACGTTTCGACACCATTGGACCTACAAATCTGAAATTCGCCATTAAATTTAGCATACAGTTAGATGTCTCCAAAATCCCCTACCATGCCAAAAATTTGATCACTAGGACTTAATTCCTTCGAAATATTAATGAAAAACTTCATTTTTCCATTAAAAACCCATTGTTACACTGTAAGACTGCCTAATATCAAAACCACTGATCTGACTTTGATCATATATAATATACATATTTTTCTATACATTCGCTATGCACATGCCAGAAATGATGTCAGTATTGCATAATTGTTTTAAGTTATGGGTCCAAACATAATGCACTTTGTAAAAAATCAAGAAATATATTTACTCCCTTAACAAGAGGATTGCTGAAGCTAGAGATTTTTTGTCAGGGATGTAACATTTTTAATCAAGATTCAATTGAATACCAAAAATTAGTTCTGAATTTTTCAAATTTTATAAGTTATTAGTATAAATATAATATTAGTTACTTAAATTTTGCCCAACTTTGACCATGGCACGTTTGTTTCCTGAGAGCACTGTTGATATAACTTTCATATCATGCGCACATAAGGATTTCATCTTTGTAGTTTAGAAAGCTGAAAGAAATGGTCCAAATATTGTAGCTTTTATTAATGTTTTTATGAGACCATGTCAGACCCAGGCTTAATCCAGCCCCTCTTCAGTCACCTGTATGTTGACATTGTTGACCTTTCATCAGTTTACGCATGCTTGAGCGAAGCATACACTGGGGCAGCCAGGCAGCTAATGCCCAGCCACAGTTGATCCAACTCATCTAGTAGTTGTTTTGAAAAACAACATAACAATAAACAATAAATTATTAATTTTGTATTGTTTTTTATCGAAAATTAAAGAAAAATTAATAGAAAAGGAATTTGTGAGTTAATGAGTAACAGAAAATTAACTTGCAGTTACTGATGATGTAAGAATCTTGTATGGATGGATAGAATGTCAATGTCAATGTTTTTCCAGATAACATCATGCAGTCACCTATGGTATTTTTAGCTCAGCTGACTTTCAGTCATGCTGAGCTATAGCAATCACTATTTGTCCGTCGTCCGTCTGTCCATCTGTCTGTTAACCTGGCACAAATCGTAACCGCTGGACTTAGAAACTTGTAACTTTACATTCTGAGAGGTCAATGAAAAATCTCCTTGGAAACCAGAAATTAGGTCTCTGTTACCCATATCCTTCCAGCTATGGGGCCCCCAAGTACCCCCAAGAAAAGTAAAACATTTCATACAAAAACTTCAATATCTCATTAACTACATGACTGATGGTCATGATTTTTGGCATACATATTGATCATGAGATGTTCCATCACTTCCTGAGGACTGGTGGCGCCACCTGTATTTTTCGATTTTTTACAAATTTTTTTCACTATTTTTGATACCTTTAAAAATGTGAACATCTGTTAACAAGGCACAAATCGTAACGACTGGACCTAGAATCTTCATCCTCGACACACTGAGAGACCTATGAAAAGTCTCCATGGAAACCAGAAATTAGGTCTCTGTTACCCATATCCTTGCAGCTATGGGGCCCCAAAGTACCCCCCAGAAAAGTAAAAAATTTCATGCAAAAACTTCAATATCTCATTAAATACTTGACTGATGGTCATGATATTTGGCATACATATTGATCATGAGATGTTCCATCACTTCCTTCAGACTGGTGGCGCCACCTATATCGTTCAATTTTTTACGAATTTTTTTCTCTATTTTTGAGACCTTTCAAAATGTGAACATCTGTTAACAAGGCACAAATCGTAAAGACTGGACCTAGAATCTTAATTCTTGACACACTGAGAGGTCCATGAAAAATATCCTTGGAAACCAGAAATTAGGTCTCTGGTAACCATATCCTTCGAGCTATGGGGCCCCAAAGTACCCCCCAGAGTAGTCAAAAATTTCATACAATAACTTCAATATCTCAATAACTACATCACTGATGGTCATGATTTTTGGCATACATATTGATTATGAGATGTTCCATCAGTTCCTGCAGACTGGTGGCGCCACCTGTATTGTTAGATTTTTCAAGATTTCTTCCTCTATTTTTGAGACCTTTAAGGATGCTGTCATCTGTTAGCGTGGCACAAATCGTAACGACTGGACCTAGAATCTTCATCCTCGACACACTGAGAGACCTATGAAAAGTCTCCATGGAAACCAGAAATTAGGTCTCTGTTACCCATATCCTTGCAGCTATGGGGCCCCAAAGTACCCCCCAGAAAAGTAAAAAATTTCATGCAAAAACTTCAATATCTCATTAAATACTTGACTGATGGTCATGATATTTGGCATACATATTGATCATGAGATGTTCCATCACTTCCTTCAGACTGGTGGCGCCACCTATATCGTTCAATTTTTTACGAATTTTTTTCTCTATTTTTGAGACCTTTCAAAATGTGAACATCTGTTAACAAGGCACAAATCGTAAAGACTGGACCTAGAATCTTAATTCTTGACACACTGAGAGGTCCATGAAAAATATCCTTGGAAACCAGAAATTAGGTCTCTGTTACCCATATTCTTTGAGCTATGGGGCCCCAAAGTACCCCCAAGAAAAGAAAAAATTTCATACAAAAACTTCAATATCTCATTAACTACTTGACTGATGGTCATGATTTGTGGCATAACTATTGATCATGAGATTTGTCATCACTGCCTGCAGACTGGTGGCGCCACCTGAATTGTTGGATTTTTTATGAATTTTTTTCTCTATTTTTGAGACCTTTCAAAATGTGAACATCTGTTAACAAGGCACAAATCGTAAAGACTGGACCTACAATCTTAATTCTTGCCACACTGAGAGGTCCGTGAAAAATCTCCTTGGAAACCAGAAATAAGGTCTCTGTTACCCATATCCTTCGTGCAATGGGGCCCCAAAGTACCCCCCCAGAGTAGTCAAAAATTTCATACAAAAACTTCAATATCTCAATAACTACATCACTGATGGTCATAATATTCGGCATACATATTGATCATGATATGTATCATCAGTTCCTGCAGACTGGTGGCGCCACCTTTATTGTTTGATTTTTTTACGATTTCTTCCTCTATTTTTGAGACCTTTAAGGATGCTGTCATCTGTTAACGTCGCATAAATCTTAAAGACTGCACCTAGAATCTTCATTCTTGACACACTGAGAGACCTATGAAAAGTCTCCATGGAAACCAGAAATTAGGTCTCTGTTACCCATATCCATCGAGATATGGGGCCCCAAAGTACCCCCCAGAGTAGTCAAAAATTTCATACAAAACTTCAATATCTCAATAACTACATCACTGATGGTCATGATTTTTGGTATACATTTTGATCAAGAGGTGTTTCATCAGTTCTTGCAGACTGGTGGCACAACCTGTATTTGTTCGGGGTTTTTTTTTACGATTTTTTCCTCTATTTTTGAGACCTTTAAGGATGCTGTCATCTGTTAGCGTGGCACAAATCGTAACAACTGGACCTAGAATCTTCATTCTCGAAACACTGAGAAACCTATGAAAAGTCTCCATGGAAACCAGAAATTAGGTCTTTGTTACCCAACCCTAGAGCTATGGGGCCCCAAAGTACCCCCCAGAGTAGTAAAAAATTTCATACAAAATCTTCAATATCTCAATAACTACAACACTGATGGTCATGATTTTCGGCATACATATGGATCATGAGCTGTTCCATCAGTTTCTGCAGACTGGTTGCGCCACCTCTATTTTTTTCAAATTTTTACGAATTTTTTTCTCTTTTTTTTGAGACCTTTAAAGATGTGGTTATCTGTCAACAGGGTACAAATTGCAACAACTGGACCTAGAAACTTCATTCTTGTCATGCAAGGAGGCGCATGAAGAGTGCCTGTGGAAACTTGAAATTAGGTCTCTGTTACCCATATCCTTCAAGCTATAGGACTCTGAAGTATCCCTCAGAATAATGGACAATTTGATACAAAAGCTGAAGTATCTGAACAACTAATGCAGAGATCACCATGATTCTTTGCATGGATATTGACCATTAAGTGTTTTTATTAGTTTCTGCAGACTGGTGGAGCCACCTGTATTTTTGTATCCTCCAAAACGAAGTTTTGCAGATACTATGTTTTTGACCGGGTTCCTCAGCCGCCGCCACGTTTGTTTCCAGAGAGCTCCTCTGAGAAAAATGGACCGATTTTTCCAAAACTTACACTAATTATCTAGTCACATGTGAACTAGTGCCTAACCAATTTGTGTTGACCTCTGACCTTTCCCCTCTATCCAGCGTCCATTTGTGCGTCTGATCCACACATAAACCCTCATATCTCGGGAACCGTTTGACCAATCAGGAAATAAAATTTATACAAATGTAGCCCTTGGATTGCTTTATAACATACACAAAAATGGTGGCGCCACCTGTAACCATGTTTGCACAGTGTCCATCTGTTCATCTGCCTTGGGTTAAAATCACTCATATCTGTAGTGAATTGACTAATTCACCTGAAATTCGGCATGCATATACATCCAGGATAGCTTTCTTGATTTTATGACAGATGGCGCCACCTACATTCACGTTCACGCTGATCACATCCAAGCTCATACCTCAGGAACAGTTTGACCGATTGGGCCAAAATTTTGCATGTGTATAGATATCACATAGCTCTTTATCATAAACAAAACTGGTGGCGCCACCTGCAACCCTATTTTTGCAAAGCGTCTGTCTGTTTTCTGCTGTGGGATAATGTCACTCATATCTCGGCAGTGGATTGACATATCTGCCTAAAATTTTGCAGTTTTATACATCCTGGGTAGCTTTCTTGATTTAATGACAGGTGGCGCCACCTACATTCTAGTTTATGCTGCAGACATCCGAGCTCATATCTCGGGAACGTTTGAACGATTGGGCCAAAATTTTCCATGTGTATAGATCTCACATAGGTCTTTATCATACACAAAACTGGAGGGGCCACCTGCAACCATTTTTGCACAGCGTCTGTCTGTTTGTCTGCCGTCGGCTAAAATCACTCATATACATGTAGTGGTTTGACTTTTCTGCCTAAAATTTTGCATATGTATACAACTTGGACAGCTTTCTGGATTTGTGGTAGGTGGCACAACCTACATACACATTTAGGCTGCAGACATCCATGCTATTATGCAACATACCTTACTCTATTTCCCCTTGCCACTCAATCCATGCCTCACTTCAACCCTTCCACTCTGATTTTGGCGGATACACGTAGTCACTTGTCGGCTACCCGTATTCTAGTTTTTAAAATTTTACACATTTTTTCTCTATTTTTGAGATATATAAATACAGACTAAATCTTGGCCTGTTGGTTAATCTGTTTGATGCTTCAGTTGAATGGGTATATACTACCATTCTGATGATAAAATTTCCTTTAGCGAATCTCTTCCCAGTCAGCTGAGCGTCATGACCCATGGGTCACTTGTTCAGTGAAATTTTAAGGATAAAAAAATAAATCATATTATTCATTACTAATCATTAGGGATCATTTGAAGGAAATTAATGATAGACAAAGATGCAGTTGATAATATTAATCTAGATTCCTACTGTGTCTAGTGTGTAGATTGATGTGAAAGTAGTCCAAAGTGAATATATTACATTTATTTTTTTAATATAAATAAAAGCCATAAAACCAGGTACTTATGATCATTATTTAAATTTGTGAATTTTGTACATTCTGGATTCTCAACATCTTTGTTTGGCTAAAACTGAATAAATACTAGACATGGTGCGAATGCTTTGCAAATGTATTTGAATACGAATATGAATATGTACTGCATTAAAAAAATTTATTGCATAAGAATGGGAAAGTATTTGAATACCAGTGCAGAAACTTTCAAAATGTATTCATGAATGCATTCATGAATATATTCTATAATATTATTTCAATAATCATTTCAGTTATATTTTATTTAAAAAAATCATATGGTTTTCTTATTATTTTTTTAAAATAAAAATTATATTGGCACAATATTTATAAAATTTTAATAAATAGTTCAATTCTTTTATTATATGTGCTCCTTATAAGTTAAATGGCCAAGTCAAAATCTTTGTGACAATAGCACTCCATTTGTTAATAAAATAAATGAAATCAATCCTCTTCCCTTTCTCCAAAGATACTATCAAAATCATACATAAGCTAAATACCAACAACTCATAATAAAGCTTATATTTATTACCACACAAAACAAGCATGTGCCTCTTTCCCAAATCATATTTTTTATCATAAATAACAGCTGAGCGCCGTGACCCATGGGTCCCTTGTTCTGATGTTTCTATCCACAAATATTATTTCTACAGACCTTATGCAAGTTCATAATCAGCTCAGCTAACATGAGGACAATGATGAAGTAATAGGTGTCAAGAGGCACCACTTGTTGAATCCTTTTCCATCATTTTTTATTGTTTTGTTGACTTTACAATAAGAATACAGGTTTAGGACACAATGCTTTCAACTGGTAGTTGATATGGCAAACATCATTGGCTGTTTCTGTGTATTGCAATATCAATCTTACTGTTCCATGGGCCTTTGATTGATGGTTGGTGTACCACGTTGACGGTATAGAAGCATGGTAGAAATAGAGTCAACTGAACTGGCAAGAAGCCACTTTATTCTGCAGTTTTGGCAAGATTTGGTTCGTTAGTTCCTGACATCAAAGGAAAACCTCAAATACCCTTTAATTTTAATAAAGTCTATCAAAAGGAAAGGTTAGTTCACTGTGTTCAGGTACATTATAAGCAAAACAAGATTCTCAAAGACACATTTTTGCTTGAGTCAGTTTTAACACTGCTACCTATGTGTTCTATACTGATACCACTTGGGAGATCAGTCCTTTGCACAAATTTGAAGTTGGATAGCTCGTGATCTCTGCATGCATAATGCTGTCTTCTTCATATTATATCATGAATCTCTTCCAGCTGTAGAACACTTTTATAAGTCTTGTTCACTGTGCTAATACCTCTAGTGGAGTGCCAATTAATGGATTATATATATTAATAATTGGTCTTTATCTTTCATCATCAATTGATTCAATTGTATTTTTGCATAATTTATCACAAACCATTATGTATGTATATCCAAAAAATTCTTATTTTCCTGATACAACAAATTCTTATTCCATCAGAGCTTTAAGAAAGACTGGACACAAAACAGTAACCATTAAATCTTAACCTTGTGCAATGAATACGTGTCAACAATCTGGCCATTGCCTTGGCCTTTCAGCATGATATACAACTTACAAGTTAAACTAAATTTTCTCCATCAATAATTAAGGTTTAAGTCTGCACAGCATATTTCAAGGTAATAATCGATCATCTGTCTTTTTCAGCTCGGCTGAGTATAAGTCATCTGAGCTATAGTGATTGTCCTTTGTCCAGCGGGCCGTCTATTCACAAGGCATGTTTTGAAACAGTTGGACCTACAAATCCAAAATTCTACATACAGTTAGATGTCCCCATAGGGTTCGAATTTCTCGCCAGCAAAGTAGCAACTTTCCTAATGATTTTTCAGGTTTTGCTAGTAAAAAAAATCTGGTACTAGCAAAGATTTGCTAGTTACTTTTAAAAACCCAGACATTATTGATACAGCTGAGATATAAACAACAAAGATGCGAGGAACAACTGAGAGTGATTCAGGTGTCTACAAAACAAGAACCTGTTACATATAATATCTTACAAGGTCATGAAAATGTCAAATTTACCCATATTTCCATAGTGATCCTGGTGATCAGCATAAAGCAGGCAAAGTCA
Organism: Sipunculus nudus; assembly: GCA_026874595.1. Classification (NCBI taxonomy): domain Eukaryota; kingdom Metazoa; phylum Annelida; class Sipuncula; order Golfingiida; family Sipunculidae; genus Sipunculus; species Sipunculus nudus. Next base: position 55,693,300 of record CM049312.1, read on the forward strand.
TTTTACCTTATACCTATACAAAAAATAATTTACAATGTACGATTTGAATCTATATTTTCTTAGATAAAGCTTGCAAATTCATGTACAAACAACATGATTAGAGATTTTGTTATAAGTTCATTTACAAAAAAATATATATGTGACTAAAATATTGAATTATTCACAGATAAGTCTAGTAAAACTTCATACTGGAACAAAATATGACTAGAAGTATTATTATCACAGGTGAGACTCAAAATCTGTTAAACAGACAGAATTTATATACATGACTAGAAATAGCTAATACAGATTAAGCTGGCATCTTTTTACTGAGTATATGACCAGGAATTCTGTTATCACAGATATAAACCTGACAGTGAACTATAAAAATGGAACAAGAACTTGTCAGAGACATTGTTTGAATAATATCATAAAAGAAAAATTTACAATTTCAAATTTGAAATTGCTGGTTTAAAAAAATTACTTAGACTTAGCTAGCAGCAAAAATAATGAATTTCAAATCCTGCCCCAAGTTCTCCTACCTAACCAAAAACTGGGTCACTGTGACTTCATTCCTTTGGGAAATTAAGGAAACACTTCTGTTTCCCAGTAAAAACCTATTGTTACACTTCAAAACTGCCCACTATGAAAACTACTGGTGTTAATGTATTCATGTTTAAAGTAACCATTTCTGCATATGTATCATATGTATGTCACAGGACAAACTCCGATCCAGTAGAATCGTCGATCTTACTAGGACAAAGTCCGATCGGACTTTCTACTAGGAGAAACTCTGATCAGACTTTCTACTAGTAGGATAGGCGATTCTACTAGGACAAACTCTGATCATAGCCTCTACTAGGACAAACTCCGATCAACCAGAGACCACAACTAATTAGACTTTCTACTAGTAGAATCGGCGATTCTACTAGGACAAACTCCGATCATAGTCTCTACTGGGACAAACTCTTATTGTAGTCTCTACAAGGAGAAACTTACCATAATTTACCTAATTTCTGAAACCTGAGATAAAAAATGAATAAAACACAGTAATATTTTAACCAAATGTTTTATTTATGTATTTGAAAAAAATAAAGAAAAATAATTACAAGCACATATGATAAAACACAATATCCTACGATTATATATATACAAGTCACAGATATACATCTAAATGTTTCATTTAAACATATTCATACAATTTTATTTGATAAAAAAATTACAAATATAAACACAAGCACATGTAAGCACAAACTGTTTATCTACTTGTATATGTATAATTCCTTAATATTGATCTAAAATATTTCATTCACAACCTGTCTTAAATTCACAGCAAAGAAATGCAATATATATATCCACCTGTACTTATGTTTATCAATTTAACCACTGATACCGAATGTTGGTATTTTCAAATAGAACTTTGATTCTCAGAAATACACATTTCTTGGTTTAGTACAATTCATACAAGTTCATATCCTATAAAATACAAATAAAAGCACAAGCACATATAAGCACAAACTGTTTATCTACTTGTATATATGAAAAATCCCTAATTTGAGGATAGATCTATATATTTCATTCACATCCTGTCTTAAAATCACAGAGAAAAGTTGCAATATATACATCCAACAGTACTTATGCTAATCAATGAAAAAGCCACTGATACAGTATGTAGGTTTCATATAGAACATACAAGTTTATGTGATAAAAAAATACAAATAAAAGCACAAGCACATATTAGCACAAACTGTTATCTACAATTCCTGAACATAGGTATAACTTATTTCTTAAAATCAGTATTGGCAATTTCTTCCGAGAGGCGGGTCCTTCCATGGAAACTTCCGGAAACTTCTGGCTCGGAAGAAATAGTTTCCTCCATTTCTTCCGGAAGAAACTCTCAAACTTCATGTGAGAATATATAAATCTAACAAATTTTCAGCTTTATTTCTGCTTAAACATAATCTGTTCCATCATATTTGCAAATATAAAGTTTATATTAATATAAAATGTTATCTTAGAATGTTTGACTATTAGTTTAATTTAGTTAGACAATATGCCACCTGTAGTTTTGAGTTTGTTAGTTCAGGTTACATAATTCAAAATCAATGGACACAGGTTTCAGTCCTGTGGACCATGCAATGATTAACAGGTGATTACATTAAAAAGTGGAGCTTCATTCCATTTACCCCTGACTGCACAGAGAGGCAGGGTACAGGGAAGCCATGTCATAATTATCAGGGTTTCATCCACTATACGAACAGTCAAACTGCTCCTTGTTATAATAGATTATTACCAAGCAAATACACATATACAGAGAAAGGGTTTCTCATATTTTCTAGGTATTTTCTAGTTTTGGCATAATTCACAACAAGCTCAGGAATAGACTAGGTGTTTGCAGGGCTACAAAATTGGTGTTTTGCTATTGCATGCTTCATGGTAACTTAGATGTAGATTACTGATAGGTACTGATTGTAGTCCACTATGTTTAACAACAGAACTTAGAGAGATGCCTAAATTTAAATGAGTGATAATTATAGGTTCAACTGGTGATCACTGATCAATCATGGTGTAATATGACATAGGATATTACTATTGTCTTAAATTTGTAGGAAGTGCAGTTTGCATACTATTTTAGAGTCTACATTAGTTAGTGTGTTAGTATGCAGCACTGCATTAACCTTGGCAGCTATGCACTTGCCTGTTAAGATACAAGATGAGAAAATTGTAGTACATGTATATCAATCTGAAATTCTCTATCATGCAAAGGTAATAAAGCTGAGTTACACAAATTAGGTAAGAACTAGTTACAAATACAGAAAACTTCCTCGAACCCTCATGTGAAAACAGGTAGACATTTAAACAAGAATCTTTTGTTACATAACATGTCAACACATACTGTGCAACACTACATACTTATACACATCCACCAGCTGCAATTTTGGCAATACTATTAGAATAAAACTGACAAAATAATATTTAGATTAATCATAGCATTGTTCCTGTACACTGATTAAGAGTCATATTGTTTTATTTTATTCAAAAGAAATAAAAATAGTTTAATATCTGTTTTGATTTTTGTGTATCACACTATTACTCTTACTGTCCACTAAATTCCACTTTCATCCATTACTTCCGGAAGAAAGTGGAGGAAACCCCATTTCCTCCACTTTCTTCCAATGCCTCGGAAGAAATACATTTCTTCCGGAAGAAAACCAACCCTGCATAAAATAAAAGAGAAAAATGCAATATATACATCGGACAGTACTTATGTTTATCAATTAATAAGCCATTTATACAGATTGTGTGTATTTTCATACATAACTTTTTCAAAAGACTCACTCGCAGAAATACAGTTCCCTCGGTAAAGTGCAAGTCCTCCATAAAAATATCACTCATAAGGTTATGTCAGCTTCCTCAAAGTTCAAAATCTGTTTTGACAAACACTGAATGTTTCTGGGTGGCACTTTGCAAGGAGCAATCATATACAATACAGCGTAATAACAAGAATTCTAGAAGTATAGTAAATAAAACAATTAATAAATATAATGGTTTACAAAAAAAACCTAACATGTCAACCATTACCATATACCAGTGTTAAACCCCACATTAAAAACCAAATGAACAACCATTGTCCTGTATATTGTATAAAACAATCATGATATACTCTAGTCTTTTAGAAAGTCATATTGTGTATAATCATAAATAAAACATTTGGTTACCATATAACTGTGTTTAATTATTCATAATCTCAGGTTTCAGAAATTAGACCATTATGGTAAGTTTATCCAAGTAGAGACTACAATCGTAGTTTGTCCTAGTAGAAGCTCTGATCCAACTAGTACATTTATATATGATTGGAGTTTGTCCTAGTAGAGACCACAATCAGAGTTTGTCCTAGTGCGATTCTACTAGTAGAAAGTCTAATTATGTTGTGGTCTCTGGATGATCGGAGTTTGTCCTAGTAGAGGCTATGATCGGAGTTTGTCCTAGTAGAATCACCGATCCTACTAGTAGAAAGTCCGATCGGACTTTGTACTAGTAGGATCGACGATTCTACTGGATCAGAGTTTGTCCTGTGACATATATATAAATTTATATAAAATAATTATATTTTGCATTTGCTAAAAGTTTCCTAAATTTAGCTGAGCGAAATGACCCATGGGTCCCTTGTTTGTCTTTCAGCCATTGAATATGATTTTACAGTCAAATCCTACCATTGCTAATGGCTCTTGTCTAATCTTTACAGACTGAACACTATGGACCATGATGGTGACAAAGTTGATCTCAAAGAAAGCATAGCAGAAGATGTTGATTCTGTGTGTAGTGAGGGTAAGATGAGAGCAGCTGGAAGAGATTCTGAGAAGACCGGCATGGTAGATGGCAGTGCGGACGAAGAACGATGTAAAGATGCTGGCCCCAGGAAGAAGTGCAGAAGGGTTTATACTAGGGTAGGCTGAATTTATGTTAATTTTCATTATGTTAATGAATTGATAATTAATGCACAGAGTGAGGTTGTTCCATTATGATGTAAAAGCTATTTAGATGATAAATTATACAGTATATTGTCATCCAGTATATATAATTTACAAAATTTAAAAAAAAAATGATGTGTTTAAGCAGTGTTGTGTAGTTAAATATGATATCAGTTGCTGTAAAACGCTACCCATTTGTGTACCATTTGTAAACTGTGATCTGATGGTTTTCAGCAGATAATCTTAAATGCAAATTCATATATGTAATTAGTACAATATTTGATAAACCTGAGGATGCATACTGATATTTTATAGGAAAAGTTACATGAACTGGCTGATTCTTACTGCGCCCACCAAAGACCAAAATGTCTGTCCCCGGAGTTTACAACACCAGAGGGATATTGGGACCCGGAGATGTGGGTCCGATCATTCCACAGCTCACGGGGAAGCTCCCCACTCACTGCCGGAGGAAGAGACAGGAAGCGCCCCCTGGACATGGAAAAAGAACTCATGTTGAAGAGACGCTCTTCAGGTGAATTTGTTTTCTTTGGTTGCCACAGTATTACTGTCGTACTGTCAGTGTTTTAGAATGTCATAGACTAATGGTGTGCATGTAGATTTATTTTACTATGTGTATTTTTATGCAGTTTGTTCCAAAGGTATAATTTTAACAGCAGAAGATTTCATAATTCAATAGTACAGTACAGTTGAAAAAGTGTTCCTGTAAGTGATCATCTGGATAAACAGTTCTCATATAATAGCAGAGATAATGAAACTTGTGTTGAGTCTCATAATTCAGAAGAACTGTGCCCTGTCAATAGGCTGTTATTGTTTAGATTCAGATACAAACAGGAGCCTTGGACTCAGTGCCAAAACATAGAATATCAAGTCGTCTTTAGAAAAATGCAGTGTTCAAACAATCTTATATTAATTGACCATCAGTTTTCTACATCTTTCTTAAATAATAAGTATTTTAGGGAGCAGTTTTGACATGCCCTTCACAGTAATTACAATTTTGAGGCCTTCACAATTACTTAATGACAGACTTGCAGTGTATAGAAAATACAGACTTTATGAGGAGTCTTAAATCTATTATATAATGATTGATACCCTGTGTTAGAAAAAGTCAAGTGTGCAAGCAGTGGTTGTACTGAACTGATGACAGAGTGGTGTTTTTGTAGATCCTCGAGTAAGGATTCGAGAGGAGGAAGAAGACAGCCTGGGCATTGTCTTGAGCCCCCAGCGCAAGAGTTTCGGAACAGGCTGTCATGTTGCTTCCTCTGCTGCCCATCGTCGCTCAGGAAGTCCTGTTGATTCGGAGCGTGACAGGTATGACCGATCCTTATGCTTACAATGATAGTACAGCTTAAACCAGAAATATGCATCCTCAGGCATGCAGGCCACTACCACGTGGGTGGTCCTTAATGGGGGATGATCCTCAAAATATGTGTGCATTCTTTTATACAGCCCATACTCTTAGGTTCATTCATGCAGAAGTTCCCCCAGCCTGTGTTTACATTCAGCTATTTTGCCCATTTCCCCAGTTTCATTCATGCAAAAGTCACTGTGCATTTGTGAATATTCCTTGTATTCCATCCAGGAACTGGATAATGAGGCAGATCCACACCAAATTTTAAATGATTCCTCCTTGGCTCATTCCCTAAATGCCCTGAAAATTTCTTGAGATTGCATTCATGATTGCCTGAGTTATATTGTGAGAAAACATACAAACACGCCCACACATAAACACATGCATAGAAATGAACAAAAATGAACACATACCCTTCTAGCAATAAAAATAATTGGCCATCAGTCAAGCTTCATTTTAGAGTATACAGCCAAAATATATCCCTCATAAGTCAAACTATCTATACTTTTCTGTCAGTTATGATAATTGTTTGACTTGCGGCAGCGAGCGAATAGCTTCTCTGTCCAAAGTATAAGAAAATATTCTATTTTTTGTGGTGCATATTCATCAATATTTGCATTTACTTTCAAGTATGACATGGTGCCAAGTGAGCTTATGTCAGGAAGATAAAATCAATTAAAACAATGTCTGTTTTATTCAAAAGAAAAAGTCTTGTGTCATCTTAATTTACAGTATTACTACATCGATTCTTTAAGTGGAGGCTCTAATGATTTATATAACGTAATATGATACTTTAAAATATGATTAAATATATTTTATCTTCAACCATTATGTTTTGTTTGAAGGGATAGGAGAGTTGAGCGCAGGATTGGCAGTGGCCGAATTCAAATTGATCGAGAAGGCCACAGAGAAATAAGGGATTTCAGAGAACGAGATCGAGACCCAAGGGACTTTCGTGATGCAAGAGGGCGCTTTGACCGCGATGATCGCCGCTTCGATAGATTTGGCAGGAGAGATGATAGAGTAAGTTGAAATTACTTATTATTCCCCACTCCCTCAGAACTTAGGACATTGATTTGGGTTTGTCTATCTGTCCTTCTGTCTGTCTGTCTGTTTGTCATGTTTTCATTTCCGTGCGATAACTTTCCTAAATATTATCTTATTTCATTAAAATTTTGGTCACTGATTGCTCTCATGTATGCCTTGGTTTGGATTGGTTTTGGAGTGTCTGTCTGAAAGTTTATTTTCACCAGCTCCAAACCAAAATTACAACATGTGGAGACATCTTCAGGTGACCATAAAAACTAAAAACAGACACTATGACATGTGGAGACATCTTCAGGCTAGAATAAAAACTAGAACATTGATAAGGCAAGCATGACTGACAACAAGAGGCAGAAGTAGAGGACATAAATTCCCTGAATTTGCTTGTTTGTGCTTTCATCTTAGTTTTGGCCTTGACAAAGACTTTCCCAACTTCAATGTATGTAATGTCCAGTATATTTAAGGTCCAGTGTTTAACAATATTCTTATTCACCAAGTCTCTGCAATGCAGACTTGGAATTATAAAGGTTTTATTGATTTATATGTCATACTAATCATTAAAGTAAAAGTTTGAGCGTGGAAAATTTCAAATTTGTATGTGAGCATTCTAAAACATGTTACTTTATAGTTTTACTTTTATTTGCATTCTAAATGAATTTTTCTTTATATTCCAGAGGGAATTTGGAGGACGCTTTTCTCGTAAGTAAACAAATTTTGTTATATTTGTTCAAACAGACTGTATTAAAGAAAGAACAGTTTTAAATTTGCTCCATTCTACTTGTGAGATCATACATGGGTTGATATTTTTTTTATTTTAAGAATTTAATATCAGATAATGGTGTGCAAGGTGTTGATAAAAAATTTTTTTTTGTTTTAAGAATCGTCCTTTTTGTATGCCACGTATTATGGTATACCCACTGTCCCTAAATCCATCCCTTTACTTATGGTAACTTACCAGGGCTTTGATGGATTTTCACAAAACTTACCATAACCTTTTCCAATAGATTATCTCACTGGACTTTGATTATAGGCAAAATCCATGCATACTTTATCAGGTCAGAGGTCACAAGACTTAAGATGGGTGTATTATGCATGTGTGTGGAGGGAAGAGTGATATTGCAGCAAGAATTGTAATGAGAATCTATGATTTCCAGGAAGAAAGTAGTTTAGCAGTCATGTTAGATGAATTGTGGGTAAATCTGTGTTGATTTACCTTCCAGGTAACCGTCGGGAATCTTACCGTCACCATGAAGAAGAAGAACCAGAATGGTTTACAGAGGGCCCTACCAGTCAGACTGACACCATAGAACTACGAGGGTTTGAGCGGGAGGGCAGTCACGCTGAGAAGTCCGAAGAAAGAGAGATAACAAAGGAAGAAGAAAAAATTCAGGAAGAACCAATGCAAGAAGAACCAGGTAAGTCTAGTGACTGCAAGCGTAGCAAGAAGCAATATTTTATGCAAAGTATTTTTTTGTTTGGGGAAAACTACTTTAATGTCAATATTACTTTAGAACACTAAAGGACTGTATCATTTAACATTGACAGTCATCTTTGTATAATAATGAACAAGGATGTGAAATGAAATGATACAACACTAAATCATAAAATATTAAGTCAGATTTAATTGTGAATGTTATTAGTCAGTTAACAGTGCTATAGGAGTGATAGCAAAATTTTTTTCATTTCTTTGGTTTGGTTTATGTATATAAAGCCTGTCTAAAAATAATATTCGAAGAACATAAAAAATAATATTGAAGAACATAACACATAACAAGTTATGCAAGCATAGCAGGCTGTCTGATGGGTCACCTTGCCTATTATGTGTTTAGGCTGTTTGACCAGATATTTTAGAAAAAAAAAGTTTAGATGTCCGATGGTATAGGCAAACCCATTCTGTCTATATATCAGGTAACCTTTGGTGTTGCAGCTGATATTTACAAGGATTTAATGGATTTTCATGAATTCATTATAAATATTTAACAATAAGGAGTCTGGCTGGAATTGATTCTCAGCAAAATCTCTGCATATTTTTTTTTAGGTCAGAGGTCACCAGACATTGGTGTCACTGTGATAAATTATCAGGAATTTATTTATTTTTATGAATGGTACTATGAACATTTACCAATAAAATGTATTTGTCACCTGCAATCTATACTTGGCAAAATTTGCAGATCACAAGGTTTATACATATGGCATATTATGCATTTCAGTGCTCTTGTTGCTTTCATGGAAGAATGATAGAGGCTCCTAGCTACATATGTGAATATTTATTCATATTTGTTTTCAGAAGTTCAAGCAGCAAAGGTGAATGTAGTGGATAGGAATGGCAGTGTGGAGACCAATGACTCCAGCTCTCCGGAGGCCGCATCACCCCAGCCACCCCCAGATAAACATCTCCTACATCATCAACAGCAGACCCTGCACAAGGGGCCAACCAGCAATGAGTTCGACCTCAATGATTTCTTCAAGATTGAGAACATTGAGAACATTCCTGGCCTTTCTGTAAGTGTTCACCATTACTTATAAATGTTGATGTTAATTTTAATGTATGGAGTGCTGTCTTGATATGACCACAGTCATTGTCAAAATCAGTTTTGAATTCATGGATTAAACCAATACTGAAGACTATTGTGATATTTTCTGCAGTTTCTGCAGCAGTTGAACCCTTGCTGTCATGGCTTCTACTTATTCAGTCCAGCTTACTTTAAATATCATGTCCAGCTCAGTTTGAAGAACCAAATGACCTGCTATCATTTGTAATGAAAACTAGGTCAAGTCATAACTTTATCCAGTTATATGTAGTGTATATAACATTTATTAATACCTGTGACATGACATCCTAGCAAGCAGTCTTACTGTAGGGTGTCTCCCAGAATTATTATTTTCACATGGAAATATGGGAGCATGGATAAGCTTCGGAATTAATCAATAATTATAATATTCTGCAGGAGGGCCTTGTGGTGGAGGAACCTGGGGCAACAGCCAGCAGTAGCCGCTTCAGCCGCTGGTTCAGTGCAGCAGCACAAGGGGCTGGTGCAAACAGTAGCAGCAACAGCCGCAGGTCTTCACTTAATGACGAGTTTGGGTATTTACATGGTAAGTTTTGGTGTCATTAATCAGTGTTATGCCTTTTTGTTAAGGCACGGGACTCAAAAAAGCAGATATTTTGAACCCTGTCATAATTAGTTAATTAAGTATTGATAGATCCTCAGAGAGTGTAATGTCTTAATATCAGAGACAGGTTGTGATTTCTGGATCATTCCAAACCTTGTGCTTGTGAAAGCTTACACCTAGAAATCTGCTGTGTGCAGCTGCCAAGTGTTATCACTGTAAACACTGAATCTGTGGCTCTTGAAAAGGGAAGCCTAATTGTCAGATCAACAGCACTGTCCATCACCAGCATCCTGTGCTTTTAATATTGGCCAGTTCTTCAGCCTTGAGTAAAAAGAACATTTGGATTTTCTCAAGAATTTCTTAATAACGTAACTGAAAGGGCAAGTATGTAACAACTGGAGCTGCAAGCTTCAGATAAAAATACTAAGGCAGCTTTTGATTTTGCAGAGGTATCTTACTAAACACAATTGCCCATGGGTCACTTGTTACAGAATATACAGACAGAGTGAATGTATTTATATGTGTCGTTTAACAATAGGCTCTTTTATCACAAATTTTGTTTGCAGATTTAGTTAGTGGTCAGAAGAGCCCTGTAGTGCCATCACCAACGCCCCCTAGTGTTGGAGAACAGCAGAGGATGTTGTTTGATGGGATGCTTGGTCCTGAGATGGTGCACCAAGCGAACCTGCTGGAAATGATGCACAATGCCAGAATGCACCATGCAATGGTCCAGCCTGGACAGAGAGTACCTATCAACCATCAAGGCAACCAAAGTTAGTTCAACACTGAGGCATTATGAAGCTACAATTCGTTATTTACTGAATGCGGAATGCGGTCTGTGAGATTCCATATGCACTGGCACAGCAACATGAATATTTTCTATTTGTCGCTGCAGAATATGATGTGGATCCAGCAGAAATCACTTAATGTAGAGATTCGTTCTGCTGGATATGTAATCCCAATGCTGGATCCACACATAAGGGATTTAGCCTAAATTTTTTGTCATTACCTATTTTCATCTGAATTCCCCATGCCAGATCTGCAATCTGTACATAAGAAATCTTAGTTTTAACCTTATTAATCGTATTAATTTGAAAGGAAAATCCCTTGTATCTTTACCCACAGAGTTGTTTCTCTTACCTGTGTTGCATAAGAAACCAGTGGCCTACTCTAATACTATTTTACAAATAATATATTTTTATTTTATAATATATATATATTATTATACATATTTATATATTTTTTATATATTAAATATAATTTTGATGTTTATGCAAGGGTGCTACAACGAAGTTTATGTATTATGCTGTATATCTGTCTGGGATTATGTAAAAATGTGTGTATGTGTGTATATATATCTTAATTTATCTAAATCCAATTTTATTTATATCTTAATTTATCTTTATCTGGATATTTTCATCTTCACCTAGCACCTGTTATTTCTTAAAGTTTGCCATATGATAAATCTGCAAGTTTATGCATCTCAGGCATATTGCATTTGCATGCTTTATGATCAGATTCATGTATCATTTATCTTCAAAATAATTAGCTGCAAAGCTATGCACAAAATATATTGTGATTTACACTATCTGTTGTGATTCTCAGTAGCTCATCAGACTCCTGCTAACCTGATGGAGATGATGAACCAAGCAAGGATGCATCATTCAAGATCTCCCCCTGCAATCAGTATACCACTCAACCCTAATGGTAGGTCACCAGTCAGATCATCATCCTTTAAAATCCTCTGTACTTAAAATTTTTCAGTTTGGGTTTCTATTTTGAAATAGTAAATACAGTTAATTGTGCCCTGCCCCCTTGGAAGGACCGGGGGACATTGATTTGGGTTTGTCTGTCTGTCCGTCCGTCTGGTTTTTGTTTCCATGTGATAACTTTCCTACATTTTATCTGATTTCATTCAAATTTGGGTCATTCATTGCTCTCATGCTTACTTTGGTTTTGATTGGTTTTGAAGTGTCTGTCTCACAAGATAATGATACAGTATGATATTTCATTTTTAGCTCAGCTGACTATAAGTCATCTGAGCTATAGTCGTGGTCCATTGTCCGTCGTCCGTCCGTCTGTCCGTCCGTCCGTCCGTCCGTCCGTAGATGTGGCACGTTTTGAAACCGTAAGACCTAGGAATCCAAAATTCAGCATAATGTTAGATGTCCCCAAGATCTCCTACCAAGCCAAAAACTGGGTCTTTGCGACTTCATTCCTTTGAGAAATTAAGGAAAAACCTCAATTTTTTATTAAAAACCTATTTTCACACTTTAGGACTGCCTAATATCAAAACCACTCATCTGTTTTTCCTCATATTTCCTATAAATAATCCTCTATATAATTCCTATGTACATGCCAGAAATTAGGTCTGTATTATTTAATTTAAAAAAGTTATGGGCCCAAACATAATGCATTTTGTAAATAATCAGGAAAGAAATTTTATCACTTAACACAAAACTTGATAAAGCTAAGCACTTTTTTTCCAGTAATATTACTTTTATTAATCAAAATTAAATTGTATACCCAAAATTAGATCAAAATCTTTTAAATTTTTAAAAATATTAGCAAAAATAAAAAATTGGTACCTCAAATTTTGCCCAACTTTGACCATGGCACGTTTTTTTGCTGTAACTGCTGTGGATTTAATTTTCACAGCATGTTTTTGTTAGCATTTCAACTGTTAACACCAAAAATTTGAAACCAGTTGATCAAAAACTGTAGATTTTATTCAAGTTTTCAAGCACCATGTCACATATTGCTAGTGTTATGCAGTTTGCTAGAGCTCAGCTCCCGAGCTTCAGCTCTAAGTTCCTTAAATTTGGCATACAGTTAGATTTCTCCAAAATCCCCTACCATGCCAAGAATTTGGTCACTAGGACTTAATTCCTTCGAGATATCAAAGAAAAACTTCATTTTTCCATTAAAAACCCAATGTTACACTTTAAGACTGCCTAATATCAAAACCACTGATCTGACTTTGATCATATATAATATTCATATTTTTCTATACATTCACTATGCACATGCCAGAAATGATGTCAGTATTGTGTATTTTTTTTAAGTTATGGGCCCAAACATAATGCACTTTGTAAAAAATCAAGAAATATATTTACTCCCTTAACAAGGGCATTGCTGAAGCTAGAGATTTTTTTTGTCAGGGATGTAACATTATTTAATCAAGATTCAATTGAATACCCAAAATTAGTTCTGAATTTTTCAAATTTTATAAGTTATTAGTATAAATATAAAATTAGTACCTTAAATTTTGCCCAACTGTGACCAAGGCACGTTTGTTTCCCGTGAGCACTGTTGATATAATTTTCATATCATGCACACATAAGGATTTCAGCTTTTTAGTTTAGAAAGCTGAAAGAAATTGGCCAAATATTGTAGCTTTTATTAATGTTTTTTATGAGACCCTGTCAGACTTTGGCTCTCTCCAGCCCCTCTTGAGTCACCTGTATGTTGACCTTGTTGACCTTTCATCAAATTATGCACGCTTGAGGGGAGAATCCAGGCAGCTTATGGCCAGCCACAGTTGATCCAGGTGTTCAACCCAACTCATCTAGTAGTTTTAACCAACAACATAACAATAAACAATAAATTAATAAATTTTTATTGGTTTTTAATAACAAATTAAAGAAAAATAGAAAAGGAATTTGTTAGTTTATAATTACAGGAAATTAACTTGCAGTTACTGATGATATAAGAATCTTGTATCGATGGGTAGATGTCACATATTCCAAATAACACCATGCAGTCACTTATGGCATTTTTCAGTTCATTTTAAATGATAAAGAAGTAAATCATATTATTCATTACTAATCATTAAGGATTATATGAAGGAAATTAATGATAGACAAAGATGCAGTTGATAATATTAATCTAGATTCCTACTGTGTCTAGTGTGTACATTGATGTGAAATTAGTCCAAAATGAATTTTTTACAGTTATTTTTTAATATAAATAAAAGCCATAAAACCAGGTACTTATGATCATTATTTAAATGTGTGAAATTTGTATATTCTGGATTCTCAACATCATTGTTTGGTGAAAACTGAATAAATACCAGACATGGTGCGAATACTTTGTAATTGTATTTAAATACGAATATGATTATGTACTCCATTATAAAATTTCTTGCATAAAGAATGGGAATTCAGGTAAAAATGAAAGTATATGAATACTCGTGCAAATACTTTCAAAATGTATTCATGAATGCATTCATGAATATTTTCTATAATATTATTTTAATAATCATATCAGTTATATTTCATTTTAAAAAATCATATGATTCTCTTATTATTTTTAATAAAAATTATATTTGGGATAATATTTGTAATTTTTTTAATAAATAGTTAAACTCTTATATTATATGTTCTTCTTATAAGTTATATGGCCAAGTCAAAATCTGTGTGACAGTAGTACTCCATTTGTTAATAAAATAAATGAAATCAATCCTCTTCCCTGTCTCCAAAGATACTATCAAAATCATACATAAGCTAAACAACAACTCATAATACAGCTTAAATTTATTACCACACAAAACCAGCATGTGCCTCATTTCTAAATAATATTTTTTTTTCATATATAACAGCTGAGCGTCGTGACCCACAGGTCCCTTGTTTTATATCATGAATCAGCACATTTTGTTTCACTTATCACCAACCTGTGTCACTAGCAGTGGACATAAAATACTCTATTTTTTTGCTGTAACTGCCAGGTGCTGCCGTCTTTTGAGCGTGGTTAAAACTATTTGTACTTAGTCACCACACACTTTAAAATCATCCCCTACATGAAGGCAGAAGAAAAGGACATAAATTCTGTGAATTTGCTTGTTATTTCTTGTTCTTGTGATAGAACTTTGGAATGTTTAAATTGATTGCATGTGAGCATATAAACTGAATAAATTTTGGTTTGTGTGTGGTCTGTATTTTCCACTTAGTCTTTTGTTTTAATGTGTAACTTCGCAGGGATTCTAAGAATGATAATATTAAGTATATTTATTATGAAAGTTGGGTGATCTTTAAAAACAGAGTACATTTGTGTGATTTATTGTTGCAGGCGCCCCACCCACAGCTTCAGAGGTGGAAGCTGATCTCAAGGCACTGTTGTTGTCAGGCAACCATAAAGGTTCCATAGATCCAAAGTCCATCACTCCACTCAGTAAGTTTTATATCAGTGTCCAAGATGCCCAGGTCTGCTGTCTGTTCTTGAGTTAATATATTAAAATCAGCAAAACAGATCCAGGCATTATTCTGCTGACAACAAATTTATCATTCTTATCTGTTGTGTAAACTTAAGAGGAATGTACTTTTTGATATGCTGATTTGCCTTTTGCATTGAGTGTATATAAAACCCAGGATTTTCCTGTGTTCCTAGTGTATATCTTAATTCAATCTAAAAGTGGTTTATATTCATAATAGACCCCATAAAGTATACATTATTTAAAAACTGGTACTGTGATCTTTCTGATTTTAAATTTCAGTTTAGGGTAGACAGAATCATGATAGAGAAAAAACAACAAACACTTTGTAGATATTATCATGTAGTTTATTATTAGTTCATTAAAAAGCGGATTAATGATACTTTGGGCTTAAATAGTGTACCTTTTAAAATTTTAAATTAAGACATGCACATGAAAACTCATTAAGCAAGGCCTGCAACTGTATACTAACATGCAGGCCATGACAAGAACACATGCATTTATAAATATAATATAGATTTTCAAAACTATATGATGATGACTGATTTGTTTACAGCTGTTCCTCCCAGTGGACAGGTGAGGACAGTAGCTGAGCTTGAAGCGAGTCTGAAAGACATGGTGCTGAACAATAACAATAAAGTCAAACAGGATGCTGTCCAGAGTCACAGGCACTCCCCAGTACAGCAGGAGGGCCCCAAACCAACCACGAGCAATATGGATGCCTTCAATAAACTCTTAGGTAAGACACAGAGTTTCATTTATCTAAAACCAGGCCGATGCTAAAATGTGTTTACATTTTAAGTAGGCTTGTTAAAAGCAGCTAGATTATGGCAGCTACCTTAAATTATCTTTTGCTCTGGACATCCTTGTAGTCTGAATCTGATATTGCAGTTCATGTTATTGTTTTATGACTTGATGGGCGAGTCTTACATTTCTCCAACACGACTTATAATTTTAAAGGCTTAATTCAGGCATCATTTATCTGTAGAATGATACCAGATTTATCTGTTTTCAGTACTATATGAACTATGAACAAGAATTCATCTTATATCACTAAATATTTATTCCCATTTGGGAAAAGTTTTGTATATAGCTAAATAACTTTCCTCTCAAGTGTTAGATTTTCAGCATAAGAAGGTTTCAGCCCCAGTGAAGAAGCTATGGTATTTTGTGCTTGATGTGGGACTAAGTGTATTGATATTAAAATTGTAAAAATTGTTAGTGTAATAATATTAAAATTGACAGAGAAGATGAAAGCCTCTGGAGCCCTGAATGAAACCCCTAAAATGCCTCAGAAGAATGACAGTCAGCCAATTTCTCCCGTTAAAGTCTCTCTGACACCACAGCAGCAGAAGAATGTGTTACAGGTGAGCTGTGAGCTTTTATACTAACATAGTTACATATATTGACGTAATTTATAAAGGTAAGATTAAGGGATGATACACAGGAAACATTGAATGGGCCATCTGTGTTCTTTGTCTTTGTGCCTGTTGACATCTTAATAATAGAATTTACAGAGTTTTGAGAATTTATATAGTTATCTGATAGAGAAAGGTCTCCAGCAGTATTGGTCTTCAAATATTAAGGAATCTCACATTACAGGTACTTCTCTATTTAGGCATCTCTACAATGGCCGACTCAGGAGAGCTTTTTTAAAGTAGACTTTTGAGCTCTGTAACTTCTTTAATATGGCAGCCCGCTTACAGGCAACAATTCAGCTCTGTATGAGTGTCTGTAATGAGCAAGTTCCCCTGTATATATGTATGTATGTTTAACAATCTTAAATATACATGATGGTTGGGTAAAGTTTAAAAAATGAAACATGTTTCTCCTATAAATTCACAAGCCTACTAGGACAGGAGTTGGACAGGCTGTTGAAAGTTTTAAGGTTCAAACCCAGGTTCTGCAAAGAGCCACAAATAAATTTTAACTTAGTCACTTGAAGTTTCTGTGTTTGCCCTTTTGTGTCACTCTTTAACCATTTCAAGCCCTTCATGTTAGCAAAACATAAATTATTATACAAAAAATTCACAGTGTAATATCTCATCAGTGTTTAGGGACTTCTACTCACTAAAACCTGGTCTTAACACATAAATGTATATATAATCGGCACCCTATAGACTGCAAATGCTGTCCTGACTTGTAAAAAAAAGATCCTTCAAATGATTAAAATGCTGTTTTAACAGGAGTTGGTGAGGATGCAGCAGAAACAGGCTCAGGCCCAGCAGCACAAGCAGCAGCAACTACAACAGCAGCTGAGAGAGCAGCAGGCTAAGATGCAGCAACAGCATCACCTTCAAGACCGCTTGTTGACTGCCCTGAAGCCACCCTCGTCACCCATCCCACCCCAGATGGCCACGCTACAGCCCCCAACCTCTCCCCGAGGCCCATCACCTAATGTGATTCAGCAGTCATTACTGCAGCAGCCCCCATCCCCCAGAGCTCCATCTCCCATCAGTAAGTTGTATTTGCCACTGCACCACAGAGCTCATGCTTTAATAGTCATTGAATGGGGATAAACTCTGCAACTTTACCTATCAGCTCCAACTTCTTGTAACTAGAAGTGTCAGCTATTAATATTTAATATTTACCTGGTTCCATTGTATATTCAGTGTTTTTCAATGTAATAGGAATGAATAAATGGTATTTATAAAATGATAATATGCAAAGGATTATGCTTATGGAATCCAGTTACAATTAGATGGATTCATTATGTATTTTATTGATTGGATTGTTTGATACTCTGCATTTCATACTAAGGATGCTTTAGCTGTTTCTCATTATAGGTCACATATGTTTGTATTGTTATCTGTCCATCTGTTGATCTATCTGTGTGCTTTTACTCTTTTCATTTCAGGTACCAGGCCTATGTATAAACTAATATAGATTTAAATTTTAATTTCAGTATTCAATATTTCAGGTATTTATTTTTCCAACAGATTTCGTAGATGTATTGTAGTACTGAATATTCCTTCTAAGTTCTATTTGACTTGATGACTGTTGTGTTTCAGTGTTTGGGAGTCAGCCACCGGTACACCTGGCTGCACCTTCTCCCATCCACCCAGGACAGCTGCCACAGACCTCTCAGAACACCCTGTCTGTCAACTCAATCCAGGTACAGGACCATAGCAAAGTAAATATTACACCCATTCTTCTGCTAGAGGTCGTTTCTACTCGAAATGAATTTCTTCCTGGTAGGCACTTTATGACCACCAGGAGTACTTGTTTCAACTGTCAGACTTCAAAATCAAATTCATTACATTTCAAAGAGCACTTTCTGTTCACATGTGCATGCTTACAAAATATCACTTATTCTGTGGATTCCTTAACAACCATGTTTATGGAATTTGCCCTTAAACAATTCTAATCCGTCATATTTGAATAAACTACATTGCCCTCATCCCTACATTTATACCTACGCCATCTTATGTATTTAGAAGCCCGGTGCATTGTGGGCTTCAGATTGTGACGCCAACAAACCCTGAACAGCAAAGTCCTTATTGGTCTGAGACTGTGCAGTGTGTATTACGCTAGGAATTAAATTATCAACAAGCAAAGCAGTAATTTACTAGTTTATTTTTCTCATTTTGCTCATAGAAAATTCTTTTACTAGTAAACTTTTGCTAGTTTCTTCACAACCATACCTTATCTTAATCTGTACAGCTGAGACACAATCAGCGTTAACTTATGGCCAGGGAATGAGCAACTGAGTATGTTTCTGGTGTTAACAAAACAAGCCACAATACCTTACAAGGTCAAGGTTGTTCAAACACTGATATTGTGTTTAATCAAATATTTTGATGAAAAATTGCTGTTTGAAATTTGCTAGTATAAAAAATTACCAGTAGCAAAACTAAGCTAGTGGCTAAAAATTAAAGACCTTGAACCCTGTTACAGTCATTGAACCATTAATCTTTGGCAGTGCATTATCAGAATGTTAATGATAAACTTCAGGTTTGGTGTTCACACTTCTCACATGGCAATTTTCAAGTTGGAGGGAACCATATTAACTGCAGGTTTTCACAGCATTTCAGTACAGATTGAATGTTCACATGTAAGTGAGATAAGATTGAACCTGTTTTCCTTCACTGAGACCTTTACTTACCATGTAATCAGAGGCTGTGGTGTCCAGAAAGTGAGTCACTTTGGCACAGTGGTAATACAGAGACTGTGCTATTAACTTTTGTTTAATCAGTTATCCCAGATATTGTGACAGAGAATCATACTTGTTAAAATTTCAAAACTTTGTATTATTCTAACATCTTTATTGTGTCTGACATAGCATTATGTGTGGTTCAGTGTCACATTTCCACTGCAGATAATTTGAATGCATCATAGGTTTTTGAGAACTACCACTACGGAAAGAAGGAATAATACATTATGATATGATATATGGCCATTAATGTATGATGATGCATCTTATATATGTTGTTCTTCTGCAGGGGGTTACATCTCCCATAGCTAGAGTGCCTTCTCCACAGGAATTGATTGTCCATACCCAGGCCATCATGCAGAACGCTTTGTTAAAGAAACAACTAGAAGACCAAAAAGAGCGGTTCCTAAAGAAACAACAAGAGAGGTACAGTCTGAACACTTACAGGGTATTGGTGTACTGCTTTTTAGCTCAGCTGACTATAAGTCATCTGAGCTATAGTCGTGGTCCATTGTCCGTCGTCGGTCCGTCTGTATGTCCGTAGATGTGGCACATTTTGAAACCGTAAGACCTAGGATCCAAAATTCGGCATAATGTTAGATCTCCCCAAGATCTCCTACCAAGCCGAAAACTGGGTCTTTGCGACTTCGTTCCTTTGAAAAATTAAGGAAAAACCTCAATTTTTTATTAAAAACCTATTTTCACACTTCAGGACTGCCTAATATCACAACCACTCATCTGTTTTTCCTCATATTTACCATAAATATTCCCCTATATAGTTCCTATGTACATGCCAGAAATTATGTCTGTATTATATAATTTCAAAAAAAAGTTATGGGCCCAAACATAATGCATTTTGTAAAAAAATCAGGAAAGATATTTGTCCACTTAACACAAACGTGTTAAAGCTTTGGACTTTTTTTCCAGTAATATAACTTTTATTAGTAAAAATTAATTTGTATACCCAAAATTAGATCAAAATCTTTCTAATTTTTTTAAAATATTAACAAAAATAAAAAATTGGTACCTTAAATTTCGCCCAAATTTGACCATGGCACGTTTTTTTCCTGTAAGTACTGTGGATTTAATTTTCACAGCATGTTTTTATTAGCATTTTGTCTGTTAACACCAAAAATTTGAAACCAGTTGATCAAAAACTGTAGATTTTATTCAAGTTTTCAAGCACCATGTAACATATTGTGTACATCAAGCTTGTGTTATGCAGTTTGCAAGAGCTCTGCTCCCCAGCTTCAGCTCTTAGTTCCTCAAATATGGCATACAATTAGATGTCTCCAAAATCCTCTACCATGCCAAGAATCTGGTCACTAGGACTTAATACCTTCGAGATATTAATAAAAAACTTCATTTTTCCATAAAAAAACCATTGTTACATTTCAAGACCACCTAATATCAAAACCACTGATCTGACTTTAATCATATATAATATACATATTTTTCTATACATTCTCTATGCACATGCCAGAAATGATGTAAGTATTGCGTAATTGTTTTAAGTTATGGGCCAAAACATAATGCACTTTTTAATCAAGATTCAATTGAATACCCAAAATTAGTTCTGAATTTTTCAAATTTTATAAGTTATTAGTAAAAATATAAAATTAGTAACTTAAATTTTGCCAAACTTTGACCATGGCAATTTTGTTTCCTGTGAGCACTGTTGATATAGTTTTCATATCATGCACACATAAGAATTTCAGCTTTTTAGTTTAGAAAGCTGAAAGAAATTGGCCAAAAATTGTAGCTTTTATTAATGTTTATATGAGACCATGTCAGACCTTAGCTCTCCCCAGCCCCTCTTGAGTCACCTGTATGTTGACCTTGTTGAGCTTTCTTCAAATTATGCACACTTGAGGCGAGGCATATACTGAGGCAGCCAGGCAGCTTATGGCCAGCCACAGTTGATCCAGGTGTCCAACCCAACTCATCTAGTAGTTTTAACTAACAATATAACAATAAACAATAAATTAATAAATTTTTTTGGTTTTTAATAACAAATTAAAGAAAAATAGAAAAGGAATTTGTTAGTTGATAATAACAGGAAATTAACTTGCAGTTACTGATGATATAAGAATCTTGTATCAATTGATAGAATGTCATGTATTCCAAATAACACCATGCAGTCACCTATGGTATTTTTCAGTTCAATTTTAATGATAAAAAATAAATCATATTATTCATTACTAATTATTAGGGATCATATGAAGGAAATTAACGATGGACAAAGATGCAGTTGATAATATTAATCTAGATTCCTGCTGTATCTAGTGTGTACATTGGTGTGAAATTAGTCCAAAATGAATTTATTGGATCCCCAGACAAAGTCGGGGGATACTATGTTTTCATACCGGTCCCGCCGCAGCCGCCGCATATAAATCTTGTTGGCGCGATAACCCAAAAAATATTTCACGGAACTTTACCAAACTTGGTATATGTATAGATATGGGTAAGAGGACGACACCTATTTAAAATGAGGTCATGACCTTTACTAGGAGAGTGTCCTTGACCTTGAATAGGTCCAATTTTGGGGAAAATCACACAAATTCTTTAATATCTCAAGAAATCTTGCATGGATTTATCCCAATACAAGTTGATGGAAGATCATGGATAGGGTTGTCATGTTCCAGAAATTGGTGGCACCACCTATTATTCTTTACTTGTTTTTGTGCCCTTTAATACCCCCAAAAAATGCCACCTTACAGTACTGTAAGCATTATAAGTCAAAAACTAATGGACAGATTTCTTTTATATTATGCATATACATAGGTATGGGTTATGGGATGATGTTTATTTAAATTGGGGTCATGACCTTTCCTATGATAGTGGCCTTGACCTTGAATATTGCCATATATGGTGAAAATCACACACCTCTTATGATATCTCCAGTGTTGATAGCCATATGGATTTCAAACATGACTTATGTATGGCCCACCACTAAAGTAAGAACCCATAGGTTCTAGGGTCATGAGGTCAAAGGTCAAGGTCACTGGACTGGCATTTTAAAAGATACTGTGGATGCATTTTAAGCCAATCTTTCATCCTAGGTCTTCCATCTTGAATATATAGCTCACTTGCCAATAGTGGATGATCCGTATCAATTTTGGGGTCACAAGGTCAAAGGTGAAGGTCACAGGAGCCATCTGTCCAAAACTTAGTTTCTGGATGATAATTCCTGCTTTTATTGATGTATGGATTTCAAACTTGACTTGTATATGTCCCATTGGAAAAGCAAGACCCAAATTGATTTTGGGGTCATGAGGTCAAAGGTCAAGGTCACAGGACACATCCTTAAAAAGATGTGGATGCATTTTCAGCCAAACGTTTCATCTCAGAAATTTCATCTTGCACATATAGTTCTCCTGCCAAGAGAGGAAGAACACTGTCAATTTTGAGGTCACAAGGTCAAAGGTGAAGGTCACAGGAGCCATCTGTCCAAAAATGAGTTTCTGGATGATAATTCCTGCTTTATTGATGTATAGATTTCAAACATGACTAGCATATGTCCCATTGGAAAAGCAAGACCCGAATTGATTTTGGGGTCATGAGGTCAAAGGTCAAGGTCACAGGACACATCTTTAAAAAGATCAAGGTCACAGGACCAACATCTTCAACAAGATTGTTGATTGTTAGATGGAAGAAACAATAAATATGCCAAGTGTCAGTATATGCTGCTAAAAATGGGGGTCTGTTCTTGAAGGGGGGTGGGCCTACTATGTCTGGGGATACTCTGGCACCTGCGGTGCCAAGAAATGTCTAGTTACATTTATTTTTATGCCCCCGCCACAAAGTGGCCGAGTCGTATAGTTTTACCCATGTCCGTCCTTCCGTCATTCAGAAATCAAACAGTTGTACAGACTTTTTTCGCAATGCCTGCAGATATTGGCCTGATTTTTGGTGTGTGGGCAGATAATGACCAGTTACAGATTGAGTTCGCGTTTCGTCCCGGTTGACCTACTTTTGACCATTTTACGGCTCCTAAACTTAGAAAATTTCATGAAAAATAGAAAATTTTCATGACAAATACACATGTACGGACTTTTTTTCGCAATGCCTGCAGATATTGGCCTGATTTTTGGTGTGTGGGCAGATAATGACCAGTTACAGATCGAGTTCGCGTTTCGTCCAGGTTGACCTACTTTTGACCGTTTTACGGCTCCTTAACTTAGAAAATTTCATGAAAAATAGAAATTTTCATGACAAATACACATGTACGGACTTTTTTTCGCAATGCCTGCAGATATTGGCCTGATTTTTGGTGTGTGGGCAGATAATGACCAGTTACAGATCGAGTTCGCGTTTCGTCCCGGTTGACCTACTTTGACCGTTTTACGGCTCCTAAACTTAGAAAAATTCATGAAAAATAGAAATTTTCATGACAAATACACATGTACAGCTGTTTTTAGCCCTCAGCTCATAGGCTGATGGGCTATTGTCGTCACCCAAGCTGTCCGTCTGTCCATCTGTCTGTCCAGTGTCTTGTCTGTCCGTCCGTCCGTTCCGCGTCTGTTAACTTTTACCTTGTGAGCAGGATATATCTAAAAGGATTCACCGTTGGAATTTTATTTCATCAGTGAAGATGTATATCGATAAAATCTCAGTCAAGTTCGAAGATGAGTTACCTTGACCAATTTTTCTACATTTTAGAGCTGATTATAGAAAAACACTCAGAAGTTATCTCAGGAACCATTGTGTGGATTTTCACAAAACTTACTATGATCATTGAGACTGATGGTCTGTATGTGCTGCACAATTTTGGTGGGGCCACCTGCAATTTCTGATTTTTAGCTCAGCTGACTATAAGTCATCTGAGCTATAGTCGTGGTCCATTGTCGGTCGTCCGTCCGTCTGTCCGTCCGTCCGTCCGTAGATGTGGCACGTTTTGAAACCGTAAGACCTAGGAATCCAAAATCCGGCATAATGTTACATGTCCCCAAGATCTCCTACCAAGCCGAAAACTGGGTCTCTTGGACTTCGTTCCTTTGAGAAATTAAGGAAAAACCTCAATTTTTTATTAAAAACCTATTTTCACACTTCAGGACTGCCTAATATCAAAACCACTCATCTGTTTTTCCTCATATTTACCATAAATATTCCTCTATATAGTTCCTATGTACATTCAAGAAAATATGTCTGTATTATATAATTTAAAAAAGTTATGGACCCAAACATAATGCATTTTGTAAAAAATCAGGAAAGATATTTGATCACTTAACACAAAACATGTTAAAGCTATGGACCTTTTTTTCCAGTAATATAACTTTAATTAATCAAAATTAAATTGAATACCCAAAATTAGATGAAAATCTTTTAAATTTTTTAAAATATTAATAAAAATAAAAAATTGGTACCTTAAATTTTGCCCAACTTTGACCATGGCACGTTTTTTTCCTGCAAGTACTCTGGATTTAATTTTCACAGCATGTTTTTGTTACCTTTTCAACTGTTAACACCAAAAATTTGAAACCAGTTGATCAAAAACTGTAGATTTAATTCAAGTTTTCAAACACCATGTAACATATTGTATACATCAAGCTAGTGTTATGCAGTTTGCAAGAGCTCAGCTCCCCAGCTTCAGCTCTTAGTTCCTTAAATTCGGCATACAGCTAGATGTCTCCAAAATCCCCTACCATGCCAAGAATTTGGTCACTAGGACTTAATACCTTCAAGATATTAATGAAAAACCTCATTTTTCCATTAAAAACCCATTGTTACACTTCAAGACTGCCTAAAATCAAAACCACTGATCTGACTTTAATCATAAATAATATACATATTTTTCATTCTCTATGCACATGCCAGAATGATGTCAGTATTGCGTAATTGTTTTAAGTTATGGGCCCAAACATAATGCACTTTGTAAAAAATCAAGAAATATATTTACTCCCTTAACAAGGGGATTGCTGAAGCTAGAGATTTTTTGTCAGGGATTTAACATTATTTAATCAAGATTCAATTGAATACCCAAAATTAGTTATGAATTTTTCAAATTTTATAAGTTATTAGTAAAAATGTAAAATTAGTAACTTAAATTTTGCCCAACTTTGACCATGGCACGTTTGTTTCCTGTGAGCACTGTTGATATAATTTTCATATCATGCACACATAAGGATTTCAGTTTTTAAATTTAGAAAGCTGAAAGAAATTGGCCAAAAATTGTAGCTTTTATTAATGTTTTTATGAGACCCCGTCAGACTTTGGCTCTCTCCAGCCCCTCTTGAGTCACCTGTATGTTGACCTTGTTGAACTTTCAGCAAATTATGCATGCTTGAGGCGAGGCATACAGGGAATCCAGGCAGCTTATGGCCAGCCACAGTTGATCCAGGTGTCCAACCCAACTCATCTAGTAGTTTTAACCAACTACATACAATAAACAATAAATTTATAAATTTTTATTGGTTTTTAATAAAAAATTAATGAAAAATAGAAAAGGAATTTGTTTCGTTTATTATAACAGGAAATTAACTTGCAGTTACTGATGATATAAGAATCTTGTATCGATGGATAGAATGTCACGTATTCCAAATAACACCATGCAGTCACCTATGGTATTTTTCAGTTCAATTTTAATGATAAAGAAGTAAATCATATCATTCATTACTAATCATTAGGGATCATATGATGGAATTTAATGATAGACAAAGATGCAGTTGATAATATTAATCTAGATTCCTACTGTGTCTTGTGTGTACATTGATGTGAAATTAGTCCAAAATGAATTTATTACAGTTATTTTTTAATATAAATAAAAGCCATAAAACCAGGTACTTATGATCATTATTTAAATGTGTGAATTTTGTATATTCTGGATTCTCAACATCATTGTTTGGTGAAAACTGAATAAATACCAGACATGGTGCGAATACTTTGTAATTGTATTTAAATACGAATATGATTATGTACTCCATTATAAAATTTCTTGCATAAAGAATGGGAATTCAGGTAAAAATGAAAGTATATGAATACCAGTGCAAATACTTTCAAAATGTATTCATGAATGCATTCATGAATATATTCTTTAATATTATTTTAATAATCATTTCAGTTATATTTCATTTTAAAAAAATCATATGATTCTCTTATTATTTTTAATAAAAATTATATTTGGGACAATATTTGTAATTTTTTTTAATTAATAGTTAAACCCTTATATTATATATTCTGCTTATAAGTTATATTGCCAAGTCAAAATCTGTGTGACAATAGTACTCCATTTGTTAATAAAATAAATGAAATCAATCCTCTTCCCTGTCTCCAAAGGTACTATCAAAATCATACATAAGCTAAACAACAACAACTCATATTACAACTTATATTTATTACCACACAAAACCAGCATGTGCCTCATTTCTAAATAATATTTTCTTATCATATATAACAGCTGAGCGTCGTGACCCATAGGTCCCTTGTTTAATGAAATTTTATCGGATTTTTTCAATTTTGCCTTTTGTGCAGGATATCTCCAAAGGTATTCAACACAGGAACTTCTTTCTTCAGTGCTATTGCATTATATTTACAAAATCTTGGTCAAGTTCAAAGATGGGTGATCTTGACCTACTTTTCAAGCTCACAGAGCTTAGTATAGAAAAAAACTTAGGAGCTTATTTCTCAGGAAGCATTTGGTGGATTGTTATGAAACATGGTATATACCCTTCCAATTTAAATTTATAAATGATCATCAACTTTTGCTAATATTCTAGTTTTGCAATACAGTGCTTATAGATACTGGCCTAATGTTTGGTCTGTGGGCGCATAATGACCACTTACAGATCGAGTTCGCGTTTCGTCCCAGTTAACCTATTTTTCACCATATGACAGATCCTGAACATAGAAAATTTCATGAAAGACAGAAATTTTCATGAAAAATGCACATATATGGACTTTTTTTCACAATGCCTGCAGATACTGGCCTGATTTTTGGTGTGTTGCTTGATATGACCCTTTACAGATTAAGTTTGCATTTTGCCCTTGACCATACAACACTTCCTGAACTTAAAAAATTTTACAAAATTTAACAAATGTTTCTAATTTGCCTCAGGCGGGGCATTCGTGTCGTTCCGACACATCTAGTTTTTTTAATATGTATAAAAGCCACAAAACCAGGTACTTATGATCATTATTTAAATGTGTGAATTTTGTATATTCTGGATTCTCAACATCATTGTTTGGTGAAAACTGAATAAATACCAGACATGGTGCAAATACTTTGCGAATATATTTGAATATGAATATGAATATGTACTCCATTATAAAATTTCTTGCATAAGAATGGGAATTAAGGTAAAAATGAAAGTATATGAATACCAGTGCAAATACTTTCAAAATGTATTCATGAATGCATTCATGAATATATTCTTTGATATTATTTTAATAATCATTTCAGTTGTATTTTTTTTTTAAATAATACGATTCTCTTATTATTTTTAATAAAAATGTTATTTGGGACAATTTGTAATTATTTTTAATAAATATTTAAACTCTTTTATTATATGTTCTGCTTATAAGTTATATGGCCAAGTCAAAATCTGTGTGACAATAGCACTCCAATCCTCTTCCCTGTTTCCAAAGATACTATCAAAATCATACATAAGCTAAACACCAACAACTCATAATACAGCTTATATTTATTACCACACAAAATAAGCATGTTCCTCATTTCTAAATCATATTTTTTTATCATATATAACAGCTGAGCGCCGTGACCCATGGGTCCCTTGTTATACGAGCTATATCTGGCAATATTCTGAAACATTTTCATACACATCAACAAATATCTGGTACTCACTTCCTGGAAATGAAGGATCAAAACAAAAATTTGCAGAAAATATGAACATATTTGAGACAATATAGACACCACAGGGCTTGTATATGCTGATAAAACATTTGGTTGATATTTCACTTTTAATAAATACAATTATTGCCAGGGCAGTTACGTTTATTCATCAATGCATAGTCGTATCAAGATTTTGTGTGTACTATAGACATGCATTTCAATGACCAAGAAATGCAATAGCCAAGAAGTTCCCAGATCAGGTATGTATTAGTACAGTGTTGTCAAATATACAAGGGTTACAGAATCCCAATTCTCCATAATGCAGTCTTGTCCATAATAGAGGTTATCTCTTCAGTTTGAAATCTTTTGTCGCCTGAATTTCTTAAGTCAGCAAAACATTTCTCCTTAGATGGCTCCAGTTCTGCATGATGTTGCAGTACAGGTATTCCAGTGAAGTAAATCTGTTTAGTTTACTTCTGTATTTCTGTTTAAAACTGTTTTGTGTTAAAAACATTTCCTTTGTTACAATTATATTACATCAGTTGTGGCTTGTATTGAGTATGTTTAGTGTTTGGATATGGTTTCTTTATCTAATTACACTGAATATGCATGTGTGATCTCTTTTGTGAAGTGCATGTTTTCTGAGTATTATTTGGATTTTCATGTATTAATTTTCAACTTAAAATGACAACTCTTAGTTGTCATTATTCCAGAGGCAAGTCTCCTATCATGAACGCAACACAGAATGTAAAGCAGACCACAGCCGGCCCGACGCTGTCAATACCTGGAGCCCCTCTACTACAGCAGTCCCTCCCCCAGCCCATGCAGGTGCCTCAGCCAGTACCACAGTCTCAACAAAAGGTAACAAAAATACATAAATCAGGGTCCTATATTTCCTATATTTCCTATATTTCTATAAAAAATGATCTCCTACAATTTCCTATATAATCTAGCTTTAAGACTATGATCTTTGTTATTTTCACTGCACAAGTGCTTTCTCCAGTGTATTTGTTATTATTGAATAATTGTCATAACACATATTATCACAGAACTGTGTGGGCATTCATACAGTCATACAAGCTTAAACAATTAAAACTTAAAGCTCTAGATGGTACATAACAAATAAAAGCATGATGGTGCAGTGAAAAACTTTTATATTTATCCTATATTTTGCCTGAAAACGCATTTAAACCCAAGTTTGTCTCAAGTGCTCATTTAAAATTCCTATATTTCTCCAGGAGCCATGTTTCTTATAGCTATCATACCAAGAGATCTCATTTCAGTACTGTCATAACGAAGTCTAACGCGACTCCTTCATATTGTTATTCATTATAGTTTTGGGAAAGTAGGATATTACTGTATGTTGTGTTTATATTTAAAGGTTGTTAAGTTTTGACACATTTGTTACAATTGTCATATTTCATATCATATATGATATATATTTCTTTTGTGGAAGAAGGTGGTATTTAGTAACTCATTTTCATTTGCAGTGAAAATTCTGATACATTAGGGTGCATATGATCTATGCTTTGTTGTGTATATCTGGATCTGCACTGTGTAATCATGTAGTACAGGTACCTTTTTCTTCCAGACTGCTTTGCCTGCTGCTTTCATGCCTACGTCTGTCATGAAGAAAATCGCTAGTGACAAGCTGGAGGAGAGGGAACGCCAAGCAAAAACAGATACGCCCCCTGCTGGTCAGTACGGGAATTACTTCAGCTAGATACCTATAATATCTCGTGGAATATTAATTCAAAATAAATTGATGTGGCTTGAGCTTTCAGAAATGCCAGTCACCATAAGCTTGTAGTGATTTTGATTCTTCTTTGCTTATCAACCTTGTTGGTCTACCAGGTACACATAAAGTGAAACATGTAAAAAGACCACCTGGAGAACTGGCCAAAAGTGGTCTTAATTCACAGATGGTCTATTTGACAGGTCAGTTATAACCAATGTGAATGCTTTTGCTTTACTCAATTGCG
Organism: Sipunculus nudus; assembly: GCA_026874595.1. NCBI lineage: Eukaryota > Metazoa > Annelida > Sipuncula > Golfingiida > Sipunculidae > Sipunculus > Sipunculus nudus. The sequence goes on from CM049312.1 coordinate 55,723,410, forward strand.
GTCTTAATAGGCAGGTGGTCTTATTTAACATGTGGTCTTTAAGGCAGGTTCCACTGTATATATATATATATATATATATATATATATATATATATATATATATATATATATATATATATATATATATATATATATATGTCTTCACCAGAAATAATTGTGTACCGCTTTTGCTTGCAGGAGCAATTTCAAGTGAAGATAAGAAAGGCCATAGTGATCAAGATGTCCCAGATGCTCAAGATATGGAGACTGATTCCAGACACACACTGTCAGAGACATCTAGTGTTGAATCCATAACGCTAACTGTACCACAGCTGCCTCTGAGGCCTCAACCAGTGAAACCACAGGATTTACCTATGGAGCTCGCAAACGTGCCCCACACAGGTGCCCAACAGTCCATGGCGCCACCTGTCGCTATGACGACTGGCAGTCTAGGATCCATTCCAATGCAGATTCCATCAAGTCTGTTACAAGGGGGTGTAGCAAAAGGGCTTGATTCTCAAGGAAGGCCTGCCCGGCCTCTTGTTGGACAGGGAACGATGAACTTTACCATTCCGATGCAAGTGAGCACAGTCAGTGGCCCATCACCCTCAGCAGGGGGCCGACCCATCGTTAAAGGTGAATATAGTGTTTAGGCAAAGGAATCGTGAACCACTTTATAGCTGGTATGTTTGTGCTTCTCTTAGTTCACTATAATGTCAAAACTAAGAGCACACAAAAACACACTGACTGATAAAGACTACTACCTGACAGAACAATTTATCAGTTTTCAGCAGAAAGAAAAACACAAACTAAATATAAATCTTAACAAATGAACACAAGCATACAATAGCCAAAAACGAATTTGTTTCTCCTTTTGAAATCATTCTTCCAAATCCTATGTTAAGCAAGACTAACATCACATCCACTAAGCTAGTATACTGGTTAAGTCATCTGGATTTCTTGTTGCATCAATTAAAAATTTTCAGATCATAACATATATAGCTTTTCATCTCTATCACCTGTTGCACCTGATCTTAATATGTCACCTCTTGCACTGGTGTGTACAGTTGAGTTGATACATGTTACCCATAATCCACCTCCTTGATTGTAAACTGACCATTGGCAATCTTATTTTATCAAATGAAGACTTTTTTTTAAGGGGCTTTTGTGTAGATAACTCAAAAAGTTTACTGTACAGGCTTTGATCACCTTCCATTCTGGATGACATTAAGATATTTTCCTGGTTTAAATATGTGTTGTCAGAATAATGATATCTCTTTATTGCTTATAATCAAGGTGTCCAGCCAATGTTGTCACCTGGTGCAACAATGGGCAATCAACGAGCACCAGGGGTTGGAGGTCAAATCAAGCAGGAAGGTCATGGCCAGCGACCCATTATTGGTAATCAACAGGCTCAGCCTAATGTCAACCAAATGCTTGATCAGCAGCGCATGCACCAGCGTGTGGCACCTCCTAGCCCTAACCTGCCACGAACCAATGCCACTGGAATTCCAATAACAGGCCGTATGCCCATGCAACCTGGGGTTGTCAAACAGCCCCCTGTGCCCGGGGTGAATCCAGCAGCCAATGCTTTGCTCATGCAGCGGTTGATGCAGCCAGGCCTGGCAGCACAGGCAGCTGCAAGAGGTGAGTGTTCATTTTGTCTCCCGCATGGTTTTGCACTTAATTTTTTGAATAGCTCTTTATTGGTCCATATGTTAATGATGTTTATTGTAAATATCTGCTGTGTCTGATTACTTGTTTATTCAAAAAGCTGCCTTCTGTCATTGGTCTCAAGGGTTTCTGCATCTGAGATTTTAAAGATAACTTTCCTGTCCATTTTGTGTTGGTTTGACTCTTGTTAATCACATATTGGCTAGTAAATGTTCCATTAAAGGTCCTGAAATACCCTTAATAAATAATTCATCAGGCAATAATAATTGGGATTTACTCTAATGTGGAATGCTCTTTGTATTAAATTTTATATTAAAGAAATGCTTGATATCATAGTTAAAATAATGTACTTTATAACTGCAGTAATAATACTATATATAAGTTATTATTTTATTGTCTCCAGCTTCATGGGGGACATTGAATTGGGGTCAGTCTTTCTGTCTGTCAGCTTTGTGTTTCTGTGAGATTACTTTCCTGAATATTATCCAGTTTCATTCAAATTTAGATCAGTGTTTGCTCTCATGCATATCTTGGCTGAGTTTGGTTTTGCAGTGTCTGTCTGAAAATTTATCCTCACCAGATCCAAAACAAAATTGTCAAATGTTGGTCCTATTTTATAACCATAATTATGATATTTGGAGACATCTTTAGGGCACCATGAAAACTAAAACAGAGCCAGTATGACATTTGGAGACGTCTTCAGGTGAAAATAAAAACTAAAACATTAATAAAAGGATAAGCATGAAGGACTACTAGAGGAAAAAGCAGGGGACATAAATTCCTCAGATGTGCTAGTTTTAGTTATTATATATCTTATCATAATAATAATAAAAAGAAATAATAATTACCAGTATATTTATGACCCCCATTTCTGTTTTTGCTTCAGGACCGAACCCGCCAGTGAATCTCAGTCAGCTGAATCAGCTTGCCGCTCTTCAGCACGCACAACAGCGCATGTTGGACGCTCGCCTCCAGGGGGCGTCACGGGCAGTGTACCCACCAGGGGCAAGTCCTATGTTAGCAGGAGCTGCTCAGTCACGTGTAGGCCTGTCAGTTCCTCCTGTCGCAATGAGTAGGGCTTTATCTCCACAACCACAGCTGGCACAGTCAATATTTGCCCTGGCTAAACAAGGTTTGTTCTTAAATGTTAAACTTAACTAGTTAAAATTCAACAATAATATTTCAGATTCTTAAATCTAATGTAAAATCCTAAAAACACATGTAGCATGTATTTTGATCTCTAAGCAGTTTTATCAAATACCTGAAATATTAATTATAAAGACATTAAGATATCTGGTGCCAGTTAAATAACCCCGCCAAAAGTGATTTACTAGCTTTTCCATTGTAGTAAATCAGCACTTATGGAAGGTTTTAGGGTTCTGATTAGTCTCAGCTTTTTAACATACCTGTACCTGTCCAATCATAAGTCAGTAAACACATGCACATGGATGAAACATCACCATTATCAATGCATATATTTTTCAGGTGAAATGATGGGGCCATTGTCACCAGGATTACAACATGGACAGTTGAATATGAAAACTGGCACCGAGGCCAACCTTGTCAAATGGTTTGGTGCGGACGTCCTTAAACAACAGCTCCCTCAGCTCCCCACTCAAAATCAGAAGGTGCTAACTGTGGATGAGATAGAAAGACATTAAAGCCTGTCAAGGTGCTGGCCACGCCCACATGCAAACTCAAACCCCGCCCACCCTCAGTGAAGAAGATATCATGCCTTGATATTGGTTGGGTGTTTGTGTTTGTATGGAATGGAGACAGTGTAATGGTCTATAGATGCCTGCCAGAGGTGTTCTCATCTAGTCACTGCAGGTATGAGAGCTGCCAAGCCCTGGCCTGACCTGTCAGTCATCAGGATGATTGACAGCCAAAGAAAGGATCCATCAAAACATGATTGACAACTTACTGAATGGAAATGAAAATGTAGTTTTTGGCTCCACAGTCAATCTCAAACATTAGTTGGTACCAGCCCATTTACTGAACAGGTAAAACTAAAAAATAGATCAGTGTCCATGGGTATATCTTATTGTGTCCAGAAATTTGTTAATTCTCTGTTGGAACACCCAAAGATTCTGTCTGTTGTGCTTGTTGACCTAAATCATCGAACAAGCAGAAACGGACAAAGTGCATTTTAAAAAATATATTAAAATGACTTTATATCTGGATTAGCCCAGGGATGACTGGTGAATGCTGTAGAGTTGGACTTTGGACAAGAATAGTCAGTAATATGTGGATGTATGAATGCTCAAATGTATTGCTTCATTCCTAGCAGATCAGATCAGTAAAAGGGCTGTTCCATAAAAAGCAGGGCAGTGTATACGGGAGGTTTTAGTGTGCTCACAGCTGTAGGGAGTTCATCATATCCGTACCGAGTAGTTTCCAGTTAGTGCAGCATTAACAGAAGTTCATCCTATATAAGCTTCTATTTCTTATTGTAGCCTTCAGTACTTCTGTATCAACTTTTACATATATTAAAAAAAAAGTGGCAGCCAGAATTTCTGAGGAGTTTGTTCAGTAGATTTCAGAGGTTTAACGCCAAGGGTGCGTTGAGAGGATGTTAATGGCGATTTTCGCCAAGGTTGAATTGTTGTAGCACAATAAAAAGGTGATTATTGTATATATGTAAATATTCATCCGTACTTGTATATCTTGCTAAGAGTAACTTTGTCTTGTTGTCATAAAAAATAACATTTGAATGTGCTTCTTTTCTTAAGTTTCTTATTTGTTGGACCAGCATCTAGGAATTATTGTATATTTTCATCACCTAGTTGATGTTGTAGGCAGTTTGCCTGCAGGTGTGTGTATAGTTATAAGTTGTATGGTATATTGTGTGAGAAGGTTAACAAACCTAATACACAGGGTATTATGTATATATATGACTACATATAAAGACGCTTGTATGTTTTTCTTGTATTTTCATGTGCTTATATCTAAATGTACTGAGTGCTCAATGTGCATACTCGCTAGAACGCAGCAGTTTTGTGCACTTAATAAATGCTAATAAATCATGATAGTAAAACAGTTTCAGGCTAGCAGTTTCAAATGTTTCAGTGCTAGCTAATATGGATAAGTTTAGTGGGATGGACAATAAAGATATACATATCCTTGACGGAGACCCTACAGAACTTGTCACAGTGTGTACTAATTAACTGAATACAGTTTTTAAAAAAGGTTGACATGGGATTTTATCAGTTCGTCTACAACACAATGTTGTTAGAGTACTTCACTTAGATGTGTGTTAGGGCAAGTAGATAATCCAGTGGTATGAGTAATCAGTTGGTCATGGGGTCAGGACAAAAATTTTTTATCAAGGTGACATTGTTTAATGCCGAATAACCTCATATTGTTCATATTAAGACTACTACTGTTAAAATATTCTTGTTCGTACCAAATCACTGATCCTCCTTTTAGCAAGGCTTTTGCTGGTATGCTTGCTTTATTGAGCCATACTGGCAGTTTTTTAATTAATAATGAATAAGTCCCCACTTGATGAGGGCTTAAATCATAACAGCCAGGCAGTCCTAAAGAAACAAATTTAAACTATACATAGTCAGAGCTACTGTCTGAACAAGAACACCTGCACCAGAAATGGGATAGGTTTAAAAGCCTTTACTTGCTTGGTCATTTTCACAGTGCCCTTCTGGCAGTGCAAGATATTTGATCTAAAAATAGCAACAGCTGTGTTTTGACCAGTAGGAACATGAAGCATGTGCGAGTCATTTAATTGGTTCACTTGCCTTGATCATTATTCATAAAATACCTGCCAGAGTGGCTTGTTGAAGCACAGTTTGTGAAAGTGTAGCTACAAGAGCTTTGCTATTTGGAAGATGGTCACTGGTCTTCTCCTGTTCATAAACAGTCCGCCGTGTTGGTGTAACCTGCGCTCACATGGTGAAAGAACTTCTACCCTTCTTCATGTAGGGTGATGAAACTTAAAAATTATCACAAATGCCATATGAACTTTGGTGCAAGGACCAGTGTTCACATTTTTATAAACATGATGAATAGGATGTTAAAATACTGTCATGTCTAACATAATCATGGTGAGGAATGACCATAGTTATTGTACTTATAATGTGGCAGATAGACAACATTAATATCACACCTACATAGTGTTATACAACCATGATATATACATATAAAGGGAACAGAAACTCCATCAGTATTATACAGTCTATTCTACAGAATAGTCACGTGACTACTGACTGACTACCAACACAGACTAAGATGGAATATAATGATAGATTGTGAGTATCAGCAGTATGATACAGGGTTAGTCAGTTCATCAGTATTGTGCTCCAATCGGATCTGTTCAGTGTATCAACAAATTTAGAACTGCTGTACCAACAGTTCTGTAGTCAACCATGATAGTTTGTTGATCCCAAATTTTACAGTTAAAAAAATGTCATTAGAAGCTGTGTAAGTGCAGGTATGTGTTGAGTGAAATGAACATCATTTGATGTGTTACAAGGCCAGTAAAATTAGATATTTTGTGAAATTAACAGAATAATGTGAACATGTATTAGACAGAAATGCGTGTGAAGCAATTAAATTATGATTTGGTATACATCCTGAGAAAGCAAATTGGTCGGTAAAAAGGTAAAAAGAGGGAAAAAGAAAGAAAATTTAAAACAACTGAACCATCCTATGTTTGTGGTTATGTGTCAAATGAAAGGGAAAGCACCTGCAATGGATAGACGTTAAGTACCAGAGGAGATCAGAATGTCTGGATTTGTGTACTATATCCCAAAGAAAGATTAAAATGTCAGAGAACAAGCTATCTGTTACATTGTCAGAATTTAGTGCAAACAGTGAAGGGTGTGCTGCAAGGATCTCCTTATTATCCAGAGACAAACGTTAATTATGTGCAACATGGCTCATCATGTAGTCAAGTCCTTAACCACAAAATCTGAACGAAAACCTGTTACTCTTTTGTCAAGACAAGAAAATGAAATAAATTGTATTGATTAGGCATCGAAAGATGTTCGATATTATTTAAAAGTTGTATACAGCAGGTTAAAGTGGCGTAACAAAATATGTTATGAAAGTCCAAAAGATAACAAAGATGTAAATACTTAGTACTACTTGTATTAGAAGTCTTTGTAAATATGTAAATTGGTATTTCTTTTCCATTGCTGTTGCAGCCAGTTTGTTTCATACTTTTGTTGTTGTACATAATATTTATAAGTCCAAAACTGTGAAGCAGTGTTTCCAAATTAGGATGTGGCCAATTCCGATTGTCATTGTAAATAATTAGTTTAGATGTGTATATTATTGTATGTGAGATTGCAGAGGTATTTTCGTGTTAGCAAGAATGTTTTTTTTTCCAAACTTAGATATATAAAAATACTTGTCTGATGTGAAGTGTATGTAAGTGAAGTTGATATGTACACAAAATTATCATCGCTGTATTATAAACATGTACACTTGTGCCAGAAACCTTGGACTATTTTGCTCGCTGTAAACATTGTATTCTTCTTAGACCTGCAGACCTGGACTGTTCAGAGACAATTACAGTAAAGTATCAAGTACAAGCCGGACCCATAACTATTTTCCAGTCTTTTACATGATGCTTTACGGTACTTGCTAGTAGTCTTGGGTTCCTTTAGTGCCATTTATTGCAGTTTGATGAAATCCCAAACCACTTATTACACACAGTTATGGTCAGGAATACAGCTTTACAGAAAGGCAGATAAAAATTTATGTATTGTGAAACAATGTCAACATTTGCAATTGTTATTTTCTCCACATACTAGTATAATAAACAGGTCACTATTTGTGGCATTAATTTCACCAATTTATATGTATATTATCACATGAACACTCATTTGTGTGAGCCCACTTTTATATATAAATGATTAGTTGGTAATGTGATTTAAGTCAAACGTACATGCACAATTATGTGCTGTTTAATTCAGCAGCTCGTCCTGGAATTTCATAAGATAAGATGATTTTGGCAACTTCAGATCTTTGTTGGAATGTACAGAAGAAACCAAAGATATTTATATTTATGGGCCGAGTTTGTTTCATGTCATGCATCTAACCTTGAATAATAACCATTACAAATTTCTTATTTTAGTTCCATAGGACTATCAGTAGAGACAGGTGTTTACATCATGAAATATCCGTCCTTGTTAGCATCTCTTGACTGGCTTTACTTCAGGTGTTGTTTAAAATGTTTAACGAATCACGACCCTGCAGAATTAATCAATAGATTGTACGATGTCATTATTTCATATCAGGTGGATTCCATTGTGCCATGAATGGAAACTAGTATAAAATGAAGGACAATGGAATTCGCACTCAGGAGAGGGCCTGTTGTTTTTATACGTCCGTCATATGACAGGAGTATTATGGTATAGCCACAATCCGTCTGTCGTTAACTTTTAGTGTCGCCACAATAACTTACCAGGCTCTGATGGATTTTCAAGAAACTCACCATAACTACTCACCAACAGATTATCTTGCCCAAGTTAGACTATGGGCAACATCCAGGCTTATTAAATAAGGTCATGGGTCACTTGTCTATTTTGTGGTGTCTCTGTGATAACTTACAAAGAATATGAAGGATTTGATAAAACTCATCAGAAATGTTAATCAAATATCTGGCCTAAGTTTGATTTCCAGCAAAATCCATGCATATTTAATGTGGTAAGCGGTCACTGCACGTTGGAGGCACCTTGGTGACTTACCAAATTCCATTATTTATGTTAATTTAGTTTTGCTGAAGATTTCATTGTGCTGAGAAAATGTCAAATTACCCTTTGTTATTGTATCTCAATAGAAAAACAGTGGTATTGTCATCAGTCCTTTTGGGTGGAATACCGCAGTTGAGTTTAGAATATAAACCTTCTAATCACCCTCGAACATCAGTATATTTTGTTCAGTTGAACAAAGGCCAGACGTGTTGAATATAGGTTTGTTGAAACACAGACACAAAACTGTTTATATCACAAAGTTGTGTCATATATGTGCTGCTATGTTTTTTGTCACAAGTATCACTATACTCTTGCTCAATAGACTTCAGACATGTTTATATGTATTTGTTTCCAGTATCATCAGTATCAGTTGTGATGTGACAGATTGGGTTAGGTTTGTACATACATGCAATGATAGAACTCTTTACCCCTGGTGTAATTATATTCAGTCTGCAATCCTCATCGTGTCCACACACAAACACAAGTAAGATTGGGTAATAATTATTACACAATAAATGCACATGATAAGATTTATGATGTATATGTACTTTTGAGGGTGTATCATGTCTTATTTTTATTTTGAATTCTATTTCCTTATTTTGACTGTTTCTTACCTTTGTCAATCTGTTAAGGGAGTTGGTATGTATGTTTTCTTCTTCAGATGATCTATGATGTCCCAGTGTGCCTCTGTTTTCTATCTGTCACTGTATCATGATGGTTAGTAATAGGTCTTAGTCCAGCATGTGCTTCCTGGGATGTATTGCTATAGGGACATATGCATTATCAACTACAAGACAACATATATAAAGCCTCTAGTTTGCTTATTGTGCATTATATATCACTGTGAAAGTAAAATAAACTCTGGTTTTATTTGCTGGGTAAATCTGACCATTTTTGCAATTTTGTTTGTATACTTTAGTTGGAATAAGTCTAGCCCTAGAATTTGTAGATGCAAAGGAGGTGCAGAGGAAACCCCCCCCCCCCTTTATGGGCGACCCCCTTTATAGACACCTCAGTGAAAGACGCTTCAGGTCATGTGGTCAGGAGAAATAGATTTTTAGTAATCAAGCTGAGAGCTGGTCCTTCAATAAGAATATTCTTTGACAGGGACAGTGAAATCAGACTGGATACTGAAAGCTGGCTTCCGCGACCAGTTCAGTGGCTTGACAAAGAATTCAGAATTGTTTGAGCTAAGGACTTCATTACAATCACACCGAAGGCAGAATGGAAATTAAAAGCACTCTTGGAAGTTTGAATAAATTAACAAATTAATAGAATCCATGAACGAATGAAATAGGTGACAGTGACCCTGAATGTATAATGTAATGACTTTTGAGAAAAATTTTGTCTGTTGGAAACTAGTATATTGAAAAACAATGTATGCATAACATTTGTTTGCACCTCTTTCATGATTTTCTACTCGCTCTTGTGATACTTCAATGGAATTTTTGCTTGCATGATGGTCTGGAAGGTTTTGTAAAATCTGTCTTTTTAAGATGAAACCCCGCTAATCCCCTTGTAATGTTAACAGATATCATGGTTCATTTTCAGTGTAGGAGTACAGTATCTATCCACTAGTTGCATTCTTGTGTTTTCTGGATGTTCTGTGAGTTGTGTGTTTTTTTTACATATATAGGACATTTATTATCAAATAATATTCCATTTTTGTAGGACTGACTCATAGGAGTATACAAGTAACCGTTGAATGATTCTTTTTTGCTGTTTGTTTGGTGAAGCTGTGGAAAATGTGATAACCATATATTGTATGTCATTAAAGTGGTCTAGTGTTTTGGTCTGTCAAACAGAGAAATATATGTGTACCATTTAGAATAACAATGATTTTGATTCTTTGTGAGATTTTGATTTTTTTCTCCTTTTTTTGTCGTAAGAAAGAAGTTGGAATGACCAATTTGAATTTAACCACAGAAGTGTCATTTTCTGTAACACAAAAACATAAAAAATAACCATAGTAGGAATGCATGGTATCCTACATCTCTGTACAATGAATTACTTACAGCAAAGATAGTCAGAGAAGTAAAAATTATACTTTTTTACCTTTTGTCTCACAGATGGTAAGTTGGTTTTCATTTCTCACAGGGGTTTCAATTCGTATCCTTTTGTGAAATTAATTTTCTGTGATTGGAAAATTAATTTCCAGTCATTTTTGTCGAAATAAGTTTCAGTTACTACTGGCTTTTTCTCATGAGTGGAATTGGTTTCCAGCCCACCATTTGTGAGACTCACTTGGGGTATGTCATTTGTTTGAAAATAATTTTCAGACCACCATGTGTGAGATGGAAAATTCATATTTGTTGGTTAAAAAAAGTGATAATGAGTTTTCAGTATCCAGCTAGAGAGCAAATATGTTGTACTTTCAGATTGTGGAAATTGTAGTGTAATATCAAAATAACTCATTAACGCCATCGTGTGTTGATTTTGTTCTTTAAAGTAACATCTGAAGTAGACGTTCACATTATAATAAACTCTCAAGAAGAAAGATTTTATGAAAATTTGTTTCAAACAAGAATACCAGATGGCGCTGTTGAGCAGTTGTGGTATTACCGTAAATACCTATTACTGTATTTTGAAAGTACACCATAGAATCTCACTGTTGAAACTGAAGTATACGGTCTTATGTTTGAGTGGTCGAATGATTTAAGAGAGTAACTTATTTGTTGATCAAATATATAGGATACACAACCATCAAAATTGTTCCAAGCTGGACTACAGGGCAGTAGATTACATATTTAGACTGAAAGTGGTGTCTACACTAATCATTAACACACTAGATTTTCGCATTGTTCTACAACACCTTAAAGTCCAAGCTTTAAGTTTTGATATTAAAACAGAAGTTCAGTCAATATCATACTGTGTTTTACAGTTCTCAAAGGCTTGGTTGTATCGTGACACATGTTGAGAGAGTATCCCTTATGAATTTCCTTCAAAACTTTGGGAAGCCTGGTTTGTCGTCTGCTGATCTGTAGCCATTTTGGTTCCGTTTTGGTGACTGCTGAGATGAAACAAAATTATCACATTGTTGTCACCTTATGTAAGTGGTCAATGATGTTTAATAAATATCTTGCAATTCAGTCAGATCTTGGTCGTTTTATTTGTGTGTGCTCTGTATCTTTCGTCTTCTGCCATTCAAGCATACATCATAAAAAATGCAGGTCTTATTCGACGAGCTGCTTACTACGTATTTCTGAATCCGTTAAATGTATACATTTTGGAAGATTTCCTTCTTAATATATCTATCCCTCTATATTTACATACCAGAAATCAGTTCAATATTTGGTAAATTTTCGAAGTTATGGGCTCGAACATATTGCACTTTGTAAAAAAGACTCTTGCTATGTCAAGTGGGTAGATTAATGTGAAAGTAGTCCAAAGTGAACATAATAATTTTTTTAATATAAATTGAAGCATAAAACCAGGTACTTATGATCATTATTAAATTTCTGAAATTTGTATATTCTGGATTCTCAACAACTTTGGCTGGCTGATTCTGTATAAATACCAGACATGGTGCAAATACTTTGCAAATATATTTGAATAATAAATTGTTAAAACTTTTATATTATTTGTGCTATTGCCACTCTTTGGTAGGGATAACCTGAAATTATTAAATAACAGTTACCTTATTTGCAAAAAGCATAATTCAGATGACTGATAACGGACAGTTTTTTTTAAATACTTCTACTGCAATGTAGATAAAGTTAAATGGCCAAGTTACAACCTGTGTGACAATGGCACTCCATTTTTAAATATTATAAATGACATCAGTCCTCTTCCCTGTCTCCAAGGATATTATCAAAATCTTACATAACTTGAGTTAAACACCATCAACTCATAATACAGCTTATGTTACCACACAAAACCAGCATGTGCCTCATTTCCATATCATATTTTGTGATAATATGTAACAGCTGAGCGCCGTGACCCATGGGTCCCTTGTATTGTAACAGCGCGTGCACTTAAGTCGGAGTGGAAGAGACAGCCAAAATTCTGGCACCTTCTGGGTAAAAATCCTTTTGGCCAAACACGTTCTTTCCATGATGATTGGTCAAAAATTCAAAAATTTAAGATTCGAGCTAAACCGTTAATAATATGGTTTCATTTGAATCTTTGCATGACCATGAAAACCTAGGCCTAGACATAATATTTGTTCAATTACCATGGTTAGTTCTTGAAATATTGAAGAAAGTAGAATTTTCATGAATGTCAGTACTAATCTACACATTAAAATTTGTAAAAACGAGCTAAATCGTTATAATATAGTTTCATTTAAATCTTTCACCGTGGAAATCTGTAGGTCACCCACATGTCCCCCTAACATTTTTTAGGGGTGGGGACAAAAGTACCCTTTGTCCCATCTCATTTGTGTATGTGTGTGTGTGGGGGGGGGGGATTATACGAAGAACTTCATAGTTTCAAATATTTCCATCAATCAGTTTATAGTTTCCTCATTAATCTTTAAGTGATGCATGTCAAATGAGATGATTTTGAATCTTACACTCAATTTCTTTTTGCTGTTTTACTCAAAAGTAAAATATATGAACTGTAATCTGGAAACGCAGCAGAAATATGTGTATGATGAAATCATATGCTTCAGTAAATGTGGTGTGAACGAAGAAAATTATATCATGTGACAAGGATTCTCTCCTAATTTTTCTTAAGGGTTTGGGGTGTTCGAAGATACTGCCCAGGTGTCCTTTAGCCATCAGTCCTAAGGGGGGGGGGGGGGCTTCTGATGGTACTCCTGCGTATAGTCTCCTTCATATTTTCTCTACAAACGGGGCTCATTTAATAATAAAACTGATTGCGTGAGCGTATTCCTTTGTCAAACCCAACGAGTAAAAACTTTCAGTTACCAGTGACTGTTCAATCAAAAGTCACCAAAATAACACAATATATATGATTCGTATTTGCAGGTATCGTTATATAGGCTAACGAATACAATGTAACTTGACAAACGGATATACCGCATGCATCTTAATGTTATGGCTATATTTGTCGAAATGTACATAACATGTCCTGTATTGACTTGAAAACAGTTAAGAAATACCACATATAATAGTATTTAATAATTCTCCAAATGTATCACAGGTCAGATAATATCGCTAATGTGATTTTATCATATGTATTTCATTTTAAAATGAATACATTATACATTATAGTCATCGATAATATACGACCGTGAATTTTTTCCATATGACACGAAATTCCCATATGATTATTATTATTCCCTACACTTATTAATATGATCCAAATGTAAAACAGATTCTGTATTTTCATATGATTTTAGCTAAAACATTATAAATTACTACATTAATAAATGGTAATTGGTAAACCCGCATACCCTGCTTAAGTGACACTTAAAAATATGACCATGCAATCGGACACGAAACAAACTCGTATTCGGGAAGTATTTATTATGTAATATTGTTTTAGAAATGAAACTCGCACAAAAATAATGTGATAATAAACCAATATTTTAAATGTGCAGATATATGATTAAAGTAAGAAAAACAGTGACATGTACTTAAATTATTAATCCGGTCAACGCAGTCCCTCCAGTTAAACTAATTACGTAACCACCTGTATGGTGGAAGCCATAGGATACCCATTGACCAATTAGGATTAATAACTCAAGTGTAACAGGTAAAGACTTGTCAAACACTTTCAATTAAGGTCTGGTTAATAACACATCAGAGGTAATGACTAGTTGTTTAGAGTCATCTGTTAAATTTGTTAGAACAGGCCAACTCGGGTCTGATATGTTGTGATGGTCCATAGCAACGTATATATATCACTATGGTTCTGAAACGTGGAACAGGTGTAGTATATAAATGTCAGTTTGAGAGCATCGGACATATGGTATATAGTAGCAACTACATTTGTGTTTAGAACAACAAGATTTTACAGAAACTGCCTTGTTATATTGACTTACTGGACAGCAAGAGAAACAACGCCAGATTATACATAATAGGTAATATTTTGTGATATTCGATATACTGCAATCCAGTTTTTTTTATCGTAAACACCTGCGATAATGATCGTGATACTGACGGGCGTGTCCAGTTCAGAAAAAGCTAATATTGGGAAGCTTTTGGCCAAGAAACTTGGATGGCCGTTTGCAAATGAAGAGGATTTCCGTACGAAGGAAATAAGATCGAATATTATTTCCGTTGATCCTCTTGACAGAAACTGTCTGTCATTATTGGACAATATGCACACTTACGTCAGAAAATTAGAAAATAATAGCATGTCGGGAGTGATCACGTGCCGAGCTCTGAAAAAGTGTAACCGACATCGTCTGCTGTACGGTCCCCCGATGAAATCAACAACCTTTAATCCAACAGTGTCAAGACCTGTCGAAGTGCTATTCGTACATCTTGCATTCGACAGGACAGTGGCTGACGCGAGATTGGATGAAATGCTTGGACAGTGGATGTCACATGATTTTCTGGAGGTAGAACCCCCAAGCCGCGGGGAGCCTTACATGATTGTTAATACAAATGCATCGCCAGAGGATATTGTTCAAGCAATCGTGGAAAGGTTAGATTTTGATGACTAACGCTAGTATTGGTATGTTTGCCTGTACGTCGATATAAAGGAACCTTCATCTTGCACTGTTATAATAAAGTTAATATTTTTATAAATAAGGCGCTACCATATACAACCTATTTTACCACAATTATGTACAAATCAAAAAATAAAAGTACAATCTAAATATCTATGGACAGTGATAAACATTTGACTATAAATATCGTATTTATTATATATTTATGGGCCTATATATATATATATATATACAAGACATTTTTCGATTATTATTTTGTTAATGTGTAAAATTCGCAAAATGTGATGGATATTGTAATTATGTGAAGATGTGTTGAATGAAAAAAAAATATTTTGTTAATATACCTCGACTGTATTTTCATGCATGATTTGTTGGATAATTTTTAATAAATCTGCTACTTATATAATTCTTGTGTTATCGCTCATTTATTGATTTGATCTTGTTATATTTGATTTAATATTCCATATTTTGAAAAAAAAATACTACATCTATAAAAATTCAGTCGTATTTAATATAGTTATTATTTGCTTTTAGTGTAATTTTAGTGGATACTCGGCGTCGTTCAGTGCCAACTGAATGTTTCTTCTCCCTAATTTGTCTTCATACTTGATAGCGCTTTCTTTACATTTTATTTGATAAAAAGAATGGGAACGTTAACACTTGAAAAATATTTCGAAAATTTCAATAAAAGTGTTATCCACATCTTTTCTTTGCTTCTAGCTAATACTTGTTACCATTTAATTGAAAATGCGACAAATAGGTGAATTTATATAGATGGGTGAGATTGATAACTTGCTCATTTAGATATTTTCTATATCGTTTTGACCCCCCCCCCCCCCCATAAAAAAGGAAAATACATATGCGTTATTTTTTTTTTTTTTTTATTATACAAAAAGAAAATATAAGGCCAAAAAAAATAAAAGGTATGGTTCTCAGGCACCGCCCGCGTCAATTTTAACCCCCCGCATCAAAAATTTTTATTTTGATTTTGATCTTTCAAGAAAATAAATAATACAATTTATGTAGTATTTAGCAAAATATTTGTAATTTTCATGGTTTTTCCTGATTATATGTCATTTTTATCGAAACATCCAAAAAAAGGTCAAAAATAAAATACCGCCCGCCCGCACTGATTTCTGAAAAAAAGTGCCTGAGAACCATACCTTATTTTTTTTTGGCCTAAAACATACACACATACATAAAAACATACAAATACATATTGAACCTTCACAATAATACGATCATTTTCAGCATCCTTTTTAACTAAGTTTACCTTTTTGATAAAATTAAACAAATATTTAGTTACTCTTCGAGTATACACAGTATTGGTGCCCACTTAATATGGTGTTGGTTTAACTTGTCATTTTTTATTGCAATTTCTTTTCAATATTCAATGTGGCTTTAATAAAATATTGAACCCCCCCTTTCGTTGGCTTTTCATTACCACATCTAGTAAAATATAAATACCTCTTTACCATCAATGTTAAAAAGTTCATCCAGTTATCATCATCGCACCCTTAAATAACATTCTCCACAGACCATCTGTATGTGGAACTGACTGAACCATGTTGCTTTAACTCCAACAATATATCTCTCCACAAAAGTTTCGTGAAATCACATTTCCAGAAAAAGTGTAATAATGTTTCTTCACAAGATTTGCAGAAGGAACACTTATTATGATCTATTTTCTTAATCCTGAACAAGAAAGGGTTCAGTGTCACTCTGCGGTGCAGGATTCTAAACTGAAAATATTGCAGTTTACTAGATATTGTTGATGAATATAAATTTTCAAATCCTTTTAATATCTTATTTTCTATTTCACCATTAAATTCTTTGTTCCATTTTAAAATCGTATTGTATGGTTTTTCTGAAATTTTCTTTAATATATCTGCATACACTTGTTTTGTGCCATCTTTTTTGGTTATAAGTCTATCCACTAAACTAATACTTGGCGATAATGCTGTGAGCCTATCGTGACTTTTTATAGTACTTTTCCATGTTTCTGGAATTGCCCTTAATAGTCCATGGTAGCTAAGGAAATCAATATGTACATTATACTTATCACAAAACTCTTGATAACTCATCCAAACTGAATCTGACTGTGAAGTACTGACTATATCTTTAATATATTTCACTCCAGCATCAAATAGTTTCCTATAGAAAACTACTCTGTTATTTATCCTGATATGAGAATTAAACCACAACCCTTGCCGTATTATATCATCATACACAACTGGAACATGATAATTGTATTTACACCAGGCAGATAACACATCATCCCAAAAACATATATAGTTCCTACATATTTCTTTTCTGTCCTGATCTGCAAAGTTACACTTAAATGAATGTTCACCCATTTTAAAATATTGTAAAACAACCTTTCTCCATGAGTTATCTGATTCTTTACATTGTTTCCTTTTTATCCAAGCAATTTTAAGTGATGCATCTTGAGAACATAAATGATTCATACTCAGGCCACCTTCTTCTTTTGGTGCAATTAAGATATTTCTTTTTATTAACTCTCTACCTTTACCCCATATAAATTTATATATCATTTTATCAACTTGTACAAAAATATGTTTCGGTGGGCTTGGTAGTACAGATAGTAAATAAATAAATTGTGACATTATGAATGATTTAATAATAAAGATCTTCCCCTTTGGAGTAAGCTTTCTCTCTGTCCAGACTGATATTATGCTTTTTATTTTATTTATTTTTGGGATATAGTTCAAATTTATTACATTTTGTAATGACGATGTTATTATGACTCCCAGTATATTCACCTGATTGACCCAGGAAAGCCCCAATTTTCTAACTTCATCCTTTTCAGTGTATTTTACTGTACTCATTGGCATAACATGTGTTTTTTCTAAATTAATTTTTAGTCCTGATACATGACTAAATTCATGAAATAACTTAATAACATGACTAATACTGTTAATATCTTTAAGAAATAGAATCGTATCATCCGCATACTGAGCTATTTTAAATAAATTGTTTTGATAATCTATACCTTTAATATTACTTTCTGCTCTAATAACACTAGCTAGTAATTCTATACTCAACACAAATAATAAAGGTGACAGTGGACAACCCTGTCTTACTCCTCTAGAGACCTTAAAGAAACCGGAGTTGTATCCGTTATTCATAATACAACTACTGATATCATTATACATTGTCTTTATCATCGATATTGTCACATCATCAAAGTTCATATTTTCCAAGGATTTATATATATAGTCCCATTCTAAAAAAATCAAAAGCCTTTTCATAATCGACTGTCAGTAGGAAAGCTTTTTGCTTCATGTTACTTATATTATTTATCAATGTAATTACCTTATTAATATTCTCACCTATGTAGCGTCCACTAATAAAACCGGTTTGGTCATCATTGATTAGATCAGGAATTACAGCTTTTATTCTATTTGATATGCACTTTGAAATAATCTTATAATCGCAATTTAGTAAAGTAAGAGGTCTCCAGTTTTTCAAATATTGAAGATCTTTTCCTTTTTTTTGGTAATAAACTGATTATACCTTGTATTTGTGTTATTGGTAATAAGCCTGTCTCAAAAGAGTAATGTACAGAATCCATGAAATAAGGTTTTATGTCCTGCCAAAATATTTTATAAAATTCTATTTGAAGTCCATCACTTCCTGGTGATTTTCCGTTTTTAAAAGATCTCATACTTTGAAATAATTCTGCTTCAGTTAGCTTTCCACTCCCTGTTGCATTTTTAATTTTTCTGACCTGCATATTGTGTTTATGTATAAATGTATTAAATTTTTGTGGCCTATATGAAGGTTCAGATGTAAATAATGTTTCAAAATAGTGTGTCTCGGCTTTAATATCTCATTTGGATCATAAATCATATTTCCATCATTATTCAATTTACTTATAAGTTTCTTATTATAGTTTCGTTTTTCCATGTTCAGAAAGTATTTTGTAGATTTTTCTCCTTCTTCATACCATCTTATTTTGCTCCGAACAATCGCTCCTTTTGTTTTAATCTCTAGAAATTTATTTAGTTTTTCTTCAGCTTCTTTAATTTGCAGACAAAGCAATGCATTTTGGTAATTAGGGTGATTTTTCATTTTATTTATTTCCTGTTCTAGAAGGACTATTTCTGATTTTCTTTTCTTTTTTTCATTAATACCATGACTGATACACGTTCTTCGTATTGACATTTTGATTGTATCCCAAAGCAAGTTAGGATTAGCTTCCTTATTTTCTTCTGCAGTTTCCTTGATACATTTTTTTTATATTTTCAACTAAGTCCTTATCTCTTAATAATGACAGATTTAAATTCCAAAATCCTGGGCCACGTTTGTTATGAAAAGTTTTAATGCAAAGATCTATTGCTGAATGGTCTGTTTTGTAACCATGTGTTATTTTAGCACTTCTGGTGTAATTTGTCAATATTATGGAAATGAGAAAAAAATCTATTCTGCTGGCTGTATACTTGGGATTCAATCGGGACCAGGTAAATTGTCTTTTAATTGGATTTAGATAACGCCAGGATTCTATCAGATCCAATTCCTCCATCCACTTATGTAGAGTGGAGATAACTCGACTATAGCCAGTATATGTAATTGAAGTTTTGTCTAGTTTAGTATTAATGACAGTGTTCCAATCGCCTCCAATAATATTAGTTTCATTATCAGTTGTTTCCAGTTTATGGAATAAATTCATGTAAAATTCAGGGTTAGGTCTGTTTGGGGCATATACATTGCATAAGTTTAAACGTAAATTACCAATAGTTATGTCCAACACGATGGTTCTCCCATCCTTATCCATGTAAATATTATGTATATCATGAGATAATTTATTTTTTATTAATATAGCAACACCGCGAGCATTCATATCTCCATGATTTAAAATCATCAAATGTCCCCATTCAGCTTTCCACTGCGAAGCAGTGTTGGAGGAACTATGAGTTTCTTGTAAAAGTATTATGTTATGTTGTTTCTTCTGTAGCCAATAAAATAACTGTCTTCGTTTCATGTAATTCTGCAGCCCCCTAACATTAAGTGAAAGTATTTTTACATCCTCCATCTGAAGAATATTGTACTAAATCTGTTCGTTAACAATTTCAATTTGCCACAAATAACATTACCAAAAATCTCTACACAATATACTACACTAACAACACATCTCTCGTTATTTAACTTTAAGTTAAATATCTTAATCACTGTTATTAACATTCCAATCTCCAAGAGTGAAACATGTCTTCGGTAATAACATGCATGCTTGCTTACATAATTTGGGAATACTGAACATATACAAATGACATAAATACAACAATACATTACTCACCAAACGTGAAGTACCAAAATATAACAACCTATGTCCGTGTCACATAAATACTAAACCTAGCACCTCTCTAAAGCTCAAAAGTCTCTGCTTCTAACTGAGCTCGCGCCCCGTCTGGCAGTTTGTTAACGTCGCCATAGTATTCGCTCTATCACGGTGCTACCTCTAACTTGGTGCTTAAGCAACGCACAGGGAAGCCCAGCCCCGTTCCCATCCTGCCCCGCGCAACGGAGCGCAAGACAGGCCGGAATCCGAGCTAGGCGATAACATTGAAAATCCCGCACTTACCACGTGCTCAGGTAAACATCAGAATAAGTCCAAAAACAATAACAGAATGGTCCCTTATAAGCTCAAAACCTGTTTGTTTCGTCATCTGACCTGCTACTCGACCTCCGTTGTGTCAGCTGTGTTGCTAGGAGGACCCTGGATGGTTACTGGTTCCCCGTTCACATAGAGCTTCCCTCGCCAAAAACGCACTCTCTGTCCGTCATTGAATGCCGCGGTCATCTGCGGTTTGGCCCTCCGTTTCGTTTGATAATCCGCGGCAGTCAGGTCTTCAACAAACCGGGTCTGGTTTCCTTGAAGTTTCTGTTTGCTTTTTATTATGACCTCGTTTCTGATCAGTCGACTGTGAAACCTGACAATAATGTGCCTTGGTCGTTGCCCTTTTCTGCCTGTCCTGTGTGCTATTTCAATCTTATCCCTTATCTGTGTTTCATTTGCGTCCCCAAGCAGTTTATTTTCAGCGATGATTTTTGTAGCAGTGTTCACACAGTTTTCAGCTTTCCCTACTTCCCCAACACCTATAATTCTCAAGTTCCATTCCCTCATATATCGTTCTTGTTTATTTGTTTCTTCCTGTAATTGCTTTCTAAGGTTTTCCAAATGTAATTCAGAAATTCTTGTTTTATCTTGCAAATCATTCACCTGCTTCCGTAACATATCAACCTCCTTTGAAAGTCTTTGCTCTCGGCCTTTGTATTCTTCTACTGTATTGTCCAGCGACTGTAAACCTGTTTCTAGCACATGTACAGTTTTCTTTATGTTTGTTTGCTCTGTTGTCAGTAAATCCATTTGACCTTTCAGGTCAATATGCATTTTGTTAATTTGCTCACTTAGTTCTTTGTTTGAGGTTTGAACCAGACGTTTTATCTCTGTCATAATATTTTGTTGGCCTACCTGTGTGTTCAAGTCCGTAGCAGTGGCCATTGCTCCCAGTCCCTCCTCACATGACGTGGCCTCCGTACTGCCCTGCCTCCCTGGTTCTCTCTCAATAAATTTATCCATTTCACCAACTGTCTGTCCAGGTTTTTTTTCCCGTCTTACTTCTTGTATGAGACATATTTGTACCTCTTGAGCGACCACTCAAGCGACATTCAGGTAATGTTAAATCAAAAATTGACGGAGCTCTCAGAAACACGTCTCTATCCTTGAGCCATGTGACCGGAAGTATATATGCGTTATTACCATTCCTATTCATGCTAAGGTAGTTTAAATTTTAAAAAAAGCCGATATACTAAATAGTAAAAGTTCTTCCATAAGCGATCCTAAAATATATGATTTATTGATTTGGTTCTATTCTGTGACCCCAAAATATATTTAATTTGATATGATCAGCATGTTAAATTATATATTTATATGTTAGGTGCAGACATTGTCTAGTATCATGACTGAGACTGGCCTGTTGAATGACAGAAAGGAATATCAACTCGTGACCATGACAAGTGCAGACATAAAGTGTCATGTTTAACTCTCCATTTCTGTAAACAACCCCTCCCTCCCTCCCTTTTCTTTCCTCCACCAGAAACTTTTCATTGAAATAAATATAACCGTTAACCTCATGGTATTTATTCGTAAATTAAATTTTACTTGTGAATATCATTCATAGCTCAGGTGCGTAGCCAGAGGGGGGCCGCAGGGGGCCATGCCCCCCCCTCCATCCGGTCGCATCCAGTACTCCCCGTCCCCACTAATATCACTTAGCCTAATAATGATTAAATTTTCAAAACAATCATGAAATTCCTATGACTGGTATCCGCAGATTTGGGAATTATTTTTACATTTCATGATATAGGCCTATTATCTTGCAAATAGTATATTTTTTATTTATTCATCTTGAACAACTGATATTCTAAACTTGAAATAAAACATCAGTACTTATGCGGAATTATAGTGAGGTGATATATATATATATATATATATATATATATATATATATATTTATTTATTTATTTATACATATATATGCATCAATTGCCGGTTTTTTTTTCAAATATTTCGCCCCCTCCCTCCCCTCAATCCTGCATGGCTATACGCCCCTGAATAGCTATTCGTCAAGGTTTAAAAAAAAACAAACGTGTCTCTGAACAATGAATTACTTACAGCATAGATAATCAGAGAAGTAAAAATTATACTTTTCCTACCTATTTTCAAAAGATCCTTGCTTTTGTCTCACAGATGGTAAGTTTATTTTCCTTTCTCATAAGGGTGTCAATTTGTATCTTTTTGTGAGACAATTTTCAGTGATTGGAAAATTACTTTCCAGTCTTTTTTTGCAAGATAAGTTTTAGTTGCTCGTGGCTTCTTTTTCTCATGAGTGGAATTGGTTTCCAAACCACTATTTGTGAGACTCACTTGGGGTCTATCATTTGTTTGAAAATAATTTTCAGACCACCATGTGTGAGGTGGAAAATTCATATTTGTTGGTAAAAAATGTGATAGCCTAATGAGTTTTCAGTCTCCAGCCTGAGATCTAATATGTTGTACTTTCAGATTGTGGAAATTGTTAAGTAGTAGTGTAATATCAAAATAACTTATAAACGCCATGGTGTGTTGATTTTGTTCTTTAAAGTAACATCTGAAGTAGACGTTCACACTAGAAGAAACGCTCAAATAGAAAGATTTTATGAAAATTTGTTTCAAACAAGAATCCCAGATAGCGCTGTTGTGATATTACCGTAAATACTTATTACTGTATTTTGAAAGTACACCATAGAATCTCACTGTTGAAACTGAAGTATACGGTCTTATGTTTGAGTGGTCGAATGATTAAAGAGAGTAACTTATTTGTTGATCAAATATATAGGATACACAACCATCAAAATTGTTCCAAGCTGTACTACAGGGCAGTAGATTACATATTTAGGCTGAAGGTGATGTGTCTACACTAATCATTAACACACTAGATTTTCGTTTAATTTTTTGCATTGTTCTAAAACACCTTAAAGTCCAAGCTTTAAGTTTTGATATTGAAACAGAAGTTCACTCATAATCATACTGTGTTTTGCAGTTTTCAAAGGCTTGGTTGTATCGTAACACATTTTGAGAGAGTATCCCTTTTGAATTTCCTTCAAAACTTTGGGAAGCCTGGTTTGTCGTCTGCTGATCTGTAGCCGTTTTGGTTCCGTTTTGGTGACAAGTGCTGCTGAGATGAAACAAAATTATCACATTGTTGTCACCTTATGTAATACGCTCCCGAGGCAGCGGAAATCTTGCGCTTCTAGAGAGGGGCAACTGATTTTCACGCTGCCAGCTTTGACCGTTTATGATATATTTAGACACCAGATGGCGGTTCGTTGTGCGCTGAAAAATACGTGCGTATGATGTGACAAGCAGCCAACCAGATGCCAATAAACAAACACTCGACAGGCATCATGGCTCCGCCCGTAGCTGCGCTTCAAGCGCCGCTTGATAAGTTTACGGACGAATTTTAATTGCTCCCTCTGCATTATGGCATCATCGACCGATTCGATTATGACATTATGACTGTGTTAGCGTAGCCATGTATCTGTTGTCTGCAGAACTGAAACCAGCCAGCGAGGTGTGCAAGTAGCCTTTGTTGTCACGTTTCGTTTGAATTACAGCTCACCGGCCGGGCATCCTATGTGCCCACGTCTGGGGCAATTCTCTCTGAGCCTGTGGCCTGTTACCGGGGCGATGAGCGGTCAATCAAAATGAAATGATTATGATTGGCCCCGTGTATTCCTCGCTTGGCAGTGTCTTCCAGCTCAAAGTCTCACCTGATTGGACAAAAATACAGTGCTCCCCTCTGGTGTAGCAATTCAGGATACGAGATCATAACAAACAGCGCTTGGGATATAGGTACTAGGCCTATAGTTAAAGCGCTGTGTAAAGAGCGTACTTATGTAAGAGGTCAATGATGTTTAATAAATATCTTGCAATTCAGTCAGATCTTGGTCGTTTCGTTTGTGTGTGCTCTGTACGTTCCCTCTCCTGACATTTAAGCATATACGTCATAAAAAATGCAGGTCATATTCGACCAACTGCTAACTGCGTATTTCTGAATTCGGTAAATGTACCATTCAATAAGATTTCCTTCCAAACATGAAATCGGATTATTGATGCAGGATGGTTCGTGGAAATTCTGGACTAAAGCATATTACCCCGAATCTCTAATCTATAACTTTCAGTTGGCGTTTCTTTTAGTCATATTGTATAAGAAATGAAGCTACATATTTAAAGGGAGCCAATCAACCATAAAGCATGTTGCATTAACACGAAAAATAGCTTCTTCCCTGTAAAATAAATCTGTAACTGCCAAAATATTGCCTTGAAACCTTTTGCTTACTCCTGTAAATGAGTGTTAAAAACAGTGTAGGCCTATCGTGCGCGATAACAGGTGTCAACATAAAAACAGAGCGTGGGGCCGTATGCATCGCGGGGCCATAACACGTGTCAGTCAGGAGATGCCTCGATTGACTTGGCAAAAAAAAATGTAATACATGTTCCCGCTGGCTAAAACATCACGTGTTGAGGTTCAAATTGCGACCTCCGGTCACGTGGCCATGTTTTTGTAAACAGACACACGTGGACTGTGTTTACCAACACGCAGAGCCATAAAAAGATGTTAAACAGCTATGTGGGAGGTACTGAGACTGTGTGTCCCTTAAAGTTCCATGTGTGAAAACCCTAAGCCATGACACCATGACATTCAGGCCTTTTAAAAATAAACTGATAGGGGCCAGCGACTTTAGTTAATTAAAAATTGACGCCTTGGTGGCAGGCTGCCGCTAGAATACCCTGTGGACACCAAGGGAAAATGAAAAAGGCAAATTTCGTACTTTAACTGGAGTAACTGTTAAACTGCCATATTCAATTCTCATACGTGATTTCTCAGATACCTTAATTTACAGATATAATATTTAATTGCCATATACCTCCAGCCTGTATCGCACATTACGGTGGATATGTAGACATTTTATGAAGTGATTTTCTGGGCGTTTCATTTATATGCTGACTGGACAGAGTAGTGGCTTGTATTCTTCAACTTAACCATCTCATCACCTCACCCAAAAGAAATTTTCATTCCAATAATTAATTTTAATACACTATACCTTGGGGAAATAAAATAGCCTCTACAAAGTAAACAATTATAATTCCGTTAGATGCCGCTCACGAAGTGTTATGATCTTATTCAAAGTTTACTGAATTGGGTGTTGAACTGTAGCTAGGTAGGTGTCATTTTTTTTAGCTCAGCTGACTATAAGTCATCTGAGCTATAGTCATGGTCCTTTGTCCGTCGTCCGGCCGTCCGTCCGTCCGTCCGTTAACAGGGCACGTTTTGAAACCGTTGGACCTAAGAATCTGAAATTCGGCAAACAGTTAGATTTCCCCCATATCCTCTACCATACCAACAAATTTGGTCTATAGGACTAAAATAATTCCTTTGAGATTTAAGGAAAAACTTCAATTTTCCAGTAAACCCATTGTTACACTTCAAGACTGCATAATATCGAAACCACTGACCTGATATTAATCTTTTTTAATATATCTATCCCTCTATATTTACATACCAGAAATTAGTTCAATATTTGGTAAATTTTCGAAGTTTAGGGCCCAAACATATTGCACTTTGTAAAAAATCAGGAAATATATTTATTCCCTTAACATGAGAATTGCTGAAGCTAGAGATTTTTTGTCTGGGATATAACATTATTCAATCAAGATTCAATTGTATACCCAAAATAAGTTCTGATTTTTTAAAAAATTTTATAAGTTATAAGCATAAATATAATATCAGTACTTTAAACGTTTGTTTCCTGTAGCTTTTATTAAAGTTTTTATGAGACCATGTCACACCCAGGCTCTACCCAGCCTCTCTTCAGTCACCTGTATGTTACCTTGTTGACCTTTCAGGCATATTATGCACGCTTGAGGCGAGGCATACTGGTCAGCCAGGCAGCTTATAGCTGGCCACAGTTGATCCAGGTGTCCAATCCAACTCATCTAGTAGTTGGTTTGACCAGCAACATAAAAAAACAATAAATAAAGAATTTTTATTGGTTTATTATAACAACTTTAAGAAAAATTAATAAAACAGGGATTTGATAGTTGATGAGTAACAGGGAATTACATTGCAATTACTGATGTTGTATAGATCTTGTATGGATGGATGCAAATGTATTCCAAATAACGCCATGCAGTCACCTATGGTATTTTTCTTTTCAATTTTAATAATGAAAAAAAATTAAATTATTATTTTTTTCTTTTAGGGGTTATATGAAGGAAATTAATGATACACAAATATGCAGTTTATAGTATTAATCTAAATTTCCAGGTCTTTTCTAAGTGTATAAGCTTGTAACTTTATATTTATTGCAAAATTTAAAAAATTTAAATATGTCAACATTTTCAAATTTTACTCAGACAAATACTGATTAAAGATGTCAAGATGTTTCACTTATGACATTTATACTTGTGGCTGTATCAGCTCTCGCAAGACTATGTAAATGATTAAATTTTATATTACAGGTTCCTTTATTTCAGTTAATAAAATTAAACTTGCCCATCGTTAGTTTGCTCCATGTATAATCAACAGGGGGTCTTATCCTTGGGTTATTTTTTACCCATATATGGTTTTATAGCTGAGATTACTTTTAATTTTTTCTTATACATTTTTTAAAATAAAAACATTTGAATATGATGAAAATCAGATCTTAGACAAGTTCCTATTATGATTTCTGTAATGTTAATAATTGTCAAAAGACTCTTGCTATGTCAAGTGGGTAGATCAATGTGAAAGTAGTCCAAAGTGAACATAATAATTTTTTAGCTCAGCTGACTATAAGTCATCTGAGCTATAGTCATTGTCCATTGTCCGTCGTCCGTCCGTCTGTCTGTCCGTCCGTCTGGATGTCCGTCCGTAAGACTGGCACGTTTCGACACAGTTGGACCTACGAATCTGAATTTCGGCATACAGTTAGATGTCCCCATAATCTCCTACCATGCCAAAAATTGGGTCAATAGAACTTCGTTCCTTTGAGATATTAAGGAAAAACCTCAATTTTTTATTAGAAATCTATTTTCACACTTCAGAACTGCCTAATATCAAAACCACTCATCTGGTTTTCTTCATATTTACCATAAATATTTCTCTATATAGTTCCTATGTACATGCCAGATATTAAGTCAGTATTTTATAATTTAAAAAAGTTATGGGCCAAAACATAATGGACTTTGTAAAAAAATCAGGAAGATATTTGGTCACTTAAGACCAAAAGTGTTAAAGGTAGGGACTTTTTTCCAGTAATACAACTTTAATTAATCAAAATTTAATTGTATACCAAAAATTAGATCAAAATTTGTTAATTTTTTTTAAATATTGGCAAAAATATAAAATTGGTACCTTAAATTTTGCCCAACTTTGGCCATGGCACGTTTTTTTCCTGTAAGTACTGTGGATTTAATATTCACACCATGTATACATAAGGATTTAATCTGTTAAAATCTAAAATTAGAAAATAAAAGCTGCAAAATTAGGCTAGTTATTGATTTTTTTTGGAGGCTCTTGTTGTATTTCCTTACATTGTCAAGCAGTCCACTTTGATGACTGTAGGTCATTCAGTGCACATCTCTATGCTCCCCAGGCTGTTGACATATTTTTAGATGTCCCAAAAATCTCCTACCATACCAAAATTTGGGTCATTAGGACTTTGTTCCTTCGAGATATTAAGGAAAAAAAACTCTGTTTTCCATAAAAAAAAGCCATTGTTACACTTCAAGGCTGCCTAATATCAAAACCACTAATTTGTTTTTGATCGTATTTAGTATTCACATTCTTTTATACATTTTCTATGAACATACCAAACATAAGGTCAGTATTGGGTATTATTTTGAAGTTATGGGCCAAAACATAATGCAATTTTTTTTAAAAATCAGGAAATATATTTACTCACCTAACTTGAGAATTGCTGAACCTAAAGACTTTTTTTCAGGAATATAACTTTATTTAATCAAGATTCAATTGTTTACCAAAATTAGATCTGAATTTTGCAAATTTTTCAAGTTATTAGCATAAATAAAAAATCAATACCTTAAATTTTGTCCAACTTTGGCACTGTTGATTTAATTTTCCCAGCATATATGCATAAGGATTTAATCTTTTAAAATCTGAACTTTCAAAAGAAATTGATTGGAATGAATAGCTTTATTCATGTTTTCATACACCATGTCAAGTGGTGTATGAAATCTAGCCCACCTAGTAGTACAGCCTTCACTTGCATTATGTAACCCACCCCAGGCAGCTTACCTTGGCCCAGCTTGGCCACTACTAGCAGGCTTTCCCTCTGCCCTGCACTCACACCCCCCCAGCTGGTGCATAAACTAGATGAATGTTATAATTTTTCTGTATTTTATTTCATTCTTGGACATGCTACATTTTAGAGTTTGTATTGAACCACCAGGGTTACAATGATTAAAGTGTACATTTAATTGTGTCCACAAAGTGGTGTATTGCTGTGAAAGTGTGGATGTTCATGAGATAAGTAATTCCTTACTTCAGAAGAGTAAAAACTTCACCAGGTGTGAAATTGACTATTAATTCCAGTAATTAATTAAAACTGGGATAGTAATTAGCACAATGATATTGATTTTCCCTCATTCAACCAACAGTGTGTAAACTTTATTTGAAAAGATGTTTTATTTTATCAAATTTACTTTTATTTTATTTTGGTGAATAAAATTAAGCATGTCCTGAAAACTCCAATGTGCAAAACTTTTTAATAGTGATTCAAGTAATATTCTTGTAGATGCCATGTTGTGGCATTATTTTCTTTTAAAATCAGTTTAAACATTTATGATTTAAAAATAATAAATATATATGTGTATGCATAATATGACCCAATGTTTTATACTCTGTATATATAATGATTGCAACTTTTGCAACAATTCTAATGTTTTAACTTAAAGTGGACCTGCTTAAAAAAATAGGATTATATATAAACTTATATGCATTATTCTCTTGAAAGTGAAATAAAGGTATTAGTCCATTCTGTCCACTTGCCTGTCCATCTGTAAATTTTCGTATGCAACACAGTATCTCAAAACTTTTACTGTTTTTCTTCATGACAGTCTTGTCAGAGTATTAGTTTGCAATCATATATTTAGAACTTTACTATAACCAAGTAGGAGGGCCCCTTTCCTCTTAGCTTTTCATATTCTTATATAAATGAAAAACATTACAATAGAATATTTCTACATCCACCTTCGTGCTGCCCTCACTTTTCCATTCTCCGAACACCATCCCAAAGTCAGCCTCAGTAAGCAAGAACAAGATGAATCAGATATATTCATACTTTTTTATTTTGTATAACTATTCGTCCATAGGTACCTATGTACATGCCAGAAATTATGTCAATATTGTGTAATATGTAGACATAGTGGGCATCACAATAATGTACCTTGTCAAGACTAAAGAGATATTGTGTCATACAGTCACATATCTATGAATCGCTTCATCAGCATAGTTAATCATAACATCATATCTGTCAAATTGAACGCTTGCAGACTACCATACACTTTAGATCCTTCAACAAATAGCCTTATCATCATTCTACTACTGAGCACTTATTACTGCTGTCATTGCATTCATATTTGCTCAAATATATCACAATTTTCAACCCCTCCTAAATAAATAAAAAAATGAACCACTTTATTTGACTCTATTAATCCATCAGTCAGGTAATTTCATTTATCATTTACTCACATATTACATTACATTCCTTTATAATAGCCCAACATGTACATGATATTCATAAGCTTTATCGACTCGATATAGTATCACAGTGGAGAAACATTTATAGTCCAATCACGATCAGCTGAGCGCCGTGACCCATGGGTCCCTTGTTTAATATAAACTGTAGCATAAAACCAGGTACTTATGATCATTATTAAATTTCTGAAACTTGTATATTCTGGATTCTCAACAATTTTGGCTGGCTGAAACTGTATAAATACCAGACATGGTGCAAATACTTTGCAAATATATTTGAATAATAAATTGTTAAAACTTTTATATTATTTGAGCTATTGCCACTCTTGGGTAGGGATAACCTGAAATTATTAAATAACAGTTACCTCATTTGCAAAAAGCATAATTCACATGACTGATAACGGACAGTTTTTTTTAAATACTTCTACTGCAATGTAGATAAAGTTAAATGGCCAAGTCACAACCTGTGTGACAATGGCACTCCATTTTTAAATATTTTAAATGACATCAGTCTTTTTCCCTGTCTCCAAGGATATTATCAAAATCTTACATAACTTGAGTTAAACACCATCAACTCATAATACAGCTTATATTACCACACAAAACCAGCATGTGCCTCATTTCCTAATCATATTTTGTGATTATATGTAACAGGTGAGCGCCGTGACCCATGGGTCCCTTGTTTTGAAACAGCACGTGAACTTAAGTCGGAGTGGAAGAGACAGCCAAAATTCTGGCACCTTCTGGGTAAAAATCCTTTTGGCCAAACACGTTCTTTCCATGATGATTGGTCAAACATTCAAAAATTTAAGATTCGAGCTAAACCGTTAATAATATGGTTTCATTTGAATCTTTGCATGACCATGAAAACCTAGGCCTAGACATAATATTTGTTCAATTACCATGGTTAGTTCTTGAAATATTGAAGAAAGTAAAATTTTCATGAATGTCAGTACTAATCTACACATTAAAATTTGTAAAAACGAGCTAAATCGTTATAATATAGTTTCATTTAAATCTTTCACCGTGGAAATCTGTAGGTCACCCACATGCCCCCTTACATTTTTAGGGGTGGGGACAAAAGTACCCTTTGTCCCATCTCATTTGTGTGTGTGTGTACGTGTGTGTGTGTGTGTGTGGATTATAGGAAGAACTTCATAGTTTCAAATATTTCCATCAATCAGTTTATAGTTTCCTCATTAATCTTTAAGTGATGCATGTCAAATGAGATGATTTTGAATCTTACACTCTTAATTTCTTTTTGCTGTTCAAAAGTAAAATATATGAACTGTAATCTGGAAACGCAGCAGATAATGTGTATGATGAAATCATACGCTTCAGTAAATGTGTTATGAACGAAGAAAATTATATCATGTGACTAGGATTCTCTCCTATTTTTACTTAAGGGTTTGGGGTGTTCGGAGATACTGCCCATGTGTCCTTTAGCCATCGGTCGGGGGGGGGGGCTTCTTTTGGTACTATTGCGTATAGTCTCCCTCATATTTTCTCTACAAACAGGGCTCATGTATATAATATTAAAGCTGTCATATAATAAGTCAGAAAACTTTATAAAACTGATTGCGTGAGCGTATTCCTTTGTCAAACCCAACGAGTAAAAACTTTCAGTTACCAGTGTCTATCAAATCAAATGTCACCAGAATAACACACTGAAGATATATGATTCGTATTTGCAGGTACCGTTATATAGGCTAACGAATGCAATCTAACTTGACAAACGGATGCATCTAAATGTTACGGCTGGATTTATGGAAATGTACATAACATGCGTTGTATTGACTTGAAAACAGTTAAGATTTTAACGACACATATTTAATAATTCTCCAAATGTATCACAGGCAAGATAATATCGCGAATGTGATTCTATAATATGCATTTCATTTTAAAATGAAAAAATATTTATATGTCTATAATAATCCATTATAAGCAGCAAAGATATGACTCTAATTTTTTCCATATTGCACGAAATTCAATTATGATTGTTATTAATCCGTACACTTATTTATATGATACGAATGTAGAACAGATCCTGTACTGTAAACATTATAAACTACTGTGTCAATAAATGGCTATTAGTAAACCGCATAAAATGCTTACGAGACACTTAATAAACAAGAACCAACTCGTATTTGAACCAATTCGTAAAAAAATTATGTAATATTGTTTTAGAAAAGAAACTCACAAGAAAAATAACGTGATAATGAACCAATATTTAAACTGTGCAGTTATATGATTTAACCAAGAAAAAACAGTGATATGTACATAAATTACTAATCCGGCCAACGCGGCCCCTCCAGTTTAACCAATTGCGTAACCACCTGTATGGTGGAATTAATTAAATAAGCAATGGTATACCCATCGACCATTTAGGATTAATAACTCAAGCGCAACAGGTAAAGACTCGTCAAACACTTTCAATTAAGGTCTGGTTAATTACACATCAGAGGTAATGACTATAGTTGTTTAGTATCTTCTATATAATTTGTCAGGACAGGCCAACCCGTGTCTGATGTGTTGTGATGGTCCATAGAAACGTATATCACCATGGCTATGAAACGTGGAACAGGTTTATAACTGTGAGTTTTGAGGGCAAGGGACATGGTATAAGAGCAACTACATTTGTGTTTAGACCAACAAAAGTTTACAGAAATTGCCTTGTTACATCGACTAACTGGACAACAAGAGAAACAACGCCAGATTATACATAATAGGTCATATTTGGTGAAGAATCCAGTTTTTTTTTATCGTAAACACCTGCGAAAATGATCGTGCTACTGACGGGCGTGTCCAGTTCAGAAAAAACAAATATCGGGAAGCTTTTGGCCAAGAAACTTGGATGGCCGTTTGCAAATGAAGAGGATTTCCGTACGAAGGAAATAAGATCGAATATTATTTCCGTTGATACTTTTGACAGAAACTGCCTGTCATTATTGGACAATATGCACACTTACGTCAGAAAATTAGAAAATAATAGCATGTCGGGAGTGATCACGTGCCGAGCTCTGAAAAAGTGTAACCGACATCGTCTGCTGTACGGTCCCCCGATGAAATCAACAACCTTTAATCCAACAGTGTCAAGACCTGTCGAAGTGCTATTCGTACATCTTGCATTCGACAGGACAGTGGCTGACGCGAGATTGGATGAGATGCTTGGACAGTGGATGTCACATGATTTTCTGGAGGTAGAACCCCCAAGCCGCGGAGAGCCTTACATGATTGTTAATACAAATGCATCACCAGAGGATATTGTTCAAGCAATCGTTGAAAGGTTAGATTTTGATGACTAACGCTAGTATTGGTATGTTTGCCTGTACGTCGATATAAAGGGACCTTCATCTTGCACTGTTATAATAAAGTTAATATTTTCGCAAATAAGGCGCAACCATATACAACCTATTTTACCACAAGTATGTACAAATTAAAGTACAACCTAATATCTATTGACAGTGATGAAACATTTGACTGTAAATATCGTATTTATTATATATTTATGGGCCTATGTATATACAAGACATTTTTCGATTATTATTTTGTTAATGTGTAAAATTCGCAAAATGTGATAGATATTGTTATTATGTGAAGATGTGTTGAATGAAAAAAAATATTTTGTTAATATACCTCGACTGTATTTTCATGCATGATTTGTTGGATAATTTTTTAATAAATCTGCTACTTATATGATTCTTGTGTTATCGCTAATTCATTGATTTGATCTTGTTATGTTTGATTTAATATTCCATATTTTGAAAATAACATACTACATGTATCAGATTCAGCCGTATTAAATTTAGTCATTTGCCTTAAGTATTTATAAAAGCGTTATCCACTTCTTTGCAACTAGCTAATGCTGGTAACCATTTGATTTAGAAAATACGACAAGTGGGTGACTTTATAAAGAGGGATGAGGTATATGACTTAATTGCCCGTTTAGATATTTTTCTATATCGTTTTGCCCCCCCCCCCCCCCCAAAAAAATAAGGAAAAGTGCAGATGCGTTATTACCATTTCTATTCATGCTTAGGTAGTTTAACTTTAAAAACAGCCGATATGCTTAATAGTAAAATTTCTTCGATAAGCGATCCTAAAATATATATGACATTGATTTGGTTCTATTCTGTGACCACAGAATATATATAATTTGATATAATCGGCATGTTAAATTATATGTATAGATGTTAGGGGCATGACTGAGACTGGCCTGTTGAATGACTGAAAGGAATATCAACTCGTGACGATGACAAGTGCAGACATAAAGTGTCATGTTTAACTCCCCATTTCTTTAAACAACCCCTCACCCCCCCCCCCCCCTTTTTTTTTCCACCATCAGAAACATTTCTTTGAAATAAATATAAGCGTTAACCTCATGGTATTTATTTGTAAATTAAATTTTACTTGTGAATATCACTGCCCAGGGGCGAAGCCAGAAGGGGGCCGCAGGGGACCATGCCCCCCCCCCCCCCCATTCCGGTCGCATCCAGTACTCCCTGTCCCCCGTAATTTCACTTAAGTTTAATAATGTTTACATTTTCAAAACACAATAATGGAATTCCTGTAACTGGTATCCGCAGATTTGGGAGTTATTTCTTTATTTCATGATATAAGCCTATGATCCTGCAAATATAATATTTTTTAAATATTCATCCTGAACATCTGATATTCTTAACTTGAATTAAATCATCCGTACTTACGTGGAATTATTGTGAGGTGATATATAATCATTTGCCTTTTTTTCTCAATATTTCGTCCCCCTCCCTTCCCTATATCCTGGCTACGCCCCTGAATAGCTGTTCGTAAAGGTCTAACAGACAAACATGTATCATATCCGAACTGCTTGCAAGCAGTTTTTTTCGTTTTTTTTTTAGAATCTTATGTTAATCAGTTGTGTTTTCGATGTCCAATGAATAAATCAACAACATCGTAGTAGCCACGTGCTTTTGTTTATGTTTGGTTGGGCCGCTTAAAACTATATGAAAATTATAGAGAAAGACTGTGAATAAAAATAAAACCTCAATTCAGTGTAGAATACCAGCACTTTACGCAATTAATGCAAAAAGAGATTGTCAATGTGCAGAACACGTGTGTTATATTCACAATCTTCTGTGATTGGTTTATTTTTGTGCATGAGGTAAACGGCAGCTCACTGAGCATGTGTCAAGCTCACTTCCGGGTGTCAAAAGACCAGCAAAATCTAAAGAAATCTGTGGAAATTTTTGGAATTGGTTTGTTTTACAAGCATGCAAAATGGAAAATGAAGAATTTGGACAGATGACGTCCTTCGATGCAAATCTAAATGGTAAGTGTTGTCACTGTCTGTGTTGTCGCATGACGCCAGGACGCCAAGTTGGCAGACGCCTCCAAACGTAATGAGTCAACTCTCAGTTTCACCACTGCTCACAGTCACAGTCAGTCTCAGACTCGCTCCCAGTGTCAGCGCTCGGAGACTTAGGGTGACTTTCCGTCTTATTTGCATTGATATATATGTCGGCCATGCTGGTTCATTCAGTTTCCAACGTCATTGATAATTATAGGAATTATGATGCTTTTTTATTACCTGAAAGGTCAATATAATTAAAGGTCACTAAATTATAGTAAATTATTATAATAGTAATATCCCCGCCAACACACATTCATATTATAAATATGTTATGAGCACTCATTTCAGACATTTATATTTGTCTTAGCATGAGAGTCATTATATAGACAGTTTTAAACAGAATGGCTAAAAAGTGCTTTATTTAGTGGAAAACACAAGTATATATAAATTATAACTAACTGCAAATTATTTGGTGTAGGTATCCAGTTCCACTGATACCCGCAGCATTAAAAGCTTCATATAAACTGGAGAACCTGTATCTTGTACCAGACAAAACATATAAAATCAAATAATGTTTGTATGACAGGGAAACTTTTGCATTCGGGGGCAGAAAATGTTAATGTACAGGAATGAACAAGATATTTGGCTGGAAATCTTGCTTAATTGCCAAAACTGTACTCACTTTAAAAGTTTGCGGTACGGACTAAAACCCGGATGCCACATGTCACATGTCACATGCCATAGTTTGTGGACAAAAACCTGGATGCCACATGTCACATGCCAAAATGCGGATATTGGAAGCAGGAAGCCAGTATTGAGGGTTGAGACATCGGATGCCCAACTGCTTTAAATTTATAATATGATAAAAAACGTGATCAGTGTTTCTAAAATACCTTAATTAAAGAAATTCATAATTTTGGAGTTTTTAAACCATTAGTTAGAATCTTGGACACGCAATATTTTATCAATAAAATATATAGAAAAAAAGTAAACATTTGAAAGTTGTGAAATATTTTTATTGTAACTTTATCACAGAATATAAAACATGAAATATTTTTATTTTATATCACAAATATCTATTAAATTATATATAGGTAAAATGAAAAATGATTAATAGTTGAAGCACTGAGCGTGTACATAAACACATGTACAAACACTAAATATATATATATATATATATATATATATATATATATATATATATATATATATATATATATACACAATTTTACTTATATCTTTTATATAAATATATCAATATGTATATATTGAATATGCATACAAACACGTATACATGAATTATATACAATGTACCAGTCAAATATTTTACATGATGCCTTTTTCGCACAACCATGAAACATCCATTATATTGAATGGATCAACTCTGCCACATTCACAATGGTACAATATTTCACGGCCAGAAATTTTAAGCATAAATAATTTGGGAGATTACATACACAATTTATACTAACAGTGTGGACTTTTGGACGGATATATAAATTTTTTTTTCGAGTCACTTTCGGAAACGGTTCAAATAAGATTTTCTCAGAACATTTTTGGGAATTTGTAAATGAATTATAATTATAATAAACCTGTTTCTGATTGAAAAAATTCAAAATAATATGTATTTAATTCTTAATTTATTCAATAAAAAAATTCACGTATTATTTGTCTTAAATATTATATTATGCAACTCATTGAAAATTTAATATTTTATATGTCTGTTTGTGTGCATATGTGTGCGTATATATGTTTGCATGGGTACCTTGAAAATTTAATATTGTATATGTCTGTTTGTGTGTATATGTGTGTGTATATATGTCTGCATGGGTACCTTGCATATATATTTATTTATTAATTTATTCAATCCAAAAACTCACGTATTATATGTCTAAAATATTATATTATGCAACTCTTTTATTTTTAATATAAAACATGAAGAGGACTGAACCTGTTCAAGAAAACCTTTATTTGCATAATATAAAAGGATACGCATAAAGAAACATAATAAACTGGTGCACTTCAATTGTATGACTGTGAAAACAAAACTAAATAAATTGAGAGAATTTCAGCTTGGGATTTGCTGTACTTGGGCATCTTTTAACAGGCTGTATTTCTGAGTTGGCACTTTTGCAAGAATTAAACTCACCATAACTGCAAAATACTTGCATATCACTTGACGTTTGGCTGACGTCGGGATGACGTCCGAGATTAATATCATTTAATAAAATTATTATTAAACAATATTAACTAGCGTACCTCAGTATGATAAAAGAAATGATTTACATGTGAAGTTTTATCGGTATTTGATGAATGATTATTAAAATATGGCAAAACTTGTAAAATCGGTGTCCGACATCTGTCGTCCGGGTTTTACACACAGCCTGTGGCATCCAATCACCCGAGCGGCATCTGGTGAGGCATCCGATTTGGCATGTGACATGTGGCATCCGGGTTTTAGTCCGTACCAAAGTTTGCTTCCTTGGGCCTGGAGTTGTTCCTGAAGTTGGGACAATCACCAGGTGGCCTGTATAACACATCATTCTCCATACAGAATATTTTTCAAGAATGTCAAGGATAAACACAATAGATCCTGACTCTGCACTTGAGGTTGATGGGGGTATGATGTTTTATGTGGGAGAAACCTAGGGAAATCCCCATTAGACATGTTTGTTTTTACTGCTTGAGATGGAGACCTACTGGTACCTAATTCGATCGTTTAAATGACATAAAAATGTTCGAGTGATATGTTATATGCTACCACATGATAAAGACGTATTTGTTTCTTATATATATATCTGACACTTTTTAGCCAGGATATTATAGTTTTATTGTCCACTGGAATATCTGCAGTTTGCAAACACCTATTACTAGGGCTCCCTCACAGAGGAGGGAAACGCGTAAGGAAAGAGCTTGGAAGCTAGGGCTAGTATATAACATGTATATGTCAAGGCCCAGATCCCGATCTGGACCAATCGGTGATTGGTCACCGATTGGTCCAGACCAAATCCTGATCGGGGTTTAGGCTGGACCGCCGATTGGTCCAGATGCCGATCGGGATTTGGTCAGGCCTAAACCCTGATCATTAACTTGAAGGAAAGAGAATGAGTTCCTGTCTGAACTTATCAAGGTTCAGGTCAGCCCAGACCTAGATTCAGAGCATGCCTATGTCCCTGACAGGATGTCTGAAATTATAACTTAATAAGTAATGACAAATCATATTTAGTTTGTTTTCAGTGTTAATTATTCTACCTTAATAACTAAACTAATATTTAAGTTTGATTTAATTGAGTGATTATATTTATAATTATTTTTCAAGTCCTTGTATTATTTTTCAAGTTTGATTATTATTTCCAGTATTTTTATCAGATTGTTTATTCAATTTTTATATGACAATAGTTTAAGCTGACTCACTGTGTAAATAAGAGTATATATTTGATGCGTTTTGTAGGTAGGATAAATTGTTAGATGGATGACATATATAAGAAATTAAGTATCATATGAAGCTTTTGGTCCCTAGTTTTAAAATATGCATACCCTTAACTTGTATCAACTCATGAACAGCTTAAATTCAAGTGAAAAATCCTGATTTTATGAAAACCAACAATTTATAACTTCTTTTATCAACATTTTCAACAATATATATGTATATATTCATATTTTTATTATATAAATTAATATATATAAACTAAATTTTTTCACACAACTTGGTTTATTATTTTCATGTCTTAACCTTATGGAATATAATGTTTACACCAAAAGCCTGCTCTTGTCTGCCATGGAATCTCAATAAGGGACTGGTCCAGACTAGATCTTGATCGGGGTTTAGGCCAGACTGAATCTGGACCAATCGGGAATTGGTCTAGCCCAGGTGCCGATCGAGATTTGGTCTGGACCAATTCCCGATTGGTCTGGACCTATCAGCAATTGGTCCAGACCAGATCACAATCAGGATTTGATCAGGCCTAAATCCCGATCAGGATCTGGTCTTGACCAATTGCCGATTGGTCAAGATCGGGATTTGGGCCTTTACATATATATGAAGGATAAGAAAGTAATTTGATGAGAAAAAGAAAGTGACTTCAGATGTCTTAGAAGGGTTTATTGAT
The DNA here is from genome assembly GCA_026874595.1 of Sipunculus nudus. Lineage (NCBI taxonomy): Eukaryota > Metazoa > Annelida > Sipuncula > Golfingiida > Sipunculidae > Sipunculus > Sipunculus nudus. The sequence continues at coordinate 55,763,126 of CM049312.1, forward strand.
TGGAAATGAAAAAGTGGTCAGGTGAGAACAGGTATTCTGTGATAAGAAAGGGGGAAGTAATTGATATTGTGATAACAGAAAAAAAATAATGTATTGATTTGTCACTGTCAGTCTGTCAATGAAAAACATAAAGGATGAGATGTGCCATGCTTGTATAAATACATTGTTCACTGTCAATATGTGTTCTTTAAAAAGAAAGTCTTTTATTGGAAATTAAATATAAAGTTGTTATGTAGCTTTAAATTGTTAGTATCATACACTTATCTTTTACAGAAGGCATGTATTTCCTTGCCACAATTTCTTCAAATGTCCACCTAAAATTGTAATAAACAAGAAAATGGTCAGAGACCACAGTAAACTTCTGCCAGCTTCCTAATCAAACTACACAGAAATACAGGAAATATTTGTCCCGGTTTGAAAGCTCCATTCACTGATTAATCTGTGTGTAACAAATGTCCTGGGTCTCAACAGGGATAAAATAGACATATGTATGGAAAGGAAGCATTTGAATTAATGATGATTTAGACTACTTACAAACTTTTTCAGATTGTTCCTAGTTTGTTATCCTAACCTCCACAAAATTTCATCAAAATCTGTTAGTACCTTTTGCAAAAGTTGCCGACAGATAAATCAGATAACCAAGGGTAAAACATAATACCTAGCTGAGGTATAAAAATAAGGGGTAAGCTCCAGCCACAGAAAAATAATCCTTCCATCAGTGAGTTTCTACAAGCTCTTCTTATTTACACTTTAACTAAAGAATAGGTTGTTGGTTGATGGCTTGCACATTGCTCTAGTTAGCTGATTTGCGTATGGAAATCTTAATTTGTGAATCAGCTGAACAATTTTAAAAATAGGCTGTTGGGAGTGACATCATCTGTTGAATTTCTAATGCTGTTCAAATGTTATCCAATCTGCCCACAAAGCTTGATTCAGCTCATTTGCTTCTGCCTTCATTATTAGTCTGTTCATGTATTTGTATGTTACTTACATGGCAGGCACATCTCAAATGGTCCTGCCATCTATGGAAGGACTTTGGTACTTATATTAATGTAAACAATGCAATTTTAAGTTACCTGTTAATACCCATACTCTTTGATCCTGAATCAGATAGAATTTTTCTTATTCAAAGTTATTTAAGAGGGTATTGCTTTTTCAAGGTACCCATTATCAAATGGAGGAGTTTGGTACTATCATTTAATTCAAAATTGCACTTTCAGGTGACCCATGATTACTTCTCCCTTCCCTTTCCTCCCCTCCTCCACACACACACAAAGTATCACACTTTGGAATTTTCAAGTTTGATTGTGACTCATCATGTCAAGTCACTGGGATAAACAATGACAAAACTAGCACCATTCAGGCCCTCTGACACCAGACTAGCACCATTCTAGCCCTCTGACATAAAGAATCTACAATCAGCTAACTGGCTGTCAGAGTAGGCTGACCAACCAATTATAAGTGCCTACTAAGTCGGGTTGTCACAGCTAACATCAGACAGTCTATGACCAGCATCCCAGTGTTAGAGTTCCTTTACATCTTGACTGAGGACCACACTGTAAGGCTCTTATCAGGATGCATTTTTGACAAAGCCTCATGGCCTAAAAGTAATCTGTCGCTTGACAAAAACCTGAATGTTAGATTTTTTAGTGTACTGTCTAACATCATTGACCATGTGCAAGAAAAATTCAGTTTTAAAATTCATCATTTTGGTAAATCCCTCTGCATGTTTGTTGAATTTCTGACATTGTGAATAAAAGCATGGCTCACAAAGGTTACTAGACAGCAGCCAACTTGTGGGCAATATTGGGAATGACTCATTACCATAGGGACAACTTTTATTATTTTGTGTTTATGCATCACACACAGCCTTTTGTCAAGATTATTGGCTGTTGTCCATAAAAATCAATGCAACAGGATGGATGACCATTGAAGTATATTCTTCTGTATGGCTTGTATCACAACTCAAGTTAGGCCTGCCAGTCCAAAATAAATGCCTATGGGTTCATGTTATAACAGTTAAAACAAAACATGATCACTTTAAGAGGAAGCTAGGACAGCCCGATGATCTTCACAGACAGGTCAGCAGGGCCATAAGATTATTATATTTATTGTATTCCCGGACAAAGTCGGGGGATACTATGTTTTCATACCGGTCCCACCACCACTGCCACCGCCGCCGCTGCATATAAATATTTCACAGATCTTTACCAAACATGGTATATGTATAGATATGGGTGAGAGGACGACACCTTTTTAAAATGAGGTCATGACCTTGACTAGGAGAGTGTCCTTGACCTTGAAAAGTCCAAATTTGGGGAAAAACACAAAAATTCTTAAATATCTCAAGAAATCTTGCATGGATTGATCCCAAAATCAAGTTGATGGAAGATCATGGATAGGGTTGTCATGTTCCAGAAACTGGTGGCGCCACCTATTATTCTTTACTTGTTTTCGTGCCGTTTAATACCCCCAAAATTGCCACTTGACAGTACTGTGAGCATTATAAGTAAAAAAACTAATGGACAGATTTCTTTTATATTATGCATATACATAGATTTGGGTTATGGGATGATGTTTTTTTAAATTGGGGTCATGACCTTTCCTTTGAGAGTGGCCTTGACCTTGAATATTGCCATATATGGTAAAAATCACACAAAATCATTAATATCTCAATAAGGGATGCATGGATTGGTCCAAAAATCAACTTGACCAAAGATCTTGGATAGTAATGTCATGTACCTGAAACAGGTGGCGCCACCTGTTATACTTTTACTTGTTTTTGTTCCGTTTAATACCCCCATCATTGCCACTTAACAGTACTGTGAGCATTTAAAAGTCAAAAACTATCAGACAGGTTTCTTTCATATTATGCATATACATAGACATGGGTTATGGGATGATGTTTATTTAAATTGGGGTCATGACCTTTCCTATGAGAGTGGCCTTGACCTTGAATATTGCCATATATGGTGAAAATCACACAAAATCATTAATATCTCAATAAGGGATGCATGGATTGGTCCAAAAATCAACTTGACCGAAGATCTTGGATTAATTGTCTGGGGATACTATGGTACCTGCGGTGCCAAGAAATATCTAGTTTCACATGTATTTATATCATAAAAATTTCTTCAATTTTCTCTGCTTATAATACATTTTTGGAGGAGGTCGCCACAGGTTGGTGGTTTAAAGGGTTAAAGTCAATTTTCTGTTGTTAATAATTTATCAGTAAAGAGTGTACAGAAGTGTACTGTAATAAATTACAGACTTTGTTTTTTCATGCCAGGATAAAGACACTCAGGATTAAACTGAGACATTTATTAACAGTATAACAACATGGAAAAAGGCAAACAAAGTAGTATTCAGCATCCATGTAGATCCTCATAGTTACTGTGGATGGCTTTGTATTTGTGAGGCAGAAAATTGATTTCTTCATTTTGAATATTTTGTGAGGATTTCATTTTTGGGATTGCACCAGAACCTATAGAATCAAAGTACAGCAGTTCTGATAATTTACATAGATTCCATTGCGGATTAATGAACCCTGTTTTCAGAGCTGAGATAACTTAACCATTTGGGCAGATCTATTTATTATGTCCTCTTTTTCATCTTAGTTGATGGGGCATGTTATTCCAAAGGATTTCACATTCACAATTACATCTTGTTTGCAAATATTGCGAAATTAAAATGCTGACGAACAAAAAGGCAAACATTGCATTCACTCTTACTCCCTCTGGCACTCTCAGACCAACTGTGAAGGCAGGCCCCTCTAAAGTTTCTGTATATAAACCCCGGGATAACATGGTCCACAGCTGTGGAAATGCACCAGTCAGTTCTAGACATAGGTACCCTCTGATGAAGAGCCATACAGTCAGCTGAATCTGCTCTTCAGGGCAGTCACATTGTTTGTTTACATTCGGATTATAAATTTTTCATTCATATTTCTCATATAACAAGCTACACAGTCTAAAGGCAGAGGAGCCAATAACACTAAAACATAAGCAAACTGTACAAATATTTTGAATTACATTAAAAAAAAAACAAATAGAAAAATAAAACTCTACAATTTATCATTAGTATGATTTATCAACATAAGGCTAAATTCACAGCCTTGGCCACCTAACAAAGTATATTGGACAAATGTATATTTATTATTGAAGCCCTATGCACTTAAGGTCCACTACAGTCATTACTGGCCTGACTACAAGTGGTTAACAGACTGTTATATTACCACATTACAGGAGGCCCTTGAGGATGATGGCTGACAACTTTATGGTGTATCCCAGTTTTATAATAAATATCTTCACCATGTAATGAGGAAGTATTGATTTTAGTTTAGCTGATGTGGGATAATGCAAAGTCTGTTGTATATCATGCCAGTCAGTGTAAAAGGGTGAAACTGAAAACTCTGTTAAAAAGGCCAACATAAAGTTCTTCCTCTCTGCTGACACAGATAACAAACTAGGATAGGTAGGGCCAATTTTAGTAGATAATTTCTTTATGTACAGAGCAGTTGCTGAATATTTCAGGCTTCATTATATGGAAAAATTATAAATTATTCTATATAATAGACCACTTAAATTTTGTTGAATTTATTATAAAATATATTTTGTAAAACTTTATTATGTCTAAGACCTGCCAGGATACAATCAAAAACAGGTCTGTATTTGCCTAAGACTTAGGCTAAGTATTTGTCTTCTGCTCTTCAGAGACTGCTCAGTCAGCTGGATCGTAAAATAGATATATTTATTTCATATTTACTATGTAATAAAAAATTGCTTCACTCTGTGTTGATATTGTTTGAAATTTTAGTTTCTTACAAAATAAATTTTCGAGGAATATTTAAAAGGGGGGTGGGGGTAGGGAATGAGATTAATTCTGGTTCATGAATCAAAAGACGTTTTTCAATGATAATTATTTTGAAGTAGAGAGTATAAAGAAGTGTACTTTGATGAATCATAGAATTTGTTTTATATTCAAAGATGAAGACACTCTAAATTTAAGTGAAACATATCAACTGGAAAGCAACAATTAGAAAAGACAATGAAGTGATATTTGGTGTCAGTGTGGTTCTGCTGGGGTATTCAGTGTAGCAGTCTCACACAGACTCTCAAGGTGATGAATTAATACCTCTGGATTACATTGTCTGAAGGTATGAGAATGTTCCAGTTCTACTTCTATACTAATTAATCTGATGATTTGTTTTCAAGGAAAATAGTTTAGATGATAATATTCATTATATAAAATAAACCTAGCATGCACTTCAAGCTTTCATACTATTGCATGCAGTAGTGAGGCTCGGTCAAGATTAGGCGACACAGTGTTATTTTCCTATTACAAACTTCAAGAGGCTGAGTGTACAGCACTTTCTGCATGCTGATCAGCCCATGAATGTATGAGGCAGGTTGGACCGTCATCAAGATCCATCAGTATTCATTTCATCAACTTCATCATGTTCACATGCTTGCTTTCACAAGTATCTAGAGCATTACTAACCTTGCCATTTGGCCTGCATTTAGCATAGGTTTAGAGAGCACTGTGGCCCTTGAATACATCAGATGGTCATTAGTGCAATATGCTTGGGTCCTATCATGGCCCAGTGCTTGGGCAGATAGTGGTACTCGATTTATCAAGATATGTTTGGTAGTGGTACACCACAATAGCTGTTTCAGTTGTGAAATCCACCTTTCTTTTGGAATTAAGTCCAAACTCGGCATCACTATGGCAGCATGCATAATATCACTATGGGAATTTAGTATGAACTTTTAACACTCAATTTATCATAAAATGCTGAATCGAATGTTTGTTTTGTAGAATACCCCAAATCTGGCTTATATGTTCATAGTTTCAAGTGTCATGCAGAAAAAATGTAAATGAAAGACCTGTAGATTTATGTGGGCTGCAGTCAAGAGAACTGTCAGTATTGATTATTTAGTCTGGCCTCTCAGTACTGTGGTTCAGGGATACAGCACAGACCCAATCAGAGATCCTGAGTTCAAATCCCAACTGATAACCAGTGAAATGTTTCATGGTCAGCCTCCACCCAGGGAGAGCTCTTTGCAGGGTTGATTTGAAGGCTGTTCCAATAGCATTTTTCACTCATAATCAAGTACACCTTTCAATTTTCCTTGGTGATATGAACTATCCATAAGGATGATTACATGTCCAGAACCTGCAGGTGCTGTAGTTACAGGGCCTGGTTAACATCAGAAAATAAATTAGAGACACCTTGTATTTCTGCTTTATCATTCAGTCTGAAACTGAAATTGATTTAAGCAGATTTACGTTTAAATTGGTTACCTCTACCAATGAAAAATTTGTATATATAAATATTTTTAAATATTGAATACTGGTCCATGTTTCAGCCATCTGTCCATTGGGAAGATTAAATGAAGACATTATAAACTTTATCACCATCTGCAATTTGGCTATTAATTTTCATATTAATATCTATGAACTTTTCTTTAAAAGTAGGTGTCACTGAGCAGTGGTTTAAGAACTATTGCTTTGTTTTGAAGTAGCCAAAAAAGAGTGCAGATGTTGCACTAAATTTCCTTTCAGATATCCTGATAGTCTCTTCTGAAGACCCTTTATTACTGTGTATAGTGCAATACTGTGTAAGAACACCAGTAATCTAAAAACTTGCTTTGTCTGTTGTACCTATGTTTTAAGATGTTTTTAATAATATCAGTTCTTGCCAAAGGCATCATTCAGCTTTTGATCCTTGTCAGAGCCACCAATCATGATATCAATACCGCAAACATCACATACTTAATGCATGGTCTTTAAGTTTACCGTGTGATTGCTGTTTGTTGCATTATATGTGCATTAAACTTATTTGAAACTATATTAGATATTTTTCATATGTTCATCACATAGGAATGAGTAATGCATTACCCTATCCTGAGTCAATAAATATTGATTTTCATTTTCAGGACTTCTTGAATGCACTGCATTGTATAGTTTAGTTTACAACACAGCAGAGAATTGCTCATCTGATCCCTGATTAATTGGAAAAAAATATATCCTTTTGAAATGTGAAAGTTATTTTTTTTGTTGCTGTCATTTAATTGTATACTATGTACCCATTGAACTTTGGTTTTCACTTTTTTTGCAAATTGGTAAACTGTTGACAGATATTATATTGCAAAAATAGACAAATTTTGCAAAAATTATGAAATTGAGTAATGCCTTTCAGTGTTTTAGAACTTCTTTTCATGAATGTTTACACTAAGTTATAATATTCAGGACATTTGTTACTTGCCCATCCATACAGTAATGAAAAAAAAATTTAATTCAGCCAAATTTATAGTATTTTTTTCATCTTTGTTTAGGCCATCGTTCTGATAGTATGTTTAGTGCTTAACAATTTCAAACTTAATGAAAATTAATGCCGAAGTCACTGTGCATCATGTGCTAGAGCAAAAGACTACAGTAAATCCTGTTTTAATGGCTGCGAGGTAATCATTTATTTGAGTGATAAAAAATTCAGATGCACATGCCACTCTTTGCCTCGCAAATCATTAAGATGACCAGTGTTCTGCTGTGTTTAGATGTGCTTATGTTTGACTAGTGTTTGTGGCTTTTGCAATGTTTGCAGTCTGTACTAATGCTTGCGGTGGCCTGTGATGTCATTGCAGACGACGTGTCAGTATTACGTAATGAGGTCCAGAAACTGCTACAGCGAGAGCAGGCCCTACAGCAGAGGCATGCCGAACAAGAACGCGAGTTTGGCCAGAAGAGGGCCCGATTTAAAGATTTGTTTATGAAGAAAGAAGGTGAAACACCTTTAACCATAACATAGATAGCTTGTCTACTAGTCTCACTTAGTCTAACCAGTTTGTCTAATTAGTAGACTAGTCGGTTGTGGTGTTTTGGTTAGTCTAATCAGTAACCTCCTAACAGATGCCAATGACATTTGTTGTAAAACTTTGGGCTTTTATTTATTAACATTCCACAATGCTGTTCTCTGCTGGTCGGCGGGAAAAGCAGGCACCTGAATATTTGGCTTGTATGTTGTCTTACAACTTACAAGCCAGCTAGGAATCATTCTTGTACCCATAAATATCTCTGCTCAAGCCTCAACCCCTCCGCCCCACAGTACCTTTCTGATACCAATAGGACCTGCTTTTAAGGGTCTGCAGACCTGTGACATTAAGTCTTATAATGGTAACATGATTAAAGAATGTAATTTGAACTCTTGTTTTCTTAGCCAATCAAGTAAACTAGTTTAAATATTCTTAGCCAGAATATTTTATTTATAAACTTGTAATATGCCCCATCCCAGCCCTCTAAATATAATTTATTGATTGGTGTGCTGTCCCACCTGCATAAAACACTGACCTTTGCTGGCAAGAATATTTTATTTGAAAGAAGATGGGATGTGGGAGGAAGTTGAGACCATAGGTCAGAACACTTCACATTGGGCAACAAAACCAACATCAGAAACACACCTTGAGTTCCCTCTACCAGCAGCTTTCATCAAAGCCCCATTATCTTTGGCACCACCTGGATTTCCATCATGAAAGCTCAGGTTGTGTTCCCAGTCAAAATTATAGTTTCAGGTGTTACGCTAGTCACTTAATCAGACTGGCCTGTTACACTGTTTATTAACTTGTGAGTTTTCTTGATCATGCCAACCATGCCAACTATATAACAGCTGATGATTACTGAAAGCACATACTGGGAGTGCTAGGCTGTATGTTATATGTAATAGTACTTGCTCACTCTAGAAATAAATATAAAAAATCAAACCTTGTGCAATATTAATAAATTATAATATGAAAATTTACAGTGTACGTGTTAATATTCCTGTACTAAAACTGTGTCATTGTCATGCTTCTTGTATATTGAAGACAACTGTATGTTGGGGTTACATAGTGCTGTTAAAAACATGGCATGTTTGTAGCATGGCAGATTGGCATGTGGTCTTGTGTTAAACTTAAACAGTGTTCACTGTATGTGGAATGTTTTGAATTACTGTTTCTGTGCTGCATATATATTGAGTTTTCATATGATTTTCACTTTCACTGAGCCATGCAGTTATTTTTGTTTATCATTGGTCATCTTGCATCCAGACAGTTTTTAGCTTAGCTGACTGAAAGTCATCTGAGCTATAGCAATCACTCTTTGTCTGTCATCTGTCTGTCTGTCCATCCATCCGTCTGTCAGTCTGTCAGTCTGTCTGTCTGTCAGTCTGTCTGGGCACAAATCGTAACTGCTTGACCTGGAATCTTCTAACTTGACATCCAGGGAGGTCCAGAAAAAATCTCTCTGTAATAAGGTCTCTGTCATCCATATCCTGGGAACTGCAGAATGGTGGCGCCACCTGGCTGAAATTACACACCACTCTTTTGTGCTTCAATTAGAGCCTTACTTTTATAAGGCTTTTTGATGGGATAAAGGTGAAGACCTTTGTTGTGGAGACATAGAAATAGGAGATTTATTTTATACAGCCATTAATCATCTACTGTTTTTAACTAAATTTAATTTTAAAGCTAGAATTTAAGTTTTGGCCAAACAACTAAAGAATAATAAAAAAAATGGACATGGTTTTAGATGTAGATTATATTTTAGATATTATGTTCTGTAAAGAATTAGAAATGTTTGTCAGACATTCACTGAGTTAAGGACAACAAATAAATTAGCTATCTTTATCATGCTGAACCTAATTACTGACCAACTGACCACAGTCATTACAATATGTATAGGTATTATATAATGGCTCATTATGTGAGGAGTTTACACACTCCAGACCTTAAATGTACAAAATTACATTTTCAGTATTTACACTATTTTTACAATAGTTTTTATATTAATTAATATATACATCACCAAAAGAAATGATATTGGTTATGTTGATTCATCGTCATATGATAGTTACTGAATCATTCCTGCGTGTCTGACTGACAGCCCTTGTTCATACTGTTACAGCCTTATATGTCAATATGACGCCTACTCGGTAAATCTGGAAGTCATGAAAACCAGCCAAATGAAGCAGCTATCCATTGTGATGAGCTATTAATAGAAAACTTCCTGGTTGCATTGGGCTCTCCCTGGAAACCCCCTATCTGCCTCCCACGTGCCACTGCATATCCAGGGACCAGATAAAGTATGGTTAATTTGATAATTGAGACTTTGTTAATTAACGAAATATGATAAGCAATGAGCATCATAATTCTCCTTCATATCGCTGTTGGGGATTAGAGAGGTGGGGAGGCTGAACACTAAGTCTCTTGATGGACCCTACAGGTAGGATACAAGTATATGTATATAAATGTATATGTCTTGATAGGTTAATTATATTAGTATACAGATGGCACATGTATATGCTACATATATTTCTTTATTTGAAATATTAGAATTTTTCCATAATATTCAAAAGTTTCAGCAAAGAAGGACAGTTTCTGCTCTTTCTCGATAGGCCACCACTAAAGAAACACTGCCAATTTCAATAACTTATCATGTACTCTTATATTAAGTAGTGTGATGTAAGCAACCATTTATTGAGTATGAAATGGTCATTTTTATACCTTTTAAGTCCTGAATTAGTTTTTGATTAAATATATTTATAATTAGTGAAATATTAATGTTCACAATTTTTTTTTGGTTAACAAAATTTTGATTTGAAATGTATTTCATTTTTGGCGAACTTTTCTTTAAATTCAAGTTTCATTTGTGAATGAATACAGGAAAAAGGGTTGTCTTTAGTGTCTCGCAAAGGAATCAGGAAATATTTTGCTGTGCAAAAATAATATTTCTTTGGTTTGGATTTGTAGAGTGGCCATCTCATCAGAAAAATTTAGTCAAATTAGTTTCTTCAAATCAATATAAACCTGGAAATTATTCAATTTGTTCATACTTATATCAAATTATGTCACATTACCAAACTTTATTTATATCTGTTTGCAACCAGGCAGACATTAAATGGGGCAAATGTGAGATATCAGGTCTTTAACAAATCCAGCTAATAAACCTCATGATTGCCTTTCTCGTAAAAATAAAAATTCAAATTCGTATTGTATCTGGAACTTCAGCTGATGAACCTGCTAGAAATGGAAAGGGGTTTTTTTTTTAGAGTTTAAAAGTATAACTTGGTCCCTTGGTAATAAAAAAAATGGTTGCGTCTTATATTGCACTGTCCTTGCAGGAAAAATTTGGCAAAATTTGTATATCTTATACTATCAACAATTGTTTAAGTCTATAATAAAAAAAAATATGATAAAAATAGTTGTGTTTTTTTTTAGATATTATTTTTATTTCAACATTTTGTAAATACAGACTGTTTTAATACCATGGAAGTGGTCTTCCATAAAAGTAATCTGGTACACCTCTCAAAAACTATATGCAGTTTTTAAAATTATACCTTAGCTCAGATGCTATATATGACATGTTTGATTAATATATTAGTGTTGCATGAATAATAGAGGTTTAATGTATTATAAAAAATGGCAGATTTAGTATAAGGCTGTTCAGAATAATATAAAAAATACATTGATGATTTGAATTGAAAGATGCATTGAATATTCTGCCTGGCCCAATCAAAAATTTCACCAAGGAGTTTTAACATACAACCTTTCTGGTTTCACTAATTTGCAAGCCATTTGAATGGTCCAACAAATGCCAGGAGACATCCATTGCTAAATGTAGTGCCTATTTAAGTTTATTTAACATAAATAAAACAGCTTTATCAAATTTTGCCATCTTAAGTGTATCTTTGATCTACATGTATCATTGTTATTATCAATTGTTACTCTACATATTAAATGGGTGAGCACTGGTGCTTTCTTAGTCACATCTGCCTTCATTGTCCAGTCATAACAACAAAATTATCACTGATCAAAGTTCAGAGAAATACAGGATATGATTATTTCAAGATGATTGACACCTGTCATTTTGCAGGAACATTTCAATTTGGCCTGTCAAATGCTAAGGAGTCTTCAATTCGATTATCAATTATTGCCTTTAATTTGATTATCTATTTGATTATTGTATACAGTCACAGTATTCTGTCAGAGATGTATATACATAAACACTAAAAGTTTCCATCCCATGTGATGCTTTAAGATTAAGATTATATACCTGAGAATTTATGCAGACCAAGTAACATTTAAATTTTCTCATCCATTATTGTGCCAACATCAAATAAAGGATATAAGGTGACTTTCTTTCTTAAATAACAGTGCAGCTTCATCATGTATGCTGTTTATCTGTTCCTAGGTAAGAGCTAGAGACAGAAAAGGTATGAAAATAAATGAAAATGCAGTAATTGAAATTAATTGATTATTTCATGCCTGATTCAGTTATCAATTAATGACTGGCTTTGATTCAATGCATCGATTATTTCATTAGTAAAATACATATAGTAAAAGTTATATTCATTTCACTGAGCAAAAAACTTAATCCTTTACTGTTTAGTTTAGTCTGCAGATTGTCATACTCCTACATTTCAGATTAATTTTTACAATTTATAAAAATACATTTACTCATTATTCATTAAGGATATCTTTTTGAATTTTGCAGGATTTACTGACAGGTGAATGTTCATTATGGTGATTGTGTAAGTGACGCTCCGATGTGTCTCTGTGTGTGTGTAGCATAATCAAAAACATAGGTATTATTGTGTATAAAATTATGTTTGGATACAGAGCAGTTGATATGTTTTTGAAAATGATCCATAAACCTTCTTCATATGGAGGCACAATTGTTGGAATAGGGATTTCCACCTATGATACAGGTCAGATGTTAAGGGTATGGACTATTATTGCAAAAGGTCTCAGGTGTATATACACATCTGAAACACTATTGTGAAAAGACAGCAGGTACACTGACTTGCTCTCTCACGGGCTTCTGTGGTCTTAGGGTACAGCACAGGACTCAAAACCTGGAGGTCATGAGTTCAAATCTCAGCCAAGGAGTGGTGAGATTTTCACAGTCAGACCCCACTCAGTTTTAGTGCTCTGCAGGTTTAATGGGAAGGCTGTATCCCGCAGCCATGCATCACTCACAAGGGAATGCATCTTTGGGAGGTTCCTTTGTGTTCCCAATCCCAACTGGTGAATCCTTTATTTCAAAATAAATGGAATGAAGTGAATGCTACTGACCTGTCACAATGTCCCAAACCAAAATGACCCTGTAGATGCACATACTTAGGATATGTATTAGACAAATCAACAATTAAAAAATGGAGGTGGTTTCCTCCACCCCAAAAAATTCCAAAACAGACTACTTCTTTTATAACAGATGAGCCATCCGCTTAATGACCCCAGGAGTAAGAGACATGCTCTTAGAATTTTGTTAGATTATCATTGTGAAAATGGTTGTACACTGAAGCATTTCTGATTTTTTGATTGTGTTGAGTTTGGATTCATGGATATACAAACAGTATACACATCTTTTGAATATTCCCTTATACAACCTTATGAATATTCATAAATCTGTGAAGTTTTTGTATAAAAATATATATCTTACCATTGTTACCCATAGTTCACGTTTTAGATTATATCTGATATTTATGAACTGCACTTTATAATTGCTCATACATATATATTAATATTCATGAGCTGCATTCATAAGGTACAAAACATGAATATTCCTGATACAAATGAGCAGGGAACTTCATGAATATTCATGTTTTACAGAAGAGCTCCAGCAGGTCCGGCTGGCCCTGGCATCCTCTGAGGAATCCAGGAATGAACTGCAGCACAAGCTGGATAACCTGGAGCAAGAGGTGAACGATGTCAGGACCACAGCGGCCATCACGGAGGCTTCACGTGAGGACGAGGTCTATGAGATCAGGAAGAAACACCAGGAGGAGGTGGCCTCCCTCCACAGCATCATGAAAGGTGACCTCACTACTAACCTGCCATCTGGTGGCTGCTCTGCAAACCTCTGTCCTTCATTACTTGACCTCTTAAATGTTTTACTGTAGATGTATTAATGACAGAAAGCAGAACATGAACTGACAACTTGTAGAGACATTATGATAAAATTCATAAAGCAAAATCTTAGGGTAAAAAAAAAAGGATAACAGTTTACAGATACTAAGTGGCAGAGAAGAATTCAGATACACTTGACAACATGGAAACAGCAGCTGCGACTACACATGTGCAACTGCCAGTACAGATTTTGGTCTCAAATGTATAAAACCACAGGTTTATTAAGGAATGTAATAAAAAGTAGAATTGCACCAAGCAGAGCACATACCTCCACCAAGACGAAACAATCCTACTGGAGACACCCATTTATCCAGATCTTATCATGAATTAACGAGATAAACCATACCTCATCCCTTCACAAAATTTGTTGAAATTGTGCCAGTAGTTTATGCATTATATGTTCACAGACAACCTACAAATGTACAGACTTGATTTGAGACATAACCTCCTTCAGATTATTTCAGGACTTTAAGTGTCAGAATACAGATAATTTACTGGAAGAATGGTATTCCAACTGCAAAATATGGGATGAAACATAGACTCAATACAGAATACAGAGTGACATGACACAGAGGTACATAGCCAGTCACAGAAAACAAGTGCAGGGCTCCCTCTGGGGTCCTGAAGAATAATTGGAGTTATACAATAGTTTTCTGCTGTATAAAATAGAATAAATATAGGAGATTTCACAGGGTACCTGCCTTCATATTCATGAGGATAAAACCTTCGCGATTTTCACTTTTTCATTGTTTGCCAGGGTTCAGTTTTCACCAGCACCCCATATAATAACCTACACAAAACATATCAACTGTTAAGGGGTGAACCCACCAAAGCCGACACGCGTCCCAACACGTCTCTCAACATGCTTTACGACACAGATGACGTCTAGTGTGTCTCGACGTCTGCCTGTGTCGTGGCAGTGGACCAGCTCACACGACACATCGTGGAGAAGCACACATCACAAGAAGCGTGTTGGCTTTGCATTGCGGGCCTTGCGACACGATCAAACATATTCGATTTTTTCGTGCGATGAAAACGCGTGTCGGGTTGCGTCGGTTTCTTCTCAACACAACTCAACACGGATCGTGCAGTTGAACTGGACGTGGGACGCACTTTTCACGGAACATACCGACATGCAGCACTACATGGAGTGAGTGGGTCAATGTCAAGGTCACTTCCAGCCAATCAGGAGACCATGTTCTGTTGTCTTGCATCGGTCCTGCCTAGGACTGGGTATCGGTCTGCCTATTTAGGTACAATACGTATTGCAATACACTCAATTTGATATCTGATATGTATTGAAGATACACTCCATTTTTCTTTGTATATCATTACTGCATAAAAGTTCTGAATATATAATGTTTCTTATTTTTTTAATAAACAGCATATTCACTATATTCTGCATTTTATACTTGATATTGAATAAATAAAAAACACCAAATCAGTTAATAAAAAAACTGATAAAAAAGCTTTATTTTATGTATCATGTCCTTTATAGCAGGTCCTTTAAAACAAAAAAAAAACCTGAGCAAAACCGCAGGGGATGCTCTTCCTCTTTAGGGTGGATATAATCTCATACCACAGCATGGCGGCAGCATGTCCTCATCCCTTTTTAGGGAAATGGACAAGGTCTCATGTGTCCCCTTCTCTTTTTAGGGGAATAAAACGCGTACTTTTATACTTAACGATTTCGATATCATATTTTCAGTTTCTTGTTTCTTAATATTTATATCAATTCTCTTTCAATTGCGCACCTCATCACAAGAAATTTCGGATATTGTGAATGTTCAAACAAATAATGAAAACTAAGCAAAAATACATTTTATTCTCCAATTATACATACCGTATTATGTGTTGGAAAATGATATTGAGAAAGTTTTTTTCTGGCTGGTGGCTATACTGTCCTCATTATCATGAACCGGGCTTTTGCCCGAACTCGGTGGATTGCCCCCCTCATATTTCCTGAAAAACAGGGCTGATGTGAGTATAGCTCAAATGTGCCCAATTGTCATCGGAGCTTTTGTCTTGTTTAAGTCTTAAAATTCAAAATATAAAAATATAAAGTGGCTATAGCTTTATTGCTAAACACTTGCAACAGATAATCTAAATAGGTCAACTTCCGACCAACACGTGATAATCTCCGTGTCATGAACCCCATTGTGTGTCGCTGGTGTGTCGGTCAATTGGTTTGTTATTTTGGCTGCATGACACACTTCACCACACGCCAGGCCACGCAAACCGACACAACCAAGTGTCGGTGTGTGTCGCCTGATTTCTGTGTCGGCCTGCATCGCGCTGTGTCGAGATGTGTGTCAGCCTTGGTGGGTCCACCCCTTTATATGAATTATCATATTAGATCATGATATGTGTGCAAAATGGTAACGATTATACGGGGACCCAAGTGAATATGGAAGGAGTAGAAATAACTGTGTATTGTTAGAGGATAATCTTGAAGATAAGATTTGACATCAATTATAAAATCAATCTTTTTCCTTTCGATTTGCCCCGCTGATGGGCCTCTTTTCATGAAGGTTAAATTTTCGTGATAGTTTCTTTTTTTGGCAAATATCATGAATTTGAAACCCTCCCGAACAATAAGGTAACCACAGAACTTACCGTGACCATCAGTTCTGTGACCAGCAGGTGAAGGTCTGTTTACTTGGTTTAGAGTTCTGCACATGTAACTGCAAAACTTACCTGGACATTTCTACAACAGAGCTGAATGTATTCAATAATAATGGCTATAAATATCAATAATTATTAAGGAATATAAGTTTGATCAGAAACATTATTGTGCAGTGAAAAATTATTGGAAAATGTTTGAAATTATGGTCTGAATACTGGAAAATAAAGGAGATTACAGGAGACATTTTTTCAATAGTAAAATATAAGAAATGAAGCAGGAAGTGGAAGCCCTGCAAGTGATATACCACAATACATAAACCAATGGTATATAAACCACATTATAGGATCAATAATTTATACTGATATATGGCCATGGACTGTGATTAGGTGATGATTATAAGTGCTACAAGCCAAACCGGTGTGCATTATATAAATGATATAGAACACCAGTATACAGTCAGTACTAAATGATAGATTATGATTACAGATGCTGTAAGCCAGGCTGCTGGGGATACAGCAGCTAAGTATGAGCAGGAACGACAGCGGCTGGTGAAGGCTAATGAACAAATGGAGCAGGAATTAAATGAGCTGCACAGCAAGCTGTCACAGGAAAGGTCAGTCATATACCTTCTAGTCTAGCAGTCATTAAGAGTTTGTCTGAAAATGTTGTATGCTCTCTGTTCATCAGATTGTAATGTTTTCAGCATTTGGATCTCATCATTTGTTTTGGTGAACAATTTGCATATATACAAGTGAGGTCCACTGTGAGGATTGGTACAGTGTTGGCATTGTTAGCTAGTTGTCTGGCCCATTTTATGGACAGTATATATGATTATTATAATACAGTAGAACATATCTGAAAGACCACCTCTCTGACAAGACAACATGTCTGTAAAGACCATCCTGGAGTGAACCAAAAGCATTCACATTGGTTATAACTAACCTGTCTAATAAGATCACCTGTGATTTTTACCACTTTTTGCCAGTCCCACAGGTGGTCTTATCACATAGGTTTCACTGTATATTGGAAATAAGCATTATCATTGCATATTGCTGAAAGTAATACGGTAAAATAATAATGGAGGTCTTGATTTTTAAACATAATGTTAATTATTTGTATCCCCAGACAAAGTCGGGGGGATACTATGTTTTCATACCGGTCCCGCCGCCGCCGCATATAAATCTTGTTGGCGTGATAACCCAAAAAATATTTCACGGAACTTTACCAAACTTGGTATATGTATAGATATGGGTAAGAGGACGACGCCTATTTAAAAAGAGGTCATGACCTTTACTAGGAGAGTGTCCTTGACCTTGAATAGGTCCAATTTTGGGGAAAATCACACAAATTCTTTAATATCTCAAGAAATCTTGCATGGATTTATCCCAAAATCAAGTTGATGGAAGATCATGGATAGGGTTGTCATGTTCCAGAAACTGGTGGCGCCACCTATTATTCTTTACTTGTTTTCGTGCCGTTTAATACCCCCAAAATTGCCACCTTACAGTACTGTGAGCATTATAAGTCAAAAACTAATGGACAGATTTCTTTTATATTATGCATATACATAGGTATGGGTTATGGGATGATGTTTATTTAAATTGGGGTCATGACCTTTCCTATGATAGTGGCCTTGACCTTGAATATTGCCATATATGGTGAAAATCACACACCTCTTATGATATCTCCAGTGTTGATAGCCATATGGATTTCAAACATGACTTATGTATGGCCCACCACTAAAGTAAGAACCTTATAGGTTCTAGGGTCATGAGGTCAAAAGTCAAGGTCACTGGACTGGCATTTTAAAAGATACTGTGGATGCATTTTTAGGCCAAACTTTCATCCCAGGTCTTCCATCTTGAATATATAGCTCACGTGCCAATAGTGGATGATCCATATAAATTTTGGGGTCACAAGGTCAAAGGTCAAGGCCACAGGAGCTATCTGTAAAAAAATTAGTTTTTGGATAATTCCTGCTTTTATTGATGTTTTGATTTCAAATTTGACTTATATATGTCCCATTGAAAAAGGAAGACTCCAATTGATTTTGGGTCATGAGGTCAAAGGTCAAGGTCACAGGACACATCTTTAAAAAGATTGTGGATGCATTTTCAGCCAAACATTTCATCTCAGATCTTTCATCTTGCACATATAGTTCACCTGCCAAGAGAAGAAGACCCCTATCAGTTTTGAGGTCACAAGGGCAAAGGTGAAGGTAACAGGAGCCATCTGTCCAAAAATTAGTTTCTGGATGATAATTCCTTCTTTTATTGATGTATGGATTTCAAACTTGACTTGTATTTGACCCATTGGAAAAGCAAGACCCAAATTGATTTCTGGGTCATGAGGTCAAAGGTCAAGGTCACAGGAAACCTCTTAAAAAGATTGTGGATGCATTTTCAGCCAAACAATTCATCTCATATCTTTCATCTTGCACATATAGATCACCTGCCAAGAGTGGAAGACCCCTATCAATTTTGAGGTCACAAGGTCAAAGGTGAAGGTCACATGAGCCATCTGTCCAAAAATTAGTTTCTGGATGATAATTCCTGCTTTTATTGATGTATGGATTTCAAACTTGACTTGTATATGTCCCATTGGAAAAGCAAGACCAAATTGATTTTGGGGTCATGAGGTCAAAGGTCAAGGTCACAGGACACCTCTTTAAAAAGATGTGGATGCATTTTCAGCCAAACATTTCATCTCAGATCTTTCATCTTGCACGTATAGTTCACCTGCCAAGAGAGGAAGAACCCTATCAATTTTGAGGTCACAAGGTCAAAGGTGAAGGTCACAGGAGCCATCTGTCCAAAAATTAGTTTCTGAATGATAAAACCTTCTTTTATTGATGTATGGATTTCAAACTTGACTTGTATTTGACCCATTGGAAAAGCAAGACCTGAATTGATTTTGGGGTCATGAGGTCAAAGGTCAAGGTCACAGGAAACCTCTTTAAAAAGATTGTGGATGCATTTTCAGCCAAACAATTCATCTCAGATCTTTCATCTTGTACATATAGTTCACCTGCCAAGAGTGGAAGACCCCTATCAATTTTGAGGTCACAAGGTCAAAGGTGAAGGTCACAGGAGACATCTGTCCAAAAATTAGTTTCTGGATGATAATTCCTGCTTTTATTGATGTATGGGTTTCAACTTGACTTGTATATGTCCCATTGGAAAAGCAAGACCCAAATTGATTTTGGGGTCATGAGGTCAAAGATCAAGGTCACAGGACACATCTTTAAAAAGATGTGGATGCATTTTCAGCCAAATATTTCATCTCAGATCTTTCATCTTGCACATATAGTTCTCCTGCCAAGAGAGGAAGAACACTTTCAATTTTGAGGTCACAAGGTCAAAGGTGAAGGTCACATGAGCCATCTGTCCGAAAAAATTAGTTTCTGGATGATAATTCCTGCTTTATTGATGTATAGATTTCAAACTTGACTTGCATATGTCCCATTGGAAAAGCAAGACCCAAATTGATTTTAGGGTCATGAGGTCAAAGGTCAAGGTCACAGGACACATCTTTAAAAAGATCAAGGTCACAGGACCAACATCTTCAACAAGATTGTAGATTGTTAGATGGAAGAAACAATAAATATGCCGAGTGTCAGTATAAGCTGCTAAAAATGGGGGTCTATTCTTAAAGGGGGGGGGGGGGGGGCCTACTATGTCTGGGGATACTCTGGCACCTGCGGTGCCAAGAAATGTCTAGTTAATTAATATTAAATTATTCATACATATATGTATCCAGTCATTAATATTTTATAGTATTACATTACATTCTTTTAATAAAAACAAAGCCGGAAGCTAAAGACAGAAATTAATAGTCTAATTTTAATAGGGAGGGATTCCTGGCATCGGTTGCAAAGTCTCTGAAAAAGGTGGGAGCAGTCCCCCAGTTACAGACCCAGAGTGAGGCTGAGAACCTGGAGGAGAGCATGAAGAAGGTAAGCATGGAGTGGACAGTATAATTTAAAAATACAACACTTAACCAAGAACATATGTGTCTTTATTAACTGGTATTTGATTTTGAGTGAGGTAAGAGACTAAGAGTGGAGTGGACAGTATACTGTAGCTCATAGAAGTATAACACTAAACCAAGAATATATATGTCGTTAAAAACAGGTATTTGACTAAGAGTGGAGTGGACAGTGTATCGTGTCTCGCAAAAGCACAGCACCGTACCTTTAAGTGTGTTTATGTTAATATGTTTGATGCTTGGTCCATGCACGTAAAAAAATAAATATATATTTACTTCAAGTCTAAAATTAGATTGACCCATATATTTCCACCCAACCCAAAGTTTCTTAAAGTCAAGCAAAGGTGTTTCAAAGCCCATTATTTTATTATATACTGCATTTGCCTTTAAGATAAAGGTAACAATAGAATTGAAGGTCAGATTTTTAACAAACTGGACCCTTTTGCTGCCAGAAAATTTAAAAAAATATTTTCCACCAAAAAAATAGGAGGTTGTTTGATTTGTGATAACTGATATAAGCTGTTTGCACTTCTATGAGCACTGACACAGTGCTTACAGCACTAACATATGGTCCAGGAGACCTCCCCGCCACCCCACACCCACCCCCATTAAAGAAATGTATATCACAACCAAAGCTTAGTATTTCTGATACTTTCAGCACTAGATTTTCAGAAAAGACTAAAAACAAGATGTATTGCTCAATTTAAATAATTCCTAAATACTGACCATGATGTAACACTTGCAAATAAGGGCTAACTCTTTGTTATGGATGCAATGCTCCTAAAACATAACAAACCCCCATGACCTGACCAGTATTTACTGTGATGTTTTTGAAGAGACTGTAGTTTGTAGCATCACCACCAGATGTCTCTACCATCCACTGCTGATCTCTCTACTTACTGTGATGTATTACAGGCCCAGGAGGATGCTGAGGTGCTGAAGTCTGTGGTGCTTCCCCTGGAGGAGGAGATCAACATGCTGAAGAGCAAGCTGAGGGATGCTCTGGACAGCAACCAGAGGCTGGAGGCTCAGGTACAAGGGTTTACTCCTCTGTTTGTATACTGTTAATTGCTTAATTTTTGCAAGGATTTCAAATTAGAGAAAGGGCAAATATCACCAAAATGAAACCTTTTTGAATAACAAACCCCATAAACACAGGTGAACAGATTTCTATACTATAATCTCATTAGTGTCTCATGTAAAATATGTTATCCAACAAATTGTCATCAGGCTGAGAGTCATGACCCCTGGGTCACTTGTTTTAATATTTTTCAATAATGAATATCCTGTCCTTGTTCCTTTGGTAACTCTGTATAGGTTTCTTGATGGTGAGATCAAAAAACCTATGTGAATTACTACAAGGAAACAAATTGCAGAAATTTAACCTCATGAATATAAATCCAATTACAGTAGATTACATTGCACTCTAGATTATACCTAGCCCTGTATACTCTACTTTATGCTTTAAACTTTCCCTTTTCCTTTCTTTCACATTTTTTCACCTTTTTTTCTCACTTTCTCTAATGCACATACAGTAATTCTTACTCTACTTATGAACTAGTTTACATAAATGGATACATCTCTCACCCTCCTTTATCGATCACAATGTACAACATAGGTTCTGTACTGAGGTGACCTATAACCAGCACAAGTTACTCTGCTTTTATCTAGTGATTTTATTCCTATTTTACAGTGGTAATATCTATGAAGATACAGACTGACCTCTGCATATTTCAGCCACTCAGTGTATTGCACATTTGTTTGTAGCTTCATCCTGAGGGAGTAGAGGAAAAGAAACTTTCAGCTTCAGAAGTTGATGAAAAAGTGAGTCAACATTTTATTTAAGCAAATAATGCAACATTTGTCATGCTCTTGGATTACAAATACAGGAATTTGGCTTGTCGTGGCAATTTGATAGGCATTTGGCTTGTCGTGGCAATTCGATAGAAAAGGCATTTATCTCAGTTTATTGCTATATTGCCAATACAATACTGCTGTACTGCTTGAAATAAGTTAGAAATAATAAAAATATACCATTTTATTTGCTACTGGATATGTTACTTCACCTTGCTTTGTTCCATGACCTGTTGTTGGGCGTTTTGTTTGTGAAACTTTTGACAAAATTTAATATTTAAAAAGCATGATATCATCATAGCAGTCACATCTTATGAAGTGGATTAACCAGTTTCTGCTTTTGTTTCATATAAATAAAGAGGCATCTGTATTCATCAGGCTTACATGAGAAAATTATTGTTAAGTGTTCCCAAACGTATGGTTGAAAGTGAACCATTGGTTGAAATGAAAGTGACACAGTAATTCTCTAATACAGAATTAAACTTAATTTATCAGTGTACCACTTTACATCTGCTTTCCAGCAGCAAATATAAAGTAAAAGATGTTGCATGTTTTTTTTAGGTTAAGGAGCTGAGTAAAACCCTTGAGGTTGAGAAGGCTTCCCGCACAGATCTAGAGATGTATGTGGCTGTACTCAATACCCAGAAAAATGTTCTCCAGGAAGATGCAGATAAACTCAGATCTCAGCTTCATGAAGGTATGTATAAGATGCACCCAGGCACATGCTAATACATACATATTCCATACCCTGAAAAATGTGCAACAGGAAGATGCTGGTAAATCTTAGCTGCACAAAAGTTGGAAAAGAGAAATGCAAAGATAGACAGACAGACACACACACACACTCGACACCAGAAGAATGTTCTTTTAGCTCAAACCTCAGTTTCATGAAAGTGGGCATGACAGACAGGCAGACACACATACACATTTACACTGGTAGAAAAAATGATTGATTTCAGCTGCCAAGTAGTATCCAGTAGTTTCTCTCACCTGGTATGTTTTACAAAGTGATGTAATGACTTGTAATATTATGCCTTTTTAGTTTGTCGTCTATTGGAGATTGAGAAGCGGGAGCACACAGAGTTAAAGCGTACCTGGCAGATGGCTAATGATCAGTTCTTGGAGTCTCAGCGTCTGATGATGATGGACATGAGACGCATGGAATCTGTCCTGTCATCAGAACAACAACGACAAATCTCAGGTAAGTTTTATA
This sequence comes from Sipunculus nudus, assembly GCA_026874595.1. Lineage (NCBI taxonomy): Eukaryota > Metazoa > Annelida > Sipuncula > Golfingiida > Sipunculidae > Sipunculus > Sipunculus nudus. The sequence goes on from CM049312.1 coordinate 55,786,746, forward strand.
GACCAGCTTTTCTGGTCTACGGGTACTCAAAACCAGGCGGTCCTGTGATCAAAGCTCAGCTGAGAGCAGTGATATTGTACATGTTCCGCCCCAGCCAGGGTGAAAGCATTGCAGGCTTTATGGGTAGGCTGTGTACCAGCAGCCATGTTCACTCACAAACAAGTGCACCTTCCGGGGATGCCTTGATGGTAGGACCTAGCAGTGGTGAATATAACACACTAGGGACCTGCAGGTGTGGTAGTCAGCAGGCCTGGTTAATACTAGGATATAAAAAGACGGGAAGCTTGTGCTACCACCCTGTGAAAAAGTCCTAAACTGAAACAGAATTCTGCAGATCTACATATACTTAGTTGAATTAACATTTAAATAATGGAAGCAGTTACCGACACCAATAATATTATTAAAAAAAATCTCAGTTCATTACTGTACATATAGACTGATATTACTAAAGACAGGAACCATTTTTCCATCAAGGGACTGTATGTGTTGCCTGAAATATTAACAGTACTTTGGAATAATTTCTTGAAAAGTGGTCAGGAAAATGTCATATATATACGAATAGAGATAGTTCTGTAAATGAATGGTGTCATTTTCAGCTTCATGATCCAAAGCCCATGCAGTTAGTATTTACCCTTGTAGATCTTGATTATGGAAGCTGCCTTTGTAAGTCTGCAGATTTGCAATTTTTGTGTTATTTATCTACAAGCTGATGTACAAATATCCTTCCCTCAGTGGTTATATGTTCTAGTTCTGAAATGACATATCCATGTCTTGCTACACATATTTTAGAACTAGGTGAGACTGATGGATATGCTATGCCATTGTTTCACAAAAGTGTTGTGCATTTTATCAAGCAAATTTTTTTTTCTATGATATCACTGATTGGTAACCAAATGACAGAAATATGTACTACTGAAGACTCATTAACTTTGGCTACTCACATCTTTTAAAACAGGGAGTATACTAAAATACAGAGATGATTTTTTGTTCAACAGAATTAAAGAAGAAAGATGCTGAAAGGGAAGCCCAGGAGAAACGTGTACAAGCCCTGGAAGAGCAGCGTCTGCAGCAGGAGCAGAAAAAAGCACTTCAAGGTCAGTCAGGGTCAAGGTCACTCCCAAGGTCAATAAAAAATTTCATTGAGGCCAACATTGAAAATAAGATGTAATGGCCAGTTGACTTAAAATTATTATTTTTTAGGCTTACTGTCATAGATTATGTGCACTGCTATAAAGATTGTTTACTTTGTATTACAAATCAAGGTTGGTCAGTTAAACTCTTTCATGATTCATTTAATGAGTAAGATTTTGTCACATTTTTGCCTCCTGTACAGTTGAACTGAAGTCTTTGATATATCAGGAACTTGTATGTTTATAGTAATACTTAGTATTTACCCTTTTTGATAATTTTAATTTTCTCTGTCCATTGTTCATTTTGAATTCCAGATGCTGAGAACAGAGATGTCTCCCACTCCCCTAGTCCTTCTTTAGACTTAATAGGAACATTAGATGTAAGTATTCACCTCAATGGTCACATAATGGTACATTATATAAGTAATATACCTAACTATGATACTACTCAAGTTATGTAATAAAAGTTTAACCATTTTGATCAATACAAGTTGGCCAGCTGGTATGGTGGATACCTACATTACTGTATTTTGTCACAATTGGCTGAAACATTAAGTTGACTTAATTATATTTTGTCATATTTATTAACAGATATCTGTGTATAATTCTATAATAATATGATATTTTGTTGTAGCTAATTGTAAATGGAGAAAAATTTGTTAAGATCAACTAGTTTATAACTTGATGACTCTGAAACACCAGATTATTTTGATAATTTTCTGTTACTGTTCTGATATTTGTCTTTTCTTCTGTAGCCAACTAAAAAAGCTCCCTCTAAAAGCTCCTTGACTAGTGAAGACCTGAAATTTGACACAGACAGTGTCAATTTGGAGACCACTGGAAACTTGTTAGACTTAGATGATTCCCAGGAGATCCGATCACTGGGTGACGGTGACATCAGCAGATCCACTCCGGATCGCCAGCTGTCAGTGGGTCTTACAGAGGCTCAACAGAGAGCCATCACAGGTAACCACTGCTTTTCTAAACACAGTGAGGTCAGTTGTTGTTGTAAATCTGGAAATTAAGTGTCATGTGATTTTGAAGTTTATACACTGATACAAAAAACTTCCACTCCTCTGTTACAGTCATCTCTTTATTATGGTCACATCTCTTTTACACACACTTCTGTATTGAGATAAGATAAGATAAGATAGAGTTTATTGCTATATATATGTAATAAAATCATCACATACAATAGTATTTGGCTTGACTGGCTTGCTTAAACAAACACATTCAGTTTATTAGATCTTGTGGAATTTAGAATCAGGTGGGCCCTAACCTCTCCATTATATGCATTTCCTTTTACAAGCATAACCTAGGTTTCATTTTTAAAATGAGCGCTGTTGACATCTTTCTATTTGCAGTACATTAATCAGCCACTATTTTTGTTTATTGAATACAGCACCCACTGCAGAGGTTGAAGCTAGTTCCAGTCTGGTTGCCCAGGCCAAGGCCTCTGCAGAAAATCTGTCCCTTGTGGGCAAGCGTCTAGTCAGTGAAAAAGAATGGCAGATGTTACAACATGAGGTGAGATTGTGATGTCATACATCAGATAGTGATAGTGACACAGCAGCTGGATATAAAATCATTGTCCAGCATATATAACAGATATTTATCACTGAGCAAGTCAGACAAACTGACTTAGTTGTTCAGGTTTGGCAGAGGTATGCACTTTCAATGAGTGTTCTCTAATGTTTATGACTTGAATTCCAGCAGCACTGAGTAATAAATAAATTTAATGAATGTCAGATAAAATGTTATCGTTGCTCAGCTTTCAGAGAGGTGTATGCTTCGCTTATTGCTCTTGAGTCTACATTGTCTTATTTTTTTGGTTGATTGATTGATTTTTCGATTTTTGATTTACAGTTGCGAAGTGCCAGAGAGAAGCTTGGGAAACCCTGTGATATGTGTAATAACTACGAGTCTCAGCTGCAGGCCGCTCAGGAGAGCGAGAAGAAATCAGCAGCCCAGTCCCGCACACTGGAGAGACAGCTCCAGGCTGAGAGGCAGGCTGCCACAGCACAGGCACAGTACTGTCAGGAACTGGAGGAAAATCTCAAAGGTGTTGCCGAGGAGGCACTACAACAGGTACATTCATGTTCTTCATTTGCATAAACGTTCACATCTTGCTGATATGATTGCCCGACCAGCCAAAGTGGTTGTGTTAGTGGGGTGTTTGTGTTAGCAGGAGCTTTTGATGATGGTATACATAAGTCAAGGACCAAAAATAGTGGTTGTCTTACTGGGGTGGTCATGATATGAGGTGGTTGTCAAGCAAGATTTCACTGTATATATTCTTATTCTTGCTCATTTGAAAATTTATCATCATATTTAATCATATATTTCATTCCTGATGTTATTATTTATCTTTATTTTTTGTTATTTTAACTGTTTAACAAGTATTATTTTGATACTTTGGTGTGATATATAATATGTATCATAGTAAGAAGGAAAAAAAAGAAAATGGCTTTATGTCATTTTGTTATTGTTCAGTATTTTAAATTATGACTAGACCAATAATAGAAGTACAGGTAATGCCAACAGTTTTGATAATCTTAAAATAATTTTTCCTTTTTACTTATATAATTCTAGTTATATATTTTGTTCTGGTAACTTTAGTTTATTTGCAACAGAGGCTTATTTTATAACATAGAAAGCATCCCAGAGTTGTTGTGTTAAGCTGGTTAACACTGCTATTGTAACATTACAGCTTATTACAATAGCACTTCTGACTCTGTATGATTGTGTACGAATGTGTGTAAACTAGCATCTGACATGTGACAAGCTTTTGTATGATACCACAGGTCCCAGGAACAGTAAGTAACAATACTAAATTAACATTCCTAGCTGTTTAGATGTCTTTATGTTACTGTCACTGTTCATGTATCTCAGTTCTCTTTTCCTGTCCCAACAGATCATTCATAGGCCCTGGATATTCTGCAACACCTCTGATGGTCATGGGGTCTTATTAAAAATTCCTGTTTAACATCTAAATCATGAAGTTTTGGCCTTTTTTGGGACAACTTTACTACTAAACTCAGATATTAAATGAAATGAAATTACAAAAATATGTATACCAACAGAAAGAACACTGTAACAGGTATAAAATAATGTATACGTCATGGGTCTAATATGGATTTAAAACAACTTTTGGATTGATTTTAGATATAGGGGTTTTCCCAGTTGGGCTACTTTAAAGGTAATAAGGGTAAAGGATTGAGTGCATGGGTGAAGAAAAACAACTATATGACATAAATTTTATTGACCACAAGTTTATTAAAAAAGACAAGTAATTTTCAGTTTGTTCGAAATTTTGCCAGATGTATATAAAAATCAATTAGTACCCTTTTAATGAGATTATGGTCAATAGCCAATCAGCACTACCCAAACAAATTACTGCACTACCTCATCATGCTTTTGACCTTCTCATGAATATTAATAGGACCCTGTGACCTTATTAACCAAACAATTTCTCCTTGAATCCTACACTCCTCACATAATGGTTATACACTGCAGTCATTCAAGATCTCCTTTGTTTTAACTGCTGCTTTGTTTAACAAGTTTATTTTTGGTTTTGACACCAGGGCTGGCACAGGGCCAAGAATCAGCAGGGTGTCATGGATTTAAAACTTGGAGTTGGATGCACAATGTGATACCATGCTCTCGTTGGTCTGATTATAATTATTTGCCCTATGCCAGCCCTGGTGGTGAGACCCAGAGAATCTTGTTATACAAAGCAGGAGTTAAAACAAAGGAAATTTGGAATGATTGCAGTCTATACTTATATAACGACTGCATGAGGAGTGCATTTGAATTCATACAAAACCCAGATCCATTCTCTAGCATAATTAATCAAAATTATGACTAACCTGCTATTTCAAAAGTTCATAAGCACTTTGTATTATAAATAGTAAGTACAACCATCTGGTGGCAAACATAGTGCACAATCTGGGGCCTACCTGCATGTCAGTTGTATCTACGCAATCTTAGCAATGACAAATTTCTTGCCCGCTACAGGGTGGCTCCGATTTTGAAAAATGATATAGGCTGTTTGGCTGGAATTAAAAAAAAAAAATGTAAGCATAATTTGTGGACACCTGATTGTCCAGTTAATTTTATGTCAAATTCACATGTCTGAAATTATAGATCAACTCATGTGTAGCAGATTGTATAAATTGTTATGCCACCATAACATCTTCAGCAAGCCAATCCACAAAAAAACCCAACCCTCCTTTTGACTTCTTGGTCGCTTACTAACCTCCTGGCGAAAAAATTCATACCACATGATAATTATATGTATTTTCTAAGGTTCTACTTATTGAATCCTTAACTGTTTCATTTCTTCCAGCCATTTGAACATTAATATTCTATGGCTGTGCAGTATCCTCTTTAGACCAGTATTTATTATGAAAATTGTGTATGCCATTGAAAGTTATACTGAGTACATTTATACAATTTATCAATACTTCAGCTAAATCATACAGATTTCATTCAGTATAGTTGATATTAAACATTTGATTCAACTACACTTTACAAAGAAATATAAATCATTCTGTAGAAATCCATGAAAAGATAAATTGTTTCTCATTTCACATGGAGACTGGGCTTTTCTGAGAATTAATTCAGTCAGTTTGATGTGAGGGGAAGGACATTCTTATTATCTTCTGAACATTTGGGATCTCCTGGTAAACTTTGATTGCCATTTCTGTATATTTTCAGTTATCAGCTGTAACTACCAAACTGGAGGAGTCTGAGAAGTACACACAAGAGCTGAGACAACAGTTTGTGCAGTCACAGGCCAGTCTTCAGGACCAGCTGGTCAGTGCTGCAACCCCACTGTATGACTCCGGATTAGAGTCTGGAGTGCTGCTACTTATTCTTTTAAAATTATAGTTTTAAGGGAATGCTTCTTTTTAAATATGGTTAAACTGGTTTTCAAATGATAATACCGTTATATATTTGATTGAAACTACAGTTAGCCCATAGACCCAAAATTCTCAAATTTTTAAGAAATAAACTTTTTGTTTTAAGTTGTTTTGTTAATCTGAGATACATTTAAAGATATCTTAACTTGACTGAGCTCGTACAAAATTTATAATCCCAATTACAGGTGCTTCTTAGACATTGATATGTAATTTAATGATTTTGAATATTTATTTTATTTTTAGAAAACACTGACAGAGAATAGGGAAGAGGTACAAAAAGAGGTGAGACATTCATGGAGTAGAGATATATAAGCAGTGTGGTGTGATATGTGATGTAACAGTGTACAAAATTGGAAATCCATTAATTGTCCCTGTATCATACAAATAATAGTTATTATTGATGAATTGTTATCAGTCTTTGTATAAACCTGAAAGTATTTTAAGCTCATGTATACTGCCAGAGAGAGGATATCAGTTATCTACATCAGAATTCTTCAACTACCAATAATTCTACAATATAAGTTATATAATAGTGTTAAGTATTACAAGTATTTGACCATGAAGCGTACATTTATAAACCCATTTTAAGCAATTGATGTCCTAATCTGATGACCTTTAGTACAGTCAAACTTGCCTAACGACTGCCTCTGTTTAGTGACCACCTCAGAATAATGACCAATTGTTCACAGTCGCTATTCTTTTTTGCTCTTCATATAAGACCTTGCTTACAAAATTGGTGGTCGTAATTTCAGGGTTTTACTGTTGATTTCTTACAGAAAGTTTCTACTCTAATTGTAAAGAGCCTTTAGCCCTTTAGATATATACCAAGAGGTTATGGGGTGCTAATATAAATATGAATATATTAATTTCCAGTTGACCAGACTGCAGGAGGAGAATGAGAACCTGGTGGGGAAACATTCCAAACATGCACAACAGATGCAGGAGGAAAGCATCGACCTACCCAATAATCTAGAGGTATGTCAGCTTGTAAAACAACATGGTTTATACCATAGGCATATTTATACCCATGGGTCCAGTTTTTCACCCTATTCAGTCAAAAAGTGTCCTACAGAAAATTCAAAATCACTGTATAACACTGAAAATCTCTCGGAGATTTAATGGGTTTTAAGTCACTGTATTTGTATGTTTCATCTCATAATTGTATTTGGTTTATTTATCAGGAGATGCAGCTCTTACTGTTAAGATACAGAGAAGATATCATCAGTGCTAAAGTAGCCAAAGAGCACATCGAAGAAAACCTCCGCAGTGAGATTCTGTTCCTGAAGGCCCAGGTCATGTCAGAGCAACAGGAAAAGGCCACACTGGAGGAGACTTTAACGCAAGAAATAACTCACCTGCAGGAACAGCTAGGTAGGTCCTTAACCTGGGAGATAACTCACCTGAAGGAGCAACTAGGTAGGTCATTAAACTGGGAGATAACTCACCTGAAGGAGCAACTAGCTAGGTCATTAACCTGGGAGATAACTCACCTGCAGGAGCAGCGAGGTAGATCTTTAAACTGGGAGAAAACTCACCTGCCGGAGCAGCTAGGTAGGTCATTAACCTTGAGATAACTCCAGCTAGGTAGGTCATTAACCTGGGAAATAACTCACTTGCAGGAGCAACTGGATAGCTCATTAACCTAGAGATAACTCACCTGCAGGGGTTACTGGGTAGGCCATTTATATGGGACAGTCTTGGAATGGTTGATGTCTCTGGTAGAAGCTACATATAGAATAATCTGCAATGAATATTTAAACTATTAAACAATTTCTGAACATAATACTCCTTCAAACTATGTATGTTGGATCCTGTCCCTGGAGATTCCATAAAGGTTAGTAAAATTCTCAACTCAAGGACTTACATTGTACGTAGCTGTAGCTTTCAGCCATATCTCACAATCATTGTCAGCAGGCTGGCATGCTTGATAATGACTCTAGATGCCCTAATCCAGCTACAGGAGGGTGGGATGATAAAAATGAGCATCTACAGGAAAGCCACATATACCGATCAGTATTTGAAATTAGCATCACATCACCCTCTGGAACACAAGCATTCTGTGGTCCTCACTCTATTCCAAAAAGCCCAGAATTTTGTGTGTGAGGAGGACAACCATGTAGGGGAAAGGAGGCACATACGTCAAGCATTAAGAGCCAATAGTTACACCGACTGGATATTGAGGGGTACCATCAGGGAAAAAGACAACAACCAAGAGAGAAAGTAATACCACTTTTAAAACCAGACGTATAATGTTTGGCTTACCATATATAAAGAACACCTCAGAGAAACTCCAGAGAATCTTCCAGAAATATGACATCCAAGTGTTCTACAAACCAGCCAACCCATTGAGATCGATCCTGGTAAGACCAAAGGACAAGACAAAACTCAGCAAGAAGACAGGGTGCCGTCTATGACATTCAGTGTGGTGACTGTGGAAAGCACTACATTGGGGAGACTGCTTGTCTGCTGGGAAAACAAACCCAGGATTATAAAAAAAACAGCCTTGTCCCAGTTTATGAACACCAGAGGGATACTGGACACCTGATGCAGTGGAACTCTATTAATACCCTAGAGTCAGACTCAGTTGATATCAGGAGAAATATAAAGGAGGCACTCAACATTCAACCCCACTGACCTGCCCGAAATTGCAGTTTGGGCCTGGAACTTCCGCAGATTTACCACCACTTGGTTTTTTTGGGTAAAGGTAACTGCCTCAATTTTTTCAATGCTTGCTTCACTAAGTATTATGTACATCTGCAGAATTCCTTTCCGGTTTCAGACTACATGACAGGGCCTTACATGCGATAATTCTGGCATCAATCAGGCTTGGTGTATCACTCCTGCAGGCCCTGGGTGTGTCTCATTCCCATTGCTGGGTCATAACACCGAGGAAACCCCCAAAGGCACACTCGTTTGTGAGGGAAACACAACTGTTGGGCACAGTCTCCCCATTAAGACTGCAGAGCGTTCAACCTGGATATGGGCTGACGGTGAAACATCTCACCGCCTCGGCTGAGATTCTAACTCACAATCTCCGGGCTTTGAGTCTTGTGCTGTACCCCTGAGCCACAGAAGCCTGTTACAACCACTTGTTGTGTCATGATCCCTGTGGTCATGTGACAATGCCTGAGTCACTGTCTAGCACACCAGCCTGCTGCCGATGATTATGAGATATGGTCGAAAGCTACAGCTACGTACATTGTAAGTCCCTGAGATGAGAATTTTTCTAACCTTTATAATACTGCTTGTTAGTGAAAAAGATACAGAGAACTCAGTTGTAATATTAATTTCATTAAAGCAAATCTTATCCCGCTTATCTCTCTCATTTATATTCCGATGATATTTTATCTCTTAAATGACTTCTCATGTTTATATCCAGCATTGCTACAGAGTGTCAAGTCAGAGCTGGAACACCAGCATGAATTGAAGACAGATGCTGAGGGCAAGCTGAAGGAGACAGAGGGGACTCTAAAATCAATACAGGCAAAGTCGAAACAGCTCATCAGTGGCCTGCAGGGCCAGGTGGAAACACACTCAAAGGCCAGGGTAAGTTACCAGAAACTTACTAAACATGAAATCACATTAATCATTCCAGACTGTTAACCAAACTTCATCCTTTATCCTCATTGGTAATGTTGAACTTGCAAATGTGCAAGTCAAGAATCTTGCAAATCTTTAACCTTGCTTGTGTTGTGTTACTTATTAACAGTAAATTAACTCCTTCCTTTTGGTCCAGGACTTTTAAATGCCTTTAAATAACACTGGTTTGTTAGCATCAAATTGCAAGGCATCATTGTCCAAAGTATCAACACACAATGGCTGCAAACTTGCACAGTACCAAATAAAACAAAAACAATGAATTGACCAAAAAAATTTTAAAATCAAGTTTTTTGTAAACAGAAACATCCAGGTTGTGCTGATATCCATTCTGTATGGATTACCATCACCTGTTTGTAGACGGAGTTGGAGAATGAAGTTGCCTCTCTCAGGGCCAAGATCCAGTCCCTGCAGATTGACTTGGACAATAGTGAAGCTGTTCAGCGAGACTTTGTAAAATTATCTCAGTCATTACAGGTTAGTTATCCATGTCTTTTTACAGGAAGATCTTTGTGCACATTTTGATTAGATTATTGTATTTTAACTCTATATAACTTTAATTTATGTTACTTTTCCCCATTACAAAAAATAAAAAATTTTTTAAGAAATTATTTGAAAATTTAGAAGTACAAAAGATGAATATTGAGAAAATTAAGACCTTGATATAGAACTAAAAATACAATGGTTAAGTTTAGGAAAGGAACAATATGACTTATATCTTGAATAATCTTTTTTTCTGCTTATAGATCCAGTTAGAAAAGATACGAGCTGCAGAACATGAGGTTCGGTGGCAACATGAAGAAGATGTAGAAGACTGCAACAACTGCAGACAAGCGTTCTCTGTTACCCGCAGAAAGGTACGTTATCATAATCAGTTCTTAGACCCTTTACACTGAAGTACAGGTATTGGATTAAACATAAATGGACTCTAATGATTATCATGTTGTCTTGTTTGTGGTCGTTGATATGGCATGTTTTGTATATGCTGGGTCTACAAAATTGTAGCTTGAGATACCCTATTTGCAGGTTTTCCAATAGGCCTCTTAAGGTAGCCCCATTTACATATAATGTAGGTGAAACATGGGCTCCTACATTCAGCTATATAAAATAATACTTATTATTAAATTTTTGTAAAATTATCATGCAGCTCTTGACTAATCAGTGTTTATTTAGATTTGGAAACCTTCAGTGAAAATATGTTACTGTACCTAATTTTCTCATCAAAGTTTAAGATATAATCAAGGCCAAGTGTCTTTTGTATTAAAGTGATAATTGTATCAGCCAAAACAGAGTTTTGCAAATACTATGTTTTCAGTCAGACGCCGCCGCCGCCGCATAGGTTTCCCAAGAACTCCTCCGTAACCACTGGGCAGAATTTTTAGCTCAGCTGACTATAAGTCATCTGAGCTATAGTCGTGGTCCATTGTCCGTCGTCCGTCCGTCCGTCTGTCCATCTGTAGATGTGACACATTTTGAAACCGTAAGACCTAGGTATCCAAAATTCAGCATAATGTTAGATGTCCCCAAGATCTCCAACCAAGCCGAAAACTGGGTCTTTGCGACTTTGTTCCTTTGAGAAATTAAGGAAAAACCTCAATTTTTTATTAAAAACCTATTTTCACACTTCAGGACTGCCTATTATCAAAACCACTCATCTGTTTTTCCCCATATTAACCATAAATATTCCACTATATAGTTCCTATGTACATGCGAGAAACTAAGTCTGTTAAGTATAAATTCTTTAAGTTATGGGCCTGAATATAATGGACTTTGTAAAAAATCAGGAAAAATATTTACTCACTTAACATGAAAAATTTTGAAACTAGAGTTCATTTCCCAAGTATATAACTATGTTTAATTAAGATTCAATTGTTTACCCAAAATTAGATGTGAATTTTGTAAATTATTAAGTTATTACCATAAAGATAAAATCAGTACCTTAAATTTTGCCCAACTTTGACCATGGCACATTTTTTTCCTGTAAGTACTATTGATTTAATTTTCACAGCATATAAACATAAACATTTAATTTGTTTAAATCTGAAATTTGAAAATAAAAGCTTGAAAATTAAGCTAGTTATCAATTTTTTTCTTGAGGCTCTATTGTAGTCATTTGCTTTAATTACAGATTACAGATGCAGGGTCCCACTCCAGGTCACTGGAAGTCAGCTGTGCCAGGGTTTCTGATTTGTTACAGTCACTGGGGGAGATCCCCTGCTGTGACAGGTGTACACTTATTCTCATATCACCACCCTAATCCCCCCCCCCACAAACCCAACCCACCAAGTGTTATGCAGTAATTGTTATTGTTTTCACTGTATCTCCTTAATTGTAATGCTGTTTCCACTTCAATATGCAAAAACTTTCCTTGAAAAAGTAATTCAAGGTGTAATCCAGAAGATGCAATGTTGTGTAATGTAGCATTTTTCAAGAAATCAATTTTCTTTTAAATTATTTTAACAAATATAATTGAACCCATCAGTATGCCTAAATTTATCAAATATGAAGCACATTATGGATAAATAAAGACACGATTAAAAATTGTGAAATCTGAATCAAATATTATTTTTAGATATTTATTGTTTTGCAGATTTAAAAGATATATTTTTGTGGTGAAAAATAAATAAACATTTGTATGCATGATGTGGTGTTATCTGACAAGATTGAGATTTATGATGATGCAATTGAGAATTATGAATCAACATTTATATTCAGATATATATGTTATATTGGAAATGTATAGAAATATAAACTTAAATTTAAAAAAAATTGATGTGATAAAAAAATGAGGATTTAATACAAACATTTGTTCATTTTATTCCTGCCTCAGCAGAATTTGAGATCAGGCATTGTTTGCCCTGTTTTATGTTGTTAATTTGTTATATTTCAACTTTATACATTTCATAAAAAAATACATATATATTTAATAATATATATTATACAAAAAAAAACAGATTCAATTGAACAAATGTGTAAACTACTGAAATGTCAACAGTTAATCAAAAAGCCAACTAATGATCATGGTAATAGTACAGATCATTTGTTCACAAACTGCTCACATGCTTAAGTTTCAACATTAGGAAACACATGGTCAGGTCACAAAATATTTGCAACAATTTCTTGCTCATCAGTACAAACCAATCATATAAACCAACCATGGCCTTTATCACCTCTGCCTCTTACACTTGATCTCCATTTGATATTATTTAAGATTTTTACCTTCAAGGTCAACTTCAGCTGAGCACAATGACCTATGGGTCCCTTGTTTTTAATTCAGAATTATGATCGGGTCACATGTGAACTGCTGGGCCCTCATTTTTGGTTGACCTCTGACCTTTTCTCTCTGCCCAGCGTCCATTTGTTGGTCTGTTTCCATCCAAAAACCCACATATCTTGGGAACCATCTGACCAATCAAGCTAAAAATTTTGCACAAATTTAGCCCTTGGATAGCTTTATAACATACACTAAAAATGGTGGTGCCACCTGCAACCACTTTTGCACAGCATCCATCTGTTCATCTGCCATGGGATAAAATCACTCATATCTCTGCATTGGTTGGACGGTCCATCTGAAATTTTGCATGTGTATACATTCTGGACAGCTTTCTTGATTTTATGACAGGTGGCGCCACTTACATTCACGTTTACGCTGCAGACATCCAAGCTCGTATCTCAGGAACTGTTTGACCGATTGGGCCAAAATGTTGCATATGTATAGATCTCACATAGCTCTTTATCATATGCAAAACTGGTGGCGCCACCTGCAACCATTTTTGCACAGCATCCGTCTGTTTGTCTGTTGTGGGATAAAACCACTCATATCTTAGTTGTGGTTTGACTCATATGCCTAAAATTTTGCATGTTTATACATCTTGGATAGCTTTCTCAATTTTGTGGCAGGTGGCGCCACCAACAGTTATGTTTATGCTGCAGACATTCAAACTTATATCTCAGGACTGGTTTGACATATCCCCCTGAAATTTTGTATGTGTATAGATCTCACATAGTTCTTAATCATACACAATATTGGTGGGGCCACCTGCCACCATTTTTGCACAGCGTCCTTCTGTTTGTCTGCTGTGGGATAAAATCACTCATATATAAGTAGGGGTTTGACTTTCTGCATATTTATATATATATTAATATATTTAACTTGGACAGCTTTCTGGATTTTGTGGCAGGTGGTGCCACTTACATACAGATTTTGGCTGCAGACATCCATGCTAATATGCAACACACCTCACTTTATTTCCCCTTGCCACTCAATCCATGCCTCACTCCACCCGTCCCTCTCTGATTTTGGCGAGACACATAGTCGCTTGTCAACTACCCGTATTCTAGTTATGGAAACAAGTAAGATATCATATTTTTAACTTTCATTTTACATAGAGTCAATGACTTAAATCTATAGTTTTATTTCAAGTGTTGAGGAAAGATTGTGAAATAAAAGTAAAATTTAGTAAGTAAAATTAAGTGCAATGGTTTACTAAACTTTGTTTAAAAAATTTGTTTAATATCTTGTTTTATCTTCCTATGTTGTAGCATCACTGTAAGCACTGTGGGAAAATCTTCTGTTCTGACTGCCTGACGAAAAATGTAAACAGTGGCCCCCATTTACGGCCCTCAAAGGTTTGTGATGTTTGTCATACCATATTGGTGCAAGACGCAACGCCATATTTTAGCACAGAGCCACCAATCACACCAGACTAACGGGAGCCATAACCAACATCATCAGAGTATACTTTTATTTATTAACATAGTGATATATTTATAGATATGATGTTATCTTTTGTTTGATGTTGAGATAAATCTGTTCATTCATTGTGCAACAGTTACAAACTGTACAATTTATAACAGTTAATCCTACAGATTTAGATATCAAGGGTCAAGGTCATTCAGTCTGTTCATTGAAGGTCAAGGTCATTCAGTCATTAGATTAGGTCAAGGTCATATGCTATGATTTTATCTTGACACCATGGTCAAGGTCTGTATATTATGATTTTAAAAGTCTATCAAAGTGTAATATATGTTCAAATGGCATTTTACTTTATCTCTTAATTTATGGTTGCCAGTATTAACAGATTAATATATTGTTGTTGTAATATTATATTTGACTTTCCTCCCATGTGTTTCTCCTGTACAGTAATTCATCAATTTCTTGATTTAACAAGAACAATTTTATGACCAGTTCCAACATTGTTCTAGACATGCATGTAAATTCATATAATTCTTGGGTACACCAGTCACTCATATCTTTGCATTTTGATACCTATTTCTGCATTGAATAGTTATAGATGTCGGACATATTACAATATTAAAAGAAATGGTCTTCACTGAAGTCATCTCAGGTAATACTTAATTTCTTAAATGAAACATACAGGTGATGTCACGCATTACTTCCATAAACCTGGGAAAGCTATTTAAAAGAATAGTATTATGATACAATAATCTTTCATATTGTCAATTTAAAAAGTGGAAATATTTTGTCATTATGTAACATCCTATATGATCTTTATACCAGTACTCCAGTGTGTCCCAGATAAACATTTTTTCCTGTATGCATTTGCATTGCCTTCTGTGCTGTCAGTTTATTCAGAATATTCAGACGATTCTGCAGGCTAAAAATTTTTTAATTTTGTATTCAAAATGTTTTTGTTTAGTTGATTATTGCATGGTTTCCACATGGTATCAGACACAAAAGAGTAAAAAAATTATAAAGAAAAAGATACAATAAACGTCACAGAAATGGAGAGCCATTAATAATGTAGCACTCTCTGATAAACTTACAACAGAAGAGCAATATTTAATTTTGAGTTTCAATTTTAATTTTAATTTCATTGAGACTGAATATGCAAGAACTCAATAAAATTAGACCCCATGACTAATTCTGACTCCTCAGTATTTAATACATGCATCATCTGGTGTACAAATTAGATTTTCTGAGTTCAACCTACCTTTTCAATGCTTGTGCGTGTAACTTAAACAAACACACACTGTACGTCTGCTGTCATGTTATGTATTTCCTTCATGTAGTGTGCAATTTTAAACTTTCTGTCAAAAGTAGTGACTGTGTTATGATGTCATGGTTTCATGTTAGGTCCTACTACTCTAGTGTTTCCTGGGCCAGCCAGCCCTTTACTAAGAAGTACTGTCTGGTTCACCTTGGAGAAATTCAACCATGCTTATCTTACAGATGGCATCCTGTATCCTGACAGATATTGAAAGAAACCTTGATTTTATGTTATTTATATTGTTGACTTATTGGTGTCAGCTGTAAAACACTATCCACCATGACTTGTCAATGTTGTCAGTATTGTATGGGACAATTTGATATTAGAAACTCAGGCATGCACTGTACATTACAAGCACTCAACTGGCAGGCCTTAAACATGAATTACTACAACAACATTTCTTTTTTGATTACCACTGTAGCTTTTAATACTAACTATCTCAAATAATTTGCTGCTTTCTATCTTTGAAATAAACAGCATATAATTGCACTGAAACTGATACCACGAGAGATTGAAATACACACTTTTCCGGTAATATAGTTAAGTGTAAATATTTGTAATATTTGTATAAAATGTAATACAGGACACTTAATTCTGTTCTTTAGCAGACTTTTTTTTTGTTAGCAATTATATTCCACCCCTTTTGATCTCTTTAATGTATTTCACAGATGATTGTATGTTTCACCTCTTTTAGAGTGATTTCCTCATGTCATTGTTTAGTAAATACTTAACACTGAATTAATTAAGTGATAAATCATCTAAATAAGACCCCCCCTCCCCCTTTCACTCTGTGACCATATGCTTATCAGACCACACTCACACATTTCATATACAGTAAAGTGTCATTTATCCAAACAGCTTGACAGACAGGGGCTTTGCATAGATAAATGATCATTCAGATAAAAGATTTCGCAGGATTCCCCATGATTACTAAAACCTTTGCATTATCAGCTACTGACACACATGTGCAAATTTATTAACCCAGTCAAAAATAAACTGTGTCACTAACATTTTCATAACTTTTTCTATTAATTTAATCAATCCATCATGTAAAATTAATTGAAATTATTAATTCGAATGACTTATCCCTGCAAATATATATATGCTTAGAATTAGACAGTTTTTTTACAAACCTTTTGAATATTTGTTCATTGTACAGATTTTGGAGAAATGATCATTTGTATGTTCTGATTTTTCAGTTTTGGTTGAACAATTTTTTGGATAAAGGGTGTTCGGATAAATGATGCTCTACTGTACATAACATATTAGCCAGGTACCCTCCCAATGTTAAATAAATTGTTGGTTACAGGGAAATGATGCACCTACAGAAACTACTGTAAAGAAAATGTTGACTTTAATTATATTCCTAACAAATCATACACAAAACTTAGCTTAGACATGTCCACTTACATATGACTACAACAGATATTTAATTAATTTAGTCTACTACTTGGAAATAAAGCTTTGTTTTACAGAACTCTGTCGGATTAATGTACTGTCAGATGTATTTTGCTATTATTTTAGTATTAGTAAAGATGGAGAGTGATTACATTTATCATATCATTTAATTAATAAAAATGAATACTAACAGACAGTAGCTCCTAAAAATGTTTATGATTAAATTTTATAATGGTTGAGTCATTAATTATATAATATTAATAGATCCCTATTTTTATTCTCTAACATCTTATACATATTTCCTTCCTTTGTATAATTAGTGCTGTAAATGGTAATTTATTGTTTAAAATTGATGTTATAAAATGAACATGTGTATCATTATAGACATGTAATCGGTATACGGTAAATAGAAATGTTAAATATCTTAATCTTGTTAGCTTCTGTGAAGCACATGGATGTTGAGTTTCTGGTTGATGTAATTTAATATTAAGACAGTTTTGTCATCAGTAGGTAAAGTACATATTGTTAATGCATTAATTATACTGGTACATAGTTGTTCCTCCCTGGGATCCATGTTGCTATAACTGTTGAAACATCATTGTGTTACTATCATCATATGAATTTGTCCTATACCTCTGTGTTTTTAATGTTGTGAGTCACAAATATTGTGTAAAAGCCTGGGAGTTACAGCCAGTAGACATGTGTATTAATAGTGAGCATAAATTGTTGTTTATCTAAGGTTACACACACACACTTACACATACAAATCAATCTTAAATTCTAGAGACCTACAGTTTCGACACACCTGATCTGTAAAATGAAATCTGAAGCCAGGGTCTCATGTTGTAAAATTGTCTGTTGTAGGAGCCATACCATAAACATTGTTCAATAGCATGTATGTTGGAACCTGTCAGTTTTACAGTAAAGAAAAGATGGGAAGTGGTGTAAACGATGTGAGAGCATTTGGAACCAAGTTCCTTGAAAAACTTAGAAAGATCCATGATTGTAAGAAGGGCATATCATGAAAGACCCTGTCACATAATAATAATAATGATACGATTGTCTCTGAACATTGACATATTCCTCCACCAAAGAAAACCATCCAGACTTGGTTAAAATTTGCTTCTGTTATCCAATGGGTTTCGCAGATGCTGTCATATTTATTTTCAATTTCAAGGATGCAAGTCAGTGCAGAGAAAAATCCCCAGTTTACAAGTGGTAATCATAAATTCTGAGCAGTAGTGACTGCTCTTATCTTTTGGTTACCATGATGTAATTGTTCCATTAATACCATGGGTTCCAAACCCAGCATTTTTTGTTTGAATCATTATCATATCTTAAGTAGTGCCAATTCATGCTTTTGCTTCAATCCCGTCAGAGAAATCATTGAGTGTGAAATGTATCATTGAAAATGATTTAAACTGTATTTTGTCCATATGCACCATTTAAAGAACTCAAGCAAGTTTTTAGCTCAGCTGACTATTAGCCATCTGAGCTATAGGGATGGTCCTTTGGCTGTTGTCCGTCCGACATGCTGTTCATGCCTTAACAAGGCACGTATTGAACTGTTGGACTATAAATCGGAAATTCTACATACAGCTATATGTTCCCAAGTTCTCATACCTGACCAAACCAAAAATTGGGTCACTGTAACTTCATTCCTTCAGAAATTAAGGAAAAACCTCAATTTTCAATTAAAATCCTGTTATAACAAATCAAGACTGCCCAATATCAAAACCACTGATGTTGTTTTGTTCATATTTGTAATAACTATTCCTCTGTATGTATCTTATAAACCTATTAGAAATTAGGTCTATATTGCATAATTTATAGGAGTTAAGGGCCCAAATATAATGTATATTGTCAAAATATAAGGAAATATATTTACCCTTTTTGACATGGTAACTGCTGAGCTAGAATGCCTTTTCAGGCATGTAGCTTTATTTAATGAACATTTAGCTGTATGCTAAAAATTAGATCTGAGTTTTGTAATTGTATCTGCCAAAACAGAGTTTTGCAGATACTATGTTTTTGACTGGGGTTCTGCCGCATTTGTTTCCGGAATAGAACTCTGAAACCAGACAGATTTTTCCGAAACTTAACATGATTTTCAGGTCACATGTGAACTGGTGCCAAAATATTTTGCGTTGACCTCTGACCTTTCCTCTCTCCAGTGCGTCCATCTGCGCGTCTGTTTTGACACAATAACCCACATATCTTAGGACTTGTTTGACCAATCAGGGGAAAAAAAAAAAATTGCACGAATGTAGCCCTTGGATAGCTTTATAACATACATAAAGAATGGTGGTCATATGATTAGTACTTGATAATCACCAAAAGGCAGTATAATTTCCTCTTACATTTGCAAATGCTATTATATAAAAAACAACAATGGGAATTTTTAATTTGCTGAAATTTTACAAAATTCAGCTGAATGCCATGACCCATGGTGTTTATCCTTAATAAAAGTTGGCATATTTCCCATATTTTATATCAGCTGGTAAAACTTAAATATAAGATAAAGAACTCTCTCTATTGGCTTGTTTTTGCAGGAAATTCACTCTCTTCTTGGTGTAAATATACTTTTGCAATGTATTTCCCTGTCTTAATTTTGGTCAGCCAATCCACAGGAAGGAAGGAGATCACATGATTATTATGAATATTGCATCTAATGTACATGGACAGACTTTCTTGAGCAGTGACAGTTTTGAATCATGAGACCTGGGCTTTATGATGTTCATCATTCTGACCTTGTACTTGTTGCATGCACTTTACTTGCAGAGACAAACAGGGGAGATTCAATTCTCACTGAAGAGGGTGAACTATGAATATTCATGAATAAAGATCACATGGGCTGTCTTGTGATTTTGGCAAATTATGTAAATAAACTCAAGGTGTAATGGAAATTAATGTAAGTTGTATATATTGTACATAAATGGGTACAGAGTGTGCTTTAGTATGACTGAGGTATTGAGATCTTGATTATGATGAAAGAACTCCATGATTTTTGTCTTTTTTTGGTGGTATTTACTAGTCATTGATAACAAAGTGTTTATTAATACTTGTAGGTGATGGATGTTCTGTGTTAATTATTTAATTAGAAATATAATATAAATTTCATTCTCAGCCTGAAATTTTTTTGTATGAATGCTATTATGTATGGTGGTTAATTTATATATAAAATGGATTTAAATGAGATTGTTATTAATTTTGTGGTATGTGTTTAGTATTTGTTTCACAGCAGTCTGTTGAATGTGCCTGTCTGTTTAGTATCTTTAGTAAAGAACTTGATTCACTGGCAATGTCTAGCGTCACTGGCGAATATACAGAGATAAAAAGAAACTTTCTTCTAACTTGAACTTACCTGTAAGCCCGACGAGCTTTTGTGTAGGTCACTAACATTTCACTGTTACCTTTTCATGATCAAAGTACCTTGTATTTGGAATGTTTCTTTTCAGCTAAAACAAGCTTTTTTCTGCAGCATACTTTAAGTGGGACATTATTTTATCGTCAAATTAATCCTTTAATCTTATTTATAATTTATTAAGATTTTGGTTTGAATACAAAACTGGGAATCCCAATGACTGCCAACAAACTCGGCAACGGAAGGAATGTAGTTCCAAATTCCCCACATGGTGGTGCTAGTATTTCTGGTTACCATGAGGAAAGTTTTAATTAAAGAATTATTAATGTGACGTCATTAATAATATTACTCATATTTTTCATCATAACGCTGTTATTTTTTCTACGCAAGACAGGTAAGTAGACTCCTTTTTATAACCCAGAAACATAAGTATAAAAAATTTAAAGTGTCAAAATTGAAGTTGCAGCTGTATCTGTTTATCACTGTCTTACGTTTCTTGTGGTCAGTTGTGTTTATAGTGGCGTTTATTCAACACTAAGAAAGAAGAAACCGCAGGGTGGATAAAATTGGAAAACTTGTGTGAATGCATTATAATGATTGTAAAGGTTGGGGTTAAAATTAGAATTGTTACTCTGCGTTGCAGAATATATAAGTAACCTTCTGACAATGAAGGTAATATTTTTGTGCAGTCTTTTAGATCGTATACATAGGGCTTTGAAAATACACAAACCAGAGCAGTTTTTACACAAACCAGAGCAGTTTTAGTACATATTTGTTGCCAACTTAATAAGACCACTGTGAACCATGCATGGTAGAAATTTAAATCAATCTGGAGACTTAATCTGCTTAGTAAAGTACCTAAACCATCAGAGTATGGTTTCAGTTGATAAAAAGAAATAAAATGAGAGCTAATGATTCAACCGTGCTTATTTTGTCTGGATTTTTTTATTGGGTGATACTTATTATCTCATATTTTATTAAGATAACAGGGCAGGTTTAATCTGTATATAAGCAGTCAAATTTTCACAAACATCGCAGCATATACGGAAATAAACCTGTCCTTAGCAAAAATAAATGTGTAATTTAAACACATTTTTCAAATCAGCCATTCACAATGCTCATTGCACATATTTAAAAAGAAAATATTGATAAACCAAGACCTAGCATTCATTTTATCTTTCATTTCCATTGTAACATTACTCCGTCATGAAAACTTATATTTCCGATTTGTCGTGAGGACGTGAGCGAATAGACAAATTTTCACGTTGGATCTAATTATTTTGATCGTTGTTTTTATTGACCATTGGACAAAGCAATAGTTTGCAGGCAATATTACATTAAAATTTGAACTCTGATTTTAGGGCGTGATAACGTTGTCCTTTGTGAGAGGTTGAATGAAGAGTCATGTGACTGTTTAATGTAAATTAACCTTACTTTCGTGGTGTCTTGTTGGTGATTAATAATTTGAATGAATATGTTGTTTGATAGATTACATTACTCAAATAGGAGATTAATTTGAGAGTGCGATCTGTTGATTCAGTGATATGAAATATGAATGTATATAGACGGGTCACACAGATGCCTGTCACACAGTCTTTCTTGGTTGTTGACTGAACAATATTAACAATGAGAGCTTTATCAAAGGCACGCTGGTGATTTTATATCGCTTAAGCAGGAAAAATTAGTTAGGAACTGAACGATTTCATGACACTTTCCGATAACTTACCCAATGTGCTAATTAATGTATTTTTATCACTATTGTGCTGTACTGTGATGATTTTGTTGCACATGAATGCCCTGTTCATTAATTTGTAGATAATAAATTCTAGATTTAACAGAGCTGTGTAACCTGTGATCTGTTCATTTTCTCTAGGACTTACCCGGACCCAAAAAAATACAAGTGGTTCTCATTAGTAGTCTAGGAGGCCACAGAGGAAATGTGTAAAGTGCATGTGTTATAAATGATTCAGTAGCGCTGTGATAAAGGCACGGGAATGCGACACAAAGTTATTCCAATGGCAGTACAGTGCTAACGTGCGAATTTGTCGGCACAGAGTTTCGCTGCAAATTTGACATGTAGGAATCACGCCCCGCGAAGATGGAAGATTATACTACTTTTTGTTATTGTAGGATTGTCTTGTTATACATTACAGTGTCGTCAATTTTTCTTCCAGGGTGGGGGGGGGGGGGGATGACTTTGTATATACATATACACACACACATATATATACCCTTTTCCTTTTCAGCGTGTCTGAGTGTTATTCAACTATATATATATATATAAATACGTAACCGTCATTGCCACTTGTCAGTACTTTAAGCATTATCAGTCAAAACCTATTGGACAGATTGGGCTGAAATTTTGCATGTCCATTTACCTGAGATACTTCCATCCTGTGTCCAAAACTAGTGGCGCTATCTTTAATTGTTTTTGTGTGGTATCCATCCGTACTTTTGCTTTAGGTGAATATTGCTTATATTTCAGGAGTGGTTCAATGTATTGGTCTGAAATTTGGCATGTACATCTATCTTGGAGAGTTTTGTCGAAAAATAGAAAGGTGGCGACACCTACCTTACTGTTTTTATAGTATATATTAATGCCCTTTTCTCAGGAACGATTTGCCGTATTGGCCTAAAATTGTGTTTTACAAAGATCTTGGATACCTCCATCTCATATTCAAGACTGGTGGCACCACCTTCCGTACCGTTTTATTAGTATAAATTAATTATACAAAAATGTAATTAAAAATATAACACAATAACGGTCATAGCGAATCCCGTACACTGTAAAAAATGGAGACGCGCCCAATGTTTTGTACGGTACACCAGTGTTATATTTGAATACCCACGTATTTAAAAGGTCCGTGTTAATACAGAAAACACTGGTGTCTAGGCCTACTGATAGACACAAGACGTGCTTTTGCAAACATGTTACAACGTCCCTTTAAAGTGGTATAATTCTGTCAACAAATGTCTCACTACATTTTAACAGTATCAAAAGTGTGTATTTGAACTTTAAAAAATAATATTTAATATAAATACACGTGTTTCATGCATTATTGATAGGGGTCAGTATTTGACCATCTATATTTGCAGTTAAATAATTTGTGGGATTTGAGGTATAATAGGTCTTATGATGCCAATCCCTTCATTCATTTATTCGTCAGCCCCTAAAACACGAGCAGTATAAACACCCCGGGTGTTTATAAGCGGATCGATATAAACACCTGAAAAAATTGGAGTGTTTTCATGAATGACAAGGGTCCAGTGCTTAATGAGATCACGTGATACTGTGACGCCAGCTGCTGATAAATGCGCGGTTGATTTGAAATGGCCTATATATGTTTCTTCATACTAATATGTATTTAGACATCCAAACATCCAGTGCACTCGATTTGTATCTAATGTCATTTAAAATGTCACCATGTGAACACAGGTACGTCTTTATTTATCTAAACTATTATTATATAATTAAATTTATTTTATATTGATATTACAAGAAATTACTTTTATTTGTTACTTTCTCGCTTCCGTATGATAGACATTGTTAAAATGTAAATCTGAAAATTGTCGCCAGGTTGGTTTCAACATAGTTTTGGTTAACTGCGTTTGAGGTATATGGTACAAATGGCAATCTGGTACGCTTGGCAATTGTTTCAGTACAGATCGCAAATGGGAGTTTTACTGGTAAAAATCCCAATTGCAATCTGTACTGGTACAACTGCTAATCATACCAGATTGCCGTTTGTCCCATGACATATGTATATGTAAAATTGGTCTTGAATTAATATCTTAAAATTACAGACCTGTGGGTAATTTACCATTTTTAGCTCAGCTGACTATAAGTCATCTGAGCTATAGTCATGGTCCATTGTCCGTCGTCCGTCCGTCTGTTTGTCCGTCCGTCCGTCCGTCTGGATGTCCGTCCGTAAGACTGGCACGTTCCGACACCGTTGGACCTACGAATCTGAATTTCGGCATACGGTTAGATGTCCCCATAATCTCCTACCATGCCAAAAATTGGGTCAATAGGACTTCATTCCTTTGAGATATTAAGGAAAAACCTCAATTTTTTATTAGAAATCTATTTTCACACTTCAGGACTGCCTAATATCAAAACCACTCATCTGGTTTTCTTCATATTTACCATAAATATTCCTATATATAGTTCCTATGTACATGCCAGATATTAAGTCAGTATTATATAATTTTAAAAAGTTATGGGCCCAAACATAATGGACTTTGTAAAAAAATCAGGAAGTTATTTGGTCACTTAAGACCAAAAGTGTTAAAGGTAGGGAATTTTTTCCAGTAATACAACTTTAATTAATCAAAATTGTATACCAAAAATTAGATCAAAATCTGTTAAATTTTTTTAAATATTGGCAAAAATATAAAATTTGTACCTTAAATTTTGCCCAACTTTGGCCTAGCACGTTTTTTTCCTGTAAGTACTGTGGATTTAATTTTCACACCATGTATACATAAGGATCAAATCTGTTAAAATCTGAAATTTGAAAATAAAAGCTTGAAAATTAGGCTAGTTATTGAATTTTTTTTGGAGGCTCTTGTTGTATTCCCTTACATTGTCAAGCAGTCCACTTTGATGACTGTAGGTCATTCATTGCACATCTCTATGCTCCCCAGGCTGTTGACATAATTTTAGATGTCCCCAAAATCTCCTACCATACCGAAAATTGGGTCATTAGGACTTTGTTCCTTCGAGATATTAAGGAAAAAAACTCTGTTTTCCATAAAAAAAAGCCATTGTTACACTTCAAGGCTGCCTAATGTCAAAACCACTGATCTGTTTTTGATCGTATTTAGTATTCACATTTTTTTATACATTTTCTATGAACATACCAAAAATTAGGTCAGTATTGGGTATTATTTTGAAGTTATGGGCCAAAACATAATGCAATTTTTTTTAAAAATCAGGAAATATATTTACTCACCTAACATGAGAATTGCTGAACCTAGAGACTTTTTTTCAGGAATATAACTTTATTTAATCAAGATTCAATTGTTTACCCAAAATGAGATCTGAATTTTGCAAATTTTTCAAGTTATTAGCATAAATAAAAAATCAATACCTTAAATTTTGTCCAACTTTGGCACTGTTGATATAATTTTCCCAGCATATATGCATAAGGATTTAATCTTTTAAAATCTGAACTTTCAAAAGAAGTTGATTGGAATGAATAGCTTTTATTCATGTTTTTATACACCATGTCAAGTGTTGTTTACATCTAGCCCACCTAGTAGTACAGCCTTCACTTGCATTATGTAACCCACCCCAGGCAGCTTACCTTGGCCCAGCTTGGCCACTGCTAGCAGGCTTCCCCTCTGCCCTGCACTCATCCCCCCAGCTGGTGCATAAACTAGATGAATGTGATAATTTTTCTGTGTTTTATTTTATTCTTGGACATGCTACATTTTAGATTTTGTATTGAACCACCAGGGTTACAATGATTAAAGTGTACATTTAATTGTGTCCACAAAGTGGTGTATTGCTGTGAAAGTGTGGATGTTCATGAGATAAGTAATTCCTTACTTCAGAAGAGTAAAAACTTCACCAGGTGTGAAATTGACTATTAATTCCAGTAATTAATTAAAACTGGGATAGTAATTAGCACAATGATTTTGTTTGTCCCTCATTCAACCATCAGTGTGTATACTTTATTTGAAAAGATGTTTTATTTTATCAAATTTACTTTTATTTTATTTTGGTGAATAAAAATTAAGCATGTCCTGAAAACTCCAATGTGCAAAACTTTTAATAGTGATTCAAGGAATATTCTTGTAAATGTCATGTTGTGGCATTATTTATTTTCTTTTAAAATCAGTTTAAACATTTATGATTTAAAAATAATAAAATGTATGTGTATGCATAATATGACCCAATGTTTTTTACTCTGTATATATAATGATTGCAACTTTTGCAACAATTCTTATATTTTAACTTATATTTTCAGGTTTTTTAATTAAAAATTTATAAAATGTAAATAAAAAAATGATTCAGATAAAAACTTCTCAATGGAAAAAGTGGATCTGCTTAAAAAATAGGATTATATATAAACTTAAATGCATTATTCTCTTGAAAGTGAAATAAAGGTATTAGTCCATTCTGTCCACTTGCCTGTCCATCTGTAAATTTTCGTATGCAACACAGTATCTCAAAACTTTTACTGTTTTTCTTCATGACAGTCTTGTCAGAGTATTAGTTTGCAATCATATATTTAGAACTTTACTATAACCAAGTAGGAGGGCCCCTTTCCTCTTAGCTTTTCATATTCTTATATAAATGAAAAACATTACAATAGAATATTTCTACATCCACCTTCGTGCTGCCCTCACTTTTCCCTTCTCCGAACCCCATCCCAAAGTTAGCCTCAGTAAGCAGGAACAAGATGAATCAGATATATTCATACTTTAATATTTTGTATAACTAATCGTCCATAGGTACCTATGTACATGCCAGAAATTATGTCAATATTGTGTAATATGTAGACATAGTGGGCATCACAATAATGTACCTTGTCAAGACTAAAGAGATATTGTGTCATACAGTCACATATTCATCAGCATAGTTAATCATAACATCATATCTGTCAAATTGAACGCTTGCAGGCTACCATACACTTTAGATCCTTCAACAAATAGTCTTATTATCATTCTACCACTGCTTATTACTGCTGTCATTGCATTCATATTTGCTCAAATATATCACAATTTTCAACCCCTCCTAAATAAATAAAAAATAAACCACTTTATTTGACTCTATTAATCCATCAGTCAGGTAATTTCATTTATCATTTACTCACATATTACATTACATTTCTTTATAATAGCCCAACATGTACATGATATTCATAAGCTTTATCGACTCGATATAGTATCACAGTGGAGAAACATTTATAGTCAAATCACGATCAGCTGAGCACCGTGACCCATGGGTCCCTTGTTATCAAAAGTACTCGAAAAAAACAGCCTTGTCTGAATTTAATCAACATACTAAGAGCCAAGAATTAATGCCAGATTATCAGTCAGCATACAGAGCTAATTACTCGTGTAAAACTTCACTAATCAAACTTACTAACGTCATATTATGGGCGATGGAACGTCAAGAAATTACAGCAATGATAGCAATAGATTTGTCAGCCGCTTTTGACACGGTTGATCACTCAATTTTATTAGAAGTGCTATACAATAAATTCGCTATAAATGGAAATGTTCTGGAATGGTTTGACAGTTACCTAAGACCCAGATCATGTAAAGTGAAAATAGGTGATAAGTTTTCAAGGAATATGGACCTAACTTTTTCGCTTCCTCAAGGAAGCTGTGCAGGGCCAATCCTTTATCTGGCGTATGCCAGTACATTACAGGAAGTTATTCCAGGAGACATCCAACTTCATGGATATGAAGATGACCATGCAATTAAGTGTTCATTCAGTGCTAACAATCGTCAAGCAGAGAACGCCACCATCCGAAAACTGGAAACTTGTGCGAAAGACATTAAAACGTGGATGGACTCAAACAGACTAAAAATGAATAATTCGAAGACAGAATTCATTATGTTTGGTAACAATGGACAGTTATCAAAATGCACATCATCTCAGTAAAATGTAAACGGAGAACACGTTGAACTTTCAGATAATATTAACATCACAAACATCACATTTCATTGAAATGTAGAACTGCAGTGCATAATATTCATAGAATTAAGCAGATCAGATCCATACTCACGATGGAAGCAACTCGCACATTAGTTCGTGGACCAGTCATGTCTCACCTTGACCATTGCAATGGAATTTTATTTGGTCTACCAGAAAGATCAATTAAAAAGCTACAACGTGTGCAAAACATTGCAGCAAAATTAGTATTAAACAAGGAAAAATACGAAAGTGCAACAGAAGCTCGTAAGGCATTACACTAGTTACCTATTCGTGCTCGCATAGAACATAAAGTCTTGACCGTTGTCTTCAAATGCTTAGAAGGAACTGCACCAGATTACTTTAAGAAATTGATAGAGGCACAGAAACCAGGCAGATTAGGGCTTAGATCTGACAGGGGTGTAAGAAGGCTAGTAGTACCCCCTACAAAACGGAAAACATTTGCTTCGCGATCTTTCAGGGTTTGTGGTCCAGAGCTATGGAACAGCATTCCAGAAGAACTGAAAGCAATATCACGTTTTGAACAATTTACGAAGGACGTTAAAACTTACCTTTTTAGAAAATACTATACCTAAATATTTTATATTTTTACCGATATAACTATTTTAACTTTTTAGTGTCATTGATAATTTAGTAAATATGTGGTTCTATTTTTAAATATGATGGTTTAGTTGTAAAGCGCATTTGAAACATACGTGTAAAAATAGCGCTATACGAAATAAATATAGTTAGTTAGTTATATATACTTACTTATATTTTAATTCCAATTAGAACTATTGTCTAAGATGAATAAATAAAAATATATTTAAATATATTTGCTGTGTAGAGTTATCAATAAATAATATATTAATGACACTGCATTTCCAATGCGTACATGTTTCACAGACACCTCAGCCGTCTAATAAGTTATGGGGCTAAATTTTTGTTTTGACGTCTCCTGGCAAACTCCGATATTCCATCCCAAGGATGTAGCTCAATGTTTCTGCATGTGAACTGACATCAGTCCCACACCAGCACAGGATTTTATCATTAGACAAAGTGAAATCCCGGGAATTACGGGTAGTACCGAACGGGAGGACCAGAGGTGGGGGCATGGCCTTTAGCCTTACTTTGCTACGCCCCCTATGATTAGGTAATTATTATCCTTTGCCGCCTCCGTCGTCCGTCACGGATAAGATATTAACGCAAAAACTCAAAAAAATTGAAGTGATCCACCAAACATGCAGCATTGATGCATCTTATCAAAGGCTAAGACATGGATGACCTTGACACCATTTTTCAAGATCACAGTGTCGATAATGCTAAAATGATGGTGTTACGAAATAAGTGGAAAAGATTTTGACGTACAGTCACCAAATTTGCAGCTTTGATGCACCTTAACAATTGCTAAGTCAAGTTCAAACATAGATGACCTTGACGCAATTTTTCAAGGTCACAGCAGCGATAATGCTGAATTGATTTGATTATAACGCAAAAACCGAAAAAAGATTTCAGTTACACCTGAAATTTCGTTATGTATAATTAATGACGTGAAAGTGGATTACAACGTTTGATATAAAATTCCCAAGCATTTTAGACTTGAACACAAATATAAAAAGATGGTGGCATTTCAAGATGAACTATAAGGGAAATTATTAAGTTTTTATTACAATAGTGACCGTTATTACAATAGTGGTTGCACAACCCGGTCACTATTGTAATAACGTTAACTATTTTAATAACTTTCGTTATTAGTATAATTAATAATGTAAGAGTGGATTATAACGTTTGGAATACAACAATTCTGCAGCATTTTAGACATGAATACAAATATAAAAAGATCGTGGCATTTCAAGATGAACTATATGAGGGAAATTATTTCTCCAGTGTTGGGATGAAAGTGGCGGCTATTTTTTTATTACAATAGTGACCGATATTACAATAGTGGTTGCTCGCCCCGGTCACTATTGTAATAACGTTCACTATTGTAATATATTTCGAAAAAGGTATAATTGATGACGAAAGAGTGGATTTCAACGTTTGGAATACTATAATTCCCCAGCATTTCACACTTGAACACAAATATAAAACCGTGGAGGCATTTCAAGATGAAAGATGATAGAATTATTTCTTCAGTGGTGAAACAAAAGTGGCCGCTAGAGTTTATTACAATAGTGACTGTTATTACAATAGTGGTTTCTCGACACGGTCACTAATGTAATAAAGTTCACTAGTGTAATAACATATAAAATACAAACTGATGCGATTTGGGTGTACGGATTATGAACTGTGTGGTTTTTTTTTGGGGGGGGGATGTCATTTGTTATAAGAATGTCGACGAATCTGGGATAAATTCCGCCTGCAACATCAGCCACTATTGTAATAAAAAAATAATTACAACAGTTTGCAACCACTTTTGTAATAATTATTATAATAGTGACCGTCTTTTATAACAATAGTGGTTGGCAAAAACTGGTCCTTACCAACCACTATTGTAATAATTATTACAATAGGGAACGCTATTACAATAGTGGTTGCAACAAGGCTCTAAGCCTGTATGGTGACAACAAGGGCCCAGAAGGCCGTCCCCGCTGGACCCTCTAAAACCAGGCGGCTCGGCGGGTGGCAACCTTGTACCCCACCATTTGAGATTTGAAGAGACTGCAGAATGGAAAGGTGCTAACCAGAGAACTGGTGAAGGTGGTGGTGTACCATAAAGCATTACTGAAGCTAGAGAATTTCTAGGTGAAGAATGATTACATCTCTATTAACTTGTGTCAATGAATGTGTATATCGCTAAGCACTCTCTCTCTCTCGCGCTCTCTCTCTCTCTCTCTCTCTCTCTCTCTCTCTCTCTATATATATATATATATATATATATACAATTCTAGAATATACTATATAGCTTCAAAAAAACAAAAACAATAATAACATGAATAATGCTTATAAGTATGTGCTAAGATAAAATATATACATATGCAATAGTATATGTATAGCTATGATAAGTACAATAAAACAATATAATGCCACATATGGTATACTGTGGTTGCCTTTATATCGGCGGGGCTGAATTTTCGCGGTTTTTATATTTTTAAAAGTTTCACGGGGTTCCTTTTTCGCGCTCTATCATTGGTCTAGTAGTATATTTTATTATCAAAAATTAACCGGTGATTTCACTCTTATCTAGGTCTACTATTTCTCTGTCTGGATATCGCATGTTCGAACATTCACAGACGGCTGAGCCGACGCCTGCGGGAAGCATTGACCCCACTGGCTGTAATAAGTTCAGGGCCTAGGCTCATTAAAAACAACTCACGTTATCAAGGTGTGTCGAGAAACCAACCTGTTACTACAAAGCCGTATATTAAGTTTGTTTAGGGAAACTGTCTTGTTAAGGGTATCTTACTCCTTTTAATTAAAAGAAGAGTCGTAATCACCTGCTCAACCAACAAAGGACGCCTGTAGGGACCCCCCCCCCCCCCCCCCCCGTATCAAAGGCAGGGATGTGCCCAGATTGATTTGAGTGCCGTTTATGTTGCTAATAACTTCCATATAGGAAGATGAAGGAACCGTATTCAGTTTCATACAGTTAGAATCTGAAGCAAAACATTCCACTGTTTTACGGCACTTTGTCCCCAGAATGAACTGTGACCTTTCAAATATATTCAAAATTCACGTCATCACTAGCCAATCATACATCGTTTGGCGAGTCATGATTTCATAATTAGTCCTTTATACAGTTACAAGGTGGCGCAATCCTAGCGGCTACGCTCACTACTTTAGTGGCAAATTTTATTCATTAACATGACTAAATACGGTACAATGTGAAAGAGTACTTCTACTCAATATTCATTTTAAGCGGCACTGGATGTCATCTAACTTGGCACACATACACGTAATTTTTAATATTACTGCCCAGCGGGCACTGACACTTTCGAGTCATGTGCCGGGGGACAGAAAAAACTGCCGGGCGCGTCTGCCGGCATTAGCACGCAATTTCAAAGGGTCACGGTTTTTGCATTTAAGCCAACCGATATTATTTTAAATGGGCCCTGTCATTCTCCCTGAATCATTTAATGTATATGCATCAGGCTCGATGAACATCACTATGTAGCTGAAGATAAATCTCAACTGTCGCAAACTATTAGCAGCTTTTGAAATTAATGATCATGTTCTTGTATATATGCATTCAAAACTGCGTGGTTTCAATTTCGCGGTCAGGGAGCGACCACGAATATCGCGAATTTGAAACCACCGCGAATAAGAAGACAACCACAGTATATGTTCATAGACTATATGACACTGATACGGTCTAAATCCATAAGTATTACCATTATCTTTAAACATTAATATTACATAACATTGACATTTATATAACATATGAAACTTTTCATAAACATTTATTCAATACCATTGAATAATCTTCAGTTGTCTTCAGTAACTTAGGAGACCAAGGCGTATATTCCCTGGTTGACTCTCCTTTAAATCCTTAACAGGGTATAATGTATTGTTAGTACCTTCATCACTAGCTGAGGGAGCAGATGCCTGAATCTGGGGCATTGTTATCTTATTTTCATGATCAGCGGGTAAGTGTTGATTTAACTTATTGTAAATGAATCCATTGTGCATTATGACAAGTCTAGCCTCATAGAATGTTTCCTTAATTATCTGGTTAAGTCGGAAAGCAGTCCATGGACTTAATGTAATTGATATATTGGAAGGGGTATATGACCTTGTTTCTCTCTGGTCCCTATAAAGGATGGATTATCTAGGCGAATTTGAAGTTTCCCCCATAAAAGATGTCTTTTTATCTTCAAGGAATTAATGACTGGGTAAAGGTCAAGAGTGTAATGAATCGGACATAACGGCAGTCTAGTCATAGAAATATACATACAGGTAGAGCCATTACTAACTAGTAACATTATTGTGGTTGAAACTTTTCTGTTTTGTTTACATAGTGTTGATATAAGCACAACAAGGCACGTGGTAGCCACTATGATAAAAACACAGATGCTCAAGTATTCATGTATAACACCTGCGCAATATTTGTGTCTGGTGTGCTGGTTGGATTTGTCAAGTACACAGGTGTCCATACCAATTTAAAACCTGTAGCCCGAGGAGCTGAGTGAAATAATGTGAGGGCTAGGGTGATTTATCTGAGTCGTATCAACAATACACAAGAAAAGAGGAAGCAGGCTGATGCTAGAACCCAGAAAATGTATCCTAGACTTAGTGAAGGACCAAGTGGTCTGTGGTGTGTTAGGCATCCAATCACCAGCAAGCAGGGGGTCGATCTGTGAGTGTAGTGTTAATGGGGATATCTTGTTTGGCAGCTTGAACCACACGTTTAAGGTTCAGATGAGCTTGATTTTCTCTTGAGAACAATTTGGAGAGATTGTGAGAGTACAATTGAAAATTAGAAATGGAAAAGTTTATAGGGGTAGAATACAATTTATCAGGAGAAAGCACAGAAAGTTGCTCCATTGAAAAGAATTCTTGAAGAATAGCCAAATTAGTAGCATGAAATTTTGTCACACTGTGAGCTTGTGAGTGACAACCTTGTATACGGGTTGTCAAGTGGTAATCATCCAAGTAGAGGTGACAGTGGCACTTGACCTTTATTAAGCACAAGGCACAGCCGGGGGTTGTTTCCATGTGTCCCCCAGGACATATATGTTTAATATGAGAGATTAACAACCTATGGGTGCTCACCTATGGTTGTCAAAATGAAACTTTGCTTATTACTAGGTAGAAACCGGAAGTCGCATAATTTATGAGTGTTTAACATATCCTAAAGAAAAATTGCTGTTAAACATGATGATTTATCACTGGATTGGGGAATATGTAAATGTGGGCAAGTATATATAAGATCATCATTACAAGCTGTAAACTGGTCTTAAGTAATCTCCACATAGGATTGCTGTTGCCTAAAAAATGGCAAAATAAGCAGGAATGTTTACTAATTGTGTAGCGTCTGTAAAATTATCATTGACAGGTGTTGGGTATGAAAATACTTTATATAACCTGAGAATGTCAGTATGAGTTTGAACAGTGATCCTGATTAATGCAAAAATCCTATTATTATGCCGCCAATATAGAACCTTAGTGGTATAATAGTAGTTGAAGTTGACTGGGGCTACTTTGAACTGTGGAAACTCACGTGTGATTTGTTCTGAAATCTTCCCTAGAATTATGTTAAACAGCTGTGGAGGTACTAATAGTAACGATAGTTTATGTTGTAGTAACATGGTAATTCCTTGAAAGAATTCACTAAAACTTATTTTAATTGAAGCGAAATGGGCTAAGTGAAGAATAGCTAGGGCCTGGATGTCTGCTAACATGTTTTCAGATATCGTTTCTCCCTCAACAAATTTAATAAACCCATGGATTTCATCGTGGCCTTAAATGCTCTCTGAAAACGCTGGTTCACTCCAGTCAAGACACTGTTTAATATACCTGTGTTGATTTGGAAGAATCTGCTTAGTTCTGTTGTATAATTGGCAATACTCTGTATATGTCCTTGTAGAACCTGAATCTCATGTTCAGTAGCGGGCCAAAGAGATTATGTGATAAATCTCCTATGAATGAAAACAAGGCCCTTCTCTTTCTTAGTGGATTGTGGACATAGGTCTGTGGAATGATGTCATATAATTGTTCGGTAATATTCTGAATGTCAGTTTGGTGCGAGTCGATTCTAACATTTGAACAATTTTGCGTGTTACATCACACAACATCCCTTTTGCTTTGGAACAAGACAAGGGTTGAATAGGAACTCTTACTGGGTTTTTAGGAATGTTAAATGCCAGTGTATGTACCCAAGTTTGTTCTTCAGCATTTAGTATACCCATTCTTTGAAAAATGATACCAAAATTGAGGCGTTCTTCTATAGAATCTTGAAAAGTCGGTGTGGCTGCGGTTGTTGACCATATAAGAATTCCTAACAGTATCGGGAGCAGGATTCTTCCCATACCAAGGCTGATTTCTCAAATGTACAAAGGCAACTATTAGTTTCTGGCGAATGGGGAGGATGAATGATTAGCGTTTATATTACCCGCATCGTAATTGATTGATCGTACATGAAGCGCGCTAGATTTATATGGTGCAGAGTAATATAAAAAAATGTTGTTATGATGTATGAGTATTTGATGCCTTTGTTTCAGGCAATTTTTCTTACCTGTTTAGTAATAATATTAGGATTGGTATCTCCGCTTTCTTTTTAGGCGGCGGGCCCTGCCTGCCATCGTATGTTTAATGTGAAATTCTCTTATCAATGTGGGCGATATATTGTCTTCATACTCCCACGTTGGTTTTAGGGATTGGTCTTTCCATTTAACCAAATGGACCTTTTTTCCCCTGTGTTTTGAACTTTTTAATAATTTGTCTACCTCACAATACTGTTCAGCACGTGTTTTTGGGACTGACCTGTCCACTAAACCCTGTGTCTCGTTTGTGTTTTCTCTGTCGGTTGGTGTCGTAGTATGTTGGCTGTATCAGTCTGTGTCTCATCTATACAGTCTCAGTCCGTGTACTGTATGGTGATGAAATTGGTAACCCGCGATCTGCTGAGTCATAGAACTGCCTCAACCTGTTGAAGTGCACTATAATGCTGCTAAAGCCTTGTTGGTCTTGTAGTCACTTAATTTGTATGTATAATAAGGATTCGCTTGAGCAATATAATATGGTCCTAAATACTGAGGTAATAGTTTTGGGGAAAGGCCCGGTTTCTTAGCGATGCGTTTGAGCATAACTCTATCTCCCACTTGGTAGGTAGGGTTTGTAGCATTCTTATCTTGCTGTTCTTTCATCTTGGTGTTATTAACAGCTGTTACCTCACCAACTATGAACCTTATTTGTGACAGTCGGTTTTGTAGTGTAGTAAGGTATTCCTGATCAACTGGACCAATTTGTGGTGGCGGCAATAACTGGACATCAATTTGAAGTACTGGCTTCTTGCCAAATACTATACTTCAAATGGACTGTATCCAGAAATCTGTGATTGTGGTTCACAGCGCATACCCATTAAAACACAGGTATCTGATGAGCATGTATGAATAAAAATAAATAAATAATAAGGTGGTGGGTTAAATAACGGTAGACATCCTTAGAAACGGACGCAAGACAAAGAAAAAAAAATAGATGGCTGTTAAGAAAACTGTGCCCTTGGAAGACTTGATGCAGCATGGCCTGACCAACTACTGGAACTGTTGCGATGGTGAATAGAACCTAATTTTATGTGAGTGTTAAGCTTATTTTGAAAAAGAAAATACTGATGTATTTTCTTTATTAACACGTGTATGCATCACCAGTATTTGATATATACATGAAATGTAAAAACCTGGGGCAATTAATACGTTATTTCGAGTGTATCCATTCATAGTATAGAGTTAGGCAGTATTGAGCAATGAACTAAAGAATAGAGGTTCAGCGGTATGCTAAATTTATGTAAATGTGGAGTTTTTATAGTTGTTGTGTAAAAGAAGCGTTGATATAGCTATATTGTGTAGGTTTCCACTTGAAATATTGTGTACCACATAAACAGATATATATCATTCAAAAAATGCATACCCGATATGTTAAATTGACATAATTGAGATAAAGGTAGAGGTGTTACAGCTCAAAAACCCCGTCTAAATTCGCTACTGTCAAGACATATATGTACGTGTCAATAATGGTCATCGTTTTAATTAAGTAGCTTTGTGACATAGGTGGGAATCCATAACGTTATTCCCAACATGACAGTATGGACATGACATACAGAATTATTATTTACTGCTAGTTTCCACCCCCAAGGTGGCGCCGACTGTATTGATGAAACGGCTGACCTCGGCCGGTCATGCTCAGCCAGGCGTGTGTTTGATTCTGGTAGAAGCTGAAAGCTGGTCGCTGCGTGATGGAAGTCAGGACCGGTCAATAAACATTACATTCCCTAAGGCTCTCAATGAAATAGGCAAGAAAACATGTTTCCTCTATGTCGATAATTCTGCTAACACTGTGCAGTATACCTTCCACACAACGTTGTATACTTAATTCAAAGACCATCTCCTTTCATAATAGCACATTCAATCGAAAATGTAAGTTTTGGATAGAATTGTACGTAGATGGCGTTACATAAAGGTTTAGCAAGGATATTCACAGCATAGAGACATATCCTCTTTATAATGTCAATATTATATTATCATTTGTTATTATTGTCATATAATATTGGTAATTATATGCATATGACATGTCATTTCAAGTTTTAATGGACTGATTAAATCGCTTGCACTTTTTAATTATCGACTAAAAACGATCACGTATGCACATTCAAAGCATCCAATCCTGTCAGAGTTGAACAAACTCAACGGACAGCATCAACACGGCAAGGGAGCATGTCGCGAAGGTCACATAAAGGAGCCCCACCCCTTCGGTGTCCGAAATATGGACGGGGTAACATGTCCTGGCATCACGCATGAAGAAACACCTGCCCTCGTGTTCACACAAACAGTTTAAAACAAGACACTCACACACATTCAAATGTATTGTTGATGTATAGCGTTTACAGGGAAAATCAGATTAGCTTCATACTAAAATTGTTATGACGTGTGCATCTTTTCATAAACTGGTGAAGTAAGCCTATTAAGTCATTTCATTCCCACTATATACATTTATTTAGATGTTTCCTTCACGATGTATACCGTCGTATGATGTGTTATGCTATCATATACAATAAACATTTGTTCGACAATGCATACATTTATTATTTATCTTACAGCATAAGATCTGTGTATTGTGCCAGGTTATACATTGTGTTTTTTTGCGGGTGCGGTGTCGTTGATTGTAAGAATAATAATGCTGACAAATAGAATAGACACAAGAGCTTTCATTTCAATGTATAATACTTATAATAATAATGATGCTTATACTAATAATAATACTTGTCACATTAATAATAACCATAATAGTAATCATCAAAATCAGGATGATTACAATAGTATAAAAACACACAAAAAATAAGGAAACTCTTGATAATGATAATGATGAAAATAATTAATGCCACACCTTGATGTTACTGCAGGAACATCGTTAAAGTCATTTTAGACAAGGGTAAGGCAAGAACAATTTGATAATCCTCAATAGATAAGTGTCCTATATTGAATCAAGAGTAATTTTCTCCTGTAGGCTCCGTATCTGCTATACCAACATTGTTGTACTATGCATATTTACTATGATAATTTACATAATCGAATGATGTAGTGGATTTAAATAT
Source organism: Sipunculus nudus (assembly GCA_026874595.1). Classification (NCBI taxonomy): domain Eukaryota; kingdom Metazoa; phylum Annelida; class Sipuncula; order Golfingiida; family Sipunculidae; genus Sipunculus; species Sipunculus nudus. Next base: position 55,825,069 of record CM049312.1, read on the forward strand.
ACATTAATTAAAACTATTAACTCATTAGCTTTTTATATAAAGAGTAAAGTATCTCGGATACTAAATAATCAAATTTGATAAGGTTTAACGTATGTCGATATAAGATTTGTTCTATTTTATTGATAAAATGCATATACATTATACAGCTTAGACAGACTATTGAGATTAAGGGCCGCGGTATTCGCATTAAAACATAAAAAATGGGCTTAATAATTTACTCTCTCATTAATTTTAAATATGTATTAATTGTTTTTAATATTAAAATTAATGTACAGTTTTGTGTCATTTATTTAAAAAAATCATATAAATGAACATTTGCATGCATATTTCCAATCGGAATAGCGGTATCGATTGGAATTGTTTAATTGCATGTCATTAAGAAACATATGTAATGGATTTAAGGTCTGTGTACAAAGGTAATTGGTAAATAATCTAGTTTTTTAATGGATATTGGCTTATTATTAGCATCAATTAGCTTATTTGCATATGTAATGAGCAGATGATATTACAGGTGGTGGTCTTCAACAGTTCCGTATTATTTCACTTATTATCCGTACTCTGTGTTGTTTTCTATTTTAAAGCTAGTTTACATATTTCTTTTACTCATGAACTAATTTGATATGATACTGTCTTTGTTGCCTTAACGTGAGAGGGTTTTGACCCATTGTACAAAGTCAATTTGTTCACTCCTGATTCTTAGTACATATTGTCCAGCTATTAAACACAAGGCTGCCACCTAATACGTACTTTATTTAATGATTCTTCTCTCTCTCTCTCTCTCTCTCTCTCTCTCTCTCTCTCTCTCAGGGTTAAGAGGAGGGCCAAGGGTCGGTAACAGGTAGAGTTCTTGTTAACGGTAGTGATGCTTCACAGTTAAGTCTAAGGTCAATAATAAGATCACGTGAATAATCCAGAACCACAGAAATTTTAACGGCCTTCCTTATACACCTCTTAAGGAACCCCTTATTCAAATGCAGGTTATTTTATTCATTTGCACACCCCCATACAGATTGTATATTACCTGTGACTTAGAATTTCAGTTTACACTTTTGAGTGTGATTATGTTTACTCTATACCGTAAATATGTTGCTCATATACAGACTAGTACCAAGAGTGCCACTCTTATTGTAAGACCTTCATGTACGCACATTCAGAATCAGTGGTCGCCACGCTTTGCATTCAGAATGATCAGGAATGCATATAGATACTGTTCATATACCTCCATAAAAATCATTATTTTCACCCACACGCCTACACGTTACTATGATTTAAATAAAAACAAAACGTATCGTATATTATACTCACTGTCTTGTTAATCATATCAAACATGTACAGACTATATGTTATATCCCTTGTAGAGTGTGAAGGATAAACAACATTCAAACTATGAGTTCATATTAGAAGTCCATCGAATGAGTACAAACAATAACTAAGAGTGGTAGGTTACTTTGGTGGTTGTGTCGCCGTAAACACTGGTATAGTACAATCCAAATCCAAATCTTTGTTAGGGATGTATGACATCAAACAAATGTCATTGACGTCCTTCAGAATTGTGTCGATTTCAAACTTAGCCCATGGGGGTCTCATAAGTCCCGGGGGCATGCAGGATTCTACATAACGGTCTATTTTCATAAACCCCCCACACAAGTCGAGTACGACCTCAATAAGTTCACCATCCGGCGAGTGTTCCTCCTGTGACCATCGTACCTCGCGTAGAATGCTTTCCAGGACAGCCTCACACGTTTGCTGTACCTGTCTGAAGCGGCGTAATGTTTTCTGTTTTTCGTCAGGCAGCTGGGCGTACGCCTTCATCATATAATCGTGCGTATCTCCAGACTGATACACATGGAACGGTTCTTTCTTTAATGAAAAGAGAACAGTGTACGCTGTTTTCGCATGGCTGTGTGCTTCTTTCAGTGACCGTATGGCCTCATCTATACATAATTGTTCATGACTGTCAAGCTGTACTTCGTATCTACCTTCGTGAACTACTAGAAATGTAAATTCGTCGAGCCCGTCGGTTTCATGATAAAATTCGCGGAACATATGTTGGTATGTTCTCTTCAATTCGTAATGGGCAAAGTTCATACGCTGAGCTAGCGTATGTTGTGCAGCATCTGCCATTGTGTAACGTGTAGCAAACGTGGTGGACACACAGCATAAAGCCTAAACTCTGATATTTATACATTTTTTGTAAAGGGTCTGTCGTCTTATAAAATTGCACAGTCATGAAGAAAATGAGTTCATATATTACTTTTTTTCTACAAATAAAGAGTCCGGACACGGATGGATGCGTTTTGCACTAAAAATGCTTGAATGCACACGAGTTCACATTTCCTTTAAGTGCAGGCTAATTAATCATCTATGATTATTGTGTAACTTGGGTGAGAGTTCACCTTGTATGCATATGACATTTTATTTCAAATTTCGATGAACTGATTTAATCGATAACATTTTAACGCTATCGATTCAAAACGAACATGTATGCACAAGCAAATAATTTAAACCTGTCAGAGATCAGAAGCGGACCGGGGGGGGGGGGGGGGGTCCAGGGGGTCCGGACCCCCCCCCCCCCCCTTTTTTTCACCCGAAGCAACTTTTTTAAAAGGGTTTAAGACGAAATTTTGCGGCCTGGACCCCTCCTTTTACGGACCCGATGACATTTTTTTAAAGGATTTTTATTAGTCCTTCTGGGTTGGACCCCCCCCCTTTCCTAAATCCTTTATCCGCCCCTAGAGATAAACACCAAATTAACAAACGACAAGTCGACCTAGGATGAGAGGTGAAAATGGATGTACATGCCACACTGTGCACTGTTGTCAGGATTTAAGGATTGCAACAGATTTCAAGGTAATATAAACAATGCATAACACAGTTGATTAATAATCGATCATTGGTAGTCTTTTTTTTCAATAATTGTACATATATATATATATATATATATATATATATATATATATAAAATGTGATTCTAATTCAAACAGTACATTGAGGTCGAAGACAAATAAATTGTATAACTTGTAAATTTTAGTAGGTGTCCGTCGCCCATATCCGATAAGCTTGCATTAGGGCACTCAACATGTGCCTGTTAAGTGCAGCGTTCCATTTCAGTGACTCACCAAGTAAAATGATAAAATGTATTTTTTGTGTTAATTAAACTCCTATAACGACATTATCATAAGTGGAGAATTGATGGATACATATATATATATATATATATATATATATATATATATATATATATATATATATACACATATATTCTGTTTTGGTAACATCAAAGAATCATGCATGAAAGTGACCAGTCGCGTGGTGCTGTTTCATTATGCAGAATGAACCTAAAAATAAAGGGTATACGATAGGGTGAACACTGCACTGAATCGTCCAGTGCAAATGACTTGAGTGAAGGAGGCGGTTCGACGACCTATCAAACGGAAGAATCGCTCAGGTAATATGTCTTTTCCTATCCACATTTCATTTTTATAATACACTAGCTGATAAACCCGGTATACCGGGCTTTTTACCGCGGGATTTAGGAGATATATTTACTGAGATAGTGATTGTTGGCTCATTTTTTATTATTAAAATTAAAAGAAAATATAGATTTTAGTGGGGTACTCTCGGAATACGATATGTACAAATATTTTTTACTGTTATTTTGTGGCGCTGTGCTCGTGGCAAAAATCATACCCTGGTATGTTTACCTTGAAGACCTGGTCAGTGATGGTTTAAATTGCGAACCGGAATGAGACGCGGAGGCATACATGTTTCGTTGATTTTTGACTGGTTTCTATCGATGGACGTATAAAGAATAGGTTGATGTGAGGAACACATGAAAGATTAATTATATGTACGTTGTAAGGAAACTGTTCCTGAAGAAGGAAACAGATATATGCATACATCGTAAGAAGCAGAAGCGGACCCAGCGGGACTCCATGCAGTGGGTCCGTATCCCATTTTCAGCCACCGCAACCTTTTTTCATCGTATCAGACAAATTTTGAGGACTGAAACCCCCGCCACCACCCCTGCCCTGTTCCTGAAATTGTGACCTTGAATTAGGTATTGTCATTAATCATCGTGGTTGAACTCTCCATTTCATAAAGCGAGAAACATGTGTTTTTCTCTTTTACTGACCACGCACGTGGGTCAAATCCCTCACTGAAAGCAAGCGTTATTCATATGAACAATAGTCCTTATAGTGTTAGAGGTTAAGTGACCACGATGCACTCATTCCGGTGTTTGCCGAAGGCATTTCGGCGGTGCTTGGTAAAAAAAAACGGAAAAATCACTCAAAATTATATGTATATGGCCAAAATAAAAAAAAGGTATGGTTCTCAGGCACTTTTATTCAGAAATCAATGCTGGCGGGCGCAATTTTTATTTTAATTTTTTTGGCATGTTTCGATAAAAATGTCAAATGATAAGGGAAAAGCATGAAAATAACAGTTTTATTTTGCTCAATAAGTAAAAGCACTACAAAACAAAGGAAATTGTATGGTTTTATCTTCTTGAAAGAAATGTCGGAGCGGCAGCAGCTCAAAATTGGAAAGTTTTTATTGAAAATCAAAATAAAAAATTTAGCAGGGGTTTAAAATTGATGCGGGCGGTGCCTGAGAACCAAACCTTTAATTTTTTTTGGCCTATTAAAAATTATTTATTTTCATATCGCCTATGTCACTGCGGGGATAATAACCTTTAAAATGATGTATGGCACAATATTGTACACAACGCGGTTTTATAGAACATTGCGAACAAACGTGAACCGAATTCCTTTTATAAGTATTAGATAATTAACATCATAGGGATTTAAGACACAATTGAAAATATAATTTCACAGGTTTTGACAGTATACGGGAGAATGTCTCCATGCTGTATATATTCCTCAGTTCGCGGTCGCATTCTGGAGCCCAACCCCTTCGGTGTCCGAAATATGCATGGACGAGGTAACATGCCGCGTGCATTCACGCATAGAAAACATACCTGACCTCGTGTTCATATACCATATTATTCACGTTCGTGTTAAAGTACTTCTTATGCTATCCCTTACCATATCAACGGCCTGGAGTCGAGTGACCTTTTGTTCGGCGATGTATAAATGCTAGTTTAGCATAGAATTGCGATGTATAAATTTTTATTAAAGCATATTTTAGCAAGGATGTACCTTGTGCGCGTCCAGTGTAAATGATCAGAAGAATACTTTCTGAGGTATAGACATTAAAGATAACAACGTTCAGATAAATTTGCATTTCAGAATCGTCAATAATAATAATAATAATAATAATAATAATCCAGAGTAGAAAAATATAAATTGATCGTATTAAAATTTATGCTCAATCCTAAGGATGATAAAGGAAAACATAAATAAATGAATAAAATAATAAAAAAAATATTAGTAAAATCAGCCCTTACTCTTTAACACACACTCCCTCTTTGTGTCTAGGCTATATCTATATTCGATCGATAGACTCTCTCTCTCTCTCCCTCCCTCTCTCTCTCTGTTTTGATGACGTCAGGGGACCGCCCCTGGTACATCACATCTGAATGACCAATGTGTCTGGACATGCGCAGTCAGAGACCCTGTCTGCCGTGACGACTCGGGGGTCCGCACTGTGTATTACACACAGACCACATACACACACACGGTACATTATTCAAACAATCACGCCCCGCGAAGATGGAAGATTATACTACTACAGTCAAGCCCGCTTTTTGTCATGTCGGTGGTGCATGCATAAATTATGATAATAACCGGGATGACATTATGCGGGCTTCAACATGGATGTCCTTTTGAGTCTTAGAAGAGGCGTTATGTACTACAACAATTAGGACTACAGGAGCTCATTTCTGGACCAACAAGAGTAACAGAGAATAGTTCTAGTTTGTTTGATTTGCTAATAACTGATTCGCCCGGACGTCTTACTAATGTTCACTTAATGTCACCGCATTCAAACTGCGACAATGCTGTCACGGCCTGGTCGGTTTTGCTTAAAGTATATAAACCGAAATCATACGAACGTGAAATTTTTAAATATAACGAAATAAATTTTACAATGCTTGGAGAATGTCTTCAAAATGCTCCATGGGATACTTTCTATGATATTTTTGACTCCGTAGATGACATTGCAAAATCAGTCTGTGATATTATTACGTATGCTATTAAACAATCTGTTCCATCAAAGACTGTAACCATACGACCAACTGACAAGCCGTGGATGAATGCAAACATAAGACGCATGATAAGACAAAGAAACATATCATGGAAAAAATTTAAAAATAATAACCAACCAGAACATTATGCGTCTTTTAAAAATCAAGAAACATGGTTGTATCCGAGATCAGAAAGCAAAAGAAAAGTTATTAGAATAAAATAAGTAATCAGCTAGACGTAGAGTATCATGATTCTAAGCTGTGGTGGAAAATCTTTCATGGCTTGCTTGGCACAAAAAACACATTCCCCAATACCACCACTGGAAGTGGATTTAGACATCATACATGACCCAATTGAAAAGGCTGAAGCCTTCAATAATTACTTTAGTAGTCAGGCCATCCTTTCCGAAGATGTCGATTCCACGCCGCTCCCACCACTGAATTATATACATGATCTTTTGTCATCACTTCAACTAAAACCTACGGATGTAGAACAGGTCATGAACAATCTTATAGTGGGTAAAGCCATAGGTCCTGGTGGAATATGTAATCTCATTTAAAAAAAAAAAGATGTCTGGCATACTTGCCACTCCGCTTTGCAAATTATTTAACAGGTCATTGTTAACCGGAAAATTTCCTTCTATATGGAAAACAGCGAATGTTATTCCTGTATTTAAAAAAGGAGACCGTTCCAGAATCCGAAATTATAGACCCATTTCGCTCTTGAATAATGTATACAAAATATTCGAGAGGTTAGTCTATAATAAATGTTTTGAATACTTCACTCGGCACACATACCAATAAATTCTGCATACAAGAAAAATGATAGTTCATTGTACCAGCTGATTGAACTTGTTAACATTATATATAAGGGATTTGATGAAGGTATGGATACAAGATTAATCTGCCTCGTGTATCCAAGGCCTTTGACAAGGTGTGGCACAGGGGTCTCCTTTTTAAATTGCAGCAAATGGGCATTTCAGGACAAATTCTAGAATGGTTCGGGTCCTATCTACCCGATAGATCACAGATAGTTCTACTCCAGGGCCACAGATCGAAACACTGTTCATGTGCAAGCAGGGTTCCACAGGGCTCTATTCTCGGGCCGCTGTTATACTTAGTTTATGTTAATGATATATCTAATGGTATCACAAACACTATACGTATGTACGCTGACGATACTTGCTTGTACACCCAGATTAAATCACCTGTAGCCTTGGCCCAATCTCTAAATAGTGACCTATTAAAATTAAAGGAATGGTCTTCACAATGGCACATTAATTTCAATTGTACAAAGTCAAAAGTCATAACCTTTTCAAGGAAATATCAAGGACAATCTCACCCCGAGCTAATATTAAACAAAGCTGTTATATCTGAGGTAGAACAGTTATCCCATCTAGGAATATTGCTTTCTCAAGACTTGAGCTGGGTTGACCATATTCGGCACCTTTGTACTAAAGCATCAAGACGAAAAGGAATGCTTCAAAAATCCAAGTTCATTTTATCAAAAAGAGTCCTAGATAGACTGTATGAATCAATGGTGATTTTTGTCCTAGAATATGGGGATATACTGTTTAGCAATTGTTCAGCAATACAGGCGAGCAATCTAGAAAGTGTTCAGCGCAAAGGCATGCTACTGTGTACCGGCGCAACAAGATGGTGCAGCAACACAAAACTGTTAAACGAGCTTGGTTGGCCTACTTTGTTTGTCCGCAGGAAAGTAAAAATTGTCACGACCTTCTATAAAATTATAAACAATCTGGGTCCTCCCTATCTGATAGAGACATTATCTGGTTACAAATGCAAACAAGGATCGTATAACCTTAGAAATGCCAGCGAGTACAGAGTTCCAGTATTCAGACTCCATGCCGGACAACACTCCTTAATTCCTACAGCAGTTAAAATTTGGAATTCCTTACCAGAAAGGTGAGAACAATCACTTCTATCAGTGCATTTAAAAATGCACTCTGCGATATGTTTTATCCAAAAATGCCGCCAAATTATTTCTTTTGTGGTAAACGACGTGATAATATCCTACACATTGTTCATTATTCCTTAGACTGCCCACTTTATCCTGAAAAGAGACGCACACTTCTTGCTAGTATGCAGGAATTTTGCTGTTTTAAATTTCAACATATAACTGAAAATTACTCTAGGAAAGCTAAGTTAGAAATAGTTAGAATTTTACTTTGTGGCAGCTGCTCCCTGACCTTCACAGATAATTTCAAACTCTTTGGTCACGTATACAGATACATTAGGGACAAAAAACGATTTTGATGTTAAGGTAATTTCATTTAAACTGTCGGACACTTTCATGGATCTAATGTAACAATGTAATAGGCACTATTGTATGTACAGTATGTGTGTGTTTGTCTGTGTTAAACGTATATATGTTTGTTCAAACTATGTCAGTGTTACTATGTTCATTTGTCATCACCATGTATTTGTATTGAACTTTTGTTTGTATATATGTTTCCCAGGAAAATATTTGCATTAGCCTAACGGCTATTTTTTGTAATCCTGGTTAAATAAATATGTTTAAACCAACATAAACTGCATAGAAACATGCACTGAATCAAATCTTCACTGCAGTTAGATTTTTATTGCTTACAAAGTCTAAATGGTAATTCATATTTTTTACACGAGCATTTAAGCCTGTTACACAAGGTTCTTCGTTTTTCATTTTACACATAATTTTGTAATTTTAAATTGACAAAGCTGTTACTGATATAGTTTCTTCTTCATCCTTTTAATATTCACCTTCCTGTCCAAAGCCCAAAACAAAGGTTCTCCAATTTAATTTACAATGAAAACATGTAATTAATTATTGCAATTTTGGTCTTACAATAAGACATGAGTAAATCATTTGTCCTTTGTCTTCCACGGTTGCATATTTATAACAATTTTCAGAAACTGTCTTTTTCCATTTATATAAATCTTAACCAGAAACTACAATGTCATGTAACAATTTTTAGTTAAAATCTGCTTCTTTAGGAATTACTTCCCTTTCAACCTTTCTTAAATAAAAGTTCTTGAAAATATGACTGTTAGTTTCTGATAAAAAAATTATATGTGATATTCCACATTTTATGGGATGATGGTTTAACTAATTTATGTTAAAGAAAACAATTATTAAATATCTGTGTTATTAATATATTAATATGTAACAATTTAATAACCAATCATAAAAAACAATTCAGATATTCTTGGATTGCCGTGTTTTGTCTCTGAACAATAAAATATATATGTTTTTGACCGGGTTCCGCCGCCACCGCTGCCGTATTCGTTTCCGGAGAACTCCTCTGAGACTACTGGACTGATTTTTTCCGAAACTTGCATAACTATCGGGTCACATGTGAACTGGTGCCTAACCAATTGGCGTTGACCTGTGACCATTCCTCTCTGCCCAGCGTCCATTTGTGCGTCTGTTTCCACACATAAACCCACATATCTCGGGAACCGTTTGACCGATCAGGAAAAAGAAATTTGTACAAATGTAGCCCTTGGATAGCTTTATAACATACACAAACAAGAGGCCCATGGGCCATGACGCTCAGCTTAATTTGACTGGGTGCTCATTTCTTTTACTATTGTTATATACTGTCTGTGAGAATAGCCTATGGCTAATGAAAATGTGTTGAATAATGGACAGAGAATAAAAATGTCACAATAAAGGGTTCCAAGGAAAATGGATACCCTGTATGTCTGGGTGCTCAAAATCATTTTCTGGTCCATAGCTAGCAGAAAATAGGTCACCATGATCCAATTTCAGGTGTCAAAGGAGAATTGCCGAGGACAACCTCAGTGTCATGTCTGACTGCTCAGAAACATGTTTCTGGTCAGTAGCTTGCAGAATATAGGTCACCATGACCTAGTTCAGGTTTCCAAGGAGGTTTGCGTAGAACCTCCTAGAATGTTGCGTAAGAAGATTCAAGGCCTTATGGAACATTATGTGACCAGTCTTACTGTCTGGCTGTTTATATAACATCTTTTCCTAGAGGTCGCAAAATGTAGGTCATAGTGACCTAATTTCAGTTTTCTAAGGACATTTGCCAAGGACGTCTCAGAATGTCATATTACTAGATTCTAGGCCAAACATATACAATGTTAGCCCTATCTGACTTTCTGGGTGCTCAAAATCCTGTTTTCCGCCTGTAGATCACAAAATATAGGTCACCATGACCTAAATTCAGGTTTCAAAGGAGATTTGCCTAGAACCTCCCTGGATATTGTGTAAGAAGAATCTAGGACTAATGGGTACAATTTTTGCCTTTTATGTCTGGGTGCTCAAAACCATTTTTCAGCCCAAAAGTCACAGAATATGGGTCACCATGACCTAATTTCAGGTTTCCTAGGACATTTGACTACGACCTCCCTCAATGTTACATTAGGAGATTCTAGGCCTAATAAATACAAAAGTGTCCTGTGTGACTGTCTGGGTGCTTATATGACTTCTTTTCCTATAGGTTGCAAAATATACGTCATGGTGACCTAATTTCAGTTTACCATGGAACTTTGCCATGGACGTTTTAGAAAGTTACATCAGGAGAATCTAGGCCTAACAAATACAATGTTTGCCCTGCTTGACTTTCTTGATGCTCAAAATCCTGTTTTCGTCCTGTAGGTCACAAAATATAGGTCACCATGACCTAATTTTAGGTTTCCAAGGGGATTTTTCAAGAAACTCCCAGGATACTGTGTGAGAAGAGTCTAGGCCTAACAGATAGGATTTGTGGCCATCTGACAATCAGGTGTTTATACAACATCTTTTTTTTCTATAGGTCGCAGAATATTGGTCTGATGACCTATTTTCAGGTTTCCAAGAACAATTGCCTCAGACCTCCCTAAATGCCACGTATGAGGTTTCTAGGCCTAATGGATACAACTTGAGCCCGATCTGACTGTCTGGGTGCTCAAAATCATGTTTTTGGCCTGTAGGTCAAAAAAAGGTCACTATGACCTAATTTTAGGTTTCAAAGAAGGTTTGCCAAGAAACTCCCAGGATATTGTGTTAGATGATTCTGGACCTCACAGATACAATTTCTCCCCATCTGACATTCAGGGTGCTCAAGTGACATCTTTTCCCTATAGATCGCAGAATATAGTTCTCAGTGACCTAGTTTCAGAGTCCTAAGGATATTTGCCAAGGATCATTTTAAATATCAGGTTAGAGGATTCTAGGCCTGATGGATACAATTTGAGCCCTGTCTGACTGTTTCGGTGCTCAAAATCATGTTTCGGCCCGTAGGTCACAAAATATAGGTCAACATGACCTAATTTCGGGTTTCCAAGGAGATTTGCCCAGGACCTCCCTGGATTTACAGTTAGAAGTTCTAGGTCAAACGGTGACGATTTGTGCCCTGTTAACGGCGGACGGACGCTGGACAAAGTGTGATCGCTATAGCTCAGATGACCTACAGTCAGCTGAGCTAAAAATGGTGGCGCCACCTGCAACCATGTTTGCACAGTGTCCATCTGTTCGTCTGTCTTTGGTTAAAATCACTCATATCTCTGCAGTGGTTTGACCAATTCACCTGAAATTCGGCATGCGTATGCATCCTGGATGGCTTTCTTGATTTTGTGTCAGGTGGCGCCACTTACTCTCACGTTCAGGCTGCAGACATCCAGGCTTATATCTCAGGACTGGTTTGACTTATCTGCCTAAAATTCTGCAATTGTATACAACTTGGATAACTTTCTTGATTTTGTGGCAGGTGGCGCAACCTACATACACATTTCGGCTGCACACATCCATGCTAATATGCAACACACCTCTCTCTATTTCCACTTGCCACTCAATCCATGCCTCTCTTCACCCGTCCCACTCTGGTTTCGGCGGATACACGTAGTCGCTTGTCGACTACCCGTATTCTAGTTCCTACAACAGTTCATTTAAACCTCGGCTTTTATTTCTTTTTAGTTATTTTATGAATTCATCTGTTTCATTTTCTGTTAAGAAACCCTCACAGTTGTCTCTTCCAACTTTGGTTATGAGCAAATATTTACATTATCTTCTATTTTTATATGATCAAAGTCATACATTTTTTTATAATAGAAAGCCACATTTTTTCATAATTTCATTGTCTATGATTATTCGTTTATCACCAATATGTAATTTTTTATAACATTTTTAGAAATGTTTGCCGTTATGATTCAAGCCTAAGAAAATATGATGTACCCTTTTTTCCCTGTCCCCACCATTTTATCCTTGAACGTATGTTAGCGCCGTCTACTCTATTACTATAAATATTTCCAATTTCCTATTTTAAATCTTTATTTTTTTCTGTTTTCTCATTTTGAGATATATCTTAAATATCAATATTTGTTTATCTTAGTGTTAATGCTTAAAAATATGTTATTTTCTCCCTTCAAATTTCCTTTGAAAAATAATCAATGCAAAGGTTTTTATTTTATACTTAAGTTTTTTCCAAAAATCAATTTTTAATATGGATCTTTGAAATTCATTTTTTTTTTCCTTAATCAAAACTTTCTTTTACCTTTGTAACATTTTAAAGTACCAGTTGCCATTGTTTAGGAATTTTTGGAGTTTTGTTTCCCCCAAGGCACTGCCTTATGCCACCACTGGAAGATTTTCCAGTGAACTTGATCGTGTTACCATCATTTTATCATACAGCCTTTGTCTTTGTGTTAGCATTCTTGTTGGTCGGATCATATCCACTGTATCAGTGAGGTCGTCACTCAGTGACAATAGAAATAATAAAAGCCGTATCAGTAATTCTTCCCCGGCCTTGCACCTGGGTTTATCCGGGCTGTGATGTCATGGTTCAGTCCTGTCCTCCACCGATCTTTGGGTTGAAAAGAATCTTGGAACCACTTTGTACGAGGGCCTCTTTAAATTCGTCACACGATTTCCTTCATAACTTTATCCTTTATTTTTTTCCCAATCCGTTTTAGGTTTGAGCATCCTAGAAATTCATTTGCTTTATATGGGGTAGCTGGTTCCTTACTTTTAGCTGCAATATCAAGTTGACCTGAGCGAATAGCTCTTGGATATTGGAAAGCATCTTCAACTGATCCAAAGAACAGTCCAAATACTTTGAACTCATGTAAGTGAAGTGATGACAAGGGTGTTCTAGAATCAAACGCTGACTGAGTCTTTTCATGACAAGCAACATAGGCTGTACATTAATTGGAGCCCTCCGAGTGACCTTCAGCATTGCACACCGCATAAACTTTCTGATTAACACATTTTGAGGTCCAGAGTCTTTTTGCTTAACTTTTCCACAGAAAGGCTGATCAGCAAAGCCAGGATGATATTTGTGAAATATCCCGCATTTGAAAGGACCACAGACAGCCATTCGAGGAAGCGGTTTATCTTTTACACCAGCTTCAGCCGCATAGACAAATCTATCTCCATTTTTTATGGACGTTAATTTACCATCGTCTCTAATGTGGCCAAATTTGATATCACCCCTGAGTTCAGCTCCTCTTCCATTTAGCAAGTCCCTTATGCCATCATTACTGGATGACAGGGGTAAGGCCTTTACAGTTATTTTCACTGAAGCTTTGGCTGGGTCAGTATATCACTACGCTCCCGAGGCAGCGGAAATCTTGCGCTTCTAAAGAAGCTACTGATTTTCACGCTGCCAGCTTTGACCGTTTATGATATATTTAGACACCAGATGGCGGTCCGTTGTCCGCTGAAAAAACGTGCGTATGATGTGACAAGCAGCCAACCAGATGCCAATAAACAAACACTCGACAGGCATCCTGGCTCCGCCCATAGCTGCACTTCAAGCGCCGCTTGATGAGAGTTAACGGTCGAATTTTAATTGCCCCCTCTGTATTCTCGCATCATAGACCGATTCGATTATGACATTATGACTGTGTTAGCGTAGCCATGTATCTGTTGTCCGCAGAAATGAAACCAGCCAATGAGATGTGCACGCAGCCTTTGTTGTTACGGTTCGTTTGAATTACAACTCGCCGGCCGGGCATCCTATGTGCCCAAGGCCCTAAGCAAACCACGTCTGGGGCAATTCTCTTTGAGCCTATGGCCTGTTCAGACGGTTACCGGGGCGATGAGCTGTCACTCAAAAGGAAATGAACATGATTGGCTCCGTGTATTCCTCGCTTGGCCTTGTCTTCCAGCACAAGGTCTCATCTTATTGGACAAAAATACAGTGCTGCCCTCTGGTGTAGCAATTCAGGATACGAGGTCATAACAAACAGCGCTTACGATATAAGGAGTAGGCCTATAGTTAAAGCCCTGTGTAAAGAGCGTACATATCACCGGTCAAAAAAGGATAATGCTCGTGGACCCGAACCAGCTGTTCACCTATGGCTATACCATTTATCAATAACTAGCTTCTAGCTTCAATAGTTGTTTAATCACAGTCGCTTGAATCCTTAGTTTAAGTGGAAATGAGAAGAAAGTGACAGAGCATATTACACCTCTTCAGTGATATACTCCTGTAATGCACAGTTTCGTCCAGTTCTCTATAAAAACACAACCGCAAAAAGGGATTCAAGCGACTCTGGTTAAATAGATCCTCCAGACTCCACCATCTTTTTTTGGGGGGGCGGGGGGTGGGGGTGGGGGGGGGGCATCGTTCTTTTTAGTCAAGCTCAACAGAGTTTCCAACTGCTATTGACTTTTCATAAAGACTCAAGCTTTTCCTTTGTGGGCTCACAATATCCCGCACGTAACACACGTGCGCGATCCATTTTTGGCGCAGTCCCCTGAATGAGTCATAAACTTTACTAATTTCCAAATCAAAATTAGAATAATTCAGTTTTAATTTTTTTTCACAGAAGGTAGAGTCGTAACGTCTTACTTTCCTTTCTGATCACTATTTTCAAATGTAAAATAAATATTCCTGCCTTTTAAAGGCCAAATAAGCTGCAGCTCTAAACATATGGCTCCTGCCCGAGTGCAACCGACTTTGACCAAGAACCCTTTAAAAACTTCTTTTTATAACAGTGTGTAAATACAAAATCAAGGCATAACATCAGTGTTGTGTTATGATGTGTCCATGCATAGTTTCTGTATTTCTGATACATATGTACTGCCGACAAATATTTAGACCTATATAGGCCCGTCAGGCCTTGAATTATTAATCATTACAAATTACGTAATATTATTCTAATAATAATTCAATAAGCACTGTGCGTCCATGGCCGAGCGGCTTTCGTATAAATATGAAGCCGGGATTCCCATGGCCTAGACTGCACCCCGCAGTTAACCTGATACTGGTACTTACACCACAGACAAATAGGAAACCCTGTCCCATGCATGGAGGCAATAATACTAAATATATATGCATTTCCTCTTCATGGTATGCTTAGATCTTACTTTGTATACATTGTCGTCGTGATGCGTGATACTTTGCGAAATTCGATCAGTACTGGAACGTTATAGTAAATATAATGGGTAACACAGGTTAATCCATATATACATGTACATATTTAGAAATGCATGTCAGTTTGATTCAGTTTAAAGGTAGCATTCCAAATGCATGTCCGTATATACAGCACGTTTGCGTATATGCAGCTAAGAACCGCACCCATTATATTCTCTCAGAGGGATGGAATGCATGCTAGCTTTGAAGTATTTAGAGTAAGGAAAGAATAAACAATTCCAAGTCTCGGCTTGGAAAAAAATTATGGCTTGTGTCAGTTTCATAGAGACCCTGGAGGCCGCAGTACATACCAGCATGAACATATATAACCAAAATAGGCCTAAACATGCATGTGAAAAGTGTGTGTGTGTGCATGGGGGAGTGCATATGGGATTTTGAATGCTCCAGTAGTATCATAATAGCGGAAATGATAAATATTGGGGTGTGTGGGGGGGGGGGGGGGGGGGGTGTCCGGTTTATAGTCACTATTTTCTCCTGAAACACCTGTATAAATAGTCCATTCTACATTGGTCTAATATTGACCCCCCCCTCCCCCGACCATTTTGCTTAGCCCAAAATAAATATGATGTACCGGTAGCGGTATTATATACATATTAATAGCGTTAGGCGAATTTTGTAATTTTGTAATTTTATGTATCTCCTCTGATACCACCGTACGGATTGCCGTGGTTTTCGACATACATATGCTCCGGGTTTGTCCGAAGAGATTCCACTAACTTTTATTTGCAATATTTGCGTATTACGTGCATAATTTTTTATTTCAATATTTGATCCCTCGCGGGCGCCTCTTTTCTTTTTGTCTTCGGGCCCGGTAACACAATGGCCATAGTGTGTGATGGCGGGACAGAGTTTTACTCCGGGGCCCTATCTGGGGTTTTCCTACATTCGCGGTCACCGGCCAGAAACATTCCCCATCGGCAATCCCTTCTAAAAAGGGGAATCTTTGAAAGATCTCTTTTGCAGGCCTTCCTGTGACAGGGCGGTCGCATGAAGAAGGCTCTTCACAGGACCTGATATGCTTGATTGCACATCTAGCGGGTCGCAGGAAATCATGCTGGTTTAGCCAAAAAAAAGGTATGGTTCTCAGGCATTTTTTTTTAGAAACCTTTGCAGGCGGGCGATATTTTACCTTTGTTTTGTATGTTTCGATAAAAATGTCATATGATTAGGGAAAAGCATGAAAATAACAGAATTGTTTTGCTAAACAGCCGAAAGCACTACATAACAAAGAAAATCTGATTTAAATATGTTGGGGGGGGGGGATTAATGCGGCGGTGCCTGAAAACAATACCTTTTATTTTTTATTTATTTAATTTTAACCTTATACAGCGCACGATGTCCAGGGCCTTGCATGCGATTGAGGTCCTCGACAATTATTCACCAACACATGTAGGCTTATTATATATGTAGCTTCTGTAAAGAAAATGTTGTCCAAATTCACGTCGTGGATGGTACAGTGTGTTCTTTACACGTGTGGATTGGAAAAAATGTTCAAAGCGCTGTTCCAAAAGATTTTTTATCCTCAACACCATACAAATAATGGATCTATATATTAAAAGAGTACCGCGATTTGTGTGATTTTGCTTATCTCCGGATTTTCGCCGGATTTCCGATACCACCGTACGGTTTGTCGTGTTCGCCCCAAACCGTGCGTAGCACGGGTAATTGCTCGTATAGTATATTTTTCGCTTAACAGTAAGAACCAAGCCCGGCATAAAGTGACCCAGCTTAATAACCCCCCCCCCCCCCCCCGGGATGAATAGGCTATATCTGAATTATCTTCCGGTATACTTAGGTACTATATGTAGTATTTACACAGTGGCGTATCTCTAAATTATTGGGGTGGGGGGGGGGGGCGAACTACATAAATGCTGTTGCTGAGCAGCCGCAACGAGGGCGCCAAGCGCCCGAGGGGGGGGGGGGGTAGGTGTGGAACTGCCCCTCCCACGGTGTGGAGAATTTTTAAAAATATATGGTAAAAGTTGGCTTCTCCTGCAACCTGAGGAGACAATTTTATTATAAAAACTTGGCTCCAAATTACATCATAATTATCAATATCCATAAAATATATTCAATTTCTACAGTAAACATTTTTCATCCATTTTCCCCAGCAAACATCAATCTGATGATGTTAAAGTAAGACAAACACTAGCATATATTTCTTTACTGTCACATTGTTGAATTGCTTACTACTGAGGACATTGACAAAAGGTTCCAAAATAGTTTTTTCTTCTCTCATTCCTGGAAACAAAATCCTTGGCAATTTCAAGCAAGTTAACCTTGCCTGTGTCATCTTTGTGTACATGCAGTACCATCGATTGTTTAGCCTTTCTTGTGTCATTGATGAACGCAGGTACCTTTTGACCCGCCTCAGACTTGAAAAATGATCTCTCTGCAGTTGCAGTGGTTACAGGGATAGTCATATACAGACGGATGAGCTTATCAACTTGAGAGAACAGCTTCACATTTGTTGATAGGAGCATGTCAGCAATCGTTGTAACGTTTGTTACTTTCTTCAGTACTCGGAACCCTGTGCAGTTCTCCTTCCTCTCTTGCACAAAATCTGGGAAAATCATGATTTCTCTCTTAAGTTTCTTGAAATCTATTCCTTTTCCACTGTACATTCAACCAAAGAATCTGGGATGGTTATCTCCTTTTCCATGGTATTAGTGGCATTTCCTATGTCCAAGAGAAGTGACTCAAAATCGGCTGCTATCTGAATTCCCTTCTGGTCAAGGCGCCTTTCAATTTCATTATACACGAGGTCAATTGCTTCAAAGTACTAGACTTTGAAATACTGCTCCACGGTGAATTCTGCAGGATCTGATCCCTCATCATAACAACGTGGACGCTTCCTGTATCTTGGGAGTTTGGGCTCTTCGACCTTGTCTGGGGCACATTCATGTATTTTCCTGAAGAAACTTTGGAAAGTGTTGTCTGTTCTTTTATTCTCAAGATAGTTCCTGGCATTTTGGGCATACTTCGTTGCCTCTTGCAGTGTTGAACTCTTGTACTGTAGTTGCTTAGAAAGCTCTTCTGTTCCACTAAAGATCAGCTGGGCCAGACACAGTCCAAAATATGTGCTGAACTGAGCCATGTTGTCTGCAATTCCACCTACCTGATCACCATATTTATCACGTGTTTTGGCGTGTACTTCATCCAGAGTTACCAAAATGGCGTCATAGTAGGCAAGAACAGCTTCTATGGCCTCATTCCTGACGGTCCACCTTGTAGAGCAAAGGGATTTTATTCCCACTGCTTCACCAGAAATATCATTCTTATATCTTTCAAAGAGAGCTGATCTTTTGGGTAACAATTTTATCAGTCTGGCTAGTTCTGTACACACTTCCAGTGCCTTCCGTAATGGTACACATTCTTTCACAGCATCCTGCAGGCAAAGGTTCAAGGAATGAGCAAAGCAGTTGACTGCCAA
The DNA here is from genome assembly GCA_026874595.1 of Sipunculus nudus. NCBI lineage: Eukaryota > Metazoa > Annelida > Sipuncula > Golfingiida > Sipunculidae > Sipunculus > Sipunculus nudus. The sequence continues at coordinate 55,844,033 of CM049312.1, forward strand.
AGCATAAGACTCCTCGGCCTGTAGTGTTTTGCCACCCCACTTACATGTCCCATCATATTGGCAGCACCATCATATGCCTGGCCACGGCATTTTGACAGAGATAAACCATAACGAGTAATGGCATAATTGATCATCATAAACAAAGTCTGCGCATCTTTATTAGGTACTGTGGCCATCCCAACAAAATCTTTATGTATCATATATTCATCATCCACCTATCGGAGGGCAAACTGACAGCTGTTCAGCATTGGACACATCCCGTGCTTCATCTGCAATTATGGCATACCAGGTATTCTTGATTTTTCCGATTATATCTCGCAGGGACTTAAGACCCATCATTGAAATCAACTCATTTGTTATCTCAGGAGAGAGGTACTTGTCATAATTTAGCCACTCAGCTAGACTTGGCACATCCTCCCTCCTTAGTTTCAGAATTTGCAACATGTTGGCCTCTTCTTCCTTGTGTCCACGGAAGGCCAACCCTTGTCTTGCCAGTGTCCTAATGGTTGACAGGGTTTTGAGAAGATTTGTCCGTCGTCGCTTCTAGTTGATTTTAGTTGGTCACTCACTTGTTCATGGACAGATGATTCATCTTTCTTTTTCCTGTTGTAATTGTCAACTGCTTTCCTGTGGCTTGCTAATTTCTCATGAGTTTCAAATTTTTCAATGGCCTCCTTCCAATTGTAAAACCTAGAGTCTGTTAATGTATCTTCAGCCTTTTTTATTAGCGTACGCACATGTTGCTGCCTTGCACATCTACAGTTGAGGCAGAAGGCCTTGTAACGTTTTGTGCAGAGGGATATCCAACAGAACTTGTCGAACCACTCGGCCTTAAATACTCCGGACTCGTTCTTTTACCGGTCTGCCTTTTAGTTTTTAGCAAAGTGTTTGCATCCCTAGGTTGTTGTGGGTCCTCAGAGCGACAACACTCTTCATTACAAGTAGCAGCATCATTCATATCAGGACCAGTCACATCCTCTGTTTTGTTGGAAGCAGCACAAATGTCCCGGCAGTCATTTGCATCCACCCTGGAGCCTTCTGCAGTTTCACCTGAATTCATTGTTTCTGGCCTCTGGCTCTGTTCTTCCTGATTACTGGTAGGGAAATAAAAATAAAAACTTAAAAAATAGTTAAAGGATTGAGGAACTAAGGGCCACTAACTACCTCACGCCACAATATGGTATCAGCTATAGAAGCTATATGTAACCAACATGAGGTATCGTAAAGTGCAGATTATAATATTAATATCACGGAGTAACAAAAAATTTTGATTCATAAATGTGCACAGGGATTTCCATTTTGATTTTTCGATAGTGATAGATCCATGGTAAACCCGATCGTTATATTAAAATTAATGCATAATCATCGTTCCTTCCTTGCACTGCCACCAGTGTATATAAAATACATAAATTCCCTTATAAAAAAAGCAAATGATTTAAAACCCAATATTTAATACAGTATTAAACGGCTATGAACAATGTTGTGTAGCATATTATCCAATCAATAAATTTGAACGCATTGTGATATATTTATATTAAATAAGCCAAAACTACTTTTCATACATGTATCTAGTTGAGCATGATTAAATGGACCATTTTCCATAATCTTTATTTTCATACTTCATCTGCTTGAAGAACCTAGCTATGCTAATTTTGTTTCTTCTTTCTGGAGGTTTGGGATTCTTATTGCTGTCCATTGCTACTACCAGTGCTGGAACAGAAGTGGCTTAAAACTTAGAGTACGTGTGATGTTTGCAGTGGTTACCACTCAGCACAGCTTAGTCCAACCAGCATGCATCCTGTTCATGTGCAAGTCCAGCCTCCGGCTACATAGGCCAGGGCAATTAGTATATCATATGTATCTGGTTGAGGGGGAAATGTCTTCTGCTGTGAGACTTGTCTGTTTAATGGGTTCCTAAGGTTAATTAAATTGCTTCATTTCTGATTATTTGGATGGGGGGGGGGGGGGGGGGGGGTGGCGAAAATATACTCCTGCCCCCCCCCCCCCCATATTCCAATAATGGGGGGGGGGGGGCAAGCGCCCCCCTTGCCCCTCTTGTTCCTATGCCCCTGTTAAATAATACAGGTCTACCGCATGTTTAGACAACCTACCCTACCGGTGGCATATGCTATATATATAGGCCTAAGCCAGGCAATATATATATATATATATATATATATATATATATATATATATATATATATATATATATATATATAGTACGTCCATCTCTTTATTATTTACTTTATATAAAGTTAACAATAAAGAGATATAGAACATAATTACGTCCATCCAACAGGTCTTGCATTGGACAATAGGGTCCAGAGATGGACCACCCTATATACCGGCTGCCTATAAATATGGTTATGATCATACGAGATAAACATATGGTGGGAAAGAAACACAGGCCAATGTAAACTCCAGACATGCCAAACTGCACATTTACCCAAAGTCTCGCGCTCTCACGCAATTGTATTAAGTTTGTTTGAATACAGGTGGGTCTTGGATGACTTCCGGAAATTTTCAGTTTTTCCAAGCAATTAGTCGATCCTCCTTTGATGTTCCACGTGGCTCTTGACTGCCACTATACGCTCTAAACACAGCGCGTTAATTACCTCCTGGTGACCTTCCACTCAGCGAATACCTGAGCATAGCGTAAACGCTGCTTATGGAGCGTAGACTGTTACTACCACGAGATTGAAATCTCACGCACTGTGAGTCCGCCAACTTGGCATCTCTGAATATCAATCGTAATGACAGTGCGGTGCTACACGCAGTTGCGTAAATTTATCTTCAAGGGGGGGAGGGTGCTCGCGACTTATTTTAAACACACACACAAACACACACTGTACATATATATCAACATATATATATATATATATATATAAATATACACAAATATTTATCGATATATATATAAACCTTTTTTATTGTCTGTATAAAACATTTAAATATATCACAATTTTAAAAAGTATAAGGTTTTATTAGAAAATGAGGTATCAGTTTCCAGTATATGTTAGGCTAAATTTTCTTTTCAGGTTTAGGTATAAAATATTTCATATTAAAATAAGAAATTAAACTGAAGTGCATAATTCTGATTATGATATATTTCATTTCCAATATATAAATATATTATTCTCTGAATTTCAGCGGGGGTACGTGATTACATAGATCATCCCCCCTTGCAAAAAAAAGTGGGGGTATATATTCCCCCATACCCCCCCCCCCCCCCCCATCTATTGAAGCCCCCCATTCCCCCCCCCCCTCCTCCCCCCATATTGATCCCCTATGCTACACGTCCGAACGGTTCACAAGCCATGTCACAACTAGCCTACTTTTATATAGCCTTACTCCACGTGGAACATCAAAGGAACGCGGGAAATACACCCGTTAACATTTGGAACAGCCCTCAGCACACCTGGACCAAATTGACCAATGAGAACCCCTGAATCGAGGTTTACTATGTTGACCTAGTTTTGAGGTAACTGGGTCACGCAGAGGTATCAGGTTAGGTCTGAGGACAGCTAAAGCTCTCATACAGGCCTCATCGTGTATACCGCGTCCCGGTACACCGTGATCAGCTAAGGTAAGTGTATTATCAGCTGGTGATGTACAAGTCGTACCTTTATCTGTCATTATGTGCGTTGATACGTTAATCTCAGTCCAAGTTTGCGGCGGGAGAGATTATGACAGTTCAACTTAGATGTACAGTCATGTTTAAATACATTTGCAGCGTATCGATCTAGCAATGGTAGCATTAAGTTAATTAAATTTACTCCAGCCCAGCGTATTTTTTTTCGTGATATCGCGTTTTTACGCTGCGATAATATTTATTCCAACGCCTCATTGTCTTCATGCATCTTAAATTATATGAGGTGTCACATAAATTATTGCATTTTTCATTTGTTCCCTAATTTCTGAATTTGAAAAATCACCCTATAATGATTAATGACCCAAGAGTCAATATTACAGGAGGTTTTTCGTGAATCTGTGTTCTAACTAGCAGCCTGCAGCGACAAAACATCTTGCACCATTAACAGAGATTATTTTGTTACCTCCCAATATATATAGGGATAAATGGTATTTGATCACGATACAATTGTATTTTTGGAAAAGGCAGTTTAATTATCAGTAATTGAGTTTCACAAATGGGGTGACATTAAAACTACCTCACCATGGCAAAGTATAATATTTTCAGTACAACTGTAACATATTGGCAACTGTAAGTGCATTTTACTTTTGTCCGAGAAGACACAGGTCATATTGCTCATAACCACCATGACAGATTATGTATATATAGCAGCGCCAATGCTTTGTGTACTGGTCGTGTAAAGTGAGAATTTATGCAATTAGCTTGTCATAACAAAATTTTGACTTAAAAAATGAGATACCTGAAATACTGTACTTTTATAAACACAGATCATACTGAGCTTAGAATGCCACTCTAGTGCATATATTGGGTGGTGACTAAAATGTACTCTTAGATATATTTATCATTTTAGTTACCCTTTGTGGCTAGGTTCTCGCAACATATAGACACAGAAAAACATGCACACTGTGTAGAGACAAACTTAAGTATATTTATGTCATCCAAATTAAACTATATCTATATAGATTTTATATAGGCTGAGGCTCGATAAGAAGTACAATCAACATGACAGCCTCTTAAAAACTTCTCATTAAATAAAAGATCATATTTTGCTCCCTCTGAATTCCCGCTCCAGCTCATTAACACAACAGTAAGGCTGGTAAACATCATTTCAGTACATCTTAATTATTTGAAAATTGAAGTTGTCAGATGATTTCCATCAACTTTTTATTCACAATTAAAGACACAATCCTTGTCATATAACTTAAAAGGGCTGGGCTGAGTATATGAATGTTCTTTGGCTGGTGGCCAGCTGTCCTGCCAGCTTTCTTACAACTCTGATGCGTGATGGTATACCAGGTACAATAGGTCTTTTTGTTCATCAAGGGAGTGTTCCTTTTTATGTATCAACTTCAGATCAAATTTTATTTTTCTCATTTAAGGTAATTTTCAAAATTAAGGTAAAATATTTACTGTAAGATATATTTTAGAACATACGACTGTTGTGCAGATATTAATCTGCACGGCAGTCGTGCAGATAGAAGGACACTACCTTCATATATAACCCTAATATAAAGTAAAATATTCCTGTGTTCTGTTCCTTGCAAATCATATTTTCAGCTTTATGGATCTTTATGGCAGTATATTTTTTTTTATGTCATCCAAAGTGAATGTCATTATTGACATGTATTATTTGAAATTTGAAGTTGGCAGGTGATTTTTGTCAGCTTTACATTCACAAATATGCCTATTGTGTAAACCTGAATAAAACAATCCATAAAATTTTATATCTGTCTATCATGCTAATGAATTAAGTGCTGCAGTGAACATTCCATAGATGGTGCTAAACAGTTGATTTAAATGAAGTAAAATCCCAAGGATCCATATCGCAGCCTATTACCTGGTGCTGCCACTACCAGCCAAGAGAGGTTCAGGTCAAGCCGACTTTGTGATCACTGTATAAGGAGTGAAATCCAGAATGACAACTTGTAGAATTTTAAAGGCCGGGTGTGACACACTTAGCTTCTGCACAGTACCTTGCCCCCACACTCACCCTGGGTACATACTTGCAGTGTACCTCCATTGTCATTGTCAAATCACATGGGATGCTGTGTCTGTGACCTTATACCAATGAAAAGGTAATGTGATATGCCTCAATGCAAATGATGCCCCCAGCTATAATGAGGATGCGCTCAGTTAAAGAAGGTAGATGAATAAGGGAAAAGGGAAATTTAAATTATAAAGGATATAGATCTATATTTGGACATTTAAATTAAAACAGATGAAGATATTTTTATATGTGGACATTTAAATTTAAGGTATTAGATTACGATATATAGTCATTATAAAGATTTATGGACTATATATGGACTATATGGACTTTTGTTTTAAAAAAATACATAGATTTATAGATATATGGACATTTGAATTAAAAAGGATTTAGATATATATATGTATATATATATAGAGAGAGAGAGAAAGAGAGAGAGAGAGAGATGGACATTTAAATAAAAAAGGATAATGTTTTATGTAGGACGGAGCAGGTCAGTGAAATCTAAAATTAATGTTTATGATAAAACGGGTTACCTTAATTGCCTTTGGGCACAGTTCATTTTAATATAAGATGTTGCAACATTATTTTGTATGGTGATTTTGATATGGAAGTTTTTTACTCAACTGGAAAAGTACAATTTCAGTTTCAGAAGGCTTCAAAATTTGATGATCATAATGCCTAAGTTGCCCAGCAGGCTAGCACACAGTTACCAGTACAAGAGGAAATACCCATTTTTTAAAACTAATATGTTTCATTCTTGTTTTTGTTTGACTGGTTACCTCGGGATTAATAATATATCTTTTCATGGCTGAGAGCTGACCTTCCCTGGATTCATACAATACAGTGGTGTATTAACTGGTGAATTAAGTGACTATACACATGTACCTGTGTACACAACTGACTTTCATTTACATATTTGTATATTGAGCAAACTTGAGTGTTGCTCTGGCCTGCTTATGTTTAAATATGCTAAAACTTGAAATATCCATTCCCAATAATGCAAGCCTCCACTATGTGCGCTGCTCCACAACCTGTTTTTCATTCACTTATTGGCCTATATTTCAAAACAGTTGTTGCATATGTTCCCCAACAAGTGTTTGCATTCACTTATTTGGTCCATAATCCCATGTTCAATTGGGCATATGAGACCACATTTCTGAATATTCCTGGAATTCCTACCTTGATAGGGTCATTGATCCAGATCATGAGCCAGACTCGCACACCAAAATATAGTCAATTCTTCATTGGCCCATTCCCAAAATGCCCTAAAAATTTCATGGGATTCCTTTCATGATTGTGAGAGTTATGTTGTGAACACACAGACACGAACAGGAATGAATGCATGTACCCTCCAGACAGTGGCAATAAAAAGGTGATGGGTCTACAAAGTATATGGTCAGAGTTGCTGCAGTTTAAGACCTCATAAACTTTGGCTGTGGAGGGTTGGACTAAGCCTCATACAAAAAAAAATATGACTTATTTTAAAATTTTATTATGGTGACAATGTACCTTGGCCCTAAATTAATAATGCAGTGTTAATTGTAGTAGATAAACAAGCCGCAAAATCTATATTTCTTGTACTGATCATCAGAAACTGATGTTTGCTGGCTACTTATGTGGAAATAGATTATGTCATTACAATAAGTGCATACATACTCTACATAATGAAAAATCCAGGGAATAATCAGGAACCTGCATAAATTACAGTGTGTCATTAGAATGAATAAATAATTAAATAATGATTTATCTTATATAGCATTAAACCACATGTGCTCTAAAATGCTTAACACCCATGGTAATACACATAAATACCATTGCTGAATAGATAATCTATAGGAAAACTTAAAATATAAAATAGAAAATACTGAAAACTATGATGTACATGTATCACTAAAATTCACATGGTTATTGAATTAAAATTAATAGATAAAGATGGTAAAAATTTACATACAATCATATATATTTCTTTATCAAAAGATGTGTTTTCAGTCATAAGTCATCTGAGCTATAGTCATGGTCCTTTGTCCATCGGCTGTCTGTCTCAGTCTGTCAGTTCAACCGTCCATCCGTTAAACTGGCTCGTTTTGAAACTGTTTGACCTACGAATCTAAAATTTGGCATACCTTTAGATGTCCCCAAAATCTCCTACCATACCGAAATTGGGTCAATCGGACTTCGTTCCTTCAAAATATTAAGGAAAAACCTCCTTTTTCCATTAAAAGCCCATTGTTACACTTCAAGACTGCCTAATGTCAAAACCACTGATCTGATATTAATCATTTTTAATATAATAATTTCTCTATATATTTCCTATGTACATACATTTTTTTTAAATTCCTGAAGTTATTGGCCCGAACATAATGCACTTTGTAAATATTCAGAAAATATATTTACTCCTGTAACTTGAGAACTGCTGAAGCTAGAGACTTTTTTTTAGGTATGTAACTATATTTCATAAAGATTCAATTGTATACCCAAAATTAGATCTGAATTTTTTAAATTTATAAGTTATTAGCATAAATATGAAATCATTACCTTAAATTTTGCACAGATTTGACCATGGCACATTATTTTTTCCTGTAACTGCTGTGGATTCAATTTTCACAGCATGTTTCATTAGTATTTCATCTGTTAACATCTGAAATTTGAAACCAGTTTATCAAAAACTGTAGAAGTTTTCAAGCACCATGTAAAGTATTGTTTGGATCAAGCTAGTGTTATGCAGTTTGATAGAGCTCAGCTCCCCAGCTTCCTTGGCCAGCTCTCAGCTCCCAAAATTTGGCATACAGTTAGATGTCCACCAAATCCCCTACCATACCAAAAGTTTGGTCATTAGGTCTTTATTCTTTTGAGATATTAAGAAAAAACATCAATTTTCCATTAAAAACCCATTGTTACACTTCAAGACCATCTAATATAAAAACCGCTGAACTCACTTTGACTATATATAATATTATATACATTTTCTACTACACACTCTCTATGTACATGGCTATAAACTATGTCAATATTGCTTAACTGTTTTAAGTTATGGGTCCAAATATATTGCACTTTGTAAAATATCAAGAAATATATTTACTCCCTTAACGTGAGAATTGCTGAAGGTACAGATTATTTGCTAGGGATATAACATTGTTTAATCAAGATTCAGTTGTATACCCAAAATTAGTTCTGAATTTTTCAAAATTTATACATTATTATCATAAATATAAAATCAGTACCTTAAATTATGCCCAACTTTGTCTATGGCACGTCCTGTTAGCACTGTTGATTTAATTTTCATATCTTGCATGGATTAGGATTTTAGCATCTAAATTCAGAAATTTGAAAGGAATTGATCAAAAACGAACTTTTATTCAAGTTTGTATGAGACCATATCACACCTCGGCTGTACTGAAGCCCCTCTATATGTCCTCACATTGACCTTTAGGCCAATTATGCATGCTTGAAGCAAGGCAATCTGCAGCAAGCCAGCTCTTGGGTGGCTTCAGCTGGATCTATCTGTCCAACCCCCTCATAGTATTTGTTTTGGCCAAAAACATAACAATAAAAATCGTTTTAAAAAAAATTATTGGTTTATGATAAGAACCTCAAGAAAAATAAATGGAAAAGGAATTTTATAGTTAAAGAGTAACAGGGGAAATAACCTTGCAATTACTGATCATTTATGGATCTTCCATGGAAGGCCGAAAATGTATTTAAAATGACACCATGCAGTCACCATGGGGTATTTTTCATTTCAAAAATAAAAATGAAATATAAATAATTCAATGAAATTGTTATTTACTATTAGGGATTATATGAAGCAAGTTAATGCTAGACCAGGATGCAGTTGATTATATTAAATTAATCTAAATTTCCATGTTGTTCCAGGTGTTTAATTTGTTGTTATTTATTACAAAATTAAAAAAATAAATATGTCAAAAGTTTAAATTTTTACTCACACAAATCCTCATTAAAGTTGTTAATATGTTTGACTTATGACATTTGGACTCATGGTTGTATCAGCTGTTACATGATATTGGCTAAATAATCAAAATTTATATTACTGATTCCTCTATTTCAGTTAATAAAATTAAACATTCCCAACTCCAGTTTGCTCCTGGTATGATATATTGGGTGTTTTGATCCTTGGATTAATTTTAACACATGTATTAGTTTTATAGCTGAGAATACTTTTCTTTTTTTCTGATACAATTTAAAAAGATAAAAATATTCAAAAATTTCCTGTCAGTGCTGTGGATTTAATTTTCACAGCATGTACACATAAGCATTTCATCTGTTCAAATCTGAAATTTGAAACCAATTGATCAAAAACTGTAGATTTCATTCAAGTTTTCAAGCACCATGTATTGATTGTTTACATCAAGTCAGTGTAAATGCAGTGTGGTAGGCTGTTTCATAACACCTTCACTTCTGACCTACTACCTCTGTGAGTGTTTGGGTCAGGCTGGGTCAGGCAGTAATTACCAGAGAGCCTCTCTCTCTCTCTCTCTCTCTCTCTCTCTCTCTCTCTGACAGTCTAGCTCTCTCTCTCTCTCTCTCTCTCTCTCTCTCTCCAAGACAGTCTAGCTCTCTTTCTCCTGCTTTATCTCTTTCTCTCTCTTTCTTTCTCTCTTTCTTTCTCTCTTTCTTTCTCTCTCTCCCTAATTGCTTCCGTCCTCCCTCCATCCCATTCTGTTGAAAGGTACGATAAACTAAATACATTAGCTATAAATGTTGATGCAGTTCAGAAATATGAATCAACTGAAATATTCACAATCACATATGTTATATTGTAAATGTATAGTAACATTTGTAAACCTGGAAAAAAATGATGTAATAAAAAAAGGGAATTAATGAAAATATTGTTAATTTTTTCCAGGCTCAGTAGGATGGGAAAAAATGATTTGCTTTGTTTCTCCATCTTTCTGCCTGTTTTAAATATTTAATGATCATGAATAACTTTTTTCTTATAAGCACCGTTGAATTAAGTTTCATACCCTGTATGTATGTGCAAGGGTGTTGTAACTCTCACTATCCCCTTCTTCACCCCACTGAGTCCTTGCTCCTTGGCACTGTGAACAGTAGTTCTATTGCTAGAGCATTAAATTTAATAATTTAAGAAAGACAGAGAGACAGAGGCGTTGTAACTCCAATCATAACCCCCCCCCCCCCCCCATCAATTCATTCCACCTGTGGAGTGGGGACGTAATTGCAAATGTATACATATCATAAAATTGAAAAAAAGGTTTACTAAATAAATTGGATCTCATTAGACAAATGTGTAAACTGTTAAACCATCAACAGTTTATCAGAAAGGTAACCAATGGAAACGCATGCTCAGATCTCAAAATATTATTTGCAACAATATCTTTAATCATATCAACCAACCATGGCCAAGATTACCTCTTCCTCTCAAACTTTATCTACATTTCATAATATTTTAGATTTTAACCTTCCAGGTGTTTATGTACTGTTGACTATTTGTCCATAGGTACCTTATGTACATACCAGATATTATGTCAATATTGTGTAATATGTAGACGTGGTGGGCAACAAAATAATGTACCTGGTCAAGACTGAAGAGATATCATGTCATACAGTCACAAATTCATAAATCCCCTCATAACCTTATATCTTTCAAATTGAAATCTTGCAGACTTCCATGCACTATAGATTCTTCAACAAATAGCCTTATCATCATTATACCACTGCTAAGTATACTGTCATTGCATTCATATTTGCTCAGATAAATTGCTTTTTTCAACCCCTTCCAAATAAATAAAAAATAAACTGCTATATTTTACTCCATATAAATCCATCAGTCAGGTTATTTAATATATCATTTACTCATACATTACGTTATATTCCTTTGTAATAGCCCAACATGTCCATGCTATTCATAAGCTTTATCAACTCAGTATAGTATCACAATGGTGATACATTTATAGTCCAATCATGATCAGCTGAGCGCCGTGACCCATGGGTCCCTTGTTTTTAAATGTTCACGTGTGACTTCAGATTTTAAATGTTGTGGTAGTTTGTTCCATAATCTAGGCCCTGAAAAACTAAAAGCTCATTCCACAGCCAAAGTGGAATGGTACTGCCAGTTGGTGCAGATCAATTGACCTGAGAGACCTTGTGGGTTTATAGGAAATGATATTCTCACCTATGTATCAAGGGGCCTCATAATGTATACATTTGAATACCATCACCAGTAAAACCTTACGGGTACTTTATGTTCTGTAGAAACATAAAAAAGATCACTAACTCTGACCATCAAACTTACCTGAATAATGATTGGAATGAGGTTTTAATACACTTGATGAAAGCACTATTTGGCAAAGACTCCAAATCATTTCCTCATGCAGTTTATGCAGATCACATGCAGAAACCTGTTTACTGAACACTGTGTGGAGAATTTTGATCCTGTGATCATTGTCATATGACAGAAACATGCTATGAAAAGAATTGGTGATATCTATAGTGCTTGTAAGACTTGATTATAATAAAATGGGATAGCACTTGTATAACAAAGTATACTTGCACTATGTGAAATAGGTATTTGCTTACACCGAAATAAACTTAGATGGGAACGCCAGCAGTCTTGGAAAATTTGTCAGTTGATGAGTACATCAGGTATTTATGATTTACCAAAAGATGCTGAGAAATTGTTATTTTTTTCATGAAGTTTGGTTAAAGGGATATGAAGTTTTCTTATTTGTTCCTGACATTTTTCAGTAATACAATACAGGATACCATCTGAATAATATAATATATTTGCAGAGTTGTTCACATGTGAAGAAGTGAATATATTTGCTTGCCCCACCAGAGATTTTGAAGAAAGGGCCATATGGCTTTGAAGATTCACAAGTTCAGTAGTGTAGGGTAGCATATGAAGCATTTAAAATTAGCCTTAGAACTGCAATTATATCTTATGGGTTGTTATTTCTGCAGGACTACCCTGTCATAACTGAGCATTTAAGGTCCATTATAAGTAAACAGTTCCAGAAATTGTTTCAAAGCAGGTTTTGTGTTCAAACAATGATCAAGGGTATTCTTTTAAACTGCTGAAAGCATATTGCATATTAAATGAGGTCAGAGGTCACCACACTTTAGAGGCACTTTGGTGACTTACCAAAAATCCTATGGATTTTCATGAAACTCATTATACATATTTACTGAAAGAGTTTCTCACCTGAATTACCTTTTCATCCAAATTCATGCATATCTAATGAGGTCAGAGGTAACCAGATACACAATGGGCGTATTATACACGTTTGCAGTGCTCTTGTTTTACATTTACCACCTTGGAGCCTTCTGTGAGCTGTAAAATTTGACATGGCACACTACAGAGTGAGGTCTACAGTGTTCCTTAACTGTTGAATTATCTAAGATCCATTTTGATCAAATTTTTTATATTTATAAAAAGAAAATTTACTACTTAAGTCATAATCGAATTGAGAATTGAATTGAAGGTTTAAGTATCGATAAGCAAGTTGATTCTCACTATTCACAGGCCTAAAATGTTGGTTCTCAGTGTAGCAGTATTTATTGTATCGCCAGACTAAGGCCGAAATTGTGCATGTACATTGATCTTGGATACCTCCATCTTGTATTCAGGACTGGCGGTGCCATCTGCAATCATTTGCCGTGGCGTCCATCTGTACATGTGCCTTGGGTGAAAATTGCTTTTATGTCCGGATTGGTCCAAGGTATTGGTCTTGAATTTGACATGTTCATCCATTTTGGAAATTTTTATCGTAAACCAGACTGGTGGCGCCACCTACCTTCCCATTTTTGTAGAATAAATTAATTCCCTTTTCTGAGGAGTGATTTGCACTTTTGGCCTGAAATTGTGCCTATCCATAGATCTTGAACTGCTTACTCTGTTACTCAAGACAGTTGGCACCATCTGCAATTGTTTTGCCATAGCGTCCATCTGTATATATTTGTTTTAGATGAAAATTGTGTTGGTCTCCATTTTGGCATGTACATCCATCTTGGAGAGTTTTCTTGTCAACCAGACAGGTGGCCCCACCTACCTAACCATTTTTAGCTAAGCTGACTGTAAGTCATCTGAGCTTTAGCAATCACTCTTTGTCCGTTGTCTGTCCGGCCGTCTGGTCGTCCTGTCGTCTGTCCGTTAACAGGGCACAAATCGTAACTGCTGGACCTGGAATCTTGTAACTTGACATTCTCAGAGGTCCATGAAAAATCTCCTTGTAAACCAGAAATTAGGTCTCTGTTACCCATATCCTTCGAGCTATGGGGCCCCAAAGTACCCCCCAGAATAGTCAAAAATTTCATACAAAAACTTCAAAATCTCATTAACTACATAACTGATGGTCATGATTTTTGGCATACATATTCATCATGAGATGTTCCATCAGTTCCTGTAGACTGGTTCCCCCACCTGTATTTTTCGTTTTTTTACGAATTTTTTTCTCTATTTTTGAGACCTTTAAAAATGTAAACATCTGTTAACAGGGCACAAATGGTAAAGACTAAACCTAGAATCTTCATTCCTGACACACTGAGAGGCCCATGAAAAGTCTCCAGGGAAACCACAAATTAGGTCTCTGTTACCCATATCCTTTGAGCCATAGGGCCCCAAATTACCCTCCAGAATAGTCAAAAATTTCATACAAAAACTTAAATATCTCATTTACTACATCACTGACGGTCATGATTTTTTGGCATACTTATTAATCATGAGATGTTTCATAAGTTTCTGCAGACTGGTGGCGCCATCTGTATTTTTCGATTTTTTACGAATTGTTTTCTGTATTTTTGAGACCTTTAAAAATGTGAACATCTGTTAACAGGGCACAAATCGTAAAGACTAGACCTAGAATCATCATTCTTGACACAGTGAGAGACCTATGAAAAGTCTCCATGGAAAGATGAAATAAGGTCTCTGTTACCCATATCCTTTAAGCTGTGGGGGTCTTAATAACCCCCCAGAATAATGGAAAGTTTGATAAAAAAAACTGCAACATCTCTATGTACAACACTGATGGTCATGATTTTTGGCATACATATTGATCAAGAGGTGTTCCATCAGTTCCTGCATACTGGTGGCGCCTCCTGTATTTTTTCAAATTTTTACAATTTCTTAGCTCAGCTGACTGTAAGTCATCTCACCTTTGGCAATCACTCTTTGTCCGTCGTCCGTTGGACCGTCCGGTCGTCTGTCCTTAAACAGGGCACAAAACGTAACTGCTGGACCTGGAATCATCTTACTTTACATCCTGAGAGTTCCATGAAAAATCTCCTTGGACACCTGGAATTCAGTCTCTGTTACCCATATTCTTCGAGCTATGGGGCTCCAAAGTAACCCCCAGAAAATTGAAAATTTGATACAAAAGCTCAAGTATCTGAACAACTAATGCATTGATCACCATGATTCTTTGCATAGATATTGATCATGGAGTGTTGCATCAATTTCTGCAGGTATGGGCGCCACCTGAATTTTTTAAAATGTTTTTACGATTTTTTTACTCTATTTTTGAGACCTTAAAAGATCTGGTCAGCTGTTAACAGGGCACAAATCGTAATGACTGGACCTAAAATCTTCTATCTTGACATGTTGGGAGGCCCATGAAAAGTCTCCTTGGAAACCTGGAATTAGGTCTCTGTTACCCAGATTCTTCAATCTATGGGGCTCTGAAGTACCCCCCAGATTAATGGAAATTTGATACAAAAACTCAAATATCGGAACAACTAATGCATTGATCACCATGATTCTTTGCATGGATATTGATTATGGAGTGTTTCACAAATTCTGCAGACTGGTGGCGCCACCTGTATTTTTTATTTTTTGCCATTTTTTTCTCTGTTAATGATACCTTAAAAGATGTGGTCAACTGATAACAGGGCACAAATCTTAACAACTGGACCTAGAATCTTCTATCTTATCATGCAGGGAGGCCCATGAAAAGTCTCCTTTGAATTCTAAAATTAGGTCTCTGGTACCCAAAACCTCAGAGCTATGAGGTATCCCCCAAAATAATGTAAAATTTGATACAAAAGCTCAAGTATCTCAACAACTAATACATTGGTCATCATGATTCTTTGCATGGATATTTGTCATGGAATGTTTCATCAGTTTCTGCAGACTGGTGGTGCTACCTGTTTTTTTTTATAATTTTTAGCTCAGCTGACTATAAGTCATCTGAGCTATAGTCCTGGTCCATTGTCCATCGTCCGTCCGTCTGTCCGTCCGTCCGTCCGTCCGTAGATGTGGCACGTTTTGAAACCGTAAGACCTAGGAATCCAAAATTCGGCATAATGTTAGATGTCCCCAATATCTCCTACCAAGCCGAAAACTGGGTCTTTTCGACTTCGTTCCTTTGAGAAATTAAGGAAAAACCTCAATTTTTAATTAAAAACCTATTTCCACACTTCAGGACTGCCTAATATCAAAACCACTCATCTGTTTTTTCCTCATATTTACCATAAATATTCCTCTATATAGTTCCTATGTACATTCAAGAAATTATGTCTGTATTATATAATTTAAAAAAGTTATGGACCCAAACATAATGCATTTTGTAAAAAATCAGGAAAGATATTTGATCACTTAACACAAAACATGTTAAAGCTATGGACCTTTTTTCCAGTAATATAACTTTAATTAATCAAAATTAAATTGTATACCCAAAATTAGATGAAAATCTTTTAAATTTTTTAAAATATTAATAAAAATAAAAAATTGGTACCTTAAATTTTGCCCATCTTTGACCATGGCACGTTTTTTTCCTGTGAGTACTGTGGATTTAATTTTCACAGCATGTTTTTGTTACCTTTTCAACTGTTAACACCAAAAATTTGAAACCAGTTGATCAAAAACTGTAGATTTTATTCAAGTTTTCAAGCACCATGTAACATATTGTTTATATCAAGCTAGTGTTATGCAGTTTGCAAGAGCTCAGCTCCCCAGCTTCAGCTCTTAGTTCCTTAAATTGGGCATACAGCTAGATGTCTCCAAAATCCCCTACCATGCCAAGAATTTGGTCACTAGGACTTAATACCTTCAAGATATTAATGAAAAACTTCATTTTTCCATTAAAAACCCATTGTTACACTTCAAGACTGCCTAATATCAAAACCACTGATCTGACTTTAATCATAAATAATATACATATTTTTCATTCTCTATGCACATGCCAGAATGATGTCAGTATTGCGTAATTGTTTTAAGTTATGGGCCCAAACATAATGCACTTTGTAAAAAATCAAGAAATATATTTACTCCCTTAACAAGGGGATTGCTGAAGCTAGAGATTTTTTGTCAGGGATGTGACATTATTTAATCAAGATTCAACTGAATACCCAAAATTAGTTATGAATTTTTCAAATTTTATAAGTTATTAGTATAAATGTAAAATTAATAACTTAAATTTTGCCCAACTTTGACCATGGCACGTTTGTTTCCTGTGAGCACTGTTGATATAATTTTCATATCATGCACGCATAAGGATTTCAGCTTTTAAGTTTAGAAAGCTGAAAGAAATTGGCCAAAAATTGTAGCTTTTATAAATGTTTTTATGAGACCCTGTCAGACTTTGGCTCTCTCCAGCCCCTCTTGAGTCACCTGTATGTTGACCTTGTTGAACTTTCAGCAAATTATGCATGCTTGAGGTGAGGCATACAGGGGAATCCAGGCAGCTTATGGCCAGCCACAGTTGATCCAGGTGTCCAATCCAACTCATCTAGTAGTTTTAACCAACTACATAACAATAAACAATAAATTAATAAATTTTTATTGGTTTTTAATAAAAAATTAAAGAAAAATAGAAAAGGAATTTGTTAGTTTATAATAACAGGAAATTAACTTGCAGTTACTGATGATATAAGAATCTTGTATCGATGGATAGAATGTCACGTATTCCAAATAACACCATGCAGTCACCTACGGTATTTTTCAGTTCAATTTTAATGATAAAGAAGTAAATCATATCATTCATTACTAATCATTAGGGATCATATGATGGAAATTAATGATAGACAAAGATGCAGTTGATAATATTGATCTAGATTCCTACTGTGTCTAGTGTGTACATTGATGTGAAATGAGTCCAAAATGAATTTATTACAGTTATTTTTTAATATAAATAAAAGCCATAAAACCAGGTACTTATGATCATTATTTAAATGTGTGAATTTTGTATATTCTGGATTCTCAACATCATTGTTTGGTGAAAACTGAATAAATACCAGTCATGGTGCGAATACTTTGTAATTGTATTTAAATACGAATATGATTATGTACTCCATTATAAAATTTCTTGCATAAAGATTGGGAATTCAGGTAAAAATGAAAGTATATGAATACCAGTGCAAATACTTTCAAAATGTATTCATGAATGCATTCATGAATATATTCTTTAATATTATTTTAATAATCATTTCAGTTATATTTCATTTTAAAAAATCATATGATTCTCTTATTATTTAAAAAATAATAATTGTTGGGACAAAATTTGTAATTTTTTTTAATTAATAGTCAAACCCTTATATTATATATTCTGCTTATAAGTTATATGGCCAAGTCAAAATCTGTGTGACAATAGCACTCCATTTGTTAATAAAATAAATGAAATCAATCCTCTTCCCTGTCTCCAAAGGTACTATCAAAATCATACATAAGCTAAACAACAACAACTCATAATACAGCTTATATTTATTACCACACAAAACCAGCATGTGCCTCATTTCTAAATAATATTTTTTTATCATATATAACAGCTGAGCGTCGTGACCCATAGGTCCCTTGTTTTTCTCTGTTTTTGAGACCTTTAAAGATGTGGTCCTTCTTTAACAATGCACAAATCATAACCATTGGTTCTAGATTCTTCTTACTTGACATCCAAGGAGGTCAATGAAAAGTCTTCTTGGAAATGTGAAATTAGGTCTCTGTTACCCATATTTTCCAAGCTATGGGGCTTATAAGTACCCTTCAGAATAATTGAAAATTTGATACCAAAGCAGGGCACAAATCATAACCATTGGACCTAGAATCCTTTATTTTGACAACCAGGGAGGTCCATGAAAAAGTCTTCTTGGAAACCTGAAATTAGGTCTCTGTTACCCATATTCTCCAAGCTATGGGGCTTATAAGCACTCCCAGAATAATTGAGAATTTGATACCAAAGCAGGACACAAATCATAACCATTTGACTTTAATCTTCATACTTGACATCCTGAGAGTTCCTCAAAAGTTCTCCTTAGAAACTTGAATTGAAGTCACTGTGACCTATATTATCTGAGTTACAGGCCATGTTTGAGTACCCTAGAAATAATGCAAAATACACAAAAATTGTCAGATTCCTCAGGAGCAGCTGGATGGATTGTCATCAAATTTGATGTGCTTATGGGTGTTGATGAACTTTAGCTAATATGCATGAACTATGATGCCACCTACATTATCTTAATTTGTTGCTGAGGGTCATGACCCATGGGTCACTTGTTATAGTATAAATTCATCCCCCTTTCTCTTTATTGGCCCCAATATTTGGTGAAAAAATATTGTTTCTCAAGTTGATAGATGGAAGATCGAGACAATAGTCGCTTGCAAAATGTCTGTATATGCTGCTGAAGATGAGGGGACTATTCTTAAAGGGGGGGGGGGGATTAATTGTCTGGCGATACTATGGCTCCTGCGGTGCCAAGAAATATCTAGTTCAGTTCTGTGGTTATGCAGTATCTGATCTTTTTATACTAGTATGCGCTTCATATGATGGGAGAATTATCGTATACCCAGCGTCTGTCCGTTAACTTTCAATGTCACCATGAAAACTTACTTTGGGGCTTTGGTGGATCTATAACTCACCATAACTACTTTCCAAAAGATTATCTCATCTTAGTCGATTATGGGTGACATCCTCGCATGTAACTTGTCACCATAGGCTACTTTGTGGTGTTGCCGTGTTTAATTATGAAGAATATGAAGGATTTTGATAAAACTTATCAGTCAATAAAATATCTCGCCTAAGTTCTATTTTCAGCAAAATCCATGTATACTTAATCAGGTCAGAGGTCACCACACTTTGGAGGCACCTTGGTGACTTACCAAAAATCCTATGGGTCTTCATAAAACTCATTATACATATTTACCAATAGCGTTTCTCACCTGAATTACCTTCTCATCGAAATTCCTGCATATTTAATGCAGTCAAAGGTCACCAGATACACCATGGGCGTAATGTGCATGTTTGTGGTGCTCTTATTTTATGATATATGGTAATAGAATCAACTGTAATAAATGCATATTATTTTTCAGGTGTTGTGCAAAAATGACACTATGCTTACATCATCGGGAAACCAACTGTAATACCCATAGACCAGGAGGGAGATGCACTCATACCCAGAGCAAAACATATTGATATGATCAACAAAATCTACAGCTGATTCAACATGAAAGTGAAGTGATGCTGCATTTTATTAGGATTTATACTTTGATTACAGCATTAGGCTTCCAGGCTGCAAGATGCTGGTTTGATCCCCACCAACACCTCAAAGACTTAATGGAGAAATCTTATTAGAATCTCAGAGGTTCCTGTGTTACTTATCACAGTCTACCTGATCCAGAGCTTATGAAAAACTTAAAAAGGAGGGCTCAATAAATTATACATAATACATATCATATTATTACCATTGTCCTGATTCAACAGACAGTGTGATCAACAGACGGTGGACTTAACCTACTAGAAATGGTATGATGTGTTGTGATTTTCCAGAGGAAAAAATTGAGATCTGTATCAAACATTCCATGCTGTCATCATGTTAAGTGAGAGTGGACATTGAAATTTGTTAAGTGTTATTTAGGACTAAACATTTAAAGTTTGGATTATTGAAGAGTAAGATATATGTGTCTAGAGCAAAAACTGAAAATTTATATTATTTCAGATGAAGAAACTTCCCTCTTAACATGTATATGAACTTCTAAACAGTCAGATGTTTTAAAAATAGTTTATTCATATTTAATTTTCCAATACAATGGTGTCCAAAATGAGTTTCTGTGGTTCAGTGGTCAATGCCACTAGTTTGAGTTCTGGTCAGATAACAGAATGTTTGGCAGATGCAATCTATTTGGCACCCACACTATTTTTTGTGCTAGTATCGGGAATTTGTATGCTGGCATACTGGCTTAAGGTACGTAAGCAGAATATATATAAACATGTATGGGTGAGATATGTTGGACACCACCCAAGATGGATACTAACATTAGTACTTATCGTGATTCAGGCTACGGCTGCAATAGAAGGAGCTATATCAGACTCTATGTATAAAGGTCTGCACTTACATTTATATCTTTCATACACCATCGGAATCGTCGCCAACATTATGACATTGTGTTTCTACACTTTTGCCGAAAGTTATAACGTGCCAAAGTTTTTGGCCCTACTTTTATTGTATTGGGCCCTGGCTGTGGTGTCCAGGATTTTAAAACTTATGACGTTATATGAAGCTGGATTGGGTTCAGAACATTTAAGGATATATTTGGTGTGGATTGGATTGCTTCTTCATATCGGGCTGTTTCTGCTGGATGTTGTTGTACTTTGTAAACAGGTAAGTGATATTTTACTTTGGGTAATAGAGATGAAAGTTAATAAGTCTCTGTTTCTCTTTCAGTCATGTACCATATATTTTATACACTGGTGGTTGCGATGGATTTGAATTAAAATTATAATTTTATTTGTGATAGGGAATGTTTCATGAAAATGGACCTTCCTCATAACACGTTATCACAGGCTCTGACTTGTCTGATTACCAGCTCATTAGGCCAAAAAAAATTAAAGGAATGGTTCTCAGGCACCGCCCGCATCAATTTTAAACCCCCGCATCAAAATTTTTTATTTTGATTTTCAATAAAAACTTTCCAATTTTGAGCTGCTGCCGCTCCGACATTTCTTTCAAGAAGATAAAAACCATACAATTTCCTTTGTTTTGTAGTGCTTTTACTTATATAGCAAAATAAAACTGTTATTTTCATGCTTTTCCCTAATCAGTTGACATTTTTATCAAAACATACCACAAAATTTAAAATAAAAAAAGCGCCCGCCCGCATTGATTTCTAAAAAAAAGTGCCTGAGAACCATACCCTTTTATTTTTTTGGCCTTATGTCTCTCCCCCCCCCCTCCCTCCAGGGGAGACATTTTGTTTTCAGTGCCATCATCTGTTGTTGTCAGTCGTCATCTGTAGAAAATCCTGTGAAAGTGATAACTTTTGAAGGGCTGCATATTTTCCTCTGACATTTTAAATACTCATTGTTCTTACCAAAATCTCAGACAAATTCAAAACTGGGTCACCTTGATCTTCATCTTCAAAGTCAAATCTGCCGAAATGGAAAGTTTATGTGAACCCCTTAACTTTTGAAGTATTTCACATTTTGTCCTTAAATATGACACACCAGTTCTTTCTGCCAAAATCTCAGTGGAGTTTGAAAAGTGGTGACCTAATGACCTTTAAGGTCAAATCTGCTGAAATCTAGAATCATTGTTTTGAGATAGTACATATTTAAACTAATGTTTTGGGATCGCCCAAGGTTGGAAGACATACATTTGTATATCTGTTTTTGCACTTCAAAAACAAAGCCATTCTAGTTTTTGTCTGATTCCTGTGCCAGAACTGCATGGTGTTATCAGATCAACATGAGCAGTCGTCACATGATTAAAATTTGGAGCTGGATGCAAAATGCAATACCAAGCTGTCATTGGTCTGATTACACTTCTTTGCTCTGTGTCCACCCTGGTGGTCAAACCCAGAGAATCTTGCTGTACCAAGCAGCAGTTACACAAAGAGAGATCAGGAATGACTGCAGTGTATAACTATAACATGCATGTATTATTACACTCATAAACACATGGAACACTGAAAATGGGAAATTTTGAAAAATTTAAATTCATGAATATGAAGTCAACCACAGTATATGCCCAATCATTAATAAAAGATGTTGGCCATGAGTACTTGTGTCTCAGTGTATGATGTTACATTGGGCAGTCAAGTCATGATTTAAGACTTAAGTTTCAAGATAAATTCACTAGTTGTTGAGTGCTTAATTCCTGTTTCCATCACTAAGCTTATTAACCTTCAAGTACTGTTTTTTTGGGCAGAGACATATCACTTGACATCAGGTCAAAACAGCATACATGATAAAACAAAAACAAAGTGTTTAAGTAGAAATAATTAGATCAGGTAAAATTTCATAATGGCATATATCATTTTGTCAGTGACCTCCTTGAACCCCACATTATGGAGACATTAACATGTATCAGTTTGCTCTTTGCTGGGCTCTTATCTTGTTATCTAAACTAAGGAGTGTCCTGACGTCTAGTACATGTATTGAATAGAAAATTAATGTTATTCTTGCTGTAGGAGATTTATACAAAATCTTAGAAAAGAAAATCACATCTTTATAAAAAAAATGCCAAAATTAAGTGAAACGGGGAAAATAGGACTAAATGCCAAGGAAAAACATATTTGCTGATTAATAATGATAAAATAGGTATCAGGGTGAAGGAAACTACCCCCCCCCCCCAACATCTGGGATCTGCAGGTTTTTTACTCTTTAGTGAAAAAATTGTTGGGCTCTACTATTATGTCAAAATTTGTATTTAATATGCTGTAACAAGTATATACTTCAAGGTGCCCATTTACCTACCTTTTGAAAAAGAATTGATGTGATTTCTGGCTTCCTCTGTGTACATATTAGTGACTAAAGGGTAATTTTGGTTGTGAAAAGTTCATAAAAGGGCTTCATGAAGGAAGTTTTGAACTTGTTTATCAACAACATATTTGTATCCGCCAAAACAGAGTTTTGCGGATACTATGTTTTCAGCCCACTGCCGCCGCCGCCGCGTAGGTGTCCGGAGAACTCCTCTGTAACCGCTGGATGGAGTTATACCCGGGATTATGTTCGGGTCACATGTGAACTGCTGTGCCCCGATTTTGTTTTGACCGTTGACCTTTCCTCTGCGCTCTGCGTCCGCGTCTGTTTGTGCGTCTGTTTCCACACATAAACCCACATATCTCGGGAACCGTTTGACCGATCAGGAAAATTTTTTGGCACAAATGTAGCCCTTGGAGAGCTTTATAACATACACAAAAAATGGTGGCGCCACCTGCAACCATGTTTGCACAGTGTCCATCTGTTCGTCTGCCTAGGGTTAAAATCACTCATATCTCTGCAGTGGTTTGACTAATTCACCTGACATATTTTATAATTATCAAATTTCATAAGAAAGACATGTATTAACGTACTTTTCAAGTTGTCAACGTGAAGCAGTCAGTTGATGACTTATAAGATATATTAAAGATATGTACATGAATATAGAAAGGTATTTTTCTAGATGCATATACAATAGTGGTGTGACAATCAAGTAAATCAATATTGTTAAATTATATCAATGATTTGTTGTTTTCTTTCATAAATAATTAAATTGGGTGCATTTTTGCAAGATCAATCATAAATGATTATGGATGCACATTCAAAAAAACTAGTAATATTATCGAGATGAAATATTCTAATTCTGTCAGAGATGTTATAAAGACGAGGCACAGAAAAGCAAGCAGCATTAAAGCTATTAATTAATGTTAACCTTGTGCTCTGATAAGTTATCCTAACACAAGATGGATAATGTCCACAGCAGTCCAGTGACTGCCAGCACCCTATATACAGGAGAAAGGTTTGTATTGACCAGCAATGACCAATTTTGGGAGTATTGATCAGACCAGTTTAACCGGTTACAATAACAGGTTAAAGTGTTGGTTATAACCAGGAATGGTTTTAACTGGCCGACCCCTTTGTGCTGTGATTGTGTCAGCTTCTCGACTGTTATCTTGACTGTAGGTGTACAAGTGGGGCTAATTTACTCTGTCAATATATAAGGTATAATTCTATACATCAGATTACACTTTTATATAGAAAGTACATCAAACAATTGATCTGTTAATCAAAGATCATTCATGTTTTTTCTTCTCTCAGTCTTCGAACGTGAGTTGACAACCTATTCCTACCACAGCAACATACATATATCATGAGCATGGCTAGGGAAACTGATTGACCTAAATGTTAAAGAAATGTGGTCATTTTTTATGCATCAATCTGATCAGGTGTGTGTACAAGGGACAAAGTGTTCCTTGGCATAAGCCTGGGGGGTTTCAACAGAGTGCCAGCATGTTGTTTACTTTAACTTAAACTTAAAACAGGGATGCTTGTATTCTGTCATTGATCTGAAAGGTGGGGTTATTATGCATTGATCAGTCATATTTACACAAGACCTTACCTCAACACAGGTATGCTTGTTCAAACTAACCTTGCCAGGGTATAAAACCATGGATACAAGCAGCAATTTCTATATGCACTGTTGTCACAAGCAGGATGTTCAAGACCTTCTCCTTGAAAACTGCTGCCTTTTGGCTCCTCTACTGTTCCCTTCTCAAACATTAAACCTGTGTTATTTACATGGATAATATACACAGTATTACACACATATATAGAGACTGCCCTGTGGGTATTATTGAAGGTCTTTGTGCATGGACCCATCAAATATATGCACCTGATACTTATTTTATTTGACTGACTTTTCTTATGTGACTTAAAAGGCTTAATTCCCTCAGGCTGAGGTTAATCAACTGATGCCCTCCACACCACTGTTTAGCCTTTAAAATTGTCTTACCTTGAAAGGAGCCCCAAGATTTATTAGACTTCCAGCCAGTTTTTAAGCATTTGAGAAGGAATATTATATAGATAATAAGGTTGTAATTTGTTATTGATGCCTTCATATTCTTGATTTGTAGATTCTTTGTTAGTAAAAACATTGCAAATGAACACTGAAAACAAGACATTCAACAAGCATTTCTTTATTTTTAATAGTTCTGATTCAGATGCCTTGAATAAGCTTTTACAGAAGCCTAAACTCTGAAATTTGATAACTGACTCATTTATGTTTATGTACACACCTAATGCATGTTCTTAGCTGGTTTATAACTGGTGAGAGTCTGAAAACTTTACACTTTTTTTCAAATTGCAAATTATTTAATATGCTTTATTTTGTCTGTTGTACCTGGGTAAATCTTTATCACATTTTATTTCAAATATATTGTGAATAATTATTTTCAAGAGAATTTACAATTTGCATTCATTTCTTTTGTAGCGCTACCTGTTCACAAACAGTATTGAAATCCTACCACCAGATGAGCTGTACAACATTAATTATGTCCACCCGTACACTAACTTTATGTCCAAGATCACCTGGCATTGGCTTAACCCATTCTTGGTGCAAGGATACAAGAACCCTCTACAGATGGAAGACCTTGGCAATATACCAGAGGTAACATAAAGACACATGCATGTTGTTAGTTTGTCACCCATCATACTTCAAAGACCCGCCCACAACATTTATTACTTAAATATAACATATTCCAAACACGTCATTCCAGTTGAAATATATATAGTTGTGTTTCCTTGGGTGCATTTATGTAAGTATGTGTGAAGTTTGCGTCATATCAGCCCTCTGACATCATACCCAGTTAACTGGCCTGCCAGAGTGCCTTTACATCTAGGTCTGAGGAACACAATATTTTCATCATTTCTGACGACGCCTTACGGCCTACAGATACACTGTCAATTTACATGAACCATACAAATTGTTTGCATTTTTAGTGTTATTTTCTAACAACACCAAACATGAGCGAGAAAAGTTCGGTTCTAACTCAGCATATTGGTGAATCCCTCTGCATGTTTGTTGAATTTCTGACTGCATGAATACAAGCATGATGCCACGGGTTACTGGGTGCCACAGACTTGTGCACAAAACAGGAAATGACTCGTTACCATAGAGACAGGGTTTCAGTTTCGGTTGAGTTCACATGTATTCTCTTGCATTAATGTATCATTTGTAGCATTACGTGCCCTGTTTACAACAATATAAATGCAACATGATGGAAAACCACTGCGAGGCGTTCCTGGATATTACTTGTATCAAGACTCAAATAGGCTTACCAGCCCAATTATCATTGCCTACTGAATTGGGGTGTAATGGCTAGTGTGAAGTATATGATGGTTCTGTGGATCAAGCAGGATTCTGGAGTGAATTGTTGTTTTTATTACGTAAACAAACTAAGAAATGACCTCATGGGGCAGATAGAGGACTTAGAAGGAGGGGGACAGCATGCACCATGGCCAAGGTGAACAAGTGTGCTGGAAATGCTGGTAGACCTTAAACATATCTATTCCTTGCAGTAGTAGGGATGAATATGTGCAAAACACCAATTTCTTTGTCACCTTTGGTATTAACCATGATCTTCTTGTATTTTCCATAGATTTAGATTGAAAAAAGTGGATCCCCCCTCCCCCCCCCCCCCAACTGTCCTACTGTCACCTATATTATAGATGTAATAATCATTGTTAGAAGATTGTTTTTCATACATTTGAGATCTTTCTCTTTGTTTTATCTTTCGCAGACAGAACACTGTGTTAAGAATGGAGAGAGACTTCAGAGAGTGTTTGACCAAGAAAGGGTTTGTAGTCTTGTTCATGTAATAATGGATTAGTGTCCATTGTCCATGACCATGATATTTTTTGTGGCCATACAATGGTAATTTTTGTGAAACTCAGGTCAGCAAAAAGGCAAAAACTGTAAGGTGCCAAATCACCAATAAATACAGGGTATGGATATATTAAAAACAGTTGTAAAAACAATGATAATTTCTTTAATCAGGAAAATTTTGTTCCAGAAACAGGATTGGAAAAGTGTAAAATTGAAAAGGAGAAAAAATCACAAAATGACAGCGTGTGAAGTAAATATTTATTAATGATTTTGCTTGTAATTAAAAAATTACATATGTATCTCTTGTTTATATCTGCTGATATTGGTAAATTGACATGAAGAAATAACATGAAAAAAGGTAGAGAGAAGATGTGGAATGTAGTATAATGATTTCTCTTTTTTCACTCTTTTACAGAGGAAGGCAGCAGCTAAAGGAAAAGAACCATCATTATGGAAGTGTTACTTCCTGGCGTTTTGGCCTATGATTTGCCTTGGTGGGTTATATAAACTAATTGCTGATCAACTTATGTTTATTGGACCATTCTGCCTCGATGGGATAGTATCATACGTCATCCAATATAAAGAGGAACAAAAGCTCAATGCTACACTTCCTGAGGTAATTGGCATTTGAAAGCTATTTGTTTTCTTGTTGGAGTTAACTTAAGAAGAACTGGATAACTGAAAACAAGAGTTTTAGGCCACACAAATAAATTGATTGTTTAGCAGATTTAACTCTGGAAATTTTTCTTTTGTACAGGTCTATGTTAATATTGCTTATATCAGCTAATGCCTTGATTCCTTAACAGAAATCTTTAATGTGTGGAATATGGACTCAATTTTCTATTGCTTATAAGCACTGTTTAAAGAATTGAAGAATTTTTTTTATTATTTTCCAGATGTCTGGTCGCACTATATTTTCTATTCAGAGAATCCCTAGAACAGTTAGTTCTTTATGTGGCCTTATAGAAAATTATTAATACACAAAGGCATTGTCCATTAATGTAAAATTATTTTAATAAGTGAAAAATTAAAATAGTTAATATTTTGACATCACTTTCCTGCCTTGTAATAATTATGCAGGTGTGTGCATCAAATTCTCCTGAAATATAAAAATTAAATCATTGTTGCTGAGGGTTTTGTAAAAGTGGATAATGTGTAAGATTTTACCCCGGATTCTTATGTAGTTATATAATGTTTTAGTAAATCAGCAGACTCTTTGCGATTGCTTTTTAGCTCAGCTGACTATAAGTCAACTGAGCTATAGCTGTAGTTGATTGTCTGTCGTCCGTCCGTCTGTCCGTCCGTTAGACTGGCACGTTTTGAAACTGTTAGACCTATAAATCCTAAATTCAGCATACTGTTAGATGTCCCCAAAATCTCCTACCATACCGAAAATTGGGTCAATATGACTTCATTCCTTCGAGATATTTACAAAAAACCTCAAATTTCAATTAAAAACCTATTATCACACTTCAGGACTGCCTAATATCAAAACCACTTTTCTGTTTTTCTTAATATTTACCAGAAGAAATCTCCATTAATATTTTCTATATACATGCCAGAAATTAAGTCCGTTAAGTATAATTTCTCTAAGTTATGGACCCAAACATTATGGACTTTGTAAAAAATCAGGAAAAATACTTACTAACTTAACATGAAAAATTTTGAAACTAGAGACTATTTTCCCAAGTATATAACTTTGTTTAATTAAGATTCAATTGTTTATCCAAAATTAGATCTGATTTTTGTAAATTTTTTAAGTTATTAGCATAAAAATAAAATCAGTACCTTAAATATTGCCACACTTTGACCATGGCACATTTTTAGCGAACCTATGAGCTTATGCGATGGCGCAGCGTCATCCATCAGCCGTCCGCTGTCCACCGTCCAGGGCTGGCTTTCCACCGTCCATGGCTGTAAGTCGGAAAATGTCAGAGCTTGCAGCTCCAAATTACATGTAAGAATTAGTCACATGTGAAACTTGGTGCCCTGGAGCTTTTTACTGGGTATCTGCATTATTTAAGATTTTATAGAGAAAAAGCTTAAAAACCTTTAAAAATCTTCTTCTCTGAAACTGTCCAGCCAAATTGTCCAATATTTCACAGAAATGATCCATGTTACAATCTCTCTCAAGTTTGTTCGAATGGTTCCAGTTTGGAGATTTTTGGCCAAGTTACGGGAGGTTGAACTTAGTCATCTGTCCAAAAAGCACACAAAAATTAAAATCTCAGAAAAGGCTAGAGCTATAATCACCAAATTTTATACCAATGTTTGTCACATATGTCATATCTGATTTTAAGGTATTGGTGGCGCCACCTACATTGATGTGTTTTTTACAAGTGAAAATGTAATTTTAAACTCTTCTTGCCTATACACTGATTTATGATGAAACTGTTAAGCTGATTGGTTTAAACTTTACAAGAATTATTCTATGGTAGGTTTCTACCAGTTTTATAAGAATAGATTGGGTAAATACAGTTTAAAAAAAACATTGTAGCCAGTTGAAAAAGGCTTTCTGTATTTGAAAACAGATTTGAGAACATGCTGAGTTTCAGCATCCAAGTCAAGAGGTCACTCAGTACAAACAGGTGGGGTCCAGACATCACAATGGCAACTGACCTGGCTGGGGGGGGGGGGTGTGTGTCTAGACACAGCGTCTAGACCTCTAGACACAATGTTTAGATGCAGAATTCCCAGATTATTGGAACTATAACTTTCAACTGTTTGAAAAAACTTGGTTTGCATTTAAAGCAAATCGGGTTTATCATCATGTCACATGTGAACTGCTGCACCCTCATTTTTGGTTGACCTCTGACCTTTCCTCGCTGCCCAGCGTCCATTTGTGCGTCTGTTTCCACACATTAACCCGCATATCTCGGGAACCGTTTGACTGATCAGGCTAAATATTTTGCACAAATGTAGCCCTTGGATAGCTTTATAACATACACTAAAAATGGTGGCGCCAACTGCAACCATTTTTGCACAGCGTCCATCTGTTCGTCTGCCTTGGGATAATATCTTTCATATCTCAGCAGATGTTTGACTTATCCACCTGAAATTTTGCAGGTTTATACATCCTGGACAATTTTCTCAATTTTATGACAGGTGGCGCCATCCACATTCACGTTTACTCTGCAGACATCCAAGCTCATATCTCGGGAACCGTTTGACCAATTGGGCCAAAATTTCGCATGTGTATAGATCTCACATAGCTCTTCATCATAGGCAAAACTGGTGGCGCCACCTGCAACCATTTATGCACAGCATCCATCTGTTCATCTGCCTTGGCATAAAATCACTCATATCTCAGCAGTGGTTTGACTTTTCCACCTGAAATTTTGCAGGTTTATACATCCTGGACATCTTTTTTGATTTTACGACAGGTGGTGCCACCTACATTCAGGTTTACTCTGCAGACATCCAAGCTAATATCTCGAGAACTGTTTGACCAATTTGGCCAAAATTTTGCATGTGTATAGATCTCACATAGCTCTTCATCATAGGCAAAACTGGTGGCGCCACCTGCAACCATTTATGCACAGCATCCATCTGTTCATCTGCCTTGGCATAAAATCACTCATATCTCAGCAGTGGTTTGACTTTTCCACCTGAAATTTTGCAGGTTTATACATCCTGGACATCTTTTTTGATTTTACGACAGGTGGTGCCACCTACATTCAGGTTTACTCTGCAGACATCCAAGCTAATATCTCGAGAACTGTTTGACCAATTTGGCCAAAATTTTGCATGTGTATAGATCTCACATAGCTCTTCATCATAGGCAAAACTGGTGGCGCCACCTGCAACCATTTATGCACAGCATCCATCTGTTCATCTGCCTTGGCATAAAATCACTCATATCTCAGTAGTGGTTTGACTTTTCCACCTGAAATTTTGCAGGTTTATACATCCTGGATAGCTTTCTTGATTTTACGACAGGTGGCGCCACTTACATTCAGGTTTACTCTGCAGACATCCAAGCTCATATCTCAGGAACTGTTTGACCGATTTGGCCAAAATTTTGCATGTGTATAGATCTCACATAGCTCTTCATCATAAGCAAAACTGGTGGCGCCACCTGCAACCACTTATGAACACTGTCCATCTGTTCATCTGCCTTTGGATAAAATCACTCATATCTCAGCAGTGGTTTGACTTATCCACCTGAAATTTTGCAGGTTTATACATATTGGACAGGTTTCTCGATTTTATGACAGGTGGCACCACCTACATTCACGTTTACGCTGCAGACATCCATGCTAATATGCAACACACTTCACTCTATTCCCCTTGCCACTTAATCCATGCCTCACTTCACTCGTCCCACTCTGATTTCTGGGGATACACATAGTCGCTTGTCGACTACCCATATTCTAGTTTTAAAATGTCCTAGTCTGAAACTTGCAGGTCCAAAATGTCCATTTTCCTGAAATCATAATGACTAAGGTAGATATGCAGGACTTAAAAGGATCAACATTAAATTTAAAAAATAAACCTCCATTCATACTCCAAAACTTTGTACAGGTTCGCATTAGGCCTGTAGGCCTTGTTTTTATATAAGTACTATTGATTTAATTTTTCCACATCATGTAAACATAAGTATTTTATTTTTTTAAGTCTGATATTTGAAAATAAAAGCTTGAAAATTTGGCAAGTTATTGATTTTTTTCTTGAGGCTCTATTGTAGTCAGTTGCTTTGTCCAGATGCAGGGTCCCACTCCAGGTCACTGGAAGTCAGCTTTGCAAGGGTTTCTGAATTGTTACAGTCACTGGGGGAGATCCCCTGCTGTGACAGGTGTACAGTTATTTTCATATCAACACCCCCCCCCCCCCCCCCCCCCCCCGCAAACCCAACCCACCAAGTGTTATGCAGTAATTGTTACTGTTTCCACTCCAATATACAAAAACTGCTTGAAAAAGTAATTTGAGGAATAATCTAGAAGATGTCATGTTGTGTTAATGTAGCATTTTTAAAGAAATCAATTTTCTTTTAAATGATTTCAACAAATATAATTAAACCCATCAGTATGCTTAAGTTTATAAAATATGAAGCAAATTATGGATAAATAAAGGCCCAATTTAAAATTGTGAAATCTGAATCAAGAATTATATTTAGATATTTATTGTTTTGCAAATTTATTTTTGTGGTAAAAAATAATTAAACATTTGTATGCATGATGTAGTGTTGTCTGACAAGATTGAGACTTATGATGATGCAATTTAGAATTATGAATCAACTTTTATATTCAGATATATATGTCATAATGGAAATGTATAGAAATATAAACTTATAATAGAAAAATTGATGTGATAAAAAAATGAGGATCTAATACAAACATTTGTTAATTATTTTCCTGCCTCAGTAGAACTGGAGATCAGGCTTTTTTTGCCCTATATGTGTATGCAGAAGTGTAGTTAATCCAACCATCTCTCTCCCCCCCCGCTGCCATTGATTCCTGTGCACTGACACATTAGTTTTTATTGCAAATGTGTAAAATTTATATAATTAAAAAATAATAGGATTAGAAAAAATTATAATCTTATTGAAACAAATTTTTGCCTTAGGAGAATGGAACATAAAGTGATCAGCTCTGTCCATCGTCTCTCCGTTATCATTAAATACATATTAATTGTATCTTCAGACAAAGTCAGGGGATACTATGTTTTCATACCGGTCCTGCCGCGGCCGCCGCATATAAATCTTGTTGGCGCGATAACTCAAAAAATATTTCACGGATCTTTACCAAACTTGGTATATGTATAGATATGGGTGAGGGGACAATGCCTATGTAAAATGAGGTTATAACCTTCACTAGGAGAGTGTCCTTGACCTTGAATAGATCCAAATTTGGGGAAAATCACACAATTTCTTAAATATCTCAAGAAATCTTGCATGGATTGATCCCAAAATCAAGTTGCTTGAAGATCATGGATAGGGTTGTCATGTTCCAGAAACTGGTGGCGCCACCTATGATTCTTTACTTGTTTTCGTGCCTTTTAATACCCCCAAAATTGCCACTTGACAGTACTGTGAGCATTATAAGTCAAAACCTAATGGACAGATTTCTTTTATATTATGCATATACATAGATATGGGATGATGTTTATTAAAATGGGGGTCATGACCTTTCCTATGAGAGTGGCCTACACCTTGAATATTCCAATATTTGGTGAAATTTACACAAAATCTTTAATATCTCAGTAAGGGATACATGGAATGATCTAAAAATCAAATTGACAGAAGATCTTGGATTGCTTTGTCTTTTGCAGAAGACAGGTGGCGCCACCTTGTGTTGTTTTCTCGTTAAAATGATGTTAACGCAATAACTTTGTAAGAATTTGAGGTACAGTCAAGGTCAAGGTCAAGTTCGAACATGGATGACATTGATGCATTTTTTTCGAAGGTCACAGCAGCGATTATGCAAATACAGGTGGCGCCACCTTGTGTCATTTTCTTGCTTTTGCACCGGTTAATACCCCACCATTGCCACTTCACAGCACTGTGAGCATGATAAGTTGAAAACTAATGGACAGATTTCCTTCATATCATGTATATAAATTGGCCACTTTTGGCCAGTCCCGTGGATGGTCATATTACAAAGGTTTCATTGTATGTCAATATAACTTGTTATTACTGAGACCAATGTTTCACTGTATATAAATATAACTTGCCTTCACTAATGCTGGGTATGACCAATGTGTTCTCGTTTCAGGAGCCTCAGTATGTATCCCCGTATGACTTCTTCAGGAACGGCTTCGTGCTGGCGTTTATCGCGTTCATTTCCTACATCTTACATTCCACTCTGATGCAGTATCACTTCTTCGTGTCAGTGCGACAAGGAATCAGGATCAAAGGAGCCATCCAGGTAAGATAGGTGGTTCAGGTGAGTAACCAAGGTAAAGAATAAGGAGTATACCTGATGGGAAGACACAGGGTAATCATATGTTATTGACATATTCATACATTACAAGAACTTGCAATATTCATTGGCTTGTACTGATAGGGGATAAAGTAATTCTGTGTCCTTCACTCTGGTCTTAAATCAAACTTCCAGATCTTAATAAGGACTACATACTTAAGTCTGTTTCATATGTAGGCATTTACTTATACATCATTTAAATAAGCCAATAATTATGATTCCATCCAAAGAGGTGTGATTACATATCTCTCACCACCACATGCATTATTGTCACCTACCTAGACCTAAATATAGGTTAAATACTTTCACTTACATGCCAAGAACAAGATTTAAAGCATGGTTAAAAAAATGTTTAATTCATGTATATTTTTCTGTGGCAGCATTGCTTTACACTGTTTGTGTTACTAATGAGCACTGAAGTCTATTCAGGTTATACCGATCAATTATAAGTCTTAAATTTGGCATCCTTATCAACTCAGCTTTCTGATTAATCCAAGTCTAGTATTAAAATTTGAATGATCCATAAATTATGTAGACAAATTTTAATTGCAATGATAGATTTGATTCTTCTTTTAAATATAAACTGATTTTCAAAGCAGCATTCAATTACCCCATATTGTTTCTGTCGTCTCATAGGTTAATACATGATATATTAAAGGTTATGTCCCTGCAATATTATTACAGACAATGGTGTATTCCAAGTCACTACGATTGTCTTCATACACGATGACCCAGGGGATTATGAGCGCGGGAACCATCATGAACCACATGGCTGTAGATCCTATCCATTTACTCATGTTGTTTTACCTTGGACACTTGGCCTGGACCCTGCCAATACAGGTAACTATTTTTTCAAAACTCCATTATTAAAAACATTATTAAGACCACACTAAAGAAATTGATTATTCTACAAACTCTGCTAACAAAAATATGGTGTGAGCAGGCAAATAGTATCAGATAATTGTTTTAGAGAATTTGTGTCATAGACAAATTCGCGATCTTACCAAGGATCTGTTCTTCATTCGCAAAAAAATATTTGATCCACGAAAAATTGGAGTGTCAAATTTGTAGAACAATTAATTTTTAGCTCAGCTGACTATAAGTCATCTGAGCTATAGTCGTGGTCCATTGTCTGTCGTCTGTCCATCCGTCCGTAGATGTGGCACGTTTTGAAACCGTAAGACCTAGGAATTCAAAATTTGGCATAATGTTAGATGTCCCCAAGATCTCCTACTAAGCCGAAAACTGGGTCAACTTCGTTCCTTTGAGAAATTAAGGTAAAACCTCAATTTTTTATTAAAAACCTATTTTCACACTTCAGGACTGCCTAATAACAAAACCACTCATCTGGTTTTCCTCATATTTACCATAAATAATCCTCTATATAGTTCCTATGTACATGCCAGAAATTAGGTCTGTATTATAAAATTTAAAAAAGTTATGGGCCCAAACATAATGCATTTTGTAAATAATCAGGAAAGAAATTTGATCACTTAACACAAGCTTTGATCACTTAAAGCTAAGCACTTTTTTCCAGTAATATTACTTTGATTAATCAAAATTAAATTGTATACCCAGAATTAGATCAAAATCTTTTAAATTTTTTAAAATATTAGCAAAAATAAAAAATTGTCACCTTAAATTTTGCCCAATTTTGACCATGGCACGTTTTTTTTCCTGTAACTGCTGTGGATTTAATTTTCAAAGCATGTTTTTGTTAGCATTTAAACTGTTAACACCAAAAATTTGAAACCATTTGATCAAAAACTGTAGATTTTATTCAAGTTTTCAAGCACCATGTCACATATTGTTTACATCAAGCTAGTGTTATGCAGTTTGCTAGAGCTCAGCTCCCAAGCTTCAGATCTAAGTTCCTTATTTTTTGCATACAGTTAGATGTCTCCAAAATCCCCTATCATGCCAAGAATTTGGTCACTAGTCCTTGATTCCTTCGAGATATTAATGAAAAACTTTTTTCATTAAAAGCCCATTGTTACACTTTAAGACTGCCTAATACCAAAACCACTGATCTGACTTTGATCATATATAATATACATATTTTTCTATACATTCGCTATGCACCTGCCAGAAATGATGTCAGTATTGCGTAATTAGCTTTAAGTTATGGGCCCAAACATAATGCACTTTTTAAAAAATTAAGAAATATATTTACTCACCTAAGATGTGAATTGCAGAAGCTGGAGACTTTTTTTCCAGGAATATAACTTTATTTAATCAAGATTCCATTGTTTACCCAAAATTAGATCTGAATTTTGCAAATTTTTCAAGTTATTAGCATATATAAAAAATCAATACCTTAAATTTTGTCCAACTTTGGCAATGGCACATTTTTATCCCTTAAGCAGTGTTGATTTAATTTTCACAGTATATATACATAAGTATTTAATCTTTTAAAATCTGAAATTTCAAAGGAATTGATTGAAAAGAGTAGCTTTTATTCAAGTTTTCATACACTGTGTCAAGTGCTGTTTACATCTAGCCCACCTTTTAGTACAGCCTTGTATTTGCATTATGTAACCCACCCCAGGCAGCTTGCCTTGGCTCAGCTTGGCCACTACCAGCAGGCTTCCCCTCTGCCCTGCACCCCCCCCCCCCCCGATGGTGCATTAACTAGATGAATGTTATAATTTTCTGTATTTCATTTTATTCTTGGCTATGCAATGCTACATTTTAGATTTTGTATTTACCACCAGGGTTACAATGATTAAAGTGCACATTTAATTGTATCCACAAAGTGGTGTATTGCTATGAAAGTGTGGATGTTCATCAGATAAGTAATTTCTTACCTGAGAAGAGTAAAAACTTCACCAAGTGTGAAATTGACTTTTAATTCCAGCAATAAATTATAGCTTAGATTGTAATAAGCATAATGATATTGTTTGTTCCTCATTCAACCAACAGTGTGTATACTTTATTTGAAAAGATGTTTTTATTTTACCAAATTTACTGAATCTTTTATTTTATTTTGGTGAATAAGATTAAGCATGTACTGAAAACTCCAATGTGCAAAACTTTTTAATAGTGTTTCAAGGAATAATCTTGTAGATGCCATGTTGTGGCATTATTTTTTTAAATTCAGTTTAAACATTTGTGATTTTAAAAATAATAAAAATATCTGTGTATGCATAATATCTGGATATATAAGGTAAACATGGTCATAAGCACAATTACCTGAGATAACAAAACCTTACAGCTCCAGTATTGAAAAAAAAAATCTCAATAGCTGCAAATCCTTTTGAGCTTTGACATTTTGACATGACTGGTCTTTTTCTTTCCTTATGATCTACCAATTTTTACATTTTCCCCACAAAGGCTTTAGTTACAGGCATCAGTATTTTGTAACGTCTTATCTGATGTTGGAACTATTTCCGACATGGTTAGCATTGCCTTCAAGTTTGAATGTGAATGTTTTAGACATCCACGTGTTGAATTTCATATAACAAAAAAATTCCGTTTTCAAATTCTATAGAAATGTATATCATGTTGAGTATCATTTACAATACACTGCAAAGCTTGGAAGCAGGAAGCAGTTTTAATTTTAGTAAAATTTTCTCTTAACCTTCTGATGTTGACTAGAAAGGTCAAAACAGAAGAATAATGAGATTTCACCTAACTTTTCCACAATTATCATTAAACATGTTAAATGTTAATACTTTTAATAAGGTTTTTAAAGGTGAGTTTTTAAGAACAATTTTAACAATTTATAATCCAGTATATCATAATGTTATGATAAACTACACTGCATTATACAGATGATCTGGGAGCTGCATTAAAGACTGGATTTCTACATTTGTATTACAGTTAGTTACGACCTTTGCCATGCTGTACATACAGCTGGGTTATGCTGCCCTTATCAGTAGTATCGTGGTACTGCTGCTTGTACCACTCCAGTACTATATTGGCTCCAAGATTGCCAGTCTACAGAAAGATGTCATGGTAAGTTGTGGTGGAGAATCTGGGGTCAGGGTGTCATTCATTTTTTTATTCCTTTAATATTGCAATGGAAGTGAGTTCCTTATTTATGAGAATATTTTTGACATCATTTCCCTTTTGCTTTGGATTATCAGCTAAACCAGATTTATATATTATTTTCTAGTCTCTTTCATTAAATCTGAAGAAATATCCCTAGTAATTTGTATATTTTCAGTGAACTTTTAATTGTAAGGTAAATTTAATGTTGTGACATGTAAGTAAATGTGGACCCATCTCTGTAGTCTCTGAATAATAAGGATTCTAATTTTATACCAGTCTTGTATATTACAGTAAAGAAAAGAGCATGATTTTCCTGGTAAACAGTAACCTGTATCTATTTGACCTGCTTTTAGAAACATGCAGACATCAGACTGAAAAAGTCTAATGAGATCCTTGAGAGCATCAAGTTACTCAAGTTGTACGGGTGGGAGACAATATTCAAGGATTCAGCAAAACAAACACGGAAGGTCGAAATGAGCTATTTACTGAGAATAGCTGTGGTCCGTCTTGTCTCATGTAAGTATCAGTTATGCTTTTTTTCAAAATTGGCTTTCAGTTAAAATATACTTAGATATTTTCTGTTCAGTATCAGTGGTAAATGATAGCTTTAATTTAACATGTTGTCATTCGAGCAGTGTCTGTTTACCTTATATTTATATGCCTGTACATCATTTGTGATTAAAGTCAATTATATAAATTATTGAAGAGCAGAACCTTTAAAAAAAAATCCACAGATTTTTTGTTAAAAAAAACATGAACAGGTGTTACCCATGACTATCATTGTTGTATCTGGCATGTCATGTAAACCATTGTAGGCTAGTGTTTTATTGTTGTCCCCTGCTTCCTCGGAACTGGGGACATTGATTTGGGTTTGTCTGTCTGTCAGATTTTTGTTTCCATGCGATTACTTTCCTAAATGTTATCCAATTTTCATTTTGGTCAGTGATTGCTGTCATGCATTCCTTGGTTGGGATTGGTTTTGAAGTGTCTGTCTGAAAATTTATTCTCACCAGCTAACAAACAAAAATAATATGTTGTTCCAAATTGACAACCAAAAATTATGACATGTGGAGACATCTTTAGGGGCAATGAAAATTAAAACACAACCACTATGACATTTGGAGACATCTTCAGGCAAAAATAAAAACTAAAACATATTGATTGGGCATGCCTGAAGGACAACAAGAGGCCAAACTGTCTGTGTATATAATTGTTATCTGTACGTTCTTTTTCTCTTTCAGTTCTTTCCACTGATAGTTCTCCAATGGCAGTGGCACTTGTTGTAAGTAAGATTGATACTCTCTTTTATAGTAACTTGGGAACACAAAAGTCACCATGACAAATGCTTTTGCATCTTGTTTGTATAAAAAAAATATTGAGTTAATGAAAAATGAGCACTTAAATCATGAATTGTTTTTGTGATTGATTTGTGATACACTCTTTACACAGCTCTTTAACTAAAGGCCTACTCCCTATATCGTAAGCGCTGTTTGTTATGACCTCGTATCCTGAATTGCTACACCAGAGGGGAGCACTGTATTTTTGTCCAATCAGATGAGACCTTGTGCTGGAAGACACGGCCAAGCAAGGA
This sequence comes from Sipunculus nudus, assembly GCA_026874595.1. Lineage (NCBI taxonomy): Eukaryota > Metazoa > Annelida > Sipuncula > Golfingiida > Sipunculidae > Sipunculus > Sipunculus nudus. Next base: position 55,883,719 of record CM049312.1, read on the forward strand.
ATACACGGAGCCAATCATGTTCATTTCGTTTTGAGTGACAGGTAACCGTCTGAACAGGCCACAGGCTCAAAGAGAATTGCCCCAGACGTGGTTTGCTTAGGGCCTTGGGCAAATAGGATGCCCGGCCGGCGAGTTGTAATTCAAAGGAACCGTAACAACAAAGGCTGCGTGCACACCTCGTTGGCTGGTTTCAGTTCTGCGGACAACAGATACATGGCTACGCTAACACAGTCATAATGTCATAATCGAAGCGGTCTATGATGTGAGAATACAGAGGGAGCAATTAAAATTCGACCGTTAACTCTCATCAAGCGGCGCTTGAAGCGCAGCTTTGGGCGGAGCCAGGATGCCTGTCGAGTGTTTGTTTATTGGCATCTGGTTGACTGCTTGTCACATCATAAGCACGTTTCAGCAGACAACAGACCGCCATCTGGTGTCTAAATATATCATAAACGGTCAAAGCTGGCAGCTTGAAAATCAGTAGCTTCTTTAGAAGTGCAAGATTTCTGCTGCCTCGGGAGCGTAATTTGTGATTGATTATGCAAAAGTGCAATTGATATAATTAATTTCGAGAGAAAATGACGACTCCTTTATAAAATCAATTAATGTGTCTGGTTTCTTTATGTCAGTGCTTTGTTTCATTCACACAGTTACTCTGGTAGAGCTCTTTTACAGGTTTTCAGGGGTTTGCTTGATCTATCCATGAATAATATATCCATTGTAAACTGATCAAAGTATTTCATATTTTCAGACCTTCACCATCTATCCATTCATACAAGACCAGCCACTGACCCCAGGGAAGGTGTTCTCAGGGATTTCTCTCTTTATGATTCTGACGCTGCCTCTATTACTTATCACAATGGTGGTGAACATCATTGCTCATGCTCGCGTCAGCACTGATCGTCTCCTCAAGTTCTTCCTCGCTCCTGAAATTGTCCGGCCAGGAGATCTTGATAATGGAAATACTGAGGTAACAGTGTTGTTGTAAATACAGTAAAACCTGTGTTATAAGACCATTTCTGTGACTGGCCAAAAGTGGTCTTAATTCAAAGGTAGTTTTATCATACAGGTCAGTTATAACCAATGTGAAAGCTTTCGGTTCAATCACGGGTGGCCTTGTTAGAGAAGTAGTCTTTAAACAGGTTCCACTATAGCTTTATCACTTACAATATGGATATTGTCATAATTAGTTAAAACTGTGTAGAGAATTATGTTAATGATCAACTGCTCAGATTACCTAATTTATTGTCAATAACATCCAGTAATAAGACTGGCCTAGGTTCATTGATTAAATAATTCAAAATATTCATGTTTTCATGTCAAGAATCTGTGGGTGCTGGGGAATCATCTTGAGAATATGAGGATAAGTAAATCTTGTAAAATGCAAGGAACATGTAATGCAGAATAATCATATCTTTTCAAAGGCCAATTAACCAGTGTTTAGTTTTACATCAGTGTTACTATGGTTACCTTATTGTTCAAAATGGTTTCAAATTCCAGATATTTGCAAAATGAGTATTGTCATGAAAATAAACCTTTATGAATAAAGGGTCCCATCAATGAAGGCAAAGTTGTAAAGTAAACGGCTGACATGAATAATAATAGATTATAATTGTTCAAAAATCTATTTGTTAAATAAATTAGATATTTTCAGTTGTTTGTCATTAACAAACAACAGTTTTGTTAATAAGATTTTAAGCACAGTATATTGATATAATTAATTCATATAATAATGGTTATACTTTGTGCATAGGTCTTTTGTATTGTGAGATCGAGAAAATGGAACCCTCACAAAATGCTGAAAGGTGAAAATTGTGAAATTTCATTTCCGCAAATATGAAGCCACCAGTTTCACTTTAAAAGAGAATTTGTGAAGACAGATATCTGCCTTATGTAAATTCTTTTATACCTTTCTAATTCAGGAGAAAAGATGACCTTTATCACATGTAGAGTCTCATCTGCTTATTAATAAAGACTAAAATGTACAGAGATGTTACTTTGTTTCCAGATACCAAAAGTGATGTCTAAGAGTATGATTTCTGAGCCCATTGAAATGATAGAACACAAGACAACCAATGGTCCAATTTATGAGGAAGTCCCAACACCAGAGCAAGAAAGATCTCAGCTCCTACCAGGATCTCAAGATGGAGTTGGGAACAGCACAGATAAAGAGGAAACCGCATACCAGACAGCCATGGAGAACCAGAAAGAGGCTGACAACAGTTCGAATAAAGATGACGTCAGCTCACGTCTGATGGCTAATGGCAGTCTGGATAAAAAGGATGACAGGTCGAGTCTGATGGAAGATGGCAGTCTAGATAAAAAGGATGACAGTTCAAGTTCCTCTTCAAGTTCCAGCGACGATGAAGAACCATCTCCGGTAGAGGAAGAAGCATCTCCTGTGGTGGAGGAAGTAAAAACTGCTGTTGAAATCAGGAACGGAAACTTCTCGTGGGATTTGGAAGGACAGGATGTGACACTGTCTGATGTCAATATCAAGATACCTCAAGGTAGAATATCAGATTTTAAGATTTTTAAGTAAAGATAATTTAAAATGTGTTGCAAATGTGAAATTCAAAGAAATTGCTGTGCAAGATTTATATTTATTTATGTTAATATTGATATATAATCTTCAGTTTTCATGTGAAGCAAAAAAATTTATAAAGGCTTCAGATGTTTTGTGCCTTAGGGTAAAAATATTTAAGTTTTTTTTCCAACCGTGAGTATTCTTTTGTTTGAAAATATTTTAAAAAAATATTTCCAGGGAAGCTGACGATTGTGGTTGGTCATGTAGGGAGTGGTAAGTCCTCACTTCTGGCAGCGCTGTTAAACGAGATGACCACCATCAGTGGAGAAGTTGTCTGGGACAGGCAAGTCTATAGATTATAGTTACTTCTGGTTGATAGTATATTTTATTTTTGAATACCATCAGCTTTTTAAGGACAGGAAGTGTTAAATAAAAAGATATTCATGCGAGATTTTACAGCCTGGAGGTTAAGGGTATTACTTCAGTCTAATGCAAAATGGTAAATATCTCAAAGAACTGAACCATAATTCAGCACTGACTATCTTTCACAAATTTACCAGAAGATTAAATATATGCTTTGTGGATAAATTAATTGCATTGTTTTTTCATGTTCACATTTGACAGGTTAACTTTGACAAAAGAGGCTTCTTTTGATACACACTTTAAAAGTATATGACCAGAGAAAAACGTCATTTAACCACTGAAGAACCACAAATATGAGATGGAGAATAATATTCTGTGTCATATTTTATATCTGCAGTTCCTCAACAGTTGCATATGGAGCCCAGAAGGCTTGGTTGATGAATGCTACTCTTAAAGACAACATCCTGTTCTCTGACCACGTGGATGATGAGAGGTAAGTATCATAATTGACCTAACCTAATTATTACAATGAGCCCCCAAAACCCTCCTACGCAGAAGGTCTTCCATTCCCATGGTAGGGAGAGCTGCTTATAATATAATAATGACGTCACAAAGGTCGATGTCGCATGACGTCATATTGACTGAAATCATCAACTGGTATCGCTGTCCTCATATCGCAGTCATTATGAACTGTTTTGCAATATTTTGGACTATTTGTCTCATACGAATTACATGCCAGGTAATACATTATTATTTACTCAGTAGTCAAGAGGAATGGCTCCTGCATCCTATAGCCTAGAATTTTTTATACTGTTTCCTTTGTATAAAAAAATATCCCGGAAAACATGCCGACCTTGATACTGCCTGCTGGTTCAGACTACACGTGTTCTGTTTGACAGAGCTCTGTCAAATTATGCAAAATTTTGTTTTTGTCAGATGATTGACGCTTTCCAATGTTTAAGGCCATCTGATTGGTTGCTCGTTCGTCCAATGCTGATGATAATTCATTGAATGAATATGCGATTAAGGTCACTTAGAGTTCATGGATAGGTCAATTCTTCTACAGTTGTCAGTATAGTGTATTGTCTGGTCTTTTTGACTTAATTTGTTTAGTATTCCAGGGGTTATCTCATCACAGCGGGTGTGAAACTGTAAGCTATTTTAGTGCCCTTTTTAATCTGTTATAAGTTGTTTATCATTTCATGCATTAAAGCATCATACTTCTGTACATTTCATGTATTCCTTTATTTCTATTAAAACGCTATATCTTTTTGTCTTTACTAAATATTTTGATTTATTTAAGATCACAAATATTAGTATTTCCTTTAAAAAAAACCCAAATACATCTGTTCTAGATTTTGGTCATAATTTAAAGATTATCTGTTGGGATCTGTGACCCATGATGGTATTGTACAGTACTAATGTTGACCTTGACAGGTATGACACTGTCCTTGAAGCCAGTGCGCTGAAACCTGACCTTGAAATCTTGCCAGCAGGAGACAAGACGGAGATTGGAGAAAAGGTATAAAATATGGAAAGAATATCGTAAATAGAAATATGCATTCTTTCACCATGGTGGTGGTCCTTAATTTAGAGTATCCTGCAGCCTGTGTTCTAATTCACTTACTGGCCTAGGTTCAGTCGTGCATAAGTTTCCCCAGACTAGAGATGCATCACTTATTCAGCCCATAGTCCCATGTTCAATTGTGTATTGATCATGGAGTGTTTCATCAGTTTCTGCAGCCTGGTGGCACCACATGTATTTGTTTGGGCTTTTTTTTCGAATTTTTATCTCTATTTTTTAGACCTTTAAAGATATGAACATCTGTTAACAGGGCACAAATCATAACAATTGCAATAGAGCTTTGTTGAATTCATAAGATTTTCCACTATAGTCTCAGTTGTGACTGAATATTATGTTCTATTATTGGTTCTGCCAAAAGGGTATACATTTATTCCCATTTGTGTGTGCATGTTTGTGTGTGTTTGTTCATATAATAACTCAGGCAATTATGAATCAAATCCCATGAAATTTTCACTGGCAGGGCACCAAGCTCAGAAATGGGCCAATTATGAATTGATAAGATTTTGGTGTGGTTTCAACTCATGATCCAGATCCAGGAAGGGCTTCCAGGTATATTCCTAGATGTGTAGTCATATGTACAACAATCTCTTTAACCACTTTTAAATGCTGCACAAAAGTGAGGTCTGATGTTTTGAGGTCTCCCTTCCCAATTAATATAAATGAAAATTGATTAACTAAAATTATTCCACCAGAGACTCTACCCCTTTGAAGACTTCACCCCTGGAGATTTAAAAAAAGTCATCAATTCCTTATTTATTTCTAGTCATGAATTATGAATGTAACCCCCCCCCCCCCCCAAAAAAAAATGGTTTGGTTCTCAGGCACTTTTTTTCAGAAATCACTGTGGGTGGGCGATTTTTTTAGTTTACCTTTTTAGCTCAGCTGACTGTAAGTCATCTGAGCTATAGCGATCACTCTTTGTCCGTCGTCCGTCCGGCCATCCGGTCGTCTGGCCGTTAACAAAGCACAAATTGTAACCGCTGGACCTGGAATCTTCTTACTTTACATCCAGAGAGGTCTATGAAAAATCTCCTTGGAAACCAGAAATTAGGTCTCTGTTACCCATATCCTTTGAGCTATGGGGCCCCAAAGTACCCCCCTGAATAGTGAAAAATTTCATACAAAAACTTCAATATCTCATTAACTACATCACTGATGGTCATGATTTTTGGCATACATATTGATCATGAGATGTTCCATCAGTTCCTGCAGACTGGTGGGGCCACTTGTATTTTTCGATTTTTTATGATTTTTTTTTCTCTATTTTTGAGACCTTTTAAAATGTGGACATCTGTTAACAGGGCACAAATCGTAAAGACTGGACCTAGAATCTTCATTCTTGACATTCTGAGATACCTATGAAAAGTCTTCTTGGAAACCAGAAATAAGGTCTCTGTTACCCATATCCTTTAAGCTATGGGGCCCCAAAGTACCCCCCAGAATAGTGAAAAATTTCATACAAAAACTTCAATATCTCATAAACTACTTCACTGATGGTCATGATTTTTGGCATACATATTGATCATGAGATGTTTCATCAGTTTCTGCAGACTGGTGGCGCCACCTGTATTTTTCGATTTTTTACGAACTGTTTTCTCTATTTTTGAGACCTTTAAAAATGTGAACATCTGTTAACAGGGCACAAATCGTAAAGACTGGACCTAGAATCTTCATTCTTGACATTCTGAGAGACCTATGAAAAGTTTCCATGGAAACCAGAAGTTAGGTCTCTGTAACGCATATCCTTTGAGCTATGGCATTCCAAAGTACAGCTCAGAATTTGATACAAAAGCTGAAGTATCTGAACAACTAATGCAGAGATCACCATAATTGTTTGTATGGATATTGATCATGGAGTGTTTCATCAGTTTCTGCAGCCTGGTGGCACCACATGTATTTGTTTGGGCTTTTTCTCGAATTTTTATCTCTACTTTTGAGACCTTTAAAGATATGAACATCTGTTAACAGGGCACAAATCATAACAACTTGACCTAGAATCTTCATTCTTTACACACAGGGAGACCCATGAAAAATCTCCATGGGAACCTGAAATTAGGTCTCTGTTACCCATATCCATTAAGCTGTATGGCTCCAAAATACCCCCCAGAATAATGAAAAATTTGATACAAAAACTCCAGTATCTCAATAACTACAACACTGATGCTAATGATTTTTGGCATACATATTGATCATGACGTGTTCCATCAGTTTCAGCAGACTCGGTGCGCCACCTCTATTTTTTCCAATTTTTACAAATTATTTTCTCTATTTTTGAGACCTTTAAAGATGTGGTTATCTATCAACAAGGTACAAATTGTTACAACTGGACCTAGAATCTTCATTTTTGGCATGCAAGGAGGCCCATAAAAGGTGTCTGTGGAAACCTGAAATTAGGTCTCTGTTACCCATATCCTTCAAGTTTTAGGACTTCAAAGTATCCCTCAGAATAATGGAAAATTTGATACAAAAACTGAAGTATCTGTACAACTAATCCAGAGACCACCATGCTTCTTTGTATGGATATTGACCATTAAGTGTTTTTATTAGTTTCTGCAGACTGGTGGAGCCACCTGTATTTTTTTAAAGTTTCAGCATTTTTTCTCAATTTTTGAGATATATTAATACAGACACAATCTCATCCTGTTGGTTAATCTGTTTGATGCTTCAGTTGAATGGTTATATACTACCATTCAGATGATAAAATTTCCTTTTGCAAATCTCTTCCCAGTCAGCTGAGTGTCATGACCCATGGGTCACTTGTTTTTGTATGTGTCGAATAAAAATTTCATATGATCAGGGAAAAGCATGGTAATAACAAATTCATTTTCTAAGCAGGTAAAAGCACTAGATAACAAAGGAAATCTTATCAAAATTGTATTATTTTATCTTCTTGAAAGAAATGTTCCAGCAACTGGAGCTCATATTGGTAAGTTTCTATTGAAAATAAAAATAAAAATTTTTGATGCGGGGGATTAAAATTGACGTGGGCACTGCCTGAGAACCATACCTTTTATTTTTTTTTGGCCCAATCTGGTTTGCTGAGAGCATCTTCCTGTGCTGATATTGTAGGGCATCAACCTGAGCGGTGGACAGAAGCAGAGGATCAGCATCGCCAGGACCCTCTACTCCACCGCCAATGTGGTTATCCTGGTAAGTAAGGTTTTCTTTAACATTAATTGATACAGAGTAAGAGTTATGCCATATCACGTATAACAGTTGGAGTATCACAGTCGTTCATCCCATGCGTTGTTAACGTCCATCATAGATGATAAACCCACAGTCCATCTGTCAACTTTTAGTATCGCCATGATAATGCTGCATTCGTTACCTCTGGAATATATGGTACATATGAGATTCCCAGTTGGAAATCCTGTTGGACAAGTGGAACGACCCACTGGGAAACTGCAATTTGGCGGAGCAAGTCGATCTGTTCAACTTAGCGACCTTCACCTTTATTCACGGCTTTTCAAGATGCAGGGAGCAAATAAAGACACCAATAATGGCAATATTTGACTGGTTTACAAAAAAGTTTTAAATGACACATAAAGTTGAACAAATGTAACATGAAACAATTTATTAATCATTTTCTTTTTGGTTAATATCACAACCTAGGCATCCGGTCAGTGGGTCTTTTGTTGGGTACCGAACATTTGCAAGTTGTATGAACGAGCTGCCATCTGGTACACACCATCAGTATGAGCGGTAACGAATGCAGCATAACTTAGCGGGGCTTTAAAGGATTTTCACAAAACTCACCATAACTACTTAACAGCAGATTATCTTGCCTGAGTTCAGTTATAGGCAAAAGCCACCCATATTTAATGAGGTCAGAGGTCACAACACATACAACAGGTGTATAATGCATCCTGCAGTGCTCTTGTTATCTATATTGTGTTTGACTTTCAGGATGACCCCCTGTCAGCAGTAGATGTTCATGTCGGAGGTCACATCTTTAACAAGGCCATCAGTAAGTTCCTACTGAGGTCAGGACGGACCGTCATCCTTGTCACCCATCAGCTTCAGTACTTGCCGTGGGCTCATCAGGTTGGTACAGGAACTAATAATGAAAAGGATTTTAGTACCATTAATTGTGGAATAATTTTAAACAAAATAATGGATAAAAACAGTTATAAGTCAGTTTAAAAAATTTTACATATAGTCAGTTTACAATAAATACAGTTTGTTCATTGAAATGTAAAGTGTCTCTCTAAATTATAACTTAAATTTGATTCTTCATTGCACAAACTCTGCTATGTTTCCATGGTTACAGATTAAAGGAACAGATGACAGACAATACCGTATTTATTCCAATTTGGCGATCCCTCTTATTTCTCGACCCCAAAAAATATTTTGAAAGCATATTTCTAAAATTATGCTAATTTCACGAATGCCGACGATGTTTTTTCTGTCAACAATGTTTGGGTGAAATGCCTCTGTCTCTTGCGGGCACCGCAGTTTGTATCTGACTAGATTCTCATTACACTGAGCATCCACATCAAACTTGTTTGCAATAAAATTTTTGAAGATACAAAGATGCGTATTTCATCATATATATAAACATGAAAAAGCGTTCAAGTTCCAAATGGGTTTCCATGACGAAGCAAACGCGTGTACCATTCCTGGTACGCCCGTGCCTCGTGTGCAATTCACGTGGGATATTCAGCAGTAATATTTACAAGATACAAATGGTACGCGTGGTGGGACAACTGTGACAACAGTTGGAACAGTCATCGTGGTTAAGCTTAAACGAACCCAGTGAGGATTTTGGATGGGTGACCACGTATACAAAACAGGCCCAATCAAGGGCACGAGAGCTTGGACCATTTCCGGTCGTATATATTTTAACGTGCTTTTACTTTCCTATATTTATTACGTATTATGCAAAAAAGTTATCTGATAATAGGCAGTTATTTTTTATTAAGTCTTCTTCGTACTTGCATGCAGCTGCTAGTCCCTTTTCGGGCCGCCAATATCACCGCCTGGTGGGTAAACTTGAAACAACTTGTAGTTACATGAGTTGCCGTCTATGTCAAGTGATCGTACCTATATGCAAAGAAGTGATCATTTTGTGAAGTGACTGAGCTCAGTTTGATTAATCATTTGCGGACTCCTTATAATTCATGTGATGGTTGGAAGCCCGTTTGTAGGAAATACTGTTAAGCTAACAAAACAAAGTTATAAACACCCATATTATCACTCAATCCATGAGACCTCTTGGGTGTCAGAGCGACTCGGCGTCTCTAGGGAAGATTATGCAACCGCATGCCTCTAAAATCTCAACCACCGCAAATTTTGCAGGAAGATAATTTTCAAATGTCCTCCATTATCTCAACCTCTGAGAAAATTAATTATTTTTAAGTAGTCGCCAAATTAGAAAAAATACGGTAATGATAAGTGTATTTGTCCAAAAATAAACTTCACAGAGATTCCCTGGGTCAAATTTATTCCTCATTGTGTTCATGAATTCTCCTTACAATGTTGAAAATAACATGTTTAAGTGCCTGCATCACAGTTTATTCATCTGTAGGGGTACACCCTATTAGTTGTGACAGTATCAAGGTTAGTGATATTTGTAGGTACTTGTGATGAAAGATGGCAAGGTTGCTGCTCAGGGGACTCTGAAAGAGATCAAACAGTCAGACCCAGAGCTGTACCAGTCGTGGAAGAATGCTGTCCAGCAAGCTAGGTACTGTGACATCTTAATCAAATCCTACTCCAGGATTTACTTACTTTTTAGTAGTCACTGTGTGTTTCAGATCTATTCTTTCTGTCTGCAGCCTTTTGTTCACGTCTATATTTTAAAATACAGTTGTTGTCAAATGTTTGTGAATTTAGCTGATGTATTGTTAAATTGATGAGTAGTGATGGTTGAAACTCTGCTGATTGCATAGTTGATGGTGAATGATATCTCATCTTTTGCAAATTTCTGCTTAAAACTGTCAGCACCATTCACGTATCCTGTGGCTTTTTTACATTATGTGGCCAATATGCAGTGTGTGCCATCTCTTAATAGCAGTGTGTACAAGATGAATAAGGTAAATATTTTGTTTCAGTTCTGGAGGAGAAAATGGAAAAGATAGTAGGCAAGTCACATCCACACCAATGCACAGAGATCTTGAGCAGGTAAGATAACAGGGCAAATATGCTGTAAATTGACCTCACAATGAAATTTACGTAACCTTAATAGTCCTAAAAAACCTAAATAATCATGAGCATAACTGTTCCATGCAGCCATTCAGGTTGCCAATATTACTGTAAACTGTCAGTAACATGACAATAATATAATTTGGGAGACCTCTCCCAAACAGAACATGTGTAGTCTGTACCAGTACCCATGACTCCATGTTTTCCGAGATATTTATACAAAGGAGATAGAATAAAAAGTTCTAGGCCATAGGTTGCAGGAGCCATTCCTCCGACTACCGAGTGAATAATAATGTCTTACCTGCATGGCATGTAATTTGTTTGAGACAAAAAATCCAAAATAATGCAAGACAGATCACAATGACTGTGATATATTGATCAGTGCAGCAATTCCAGATGATGACGTCAGTCAATGCGACATTATAATAATTATAATAATAATTAGGTCAAAAGGGCAGGGCATAAGCTTCCACTTAGCTTACTTGATGATTTAATTAGCATTGACAAATCTGGGTCTCATTAAGTTATTAATGGGACAACATCTGAAGACAAATTAAGTAAGATTTAAGCAAGATTGTGACAGGTCACCTATACTGCACTTTTACCATTCATTCATGGTTAAGGTCATATACATAGATGGAAAAAGTTTTATTAACTGATTAATGCATGAATATTTTTCCTGGCCATCAGTAAATTATGCCAACTTCAGCCAGACATTAACTTTCGTGTTAAAGGTAAATGATGTCCAGGAGTTGAAAGAAGTGATAAAATGTACAAATCTCTGCTTATTCATTAAAAATGGTAAGCTTGGATAATGATCTGATTACAAGTTTTCCTTTCAAGAAAAATCAATAACTGTCAGTACCAGTAAACATGTAATGATAGGCTTGGGGTTTACATTATATTGCAGCATATCGACTTATGGATTGTGATTGAGAGTTTTGGATGTTACTCCATACTGTGTCTGTTGTTTCTTTACAAGCCACACGTAGAAGCTACACCAGTTACAGACATTCCATTTAGAGGGTACCCTTCCTTCAGCTCCTTAGCTGGCAGTGTGGACACTCTCTACACAGAAGAAGAGGCCACAATAGTACCGGAGAAGCTGAGCAAACACGATAAAAAACCTATCGGTAAGATGTGATACAGAGATTCTAATGATCAAACAAAAGTTCTGCTCTAAGGCCATGCAAAAAAAAATTACTTTGGCTGCTACCATTTTTTGTGGATCAAAATTTAAAAAAAAATGATATTGCAATGGAGACCAGATCCTTGCTAATGTTAGTCATTTGTGCCTGGCATGAACTCCCTGAGAGAATTCTGTTTGTGTTGATCATAAACATCATTTCATGTACTGAAACATATTTTTGTATTTTCTGTGCAATATGGCAAAATTCCACCTTTTTGTCTCTTGACCTGGAAAATTTAAAAAAATCGCTTGTTTGCACCATATTTTCAACCTGAATCTGTATAACAGTAACTTTTTTTGTGTGGCCTAAGCCTCTGTGAAGCACATAACTAGAAAAATGACACAGTTAATAATGTGTAATGTGTAAATAATGGTGATTTAAACAAAGGTAGATTTAGCTGTTAATACATGACTTTGTTGGTGTATAAATTTGTTTGATCAGGCCTACCTTTAATCTGTGTGCCAGTCATATGAAAAAAAAATACACTGCAATGGTGATCCATCCAGTTGCTGTACCCAGGGGGTAATTTAAAAAAAAGTCTATGAGTGAGGAATAGACAAAAGATTGCCTATGACTGTACAGACCTAAGCATAATCCCATCTCTGTGGTAATTGCCATCATTTCCTGTACATGATTTGGATGTTGATCACCAAACATGGGAGACACGTTGTATGTGGTCAAACATTCAGGGAGAGTTACAAATGTACTGAGTTCGAATTTTGGTGGGTGTTGATAGAAAATACAAAGATATATATAATGGTTGGTCAGGTTTATTTTAAACAACCATGCACCATAGGCTTGAAGCACTGTAAACTTGTCCAGAGTTTGATTCTTTGCAAAATCCATGATATTTAATTAAGTCAGAGATCACCAGGCTTCTTTATGGTGTCACCACAATAATTTTGTCAGGAATATGATGGATTTTGATGAAACTCAACAGAAATATTAACCAATGTGATACCTCACCTGAGTTCAATTCTTTGCAAAATCTACACATATTTAATGAGGTCAAAGGTCACCAGTGGTGCTGTGATGCCTAAGAATAAATTTACAGTGGAACCCCACAATTACGACCACCCTGGGGACTGAGCAAAGTGGTCGTAATTTGGGGGTGGCCATATTTGTGAAACTCTTACCATGGTTGCATATAACACGCTGATATTTAGTGTGTATCAGAGTTTATCTATTGCATATCTTTAATGTAAATTATAACAAAATATTTTACTTAGCGGAGGACCCTTATTATGAATGTTTTTTTGTGTGTAGCTGAACATATTTATTCATGATGAAAATTAATATGCATGTACACATACGTAGTGACTGATGATTAACAAATAATAACACTAAGGCAATACGATTACAACCTACTGAATGCATATTGAACATAATACGTGGCTGTCATATATTTAGCCTTCCGCTTGAGTATATTGCGTGCACTTGAGTTTTCCCGCTGCTTAACTGCTGAGCCAATTGGTGCTGACTGCGCGTGGTGTTGCCGTCTTGATTAACGCCACTTTATCCTTCAAGGAGAGCTCTTTCAGAGGCATGGTTGCCTAACAGCAAGCAATTTAAATGCAAACTTAACCAGTAGAGAAATAAACTGACAACAATCTATCAGAAAAGGCAAGTTAATGTGAGGGATTTTCCCCCCATGCAAGCTTTATTTATACATTTTACTGTCTGCTCAAAACTCAGTGTCAGTAAGGTATGAACACATTTAGGATTAACTAGGTCGTTAATTTTACCAATGATGATCAAACAATATGTGATGAGTTGAAATATTAAGCCCCAAACCCCACACTTAGGGTAACTGTAATAGAGGTGATCACTGAGGGGCAATTAGCATCTGACCCAAGGTCAGACCGGCTCATTAAGTAATCAGGCCGATGGTTACCCTCTTTGATCTATAACCTACATCTCAACGAGTCTCAACAAAGACGCCGAGTCGGGAAGATATGCGGGAAAAGATTAACACTCAGGTTAAGAAACCTTTTTACTCGCTTTGATCTTTCGTTAAGGCGCCTGTGACAAGACACAACCATTGACTCGTGACCAATGTTGTTTCAGTACTTCTCGGCGGTGGTCGCATTAGCGGGGTCGCATTAGCCCTGGGGTTAGTAAATCTGGTCGTAATTCTGAATTCAGGGGTGGTCATAATTTTGAGTCATTTTTGAACATAAATAAACTAAAAAAAATTCGGGACCAAGCAAAATGGTCGTAATTGTGGGGTGGTCGCAATTGTGGGGTGGTCGCAAGGCAGGGTTCCACTGAAATGGGTTTTCACTGTAAATATTATAAATAGTGTTTCTCACCTTAATTAAATTCTTGACCAAATTTGTGCATGTTTAATAAGGTCAGAGGTCACAAGACATAAGGAGGATGTATTATGCAAACTTGTTGTGAATTTTTCAGAAATTAATGAAAGTGAGGCTGGTAAGCTGATTGAAGAGGAGGAACGTGAGACAGGAAGAGTGAAAGTGAAAGTATATTTGGCCTATGTAAAAGCTGCAGTAACATGGGCAGCCATTGCGACTGTCTCGTCATATACATCACGTCAGATTTTTCGCATGGCTGCAGACTACTGGCTGGCAGAGTGGTCAGAGGTTTCCATGGAAGCATACAACAAAAAAACTCATGAAAGAGCAGCCGCAGCAGCTTATAATAATGGAACAGTCCCACCTGATGATGATGTAGGTCATGATTTGCATATTCATAATCATTTTTGCATTAGGTCAAAAGTCAAAGGGGTGATTTGCATAGTCAGATATTTGCTGAAGTGTGATGGTGGTTAAATGTTTAAAGAGGTTCAGTTAATACCTTCCTTATTTTATCCCCAGACAAAGTCGGTGCCACGGAAAAACCTTGTGAGGGGGATAACTCAAAAAATATTTCACTGATCTTTTTCAAACTTTACATTTGTATAGATACAGGTAAGGGGACGAAGCCTATTTAAAAGGGGGTCATGACCTATGCTAGGAGAGTGACCTTGACCTTGAATGGGTCCATTTTTGCTGAAAATAACACAAATTCTTTAATATCTCAAGTAAGCTTGCATGGACTGGTCCAAAAATCAAGGTGACCGAAGATCTTGGATACCCTTGTGATATACTGGAAACTGGTGGCGCCACCTATTATCCTTTTCTTGTTTTTACGCCTTTTAATGCCCCCATAATTGCCACTTGACAGTACTGTAAGCATTATAAGTAAAAAACTAATGGACAGATTTCTTTCATATTATGCACATGTAGAGAGATGGGTTATTGGATGAGGCCTATTTACATTTGGATCATGACCTTTACCATGAGAGGGGCCTTGACCTTTAATGTGTCCATATTTGGTGAAAATCACACATCTCTTATGATATCTCCAGTGTTGATAGCCATATGGATTTCAAACGTGACTTATGTATGGCCCACCACTAAAGTAAGAACCCTATAGGTTCTAGGGTCATGAGGTCAAAGGTCAAGGTCACTGGACTCGCATCTTAAAAGATACTGTGGATGCATTTTAAGCCAAACTTTCAACCCAGGTCGTCCATCTTGAATATATAGCTCACTTGCCAATAGTGGATGATCCATATCAATTTTGGGGTCACAAGGTCAAAGGTCAAGGCAACAGGAGCTATCTGTCAAAAATTAGTTTCTGGATGATAATTCCTGCTTTTCTTGATGTACTGATTTCAAACTTGAATTTTATATGTCCCTTTGAAAAAGCAAGACTCCAATTGATTTTGGGGTCATGAGGTCAAAGGTCAAGGTCACAGGACACATCTTTAAAAAGAATGTGGATGCATTTTCAGCCAAACATTTAATCTCAGACCTTTCATCTTTCACATGTAGTTCATCTGCCAGTAGAGGAAGACCTCTATCAATTTTGAGGTCACAAAGTCAAAGGTGAAGGTCACAGGAGCCATCTGTCCAAAAATTAGTTTCTGGATGATAATTCCTGCTTTTATTGATGAATGGATTTCAAACTTGACTTGTATATGTCCCATTGGAAAAGCAAAACCCGAATTGATTTTGGGGTCATGAGGTCTAAGGTCAAGGTCACAGGACACATCTTTAAAAAGATTGTGGATGCATTTTCAGCCAAACAATTCATCTCAGATTATTCATCTTGCACATAATGTTCACCTGCCAAGAGTGGAAGACCCCTTTCAATTTTGAGGTCACAAAGTCAAAGGTGAGGGTCACAGGAGCCATCTGTCCAAAAATTAGTTTCTGGATGATAATTCCTGCTTTTATTGATGTATGGATTTCAAACTTGACTTGTATATGTCCCATTGGAAAAGCAAGACCCGAATTGATTTTGGGGTCATGAGGTCAAAGGTCAAGGCCACAGGACACATCTTTAAAAAGATGTGGATGCATTTTCAGCCAAACATTTCATCTCAGATCTTTCATCTTGCACATATAGTTCACCTGCCAAGAGAGGAAGAACCCTATCAATTTTGAGGTCACAAGGTCAAAGGTGAAGGTCACAGGAGCCATCTGTCCAAAAATTAGTTTCTGGATGATAATTCCTGCTTTTATTGATGTATAGATTTCAAACTTGACTTGTATATGTCCCATTGGAAAAGCAAGACCCGAAAAAGATCAAGGTCACAGGACCAACATCTTCAAAAAGATTGTGGATTGATAGATGGAAGAAACAATAATTGCTTGCCAAGTATCAGTATATGCTGCTAAAAATGGGGGCCTATTCTTAAAGGGGGGGGGGGGCGTACTATGTCTGGGGATACTCTGGCACCTGGGGTGCCAAGAAATGTCTAGTTGTAAATGTTTTCTAATTTGCATATATATGGAAAACTAGGTTTTCAAAGTGAGCTACTTATCCTTCAGTAATAATTTATAAAGGTTACTTGGGATATATCTGAAAGAGTTTGCTTAAATAGATGGTCACTTGGAATATTGTGGTTGCCAATTGTTTGTGAGGATCTTTAAGTTTGTGGTATTCATGAAAGGGGTATTATCATGAAAATAAAACATTTGTGAGTAAGAGGCTCCATCGTGGAGGGCAAGTTAAAAGGTAGAAAATTGATATTTGATATGAATAATAATAAATTTTATATGTTCAAAGATTGCTATTTTAATGATATCAGATCTTTCAAATGATATGCCATTAATGAACAATATCATTTGATGTTTCTTTGTCTAATAATTAAGAATGTGTGCACATATTACCTGATATAATAATTGATAACTTTGTGTAGGTTTTGAATATGGTCAGATGGTGAGAATTGATTCTTCCAAACACTGAAAATATGGAAATTGCAAAATATTAACCCCATCAGTATGAAGCCCACCTCAGTGTATTGTCACTGTACTTCATGTTTTTCCAGTTTGGATATGACCTTAACCACTACATCATGGTATTTTCCGTACTTGGTGCATTTACCATTGTGATTGGTTTACTTGCTGTTGGGTTCCTGGAGTACACCTGCTGGACTGCTGCTCGCTCTCTTCACAACCAGCTGTTAGACAACCTTGTTAATGCACCAATGAGGTCAGTTTCAAACCACCTGGAGCAATTTTAATTGTAGAAATCACAAGAAAATCAGCTGTTTCAGTTCTTCAAAACTTATGTGGGCACAACCGGAAAACTTGAAGATACTTTACTTTTTGTTATTGGCACTCATATTACCTGATATAATTAAATGATAACTTTTGGTAGGTTTTGAATATGGTTAGATTAGACACAACCAGGAAAAGATACTTCACTCTGGGTTGTTGGCCTGAAAAACTTGTATTTTGGATAAGTTTCTCCAGAATGGGTGCAATGATTTGACTAAAAGAGTTATGAAATTTTTCTGTGTAAATATAATTTCAAAATATTTTGTTTCTCATTTTGTTGTAATGTGTGAAAT
The DNA here is from genome assembly GCA_026874595.1 of Sipunculus nudus. Lineage (NCBI taxonomy): Eukaryota > Metazoa > Annelida > Sipuncula > Golfingiida > Sipunculidae > Sipunculus > Sipunculus nudus. Next base: position 55,901,394 of record CM049312.1, read on the forward strand.
AAATTGCTCATTCAACCAACTCAACAAAACTTAACTATATGTGCATATCTGACATGTCTGTATGAATTAATTTTCATTTTCAGGTTCTTTGACACCACACCACTGGGACGAGTCATTAATCGTCTGGCTGGTGATACAAACACTATTGATGAGGTAAATGTATATTCATAATCTGTGAGGCTTTGATTGAAGTAATATCACTGACTAATATTACAAATAAACTTAGAAAGTAGCAGGTTTTCTTTCTTACATATAAAAAAGGACAAGAATATAAGAAAATGGGAGTTATGCCTTTGTTTTCCTTTTTTTTTTATTTGGGACAATTCTGGCCCAGGCAGTATGAAGTCAATGCCATGGCCATTGAGTTTTAAACCAGTTATTGTCCCCCGCTTCGGCGGAGAAGGGAAAATTTGATTTGGGTTTGTCTGTCTGTCCATCTGTCCTTTTGTCTGTCAGTCTGTCATGTTTTTGTTTCTGTGCCACAACTACCCTAAATATTATCTGATAACATCCAAATTTGGGTAGTCTTTGCTGTCATGCATACCTTGATAGGGATTGGTTTTGGAGTGTCTGTCTGAAAATTTATTATCATCAGCTCCAAAACAAACAAAAAATTTCCCTTTTGTTTCCAGTTCACAACAAAAATTATGATGTGGAGACATCTTCAGGGGACAAAGAAAATTAAACCACAGGCACTATGAAATGTGCAGACACCTTCAGGGGAAAATAAAAACTAAAACATTTTGAGAAGGCAATCATGAAGATCTTTGATAGGACCCAGAGTTAAAGAGGCTGGCCCACTATGTACATTTAAGTAAGAGAATATGCCAAAACCGTAATATAACCAAGGTTGTTTAGACAGTTGCACCACAACTAGCCAGACCATTGACTACACCATGTATGTTCATGGCTAGTTGTCCCCAGTGCATATTGATACTAATACGAGACTGTGAGAATCATAGTCCGTTTCTTCCCCTGTTGTTTGCTATGAAAATTGTTATTAGTTACATTTCAAGGGAAACAATTATAGTGTAGAGTAGAGGGTTAAAGGACCTAATTTTCATCTAAATTAGACCTTATTTAAGAAATAGAATTATTTGAAAATATGAGAAAACAGTCTACATTTTACAACAAATGACACCCACTAATGGCGGTCAAGGTTATTGGTCACATGCAAAAACAGCTTCAGTTGGCAACTGCTGATTGGATGATGTCATGTAAAATATAACTAGCTAAAACAAAGATAGCTTCTCATGGAGGGACACATCATATCTGCCTGATCATTGTAAAGAGACAAAAAGGTTGTGAAACATTAACTGGGTTATTTGCTTGCCGGAAATCTTCACTTTCAGCAAGCATGTTGGTCAGTCACAAATGTCGGTCTGTGTGTCTGTCTAGCTGTCTGCCTGTCTGTTTGTCTGTCCCCCCTCTACACGTCACAGTTTTTCATTAAATGCTTTTAATCTTACACAGATGGTAGACATTCAAAAGTCCAGGAAGCCTATTGTTTTTGGTCAATGTAGGTCAAAAGTCATGGTCAAGGTCATCAAAAGTTTGCAAAACAAATTTTTTTCTTCATATTTTTGTCACTGTAGTTGTATCTTCTTCAACTGTAGCTCAATTTAATCGTCATTCCAAGGCCTTTCTTCTGGTGTGTAGATGCCTCAAATTAGCTGTGACCATGGTCACAAATTATGGGGGAAAAGTCATGATATTTGAAAATAAGGGGTCTTACTTATCTAACTTTGTCAGTTTTAAAGCTAGAGAGATCTTGTTTTTTTGCATCAGATAGCATACAAGTAGTGATATTTAATTATATTACAAGTCTCCCAATACAAAATCTTGTCAAACGAGATATTTTGAGATATAGCTTAGTGATAGTGTAGATTCCACAAATATTGAAAAATCATTTTGAAACTGATATATCTTATGTCTTACACTAAAATATGGAAACCGATTTTTCATTTTCCAGATATGGCCTCTGGGGGCGCAGCACTTGACCCTCCCAAACATATCCTTTTTGGCCATATCTCCAAACTATAAACCTCAGTTACACAAACTATGGCTAACTTTCTTCTTCTGGTCTTCTCCATAACCTGAGTAAGTGATCTGTTCTCATTCTTGTGTCAATTTGTCAGTATGTCTGTCTGTTTGTCAGTTGTCCTCAAATTCACCTGCTTGCTGGTTCTTGCATCTCACATATAGCATGCTCAGTACAGGCCACAGTTTTGAAAGAATCCTTTTGAAACTATTACATCCTATGTCTTACACTAATATCTGGTAACCCATTTTTCATTTTCCGGATATGGCCACTAGGGAGTACTGCTGTGGACCGTCCCCAGCATATCATTTTGTGTCATATCTCCATTACTATAAACCTCAATTACAGAAACTAGAAAGTCTTCTCCATATCTTGAGTAAGTCATCTGGTCTCCATCCTCTGTCACTTTGTTAGTATGTCTGTCTATTTGTCAGTTGTCCTCAAATTTGCCTGCTTTCTGGTTCATGCGTCTCACAAATAGCACTCTACAGGCCCTTTTTTTAAAGGATTCATTTTGAAACTGGTACATCTTTTGTCTTACACTAATATCTCCAAAAATATTTTTCATTTTCTGGATATGGCCACTAGGGTGAACAGCAGGTGATGAAACAGACTATAGTCCTATATTTATTTGAGAGTCTTACCTTAGCATACTATATTCATATTGTCACCCAAGAGATATTGAGTGCTATTTACATGGGCTGTGTGGCCATTAAATGTACAATTATAATTTTAATTCAGAAAATGCCAGTCACAATGGATGCCTTGCTGTTCTGTATCCTGTTTGTGCTGGCCGGAGTTATCGTCAACGCGATCTCGACACCATTCTTCTTGATACCAGCAGTCCCAATGATTATCGTCTACTTTGCCATCCAGCGGTTCTACATCACATCCTGCAGGTAAGTGACATCACAACTATCATCTGGGGCGAGTTTCATTGTACAGTCGTCAGATCATATGTAAGATCACTCAGACTAAGGCAGTATAGGTATTAAAAGGGAACTTATTTGGCCTAAGAATAAAGGGGTAAATGAACTGATAGTTATTTCTAAGAAAACAGAATCTGGTGAAGCTAATGAGTTGAAACTGCACAGATATGACATCTACTAACTGTTTATGGATCAAGTGAATGGATTTATGGCCTGTCTTTATATAAAGAGAACATACACTGTTTTTACTTTTATCATTCCAGGGAGCTTCAGCGTCTAGACAGTGTTACAAAGTCTCCAGTTTTGTCTCATTTCTCTGAGACCCTTGGTGGTCTCACCACCATCAGGGCTTACAGGTAAATATTAATAAGGTGGTAGAATTTCATTTAATGCAATTTTTAGCTCAGCTGACAGAAAGCCACCTGAGGTATAGGAATGGTGCTTTGTCCGCCGTCTGTCAGGGCATCTTTCAGTCTGTTAGCAGGGCACAAATTGTAACTGTTGGCCCTAGAAACTTTTAAGTGAAAATGCATCATTGGATTTGTATAAGTCTGAATGATGATAAACGAAATTGACAATTTTCAGCTCAGCTGAATGAAAGTCATCTGAGGTATAGGTGAGGTGCTTGTCTGCTGTCCATCTGGGAGTCTGTCAGTCCGTTAGCAGGGCACAAACCTGGAACCTTCTAACTTAACATCCAGAGAAGTTCAATGAAAATCTCCTCGGAAACCTGGAAAAAGGTCTCTGTCACCCATATGCTCCCGAGCTATGGGGCTCATAATTACCCCTAGAATATTTAAAAATTTGATACAAAAGCTCCATTATCTGAATAATTAATGCATCAATTACCATCAATCTTTGCATGTATATGTATAATGGTGTCTTTCATTAGTTCCTGCAGTCTGGTGGTGCCACCTGTGTTTCATTGCTTGTTTTTAAATTTAGAATGCTTATGGGTCATGATGAACTTAGGCTAATATGCATGGATGATGATGTCACCTACATTATCTTAATTAGTTGCCTGTGCAAGGACATATTGTCAACATGTCAGTCGGCTGAGCATCATGACCCATGGGTCACTTGTTTCCTGATCTTTCTAGAATACCTTTTATCTTCCAGTGACCAGAATAGATTCTCTGAAAAGAATCTGAAGAATGTTGATGGAAACAACACAGCTTTCTTGTATCTACATACAGCTAATGTCTGGATGGGCATCAGGCTGGTAGGTGCACTCAAGAGTATACACACACAGTATTCTTGTATCTACATACAGCTAATGTCTGGATGGGCATCAGACTGGTAGGTGCACTCAAAGTATACACACACAGTATTCATGTATCTGCATAAGCTAATGTCTGGATTGGCATCAGACTGTTAGGTGCACTCAGAGTATAAACACACAGTATTCATGTATCTACATACAGCGCATGTCTGGATGGGCATCAGACTGGTAGGTGCACTCAGAGTTCACACACAGTATTCTTATATCTACATACAGCCAATGTCTGGATGGGCATCAGACTGATAGGTGCACTCAGAGTTCACACAAAATATTCTTGTATCTACATACAGCTAATGTCTGGATGGGCATCAGACTAGTAGGTGCACTGAGAGTTCACACACAGTATTCTTGTCTCTACATACAGCTAATGTCTGGATGGGCATCAGACTGGTAGGTGCACTCAAAGTATACACACAGTATTCTTGTATCTGCATACAGCCTATATATTTATATTAAAAGTCAGTTAAGCATGCCATGTGAACAGATAAGTATTTTATTCAACTCTTACACCTGATAGAGCAAATTAAAGCATATAAAAACTTTATGTGGCAGATTATATTAGAATTTCATTTCTGACTACTATTTTAGCCAAGTAGCTTTTCTGAATAAATTAGGTCTTGTTATAACGAACATCTTTGTCCCATGGGAATTTGTTTGTTGTTTTGAATTTCTGTTGTAATGAATTGGGGAATGTACCTGAAAACATCATTCGTATATAATATCTGTAACAGATGTATATGAAATAGTACACTCATATTATGAGTGTTATCCTAATAAATAAATATCACTCTCACACACTCTCTTAGATACAGTAAAGTCTGTCTAGAATGCAGTCCCAATTTTCACATTCCACTGGCCATTAAATTGGCTGATGATGTTGTCTATGTTTGTCTTTGGCTGTGTTTTCTTTTAGTGGCATATTTTAGCCTTCTGTGAGGCAGAAATTGTAAGGCAGTGTTCCTTTATGGGCATGGATATATTCATAACTGCAGGTCTTTTTGATCATGACTGTGTAGGTTCACTATACGGAATGAATTTGTTGCATATTCTGACCATTATTTATACATTTCACAGCTTTAGTACGACTCCCGTTTAGATAAAGCATGTTATGAATGTTTTCCTTTAATGATCATTGATAAGGAGTGCGCCATATCTTGAGAAGCGTAATTGATACAATCAAACAAATACCCAAGCACTCAACCAAAACAGGTGTAAACAGTGGTGACAGAACCACTTAACTACAGCCTGGGTTTAAAAACCTTGGCATTCATGTGTACAGTGTTAATAAGCTGGTTGTTGTGGGCTGGGTTTCACAAAAGATCAAATGACTGGGGTGAACTGAAACCTGACCACCTTCACTCCAGTTCGTTATAACAGATTTGAATATGATGGTGATGTTCATTTGTTCCATGTAAGTCATTTTGTATCTGGATCTCAAGTTATCTGTTATATTGAAACCATTGTAACTTTCACTTGATGGTTCCCTAGAGATTGGCTCATAACTTGAGTCTTCAATTGTAGTGTACCCCATTATAACGAGGCCTGACAGTATACCACATTGAAATATTAATTTATTGTATATTGTATTAAATTTATTGACAATTATTAATCATATCAGTACACATGGACACATATTAACAAAAATATTTAGAAAACCGAGAAATGGCACATTTCTGCTTCAGGACTACCTTGGGGCTTTCATTGTGTTCACGGCAGCTATTTCCAGTCTCAGCTCATGTTTGTATGGGTCAGCCACCCCTGGTCTGGTGGGAATCTCTGTTGCTTATGCTCTCATGGTGAGTATTGAAGTTCATTATTAACACCAAAATCAAGGTGGTCAATTTCTACCACATAAAATAAATGCCACAAATTTGTATCTTTTATGATTTGAATCATGTTGTTCATTCTCTGTTATCTCAACCATTTACTTAATACAGTCCGTTTCATCCCCACATATCCACCTGTTTTTTGCTTTAAAACTTTTATAGGTTACATTTCAAGGGAAACAAATATAGTGTAGAGGATTAAAGGACTTAATTTTCAACAAGGTAAATAAATATATACCTTACACCTTATTAAAAAAACAGAATTATGTGAAAATATGAGAAATCAGTCTACATTTTACAACATATCAGACCCACTTATGACAGTCACTCTCATTAGTTAACTGCAAAAACAGCCTCAACTGACAGCTTTTGTTTGGTTGATGTCATGTTAACTCTTTAAAAAATATAACTAGCTAAAACAAAGATGGCTACTTATGGAGGGACACATCATATATACCAGATCATTGTGAGGAGAAGAAAATATTGTGACTCAAACTGGGGATTTATTGTTTAATTCTTAATTGCCATTTTAGGTTATAATAAAAAAATATAAATTTTAAGAAAATTGTCTACACAAAACAGGTGGACAGCAGGTGGTGAAATGGATTATAGATATGACAGTTTTGTGTTTATGTCAATTTGTCATTGTACATAACTCACCACCACTGCTTTCCATCAGGTTCTGGAGGAACGAGTAATTTGTTGCAAAGGTATGTCAGATCATGAACTGTGTTTTAAAATTTTCCTGTCAGTCAATTCTCTTTAAAGTGTCTTTCTATATGATTGTCTTAAAAACGCCAGATTTTTCATTAAAAAATACATGAAGATTGGGAGCTCAGATTGATATGATTATGAATGGTATAGTCCAATAATGGCTGATACAGAGGCATCATTCATGGGCCATTTCTGGTGGCGGTTGATGATGATTCATTCCATGTGGATGTGTTTATGCCACTGTTATCAGTTATCACAGTTATGTATATGATATTACCTGTACAGGTGTGTAATTTCCTTAATTGGATGATGAGGAGTATGTCTGAAGGTGAGATGTGGTTTAATGCTGTTGAGCGAGTCACCCACTACACCAATATCACACAGGAGCCATACCATAAAGACAAAGGTAGGAACGGAAAAAAATATTAAAAAATGTTACAGTTTTATCTAATGCACAGTTATTATATATATCTGCTGAATGATCTTTTGGTAACATTGAGATCCAGCTAAAATCTAATTTAAAGATATAGAGATTCATAATTTTCTTCCATTTGCTTGTGTTTATAGACCACAGTATTTGGTGGACATCCTTCTTTCATTGGAATTCCCTTTTTAGCTCAGCCGACTGTAAGTCATCTGAGCTATAGTTGTGGTACATTATAATAATTATCCATCATCCGTCCATCTGTCTGTCCATAGGTCTGGCACGTTTTGAAACCGTAAGACCTAGGAATTCAAAATTCGGCATAATGTTAGATGTCCCCAAGATCTCCTACCAAGTTGAAAACTGGGTCTTTGCGACTTCGTTCCTTTGAGAAATTAAGAAAAACCCTCAATTTTTTTATTAAAAACCTATTTTCACACTTCAGGACTCCTTAATATCAGAACCACTCATCTGTTTTCCTCATATTTACCATAAATATTCCTCTATATAATTTCTATGTACATACCAGAAATTAGTCTGTTAAGAATAATTTCTTTACGTTATTGGCCCTAACATAATGGACTTTGTAAAATATCAGGAAAAATATTTACTCATTTAACATGAAAAATTTTGAAACTAGAGTCTATTTTCCCAAGTATATAATTATGTTTAATTTAGATTCAATTGTTTACCCATAATTAGATCTGAATTTTGTTAATTTTTTAAGTTATTAGAATAAAAATAAAATCAGTACCTTAAATTTTGCCCAACTTTCACCATGGCATGTTTTTTTTTCCTGTAAGTACCATTGATTTATTTTTTACAGCATGTAAACATAAGTATTGAATTTGTTTAAATCTGAAATTTGAAAATAAAAGCTTGAAAATTAGGCTAGTTATTAGATTTTTAGCTCAGCTGACTATAAGTCATCTGAGCTACAGTTGTGGTCCATCATCCATCCGTCTGTCTAGCAGTCTGTCTGTCCGTCCGTCTGTAGATGTGGCATATTTTGAAACTGTAAGACCTAGGAATCCAAAATTCGGCATAATGTTAGATGTTCTCAAGATCTCCTACCAAGCCGAAAACTGGGTCTTTGCGACTTCGTTCCTTTGAGAAATTAAGGAAAAACCTCAATTTTTTATTAAAAACCTATTTTCACATTTTAGGACTACCTTATATTTAAACACTCATCTGTTTTTCCTCATATTTACCATAAATATTCCTATATATAGTTCCTATGTACATGCCAGAAATTAGGTCTGTATTCTATAATTTAAAAAGTCTTGGGCCCAAACATAATGCATTTTGTAAAAAATCAGGAAAGATATTTGATCACTTAACACAAAACATGTTAAAGCTAAGGACTTTTTTTCTAGTAATATAACTTTAATTAATCAAAATTAAATTGTAAACCCAAAATTAGATCAAAATTTAAAAAATTTTTAAAAATATTAACAAAAATAAAAAAAAATTGGTACCTTAAATTTTGCCAAACTTTGACCATGGCACGTTTTTTTCCTGTAACTGCTCTGGATTTAATTTTCTCAGAATTTTTTTTAACATTTCTTCTGTTAACTCCAAAAATTTGAAACCAGTTGATCAAAAACTGTAGATTTTATTCAGGTTTTCAAGCACCATGTCACATTTGGTTACATCAAGCTAGTGTTATGCAGTTTGCTAGAGCTCAGCTCCCCAGCTTCAGCTCTCAGTTCCTAAAATTTGGCATACAGTTAGATGTCTCCAAAATCCCCTACCATGCAAAATATTTGGTCACTAGGACTTAATTCCTTTGAGATATTACATTAAGATACACATTAAGACCTAATCTCAAAACACTGATTTGACTTTGATTATATATATAGTACGTTTTCTATACATTAGCTATGCACATGCCAGAAATGATGTCAGTATTGCATAATTGTTTTAAGTTATGGGCCCAAACATAATGCACTTTGTAAAAAATCAAGAAATATATTTACTCCCTTAACAAGAGGATTGCTGAAGCTAGAGATTTTTTGTCACTATTTAATCAAGATTCAATTGAATACCCAAAATTAGTTCTGAATTTTTTTCAAATTTTATAAGTTATTAGTATAAATAAAAAATTAGTACCATAATTTTTGCCCATCTTTGACCATGGCATGTTTGTTTCCTGTGAGCACTGTTGATATAATTTTCATATCATGCACACATAAGGATTTCAGCTTTTTAGTTTAGAAAGCTGAAAGAAATTGGCCAAAAATTGTACCTTTTATTAATGTTTTTATGAGATCATGTCAGACCCAGGCTGTCCCCAGCCCCTCTTCAGTCACCTGTATGTTGACTTGGTTGACCTTTCAGAAAATTATGCACGCTTTAGGCTAGGCATACACTGGGGCAGCCAGGCAGCTTATGGCCAGCCACAGTTGATCCAGGTGTCCAACCCAACTCATCTAGTAGTTGTTTTGACCAATAACATAACAATTAACAATAAGTTAATAAATTTTTATTGGGTTTTAATAACAAATTAAAGAAAAATTAATAGAAAAGGAATTTGTCAGTTTATGAGTAACAGGAAATTAACTTGCATTTACTGATGATGTAAGAATGTTGTATGGATGGATAGAATGTCACATATTCCAAATAACACCATGCAGTCACCTATGGTATTTTTCAGTTCAATTTTAATGATAAAAAAGAAATAAATCATATTATTAATTACTAATCATTAGGGATCATATGAAGAAAATTAATGATAGACAAAGATGCTGTTGATAATTATAAGGGCCCCGCTTGACAAGCGGTGCCCTATAGTGATCACCGTGTCAGTCCGTCCTTCCGTCCATCCGTCCTCCCGTCAGTGACACTTCTATCACACGCTATAACTCAACAACAACATACTGCAGCTTTCCCAAATACACAGGGATGATTAGTACCTTTGAGGGCTCCAGACCTATTGAATTACAGACATGTCGGAATTCAAATATGGCCTCCACAGCCCAATGGCTGATTTTCTTTTGCACGCAATAACTCAACAACAACATACTGCAGCTTTCCCAAATTCACATGGATGATTGGTGCTGCTAAAACTGGTGAACTTTGCAGAATTACTTTCAAATTCTGAAATGCATTTTCACAGTGAACATTCCATACAAACTTTTGTTTCTTCTTTAACATATTAGTCAAAGATTCAGCTACAGCAGCAAAATTTGGACAAAACTTCCTGTAGTATCCAACCATACCAAGAAAACGCATTATTTGCTTTTTGTTTTCTGGTCTAGGAAATGCAGAAATAGCACTTATCTTAGCACCAACAGGTTTTACCTGACCCTGCCCTACAATATGACCCAAAAATGTTACTTGTGCATGACAAAACTCAGATTTTACTAAGTTGATGGTCAGACGTGCATCACTGAGTCTTTCGAAGAGGTCGCGAAGAATTTGCAGATGTTTCTCCCAGGTGTCGCTGTACATGATAAGGTCATCAATATATGCGTCGCAACCCTGAATGTCCTTGACAACCATATGGATGAGGTGCTGGAACGTGGCTGGCGAGTTCTTCATGCCAAACGGCATAACTTTATACTGGTACTGTCCTTGCGGTGTCACAAATGCGGACACTTCTTTCGCTCGTTCTGTCAGCGGAACTTGCCAGAATCCTTTTAGCAAGTCAAACTTGGAGACATATCTGGAGCTGCCGACTCTATCAATACAATCATGGATCCTCGGATTTGGGAACGTGTCAGTCTTGGTGACAGAGTTCAGTTTTTCGATAATCTGTGCACACGGTAACTTCAATCAGGTTTTGGCACAAGAATACATTCAATGAAATTATTGTCCAGCAAATATTGAATCTCATCCTGTAGATACTTTTGCTTTTCTGGATTCAGTCTATATGGATGTTGCTTGACTGCGCTTGCCTCGCCAACATCGACGTCATGGCACAACAGGTTAGTTTGCGTTGGAATGTCGCTAAACAAATGTTCATAATTCCGCAGCAGGTTCTTGAGGTCTGTTGTTCTTGTTGGTAAGGTGTGACAGTTTGGTATCCAGGTTTTTAAGCATGTTTGAGTTTTTAATGGTACTGTACCACACTGAATGTCTACATCACACTTACAATCAGTATCTACTTTAACTGGGTCAGGGTCAGTTTTTACACAATTTACAGCAGTAACATTATGTACAACATCTGATGTGCTATTTCTATCATAATATGGTTTCAACATGTTAACATGGCACAGTTGTTTCTTCTTACGTCTATCTGGTGACAACAGTATGTAATTTAAATCACTGACTTTCTTGTCAACAATGTAAGGACCAAAATACCTAGCTTGCAGAGGTCTGCCAGGGATGGGAAGTAAGGCAAGGACCTTTTCACCAGGCTCAAACGTCCTGCTTACAGTGTGTTTGTCATACTTTGTTTTCATTCCACTTTGTGCAGATCTTAGATTTGACTTTCCAATCTCACAAGCATTGTGTAGTTTAGTGCGAAAGTCTGAGACATACTGCAGTAAACTAAGAGAATCAGGATTTTCACACAAGAGTTTTTCCTTAAGCAGTTTCAGTGGTCTGTGAACGGAGTGTCCAAAAACTTGTTCAAAGGGACTGAAACCCAAGGACTCTTGAAAGGATTCTATGACAGCAAACAACAATAGGTGAATTCCTTCATCCCAGTCTTTCAGTGTGTCATAGGAATAAATCCTGATCATGTTTCTTAATGTCTTGTGAAAATGCTCGAGGGCGCCCTGACTTTCAGGGTGGTATTGCGAAGAGCTGTACTGTTTTATACCTAGCTCAAGCAAGTTGGAATAAGCCAGACATAAAATTAGACCCTATGTCAGACTGGATGGATTTTGGTAATCCAAAAGTTGTAAAAAACTTGGTCAGAGCTTTGGCAACACTCTTGGCATTAATTTTGCGCAATGGTATTGCCTCAGGGAACCTGGTAGATGCACACATAATTGTCAGCAAGTATTCATGTCAAGATTTTGTTTTGGGCAGTGGTCCAACACAATAAACAATTTAATTCTACTGAATGGTTCCTCGAAAGCAGGAATAGGCTTAAGTGGGGCCTTAGGAGGATTCTGATTGGGCTTGCCTACCATCTGGCATGTATGGCATGATTTACAATATTGTACATCTTTCCTGAGGTTAGATGTATTGAAGTGAGTACTAACTTTCTGATAAGTTTTATTTTTACCTAATTGGCCAGACAAAGGAGCCTCAAGCTTTTTGGCATTACTATTTGATGTTTAATGGCCCACTCATCATCAGCGCATACATCAGGTGGTCGCCATTTACGCATAAGCACTCCATTTTTGACATAGAAACAAACTGGGTTCTGTGACAGCTCATCTTTAGAAACTGACCTGGGAAACAAACATGAAATATCAGGGTCCTTATGCTGTTCCACGATAAGTTCTGACCTTGAGAATGCTACATCCTGTATGGGCGAGTCGTTAGACAAGTCACTAGTGACTCCCAGAGTGTTATTATCTGGACCATTATTCTCATATGTGTTTTTCTTGGCCATAGATCTAGTTACAGCACATGAAGGATACAAACCAGGAATTTCCTGACTTTCCGGATCAGTGTCCTGATCAAGTGACGGCTTTTCTGTCACTATTGGTACAGGCTGTACTTTATCACCTGCCACATCATTGCCTAGTAGCAACTGAATTCCCTTAAAGGGTAAAGTAGTTCTTATGCCCACAGTAATATTCCCAGAAATCAAATCCGACTTTAAATGGATACTGTGAAGCGGAACTGAAGTGTGCCTGTCTGAAAACACCCCATTAACAAGTGCATGTGTACCAGTAAAGGACCCATTAGAAAATGGCAAAGTGTTTGCTAACATGAGAGTATGGCCTTAACCAGTGTCCCTCAAAATTCTAATTGGGGTAGAATCTGAAAACTCACTTGAAAGTGATACAAAACCATCATGTATGAATGGCTCAAATAACTCCATTTCAGAGTCAAGAGAGGAATCTACTACCTCAACCTCATCAAACAAAGAACTGACATTGAAGGTGTCAGTCATAAACTCTGTGTCAGAGTCATCTAAGGAATCTACATCCTTACCAACCTCCTCATGGAAGTCAACAGAGGAATTTTCCTCAGCAGAAACAAGCTTTTGTTCGTCATAAGAGGACCTGGCCTCATTTGAAATACTCTCGCAAGAGTCATAAAAGGATTTAGCCTCATTTAGAGAATACTTCTTGCATGAGTCTTGAAATGACCTAGCGTTATTTAATTCCTCACAGGAATCAACTGAGCTTTTTACCCCGCAATCTGCCGATTCTTCTTTGGATTTAGACAGCACTTGGACCTCGGTAGCATCAAACTCTTTATTTGAGTCAACAAAGGAGTTGTACCCCTTATTTACATGAAAAGAGCCTGGCTCTTGTACTATGCTATGCATAGATTTTGAAACAAAACCAGAAGGTTTGCTTTTTGGTTTATTCGCAAGTTTCCAGCAGTCAGATATAAGATGACCTTCCTTCTTGCAGTAATTACAGATTTTCTTTGAAAATGACTGGTCTTTGTTGGACTTAGACAGTGGACCTGGACTGTGGTGTAGCTATGGGCTTTGTTGAACTATCAGGACTACTAATACTGGGTGATTGCGCTTTAAACTTCTTTTGACCATACTGTTTTACATTCTTATTTGTGAATGACTGGTTTGATTTGCTAGTAAAGGACATTTTGTGTGTCAATGAATAATCATCAGCTAATTGAGCAGCAATGTCAAGTGTTTTAGGACTGTAAACAACATGTAATCTTGTAAACAATGTATGATAAAACAATGTCCAGATCAAGGCCTAATAAATTTGAAACTATTAAGCATCCCAAAGGAGAGCCCCCAATTTCATGTTACGGAACCTAATATAAACAGATCACATATGCATGATGAACACAAATTTTATAATGGAGATAAAAAAAAATCAGATTCTGTAACACTAGGCAGTGGGAAATGTCTAGGGGAATGAATAAAGAAGTGAGTGTTTTTTTGTTAACAAATAACTATAATTTATTCCTAAAACAACCCTACCAATACAATACACTAAATCAATACAATTATACAGTGAAACAGCAGTATAGCAACAAGTCAATACAATCACACAGAAAGTTAATGGTACAATACCTCGATACCAATAGTGTCACCAAGATAAGTCCTTTGAATGTAAGCTCTCGGAGAATGACAGTCCAGTGGAAGGTTCTTGCAACAACACAGAATGTAAACTAAAATCCAAATGTATAAAATCCAGGAAAGTTCTTGAAAAATCTATAATTGCCGCATTCGTCGGATAAGGTCCTGACACACGCTTCTGCGTCCACTGGAATCTCTGCTGTCTGCCCCCTGGCTCGAAAAACAGCCCTTATATATCTTCACACCTCAAGCCAGGAATTTTCCACTTCTAGAACACACTTCTCGAACAGTCTATAAGGTCTCTACTCAACATAAAACACGCGTTTCAGGAATTCTCTAGAAAGACATAGCCGCGTGTCTCTACACATACCAGGCTAATCACATGACCCACGACCAAGCGTGAAAACTCAAGGCCCACATGACAACGAGAGTTCAACCAGTACTGAATGTAACAACAACACGAGTTACGCCTGTGCCACAAAAGAGCACCTGTAACACCTGTCTGAATTCCAATATGGCCTCCACAGCCCAATGGCTGATTTTCTTTTGCACGCTATAACTCAGCAACAACATACTGCAGCTTTCCAAAATTCACATGGATGACTGGTACCTCTGACGGCTCCAGACCTATCAAATTACAGTCTTGTTGGAATTCGAATATGGCCGCCACAGTTCAATCACTGATTTTCTTTTGCATGCAATAACTCAACAACATACTGCAGCTTTCCCAAATTCACAGGGATGGTTGGTACCTATGAGGGCTCCGGACCTACTGAATTACAGACCTGTGGGAATTCAAATATGGCTGCCACAGCCCAATCGCTGATTTTCTTTCACGGACGATAATTCAACAACAACCTACTGCAGCTTTCCCAAATTCACAGGGATGATTGGTACCTATGAGGGCTCCAGACCAATTGAATAACAGACCTGTCTGAATTCCAATATGATTGCCTCCACAGCCCAATCGCTGATTTTCTATTACACGCGATAACTCAACAACAACCTACTGCAGCTTTCTCGAATTCACAGGGATGATTGGTACCTATGAGGGCTCTAAACCTGTTGAATTACAGACCTGTTCGGATTCCAAAATGGCCACCACAGCCCAATTGCTGATTTTCTTTCGTGTGCGATAACTCAACAACAACATTCTGCAGCTTTCCCAAGTTCACAGGAATGATTGGTACCTGTAAGGGCTCCAGACCTTTTGAATTACAGACCTGTTGGAATTTCAATATGGCTACCACTACCCAATTGTTGATTTTTTTTCGTGCATGATAACTAAACAAGAACATACTTCAGCTTTTCCAAATTTACAGGGATCATTGGTTCCTATGAGGGCTCCAGACCTACTGAATTACAAACTTGCTGAAAATCAAATATGGCTAACAGACTACATTCGGTGATTTTCTATTGCACACATTATTTCAGACATATCTTCTTTAATTCAGTATGATTTTTCCCTCATGCATATTGAAAAAAAACCTGTTTCTGTTTGTGATATTTTTCAAATTTAACTTAATTTTTCACCCTCAGTAAACTAGTCCAGCACTAGCAAAAGCCCGGGGCCCTCTGAGGACCATTTTCCGACCACAATAGTATTAATCTAGATTCTTACTGTGTCTAGTGTGTAGATTGATGTGAAAATAGTCCAAAGTGAATATATTACATAAATTTTTTTTTTAATATAAATAAAAGCCATAAAACCAGGTACTTATGATCATTATTTAAACTTGTGAATTTTGTATATTCTGGATTCTCAACATCATTGTTTGGCTAAAACTGAATAAATACCAGACATGGTGCAAATATTTTGCAAATGTATTTGAATATCAATGTGAATATGTACTCCATTTTAAAATTTCTTGCATAAGAAAGGGAATTCAGGTAAAAATGAAAGTATTTGAATACCAGTGCAAATACTTTCAAATTGTATTCATGAATGCATTTGTTAATATATTCTATAATATTATTTTAATAATCATTTCAGTTATATATTTTAAAAAAAAAATCATATGATTCTCTTATTATTTTTTTTATAAAAATTATATTTGGCACAATGTTTGTTATTAAATTTTAATAAATAGTTAAACTCTTATATTATATGTGCTGCTTATAAGTTATATGGCTGAGTCAAAATCTGTGTGACAATAGCAATTCATTTGTTAATAAAATATATGAAATCAATCCTCTTCCCTGTCTCCAAAGATGCTACCAAAATCATACATAAGCTAAACACCAACAGCTCATAATACAGCTTATATTTATTACCACACAAAACCAGCATTTGCCTCATTTCCAAATCATATTTTTTTATCATATATAACAGCTGAGCGCCGTGACCCATGGGTCCCTTGTTTTTCTTGAGGCTCTGTTGTAGTCATTTGCTTTGATTACAGATTACAGATGCAGGGTCCCACTCAAGGTCACTGGTAGTCAGCTGTGCCAGGGTTTCTGATTGGTTACAGTCACTGGGGGAGATCCCCTGCTGTGACAGGTGTACAGCTATTCTCATGTCACCACCCAAATCCCCCCCCCTGCAAACCCAACCCTCCCAGTGTTATCCATTAATTGCAAACACATGGTCAGGTCACAAAATATTATTTGCAACAATTTCTTGCTCATCAATACAAACCAATCATATAAACCAACCATGGCCTATATTACCTCTTCCTCTTACACTTTATCTCTATTTGATATTATTTTAGATTTTTACCTTCAAGGTCAACTTCAGCTGAGCACAGTGACCCATAGGTCCCTTGTTTAGCTCATCATGAAAGGGGCAAGAGGTCTGATGAGTTTATGCCATGCTGATGTAGAGTATGTTTTTCCACTAGATGTTTCTCCACAATTTTCAAAATGTGCTTTCTTCTTTATTTATTGACTGATTTCAATTTGTTTGTTTTATCTGATAGGGCTTGGTGTCAACTGTGGCAGAATTTTGAAATTCATTAATAATGCCAATTAATGTAATTTTTTTTTCAAATTCTAAAAAATACTTGTTCTCTTTTATTTCCAGACTGTTTTTGATATTGCTTGCTTTATCAGATAGGGCTTGGTGATGCCTTCTAAACTTTTGAATCTGCAGATGGAGCCACTTGAGATACAAAATTTCTGTGATGAAACCACTGCTTGGCTGAGATTCAAACTCTTAATTTCCTGGTTTTGGGCCCTGTGCTCTACCTCTTGACCACAGAAGCCAGTATCAGTCAGCGTTTTACAGTGTAGTTCTGTTCGTATTTCAGAAATAATACCGTCCAGTGACTGGCCCAGTAAAGGTGACATCAGATTCTCAAATGTATCTCTCAGGTACGACAAGACTCTAGATCCGGTGATCAGAGGGCTGAGTCTACATATCAAAGCGGGAGAAAAGGTAAATTATAGGACCGAAAAGGTGAAGTGGGAAAAATGAGGGAAACAATAAATGTGAATAAGGAAGATATCATTTATTAGAATAGTATAACAATTATATATCAGTATAATTTAGAGGTAAGTAAAGTACATTGATACCCTCAAGTAATGTTTTGGGTAAAAATTAAACTACCAGTACATATAGTATTGTCAGAATTAATGGGTTACATGCAAAATCACTGTAACCTCGCATAAATACATTAAGCTAAGTGGGAGAGAACTGTCAAAAACATATATAAAATATTATTTTTTTGCTAATTTGTAACAAAGTAATTTAATATTCTGAATGTCACATGGTTCCTTTTCAACTGCTGAGTAAATAAAGGAAAAAATTCAAATAGTTGACTTTTGTATGATATTTTTCATGTTGAGTAAAATATTTTTCTTGAATTCTCTATTAATATATTATGTATGCCTAACATTCTGATTTATGCGTGGTAAGGTTACTTTTAGTAGACTTTAAGTTTTGAACAGTAATAAAGAAAGAATATATTTTCTATAACCAGGTTGGTATCTGTGGACGCACAGGAAGTGGCAAGTCCTCCACCACCCTGGGTCTGTTCCGTTTGATTGACATCTGCGAGGGATCTATCTTTATTGACGACATTGACATCAGCCTGGTGCCCTTACAGACTCTCAGGTCACGCCTGTCAATCATTCCACAGGATCCTGTGTTATTTGAGGGGACAGTCAGGTAAATTTACTCCCATATATATTAGTCCTATTATCATATTATTATACTAGTTTAAGCTGTTATTTTTAGGGCATAAACAGTGATATAAATGAGCATCTGTAATCTAGTTCAGTTTGATGGGACCAATTACATGTGCATATGCAACAAGGTTCTTTACTTGTAGTTTTGAAAAAAAAAAATGTCTCAGTAATTAGAGAATCTACCAACAACTTGTTAAATACAATTAAATTTCCAGTCTATTTAAATTCTATCTGCTGACAAGTGTATGTCTCAAAGCATATATGAGTGATATCTTTGCCTTGCCAGCTGCAAAGAAACTTTAATGGTCTACCCAGAAATTCATAAGCACTGGTTTGGTGTACACAGGCAATGGTTGAGAGTAAAACCTATTTCAGGGTGTAATATAAGTTTATATACTGTGTGCAGCAAGTTAAAGTAATTGAGGTACAGCAAATTTTGGTTAATGCTGGTCCCCCTTGGTGGGTAAACATTTTTTTTATATGCCCCCGCCACAAAGTGTTAATTTAGACATTGCAAAATATTGTTATATGTGTAATACATTACTGCTTTCACATGTAATAAACAATTTTCAATAATAAATGTTGGGTCCAGTAAATTTCATTGGGATCAAGTAATTTTTTGTAGCCAGGCCCCCATGTGTGGTTGAAAATGTTGCTGATATTTTTAGCCCAGATAATTATGCGTGTACCTCTTCAAACCCAGAAAAATCTAAATGTAAATGTAGCACATGCCACCTCCAAAATGTTATGACTTAGATAGTATTTTGATAATACCAAGTCTACCTCTACATTTAATGTTTACATTATCAGGTATAACCTTGATCCAGAGGACCAGAAGGCTGACGAGGAGATCTGGCAGGCTCTGGAGATCGCTCAGCTTAATGATGTCATTAGCCAGATACCCGAGGGACTCCGTGAGTACAGCAGATCTTCAGTCTATTCACAGTGACCAGTTCAGTGTTGTTTAACGGGGCTTGTTCCACAAGCATGTACTTTTATTTCATACCTTGGTCATGATTTAGGTACACTATATATTTTTACATCATATATTTTTACCTGTGTAAAGTGCAAGTGATCATGTAAAACCCCAGATAAGTGTAACTATTTGCAGGTTCACAATACCTTTTGGTTAACTCAAGTTTCTGTTAGAGAAGATTATGAAAATATTATTTTGTAGAAACTGCTTTTGAGTGGAACAACTTTCCAAATTTGCACTCATCATTAACATTTAATTTTTTGTGAACATAATGTATTTTGGTCTTTCAACAGAGGCTGAAGTTACAGAAGGAGGAGGGAACTTCAGTGTAGGACAAAGACAGGTAAGAGGGAAATTCAGTTATTGTCTTAGAAACACATTCTAGTAAAAGTCTCAATCAGGGCTCGACATTAACTTTTGAAAGTATTTGCCAGGTAGGGCAAGTGACAACTAGACATGAATTTTTACTTGTAATAGAAAATCAGTAATCATGGCCAAAACCACAAAAAAATTTGATCCACATGATTTTTTGTTGACTATATTACTCTTTGGCATTTTCATAGATTAAAACATGCATGTAATTAAAGCTAGAGGTATTAAAATATGATTTCACTTCTCCTGAAATTGCTGAAAAAGAATGTGGCTAACTTAAGGTTGCTCAAGATTCAGGCCTTTGTGTAAATGTTTATATTGCCCAATTGGGCAAGTAGGAACTCACTGTCGGTTGCCCTACCACCACTTTTACTCGCCCCGGGCAAGTGGTTAACTGTTTATGTCAAGCCCTGTCAGTATGTGAAAAAATACCTCTTACAGTAATCTCTGTTCTTATTCAGTTGAAAACTGCAAATGGCATGTTCTCTGTGAGGCTTAGTTTGCACTAGGTGATATATATATCTGTTATGAAGGATTTCTGATAAAACATATATTTGTAGAAAGTGTAAAATTAATAAAACTTTGCATACCATGGTTTCCATACCTTGTGTTTTGTTGAAAGAATAAGTGTGAGCCTATATACATTTATTTGGATAGCGAAAATTGCAAATTTTGATCACATATTTAAGGGTATGTATGTCTTTGTATTCTCTCTCCAGTTATTTTGCTTGGCTCGAGCTTTTCTACGTAATTCTTGTATCCTAATCATGGACGAAGCAACGGCATCCATCGACATGGAGACAGACCTGGTCATCCAAGAGGTCATCAAGTCCGCTTTTCATGACAGAACTGTACTAACAATTGCTGTGAGTGATCATTCTGTAAAATTTAATATATCTGATATATTATTATATCATTCAGTTAGTGCCATCTTTCCAGGATACCTCTATTTGCTTGGCATCATTGTCCCTTGTGACGTCATCATTCACGCTCCAACGATGGTTGTTAATAAAAAAATCCATGTAGTAAACAGTGTTGGAAGTCTCGAGGCCGGTCTTGGCCTCGAGGCTGGTCTCGAGGCTGGGTTTTGCCGGCCTCGGCCTTGGCCTCGGAAGGCCATGACTCGGACTTGGCCTTGAGCCTCGGGCCTCGGTAACTCCGGACAGACGGGTCCGAGGCCGGCTCGAGGCCGCGCACGTTTGACTTTTTTTTAATGTACTCAGCTTGCATTTTTTAACAGGATTTGAATTTTAGGGGGCCCGCGGGCCAATCACCCGTATTTTTTGGCTCACTTCCGTGAAATGTGAAGGTGCAAGCTTGTTTGGCCCGTAAAAATCTGCCTTCAGGTGCTAGACTAATAGCCCTTCTATTTTTAATCTCCCTCAGTCTCCATGTAGATATTCTTAATTTCCTTAATGAAAGCCTTTGACAGGTATTACCCCACGTAGCCGATCATTTAATTTGAGCCTTTTAAATTTGTCTGATTGTGCCTACATACAAGGAATGATCGGTACACTCTCGTATGCCAGTGAGAGGAGAAAAACTGCTGGTAAACCGCTCCTAAAGTTTCAACACTTGCAAGAGTGAAAAAGCTCCATGAACTGACTTATTAACATGCACAAACGTTATAAAAAAAGGGGGGATCACGTAAAAGGACACATTGAGCAATAAGAAACCATTCTCGTTGGATTACAAATAAAGCGCAAGTTCATCGTTGTCGCATTAAATGAGTTCTCTCGACATTCATACTGTCAACCGGCCATGTTGGCATTTAAAGCATATATGGCATGTTGCCTAACATGCAGTTTATTTGCATAGATCCGTGCCAAGCCAGTGCACGCATACGTTCTTGTGATTGCCGGAGAGATGAAGTGTCATAGATAGAGAGCCAATAAGAGGTTCGTAGTAAAATCCACCCCATGTGACTTCATTCATGACATTTTTGGCGGGAAAATGTTCACTGACATCGCTTCGCCTTCGGTTGTTTTTTAGTGTTTGTTTTTCTAGCTAAGATCCTGGCGGCACTGTGAGTATATAAGGCAAATGACGCAGGGCTATAATGGAACCTGCAACTGACGATGTCTGGTGCACAATCTCCACAAATCAGATGTTTGTAATTGCAAGAATTGTGCAATTTCCCCGGTTCTGTAACGATCATAACAGGGTTTTGGCAGCAGACATTTACTAGCGAATCATCCCTATACCATCTGTAACTGATTTGATTAATTTAAGCGACTGTGTATACCGTATACTTTTGTAATGTTTCTTTTAACTGCCTTTGTTTACGTCAATTTATTTCATTTGATTAATAGCGTTTAAAATAAACCTGGAACCTTGTTTGATTTAAATAAGAAAAAAGGAAGATATTTCCCAGCTGTGCGGCGTTTCATGTGGAGATGTTGAAAGGGTACAGAAGATCAACATTATTTGCTAAGTCATAAATTAAAGAAAAATAAAATATAATCAATACTAGGCAGCGCCGTGCCTGTTGTTGAATTTTATTATTTTTCTAGTTTATATGCTGGTACGTTATTTAACAAGTATTTTGCCCAGCTGACTATAGTTAAGTGGAATTTCCAAAATAAAGAAAATGACAATTAAATTAACAGACTGGGAAATAGATAGAGAAATCAGTCTAAATGTCTGTGAGAGTAATATTATCTCGCCAGAGTTCCATTCTGGACAAAATCCACGCAGATTTTATAAGGTCAGAGGTCACTATAGGCTGCTGTGTGGTGTTGCCGTGACAACTTACGTGGAATACGATCGATTTTGATAAAACTCAACAAAAATATTATTTAATATAATATCTCACCTATAGATTTCCAACAAAATCCATCCATAATCAGTGAGGTTAGCGGGTCACCAGACTTTGGTGGCACCATGCATGGCATATTAAAGAGGTCACGAGACAGAAAACGGGCGCATTGTGCACCTATTCCGTGCTCATGTTTTTAAATCAAAACCAAATAAAAAAATTATGCCATCGAGGCATACAAAGAGTACATATGTAGTTAATTATATTTAATCTTTTAACTATTTTTTTTTTAATTAAAAAAAATATACGGGCCTGAAAAAACACATGGCCGACTGGCCCGTATATTTTCAAGCCTTTTTTCTGTTTTTGCTCAGAAATCCCCATAAATTAACAGTAATTATACTGACCATCACTAGACAGTGGCCTTTGTCCCGCAAGCAAAAAAAAAAAAATGACGTTTCAATCTACAGTATCGGATCTATTGGAAGTATTGGGAATTTTAGGATGCATTTGTTTTTCACCAAAACAAACCTTTATCATGAACATTTGCAACTGTTAATTATCTCCTCGAAGATGTTCTATTATTAACTGTTATTAATCATAAATAAATAATTATTTGTGCATGAGTGTTTTTTTAGCGGGATCTTTTCCAAGCGGGAATTCCCCAGAAATGTCACTTATTTGTGACCGTGCCCCATGATTTTCCTGTTAGCCGGCGCAAACACTGTGTGGACAGAAAACTTGAACTGGGTTGGGTTACGCATGTGAGCAGAGCAAATGCATGAGCACAGCATAATCGCTGCTTTTGGAGTGTACATGCAAGGCACGGAGTATCCTTTGGAAACTGTGGACAAACAATACTACCCTTCAGGGTCAAACTGCGTTTTATCAGCATAACTTTGTACAGTTTTGTATACTTTGTAACTTATGGATCCGGGACACATCACGACTTATAAGACCATCACTGAAAAAACATTTACTCTTATACAGACTATTGTGGCCCAAAATGTGCATTAGGGTGATGTTTAACATTATGAAAACTATCATCGGGGTAAATAAATTGCTGGCAGGAAGGATAGGCCTAAAAATAGGTGCAGCATTTCTCGGAATGGTCCAGATGAACCACAAAAAAGTTTTATCCGCTATATCTAGGCATATATACGCTATATAGGCATATATATTGTACTTTTGATTAATGAAATATTTGCCTCCTTAAATATAGGCAGTTAAACTGGTAGATCGCGGCCTCGGCCTTGGCCTCGGACATTGGTGACTCGGACTCGGCCTTGGCCTCGAATGGCGGTGACTCGGCCATGGCCTTGGCCTCGGACGGTGGTGACTCGGCCTTGGCCTCGGAGTTTGGTGACTCGACTACAACACTGGTAGAAAACAGTGCTAAATTGTAGTGAACACTCATAAAAGGCTCCTCTTAGGGTTATGTCTATTCTGAATTACACCAGAATTTATTCAAGTGGAGATTTTTACACTCCCAACCTAAAAAATCAAATTTCAATAAAATTTTCACTTCTCTTGTGGATACACACACAAACACAATTGACTTAAAACAATAAACTTTGATTCAGGGTTTTCTGTGTTATTTATGAGTGATAAGAAGTCATACTTTGGTTTATATTTACAGCCAATGATATAGAGATTTTTTTACCGAAATGACTGAATTGTTCTAGTTATCCATAATCATGCAGTTGTTGAACATCAGTTCAAAGTTACTGATCTAGACCACATGTTAATATGGAGAAACAGTGTCTGTTCTTTAGTGTTTATTGTACATTGCTTTTGTTTTACAGCATCGTGTTGCAACCATATTGAACAGTGACACTATCATTGTTCTTAAGGACGGTGAAATCGCGGAACACGACACACCCCAAAGTCTGCTGCAACAAGAAGACAGTATCTTCGCCTCGATGGTCCACAACAACCAATAAGCATACACTCTACCTATATGGTCACATCTTATATTGTTGGTTTAAAAATCATGCGGTTTCATCTTTAAAAATTCCTTGTGGGTCAATATTGTATGCCTGCAGTAAATCTGCATGCATATGGATTGCTCAAATATGTTGGTCTTGTTGTTGTTGATGATGGGGTTGATTCAAAGATGCAGTAGTTTCATTTTATGGCCGAGGCAATAAAAAGGGGATCTAGGGTATGTATAATCTATCAAATATCTGTTATTTGAGATAATTTTGAAGTACACAAAGTGAATAGTTGTATAAGGAAGTCCTATTATGAAATTACAAATAATTACATTACATAGCATCATATTGTTGTGGTCTCACAGCTCCAATATTCCATTTTGTGCCTTGCACATTATTTGAGGTTGTAAAGTCCCTGTAACTATTTAATGAAATTCACACTCATCTTGTTCTATATATTTATCATAATAATAATCGGTGAGATAATAGAAATAGGAAATTCATATATTTGCATATCAGGTGTCTGCATGATTATGTTTAAACAGGATAAGTATGGCATATTTGTTTGATAATATTTATATAAACAGCATATATCATAAATTCAAGGGTCATTACTGTTGTTAGTTATAATTTTACATTGAAATTTATGTATTTGATTTCCAGATATTGTTTCATAAATTTAATTTTGCAATTGTTGTTGGTCATATATTTCTTAACGAAAATTGATATGATAAGGTATATTAGGGTTAGATAAAGATTATGCGCATACATTAATCTAAGCACTAAGATAGTTCTGTTGTTTCTGTACATTTTGTGTAACAAATGAGATAAGCACTGCCAAGATGTTTTAAATCTTTATACCAAATGTAAGTATCCTGGCATCAGTAGGTGAATTTTAGTCAGTATATGCATATTTATCAGCTTATGCATATTCAACAGCTTTATCTCGATGCATATTAATAGGGTCAACTTATCCATCATGTTAACATGTTAGAATTTGGAATTCAACCAAAATGTGATACCAGTGTACTCTATGATAAAATCAGTATTTAATTGTATCCGCCAAAACGGCCGCGTTCGTTTGCGGAGAACTCCTCTGAGACAACTGGACTGATTTTTCCGAAACTTGCACCAATTATCAGGTCACATGTGAACTGGTGCCTAACCAATTGGCATTGACCTCTGACCTTTCCTCTCTGCCCAGCGTCCATTGCGTCTGTTTCCACACATAAACCAACATATCTCGGGAACCATTTGACTGATCAGGAAAAAAATTTTGTGCAAATGTAGCCCTTGGATAGCTTTATAACATACACAAAAACGGTGGCACCACCTGCAACCATGTTTGCACAGTGTCCATCTGTTCCTCTGCCTTGGGTTAAATCACTCATATCTCTGCTGTGGTTTGACTAATTCATCTGAAATACAGCATGCGCATACATCCTGGATAGCTTTCTCAATTTTATGACAGGTGGCACCACCTACATTCACGTTCACACTGCAGACATCCATGCTAATATCTCCGGACTGGTACGATGTATCTTCCTGAAAATTTGCATGTGTATAGATCTCACATAGCTCTTTATCATATGCTAACTGGTGGTGCCACCTGCAACCATTTTTGCACAGCGTCCATCTGTTTGTCTGCAGTGGTATGAAATCACATATCTTGACAGTGGTTTTACATATCTGCCTAAAATTTTGCAGGTTTATACATCCTAGACTGCTTTCTTGATTGTATGACAGGTGGAGTCACCTACGTTCTAGTTTACGCTGCAGACATCCAAGCTCATATCCCGGGAAATGTTTGGGCCAAAATTTTCCATGTGTATAGATCTCACAAAGCTCTTTATCATACACAAAACAGGAGGGGCCACCTGCAACCATTTTTGCACAGCGTCCATCTGTTTGTCTGCCGTGGGCTAAATCACTCATATCTCTGTAGTGGTTTGACTGATCTGCCTAAAATTTTGCGTGTTTATACATCTTGGAAAGCTTTCTTGATTTTTTTGACAGGTAGCCCCACCTACATTTATGTTAATGCTGCAGACATTCAGGCTTATATCTCAGGACTGGTTGGACATATCCCCCTGAAATTTTGCATGTGTATAAATCTCACATAGTTCATTATCATACACAAAATCGGTGGTGCCACCTGCCACAATTTTTGCAAAAGTCCTGTTTGTCTGCTGTGGGATAAAATCACTCGTATACATGTAGTGGTTTGACTTTTCTGCCTAAAATTTTGCATATGTTTACAACTTGGGCAGCTTTCTTGATTTCGTGGTAGGTGGCGCAACCAACATACACATTTCGGCTGCAGACATCCATGCTAATATGCAACACACCTCACTGGATTTCCCCTTGCCACTCAATCCATGCCTCACTTCACCCGTTCCACTCTGATTTTGGCGGATACACGTAGTGGCTTGTCAACTACCCATATTTTAGTTTAAATCAATCTTCTTATCAATCAATATTGATTGTTATAGGTAATGGGCATAACATAAATTAATAAGCTTTCCAGGCTTGGATTTCACTTACAAATGTTGATATATAATATCATATAAACTTTGCAAAATTATGTCACTAAGTGATAGAAGTAACTGTGTCAGGCTTTTAGGATGCATATTTTAAAGCTCAGCCAACTTTCAGTCATGCTGAGCTGAAGAGATAGGTCTCTGTTCATCATCTGTCAGAGACAGGACACAGCCAAACCCTAGAAAATTAAACTTTAAAAAAATTGGGGGGTTGAGTTAACTTCCCAAAATGTTTTAATTCAGACTTGTGTAATTCTTAACCTAAGTATAACATCTGCAGAGTTGTTATTATTACAATTATAGTTAAAGTTATACAGTTTTGATAGGTTTTCCTTTGTTATGTAGTGCTTTTACCTGTTTAGAAAAAAAAATTATGTTATTATCATGATTTTCGCTGATCATGACATTTTTATCAAAACATACAAAAAAAAGTAATAAAAAACCCCTGCACGACCGCACTAATTTCTGAAAAAAAGTGTCTGAGAACCATACCTTTTTTTTGGTCTTATCAACTCGCACCCACTCATGTTGAACCTTGGATAAGATCAGTCAAATCTTTATTGTAATTCTATTCAACCTTAACATAAGTTTTGCTGTACCTCTGTGCTTACCTAAATATTTACTTTCAAGTATAAGGGCAGATACTGAAGCTAGTTAGACTAGCATATGTAGATATTTAACATACTAGCATGTACTAGTGTTCATTTATCTGTTATGATTTTATGGGTTTGCTTACAGGGTTTATTTACTGTGAGGATTAAGATTTGTAAAGTGTTAAGTGAATGAGGACTAATGCAATGGCACTAGCAGGGGAAGTTAGTGTAAACCACAAGATCAAACATCAGGAACTGGTACATCACCAAAAACAAAATTATAGATACTTCTACATCTGTTGCTGAATAGAAAATATTGCACAATACTTCACAATACTTCAGTTTTCAGTGCAAAACAAAAATTTAGCTTTAAATACATCTATCACTGAATAGAAAGTATTGCACAATACTTCACAATGCTTCAGTTTTCAGTGCAAAACAAAAATTTAGCTTCAAATACATCTATCACTGAATAGAAAGTATTGCACAATACTTCACAATGCTTCAGTTTTCTGTGCAAAACAAAAAAGAATTAGCTTCCTGTACATCTGTTCCTGAATATAAGGTATCGCACAATACTTCACAATACTTCATATTTCAGTGCAAAACAATATTTTAGCTTCCTATACATCTATCACTGAATAGAAAGTATTGCACAATACTTCACAATGCATCTGTTTTCAGTGCAGATAAAACAGCTATAGTCCATTCCACTTCCCTTGTCCACCTGGCATCCCTAACAAGTAACCATTGTTTTTCCTCCAGGATATGGCTGTGATGCAACAGTGAATCTCGTGCACAACTATCATACAAGCCTCACTGTAAAGAGGGGTCAGCAGCTCTTGATCATTGGTCCCTTGAATATTAGTACTTCTTTTGTGCGGAATGTCTATTATGACACATCATAGTTCCCTGCCATGTCCATTTTTATTGGTTGGTGGTAAGATGACCCTACAGAATAGACTATCTTAAATTCTCCTAAAATAGTTTTAAATTGTTTACAGGAAAATGAAATGAGGTAAGTTATTATTTTTTAAATAGTTAATTACACATTTTCCTCTTCTCGATGTAGAGGCAAAAAGTTGACTTGTGAAAAGTAAGCACCAAAAACAGGTGGACAGAAGTGATTGAATGGATTAAAAGCCACTAATTTGGCTGTGTCAGGTGCATTTCTGATATTTCCATGGTTATAGAAAAGGGGCCTGGACAGCCGAGGGGTAATACGCCTGGCCTTCTCTGCTGATGACCCGGGTTTGATCCCAGGTGTTGCCGTGAATGGGTTGTAGTGACCTGTCCAAAGTTCTCTCCGGGTTCTCCGGCTTCCTCCACCTTTCTTACTACACTGGCGTAATTTGTACCCACTGTGAACTCTTCTTTAAGACCATACCTTCCAATACAGACTAGAACTGTCACACTTCTTTTCGAGGGAGCTAGTGCAGACATAGCTTCTGCTTTGTGCTATAACTGGCTTGAGCACCAACTTCACTTCAATAATAATAATAGTAAGGGTTATAGTAAACATATCAACCAATATCATGTCTCCATCCTCATCCTATTTCATCAGCCTCTGTAGACATCACATATAAACACAGTACTTCCTTAACTTTGGTTAATTTAACATTTTGGCAAGAATCAGCTGAATATTTTGAATTTGTAGTGGAGCACATTGATCACTGGATCCTTTGAATCTCAAGTGGCCATGTACATAACACCTGTGGTAGATAAGGGAATATTTCCGACATTTGTCATTTAATCCATGTGCATACAGAATTCTTGTGTCAGTGTACTGTTGTAGATTATTTGCACAAATCAACATGAAAGGCCAGAAATATTTATATATTCCTTTTTTAAAGCAACTGGGATCAAGCAGTAAGAGACAAGAGCTTGATATACATTTGCAGTAAAGATGAGGTCTTACATTCCTTTTATCTCCGTTTCCACATTACAGTCTAAATATTTCTGGTCATTGACAGCTGACTGTTTAATACTTTCAGTATTCATGCCTCACTGCCTTTTTGCTCTTTTTGCTGATATTTCACAATTAACTGGTATACATATTTTTGTTTCATTTTATCTATGTGATGTACATACAAATATTACTAGCTGTTTGTTGGGTTGTGACTTTTCATAAACTGTTATATGGAAGTCCATATCATAAGTTATAAAGTGTCAATTGTATTGAAGGTCATAGTATATATATTTTTACCACTACTTATTGTTGTTTTATGCACACCAATTAATGCAGTATTATTATACATTAACTAGGCTGTTTTCTATTAATGGTTTGATTTATATTTAATAGTGTAAATGTAAACTGTGCCTGTAGATTTGTTCCCCCAGGTAAAAATTTTATTCACTAAATGTTAAGTGATATTTGTATTCTTAAAACAGATTTCTTGTAAAACACAATGAATTTGAGGTGTACTTAAGATAGCCTTTAAACTTATGATAATCCTAAACTTAATTTCTAATTCACATATGCTTAATTTTACAAGCAAAATAGATACTTAATCAAAAGTGACTGGTGCTCACGCTGGTGCTGGCAACATCCTATCATTTTACCTGCATGGTCAATCTAGGTCAGGAACCAGAATGATCAAAATGATGAACAGAATGATTGCACCTTTAGTTTCTCTCATCCAAATAGTGAGCCAGAGGACCAGTCTGTATAATGTTGTTGTGGTGGAAGACCAGTCTAGTTTTTCTTGTGGTGATTATTTTTGACCATTTGGTGCTTTAAATGTTAACTTAGTTATGATAGTGACAGAACTGTGAGATGTATGTAGATTGTACTAGTACCCTACACAGAGTCACTCCAGCCAACTAAAAATCGCTGGCTATTTAAGGAGCTTCTTGCAGTCTAGCAAAAGGCCGGTTTTGCAAAAGGGAAGCATTGCTAAAGTGAGCAGGATGCCAGTCTAAGCATATTTTGTCTGGTTACTATGATGATGAAAGAAAATAAAAAAAAGCATAGTTAAATATTTTGATGTAGAAAGATTAACGTAAGACCAGATCATGGCACCTTTCGACCTTTACTTGATTTTGCTGCCATAATACGTCATAATGAATTCTTGTTGCAACATAAATTTAACTATGGATATGTTATGTAATGGATCTGTTATGTGATGTTAATCATTATTTTTGTCCAACTCTAAAAACCCAATAAACTATGTTAAAAGAAAGGTATTACTGATTTTTGCTCATTCAAATGTAAACCTACAGCACAACATATGCTGTGCCTACTACCCATCTGTTTCAGATTGTGTAATTCCGTGACCTTTAAGATGAGAAGATAACTCGAGCATTGAGTTATTAAAAAAAGTGACCCATGGGTCACTATGCTCAGCTGCCAAGTGACATCCTGGGCTGTGATCACAAGTTCCAGTCAAATGTTTCAAGAACCTATATGCCAATTTTGTTGAGACTTTCTACGTAGACAGAAATATATAGCACATATGTCTGGTTGGAACACTATGAATTGATGGTCTGAGACCAAATGAATGGTTGTTGAGCTATCAGGAACCAATCCCATAGCTTGCATGATGCCTGTCAGCCTCAAAAGGTACACTACACAGGCCAAATAGAGATCAAAATATATAGCAAAAAATCAAGGAAATCCGTGGAATAATTATTATGAAACAGGTGCTTTTGTATTAATTTTTATTCAATACAAGCCAACTTTCATAAATGATGGATATTTTTTGTATATTTGTTAAGAAATCTTTGAACAAGTGAAAGATTACATTAATATATATGTCTGCATTCACTTATATAGTTCTTGAGATAATATGTTCTAAAGGAATTTAAAGATGGCTTCCTGGTGGCCATATTGGATTTCTGACAGGTCCAAAATTGAACAACAAACATCCTCTAAAAGGGACCAAACATTAAACAAGGCCTACAGGCCTAATGCGAACCTGTGCATTGGGAAATATACCAGGTCTAATGCTTCAATGCTGGACCATTACTTTTCATGTATGAACAATGCAAGTACTAAACATTTTGAATAAGAAACAATTACACAAACATCACTGCTGAAATTCTAGCATGGGTGCACACAACACAAAAATGATTCTAGCTGGCACCACCAGTCTTGTATACAACGAAGCTATCAGAGATATACACATATGCCAATTTTCAGACTGATATATCAAACCCCTCCTGAGAAATAAGCAGGGACACACATTGTGCAAAAATTATTGTAGGTGGCACCACATGTCTTGTATACGACAAATGTATACACTGTGCAAAAGTCAATGTACATGGCACCACCTGTCTTGTAAATGAGAATACCATCAAAGATGCATAGACAGGTCAAAATATCAGTCCAATACATCAAACTTCCCCAGAGTTCGATGCACTGGGCTGACAAGGCTTAGGTGAGTAAGGCAGTTGCCCCCGAGTGACCTGTGACAAATTGCTGCCTCAAGCTACTGCACTGAGTGAACTCTTGACCTGCACCTGGCTAGACTGGGTGAACTTTTGACCTGTACCTGGCTGCACAAAGAATTCTTGACCTGTTGCATAACCTGACACAGCTGGCAGTCTGCCAAAGCTATAAATAGATTCAGGCTGAACTTTGGTTCCAAATATGATGCAGTGAGCAGTCTGCAAAGCTATAAATAGAATGCAGCTACTGCACTGAGTGAATTCTTGACCTATACCTGGCTGCACTTCTTCCAATCCTGGCACTTTGCCAAAACTATTTATAGAGCTGACATCATCTTGGGTAATGGCCAACATCAATGCTGGCAATCTGCCAATGGAAACCAAGTGCTGCCATCTGAACACAAGAGTGGTCTCTACTTGAAATAACTTTGAAATTTATTTTCCCAATACAAAATACTTTTCAGCTGACTTTTTATAAAAAAAAAAAGAAATCAGGAATATATGTAAAATTATTACGGATGCATACTGAATGCAAAATTAAAATACAGATATATCTCATTGATGGCAAATTCTTGAATAAGTTGAGTAGGGATACCAATAATTTATAATCCACATACAGTTGTCTTTATATAGCCACAGAGAGTTGAATATCCATGATTGTAACATTGCCTGGTATGATGAAGAAAACTTAAATCATAAAACTTAATTTTTTAAAAGCTTTTAAAAAAACTTTCTTGTCAATATTAACCAAAGATGACCTGAAATCTAAATATCTAGTTGCATGATGTAATAGATGCTGATAAACTGGTGCCAGGCTAGATGTAACAGCATCACACAGCTAACATATATGTTAAAATGACTTGATTCAATTTCCATAATTCAGCCAAAAAATCATTCATGTTGAACCATTAATGACAATTATTATAAGAATTATTGTAGGGATTATTCTTGTAAAATATTTAACAAACTGGCTTCAGTGGCATCAGTCGAAAAACGTTTCGCAGGTTTATAACTCATATGGGAAAATACAGCAAAATGGCTAAGTTGAGCTGCCCATAACTCAGCCAAAAATCACTGAACCAAAACCATTTGAACAAACTTGAATTATAAACATCTGAGGATAATTAATGTGTGAGATTTAAGAATATGGCCCAGTGGTTTTTGAGAAGAAGATCTTTGTAGCCACTGAGCTAAAATGGGCTGTTATGGCATATGACTAAATTCAGCTTCCCATAACTTAGCCAAAAGTCACTGAAAAGAGACCATTCGAACAAACTTCAGAAAGCACTACCCTAGGATCATTTCTGTGCGATATTAAACATTTTGGCCCTATGGTTTCAGAGAAGAAGTTTTTTGTAGCCCTCAGTGTGATACAGGCACTGATGACCCTGAACAAAAAAGGCCGATGCAGGTGGCGCCACCAATACCTCAATTTCAGATATGACCTATGTGACCAACATTAGCATAAAATTTGGTGATGATAGCTACAGCCGTTTCTGAGATTTAAATTTTAATATGCTTTTTTGCACAGTTAACAAAGTTCAACCTCCTGTAGCTCGGCCAAAAATCTCCGAACTGGAACCATTCGAACAAACTTGAGAAAGATTGTTCCAGGGATCATTTCTGTGAAATATTGGACAATTTGGCTGGACAGTTTCGGAGAAGAAGATTTTTAAAGCTTTTTTTAGTTTTTTCCCTATAAAATCTAAGAAAATGCTGTTAGGAAAAAAATAAACAAAATCCGATAAAGTTTTTTGGATGTCTGATTATTTGCAAAAAATTTGGTGATGCTAGCTCCTGCCGTTTTTGAGATAGCTATGGTTAACGTACAGACGATGCATGACGTACGACACCGCACCATCGCATAAGCTCACAGGTTCTCTAAAAAATAATCACAGAAACTGCACTGGTAAAAGGATTTCTAACCTGGCTACCTAGCAAACATAATAGATTTCTGACAAGTCTGACATTTGATATCACACATCCTCCAATAAGAAAGCAAGCTTGTGGCAATGCTCCAAAGAATGTTACAGTTATGAATGTCCAAAACAATTTAAAAGGCATGATCAGGTTGGAGAATTCTCATATCAGATTTATGGACATGCAAATGTAAAAAGTGTGGTCATTTTTTTTTTTAATTATCACCTTGCTTTTCAATGGGGTCAGTAGGGTAGATAAACTGCAAAACCTGAAAGAAAAGAAATGCAGAAAGCATCACTTAAGAGTCTCGTAATCAATTAAAGCCATCCTAAATCCTGGTACAGACCCACTTATTATCATCTGGTATATCTGATGATTTTTATAATAATATTTAGATATCTAGAAAACTAAGTTTATTGCTGATTCCATAAAATAAGCTTCAAAATGTTCCCATCTTATAAATCAGTAGCTAAACCTTAATGCTTTCCTCTCATAGTCTTAATGCCTGGCCAAAGCATTCTGGCAATACTGTTTTTGTTAGGCACAAATGATGTCCTTATCACTCCCTGGGCTGATACAAAAGGGAGTCATATATCACAAATGTCACTGACAATTATGGGCACACTGAGATGTACCAGTTGGAGTGCATAGGTTATATATACAAGAAAAAAAGAAATGGTCTACAAAGTAAGTTTATATTGTGAAAAACATATCAATTGGATTCTTTCTAAAGTGATGGGTAACTACCAACCACTTAAAACTGGAGTAATCACTTGGCAACCAATGTGTGAATAACTTTGACCTGCAACCTTAAACCTCCTGACCAGCTGACCCAAAAATCAATTATTTCTTCAAGCAAAATGACCCATAAATATGTTTGAATCAAATGGAGTGATGCATAGATGAGGCATATGTGAAAGACTGAAGATTTGAGATAAACGGTAATGCTTGAAATATGTTCACAAGCGTTTGGAACAATTCAGTATTGTGACCTTGACCTCTGACCTTTTGAACGCAACATCAATAGGGTTCTTCCCCTATTGGTAGGTAAGCCATATATGACAGATGGAAGTTATAGGTTGAAAAGTTTGCCTTAAAATGACTCAACTCAAGAAGTGGGTGCTGTGAACTTGATCTTTGACCTCAACAGGTCTTTTTCCCTGTTGACAGAGAAGCAATATGGCAGTGCTGGAAGGTTTGGAATGAAACTTCTAGTTGAAATCTGTCCACAACCTTTTAAAGAAGTGGATCCTGTGACCTTTGACCTTGTGACCTCAAAATCTATTGGATTCTTCTCCCACTTGGTGGGTTAGCCAAATGTTAAAGATTAAAGGATTGGAATGAAAGGTTTTGCTTAAAATGCATTCGCAAGTTTTTTAAAGAAGTAGGGCCTTTGTCCTTGACACCTGGTGGTTGGTGAGCTGTATGTGAAAGATGGAAGGTTTGGGATGAAAATTTTTGCTATAAGAATTAATTCTGGGGGTTGCAAACACACTCCCGAACTGTGAGAATATAGATCACAATGACCTAATTTCAGGTTTGCAAGGAGATCTTTTTAGAACCTCTAAGACTGCATAGAGATCTTGATCCTAGCCCTTAAGGTTACGATATGTGCCCTGCTGACGGACAGATGGCTGGCTGGACGGACACACAGACGGAAGGAGGATGGACAAAGATCTATCACTATAGCACAGCATGACTAAAAGTCAACTGAGCAAATATACCTGAATCCTATATCAGTTGTCACATGTTAAGTGGCATCTCTTAAGTACAGACATGGGTACGGGGTCACAGGGTTGGGGCCAGGTACAAGTGAAAGTACTTAGTACAGGTACAGTTACTTGTGAATTGGCCAGGTACAGGTACAGTTACAGGTACCGGTACTTGATTTTCACAGAGTACCTAGGTACAGATACAGGTACTTTAGAAAGTACCTAGGTAAAGGTACATTTATTTTAGGATCACTTCAAAGATGTTTTTACGGATAATAACATGCAGTGGCATAAATTCATGTATATGCAAGTTAACATGCCTTTTTTATAAAAAAATATTGAAGTCATTTGCTAAAGTATATTTTATGAGAACTTATTACCTGTATGGCACCATACATTCACAAATGTGATATTCAAGTGTACTGAAAGTCCATTAAGTGCACCAAATACAGTATGACACCATACATTCACATACATGATATTCAAGTCTACTGAAAGTCTATTAAGTACACCAATTACAGTATGACACTGTACATCACAAACATGATACTGGCATAATAAAATTTCATTAAGTGCACCAAGTACAGTATAACACCATCCATTCACAAACATGATATTCAAGTGTACTGAAAGTCCAAAGTACAGTATGACACCATATATTCACAAACAATTCATGAGCAGTTTATCACACTGATGGCTTACTGATTATTTTACATGACAGGTAACCAAATTTAATACTAAATGAGAAAACAAGGGACCCATGTGTTACAGCGCTCAGCTGTTATATATGATAAAAAAATATGATTGGGAAATGAGGCAAATGCTGGTTTTGTGTGGTAACAAATATAAGCTGTATTATGAGTTGTTGGTGTTTAGCTTATGTTTTATTTTGATAGTATCTTTGGAGACAGGGAAGAGGATTGATTTCATTTATTTTATTAACAAATGGAGTGCTGTTGTCACACAGATTTTGACTTGGCCATATAACTTATAAGCAGCACATATAATGTAAGAGTTTAACTATTTATTAGAACTTAAAAACTGATATTGTGCCAAATATAATTTTTATTAAAGATAATAAGAGAATCATAAGATTTTTCTTAATAAAATGTAACTGAAATGATTATTTAAATAATATTATAGAATATATTCATGAAAGCAATCATGAATACATTTTGAAAGTATTTGCACTGGTATTCAAATACTTTCATTTTTACCTGAATTCCCATTCTTATTCAAGAAATTTTATGATGATTCATATTCGTATTCAAATACATTTGCATAGTATTCACACCATGTCTGGTATTTATTCAGTTTAGCCAAACAATGATGTTGAGAATCCAGAATATACAAAATTCACAAATGTTTTATGGCCTTCATTTATATTAAAAAAAATAAATGTAATATATTCACTTTGGACTACTTTCACATCAATCTACACACTACACACAGTAGGAATCTAGATTAAAATTATCAAGTGCATCTTTGTCTATCATTAATTTCCTTCATACGATCCCTAATGATTAGTAATGAATAATATGATTTATTTTTGTTATCATTAATATTGAATTGAAAAATACCATGGGTGACTGCATGAAGTTATTTGGAATACGTGACATTCTAACCATCCATACAAGATTCTTACATCATCAGTAGTTGCAAGTTAATTTTCTGTTACTCATCAACTAACAAATTCCTTTTCTATTAATTTTTCTTTAATTTGTTATAAAAAACCAATACAAAATTATTAATTTATTGTTTATTGTTATGTTGTTTTTCAAAACAACTACTAGATGAGTTGGGTTGGACACCTGGATCAACTGTGGCTGGCCATAAGCTGCCTGG
This sequence comes from Sipunculus nudus, assembly GCA_026874595.1. Lineage (NCBI taxonomy): Eukaryota > Metazoa > Annelida > Sipuncula > Golfingiida > Sipunculidae > Sipunculus > Sipunculus nudus. Next base: position 55,938,906 of record CM049312.1, read on the forward strand.
CTGCCCCAGTGTATGCCTCGCCTCAAAAAAAGGTCAACATATGGGTGACTGAAGAGGTGCTGGGGAGAGCCTGGGTCTGACAGGGTCTCATAAAAACAATAATAAAGGCTACAATTTTTGGCCAATTTCTTTCAGCTTTCTAAACTGAACAGCTGAAATCCTTATGTGTGCATGATATGAAAATTATATCAACAGTGCTCACAGGAAACAAACGTGCCAAGGTCAAAGTTGGGCAAAATTTAAGGTACTAATTGTATATTCATACTAATAACTTATAAAATTTGAAAAATTCAGAACTAATTTTGGGTATTCAATTGAATCTTGATTAATTAATGTTACATCCCTGACAAAAAATCTCTAGCTTCAGCAATCCTCTTGTTAAGGGAGTAAACATATTTCTTGATTTTTTACAAAGTGCATTATGTTTGGGCCCTTAACTTAAAACAATTACACAATACGGACATCATTTCTGGCATGTGCATAGTGAATATATAGAAAAATATGTATATTATATATGATCAAAATCAGATCAGTGGTTTTGAAATTAGGCAGTCTTGTGTAACAATTGTTTTTTTATGGAAAAATGAAGTTTTTCATTAATATCTCGAAGAAATTAAGTCCTAGTGACCAAATTCTTGGCATGGTAGAGGATTTTGGAGACATCTAGCTGTATACCAAATTTTAGGAACTGAGAGCTGAAGCTGGGGAGCTGAGCTCTAGCAAACTGCATAACACTAGCTTGATGTAAACAATATGTGACATGGTGCTTGAAAACTTGAATTAAATCTACAGTTTTTAGCTCAGCTGACTATAAGTCATCTGAGCTATTGTCGTGGTCCTTTGTCCGTCATCCGGCCGTCTGTTAACAGGGCACGTTTTAAAACTGTTGGACCTACGAATCCAAAATTCTGCATACCATTAGATGTCTCCAAAATCTCCTACCATACCAAAAATTGGGTCATTAGGACTTGTTCCTTCGAGATATCAAGGAAAAACCTCCGTTTTCCATAAAAAAGCCATTGTTACACTTCAAGGCTGCCTAATATCAAAACCACTGATCTGTTTTTGATCATATTTAGTATTCATATTCTTCCATACATTTTCTGTGCACATACCAAAAAATTAGGTCAGTTTTGGGTATTATTTTGAAGTTATGGGCCCAAATATAATGCAATTTTTTTTAAATCAGGAAATATATTTGCTCACTCAACATGAGAATTGCTGAAGCTGGAGACTTTTTTTCAGGAATATAACTTTATTTAATCAAGATTCAATTGTTTACCCAAAATTAGATCTGAATTTTGCAAATTTTTCAAGTTATTAGCATAAATATAAAATCAATACCTTAAATTTTGTCCAGCTTTGGCAATGGCATGTTTTTTCCCAGTAAGCACTGTTGATTTAATTTTCACAGCACATATACATAAGGATTTGATCTTTTGAAATCTGAAATTTCAAAGGAATTATTTGAAAAGAATAGCTTTTATTCAGGTTTTCATACACCATGTCAAGTGTTGTTTACATCTAGCCCACCTAGTAGTACAGCCTTCACTTGCATTATGTAACCCATCCCAGGCAGCTTGCCTTGGCTCAGCTTGGCCACTAGTAGCAGGCTTCCCCTCTGCCCTGCACTCCCCCCCCCCCCCCAGCTGGTGCCTAAACTAGATGAATGTAATAATTTTCTGTATTTAATTTTATTCTTGGCTATGCTACATTTTAGATTTTGTATTGTACCACCAGGGTTACCATGATTAAAGGGCACATTTAATTGTGTCCACAAAGTGATGTATTGTTATGAAAGTGTAGATGTTCATCAGATAAGTAATGCTTTACTTCAGAAGAGTAAAACTTCACCAGGTGTGAAATTGTCTATTAATTCCAGTAATTAATTATAGCTGAGACTGTAATTAGCATAATGTTATTGTTTGTCCCTCATTCAACCAACAGTGTGTATACTTTATTTGAAAAGATGTTTTTATTATTTCAAATTTACTGAATCTTTTATTTTATTTCGGTGAATAAAATTAAGCATGTACTGAAAACTCCAATGTGCAAAACTTTTTAATAGGGATTCAAGGAATTATCTTGTAGATGCCATGTTGTGGCATTATTTTCTTTTAAATTCAGTTTAAACATTTGATATAAAAATAATCGAATATATGTGTATGCATAATATGACCCAATATGAGCTACAATCTGGATATATAATGATTGCAACTTAGAATTCTAATATTTTAATTTATATTTTCAGTTTTTTTTTTATTACAAATTTATAACACTTATAAATAAAAAAAATGAATCAGATAAAAACTGTTAATGAAAGTTGTGGATATGCTAAAAAAATAGGCTTATATAAAAACTTCTTAATGGAAAAAGTGGATATGCTTAAAAAAAATAGGATTATATATAAACTTAAATGCATTATTCCCTTGAAAGTGAAATAAAGGTATTAGTCCATTCTGTCCACTTGCCTGTCCATCTGTAAATTTTTCATATGCATCACAGTATCTCAAAACTTTTACTGGTTTTCTTAATGACAGTCTTGTCAGAATATTAGTTTGCAATCACATATTTAGAACTTTACTATAACCAAGTAGGAGGGCCCCTTTCCTCTTAGCTTTTCATATGCTAATATAAATGAAAAACACACATGTACAGACTTTTTTTTCACAATGCCTGCAGATATTGGCCTGATTTTTGGTGTGTGGGCAGATAATGACCAGTTACAGATCGAGTTCCATTTTGTCCTGATTGACCTACTTTTGAACATTTGTCTGCTCCTGAACATAGAAAGTTCCATGAAAAATAGAAATTTTTATAACAAATGCATATGTACAGACTTTTTTTCGCAGTGCCTGCAGATATTGGCCTGATTTTTGGTGTGTGGGCAGATAATGACCAGTTACAGATCGAGTTCACGTTTTGTCCCAGTTGACCTACTTTTGACCGTTTGACGGTGCCCTAACATAGAAAATTTCATATAAAAATATAAATTTTCATGACAAGTGCACATGTACGGACTTTTTTCGCAATGCCTGCAAATACAGGCCTAATTTTTGCTGTGTGGGCAGATAATGACCAGTTACAGATCGAGTTCACGTTTTGTCCCAGTTAACCTACTTTTGAACATTTGTCTGCTCCTGAACATAGAAAGTTTCATGAAAAATAGAAATTTTCATAACAAATGCATATGTACAGACTTTTTTTCCGCAATGCCTGCAGATACCACCCTGATTTTTTATGTGTGGGCAGATAATGACCAGTTCCAAATAAAGTTCGCATTTCATCCCCGTTGACCTACTTTTGTTTTACGGCTCCTAAACATAGAAAATTTCATGAAAAATATAAATTTTCATGACAACTGAACATGTACAGCTGTTTTTAGCCCTCAGCTCATAGGCTGATGGGCTATTGTCGTCACCCAAGCTGTTCGTCTGTCCGTCTGTCTGTCTTGCCGTCCGGAGACTGTCCGTCCGGAGTCTGTTAACTTTTACGTTGTGAGAAGGATATCTCTAAAAGGATTCACTGTTGGAATTTTATTTCATTAGTGAAGATGTATATCAATAAAATCTCAGTCAAGTTTGAAGATGGGTGTTCTTGACCAATTTTTCTTTGTTTTAGAGCTGATTATACAAAAACACTCAGAAGCTTATATCTCAGGAACCATTTGGTGGATTGTTATGAAACATGGTACATACCTCTCCAATTTAAATTTATAACTGATTATCAGCTTTTGCTAATATTCTAGTTTCACAATGCAATGCTTACAGATACTGGTCTGATGTTTGGTCTGTGGGCGCATAATGACCACTTACAGATCGAGTTTGCGTTTCATCCCAGTTGACCTATTTTGACCATATGACAGATCCTGAACATACAAAATTTCATGAAAGACAGAAATTTGTATGAAAAATGCACATGTATGGACTTTTTTTCACAATGCCTGCAGATACTGGTCTGATTTTTTGGTGCGTTGCTTGATAAAGACCCGTTACAGATCGAGTTTGCATTTTGCCCTTGTTGACCTACTTTTGACCATACGACACCTCCTGAACTTAAAAAAAATTTACAAAATTTAACAAATGTTTCTTATTTACCCCAGGTGGGGGCATTCGTGTCGTTCCGACACATCTTGTTTTACAAAATGCATTATGTTTGGGCCCATAACTTTTTTAAACTAGATATTTCTTGGCACCGCAGGTGCCATAGTATCCCCAGACAATTAATCCCCCCCCCCCTTTAAGAATAGGCCCCCCATCTTCAGCAACAATTAATATCAGACCACACTCATAGAAAAGGTCATTCTCATAGAAATGGTCATGATCCAAATTTCAATATACATCATCCCCTAACCCATGTCTATGTATATGCAAGAAATCTGTCCATTAGTTTTTGACTTATAATGCTCACAATACTGTTAAGTGGCAATGATGGGGTATTAAACGGCACGAAAACAAGTAAAAGAATAACAGGTGGCACCACCTGTTTCCCGTACATGACAACACTATCCAAGATCTTCGTTCAAGTTGATTTTTGGACCAATCAATGCATTCCTTATTGAGAAATTAATGTTTTTGTGTGATTTTCACCATATATGGCAATATTCAAGGTCAAGGCCACTCATTGGAAAGGTCATGACCCCAATTTATATATACATCATCCCATAACCCATGTCTATGTATATGCATAATATGAAAGAAATCTGTCCATTAGTTTTTGACTTATAATGCTCACAGGTTATAAATGTACTGTTAAGTGGCAATGATGGGGTATTAAACGGCACGAAAACAAGTAAAAGAATAACAGGTGGCGCAACCTGTTTCCAGTACATGACATTACTATCCAAGATCTTCTGTCAAGTTGATTTTTGGACCAATGCATGCATTCCTTATTGAGAAATTAATGATTTTGTGTGATTTTCACCATATATGGTAATATTCAAGGTCAAGGCCACTTTCATAGGAAAGGTCATGACCCCAATTTAAATAAACATCATCCCATAACCCATATCTATGTATTTGCATAATATGAAAGAAATCTGTCCATAAGTTTTTGACTTATAATGCTCACAGTACTGTCAAGTAGCAATTTTGGGGATATAAAACAGCATGAAAACAAGTAAAGAATAATAGGTGGCGCCACCAGTTTCTGGAACATGACAACCCTATCCATGATCTTCGATCAACTTGATTTTCGGAATCAATCCATGGAAGTTTTCTTGAGATATTTAAGAATTTGTGTGATTTTCCCCAAAATTGAACCTATTCAAGGTCAAGGTCACTCTCCTAGTTGAGGTCATGACCTCATTTTAAAAAAGGCCTCGTCCTCTCACCCATATCTATACATATACCAAGTTTGGTAAAGATCCGTGAAATATTTTTCGAGTTATTGTGTCCAAAAGAAATCTCTGCTGCGGCGGCGGCGACCGTGCCTAAACCATAGTATCTCCAGACTATGTCTGGCGATACAATTATATAATACAGACCTAATTTCTGGCATGTATATAGGAACTACATAGAGAAATATTTATGGTAAATATGAGGAAAAACAGATGAGTGGTTTTGATATTAGGCAGTCCTGAAGTGTTTGAATTTTGGATTCCTATGTCTTATGGTTTCAAAACGTGCCAGTTTAATGGACAGACAGACGGACGGACAGCCGACGGACAAAGGACCTTGACTAAAAACTTAAAAAAACTGAAAATATGAAAATGTAGCTGGAGTACCTTGAACCAGGTACAGGTACTTTACTTCCAGGTACAGGTACAAGGTACTTCCTACTCATGACCGGCAGGTACACATACAGGTACTCTGAAATGTGTTCCTAGTACAGGTACAGGCACAAGTACCTGGCCCCAACCCTATGATGGGGCATAACTCTTTGGCCTCAATGGAGAGTTATGTGTATTATAAAGATTTTGAACCTCTGAAGCTACTTTTTGTGATACTGTAGGACATTCCTACAAATAAAATAGAACATCACAGCAATTTAAGTTTAAATCATCCAATGGCTGAAAGGTCTGTTCGAATTTTGAATGGTTGTTATTACTATTTCAAAACATAATGCCAGTCTATTATTTAAATATTATGGCCAGGGAGCTATAACAATCGCGGCAGGTACTATAATAAATTTTCCCTTAATGTTTATTAACGTTCAGTCCCTGAAGTGACTTAACCAAGTGTGGCTCCAGACATGGGAGCCTGGATCATTTGGAAACCAGAAAATAAGTTGCGTTTTTGCACCTTGCCCCAGGACAGCATACTTTATCATAGAGGATAGCTAATTACGTGTTTAGTCCACTAATAGTTCAGAAGGGTGGTAGGTAGCTCTGATGTCTTACATTACATCTGTAAATGTTGGAAATAGCTGTATTGTAATATCATGGTGTTTTACCAGAATTTTCTCTTCAGATATTTATAAAAGGTAAAAGTTAGAAGTTAGGATTTTATTTCAGGACCTCTGATTTCTTGTCTCCACTTTCCCTCCACAATGCCCAGATAGATTACATATTTACATATGGATATTTACCCTTCATTTGCATGCATAATGACCATAGTGTACTAAAAAGGAGTAATCACTACCTCATAAAGATTTCATAAAATTCTGTCGGTCATTCATCTCAGTGATATTCTCCTGAATAAAATCACCATAGGCATACATACAATATAACACTGAAAGAACCATACAATATCGGAATAAACATAAAAAGATCATTTTAAAGAAATATTTTTTTTATTTGGCAAACAAAATAGAAGACCTAGATACTTAACAAAATCTTAGCCTTTAGATCTGTAACTTTAGGCCATATACTGTATGATTTCATTTAAATTTGAATAAGGTAAAAATATTTTTATCAAAGACAAATTTATTCTATTCTCCAATGGGATTTAATAATTATCCACTGAAAAAAATTGATTGAAAGGCAAAATATAAAGGCTAGACCATAATAAGCACCTACGTACAACACCAAGAGTATAATTTATGAGGTTATCTTCCTAGATAAGTCTCCATACTTAAGAGTATCGCAATATCACCACTTATAGTCTATCATGTTTATATAAGAGAATTTCATATAATAAGTGCATAAATTCAATTTCCATGAGTGTCTTAAATACCAATACAGTAGAGCGTCGTTTTTCCGAAAGCGTCGGGGGACAAGCTTTTTGTTCGTAAATACAAACATTCGGAAATGCGGAAAAGGGTCTAGCGGCAAGATCTTACAACAGTTTATGTTTTCCTTAATGCCATTTTACCCGAGGAACACTGCGTTTCTTTTCGATCTTCGTAACTGACGACCAGGACATATAAAAAATACTGGATTATTGTTAAGCATAATTGGCAAAGATCAGTCTAACCTGCTTTAAAGATATGTGTGTGCTCTTTTTTTGTCATCAAATTAACTTGAGGGAAAGGTCAAATGTCATCGCCAAGGAACACGGTGTTTCTTTACGATCTAGGTTATTGAAGACCGGCACATATAAAAGATATTCCATTTATTGCTGAGCATAATTGGCAAAGATCTGACCCTCTTTTAGGATCTGGCGTGCCCTTTTTACATCAAATTCACCGAAGGGAAAGGTCAAATGACAAGGCCATTGGTAAGGCTCTGTTAGTTTCTTTAATAACCATCTTTAAAAGCCAGCATAACGCCGTCTGTTTTCTCTTCTTTGACTCCATATCCCTGGTAAGTGATAGCAGGACGATCATGTCAGAGTTGTGTTCTTCTTGACAGTAAAAGTAAATGATGAATAAGCTGAATAACAGTGACTTTAAGTAGCTCTTGGGATTGAACTGCTCATTTGTATGGCCAGGCACGCAGGCTGTGGCCTCGCACCTTAACATGCTCGAGCTCGAGCGTTTAATGAATGATACCTCACCAATGCTGATGCGAGTAAACTGCTCAGTTGCTCTTAGATAAAGTGCTCAGTCGCTTGATAGGGGTACAGGGAACGGAGCATTTCGGGTCTAACTGTAGTTTTCACACCTGTGCCCCGGTGACAACATCGGCCCATAACTAATTAATTAGGGTCACCACTGAGCTTAAACACATGACTGCAGGCCTTGTGAATCGTTATTACAAATATTCATTTTAGGTATTTACATACTTGAAATATATTTCGGAAATAAGAATAAATTTTCGGTTCCCCATTTTAATTTCAGAGAAACGAATTTTCGGAAATTCGGCATTCGGAAATACGTCGCTCTACTGTATCTGATTTATCATCTAATTTAACCATATTATTTGATACAAATGTAAATAAATCTATATTTCCCCTGCCTTTCATGTTTTAACAATTTAAAAATCAGCAAATTTGAATAAATAATTTTGCTTTGTGTAAGCCAATATAAATATCCCCAATTTTAATATTCTGGAATACTTATACATACTTCTGTCATTTTGTAAATGCAACAAAGAGCAGGTGATATATCTTTACACAAGTTTTATACTTTAAACTGTATTGCCAAAAAAATTCAGATAATACACAAGGCCTTGGGGTATGGCATTATCAGTGATGAAATGTATATATTTCTAATTCGACCATAAATGCTGAAAATGGATTAAAGATTTTTAATATGCCAGACAACATATTTCACAACTTTTTCATGTGACCTGATATTTTTTATTTCAAATTTCAAGATTTTATTTTTTGAAAATGAGCAAACTGTGAAAGTAAACTGAACACATGCATTTTACTAAGCACCATTTAAAGAGATAACCATATAATATGAACCTATGAAGCCACAAGTTAACTGACTCTGGATTGACATTTGATTTTACCTTCTCTGAAAAACACAAGGAACTTGTAACTTCGATTTGGAATTCTGTCCTTGAAACAATGTTCAGTTTTGCACAACCATAACCTCTTCTTTGGCCTGTTCCATATTACAGATGCCTATAAACAAATGAGGCACTTAAACATGATGTAGTAACTGTACTGACAAGAATACAGTATGCCAGGCAAATGGGAAGCTTTTTAAAAGAACAATTAGTCTCTAACAACAGAATACACATCTCCTAGTAAATCGGCCCTGGATGGATACATGACCTTGAGACCACCTTCAATGTCCATGACCTTGACCTGCTGGACTGTCAGATTCTCCAGGCCTCCCGGTACCGCTGCACCACCAGCAGCGCCACCTTCACTATCTGACTCTGATCCAGACTCTGTATCTGATGCCGTTTTCTTGCTTGTGGTTTTTGTACCAACCCCCATTTCCAACAGCCCTTGTAGAAGTTCATCGAGTATTTTCTTGCATATATTCAGATCTGTGGAACTTGTCACTTCAACCAGAATATCACTTGTTTCTTTTGAAACCTGAAATGAAATAATACATGCAACATTACCCAACCTATTTTACTACACACAAGTATATGGTCTCAGTGAAAATGAACCTGTTGTAACAGGTCTACAAATTAACTTAAGACACATCTACTGATATGAGACACGCCTTTCAACATTATCCTTTAAAAATTTATATCAGAGATTCTGTGACCGATGCCTACAACAAACACTGAGGAACTTGCGAAAAATAAAGGTCAATCTAAAGGTGAAAGTCATGAAAAAATTGATAAATATGAGCTTTCTCTTCTCTATATTTTTAAGATTACTTAAATTCAAATCTGTCATTTTCAATCATATTGCAGTTTTCATGCAAGATTAAAACTGTTAAAAATGAGAGAACTGTATATGGTTCTTGTGCAATAGTTTGCTAACTGTGATTGATGGGCAATTCAAATTTCAGTCCAAAACTATGCATCAAATCCCCCACAATGTGATTTCTGTGTACCAGATAGAGCTATCCAAAATTTAAGGCCACACCATAATTCAGGACAATCCATAAACCAATTAAAAAAAATGTGACATTTTGTATGACTTTCCAGTTCAACCAATATGATTTAACATAAGATCACTCTCACAATATATATACCAGTAGATCATGACCCCATGCAATAGGCAAACCCAAAAAAATTTAAATACAGAATCTGAAACTAATTTATCTGAAAAGTGTTTTTCCACAGCAGATCATGAGTTAGTAAAAATTGTATCTCCAGCTGTTGACTTTTATACTAACCTTTGTTTTATCACAGTTTGTGATGGGTGGGAATGAGATGATAGTGTTCTCACTGTCTACCAGACACGGATAGTGAAGTTTACCCTTCAAAAGGTCCAGGTACCTGAAATAAGCACAAACAGGATCACAAAACATGTCAAATGGTAGATGTATCTACATGGCTTGACATTCATGGTGAACTGCTTGCCCAGGGCAAGTAAAAGTTGTAGAAAATTGTGATGGGGCAACTAATATTGGCCCCTACTTGCCCGACAGTGGGTTAAACATAAACCTTTTCCCAAACGATTTAATCTTTTAAATACCATTTTTTTCTTGGAGAAATGAAATATTGGTAATAACTCTTTCATCTTTAATCTCCTGTATGTATATATGTGCTAATATTTAAAGATAAATAAATATTATTAACAAACAAACATTTGAACATGTTTACTGTCTGATATGTTTGTTGTCTAACAATAAAACATGCAACACACACCATTGTGTGGAACATCCTTTTGTGTCTGTGACCACAGATTTAAGTAGAGCAAAATAAAAATTCATGAAGGGCAAGCAATATCTAGCTGTTCCTTGCCTGACTGGGCAAGTACTGTCAAAAGTTAATGTAGAACCCTGATCTAACACTTCATCCTTTACACAGCTGGTATGTGCACTCTAAAGGCTCAGCTGGAGCCCCGTCTCAAAGGTCAATGATGTATGACATCGTATTGACTGACATCATCAACTGGTATCGCTGTTCTTCATTGTTGAACTTTAATATATTGCAGTCAATGTGAACTGTCTTGCAATATTTTGGATTATTTGAATTACGTGCCAGGTAAGACATTATTATTCACTCAGTAGTCGGAGGAATGGTTTCTGCAACCTATGGCTTAGAACTTTTCACACTGTCTCCTTCGTATAAAAAAATATATCCCGGAAAACATGCGGACATGGGTACTGGTACAGACTACATGTGTTCTGTTTGGCAGAGCTCTGTCAAATTATGCAAATTTTGTTTTTGTCGGACGATTGACATTTTACAATGCTTAGTCACCTGATTGGTTGCTCTTTAGTCCAATGCTTATGATTATTCATTGAATGAATATGTGATTAAGGTCATAGAGTTCATGGATAGGTCAATTGTCAACAAATTTCAAAACTTACTTGTGAATGCCACTGACAGTGTTGCGTTTCTTCTCCTTACGCATCTCTTCTGCTTCTTGACGCAGCTTGGAGACCAACTTCAGGGCAGACACTTCTTTCACTTTGTTGAGTGGGGTCAACTGTGATGAAATGAGACAATTGATTTCTTGAACACATGCAGCAGTCATGAACAAAAGATATTCATCTTTGCTAAGCAGGACATCAGTTTGTTAAGGAAGACTATCATTTAATTCTACTTGCTACCACTGGTTGGCCCTGATTATACAGGAAGGCCTTGTCCTATCCCACTAGTAATTGCGTTGTTTATCATTGGACCATTTGCACATGCCACAAAGTCGCTTGTTTTTGCCAATTTCCATGTGTTTTAGAACAATTAATACTTTGTGGGTATCCCGTGCTGCATAATAGATTTTGGGCTGCATTGATCAAAATTCCATGTGTATACAGACACTAAGCACAAGCTTATGCCTGTTTATACCTAAGCCCAGGGCCGACCTGGACTGCACCATCTTGACAGAAATGAAGAGTGGCAACCATTTTGCCACGCAGTCTCTGTTGGCTTAGAGCAAAGAACTGTATTATTTATCAGACCATTGACAGCTGGGTACATGTATTTCATTGTGCATCTAGCTCCAAATTTTAAACATGCCACAGCCACGCTTGTTGTTCTGAATACACAGGGTCCGGTGCAGAGCCAAGAATCGGACCAATGAGAGCTGGTGTCTTAGTGTAATCCGTGCAAAGAATTGTAATCAGGGTTCGCAGGTTTTAAACATCCAGGTAAAACCTGGATTTTACCTGAGTTGGGTAAAATAGGTTTTACCCAGGCATTTATTCAAACCCATATTTTACATTTACATAGAGTTAGTGATAAAAAATACAAATATTGTATTATTGAATGTATTATTTAAATTTTTTCAATCTGCACAGTTCAATATAGTATGAATTAAGTGCATCCTAGATACAGTACCTTAAGAGTGAGGACAGCTCTAATCACAGTTCCTGTGAAAGGGAGTCATACAAACCAAATGAAGGCAAAATGACTTAATGCCACACACACACACACACACACACACACAAACATATATATATATATATTATATATATATAGTCCATTGCAAGCAGCCCTCAAAGCAGCCTGCAACAGAAAACAAGTTTCTGGGCTTTTTAATTTCCCAAATATTTGCAGAGTTTGGTGTGGACAAGTCCATATAAGAACTGAACACATGTTCAATGGAGCCAGCAGAAGCAACAGTAGTGTAAAGTTGTTTTACTAACTGCATGAAACACCCCTGTTGATGAGTGATGTCCTCTGCATAGCCAAACATGAATTAAAGTTTGACTGGAAAACGGCTGCTACCTGACTTGGTTGATGTGGTAAGAGCCACTTTGCTTACAGCCAACATTCATAAAATATATGTACAGTGAAAACTTGTCTGACACCTCACTGAGGCAGACAACTGGCTATAATGGACAAGATAGTTAAGTCCCTTCAAAATTCCCTATATGTTATGTATACGCGAAACCTCTGTAAGGCGAACACCTCACTTCTGCGGACAACGGACAGCAGATTTCAACTCAAACCAACATTCTAAGAGTAAATGAAACTGACAAATGAGGACACGATACGCCACCTTTGGCGGACACTGATTATTCACCCCGGGCAACATCAAAGACCACCGGTTCTGTTGCTGTTCCTGGGACTGGAACACAAAGGATTATGCAATCCCCAGTTGTTACCTTAATGCGTGTCCGTGCTCATGTCACGTTGTGATGAGCTCATAAGTTAAACACAGCAAATATGAAGTGTTAAACATTGTGTCACTTTATTCCAAGGTGATCATTCAGACATTGCGAAGCTGCATATTTTTCGCTCAACCGCAGGGTCAATAAATTGATTAAACAGCTACTGATTTCCCATGCGCCTCTGATCTCACAACGCAATATCTAACTGTAAAATTAGCCACTTTGTTATAGCAGGCTGTTTGATATTAATTTATCGGTTTTGCTCAGTAGATCTCAAACTGATCTGCTCAGTGTCAAACATCTGCTCGCTCCTTAGCTGTTTGTACTGTACGGCCATGCACAAGCTCCTCGGGGTTCTTTTAATCTCAGGTGCCTTCAACATTAAAGCAAATAAAACCAAACAACCTTCATCAAAGAAAGATTTTTTTGGGCTAAAGCTACATTCACCTATAAAAACGAATGTTCCCAGGTTCGTAGCCATTACAATCTTCGCATTATCAACATGGTAATTGTCTTTGAGATTATCATTCTAACCAATATTCTAAGAGTAAATGAACCTGACAAATGCGGACACAATACGCCACCTCCGGCTGACACTGATCACTCGCCCCGGGCAACATCAAAGACAAACGGTACTGTTGCTGTTCCCGGGACTGGAACACTAAGGATTATGCAATCCCCAGTTGTTACCTTAATGCGTGTCCGTGCTCATGTCACGGTGTGATGTGTTCATAAGTTAAACACAGCAAATATGAAGCATTAAACACTATGTCACTTTATTCCACGGTTGATCATTCAGACGTTGCGAAGCAGCATATATTTTTGCTTGACCACGGGGTCAATAAATTGATTAAATGGCTACTGATTTCCCATGCGTCCCTGATCTCACAATGCAATATCTAACTGTAAAATTAGCCACTTTGTTATAGCAGGCTGTTTGATATTAATTTATCGGTTTTGCTCAGTAGATCTCAAACTGATCTGCTCAGTGTCAAACATCTGCTCGCTCCTTAGCTGTTTGTACCATGCCGCCGTGCACAAGCTCCTCGGGGTTCGTTTAATCTCAGGTGCCTTCTACATTAAAGCAAATCAAACCAAACAACCATCATCAAAGAAAGTTTTTTAGGCTAAAGCTACATTCACCTATAAAAACGAATGTCCCCAGGTTCGTAGCCATTACAATCTTCGCATTATCAATGTGGTCATTGTCTTTGAGATTATTGCATTTCGAAAACCGAACTAGGAGAGTTTTAGGCAATGCCGCTAGGTGGCACAACACGTACTCCTGGGCAGTAGCTTATGCTATCTGAGAATGTCAAGCTTATTCGACTATGTGATTCAGCGGAAAAGAGCGTACGCAAGTATATGAACATTGTTTTTATGGATGCCTTCATAGACTTTTCTCCTTATATTGTTTACTACTTGAGATAAGTAAAATGATCACAGTTTGTATATGAATATTGAATGCATGATGTGTGCATGAATATGTTGTACATATACATGAAATCTTATATAATACAATAAACAAGTTCTAGCAGCTGTTTGTTGTGTTTATTTATAATCCTTCAGTGATCAACCAAGGTCAACCTGCCTAATAAGGACAACTCACTATTAAGGACAAAATGATTGAGTCCCTTGACTGTCCGCTTTAGACAGGTTTCACTGTATATAATCACTGCTTACAAACCAGGAAGAACTGAGGTAGGATCCTCATATATGATAATGCAGAAAAACTTAGGTAATAAACTGAGCAAAACCCTGGGTAAAACCCAGGTAAAATACATTTTACCCAAGTTTTATCGATTGGATTGGGTAAAATAAGTTTTACTCTGGGAAATGCACACTCTTAAATAACTTAAATGAGAATGTCTGAGCATGTTATTTCATTGTGCATCCTGCTGTTTTGCAGGCTCACTTAAGCACACTCTTAAGTGGCACCTAGAACCCCTCATATGGTTTAAATTGTCTGAGGTCAAACATAATGTATATTCATTTTCAGATCCAAAGATTACCTTTCACCTAAAGCAAACCCTCTCTGTAGGAACTATGGAAAATTTGGTCAAGATACAACAAAAGATGACCAAGATCTTTCCTGTAATGTAAATGTAATGAGTGTCCAAATTCTTAAATAAATGTAAACAGGAACGATAGACAGAGAATGAGAGAGACAGACAGAGACAGCCAGCATGACATTATAGGGGTAAGAATGTGTCTGTATAACCAAGGAACAACTAGGGTCTTACCTTCATTTTGTCTGGTTCTTCAGCACTATAGACCAGTGGACCTTTTATCTTTTCTAGATCATGAGTTGCTATAGTTGCAGCTTGCCTCTTCTGCCCAAGAGTGTCATGTAACCTGGTCTGAAAGTATAGAATTTGTGTATTCATATTTAATTTTGATTTTTTTTGCAGCAAAACTAAATAAATAACCAGTTTATTCTGTTTACCTATATAAATATAATTTTTCAAACAAACACAAAGGCTATCATACTGATGGAAATGAAAGAATTTGGTAGTAGTAAAAACATTCAGAATAATCATTTCTGACACTGATTATTCTGACACGACATTTCCCATTTAGTCCTTTGAAGTTGTGGTTAATAAAAATAACTTAAAAGAATTGACTTAATTTGCTTGTCAGTTGTATTCAGGATAAAACACAGGTCTTTCACAGAAGCTCACAAATTAAAATGCTTTTAAATGTATCAATATACTGAAAGGTATATTAGTGGATGCAAGATACAAATATCATAATATATGGCCCTGACAAGAATTATGTCATTCTTGTGTGATGATCAGTCTCAGGCAAGAATCACAATAAAATCTTTTTTTTTATATCTGTTGCACCAAACTGAAAAAAGTTTTGGAAATATTTTTTGTAACCAGACTGAGAGTCTATCAGAATGCCTTATGTGATTTAAGTGCAACAAAACAGAACATATTCTAATCTGCTTAATCATAGCTTAATTCTATACTTTAAAGGGGCCTTATCACCAGACATTTATAAACTAAAGGTAATCCCTTGGAGCTTTCATAAAAATAGGCCAGAAAACGTGGATATCACTGCACACAGGCTGTTTGTTTTGTTTATATCAACATGTTTACATTAAGTGGGAGACTGCCAACATAATCAAAACAAATTCAACAAGAGCAAGTCAGATAAACCAGAGCTTTGCAAATAGCGTTTTGCAATAAGTGACCTTTCTAGCTCCCCATATATGCAACCTAAAACCTTAGGTTACGTTTTTCTCCAAACAACATTGCTGTGTTTACAAACATGTTGTTGATAAACAAGTTCACACATCCTCAACAAAGGCCTTACAAGAATTTTCCACAACAAAAAATACCCTTAGTTCATTAAAACATACACAGAGGAAGCCAGATATCACAAATTCTTTTTCAAAAGGTAGATGAATGGGCCACTTTAACAAAATCTTTGAGTTAACAGTATAGGGTATCAACCAATATTTACCTGTAAGGCAATGAACCTTTTAAACATGTTGTTACTTTTCATCAGATCTAGATGCTTCACAACGCAACAGACAATATACGGCCGAACCTCAGCAGCCGCTGGTGTAGACTGTACCAGCACCCCTCCTGATTCCGGGTAATGCTCTATGTAGATCGTATTCTTAGGTCTTGCCTCCTCTTCCTTGCCTTTGCCTTTTTTCTTTTTCTTGCCTTTTGCGGCAGCTTGGCCTTTTGGTCTTTGTTGTGCTTGTTCCTTTTCCAGTATATTTCGTAAATAATCAAGCACAGACTTTGTCTTGCACTGATCTAACATTTTACCTAAACGTCGGTCCTTTAATTTGTTCCCTTTGCAAATAAAGTCTTTGAGTTTCCCACATTCACCAAATTCAGCCGGGATTTCTACCAAGGCATTGTCCGAAATATCAAAGGTTTTAAGTGATGGTAAATCAGACACCCCCGCTGGGAGAACTTTGATACGGTTGGACGAAGCATTTATTTGGGCCAATAGGGACAAATTTCCATCATCTAACCCGTCTGGAAACGCAGTCAGTTCATTACTTGAGAAGTCCAGCACGTGCAACTGGCTCAACTGTGAGAGACTAGGGATTTCTGACAATTTATTACTGCTCACATTGAAACTCTGCAGTTCCACCAGTTCACAAATCCCGTCAGGTAAAACTGTGAGCTGGTTACTGGAAACATCTAAGAATTTCAACTTTGTTAACTGCGATATTTCGTCCGGAAGGGAAGTCAATTTGTTTGTGTGCAATACAAGATTTGTCAAATTGTGCAATTTGCCCAGCTCAGCTGAAAGCTGACTCAGGCACGTGCGACTGATTTCGAGGAAATTTAAGGAGTTTAGACCATAAAGACCTTCGTCCAGACCTCCATTTTCAATCCTTTTGCTAACTTCAGCTCCTGTCAAGACCAGCTCTCGCCGGGACTCGCTGGAGGCTATAGTTATTTCTGGCCATCTGCTTGAGGCCATCTCTCTGTTTTGTCAGACTTCTGTCAGCTGTGCGTGTGGGGAATCCCCAGCTCGGGCTGGCCTAAAACACGGAACGGAACGGAACACGGAACAGGGGCCCAATTTACAGAACGGAACGGGACACAGATATAAAAAGTGTCATTACTTTTAAATGGATGAATAGATTTTGACTACATTTGCTCTAAATAAGGATATTAGTAATACCTGTCGGATGGTATATTTTGCTCAAATAAAGGTATGCCTTTGCGGGCTGTTCCTCAATCGTTCATTTTGACATTGAGTTTATAATCTGTCCGATGTCTTCAGTGCTTTACCTTGAATGAAAATTGGATGTCGGGAGTTTATCTTGAAATATCAAGCCTTATAATTATGTTCTCATAATATATGAAAATATATACATGAAAATGTATTCATGCGATGGTGAAACATTTGACTGGAAGATATAACGTTTAAGACTTACTTTAATAATAAGAATAAGAATAAGAATTAATAGTAAATTATTAATTAAAATACACAGGTCAGCTAAAATCAAGTCATGACATAAAAATAAAAAAGTGCGTTAGTTTTAAAAAATTGATATGAACGTATATATAACTAATTAAGATATTGTTTAATATATTTATTATATTTAAGATTTTTGTCCTTGAGGAAAAGGGTATGAAAAATAACAGTGACAGTGTAAAGAGGATTACTCAAATCATTAATTTACTCTTATAGACAGATCTTTTTCAAAATGTTTAATGAATCTGACAAGAACTTTATCCAATAGGAAGATATAGATAGATCTATAAAATCAGGCGGTTTTGATAAGGAAAGTATAATTTTTCCCCGCGCTGATCCATATATGTGGATATATAAAGTGTTTGAAGCAGGTGATATATCCTTAAACATGCATGGGCGCAAGTTATAGTGGACTACAAGGGGGAATTATTTTTTTTAACCAGGGGGCATATGATAGGCCTAAAATCCCACCCCCTCAAAAAGATTGCACATTAAAATATTAAAATATCATTTGTGATAAAAAAGACTCTAATTCCAATATGTAAACTATAAATTATTAACAAATCTGTATTGAAAAGGACCACAAATATCAATGATTTGTAGAATTAAACAACTCTGACTGACGACATGAGGTTTGGTTAGCCCTTTTCCAAGTAGTCTGTAACACGGCCATTAAATGCACAAATTAAACATTCATGCAGGTTTTACAGATTAAATTAAGAACTTAAATTTTATTTCGAAATAATGTGCGGAACAATCGGGGTTGGGGGGGGGGGATGTTGGTGGTTGGCGGACAGGAGAGAGCGCCCCTTAGAAAAATATATATGATATTTCATAACCAAATTTGCTTCAAAATTACTTACAATTTAAATGAAAATTGAATATAGATTGAAATGTACGCAATTCTACGTATTAAACAATTCTTTATTCAAATAATAAATATTTGTGACGCATCCACATATATTTGGCAACTGGATATATTACAGTGTTCAAAAGTTTTAACAAATTCATTTTAAAGAATCAAAGCCTAAAAATAAATTGATGCGGGCGGTGCATGAGAACCATACCTTTAATTTTTTTGGCCTAATGTTATAAAATTATGTTACCTGTATCATATATAAATACATGAGCAGTTTTTGGAATTAACTGGAATGCCTTACATTTATTTCATTTGTGTATCTTTATCAGTTAAAACGAATTAACATGTCAAGTTCACAGAGATGAGGTTACCGTATGGGTTTATTATAAGCGGTTTCATGACATATAATATAACAATAAACGTATTTAAACACAAGAGATTCGTTGAATTTTTATTTTAACAAATTAATATCAAGTATAAATTATTTTTATTTCATAATAACTTTAAAAATCCAAATTTCTTTTATTGGTATTTAATTTAAGATCTTATGATGAACTGAAGGGCAAAATGAAATTTTTATGGAACAGCCAATGGATAGTCAGGAAATATCCACTGTACAGTCCGACTTAACGGAATATTGTTGAATTTGATCTAGGCATATACAGGCCTTGATGTATAACTGGTTTTAATTTTAGCCGATAACATAACATCTACAAATATCCATTAAGAATTGTAAATAATTACGGGAAGTTAACATTATAATACATCGTACGTCTCGCAATGCATGTGGCCTTATACACGGAACGAAATAATAAGGCCAAAAAAATAAAAGGTATGGTTCTCAGGCCCCGCCCGCGTCAATTTTAACCCCAGCATAAAAAAATTTTATTTGATTTTTATCTTTCAAGAAGATAAATAATACAATTTATGTAGGGTTTTTACCTGTTTATGATAAAAATTTGATATTTTCATGCTTTCCCTTGATCAAATGACATTTTTATCGAAACATACAAAAAAGGGCAAAAATAAAATACCGCACGCCCGCACTGATTTATGAAAAAAATTGCCTGAGAACCATACCTTTTTTTGGCCTAATACCTTTATTTTAGTAAAATATACCATGACATGTCTCTTTTCGCATTCCATCAAACAGGTATTATTAATATCCTTATTCAGAGTAAATATGGTCAACATCCATTCATCCATTTAAAAGCAATGAAACTTTTTATATCTGTTCCGTTCCGTAAATTAGGGCCTTGTTCCGCGTTTCGTTCCGCGTTTTAAGCCACCCCCAGCCTCGTTTTGCATTTGGGAATCCCTTTTTTGTAGACTGGTACCTGACGCTTATCCTATGCGCAGTTCTAGTTTCTGAAATGACCGCATCGTGGCGCTGGTAACGCTAGTATTTGCAGGTTGACTTTGAGCGCTATATTCTAAGGATATCAATTCATTTTAATCGGAACGGAAGTAGGCAGGCAAAGTGTTCTCATCAGAACGTCTTTATCAGAACAGAAAGGTTACCTAAAATTTCATTATAGACCTACACCCAAAATGCTAGCTACAGGCCTGTAACGCCAAAATAAATAAATAAATAAAAATAAACACGTACCAAATTTTAAATCCTTTTTACTTGTTTGAATAAAAGCGGAATGTTCGGCCTAACAAAATGCTTCGTATGTGATCATATATATTTAAGTTAGTCATATGAGCAATCCTACCGTCAGTGAACGACACCTGGTGGTGTCGTACTTTACTAATTCTTTTCCGGTGACTGACTTCTTTTGGTAAATGTATTTTATTGACATTATATTGTAATTGGCAATAATGATAGATGGAAGTCATTTTGCATAAGTATGACATTTCATATAATTAAGCTTTTTATTACATAATAAAGCTGTTAGGTTTTCTCATTATGACGGAGTAATGAGTTTATGAAAAAAAAGTGCGATTCACACCATTCAACAAATTGCTTCATGTAGCTACAGTATGTACTGCTAGGTCATGGTTGGTATGGATAGCGCTACAGGCTACACCATGGAGAGTTTATCTTACGGATCGTTGGACAGATCTGTCCAATCATCGGACGTTTGGGCAATGGGCACATATTCCTTATGTAGAATGAAGAGACCAAACAACCCCAAATTATTACCATAAATACATAAGTTTAGAATCCATTGGCATTGGGACCAAAAGGATTGCTGAATGATCAGTATGTCTGAAAGTATGAGTACTTATTAGTGGTGTGCCGATTAAATCAGTGGCGTCAATATAGGGGGGGGGGGGGGCAGGGGGTATATATCCCCCCCCCCACTTTTTGGCAAGGGGGATGGTCAATGTTATCATTCCCCCACTTTTCAGAGAATTATATATATATATATATATATATATATATATATATATATATATATATATATATATATATATTGTATATGAAAAATAGGTTTGAATAGAATATAGACATGCTCCATTTATGAGTTTACTGTAAAATATTATATTGAAATATATTTGAAATGTGATATATATATGTATATATATATATATATATATATATATTTATATATATATATATATTTGAAATGTGTCACACAGGCGCCAAAAAGAGATATATATATATATATATATATATATATATATATATATATATATTTATATATATATATATATATATATATATGGGTTGTGGGGGGGGGGTGTCGGCGAATCATCCCCCCACCCTGGAAGAAAAATTGACGCCACTGGATTAAATCGATGATTGGTTGTTTTCTTTCAAAATCGATTAAATCGATTGTATTTTTGCATAATAAATTAAAAAGGATTATTCATCCACATGCAAAGAATTTTATCATGTCAGAGACATACGAACGCAAAGTAACTAACGAACAGCATCAAAACGGAACCTTGCGCAGCGAAAATAGCCCGCCGGCAAGCCGGTCTTGGATGCGGGTGGACTGATGGTTTCATTATGAATAGCGATGTACATGTCAGACTTTTTACTGGGGTCAGTATCTTATGAAATAGTATACAGTAAATTTTAAGGTAATATAGAAAATACGTAAAATAATAGATTAATAATCGATCATCGGTCGTTTTTATTTTTCAGCCATCGATTATGATTTTAAAACCAATTCCTACCACTATTACTTACTGTGAAGAAAATGAGATATTACTTCTTCTCGCCTGTGCATTTGGTACCTTTCACTTGTAACAGCAAAAGTTAACATAAAGCGTGAAAACACTTTTACAGACGCACATTTATACGATATATTGATGCAGCTTGATACAGAGTAAGTTTATTTTCTGTATACGATGACTTTGTACCCACAACAAGTGCTGGAATTACATGTCAATGCTACAAGCCCATCAGCACCTCTCAATGGAGTAGCCTGTAGCGCTATAGATACTGTAATGATTTTATATCTTATAGCAGTGAGGAATCTGTATACCAGTAGATAATTGAGTGGTCTTAATTGATTACGGCAGGCAGCTGGGAACCCCTGCTGTGAGGTGACAGTGACCAGCTTGTGTGTACTGGTGTCCCCAGGCTCATAGGGGTCACCCAGAGGATAACAGGCCTGTTGCTGACATGATAGATTAGGGGGCGTGTATGTGTGATATATCCATGTATGCAGGGGTGGGGTCCTCACCCGGCAGTGTATCTTTGATTTTTGACCAGTAAAGACCTAGTAGAAAACCAGCAGTGCTTTTCTTCTGTTTGTAAACTCGGTTGCACGTTACATTGGTGGCAGCGGTGGGATATATTACCCAGAAAACATGTCTAGTGATGAAGAAGTTGTGTTTAAGCAGACTGTTGACACAAATGAAGTGAAACCATCGCCCCAAGTGTCAGGGGACTGGTTTGATAGACTGGAAGAAAGACTCTGTAATAAGGTGGGGGAACAACTGGAAAACATGTGGCTGAAAGTAGATCATGTAGCCAGGAAGATGTCGGAGAAACATGATGCACTCCTACACCTAGAAAAACAACAAGGTGGTAGTAAATCAGAAGGTCTGGACGATACTGATACAAAACATCCTGTTGTAGTTCGGACAACACCTATGGTTAAAACAACAGTAAGACCACCCCTTTATGATGGGAGTAGCCCATGGGAGGACTATGAAACACAGTTTGGTATCATATCAGACTTAAATGCCTGGAAAACAGAAGAAAAAGCTATGCATTTAGCTGCAAGCCTAGCAGGTCCAGCTCGTGGAGTTTTAGCAGACTTAGATCAGCCTGGACAGCGTAATTATGATTGCCTTGTGACAGCCATGCGTTCAAGGTATGGAGTAGATCAGCAGGCTGAACTCTTCCGTGCGCAGTTGAAAACTCTTGTCAGGAGACGGGACGAAAGCCTACAGGAGCTGGCACAAAATATCAAAAGACTAACAAGGATGGCTTACCCAGATGCTACGACGAAACTTCGGGACACGCTGGCATGTGACCATTTTGTGGATGCCATACCTGACAGGGATACACGCTGGAAAATTAAACAATCCCGCCCCACTTCATTTGAGGAAACTTTAAAAATCGCAATGGAGTTGGAGGCTTTCCAGCAAGCAGCAAGTCAAGGTGGGAGACAAATAAGGGCAGCACATCCTCAAGTAAGTACAGCACACACCCCACATCTTAAAGACACCATAAGGCAAGTACTACAAGAAGAACTGAGAAATATGAGAATCAGAGACAGTCCAAATAGGAATGTTGCCTGTTGGGAATGTGGTGTAGTTGGCCACATTCGTCGTAATTGTCCCCATAACCAAAGACAGAGAACAGATAACAGACAAGTGCAGCAGGGAAACGACCAAATGTCAAGTTCACAGGCCGAAACTTGGCAGGACAGGAGGCAATAAATTCTTTATTGGCCGAATTTAGGCCTACGGCACCCCATGCTAAAACCAGTACCCTGGACTCTATAGGTGATGGGCTATTTATCAGTGGCAACATTGAAGAAATTCCGGTCTCTTTCTTGATTGATACAGGTGCCAATATTAGCATAATAAGATCCGATGTATATCAAAACATCAGTGAACAAACAAGACCTGAACTCACAGCTGTGAATAGTCACCTTATCTCTGCAACTGGACAGACTTCTCCATTTTTGGGTCATGGCTGCTTCAATTTTTCCATGGGTAAACAAACACTGAAACAAAGATTTTGGGTGGCGGATATACAAAATGAGGTGATATTAGGTCTGGATTTTCTATCACAGCCATTTTGTGACCTTTCTGTCAGGGAAAATCAGCTATTGGTCAATGGTGAAATTTTACCTCTATCACGGACTGCATCAAATGCTCCTGCAGTGTGTCGAGTGTCTGTCGCGGAAACTACTGTTATTCCACCAAACAGTGAGGTGATTTTACCTGGGAAAATTACTGATGGTAAAGAGACTAACTGGGTCCAAACCACATGTATTATAGAACCTTGTCCCAGATTCCAAGAAAAGTGTAACCTGCTTCTTGCTAAAGCTGTTGTGGATTCCGGCAATAAAGTGATACCATTGAGGGTTATGAATTTGACCAATGAACCAAAGACAATTTATACTAATACCTTTGCTGCTTTCTGTGAACCAGTTACAAGTGTAACAAATACAAGTGACTGTCAGACAACCAAAATTGAAAGTAACCATTCATCTGTCCCCGGCCATCTGGAAGAACTGATAGCCGAAACTGGACAATGCTTATCTAGTGATCAGAAAGATAAAGTGACACAACTTATCCTCCAATACCGTGATGTGTTTGCGGCCTCTTCTGAAGAACTTGGTCAAACAAACTTAACAAAACACAAGATCAACACAGGTTCAGCTCCACCCATTAGACAACCAGCAAGACGCCTGCCTTTACATAAACGTGAACAAGCGACAAATGAACTAGACAAAATGTTGAAAAAGGGAATTGTAGAACCTTCAAGGAGTCCGTGGGCCTCTCCTATTGTTTTGGTGACCAAGCGTGATGGATCTGTAAGGTTCTGTGTTGATTATCGCCGACTGAATGATGTGACCATGAAAGATGCTTATCCCCTTCCGCGAATAGATATGTCTTTAGATGCTCTTTCTGGATCAAAATGGTTTTCTACATTGGATCTTCAAAGTGGATATTGGCAGGTGGAAATGGACGAGAATGATCGTGAGAAAACAGCTTTTACTATTGGTGATGGGGGGCTCTATCAATTTACTGTCATGCCATTCGGCTTGACCAATGCCCCAGCAACTTTTGAACGATTAATGGAAAGGGTTTTAGCAGGCTTATCATGGAACGTGTGTATGGTTTACCTGGATGACATAATAGTCCATGCGGAAACCTTCACTGATGCAATAGCAAGGCTTGAACTTGTGTTCAAAAGACTACATGCAGCGGGCCTCAAACTCAGTCCAAAGAAATGTAAATTGTTTCGAAGGCGGGTGTCATTTCTGGGCCATGTGGTTGGTGAGGAAGGACTAGAAACAGACCCAAATAAAATAACCGCGGTCCGAGATTGGCCAGTTCCATCAAACGTAACCCAGCTTCGTAGTTTCCTTGGTTTAAGTTCCTACTACAGGCGTTTTGTGCAAAACTTTGCGACCATTGCAGCACCATTACATCGGTTGAGTGAACGCGGATGTAAATACAGATGGTCAAATGAATGTCAAGAAGCTTTTGATAAACTAAAGTCAATTCTCACAAAAGCGCCAATTCTGGCGTATCCAGTATTGGGCAAACAGTTCATACTAGATACAGATGCAAGCAAATGTGGAATAGGTGCTGTGTTATCACAAATGCAAAATGGAGAGGAACGTGTTGTGTCTTATTACAGCAGAACTTTAACAAAAGCTGAGCGCAACTATTGTGTAACTCGCAGAGAGCTGCTTGCTTTAGTAGAAGCAGTGCGTCACCATCACCATTACCTATACGGGCACAAATTTCACATCCGCACAGACCATGGTTCCCTTCAGTGGCTAATGAGATTCAAGCAACCTGAGGGTCAGTTGGCCAGATGGTTAGAAATACTCGGGACTTATGATTTTGAGGTAACTTATCGACCTGGAATTAGACACAACAATGCAGATTCTCTTTCGCGCCGACCCTGTGAAACAGATCTTTGTGTTCACTGCGAGCGGGCTGAAACAAAAGAAGAAAAAGGAAATGATGAGCCAGTGCGACAAGCAAGGGTTGTTCAAAAGCCTACATCATCAACTTGCAAGTATGCAATATTCACAAATATTCTACAGTTTTTCATACTGACCTGGCTATGCATGAAAAGCTCCCTCAGCCAATTAGTTACCACATGTAAGATCAGTGATAATAGAGAAAATAAATGTGCTGCCTTAACAAGAAGCCAGAACAGGGATCACTGTAATGATGAACCGTGGGTCCAGACATGGACAAACATAGAGCTACGAGATGCCCAGTTAAATGACCGTGAGCTGTGTGAAGTGATTGCCTGGAAGGAGGCTAACACAGAGAGGCCAGCATGGTCAGAGGTGTCCTCAGCTGGCCCTAAGTTAAAGTCATACTGGTCCCAGTGGGAGCTGCTTGTGATAAGGGATGGTGTATTATATCGGCAGTGGGAGTCTGTGTCTGGTGAGAGCTCCACATACAAACTAGTGGTCCCAATAGATTTAAGGCCTACTGTTTTAAAGCAGCTTCATAATTCAATCACTGGTGGTCATCTGGGGGTTAATAAAACATTAGCTAAGATCAGAGACAGATACCACTGGGTTGGTCTGCGAACAGATGTGGAAAAGTGGTGTAGGCAATGTGAGACTTGTGCTAAAAGGAAGAAAGCAACTCGGTCAGGCAAGGCACCAATGCAGACATATAATGTGGGTGCTCCCATGGAAAGAACCGCCATTGATATCCTAGGACCCCTCCCTGAAAGTACACAAGGAAATAGGTTTATCCTTGTGGTATCTGATTATTTTACAAAGTGGACTGAAGCATTTCCTTTAAAAAAATCAAGAAGCTTCAACAGTCGCTGATGTGTTGGTTAAGCAGTACTTTTCGAGGTTTGGATTGCCATCACAGCTACATTCCGATCAAGGTAGGAATTTTGAAGCCAAATTGTTTAAGGAGATGTGTCAGCTTCTTGATATTGACAAGACGCGTACCACAGCCCTTCACCCACAATCTGATGGCATGGTGGAACGGTTTAATAGAACTTTAGAAGACATGCTATCAAAATATGTAAATCAAAATCAAAGGGACTGGGATGAACACTTGTCTTTGCTTATGATGGCCTACCGCTCTTCTGTTCATGAAACCACCGGTCATACACCATGCCAGCTAATGCTGGGCAGAAATCCGAAACTTCCCATTGATGTGGTAATGGGCAGTCCTGTAGAACCAACTGTGAATGATGTGTCGGAGTATGTGTACTCACTACAACAGGGAATGTCAAAAATACATGAATTTGCGCGGCAAAATATTAAATCCATGTCGGACAAACAGAAAAAGAATTATGATCATCGTGCGGCTTCTGTGTGTTACAAAACAGGTGATGCTGTGTGGCTGTATAACCCTCAGCGCAAGAAAGGACTCACGCCAAAACTACAGTTTTTATGGGATGGACCTTATGTCATTATAAATAGACTCAGTGATGTGGTGTACAGAATTAAGAAAAATCAAAAAGCCACTCCTAAAGTGGTCCATGTTGACAGGCTAAAGCCATATCAAGGTGAAAACAAACCCGATTGGTTCCAGACTGATGCAAAAAATTGAATTTATTATTACGCAGTTTTACTGAGATTGTAATCAGCGTAATATTTACTTGTATTATTATTTTTTTTTATGTTGTTATTCTAGTTTCAGGCGGATGGTTATATTACAAGAACCACTTGTCATGTTTATTTTCCAAGTGTTCAACTTTTTAAGAGTAAAATATTAGTAAGACTACAGTGGTCACCTCTTGGAGTTCACAGCAATGTTGTTTAGTAAATTCCCCTCAATTAACTTTGAATGTGACTGTAAGTACCTAAGTTTATATTCATTCAAATCTCTGTTATATCATTGTTATATCTCAATTATAATTTCATTTCTTTGAATGCGAGGACGCATTCCTTCTTTTAAGGGGGGAGCAGTGTAATGATTTTATATCTTATAGCAGTGAGGAATCTGTATACCAGTAGATAATTGAGTGGTCTTAATTGATTACGGCAGGCAGCTGGGAACCCCTGCTGTGAGGTGACAGTGACCAGCTTGTGTGTACTGGTGTCCCCAGGCTCATAGGGGTCACCCAGAGGATAACAGGCCTGTTGCTGACATGATAGATTAGGGGGCGTGTATGTGTGATATATCCATGTATGCAGGGGTGGGGTCCTCACCCGGCAGTGTATCTTTGATTTTTGACCCCACCCCTGCATACATGGATATATCACACATACACGCCCCCTAATCTATCATGTCAGCAACAGGCCTGTTATCCTCTGGGTGACCCCTATGAGCCTGGGGACACCAGTACACACAAGCTGGTCACTGTCACCTCACAGCAGGGGTTCCCAGCTGCCTGCCGTAATCAATTAAGACCACTCAATTATCTACTGGTATACAGATTCCTCACTGCTATAAGATATAAAATCTTCTGTTTGTAAACTCGGTTGCACGTTACAATACCAATCATGGTCAAGCGGTACATACTGTGGCTATGCATGATGCTGCACCATGATACGTCAACATATACCAAATCTTACTACATATGTAGGCATAACGGTAAGTGCATAATTGTTTTTCAGAC
The DNA here is from genome assembly GCA_026874595.1 of Sipunculus nudus. Lineage (NCBI taxonomy): Eukaryota > Metazoa > Annelida > Sipuncula > Golfingiida > Sipunculidae > Sipunculus > Sipunculus nudus. The sequence continues at coordinate 55,967,393 of CM049312.1, forward strand.
TAGGCAATATATTAGGCGTCTGTCTTTTTATTAGTAAAGGACGATTTAAGTTAGAGTAAATTTAGCCTATTAAGCCAACGGATCTGACGTCCCGCTTCATGCATTTATTATACTGAATAGCTCTGGCTAACCCGTTCCACAGGCTCACTCAGGAGAGTAACAGAGCGCCACCGTGCGACTGTGTAAGAGACTATATAGCTCTGCTTGGCTCTAGCCCTTATACCAGGTGGTATTAAAACCATCGTTTGATTTTATATATGTTCAACGTAATCTCAACCAAAATTGAAAAACTATTTTTTTCTACTATTTGTTTAAATCAGTGATAAGTCAAATTCATGGTATCCAAATGTTTGTTTAGGACTAAATTGAGGGATCATTTTTGCTTCACTGCATTCAGGACAGAAATGTGTGAAAAGATGTATACGTTGTGCAAGTATCTAACACTCAGGGAGAAAATATATGGGAATTTATTTATTAAATCATTATAAAGAGGCTAAAACCACAGCTTTTGTACCAGATTTTATATTGGCGCATTTTAATTTGATAGGTGCTTAAGCGCTTAGCTTAGATGCATTGCTGTCCCCTAGTGGTAAAAACAGTGTACTACAGATATACCTTGGATGGCGGAGTAGTTTGATAGAACCGCTGCAATAGCAGCTTGGAAGAAAAAAGTGAAATATCTCAGTATTTAAGTGAAACTATGGGAAATGACCCCCCTTGGGACACACTTGGCATCATTCTTGTCAGTTAAAGTCTGAAAACATGAATGTCCGAGGCATGGCCACGGAGGAGATCCGTGAGTGGGACCAAAATCAATTATTTTCAATGACTGTTTCGTTACCCCCCCCCCCCCCCCCCCCCCATATAGAGATAAGTGGTACCTGAACACAATACGATCGTATTTTCGTGGAAAAGGCAGTTTAATTATAAGTTTCACGAACGGGATGACATTAAAACTTCTTTACTATGGCAAAAGTATTTTATTTTCAACACAATTGCAACATATTGGCAACTGTAAGTGCATTTTACTTTAGTCCAAGAAGACACGGGTCGTACTGCTCATAACCGCAATGACAGAATGTATACATAGCAATGGCAATGCTTAGAGTGCTGATCCCGTTTTAAATGGGTTATACACATATTTAAACTGAGAATTTACGCAATTAGCTTTATCATAACACAATTTTATCATTAAAGGGACCCTGTCACCTATAAAACATGTTGAAATAACACCAAAAATAGCTTCTTTCCTTAAAAATAAATTTGTACCTGCCAAAATATTGCCTTGAAACAGTTTCCTTACTGTTTAAAACGATGGACCGGTAGCAAATGCAAATGTAAACATAAACACAGCGCGTGGGGCCGTGTGCATTCCAGAGCCACAACACTTGTCAATCAGGAGATGCCAGTGACTGACTTCGCCGAGAAAATGTAATACTTGTTTCGCTGGCTAAAACATCGCCTGATGCGGCTCACAATCAAACCTCCGGTCACGCGGCCTTGTTATGGCAAATAGACACACGTGGACTGTGTTTACCAACATGCAGAGCCATAACAAGGTATTAAACAGCCGTATGCGAAGTACTGAGACATTTTGCTGGGACGGTTTTGCTGATAAACTTTTGTATAAAGCAAGATGAACTAATAGTGAGAAAGAGTAGGCATAATATTGCTACTGATTATGTCCCTTTGAAAAAATGATTAACCCGAGATACTGTTCCATAAACTAAAATGACTAAAATGTTCTCTCAGCAGGCGCGGATCCAGGGGGGGTGGGGGTTGTCGGCTTTCAACCACCTTTTTTTAGACCAATTTTATGCATGCTCAGAATAAGCACCCAGTGACACCCAGGATGTATAAACCTGCAAAATTTCAGGTGGATACGTCAAACCACTGCTGAGATATGAGTGAATTATGAGGCAGATGAACAGATGGACGCTGTGCATAAGTGGTTGCAGGTGGTTTGCTTATGATGAAGAGCTATGTGAGATCTATACACAAGCAAAATTTTGGCCCAATCGGTCAAACGGTTCCCGAGATATGAGTTTGGATGTCTGCAGAGTAAACGTGAATGTAGGTGGCGCCACCTGTCAAAAAATCGAGAAAGCTGTCCAGGATGTATAAACCTGCAAAATTTCAGGTGGATAAGTCAAACCACTTCTGAGATATGAGTGATTTCATCCAAAGGCAGATGAATAGATGGACACTGTGCATAAGTGGTTGCAGGTGGCGCCACCAGTTTTGCCTATGATGAAGAGCTATATGAGATCTATACACATGCAAACTTTTGGCCCATCGGTCAAATGGTTCCAGAGATATGAGCTTGGATGTCTGCAGAGTAAACCTTAATGTAGGTGGCGCCACCTGTCATAAAATCAAGAGAGCTGTCCAGGATGTATAAACCTGCAAAATCTCAGGTTGAAAAGTCAAACCACTGCTAAAATATGAGTGATTTTATCCCAAGGCAGATGAACAGATGGATGCTGTGCATACATGGTTGCAGGTGGTGCCACCAGTTTTGCCTATGATGAAGATCTATGTGAGATCTATACAAATGCAAATTTTGGCCCAATCGGTCAAACGGTTCCCGAGATATGAGCTTGGATGTCTGCAGAGTAAACGTGAATGTAGGTGGTGCCACCTGTCATAAATCAAGAAAGCTGTCCAAGATGTATAAACCTGCTAAATATTAGGCAGATATGTCAAACCACTGCCGAGATATGAGTGATTTTATCCCAAGGCAAATGAACAGATGGACAATATGCAAAAATGGTTGCAGGTGGCACCACCAGTTTTGCGTATGATAAAGAGCTATGGGAGATCTATAAACATGCAAAATTTTGGCCCAACTGGTCAAATGGTTCCCGAGATATGAGCTTGGATGTCTGCAGCTTAAACGTGAATGTAGGTGGCGCCACCTGTCATAAAATCGAGAAAGTTGTCCAGGATGTATACACATGCACAATTTCAGGTGGATTAGTCCAACAAATGCAGAGATATGAGTGTTTTTATTCCAAGGCAGATGAACAGATGGACGCTGTGCAAAAATGGTTGCAGGTGGCGCCACCATTTTTAGTGTATGTTATAAAGCTTTCCAAGGGCTACATTTGTGCAAAATCTTTAGCCTTATCGGTCAAACGGTTCCCGAGATATGTGGGTTTATGCGTGGAAACAGACGCACAAATGGACACTGGGCAGAGAAGAAAGGTCAGAGGTCAACCAAAAATGAGGGCGCCGCAGTTCACATGTGACCGATCATAATTCCGAATTTTAAAAAAATTCTGCCCAGTGGTTATGGAGGAGTTCTCCGGAAACCTATGGGGCCATGGTGGCAGCGTCGGCGGTCAACTGAAAACATAGTATCTGCAAAACCCTGCTTTGGTGGATACTATGATTGTAGCTGGCACCACCGGTCTTATATACAACGCAGAGATATATTCATATGCCCAATGTCAGACTGATATGTCAAACCCCTTCTGTGAAAAAAGCAGGGACATACACTGTGCAAAAATTATTGTAGGTGGCGCCACCAGTCTTGTACACTATAAAACTACCCGATATGTATAAACATGCCCACTTTTAGGCCGATGTATCAAATTCCTCTGTAGAAATAAGCAGGCGCACACACTGCAAAAGTCAATGTAGGTGGCACCACCTGTCTTGTAAATGAGAATACCATCAAAGACGCATAGACAGGTCAAAATATCAGTCCAATACATCAAACTTCCCCAGAGTTTGATGCACTGGGCTGACAAGGCTCAGGTGAGTAAGGCAGTTGTCCCCGAGTGACCTGTGACAAATTGCTGCCTCAAGCTACTGCACTGAGTGAACTCTTGACCTGCACCTGGCTAGACTGAGTGAACTTTTGACCTGTTCCTGGCTGCACTGAGTGAAATCTTGACCTGTTGCATAATCTGGCACAGCTGGCAGTCTGCCAAAGCTATACATAGATTCAGGCTGAACTTTGGTGCCAAATATGATGCAGTGAGCAGTCTACCAAAGCTATAAATAGAATGCAGCTACTGCACTGATTGAACTCTTGACCTATACCGGGCTGCACTTCTTCCAATCCTGGCACTGTGCCAAAACTATTTATAGAGCTGACATCATCTTGGCTAATGGCCAACATCAAGGCACTGGCAATCTGCCAATGGTAAACCAAGTGCTGCCATCTGTACACAAAAGTGGTCGCTACTTGAAATAACTTTGAAATTTATTTTCCCAATACAACATGCTTTTCAGCTGACTTTTTATAAGAAAAGAAATCAGGAATATATGTAAAATTATTACGGATGCATACTGAATGCAAAATTAAAATACAGATATATCTCATTGATGGCAAATTCTTGAATTAAGTTGAGTAGGGATACCAAAAATTTATAATCCATGTACAGTTGTCTTAATATAGCCACAGAGAGCTGAATATACATGATTGTAACATTGTCTGGTAAGATAAATAACTTGAATCATAAATCTAAATTTTTTAAAAGCTTTTAAAAAATCTTTCTTGTCAATATTAACCAAAGATAACCTGAAGTCTAAATGTCTAAATGTCTAGTGGCATGATGTAATAGATGCTGATAAACTGGTGCCAGGCTTGATGTAACAGCATCACACAGCTAACATATATGGTAAAATGACTCAATTCAATCTCCTTAATTCAGCCAAAAATCATTCATGTGGAACCATTAATGACAATTATTATAAGAATTATTGTAGGGATTATTCTTGTAAAGTATTTAACAAACTGGCTTCAGTGGCATCAGTCGAAAAACGTTTCGCAGGGTTATAACTCATATAGGAAGATACAGCAAATTGGCTAAGTTTAGCTTCCCGTAAATCAGCCAAAAAGCACTGAACCAAAACCATTTGAACAAACTTGAATTATCAACATCTGAGGATAATTAATGTGTGAGATTTAAGAATTTGGCCCATTGGTTTTTGAGAAAAACATCTTTGTAGCCACTGAGCTAAAATTGGCTGTTATGGCATATGACTAAATTCAGCTTCCCATAACTTAGCCAAAAGTCACTGAAAAGAGACCATTTGAACAAATTTCAGAAAGCACTACCCTAGGATCATTTCTGTGCGATATTAAACATTTTGGCCATTTGGTTTCAGTGAGGAAGATTTTTGTAGCCCTCAGTGTGATACAGGCACTGATGACTCCGTACAAAAAAGGCCGATGCAGGTGGCGCCACCAATACCTCAATTCAGATATGACCTATGTGACCAACATTGGCATAATATTTGGTGATGATAGCTCCAGCGGTTTTTGAGATATAAATTTTAATATGCATTTTTGCACAGTTAACAAAGTTCAACCTCCTGTAACTCAGCCAAAAATCTCCGAACTGGAACCATTCGTACAAACTTGAGAAAGATTGTTCCAGGGATCATTTCTATAAAATATTAGACAATTTGGCTGGGCAGTTTCGGAGAAGAAGATTTTTAAAGCTTTTTTAGCTTTTTCCCTATAAAATCTATGAAAATGCAGTTAGAAAAAAAAAATAAACAAAATCCGATATAGTTTTTTGGATGACTGATTATTTGCAAAAAAATTGGTGATGCTAGCTCCTGCCGTTTTCGAGATAGCTCTGGTTAACGCACAGACGACGCACGACGCACCACACACGACGCACGACGGACGACGCCGCACCATCGCATAAGCTCACAGGTTCGCTAAAAAACCGACAACAGTCCTCCTTTTACCAGTTACATCTCCAGGACATTGGGGTGAGACACCACAAAGGGACCCCGCCCTGGCCGCAGGTCAAAGCGCAAGCCGACTCTATCAACAAGCCTATATATGATGAAATCCATCCGAGCAGCACACATGCAAGGTCTTTCTTGGAAAAGGTAATTTGTGGAGTTTCTGAGAATGTATCGTTGTACCCCTCACATCTCAACTTGGTACACTCAATATCGGCTCATGTTTGGCAGGGATCCCGGCATCAAACTCTCAGAGCTCGCTAATGCCTCGGAAAATGCGGATACTGCCATAACCCAAGAGACTGATGCATATGCAAAGACACGCATGAAGTCATATATTGTCATATAACACGTGACGTCCCCGTCGCCTATTTGAGGACAAGTGATCTGGTATGTTAAGTGTTGGACTCAGTGGTAACAGAAATTGATGGGCGATACGTTCAAAAGAGTAACTGCAGAAAGAACAGGTACATACATTCTTATGAGCATGCATTTGTTTTGAATATATGCTGGTACAATGTTTTCATCACAGGACACTCCAATGACTCTTCTTTTATTAAGTATAACATGTACCATTATGTTTTGACTCCTCCATTACGTCTTCATCCAAAGTAGCGGAGGGAGGTAATGTCGTAACGAGTTCCGTTGCCGTGTTCACGGTTTTTTGTTTTAAGCCTTCATGATCCCGTAGGGTTTCGCGAGTGCAGAGACCATATGTGCGGCGTTATAATTTGAAGTTGTTCACGTTGGTTCCTGACTTTCTGCCTTCATTTATGAACATTAAAGCGCCTAGACTACAAGGCCTGCCCACTTGTTCAGGTCACGATCGAGTGCCCAGAACCTCGGAGTGAACGTTTCTCAGAAATACGGCTTGTGCATACTGGCAATTTCAAAGAATGTACTTCAGTACGGGCATTTCAGTGTTGTCAGAGCGTTTTTAAACGTGTTCTCTCAGTTCCGAGGCGAGTGGCCATCTAGCCAAGGCAATTAACAGTTGGCGTCTCCAAAGTAGCTCAAATTAAAATAAAGGCGACCAATTAAAAAAGACATTACAGCCCCGGTGCCACTGGGAGGGTATGCGTTTATCTCCACTTGTATGTGTTTGTGAGTTTCTTCACAACATAACTCGCACAGTCATGGATGGAATCTCATGGAATTTTCAGGTCATTTCGGGAATGGGCCCATGAAGAATCGATTATATTTTGGTATAGATCCTTCACATGATTTAGTTTCATGAACATCGTCAAGGAGTATTAAAAATGTATAATGACGTGCCAAGAAGCCCCCGTCATAGGTCTGGCAGCCATGGCATAGCAAACGTGGACGAGCTTTCTGATTGGTTGATATGTCTACTACTGCAGTCTTTAGATGGTGATGCTGCTGACGTAACAAAGGTTCAGCCAATCACGCATGTACTTCAAATTTAGCCTGAAACCGATGTGCTATGGATGCCGGGCGAAACAACGAGGGCTCCTTGCCGGCCTATCTCAAATGTTAAGTAAATAATAAAGAGTAGAACCATATAGTGCAAAAAAACGCTAGGAAAATGTCAGGTAAGTAATAGTTATAAGGAAATGACCAAGAAAAGAAACAAATTTTCCCGAAATCTACACTAATAGCAATTCAAGCGCCTCTGCTGTAACTTCCCTGCTGTGTTCTGTTATTGTCCGATAGCCTGACATGAGCCCATGACAGTTGCTTATCAACTTGGCAACGGCTATCGGACCATCGCAGGCAGCTAAGGTCTCCGCCCTCTGCCTCTCTGTGGTAAAACTCTCTTGCCCTGGCGATCAAGGCCCTCCCGGATCTGAGCAGTACCTGCTTACCTAATGGGTATTTGACCGTGTCAATCACATCCTGTAGGTTCAATTCTACCTAGCCTGGTATGTATATTTTATTTCATTAATAACTTTAACAATAATATGCAGTCCTTATAATTTGAAGGTTAAGACTCTAAATTTTATTCCAGAAGGTGTTGTTTTATCTATTTAAATTGTGCAAGTGCATGTTGCCCAAGCCCAATTTCCTCCCAGAATAAATAAGCAACTACAACACAATACATCCGTTAACATTAACACACTGTGTTGTTTTACTTGACTAAGTAAATCTCGGCCTACAGTACCTATATAAAAGATACTCAAACGTTACTGAGAAGACAATAAAAAAATGAAAGGTAAAGAACAAAAAATACTGAAAACACCAAAAATATACCAACAAGTTGTTTTTATTCCATCATATATTTAGGGAATTGATGCAATTTATCACTCTTCATAAAAATAAAAACAGTTATTAACAGATATTTTCAACCCCACCCTCACTGATGGAATTGCAATCAACATTTGATATGCATGGTGTAAAAGCACTTGCCGATAAGTATATAAAAGTTACTGAAAAAAAAAATTTCCAAAATCATGTCTTCAGTTGTCATGAAGTTCGTCAGAAATGTATTGTTTTTTATGAAAGATTAGATTAAAAATTAACATTTTAAATCGGAACCCTCACTGAAAAGAATTAGTTGGGTTATCACCAAAAGTGCAATAAAATCTTTATATAATTGTTATGTTTATCAGGTATTTTTCATTTGATTTGTCAGATCATAAGATTTAGCGCATAAATTGAATAATCAGTGTGATAATGGATTTACTATGCTGGGTAAATGCATGTTAAGATCACGGAAATATCATTAATTCTTTGGCTTTTCAGTAACTTATTCAATCCTCTGTGGTAATTTTTCAGGGACATTTTGGTTATCATTTGGTCTTTTCAGGAACTTATTGGTAATATTTTAGTACTTTTTTGCAACTTTTTTTTTTGTATTTTTCAGTGTTAAGCAAGACCTCAGTCTGAGTTCATGTTTTTGCACTTGGGTGCTAAATGACAGTGCATGCCTAGAATAAATAATCCTCGTCAATAAGTATATATATATATATATATATATATATATATATATATATATATATATATATATATATATATATATAAAACAGTATACATTCCTTGAATTGGAAGCTGTTGGATTTCGGTTAATGAAATTCAGATACACTTAATTGTAAGAATTATGAATCATTGGATAAAACACACCTTGTACTTGTCCCATACAACCGGCCCTACAGTAAGCGCTGAAAGAGTATGTTAAATAAGAAGTCTCCACATGTGCTCCGTTGACTCATTGAATATTGAGATTCTTGCCCTGGAAAACTCCTTGAAAACTGGTTTGACCAAGTTGTGGGAGCCCCGTGATAATATCACATGCAAAAGCTGCCTGTATTGATAGTATTTTTTTACTTTTGATTAAAGTTTTGAATTCACTTAAAAAGTATGAGTTGTTCTTTAAATTCAAAATGAGAATCAGCATACGCTTTGTATTGGTTATAGCCCATTGAAATGTTATGCAAGCCGTGAGGTTTGCGAGGCTTGTGTCACATAGCAGGCGAGCCGTCACTTTGGGCTGATGTAGGTATAGATTTGAAAGTACGGTTAGAACAAAGGAAAAAAAAAAAAAAAAACGCCGCCTGTGTGACAAATTACATAAAACAATTACAGGATTGAGCCATTGCATGTTTCAACAAATTTAGATCCCTTGAATCTCCTGATTTCCAGGCACCATGCAGCGTGTAGATTTCATTGTCAGCGACAAGACATGAGGACAGGGATGTCAATTTCATTTAAACATTGTCCGCCGGAGCCGTTCATTTCACGTGTTCATTTCATGTCACCTGGGATATTCACGAAACACCTGGCCAGTGTTCATGTTTAGATATACAGATCAATAATTTTTATACTAATCCAGACATCATACTTTTGTCACTTCCAAACTAATCAGTCTTTTGGTGTTTATTATTAATTATGCACAAGAGAGTCTTCCAGTATAGAGTGTGACAGGCTAGAGAGGTGTTGAGAGAGGCTATAATTACTTCAACCATGCAAGTGCCTCCCAGGTATGCTTTTTGTACAATTGCCGTCTGGCTGTATTGTTGAGCTCTGGCGGTATTGAGTCGGCAAAAATGGGAGAAATAGGCCTGTAAATATGCAAGATACAAGTTGATTTTGAAATGAATTGAATAATAATGACCTTATAAATCTTATATATTCCGAGATTATTGTATCCCTTTAAAGGGCCTTAGTTCTGCCCTATGCCCTCTATTTTGTTTTTACACGAACTCCTCTTTTATTAATCAATACAAACATTAACATTTCTCCCTTCTAAATATACCCAAAATCATTAAAAAATGACAATGCCTGATTAAGTTCGTATAAAACTACAATATTTTCCGTCTGACATTAAACAAAACGCCTGAATTAGTTAAATGAAGGAAAAATATACAATATGGTCTGCCCTAGACTATTTTTATGACATGACTGTATAAAGAAATATATATATATATATATATATATATATATATATATATATATATATATATATTCCTTTGCAAATGGTACAATAAATAGCATATTCTTAAGTCCAAGTTTCATTCCCTTAATTTTCTTTGTTAAAAAAGCGTAATGGTCACTTTGAATATGTTAATACATTGCTTACTAGACCGTTTCAAGCTGAACCAAATTGAATTTGTGCGGCGTTTTCTCTGTGAAAGATCATGGTAAATACTCTGCTGAGTGAAACAGTGCACTCGGCGATAGGTGGTGCGTGCGACTTCAGTGACGTCACGTGTGGCAGGCCTGTGGGGTCACGCGGGTATAAACATGTCGCGTCTTGCCAGTGTACATCCTTGACTTGAGTGTAATTTTTTCCCCCGACAAATACTGGGTATCCTGAAAACATCATAATGAACAAACGATGTGTTGCTGGTGGATGCAGTAATAAACAAGGACGGTGTGTGCGTCAGTCACTGGCCAAAAGTTTTGTGGAGGACATTTCAGAATTATGATGATTTTAAAAATTATCAAACAATGGAATGCCAATTACAAAACCAACTTGATCTAATACAAGAGGCGATTCCCTGTATAAATCCAACTGCAGCCGCTGCAAGGCCGACTGACAATGGATCCAGCCTTGATTCAAGGGCAAGGAAACGCCGGCAGGAGCCCGAGAAACTCGTTTGGAAAAGGCGTGAGACATAAGCCAAATCGCCAGAAAAGGGCTCCAAAGCAGTGAGGAAATTGACTGCTAAAAGGGTAAGAAATTTGTGTCCGTTTAATAAATGATTGCGTTTATTTAAAATACCGGTATGTAATGTTTTCCTCGGTTTTGAAAAAGCGACAACAGTTAAGGTTTTCATGACAAAAATTAGATTGTTCATCTTTCTTAAGGCGTCTTTAAACAATACTTTCGTGTCGTTCACAATCCATATATTTTTGGAAGACCTGTCTGAACACAGAATCAATAATAATCTCTTAAACAGTAGGCGCCGAATTGTAACATGTACGTAAATCTTAAAATAACAAGGGACCTATGGGTCACGACGCTCAGCTGTTATATATGATAAAAAAATATTATTTAGAAATGAGGCACATGCTGGTTCTGTGTGGTAATAAATATAAGCTGTATTATGAGTTGTTGTTGTTTAGCTTATGTATGATTTTGATAGTACCTTTGGAGACAGGGAAGAGGATTGATTTCATTTATTTTATTAACAAATGGAGTACTATTGTCACACAGATTTTGACTTGGCCATATAACTTATAAGCAGAACATATAATATAAGAGTTTAACTATTTATTAAAAAAAATACAAATATTGTCCCAAATATAATTTTTATTAAAAATAATAAGAGAATCATATGATTTTTTAAAATGAATTATAACTGATATGATTATTAAAATAATATTAAAGAATTAATTCATGAATGCATTCATGAATACATTTTGAAAGTATCTGCACGAGTATTCATATATTTTCATTTTTACCTGAATTCCCATTCTTTATGCAAGAAATTTTATAATAGAGTACAAAATCATATTCGTATTTAAATACAATTACAAAGTATTTGCACCATGTCTGGAATTTATTCAGTTTTCACCAAACAATGATGTTGAGAATCCAGAATATACAAAATTCACACATTTAAATAATGATCATAAGTACCTGGTTTTATGGCTTTTATTTATATTAAAAAATAACTGTAAAAAATTCATTTTGGACTAATTTCACATCAATGTACACACTAGACACAGCAGGAATCTAGATTAATATTATCAACTGCATCTTTGTCTAATTTCCTTCATATGATCCCTAATGATTAGTAATGAATAATATGATTTACTTCTTTATCATTAAAATTGAACTGAAAAATGCCATAGGTGACTGCATGGTGTTATTTGGAATATGTGACATTCTACCCATCGATACAAGATTCTTATATCATCAGTAACTGCAAGTTAATTTCCTGTTATTAACAAATTCCTTTTCTATTTTTCTTTAATTTGTTATTAAAAACCAATAAAAATTTATTAATTTATTGTTTTTTGTTATGTTCTTGGTTAAAACTACTAGATGAGTTGGGTTGGACACCTGGATCAACTGTGGCTTGCCATAAGCTGCCTGGATTCCATGTATGCCTCGCCTCAAGCGTGCATAATTTGATGAAAGGTCAACAAGGTCAACATACAAGTGACTCAAGAGGGGCTGGAGAGAGCCAAAGTCTGACAGGGTCTCATAAAAAACATTAATAAAAGCTACAATTTTTGGCCAATTTCTTTCAGCTTTCTAAACTAAAAAGCTGAAATGCTTATGTGTACATGATATGAAAATTATATCAACAGTGCTCACGGGAAACAAACGTGCCATGGTCACAGTTGGGCAAAATTTAAGGTACTAATTTTATATTTATACTAAATAAAATTTGAAAAATTCAGAACTAATTTTGGGTATTTAATTGAATCTTGATTAAATAATGTTACATCCCTGACAAAAAAATCTCTAGCTTCAGCAATGCTCTTGTTAAGGGAGTAAATATATTTCTTGATTTTTTACAAAGTGCATTATGTTTGGGCCCATAACTTAAAACAATTACACAATACTGACATCATTCTGGCATGTGCATAGAGAATGAAAAATATGTATATTATTTATGATTAAAGTCAGATCAGTGGTTTTGATATTAGGCAGTCTTGAAGTGTAACAATGGGTTTTTAATGGAAAAATGAAGTTTTTCATTAATATCTCGAATGTCCTAGTGACCAAATTCTTGGCATGGTAGGGCATTTTGGAGACATCTAACTGTATGCCGAATTTAAGGAACTTAGAGCTGAAGCTGGGGAGCTGAGCTCTTGCAAACTGCATAACACTAGCTTGATGTAAACAATATGTTACATGGTGCTTGAAAACTTGATTAAAATCTACAGTTTTTGATCAACTGGTTTCAAATGTTTGGTGTTAACAGTTGAAATGCTAACAAAAACATGCTGTGAAAATTAAATCCACAGTACTTACAGGAAAAAAACGTGCCATGGTCAAAGTTGGGCAAAATTTAAGGTACCAATTTTTTATTTTTATTAATATTTTAAAAAATTTAAAAGATTTTCATCTAATTTTGGGTATACAATTTAATTTTGATTAATTAAAGTTATATTACTGGAAAAAAGGTCCATAGCATTAACATTTTTTGTGTTAAGTGATCAAATATCTTTTCTGATTTTTTACAAAATGCATTATGTTTGGGCCCATAACTTTTTTAAATTAAATAATACAGACATAATTTCTGGCATGTACATAGGAACTATATAGAGGAATATTTATGGTAAATATGAGGTAAAACAGATGAGTGGTTTTGATATTAGGCAGTCCTGAAGTGTGAAAATAGGTTTTTAATAAAAAATTGAGGTTTTTCCTTAATTTCTCAAAGGAACGAAGTTGAAAACATACAGTTTTCGGCTTGGTAGGAGATCTTGGGGACATCTAACATTATGCCGAATTTTGGATTCCTAGGTCTTACGGTTTCAAAACGTGCCACATCTACGGACGGACGGACGGACGGACGGACAGACGGACGGACGACGGACAATGGACCACGACTATAGCTCAGATGACTTATAGTCAGCTGAGCTAAAAACGTACAGACTCGTGTAAAATGTGACAAAATCATGTAGAAATATCATGACAGTCGACCGTTTGCAAAAAAAATGTGCGACTACATGATTCAGCGTATATCTATGTTCTCCCGGAAAGTGCACACACACTCACTAACAGAAGTATTTCTTTTTACAAAAGAGAGGAATTATTATGCATCTCTACACCGTCAGGCATGCATGGATACATTCCTCTGTACATCTAACTTTGTGTTATATATATAATGGCAATTCCATACAAAGAAGAGACAAGAAATTACTTTTCAAACAACTTTGATTTTATTTAACACAGATAGAACAAAATAACTGCGATGCAGCACATGCATACATCAGAGGCCAGTCTCAGTATAAAACCTACTTATACATATTTCTCCGTCTAACAGCCAAAAGTAGTGTTTGGCACAGTGCCAGATTCCACATTTTATGGTACCTTACAACAATCTGCAAAATCTAATATCTTCGACCTTACACTGAAACGGACCTCCGAGGACCCTACGTGATCAAAAAGGCTATAAATACACGTCAACTATTTAGTATCGTGGCTATACGAGAAATCTCAAACAATATACACTATATATCTCTAGTTCTATGTACATGTGTCCGGCAGACACTATGTAAGGCATTTCAATAGTTTTACTCGTAATAATTAATCATACAACATATACATAAAATCTGTATACATAGCAAATTTTTGACGACCCCGAGACATTCGACTGAGTCGAAGGCTCTGGAGAAATCTATAAATTAAGGAATGATTTTTAATTTAGTATTTGGCAAACCTCCCACTCGGCCGCGTAACAAGAGCACATACATTTATTAACATGGTGCCGCTCTAAACAAGAAAACTTGCTTCTAATACGCCCAAGTGTTTTGGATACTACACATTAAAGCTTATCAAATATACTACAATACTTTTTAGGTCTTCTTGCTTTAGTTTCAATGTCTATACACACTTTACTTTGGTCCAGTCGCTCATTGGTAACAATATACTGAGACGTGTTTTACACAATCTTAACTGATTACCACGTCAATAAAGTCACCTATATCTTCATGCCTCGCAATATTTTGATAGGTTATTATCTTCAGACAATTACCTTGGTACCATGAAATATGCTTGTCAATTGACCCATTGAAACGTGTGTAATATAAGCAAAGGTATTACAGGGATCTGTATAATATCTGATGCATGGTCAATGAAAATATAAACAAGTTAAAAACAAATTGTTTGGAAATTCTTTCAGGCATTTTTATATTATATTTCTTATGTTATTCACCTGAGTAAAAGGTGATTTAACCAAGCCTTCAAAAATGAATATTAGCTTCATTATAACCAGGAAGTTACCACCTTTTACATATGTTAACTGCTTTTTACAATTACATGATGCCACTTGTTAAGTAGAGTTAGGTTCTATATTTATAAAATATTAATATTAAACATAGCTCATTGATGTATCTTATGTGCTTTTTTCTCCAAAATTTTAAACAATTTTTTTAGATATTTGTGCTGTTGCTATCTGTCCTACTTATGCTGCATATAATTTGTTTGAATGAAATCAGTTTAAAATTATTTGACTTCAAAATAAACATTTTATTATAAAAAATAAAGAAATTATTAAAGCTTTAACTAAAACACAATAATGAGATAATAAACATGAGAATACACTAAATTATACTTTTCACATGGAGAAGACTCCAGTATGCAGAAGCAAAGGAGTTTGTAAAATATGATGATGTCAGAGCAAACTAACGGATTCAGATCTATACTTTGTTAATAGGAACATTTCTAAATATGGTATAACTTCTTGAGAAAAAGCAAATTTATCCTTGATAATTACTTTCTTGTGACTATTGCACACATGAAATATTAACAAACTGTTTCACACAAAAACTGGCATCTTTAGAAAAGGGAGAAGAGCAAATATATACATTTACAATAAAGTTTAAATGTCACTACTCATTACAGAATAAAAACAATGAATTCTAAAATCTACCTTAATTCATGAACAAAGAGGAAAGAGGTAGCTAAGTTGTGAAGGTGAGAACAAATATGTGAATGTAGCTGTACCATCAACTGTATCATCAACAATACCATCAGCTGCCCCGGACATCCAATTAACCATTCCCGTACGAAAGTTTCAGACATGGTAGCTGGGTGGACCCTGCTAATCCCGTGAAGTGCTAATTAATGAGGAATCGGTTAATCCACAGAGGCAGTGCTGATGTCGAAAACTTGGACCACATCCCAATTTTATATTGCATTCATGTCTGTTGTAAATCCATCCTTCCCTATGATAAGAAAATTCATGAAGTGGTGTTCCTTATTCTGTTTAATATAAGTCACCTTTATTTTATATTTAAGCAAATTTCCAAAATCCCATGAAAGCACTTCAGTAACATTTATCACAAAATTTGGTCTTTCAAATATATTTACATTTATTTCCCCATAAAAAAAGCAGTTTATATATAATGACATTTTCTGGCTTCCAGGGTTTGTGGTGACAATCTTTAATAAAATATTCCCTTATATGAATAAAGGTTTTTTGTATTTTTTTTCATGAAAATTGTCTTTTTGTCTATGCAAGTCCTTGTTTGTGTTTTTTTCTGATAACACTCATTTTCTCAATAGAAATGTAAAATGAATTCCCAATAAATCCTTACAATTATACAGATTCAAGACAGTTTACAAAAATTAACATGTGGTCCTAGTAAGTTCAGTTGATGGCACACTGCTGAGTGCATTTAATAAATATAAACTTAAGAGTGCTTAGTTCAAAGTGACTGGAATGTGACAACACACTAATTATTCTTGTGCAATAACAATGCTATATAACACAGAAAAATATTTAAAGACTTGAAATGTTGATTTAATGGAGATAAAACGCATTCTTCACAGTTAGAATTGGAATGGTTGCTAAGTATTTTGAATATGAGAGATAAAGCAAAAAAAATAATATATAAAATGTATAAAATATAGAAATTTGAGATTGCAAGCAAGAAATGGAGAGTTAAATATACATCAATTAAGAAAACAGGCTTTGGTCTAGTACTAGACAAACTTGTTTCACGTCTGCAACCCTGAGACTGTGTAAAACAATCCTTCTACCCACAGTTGACTATTTGACTAGGCATTCATACAGCAATTAAGGGTAATACATCTAAACAGCCCTGCATTCAATGCAGAAGTTCAATCATTAGAAGTACATGCTAACGGAATCCATATTGTTCCAAAAATCAGCATTCAAATCAGATTTTTCAGCAAACAGTCTTTTTTATAGGTCCATGGATGTCTGCAGAATGATTATTTTTGTATGCTTTCTTGACTTCAGCTTTCTATGGAGCGAGGAATAATCAAGTCATTACCTGTCATTAGGACTCTGCAGCAAATCTCAAGAGTTTCTATCAAACTTTCAAAATTTTACCTTTGCTGCACTAGCAGGGTTGAAAATAAAGGACCATCTGCTCCAGGGCCAAATGTCTTAACCACAAAGGCAGTTCCTAACCAATCAGCAAACAGTTTGGTAAATTGACTATTACAGAGGATTGTAACCATTCATCAAACTGTTTATATGTGTTTTCTTGTACAGGGTAAAATGTACAAGTCTGATGGCTCTATAAATTCATTGATTACTTTGTTAGTTATTCAGTTATCAACAATATCTCAAGTTTAATACTCTAACTGCGTTACAAACAATCTGCGTTTGGGGATGATTACACACCCAGGATCCACAGGTGCAGCAGACACTGGGCCTGGGTGACACCAGGATACAAAAATAATATGATAGAAAGCCAGTGCTTCTGCCCTGTCACATAGTCCAAAACGGAAATGGAACTCTGCAGATATACATACTTAGCTTCAGATATAGATAAAAAATACATAAAAAAATGGAGGTGGTTACCTGCACAGCAAAAAAAATCTTTATTACTTTATTACTTTTTATTACTTTAATTATCCTAATGTCCAGTTACTTGACCAAAGCCTAAATCCATGAATTACACTAGGCATGCACAGACTACAGTAAACAATGGGAGAGTATTAAAACAAAGAATACAACAATAACATAAATAAAAGCCATGTTTTTTTATACAAAATAATGGTTATTTTTAGTTTTCTATATATATTGTTAACAACAAACTTATGAAGTACTTTAGAAAAAAATATTTAAATACTTATCAATACAGAAATAATTAAATAATTAGGTATCTCAGCACATCTGGGTTAACTGCACATACTTCGTTTACAAGCAACATACATTTCCTTCGAGCGAAACCTTACTCATACAACAAAATTACTTTATATTTTTAGTATTTGTGTCATTTTTAAATTCTTTTGAGACAGGCATAAGTTGTTCTGGTTTTGATAAGTATTTATGTATCTTTGTATGTCATAAGCAATATATGTAGATTATGTTATTAGAGTGAAGAGTTTTGAACTGTGTGCATCAATTGTCCTTTTCCTTATCTATGATTTTCATCTTCTCTTTTCACTGATATTGTATTTCAAGATATGTATATATATTTAAGTAAAGGCTGGGCACTGTTTGTTGTTATTTGCTGCAAAGTGTTAATATTTATGGCACTTAAATTGATTTTTGATTCTACTGCAATAGACTGACTCTCTACTCAAATATTGCCCCCAAAAGTTTTTACCAAACAGTGACAAAATTGAGCAGGGAGCCAGACTACCTCAGCAACCACAGTTAAATTAGCTGAAAGTCCACACCACCAAGTAAACCATATATCTGTCCAACATTGTGTCCCATGGAGATGACCCCTTAGCTGACCTCCGGCATGACGTCATTAGAGAGTTTGTGCCAGCGTTCATGCCATTTGTCTGCCATTTTGAGAGTTTCAAACCAGTGTCTGAGCCGATCACCTTTGGCATTGATCCCAAGCTGGACTCCTCCTGAAGATAAAGAAGAATGATGTTAAATGATATTGTTTAAACAAGTAAATTTGTGGAATTTATGTCCCCCTCTTCCGCCTCTTGTTATTTGAGCTTCCTTTGATTGTCATGCTTGCCTTCTCAATATGTTTTAGTTTTTACTTTCCCATGAAGATGTCTCCACATGTCATAGCGCCTGTGTTTTAGTTTTCATTTTCCCCTGAAGATGTCTCCACATGTCATAATTTTTTATTTGAATTGGGAACAAAAGGGAAAGTTTTTGTTTGTTTTGGAGCTGGTGATAATAAATTTTCATACAGACACTCCAAAACCAATCCCAACCAAGGTATGCATTAGAGCAATCACTGACCCAAATTTGAATGAAATTGGATAATATATAAAAAAGTAATCACACCCGTAAACAAAAACCTGATGGATTGACAGGCGTGGGACAGCAGGACAGACAGACAAAACCAAATTGATTTCCCCTGTTTTGTAGAAGCTGGAGATAATTAGGACAGGATCACCTGATTTATGAATAGTCACTGACCTTATATGACATATTATGTCCTGACCAACTTAAGGGGAATTGTTAAAACCTAGAACATCATAGTCAGGTATTTGTGACAAGGTTTAAAGTATTTGCCAATGTGGTAAGGTTCAGTCCACTTCCTACAGATGGCACCAGCAACAGAATGAAGACTTTACCACAGGATAACAGCAACTTTATTCATATATAATATTTATAATATATTCAATATTATCCATTCTTATTTAGGGTTAAAGTAAACATACCGATATAATCATTCTGTTTGCCCACATCGTGGTCCCATACTGACACCTCTAGAGTCTTTTTAGCAACTTCATTCTGTTTGATTTCCCACACAAACTCCTGTGGATTAAAACACATCAGAATCAGTAATCAATAGCATGATATTTACAAAGGCACATATATATAAGGTACTGCTTTATAAAATGAAATTATAGACTGTTTTAATTTTTACCTAATTACCGTGAGTTCATTTATTTTAAATGGCCAACAAATAAAGTACAACAAAGGAATTTTTGACACTACAGTGAGAAAGCCTCTTATTTTGTGACTGATTTCATATCAACAGTCAACAGTCTCATGGAACAAATATTTGGGTGCTGACATCTGTCATTAAAGTGGTAAACTAGAAGTGACTGCCACTTCTCAAGTTGTGTGCTTTGTCAAGGTCACTCCAGTAATTTAAGTTTACAACATGTGGATTTTTGTATCTGAACTGTATAATATTATTGAACAATGGGAGTAGGATATTTTTTCTATTCTTGAATGAATTTTTGTCAAAATAATCTGCCAACACTCATATTAATTAATAGATTTAGTAGGCACTTTAAGAAAACACACTTTTACTTAATTTGAACATTTCTGTATGTAACTTTGTTAAAACCTTGTCACAATCTAGGATGACACACCTACAGTTACATCATCAAAAGCACCAGCTAATACGATGAAAGGATATAACAGATTAAGCTGAGCTCACCTCGTTGAACTCTGGATTGAGGGTCCTTTTCTTGACTGTTGTTTTATGTTTGGATCTCTTGTCACGGTCAGGCTTCAGGTACCTGTACAAAAATAAGATTCCTATTAGCTACTGCAGGAGAAATTTGAATGGGAACCAAATACAGTTCTCATGATTGATTTCCCATCACGCAATGCCATCTGTGTCAAAAGAAGGCAGATGACAGAGTCATCCGCGAACCCCTAACGTGTATAATCTAAAATGCAGAGACAGACTTGAATTTTAAAACATTTTTATATACCAATTCCATAAGTGGATGAATGCTTTAAATGCTGAAAAAAATGCACTCAGAAAATTACACACCTCTGCAAAGGCAATAAATCATACTCAATATCTCTGTGTCAGGAAAATGACGCACCTATATTCTATCCCTCCAGACAGTTATGTAGGAGAGGCACCAATATTCCACCCCTCCACACAGTTATGTAGGAGAGGCACCCATATTCCACCCTCCAAACAGTTATGTAGGAGAATATTCCACCCCTAAATATTTTGTAGGAGAGGCACCCATATTCTACCCCTCCAAACAGTTATGTAGGAGAGGCACCAATATTCCACACCTCCACACGGTTATGTAGGAGAGGCACCAATATTCCACCCTCCAGACAGTTATGTAGGAGAGGCACCCATATTCCATCCTCCACACAGATATGTAGGAGAGGCACCCATATTCCACCCTCCACACAGTTATGTAGGAAAGGCACCCATATTCCACCCTCCACACAGATATGTAGGAGAGGCACCCATATTCAACCCTCCACACAGTCATGTAGGAGAGGCACCCATATTCCATCCTCCACACAGTTATGTAGGAGAGGCACCCATATTCCACCTTCCACACAGACATGTAGGCGAAGCACCCATATTCCACCCTCCACACAGTTATGTAGGAGAGGCACCCATATTCCACCCTCCAAACAGTTATGTAGGAGAATATTCCACCCCTAAATATATTCTTGTAGGAGAGGCACCCATATTCTACCCCTCCGAACAGTTATGTAGGAGAGGCACCAATATTCCACCCTCCAGACAGTTATGTAGGAGAGGCACCCATATTCCACCCTCCACACAGATATGTAGGAGAGGCACCCATATTCCACCCTCCACACAGTTATGTAGGAGAAAATTCCACCCCTAAATATATTTATGTAGGAGAGGCACCCATATTCTACCCCTCCGAACAGTTATGTAGGAGAGGCACCCATATTCCACCCTCCACGCAGTTATGTCGGAGAGGAACCAATATTCCACCCTCCAGACAGTTATGTAGGAGAGGCACCCATATTCAACCCTCCACACAGATATGTAGGAGAGGCACCCATATTCCACCCTCCACACAGTTATGTAGGAGAGGCACCCATATTCCATCCTCCACACAGTTATGTAGGAGAATATTCCACCCCTAAATATATTTATGTAAGAGAGGCACCCATATTCTACCCCTCCGAACAGTTATGTAGGAGAGGCACCCATATTCCACCCTCCACACAGTTATGTAGGAGAGGCACCAATATTCCACCCTCCAGACAGTTATGTAGGAGAGGCACCCATATTCCACCCTCCACACAGATATGTAGGAGAGGCACCCAAATCCACCCTCCACACAGTTATGTAGGAGAATATTCCACCCCTAAATATATTTATGTAGGAGAGGCACCCATATTCTACCCCTCCGAACAGTTATGTAGGAGAGGCACCCATATTTCACCCTCCACACAGTTATGTAGGAGAGGCACCAATATTCCACCCTCCAGACAGTTATGTAGGAGAGGCACCCATATTCCACCCTCCACACAGATATGTAGGAGAGGCACCCATATTCCACCCTCCACACAGTTATGTAGGAGAGGCACCCATATTCCACCCTCCACACAGTTATGTAGGAGAGGCACCAATATTCCACCCTCCAGACAGTTATGTAGGAGAGGCACCCATATTCCACCCTCCACACAGATATGTAGGAGAGGCACCCATATTCCACCCTCCACACAGTTATGTAGGAGAATATTCCACCCCTAAATATATTTATGTAGGAGAGGCACCCATATTCTACCCCTCCGAACAGTTATGTAGGAGAGGCACCCATATTCCACCCTCCACACAGTTATGTAGGAGAGGCACCCATATTCCACCCTCCACACAGATATGTAGGAGAGGCACCCATATTCCACCCTCCACACAGTTATGTAGGAGAGGCACCCATATTCCATCCTCCACACAGTTATGTAGGAGAGGCATCCATATTCCACCCTCCACATAGACATGTAGGAGAGGCACCCATATTCCACCCTCCACACAGTTATGTAGGAGAGGCACCCATATTCCACCCTCCACACAGATATGTAGGAGAGGCACCCATATTCCACCCTCCACACAGTTATGTAGGAGAGGCACCCATATTCCACCCTCCACACAGTTATGTAGGAGAGGCACCCATATTCCATCCTCCACACAGTTATGTAGGAGAGGCACCCTTATTCCACCCTCCACACAGTTATGTAGGAGAGGCACCCATATTCCACCCTCCACACAGATATGTAGGAGAGGCACCCATATTCCACCCTCCACACAGTTATGTAGGAGAGGCACCCATATTCCACCCTCCACACAGATATGTAGGAGAGGCACCCATATTCCACCCTCCACACAGTTATGTAGGAGAGGCACCCATATTCCATCCTCCATACAGTTATGTAGGAGAGGCACCCATATTCCACCCTCCACATAGACATGTAGGAGAGGCACCCATATTCCACCCTCCACACAGTTATGTAGGAGAGGCACCCATATTCCACCCTCCACACAGATATGTAGGAGAGGCACCCATATTCCACCCTCCACACAGTTATGTAGGAGAGGCACCCATATTCCACCCTCCACACAGTTATGTAGGAGAGGCACCCATATTCCACCCTCCACACAGTTATGTAGGAGAGGCACCCATATTCCACCCTCCACACAGTTATGTAGGAGAGGCACCCATATTCCACCCTCCACACAGATATGTAGGAGAGGCACCCATATTTCACCCTCCACACATATGTAGGAGAGGCACCCATATTCCACCCTCCACACAGATATGTAGGAGAGGCACCCATATTCCACCCTCCACACAGATATGTAGGAGAATATTCCACCCCTAAATATATTTATGTAGGAGAGACACCAATATTCCACCCTCTACACAGATATGTAGGAGAGGCACCCAAACTCCACCCCTCAATACAGTTATGTGGAAATCAGTTTAGCTTAACCCTGTTGAGAGATAAACAAACTAATCAAAGAACACAGCTGAATATATAATCTAGGCAAAATGGTGGGTAATAATACGGATCAAACCATATATATTCATGCTCTGTGGACATGGATTTTAACCCTGATTGCTGTTTTAGTGAGCAGACATTCTTATTCTAGATCTGACTTAACAGTAAATCATTTACCTGAGATCTAGTTATTGTTAAAATAAAATGTCACACGGTTTTTGCTGTAACCAGAATTAATCAATTAAGTAAATGATATGAATATCTCATGAAATCTGCTTAAGAAGTCATGCAAATGAACAAAGAATACACTTATAACCTCCTCTCAACCTATACAATCCTTACTTTTCACAAGGGAACACTTACAGCTTGACATAAGGATCTGAGTAGCCATTGCTGTCCATGGCTGCAAGGCCAGCACATCTTATGACTCTGACGATGAGAGCATTACGTTGAGTGCTGAACTTCATGTTGAGGAGGATGCGACCTCTCTCATCAGCAGCAAGGTCATCATCCTTCTCAAGCTACAAAATGCATCATGATAGCATCATTATTTCTATTGTCCCAGTTCAGTCTCTAGCCTGCAGATGGTGCTATCTACTAAAGGCTTATGAACATAGCCATATTACAAAGAATGCATGGTACCTGTCATAATATCAAGCTCTGTATACTCCTCACATAGCAGTTATACACTGCAGTTGTTCCAGATCTCCTTCGTTTTAACTGCTGCATCATATAGCAGGATTCTTCGGGTTTCACCGTCACAGCTCACACAGGGAAAACACTTGTATTTAGACAAATGAGAGCATGGTATCACATTGTACATCAAACTCAAAGATAGCATTTCGCGACACCCTAGTGACATTGGTCTGACATTTGGCCCTGCTCCAGCCCTGATGTTGAGACCCTGAAAACTTGCAGTTGAAATGGAGATCTGGAGGGACTGCAGTGTATAACAGCTGCAAGGGGAGTGTGCAAGCTTTGTATAATTGTGGAATTACACAGTCAAGATATTGTAGATACAGTGGAACCCCACAATTACGACCACCCTGGGGACCAAGCAAAGTGGTTGTAATTTGGGGGTGGTCATATTTGTGAAACTCTTACCTTGGTCACATATAACATGCCAATGTTTAATGTGTAACTGTGTATCTATTGCATATCTTTAATGTGAATTATAACAAAATATTTTACTTAGCTGAGGACCATTATTATGAACGTTTTTGTTTTTTTCTTTGTGTATAGCTGAAATGAAAACAAAATTGTTTCATATATTTATTCATGATAAAAATTAATATACATGTACACAAACGTAGTGAATGATGATAAACACATAATTACACTAGAAGCCATGCTAAGACAACCTACATACATGTTGAACATAATACGTGGATGTCATATATTCAGCCTTCCGCCTGAGTATATAATGCGAGCACTTGAGTTTTACCGACTCTAAATTGCTGAGACAGCTGGTACTGACATTTCCTGGTGATGCCGCCTTGATTACCGCCACTTTCTCCTTTCAGAAAAGCTCTTTCTGAGGCATGGTTGCACAACAGCAAGCAATTAAACGCACACTGAACCAGTGGAGAAATAAAATGACAGTGAACTATCTGATAAGGCAAGATAATGTGTATGATTCTCCCCCATACAAGCGTTGTTTATACATTTTACTGACATACTGAGTAAGGTATGAGCATGTTTAGGATAAACGAGGTCATTCTATTAAGCTCTCACCCCCGCACTTAGGATAGCTGTAATACAGGTGATTACTAAGGCGAAATTATCATTGCTAGCCCAAGACCCCAGGGCAGTTAGCAAGGCAGACCGGCTAATTAAGTAATCATGCCGATGGTTACTCTTTTTGATCTTTGATCTATAAATTATGCCTGGTCGTAATTCTGAATTCAGAGATGGTTGTAATTTTGAATCATTTATAAACATAAATAAACTTAAAAAAATTTGGGACCAAGCAAAGTGGTCGTAATTGGTGGTCGTAATTGTGGGGTGGTCGCAAGGCGGGGATCCACTGTATATGATGATGACCCTCTTTGATAATAAACATACAATGGGATCACACTGACTTGAAGCATGAAACTTTCACAGGTGAAGCAATAGGCTTGTGTGTGATAGGTCATATATTAAACTATGTGATTTAGCTAATGAGAAAATTACTTTGCTAAAGCAATGACTCCTCCAGGAAGTGATGGTGTTGTTAGCTGGTGACCTTTAACCCTGAAGATTGACTCTGAATGGTTTAAATACAGAACTCTCCTACAGACAGGGTCAAACGTGACAGTTCACAAAATAAAAGTTCCTACTGTCTGGAAATATAACCTTGTCTATACCTGATCAGTTGAGGTATTTACAAAATATTTGGTTGACTTTTAACTTACAGGTGACTGTCTCTCCAAGTAGACATTGAAGTTCTTGGTTTGGTGAGATTTCAGACGCTTCAGTGGTACTCGAGTTTCACCGATAAAATCATAACCAAACGTGTCTTCATCGAGAACAGACAGACGCAGTGTTTTCTTGGTGACATCATCCTCAGTGATTCCATAATAGGTCAGTGTTTCATTCCACTCAGGGTTCAGAGTCTTGTGGATTGTTTTAGTGCGAAGCTTAAAAGACTGACAAATCACAAACAGACATTGAATTTCATGTTTTCCTAGGTTCCCTGTATTTCAATTAAAGTTTAAAGCAAACATTTTAAATTTAATTTACAAATAAGTAAAACTTGCAACTGCTTGCAAAATGCTGAGCTCATTATAACATTCTTGGTAAATAAGTGATTTAATACCAGTACCAAAAAGTAAGTAATTAAGGCAAGATAAAACAGTTCTACAGTACTGAAGTGCAAAAATATTCTGAAACCGAACCTCTTACTTACATACAGAGTTAATACCTGTATATTCTCTTGATTATGCCAAACCTCTATTAGAAGCCAAACCATGACTTTTCCTAAACCTGCTCAAAATTCCCTACCTTTTAACTCTTTAATCCTCTATCATAATACTTTAATACTTTCTCTGTGTCTATCCAGCATCTACAAACTCTATTCTGAGACTTTTAAAACCTGTTAAAAATTAACAATCCACACAATATACCAAAGTGAGAATTCAAAGAGGTCGTTTCAACATAATCATTTGACAATCAAAAGTCACAGATGTAAATAGAGCGAACTCAAGTTTTTTTTGCTCTACTGTGTGTACAGGTATATACATTAAATTACACTGAAGAGAAACTTGGTACAGGGAGTCTTGTAATTTCTCATTAATATAATTTCAGTATAGTTAAGTTTAAATGTTTAGTTTTTTTATATTGTCTCAATGTGACTGTGCCCTTATGTTAGGAATCTTTTACAAAATCATATTAAATGACTGAAAGATAAAAAAAACTGATGGATGATTATTAATTGATTACTTAATTTACCATCTATATTACCATTAAATAAGCATATCAAATTTTATTTAAATACTGAGTGCATTCAGCCTAACTTGTAATGGCTGGGTTGTTGACACTTGTTCATTGACAAGGTTTACTTTCAAGGCTGTTTTGTGCCTGTCTTTCTTATATCTCCAACAAATTAAGAATATTTTGTCTGGATATATTGACTTCTTTTACTGTGTATACATAATTGTTTGTGATTGATTATGCAAAATTCAACTGATTTAATCAGTTATGAGAGAAAACGACCTATCATTGGTATAATCGACTAACTGGCACATCACTACTCTAAATATAAACTAATTCATTTTACATGGATTGTACTAATAGTTATTATAACTAATCGCAGGGCTCTCCGTGACTCAGATTTTACTACTGTATACCTTGCTGGCTCCTGGAAGCAGGTGAAGCTTTACATAAGGATCACTCAGGCCATTGGAATCCATAGCTTTCAGATTCTGAAAAACAAAAATAAACAGATCAAAGAAATAACCAATCCTGAACAAAATCACAAACTATCCTCAAGAACATATGGTTTATTCAGTTCCTGTGGTTCAATGATTTTTATGCCTAATTTTGCAGAGGGGCAACTCTAAAAAGTGATAAAACACCAAGTGTACTTTGAAATGGTACTGAAAATCACAAAACAAACAACAGACTTTATAATAGACAGATTTCAATGCAAAAAGGATTTTCACAGTCTGTAAACGTTCCACTTGGGAGTTTATCATGACAGAATGGAGCTTTACCATGATTCACCTTCATTTTTATCACTGATAAGGAAAACTTTTTTTTGCAAATTTAATTTATGAATTGGAACTTTTTTTCTGAAAAAAAACTGCCACAGTTGCTGAGTGTTTAATGCAAATGGATGGTCCAAAACAAACAAAAATAATTATGAAATAATACCGACATAGGATCCAAACTGAATAAGAGGCAAACTAGGGTTGGTGCATTAATTTGTTTGCCCAAGCAATGAGCTCTCATTGACATTATAAAAAAGACATTCCTTGTATTTTAAGCTACTGCCATTTTTTTCATTCTGTATCTGAATAATGTAATCATTTCTAATTTATTCCCCCTTTTTTTACTGACAAAACAGATTACATATATATGCATGAATGGCCTATCGGTGCATTAATTCTGGTCATGCACAAAGCCATTGTACCTGGCTTGATTGACATGCCAATATTATTTACATAACTGGGTCGAGGGGGCAGCAAAACAGATAGCATCCATGGTTACGTCAATTGATGTAATCCCACTGATCTTTTCTTCTCAGAAAGTATGCTCTGGACACAAGACAAGATAATACCTGCATCAGTCGTTTAATAAAATCACCTCATCGATCATTGTTCCTTTGACAGAAATCATCAAATATCCACATCCCTACAGGAAATTTCCTCAAGGACATAAAACCACACAGCAGCTCAAAGATGCTGCTCCTTGCTGTGAGCGTTTGAGCTTTTTTGCCAATCTTATTGTTTCTTACAGGTTGATCTATTTGTGGACATGGCTCATAGTGTCTTAAGATAGGTACCTCACTCTAAAATAATCCATAAAATTATGTCACTCCTGGCTATTTCTGGGCTGAAGTTTCCTTGCAGAATATTACAACAAAATACCTGTAGCAATTTCTTCAGATGCAGGTAATCTAATAAAGTATGATGCTCTTTTGCTAGTTTCAACAATACATGAAACTTCCAGTTCCTTAAAGTTGACAAACTAGATTTGTCAATAAAACTGTAAACATGCCTTAATAGGGAGTTCTTCATGATAATTCACTTATTTTGCTGAAATAATTTCCTTGTGGGAATGGACATCTGCTACAACTCACTTAAGATCATTTTTAATGGTTATATTCAAAATAAATTTGACCTGATCAAACAACCTCAATTCAATAGGCTCTCATTTCACTGTGAAAATGGATTACCAGTAACAACAGTTTTTCAAGAATACAAATAAAGATTCACTTTATATTGCTTGTAATAAATTTGACATATTGTAAAGGCAATTTCAAACAAGAGAACTGCAAGAGTTCATCAAGCGCCTGTGAAAATGTCCTTTGACCTGTCACATCATTAAATTCTTGATGGATTCAATTAAGGTGAGAATGCCTATTGGCAAATAATTACAATGAGTTTCATGAATAATCCATCAGTTTTGTTCTGTCATTAAGCTGCCACCAAAGTCTGGTGATCTCTGAACCCATTAATTATGCATGGATTTTTCCTGGATTCAAATTTAGATGAGATACTAAATTAGTTAATATATTTGTTGAGTTTCATCAAAATTCATCATATTTCTGCCAAGTTATCGAGGCAACACCACAAAGAATCCTGGTGTCACCTCTTACCTCATTATATATTCATGTGGGCTTTGCCTACAATTGAACCAGTCATGTAGTTGTTCCAGCAATTGGAAGACTAATATGAACATTAACAAAGGCACAAATGTCCACAAACAAGTACAGAAATTAATGGGAAAAGAGACCATGGCAGACATTTGGCAAAGTGGCAATTATCATATGGCTATGAATAATAGTGAAGCCTGAATGAACAATATCTGACATCCAGACTTCAAGTGTCAATCAACTGTATCTATAAATAACAAATAAATCTGCTGCCGTAATTATTCATAACTGAAGAATAAAAGGAACCCCGTGGAGACATTCTGTTACATCTATATCAAGCATGACCAATACAAATAACATGTAAATATAAAGCTTTATTTAGTCTATATCTTACTTACCCTTGCACGGACAATGGTGCAGTGAAGGGCATTGTTGACAGAATCATACAGAAGGGAAAACTCAAGAGTGCCTAGGCTTGCTGAAATACATAAAACATAGCAATAAAACATTGACCATCATTTTCAGTAAGTGAAGATAACTTCATAATGCCTAGGCTTGCTGAAATACATAAAACATAGCAATAAAACATTGACCATCATTTTCAGTAAGTGAAGATAAGTTCATAATGCCTAGACTTGCTGAAATACATAAAACATAGCAATAAAACATTGACCATCATTTTCAGTAAGTGAAGATAACTTCATAATGCCTAGGCTTGCTGAAATACATAAAACATAGCAATAAAACATTGACCATCATTTTCAGTAAGTGAAGATAATTTCATAATGCCTAGGCTTGCTGAAATACATAAAACATAGCAATAAAACATTGACCATCATTTTCAGTGAGTGAATATAAGTTCATAATGCCTAGGCTTGCTGAAATACATAAAACATAGCAATAAAACATTGACCATCATTTTCAGTAGGTGAAGATAGCTTCATAATGCCTAGGCTTGCTGAAATACATCAAACATAGCAATAAAACATTGACCATCATTTTCAGTAGGCGAAGATAACTTCATAATGCCTAGGCTTGCTGAAATACATAAAACATAGCAATAAAACATTGACCATCATTTTCAGTAGGCGAAGATAACTTCATAATGCCTAGGCTTGCTGAAATACATCAAACATAGCAATAAACCATTGACCATCATTTTCAGTAAGTGAGGATAACTTCATAATGCCTAGGCTTGCTGAAATACATAAAACATAGCAATAAAACATTGACCATCATTTTCAGTAGGCGAAGATAACTTCATAATGCCTAGGCTTGCTGAAATACATAAAACATAGCAATAAAACATTGACCATCATTTTCAGTAGGCAAAGATAGCTTCATAATGCCTAGGCTTGCTGAAATACATCAAACATAGCAATAAAACATTGACCATCATTTTCAGTAGGCGAAGATAACTTCATAATGCCTAGGCTTGCTGAAATACATAAAACATAGCAATAAAACATTGACCATCATTTTTAGTAGGCGAAGATAACTTCATAATGCCTAGGCTTGCTGAAATACATCAAACAAAGCAATAAAACATTGACCATCATTTTCAGTAGGCGAAGATAGCTTCATAATGCCTAGGCTTGCTGAAATACATCAAACATAGCAATAAAACATTGACCATCATTTTCAGTAGGCGAAGATAACTTCATAATGCCTAGGCTTGCTGAAATACATAAAACATAGCAATAAAACATTGACCATCATTTTCAGTAGGCGAAGATAACTTCATAATGCCTAGGCTTGCTGAAATACATCAAACATAGCAATAAAACATTGACCATCATTTTCAGTAAGTGAAGATAACTTCATAATACCTAGGCTTGCTGAAATACATCAAACATAGCAATACAACATTGACCATCATTTTCAGTAAGTGAGGATAACTTCATAATGCCTAGGCTTGCTGAAGTACATAAAACATAGCAATAAAACACTGACCATCATTTTCAGTAAGTGAAGATAACTTTATAATACCTATGCTTGCTGAAATACATCAAACATAGCAATAAACCATTGACCATCATTTTCAGTAAGTGAGGATAACTTCATAATGCCTAGGCTTGCTGAAATACATCACACATAGCAATAAAACATTGACCATCATTTTCAATAAGTGAAGATAACTTCATAATGCCTAGGCTTGCTGAAATAAATCAAACATAGCAATACAACATTGACCATCATTTTCAGTAAGTGAGGATAACTTCATAAAGCCTAGGCTTGCTGAAATACAACGAAAATACAATACATAACTGATGATGTATGCCATAACTTTACAGAAGGGAAGCTTCATAGTGCCTGGACATGTTGAAATATGTCACACATACAACAGAATATCTATCATATTGACTATTATCATACAGAAGGAAAAACTCCTGCATGCCTAGGCTTGCTGAAATACATAAAACATAGCAATAAAACATTGACCATCATTTTTAGTAGGCGAAGATAACTTCATAATGCCTAGGCTTGCTGAAATACATCAAACATAGCAATAAAACATTGACCATCATTTTCAGTAGGCGAAGATAGCTTCATAATGCCTAGGCTTGCTGAAATACATCAAACATAGCAATAAAACATTGACCATCATTTTCAGTAGGCGAAGATAACTTCATAATGCCTAGGCTTGCTGAAATACATAAAACATAGCAATAAAACATTGACCATCATTTTCAGTAGGCGAAGATAACTTCATAATGCCTAGGCTTGCTGAAATACATCAAACATAGCAATAAAACATTGACCATCATTTTCAGTAAGTGAAGATAACTTCATAATACCTAGGCTTGCTGAAATACATCAAACATAGCAATACAACATTGACCATCATTTTCAGTAAGTGAGGATAACTTCATAATGCCTAGGCTTGCTGAAGTACATAAAACATAGCAATAAAACACTGACCATCATTTTCAGTAAGTGAAGATAACTTTATAATACCTATGCTTGCTGAAATACATCAAACATAGCAATAAACCATTGACCATCATTTTCAGTAAGTGAGGATAACTTCATAATGCCTAGGCTTGCTGAAATACATCACACATAGCAATAAAACATTGACCATCATTTTCAATAAGTGAAGATAACTTCATAATGCCTAGGCTTGCTGAAATAAATCAAACATAGCAATACAACATTGACCATCATTTTCAGGAAGTGAGGATAACTTCATAAAGCCTAGGCTTGCTGAAATACAACGAAAATACAATACATAACTGATGATGTATGCCATAACTTTACAGAAGGGAATTTTTCATAGTGCCTGGACATGTTGAAATATGTCACACATACAACAGAATATCTATCATATTGACTATTATCATACAGAAGGAAAAACTCCTGCATGCCTAGGTTTGCTGAAATGCATAAAACAGAGGAATATGTAATTGTTTATATATAAACTTTATTTATTTTACATGAATTGTACATTTGGTCATGAGGCACTCTCCATGGCTGAGATGATGGTATTTGGTATTCTGGAGAGGTGAATGAAACCGGAGAAAACCACCGACAAAGCAAATACAACCCACTCTCATAGCCGCGCTGGGGATCAAACAAGGGTGATCAGTGGACAGCACCCAGTGTTTTACCACTCAACTGTCCAGCCTATTTTCATACAGAAGGGAAAACTCTATAGTGGCGAGACCTGTTTATAAACATGGAGCATTATAATAACTATGCAATAATATGTTTAATCATATGGAAATTAGATTACTCCATTTCTGGCACTTTGAATAAATGACATTGCACTGATGAAGTTTCATATAGAAAACTCTGAAGTTTCTCAAGTGATAAAATCAATATGGGGTAAAAAATACTCATCTGGTAAAGGCTGGTCATCGCAATTTTCATCAGACAAGAAAAAAAAATACATTTAATGTATTCAAGCTATAATCGTTACTGATTTGCACTGAAAAAAATATCTGATAAGATTTAGAGCAGAAAGTTAAACATGAAGTCATTTAGCAGCTTTATATTTATTTCCATTCAGAAATTTGCTGAAGTTTGGCAGGTTTTAAGTAATCGTTTTTAGCACTGTGTTTTAATTCAGTTTCCCAAACAACCAGCAAGACAGAAGAGGCCTGTTAGCTTTAAGAAATTAATAATCAAGAATGATTGGTGAAAAGAAAATATGGCTCCAAGTATTTTTTTTCCTGCTGATTAATTCCCCTTTAGGAATATTCACTAGATGAATGTTCTTTAGGAAACTGTTCCAAACATAAATGGTCCCTGGAGCAGACCTCGTAAACCATAAGCTAACAACATTTGTAACACAAGAGAGAACTGTTTTGCTCCACTGTTCTGTGTTACATCAGAATGGTGTGAACCCTTTTACCCTGTGAAGCACACTGTGGTCCTGTGCTACTTCCCACATGCCATATTCCCCACCATTAATTGAGTATTGTCACCCTCCTTAGTGACACTATCCTTTTCTCAGCTCTTTAATCACTTTCAGTACCTGTGCTACCTTTTATGATGTCAGCAATGTGTTAAGATGCTTCAACCTACATTACACCATAAATAACACCTTCTTTGAACAAAATTTCTATTTATACCATGCAATTTAGTGTCCTCTACTTCATTTTCTAAAAAAGAGATTCATTGTATCTATAGATCTCTTTAACTGCTCAAATGCCTGTTAAAAAACTTATCCTACATACAGTTTAAAACTATGAAATACACATATCTGCCCGTGTATTATTCAATATAAGTCATAATAAATGAAAATGGTTTAAAAAAATCATTAATAATTACTAAATTTAGATAAAGCTAGGAAAATGGGAAAGCAAACAAACTTTTACAACATACTGATAAAAAAAGAATTAATAAAATTTTAACAAGAGATGGTGTATTGTTTAATATTACATATATGTAATTCACATGATTTACCACGAACATTTAACTTTGTAAAAGTTAAATGTGCTTCAAGGTTGGATATCATATTTAGATAAAATTACAATTTTTCTCAAAATGTATTTTAGATCAGGAAGCATGGTAAGGCATTTTTTTCATCAAAATATTATTTTTAAAACTTGGCTGGTGAATCTTATAAGGAATCTAAAAGAATTCATTAGAGAGGGCAAGAACATAAAGAATAAATCAGAATTTTAATATTTCAAACCTGTGTCTGGTGTAATTTAACTATTGGCTTTCACATGGGGATACATTAGTTATGAGATCTGTGTCTTAACCACTGAGTTAATACACTGCAATCATATTAAAATGGTTACTAAAAATAAACTTTATCAAGGTTAGGTAACATCCCCTGTTTTTGCCAAGATCTATTTGGCATCAGTAAATGTTTAGCAATCAACAAGCACTAGCAAGTCTAGTGCCAAATGATCATGTTTTGAGGTACTTTTTTGTTCTAATCACTTCTATTTCACTTCTAACCACTGATTAATTCATGACCAAATACCCAAGTTTAATTAATTTTCCAGGAACAGATGTGACAGTCTGAGCAGGAAGCCAATAATTAATGAGAAGAAAGATTTATTGTTCTACAAAATGTTATAGTTACCCCAGACACAAACATCATGGAAGTTGGGAATGTTTTCTCCTGAAAGGTACCTGATTCAAAATGTCAAAGTACACTCATACAAAATACAACCCGGAGAGCAGCTTTCCCTAGAATAATTTTGAAAACTGTCCTTCATTTCCTCTGTCAATGGTATTTTGATTAAGAAAAAATACTGGCATAGGAATCAGGCACTGAGGGCTCCTCATGTTTATCATGCAGATTAATCAGTCTGGGAAGTTAAAACCTTAACGCAGTGAGAAAACAGGCAAAGTATATCCATAAAGTAGGATTTATCTGGAACAGGATATAGGTTGCTCTGCATTTGCTTTACTTAACAAATTTGGTGACAATCTAAATTAATAACTCCAATAAACAACTTGATCATTTATATTTTATCAATTATATTATATTTTATGTTATAAGTATTAATTAGTCTTGAACAAGAAATTATGGATATAAGAATAAATATATCAACCATTTTTATCATTTCATTTGCACATTTTAATATCTAGTTTAAACTGGCTCCTACTCAAAACATCACTCCCACACTATTCTCATATATTATGAGTATTTAATTTCTGGAATTTTCAATCTCTGTAAATACACACTTAATTCATAAGATAAACATTAAATTTCAGGAATTTAATAATCTGTCATTTTCACATTTACTTGGGTTAAGGGACTAGTTAATTGGCAAGTTTCACATTTCCACTTCAAATATTTCAAATTTCCACTTCAAGTTTTTATTATAATTTTGTCATTAAATGTATAAATTAGACATATATCTCCATATGCATA
This sequence comes from Sipunculus nudus, assembly GCA_026874595.1. Classification (NCBI taxonomy): domain Eukaryota; kingdom Metazoa; phylum Annelida; class Sipuncula; order Golfingiida; family Sipunculidae; genus Sipunculus; species Sipunculus nudus. The sequence continues at coordinate 56,002,977 of CM049312.1, forward strand.
TCCCTGCATGCCCAAGTATTCACAAACACCATTATAAAGCCGCTGTCAGTAAACAATACATACAGTTAGTTTGAACAACCATGCAAGTACCACTCTGTTAAGGGAAAGCTACACTTGCATTGAGCTCCCCTTCTAACACATAACTGCATGTTCCAACACCCCTAATCATTCACCCGTGTTAGTAAACGATGAATCTGTCACGATGTTGTGATTTCATGAGGATACAATCATCACTGCTGATCTCTAAAACATGTGTATATGACATAAGACTCATGAACACTAATCAGCCACCCTTAACCAATGAAAAGACACAATGACAGCTTCTCTGAAATTATGAATCTAACCATGCAGTTCCCAGTAAAAAGTTCTATCAGCACTGTGTTAGTCTGGAAATATGCTATAAAACAGAATGCACAGCACAGTACAAGGAGCCCAGACTTCATACCTGGTATAAGCACTGACATAGAGACATGCTGACCAAAGGGAGATTACCTGAAATTTGGATGTTCCTCTGTTCAGCCAGTTAAGAAGACCTTGTTAATTAATTAAGCAGTAAAGCTTGTTATCTGCCATAATAAGCCACTGAGAAGAGAAATGCACCAGCACAGGCACAGAAAGCCATCAGAATTGATTAAGAGATGCATTTTTTTGGAATAATGTTTTACACTATAGCTGGGATGTTCTGGCCACAGCCATTTTGACCACTTTTCCTGTAGGGGCAGACATTTATTGCCTGTGGTGGAGGGCATGCATTCAACCTGTGTGTTTGTGTGTTTCTTCACAACATTAACACACACAATCATGAATGGAATCTTATAAAATTTTAGGGCATTTCAGGAACTGACAAAAGAAGAATTGATTAGATTCTGGTGTGCATCTAGCGCATGATCCAGAATCAGATATGTAATCAAGGAAAATTCACAAATGTACAGTCACTTATGCATGAATGAACCTGAGTATATGGGCTGAATAAGTGAATGCAAACTAAGGTCCAGGAGCATCCCACAATAGGGCCCCCCACATGGCAGAGGCTTGCATTTATTACCGAAGAATGAAGATTTCCAGTTGCATTATACAGCATTCATTCTCCCATTTGCTCGAAAATTATGTTGTCAGGCAGCTTACTCCTGTTACTGCATGCCCACCTTAAATTCCTTACATGGAATATAAAATGGTTCATCATTTGTAAATTAGATTGATGGGTGTATTCAGACTACCTTATGTGCAAGTCCAGACACAAGTTGAATGCTTGTGTTTTCCCTCATGGTTTAGGGAAGCAAAAACAGTAAGAATTGTCATTCTGGGAAGTAAATGCTCCAAAAGTGAATTTTCACCTTCTCTTTTAAGGACACTTAGTGAATACTTACAAACACACTGAATAGAATGGGGTAAAATAACTCTTAGGAACACCGATACATCACAAAGATTGTGTTGGTATAGACTTTAAGTGCCATGCTACAAGGCAACAGGTGTTGGTTATGTAACATTTGTGTTTGTATAGCTCCCTTGTATAGTTTGGAAACTTTGCATCCATATTGAACAACACTGTATCCTGATGTGACCTACCTGGAGGTATGCCACAATTTTGGGACATATATATTTGACCCCATCCTTAATGACATAGTACTCAACAACAGGATATATATAATTTTGTTCACCACAACAGGATTTACAAATGAACACACATATACACAGAAAAATGTATTATGCAACAGTAAATTCTTTATCTGGTTGAAAATTCAACCCCAGCAAAATAGCACTGTGGTAAAACATCTATAGCCAGAACGTCCATGACTTAACCATATATAACTTAAACTTTAAATATTCAACCATTTTAGGCAGTGGGCCATAGTAGAGGCTGTATACGATGAAAGCTAGCTGCTGCGTAGCCGGCTCACAGAATGTTAGTGTTACACACACAGCCGGAAGTTCATCAGAGACCCATGGAGACCAGAAGGAGGACAGACGGAAATCTGAGAATGGTTTTACCTGCTGAACCATCATGGGTTTTATCCTTCTTTTTCCGCCGGAACAACCCTTGAAACATAAACAAACTTGGTCATATTATAGATGTTTTATCAGTCTTTAGAGGTATGTATTTACCATAAAACTACAGGTATTTTTTTTGCTAATGTTATTGCAGACTGCTTATAGGGAAAGTCTTGCTGAGAAATTATGTCTGTTATTTAAAATACTATGTAGTATCTTTCTTGCAAGTCATAGGCATATATATGGTCTCATAGGTTTTGGTTACCATCATACATCTTGCATGGTTTTACACACCCAAGAACTTATTGCAACTTTTTAATCTGCACATTTTCTAGACACATCTTTCATAGAAATCAGATTTCATTTAATCATCACAACCTTACCTTCACCTGCTTTCAAATTTGAAACATTAAATTTATTTTCTAATATGGAAATTTTTATACAAATTCAATTATTTTTTTAACATTATAACACAAAAAGCACAATCTTATTACAGCACAGATGAAAACTTGAGGCATGACTGCAGTTTATATTACACTCATTTTCCATTTAAATTCAGCTTAATTTCTGCCAAGCTGAGTAGGCAAATGAACACACTGCATCAAGCAGAAGGCCAGACATTTTCTTTATATACAAAATAATTTCAATTTAATATATTAGTTATGGACTGGAGAATTTAATTCACTAAGTGCTTTACAAGATACAATTTTTGCATACCATTACTCCATGGGTTAAGCATGCATGATTACATTCTATGCCAGGGGTTACAGAAAACTTAGAAATTCTATCACATTCAGAAGTCAATAGTGAAATAAGATACCTCAAGCATTCCTTCATTTACATGTTTTCCATTTAATTGAAATGTCAGTGGAAAGAAGTTCTCTTTAGATATCTGTCTGGCATAAAATAGATTCCTGTTAAATATATTATGTCCTAGAGTTAGTAGACTGTTTTATTTTAAAGGAAATTAAAGATAATTCAATATTCTATTTGAACAGAGATTAAGAAACATGTTGAACATGCTAATCAGGACATGGCAGAAAATGTTAATAATTTTCAATTAATTTGCACCTGTGTCCCACAACAAAATGTGTCCCATTTTTTGTTTTTATTCATAATGTGTGTTATGAGAAGACAGATAATTAAAAAGGATGCAGACAAGACATAATGCTCTTTTTTTGTATAAATGCTCAACATGTACCACATATTATAAAAGACAGAAGCACCTGGCAGAAGCACCTGGAAATTGAAATATGACATAATATTACAGAATAGTTAATTAAATCAACAACACCAAGTTTAGTTTTGTATGGTTTTAGTATGGTGTGTATGCTTATTACTCACTTCTTAAAGGGGTACTTCTAAAGTAGGAGAAGTAACCAAACAGGTACACAAACAAGAAATAACCCAGTAAGAGTGGTCAGGTTGTTCCCTGAGGAACCAAGTACCGGGGTAAGTAAGACTGCATTCCATTTAGTAAAGGTTAGATTAGTTAGGTATAGAGACAGATAATTCTTGCCGGTTACCTCCAATCTTGCCTTTGGATTTGTGCTTGGACTTCTCTTTGGTTCCTTAAAAGTATAAACTGTAAACTTATATATCTGTTTTATTTGAAATCAATAGCGGCCAACTTACTTCTCCAGACACATCTTTGGGGATTTTTAGACTATACACAGACATGAATGTGATTTAATGAAGCAAGTATCTGATTAAGTCATTCAGACAAGATCAATGGCTCCCAGAATGTAAATACAACTTTCTGATTATTTGACTGAAAGGGTCCCCAAGGACACTCTGAAGGCTGACAACTATATAATCCAACTAGAATGGATCTTTTCTGATATGGCAACTTTGCAGGACTCAATATAGTGCTGGCAGATAAACCATAAGTGTGTTTGGAAAGAGAAAATTTCAAAAGTATGGGGCAATCAAAGTTACATTAAATAAGGTGTCATCTTAAAGTGATATCTCTTTGGGCACAATGAATAAACTTAATGGTGCCTAGCCTGTTGTTCAAACAATCAAATAAAGTCAATGTGATTTACGTTGATTTGGAAATATAGCTGTACATAAGTTTAATTTGGATCAAGTATATATACACACCATAGTAACCTCACAACAGTTAAACTACCTAAAGATTAAATTATATCTTGCTGTAACAGAAAAGCCTCAGATTATTTTTTTCAAAACCAGATACTGAAGAAAGCTTTTTACATGTTTGTACATTGGCTTTGAATGTAATATGCATCCAATGATGACGACAATTCAGTAAACCATATTTAAATCATCCAGACATGGTATTTTTATATGACCAACTGGGAGTAAACGGCAGCAACTGAAAGCACTGTGACATCACATGACATTTGTTAAGATTTTTTTCCCCTTCAAACATGGTTGGGAATCGCAATGGATACACTGAAGGCTTTAGATACTGTCATGTAAAAATCAGAGTAACTCATGTCTGTATACAGCATGAACAAAATTCTAATATTGATTATAACTCCAAATGCTAAAATAAGGAAAATTTATTATTTACTGAAGTAAGGTAGGATACAGCACTAAACAGAGTAAGAAATTTGACATTTAATTCTTCACATACTTCATCCTGAAGAGCTACCTGGTTAAATCCTGTATGTGGTGACAGCTCATTGCTTGAAACAATATTTGAAGTCAAACCATTACATTGATGAAGTGCAGTAAATATAATAAATGTTAATTAAATCAAAAGTACTGTATATCAATAATTTATAATATAATTATTCATTCAAACTGAAATTAATTTGTATAAACTGCATTAATATTGTCTATCATAAGAAAAACATCACTAAGCCATGCAAGGGTTAGCCAAAGTTATAATGTTCATGCTACTTCCATTATTATTATTATTATTATTATTATTTAGTAGGATACTCATCAAAGAACCAAGGTATACATGACTATTCAAGAATTCAGGATGGCAGGCAGATACTGCAGGACTTCATAGATATCCCATGACATCGTCTAAAAACATATCCCATATTCCTGTAGAGAATTCTCCCCAGAATTCAACAGGCTAAGTTTGCATGCATGGAAGTCTGTTTACATAAGTAGTTTTTTTTTACTGTGACACCTTGAATCTTGACATAAAACTTTGAAAGCCATTACCTTAATACAATTTTTCCTGCTTTCCCAAACAATTACAAAATGTAATCACTTATACCAATTCCATAACAGTTTTTCATACAGTGTGTTTGTTTCAGTGAATAGTTATAATTGTGACAAACCAAGGATTGAAGAAATACTGAACTAAAAAGAAAAAATTCAAGTGTCATGTTATTTCTTCCTTCATCCAGATAATAAGCAGCTTCTTTTGAGCAAATTTGTGAATACAGCTTAACTTAAGATTAACTAAGTGTATTTATAGAGATTTTAAAAATTATTTGATACTGACATTAATTAAACAATATCACAAAGTACTGACTGCTTAAAACAGTGAGGCACATTTTTGTAAGTTTGTGTTTTGAGACAACATCTGAATGGTCAATGTATTTGTAGCCTGTACATTACTACCAGACCGCTTAATAAATGAAGCAATTTTATTGGCTCTTTCCTCAATTTCAATAAACATTTTCCAGTATATCTGAAAATGCATAAAGTTTTATTAATCAAGTGAACATTTCAAATTTATCTCTGTCCAAAATCTTATGTAGGATAATTCAGTGAGTAAAATTTTGTCTTTTTTTATAACAACATTTAAAGCATTAATGCATCAGCACTAAATTCACTGGAACACATACCATATCATAATATTATCAATAAGAAAAAAAATATGCAATCGAAAACATATCCAATATAAGAGAGGCAAATCAATTTAGACAGACATAAGTTATAAGTACTCTATTCTTCTTTATTACAATTAAGCCACTGATCCATGTGCATATATTGCTGTGTTTATTGGTAGGGGTACAATGACACTGACAATGTCAGATATCTTTAATATATCTTGGTCAGAGAGGTTCATCAACTTAGATGAAAGAGACATAAATTGTTAAAATGTAGGAGGCATGTCACTCAAGAGCATACAAAGATCACCAATGAAAATGCACCAAACTGGAAAAGAATACAAAAATGCTACAAATTACTCCTCAATGTTCACTCAATGATCCATTTGAATGGTCAGTTGTAAAAGGGAACATCTGGAACATCTGAGCAAGCAAAATATAGCAGAAAAACAAAGTCTCACAAAAAGGATAAATCAAACTGGCAAAACAAACTAAAACTAAACTTCAGAAGACCCTTTCAAACAATACTGCAATTACTACAACTTTTTTTAGTTCTGCTGTCAATAGTTGATGATTTTAGTTGGAAATGGAAGTCCAGCATTTAAAGAGAAGAAAAAAAGCTTAGGTCATTAACAGATATCAGTAAGAATATAAAAGACATATTTACAAGTTGACATTAGACTGATAGGATTTATGTACATCAGAGTATAAATAGCAACAAGTAGAGATCCCCCACAATGACACATAAAGCAGCAACAGTAGTAACTAGAGTTACCAATCTTACATTTTATGAAGAAAAAAAAAACAGGAATCTTTTTTTTTTTTGGTTGACACATTTAAGATTTGCCGGAATTCTCAGTTACACAAATCTGTCCCCTATAACCTCTAACATTTTTAGCTATTTGTTAACGAAGCAACAAATTATTTATAGTTAATGTAGAGTTTCTTATATAGAAAAATCTACACTTCTTATATGTAAAAATTACGTCAGTCATTTTGTTGAAATACCTGGTCATCATTAACTAGTTCATCATCAAAAGAAGTACATAATGACTTAAGCAAGGCAACAAATATCTGCTGTTTGCTTTATGTGTCAAGGTTATTTAAAACCCATGCAAAGGTCATCTATAGGTCAGTCTTTATTACTGATCTGGTCTCTGTTACTTATATTACCTCCCTCTGGTCCCTGAGGCTTAACAGCCTCTTCCTGCTGTGGTTTACTCTTTAGTTTCCCTTAAAAATAAAATAATGTACTATATATGTACTTCACATGTACTTCTTTGAACACAAAATTTTAATTCTAACCTGCTTGTGCAATGAGTACACTCAATGATTTGATTATTTTGCACAAATGTATGAAAATATATAGCATTATAAGTATCTTAATGTACATATACATATAGATCACAAGATTTTTATTATGGTACTACACACAAATCTAATTCAATATCTCTTTTGATGCTCCAGATGAATTATTTGAATCTTGGCTTAAAACTGTCTATATTACAGCAGGTCAGCCACTGCAGACACAGTAAATGGCATCAAAAGCTTCCCTCAGCCCAACAAGTTCGGCTCATAAATAAATACATGTGACAGAATTTTCACTGAATACAGGAAACTTCAGACATGACATTTATACTATCAAACCCCTTGGAAAATTTATATTTCTAGAACTTTTATCATGCAGATGGTTTTACTTACTCTGAGTGCTGAAAGACATTTAATCAAACAGTATAATATTGACAAAAAATACAAGCTTAATGTCACAGGCAGATAAGAACTCCAAACTTCCTTTCTTTTGAAATAAAGTAATTGTTTTCCTGGGCAACACATATCCTGAACTAAAGAGATTAATAACGGTTCCCCATGTACTACAATAAGCTCTCATTTCTGCTGAGAGTGAGGATGTACCATGCAGATTACCTGTGCCATTCATGACTGAATCAAGTCATTTATATATATCACACACAAAGTCACTCACTGGCCAAACCTCTTAAGAAGGCCCTGAACACACAGTATTAGAAAGTGAAACTGACAAGCAGCTAAACATCACTTATATCCTCTTTTCTAACATATTGTGAGTCATCTTTAAATATATACTGAACAAATTAAAAGTAATAAATTTTTTATACAGTTAAATTTTCAAACAGCTTCAAGATTTATTTAAAATCTCACTCTACTTCCACATTTTCATTATTAGACATTAACATTATTATATTTCCTAGAAATCAGATTCCATTTCTACTAAATGTACTCAAGAATCAGGCTTTTTGAGATCTAATTTTACTTACTTCCATCAGAGTCGGGGGATGATCCGTCTTCGAAGTCCTCCGCAGGGGCAGGCACAAACTGATTAAAGTGTGCGTCAATGTCACCTTCTTCCATACGTCTGGCGGACATTTTCTCTGCGGTTGACTTGACAGATCCCTCCCGGCTGAACACTGCATAAAATAAAATTTCAACATCACCCCTCAATCCTTTATGTTCTAATTACTTAAAAATTAATTTCCAACACCGCTATTATTTTCACTTGAACCCTAGTTTTACTTATTTTAAGAAAGAAGGATGCATTTAGACACATTCTGACCTAAAAATGAAATGTTCATTTGGCCTTACATCTTGGAAATTTCTTCTTATTTTGTATTGTAATTACACTACAGGCAAACTTGGGCAATCCTATCAAGGCTTAACATTCTTTTAACTGGTACTCTTGACAAAATGTTCAATTTTACCAAACTTCTACAGACAAAACCAATCAATTAATTCCCAACTTTTAACATACCTATCATTAATATTCCTATGATATATATCCAAGAGATAAACATTTCCAGACATTCATCCCAAAAACAAGTTTAATTCTGAATTGATCATAATAGTTAATACTCATACTGATGCAAATGACTTACTTCCTAAGCTGGACTTGTCACTCTCTGTTTCATCATGGCGGTCATCTTCGCGGCTACTTTCAGTGGCACTCAACTGGCCACCATACAGGTTACTACTGGTAATACTTGACTTACTATCAGCGAGACTATGCGAGGCATACAAGGGGTTGCTACGGCTGGAGGCAAGGCTTATGCTGTCACTCTCTGCAGCTAGAGGCAGAAAAAGACCATGAAAACAATGGTGCTATTTTCACAAAACTCGAGCTAAAATTCTGCAAGAAAAAGTACATATTTCACACTACTCTTATGTGAAAGAGGTACATTTCACTAAAATAAACATCTCTCATGCATGTTTTATATCATCTGAAAGGCTATAAAATGCTGCAAATGCATCCCGTGTGGTATAGAAAAGTATGATGTACAACACATTTCAGGAACATTGGAAAGATAATATACAGACATCACTTTAAAGCATGAAACTACCCCAAAATGGTAGATGAAACAGGCAGAGTAAAATAACTAAAATTCATTAAAAAAATAAAGTGATTTTGATAAAAATAAGTCTGCTCATGCAAAATTATAAAGAATCAATGAACTCTATAAAATTTTGTATTTCATTCATATAAAACTGTCATTAATGTACTAATGTTTTTGGTATTAAAATGAATTAATCAATATCAAACAAAAAAAGGAGTCTAATATTCAGGAGAGAAATGGTTTAAAATATTCACACTGAAAATTGCACACAGAAGTGAAAATCTATATGTTGAAGAGTATATAGAATGTGATTAAAGACTTCTCAAAGAAATCAGATATGAACATCAGTAAAAAAAAAATGGCTGTAATTTTATAGATAAAATTTATGCCCTGCAATGAAAAACTTAAAAAAAATTAAGTTAAAAGTAAAAAATGTTTCTTTTAAATGGTGACTGAATATACTTAAAAACAATACTTATCATCAATGGTAACTGAATATGTGTATTATTAAATTAGAACAATAAGCAATGAAAAAATGAGATTCAGAGTGTGAAAACTAACGTGACAGTAAAAACAACTGTATAGTATCATACTGTCAAATTATTTGAGATAAGCCACAGACAAGATAATGCATTATAAAATTATTATATCGCAAAATTTCATAAAATAATTATTCTGTTTCTTTTTTTGTAAAATATCCTACCAGAGAACAGAATAGCCAGCTGAAGGAGCACTTATTACTTTTGATTTGTAAAGGAAGTACGACCTAGAGTATAGACTTTCCTTTAAATGCACCATCATAAATTTAACATGGGCTATTCTAATAGGGCAGCTGATTACTTTCATGACAGCGATTGTTGTCCGCTAGTTTAAATTCAGCCTTCAAAAGCTGGTTCTGTAATGTATGGCCTGAGAGTTTGAGTACCCCAATGGGAAAACCTCATCAAGCAATTTGTGTCCTTGCTTCATCCATGGTAATTTAAGAAGTTAACTGCCAACATAAAAGTTTACCATCTAAAGGTCATTAAGTAAAGTATTGGATGGCATTTGTCTCTGAAAAGCATCCCTGGAACTTTATATTCTGGGTCTTCAGTAAACTCCTTTTCCAGCTGTGAATGAAACATTACATTGTGGAGAATGGGTTTCTGTTTCAACATTGGTATTCAAATTTAGTTTCTAATCCTCTTAAAAAAATCCAACTTTAAAGAACGTACTGGCCTTGTATTCTTTTTCTCCGTATATAAAACTATAAAGTCAATCTCATGTCTCTGACTTGATCCTTGTGAAATGGAACCTAAAACTCATAATTCAATGCTGAATGAAGATTTCAATCCAAAATGAAAAACCTATTCTTATCTACAGGTAAAGTCCTCTATGTAATGTACAATTATATAAATAATTCATACAAATACTATAAATAGCTAGGAGACTAACTTCAACAAAACAATTTATTTCTGTCTGTAAATGGTTGAGAATTGATTATTGAAAAAGTTAAAAATGTATAAAACAATTCTGTAAAAATATAATTAAGAAGACTTATAGAAACAGTTGTTATATTCTTTATATAACATGTCTGGCTCATCATATTACAAATTTGGAAAAAAAAAAAAAAAATAAGAAACATATTTCCATGTTAATTGTACTTGATAAGCAGATAAACTTCCAAATGAGCAAATATGTGATGTACGAACTATGATTTTGATTCCCCAAATCCAGGCACATGAATGCAAAATTAAAGATAAAATCCAAATTCATTTGAAGTGCATCACTGCATGGTACAAATTTTTTTTGCCATTATGTTTTGTTTTTATTGTTTTTAAATCTAAAGCAGGACAAGTCATTTCATCTGAAATATAATCAAGATTGTATTCTAATGCACAATCAACAATGACTTAAGCTTATGATATTATAGCATTTTACATCTATTACTGTGTATCTTTTTTGCATGCATTTTGATACTGAAGATTCTAGCTATCTCTTCATGCACATAAAGCTATCTAAGATAAGTGCAAGTTTAACATAAGTAAATAGAACAATAGAAAAAAATTTTAAATTAACTGAAGAAAACTAACATTAATGTAAAAAATTACTTCTATATACATAAAACATCATCATGCCAAGTAAAATTAGGATGCTTAAAAACATTTCTATCCAACTGTATAAAGCACAAAAGTGACCTTCAATGAATTACATAATAGTCTACTACAATGTTCTGAGTCTATATATGTCTATATTATGCTGCCATTACAAGAACCCGGCAGTGATATCCTAAACGCTTTTAGATATAAAGCCAAAATTTATTTTGATTTGTTTGCGGTTCTGGCTTTATCTTAACTCTGTTGAGGGACACATTAAGCACAAAAATGGCCTAACCCACACCTTAGATAGAAATACTTTTTTTTCTTGTGGTTATGAGAAAGGCTTGTATTTGGAAAACTATACTCAATATAGATGCAACATTTCAAGCAGACTTAAAATATCTCTCGCAAAAGTCAATGGTTTACAATTGCTAGCTCTGAATCCTGAAACCACAGGAGTTGCAGTCTCATGTCATCATATCAAATAATAAGTATTCCTTATCAAATCTGTTCTTCCAAATGTTATTTTGTCTGTATTCTTTCTGCTTACTGTAAGCACTTTTGTAAATTGTATTTGAGAAGTTCTTCTTGAGAACAATACAGCAGAGACCAGAGAAGTTTAAATGCCAATATGTATGACTTGTAAACAATCTTCGGTAGAAAAGAAAAACTAAACATCATCTATGGTTGCCATTACATGCAAACTGAGATAAATTGTACAATGTTACAGAGCATGACATCATCATTGCATCAGAAGTCAGAAAAAGATCAATATTAAATGCAACCAACTGTTTCTAATCTGTCTCATTCTCTTTACATACAAGTGACATTTTCCGCCTACATGGCCCTTTTCCTCCTCTTAACCAAAAGAGCAGGTTGACCTCTACACAGCACTGAAACCAACAGTGCTTAAGAGACATCTTTAAACACTTTGACTTTGCAGCAGGTCTCTGCTAGGCCTGATTTCCTGTTGGCAGTTGCCAGGTACCAATAAGGTTGAATCAGGCTCCTGCTACAAATAGGCAAATCCTGATCATGTACCTATTGTTGGCTGGACAGAGGAGCACCTGAGGTTTAGGTTGCCCTCAGGGTTGTACACAGATACTCCTCAAAACTGATTAAAGTTACAATCACTACTACAATATCAATATTTCCATTCTTCTCTGCAGTGTTCAAGAAATTATAGGCTCTCCACTAACAAGTTACATTTTCAGCTCATATGTCAAAGCTATTCAGTTTAGACTTTATTTGACAAGTCATACAATATCTTTGAGAGGATATACTACATAAGATTTAATGAATCTGCATGAAATGCGCTTGCCTCAGATTTTTATGTATGGCCCTTTTTACGTAAACACAGAACCGAAAATCAATCTGTATTTAGTTTGGCTTCACTAAGTTTACATAGCAACTATTGCTACAGGCGTTGTCTACTGGAGGCTGGGGACCCAGTGGATTCAGAGATAAGATCCAGTAGAAAAAGAGGTTATAACTCAACAGTCATGTGACAAGTGTCACCCCCAGACAGGAAATGTCTCTCTGCCTTGTTGATACAACATTACTGTAATGTACACTGCCAACTTCTCAATTCTGCTGTTCTGACTAAAGTAAATTATGAAGGTTTTTCCCTAAGTTGGTTGGTTGGTTTTCCTATTAGCAACTTTAAACAAAAAGATATGCATAGATTTTAATGATATTTTGTTAGGGCACCAGCAAAGGAACAAACAATTAAACTGGATCACCCTAATATACTTTTAATTCAAAGGATTATGTACTGAAGTGACATGGTGATTTCTTTGTTCCTTGGTCAAGGCTGCCCCATTCACTGGTACTAGGGATGCATTTATTGAGCAACTGACCATGTAAACAAACCTGTGTTCCTTAAGTGTGAAAGTGTGTACAACACATAAAAGCCTGATTAGGAGGTCCTAGCGGGTATCCATGCAGTCATATGACTACATACATTTAATAAAAAGTGAAGATTTTACTGCCTCTAACTATTAGTTCTTTAAATATGATTTAATGAATCATATTCTCAGTGTGATCACAGACAAACAAAGCTAACACAGGTACAGTGCAGCCAGCAAATTTGAAATTGAAACCTTATTGGCGCAAGACAAACATATAAATCATATGAACATGACAGATATTTCTTCACAGTTTATGTTTAGAGAATTCACTATGTTCAATTCAAAGGTTTTTGTATATCTTGGTAGTGGTCTATAGGAAAACAGATAAAAACAACTGACTAACAGACTTTCTCTTATTACTTTTATGGAGGCACAATCTACTGGTTCTTTCTTTTTTCTTTTTATTATATACAAGAAAAAGATCTGCAAGAATACCTGAAAGAGTTGGAAAAAGAGAAAATTCAAAATAGTTTCTGATGAACATTACATTCAACTGTGCAGCTTGCGGACATATATTTTCATTTTCAACATATACACAAAGCCGGCAGTATTCAATACACATGTTGCAAACAAGGCTAAACATAATTTGAAAAAAAAATACTATATACATATAACAAAAATGACCATGTAATATGAAAAATGTGAGTATGAAAGAGAATTCAGGGAGAGCCCTGTTACCTGGGTGGGAGGTTGCCATAGGAACATCAGTTAGCTAGTGGTAAGATAAGAAGCAGACTACTAGCCCATGTGACCAGCTACGTTACCACATGTACCACCACCACAATTACAACCGCCTGACAACAGCACCACACACAGCACCACACAGCACCTCTTTCTGCTTTCTGGGGGGACCATCTCAAAATGTTTCAAACTTTCATTTGGAAATTACCATTAAAAATTTGATTTCTGTCATAAAATTTATTTGCTAGTTCCACTTCAACCTTAAAAACATATTTGAATGAAAATGATTTTATCCATTCTTTATGGTTAAGAATGGTTTATTTAATTTCTCTAATCATATGAAAAAAAGTTCCTCTGTGTTCTTTTAAAGAAAATTTGTCATAATATGTCATAATAAATTATGTCATAAATCTGTCATAATCTTATGCTTCTACTGACAGTGACCTGATATAAAATGGACACTTAATTAAATATTTTTCACAGTGGCACACAGTTCTTTAAATAAATATCCTTGTATGATTCTATATCATTGACCATACTGTACAAACTTTGAGCAACTGTTTGAGTTGACCTTAATATGCAAATTGCAAGCCTCAGTTTGAGATGGTCCTCCTAGTCATGTGATAATCATACATCAGCCCCATCTCAATTACTAATAAACATGTAAAATAATGTATATAAGATCTGACTTGTTTATAATGATTAATATATGATACAGTACCATGAAAAATCACAAAACAAGAGTGATCAAGAAGTGTTTTGTCAAAACATGTAACCCACAGGTAATGACGCTCAGCTGACTAGGAAGAGATTCACAAAAGGAATTTTATCATCTGAATTCCCAATTGTTAAGGCGGTATCCCCATTCAACTTAAGCATAGCTTAGAGGATATGGGTAACCCAGACATAATTTAAGGTTTCCAAGGAGATTTTTCATGGACCTCCCTGTATGTCAAGTATGAAGATCTAGGTGCAATGGTTACGATTTGTGCCCTGTTTACGGATGACCCCATCTTTGAAATTCTCAAAAATAGAGAAAACTAGATGTGTCGGAACGACATGAATGCCCCTGCTTGGGGCAAATTATAAACATTTGTTAAAATTTGAAAAAAATTTTAAGTTCAGGAGGTGTCGTATGGTCAAAAGTAGGTCAACAAGGGCAAAGTGCGAACTTGATCTGTAATGGGTCATCATCAAGCAACACACCAAAAATCAGGACAGTATCTGCAGGCATTGTGAAAAAAAGTCCATACATGTGCATTTTTCATAAAAATTTCTGTCTTTCATGAAATTTTCTATGTTTAGGATCTGTCATATGGTCAAAAATGGGTCAACTGGGACGAAACGCGAACTCGATCTGTAAGTGGTCATTATGCGCTAACATTAGGCCAGTATCTGTAAGCATTGCATTGCGAAACTAGAATATTAGCAAAAGCTGATAATCAGTTATAAATTTAAATTGGAGAGGTATGTACCATGTTTCTTAACAATCCACCAAATGCTTCCTGAGAAATAAGCTCCTAAGTTTTTTCTATACTAAGCTCTGTGACCTTGAAAAGTAGGTCAAGATCACCCAACTTTAAACTTGACCAAGATTTTGTAAATATCATGCAATAGCACTGAAGAAATGAAGTTCCTGTGTTTAACACCTTTGGAGATATCCTGCACAAAAGGCCAAAATTGAAAAATCCGATAAAAATTAATTAAAAAATCAGAAATTGTAGGTGATGCCACCAAAATTGTGCAGCACGCATCATTCCAAATGATCATAGTAAGTTTTGTGAAAATCCACACAATGGTTCCTGAGATATAAGCTTCTGAGTGTTTTTGTCTAATCAGCTCTAAAACAAAGAAAGTCAAGGTCAAGGTCACCTATCTTTGCACTTGACCAAGATTTTGTTTAAAACATCTTCACTGATGAAATAAATTTCCAACGGTTATTCCTTTTAGAGATATCCCGCTCACAAGGCGTACATGTGTATTTGTCATGAAAATTTCTATTTTTCATGAAATTTTCTAAGTTTAGGAGCCGTAAAACAGTCAAAAGTAGGTCAACCAGGATTAAACGCAATCTCGATCTGTAACTTGTCATTATCTGCCCACACACCAAAAATCAGGCCAATACCTGCAGGTATTGCGAAAAAAAGTCCGTACAACTGTTTGATTTCGGAATGACAGAAGGACGGACATGGGTAAAACTATATGCCCCGGCCACTTTGTGGCGGGGCATAAAAATGCGTAAAAAAATTGAAAAAATCCAGCTGGCACCGTCAGTCTGCAGGAACTTATGAAACACTCCGTGATGAATATGCATGAAAAGAATCATGGTGATCAATGCATCAGTTGTTCAGATACATGAGCTCTTAAAACAAATTTTTAATTATTCTGATTGGTATTTCTGAGCCTAATAGCTTGGAGAATATGGGTAACAGAGGCCTAATTTCAGGTTTCAAAGGAGATTTTTCATGTACCTCCCTGGATTTCATGTAAAAAGATTCTATGTCCAATTTTTACAATTTGTGCCCTGTTAACAGACAACCGCATCTTTGAAATTCTCAAAAATAGAGAAAAAAATTCTTTAAAATAAAAAAAATCCAGGTGGCACCATCAGTCTACAGGAACTGATGATACACCCCATGTTCATTAGTTGTTCAGATAATGGAGTCTTTGTATTAAATTCTTAATAACTCTGGGGGGCGGGGGGTTATTTTTGAGCCCATAGCTCGAGTGATATAGGTAACAAACACAGGCACTCGTTTCCAGCATTACAATGGCCTAGAAACCGAAAACACATTGAGTACGGGCGATATACCGATTATAAAAGAACTTTATAATCGGTATATCGCCCATACTCAATGTGTTTTCGGTTTCTAGGCCATTGTAGTGCTGGAAACGAGTACCTGTGGTAACAAAGACATAATTATATGTTTCCATGGAAATTATTCATGGACCTCCCTGGATGTCAAGTAAGAAGTTTTAGGTCGAATGGCTCAGTTTGTGCCTGTTAACAGATGACCACATCTTTGAAGGTCTGAAAATAGAGACAAATATGCGTAAAAAAATTATAAAAAGTCCAGGTGGCGCCACCAGTCTGCAGGAACTGATAAAATACTTCATGCTTGCAAAGAATCATGGTGATCAATGCATCAGTTGTTCAGATACTGGAACTTTTGTATTAAATTTTGCAATTTTTCTGGGGTGTACTTCTGAGCCTCACTGCTTGAAAGATATGGGTAACAGAGACCTCATTTCAGGTTTCAAAGGAGATTTTTATTGGACCTCCCAGGATGTCAAGTGAGAAGATTCCAGGTCTAGTGGTCATGATTGGTGCCTGGTTGACGGACAGACAGATGGATGGCATGACAGACGTACTACGGACAAAGAGTGATCGCTATAGCACAGATGACTTTTGGTCAGCTGAGCTAAAAATCACAAACAAATACTAAAATTGTGAAATATGACAGCATATTCCAAATGTCTAGTGAAAAGAATTACCAAACAAATTTTTTTATTAAAAATATTAATTGTAATAAATACATTTATAAGATGTGAAGAATACAATTTATAAATAAAACATTACTTGATCATATTTATATACAAAAATAAAACAGCTGACACAACATCCAGCTTAACATGTATACACATATCTTACCACAGTAAAAATTGACATACAAAACAGAGAAAACAAGGGGACTTTGTTTAATCTATATATTTCACAGTGGGAAATTGGGTGTCTGTTTATCATTACGAAGAAAGTATTTCTCATTATGTTATTATGGTATATATTAACACTTACCAAAGGTAACATACCCTCCAGTTTCTGTGACAAAACTGACCGATATTACGATGTGTGTATGTGTGCTTTTTTCCTTAAAGGGGCAAAATCAGGAGCAATATTATGCCTATTCTTTCCCACTATCAGTTCAGTTTTCCTTTATACATAAGTGTCCCAGCAGAACCATCCCAGCACACAGTCTCATTTCCTCGCATACGGCTGTTTAACACCTCATTATGGCTCTGCATATTGGTAGACAAAGTCCACGTGTCTGTTTACCATAACAAGGTCGCATGACCGGAGGTTCGATTAAGAGGGGCAATACACAGTGTTTCAGTAGCGGGACCTTGTGTGATATTTTTTGGGCCACCTTAGTGGCCACCTTAGCATCTCCTGATTGACACGTGTTGTGGCTCCGCGCTGCATACGGCCCCACGCACTGTGTTTATACTGACACCTGCAATCGCGCCTGGTTCACTGTTTTTATCACAGTTTTATTGTGTTCAGAAGTAAGCAAACGGTTTCAAGGCAACATTTTGGCAGGTACAGAATTATTTTATAGGGAAGTAGCTATTTTTCGTGTTAACTCTACATGTTTTATAGGTGATTGGGCCCCTTTAATAGCTCAACAATTACAACCACCCTTGGTGGGACTGACCAAAGTGTTCGTAATTCTGGGGTAGTCATATTTGTGAAATTCTTAGTTACCTCGCTAATATATTTGGGACCAAAAAAGTTGTCATAATTGTGGGGGGGGGGGGGGGGGGGTTGCAATTGTTGAATGGTTGCCAGGTGGGGTTCCACTGTACCATCCCTATATATTGTGTGCATGTATATATTTATATAATGCAATGATTTATTTTAACAAATTCAACTGCCCTTCTTAAAGGCTCTAATCTGTATAACTATATGCCAGTGTGAAATAATGTGACTAAGTTTTTCTTGAAGGCAGAAATGTCATCAATTTGTCCAAATGACTTTGGCAGAGCATTCCACTCGCTGGGTGCAGCAGCATGGAAAGTTCCATCCCCCCAAGGACTTATATTTCATCCTGGGCACCGCCAGCATTAGGACGTATGTTAACAGAGCGGAGTGGATAGACAGACTATCTGACCGTCAACATGTAATTGGGCCATGACCTTGCAGAGCACTGAAAGTTATTAGGCAGATCTTATATCTGATCCAAAAGGCAACAGGGAGCCAATGGAGACTCTTCAGGACTGGCTTTATATTCTGCGTCTCGGTACTCTGCACAACACGTGGGCTGCTGAGTTGAAGACTGACTCACATATTCAGACATTTCATACATATATACCTGGGAAAGATGTACCAATATTTTATACCATCTGACTTTAGAGCAGAGTAAATTTTTGCTATTGTACAAATTAATTTCAACTGTACCATGCTTTGATCTGCAGTGCAGAACCCATGACAACAGTTTAGAGGTTAGACCATTATTACCTGTGTTTAACTTCCGCTCACATACAGAGTCCCCAGCTCCCACCAGTAATTAGCATAAACCGTGAATATATTTTTCACAGATGGACTGTATGAGATCAACAAGATTTTCAGAAGTCATCTCGAATAATCATGAATCAACAGTTACCATAAATACTGTAAAAATACTGATCTACGGGACAGCTTCACAGTGAGTGGATGATTAATCAGTTACTTGTATGAATATGCTGCTCTGGCCCAGTCTGCAGAAAGCAGATAAGGTTTCCAAATCAAATACTGAATGAAAGGTATTAGACAATCACTGAGAAAAGAATGGTAATTTTTCTTGTATATTCAACATGTAGATTATATCATGAAACCAGAATTTTATTTTTAGTTAGTTGATGGAAGTATATATATAATAAAATGAATGATGGACATTTTCCAAGCATATACTCGTCAGTGAGGCATGATTTCCCCAGTGAGATTGTAAGCTTTAATATAGTATTCAGTTCAGGATGTTCAATATGCCAGGCAAACTGTGCCTGTGTGAATGAAATACAAACAAGAAATGTCATCTCCCAAATCGTGGAAAATGTAAATTACAGTCACAACAAAATATGGGGTTTATAACCATCATATCACAGCATATCTTAAATTTTAATCAACAAGAATAATAAGAACATAAAATTGTGATGATTTGGAACTCAATTATTGTAGTTGCTTATTTTTCATATCTCTCTGGAACTTAGCTTTTTTACCTAAGGAATTTGATCAATTGCAAAATTATAAAATTTTTGACTTCATAACAATAATTTACAATCATCTAATCCCATTATAGTTTAGAAGCTAATGAATGTTTCTTGCAATATATTTTTTAATTATATTAATGTGCATCTATTATGATTACCATCAGGTCACCAACAGAATCACGCTAAGAAATGTTGTCACTATATTACAGAATATTCAGTTATTATACTGTAAAAGAGTTAGGGGAACATAAAATTGTCAGGATATAATTTTAATAGCCATTGTTCTCTCCATTTGATGTCCAGCACAAAGACTACAGGATGACTCAAACATATCATTTTACCATGCCTAGAAGATTATTTCTTCAAAATACACCAGGTAAATGTTCCCTTGTTCCATACCATTAGGAGTTTAAATTACTTATTTTACTGGACTTTTAATCATTTAATGAAAATATATGCTTCTTTGAGTTCCAGACCTCATTAATTAAGGTATATTAAAAGAAAGTATAGAAAAGGAGTTTGATGATTATTCTGAAAAAGGTATAAGACTTATACACATTACACATTCCAATGTAATAAAGAAAACTGAAACCTTCAGTTATTTTTGTAATTGTATATGTTCTGTAAATAAACATGTTCTGTTATTAAATACAGTACATTTCTTAAACTCTACCTATGTTACAACAGATCTGAATACCATTACCTTATTTTATAATTAACACTATTCAGGTTGTGCTTAAAGCTATCCACATACAGGCTTTATTTAAGGTACAATAGAGCTGGAAATAAATAGAAGGTACCAATCACACAGAGGAATAGTAAAGTAAAATATCACTTGTCCTCCCATAAATTTAAGTTTTATTCATTCATTTATACACTTTGTACAGTTACACAGTTTTGCTAAATCATGTGAAAGTGGTTTATAATGAGGGTCAATTTTCATGCATTAAAAGATACAGTTAAGTTGTTCATACCAAATTCAGTATGTTGAATTTATTGACACATTTGTAAATCTGTGGTAATTAAATTTATTAAATTCCTAGTAATCTTAAAATAAGGAAATATGTCACAATTGTTTTTTTTGTGAAATTAATTTAATAGGGCTTTTGAACTTAAATGTAAATAGGTCAACTGGACATTGCTGTATTAGGGTATGTTCTGATATATATTTTTCACCACAGGATTGGGCCTCTTGTTTTACTGGGCCTGGGCAACTAGATGAGTGTTAATGTCAAGTTCTTCAAGATGATATTACCATAAATCCTATTTTTACGGCCGCACATCTATTTATAGCCAAACCCTAAGTTTGCATACCTTATGGTATATGATATGTTGAACTGCATCAGATTGAATTATGAAGTAGGATGCAAAACAATGTTCCCCTTTTCTATAGAATATGTCAACAGCACAATGTTCAGCATAATATGAAATATGATAATTACCAGAATCAATGTAGGGTTTATTGTTATTCTTCTTCTTGCCAATACTAATCTCATCTTCTGAGCTACTCTCTGTCTCTTGCTCAGAACTCTCTCCGTAACTCTCTGAAACATGAACACATTTCCACCACCATCAACCTTCAAGCATTAGTAGTCCAAGTAAGTATACCTTAATTCATTCAAATAAGGTCCTGATAAGCATCCCATTTTAGTTTTAAATAAATACATTGGCACAAGGAAATAAATCATATTAGTCTGCCAAATGGTAGAAGTGCTGTGCAGATATGTGCTGTGACAATCCATAACCCAAGGATATGCAGATTTGCCCACTATCTGCAAACCATTGATTTTGTTGAGTACCTGTACCTCCCTGCCCAGATTATTATTACATGATCATTTTAGGACCACAATAAAATATTTTTACGATGTAATTTAGCAGAATGGTTCTGATGGAGTTGTAGTTGGAAGTTTTGAAATAATCTTTCTTTAAGACTGGAAAAGATCATTGTATCAGCCTAGTTTTAATCTTATTGAATATAGATTTTACCCAAGTTGCTTTTATGCATTTCCCATGCCCTCAATAATTTCTTCGTTTGATCAGTAATATGAGATCTACTAATTGATAACCCCAAAAACCTACAATTATTTGACCCACCTTTGCGTCTGCCACCACGACTCCAGGTATTGTATGACCTGGTAGAAGATGGCCGTGACCTTGACCCCTTGGAGTCAATCCGACCTTTGGGGCTGGCAAACTTGTGACTAATCCCAAGTTCCTGCTTCTTGTTAGGGAGTGTGTATTTGGGGATTCCTTTAAAGAACCAGGCACCAGACCTTTTCCACAGCTGAAATAATACAATTATTGTTGTGGTTGCAGAAAATTTATGTAATGGTACAAAAAATCTGGAAAAACAAAACATTTCAATCATCCTGCTGACATTAAATGAAACTTCCATGGATAAAAATGTAAAAGCACTGAGTCCTGTGGGGAAACTTAAAACAGGTCTACAATGAATATGATAAAAAAAAAAAAAAAAAACAGTTAGTGCTCCAGAAGAAAAGATTAGCTTGCTTAGAAAAAAAAGAGTGAGAAAAAATGAGAGAGATTAGCAACAAGATCTCAGTTCTCTTCCTGTCAAAACACAAAGAGAGGGAAGATAATATGCTGCGCATAAATGTACTACACAAGTACATATACAACTACAAATGTCAGAAAGAGGCAAAGTCTACATAGCCTCTACATGCAGTCAAGATATTTTGAACATATTTGATATCATGCTGGTCACTAGCATAAAGAAAATTGAGAGATACTGTACAATTCTGTACAAGAATAAGAAAACTCATAGTAAGGCCAAAAAATAAAGGTATGGTTCTCAGGCACCTTGTGACAATTTTAACCCCCCCCCCCCCCCCCGCATAAAAAATTTTGATTTTGATTTTCATCATTCTTGAAGATAAAATAATACAATTTTGAAAAGATTTTCTTTGTGATGTAGTGATTTTAACTGTTTTGCAAAATATTTCTGTTATTATCATGCTTTTCCTTGATCATATGACATTTTTATCAAAGTATAAAAAAAAAGTAAAAAAAAAAAACCCTGCCCACACTGATTTCGGAAAAAAAGTGCCTGAGAACCATACCTTTTTTTTTGCCCAAATGAAAGTAAATTTTTCATAATATCTAATCATTCCTCTCAAGGCTTTTATTCTTCAGTCACCAATTGGTCTAATCATATGCACTTTGGAACTTATTCAAATATCAAATCACACACAATGTAGAATGAATATAAAAATAACAGACTAACCGTAACAAAATTCATGACTAAAATTTACTGAAACGTAAAAATCTCAACAGGAAAGTCTGCTGGCCGCTAACAGCTCCTGACCTTCCGAATCTGTCAGATTACACAAGCGTTAGTTTATGACAGGGAAGACTGACTGATCCTCCGAGTCATGACCTTGGATGATCTTGCAAAAGATAGATGGCAGTAAGAGGCAAATCGTCGTTACTTTACACAGCATCCTGGGTCTCGTAGATGAACCCTGTGGGACTAAGCCAGCACTTCATCTTAAAAGTCAGGCTCCCTTGCATGTTAAAGTAAATGGAAAAAAGAGATCTTTTTCTCCAAGTGATCATATAAATACGTTGTTTTGAGGGCCGATGCTCGACTTAATATAGTTTTTATTGTAAAGTGATATGCAACCACATAATGTAAAATTTCTACTATTTCCCTGTACCATATACAGTTTTGAACCAATACCCCTAGGAGGCTGCAGGGAAACAGTTTTGATCTATCTTAAACAGGATTCCCTGTGATAAATGACCCCCTCAAGTAAAGTAGGTTAGGAGACGCATTCCTATTTCTTCAAAGAAACTGCTTTTTAGCATTCCACGTAGCAGTAGGGTGTCTGACCCTGGACTGTTGAGTTGTGAAATATATTGCACACAGTTAATTTATAACATGCTTAAGAAGATAGAATACCTTTGGCATGGTATTCTTTTATGTTTCCTGACATAACAAATATGTTGCTTGCCCTTAAGAAAATGAAAAAAAGATGTGTAAATATTACATTTATTAATAGTATGAACACCAATAAGGGTAAAGCAGGGCTAAGCAATAATGGATGTTGGATTTAGAATCTTATTGCTTTGAGTTAACTCATCAGCTTTCTTCCTTATTTTTCTTACATGAAAATCAAGTTTTTTTGCAAAGGAGAATCTACATGTAACATGTAGACGGTATGTTTTAAATGTGTAAGAACACCATGCACTATAGGACAGGGCTCAGCAATCCTCAGGTAATGAGTTTAGAGAGATGCTCCACAAGAGTTCATTTATCACCAAGGAGATGAAATACTGCTTCTTCTAATTTTCTTGATATGACAAATATGAGATATATGTTTATGGTGTATGTTATTCAGGAACCAATCATCCCTGACTAAGCAAGTCTGACACAGAGACATCTTACTGTATATTGATATTTACTGTATATGACTTCTCTTCAGGAGAGGTTGAAACGCATGTGAGATCTCAAGTAAATCTACAAGAGGGAGTTATCTCCAAGAAGCAAAAGCTGAAGTTGTCTTGGAGGATTAACCAGTGGGGCAGTCCATTCACACAGAAAATATAGAGATGAAATACTGCTTCTTCTAATTTTCTTGATATGACAAATATGAGATATATGTTTATGGTGTATGTTTATGGTACCTTCAGCTAAAAGGCAAAAATTATTCAGGAACCAATCATCCCTGAACCACGAATAAAGTAAAACCTCTATTTGTTTACAAAAGTCGAAAGGGAATTACAGAAATCCTTAATGTCTGAGATTAATGTCAATATGTCTTTCTTTTTAAATTTACAGCTTGTAAATAACACAAGCATGGTTTTCAAACATAAGCAAGTCTGACACAGAGACATCTTACTGTATATTGATATTTACTGTATATGACTTCTCTTCAGGAGAGGTTGAAACGCATGTGAGATCTCAAGTAAATCTACAAGAGGGAGTTATCTCCAAGAAGCAAAAGCTGAAGTTGTCTTGGAGGATTAACCAGTGGGGCAGTCCATGCACACAGAGAAATTTAAAGACAAATATCATATTCTGAAGAAAATGCACCTGTTAGAGCACCAGTTCAAGTGATGATAGTAAATTTCAATTAGCACACCCTCCGTAGTAAGGAGATTACCATCATCTGGTCTCATGTCTTGCCGTAAAACTTGGGCGAAAACATCAATTTTTTTATAATACTTCCTTATAAAGCTCAGTTGGGTATTGGATGCTTTTACAGAGCTGCCACACTATGGATATCAGCCAGATTTAGAAGCTGTTATATACTGTAATTTATGATATAATACCTGGCATTACAATATTGGATCTTGTTACACAGGTCTACGGGCCAGAAAAACAAGCTGATGATACACAAGTAAACTATCGAGGCAGCTGTGACCATGGTAATTTAACTGCCTTGAAACTTATGGAAACAGGTCAAAGGTACAGTGCATACCATATTAAAACACAAAATTAACCCACTGGTCTGAGTTTTAGTGGTGTATGTCACTGAAAACTTGACTGCAGTGTCAACTGATCTTATTTATTACAGCAGTGATGGGTTTCTTTATGACCAAACCCTGTGGTACAGGTCAAGTTTGGTGTGGTCTGATCATTTAACTACAACATACCATAGACTGTTATGTCTCTATTTCACTGGTAAAAAAGACTGGGGGTCAGAGACCTTCTGAATGAAACACACGACCCTTGCATGTTAACCAGCTGTATGTGCTGTTTTTAATGTGTTCGGAGGAGAATTTATAGAGGCGAGGTCCTGGGAAGACCACAATGATCATAACGTATCAGGCAAGTTGTGACCTTTATTCATACATCAAGCACTGTCCCATCTGAGTAAATATGGCCTTTCACATATCTATCAGTAATATACAAATGTTCTTCACAGCATGTCTGGTCTACAATCCCCCTTGATGAAGCTTTGACCTGACCTTGAATGGTAAGATTTAGCTGAAGTAAGCTGGCATAGTGGAAATTGTACTGTTTCAATTTTGCCCATTTGAATAGCGTGTAGTATGTTCTCTTTCTTTTGCCCACATCCGTACCAAAGTATAACTGGCAGCAGGTGGGGGTGGTGGAAGATCGAGGGTACTGGTCTGAGGAGAGTCTATTTGAAGACAAATAATGCCTGCATGCTTTAATGTACACTCCTCACGCAGCGTTATTCACTGTGGTCATCCCAGACATTGTTTCATGTAACAGCTGCTTGCTATGGCACGGTTCTCTGGGCAGGAACACTGTGAAATATTAAACAATTTGGCCTATTGATTTCAGAGATGAATATTTTTAAATGTTATATAGTTTTCCTCAATAAAATGTAAACTAATTCACATGCTGCCACAAAAAGCTCAACTCCATGACATTTGACAAGTGACTGATTTCTGCATTAAATTTGGGGATGCTAGCTCTTGCCTTTCCTGAGAAATAATGGGTTAATATTCTGATGACCAATGACCCCCATACAAAAAAGGTTTCATGCAGGTGGCGCCACCAATACCTTAATTTCAAATATGACTCATGTGACAAACATTTGCATTAAATTTGGTGATGATAGCTCTAGCCGTTTCTGAGACTGTAATTTTGGTAGTTTTTTTCTGGTAAATGACCAAGTTCAGCTTCCAGTAACTTTGCCAAAAATCACAGAACTGAAACCATTCGGACAAACTTGAGAAAGATTGTTTCTGGAATTATTTTTGTGAAATACTGAACAATCTGGCTGGATGGTTTCAGAGAAGAAGATTTTTAAAGGTTTTTTAGCTTATCCCCTGTAAAACCTAAGTCAATGCAGATAGCAAATACCTTAAATAAGCTCAATCCAATAGAGTTCGACATGTGACTGATTCTTCCATAAAATTTGGCTGTGCTAGCTCTGATGGTTTTTGATATAGCATGGGTTATCGTACGGATGACAGTGGATGGTGGATGGACAACTCTGCACCATCGCATAAGCTCACAGGTTCGCTAAATATCTGTGTATAAATAAAGTAGAGAACCTAAGGGCTTGGCAGTAGACAACTGGTCTTCCATAAAATTTGGCTGTGCTAGCTTTGATGGTTTTTGATATAGCATGGGTTATCGTACGGATGACAGTGGATGGTGGATGGACACCTCTGCACCATCTCATAAGCTCACAGGTTCGCTAAATATCTGTGTATAAATAAAGTAGAGAACCTAAGGGCTTGGCAGTAGACAACTGGCCAGTGAAGAGGTGGATGTATACTGTAGGTGTCCCACTCACCCCTCTATCTTCCAGCTGATTATGAGTCTGGGTCTCAATGGTGGCTGCCTCATTTATAAGCTTTTACTTATTTACTCAATTTTATAATCTCAAGACCAATCTCCCATATCCCACTCCACATCAACATAGGTTGATCTGTAAGGGGTTTCCTGAGAGACGTCATGCATGAAAAGTGTAAACTTACTGTACAAGTGGTCAATCTCTGTCTGTTTAGGAAAGAATATATCACATGGAAGTGTAAAAAAAAAGTAAAAATGCATTCAGAATGGCCAGTATGGCCTTCTCAGAAATCATATGTAGAGATGCGGTGTTAATGCAGTCAATTTTCAAGTGGAGAGGCAATATCTGCTTTTAAAATAATTCTGCATAAAATTTGTCATTTAAGGTCATGTCCCCATGAGATTACTAACAGAAAGAAATCACACAGTAGCATCTTTCATGGCAGCTTTATGATGAGTTCTGCATGCCATGAATAAGAATGTGCTTCCAAGTACTATTCCCAGCATATCTTGATAAATATAATATCTTAATCTATCTCACAGGATGTTCTCTGGCAAAATAAAATATAACCAAGAGTTCCATTTATTTTTGATATTCAGATTTTTCTGTTTGTGCAATGCAAAATTCTTGTCACAGTCATCTTGTCAGAAATGCAGTGAGAAAAGTGAAGACATATCAAATTGCCTTATACCATGAACAGAAAAAAACATTCTTTCAGTAGCCATGCATACTAATTTGAATAAATTTTCAAACATTTCTCTGAAATGTGACCTTCAATATTTGGGCAACATGATATGGAGAAAAAGTGATGAAACAAAATCAATGACACCTGAAGTCAATCTTGCCCTTGCTTCCCAAAGATTTCTGCAATTAAGATAAAAGTCTTCAGCTTTAACTGCTATCAAACATTTACAGATATTCTAAAGCGGAAGTAAAGGTCAAGGTCACACCAATCACATCAAAGTCGATGATGTCAAACTTGCAGAAAATGTCATGGTCACATGGATAGGTCAAGGTCAGTTTGTGTTCCATCTCACATCATACATTTAGGGGTCTTTGATGCTTTTTATCTGAAGGCAGAGATCAAAGTGCATGGTTTACTGATGAAGAAGTGAATTCTTTTTGTCACTCACCTCTCTGTTTTCACTGCATATCTTGCACAACCAGAGTGGTTGATGGTGACTGTTGTATGTATCCACACCACATTTGGTGCACACCGCCTGGAATACAAGATATACATCATCAGGATCGCCCAATCATATACAACATATGACCAAATGATATACATATTTAATCTACATCAAACATTAATCATTGACAGATGAAGTATCATGTGTTTATGGCTGTATTTTTCACCAGAAAGTTTTTTCTCTAAATGGCATGTAATAAAAATATGCAAATATACTGCTTGATACAAAATGATTCATTGAAATTTTAAAGAAATAAAAATCTACTGTATATGGCAGTTGATATGGCCTTTATTAGAAGATATTATGCAATGCCTGTGAATGTGCTTAAATGTCTCAGATAGAATAGACCTCTGACTTTTTCACTCAACCACACAATGGCAGAGACATTTCTGAACCATTTTAAAGATGATGTCCCGTCTAAAGTCATGACAACAGAAGCAAGGTAATCATCTTGGAACATATGTAACACCTAGCTAGGCACAATTAACACACCAGTCATATCATTAGGGAAGCAAATTTGGTATTACAAGGGTAAGACATCGATCAATAACACATTCCAACACTGGCTGAAAGTATTAAAGAAGATTAACAATTTCATATTGTGATCACCACAGATTAATGACATGGCAAACAGACAAAAATAATTAATTCTAAAGGATAGGTCCATCAAGCCTTTTGGTGGCACTGTCCACTGGATTTGAGTTAAAGTTACCAGACATGGAGAACGGAAGTTAAGTTATCTGAGCAAACTGATCGAGTTCTGTGACCTAGGGTAGAGGACAGGACTCGACGCTGGGAGGTAGTGAGTTCAAATCACAAGCTGAGGAGTGGTTAAGTTTTTCACAGTCAGCCCCACCCAGGGTGAGTGCTCCACAGGCTTAATGGAAAGACTGTAAAATAAAGTCATGTTTCACAAAACAAGAGTCTTTCAGGACCTGCGTGTGCAGTACACAAGAGAGTGGTTGATGCCAGGATTATCATGTGTTTCTGCCCTGTCATGAAGTCCGTAAGAAGAATGGAATTCTGCAGATGTACATAGCACCTTGTTAAGCTAGCATTAATATGGGAGGCAGTTACATCTGACAAGAAAACATGAAAAAAGATATCTTTGTGGTTCTATTGATATTTCACCATTTTGTCTTTTGAGGTGCTACCTGGCTTGGAAACATGGACATTCTGCTTCAAAATCAAAGTCTAAACCAACAGGCTACATTTTGACCTGTCAGACAGTCCTTATTGTTCCTGAGATGAACTATGAACTGGATAACTAAAATTACCATATATGGCCAAAAAAAATACAAGGTATGGTTCTCAGGCACTGCCCGTGTCAATTTTAAACCCCCCCCCCCCAATCAAAATTTTTATTTAGATTTTCATCTTTCAAGAAAATAAAATAATACAATTTTGATATGATTTCCTTCGTTATGTAGTGCTTTTACCTGTTTACCAAAAAAAGCCCTGTTATTTTCTTGCTTTTCCCTGATAATATTACATTTTTATCGAAACATACAAAAAAAAGGTCAAAAATAAAAATACCACCCGCCCACAGTGATTACTGAAAAAAGTACCTGAGAACCATACCTTTTTATTTTTTTGGCCTAAATGAAATTCATTTTCAGGAACATGTACATGGGAATGTGTCACGTTTTCTCACATTATATTGTGTAACTAATTTTATGTAATTTGAATTGAAAACTAAGATTCAAAGCACTATATCAACACCAGGAGAAATGGAGATGCAGATCATATCTGATGACTTCTGAGCTAGGTGGATCAGAGCTTTATACTGTAAAGTTCCACAAGCCCTGTCCTTATCCTCTCTACCTGTACAATCTGCCTTGACTGATATGTCTAGGCCTTGTGTTGCCAGGTTACCAGACAGGCCTCTGATTATTGGTGTACAGGTAAGTACAAAAAAGTATAGGTAGATATCTTTGTCTAGATTATGTACATAAGACAAATTGTCACCACATATGTTGTAATATTGAAAAAATATTAAAGAACTGACTTAATTACACATTCTCAAATTTATGTAAATTAACCCTTTACAGTTCAGAGTAGCCTGCATATTGTCACATGCCTACTGTTCAGATTAATTTTGCCTTTCTCAGGTTAATACAATTCAAGGTTATTTAAAGGTGGTATTGGACAGCGGCGGATTAATGTAATCATGCATCTGAGTAACCACTACTGAGTCAATATGTTGATGACATGAAGGAATCCCTGAACTTTGTGAATATGCAAATTACTCAGTCTAAATAATCACATGATATACTCAATAACACTCCATGGAATGAATATTATTTAATTTTGTATGTTGCATGTTGCTTAATTTAACTAAAGTAGCATAAGCTTTAAAACTGATGTCTAAATAAGGTAAAACTTATCCCCAGCATCAGTTGTTTTATCAGTGTTGCTCACCATGGTAACCTGGATCCATTCAGTCTTATTTTTATCAGTTCAAATTACTGAATATATCACAGATAATTAAAGCAAATATCTTGAAAGAGCTACCAGTTTTACCCTTGTTCTAATGAGCCTCATTAAGGAGCTAATACCAAGAAGGTTGTATTACTGTCAAGTTAACTGAGGAAACTCTCTACGGTTATAATGACTAACCTTAACAAGAGCACTTCAAATGGTGCATAATATGCCCATTGCATATTTTGTGACCTTTTACCTCATTAGATATGCTAAGAATGAAATTCAGGTGGAAACTATTGGTTAATATTCATCTGATGGATCTTCAAATGAGTCAGGAATGGTGCCTCCAAATGAAAACTCTATTGGCAAATATGTGTTAGTTTCATGACCTCTGACCTTATTAAATATGTGTGGATTTTGCTGGAATTCAAACTTAGGCAATATATTTTATTGACTAACATTTCTGTTTAGTTTTTATCAAAATCCATCATATTCCTTGAAAGTTATTGTGGCAACACCAAAAAGTAGCCTAGTGACCTCTGACTTTATTAAATATGAGTGATTTTGCCCATAATTAATTGAACTTGGGCTGAGATAATCTAATGGTAAGTAGTTATGGTAAGTTTCGTGAAAATCCATCAAAGCCCCGGGTGAGTAATCGCAGCAACACTAAATGTTAACTACGCTCCTTACACAGCGCTTTAACTATAGGCTTACTCCCTATATGGTAAGCGCTGTTTGTTATCACCTTGTATCGTGAATTGCTACACCACTGGGGAGCACTGTATTTTTGTCCAATCAGATGAGACCTTGTGCTGGAAGACACAGCCAAGCGAGGAATACACGGAGCAAATCATGTTCATTTCGTTTTGAGTGACAGCTCATAGTTCCGGTAACCGTCTGAACAGGCCACAGGCTCAGAGAGAATTGCCCCAGACGTGGTTTGCTTAGGGCCTTGGGCACATAAGATGCCCGGCCGGTGAGTTGTAATTCAAATGTAACGTAACGACAAAGGCTGCGGGCACACCTCGCTGTCTGGTTTCAGTTCTACAGACAACAGATACATGGCTACACTAAAACAGTCATAATGTCATAATCGAATTGGTCGATGATGGGAGAATACAGAGGGAGCAATTAAAATTCGACTGTAAACTCTAATCAAGCAGCGCTTGAAGCACAGCTATTGGCGGAGCAAGGATGCCTGTCAAGTGTTTGTTTATTGGCATCTGGTTGGCTTCTTGTAACATCATACGCACGTTTTTTTCAGTGGACAACAAACCGCCATCTGCTGTCTAAATATATCATAAACGGTCAAAGCTGGCAGCGTGAAAATTAGTTGCTTCTTTAGAAGCGCAAGATTTCTGCTGCCTCGGGAGTGTAAATGTTAACGGACAGACTGATGGTGGGTATACCTTATTACGTCCCCTCATAGACGGGCATATAAAAAGATAACAACTTCTAAGAGTAGACTCTACTTAGATTACACTCCTCATCATTAAAATAATCATACCATTACAAACATGCTCTTTGTCTCAAAGTGAACAGGTAAAATGATTATTAGCATGATGAAAAGACCACTACATTCCAAACATACCATATTTCAAAGGAACATTCAGAGCCTTATCCTGACGTCAAAATTAAGAAAACGATGATATACACTTCCCCTGTTAATGCAGGTCTTAGCTAAGTAGACAACTTGAAGGACGATTTCTCATTGTGTCATCATCAATTTGAGAAGACAGAAATAGTATTACATTATTATACATACATAACTTTATAGTATTACATTATTATACATACATAACTTTAATGTATTTTGTTTGTGGCTTAAAACATTGGATATCAAAATCTGTTTGGTTACAGAAGATGTAATACTGATGAGAAATACTGTTATATCAATTACTGCATCTAATGGACTTGTGCATGCATTGTAACATAAATACCATATTCTACTAATATGGACACACTGCCCGTTATTTTTCCATCTGAGAACTAATATAACTAGAATACGGGTAGTCGACAAGCGACTACTTGTATCCGCCTAAATCAGAGTGGAACGGGTGAAGTGTTGCATATTAGCATGGATGTCTGCAGCCAAATTGTGTATGTAGGTTGCGCTACCTACCAAAAAAATCCAGAAAGCCGTCCAAGTTGTATACATATGCAAAATTTAAGGCAGATAAGTCAAACCACTACATGTATATGAGGGATTTTTGCCCTTGGCAGACAAACAGATGGACGCTGTGCAAAAAAGGGTTTCAGGTGGTGCCACCAGTTTAGAGTATGATAAAGAGCTATGTGAGAACTATACACATGCAAAACTTTGCCCCAATCGGTCAAACGGTTCCCAAGATATGAGCTTGGATATCTGCTGCATAAACTAGAATGCAGGTGGCGCCACCTGTCATAAAATCAAGAGAGCTGTCGGGGATGTATAAACTTGCCAAATTTTAGGCAGATATGTCAAACCACTGCCGAGATATGAGTGATTTTATCCCATGGAAGACAAACAGACGGGAGCTGTGCAAACATGGCTGCAGGTGGCGCCACCAGTTTTGCGTATGATAAAGAGCTATGTGAGATTTATACACATGCAAAATTTTGGCCCAATCAGTCAAACGGTTCCCTAGATATGAGCTTGGATGTCTGCAGCGTAAACTTGATTGTAGGTGGCGCCACCTGTCATAAAATCAGAAACGCTATCCAGGATGTATAAGCATGCCGAATTTCAGGTGAATTAGTCAAACCACTGCAGAGATATGAGTGATTTTAACCCAAGGCAGACGAACAGATGGACACTGTGCAAACATGGTTGCAGATGGCGCCACCATTTTTTATGTATGTTATAAAGCTCTCCAAGGGCTACATTTGTGCAAAAAAATTTTCCTGATCGGTCAAACGGTTCCTGAGATATGAGCTTGGATGTCTGCAGCGTAAACATGAATGAAGGTGGCGCCACCTGTCATAAAATCAGAAAAGCTATCCAGGATGTATACGCATGCCAAATTTCAGGTGAATTAGTCAAGTCACTGCAGAGATATGAGTGATTTTAACCCAAGGCAGACAAACAGATGGACACTGTGCAAACATGGTTGCAGGTAGCACCACCATTTTTGGTGTATGTTATAAAGCTCTCCAAGGGCTTCATTTGTGCAAAAGAATTTTCCTGATCGGTCAAACGGTTCCCGAGATATGAGCTTGGATGTCTGCAGCGTAAACGTGAATGTAGGGGGCGCCACCTGTCATAAAATCAGAAAAGCTATCCAGGATGTATACGCATGCCAAATTTCAGGTGAATTAGTCAAGTCACTGCAGAGATATGAGTGATTTTAACCCAAGGCAGACGAACAGATGGACACTGTGCAAACATGGTTGCAGGTGGCGCCACCATTTTTGGTGTATGTTATAAAGCTCTCCGAGGGCTACATTTGTGCAAAAGAATTTTCCTGATCGGTCAAACGGTTCCTGAGATATGATCTTGGATGTCTGCAGCGTAAACTTGAATGTAGGTGGCGCCACCTGTCATAAAATCAGAAAAGCTATCCAGGATGTTTACGCATGCGGAATTTCAGGTGAATTAGTCAAGTCACTGCAGAGATATGAGTGATTTTAACCCAAGGCAGACGAACAGATGGACACTGTGCAAACATGGTTGTAGGTGGCGCCACCATTTTTGGTGTTTGTTATAAAGCTCTCCGAGGGCTACATTTGTGCAAAAAAATTTTCCTGATCGGTCAAACGGTTCCCGAGATATGTGGGTTTATGTGTGGAAACAGACGCACAAACGGACGCAGAGCGCAGAGGAAAGGTCAGAGGTCAAAACAAAATCGGGGCGCAGCAGTTCACATGTGACCCGAACATGATCCCGGGTTTCGGAAAATTCCGCCCAGCGGTTACGGAGGAGTTCTCCGGACACCTACGCGGCGGCGGCGGCGTGCAGCTGAAAACATAGTATCCGCAAAACTCTGTTTTGGCGGATACAATGACTTAGCAGCACAAGAAGAATAAATGGGCATCTCATCATGGCTTGAATTATGGGTGAAAAAATACTTAACAGTATTTACATGTGATAAATTAGATTAAGCAAAGGTAAGGCAAAGTCGAACAAAAAATAAATTATTCCCAGAATAATGAAAATAAGGCCTAAATGGAGGATTCATACTAAGAATGCTTGATTCATTGAAGGACAGCTTTGTATTACTTGTTTTCAGGCAATTAAGAAAATGAATCAAATGTGACAACGCAAAGTCAAAGTTAGGATATCCAGTGATGGCTTTTCAATAATGATATGTAACAACTGGTTAATATTTATCAAGTTTACATCTCCTGTCACAAGTACAAGGATCACATAAACCACCATTATTTAGACATCATGTATGTTATATGAAAGGCATGAAAGGGAAGGATTGTATTCACAATGATCCTTTTCAGAAATTCCCACAATGAAGGATCCCTACTGACACTAGAATCAATCTACAGCTCCGTATCTATCACAGCCTGTCCTTATCTATCCCATTTAGATGACTGATAGACCAGCAAAATCTTCACGCTCTCCAATCCTCTGTCTGATCTTAGGGCTATGAGTGACATTGATAAATGAGGAAAGAAACTAGCCAGCAGCCAGTCTAAATTCCAACACTGAAGGTCAGAATAATGCTTCCTCCTGAAATGAGATATATATTAGGTTGATATTTCCAGCAGATTGCGGATTATTAGTCTGGTCAAAAGA
The DNA here is from genome assembly GCA_026874595.1 of Sipunculus nudus. Lineage (NCBI taxonomy): Eukaryota > Metazoa > Annelida > Sipuncula > Golfingiida > Sipunculidae > Sipunculus > Sipunculus nudus. The sequence goes on from CM049312.1 coordinate 56,038,306, forward strand.
ATTTTCTTTTTTTTTTCAATATGGGGTTACATAACAGAATCAGATGATTTTTTTGTAATATGGAGGGACATTCCCTGCAGAATGCATTCATGTTCCTAATATTACATAACTTTTCCACCATAACAGTAGCTGTAAGGCCTGTGTATGGTGAAGCTTGTTCCTCGTATACATAATCTATATTATTATTGATGGTGGAGGCATTAAATCATTGTCACACAACTCCCCTATGGCTATGCTTCAGAATTGCTGGTAGCGTATTCAAGTGTGGTTGCCATTATGGTGCCAAAGTATGTCCTAAGCAACTTCAGTTTCCATATTTCCACATAACTCCTGAAGAATTTGATATTATTTCATGCCATATATCAGAATCTACCACAGTGTATCCAGCTTGGCTTATTTAAAACCTAACCAGCTCTAAATTGGCCCATGTGAAATCTATCCTGGATAAGCTTGCTGACCTGAAAAAAACCCAAGAACAGGTATTATGCTTGTGGAGATAAATAACCTAATTCAGGGCCTTCAGTATATTTATCATTTTGATGAATCTTTTTTTTTTTATTTCAGTCATGTCTCTAGACATTTCGTGATGATACCACCAGAAGATTAATTATACAATATACTGTGTACGTGCATGATTTAACAAAGAGTGATTAAAAAAAATGAATTCACAAAATGTAGAATGAATACATTTTATCAATCATATCTCTTCATATTTATCATATACTGGTATTTCGAAATTAACCACTTCCTTGCATATATCCCTCTAATGAGAGAAACATTAAAGGGTTTCTGACCTGACAGTGATGCTTTAATAGGGATGCTAAATATGATCTCATAGATATCCCTGTAATGAGACCTTAAAACCTGTCCATTATTTTACACAAGAATACTTCTCCCCGCACAGAGATCAAAGCAACAAAATTATCCTTCAATTTTAACAAAATAGCAGATGTAGTCATCTAGTGCGGCTAACTGGCCCCGCTTGCCTGCCCTACAATTTTATACTTGATGGGTTCTCTGGCTCTGAGCTTCATACTGGCAGACATATATTGATTGCATTAAGTCACACAATAGCAAGCTCCTAATAACAAAGTGCTGAAGATAAAGTCATCCATTTTGAAGGCAGCAGTATTCTTGGTGCTTCTCAAATGATCTGGGAAAATTCCTCATGTTCTATTGGCAGTTTTTGCTGAGCTTTTTATGAGGCTGTCTCTGAGAAAACAACTTTTTCTCCCATAATTCATAATTTAATGTGCTCATGCACCCTGTACATTATATAACTAGACATGTTGTATTAACTCTCCAAGACCTAGCTTAATAATACTATGGAAAATTTCAATTTTTTTCAGTGTTACATAATTAATGACTTGTTTTCTGTATTAAGCTCTTCTTTTAAGCCCAGAAGATTAGTACTTACTTTGCGACAGTCATCACAGTAGGTAGGAGATGCTCCTAGGAGGCCGAATTCATCACCACAAAGGATACACTGTGTGGTGCCATTACCCATGGCATTCTTTTTCATATTCTCAACCCGTTCTACCAGCCGTCTGAAAAGAACAGATAATCTTTGACTGCTGTACTTTTGTATGTATCTAAAATAAGACTTTTTTTTCCAGGATATATCAATCAACTGCAAGTTGTCAAATATCTGTGCTATTCTTGCGACATTTAGTAGGGAATATAGGAATTTATTAATTCAGGACTTACTTTTTCTACTCAAACCTGCAATTTTTTTTGTGATTTTTTTCCCATCAAAAACCTTAAATGAATAATTTACTACATTAGTTTGTGACTTTTTTTCTGTGTCTTTTTTTCTTCCCAAACTTTGATTGATATTTCCTGCTTTAGATTCTTTTTCATGCAGCACCAATCATCAGTGTTGGCCATACATGGCTTATATACAATCAATAGATCACTGGCTCATTAGCTGTTTGAACTTTGTATGAAATTATTTCATTATTATAAACTATTTCAGAATTAAAGACCACAAAATATTTAATCAAATGCTACCATGGTAATACAAAGATGGTTCTTCATAATCATTAATATTTGTAAATAATTAATCAAAATGAACATCTTTGTTATGTTCATGGCTCATGTTTTGTACTGATATATACCATAAAGATCTTCATTCTGTGATTACCAATGGTCAATTTACATCTGATCTGTCAGATAATGAAAGAAGCTGCAAATGATTAAATTTCACGACTTTTAACTTTTTTCTAAAATATAATGACTTATTAAAGGTTTTCTAAAATGACACAAGAGTTTAAGTATTTATGATCAAAATTTCAAAATTCATGTTTTTATAACAGTCTTTGAATCCTTCTATGTCTCGTGAATGCGGACCTATAACAGACCATTTTATAATGAGTTACCTGTTATTGTTAAGCTCTCCTGGTTTAACTTTAAGCACATAATGGTAAAAAGCTATGCTTGATCCAGAATTGAAGAGTTTGTTGTTAAAGATATTACAGCAAATTGCTGATTCTCTTTGAAGATTTCACCATTCTACTTTGAATTAACTGGCAAGATCTGAAAATGGAAACTTCAGTCTAAACAAGTGAAAAAGCTGAGTCTGATACTTTGGAATGAAAAAGCATGAAACATGGTACAATAATAATTAACTTTAACGTCAGAATTTGGGAACGCAAAACCAGATATAGATGTTAAGCAAATGTTCAGTTCACAAGAGCCTATGATAACCACAATATTTAACACAAACCTGATTAAGCTGAAACAAACTGATAAATAAATACTAGAATGGTAGATTGCTCTTTATTTGAGTTTCCCATAATAGGTAATAATTAGAAGAAAATTGGATCTGAAAAAAAAAATAATTTTAAAATTATTTCAAACGGTTTAATTAAGGGCTGCTTTCTGGCATTACAGAAGATCTAATTATTAGGATCTGTTATTAGGTTTAATGCTCAATATGTCTATTTCAGTTTAAAGAGGATTATAAAGATTTAATAAGCTGCTGCAACAAGAAACCTTTATCACTGATAATGTTATTTCATGAGGCCTACATGGTCTTGCTTTCTCATGTCTTCCTCTGTCCGTTGGAAAACAAGGTCTTTAATAACATGCAATTATACAGGGACCTTTAAACATCTGGTGGAATGAGATAATCTGGAGGATTCAGCTGTGGACTCAATTCATCTGACAGACAACTTGATTCATACTCCATTTAAAATTACTAAAGAAAACAGTGATGATGTTATTGGTAGTTGGTGTTGAAAAAGAAATCTCATTAATCAGGACTTCAATGGTTTCTATTTTGGTCCGTTAAACCAAGCAGGTGTTAATTATTATCTAATTAGGATAATGTGAATAGGTGATGAAAACATGTGCCGCTGATGACAAGGCTATGCATCTCTCCTGTTTTATTATGATATTATAATGGAAAGATGCTTTCTTGTGCAATATATTTCTACCATCAATTTAGGTAAAGTCCTTCAACACAAAGGTAAATAAAAGAACAGTTTCATGAGAATACTATGACCTAAAGCATGCTCAGTTATGTCCCATTTAAAATAATTTTCTTACTAAAACTGGGGTTTTCTGTTTGAAAGGTTTCAACTAAAATAATGGTTCAATTACAATTAACTATATTTAATTATCTCTCTGGTAATGCATATCCATGATTTCATTCGACCCAAAACTGATAAAACTGTGTTTTAAGTGTGAGTAATTTTTTTAAGACTTTGTGAGGGAACATGAGCTCCAGTTCGTGCTCACTATGTGCGCGTTGTTATGGGTGATCATTATATCCAGATTGTTACTATGCTATATATTGACAAATAAAGTTATATCACTAGTGACAAATAAAGTTACATCACTGGTGACAAATAAAGTTATATCACTAGTGACAAATAAAGTTACATCACTGGTGACAAATAAAGTTACATCACTGGTGACAAATAAAGTTATATCACTAGTGACAAATAAAGTAACATCACTGGTGACAAATAAAGTTACATCACTGGTGACAAATAATGTTACATCACTGGTGAAAAATAAAGTTACATCATTGGTGACAAATAAAGTTACATCACTGGTGACAAATAAAGTTATATCACTAGTGACAAATAAAGTTACATCACTGGTGACAAATAAAGTTATATCACTAGTGACAAATAAAGTTACATCACTGGTGACAAATAAAGTTACATCACTGGTGACAAATAAAGTTACATCACTGGTGACAAATAAAGTTATATCACTAGTGACAAATAAAGTTATATCACTAGTGACAAATAAAGTTACATCACTGGTGACAAATAAAGTTACATCACTGGTGACAAATAATGTTACATCATGGGTGACAAACAAAGTTATATCATGGGTAACAAACAAAGTTACATCATGGGTGACAAACAAAGTTACATACATCATGGAAAAATTTGACATTTAACTGAAACCATTTAATTTTCTGTACAGAAAGTAAAGTTATTACATCATATCTCTTGAATACAAACCTTTACAATCATATCATGTCTTATGCTGGGTAAGAGAACACTGAAGGAACTTACCCAACTCTCTCTTGTTCGTTCTGTTCCAGCATGTCTGCTCGCTGTATGACATTCATGATTTGTTCCTGTTCATCGATATTCAACTGCTCTCCTTTACGAAACACGCTCATCTTGTTTGTGTGGACAGACCATCCTGCTCCAAGTCTACAAAAGATTACAGACATTACACAGATTAAAAATTAACAGATCCAATACCAGTAAGGACCTGAGGTCCTTATTATTGTATACAACTCTGGCTCTCTGCAGGAAAAAAATTGCCCTATTTTTCAATGGTCAAATCCATTAAAAAAACATTATGGCAATCTAGATTACATCCAAAATTAAATGGAATTAGTGTTACTATAACAATCAATAAAATGTCATCAAACCTGTTCATAATTTTTTGAGTTAAGTAAAAGGTTAAAAAAAGGTGGGGGTTTTTAGTCTGATATCACCCACAATGTCAGTCTCATCCAACTTCACACTTTGCCTTCCTGGTCATTTGGGCCTGTTCATTCTTGTAGCGGTTCTCAGCTTTTTTTTATTTTTTTCTTCTTCTTTTCCATTTCAGGGGGTAGTCTCAGAGAGTGAAGCTGTTCTCTTTTATTTTAGTTCTCAGCTCCCTGGAGAGCATACAACCCAATTTGCAAGCAGCCATATCAGGTGCTAGTCGGTTATTCCATCTACATTGCCCTTCCCCATGACCAGTACCTATTCACTCCTGGACAGAGAGAGCATGCACACTTGTGGTTAAGACTTTATCTAGGAGTCATAGTGCAGACGGTGGTCAGAACAGGATGCGATCTCACAAGCTTGTGGTCACAAGTCCTGTGCCCTGACCATTACTATGTTACAGAGTACGCACTCATACACCCAGGTCTCGGCGTACACTTGACGTCCAGCCGTTATCAATTAGCTCTGGTCCCTGTCGCCCCGGCCTGTTGCGTAAGCGGCCAGGCGATGCCACCAGCCCAGCGCCTGCGCGCTGACACTGATGGCTCCCGACGGCAATGCTCAATATCCCATATGGATATATATAGAGTGTTTTCTGTCGAAGTATATTTCTTTATTTGCAAGCAGGTCCTAATTTATATTTCTTAGAATAATATAGTATCAGGTAGGCCTCTTTGTTCTCTGTAAGTACATATATGGCATGATACCTTACCTTATTTAAATGTCCAATCATTAATCATTTTCCAATTGATAAATTAAAATCCACAAAGTATAATCTAAGTTTATTCCTCGTTACTATTAAACCCTAGTTCGTGATTACGTCACAATTAGTATCACTGATTAAGTGTTTCTTGAGTAATCTGGGAAGGTAATATTTATTGTTGAAATTGTAATAGTCTTTGCTTAATATGCATTTTAAGAGCCGACAGGAAACACACATTTACTCTGTAGTGGGCAGATAACGATACCAGCACCAGCCTAGTAGCCCTTGTTTCGTTCATGTCCTCACTCGGGCCTCTGGATAGTATAAGTATTGAGGGAGGGCACCTGGTAGTCAGTCTCCAGTAGCCTGCTGTTTCAATATATTTTAGTGTATGTGCATGGTGCAAACCTGTACGACTGTGATATATATTGATTAAACATCGTCTTAACGTCTGCCTTGAGTTCGAGTTTGACGAGAGAACCTGCGAGTCGGCAACCCCTGACAAATTGGTGTCAGAAGTGGGATTTAGGAAGTTCGCCACTTCACGGACCAATGCCACTGACGCGAAGCGAGTCAAGTCAAATGGCTCAGGTTGGTGGACTCGTCACTCCAGCGCGGTTCCATGGAGAACCACAAGAAGATATTGACTCCTGGCTTAAGTCATTCGAGCGGATAGCTAAAGCCAACACCTTGGATGAGTCCCGGAAACTGGATGTACTGCCAGCATTCTTCGAGGTCGTGCAGCCGATGCCTATGAGGACTTAACGGACACTATCAAGCAGAACTACAGTGAACTATGCGCTGCCTTACGCAACAGGTTTATGCCGGAGGAGCTGCAAAGACTACACTATGCGGAATTGTTTCAGAGGAAACAGCTGCCAGGTGAGTCGGTGGACGATTTCAGTCAAGCCATTCTGTCCCTCGCTCGTCGTGCACACGCAGGAATGCACAAGGACGTGCAAGATAAACTTACACGCGAACATTTCCTGCAAGGACTGCGCCCGGAATTACGTAGGTACGTGATGTTAGCGGACCCAATGTCTTTCGAACAAGCATTCCGCGTGGCTAAAAGAGAAGAGTGTCACAAACAACTGGTAAGCGGACCCATCCCTTGCAACAGTGTACAGGGCGAGGCTGCAGCTGCGGGTAGTATCCACACGTTGTTTAACTCACTAACCGAAAAGTTAGACCAACTGGCCCGTAAAATCGACCAAAAACCACCAGAGAGATATAACCGTGCACCTTGGCCTGCTGCTGATAACTTCAGGCAAGCACCTGAGCGCCGCACATATGGGCGTAATCTAAGGACTACAGATGGACAGCCCATCTGCAACTGGTGCAGACGCGTAGGGCACATGTGAAGAAAAACATGGCCGCAGTGACACTCCAAAAAACTAATTTACGCCTCTTCCACTGGAGGTGAAGGGGCCGCTACCGGAAATCCTCCAAATCGTCTTGCTTGTTTTCGTGATGATCGCTACGGATTTACCGAAAAAAGTACAACAGATCACGTTAGAGAAGAGCCCAACGCCTGTTTTACAACCGCAGAGAAAGTTACCTGTATACATTTCGGTGTGAACGATCAATCAACAGCTGAATGTCAATCGCACTGTCAAGATGCCAGCGAAGAGCCAACCCCGGTAAGTCTGTCAAATTCAGTAATAAACTCAAACCGTCTTCCTGCCGCGCATGTTGCTGTATGTTCACCGCCAGTAAGGTCGCATGGGGTCAGAGTCCCCGGAAAAGTGAATGGCGTGCCCGTTACTGTCCTTGTGGATACTGGTGCGGGAATAACTATAGTAAATCACACATTGCTTACCAAAATTGATGGCAACAGTACATTATCTCGTCTACGAGAGCACGCGGTACTACTAACTGTCGGCCATTTAGCCTTCCACAAAACGTATACCAAGATACAAGAGCGATTCTACTGGAAAGGCATGTACGCCGACGTAGAGTTCTGGTGTAAGTCGTGCGTGGACTGTGCAACAAGAAAGACACCGAGCAATAGGAAACTGGCCCCATTGTTACCTATACCTGTGGCTGGCCCATGGGACCGTGTGGCGGTCGATGTTCTAGGACCCCTTCCACCTACTGATTCCGGCAACCGGTATATTATCGTCTTCAGTGACTATTTTACAAGATACCCTGAGGCACGTGCAGTTCGAGCAGCTGATGCCGTTACCACTGCGCGGGCATTCGTTGAAGAAATAGTTTGCCGGCACGGCGCACCGCGAACACTGCTCTCTGATCGCGGGCGGAACTTCCTGTCAAAAGTGCTATCCGAAATATGTACAATTATGAACACAAAAAAGATTAACAGGAGTGCCTATAGGCCGCAGACTGATGGGCTCGTGGAACGATTCAACGCCACGTTGGTGCAACAAATGTCAATGTATGTGAGCAGCCATCAACGAGACTGGGACCAGATCATCCCGTTGCGCTCGCCGCGTACCGGTCTAGCTTACATGACACCACGCTAGAAACACCGTTCTTCTTATGTCACGGACGTGACATGGTGCTACCGGTCGAAGCTACGTTGCAGACCCCGGCGGTCACATACACCTCCACAGACGAGTATCGGACTGAAATGATCACGCGGCTGCAGGAAGCATTTCATTTAGTCAAAGAGAACACTGAACTAGCACAACAGAAACTTAAACTACGATTCGATGAGTGTGCACAAGATACAGATTACCAAGTTGGGCATCGCGTTTGGCTATATACTCCTGTAAAACGTCCTGGGCTGTCGCCAAAACTCTCGCGTCCCTGGCATGGGCCCTACCGGATAATGGAGAAAACATCTCCCGTGAACTACCGTGTTGAAACATGTGATAACCGACGGAAGCAACAAATAGTGCATGTTAATAGGATAAAGCCTTACGTCGATCCGGATAATGCGCCGATCCGAACCCCGATCGATGACTTTGAAGACGGCACGGGAGTTGAAACGATCGTAAATAGTAATGATGATGAAACCTCAGACACAGAAGCAGTCACCTTGACCCCAAATGACTCGCTCGCGACCGACCACAAAAAGCCCGAGCGCATCTTAGATAAGATGTGGACCCGGAACGCCGCGGGACGACTGGAACCGAAGTACCTCGTGCAGTGGCAAGGCCTCAGGCCGGAACACAACTCCTGGGAGTACACAGACCTAGTGATTGGAGATAAGGACCTGATTCAGGACTTTGAAATGAAATATGGGAAGAAAAAGGACTCTTGTGTTTAATTATATGTGCATATTAATTGCCAGTCTCATTGAGGAATTAAGGAATCTTAGCAATGTAAGGATACTATATAAGTGCTTATATATTTTAGGTTTCATGTGTTGAAGTGCAAATTCAGGAATTATTATTAAGTTAACAAGTGGAGAGGAACACAGTGGAGGTTCGTTTTATTGCATTATAGGTGCTTGCAAGAGGTCTATAATGAGAAGTATAATTTAGATGGTCATCAAATAGAAAGCATAAGGATATATTTACATGTTGATATGAAGGAGATAGGTTTATCAATGTGCGCCTCTCATATTAATTTATTCGGCCGGTGTTCGTGCAAACGGAACCCACCGCTTGGTGGTCAGGTCATACTTAAGGAGTACATAGGTTAGCTAACTAGCAGGTGGATAAAGTACATTCAGATTCTATAAAGGAAATATACTGACCGAGTGAAGAACAGGCTAGTCTGTTTCATAGGTGCTCTTGGTAATTCAATTAGTATATCTAAGCTTCTGTTTATTTATCTAGTATTTTAAGCTTTTATTTATTTGATCTATTTTTTTTTAATTAATCAGTGTGCCGAGGACGCTCACACTTAGGGGGGTAGGTATGTTACAGAATACGCACTCATACACCCAGGTCTCGGCGTACACTTGACGTCCAGCCGTTATCAATTAGCTCTGGTCCCTGTCGCCCCGGCCTGTTGCGTAAGCGGCCAGGCGATGCCACCAGCCCAGCGCCTGCGCGCTGACACTGATGGCTCCCGACGGCAATGCTCAATATCCCATATGGATATATATAGAGTGTTTTCTGTCGAAGTATATTTCTTTATTTGCAAGCAGGTCCTATTTTATATTTCTTAGAATAATATAGTATCAGGTAGGCCTCTTTGTTCTCTATAAGTACATATATGGCATGATACCTTACCTTATTTAAATGTCCAATCATTAATCATTTTCCAATTGATAAATTAAAATCCACAAAGTATAATCTAAGTTTATTCCTCGTTACTATTTAACCCTAGTTCGTGATTACGTCACAATTAGTATCACTGATTAAGTGTTTCTTGAGTAATCTGGGAAGGTAATATTTATTGTTGAAATTGTAATAGTCTTTGCTTAATATGCATTTTAAGAGCCGACAGGAAACACACATTTACTCTGTAGTGGGCAGATAACGATACCAGCACCAGCCTAGTAGCCCTTGTTTCGTTCATGTCCTCACTCGGGCCTCTGGATAGTATAAGTATTGAGGGAGGGCACCTGGTAGTCAGTCTCCAGTAGCCTGCTGTTTCAATATATTTTAGTGTATGTGCATGGTGCAAACCTGTACGACTTTGATATATATTGATTAAACATTGTCTTAACGTCTGCCTTGAGTTCGAGTTTGACGAGAGAACCTGCGAGTCGGCAACCCCTGACAACGCCACCATGCGCCAAAGACAAAGTACGTCAAAGACAACCCAACCAACCAAGATGAAACCGTTATACCTCCTCCTGGAGGTACAATAACATGGAAGAATCATGAAATTTAACCTTAATCCTCCCTCAGCTCACTGAAGATTGTCAATAATAATTGAAAAATAAGTATGCAAATTCTCCTCTGCAGTGGAAAGAAGCAAATATGTTGTGATTGCTGTATTTGCAGTAGATGCAATATTTCATTGGAAACTAGAAAATGAACTGAAATTCAAGAATATGAAAGATGAAATCTGAATGTAACATAAAAGACAGGATGATATGAATTTCTTATACTGTTATAGTAAAAAAAAATGTTTTAAATGGAGATATTGCATGTTGTTTTGGTGGTTTAAAATTAGGTGTTAAAAGCTGACAGTCTTGTGCTGTGAAGATGAAATGGGGGAGAAAAATAACTATAATTCTAAACCGGATATATATACTACATTTAGAATCCAATAACATAATATCCTGTTGACTTATCACGAACAAGTAACTTCCTGTTAATCAACAAGTCTTGGATAGGTTATTAGTCATGCTTTCAGTAAGGATCTATATGCATTTGAGACCAAGTGCAGGTTTTGCGACTTACATATTAATCAGTGTTACTGTGAACATATAATACACAATCTGCAGTGCTGTGTATTGCCAATATCACCTAAAATTCACTTCTGCTTTCTGAGAATTGTTGGGTATATAATAAGCTACACAGAGGGGTTGATGAGGATCACGCTGCATCATTTTACAGGACGGCATGGTTATCATGCTTCTTAAATTGTGTGTGGGACCAAAAAATGTTCCATTTATAATGAATAATCATAGCCCCCCTACTGCTTTTTCTGAAAAGGCATGTAGAATTGATGCACATGCTTGAATAAGAATCTTTACATTTAGTAATATATGGATGAAAAAGTTCTTCTATTTACAATATCAACCAAGAAACATTGGCGCAAATAAGGAACTTTTGTCTGATGAAAAAGAGGTCATTAGCAGGAATGTATGAAATGATTGGTGTTTTACAAATGTTTCTAAAATCAGCTACTAAGAGCAAACTAGAATAGTACACTATTTGAGTACATTCTCTCACAAAGGCAAAATATTGTCACTTAGGTTGCCCCTAAGTTTACCATGACCTGTACCAATATTTAATGGTGTTATTTGAGCTGGTCCAGTTTGGGTTGGATGAGTTTTGGTGGATGACTTCGAGTGGGATGACATTTCAAATTTCACAAGGGCGGGCATAACTCGATCAAAGAAGTATTTGAAAATGGCTGAAATTACCATAAAATTACACAAATTGTCAACTTAAGTTTCATTTTATGGTAGCAAACCTATAATCATGTGCAGATTGGAGACCAATAATTTTGTTGTTGTTGAATCCTGCTCACTGACAAGAACACCAGTAAACAGATGCAGGTGAAAACATAACCTCCATGGCTAAAGAAAATTATCTCTGGATACAAGATCTGATCAACGTGGTATTAACTGTAACTGGAGATGCTTGATTCACAATTAAATATGGCTTTAAGTGGGAGCCCTGTAGTTTAAAAAATCTCTAATTAAATGCTGCATTTGCATGATCTGACACTGTCACGATATCCAGTGACCAAGATTACAGTTAATTATCAGCTTTGAGTGGGAGGTTTAAATTTGCAGCTCTATCAGTTGGACCTTGTATGGCTGGACTGACATGATTAAGTGCGACAAAACTCACTGAGTTATTCATATCTCAGTTATATATAATGACTTTGTGTGGGAGGTACGTGTGCTAAATTAGCTGATGCTAATTAGGTGAACATAACAGATGCTGACTATTGGCATCAGGTATAAAAATACCAATGTGTAAATGCATGTGTTGAGCAACAAAATAGTGAAACGATTCGGGACCATGCAATCTGTAAAAGAAAGAAAGAAAGGCCTTGGCCCTTTAAATATGATGAACAACTTAAAATATATTGAGATAACTTAATATACAGATATATCAAGGATGTACCATCTTAACCAAATACAAATGGTGTTAGTGATAATACCCTTTGCAGTGATGTGGTGTCATTATGTTTCTGATCCAAAGGCCGTACTTATACATTGTAAGATTATTCTACCATTTGAGAAACAGGGACCTATTATTTGAATTCAAACATATCAACTTCACTTACAGCCAATATAAATATGCAAAATAAAAATTATTACAACATGCATGTCATTTATCTATATTCATATATTTCTGTTAGGAGATGTAGTGATTATAGGGTAGCCGGTACCAATCTACTGCAGTATGGCAGGGGGCTAGTCTAGTCGATTGGCCAGTAGGTGAAGATTTCCAGTCTACACAGGCAGCTTGGTGAAGATCAATTTGAGAAACAGGAAGTTTCATCCTGGTGTAGCCATCTAGGTTCTATAAAACTTTTAGTTACAGTTGATCCGTATGTGATGTCACTGGCTCTCATCAAGAACCCCCCCCCCCCCAATACCCAATATTCATGAAGCCTCGATTGTCACTCAGTCAGAAAGCTTTTGGGGAATATGTAGCTCCCCAGGGATTAAAGAATAGTCTAAGGAAGTCAGTAAAACCGAAGAGTTGACTATGTAATTTATTTGTTAGGCCCAAAAAAAAATAAGGTATGGTTCTCAGGCACTTTTTTTCAGAAATCAGTGCGGGCGGGCGGTATTTTATTTTTGACCTTTTTTTTGAATGCTCTGATAAAATGTCATATGATCAATGAAAAATATGAAAATAACAAATTTTTTTGCTAAACAGGTAAAGGCACTACATAAATTGTATTATTTATCTACTTGAAAGATAAAAATCAAAATAAAAATTTTTGATGCGGGGGTTAAAAATTGATGCGGGCGGTGCCTGAGAACCACACCTTTTATTTTTTTTGGCCTTACTATTAAATTTTACCTTAAGATAAAGAAATTTTAAGATTACAAAATACAGATAACTGGGTTCTTTTTATATGCATGGCTTTATGAAATACTGCTTTGAAGTCTAGGACAAAACATTTACACATAAATCTACAGGCACTGAGATTAGCTTGTGATTTCTTTTGATGACAGGTAAAAGCACATATATGATAAGATAAAAAATATGGCATTGAGCTGGTCTGTGCAAACTTGACAAGACCTTCAGCACTCAGCAGTTAAAAATATGCACTCATACATTAGATGTTACAATGTAAATATTAAACAATGATCAGTGGACATTCTGAAGCTTCCTCCAGAAGACTAGAGAGTCCTCTACAGAAGACAAAATTAAGAATCATTTAAAACTTAAGTACTGGATGTACAGTATTACAGGAGTGACTACCGAGAAAAACAGCTTAAAGATCAAAGCTACCGTGCATAGACCTGATCAATGTGTTCTTCTCCCATACAGCAGGTGAACAATGCATATTTTACAGATTTTTTTATAGCTTGCAATAGATGGTCTGATATCCATTCCTGCATAAAGCCAGTATACCAAGACCTATCACTGATAATGTTACAGGCTATATGTGTCTAGCATGAATATGTATAAAACCACCATGATACTTCACCCCAAATTGATAATATTCACAATGGCTGATCCCAGGTTTTGTTCATAAAATCACTTTCCTTCATTAACACAGAAATCTGATGCTCTATTATATGTTCACCTTTTCTATAGGCTTTGTTCATGATTAGTTATTATCAAACTTCTGCACATTTTTTTACCTGGGATCAGAAACCTGATGAGGATGACTTTTATTATTGCTGGATCAGTGTCATATTCTGACCTATATCTTTTGTCAGACATGGAGCAGTGCTGTATCAATTGTTACACCTGAGGCAGTGTCTGACCTATATCACATGTGGTACTCAAGTTTCATTCAGCCTAATATCTTATGTCATATATTTCACAATGGCAATTTACAGCAAAGGTTTGAGGGAACAAATGAACATTTCTTAATGCTAAACTGGCTATCTTCCAACAAGGACAAATACACTAGACTTACTACTCTGGCAACAGGAAACAACTGAAAAGCTGTAGCAACATAATTTTTCAGGGCAGCTGTTCCCTTAAGACATAATTATCCTGCTGCCGGAATGAATACATTCTGAACAAATAATTGAAATCTGCCAGACAGTTTATAGGTCCTATGAGAGTTTCTCAATTACAGTTACTGTATGCAATCATTCCTTAGCCTCATCTGTGTAGTTCATATGTACAACCTGTTTGGTTTTCAAAGTTATAAGCATAATACTTCGATTCCTGAGCAATTCATTTTTAACAGGTTTTGCAGTAATTTAGATTAATTATTAGTTAATTGGCACAAATGCATGGACATATAGTATATATTAGCATCCTCTTGAAGCCTGTCATGTATGTTCCCCAGTATTTATGCCAGATAGTTTGAAAGTATGCTAAAATATTTGGAAGTAGGTATGTATACATATGTGCTATAATGTAGACAGCAGTGATGTTTGCTTTTTTTCCCATTTACAAGGGTGTAAATGTAGGAAATTAAACTTCTAGACATAACAGGTTCCAGTTTGGAGGCATACAGAATTTAATGTTTATGAGTACTATATATTATTCATATATGAAATTGGCACACAGAAAGTCTCAACATTAACTTCTGAATGTATTTGCCAAGTCGGGCAAGAGATACACCCCAGAAGCAGCAGTTACGCTATGCTCAACTATTTGCTACACTACCCACTGCATTAAACCGGGGTTGCCGGTCATGTTTGGCCATCAGGCGGTGCTGTCTCTGTGGAATTCCCCTAGTGCAGATATCACCAACACAATCAGATGTTCTTCAAGGTACTGGACACTTTGCACTGCGGTGGAAAGCGCTTGGTAGCACAGACTTTTTCCCAGCCCCTGTTGGCCTATACACATGATGCAATCGCCAACTTTCAACACAGTCTCTATACCGACTTGCTGGTGTGGCCTGAAGCCAATCAGATATCTTCTACCAGTCCTGCTGATTTGTTTAAACGCAGAGCCAATCAGATTTTACTTTATCCAGTGCAAACTGACTGGGTTTTGCCAAACCTGAAGAATCCTGCTATTTCTCAAAGGGTGTGAGTGGAAGGTTACCAGGAGGTCATGCGCTGTGTTCAGAGCGTAGGCAAGGGACAACTAGCTTTTACTCGCCCTACAAGAATTTTTACTTGTCCCACAAAATAGGTTATCATGGCCACAACCACAAAAAATTCAATCAACATGACTTTTTTATTAATTATATTTCTCTTTGACATTTGCATAGATTAAAACATGCCTGTGATTAAAGCCAGCGGTAATAACATATGATTTCACTTCTACTGAAAAAGATAGTGGCCAACTTAAGATTGGTCAAGATTGAGGCCTTGTGTAAAGGTTTATGTTGCATCCCCTTGCCCAGCTGGGCAAGTAGGAACGCACTGTTGATTGCCCTACAACCATTTTTACTTGCCCCAGGCAAGCCATTAACCATTAATGTCAAGCCCTGTATACAGTACTATACATTTCTCTGATCCTTGCTCCAATTCTATGTAGAAGGCCCTAAATGTTGGCAATTAAACTCTATCCTTCAAAACATTAAGCTAATGGACCATTTCCATCAGGGTGTGGATTGGGCTGTGTAGAGTTAGGAACTTAAAATGCTGTCCTCAGCTGGGGAAAGAAGCAGAGGTCCAGCCCACAAATTAAATAGGAATCTGCACAAGAAGAGGAGTGGCCTGATGAGAAACAATATAAGGTGCCCCATGAGAGGTTAAAAAGGTACGGCAGCTTGATACCTGGAAACAAATTAAGATGTCACGAGGACATTGCAACAATGGGAACCACCAGAAATGAGGGGGGTGAGAGATGAATAAAGATGGCAGAGAAAATGGATGACCTTAGCAAGGTCTGGCAACGTCTTTACATCATTGATGTGCCTGAACATGAACCCAATTACTGAGCCAATGCCAGGATCAGATATACCACTGTCAGACAGGAAAGGTGTCTGGCACTGGGCAGCTGTGGACAAAAGCCTGCCAACTGAAATGTTATTCTACTGATGAAACAGGAAAACAACAAGCTATCAGACCATTGTACTGTCCTCTGTTTGTCTAAAAGTGTATTATCAATAATTTATCTTTATTTGGCTGCAGTACCAGATCTGTCCTCCCACTAATGCATCAACTACCAGAAACTTCTAAAACACAAACTACATGTAAATCTTCCAAAAGGAAATATAATCTTCTTCAAGATGAAACTTCTGTGGTTACAATTATCACATTAATAACAAAAATCATATACCACAGAAGATATTTGATACTGAAGAAGGAAAATGCTGTTATATTTTAATCACAGAGAATGTACAAAACTCTGTGAAGAATCTTATTACATATATGGAGTATTGTATATATATTTTAGTTAAGTAACTTCTTTTAACTGATAAAAGTACACATGAAATCCTTGTTGAAGTCATCTTCACCTGAAGAAAGATGACTGAATAAAGTAGATCACTGCTTCCTTGTAGGGTAAAAACAGGCTTGATAAAGAATCAACAAAATTAGGGCTTCACAGATAAGAATACAAATGACAAAGTTAATCTTGAAAACAACTAAATCATCCCTGTGTGACGGGATAATAAGAGCTAAAATAAGTGTTTGGTTGGATTCCTGCACAAGACGGAGGATATCAATGATTAGCAGGGATGAAAACAGACAACATTGCTGGTCAGACTTGTGGGACGTCCCCTGTGTTCTGTCTGTGCTCTTGCGCCAGACATAAGAAATTACTGAGCAACCAAAATCGTCATGCCATGACAGCCAGCAAGCACTTGCGTCAACGTTTAAATGGTCCTAAATATGTCATGGGATATAAAACCTCTTGAACTGTCAGGCATGGGAGGCACTGCATGCTGATCTCTCAACCTCGGGAAATATAAGATGTCTGATGGGGAATGCTCAGTATTGGAAAAAGCCAACTTTGTGTGAACACTTCAAATAAAAAGAATGTAAACAATCAGAAAACTTATCAACTTCTTGAAAAAAAAAAAGAAATCTTCTATCACCTACAGGGATCAAGTGAAGAATCAATTTTTACAAAGTGTTGAAACAATTTATTCAAAGTGAATCTGTTTGAGGTATTTAAAAATTTATTTTTAGAAGAATTACTGCATGTAGAAAATAATGCTCAAAGTAGTGTTTGAAGAAAAAGAAAAATATGGGTTGACTATTATTTATCAACCCATATTTTTTTAAGTGTTCATTTATGACTGTTATATATTGCACACTAAAGAGTGGGGTAATTTGCCTTAGGTAAAATGCCAGTCGGGTTTTCTTCCAAAGCAAATTTTAAATAAACATAAGGCAAGAAAAGGATTTCTTTCAGTTCAGAGATTCACAACTGTTTTTATACACACTATAACTATATTCGGAATAATTTCTACTGTTTCTATTAAAACACTAATAGGAAAGGGCTTTTTCAAATGAAATGATTTACATCAAAGTCTCAAATTCTTTTTGTACACATTGATCCAAATAAACTGTGAAATGTTATTGCTGAAGACAAGATAAATAGTTTTGACTAAAATCTGAAAGGAAATGAATGGAATACATGTCTGGTAGTTGTATTGGTAACCTGACCCAAACAAACAGAAATGCAATCGATAAAGGTTGGTGTACATAACTGACTCTGGTCTTGTGCCATAGATATACCACAATTACTCTTTACACAACCGTTCCCGAGTGCTTTCCAATTCAAGGCCACATGTTACAAGATATTTAATGGAAATCCTGACGGTTAGCATGCTTTATTGATACTTTCCATTACCACTCCTTGGTCTCACAAACACTCATGTATAGTGTTATGAGGATACAAATTAACAGCATATCTCAGTGTAGGAGATATGAAGGTTTACTGCATGCTGGCTATTAAATATGTACCTTTATCAATATGTCACAAAGTCTACTTTCTGCGTTTTACCCCCTGCATGTAGATGACAGATTTATAAAAGTGCATGAGAAAAAAACTATGGCTGCTTGGAGTCAAATCATGTTCCACATATACAATATCAACTAGAATACGGGTAGTCGACAAGCGACTACTTGTATCCGCCTAAATCAGAGTGGAATGGGTGAAGTGTTGCATATTAGCATGGATGTCTGCAGCCAAATTGTGTATGTAGGTTGCGCTACCTACCAAAAAATCCAGAAAGCCGTCCAAGTTGTATACATATGCAAAATTTAAGGCAGATAAGTCAAACCACTATATTGTAAATGAGTGATTTTTGCCCTTGGCAGACAAAATGATGGACGCTGTGCAAAAAGGGTTGCAGGTGGCGCCACCAGTTTAGCGTATGATAAAGAGCTTTGTGAGAACTATACACATGCAAAACTTTGGCCCAATTGGTCAAACGGTTCCCAAGATATGAGCTTGGATATCTGCTGCATAAACTAGAATGCAGGTGGCGCCACCTGTCATAAAATCAAGAGAGCTGTCGGGGATGTATAAACTTGCAAAATTTAAGGCAGATATGTCAAACCACTGCCGAGATATGAGTGATTTTATCCCATGTCAGACAAACAGACGGGAGCTGTGCAAACATGGCTGCAGGTGGCGCCACCAGTTTTGCGTATGATAAAGAGCTATATGAGATTTATACACATGCAAAATTTTGGCCCAATTGGTCAAACGGTTCCCTAGATATGAGCTTGGATGTCTGCAGCGTAAACTTGATTGTAGGTGGCGCCACCTGTCATAAAATCAGAAAAGTTATCCAGGATGTATAAGCATGCCGAATTTCAGGTGAATTAGTCAAACCACTGCAGAGATATGAGTGATTTTAACCCAAGGCAGACGAACAGATGGACACTGTGCAAAAATGGTTGCAGGTGGCGCCACCATTTTTTGTGTATGTTATGAAGCTCTCCAAGGGCTACATTTGTGCAAAAAAATTTTCCTGATCGGTCAAACGGTTCCTGAGATATGAGCTTGGATGTCTGCAGCGTAAACGTGAATGTAGGTGGCGCCACCTGTCATAAAATCAGAAAAGCTATCCAGGATGTATATGCATGCCAAATTTCAGGTGAATTAGTCAAGTCACTGCAGAGATATGAGTGATTTTAACCCAAGGCAGACGAACAGATGGACACTGTGCAAACATGGTTGCAGGTGGCGCCACCATTTTTTGTGTATGTTATAAAGCTCTCCAAGGGCTACATTTGTGCAAAAGAATTTTCCTGATCGGTCAAACGGTTCCCGAGATATGAGCTTGGATGTCTGCAGCGTAAACGTGAATGTAGGTGGCGCCACCTGTCATAAAATCAGAAAAGCTATCCAGGATGTTTACGCATGCCGAATTTCAGGTGAATTAGTCAAGTCACTGCAGAGATATGAGTGATTTTAACCCAAGGCAGACGAACAGATGGACACTGTGCAAACATGGTTGCAGGTGGCGCCACCATTTTTGGTGTATGTTATAAAGCTCTCCGAGGGCTACATTTGTGCAAAAAAATTTTCCTGATCGGTCAAACGGTTCCCGAGATATGTGGGTTTATGTGTGGAAACAGACGCACAAACGGACACAGAGCGCAGAGGAAAGGTCAGAGGTCAAAACAAAATCGGGGCGCAGCAGTTCACATGTGACCCGAACATAATCCCGGGTTTCGGAAAATTCCGCCCAGCGGTTACAGAGGAGTTCTCCGGACACCTACGCGGCGGCGGCGGCGCGGCGGCGTGCAGCTGAAAACATAGTATCCGCAAAACTCTGTTTTGGCGGATACAATTATACAGTGTATAGAGAGAACATCATAACCCTAGTCAGGGTTAATTTGGACAACCACACACATTAAAGAAAAGATTGTCTCATGGTCATTTTGTCTAATAACACCAGACAGCAGTTTCATCGGTAGTTCTTACAGGCAGATAATTATTCAAAGAGAAATTATTTCATATTATGTTTGATTAGCTCTTCTCAAAATAAATTTAAAAAAAATTCCTGGACTCAAATTTCTCAACTCAAATTCCCAAAACTGAAATTCATGAATATTTTAGAGAGCTATCTGGATTACAGTCACACAGAGGGACGCATGAACAAACAGAGGTAGAACCACAGGGAGACTTGAGGGGCTAAACAAATGCCATCCACCTTCATGCTGGATGTAATTACTTCAGCCAAAATGCCTGTCATGTGAATCTGGCATTTGCCTTGAGCAGTACCATAAATATAAAATGAGCTTACGATCAAATGTCAGGTGGTGTCCCTGAACAGCCATATAATGATTTTACCTTTCTTATTATGCATATATCAATATTTGTTATGGTTACCTTTTGATGGGATCAAAGTATGAATATTACTGATTATATCACATAGTTTCTCAAGGGAAGTATTACACATCAGTCATAAATTCCCAAAATGAGGAAAACAAGAGCTGATGTCTATTGAAGAGGCAGACCACGGTCACAGGGGCACAAAAAGAGAAATGAAAGTCTGTGCATGATATGAAAGTTCAATGAATACCAAAGTCATGTGTGAATATAGGAACATGAGGAACACAGTCAACCTTGCCAGATTCAAACTTTCAAATTAAAATGTCTCTGGGTATTTATTAAATGAACTAGAAAGAACAAAGAGATAAATATATTACATGGCTAGGATCTTATTCAAACTTTGGCGTGAGCTTAATCTTGGGATATACATGATATAAAGTCCAGAGAAATATGTGTCATGGTTCACTAATTTGATGGTGGTATTACAGGTGAGCTCTGCTTGCCAGAACAAGGTGGACCCTTACACCAGGGAATGACTCTTGTCCAAGCAGGGATAGACAAATGCCTTATCTCAGGAGGAAACTTTTCATGAGAAAAAAAAACATTATATTGATCAGAACTACCTCTGGACTTCTATGGTTAACAGCTTTCATAATTAGCTTTACCTTCAACAAAATTTCATCAAAATCTGAGTGAAGCTGCTGACAGACAAATTAACCAACCAACAAAATAACCAACCAAGGCAAAAACATAAAACTTCCTGGTTTGTGTATAAAATTAGATGAATTCAATGATCATCACAGAAGAAGCTAATTATCTACAACAGAGATATATTATGATGAGAGTGTCCATATATCACCATGCACTGTTTACTGTAGTAGATGGGCAATGCCAAGTCCTGGCAACTGGGCAGAGTTCTTTTGGCAACAACTGTAGTTGGCTGCCTACATAGTTGATTGAAAGCCAAAATATCTCTCAACCTGCAGAATTAGTAAAATGCAATTTCCAATTTGTGTCCAAAAAAAGAAGAAAAAAATATATATATTTTTAAAATGGAAATTGCCACTTGAAATGGTCTAAGAAGTTCATGTTTTTTTATTTTTGCTGTCAATTTCCTGCAGATCGAATTTCTTTCAACCACATAATGTTCAATGTCCTATGAATGTTACCATATATCTCTGATCAATGACACTTAAAATGGCTTGAGAATCTATATTTCCTCATTTTAGCCAGTAATTTCCTCTAGATGGAGTGTCTGTCAGCCACATAAATGTTAAAGTTCACTGAATGTAAAATCCCCAATCATTTCAAGGTATGTAATTACTGGAAGACATGACATGAAAGTGTAGACATTCAACAAGAATTGTTTAAAAAAAGATTAGAAAATGTTACAATTAATAACCTTTCCTATGTGTTATTCATCAATGTCATCTACACTGAAGGGCATTTTTACAAAAATATTTTCAAGGACATGATATTGGCTTGTTGATGACTTTGTATATTGCACAAGGATCAATATTACCATATGCTAATAAAGGATGCTTTCCTATAAGCCTTTTGCACTTGTTATTTGATAAGCAAAAAGAAAAAGGTGAAGTGAGTTAGGCTGACTAAAATCTGAGAAACAGGAAGCCTGATAAGATTTAAATTGTAAAATTTGATTAAAGTGATCTTGCTCATGTAATTTAAATTCTAGACAGAGATAAAAATCCTGAATTTTAGAAAAAGTTACACTTACTGGAATCTCTGAAAGTTGAAGCCTGATAAAATTTTATACTGTAACATTTGATTGAAGCTATTTTACTCTAGAAAATGCCATGTCGTTTAAATTTATGACTTTTACAGAAAGATATAGAGATAATTTAAAAGTCCATTATAAAAGCCCTGACCTCTAGAATAAGTTATTCGTAAAGAAATCTATGAAAACAGAACTCTGAAAAAAAAATATATTGTAACATTTGATTGAAGTTATTTTAACCCAGAAAATGTCATCTAATTTAAATTTCTTGACTTTTGCTGAATGACAGACATTAAGGTACACTTGTTGAAATCCATGAAACTGGGAGCATAAAAAATTTGATATAATTGCAACATTTAAATATTGTTATTTTACTCTAGAAATGCCATGTAATTTTGATTCATGACTTTTGTTAAAACTATCAGTTGTCTCAGGCAGGTGGCAGCACTGATATTTGATAAGACTATTAGAATGCAAATTAAGAAAATTCAGTATTTTTAATTACTTATTAATTATTAATTAATATATGTATCAATAATACAGTTAGAAGGGGTAAAAAGTTTAATGCTAACAATTTTCTCTATTTCATGTATACCACAACACTTGCAACACATTAGCATATCCTATGTTATTAAATTACAGTTTTCAATTTTCATTAACATTAAATGTATAAATCCAGGTTGTGTCATATAGAATCAATCAATTCAGACATTTTCAACAGTAAGTGCATGATACAATTCCATCAAGAACTCTTGCGGGATGTGAAGCATGTGATAATCTGACCCCGCTAAAGTGAACAGTTATGAAGTTGTCAAGTCTGAAGAGTAATGGTTTCCATTGAAGATTATTAGTAATCCATGATGGTCTAAACACGTACATTCATCAAACCCTTTTCCCGCTTCACCACTTAACCAGACAGACCTCACAAGAGGGTGTTGGCAGGGAGTTCCATGCATTATATTCGTTAGCTGGAGTAATTTTTTCTGCCTCGCAATGTTCAGGTATAAAATATGACAGGTTTTTATTGATCTATAAACAGTGGCCCTGCCTAACATGCCATCGTGGTTCCCACATTCTGATGTTACTATGTATAACCAATCATCATTAAAGCCTTTATTAACTTGCTGGAACAACTATAAATTTAATAGCAGACTTTTTCTCTCAGTCATGTATGCTGAACCTGCCATTAACTCTGGGAACCAAATATATATCAAATCCGTTATTGCAGTTTCACCTACGCATCATAAATATAACACGGGTATTTTTGGGTGTATGACATTTATTAATGGAACACAATATATAATGGACAATGTTAGTTCAAGAATTTTTTAATCAAAGACTGGAAAATGTTGGTTCCAAAAAGTAAATGATATATAGATTTCACACGACCTCAAAGTTTTAAATGTGCTATTGATCATTTGACCAATCAAATAAAACCCATATCAACCTGTCCCTTTTCTTGTGAAAACGTGTTCTTGTTCAAATGTTGTGTGTAAAGTGTATTGTTATTTTTTGTTCATTGGATTTGATCGGGAGTTTTTATTTCAGCCTAAACACTTGCAGGCTTGGTCATTTTTCATTAAAAAGATGCCAGAGTGGCTCACTGAATCAAGGTCTGTGATAGTGTGGCTGCCACAGACTAAGTGGTATGAAGATGTTATTCATTAAGGTCTCTAAATCTATGATGTCTTCTACATGGAGGACTCATCAAGGTGCCAAAGCTTTAGATATAACAGCAGTTTTCTACATGTAGGTCTAAATTTCCATGATAACTGTCTTCAATATAAAGCACTTTTACATTATGGACTATAAAAACTGATGATAACTGCACTTTACATTATGGACTACAAACTGATGATAACTGTCTTTTACATTATGGACTACAAACTGGTGATAACTGTCTTTTACATTATGGACTACAAACTGATGATAACTGTCTTTTACATTATAGACTACAAACTGATGATAACTGTATTATGCAGTAAGGACTACGAACTGATGATAACTGTTTTCTACATTAAGCAATGCCATCCTTTTGAAAAAGAGTTTTTGTCATTCTAAAGAAATAATCTTAAAGACATGTTAAAAGAAGAGGCAGGAGCCAAAGTTTCAGTGACTTACAGCAATTTCCTTAAGCAGAATTTAATGTCACATGAGGCTTGAGTCTATACAATGTCATATCTAGTGGAGACAGTGATATGATACTGCCAAAGTTACACCTGAAAGTTATATCCTCTTAAGTATACATGCAAAATATTGAAATGTGTACTCATTTGAATCTTAAGTCTTGACCTGAACACAATGATGTAGCACATCAAAACACATTGATGATAGAATCAGGTGTCTGATGCTGGTATCTGTAAATTAATTTAATATTCTAGAAACAGATATTGATTTTGGACCTTGTGTTTCTAATTTGACACATGCATATATTAAGTTCCGCAAAAAAAACTAATGTAATATACATTAAAAAGCAATTAAACATAACTAGTTTAAGATAATAAGTTATGATGTAATATATAACTTTATTACGAAGACCTGCATAAATGTAATTGAAGCTACACTGTTTCGGATTCATGTTAATACTGGAAACATTAGCAAATTAAATTTGGGCTTGGCCATTCATCTTGTGAGGCCACCATTTAATGTACAGAAATAATAAATATTATATCACAAAACCTCAGAGCACATACCAAATTAGCAAACTTAATGTAAGTCTACAACTGATTGCTAAATGGGGTTTGTTAATTTACCTTTATCAATAATGAATTTGCATTTTTTCATAAATGATTAATAGACTGATTTGTTTTTTGGTCTCATTGTGGTAATAATAATTGTAATTTTCACAAACCCTGCTTCAAAGGTATTATACAAGGGCATGATAATCTGTAAAATGTATTGTGAATCATGTTCCCAGAAATAAATATTCTGATCTTACACTTGATTCAAATAACAAAAGTAAAGGTAGACATCACTGAAACAATGTCCCTGAATGTATACCTCAGGAGTGAAGTAAATTTTTTAACTCCAGTATTGTTGACAATGCATTAATAGAAATGTTAGTTCCCCGTTTGTAGTTTTTGCATTATTTATATCAAAACTAGAATACAGGTAGTCGACAAGCGACTGCATTTATCCACCGAAACCAGAGTGGGATGGGTGAAGTGAGGCATGGATTGAGTGGCAAGGGGAAATAAAGGTGAGGCGTGCTACATATTAGCAAGGATGTCTGCAGCTAAAATGTGTATGTAAGTGGTGCTACCTGCCACAAAATCCAGGAAGTTATCCAAGTTGTATACAATTGCAAAATTTTAGGCAGAAAAGTCAAACCACTGCCAAGATATGACAGATTTTATCCCATGGCAGACAAACAGCAAAATTATAGGAATATACATCAAACCAGTCCTGACATATAAGCCTGGATATCTGCAGCCTGAACATTATCGTAGGTGGTGCCACCTGCCACAAAATCCAGAAAGTTATCAGAGATGTAAATACATGCAAAATTTTTGGCAGATAAGTCAAACCATTGCTGAGATCTGAGTAATTTTGTCCAAATGGCAGACAAACAGACGGATGCTGTGCAAAAATGGTTGCTGGGAGCGCAACCAATTTTTGCATATGATGAAGAGCTATGTAAGATCTATACATAATCAAAATTTCAGGAGGATATGTCAAACCAGTCCTGAGATATAAGCAACCCATCATAAAATCAGGAAAGCTATCCATGATGAATACACATGCAAAATTTCAGGTGAACAAGTCCCAAGACAGATGAACAGATGGACCCTGTGCAAAAATGCTTGTAGGTGGCGCCACCATTTTTTATGTATGTTATAAAGCTATCCAAGGGCTATTTTTTTGCAATTTTTTTTTCCTGATTGGTCAAACGAGTCCGAAGATATGTGGGTTAATGTGTCAAAACAGACACACAGATGGACCCACTGGAGAGAGGAAAGGTCAGAGGTCATTGCAAAATATTTTGGCACAAGTTCACATCTATTCTGGAAACAAACGCCGCAGCGCTGGCGGAAACCAGGTCAAAAACATTTGACATCATACAATAATCATATTTCATGAGACATTTTATCTTCAGAAGACACAATCAATATAAACTGCCTGTATAGGTAAAGTAACAAGAGATTTTCATTTTAGAATTTATACAGTGACAATGATATATAGGGTTAATTATGTACATATGACCCAAGCAAATAAACTGGTATTTGACAGCTCAGCTTAAATTGCAATTTAACCTAGGTTTTTCAGAAAAAAAATTAAAATGATATAATGATAGGAAGATAATGTAGGTAGCACATAATTGTTACACAATGAATAAAACTATCTATACACTGTTAATATGTGGCAGTGTAACATTACTCCTGAGTTTTCATTAATATCGCTAGCTTTCAGATCTTGGCATACAACAAGAAGGGGTTAGGCAGATCTTAAGTTCTTTATACCAATCTGTGACAGGCAAGAAGAGATTACTTATAAAGTTACAAAAACTAAAATAAGACAAAAAAGCTCTCGAACAGAGACGCTATGGCTTATTTGACTAAGCTAAATTAATGAATGAACAATTTCATATAGAAGCTGCGCATTAACACAGTCCACAATCTTCATTTGACCTCAAAAGTTCAAGCATTTTAAATTTCATGAATTCCAAACAGCTTATAGAATCAAACATAAATAATTAATATTCAACATATCAATTACAAGATTCCTGATGATGTTATTCCTGGACAATAAAACCAATGCAGTGGAGGTAAAAAAATGATAAATTCAAGCCAATATAGTCAAAAGGATGAATAGGAAAATGTACACACTTTTAAGACAAAAGCTACAATGGTGAAAGTGAATTATACTGAAAGAAGCCTACCATAAAATCACCTTTTAGAAAACATCTTTGATACTAAAACAGGTAACTTTCCCTTTTCATGGCATCAGAATGCATCCTGCATGGATGATCCATGCTATCAGAACATCTAGCATAATGACACGGTTGACCTTTCTCAGAAGGTGGACCCGAGATTGGTTGACAATGATCAGCACTTAAGCTCCCCTCATCATGTTCATCCCATCGTTAACTGCCATTTGCTGCAAGCATGACTGTAACCAACAAACGTGCCAAAAGCATTCTAAAACGATGCACCGGAAATTGTGTTCCCAGGGAAGGTCACTTAGAAAGTGACCCAGGCCATCAACATCCCCTATCATAACAGTTTTATTGCCACATTTATCAGTGTGTTTTACGTATGGCAAAATCTGAATGCTGCGATAGTTGTCCACAGACAAAACGGATGCCTCTTTTCCCACCAATTCTGTTAACAGGTCACCCATAAAACATTTTCTATAAAAAGATAACATTATTCACAATTCTCTGATGGCATAAAGTGTGCCAATTTCTCTGATGGCATAAAATGTACTGACTTCTAATCGCAAGTCCCCTTAAAGAAAGTACAATTTTACATGTCAGATTGAGGTCTATTAAATAATTTTGTTTATTTGCATGTAGGACTTTATAAAATTAAGAATACATGAGTCTCCAAATTTCTGTAGGATCTACCACTAAAAAAAAACCCAAACATGCTCCAATAGTAGATTCAATGGCAACTTGAAGGTGGTTTTAAAGAAAATAGGGTTGACACTGGTGTTTAATGCACTCTGTAGCTGTTACCTGACCAAGATTTAAGTACCTGTTAAGGTACACTCCTATAATGCAGCAATTATACACTACAGTCATCCCAAGACATCCTTACATGGAACAGCTGCTTTGTATGGCTAGGTTCTCTGGGTTTGAACACCAGGGTGTGCACAAAGTACAGCATGGTAAACAGACCAATGAGAGCATGATATTGCATTGTGCATCCAGCCAAAATTTTAAATTTGGGCTGTATTATGGCAGGAACATGTGAACATATTTTATTTCTAAAAATAACTAGAATACAGGTTGTCGAAAAGCGACTATGTGTATCCACCATATAACGGAGGTATGGGTGAAGTAAGGCATGGAATGTTTGTTACATGACATGATTCCAAATTTGTGGCATCAGTGATGCCAATCAAACTCCTTATATATGTGCAATTTTCACCAAAAATAGATCTACAAATGGAAACACCATGCAAGATTTCAGGCCGAGACACCAATCCACAACTGAGAAAACAACAAAGCTATCATAGACAGATGAATTCCATCCAAATTTCATCCACTCCTCAGATATGAGCGATTTTTACCCAAAGCAAACAGATGGATTGACAGCATGCAAAAACAATTGCAGATGGTGCCACCATTCTTGAATACATGATGGAGGTATCCAAGATCTATAGACATGAACAATATCAGGCAATTAGGGCAAGTCACTGCTGAGAAAAGGCCATTAATGTTTTCTGCAAAAACGAGAAGGTAGGTGGAACCAACTGTCAGGTCTATCAGAAAACTCTTAAAGATATATTAATAGACATGCCAAATTTCAGATTAATACATTGATTCACTCCTGAGATATGAGCAATTTTCACCTAAAGCAAGCACATGGATGGATGCCACATGAAAACAATTGCAGATGGCACAACCATCATTGAGTATGAGATGGAGGTATATCCAGTCAAGATCTATGGACATGCACAATTTCAGGCCAATACAGCAATTAAACCACTCCTGAGAAAAGGGCATTAATTTATTCTTTGAATATGGGAAGGTTGGTGGCACCACCTGTCTGGTGTACGAGAAAACTATCATAGATACATGCCAAATTTCAGACCCATACATTGATCCACTCCTGAGATATGAGCAATTTTTACCTAAAGCAAATGTACGTATGGATGCCACACAAACATGATTGCAGAAGGCACCATTAGTTTTGAATATTAGATGGAGGTATCCAAGGTCTATGGACATGCTCAATTTCAGCCCAATATATTGAACCAATCACTAAGATGAACAGATAGCAAACACATGGATGGATGCCATGCAATAATCATTGTAGATGGTGACACCAGTCTTGTATTTGAGATGGAGAGATCCATGATCTAAGGACATGCAAAATTTCAGCTCAATACATTGAACAATTCCTGCACATTAGGGACTGCAAGTGGCGCCACCAGTGTTTGTTTGGCACAACTACATAGGTGAGCAAATAACTATGCCAGGTTTCAGAAAGATGGGTCCAAGGGTTTCAGAGGAGTTCTCCGGAAATGAACATGGCCGCAGCGCAGATGGTTGTACCTGGTAAAAAACACAGTTTCCGCAAAACTTTGGCAGATACAATAAACAGTTCAGAAACCTACAGTTAGTCATTCAATAAATTACTGCATAAAGATTCTGCAATACAATGGTCATTATTTCTTATTAAGTATTGGGTCAAGATTACTTGACAAGAGCACTCTTTTCAACAATTCTGTATTGGTCCAATTCTTCCACAAAGCTGAATATGAATTTCCAATAGTAAACTAAAATAGGGGTATTTGACAAGCGACTACGTGTATCCGCCAAAATCTGAGCAGGACAGGTGAAGTGAGGCATGGATTGAGTGGCAAGGGGAAATAGAGTTAGATGTGTTACATATTTTCATGGATGTCTGCCACGTAAACATGACCATAGGTGGTGACACCTGTTACTTGAACGAGAAACTATCCAAGATGTATACACATGCAAAATTTCAGGTGGAAAAGTCAAACCACTGCCAGGATATGAGTGATTTTATTCCACAGCAGACAAACAGATTGACTCTGTGCAAAAATGGTTGCAGGTGGGGCCACCAGTTTCTTGTATGATAAAGTGCTATGTGAGATCCAAACACATGAATCACTTCAGGAAGGTACGTCAAACCATTCCAGAGATATTATCATGAATATCTGCAGCATGAACGTGAATGTAGGTGGTGCCACCTGTCATAATAATCAAGAAAGCTATCCAGGATGTATACACATGCCAAATTTCAGGTGAATAAATCGAACCACTGCTGAGATATAAGTGATTTTATCCCATGACCAACAAACAGATGGACGCTGTGCAAAAATGGTTGCAGGTGGCACCACCAGTTTCTTGTATGATAAAGGGCTAAGTGAGATCTAAACACTTGCCAATTTTCAGGAAGATACGTCAAACCAGTCCAGAGATATAAGCATGGATGTCTGCAGCATGAATGTGCATGTAGGTGGCACCACCTGTCATAAAATCAAGAAAGCTATCCAGGATGTAGATGCATGCCAAATTTCAGTTGAATAGGTCAAACCACCCTCGAGATATGAGTTATTTTAACCCAAGTCAAATGAACAGATGGCCGCTGTGCAAAAGGGGTTGTAGGTGGCGCCACCAGTTTTGTGTATGACAAAGAGCTATATGAGATCCAAGCATATGCAAATTTTAAGAAAGATACGTCAAACCAGTCTTGAGATATAAGCATGGATGTCTGCAGCATGAACGTGAATGTAGGTGGTGCCACCTGTCATAAAATTCAGAAAGCTATCCAGGATGAATACGCATGCCAAATTTCAGGTGAATTAGTCAAACCACTGCAGAGATATGAGTGATTATAACCCAAGGCAGACAAACAGATGCACGCTGTGCAAAAATGGCTGCAGGTGGCGCCACTATTTTTTGTGTATGTTATAAAGCTATCCAAGGGCTACATTTGTGTAAAAAATATTTCCTGATTGAAGATATGTGGGTAAATGTGTCAAAACAGACACACAGATGGACCTGTGAAGAGAGGAAAGGTCAGAGGTCAACACGGAATGGTTAGGCACCGGTGCACAATGTACCTGATAATTGGGGTAAGTTTTGGAAAAATCTGTCCAGTAGTCTCAGAGGAGTTGTCCGGAAACGAATATGGCGGCAGCAGCGGCGGCGGGAACCCGGCCAAAAACATAGTAAAAGCATAACTTCGTTCTGATGGATACAATGAAGGACAAAAATATCATACATCAAAGCCTTGATCAGGACAATCATCCACAATTTATGAATTTTTTACCTGGATAAATAATTCCATCACTTTCTATGAAAATATTTGTTATCTTTTAAGTATTCTTGCTAATATATAAACAAACAAATTTGAAAACATGACCCTCTTTGATTGATGCAGTGTAGGTGACAATATATAAAACTAACATGAATTTTTAGATTTGTAGCCGAAGAGACACCAAAAGGAAAATTTATTTTGAATTCCGATACAAATGGTCAGTCTTTTGAAGGAAACTCCAGTACAATTATAAAGGTTTGCATTTTAATCCAAGAGTCTGACATCAGACAAGTTGTTGACTTGCAGCCATAAGGCACAGACACCTGTGTAGTTATTTAAATCTACATTTTCACCGCCTGGTCTTTTGCTGAATACTTTGGCAGCATTCCTCCAGGGATTGCTACATTTGGCTCAGTCTTCTGCACTGTCTGCCTGAAACCATTGGCAGCAGCAGACCATGTGGGCAACACTTCCAGTTCATGCTGGTACAGCCACAGGCATGCCCTCCCTAGCAGCGTTCAGTAAACCACAGTGACAGAAAACAAGTCCTGGGTCACAAATGTCACATAGCATGACAAATGTTAGATAGGTGTGGCAATCAGATGATTTACAATGGTGCTGAAAAGAATACTTGAGTAATTCTTGCCAAGTACCTAACTAGGGTTAAAAAACATTACTTGATTAGTCATTAAGGTTTGCACTTTAGGGCATAAAAGCAACTGGTCATGTACTTAATAATTATATGCCTGTTCTTTTAATTTTTATTTGACAAATATGAATAATGTTTATAGAATATAAATACAAGAATTCCTTTACACTGCTGACCACTCTGAAGGGGCCCAATCACCAATAAAGCATGCTGAATTAACATGAAAAATAGCTTCTTCCCTTTAAAATAAATTTTTATCTGCCAAAATATTGCCCTTTAACCATTTTACTTACTCCTGTAAACCAGTTTTAAAAACTGTGGCCAGGCATGATCATAGGTGCCAACATAGACACAGCGTGTGCTTCGATCAAGCATCAACACGCATCAATCAGGAGATGCCCTGACTGGCTTGGACCGAAAAATGTAATACATGTTCCTGCTGGCATATTGTGGCTCAAAATCTGACCTCCAGTCACACTGCCTTGATATGATAAACAAACATGTGTGGACTGTGTTTACCAACATGCATAGACATAAATAGGTGTTACACAGCCATGTACATGGTACTGTGTCTGTGTGCTGGGATAGTTTTGCTAGAAACTAAGTAAAACTGAACTGACAGTGTGAAAGAATAGGCATAAAATTGTTCCTGATTATGTCCCTTTAAATGTATTACTATTAAAACTTCTTATGCACCTGCAGCACATGGGACATAATTGTAAACAGATGATAAATTCATATTTTCTTATTTTTTAAAAAATTAATTGTTCCTTTGAAGAGTATCACCACATTTATATGTACCCAAGCCAGACCTAGGTAATACCTATCAAGTGCAAAATTTGTCACTAGTTTCAGCTCCTGTTTACAAGTCTAGGTTGCCTTAAGCTTCTTCCAGGAAAAACATCCAGGCAGCACTATTCATAAGTTTTCCACCATACCCGGTTTTCACAGAATTAGGGCAAATTATTTTGTTTTACAAATAGCTGGCAGCTTTGAAGATGGTCATGGATAATCCTGCAAAGTCTGAACTCAAATGTGCATGTAAAATATTACTTAACATTTCTTTATAAAGTGTTAACAAAAGAAATTTCTGATAACTGCCAGATAGCAATATTGGAGCTTGGAGTTAAAAACTATATCCTCTCATATGTATCAACTTCTACACAAAAATTCATAGCAATTGCTCGAACATTTCTTGATATAATCTCTTTAAAACATCCAAAACAAACTGGGCAGAATTTGCCATGTCAGACCAAAGGAACGGCACCACTGCAAATCCTCTTGTTAGCACAGAATATGGTACATTACTATGGGATACTGTAGAAAAACTTGGGCCTTATGTGGTTACCTTTAAGCTGCCATGACACTGCCATTGTTGAAAAGGGATACCTGTAGCAGTACCATGGTGAGAACATGACCAGAAATAGGGTGAACATATGGGGAAAGAATGGGGTCTATCTGCACTTTTCCACCGCACCCCACATTTTTCTTTGGTTATAATCTTAGTAATATGGTAGCAGTACTGTAAATGAACATGAAATGCCATGAGGAGTAAGCACAGTGAATGTAAAGAAAAAGCAGTGTTCAATTTCATCACGATCATTCACAGCATTGCCACATTCTGGCTTGCTGTGTGTGTACCATGAGACCCTGTAGATTGATGGGTAAACTTGTGAGACCTATGCTTAATGGTGTTATTTCTGGAACAATGGAAAAAAATTCCATTTTGTTTCACTGATGTATTCAAAAAAAGAAAGCTATAATAAATGCCAAAACACAGAAAATTTGAATTTTCACAAAAAGTAAGTTTCAAAATGTGGAACTGATCACGGAGCTTGACAGTCATGACATCCCTGAAGGTTATTAAGCTTCTGACAGGGCCTACCATTAGTTGTGACAGAATTTTCTGTTATCATAAAGCTAATATTCTCATTATTCAGATTCTGGAAAAACAGAAATACTTTTACTGAATAGAAATTTCTGAAAAAAGTTTTCATTTTGGCACATTGTTTTTCAGGAATTCAGCTGAGCAGGGTTCCAAAACACAACTGTTTAGTTACAGTGGTGTTTTTGTAACTGCATGCAAGGTGCAGTCAGATTTAAAACAGAAGTCCAAGACTGACTCCAATGTATGAAAGACCTGCAGCATGTTTATATGAATGATGTAAAGTGAGGCAAACTTTTTTTGTTTTCAATAAGCCTACACTGAAACTAAAAGGTATATCAGTCTAAAAAAAACTTTCCCACAACACTAGGGAAACCTATCGATGACTTACACTGAGTGTTTGTGTCCATTTTATAAACAAGAAAGACCATAAAGTAACATATCTTTAAACAGAGAAGTTTGTCAAATAATTTCTGGTTTGTTAATGAGTTCACTCTACAAAACATATGGTGCTGGCTCACTGGATCCAAACACAGCTGACGAACATTGTGCGTACAAACACCCTGAAATGTGTCTCATACAAACAGCAGTTTGTACATATTTTGGACTGAATTTAAATTTGTTCTTGCAGTAAGATATAATGAAAATTGAGAAAATTTTTCTGCAACAGCTAGTTTTTTTCTGATATTACAAGGGAATGCATCCCTTTTTGTTTTCTAAGAACTGCAAATTTACCTGTCCCAAATGCTAGTGTTCTTAGTGCTATGAGGTAGCACACAGGCAATCTACCATAAGGTTGTTTCTGTAGCACATAGGCAAGCTACCACAACTAAAAAAACTGATGTAACTTGTGTCTTTTAGCATGTTTGAGATGGTCTACCTGTACGTAATATGTTTTAATGTATTATGATGTATTTAATACAGAATAATTTTGCCATGTCTCAGTCCATTTTTTTTCAACCATTCCATATTGGAATGTTTGAGATTTCACAGATGTCTGTTGATAGAGTTCAGATTGAAAAAATACTTCAATGCAGCTCAGGAGCCAAACCTCCCCAAACTAAACGAGAAATATGCATTTAATCCTGCAGTTTTAAAACAACATACCTTGCGCTAATATTTTTTTTGCATCTGCCCACCCATGAAAAAATAAGTGCTTTTAAGGAAGAACTCATGGGAACAATTCATCATCTACAAAAAGATACAAAAAAGACCCTTGTGTGGGAGTTGCGAAAGTGATAAATACTTACTTAGCTCTGAGTGCAAGCTGACGATCGTTTGGACAAACCCAGCGATCCATATCACCACTGGTGTTTATTTCTCCCATTACACAAACTTCCGTCCCCTACAGGCACAGACACCAAAATGTGGTGATGAGACGAAATACGCTGGTCTCTATGTCACCTCCCACGAAAGATTTCACTCTTTTGGCAGATTCTGGCAGATACCCTGCAGCTCTCTGTCAGCAAAGCCTGTGACTGGAACAGCAACAGAACATGTCCACAACTAGGCTGCTGCAAAGCTGCTGAAAATAGATTTAATGAATGCTCCTTGGCTGTGAAAGTTTCCCCAGTGGGAGCTACAAGATTGACTCTGATAGCTTCAAGTCACAGAAGCACACTTGTGGCTTCAGAGGTGCGAGCCGCAATTTGTTACCTACCAAGTGTAAACCTGGTCACGTAAGAAGATTCTCAACAAAGCATTTCATGGCATGCCATTAAACGAATTGCTGCTCATAAGCATCAGGGTTAGTGCTCTGTTGCTGCCTCAGCTCTGCTCAGCAGCCAGTCACAGCATGACACTGTCTCATTCACTGTGCAAGCATGTTCTTGTATCCATTGTCACGCCCATTCTTAATGTGCTTCAGTTGAAAATGTTTGAATGAAGTCCTGCAAGGATTTATCAAGGGACATCGTTATTTGTGTTTTCATGAATGGTCTTCTCCCTGTTCAGTTTGATGCTGTCTCCTCATCATCTGAAAGAAACAGACACAGCAATTAACACTCTGAACCTGATGGAGTGTCTTTTGTAATCACACCTGGAACATTTTTGTAGTCATGGCTGCTAATAAATTTAATGCGGGCACCAACACATAAAACAAAATAAATTAAGGGGACATTTCTTTTTAGATTGTTCATCTTAGGCCAACAACAAATAAGGTTTGGTTCTCAAGCACTTTTTATCAGAAATAAATGAAGGCGTTTTTTTTTTATTTTAATTTTTTTGTATGTTTTGATAAAAAATGTCAAATGATAAGGGAACTAAGAGCACTACATAACAAAGGAAATTTTATCAAAATTGTATGAACTTATCTTCTTGAAAGAAACGTCTGAGCTCAAAATTGGTAAGTTTCTATTGAAAATCAAAATTTTTGATGTGGGGTTTATACACTGATGCAGGAGGTGCCTGAGAATCTTTTTCTTTGTTTGGCCTTAGTGACATTTATCTGATCCCTCTTTCACATGCAAAGGCAAAAACCATTAGAAACATATTTTTAATGCACTTTATTTCTTCAAATTGCAGTACTGATACAAAGGTAGGATGGGGAGGTCCCAACTTGTATCACAAGCAGGTACTGATGCACTTGGCTGACAATGTTCAAGACCTGTATGACGACATATGAGACATACATATCCATTGTTCTGCATTTTTCATAAAAGCTATTTCTTATTGGATGAACCAAAGTAGGCCACAATTATGTAAGATGTTGAAGTGTACATTAAATGTTTTTTCTGGTTTGATTGGTCCAAGGTTCCCTGAAAATAACTCCATGTCTGACTCCACATGGAACGAAATATATGAAGCTAAAATCCTTACCTATGATGTCACCGTAATAATAAATTTTGTCTGAACTCTCAATATAGCTGTTCTGGCAGATCTGGGTAAGCAGAAATTGTTGATCTAAGTAATTACTGGGGTTTTATTAAACTCACAAAGCAATGTACAGATAGCCATCAATTTTACTGGCTCTATATCCCTAAACCAGAATACAGAAACTGTAAAAAGATATCTATACCAAATCTTTTAAGGCTGTTCATAACATATTTAAAAGATCATTCTTGATTTTTAGTGAGAATTGAACATAGCTTTCAAAGGTGTCTTATTTTATTTAACTCCACAAGAAAACCATTTATCTTACATACTTGTCATGACTTTGCAACTTGTATGCTAAAAACAGAACCAAATGTACGACATGATTATCAGCAATGACCATGAACTTTGCCATTTTGAAGAGGTATTTTGTCATTTTCAAGCTGGGTTAGTATGTGCTTCGGGATAACAACAAGAAGCCATGCAGAACAAAACAGGTATTTTAGCCCATGCATTATTCAGCCATTTAACAACTTTCATACCATTTGGACAGGCAGATATGATGTCCCCATGGGCCTTTCACATGTTGTGAGCACAGAACACTAGGTTATATTCGTGTCATGAGTGCAATGCCTTTGACGGAGCCTCTTGAAGTTTTAGTTTAATTACCAATATTTAAAGTTACCACTCCACAACAGTACTAAGCACATTCAATTTAGAATTTGTTTTTTATCCTAAGTCAATTTGCTCTTTTCTTTTTTTTATGAGAATGTTCTCATGATTTGGATTGACTGCTGAGACAGCATGCACCATAAGGTAATGCAGCTGTTAAGTGAAATATGTTCCCCTGCATGGCAGTGGCTGATATCTTTGTTTTAGTCCTTTATCCCATGTTAAGAGACTTAAATAAAATTGATTTCAAATAAAGTGGAGCCTTGTGCAAAGATGCCTCATTTCTTAATTGATCAATTTAAACAAGTTTAATGGTTAACATGCTTTAATTTTTTAAACTGCATTCAGGGTTGGATATTAATAGAAGCCCATAGGCCTGATTGAGGGTTGAAAGTTTTGGCTTGGGTCTGTCATTTACAAAGAAGCCAGGCTTGCAAGCTCATAAAAATGAACCCCTGGCATAACATTCATTGACTATTATCATCCCATCACTAATTAACCCTGTTATAAACATGTTCCAAAGACTTTTAACCAATACCATTGAACATTTGTCATTTTAGATTTTTTTTAATCATTTGAAAAAAAAAAAATCAAAACCCTATACATTTCCAGTTCCCCTTTGCACCCATGTTATACCTTGTGATATCCCTGGAAAATACATTAAAGAGAACAATATAAGCCAAAGGGACCCTAATTAAGCCATAGTCTAATAATAAACACTAATACTACCAATAATGGCACAATTGGTGATACAACAAACTCTGTATGGGCTTCCTGAGATAACTGCAGTGAAGTCACGAGCACCATTTGTCACTGTGGCTCTATCTTGTAAAAATAATGAATTGAACAACATTTTTGGATTACTACACATCTTGTGCATGTGCAACAACTCTAGGGACAGGAAAAATGAATGAAGAAACACAGAGAATTATCTAATGGAAGCTTGACAATCTTGGTATGTGAAGCTGCACCATACAGCCACCCTATTGGCATGCATGCTATGTTGTTTTGTCCTCCTGAAAGCACTTGGTGCAAGTTTATTTCCACTGATGTACAGGTGTTAATAAATGGTTACGAAACAAAACACTGGCAGATACAATGATATTTAAAGGAGAAAAACTAAACTTCATTTATATTAAAATATCAAATACATAAAAAACACTTAGGAAAGGATCTGGATAAAAATGTGTGGAAGGTCAGGGTAACACCCAAAGGACATATTTTTAAATGTTGCAGGTAATATGAACCACCATAAAATATTTTCAACTAAAATTAATCTATAACATTATGAGACAGTGGGTAGTTTTTTTAATTTGGTATAGAAGAGAAGCAAGCTATATATTAAGATTTGTTCTTGAGATGACCTGGACTGGAGTTGTTGAACCATGACAGCTGTGTGCACAGTTAAGTTTGATTACGATCCTGGTGGAGGTTTGTGGTCTCAGACTACTTTTTCTTTTTTAATGTCAAACTGATTCCATTTCACTGTCTAGGCTCACACTGAACACCTTAGCCCCTGATATTTTCTTGCATGTTACCCTAGACTCAACATGGATATGATACCATTTTCAATTAAAATTCCCTGTAAAAAATATGAGAAGACCTAGAACTCAATACCACACCTCGGCTGACATTTTATCAGGTAACCTAATAAAAATACATAGACTATCTGCACCATATGTGAATATTATATCTTTTCTTAAGTGACCTCTGATATTTAAAATACTGTCTATATGTACATTACCTGAGGGGATATAAAATAGCAATCCTGCAATTGACATTTCAGGTATGTAAACAAGTGGTTTCAAAACAACACCAATCATGGGAGCTGCCAAGCAAACATGTTTTTTAGGTCAAACCTGTTGTGATATACATCAGGTTCGGCAGATTGTAATACCACGTGCTGACAGCATGACCACCCCAGGTCTTTATTAATCCTCATGTGAATACCTGCTACTTCTTTGGTTGCCATGGTGACAGGAAACAAGCAGGTGACATAAAAGTGTAATAGAATGGAGAGTGATAGGCCACAGATGTGACAGGGAGCCTAATCTCTCACGGCCCTTCCAAGATAAACACTCCTGTATCAATAACATCTTTTTAATAACATGTCCCATCTGAAGCCAGAGATATGCTAGAACCTCAAGATACCTTCTCCTAATCAGTGTCAAAAGTCTGCAGCACTGAGATGACTACCATGCAGAGGCTGTCATCTAAGTTAATGAGCTGAACTAGAAATTGAAAACCAAGATTATATATGTTATGATTTATTAAAGGACAGTGATCCAATGATCCAGGGTAATTTTATGTAATGTCTAAATGAATACCGGATGACGTTCATAGTTTGTTTGCTACTTCACTGCCTCTACTCAGGAGGACATGTTGTCAACAAAGATTGCTAATTTAACAGGCACTTCAATATACAAGGATCAACCATGCCTTCAGTTATTTTTTTTTAATTCATCTCACCTACAAGCAAATGAACAAACTCCTCTCCCCTTCAATAGGATCAATTATAAGGAAAACTGGTCTTGATATAACTAAGAACCCTTTTAAATAATGATTTGGATCGGGATCCAAGTACAGTTTTGATTCACATAACACAACCTGTACCTAAATTAATAAACAATATGTAACTTATTTCTCTACACAACCATTTTTGACTGACATGATTCAACTATATATCTATATAATGATGCATGTGGACTAATGCAATTTACACTGGCTGTGATATATTCTGTGTAAAAAAAATAACAGAATTTGGGCCATAATGGACATCCTAAATCTCTAAAGGCCACGATCTATGAAAGAAATCAGAGCACAAGTGTTTGCCAACTGCAACATCATCGGTTTGTGAATCTGTTGAAATACCTTACTTAAGCTAACAGACATATAGATATAGCCACTGCATGAAGAAATGTAAACATGCAAATTCGTGGAATTTATGTCCCTCACTTCTGTCTTTTGTTGTCTGCTGTTTGCCTTAATCTCAATACTTTTTAGTTTTTATATTCTCCTGAAGGTGTCTCAACATGTCATAGTGGCTGTGTTAAAGTTTTCATTGTCCCCTGAAGATGTTTCAACATGTCATATTTTTGTTGTGAATTGGGAACAAAAGGGGAATTTTTGTTTGTTTTCATACAATAAATTGTGATAAATTTTCAGACAGACACTCAAAAACTAAAACCTTTTCCTGTAACTACAACATAAGTAAAGCATTCAGCTGGTTTTTAGCTCAGCTGACTTTCAGTCATGCTGGGCTATAGCGATGGGTCTTTGTCCGTCGTCCTTCCGTCTGTCCGGCCGGATGGCACAAATCGTAACCGTAGGGGCTAGGGCCATATATCCCTATGCAGTCTTAGAGGTTATAAAAAGATCTCCTTGCAAACCTGAAATTAGGTCACTGCGACCTATATTCTCGAAGTTATGGGGTGTGTTTGCACCCCCCAGAAATAACTCGTTGAGACAAAATTTTTATCCCAAACCTTCCATCTTTCACATACAGCTCACCTACCAACAGGGGAAGAACCATAATTTTTTTAGGTCAAAAGGTCAAAGGTCAAGGTCACAGGAGCCTCTTCTTTGAAAAGCCTGTGGATGCATTTTAAGCCAATCCTTTCATCCCAATTCTTTGATTTTTCACATATAGCTCACCTACTAAGTTGGAGAAGAATCCTATAGATTTTGAGGTCACAAGGTCAAAGGTCAGGGTCACAGGATCCACTTCTTTGAAAAGGTTGTGGACACATTTCAAGCTAGACTTTTCATTCCAAACCTTCCAGCACTGATATCGCTTCTCTGCCAACAGGGGAAACAGCACCCACTTCTTGCGTGGAGTCATTTTCAGGCAAACTTTTCAATCTGTACCTTCCATCTGTCATATATGGCTTACCTACCTATAAAGGGAAGAAGCCTATTGATGTTGAGGTCAAAACGTCAAAGGTCAAGGTCACAATGTTTAATTGTTCTAAATGCTTGTGAGCATATTTCAAATGTAACTGTTCAACCCAAACCTTCAGTCTTTCACATATGCCACATCTATGCATCACTCAGTTTGACTCAAACTTCATATTTATGGGTCTTTTTGCTTGAATAAATAACTTATTGATTTTGGGGTCAGCTGGTCAGCAGGTTAAAGGTTGCAGGTCAAAGTTATTCACCCATTGGTTGCCAAGTAATTACACCAGATTTAAGTGGTTAGTAGTTACCCATCATTTAGAAAGAATCCAGTTGATATATGGGCAAAAGGCCAAGGTCATAGGTCAGGGATGTTCACAATTACTTATTTTATAGACCATCTCTATTTTTCTTGTATATATAACCATCCCACTCCAGCTGGTACATCTCCCTGTGTGGCTGTAATTGTGAGTGACACTGGTGACATATGACTCCCTTTTGTATCAGCCTATTAAGTGATAAGGCTCAGTGATAAGTACCTTGTTACTTCATAACAAAAACACTGTTGTCAGAATGCTTCAGCCAGGCATTAAGACTATGAGAGTATAGTATTAAGGTTGAGCTACTGATTTATAAGATGATGGGAACATTTTGCAGTTTATTTTATGGAATCCTAGCAATAAACTTAGTTTCCTAGATATCTGAATATTTTAATATATATCACCATATATAAAAGCAAGTGTTTGTTCTCATAATATGTGGAAGTGTACCTTGATTTAGGATGGCTTTTTGTTTTATTTCAAGACTCTTAGTCATGCTTTCTGCATTTCTTTTCTTTCAGGTTTGGCAGTTTACCTACCCTGCTGACCCCATTGAAAAGCAGAGTGATAATAAAAAATATTGGACTTACACTTTTTACAATTGCATATCTATAAATCTGATATGAGGGCCTGGACATGCCTTTTGAATTATTTTCGGCATTCATTACTGGATAATTTTCCCCAAGTTTGGTCTCTTATTGGAGAATGTGGGATATCAAAT
This sequence comes from Sipunculus nudus, assembly GCA_026874595.1. NCBI lineage: Eukaryota > Metazoa > Annelida > Sipuncula > Golfingiida > Sipunculidae > Sipunculus > Sipunculus nudus. The sequence continues at coordinate 56,080,514 of CM049312.1, forward strand.
GTCATACTTGTCAGAAATCCATTATGTCTGCCAGTTAGCCACCTTAGAAATTCTTTCTTCAGTGCAGTTTCAGTAATTTTTCTTTAAAGCTTGGTCCGATTTAGAGAATGTTTGTTGTCTGATTTCAGACTTGTCAGAAGTCCAATATGGCGACCAGGCAACCATCTTTTAATTCCTTTTGATCATATTATCTCAAGAACAGTTAAAGTGAATGCAGTTGGATGTATATTTATGTAATCTTGTAAAGGATTGGGTCAAATATTTCTGAATAAATATTACCATCATTTATAAAAGTGCAGTACAGTTGGCTTGTATTGAAAAAAAATTCATACAGAAGCACCTGTTTCTCAAAATTCTTGCATGTATTTCCTTGATTTTTGCTATATATTTTGATCTTATATTTGCCCTTTGTGATGTTCCTTTGAGACTGACAGGTTTCAAGCAAGCTGTTGGAATAGTTCCTGATAGCTTAACAATCATGCATTTTCCTCAGACCATCAATTCACTGTGTTTTAACCAGACATAGGTGATATATATTTCTGTTGTCATAGAAAATTTTCAACAAATTGGCAAACTGGTTCTTCAAAATTTGACTGGAAGTTGTGAATCTCAGTCCATGATGTCACAGGTCATGCTTGGCAGCTGAGCGTCATGACCCATGGGTCACTTGTTCTTGTGTTGGTATGGAGTGAAAGCTCACAATGATAGACAACTTGAACAGACTCAAGCTTCAAATCCCTATCTTAGGTAAATATTTCACCTCATTTTACTAGTTCTGGATGTTCATCCACAGAGGTGTATTGAACGCTCTCATAATTGAAGTCCCAATGGTCTGATTTTGATATCATGCTACTAACAACACAGTACACTGGTATAAGGACAAACACTAGAAGAGATAAGGTTACCATTATCAAGAACAGTTTTCCCATCATATTCAGTCTTCAGGATTCACACATATATTCCTCAGCCAAATTCACAGACTTTAAGGTGCAGGTTTACAAATTTTGAGGACTTTATTTAAATGATTTTCCCAATTTATCTGATGCAATGATCATAATGAGGGAGACACAAAAAGGCACAAAGCTTTATGCAGTGCAGAACCAATGTGCAGAATCTAAAAATATGCGTACCGTAGATCCACGTTTTGCCGCCGCGGCCATGAAATAAGACTTGCAGCTAAAAATCCTGACTAATATTTCTCGACAAGGGATGCGGCTATTAAACGCAGGTTAGGCTAAATTCAAAGATGTACATGAGACTTGACGGCCCGCCGAGGCGCAATGGGCGATAATAGGCTGAGGAAGGAGGAAGTGAATACTGAGAACGTATATATTTTATGATACTGCATATTTGTATATTAATTTTATTCATTGTTAATTTCATTAAATGTAAAATTGATATTTTAATCATTCTCATATGTATTATAAAACTTTTCTGAGTCAGTTATAAACCACGGCCATTTTCACGCAATGATTGATAAAAGATCGATATTCACTCACCAAATTATGCACTCTAACCAGTATATTTGAGTATGGCTGCAATACCGGTAAAACATTATTTTAAGATATTTCTTGAGCATATCATTTCTTTTAAAATAAACTGTAAAACAAAAGATAATCAAAGACCGTACGTTCTTCAGCAATTAAACCTGCGTTCATCACATTGTCAATAGATGGCGCTCAAAGTTCATACCCTCACCAGCTAGTTTTGTAATCCTTAAATATGGCACGTAATGCTAGCAGACGGTTCCGGCACCAGTGTGCATATATTATGATCAGCAGGACCCTGGTAGTACGCGTACAAGCTGTCTGAACATCGACGCGGGATTTGTTTATTCAAAGTTTTTGTCAAGGTTGACCGAAGTTATATAGTGTAAATAAAAGTCATCACAAAGAGTACCGTTGGCTTTGATGTCCCATTGAAGTTTAATTAGCTAGGAGAAAAGCGCAAGGTACCCCAAGGCCCGCTAGATCCGTAATAATTTTATGTGGTATGTTTTGTCGGTTAGGTTCGGACACCATTTTGCATATATTATGATCAGCACAACCCGAGGTCTTCTAGCGTTATGATCACCGACGCAGGTGACGTTTATTTAAATGTGTTGTTGTTAAATGACCAATGATGTATAATGTCTAAACAAACCATCGTGCCATGCAATGTTTTGATGTCTAATTGAACTTTAATTAGCCAAGTTAAAGATTCTCTGACATTCAATGATGTGTCAAATTAATTTCGTGGCCCTACTAGGATTTGTCTTAGATGAGTCATCTATTCTAATCGGGTAGATCAGGCTGTTTAACCAATTAATTTAATTAATTTATTAGCAAAGCAAAGCAAAATACACAGTTGCAACTGTTTACCAAAACTGTTATGCCTGACCGCATATCAGCATACCGCAGCGTTCCTAGCTGCAGCCTAGCGTTTAAGAAAAGAACGTTTTTGTTGTGTTCCCCTACACCACTCGGCAATGGAACAGTGTGAGAATGTGGTGCGGCCATTAAATAAGGTTTAGGGAATTTTTTACTCTAGTGAAGGAGCCTTCCAGATATTTTACGAACATGGGGTGCGGCCATTAGACGACATGCGGCGGCAAAATGTAAAGTAAAGCAAAGAATGTGAAGAATTTCTGTTCCCATACACAACCAGCTGATGAAAATTTGTTGTTCTGGGGAGGAGAACTCTGTGTTCTATTGATCCTTGAAGAAGGGACAAGGCAAGTGTGAAATAAGATTTTCAAACTCAGCAGATTCTTTGATTAGTACTCCATGTCCTTGTCAGGAGATCACAGGGGTCACATCCAGGATATTGACTCCTCTGTTCTCTGAATACTCTGTAAAACCCACTGTCTGTATATAATGTAAAACTCAGTGTCTGACTCAATCTGAATACAGTGCAATTCTTAATACTTTCTTTAACCCAGGTTGAGAGATTGCATAACAGTATGCTTGTGTACCATTTGCCCCGCGGTTCCTTAAACCTTAAAATGTAACAATACATCAGTACTGCTATATATATCCTCTCATTCATTTCTTACTACCAAGTTTGATGCCACTTTTTGTACTGAAGGTAAAATAGAACTTAAACAGTGCTTTATTCTTTTATTCTATTATCCAGTGGTTAATATGTTATCCTGAGCTTCACAAAAGATTGACCAATAGGAGGAATCTGCCACAGAATTTAACTATATATATTGTATACTGTATGTCATTTTTTCATGTCTCCTTCAACTACAGGTGACTGTTCTGGTCCTATTCCTAAGACAGTATCATATCATTCACATTTCACAAACCATCAACCATTCAACTATTCTGACAGACTGACCTGAAATGACATGGCTTCTATCAAGAAACATTATTAATTAACAAAATCTAGACTGATGACTTGGATGATTTTCTTGGTCATATGCTGTTATGTATTGAATAAAACTGAAATGATGACACTTCTACCCAGAAATATTATTCACCAACAAAACCAAGATGGGATGTATGGAAGACTGTCTTTGTAACAAGCTGCTGTTAGTTAATGAATTTCCTTTGTGCTTCACGAGGGCCTGCTGATCATGTTGTGTCCTTGCTAATGAACATAGGATTAAGACGAACTGCACTCTGTGGCCTGTTACGGATTATAACACAATGGACATCCCATATATCATCACTGAGTGTAGCTTAGTTATTATCAGACCAACTGAAAGGCATTTTGAATACCCTTTGGCCATAAATAGACAAGGGTATTTACTACCAACCTTCAGACCTTGTCATAAGCTTCCTATATGTCACAACCTTTCTCTGTCCTTACTAACGAGGCACGCCTGAGCTCTTAATGATCTTTCAGCACAGATGAGAACTAACAACCCTCATTAGACATTAAGACACAGCTGTGGCAAATATGGTCATTATTTATCTGGATTTACACCAAAAATGGTTAACTGACTTAATACATACCATCCACACTGCTAACAGACCAGTAATTGGTTTAATTAACCGACAAGACAGGCAAACATCCTTGAAATTAATTGTCATTAACTGACTGAAAGACTATTATAGGTGGTCACAGACCCTCAATTAAATTTGTATAATTCTGAGAGAATATCATAAACATCCTTGAACTGAATGAGTCAACCAAAGGTTACTGTAGATAAAAAACTGATCAAATTTTACTGAATTCTTGAAGCAGTAATTATCTGAGTGACTGTAAACCAGCCATTTGCATTGGCAGACAAGTAATTGACATTATTTTTCCAAAACACTAGCTGGCATAAATTTTTCAAACAGTTACATGTATTTGTATAAGACTGACAGCCAAACATAGGTGGTCTCAGATTTGCATTACATTATTTTCTAGGAAAACAAAAACATCCTGAAAATGGTGATTATTTAACTGCCTGAAAGGCACAATGGGTGACCAAAGACTGGGATGTTATATGTTTTTTCTAATAGCACTGAAAATATATTTGAAACATTTTCATTTTTTTTTGTTTGAGGAAAGGACCATGGGTTGCAGAAGCACTGCATGTCTCTTGAATGAGTAAGAATTATTATTTTTTATTCAGACATTAGGATTTTTAGATTTTATATCATAAGCAGAAATTGAGGTACAAAGTTAAGTCTGTGAGGTTCTACTTACAAATCAAATTTTGTTTGATGGAAAATGAACCAGGGACCTTCATTTCCAAAGTCATATCTTAACTATGTGGCCATGTACATTTTACCTCTGTACCCTTGTATTCTACTATAATTTGTAAATAATGGGGTGGTCATCCCAAAAGCGTTCTTCCTGCTTCTACTTGGAAGATACCAGTGTAATGGCCACAAACAATCTCAGTGGAAACCCACTTTGCAACAGTCCTCAGAGTACTTTCTTGTCATATTTATTTGTCCTTATCTATCATTATCTTAGCAAATATTTTGAAACTGCAAAAAAGGGCTGCCAGGATGTCATAAGTCTCAAGTAAGAATTAGTGGTATACAACTAATCTTGTAAAAGGTATGTTACATAAGCAGAATTTCATAACCACAGTCCTGTTCAGCTGAAACAAATACTACGTACAATGGGGAATAAATGAATTTCTTGAATTAAACAGCAACTGTGAAAGATAAATGAACAGATCCAACCATAGATTTAATTTTAATAAACATTTCACTATTCCGGTAATCATATCCGAAACTGAACTGCATAATGTGTGATCTATTCAGAGAATGTCAATGAAAATTTCATGTCTTTTATTGGGAGCATATTGATAAACTGGATTACATTTAGCCATTTACATCTAAATTAAGAGTGGCTCAGTTATTTATATTAAGACATAATAAATTCCACAAAATAAGATTAATTATGTATGACTGATTTATACAAGTGAATTAATTGACAGGAGCTTCCACAGGGCTGGCTCTAAAAGGCAAGTAGACCATGTTTTATACAAGTAAGCCACCTGTGTCTAGCTCATGCCTGAAGTCAGGTCCACCATTACTGGTGCCAGAAGAAGATCACAGAACCCACAGGAACAGCTCTTGGTCACATTTGACACTATTATATTAACTGTCATTTATAAATGCCTTAAAGTCTGGTTCTTTTGATAACTATAAAACTCTGTTTTAATGTATTATTTTCAACTTATGACTAATGACAGGACCATGAGGTTTCAAGATCTTATTTCCTATAACACTGTAACAGTGGCTGAGTTATTTGAAAAGGGCCACACCAACTGTGTCTGATACAATGATGGCTTTGACTAAATTTTACCTGATCAAATTAATATTATTGTAGCTTTGAGATGTAACAGTGCTTGGTGCATAAACTCCAGCTGCATGAACATTGTCTCATTGGCAAATGTATGGTACTTTCCATTTAGTACAGAACTTTTATTGACATCACTCCAGGGTATAAATACAGTCCATATGAATGGCTCTAAGCAGCAAGCACTGATACAGTGATGTTCTTTCCTGCAATATACTTATTTTTCATATTTTACCTATAAAAGTTAACACACTGAGAAAAATGATTATTTTTCCTGTACTAATTCAAGTAGACATTACGGCATACAACATAGTTATTTGCTGCTCTTAACTGATGAAAACTTCATTATTAATTCCTGTTTGACTTTTTTCAAAGAAAACATACATGTGAATAATTTGTCAGAAGATACACTGAAATGTATTAATGTTAACCTGCCATCCAATGCAGTTTGCAAAACTGATACAAGGAAATAAGTTGGGTACATGAAAACCATGTACACAGAAAATGCAAACAATACCAGTTACAATTTGTGTATGTGTAAAGTAATTCTCTTTGTAAGGCTCTTGTTATCAAGAAGAATGGAACAAACTATATTTCATAACCCCTAAGATAATATATGATCTGCATGAAGCATCTGCTTGGAAGAATAAAGAAATCAACCAATGTTAAACCAGTGCTCTGAGTTTGGCACATACATGTCCTGTTTTCCCTTCTTGTCCTAAAAAGGGGGCTCTAACATGAACACAGCAAATATGAGTGGTGTATAGAGTGGCACGGAAGAGACCTGGTGTTTGGGGTAGATAGGTACTTTTTTTGCAGACATACTCCATGACCTGGTGATATAAATCATATATATAACCAGTGAGTAGTTGTCTGTAATTATGTCCCTCACTGTTTACTGAAATATTATCATGCAACCACAGGCTGGTGACAATATAACACAACTTCATGGAAAGTTGACACTATTACATGCAGACTCTAGATAGAAATGTCCATAAAGCAAAGGCAACATGACAGTGTTAATCCCAGATATTTCCATGTCATGTATAGGGTCCAAATAGCCATTTGCCTGTGGACATCATGTCCTCTGGTATTATGTTTATGGACATTTTGCCAGACTATGGTAAGTCATGTGATGGGAACGGGAGACCATAATACAACCAAAAGAAAAGTGTAAGTAAAACAAATGGAAAATGAAAAACAGAAAAGCCAAAGACTCAAGTGTCCAGAAAGAAGACTAATATTCTTCTTGAAGAAACTGTTGGTATAAAGCCAGGATGGTACATTTTAAGAAATGGAAAGATTGGTTTTCAAGACAGCCATGCAAGGTTCAACATAAAAGTGACATTGGGGCCATTCCATATGATGATTCAGCAGAAAAAAAATGGATCTTTATTATGGCCAGCTTTGCATAACAATCCTTGCTATTAAAATAAACATTTAGTTCAACTTAATTTTATCCAAGCTGAACTGCATGTACATATGTCTTTTATTTGATTGTCTTTTTGTTGCTCTGTTTATCACCAGGGCAAAAATGTAACCTTTAGGGCTGGAAACTTCCAACCTGGCATCAAGACAAGTTTAGCTGAGATCTGCTTAGATATCAGTAATTATGGTATGATGCTCTATATATTTTTGTGAGCTATGGTGCAAACATTTGATTTTGAGCACACTCTCCATGTTAGTTGAACATATCCTTTGGATTTAACATTTGATGAAAAAAGAATAATTAATTTATCTACATCAGAGCTAATCCCAGTATACTGTGCTTGCTGGAAGACAAGTTAAAGGATATTTCTCATGGAGCATTTTATTAAACCTTATTTCCTCAAACTGGGCAAACTGACTTTCATACCTGAGCTGACACCAGATGTTTGTCCTCTGGGATGAAAACAGCTTTTGTTTTGTTGCCCAAACGTTCTACCACTACGCAATTCAAAACTGAATGGTAAAAATTTTTTAATAAATTATGTCATGATTTACTTGATAGTATAAAGGAAAGACAAAATTTGAGAAAGATTTCTGATATATTTTGAATGGAAGGTAAGTTTTTCCAATAAAGAAGACAGATAAAGATCAAGGCCATTCCTACCTGGCAAAGCTTCATAAAGCTCCTCTTGAGCAGATGGTACAAGGAGATATACAAGAGCAATAAATGCAGTTAGAACTGTTTCAAATGTGAAAACAAAGCAGATATTGATTTCAGGATGATGTAAACAGACATCTCTGCAGTGTGAGCCACTTGGGGCACATTTAAATGTGGAAACAACACTGGTCTACAGTGTAGTAAAGTTCCCACATTGGTAATTTTCTTTTTTAAGGTTCTTGCTAGCTGGCAGATGTACCAAATCAATGTTACAAATGGACAGTGTGGCAGAGGTACACTGGCCAATAGTGGAATCCAGTTGCACAGTGTAAATCCAGTTAGAAACAGGAATCTGGAATTTGTGCAAGTCCTATTGGTAAAGGAAGGTGGTAGATAGCCAAATTCAGTCTTGGAAAGGAGTATGGGTGGCCTACCTATCTTCAAGCATGTTCTGAATATTACCTTCTCAGTCAATTCAGATAAAATGTGTTCTGATATACTGTATTCTACACAATATATATATTCACAGTACACTTAATATGTTTCCCTGAGTTCCATTTAAGAATATAGGTCTGAGAATTGTTTCCAGATAATTTACAAGTTATAAAACAAGCATATACAGATAATATACTAGTTGTTATCACAAAATGTTTTCACTAACTAGTTGACAAATGTTGGCATTCTAGTGATTTATTTTTTCTCTTTAAGCTCTTCATGGTGAGCCACTGGGTTAGGGCCAATAAAAAACCTACAATTAAAACATAAAACATTTCCAGATTGTTAATAGAACAGTTACTGGCCTGTATGTTCACTTAGTATATTTTGACGAAGCATGTATAACCATACCATCAACATATATTGATTCATATGTCAACTGATGTATGAACATGCTAAACCAGGTATAAAAGATGGAGCATACAAGCTGGACCAAGTGCTTGATATTAGGCAAAAAAAAAAAATAATGATTGGTTCTCATGCACATTTTTCAGAAATTGGGCAGTTTATTTTTCTATTTTTCTGATTTTAATTTTTTTGTATGTTTCTATGAAAATGTCAAAGGATAAGGTAAAAGCATGGTAATAACAGATTTATTTTGCTAAAGTAAAAGCACTACATAACAATGGAAATTTTATCAAAATTGTATGATTTTAGCTTCTAGCAAGTAAGTCTGAGCAGCTGGAGCTCAAAACTGGTAAGTTTCTATTGAAAATAAAAATTGTTGATGCAGGGGTTTTTAAATTGATGCTGGCAGTGCCTGAGAACCATACCTTTTATTTTCTTTTTGCCTTACTGATGCAAATTCTAGAACCTCAAGGCCTCTTAAGCTGCAGGTTACAAAAGCAACTGGCGTCACTAAAAAGCAAAAATTACAGTACAATTAAGTTGGTTATTGTATGTAATGACATGCCTGACATTTACTTCATGTAGTTCATAGAGAACAGAAAACAGATTGTTGTCAGCACTCATGTACTAATTCCTAGGCTTTGCAGTATGTGATATTGTAGGTAATTTGTTGTTTAAACACCAGTCCCCACTGCTACGTAGATACCAGCATCCTCTGAGAGCAATTGCATCCAACCAGTTATTATCTTATTACATGTAATGTTGTTTACTGTATCCCTCTGCCAGGGTATCAAAGAAACTATAAAGGCCTGAAACTCAGCATCAAATAGACAGAATGTCTGATCTAAGGTAAACCTTGTGCAGGAATTACAACTTTTCAAATATGTTTTTCTATTGAATCATGAAAATTTTGACAATTATAAAGTTTCACTTAAGAACCAGCTGCAACCAGTAACTGACCTTTTAAATTACTTTGGAAATCATTTCTTACTTAGTGAGGGATGCAGCTTTATGAATTATTCAATTCTCATTCTGATTATTCTAAAGAGTTCTTTGGTATCTTTTTGTATGATTCTGTATTTCTAATCAAATGTTTTCCTTGTCTTACAAATAAGTAAATTTGTAGAATTTATGTCCTCCGCTTCCTCCTCTTGTCGTGGCTTCTCAATATATTTTAGCTTTTATTTTCCCCTGAAGATGTCTCCATATGTCAAACTGTGTTTTAGTTTCCATTGTGTCCTGGAGATGGTTCCACATGTCCTAATTTTGTTGTAAATGGGGACAAAAGGGAAATTTTATGTTTGTTTTGGAGCTGGTGAAAATAAATTTTCAGACAGACCCTCCAAAACCAATCCAAACCAAGGTATGCATGAAAGCAATCACTGACCCAGATATGAATAGAATTGGATAATATTTAGGAAAGTTATCGCATGGAAATGAAAATCTGATGGACTGACAGAGGTACAGGCAGACAAACACAAATCATGCAATGTCCCCTGATTTGCTGAAGCAGGGGGCCAATAAGCACACTGGTCATCTATATTTAAGATCAGGTTCAGAAATAGATGATGTTCATTATGACTTCCAACGTCTGCTCAATATTGACAGGAAATTATCTTTTTAAAGTTGGCACAACACATTTCAACACTGTGTACATGGGTAATTACCACGTAAAATGGTAACAGTACTTTTCATTTTCTAATTTATGGTGAAGGGTTGGGACCTGAACTCGGGTAGAAAGATTTCTGGGTCAAAGAGTATAGCTAATTAATATTCATAAGAAGTTCAGAAAGCCATGAATTTGAGGTAGAGCAATCAACTGTTTTATTATTGCTCTCGTTATTTACCTGTGGCCCACAATTTACTTAGTGAAAGATAATTAATCTCTTTCACTATGTTCATATTCACATTTTGGAAACTAAATGTTTCACTTGAATTAAAAGATCTCCAGCAATCATGAAAATACCAAATTTAAAACCTGGCCTCAACCACAGGCACTTGAATCCCTATAAACATGATATGGTTTGTTAATTTAAGTATATTAAGATACTAAAGTATTCTGACTCGTTTTCAGACCTGTTGGCTTGAATACTTCTGGTAAATCTTCTTTAATCCTGTCTGAAGTAGCAGTATACAGATGTTTAACAGTTTTCCTTATGGCAAAAGTTCCCCAGACAAATATATTCATTGAGCTAGCCATCTTGTGATCCATATACCAATCAAAACTGCTGACCAAGGTGTAAGGCCAACAGATCTGAAGATAGCATGTCCAGCATGGGGATAAGGATACTTAATGTCCATTAAGTCAATTAAATCAGATTCATTTGAAACAGTGTCTACATACACAATACAAGGAGAGCTAGTATATCACAGGAATAAGGCTTCTAGTATACAAGACAACACCTGATTTTGGACACAGACAAGGAAACTGTCTGGAACTTAAACAATTCATACCATTACCATGTCAATTCATACCATTACCATGTCTCAAGTATCTTGTTGGAGCCCAATGATGATTGCCTGAGCAGAATGCTGATGACCAAGCACCTATCTCACCATCTAATGTAACTAAAGACAAGGGCAGTAACAACACATTATTTTACAGATACATCACAATACACAGTCCAATGTTGTCAGGTGTCACTGTGATGATATATTGACAACATCCGACAGCAAACAACTTCCACAATTTTTTTGGCATGTATGATGCATGGTGAAATGTCATTGGTTAGATTTGAGCTCAACAGTATATGACTGCCTATTTTTATTTATATATGTCACGGCTCGAAATAAAGCCTTTCCGCCTGTCTCAGCCAGGCAAACATGTGCACGGAAAGGCATTTTTCGTTTTGTACCAATCTGTTAGAAAGTTGAACACCTTCATGTTTCCACATTAGTAGCTGATAAGTAAAGTAACACCCATGACTCAAAAACCAAATATTTTACAGGTGGTGTTCCACCAATTCCCTATATTTCCTGTATTTTCTTATAAAATGGTCTATAATTTCTTATACTCTCTGGCATTAAGGCCCTAATCTCCAATATTTTCCTGCACAATCATGTTTCTGATTTAACAGTGTTAATGCTGAAAACATTCAGTTCTTGCTTAACACAAGTGTGCATATAATGGCATGAAAGATAGAGGGAACTATGACTTAGGTTTTTTTTTCAGCTGAAAGGCAAACCTACATTGATGCCTTTCCATTGGAAAAGTGAAAAGTGAAAGTATTTTTAGCCCTGTATGATCCGTCAAAATCCAGGCAGATCATAAATTTGCCTATATTATAGGTGAGTTGGGACTGTCGTTTCACCTGGGCCAGATAACAATTGTGGTCTTATCTGGGCAGATTTTAAACTCGCCCAGATAAGAATAAAATATTGCCTAGTTGAGATTAACTCCATCATCGAACAGCATAGGATTTTATTCTCATTGAGGCAAGTTTAAAATGTGTTAAAAGTATCACCCATGTGAGTTCTAAATCAGACAGGATTAGAATATATAACTGTAATAGCTTAGAGGAAATCACATTCATAGTCTTGTCTAGATAGATTTAATATATACTCTAGATAGATTTAATATATATATGTCGAGGCCCAGATTAGAATCTGGCCCAATTTAAAACTGGGCCAGCCCAGATCAAAATTTTCATTTGGACCAGCCCAGATCAAAGTCCTAATCTGGGCCAGACCAGTTTTAAACTGGGCCAGCCCAGATTGAAATTTTGATCTGGGCCGGTCCAGATTAAAATCCTGTGCTTAAGACTTCAGGATTTAAATTTGGTCTGGACTGATTTTAAACTTGGCCAGCCCAGATTAGAATTTTGATCTGGACCAGTCAATTTAACAATCCTGTGGTGGACTGATTTTAAACTGGACTAGCCCAGATCTGAATCCGTATCTACTCCTAGGATGGCTTCAATAACACTATATCTACCTAGCTAGCCTTTCATCAATTCAAAGAATTTGTAAAACATTGTTGGTCAATAATAATTAATTTTTTATTAATTTATTTCAAATTCTATGAAAGTATCATTGGTTGGACTCCTGTCATATTTATTTAGCTATTTTACCTCTTATATGAAATTTCTGAAATGTAATTATAAAATAATCATGTTAAACATTGGTATTCTACAGCCAAAAACTGCAAATATAGCTTGCAGAACATGTGCATTAATTCAAAATTAAAAATTTAATCAATAATAATAAATATATATGTTACTCAATGTTAAGCTTGTGAACCAAGACAAGTAAAATCCAAATTTTAATTGTTATTTAAAGTTATTTATCATTAATCATAAGTTCAGGTTTTTGGTCTCCCCCCCCCCCCCCTTCCCTCCCCCAGTCACCCATTAAAAAATTTGCACATACTGTTACATTGGACTTAGAACTTATAACATACTACATATTAAGGAAAGAAGGCCCTGAAACATCTATTAAGATACCTGAACTTAAGTCACTGAAATTAGGTGACTGAAATTTAGCAAACAGAAAAATATATATCTAGTCTACATAAATTAGGTTGATATTTGCTAATTTGTGTGAATTACTAACAAGATCATAATTAATGTATTTAGATAGAACAGTGGGAACAATATTCACCAACTCAGCATTTTAATTATTGATGGTAGAGAATATTTGTATTGCAGCATTAACTATCTTCAATTTAGATTAGTTATCAGTTAATAGATATTAACTCCAAAGTGAAACTCCACCCTGTTTGTCACCCTCTGAATTAAAATTCTATATCCAATTTTCATGCATGTCCACCTCTATTTTTGAGACTGCCAAAATACAGCAATCATATCATTTTTTTCAGCTGTGATTTTTTGCTATTGAAAATTACAGTAATGGTATCACTATCCCCCCTTGCCCCATGTTAGGGCACAATGTGATGCTGCTCACCCAAATGAGCATCAAGACTGATAAATTACTTTTGTTTACTTATAAATGAGTAAAGCTGGTATTTAATTATTCATGTATATATTTAATATTACACCTCTAATTTTGATATTCAGAACAGGAAATTATCTCAGTTAAGTTGAAAATTTTGAGTCAAGTAGATGCTTCAGAACTGACACATATTCTAAACTGTGATTAATTATGGTAGTTGGTTTAGGTGAAGTTGATGTGAATTGGCATGCTTGAAGAATAGTTAAAACCAAGAAGCACATTTGTTTGTTAGCTTTTCCTCACTAAAAAATTTTAAATGATCTTGTTCATTATGTGTTTTGCGCCCTTCAAAATGGTGTATCTGGAATAAATGTTTACTGTATTATCTGATTTAAGATGATAAAAATCAAGCTCGTCTAAGATTAGGATTCTGATCTGGTTAGGCCCAGTTTAAAAACAGTCCACCACAGTCCAAGATTGTGCAATCTTGACTAGCCCAGATCAAAATTCTAATCTGGGCCGGCCCAGTTTAAAATCAGTCCACCACAGGATTGTTAACTTGACTGTTCCAGATCAAAATTCTAATCTGGGCTGGCCAAGTTTAGAATCAGTCCAGACCAGATTTAAATCCGGAAGTCTTCACCAAATTTGAATCTGGACCGGCCCAGATCAAAATTTTAATCTGGACTAGCCCAGTTTAAAACTGGTCTGGCCCAGATTAGAATTTTGATCTGGGCCGGTCCAAATCAAAATTTTGATCTGGGCTGGCCCAGTTTTAAATTGGGCCAGATTCTAATCTGGGCCTCGACATATATATATGTCTATATCATAACCATAAACTCTCTTTTGGGTCTTAAAGAAACTATCATAAATTGAATTAAAATGAATTACTTATTGGTTTGTTCCACACCTAAAACTTTATCATACATATACCTGTATATTTGAATCATATTCATTTAAATTATAATTGCAAGAAAATATTTAATAGTATAACTAAATATGTATTTAGATTTAACTAGATGTAATCCGACAATGGTCCTCAGAGGGCCCTGCATTTCTGCCGTGGTAGTGGTGGACTAGTTTACATATGGGTGAAAAGTTTAGGTTACTAGTAAAGTTGAACAAGTGACCCATGGGTCATGACGCTCAGCTGCCAAGCATGACCTGTGACATCATGGACTGAGATTCACAACTTCCAGTCAAATTTTAAAGAACCAATTTGCCAATTTGTTGAAAATTTTCTTTGACAACAGAAATATATATCACGTATGTCTGGTTAAAACACAGTGAATTGATGGTCTGAGGAAAATGCATGATTGTTAAGCTATCAGGAACTATTCCAACAGCTTGCTTGAAACCTGTCAGTCTCAAAGGAACACCACAGAGGGAAAATATAAGATCAAAATATATAGCAAAAATCAAGGAAATACATGCAAGAATTATTGAGAAACAGGTGCTTCTGTATGAATTTTTATTCAATACAAGCCAACTGTACTGCACTTTTATAAATGATGGTAATATTTATTCAGAAATATTTGACCCAATCCTTTACAAGATTACATAAATATACATCCAACTGCATTCACTTTAACTGTTCTTGAGATAATATGATCAAAAGGAATTAAAAGATGGTTGCCTGGTGGCCATATTGGACTTCTGACAAGTCTGAAATCAGACAACAAACATTCTCTAAATCGGATCAAACATCAAAGAAAAATTACTGCAACTGCACTGAAGAAAGAATTTCTAAGGTGGCTAACTGGCAGACATTATGGATTTCTGACAAGTATGACATTTGATATCCCACATTCTCCAATAAGAGACCAAACTTGGGCAAATTATCCAGTAATGAATGCCCAAAATAATTCAAAAGGCATGTCCAGGCCCTCATATCAGATTTATAGATATGCAATTGTAAAAAGTGTAAGTCCAATATTTTTTATTATCACTCTGCTTTTCAATGGGGTCAGCAGGGTAGGTAAACTGCCAAACCTGAAAGAAAAGAAATGCAGAAAGCATGACTAAGAGTCTTGAAATAAAACAAAAAGCCATCCTAAATCAAGGTACACATCCACATATTATGAGAACAAACACTTGCTTTTATATTTGGTGATATATATTAAAATATTCAGATATCTAGGAAACTAAGTTTATTGCTAGGATTCCATAAAATAAACTGCAAAACGTTCCCATCATCTTATAAATCAGTAGCTAAACCTTAATACTATACTCTCATAGTCTTAATGCCTGGCTGAAGCATTCTGACAACAGTGTTTTTGTTATGAAGTAACGAGGTACTTATCACTGAGCCTTATCACTTAATAGGCTGATACAAAAGGGAGTCATATGTCACCAGTGTCACTCACAATTACAGCCACACAGGGAGATGTACCAGCTGGAGTGGGATGGTTATATATACAAGAAAAATAGAGATGGTCTATAAAATAAGTAATTGTGAACATCCCTGACCTATGACCTTGGCCTTTTGCCCATATATCAACTGGATTCTTTCTAAATGATGGGTAACTACTAACCACTTAAATCTGGTGTAATTACTTGGCAACCAATGGGTGAATAACTTTGACCTGCAACCTTTAACCTGCTGACCAGCTGACCCCAAAATCAATAAGTTATTTATTCAAGCAAAAAGACCCATAAATATGAAGTTTGAGTCAAACTGAGTGATTCATAGATGTGGCATATGTGAAAGACTGAAAGTTTGGGTTGAACAGTTACACTTGAAATATGCTCACAAGCATTTAGAACAATTAAATATTGTGACCTTGACCTTTGACTTTTTGACCTCAACATCAATAGGCTTCTTCCCTTATTGGTAGGTAAGCCATATATGACAGATGGAAGGTACAGATTGAAAAGTTTGCCTGAAAATGACTCCACGCAAGAAGTGGGTGCTGTGAACTTGACCTTTGACCTCAAAATCAACAGGTCTTTTCCCCTGTTGGCAGAGAAGCGATGTCAGTGCTGGAAGGTTTGGAATGAAAAGTCTAGCTTGAAATGTGTCCACAACCTTTTCAAAGAAGTGGATCCTGTGACCCTGACCTTTGACCTTGTGACCTCAAAATTTATAGGATTCTTCTCCAACTTAGTAGGTGAGCTATATGTGAAAAATCAAAGAATTGGGATGAAAGGGTTGGCTTAAAATGCATCCACAGGCTTTACAAAGAAGAGGCTCCTGTGACCTTGACCTTTGACCTTTTGACCTAAAAAATTATGGTTCTTCCCCTGTTGGTAGGTGAGCTGTATGTGAAAGATGGAAGGTTTGGGATGAAAATTTTGTCTCAAAGAGTTATTTCTGGGGGGTGCAAACACACCCCATAACTTCGAGAATATAGGTCGCAGTGACCTAATTTCAGGTTTGCAAGGAGATCTTTTTATAACCTCTAAGACTGCATAGGGTTCATGGCCCTAGCCCCTACGGTTACGATTTGTGCCCTGCTAACGGGTGGACGGCCGGCTGGACGGCCGGCCGGACGGACAGACGGAAGGACGATGGACAAAGACCCATTGCTATAGCCCAGCATGACTGAAAGTCAGCTGAGCTAAAAAATATAACATACAAAAAAAGATTTTTATCTATATGAAACAGGGAAAAAATCTTACTGGTTCAAATAATATTAAAGAAGATATGTCTGAAATAATGTGTTAAATAGAAAATCACCGATTGTACTCTGTAGGCCATGGTTGATTTTGAGCAAGTCTGTATTTAAATAGGTCAAAAGCCCTCATAGGCACCAAAGATCCCTGTGAATTAGAGACAGATCATGTGTGTTCTTGTTGAGATATATCAGGTGTGAAAGCAAATCAACAATTGTGCTCTGGTGGCCATATTGGAATTCCAACAGGTCTGCCATTCGATAGAGACAGAGCCCTTATAGGTACCAATCACCACAGACCTCTAAATGAGAAGCTGAAGCAGGATCTTAAAAGAAGAATTCCCAATTGTGCTCTGGCAGCCATATTGGAATTCCGACAGGCGTGTAATTCAATAGGGATTGAGTCCGCAAAGGCACCAGTTATCTCTGTGAATTTGGGAAAGCTGAAGTATGTTGTTGTTGAGTTATCGCGCAACAGAAAATTAGCTATTGGGCTGTGGTGACCATTTTTTAATTCAAACAAGTCTTTAATTCAATAGGTCTGGAGCCCTTATAGGTACAAATCATCACTGTGTAAATGATAGAGATCAAGCATGTTCTTGTTGAGTTATTGGGTGCAAAAGAAAAATCATCCATTGTACTCCGGCGGCCATACTGAGATTCAGACAGACTTGTAATTCGATAGGTCTGAAGCTCTCATAGGTACCAATCATCCCTGCTGTGAATTTGGGAAAGCTACAGTATGTTGTTGTTGTTGAGTTATCGAGCCCGAAAGAAAATCAGTGATTGGGCTGTGGTGGCCATATTGGAATTCTGACAGGTCTGTAATTGATAGGTCTGAAGCTCTCATAGGTACCAATCATCCCTGTGATTTTGGAAAGCTGCAGTATGTTGTTGCTGAGTTATCGCGCGCTAAAGAAAATCAATGATCGGGCTGTGACCGCCATATTGGAATTCCAACAAGTCTGTAATTCGATAGGTCTGGAGCTGTCATAGGTACCAATCATCCCTGGGAATTTGGGAAGCTGCAGTATGTTATCGCGCGTGAAAGAAAGTGTCACTGACGGAAGGACGGAAGGACTGATGGAGGGAAGGACAGACTGCGGGGTGATCACTATAAGGCACCGCTTGTCAAGCAGGGCCCTAATTTTTATCAAGCTCACTTTAGAGTCTATTTATTAATGATATTTGTGGTTTATTCAATAGACCAAAAAGGACATCTGTTTCTATCAATATATAGTGATTCCTATTCTTAGGTGATAATATAACCTAAAATAAAGGTTAATTTTACAAAAAACTGGTAAAAAATTTTTTTATTAGTGAATAATGCTTAGAAAATATACTTTCTTTTGCACATGTTTTCATGATGCACGTTTTCATGTTGCTGTAGAGAAATTTAAACAACTGATGCAGTGCAGTCTATGACTGCACTGCACCTGTTTCTATTTTCAAGGTAACCTAAACCAGCTTTAGCCAGTCATTACCAGTAACACCCACACACAGAGCCTTAAATGGCAACAACAGACAATATAGTATGCTATAAAAAGATCTTGTACACTAAAATAAAATAAGTCATATGAAAATACTTCTTCTGCAGTAAAGAACCAGGCTAAACATGTTTACACCTTGGTTATTAATTCACCTGTGGCACGCGAGCACTTACGCAAGTACTACCTGCCATGAAGCACAAACAACCACAAAAGTCAGAGCTCAACCTGGGACAGAAGTTTATTTTCTCCGTGACACCTGATGTTCTGAGCTGAGAGCCTAAAATGGAATACCATAAGCTCATAATAGTAACATCCCACTAACAAACAAGGTGTTCTTGACTGTTTCTTAAGCTGTTTATATTGAACTGCCACACAAAGCCTGTCCGGATGCCTGCGACTGCAACAATGAACCCACAGACATTTATCTCCTGACCTGCCATACAATCAACCATTTTGAAGATATTTATATTTTATTTATAAACCATTTTAAGGCTAATCACAGTTATGTATTTATCATACTGGAGCATGCAATACTTTTTATTACATGGTTGCTAATTTTACCATATGTTATTTGTATTTCACAGACCCACTGAGGGGAAACTGTTACCACTTTGCCTACTGCTTTTGAAATGCAAATTCAGTGGTGTGGGTCAATGCTCAACTAAAGACACATTAATGAAAACACACCTCATTAGGCATTATAACTGGACTGATTGGGCACCATTTGAGTCATCAATGATATCATTATACACAGCCAACAATATTAATATTAAGCTATGACTGCCGCATTATCACAAAAGAACACATGAATGCACAAACTGACCATATTTACATGTGTATAAGACAATAAATTTTTAAAATTTTTGGTCAAGGCTGGGGGGGGGGTCTTATACACAACTTAGCTTTTGATCAGATAAGGAAGATGTGCTTGTATGCAGTCAAAAATTCAACAAACAGGCAGAGGGACATACCAATATCCTGTGTCATAAATACTGGAATTTCTATGGAATCATTTTTATGCCTTAAACAGAAAACGATGAGTGTGTTTTTACTCTACCATTCCTTACAACCAACCATTCATCCTATGGTAATTGTATAAAGGACAGTAATCAACAGAAAACAGTAGCTGTGCCCAAAACCATAATAAAATGTCATTTGCTTCCCTACTGGACCAATTTGAGTTGATGGAGACCAGCAGTAGAAATAACAAATGTTCTATTTCATGACTTCTGTAAGTATTCAAAGATCCCAAATGTACCCACATCATGCAATCTGCGGTCACAAAGGGGTGATCCACAGGGTAATCGCAGCTGTTTGTCAGACAGACTGAAAGGCACCACTATGGTAAATTGATTAGGTAATCCTGTCACTATCTGCAACTTGTAATATGTGCCAATTTTATTTGCCACAAGATGATGCTATGAGTTTAATTCAATGCATCAGTTTTGTCCCACAGGAAATCTAAGCGTGTTTCACAATACAGTATAGGGTTACACTTCAACTAGCTGGTATGGCTGCTTTTAAATAAACAAGACAAACAAGATTACTTATTTTGTTACCT
The DNA here is from genome assembly GCA_026874595.1 of Sipunculus nudus. NCBI lineage: Eukaryota > Metazoa > Annelida > Sipuncula > Golfingiida > Sipunculidae > Sipunculus > Sipunculus nudus. The sequence goes on from CM049312.1 coordinate 56,100,731, forward strand.
GGTAATTGAACTTAGATGCTTTTGTTGCACGTGATGACTGAATAATGAAATAACGTGACATTCTGTTCATTAGAAAATATATTTATATTTAGCCAATTATTTTGTAACTCTGCATATTTAACCCTGCATAAATCTAAAAGTTAAATCCAGTACCACTGTATGATAGGAAATGCACCAGATTCATCAAAATTTGTGTTTCATAATAAAAATAAAATATATAATACCAGTAGCCTTTAATAATTTTGAATGCTCTGATCAGTATACTCTGATAGACATTTAAAGAACATTAATAAGCTCCTTACGATGTAGAACAGCCAATAATCCAGTATGAGCCAGGTGACATAAGCTGAACAGATGAACAGGTAAATATGAAACAGCTCTGGTGCCAATCAGTATCTTTTTTTTCAAAGTTGATTAAAGTAATTGACTTAAACCTTAATGAACTGATGCAAAAATTTTAAAATAAAGGTTTTGTAACATTTTCAATCTATTTAAAAAATGTTGCAATGAATATATATTCAAACTGATCTAATGCCATGGAAACATAAAATTAACCTTTCTGTTGAGTTCTGTTTACAATTCATCACAATTAATGTGACTTATAATACCACTAAAATGGCAGATTTCACAACCATTATGAAACTGAGGCATACATTAATATAATTTAAAGATTATTTATATACCCTTGCCATAAGATATGAATATTTAACAATAATAAATAAAAAAATCTGGTATACTAAATCTAAACAGTATCATTTTTATATATGATTTTAACCACATTTTATGCTTATGGATAAGTAAAGCCATTTGAACACATGATGGGTGATGGAAGGCTCAGCAGGACACTGCAGAAAAGACAACTGGTTTACATTCTGGTATCTCTGGCCTCTACAAGTCTCAGCAAACTTAACACTTCTCTTATCAATCCCCTGTTGAGCTTTAATTCACAATGACATAAACCTGTGGGACTTCCTTAAACTAAACTGCCTCAAAGTAGTATGCTGAGAGCTCTTCCCTGTACAATGTGCCAAACATGTTACATGTCAAGTGTGTGCCCTTTTGGGGTTATACACTTGCCCAAGTATGCCTGCAAAAATTTGGGCAAACAAGACAGAAACTTATAATATTACTATAAAACTATACAAATTTAATCTTTATATGAAGAAGAAATCTTGAGGGATTCTTTGTTAACAAGTTCCATAAAGAATAAAGAGCTATTATGCTAACATGAACAATCGTTTAAAATTAATATTGCTGCTGTTAAAAACATACATGGCTTCACATATTCTATAAGCTTCTGCCAATCAGGCCTCTTCGGAATACTCTACGTGTTATAAGGTGACATGTGATATTTTCTTGCACAAAATATATTCCATAACTTTAAAAGTCTGCTCCCTAAGGAATTTTTTCTTTCTCCTTCCTTTAACAAACTGCAGTAAATCGACCCAGAGGTCATGTCGCCAACAACACACAACGTGTGGAGATGGCACCAGTCTATGTTTTTTTCACTCAAGAAAATGTCACACTCCATACCTCAGTGGATCCACCCACCCTATTTGCTGTACATTAAATCAATAACTAACTGAGGTTAGTTATGAAGGAACTTGGGACTTCTCCATTCTACCGGAACTCCTAAATCCCTCTTATAGGGCGGACCATACTTTGCCAAAGGAAAAAAAAGACCCATTCAGTGCTCCACTGGGTACTGCCACACCTTTTTTTTTATTTCCTACACAACATTTTTAGATGAAACCTTGGTCACCATGTGCATTCTTTCTGTTTTTCATTGGTTTGATCCAAAACTCCAATTTCTTCCTAACTGAACTAAGAATATGACTGATTTTATTCACTATGCACTTCAAAAAGAAGATATTGCAATATTATAGAAAAAGGTTCTCTCATGGTCAGAGGAAACTGATACTCTGCCAAAGAAATATGATCCCCCAAGCTCTACTTGATGCCACTATGCAGCTTTTATTATTCCTTCACCACAAATTTTTACATAGAACCTTAAGCATGCCTTTTTGCTCGATATGATCCAAAATTCCCACTTCAGTTTCACTTTTTCTAACTGAATTACCATTATACTTGGATTTGGCTCACTACTTCCAAAAGCTAATACTGCAATATAGAAAAAATAATAGTTCTCTGATGATAAGAGGAAATTTACTTCAAAGCCCAAATTTACTGATAACTGACTGAAGCCTCAAAGAGTTAGGGAAACACCAGAAGCACAGATAGCAGGGAGGCTTCAACATCAAACATTACTGTATCATAAAAAAGAAACCTGAACTGTACAATTTTTTAATACATAACATATGTTATATAAAAACTCAGTCTCCTAAATCTATATTTCCCAACCAAGTGCATGCCATATCAGCTATACTGGCAAACAGAATCATAAAATAACCTAAAAAAAAATATTTATTTAACCAAAGTTCATCTGCTTCTGACATGCCAAATAAGATGAAAATTAATTAATGTTTCTAACAATGTTCATTAAATAGATAGATCAAATAAGAAACAGAAGGCCATCTCCAAAGCATGATTTCAATACATGAAATGTGGAATACTAGTAAACACCAACCTGCCGAGAAACACCAGTATTCATTCTCTAATTGTTGCATTAGAAACACTGATAACAAGATTTATAATAGCATATAATTTTTAAATTGGCGTTTCTGTTCCTCAGTTTGGATGAGAGAAAACTGGTGCTTATGAAACATTGAACAAAAAAATCCTGCCCCTCCGAGACAAGCCCAATCTATGACTGTGCTCCATTGTTATATCGATTTTCTCAACAGAATTAAATAAAAACAATCCCTCCATTAGTGACAGAGTCAACATTGTCTGCAAAACTGTAAGGACTAGCTAAAACATTAATCAACTGTCAACAAGAGATTATTATCTGAAGGTCACCCATGATAATCTGTCAGAGTGGTAAATCTTTTTATATAAGAAGCTTGAAGAACTGTCTGGCATGGAGCTCAGAGGGATTCCTCTATTGGAATGAGTAAATATACCATTTCATCATATTTTACAAATTATAATCAATATATTTAATCATATATATCTAAATATACCAGCCGAACTAGGTGCATGTGCTTCCCTTCACTAATAAAGTCAATGAACTGAGGTTACCATTATACTGTATGACACAAAGGCTGATCAATTCAGCCAGTGTAAGACTACCCTTAATAAAAACTTTCACAATCAAATGTACTGTCCCAGGGTTGTTTGGACAGACCTTGTTCTTAGTTCTGAACTGATCGAGTTATTAATGAAGATCCATGCTTTATAAAGTCCAACCTGTTCAGGTGTACAGTTACCTGGGATTTAATGATTAGGAATACACCCCTAATGGTCTTTGCATCTGATTAATCTTTACCCATCCCCGGCTCTATTGTAAACCAGTGTGTCCTTAGCAAGAACATGATTTGAACAAAGCACCCTGGAGGCCTGAGCTTGGGACAGTAAGTGTGGAGGACACTGTGCCAGTATTCACCTGAATGAAGCTTGTACATGCATGGCAGCCAGGGAACAGAAAACCTGTAACAGTATTTGTTCCTGGAAAACAAGACCCCAAGAACCAATGAAATTGTCACCTTCCCTATGGGTTTATTGGAAATATAGTGTCCACTGACCAGCAAGGACATCATGGCAAATGAAACAACCCAGACAACAGACTCATATTGAACCAAACTGCCAGTCCCATGACTGTCTGTATGTGGATTAGGCAATTAATGAGACTTGAATCAGCCTATAGTCCTTTCCCCTCCAGCAATATCCATTAATTCAAAGATGGTCAATATTAAAGACATTCATGAATTGGCCCATCACTCTGGTTTCAGTAATTAATGTTTGAAACTCAAAGGACCCCTCATGATAAGATTTGAACCATGGGAACTTAATTAATCATTGAAAGAATGCAGGTTACCCCTCCAATTCAGAGGCCACAAGCTGGACATTTGGTTGATTGGTACACATATATTAAATGTACACATATATATAAAGAACACAAGATAAACACATCTGTATCTGCTTTGGAAAAGGGAGAAAACTTATTATGACACAAAAGGATAAGATGAATAAATTAACTGATGATGGCAGTTCTTGGTTGAATCACTCACATATGAGTTCAATGCACAAATCTCTTTGAACATGAAACCAAACTTAAATGAACTACATGCTCAAGTCATCTTGTAAGAAATATATACTAAAATTTACTGTAATGACAAATATAAACTAAAAGTAATATGGCTTTATTTTTGCAGTTCACTTAGTTGCCTTTGTTACAAAATGGGGGCTCGTCCAATGTGACGGTAAAACTTTGTGGCCCAGGGAATAAGCTCACCAAAGTGTGACTCCTGGGATAATTAGTCTTGTTCTGATAGCAGAAGGCTCTTAAGGGGGTATGTTACGGGGTGACATAAAAGCCGACCGAACTGTTTCGCTAGTGAAGCTTGCTTTTCTAGCGAAGTGGTTGGTACGCCGGACTTTTGGGCCACCGACCTGGGTTCGACTCCCGGATCGGGCCAGGATTTGCCCCTCATTTATTTGTCTTCGTAACAATATATATATATATATATATATATATATATATATATATATATACCCCATGGGACGCCTTCCCCGATTTGAGGGGAAATCTATACCCCATGGGCCGCCTTCCCCGATTTGAGGGGAAATATGCACTAATTTAACTCAAAGTAATGGCATTTTGGAAAATATATCTACAGATTTGACCTTGAAGATCAAGGTCATGGTCATGAGTTTTGAAAGTCTTCGAAGAACTTAGTGGAAACAACTTGTGTTTCAAATTTGGGGGGGGGAAGTCTTTGGTACACAATGATTCTAGATTTCTGCAGATTTGACCTTGAAGATAAAGGCCATTAGTATTCAAGCATTTCAAGAACTCAGTAGAAACACCTATATATATATATATTCAATCTGCTATTGTGATGACACAATGTGTACTTTCATTTTTGTTTCCTAGTTTTATAATTCTGTACTAAAAGTTGGCTTGCATATAACATGAAAAAAGTCGTTATGACACTAAGTTATAAAAAGACAATTTTTTACATAATTAAGGTGTAAATAAAAGCTATATCACCATTTAATACCAGAATCTGTCAAAAACCTTTATTTACACACAGTAACTGGACAGACTGACAGAGACCAAAGAGCTGAGCCGACTGATAGTGACCAGTAGCCTGATAAATGGCAGAAATTTTTCACTGAAAGTTCAGTGAGTTTACAATCACTCAAGGCAAGAGGTACTGTTCCTCCTGTGAACATCTCAGACAGTGGGGGATAAAGCTGATTGATTGGTCTCTGTCTAAAGTGGATCTGTCGCAATCACCACCAGATCTTCTGTGGTTCCCTCTGTCACTGCTCACGGCATCAAGAAATCAGCCATGCATAGAACTACCTGCCTTTAATAGCTATGCCAAGAATGTGTTTTCTCTTTTCCTCTCACATTTAAAAACATACGAATATTCCATCTCTAAATCAACACTTAACCAAGTTACAAATTCTTTAAAGCATGTCCTTTTACATATCACAGTGCCCAGATGGTCATTTGTATTAATTTTATTTCTATCCCGCCAGTCTAGAGTGGGGCTGGAGCCTGCTCTTTTTTTCAAATGCTGGTCAAAAACTGATCTGCACAGATTTACATAAAGCTTCAGACACAGTTCAAAGGAAGCAGTTGAATTTCCTGAGAGGCTGAATTTTATGTATCAATAAAAGTAACAGGAATAAGTGCACAGAAATGTAGCACTGTGGGAAGGAGAAAGAATATCTGTATGCTATCACAGACCTATAGAACATTCAGTTGGTAGTTTTAGTTCACAGAACCATCAAAGGAAAAAGCTTTTTTAAGACATACATATGCATGAATTGTTAATGATCAAATACCTGAAGTACTTTGCTCATATTGCACAGAATTGAACTCGCCAGGGTACAACTCTGCTGGTTAGGGAATGTAGGTAATGCCTAGCTCACAATTTATACACTGGGGGCTGCACAGTTTTTCACCCCGGAGGCTTGCCATGGGTTTTTGAGACCCTACGGTTTCCGTGTGTTTTTTTTTATTCCACATTGTTTGCACTCACCTACAGTGACCTCCGAAACTTGGTTGGTAAAGGGGCCATCCAGGAACCATAAGGTGACTGTGCAGGTTCTATGCATGAAGCAAGTACATCATGGGGTGCCCGGCCGGTGACTGGCAGGCACCCGGCCGTTAATAGCTGGCATCCTGCACCCACTGGAAGGATATTTCCTGCTTTACATATATCTGATTTTTAAACAACACTCATTTTTTCAACATGAAGCCAAAGAATAAGAAACGGCCAAATAGGATAGAGACCAATATTATTTTTTCAGTATATAACAATCAGTTTTTCTTATATAACTCAATTTGATCTTTCATAATTAACTTTTACTATAAAATACAATTATTTGAAATCATTTATTGATATAATATTTACTGTCATAAGTACTTTACTTATTCGAATCAATGTTCAAGGTTCAATAAAACACTTGACTTGTTCAGAGAAGCGGGTTTCAGCGTTCAGAGATTCAGTGTTTGAAATATATGCCACTGTGGCTTCATTTAAATATCCGACATCTCAGATTCAGGGCCCTGTGAGGACAACCCATGGCAACATTAACATCACAAGGGAGCCTTGGGACAGCCATTTGATTTTTCACATATCACATCGGGCCCTTTCTGCTAGGCACCAATATGAAAATTGTCGTGAAAATTACACTGAAAATCGTAAGGGTGTCGCACAGATACTGGCTGGTGCCCTTGGGGCGACCATACAGGCTGTCTACGGGCTAACAGTGTGTTGAAATGCCAGGAGAATTATGCACAGCCAGCACAGCACAACAGCGCCTGTACAGCGAGTAAAAATTTAACTGGGGCCTGTGAAAATTGTACGGATGCCTTGCGGGTACAGTGAGAATATAGCCAAAAATGCTTATTTTACTCACCAAACTTGCCCCATAGGCATTATGTGATAGCAGCTTAATGAGAACCTTTCCCAAAAATATACTGGGTGGTCTAAATTAATACACTAGAGGTGTAGGTATAAACGTTGTGGAGAGGGTGATGTAGACATTGTAAGTATTGAAAATAACTAATGAACACATTAACATTTAAAACACTGCTGGATCTAGATATTATTTCTGATATAACAGTAGTGCTTATAACATTTTAGCTTTTTCTGCAAAATCAATCTATATTACCAACACAGCCTAGGTAGATTAACAGGTAGTGGTGAAATACTGCTTTCCAACATAAGCTTTTATTTCTATGATACATCAGGGTAGATACACAAGCAAGAGTACATATAGCACTCAACTGTAAGCTTTATAATATCTCTGAGAACTATGTGTGTATTATCAACACAGCTGAGGTAGATGGCCTTTTTGTTTCCATCTGTGGTGCCGATGTTATGATACCCATTTCCAGGCACTTCAAGTATAACTTGATTATCAATCTAGAGAGCTCAGCAAATAATATCCTGTCACAAGCATTTTGAAAATATCATCTATTGCTCCCTGAAGGAGTCTCAAAATGTGAGCAGTGGGTCACATGACCACTTGGCCTCAGTTATGACTCTCTGACTTGTTGGTCCTGTTGGTCCAGTCATAAGGAACACATATATCCCTTCTGATAATCAAACACTATTTGAATGTTCTGACCTTGGAGATTTCAATTATAATGCTTGAATTGCCTTGATGTTGTACACAAAGTAAACATTTTTAGTTCCTGAATTTTCAAGATATGGTTAAAAATCCAACACTGAAAGATTGAGAGCTGATCATTTAATGGTGTTATTTAAGCAACTCCGATTCATAATCTAGATCCAACTAAAAATAGACCTCAAAATTTACATTATATCTAATAAACCTACTTTGTTGATGAAAGCTCCAACATACATTTGTCCTTTTTTCAGGGTTCATTATTAATGCATCACTGACATGAATATTTAATTACTGAATACAGAATACAGTTGGCCTGATAATATTTAAAGAGAACTTATTTTGTGCCTCTGATATTTAAGAGATACATCACTGGTATTTACAGATCTTTTGAATAATTAAAACATTGCACTTTATTATAGTCATTAATAAACCATTAATAAGTGCACTGATTGAATATTAAATGGTGTGACCTTGACCTTGTTTGACCTTGACCCTAGCATTAACCTTTTGTTATTACTTCCCTGTTTTCTTGACAAAGACATATGAGGCTGTTGGCATGGCATGGCTGTGCTGCTGTTACATCATTTATCCTATGAATAATTCACAGCTTGCCAAGTAATCACTCAGGTCTGGCTCATGAAATGGGATGAGCAGACATCAGTCTCCATATGTCACTGTGGAATAGATCTCTTGGCAATCTTTCAGGGGCAATGGAAGTAATCTTTCAGCACAAACAGTTCACACCAATGTTCCATTATCCTTATACACCTTAAATGTATATTTCTTGTATGAAGCAATATCTAGCATGTAAAATAACCTTCTGAAAAGTATGCCCATTTATCTTTTAACTTATCTTCTAACATATAAGTACTGGTGTAGAATCCTATTTATTTACCATGCTTACGCACTGTCCAATTAGCATACAGTGTGTCAGTAAGGAAGTTTCTTATATTATTCATATGTATCATATATGGTGAGACTCAGAGAGTATTTTCTTCCTGAGCCTGTTAATGCATGGGATTATCAATTGATTCAGTGGATGTAGATAACAACAGAAATTATGACTAATGTATTATAATTAAACGCTCTGGATTTCTTGTTACTACACATAGACTGAGAATGATTTATAGTCTTAGCCGTAGTAAAAGGGCAGAAGTCTGACACTCAGTTTAAAGCTGCAGCTGAAAATAGGACAAAATCGGCAGGTAGTTATAGCTAGGGTAAAAGTCTGAAGCTGAAATCTGCAAGTAATTAAAGACAAATAAGGACAATCAGTGCAGAAATCATTAACTTTACTTTTAATAACCCAGCTGCAGAGTCATGATATGACACATGATATTAAAGTTAGGTTACATAACAAATTAAAGCCAGTGGTCTTTTTTTGTACACAAAATGATAAACAAACTTTATTTTTTTTTTAATTATTTCAAAATTTAGTTTTCAAGTCATATCTATTAATGATCTGGTAAAGCTCTGTTTTTGGCAATTAGCAAATCAGATGAGAATGTGATATTCCATTATATCTAACTAATGTTATTAGAGTACTTTACATGCACCAGCTACCAGGGTTGACTGAAATTAAAGGTCAGGAATCACTATCCATCAGATATCATCAAATATATCTATGTATCAATACAGAGATATCTGACAACATTGATATGATATCTGACTGTACAGCATCCTAGTAAAATTTGAGAATTTAGGTGTGGTCTAAAAAAGTGTTATTCTGCTATAAACTTTGCTGATACATATTCCCTTGCCAGATCTTTTTGCACCCTGGAGGCGGTCCTCAGAGTACTTTCTTGTCATATTCCCTCTGGCATATCAAACCCTGACAGGTTTATTGCCCCCAAAATTCTCGAAACCGCTCATAGGGGCTGTTACTTTGCGCACACACTAAAACACAGATTTCAAAGGTTATTTGTAAAAATTATGAGTATACTGCTTTAATTATATCAGTGGACTTGTGTATCACAACTGCCCACCAAACATACAGGTGTACTCTGAACTGTCACAGCCATTAACTGAATTGTAGGAGTCCCGATAGAGAAGCATCAGTGTACTGCAAATGGAAGCAGACCTTATCACCTGTACCAATATGTACAACATGTACACCACAGGCATCTTGTTTAATATGTAAACCAAGTCTATGTCTCTGCGATGTGAAAGGAAGACAGTCTCAGCTTTCTTTTTTAATAAGGTAGTTTTATTACTGACTCTAAGCGGTGCTTTCAGTCAAGATTATTTGACAATATATATGTTTATGATCACATTTTATACATGTATATGCAATAGTTTTTAGCTGAGCAACTTAATTAGCCATATTTGTAGTAAGGCCTTAACAGACAATGATACTACTGCTCAGTCATTAGCTTGGGTTTAAAATCCATTTTGTGACATCCCAAGTGCATTGTATTGTGTCTCATCAGTGTTTAACTGCCTTTTCATGACTGCAGTATAATAAACCTAGGCTTCCATAACAGTATAATATTTATGACTCAGTGTTATGTGGAGAAAATTATCAATGTTAACAAATACCCACCTCATCAATATCCAATATACACTGCCCCACCTCATGGTCTCAACATCATAAACCTTTTATCCATTTAGGAGCTCTCATTTATAGCCCGCCTTGTGGTTCATAAAGTATGGATATATTAACTGGTGAATGGGACCATGAATGTCAACAAGAACAGAGTAGCTCTGACCTGTAAACAATCACCAGGCTTGCATTTTCTCGCAATTAGCACCTTGTCTTACTCATTGTTAGGTATGGTATGGTAACCCCTAGCAACTGATTGTGTGACTACTTCAACCAGTGTAACGATCAGGTCTTCTGTCATGTAGATGTCCATTAAGTGGTGGGTGGCCTGGTGAAAGTGATGTATAGATCTGACGACTGCCTGAAAAGTCCCACAGTTCTCCCAACTAATGCCTCATAATTCTATATTTTACCACACTTTAGTGCACTAAATTGCATAAAAAATGAAAACTGCTGCATGAGATACATTTTATCGCTCTGTTTGTGCCTGGTCCTTTTATCCCATCTTCTACTTAATATATTAAAAGGGTTTTATATCTCATACATATATCAACTGGTGACACTGCAATGAAGTGCTAAAAGCATGTTATGCCACTGAAAATTGCTTTCTAATGTCATGGTCACCCTTTACAAGACTGGAGATGAAAAAGTATCTCAATACCATTCCCAAACTTACCAATTAAAGTTAGGTGGAATGACAATAAACCTGGCATTCACAAAATATCCTGACAAGACTTTGATTAAATCACGCTTTTTAACATCTGTTTCATAATATAAAGGTGCCTTGCTAGAATTTTGTAAATAATATGGTAAATTTATTTTGTGCCTAAATCAGTCACTGCATTCATTAGGCAAGCATGATATGACACACTGATATCAGTACATGTTATTACATCATATGTATCACAACTCTCTATATATTTGTCAGTCTGTGGTTAATGGTTACATTTTAAATATCTATAAGACCACGGGCCAACTATAGAAACATTTTTTTAAACAAACTATTCAAATTTTAAAAGTAACATGTAAATAAGTGTATGATGCACAAAATCAGTTTCAATGACCTTGAAACAAAAATTTAAACAGAAATTTAAAAGAAATACATAAAAAGCTGAATTATGTAGCCTCTTTTGTTGGTTTCATCAAAATGCCACATGCCTTCTATTGCAGCAGCTATGTTGCATCCTGACTTCAAGGCAAGGGTTATTCATATAAAATTTATAGGCTCTCTTGACAGAAAAATTAACATATTAATAGATAATTTTATGCTAATAATAAATATAAACATTTCTCCCAATACTTTACCCTAGTATTATTGATTATCAATCACCAAGGCTAGGCGGATAATCCCTGTTAGTACTTTTCCTGGTAGCCAATGTCTAATAATTAGTGGGGAAAGAACAAATCATACTCTTCTGGACAGGTACCAACATAAGATAGAGTGTATTTTTGACAGCAAGATTACCATTACCACCATATCTCAGGAAAACATGTTGAACAATTTTTTTTATGCTTCTGACAAAATTTAAACCATGAAAAATGAACTGGAAGAACTCCATGCCTACAGGTATGTCTCTTCTGTATGCAAATATGACAGCAATAATTTGTGTGAATTTCTTTTTATAGTACAAATGATGTGGTACAGACACAATGAACATATAAATTATACAACACTGTGAAAATTAAGCTATTACAGTGAAAATAAACTTATCCAAAAACATACCAATGTTTTATAAGTCTGCCATATAAAACATCAACAAGTACAGGCTAAATTTATGTCCAACAGACTCATATAACCATACATCATCAAATGCAGCAGAACTCAATGGGATTGAAATAAAAGCAATTACAAAGTAATATATATAGAGTGAGTGGACAGCTGAGTTGAATATGGTCTGTAATCTGGATTGCATGATGTTGTATTGACATGCCTTGGGTCCTAAGGAAGACAAACAGCCTCTTAATTTAGCTGCCATGGTCATTAATCCTGTAGGTGGCTGGTGCATTTCCTGATTGTTGCTGACCCAATATGCCCTCAGCTGAGGGGAAAAGTATTACAGGTATCAATCAACTTTTATGTCAGCTATTACAATTTTGTATGTCAAAGTGCAGGGCTGTCTGTCAATTTTCTGAACTGCATGACCAACAACCCCACTGTATTGCTCCTTCTACTCTCAGTGCTGCTTCTCACATAAACCTTCAGGATGGTCCCTCCCACCACCTCCACCCTCAGTTTTGTCTATAGATCAACCTTCAGTGTTGTCTCTTCACTGTCAGTGTTGTTTATCTATCTTCAGGGTTGTTCCCCCACCCTCAGTTTTGTCTATAGATCAACCTTCAGTGTTGTCTCTTCAGTGTTGTTTATAAACCTTCAGGGTTGTCTCTCCACTGTCAGTGTTGTTTATCTATCTTCAGGGTTGTTCCTCCACCCTCAGTTTTGTCTATAGATCAACCTTCAGTGTTGTCTCTTCAGTGTTGTTTATAAACCTTCAGTGTTGTCTCTTCACTGTCAGTGTTGTTTATCTATCTTCAGGGTTGTTCCTCCACCCTCAGTTTTGTCTATAGATCAACCTTCAGTGTTGTCTCTTCAGTGTTGTTTATAAACCTTCAGGGTTGTCTCTTCACTGTCAGTGTTGTTAATCTATCTTCAGGGTCATTCCTCCACCCTCAGTTTTGTCTATATAGATCAACCTTCAGTGTTGTCTCTTCAGTGTTGTTTATAAACCTTCAGGGTTGTCTCTCCACTGTCAGTGTTGTTTATCTATCTTTAGGGTTGTCCCTCCACCCTCAGTTTTGTCTATAGATCAACCTTCAGTGTTGTCTCTTCAGTGTTGTTTATAAACCTTCAGGGTTGTCTCTCCACTGTCAGTGTTGTTTATCTATCTTTAGGGTTGTCCCTCCACCCTCAGTTTTGTCTATAGATCAACCTTCAGTGTTGTCTCTTCAGTGTTGTTTATAAACCTTCAGGGCTGTCTCTCAACTGTCAGTGTTGTTTATCTATCTTTAGGATGGTCCCTCCACCCTCAGTTTTGTCTATAGATCAACCTTCAGTGTTGTCTCTTCAGTGTTGTTTATAAACCTTCAGTGTTGTCTCTCCACTGTCAGTGTTGTTTATCTATCTTCAGGGTTGTTCCTCCACCCTCAGTTTTGTCTATAGATCAACCTTCAGTGTTGTCTCTTCAGTGTTGTTTATAAACCTTCAGGGTTGTCTCTCCACTGTCAGTGTTGTTTATCTATCTTCAGGGTTGTTCCTCCACCCTCAGTTTTGTCTATAGTTCAACCTTCAGTGTTGTCTCTTCAGTGTTGTTTATAAACCTTCAGGGTTGTCTCTCAACTGTCAGTGTTGTTTATCATCTTCAGGGTTGTTCCTCCACCCTCAGTTTTGTCTATAGATCAACCTTCAGTGTTGTCTCTTCAGTGTTGTTTATAAACCTTCAGGGTTGTCTCTCCACTGTCAGTGTTGTTTATCTATCTTCAGGGTCATTCCTCCACCCTCAGTTTTGTCTATAGATCAACCTTCAGTGTTGTCTCTTCAGTGTTGTTTATAAACCTTCAGGGTTGTCTCTTCACTGTCAGTGTTGTTTATCTATCTTCAGGGTCATTCCTCCACCCTCAGTTTTGTCTATAGATCAACCTTCAGTGTTGTCTCTTCAGTGTTGTTTATAAACCTTCAGGGTTGTCTCTCCACTGTCAGTGTTGTTTATCTATCTTTAGGATGGTCCCTCCACCCTCAGTTTTGTCTATAGATCAACCTTCAGTGTTGTCTCTTCAGTGTTGTTTATAAACCTTCAGGGTTGTCTCTTCACTGTCAGTGTTGTTTATCTATCTTTAGGGTTGTTCCTCCACCCTCAGTTTTGTCTATAGTTCAACCTTCAGTGTTGTCTCTTCAGTGTTGTTTATAAACCTTCAGTGTTGTCTCTCCACTGTCAGTGTTGTTTATCTATCTTCAGGGTTGTTCCTCCACCCTCAGTTTTGTCTATAGATCAACCTTCAGTGTTGTCTCTTCAGTGTTGTTTATAAACCTTCAGGGTTGTCTCTCCACTGTCAGTGTTGTTTATCTATCTTTAGGATGGTCCCTCCACCCTCAGTTTTGTCTATAGATCAACCTTCAGTGTTGTCTCTTCAGTGTTGTTTATAAACCTTCAGGGTTGTCTCTTCACTGTCAGTGTTGTTTATCTATCTTCAGGGTTGTTCCTCCACCCTCAGTTTTGTCTATAGATCAACCTTCAGTGTTGTCTCTTCAGTGTTGTTTATAAACCTTCAGGGTTGTCTCTTCACTGTCAGTGTTGTTTATCTATCTTCAGGGTTGTCCCTCCACCCTCAGTTTTGTCTATAGATCAACCTTCAGTGTTGTCTCTTCAGTGTTGTTTATAAACCTTCAGGGTTGTCTCTCCACTGTCAGTGTTGTTTATCTATCTTCAGGGTTGTTCCTCCACCCTCAGTTTTGTCTATAGATCAACCTTCAGTGTTGTCTCTTCAGTGTTGTTTATAAACCTTCAGGGTTGTCTCACCGCTGTCAGTGTTGTTTATAATCTTCAGGGTTGTTCCTCCACCCTCAGTTTTGTCTATAGATCAACCTTCAGTGTTGTCTCTTCAGTGTTGTTTATAAACCTTCAGGGTTGTCTCTTCACTGTCAGTGTTGTTTATCATCTTCAGGGTTGTTCCTCCACCCTCAGTTTTGTCTATAGATCAACCTTCAGTGTTGTCTCTTCAGTGTTTTTTTTAAACCTTCAGGGTTGTCTCTTCACTGTCAGTGTTGTTTATCTATCTTTAGGGTTGTTCCTCCACCCTCAGTTTTTTCTATAGTTCAACCTTCAGTGTTGTCTCTTCAGTGTTGTTTATAAACCTTCAGGGTTGTCTCTCCGCTGTCAGTGTTGTTTATCTATCTTTAGGGTTGTTCCTCCACCCTCAGTTTTGTCTATAGATCAACCTTCAGTGTTGTCTCTTCAGTGTTGTTTATAAACCTTCAGGGTTGTCTCTCCACTGTCAGTGTTGTTTATCTATCTTCAGGGTTGTTCCTCCACCCTCAGTTTTGTCTATAGATCAACCTTCAGTGTTGTCTCTTCAGTGTTGTTTATAAACCTTCAGGGTTGTCTCTCAACTGTCAGTGTTGTTTATCATCTTCAGGGTTGTTCCTCCACCCTCAGTTTTGTCTATAGATCAACCTTCAGTGTTGTCTCTTCAGTGTTGTTTATAAACCTTCAGGGTTGTCTCTCCACTGTCAGTGTTGTTTATCTATCTTCAGGGTTGTTCCCCCACCCTCAGTTTTGTCTATAGATCAACCTTCACTGTTGTCTCTTCAGCGTTGTTTATAAACCTTCAGGGTTGTCTCTCCGCTGTCAGTGTTGTTTATCTATCTTCAGGGTTGTTCCTCCACCCTCAGTTTTGTCTATAGTTCAACCTTCAGTGTTGTCTCTTCAGTGTTGTTTATAAACCTTCAGTGTTGTCTCTCCACTGTCAGTGTTGTTTATCTATCTTCAGGGTTGTTCCTCCACCCTCAGTTTTGTCTATAGATCAACCTTCAGTGTTGTCTCTTCAGTGTTGTTTATAAACCTTCAGGGTTGTCTCTCCACTGTCAGTGTTGTTTATCTATCTTTAGGATGGTCCCTCCACCCTCAGTTTTGTCTATAGATCAACCTTCAGTGTTGTCTCTTCAGTGTTGTTTATAAACCTTCAGGGTTGTCTCTTCACTGTCAGTGTTGTTTATCTATCTTCAGGGTTGTTCCTCCACCCTCAGTTTTGTCTATAGATCAACCTTCAGTGTTGTCTCTTCAGTGTTGTTTATAAACCTTCAGGGTTGTCTCTTCACTGTCAGTGTTGTTTATCTATCTTCAGGGTTGTCCCTCCACCCTCAGTTTTGTCTATAGATCAACCTTCAGTGTTGTCTCTTCAGTGTTGTTTATAAACCTTCAGGGTTGTCTCTCCACTGTCAGTGTTGTTTATCTATCTTCAGGGTTGTTCCTCCACCCTCAGTTTTGTCTATAGATCAACCTTCAGTGTTGTCTCTTCAGTGTTGTTTATAAACCTTCAGGGTTGTCTCACCGCTGTCAGTGTTGTTTATAATCTTCAGGGTTGTTCCTCCACCCTCAGTTTTGTCTATAGATCAACCTTCAGTGTTGTCTCTTCAGTGTTGTTTATAAACCTTCAGGGTTGTCTCTTCACTGTCAGTGTTGTTTATCATCTTCAGGGTTGTTCCTCCACCCTCAGTTTTGTCTATAGATCAACCTTCAGTGTTGTCTCTTCAGTGTTTTTTTTAAACCTTCAGGGTTGTCTCTTCACTGTCAGTGTTGTTTATCTATCTTTAGGGTTGTTCCTCCACCCTCAGTTTTTTCTATAGTTCAACCTTCAGTGTTGTCTCTTCAGTGTTGTTTATAAACCTTCAGGGTTGTCTCTCCGCTGTCAGTGTTGTTTATCTATCTTTAGGGTTGTTCCTCCACCCTCAGTTTTGTCTATAGATCAACCTTCAGTGTTGTCTCTTCAGTGTTGTTTATAAACCTTCAGGGTTGTCTCTCCACTGTCAGTGTTGTTTATCTATCTTCAGGGTTGTTCCTCCACCCTCAGTTTTGTCTATAGATCAACCTTCAGTGTTGTCTCTTCAGTGTTGTTTATAAACCTTCAGGGTTGTCTCTCAACTGTCAGTGTTGTTTATCATCTTCAGGGTTGTTCCTCCACCCTCAGTTTTGTCTATAGATCAACCTTCAGTGTTGTCTCTTCAGTGTTGTTTATAAACCTTCAGGGTTGTCTCTCCACTGTCAGTGTTGTTTATCTATCTTCAGGGTTGTTCCCCCACCCTCAGTTTTGTCTATAGATCAACCTTCACTGTTGTCTCTTCAGCGTTGTTTATAAACCTTCAGGGTTGTCTCTCCGCTGTCAGTGTTGTTTATCTATCTTCAGGGTTGTTCCTCCACCCTCAGTTTTGTCTATAGATCAACCTTCAGTGTTGTCTCTTCAGCGTTGTTTATAAACCTTCAGGGTTGTCTCTCCGCTGTCAGTGTTGTTTATCTATCTTCAGGGTTGTTCCTCCACCCTCAGTTTTGTCTATAGATCAACCTTCAGTGTTGTCTCTTCAGTGTTGTTTATAAACCTTCAGGGTTGTCTCTCCACTGTCAGTGTTGTTTATCTATCTTCAGGGTTGTCCCTTCTTTCTCAATGTTGTCTATCAACCTTAAGGGATGTACCTCCTTCCTCTATTTTGTCTATCAACCTTCAGAGATGTCCCTCCTTCCTCAATGTTGTCTGTCGACTTCCAAGGTCTCTCTACCCTCTTGGCAATGTTGAGGTTTGCAACACCACCTTAGGACTATATGGCAATATACATAATTTTCTTGCCACCTTCATAGTTGTCTGTAAACTATATGGACCTATGATCCTTTCCACCCTCAGGGCTGTCACCTGTATTCAAAACTGCACACTCTTTTTCAGGCATTTTTCTGGACACCATGAGTGAGACAGGAGGCACTGTCATTGATCCTTATTGCAAACTATTACTCTTTCCTTCTGGCTTTCCTGGAACAGTTCCCATGGTAACTGTCTGTTGTACAACAGCCATTGCAGTATATTGGTATTTGCTTTCCTGCCGTCTTGTTACAGTGTTTCTTTACTGGATATATGTTGGTTATATATGCTTCTAATTTGGGTTTCAGACAGCTTTTGGCCCTACTTCTTCCATATCATGCCCAGTCAAGTGAACTGTGATGATGCCACTAGGGGGGGGGGGGGGCTAAAGATCAAAAGCTTTGTATTTATCAAATTTATCGCATCTCAGGGGTAAAATATAGTTGTTAAATAAAACTGTAAATTCATATTTCCTAGCTATTTCTTTTTTCAAATTTAACCTCATTTTAAGGAAGAAGCATGATGCAATATGCAGTTTATAACTGTTTATATTTCAAAGTTAGAAGCTAACATATTCTATTCAAATCGGCTTCAATGTTACATTGCATATTTAAAGGGTGCAAAATGCAGTCATTAAACAATTTTATACAAAGAAGTAGAATATTATATGCCATCCACCAATGGAGGAATTAATGTGTTAGTTTTAAAGATCTGTATGATGACATTCAAAATTCACATAAAAAAACATGCATTTTTTAAAATAAAAGATTAATTCTAAAATCATCAAATTCATTTGCAAAATGAGAAATTATAAAACAAATCAATGAGCCCCTTTAATCCATGTGTTTCACATAAAAAACTTCTAATGGTTAACTAAGTTTTTCCTTCACAACTTTATAGTTCATGACAAATAAACATAAAAAAAAGATAAAAATGACAGATGAAGATACACAACTAAATACACAATCTGTCAAATAGATAAAACATAGCCTTAGGGTACAGGGGTTAAACAGCTGCAGGATGAACTGTGATATACAGTATCATAACAAAAATCTAAATAAATCAATATGTATAAACTAGCGTTGACTCCCACACACATCTAGACGGGCCACAGGTGTGTTACTGAAACAGATGTGAACATGATCTAATTTACCAGCCATCACACAGGTGGCCAGATCAATATCACAGTAAAAGCCTTCATAGTACGTATATTCTACCTTAATCCACATAAAATCAAAATAAATGGCCACATAAATCTTTCAAAAAATTTTAATATGTTGAAGAAATAAACTTAATTATTAACAAAGAGCCATTTTTTTAATCAGATACAGGAACCTCAACCAATGTGATACATGGAGGTGCTAGCTTGTACTGCACTGTGCAGGTTACATCAGATAAGCATGTCTGTATCCACCTACTTTGGTGCATTATGGTCATTTGTGCCCTAGGATTAAATGGGGCAAGCTAGTCATAAGTGCATGAAGACCACACTGCCATGTGACATATTGCATATGGTGGCATATAGCATCCCTCTTATTATGACACTGATATTGCATGGGTTGTGTTCCATTTAAAAATGTTCATTATTTGTTCTGTTTAAAATGTTCATTAAGGACACACTGGACTATCACTGCATGGACTGTGTTCCACTTAAAATGTTCATTAAGGACACACTTGACTTATGCTGCATGAACTGGGTTACATTTAAAAATGTTCATTAAGGACACACAGTGGACTGACACTGCACAGTTTCTGTTGCTAAATGATCAAGACGTACATTCACAATCATATGAATCATCTACTTTTTTAATTTTGCCAATTTTTGCGTGGTTACTCATTCTTCTTGCTCTTCCTTATTTATAAACCTAAATGCTTCCTTCACAAACAAAGCCTTCTAGTCCCCTTAAGTTTATATACCACATTCATTTACACTTACATTCATATCTTTGATCACTGAACATATATGCGAAGTGTCTAAAGCTACGATTCCTTTTTCCCGGTTGCAGTTGCGGCCGCATTATGGTCAGGGTTGCTGATAGAGTCATACATATGATATTATGAAGGTCCAATTCCTTTTATGCAGTTGAGGTCGTGGTACTTATCCAACCTTTCATCTGACAAATTTTTTATCCATCCCAAGCCCAAGACCCCAGCTAGGGCAGTTAGCCAGGCAGACCAGCTCATAATGAATCATTCCGATGGTTACCCTCTTTGATCGATAACTTACGCCTCAACGAGTCTCAGCGCAGACACCAAGTCAGGAAAATATGCGGGACCAGATTAACACTCTGATTGGGAAACCTTTTCACCCTCTTTGATCTTTTGTTAAGGCGCCTGTGACAAGGCGTAGCCATTGACTCGAGACAAATGTTGTTTCAGTACTTCCAGGCAGTGGTCGCATTAGCGGGGTTACATTAGCGCTGGGGCCTGGAAATTTGGTCGTAATTCTGAATTCAGCGGTGGTCGTAATTTTGAGTCATTTATAAACATAAATAAACTTTAAAAAAATTCGGGACCAAGCAAAGTGGTCGTAATTGTGGGGTGGTCACAATTGTGGGGTGGTCACAAGGCAGGGTTCCACTGTATATACATATCATATATACAAATGATGTATATTACATATACAAACATACATTTTTTCGGCAACCGTGTAAAAAATGAATCATACCTTTAATCTCTTTCTTTATAAAGTGCAGTGCTTTATGCAGTAGTATTTTACCAATGAAAAGGTACATTTTGCTCATACCATAGGATTACACTGAAGCCAAAGAATGGGATGATGATGTCTAAGCTTTGCTGTTGACTAAGTTGAAACCAGGCACAACCAGCTCCCACAGCAATGAAAGTAGATAGATGAATGTTTTTTTTAGATTTATTTTGACTGACTTTGAGGAGAACATTTTGAGATGAGAGAGCCTCCTGTCATAATGATAAGCAATAGATGACCTTTGAAATCAGAACTGAATATCAGTTCATAAGAACTGTGATACCATATGTCACATTTTATGAGTTAAACACTACAGATCACCTGCTATTTTTATTCTTACTAATTAGCTTTATTAAGACCCTGCTTCTTCCTGATAGGAAACGTGGGATTTACCATAATCAGGCAGCTCATGTGGACAGAATATCCATGATCAACAGCATGGACCTGAGGTACATCAGTCTAATGAAGTCTGGTCGGAGGGGTATAATCACCCACAGAACATCTGCCCAACGAGAATGAAAATTCTCTTTACTTTTAATCAATACATAGCTGTATAGTTCTGGTAAATTGTATGACAATGTTTGAGCATATCTAAGCTGGCTAAAGGACTTTGCGGGTTATTACTAGTTTGGCATGGTTAATTTAGAATCGTCATTATATCTTCTATTGTAGCCTGTGATTTATCTGGAAACTTTCAACAATATCATGCTGTCTTCATCAGCTTTCTGCCTTGTCAAACCAAAGTCATTCTAGAATTTATTCAAATTTTAAACCTGTTAAAGACATATGATGGAAGCTAGTATATTTACCTGAATCAGAATGATCTTTAATCAAAATTGGGTGTTTCTTTTAAAATATATTTTAGGCCTTATAAATTGAAATTATACTGACCTAACAATGACTTTAATAGTGTGGTTGGATAGGAATATTGCAGATGCCATGATATGAATTAAGACAGAACAAATCTCTGAGGTTCTATAGAATTTCCAAATTGTTACAAAGGTTCTCATGGGGACTTAAACAGGGGGGATCTTCATCACAAATGTTCAAAGCCTAACAGGAACTTCAATACACTGCATTTGCACAACAGATCATGCCCATGACATTTCCTTGGGACATTTGTAGGTCAGTCATTCTAAATTCAGGTGTTTGTTCTTGAAAAGCGCTATTGTGGACCCTTTTGTAGAGTTCTGACCATTTCAAATTTTATGCAGCCTCACATATGGTTTTTTGTAATCAAGGACCCTCAGAATCTTCAGAATTACCAATGATAGTTATAAGTTTGTACAACATTATGACCCACAACAGTCCTACAAATGAACCACCATCAATATATACCCATTTGGTAG
Source organism: Sipunculus nudus (assembly GCA_026874595.1). Lineage (NCBI taxonomy): Eukaryota > Metazoa > Annelida > Sipuncula > Golfingiida > Sipunculidae > Sipunculus > Sipunculus nudus. The sequence goes on from CM049312.1 coordinate 56,122,380, forward strand.
CAAATATTGGGTTAACCTCATGTCTACATCATAATCTATCTTCTGACTGTTGTAGGGACACTGTATGCTGTAACTTGACAGCCTTGACCTATTTTCCATGACAGTCCTACACATTATGAATGTGGACAGTACTACACAAATTTCAAATTCACCTCTCACAAACCTACATCAGTGCTTTCTGCCATAGCCCCTCTTAAGTCATACAATAAATGAAACAGGTTTTATGTGGAGGGGCCTTAAATGAGCTGATTATTTTTTTACCTTCTGGTTGCATCTGAATTTATAATGCCTGTCAGAACCCTGTGTGAATGGCTACCTGTTTGCAACCTCACTTTGGCTCATGTGTGTGTGTGTGCACTGCTTTGTTAACAGTTGTTTTTAAATTCCTTATTTTCTCTGTCTTTCACTCTCACATAATATGGATTAAACTTTCAGCTAATTACCTCCCTGGGTAAATTCATACAACATACACCACTTTGATTGTATTATAATATATAACAGTATGTGTACAGTACCAGCAATATTTACACAATGTTCTTCATACTGATAACTGTTCATCATGTTTACTAATTCTATGCTTTGATCTGAACTGAACTGGACGTACACATAAGGGTGGGGCATAAGTTCTCAGTCTTGCTGCCTTAGTGATCAATATCACAGGAAACATGGCATGAAGAAAACCATAAAGCAAATTAGTATCTTGTTTAGAAACATAATAAAGAATAATACCGTGATATACAGATACAAACAATGGGGTACCATTACATGTATAATCATACAGATTCCACAGGTGCCTGTTACACTATTAACCACAATGTTTTTACGCTCACAGGCAAGATATACAGTACAAATTTCTAGGGATTAGAAATACTAGGAAAAAAAGGTGACTCACATGCATCACCAACAGCATTCACCTCATGATCTAATCAACTCATGGATGTATTTTGATATGATGTGTATAACAGTACTCACAGACTGGGCTCTACGGGACCCTCCACGGAGCCAGCGCTGGCAGTAATGCTCCCCCAGGTCACTTGGTGACTGTGTTGATGCTGTGTGTTTGCAGGGGGGGGGGGATGTCCCAGCCTCAGTCTACTGTTGATTATGGGTCGAAGCACTGCAGCATGTGTGCCTGTGGACAAGCAGGCCAGAATACATTACAGACAAACCACCAAAATCAATACCGACTATAACACTATAATGGCTGTGGCAGGAAGGGGGGAATCTATATTTACTGTGCTGCCCTCTAGTAGCTGAGCTTTTAACTAACCACTGATACTGGGTTTCTTCATACCATCATCAAAACATGGTTTATCTCAAGTCTCTGTGGTAATGACCATACATAAATATCCTTTTTATCACAAACTCATGTTGCAAATAAATCTTTAATCTCCAGGGCTTATAAACTTTAGGTTCAGAGCTAGTGAAGACCTCTAGAGGAATTTATGATGGCACATAATGGTTATGGTGTAGAAAGATGCCACCAGTTAATTTAGTGGGGGGAGTCAATAAACTGGGAAACCTGTGATTCCTTATTCAATTTAATTCCTCAGCCTGCAGTCAAGCTAATAACAGTGGACTCAATGACATCCTTTGACGAGAGAAAACCAATATCTGCATACTCTTGAGACAATGTCTGGTCTTACACTTCATATCACAGGCTTATGGAACATCAGCGTGTGACGAAATGGCCAATGATATTAAACACTATATCATTTGATGAATGATTTTGTAGCATCCAAGGCATTTCATTTGACTATTTTAAAATAATTTAAATTAATTTAATGTTTTATCAAAAGCTTTTTTATTTTTCATTCAATTATAGGAACTTTGTTAGCGACAGCTTGTCACCCCAAACGTCGATTTTAGATGAGCTGAAGACGATGGGGTGACAGTACAAGCTATTGGGTTCGCATCAATTCTAGTATGTGCAGATGTGCACGCCATTTCTGACACTACTTTTTCATTTTCATCTACTTCTCGAACTGTCATTTTCCTGAGTTAAGACAAAAAGTGTCGTTATTCTGTTGGGGAAAATAATAATTATTACATACATGGTTGACTTACGTGTAAACGTGCAGCAGTTTTTAATTCCGAGGCTGGTTTTACTCGAAAAACTCGACTCCACGTCTGTCAGCGGGAGAACCATAACTTCCGGTAGGGGATTTCCAAACGACTATGTGTAAAACTCGGAAGTCCGAAGTCGGAAGCAAGGACTTTTTGACTTTTTAAAGCAATGATCGAAGCATAATTAAAATGCTACTACATCAATGGAAAGTACCTTTTTATTTTTATTGATAGAATAAGGTATTTTCTATCATCTTGTAAAATAATCAAAGTTATCCATCCGAAGTTAATGACTATTTTTTGCTCGGAAATGTCCGGTTATGGTCCAAATGTGTTAAACTCGGAAGCCAGTAATGGCGAATGCACTGGTCATCATATCGTCAGTAAACGTGTCAAGCATTTTCAGTTTCTTCAGTATCATATATTTTTCATAAACTCAATCTGTTTTGTAACATTCATGATGCTGTTATATAATAATATATTATATTGATATGTTATTTCATTTTGTAAAACAAGATTATTTTAACTCATCAATATTTTACGCTGTTAACGCATTTTATGTTGGTGGAAACATGAGAAAAAATAAAGGTTTTGATAATATTTTATTCATGTGCCCCTATAAAAATCACCCTGATAATATCATAGAGACTCAAACAGAAAATTTGACAGAACCAAAAAACCGTCCAGTTAATGTTTTTACAAGTTGTTTCGAACAAAATATTTTATTTTAAATATATAAATTGAAAAACCTTTTCCTCTTCCATTAACCAAAAAAAAAATCATCAGGATTAAGAATCTCTTAGACTCTTATCTATTATGTAATACTTTTTATGCCAAATTATATTTTAAATTTCATGGTCCGGTTGCACACATTGATTTATATATATATTATGTAATCAAAATTGTAATTTCTTATCAAAATCCTTGTAATCGTATAGTAATATGAAGCTGAAGGGAGCAAATTCTGGTTATATGCCCTTATCATGCAATCAGCTGCAAACATACTTTAATATATTAATAAATATCCATATATTTGAAGTTGAAATGTGATGTTGAAACATCAGGAGTGAAATTATTATAATATAAATATCGAGATTTATAAAGCTTGAAAGAAAGAGTCAAAAACTTGAAAAAGAATTAATTTTAGTTTAAAAAAAAATATTTGCTTAAATTCGTAAATCGATCAGATTTTATAATAATACATGTATTAGTATGTTATATATTAGGACTGTTGTATCCCTTTTCTAAGATATAAATTTAACTTTTTTTTTAAATATTGTTGAACTCTAACATATTGAAAGACATTTCGTTTTGTATATGATACATGTATGATTGTTCCAGCGATGACCTTCTGGGATATATTGAATTTTCATATTTGCTCAACGTATGGAAAATATATTACTACTTTTTATTTTGAATGACATCGTGATTTATAACTGTGTTTTTAATGTCGTATAAGAGTTTATTTTACCATATTTATTATTCAGTGGTGCATCCATAGAGGGCGCAAGCCCGTTCAGACGTAATATCTTTTAATTTTCATTTCTTTTCAGATTACTTTTTTATTCCCTAGCAATTTCATTATTATATTTATTACTTTCCAATTCATAAATTGGTGATTTACTCCACTGAGAGAGCATCCAAATATATACTAGTATAATGAGAGAGGAAGTATTTCCGTTATCACACTTTTCACTTTTCTCGATAATAACACCGACGATATATATATATATATATATATATATATATATATATATATATATATATATATATATATATATATATATATATATATATATATATATATATAGAAGGTAGTGTTACCCTCCGATGTAAAGTGCTCTATGGCCTACAGACTACAGAGCGGTATAACTCTGGAGAAAAACAACACTTAATTCACCTGATGATCGGGTCGCACCCCGTGAAACAGACTGTTGTGAATTAAGTGTTGTTTTTCTCCAGAGTTATATATATATATATATATATATAGATATATATTAAATTTACAAATAAAAAAATTAAGAACAAAGTTTTCCAATTATGTATCATGTATTGTATTATACACTCATTAAAAGCAGAATCATGCAGTGCGTCTCTGTGACTTCCGAGTTACACACATTGGATAACATCCAAGCACTTCTGACTGACTTCCGAGATGGCTTCCGAGCACAAAATCTTCCATAACGTTCAGATTAAACAACGGATAACTATTATTCTTCATAGAATGATAAAAAAGATCTTATTCTATCGGGGAAAACCAAAACGGTATTGAAGCGTTAGGATTTTGTATATGCTTTAAACTGCTTTCGTTTGTTTCCGGCTTCCGGCTTCCGACTTCCAAGTTTACATACACGACCGCGCCATGACACATTTAGTTTTGAATGAGAAGTACCGCTTCACGTGAATCGGTGCCACAGTGATGAAAGGAGGTAACAATTGTAATTATTTTTGTGTAACAACATTTTTTCTTCGATATTTAGCACATATAATACGACTATATAAGCCTGTGATGCCAAATAATACCAGACAGGAAATATTTTGATCCGACCCTTAGAATGGGCGTTCTGTTGTGACTGCCATCATGACTCCAGGCCCTATCATTTTTTTTCCGAAGGCCTGAGTGTCATGTTGTCATGGCTAGAACTTTGTAAGTGCTGTCCTTCAGCTTAACATTGACTGTTTTTATTGACTGTCTGTCCAGAGCCTTTCAATTAACTAATGATTGTCTAGTTTTGGTCTAAACCAATGTATTAGGAGTCTTTGTAATTGTAAAAATCTTTACTCTGGGATAGGGTGGGTTTATTCTGATGGTAAAATTATCAAACTTTAAAGTTTAATGAAGGGCATTTCTGGAATAAATGAGAGAGAACGCACTGCTCTTAAAGTATGAAAGTTTTCAGAAGACTTTGCAGATAAATATAGAACAAGAACATGGTAAAACATAATCCCATCCCTGAACTAGCTTGTTGGAAACCTGATATAATTGTTTTTTTTAACTGTAATAAGTCTAATCTGTAATAACAGTTTTACATGAATTAAGATCTAACTTTTAATTTTTAACAGTTAAATTACATGATATGATGAAGTCAGGATTAAAATTCAAGTGATTAGATCATATTTTTAATTTTATTTTTACCTTCTCATCAGTTTTAACATATAACAAAATATACAAAATAAGATACCACATATGTTCTTTCAAACATCACTGATCCCAACCAAACCCTAATTTAATATCTTTCTGAACACAAATTATGGACATATACTGACTCTAAATGAATCTGACACAACTACCTTCTATATGAGCAATGTGAATATCCCTATAACATTTACTGATCTATTATTTTAGAAAAAATTTGAAATTCTAGAACTGTCAAGCACCAGACTAGATAAATGTCACACCTATGAGAAATCTATAATAAATGAGCTCTTGTGAGGCAACATGACATTCTCTTTCACAGCAGCATTCTGTCTGACATTAACCGAACATATCCTTCACATTCTCCACTGTTCAACACATGTATTACTTCAATGCATGTGTTAAACACACTGACAAGTCCTCTCAGTGGCAACAGTGATGAACTATGCATGACATGTGTCAAAGTTCCTGTCTCATGAAAGTGTACAAATATCTGTTATGCATGTTGTTGTTGTTGTTGAACTTGTTTTCCACCAAAATGACAGTTACAACAGACAATATACATGCACTGGTTTTGAATTAATGATAATAACAAGAATGAACTTAGGCCAAACAAAAATAAGGTTTGGATCTCAGGCACCTTTTTTTCAGATATCACTGCGGGCAGGCACTTTTCAGTTGTTTTTTTTTTTTTTTTACCTTTTTTTATGTGTTTCAATAAAAAGTCATATGATCAGGGAAAAGCATGATAATAACAGAAATGTTTTGCTAAGCATGTTAAAGCACTACATAACAAAGGAAATCTTATCAAAATGGTATTATTTTATCTTCTTGAAAGAAATGGACTCAAATTTGGTAAGTTTATGTTAAAAAGCAAAATAAAAATTGTTGATGCAGGGGATTAAAATTGACGCAGGCTGTGCCTTAGAACCATACCTTTTATTTTTTTTTGGCCTGATTGATAAAAAGAATGAACATACTGGTAACATCAAAGTCATGTGGTAAAATTGCAGTTTATGTGAGCTGCCTGAGCAGGTGAATGACTGGAGAACAAAATATATAAATAAAACAGCCTTGTACACAAACACCAGATTCATATCTGAAGTCCAATCTGTCTGCTCTAGTAAAGATATTCCAAAGAAATATGGCAGTACATACTGTTCAGGTAAGTTATCTAAAGACACATGGTAATTTATCAATTATTAAGTTCCACATATGTTACTCTCTTCTTGGTATTAATAACAACCTCCCACAACATGCAAATTAATACAGAGATTAATTAATTGATCCACAAGATGAACAGTATCCAGGAAGTACATTATTAACTCAAAATTTACCAACAAAGTATGTCACAATCATACTAAAGATTGTCTGTCAATTGGTATTTAAGGGAATATACAGAAAGCAAAGCTGTTTGTGGCAATAATATTTAAATACAGCATCTGTAATATTTGTAAATAAACTAAATATGTTAAATAAACTTTTTTCTAGATGCACAAACTGTATGGTTTATTTCCATGACCAAGGGTTTCAGGCAAATCAGTTAAAGACTTAAGTTAAAGACTTAAGTTAAAGATTGAGTTATATAATCAGTATTGGTTGGAAACCCCATAAAACTATTTCTAGACCAAATGCTTTGCACCCTAATGACTGCTCCTTTAGCCTTACGGCACAGACTGGCCCTAAATTTACAACTTTTCTTGTCTTAAAGTAAGCTGGCCAAAAAGAAAAGAGTAAATAAGACAAAACAGCTCTGAAATGTAAGCCTTTATCTCAACATCAACACATGATATATATGATAAAAATAATCATATATTTCAAGATTCAGGTTGCTTCAAATTTTCCATAGTAAGTGCAAAATTTTCTTCTCCAGCCCAGAACACTAATATGAGTCTGATTTTTCTTAGTACTAACTAATAACATACAAAAACATGCATTACTCAAAGAAAATGCATGAAAATTGAGAAAATGTAGATTTCACCACCAGTTGAAAGGGCTATCCATAAACATCAAGCGTACCAAATTTCAAAACATACGAGGCAAGCATTCCTGAGATATCTCATTTAAATTGTGAATTTTTTGCTACATCTGTATTTTGCAATGTGTCTGCAGCAGCTCTGAAGAACTGGTTCACCAGATTTTATTGAAATTTTCCATGGTAATACTACGCTCCCGAGGTAGGGGAAATCTTGCAATTCTAAAGAAGCTACTGATTTTCCCACTTCCTGGTTCGACCATTTATGATACATTTAGACACTAGGTGGTGGGTTGTAGTCTGGCAGCTAACCAAATACCAGTTAAAAAACACTTGACAGGCATTATGGCTCCGCCCATAGTTGCGCTTCAAGTGTACTCAAGTAGTTACTCTTAGTAAAAAAAAAAATAGTCAAATTTTAATTGCTCCCTCTACGTTCTCGCATCATCGACTGATTCGATTATGACATTACAACTATGTAAGCTTATTCACGTATCTGTTTGCCAGCAAAACAGAAACCATGCAGCCAGCAGGGTGAGCACTGAATTACAGCTCACCGGCTGGGCATCCTATGTACACAAGGACCTGTGAAAACCATGTGTGGGGCCATTCTCTCTGAGCCTGTGGCCTGTTCAAATTGTTGCCAGGGCGATGAGCTGTCACTCAAAATGAAATGAACAATATTGGGTCCATGAATTCCTCGCTTGGCTGGTAAACCATTTTGTCTTCCAGCACAGGGTCTCATCTGATAGGACCTAAATACAGTGCTCCCTTCTTGTGTAGCAATTCAGGATACGAGGTCGAAACAAACAGCGCTTATGATAATAAAGGCACCCTGCAATGACTCATATTTGAAATTGAGGTTTTTGTGGTGCCACCTACATCAACCTGTTTTTTAAGGGCAAAAACTAGTAACTGTTCCGAGCCAAGAAGCCAAACAGCAGGTGACCAAAGTGTGTGACAAAGTAAATCTCGCCAATATTAAAGTGAGCTTAACACAAATTATAGCCTGCTGTTTTCTAAGCATACCCTGCCAAAACACTTGATGGTTTATTATTTATTCATGAATAAGGGTTAAAAGAAGCCCATGAAGGTTTCAAGGCCCTCTATATCATGCAATAAAGACTCATGCCTTGAAGGTATTATGTATACCTGTAAAAAGCGATCATCACGGCCATCAGAGTGAGGTATGTGTCTGGTGCGTGACTTCTTCATTGACCAAGACCCTTTGAGTTGATGTGTGTCAGACAGTCATTTCATGTCTATCTGGAAATTAACCCCACTTTCTTTATGCCTCTAAACTGCAGTAACATAGAGTCTGTCCATTCATAATGACCAAGGCTGAAAACAGAAGGGGATATTAAATTCCCAGCTTTCATGCTAAGCTGATACCTTCAGCTTGAGACACTGGTGGTTAATTAAGGCAGCTAATGATAAGAATGTAACCATTCTGTATATAACAGACTAAGGTTAATTAACCTATCCAGGAGTTGGGGTATGTTCAGTAAAGCTGTGTGAGCTGGGTGTTGCTAGCCTATTCAGGTAGAATATACGTAAGGCATTACATATAAAGTAACCAAATTTACAGACCAGTATGTTTGACAACTATAATAAGCCATAAGCTTCAATTTCTTTGAGCAGCATTTTCTGATATAGCAGTCCTCTGGATTGTGTTTAATAATGTTTAATTCTTTTGTACTACATGTGGTTATGGTGATACATGTGACTATAGGGAATTTAAACTTCACATAGTTTTATTCATTATTCCAAGAACCTGTGGATAAAAACATTCTGGCTTGATCATCACTATATCTTATCATTATCTTGATTCAGGAGATTATCTGACCATGTATGAAAATGCATCACACAAGTGAGACTGTGAAACAGAAGTTATACTACAGTAGATCCGCGTTTCGCAGCCACGGCCATAAAATAAGACCTTAAGCTGAAAATCTGGACTAATTTTTCTTGACAAGGCAGCTATAAAATGCAGGTTAGGGTAAAATCAAACATGTAAAAGAGAATTAACAGCCCGTCGTGGCACAATGGGCGATAATAGTCAGAGGAAGAGGAAGGGAATACTAAGAAAGTATATTTAATGTTACTGCATTTTTGTATATTATATATTAATTTTATTCACTGTTAATTTTATAAGATATAAAAAGTAATATTTTAATCAGGCTTATATATGTATCAAGAAACTTTTCAGAGTCAGTCATAAACCACAGCCATTTGCACGCCGTGACAGGTAAAAGATTGTTATATTCATTCAACAAATTATGCACTCTAATGGTTGTACCTTAATTTGAGCAACGCTGCACTAACAGCAATTAATTTGCATCATATTAGTTAATTTTTGCAATCACCTTTCATTCTAGTTTTTAAATACAATATATACAAGTAGGACTGTTATACAGTGTCATGCAAATTGTCAATTTTTACTCATTAGAATTTGACATAAGATTAAATTTTGATTGCACTTTTAGCCTAGATGTGCCTGGTTTCCTGGTATGAAGGAGGCCAGCAGAGGGAGTACCACTGCCTGTATAACCTGATATACACAAGTGGTCATGGTGGTCAGATAAGGAGCCTTCAAGAGGCAGCTACTTCAAAATTCATGAGATCACAGTGGCAGCAACCAGCGGATAACATATGCAGCACCAGTCATCATAAAATGAAGAAGGACAGGAACCATCTATAATTTACATCCCGTGGCTGCAAACTGGAGCCGGAGTCTCCCGTGAGATAGCAGCTGAACTGACAAGAGAGGCAGAGGTGTCTGGTAAACCAGGCAAGGACCAGACAGACAGGATGCCAACCACCCGATTAACAGATCCGAGGTCTCCAGTGTCCTCTGTTATCCCACTCTTCATGGATATGAAGACAGCGTGAAAATGATCTCCAACCAAGGGCAGTGATACTGAACAAGTTCAGAAACATTCATCTTTAGAGCACTGGTCCCAGAATTCTTGACTGAAGATGCTAAATGGGTCTACTGTGTCAATGCTTAGGGATTCCTGGCTCACCTAAATGATTTTATCATTCCATCTTCCCGTTTTAGAAGAAGCATTGAAACTTGTGGCAAAATATTCAAAACTGGAATCCCAACACTAATTTATATGACTAACTGGATATCAAAGAATACTAGGAGAAGAATTCATAAGTCTGATAGTTCAAGCTTGAACAAAAGCCAAAGTTGCAGAGGACAGGACATAGCTGATTGGTTAGCTTTGAGTTGATCTTCAATGCAGAAGGCAAATTGGTGTTTTTCCTCTGTCACATATTTCCTCGGACTTTAACAGACCTATAGGTTATGGGTGCTGGCTTAAATAATATTCCTTGCTTCATGCACAGAAAACCAGAAATCAAGAAAGCTATATATCAACATATCCTTTTTCTCATATCATTCACTTAGTTCTCTTTTAACAGATGGTCTGTATACAAACAAAACCATTTGCCTATAATTTTAAATAAAAAAATATATGTCAGATGACAAAAATCCTCATAAAATATGTAAATTTGTCTTATTGAAATGAACATATGTGAACTATACATAAAGGTATGAACCATAGCTATTTAAATAAGACACAGACCTGAGAAGTGAATTTTAGAATATTTGAAGATTTTTTCCATTCAGGTCATGATTTTCAAGAAAATGTTCCCCAGCTGGATCCAGTCCCCTGAAGAATATTTTCTCATTGATCCTATGAGCCAGAGTGGACCCCTAGCTGTATAGGGACAGTACTGTTTGATGCAGTTATGTGTTTATCATCAGGTACATCTCTGTTTAGAACAAGTTCACGACCTGAAACCCCTGACCAATAAGTGTGGACAAAATTGCCACCCTGAAAAATTGATTCTTACAAGACAGCATCAAAACAGCACATATCCTATGGTATTCTAGATCATATCTATTTTAGATCAACCGGAAGTTGCCAAATCTGTCAGCACATAAAACAAGAAGACCTGGTTTTTGTGACACAAAAACAACTATATGTCCCCCCTCACTGCAGGCCTCACTTTCCCAAATTTGAGGGTAAAAAACAAACCCCTTCAAAAGTTTGGTGTTAATTTAAATCCTGGATTTCTAAAGATTTGACCTTGTATGATGATGATCAAGGTAACCAGGTTATGAACTGATCTGATATTTTATTCTGGGCGATTTGACCTTGAAGATCCATGTGAAGGTCACCAGTTTTTGAGCTCCTCAAGGAACTTTATTAAAACAACTAGAATACAGGTAGTCGACAAGGTAAAGCGAGGCATGGATCGAGTGGCAAGGGGAAATAGAGTGAGGTGTGTTGCATATTAGCTATCTTAAAAAAAAATAGAGAAAGCTATCCAGGATGTATAAACCTGCAAAATTTTAGGCAGATATGTCAAACCATCGCCGAGATATGAGTGATTTTATCCCACGGCAGACAAACAAACAGATGCTGTGCAAAAATGGTTGTAGGTGGCGCCACCAGTTTTGCAAATGATAAAGAGCTATGTGAGATCTATACACATGCAAATTTTCAGGAAGATACAGCAAACCAGTCCTGAGATATAAGCATGGATGTCTGCAGCTTGAAAAACTCTGTTTTGGTGGATACAATTACAGTGTTTCAAATTTGAGAAAAAAATATGTGATACATCAAAAGTTATGGGGTTCACAAATTTTTTTTATTTTTAACACAATTTGACTTTGATGATGGTCAAGACCACCAATTTTTTAACTTATTTGAGATACTGGTTGAGATATTTAACAAGTTAAATTTCATTAAAATATATTAACTGGTTAAAAGGCTGAAAATGTCAACATAGAGCAATCTTATCTTACAAAAAGAATATTGGCACAATGCCTACATTTTCAATGGGTTTGTATTATTATGTAACAAAAACATACACTGTGAATGTGTGCATGGCATGTGACACCGACCATACATTTATCTTGTCATCTACCAGTTATTTTGCCATGTTTATCAAATTTAAAACCATGGTTAAAACAAAATCATATACCAGTAGTTACAAATATAAAATATAATTCTATAGTTATCAGGCCCCATGTGTAATGTTTAATACCAGATTACTTATACAAATAGATCATTTATCAATGAACATCATATCCCACTCCCAACCATTCACCATTATGGAATTTAGGATATATTACAAGCAGTAAGAAATCGCACAAGGTTTAAAATCAATAACAATTATAAAATCATCACAGCCTTTGTAATAATATTTTATCTTGTGTCTACATTTTACGGTCTTCTCAATAAAGTATAATGATATAAGGGTTAACTTCAGTTATCTTAATATGCTGTTTCAAGTTATACAAGTGTCAAGTTATGTAAATCCTCCTCAATCATCAAATTTTCTATTTGTCTACATCCTGCTCTCAAACCTATTGTCCGGTCACAAGTTATTTACAAGTTATTATTAGATACACTGACAGACTGTTCATTATTATATCAATTGACAGGCAAAGTAACTATTTATGTGACAAGAATGATATGTTATTAAGCCTTCTGGATTTCAGGTTTTATAAGCATGAGCAACAAATAACTATGCAGTAATAACCTGTCATTAGGATATTAGGGTGAATCTGAATTGCATTGAGATTAAAGCCTTTTGCATTTGAGGTTCCAGCAGAGTTTTCATCAGGGCTGTCACCTTCATATGGTCAAATCCCTTAGAAACCACTAGTCAACATCATACCTGAGTGTCAGTGATATTAACTTTTCTCAAGACGGCCAGCTCTATCATATTCTCAGGGTTTGACCTAAAAGCTAGGTTTTATGACAGGTAACCTGAACTGCTGTGAAATGTGAATCTTCTTTTACTAGGCATCCTAAACAGAGTAAATGATAATAATAATAATTATAATAATCATAATAAAAAATATTTCCTTGTTTGTCTGATATATGCTTACCTGTGAAATTCCATGGCCTCTAATTCATGGCCTCTTATACCCCTCCGATATTAAAAATAATATTTACCTTTCAATTAATATGTACTCAACGGCTGAATCAGGTGATCTCTATATATCACAAACATCACAAGGTTACTTAACTGTACCACGTTGACATACAGGAACTGCATCAGTCCTAGTTAAACCATGACCTTGTATGTGGGCAGTTTTACAATGATGGTATTTGTTGCTTGCTCATATAAGGGAGAACAATTAGAAACAATATGGTTTTCAGGGAAAGTTGCTAGGTTATATACACAGATATATACATGTTATACATACAGAACTTACTTTTCTGCTTAAGGTAAGATGAAACACCGCCAATGTTCGTGTGCCAGGTACATGTAATAGAGAATCAATGATCCCAGTTTAATAATATAAGAGGTTTCTCCTAGCTCTGAGGTGACAGACAGCTCCAAACAGAAAGTATATATATCTATGTGCCAGATGGTTCCTTACTTTCCCTTTTCCATTTCTGTATAGGTAACATATATTAAGTAATTTATTTACAGTGTTACAAGGAAGCTCTCTGAATAATTAAGTATTGGAGTCTAAATTATTTAATGATTTTGGAATTTCAAGTGGGCTGGAACATAAAAAGGCACTGATCAATAAACTGGAAATTGCCTGGTGAATTTCAATAAATGTCATATCAAATCTGAAATACCAATAGATGAAATATTGTTTAATACATTAATAATTTTTTTTTTAAAATTCAACCATGTTAATTCCTATTGGTAATAGAGAGTATATATTTTAACAGAAACTTATATAAAAAAATGTTATAAACATCATAGAAAAATAAGTCACATTAACACAAACACATTCAGGACTGACCTCAAAATATTGAGAAACTAGATGTGTCGGAACGACACGAATGCCCCCGCCTTGGGCAAATTAGAAACATTTGTAAAATTTGGAAAAGTTCAGGAGGTGTCGTATGGTCAAAAGTAGATCAACAAGGGCAAAATGCAAACTCGATCTGTAACGGGTCATTATCAAGCAACACACCAAAAATCATGCCAGTATATGCAGGCATTTTGAAAAAAAGTCCATACATGTGCATTTTCCATAAAAATTTCTGTCTTTCATGAAATTTTCTATGTTTAGGAGCCGTAAAACAATCAAAAGTAGGTCAACCGGGATGAAACGCAAACTCGATCTGTAACTGTCATTATCTGCCCACACAAAAAAAATCAGGGTGGTATCTGCAGGCATTGAGGAAAAAAAGTCAGAACATATGCATTTGTTATGAAAATTTATATTTTTCATAAAACTTTCTATGTTCAGGAGCAGTCAAATGGTCAAAAGTAGGTCAACTGAGACAAAACAAGAACTCGATCTGTAACTGGTCATTATCTGCCTACACACCAAAAATCAGGCCTGTATCTGCAGGCACTGCGAAAAAAATTCCATACATGTGCACTTTTTTATGAAATTTTCTATGTTAGAGCACCGTCAAACGGTCAAAAATAGGTCAACTGGGACAAAACTTGAACTTGATCTGTAACTGGTCATTATCTGCCCACACACCAAAAATCAGGCCAATATCTGCAGGTATTGTGAAGAAAAGTCTGTAGAAGTGTATTTGTCATGAAAATATATATTTTACATGAAACTTTCTATGTTCAGGAGCCGTAAAACAGTCAAAAGTAGGTCAAGCGGGACTAAATGCGAACTCCATCTGTAACTGGTCAATATCTGCCAACACACCAAAAATCAGGCCAATATCTGCAGGCATTGCGAAAAAAAGTCCGTACATGTGTATTTGTCATGATATTCATATTTTTCATGAAATTTTCTATGTTCAGGAGCCATAAAACGGTCAAAATAGGTCAACCAGGACGAAACACGAACTCAATCTGTAACTGGTCTATATCTGCTCACACACCAAAAATCAGGCCAATATCTGCAGGCCCTGCGAAAAAAAGTCCGTACATGTGTATTTGTCGTGAAATTTCATATTTTTCATGAAATTTTCTATGTTCAGGAGCCGTAAAACGGTCAAAAGTAGGTCAACCAGGACGAAACGCGAACTCGATCTGTAACTGGTCTATATCTGCGCACCAAAAATCAGGCCAATATCTGCAGGCATTGCGAAAAAAAGTCCGTACATGTGTATCTGTCATGAATATTTCTACTTTTCATGAAATTTTCTAAGTTTAGGAGCCGTAAAACGGTCAAAAGTAGGTCAACCAGGACGAAACGCAAACTGGATCTGTAACTGGTCTATATCTGCCCACACACCAAAAATCAGGCCAATATCTGCAGGCATTGCGAAAAAAAGTCCGTACAACTGTTTGATTTCGGAATGACGGAAGGACGGACATGGGTAAAACTATACTCCCCGGCCACTTTGTGGCGGGGGCATAAAAATATTCATGAATATGGATGTCTAAAGTCAGCAGCTACACAATATTCATATGTTTAACAAACTAAACCAGGAAATTATATACAAAATAATCAGAAGTATACAGCTAATCTCAGGAATTCATGTTATCACACTCCACTCTCCACTTTATATCACAGAGCTGATCTACTTGTAACTTATCTGTATCCTTACATATATTGGTCAAGTGTAAGCACTTTAACAAGAGGATTAATCTTACAACAAGTCAATTATTCTCCTTATTTTCACATAGCAAATATAAAATGATTCAAACTGTTTTTGACTGAAATGTTTTGAACCCAGTTATGGAGGTGTTTCCAAACTGTTTACACTACAGTGCACCTGAGCACTGAACACTTGAGAACAGTTTGGCAGAGTTGGGTCTGAGTACTTTCAAAGTACTCGAGTACGAGTACTGAGTACTTTCAAAGTACTCGAGTACAAGTATGAGTACTTTTGCACTTTTTCAACAGTACTTGAGTACGAGTACCAAGTACTCAAAATGTACTCATGAGTACTTTAATGAATACTTTTTGTAACCAAACTTGTTTAATGATGTTTTTAAGTTAATATAGACTCACAAAATTGCACTTTTTTATTGAAAATCCAGGAGTTTGGACCTAGTTTTGAAGTACCAGGCAACAGGGTCATTCAGCATAGCAACTACTGAATACTTTGTTTCAGCATTTCTCTCCAGAGAAAGGCTTTCAACTAGAAACCTCCCAGATTCACTCCTGTCTTATGTCTGTGTAAAGCACAATATGGACTGAACGAATCTGACCATTCTGAAATGGTTTTGTGTGTTAAAGGGGGTTTTATTATAGACCGCACTTAAATTGATAAGAAGGACATCGGAGACAGGTGTTGTCACATTTACAGATAATATGTTATTCTTATGCATGCAAGAGGAGTCAAATGTTTAACTTCACTGCATGCAGGGAATGAAAAATAAGAGGACCCACACAGATTTTATTTTCAGGTAAAATCAGCCTGGATTTCAATCTCATCTGTGACATATGATTTTTAAGGGAAAGTCCATGGCATGTTGAGGCACTGTCTATAGATGAAAATGAACAAAACTATATGATAAAGATGATGTGCAATGATTTAAACTTTTGAAGTACATGTTTTAGTTTTACATGCACAGGGCAAGGAATAATCGGGGATTCATGATCTCTTGTTACAGTATCAGAGTGAACCTATGAGGGCCTGAGAAGACTTCATCATTATGTGTCTGTGCACTGGCATTGGTTGGGTTTGAATTCCAACAGCTTAACCATGCACTGTGCTACATCCTACATTTTTCTTATTTAATAGATTTAACGATTACTAACTTTTCAAACAATTCCATCAGATGAATAATTTACAAATATATATGTAAAAGTTAATAAAATATATAGATAATACTCTTTTTACCTTAAATACGTTTAATATTTTTCATTATTCAGACTCACTTTTAGGTGATACATTTTTATCAGAGCCTCATTTAGTTAAAAAAAATCAAGTGATAACAATTCAATTGATGGCAAACAGGGAGAGATCCTATTCCTAGTTGCACTTGCTGAATTAAATCAGGCTGAATTAAATGATAGTTTCTAGGCATGGATACATTTAAAGAAGGAGGACGTCCATATATTATACAAGTCACCTGTAAACCTACACTGAACTAAACTTCCATGCACTTTTACATTTAAATTAAGAGAACACACACCAGGGGTCACCTATATATAACAGACCAGGAAACAGGTTTTCTCTGGTGTATGGCCATACATTGTATGGAGGATGACACCTGCACTGATCTACAGGTTTCCGGAGACAGCCAAGGAGGTCCCACAGGAAACCAGTACACAACAAACACTGGTTATACACCTGTCTGGGGAGGCCAGGCCAGGCACCTGTATTAGTACTTTTACTCTAACACTAATTGGACTAGACTTCCTGACAAGCCCTGGACTACACATGGGATATTTTGTATAACTTTTGTCTAATTTTACATATATTATCTACCAAGTCTTCTTTTTATATATTTTTTGTGTGTAGGTAACGGGTTCCTTTTCTTAATCTATATGTTAGTGCATCTTTGGGGAGTACCTGGGTGTTATTTTATATCTAAGCATGTTCATCTGCAGTTCCATTTCTGTTTGGTGTGGCTTGACAGTCCAGTAGATCTATCATGTTTCTTTAATTGAACCCTGGTGTTACCCAGGCCCCGTGTCTGCTGCACCTAGTATCCATGGTGTGTTCAATCATAAACATAATTGGGTCATACCCCCTCCTCAAGATGCACTTGCTTCTGAGTGAAACATGGCTGTAGGGCACAGGATTCCCATAACCCAGAATTGTGCTCACCCTGGGCAGAAGTTGTCTGTAAAGACATCTCACAGCTCCTCCCCTGAGATTTGAACTCACAAACCTGAAGGTACTATTTTTTTTATAAGAGTGAATAAATCATATCCTCATAGAAAGCACTTAATCTTTTATCTCCAAATCACTTAATTTCAAATATCCCTAAAAACCATGGAAACTTAAGATTGTGTAAAATCTGGATGCAACATACATATTTTAAATATTGGCATTAAATTTCCAACTCATACATATTCAAAGCTCAATAAATGTGCTCTTTAATATATTCAGAACAGATTATTCTCTCAAGTATTAAAATCCCTAGAAGATGAAGAGTTAACAAGAGCGCCGCAAATGTGCATAATATGCCTGTCGTGTATCTGTTGACCTCTGACCTCATTAAATATGCATGAATTTTGATGAGAAGGTAATTCAGGTGAGGAACTTTATTGGTAAATATAAATAATGAGTTTCATGAAAATCCATTGGATTTTTGCTAAGTCACCAAAGTGCAGTGACCTCTGACTTTATTTAATATGCATGGAATTTGCTGGAAATTGAATTTTGGCAAGATATTTTAAAGATGAAATTTTCTGATGATTTATATCAAAATCCTTCATAAGTTATTGCGGCAACACCACTTAAGTAGCCTAGTGACCCGTGACCTGATTAAATATGCATGGATGTTACATATAACCCAACTCAGGTGAGATAATCTGTTGGTTAGTAGTTATGGTGAGTTTCATAAAAATCCATCAAAGCCACAGTAAAATATGGATGGATTGAGGGTGGGTATACCATATTGACAGGCTTATAAAAACTCCTACTGACAATAAGTCAATACCCTGAGGTCCTGAACCATATCAACATCATCCCAGCATAAAAGACCATGGCAAGAGCGGGAACACCATCACTTCTGATGCTGCCACTAAAAAGCACAGACCCCTGTAGTTGCTGTAAAGATTCCCCAGTTGACAGCAGTTAGCTTTCTGATGAGATATCTCTTGATTCCCCACTGGTACTGCTGACGATGAGTACAGCAGATATAATGCACTCTCTGGCTAATGCTCAGAAAACTACATTTACTTCCAGCAGGAGGTCCCGACGGATGACAAAAGCTGTAAAGACTTTTAAGGTTACATGGATCTGCCATAAGAGATGTCACTTAGTCTGGTCCACATGTTATACTGTTGTATGGCTGTAGACAAAGGTGTCAGTAACTGTAGCGTATAGCATGGAATCTCCAAATTACAGACAATGATGAAAACTTGTCATATGCTCTTAATAGTGAGTTACCCATTTTACAGTGGTAAGGCGAATAAATAATAGGTTTGTTTCTATTTTTTTTATCAGTACAGGAAGAAAAATATTTTACCCTTTTCTTTAAAAAAAAATTATACATATTTCTGATGTTCCAGGACAACATAATAATAACAGAATTTTTAAGATATACAGGTAAAAGCTCATCATAACAAAACAATATTTATTTAAATGTTATTATTTATTTTCTTTTGGTAAAAAGTTGTCCGAGTAGCTTGAGCTCAAAATTTCTACTGAAAAATCAAAATAAAAATATACTGTGTTGGGTAGGGTAAAAAATGATGAACATTAAGCCTGAGAAATCAACTTTTGTTATTTTTTTTGCCTTATGGCCCCTCTACTCCAATTTTCTTTGAACTGTTTTGTATTTATAATAGTGAGAATTGAGAGATGCTTGAAAGAAAAGATTTATCTGTAGTTGCCTTACTAAGAGCTTGTTTTGTACCTGAGGAAGGGATTTTGAAGGAAGAGGTGAATCCTTCCATGAAAAATTGTCTTCTGATATCATTAATACCAGTAGTGATAAAAAGTCTACAATGAGAGCTAGATCCCATTCTGTTAGTTCTGGGGCAAAAAATATTAAGGGGCAAGCAGGTCTGCAGCTGACACATTTATTAATCAGTATATTCATAAGTTGTTTCTTGTGATTAATTAATAAAGTAATTTTTAAAAATGTTTTAACCATTTCACTTAGTACATAGAGTACCTGTGACCTACAGTGTACTCAAGCAGACCATAATGTGGCTTGATGTACATAAGCAACAGGATATGAATCATAAATCTGTGTGTATACATATATATATATATATATATATATATATATATATATATATATATATATATATATATATATGTTAAAGGCAGCAACAAAGGGATCCCTGTTTATGGGATACAGGATATATATGCATATTGTGTCCAGAGACTGAAATATCCTTTCCTCTTAGGCAGAGGTAGAAAAACTATTCCTCTGGTTGCTTACAAAATACAAAAGACAGTCTACTGAATTTTGCCTTTCAAATTAAAAGGGTGTTCTGGCCTTCAGTTCAAGCAACAATGGGACATATTAGTTCTCTTTTCTGTCACCTTACTCCCAGACCCCCCTGTTTCAGTCGCCGCAACCCTTTTTTAAGGGTTTAAGGTCTAATCATCGTCAAAAATCATGAAAATTACATTTTTCTGAAAAACGTCTGGTTTTATAGATGTATGCTATATCTATCTTTTCACAAAATCACGTTCTTGGGATTATATTGTATCAATTAGAAAAATAAGTATTTTAATTCAGATGTCAACCCCATGTGGGGTGCAAACAGGACCAGCTGTCAGCTAGGCCAGAGTTAGCAGCGTGTAAGTTGTTTATTGGTTAACCATGCGATCTCATGGTATTAGCAGATGGTTGATTGACAGGCGTGGGGAAGCCGCGGTCAGTCAGCCGGGAAAGAGCTTATCTTTATTACCGGCACTTACTAATTGACACTAATTAATACAAACACGTCCCCCATATGCGCCTTACCCAGAAGTAAACTGTACATCGTACTCCTCCAGTCGCAGAATAATGTCTATGTCACTGCCCTAAAATATGTTAGTGTCACCCAATAAGGGTCCTGGCACCAAGAATATACCCAGAAATATGAATTTATCGATTGTTATTTCTGTAATATTGACCCTGTTATACACTTTAACATTTTCTCCCAGGGTCCATCATTACATCACCAAAACCATTACCGAATACATCGTTCCTTCTTTTATAATATACACTATCTTCAAACTGAACGTCATGGGTCGAAGAAAATAGAGTAGAATGAGCGAAGATAAAATTCGCTATTTGAACGAGAGACAGTCACATACTGATGATCACAAGGTTCCACCGAGGGTGGTGCAGCATTATGGGTCTGTGTTGCATGAATGAATTTTGTGAGAGGAACGCGGCACCAAGTTACACCACCACGTTGCCTGCTAACAAATTTTGCGAAGTGAACCGCGCCGGAGTCTTAGCTATGAGAGCGATCGGTAAAAAAGGAAGAGCAGCCGCTGCACGATTTAGCGCGTATATGACTGGTGTAAATTAATCTAATGAGAGAGAGAGAGGGAGAGACAAGCTGTTAATAGGATAAGGGTATATGGTGGTCTGAATGAGAGCGCAGAGTAAACAGAGTGATCGTTCTTATCAGTCACTTCACACCTGACGCGTGCCCCGGCGCAGTAGCCCATGACCTGATTACCGATGACCGACCCCTCAGACCAGTACTGACAGTTCTCCAGTTGTCATGATGCCTAATAAAATCCTTTTTTTTAACATTGATAAACCATTAAATTTTATAATTTATATATTGAAACCGATTCTCATCCCAACATTTAGTGAAAAAATACAACTGTCACTTGCGCTTATATCCCTGTTTTCCACTCAAAACGAAATTTCTCTTCCCAAACAGTTTTTGGCCGTTTTCTCAAAACAGTATTTCAGGAGACTGTACGTTCTTCAGAGCGATATTTCTCAAAAATCATCGAATATAGAGTCTTCAAATTTTGCATATAGGTAAATCAACAAGTATTCTAAAATGCGTTTTTTTCTTTTTCCTATATCGTTTTTAGTGTAGTAGAATTACATTATTTAAATGAAATAAGTATTGTTAACATCACACATTTTTTTAAAATTTAAAATTCATTATGAAAAAAAGACAATAAATATATATAAAAAAAAAACGCCTGGAGATATTTGTATGTAGTTTCAAATGATACTATTTCCACATACATACCTTATGCCAATTTTGAGATATATCCAATTAAAAAAAAATAATTTTAAATCATTTCAAGTTTTAAATTTTCAGAGTGGACACTGTTACACTTTTTAAATGTATCTCATCTAATAGAGAATATTCTAAGGATTTTAAATATATATACATCACAGTCAAGTCGCTTTTCATGTCATCAATGCATGCTTTAAATATGACAATAACCGAGATGTGATATTATGTGGGCTTCAACATCAACGTCCTTTGAGTCACAGCATTAGGTCTTACTATAAATCAACAATAAAACAGAAACAGAAAAATTTATGAATATTTTTACTGCACAACAGCATATCTAATTACACTTATATCCATCTGATTTCCTGTAACTTTTGTGCCATGTAACAATAACTGACCAAAAGCTGACTTTCCAAAAGAAATTGACATTGCGTCTGGGTCATGGGGTCAACTGTCTGGAAAATATGCGGCACAGCTGTTACGTTATGCTAAGGCAAACTATTTTAACTAGATAATTCTTTTGATTTTCCCGACTCTTGGAAGAAATCTGTTATGTCTGGTTATTTTCTGGACCTGTAATTCATGACTGAAACGTCTACAATCATCTTCAATATAGGAATGTTCCAGGAGCGTCAATCATCAAGATACTGCCAACTGCTCGTCAAACAAAGTTTCACCAAGATTGTAGTATCCTCTCAAAACCTCCAGCTTAACTTAAGGCCCCATAAAGGGCATTTCCAGTCATAAGCACCATTAAAACTGTGCTAAATAGCATGATAAATAAGCAAAATGTCTCTGGTATGTAAACCGCAGCCTTGCATGATAGATTAGGAGTTCTTTATGTTGACAGGTGACTGCAAACATTGCCCTTGTTAAAAAGACATTATCTTGATTATAACTTTATTTCTTAACAAGTTTATTGGCTAATTTTCAGAGAGTGACCTGCATGTATAGCTGCACTAGGCCCAAGTTTTGGTGTCAGTCTTAATGAGCGGGGTCTGAATGGGCGTGCTGCTTTTGAGCGTGGTTTTAATGCGCGCGGTCTGGATGGGCGCGTGTCCCCAATTAAATCCTTATGTATACATGCTGTGAAAATTAAATCCACAGTACTTACAGGAAAAAAATGTGCCGTGGCCAAAGTTGGGCAAAATTTAAGGTACCAATTTTATATTTTTGCCAATATTTAAAAAATTTTAACAGATTTTGATCTAATTTTTGGTAAACAATTAAATTTTGTTTAATTAAAGTTGTCTTAAGTGACCAAATATCTTCCTAATTTTTTTACAAAGTCCATTATGTTTTGGCCCATAACTTTTTTAAATTATATAATACTGACTTAATATCTGGCATGTACATAGGATTTATATAGAGGAATATTTATGGTAAATATGAAGAAAACCAGATGAGTGGTTTTGATATTAGGCAGTCCTGAAGTGTGAAAATAGATTTCTAATAAAAAATTGAGGTTTTTCCTTATTATCTCGAAGGAACGAAGTCCTATTGACCCAATTTTTGGCATGGTAGGAGATTTTGGGGACATCTAACTATATGCCAAATTTCAGATTTGTAGGTCCAACGGTGTCAAAACGTGCCAGTCTTACGGACGGACATCCGGACGGACGACGGACAATGGACCACGACTATAGCTCAGATGACTTATAGTCAGCTGAGCTAAAAACTCAGGGAGTGTCTCTTAGTCTTAAGTTACCATTTGTACACAGGGTCATAAATTAAATAAATTTTGGAAAACATGACTTTACTCCATACAGCTTATACACCTTTCACAGTGATCATTTTGTATCCAATTAATTTCATCTACCCATTTTTTGCTGATATTAGCAAAGTAAATATATACAACCATGGGACCAGCACAAAACAGATTATGCCTGGATTCCATCGAAAATGCTGGCAATATCTCATGTTTGAACAGCACTATATAATCCATCCCACCAAAGGGAGTTATCTTAAATTGGCAATAAAATTTATGAAATGCTGATATTTTTGTTCTGTATGTTACTATGGCAGAAAAATCATGTGCACTCCAGCAATAGAGATTGAAACATTTTTGTCATTTTTGGATTTCATCATATACATTTTTGGTAACAAATTCTATCATCACCCAGTCAACGTCTGTCAAAAAGGGTACTTGACTCCATAACTTCAGTCAATATGTAATGACTGTTTTCTTAGATACTGAAAATTTTGATTTTTTTTACTCAAATTCTTTGCAAGCAAAGTGATGGTTGAAATGCTTGTATATAACTGCCAGAATACTTTGTTGATATGCTGACAAGTATAGTCTTTTTAAATAGACTTACTTAATCAATACATATTGCAAAAAAATTTAATGGGTGTCCCAGTTCAGTGTGTTCACACATCAGTGTCAATATACTATTCCCTATAAATACCTAGGTAAAATGTACCTATAGATATGTAAATTTATTTTACATGGATTGTACAACTACTACAAATACATATATAAAATAAATTAATAACTTGTCATGGCACTCTCATGCATATGGCTCAGGTGGTAATATTTGATAGTGTTTAGAGGTTGAGGAAACCAGAGAACTCTGAGAAAACCACTGGCCTTGGATGGGCCATTTCAAACAGTTGTGACTAGGCCACAACGGGGTTTGAACCAAGGTTGCCAGCCATCAGAGCGGAGCCTTCTACCCTGTTGAGCCCCTCAAGTGACAATGTCCCCCCCTCTACAGGTATAGATGTCGTATTAAAATAAAATACCTGTAGCACTCATATTCTTTAAAATTATCAGTGTTGTTAAACTAATGACAGATAAAATAAAGATAAGCACTGGAAGCTTATTAGGGAGCCACTATAGAAGGCGGGCTTCGCTTGTATTGAGGAACATATAAATAAAATTGTCACCTCTCATTCCCTATTTTAACTCCTACTTTTCCCTGTAGATGTCCCTACACTCAACTCTTCTAACATAAACAACTACTAAGCATCAGAAGTCGCCTGAATCGGGAATCGAACCTCCGATCTTTGGACTAGGAGCTCTACACGCTACTAAGTGAGCCGTGAAGATGAGATACCAGCAGGAGCAAGTTTTGTTCATTTATATCTGCGATTGAAGAGGCATCTATCGCGAAAAATGGGAAACCATTTACTATTTTAACAGGAAAATTAAGCTTTAGGTGGGGGCTCCGCCCCCACACCCCCGTTTAGACGGGGAACCCAGGTTCCCCCGACCCCTCCTCCTCTAATATAATAAACTCCAGCTATGAGCAAAATTAAATACGGGAATTCTGAGGAAAATGATATGTATCGGCCTTTTCCAGGAAACAATTTATTATGCGACACCCGTTTTACCGGCGGTAGGCTGAAGCCCGGTTTCTATAGTTCTGCCCTTAATAGGAATAACATGCAGTGATGTACACTGGTCTATTCTATAGTACCCATATCATAAACACTGTAATTACTGATCTATAAATTCGATCTGGATTAGTGCACGCAGCCCACACATTTATACACAGATCGTGTTGAAAGGAGTCTTGTGTATTGATCGCATAATCGACCCAAGGTCCCTGGACAGCCATACAGGGAAGCTGTCAGCTTGTAAATAGACGAGGACTGCTTCAACACGGAAAAACACGCACACGATCAAATAAACACCGCGTGAACCCGGCAGCCGTCCATCACACACACAGTCACCAGTCACAGCACAGGCAAATTCCATCTGATGGCATGGTGTTATTAAAATATTATCCCAGTATGAAAGTTGTATAAAAGTTATCAGCATGTACTCACGTGCACTG
The DNA here is from genome assembly GCA_026874595.1 of Sipunculus nudus. Taxonomy (NCBI): domain Eukaryota; kingdom Metazoa; phylum Annelida; class Sipuncula; order Golfingiida; family Sipunculidae; genus Sipunculus; species Sipunculus nudus. Next base: position 56,148,089 of record CM049312.1, read on the forward strand.
GACTGTATTATATATGGGCGTGGCACTTTTCCTACCCTTATCTCACGCGAGCTGTCAGTTAACTGTCCACGGGTGCGTTCACTGTGTGTGTACATACACACTTGTGTCGCATGTTACTAATGTAGTTCGTGTAACAACCGGCAGATGGCGGTACAACGCAAACACTTAGGGGCCGTAAAGAAACTGAAGAATAGCCAGTGTTTTTTTTTTATGTGAACATCTCTGGCAAAATTCCCTCCATTAAAAACCGATCCGGTTTGATAATTTAATTTTATATCTGATCTCATAAGCCATAAATATTTGATCTCAGCACAGTGTTCCACTTAACTGTGTATATAGTAATGAATTGTCTCTCTGATAAGATAAGATAAGATAAGCTAAGATAACATTTATTAGCCTTCAGTTCCAGGAATTTGTTGTTGACTTGCAATTCATTACATAAAAAATAAATAAGTAAATAGATAGATAAATACATAAAAATAATACAATAAATACATAAAAATCACACATAACATATTGACTATGCATGTAAAATTAAGCATGTAAAAATGATAAAACAGATAATTCTGCAGGTAAAACACATAATTCAAAACATTAAATTTCTAAGAGGGTTGTGAGTTAAAAAGTTTAATACTGTGTGGTACGAGAGATTTTTTAAAACGAGTTGTTCTGCAGAATATTGTATCTAGGCGTTTACCTGAAGGTAAAAAACGGAACTCTGAATATAGTGGATGTGTTTTGTCATTCATGACCTTAGATATGAAGGCCATTGTTTTGGTTTCACAGATTTCCTGGTGTGTGGCAAGAGAAGTACCAGTCATTCTACTACTTCTCTTCCTGGTATTATTCAACTGTTTCTTTAACTTATCAGATATATTTGTAAACCAGCACTCCAGTGAATAAGTAAGGACACTGGAAATTACTGAATTATAAAACATGGTAATTATGGTTTTGTCGATATTAAGCTTTCTTAGATAATAAAGGTAATATAATCTTTTGTTTGCTTTCTTGGATTGATTCAACACATGTTCTTTCCAATTCAGATTTCTGTCAATAATACATCCTAAGTATTTATAATTTTCTACAATATCAACATCTTCATTTTTGATAGCAACTGGGGTAATTACAGATTTTGATCTCCTAAAATCAAAGACTACTTCTTTAGTCTTCTTTACATTTAATTGAAGGTAGTGTTCCTCACACCAACCAGTCACATATTGAATGGTTTTCCTGTAGAGCGATTCATCATTCTTGTGTATCAGGCCTAGAATAACAGTGTCGTCTGCATATTTGATAATTTTACAATCTGAAAGGCTCACAGACAAATTATTTGTTTATAGAATAAAAAGGACTGCTGACAGAACACAGCCTTGTGGAGCACCAGTATTTATGATTATATCTGAAGAAGTTTCTTTGCTTGTTCTAACATGTTGTCTTCTATCCGAGAGAAAATCTAGAATCCATAGACAGTAGGAAAGAGGAATGTTATATCTACAGAGCTGATTGATCATAATGTGTGGCTGTATTGTATTGAAGGCTGAAGAATAATCAATGAAAAGTGATCTGGCATAATTTCTGGGGTCCCTGTCTAAGTGTTGATAAATATAATGAGTTAATGTGGCAATTGCGTCGCTTGTGCATCTGTTGGATGAATATGCAAACTGATGTTGATCTAGCATTGGTTTAACAATTGGAAGTAATTTATTAAGAACTATTCGCTCCAAAGATTTTGCGAGATTAGATGTTAGTGCCACAGGCCTAAGATCATTCATCACTTTAGGAGAGTTATTTTTGGCGACTGGAATTATTTCTGCGGTCTTCCATAATTTTGGTAGTTTACATAAGGAGAGAGACAATTGAAAAATGTGATGTATGATGAAGGACAAACTATTTCTACAGGTTTTAATTAATCTGCCACTGATTTTGTCGGGTCCACAGGCTTTCTTTACATTAATCTTACTTAACACTTTGTTTACATCAGTTACATCAGTAAGGATGCCATCATCACATGATTCTAAATTTGCTCTCAGACTGCTCCGAATGTCATCTTTTTCTTTTGAGAAGTCACTTTCATCAAAACGTGCATAGAATGTATTTAATTTGTCAGCATAGCCATTTTCAGCAAGCAGTGAGCATTCTTTCTTGCTTTTAGTTATACCAGTTAATTCCTGAAGACCCTTCCAAGCATCTTTTGATTGATTGCTATGGAACAGTTTTTCTACTTTCTTTTTATATTGTTGTTTGGCTTTCTCAATGGCAGAATCAGTTTCTTTTTGTAAGTCATATCTGTTATCTGAATTGCTTGTGAAGGCTTGGTGCTTACATACAATAAGTTTCCTTAGATCACTGTTAATCCAAGGTTTGTTATTAGGGTAAATCTTAATGGTTTTAGTTGGTACCAGCATGTCTTCACAAAATGATATATAACTAGACACAGTTTCAGTAAGTTCATCTAAATCATATGAAGTGTCAATGAACATTTGCCAGTCTGTTAGATCAAAACATGTCTGTAGGGTCTCATAGGCTTCCTTTGAGTTCACTTTAATATTAATTTCACGTGGTTTCAGCATTTGAAGTTTACGTCTGTAAGTAGGTTGCATATAGATCATATTATGGTCACTATTTTTTAGTGGAGGACCTTGAACACATTTATAAGCAGATTTAATATTACAATAAAATAAGTCCAGTTTCTGGTGACCTCTTGTGTTACAGTTCACGTACTGTGTGTAGTTTGGTAGTGCTTGATCAAGATCACAGTGGTTCATATCTCCGAGTACAATATGCAGAGCTTGTGGTTTCTTTTCTTCTAATTGGGCAACAATATCCTGTATCTTCTTTGATGCAATGTCTTTATCAGCACTGGGGGGAATGTAAACAACTGTGAGAGATATATTGGTAAACTCTCTAGGTAGGTATGAAGGACGTAGGCTCACTGATAGGGCTTCAAGGTCTGGTGAACATATACTAGACTTGACGGTTATATTCTGACACCATCTGTTATTAATATAAAGAGCTACACCACCGCCTCTTGATTTATTAGAGTCCTGGGTTCTGTCTTGTCTTAATAAGGTAAAATAAGGAATGTTCAAGAATGTGTCAGATATATTTTGGTTCAGCCATGATTCCGTTAATGCAATGCAACAAGCCTCTCGATATTGATAAAGAAATCGGCAGTTTGCACGGAGTTCGTCAATCTTTGAGCTGAGTGAACGGACGTTACCAAATGTTATTGTGGGCACAAACGGTTTAGTACTGCATCTTCTCCTTAACCTGACTCTTACTCCACCTCTCCTGCCACGTGGTCTTCTTCTAATCTTTTTGCATTCTTCCGGAAGTATACTTATATCAAACTTATTGTTAGAATGTGAGAGTTTGTTGTGAAGTTGATGAAGGTCACTAGCTGAATAACGAATATTCAGTGGTGTGAGTCCAAGTCCGGGTCTATGCAGGCCAATCGAGTCCAAGTCAGAGTCCTTGAGGTTCGAATCCAAATCCACCTTCTTCGAGTCCGAGTCATTTGGACCCCAAGTCCGAGTCCAAGTCCAATACATATATCCGCAAAAAACGCAAATTAAAATGGAAATCTCAGAATACCATGTAAAATTTCAATTAGTTGACATGTGATTACATCTATACTCCCGACCCTGAGTAAAGCTTGGTAGGCATATATATATATATATATATATATATATATATATATATATATATATAATGTTATTATTTTTAATATTATATTGGTAGTTCGCATATATACTCTATAAAATGTGACAGTTGTTTTCTCACTAAGCAGCTCGAGATAGACTCGGCCTTATTTCTCGAGTCCTTAACTCCAAGCCGAGGACCCTCTAGTCCAAGTCCGAGTCCAGGACCCTCTAGTCCAAGTCCGAGTCCAGGACCCTCGAGTCCGAGTCCAGGACCCTCTAGTCCAAGTCCGAGTCCAGGTCCCTCTAGTCCAAGTCCGAGTCCAGGTCCCTCTAGTCCAATTCCGAGTCCAGGTCCCTCTAGTCCAAGTCCGAGTCCAGGTCCCTCTAGTCCAAGTCCGAGTCCAGGTCCCTCTAGTCCAAGTCCGAGTCCAGGTCCCTCTAGTCCAAGTCCGAGTCCAGGTCCCTCTAGTCCAAGTCCGAGTCCAGGTCCCTCTAGTCCAAGTCCGAGTCCAGGTCCCTCTAGTCCAAGTCCGAGTCCAGGTCCCTCTAGTCCAAGTCCGAGTCCAGGTCCCTCTAGTCCAAGTCCGAGTCCAGGTCCCTCTAGTCCAAGTCCGAGTCCAGGACCCTCTAGTCCAAGTCTGAGTCCAGGTCCCTCTAGTCCAAGTCCGAGTCCAGGTCCCTCTAGTCCAAGTCCGAGTCCAGGACCCTCTAGTCCAAGTCCGAGTCCAGGTCCCTCTAGTCCAAGTCCGAGTCCAGGTCCCTCTAGTCCAAGTCCGAGTCCAGGACCCTCTAGTCCAAGTCCGAGTCCAGGTCCCTCTAGTCCAAGTCCGAGTCCAGGTCCCTCTAGTCCAAGTCCGAGTCCAGGTCCCTCTAGTCCAAGTCCGAGTCCAGGACCCTCTAGTCCAAGTCCGAGTCCAGGTCCCTCTAGTCCAAGTCCGAGTCCAGGACCCTCTAGTCCAAGTCCGAGTCCAGGTCCCTCTAGTCCAAGTCCGAGTCCAGGTCCCTCTAGTCCAAGTCCGAGTCCAGGTCCCTCTAGTCCAAGTCCGAGTCCAGGACCCTCTAGTCCAAGTCCGAGTCCAGGACCCTCTAGTCCAAGTCCGAGTCCAGGACCCTCTAGTCCAAGTCCGAGTCCAGGTCCCTCTAGTCCAAGTCCGAGTCCAGGTCCCTCTAGTCCAAGTCCGAGTCCAGGTCCCTCTAGTCCAAGTCCGAGTCCAGGACCCTCTAGTCCAAGTCCGAGTCCAGGTCCCTCTAGTCCAAGTCCGAGTCCAGGACCCTCTAGTCCAAGTCCGAGTCCAGGTCCCTCTAGTCCAAGTCCGAGTCCAGGTCCCTCTAGTCCAAGTCCGAGTCCAGGTCCCTCTAGTCCAAGTCCGAGTCCAGGACCCTCTAGTCCAAGTCCGAGTCCAGGACCCTCTAGTCCAAGTCCGAGTCCAGGACCCTCTAGTCCAAGTCCGAGTCCAGGTCCCTCTAGTCCAAGTCCGAGTCCAGGTCCCTCTAGTCCAAGTCCGAGTCCAGGACCCTCTAGTCCAAGTCCGAGTCCAGGTCCCTCTAGTCCAAGTCCGAGTCCAGGTCCCTCTAGTCCAAGTCCGAGTCCAGGACCCTCTAGTCCAAGTCCGAGTCCAGGACCCTCTAGTCCAAGTCCGAGTCCAGGTCCCTCTAGTCCAAGTCCGAGTCCAGGACCCTCTAGTCCAAGTCCGAGTCCAGGTCCCTCTAGTCCAAGTCCGAGTCCAGGTCCCTCTAGTCCAAGTCCGAGTCCAGGTCCCTCTAGTCCAAGTCCGAGTCCAGGACCCTCTAGTCCAATTCCGAGTCCAGGACCCTCTAGTCCAAGTCCGAGTCCAGGTCCCTCTAGTCCAAGTCCGAGTCCAGGACCCTCTAGTCCAAGTCCGAGTCCAGGACCCTCTAGTCCAAGTCCGAGTCCAGGACCCTCTAGTCCAAGTCCGAGTCCAGGTCCCTCTAGTCCAAGTCCGTCTCCCTAAAAAAGTGGATTAGAGTCCAGAATCGAGTCCGTGTCCGGACTCGTGCCCTTCATCACTGCTTTGAGTATTTTTAGGCCTAGGCCTATATAAGATCATTAGTGGAAAATCAAATATGAAAAGAGTTGTTCTAAACGCACACTGACAGCGAGTCATTATCAGTGCGTTCATGTAAAACTAAGGCCGTACCCTTTCAAGCGACTACAGTTAACCGAAGCGACACGGATTATTGGCCTAGTGCGGAATGATGCAAGACACACCTGACACATTAAAACTGTAAAAAACAATCGAAACGTAGGTCTATATAGATGTTAGGTGGAACACTGCGTTAACTTAAAATTTTAATTATATTTACTTTAATATAAATTTAAAACAACTCCCACAACAGCAATAAGAAATAATTGCGCAACACAAACGGGTTAAACAAAATATGCGCGAAGTATATTTGATGCTTTGAAACGTGCATTTCAAAGTATTTGTTCGCATATATTTCATACTAATAATAGTTCATTGGAAAATAATATAAAATGAAGCCTATGAAACAGTCCTTGTTTCAGGATGTTATTTTTTCCCAATTAATTAGCAATCAAGGAGTGAATATGAAACACAACAGACTTACATACTGACATTTGGAAATTTTATTGTAAATTTTGAACCAGTAACAGCCCGCCCGCACTCTCCTCCACCCCAAAATATCAAGTTTATCCACCCCCGCACACACATTGCCCAATATCAGGGTGTGTCCCCTGCGGGTAAATTCTGACATGCGTATCCAATCATCAATTTCAAGATACTGTACTGTGACGCAAGCGTTGCCTGAAAGCAATGTCATTTTCTGCACTGGACATGCCATGCGGGAGGGGGTGGTATTTGTACTTATCCATTTACGTAAATATAATGATTCGAAGAATCTACCCACGTCTGTGTTACCCCAATATACACTTTAGACCTTCGAGCCATTACCAGGGGTGGCTGGGTGCAGAGTTATCTATTATAGCAGAGATGTAAGACACCAGACCTCACACCCATGATCACGAATTTCTTGGACCGCCACTGATTACGTCCCCCTCCCCTCCCTTAATCCTGGCTACGCACCTCTCTATCTCCCCCCCCCCCCCCACTCTCGGAGATACATTGAAACCACTTCATATAGAATGGACTCACATTATTACGTTTTAAGAATGAATGTATCTGAATTAAAGTGCACTTGACATGACAGATAACCAAACTTTTGTAAAAATATACAATATTTTTACATTTCAAATTTAATCTCTCTCAATTTCTCTGCATTGTAAGGTACTCCATTTATTTTCACTCTGACTAGCGTCAACAGTATACGCTTCTTTGGACCCTTTGTTTAAAGCCAGCTATTCACCCATACCTAATCTATAGAATTCATGTGATTTCTGGTTTACTCTGCCTACAAATTAATGAACTCTCTATATTAATTCCTGTCAGAAGAAGTTCCTTTAACTCTGCTGTGGTGGATATTACCCTTATTTATCTGCAAGTTGTTATACACACAAAGCTGAACGGTCCATAGTTTCTACATGGCCTTTGCAATATTCTGTATTTTTAACATATGTATTTGTCGAATATGTTTGGATTAATTTGGCGTGGCCCCACGTTATAAACACGTGGATATAAACAACATGAACAGCCTGCATGTGTGCGGCGAGCTCGTGTTCTGGCCTATTTTTATAAAAGGTTCAAGGATTATCTTTAGTAAACAGATGTCAGATATGGCAATAGGCCCCTTTAATGTTTTATACTTATCTAGGAAAGAAATACGGATACGGGTACCAGAGCATGATTTGAAAATATGTTTATATCAGTCCCAAGGGCTATAAGAGCTGGTACATTTCAACAACGACAGTACTTTGTGCTTTAAATTCACATCAATAAGATTTAACCAGATTTAATTTGTAAATCTTTTATAAGTTTAATTATCCGGAGTCTAAATTTTTTTAGAATATGAAATATGATACGCCGAATCCAAACATTCGGTCCAAACAACACGTGGTGAACACTGTCCAGTGAGAGGTGTATCCGTAGTATTTACGCAGTGATAAATTTACATATGGTATGTTTTATGTCAGATTTAGATAAACTTTGGATGAACTTGGACAGGAATTTCCTCAAGATCTGGTACACGATCAAATAAAATAAGAAGATAATATGAAATATCCCTTTAATAGATAAACTTTAACAATCTGAACCAAATCTGACAACAATGAAAATTGAGAGATAACTCTTCAAACAACTTAGATACACAGATAATCTTAACCACAGAACAGTCAATGTTTAAAGTCACAATTCAATAATGATCTTAATCTATCTATCGTTAAATGCAACATAACATAACAGGAGAATTGCACATTATATATATAAATACATGTATATATATATATATATATATATATATATATACACACACGTTATACCACAAGGCAGTACAAATTTATCATACATGTGTAGGCTATTGTTGCTGGTTATACAATTTATTAATCTAACAAATTTCTCAGGTCTCTTCAAATACACAACCTTGCAGAAATGCTTGAAACTCGTTGGCTCACTCTATACTATTGTGCAAATGATCACGTTTCCTTTAGATTGCGTTTGTTTATGACATTTAATGAACTGTGACGTTCATTTAATTACCATCAGTCCAACTGAGGTCCATATATTTTTCTTTGCTTGACTATACGTCATTAATTCTCACATGGGTATACCGTTGATAACCACCCGAGTAGAACTTCCATTACACCCCTGTGTGCTTGTCTTTGTTTATGCTGTTTGTACAGGATCCGATTCTTGAAGACTCCCCAGCTTAGACTTTTCTGTAATAAGGAATGTAATATATATATATATATATATATATATATATATATATATATATAATTACAGAAGTATATAACCTTTTCAGTACATTACAGAATATTAATAATATACATATTTGTAGATATATAAGAATTGAAGTTTATATAAGTATTTAATTGTACAATATGTGTTAAAGTATATATATATATATATATATATATATATATATATATATATATAGTATCATGCAACAACTAAGTTATATTTGTATTCTTATATGACTGTATCGCAAACATATTTATATCATGTACGTGCTTACGGAACTGCTGTCACACACAAACTCAGTAGATGCATAATAAATGCCAAAAATATATCAATAAATATATTAAAGAATTATATAAGTGGAAGAAAATTCATTTGCAGATAAAAAAAATTCAACTTATATATATGCATGCACTCAGTAGATACCTGATAAGCGCCGAAAATACACCAGTAAATCTATAAAAATACACTAATTAATCTATAGTAAAGTAATATTAAAGTGGAATAAAATTCATTTGCAGATATTAAAATCAACTTACCGGCACGAAATATTGTAAATGTGCGTTAAGGAACTTTATGGCTGCCTGGTCGTCCGTCGGTTCTGTCTGAATGATGTGAAATATGGAGGGTCGTCTTAAGGAGCTGTCGTCCTCCGTGTCACTGTCAGTCTGTGTTGATCTGATGTCACTTTCTTGTTCGTCAATCTGTGACTGTCCAATGTCGCTTTCCTGTGTGTCAGTGTGTGTATGTCTGTCGTCAGTATCATGTAGGTCAGTCTGTGTCGGTCTCTTGTCAGTATTCTGTATGTCAGTCGGTGTCGGCATGTCGTTACTGATATCTCCGTCTGTCTGTGTAGGTTTTAATCTGTCCTGCTCGTCTGTCGGCCTGTGTGTTGTATCCAGGTACTTTGGGTCCGTCTGTGTTAATGTTGTGTCATTTCGTGACGATCTCAATGTTTTTCTCTTTTTGGTCGTTGTCATTTCGTTAATCACGTCGTACGTACAATAAAAAATGGTAATTTACAGTCGCCTACTGTCATCTCTATGTCCCTTACTTTTGCTGTCCTCTGTCGGCGTCTCGTCTGTGCACTGAAGTCCGAAGTCGTGTCCTCACAGTTGATTTCAGTGAACATCTGATAAGGAACAAATCTTCCAGGATATTTTCTTTATAAACAGCCATTTCTTCTAAAATCACAAACCTATGGATGACTGGAGCGGTGTAGCTTGATGAAGTTTCTTCACGTATAATAAATCGTTACGTAATATGGATACCCGGGAAACGTGACGTCATAAACAGCAAGACCAGTCTTTGCACCCTCTCCATGGCAACCTGCGTGTCGTCATCATTTCTGGGCTACTTGGTTTGGTTAGAGAGACCCATTTCCAGGCTGTACTATATTTATATAATACATTGTAGTAAGTTATGTGCATGCATTATTGATATAATGCAGGAAAATGTTTTCCAAGGATTTTTTTTTCATGTCATACACCAAACTCAAGCTCAACATCTGCATGCATGAACTTTCACTTTAGTTTAAAGGAAGAGGAAATTGAGTCCCTCGTTCTTGGGATAAACAGCAATTTCGAAACCGCATTTTTACCATCTTCACCACTTTCAAGCCTCTCCAACTTGTTAAAGGCCGGTACTAACAAAACATTTCAAACACTTTTCATAAGTCCACTGTTGTAACGAATATAATGATATCAAACACATATGTCACTGAAGGCTCTTGCACGCGAAAATGCAACTAAAAGCTGCCAACGGGGAAAGACCGGCTCAGTCAAATAGATTCCTACAGTATTAAATGCTTGTCCTTAGTTTTGTTGATTGTCATTAGGTTGATCGGAAACTGAATATGCCCATAAATAAACGGCAAGTTTACACCTTTAGGTACAAGTCTGTGGCAAAGGAATAACTTCAGCCTTGGTTCGTTGGTAGGACATAAGTAAAATAAACGCAAAAAGGTATATCCGGATTTTTCAGAAAATTTGCAGAGGGTTAGCGTTAAACCGTATAAACAACCCATTCAATTTTGGATGTTATCAGAATCTACAAAATACATTTTTCTTAATACCATTCTGACATTCGTATGCATTTGTTCTGTCACTCGCCAGGTGAAACCGGGTCACTGAAGCGTTACATATGAAGTGTTTAACACCTGAAAAGTGCATATTTGAACACATGAATGCATTGTGTTTATCGGGTCCCCGTTGAGCTGTAACATCTTTCATTTTATCTATCTTTTCCAGTTATTTGTAAGTACTGTTCCTTTTTTTCAGAGATTTTCTTTATTTCCTAGATATTAAATTATTAAGTTATCCACAGTTTATTACTTTCTAATTCATAAATTTAGGATGTTTATGAACAGCTCTGTGATTTGCTCCATAAATTAAGATAACATCCAAATGTTCTCTCCTGAAGGAATTAACTTGTCTTTCCGTTATTGCATAACACTGAGCCCCCCCCCCCCCCACCCCTAAAAAAGGGCTGATACTAGAACTCACGTCTGTGGTCATTTTAGTCCGCCGCGCTGCCTTTACCACAGAAGTCGGTAAAATGCAAAGTTTAATTGGCATGCGACTTACACTTATCAATTATTTTTCCACGAGGATTACATTTAGACGATGATATTTTGCATGGTGTAAATGTAGATGCGCATTTTCATAATAAAGACATCCTCATGTCTGAAACATGCATGGAATGTTTGATGCATTGATTTTCCATTTTATATCCTAATTTTGAATTAAGAAATATAAATATTAAAGCCGGCCAAACGTGAATCCCAATCCCCTTCAGTTTGACTCCTTTATGCAAAGAATTTTAAGATAATAGTAGTTGAAGAACACCAATTTCCTCATACGTTTTGTGAAAGATCCCCTAAAATTGTCCTCCTTATATTGCATATTTAAAAATATCTCAATATTGGAGGGGGACACCCTCCCCCGTGTAGCTTTAATTAACCTTTATTTATGAATAAAATGAAATCTTTGCTCTCGTTTTATTCACATTGGTGAAATAACCAAACAAATTTTTATATTTTCATAGGCTGAAAATATATCAATATATATATATATATATTGTATATATATATATATATATATATATATATATATATATATATATATATAGTCACCAGAAAATCGGTGACAATATGTACGGTGTTTTGTATCATAGTTTAACGAAGTCTGTTCTCTATTAATATTGACGTGAAGCGTCATCCTAAAGCGTTGACAGGTCTTGATTGTATATATATATATATTGTGTATTCTTGTATGAAATCCCATCGGCTATCAGCTGATTTATCTGTGTCACGCATTGCGTGTATTACATCTGGTATGTGGGTCGCCATGGTGACGCTAGCAGTTAACTAGATCACATATATCCTTATATGGGACACTTGAGCCATAAGCCAATCAGAGAACCGGATCGCCGTACACAGTGCACAGGCGATTGTGACGTCAGAGTTCAGGGAGAGACGCGAGACGCTGCGGGAGTTGGGTCTTGAAGCTTGAAGAGGCAGCACGCACGCACGGCAGAAAGAACATTGAAACGCTTAAACCCGCCAGGAACGGCATAGAAGAAGAGAGAAGTAGGGGTGTATTCCCGAAAATCCAGCTTCCACCTTTTGATGATGCTCACGATCAGCCAGATGCGTTTCTTGAGCGATTTGAACGGTTAGCTGTATGTCAAGACTATGATAGGGAGAATTGGGCGTTACACCTGAGTCCGTTACTGCGGGGTAAGGCGCAAGGGACTTACACACAGTTATCGGTTAGTGAGGCCATGGATTACGATAAGTTAAAGATAGCCTTGTTAAAGTGATACCAAATGACCGAAGAGGGTTATCGACACAAGTTTCGGACTTGTAGGCCTGAATGAGGCGAAACGCCGAGTCAGTTTGCGGTGAGACTAAGTGGATACCTAGACCATTGGATAGGGATGGCAGGGGTCGGAGGTGACTACGACGGGGTAGTTAACCTGTTGATGTGCGAGCAGTATGTAAACTGCTGTAGTAGGGATCTCTCTATATTTTTGAAAGAGAGAGGGTGTCGTGACTTTGATAGTATGGTAGACTTAGCCGAGAGCTATACGGAGGCTCACGGTGTACACAGCCTTACAGCAGGTCCTCGTTATGGCAATAATGTGCCGTGTCCAGCGCAATCGGTATCTCAGCCTAGAGAGAAGCGAGAGGTTGAGCGCAGTCCGGGCGGTCAGACATTTAAGCCATCAGGAGGCATCAGATGTTACTTATGTAATGAACTGGGACATAAGGCGCGGGAATGTAAGACTAGTGCCCGGTCGAGGCCTAGGTCTTCCCCTCAAGTAGGGTGTGCTGCTGGCGATTAGCAGAGGTATAGGACTAATTTTAGCCCCCCGTATAACCAAAAACAGAAGCCTGAGACTATGTCAATGGCAGTAGTCGAGGCGGAAACGGAGACAGTCGGTGCGGTGAAACCGGAAGTAGAGAGTCCGAGTCAGTCGTTAGGATTTGCTGCCCAGACAGAAGGCGGAAACTCGTTACCTGTGTGTGAAGGGCTGGTGAATGGTAAGTCAGCGAGGGTGCTGCAGGATTCGGGATGTTCCTCGGCAGGAATACGTGAGTCGTACGTCGAGCCGAATCAGTTCACCGGACACCAGGTCGAGTGTAGGTTGTTCGACGGGTCTGTAAGACAATTTCCTACGGCTAGGATTAATGTGGACTGTGCGTACTTTGTCGGTACTATCGAGGCAATGGTGGTCGGGGATGCTGTATGTGATTTAGCGCTAGGTAACGTAGCGGGAGCGCGTGACCCGTATGATCCGGACCCTACGTGGAAGTCTGAGCGGTCCTCAGGCATAGTGTGTGACGGTGTAGAGTCACAAAAGGAGGTGTCGTCCGCGATGGAGACACGGAGCGCTGCACGTGAGAAACAGATACCGACGCGTAGCTTGAATGTTGCAAGCCCAGTTGCCGATGTGAGTCTGGTCGAATTTGTGAAGCCGCAGGAGGAGGATCAGTCTTTAGCGCATTATTGGAGGCTAGCTAGAGAGGCTAGAAATGAAAGTCCATTTAGAATTGAGGACGGATATTTAGTTCGGGTTGTGAGTGATAAACGGGGAGATCAAGATGGATCTCAAGTGGCGGTACCTCAGACGTTACGGTACGACGTCATGAGGATGGGCCACGAAGCGGTTATGGCGGGCCATCAGGGCATAGACAAAACGCACGGCCGCGTGAGAACTCAGTTTTTCTGGAAAGGGATGTATAATGACATTGCTGAGTTTTGCAAGTCCTGTCCCATTTGCCAGAAAACCATACCGAAAGGCAAGGTGCCTGGAGCTACGTTAGGCCAGATGCCATTAACTGATGAGCCCTGGTGTAGAATTTCGATGGATCTGTTTGGGCGGATCCATCCAGCGTCGGAGAGAGGTCACAGGTATATTCTGACCGTTATGGATTATGCCACTAGACATCTGGAGGCTGTTGATTTAAAGAACATAGATACTGTCTCTGTGGCTGATGCGCTAGTTGATATTTATGCGCGGATAGGAGTGCCGTCTGAGGTGCTTACCGACCTGGGAACACAATTTACGTCAGACCTCATGCGAGAAGTTAGCCGTGTTTTGTCTGTAAAACAGCTCACCACTACTCCTTACCATCCTATGTGCAACGGAATGGTGGAGATATTCAATGGCACGTTAAAGTTTATGTTGAAACGGATGTGCGAGGAAAAACCGCGAGATTGGGATCGGTACCTCAGCGCCGTGCTTTTTGCATACCGAGAAGCGCCACATGAGAGCACAGGGTTCTCACCCTTTGAGTTGCTCTATGGTAGAGGACCGATGCGGATTCTTAGGGATCTGTGGACCAAGCGAGATACTAGCGTCGAGACTAAAACGACGTACCAATACGTCCTGGACCTACAAGACAAACTAAGCGACACATGCGCGTTAGCTAGAGAGGCGTTGAACAAATCAGCGAACAGACACAAACTGTTATATGATAGAGGTAAATGCACGCGCAGGTTTGAGGCCGGAGACGAAGTTTTGTTGTTACTCCCGATGGAGCGGAACAAATTAATGGTACAGTGGAAAGGCCCCTATACTATTGTAAACAGGGTTGGGGACTTAGACTATCGGATTAAGATTGGCGATAAGGTTAAAACCTTCCACGTGAATATGCTGAAACGGTACCATGCTAGGAACGAGCCCCAGCATATTCTGGCATCGATAGCCAAGGGCGCACCTGATTCCATACATGATCCTGACGGTGCAGACGGTGAAACAAAGCCTCCCGTGTTCGGAGAGTTAAACCCAGAAGGGATTGATGAGGATGCCCACTTGTCGTTACCGTCGTATGCGCGCCGCCAGACTGAGCGAGATGTTCAGGTAAGCAATGCCGACCTAAGCAAGCGTCAGCGCCGTGAAATACTCAGTCTGCTTAGGCAATATGGGGATGTATTCACAGATGTACCCAAGCTCACCAATGTTGTAGAATGTAGCATTAAACTCTCATCTGATGTACCTGTAAAAACTAGGCCCTATAGGGTGCCTTTTGAACTGCGAGAGACAATGCGAACAGAAATCCAGGAAATGTTAAACTTAGGCATTATTGAACAGTCAGATTCTAGCTATGCGTCGCCCTGTATCCTGCTTAGGAAACCTGACGGTAAGACTAGATTCGTGATCAGTCGTGTTCGATCCTGAACCCATGCCGGATCCGGAAACACTTTTTGTCGAAGTCGCCAAAGCCAGTATTTTACAAAGCTTGACCTGACGAAAGGTTACTGGCATATCCCTGTTTCTGAGGAATCCAGGACTAAGACGGCCTTTGCTACACCCGATGGCCATACCAATTTAGGGTTATGCAATTCGGCCTGGTAACTGCCGGAGCGGTTTTCACCCGCATGATGCGGAAAATGTTCAGCGACATGCCGAATGTAGTGTGTTATGTAGATGACGTGTTAATACACGCAGAGACTTGGGACGAGCACTTAAGAACTCTTAGAGAAGTGCTAGTTAGACTAGAATGTGCAAACTTAGCAGCTAAACCAGCTAAAACCTTCATAGGCTACTAGAGCTTAGAGTTTTTGGGACACCTTGTAGGCACGGGCAACTTGGCCACTAATCCGGTTTTGCTCAGGAGAATACAGAGCACTGATAGACCAAAGACAAAGAAGGCTTTGCAAGCATTCCTAGGTCTTACAGGGTACTATCGAAAATTCGTGCCAAACTATGCGGAAATAGCGGTGCCCTTGACTGATCTAACGCGGAAAGGTCAACCTAACAAACTAGACTGGAAACCCGTACACGAGAACGCGTACTGTTCTCTAAAGGCTAAACTGTCAGACCCTCCCATACTAAAGCTACCTGATTTCAGTAAACGATTTTATTTGAAATGTGATGCATCTGATGTGGGTATTGGCTGTATCCTGATGCAAAGACACGAGGGGATCATGCACCCAGTAGCTTATGCCAGTCGTAAACTATTGCCCAGGGAGAGAAATTACTCCACCATCGAGAAAGAGTCATTAGCAATTGTATGGTCGGTACAGAAATTTGAGATGTACCTGGCTTGTAGACCGTTCAGCATTCAGACCGACCACAAACCATTAAAGTGTATTATCAAATCAAAATGTGCTAATAAGAGAGTAATGAGATGGGCACTGGTTCTACAAGAGTTTAGATTTGATATTGAAGCAGTGTCAGGTAAACTAAACCATGGACCTGATTTTCTTAGCAGACTGCCTGAGTGTTAGGATGTAATGAGCTATAATGTTTAGCCAGTTAAGTCTAAACATGTACAGGATTTTGCCCTGTGTCATAGACCGTGGGCATGTACTAATTACAACTTGTTACATGGTAAAGTAAGTGCGCACGCGTCACTTGCCGGCCTAGTTCAGCTTGACCTAGATACATAATCGCTGTAAGCCGTGAAACAATTGCTACACGAGTAAGGTTCAGGACTCTAAGCTCATATGTAAACAAAGAGAGCTATTACCATTCATGTGAACGTAAACCTACCCGGGTCGCTGTCAAGCAAGATCAGTTGAAGATCGCTAAACTCAGAAAGACTATATGGTACTAACCATACGCTAGATTCTACACAAAACAGTAACCAGAGATTTCTGAAGGAACTGGACTTTATTGTTTTTATGCAAACCATGGACTCAGTAAATATCCTGTATTTTTAATGTGAAGGACTGTCGTATTGACACATCAACGCACACACACTCACATCTATGTCTCTGTATGTATTGTCTTGAATTATATTTGTGAATTTAACCTGATGTCTCATAGTTTCTATTGATCTGGGTGTATGATTGTCTGGTATTTTTATACACGTCCTTAAAAGAACCTGGAAATGTCACCTGTAATGACCGGGATCTAATTTCTTGATTAGTGAAATAAAGTGGCGAGCGTAAACCCATCCTATTGTTTTATAGGATATATCCGCTGTAAAATTATCACGTTAAGTCAGGGGTGACATATATATATATTAATATATATCACCTGGATCAACTGTGGCTGGGCATTAGCTGCCTGGCTGCCCCAGTGTATGCCTCGCGTCAAGCGTGCATGATTTGCTGAAAGGTCAACAAAGTCAACATACAGGTGACTGAAGAGGGGCTGGGGTGAGCCTGGGTCTGACATGGTCTCACAAAAACATTAATAAAAGCAGTTTTTGGCCAATTTCTTTCAGCTTTCTAAACTAAAAAAAATGAAATCCATGATTTCATGATGTGCATGATATGAAAATAATATCAACAGTGCCCTCAGGAAACAAACGTGCCATGGTCAAAGTTGGGCAAAATTTAAGGTACTAATTTAATATTTATACTAATAAATTATAAAATTTGAAAAGTTCAGAACTAATTTTGGGTATTCAATTGAATCTTGATTAAATAATGTTACATCCCTGACAAAAAATCTCTAGCTTCAGGAATCCTCTTGTTAAGGGAGTAAATATATTTCTTGATTTTTTAAAAAGTGCATTATGTTTGGGCCCATAACTTAAAACAATTACGCAATACTGACATCATTTCTGGCATGTGCATAGTGAATGTATAGAAAAATATGTATATTATATATGATCAAAGTCAGATCAGTAGTTTTGATATTAGGCAGTCTTAAAGTGTAAAAATGGGTTTTAAATGGAAAAATGAAGTTTTTCATTAATATCTCGAAGGAATTAAGTCCTAGTGACCAAATTCTTGGCATGGTAGGGGATTTTGGAGACATCTTACTGTATGCATGTACATAGGAACTATATAGAGGATTATTTACGGTAAATATGAGGAAAAACAGATGAGTGGTTTTGATATTAGGCAGTCCTGAAGTGTAAAATAGGTTTTTTAATAAAAAAATTGACGGTTTTCTTTAATTTCTCAAAGAAACGAAGTCGCAAAGACCCAGTTTTCGGCTTGGTAGGAGATCTTGGGGACATCTAACATTATGCCAAATTTTGGATTCCTAGGTCTTACGGTTTCAAAACGTGCCACATCTACGGACAGACGGACGGACGGACGGACAGCTAGACGGACGACGGACAATGGACCACGACTTAGCTCAGATGATTTATAGTCAGCTCAGCTAAAAACGAATCAATACTGTTTTCCTTACGGATTTTGTTATGAATTTTAAAACATATTCACCGATTGACCGCACAGGTAATGCTCTCGAATAAAAGACCATGTTTAAAACGTATCCCGTATTTATAGTACAACCTACCCTGTGACAGTTTGTCCGGGGAGCACGTGTAGAATTAACGCATCAATCACACATTTAATTTAGCATGTAATCAAGGAGGGTAACCTTTCAGCTGATGGCTCGAGTTATATGAAAGGCTAATTGGAAGAAAGAGTGGTCAGTGGTCCACGAGGTAACGTTCAAGCCTGTCGGGCGAGCAATATCAAAGGTTAATTAGCGCACCGTGTGGTCAGTAGTCCGAGAGACAGTTGTCAGCATATCCGGGATTGTCGTGCATGATAGACGGATTTTACTATACAATTACCCGAGATATACATTTATCAGATATTCATATAAACGGAAAATTTTATTAAGAAGACTTAGGAAAAGGTTTTGTATTTCATTATTTTATACAATTAAACGGGATATACAATTATACGATACACAATTAAGCAGGACCGACTGTATATATATATATATATATATATATATATATATATATATATATATATATATATATATATAACTCTCCACCTCAGGGACTGCACGCAAAGAAGAAGAAAACATATTTTGTTTGAATTACAGGCTATTAGGTAGTCTTGGTCAATCTGCGGCAGTCCATCTGTCACACATGGGGTTGCAGTGGGGACTCATTCATACTGCAGCGTTTTCTCTCACCACCGCCCACGAGATTTCTGAATCATACCAGAAACACTCGGAGGGGAAAGGACAAAAAGGACAGAGGTCATTTCAGTCTGTTCAGTTTTTATCATTCTTCACACCAGTTAAAATATCTAGTTATACCACTTGGAAAGATATATTTGTGGCAACTGATCAAAAGCATGTAGGTCCAATTCATCTGAAAACGTTACAATGGAGGTAAAAACGTTAAGAGCAATGACCATAAAACTGTCAAAATAGAGTTTACAGTCATAATACCATATAATCACCTCAGGAGAGGAAAGCCATATATATATATATATATATATATATATATATATATATATATATATATATATATATAAACAGTTTTATGCAAATGTTAAGGACTTTTGTAAATACCAACCGATGATGGCCCCCTGTTCTCGAATTTTGGATCCGCAGTTGACTGAGTCAACACAACTAAGGCCCATATATATTATGTGTAATGTGTACAAAGGGGTTGTTGCATGCCCTCTGCATGGCCAAACTTTAAAGGGTAAACTCTCCACCTCAGGGACTGCACGCAAAGAAGAAGAAAACATATTTTGTTTGAATTACAGGCTTTTAGGTAGTCTTGGTCAATCTGCGGCAGTCCATCTGTCACACATGGGGTTGCAGTGGGGACTCATTCATACTGCAGCGTTTTCTCTCACCACCGCCCACGGGATTTCTGAATCATACCAGAAACACTCGGTGGGGAAAGGACAAAAAGTACAGAGGTCATTTCAGTCTGTTCAGTTTTTATCATTCTTCACACCAGTAAAAATATCTAGTTATACCACTTGGAAAGATATATATGTGGCAACTGATCAAAAGCATGTAGGTCCAATTCATCTGAAACGTTACAATGGAGGTAAAACGTTACGTTACAATGGAGGTAAAAACGTTAAGAGCAATGACCATAAAACTGTCAAAATAGAGTTTACAGTCATAATACCATATAATCACCTCAGGAGAGGAAAGCCAATAACACGCTTATTGAATTCTGGCATTTCTCCTGCTTTGAATATAAAACATGAAAGAAAAAATTCAGATATGGACGTCATACAACAAGCACTGTTAAACAAAACTGAAAGAACTTTAGGGACTTTCTTCTATTTTTATAAATGAATTAAATAATTTATAAAATAAAGACCCAACATTGTGTGTTTAGTAGAGTGAATTCAGATATAAACTACCACGTCAGTAAAAGGTATATATATGTTTTTACGTTTATCACTTCAAAATATGACAATTTAAGTCCATTCCTTTTACACACAATTAACGGGACGAATATGTAGTGTCAGTCGATGTCAGCAGATGTCGCTATTATTTGCTACACTTTACCAGGAACTCTCGCGCCTGGCGTCAGTTCTTATTCACGAAACTATTCAGGGAAATTATCTAACACAGGGGTGGAACTATTTTAAAAAAAGCCGGACATGTTAGAGCTGCAGAACATATTTTAGATACATTCTTTGTTCATGTGAATATTTTAGAGCAAACGTAAACAAGTGACCCATGGACCATGACGCTCAACTGACTGGCGTGTTGTTTGTGGCCTTGATACTAGATCCATTTAGTGTTTAGTGCTGGTTGTCCTGGGTGAACTGTAATTCTTTCAAATAGGTCATAGTGACCTAATTACCCATGTGGAGGTAGAAATTGGGTTAAGGGTCCCTGTGCAAAATCGACAAGATTCAGCACCAGTGATTATGATACTAGTTATGACTTAACATTTATAAGTGATTTAATGGAGACAATAAGGTTTCGGTATCCAGCACAGAATATGGATCGCTGTTACCTTATGTAAGGTTTCCAAAAAGATTTTCCACGACCTACAGGGATTTTATTTTTGAAGTTTCCAAGTAAAAAAAATATAACAGGATTTGCGCCTTGTAGCACATAAATGTATCAGAAACTGGAACTCCAGTTTTAGATCAATAAACAGCGGTCTCGAATTACAGGTAAACTATGTTATAAAAAAACAACGAAAAAAAAAAACAAAAAAACTGGTGAAACCGCCAATCTTTAAAAACTGATAAAACTGTCCATGATCAATGAACATAAATACACAGTGTCAGGACACTGAATTCCTGCCATGGCATTTGTAGTAAAAAAAGTAGTAAATGCGCAGAAATCAGAAAAAGGCGCCGCCAGTTTTTATATCAATATACAAAAAGGATTCGTTGCAATCCATGCATTAACTATTGAGATACTGGATATTTTGTTTATTTTTTAAAATATTCTGGGGTGTGCTTACAAGTCCTATGACATAATTTCAGGTTTCCAAAGAGATATTTTAAGTACCTCCTAGGATGTTACAAGCAAGAGGTTACAATTTGTGCCCTGTTTAAGTACGTACAGACGGTTCTCAGGCACTTTTTTTTCAGAAATCAGTGGGGACGGGCGATTTTTTTTTGTACCTTTTTTGGATGTTTTGATAAAAATGTCATATGATCAGGGAAAAGCATGATAATAACAGATTTTGTTTTGCTAAACAGGTAAAAGCACAGCATAACAAAGGAAATCTGATCAAAATTGTTTTATTTTTTTGGAAAGAAATGTCAGAGCGGCTGGAGCTCAAAATTAGTAAGTTACTATTGAAAATCAGAATAAATAAATTCGATTCGGGAGGTTGGCGGGGGGGTGGGTGTTAAAATGGACGCGCGCGGTGCGGTTAAGCTGAAATGCTCCTATCCACTCGATAAAGCCAGTTTGCCATTCTGAGGTAAACACTCAAATATTTAAGATCCATCTTAAGTGCAGTCAATTTTAGCGTATGATCAACTTGCATGGTTCAAATCCCAAACATTCGAGACTCTGCCATTGGACCTATATGGGTCTAGGATGGAATTAAAGTACCGAGTCATGGGCATATATTAGTTCAATTTTCTGCGGCATAATAATAATAATTTAACAATATTTTTAACTAGATGGCTAAAATGTTATTACTAATGTGTTTCCTGTGAACCTTATGTCATACTTGTATTCGCCATCCTTTCGCTTGTGCATATCTTATTTCTTTTTTTCCAAAATTTGTTTTGAAAATGACTTGCTATACGGTGGTGTTTCATTACGTGAATATTGCATATTATGTGTTTGCTGTAACCCCCTCTCACCTATGGAAAATATCTATTTATGGAATTTTTGGAAAACACAGGAAGAATTCTCTATGTAATCTTTGTTTTCTCAAAGCGCTTCTGTGCTTACTTGGCTACTCTCATGACAATTCAAGTTTTACACATGGATATACGTTTGTCAGTCTCAAGCACGCTTGTCCTTATATTCAATATATCCTAAATTAACAATAAATTGCCATTCTGCTTGAATTAAAGGAAGGAAATCATGTTGTTTCAAAGTTTTAATTGTTTAAATATTAAACATGTATTTAGCATTGTTTGAAAATTTTATAATGTCAACTCGGCTTAACTTAAAGACACAACACATGCTTCAAAGGAGGAAGCACATATAACCAAATTTTAAAATATGTTTATATGGGTTGATAAATGAGAACAGAAATCTCTTTTATCATTTTTTTAACATGATCCTATAAGCATGCAAGGCCTCAAGGCTTTAAGGTGGGCCATATTTAATGATACACCCCAAACGCAGCGGTCGCATTCCGCTCTTGTAACCCATTTCGACATGTCATTAAATTAAATGAAATTGCGACTTAAGAGTATATGTTAAATCATTAAAATATGTCTCAAAACACATGCGTGTATTGTGAAACGTCACAAAAGAAAGTTGTTTTATATTTCTGATGTTTAAAAGGAAACATGTTTAAAAATGTATTAATTGGTACTTATTCGGTCTTGGCTGCGATTTGAGGACGTTCTGAAGCCTGGTCTTTTTAAAACATTTCCTCTGAAACATGTTTCACTTTGACTAAAATAACTGAAATATTTTTCAAAAGGACCCATGTTTCATGTATATTTCAAACATTTTCAAGGTAAAGCATGAGTGAATCATGACGCACGTTTAAAACATGTTCCGAAAAATGGGACCAGCTGACGCTCCACACTGAAATATGAAAGTTGTCCCAAATATATCCTAACTTTACCGGAGTAGAGGACAAACGATATTTCATGCATGAGTTCATGTCATGGACACAAACTGTTAGGCGGAGGACCATTATTTACATGTCAGTGAGCGCAAAAGCAAGAACCACATATCATGTTAACTTTAAACAGTGGGTAAAAGCGTGAAGGGCCCGTTAAGAGGGTATTAGGTTTACATTATGAACCAGTGTAATCAATTTTTTAAATGAAAAAATGACATACACACATATTTATGTATATATATATATATGTGTGTGTCATAGCCAGTATAGACAGAATCCCACAATACATATCGGCAGATGAAAGGTAACTTTAAATGTACTCAGGCGAAGAAAGGTGTGACGAGGCTTCTGAAGACCCTCGTCATGTCAAATGCCAGGGGCGTATCCATGGTTTTATGGGGGGGGGGGGGGGGTCAAAGATTTAAGCGCGCGCACTCACAAACTCGTATATCCTTATGCGGCTTTTTTTCTTCCTAAAATTTCTTGTCGATTTTTCATTAGAAATACCAGCAGAAGCATACTACCTTTTTTTGTAGAGGAAACGCGCAAACCCCTCTTTTGTCGGCATCCTCCAGAACTGACCCAACCCAACCCCCCTCTCAAAATAATTTATGTAGAAGAGAATAAACGACATTTACCGGACTGTCATAATCAAACTGAAAGGCCCTGAGTCAACCAAAATCAGATTAACTCATAAGATATAAGAGACGTATATGAACAGTCATGTTGGCTGATTGTATAGATATAGAACATGAATACACGAATACGGAGTGATCCGACTTTTTTCTGTGTATTCATGTACATAAGATGATAGTGTATGATAAGATAACTTTTACGTTTAAAAATCACAAGGATATGTTATGATGGAGTATAGCAAAGCTTTTGACCGTGTGCAGGGGTGGGGTTAAAACCTTCCCTGGATCCTCGCCTGAGTGCTTGACTAGTAGTCCGTGCGTTGCATGTAAGGTCCGACTCCTAAAACTACATAACATAAACCTCTCTTGAGACCATTCGGAAAGGATTTAAATCTAAAAGAGACTGGATAAAAAGTTGAAAACAACAGAGTTTAACATGGGGAGTCGGAAAATTCTTCTTGGGTTTCTCGATTCACTGCTGTCTGGGTTAGTTTTTGCACCATTGGTTGTGGCCTACTGGAGAGGAACATGGATTTTAATGGACATATATTTATTCCCTGAAAATCTAGAATACAGCGCGTGGAGTTCGGCAGCTATTGGCGGGCCAGCTTTGCTAATTTTGGGTTTAATTAGCCACCAATTAAATAAATACTTTAAGTCGAGCAAATGGCCAGTGTGGCTTGTAGTACATCATCTTTACACATATATTTTTGGATTTGTAATTGTGAACGTGTGGAGAGGGGTTTGGTACCTATGGGATCACTATACAGGAGTTGAAATACTGTCGTCTGCTATGAGTTTGGCAAGCGGTTGGGTTACCATGGCACTGCTGCGGAGTTCTAAAAATGTTCTCGCGGCTCCTGTAGCAGTCGTGTTGGACACCGGACCAGACTTCTTTGAATGCACTACCAGATTCAAAACAAAGGTAAGTAATAATCTGTCTGTGACAAATCTAAATTATAAAATATAGATAATCTTTAGAGGAAGATTATCCATAAGCTCTATGCACTGAAAGACGTTTGGGCGGCATAACTAAAGCTTGTAGGCATCATAACAATTATAAGAAATGTAGGAATGCTTATTTGACGAGACATAAAAGTATAACCATTATGTTAAGGGGTAGCTACAGTATATACCGCCTAACCATGGTAGCTATGTACCTCATTCTCTGATGACCGTATACCCTGTGGATCGGTCTGGAGCATTGACATGATATTCTAGCGTTTGTTATTTGTGAATAGAAAGTCATTCTTTTATCATATATAGAAAATAAACCTACGATGTATCGTTTTATCATGAAAATATTTGTCTTTGAAATTGTTTTCACCCTTTATGCTCTTGGGGTTCATTTTCATTTGCTAAACTTCACAGTAAGTGCCCATAGTTTCTGACATTCTGAACATCAAGCAGTAATTTTGGTATCAATGGAGTCTAAACATCTGTATTAATTTTTAAATGTAAGTGTTATTTGGTCCTTTCTTGGTACACATGGAATATGTGTCCAAACGTGTTTAGACAGTTCTGTCCAACGGTTCATACGGTAAACTGTCGTCGGGGCAGACTGTAGCGCTATTTATGTCAAGCGGTACATACTGACTGTACAGTAGCTAGAACAGAGGCGGAATGGGGGGGGGATGGGGGGGGGGGGGGGGGAGAGCACAGTACTCATTGCCAATGATTGTTTGGTTTTTTTTTATGGACGGGCAGTTCTTACACAAACGAGTGCAAGTTCTGGTTCTGTGGTGTTATCCGGGCATTTGGATAATTACAAACCAAGGACAAACCGAGGACCTTCAGGTGCGGCAGCTACCAGGCCTGGCTGACACCGGCTTTTAAATGTGTACTATTTTTCACTTTATGCCAAACGGAAATGGAATTCTGCAGATATACATACGTAGAATAATGGTAGATAAGTAGCATTTAAATTATAAAAATAAGCATTTTCGGCTAATTTATTTAAATTACTAACTTTTTTTTATAAAAAAAAGTATTAATACCAGTCCACATAAAATACGTGATACTTTACCAACTCGTAGGAAAGATTCAAATGCGTTACTTCAATTCTTGGAAATTATGCTTATGAGCAATATGAAATTCAATCTATTTTATATATTTTATATTCAGCTTTAAATGAGTTCTTTGAAGGCATAAAGTCAAGAGCATCATGAACATGCAACATTAACAAAACTTTTTGTAAGTTCACTAACAAAATTCTGAACAAGGAAAAATGAGTGCTGTTGCCATAGATTTTTTTCTTCGAGTGTGATCTTGTATTTTTCTTTTACTTCTTCTTCATCATCATAATTTTATCAACCTCATCATCAATATCGTCATCATCATCATCTTCTTCACCACCTTCATAATGAGGTTCATCACCATCGTCGTCGTCGTCTTTTAATCATCATTGTCATAACCATGATCATCATCGTCATCATTATCATCATCATCTTGTAATTCTCCTTCTTCTTCTTATTTGATATCGTTATAATTATAATTGTTTCAGCCATCGGACCGGGAAAAATATTTCTTGGATCACCTTTTCACCCATTGCCTCTTGGCGAGTCTGATCGTGTTCTACTGGCGTGGACTTTGGGCTCTTGCTGACAACTTACTCTTCCCTGAGAACACCGAGTTGTCCGCTTGGTGGAGTTTGGGCATCGGGTACTGTCTATATGGCTTGTGTGTACTGCTACAGTGGCCCATGAAACGTTTAATTGCCAGGCTCGAAAAAAAGTTCTTGATCAAAGTCGTTGTTGAGGATATTTTTCATTTTTTCGCCAATTCCTCTGCTGTCATGGTATGGAGGGGCTTGTGGTTGTGCTGTGATGTTTACATATGGCCGGACAACTTGACAAATAGGTAAGCATAATTTGATAATAAAAAAATAAATAAGTGTTACAATGTCAAATCGCAATTTTGTTCATGTAAGATAAACCTTTCGCTAAAGAATAGCTGAACTACAAAAATCAATTCCTGTTGCACAAATTTATGTTTGTTAAGAGTTAGTGATAAATAAAATCAGCAAATGTTTGTCAGGGGCAAAAAAACTAAAAATTAGATATGTATACATACAAGAGTATTGCAACCTTTTTAAAGGGTTTTAGACAAAGTTTTGCGGACCCCCCCCCCCCCCTCTTTCCTAAATTCTGGATCCGTCCCTGCACCTAGTTGAATTCAATTACATGAAATAGTTATATTTTGAACGAAAGCAAATGATTTAATACTATGGTGAAGAATACATTGAAGAATTTGAGTTTCCTGCTTCAGCAGTCCTGTATTTCCCTTAATTCCTATACACCTCTACCACGAGCATGCGCACTGCTGTGTTTGGGTCCATTAGGAGCCAGCATTGAAGGTTTCGTTAATTAATACAAACTGAATCCCAGAGAGACTTACGGGACAATTTACGTTACTTAGTTTTCAAGTTTGTATACCGAGATAAATATAATTTTCTTTGTTGATATAATACATAACACACATGTAGTAAGTGTCTTCGTCAAAGGTGTCGCTAGTGTGGTGTGAAAATATTCTTAACTTTGATCCCTTTTTATATATATATATATATATATATATATATATATATATATATATATATATATACTATTCTATATGACCTGGACCGTTGACATTTTAGCGCTTGGCTGACTCATGGCGTGGGACTCGGTGGACTCATGCTGCTCCTGAACGGCAATAGTGTCCTAGTTCGGGGATGCATGGTAGACGGTGAACTAGATAAAGGACAGGGGATACTCCTCAACAACCGCTACCTCAGACACTACTTCCAGAAAGAGAAACTGGTAAGAATAAAGAAAAAGTGTGGACAATAACGTATTTGGTGTAGGACTAACAAGTACTCATTTGTATTACTGATCGGGCCTTCTTTTAGTCATGGCCTCCGTCATACGGATAATTGCGCTGTAATGAACATTCATCTGATATTAACAACATCGCTGTACAGAGTCGGTGATCTAAATATTAAGCTGCGAATGATGAATAAGAGAGTAGTAATAGAAAATCGTAAACATGTGAATATACAAACGTAGCTATAGGGAGGAACCCCGTCTCCTTTTCTTTCTGGATATGCAAAATTTCTTGTGGAGAAACCCATCCGTTTCCCCCTTGCTTGAAATTGCGAGAAAGCATTTGGGGAGGGGGGGGGGGCAGAGCAAATGGGGATAAGCTGGGGGTCCGGACAGAAGAGAGAATTCTTATGCATCTTTTCCTGCTGCCTTTTTGAAAATGTTTCTGGACAGATCCAATCGCTACGTTCCCTTGCAAGTCGGCCAGTTCCCATCTTCCGAACTCCACTTTTGAAATTTCTGGACCCCTCCACTGTTTAAATACAAGTCCAGGTACCACGAGGTTAGCGATTCATATGAGGAATACTGGTTTACTTGAATTGCTCAAATAAGAGCATGGGCAAACCCATCCGTTCTGTCACGATCAGAAGGTTGTAGATTATTGTTTGTTCCACCAAGGGACACCTATCGGGTTTGGGAGATCTTTGGACAAAGTTAATATTGAATCATCACCAGCTGGTTGAAGGATAACGTACTTCAGTAATTAACTGGAAGTAATTTTAAGTAAAACTAATTTTTAAAACGCCATGACTGAAATGATGGGTTCAGTGCTATCTTGTAACAGGTATTGATTTGATATTGATTACAGTGGGTACCATGAACAGTATGCAAATACACTGTCCACCGCTAATAGTCTCGAGCCATTAAGTAGACTCGTACAGTAGGTAAAGCTGACAAGACTTTATTAAGCCTCGGTCACAACCCGCTGCGGTCATCGCCCACCATAGAGTACCGTACGGTTTTTGAGACCGCAGGAATACTTAAGCCTCGGTCACAACCCGCTGCGGTCACCGCACACCGTTGTTCACCGTTCGGTTTTTTAAACCGCAGGTATACATAGTGGCCGACGTCTGGGAACGGCAAGGGGTCTTCCTCATTCTCACGGCCTAACCCTGCGGAAGCAAAGACCCTTACGACAGCCCCAGATACACCGTACGTCTCTTGGGTAGCCGAGTAGGCGTTAAAAATCGCACGGGCATCCTACGACATCCGTACGTCTACTGTACGGTGCCCGTACGGAGCCCATAGATGGCTGCCTGACCCGCGGCCGCCGCATCAACTTAAGCGCTAGCGCTAATGTCAGTTAGTTGCGGAGTCCATGCGGCCTTTGATAAAAGCACGGTTGCCGTACGTCAACCGCACGGAATAGCCCAGAACATCCGCCGTACGGCTACCGATTCCGGTTGTGATCGAGGCTTTATTAAGGCTATATCGCAAAAGGCCGGGTACTGCCACCTGGTGGTAATAATATAACTAATTTATGCTTCTGATGCCGTCAGTGTTTGAGCAGACAAAGAAGATCCGGACTAGGTTCCGTTTATAAAATTTTATTTTACATATTTATGTGGCAAACTTAGGTCTGTTAAAAGAAGATTCTCCCAGAAAGTCTTAATGTATAATAAATATAAATTGACAACTGTGTAATAAGACCAGCTGTGGGACCGACAAAAGAAGTTTCAGTTCACTGGTGGCTTTATTAGATAGGCCAGTTTTAACCAATGACAATGTGTATAATTTCGGTTCACTCCTGTCTCATAAGACAGATGGTCTTTCAAAAATGTCCCACCGAATAGGTTAAATTAATTAAATATTGCATTGTATATTGCCAGAGTGCGCATGCCTTTCACCAATAATCACACAATGAACAAAAAAATGACCATTACATATAAATTGGTCACAAAAGGTGGGGAGATACAAGGTTAACGTAAAAAGAAACACAGATTTCGGGTAAAATATAAGTAGAAAAAAAAGATATTAATCATCATTTGTGCCCATGAAATTATTAGCTAACTTTCCTATTAATTATCTTTTCCAGGAAAGTGAGACAGACGAAAAGAAAACGGCAGAAAAGCAGATTCCGACAGAAAATGGACTCTACAGCAAACGGGATTTTGAAGGTATCTACTCTGTCCAGCTGGATGTGATGAAACTGTGACGCAGGAGTTGTAATGGAGTGAAATCCTTACGTGATGTCTGGCCGTTCACATAGAGAGGAAGTTTCAGTTTGGCAGTCGGGTGGGGGGGGGGGGGGGGGGGGGGGGGGGGGAGGCTAGAAAACTTTGGAGGCCCTAGGCACAACAAATTTGGAGGCACTGTAGGGAGGCCCAGACATGATTTTATACCATCTGATCATGAGACACGGTATCTCGTAATATTCTCTGTCTTTTTACAGACAATTTATGATCCAGCAGGATGTTTCTCCTTAAAACGAACCTCTTAAAGTTAGGAATTATGGATCGGGACTACTTGGCTCAACTGTAAATTTTTAAGATCTAAATTTATCACATTTCAAGGAAACACCTTCTGTTTACATATGGCATGTGCATTCTTATAAAATGTTATTTATTCCGTGAAGTCCTTACCAAAAAGTACCCATGTTCATGTAATTTGTCTTGAATTAGTTCTCATCCAACATATTTAAACGCACTACATTTATACCTACGCCGCTAGTGTATTTAGAAGCTTCGGTGCAGTATGGGAATAGGATTTCTTTACCTTCAGTCCCTGACCTTACTCTTGTGGGTCCGATTCTGCGCAATGGGTCGAAGAGACTGTTTTCTACGAGCAGGCGCACTGCGCATTATGGTCGTCTGCAGTGTTTGGGTCCTGTGATCCAGCGTGGCGGGATTTGCCACTTGAAACATGATATATAAAATCTCCAACTGGAATCTCACTTTTAAGGCCAAGAGAGTGTAATTTGTTTATATCATTTCAAATAAAGCAAAAATACGATCTTTCTTGCCTTTAGGACAATTAATGTGAGAAGGCGCCACCAGATGTCGCCAGTATGATGTGAAAAAGGTCTATTAAAAAAAAAAATGGTTCCGTTTCGTTTGTAAATTGTGTGTGTGACGCAACGGAGTTCTTTACTGTTATTCTTACACCCATTACGCTGGGGCTATACAATGTAGTCGTTCAAGGTCTATTTCGCTTTAAATAACGGCTGCTTTAACCATTTTTCTCTTAACACCAGGGTTGACAAAGGACCAACGTGAACGTGGTGTTGCAGGTGTTGGATTCACCATGCGATACCACGTTCTCGTTGGTCTTGTTACAATTGCTTGCCCTGTACGAGCCCTGGTGGTCTAATCCGTAGAATGTTGCTATAAAAGGCAGTGGTTAAAGCGAAGGAGATCTGGAACGACTGGTGTGTATATTATGAGGACCGAGGAGTGTATCTAAGTCTTTAATTAATGACTTAAATCGTTACAGAGCATTGCAGAACATATTGTCAAAAAGTTAAAAATAAATATTTAGATAAATATTAATAATAATGAGCAAATAGAACAATTCTTAAATATCCATTTTTATGGTTCTAACATGTGAAGAGATCTACCAAATATGTTATATTAAAAAAGACAGACTCTCAATTGTTATTCGCTCCAACATGTTTTGTTTGCTTGGTTAAAAGTAAGTATGACAGAAGTAATCCCCCCTCCCAAATCCAATAAAAAAATCACTATATCTGGGTGGAAAAAAGAACATTATATAAAGGCTAAGTATAATCTGGTCACTTTTCAAATCATCAGAGGCCGATCGAGAGGCGGGTTAAGGGGTCTACTGCCGACCATTATTGTTTCAACAGTCGCTCATTGTGTCTTAAGGGACAATAATTACAACAATTTGATGTCAGTATAATGCTTGGACTCCGGTCCCAGGCACATGGCAAATATCTAACTGTTTCAAGTGGGCCACTACGTGCCCTGTACCCATACATCACTGGCCTACTTGCCGTTATTAATTGCCAAATCTACTCCGACTATCGACCAAGTTCATGATTTGGTATAACTGAAATGATTTGTGATTGAAGATGTCAAAAAGTCAATCGATTTGATCAATAAGGATATAGGTTATAATCTATTTGATAGATATCCTATACTTTTTTGTTTAAATCCGATGTTTTTATAGTCGCAAACCAAGTGTTTTTAAATAATAATTGTATGCAGAGTCCAAACCTTCGCGTTTACTGCCTTCATTTTCACACTATCTGACCCTAGTCAGCGGGGTATATTTAAGGCACATAGACACATGACTAAAGATCTAAACATCTTTAGACCCCAATCCTGCAAGATCTTTGAACCACACCTGACCATGTTATCTGGGAAGGTCTCCCACACAAAATAATTGACAATCATGGTCGCAAGATACAAGACATCTGGCACAACCCTTCTGACACGTATCTTATTATTTTGTGAAAGGCATCTCACCGTCGTCTGTTCACCTATAGTCTTTATATAAACAATTTCACAGCAAATTATTGGTTGTTGCGGACCATGGATGCAAAGATACTGTCTTCCTGTTGCAGCAGGCTTTGGGGTGTGTCGTGTTCCACAATCTCACCGTCCTTCAGTACAATGATGGTGTCACTGTTCAATATGGTCGCAACACGGTGCTGTAAGAGAAAGAGATGACTGAAAATTACTTATTTTATTAGTCATAGGTGGCGCCACCAGTTTCAAGTATGATAAAGAACTTGGTGAGATTTATACACATGCAAAATGTAAGGAAAATATGTCAAACCAGTCAGGAGATATAATCATTGATGTCTGCAGTGTGACTGTTAATGTAAATGGTGCCACCTGTCATTAAATCGAGAAAGCTATCCAAGATGTATTTGCATGCTAAATTTCAGCTGAATAAGTCCAACCACTGCAAAGATATGAGTGATTTTAACCCAAAGCAGACAAACAGTTGGGCACTGTACCAAAATTGTTGCATGTGGCGCCACAAGTTTCATGTATGAGAAAGAGCTATGTGAGATCTATACACATGCACAAATTTCAGGAAGATACGTCAAAACAGTCTAGAGATATAGGCATGGATGTTTGCAGGGTGAACGTGAATGTAGGTGGCGCCACCTGTCATAAAATTAAGAAAGCAATTCAGAATGTATAGGTATGACAAATTCCAGATGAATAAGTCCAACCACTTAAGAGATATGAGTGATTTTAAATAAAAAGCGGCCAAACAGTTGGGCACTGTGCCAAAATTGTTGCAGGTGGCGCCACCAGTTTCAAGTATGATAAAGAACTTGGTGAGATTTATACACATGCACAATGTTAGGAAAATATGTCAAACCAGTCAGAAGATATAATCATTGATGTCTGCAGTGTGAACGTGAATGTAGATGGCGCCACCTGTCATTAAATCGAGAAAGCTATCCAAGATGTATTTGCATACAGAATTTCAGCTAAATAAGTCCAACCACTGCAAAGATATGAGTGATTCTAACCCAAAGCAGACAAACAGTTGGGCACTGTGCCAAAATTGTTGCATGTGGCGCCACCAGTTTCATGTATGAGAAAGAGCTATGTGAGATCTATACACATGCACACATTTCAGGAAGATACGTCAAAACAGTCAGGAGATATAAGCATGGAGGTCTGCAGCGTGAACGTGAAATGTAGGTGGCGCCACCTGTCTTAAAACAAAAAAGCTTTCCAGGATGTATACGCATACCAAATTTCAGATGAATAAGTCCAACCACTTTAGAGATATGAGTGATTTTAACCCAAAGCAGACAAACAGCTGGGCACTGTGTAAAAATGGTTGCAGGTGGCGCCATCGGTTTTACGTATGATAGAGAGCAAAGTGAGATCTATACAGATGCAAAATATCAGGAAAATATGTCAAACCAGTCCGGAGATATTAGCATGGATATCAGCAGGATAAGCGAGAATGTAGGTGGCACCACCTGTCATAAAATCAAGAAAGCTATCCAGGATGTATACGCATACCAAATTTCAGATGAATAAGTCCAACCACTGCAGAGTTATTAATGATTTTAACCTTAAGCAGACAAACAGTTGGGACCTGTGCCAAAATGGTTGCAGGTGGCGCCACCAGTTTCATGTATGATAAAGAGCTATGTGAGATCTATACACATGCAAAATAGTATGGAGATATGTCAAACCAGTCAGGAGATATAATCACTGATGTCTGCAGCGTGAGCGAGAATGTAGGTGGCACCACCTTTCATAAAATCGAGAAAGCTATCCAAGATGTATTTGCATGCTAAATTTCAGCTGAATAAGTCCAACCACTGCAAAGATATAAGTGATTTTAACCCAAAGCAAACAAACAGTTGGGCACTGTGCCAAAATTGTTCATTGGGGCGCCACAAGTTTCATGTATGAGAAAGAGCTATGTGAGATCTTTACACATGCACACATTTCAGGAAGATACGTCAAAATAGTCAGGAGATATAGGCATGGAGGTCTGTAGCGTGAACGTGAATGTAGGTGGCACCACTTGTCATAAAATTAAGAAAGCAATTCAGAATGTATAGGTATGACAAATTCCAGATGAATAAGTCCAACCACTTAAGAGATATGAGTGATTTTAAATAAAAAGCGGCCAAACAGTTGGGCACTGTGCCAAAATTGTTGCAGGTGGCGCCACCAGTTTCATGTATGATAGAGAGCTATGTGTGACAATACAGATGCAAAATGTCAGGACAATATGTCAAACCAGTCGGGAGACATTAGCATGGATGTTTGCAGGGTGAACGTGAATGTAGGTGGCACCACCTGTCTTAAAACAAGATAGCTATCCAGGATGTAGACGCATACCAAATTTCAGATGAATAAGTCCAACTACTGCAGAGTTATGAGTGATTTTAACCCAAAGCAGACAAACAGTTCGGCACTATGCCAAAATGGTTGCAGGTGGCGCCACCAGTTTCATGTATGATAAAGAACTATGTGAGATTTATACACATGCAAAATGTTCGGACAATATGTCAAGCCAGTCAGGAGATATAAGCATGGATGTCTGTAGCGTGATCGTGAACGTAGGTGGCGCCACCTCTCATAAAATCAAGAAAGCTATCCAGGATGTATACTCATGCAAAATTTTAGGTGAATAGGTCCAACCACTGCAGAAATATCTGATATTTACCCAAGGCAGATGAAGAGATGGAAGCTGTGAAAAAAATAGTTGCTGGTTGAGCTACCAGTTAATTGTATGTTATAAAGCTACCTGAAAGCTACACTGGTGCAAAAGTTCAGCCTGATCGGTCAAACAAGTCCGAAGAATTGAGGTTTAATGTGTAAACATAGACACACAGATGGACGCACTGCAGAGAGAAAAGGTCAGAGGTCAACACAAATATGCTGGTCACCAGTTCACATATGACCCTATAATTGGGCCAAGTTTAAGAAAAATCGGTTCAGTGGTCTCACAGGAGTTCTCCCGAAACGAATACGGCGGCAGCGGCGGAACCCGGTCAAAAACACAGCATCTTCAGTCTGGATGTTGTATTACTACATCTGGATTCTTTAAACGTCTGATGTATAGCTGTAGGGTATATATATATTTGGTACTTTATGATATTTTAATTTTATTATCGTAAGCCTTAATATTTTACATTAATATATATAAAAGTTTACCACTCACAGCGATAGTAAGAACAGTTCTGTCATGGAAAGCAGACTTGATGACCTCTTGGATGACCAGGTCTGTCTCCATGTCGATTGACGCCGTTGCTTCGTCCATGATCAGGATGCGAGAATTACGTAAGAACGCTCGAGCCAAGCAGAACAGCTGGAATTATATGGCCTAACAGTCCAAAGAATTGTCGAGCAAATCATGGTTTCCTTGTATATTTTACTGTATTAAATAATGGTAGTAATATTTTTCTTTGTATTTATAAATTCTTAAATGAGGAAATTGGAAAACTTGTGACTTGTGTTCTCGGCACACGCATTCTTAATATCAAGAGATACAATGTACCGTAGATCATGTTATAGGTAACTGACGCAAAAATAAAAAAGAAAATAGTAGACAGGCGAGCACTGTAATTGAAAATGCTATAAGTACCTTCATATATGCCACTGTCCAGCTAAAAGCATTCTTGTAAGGGTGTTTTTGAGTTCATATAAAGCTAACAAAAGGTGAAAAAATGTGACCTGTCTTTGTCCTACACTGAAGTTTTCTCCTCCCTCTGTCACTTCAGCCTCTGTGGGGTAAAAAGTGTTTTCACGTCAATACAAGGAGCGTCAAACTACTGTCGTTTTTTAATCTATATACTTAAAAGATTCGTTGATAATAAATTCTTTAAAACAACTAAAACCCATGAAATGCATGAATAAAATACTTCATTACAGTTTCACGTACCAAATGCTTGATCGCTTTCCCAGATAGTATAAATAACACTTACGGAGTCCTTCCGGCATCCGGCTGATAACGGCATGAAGCTGAGCGATCTGCAGTGCCTGCCAGACCTCTTCGTCTGTCTTCTTGTCCTCAGGATCAAGGTTAAATCTTGGAGTGAAAAGTCACGTAAACGATAAAGAAAAACACAAAGAAGAAGACATTGTTTGTCGCAATACCAGTTTTCAGGCTCTGCAGTCAGACTAGAGGAAAGCGTCAAGCTCAAATGCTTTTACTAGGCACTAGGTGGGAGTCTTGTTTAAATGAACATACCGACATGACAATATCTTAGCTTAATTTTGGGAAAGGTCAAGGCCATGCGTGGGGAGTGAGACGTGTCACGACGAGCTCCTGCTTAAATTTAAGAAAAGTTAATTAAAGGCTCTATTTCTTCAGCATATATCAGTCACTGATCATGGTAAGGACAAAGAGAGGTGCATCTCAGAAAAATATGGACACCTACCTGACAGAATAGTCAGGAAAAGACGAGGAAAGTGAGTAAACAGAAACAGGTGCTCAGCAAGCCATGGCGTCCCAATCTGAACAAAACCTAGAGCCAGAGGGGTCAAGCGACATGAACCTGGACATTTACTTTCAAAATTTGGAAACCAAAATGAGAGCAGCTTTTGAAGAATGCAAAGATGCCTTGAGGAAAGAAATAAAAGTAGTAGAAGGTCAGGTGGTTGTTATAAAGACGAATAATCATAAGAGCCAGATAGAAGAACTGGAAAAAAATGTAGAGTTCATACAGGGTAAATACGATGAAAACTGTCAAGAGATGAAAAAAATTGAAAACGAGCAATTAAAACGTGATAATGATATGCTTAAGGCGGCAGATAAAAACTTACAGAAAGACTTGACAATTTAGAGAAAACTTTGTCATATACGATGCTAAATATGGAGCGCTATACCAGGGAGTTT
This sequence comes from Sipunculus nudus, assembly GCA_026874595.1. NCBI lineage: Eukaryota > Metazoa > Annelida > Sipuncula > Golfingiida > Sipunculidae > Sipunculus > Sipunculus nudus. The sequence continues at coordinate 56,184,770 of CM049312.1, forward strand.
AACCTCAGAATTGTGGGGGTGCCTGAAAATGATAAAGAAGATTGTATTGGGATTGCCGCAAAATATATAGCAGAAGCGAAATTATTGGGGACTGAATGTACAGTAAGTGAAGCAAAGAAAGTAGTAGAGATGGCTCACAGAACTGGTAAACGTTTAGATGGAAAACCTAGACATTTAATATTCAGGTGTTACTCCAGGCCTGTCAGGAACAAGATCTTGAGGAACGCAAAACTCTCTTTCAACAAACCAAGCGACCCGCGGTCCCCTTTCATACTGGAGGACTTAACAAAGGAGGATTACGCCCTAAAGAAAAAGGCCATGGGGCAAATGAAGGAGGCCCACAGACAAAATATGAAGACCAGGTGTTGGCGAGGGCAGCTGATTATAGACGGGCGACGACTGTCGATTCAAAGTGAAGTTAACAATCGCTGAATGGTCAGGTGTGCTTTGACCAGCGACAGAATGAATTTGTTTTGGGGCGCCTGGTATCGAATACAATGTCCAGCAGTGTAAACCCCATTTTCGCTCAGAACTTTTTTGTTTATTTTAGAATAAGTGAAGTGAAATGGAAAGTAGCGGACTCCAAGACTAATTTTTACTTTTTTCCTTGTGGATATATGGTGAATATAATTTATTAGCTCATAATAGGAAACGAATTAAGCATTGTGAAACAGAAATGAATTCCATGTACCAAGCCGACGTCGAAGGTACGGTATTTGACCACCCAATTATTATTTTTATAAAAGATATATAATGGACAAAGGCATTATAAAAATGTGACTAGAATATTGCCTTAATCACAGATTAATCGATAATAAACTCGTAATAATTGCATAAACATTATCACATTTTGTATAATTACAGGTATATATGTAAACCGACATGTGACAATAAAATTGCTTTGGGGCGCTTGGTACCATAAATATAATGATCAACAGTGAAAACCCTCATTTTTGTTTTGGCACCTTTTATTGGTAATTTTATAACAAGTTAAATGGAAGGCAGGTGGCCTCAAGGAAGGATCTTTCTCTATGTTTGTAGATTATATGGTGGATATATACTGTCTCATTAATAGGAAATAAATTAGTCATTGACATTGTGAAATTATAAAATATTGTGTACCTAGCCGAAGTCAAAGGTATTGTATTTTTTATAAAGATATATCAGACAGGATTAGTGGAAAAAAGGACCGGAATAGTTTTTTTCTTTTTATTTATCACAGATAAATTGAAAAAAAACTCATTATTATTGCATAAACATAAATAGAATTTGTATAATTACAGGTAAAACCCATTTGACAGAATACATAATAAATTGTTTAACATACATATTTGAGAATTCTCGTTATAAAAATATGTGTTTAAATAACTGGATATAAAACGTAAATAAATATTGCATCAATTTTAATGAAAATAATAAGGTCACCTATTTCTGAAATTAAGCGCATTGAACCTTTTTTACTTTGATAATATTATTTGCGATGGTTTTCATTAAAAAATACTATTATGAGTTAATTCGTTGTATATTAAAAGTGGATAAATATGAAAACCCGTTCTTCAATTTGCAGGACCTCGTTAATGTCTCGTCAACGTCCCTTATCTATGTGATGTTGTCGATGTTTTGCTATATACATAATATCTGTGCTGTGTTTTATCTGATCATGTTCATGTTATGTGTTATGCCTGTATTTACCTTGTGTTACTTTTAGGTTAAATGATCGGAAAATTAATGAACATCTGGTGTACGATATGGAACTGTACAAAAAAGCAATAACTGTTCATCAGCATCAGGAAAAACAAATTACTTTGTACTTTGGTCAATGTTTTACTGGTATTTATAGAAAACGAATGAACTTCCTTCTGACAGGTCATTCTTATTACGGGATCGTATGGAATTGCACTCTTCCTTCACTTATATTAAATTGGGTTTTTACAGCAGGACTAAGTGATTATGATTTATGTCATATTTTGAATAAGGAAATCATTACTTATAAAAAAATCTGTACTAATGTCAAAGTTAGCGTGATTAAAAGAAAGATATTGTATACTACTTAATTCAAAATGGCGTGCATTTCAGTACCTAGCAGCTTATTTCCAAAGATAAATATTGTAACGTTAAATGTGGAAGGATTGAACGATCCTTTGAAGAGAAGAACGGTGTTCACCTGGCTGAGAAAAAATGCTTCTGATATCTCACTCTAAAAAGAGACGTAGTTCAAAACAATGTGAATGTTTTTGGAGTAATGAATGGGGTGGAAACATAATTTATAATCACGGTCCCAAGCATAGTAGAGGGGTAGCAATATTATTTCGACCAGGACTAGATTATGTTGTGCATGATATTTACAGGGATATGTTAGGGCGATTTATTTGTGCACATATGCAACGTTTACTCGCCTAATATTGATTAATAAAAAATGCTATTTTATAAATCTGTAAGTGAATATTTTGAAGAGAAACATATTGGATATAATATTTTTTTTTTTTTTTTTTTGTTTTAAACCGCATGCGTGAGGCAGGACGGTCAGGCTTCAAACTGGACTCCAGAGAAAGTTCATTTTTGCTTATTTTCTGGATATCAAAGGAATAGTTTTTCTATTATAACGGATACTGGTGGATTCGTGGACTGGAATACGTGAGTTTTGTTATTTTATAACAAGAAAGGAACTCTAAAACAGACATTTTTGAGGTGTTTGCTGCAAAGCTCCATGTTTGTTTACTGTATCTAAGGGTGATACCCGGGTGGACTAATACAACCAGAGAAATAATTCTCAAAAATGTCATCAAGCGATGAGTCCGTGTTTGTTACTCAGACAGAGGCGCAAATTTATGAAAATGTAAAATCAAAATACGGACACCTCAGTGGTGAGGAGTTTTGTTCTTCCATTTTACAGCAGGTTGGAGAAGATCTCAACCACCTGCGACACATTCGAAGTGCACTCTTTGACCTGGCTATAGATAAGTTCCCAAGCACCCCACGGGGAAGGCTTATAATGCATAAGAATACACAAGGTGGGAAATCAGGTGTTAAAACAGTCAATGACATTTATCAAATATACCTATATTTGGACGGAGATAACACAATAGACCTTACTAAACTTCTGAATGGAAAATCTCGTAAACGACTAAAGGACCAATCACCTCAGAACATAAATCACAAAAACCAGGGTCTGTTGTTTGACAAGTCAGATTCATTAGAACCACCGGACATTGTACAGCCCAGTTCGGATAAAGCGCCAACCCTATCGACAATGAGCTCAACGTCAGGTGGGGTGCAACAAAGAAACTCCACACCTGAAACTGTAGACACAGAGGATTTATTGTCCAATGATTGTGTTCCGGCGGACACAATAAAGGCCATCAAGACACTTTGTTCCGAAGTTCTACAACAGGCCAGGGAAGACCGTGACATGCTACTTGAACAGACAAAGATACTGAAGGAAGAAATTATTAAACTTTGCCAGATGGTAGCTGAACTGAAGGCTGAACGTGAGAAATTTGTTGACAGGCGATTGATGGACTTGAATAATCGCCTAGACAGATTAAATGATAGAGGTGCATCTAATGAAAGTTTATGCAAAACAACTGATGGACGTTGTGGGCACTTAGAAACAAGAATGTTGAATATTGAAAATAGGGTATCGGGGTTAGAGAGACAATTGTCACTCTGTCGCTCATATTCAAATACTTCTGTATCTTACAGAGATCTTGCCTCCATACCACCTTCAGAACGTTCTTCTCTTGTCCAGAATAAGTAAACCATTAAGTCTAAACAAGGAAATGTTTCAAATCAACCTGCCGCTGTAATTCCTGAAAATACGCCCAATATACAGCGTCAGTGTCATGGTAACCATCCTGCCTCGGTACAATCTGGTACGGAGACTGAAAATGAAATGGATGCAAGTGTTTACTCTGCTAAGATAACAGAAGCCAATAGAAATTATGGGATACTAAAGTCAACTGATCGAAATGATAACGTGTTACCTAATGAGGGTGACCAGGTTCCAATTGAAAAAGTTTCAAATGAAAAGTTTATTGAGGTAACAGATTCAGACGATAGTCTTGGTCTTGAAGGTTATCTACAAGTTAAATCTAAGGTGCCAACTTTCAGTTACTATATTGGTAATGTAAAGGTAAAAAAATCTCTATTATTTACAAAGGACCTAATTGTCAAACATGTTGAAAGGATAAAATTAGAGGTAAAACAATGTAGAATATTGAAAACAGACGATGTGACATTGTCAGTGAAAATGTCTGTAGTTGGAGACCTTCACGCTTGCTTGACTGAAAAGGGGTTTTGGCCTGACGGGATGTATTGCAGAAAATGGTTACCAGCGAAAAAGAATAATTAAGTACGTAGAATAAGCATTACTAAGAAGGACACCATATAAAAGACTTCAAAAGATATTTACATATAAAGATCTTTAATAGTATTCCCGAGAAACTTAATATTAAGAATAATGGCAAAGATTTCAAATCAGCTTGTGATTACAACATATAATTGCAGGGGAGCTTTTGCTTCTTCTAAATATATAGACGTTATCATGGAAAAAACAGATATTCTGTGTTTACAGGAACATCATTTGTCATCAGCGAACGTTTCTTTTTTAAGAACACTCGATAACAAATACGATGCGTACACTCACTATAATCTTGAGTGTCCCAGGCGTGGAGGGGTGGCGACCATGTGGCGCAAAGATCTGAGTTACTTAATTTCAAAAGTGGACAACTTAGGAAATGACCATATATTAGTAATTAAACTTAGCCGACCGAACGAACAACCTATTTTTATAATAAATACGTATTTACCTCCGTCTAATTATACAGTAGAAGAATTTAACATGCAGTTGTCAATCTTGACCGCGGCATACACCAATTTGTCGTCTATAGGTGAAGTTGTAATAGCAGGTGACATGAATGCACAATTAGGCCAACTGGATGGACCAAGAGGTAAAGTTCGTACCGATAGGGGCGTTATATTGTCAGACTTTATTGAGTCAACAAATCTCATTTCAGTTGGATTACAAGCACTTGCCACAGGCCCAGCTGACACCTATTTCCCTTATAGCGCCGGACCCAGTACTCAGATTGACCACATACTAATCCCTTCGACAAGTTTAAACAGAGTTCATTGGTGTAAAGTTATTGATGATCACGCTTTAAATACCTCGGATCATCTCCCAGTCGTAGTTGCCCTAAACTTACATATAGAAAAAATTCAAAAAGTATTTCGCAAGACCTATAAATGGAAAAACTCGTATGCAGACCATTATTATAATTATTTAAATAGATACGTCTCTATGGAAAAGACACTTCAGTCAGAACCATTAACAAATGCCGAAATTGATAACTATGTGTGTTCATTAAGTGAATGTATGAAAAAAGCTGCTGATAAGGTGGTACCAAAAACAAACGTTAACACATATAAAAAACCATACTGGGACCAAGAATTAAAGAAAGCCCACGCCCACCAGAGAGAAATGCGAAATATATGGGTAGATGGAGGTCGCCCAAGGGGTTTTCATTTTAACTCGTATAAAGAATACAAAGCGGCTAAACGTGTATTCGGGAAATTATTAAAGAAAAAGATATTAGAATTTGAAGCACGAAAATTTGAAGAGGCAAGTCTTAATCACGATATTGATGTTAGGTCTTTCTGGAAGTATGTAAAAGGTCACAAAGATCAATCCGGTATTATTCACATAATGAACGATGGTAATTCTAACTTTTCGACTCCTATGGAACTCCGTTCGTTTTGGCGTAATCATTTTAGTAATTTACTAAATGAGCAACCGGAAGAAGAAACCGACAAAGAAACATTTACGTCTCATGTTAGTAAAAAAATCGCCAAAATATTAGTTAATGCCAATAAACATTATGATAATACAGGGGTGCTGCGACACATTAATGAAGATGAAATAGTAAAGATCTGTAAACAATTACCAAATAATAAGGCACCTGGTTATGATCTTATCTCATATGAACACTTGAAATATGGTGCACCTGGGATATGCAGATATTTGGCAATGTTGTACAATGCCATTATCAAACAGGTATATATTCCAAAATCCTTAAAGCTTGGCATTATTTCTCCAATGTATAAGGGCAGAAACAAAGACAGAGCCTCCAAGAATTCTTACAGAGGGATTACACTAATGCCAGTTTTAAATAAGCTCTTTGAAAAAATAATATGGTCCAGACTAGAACCATGGTTGAGAAACAGAGAATTCCCCGATAAAATGCAACATGCTTGCAGGAAAAGATGTAGCAGTCTGATGGCATCTTTTTCTGTACAAGAAAGTATTTTTCACCATTGTGAGCAAGGGGTAGAGTATATTGTTGTTTTTTAGACTGTAAATCTGCTTTTGACAGAGTGTGGTGGGACGGACTGCTATTAAAGGCATATAATCTGGCAATCCGTGACAAATTGTGGCTATTATTTAGAGAATGGCTAGTTGGTAGTTCCTGTGCTGTACTTGTCAATGGAGAATTGTCAGATGAATTCAAAATATCTCGGAGTGTCAAACAGGGGGGTATCATGTCTATGTTTTATTTTACTGTGTCCTTCGTTGACTTTCATAATTATATTAATGAAGGAAATATTGGTCTGCTGGTAAATGATATTGATGTTAGCTCCCCAACATATGCAGATGATACGGTCTTGTTAGCAAATACCAAATCATCATTGGATCAAATGATTAATAGAGCCCACATATACAGTAAGCTATGGCGAATATCCTTTTGTTCAGCAAAATCAAAATGTATGGTCTTCGGGGAAACTAAAAAACAGAACAAAATAAATAGTAAATTAAGAGTGTGGAAAATGGGTAACACGAAATTAACAGAAGTGCAGGAGTATGAACATGTGGGAATTCTACTAAACTCCTGTTTTTCCTCAAAATCACGCACTGACGACAGGTGTAGGAAAGGGAAATCAATTTTGGGCGCACTTGGTATGATAGGAGTACAATCACACGCCCTTCTGCCGACTGTATCAGCTAGTCTTTGGGATAAAATATGTATACCTTCCGTATTATATGGTTCTGAATTATGGTATTCAATTAGCAAAACTAAGAGTTATTTAATTGAAAAACTACAAACATTTGCTGGAAAAACAATTCAAGGGTTACATGTGAGAACCCACGGAGAGGTAGTTAGGGGCTTACTCGGATGGCATACCATGCAAGGCAGAATAGATAAAAGAAAACTTCTATTCCTTCATAAATTAATTTCTGGTGACAATTTAGGCATAGCAAAGAAACTATTTATCACAAGGCTATATCAGTGGAAATTACAAGTACACATTAACCAGAAAGGTTTCATTCCTAACATTGTTGATACTTTGAATAAATATGGAATTGGTAATTTCTTTTCTAAATATATAAATGGTGGAAGTTTTCCAGATTATTTAACCTGGAAACGAATTATATGTAATGCTATCCATTCATACGAGCAAAGTATATGGTGCTTCACGATGTACAAAAGAAACGACTGTCACCGTTTCTTGAGAATCCACCCTGAGTTGACAAAGAGAACTTTTAGTCTTTACTATATTGCACGGAGTCAAATAAATTGTAGGAAGATTATATGTGACATGGTAAGGTTGCTTTGTCTAGCGGATCCGGATGAGAGCGTTATTTGTAATTTTTGCAACTCCTTTCAAGAGGATATTATGTGTCATGTCTTCACTGATTGTCCATCATTTATATCAGAGAGAGACATTATGTGGAGAAATATTTATGATCAAATTGAATTTACCAAAGCATCAGCCTTATATAATTTACCTGACCATAAATTTGTGGATGTATGTTTTGGTCTTCAAGATAGCCTATTTAACGGATATGAGGACTATTGTAAATTTTTGCTAATTATATTTCAGTCAGTTAGAAATATTATTCGAACAACATTACGAGGATAGTTTTCAGTTCTCAAGTTGCTATTGTCTTATTAGACAACAGTTAGTATTTTAATATAACACTGCACTTTGTATATTTTAGGACCAGTCATTTATTTTTATTTTCTATCGGTTAGCTTAAAAAACTCAATTTACCATTAGCCTTATGTAGCTTACCCGACCATAACATTGTGGATATATGATTTGATCTCCAAGATAGCCTGTTTAGTGGGTTTGAGGAATATTGTAGATTCCCTTTGCCTATTGTATTTTAGTCAAAAATAATGTTCAAAGTACATTATAAGGAGGTCTTTAGTGATTAAGCTGCGATTTATTTATTTATTTATTTTTTATACAGTTAACATTTTAATATAGCACCGGACTTTGAATATCTTATGACTAAATATTTAATTTAGTTATTTGCTTAGAGCATAAAATTGAATTACATATAGTATCAGCCTTATATATCTTACCTTACCACAAATTTATGGATTTATGCTTTGGTCTTCAAGACAGACTATTGAACGGATATGAGGAATATTATATTTTTCTGATAATTATGTTTATATATTTTTTATATATCTGTATATATTTTCTAATTAGATCTTATTTCTTTCTCTGTTTGCTCACGGTGCATGTATCTTGTACCTTATATGTACTGAATGGTTGTACTCTCTTCTTGCCGAGGAGGAAATAAAGAATCAATCAATCAATGTTGATGTTTTGCTATATACATAATATCTGTGCTGTGTTTTATCTGATCATGTTCATGTTATGTGTTATGCCTGTATTTACCTTGTGTTACTTTTAGGTTAAATGATCGGAAAATTAATGAACATCTGGTGTACGATATGGAACTGTACAAAAAAGCAATAACTGTTCATCAGCATCAGGAAAAACAAATTACTTTGTACTTTGGTCAATGTTTTACTGGTATTTATAGAAAACGAATGAACTTCCTTCTGACAGGTCATTCTTATTACGGGATCGTATGGTACTGCAGTCTTCCTTCACTTATATTAAATTGGGTTTTTACAGCAGGACTAAGTGATTATGATTTATGTCATATTTTGAATAAGGAAATCATTACTTATAAAAAAATCTGTACTAATGTCAAAGTTAGCGTGATTAAAAGAAAGATATTGTATACTACTTAATTCAAAATGGCGTGCATTTCAGTACCTAGCAGCTTATTTCCAAAGATAAATATTGTAACGTTAAATGTGGAAGGATTGAACGATCCTTTGAAGAGAAGAACGGTGTTCACCTGGCTGAGAAGAAATGCTTCTGATATCTCACTCTAAAAAGAGACGTAGTTCAAAACAATGTGAATGTTTTTGGAGTAATGAATGGGGTGGAAACATAATTTATAATCACGGTTCCAAGCATAGTAGAGGGGTAGCAATATTATTTCGACCAGGACTAGATTATGTTGTGCATGATATTTACAGGGATATGTTAGGGCGATTTATTTGTGCACTTCTCAGTATTAATAATATTAAAATGCATATATGCAACGTTTACTCGCCTAATATTGATGAATAAAAATGCTATTTTATAAATCTGTAAGTGAATACTTTGAAGAGAAACATATTGGATATAATATACCTAGTGTTATGGGAGGTGATTTTAATATTGAACTTCAAGATATGGACAAAAAAGGTCGACTCAGATCTATTGAAAGAGTGAGGAAATCGTTAATTGAGTTGATTTCTAGTGTTGATATGATAGATATCTGGCGGTTAAAGCACGTGCAGAAGGAAGGGTTCACATGGAGAAAAAAGCAACCTTTAATACAGTGTAGGCTAGATTATTTTTTTTTTTACATCTAGTTCTATACATGATTTTGTTCTACATTGTGATATAAAACCTGCGACATTTACAGACCATTCAGGAGTTTTATTAAGATGTAAAGGAGCAGATGAATGTCGGGAAAAGGGTACTGGAAATTTAATTATTCCTTACTCGAAGATGAAAATTATACAAAGATTATCTGTCAAAATATTAGTACATGGAAAGAAGAGTTTACAAATTTAGAAAATGCTCGACTAAAATGGGAACTTGTAAAATATCATGTTCGAAAATTCACGATAGATTATTGTAAATCAAAATGTTCAAAACGAAAGAAAAACTATAAGGAACTATGTGAAAAACTGGCCTTACTTGAAAATGAAAATCAGATTTCAGAAGAATATTTTGAAATTAAAGAGACCATTAAAGAAATGGATAAAAAGAAAGCAGAAGGTATGAGAATTAGAGAAAAAGCGGGTTGGATACAAGAGAGTGAAGAAAGTAGTAAATATTTTTTTTTAATTTGGAGAAACGGAATGCCGTAAGGAAATATATCAGATCATTGAAAGCAGAAAATGGGGATATACTCACTAGACGTCAGGATATAATGAAAGAAATCAGACAGTCTTATAAAAACTTGTATAGCTCAAAACGACACTGTACAAGAGATTTAGATTTACGGAACATAATTCCTGAAGATAGCTTCCCAAAATTTACCGAGGAACAAATGAAATTTTGTGAAGGCCCTCTAACATTAAAGGAATGTGAAGAAGCCCTTAAGAGCATAAAAATTATTAATCGCCCGGAAACGATGGATTTACTCCAGAATTTTTTAAACATTTTTGGCCTATTCTTGGCGATTTATTACTCGATTCATTTAATGAAGCCTTTAAATATCAGGAAATGTCTCCTTTGCAAAAGCTATCTGTTATCACTTTATTAGATAAAAAAGGAAAAGACAATGTTTATAAAATATTGTAGACCTATTTCACTCCTTAATGTAGATTATAAAATTGCTTCAAAAGCTATTGCCTCGAAACTTATTAAAGTATTACCCTCCATCATACATTATAATCAATTAGGTTTTATAAGGCAGGTATATTGGTGAAGGGGTAAGGATGATATTAGACATTATGGAATATCTTAAAAGAAGAAAAATACCAGGTATTATTGTCTGCGCAGATATAGAAAAAGCTTTTGACTCATTAGAATGGGACTATATTTTTGAAGCGTTTGGAACAGTTTAATTTTGGTCCGGAAGTAATTAGATGGGTCAAAACATTTTATAACGGTATCTCGTCGTGTATTATAAATCAAGGATTCAGCTGTGCCTACTTCGATGTTGAAAGAGGGGTACGTCAAGGAGACCTCCTCTCGCCATACTTATTTGTGATAGCGATTTAATCTTGTCAATTATAATAAGAGGGAAAAGAGATATTAAAGGAATTAGTTTAAATGATGTAGATAAAATTAAATTGGTTCAATATGCTAATGACATGACACTTTTATTACAGGATCACGAGTCTGCTAAAATATTTTTACAAACAATAGATGAGTTTGGAAATTTGTCAGGTCTCAAGGCTAACCAAGAGAAGACGGAATTTATGTGGATTGGTGCTCAGCGGTTCAGAACTGATATGCCCCTTAAAGGGCAATGGAAACACAGTATAACAGTTCTAGGAATAACAATCACACACAATGACCGCCAGACAGTTGAGGCTAACATTAGACCAAAAATAGAAAAAGCTAAACGAACACTAAATATGTGGAAAACCTGAAATCTAACATTGCAGGGCAGAATATTATTGGCTAAAAAATCTAGGATTTTCAATATTTCAGTATGTTTTGACAGTGATACATGTAACAAGGGATGTTTTAAAAGAAATAAATGAGCTTTTATTTAAATTCATATGGAAGGGTAACCCCAAAGGTAGAATAAATAGGGATTTACTATGTCTGAGGTATGAGGAAGAGGGTATAAAGATGGTAAATATCCAGTATTTGATAAATGCACAAAAGATTATTTGGCTGAAACGGTATATTAAAGGAAGTAATCGCCTTTTAAATACTTTAATTGATAGACTTTGTTCATCTTGTGGAAATATGCTTCTCTTGATGGGCAGTAATTATGATGATTCCACATTAAATAAGATTCCTTTGTTTTATAAAGATATTTTGAAGGTATTGAAAAGTGTATACAAATCCGAAGGTCCGGCAATCTTATGGAATGTCATGATTCTGTCATGTTTCACTTAGGTATGGTATATGTTACTGAATTATATGATGCTTCAGGTAATAGTATTCCATATGACAGCTGGAAGGCAAAAGGGGCACCTTTATACTTATATACTTTATGGAGAGCAATTCTGTCTAAGGTTAAGAATTATAGACGTCAGTCTGTGAGGGGAGATTTAGATGATAAGAAGATTTACAAGATTAATTCTACTCCAGATGAACTTGGGGAACAATTCAGTTCTATAACATCTAGGGACATGTCTAAATATTTTCTAATCAAAATCAAGGTTATAGATTTCCCTGGAAAAAGGATTTTATTTAATGGCCTATGATATACCTGAAAAAGAGTGGAGCAATTTTCTAACCATGACCAGGAAGTGTACTAGAGACAAACAATTACTTGAATTACAGTATAAAATCTTAACAAGGATTCTAACAGTTAACGATTGGCTACATAAATGTGGCCTGAAAGATGGCAATTTATGTACATTTTGTTAATGTTCCCGGGAGTCCATAGAACATTAATATACCAATGCAGCTTTACTCAACATTTCTGGGATGGTATAGTTAAATGGTTAAAAACAAAATCACTTAAACTTCAGTGGAATGAAATTAATATTGTATTTGGCTTATCACACGGGAAAGATGTTGAAAATGTTATTATATTATTGGGTAAACAGTACTTGTATCAGTGTAAGCTAAACGAGGTATTACCAAAGATAGAACAGTTTATAAAAAATTTATGATATGTAAAAATTGAAGAGTTAATTGCAAAAAAGAAAACAGGTCAGATATATTCAGTTAAAAATCGGCAGACTTACTTTGATAGTTATTAGAGTACACTAGTGTAAATTGTCTATATGTATACGTTTTATTTATATGTAGATATAAATTTGTCTGTTTATGTAGGCATATGTGTAAATGTATGTAGAGATGTTTATCTACTGTTATGTAATGTGGTGTTTATGTAAAGTGGTAGTGTTATTGTCACAGTTATTTGGAATGTAGCTGTTAGTATGTTCGTTGTTATTTTGTTCTCATAGTTGTAAAATATTGTCTGTAAATAAAAAAAAAATCTTTGCCTAATTTTCCTTTGGCGTTTATGCATTTTTACATTTTGTCTATTTTTAGACAAAAACAAGAATTAGAAAAATAAGTAAAGGACTAGAATATAATGGAAGAGTTGTAAAATTGATTTATTCTAATCTTAACAGAATGACTACAGAGTTTCCAGCCGTAACGTCATCTCCAAGGTGAATTCAACCCCTTAATCTTAAGCTACTAAATTTCTAAATAAGGCATTCGGTAGTTTGCCGGTGTGTTTAATCTATAATCAACAAAAACTGACCATCGCGCATGTTGACATACCATAGTGACGAACCCCCTGTACTTGTCAAAACGACAAGGAAAGATGGACGTTTGTGTCAGCAACAACTATGTGTAACACAAAACAATACGACATAAAATTACCTGACTGTTCCCTCAAACAGGACGGGATCCTGAGGAATGATTGACAGGCGTGACCTTAGAGTCTGTAAGGGCACCTGACTGATGTCAATGTCGTCAATAAAGATAGATCCCTCACAGATGTCAATCAAACGGAATAGACCTAGGGTGGTGGAGGACTTACCACTTCCTGTGCGGCCACAGATACCAACCTTGTTCAAGATAGAATACAATTACTTGATCATTTATGAAAGTAAATAAATGACTGCACTGTTATGACGAATTTTACTCGACCAGTTCGGGTATCTTGAAATTATGACAATAAAAAGACAACTTTGAATATCCTTTCTAAAATTCATGTTTCTATGCGAATGGTTTATTGAGTTTTGCGGTAGACCATCTGACACTGGTTATTGATTTTTGCTTTGGCTCCATGCTGTCTATTAAATCTTATGTCAAGGACAAATAAGGATATTTTGTAAAACTGTGCCAATATCAAACTTTAACAACATTCTCTCTCTGTTTCTTAATCATTTTAATTGATATAACATTTTAACACAACACTGATAGGCAGTCAATCTACCTTCTCTCCCCCAGTGATATGTAAACTGAGTCCTCTGACCACTGGATTAAGGCTCTTGTCGTACCGCAGGGATACGTTAGTGAACCTGATGTCACCTTTACTCGGCCAGTCATCGGAAGGGATTTGTTCTGGAATATGTTAAAACATGTGACCTATGGGTGATGATGCTCAGCCGACTGACATGTTGACAAATATGTCCTTGCACAAGCAACTAATTTAGATAATGTAGGTGGCATCATTGTTCATGCACCTTAGCTTAAGTTCATCAAGACCCATCAGTACAAGTTTGATGACAATCCAACCAGCCTTTCCTGAGGAATCTGGCAATTTGTGTGTATTTTGCATTATTTCTGGGGTGCTCAAACATACTCCAATACTCTGAGAACAGAGGTCACAGTGACCGAATTACAGGTTTCTGGGGAGAACATTTGAGGAGCTCTCAGGATGTTAAGTTAGAAGTTTCTGGTTCAAATGGTTATGATTTGTGGCCTACTTTGGTATCAAATTTTCAGTTATTCTGAGGGGTGCTTATAAGCCCCATAGCTCAGAAAATATGGGTAACAGAGACCTTATTTCACGTTTCCAAGGAGACTTTTCATGGACATCCCTGGATTTAAAGTTAGAAATTCCAGGTTGAATGGTTATGATTTGTGCCCTGCTTTGGTATCAAATATTTAACTAGAATACGGGTAGTCGACAAGCGACTACGTGTATCCGCCGAAATCAGAGTGGGACGAGTGAAGTGAGGAATGTATTGAGTGGCAAGGGGAAATAGAGTGGGGTGTGTTGCATATTAGCATGGATGTCTGCAGTCGAAATGTGTATGTAGGTTGCGCCACCTACCACAAATCCAGAAAGCTGTCCAAGTTATATACAAAAGGTTACAATCTGTGCCCTGTTAATGGACGACCGCATCTTTGAAGGTCTCAAAAATAGAGGAAAAAAAAGGTGTTAACATTTTTTAAAAGTCCAGGTGGAGCCACCAGTCTGCAGGAACTGAGGAAACACTCCATGATGCATATGCATGCATAGAATCATGTTCATCAATGCACTAGTTGTTTAGATACTAGAGCTTTTTGATGTCAAATTTTTGGTTATTTTGAGGGGTACTTCTGAGCTCCATAGCTCGGACAATATGGATGACAGAGACTTAATTTCAGGTTTCCATGGAAATTTTTTATGGACCTCCTGGGATGTCAAGAAAGAAAATTCCAGGTCAAATGGTTATGATTTGTGCCCTGTTAACAGACGACCACATCTTTGAAGGTCTCAAAAATAAAGACAAAAATTCGAAAAAGTCAAGGTGGCGCAACAAGTCTGCAGGAACTGATGAAACACTCCATGATTCATATGCGCAAAGAATCATGCCGATCAATGCACTAGATGTTCAGATACTAGAGCTTTTATATCAAATTTTTAGTTATTCGGGGGGGGGGGTACTTCTGAGCCCCATAGCTCTGACAATATGGGTGACAGAGACTTAATTTCAAGTTTCCAAGGAGGCTTTTTCATGGGCGTTCCTGCATGTCAAGATACAAGATTCTAGGTCCAGTCATTACAATTTGTGCCCTGTTAACAGACGACCACATCTTTGAATGTCTCAAAAATAAGACACAAATTCGAAAAAGTCCAGATGGCGCAACAAGTCTGCAGGAACTGATGAAACACCTTATGATTCATATGCGCAAAGAATCATGCCGATCAATGCACTAGATGTTCAGATACTAGAGCTTTTGTATCAAATTTTTAGTTATTCGGGGGGGGGGGGGGGTACTTCTGAGCCCCATAGCTCTGACAATATGGGTGACAGAGACTTAATTTCAAGTTTCCAAGGAGGCTTTTTCATGGGCGTTCCTGCATGTCAAGATACAAGATTCTAGGTCCAGTCATTACAATTTGTGCCCTGTTAACAGATGACCACTTCTTGATAGGTATCAAAAACAGGGAATAGTAAAAAATCGAAAAAAATACAGGTGGCGCCACCAGTCTACAGAAACTGATGAAACACCCTATGATTAATATTCCATGCAAAGAATCATGGTGTTCAATGCATTAGTTGTGCCGATTCTTGAGTTTTTGTATCAATTTTTTTTTATTATTCTTGGGGGTACTTCGGGGACACATAGCTTGAAGAATATGGGTAACAGAGACCTAATTCCAGGCTTATAGGGAGATTTTCATGAAACTCTCTGGATGTAAAGTTAGAAGATTCCAGGTCTAATGGTTACGATTTGTGCCCTGTTAACGGACAGACGGCTGGACTACAGGTTTGAGTATGGGCTAATTCAAAATGTATTTTATTTACTGTGTCTATTATAATATTATCTCCATTTTAAAGTAAAACCTTTCATATCATGGTTATATGCATTGCATTCTTAACAACACGGTCAGCAATGGTAATAATCCTATGGAACCAGCAGTGTACGTACCGTTGTCTTGGTGGTACGGCTCCTCAGGCACGTTTGTATAGTGGGTAACTCGCTCAACGGCGTTAAACCACATCTCACCCTCCGATATCGCCCTCATCATCAGGTTTAGGAAGGAGCATACCTGTAAAGGTTAGGCAATTAATCATGCTTACAGAAACTCTCGGTATTTTGGATTTGTAACTTATTTGGTGAACCAACACATGAGGGCACCGATCCCTTTGTTTATTTAGAAAGTCTTGTACAATCATCACATAACGGTGTTCACAAACGTTAACCGGGTGTGGCAATATACATGTAATTTTATGCCACGTGATGTATGTATTACCTTTCATTTTCTAACTCGCTTATTATACATGTTCAATGTCTGTCCATAGCCTGATCAAAGAGCTTTCATACCGAGGTGGAAATTTTCTTATCAAGATAGCAAGGAACATCGAAAGCCCTCCGCGAATCCAGTGCTCTCTCCGTCTAATTCTAGTTAGCTCCATGATTGCATCGAGTACATTCTTGATATCTGCATGGAACTGAGGTTCTGGACACACATCCAAGAAACTGGCATTGCTGAAGCGTTTCATAGTTTTTTCCGGTGTTGAGTTCAATATGTTTATGTAACTAAACTTTCGGTTCAACATACGTGATAAATTTCCAAAGACTGCAATGATAGCAGTGTGTTCGGAGTTTAATGTGTCTTTAACTAACATTATGGTTTTAATTAAAAGTGTAATCAAAACTCATGTCTCTGCTTCCATGAAACACATCCGTCTCAGATGGTTTATCTACGACGAGACAGAAGGGTATTCTCATGCTATATCAGCCTAATACTACAGATGGAGCAACACAATTTTATAGTGAACTTGAGAATGATTCTGGTGTAAAATGGATCTCACCATGAACGCATACGCAACAGATATCCCCAGCTTTACAGGAGTGGCTGAGCCGTAAAGACTTGAACTAAGGCTGGAAATGGCCGCTGTAAACACGATGAAGGCTCCAAGATAGTCCTAAAGATAAAAGGAACAACTAGAAAAACACTCAGAGACCGCAGATCTCCGTCAAGGCAGGCCGGATGCATAAATTAACACTGTTGAAGAGTACACATTGATCGTTTCATACAATTCATATGTATGGTTAAAAAAGTATATGCATGAATTTTTATGTTTGTTTTCAAATTAATAAGGATTCCGAAACTGATCATGAAACAGATAATTTACAATGGATGTGAAAGACGAACCAACCATATAAAGGGATCGGTTAAGAAAGAATGCTTGTAAAAAAAAAAGAATCATCTTAAAATGAACAAAAAATCAAATGTTCTAAGGGCGTCACAAGTTAATTTTTAACGTAACATTCATGTAATAATTTAGTCAATATTTCACCTTTTGTAAGAAACGTTTTGTTAAACTGGTACAAAGAATAATAAAAAAAGAAAAAATTACATTTTTATGTTTCCTATTAAAAATTTGGTAACACTGGTAGGCAATCGTAATATTTTGCGAAAAATAAATCGTGGGATAAAGCCTAGGTCTTTCAACGAATTCATGTATATGCATAGCAAATAACCATCTGTATAAAAAGCAGTTGTTTCATATAATTCTTCGCAAATATATGTGCAAAGGAGCAGTTACCAATCTGATAGCCATCCACACATTAGCGGTATGCAAGTACAGCAATGCCGTGTTGTTACCATCAACGTTCTTCAGGTTCTTGTCTAAGAATCGACGCTGATCTCTGTAAAATTTACACGTGTTATCTTAAAATATCTTAAAATCTACTTTCCAAGAATGAAAACTTCAAAATCTAACTGAAAATGTTATTCTAAGGATAGAAAGGGAAAAGCTTGCCAACGAACAGCTGTTTTAATTGACTAGTTGATCATTGGTGTATCTATTTATTAGTTTTACCTGTAAGCTCTAATGGTTGTGAGACCACCAAGAGTCTCAGAAAAAAGAGACAAAACCGGAGACTTTGACACACTCTCAAGACGCTGTAGCTCCCTGGAATAACATAAAGTATAAAATAAGGTATAATTTTGGTTATGTCCTGATAAGCATTGTCATACATTGTCAATGTAACATTATGATTTGACATAATTCGCATGACATCGCCACATATACAAACATATTTTCTTGATTGCTAGATCACTGATATAAAGTCGTTGATGCAGTTATAGTGCATAAACCTGTAGTCCGAAACAAACAGCAAATGTCTAATTTGAACAGAATTCCAATTCATTTGCCATTTTTTTATACAACAGTCACCCTTGAATAGTTAGACAAGACGGGTTCCCTTTACTAAAATTAGATTCTTAACCATCACACTTGAAAATTTAAGGGGCGCACACGTGGTAATGTAGGTAATTTAGAAACTAATATAATGATCACACATAGCATTTGTTACAGGATACTGCAACTCGGAGAATTACCAGGTTTAAGCATAATCTTTTTTTATTTTTCATTCCTATGTGAAACGTTGAAAACGATATCATCAAGTGCGAGTAAATCAAAATCTATATTAAGAAAGTTACAGACAGCCCGAAGACTGAACAATGGATGGTCATGATGGTTATGATGTCACTAACCTGCAGGAAGTGATGTAGAACCGCTGGATGGCAAAATAGACGATGAACATCGGGACAGCTGGTATCAAGAAGAATGGGGTAGAGATGGCGTTGACGACCACACCTCCAAAGACAAGGAGCCCACCGTAAAACACGGCATCTAGGGTTATGGGAATTCTCTGAAAATTAAATAAGATATAATCAAGGGCAACATATATATAAAATATATGAATATATACCGAAAAAACTAACCATGCGCAAGGAGTATTCCTAAGGTTCTTTGTATGGTTTCAGCCAGATCCATGATTTAAGGTTCTTCTTGAAAGCCTTTAAAGATTACTGAGAGTTCCTGTCCATCCGATCAATCCTCCAAATTAGACCTTTTCTGTCAGGGTGTAATCAGATTAGCTAAACTTAGGTCATGGCCATGAACTTATGTGTTCATGAAACCATTGCAGTTATACGACTTACTTCTAACACTTTAGATTTGTGTGCCTAAAACTCTTTTACGCTACAGGAGAAAAAAAAACTCTTTTTTAATTGGCTTCAACGAAAATAATCCCAGCTACACTTCCAGAATATTCAATTGCGGGTGTTTTATTTAAAACATTCTGTTCTGTAAACCGTTTCAAATATCTCAACAAATTCATTTCTTTCTCTCTTGAAACTTTTCGAGAAGCCACATATCACATTTTGCAAATATACAAGAACTCAAGATATTGAGTGACTTTGCTCCTACTAATAAAAGATATACTACATTCTAAATGTTAACACAAGCTTACCTTTTTTAAATGTGGCCTCACTTTGAAATGCGTATAAAATACAATGAGATTAGCTAGCCTGAGTAAGTTTACTTTATGATATTAAGGAGACAATGAACGCGGAATTGTGTATTTACCATGACAGAAGTAATATTTCGGTTATAAAAAAATGAATTTTGTTTCATGAAATGCAGAAAATCAAACTCCAGGTTTTATTCGTTACCATCCTTATTCTCCAAAGTTAAACAGAGGAAGCATCATGGATCAATTAAACCTGAACATCCATCTTATCTTCTGGAAATATTTCAGTTTTTTCCCTCAGAAAACGTGTCACTGAGATATGTTACACAAAATATTCTGGAGTAAAAAAATACAGTTGTGGTAGTGTTTTTTTTTCAGATGAGAGAGAGAGAGAGAGAGAGAGAGAGAGAGAGAAAGAAAGAGATCTTTATGGGAAGTCACTGACAGTGTAGAATTCCATGCAAATTAACACAAATTAAATGGAAATAACAAATTACTCTTATATTCAGTTACATTTAGTGTTTGCCTTTAAAAAATTACTTTCAAAAACTGGAGATTACCTCATCAATAACGTTTGTGTCAGCAGCCAAGCGATTGATTATTCTTCCTAGAGGTGTCGTGTCAAAAAATCTGAAACAGGAATATAAATTTTTTTTGTTTAAGATGGGAAATTAAAATAAATTATATACTGTGGTAGGCTCCATATTCGCGAGGCATCTTTTTCACGATGATCACTTTTTCATTGTTTCGCTAGGGTTCCATTTTCGCAATCTTACCATGCAGTAACCTAAACATAGCATATCCATGCAGTAACCTAAACATAGCATATCACATTAATATGTGATATGTGATATTGGTTAAATTAACTTATTGGTTAATAAATCTTATCAAATTGACGAGAAATCACAAGAACGAATAGAAATTCTTGTTCCTTATAGGCAGATAATATGAAAGAGGTGGTATTTTTACATTGTCCGTCTTTTATTAATGTGTAAAATAAAATGAATCTTATAATTTAAAATATAATTTTTTTGTCTTTCGACAACCACAGGCGTAGTCATGTTGATAATATACATAAATTGTCAAAGAGGCTATTTTATAAATGATCTTTCCCCGGCGCAGATGAAGCGACTTATTAACGAAGGTTTCATTTTCGTGATAATTTCTCTTTCATTAATATCGCTAATTTGAATCCTCCGCAAACAAGGGGACAACCACAGTAAATGTCCAGAATTGCTAACATGGTGTATATATATATAAAGTCCTACATTATTTGAACCACGAAGTAGCCCAGTCAAGTAGACACTTAATTTCTTAAAAGTGTCATGGTGATTTTAATGCATATCGTAATATATCAATTTATATACATAATATTATATTATAAAGCTTTGTAAAATAAATGATATGAAACATGAAAAAGGTGAATGGTACTCTTGGAACAGAGAATGTGCATTTTTTTAAGGTCTAGGTGTCACAAAATTTAAGTTTTAAATTTTATGTATGTAACGTTAAATGAACAGAGGGAATGTGCACTCAGGATAAAGGGAGCTATATATGGCACCCTGCACATTCCAGCTTCCTGCACTGGCCACTATTATGCTTTGTTGTTCTGGTCACACTTGACGTTAGAACAGCTGGTGGGCTATGTATATATATACAGTGAAACTTAAAATTACGACCACCAACGGGATCTCAATAAAATGGTCACATTTTCGAGGTCGGATATAACGACCAGCAAGGTCTGATATAACAAACTAAAATGATTTGGGACCGTGACAGCTGTCGCTATTTGATGTGGTCACTGAACCGAGGTGGTCGTAAGAAGTTTCACTGTATTTTAATAATGTACTAGTATATACTTCAAAGGTTATTATTATCTTACCTCATTGGAGTGTTGACCAGGTTGTTCAACATCCGGTTATGTAGAGTACGGGCAGCAGTCCAGCAAGACAACTCCAGGAAACCCACGGCAAACAGTCCAAAGAGGATTGTCATCGTACAGAGAATGATAAAGATCTTCATGTAGTAGTACAGGTCGTATCCAAGCTGTAATCATACACTACGCATTAAACATGTTGAAGTTTCTACTTTTGCATCTACCATATCTTTAGAGAACTGGGGTGGACGGTTCTATTAAGGGATGACAAATACAACTGGATACGATGATTATGTAGGTTGTGTCAGTAGTGAATTCATCCCAAAGATACTAGAAAGCAAGTTTGTAATTTAATAATGTAGATCATATTTACAGTATGGACGTTGATGTAGTATCGAACAGGCGAAAACAGAGTGGGTATGTATACTAGCAAATGTCTTGGTCATGTAATATTGTGAGAAATATTGAAATTGGAATCATGTAACCATAGCACTACCGTTTAAAATAAAAGCTTAATCTTCATTATTTGTTTGTGCATAACTGGAAATACTTCAAACGATTAAATGTATATTAAACGATTTAATGAATACTAAACAACGTATAAGCTAGTGGACCAAGTGAGTTGGTTGTTTAAGTTACATCCGCAAGCTATGATTACCAGAAATAACAAACAGTTTTTAGTTTAATATGGACTGCCTTCAAAAATTTCATTTCCAAAGCATTGTATATAAAGATTTCCGAATAAAAGAATATAAAACAATATTAAGGACCTGAGAACAAGTACCTTTACCTCTTTCAGCTTTTAATTGTTATTCTTCAATCTATGAATAATAATTAGGAATATATATGTAAATCATCTGATTATTGTTCAGTTGATTAACCAGTCAAAGAGCGTGAGATGTACGCTTGCACCCAATAGTGGAAAGAGGTTTAAATTATGCAAATCATGACCTACATTTCGGTCGTCTGGCGGCAGCGTAACATTATAATATGCCGCTGCTGCCAATCCCTGGTGAAGTTTTCTATGGTAAGCCTCAAGTGACACCTCTGACCAGTCTCCTAGCCAGTAATCCGTGGCGATGCGGACAGACTGCCTCGTCAGGTACATCAGAATGGTCATCAGGCCGGCCCCTGTTACTGCAGCACGCATGTACACCAGGTACACCTTTAATTTTACCCGGCCTGTCTCCCTCTCTTCTTCTTCAATCAATTTTCCGGCTTCAGTTTCGTTGAGTGCTATGATAACATACAAACAAGATATTTTAACGTGCAGTTGACCCTGTGTATAAGTTAATGGGAAATGTGTGATTGTAATTCTAAATTAATACAGTAAGTAAGTCTGTTAGTCATCTGAGCTATAGCGATCACCCTTTGTCCGGCGTCCGTCCGGCCGTTAACAGGACACAAATCTTAACCGTTAGACCTAGAAACTTCTAACTGTACATCCAGGGAGGTCCTGGGCAAATCTCCTTGGAAACCCGAAATTAGCTCCCAGACAGTGAGACGGGGCACAAATTGTACCCATTAGGCCTAGAAACCTCTAACCTGACATTTTGGGATATCCTAGGCAAATGTACTTGGAAACCTGAAATTAGTTCACTGTGACCTATATTCTGCGACCTATAGGGAAAATATGTCATATGAGCGCCCTGAATGTCATAAGGGGACAAATCGTATGTATGGAGCTTAGAATCTTCTAACACAATATCTTTGGAGTTTCTAGGCAAATCTCCTTGGAAACCTGAAATTAGGTCATGGTGACCTACATGTTGTGACCTACGGGCCGAAAACATGATTTTGAGCACCCAGACAGTCAGATGGGGCACAAATAGTATCCATTAGGCCTAGAATCCTCCAACATGACAAGTAGGGAGATCCTAGGCAAATGTCATTTGAAACTTAAAATAAGGTCACTGTTACCTATATTCTGCGACCTATAAGAAAAAGATGTCAGATGAACACCCTGAATGTCAGATGGTGACAAATCGTATCTGTAAGGCCTAGAATCTTCTTACACAATTTCATGGGAAGCTCCAGGCAAATCTCCCTGGAAACCTGAAATAAGGTCATGGTGACCTACATTTTGTGATCTACGTAACAAAAACCTGATTTTTAACACACTGAAGGTCAGATGGGCGAAAATCGTTTCTTTCTGTTAGGCCTGGAATCTTCTAATGCAACATCCTGGGAGGTCCTAGGCAAATCTCCTTGGAAACCTGAAATTAGGTCATGGTGACCTACATTTTGGACCTACAGGCCGAAAACAGGATTTTGAGCATCCAGATAGTCAGGCAGGGCACACATTGTATTTGTTAGGCCTAGAATCTTCTAATGTAACATTCTGAGACTTCCTTGCAAATGTCTGTGGAAAACTGAAATTAGGTCACCATAATCTATATTTTGTGACCTTTAGGAAAAGAAGTCATAAAGGCACCCAGACAGTCAGTCAGGGCACACATTGTATCTGTTAGGCCTAGAATCTTATAATGTAAATTCTGAGACATCCTTGGCTAATGTCCTTGAAAAACTGAAATTAGGTCACCATGACCTATATTTTGCAACCTATCAGAAAAAAAGTCATTCAAGCACCCAGACAGTTAAACAGGGCACAAATTGTATCCATTTGGCCTAGAATCTTTTAATATAAAATTCAGGGAGGTCTTAGTCGAGTGTCCTTGGAAACCTGAAATTAGGTCATGTCGACCTATATTGTGTGACCTATGGGCTGAAAAATGGTTTTGAGCACCAAGACAGACAAGGCACAAATTGTATCCATTAGCCCAAGAATCTTCTAACATGACATTCAGGGAAATCCTTGGAAATTCTCCTTGGAAACCTAAAATTGGATCATGGTGACCTATATCCTGCCAGCTATGGACCAGAAACATGATTTTGAGCACCCAGACAGACAGGGTACAAATTGTATTCATTTTCCTTGGAACCCTCTCTTGTGAAATCCGAGGGGAGTCCTGGGCAGGTCTTCTATGAATCCTGAAATTTTTATTTTCTGTCCATTTTTTTCGACACTGTTACTTTAGCCATAGGCTATTCTCACAGACAATATATAACATTAATAAAAAATTAGCACCCAGTCTTAATTAGCTTAGCGTCATGGCCCATGGGCCAATTGTTAAAAATTTATAGTTTTGTTCTCGTCACAGACTGGGGAAAAAAAGAACATAATCAGGAGCTACATTTTGCCTATTCTTTCACACTATCAGTTCAGTTTTGCCCTATACAAATGTTTCCTAGCAAAACCATCCGAGCATACGGTCTCATTTCCTCGCATACAGCTGTTTAGCACCATGTTATGGCTCTGCGTGTTGGTTAACAAAGTCTGTTTACCATAACAAGGCCACGTGACCGGAGGTCCGATAAAGAGAGGGAAAACGCGATGTTCAGCCAGCAGGAACATGTATTATAAAATTTTAGGTCAAGTCAGTCAGGGCATCTCCTGACTGACACGTGTTGTGGCTCAGCGATGGACACGGCCCAAAGCGCTGTGTTTGTGTTAACACCATTTTATTGTTTTTAAAACTCGTTTACAGCAAACGATTTCAGGGCTATATTTTGGAAGGTACAGATTTATTTTAAAGGGAATTTTTCGTGTTAACTCAACATGCTTTATTGGTGATTAGGCCCCTTTAAGCCTAAAATGTGACAATGGAATTTCATCGATCATGCAGATGAAGATTATACTCTGTATAACTGGCTCTGGTTTGAGTATGCAAACATTTTGTTATATTTTCGTACTAATTATATATATATATATATATATATATATATATATATATATATATATATATATATATAACCTCTTTTCCCAGTTATGATCCAGCATCGCACGAGTACCCAGATTAATCCTATTGTGCCCCCGAGGAAAACAGGATCAGTGTAAGTCATTCACGTGCTCTCCCCGGTATGCACAAAGTATAATCTCGTAATCTGGCATAGCCGCGGCTTTTCAAACCATGCTCTGTGCTTTATTCTAACAACACTGAAACAGTCTGTAGTGCATTTACAGTGTTGTTTTTCTTCATCGTGTTATATATATATATATATATATATAAATATATATTCTTATATTTTGTTCATTTTAATATTTCTAATCTTATACTTATAAAAGGAATTCAGTTCACGTCTGTTCGCAATGTTCTCTAAAACCGCCTTGTGTACAACAGTGTGCCTTACATCATTTTAAAGGTTATTATGCCCTCAGTGACATAGGCGATATGAGAATAAATAAGTTTTAATGTACATATAATTTTGAGTGGTTTTTCCGTTTTCACTGACTAGCACAGAGGTTAGACCGAGCACAGCCGAACTGCCTTCGGCAATGATCGGAACGCATGCATCGTGGTCTCTCAACCTCAGACACTACTATTGTTCATTTGAATAACGCTTGCTTTCAGTGAGGGATTTGAACCTGTCGGGCCTTTCATTTGAACGAGGCTCTGACCCACGTGCGTGGTCAGTAAAAAAGAAAAAACACATGTTTCTCGCTTTATGAAATGGAGAATTCAACCCAGGAGAAATAATGAAAAAACCTAATTCAAGGTCCCAATTTCACGAACAGGCGTGGGGTGGGGATGTATCTGGGGGTTCGGGCCTCAAAATTTGTCCCTGAAAATGATTACGGACCCTCTGCATGGAGTCCCTTTGGGTCCGCTTCTGCTGCTTACGAGGTATGCATATTTCTGTTTCTTTCCTCAGGAACAGTTTCCTTGCAACGTACATTTAATGAATCTTTCATTTGTTCCTCACATCAACCCAATCTTTATACGTCCAACGATAGAATCCAGTCAAATATCATCGAAAACCTGAATGCCCACGCGTCTCATTACGGTTCGCAATGTAAGCACCATCAATGACCAGGTCTTCAAGGTAAACATACCGGGTTATAAATTTCTTGCCACGAAGACAGCCTCACAAAATAATGTTAAAAATATTGGAGTGACTGCAGGATCACTCACGCACTGTCTCCACAAGGTAATGAGTTTATACGGACGGACGGTATGATGTTTATGATTCATGTAATTTAAAAGTAAAAGGCAGATAAAAATAAGTGGCAAAATTCAGATACAAGCAGCTGGACATAGAAACGTTTTCTGTTCACAGAAGTGTTGTGCCTCAGAGAGGTGCATGAGTTATTCTGCAGTCGTGCCAAAATGTTTATACATATCTTATGGAGACAGTTTCCCACTGAAAACCTATATTTTCTGTTAACTTTTTGAATAAAAAAAAATGAGCCTACATTTCACATCTCAGTTAATAAATCTCCCCAACCCCGGCAATAAGCCCGGTATACCGGGTCTATCTGCTAGTATATAAATATGGATAAAAAATTGTGCAGTTCTGAAATTTCCTTAAAAATTCCCTGTATACAAACATACTCTTCAGTGATGGTTTATCTGATCAGTCTTGGTGGAAGCCAGACTTTTTCCCCTTCAACCTAATTTAGATTGTGAGTGATACAATAACGCGGATGATGTTAAAGCAAAAACAAACCATTCACCTATTTAAAATGTAGCAAATTACACACCTAAGAGGTCCTGCAACTGGTATTAATACATTCTTCTGTTTCTAATTAGTAATTACACACAAACCGTTTACATAATATATAATGAAAAACTTCCTTGGGTCCTTCTCATACTTTCATGATGTTATTGGCTTCATTTATAATGAATATTTGCATACCGTATCTTAATTCACCTACGTTAGTTGTTTGATCGATAATAAAAGTTATCGTTCACATCAAGATTAACATACATGTCTTTGTCCTGTATGCAGAATCTTGACTGGAGGGCTACTTTAATATTGCACTTTATGTATTAAGTATGTGTTCAGTGAAAATTCTATAATATAGGCACCTTTGGAACTGGGCCAACCTTTCCGCTTTATAGAGGTGCCCAATACATGAAGGTCATGAACTCAACATACACAATTACGAGGAGAAAAAAAAAACCAGACTGTCAAAGTCTTCCCACCATACAGAGGTGTCCACTTAATGGAGGTGCCCACTAGGAGAGGTTTCCCTATTATAACCTCCTCGTGAAGCCCCGGTTAATAAATGTCAATACATTCGATCCTTACCGGTCGGCTCTTTTTCTTGTATGATCGGGTTTTCTGGTATTATCGCGGTTTCCTCATTGCTGTGTAGACTGACCAGGCTGCCTGTCAAAGATTTAGAGGACAGGTACCCCCTCAGGGGAATACAGACGTTTTCAGCAGCAATGGGTAAAACTTCAAGATATGGCTAAAGAGAGAAGAGAAAACACTTTATCAGAAGTAGTACAGCAACTCATGTTATATATGACAGTCTCTTTAAAAATGCAAATATGCTTCATTGACAAACAGTCAATACGGAAATATGCCTGAAATATTGATTATTATGATTCTAAATCTGTAAAATATAAAGAAAGTTCTGCCTTATACCCTACTTAAAGAGAGCATGACTTTAGCAACAAGATTTATTCAAGAATACATTAAACACTGATGAAAAGAATACTTACGGACCAGACATAATACGTGACTTACGAGAGAGATTTACTTGATAAAGCAGGAATGTCCAGATATAAATAAGGGAGCCGTGAGAGGTTAACTTGCATAACTGCGGTCTTTTCAGACCAGGCTTATTTGCTGTCATATGATAATAAACGAACTTTTTGTGGCCATTTTCAGTGTGCGAGGTTTTTCTTTTCTACTGTTGTAAACGGTCGAGAAAGAAATTTCTGTATTTTGTTAACTTGCCTATAGTCTGTTTTTTTTTCAATACTTTCTTAGAAAACTACATATAGATGTGACAACTTAATATAGCAATTAAAAATTTTACATTAAGTCTCAAGCTGGTGTTTCACAACTATTTGGACTCTATACAAAGATCCCACAGAGCAGATATCTCACTGTACAAGTAGCCATCTTTGTGTTAGCTGGTTGTATTTTTTTTTCAGTATTTACATGACATCATCCAATCAGCAGCTGCCAATTGAGGCTGTTTCGCAAGTAACCAATGATCTTGACCGCCATAAGTAGGTCTGATATGTTGTAAAATATAAACCGATTTCAAATAATTTAAAAAAAAAATCTGTTTCTCGGATTAAGTATAATTTAGGTAAATATTAACCTTGTTAAATATTAGGTCCTTTAATCCTTTACCCTACACAATCAGGTTTTCGGTTGAATGCAATAAATTTTGTTTTTGAAAAAAAGAGGTGGACATGAGGGGATGAAATTGGCGATAGAAATACAATATTCTAGTTCTTGCAATGGTAATATGATCAACACAAAATTCAGTCCATTTTCGAAACCGATGAGAATCCCTTTTGGATATCTGAGGCATAGCACAAATTAGCAACATTACCAAGGAAATGATCTTCATTTGCCAAAAAAAAAACAAAATGGAAGAATTGGAGAGTCGAATCCATAGAACATTCTTGTTTTAACACCAAATCGTCTATTTCTGTTATATATTTACATCTGGTAACCCCGCTTGTTTTACATATTTTCATATTACTCATATCTGTGAATGATTAAACGATTAAAAATGAAAAAAATACCTCTTTTTTATGAATAACACAATAACAAGCAAATTCATGGAAATTATGTCCTTCGCTTTCACCTCTCGTTGTCCCGTGCTTGCCCTATTAATGTTTTAGTTTTTGATGTCCTCTGAAGATGTCTTCACATGTCATAATAGCTGTGTTTTAGTGTTCATTGCCCTTGAAGATGTCTTCTCATTTCATAATTATCTTTGGTTGTGAATTGGGAACCAAAGGGGAATTATTTTGTTTTATTTTGAGCTGCTGATCAGTTATTTTCAGACAGACACTCCCAAAACCAATCTTAACCAAGGTATGCCTGAGAGCAGTCACTGACCCAAACTTGAATGGAATCAGATAATATTTAGGAACGATATCGCACGGAAACGAAAACCTTACGGACGGACAGACAAACGGATAGACAGACAAACCCAAATCAATGTACCCGTTCCGAGGAAGCGTGGGACAAAAAGCATACCCTTATTTATCATACCTGCTCCACGTCTTTAAGTCTCGCTGTTGTAGTGTCCTGCTTCTGATCCTGTTCTTTCTCTTCATCCTCTGACGACCTACGTAGTATATGTTTTGTAACATTATTTTATGCTGTACAAAATTATCAGCGCCAACCTACATGGCCTCGTTAGGGATTCATTCAATACTTTCTATACGTAAAAAAATTTCATGAAAAATTTTAGGTTACTTTTAGGAGACCATAGTTTCTTTATGATAAGCGCTTAATTTACCATAAGCTGTGCCTCTGAATTATCCGTGAAGTTGCTTAAATCATGGTTAGCCAATTTAACGTTTTAAGATAATTGCCGGCAGTGGTTTCAACATTCACGACTCCATACCTGGTTGCTCCAAATTATTGTTACAATACATGATTGACTTATTTATCGAGTACTGATAAAAAAGAAAGATAGTGAAGATGAAAAAAACAGATAAAAGAAAAATAGTCTTTTCTCTCAAGCACCTTGCTTGCTGAACTGCATTTTTCCATGACTGGTAGAGTTCTGGGTCTGATTTCTTGATCTGTTTCAAAGTCCCCTGAGCAGTGACCCTGCCATCTTTCATCACGATAATCTGTAAACATTACATAATCTCATTATGTAAAAACCAATATCAGTTGTGAGAACAACGATTTTAAGGTCATGCAATCTTCATTGTCAATCATTAAATATAATCAATCAATTAATAGAATATATTTCATCAAAGTATTACGGTTACCTTTAATCCCGATTATAAAAATGAGAATCACCTCTGATACTTCTTATAAAAGTAAAAATGGCGCTTAAAACTCTGGAATTCAGAAATTAAGTCCCTGTTAGCCTAATTCATATCGTAAAATATAGTTTTGGTCCGTTTTAAAAAAAGAAATACTAGTTTTCCCTTGCACTGTGTCCAATTTAATATTACTTTTTAAAGGTTGGGCAATAAAATGCGTGTTCTAATTTTTATGAATGTTTTTTATTTAGTTACCCCAGACGCAATATCCATAAAGAAGAATAGCAGACGAATATCCAGTGTTGAACCTGAAAATGTATACCTGATGAGCCCACGGCAAATACTGGAGTTGATGGGTGACAAGGATGACGGTCCGTCCGGACCTCAGTAGGATCTTACTGATGGCCTTGTTAAAGATGTGACCTCCTACGTGTACATCTACTGCTGACAGGGGGTCATCCTGAACATTAGAAAATATCCAACATAAAAGATAAGACTAAGTATAACATAAGCATTACAGACAGCAGCTGAAACGAAATCGTCAGAAGTTACGAGAAAGGTCGTATTTTAAAAACAATCAGGTTAGTAGATTCAAATTAAAAAAAAAAAAGTTCTGTACATTGGAGTTTTCAGTACATGCTTAATTTTTTTAACTGAATAAAAGATTAAGTTAATTTGATCAACAAGGCCTTTAGTCCTAATGCGAAGCTTCGCAATGGGATATACATCAGGTATAATGCTTCCATCATAACATGCTTGACCATTATTTGAAAAGTACTTGATTTATTTTTAATCACATGTGTGAAATGCACAGGTACAATGTACTTAACATTTTTAGCTCAAGTACAAGCACCAATTACACAAAAATACTTGTATTGATATAAACAACAGAAACCGAAAACATTTGTTGCTAGCGCCACAAGTCTATATTATGACAAAGCTTTCTGAGATGTATACGTCTGTCAAATTTCTGGCTGATATGTCATATCTCTCCAAAAATAAGCAGGCACATACACTAGGTAAAAATCATTGTAGGTGGCGACACCAGTCTTGTGTCCGAGAAAGTCATCAAGGATGCATAGCAAAGTCAAAATTTTAGGTTAACACATCAATCTTCTCTTGAGTCAGGTGCACTGGGCCAACCGAGCTTAGCTGAGGCAGGCAGTTGCCCCGAGTGAACCGGAACAATGTGCCAGCTGCAGCTACTGCACTGAGTGAACTTTTGACTAGTACATGGCTTTATTGACTGAACTCTTGACCTGTTGTCTAATCTGATACAGTTGGCAGTCTGCTAAAGCTATAAATGGAATCAGACTGAAACTTTGCCTGTTGCCCAAATCTGAGATAGTTGGTAGTCTGCTAAGCTATTTACAGAGACAGACACAATCTTGACCTGGTAAATCTGTTTTCACATACTGAAAGACTACAATGCGTTTTTTCAAGCTAACATATTCATAAGATTTTTATCAAAATGTTAAAAAATAATAACAGATCCCTATTGATAGCAAAATCAGAATACAAATATATTTTATTCATAGATTTATCTTAAACAGAAGCTGTATATTGAACCAATCATTTTTGTTGCCTGTACAGCTCTGGTTATATCCTCAAAAGCTCAGTCTGTTAATACAATAGATTTACTAGCTTTGTTTACCAAATTATCAAACAGTCCTTACATTATTTAAGGTCCAATAATTCATCGAAACATCATTTAAGTAAACTTCAACAAAGGCCACCTAAAAATAATTTTGTGCAGTATTACAGAAGTTGAAACAACCTTTTTGCAGAAGAAGACTATTGCAGTATTCAATTTGAAATAGGTTCAGTAATAGTTAATCGACCAACTATAGCTTTCTATAAGGCGTTTACTCTTGCAATTTATTGAAGCCCAGATGTTTCTCAGTTCTTGAAATAATGCCTGGAATACAGAATTACTTTAAGCGTTTTTACTTACTTGTCTCCCTTATCACGAAACATAACATAAAAAAGTATACATGTAAGTCTAGGATTATCAAATGCATAAATCCTTTTCCTAGAGCCTACTGAACGCATCCATCTGTGCATGAGAGTGCCTACCATAAGTTATGAGGAAATTAATATTATTTTATATTGTTTCTTTATATAAACCATATTTTAGAACTATTAGCGAATTTTAATTATTCGTTATATATGGTACGACAAGGGAGGAAAATTATTTTATTGGAAAATATTGATTATGAGGTCTATTATGAGCTCTTATATATGGTCCTTCTGGGATCAAAGTTGGGAAAGAAGAAAAAAATAATAGCATTTAACTAATGCATAAATTAATATATGAGCCTAAAGTTTCGATTACAATTGTGCTTGCGGATCGAATCAAAATTATGATATTATGAAGGACCGATTCCTTTTGTGCGGTTGCGGTTCATACCCGGTCTGTCATCACAAATTTTTTTGTCGGATCGTGTAACGACCCGTCCAACAAAAAGATTTAAACGGATGTGGTCGGACAAGCAATCCTGCACAATTGTACACGTAGGTAGGGTTCTAACAGGATTAAACATGTTTATCAGCATATGCCATAAGGAAAAGTTCTTCGCCTGAAAATTATTGTAAATATGTGAAACATATATCATATAATATATGAAAATAAGACATACAGTTGAGGTTCGTCGTCTGAAAATGTATTGGTTTAAATAATTTCATATATAAATAAAATATAGCTATAATAGAAAAAATAGTCATAATCATTTAAAATTAGCACCGGCTTCAGAAGAGCAAAGGAATATTGGCGTAAGATGCTTCCTAGACCCTTACTGGTAATGTTTACAAAAGAGACTAAGGCTATTTCTCATTTAAATGCAGATACCAGTAACAAAACAACAACAGCGTTTTCTCGTTTGCTTCTCGTTGATTTCTCGTTAAAGTCCACCTAACGAATAAGATAAGGAAAAGACTACAACATCTTCCAGTTCATCCCCCCTGCAGGTTTGGTTGGATGAGGGAGAAACAATATTATCACTATTTCAACTATAATCTCATACTGAATAAATATTCAATTTCAGACACAATAAATCATTGTAACCCCTTGTGAACAATACAATGTCCAAAATGTAGCGAACGGCTAGAATAAGAATGTTTTAAATAAAGAAAATTATAACATTCACCAAGTTAATATGCATCCTGCCCGGGGGGGGGGGGGTTAAGCTAAGTCAAGGGTTATACCCAGGGCAGTTACAAAACATAAGTAAGGGCTGCATCTCTTGACATGGTGTATGAAAACTTGAATAAAAGATACCCGTTTCACCAATTTCTTTCAAATTTTTAATAGCTTTCAACCTAATCTGCACATCATGTGACAATAAAGGCGAATATACATGCAGGAAAAAATGTTATAGTCAAAGTTGAGCCATTTTAAGGTAATGATTTTACATTGCTAATAACTTTAAAAATTACAAAATTTTGATCTAATGTCTTCCGCCCTTTCGTCCGTTCATCCGGCAGCACGACGGACAAAGGACTATGACTATAGCTCAGATGACTTATAGTTGATGATGATGCATGATTAGCTTTTTAGTTATCCAGAAGACCATGTTTTAACTGGAGCAATGGGGGATGTAATTTGTGAACTTTATAGATTTGAACAAATAGAGACATATCATGGTCGTGGCCAAAGATATATGGCTGTTACATTTTATGCAGAAAATCGTTAGATAGAGGTGGTGCCATTTGCAGTTTCCGGACGGAAGGAAACACGGAGGGAGGGAGGAACGTACAGACGCAGACCATTTAAGTAGTCTGCCTCCACCGACGGGGGACTAACAAGCTTATAAGGAAGAGCGTTATATGAGCGGGAATTACCTACAGTGCATTAATATGTACGTAGGATTAGCCAGAATATCACATTAATTCTATAGAAAAGCTAGGCGAATAGCTGGCTTTAAAACCTGGTTTGCATGCCATACCGGCATGTGTTGGAAAGGGTGAATTTACCAGAAGAACGACATTGCCACTTGAGTAAAGTGTCCTAGCGATGCTGACCCTCTGCTTCTGTCCACCGCTCAGGTTGATGCCCTAAAATACACAAACATGATGGGGTGCGTTGACAGAATTGACAGATTTCGAAGTCATATCAAATATATAATGGAATATGTAGGTCCCACATATATGACTGTGGATTCATATATTAATAATTTAATGTAATATGAAGCAAAACAAAATATTATCATCAAAATGAAAATCCATAAAAATATGGAAAAACAAATCTCACAGGATGGAGTTCACACAGTTCACTCTCTCTTCTTTTAAAATTAATCTAGTGGTTTGATAGAGGAAACTCTTTCTAATTGGCGAGGGATTTCATGACAAATTCACCAACTGTCCCCGAAAAGTTGAATTAAAAAAATCCCAATTGCTCCTTAAACTGATTAGGTATTAAGCCTTTAAATGTTGTATTTATTTTGCAGTATGCAGTACCATCTAATAAATTTTGATGAGAATTTATCGCATATGTACCTTTTCTCCAATTTCTGTTTGGTCTCCTGCAGGCAGGATTTCAAGGTCAGGCCTCAGGGCACTAGCTTCAAGGACTGTTTCGTACCTGTTAACGATAACAACAATCAACAGTACCAGAAGAATGAATTTACTAACCAGGTTTCAATCTCCAGGTATCAAACTCCATCGAATGGATGACATCACATTATCACAGGGAACATTTTCCATGTGTAATCATTGTGTTAATTAAAACCGAAAAAACGCATTAGAAGGTATTTTAAAGTTTGTTAGAAGTATTGTTACTATACTGAGGAATCTGTATTGTTGTTTCTTTATAAAGGCACCATGCGTCCATGCAGTAAATGTACCGTCTCTTTTAGGGAACAGGGACACATAAAGCAAGCAGACAGATCTGTAGTCCCATGTACCTGGGTCGATAGTTCAAAATGAGGCAAGGTACATGAGACAAAAGCCACTGAAACAGACAAGCAATAACTTTAGTTACTGTCTGTCAAGGAAGGTAGTATCAAGGAATACTTTCTTGGAACTCTGGTTAGTGTTGCTTATATGTGCCTTAATAAAATAATTTCAGGATCTTTTGCGAAACAGTGTCCGTAGAGCTCAGATTGTATAAAATAGGACTTGTTTGGACAGGTTGAAGCAAAACGGGTGCACCGGATTACCAATGGTATCATAGAAATATAAATTATGCAGATAAGCCAGCAAAGATTTTCTTTTACTATTTTATGGGAGTTTTCAATGCACCTGCCTTTTATCATCAAGACTGTCAGCAAACAAAATATTGTCTTTCACAGTCGCGTTCATCAACCAAGCCTTCTGAGCCCCATACGCTACGGTTGCAGAACTGTAAAATCAAAATAACTTGCACATAAAATATTAATGAAATCGACGGAAAATTCTGTTAATCATGATAGTACGCCACCGGTCACGTGAACACAGGAAATCGATCGATTGAAATTAGGGTCATTCTAAATGACAATAAAATATTTTTTTTGCAAAATACTTTACATATTTGTCGATTTTAAATCCAAATGACCAACATTCTGGAGGATTAAGTGATATAAAAACGTGGAGCGTTCTGCATTCTAAACGATATAATATTGTTATATTCCTTAACAAGACACAGGTGTGCCAAATGTAAATGACCGAAGAAAAAGAGCAGACTTCCTTGAAATAAAGAGTAAAAAAAAAAAAAAAAAAAAAAAAAAAAAATAGTAAAAATAGCGTCGATTCCCCATATTTTGTCACAGCCGGAAGAAAGATGAGCTTCCCCAATTGTGTTTTTTTATTGACGCATATTGTTCCCTAAATCTAAACCATTCTACACATTTCCCTGCATAAAGATAAGGACATTTTCCACATGTTGTGATACATGCTGGACATTTGCACACACAGAATCACAAAATAGCCCATTCTTGGTTTAACTGGACTGTTAAAGCAGGAGAGAAATAGTATATATGAATATTCTTACACTGAAATAAAAAAGGAAAAAAGTGCTGCTAAAAAAAGTAAAAAAAAAAAAGAATTATCGTCATTTTCCGGAAATCCTAAAAAAAGAGCGACTCTTTTAAAAAGGAGTGATTTAGCAGGCCTGAGACAGTCTTGAATATATACCTCTGAATATTGAATCTCACTGGAAACATTGAAAAGATAATTTTTGCTCATTAACGTAATATAACCCTGAAAATTCACCTGTCCCAGACGACCTCTCCACTGATGGTGGTCATCTCGTTTAAAAGCGCTGCCAGGAGCGAAGACTTACCACTCCCTACCTGACCAACCACAATCGTCAACTTCCCTGGAAATTAATGTTTGAAAACTCTTGAGACATAAAAAAACGTAAAATATGCAGATGTATAACAAGATGATAACAAATCCCTAGGCCCTAGACAAAAAAGGTATTAACACAACTGAATATTATAAAATGTATTAAATTTTTTCTACGTGTTCGCCTACCTAAAACAATGAAATCAGTGGGTTTTTTTTCGCATTAAGTAAGTTTAAAAATGCCTTGTGGTAATTGACATTGTGTCACTTATAGTATTTTGATACTATGTGCCTTGTGGTATATTGAGTGGAATATTGACATTGTATGCCATGAGATAATTTGACATTGTGTACACTGTGGTATTTTGACATTGTAGGCTTGTGGTATTTTGATAATATGTTCCTTGTTATACTCTGACATCAAAATGCATCCTTCATCAACAATATACCTTGTGGTATGTTGGCAATGTTTACCTTGTGGTAATTTGACATTGTGTACTTTATGGTATGTTGGTGTTGTAGGCATGTAGTATTTTGATATTGTGTACCTTGTGATATTTTTACAATGCTTTCCTTGTAGTAATTTAACATTGCGTATCTTGTGTTATACAGAGAGTAAATACCTTGTGGTATCTTGAGAAAATGTACCTTGTGGTATTTTGACAATGTTTACCTCGTGGTATCTTGACAGAATGTACTTTGCGGTATCTTGACATTGTGTATTTTGTAGTATCTTGGCATGATATCCTGACAATGTACCTAGTGGTATTTTGAGATTGTTAACCTTGTGGTATCTTGACATTGTGCATCTTGTGGTATCTTGACAAAGTGTACCTTGTGGTATCTTGACATTGTATACCTCCTGCTTTTTACATTGTACACCTAGTGGTATTCTGGCATTCTTACCTCGTGGTATTTTGACATCGCATACCTCGTTGCATCTTGACTCTGTATACCTCGTGGTACTTTGACATTGTTTACCTTGTTTTATTTTGATATTGTTTACCTCTTTGTATCTTGACATTGTTAACCTTGTGGTATCTTGACATTGTTAACCTTGTGGTATCTTGACATTGTTAACCTTGTGGTATCTTGACATTGTTTACCTTGTGGTATCTTGACACTGTTAACCTTGTGGTATCTTGACCTTGTTTACCTTGTGGTATCTTGACATTGATATCTGACAATGTCACATCATTCCCTTCCAGATCCCATGAGAAGTTTCCGTTCCTGATTTCCACAGCTGCTTTTACTTTTTCCATCACAGGAGATGCTTCCTCCACCACAAGGTGTGATGTCTCATGATTGCAAATACTAAATCTGGTACTTTCGAAGGTCAAATCTGCCTGGTTCTCTGTTACTGCTTGCAGGGCATCATATTCTTGTTCTGTGCTGATCGGTTCCTCTGTTACCGACTCCAGCAAGGGCTGTGTTTTTTCTTGTTCTGATGCAAAATCATCAGCAGGAATTTTGATTTCCGCCATTTCGGTGTTTTCCAAATTCCTCTTTCTGTGGTCTGCGTTTGGTATCTTTAAGTAAAAAATGTATAATATCCAAATGTACTTCTAACTTGATATATTACCTAAACATGTTACTTATGTGAATACTCGAGAAGAACTGAACAATGTTTCTAGTGCCTCTCAAAGTTGGTAGCCCTCCTATAAACGAAAAAAGTTATCAAAAAAGTTCTTCCAATTATTATATATAGTGGAATATTTGTTAGGCCATTTTGATGAGGGGTCCATAATCTCTAACTTATTTCCAATATCCAATTTCTTCGGTTGATTGATATGTTGAGATATGCACACATGGGATATATATATATATATATATATATATATATATATATATATATATAACTCTGGATAAAACAACACTGTAAATTTACTACAGGCTGTTTCACGGGATGCGACCCGATCATCAGGTGAATGTTGTTAGAATCTCCTGTAGGCCATAGAACACTTTACATCGGAGGGTAACACTACCTTATATATATATATATATATATATATATATATATATATATATATATATTTATAAATCGTAATATTTTGAAGTTTTCACCTTTCCAACGAAAGGCATTTATACATGTTTGCCTTTCCTTAGAAAAATTGTATTTCCGCTAAAGATGCAGATTCCTGTAATAAAACCAAACTTTCATTCACACTTCGTTTAGTGTGAACCTGATTCTGCCATCTTACATACCATCATACATGCAAAAAGAACTGAATGTTTCACATGGTAACACTGTTATATCAGAAACTCGTTGGCGCAGTGAAAAGTAAACCAAGGAAAATATAGGAGATGAGGGCCTAAATGCAGGAAAGTATAAGACATTTTAGGCCATTTTTATAGGAATACAAGAAAAAAAAATAACCAGTTGATCGAAGATCACGTGTAAAATATTTATATTTTTGGGTCATGTTTATTACTTTTTATCCGCTACGAATGTGGAAAACATCTAGGTGTTTACCTTTCCAAAGGGTTGGAAGAAAATGAAAATTGCCTTTTCATGGATGTTTCTGCCTGTCTCAGAAAGCCGGAAATGCGTTATTACGACTTATATATATATATATATATATATATATATATATATATATATATATATAGAGAGAGAGAGAGAGAGAGAGAGAGATTAAACAGATAACCAACCGCTTCAGTATCTTCTCCCTACCTTCTAGCCTCATATATGCCTTAGTAGTGGGAAATGGGCGGTGATAATCATGTATTACATTTTTCGGTGCCCGTTCAGATGATCCCATTTCCTGTAAATGTCCGTTAAAACCTCCCCCTTTTGCTAAGACTGCCATCTTACCAGGAAACCGATCATCTCTTACCCGGTATTCTTCACCATGTATCCCCCTATCTTCTGACTGGACAATTTCCGGGGCCAGGAAAAACTTGAGGAGGCGGTCAGTGCTGACACGGGCATGGGCGATGAGACTCATCATGGTGGTGACCAGCAATACGGGAAGCGTGATGATCATGATGAGCGACAACCCAGAGAACACCTTACCCGGTGTCAGCGGCTGGTCTTGTATGAACGGATAGATGGTGAAGATCTGTAATAAACCGCATTTGCGAACATGGATGCATACCATCGGGAGTAAAGGCATAAAGAAATTCATCAAAGCTCAGGATAATCTACTAAAGCTTAAGCGGAGGGCATACTTTAACACAATATGAAATGACTTTGTTAGGAGATTATTGCACATATGTTTAAATAATAGTTTCAAAGGCCTGAATGTTATATAGCCTTTTGAAAACCGTTGTACTCAAATAATATAAGATAACATCGCTTTACTAGTCAAAACCTTCAAATGTATATCGCTTTCTTTAGTTAAGCTTGTTTATTGCTGGCTGCGATTTCCTACCTTTACTTACAATAAGAGACACAGCTGATGGTGTACTGTCCGAGGCAATAACTGAAAGCAAAAAGCAAGAACTTTAAAAGGCCAGTTATGCATGTTACTAAATTGGTCATTTCACCAAAATGACCAAAAATCAACGCAAATCGTGTCCTGTGCACACTCTTAGAACTTGTTAGTACAATATCACACTGCGCAGACTCGGACTTACAAGAGTACGACTCTGCTGTTAGGGAGTCTAATATAAACTCCACAATGCACCGGGGTTCTAAATACCAAAGCAGCGTAGGTATAAATGTAGTTAAGAGGACACTGTAGTCCAATTGTGTGTTGGATAAGAATTTTTTCAAGGCCAATTACATATACATGGGTGTTTTTGTGGAAAGGACTAAACGGAATAAGTAATATTTTTGTAAGCATATGTATGTGAAAGGTGATTTCCTACAAAAATGTAACAGCAGGTGTTTCCTTTAAATGTAACAAAATTTTATTCTAAAGTCAAACAGTTGAAACAGGTAGTCCCGGCCGTCGCACAGTGCCAAAACAGAAAAGAATCGTTTCGAGTAGAAACGACCCCAAAACAAACCTTGTTAAACATAACTAACCGTGCGAAGCTATGCGTCAATATACATCGTTGTTTTACTGAACTTACTTCCTCTATTCTAAGTTCTTACCTGCAACCACTCGGATCACGGCTATTTTTAGTAAATACCGCATTTCTATCGCTCGGGTCCGCTTGGCTGAATCACGGAAAATTGTCTCCCATGCGTACAACTTGAGCAACTTGATGCTCTGTAGAATCTCGTTAGATTTCTTTAGTCGTATATCAGCGTGTTTCTACATAAAAAAAGACATGGGCATTGATTTTCTTAATTTGTCCTTTTATATTGCATTTTCGCGGAAGTGCGTTTTACTTTTGATCAATAAAGAATCGTTCTTAGAAGACGTAAATTAAAAGCATTTCCTCCTTGTAAACTCGGTAAAGTTGATCCTATATCCGGTACTGATAATTACCGGGTATTGTCAGATCGCTTCAATTAAGGTTTTCTTTCTTCAACTAAGGTATTTGGCTTATGAATCCATTACGATTTTTAATAGCATTAACAAAGTAATAGACAACTATTAAACATTAAGGGGTTGCTTATGACATGCGATGGGAAACCTCTAAGTAGTGCTAACTACGCATAATATTTGACCATAGCCTGCATTCAGCTGTGTAAATAAAACATGACTGAAAAAATTATTGAACCACTTTGTTATATGACCAACTTCCTCAAATATATGAAGACCACCACCTTGTAAGCATGCTGGACCATGAAACAACCGGGTATGTAGATTGGACCCGTTGTTCTCAACCATAACTTACCATAACATGTTTCTGCAGACGAGCCGTCTCAGCACCAACATAATACTGTAGTGGTACAAGCAGTAACACAAAGATGGCGCTGATGACGGCAGAATAACCCAGCTGGATGTACAACATGCCGAAGATCATACAAAACTGTTGAAAAAAAGGGATTTAGAGACGCAGCATGGAATAATGCAAAGTTCATCAGGTAAAACCTCCCCTGCCCACCACCTCCGTTTCGCCACCACCTAAACAAATAAGGACCACTTTTCAGGGCTCAGTTCTTTTGTTGTTCTTTATATAAGACTTAGACCACCACCTTGAAAATGCGACCACCTTATCGAGGTCCCGTTCGCGGTAGTTTTGACGTTTCATTGTAATATATATACTGATTGTGACAACATAAAATAATTATTTTGCAACATTTTTTAGATCATCTAAATGGCCGTATACATGACCAAAACACTGTCAAATCGAACTGAACAATCATCCAACATAAGCACATCAGGGAATTTTTATCATGTAGAGACAGTGTTTTTATAGTACTGTTTGGCAGTGTTATAATTGTGATGTTTTTACGCTCCTCATGCAGTAATGGTGCAGACACAGTAGTACAGTTGTTAACAGAAAAATTGAGGAAAAAAATAAAGAAGCACAAAATTATAATAGTTAAACATATTTAAAAAATGGGCCAAGTGGAATTTACCCTATCTAAGTCAGATTCCAAGATGGCAGCCAAAATGACCGCCGGATTAATAAAAATATATCAATATCCGGTTATATTTGTGCTAAAATGCATTGTAAGTGCACTATTTGTATGTTTTGGGGATCGAGAAATTCATTCATAAGTGTTTCAAGTCTGTTTAATGATTCTGTGAATAAAACCTTGATTGTTGGAATTTAAATTGTGCTAAATTAGCCTTTGTTTACTTGCACATCGAACAAGAATTAGACGAGAACGGATGTCGCATGTTGACAATTTGGAGCAGGATGCACATTGCGATACCAAGCTCTCATTGGTCTGATAATAAGTCCTCGGTCTGTGCCCACCATGGACATGTGACCCAGAGACCTTGCTAAACAATTCAGTGGTTAAAACAAAATGGAGATCTGGGACAACTGCAGTGTATAACCGCTGCGTGAGGAGCCTATAGGTGCATTATGATGCAGCTTACATGTATTGGGAGTGTCCAGGCCCAGTGTCCCTGGTAAAACAGCATGAACAGATGCATAGGATCCACCGACATGTGGTTCATTATGGTTCCCGCACTCATTATGCCCTGGGAAATCGTGTATGAGGATAATCTCAACGACTTGGAATACACCATCGCCTGAAACGGGAAGCACTTTATCATATAATAACTAATATTGCAAAAAAAGGATGACTAAATTCAAATCTGGAAGACCTAA
This sequence comes from Sipunculus nudus, assembly GCA_026874595.1. Classification (NCBI taxonomy): domain Eukaryota; kingdom Metazoa; phylum Annelida; class Sipuncula; order Golfingiida; family Sipunculidae; genus Sipunculus; species Sipunculus nudus. Next base: position 56,227,511 of record CM049312.1, read on the forward strand.
AGGCGGCAGCTAAAGTGTTTCAATATTCTTTACTGTAATACTACACATTGAATGTTCATTTGCCCTTGTCTGAATCACTTCATATCTTGATAAGGTTGTTACTAGAACCTTGTTAATATAGTATTACACGGTTGGCTCAGTTGACCAACGTTCTTTCCTGCATTGACTGATGTGGAATCTTCATTTTATTTTACCTGGATACTCCAAAATTTACCCGCAATATACCCTTGTACTTCTTTGCAATGTTCGTTTGATCTTACCTGGATTGCTCACTGAACTGACCTTGGTTTCTCATTTATATGTCCAATTTATCTTGTTCAGCTTATTCATTTAACAATAAAAGGATAATCCCTTTTAATGCTAACTGGCTCTTTGGATCTCACCGTAAATTTGTTGTTTTGTTTTACATGGTTTGTTTCGTTTTTCTTGCCTAGATTGTTCCTTTGTTCTTACTCGATTTATTTCCGAACTCTTTCTTTGATCTCACAGTCGCACATGGTTTGTTTCTTTGATCTTGAAAAAGACTCTTTGATCTCACCGTAATATTTTGTTGTTATTTTATTGTATATGGTTTTATTTCGTTGTCTTGTCTAGATGGCCCCTTTGATCTTACCCGATTTGTTTCTTTTATTTTGCCTGAAATGTTCCTTTGATCTCACAGTCGGACATGGTCTGTTTCTTTAGTCTTACCTGGACTGCTCCTTTAATCCTGATCGCCTGTCTCACTGACAGAAAGAAGTGGTTCTGCATCAGTGTGGCGTGTAACATATAGGCCAGAAATGCCACCAATGCCAACACATAGCCATTTCTAAAGTACTCATGTGGCGATATATATTGTGGTTCCTGAAATAAGAATAATAAATATAAAATTACCATGCTAAATATCATATTATAAATGATATTTTTTTCATGATCCAAAATAAACAGATATTTCAGCTACATTTTTAATGGTTTTTATTGAATACTGTAACAAATGGAGTCGAATACAATGTTTAACACATATTTTAATATACTAAGAAGTGTATTATTATTTTTTCAGCACTTATTCCTACATGTATGCTTATTACTGACAATTAACTTTCAGCAAAAGATAGAGCAACACATTTACCTTATAATTGCATGTAATGATGAGCATGATTAGAGGTGAGCGTAATTAGAAGTTAAAATTTCCATATAATTTACCATAGGCAGCGTAATATTTCCAGTAACTTCTCTGTCTTTATACTCGATGGCGTATGTAACTATGCCCTCGAGACACATTGGTCCGACAAACACCAGCTGGTCAGCGATTAGTTTGTACAGCCCTCCGAGGATGATCATTGGCCAAAACGCCAGGAAGTAACACTTCCATAGTGACGGCTCTTTCCCATTCGCTTCTGCTTTCCTCTGTTGAATTAAAGTACAGAACTTGTTCTAAGCAAGGAAATGTCCTTTCATATCACAGGGAGACAGAATTAACCTCACCATGAAATTTACGTGACCTTTATAGCATATTAATTTAATAAATAATCATGAGCGTAACTGTTCAATGCAGCCAATAAAGTTGCCGATATAACTGTAAACCGCGAGTCACCTGACCATAATAAAATTTGCATAATTTGAGAGACCTCTCCCAAACAGAAGACGTGTAGTCTGAACCAATACCCATGTCGGCATGTCATCCGGGATTTTTTTTTTATAAAATGGAGACAGTATAAAAATTTTAAGGCTAATGGTTGCATGAGCCATTCCTCCGACTACCGCGTGCATAATAGTGTCTTACCTGCATGGCACGTAATTCGTATGAGACAAATAATCCAAAATATTGCAAGACGGTTCATAATAACTGCGATATATTAATCAGTGCAGCGATTCCACATGATGACGTCAGTCAATGTGACGTCTACGTCATCCACCTTTGAAACGTCGTTATTGTCCTGTAAACAGCTATCGCAAGGAAAACCTTCAGTGTAGGAGCGTTTTGGGCGCTCATTATAATGATTAGTTCAAAAAGGCGGGACATAAGGGCTCTCTCTGGTGGTGAGGTCTCGACCAAATGAATATACTGAAGTGTATATATAACTACTTATTATGCCATCTCACCATTATTTTTTTCCATTTTCAGTTAGTTTTAAAGAGAGAAAAGGCGATTATTGTTTGTTAAAACAACAAACCTAAATCTCACCCTAATTAACATACATGCAGGAACCTGTATGTTACCATATCCATTAGGCCTATATGATTCATTCTAGAATCCTATCTTTAGACAGTAAACCCATGCAAAATAATCAAGGATTTAACGTTTTAGTATTTCATTGTTGATTTGCGTGCCCCTTTTCCAGTGTACAAGAAAATCTGATGATACAGCTAGTTTGCAATGGTGTCCCGAAATTCACCTGCACCAAGTTGTCCAATCCAGCCATTTTGGCCAATTTTAATTAGCCTGAGATTCGGTAGTTACCTTACTCTTTGTGTTCAGAAATATCTTGTGCTACCTTTTTATCTGATTAATAAAAAATGAAGCTTTTTATACAAATATCACAGCAAAATATCTAAACTAACATATCTACTCACCCTTTCCCGTTCAAATACTCTCTGCAGTTTCTCCCCGTTGATCGAGCAATGTTCTGTCTGTAAAGCCATTTCAAATACAAAGCAATTAATATGTTAATTTTAGTTCAATTTCCAATGGAAAAAATCTTTGCCTTACTTTTGGTCACAGAGGAACCCTGTTTTTATATTGTTGGTCTGATTTAAAAGGTGTCTTGTGTTGCTGAATTTAATATTATTTATGGGATACTAATTCTCCAGGAGTCATGTTTTAGATATTAATGGAATATTTTAAGATATGATAACCTGAATGTAATTCTACTTTGTATTCGTGCATGAAAGATTTTGCACGATTAAACCATTTGGAAATGTATATTTCATTTTTGTAGGAGTACTACCCATTTAGAAATCGTATTTGTATCGAAAGACTGTGTATTTTACAAAAAAAGTTTAAACACTTTTGAGCTGAATCTCACAAAATAAAAGTCTGGATCTAGCTGTATTTATTGTTGCTCACTTCTAAATATACACAAAAAAAAGTAATATTAAACATTTAAAATTAAATGTGGAATGCAGTAAGTGTTGAATTATGCCCGTTTTATTATTATTTTAGCAAGTGCGGACGAAAAAAATGGGTCCATGTAATGTATGCATAAATCATATGTTATTCTGCATAAATATCCGATGAAAGTATACTAAAGATAGGAAACATATACCTTTATTGGGATGATAATATTTGTATGCGAAATCAGGAGAAGTTGTTTCTGTTAGAGAAAACCGTATAATATGTTTCACTTTCCATGTGTGTATATGTGTGTATGTATCCTTTATCGCGTTTGTCTCATTCTATGCTTATACATAATAATTTTTTAATGTTTATGCCATTCACCTCTGGTATACTGCCCAAATCCACCATCTCCAGCGGGTTCTTGTAACCATAGACCAGCAGTGGACTTAGCCACTGCCAGGTCATCCTGGACATGAAGTTGGTGTATGGGTGGACATACTTGATGTGACGTAGCTCATCGGGCGGCAGGACCTGGATCCTGTTGGTGAAGAGATACCGCTGAAACAAATATGAAAATAAGATATGAAAGAATGAAACGAAATAGCTCTGCATCTTCTAGTGACTTGGTGTGTTCCTGCTGAAGACATATTGTGATTCGTTATTTTTTAATTTTCCTATCACAGAGTTTGTCAGACTAAAAGGTGAGCTTTACTGGGACTGTCCAACAAGTATCTTTCATTTATTTTTATGAAGGATAGGTCCTTGGCCTAATGGTGGCACTGTGTATTGAATGAGGATGAAGGTATCCATATTAGAAGAATGATATGTTATAATTTAACTTCTTGATTTCAGGTTTTATGTGCACGGGGGTAGGAATAATGCAGAAGTCAATACCTGTTGAAAAGACATTAGAGGGAATCTCCGAGGTTCGATGACGAGATTACACCATTATGGATTACATTATTGAGGCATCGATGGGTTTCAGCTCCAAGGTGCAACGCCTTAACCACAAGGCTAAGTCCTACCCAATCTTTCATTGTTTCTCTCTGCCTCTTAATTTATCTTTTGATCGCTGGTAATCTTATGATCGATGGTAACTTTTCAATTGAACATGTTTGTTATTTTTTTCCATTTTTTGTTAAAATAAATATATCTTTTTCGAAGGTTTGTTTTATGAACGCTCATTTATCCTCAAACACCTTAACGTCAGACTTTACTCAAAGAGTACATACCATCGACATTATCAGATTTTTTTCTCTCAGTCATATCAAGTCTCCCTTGCTTCATATCAATTTTTCTCATTAGTTTCTAAATAAAATGTTCCTTTGTGTAAGTGGCACTAGATATGCCTCCTTTGTAGCTAGCAGACAGGCGCACAAAAAAAAAAAAAAAAAAAAAAACAAGACAAAGAAAAATGAATGTACACAAATTAAGTGAATAATTTTGATTCATATTTCTTTTATCCATACAAACAACAAATATTTCCAATTATCGAATTAGAATCTACTTTCAAATTAACGGACAGCTCTACCATGTTCACCTATGCTGCATTTCCATAAGGGCGGATGCGGGAGCGAACGCGAACGCGAGCACGATAATAATTGCTTCTTTGATAATATTACTAGAGCGTTTCCATGTGTGCGTCAGCGAGCGTGAGAGCAATTCAGCTGGGTAGCGATTCAGAGCCTGTCGCGCGGCATTCTTGTGGGAATCCCTTAAAATTACGTCACCAAAAGAGGGCATCCCTGTATTTACAGCACTTTCCTAAAGCAAAGCCAGCACGGGGAAGACAAAATCGTGTTCAATGATGGTGCTGTAGATAGTTCGGTAGAATTAATAAATGAAAGGCACTATACTGTCTATCCGATGCCACCTCTCGTTATCACAATGACGTTTTAATGATTAGTAATGTGGCAATAGCAATGCGGGACGAAGAGGGAAAGCAACTCTTAATACATATGTTCTTTATTTTCAGATCGATACAGATCCGAATTTGTAATTCCTGAATAATCAATTTGGTATATTTTACAAAATTCACCTAATTAAACCAAAATTTCTTTAAAGAACTGTGCTTAAAAGACTTGAATCGCGTGTTGTATCGGGTATATGGAAACACACCCGCGAACAGTTCGCAACCTATATTCGCGTTCGCCTTCGCGCTTATGGAAACGTAGTTTTTTATTCGGCCCATATTCCGAGGTTTATTCGTGCATTAGTGACTGCACGTTTGTGAATATTCCTTGTTGACGTTCATTTATCCGGATCATGTGCCGGGTCCACTAAAAAATCGTATGAATCCTTCATTGGTCCTATCCCGAAATGCTCTAAAACTGCTATAACACTCCGTTCATAACTGCGCGAGTTATGTTGTGAAGAAAAACTTAAATACACACGAACGAGGTTGAATGCAAACCCTCCAGGCGGAGGCGATAATCATCCCCGAGGCATTTTTATGAAATTAAAGTAAAAGTTACATACCTGTTTACATATTACGATGAAATCAATCAGAAACAGCCCTGCATGAAGCACCAAGCCAATACACACCAAGTATAACCTCAAATGTTCCGGGCCCAATCCACTGTCCAGCAACGTTCCCAATTTTAAAACCCGAGCCGCCAAAGCAAGTGTCCAGTAGACCAACAGAAGTGCCAGACATTTAGGCTTATTTAAATGTTCGGCGAAGGTGTAGAAAAACAAGCTTACAACGTTAGCAATAATTGCTACAGCGTACGGAATATACAAATGTAGGTGAACCCCCTGATACATCATATCTGACAGGGTGCCCTCGATAAGGGCGCAAATCTGAATAACCAAAAGAAGGATTGTTAGAATCCATCTTGGATGATGGCCCACGTATCGCACCCAAAGACGTTTTTCTGTAAGATCTGCTTTGCGAGCCTTCAGCCAGTACACTAGCATGCAGATCCCTGACGTCAGCAAGAAAAACAGAGAAGGCGCCAAATATATGCCGTCTGCTTCACATTCGGTTAGGTATCCCGCCCTGCCGACAGTGGCATTCCTTTGTGGTCCACAGAAGTTCATCTTTCAAATGTGGTCATAACTATAATAAATAAATCCAGTTTTACTGTAATACATATATATATATATATATATATATATATATATATGTATATATATATATATATAAATATATATATCTACCTTTATTTCAAGTAAACTGTTATGATACTGATCTAAACATGAAAAATATGAGACCCTTTAAACCATAAGTACACTTTTAACTAAACATTAATTATATGACTGTAAATTAGACGTTTAAGTTATTCATTAAAACATATTTTATTCTCATGTAAGCTCCACCGATATAAGGCATTTAATTTATGTTAAACTAAAATTTAATTGATCTTTAATTGTATCGTTTAAGTTTAAGTCATGCCTGTATACATAAGGTTTAAGTTTCTCCTTTAAGTATGAATTTAACTTACAAGTAAATGTTACCTAGACTCTACATTTAATTGGAAGTAAACTGTTTTGAAATTAATCTAAACATGAAATATGCGCATCCTTTTAAACCACGAGTATACTAATAAGTATAAATTTCATAACTTTTAACTAGCCGTTTACTCTATTCATTACAAGATAATTTTATTTCTAGTAGACAGCACCTCTATTATGCATTTATAATTAATTAAACAGCAATTAAACTGGTCTAAATTTGGCCTATACGGCACACTTTAAACCTCGAGTATAATTTACACTAACTATAAAAACCTGCCCGTACACTTATGTTTCACTTTAAATATGAATAAAACCACCAAGTAAACGTTACCCATTTTCTACATTTAATTTTAATTAAACTAAAATTAAATTGATCTTAACAAGAAATATACGCCACCCTTTATAAACCCCGAATTTACTTTTAAGTAAACGTAACTTACATGCTGTAAACTTGAAGTTTAAGTTACTCATTAAAAGGGCACTCAAAACTGCTGGTTTAATTACTGTTAATGTAAAGAGCATACCTTATACTTGAAGTTAAAGTTTCTCTTAAAAATTGAATTGAACCCTCAAGTAAACGTCACCTACATTGTACATTTGATTTTAATTCAACTGCACTTTTAAACTAATCTAAACATGACATATATGAAACTCTCGAAACCCCGAGTATACTTTGAAGTAAACGTGAATTATATAACGGTAACCTAAACGGTAAAGCTATCCATTAAAAGGTAATTTTATCTCAATTAACCTGTACTAAATAATGCATGTAATTTGAATTATACTAAAATTAAATTGATCTTAACAAGAAATATACGCCGCACTGAAACCCACGGGTTTTAATAACAGTAAACATAAATGACATGCCTGTATTCTTAGGGTTTAAGTGTCCCTTAAATTATGAATGTAACCACCGGGTAAACGTAACCTATTTCAAGATTTAATTTCAAGTAAACTGTATTATATCTGATCCAAACGTGTTATATATGGGACCCTTTAAAGTAAACATAAAGTGCATGACTTTTAAAAACTTAACTAATCAAGTCGTTCATCATTTGTACTCACGTAAACTGCACCAATATTATGCGTTTAATTTTGATTAAACTGAAATTAAATTGACCTTAACATGAACTATCCGCCGCCCTAAAACCCGCGGGTTTAATTAACACTTAACATAAAAGACATGTCTGTTTACTTAAGGTTTATGTTTCTCATTAAATATGAATTTATCCACCGAGTAAACGTTTCCTATATTCTATATATAATTCCAAGTAAACTGTTTAAAAACTGATCCAAACATGAAATATACGCTATCCTTTAACCCACGAGTACACTTAAAAGTAAACATAAATTGCATGACTCTAAACTTAACGTTCAAGTTGTTCATCATTAGGAATTTGTTCACCCATAATCTGCACCAAAATTATGCATTTAATTTTAATTACACTAAAATTAATTGATCTTAACATGAAGTATACGCCACACTAAGGCCCGCGGATTTAATTTACAGTGAACATAAAGAACATGCCTTTATACTTAAGGTTTAGGTTTCTTTTTTCAAAGGGAATTTAACCACCAAGTAAACGTTACCTATATTCTACATTTAATTTTTAAAAATACATTTAAACTGATCTAAACATGAAACATATATGACCCTTTAACCCAGAGTATACTTTGAAATATACATGACTTACATGTCTGTTAACTTTAAGTTTACGTTATATTTTAAAAGAGTAAATTAAGTTAAAGTCAACAGCTTCAAAAATGCATTAAATTTTAATTAAACTGTGATTAAACAGATTGTAATATGAGAAATACGCTATACAGAGTAAACTTCGAGTTTGGTCAGACGAATGCCAAAAGTACATATCTGTGATCGTTCAATCTTTTCTTATTAAGTTGAGGTTTAATCCCTCGTAAATGCTACGAATATATTATAGTTTTATTGACCATTTGAATTTAAGCACACTTAAATTCATAACAATATATGCTTTAAGCTTTAGAGTTATTTGTCTGACTTTTCTTCAACGCAATCTCAAATTATATATTTGTATACCTGAAATTTAAGTTTTTACGTGAAACTCGACGTGTAAATGAGAGTAAACTGTTAGAATACGTTGAACGTCATGTTTGGCAATATTTAATTTTTTTTTATTTAATATTCGTGCAGTGCAGATATTTTGTTTAAGTGCTCTGGGTATCTTTCCAGAAACGAAAACGATTTCATATCCATGGAGATGTTAACGACGATTTAAATTTACGTTTAAAAAAGTGTCATCTTGGGCTTACTAGAGTGTGGGTTATTGTTGAAAAGCGGTTTCAGAAAATGCCTAAAATCAGGGGAAAATGGGGTAAATATGGCTATAATTTTTTCTTATGGCCAAACAGCATATTACTATATGAATGACCTGTGTTCCAGTACAGACCAGTGAACACAAGTAGCATACATACTTAGTTTCTTATTTTCGCAGTTTCCCCATATCCAGTGCAGTTACTTTTCATCGCAACAACATTGCTGACTTGCTAACCCGGAGACTGGTCGAAAAAATAATCCCTTAATTTTGAAATTCATCTCAAACCTAAAGAAAACCCAGGGGAATTCGTTTTCATGAAATGTTGGATGTTATATTAAATATGTTATATTCAATATATTTGAAATGTGATTATAATGAAAATACGTTACCTGAACTGCTTGGTGTAGGGGGATCACGCGCTGTGTCTGACCTTCATGCTCATCACAGGTATAGACCAACTGACATGGTAAACCTACGCTAAAAAACTGAATATTTTTTATCATGTATTTATTATTTTTTATTATGTTTTAATGACAATGTGAAATACAGTACATCCGTAGTCGATCAGTGCATGACACTTAATTAGACACAATAAAATCATTAGCATGAGTTATTACCTTGTTAATGTGAGCCTTTTTTTATTGCCCATGTAATCTTTAACAGATAAGTCATGCAATAAATAACGGACCTGTGCAGGAATAAAAGGAACAGCGTAAATTTTATAATTTTATTCCTTTCAAGGGTACATATATTTTTCTGATAACGTTTCCATATATTGCATGGACACAGAACTCGCCTTGAGCCCTTGACATAAAACCAGGGGTTCGGTGCATTGATTAAAAAAGGATTTTATTTCTGTGTTATATGGGTGAACCACTTGAACCCCTCATACGCCAATGAGTCAGACAACATTTATTTCAAGTGGGACCCATTACATTCTTACATTATATGCCAATATTCAATAAAAAAATAGGTCATCGTGACACAGACCAAAGGACTGTTCTTCCTGTAAGGTAATAGTATACATATATGTTAAAACATTAACAGAATTAACAATGCGGGGGGGGGGATAATCAAAATTGGGACGACTTTGTTTGTGTGTGCATATATTGTAATATATATACCATTGATTGTTTATATTCCAATGAACAATTTTGTTTTAAAATATTAAGGTATTATTTATGCAGTGAAGGGTAATTCTATACCATGTTTAAATATATGGCATTTCATAGTTGTGTAACGAAAGTCTATAATTCTAATTATTTATATATTTTATTTTCAGTATATAAATATTTTTCTCTAAATATCAGAAGGGGGGGGGGGTAATTACATGGATCACCCCCCCCTGGTAAAATGTGGGGGATATATACCCCCATCCCCCAAATATTGGCGCCACTGTACATCACTAGCTGAAACTTCTAATAAAATTGCCTTGGGTTTGAAGAAATGTTTTAAGAGTCGCTGCTATCTGCTGACGACTATACTCTTATCGTCGTGCCTGTCCTTTTGTCCATCAGTTTGTCTGCCCGTTGATTCTCCCAGACATGCCTGAAGGCAAATCTTCAAACATGGCCTAAATGTCATGCATGCCCTAGGAAAGAAACCATTGTTGTCTATGCGACCATGGCCAAATGGGGGCGCTGCAGCCCGAAAAGTATTAAGTACCATTTCCATCGGTTTCCTCAGACATGTCTGGAGGCAAAGTCTCCGCTTCCTGACGGAGGTATGATAAAAATAACCCCATTTGATGGATCAGTTGTAGTTAATGAGTTCAGAGATTACCAAATTACCAAACAAAGTGTATGTGTATAATATATATGGCGACGATTCAAACATGCTTTAATATGTTGAAATAAAATATTTTTATTCGCATGTAAAGGCCATTTAAAGAAAGAAAGACAGGTTCAGGACTCTTGTCTTCTCACTCTGAATATCAGATGATAAAAATTATTTTAATTTGAATATAGTGATCTTTTCCTAAAAGTTGAAAAGGGGTTTAAAAGTTTCTGTACTAGAAATAAAAAAGGGTCAAACTGCACTATCACGCCTCTACAAGTGCGTGTAGAAGTCATCATACATGTGATAACGTCTGAAGGAACAAAAATACATACGTGGGAGAAAATTAACAAATATAAATAATTTGGTTAAATTCCCTTGTTGTGCTATAGATATTGATATGCTTAAAAAGTTTTATGGATTACCTTTAATTCAAATGTTTTAAATACACTCGTTTGTGATTCATTGCCTATATAATTTAAAACTTTTCTAAACTCGAGATTAAAATCATGTCGTCTTTGGAGGGGTGAGCACGCAGGATTTATAAATAAATGTTTAATCACAGTTGAAGAAGAACTGCAAATGAAGGTTTTTCTTACACTATACACACTATTCTCGTTCATGCTGGTTCTATCTTATACTATAGGACAGGCTCAGAACGTGTCCACACGGTGTCTCTTGAGGATCCATCCTATTTTGTAAAAGTCTCTGTATTATATACCTAAACAGGATGTAATCGAGACCGTCCGGGTTCACTATTGTTAGTGAAACCTTACGACAACTAAGTGTATATTACTTAACACCATGAGCCGTTTCCTGTCGCCTTTTATGAACAAAGTTGTCACCTGATTGGAATTACCTTTGTTCGGCGGGCAGAGCAGCCCTATGGAGCAACCATCGAATTGGTGACCCCTGCCACGCATTTTTCTAGACTTGGATTCATGTATTTCCTGCGTTTCCGTATCACACACGAAAGTATTACCAAGATCAAGAATGTTGGCGGAGGTAGATATGGGGCCCCTGAGTGCTTTCTAGTAAATTCTATGATAAGCAGGGATTGTAATATTTTAAATTGTTTACCTTTCTAACGGAAAGGTTTTAATTTATATTTGCCCTTTCGCAGGAAAACTTTGCCTTCCCGCTAAAGATCCTACCATCATATCAAACTGTCAGTCACACTTCACTCAGTGAAAACCCGATTCTGCCACCTTACATGCCATCCTACATGCACACTTGCGTGCAAAAGGAAATTTCAGATATTTTTTCTAAGAAATTAAAGGAAACATTAATTGGGAGTCGATAGAACACCACCTGTAGACTATTTTTTGTGTGTCTGGTTAATCACTCTTTGCATGTCAGCTACTAATGTGAAAACATCTAGGTGTTCACCATTCCAATTGATTGGTACAAAATAAAAAAGGCTTTCTCGTTCACGTGTTTGCCTTTCTCAGACAGCCGGAAAAGCATTACTACGACCCCTCATATGTATTAAACCTATGCCAGGTGATGAGATGGATTGATGTGTTTTACCATCGGTTATTCGGTTTGTATGGGTGCAAATTTACACGAAAGTTTCTGAGCAGATGTTGATGACATTTTGTGGAGGGTTAGGATAACAACAAAGAAACTATCCGTTATTTTTTTTTTTTGGGGGGGGGGGGGGTAATCTGAATCACCATTTTTAAAATATAATTTTAAATATTTATATCTCACTGCTACATACGGCTACTGCATTATAATAAAGATATTCATTAATATATGGGGGGGGGGGGTTGTTGTTGTGGAACTAACCTTTGATGGCGTTGTTGAGCAGGACTGTAGGCCTGTAGGCAAATTTTTATAACAAATGGCCCTTTTTACTGAGTAGTTTAATTAGGATCCTGGCGGAGGATGTGGTCTCTGAATACTTTCTTTTATATAGTGAAATCATTCCAACAATAAAACATCTACGATTTACAAAATATTTTAAAATTATTAAAAATATTATTATTATTATAAAACTATTGAAATGGCCGAATATAGGATAACTGTGCGTAGTATACTGGTAACTGGAAGTCACAAAGGTACAACTATGTTAGATATTATATAAATAGTGATGGCGTGCGACTTTCTCATCCTAAAAGGCCGAACCCACCAAGGGCGACACGAAGGAAGCCAGTGTCAAGTTGCATCGACACGGATCGTGCAGTGAAGATAGACGCGCGACACACTTTTCGACACGCTCAGCGACGCATACCGACACAACTTCCCGCCAACAAAAAAGCAGTCTCTGTGTCGTGACTCGTGAATCCCTTGTGTGTCGGTCAATGGTTTGCTACTTTGGCTGCGCGACACACTAGGAGAGAGTGGGGCGCAATGGAACGCGGGGTGCAATGAGACACCCTATCTAACTGCTTAATTAAAAGAAAAGGATTTTCTGGCTGTAAGTCAGAATGAGGCTGGGCATACCCAAAGGTCAACCATATTGTTTTTTAAGAAGGAGGCTGGACTGAGGCTGTGAAAAAAAAGTTTTCGTTTTTCAAGGGACTACACTAAAAGTTTGAAGGTGAGAGTTTTGTCTATTTGTTTCTTTGGACAATAAGAAGCAGTCTTTGGACATAATCTATATAAACTAGCATTATTAATACATATCTGTGCACAATAGCTTACTTACTTCATTCACTTTTTTCTGACCTATTTATGGATCATGACCGAATATGCCGTTGGGGAGATTTGGGACACTGCCAATCGGGGTGCATTGGATATTATCCTTCCCATTTAGTAAAACCATGTGACATGAGACTGTTGATTGATTATTTTTCTTTGCCCTTGTAAGTTACATAGTGAAATAACCTGTCACTATACACTCTTTCTTTCAGGAACTTCTTAAAAAGATGGTTCGCAATCGGAGGCCAAAACGTGAGACTCATGGACGATCACCTGCTGATTTGATGAAACGGGCAGTCATTATGGTGCAGGATGGGAAAACAATCCGTAGTGTAGCGAAAGAACTAGGTGCTTCCAGATCTACTTTACAAAGATATTTACAGATTTTCAAGGAAAAAAGTGTAGACAGTATTCTATTAAAGCCAAATTATAGTAACAATCTTGTGTTTAGTGGAGAGGGGGAAAATGACTTTCAGGACTAATTGATAACAGGATCCAACCACCATCATGGGCTTACCTCAGAAGAAACATGTGAGCTAACCTTTCAGTATGACAAGAAAAACAACAACAAAACTCCAAAAGGAGGGGAGACAAAGCACGTGCTGGTGTACACTGGTTTAATGGTTTTATGCGGCGTCAGCCTCTCCTTCCGTAAACCTGAAGCCACAAGCTTGAGTCGAGCTGCATGCTTTAAAAAGAAAAATGTTGGAGACTTTTTTGACAATCTTAAAAAGGCTATGCAACGTTACAAGTTTGAACCGGGAGCGATATATAATTGTGATGAGACTGGCCTCATGCATGCGCGATCAAGACTGACCATCGGGCTTCCAACGTAGTTGTAGCAAAAAAGGTTGGCCAGGTTACTTCAGCCGAAAGGGGAACCCTTGTGACTATGAATGTTGCAGTGAATGCCTTAGGCAATAACATATCACCATTTTTAATTTTTCCTAAGGTGCACTTTAAACAATTAATGATCAAAATCGCTCCACCTTGAGCTGTTGGAGTAGCTAACAGAAGTCGATAGATGACCAGTGACAGTTTTGAAATATGGCTTGACTAATTTGGCTAAACACAGCAGGTCATCTGTGGAAAATCCTTTTGCTATTAATGGATAATCACGAAATTTCTATCAATATACTCAAGGCCAAAGCAAATGGAGTGGTACTGCCCACTTTCTAACCACCCTGTAGCCATAAATTCCAGCCCTTGGACAGGAGCGTGTATGGTCCACTGAAACGTTAATTCAATTATGCGTGCAACACATGGCACGTTGATAATCCTAGAAAGGCCATGTCAATTTATGATGTTGCAGATATTCTAGGGCAGGTATTCTCAAAAGCGTTTGCTCCAGAAAACATCATCGCATTATTTCGGGTGGCTGGGATTTACCCCTTCAACAGAAATGTTTCCTGTGATGATGAGTTTCTGTCTGCCTTTGTCACAGACAGAATGTCCAAAAAAACCTGATCCAGGAGACCCTAATCATCAAAAGGAAAGCCAAAGTAAGATGAAGGGGCCGATCCTAAGCTTCCAAATGTTCACATATCAGGTGCTTCTGAGGATGAATGCCCTGTTGAAGGGACCTCTAATGTACAGCCAAATGTTGATAAAACTCCAGGTGGCATTGAGGAACAACAACTGCATGTTGGAGGAACCCCTAGAGAACAACCAAAAGAGCAAACCAAAATTATTCCTTAATGATTCAAATGAAACCAACTGATACTCGAGTACCGCTGACCAAAAGATTTTACATATACTGAATATGTCATGGTTCCTTATATGTTTTGAAGATTTAAGGGCGTAATTTTTTCCCTTCAAGCACTTGTATTAATTAATATGCTATAGAAATGCTCCAATGGACCCCTATTTGTGTCTTGTTGTACCTGACATTGGGGTGAAATGGGACAAATTATCATATTTAAAAAAAAATTGGCTTGTAATTTAAAAAAGTTACATTTTACCTCAGTAACTCTCAAAAAATAATCCAAATTACAGAACAATGCTTGTAGTTTTTTTTTAAATTAATTTATGTGTTTCTGAGATAATGGTCAGATTGTGAAAAATGTCCGAGTGAGACCCACTCTTCCTACATGGCACGCTAGGTGACACAACCAACTATCCATTTGCGGCGCCTGATTTCTGTGTCAGTCCATGTGGTAGTGTGTATAGACGCGTGTCGGCCTTGGTGGGTTCGGCCCTTAAGTGTCTGATGAACGATTATTGTTATTACAGCTTTGTTAGTAGGTTTAGTTCAACTTTTTTTGCAATAATAAGAGTCCTTTTTTGTAAGTGACCTGTACGACGTTATGAAGCAACAATACAGTATACTTAGCCATTGTTATGGCCGATGTGGTAAATTATCTTGAATTATGACATTTTCTGCCTTTCGGCAAGCAACAAGACTCCATGCATCAATACTCAGATACACATATATAGCCACGATACTAAATCATGACAACTTTGTTTCAGTGTTAGATACAAAACTTGACAACTATGATTCAGGTTTCAATACAATTTATTCTCAGCAAAAATGGACAATAAAATGGACATCTCTTTATAAAATTAATCTTCAATATATAACACAAATACAATATCAAATAAAAGATGCACTGATTTCTTTATACAATCGTACCAGAAAAAAGGCAAAGCAGGTTACAAGCAGGAGATAATGAAAGTTACATGGACTGGGAAGCAACGGTTGAGCACACATATATAACTTTTGAAAGGAGCCTAAACATATATTAACGTCAAGGCTACATACCCCTCCACCTTTGTAATTAGTAAGGCTGTGTACAAAACAGGAACGGATACGAACGAAAGGATGCAATAATGTTTCCTCAGTGAAATAGCCTAAAGTAGTTAGTTAATGCCGATAAAGATATCACATACTAAAAAAAACTCTCCTGATTTTATATACGTACAATGAAACAGTTCGAAAAACAAACTGTCTAATAAGACCACCTGTCTACTAAGACCACCCATGAGTGAACCAAAAAACATTCACATTGGTTATAACTGACCTGTATAATAAGACCACCTATGAATTAAAACCAGTTTTTGCCACTCCCACGGGTGGTCTCATAACACAGGTTTTACTGTACTAAGTTCAATTTTTTTATTTGATACATGCATGTTCCAACAAGCGTTCTCCATGTGTCCTTTTATGAAAATGAGAAATACCTAAAGCATATCGTATTTTTTTATATATATGCTATTCTGGTTTCAGTCTTCGTGCATATGGGTACAAACCGCCAAGTAAAACCCAAGCAGAGTACAAACTTTGCATCAATGCCGTGTCCGTATCAGTTACTGTATGAGTGACGTGGCAGGCAAGGGAGCAGCACTCTGCAATCAGCATTAACGCAGCATAGCTACCATTGTGATAAACTTGCTATAAGTACGATACAAGCACGTGATAAGTCTCTAACGAGGTGTATGTGTCACCCCGTTCATGATAATTAACAATTACATAACGTCTTCAACTGCTGCTATGACGTTCCACTAAGAATTAACAGGTATTCGTGCCACTTTTTATACATACAGTTGTTCTCTTCAATATTATTAAACAAATATGGTTACAGTTTGACCTGGTTTTTATGAAACACACAGACATCTCTCCTGAAATGTACCTCTCTTTACGGGCACCTTTCTTTTACAGACAGGTCTACACTACGGATATATCTAAATAAACTGGACATTTCTCTGTTACATATATCTGTCCTTGATGAACACCATACTTTTATGGACACCTATCTATTACAAACACTCAGTAGTCTAGTGTAAGTAGACGCGAGGGTTCATAGTCTCTCTGATATAGTACCCTCCACATTACAGACGACTACACTTGTCTTCGAAGTGTCAATAAATATCATCTCGCATTAAACTCAAGTGATCTCCTTTATGGACTTCCAAACCTGTTCTTTATCATCTGTTCATTATAAGTACAAATATACTTATTACTTATGTAAACCAATATATATTTCATAGAGAATACTTGCTTTTGTTATTACAAAATTAGGTATTGATATTTTCACGGGAAAAGTCTTTTGTTCCAAAAAGACACGTTTAAGTTATAATATCACTATCTGCATCAATGACATCAAATGTAAATCGTAGGAAAAACAACATCAAGATGATAACATAAAAACAACACATAAACATATGATGTTAAGTTAATATATTTAACAAGAGAGGACAAAACACATATCTGTAGCACTTAACATTCAAATATCATTTTTATATGAAACATTAACTACAAAGCAACTGACAGTGACCAAAAAGGCAAAATCAGAAAACAACCAGCTCTGCCATTTTGCATTTAAATAAAACAATACTGAACAGTACTCTTCCTCCCAAAGCTTAAGACGTTAGTTAAATAGTACTTTTTATTTCATTTCCAAATGGATCACCATATAATACATGAATCGTATGTTCTTAAAAAATAAACCGAGCTTTCATCTTCAGCCTTTTTTTTGCCGCAAAGTAATGACTCCACTCTCCTATTCTTTTAAATTACTTTACCATATCTATAAATCGTAAGCAGAAATAGATCATAAGCATAAATGTGATATTGCAGGTAAGGCAAATTCAATTTTAATTTTTAAACCGTAAACAAAATAAGTGATAAGTAAACCCTTTTGAAGGACAAATATTTTTTTGCAGAAACTTCTGCAGGTTCCTGTTTGGGCAACAGAGATAAAGTATTACTCTTATTAAATAATTGGTCGCATTTTGCTCCCACTTTGTTCCCGCTCCATCGATGGACCATTTTTTAGCAAAATAAAATTCAGATACTGTTACCTGTTAAACATGGATTACACCATAATAGTAATTGTAATAATGATTGAGAGGATTAGAGAATTTTGAATTATTGGACTGAATTTGAGTATTGAACCAAATTATTGCACTGAGAAATCTAAATAACTATTTATAAGAAAACATCACACACTCATTAAAGATCATACATTCATTTAACCTGTATGTTGATTTATGCAGTACATATATATTGTCCGAAGGATTTGCTTGAGACTGTATATACCATACTGAGTGTAGTATGTCTAATTCAGCAGTTTGATGCAATAATCATTATGGACAAAGGAGCCAGTGTTCTGTTTAACAACAATAGAGATCTGTAACACCAGACTAACAAGCTACTGGAGTACAAGGAAAAATACTTGCCTCGCATATTTTCTATAACCATGACTGTATACTGGTACAAGAAACTGGTTGAAATAGTCACAGGTTAGCACTATCAAATGCTCAAGGCTAAGCTTTGTAAAAAAAACACAGCTTTCCTGCTTTTATGAGATTTATTTCTGCTGTGGGATAAGGTATTCTACTATTTAACTAGAAAACCTATGCTAAAGATCACATGACAGTCTGAATGTACTTTATAGGTCCTCTGTACTGAGACACAATATTATAAGCAAAAGTGGTGACAATTAATAGAGTGCAGCTTCACCATTACTTACATGGGCAAGCAAGGTGTACTGAAATAATTTCAGATGGCGCACTATACCAGTACAGGCACATGTGTTTAAACAAAAGACATTAAGACATCTGAAATAATGTTAAATATGTGCTGCAGTAGGCTTACACATACATGTATATTAAAAGATTTGTGACTTTTTTTCTGTAAAATAGTAACCTTTGATGATGGCTAACTTGAGTAGACGTAAGTTATAAATTATCTACAATTTTAGTGACTTAAAAATTTAGTGCTCTGCCCCGTTTTCTAAGCTCTTCTGATGATAACAATCTCTTTAAAGTTGATACTTTTTATCTGTAAATACTGACAAAAAATGTTATTCTTAAGTATTTTCACGCACATCAAGTTTAAATACTTTGCAGATCAGCCTGAAAAAGATTCTCTCCTTTGGCTCTCGCACTGTCTGCCGGGGCCTGTCCGATGCATTGCTGATTCTTACAGCATGAACCTATGATGTCATACTTTGTAATAATTTCTTTCACTGAAATTTTGAACTGAACTTTGATATGAATGCTAATATAATGGAACGAAGAATGAAGTTTTATTTAAAACTGTAAAATTATGTAGAAAAATAAGTGAATAGCTAGATTTTTAGCAATATGACCACTGGACCCAAAATAAGCAAAACTTTGCAACAAACCTGTAAGCTGAAACTTCTGTTACATAATTACATCAGTAAAATCTCTGTCAAATGCAAAACAGTCTAATTAAGTTGAAAAAATAGTCACTGTTGACTAATTCTATTAAAACCCCATCACATTGTATTTTGTTTGAAGACGATATTTTAGTAACAGTCAAGATGACAAAGTTTATCATATAAACCATTATTTGTTTATTTTTCTCTTAAAACATTGTGTTTTACAGAAAAAAAAATTAAAATGAATTTTACTGTAACTTGCAACAAATGACTTAATAATTATTAACTGTCAATAGAAAACTGTACATTCAACAGCTGCAATTGCTTGTCCGGTATTTTTAAGTATCAAAGGGCTATACAAATATCACAGTACAATTTATCATCTTCAGAGAGTGACAGTAAGTGGTAATTTACCTTCATCATATAAAATGAAGACATATGAGGGACCTTGTGGTATTAACAGGCCAAATCAGCCAAGTCAAAGTACATAACGTGACCTGTGCCACATAAAGTCCAAAATGCAAAAGCACGTTTCACTGTGAGGAAAATGTTTTTAAGGCAATTTGAGTTTGGTCATTAAGTGAATAATTAAAACTAAACTTTAGTTTAATAACTGTACAAATGGGTAAGTAGTTAAAATAATGTTTCATGTTAACAAGACATTCAGCCCCTTTAAGGTATCATATACATTTATAGAATATCATATTAGGTAGCACTTTAAATGTCATTGTTTATCATATCCTGTCTTTATACTGTTTCTTACCTCTGAAATTGAAATTTCGAGCAGTAATGTGGAGTGAGTGATAAATGGAGTATTTATGCACCATTATTATACCGTTACACTAAGTTTGGCCTTTGCTTTTAATTTACACCAAGGTACATTTTTTCCCTTTTCCTTCCCTTCCAACTTTGAATTAAAACTGTCCCTTGACATTTTAACCTATACTATAACACTACTGAGTTTTAACTAAGTCAAAGGTATACAGGGCTTTTTTTCCATAAAAATTATCGAGGGATCTAGTTTTCCATCACCCGAGGGCTCTTTTTATTTTCGAGATTATTCCGTATTATATTTTGACACATTTATGCTATTCTTATATTCATATATACTCTTATCTATATGGTTAAAAACAGGTTCAATGCGACAATGAATTGAATTACAATGAAAAGTGGTCTAATTATTTGCCCTCTGACCAAATGGAATTATATTTTCATACTGCACAGACATAAAATGTCTGTAAGAAATCGGAACATCATTCTGATGTGGAGCTAAGCACTAATATAAGCCTTTCCAGCATTAACAGCCTGGCAAACTACTGGTTGTTGCGAACCATGGATGCGAAGATACTGTCTTTCTGTTGCAGCAGACTTTGGGGCGTGTCGTGTTCCACGATCTCACCGTCCGTCAGTACAATGATGGTATACCTGTTCAATAAGGTAGAAACACGACAAAAAACAAAACAGTACATTACTCACATCTAGAATAAAAGCTTTGACATGACCAAGTTTTATATGAGTTTTATTCCCCTGACTTTGAGCATTCTGGGTCATGACCTTGACCTTTCTCCGATGACTCCAAAAGTCAGAAATAAACATGTATGGCACTCATGCTGAATGACTGATAACATGGAGGGAGGCTAAGGCCAGAAGCTGAGATAAGATAAGATAGCAGGGCAAACAAAGAAGTTTATTGGACGTAATGATGATAAATTACTGAGGTAAAGTAGTATAAGAGGATTGGTCTTAAAGTGTTTTCTCATCTACAGACTTATTGCTAGATCCCCATGTAATAAACTTTATTTATCACAGGCAGATGCATATCACCTGTGATAAGATAAGAAATGACATGTAGTTGTAATCTGATAAAGAGGTGGGAACTATCAAACAAGGGACCCATGGGTCACGGCGCTCAGCTGATCGTGATTGGACTATAATGTATCTCTATTGTGATACTATATGGAGTCAATAAAATCTTATGAATATCATGGACATGTTGGGCTATTATCAAGGAATATAATGTAATATGTGAGTAAATGATATATGAAATAACCTGACAGATGGATAAATATGGAAGAAAATATAATGGTTTATTTTTTATTCATTTTGGAGGGGTAGAAAATAGTGATATGTTGTAGCAAATATGAATGCAATGACGGTACACTTAGCAGTGGTAGAATGATGATAAGATTTCAATTTGACAGATATAATGTTATGATAAACTATGCTGGTGAGGGGATTTATGAATTTGTGACTGCGTGACATGAAATCTCTTCAGTCTTGACAAGTTACGATATTTTAATGCCCACCACGTCTACATATTACACAATATTGACATAATTTGTGGCATGTACATAGGTACCTATGGACAAATAGTTGTACAAAATATAAAAATATGAATTCATCTGATTCATCTTGTTCTTGTTAACTGAGGCGGACATTGGGATAGGGTTTGGAGAAGGGGAACAGTGAGGGCAGTAAGGAGTGATGAATGTGGAGAGAAAAGGAGAGGAAAGGGAGGGGACGGAGCATTCAACAGTACTTAAACACCTGGAAGATTAAAATATAAAAGGTTATGAAATGTCGATAAAGTCTGAGAGCAAGAGGTAACCCAGACCATGGTTGGTTGATATGATTGGTCTTATAATTATGTGGATTCAAATTGCAGGCTTCTAGAATTAAATGTCAGTCTTGGGTCTAGATTATCCAAGAAATTTCCGGTCGCCTCTAAAATTGAAACGAACACGGTGTATAATTCACTAACAAATGTATAAAGCATCAATAATTATGTTATCCAAACATCCCTCACCCGGAGACGACCCGGGGCGATTCCTGGGCCGCCATCATGCCATCGCTTCCCACTCTCCACCACAGATGCCGCCACCTGCATGTCCAATGTACCGGCCTGATGATAAATACATACTTCAACAAGTAATCCTACTTATATATATATATATATATATATATATATATATATATTTATAAATGTCAACCTTTTGCCAGACATTGATATATCTATGAAAGAGTTATATCAAAGTGCCTGTTGCCCGGTCTGTGCCACAATTTTATCGTTATTTGGCACATGAGCACCTAAAGGGTACCTGCTTCATAGCCGAGTTTTTTTTTTATTAATTATAATTAACTGATCTATGAATATCAGGGGAAAGCAGAGTATGCATTTATAGACGGATTTTATGGCTATATATTTGGCACATGAGCACTTAAAGGGTACCTGCCTCATAGCCGAGTGTTTTTATATTTAGCGGATCTCTGCGTTCCAGGGGAAAACAGAGTATCCAATTATATATAGAGGAATTTTATGGCTATTTGACACATGAGCATACCACAACATTTATTCAAGATTGCATAGAGAACATATAAAAAAGGAAGATACTTTGGCACAAATATCATGCCACCATGTATCTCACATGGAGCAGGTTATCATATTTTGATAGAAATAGTCCGGATATTTACATGGACAATGTAACACTATCTCATGGTGAACATGATTTACCTTAACATGATGTTTTCGCTGAACTTTTGGAAACGGTGTGAACATTTTTTCCCTAAACAACTTTTTAGATGGTTTCTCATCAAATTTTCATCATATACCCAATCACTGGATTTATTATTTAACTAACTGTCCAACTTGTTGTTGGAAAACTCGACTGCGTTAAGTCGCTATCACATATAGCCTATGGGGGCCCGTACGGTGAGTAAAATCACCATTTTGGCTATATTCGAACGGTACCCGCAAGGTAACCGTACGATTCTCACGGGGACCAGTTCAAATTTCACTCTTCGTACGGGCACCGTGGTGCTGAGCTGGCAATACTCCCGGCGTTTTCAACTCACCGTAAGCCCGTAGAAAGGCCGTAGACAGCCCGTAGACAGCCCGTACAGTCGCCTTACGGGCACCGGCCGGTATCCGTGCGGCACCCGTACGAGTGACCGTACGGTCTCGAAAACCCAAGCCGCCGGGTTGAAGAAATCGTACAGTGCACGGTGTATATGCATGTGAGCTAGGCATATTAGCTATAGCATACAATTCACATTCTGAGTTATTGCTTTGTAACACAGGAATCACCACGGAAACATATAATTTAGATTGCTCCAAGTTGAAGATTTGGAAAAGCCCTATTTCTATAGACAAAGTAAGGCTCTTTGCAGCCGAGCGCAAACTATCGATTACAAACAGACCTCCCTCGTCCGGTCGGACATATATAAGCCAACATGAATGTCCTGTGTAGTGAATTTGTAAACACATGGCTTTTTGACAGCTAATATTTTTAAACCCTGTTCCAGGCACGATCCATTGGTTTCTTTCATCACTGATGCAGGGTGTTAGGATGGTATCTTTGAATCCGCTAATTGTTGGATATTGTTTTTGTAAAATTATTTGTGCGGCACGGATATGCTTATCAGAAAGCCAAGAATCATTTTCAATTTCTCTTTTGTTTTGAACTGTAAGTCCGAATTCATGATGCCAATACCTCGCTCGGAACGTCTCTCTATTTGGGGAATAATTAATTACAATTGGCGAAATCGGAGTTGCCTTTTTCTTTTTTACTGAATCTTTTTATCGGAAGTCGGCAATGTTTTTCGTTTATGATTTTTAGTTGTTTTTGTTGTTGTCCCTTCTGAGTTTAATTTACGATTATCGCTCAGCTGTTTATTACATTCATTTGACGTCACATGATTTAGATGCGGTTTCTTATCTGTAAGCAGTTTCGGTATAGAGGTGTAGAAGATTTCGAAATCCAAACTCATGTTTTCCTCTTTTGTCTCCGCATCATCATGCGCCAAATCTGATTTTATTGATTGGGGTTCAGACATGAACTGGTTTATATTGTTTTTTTACCTTGTCAGCTATTTGTTCCGGGGCGAAAGAATCCTTTTGGAATGGTTGATCTTCCGGTTTTTCTAATAAATGCAAAAATTCAGACTTTAAATGATGCAAACCAAAATTACCATAACCCGTCAGAATTCTGAAGATAATAAAATCACAATATCATGGTATATGCAGTAGGCGCTTCTTTCGACTTTCTTATACGTTAAATTACTGCATTAAACGATTCGGCTCTATCATTTGTAACCCCGGATGCACTGTCATACACATTACACATTTCTAAAATAAGCCTGTACGAGTATTTCATCAAATCTGATTTCAGATGCTTATTGTCATGTATTCAGTAACCGTTTCATGCCAATTCAGGGTAAGATTCTCACAGTTTTTTTACGAAGTCTGAAGGGGAAACACTATGTAGGATATTGATTAAATATACTTTGTATTCTGACCATTGGCGTAATCGTCCTTTTTTTGAACATACCTTTCTAAGTCATTTTAATATGGTTATATGGCAGAACGGGGCAAGAGCATTTGAAATTTCCTTAGAGTAGGCTTGGACGGTCAGTGCGGACGGAACGGAACTTTATGAGGTTAATCAGTTCATCATTAAGTAACCGAAGTGGTCAAGTATACCGGTACATATTGTCTTAACACCTGCCTTATAATAGCCTCATCCCGCCGGAATTAACCCAGAGGGTAATTAACGAATCTATTAACCTCTACCACGTATACGTCCTATTTGGATTTGCTTTTCATACTGCAAGTTGATATAACAGAGTAATATGTTGGTGAGAAATTATGTATTGTAAATAGCTTGTCCAGTGCCTGCCGCAGCCCATGTTTTGCCTTACAGAGAACCACATGGTCAGTGACCTAGTTTCTGTGACGTCACTATCGGATGTGTGTGTCTCTCTCTCTCTCTCTTTATATATATATATACATATATATATATATATATATAGGCCTAAGTATAATAACAAAATCGCAAACAATTTTAAATTTAAATTAAAAGAGAATGATGCAAGGCACATCTGACACATTAAAAAAATGTAAGAAACAATCGAAACGTAGGTCTATATAGATGTATGTGGAACACTGAGTAAATTGAAAATTTAATTATGTATTTTCTTTAATATACATTCAAAACAACTCCTGATTGTATTTAAAGAAATAACTGCTCAACACAAAAGGATTAGACAAAAGATGCGCGAAGTAGGCTTAAGTTGACGCTTTGAAACGTCATTTCTCAGTATTTGTTCGCATATAGGCCTATTTCATACTTATAATAGGAGTTTATTGGAGAATAATATAAAATAAAGCCTATGAAACAGCATGTGTTTCAGGTTGAAATTTCCCCCATTCATTAGCAATGAAGGAGTGAATACGAAAGACAACAGACTTAGATACCGGTACGGACATTTGGAAATTTTATTGTTAATTTTGTACCAGTTACGTCACACCCACACTCTCCCTCACCCCAAAACATCAAGTTTATCCACCCCTGCACACATATGACCCCACACTAGGGCGTCTCTCCTGCGGGTAAAATTCTGAGTATACATGCGTCACTCCCATTACATGTGTTACTTTACTGTGACGCAGGCGTTGCCTGAAAGCAATGTCATTTTTTGCACTTGACATGCCATGCGGGAGGGGGTGGTATTTGTACTTAAAATCCATTAACGTAAATATAATGATTCGAGGAATCTACCCTCCTCTGTGTTACACCATGGACATTAGACCTTCGAGACCAGAGTAAATTTACTATTACAGCAGAGATGTAAGACACCAGACCTCACACTATAGATCTCGAATTTCTGGGTCCGCCACTAATGACGGCCCCCTCCCCTCTATTAAACCTGGCTACGCAACCCCCCCCCCCCCCCCACACACACTCTCGCAGATAAATTGACCCCACCTCACATAGAATGGACTCACATTATTACGTTTTCAGAATGAATGTATCGGAATGAAAGTGCACTTGTCATGACAGGCAACCTCTCACTTCATTAAATATGAAATCCTTCATATTCTTAATAAGTTGTTGCGGCGACACCTCAAAGTAGCCTAGGGACTCGTGACCTTATTAAATATGCATAGATGTTGGTAAGTGGTAATGGTGAGTTTCGTGAAAATTCATCAAAGCAGTGGTAAGTTATCGCGGGGACACTAAAAGTTAACGGACGGACGGATGATAGGGATACCATAATACTCCCCGTCATTTTGACGGGCGTATAAAAACGCATGTTACTACTATCGGATGGTGGTTCCCTCATATAGATCACCGTGACGTCGCCCCAAAATAAGACCCTCCTAAGTCTTCAAAGCATGCCTTGCCAGGCAGTAAACAAGATCAGATGGAGGTAATAATGATAGGATTTTCTTTAGACTAAATGCCAATATTTTCACACATACCAAACATTAAGTTACATTTTATGTCCCATGCAACTAATAGTGGCGAATTGTAGAGGGGGGGGGGGCGTCATTTAGATTTTATTTAAGTTATCTACATTGTATTACTTTCAAAATCATTAGTTGAGGATATTTATGAACAGCTGCAAGCAGAACAGCTGCAGAGCAGTTTGACCGTGAACAATCTCACGGCCCCCCTGCTTATACCGGTATTCTTACTCATGATCTGTGCTCTGCTGAGTCCTGTGAGCTGTTGAGAACCCGGACCCCGGTAGAAATGCAAAGTTTAACATAAGACTTCAACATATCAGATATTTTACCCCGAGAATAATATTTAAAAGACAATATTTTGAAAGTTATAAACGTTATAGATGCGCCTTTTCGCCTTTGACTTAACATGTTGAAAATGATTGAAATTTTATATCCTAATTTTGAAGAAAAATAGATATTAAATATTGAACCCTTCTACATATTGACTATATTGGGCAAATATTATGTTATCCACAGTTTATTACTTTCTAGTTCATAAGTTGAGGATGTTAATAAACTGCTCTGTGATTTACTCTCTTAATTTAGATAACATCCAAATGTTCTCCCCTGAGGTATCTTGTCTTTCCGTTATTGCACTCCGCTGGGTCATGACCCCCCCCCCCCAAAAAAAAAAAAAACATTGGGTGATACTCGCACTCTCGCCTGTCTTCTGATGAGTCCGCCGCGCTACCTACACCACATGCAGAAGTCAGTAAAATGCAAAGTTTAACATGCATGTATGTGACTTTTACGTATAAATTATTTTACCACGAGGATTTAATTTAAACGATGGTATTTTGCAAGATATATACTTGAATGTGCATTTTTAACCATATAGACATCATCATGTTACAAAACATGGAATTTCTGGACTTTCCATTTAATATCCTAATTTTTTAATTAATATGAATATTAAAGATAGCAAAACGTGAATCCCGTTCCCCTTCAGTTTGACTACATTATGCAAACACATTGAAGAGAATAGTAAATGAGGAACAGGAATTCCTCATATTCTTTGTGAAAGGTCCCTCGAAGTGTCCTCCTTACATTGCATATATAACATTTTCTAAATATGTCGCATACCCTCTCTCGCGTATTTGTATAATTATCCTGTGTGAATAAAATAAAAACATTGTTCCAGATTTTAATAACAATGGTGAAATAACAACACGAATGTCTTTATATTTTTTATAGGAGATATATATATATATATATATATATATATATATAGTCATTCTTTATGACTGTTGACTGTTCTTTATGACCTGGTTTATTAATTTTTTAGCGCTTGGCTGACTCACGGCGTTGGACTCGGTGGCCTAATGCCGTTTCTGAACGTGGAACCACGTTGCATGTATATTTCAAACATGTTTTGAATGTAAAGCCTGGGCGAATCATGACACACGTTTAAAACATGTTCCGCAAATGGGGCCAGTAGACGCTCCACATTTAAATATGAAACGTGTCCCAAATATTTCCTAACTTAACTGAAGTGGAGGACAAACATGTTAGACGGTGAAGTAGATAAAGGACAGGGGATGCTCAACAACCACCGCTATCTCAGACACTACTTCCAAAAGAAGAAACTGGTGATAACAATGTTAAATTGTGGACAAAAACGTATTTGTTGTAGCACTAACAAGGTCTTCCGGAGATACACGACCGATCGGCCCTTTTAGTCATGGCGTTAGTCATACGGATAATTGCGCTGTAATGACAATTCATCCGATTTTAACTACATCGCTGTACAGAATTGGTGATCTAGATATTTAGCTGCGAGTGAGGAATAATAGCGTAGAAATAGAAAGTCGGAAAGCTGTGATTGTACAAATGTATCTATAGGAAGGAAGTCGGTCTCCTTGGCCTTCTACATATGCAACATTTCTTTGGGATATATATACTTTATATATATATATATATAAATATATAAAGAGATATTATGTTTTTCTCTTTTTCCCGGGAAAAATTTGAATCCCCATTTTCCCCGGGGAGATCCAGATTCTCATTCTTTCCCACATTCATAAACATATATATACTAGTATACAAGTCGGCATGGTGGGGGGGGGGGGGGGTGGTCACATAACGTAAGGTTGAATCCCTTGCAGAAGTAGACAAAACGGGGGTAGGTCGAGGGTCAGGACTTCTCATTGGAAACTTTTGTATCCTTTCCTGCCTTTTCGAAAATGTTTCTCGACATCCCCCATCAGACTAATTACTATACGTTCCCTTGCAATTCGGCCAGTTCGCACGATTGGAACATTTTGTAACACGAGATTTGCGTTTTATATGAGGAATACTGGTTTACTTGCATTGCCTTTATCGACAAGAGCATGGACAAAACCCATCCATTCTGTCACGGGCAGAAGGTTTTAGATTATTGTCTATTCCACCAAGGAGCATTTATAGGGTTTGAGAGGTCTTTGGACAAAGTTAATATTGAAACATCACCAGCTGGTTGAAGGTGTAGACCAGTAATTAACTAGAAGGGATGTTTAAATAAAACTAATTTAGTATAAAAAGAAACTATTCTTTAAAACATCATGACTGAAATGACGGATTCAATGATTTCTATAATAATTGTTGCGGTTGCTACCATGAATAGTGTGTACATACACCGACCACCGCCAACAGTTCTCACCCTGTGCCGTCTCTAGAGTCATAAAGTGGACTCGCACAGTAGGAAAAGCCGATGAGACATTATTATTCAGAATATATGGCAAAAGTACGGGTACTGCCAATAAGTGGTTTTAATATAACTAAATTATGCTTCTCATACCATTAGTGTTTGAACAGGAAAAGAAGATCTGGACCAGGTTACGCCTATTAAATTTTATTTTACATATTTATGGCGTGGCAGGTCCGTTAAAAGAAGTTCGTCTAGAAGGTTTTATATTATTAATATAATTGACAACTGTGTAGTAAGACCACCTGTGGGATCGGCCAAAGTGGTCTTAATAGGCACGCATGTCACGCTGGTCGGCCATAAGGAACCTATGTCTATATTTTCGGTTTACTCAAGGATGGTCTTATTTAAAAGGTGGTCTTTAAGACAGGTTCAATTGTAATAAGTTTAACTATTGTATTATCTATTGCGTGCTGTTCTTCCATTATCATACAATTAACAAAAATTACCATTTCATGTCATTTTATCACAATGATGGGTATTTATCAAGCTAGGGATGAAGAAAATATTGACACAAAGTTTACGTAAAATACAGAATTCGGGTAATATAGAACAATAAGTAAAGAAAGATAATAATCGATATTTACATGTGCTCATAAAAATATTCGCTAACTTTTAGAACTTAGAAG
Source organism: Sipunculus nudus (assembly GCA_026874595.1). Lineage (NCBI taxonomy): Eukaryota > Metazoa > Annelida > Sipuncula > Golfingiida > Sipunculidae > Sipunculus > Sipunculus nudus. The sequence goes on from CM049312.1 coordinate 56,257,448, forward strand.
GCCCGAGCTCGTTTATTAATTTAAAAGCATCAGTGCATTGTTGGAAAGGATTTCTTTGCCCTTAATTCCTGCCTCACCCTTGTAGTGTATAGTTTATACTACACTTTTATTTTATAAATGAGTTAAAAAATAATAATAGAAAATAATAAAAAGGAAATTTGATGAAAAGGACTATATTTCTTCAAAAGACATGAACAAATGAAAGATGCGACCGCCTGGTATGTTATTCTCGGACTGGAAGATCTTTCATTTCACACGAGTGTGCAAGTGATTAAGAATACACATATTGGTCGATATGTAGTATACCTGTGCGATATTATTGGTATATCGGTATATCCTGATACGGTTACTCGCATATTGCGTATCGCGATATGCTTAACATATCAATATTTTTATATATATTTCAAACGTGACTGATTTATATCGATTGTAGTTACAATGTTTATTTGACAAATTTTGACATTACAAAACGATTGCTGTTGATAAAACTCTAAAAGTTGGTTCAGCCAATGTATCTTTAGACACTCCTCAGGCCGATTATGGCCTATAGTCCATTTCACTACCTGCTGTCCACCTGTTTTTTTGTAGATGATTTACTTAAAAGTTTATATTTTTCAATATTTTCCAAGTAAACAACATATGGAAGTGACAACCTAATATGGCAGTTAAGAATTTTACAATAAATCCCTCGTTCATGTTTCACAACATTTTAGTCTCTTTATCATGATCTGGCAGATATTGTGTGTCCCTCCATAAGTAGCCCCTTTGTTTTAGCTGGTTATATTTTTTAGAGTGTTAACATGAGATCATCCAATCAGCAGCTGTCAGTTGAGGCTGTTTTTGCATGTGACCAATGACCTTGACCGCCATAAGTGGATCTGATATGTTGTAAAATATAGACTGATTTCTCATATTTTCAGAAAATTCTGTTACTCAAATATGGAATAAGGTAGGAATTTAGTTACCCAGTTGAAAATTAGGTTCTGTAAACCTTTCCTCTACACTATAATTGTTTCCTTTGAAATATACCTTATAAAAATGTTCATAGCAAAAAACAGGTGGACATGAGGGGATGAAACGGACTATAGTAGGAAATTTTGAAGTAGCTTGATGGACCATATGATCAAAGGTCCGTCCAAGTGATTTTTCTACACGATGATTTATTGGTACCTAAAAGAAAGAAGTACCACAGAAAAAGAATGAAGTGCCGAACACTGTAAAAAATAACAATAAAATAATATGAACTTATATCACGCATTTAAATCCTTTTTAACTGCAGGAAGATCAAGTGTCAATTATTGATAAAGAACAGCAGCCTTACGATGTGGTACTCTATGCATCCCTATCCTTGCGAAACCACAGTCCTAAAAACTCTTATTGTCATTTTACTTTTATAAGTGTAAATTGATAAAATAAAAATATCGCGATACCACATATTGCAATTTATTTTAATTTTATTTTAAAATTATAGACCCTAATATATAGACATGGAAATAGGAGAAATTTTCTAGTTTTATTTCTGTGTTTAACTGGCTTTTTAAAGCCCGTGAATTATGTGATAAAATAAATTTCTAGCAAACGATTTCCTAGCCCTTATATTGGAATCCACAGTCGTATGGTATCAAAATAAAAAAAAAAAGTACTGTTGCGTCGGCGGTTAAGGATTTAGCTAACGGAGCGATTAATGTGCACCTCTGACATAGCTTCATTAGCGATTTTGCCAGGGGATTGTGTCCATGTCAAAGCTTCGAACGGTTATGGTTAAAACATTTGAATATAAAATTCTGGCCGCCAGCGCAATGCCATCACCCCAAATTCAAGCTGTATCTGATTGAGTTGATATTATTTTTAAGAGGCACTGTTGTTCTGTTATTCTCTCGCACCTAACACGCAGAGGCTATACAATTCAGTCGTATGAGATCTCCTCTTCTTTAAACGCCGCTTTGTTTAACAATTTTTCTCTCTGCCTAAACAAGAGGGTTGGTAAAAGGCCAAGGATCAGACCAACGAGAGCGGGGTTTCGAAGGTTTAAACTTGGAGTTTGATTCACAAACGATAACAAGTTCTTATTGGTCTGATACAATTATTTGCCATGTGCGAGCCTTGGTGGTGAGACCCGGAGAATCTTGCCACACAAAGCACCTGTTAAAGCGAAGGAGATCTTGAACGACCGCAGTGTGTAATATGTGTAGTGCGTGTTAGTCTTTTATCAAAAGACTTCGCAAAAGAGCGCTGCAGAACATATTGGCAAAAAGATGTGAATATGTGAATAAATATCAATAATAATAAAAAACCACAAGAATAATTTGTAAAATCAAGTTAATGTTTACTAAATTGTGCATGGGTCTTCATGATATATCGTTTATTAAAAACAAAGTCTCAATAGTCATTCGCTCGATCATGTATATTTGCTTCATTAGAAGTAATTCTGACAGAAATAATCCCCAAAACACTAAACCACTAAGGCTGGGTAACAATAACATGATGTAAAAAGGAAGTGTAAGCTTGGTAATTTTTAAATCATCAGGGGTTGATCCAGAGGCAGGTTTGGTCTCAACTGCTGGCCATATTTTCTTTTAATTGCGAATGATGTCAATATACTAGTAATTTGCTCATTTTATCTTAGGGGACAATTTTGCTACATTTACTATCAGTATAGTGGGTGGACTCCGGCGCAAAGCTCATAGCAAATATCTAATTTTTTCATGTGGCCCACAACACTGCTTGGGCTGTGTGCATGCATTACTCGCCCTTTTGCCGTTATTAATTGTAAAATATATCAATTGAGATAATAACTATGCATCAATAAAAATGATGGTGATTAAAGATTCTATAAAGTAATTCCATTTTATCAAAGAGGTTATATGTTATAATATCAATGAATTGATATTCTCTACTCATTTGTTTGAATCCGATTTGTACTTTGCTTCGGAAACTGACTGTTTTCAAAATTTGTACCCAGAGTCGTCACCGTGACGTTTACTGCCTTCTAACTATTTTTAGGGTATGTAAAATATATGACTACAGATCAAAACATCTTTAGAGCCCAATCCTGCAAGAAATCTTGGATCTACACCTGACCATGTTATCTTCGAAGGTCTCGCAGACAAAATTATTACCAATCATGGTCCTAAGATACAAGACAATTGGCACAGGGTGGGTTCATGCCCTTCTGACACTATCTAATAATTTTGTGTAAGGCATATCACCGTTGACTGTTCACCTTTAGTCTTTATATAAAACAGTTGACAGCTGGTCATTGCTTGTTGCGGACCATGGATGCAAAGATACTGTCTTCCTGTTGCAGCAGACTTTTTGGCGTGTCGTGTTCGACAATCTCACCATCCTTCAGTACAATGATGGTGTCACTGTTCAATATGGTCGCAACACGGTGCTGTAAATGAAAGAAAGAAAGTGAAAGATGTAAGTACTGTTTAAAAGTGATTTTCGCATAGAAAATGAGAGTAAATCCAAAGGCTGAGCATTATTTATTAATGGCTACAAGATAACAGCAGTTACCTGGTCCTAAATATTTATAAAGTAGTAAAACTTTGTGACATCTTAAAGACAGGGGCATCCATAGTTTATACGGATCTTTGATAAGCCTTAAACCTCATATTGATATCGTATACATTAATATTATGATTCTTTAACCATATAGTTCTAGCTATATTCAAGATTTTAGTACATACTGACATATCCTTTAAATTCTCGTAAAACCTTGTTATTTTACATTAATATATTCAAGTTTACTACCCACAGCAATTGTAAGTACAGTTCTGTCATGAAAAGCAGACTTGATGACCTCTTGGATGACCCGGTCTGTCTCCATGTCAATGGACGCCGTGGCTTCGTCCATGATAAGGATGCGAGAATTACGTAGGAACGCTCGAGCCAGGCAGAACAGCTGGAATTATATTGCATAACAGTCTACAGAATTACATAGAATTACGCAATTATATCAATTTTATCAGTTTGACAAAACAGGCAAACTTCATTTGGTTCTCATTCAAGTTGAGGTAATAATGTTTATCTGTGATAAATATGTACTGACATCTGGATATTTAGAAACCTATGACCTGTTTTCTCGGGACATGTATTCAAAATATGAATATATACTATATACAGTAGTTCATGTTATAAATAGCTGACACACAAAAAAGAAAGAAAACAAAGATAGGCCAACACTATTATTGAAAATGCTGTGTATACTTTCATTTGTGCCGCATTTAGCATTATAGGAATTTCACTAAAGAATCTAGCTAGAAACATTCCTTCCAGGGTGTTTTTGAGTTCACATAAAAACCAAAAAGGTGAAAAATTCCTTACCTGTCTTTGGCCTACACTAAAGTTTTCTCCTCTCTCTGTCACTTCGGCCTCTGTGGATAAAAAATAATTTTACGATAATATATGAAGAGCGTTAAAATTCTTTCATTCTTAAAACCTATACTTCTTCATATTAAATTCTTGAAAACTTAAATGCTTAAAAACTATAACCATGAAATATATAGACTAAAAACCGATGAAAACATTTGAAACAGATGTATACATAAAAGTTTCACGTATCAAATGCCTGATCATTTTCTCAACTTGTATTAATAACATTTACGGAGTCCTTCCGGCATCCGGCTGATAACGTCATGAAGCTGAGCGATCTGCAGTGCCTGCCAGACCTCTTCGTCGGTCTTCTTGTCGTCAGGGTCAAGGTTATATCTGGGAGTGAAAAGTCACGTAAACATAAGGAAACACACAAAGAAGAAGACATAGTTTGTTTCTAGGCAGTTTACAGATATCATGCTTTGCAGTTAGACAAGAAGAAAGCGTCAAGCTCAAAGGTTTCTCCTAGGTAATAGGTGGGAGCCTTGTTCAAATAAACATACCGACATGACAACATCTTTGCTGAATTTTTCTTTGGCGTGTATGAATTTTAACATTTCGTCTATTCAGCCCCTCTTATCTTAATCTACTTAATTTCAAAATATGGCCCTCAGTAATTTGCCGGTATGTTTAATCTATAACCAAAAAATCCTGATTCTCGCACATGTTGACATAACAATGTTACGAACCCTTGTTCCTGTAAAAGACAAGGAAGATGAGCATTTGTGTCAGCAAAAACTATAATGTGTTAAACAAAACAATACGACATAACGTACCTGACTGAACCCTCAAATAGCACAGGATCCTGAGGAATGATTGACAGTCGTGACCTGAGAGTTTGTAAGGGCACCAGACTGATGTCAATGTCGTCAATAAAGATAGATCCCTCACAGATGTCAATCAAACGGAATAGACCTAAGGTGGTGGAGGACTTGCCACTTCCGGTACGGCCACAGATACCAACCTGGTTCCAGATAGGAATACAATTAATTGATAGTTTTTGAAAGTAAATAAATGACTGCATTGTTATGACGAACTTTACTTGACCAGTTCGGGTGTCTTGAAATTATGAAAATAAAAACAAACCTTTGAATAACCTTTCTAAAAATTCATGTTTCTATGCGAATGGTTTATTGTGTCCTGTGGTAGACCATGCGACACTGGATACTGATTTTTGCTTTGGCTCCATGCCGTCTATTAAATCTTAGGTCAATGACAAATAAGGGTTTCTAGTGAAACTGTGCCAAGATCTCACTTTTTAACATTCTCTTTTTCTTAATCGTTTTAATTAATATAACATTTCAATACAACACTGAGTTGTAGGCAGTCAATCTACAAGGTTCTCTACCTTCTCTCCCCCAGTGATATGTAAACTGAGTCCTCTGACAACTGGATCAAGGCTCTTGTCGTACCGCAGGGATACGTTAGTGAACCTGATGTCACCTTTACTTGGCCAGTCAATGAAAGGGATTCGTTCTGAAATATGTTTAAAAAAACCTGTCCTATTCAATTTCAAAATCGTTTAGTGGTGATAGTATGAACACAAAACTACAGGTTTGAGTATGGGCTATTTCAACGTGTATTTTATCTACCGATTCTGTTGAATTATTTCTCCACTTTTTATGGGGGGGGGGGACTAGTTGTAGCAACGCATGCAGTATCTATTAAAACACATGAAATCCTGTTAAGTAAAATCAAACATACCATGTTTATATGCATTGCATTCTAAACAACGGGGTTAGCAATGCTAATTATCCTATGACAACCAGCGATGTACGTACCGTTATCTTGGTGATACGGCTCCTCGGGCACGTTGGTATAGTGAGTAACTCGCTCCACAGCGTTGAACCACATCTCACCCTCCGATATCGATCTCATCATCAGGTTTAGGAAGGAGCATACCTGTACAGGTGAGGCAATCAATCATACTTATAGTTACTCTCGGTATTTTGGATTTTGAACTTATGTTGTGAACCATCATTTAAGGGCACCGATCTCTTTGTTTAATGTCACCCAGAAAAGTCTTGTTTAATCATCTCATAACGGTGTTCATAAAGGTGAACCTGGTGTGGCAATATATATGCATTATATAGCACATATTGTATGTAGTACATGACATTTTCAAACTCGCTTATTGTACATCTTCAGTGTCTGTCCAGACGTACTACCTTAAATTACAGGTAACAAAGGTTTTACTACTAATCAGACGTTCACCAAATGGATGTAGTCACTATTTTATTGTATCAGAGTCAAAACTAGATTAGCGTATATGCTTGCCATTGATGTAATTTCTCTGTGTAAAACATTCGGTAACTAATCTTTTCGTTAAACTAAGCATGCTGTTTCTAAAAGGGCACTCAAACCAGCTTTCTACCAGGAGAAAAATTAACTGATGGGTCTCCAGAGGCCGGAGTGGTCAGTGATACCTCATTATCATCTAATCTGACCACCCCGCTGCTGTCCAGCACTGCCTGCCCAAGTACTTTGCTTACTGGTGTAATGATGCTTCAGCTGACCAGTGCATCTGGGCAGGGCTGTGTCAATGCTTGTGAGTATGCAGTACTCTGTGGTGATAGCACCCAGCCAAACTTTGTGTGCATGCATATGGGAGCTTACAAGCTAGTGGTCCATCCCTAATGTTGATTTTACAGCCACTGGACAGGGTATTATACAACATTTGACTTATATCAAACCATCCCTTACTCTATCTGAATATGTATATCTGTCCTTCTTTTTACTCGGCTCTTTATAAAAATAAAATATATATTATGCACCTTTTAACCGATATTCCATACACTCACTATCGCTATCTGATATTCTATGAATTATCAGGAAAAATAATATATACAGGAAATAGCATGGATGTCATCAATGCTAAGTCACTAGTTGCTATGAAATCTACATTTAATAAATGGCATATAAGCAGTAACTATATTTTCAAATGGGATTTTATAGTGTAGAGTTTTGTAACATTCACTGCAAGGACCAACAAAGACTGAAAGATAATAAAATAATGTTTTAATATAAGAAAATCAAACTAATTCAACGTCATACAAAAAACAAATTCCCACACCGATCACATTCTGAGCGCCGAACACAATGTCAGTATGCATAAGAGGAGAGAAAAGTTCACGTCCACTTTACCAGCACCGGTCAAATTCTGAGTGCCGAACCATCTCATTGTGGAATATTGTTATTTCCTCGTAAAACTCACTGAGGTAAAAATGAAACATGCTATCAGACTTTTAAAAAAATTATTTGCATTTTATTTATTTGGTAAGGATATGTATGGGTGAATGCACCTGAAGAGTTTACACAATACCGATTTATTGTCTTCGTTTTGCTATACACAATGGTTTATAATTCCTTCGGATGGACCTTCACTGTCACTGTGTATACATGATTAGCTTTATATGTAGGAAATTAGTTACACTGTCATCATATGGTCATACCAAATGTAGCGTCAGAGCAGTTGCTGAGTTCTTGGCCATTAGAGGGCGAGTTTATACTAATTAATTTTTATCTTGCAACTTTCCTTTGAGACCCTTTTAAATAATAAAACTGATTGGAATTCAAAGATAACTCATGCATCACTGAAAGGTTTGTAAGACTGTGGATTTTAAGTTCACTACATTATTTTTTTTTATTATTATCATTAATTTTGATGGGCCTGTCCCGGCTGAGAAATGAGTAGGCTTGCCGTTACAATAATTTTTCTTGCAAACATATCCTTGTTTGCGTCAGTGAAAAGCTAATTTAATACCAAGTGACCAGCACTATAACAGTACTCACTAAAACTTACATCTTATGAATTAATTACATTTTAATTTGATATAATCCAGTAGGGGACTGATTTGATGCCAAGCGATTCCGCGGTATCCTCGGCTAGAACAATGTGATTTTCAGGGAAACCCTCGAGCGATGAGCAAGCGCGATAAGGCAGATCAGAGAGCTTTCATACCGGGGTGCGAGTTTCTTATCGCGATCTCTATCTTACTCCATGATTGTATTCATACATTCTTGATATCTGCATTGAACTGAGGTTATGGACACGCATCAAGGAAATTCTCACTAGTGAAGCGTTTGTTAGCATTTGTTCTGGTGTTGAGCTCAATGTGTATGTGTAATTAAGCTTTCAATTATCTGAATGTAGACAAGTGTGATTCAACATACATGATGCATTTCCCTTAAACTTTAATAATAGCAGTTTGTTGAGAATTAGATCACGGCTAGGGAATTAAAGACAGTAGAAAAGAAACTAAGGTACGGCGAACCTACTTCCGCATTTTTAAAAATAAATATGAATATATGTCTCACAGAAGATAAATAAGAACCGCTTGTGTAAAAAATGATACTTTAGGTGTCTTTAACTAGCTTTATGGCTTTCATTAAACGTGAAATCATAACTCAAATCTCTGCTACAATAAAACATGTCTGTCTCAGATGGTTTATCTACGAACTTACGCAAACGTATTTTCAAACAATATCAACCTAATTCTACAGATGGAGCAACACCGTTTAATAGAGAACTAAGAATGATTTGGTGTAAAATGAAACTCACCATGAATGCATACGCCACAGATATCCCCAGCTGTACGGGAGTGGCTGAGCCGTAAAGACTTGAACTAAGGCTGGAAATGGCCGCTGTAAACACGATGAAGGCTCCAAGATAGTCCTTAAAGATGAAAGGAACAACTAGAAAAACTGTCAGAGACCGCAGATCTCCGCCAAGGCAGGCCGGATGTATAAATTAACACTGTTGAAGAGTACACATTGATTGTGTCATACAATTCATATGTATGGTTAAAAAAGTATGTGCGTGAATTTTTATGTTTGTTTTCAAAATAATATGGATTCTGAAACTTATTATGAAACAGATAATTTGCAATAAATGTGAAATGATGAACCAACCATATAAAAGGACCGGTTAAGAAAGTATGCTTGTGAAAACGTGTATCATTCTAAAATTATAAAAAAAATCAAAAGTTCTAAGGGCGTCAAGTGTTTGTAGGATACATCATGTAAAACTTCATTAATTTATAGCGTAACATGTGATAACTTAATATCTCACCTTTTCTGAGAAATGTTTTGTTTAACTGGTACAAAGAACAATAAAAAAAAATGAAAAAAAGGACATAAATTTGGTAAATTTGGTAACGCTGGTAGGTAATCGTAATATTTTGCGAAAAAAAATCGTGGGATAAAGCCTGGGTCTTTCAACGAATTTGTGTATATGCAAAGCAAATAACCATCTGTATAAAAACAGTTTTTTTAAAATAAATCTATGCAAATATGTGTGCAAATGAGCACTTACCAATCTGATAGCCATCCACACATTAGCGGTATGCAAGTACAGGAATGCCGTGTTGTTACCATCAACGTTCTTCAGGTTCTTTTCTAAGAATCGACGCTGATCTCTGTAAAATTTACTAATGTTATCTAATGATATCTTAAAATCTAATTTTTAAGACTGAAAACTTTAGTCTAAAGGAGGAATAAAATCATTACGAAAATGTTATTCTAAGGATAGAAGGGAAAAAAAAGCTTGCCAACGGACAGATGTTTTATTTGACTAGTTTATCAATGGTGTCTATTCATTAGTTTTACCTGTAAGCTCTAATGGTTGTGAGACCACCAAGAGTCTCAGAAAAATGAGACAAAACCGGAGACTTTGACACACTCTCCAGACGCTGTAGCTCTCTGGAATAACATAATCGGTATTAAATAATGTGTAATTTTGTTTATGTCCTGATAAACTTTGTCATACTCATATACATATACTTATCACCTATACTAAATCCGAAATGTAACATTATAGTATGCTCTATTTCGCATGACACCCCATATACACATACATGTTTTCTAATATTGCTACAGTATTTGGGGATCACTGATATATAAGTCGAAGATGCAGTTATAGTGATTAAACCTGTAGACCGAAACTCCCAGCATGCCTGCATGTTGTGCAACAAAATAATTTTTTACATGGGGAAATATTTTCTTAATGCATGTAGCTACAGATAGCAGATGTCTAATTTGAACAGAATTTCAACTAATTTGCCTATTTTTTTAATACAAACAATCAACTTTTTATAGTCAGACAAGACGGGTTCCTTCTATTAAAATTACATTTTTTAACCATCTCACTTGAAAATTATTGGGCGTGCGCACGTGGTAATGTAGGCAATATAGAAACTAATATAATGATCACACAATGAATTTTATTTTTCATTCCTATGTGAAACGTGCAAAACGATATAATAAAGTGTGAGTAAACCAAAATCTATATTAAGAAAATGAAAGAAGTTGATATGTGCACATAAACAGATCTGAAAAATCTTACAAACTGCCCGAAGACTAAACGATGAATGGTTATGATGGTTATGATGTCACCAACCTGCAGGATGTGATGTAGAACCGTTGGATGGCAAAATAGACGATAAACATCGGAATAGCTGGTATCAGGAAGAATGGGGAAGAGATGGCGTTGACGACCACACCTCCAAAGACGAAAAGGCAACAGGCAAGCACGGCATCTAGTGTTATAGGCATTCTCTGAAAATTAAAAAAAGGGCTAATCAAGGGGAAAATATTTTTGAATATATACAGAAAAAAACTGGCCATACGCAAGGAGTATTCTTACAGGTTCTTTGTATGGATTCAGCTAGAACCATGATTAGTTTCTTCTTGAAAGTATTTTAAGAATATCAAGAGTTGCTGCCCACAGCTTTTCTCCTAATAAGACCTTTTCTTCTTAGGGATGGGTAATCATATCAGCTAAACCTAGGTCATGGCCACTAACTAATGTGTGCTTAAAACCATTGCAGTTATACGACTTACTTCTAACACTTTAAATGTGTGTGCCTAAAACTCCTTCACGCTACAGGATTTTTCTTTAAATTGGCTTCAACTAAAATAAACCCAGCTATACTAAAAAAGTATATTATTGCGGGTGTTAAATTTAAAATATTCTGTTCTGAAAATCGTTTCAAATCCTAACACATTTCTTTTTTCTTTCTAATAAACTTTTCGAGAACCCACATATCACATTTAGCAAAGATACAAGAACTCATGACATTGTCCTACTAATAAAAGATATATAACATTCTAAATGTTAACTCAGGGGTACCTTTTATAAACGTTACCTCATTTTGAAGTGCATATAGAGCAGCTAGCCTGAGTCAGTTTGTCTTATGATATTACCGAGACAATGAATGCGGAATTGTGTTTTAACCATGACCAAAATAATATCTAGGTTATAAGATAAATAAATTTTGTTAAACAAAGGAAGCATCATGGATCAATTAAACCTGAACATCCTTCTTATCTTCTAGAAATATTTCCGGTTTTTTTCTCCCAGGCAACCTGTCACTGGGATATGTACACCTAATATATTCCAGAGTGAAAAAAATACAGTTGTGGAAGTTTTTTTTCAGATGAGAGAGAGGGAGAAATAGTTAAAGAGAGATAGAGAGAGAGATCTTAAGATCTTTGGAGAAAAGTTACTTACAATAAAGGATTCCATGCTTGTTTACAAAAATGTAAAGAAATTACAAATTACTCTCATATTCAGTTACATAAAGTGTTTGTTTAAAAAATAATTTCATTAACTGGAGATTACCTCATCAATAATGTTTGTATCAGCAGCTAAACGATTGATTATTCTTCCTAGAGGTGTCGTGTCAAAAAATCTGAAACAGGAATATAAAACCTCAGTTTAAGACTGGAAATTAAAATTTTTCAAAATTTTAAACTGTGGTTGGCTTTATATTCGGCATCTTTTTTCACGAATTTCATTTTTTGCATGGTTTCGCGAAGGATCTTTTGTCGCGGTCTTACCTTAAAGTAACCTACACGGTTTATCCATGATCAAATTGATTATTTAATAAGCGATATCGATTATTTAATTTATTAATTAATAAATCTTTAAAAAAAGTACAAGGAATCACTAGAACGAGTCAAAATTCTTGTTCCGTAAAGGCAAATAATATAAAAGAGCTGATATTTATTTACACTGTCCATCTTTTATTCAACTGTAAAATAAATAAATGTTATAATGTCATGGTACTTTTACTGCATATCTTAATATATAAATTTAAATGCGTAATATTATATTATGAAGCTTTGTATAATAAATGAAACGAAACATGAAAACGGGGAGAGGTACTCTTAGAGCTGGGAATATGCATTTTTTGGGCCTGGGGTCACAAAATTGTATTTTACAAAATGTAATGTAACGGTAAATAAACATAGGGAATGTGCGCTCAGGATACTTTGAGCTATATATGGCACCCTGCACAATATTGTGCTTTCCTGAATGGTCGCATTTTCGAGGTGGCCGTCTAAGCGAGGTCAGATATAACGAACTGAAATGATTTGGGACCGTGACAGATATCGTTATCTTGAAGTGGGCGCTAAACCAAGGTGGTCGTATTATAGGGATGTTTTACAGTATTTTAATAATTTATATAATTAAAAGGTAATTATTATCTGACCTCATTGGAGTGTTGACCAGGTTGTTCAACATCCGGTTATATAGAGTACGGGCAGCAGTCCAGCAAGACAACTCCAGAAAACTCACGGCAAATAGTCCACATAGCATTACCATCAAAGAAAGAATGATAAAGATCTTCATGTAGTAGTATAGGTCGTATCCAAGCTGTAAGCGTACACTACACAGTGAACATGTAGTAATTTCTACTTTTGAATCTATCATATATTTAGAGAAATGGGGTGGACGGTTCTATCAAGGGATGACACATTCAAAGATAGTTGTGTAGGTGGTGTCAGTAGTGTATTCATTCCAAACATACTAGAAAACAAGTTTGTAATTTAATAATGTAGAGCATATTTACATCATGGACATTGATGTAGTATCGAACGGACGAAAACAAAGTGGGTATTTATATATATATATATATATATATATATATATATATATATATATACTACCAAATGTCTAGGTCATATAATATTGTGAGAAATATTGAAACTGGAATCATGTAACCAAAGCACTAGCGTAGTGAAATAAAGGCTTTATTATTTGTAGTGCATAACTGAAAATATTTCAAAGGATTTAAAAAAATACTAAACGATTAAATGAATACTGAACAGCGAAAAAGCTAGTGAACGAATTGAGTAGATTGTTGAAGTTACATCCGCAAGCTATTATTACCAGTATTAACAAATAGAGTTTTCAGTTTGTTATGCACGGTAATAAAAAAGTGTTATTTCCAAATAATTGTATTAAAAAAATTTCTGTAAACATTATATCCAAAAAATATTAAGGACTGAGAACAAGTACATTTATCTCGTACAGCTTTTAAATGTTATTCGTCATCCTATAAATAATAATTAGCAATATATATGTAAATCATCTAACTTTTGTTCAGTTGATTAGATTAACCAACGAAAGAGCGTGAGATGTACGCTTGCACCAAAAACGTGGAAAGAGATTCAAATTATGCAAATCATGACCTACATCTCGGTCGTCTGGCGGCATTGTTACATTATAATACTCCATCCTTGCCAATCCCTGGTGAAGTTTTGTATGGTATGCCTCTAGTGACAACTCTGACCAGTTTCCTAGCCAGTAATCTTTTACGATGCGGAGAGACTGTTTCGTCAGGTACATCAGAATGGTCATCGGGCCGGCCCCAGTTACTGCAGCACGTAAGTACGCCAAGTATACCTTTAATTTTACCCGACCTGTCTCCCTCTCTTCTTCTTCAATCAACTTTCCGCCCTCAGTATCGCTAAGTGCTATAATAACATACAAACAGGGTATAAGTCAGTATGCAGTTTACCCCTGATAGGGAATTATTAAATGGGACATGTGTTGATAAAATTCTGAATTAGTACAGTTCTTAAAAAATATATTTTTGTTCTCCTCACAGACTTGGAAATAAAAATTTTAAGCCTCTGAGGTAACAATGGGATTTCATCGATCATGCAAGTTAATACTATACTCCGTATAACTGGCTCTGAGTTTACAAACATTTTGTTACATTTCTGTACAAATTTTTGTGCAGTTCTGAAATTTTCTCAAAATATATCCTGCATACAAACATACCCATCAGTGGTGGTTTTTTTATCACGTTGGAAACCAGACTTTTTCTCTTATACCTAATTTAGACTGAGCGAAAACAAATTCGGATGAGTTTGCAGCAAAAAAGAAAAAAAAAAAGTTTGACCTTTTGAAAACGTTGCGAATTACACATCTAAGAAGTCCTTTAACTGGTAATTATACATACTTCTGTTGTCTAATTTGTAAATATACACAAACCCTTACATTTTAGATAAGAAATAGCTTCCTTGTGTCCTCATACTTTCATGATGCTTTATAATTACAAACGACATCATTTATAATGGATATTTGCATACCCTTTCTTAATTCACCTTCGTTAGAACTTGTTTTTTGAGCGACAATAAGAGATGTCGTTCACATCAAGATTAACTTACATACTTTTGTCCTTAATGAAGGTGCCCACTAGCTGAAGTATCCCCGTATTAACCTCGTGAAGCCCTGGCTGATATAAATGTTAGTACATTCAATTCTTACCGGTCGGCTCTTTTTCTAGTATGAATGGATTTTCCGATATTATCGCGGTTTCCTCATTGCCGTGTAGACTGGTCAGGCTGCCAGTTAGAGAGCTGAAGGATAGGTACCCCCTCAGTGGAATACTGACGTTTTCAGGAGCAATGGGTGAAACTAGATATGGCTAAAAAGAGAAAAGGAAGCACTACATCAGAAGTAACAGAGCAACGCATGTTATGTTTGGCAGTCTTCTTATAAATGCAAATATCAGGGGCGGATCCAGGATTCAGCAACCCAGAAGAACAATGATAAAACCTTAATATAGGTCCTCAGGTCAGGAAAAAAAAAGGGGGGGGGGGGTTCCAGGCCACAAAACGGGCCTGAAACCCTTAAAAAGGTTGCTTCAGCTGAAAAAGGCGGGGTAGGGGTCCCGAGCCTTTGGACGCCCCCGGGATCCGGTTCTGAACATGCTTCATTGACAACGAGTCAAAAACGGAAATATGCGTAAAATGTTGATTATTATGATTCTAAATATGTCATATATCAAGACAGTTCTGCCTGATACACTTCTTAAAGAGAGCATGACTTTTGCGACAAGATTTTTTAAAGAATACATTAAAATCTGATGAAAAGAACAGTCATAATTCGTGATTCTGGAGAGTGATTTACTTGATACAGAATAAATGTCTAGGTATAACATTCTGGACTACAACTGCCACACTTCCGAATTGACCATTAGAGCGGACGACATCGTTTTAGGAGGCAATTCCATTATCATGCATTACTCCGCAATAAGATATTTATAAAAATTGCCGGAGGGAATATCTCTATACAAATTGCGAAGGATCACTTTTTCTAAAATAAGGGAGCCATAAGGTGTATAGCTTTTGAGAGGAGAACTTGCATAACCAAAATGGTTTGCTGTCATATGACAATAAATGAACAATTTGAGGCCGGCTTCTGTGGCTCAGGGGTAGAGTACATGACTCAAAGGCAGGATATCGTGAGTTCCAATCTCAGCTACGGCGGTGAGTTTGAAGTTGTTGTGACCATTTCCAGTATCCTGTTTTTATTATCTTTCACTCATCAATAAAGCATCTGTGAATAATCGTAATAAGGGAACTATAATTGTTGCTCTAACCACTCTTGGGACAAAACAAATATGGTGCGAGTTTTTTTTCTGTCGTTACCGGTCACAGTGCTGCCACTCTAGGT
This sequence comes from Sipunculus nudus, assembly GCA_026874595.1. Taxonomy (NCBI): domain Eukaryota; kingdom Metazoa; phylum Annelida; class Sipuncula; order Golfingiida; family Sipunculidae; genus Sipunculus; species Sipunculus nudus. The sequence continues at coordinate 56,273,577 of CM049312.1, forward strand.
TTAAAAAAATGTATCATTCTTCACCAATAAAGTATAAAAAATTGCTAAATAAAAGTATAAAAAAGTGTAAAGTCACGACAAATTGGCTGAAGTGCAAGCACTTTTTAACTTGTTGTTTTTCCCCCAGAAATTATGTGTACAGTGTTTCGTGAATTTGTTCCCGTTGAGGCTCAAGTTTCTGACTTTTCGGCAGCAGGCATTTTGTCAGCAAGCTTCAGACAGCTCAGCTTGTCTTACATATATTCACATTAATCATATCAGTGAATGATTAAACGACTAAAAATGAGAAAATTACCTTTTTATGGACTTTATATTTAATTAATCATACAATAACAAGCAAATTCGTGGAATTTATGTCCTCTAGTTTCACCTCTTGTTATTTTCTGCTTGCCCAATCAATATGGTTATATTTTTATTGTTCCCTGAAGATGTCACATGTCATTGTTGCAGTGTTTTGTTTTCATTGCCCCCTGAAGATGTCTCCACATTTCTTTATTTTTGGTTGTGAATTGGTAACCAAAGTTTTGTACAGACGCTCCAAAGCCAATCATAACTAAGGTAAGCATAAGAGCAATCACTGAACCAAATTTTAATGAAATCGGATAATATTCTGGAAAGTAATCGCACGGAAACAAACACCAGACGGATGGACAGACAAATAAGCAGAGAAAAGGACAGACAGACATGTAATAAGCATATCCTTCTGTATCACACCTGCTCCATGTCTTTGTGTCTCGCTGTTGTAGTGTCCTGCTTCCGGTCCTTTTCTTTCTCTTCTACCTCTGACGACCTACGTAGTATATGTTTTGTAACATTATTTTATGCCGTACAAAATCTTCAGCGACAGCCTACATGTCCTCGTTAGGGATTCAATCATTGCTTTCTTTATGTAAGACAATTTTTTTTAAAGAATTTGATGTTATTTTTTTTAATCCATAGCTTTTTTTCCATATCCGTAAAGTTGCTTAAACATGGTTGATTAACTTTAACATTTAAGATAATTGCCAGGCAGTGGATTTAACATTAAAGAATTCATATCTTGTTGCAATTTAAACTAATGTTACAATGCACGATAGGCTTATTAATCGGGTCTTAAAAAAGAAAATCAGTGAAGATGAAAAACAGATAGTCTTTTCTGTTAAGCACCTTGCTTGCTGAACTGCATTTTTCCATGACTGGTACAGCTCTGGGTCTGACTTTTTTATCTCCTTCAGTGTCCCCTGAGCAGTGACCCTGCCATCTTTCATCACGATGATCTATAAACATTACATAATATAATTATGTACAGACCAATATCAGTTGTGAGAACGACGATTATAAAGTCCTGTAATCTTCTTCGTCATTCATTGAATATAATCAATCATTTAAAATAATATTATCTTATCATCATAGCATAACGGTTACCTCTAATCCCTAGGTGAGAATTAGATCTGGTTCTACTTATAAAGGTTAAAATGGCGCTCAAGACTTTGGAGTTTAGCAATTGAGCCCCTGGAAACCTAATTCATATTGTAAAATATAGTTTTGGTCTGTTTTAAAATGAAACACTAGTTTTTCATTGCCCTGTGTCCAATGTAACATTATTTTTTAAAAGTCAGGCAATACTTTGATTGTTTTTAATTTTTATAATCGGATTCTTATTAGTTTACCCAGACGCAATATCCAAAAAGAAGAATATGTAGCAGACGAATGTCCAGTGTTGAACCCCAAAACGTATACCTCATGAGCCCACGGCAAATACTGGAGTTGATGGGTTACAAGGATGACGGTCCGTCCGGACCTCAGTAGGATCTTACAGATGGCCTTGTTAAAGATGTGACCTCCTACGTGTACATCTACTGCAGACAGAGGGTCATCCTGAATATAAGGAAATATCCAATATAAAATGTAAGACTTATAAGCATTACAGTCTGAAGCTGAAAGAAATCATCGGGAACAGTTAAGGAAAAAGGTCGTATTTAAAAAAAATCAGGTTTGAAGATGCAAATAAAAAAAAGATATGTACATTGGAGTTTTTGGTGTATGAATATATTTTATTAACTGAATGAAAGATTCTACAATTTTCATTTACAAGGCCTACAGGCCTAATGGGAACCTCTGCAATGGGATATACATCTTTTACATGTATGTATGGATATGTAAAATTTCAGGCAGATAATTTAAACCACTTGAGCTATGTGCACATATGTATAATACCAAAAACAAGTGTAGCTCTCTGACAAGTATACATATGCCAAATTTCTAGCTGAGATTGTCAGGTTTCTCCCAAGAAATAATTCCTTTTAAATATCAGATTGCAACAGCTTACAATGATATATGTAATAGCTTATCTGTCCATCATGTGAAAATAAAGGCAAATGTACATACATGTAATGATTATTTGCCAATAACACAATTTTTATCTAATTTCTGGTATACAATTTAAACTAAGTTGAATGTATATTTATACTTGAAATAAGCACTCTAGCTGAACAAATTATCATGTTGACTGAATAAATATATTTCCTGATATTTGACAAAGTGCATTATGTTAGGGCCCATTACTTCAAAGATATACACAATACTGACCTCGTTTCTGGCATGTCCATAGGAATAAATAAGCAGAAATAGTTATATTAAACATGAATAGATTAACAACAGCGGTTTTCATAGCTGGCAGTTTTGAATTGAAACAATAGGTTTAAATTGGAAACAGTTTTTTTTCTAAATGTCTCGAAGGAACGAAGTCGCTGTGACCCACTTTCTGGTCTAAGGAGTACTTCTAATACATCTAACTCTGTGTCAAATTTTGGATTCTTAGGTCTAACGGTCTCAAAACGTGCCCAGCTAACCGATGTCCGTCCGTCCGCCCTTCAGTCCGTCCGCAGCAGGACGGACTGAAGACTATATCTCAGATGAGTTATATTCAGCTGTGCTAAAAAAGAAAATGCGTGATTAGCTTATTAGTTATCTAGATGACCTTGGTTTAACTCGGAACGATGGGGAATGTTATTTGTGAAATTTACAGACTTGAACAAATAGATACATGTCATGGATGTGGCCAAGAAATATGACTGTAACATTTTATACAGAAAATCGTTTAACAGAAGTGGCAACACCTGTAGCTTTAAACACATGGCAGTCATGTAATCAATATGCCTAAAAGATTTGGTTATGATTTCAAGTCGTTCTTGAGAATAAAGTTAAAATATTTTGCAACATATGTGGAAACATGTGAAATAAGACAATTTTACAATCACCAAAATATGTACTCTGGTGGAAATATCAGTCTGAAAATTCTATAAATAGAGTATTCATTGAATTCCAATAGCTGCAAGGAATCCTTGCATATGATCTGAAGGTTAAAATGTTCATATTTACCGACATATCTGAAGGAAAGTGAAAAATACAATTTTTAAATGTTGTCAGTCATGTGCTGAGTAAGTCTGTATAACTTGGTAAAGAAAGCAGCAAGGGTACTAGAGAGATGTGGTTAAAGAATTTGCAGGACGGACGGAAGGAAGGACGGAAGGACAGACGCGGACTATTTTAGTATTCCTCCCATCAAAAGACTGGGGACTAACAAGCTCATACAGGAAGAACGTTTTTAAGAATAGGAATTACCTACAGAGCATTAATATCTACGTAGAAGCATTAGAAAAATACATTTATTCTATATATAGGAAAGGTAGGTGAACAGCTGGCTTTAAAACCTAGTTTGTATGCCACATCGGCATGTGAAGGAAATGGTGAATTTACCAGGAGAACGACATTGCCACTTGAGTAAAGTGACCTAGCGATGCTGACCCTCTGCTTCTGTCCACCGCTCAGGTTGATGCCCTAAAAATACATAAACTCAATGTTGTTCTTTCGCAGAATTGACATGTAGGCTTTAACGTCATATCAAATATTGAATTAAATATGTAGGTCCCACTTGCCTGTGGAATCTTAAATTAATAATTTATTGTAATATGAAGCAAATCAAAATATTATTATCGAGAAAAATCCACAAATATAAGAAATAAATCTCAGATTATGGAGTTCAGTTCACACAGTTTACTGGGATAGTGTCTTTTTTTAAAAATTAATCTAGCTGTTTGATAGAGAAAACTGATTCATGAAGAGGGATTTCATGACAAATTCTCCAACTATTCCCTAAAAGATGAGTTAAGAAATTTCCCAATTGCCCCTTAAATCTCATCAGGTATTAGGATTTAAAAAATACATTTATTTAAAAATTATATTTATTAGCATATCCAGTATCATCTGATACATTTTGAAGAACACTTATTGCAGCCGTACCTTTTCTCCGATTTCTGTTTGGTCTCCTGCAGGCAGGATTTCAAGGTCAGGTTTCAGGGCACTTGCTTCTAGGACGTCTTCGTACCTTTTAACGATAACAACGATCAACAATACCCAGTATCAATTCACTAACTAGCTTGTAATCTCCAGGTTTCAAACTCCATCCACCGAATGACGTCACATTATCACACGGTTACATTTTTCATGTGTTATTATTATATAAAAAAATAAACAAATCGCATTATAAGGTAATATAAAGTTTGTAAGAAGTATTGTTTCTATACTTTGAAATATGTAGTGGTGTTTCTTTTAAAAGGCACCTTTGCGTCCATGGTAGACAGTTCTGTAGACCCGTGTACCTGTGACGGAAGTTCAAAACAGGAAAGGGAGATCTTTAAACATGTAAGAAGAGCCACTGAAACAGACATGCAATGACTTTTAATAACTGTCTGTCAAGGAAGGTAGCATCAAAGATGACTTTCTTGCAACTCTTGTCAGTGTTGCTTTTTGTACCTTAGTAAATTAATCTCATGTTCCTTTGCGAAACAGTGTCAGTAGAGCCTAGATTGTATAAAACAGTACATGTTTGGACAGGTGGACAGGCCGAAGCAAAGCGGTGCACCGGATTATCAATGATATCATAGAAAAATAAACCAGCAGAGATTTTCTTTTACTCTTTTATGCGAGTATCCAAGGCACTTGCCTTTCATCATCAACACTGTCAGCAAACAAAATATTGTCTTTCACAGTCGCGTTCATCAACCAAGCCTTCTGGGCCCCATACGCTACGGTTGCAGAACTGTAAAATCAAAATAACTTGCACATAAAATAGTGGGGAAATCGTAGGAAAATTCTGTTTGTGATAGCACGCCTTCACACACGTTAACACAGGAAATCAAGCCATCTCTCACGTTAACACAGGAAATCAATTGATAGAAAATCAGGGTGATTCTTTTTTTACAATTAAATATGTTCTTTTGTAAAATACTTCCTAAAGTTGATTTTAAATCCATATGACTGACATTCGGGAGGATTCAGTGATATTAAAACGTGGAGCGTCCTGCACTTTTAATCATATAATATTGTTATATTCCTTAACCAGACACAGGCATGCTAATCCTTAAAGACCGAAAAAAGAGTAATTACTCCAGAAAAAAGTGTATACTTCACTGAAAATAAGTGTAAATTCCCCATTTTTCACAGACTGAATAAAGATGAGCTTTGCATACCACAATTTTGTATATTTATTGACGCACACCGTTTCCCAAGTGAGAACCATACATGGCGCACATCCCTCTGCATCAAGATAAGGTATTTTCCACATGCTTGACATTTGAACACAAAAAAACTACTATGCAGGAGAGAAATAGAACATGTTAATATTCTTTCACTGAAAAAAAGGGAAAAAAGTGTTGCTTAAAAAAGAGTAAAAAAGAGAGAGTTATTAGAGTCATTTTCAGGAAATCCTAAAAAAAAGAGTGACTCTTTTAAAAAAGAGTGATTTGGCAGGCGCGAGGCAGTCTTGAATAAATACCACTGAATATTGAATCTCAATGGAAACACAGTGAAAAGATAAATTCTTGCTCATTAACGTAATTTAAACTTGAAAATTCACCTGTCCCAGACGACCTCTCCACTGATGGTGGTCATCTCGTTTAACAGCGCTGCCAGGAGCGAAGACTTACCACTCCCTACCTGACCAACCACAATCGTCAACTTCCCTAAAAATGAAGGTTTGAGAACAAATCCCTATAGACAAAAATAAACACAACTTAAAATTTTAAAATGTACGAATTAAACCTAAGTGTACGCCCACCTAAACGAATGAATCAGCGGGCTTCTAATTTAGTTAAATTAAGCTAGTTTGAATTTTAATATCAAGCACAGAATCTATATATCACTTGACCTGACCTCAAATTTCATTTGACATTTTGAACCTTGTTGTATTTGATACTGTATGCCTTATGGTTATCCGAAATTGTGACATGGTGTAACGACATGGTGTGACTTATAGTATTTGATATGTGTGGTATATTGAGTGGAATATTGACTTTGTATACCGTGTAGTAATTTAACATTGTGTACTTTGTGGTATTTTGATATTATGTACCTTGATGTATTCTGACATTAAAATGCATCCTTTGTCAACAATATACCTTGTCGTATTTTGACGATGTCTACCCTGTGGCAATTTGACATTGTGTACTTTGTGGTATTTTGACATATGGGCTTGTAATTTAGATAATGTATACATTGTGATATTTTTTAAATGCTTACCTGGTAGTAATTCAACCTCGCGTATCTTGTGTTTTACTGACTAGATCATCTTTTGTATCTTGACAAAATGTATCTTGTGGTATCCTGACAATGTACATAGTGGTATTTTGAGATTGTTCACCTTATGGTATGTTGACAAAGTGTACCTTGTGGTATTTTAACATTGTGTACCTAGTGGTATTTGAGATTGTTTACCTTTTGTATCATGGCACTTTTTACCTTGCAGTATCTTGACATTGTTTACCTTGTGGTATTTTTATATTTACCTTGTGGTATCTTGGGATTGTATAGCTTGTTGTATTTTGACATTGTATACCTTGTTGTATCTTGACAATGTATATCTCGTGGTGTTTTGACATTGTATACCTTGTGGTATTTTGACATTGTATACCTCGTGGTATTTTGACATTGTTTACCTTGTGGTATCTTGACATTGTATACATTGTTCTATCTTGACATTGTATACCTCTTGGCATCTTGACATTGTTAACCTTTTTTTATTTTGACATTGTTTACCTATGGTATCTTGAGATTGTTTACCTTGTGGTATCTTGACATTAATATTTGACAATGTTACATCTTTCCCCTCTAGATCCCATGAGAAGTATCCGTTCTTGATTTCCACGGCTGTTTTTACTTTTTCCATCACAGGAGACGCTTCCTCGACCACACGATGTGATGTTTTATGATGGCAGGAACCTGACCTGGCACTCTCAAAGGTTATATCTGTCTTGTTCTCTGTTATTGCCTGGAAGGCATCATCTTCTTGTTCTTTGCTGTTCGGTTCCTCTGTTCCCAACAAGGGCTGCATATTTCCTTGTTCTGCCGCAAAATCATCAGCAGGAATATTAATTTCCGTCATTTTGATGTTTTCCAAATTCCTCTTTCTGTGGTCTGCGTTTAGTATCTTTAAGTAAAAAATGTATAATTTTCCAATGTACTCCTAAATCGATATATTCCCTAAACACTGTTACTTATGTGAATACTCGAAAAGAACTGGAACATGTTTCTAGTGCTTTTCAAAGCTGGTAACCTCCTATAAACGAAAAATGTTATCAAAGGAAAAGCTTTGTCTATTAAATGCCAAGGTTATTTTTTATTTTGAGCTCAGACAGGTCCGTTTTAAAGTCAGAACCAATTTTCTTCCATTGACTATATACAGTGGGGGTCAATGACCTGTAACTTATTTCTAGTATCCAACTTCTTCCATTGATTGGTAGGTTGAGATTAGCGCATATGGGATATATATATATATATATATATATATATATATATATATATATATATATTTATATATATATAGATGGAAAGGGTATATACAGGGTATACACAGAAAAGTGGTTCACTGCCACTGGCAGTGAACCACTTTTCTGTGTATACCCTTTCCATCTATAAAAACAATGAACCAGCATGGCTATTCATATATATATATATATATATATATATATATATATATATATATATATATATAGGCATGTTTGCCTTTCCTCGAACAATTGTCTATCCGCTACAGATGCATTCTATCATCATTTCAAACTTTCTGTCACACTTCACTCAGAGTAAACCTGATTCTGCCATCTTACAAGCCATCTTACATGCATACTTGCATGCAAAAAGAACTGAATGTATCAAATAGTTACACTGTTATATGAGAAACACGTTTGTGCAGTGAAAAAAAACTCGAAAATATAGAAGATGAGGCTGTAAATGCCGGAAAGTATAATACATTATACGCTGTTTGTAAAGGACAACAAAGAAAAAAATATCCAGTTGGTCGAAGATCGCATGTTAATATTTCTTTTTTTTTTTATGTTTGTTACTATTCATCAGCTATTAAGGTGAAAAAACGTCTTGGTGGTCAACATTCAAACGGATAGGTACAAATTGAAAAATGCCTTTTCATGCATGTTTTTCCTGTCTCAGACAGCCAGAAAGGCATTATTACAACCTATATATATATATATATATATATATATATATATATATATATATATATATATATATATATATATATATATATAAAGATTAAACAGACAACCAACCGCTTTGCTTTATATAATAGACAATATTTCACCCTCCCTTAAAGACTCATATGCTTTGCATGGAAAGGTTCCTACCGAGCATCTTTAAAATAAGTGCAAGGCCTGATTAACGAAATATCAGGAGAGAATTGAGCGGTGATAATCATGCATTACAATTTTCGGTGCTCGTTCACCTGATCCAAGTCCCTGTAATGTCCGTTAAAACTTCCTCCTTTTGCTAAGACTGCCATCTTACCGAGAAACCGATAACCTCTTACCCGATATTCTCCGCCATGTGTCCCCTTATCTTCTGGCTGGAGAATTTCCTGGGCCAGGAAGAACTTGAGGAGGCGGTCAGTGCTGACACGGGCATGGGCGATGAGACTCATTATGGTGGTGACCAGCAGTATGGGCAGCTCGACCATCCTGATGAGCGACATCCCAGAGAACACCTTACCCGGTGTCAGCGGCTTGTCTTGTATGAACGGATAAATGGTGAAGATCTGTAATATACCGCATTTGTAAACATGGATGTATACCTTCGGCAGTAAAGGCATTAAGAACTTCATTAAGGCTTAAGTCAATTCATTCAAGCTTTTATCAAATTACACATTTTATTTATTTTAATGACAACGTTAGCAGACTTAAACACATACATTTTTATAACTGTTTAAAGGCCTGAATGTTAAGGCCATTTGGAAATAATGTGCATATCTTTTTACCGAAAATATTATCCGATAATATCGCTTTACTATTCAACACCTTCAAATGTAGATCCCTTTCCTTATTAATGCTTGTTCATTTGAATTTACTAATTTGTTAGTTGCTGCAATTTCCGACCAAGTGTATCGACTTACAATAAGAGCAACAGTTGCTGGTGTGCAGTCTGAGGCAATAACTGAAAAGACAAGAAACAAGGACTTTAAAAGGCATGTTATGCAAGTTACTAAATTGGTCATATCATGTCGATCAGGAACCCACAGAACAAAAAAACCCTTTGAGCAAGGAACACTCTTTGACGAGTGGTTCATGATCAAAAGTGCAGATACCATTTCTGCAAGCTCTGGTGATTCCATGAATTAAAGAATTGAACCAAAGCTCTCAAGATTACGAACGACGAACAGAGCAACACTTTGGAATGGAGTACGCCTACAACATCTTATACTGAAGCCCCGATTATCTTTGTCGCAAGTCGGGCCCTATACAAACTCTCTGAACAAGCTAGTACAATTTCACATTGCACAGGCTCGGACTCATAAGAATACGTCCATGCTGTTGAGAGATTGTTGGAGTAAAATCTGACCCCACAATGCACAGGGTTTTTAAAATACACCAGCAGGATAGGTATAAATACTGTGAAGAGGACACCGTAGTCCAGTTATGTTTGTTGGATAAGAATTGTTTCAAGGCAAATTACATAAGCATGGGTGTTTTTGTGGTAAGGACTTTACAGAATAAATAATATTTTGTAAGCATTCGTATGTGAAAGATAATTTCCTTAAAATGTAACAGAAGGTGTTTCCTTTAAATGTTACAAACTTTTATTTCAAAGTTTGACACTTGAGACAAGTAGTCCCGGCCGTCGCATAGAGCCCAACCAGAAAAGAATCGTTGAAATGACTCGTAGAACCTGAAACATACTTCCTTATGTGCGAATCCATGCCTCAATATACATCATTAATTGACTGTACTAACTTGCTCTTTTGTTAGTTCTTACTTGCGACTATTCGGATCACCGCTATTTTCAGTAAATAACGCATTTCCATCACTCGGGTCCGCTTAGCTGAATCACGGAAAATCGTCTCCCAGGCGTACAACTTGAGCAACTTGATGCTCTGTAGAATCTCGTTAGTTTTCTTCAGTCGTATATCAGCATGTTTCTACAATAAAAAGGACATAGACATTTTTTTCAATTTTTTTCTTTTATAATGTGTTTTCGCGGAAGTGGCTTTACTTTTGATCAATATCGAATCGTTTTTAGAAGACGTAATGTGAAAGCATTTCCTCCTTGTAAACTCGGCAATGTTGATGCTATAACCGATACTGACAACTGGGTGGTATTGTAAAATCGCTTCAATTAAGCCTATCTTTCTTCAACTTATTATTTTGGCTTATAAATCCATGACGATTTGTTTATAGCTTTTATAAAGTAATATAACATCTATTAAGCATTAAGGGGTTGCTTATGACATGCGAAGGGAAACATCAAAGCGGTCCTAATTTAGCGCTTAATATTTGTCCATAGCCGCATTCAGCTGTGTAAATAAAACATGATAGAAAAAAATTATTGAACCACCTTGTTATATGACCAACCTCCTCAAATACATTAAGAAAGTGCATATTAAATCACGAGACAACAGAGTATGTATGAGATTCTGTGTTCTCTATCATATCTTACCATAACATCTTTCTGCAGACGAGCCGTCTCAGAACCAACAAAATACTGGAGTGGTATAAGCAGAAACACAACGATGACGCTGATGACGGCAGCGTAACCCAGCTGGATGTACAGCATGCCGAAGATCATGCAAAACTGTAGAACAAAAACAAGGGATTGTGAAATATGGGATAATGCATTATATATACCGTGAAACGACCGCAAACAGGACTTCGATATAGTGATCGAATTTTCGGGATAATCGTCTGAGCCAAGTCTGATATAAAGAGCAAAAAAAGTATTTGCACCCTGATATAGTGTTTTTAGATTGAGTTGTTTACGAAACCTATGTGGATATTAGTAGAGATTAACTGTATTGTATATACTGATAGTGTCAACCTAAGTTAATTTTATTGTAAAATATTTAGATCATCTAAATGGTATTAAATGACCAAAATATTCCGAACTTTTAACTGAAGAACTTTCCATAATTAGCACCAAGGGCAGTGTTCATCATGGTACGTTTTACCATGTAAAAATAGTGCTTTTATAGTACTGTTTTGCAAAGTTATAGTTGTGATGCATTTACGCTCATCACACAGAGGTTATAAACGACAGTCGTCTCAGATCTCCTTTTTGTTTTAACCGCTGCTTTGCAGTCTTCCCTGGGTCAAATCCGTAGGGTGTGCACAGAGGAAAGACTTGTTATCAGACCAATTAGAGCGTGATATTGCACTTGGCATCCAGCTACAAAATTTAAACATGCTACACTCTCTCTCGTTGGTCTGATTACACCAGTTCTGGCACAAGTCCAAGGATCAGACCGACGATAGCGGGTGTCGCATTTTTAAGTATGAAAACAAAATGGAGACCTTGGACGACTGCAGTGAGGAGCGTAGGTGCATTGTGATGCAGCTTACATGTATAGGGAGTGTCCAGGCCCAGTGTCCCTGGTAAAACAGCATGAACAGATGCATGGGATCCACCGACATGTGGTTCATGATAGTTCCTGCACTCATTATGCCCTGGGTCATCGTGTATGAGGATAATCTCAACGACTTGGAATACACCATCGCCTAAAACGGCAAGCACTTTATTATATGAAAACATATATTTCAAAAGGAAAATTACTTAATTCAAATGTGGCAGACCAAAAGGCGGCAGCTAAAGTGTTTCAGTATTCCCCTTACTTTTATACTTCATTTTCAATGTTGATTTGTCCTTGTCTTAATCACTTCATATCTCGCTAAGGTTGTTTCTAGAACCTTGTTGATATAGTATTACACGGGGGGGGGGGGGCGGATGACAAAGGTTCTTTCTTGCATTGACTAATTAGGAATCTTCATTTTATTTTACCTGGATATTAAAAAAACCCATGCTATTCCCTTGTTCTTCTCTGCCATGTTTGATTGATTTTACCTGGATTGCTCTCAGAACTAACCTTGGTTGCTCATTTAATTGACCAATTTATTTTTATTGATCATTTACCTATAAAAGGATAATCCCTTTTAATTTTAACTGTCTCTTTGGATCCACCATAAAATTTTGTTGTTTTGCTTTACATGGTTGTTTCGTTTATCTTGCCTAAATTGTTCCTTGGTTCTTACTCGACTTATTCCTTTTATTTTGCCTGAACTGTTCTTTTGACCTCACAGTCGCACAAATTCTGTTACTTTAATCTTGAAAAAACACTCTTTGATCCTCCCGTATTATTTTGTTGTTAATTTTTTGTATTTGGTTTTATTTCGTTATCTTGTCTAGATTGTCGCTTTAATCTTACTTGATTGGGTTCTTTTTTTTTGCCTGAACTGTCCCTTTGAGTTTACAGTCCCACAGGATCTGTTTCTCTGATCTTGAAAAAGACTGTTTGATCCGATCAATTTTTTTTTTGCTTATTTTACCTGATTGCTTATTTTATCTTCCCCAGATTGTTCCTTTGTTCTCACCCGATTTGTTTATTTTGCCTGAAATGTTCCTTTGATCTAACAGTTGCACATGGTCGATTTCTTTAGTCTTACCTGGACTGCTCCTTTGATCCTGATCGCCTGTCTCACAGACAGAAAGAAGTGGTTCTGCATCAGTGTGGCGTGTAACATGAAGGCAAGCAACGTCACTAACGCCAGCACGTAGCCATTTCTGAAGTACTCATGTGGAGATATATATTGTTGCTCCTAAGATGTGGATATAAAATATTGAATTAACCTTCTAAATTTTAGTTTATTAAATATCCATATTTGTTTTTATGATTCAAGTCAAAAAGAATATATCAGCTACAGTTGTTATTGTATTTCACTGAATGTTGTAATAAATTGAATCAAATACAAAGCTTATTTTGATAATAAAGAACGTATTTTGATTAATAAGTGTAATATACGTATAATACATTTTCAACACAAATTGAGAAAGACTTACAGTAACAGTTTTTTACGAGCCGCAGAGGCACAACAACACATTGACTTTATAATTGCATATAATTATGAGTATGTATAGAGAGGTGAACGTAAGTAGAAGTTAATTTTTCCATATAATTTACCTCAGGTAGGGTAATATTCCCAGTAATTTCTCTGTTTTTATACTCGATGGCGTATGTCACTATGCCCTCGAGACACATTGGTCCGACAAACACCAGCTGGTCAGCGATAAGTTTGTACAGCCCTCCGAGGATGATCATTGGCCAAAATGCCAGGAAGTAACACTTCCATAGTGACGGCTCTTTCCCATTCGCTTCTGCTTTCCTCTGTCGAGTTAAAGTACAGAACTTGTACTAAGCAGAGAAAAGTTTTTTTTTTTATATTACAGGGTGACAGATTTCACTCTCGACCGATTGATAGATTGAAGTTTTATATATTAATACTTATTATGCCATCTTCTCCCTATTTTGTTTCATTTTCAGTTAGTTGTAAGAAGAGAAAAGACGTTTTTTGTAGGTTGAAACAACAAAAACAAATCTCTCCCAAATTAACATGCATGCAGGAATTTGTATGATACTATATCCATTAGGTCAATATGATTCATTCTGGAATCCTAACTTTAGACATCATAAACATGCAAATTAATCAAGAATTTAACGTTTCAGTATTTCATTGTTGATTTGGGTACCCCTTTCCTAGTGTACAAAGAAATCTGGTGATACAGCTCGATTGCGATGGTATCCCGAAAATCACGTGCACCAAGTTGTCAAATCCTGTCATTTTTGCCCATTTCAATTAGAGTTTTATTCGGTACATACCTTACTCACTGCGTTAAGACACCCCTTGTGCAACCTCTTTATCTTATTATAAAAAGTGTAGCTTTGCATACAAGTTTAACAGCAAAATATCTAAACTAACATATCTACTTACCCTTTCCCGGTCAAATACTCTCTGCAGTTTCTCCCCGTTGATCGAGCAATGTTCTGTCTGTGAAGCAAAGTGAAAAATAAAAGAATTACTGTGTTAATTTTAGTTGAAATTCCAATGGAAAAAATCTATGCCTTACCATTGGTTACAGAGGAATCTTGTTTTTTATATTGTTGGTCAGATTTAAAATGTGTCTTGTGATGCTGATTTTAACATTAATTATGGGACACTAATTCTTCAGGATTCAGTATTTTGAGATATGATAACCTGGTTTAATTCTAAATATTAAGTGCTAAATGTATTTCGTTCAAAAGGCTATCAGTGTTTACTAAATAGACTTTGTGTGTTTGCATCCTTTATCGCGTTTGTTTCATTTTATGCTTATACATAATATTTTTTTTTATGTTTAAGTCATTCACCTCTGGTATACTGCCCAAATCCACCATCTCCAGTGGGTTCTGGTAACCGTAGACCAGCAGTGGGGTAAGCCACTCCCAGGTCATCCTGGAAATAAAGTTGGTGTATGGGTGGACATACTTAATGTGACGTAGCTCATCGGGCGGCAGGACCTCGATCCTGTTGGTGAACAGATACCGCTAAAAAGATATGAAAATAAGATATAAAAGAATGAAACGAAATAGCTCTGCATCTTCTAGTGACTTGCTGCTGAAGAAATATTGTGATTTGTTATTGTATCCGCCAAAACATAGATTTGCGGGTACTATGTTTTCAGCTGGCTGCCGCATAGGTTTCCGGAGAACTCCTTCGTAACCACTGGACGGAATTTTACGAAACTTAGAATTATGATCGGGTCACATGTTAACTGCTGCGAACTCATTTTGGGGTGACATATTTTTTTCGCTCTGCACAGGTGGCGCCACCTATAATCAGGTCACAGCGGCGATAATACTAAGAACATTGTAACGCAATAACTCGAAAGGAATTCGAGCTACAGTCACCAATCTCGCAGGTTCGATGTATCTCAATAAGGGCTAGGTCAGCTTTGAATATGGATGACCTTGGCCTATTTTTCAAGGTCACAGCAGCGATAATAAAAAAGATGTTAAAGCAATAACTCGAAAAAATTTGAAGTACAGACGCCAAACCTGAAACACTGATCGTCTTATCCAGAATTAGGTCAAGTTGGAACATGGATGACCTTGAAGCATTTTTCAAGGTCACAGCTGCGATAATGCTAAAATGATTTTAACACAATAACTGGACCAGAATTTCGGCAGTGGTTTGACTGATCCGCCTGAAATTTATCACGTGTATAAATCTTAGATAGATTTCTTGTTCAAATGACAGGTGGCGCCACGTACAGTCATGTTTACGTGGCAGGCTTCCAAGCTCCTATGGAACGCATCTCACTCTATTTACCTTTACCACTCAAGCCATGCCTCACTTCACCCGTACCTCTCTGATTCGGCGGACACACGTAATCGCGTATCGATTATACCCGTATTCTATTTTTTTTTATATTCCTGTCACAGAGTTTGTCAGATTTCAATTTCTTACAGGTGAGCTTTCCAGGTATCTTTCATTGTTTCTCTTTGCTTCTTAGTCTATTTTCGGCTGTTGGTAATCGCTGATCAATGGTAATTTTACTTTTGAACATGTTTGTTTTTCTATTACAAAAGATGTATCTCTTTCGGATATTTATGAACCCTTATTTATCCTCAAACACCTTAAAGTCAGACTTTACTGACAGAGTGCATACCATTTTTTTAATATCTCGGTTATATCAAGTCACTCTTCCCTAAAACCCAATTTTCTCATAGGTTTCTACATATAATGTTCGTTCATGTAAGCAGCACTAGATATGCCTCCTTTACAGCTAGCAGGCAGGCGCACAAACAGACAAGCTGAAGATAAAGGGAATGTAAACAAATTAAGTGAATAAATTTATTTCATATTTCTTTATCATAAAACTACTCATATTTCCAATTTTCAAATTAGCATCTGCATTCGAATGAATGGAAACCTTCGTCATGTTCACTTGTTCAGCCTATAAGATTCATTCGCGCATAAGTGACTGCACGTTTGTGAATATTGCTTGTTGACATTCGTGTATCCAGATCATGTGCCCGATCCACTAAAAATCGCATTGATCCCTCATTGGCCTATTCCCGGAATGCCTTGAAAAAAATGACATTCCGTTCATGATTGCACAAGTTATGTTGTTAACAAACACACACAAAGACACGGACGAAGATGAATGCAAACCCTTCTTGCGGGGGCGATAATCATCTCCGAGCAATTTTTTTCATGAAATTAAAGGAAAAGGTACATACCTGCTTACAGAGGACGACGAAATCAACAAGAAACAGCCCTGCATGAAGCACCATGCCAATCAACACCAAGTATAACCTCAGATGTTCCGGGCTCAATCCAGCGTCCAGCAAAGTCACTAATTTTAAAACCCTAGCCGCCAAAGCCAATGTCCAGTAGACCAAAAGAAGTGCCAGAAATTTGGGCTTATTAAAATGCTCGGCAAATGTGTAGAAACACAAAGTAACAATGTTAGCGATTATTGCTACAGCGTACGGAATATATAAATGTAAGTGAACCCCTTGATACATCATATCTGACAGGGTGCCCTCGATAAAGGCGCAAATCTGGATGATCAAAAGAAGGATTGTTAGAATCCATCTCGGATGATGGCCAACGTATCGCACCCAAAGACGTTTTCCTATAAGATCTTCTTTGCTAGCTTTCAGCCAGTACGCTAGCATGCAAATCCCTGACGTCAACAAGAAAAACAGAGTTGGCGCCAAATATATGCCGTCTGCTTCACATTCCGTTAGGTTTCCCGCCCTGCCGACAGTGGCATTCCCTTGTGGTCCACAGAAGTTCATCTTATAGTTGTGGTCATAACTATAATAAATAAATCCAGTTTTACGGTTATTTATATATATTCCCCCTGTATTTTAACAACTTCTAACATTTTATTAACATCTATAGTTCGGTTTAACAAATAGCATTTGGCTGTTCTGTTGTCAAAGATGAGCTGAAGGAGCTGATGTCACATTTTCGTAATTTGCAGATTATTCAAAAACTATTATAGATATCGCTGACAAACTTGCCACTGCGCTTTTTCATGGCCAAGGGCACATGACTGTAATTTTTTTAACTTTATAAGTCATACGGATTATCCGGAAACGTAGCCTTCCTGAAAATTGGTGAGCCATCAGTATCATTTGGAACCAGATATTAACTTTATCATCTACATGTCTGTATCACTAAAATTACCCAGTCAGGTTCACTGTAATTTTTTTCTAATTAATTAGACTGTGATAGTGTACATAATGTATTAATAATAATTAAATCGGATGAAAATAGTGGCAGAATAATAATAACGTCGAAGAAGAAGTTAAATGATAATACGAAAACAAATATCTCCACCTACGGATAGGCGGATATAATAAAAAAAGAAAAGGTCACTGTTTATTACTATTAACGTTGAACATTTGGCTTGAGTTCACTGGATACTTTAAACAAAGCTAATTAATCAGCTTATTATTTACTCAAGAGAAACATCTGAGAATTAAAATTATTAAATGTAAAATTTGGTGTTCATTTTACCCAGTTCCGCTGACCTGTATTATTCAATAAAAGTAAGGATCGTAAAATATTAATATAAAATATATATATTTATATTATTCAACATAAATTTATCCGGCAGATGAAAATTTTAAATTGGCCATTTTATATCTTCAGAACAGCTCGCAAGGAATCGCATCATACATAATAATGTGGAATGAAGTATGCAATAACATAGAGATTGGACATACATGTAGACGTGTACAAGGGTGGATCCAGGACTTAGGAAAAGGAGGGTCCAAGGGCAAACCTAAAAAGGTCCACAGGTGCGGAATAGGGGGAATCAAGGCCGCAAAAATTTGTAAGAAGCCCTTAATAAATGTTGCGGCGGATGTAAAAATAAGGGTGGGGGCGGAGGACGGTTCCGGTTCCTTTATGCACCGGACCTGCTTCTGATGTAAAATATCAATTGTTTGAACAAAACATTTCATATTATCAATTGTTTTATTTTTTTAAAAATTCAAGGTGGAAAAAAAAATATGATATCAATTCTACCCACTGGAAGAATGAGAGTCATATCTAAGGGAATACAGATATTTCATTAAAGTGCTCTGGATATCTTACCAGAACGAAAACGACTTCATATCAATTTAGATGTTAAACGACTTAGACAAATTCTCAGCTTTGGCAAATATTTCTTATTTTCGAATTTTCCCCATATCCAGTGTAGTTACTCCTCATCGCAACAACATTGAAGACTTGTTAGCTTGGAGGCTGGTCGAATATATTATCCTTTAATTTTGAAAATTCATCTCAATACAAGAGAAAGCTTAGGGGAAGTTTGTTTTCATGAAATGTTGGGATTCAAATTAAATATGTTATATCAAATACATTTGGAATGCCATTATATTGAAAATGCGTTACCTGAACTGCCGGATGCAGGGTGATCACGTCATGTCTCTGTCGTTCATGTTGATCACAGGTATAGGCCACATGACATGGTAAATCAAAGCTAATATACCTAATATTTTTTATCATGTATTTGTCCTTATTTATCCTGTTTAAACCGACAAAGTGAAATACAGTAAGGTCGTCCTCGATCAGTGTATCACACTTAATCAGACACAATAAAATCCAAGCATGAATTATTACCTTCTTTATGTGAGTCTTATTTGATTGCTCATGTAATCTTTAACAGATAGATCATGCCATAAATAACGGACCTGTAAAGCAACAAAAGCAACAGCGCAAATTTCATTATTTTATTTTCTTTCAAGGGTAAATATATTTTTCTGAGCACGTTTCCATATATTGCCGGAGACAGAAACTCGCCTTGACTTAAAATCAGGGGTATGCTGCATTGATTGAAAAAGGTTTTTATTTCTGTGTTATATGGGTGAACCATTTGAACCCCTCTAACGCCAATGAGTCAGACAACATTTATTTCATGTGGGACTCGTTATATTCTTATATTATATGCCCAAATTCTTCTATCAAAGAAAAAAAATTAAGTCATGGTAACACAGCCCAAAAGACTCTCCTTCCTGTAAGGTAATAGTATACATGTATGTTAAAACATTAACAGAATTAACACTACGCGTTTCTGCAATGAACTATTATGTTTTGAAAAATAAGCTATTATTTCTACAATATATAATGTAATTCAATTCTATACCCGGTTTAGATAAAATGCAGATATTTAACTAAAGTGTATAATTCTAATTATTTATATGTTTCATTTTCAGTATATAAATATTATTCTTTTAAAATCAGGAAGAGGGAGTGGTTACATTGATCACCCCCCCCCCCCGGCTAAAAATGGAGGGATATATACCCCCATCCCCCCTATATTGACGCGCCTGTACATCACTAGCTGTAACTTCTAATAAGATTGCCTTGGGTTTGAAGAATTGTTATAAGAATCGCCTGCTTCCTGCTGATGACTGTGGTCTGATCGTCGTGTCTGTCTGTCTTTTTGTCCGTCAGTTTGTCTGTCCGTCGATTTAAAAACATATCTTCAAAAATGGTTAAAATGTCATGCATGACCTAGAAAGGAACCCAATTGTTTTCTATGCGGCCATGGCTACCAGGGGGCGCTGCAGCTCGAAAGATATGAAGTACCTTTTTCATCGGTTTTCCCAGGTATGTCTGGAGGCTAAGTCTTACGAGCTATGTCAAAATAATATGCAATCTTCCATGATGAGCCTACGGTTTTCCATGAGGCCAAGACGACCAGATTGCGTTGCAGCTCGAAAAGTAGGATATCCTTTATTTATGCGATATCTCGATAACTATAAACAATATCAGAACCTTTTAGGCTGCATCTGAAACAATAGGCTCCATGAGCTAGCTTTCTGATGACAAGGTGACTCATTCTGCCGTAACCGTGTTACGTATTCATGGACAACGTTTGTAAAATGTAAAAATATCGATCCTCTTTTTTCTATCTCGCTCACTTTTTACCCGAGAGTAGGGTTCTGCATAGGGTAGCATATGTCAAGTATGTGACAAATCCGTTATACCTCCGCCTACTTACGGATGTATGATAATAATAACCCCATTTTAATGGATCAGTGGTAGGAAATAAGTTCAGAGATTACCAAATAACCTAACAAAGTGTATAATATAAATGGGGACGATTCAAACATGTTTAATATATTGAAATCAAATATTTTTCCCGCATATAAAGGCCTTTTCAAGAAAGAAAGACAGGTTCGCGTCTTCGGTCTTCTCACTCTGAATATCAGGTGATAAAAGCTATTTTATTTGAATATAAATCATTCTTTTTCTAAAAGATTAAATGGGATTTAACAGATTTTTGTACCAAGAAATAAAAAATTGGGTTAAACTTTACTATCACGGCAGCTACATGTCATCATACATGTAAACGTCTGAAGGAACGTGCATACATACGTGGGAGAAAAATAAAAAAATATAAATAATTTGATTCAAATCCGTTGTTGTGCCCTAGATAATGATAGCTTGAAAGGATTTTGTGGATTTTAAATACCCTGGTTTGTTGATTTATTGCCCTATCTAGAACTTTTCTAAACTCTTGATAGAACTCATGTCGTCCTTGCGGGAGTGAGCACGCAGGATTTAAAAATAAATGTTAATCACAGTTGAAGAAGAACTGTAAATGAAGTTTATCTATACACACTATATACATTTACGCTGGTCCTAAATTTTACTATCGGACAGTCTCAGAATGTGTCCGAGCATTATCTCCCAAGGAACAATCCATCCTATTTTGTATAAGTCTCTGTATTACCATTACAATTTTTTATCGAGACCGTTCCAATTCACTGTTGTTAATGAGACCTAAGTGTAAAGACTTGAACAGCAGGAGTCGTCATATCAAACGTTCAGTCACACTTCACTCAGTGTAAACCTGATTCTGTCATCTAACATGCCATCCTACATGCACACTTGCGTGCAAAAAGAACTGAATGTTTTCAATAGTAACACTTTCATATCAGAAGCACGATTGTGCAGTGAAAATGCAAGAAATATAAGAGATGAGGGCCTAAATGCCGGAAAGTTGAAGAAATTATATGTAATATTTCTAAGAAAATACAAAGGAAATATTGGGAGTCGGTAGAATACCACCTGTAAACTATTTCGTTTATGTGTCATGTTATTACTAATAATCAGCTACCCATGTGGATAACAGCTAGGTGTTCACATTATCAACGGAATGATACAAAATGAAAAAATGCCTTTCCGTTCACATATTTATCTCTCTGTTTGAGACAGGCTGAAAGGCGTTATTATGACCCCTGATATGTATACCTGTGTCGAGTGGTAAGATGGATTATGTTTTAGCATCGGTTATTCGGTTTGTATGTGTGCAAATTTAAACGAAAAATTCTGAATAGATGTTGATGATATTTTGTGGAGGGTTAGGACTACACCCTCAAAACTATCTGTTAAATTTTGGAGGAAATCTGGGTCACCAATACCATACTATTACCTTAAAGAAATATATCTCATGTTACATATGGTTATTTAATCATAATAGTTATTCATAGATATATGGAGGCATTTTGGTTGTGGAACGGACCTTTCATGGCGTTGTAGCAAGACTGTAAGCCTATACAGCAAGGTTTGATAACAAAATTTTTTTACTGAGTAGTTTATTTAGGATTCTGGCGGAGGATGTGGTCTCTGACTACTTTCTTTTATTAAGTGAAATCATTCCAACAATAACCTTCTAAGATTTATACAATAGCGCCCTGGCGACATGGCCTAGTATAGGATAACTGTGTGTGTGGTATACTTGTAACTGGAAGTCACAAAGGTAAAACTATATTAGAAATTATATAAATACTGACGGCGTGCGACTTTCCCAACCTAAAACGCCGAACCCACCAATGGCGACACGCAACTCGTCAGCCCTACGACACAGATGACGTCCAGTGTGTCGTTACGTCCCCTTGTGTCGTGACATTGGACCAGGTCATATGAAACGATGTTGAGAAGCACACGACACGAGGAGAGTGTCGGGTTTGCATGACGGGCCACGCGATCGAGCATGTACAATATGTCGTACGATGGGAGCCCGTGTCAAGTTGCGTCGACATGGGTCGTGCAATGAAGTTGGGACGCGCGACACACTTCACGACACACTTGGCGACGCACACCGACACAACTTCCCGCCAACATACTGAAATCTTTGTGTCGTGACTCGTGAACCTCTTGTGTGTCGGTCAATGGTTTGCTACTTTGGCTGCGCCAAAATTCTGTGGGCGATTATAGGCTGTTTACCTGAATGCAGTAGACATCAATGCTCTGTCAATATTGCATCATGGTGGCACTTTAGAAGTAAAGATTTTTTTCTGCAGTCTTGTCAATGTTTTTCAAAACACTGGATATATGGGGTACTGATATATACATATATATTAATAATTATTTATATATGTGTGTGTGTATGTATGTATACTTTCATCCCGGAAACCATGCTATTGAGCATAGAATATTACTTTTTTAATACTTTTTCCAGACAATTTTATACTTTTTTCATGTAAGTTTTGATACTTTTTCCCAATAAATCTTGAGTGGCAGCATTGACATTGGTTATAACTGACCTGTGTTTTAAGACCACTTGCGAATTAAAACCACTTTTTACAGTCCCATGGGTGGTCTTATTACGCAGGTTTTACTGTACTCTGTTCACTTTTTTATTCGATGCATGCATGTTCCATCAAGGGTTCTCCATGTGTCTTTTTATTACAAAGATGAGTAAAACATAAAGCACATCGTATTTTATATATGCTATTCCTGTTTCACTCTCCGGGTATAAGGGTACAAAATGCCCAAAAAAAACCGAGCAGAATACACACTTTGCATCACAGCCTTATCCGTATCTGTACCTGAAGGAGTGACTTGGCAAGGGAGCAGCATTCTATACAAGCATAAACGCAACATAGCTACATCTATAACTGCTGCTATGACATTTAACTAAGAATTAACAGGTGTTAGTGCCACTTTTTATACATACAGTTGTTCTCTGCAATGTGATTAAACCAATAAAACTTTATAAATATAATGGTTACAGTCTGATCTAGGTTTTTTTATTACACACACAAACATCTCTCCTTACAGGTAACTCTGTTTTACAGACAGATCTACCTTATGGACATATCTAATTAAACTGGACGTTATTCTTTTGTATTTATCTGTCTTTGATGAACATCATCCTATGATATGACACATATCTAATACAAAATCTCAGTAATCCAGTGTAATTGGACTCGACGGTTCATAATCTCTCTGATATGGTTCCCATTACATTACAGATGACTACTCCAGTCTACCAAGTGTCAATAAATATGGAGACTATTCGCATTTACCTACAGTGATCTCCTTAAGGGGCTTTCCAACCTGTTCTTTATCATCTGTTTATTATAAGTACATGTATACTTATTTCTTATGTAAACCAATATATATTCCACGGCTTTAGGAGAATAGAGAATAATGGCTTTTGATATTACAAAATTTAGAATCGATACTTTCACTGGTAAAGACTGCTGTTCCAAACACACGTTTAAATAACAATATCACTATTAGTATCGATGACATGAAACGTAAATCCGAAGTAAACAACATCAAGACGATAACATAAAAATAACACATAAACCATATCCGTTACACTGAGCAATCAAATAGCATTTTTGTATGAAACACTTACTACCGTAAATAGCATTTTTTTATGAAACACTTACTACCAAAGCAACTGACAGTGATCAAAAAGGCACAATCAGAAAACAGCCAGCTACATGCAATTAAACATGTAAATTGAACAATACTGAACAGTACTTTTCACCCATAGGACAATATACAGTACTTAAAGAGTACTTTTAATTTTATTCTAAAATGGATCACCATAAAAAATATGAATCGAATGTTATTAAAGAAACAACCAAGCTTTCATCTTAATACAGATTTTGCCGCTTAGTAATGACCCCTCTCTCCTATTCTTTTAAATAACTTAAGAATCAATAGATTTTAAATTTTATAAATTTTTAAAAATTATAAATCTTAAGAAGCAATAGATTAGAATCATTAATGTAATAATGTATGCATGGTACATTCAATTTTAATTTTGTAACCTTAAACATAATAAGTGATTTCAATCAGTAATGCATTTTGATGTTGTAATAATGAAGTAAACCTTTTGAAGGACAATTATATTTGGCAGAAACTTCTGCAGGTTCCTCGCGGGACAACGTAGATAAAGCATTACTCTTGTTAAAAATATGCCCCCACTTTGTTCCCGCTCCATCCATGGAACGTTTTTAGCAATAAAAAAAATAGGATACTGGTACCTTTTACACATGGATTACACTATAACAGTTATCGTAATCATGATAAGTTACACTTACAATGTAACAAACCTAACAATTGATTGTGAGGTTTACATGCTCCTTAATGCAGGTGATGTAATCACAGACTTACAAGTTTACGCAGGCACTGGTCTGTAAAAATAAATCATAACACAAATAACTCACCACATAAAAAGAAACAACGGATGATTAAGCAGGATTCAAATATCCTGATAATTTAGTGCTCAGCTGTCTGCATTATTTTGTCATACACACGTATGAACATAAGTGATATAATTAAGTCGTAAACCTTTCAAAAGTTCATTATTACTCAACAGCAAAGGTATAACTCATTGTCAAAGTAATAGATGGAATGTAGGATCACTGAATTTTGAATCATTGGAGTGAATCTGAGTATAGAACCAAGTATTGCACTGAGAAATTTAAATAACTATGTATCACAACACATCACACACTCAGTATATTGTCAGATAGATATGCCCTCAAGAAACCCTATAAATCATACTAAGTGAAGTATGTCTAATACAGCAGCTTTATGCAATAATCATTCTGGACAAAACAGCTAGTTTTCTGTTTAACAACAATAAATATCTGTAACACCATGTATGGTAAAGAGAATTTGAACCTACTAGAGTACAATGAAAAAATACGTGCCTCGCGTAATGGTATTTCCATAACCGTGACTGTATACAGTGACAGGAAACTGGACGAAACAGCCACAGGTTAGCATTATCGAATGCTCAAGGCGAGGCTATATAAAAAGAAATCACAGCTTACCTGCTTTTATGAGATTCATTACTTCTGTGAGGTAAGATCTACCACTGTTTTATTTGAGAACTATGCTAAAGATCACATGACCACCTCCGTACTGAGAGACAAAAGGATAACCCAAAGGGATGACGCTGGATAGAGTACAGCTTCACCATAACTAACAAGGGCAAGCATCGTGTACTGCATAATGTCGGTTTAGGCACTCTGTCAGTACATACACAAGTGGTCAAACAAAAGACATTAAGACATCTAAAAAATGTAAAATATGTGCTGCCGTACGCTTACACATAAATGTACATAGAAAATGTGACTTTTTTTGTAAATTGGTTACCTTTGATGATGGCTCTAAAAGTGGATAAAATGTATGAATTAATTACAATTACAGCGTGTGAAAAATTGCTCTGCCCCATTTTCTAAGCCCTTCTGAGGATAACAGTCTCTTTAACGTAGATACTTTTTATCTGTAAGCACTGACAAAAAATGTTATTTTTAAGTATTTTCAAGCACACACAAAGTTTAAATACTTTGCATATCAGCCTGAGAAAGCTTCTCTCCTTTGACTCTTGCACTGTCTGTCAGGGTCTGTCCAATTCATTACTGATTCTGAGAGCATAAACCATGACGTCATACTTTTACATAATTTCCCACACTGAAATTTTGAGATAAACTTTTGATATGAAAGTTACTATACTTGAAGAAGAATGAAGTTTTCTTCTGTAAAATTAAAAAAAAAATCGAACAAACATTAAAATCACTGTAATTACTCCATAGTACTTTATTGTATGAAATGTAGATGAATAGCTGAATTTAAGAATTATGACCACTGGAATATAAGTCAGCCAAACTCAGCAACAATCCTGTAAGCTGAAACTTCTGTTATATAACAACATCAGGAACATCTCTGTCAACTGCTAAATAGCCTTATTTGTACTTAAAATAGATAAAAAACAGTCACTGTTGACTAATTCTAATTAAAATACCAGTACACTGTATTTGTTTGAAGACAATATTTAAGTAACAGTCAAGATGTCAGAGTTTATTATATAAACATTTTTTTCCATTTAAAACATTGTATTTTACAGAATAAAAATTTAGAATGAATGTTAATGTAACTTGCAACAAATGACTTAGTGATAATTAATTGTTAATACAAAACTGCACACCCAAAAGCTGCAAATACCTGTCTCATGTACTGATGTATCAAAGGGATATACAAATATCACAATACAATCCTTCATCTTCAGAGAGTGACATTATGTGGTAATGTACCTTCATCATATAAAAAGCAAATATATGTGGGACCTTGTGGCCTTAACAGGCCAATTCAGCCAAAGTGCATAACATGAGCTGTGCCACATATAGTCCAAAATGCAAAAGCACCTCTCCCTGTGAAGGAACTGTTTTAAGGCAATTGAGGTATTGTCATTAAGTGAATAATCAAAATTATATTTTAGTTGATTAACTGTACAAATGGGAAAGTAGTTAAATAATGATTTATGTTAAGAAGACTGGCCCCTTTAAATTATCATGTATATTTAGAATATCATATTAAATGACATTTTAAATGCACCCTGTAAGGTATCATTAATATTTATAAAATACCATAATAGGTGACATTTTAAATGTCACTGTTTACTGTTTAACATATCCTACCTTAATAATGTTAATAATGTCTTTCCTCTGCAATTTTAAAAACACAATTTTCATTTTTAAATATAGCAATATATAAATTCAGTATATTTACTGGAACAGTAGAATGCCAAGTAATTGTAAAATAAATAACTGGGTTATTCCTGCTCAAATGTGTCTCATGAATATGTATCACACAATGAATATGTATCACTTTTTGAATATGCATAATTTATCTAAAAGCTGCTTTTTTCTACTATAATTAAGTGCCATTTGGTGAATTTAATTTGAAACAAAAAGTAAACGTTTGAAAAGAATATACATTTTGGGTTAGCATATCACAAATAGACCATTTTCCTTGATGTTTGGATGAACATTTTATAATGCAATTCACTTAAAAAGAAAAAGAAATGCTTTTCAGACATAAGGGTTGATCTGCACATAATATATATATAACCCCATATCTGCCCTGAACTCAAGAATGAAGTTCTGCCCTCAGATATTATATAAGGTTTCAAATATACAGTCGATAATTTGTAAAATATCCTGGCGGTAATGCCGGTAATTTAGTGATTCAAAATGACAGGTTTTTGTTCATCTTGCAGATGTCTACCTTTCTATGTATTTTACTAACAAGGACCATCTTTTAATATGACAATGGATACTGTGAGATGTGGGTCAGACTGTTGAATAAATAACACAGAGATTATAACAAAGTGTCACAGTTGCTGAAATTGGGTGAAACTTAGTGGGATACGTAGCATACAGCAACTATTGTGGTACAGAAATAGATTGATTATAGAAAAAATATGATTATTAATGACCATATTTATTCTAATTTGGCAACCACTTAAAAGTAATTAATTTTCTTAAAGATGGATATAATGGAGGAAATACAACTCTGTTCCTGTTGACACTTCCGTGGTCGAGAATTTAGAGGCAGCCACTTTTCTTAAACATACCAAACCTGTGCAACAGTCGAGCGGTAACGTGGTGTGAGCGATAATTGGAGTATTTATGCTATTATTATACCGGTGCAGTTTGGCGTTTGCTTTTAATTTACACTTAGATACATCTTATCCGTTTTCCTTCTCTCCCAACTTGGAAAAGAGACAGTCCCTTGACACTATAACCTATACTATAAAACTACTCAGTTTCAAATATGTCAGAGGCTCACAGGGCAATTTTTTTTCAATATTAAATATTGAGGTACCGGTTTTCAATTTCCCGAGGGCTCATTTGATTTTTATTTGAGATTATTCCCTATTATGCTTTGATACATTTATGCTATTCTTATGTTCAAATGTATTCTTATTTGAAATTGCCATACACAGGATCAATGCGACAATGGTCTATTTACTATTACCAGTGTTCTAACTATTGCCCGCTGACCCAATGGTATTATATTTTCAAACTGCACAGACATAAAATGTCTTTCAGAAAATCATTCTGGTGTGGTGCTTAACAATAATAATGCCTCGTTAGAATTAACTAATGGTTGTTGTGGACCATGGATGCGAAAATACTGTCTTGCTGTTGCAGCAGACTGTGGGGCATGTCGTGTTCCACGATCTCACGGCTTTCAGTGCAGTTCATTATGGTCGCAACACGGTGCTGTAAAAAATGTATGTTACATAAATCTGGGATAAAAGCATTAACATGACCAAGTTTTATTTGAGTTTTATTGCCCTGACCTTGACCTTTCTTGGCTATGACCTTGACCTTTATCTGATGTCCTTAACTCAAAAAGTCAGAAATAAACACGTAAGACACTCATGCTGAATGACTGATCACATGGGGGAAGCTAAGGCCTGTAGCTCAGATAAGACGGAAAATAGGGCAAACAAAAAAGTTCATTAGACATAATGATGATAAATTACTGAGGTAAAGTAGCATAACAGGACTAGTCTAAATGTGTTTTCTTATCTTCAGCTTAGGCTCCAGCTAATAAAAGTTATTTTTCACAGACAGATGTAGATCACCTGCGATAAGATAAGAAATGACATGTTGTTGTCATCTGATAAGCAGTTAGGAACTATCAAAAAACGGAACAGGCGTATGCATGTGTACGCTGTTGCATCACACTTGTTCAGTTAGAACAAGGAGGGAAGCATATTTATCTGTAATGAAAATAATATTTGCAGGAATTTTTTGTTAAAAGTTCAAACTGAAATATAATGACTAAGATCTACAGATCTATTTTTTTTGTGGTGCATGGTGGCACAATAGTTAGTGCTCTGGACTTAGGTTGTGGGTTTGCGTCCTGATCTGATGGCCATCCATGCTAAGACTCCTGGCCAAAGTCTTCACCACAAGGGTGAGACCTCTCCACCCAGGGTGAATGAGCACTTGTCTAGCATGGGAAGCAGGCAAATATATACAACTTTCCAGCGCCGTGTGTGGCTGCTGGGTTGTATGCTCCTCGAGGCTGAGAAAACCTGCCATTAATCGCCCAAATAGACCAGGATAGCTAAGTGTAAAGTCAGATGGGGCTGAAGTCACTGAATATCACACTGTAAACCTCCTACCATTATTGTTTTAACAGGTCTATCTTTGAATGAATTATTTGGCTTTTACCACCAATGCCATAAACATGATTTGTACAATAAATCGCACCATAATGCTGTACCATGGTGAGTATGCATAAACCAGGCAAAAATATGGTTTAGTAACAATAAATCTTGAATCCAACAGTGTTCAGCTGGAGTATGACAAAGCCTAGTTGTAAAGTAACTATGAATAAAAAAAAACTAACAGTGTTCAGATGGGGTATGACAAAGCCTAGTAGTTAAGTTACTATGAATCATAAATCTAACTGTCGTGTGATAAGTGTATCAGCGGAAATTTCGCAGTACTGAATTTACATATGGTATGTTTTCGTGTGAGATGAACTTGGGCAGGAATTTCTCTGAGATCTAGTACACGATCAAACACAAAATAAGAAAATAACATGAAATATAACTTAAATAGATAACGTTCAACAATCTGAAGCAAATCTGACAACAATAAAAATACGGTTGCAACACAAGAACTAAGATAAACATATTTTTAACCATATAACAGTCAATGTTTAAATTAACAATTCTTTAAACAATCTTAAATGCAACATAACATAACAGGAAAATAGTGTGTTATATAAATGATAACACATGGCTGTACAAATTCCTCAAGTCTATAATTGCTGATTATACAAAAAATTAATTTAACAAATCGCTCAGTTCTGTTCAAATACACCGCCATATAGAAATACACGAGAATCGTTGGCTCCTAAAGTATACAATTTTACAGTTGCTCACATTTAAATTGTTTGCTTTTTTATCTCATTAAAGAACTGTGACGTTCATCTAATTATCATCAGATCAACTAAGGTCCATGTATGTTTCTATCCTCACATTGATATCAATGATAATCAGCCGAGTAGTACTTCCATTACACCCCTGCTGCTTCTCTTTGTTAATGCTCCCTGTACAGGATTTGGTTCTTCAGGACTCCCCAGCTTAGACTTTTCTGTAATGAGGTATGTAATATATATTTATTATATAAGTACATTACAGAGGTATTTAACCTTTTCAGTACATAATAGCATATTAATTAACTAAATGTATGTATATAAGAATTAAAGTTTATATAAGTATTTAAGTTTAAAATATATGTGTAAAAGTATATACATATGATAATATATATATATAAGTATTTAAGTCTAAATTTTTAATTTAAATGTTTTAAAAGTATATGAATATATATATATATATATGTGTGTGTTTGGTATCATGCAACAACTCAGGTATAACAGATTTTACGAGTTTATGGATTTTAAGTCTATAACTCAGTAGTTACATTATAAACGCCAAAAAAAAACCCCAGTAAATCAATTAAAACTAAAAGTAATATATAAGTTGAAGAAAATTCATTTGTAGTTATGAAAAAACATCTTACCGTGCGTTAAGGAACTTTATGGCTGCCTGGTCGTCCGTCGGTTCTGTCCGAATGATGTCAAATATAGAAGGCCGTCTGAGTGAGCTGTCGTCCTCTGTGTCAGTGTGTGTTGATTTGACGTAGCTTTATTGTTCTTTAATCTGTGTCTTTCCAACGTCACTTTCATGTATGTCGGTGTGTATGTCTGTCGTCAGTATCCTGTATGTCAGTCAGTGTCGATGAGTTGTTAGTATCTTGTTTGTCAGTCTGTGCCTGTGTATTGTCAGTATTCAGTATGTCCGTCTGTGTCTCGTCAGTATCCTGTATGTCAGTTAGTGTCGATGAGTTGTAAGTATCTTGTATGTCAGTCTGTGCCTGTGTATTGTCAGTATTCAGTATGTCCGTCTGTGTCTCGTCAGTATCCTGTATGTCAGTTAGTGTCGATGAGTTGTAAGTATCTTGTATGTCAGTCTGTGCCTGTGTATTGTCAGTATTCTGTATGTCAGTCTGAGTCGGTGTGTTGTCAGCAGCCTGTATGTCAGTAATTGTTGGCATGTCACCACTGGTATCTCCGTCTGTCTGTGCAGGGTTTTTATCTGTCCTGTTCGTCCGTCGGCCTGTGTGTTGTTTCCAGGTACTGAGTGTCCACAGTGTTAATGTTGTGTCTTTCCGTAAAGTACTTTTTGTTTTTCTCGTTTAAGTTGTTGCAATTTCGTTCATCGCGCCGCCTACAGTCATCTCTATGTCTCTTACTTTTGGTGTCCTCTGTCGGTCGTCTCGTCTGTGTACTGAAGTCCTAAGTCGTGTCCTCATGCTTGATTTCAATGGACATCTTATAAAGTACAAATCTTCCAGGATATTGTCTTTATAAACAGACATTTCTTCTTTAAGCTCAGATCAATGGATGATTTGAGTGGTGTATCTTAATGAAGCTTCTTCACGTATATATTACTTTACGTAATATGGTAATCCGGGAAACGTGATGCCATTAGCTAGGCCAGTATTTGCACCCTCGCCATGGCAACTTTACGTGTCGCCATTAGTTCTGGGCTATTTGGTTTGGTTGGAGAGACCCATTTACAGGCTGTATATTTATATAATACATTGTATTAAGTAATGTGCATATTTTGTTGATATAATGCAGGAAAATGTTTTCCATGGAATTTCTTTTTTAATCATGTTATACACCAAACTCAAACTCAACATCTGAACATTCACTTTATTTCAAAGGAGAAGGGAACTGAGTGCCTCGTTTCCGAGATAAACATCAATTTAAAAACAGAATTTTTACCTACTTCATGAATTCCACCTTCAAGCCAACCCAACTTCACTAAGGCCGATACTGCCAAAACATTTGAAACACGTTTCATAAGTCCACTGTTGTAACGAAAATACGCATTAATTCTCAAATATTTTGTCTAACTTGGGAACTTTTTAAATGAATATTTTGAATACCGCCCTGGACATCGTGGTATTTACTGTATATATACTTGACTATGAACATAACGAACAACAACCATGCCCCCTCTTCATGATGTTGGTTTACAGTAACCTTTCAGGGACACCTCTTTGCGTGCCGTCATTGTCATATGTGACGTAACGGATCACGCTTGACAGATGGCCGCAGTGTCACATGCAACAAGTGCAAGTGTTAAAATATGCTAGAAAAAACCATAAACACTCATTCTTGGGTTATTTAGGCTTGGATTTACACCAAAATTAAACTTCACCAACATTATCACAACACCAACCTATGAAAAATTTCGATAATATTCATTATTCCGTCTTCAGATATCGTCCGGACATCCAAAAATACACACATACGTGGAATGAAAACAATAACCCTCGTTTCGCGCAGGGTTATATATTAAACCCCTCTACAGTTTGACTATATTATGCAAAGACATAAAAGAACAGTTTCTGAGGAATAGAAAATTCCCAATGCGCTTGAATTGTTATTAGTTTAGATTTCGGATAAATTTGTGACTTTTCTGAGTTATCTCAAATATTAAGTAAATAATAAAGAGGTAGATCATATATTGTGAAAAACCATAAGAAAATTTCAGATAGATAATAGTTATTAGGAAATGACCCAGAGAAGTTATAAATTTAGCCGAAATCTACACAAATAGCAATTCAAGCGCCTGTGTCTTTACATTGCATGATCAAAATTTCCATTCCCATATTTGGTAAACCACCTCAAATACCCTCCACCCAGTACCTGTGTATCCCACGTACCCACGATAATATATATATATATATATATATATATATATATATATATATAACTTAGTTTTCTTTATACCCATGAAACGCCAACCCAATATAACCTCCACCCCCCACCCCCGGGTATCGCATTTCTGGCTCCGCCACTGATTACAGCCCCCTCACCGCTGCAATTCTGGCTACCCCCCCCCCCCTACCCCCATCTCGGAGATACATTGACGCTACTCACATTATTACGTTTTCAGAATGAATGTATCAAAATAAAAGTGCACTTGTCATGAAAGGCGATCAAATGATGTAAAAATATGTTGTTTTTTATTTTACATTTCAAATTTAATCTCTCTCAATTTCTCTTCATTGTAAGGTACTCCATTTATTTTCACTCTGACTAACGTCAACAATATGCTTCTTTGGATCTTTTGTTTTATGCCAGCTATTCACCTATACCTAAACTATAGAATTTATGTGATTTCTGGTTTACTCCACCTACACATTAATGAACTCTAGGTTATTCCTGTTAGGAAAAGTTCTATTAATTAAAGGGACATTATCTGGATCAATGTTATGACTTTTCTTTCACATTGTCAGTTCAGATTTGCTCATTTCCTCGCATACGGCTGTTTAACACCTTGTTATGACTGTGCGTGTTGGAAAACACAGTCAACTTGTGTCTGTTTACCAGACAAAGCCGCGTGACGGGGGGTCCGATTAAGAGGGGCAACAAGCGGTGTTTCAGCCAATTCAGCTAGGGCATCTCCTGATTGACACGTGTGGCACACAGCCCCATGCACTGTGTTTATGTTGACACCTGTGATCGAGCCCGGTTCATCGTTTTTAACTTTTATTTAGGCCTACAGGAGTAAGGAAAACGGTTTCAAGGCAATAGTTTGGCAGGTACAGACTTATTTTAAAGGACAGAAGCTATTTTTCGTGTTAACTGAACATTCTTAATTTGTGATGGATGTATGACCTTGTTTATCTACAAGCTGTTATAAACACAGCAATGTTGACAAAAGGGGGAAAAACATGTTATCTATAAGGTAATTGGACGCATTTATGCGGAAGTCGAACGGTCACTAGTTTCTAAACGTCCTTTGCAAAATTCTGTATTTTCGTCATATGCTTACTCGTCGAATATTTTTGGATTAATTTTTGCGTGGCCCCACATTTTATTATCACGTGGGTTTGAA
Source organism: Sipunculus nudus (assembly GCA_026874595.1). NCBI lineage: Eukaryota > Metazoa > Annelida > Sipuncula > Golfingiida > Sipunculidae > Sipunculus > Sipunculus nudus. The sequence goes on from CM049312.1 coordinate 56,307,990, forward strand.
CAAAACGAACAGCATGCATTTGGGCGGCGGAGTCGGCGTGTTCCGGATTATCTTATGAAAGGTTCAAGGATTATCTTTAGTTAACAGATGTCAGATATCGGACTAGGTCCCTTTAATGTTTTATTCTTATCTGGGGAAAAATACAGATACGGGAACCAGGGCATGATTTCAAAACATGTATTTATCAGTTGTAAGGGCTATATAAGACCTGTTAAAACTCAATTGTTCAAAACAACAACAGTATTTTGTGCATTAAATTTACATCAATATAAGATTTATCCAGATTTAACTTGTAAATCTTTTAAAAGTTTAATGATCTGGAGTAAAAATATTTTAAAATATGAAATATGAAACGCCAGATCCAAACATATTGTCCTAACAATATATGTTGAACACTGTCCATCATGTGTAGAATTGCTGATTTTACAAAATAATAATTTAACAAATTGCTCAGGTCTCTTCAAACACACCACCATGCAGAAATGCTCGAAACTCGTTGGCTCTCAGAGTATATAACTGTTATCACATTTTATTTCTTTGCGTTTTTTATGACATAATGAACTGTGAAGTTCATTTAATTATCATCAGATCAACTGAGGTCAATGTATGTTTCTTTGCTTGGATACGCCCTTCTCACATAGGTATCGATGATAACCAGCCGAGTTGGCCTTTGATGATATCCTGGCTTCTTGTGCCGCTTTTTGATTTTGCTTCTTGAACAGAATCCAGTTCTTCAGGACTCCCCATCTTAGACTTTTCTGCAATGAAGAATGTAATTAACATAATTATATAAGTACATTACAGAGGTGCATATCCTTTTAAGTACATACAAGCATATTAATAAAATACATGTATGTATATAAGAATTGAAGTTTATATAAATATTTTAGTGTAAAATATCTGTAAAAGGATACATATCTGTAAAAGGATTCATATCTGGCGTAGTTCGAGTATCGTAGGGAGCCTATGCGGAGGCCGCGCAGCTTTGTCGACCTCCGTTAGAATTAAAAGCAAAAATGCGTCTTAAATCCTTGGATTGCTGCCCGAACATCGATCGCATGTTGGCCGCTGCCCGAGTGATCTACGGGCGACCTGTTTACCAGCTCTGCGACCTCAAAAATCGTCATTGGAAATTCGCTGATTTAAGAACAGGTTTCGCTGCCCTGCGATCGTCGCCAGACCCCTAAAAATCGGACGGGCTCCGTTTTGAATATGTGACGTACAATAAAAAAAAATGGTTATTTACAGTCGCCTACAGTCATATCTATGTCTCTTTCATTTGGTGTCCTCTGTGAACTGAAGTCCCAAGTCGTGTCCTTATGGTTGATTTCAGTGAACATCTGATAAGGAACAAATCTTCAAGGATATTTTCTTTAGAAACAGCCATTTCTTCTAAAATCACAGACCTATGGATGACTGAAGCGGTGTATATTGATGAAGCTTCTTCACGTTTATGTTTCCTCACGTAATATGGTATCCGGGAAACGTGACGTCATAAACAGCAAGACCAGTCTTTGCACTCTCGCTATGTGCTAGTTTTGTGTGAATCTGTTAAGAAATCTTTGCGTAAATCCTGCTAACAGACAAAGCGAACAGGAAATACAGACCTCCTTAGGAATCTTATTACAACTGCATTTGTGTATCTTAACGAAAACTTACCAGACAGCAGCAGAAGTTCAAACCCGCAACCCCAATTTCCGCAGGATTTAAAGCGATAAACGCTAGCTGTGGTTAACTGCGGTTTAAGGTCTTGTTGGCAGGAAACTGATACATTTGGAGAGAATAAAAAAAGCGCCAAATGGAGATAAAAATTAAAAAAAAAAATCAAATATTCTTGGGATAAAATTGTGAAAGATACACACTTTGATAATCAGTTAACCTCTTTATATATTGAATGGAAACAGGAAAATGTGTTGGGGACCTTCAGAAAATGACAGGCCAATGGAAATACATACAAATACCTTATATACTTTTTTCTTATATTCATAACTAGATAGATCAGATTTGCTAATTTTTTATGTATTTTATAACTGCGCAAAGCGAATTCCGTATATCGCTTTAACAAGGCTTTTTTTGTGTAGGCGCATTCTTTTGTGGGTTGCAATATTGCATCTGGTCGAAAGTGTTATTTCATTAAATAATCGGCTCACATGAACCAGTTTAAAAATCATTTGGAAGGATTTTTTAACGTTTGGCCACCAGAGGACCTCGTGTTAGAAAATTGTATCATAGACCCAGATAAAATCGACACATCCCAGCTCAGAAAAAAAATTTACCTCGGTTAATACAAGATCTGGCTCTGAAACGTACAAGACACGCTTTGTCAATATCAGGTGCCTTAACAATGAACACATCTGCATTAATGTCCTTATAAAACAAGGTACCGAAAACCAGATATAACTAACCTGTTTGTCCGTATGTTTTGGTGACAAATTTAAACTTTTGCACATAGTCTTGGGAGAAACATATAGGGTAAAGAACTCCTGACAATTTTAGACTTTTTCTTTAAAGTTGCCAGAATTTTCCAGAAGTGATGTAGTTTTATATATGCTAAACAAGCTTATAATAACTGCAGACTAATTTTGAATATTTTTTTAGCCGGCTTCCCTTTTACCGATATTTTTTGTTTGTTTACCTGTCGATGTTTTTGTAGGAGGTTGGAGCAATCAACAAGTCTGGCCGGCAGGCAAGTGCGCGCACACCTGCCGAATTTGCTTGCACATCACAAGATTTGTCTGGCCATTTTGGTCATTTGTGTTTCGTCCCCTTCATTGCTTTTGTCGGCATAAAAGATGATAAAGCTAAAAAAAGACCTATATATTTTTTCGGTTCTGTCATCACATCTACCGAAATTTCCAGCCGGATAAAAGTCGACAGTTGAGAGCCTGCTATATAGACCAAGATTTTATCAGCTTATGCAATTGAAAATAATGTCACAATAACAAATTGATTTGTGAAATTATTCGGCGGAAGGGGGAGACACTGTAACCAAAATCGATCATAATATCATGAAATATTTGAATTCATTTGGAAATGATTCTAGTTGATGCAGACTTATTTAGTGACTTCTAACACATAAGGTCACCCAAGTTACACTATTACATTGGTGTCGTGCACTAAATAAGATCTTAATGGACAGATTAAACCAGCTGTGACACTGATATTAACAAGGTTTAGACCATGTACGTCTCTGGTCCCTTGAGGCACATGCATATATTTACTCAGAAAATACGGAACTAACCCAAACACAGACGGACACATGCACGCACACACATATACAAAAATAAAACATGAATATTTTATTTGTTTCAAATTATACTGATTTTTATTATACTTAATCTATTTTTTTTTCCAGTTGAAATGCGTACAGTCAGATGTTTAAAATTAAAAGGTGAAAACGCATATTCACCACCCATCAACCGGTCGTTACGTCATTACATCTACGGTATTCCACAAAAAAGTAAGAATAATCACAATTTCCCCTTATATCAACTTGTACCTATTACCTTCAGATGTTATACATCAAAATGAACTAATCAAATTATCAGTATTTATTTATTTATTTTATTTATTTCCCACAAATTTATTATATAGCAAATCCATCTGACCGGTTATATTTTGTAATGTCATCCGTACCTTTAACCACATGCACACAAACAACCAAACACGTGTGTCCTCATGTGCCTTACTCTTTATTATGACTTTACCGTATATTCCTTATGGGAAGAATAATTGATTACTAGATGCACCCGTGGAACTTCCACGGTTCTGCATGATAAATAGTTGTGTAATGAGCTAGTTGGGACTGAATGTTAAATATTTTTACAGACTGATTGTCAATAACCGCGGTGCAAATAGCTTTATTGAGGAATTGCATAAACCTCTCTGCTTCGCCATTAGCATGTGGCCAAAGTGGCGTGACTTTGCGATATGTGAAACCCAGGTCCTCTGCAAATTTCGCGAGCTCTTGTCCATTGAAAGGTGGACCATTGTCCGATCGTAAGACATCCGGAATGCTTTGCCTAGAGAAAACTGCTGCCAGTTTAGAAATGGCTACCCTAGCTGGTGTAGATGACAAAAACGTTTCGTTTTGGCGATACCGAGATGACCTATGTGAGCTAGCTGCAAAGCCTTGTCCTTCAGCACTTCAGTTATCACGATCCTGTTTCCTGTATAGCTCTATCGTATACTGTGAGTTCCTGAGGAATATCGTAAAGGCTACGAAAGTTAATCTCTGAGCTCCATTGACCTCAAAATTTGGCTTTTATGACCTTTGTGAGCAGCGGGTCTTTTTGGGTTTCAGCACGAACTTCGGCAAGTGTCATTGCTTTCGGCACAGCGTTGTGGCATAGGTTATTTATGTATTCCTCTGCAATGTTACAATCAGTACAGCCTGTCCCTGGATGCATGCTCAGGTAATCAACTAGATTGTTTCCGTCTCTCCCTGGTTGATATATTAGCTTACAGCTGTATGGCAAAGACGTAAACGCCATCGTTCGATCCCGGCAGAGGTTTGCCTACTGCTGTTGATCAGTCAAAGTAGTGGTTTGTGATCAGTGATCTACTTACCGGTTACGCCTTGCCCAAAGGGTCTGGGCTACCCATATAACGGACTTATTGAAACATGTGACCACTGTGTGGCACTTACTTAGGTAATCTATGCCCACAAAATTGTCCCAATTCATTTTCTCTGAAGAAGGCACGACAAATACAAAATAGTTACATCAAAAGAACAAACCTGGTCCTGAGGTACCATATCACTGTTTACAGTTAGTGTTTTGCAAAGGACCCTTGAATCCATGGCAAATATACTGCGACTTGGTTCACTATGTACCATACTACGGACATCTTGAACCATGTAACCAGCGTCACACACTCACTTTAGTTTTCCATGCCCGGAGGTATAGGGATACCTATATCACGGACATTAAACGGAACCTGGAACAAGCACATAATACTGATCCTTGCCCGAAGGTTAGGCTTACACATATCAAGGACATAAATGGAGACCCGTGAAACGCACTTACTGGAGTATTCCATGCCCGGATGGTTAGGGTTACCCGTTTTATGGTCACATCGTATTATATATCTATGACAATTACTTTCAGGTTCAGTATTGCCCGAAAGTTTTCGGTTAGCCACAACACGGACATGATATAGTATCTGTGACAAACACTTAATGGATTATTCTATGCCTTAAAGGTTAGGGTTACCCATATCACTGACATATAACATGACGCCAAGGATAAGTGCTTACTCAAGCTTTCATTGCATGAAGGATTCTGGTTACCCATACTAAGGATAGTCGGATAATTGATATTTGACCGACTTAATGGATTATCCTTGCCGAACGATCACGGTTACCATTTAACGGAGATAAGATGAAACCTGTAGCAAGCCCTTACTGGAGTACTGGAGTATTCAATGCACGAAGGGTTAGGGTTACCCAAATAATGGACAAATCGTATAATAGGTGTGACAACCACTTACCGATTACGCTTGCCCGAAGGGTTGGGCTACCAATATTACGGACTTATTTTAAGGTGTCACAACTGTATGGTAATCCATGCCCACAGAGTTGTCACAATTCATTTCTCTTAGAGATACAAGACAATACAAAATAGTTACATCCAAAAGAAAAATAAACCTTGTTCCTGAGGCAACAAATGATTGTTTACAGTTTATGGTTTGCTTAAGTCCCATGCATCCAAGGCAAATATACTGCGACGTGGTTTGCCATTTACCATATTACGGACAACTCGTAACATGTCACAAGTGTCACGCTCTTACTTTAGTATTGCATGCCCGAACGGTTAGGGATACCACTATTACGGACATTTACCGGAACCTGGGACAGCACTAAATAATTATCCTTGCCTGAGCGGTTAGGATAACACTTATCACGGACATAAAGGAGACCTGTAAACGCACTTACAGGTCACTCAATGCGATCCTACCATAATTCCTAACCCCTCCCATTTTTTTTACGAAAGCAAAAGTTGGAAACCGTTCTGGAAGGCTGATCAGAATCCGACCCCACCTGGCGGCAGTCTTCAAACTCAATGCGATGTTATCATAATTCCTACCCCTCCATATCTTTTCAGGGTACAAATACCTGCTATAAGCGCGTGCGATTCATAGGGGCATCTCTTGCGAGCCACTCTCAGGTACATTCCCCTGGGCATGCAGTCTTCACAATGCGATTCTACAGTAATTCAAACCCCCTCCTGATTGTTTTAGGGTAGCAAAGAGCTGGCAGTCCGCTGTTATGTCGACTCTCCTTGGCAGCAGTCTTCACACGCAATGCGATAATTCCATAATTCCTCCCTCTCCGAATGTTTTTTGGTAGCAAATAGCTGCTATTTGCACGTGCGATTTAAAGGAGCCCCTCTGGCAGGCCGCTCTAATGTCCTTTCCCCCTGGCGGCATTCTTAACCTTCTTTCCTGTGATACCATTATTCCTACCCCCTCCCGATTTTTTATGGTTGCAAATAGTTGCTATTTACGCGTGCGATTCATGGGGACCCTCTGGCAGGCCGCTCTGATGTCCCCGCTCCTTGGCGGCAGTCTTCACACTCAATGCGAAGCTATCATAATTCCTATCCCCTACAGATCTTTTAGGGTAGCAAATACCTGCTAATTGCGCGTGCGATTTAAGGGGGCCCCTATGATAGGCCGCTCTCACTTCCACGCCCCTTGGCGGCAGTCTTAACCCTCTTTGCTTTGATACCATAATTCCTACCCCCTCCCATTTTTTTAGGGTAGCAAATAGCTGCTATTTAAGCATGCGATTCATGTGGGACCCTCTGGCAGACCGCTCTCATTTCCACTCCCCCTATCGACAGTCTTAACACTCAATGCGATGTTATCATAATTCCTCCTCCCCCTCTTGGTTTTTTAAAGGGTAGCAAATAGCTGCTATTTTTAAAGGGTAGCAAATAGCTTTCATGGGGGTCCCTCTTGCAGTCCGCTCTTATGTTCACTCCCTATTATTGTGAAACCAAGATTCATGCCTCATCCCGATTTTTTAGTAGGATATTGGTAAATTTTTGCGGAAGTTTTTACACTGAATGCTATTCTACCATAATTCCTTCCACTCCTGAGTTTTAAGGCAGCAAATAGCACCTGTTTGGCATGCGATTCATGGGGTTGCCTCTGGCAGGCTTCTGTCATGTCAACGCCCCTTGGCGGCAGTCTTTACATTCAATGCGATGCTACCTTAATTCCTACCACCTCCTGATATTTCTAGGGTTGCAAATAGCTGAGATACCTGAGAATAATGGGGGCCCCTCTGGCGAGCCGCTCTCAGGTCAATTCCCCGTACCGGCATTCTCAACCCTCTTTATTTTGTGATACCATGATTCTTCCCCCCTCCCGATTTCCTTAGGGTAGCAAAAAGCTACTATGCGGGCGTCAATTCATGGGGCCCCTCTGGCAGGTCGGTTAGATCCCCATTTTCCGTGGCGGCAGTCTTAACCCTCTTTGCTTTGATAACCTAATTCCACCCCCTCCCGAGATTTTATGGTTGCAAATAGCTGCTATTTGTGCATGCCATTCATGAGGAACCCTCTGACAGGCCGCTCTCATGTCAACGCCCAATGGCGGCAGTCTTAACACTCTATGCGATTATTCCTACCACATCCCGATTTTTATAAGCAAATAGCTCCTTTATGCGCGTGCGACTGATGGGGCCCCTCTGGCTGGCCGCTGATATCCCCACGCCCCTTGGCGGCAGTCTTCACACTCAATGCAACGCTGCCATAATTCCAACCCCCCCCCCCCGGGTGTTTTAAGGTAGCAAGAATGCTATTTGCGCGTGCGATTCATGGGGACCCTCTGGCAGGCCGCTCTCCTTTCCACTCGCCCTGGCAGCAGTCTTAACACCCAATGCAATGTTACCATAATTCTTACCCCTTCTTGTCTTCTTAAAGGTAGCAAATAGCTTCTATTTGCGCGTGCAATAGATGTGGGACCCTCTGGCAGGCCGCTCTCAATTACACTCCCCCTGGCGGCAGGCTTAACACTCAATGCAATATTACCATAATTTTTACCCCTTCTTGTTTTTCAAAGGTCGGAAACAGCTGCTATTTGCGAGTGCGACTCATAGCGACCGTTCTGGCAGGCCGATTAGACCCCCCTCCCTCTAGCGGTACTTATGAGAAACTGCTTGCGAAAATCCGAAAAGTCAAATAAGCTCAATTACAGGCCGTTACCGAAAACCGGCAGTTCCCCTAGATCTCATCTAGTCTTGATGATTTTAATGATGCAAGGTTTGAATAAAAGTAAGAAGTTAGGTAAAATTTTACTAGAGAAAAAAAGAGATAATAATCGTTATTTGTGCTCATAAAAATATTCAAAACTTTTTCATTAATTTTCTTTTCGAGGAAAGCGTGACAGATACAAAGAAAACAGCATAAAAACAGCTTGCGAAAGAAAATGGAACCTACAGCAATTGATTTTGACCAAATCTACTTTGTCCATGCTGATTTTATGAGGAGTTTTGATGTAATGATATATACTTTCGGAAAATCTGGCCGTTTACATAAACGTTTCTCATCCAACTTTTCTTAACGGACTAAATTTGCTCACTACCTATTACACTTTGGCCGCCGGCGTATTAAGAAACTTCAGTACAGTGTGGGAAAGGATTTCTTTGCCCTCAATTCCTGACCTGACTCTTGTAGTGCATAGTATATAATACATTGTATTTTTATATTAGATAAAGAAAATATAAAAGAAACTAAAAAAAAACGGTTGATGAAAAGAACAATAATTCTTAGAAAGACATGACCAAATGAAAGGTGAGACCCCCTGGTACATTATTCTGGAACTGGAGGACCTTTCATTTCACACGAGTGTGCAAGTGATTGAGAATACACATATTGGTCGATATGTAGTATACCTGTCCGATATTATCGATATGTCGGTATATCGCGAGACGATAATTCACATGTTTTATTGGTACCTTAAAAAAAGTGCCACAGAAAAAGAATGAAGTGCCGAACAATGTAAAAATAACAATAAATACTTATGTACTTATAACACATATTTAAATCCTTGATCACTGCAGGAAGCTCAAGTGTCAATAATTGATAAAGAACAGCAGCCTTACAATGTGGTAGACTATACTTTCCTTTCCATGCGACACCACAGTCCAAAAAGTCTTATTGCAAAGTTCCTTTTTTAAATAAGGCATACAGAAACCCTTAAAAATACTTATTTTACAGTTTTTACAATGCGATACCACGTTCTCATTAGTCTGATAACAATTATTTACCATCTGCGATTCCTGATGATGTAACTCGTATAATCTTGAAACACACAGCAGCGGTTAAAGCGAAGGAGGTCTAGAGCGACTACAGGGTGTAATATGAGTAGTGCATGTTTGTCTTTAATCAGTGACTTACTGGCAAAAGTATAAAGCTAAATCAATATATAAGTTAATATTAATAATAATAAACAACCACAAAAAATTGTGAAATCATGTTTTATGTTTACTAAAATGTGCAGGGGTGTTCATGATATATCGTTTTAAAAAACAGAGTCTCAATAGTCATTCGGTTCATCATGCTTTGTTTGCTTCATTAGATTTAATTTTGAAAGAAGTAACCCCAAAAACCCTAATACACTATTTCTGGGTGAAAATAATATAATGTAAAAGCTAAATACAGGCTGGGTAATCATCAGGGGCCGATCCAGAGGCGGGTTGGGGTCAACTGCTGGCCATCATTTTTGCAAATGATGTCAATATACTAGTAATTTGCTCATTATATCTTAGGGGACAATATTCACCACATTTGCTCTCAGTACAGTTGGTGGACTCTTGGTGACTCCAGGCTCTTAGCTATAATATCTAACTTTTTTAAGTGGCCCACTACACTGCGTGCGCTATGTGCAAGCATCACTCGCCTTCTTGTCGTTATTGTTTGCAAAATTTATCAAACGAGATAATAATTTTGTATCACTAAGAATATGAAAGGTGATTTTAGATTCTATAAAGTCATCAGATTTGATCTAAGAGGTTATATGTTATGATCTTCATGATTTAATATTTTCCACTCATTTGTTTAAATCCGATTTGTGTTTTTTTTTTCAGAAACCGACTGTTTTCATAATTTGTATCCAGAATCGTCACCGTGGCATTTACTGCATTCTAGATAACCAAACTTTTTAAAGAATTACTATTTTTAGGGTATATAAAATATATAACTACAGATCAAAACATCTCTAGATCCCAATCCTGCAAGAAATCTTGGATCCACATGTGACCGTGTTATCTGAGAAGATCTCGCAGAAAAATTATTAAAAATCATGGTTCTAAGATACAAGACATCTGACACAGGTTGGGTTCATGTCCTTCTGACACATATCTTATTATTTTGTGGAAGGCTTCCCACCGTCGAAGTTTATTCTTCATATATTGACCGCAAGTTATTGGTTGTTGCGGACCATGGATGCGAAGATACTGTCTTCCTGTTGCAGCAGACTTTGGGGCGTGTCGTGTTCCACAATTTCACCGTCCTTCAGTACAATGATGGTATCACTGTTCAATATGGTCGCAACACGGTGCTGAAAAAGAAAGAAAGAAAGCGGAAGATTTAAATCCAAAGGCTGAGCATTACTTATTCATACCTTTATCATCCCAGCAGTGAACTGGTCCTAAATATTTATAAAATAGTAAAACTTTGTGACATCTTAAAGACAGGGGCATCGATAGTTTATACGGATCTTTTATGTGCCTTAAACCTCATATTGATATCGAATACATTTATATAATGATTCTTTAAATGTATAGTTCTAGCGATATAAAAGCTTTTAGTACATAATGACCGTTTCTTTAAATTATCGTACAACCTTGCTGTTCTACATAAAAATATTCAAATTTACCACCCACAGCGATAGTAAGAACAGTTCTATCATGGAAAGCAGACTTGATGACCTCTTGGATGACCAGGTCTGTTTCCATGTCGATGGACGCCGTTGCTTCGTCCATGATCAGGATACGAGAATTACGTAAGAATGCTCGAGCAAGACAGAACAGCTGGAATTATATTGCATAACAGTCTACAGAATTACATAGGAATTCGCTATTATATCAATTTTATCAGTTTGTACTATACAGACAGACTAACATTTTTTGTTTCTCATTCTTGTTGAGGCAGTCCTTGTTCTTTAATAATTTTTTCTGTATTAAATAAACGGCAGTTTTTGTTATTAATAGCTGACGTTAACAAAAAAAAACAAAGATAGGCCAACACTGTTCTTGAAAATGCTTTGTATACTTTCATTTGTGCAGCTTTCAGCATTATATGAATTTCACAAAAGAATCGAGCTCGATACATGGGTATTTGTGAGTTCACAGAAAGGCAACAAGGTGAAAAATATCCTTACCTGTCTTTGTCCTACACTAAAGTTTTCCCCTCCCTCTGTCACTTCAGCCTCTGTCGGATGAAAAAATGTTTTCACGGCAATATATGAAGAGCATCAAACTACTTTCTTTCATTAAATCTATACTTCTTCTCCAAGTTCTTAAATTCTTAATAACTATAACCTATAGTTATAGTTCATAGTATGAACTATAAACAAATGAAAACATTTGGACCAGATGTATACATAACAATTTCACGTATCAAATGCCAGATCATTTTCGCATATTGTATAAATAACACTTACGGAGTCCTTCCGGCATCCGGCTGATGACGTCATGAAGCTGAGCGATCTGTAACGCCTGCCAGACTTCTTCATCTGTCTTCTTTTCTTCAGGGTCAAGGTTAAATCTAAGAGTGAAATGTCACGTTAAACATTAAAAAACACACAAACAAGAAGACATAGTTTGTTGCATTGCCAGTTTACGGATATTCTGCTTAGCAGTCAGACAAAAGGAAAGCGTCAAGCTCAAAGAATTTTATAGTTACTAGGTCGGGCCCTTGTTCAAATAAATATACTGATATGACAATATCTTTGCTTAATTTTTCTTTGATATTTTTGTTTTTTTACATTTCTATTTTTCTAGAAAAAAAAACGACAGTAAGGAAAATAAGTAAAAGACTAGAATAAAATGAAAGGGGTTGTGGAAATGATTTATTCTTATTTAAGCAGAATGACAATAAAGATTCTAGTCGTAACGGCAAGTCCAAAAATGAATTCAACATTTAATCTTAAGCACTCAATTTCAAAATTTGGCCAGTATGTTTAATCTATAATCAATAAAAACCTGACCATCGGGCATGTTGACAGAACATTGTTACGAACCCCCTGTACTTATTAAAAAGGCACGGAAAGATTGGCATTTGTGTCAGCAGCAACTATAATGTGTAACACAAAACAATACGACATAACATCACCTGACTGATCCCTCAAACAGGACGGGATCCTGAGGAATGATTGACAGGCGTGACCTGAGAGTCAGTAAGGGCACCTGACTGATGTCAATGTCGTCAATAAAGATAGATCCCTCACAGATGTCAATCAAACGGAATAGACCTAGGGTGGTGGAGGACTTGCCACTTCCTGTGCGGCCACAGATACCAACCTGGTTCCAGATAGGAATAGAATTACTTGATCATTTTTGATATTAAATAAGTGACCGCATAGTTATGACAAACTTTAAACACACCTTTGAATAACCTTTCAAAAATTCATGTTTCTATACGAATGGTTTATTGAGTTCTGTGGTAAAACTGTGCCAATATCAAACTTTTCAACATTCGCTCCCTCTTTCTTAATCATTTTAATTCATATATCATTTTATACAACAATTTTAGGCAGTCAATCTATTAGGTTGTCTACCTTCTCTCCCCCAGTGATATGTAAACTGAGTCCTCTGACAACTGGATCTAGACTCTTGTCGTACCGCAGGGATACGTTAGTGAACCTAATGTCACCTTTACTCGGCCAGTCAGCAGAAGGGATTCGTTCTGGAATATGTCAAATAAACCTGTCCTATTCACTTTCAAAATCTTTTAGTGGTGGTAGTAGGAACATAGAACTACAGGTTTGAGTATGGGCTATTTCAACATGTATTTATCTACCGTTTCTGTTACAATATTTCTCAACTTTTGAATTGGGGGTGGGGGGGGGGGGGGATGGACTAGCTGTGGCAACGCATGAATTATCTATAAAAATCAAAACACATGAATCCTGTTTAGTTTAACCTAATATATCACGGTTATTTGCATTGCATTCTAAATAACGGGATAAGCAATGCTAATAATCCTATGACAACCTGCAGTGTACGTACCGTTGTCTTGGTGATACGGCTCCTCGGGCACGTTGGTATAGTGAGTTACTCGCTCAACGGCGTTGAACCACATCTCACCCTCCGATATCATCCTCATCATCCAGTTTAGGAAGGAGCATACCTGTACAGGAGAAGCAATTAAGCATACTTACCATTACTCTTGGTATTTTGAATTTGATACTTATTTTGTGAACCAGCGTATAAGGGCACCGGTCATACCAAATGTAGTGTCGGAGCAGTTGCTGAGTTCTTGGCGATTAGAGAGGGAGTTTACAATGAATTTATTTTGATCTTGCAACTTTCCTTTGAGACCCTTTTAAATACAAAAACTCTATGCATATCGAAAAACTCATGCTATACTGAAATGTGTGTACAACTGTGGATTTGAAGTTGACTGCATTAACATCATTGTTGATTATTATAATTAATTATGAGAAATTCCCGGCTGAAAATTGAGTAGGCGTGCCCATACAATAAATTTTCTTGCGAACAGATCCCTTGTTGGCGTCAGGGAAAAGCTAACTTAATACCAAGTGACCAGCACTATAATAGTACTCACTAAAACCTACATCGTATAAATTAATAACATTTTAATTTGATATAATCCAGTAGGGACTGAAAGCTTTGTTGCTAAGCGATACCGCGGTATCCTAGCCAAGAGCGACGTGATTTTCAAGGATAACCCTCAGTCAGTGGGCATTCCCCACTTACCCAGATAAAAGAGCTTTCATACCGGAGTGCAAGTTTTCTTTTCAAGATCGCAAGCAACATAGGACAAGCTTATCGATCCTAGTGCCCTCTCCATGTAATTCTAACTCCATGATTGTATTGAGTACATTCTTTATATCTGCATTGATTTGAGGTTATTGACACACAACAAGAAAACTTGCAATCCTGAAGCCTTTCTTAGTATTTTTTATTTATCTGAATGTAGACGAGCTTGATTTACATACGTGATGTTTCCCGACGACTGTAATGATAGCAGTTTGTTTGGAGTTAGATCACGGCCAGTGCATTATGGAGAGTAGAACATAAACTCGCAAAATAATGTACCACGAACCTAAATCCGCATTTCAAGAATTTTTAAAAAATATTTATGAATATATGTCTCGCAGAAGATAATTAAGACAAGTGTAGTTAAAACAAATTTACTTTAGGTGTCCTTTACTAGCTTTATGTCTTTATTTCAAAGTGTAATCAAAACTCATGTCTCTGCTTCCATAAAACAAATCCGTCTTAGATGGTTTATCAACGACTTGACGAAAGGGTATTCTCATACTATATCAGCCTAATTCTACAGATGGAGTAACACCGTTTAATAGTGAACTAGAGAATCATTCTGGTGTAAAATGAAACTCACCATGAACGCATACGTCACAGATATCCCGAGCTGTACAGGAGTAGCTGAGCCGTAAAGACTGGAACTAAGGCTGGAAATGGCCGCTGTAAACACGATGAAGGCTCCAAGATAGTCCTTAAAGATAAAAAGAACAATAATTAACGCTGCTGATAGTTTCACCTTTTACCTTTAATACAATTCATATATCAATATAAATCAATATATATATATATATATATATATATATATATATATATATATATGGTTTAAAAGTATGTCAATCATTTACAGTTGTGTGTGTTTTTATGTTAGTTTTCAAAATAATTATGATTATGGAAATTATGATAAAAAGACAGATCATATGCAAAAATATGTGAAATGACGAACCAATAAAATATAAAGGGATCGGTTAAAAAAAATATGCTTGTAAAAACGTGTACATTTTTAAATAAAAAAAAAACAAATGTTCTAAGGGCGTCACGTGTTTGTAAGTAAACCATGTAAAACTTCATTCATTTTTTATCGTTACATTCATGTGATAATTTGGTTAATACTTTACCTTTTCTAACAAAGGTTTTGCCAAACTGGTCAAATGAATAATAAAAAATGAAAAAGGACATTTTTTTCCCATCATAAATTTGTGAAGGCTGGTAGGCAGTCATAACAGGTTGTGTCTGTGTCTGTGTATATGCATAGCAAATAAACATCTGTTTAAAAAGCAGTTGTTTTATATAATTCTTCGCAAATATATGTGCAAAGGAGCACTTACCAATCTGATAGCCATCCACACATTAGCGGTATGCAAGTACAGGAATGCCGTGTTGTTACCATCAACGTTCTTCAAGTTCTTCTCTAAGAATCGATGCTGATCTCTGTAAAATTGACACTTATTATCTTATAATATCTTAAAATCTACTTTCCAAGATTGAAAACTTTAGTCTGAAGGAGGAATAAAATCATATGGAAAATGTTACTCTTAGGTAAGAATGGAAAAATAAGCTTGACAACAAACAGCTGTTTTATTTGACTATTTCATCATTGATGTATCTATTTATTAGTTTTACCTGTAAGCTCTTATGGTTGTGAGACCAACAAGGGTCTCAGAAAAATGAGACAAAACCGGAGACTTTGACACACTCTCCAGACGCTGCAGCTCCCTGGAATAATATAAAATTTTAAATAAGGTGATATTTTGTCGATATCATGATAAAAATTGTCAAACTCTTTTTGTATATATTAATCACCTATATCAAATCTAAAATGTAGCATAATAATATTCTCTAAATCGCATGACATCCCCCCCCCCCATAGACATACAATGTTTTCTCCTGATGATACAGTATACGCGGGATTACTGATATATAAGTCGAAGTACAGTTACAGTGCATTAACCTTTAGTCCAATACTTCTAGCAAGCCTCTACGTTGTGCAACAAAATAATATTTTACATAGGGAAACATTTTCTTATTGCATGTTGTTATAGACAGCAGATGTCTAATTTGAACAGAAATCCAATTATTTGCCTATTTTTTAATACAAACAGTCGCCTTTTTATGGATAGACAAGACGGGATCCTTTTATTAAAATTAAATTCTTAACTATCACACTTTAAAATTTTTGGGCGTGCACACGTGGTAATGTAGGTAATATATAAACTAATATGATTATCACACGTTGCATTTGTTACAGAAAACTGCAACTCGGAGAATTACCAGGTTTAAGCATAATCTGTTTTATTATTCATTCCTATCTGACACGTGCAAAACGATAAAATAAAGTGCGAGTAAACCAACATCTATATTAAGAAAGTGAAGAAGTTGATATATGCACATTAACAGATCTGAGAGATCTAACAAACATCCCGACGACTAAACAATGAATGGTCGTGATTGTTTTGATGTCACTAACCTGCAGGATGTGATGTAGAACCGCTGGATGGCAAAATAGACAATAAACATCGGGACAGCTGGTATCAGGAAGAATGGGGTAGAGATGGCGTTGACGACAATACCTCCTAAGACGAGAAGGGTACAGAAAGCGACGGCATCTAGGGTTATAGGCATTCTCTGAAAATTAAAAAAAGAGATACTCAAGGGCAAAATATATATGAATATATACAGAAAAACTGGCCATACACAGGGAGTATTCTTTAAGGTTCTTTGTATGGTTTCAGTTAGAACCATGATTCTAGTTTCTTCTGTGAAGTCTTTTAAGAATATTCAGAGTTGCTATCCATAGACTCAATTCTCCTGATTAGACCTTTTTTCTGAGGGATGTGTAATCATAATATCTAAAGTTAGGTCATGGCCATAAACTAATGAGTACTTTCGAGAAGCCACATACTTTTTCAAGAAGCCACTTATCACATTTAGCAAAGATACAAGAACTCAGGATATTGCCTGACGTTGCTCCTAAAGACATATAACATTCTAAATGTTAACACAGGCTTTTCATTTTTAAATGTTACCTCACTTTGAAGTACATATAGAATACGAGGACAGTATCCAGCCAGAGTCAGTTTATTTTATGAGATTACGAAGACAATTAATGGTGAATTTTGTATTAACCATGACAGAAATAATATTTAGGTTATAAGAAAAATGAATTTTGCTTCATAAAACGCAGATAATCAAACTCAAAGTTTTATTCGTGACCTTTAATATTTTCTAAAGTTAAACATCGGAAGCATCATTGATTAATTAAACATGAACATCCTTCTTGTTTTCAAGAAATATTTCAGATTTTTTTCTCCCAGACGTGTCACTGAGTTATGTTACCCAATATGCCGGTATAAAAAAATACAGTTGTGGTAGTGATTTTTTAAATGAGAGAGAAAGAGAAAGAGATAGAGAGAAACAGATCTTTATGCGAAGTCCCTGGCAGTATAGATTTCCAATGCAAAGTTTCACAAATTTAAAGGAAATTACAAATTACTCTCATATTCAGTTACATTGAGTGTTTGCTTTAAAAAATACTTTCATAAACTGGAAATTACCTGATCAATAACGTTTGTATCAGCAGCTAAGCGGTTGATTATTCTTCCTAGAGGTGTTGTGTCAAAAAATCTGAAACAGAAAAATAAAACCTTTTGTGTAAGATTGGAAATTAAAATAAATTCAAAATTACTATGGTTCCATTGGGATCCATTTTCGCGATCTTACCCTTCAGGAACCTACACAGTATATGCATGATCACATTGATTATTTAATATGCGATATTGATTATTCAATTTATTAATAAATAAATCTTAAAATATAACTTGACAAGGAATCACTAGAATGAGAACTAATTCTTCTTCCCTAGAGGCAGATCATATAAAAGAGCTGATATCTATTTACACTGTTCATCTTTTATGAAACTGTAAAATAAATAAATGTTATAATTTCAAATATGGTTCTATTGTCTTTCGACAACCACAGGCTTGATAACAAGAAAAATTGTCAAAAAAGTAATTACTTATCTTCATTTTCGTGATAATTTCCCTTTCACGAATATCGCAAACAAGGGGACAACAACACTAAATGGCCGGAGTTGGTAACATTGTGTGTTTTTTGAAGTCCTGCATTATTAAAACCACGAAGTATCCGGTCAGGTGGACACTTGATTTCTTAAAATTGTCTTGGTACTTTTAATGCATATCTTAATATATCAATTTTATACGTAATATTATATTAAGAAGCTTTGTATTATAAATGAAATGAAACATGAAAACGGCGAGCGGCACTCTTAGAGCAGGGAATATGCATTTTTTGGCTGTCAATATATTACAAAGTGTATTCGGCTAACGTTAAATGAAGAGCGGGAATGTGCACTCGGGTCACCCGAAGCTATATATGGCACCCTGCCCGTTCCAGCTTCCTGCATCAGCAACTATTTTGCTTTCTTGTTCTGGTCACACTGAACGTTAAAATAACTGGTGTGCTATGTGTATACAGACCTCAATAAATGGTCTTATTTTCGAGATGGCCGTCTAAGCGAGGTCTGGTATAATGAACGGAAATGATTTTGGACCGTGACAGCTGTCGTTATCTTGAAGTGGTCGGTGAACCTAGGTGGTCGTTAAGGGATGTTTTACAGTACTTTAATAATTTATATACTTAAAAGGTTATTATTTTCTGACCTCATTGGAGTGTTGACCAGGTTGTTTAACATCCGGTTATGTAGAGTACGGGCAGCAGTCCAGCAAGCCCACTGCATGGAACCCACGGCAAACAGTCCAAACAGGATTGTCATCCCACAAAGAATGATAAAGATTTTCATGTAGTAGTACATGTCGTATCCAAGCTGAAAGCGAACACTACACAGTGAACATGTAGAAATTTCCACTTTTGAATCTATCATATCTTTAGAGAACTGGGGTGGACGGTTCTATCAAGGGATGATATTAAATGATGGTTGTGTGGGTGATGTCAGTAGTGTATTTATTCTTTTCATACTAGAAAACAAGTTATAATTTATTAATGTAAATCATATTTACAGTATGGACGTTGATGTTGTATCGATGGACGAAAACAGAGTGGGTATATGTATTATAACAAATGTCTTTCTTATATAATATCGTGTAAAATATTGAAATCGGAATCATGTAATCATAGCACTGCCATTAAAAAATAGAGGCTTGATTTTCATTATTTGTTTGTGCATTACTGAAAACACTCTAAACGAAATAAAAAATACTAAACGATTAAATGAACACTAAACAGCGAAAAAGCTAGTAAACAAAGTGAATAGGTTATTGAAGAATCCGTAAGGTTTGATCTCCAGGAATAACAAACATAGTTTTCAGTTTAGACTGTCTTAAAAATGTTATTTCAAAGGCATTGTATATAACGATTTCTGAATACAAAGAATATTGTATAACAATATTAAGAACCTGAGAACATTAACCTCTTACAAATTTAAAATGTCATTCAACATCCTTTAAATAATAATTAGCAACATATATGTAAATCATCTGACTTATGTTCAGTTGATTAGATTAACCAGTCAAGAGCGTGAGATGTAAGCTTGCACCCAAAAGTGGAAAGCGATTCAAATTATGCAAATCATGACCTACATCTCGGTCGTCTGGTGGCAGCGTAACATTTAAATACTCCGTCCTTTCCAATCCCTGGTGAAGTTTTGTATGGTAAGCCTCTAGTGAGACCTCTGACCAGTCTCCTAACCAGTAATCAGCGGCGATGCGGACTGACTGTTTCGTCAGGTACGTAACAATTGTCATCAGGACAGCCCCTGTTACTGCAGCACGTATGTACGCCAGGTATACCTTTAATTTTACCCGACCTGTCTCCCTCTCTTCAACTTCTATCAGCTTTCCGGCTTCAGTATCGCTGAGTGCTATAATAACATACAGTCAGGGTATTAGATAACATGCAGTTAACCCCTGTTAGTGCATAAGTTAATTGGAAATGTGCAGACATAATTCTGAATTAGTACAGTTCTTAAAAATAAATTATAGTTTTGTTCTCGTCACAGACTAGGAAATAAAAAATGTTAAGCCTATGAGGTTACAACATCGATCATGCAGGTAAAGACTATAATCCGTATAACTGATTCTTAGTTTGCAAACATTTTTTTATATTTCTGTACAAATTTGTGCAGTTCTGATATTGACTTTATATATACCCATGCATACAACATACCCATCAGTGGAGGTTTATCTGATCAGTCTAAGTAGAAACCAGGTTTTCATCTAATATATAATTTAGATTCTGAGTGTAAAAATAATACGGATGATTTTAAAGCAAAAGAAACATCTTACCTTTTGAAAAGTTGCAAATTACACACCTAAAAGGTCCTTTAACTGGTAATTATACATACTTCTGTTGCCTAATTTGTAATTACACACAAACCTTTTACATTTTAGATAAGAAAAAGGGTCCTTGTCTCCTCATACTTTCATGATGCTATATAACAACAGTAGTCTATTATCATAAAAGACAACTTTAATTATAAAATTTATGTATTAAATTGGTGTACGGTGAAAACTCTATAATGTAGACACCCTTGGAATCGGGCCAACCTGTCCACTTTAGGGAGGTGCCCAGTTCATGTAGGCAAGAACTCAACATACACGATAACAAGGAAAAACGAAAAAAAGAGACTCAATATCTGCCCACCATACAGAGGTGTCCACTTAATGGAGGTGCCCACTATGAGAGGTTTCCCTGTATTAACCACGTGAAGCCCTGGCTAAAATAACTGTCAATCAATCAAATTCTTACCATTCGGCTCTTTTTCTAGTAGGATTGGCTTTTCTGATATCATCGCGGTTTCCTCATTGCTGTGTAGACTGGCCAGGCTCCCAGTCAGAGAGATGAAGGAAAGGTAACCCCTCAGTGGAATACTGACGTTTTCAGCAGCAATAGGTGAAACTTCTAGATATGGCTAATAAGAGAAGAGGAAACACTACATCAGAAGTAACAGAATAACGCATGTTATGTTTGGCAGTTTTCTTTTAAATGCCAATATAAGGAATTCAGGAAAAGTGGGGAGTCCTACCCAGGAGGACTATGAAAAAACTTAAAAAAAGGTCCTGAAAGGGGGGGGGAAGGTCAAAAGGCCCCTGGATCCGCTTTTTAATATGCTTCATTGACAACAAGTTCAAAAACCGAAATATGCCTAAAATGTTGATTATTATGATTCTAAACCATATATCAAGATAGTTCCGTTTGATACAATATATAAAGGGATCATGACTTTTGCAACAAGATTTTTTTCAAGAATACATTACAATCTGATGAAAAAAAACGCTTATGGACCAGACATAATACGTGATTCTTGAGAGTGATTTACTTGATATAGAAGTAATGTCCAAGTATAAATTTCCGGACTACAACTGCGATATTAAGAATTGAACATTAGAACTGACGACATCGTTTTATGAGGCAACATTATTATCATGCATTACTCCGCAATAAGATATTTATAAAAAATGCCGGAGGGAATATCTCTATACAAATGATATTGTAGAGGAACATTTTCCCCCCAAAATAAGGAGCTCTCAGATAAATAGATTTTTAGAGGACAAACTTGCATAACAGCGTTCTTTCAAGACCAAAATTATTTGCTGTCATATGAAAATAAATGAGCATTTGGAAACCGGCTTCTGTGGCTAAGGGTTAGTGGACAGGAATCAAAGGCGGGAGATCAAGAGTTGGAATCTCAGCTGAGCCCGTGAGATTGAACTTTTTGTGACCATTTCCAGTATCCTGTTTTTATTACCTTTTACTTATCAATAAAGCATCTGTAGATAATCGTAATAAGGGAACTTTAATTATTGCTCTGCACACTCTTGGAACAAAAAAAAATATGGTGCGAGTTGTTTTTTTGTCGTTACCGGTCAAGAAACACAGTGTTGCCACTCCAGGTTTCTAAAAAAAGTTTCATTCATCAACAATAAAAGTATCAAAATTGGTAAACAAAAAGTATAAAAAAGCATAAATTTACAACAACCTATCAGATTTGAAAGCATTTTTACCTTGTTTTTTTTCAGAAATGATGTGTACTATGTTGCATGGATTTATTCACGCTGAGCCTCTAGTTTCTGATATATCAGCACTTGGCATTTTGTCAGTAAGCCACTGACAGCACAGCAAAAACTCCACACAACAGAGAACACACATTCCTGCAAAGACACTTGGAAGGCACATTTTCAGATTTCATTATTCCTATTTTAATCTTAAGATATACCACTGGATAGCGCAAACTGAACATGCTATTTGACTAAAAAGTATAAAAAAAGTATACCTAAAAAAGTACAACGAAAGTATAAACAGTAGCTTTTCTGAAAATAGTGTTATATTTTAACAAAAAAATATAATTAGCAGCATTCAAAACAATACTGGAATTATGTCGGCATGCCTAGAAATTAAAAAAAATTACTGATCTTGAAAAGTTGATATGATGAACACAAAAATAAAATTTTCGAAACCTTCAAGAATTCTTTTGTGGAATAATACAAATTAAGAACATTACCAAGGAAAAGATCTTTATTTGCCAAAAAATAAAATTGAAAAAAAAGGAAGAGGCGAATCCGTTGAACATTATTTTTATGATATAATCGTCACGTTTATGTTATATATTCATATCTGGTAACCCCGCTTGTTTTACATATATTCATTTTAGTCCTATCAGTGAATGATTAAACGCTTAAATATGAGAAAACTGCCTTTCTATGGAAGTAATATTTAATTAATAATAAAAGAACAGGCAAATTCGTGGAATTTATGTCCATCGTTTTCGCTTTTTGTTGTACCTGCTTGCCCAATCAATGTGTTTTAGTTCATATTGTCCCATGAAGATGTCTTCACATGTCATAGTTGCAGTGTTTTAGTTTTCATTGCCCCCTGAAGATGTCTCCACATTTCATTATTTTTGGTTGTGAATGAGGAACCAAAGTTTTTTTTTAGCTGCTGATCATTAATTTTAATACAGACTCTCCAAAGCCAGGATAACTAAGGTATGCATGAGGGCAATTGCTGACCCAAATTTGAATGAAATCGGATATTTTGAAAAGGTATCACACGGAAAAGAAAACTTGACGGACGATCGGACGAACAGACAGGCAAACAAACGGATAGACAGACAAACGGACAGACAAACAACAAGCATGTCCTTCTGTATCAGACCTGTTCCACGTGTTTGTGTCTCGCTGTTGTAGTGTCCTGTTTCTTGTCCTTTTCTTTCTCTTCAACCTCTGACGACCTACGTAGTATATGTTTTGTAACATTATTTTATGCAGTACAAAATTATCAGCATCAGCCTACATGTCCTCGTTAGGGATTCAATCAATGCTTTTTATATGTTATACAAATTTCGTTAAGAAGTTAAGGTAACTTTTAGAAATTCATAGTACTTAGTCCGTATCCGTAAAGTAGCTTAAAACATGGTAAGCCAATTTTAACGTTTAAGATAATTGCCAGGCAGTGGATTTAACATTCACGACTCCATATCTTGTTGCAATTCTAACTAATGTTACAATGCACGATAGCCTTATTAATCAGGTCTTAAAAAAGAAAATAAGTGAAGATGAAAAGCAGCTGTAGACGCTTGTGAGAAAAACAGATAGTCTTTTCTCTTCAGCACCTTGCTTGCTGGACTGCATTTTTCCATGACTGGTACAGCTCTGGGTCCGACTTTTTTATCTCCTTCAGTGTCCCCTGTGCAGTGACCCTGCCATCTTTCATCACGATGATCTGTAAACATTACATAATATAATTATGTACAGAGCAATATCAGTTATCAGAATGACGATTATAAGGTCCTGTTATCTTCGTCATTCTTTGAATATAATCAATCAATTAAAATAATATTATTTTATCATCAAAGCATACCGGTTACCTACTGAAGTGAGAATCACCTCTGGTTCTACTTATAAAAGTAAAAATGGCGCTTAAGACTTAGGAGTTTAGTAATTAAGCTCCTGGAAACCTTATTAAAAAAAATTAAAATATAGTTTTGTTCTGTTTGAAAAGGAAATTTTAGTTTTTCCTTGCCCTGTGTCCGATTTAACATTACGTTTTGAAAGTCAGGGAATACTTTTTTTTCTTACTTTTATGAACGATTTCTTATTAGTTACCCAAGACGCATTATCCATAAAGAAGTATATGCAGCAGACTAATGTCCACTATTGGACCCCAAAACGTATACCTGATGAGCCCGCGGCAAATACTGGAGTTGATGGGTGACAAGGATGACGGTCCGTCCGGACCTCAGTAGGATCTTATTGATGGCCTTGTTAAATATGTGACCTCCTACGTGTACATCTACTGCTGACAGGGGGTCATCCTGAATATAAATAAATATCTAATATAAAAAGTAACACAACTAAGGATCACAGTCTGAAGCTGAAAGAAATCATCAGTCAATTAATAAAGAGGTCGTATTTTAAAAACAATCAGGTAAGTAGATGCAAATTTAAAAAAAAAATGTACATTGGAGGTTTCAGTACATGCTTAATTTTATTAACTGAATAAACGATTAAATAAATTTCATTAACAAGGCCTACAGGCCTCATGTCAACCTCTGCAATGGGATATACACCAGGTACATGTACGTATGTAAAATTTCAGGCAGATACTCTAAACCACTCTTGAGCTATATGCACAGATGTATGATACCCAAACAATTTTAGGTGGCACCACAAGTCTTGTAAATGACAATGCTTTCTGACATGAATAAATATGCCCAATTTCTAGCTGAGATTTTCAACTCTCTCCTAAGAAATAAGCAGGGACATACATTATGCAAAAAAATTGTAGGTGGCGACACCAGTCTTGTGTACGAGAAAGCCATCAAAGGTACATGGACATGTCAAAGTTCAGGCCAATACATCAAACTTTTCTTAAGTCAGGTGCACTGGGCTGTCCAAGCCCAAATGAGGCAGGCAGTTGCTCCGAGTGAACCGGAACATATTGTCAGCTGCAGCTACTGCACTGAGTAATATCTTGACCTGTACTTGGCTTCACTGACTGAACTCTTGACCTGTTGCCTATACTGACACAGTTGGCAGTCTATCTAAGCTATAAATGGAATCAGACTGAAACTTGGCCTGTAGCAAAATCGGAAAATGTGGGCGGTCTGCCAAGCTATTTCTAAATACAGACACAACCTTGGCCTGTTTGTAAATCTGTTTACACATACTGAAAGACTTGGGCTAAAATGCTTTTTTTCTAAGTTGACATATTCATTAGATTTTTTTTTTTTATAAAAAATTAAGAATAATAACAGTTGAAGCAAAATCAGAATACAGATGTTTTTTTCCCGGATTTATCTTAAACATAAGGTGGATATGGAACCAATTATTATGTTGCCTATACAGCTCAGTTTTTACACCCAGTTAAAGAGTTCAGTTTGTTAGAACAATAAATCTAGTTGCTTTGTTTACCAAAGTATCAAACAGTTCTTCATTATTCAAGGTCTTATATTTCATAAGTAAACAAAGGCCACCTAAGAATAATTTTTGTGCAATATAACAGAAGATGGAACAAGTTTTCCAGTAGAAGATTATTGCAGACCTCAGTTTGGAATAGGCTTACAAAAGGTTACAAGACAAACTTAAGCTTTTAAGACACTACCAAAAATCAATGAACCCCATGTATTCATATATAACTGAAAAAAACAAATCTGCAGAATTGGAGGAAGAAATCTTATTGGCTTAGCGTGTTAACAAACATGGCTGGGCCCATGGCACGTTCGTGTAACACTGCAAGAGGAAATATGCAGACATATGGAGATAACTGACCTCAGGCCACACCAGCAAGTCAGTATAGAGACTAAACTGAAAGATGACGATGGCATCGTGAGTATTCCGAGGAAGGGTGGAAAAAGTCTGTACTACCAAGCGCTTTCCAACGCAGTGCAAAGTGACCAGTAGCTGTGGTTGGTTAAATATTACGCAGAGGGAATTCCCCAGAGACAGCACCGCCTGGTAGCCAAACCGCGGTTTATTGCAGCGGGTATTGTAGCAAATAATTAAGCATAGCGCACATGCTTCTGATGAAGTGTAGAAAGAACCCTAGAATAAATCTTGTAAAAAATTAAAATATTAAGCTTGACAGTTTCAAGATAAAACATGTTAAAGCTGAAAGAGGCTAAAGTTACAACGTTTTTGCCCGTATCAAACAGGTTAATGTCGCCACAAAAACCTAAATTTCAAATATGAGTCATGTGACCAACATTGAACAAAACTTGGTGATGCTCCTGTCGTTTCTGATATTAATAAGTTAGTATGCTAACTTGGCCAATTGACTCGGTTTAAATCCATGTAACTCAACTAAAATTCATTAAGCATAATCCATTTGATTACACTTGAGATAGCTTGTCTCTGGGAAGATGTCTTTGAAATATTAAACAATTTGGCTGAAAAATTTCAGAGAAGAAGATTTTCAAAGGTTTTCAAGCTATTGAACAATTTTCAAATATTGAACAATTTGGCTGGATATTAAATCTAAGTAAAGGCAGATAGCAAGTTAACGTACGGACGACGCCACACCATCACATAAGCTCAGAGCTGCAGGGTCGCTAAAAAAATCCCTTTGCAAATCAGGTATACACATTGTTTGTTGGATGAGGGAGAAACATTCTCATTATGTTAATTACTATCCAAACTATAATCTAATACTGCAATAAATATTCAATTTCAGATATGAAAAAAAAAAACAACCCGAAGTTTTTAATCTTCTTAAGTAAGTAATTTCTCATATTATGAAGATTCACAAATTTATAGCAATACATAATTTTGTGGACACAATTAATTGTGAACTTTAATCAGTGTAACCCCTTGTGTTACACAACAAAATCCAAACTGTAGCAAAAGACTAGAATAAGAATGGATTCAATATAGAAAATTATAACATTCATCTTGTTAATAGGCATCCTGTCCAAGGTGGGGGAGGGGGCTAAGCTGAGTCAAGGGATATCCATGGACTGAAGCAGTCACAATGCATAGGCGAGGGCTGCATCTCGTGAAATCTCTATGAAAACTTGAATAAATCTACTCTTTTCACAAATTCCTTTAAATATCAAATTGTAATAGCTTTCAACCTTATCTGTTCATCATTTGAAAATAAAGGCGAATGTATATACAGGAAACAATATGTCACAGTCAGAGTTGAGCCAAATTTTAAGGTAATGATTTTACATTGCCAAGAACAAAATTTTGATCTAATTTCAAGGATACAATAAAAACTAAGTTTAATGAAGATATATACTTGAAATACGCACTCTAGCTAAACAAATTATCATGATAATTGAGTAAATATATTTCCTGATATTTGACAAAGTGCATTATGTTTAGGCCCATAGTTTCAAAGATATACACAATATTGACCTCATTTTTGGCATATCTATAGGAAATATATGCAAAAATGGTTATATTAAATATGAATAGATTAACAACAGTCCTTCCGTCCGGCATCACGACAAAAAGGACTATGATTATAACTCAGATGACTTATACTCAGCCGTGCTAAAAAAGAAATGCAATAATAGCTTTTTTGTTATCCAGATGACCTTGTTTCAGTTGGGAGAGATGGGGGATGTAATTTATGAATCTATAGATGTGAACAAATAGATAAATGTCATGGTTGTGGCCAAGAAATATGGCTGTAACATTTAATGCAAAAAATCGTTAAACAGAGGTGGCACCACTTGCACGTTTAAACACATGGCGGTCATGTAATTAATACCTAAACAATTTGGTAATGATTTTTTAAGTCGTTCTTGAGATTAAAGCTAAAAGATTTTGGACCATGTTGAAACACGTGAATAAGAAAATTTCACAATCACCAACATTTGAACCCCGGTTGAAACATCAGTCCGAAAATTCTATTCAATATAGTATTCATTGAATTTCCTAACTCCAAGGAATCCTTGCATATGATTTGAAAGTTGAAATGTTCCTATTTACCAGGTTATCTGAAGAAAAGTAACAAAGACCATTTTTGAAACCCGTTAAACAGAAGTGGCACCACCTGCATGTTATAATCACATGTAAGTCATATGCTAAGTAAGTCTGTAAAATTTGGGGAAAGAAATCAGCTAGTGTCCTTAAGGGATGTGGTTAAAGAATGGCGGAACGGACGGGAGGAGGACGGACGGACCGACGCGGACATTTTTAGTAGTCCTCCCTCCAAAGACGAGGGAATAACAAGCTCATACAGGAAGCACGTTCTAAGAACAGAAATTACTTAAGTACATTAATATCTACGTAGAATAAGTAAAAAAAAATGTTAAATCTTTATATAGAAAATGTGGTGAAAAGCTGACATTAAAACCTAGTTTGCATGCCATACCGGCATGTGAAGTAAATGGTGAATTTACTAGAATAACGACATTGCCCCTTGAGTAGAGTGTCCTAGCGATGCTGACCCTCTGCTTCTGTCCACCGCTCAGGTTGATGCCCTAAAAATACATGAACTAAATGTTCTACTTTGGCAAATTGACAGGCTTCAACGTCATATCAAATATTAAATGGAACATGTAGGTCCCACTTATATATCTCTTGGATCTTATATCAATTATTTAATGTTATATGATGCAAACCAAAATATTAATATCGAAAAGAAAATCCACAAATATGAAAAATAAATCTCACATAATGCAGTTCAGTTCATACAGTTCACTGTGACAGTGTCTATTTTTTAAATAAATCTAGCGGTTTGATAGTTGAAACTATTTCAAGAAGAGGGATTTCATGAAAAATTGCCCAACTAATTCCTAAAAGATGGATAAGGAATTTCCTAATTGCCCCTTATATCCCATAAGGTATTAAGATTTAAAACTTGTATTTATTTGCATGTGCAATATCATCTATTACATGTTGAAGAGCATTTATTGCATCTATACCTTTTCTCCGATTTCTGTATGGTCTCCTGCAGGCAGGATTTCAAGGTCAGGTTTCAGTGCACTTGCTTCGAGGACTTCCTCGTACCTTTTTTAACGATAACAACGATAAACCTTACAGGAAGTATCAATTCACTAACCAGCTTTTAATCTCCAGGTTTCAAACTCAATCCACCGATGACGTCACATGTTCCCATGGTAATATCTTTCATGTGTAATTATTATGTCCAACAAAACGCATTATAAGGTGTTTTAAAGTTTGCAGGAATTATCGTTACTATACTTAGAAATATGTATTGTTGTTTCTTTCAAAACGCGCAATTTGGTCCATGTAG
Source organism: Sipunculus nudus (assembly GCA_026874595.1). Classification (NCBI taxonomy): domain Eukaryota; kingdom Metazoa; phylum Annelida; class Sipuncula; order Golfingiida; family Sipunculidae; genus Sipunculus; species Sipunculus nudus. The sequence continues at coordinate 56,337,250 of CM049312.1, forward strand.
TTGATCACGTCTCTGTTAGGGAATAGTGACACACATAAAGTAAGTACACAGGTCTGTAGACCCATGTTTCTGTGACGGTAGAAGAGCCTTGGAGAAGGGCCACTGAAACAGACATGCAATAACTTTAAATAACTGTCTGTCAAGGAAGGTAAAATCAAAGATAACTTTCTTGAAACTCTTGTTAGTGTTGCTTTTTTGTACCTTAATAAAATAATCTCAAGATTATTTGCGAAACAGTGTCCGTAGAGCTTAGATGTATAAAACAGGACTTATTCGGACATTTGGACAGGCCAAAGCAAAGCGGGTGCACCGGATTACCTATCACATCATAGAAATATAAACCAGCAGAGATTTTCTTTTTCTCTTTAATGCAAAGGTCCAACGCACTTGCCTTTCATCATCAAGACTGTCAGCAAACAAAATGTTGTCTTTCACAGTCGCGTTCATCAACCAAGCCTTCTGAGCCCCATAAGCTACGGTTGCAGAACTGTTAAATCAAAATAAATTGCACATACCATATTGAGGAAATTGGAGGAAAATAATGTTAATCATGTTAGCACGCCATCGGTCACTTTAACACAGGAAATTGATAAATAGAAAATCAGGGTGACTCTAAAGGAGAATTAAATATGTTTTTCTTTGCAAAATGCTTCTTTTAGTTGATTTTAAATCCATATGACTGACATTCGGGAGGATTCAGTGATATTAAAATGTTGAGCGCCCTTTATTCTTAACTATTGTTATGTTCCTTAACCAGACACAGGCCTGCCAAATGTAAATGATCGAAAAAAGAGTAAGTTCTCAGGAAAAAAGAGTAGACTTCTCTGAAATAAAGAGCGAAAAAGAGTAAAGCAAGCGTCATCTGCCCATTTTCTTCACAGACTGAATAAAAATGATAATCGTGTCACGTGGCCCAGTGGAGGCCAGGTTCAACAATTAATGAAGACAGAAATGCGAGACGAGGAAGTGATTTTTTTTTCTGGAAGAAGATTGTACAGGCGATCAGTCGGCTGGTTGCCAACAGCAAGGTCTGTGCAGAACTCACGTGAGTTCCCAGTACACACTATTATATTTCATATACTGTTCATAGCCAATATATCTTTAATCACAGAATACGTTATAAAGGATAAAGTTATAATAAGAAACATCCATATATTTAAATGTAACAACATGACAATTTACCCTGGTTTATGTACTATTGACAGTAAAGAACACAATCTATCATGAGTAAGATAATGATTATCAGGGTAAACAAGAAAATGATCTGTTATCCTGTTTTTATATATAGTATAATGAAAATAAAATAGTTTAAGCTACATACAGATTTCATATGCACATTTTTCTCTTAAATCCAAGGACTTCACATGTTAAATGCATACATGTATGGGTATGTGTCCATCTCACTTTAACTGTGATAATCTCAGTATGACATCAGTTTATGTCACATGATTCACGTACATTGCAAAATATTCTAACATTAGCCTGTTCACGAATCTATTTCTTTGATAATTAAAGGATTTACATTAAGAACAACTGAGCAACTATGAGTGGTTATTAACGTGTGAATCAAACTTTATAATGCTGAGGGAAAAACGATAAGGCTCAGATCAAATCTGAGTGCTCACGTGGAGGTTGGATAGTGGGTCTGTTAGGAGAGTGCCTCTTAAATGCAATCACTTAAAGCGTATACTCCACTAATCTACTACCCGGATCGTGATGCTAACTGACACTTAAGAGGATCATATAATATAATAATATAAGAATTAATCAACAAATAATCTTAAAATAAATTCCTGGTCTAGCACGATAAAATAGTGGATGGTAGGCTTATCAGAGTAATGCTTTTACGATCGGTTTTGAGGCTATCAAACACCTGGAGTTAGGCGGGTATTTTTTCTTTGAAATGCAGAGCGCGGAGGAATCTTACTAAAATTTGATGGTTCAAAAGGATATATATCAGGAAAATCTGGACAGTGAAACAGTGGAATTTGCATATATACTACACAAATTATGAATGGACTGGAGGCAGAAATCTAAGGAGAGCTTGATCATTTGGGATGCCAAGTGGCAGCACAGGCATAAGCTGGACTGTGGAAACTAGTTTACCCCAGGCGGCCAGATGGCAGCACCAGCACCCGGGTTCATATACACGTTCACTATAGGGCCAGGTATTCTACGCCTAGCACGGGAAGAAAGTGGGAACGTGTGCCACTATTTATTAAGCTCACTTCAGAGTTAGCATTTTTGCATTATTATTAAATAATTACCCAGTTATGTCTTAGATGAAATAGTCTGACAACTGCTTTACTTTGTTGTTCACTCTTCATATTAAATCTTCATAATCAATAATGTTTTGGAAGAATTTTACATGAAACATTTACTGATATTTAATTAGTAACTTTTTGTATGAGAATGTCCAGGAATGAAGAAAGGGGAATGGCAGCTATGTTCGGCTATTTAGAACAAAACTAACATGAACCATCCTTAATAATTATAATTTATTTAATTAATTTTTGAGAGAAATTTGCCTGGCTTTCAGGAATAATCAAGATACATCCCATGTGCAAAGAGCGGGGATGACAGAGTGCATAAATAATGCTTTAACTTTGGACGGCCTGGTGGCGGCATTGATTTAAACCGAAGCATTAAGATAAAATAAGTTTTTACTTTTTCTCACCACAAATGCCTTATGAAATATGAAAAGTATTTTAGTTTAATTATTAATCGTTACCCTATCACTACTTAAGAGTACTACTTGCGGCCAAAATTTAGCCTGGAGTGAACGACCGGCGATGTACCGACTAAAGTGGACACCAAACATATTCTTGCAGCCAGGGGGGGTTAGACGAGAAACGTGCTTAGTCTGCAGTTCTACTGGTCCGAAATAGGGCATTTTAGGAAAATATAGACTGGAGGCTTTATACTTTGCAGTTGACCATATTCAATACAAATGTACCCAACAGAAAAAATACAATATATTCGGATGGAACAGACAGAAAGGTTTATATACAAATGGGGAAATATATGGGGAATGCACGGTGGGCAATAAATCTATCGGGACAGAACGAACGTTTGGCTTTCCTATTAGTACTAAAATAATCATACATTTTTGCATGCATTTCTGAATATAACTGACGGGGGCAAAAAATAAGGTTCCTACCTGAAAGAAGATTGTACAGGCGATCAGTCGGCTGGTTGCCAACTGGGCAGGACTGACGAGGTTGCCCCAAGACCCCGTGGTCATTACGGGCTGTCATGCCTCGTTGCCCATACCCGAAAACCGGTTCTTACAAAACTATATTCTTACAACAGGTTTTTGCCGGCCACGCAGGCCATGCCATGCCGGGGCAACAGGTGGTTGACCCTTGACCTTAAGGAACCTGTCTTGTCGGTCACTTTGGAGTGAAAGACAAAATGAAAAAAAAAAAAAATGGGGCTATATTGCCCCGTGTTACAATCGCATACCACAATTGTGTATATTCATTGACGCATATTGTTCTCCAAGTGAGAACCAATAATGGCGCACATCCCTGCATCAAGATAAGGGCATTTTCCATATGTTGTATACATGCTGGACATTTCCACACCAAAAAAAAATACAAAATGGCCTATTCTTGTTCTGACTGGACTGTTAAAGCAGGAGAGAAATAGTATATACTATTACTAAAAAAAGAAGAAAAAAAGAGTGCTGCTGTAGAAATAGTGAAAAAAGAGTTATTATCGTCATTTTCAGGAAATCCTTGAAAAAGAGAGTGACTCTTTTAAAAAGAGTGATATGGCAGGCCTGAGACAATTCTTAATATACCACTGAATATTGAATCTCACTGGAAAGACAGTGAAAAGATAATTTTTGCTCGTTTACGTAATGTTAACCTGAAAATTCACCTGTCCCAGACGACCTCTCCACTGATGGTGTTCATCTCGTTTAACAGCGCTGCCAGGAGCGAAGACTTACCACTCCCTACGTGACCAACCACAATTGTCAACTTCCCTGGAAATGAATGTTTGGAAACTCTTGAGACATAAAAACGTAAAATATGCAGATGTATAATAAGGTGAAACAAATCCCTAAAGACAAAATAAAATGTTTTTACACAACTTATTTTATACCATATGGTAAGTTCACATTGTGTACTTTATGATATTTTGACATTGTAGGCTTGTGGTATTTTGATTTATGTATCTGTTGTATTCTGACATTAAAATGCATCCTTCATCAACAATATACCTTGGTGTATTAAACAATATTTACATTTGGTTAATTTGACATTTTGTACTTTGTCGTGTTTTGACATTGTAGGCTTGTGGTATTTTGATGATGTGTACCTTGTGATATTTTCAAATACGTACCTTATAGTAATTTAACATTACGTATCTTGTGTTATACTCACAGTGATTATCTTGTTGTGTCTTGACAAAAGTACCTTGTGGTATCTTGACAATGTAGCTAGTGGATTTTTTAGATTGTTTACCTTGTGGTATCTTGACAAGGTGTTCCTTGTAGTATCTTGACAAAGTGTACCTTGTGGCATCTTGACATTGTATACCTGGTGGCATTTGAGATTGTTTACCTTGTGGTATCAATACATTGTGTACCTTGCAGTGTCTTGGCATTATAACCTTGTGGTGTTTTAATATTTAACCTGTCGTATCTTGACATTGTATACCTCGTGGTATTTTGACATTGTATACCTCGCGGTATTATGACATTGTATACCTCGTGGTATTTTGACAATGCATACCTCGTCGTATCTTGACTCTGTATACCTCATCGTATTTTGACATTGCATACCTCGTGGTATCTTGACTATGTACACCTAGTGTTTTTATTTACATTGTTTACCTTGTGGTATCTTGACATTGCATACCTCGTGGTATTTTGACATTGTTTACCTTGTTTAAGTTTGACTTCGTTTACCTTGTGGTATCTTGACATTTTTTACCTCGTGGTAACGTGACATTGTATAGAATGTGATATCTTGCATTGTATACCTCGTGGTATTTTGACATTGTTTACCTTGTTCTATTTTGACATGGCATACCTTATGGTATCTTGACATTGTATACCTCGTGGTAGCTTTATACTGTTAACCTTGTTTTATTTTGACATTGTTTACCTTGTGGCATCTTGACATTGTTTACCTTGTTTATTTGATATTGTTGACCTTGGGGTATCTTGAGATTGTCAACCTTGTGGTATCTTGAAATTGTTTACCTTGTTTTATTTTGATATTGTTAATCTTGGGATATTTTGAGATTGTCAACCTTGTGGTATCTTGAAATTGTTTACCTTGTTTTATTTTGATATTGTTAATCTTGGGATATTTTGAGATTGTCAACCTTGTGGTATCATGACATTGTTTACCTTGTGATATCTTGACATTTTTACCTTGTGGTATCTTGACATTGATATTTGACAATATTAAATCTTTCCCTTCCAGATCCCATGAGAAGTTTCCGTTCTTGATTTCCACGGCTGCTTTTACTTTTTCCGTCACAGGAGACGCTTCCTCGACCACAACGTGTGATGTTTCATGATGGCAGGAACTTGACCTAGCACTCCCGAAGGTCATATCTGTCTTATTCTCTGTTATTGCCTGGAACACATCATCTTCTTGTTCTGTGCTGTTCGGTTCCTTTGTTTCCAACAAGGGCTGCAGTTTTCCTTGTTCTAATGCAAAATCATCAGCAGGAATTTTGATTTCCGTCATTTCCATTTTCTCCACATTTCTCTCTCTGTGGTCTGCGTTTGGTATCTTTAAGTAAAATATGTATAATTTTCCAATGTACTTCTAATTTGATATATTACCTAAACATGTTACTTATTTGAATACTCGAAAAGAACTGAAACATGTTCCTCGTGCTTCTCAAAGTTGGTAACCTTCCTATAAACAAGTAATGTTATCAAAGGGGAAACTTTGTTTATTAAATGTTTATTAAATACTGGGCCCAGACAAATTACTATATTCAGTGGAATATTTGTTAGGCCATTTTGAGGGTGTCAATGACCCGTAACTTATTTCCAATATCCAACTTCTTCCATTGATTGATAGGTTGAGATTTTCGCACATGGGATATATATATATATATATATATATATATATATATATATATATATATATATATATATATGGATCGTAATATTTTGAATTTTTTTCCTTTCGAAAGGAAAGGCATTAATATATCTTTGCATTTTCTCAGAACAATTGTCTTTCCGCTAAAGATGCATCCTTTCATAAATCAAACTCTAAGTCAAACTTCGCTCAGTGTAAACCTGACTCTGCTATCTTACATACCATCTTCCAGCATACTTGCATGCGAAAAGAACTGAATGATTCAAAAAGTAACATTGTTATATCAAAAACACCTTTGTGCAGTGAACAAAACTCGAAATATTATGATTTGAGGGCATAGACAATATAAGAAATTATATGCTATTTGTATGGGAAAACAAAGAAAAAATAACTTTTTCATCGAAGATCACATGTAAATATTTCGTGTTTTTTTATGTTTGTTACTATTTATCAGCTACTAATGGGGAAAACGTCTAGGTGTTCACCTGTTTCAGACAGCCAGAAAGGCATTATTACAACCCATATATATATATATATATATATATATATATATATATATATATGGGTTGTAATAATGCCTTTCATATGCCTCGCATGGCAAGGTTCTTACCGAGTTTCTTTAAAATCAGCGTAAGGCATCATTTGCGAAATATCAGGAGAGAAATGAGCGGTGATAATCATGCATTACATTTTTGCTCGTTTACTTGATCCCAGGCCCTGTAAATTTCCGTTAAAATTTCCCCCTTTTGCTAAGAATGCCATCGCACCGGGAATCCGATCACCTCTTACCCGGTTTTCTCCACCATGTATCCCCGTATCTTCTGGCTGGACAATTTCCTGCACAAGGAAGAACTTAAGGAGGCGGTCAGTGCTGACACGGGCGTGGGCGATGAAACTCATCATGGTAGTGACCAGCAGTACGGGCAGCTCGACGAGCATGATGAGCGACAACCCAGAGAACACCTTACCCGGTGTCAACGGCTTGTCTTGTATGAACGGGTAAATGGTGAAGATCTGTAATAAACCGCATTTGTAAACATGGATGTTTACCATCGGCGGTCAAGGCATTGGGAACTTCATTAAAGCTTAAGCCCATTCATTCAAGCTTTTATCATAGGACATATTTTATTTATTATATTAACACAGAATAAAATGAGTACGTTGGCAGACTTTTACCCATACATTTTTATAACTGTATCAAAGGTCTGAATTTTAAGGCCATTTGGAAATAAAATGCATATCTTTTTGCTGTTTATTATTAGATAGTATCGTTTTACTATTCAAGACCTTCAAATGTATATCCCTTTTCTTATCAAAGCTTGTTCATTTGAATTTACTAATTTGTTAATAGCGGCTATTTCCTACCAAGTGTATCGACTTACAATAAGAGCAAGGGTTGATGGTGTGCTGTCTGCGGCAATAACTGAAAAGACAAGAAACAAGGACTTTAAAAGGCATATTATGCAAGTTACTAAATAAGTCATATCATGTCAAGGAAACAAAGATCAAAAACAAGTCTTTGAGCAAGGAAATACTCTTTGCCGAGCGGTTCATGATCAAAAGTACAGATATGGTTTCTGCCATCTGTGGTGATCCCATGAAATGAACAAAAGCTCCCAAGGTTTCAAACGACTAACGGGGAGTATATGTTACCTTATTTTTGCTTGAACAGAGCAACTCTTTTGAATGAAGTACCCCTACAGCTTCTTATACTAAACCCTGTTTTGCTTTATCGCAAGTCGGGCCCAAACAGAAAAGAATCGTAAAAAAAGACCCATTCAACCGGGAAAAAGCTTCGGTAACTAACGTGCGAATCCATGCGTCAACATACATCATTGATTGACTGCACTAACTTCCTCTTTTCTTAGTTCTTACCTGCTACTACTCTGATCACGGCTATTTTCAGTAAATGCCACATTTCTATTGCTCGGGTCCGCTTGGCTGAATCACGGAAAATCGTCTCCCAGGCGTACAACTTGAGCAACTTAATGCTCTGTAGAATCTCGTTAGATTTCTTCAGTCGAATATCAGCGTGTTTCTATAAAAAAGAACATAGACTTTCTTCTTAATCTGTCCCATTATAATGTGATTTCGCCTAGCAGCTTTTACTTTTGATAAATATAAGATCGTTTTCAGGAGACGTAAAGTAATAGCATATCCTCCTTGTAAACTGGCAAGTGGGTAGTATTGTCAGATCTCTTCAATTAAGTTGATCTTTCTTCAAATAACGATTTGGGCACATGAATCCAGGAAGATTTGTTTATAGCATTAACAAAGTTATGGAGCATCTATTAAACATTAAGTGGTTGCTTTTGACATGCGAAGGGAAGCATCAAAGCGATGCTAACTTTGTGCTTGATATTTGACCATAGCCTAATTCAGTTGTGTAAGTACAACATGCAGAAATAAAAGATTGAACCACATTGTTATATGACCAACTTCCTCAAAGAGATTAAGACAGCCACCTTGGGTGCATCTTAAACCATGGGACAACAGCGTATGTATGACTCCCTGTGATCTCTATCATGTCTTACCATAACTTGTTTCTGCAAACGAGCCGTCTCAGCACCAACATAATACTGGAGTGGTACAAGCAAGAACACAACGATGGCGCTGATGACGGCAGCGTAACCCAGCCGGATGTAAAGCATTCCAAAGATCATGCAAAACTGTAGATTAAAAACAAGGGATAATGAAATAGAGTATGGAATAATGCATTATATATACTGTGGAGCCTTTAATTACCACCGCCAACAGGACTTTGATGGAGTGATCCTTTTTCGAGATGGTCGTCTAAGCCAGGTCTGATATAAAAAGCAAAAAGAATTTGCACCCTGAAATAGTGTTTGTTAGAATGAGGTGCTCACGAAACCGATGTGGTCGTAAAGAGAGGTTAACTGTATCTTATATACTGATAGTGTCAACACAAATTAATTATATTGTAAAATATTTAGATCATCTATATGGTAATGAATAACCAAAATATTCCAAATTTTTAACTGAAGAATTTTCCATAATAAGCACTTAGTGCAGTGTTCATCATTGTAAAAACGTAAAGATGGTTCTTTTATAGTACTGTTTGGCAAAGTTATAGTTGTGATGCATTTACGCTCATCACACAGCGGTTATACACTGCAGTCGTCTCAGATCTCCTTTTAGTTTTAACCGCTGCTTTTTATAGGAAAGTTCTCTGGGTCAAACCCGTAGGGTTGGCACAGAGAAAAGACCTGTAATCAGACAAACGAGAGCCTGATATCGCCCTGGCCATCCAGCTACAAAATTTAAACATGCTACACTCGCTCACGTTGGTCTGATTACACCAGTTCTGGCACAAGTCCAAGGATCAAACCAACGATAGCGGGTGTCGCATTTTTCAGTATAAAGTGCTCGATGCACAATGCGGCACCCTGCTCTCATTGGTCTGATTACAATTCTTTGCCCTGTGTCCACCTGGTGGTGTGACCCTGAGAAACTTGATATACAAAGGAGAGGTTATAACTAAATGGAGGCCAGGGACGACTGCAGTGAGGAGCGTAGGTGTATTGAAATACCGCTTACATGTATGGGAAGTGTCCAGGCCCAGTGTCCCTGGTAAAACAGCATGAACAGTTGCATGGGATCCACCGACATGTGGTTCATGATGGTTCCCGCACTCATTATGCCCTGGGTCATCGTGTATGATGATAGTTTCAACGACTTGGAATACACCATCGCCTGAAACGGAAAGCACTTTATTATATGAAAAACACATATTACAAAAAAAATTATTAAATTCAAATCTATCTCACTCACTTCATATCTGACTAAGTGGTTTCAAGAACCTTGTTAATGTAGTATACACTGATGGCTCAGTTCACCAAGGTTCTTTCTTCCTGCATTGGTTGATGTGGAATCATTTTGTTTACCCGGATATTAAAAAATACCCGTACTAATCCGTTGTTCTTCTTTGCAATGTTTGTTTGATCTTACCTGGATTGCTCTCTGAACTGACCTTGGTTGCTCATTTCATTGTCTAATTTATCTTGTCCAGCTTGTCCATTTACCAATAAAAGGAAAGTTCCTTTTAATGTTATGTCTCTTTGGATCTCAACATAATATTTTGTTCCTTTGCCTTACATGGTTCATTTCATTTATCTTGCCTAAATTGATCGTTTGTTCTTACCCGATCTATTCTTTTTTTGCCTGACCTGTTCCTTTGACCGTACACTCGCAGTGTTTTGTTGCTTTGATCTTGAAAAAAAGAAACACTCTTTAATCTCCCCTTAAATTGTTCTTGTTATTTTATTGTATAGTCTAACCTTTTTCATTCGCCTTCCTTGGGACCGGGGAATTTTCTGCGGTAAGCGTGGGTGGCGGTTGATCAAGGGGGGGGGGGGGGGGTGTCCAAATGGGAAGGGGAGGGTGGTTTAAGTGTGGCCTTTATTAGGCTCGTATTTAGCTACTCATATTAAAAACAACATTTTAAAACTGTGTACAAATGTTATAACCTTATTATTATAGAAAGAACAATTTACAAAAAATTGTTGGAAAGTCTGGCGACCTTGTTGCTCTCTCTATGTTGTCAAGCAGCCACTTCTCTTTCTGGGCCAGAATGTCACCAACGGTCTGTCACTTGACCTTGTACCCCCAGAGCGCTGAGAAATGGCTTGCAATGTCTTGTTGACTCCTCCTGGAATGTATCTCGGCAAATATGACAATCTCACTCTTGTTGACGGGCCCGAGAACGGTGCGCTTGCATTTTCTTGAAGCCATTGTAACAATTTTACCCTGCTAAGTGATTACCTGCTTATATACCTTACCAAAAATGTTTTTATTCAGTCAGGAGATCAGCACAAACAAATTCACAAAAACCTTTAATTGATAGAAACTCAAAACAATTGGTGTTATTGTTGCAATATGTAACCGATATTGAATAAAGTCTTTGAAGCCCCGTGTTACCATTGATTGCTTCAAACTACTCATGTGGTTTACTTCATGAAATGATATTCACCCAAACAACTCTAGGTGTGAAATCAACACCGGTCACTCGGCTGATGACTGCTGTTTCCAAACAACTCAAGGGTGTTAAGTCATTAATTAATAAGTGGCTAGGGGTACTTGATCCATAAGCAGTGAGGCGTGACATGTTGTAAACAGAGACGCGGCAAGGCCAGCTGAACCCGAGCGATAACACACTGGCTTCATGAAATATTCCCGACTTGTTTAGTTGGAATCAGAAGGATGGCGAACGAAGGGAATGTGGCACATTGGGGTAAAAAAAAAACCTGGCGGATGGCGGCTAGCGAGGCTGGCAAATGAACGAGGTAAATAAGTAGTAAGAAAATCGGGACTTTGTCATTTTTAGGCGGTAGACGAGGTTGGCGGATAAACAATTGGGCGAATGAAAGAGGTTAGATATATTTCGTTATCTTTTATAGATTGTCCCTTTGATCTTACCCGATTTTGTTTTGCCTGAACTGTTCCGTTGACCTTACATTCGCACAGGATCTGTTTCTTTGATCTTGAAAAAGACTCTTTGATCCCATCATAATATTTTGATGCTTTTTTTACCTGATAGTTTATTTTATCTTCCCTAGATTTTTCCTTTGATCTTACACGATTTGTTTCTTTTATTTTGCCTGATATGTTCCTTCGATCTCACAGTCGCAAATGATCTGTTTCTTGGTCTTACCTGGACTGCTCCTTTGATCCTGATCGCCTGTCTCACAGACAGAAAGAAGTGGTTCTGCATCAGCGTGGCGTGTGATATGTAGGCCAGAAACGACACTAACGCCAGTACGTAGCCATTTTTGAAGTACTCATGTGGCGATATATATTGTTGCTCCTATAATGTTGATATAAAATATTAAATTACCCTTCTAAGTTCCATTTTATAAAATATCCATATTTTACTGAATGTTGTAATAATTAAATCGAATACAAAGCTTATTTCAATAATTAAGTACACATTTCTGTAAATAAGTATAATATACGTATAATACATTTTCAACTTACATTTTTCTCTGTAGGGTAAAAGACGAACAGTTATAGTAATAGTTTCTACGAAAGCAGAAGACAGAAAAAAAAAACACATTGACCTTAAAATTGCATATAATGGCGAGTATGTATACAGAGGTGAACTAAACGAGAAGATATTTTTTTCATATAATTTACCTCAGGTAGGGTAATATTTCCAGTAATTTCTCTATCTTTATACTCGGTTGCGTATGTCACTATGCCCTCGAGACACATTGGTCCGACAAACACCAGCTGGTCAGCGATAAGTTTGTATAGCCCTCCAAGGATGATCATTGGCCAAAATGCCAGGAAGTAACACTTCCATAGTGACGGTTCTTTCCCATTCGCTTCTGCTTTCCTCTGTTGAGTTAGAGTACAGAGCTTGTTCAGAGAAAAGTTTTTTTTATATCACAGGGAGAGAGATTTTACTCTGGACCAATTGATAGATTGAAGTTTTCTATATTACTAATAATTATGCCATCTTCTCCCTTTTTTGTTTCATTTTCAGTTAGTTCTAAGAAGAGAAAAGACGTTTATTGTATGTTGAAACAACAAACCTAAATCTCTCCCAAATTTACATGCATGCAGGAATTTGTATGTATTTTATCCATGTGGCCGATATGATTCATTCTGGAATCCTAACTTAACCCTGCAAATTAATAATGAATTTAACATTTTAGTATTTCATTTTTGATTTGGGTGCTAGTTTTCCAGTGTACAAAAAAGTCCGATGACACAGCTAGATTACACTGGTATCTCAAAAATCACGTGTACCAAGTTGTCAAATCCAGTCATTTTAGCCAATTTCAATAAGCGTGTAATTCTATAGATACTTTACTTACTGCGTTCAGACACTTCTTGGGCAATTTTTTTTATCAGATTCTAAAAAGTGTAGCTTTGCATACAAATATAACAACAAAATATCTAAACTAAGATATCTACTTACCCTTTCCCGGTCAAATACTCTCTGCAGTTTCTCCCCGTTGATCGAGCAATGTTCAGTCTGTGAAGCAGAGTCAAATATAAAAGAATTTGTATATTATTTTTAGTTAAAAGAATCTATACTTTACTAAAGGTCACAGAGGCATCTTGTTTTTGTTTTATATTGTCGGTCAGATTTAAAATGTGCCTTGTGTTGCTGAACATAATATTAATGATGAGATACTATTTCTTCAGGATAAATGTTTTAGATATTAATAGAATATTTTGAAATATGATAACCTGGTCGTGATTCTAAATATTAAATGCAAGTTGTATTTCGTTCAAAAGGCTACCAGTGTTTACAAAATAGACTTTGCACGCTTAAACCATTTGAAAATGAGTATTTCAGTTTTTATTATGAGTACTATCAATTTAGTAATCATATTTTGTAGAGAAATACTGTGTATTATACAAAGAAGTTTCAACACTTATGAGCTAATTCTCATAAAAAGTCTCCAATTAGCTGTATTTATTGTTGCTCACTTCTAATAAGGTAATATTTAACAATTTTAAATTAAGTTTGCAGTGCAGTAAGGATTAAATTATGCCCGTTTTAATGTTTCTCTTGCAAGTAGGGACGAAATCTTAAAAACGAGTCTGTGTTATGTATTTATAAATTTATTGTTTTAGTGTATAAATATACGATGAAAATAAACCAAAGCCAGGAAACATATACCGTTATAAGGAGGATTATATTACGGAGCGTCCAGAGTGATGGTTCAATTGAATCTCTTGCCACATTTTTAGGCTGTTTGCTTTGTTATCTAATACGACGTAAAATGACATAGGTATCAATCTCGACCAGATAAATATGGAATAAGACCTAACAGTAAAGTTAAAAACAGTAAAGCACAATATAATATGTTTCGCTTTCTGTATGTTAGTATGTGTGTGCATCCTTTATCGCGTTTGTTTCATTCTATGCTTATACATAATATTTTTCTTATGTTTAAGTCATTTACCTCTGGTATACTGCCCAAATCCACCATCTCCAGCGGGTTCTTGTAACCATAGACCAGCAGTGGACTTAGCCACTGCCAGGTCATCCTGGACATGAAGTTGGTGTATGGGTGGACATACTTGATGTGACGTAGCTCATCGGGCGGCAGGACCTCGATCCTGTTGGTGAACAGATACCGCTAAAAATATGAAAATAAGAATGAAACGAAATAGCTCTGAATGTTCTAGTGACTTGTTGTATTCCTGCTGAAGAAATATTGGGATTTGTTATTGCATCCGCCAAAACAGAGATTCGCGGATACTATTTTTTTCAGCTGCTGCCGCCAATGCCGCAAAGGTTTCCGGAGAACTCCGTAAGCACTAGACCGAATTTTACGAAACTTAGCATTATGATCGGGTCACATGTTAACTGCTGCGCCCTCATTTTGGGTTGACCTCAGAAATTTTCGCTTTGAACAGGTGGCGCCACCTACAATTAGGCCACAGTGGCGATAATGCTAAAATTATGTTAACGCAGGTACTCGAAAAGAATTTGAGGTACAGTCACCAAACTCGCAGCCTTGATGTATCTTATTGTGGGTAGGTCAGGTTTAAATACAGATTACCTTGACCTATTTTTCAGGGTCACAGCAGCAATTATGATGAAAATGATATTAAAGCAATACCTCAGAAAGAAAATTTGAGGTACAGTCGCCAAACCTGTAACATTGATGCACCTTATCAAGAACTAGGTCAAGTTGGAACACGGATGACCTTGATGAATTTTCAAGGTCACAGCAGCGATAATGCTAAAATGATGTTAACGCAATAACTCGACCAGAATCTCGGCAGTGGTTTGACTGATCCGCCTGAAATTAAGAAAGTGTATACATCTTACATATTTTTTTGTTCAACTGACAGTTTGCGCCACCAATAGTCATGTTTACATGGCAGGCATCCAAGATTATATACAACACATCTCACTCTATTCCCCTATACTACCCAATTCATGCCTCATTTCACCCGTAGCACTCTGATTTGGTGGATACACGTAGTCGCTTGTCGACTATACCCGTATTCTAGTTTTAAATGTACCTGTCAGATTTCAATTTCTTACAGATGAGCTTTTATAAAACTTTCCAACAAGTATCTTCCATTTTTTTCTCCTTCCCTCTTAGTCTATTTTTGATCGCTTGTAAACGCTGATCGATGGTAATTTTACTTTTAACATGCGTGTTATGAAATTTTTCCACGGGCCTTTTCATTTTTTAGTTACAAAAAATATATCTCTTTCGGAGATTTGTTTTATGAACCCTTATTTATCCTCAAACACCTTAAAGTCAGACTTTACTCAACGAGTGCATACAATCGACATTATCCGATTGTTTTCATATCTGGGTTATATCAAGTCTCCCTTGCGTCATACCCAAGTTTCTCATTAGTTTCTCCATGTAATCCTCTATCGTGTTAGCAGCACCAGATGTGCCTCATTTATATCTGGTAGACAGGTACAAAAACAGACAAGAAGAAAATAAAGGGAATGTAAACAAAGTATGAAATAAATTTGATTCATTCTCTGTCATACAAACAACATATATTTCCAATTTTGCAAATAAGCAACTGCATTCAAATGAATGGAAACATCCGCAATGTTAACTTATTCGGCCTATAAATTTCATTCGCGTAGAAGTGACTGCACGATGGTGAATATTGCTTGATGACTTTCATTTATCCGGATCATCTACCGGATCCACTAAAATTCGTATGAATTCTTCATTTGCCTTTTCTCGAAATGCCCTGAAAAATTCAAGACGTTCCGTTCAGGACTGCACTAGTTATGTTATGAACAAACACACATAAACACACGAACGCGGATGATTGCAAACACTCCTTGCGGAGGCGATAATGATCCCCGAGGCATTTTCATGAAATTAAAGGAAAAATTACATACCTGCTTACAGAGGACGACGAAATCAACCATACACAACCCAGCATGAAGCACCATGCCAATCAACACCAAGTATAACCTCAGATGTTCCGGGCCCAATCCAGCGTCAAGCAACGTCACTAATTTTAAAACCCGAGCCGCCAAAGCCAGTGTCCAGTAGACCAACAGAAGCGCCAGAAATTTGGGCTTATTAAAATGCTCGGCAAATGTATAGAACCACAAAGTAACGATGTTTGCGATTATTGCTACAGCGTAAGGAATATACAAATGTAAGTGAACCCCTTGATACAACATATCTGACAGGGTGCCCTCGATAAGGGCGCAAATCTGGATGACCAAAAGGAGGATTGTGAGAATCCATCTTGGATGATGGCCCACGTATCGCACCCAAAGACGTTTTTCTGTAAGATCTTCTTTGCGAGTCTTCAGCCAGTACACTAACATGCAGATCCCTGACGTCAGCAAGAAAAAAAGAGCTGGCGCCAAATATATGCCGTCTGCTTCACATTCGGTTAGGTTTCCCGCCCTGCCGACAGTGGCATTCCCTTGTGGTCCACAGAAGTTCATCCTGCAATTGTAGTCATAACTATAATGAAACAAAACCGGTCTTACTGTAATATATATATATATATATATATATATATATATATATATATATATATACAGGGCTAGCCCTGCCTATTCGCCAATTCGCCAATGGCTAGCAATAGGGAGATCTGGCGAAACAAAATACTCTCTGGCTAATTTATTGGTGAAAGGCATCTTTCCAATGCCCTTACTTAGGCCTAAAAGATGAGTTCTTTGTTTCCGAATACAGTGGTGAAAAATTTAGAGTAGTTAGGGAGGAAATTATTTTATTTTTAATTTTTTTTTACCATGTAATATAAAACAGGCTTTTGAGAAGATTATTTTATTGATTTTGCTGATGTTTTATTAGATTAAATTAATTCACACACATAGGTTTTAAGGAATCAATCCAAAATGTATATATACCAGGCCCTCCCATGTTGTCCCACTGTCCAAAAAAGGAGCGAGAAACCAGGTTGCAATATTACCCCTACCCTGACTATAGAAGGCTGGTATATAGTAATCAAATGATCTCCTTCATAAATATGCACACTGTAACTCTTACACATTTATACATAATTTATGCCTAAGATCATAGAATGAGTAACTTAATCATTACTGTGATATAATTAGCTGTAATTTCAATTATTTGTGACTTTTACAAGATTTATAAAGTGACCTTTTTGTGCCCCATGGATCAGGCTTTTATTTAATTTTAATTTTAGAATGGCTAGGTTTTCTTTATATTAGTCTGGATACTGGAAACAAAGAAAATTTTTTAGGCCTTACAGAATGAACAAAACATGAGACTATAATATTGTGAAATAAAAGTTTATCGAGAAAGACTGGTTTTCAGTTGATTTAATTATAGTGATTATATATAACTCAATGTTCAATGCAGAGTCACACAGAATAATCATGAATTGCACTGTCCACACATCTTTTTATATTCATATTTATATTGTTATGATATGATCAATTCATGATATTTTGAATTTTGCTCAGTGCTAAACATCAATATTTCCCATTATTCAGATGATTAATGGCTAAAGTGTTTCTGAAATGGCGAAAGAAAATTCCTGTTGGCTAAAATATTGGCTAAAGATTTTTTGCAAGCAGGGCAAGCCCTGATATATATTTAGACATTGTGCATGTTGTTTTTACATTTGAGTGTGTACATAACTTGGTAATATATTTACATTTTGTTTACATAAGAAAAATATATTTATGTTATGTATTTTTATTGTGAATATTAGGCAATATATAGCTAACTTGATAGTAAATGGACCTGGATGTTACGGTCGGCATATAAACAGACTCATTACAATTACAAAATTAGGTTGTAAATAATCATAAAAATAACAATATAAAATGATTATTTGTAGCTCCAATGGTTATATGGTATTAATTTATTATTGGTTCGACTGGATGTACATTGCTACAGTGTAAAATTTGATGTTCGTTATACCAAGTTGTTACTAACTTGCATTGTTGAAAAAATAAGGATCGTATATAATAAAATTAAAAATATATATCTATATTTTTCAATATAAATTTACCCGGCAGTTGACGATTATGAATATGATATAATAGTTTCAGTGTAATTCACAAGGAATCGCATCATACATGATATCGCGGAATGCAATATGCAATAACATAGAGATGGACATATAGAGGTGTACAGGGGCGTGTCTAGGACTTAGGAAAACAAAGATTCCGAAACCTAAAAAAAGTCCACAGTTCCAGAAAAGGGAGCGTCAAAATTGGTCTGAAGGCTTAAAAAGAAAAGGTTCCGGCGGATTAAAAAAAAGGGGGGGGGGGGAGCTGTTCGGTCGCACCACCGGATCTACTTCTGGTGTAAAATATCTCTTTATTATACAAAACAATATTATCCAATGATTTATATCAAATTTTGCTTTTATCTCAAAGAAAAATATGTTTTCAAATTCTAACTCACTGTATTACATGAAAATCATATATAAGTGAATGCAGGGATTTTGTTAAATTGCTTTTGATATCTTGAAGGAAACGAAAACGACTTCATATCCATGGAGACGTTAAAAGACGATTTAAATTTAGGTTTAAAAAAGTGTCATCTTGGGAAAATAGAGTGGTAGCTTCTTGTTGATGTGTATTCGGAAAATGCCTCAAATCAAGGGGAAAATGGAGGAGAATTGCTCTAAGATAAACGTAGAGAGAGTAGCCATTTCAAATTATTTTTCAAATGACCAAACAGCATATTAATGCATGTCAGGCCTGTGTTTCCCGTCAGTCAAGTGAACAAAAGTGGCATACATATTTAGTTTGTTATTTTCCCAGTTTCCCCATATCCACTTCAGCTACTCTTCATCGCAACAACATTGAAGACTTGTTAGCCTGGAGACTGGTCGAGCCAATTATCCCTTAATTTTGAAATTCATCGAACCTAGAAAAACCCAGTAGAAGTTGGTTTTCATGAAATCTTGGATGTTATATTAACTATGTTATATAAAATACATTTGGAATATGATTATAATTGAAATGCGTTACCTGAACTTGCTGGGTGTAGGGTGATCACGCATTGTCTCTTACTTCAAGTTGATCACAGGTATAGACCAACCAACATGTCAAACCTAAGCTGATAAACTTAATATGTTTTATAATGTATATATCATGTTTTAACTGACAATATGAAATACAGTTGATCCGTATTCGATCAGTGTACGACACTAAATTAGACACAATAAAATCCAAGTATGAGATATTACCTTTTTACTGTGAATCTTATTTGATTGACGATTTAATCTTTAACAGATAATCAAGCCATAAATAACGGGCCTGTGAAGCAATTAAAGCAACAGCGTAAGTTTTATTATTTTATTCTCTGTCAAGGGTAAATATAGTTTTCTGAGCACGTTTCCATATATATTGACAGAGACAAAGATACTCGTCTCGACATAAAAGCAAGGGTTTCTATTTCTGTGCCATACGGGTGAACCACTTGAACCACTCTCACGCAAACGAGTACCAGACAAAATTTATTTGAGGTCGGTCCCATAACATTCTTATATTATATGCCCAGATTCTTCCGTCAAGGAATAACAATTAACACAAAAAAATAAAGGTATGTTTCTCAGGCAACCCCCGCGTCATTTTTTATCCCCCGCACAAAAAATTTTTATTTTGATTTTCATCTTTCAGGAAGATAAAGTAATACCCTTTGATAATATTTCCTTTTTTATGTAGTGTTTAACAATAAAATTATAATAATCATGCTTTTCCTTGGTCATTTGGCATTTTTTTATCAAAAAAGGGTAAATTTGATTTCTGAAAAGAATGCCTGAAAACCAAATCTTATTTTTTTTTGCCTAAATCATCGTGACACAGCTTCAAAGACTGTTCTTCATGTAAGGAATAGTATACATATACGTTAAAATATTAACATAAATATTAACAAAACTTCACGCGTATCTGCAAGTTGCATTTCTTTCTTCGACCTACATCAACAGTGGCGTCCATTTATCTTCAGGGGTGGGGTGGGGGGGGGGGGGGTGGTCAGATAATCAAAGT
The DNA here is from genome assembly GCA_026874595.1 of Sipunculus nudus. Lineage (NCBI taxonomy): Eukaryota > Metazoa > Annelida > Sipuncula > Golfingiida > Sipunculidae > Sipunculus > Sipunculus nudus. Next base: position 56,357,305 of record CM049312.1, read on the forward strand.
TGGGACGACTTTGTTTGTATATATATATAAATATATATATATATATATATATATATATATATATATATATATATACATTAAAATATATAAACCTTACATTCTTTATATAACTATGAACTTTTATATTTGAAAATATTAAGGTAATATTTCTTCAGTGTAGGGTAATTCAATACAAGTTTTAAATATAATATTTCATAGTAAACTCAGTAAATCTTATGATTTATATATTTCATTTTCAGTATATTAATATCATGCTCTAAATATCAGGGGGGATAAATACATTGCTCACCCCACCCACCCACACCCCCTTTCTAAAAGTGGGGGGATATATACCCTCATCTCCCCTTATATAGACGCCCCTGTACATCACTAACTGTAATTTCGAATAAGATTGCCTTTGGCTTGAAGAATTGTTTTCAGAGAGTCGCTTGTTTCCTATGACGACTATAGTCTTATCGTCGTGTCTAACAGTCTTTTTGTCCTTCAGTTTTTCTGTCCGTCGATTTTGTCAGACATGCTTGAAGGCAAAGTCTTCAATCACGGCTAAAATGTCATGCATGACTTAGGAAAGACCCCATTGTTTTCTATGCGGCTATGGCCACCCGGGGACGCTGCAGCTCAAAACGTATTAAGTACCATTTTCTTTGGTTTTCTCAATTATGTCTGGAGGCAAAGTCTAAAAGCTATGTCATAATTATATGCAGTCTTCCATGAAGAGCCTATGGTTTTCCGTGAGGGCAAGGCCACCAGGTTGCGTTGCAGCTCGAAAAGTAGGATATCCCAAATTTGTGCGATATCTCGTTTACGATACACAATATCAAAACCTTTCAGGCTGTCCCTGAAGCAATAGGCTCCATGAGCTATCTTTCTGATGAATAGGGGAGTCATTCTGCCGTAATGATGTTACGTATTCATTGAGAAGGTTTGTAAAATGTAAAAAAATATCTTTTTTTATCTTCTCACTCAAAATATCAGATGATAAAAGTTATTTAATTTGAATATGGATCATTCTGATCCGAAAAGATGTCAAGGAGTTTGATAGATTTAAGGACTAGAAATAAAAAAGGATCGAGCTTCACTATTACGTCTGTAACAAGCGCATGCAGAAGTAAAAATACGTGATAGAAAGTTAATATAAAGAAACAAAAATAATTAAAAAAGCGTTCGATATGGGCACGCAAACCCTGCGTTAATAATTTGATTAAATTCCCTTGTTGCTCTCCATATATTGATATGCCTGAAAAGATTGTATGGATTACCTTTAACTCGAAGGTTTTAAATAAACTGGTTTGTTGATTTATTGCCAAATTTAACATTTCTATAATAACTTTTTTAATATAACTATATACAACTTTTCTAAACTCTTGATAAAAATCATGTCGTCCTTGCAAGGGTGAGCAAGCCGAATTAAACAATAAATGTTTAATCACAGTTGAAGAATTGCAAAGAAGTTTATCTTAAATACTATACACATTCATCCTGCATGATTCTACTTATAATATTGGACAGACTCAGAACGTGTCTACCTAGGAACAATCAATCCTATTTTTTTGTATAATCCTATTGTCTCTGTATTATCATTAAAAGATGTAATCGAGATCGTCCCATTTCACTATTGTTAGGGGAACCTTACGTCAGCTTAGTGTAAATTACTGAACACCATGAGCCGTTTCCTTCAATGAGTAAAGGTGTCACCTGACTGGAACCATCGTTGTTCGGCGGGGAGAGCAGACCTGTGGAGCAACCATCGAATTAGTGATCAATGTCACGCATATTTTCTAGTCTAGGGTTCATATGTTTCCTGCGGTTCCGCATCACACACCAAAGTATGAACAGGATCCAGAATGTTGGCAGAAGAAGGTATGTGGTCACTGAGTGCTTTCTAGTTAATTCTTTGGAATTTTCACCTTTCCAGCGGAAAGGTAATAATTAATGTTTGCCTTCCGCAAAAAAAATTCCTTTTCCCTAAAGAACCTACCATCATGTCAAACTTTAGTCACACTTCACTCAGGAAATCTCATTCCGTCATTATACATGCCAAACTACATGCACACTTGCATGCAAAAAAAACTGAATGTTTTCAACAGTAACACTTTCATATCAGAAACACGACTTTGCAGGGAAAACAGGACAAAAATAAGAGACGGAGGCCTAAATGGAATGCATAAGAAATTACAGACAATTTTTCTTGGAAAATAAAGGAAATATTGGGAGTTGGTAGAACACCACCTGTAAACTATTTCGTTTTTGTTTCATATCAATTACTCCTGATCAGCTATTAATGTGGAAAACATCTAGGTGTTTACCATTCCAATGGATTGGTACAGAATGAAAAATGTTCTGAGAAGATTGATGACATTTTGTGGAGGTTTAGGATGATAACCAGGAAACTATCTGTTAAATTTTTTAGGTAATCTGGATCACCATTATTAGCCCAACTGACTATAAGTTAACTGAGCTATAGTCGTGCTCCATTGTCCGTCGTGCGTAGATGTGGCACGTTTTGAAACCGTAAGACCTAGGAATCCTAAATTCGGCATAATGTTAGATGTCCCCACGATCTCCTACCAAGCCATAAACTGGATCTTTGCGACTTCGTTCCGTTGAGAAATTAAGGAAAAACCTCAATTTTAGTTAAAAACCTATTTTCACACTTCAGGACTGCCTAATATCAAAACCACTAATCTGTTTTTCCTCATATTTACAATTATTATTTCTCTATATAGTTCCTATGTACATGTTAGGTCTGCATTATATAATTTAAAAAAGTTATGGGCCCAAACATATTGCACTTTGTAAAAAATCAGGAAAAATATTTGGTTACTTAACACAAAAAATGTTAAAGCTAGGGACTTTTTTCAGTAATATAACTTTAATTAATCACAATTCAATTGTATTCCCAAAATTATATCAAAATCTTTTACTTTTTTTAAATATTAGCAAAAATAAAAAATTTAGTTAAACTAAAGTTAAAGTCAAACTTAAAGTTAACCCAAATTTGACCATGGCACTTTTTTTTTCTCGTAAGTATATCTAATCTATTTTTTACAGCCGGGATACATGTGGATTTAATCTGTTGGAATTTGAAAGTAAAAAATTAAAATTATTACTTAAAAATTATTATAATTATTGAAGTTTTACAGATACTCTAATGTATTTGCATTTTATATATCCAAGCCCCACTCTAGCTCACTACAGCCTTGCCAAGGTAACCTTATTAGTGATGCAGCACTGGCAGAACACCCATGTTGTACTAAACAAACACCTATTCTCATGGGCCCTACCCTTACCCCCCCCCCCCCCCACACACACACACACAGCCACCACCACCACCACCACCAATTATTTTGCAATACATGGTTTGTTATTGTCAACTGTATTTCTTTAATTGTAAAGCTGTTTTTGATCCAATGTGCACAGCATTCCTTGAAATATTAATTCAAGAAGTAATCCAAGAGATGCCACGTTGTTCTGATGAAGCATTTTTAAGAAATTGTTTTCTTTTAAATAATTAAACATAATATAATTTAACCCATCAGTAGACATAATTTGAAAATATATGAAACAAATCTTGGATAAATAAAGGTGCAATTTAAAATTTTTAATTCTTGAGTGTATTTTCATATATTCATTGCTATGCAAATTAAAAAAAATATATATTTTATAAAAAATATACCTGTGTGCAAAATGTGATGTTACCTGACTAAATTATGTATAAATATTAATGCATTTTAGATTTGTGAATCGATTTATATATTCAGATATATATGATATACTGTAAATATACAGAAAAATGTGCAAACCTAAAAAAATGCCTTAACAAAAGAAAAAAAAAGGATCTAATGAAAATATTTGTTCATTATTTTCCTGTCTCAGTGGAACGGAAATTAAAGTTATTTGCTTTTTTTCCATCTCTCTGCCTGTTTTTTAGTATTTAAAAAATAATTTTATTTAAATTAAATTTTATCCTTTACGTATATGCAGAGGTGCTGTAACTCCCACCATTCCCTGTATTTTTATCCAAAGGTGTTGTAACTCTCCCCGTCCCCAAGTTATTGAGCCTTAGTTCCTGAGCACTGAGTATAGTATTTTTATTGCAACTTCAAAAAATCTATGGTGATAACCCATGGGTCCCGCTGTGACCCATGGGTCCCTTGTTATAATATAACATCAAAGAATTATATCTCATTGTTACATACGGCTATTTCATTAAAATAAAGTTATTCATTGATATATGGGGGCATATGAGCCGTGGCTGGACTGTTGGTCTATACAGCAAGGTTTGATAACCAAAGATCCTTTTTACCGAGTAGTTTAATAAGGATCCTGGCGGAGAATGTGTTCTCTGAGTACTTTCTTTTTTAAATGAAATCATTCCAACATTAACCTTCTAAGATTTATAAAAAAGGGCCCTGGAGAAATGGCCGAATATAGGATAACTGTGTGCGTGGTAACTGGAAGTCACAAGGTACAACTACATTAGATATTATATAACTACTAAGGGCGTGCGACTTTCTTATCCTAAAAAGCCGAACCAATCACGGGCATTATGCGTCGCGAGAGACCAAACGACACAGAGGACGTCCAGTGTGTTGCGACATCCCGTTGTGCCATGACAGTGGACCGGTCACACAACACGTTGTTGAGAAGCACACGACACGAGGTGAGTGTCGGTTTTGCATTACGGGTCAAGCGATCGAGCATGTTGAATTTGTCGTACGATGGAAGCCCGTGTCAAGCTAGGTCGACACGGATCCTACAGTGAAGTTAGGGGATGCACACCGACACAACTTCCTACCAACTCACAGCATTCTCTGTGCCGTGTCCCAAGACGTGTGTCGGGCTTGGTCGCTTCGGCCCTTAAGTGTTACATGAACGATTACCGGTTTTATATGTCTGCTTCGCATGTTGGTAATTCATTTATAACACATTGTCATATCTGTCTATACCAGTTGTTTGTATTTGTTTTAATTCAACGTTTTGAATTACAAAGTCCTTTTTAGGACTATACAATACAGTATATATCGCCATTTTTATGGCTGATGTGGCAAAGTTTCAGGAATTATTAGGTTTTCCGCCATTCTACAGCCAACAAGACTCCATGCAGCAATACTCAAATACAAATTCATAACCAAGATTCTAAATCGTGAATACTATGGTTCAGGGTTAGATATACAAATTTGACAACTATGTTTCAGCTTATTCAGAAATGGACAATAAAATTGACATCTCATAATAAATGTTATCTTCGATAAAACACAAGTACACTATCAAATTAAAAAAAGTAAATTATGCTGCACTGATTTCGCTATATACTCATACCAGAATAAAACTAAGCAGATTACAAGCAGAAGATAACGAAAGTTACACGCACCGGAAAGTAACTGTTTAGCACACATATATAGCTTTTAAAATTCATACATCTCGCCAGGAGCACAAACATATATAAACGTCAAGGCTGCATACCCCACTACCCTTGTAATATGTAAGGCTGTGTACAACAGAAACAGATACGAGAATGAAAATGATGCAATAATGTTTCTGATGGAAGAATAGTTTATAGTGGGTAATAAATAACGAAAAAGATATCACATAATGAGACAACTCACTGAAATAAAATGAAACTGCCTGAAAATCCACCCGTCTATTAAGACCACTCTTGAGTGAACTTAAAGCATTCACATTGCAGTGCTGCCACTTTATACTTTTTTTAAAGTAACAAACTTTTTTTCTGGCAAGGCTTCTTTTCATACTTTATATATATATATATATATATATATATGTATATATATTAAGGACTAAACACATATCTGTATCACTTCACAATCAACTAGCACATTTATATGAAACACTTACAACCAAAGCAACTGACAGTGATCCAAAAGGCAAAATCAGAAAACAGCCAGCTCTTTCAAATAAACATATATTAAACAATACTGAACACTACTTTTCCACCCATGGGACAATACGGTACTTTAAAACTACTTTTCATTTAATTCTCAAATGGAATACCATAAAATCATTAATCGTATGTTCTTAAAAAATAAATCTTTCAGCTTCATACAAATTTTGCCGCTAAGTAATGACCCCTATCCATTCTTTTAAATTACTTTGCAATATCGATAAATCGTAAGCAGAAATTGATCATAAGCATAAATTTGATAATGCATTGTATGGTAAATTTAATTTTAATTTTGGATCCGTTAACAGAATAAGTGATTTCAATCAGTAATGAAATTGGATGTTGTAATAAAGAAGTAAATCCAATTGAAGGACAATTATCTTTAGCAGAAACTTCTCCAGGTTCCTCTTGGGGAAACACGGATATAGTATTACTCTTATAAAATAATATTTCGAATTTTCCCGCTTGATCGATGGTACGTTTCTAGCAGAAAGAAATCAGATGCTGGAACCTATTACATATTGATTGCACCATTACAGTAATTGTAATCAGGATAAGTTACATTTACAACGTAACAACCCTAGCTATGGATTATGAGATATGCATGCTCCTTAACGCAGGGGACATAATCACAGCTCAACTGTCTGCATTTTCTTGTCATACATTGTCGTAGACATTTCAGCAGTTCATAATGACTCAACAGTAAAGATATAGCTCATTGACAAAGTGATAGATGTTGTAAAGGATTACTGAATTTTGAATTATTTGACCGGATTTTAGTATAGAAACAAATTTTTGCATGATTTAAATAACTATGTATCACAAAACATCATACACAATAAAAATCATACATTCCTTTAACCTGTATATTTATGAAGTAAATTGTCATATAGATATGCTTGAGACTGAATATACCGTACTGAGTGTAGTATGTCTAATACAGCAGTTTTATGCAATTATCATTCTGGAAAAAGCAGCTAGTGTTCTGTTTGACAACTTAGATCTGTAACACCATGTATGGTACAGAGACCTTCAAGCTTCTGGAGTACAAGGACAAGTGACCCAGGGGTCATGACGCTCAGCCTTAAACATACAGGTGGCGCCACCAGTCTACAGGAACTGATGATATACTCCATGAGCAATATTCATGCAAAGAATCATGATGATCAATGCATTAGTTTTTTTTATATACTAGAGCTTTTATATAAAATTTTCAATTATTTTGGGGGGTACATCTGAGCCCCGTAGCTTGGAGAATATGGGTAGCAGAAGCCTAATTTCAGGTTTCAAAGGAGATTTTTCATGGACCTCACTGGATGTTAGGTTAGAAGATTTTAGGTCAAGCGGTTACGATTTGTGTCTTGTAACGGACAGACGGACGGACGACGACGGACAGATGGTTATGGTTATAGATGATTTCCAGTCAGCCGAGTTAAAACAAGTGACCCATGGGTCATTACGCTCAGCTGACTGGGTAGAGATTCGCAAAAGGAAATTTTATCATCTGAATAGTAGTATATACTCATTCAACTGAAGCATCAAACAGATTAACCAACAAGCCAAGATTGTGTCTGCATTTATATTTATTTCAAAAATAGAGAAAAAATGCGTAAACTTAAAAAAATACAGGTGGCTCATCCAGTCTGCAGAAACTAATAAAAACACTTAATGGTCAATATACATGCAAAGAATCATGGTGAATGCATTAGTTGTTCAGATACTTCAGCTTTTGTTTCAAATTTTCCATTATTCTGAGGGATACTTCGAAGTCCTATAGCTTGAAGGATATTGGAAACAGAGACCTAATTTCAGGTTTCCACAGACCCTTTTCATGGTCCTCCTTGCATGACAAGAATGAAGATTCTAGGTCCAATTCTTACTATTTGTACCCTGTTGACAGATAACCACATCTTAAAAGGTCTCAAAAATAGAGAAAAAAATTCGTAAAAATTTGAAAAAATAGAGGTGGCGCACCAAGTCTGCAGAAACTGATGGAACACCTCATGATCTATATGTATGCAAAAAATCATGACCATCAGTATTGTAGTTATTGAGATACTGCAGTTTTTGTATCAAATTTTTCATTATTCTGGGGGGGGGGGGTATTTTGGAGTCATACAGCTTAAAAGATATGGGTAAAAGAGACCTAATTTCAGGTTTCCATGGAGACTTTTCATGGGTCTCCCTGTGTGTCAAGAATAAAGATTCTAGGTCCAGTTGTTATGATTTGTGCCCTGTTAACAGATGTTCACACTTTAAAGGTCTCAAAAATAGAGAAAAAAATTCGTTAAAAAACCTGAACAAATACAGGTGGTGCCACCAGTCTGCAGAAACTGATGAAACACTCCATGATCAATACCCATGCAAACAATTATGGTGATATCTGCATTATTTGTTCAGATACTTCAGCTTTTGTATCAAATTTTCCATTATTCTGAGCTGTATTTTGGAGTGCCATAGCTCAAAGGATATGGGTAACAGAGACCTAATTTCAGGTTTCCATGGAGACTTTTCATAGGTCTCTCACTTTGTCAAGGATGAAGATTCTAGGTCCAGTCTTTACGATTTGTGCCCTGTTAACAGATGTTCACATTTTTAAAGGTCTCAAAAATAGAGAAAACAATTCGTAAAGAATAGAAAACTACAGGTGGCGCCACCAGTCTGCAGAAACTGATGAAACATCTCATGATCAATATGTATGCCAAAAATCATGACCATCAGTGATGTAGTTGATGAGATATTGAAGTTTTTGTATGAAATTTTTGACTATTCTGGAGGGTACTTTGGAGCTCTATAGCTCAAAGGATATGAGTAACAGAGACCCAATTTCTGGTTTCCATAGAGACTTTTCATAGGTCTCTCAGTGTGTAAAGAATGAAGATTCTAGGTCCAGTCTTTACGATTTGTGCCTTGTTAACAGACGTTCACATTTTTAAAGGTCTCAAAAATAGAGAAAAAAATTCGTTAAAAATCGAAAAATACAGGTGGCGCCACCAGTCTGCAGGAACTGATGGAACATCTCATGATTAATATGTATGCCAAAAATCATGACCATCAGTGATGTAGTTAATGAGATATTGAAGTTTTTGTATGAAATTTTTGACTATTCTGGGGGGGGGGGGGTACTTTGGGGCCCCATAGCTCGAAGGATATAGGTTTCAGAGACCTCATTTCTGGTTTCAAAGGAGATTTTTCATGGACCTCTCAGAATTTCAAGTTACAAGTTTCTAGCTCCAGCGGTTACGATTTGTGCCAGGTTAACGGACGGACGGACGGACAGACAGACGGACAGACGGACAGACAGAGAGACGGACGACGGACAAAGGGAGATTGCTATAGCTCAGATGACTTACAGTCAGCTAGCTAAAAATACTTGCCTTGCATATTTTTCATAACCATGTCTGCAAATTGTTAGAGGAAACTGGTTGAAACAGCCACAGATTAGCATTATCAAATGCTCAAGGCTAAGTTTTGTAAAAAGAATCACAGCTTACCTGCTTAATGAGATTCATTATTGTTGTGAGATAAGATCTTCCACTATTTCATTAGAGAACTATGCTTAAGACCACGTGACAGTCTAAATGTACTTTATAGGTCCTGTGTACTGAGACACAAAAGGATAAGCAAAAGTAGTGGGAGATTACAGCGTCATCATTTCTAACATAGGCAAGCAAGGTGTTTTGAAATAATGTCATTTGGAGCACTGTATCAGTACAGGCAGATGTGTTTAAAAAAAAAGACATTAAGACTTCTGAAAAGATGTAAATATGTGCTGCAGTAAGTTTACACATACATGTATATAGAAAATGTGACTTTTTTTGTAAAATGGTAACCTTTCATGATGGCTCACTAAAGTAGGTATAATGTATGAATAATGTATAATTATAGTGGTTGAAAAATTGAATTGCTCTGCCCTGTTTTCAAAGCTCTTCCGAGGATAACAATCACTTTAAAATAGATACTTTTTATCTGTTAACAATGACAAATAAATTAATTCTTAATTATTTTCACCCTCATTAAGTTTAAATACTTTGCAAAACAACCTGGAAAATCTTCTCTTCTTTGACTCTAGGACTTTCTGTCCGGGCCTGTCAAATTAATTTCGATTCTGACAGCATGAACCTATGATGTCATACTAATTATTATTTCCTTCACTGAAATTCGAACTAAACCTTTCATATAAAAATTACTTTACTGGAACTAAGAAAGATTTTTTCTTAAAAACTGTAAATTTCATAACGAAATATTTCAAACAAACATTTAAATGAATTGAATTACCCCATAGTATTGTACAGAACCATGTTGTCAAGGAAACTAACACCTATAAATAGTCTGAAATATACCAATTTTTTTACGATACACATTTACTGAATGACTGGATTTGAATGATGTATTTCTTTTTATTTTTTAGGGCTATGCAATATGGCAAGGAGAATTTAAGTTATAAAAAGAGCACCCCAAACGTGTATAATACGCCCATCATGCATCTGATGACCTCTGATCCATTAATTATGCGTTAATTTTGATGAGAATGTATTTCAGGTGAGAAACTATATTGATAAATATGTAAAATGAGTTACATGAAAATCCAAAGGATATTTGGTAAGTCACCAAAGTGCAGTGACCTCTGACATTTTTAAATAAATGGAAATCGAGGCAAGATATAGGCAAGATATTTTATTGATTAATATTTCTGATGCATTTTATCAAAATCCTTTATATTCTTCGTAAGTTATCGCGGTGACATTGCGAAGTAGCCTAGTGACCAGTGACCGAATTTAATATGCATGGATGTTGCCCAAAATTGAACTCGGGTGACAGAATCTTTTGGTAGATAGTTATGATGAGTTTCATGAAAATCCATCAAAGCCCCAATGAGTTATCGGGGTGACACTAAAAGTTAACAGACAGAAAGATGGACGGACGGTAGTTATACCATAATATTCTTGTCCTATGACGGGCGTATTAAAAGTAGGTGAACAGCTGGATTTCAGCAATATGACCACTGGACCATAAATCAGCTGAACTCAGCAACAATCCTGTGGGCTGAAACTAATGATATATATTTATAACAGGAACATCTCTGTCAATTAAAAAATAGTCTTATTATACATAAAGTGGATGAAAAATAGTTACTGTTGTCTAATTCTATTATAATCCCATTACACTGTATTTTGTTTGTAGACAATATTTAAATAACAGTGAAGATGTCTAAGTTTATTATTTAAACCATTATTTGTTTTTTTTCCACCACTAAAAACATATTTTACTGATATATTTCAAAATTTTAAAATGAAGTTTACTGTAACTTGCAACAAATGACTTAGTAATAATTAATTGTCGATACAAAACTTCACACCAAACAGCTGCAAATACCTGTCTGATAAACTGACGTATCAAAGGGCTTTACAGATATCACAATACAATTTATCATGATCATAGAGTGACATTAGGTGGTAATGTACCTTCATCATATAAAAAAAACAGATAAATAAGGGACCTTGTGGCCTTAACAGGCTGTGTCAGCCAAGCAATAGTGCATAATGTGAGCTGTACCACATTTAGTCCAAAATGCAAAAGCACCTTTCCCTGTAAAGAAACTCTTTTAACGGCAATGGGGATAGGGTCATTAAGTAAATAGTTAAAATTATATTTTAGTTAAATAACTGTACAAATTGGAAAGTAGTTAAAATAATGTTTCACGTAAGCAACACTAATCCCTTTAAGGTATCATATTTATTTATAGAATATCATATTAGGTGACATTTCAAATGTCACTGTTTAACATAATTTGACTTTAAACTGTTTTTTACATCTGAAATTAAAATACCACTTCTACACGACTCAATTTTACCAATATGTAAATTCAGTATATTAAATGCGACAGCAGAATGCCCAATCATGGAAAAATAAATAATTAGGTTGTCCATGCTCAAATGTCCTTCATGAATATGTATCATAAAATGAACATGTATAGCTTTATGAATATGCGTAACTTATCTGAAGACTGTTGTTTATCTACAATTATTTAGTGCCATTTGTTGAATTTAACTTGACACAGGCCATAAACCTCTGAATAGAATATACATATCGGGTTAGCATATCACAAATGGAGCATTTTCATTGATGTCAGGGTGAACATTTTACAATGCAATTAACTTATATATAAAAAGAAAAAGTTAGGTCAAAAGGGTGGTTGTCAGACATAAGGGTTGATATGAACAAAATATATATTACCCCATACCCGCCCTGTACTTAACAGTCTAGTTCTGCCTTCAGATATTATATAAGCTATCAAATATACAGTGAATAACTTGTAAAATATCCTGTCTTGGCGGTAATTAAGTGATACACAACTGACAGGTTCTTGAACATCTTACAGATGTAAAACTGTCTGTGTCTTTTACTAACAAGGACCATATTTTAATGTGGCAATGGTGCTTTGAGATGTGTGTCAGAATGTTAATACTTAAATTATAACCCTGTGCAGAGTTGCTGAAATCTGGTGAAAATTTATGGCATCCTTAGCATACAACAGCGTTGTGATACAAAAATAGAAAAAATTTTTATTATTAATTACCGTATTTATTCTTATTTGGAAATCATTTAAAATCAATTTAAGGGTTGAGATAATAGATGAAATATAGAACTGTTGATTTTTCCATGGTCAAGAATTTGGAGGGAGTATTCATTTATCATTATTATACCAGTACACGGCTTGGCATTTGCTTTTAATTTTCACTTAGGTACTTATTCCTTTCCCTTCCCTTCCAACTTTCAATAAAAACTGTTTCTTGATACCATAACCTAAACACGGCTGAATTTTAACAATATCAACGGCTAATAGGGCTATTCATATAAAATATTGAGGGAACTGGTTATCCATCACCTAAGGGCTCATTTTATTTTTATTTGAGATTATTCTCTATTATGCTTTGGTTCATTTATGCTGTTCTTATTTTTCATATATACTCTTATTCAAATGCTAATACACAGGATCAATGCAACAATGGTCTAATTACTATGACCAGTGGTCTAATTATTGCCCTCTGACCCAATGGTATTAGATTTTCAAACTGCACAGACATTAAATGTCTGTCAGAAACCAGGACACCATTCTGGTGTGGTGCTTGGCACTTTTTTAACCCTTGTCAGTATTAACAGCCTGACAACCTACTGGTTGTTGTGGACAATGGATCCGAAGATACTGTCTTCCTGTAGCAACAGACTTTGGGGCGTGTCCTGTTCCACGATCTCAATATTCTTCAGTACAAAGATGGTATCAATGTTCAATATGGTCGCAACATGGTGCTGTAAAAAACACAGTATATTTTATAAATCTGGGATAAATGCATTAACATGACCAAATTTCATTTGTTTTATTGCCCTGACCTTGGAGCTAAGATAAGATAAAAAAGCGGGGCAAACAAAGACGTAATGCTTTTAGATTACTGAGGTAAAGTAGTATTACTGGTCTTAAAGTGTTTCTCATCTTTAGATTTATTGCTAGGGCTCCAGCTACTAAACGATATTTATCACAGGAAGATGCAGGTCACCTGTGATAAGATAAGAAATGACGTGTACTTGTCATCTGATAAGTAGGTAGGAACTATCAACAAATGTGCATAATCCGACCGTCGTGTATCTGGTGACCTCTGGCCTAATTAAATATGCTTGAATTTCTGATTAGAGGGTAATTCAGATGAAAAACTCTATTGGTAAATATGTTTGATGAGTAAAATGAAAATCCATAAGATTTTTGGTAGGTCCCCAAGGTGCCTCCAAAGTGCGGTGACCTCTGACCTCATCAGCTAGGTTGATATATTTCCTTACTTTTCTTCATAAGTTATTACGGCGACACCACATAGAAGCCTTGTGATCCGTGACCTTGTTAAATATACGTGGATGCTGCCTTCAACCGAACAGGGACGAGATAAAGTGTTGGTATGTAGGTATGGTGAGTTCCTTGAAAATCCATCAAAACCCCGGTTAGTAATTGTGCACAGGCGGCTGGACAGAGAGTGGGTTAACTACGCGTATAATAAAGGAACAGATATATGCATGTATACAGTGTTCCTCCCAAATCACATAGAACAAGAAAGAAGAAAATTTATCTGAATAAAAATAATACTTGCGGGAAGTTCTTGTAAAAAGATCAAACTGAAGAATGATGACTTAGAAGTAGAGATCTATCTTTTTGAGTAGCATGGTGGTATTAAGGTGCTTCGGATTTACGTTGTGGGTTCGCGTCCCGTTCGCCAAATTCTTCACAATTGTGACACCTCAGTAACCAGAGTGAATGGCCACTTGACAAGCATGGGAAGCAAGCAAATGTAGAAGTTCCTAGTCCTAGAGTGGCTGCTTGGTTGTATGCTCCCCGGGGAGCTGAAAAAGGTGCTAGGACAGGCCAAAAAAACGACACTCATATCACACTATAAACCTCCTACCTTAACATTATAATGAATCATACATTAACAGTGTTCAGCTGGGGTATGACGTAGCTTAGTGGTTAAGTAACTATGATTCATACATATAACAGTGTTCAGCTGGGGTATGACAAAGCCAAGTGGTTTAGTAATTATGAATCATACCTCTAAAGTGTTCAGCTGGGGTATGACGTAGCCAAGTGGTTAAGTAACTATAAAATCATACCTCCAACAGTGTTCAGCTGGGGTATGATCTAGCTTAGTGGTTACATAACAATGAATCACACCTGTAACAGTGTTCAGCCGGGGTATGACAAAGCCAAGTGGTTAAGAAATTATGAATCATACTCTAACAGTGTTCAGCTGGGGTAAGACGTAGCCAAGTGGTTAAGTTACTATTAAATCATACATCTGACAGTGTTCAGCTGGGGTATGACGTAGTTTAGTGGTTACATTCTATGAATCATACATCTAACAGTGTTCAGCTGGGGTATGACGTAGCCTAGTGGTTAAGTAACCATGATTCATACAAATAACAGTGTTCAGCTGTGGCATGACGTGGCCTCGTGGTTTACTAACTATGAATTATACATCTCAGAGTGTTCAGCTGGGGTTTCATGTAGCCTAATGTTTAACAAGAAGTTTACAGACTGGGGTATCAAATGTTAGATGCCCTGCCAGGCCTCGAGTGTCAGTCGTAGGCTAATTGCAATTAAGACATGATAAACCCATTAACTCTATTGTGCGCCTATTGTGCCACAGTATCAGGCGCAGCGGCGCAAAGCCTTTGATATAGCAAGTCTGCTAGATGGTACTTTCACGGTTGACTGAAGCTCGCTGAAGCATAGAGTAATATCCAGTAATGGGCAGTAAATCACTGGTAAATCTGATGCATATAAAATCATAAAACAAGAAGGCTCGTTAATTAAATATCTTTCTTCTCATATTGTTTCCTATCATTAAAGAGCAGGAGCAGCATGCAGCATATTGGTCAGGGAATCTTTACTTTCTCAGCTGAAGATCCCTATTCCATCCTCGTAAGATTAAGTAAACGTAATAGCCCATTGGTTTGTTATGTGCACCGGAAGATTTGACCAGAACAAAGACTAGGCCTTGATGTTATTAGCTGGTGCAAATTGTGACATAACAGGCAAAATTTAGAAATGACCTAAGTCTAGCAATACATGTTTTCATTCTTCTCTGAAAATATGGGGCTGACAGTGTCAGAAATCCTAAACATTTGATGAGTTATAGAATTTTGAGTCAGGAGGGATTTCCCTGGGAGTGACGTCACTGCGGAGGTAACAGTGCTCATAGATGTGTAAATAGATTTTGAAAAAAAAAAATCACACAACCTCATTTTTTATATGAAAAAATAAAAAGAATATTGTTTAATCCAAGAATAGGATTTATTCTATGTAAAATTTATATTAATATTTTTTTTCATAGAAATTGTGTTATATGATTATAAAATGAGATTTGGAATACTTTTGCTTGACCTGAATCGTAAGAGTCTACTAGACAAAAAAGTTACAACTTTTGAGGAAACATCAACTCATTTACAGTACATAGCATTATCCCAAACTTCATACTTCTTGCATATGATGTTCTCTTATTTCAACATGGGCAATTAACCTATTTGTTGTACATTTATAATTAAACCATTAAACAAAACCATTTATTTTGGTTTGTGACCTTGAAGTGCCTCATATCTGAGGAAAATGCAATTCATATATCCCTGCTGAATCCCAACTGTTAATGCCCCTATTTCTCATCATCCCGGCTACGAGAGATCACTCAGAATGGCACATAGGAGAAATATTTATATGGAAGCACCTCCATTCAGAAAACCATATGACAGTTTTATTATATTGAAGATGTTTTTAGATATCAAATTATGTGCCGAGCCAATTTAAAGTCATCAGTGAATGGCGAAGTCATATTGTAAGTTGCAACTTACGGCAATTGTAAGAACAGTTCTGTCATGGAATGCAGAGTTGATGACCTCTTGGATGACTTGATCTGACTCCATGTCGATAGATGCTGTGGCTTCATCCATTATCAGGATGTGAGAATAACGTGGAAAAGCTCGAGCAAGGCAGAACGGCTGAAAAATATATAACATGCTGGCTTTATGATTGGGTTCAATCAAACACAATATTTTTGATAAAGTATAAAAGCATTTAAGTTGATGATAGTAAATAAGGGCGGTAAAATATTTGTAAGAAATGGAAAAATCATGCTGCATGGTGAAGATGTTGTAACTGCTAATGGAAGCATAAGTGTGTCTGTGGGCAAAGAAAAGGTCTTTAACCATCTTCATTTCATTGTTTAGTGTGTGATACTTGAATGTTATTAACTGTCTTTTTCAATATTGCTTTTGTTTTGGCCTGGGTGGTATATCCGCATATCGGCCTATCGGCCAGTAGGAAGGCAATACACCAGAAGTCGGTTCATAATTTTTTTTTATTTAATGGCCAAGAATGTTAGCAACATAACCAACTATGAAAAGTCACTCAATATTCACAATGTACTCAACTAAAGTACTTCAGAAGTGCACACCCAAACACATTCAGAGACAACTTTGTTGTCAGTTCAAACCTGGCTAGTGCGTCACACAGCATCGTGATGTCACAGGAATTATGTGGCTTGTCGATTTCATTCCTGGGCATTGCATTACTGAGTACACTGAAGGCTGGGCTGATATGAACTCACTATACTGAATCAATGTATAAGCCATATTGCCCACAGGTATTGATATGGAACTTGACGTGCTGTACAAGGTATGCGGGGGCCGCTGTATCTGGGTGATAACATACATGACCAGGTATAAAAGAGTAATACAAAACACTTATTCAGTCTGTTATATCATTTAATAAATTATGTTCATCCTGTTCCAAACTGATAAACTGATTCCAAAATGGACTAATCTTATAAGTCCCTTGCATCCATAAATATTCAAAATTTAATATCAATAAATCATACAGCCCTAGGCTGATACATGTATAAATAGATACAATTAATTCAAAAGGTTTATTCTTACCTCTCTCTGTCAAACTTTTTACCGTAAATATAACTTTTTACATTTGTGTGTGTTTTTAACACATATAACTACTTTTTTATATTTTTCTCTTCCAGTCTCTATCTTAAAAATGGTGTTTTTAATTATTCACACAAAACTGCTCAATTAATTTAACGTTAAATGAGGTACATTTTATTGAGTGAGGTTTAAAGTGATCTCACTTATCAGAAGCAAAATGACTGAAAGCAGCAACCATGAGATATTATGAGCATGACGGTACGCATTATTCCTGACTTGTTTGAGGCATCCTGTACTGTGACATTTAATGAAATGTGACGTTTGTAACATTTTATAAAATACAACGTTTTGATATGGATTTACATCTTTTGCATACTTTTTTCATCAAGTTAAAACATTTCAACCAAATTCTATAAAGTTATGTTCCCCGCTAGTGGCACCTGTTGGTGTTAAGTGAAACTAAACGTGCTGATTCATGATATGAAAAATGAAATAACATACTGTATTATTATCTTGTGAGAAAGCAGAATGAATTTTCTGCAGCATATCAAACAAAATGCTATTTCAGGCATCAAGTCACAAGTACTTACTCATGTGATAAATCACATACACAAATCGTGTTATTGTCTCCCACGGACTGCTCCAATAATCTTCATGACATGACTCGGTGGCACCATCTAAACGGGAAAGTATGAACTGATGAAACTAATTTCCTAATTAACACATGTGAAATTAAGATAACAGATTCTCGAATAAAGAAATAAAGAAGCAAGAATAAGGAATATTAGAAATCCAGGTATTCCATCAAACATTTCAGAAATACCAAAAAAAAAAAAATAAATAAATTTAACAGAACGATCCCTCAAACAGGACCGGGTCTTGTGGAATGATTGACAGACGTGACCTAAGAGCCTTTAAGGGCACCATACCGATGTCAAATGCATCTATTATGATGGACCCCTCTGTTATGGTGCTCGTATACAAGTGCAGATAGTTGTGATACAAGGGCAGGACGATCGGTGATTGAGACGCTCTGATCCGTATCGTCATAATGGAACGCCGCGGGAATGAAACAAGAGGACCACAGAAGACACTTTCAATTAACACGGACAATAAGATCACAGTCATAGAGGAACACTGAACTTTTATTTTTCCAATTGAGAAAGAAAAATAAACCCGTTTTAAATAAAGACAGATAATACACACTCTTCTCGCGTCGTGATACTAAACGGTATATAAGCCTGAAACTCACCAGTTACAGACGGGTTGCACGATGAACTGTTGAACGATCACCAGGCCTGGATTTATCTCCCGGAATACCGTTATTGGGAGAAATGTATACCATGGACTTAGTTTAAAGATTTGTGTTTCTTCAGTACGGATTGCTCGGCTCCTAACAGCAACCCCGGAGCCACTTCCTTTCAATTGGGCCATACTGGTCATGAGTTGTAGATAAGTATATTTCGTTTTGTATTATAACGTACGCCCCATTTAAATAAAGTTATAATTTACAGACTTTGTATTGAACTTTGTATATATTGTATATAATGTTTATTTGAATAATTATATATATCTGCCCCGTACCATATGTCTTTCTTTGAAAATTTTTGTTTGTTGTGTGAAGAACCCGTAAAGAAATTCAATTTTTACGCAACATATTAATGGGGGCTCGTCCGGGATCTTTTCTCTTTGGCTCGTGTTGTTTAGTGGTATAAATTGGGGTTGAATTTAACATTTTCTGAACTGTTTTGTATTTTGTCTACTGATTTAAATTCTATTTTTATACGGGTTCACTTTAATTTCTAAGATAGGTTTCTTAAATATGATATATGTAAAACATTGATATAATGTATTTAGTATTTATGTATTAAGTAAAATAAGGATAAGCATTTCACTTTGTCAGGTGTCATCTGTATTTGTATGATTTTTTTCTGGTACTATATTTTCAAAATGAAAATTGACAAATTTATAGCGAACCCTACTACCAAGGTCTTAGACCAAATGAAAACAAAATAAATTATTAGAAACTTGTAGCAAATTAGAATTAGAAGGAAAACAGGTTGTGAGAAAAGCAGAGTTGAAAAGGAAAATTGTAGATCATTTTGTTGACAATGATGTGTTTAACACTGCGTTTTGGAATTGTATCCTCTAGAGCCACCGACAGGTGCTGACTCTAGTCAATTTGAATATCAATTGAAACTAAAAGAATTAGAACAAATATAGAAATAAAAATGAGAGAAATAAAATTGAAAGAGAAGAATTGGAATTAAGAGAAGCCAGAGAAATGAAGAAATAAGAATTGAAATGAAAATTAACAAAATCTAGGGAAGAAAGAGAGAAATCTGCAACGGGTGGAATTTTAGACCCTAACAAATACATTAAATTAGTTCTAACATTCAATGAGAAAGAAGTAAATAAATTCTTTCGACATTTTGAGAAAATAGCTACAAATCTTGGGAGGCCATTAGAGTTATGGCCTACCTTGGTGCAAAGTGTATTCATTGGAAAAGCCCAAGAGGTATATTCTGCTTTATCTGTAGAAGATTGTTAAAACTATGAAACTCTCAAATCTTCTGTTCTTCATGCATATGAGTTAGTACCTGAAGCATACAGACAAAAGTTTCGGAATTTAAAAAGACATTTCAATCAGACACATGTTGATTTTGTTCATGAGAAAGAGGTGTTTTTTTTAAATGGTGTAATTCAAAAGAAGTAAACTCCAATTATGAGAAACTAAAACAACTGATATTAATTGAAGAATTTAAGAAATGTGTTAGAGATGATATTAAGACATATTTAAATGAGAAAGAAGTAACTTCGTTACAACAAGCGGCAAAGTTTGCCGCTTGAGTTTGCTTTCACTCATAAAAGCAAATTTGATAAACCGAAAGAACTTGGTTTTCAAACACCTAGAAATGTAAATGGTAGTGACAAAAAAGGGAGTCCACCTCGGCCCAGAAGAGAATTTTCTGAGGTCAAAAAAGGTAAAAAAATATGGTTAAAAGCCAAAGAATAGGCTGAGACCTATCTGCTATTTTTGTTAGAAACCAGGACATGTTATTTCTGTGTGCTCTGAACTCAAAAAGAGTAAAGAAGCAATATTCAAGGAAACGTCAACAAATGCACTCGTAAATACATACGAGGGCTAGCTTTGTGAACCTCCGTCAGGGACAGTAGGTTGAGAGGATCCTGTCTTTGTGGGAAAGAATAATGATTTTCAGCTATTCGTAAGGAATTCAAGCCTTTTGTGTCAGAAGGTTTTGTATCTTTAGAAGAGGACAGCATTGACCCAGTGCCAGTCAAAATTCTGAGATATACTAGAGCGTCTCAATCCTTATTGTAAAAAGGTGAAATACCTTTCTCTGATGAGACGGCTACGGGAGAATTGTATTGGCTCAGGGCATTGAGGGTTCTATTGTTAAAGTATCTCTGTACAAAGTCGTGTTAAAATCAGAGTTGGTATCAGGTCCTGTTAGAGTGGGAATTAAGCCCAGCTTACTTGTTAAGGGAGTGTCTTTGTTATTGGGAAATGATTTGGCGGAAGGAAAGGTGACGGCTTATCCTTGTATGATTTCTAAACCGAGGACTGATGATGTTGATGAGGCGGAACATGAGGCGGAATATGAGAAAAGAGCTGAGAAGATATCGGTTGAGACATTTACTTTAGGGAATATAAATAATCTATTGAAAGAAAAAGAATGATACAGGTCTTGCACATTTGTATGATTTAGTATTGTCAACTGAAGGATTAGACAAAGTATCTTCAGGTTATCACTTACATAACAATATTTTGATGAGAAAACGGAAACCTAAAGATATTCCGTCAACAGAGGATTGGGCTACAGTAAATCAGATCGTAGTTTCTAAAGTATATAGACCAGAAATTATGAAAGTAGCTCATGAATCACCTTTGTCAGGACATTTTGGCGTAAACATAACTAAAGAAAAGATAATGAGGCATTTCTTTGGCCTGGGATGAATCAAGATATTGCTCAGTATTGTAAACTTGTCACATTTAACAATTGGAAGGAAAATACAGTCATGATTCGCCAAAAGCTCCATTACAGCCTATTCCAGTCATGGAAGGACCTATGACTCATGTCATTATAGATTGTGTAGGCCAAGATCACCAAGAAAAAAAACGGAAATCAGTATTTTTTGACCATAATGTGTACTGCAACAAGATTTCCGCAAGCCATCCCTCTAAGAAATATTAAAGCGCGAACTGTCGCTAAAGCTTTGATCAAATTCTTTACAATGTTTAGTATGCTAAAGAAATTCAGTCTGACCAAGGTTCAATTTCACATCTGGACTATTCCAGCAGTTGACTAATGAATTAGGTGTACATCAAATCATTTCAAGTTCTTATCAGCCACAATCACGAGGCGCTTTAGAGAGATTTCCTTCTACTTTGAAAATCGTGTTAAAGCTTATTCGTTGTCATAAAAAGAGCGATTGGGACGAAGGCGTAAATTGTTATTTGCGGTCAAAGATTCTGTACAAGAGTCACTTGGGTTCACTCCGTTTGAACTCATGTTTGGTCATACTATAAGAGGTCCTTTGAATGTAATCAAAGATCAATGGCTTAAAGAACAGAGTACACAGAGGACTATTCTGGATTATGTGGTCAATTTCAAAGAAAGATTAAATGATACGTGATTTAGCTAGAAAAAATTTGGCCAGAGCTCAGACTAAAATAAAAACATGGTATGATAAGAAAGCTAGGAATCAAGATTTAAAAGTTAGAGATAAAGTACTTGCATTGTTACCAAGTATGGATGGTCAAGCGCAATCAAGGTACCATGGACCCTATGAAATTCATAGAAAAACTAGTAATGTTAGTTATTTAACCAAGACTCCAGATAGACGAAAAGAAACTCAATTATGTCATGTAAATATGCTCAAACCATATTTTGATAGGAATGATACACACGTGAAAACACCTTGTGTATTATCTGTTGAAGATGTTGATGATGTTTTCAAAGATTTTGAGACGGGCAAAAATATGAATGAAAAACCAAGATTATCTAATTCAGAAATATTGGCAAATTTAGATGTAAAATTAGAACATCTTTCGAGATTTGTCAAAATTGTTGAGTAAATATGAACAGATATTTCCAGATATACCTAGTAGGACAAATGTTTTGTGTCACGATGTGGACGTCGGTGATGCAAAACCGATAAAACATCCTTATAGGGTCAATCCTTAAACTCTTGCGAACTTAAGAAAAGAGGTAGATTATATGTTACATAATGATATTATCAGAGAGAGTCGAAGTATGTGGAGTTCTCCATGGATATTCGTGCCAAAACCAGATAAAATTTACAGATTTTGTACTGATTTTAGAAAAATGAATGCTGTAACTAAAACAGATACCTATCCCATACCAAGAGTTGATGAATGCATAGATAGGATTAGTAAAGACAAATATGTAACAAAATGGGATTTACTGAAGGGATATTGGGGTGTTCCTCTAACAGAAAGAGCGAGAAAATTCTCTGCATTTGTTATCCCTGATGGATTATATGAATATAATGTCAGGCCGTTTGGAATGAAAAACGCAGGAGCCTCGTTCCAACATCTTATGAATATTTGTATGAACAATCTTGAAGGCGTTAAAGCTTACATAGATGACTTCATTGTGTACAGTGATACCTGGAGTGAACACTTACACAGATTAGAAAAACAGTTGCTAAGACTGTCTGAGGCTAATCTTACAGTTAAATTAATAAAGAGTGATTTTGGAAAAGCCAAAGTCATTTACTTAGGTCATGTCATAGGACAGGGTGATGTAGAACCAATACACGCTAAAATTGAGGCTATTATGAAATTCAAAAGACCTACATCAAAAAGAGTTTACAAGATTTCTAGGCATGACTGGATACTATAGAAATTTTTGTAAAAAGTTTGCTGAGATAACTGCCCCACTCACAAATCTGTTAAAGAAAAAAAAAAGAAATATTTCTTTGGACTGATGAATTCGAATCAGGCATTCGAGAAATTGAAGTCAATGATGGTCAATATACCTGTGCTGAAAGCACCGGATTTTGATAAAGACTTTAAAATGTGTGTTGATGCTAGCGAACAAGCAGCTGGTGCTATATTGAAGATGAACAAGGGACTGATCATCCTGTCTGTTATTTCTCAAAGAAATTTAAAGATTATAAGAAATATTATTCTACTATTGAAAAGGAATTGTTGGCGCTTATCTTGGCACTGCAATACTTTGAAATTTATGTGAGATCAGTTTCTCATCAATTAATAGTTTAAATTTTCTTTTTTCTAAATCTTCTAAAAGTTTCTTTTTAGGGGGATGATGTTATGGTGCTCGTATACAAGTGCAGGTCATTACCAGATGTTTGTGGTACAAGGGTAGGACGATCGGTGATTGAGACGCTCTGATCCGTATCGTCATAATGGAACGCCGCGGGAATGAAACAAGTGGACCACAGAAGACACTTTCAATTAACACGGACAATAAGATCACAGTCATAGAAGAACACTGAACTTTTATTATTCCAGTTGAGAAAGAAACAAAACCCGTTTTAAATAAGACAGGTAATACACACTGTTCTCGCGTCGTGATACTTAACGTTATAAAAGCCCGAAACTCACCAGTTACAGACGGGTTGCACGATGAACTGTTGAGCGATCACCAGGCCTGGGTTTATCTCCCGGAATACCGTTATTGGGATAAAAAATGTATGCCATTGACTTAGTTTAAAGATTTGTGTTTCTTGAATACAAATTGCTCGGCTCCTAACAGCAACCCCGAAGCCACTTCCTTTCAATGGGGCCATACTGGTTATGAGTTGAAGATAAGTATATTTCGTTTTGTATTATAACGTACGCCCCGTTTAAATAATGCTATAATTTACAGACTTTGTTTCGAACTTTGTATATATAGTATATAATGTTTATTTGAATAATTATATAAATCTCCTTAGTACCATGAGTCTTTCTTTGTAAATTTATGATAATTGTGTGAAGAACCCGGAAGGAAATTCAATTTGTACGCAACACCTTACAGATGTTTATTATACGGAAGAAACCCAGATTTGTGGATGATTTTCTTATTCCTATTCGGCTAAAGATTCTAACCTAGTCAAATAAAAGAATTACAGCAAGACTGACACATAACCTAAGAGTAATGCAAAGGGAAACCTGTCTTTGAGGCCACCTTATTTGGGGCACCTCTCTATATTCGGTAATACATGAAGGTCCCATCAGTGTCCATATACAGTAGGTTCCACTGGGGATGACTTATCTGTCAGATCATACTGTCTTGTATAAATTTATCTATAAACCTTACTGGTATTACCCAGTTTAACATTTTTAATGCTAAAGACATTATGATCAAATAGACAATATGTATTTTCATTTAAATTTAAATTGATTATAAGAGAAACCTGCAAAAAAATCCTACAAGAGAATTGCAATCGTGCATAATACCCCCTTCGTATAAATGGTGATCTCATAAAATAGGCATGAATGTTGATAAGAAGTTATTCGGTTGAGTAACTCTATTGATAAATATGTTTGAGTTTCATGAAAAGCCATAGAATTTTTGGTAAGTCATCAAGGTGTCTCAAAAGTACAGTGATCTTCCACAAATATCCTGATTTGCCAATGTTGAGATTGGTGTTGTAGTGTAGTTGTTTCAATAAATGTCATGATCATAATAAGCAAAGAGCCGAAGGGAAGGGATAAAAGTAGAATAATAATGAATGACTAAATTTCATTCATATTGTCATAATATATTACAGGGCTCGAAATAATGCCTTGCTGCCTGTCTCAGACAGGCAAACATGTGCAGGAAAAGACATTTTTTTTTTAGTTTTGTACCAATCCGTTGGAAAGGTTAACACCTTGTTTTCCACATTAGTAGCTTGACACAAAAAAAAACAAATATTTTTTCAGGTGGTGTTCCACCGACTCCCTACTTTTTCTATATTTCCGTATAAAATGGTCTATAATTCCTCATGCTCTGGCATTTAGTCCCTCAGTGTTTTATGAAAAAGGGAGATTAAAGTTTTTGAAATTTGAAGATTTATGTATAAAGACAAACACATACATTAACTTCCTGATTTACCAAGGATCAATAATTGCCATACCTAAGAAATGGAAGTCCGTTTTAGAAAAAAATAATGATAGGGACAGTGTTTCACAACCTTATATAGAGAGTTTTTAAGGATGAAGAGAGTCACAAAGCAAGTTAACTGTCAGATGATAACAAAAGTATATTAAATCTCAGAAAAACCGAGAATAAGTGGTATGAAGACTTAAGTATGTATTTTCTCTAAAAATATATGGAGGGAATTCAATGATTGGATTTTTGTAAATGCACACTGGAATCTGACAAATTTTGATTTTTAAGAACGGTATGACAGTTGAGGCAAGTAGGTCCGGCCAACCCGCGATTCTCACTGGAAAAAGTTCGTTTTGAGTAGACACATCCTACTAAAGCATCTGTTTTCTGTGAAACGATAAATAATATATTGAGGTATTTTGTCTTTTAATCAGATGGCACTACCAGAAACTGTCCGGGTATGCCTGGGTCTCCCAGGCCAGATTATCCTATAAGTTCTGAGAGCTCAGGGCATTCTATGTTCAAAGTTTCCAGGGCCTTACAGGTTTCCGAGCCCAGTTCTCCTTGTACCACATACCCTCCCAAACCCCATCCAAAGTCGTGTCAATCCGTCAATGATCACATCTATGATCACAACTGCCAACCTAACATTCTCTCAATATAAAAGACTAGATTTCTAGTAAGTATATATCACTCCGTCATAACTCAGACATCCCAGATTTCTGGTAAGTATATATCACCCCGTCAAAACCATGACGTCCCATACTTCTCGTAAGTATATATCATTCCCTCATAACTCCCACGTCCAAGATTTCTTCTAAGTTTATATCACTCCGTCATAACTCCAACGCTCCAATTCTTGTAACTATATATCACTCCGTCAAAACTTACACGTCCCAGATTTCTCGTAAGTATATATCACTCCGTCATAACTCCCACTTACCACATTTTTCGTAAGTATATATCACTTCATAACTCCCACGTGTCAGATGTTTAAATCACTCCTTCATAACTCCCACGATCAAGATTTCTCGTAAGTATATATGTCACTCCGTCATAACTCAAACGTCCCATATTTCTCATTAGTATATAACTCTCCGTCATAACTCGCACTTCCCACATTTCACATAAGTATATATCATTCAGCCTTAACTCACACTTCCAAGAATTTTCGTAAGTATATATCTCTCGATCATTACTCCCACTTACCAAATTTCTAATAAGTATAATTCACTCCGTCATAACTCACAGGTCCAAGATTTCTCGTAAGTTTAAATCACTCCGTCATAACTCCCAGTAACCAGACTTCTTGTATGTATAAATCACTCTGTCATAACCCACACGTCCTAGATTTCTTGTTAGCATATATCACATCGTCATAAGCTACACGTTCCAGATTTCTCGTAAGTATATATCACTCCGTCATAACTCCCACGTACAAGATTTCTCGTAACACTTTCGCTGCCTATGACGAGTATACTCGTCATATTTTCTGATTCCCCCAGTGCCTATGACGGGTATACTCGTCATGTATTTATCAGCAATTTTCAGTAAGAAATCTCTAAAATTTATCAACAAACTCTTCGCAGGTGGGTAGTGGTTCCTTTATAAATTGGTTTCATGTCATGAAATGGAATAATTTGTAATTCATCAGTGCGCTTGATAACTCGAAAGCAGGAAAGATGTGGAGAGCGTGAAAACAGCGACGGCTCCCGTCCTTTGCTGTGAAATAAGTTCATGACCCGCTGGAGTGTAGAATTGATTCGGTGTAGGAGTATTCCTTAGAATCAGACGAAAGGGAGGTCCGCAAAAGAATTGTGTATAGTTTTATATTTGCGCGTGTTTTGGCTACTTACTTTCGGCAAACCCGTTGGTGAGACCGAGGTGAGACAGATCACACCTTAGGTGTGAAATCAAGATAGCGAGGCGTGAAGTCGTTCAGGTTTATTGCCTAGCGAGGACACCCTATTGCGCAATCAACAACAATAGGGCGCGTGCCACATGCCTGACACACAGATCGGCAGGGTAATCGGAACGTAGCTGCAAATAATTGCTTTGGCTTATTTGGAGTTATTTCACATATCCTATATATTTATAGATAGCAATATGCATGTGTAAGTAGGCTTCCTTCGCCAATAAGTGCATGTAAATTGTAAAATTCTGAATCAAACTTGGACGATCACTTACGGAACAGTACTAGCCGTATATACCGGCAATCCCAACCGCACTTTGCAATTCACCATAGGCAGACCCGACGTATGACTTTTAAACAATTCATAAAATAGTATTATATCATAAGCCGTAGAGGTGATCATATAAGGTTACACTTTGTTCACTCGCAATGTTCATATAATTCCCGGCTTTGTTTGACGGTGACAGTATCCATTGCATCATGCTATCGCTACGGTATGTAAATAACTTTATGACTGTGTGTAACACAAGATAATACAATTTTCATAATTATATTGATTGTAGAATCAGTTAGTTTGAAATGAAAGGCAAAACGTATTTTTTGCAATAAAAATACAAGTTTGAAAATGAAGGGAAAAGAAGCAATGTATGGGTTTGAACCCATGTGGTGTTCCACCGCGCGTGACTGACTCAATAACATAACCCCTGTGCCAAGATGACACGCGATAATTTGTGACATTTATAACAACCATATACCAGAATGAGACAAACCCTCGCGTGTTATACTAGATCGATACATTGATATTATAAATTCGATGATCATACATGATTATAACTGTGACGTTTTATAATTCTCCATCTTTTATTTCCACTAATAAGTCAATGGTTGATCCGAGTGTGTACAGGAGCCGCTATTGCGTGAGCCACTGGACTTTCCCGGTCCTGGTGTAAACATTTTCTCTCTCTCTCTCTCGATATATATATATATATATATATATATATATTATATACATATATACATACACGTCTATATATATATATGCATGTGCATGTGAGCGAGCGTAACAGTTTGTTTGCGCTTGTTTCCTTTGAGGTCTTTACTGGTGGTAGCCCTAATTAGCTAATTAGGCTGGACACGGTTATGACATATCCTTCTGTGCATAACCTCAGGCAGGTTTTATGGCCCATGCACTAGATGGACTTCACACCCTCGTTATCAGCTTTTCACACCTAGAACTAACTCACCCGGACCTCCCCGAGACTCATGCAGGCCCTGGCACTGGGGGAATATTTGGCTGGGCAGCGAATGTGTATTTATCACTCCGTCATAACTCCAACGCACCAAATTTCTCGTAAGTATATAATACTCCGTCATGACTCCCACGTCTCAGATTTCCTGTAAGTATACATCACTCCGTCATAACTTCCACGTCCCTGAATTCTTGTAAGTATATATCACCCCGTCATAACTCCTAGTAACCAGATTTCTTGTATGTATAAATCACTCTGTCATAACCCACACGTCCAAGATTTCTTGTAAGCATATATCACATCGTCATAAGCCACACGTTCCAGATTTCTCGTAAGTATACATCACTCCTTCATAACTTCCACGTCCCTGAATTCTTGTAAGTATATATCACTCCGGATTGATATATAATTACTAGAAATCAAGCCGTTTACATTGAGAAGTTGTCATCGGTTTGCGGCTATTAATGTGATCATTGCCGGAGTAACACCACAGGGGTGCGTTTAGGAGGGGGTGGTGGTGCAAGGGGAACTGGGCTCGGAAACCTTTGAGGCCCTGGAAAAGTTGAACATAGAATGTCCCGAGCTCGTAGATCTTAGAAGGCCATGAGCTGTTAGACCTTATAGGATACTCAGGCCTTGGAGACCAAGGGGTACTCAGACAGTTTTTGGTAGTGCCATCTGATGATAAGACACAATATCTCGATATATTATTTATCTTTTCACAGAAAACAGATGCTTCAGTGGGATGTGTCTACTCAAAACGAACCTCTTCGAGTTAGGAATCGTGGGGATGGCCGGAACTACTTGCCCAAACTGTCATACCGTACTACAAAACCTCAATTGGGCAAAGTTCAACGAGACCCTTCCTGTTTTCATTTCACATGCTCACAAAATATAACTTAATCTGTCCTTTAAAAAACACCCATGTTTATGTTATTTGCCTTAAAATGATTCTAATCCAACATTTCTTAACGGTCAATATTTTTTTCCAACCTTTTATACCTATGCCGCCGGACAAAATAAGAAGCTTCAGTGCAGTGTGGGAAAGGATTTTTATTTGCCCTCATTTCCTGACCTTACTTTTGTATTGTATAGTATACACTAGATTTAATTTTTAAGGAGATAAAGAAATAATAAAAAAAATAATAAAAACAGAAAAATTGATAAAAAAAGAAAAAAATTCTCAAAAGGACATGAACAAACGATGGGTGCGACCGCCTGGTACATTTTTCTTGGACTGGGGAACATTTCATTTCAAACGAATGTGCAGGTGATTAAGAATGCACATATTGGTCGACATAAAGTATACCTGTCCGATATTATCGATATATCGACTGATTATGATCTATTGTAGTCAAAATCAGGTTACAAAATTTGACATCACCAATGGATTGCTGTCAGTGAAAACTCTAAATGTAGGTTCAGCAAATGCATCTATAGATCATCCTCAGGCCGATTAGGACACAAAAGGAATCTTTTAAGTAGACTTGAAGGCCCATATGATCAAAGGTCCGTTCAATGAATATTATTTTCTACACGATGGTTTATTGGTACTTAAAAAGAAGTGCCACAGTAAAAGAATGAAGTGCCGAACACTGTCATAATAACAATGAATAATTATGTACTAATATCACTCATTTAAATCGTATACATTCCTTTCCAGGCGAAACCACAGTCCAGAAAGGTCTTATTGCTAAGTAACTTTTATAAATAAGGCATACAGAAACCTTAAAATCCTTATTGAAAAATTTTCACCTTGCGATACCACGTTCTCATTGGTCTGATTACAAATATTTGCTATGTGCGGGTCGTGGTCGTGAGACCCGGAAGATCTAGCCACACAAAGCGGCGGTTAATACGAAGCAGATTTGGAACGACTGCAGTGTGCAATATGAGTGGTGTATGTTAGTCTTTAATCAATATCTTCGCGAGAGAGCGCTGCAGAACATATTGGCAAAAGATAAAGATAAATATGTTATAAATAATAATAAAAAAAACCCACAAGAACAATTTGTAAAATCAAGTTTATTTTCACTAAAATATGCATAGGTCTTCATGATATATCGTATTTAAAACAGAGTCCCAATAGTCATAAGCTCCATCATGTATAGTTTGCTTCATTAGAAGTAATTCTGACAGAAACAACCCCAGAACACTTAAACACTATGACTGGGTATCAATTACATGATGTAAAAGCCAAGTATATGCTAGGTAATTTTCAAATCATCAGGGGCCGACCTAGAGGCGGGTGGGGGATCAACTGCCGACCATCATTTTTTTAAAGTTGCAAATATGTCAATATACTAGTAATTGGCTTATTATATCTTAGGAGACAATATTTAACACATTTGCTGCCAGTACAGTGGGTGGACTCGGCCCCAGGATCATAGCTATAATATCTAACTTTTTCAAATGGCTCACTACACTGCGTGCGCTGTGTGCATGCATCACTCGCCTTCTTGTGGTAATTAAATGGAAAATTTATCAATCGAGGTAATAATGTTGTATCACCTAGAAAATGAAAGGAGATTGAAGATTCTATAAAGTCATCTGATTTTATCAAAGAGGTTATATGTAATACTCTCCATGACTTGATATTCTCTACGCATTTGTTTGAATCAGATTTGTGTTTTTTTTTCAGAAACCGACTCTTTTCATAATTTGTTTCCAGAGTCGTCACCGTGGCGTTTACTGCCTTCTAGATTACCAAACTTTTCAGAATGACTATTTTTTGGGTATATAGAATATATGACTACAAATCAAAACATCTTTAGTTCCCAATCCAGCAAGAAATCTTGGGTCCACACCTGACCGTGTTATCTAGGAAGGTCTCGCAGACAAAATTATTAACGATCATGGTCCTAAGATAAAAGACATCGGATACAGGACGAGTTGATTTCTTTCTGACACATATCTAATTATTTTGTGCAAGGCCTCCCACCGTCGACTGTTCACCTTTAGACTTAAATAAAATACTTGGCTGCAAGTTATTGGTTGTGGCGGACCATGGATGCAAAAATACTGTCTTCCTGTTGCAGCAGACTTTGGGGCGTGTCGTGTTCCACGATCTCACCGTCCTTCAGTACAATGATGGTGTCACTATTCAATATGGTCGCAACACGGTGCTGTAAAGTAAAGAAAGAAGCGGAAGATTTAAATCCAAGGGCTGAGAATAACTTATTTATGACTACAACATCCAAGCAGTGACCCTGTCCTAAATATTTATAAAATAGTTAAAGTTTGTGACATCTTTAAGACAGGGCATCCATAGTTTATATCGATCTATGATATGCCATAAACCTCATATTGATATGGTATACATTCTTATTATGATTCTTTAACGGTATAGTTTAAGCGATATACAAGCTTTAGTACATAATCGCCGTTCATTTAAATTATCGTACAGCCTCGCTGTTCTACATTAATATTTTCAAGTTTACCACTCACAGCGATTGTAAGAACAGTTCGGTCATGGAAAGCGGACTTGATGACCTCTTGGATGACCAGGTCTGTCTCCATGTCAATGGACGCCGTTGCTTCGTCCATAATCAGGATGCAAGAATTACGTAAGAACGCTCGAGCAAGGCAGAACAGCTGTAATTATATTGCATAACAGTCTACAGAATTACATAGAAATTCGCAATTATATCAATTTTATCAGTTTGTACTACACAGAGAGACTAACATTTGGTTTCTCATTCATGTTGAGGCAGTCCTGGTTCTTCAATATTTTTTCTATTTTAAATAAACTGCTTCTAAAATTTTTTCTATGATAAACATCTACTGACCTCTGGGAATTTGGAAAACCTATGACATTTTTCGGCAGACGAATTCCTAATAGGAATATATACTATATGCGGTAGTTTATGTTTTTAATGGCTGACGCTAAAAAGAAAGAAAACTTGTAAATGTTATGCATACTTTCATTTTTGCAGCTTTCAGCATTTTATGAATTTCACCATAGAATCGACCTCGAAAAGTTTATTTTCGCATAAAGGCAACAAAAGGTGAAAATGTTCTTACCTGTCTTTGTCCTACACTAAAGTTTTCTCCTCCCTCTGTCACTTCAGCCTCTTTTGGGTAAAAAAAAAAATGCTTTCACGACAATATATGAAGAGCGTCAAACTACTTGCATTCTTAAAATCTATACTTCTTCATATTAAACTCTTAAATACTTTTTTAAAAACTATAACCATGAAATGTTTTAACTGAAAACCAATAAAAACATTTTGACCAGATGTATACATAACAGTTTTACGTACCAAATGCTAGATCATTTTCCAGACTGTATAAATAACACTTACGGAGTCCTTCCGGCATCCGGCTGATGACGTCATGAAGCTGAGCGATCTGCAGCGCCTGCCATATTTCTTCATCCGTCTTCTTCTCCTCAGGGTCAAGGTTAAATCTAAGAGTTATAAGTCACGTCAAACATGAAAAACACACAAAAAAGAAAACACAGTTTGTTTGAAAAACACAGATCTGCTTTGCAGTCAGACATATGGAAGGCGTCAAGCTCAAAGGTTTTTCCTAGGTACTAAGTGGGGGCCTTGTTCATATAAACATACCAACAAGACAATATCTTTGCTGAATTTTCTTTTGTGTGTTTGCATTTTTACATTTCGTCTATTCATTTTTTAAAAAAAACGACAATAAGAAAAAAATAAGTAAATGACTAGAATATGATGGAAGAGTTGTGGAAATGATTTATTCTTAAATCGAACCCACTGTGCTTGTTAAAAAGACACGGACAGATTGGCATTTGTGTCAGCAACAACTATAATGTGTTAAACAAAACAATACGACATAAAGTTACCTAACTGATCCCTCAAACAGGACAGGATCCTGAGGAATGATTGACAAGCGTGACCTGAGAATCTTTAAGGGCACCTGACTGATGTCAATGTCGTCAATAAAGATAGACCCCTCACAGATGTCAATCAAACGGAATAGACCTAGGGTGGTAGAGGACTTGCCACTTCCTGTGCGGCCACAGATACCAACCTGGTTCCAGATAGGAATACAATTACTTGATCATTTTTGAAAGATAATAAATGAACGCATAGTTCGTAGTATCACATAGTATCTTGAAGTGACAATAAAAACACAACTTTGAATAACCTTTCTTAAGTTCATGCTTTTGTGCGCATTAGCTCTGTGGTAGACCTTCTGACGCTGGTTATTGATTTTTGCTTTGGCTCCATGCTGTCTATTAAATCATATGTCAAGGACAAATAAGGATATTTAGTAAAACTGTGCCAATATCAAACTTTAACAACATTCTCTCTCTGTTTCTTAATCATTTTAATTAATATAACATTTCAATACACACTGATAGGCAGTCAATTTACATGGTTCTCTACCTTCTCTCCCCCAGTGATATGTAAACTGAGTCCTCTGACCACTGGATCAAGGCCCTTGTCGTACCGCAGGGATACGTTATTGAACCTGATGTCACCTTTACTCGGCCAGTCATCGGAAGGGATTCGTTCTGGAATATGTTAAATAAAAACCTGTCCTATTCACTTTCTTTTAGTGGTAATAGTATGAACACAGAACTACACGTTTGAGTGTTGGCTATTTCAACATGTATTTTATCTACCGTTTCTGATATATTAATTCTCCACGTTTTAATGGAGAGAGGGGGTGGACTAGCTGTGGCAACATATCATGATTATTTGCATTGCATTCTTAACAACGGTGTAAGCAAGGCTAATAATCCTACAATGTTACCGTTGTCTTGGTGATACGGCTCCTCGGGCACGTTGGTATAGTAAGTTACTCGCTCCACGGCGTTGAACCACATCTCACCCTCCGATATCGACCTCATCATCAGGTTTAGGAAGGAGCATACCTGTACGGGAGAAGCAATTAAGCATACTTACCATTACTCTTGGTATTTTGGATTTGATACTTATTTTGTGAACCAGCATATAAGGGCACAAATCCCTTTTTTTAATGTAGTCTAGAAAAGTCTTGTATAATCATCACATTACGGTGTTCATAAAGGAGAACCGGTTGTGGCAATAAACTTGTAATTATATACCACGTAATATGTATTATCTGACATTTTCAAACTCGCTTATTATACATGTTCAGTGTCTAGCCGGACGAACTCCCTTAACTTACTGGTAACAAAGGATGTAGTCACTTATTTTTTTGTATCAAAGGATGTAGTCACTTATTTTTTTTTTGTATCAGGGAGTTAGAAATAGATTAGCGTATATGCTTTCCATAGAAGTAATTTCTTTGCGTAAAACTTTCGGTAACTAATCTTTTCGGTGAACCAAGCAAGCTGTTTCTAAAAAGGCAAGCACTCAAACCAGCTTTCTATCAGGAGGAAAATATCACTGATGGGACCCCAGAGGCTGGAGTGATCAGTGATACCTCATTATTATCTAATCTGGCACCTCGCTGCTATTCAGCACAGCCTGGCCCAGTCCTATGCACACTGGTGTAAAAATGCTTCAGTTGATCCGTGAATCTGGACAGGGTTGTGTCAATGCTTGTGAGTTTGCAGTACTCTGTGGTGATAGCGGCCAGCCAAACTGTGTGTGCATGCATATCGGACCATACAGGCCAGTCGTCCATCCCTTATGTTGATGTAACAACCACTGGGCAGGGTATTATACAGCTTTTTACTTATATCCTATCCACACCCTCACTCTATCTGACGAAAAATTCACGTCCACTTTACCAGCACCAGTCAAATTTTGAGTGCTGGGCCATCTCATTATGGGTTATTATTGGTTCTTTATAAAAAAAAATGGCTGAGGTAAAGTGGCTCAAGTAATAATTTAATGAATTTTAATATATCACAAATTATCTACATTGAAAGTTTGTTGTACATTGATATACATGCCATCACACAATAAAAATAATTTATTTGCATTTTACTTTTTTGGTAAGGATATGTATGGACGAATGCACCTGGAGAGTATACACAATTCTGATTTTTCACAATTCAATAGCAAGTGACTGGCACTATAACAGTACTCATTATAACCTACATGTTATAAATTGATAACATTTTAATTTGATATAATCCAGTAGGGGACTGAAAGCTTTGTCGTTAAGCGATACCGCGGTATCCTTGGCAAGAGCAACGTGATTTTCAGGGATAGCCCTAAAACAATGGCAAACGCCCGTAGTCAGATCAAAGAGCTTTAATACCAGGATGCGAGTTTTCTTATCAAGATCGCAAGCATCATCGGACGCGCTCCACAATCACAGTGCTCTCTCCATCTAATTCTTACTTACTGATTGTATTGAGTAAATTCTTGATACCTGCATTGAACTGGATTATTGACACTCATCCAGAAAACTTGCAATGCTGAAGCATTTCTTAATATTTTCTGGTGTTGAGCTCTATGTGTATGTGTAATTAAACTTTCAATTATGTGAATGTATAGAAGCGTGATTTAATATACGTGATATATTATCCCAAGACTGTAATTATTGCAGTTTGTTGGGAGTTAAATCACGGCCAGGGCATTGAAGACAGTAGAAAAGGAATCCGAAAATAATGTACGGCGAACCTTTTCCGCCTTTCAGGAAATGTTTTCTTTAATATATATGAATATATGTATCACAGAAGAAAAATATGACCCGTGTGAGTAAAATCATTATACTATAGGTGTTTTTAACTAGTTGTTTGGCTTTAATTACAAGTGTAATCAAAACTTCCATAAAACACATCCGACGTAGATGGTTTATCTACGACCAGACAGAAGGGTATTCTCATGCTATATCAGCCTAACTCTACAGATGGAGCAACACCGTTTTAAAGAGAACTAGAGAATGATTCTGGTGTAAAATGAATCTCACCATGAATGCATACGTGACAGATATCCCCAGCTGTACAGGAGTAGCTGAGCCGTAAAGACTGGAACTAAGGCTTGAAATGGCCGCTGTAAACACGATGAAGGCTCCTAGACTGTCCTTAAAGATTAAAGAACAATAATAAACGCTTCTGATGGTTACACCTTTAACTTTAATACAATTCATTTATATTCATCAATATATATATTTATATATAGTTAAAAAGTATGTCAATCATTTACCGATTGTGTGTGTTTTTTTGTGTTTTTTTTAAATAATAATGATTCTGGAACTTATAATAAAAAAAGCAGATCATATGCAATAAATGTGAAATGAAGAACCAATGATAACAAGGGATAAGTTAAAATTATATGCTGGTGAAAACGTGTATGTTTTGAAATGAAAAAAAAAATCAAATGTTCTATGGGCGTCACGTCTTTGCAGAATAAACCATGTAAAACTGCATTAAGTTTGAACGTTATATTCTTGTGAAAATATAGTTCATACTTAACGTTTTCTAAGAAAAGTTTTGCTAGACTGGTACAATGAGCAATAAAAAACGAAAAAGGGACATTTTTATGTTTCTCAGCATACATTTGTGAACACTGGCAGGCAGTCATAGCAGGTTGTGTCTGTATCTTTCAACAAATTCATGTATATGCAAAGTAAATAACCATCTGTATAAAAAAAGTTTTTTTAAAATATAAATCTATGCAAATATATGTGCAAAGGAGCACTTACCAATCTGATGGCCATCCACACATTAGCGGTATGCAAGTACAGGAATGCCGTGTTGTTGCCATCAACGTTCTTCAGGTTCTTCTCTAAGAATCGACGCTGATCTCTGCAAATTTACACGTGTTATCTTAAATATCTTAAAATCTAATTTCCAAGACTGAAAAATTCAGTCTTTAGCAGGAATGAAATCCAATGGAAAATGTTATTCTAAAGGGAAAAAAGGTTACAAACGGACAGTTGTTTTATATGACTAGTTGATCATTGGTGTATCTATTTATAAGTTTTACCTGTAAGCTCTAATTGTTGTGAGACCACCAAGGGTCTCAGAAAAATGAGAAAAAACCGGAGACTTTGACACACTTTCCAGACGCTGCAGCTCCCTGGAATAATATAAAAATATTAAATAAGGTGTAACTTTGTTGATATTATGATAAACATTGTCATACCAATTTTACATATATTAATCATCTAAACTAAATATGAAGTGTAACATTATAATAGGCTCATACATGTTTTCTTCTAATACTACAGTATTTGCCGGATCACATATATGTTGAAGATTCAGTTATAGTGATTAAACCTTTCGTCCGAAACTCCCAGCAAGCCTGCACTTGGTGCAACAAAATTATATTTTACATGGGGGAACATTTACTTATTGCATTTAGCTATAGATAGCAGATGTCTAATTTGAACAGGATTCTAATTTGCCTATTTTTTTAATACAAACAGTCACCTTTTTATAGTGAAAAAGACGGGTTCCTTTTATTAAGCCACATTTTAAAGCATCTCACTTGAAAATTTGGGGGCGTGCACACGAGGTAATGTAAGCAATATAGAAACTATAAAATGATTATACATTGCATTTGTTTCAGAATAATGCAACTCGGAGAATTACCTGGTTTAAGTATAATCTGTTTTTATTATTTATTCCTATCTGAAACGTGCAAAACGATATAATCAAGTGCAAGTAAACGAAAATTTATTTTAAGAAAGTGAAGGAAGCTGATATATACATATTAACAGATCTGACAGATCTAACAGCAACCCCGAAGACTGAATAATGAATGGTCATGATGGTTGTAATGTCACTAACCTGCAGGATGTGATATAGAACCGTTGGATGGTGAAATAGACGATAAACATCGGGATAGCTGGTATCAAGAAGAATGGGGTAGAGATGGCGTTGACGACCACACCACCAAAGATGAGAAAGCAACAGAAAAGCACGGCATCTAGGGTCATAGACATTCTCTGAAAATATAAAAAAAGATAATCAAGGGCAAATTATATATGAATATATACAGAAAAAACTGGTTATACGCAAGGAGTATTCTGAAAGGTTCTTTGTAAGGTTTCAGGTAGAACCATGATTCTAGTTTCTTCTGGAAAGTCTTTTAAGAATATTGAGAGCTGCTGTCCATAGACTCAATACTCTTTATCAACCCTTTTGTCTGAGGGATGTGTAATCATATCAGCTTCACAAAGGTAATGGCCATAAACTAATGTATGCATATGACCATTGCAGTTATACGACTTACTTCTAACACTTTAGATTTGTGTGCCTAAAACTCTTTTTCGCTACAGGATTTTTTTAATTTGCTTCAATGAAAATAAACCCAGCTATACTACCTAAGTATTTCATTTCGGTTGTTACACATAAAAAATCATTTCTGAAAACCGTTTCAGATCTAAAAAAAAGATTTCTTTCTTTCATCTATAAACTTGCCACATGTCACATTTAGCAAAGATAAAAGAACCCACTTGTTACCTCACTTTGAAGTGCAAATAGAATACAAGGAAAGTAGCCAGCCTGAGTCAGTAAATTTTATAAATATTTACGGAGACAATGAATGCGGAATTGTGTATTAACCATGACAGAAATAATATCTAGATTATAAGAAAAATGGATTTTGTTTCATGAAATGCAGATAATCAAATTCCAAGTTCTATTCGTGACCATCCCTATTGTCCAAAGTTAAACATAGCAAGCATCATGTTATTAAACCTGGACATCCTTCTTATCTTCTAGAAATATTTAAGATTTTTTTTCTCCCAGACAACGTATCACTGAGATAGGTTACAAAATATATTCCGGAATAAAAAAATAGAGTTGTGTAAATGTTCCTCCTTTCAGATGAGAGAGAGAGAGAGAAAGAGTTTGGAGAGAGAGAAAGTCATCTTAATGGAAAGTCACTGACAGTAAAAAATTCCATGAAAATGTACATAAATTTAAAGGAAATTACAAATTACTCTCATATTCAATTACATTGATTTTGCTTGAAAAAAAAAGATTACTTTCAGATTACCTGATCAATAACGTTTGTATCAGCAGCTAGGCGATTGATTATTCTTCCTAGGGGTGTCGTGTCAAAAAATCTGAAACAAGAATTTAAAACCTTTTGTTTAGGACTGGAAATTAAAATTAACATAATTATAAAGTGTAGTTAGCTTTATATTCGGCATCTTTTTCACAATTTTCACTTTTTCATGGCTTTGCGAGGAATCCATTTTCGCGGACTTATCATGCAGTAACCTACTCAGTATCTCCATGATCACATTGATTATTTAATATGCGATACTGATTATTAAATTTTTTAATTAATTAATCTTATAAATTTGACAAGGAATCACTAGAACGAGTGATAGAAATGCTTATTCCCCAAAGGCAGATAATATGAAGGAGCTGTCCATCTTTTATTAAACTTTAAAATAAATAAATGTTATAATTTAAATATTATTCTTTTGTCTTTCGATAACCCCATGCTTGATAACATACAAAAATTGTCAAAAAGGGTAATTACTTTTCTTTCTCCTGCTTAGATGAAGTGACTTATTAGCGAATTGTGAAAATTTCCCTCTCACGAATATCGCTAATTTGAATCCTCCACATACAAGGGGATGGTGGTTATATATAAAGTCCTACATAATTGAAACCATGAACTATACTGCTCAGGTGGACACTTCATTTCTTAAAATTGTCATTGTACTTTTAATGCATATCTTAATATATCAATTTTAATACCTATTAATATATAAAAAGCTTTGAATAACAAAAGAAATGAAACATGAGAGTTACTCTTGGAGCAAGGATTATGCAAATTTTTGGGGTCTGGGTCTCACAACATTTTATATTACAAAATGTAATGTGCGTAACGTTAAATGAACAAAGGGAATGTGCACTTACGCGAAGCTTTATATGGCACCCTTCATATTCCAGCTTTCTGCATCAACAACTATTTTGCCTTCTTGTTCTGGTCACACTGAACGTTAAACAGCTGGTGCGGTATGTTTATACAGTGAAATCACCAACGAGAACTCAATAGAATTGTCGCATTTTTTTAGATGGCCGTCTGAGCGAGGTCTGATATTACGAACTGAAATGATTTGGGACCGTGACACCTTTCGTTATCTTAGAGTGGTCGGTGAACCGAGGTGTGCGTTAGGGGATTTTTACAATACTTTAATAAATTATATACTTTACAGGTTATTACTATCTGACCTCATTGGAGTGTTGACCAGGTTGTTCAACATCCGGTTATGTAGAGTACGGGCAGCAGTCCAGCAAGACAACTGCAGGAAACCCACGGCAAACAGCCCAATTAGCATACTCATCAAACAAAGAATGATAAAGGTCTTCATGTAGTAATATAGGTCGTATCCAAGCTGTGAGCGAAAAGTAAACAGTAAACATGAAGAATTACTACTTTTAAATCTATCATATCTTGAGAGAACTGGGGCGGACAGTTCTATCAAGGGATAACACGTTCAATGATTGTTGTGTTGGTGGTGTCAGTAGTGTATTCATTCCACACATACTAGAAAACGAGTTTGTTATTTAATAATTTAGAGAATATTAACAGTATGGACGTTGATGTTGTATCGTATTGACGAAAACAGAGTGAGTATATGTATACTAGCAAATGTCTTGGTCAAAAAGTATTGTTAGAAATATTGAAATTGGAATCATGTAGCCATTGTTAAATAAAGGCTTAATCTTCATTATTTGTTTTTTTTTGCATTACTTCAAACACTTCAAACGATTTAAAAAAATACTTAACGATTAAATTAATACTAAACAGTGGAAAAACTAATGAAAGAGGCGAGTAGGTTGTTGAACGCAAGCTATGAATACCAGTAATAACAAACATAGTTTACATTTTCATATGGACTGTCTGTAAAATATTTTATTTCCGTAGCATTGTAAAGATTTCTGAATAAAGGAATATCAAACAATATAAACAACCTTGGAACAAGTTTTATCTCTTACAGCTTTAAAATGCTTTTTTTACCCTAAGCAATACCCTTAAAAACCTTAAATACCCTTAC
Organism: Sipunculus nudus; assembly: GCA_026874595.1. Lineage (NCBI taxonomy): Eukaryota > Metazoa > Annelida > Sipuncula > Golfingiida > Sipunculidae > Sipunculus > Sipunculus nudus. The sequence goes on from CM049312.1 coordinate 56,398,810, forward strand.
ATTAGCAATGTATATATTTTAAATCATCTGACTTTTTTTCAGTTGATAAGATTAATAAATCAAAGACCGTGAGATGTACGCTTGCATGCAATAGTGGAAAGAGATTCAAATTATGCAAATTATGACCTACATCTCGGTCGTCTGGCGGCAGCGTAACATTAAAATACTCCGTTCTTGCCAATCCCTGGTGAAGTTTTTTATGGTAAGCCTCTAGTGACACATCTGACCAATCTCCTAACCAGTAATCAGTGAAGATGCGGACAGACTGTTTCGTCAGGTACGTAAGAATGGTCATGAGGCCGGCCCCTGTTACTGCAGCACGTAAATACGCCAGGTATACCTTTAATTTTACCCGACCTGTCTCCCTCTCTTCTTCTTCAATCAGCTTTCCGGCTTCAGTATCGCTAAGTTCTATAAATACATACAAACAGGGTATAAAATACCATGCAGTTGACCCCTGTCAGTGCATTATTAAATGGGAAATGTGTAGATGTAATTCTGAATTAGTACAGTTCTTTTAAAAATTATAGTTATTTTCTTGTAAGAGACTAACATATATTTCAAGCCTATGAAATAACAAAAGGGATTTCATCGATCATGCAGTTTAAGACTACATTCCGTATAACTGACTCTGAGTTACAAAAATATTGTTATATTTCTGATCAAATTTCTGCAGTTCTGAAATTTTCTTAAAATATACCCTGCATACACACATTCCCAACAGTGGTAGTTTATCTGATCAGTCTTAGGAGGAACCAGGTTTTTTTTCTCTTCTATCTTATTTAGATTCTTAATGTAAAAATGATACGGATGATTTTAAAGCAAAAATAAAGCAAAAAAAAAAAAAAAAACTGTCACGCTTTGAAAACGTTGCAACCTGTAACTGGTTATTATATATACTTCTGTTGTTTGATTTGTAATTACACACGACCCTTTACATTTAATATAAGAAAAAGCTTGTTTGTGTCCTTCTCATTCTTTCATGCTGTATATAATAACAATTGGCTTCATTTATAATAGATATTTGCATACCGTATCTTAATTCACCTTCGTTAGTTTTTTTCTGTGAGCAATACTAAGAGATGGCGTTCACATCAAGATTAACATTCATACCTTCGTGCTATTTGCAGAATCTTAACTGGAAGGCTGCTTTAATATTGCACTTCATGTATTAAATATGTGTATAGTTAAAACTCTATAATGAAGGCACCCTTTGAATCGGGCCAACCTGTCCGCTTTATAGAGGTGCCCGGTACATGTAGGTAATGAACTCAACATGCACAATAACAAGGAGAAAAGAAAAACAACCAAACAAATCTGCGCATCATACAAGAGGTGTCCACTTAATGAAGGTGCTGCCTAGGAGAAGTTTCCCTGTATTAACCTCGTGAAGCCCTGGCTAATTTAAATGTCAATACATTCAAAACTTACTGGTCGGCTCTTTTTCTAGTATGATCGGCTTTTCTGATATTATCGAGGTTTCCTCATTGCCGTGTAGACTGGCCAGGCTGCCATTTAGAGAGGTGAAGGACAGGTAGCCTTTCAGTGGAATACTGACGTTTTCAGCAGCAATGGGTGAAACTTCTAGATATGGCTAAAATGAGAAAAGGAAGCACTACATCAGTAGTAACAGAGCAACGCATGTTATGTATGGCAGTCTTCTCATAAATGCAAATATCAGGGGCGGATCCAGGATTCAGCAAAAGTTGGAGTCCAACCCAGGAGAACTATAATAAAACCTACAAAAAAGGTCCTTAATTCAGGCAAGGGGTGGGGTCTAGGCAAAAGATTGGTCTGAAACCCGTAAAGAAGTTTGCTTCGCCTGAAAAAAGGAGCCCCTAGAACCCCCCCCCCCCCTCCGAGCCGCTTATAAAAATCTGATGAAAGAACATTTATTGACCAGTCATTATACGTGATTCTGGAGAGTGATTTACTTGATACAGAAGAAATGTCGAGGTATAACTTTCTGGACTACAACTGCGACACTTTAGAAATGACCATTAGAGCTGACGACATCGTTTTAGGAGGCAATACTATTATTTTGCATTACTCCGCAATAAGATATTTATAAAAATTGCCGGAGAGAATATCTCTATACAAATGATATTGCAGAGGAACACTTTTTATCTCAAATACGGTAGCCGTAAGATAGATAGCATTTGAGAGGACAACTTGCATAACTGCGGTCATCCCAGGTCAAAATTATTTGCTGTCATATGACAATAAATGAACATTTTGACACCGGCTTCTGCAGGAGTAGAGCACAGGAATAAAAGCCGGGAGATCGTGAGTGCTAATCCCAGCTGAGGCGGTTAGATTGAACTTTTCTTGACCATTTCCAGTACCCTGTTTTTATTATATTTCACTCATCAGTAAAGCATCCGTGGATAATCGTATTAAGGGAACTTTAATTATTGCTCTGCACACTCTTGGAACAAAAATAATATGTTGCGAGGTATTTTTCTCGCTACAGGTCAAGAAACACAGTGCTGCCACTTAAGGTTTCGAAAAATTTATCATTCATCACCAGTACAATTATCCAAATTGCTAAATAAAAAGTATAAAAAAAGTATACATTCTAGACAACTGATATGATGTGCGAGCATATTTTACCTTGTTGTTGTTTTATTTTAGAAATGATGTGTACAGTGTTGCGTGAAGTTGTTCCCGTTGAGCCCCCAGTTTCTGTCATTTCAGCATCTCGCATTTTGTCAGTACGCCACTGACAGCTCAGCAAATTCCACACAACAGAGAACACACATTCATGCAAAGACTAACGGAAAGCAAATTGTCAGATCTCATTATAACTATTTTATCTTTAGATATACCACTGAATAGCACAAACTGACAATGCTATTTCACAAAAAAAAATATAAAAAAAGTATTTACACCTAAAAAATGTACTAAAAGGTATAAACAGTATTTTTTTATGTATAATACTTTTTAAAATAGTACAAGATGGCAGGACCGGATACAATACTGGAATTATGTCGGCTTGCCTTGATAAACGAAAGTTCAGGTTCTTATTATGGTGTATAATATCAACAAAATATTCAGTTCATTTTCGAAACCTTTAAGAATTCTTTTAGATTGCAGCATAAATTAGCAACATAACCAATGAAATGATCTTTGTTTGCCAAAAAAATAAAATAAAAAAATAAATTGAAAACTGGAAGGAGCGAAACCTACTAACATAATTTTTTATGACATTATCGTCTCTTTATGTTATATATTTATATCTGGCAACTACGCTTGTTTTACATACATTTATTCATATTAGTCATATCAGTGAATGATTAAACGGTTAAAATGAGAAAACTACCTTTCTATGGTCTTTATATTTAATTAATTATAAAAACACAAGCAAATTGGTGGAATTTATGGCCTCCGCTTTCGCCTCTTGTTGTCTCCTGCTTGCCTCATAAATATGTTTATGCTTTTATGGTCCCATGAAGATGTCTCCACATTCCATAATATTTTGTTGTGAATTAGGAACCAAAAGAATTTTTATTTTGATTTTGAGCTGCTGATCATTAATTTTCAGACAGACACTTCAAAGTCAATCATAACTACCGTATGCGTATGAGCAATCACTGACCAAAATTTGAATGAATTCGGATAATATTGTGGAAAGTAATCGAACGGAAAAGAAAACCTGGCGGCCGGAAAGACAGACAGGCAGACACACGGACATACAGGTAATAAGCATATCCTTCTGTATCACACCTGTTCCATGTCTTTGTGTCTCGCTCTTGTAGTGTCCTGCTTCTGGTCCTTTTCTTTCTCTTCAACCTCTGACGACCTACGTAGTATATGTTTTGAAACATTATTTTATGTTGTACAAATTCATCAGCGAAAGCCTAAATGTCCTCGTTAGGGTTTCAATCAATACTTTCTATATATAAAACAAATTTCGTAAAGAATTTACTTTTAAAAATCCATAATATCCTACTCCATATCCGTAAAGTTTCTTAAAACATGGTTAGCCAATTATAACATTAAAAATAATTGTCAGGCAGTGGATTCAACATTCACGACTCCGTACCTTGTTGCAATTTAAACTTACAATGCATGATAGCCTTATTTATCGGGTCCTGAAAAAAGTAAATCGAGAAGATAAAAAGCAACTACAGACGCTTGGGGGAAAAACATAAGTATTCTCTGAAGCACCTTGCTTGCTGAACTGCATTTTTCCATGACTGGTACAGCTCTGGGTCCGACTTTTTTATCTCCTTCAGTGTCCCCTGAGCATTGACCCTGCCATCTTTCATCACGATGATCTGTAAACATTAAATAATAACAGTTGTCAGAACGACGATTATAACGTCCTATAATTTTCGTCATTCATTGAATATAATCAATCAATTAAAATAATATTATCTAATTATCAAGTTTAACGGTTACCTCTAATCCTGAAATGAGAATCACCTCTGGTTCAACTTATAAAAGTGAAAATAGCGCTAAGGACTATAAAGTTTGGCAATTAAGCACCTGGAAACCTACTTCATATTGTAAAATATAGTTTTAGTCTGTGTTAAAAGTAAATATTAGTAATTCCTTGGCGTGTGTCCAATGTAACATTAATTTTATAAGTCCGGCAATATTTTGTTTGTTCTTATTCTTATGAACAGTTTCTTATTAGTTACCCAAGATGCAATATCCATAAAGAAGAATATGCAGGAGACGAACGTCCAGTGTTGAACCCTAAAAATTATACCTGATGAGCCCACGGCAAAAACTGGAGTTGATGGGTGACAAGGATAACGGTCCGTCCGGAACTCAGTAGGATCTTACTGATGGCCTTGTTAAAGATGTGACCTCCTACGTGTACATCTACTGCTGACAGGGGGTCATCCTGAATATAAGGAAATATCCAATATAAAAAGTAAGACTTATAAGCATTACAGTCTGAACCTGAAAGAAATCACAGTGAGCAGTTGAGAAAAAGGTCATATTTTAAAAACAATCAGGTTAGTAGATGCAAATGTAGAAAAAGATGTGTACATTTGTTTTAGCACATGCTTTATTTTATAAACTGATTAAAAAAATCGATTAATTTCATTAACAAAGCCTATAGGCCTATTGCGAACCTCTGCAATGGCATATACATCAGGTAAAGGATAGTGTCATGTAAAATTTTAGGCAGATACTTTAAACCACTCATGATGTATGTGCACAGATTAATAATGCCCAGAAAAATTGTAGATGGCGCCACAAGTCTTGTAAATGACAAAGCTTTCTGACATGAATAAAAAGCAGTTTTCTAGCTGTGATTGTCAAATCTCTCCTAAGAAATAAGCAGGCACATACCCTATGCAAAATCATTGTAGGTGACGACACCAGTCTTATGCATGAGGAAGCCATCAAAGATGCATGGACAAGTCAAAATTTCAGTCCAATAACTCTACCTTCACTTGAGTCAGGTGCACTGGACTGACCTAACTCAGATGAGGCAGGCAGTTGCTGCGAGTGAACAGGAACAAATTGCTAGCTGCAGCTACTGCACTGAGTGAACTCTTGACTTGTACTTGGCTGTACTGACTAAACTCTTCACCTGTTGCCTATTCTGATAGAGTTAGTATTCTGCCATTTATAGATATTTATAGATACAGATACAACTATTTATAGATACAGACACACTTGGCCTGTTGTTAAATTTGTTTATACACTGAAAGACTAGCTACAATGCTTTTTCAAGTTTACATATTCGTTTTATTTTTACAAACTATAAAGAATAATTACAGATGAAAGCAAAATTGGAATACTCATGGATTTATCTTAAACATAAGCTTGATATGGAACAAAATATTTACGTTTCCTGTAAAGCTAAGTTCTTTACACCTAATTAAAGAGCTCAGTCTGGTAATCGGTAACTCGAAGAACATACCTGCAAAGTGATTGGATAAATAATACGCAGGTGGAATTCCGTAGAAACGGCACTTCCTGTTGGCCAGACCTGTCCAGCAATCGCGGTTTATTGCAGCGGGTAGTGTAGCAAATGGTTGAGCATAACGGAACCGCTGCTTATTAAGTGTAGAAAGAACCCTAGAATAATTCTTTAAAAAAAATAAACTATTCAGCTCTGCACTTTCAAGATCAAACATTTTTAAGCTGAAAGAGGCTAAAACCACAAGGATTTTGCCCTTAAAAACAGGTTGATGTGGGTTGCGCCACAAAAACCTCAATTTCAAATATGAGTCCCGTGACCAACATTTGCACAAAACTTAGTGTGCTCCTGTCGTTACTGATATTAATATTTTAGTATGATTACCTGACCAGTGGACTTAGTTCCCATTCATGTAACTCGGCCAAAACTCATCAAATGAAAAACCATTTAAACACACTTTAGAGAACTCGTCTCTGGGATGATTACTTTGAAATATTGAACAATTTTGCTAAAAGATGTGAGAGAAGCAGATTTTCAAAGGTTGTCAAGCTTCTCCTTGTAAAATGTAAGTTGATGCAGGAGGTGCCACAAAAGGCTCAATCTAACAACATTTAATATGTGACAGATTTCTGCATAAAATCTGGGGATGCTAGCTTCTGCTATTCCTGAGGGTATGGGTTAATGTTATGATGACAAATGACCCCGGTACATAAAAAGGTCGATACACGTGGCGCCAACATCCTCAAATTCAAATATGACTCATGTGAAAAGCATTTACATAAAATTTGGTAATTATAGCTCCAGCTGTTACTGAAATTGTATTTTTTGTTACATTTTATGGCCAAATGTCTGAGTTCAGCTTCCTGTAACTCAGCCAAAATTCACAAAACTGGGACCATTCGAACAAACTTGAAAAAGATTGTGTCAGGAATAATTTCTGCCAAATATTGAACAATTTAGCTGAAGAGTTTCGGAGAAGAAGATTTTAAAATTTTTAGCGTCTTCCCTTAAAATCTTAGTAAATGCAGATAGCAAGTTAACATACGGACGACGGACGACGCGACACAATTGCATAAGCTCAGAGCTGCAGGTTCGCAAACAATTCCCGTTTCAAATCAGGTATACACAACGCAGGTTGGATGAGGGAGGAACAATATCATTATGTTAATAATTATCTCAACTATAATCTAATACTGAAATGAATATTCAATTTCAAATATAGTAAAAGAGAACCCAAAGTGTTTACTTTTCCGAAGGAATTTCTAATATACTGAACATCCAAACATTTATAGCAATACATCATTTTGTAGAAACAATTAATTGTGAACTTTAATCAATGTAACCCCTTGTAATACAATACGAAATCCAACATATAGCAAAAGACAAGAAAAAAAAGTGGATTAAACATAGACAATTTAAATATTAATCTTAATATGCATCCTGTCCAAGGTGGGGGGGGGGTAGCTAAGCTGAGTCAAGGGATATGCCAGTAATGAAGCAGATGTAGGTGAGAGCTGCATCTCATGAAATGGTGTAAGAAAACTTGAATAAAAAAATTACGCTTTTCACAAATTCCTTTAACAATCAGATTGTAATAGCTTACAACCTTATCTAAAGGCGAATGTACATACAGGAAAAAATGTGTCATTGTCAAAGTTGAGCCGAATTCAAGGTTATGATTTTACACTGCTTATAACAAAATTTTTACCTAATTTCTGGAAAACAATTTACACTAAAATGAATGAAGACATACTTGAAATAAGCACTCTAGCTGAACATATTATCATTTAACTCAGTAAATATATTTCCTGATATTTGACAAAGTGCATTATGTTTGGGCCTATAACTTCAAGTTTATAAACAATATTGACTTCATTTCAGGGATGTCCATAAAAAATATATACAGAAATGGTTATTATAAATATTGAAATATCTTTGTGAAATTTTGGAATCGTAGGTCTAACGGTTTCTAAACGTGCCCTGTTAACGGATTTGTGTCCTTATGCCCGGCAACATGACGGACAAAGGATTATGACCTTAAACTGTGATGACTTATAGTCAGCTGTGCTAAAAGATATGTTTGATTAGCTTTTGTAGTAATCCAGATGACCATGTTTTTACTGGGAACGATCGGGAATGTAATTTCTGAACTTTACAAATATGATATATATAGATACATGTCATTATTGTGGCCAAGAAATATGGCTGTAACATTTAATGCAGAAATCTTTAAACAGAGGTGGCACCGGCTGCAGGTTTAAACGCATGACGATCATGTTATCAACATGCCTAAAAAATTGGTAATGATTTTTTCAAGTCGTTCTTGAGATTATAGGAAAATGAGTTTGCACCTTATGTGGGATCATGCGAAAAAAATTGTAAGCCCAAAAATTTAAACGCCGGTGGAAACATCAGTCTGAAAATTCTATTCAACATAGTATTCAATGAATATCCCTAGCTCCAAGGAATCCTTGCATATCATTGATGGTTTAAATGTTAAAAATTTACCGACATATCTGAAGGAAAGTGAAAACGACCATCTCTGAACGCAGAAACTCGTTTATCAGAAGTGGCGCTGGTGTGCTGATTAAGTCTTAAAAATTTGGTTAAGAAAGCAGCTAGGGTCACAGAGAGATGTAGTAAAAGAATGAGCGGGACAGAAGGAAGGAAGGACGGCCGGACAGACGCGGGCTATTTAAGAAGTCCTGCCTCCAAAGACGGGGGACTAATAAGCTCTTAAGGAAGAACGTTTTAAGAACAGGAATGACCTACAGTGCATTAATATCTACATAGAATAAACCAGAAAATAACATTAATTCTATATATAGAAAAGTTAGGTGAATAGCTGGGTTTAAAACCTAGTTTGCATGCCATACCGGCATGTGAAGGAAATGGTGAATTACCAGAATAACGACATTGCCACTTGAGTAGAGTGTCCGAGCGATGCTGACCCTCTGCTTCTGTCCACCGCTCAGGTTGATGCCCTAAAAATGCATAAACTTAATGTTGTACTTTGGCAGAATTGACAGGCTTCAACGTCATATCAAAAATTGAATGAAATTAAGGTCCCACTTATATGCCTGTGTAATCTAATATTAATAATTTAATGTTACATGAAGTAAACCAAAATACTATTATCGAAAAGAAAACAATACGAAAAATAAATCTCAGATTATAGATTTCAGTTTACACAGTTCACTGTGGGGCCTTTTCTTTTAAAGTAATCTACCGGTTTGATAAATGAAACCATATTATGAAGAAGGATTTCATGACATATCCTCTATCTATTCCCTGAAAGATGATTAAAGAAATTTCCCAATTGCCCCTTTAATCTCATGAGGTATTAAGATTTAAAATTGAATTTATTTGCATATGCAGTTTCATCTAATTCATTTCGAAGTGCATTTATTGCATCTGTACCTTTTCTCCGATTTCTGTTTGGTCTCCTGCAGGAAGGATTTCAAGGTCAGGTTTCAGGGCGCTTGCTTCAAGGACGTCTTCATACCTTTTAACGATAAAAACGATCAACATCACTAGAAGTATCAATTCACTAACGAGCTTTTAATCTCCAGGTTTCAAACTCATTCCACCAAATGAAATCACAATAACACACGGTAAAATTCTAAATGTGTAAATATTGTGTCCAATAAAATCAAGAAAACGCATTATAAGGTATAAAGTAAGTATACAGATCTGTAAACCAATGTACATGTGAGAAGAGCCACTGAAACAGACATACAATAACTTTTAATGACCGTCTGAGCTTAGACTGTTTGGACAGGCCGAAGTAAAGCGAGTGCACCGGATTACCATTGATATCATAGAAATATAAATTATGCAGATAAACCAGCAGAAATTTTCTTTTGCTCCTTTATGCGAGTGCCCAACGCACTTGCCTTTGATCGTCAAGACTGTCAGCAAACAAAATATTGTCTTTCACAGTCGCGTTCATCAACCAAGCCTTCTGAGCCCCATACGCTACGGTTGCAGAACTGTAAAATCCAAATAACTTGCACATAAAATATTGAGAAAATCGAAAAAAAAATTCTATTAATCATGATAGCACGCCACCGGACACTTTAACAAAGAAATCGATTGATAGAAAACCACGGTGATTCTAAAAGACAATTAGACATTTTTTTGCTAAATACATCCTATAGTTGATATTAAATCCATATGTCTGACATTCGGGAGGATTCAGTGATATTAAAACGTGGGGCGTCCTTCACTCTGAACCATGTAATATTGTTATATTCCTTTACCAGACACAGGCCTGCCAAATGTTAATGAAAAATAAAAATAGTAAGTTATACGGAAAAAGGGTAGACTTCTTTAAAATAAAGAGTGAAAAGAGTAAAATTGCATCAATTCCCTATTTGTTTCACAGACTGAATAAAAATGAGCTTCGCATTCCACAATTGTATATTTATTGACGCATTTCGTTCCCTTAGTGAGAACCACACATGGCGCACATCCCCCTGCATCAAGATAAAGTCATAATACATGTTATGAGAAATGCTGGACATTTGCACACAAAAATTACAAAATGCCCCATTCTTGTTCTGACTGTACTGTTAAAGCAGGAGAGACATAGTATATATGAATGTTCTTTCACTGGAAAAAAAGAGGGGGAACTAGTGATGCTGCAAAAGAATAAAAATAGGGTTATTAGCGTCATTTTCAGGAAATCCTCACAAAGGGTGACATTTTTTAATAAAGGGTGATTTATGAGTGATGCATAGGACAGTCTTGAATATACACCCCTGAATATTGCATCTCACTTGAAACACAGTGAAAATATAATTTTTGTTCATTAACGTTATGTAAACCTGAGAATTCACCTTTCCCAGACGACCTCTCCACTGATGGTGGTCATCTCGTTTAACAGCGCTGCCAGGAGCGAAGACTTACCACTCCCTACCTGACCAACCACAATCGTCAACTTCCCTGGAAATGGATGTTCGGAAACTCTTTAGACATTTAAAAACGTAAATTATGCAGATGTATAATTCGCTGAAACATATCCCTATAAACCAAAAAAAAAATGTTTTTTACACAATGTAAAATTATAAAATGTAGGAATTAAGCCTATGTGTTCGTCCACCTAACCAAATGAAATTAGCGGGCTTCTCATTAAGTAAAATCAATAAAAAATAAATTTGCACTTTAATATCAAATACAGAAGCCATATATCACGTTACCTGACTCCAAATTTGATTTAACATTTTGGACCTTGTTGTATTTTGATACTGTGTGCTTTATGGTATTCCGAAATCGTGTGTCTTGTGGTAATTTGACATGGTGTCACGCCATGGTGTCACTTATAATATACTATATTGTGACACTGTGTGCCTTGTGGTATATTGAGTGGAATATTGACATTGTATACCGTGTGGTAATTTGACGTTGTTTACACTGGGTATTTTGACATTGTAGGCTTGTGGTATTTTGATATTATATACCTTGTTGTATTCTGACATTGAATTGCATCCATCATCACAAAAATACCTTGTGGTATTTTGAAAATATTTACCTTGTGGTGATTTTACATTGTGTACTTTACGGTATTATGACATTGCAGGCCTGTGGTATTTTGATATTGTGTACCTTGTGATATTTTTTACAATGCTTACCTTGTGCGTATCTTGTGTTATATTGCCAGTGATTATCTTGTTGTATCTTGACAAAAATGTACCTTTTGGTATCCTGATAATGTACATAGTGTATGTATATCAGATTCCGCTAGAGGGCATCACGGTTCGTGCGTGGACAGATTTTGCCCCATGTCCTGTGACCACCCTTGGCTTCCCCTCCATGAATCGACGTATTTTGAATTGTCAGTCATATGCATGCAGGCATTTGGATACCCCTCTCATGTGATCAGATCGTCCAAGGGTCTCTCAAATATCAATTCTGTGCGATTTTATCGTGTACTGACGCCATTTTAGAAGGAGAAAACTTGTAGCAAAAGTGCAGCATGATTTTGGACGCCGAGTTAGAAGATAAGCCGCCTTGCCGTGTTCTTAATTTATGGTGCCGGACAAACTTTATTAAATACCTTAAACCACTTACGAATTATCTAGGCATAATTTCTTGGGTTGATATAAAAGTTTGCTGGGTAAAAGATCGTCGCTGCTCAACTGTTTGAATCTTAGTCCGAACGATTCCGGGAATTAACGAATGGTCCCGAGGTAAACGGGCGCCGCCATATGTAATGTATTGAGGGCTGTTCCAAAATAACTGATTTAGACCAAGCAAACGATTTCTTGAAAATGCATATAAATAAATGTGTCTGCGTGATAAACATCGTGTACTATAATTTTAGATGTTTGTAAATGTATATGTAAGGCATGGAATGGTTGAGGCGGCTGATTCCGCCTCCGGTAATACTCGAAGCGCCCTCGCCATCCCAAACGGACACCACGTCATATATAATAATAAACACATTAATTTCGCCCAATCCTGTGACTATTTTATGGCACTTCCATACCATGGGATGTGAAACTAATGATATTATATGTAAATAGGCTGTAGGTACTCGTATATACGTCTTTCTTTCAGTCGTTACATTAGCGATAATTGGTGAATTAACCACCCCGTTAACTGTCACTGTCACCGACATTTCATTTAGGTTGTGGCAGTTTATCTCATCTATAAAAATGTGCCGTTTAATTTATATAAAAGACCCATATATGAGCTAATATATGAACCCACATTAAGTACAGTCATATACTTTCTGTAATTATTGAACTTCCATACAATTATTTTAATTTTTCTTTCAATTTTCGTGTAGGAGGGCTGGTGATTAGAAATGAACTGTATATCTGGCAAAGCTTGCTTCATATAGACCTGGGGGTGTCACAAACAAGATTATGATGCCTTAGATATTCTCACGGCTGTGAATACATGTATACACATTCTTCGTCTCAATTGTAATGACAAACACATTTGTTTAATATACACATGTTCAAATGTTATATCTGATTGAATAAAGACAGAATATTAGTACCCGTCGGTATACCACACCAACACACTGTGTACCTTGTGGAATCTTGACATTGTTTACCTCGTAGTATTTTGACATTGTATAACTCGTAGTATTTTGACATTGTATACCTCGTAGTATTTTTACATTGTATACCTTGTGGTATATTGACACTGTTTACCTTGTGGTATCTTGACATTAGTTACCTTGTGGTATCTTGACATTGATATCTGACAGTGTGACATCATTCCCTTCCAGATCCCATGAAAAGTTTCCATCCTTGATTTCCACAGCCGCTTTTACTTTTTCCATCACAGGGGTTATTTCCTCGACCACAAGTTGTGATGTTTCATGATGGCAGGAACTTGACCTGGCATTCTCGAAGATCATATCTGTCTTGTTCTCTGTTACTGCGTGGAAGGCATCATCTTCTAGTTCTGTCCTGTTCGGTTCCTCTGTTTCCAACAAGGAGTGCATTTTTCCTTGTTCTGATGCAAAATCATGAGCAGGAATTTTTATTTCCGTCATTTCGATGTTTTCCAAATTTTTCTTTCTGTGGCCTGCGTTTGGTATCTTTAAGTAAAAAATGTACAATTTCCCAATGTACTCCTAACTTGATATATTACATTAACATGTTACTTATGTGAATACTCAAAAAGAACTGAAACATGTTTCTAGTGCTTCTCAAGTTGGTTACCCTCCTATAAACGAATAAAGTTATCAAAGAATAGGCTTTGTTTTTTAATTGCCAAGGTTTTTTTATATTGAGCTCACACCGGTCAATTTTAAGTCACAATCAATTTTCTTCCATTTACTAAATACAGTGGAATATTTGTTAAGCCATTTTGAGGGGTCAATGACCTGTAACTTATTTCAAATATCCAACTTCTTCCATTGATCGATAGGTTAAGATTATATATATATGTATATATATACATATACATATATATATATATATGTATATATGATCGTTATATTTTGAATTTTTTACCTTTCAAACGGACAGGCATTAATACATGTTGCCTTTCCTCAGATCAAATGTCTTTCCGCTAAAGGTGCATCCTATCATCAGATCAAATTTTCTGTCATACTTTGCTCAATGTAAACCCGATTCTGCCATCTTATATACTTTCTTACATGCATACTTGCATGCAAAAGGATTGTCTCAAAAAGTAACACTGTTTTATCAGAAACACATGTACAGTGAAAAAAGTATAGGAGACGAGGGCATAAATGCGCGAAAGTATAAGAAATTATAGGCCATTTTTATCGCAAAACAAAGAAAAGATAACTAGTTGATCGAAGATCACATGTGAATATTTCTTTTTTTTTATGTCGTTACTATTTATCAGCTACTAATGTGGAAAACGTCTAGGTATTCACTTTTACAACGGATAGTACAAAATGAATTTTCATGCATGTTTTTGCCTGTCTCAGACAGTCGGAAAGGCATTATTACAACCCACATTTATATATTAAACAGACAACAAACCGCTTCTCTGTGTGTAATAGACAATATTTCTCCCTACCCTAAAGGATCATATGATCATATGTAAAGCCTAATTTACGAATTAATAGGATAGAGAAAAAGCGGTGATAACCATGCATTACATTTTTCGGTGAAAGTACACCCGATCCCAGTCCCTGTAAATGTCCGTTAAGACATCCCCCTTTTGCTAAGACTGCTTTCGATCACCTCTTACCCGGTATTCTCTGCCATGTATCCGTCTATATTCTGGCCGGACAATTTCCTGGGTTAGGAAGAACTTGAGGAGGCGGTCAGTACTGACATGGCCGTGGGCGACAATACTCATTATGATGGTGACCAGCAGTAGGGGCAGTTCGACGATCTTGATGAGTGACAACCCAGAGAACACCTTACCCGGTGTTAACGGTTGATCTTGTATGAACGGATAAATGGTGAAGATCTGTAATTAACCGCATTTGTAAACATGGAGGAATACCTTCGGCGGTAAAGACATTAGGAACTTCATTGAAGCTTAAGTTAATTCATTTAAGCTCTTATCATAGGCACGTTTTATTTATTATATTAACACAAAATGAAATCACTACGTTAGCAGACTATTACACAAACATTTTTATAACTGTTCCAAAGGCCTGAATTTTAAGGCAATTTAGAAATAAAGTGCATATATATTTTTTTAATAATATCCGATAATATCGTTTTACTATTCAACACCTTCAAATGTATATCACTTTCTTTATTTAAAGCTTGTTCATTTGAATTTACTTTTTTGGCAGTTGCTGCGACTTCCTACCAAGTGTATCGACTTACAATAAGAGAGACAGTTGATGTTGTGCTTTCTGCGGCAATCACTGAAAAGACATGACACAAGGACTTTAAAAGGCATGTTGTGCAAGTTACTAAATTTGTCGAATCATGTCGAACAGGAAACAGACCAAAATTAACTCTTTGAGAAAGGGAATACTCTTTGACGAGCTTGTTCATGATCAAACGTGCGTTACAGTTCTGCAAACTCTGGTGATTCAAAGAAACGGATAAAAGTTCCCAGGATTACAAACGACGAACGGGAAGTACATGTTACCTTATTTTTGCTTGAACAGAGCAACACTTTGGAATGGAGTACACTTACAACTTCCTATACTGAAGCCCCATTGTGCCATATTCGGGCGCTATACAAACTCTCAGAACAAGCTAGCACAATATCCTACTGAGCAGAATCGGACTCACAAGAGTACGACTCTATTGTTGAAGGACTGTTGGAGTCAAATCTGACCCCCACAATGCACAGGGGTTTCAAAATATACCAGCAGAGTAGGTATAAATGTTGTGAAGAGGACACTGTAGTCCATTTAAATGTGTTGGATAAGAATTGTTTCAAGGCAAATTACATAAACATGGGTATTTTTGTGGCAAGGACCTTCCAGGCTAAGTAATATTTTTAAGCATTCGTATTTGAAAGGTGATTTCCTTTAAATGTAACAGAAGGTATTTCCTTAAAATGTTACAAATATTCTTTCAAATTTTGACATTTAAGAAAAGTAGTCCCGGCCGTCGCACAGTGCCCAAACAGAAAAGAATCGTAGGAACGACCCGTACCACCTACAACATACTTCCGTAACTACCGTGCGTATCCATGCGTCAATATACATCATTGATTGACTGCACTAACTTCCTCTATTCTTATTGCTTACCTGCTAATGCTCGGATCAAGGCTATTTTCAGTAAATATCGCATTTCTATCGCTCGGGTCCGCTTGGCTGAATCACGGAAAATCGTCTCCCAGGCGTACAACTTGAGCAACTTGATGTTCTGTAGAATCTCGTTAGATTTCTTCAGTCGTATATCAGCGTGCTTCTACAAAACAGGACATAGATTTTTTTTCTTAATTTGTCCTTTTATAATGTGTTTCCACGGAAGTAGCTTTTGCTTTTGATCAATAAATAGTCGATTTTAGAAAACGTCAAGTATAAGCATATCCTCCTTGTTAACTCGGCAAAGGTGATGCCATATCCGGTACTGACAATTTGGTGGTATTGACAGATCGCTTCAATTAAGTTTATCTTTCTTCATCTGAGGATTTTGGCTTAAAATTCATAACGATTTGTTTATAGCATTAAAAAAGTAATAGAACCTCTATTAAGCATTAAGGGGTTGCTTTTGACATGCAAAGGGAAACATCAAAGCGGTGCTAACTTTGCGCATAATATTTGACCGAAGCCGCATTCAGTTGTGTTAATTAAACATGACAGAAATAAATGATTGCACCACTTATATGACCACTTCTTTAAATACATAAGAACAGCCACCTTGTGTGCATCTTAAACCATGGGACAACAGCGTATATATGACACCCTGTGTTCTCTATCATATCTTACCATCACATGTTTCTGCAGGCGAGCCGTCTCAGCACCAACATAATACTGGAGTGGTACAAGCAGCAACACAACGATGGCGCTGATGACGGCAGCGTAACCCAGCTGAATGTACAACATGCCGAAGCTCATGCAAAACTGTAGAAGAAAATCAAGGGATAGTGAAATAGAATATGGAATAATGCATTATATATTCCGTGGAACCTTGAAATTACGACCGCCAACAGGACATCGATATAGTGATCGCATTTTTGAGATGGTCGTCTAAGCCAGGTCTTATATAAAAGAGCAAAATAAAGAATTTGAAACAAACCGATGTGGGAGTTAGGAGAGGTTAACTGCATTGTATAAACTAATAGTGTCAACATAAATTAATTTAATTGTTAAATATTTAGATCATCTAAATGATAATAAATGACCTAAATATTCCTAACTTTTAACATAAAAAGTTTCCATAATTAGCATTAAGGGCAGTGTTCATCATGGAACTTTTTTCCATGTAAAACGGTGTTTTTCATACTGTTGTTTGGCAAAGTTATAGTTGTGATGCATTTACGCCCCTCAAACAGCGGTTATACACTGCAGTTGTCTCAGATCTTCTTTTTGTTTTAACCGCTGCTTTCTATAGCAAAGTTCTCTGGGTCAAACCCGTATGGTGGGCACAGAGGAAAGACTTGTAATCAAACCAATTAGAGCGTCATATTGCACTGAGCATCCAGCTACAAAATTTAAACATGCTACACTCGCTCTCGTTTGTCTGATTACACCAGTTCTGGCAAAAGTCCAAGGATCAGACCTACGATAGCGGGTTTCGCATTTTTAAGTATATAGTGCTAGATGGACAATGCGGGACCCTGATCTCATTGGTCTGATTACAATTCTTTGCCCTGTGTCCACCTGGTGGTGTGACCCTGAGAAACCAGGTATACAAAGCAGCGGTTAAAAAAAAACGAAGACCTGGGACGACTGCAATGAGGAGCGTAGGTGCATTGGAATGCTGCTTACGTGTATAGGGAGTGTCCAGGCCCAGTGTCCCTGGTAAAATAGCATGAACAGATGCATGGGATCCACAGACATGTGGTTCATGATGGTTCCCACGCTCATTATGCCCTGGGTCATCGTGTATGAGGATAGTCTCAACGACTTGTTATACACCATCGCCTAAAACGGGAAGCACTTAATTATATGAAAAAAATATATATATTGCAAAAGAAACATTACTAAATTCGAATCAAGCAGACCTAAAGTGTTTCAATTTTCTTTGCTATAACACTAAACATTAAATTTTCATTTGCCTTAGTCTGAATCACTTCATATCTGGCTAAGGTTGTTTCTAGAACCTTGTTAATGTAGTATTACACGGATGGCTCAGTCGGCCATGGTTCTTTCCAGCACTGACTAATGTGAAATCTTCATTTTGTTTTACCCGAATATTTAATACCCGTACTATCAAACGAACATTGCAAAGAAGATGTTGCATTGCAATGCTCGTTTATCTTACCCGGTTTGATCTCTGAACTGACCTTGCTTGCTCTTTTAATTGTCCAATTTATCTAGTTCAGCTGGTTCATTTACCAATAAAAGGAAACACCCGTTTACTGTAACTTTCTCTTTGGATCTCACCATAATATTTGTTGTCTTTGCTTTACATGGTTTGCTTCCTTTATCTTGCCTAAATTGTTCCTTTGTTCTTACCCGATTTAATCTTTTAATTTTGCCTGAACAAGTTCTGTTACTTTAACCTTGATAAAACACTCTTTGATCTCCCCGTAATATTTTGTTATTTTATTGTATTTCTTTTTATTTCGTCATCTTGTCTAGATTGTCCCTTTGATCTTACCGATTTGGTTCTTTTGTTTTGCCTGAACTGTTCCTTTGACCTTACAGTCGTACAGGGTCTTTTTCTTTAATCTTGAAAAAGACTCTTTGATCCCATCATAATATTTTGTTGTTTATTTCATCTTCCCTAGATTATTCCTTTGTTCTTACCCAATTTGTTTCTTTTTATTTTTGCCTGATATGTTCCTTTAATCTCACAATCGCACATGGTCTATTTCTTTGGTCTTACCTGGACAGCTCCTTTAATCCTAATCGCCTGTCTCACAGACAGAAAGCAGTGGTTCTGCATCAGTGTAGCGTGTAACAAGTAGGCCAGAAACGCCACTAACGCCAGCACGTAGCCATTTCTGAAGTACTCATGTGGCGATATATATTGCTGTTCCTAAAATGTGGATATAAAATATTAAATTACCGATCTAAATTCTATTTTATGAAATATCCATATTTTTTTATGATTCAAGTCAAAAAGAATATTTAAGCTACAGTTGTTTTTGTATTTCACTGAATGTTGTAATAAATGGAATCAAATACAAAGCTTATTTTAATAATTAAGAACATATTTTAGTATAGTGTTATATACGTATAATACATTTTTAACACAAATTTCTCTATGTATGATAAGAGTCGAACAGTTACAGTAACAGGTTCCAAGAATTGCAGAAAACAGAACAACACAGACCTTAAATAATTGCATGTTATGGTGAGTATGTAAAAGGGGTGAACGTAACTAGAATTCCATATAATTTACCTCAGGTAGGGTAATATTTCCAGTAATTTCTCTGTTTTTATACTCGATGGCGTATGTCACTATGCCCTCGAGACACATTGGTCCGACAAACACCAGCTGGTCAGCAATGAGTTTGTACAGTCCTCCGAGAATGATCATTGGCCAAAACGCTAGGAAGTAACACTTCCATAATGACGGCTCTTTCCCATTCGCTTCTGCTTTCCTCTGTTGAGTTAAAGTACAGAATTGTTCTAAGCAGAGAAAAGTTTTTTTATATCACAGGGAGACAGATTTCATTCTCGCCCAATTAAGAGATTGAAGTTTTATATATTACTACTTATTATGCTATCTTCTCCCTATTTTGTTTCATTTCCAGTTAGTTCTGAGAAAGGAAAAGATGTTTATTGTATGTTGAAACAACAAACCTAAATCCCTCCCGAATTCACATGTATGTAACTTTATCCATTAGGCCAATATGATTCATTCAGCATAACCAAGAAATTGTTCAAGAATTTACTTTTCAGTATTTTATTATTGATTTGGGTGCTCCTTCTCCAGTGTACAAGAAAATCCGATGATACAGCTAGATTGCAATGGTATCCCAAAAATCACGTGTACCAAGTTGTCCAATACAGTCAGTTTTGGCAATTTCAATTATAGTTTATTTAGGTAGATACCTTACTCATGGGGTTCAGACACCACTTGTGCAACATTTTTATCTGATTATAAAAAGTGTAGCTTTGCATACAAATATTAAAGTAAATAATTAAACTAACATATCTACTCACTCTTTCCCGGTCAAATACTCTCTGCAGTTCCTCCCCGTTGATCGAGCAATGTTCTGTCTGTTAAGCAAAGTCAAATATAAAAGAATTAATATGTTAATTTTAGTTGAATTTCCAATGGAAAAAATCTATGCCTGTGTCACAGAGCAAACTTCCCTTTTTTAGTCGGTAAGATTTTAAAAGTCTCCTGTGTTCCTGAATTTAAAATTAATTATCGGATACTTATTCATAAGGATTTATGTTTTGGATATTAATAGAATATTTTAGGATATGATAACCTGGATGTAAATCTAGACATTAAATGCAAGATATATTTCGTTCTTGAAAAAAGGCTATCATTGTTTACAAAAAAGACCTTGCACGCTTAAGCCCATTTGAAAATAAGTATTTCAGTTTTATTTATGATAAGAGTCTATTTACAAATCGTATTTTGTATCGGAATACTGTGTATTTTACAAAGACGTTTTAACACTTGTGAGCTGATTCTTATAAAAGAAGTCTGAATCTAGCTGTATTTATTAATACTTAATTCTTAAGATAAAAAAAGGTATTAAATAACAATTTTAAAATAAATTTGGAGTGCAGTAAGTGTTTAATAATGCCCGTGTTATTATTAATTTTTAGCAAATGCGGACGAAATTACAAAATAATTAATTTGTGTATTGTATTTTATAAATCTATTGTTTTAGTGCATGAATATCCGATGTAAATAAACTAGAAAACCTATAATTTAAAAGGAATGATAATATTTCTCCGAAGTACGGAGTGTCCAGAATAAAGGTTTAATCATCTCTCTTGCCATATTTCCAGGTTGTTTGCTTTGTTATCTATTTAGACGTAACGTGATATAGGTATCAAACATGACCAGGTAAATCTGGAATAAAACCAAACAGTAAGCACAGCACAAGAGCTTTTCTGGAACAACTGTTGAGGGGTAATATCTAAGCAGTGCAGCTTCTCTTAGAGTAAAGCGTATAATATGTTTCGCTTTCCGTGTGTGTGTATGTGTGTATGCATCTTTTATCCCCTTTATTTCAGTCTATGCTTATTCATAATATTTTTTTATGTTTAAGTCATTCACCTCTGGCATACTGCCCAAATCCACCATCTCCAGTGGGTTCTTGTAACCATAGACCAGCAGTGGACTCAGCCACTGCCAGGTCATCCTGGACATGAAGTTGGTGTATGGGTGGACATACTGAATGTGACGTAGCTCATCGGGCGGCAGGACCTCGATCCTGTTGGTTAAGAGATACCGCTGAAAAAAATATGAAAATAAGATATGAAAGAATGAAACGAAATAGCTCTGCATCTTCTAGTGACTTGGTGTGTTCCTGCTGAAGAAATATTGTGATTAGTTATTTTAAATGTGCCCTGTCACAGAGTCTATTTTCGCCGATCTCGCTTATTTTACTTTTTAACATTATTGTTATGAAAAATGATAACCGACCATTTCATTTTCTGTTAGAATATAGATATTTCTTTTCGGATATTTGTTTTATGAACCCTTACTTATCCTCAAATACCTTTAAGTCAGACCTCAATCACAGAGTCCATACCATCGTCATTATAAGATTTTTTATTTCTTCGTTATATTAAGTCTCCGTTGCTCCAAACCCCATTTTTCATTAGTTTCAACATCTAATGTTCATTTATGTGAGCAGCACTAGATATGCCTTCCTTATAGTTAGCAGACAGATGAACAAACAGACAAGATCGAGATAAAATGAATGAAAGCAAATCAAGAGATTCATAACATATATTTCCAATTTTCAAATTAGAATCTGCTTTCAAATGAATGGAAACCTCCGCCATATTCATTCTTTTCGCACTATATTCGGATTTTTACTAGCGCATATATGACTGCACATTTGTGAATATCCCTTGATGATATTCGTAAATCTAGATCATGTGTCGGATCCACTAAAATCGTATGAATTCTTCTAAGGTCCATTCCCGAAATGCCTTGAAAAATTCGTGACACTCCGTTCATGACTGCACGATTTATGTTGTGAACAAGCACACACAAAGACACGAACGAGGATGAATGCAAACCCCTCGGCATACCTTGCCTCATGGCCGCCCGGGGCGGTCTAAGAAAATAACAAAAACAAAACATTACAAAACTTGACAATGTACAGAACATATCACGTCAAATATCCTTTTTATGGGTTTTTAGTTGACAACAGAGCAGTTTTATGGATGAATTCATAAGCAGAGAAATCCTTCGCCACACATTAAAGAGCAGTCATCTCTATGGTAATATTAATCAAAAGATCGCTATTTTATTGCATTATGAAGTGCAGAGAAAAGAATGAATAACTAAGAAATATTACACTGCAGGATACACATATAATGTGCTAACTTTATTTTTCATGTAACCAGGATTTTGATTAGCTTAAACTCAACATGGAAAAAATGATATAAGTGTTATTAAATTTTCAACTTATTTTAAATAAATATCTTAAAAATTGTCACTTCTTTTTATTTAAAATTAATTTTATTTACGAACTTATTACTGATTGTTGTTCAATAAAATATTTGACTAAATTTCAAGTAATTATTTCAGTGAAATATATACATATAATCCTTATAAACGGGATTCGGTCCACCCATGTTCTCTGAAATCGTGTTGCGTATGATTTTAAAGGTTATTGTTCCCGCAGTCACCTCGCCGATTTGAGAATACATAATATTTAATGTACACATATTTTTTATTGATTTTATGCGTGGTTTATGATTTGCGTTGAGGTACCATGCACCAAACAGCAGAACTGCCTTTGCCGAACACCGCCTTGCCTGTTTGGTGGCCTCCAGCACAGGAGTAAGGGCTATTGTGCATATAGATAACCCCTGCTTTTAGTAAGGGATTTAAGCATGTTTGGTCTGACATTTGACCTAGGCTCTGACCCACGTGCGTGGTCAGTAAATGTGAGAAATTCTCGCTTTAAAAAAAGGAGGGGTTCAACCCAGGATTCTTGACCATACCTAATAGAAGGTCCCCTTTTCCGGAAAAGGGATGGGATCGGGAGGGCGCGGGGGTTCCACGCCACAAAATCGGTCTGATACGATTAAAAAAGGTTATTGCGGCTGAAAAAGGGGAACGCACCACTGGACTCCCCTTGGTTTTCCTTCTGTTACTAACGAAGTCTGTTTATTTCCGTTTATTTCTTCGGGAACTGTTTCCTCGCCTCAAACATACATTTGAAAGATCTTTCATGTCTTCCTCACATCAACCTATTCTTAATTTGTCCAACAATTGTAACCAGTCAAAGATCATTGAAAACCCTAATGCCCCCGCGGCCCATTCCGGTTTGCAAATGTAAGCATCATCACTGACCATGTCTTCTGGTTAAACATGCCGATGTATGAATTTCTATAAAAAATGTAAAAAAAAAAATTTTTGTAAATGTTTTATTTTGACAGTATCCAACTGAAAAATCTATATTTCTATGAACTTTTATAATATAAAAAATGAGCCAACACTTCTCATCTTCGTTAGTTCATGTCCCTTATCTTGGTAAAAAGCCTGGATTACCAGGTTTATCAGCTAGTATATTATGCATAAACTTGAAATGGCAAGTGAGCATTTAACAGTACAGGAAAATGTACCTTTCTTCTTCCGAATGTCTTGTCTATATCTATACAGATCGTTCGCAAATCATTTGGTTGGTTTCACTGCCCAGTTTATAATTCCTGAAATACATGAAATGGGACACAGCAGCAAAATTTGAAATGTTCTGACTAGTATGGAAAAAAGGCCAACTTTGTATTTTGGAGGAACTCCTATTGCCACTTCATTATACTTATTCCCCGAAATGCCGCCCCAAACATATGCCGCCCAGGGCGGAACTTTCCTGCCCCCTGCCCGCCCCCCCCCCCTTAGGAACGCCATTTTGCAAACCTTCCTGGCGGAGGCAGTAACCACCCCCGAAATATTTTCATGAAATTAAGAAAAATACATACCTGCTTACAGAGGACGACGAAATCAATCAGAAACAGCCCTGCATGAAGCACCATGCCAAGCAACACCAAGTATAACCTCAGATGTTCCGGGCTCAATCCAGCGTCCAGCAAAGTCACTAATTTTAAAACCCTAGCCGCCAAAGCCAATGTCCAGTAGACCAAAAGAAGTGCCAGAAATTTGGGCTTATTAAAATGCTCGGCAAATGTGTAGAAACACAAAGTTACAACATTAGCGACTATTGCGACAGCGTACGGAATATACAAATGTAAGTGAATCCCTTGGTACATCATATCAGACAGGGTGCCCTCGATAAGAGCGCAAATCTGGATGACCAAAAGAAGGATTGTTAGAATCCATCTTAGATTATGGCCCACGTATCGCACCCAAAGACGTTTTTCTGTAAGATCTTCTTTGCGAGTCTTCAGCCAGTACGCTAGCATACAGATTCCTGACGTCAGCAAGAACAAAAGAGTTGGCGCCAAATATATGCCGTCTGCTTCACATTCGGTTAGGTTTCCCGCCCTACCGACAGTGGCATTCCCTTGTTGTCCACAGAAGTTCATCTTGTTGTTGTGGTCATAACTATAATTAATAAAACCCGTTTTACTGTAATATATATATATATATATATATATATATATATATATATATATATATAGACATTTTGCATGTTGTTTTTAAATTGGAGTGTGTACTTAACCTGGGAATTTATTTACAACCTAATATTGATTTCGTATGAAAAAAATAGTTATTTTATGTATTTTCATATTAATATTAGGCAATATATAGCTAACTTTATGTTAAATGGACCTGGATGTTACGGTTTGCATATAAACAGACCCATTACAATTACAAAATCAGGTTGTAAATTGTAATAAAAATAACATTAAATTATTGTTTGTAGTTCCAATGATTATTGGTTCGACTGGATGTACATTGCTACAATGCAAAAAAATTGTGTTCGTTATACCCATTTTTCCCTGACTTACATTGTTCAATAAAAATAAGTATCGTATATAATAAACATAAAGAAATATATATCCATATTATTCAATATAATTTATTTCCGGTAGTTGATGATTATGATTATGATTTTATACTTCTAGTGTAGTTAACAAGGAATCGCATCATACATGATATCGTGGAATGTAGTATGCAATAACTTAGAGATTGGATAAGCAGAGTTGTACGGGGGCGGACTTAGGAAAATGAAGGGTCTAATGGCAAAACCTGGTGTAATTTTCACTTTTTATGGCAAAACATTTTATATTATCCAATGGTTAATATCAAATTTTTGTTTTTTTATCTCATAGAAAAATATGTTATAAAATTCTAACCCACTGGATGACATGGAAAGTCATTTCTAAGTGAAAACAGTGTTACAGGTGCTCTTTTTATTATGTGACACGGGCGTAACTCCTGTTGTGGCGCTAGTGTCTGGCCGCGTATTACATTCTATGTTTTATCCGTACTGGTTGAACTCTCGTTGTCATGTAAGCCTTGGGTTTTCACGCCTGGTCGTGGGTCACGTGATGACCCCGGTGTGTGGGGATACACACGGCTATGTTCCTCTTGATTATTCTTGAAACGTGTGTTGTGCAAGATCTTATGGACTGTTCGAGAAGTGGAAAATTCTCAGCTTGGGGTGTGAAGGTACATAAGGGGCTGTGTTTTAGAACGGAAGGGCAGAGAGAGCAGAGGAGATTCCAGCGGACGAAGAAGCGTGTGTCAGATTCTAGGACCTTATCCGACTAATGCTACAATTATTGATTTTCAAAGACTTTCTCCTGGATTTTGTGCATTTGGACTTCAGTTTACTTTCTGGGTTGTTGCAAGAACTTTCCATTGCACTGTCATTCTCCGGCATTTTACATTTAAATGACTTATCGTTGTGATGGTGTTGGTATCCAGATACTGTGCACATTATTTTCTATGTGATTGTATTGACTTGTTGCTGTGCCGCTGTTTTACTGTATAATTGTATTGATTTAGTGTATTATATTGTTAGGGTTGTTTTAAGAATAAATTATAGTAATTGGTTAACAAAAAAAACACTGACTTCTTTATTCATTCCCCTAGACATTTCCAGCTGCCTAGTCTTACAGAATCTGATTTTTTTTATCTCCATTACAGAATTTGTGGTCATCACGCATACGGATTTGTTTATATTAGTTTCCGTAACATAAAATTGGAGGCTCTCGTCGGGATGCTTAATAGTTTTCAAATTTATTAGGCCTTGACCTTGACCCATTGTTTTATCATACCTTGTTTACAAGATTTCATATTGTTTACAGTACATTGTTTACAGGATTTATCTCAGTGTTTTATTGTTATTGTTTTGACATCTTAACATGGCACATTTCATACCTGAGACATTTATTGACGATTCGGACCCTGATCAACTTGAACAGTTGTCAAAAGAACAGTTGTTGCGTTTGGGACAACACTTAGAGCTAAGTGTGAAAACAAAACTTTGAGAAAGCCTGATATCATTGCTAAAATCATGTACGATCTTATAAGCAAAGGTTTAATTGAAGAGACTGAAGTTGAAATATCAAAAAAATGATAGCCTTGCTATGCAATTAGAATTTAAAAAGTTGGAAATGCAACAAGAGCTAGCATTAAAAGAGAGGGAACATCATGAAAGGTTAGAAAGAGAAAGACTAGAAACAGAAAAAGAAATTGAGTTAAAACGACTGAAGTAAGAAAGACTTAATTTAGAACATAGTCTACGTGCTGCCCCAATTTACAGTTTTGATGTTGCTCAACACATTAGACTTGTTCCACCTTTTCAAGAAAAAGAGGTTGATAAATATTTCTTACACTTTGAGAAGGTAGCTGAAAATTAAAAATGGCCTAAGGAAAATTGGACTATGCTTTTACAAAGGGTTTTGACTGGCAAGGCCAGAGAAATTTATACAGAACTTTCAGTAGAAGCTGCTGCTGACTATGACCTGGTAAAACGGTTAATCCTAAAAGGTTATAAGTTAGTTCCGGAGGCTTACCGCCAGAAATTCAGAAATTGGGAAAAGCGCAAAGAATAGACCTACGTCGAATTTGCACGGACAAAAGAGCAGTTGTTTGATCGCTGGTTTAGTTCTAAAAATGTAATGAAAGATTATGACAATTTGCGCCAGTTGATTTTGCTTGAAGAATTTAAGCGCTGCATTAACGCAGATGTTAAAACTTTTCTCGATGAGAAAGGTCCTGAAACACTTGACATTGCTGCTCAATTAGCTGATGATTATTCATTAACACACAAAATGTCCTTTACTAGCAAATCAAACCAGTCTTTCACAAACAAGAATGTAAATCAGTATGGTCAAAAGAAGTTTAAAGCGCAGTAACCCAGTACAAGCAGTCCTCATAGTTCAACAAAGCCCACAGCTACATATCAGTCCACGTCCACTGTGTCTAAGTTCAACAAAGACCAGTCATTTTCAAAGAAAATCTGTAATTACTGCAAGGAGGGAGTTAATCTAATATCAGACTGCTGGAAACTTGCGAATAGACCAAATAGCAAACCTTCTTGTTTTGTTGCAAAATCTACGCATAGCATAGTACAAGAGCCAGGCTCTTTTCATGTAAAAAAAGGGTACAACTATTTTGTTGACTCAAATAAAGTGTTTGATGCTACGGAGGCCCAAGTGCCGTCTAAATCCAAAGAAGAATCCGTAGATTGCGGGGTAAAAACCTCAGTTGATTCCTGCGAGGAATTAAATAAGGCAAGGTCCTTTCAAGACTCCTGCGAGGAGTATTCTCTAAATAAGGCCAAGTCCTTTTATGACTCTTGTGAAAGTATTTCAAATGAGGCCAGGTCCTCTCATGACAAACAAAAGTTTGTTTCTGCTGAGGAAAATTCCTCTGTTGACTCCCATGAGGAGTTTGATGATAAAAAGGATGTAGTTTCCTTAGATGACTCTGACACAGAGTTTATGACTGACACTGTCAATGTCAGTTCTTTGTTTGAAGAGGTTGAGGTAGTAGATTCCTCTCTTGACTCTGAAATGGAGTTATTTGAGCCATTCATACATGATGGTTTTGAATCACAGGGACACTGGTTCAGGCCAGACTCTCATGTTAACAAACACCTTGCCATTTTCTGGTAGGTCCTTTACTAATGCACATGCATTTGTTAATGGTGTGTTTTCAGACAGGCACACTTTAGTTCCGCTTCACTGTATCCATTTAAAGTCAGATTTGATTTCTGGGAATATTACTGTGGGCATAAGAACTACTTTACCCTTTAAGGGAATTCAGTTGCTACTAGGCAATGATGTTGCAGGTGATAAAGTTCAGCCTGTACCAATAGTGACAGAAAAGCCGTCACTTGATCAGGACACTGATCCGGAAAGTCAGGAAATTCCTGGTTTGTAACCTCCATGTGCTGTAAGTAGATCTATGGCCAAGAAAAACACACATGAGGATAATGGTCCAGATAATAACACTCTGGGAGTCACTAGTGACTCGTCTAATGACTCGTCCGTGCAGTTTGCAGCATTCTCAAGGTCAGAACTTATCGCGGAACAGCATAAGGACCCTGATATTTCATTTTTGTTTCCAAGGGCAGTTTCTAAAAATACAGTCACAGAATCCAGTTTGTTTTTATGTAAAAAATGGAGTGCTTATGCGTAATTGGCGATCACCTGATGTATGCTCTGATGATGAAGGGGCCATCAAACATCAAATAGTAATGCCCAAAAGCTTTCGCAGTGAAGTTCTAAGCATGGCACATGAGGCTTCTTTGTCTGGCCATTTAGGTATAAATAAAACTTATCAAAAAAGTTAGTAAACACTTCTATTGGCCAAACCTCAGGAAAGATGTTGTACAATATTATAAATTATGCCATACATGCCACATGGTAGGCAAGCCCAACCAGAATCCTCCTAAGGCCCCACTTAGGCCTATTCCTGCTTTCGAGGAACCATTCTGTAGGATTATTGTTGATTGTGTTGGACCATTGCCCAAAACGAAATCTGGACATGAATACTTGCTGACAATTATGTGCACATCTACTAGGTTCATTAATGCGAAAAGTGTTGTCAAAGCTCTGTCAAAGTTTTTTTTACAACTTTTGGATCACCAAAATCTGTCCAGTCTGTCCAAGGGTCTAATTTTATGTCTGGCTTATTCCAACAAGTTATGCTTGAGCTAGGTATAAAACAGTAGTGCTCTTCGCCATACCATCCTCAAAGTCAGGGCGCCCTCGAGCGTTTTCACCAGACATTCAAAAACATGATCAGGACTTATTGCTATGACACACAGAAAGACTGGGATGAAGGAATCCATCTATAGCGGTTTGCTGTCAGAAATTCTTTTCAAGAGTCCTTGGGTTTCAGTCCCTTTGAACTAGTTTTTGGACACTCCGCTCGAGCTCCATTGAAACTGCTTAAAGAAAAACTCTTGTGAGAAATCCTGATTCTCTTAGTTTACTGCAGTATGTCTTAGACTTTCGCACCAAACTACACAATGCTTGTGAGATTGCAAAGTCAAAACTGAAATCTGCACGAAGTAAAATGAAAACAAAGTATGACAAGCACCCTGTAAGTAGGCCGTTTGAGCCTGGTGAAAAGTTTCTTGCCTTACTTCCAATACCTTGCAGACTTCTGCAAGCTAGGTATTTTGGTCCTTACATTGTTGACAAGAAGGTCAGTGATTTAAATTATATACTGTTGACACCAGATAGACGGAAGAAGAAACAATTGTGCCATGTTAACATGTTGAAACCATATTATGACAGAAATAGCACATCAGATGTTACTGCTGTTAATTGTGTAAAAACTGACCCTGACCCAGTCAAAGTAGATACTGATTGTAAGTGAGATGTAGACATTCAGTGTGGTACAGTACCATTAAAATCTCAGACGTGCTTAAAAACCTGGATGCCAAACTGCCACACCTTACCGCACAACAACAACAAGACCTCAAGAACCTGCTGCGGAATTATGAACATTTTATTTAGTGACATTCCAACGCGAACTTACATGTTGTGCCGTGACGTCGATGTTGGCGAGGCAAGCGCACTCAAGCAACATCCATATAGACTGAATCCAGAAAAAGCAAAAGTATCTACAGGATGAGATTCAGTCTTTGCTGGACAATGATCTTGTTGAACCTAGTAACAGTAACTGGAGTTCACCATGTATTCTTGTGCCAAAACCTGATGGAAGTTACCGTATGTGCACAGATTATCGAAAACTGAACTCTGTCACCAAGACTGACACGTTCCCGATTCCAAGGATCGATGATTGTATTGATAGGGTCGGCAGCTCCAGATATGTCTCCAAGTTTGACTTGCTAAAAGGATTCTGGCAAGTTCCGCTGACAGAACTAGCGAAAGAAGTGTCCGCATTTGTGACGCCGCAAGGACTGTACCAGTATAAAGTTAGAAGAACTCGCCAGCCACGTTCCAGCGCCTAATCCATATGGTTGTCAAGGACATTTAGGGCTGTGACGCATATATTGATGACCTTATCGTATACAGCGACACCTGGGAGAAACATCTGAAAATTCTTTGCGACCTCTTCGAAAGAGTCAGTGAAGCACGTCGGGCCGTCAACTTAGTAAAATCTGAGTTTTGTCATGCCCAAGTAACATTTTTGTGTCATATTGTAGGGCAGGGTCAGGTAAACCTGTTGATGCTAAGATTATTTCCTAGACCAGAGAACAAAAAACAAACAATTCGTTTTCTTGGTATGGTTGGGTACTACAGGAAGTTTTGTCCAAATTTTGCAGCTGTAGCTGAACCTTTTACTAATTTGTTAAAGAAGAAACAAAATTTTGTATGGAATGTGCAGTGTGAAAATGCATTTCAGAATTTGAAAGCAATTCGGCAAAGTTCACCAGTTTTAGCAGCTCCAGACTTTTCTGTACCTTTTAAGTTAGCTTTGGATGCTAGTGATACTGTTGTTGGTGCTGTGTTGTTACAAGAAGGCAATGATGGCATGGATCATCCAATGTGTTATTTCTCAAGAAAGTTTAATGTAAATCAGAAAAACTACTCCACTATTGAACAAGAATGTTTGGCTTTGATTTTGGCGTTGCAACATTTTGAAATTTATGTTTCTTCATCAGTCTGGCCTATCATTGTCTTCAGTGATCACAATCCCCTCACGTTTTATGAACAAGTTGAAGTGTAAAAATCAAAAATTGTTGAGATGGAGTTTGTTCTTACAGGATATCAATCTTGATATCGTACACATTAAAGAGAAAGACAATGTACTTGATGATTGCTTATATAGATGTCTTTGAAATGTTGTAAACAGGATGTTTATGTGATGTTGTAGATAAAATGATTTTTTAGATGTTGTAAGGATTTAGTGATTGTGATCGCAAAAAGAGAGTTTTCCATGAAAACTTTCTTTTTCCTTACAGGAGAGGGAGTGTTACAGGTGCTCTTTTTATTATGTGACCCGGGCGTAACTCCTGTTGTGGCGCTAGTGTCTGGCCGCTTATTACATTCTATGTTTAATCCGTACTGGTTGAACTCTCGTTGTCATGTAAGCTTTGGGTTTTCACGCCTGGTCGTGGGTCACGTGATGACCCTGGTGTGTGAGGATACACACGTCTATGTTCTTCTCGATAATTTTTTAAACATGTGATGTGCAAGATCTTATGTACTGTTCGAGAAGTGGAAAATTCTCGGCTTGGGGTGTGAAGGTATATAAGGGGCTGTGTTTTAGAACGGAAGGGCAGAGAGAGCAGAGAAGATTCCAGCGGACGCAGAAGCGTATGTCAGATTCCAGGACCTTATCCGACTAATGCGGCAATTATAGATTTCCAAAGACTTTCTCCTGGATTTTATGCATTTGGACTTCAGTTTACTTTCTGGGTTGTTGCAAGAACTTACCACTGGACTGTCATTCTCCGGCAGTTTACATTTAAAGGACTTATCATTGTGATGGTGTTGGTATCCAGATACTGTGCACATTATTTTCTATGTGATTGTATTGACTTGTTGCTGTACCGCTGTTTTACTGTATTATTGTATTGATTTAGTGTATTATATTGTTAGGGTTGTTTTAAGAATAAATTATAGTTATTTGTTAACAAAAAAACACTGACTTCTTTATTCATTCCCCTAGACATTTCCCGCTGCCTAGTGTTACAGAATCTGATTTTTTTTATCTGTGTAATCATCACGCAAACGTGATCTGTTTATATTAAGTTCCTTAACAGCAGGTATTTTGTTCAAGTGCTTTGGGTATCTTACAGGAAACGAAAACGTCTTCATATCCATGGAGATGTTAAAAGAAGATTTAAATTTACGTTTAAAAGGTGCTATTTTGGGCAAATAGAGTAGTGTTTTTTTGTTAAAAAGTGTATAAAGAAAATGCCTCTAAACAGGGTGAAAAGAGGAAAAATGGCTATTACATAAACATAGAGAGAGTAGCCAGGCTATTTTTTCTAATTAACAAACAGGATATTAATGTATGAAAGGCCTGTGTTTCAGGACATACTAGTGAACACAACAAGCATACATATTTAGTTTCTTATTTTCGCAGTTTCCCCTTATTCACTGCAGTTACTGTTCATCGCCAAAACATTGAATACTTGTTAGCCTGGAGACTGGTCCAATAAATAATCCCTTAATTTTGAAATTCATCACAAACCTAGGAAAACCAAGTAGAAATTGGTTTTCATGAAATGTTCGATGTTATATTAAGTATGTTATATAAAATACATTTGGAATGTGATTATAATTGAAATTCGTTACCTGAACTGCCGGTTGTAGGGTGATCACGCCATGTCCCTTACCTTCAAGTTGATCACAGGTATAGACCAACTATAAAAGAAAACCTAAGCTGATAAAATTAATATTATTTATCATGCTTCTATCATGTTTTAACTGACAATGTTTTGATCCAACAGTTGACCTATATTCAATCAGTGCATGATTCTTAATTAGACACAATAAAATCATAAGCATGAGTTATTACCTTGTTAATGTGAGGCTCATTTGATTACCCATGTAATCTTTAACAAATAAATCATCCCATAAATAACGGACCTGCGAAGCAATTGAAGCAACAGCGTCAATTTTATAAGTTTGTTCTCTTTCAAGGGTACATATAATTTTCTTGGCACGTTTCTATATATATTGACGGAGACACGGAAACTCGCATTGACATTAAATCAGGTGGTCGGTGCATTGATTTAATAAAAAGGTTTCGATTTCTTTGCCATATGGGTGGACAAGTTGAACCCCTCTTACGCAAACGAGTACAAAACCAAATTTATTTGAGTCGGTCCCATTACATTCTTTAATTATATGCCCAGATTCTTCCGTCAAAGAATAACTATTAAATCCAAAAAAATAAAAGATATGGTTCTCAGGCAACGCCCGTGCCAATTTTTAATCCCCCGCATCAAAAATTTTTATTTTTATTTTCATCTTTTAAGAAGCTGAAATAATACTATTTTGGTAAGATTTCCTTTTTTAGGAAGTGCTTTTACCTGTTTAGCAAAAAAATTCTAATTATCATGCTATCTTGGTTATATGACAATTTTATCAAAACATACAAAAAAGGGTAAAAAAGCCCTTAACATCGTGGTATTGCTGTACTAGATTTAAACATATCGACAACAACCATACGCCCCCCCCCCCATAGAGGGACGTTCGTTTACGGTCACCTTTCAAGGAAACGGCACGTGGCGTGACGTCATTGACGCCTTTGACGTAACGGATCACCCTCGACAAAGGGCCAGATGGTCACATGCAACAAGTTCAAGTGGTATTATAGCACATAAAAACCTATAAAACAGTCATTCTAGGGTTATTTACGCTTGAATTTACACGAAAATTGAGACCACTTTTTGCCAGTCCCACGGGTGGTCTTATTACGTTGGTTTTACTGCACTCTGATTACTTTATTATTCGATGCATGCAAGTTCCATCAAGGGTCCTGCATGTGTTTTTTAAATGATAATCAGAATTTCCTAAAGCACATCGTGTATATACGCTATTCCTGTTTCAGTCTCTGTGCATACGGGTACAAAACGCCCAGCAACACCAAAGCAGAGTACACACTTTGCATCACTGGCGTATCCGTATCATAACCTGTAGGAGTGACCTGGCAAGGGGGCCGCAATCTATATTCAGCGTTAACGCAACACAGCTACCATTGTGATAAGCCTTTTATAACCAGAATACAAGCAGGTGACAAGTCACTTACGGGAATTTATGTGTCACCCCGTTCATGATAATTAACAGTTACATAACATTTACAACTGCTGCTATGACATTAAACTAAGAATTAACAGGTGTTAGTGCCACCTTTAATATATACAGTTGTTCTCTGCAATGTAATTAAACAAATAAATCTTTACAAAAAAATATTGTATACAGTTTGACCTTTTTATTATACACACAGACATCTCTCCAGCCAGGAACCTCTCTATCACGAAAACCTCTGTTTTACATACAGACCTGCTTTACGCACATATCTAAATAACCTGAACATTACTCTATTTCACATATCTGTCTTTGTTGAACATCATCCTATTATGGACACCTATCTAATACAAACACTCAGTAAGTAATCCAGTTTAAGTAGACTCGAGGGTTCATAATCTCTATAGGGTAGTACCCTCTACATTACATACGACTACTCCAGTCTCCCAAGTGTCAGTTAATACGGAGACTACTCGCATTTACCACAAGTGATCTCCATAAAGGGCTTTCCAACCTGTTCTTTATCATCTGTTCATTATAAGAACACCTATACGTATTACTTATGTAAACTTATATATTTTTCAGAGGGAATAAGGGCATTTGCTATTACAAAATTTAGTATTGATACTTTCACCGGTAAATTTGCTGTTCCAAAAAGACATGTTTAAATAACAACATCATCATCTGCATCAATAAAATCAAATGTAAATCCTAAGTAAACAACATCAAGATGATAACATATGATGTCCAGTTAATACATTTAACAAGAGAGGACCAATCCCATATCTGTCACACTTAACAATCTAAAAGCATTTTAATATGAAACACTTACTACCAAAGCAACTGACAGTGATCAGAAAGACAAAGTCTGAAAACAGCCAGCTACATGCAATTTAGCATGTAAATTAAACAATACTGAGCAGTATTTTCCCACCCACAGGACAATACAGTACTTCAATAGTACTTTTCATTTTCTCAAATAGATCACCATATAAAACATGGGTCGTATGTTCTTGAAAATAAATCAAGCTTTCATGTTCATACATATTGTGCCGCTAAGTAATTACCCCTCTCTATTCTTTTAAATTACTTTGCCATATCAATTAGATCATAAGCATAGCAATAATGCAGGTATGGTCAAATTAAATTTTAATTTTGTAACCTTAAACAAAATTAGTGATTTCAGTCAGTAATGCAATTTGATGTTGTTTTGATTTGAAGTAAACCTTTTTGAAGGACAATTATCAAAGACAGAAATTTCTACAGATTGCTCTTGGGGCAACATAGATATAGTATCACTCTTATTAGAAATATGCACCCACTTTGTTCCCGCTCCATCCTTGGAATGTTTTTAGCAAAATATAATTCAGATACTGGTACCTATTACACATGGATTACACTATAATAATTATTGTAATCATGATTAGTTACACTTACAATGTAACAAACCTAGCTATGGATTATGAGATTCACATGCTCCTTAATGCAGGTGACTTAATCCAAGACTCAAGAGTTTATGCTGGCACTGGTCTGTATAAAGAAATCATATCTCAAATAACTTATCAAAAACAATGCATGTTTAAGCAGGGTTCAATAACACTGATAATTAAGTGCTCAACTTTCTGCATTTTCTTGTCATACACACGTATGTGATTTATTATAAGTGATATAATTAAGACGTAGATCTTTCTACAGCTCATTATGACTCAACAGTAAAGATATAACTCATTTTTTCAAAAGTTGTGAAGGATTACTGAATTTTGAATTATTGGACTGAATTTGAGTAAAGTACCAAATTTTTGCACTGAGATATTTTAATATCTATATATCACAAAACATCACACACTTATTAAACATCATACATTCCTTTAAACTGTATGTTTATTTATGCAGTATATTGTCAGATAGATATGCTTAAGACTGTATATACCATACTGGGTGTAGTATGTCTAATACAGCAGTTTTATGCAATTATCATTCTGAACAAAGCAGCCACCGTTCTGTTTAACTACAATAAACATCTGTAACACCATGTATGGTACAGAGACTTTCAAGCTACTGGAGCACAAGGAAAAAATATGTGCCTCGCAAATTTTCCATGACCATGACTGTACAAAATGTATACTTGTACACTGTTACAGGAAAGCGGTTCAACAGCCACAGGTTGGCATTATCAGAAGCTCAAGGGCAAGCTTTGTAAAAAGAATCGCAGCTTACATGCTTTTATGAGATTCATTACCATTGTGAGATAAGATCTTCCCCTATTTCTTTAGAAAACTATGCAAAAGACCACGTGACAGTCTAAAAGTACATGTACTTTATAGGTCCTCTGTACTGAGACACAAAAGGATAAGCAAAAGTGGTGAAGCTGGGTAGAGTACAGGTTCACCTTTACTTACATGGGACAGAAAGGTTTACTGAAATAAGGTCAGTTGGAGCAATGTATCAGTACGGGCACAAGTGTTTAATCAAATGACATTAACACATCTGTAATAATGTAAAATATGTGTTGCAGTACGCTTACACATATATGCACATAGAACATGTGTGACTTTTTTTGTAAATAGTAACCTTTGATTATGGCTCTTTAAAGTAGATACAATGTGTGAATAATCTGCAATTATAGTGGTTGCTAAATTGAATTGCTCTGTCCCGTTTTCTAGGCACTTCGGAGGATTGTTATCTCTTTAAGGTTGATACTTTTCACCTGTAAACACTGACAAAAAAAGGTTATACTTAAGTATTATCACGCAAATTAAGTTTTAATACTTTGCAGATCGGCCTGGAAAAGCTTATCTCCTTTGATTCTCGCTCCGTCTGTGAGGGCCTGTCCAATTCATTAAGCATGCTGTCATACTTTGTAATAATTTGCTTCACTGAAATTTTGAACTCACTTTTTGACATGAAAGTTACTATACTGTAAAAAGAATGAAGTTTTCAGATATAAACAGCAGGCCTTTTCAGCCTTGTATAACAATCTGAGGGGTAAAAAGAATTTTTTAAATGAATTACCCAGATTTCATTCATATGTGCAGAGAGTAAGCCATTATCCTCTGACCATTATCCTCTGAATAGAATATACATATTTGGTGAGCATATTACAAATTGAGATTTTTCCTTGAAGTCAGAATGAACATTTTACAATGCTATTAACAAAGAAAAAGGCAGGTCAAAAGGGTGGTTGTCAGATATAAGGGTTGATCTGCATATAATATTTATTACCCCATATCTGCCTTTACTTAACAGTCTAGTTCTGCTCTCAGATATGATTTAAGGTTTCAAATATACAGTGGATAACTTATCCTGTCATGCCGGTAATTTAGTGATTAAATAATAATAGGTTTTTGTTCATCTTACACATGTCAAACTTTCTATGGTACAAATTTAAAATGAAATTTCATTATTATTCACCGAATTCATTCTAATTTAGCAACCACTTAAAAATAATTAATTTTTTTAAAGGTCGAGATAATGGAGGAAATATAGAACCCTGTTCCTGTTTATATATCAGTGTAATTTAGAGGCAGCCACTTTGATGACCTTTAATAAACATACCAATACCAGTACACAGAGTTTTGCGTTTGCTTTTCAATTACATCTGGGTACATTTTATTCCTTTTCCTTCCCTTCCATTTTGAATAAAGACACTATAACTTAAACTATAACACTACTGAGTTTTAACTATTTCAAAAGCTCACAGTGCCAATTTTATTCATATAAAATATTGAGGAAACTGGTTATTAATCAACAAAGAGCTCATTTTATTTTTTATTTGAGATTATTCTCAATTATGCTTTGATACATTTATGCCGTTCATATATTCAAATACACTCTTATTCATATGCTCATACACAGGATAAATGCAACAATGGTCTAATTACTATGACCAGTGGTCTACTTATTGCCCTCTGACCGAATGGTATAATATTTTCAAACTGCACAGACATTAAATGTCTGTCAGAAACCGGTACATCATTCTGGTGTGGTGCTGAGCACTAATATAAGCCTTGTCAGCATTAACAGCCTGACAGACTACTGGTTGTTGTGGACCATAGATGCGAAGATACTGTTTTCCTGTTGCAGCAGACTTTGGGGCGTGTCGTGTTCCACGATCTCACCGTCCTTCAGCACAATGATGGTGTCACTGTTCAATATGGTCGCAACACGGTGCTGTAAAATAAAAGTATAGTAAATAAAACTAGGATAAAATCAATAAAATGACCAAGTTTTATTGTCCTGACCTAGACCTTTCTGGGTCACGACCTTGACCTTTCTCCGATGTCCTTGACTCCAAAAGTCAAAAAGAAACATGTATGACACTCATGCTGAGTGACTGATCACATGGAGGGAGGCAAAGGCCTGTAGCTGAGATAAGACAGAAAGCAGGCCAACAAAGAAGTTTATTAGACGTAATGATGATAAATTACTGAGGTAAAGAAGTATAACAAGACTGGTCTTTAAGTGTTTTCTCATCTCCAGACTTGTTGAAAGGGCTCAAGCTACTAAACGTTATTTATCACAGGCAGATGCAGATCACCTATGATAAGATAAGAAATGACATGTAGTTGTCATCTGATAAGGTAGGAATTATCAAACAAGGCCTACAGGCCTAATGCGAACCTGTGCGAAGTTTGGGAGTATGAATGGAGGTTTATTTTTAAAATTTTATATTGATCCTCTTACGCCTGCATATGTACCTTAGTCATTATGATTTCAGCAAAATGGACGTTTCGGACTTTCACGTTTCGGACTAGGCCATTTTAAAACTAGGATGTATCAGTCAGGATTTGGATATGTTCTTTTTGCCAGGGAGGATTACTGGAACAGATGAACGGACAATTTGGCATCATGGTTTCGCAGAAAAACATTTTTAAAAATGTTTTTTAGACTTTTCCTATAAAATCTAAATGCAGTTAGCCAAGAAAAAAGCAAAATCCAATAGATTTTTTTAAATGACAAAGTTTTTGCTTGCCCTTTTTGAGTAAGCTATGACGCACGACGGACAACCCGACACCATAGCATAAGCTCACAGATACGCTAAAAATGCAAACCAAGTTCTTACAAACAGGCGAAACAGGTTTCACTCGGCCTTATCTGGGAATTCTGCGTCTAGACGTAGTGTCCAGACGTCTAGATGATGTTAGGTCTAGACACATCGTCTAGACACAAGACAGGGCCAGGTCAGTTGCCATGGTGATGTCTGGACCTCATCTGGTTGAACTGAGTAACCTCTTGTCTTGGCATGTTGTATAATGGCATGTTGTCAAATCTGTTTTCAAACACTGAAAGCCTTTTTCAATTGGCTACACTGCTTTTTTTAAGCTGCATTTACCCAATCTATTCTTATAAAACTGGCAGAACCCTACCACAGAATAATTCTTGTAAAGTTTTAACCAATCAGCTTAACAGTTTCATCATAAAACAGTGTATAAGCTAGAAAATTCTAAAATAACATTTTCCCTTTAAAAAAAAAAAAGATCAATGTAGATGGTGCCACCAAAACCACAATTTCAGAAATGACTTACGTGACAAACATTGGCATAAAATTTGGTGATGATAGCTCCACCAGTTTCTGAGATTTTAATTTTAGGGTGCTTTCTTGGACAGATGACTAAGTTCAACCTCCTGTGACTTGGCCAAAAATCTCCAAACTTGAACAATTCAAACAAACTTGAGAGAAATTTTTCCCGGGATTATTTCTGTGAAATATTAGACAATTTAGCTGAACAGTTTAGGAGAAGAAGATTTTTAAAGCTTTTTTTTTTAGCTTTTTCCCTATAAATCTAAGAAAATGAAGTAAGAAAAAAATAAACAAAATCCGATGGAGTTTTTCAGAAGATAATTTGCAAAAAAATGATGATGCTAGCTCCTGCAGTTTTTTAAATACCTATGGTTAACATACAGATGACACACGATCAGTGACCAAAAATTAATATTGGCTGAACTAAGAAGATTTTATGAAAATAAATATAAGAGTAATAACTGTCTATCTAAGGAAGAGTGTCATGAATTGTTATCAAGTATGAACATCCCAAAATTAACTCCAGATGAGGCAGCCAGCTGCGAGGGTCCTGTCTCGCAAAACGAGATTTTACATGTTCTTAAGCAAATGAAAAATAATAAATCTCCTGGAAACGATGGACTACCGAAAGAGTTCTACTTGAAATTCTTTGATTTGATCGGTAGTGATTTAGTTCTATGCTTAAATAAATGTTTTAAGGAAGGGAAACTCACTCCTTGTCAAAGGCAAGCAGTTGTGACCTTAATTGAAAAAACAGGTAAAGATAATCGCTTACTATCATCTTGGAGACCTATAAGTTTGGTCAATGTAGACTGTAAAATAATAAGTAAAGTTATGGCGAACCGTATCAGAGCAGTTCTCCCTAATATAATAAATACGGATCAGACAGCCTTTGTGCCCGGTCGGAATATAAATGAAACAAATAGAATAATTAGTGATATTGTTAACTACTGTTTCCAAGAAAATAAGCCACATATACTGTTCGCAGTGGATTTTGCAGCTGCATTTGATTCGATTGGTCATAATTATTTGTTCAGTGTGTTAGAAAAGTTTGGCTTTGGAGAAAGTTTTATCGGATGGGTCAAACTCCTCCACACAGATATTCAAAGCTGTATTATAAATAACGGTTATACAACAGGTTACATAAAAGTGGCAAAGGGGACTAGACAAGGGGATCCTCTAGCGCCGTACCTGTTTGTATTAGCTATTGAAATATTGGCAATAATGGTACGCCAATCTGTTGATATAAAAGGAATTACTATTAACGGGAACGAGATAAAACAATGTATATTTGCGGATGATACCACGTATTTTCTAAAAGACATAAATTCCATGAATGTTTTATGTACTGTTTTGAAGAAATTCACGAGATTATCATCAGTCCAAGTGAATCAGGATAAATGTGAAGCCGCATGGATGGCAAAGTATGATATTAATGAAACCTTAGACGGTTTCAAATGGGTTGACTTGACAACAGATGCATTGAAAATCCTTGGATTATGGTATACTTATGACAAGAACTTATCGAACATGTTAAATTTCAATAGAGTGCTTGGAAAAATGAGAACACTTCTAAACATATGGAAACAACGTTCCTTGACTATATTTGGTAGAAATACGATTTTAAAGTCTTTAGGAATTTCAAAACTTACTTATATAACCAATGTTTTAGAACCACCGAAAGAATTCATCAAATCAGTAAAAGACGTGATGACAGAATTTATATGGAACGGGAGAAAACCAAAAATAAAATATAATGTCATGATTAGTGGTTATGATAATGGGGGTATCAGGATGCCTGATCTTGAAACGACCATAGAAACACAAAGATTAATGTGGATTAAGAAAATCATTTCTGAGAATACCGAAAAATACTGTGTAATACCTAACTTTTATTTAAAAGCGTTTGGTGGCATAAGAAATATTAGTAGTAATACTGACCCTGTAGTATTCAGAGGAGGACTACCGGATTTTTATAGGCGCAGTTTTCACATATGGCAGTCCTTTACCTCAGGAGAACCTGTTCTGGTTAAAACTGTTTTATCACAACAACTCTGGAATAATAAATATATTAAGATCGGAGGCAAGTCGGTTTATTTTCGATATTTTGATGAACTGGGTATAAAATATATATATGATTTGTATAATACAAGTGGTGAAAAAAGGAAATTAAGTGAAATCATGTCGAAGGACCGTAGAAATTATTGTAACTTTTACATACACTGGATGGCATTGCGAAAAGCTATCCCCAAAAAATGGGTGAATATGATTGATGACCAAGGTATAACATCTAGGGATATGTTAGTACAAGAGCGTAATGTAATTGCTTTCAAAGATGTTATTTTAGATTTGAAGAACGTTTCATTCAGGAGTATATACGACAGAATTTTAACGAAGATAGTTTCAGTACCTACAAATGGAGAAAAACTGCTAAACAAATACGATTTTTTTAATTTGCAACAGGCTGTTGCTCTTGTTTACAGAACAACCTTGGACATGTACCTCAGACAGTTTCAATTCAGATTTCTACATAATATACTTGCAGTAAATGTGAATCTATTTAAATGGAACATCGTTAATACAAAGAGGTGTTCTTATTGTTTTATTTCCAATGAATCTGTTCATCACTTATTCTGTGAGTGTCATATATCAGTCACGTTTTATTTAAGAATAAAGTATTGGGCTGAAAAGGGAAAAATAACAATGCCAGTTCTAAGCCCAAAAATAATGTATATGGGTGTAGGTGAAGCTGAACACCAGAACATTATAAATTTAATTTTGTTGTTGTACAAATTCATTGTCTTTAGTAATAGATTAAACTTGGTGCCTCCATCATTGAACTTATTCATAAAAAAACTCATTAATATTGAGTGCCTGGAAAGTAAAGTCGCTCAAAAAGCTAATAAATATGTTTTACATGAGAAAAAATGGAAACCGATACTCCCGCTTATTGGGAAAAAGGGCTTTAACTAAATATTTTTTATCCATGTACCCTAATTTATGTCAAACTTCACTAGAACACGTGATTATATAGCCTCTTCTATTATAATTCATAACTTCTGACAGACATGTTACCTACCTAAGTCATGGTTAAATTTGAGGTTTCTGGAATCATATACATAAGTAGTTAAGATGTGAATGTTTTTTGTAACTTACATATTTTGTATATTTTGTATTTGTAAATATTGTGATCTGAAATGTAACCTTGTGATTTCTTTTTAATGATGTCGATGATGACAGAAAGGTCTTGAAAAAAATAAAATCAATATTCTGAGACATCATAAGAGAAAAAAAAAAAAAAAAAAAAAAAAAAAAAAAAAAAACGACGCACGAAAGCACAATGCACGGACACTAGACCGACGCCGCTGCACCATCGTATAAGCTCACAGGTTCGCTAAAACGAAACAGGCGTATGCAGTTGTTCAGTTAGAACATATTTTAGGAAGCATATTTATCTGTAATGAAAATAATATTTGCAGGAAGTTCTTGTACAAGGCCTATAGGCCTTATGTGAACCTGTGCAATGGCATTTACACCTGGTATAATGCTTCAATGCTGGACCATAACTTTTCTAGTACATGTGTATTATGTACATGCACAAGGCATATTCTAAACATTTGAACAAGAACTAATTACACACACACAAACACAACAAAAATATGATTGAAGGTGGCGCCACGACTAAGCTATCTGAGATGTATACATATGCCCAATTTCAGGCTGTTAAATCAAACCCCTCCTGAGACATAAGCAGGGACATACACAGTGCAAAAATTATTGAAGGTGGCCCCACCAGTCTTGCATACAACAAAGCCATTTGAGGTGTAAATATGCAAAATTTAAGGCTGATATATCAAACTTCTTGAGACATAAGAAGGGATATACACAGTGCAAAAAAAAGTGAAGGTGGGGCCGCCAGTCTTGTGAACGAGAAAGCCATCAAAGTTGAGTCATGTGCACTGGGCTAACCAGGCTAAGGTGAGAAAGGCAGTTGCCCT
Organism: Sipunculus nudus; assembly: GCA_026874595.1. Classification (NCBI taxonomy): domain Eukaryota; kingdom Metazoa; phylum Annelida; class Sipuncula; order Golfingiida; family Sipunculidae; genus Sipunculus; species Sipunculus nudus. Next base: position 56,442,552 of record CM049312.1, read on the forward strand.
GAGTTAACTGTAACAAACTGCTGGCTCCAGCTACTGCACAGAGTGAACTCTTGACCTGCACCTGGCTAGACTGAGTGAAATTTCGACCTGTGCATGGCTTCATTGAGTGACCTTTTGACCTGTTGCATAACCTGACCCAGTTGGCAGTCTGCCAAAGCTATAAATAGATCTAGACTTACCTTTGGCTTGTTGCCAAATCTGCAATAGTTGGCAGTCTGCAAAGCTATTTATAGATACAAACTCAACCTTGGCCTGTAGGTTAATCTGTTTACACATACTGAAAGACTTTGGCTTTCAGACAATGTTTTTTCAATCTGACATATCCTTAAGATATTTTTTATGAAAATGTTTAGAATAATAAAAGATGTAGTCCTTTCATTTTTAAAGGTCTAATAATTCTGTCAACAATCATTTAAGTGAATCATTTTTGTGCAATGTTACAGAAGTTAAACAACAGTTTTTGGAGAATTAGACTATTGCAGCCCTCAGTTTGAAAAAGGTTTACTAATGGCCAGAAGACTAACTTCTAAAATCAAGAAACCCAATCTATTCTTATACGATTGAAAGAACCCTACCCTAGGATAATACTTGAGAAAAATTAAACTATCCAGCAATTTTTAAACTGAAAGAGGTTAAAATTATGAGTTTTTTGTCTGTAAAAAATCAGGTCAATGTAGGTGCAACCACAAAAACTGCAATTTCATATATGATTCATATGACCAGCATTTGCACAGAACTTGGTGATACTAGCTCCTGTCATTTCTTAGATTGTTATGTCAGTGTGCTTACTTGGCCAAATGACTGCGTTCAAAGTCCTATTACCTGGCCAAAATTCATCAAACCCAAACCATTTGATCAAACTTGAGAGAGCTTATATCTGGAATTTTTTTCTGTGAAATATTGAACAATATGGTTAAATGATTTGAGAAAAGAAGATTTTCAAGGTTATTTAGCATTTCCCTTAAAAAGTAAGTTAATGCAAGAGGCACCACAAAACACTCAATCCCACAACATTTGATATGTGACAGATTTTTACCTAAAATTTGGGGATACTAGCTTTCACTATTACTGAGAAATCATGAGTTAATGTACTGATAAAAGATGACCCTCGTACAGAAAAGGTCAATGTTGGTGACACCACCAGTACCACAAATCCATATATGAGTCATGTGACAAACATATGCATAAGATTTGGTGAAGAGAGCTCCAGGCGTTTCTGATATTGTAATCCTCTATCCTTTTTTGGCCAAAAAGTTCAGCTTCCCTCACCTCGACCAAAATTTATCGAACTGGAACCATTCGAACAAACTTAAGATTATTTCTGTAAAAAATTGAACAATTTGGCTGTAAAATTTCGGAGGAGAAGATTTTATAGATTTTTCCTTAAAAAATCTAGGTAAATGCAGATAGCCAAAAAATGAGCAAAGTCCGATAGGGTTTTTTTCGATGACTGATTTTATTGCATAAAGTTTGGTGATGCTAGCTCCTGCCGTTTTCAAGATGGTATGGGTTAACATACAGATGCTGGATGACTCACACGACCGATGGTGCCGCACCATTGCAAAAGCTCACAGCTTTGCTATTTAAAGGTCAAACTGAACTATAATGACTTAGATCTACGGATCTTATTTTTTAGGAGCATGTTGGCATATTGGTTAGTGCCCTGGACTTAGGTTGTGGGTGTGCGTCCCGATCTGATGGCATTCCATGCTAAGAAACCTGGCCAAAGTCTTCACCACAAGGGTAAGACCTCTCTTCCCAGGGTGAATGGGCACTTGTGAAGCATGGGAAGAAGGCAAATGTAGAACTTCTTAGCGCCGTGAAAAATTCTTTCCTGAAAATTTGGGGCTGAGTGTCAGAATAACTAAGCTTTTAATGAGATCTACAAGTTTTAGTCAAAGGGGATTTCCCTGTGTGTGACATCACTGCAGAGTTGACAGTGCTCATAGATGTGCCAACAGTTTTTGAACAAATCACACAGCATTATGTTTTAAGTGGAAAATAAACAGAAAAAATGTTTATCCTCCAGGAATTGGTTCATTTTATGTAAATATCTATATTTATTTTCTTTTCATAGGCAATTGTGTTATATAATAATATAAAGAAATTAGGAATTGGAATATGTTTGCTTGATGTGAACCTAGTAAGAGTCTACTAGGCAAATACATGTAAGTAACAACTTTGAGGATATATCAACTTATTTACAGTACATAGCATTATCCAAAACTTCATACTTCTTGCATATCAAGTTCTCTTATTTCAGCATGGTCAATTAACCTATTTGTTGCACAATTATTACTGTAACATTAAACAGGACCTTCATTTGTTTCGGTTTGTGACCTTGCAGTACCACAGATCTGAGGGAAATGCAATTTCATATATCCCTGCTGAATCCCAACTCATATTTCCCCTAATCCTCAATGTCCCTGCTACAAGAGATCACTCAGAATGGGCACAGGTGAAATATGTATATGTAAGCACACCCATTCAGAAAACCACATAAAAAGTTTATTAAATAGTAGATGTTTTAAGCCATCAAATTATGTGCAAAACCAATTTTAGAGTCAGTAGTTGATGGCAAAGGCATATTGTAAGTTGCAACTTAGGGCAATCGTAAGAATAATTCTGTCATGAAATGCAGACTTGATGACCTCTTGGATGACCTGATCTGTCTCCAAGTCAATGGATGCTGTGGCTTCATCCATTATCAGGATGCGAGAATTACGTAGAAAAGCTATATATAGAATCAACGTAATTTTCTGGCTTTTTCTACTTAGATATTAATGCACTGTAGGTAATTCCTGTTCTTAAAACGTTCTTCCTGTATGAGCTTGTTAGTCCCTATCTTTTGAGGGAGAACTACTAAAAAAAGTCCGCGTCTGACCCTCCGTCCGTCCTTCCTTTCGAAAGTCCCGCCAATTCTTTTTCCACATCTCTCTATGACCCTAACACCTTTCTTCATCAAATTTTACACACTTACTCAGCACATGACTGACATGTAGTTTTTCACTTTCCTTAAGATAAGACGGTCAATAAGAACATTTTATGTTCGCCATATCTTTAAACCTGCAGGTTGTGCGAACTCTGTTTAAGGATTTTCGGCATAAAATGTTACAGCAATATTTCTTGGCCGCAACCATGACATTAAATTATTTATTCAAATCTGTAAAGTTTACAGATTACATCCGCCATCGCTTCTCGTTATCCGCAAGGTCATCTGCATAACTAATCATGCATTTTTTTTAGCATAACTGTCTGAGTGAAAGTCATAGTCCTTTGTCTCTCGTGCCTCATCCAACCAGCATTGTGTAAACTTGATTTGAAAAGGAAATTTTTAGCGAACCTGCAGCTCTAAGCTTATGCCATGGCGTAGCGTCGTCCGTCGTCCGTAAGTTAACCCATACTATCTAAAAAACGGCAGGAGCTAGCACATCCTAATTTGATGCAATTAAACAGTCTTCTAAAAAACATCTGTAGGATTTTATTTACTTTTTGCTATCTGCCTTTACTAAGATTTAATAGGGAAACGCTTTAGAATCTTCTTCTCCGAAACTGTCTAGCCAAATTGTTCAATACTTTACACAAATAATCCCTAACACAATCTCTCTCAAGTTTATTTTAATGGTCTGAGTTCGATCAATTTCGGTTCCAATTTTAGTAACGGCTGGAGCTTTCATCACAAAAATTCATGTTGTTCACATGAGTCATATTTAAAATTGAGGTATTGGTGGCGCCATCTGCATCGATCTTTTTCTACCTGGGTCATTTGTCATCATTACATTAACCCATACTTTCTTAGGAATAGCAGAAGCTAGCATCCCCAATTTTATGTAGAATTCTGTCATATATATATATGGTTGGATTAGGCCTTTTGTGGCGCCACCTGCATCAAATTACATTATACAGGGAAAAGCTTGAAAACCTTTGAAAATCTTCTTCTCTGAAAACTTTCAGCCAAATTGCTCAATATTTCAAAGGAATGATTCCAGAGACAAGCTCTCTCAAGTGTGTTCAAATGGTTTTGGTTTGATGAATTTAGGCCGAGTTACATGAATTTGAACTTAATCAGTTGGCCAAGTAACCATTCTAACATATTCATATATGTAACGACATGAGTATCACCAAGTTTTTATGCAAAGTTGGTCACGTAACTCATATCTGAAATTGAGGTTTTTTTGGCGCCACCTAATCAAGCTGTTTTATACGGGCAGAAACCTTGTTTTTTAGCCTCTTCAGATTAAAAATGTTTTATGTTGAAACTGGCAAGCTGAATAGTTTAATTTTTCAAAAAAATATCCTATGGTATGGTTCATTCTACACTTCGGTAGCAGGGGTACACAATGCTCAACTATTTGCTACACTACCCGCTGCAATAAACCGCGGTTGCTGGTCAGGTTTGGACACCAGGCGGTGCTGTCTCTGTGGAATTTCCCCTGCGTAATATTTAACCAATCACATTGCAGGTATGTTCTTCCAGGTACCGGTCACTTTGCATTGCGGTGGAACATGCTTGGGTGCATAGACTTTTCAACCGACTCCCCCCCCCCCCCCCGCCTGGTTTGGAAGACGATGCAATGGTCAACTTTCAACACAGTCTCTCTACTGCATTGCTGGTGTGGCCTGAGGACAGTTATCCCCCACTGTCTGCCTATTTCCTCTTGCAGAGCTACCCGAGCTTGCCACGGGCGCAGCCATGTTTGTTTACACGCTGAGCCAATCAGATTTCTATTACCAGTTCTGCAGATTTGTTAAATCTTTGGTTAGTTTATCCAGCGCAAACTGGATGATGATGTCTGGAAGGTGTTTGGCACCTTGCAAAGTTTGAAGAATCCTGCTATTTCTCACAGAATGTGAGTGGATGGTCAACAGGAGGTCTCGCGCTGTGTTCAGAGCGTGGGTTCTTTCAGTTATATAAGAATAGCTGGGGTTCATTGATCTTTGGTAGAGTCATGGAAAGCTGAAGTTGGTCTTGTAACCATGAGTAATTCTATTTCAAACTAAGGTCTACAATAGATTTCTACTGCAAAACTGTTGTTTCAACTTCTGTAATAATGCACAAAAATTATTATTACGTGGTCTTTGTTTACTTGAATGATATTTTGATGAAATATTTGACCTTTAATAATTAAAGGACTGTTTGATACTTTGGTAAACGAAACTACAAGATTTATTGAATTAACAGACTGAGGTCTTTAACTGGGTGTAAAAACAGAGCTCTACCGGCAACATAAATAATTGGTTGCATATCTAGCTTATATGTAAGATAAATCCAAGAATAAACAAAATTCTGTATTCTCATTTTGCTTTCATCTGTCATTATTCTTAGCATTTTGATATAAAAAATCTAAAGAATATGTCAACTTAAAAATAAGCATCGTAGCCAAAGTCTTTCAGTATATTTAAACATATTTACCTACAGGCCAAGATTGTGTCTGATTCTATAGCATAGGCAGACTGCCAACTGTTTCAGAATAGGCGGCAGATCAAGAGTTCAATTAGTACTGCCAAGTACAGGTCAATTGTTCACTCAGTGCAGTAGCTGCAGGGGGAAATTTGTTCCGGTTCACTCGGGGCAACTGCCTGCCTCATCTGAGCTTTGTCAGCCCAGTATCTTGATGTATTGGCCATACATTGTCACTCGTCCATGCATTTCTGATGCTTTCTCGTACACGAGACTGCTGTCGCCGCCTACAATGATTTTCTTTCAGTGTATGTCCCTGTTTATTTCTTAGGAGGGATTTGACAATATTTACAAGACTTGTGGCGCCACCTACCATTGTTTTGGGTATACATCTGTGCACATAGCTTAAGAGTGGTTTAGAGATTCTGCCTGAAATTTTACATGTCTTTACAAACATGTACCTGATGTATTTCCCTTTGTTCAGGTTCGCATTAGGCCTGCAGGCCTTGTTAATGAAATTCATTGAAACTTTGATTCATTTAACAAAATTAAGCATGTACTTTAAACTTGAATGTACACACCTTTTTTAGTTTGCGTCTACAAAACTGACTGTTTTTAAAATACGACATTTTTGTTAACTGCTCCTCATGGTTTCGTTCAGCTTCAGACTGTAATGCTTATAAAATAACCAGTCTTACTTTTCATACTGGATATTTCCTTATATTCAGGATGACCCCCTGTTAGCAGCAGATGTACACGTAGGAGGGTACACCTTTAACTAGGCCATTAGTAAGATCCCACTGTGTTCCGGACGGACCGTCATCCTTGTCACCCATCAACTCCAGTATTTGCCGTGGGCTCATCACGTATACGATTTGAGGTTCAACACCGGCCATTCGCCTCCTGCATATTCATCTTTATGGATATTGCGTCTTGGATAACTAATATGAAACCGTTCATAAAAGTAAGAACAAACTAAGTATTGCCTGACTTTTAAAATGTAATGTTTCATTTGACACAGGGCAAGGAAAAACAAGTATTCCTTTGTAAAACAGACCAAAAATATATTTTACAATATGAATTAAATTTCCAGGGGATTATTTGCTGAACTCCAAAGTCTTAAGCCCCATTTTCACTTTTATAAGTAGAGCCAGAGGTGATTCTCACTTCGGGATATGAGGTAACCGTTATGCTTTGATGATAAATTAAAATTTTATTAATTGATTAATTATATTCAATGATTGACGAAGAAGATTGCTGGACCCTATAATCGTCGTTCTGTCAACTGATATTGGTCTGTACATAATTATATTATGTAATGTTTACAGATCGCCTTGATAAAAGATGTGCAGGGTAACTGCTCAGAGGGCACTGAAGGACATCAACAGGTCGGAACCGGAGCTGTACCAGTCATGGAAAAACGCAGTTAAGCAAGCAAGGTGCTTCAGGTAAAAAGAATTTTTTAGCACCCGATATATAAGGCTATCATGCATTGTAACATTTGTTTGAAGTGCAACGAGGTATGGAGTCGTGAATGTTGAATCCACTGCCTGGCAATTATCTTAAATGTTGAAATTGGCTCACCATGTTTTAAGCAGCTTTACGGATATGGACTAAGAAACTATGGATTTCTGAAAGTAATCTTAATTTTTTTTACTAATTTGTTTTACATGTAAAAAGTATTGACTGAATCCCTAACGGGGACATGTAGGCTCTCGCTGATGCTTTGTACAGCATAAAAATAATGTTACCAAACATATACTATGTAGATCGTAAGAGGATGAAGAGAAATAAAAGGACCAGAAGCAGGACACTACAACAGCGAGACACAAAGACGTGGAGCAGGTCTTTCTGTCCATCTGTCTCTCTGTCCGTCTGTCTGCCTGACTGTCTGTTCGTCCGTCTTGTAAGAAAAGTTGAAATATTAATTAAATTATTACTTGAATATTACATTTAAAGTAAAAGGTTTTACATGGTTTATCCTACAAACACGTGACGCCCTTAAAACATTTGAATTATTTTTTTCATTTTAAGATGATACACGTTTTCACAAGCATACTTTTTTAATCAATCCCTTTTATGGTTGGTTCGTCATTTCACATTTATTGCAAATTACCTGTTTCATCGTAAGTTTTCATAATCATTATTGTGTTGAAAACAATCATAATAATTCATATTAAACATACCTGTTTACGATACATATGTATTGTGTGAAACAATTAATGTGTACTTTGGGCAGCGTTAATTTATACATCCGGCCTGCCTTGGCAAAGATCTGCGCTGTCTGAGCGTTTTTTTTTTTTTCTAGTTGTTCCTTTCATCTTTAAGGACCATCTTTGAGCCTTCATTAAGTTTACAGCGGCCATTTCCAGCCTTAGTTCTAGTCTTTACGGCTCAGCAGTTCCCGTACAGCTTGGGATATCTGTGACGTATGCGTTCATGGTGAGTTTCATTTTACACCAGAATCATTCTCTAGTTCACTATAAAACTGTGTTACACCATCTGAAGAATTAGGCTGATATAATATGAGAATATCCTTCTGTCTGTTCGTAGATAAACCATTTGAGACGGATGTGTTCATGGAAGCAGAGACATGAGTTCTGATAACATTAATTAAAGTCATAAAGCTAGTTAAAGACACCTAGACATTCATTCATATATATTTAAAATATATTGTTTCCAGAAATGCGGAAATAAGTTCACCGTACATTGTTTTGTGAGTTCCATTTGTACTCTCTTTAATGCCCTAACTCCTTACACACTACTCCCATTACAGTCTTGGGGAAATATGTTATGTATGCTGAATCACGCTTCTCTACCTTCAGATAATTGAAAGTTTAATTACATATACACATTGAACTCAACACCAGAACAAAATGCTAAGAAACGCTTCAGCTCTGACAGTTTCCTGGATGCGTGTCCATAACCTCAATTCAATGCAGGTATCAAGAATGTACTCAATACAATCATGGAGTTAGAATTAGATGGAAAGAGCACTATGATCGTGGACCGCATCCGATGTTGCTTGCGATATTGCTAAGAAAACTCGCATCCCGGTATGTAAGCTCTTTGAACTGGCTACGGACGCTTGCTCATCGCTCGAGGGTTATCCCTGAAAATCACATTGTTCTCGCATAGGATACCGCGGAATCGCTCGGTAAAAAATCAGTCCCCTACTGGATTATGTCAGATTTAAATGTAATTAATTTATAAGATGTAAGTTTCAGTGAGTACTGTTATAGTACCGGTCACTTGGTATTAAATTAGCTTTTCACTGACGCCAACAAGGGATTTGTTCGCGAAAAAAGTTATTGTAATTGTACGCCTACTCATTTCTCAGCCGGAACAGACTCGTCTGAAGGAACAGCTTGCTTGGTTCAGTTTAGTTACCGAAAGTTATACGCAAAGAAATTACGTCAGTGGCAAGTATAAACGCTAATCTAGCTCTAACTCAATGGTGCAATTTAAGTAGTGACTTCATCCATTTGGTGAATGTCTGATCTTGAGAAAGCTGTTGTTACCTGTAAGTTAAAGGGAGTACGATTGACAGATATTGAACATGTATAATAAGCGAGTTTGAAAATGTACGGTGATACTAACATTACGTTGTATATGATTATATGTGTATTGCCACACCCAGTTCACCTTTCGGAACACCGTAATGTGATGATTATACAAGACTTCTAGATGACATTTTAAGAAGGAATAAGTGCCCTTTATGTTGATTCACCAAATAAGTTCAAAATCTAAAATACGGAAAGTTACTGTTAGCATGATTAATAATAAAGTGCCTCACCTGTACAGGTATGCTCCATATATCCACATGCCCGTGGAACCGTTTAACCAAGATAACGGTATGTACATCGCTGGTTGTAATAAGATTATTACCATTGCTCACCCCGTTGTTAAGAATGCAATGCAAATAACCATGATATGTTAGGTTTTACTTAACAGGATTTTATGTGTTATAATCTTTATAGATATTCAATGCAAAGCTTGTCCACCTACCCCCCCCCCCCCGATTAAAAAGTGTTTTTAACATATTCCAGAACGAATCGCTTCCACTGACTGGCCGAGTAAAGGTGACATGAGGTTCACTAACATATCCTGCGATACGAAAAGAGCCTTGAATCAGTGGTGAGAGACTAGGTTTACATATCACTGGGGATAAGAAGGTAGAGAACCTTATAGATTTACTGCCTATCAGTGTTTTCTTGAAATGTAATATTAATTTAAAAATGCGCTGCAGATCGCTCAGCTTCATGACGTCATCAGCCGGAAGGACTGCGTAAGCGTTATTAATAAAATAAGGGAAACTGATCTGGCATTTGGTATGTAAAAACTATTGTGTAATTAACAGGTCCGAATGTGTTCATGGGTTTTTAATTCATGCATTTCATGGTTACAATTTTTAAAAATTTAAGAATTTGAAGAAGAAGTACAGATTTAAAGAACAAAAGTAGTTTGAAACTCATTATATAACGTCGTGAAAACATTTTACCCCACAGAGACTGAAGTGACAGAGGGAGGAGAAAACTTCAGTGTAGGATAAAGACAGGTTAGCTTTTTTCCACCTTTTGTTGGCTTTATGTGAACTCAAAGACACCCTAAAAAGAATGTTTCTAGATGAACAGCAGCACATATAATCTAGCACATATTGCATTTTCAAAAACAGTGCTTAGTTGTCCATGTTTTGCGTCAGCTATTTATAACATGAGTTTCCGTAAATTGTATCTCTTTATAATAAAATGCGTGTGCCGAGAACACAAGTCACACGTTTTCAAATTTCCACATTTCATAAGTAATATTTTCAGAGAAAAAATATTACTTCCTTTATTTAATACAGTAAAACATACTGAAGAACCATGACTTGCTCGATAATTCTTTGGACTGTTAAGCAATATGATTCCAGCTGTTCTGCCTGGCTCGAGCGTTTTTACGTAATTCTCGCATCCTGATCATGGACGAAGCAACGGCGTCAATCGACATGGAGACAGACCTGGTCATCCAAGAGGTCATCAAGTCTGCTTCCGATGATAGAGCTGTACCTACAATCGCTGTGGGTGGCAAACATGAACATATAAATGTAAAATAACTATGCTGTACGATAATTTTAAGGAAAGGTCATTATGTACTAAAAGCTTGTATATCGCTAGAACTATACGGTTAAAGAATCATAATACAAATGTATACGTTATCAGTATGAGGTTTAAGGCATTTTATTAATCTATATAAAGTATGGATGCCCCTGTCTTCAAGATATCACAAACTATTTATAAATATTTAAGAACAGGTCACTGCTGGGATGTTTACTTCATAAACAAATCTTCCGCTTTCTTTCTTTCTTTTACAGCACCGTATTGCGTTATACACATTTATTTGTTTAATGTCAATATTTTTGCAGAATCAAATATAACCTAGCAACTACTCCAGAATAAACAGCTATTCCCCACAAAACCGAGTTCTTGACTGTATTAAGCCAACCCATCTACAGGACCGGCAACAAGGATACTTAATTATTATATAATTATAATTGATAAATTTTACAATTAATAACGACAAGAAGGCCAGTGATGCATGCACACGGCGCACGCAGTGTAGTGGGCCACTTGAAGAAGTCAGATATTTGCTATGAGCCTTGGGCCTGAATCCACCCACTATACTGAAAGAAAATGCGGTGAATATTTTCCCCTAAGATATAATGACCAAATTACTAGTATATATTGACATCATTCGCAATTTAAAGAAAACATAGCCAGCAGTTGAGACCAAACCCGCCTCTGGATCGGCCCCTGATGATTTGAAAATTACCCAGCTTATACTTAGTATTTTTTTCATGTTATTGTTACCCAGCCATAGTGTATAAGTGTTTTGGATAACTTGTGTCAAAATTACTTCTAATGAAACAAACAAAATATGATGGAGCGAAGGAGTATTTAAACTTTGTTTTTTAATACGATATATATCATGAACACCCCTGCACATTTTAGTTATAATAAAATTGATTTTACAAATTGTTCTTGTGGTTGTTTATTTTTAATAATATTTATTAATATATTGAATAATCTTTATCCTTTTGCGAATATGTTTTGGAGCGCTCTGTAGCGAAGTCATTGATTAAAGACTAACATGCACTTCTCATATTACACACTGCAGTCGTTCCAAATCTTTTCTCTTTAACCGCTGCTTTGTGTGGCAAGATTATCCGCGTTACACCCTCAGGGTTCCGCGCATAGCAAATAATTGTAACAAGGCTAATTAGAACTTGGTATCGCTTTGTTATTCCAACTTTAAAATCCAACTTTAAAATAAGTATTTTTAAATATTTTTCTGTATGCCTTATTTATATATGTAACCTGGCAATAAGTCCTCTCTGGACTGTGGTTTCACATGGAAAGGGATGCACAGTGTACCATATTGTAAGGCTGCTGGTCACGTGATGGTGGGGTGAAGACGTACTTCACACAGGGCTCGCAAAAATCGTATATTTTACCAGAGGGTCGCTTTATTTGTCAATGAGATGTCAAGGGAAACTAGAAGAAATAAAATGAAAGCAGAACTGTCGGAAAAATAGAAACATTTCATCAGAATGACATGGAAAATACGTCGACAGCAATACCAGAACATGCTGGCAGAAATGAAAGCACTTGCCAAGAGCTTAGTGACAAATTAAGTAAAATGAGTGAGAACTGTAAATACACAACCGCAAAACTCATCAAATAAACTTCTTGAGAACAAAAATGAAGCTGAAGTAAGAGAACTTATAGAAACAGCACACAGAACAGACAAAAGGGTGCGACTCCAAGACACATTCTAATAAGATTCTTAAGCAGGCAAGTGAGAGATGCAATTTTCATGAATGGAAAGAAAAACATGCAGGGGCAAACGATTAAACTAACAGAAGATCCCACAATAACAGATTACCAAACAAAACAAAGAGCAAAACCGCAAATGAATTGGTAGCAATAAGAGGGTACCAATTAGAGGTCAACAAAGAAATTAGCTTCGCACACAGAGGGCACAATGTTCGTCTGACCAGAGAGTACAAAGAGGTATACGGCTCTACTAGTAAGCCACGGGGAGTAACTAGTGCCTATGTCTAAGGTGGAATACTTTAGTGACTTCTGTGGGCGAAAGTGAGCGGGGGGAGGCTTTGTTTTGGAACAGCTCGGACAATTTGCATGGCGACCAGGATAAGCTGTTGCCGCGATGCGGTAATCTCATGAAGACTAGCGCAGTAGTGACTATACCTCATTACGGGTAAGTATATTTTTGATATTTTGTTTTTTTTTCATATATATATTCAATGTTTCATATAGTTTCTATGATTGAATTGTCAGATTTATATCCACATATAGTTAATGACACTGAAGTTCTTTTATCATCGTTCACGCAACCCGTGGAACTGTCAAGTGTGACATTTATGCCAGTCATGGTGATGAAAGAAATAGATATTAATCATATGGGAAAAGCTTTAGTAGATATTCGGTGCAAGAAGATAAGTACAAACATGCCTTCCAATGGGTTATTTGTATTCTATAAGCCAATATAAATACCTGTCTTGTGGGAGTAGAACTAGCATGATGCAGTTGGATTCAAAGGTATCGAATAACAACAGACTATGCATTAGGTCATTCAATGTAAGAGGTCTTGGTCATATTCCTAAAAGAAGGGAGGTCCTGTATTGGCTACAGAAACGGAAAATTGTTGTTATTATATTTTTACAAGAAACCCACGGTAGCAGAGACACAGAACACATATGAAAAGCAGAATGGGGCATAAGTTTATGTTTAACCATGGTACTACTAGAGCTAGAGGATTTGCTATCAAACTAAAAATAATAAATCATGGAATCCTACAGTATTTAGATAATGATGGGAGATTTATAGTTCTAGATTGTATAATTGATAATTATAGAGTAACAATGGTAAAGTTTACGGACCTACTAATGATTCACCTGAAATATATGATAATTTCTTTTAAATTATAGATAACATTCCAAATGATCATAAAATAATTGGTGGGCATTTGAATGTCACAAATAATTCAAAACTAGATCAATCAGAAGGACACTATGAGGGAAACAAAAAAGCAAGAAGAGTTATTATGGAGTATATGGATGGAACAGTGTTGATAGATGTTTGGAGATATAATAATCCAAGTTTGATCCAATATACTTGGTCCCGTCATATTCCTAAAATGGTTGGAAGCCCTCTTGACTAATTTTTGGGTTTCATTAGGTCTTGTAGGGAGGATGGAATCTTTGGATATTACTCCAACTCACAGGTCTGCTCATCAAGCAGTAATAATTGGAATAAATACACGTCTACATAAAAAAGGGCCCGGGTATTGGAAGTTTAACTGTTCATTTTTATATCAGCAGGAATACATCTCTAATATTAAAAACACTTTTACTAACACTGAATGAAAACAAAGAATCCAATCTATTTCTATTATGGGAAACACTCAAAATGGCAATAAGACGTGACACAATCTCATTTAGCATACAAATGAGTAAAAAGAAAAAAAATGTAAAATTAAAACCCTTGATATAAAAATAAAAGATCTACAAGATGGACAAAGAAGAGCCAGCAAAACAGAAATAGATATATTAAAAAAAGAATGAGAAGAAATTTTTGAAGAGAAAACTAAAGGAGCTATCTTTAAGGAGCGGGTATAGATGGTTTGGACAAGGAGAGAAACCTACAAAATATTTGCTTAATTTAGAAATAGGAATTTACAATAGAAAAGTGATTTATAAAGTAAAATTGAATGGTGGATCTGAAATTTCTTATCCTGAAATTATTCTTAAAGAACAAAAAAAAATTATGAAAATCTATGTCAAACTAAGATAAAAGAAAATTATATCACTGAATTTTTTGCCCTGAACTTAGGGTAAATGGGAAACTGACAGAACAGGAGAAAAACCTATGTGACCAGCAGGTACAGGAAAGTGAAATCTTTGAAATCCTCATGAGCTTCTAAAATTATAAATCACCAGGTTAAGATAGCATACCAGCAGAATTTTACAAATTCTTAATTCATATAATGTATTTCACAGTCATATGAAGGAATTACTCTCTTACCTAAAAAAGATAGGAACCTGCAAGAATTTGAAAAAAACTGGCGCCCAATAACATTATTGAACACAGATTATAAACTAATTTCTATCTAGCTGACAGGATAAAAAAAGTTATGCCTAAAAATATAGATGAAGATCAAAAAGGGTTTATGAAGGACGATACATTGGAGAAAATATAAATAAAATAATTACAGCAATAATTTGAGCAAACATGCAAGATGTTGAAGGATATTTAGTATCAGTCGATTTTGAGAAAGTGTTTGACTGCTTAGAATTGCCATTTATTTGGAAAACCTTAAAATATTTTAATTTTGGGGAAAACATGCAGAAATGGATAAAATTATTATATCACAACGCGAAAACGTGTGTCACAAATGATGGATGGTGCACAGAGTTATTTAAGCAATCAAGGGGTGTAAGACAAGGATGTCCCTTGTCGCCATATTTATTTATTTTATGTGCTAAAATACTTGCAAAAAGAATTAGAACAGATAGAAAGCTTTATGGTCTTAATATTAATGAGTATGAATTTAAGATAATACAATATGCAGATGATACCATACTATTATTCTCAGATGTTCAAAGTATATTAGAATCAATTAAGCCACTGCAACAATTTTATGAAACTTCAGGATTACAAATTAATGCAAATAAAACTATGGCTATGCCTTTAGCAAACAATATACTTGAGGTCAATAGAGCCAAAAGATTAATTTCAGAAGCAAACCTAAAATGGTCAGATGGACCTGTCACTGTGCTTGGTATATCTGTGAGACCATCACTCCATTATTTGACAAAAGATAATTACCAACATAGATCAGATACAGTAAAAAGGATTTTGAAGTCATGGTCAAGGAGGAGTATTACAACAGTAGGGAAAATTATAGTTTTTTAAAGTCATGCTCGATCACAAATTACATATCTGCTTTCAGTCCTACCCACACCACATCCTATTTATGTAAAAGAACTAGAAAAAATAATATATATTTATTTGGTCTAGAAACCAGACAGAATAAAGCGCGAAACATTAATAGCATCTTATGATAAAGGAGGGCTCAACATGATTCATGTACCAACTCACAATATAGCATTAAAAATAAGTTGGGTACTAAGATTACTGAAGACAGATAAAAATGGAAAAAATGGAAAAGATATGTACTAAACATGTTCCCATTAAAGGCTGACATATTTAAATGCAATTTGAATCACAGAGACTTGGAAAATTTCATTTATGTGAATGAACCATTCTGGAAGGACGTGCTTATAGAATGGAGTAACTTAAACTATTTTAAACCAACAGACAGAGAGGAAATATAAGGTCAATTTTTTGTGGTACAACTCCTATAAAAAAATTGAAAGCAGAGTAGTATTTATAAAAAAAAATATATTCCGTAGGCATCCATATTAAAAGGACATAGTGTGTTATGCAAATGGGAGATGACAGTTTTTAGAATATGAAGATTTATGTGTAAAGACAAACACATGCATTAACTTCCTGATTTACCATGGATTAATAGATGCTATACCTAAGGAATGGAAGTCCGTTTTAGAAAAAAAACAATGATAGGGACAGTGTTTCACAACCTAATATAGATGGGTTTTTTAAGCATGAAGAGAATCACAAAGCAAGTTTACTGTCAACTGATAACAAATGTATATTTAATCCCAGAAAAACCAAAAGGAAAGTGGTGTGAAGACTTAAGTATCGAAAACTCTGATATAGTATTACAAGCTTACACTGATCTTAGAAAGGTTACAAATTCAATACAATTGCAAATGTTTCAATATAAGATATTAAGCAGAACTCTTATTTTAAATACTCAGCTTTTTTATATGAAAATTAATAAGGATGCAAGGTGTACTTTTTGAAAAGCTGAAAGGGAAACGTAAACACATTTATTCTGGACATGTATTGTCTCTAAAATATATGGAGAGAATAAAATGATTGGATCATTGTAAATGCAAAACCCTTCAAGGTATTCACAAACCTTCAATCTAGATGCTGTCGACGTTTGAGTTATGACAGAGTGATATATACGTACGAGAAATGTAGGATATTGGAGTTATGACGGAGTGATATATACTCACGGGTAATCTGGGACGTTTGAGTAATGACGGAGTGATAAATACAAACGAGGAGACTGGGACGTTGGAGGTATGATGGAGTGATATGTACTTACTAGAAATCAAGCTGATTTGATTGAGAGGTTGTAATAGGTTGGCAGTTATGAATGTGATCATTGCCGGATTAAAACGACTTGGGTGGTGTGAGAGAGGGGTGGTGGTGCACGGGGAACTGGGCAAGGTGACCTTCCTGAGCCCTTAGAACTTAGAAGGCCCGAGCTCTTAGAACCTATAGGATACTTAGGCCTGGGAGACCCAGGGATACCCAGACAGTTTTTGGTAGTGCCATCTGATGATAAGACACAATACTTTGATATTAATTTATCTTTTCACAGAAAACAGATGCTTCAGGGGGATGTGTCAAAAACGGACCTCTTCAAGTAAGGAATCGTGGGGATGGCCGAAACAACTGGCTTCAACTGTCATACCGTACTTCAAAATCAAAATTTGTCACAGTTCAACGAGACAATTTCTGTTTACATTTCACATGCTTACAAAATATGACTTATTCTGTCCTAAAAAAAACACCCGTGTATATGTAATTTGCCCCTGAAACAATTCTAATCTCACATTTCTTAAAGGTCTACATTTGTTCACAACCTGTTATGCCTATGTTGCCGGCGTATTAAGAAGCTTCAGTGCAGTGTGGAAAAGGATTTCTTTGCCCTCAGTTCCTGACCTTACTTTTGTAGTGTATAGTATATACTACATTTTATCTTTTTATATGAGATAAAGACATAATAAAAGGAAATAATAGAGAAAGATAAAAAGTTGATGAAAATGACAATAATTCTTAAAAACGCATTAAAAAATGAAAGAGCTATCGGTTGGCACATTATTCTGATACTGGAGGATATTTCATTTCGAACGAGTGTGCAAGTGATTAAGAATGCACATATTGGTCGATATAGTATACCTGGCGATATCTTTGATATTTCGGTATATCGCTATACGGTTACTCGCATATTGCGAAATGCGATATGCTTTTCATATATCGAAATTTTTCGATATATATCAAACGTGACTGATTATGATCTATTGTAGTTAAAATAAGGTTACAAATTTTGACATCACAAATGGGTCGCTCTTAGTGAAACGATAAAAGTAGGTACAGTCATATATCTATAGACTGTCATCAATCCGTTTAGGACCCAAAAAGAATTTTTTTAAGTAGGCTTTACGGCCCATATGATCAAAGGTCCGTCTAACGAATATTTATTTTCTACTCGATGGTTTATTGGTACCTAAAAAAGAAGTGCCACAGAAAAAGAATGAAGCGCTGAACACTGTCATAATAACAATAAATAATTATGAACTAATATCACGTATTTAAATCCTTGTTAACTGCAGGAAGATTAAGTATCAATTAATAACCTTCTTGGCAAGCGTTCACAACCAGAGATGCCAGTTCCTTAGTGACAGCCGAAGCTTTTAGCCATTTCTATACAAATAAAGTTTCGTCAATTCGCAATTAGTTGCTAGAACAGCGCCGTGCTTTCCCTGTAGAAACGGCTAAGGCCACTACTGTAGATTGCACACTAGATACTTTCGTACCCGAATCTGAAGAGATCTCTCAAATCTTACAGCGCTCACCAGCAAAGCATTGTGAACTGGACCCTTTTCCAACATGGCTTGTTAAGCAATGTGCGGATGTTTTTATTCAAATTTACTGTCAATTGTGTCATATGTCTTTTCACAATTGTGAAGTTCCAGCATCTTTGAAATCGGCTATTGTAAACACATACTGAAGATAAGTAGTCTTGATGTCCACGTTTTAAAGCACTATCGGCCAATATCTAACCTTCCTTTCCTTACTAAAGTGTTATATATGAAGGAAAGCCATTTGTATTAAGACCAACGGTCTGCATATAGACCTTTTCATAGCATTGAAACATGCCTGCTCAAAGTATATAATGATCTCCTCTGGGCTATGGTCTCCCAAAAAGTGTCTATTCTCATACTATTGGATTTATCTGCTGCCATTGATGTAGTGGATCATCAGCTCCTGTTACAACGGTTGTCCACCAGGCTTGGAATAACTGGAGATGCCTTGCAATGGATCAGGTCATACCTGTGCAATCGAAGTCATTGTATATCTTCTCCAACTAAGATCACCTACGGTGTTCCACCAGGTTCTGTGCTGGGGCCTCTGTTTTTTTTTCAATTAACACATTACCACTTGGTTAATTAGTACGACAGCATGGAATGAATTATCATTTTTATGCTGATGACAGTCAAATTTATGTATCATTTAAATCAGAATCAAAGGTTCCTATTTCTAATATTGAAACATTCTTGCATGACAAAGGTGTTTGGATGTGTCATATTCTGCTTAAACCCAATGCTGATAAAACTGAGGTTCTGATTATCGGTACAAAGCAGCAAAGGTCAACAGTTCAATTGAAAACCTTAACATATTTGAATCTGTAGTTGTGCCAACAAACAGTGCTAAAACATGGGGGGAGTGTTCGACCGAGAGCTTTTTCTTGACAAGCATGTAAATAATATTTGTAGTTTGGCTATTTACCACCTGCGTAATATAGCTAGGATAAAGGGTTTCTTTCTTCAAGATTCACTAATAACATTAATTCATGCGTTTTTTCAGTTCAAGGATTGACTGTTCCAACTCTTTGCATGTGGTCTTCCTAGCAAGTTACTGGACCGGCTACAGGGAGTGCAGAATGCAGCTGCTAGGCTTGTAACTGGAGCCAGAAGCGCGACCACATTACACCTATACTTAAAGAACTCATTTTGCTCCCGGTGCGAGAGCGCATTGATTCTAAATTTTATTATTAGTATACAAAGCCATAAATAGTCAATCGCCTATTTACATTAGGAACCTCTTAACCTTTTAATGTTCCAATCAGGCAGCTTAGGTCATCTGATCAAAGGATTTTAGTGATTCCTAAAGCACGAAGTGAGATGTGTCGTTCAAAAGCCTTCTCAGCTGTGGCACCAAGGTTGTGGAATGAACTTCCGCACTCAATCAGATCTTCACCATCTTTAGCTTCTTTTAAAAGAAATCTTAAAACTTACTTTTTTATATTAGCTTTTGATAGTTTTTAGAAATTAGGGTTTCTTTGAGGACTTTTTGCTTTAGTAGGAATCTACATTTTATGTTTTAGTAAAACAGTGCTTTGTGTCTTGTAAAGCGCTTTTGATAACTATTTTGTTGAATAAGCGCTATATAAATTAAATATATTAATTAATATTAATATTGATTAAGGTCTTATTCCAAAGTTACTTTTATAAATAAGGCATACAGAAAACCTAAAAAATACTTATTTGAAAGTTTTCACAAAGCGATACCACGTTCTCATCGGTCTGATAACAATTATTTACCATCTGCGAGCCCTGGTGGTGGGACCCGGAGAATCATCTTCCCACACAAAGCAGCGGTTAAAGCGAAGGAGATTTGTACGACTGCAGTGTGTAATATGAGTAGTGTGTGTTAGTCTTTAATCAATATCTTCGCGAGAGAGCGCTGCTGAATATAGTGGCAAAAGGATAAAGATAAATATATAAATAAATATCAATAATAGTTAACAACCACAGGAACAATTTGTAAAACCAAGTTTATGTATACAGTGGAACCCCGCCTTGCGACCACCCCTCAATTGCGACCACCCCACAATTACGACCATTTTGCTTGGTCCTGAATTTTTTTAGTTTATTTATGTTTAAAAATGACTCAAAATTACGACCACCCCTGAATTCAGAATTACGACCAGATATCCTGGCCCCAGCGCTAATGCGACCCCGCTAATGCGGCCACCGCCGAGAAGTACTGAAACAACATTTGTCACGAGTCAATGGCTGCGTCTTGTCACAGGCGCCTTAACGAAAGATCAAAGAGGGTAAC
This sequence comes from Sipunculus nudus, assembly GCA_026874595.1. NCBI lineage: Eukaryota > Metazoa > Annelida > Sipuncula > Golfingiida > Sipunculidae > Sipunculus > Sipunculus nudus. Next base: position 56,463,021 of record CM049312.1, read on the forward strand.
TAGGGTTCCCAACCCTAGTGTAACCATTCCTGACTCGGTGTCCGCGCTGAGACTCGTTGAAGCGAAAGTTGTAGATCAAAGAGGGTAACTAACGGCCGATTACCTAATAAGCCGGTCTGCCTGGCTAACTGCCCTCTTGGGCTAGCAATGCTAATTGAACCTCAGTGATCAACTGTATTACAGCTACCAAAAGTGCGGGGGTGAGAGCTTACTATTTTTACTCATCACATAATGTTCGATCCTCATTGGTCAAATTAATGATCTACTTAATCCTAAATGTGCTCACACCTTACTTACACTGAGTAATGAGCAGTCAGTCAAATGTATAAATACAATGCTTGCATTGGGACAAATCCGTTGTCTTGCCTTATCAGATAAATCGCTGTCAGTTTATTTCTCTGCCGGTTCAGTTTGCGTTTAAATTGCTTGCTGTGGTGCGACCATGCCTCGGAAAGAGCGCTCTTTGAAGAAGAAAGTGGTGTTAATCAAGGCGGAAGCACCAGGATGCAGTCAGCGCCAACTGGCTCAGCAGTTAAGCGTCGGTAAAACTCAAGTGCACGCAATATATACTCAGGCAGAGGGCTAAAAATATAACAGCCACGTATTATGTTCAATTTGTTCAAGTAGGTTATCTTCGTATTGTCTCTAGTGTAATTATGTGTTAATCATCAGTCACTACGTATGTGTCAATGTATATACATTTTTATCATGAATAAATATATAAAACAATTTTGTTTTCTTTTCAGATACACAGAATAAAACATTCCTAATAAGGGTTCTTCGCTTAGTAAAATATTTTGTTATAATTCACATTAAAGATATGCAATATATACAGACTGATACACATTAAACATCGCCGTGATATATGGACCAAGGTAAGAGTTTCGCAAATACGACCACCCCCAAATTACGACCACTTTGCTCAGTCCCCAGGGTGGTCGTAATTGTGGGGTTCCACTGTATATGACTTCAGATCAAAACATCTCTAGTTCCCAATCCTGAAAGAAATCTTGGATATACACCTGACAGTGTTATCTGGGAAGGTCTCGCAGACAAAATGATTAACAATCATGGTCCCAAGATACAAGACATCCAACACAGGGTGGTTCATGTCTTTCTGACACATATCTAATTATTTTGTGCAGGGCTTCCCACCGTCGACTGTTCACCTTTAGTCTTTATATAAAACACTTGACCGCAAGTTATTTGTTGTTGCGGACCATAGATGCGAAGATACTGTCTTCCTTTTGCAGTAGACTTTGGGGCGTGTCGTGTTCCACGATCTCACCGTCCTTCAGTACAACGATGGTGTCACTGTTCAATATGGTCGCAACACGGTGCTGTTAAAGAAAGAAAGAAAGCGGAAGATTTAAATCCAAATGCTGAGCAAAGCTTATTTATCACTACAACATCCCAGCCGGGACCTAAATATTAATAAAATAGTTAAAGTATGTTACATCTTAAAGACATGGGCATCCATAGTTTATATAGATCCTAGATAAGCCTTAAACATCATACTGATATCGTATATATTTATATTATGATTCTTTAACGGTATGGTTCTAGCAATATACAAGTTTTAGCAATAATCGCTGTTCCTTTAAATTATCGTACAGCCTCCCTGTTCTACATCAATATTTTCAAGTTTACCACTCACAGCGATTGTAAGTACAGTTCTGTCATGGAAAGCGGACTTGATGACCTCTTGGATGACAAGGTCTGTCTCCATGTCGATGGACGCCGTTGCTTCGTCCATGATCAGGATGCAAGAATTACGTAAGAACGCTCGAGCCAAGCAGAACAGCTGGAATTATATTGCATAAGAGTCTACAGAATTACATAGAAATTCGCATTTATACCAATCATATCAGTCTGTACTTCACAGACAGACTAACATTTCGTTTCTCATTCATGTTGAGGCATTCCTGGTTCTTCAATATTTTTTCTGTATTAAATAAACTGCTGGTAATAATATTCTCTTTGATAAAATATCTACTGACATCTGAAAATTTGGATAACCTATGACTTGTTATTTCGGCACACGCATTCCTAAAATGAAGAGATACTATATCGGGTTGTTTATTTTATTATTAGCTGAAGCAAAAAAAAAAAAAAAAAAAGAAAACGAAGATAGGCCAACACTGTTCTTGAAAATGCTTCGTATACTTTCATTTGTGCAGCTTTCAGCAACATATGAATTTCACCAAAGAATCGAGCTCGAAACATTCCTTTTAGAGTATATTTGAGTTCACAGAAAGGCAACAAAAGGTGAAAAAATCATTACCTGCCTTTGTCCTACACTGAAGTTTTCTCCACCCTCTGTCACTTCAGCCTCTGTGGGGTAAACAAATGTTTTTACGACAATATATGAAGAGCGTCAAACTACTCTCTTTCTTTAAATCTATACCTCTTTTCCAAATTCTTAAATTCTAAAAAACTATAACCTTGAAATGTATGAACTAAAAACCTATGTAAACATTTGGACCAGATGTATACATAACAGTTTCACGTAATAAATATCAGATCATTTTCCCAGATTGTATTAATAACACTTACGTAGTCCTTCCGGTATCCGGTTGATGACGTCATGAAGCTGAGCGATCTGCAGCGCCTTCCAGACTTCTTCGTCTGTCTTCTTGTCCTCAGGGTCAAGGTTAAATCTAAGAGTGAAAAGTCACGTTAAACATAAAAAAACATAAAAACAAGAAGACACAGTTTGTTGCAATGCCAGTTAACAGATAGTATGCTTTGCAGTCAGACAAGGGGAAAGCGTCAAGCTCAAAGGTTTTATAGTTACCAGATGCGGGCCTTCTTCAAATAAATATACCGACATGACAATATCTTTATGGATTTTTCTTTGGTGTGTTTGCATTTTTAAATTTCGTCTATTTTTTCTAGAAAAAAACGACAATAAGAAAAAATTAAGTTAAAGACGAGAATATAATGGAAGAGTTGTGGAAATGATTTATTCTTATCTTAACAGAATAACAAGTTTCTAGCCGTATCGGCATCTCCAAAATGAATTCAACAATAAATCTTAAGATCTTAAGAAAAATCTTAGATTTAGAAATTTGGCCAGTGTGTTTAACCTATAATTAACAAAACATGACCTTCGGGCATGTTGACATATCATTGTTACGATCCCCCTGTACTTGTTTAAAAAGATACAGACAGATTGGCATTTGTGTCAGCAACAACTATAATGTGTTAAACAAAACAATACGACATAACATTACCTGACTGATCCCTCAAACAGGACAGGATCCTGAGGAATGATTGACAGGCGTGACCTGAGAGTCTGTAAGGGCACCTGACTGATGTCAATGTCGTCAATAAAGATAGATCCCTCACAGATGTCAATCAAACGGAATAGACCTAGGGTGGTGGAGGACTTGCCACTTCCTGTGCGGCCACAGATACCAACCTTGTTCCAGATAGGAATACAATTACTTGATTTTTTTTTAAAGTAAATAAATGCCAGCATTTTTTATGACGAACTTGACTTGACCAGTTCGGGTTACTTGAAATAATGACAATAAAAACACAACTTTGAATATCCTTTCTAAAATTCATGTTTCTATGCGAATGGTTTATTGAGTTCTGTGGTAGACCATCTGACACTGGATAATGATTTTTGCTTTCGCTCCATGCTGTCTATTAAATCTTATGTCAAGGTCAAATAAGGATATTTAATAAAAATGTGCCAAGATCAAACTTTTTCAACATTCTCTCTCTGTTTCTTAATCATTTTAATTGATATAAAAAATTAACACAACACTGATAGGCAGTCAATCTACCTTCTCTCCCCCAGTGATATGTAAACTGAGTCCTCTGACCACTGGATCCAGACTCTTGTCGTAGCGCAGGGATACGTTAGTGAACCTGATGTCACCTTTACTCGGCCAGTCATCGGAAGGGATTCGTTCTGGAATATGTTAAATAAACCTGTCCTATTCACTTTCAAAATTTTTAGTGGTGATAGTATGAACATAGAACTACAGCTTTAAGTATGGGCTTTTTCAATATGTATTTTATCTACCGTTTAAGTAATAATATTTCTCATCATTTGATTGGGGTTGGGGGGAGGGATAGACTAGCTGTGGTAACGCATGAATTATCTATCAAAATTAAAACACATGAAATTCTGTTAAGTTAAACCTAATATATCATGGTTATTTGCATTGCATTCTTAACAACGGGGCTAGCAATGATTATAATCCAATGACAACCAGCGATGTACGTACCGTTGTCTTGGTGATACGGCTCCTCGGGCACGTTGGTATAGTGAGTAACTCGCTCCACGGCGTTGAACCACATCTCACCCTCTGATATCATCCTCATCGTCAGGTTTAAGAAGGAGCATACCTGTACAGGAGAAGCAATTAATCATGCTTACAGTTACTTTCTGTATTTTGGATTCGGAACTTATTTTGTGAACCAGCATATAAGGGCACCGATCCCTTTGTTTAATGTCTTCTAGAAAAGTCTTGTATAATCATCACATTACGGTGTTCATAAAGGGGAACCAGGAGTGGCAATATACATGTAATTTTATACCTGGTAATGTATGTATTACCTGACATTTTCAAACTCGCTTATTACACAGTTCAGTGTCTGTCCAGACGTACTCCCTTAACTTACAGGTAACAAAGGACAGATCAGACATTCACCAAATGGATGTAGTCGCCTTTTTTATTGTACCAAAAAGTTAGAACTAGATTAGCGTATATGCTTGCCGTTGATGTAATTTCTTTGCGTAATCTTTTCGGTGAATCAAGCAAATTCTTTCTGAAAGGGCAAGCACTCTTACCAGCTTTCTACCAGGAGGAACATTCACTGATGGGTCCGCAGAGGGCGGAGTGATCAGTGATACCTCATTATTATCTAATCTGACCACCGCCGCTGTCCAGCACTGCTTGGCCTAGTACTATGCACACTGGTTTAATAATGCTTCAGTTGACCAGTGCATCTTGTGATTTTCAGGGATACCCAAACAATGTGCAAGCGCCCTTACCCAGATCAAAGAGCTTTCGTACCGAGGAGCGAGTTTTCTTATCAATATCGCTTATTCTTATCAAGAAAGTGTAATCAAAACATGTCTCCATGAAGCACATCCGTCTCAGATGGTTTATTTATGACCAGACGGAAGGGTATTCTTATATTATATCAGCCTAAATTCTACAGATGGAGTAACACAGTTATATAGTGAACTAGAGAATGATTCTGAGTGGTGTAAAATGAAACTCACCATGAACGCATACGTCACAGATATCCCGAGCTGTACAGGAGTGGCTGAGCCGTAGCAACTGGAACTAAGGCTGGAAATGGCCGCTGTAAACACGATGAAGGCTCCAAGACTGTCCTTAAAGATTAAAGAACAATAATAAACGCTTCTGATGGTTACACCTTTAACTTTACTACAATTAATGTATCAATATATATATATATATGGTTAAATAGTATGTCAGTCATTTGTTGTGTGTCTGTTTTAATGTTTGTTTTTAAAATAATAATGATTCTTGAACTTATGATAAAAAAACAGATCATATGCAATAAATACGAAATGACGAACCATTTATATAAAGGGATCGGTTAAAAAAAAAATGCTCGTGAAAACGTGTATTATTTTAAAATATAAAAAAATCAAATGTTCCAAGGGCATCATGTGTTTGTAGGATAAACCATGTTAAACTTCATTCATATTTACCGTAACATTCAATGAACAATATAAAAATGAAAAAAAATGTAATTTTTATGTTTCCCATCATAAATTTGTGAACGCTGGCAGGCAGTTATAAGAGGTTGTGTCTGTGTCTGTGTCTTTCAACGAATTCAGGTATATGCAAACCAAATAACCATCTGTATAAAAAAGTAGTTGTTTTATAATAATCTTTGCAAATATATGTGCAAAGGAGCACTTACCAATCTGATGGCCATCCACACATTAGCGGTATGCAAGTACAGGAATGCCGTGTTGTTACCATCAACGTTCTTCAGGTTCTTCTCCAAGAATCGACGCTGATCTCTGTAAAATTTACACGTGTTATCTTAAAATATCTTAACATCTACTTTCCAAGACTGAAAACTTCAAAATCTAATTGAAAATGTTATTCTAAGGATAGAAAGGGAAAAGCTTGCCAACGAACAGCTGTTTTATTTGACTAGTTGATCATTGGTGTATCTATTTATTAGTTTTACCTGTAAGCTCTAATTGTTGTGAGACCACCAAGAGTCTCAGAAAAATGAGACAAAACCGGAGACTTTGACACACTCTCCAGACGCTGCAGCTCCCTGGAATAATATAAAAATATTAAATTAGTTGTAATTTTGTTGATATCATGATCATCATTGTCATACTATTTTTACATATATATATATCACCTAATCAAGCCTGCACGTTGTTCAACAAAATTATATTTTAAATGGGGAAACATTTTCTGATTGCATGCAGCTATAAATAGCAGATGTCTAATTTGAACAGAATTCCAACTCATTTGAATAATTTTTTATACGAACAGTCACCCTTTTATAGTTAGACAAGAGGGGTTTCCTTTATTAAAATTAAATTCTTAACCACACCTTGCACACGAGGTAATGTAGGTAATATAGAAACTAATAAAATGATCATACATGGCGTTTGTTACAGAATACTGCAACTCGGAGCATTTCCAGGTTTAAGGATAATCCTCTTTTATATTTCATTCCTATCTAAAAGGTGCAAAACGATATCATTAAGTGCGAGTAAGCCAAGTCCATATTAAGAAAGTGAAGGAAGTTGATATATACACATAAACAGATCTGAAAACTCTGAAAGATCTAACAGACAGCCCGAAGAACCATAATGAATGGTTATGATGGTTATGTAATCACAAACCTGCAGGATGTGATGTAGAACCGCTGGATAGCAAAATAGACGATAAAAATCGGGACAGCTGGTATCAGGAAGAATGGGGTAGAGATGGCGTTAACGACCACACCTCCAAAGACGAGAAAGCTACAGAAAAGCACGCCATCTAGAGTCATAGACATTCTCTGAAAATTAAAAAAAAATATTCAAGGGCAAAATATATGAATATAAACAGAAAAACAACTGGTCATACGCAAGGAGTATTCTGAAAGGTTCTGTGTATGGTTTCTGCTAGAACCATGATTCTAGTTTCTTCTGAAAGGTATTTTTAAGAATATTGAGTTGCTGTCCATAGACTCAATTCTCTTAATCAGACCTTTTTTCTGGGGGATGTGTAATCATATCAGCTTAACATAGGTCATGGCCATAAACTAATGTATACATAAAACCATTGCCGCTAAACAACTTACTTCTAACACTTTAGATTTGTGTGCCTAAAACTCTTTTAATTGTCTTCAAAGAAAATAAACCCATCTATACTACCAAAGTATTTTATTGCGGATGTTACATATAAAACATTCTGTTCTGAAAACAGTTTAAATCTCAGAAAGATTTTTTCTTTCTTTCTATAAACTTTTCGAGAAGCCACATATCACATTTAGAAAAAATTACAAGAACTCAGGATATTGCCTGACGTTGCCCCTACTGATAAAAGATATATAACATTCTAAATGTTAACACAGGCTTATCATTTTTAAATGTTACCTCACTTTGCAGTGCAAAAAGAAAACAAGAAGAGTAGCCAGCTTGAGTAAGTAAATTTTACAATATTACGGAGACAATGAATGCGGAATTGTGTATTAACCATGACAGAAAAAATATCTAGGTTATAAGAAATATGAATTTGTTTCATGAAATGCAGATAATCAAACTCCAAGTTTTATTCGTGACCATCCTTATTGTCCAAAGTTAAACATAGGAAGCATCATGAAATTAAACCTGACCATCCTTCTTATCTTCTAGAAATATTTCAGATTTTTTTTCTCCCAGACGTGTCACTGAGATAAGTTACAAAATATATTCCGGAGTAAAAAAATAGCCTAGAAGAGTTGTGTGTTTTTTTAATCAGATGAGAGAGAGAAAGAGTGGGAGAGAGAGAGAGAAAGTGATATTTATGGAAATTCACTGACAGTAAAGAATTCCACGCAAATTTACACAAATTTAAAGGAAATGACAAATTACTCTCATATTCAGTTACATTGGTTTTGCTTGAAAAAATTACTTTCATAAACTGATTTACCTGATCAATAACGTTTGTATCAGTGGCTAAGCGATTGATTATTCTTCCTAGAGGTGTCGTGTCAAAAAATCTGAAACAGGAATATAAAAACTTTTGTTTAGGATTGGGAATAAAAATATATTAAAATTATAAACTGTGGTTAGCTTTATATTCGGCATCTTTTTCACGATTATCACTTTTTCATGGTTTCGCGCAGGATCCATTTTCGCGATCTTATCATGCAGTAACCTACTCAGTATGTCCATGATCACATTGATTATTTAATATGCGATACTGATTATTAAATTTATTAATTAATAAATTTTATAAATTTGACAAGGAATCACTAGAACGAGTATAAATTCTTGTTCCCTAAAGGCAGATAATATAAAAGAACATATTTGTTTTACACTGTCCATCTTTTATTAAAATTTAAAATTAATTTTATGAGTTTAAATATTATTGTTTTGTCTTTCGACAACTTCAGGCTTGATAACATACAAAAATTGTCAAAGAGGGTAATTACTTATCTTTTCCCTGCGTAGATGAAGTGATTTAATAGCGGAGGTTTCATTTTCGTGATAATTTCCCTCTTACGAATATTGCTAATTTGAAACCTCCGCCAACAAGGGGATGGCGTTTTTATATAAAGTCCTACATAATTTAAACCACGAAGTATCTGGTCAGGTTGACACATCATTTCTTAAAATTGTCATGGTAAATTTAATGCATATCTTAATATATCAATTGTAATACGTAATATTATACTAAGAAGCTTTGTTAAATGAACAAAGGGAATGTGCACTCAGGATACGCGAAGCTTTATATGGCACCCTGCATATTCAAGCTTCCTGCATCAGCAACTATTTTTCCCTCTTGTTCTGGTTACACTGAACGTTAAAACAACTGGTGTGCTATGTTTATACAGTATACGACCACCAACGAGACCTCAAGAGAATGGTCGCATTTTCGAGATGGCCGTTTAAGCGAGGTCTTATATTGCGAACTGAAATGATTTGGGACTGGACAGCTTTCGTTATCTAAGAGTGTTCGCTGAACCGAGGTGGGCGTCAGGGGATGTTTTACAGTACTTTAATAATTTATATACTTAAAAGGTTATTATTATCTGACCTCATTGGAGTGTTGACCAGGTTGTTTAACATCCGGTTATGTAGAGTACGGGCAGCAGTCCAACAAGATAACTGCATTAAACCCAAGGCAAACAGCGAAATCAGGATTGTCATCAAACAAAGAATGATAAAGTTCTTCATGTAGTAGTACAGGTCGTATCCAAGCTGTAAGCGAACACTACACAGTGAACAAGTAGAATTTTCTACTTTTGAATCTATCATAGCTTTAGAGAACTGAGGAGGACGGTTCTATCAAGGGATAACACATTTAATGCTGGTTGTTTAGGTTGGGTCAGTAGTGTATTCATTCCAAACATACTAGAAAACGAGTTTGTAATTTAACAATGTAGATCATATTTACAGTATGGACGTTGATGTAGTATCGAATGGACAAAAGTGAGTATATGTATACTAGCAAATGTCTTGATCATATGGTATTTTGAGAAACATTGAAATTGGAATCATGTTGCCGTTGTAAAGTAAAGGCTTTATCTTCATTATTTGTTTGTGCATTACTTAAAATACTTCAAACAACTTTAGAAAATACTAATCGAATGAATGAATACTAAACCGGGAAAAAGCTAGTGAACGAGGTGAGTAGGTTGTTGAAGTTACATCCGCAAGCTATGATTACCAGTAATAACAAACATAGTTTACAGTTTAATATGGACTGTCTTTAAAAATGCTATCTCCATAGCATTGTTTATAAAGATTTCTGAATAAAAGAATATCAAACAATATAAACAACCTTGGAACAAGTGCTTTTATCTCTTACAGCTTTGAAATGTTATTCTTTACCCTATGAATAATAATTAGCAATATATATTTTAAATCATCTGACCAATCAAAGAGGGTGAGATGTACGCTTGCACGCAATAGGGGACATTCAAATTATGCAAATAATGACCTACATCTCGGTCATTTGGCGGCAGCGTAACATTAAAATACTCCGTTCTTGCCAATCCCTGGTGAAGTTTTGTATGGTAAGCCTCTAGTGACACATCTGACCAGTCTCCTAACCAGTAATCAGTGGCGATGCGGAGAGACTGTTTTGCCAGGTACATCAGAATGGTCATCAGGCCGGCCACTGTTACTGCAGCACGTAAGTACGCCAAGTATACCTTTAATTTTACCCGACCTGTCTCCCTCTCTTCTTCTTCAATCAGCTTTCCGGCTTCAGTATCGCTGAGCGCTATAATTACATACAAACAGGGTATAAGATAGCATGCAGTTAACCCCTGTTAGTGCATTAGTAAATGGGAAATGTATAAATGTAATTCTGAATTAGTATAGTTCTTAAAAAAATTATAGTTACGTTCTCGTCACAGACTGGGAAACAAATAGTTTAAGCCTATGAGGTAACAATAGGATTTCATCGATCATGCAGGTTAAGACTATTCTCCGCATAACTGGCTTTGAGTTTACAAACATTTTGTTATATTTCTGTACAAATGTGTGCAGTTCTGAAATTTCCTTAAAATATACCCTGCATACAAACATACCCATCATTAGGAGTTTATTTGATCAGTCTTAGTGGAAACCAGTTTTTTCTATTATATCTAATTTAGATTCTGAATGTTAAAATTATACAGATGATTTTAAAGAAGGAAAAAAAACAAACCTTTCACTCTGTGCAACGTTGCAAATTATACACCTAAGAGGTCCTGTAACTGGTAATAAAACATACTTCTGTTGTCTTATTTGTAATTACATAAAGACCTTTACATTAAGATAAGAAAAAGCTTGTGCGTGTCCTTCTCATACTTTCATGATGTATATAATAACAATTGGCTTCATTTATATTCATAGATATTTGCAGACCGTATCTTAATTCACCTTCGTTAGTTCTTTTCTTTGAGCAATAATAAGAGATGGTGTTCACATCAAGATTAACAGACATACCTTCGTGCTGCTTGCAGAATCTTGATTCGAAGGCTGCTTTAATATTGCACTATATGTATTAAATATGTGTATGGGGAAAACTCTATAATGTAGGCACCCTTTGAATCGGGCTAACCTATCCGCTTTACAGAGGTGCCCAGTGCATGTAGGTAACAAACTCAACATGCACAATAACAAGGAGAAACGAAAAAAATACGAAAAAATCTGCCCATCATACAGAGATGTCCACTTAATTAAGGTGCCAACTAAGAGCCGTTTCCCTGTATTAACCTCATGAAGCCCTGGCTAATATAAATGTCAATACATTCGATTCTTACCGGTCCGCTCTTTTTCTAGTATGATCGGATTTTCCGATACTATCGCGGTTTCCTGATTACTGTGTAGACTGGCCAGGCTGCCAGTTAAAGAGTTGAAGGACAGGTAACCCCTCAGTGGACTACTGACGTTTTCAGCAGCAATGGGTGAAACTTCTAGATATAGCTAAAAAGAGAAAAGGAAGCACTACATTAGAAGTAACAGAGCAACGCATGTTGTGAATGACAGTCTTCTTATAAATGCAAATATCAGGGGCGGATCAATGATTTAGCAAAAGTTGGAGTCCAACCCAGGAGAACTATGATAAAACCTACAAAAAAGGTCCTCAGGTCCGGAAAAGGGGTTGGGTTCAGATCCAGAAAATTGGTCTAATACCCTTAAAAAAGTTTGCTTCGGCTTGAAAAATGGAAGCCCCTGGACCCCCCCCCCCCCCCACCCTCCCCACCCCCCACGATCCGCTTCGAAATATGTTTCATTGACAACAAGTCCAAAAACGAAATTATGCCTAAAATGTGTTGATTATTTTTTGTCATATATGAAGCTAGTTTTGCCTGATACACTTCTTAAAGAGAACATGACTTTTACAACAAGATTTTTTTTTCAAAATAAATAAAAATCTGATGAAAGAGCATTTATGGAGCAGTCATAATACGTGATTCTGGAGAGTGATTTACTTGATACAGAAGGAATGTCAAGGTATAACTTTCTGAACTACAACTGCGACAATTTAGAATTTACCATTAGAGCTGACGACATCGTTTTAGGAGGCATTCCATTATCATGCATTACTCCGCAATTAGATATTTATAAAAATTGCCGGAGAGTATATCTCCATACAAATGATATTGCAGAGGGACACTTTTTTCGAAATTTAGGTAGCCGTAAGGTGTATAGCATTTAAGAGGACAACTTGCATAACTGCGGTCTTTCCAGGTCAAAATTATTTGCTGTCATATGTCAAAAATTGAATATTATGACACCGACTTCTGTGGCTCAGGAGTAGAATACAAGACTCAAAGCCGGGAGATCGTTAGTTCGAATCTCAGCTGAGGCGGTGAGATTGAACGTTTTGTGACCATTTCCAGTATCCTGATTTTATTATCTTTCACCCATCAATAAAGCATCTGTGGATAATCGTAATAAGGGAACTATAATTATTGCTCTGCACCCTCTTGGAACAAAACAAATATGGTGCGAGTTTTTTTCTGTCGTTACAGGTCAAGAAACACAGTGCTGCCACTTAAGGTTCTGAAAAATGTATCATTCATCACCAATAAAATTATCAAAATTGCTAAATGAAAAGTATAAAAAAGTATAAATTCAAAACAACTGATCTAATGTGCAAGCATATTTTCCCTTGTTTTTTTTTTTTTGTTTTTTTTTTTTTTGGAAATGATGTGTACAGTGTTACGTCAAGTTGTTCCCGTTCAGCACCCAGTTTCTGACATTTCAGCACCTGGCATTTTGTCAGTAAGCCACTGACAGCTCAGCATAAACTCTATACAACAGAGAACCCACATTCCTGCAAAGACACTCGGAAAACAAATTGTCAGATCTCATTAAAACTATTCTAATTTTTAGATATACCACTGGATAGCCCAAGCTTACCATGCCATTCCACTAAAAGAAAATTATAAAAAAGTATTTACACCTAAAAATGTGCAAAAAGTATAAACATTAGCTTTTAAAAAAAAAGGCATAATACTTTTTTTAAAATTACAAAATGGCAGCATTAGATACAATACTGGAATTATGTCGGCTAGCCAAGAAATACGAAAGTTCCAGTTCATATTATGGTGTATATGATCAACACAATATTCAGTTCATTTTCGAAACCTTTAAGAATTCTTTAAAGTTATAGCAAAAATTATCAACATTACCAAGGAAATACTCTTTTTTTTTTTGCCAAAAAAAAAATAAAAATGGAAGAAGCGAATCCGACGAACATTATTTTATTATGACAGTATCGTCTCTTTTATGTTATATAATTATATCTGGCAACTACGCTTGTTTTACATATATGTATTCATATTAGTCAAACCTGTGAATGATTAAACAATTAAACCTTTCTATGGATTCTATATTTATTTAATTTAACAAACACAAGCAAATTCGTGGAATTTATGACCTCCACTTTCGCCTCTTGTTGTCCCCTGCTTGCCCTTATTAATATGTTTAAGCTTTTATTGTCCCCTGAAGATGTCTCAACATTTCATTATTTTTGGTTGTGAATTAGGAATCAAAAGGGTTTTTATTCTGATTGTGAGCTGCTGATCGTTAATTTTCGGACAGACACTTCAAAGCCAATCATAACTAAGGTATGCATGAGAGCAATCACTGACCCAAATGTGAATGAATTCAGATAATATTTTGGAAAGTTATCGCACGGAAAAGAAAACCTGTCGGACGGAAGGACAGACAGGCAGACAGACGGACAGACAGATAGACGGACAGACAGACAATAAGCATATCCTTCTGTATTACACCTGCTCCATGTCTTTGTGTCTTTCTGTTGTAGTGTCGTGCTGCTGGTCCTTTTCTTTCTCTTCAACCTCTGACGACCTACGTAGTATATGTTTTGAAACATTATTTTATGTTGTACAAAATCATCAGCGACAGCCTACATGCATACTGAGGGATTCAATCAATACTTTTTGTATGTAAAACAAATTTTGTAAAGAATTTAAGGTTACTTTTAAAAATCCATAATTTCCTACTCAATATCCGTAAGGTTGCTTAAAACATGGTTAGCCAATTTTAACATTTAATATAATTGCCAGGCAGTTGATTCAACATTCACGACTCCGTACCTTGTTGAAATTTAGACTAAGGTTACAATGCATGATAGCATGATTTATCGGGTCCTGAAAAAAGTAAATCATTGAAGATAAAAAGCAACTGCAGACGCTTGTAAGAAAAACAGATAAGCTTTTCTCTGAAACACCTTGCTTGCTGAACTGCATTTTTCCATGACTGGTACAGCTCTGGGTCCGACTTTTTGATCTCCTTCAGTGTCCCCTGAGCAGTGACCCTGCCATCTTTCATCGCGACGATCTGTAATCATTACATAATATCATTATGTAGAGACTAATATCAGTTGTCAGAACGACGAGTATAAGGTCCTGTAATCTTCGTCATTCATTAAATATAATAAATCATTTAAAATAATATTATCTTATCATCAAAGTATAACGGTTACCTCTAATCCCGAAAAGAGAATCACCTCTGGTTCTACTTATAAAAGTGAAAATGGCACTAAAGACTTTGGAGTTAAGCAATTAAGCACCTGGAAACCTAATTCATATTATAAAATATAGTTTTGGTCTGTGTTAAAATTAAAAACTAGTAATTCCTTGCCCTGTGTCAAATGTAACATTACTTTTTAAAGGTCCGGCAATAATTTGATTGTTCTTATTTTTATGAACGGTTTCTTATTAGTTACCCCAGATGCAATATCCATAAAGAAGAATATGCAGGAGACGAATGTCCAGTGTTGAACCCCAAAAAGAATACCTGATGAGCCCATGGCAAATACTGGAGTTGATGGGTGACAAGGATGACTGTCCGTCCGGAACTCAGTAGGATCTTATTGATGGCCTTGTTAAAGATGTGACCTCCTACGTGTACATCTACTGCTGACAGGGGGTCATCCTGGATATAAGGAAATATCCGATATAAAAAGTAAGACATATAAGCATTACAGTCTGAAGCTGAAAGAGTAGTTGAGAAAAAGGTATTTTTAAAAACAATCAGGTTAGTAGATGCAAATTTTAAAAAAGTATGTGTACATTAGAGTTTTTGCTGTACATGCTTAATTTTATTAACTGTATAAAAGATCTGATAAATTTCATTAACAAAGCCTATAAGCCTATTGCGAACTTGTGCAATAGGATATACATCAGGTACATGTATATATGGACATGTAAAATTTTAGGCAGATACTCTAAACCCCTCTTGAGGTATGTGCACAGATGTATGATACCCAAAACAATTGTAGGTGGCGCCACAAGATTTGTAAATAACAAAGCTTTCTGACATGGATAAATATGCCAATTTCTAGCAGATATTGTCAAATCTCTCCTAAGAATAAGCAGGGACATCCCATATGTAAAATCATTGTAGGTGGCGACACAAGTCTTGTGTGGGAGAATGTCATCAAAGATACATGGACAAGTCAAAATTTCAGGCCAATACCTCTAACTTTTCTTGAGTCAGGTCCACTGGGCTGACCAAGCTCAGATGGGGCAGGCAGTTGCCCTGAGTGAACCGTAACATATTGCCAGCTGCAGCTTTTGCACTTAATGAACCCTTGACTTGTACTTGGCTGTACTGATGGAACTCTTGACCTGTTGCCTATTTTTATCCAGTTAGCTGTCTGCCAAACTATTTATAGATACAGACACAGACTTGGCCTGTTGGTAAATCTGTTTACACACTGAAAGACTTTGACTACAATGCTATTTTTCAAGTTGACATATTCGTTATATTTGTTTCAAAATATTAAGAATTATAACAGATAAAAGCAAAATCAGAATACTCATGGATTTATCTTACAAATAAGCTGGACATGGAACCAAATATTTATGTTTCCTGTACAGCTCAGTTTTTACACCCAGTTAAAGAGCTCAGTCTGTTGATACAAAATGTAGTAATATAATGTAAATAATGTTTGTAGCTTTATTTACCAAAGTATCAAACAGTCCTTTTATTATTAAAGGTCCAATAGTTCATACAAATATCATTTAAGTAAAAAAGGCCACCTAAGAAGAAATCTCATTGGCTTAGCGTGTAAATAAACATTGCTGCGCCCGTGGAAAGCTCGTTTAGTACTACAAGAGGAAATGTGCAGACAGTGGGGATCAACTGACCTCAGGCCACACAAGCAAATCAGTATAGAGACTGTGTTGAAAGTAGACGATTGCATCGTGTGTATTCCAACGGAGGATGGAAAAATTCTGTGCAACCAAGCGCTTTCACCGCAGTGTAAAGTGACCGGTACCTCGAAAACATACCTGCAATGTGATTGGATAAATGATACGCAGGGGGAATTCAATAGAGACAGCACCGCCTGATGACCAAACCTGTCAACCAACCGCGGTTTATTGCAGCGGGTAGTGTAGCAAATAGTTGAGCATAGCGTAACCGCTGCTAATTTAAGTGTAGAAAGAACCCTAGAATAATTCTTTAAAAAAAGAAACTATTTAGCTTGACACTTTCAAGATCAAACATTTATAAGCCGAAAGAGGCTAAAATCACAAGGATTTTCCCCTTTAAAAAACAGGTTGATGTGGGTGGCGCCACAAAAACCTCAATTTCAAATATGAGTCACGTGACCAACGTTTCCCCAAAACTTGGTGATGCTCCTGTCGTTACTGATATTAATATGTTAGTATGCTTACTTGGCCAATTGACTTAGTTCAAATTTATGTAACTCGACCTAAATTCATCAAACCCAAACCAATAATCTGGAATTATTCCTGTGAAATATTGAACAATTTGGCTGAAAGATTTGGGAGAAGTAGGTTTTCAAAGGTTGCCAAGCTTTTCCCTGTAAAATGTAAGTTGATGAAGGTGGCGCCACCAAAGGCTCAATCTCACAACATTTGATATGTGACAGATTTCTGCATAAAATTTGGGGATGCTAGCTTCTGCTATTCCTGGGAAAGTATGGGTTAATGTTATGATGACAAATGACCCCGGTGCAAAAAAGGTCGATGCAGGTGGCGCCATCAATACCTCAATTTGAAATATGACTCATGTGAACAACATTTGCATAAAATTTGGTGATGATAGCTCCAGCCGTTACTTAATTGTAATTTTAGTTACCTTTTATGGCCAAATATCTAAGTTCAGCTTCCTGAGCCAAGATTCACCAAACTGGGACCATTCGAACAAACTTGAAAAAGATTGCGTCAGGAATAATTTCTGTAAAATATTGAACAATTCAGCTGGATAATATCGGGGAAGAAAATTTAAAAAAGAAAAAAAGAAAAAAAAAGTTTTTTTAGCGTTTTCCCTATAAAATCTAAGTAAAGGCAGACAGCAAGTTAACGTACGGACGACGGACGACGCGACACCATTGCATAAGCTCAGAGCTGCAGGTTCGCTAATAATTCCCTTTTCAAATCAGGTATACACACTGCTGGTAAGATGAGGGAGAAACAATATCATTATGTTAATTACTATCTCAACTATAATCTAATACTGATATGAATATTCAATTTCAGACATGGTAAAAAAGAACCCAAAGTTTTTACTTTTCTGAAGTAAGGAATTTCTCATATAATGAACATCATAACATTTATAGCAATACATTATTTTGTTGAAACAATTAATTGTGAACTTTAATCAATGTAACCCCTTGTAATACAATACAAAATCCAACATTTAGCAAAACACTAGAAAAAACTAGTTGATTGAATATAGAAAATTTATAGATTCATCTTCTTAATATGCATCCTGTCCAAGGTGTGTGTGTGGGGGAGGGGGGGGGGGGCTAAGCTGAGTCAAGCGATATGCCTGTAGTGAAGCAGTTACAAAACATAGGTGAGGGCTGCATGTATTGAAATGGTGTACGAAAACTTGAATAAAAACTACCTTTTTCTCAAAATAGTTTTAACAATAAGATTGTAATAGCTTACAACCTTATCTTTCCATCATGTGAAAATAAAGGCGAATGTACATACAGGTATCATGGTCAAAGTTGAGCCGAATTCAAGGTAATGATTTTACAAAATTTTTAAATTTTTTATCTAATTTCTGGTATACAATTTACACTAAATTGAATGTAGATGTATACTTGAAATAAGCACTCCAGCTTAACAAATTATCATGTTAACTGAGTAAATAATTTTTTTCTGATATTTGACAAAGTGCATTATGTTTTGGCTCATAACTTTAAGTGTATAAACAATATTGACCTCATTTGAGGCATGTCCATAGGAAAGATATGCAGAAGTGGATATAATAAATATGAATAGATTAACAACAGCGGTTTTCATAGCTGGCAATTTTGAATTGTAACAATATGTTTTTACTGTAAACAGAGTTTTTTCCTAAGTTTCTCGAAGGAACGAAGTTGCTGTGACCAACCTTCCCGCCTAAGGAGAACTTCTAACACATCTAACTCTTTGTCAAATTTTGAATTCGGAGGTCTAACGGTTTCAAAACGTGCCCTATTAACGGATTTCCATCCGTCTTCCCGTCTGTCCGTCCGGCAGGACGACGGACAAAGGACTGTGACTTATAGTCAGTTGTTCTCAAAACAAATGTATGATTAGCTTTTTAGTTATCCAGATGACCTTGTTTTTATTGGGAACGATCGGGGATGTAATTTGTAAACTTTACAGATATGGACAAATAGATAAATGTCATGGTTGTATCCAAAAAATAGAACAGTAACATTTAATTCAGAAAAACTTTAAACAGAGGTGGCACCGCCTGCAGGTATAACGCATGACGGTCATGTTATCAACATGCCTAAAAAATTGGTAATGATTTTTTAAGTCGTTCTTGTGATTATAGGTAAAAGATTTTGCACCATATGGGGGTCATGTGAAAAAAGAAAATTTGCAAGCCCAAAAATTCAAAAGCCGGTGGAAACATCAGTCTGAAAATTCTATTCTACATAGTATTCAATGAATATTACTAGCTCCAAGGAATCCTTGCATATCATTGATGGTTAAAATGTTCAAAATTTAACCACATATCTGAAGGATAGTAAAAAAAACATTTCTGAACGCAGAAACTTGTTAATCAGAAGTCATGTGCTGAGTAAGTCTGTAAAAGTTTGTGAAGAAAGCAGTTTGGGTTATAGAGAGAAGTGGTAAAAGAATGAGCGGAACGGGCGGAAGGAAGGACGGACGGACAGGCGCGGACTATTTTAGTAGTCCTCCCTCCAAAGACGGGGGAATAATAAGCTCATACAGGAAGAACGTTTTAAGAAAAGGAATGACCTACAGTGCATTAATATCTACATAGAATAAGCCAGAAAATAACATTAATTCTATATATAGAAAAGTTGGTGAATAGCTGGCTTTAAAACCTAGTTTGCATGCCATCCCGGCATGTTAAGGAAATGGTGAATTTACCAGAATAACGACATTGCCACTTGAGTAGAGTGTCCTAGCGATGCTGACCCTCTGCTTCTGTCCACCGCTCAGGTTGATGCCCTAAAATACATAAACTTAATGTTGTACTTTGGCAGAATTGACAGGCTTCAACGTCATATCAAATATTCAATGGAACATGTAGGTCCCACCTATATGCCTATGGAATCTTATATTAATAATTTAATGTTATATGAAGCAAACCAAAATACTATTATCGAAAAGAAAACAATACGAAAAATAAATCTCAGATTATGGATTTCAGTTCACACAGTTCACTGTGGGTGTCTTTTCTTTGTAATTAATCTAGCGGTTTGATAGAGAAAACTGTTTCATGAAGAAGGATATCATGACAAATCCTCTAACCATTCCCTAAAAGATGAGTTTAGAAATTTCCCCATTGCCCCTTAAATCTCATGAGGTCTTAAGATTTAAAATTGTATTTTTTGCATACGCAGTATCATCTAATACATTTTGAAGAGCATTTATTGCATCTGTACCTTTTCTCCAATTTCTGTTTGGTCTCCTGCAGGCAGGATTTCAAGGTCAGGTTTCAGGGCACTTGCTTCAAGGACGGCTTCGTACCTTTAAACGACAACAACGATCAACATTACCAGAAGTATCAATTCACTAACGACCTTAAAATCTCCAGGTTTCAAACTCAATTAACCGAATGAAATTACATTAACACACGGTAAAATTTTTCATGTCTAATTATTGTGTCCAATAAAATTAACAAAACGCATTATAAGGTATTTTTAAGTGTGTAAGAAGTATTGTTATTATACTTAGAGATATGTATTGTTGTTTCTTTCAAAAGGCGCCATTGCGTCCATGTAGTAAATGTACCGTTTCTGTAAGGGATAGGGACACACATAAAGTAGGTCGACAGGTCTGTAGACCCATGTACATGTGGGAAGAGCCACTGCAACAGACATGCTATAACTTTTAATAACCGTCTGTCAAGGAAGGTAGTATCAAAAATGACTTTCTTGCAACTCTTGTTAGTGTTGCTTTTATGTACCAGAGTAAATAATCTCCGGATCATTTGCGAACTAGTGTCCGTAGAGCTTTGAATGTATAAAACAGGATCTGTTTGGACAGGCCAAAGTAAAGCGGGTGCACCGGATTACCACTGATATTATAGAAAAATAAATTATGCAGATAAACCAGCAGACATTTTCTTTTGCTCCTTTGTGCGAGTGTCCAACGCACTTGCCTTTCATCATCAAAACAGTCAGCGAACAAAATATTGTCTTTCACAGTCGCGTTCATCAACCAAGCCTTCTGAGCCCCATAAGCTACGGTTGCAGAACTGTAAAATCAAAATAACTTGCACATTAAACATTGAGAAAATCGAAGGAAAATTCTGGTAATCATGATAGCACGCCACCGGTCACTTTAACAAAGGAAATAGATTTATAGAAAACCAGGGTGAATCTAAAGGACAATTAAATATGCATTTTGCTAAATACTTCCTATAGTTGATTTAAAATCCCTATGTCTGACATTCGACAGGGTTCAGTGATATTAAAACGTGGAGCGTCCTGAACTCTTAACCATATAATATTGTTATATTCCTTTACCAGACACAGGCCTGCCAAATGTAAATGACGAAAAAAAGGTAAGTTATACGAAAAAAAGAGTAGACTTCTTTGAAATAAAAGTGAAAAAGAGTAAAATTGCGTCAATTCCCCATTTTTTTCACGGACTGAAAAAAAGATGAGATTCCCATTCCAAAATTGTATATTAATTGACGCATGTTGTTCCCTTAGTGAGAACCATACATGGCGCACATCCCCCTGCATCAAGATAAAGGCATATTACATGTTGTGACAAATGCTGGACATTTGCACACAACCAATTACAAAATGGCCCATTCTTGTTCCGACTGGACTGTTAAAGCAGGAGAGACATAGTATATATGAATATTCTTTCACTGAATAAAAGAGGGGGAAAAAGTAATGCTGAAAAAGAGTGGAATTAGGATTTATAGCGTCATTTTCAGGAAATCCTAAAAAAAGAGTAACTTTTTTAATGAAGCGTTATTTGGCAAGCCTAGGACAGTCTTGAATATATACTACTGAATATTGAATCTCACCAGAAACACAGTGAAAATATAATTTTTGCTCATTAACGTAATGTAAACCTGAAAATTAACCTGTCCCAGACGACCTCTCCACTGATGGTCGTCATCTCGTTTAACAGCGCTGCCAGGAGCGAAGACTTACCACTCCCTACCTGACCAGCCACAATCGTCAACTTCCCTGGAAATGAATGTTCGGAAACTCTTTAGACATTTAAAAACGTAAATGATGCACATGTATAATTCCGTGAAACATATGCCTATAGACAAAAAAGTTTTTACACAAAATAAAATTATAAAATGAAGGAATTAAGCCTATGTGTTCGTCCACCTAAACCAATGAAATCAGCGGGCTTCTCATTACGTAAAATAAAAAAAAAGTAAATTTGGACTTTAATATCAAGCACAGAAGCTATATATCACGTGACCCGACTCAAAATTTGATTTGACATTTTGAACCTTGTTGTATTTTGATACTGTGTGCCTTAATGTAATCCGAAATGGTGTGGTTTGTGGGAATTTGACATGGTGTCACGCCATGGTGTCATTTATAATAGCTATATTGTGACACTGTGTGCTTTGTGGTATATTGAGTGGAATATTGACATTGTATACCATGAAGTAATTTGACATTTTTTACTTTGTGGTATTTTGATATTATGTAAGTTGTTGTATTCTGACATTAAAATACATCCTTCATCAACAATATACCTTGTGGTATTATGACAATGTTTACCTTGTGGTAATTTTGCATTGTGTACTTTATGGTATTATGACATTTTAGGCTTGTGGTATTTCGACATTTCGTACACTGTGAATTTTTTTACAATGCTTACCTTGTAGTAATTTAACTTTGCGTATCTTGTGTTATACTGACAGTGATTATCTTGTTGTATCTTGACAAAATGTACCTTGTGGTATCCTGATAATGTAGATAGTGGTATTTTGAGATGGTTCACCTTCTGATATCTTGACAAAATGTACCTTGTGGTATCTTGACAAAGTGTACCTTTTGTTATCGTGACATTGTGTATCTTGTGGTATTTTGACATTGTGTACCTAGTGGTATCTGAGAATGTTCACCTTGTGGTATCATGACACTGTTTACCTTGCAGTATCTTGATATTGTTTACCTTGTGTAATTTTGCTATTTACCTCGTGGTATTTTGACATTGTATACCTTGTGATATTTTGACATTCCATACTTCGTTGTATCTTTACTCTGTATACCTCGTGGTATTTTGACATTTTATACCTCATGGTATTTTGACATTGCATACCTCGTGGTATTTTGACAATGTATACCTCGTGGTACTTAACTCTGTATACCTCGTGGTATTTTGACATTGGATACCTCGTGGTATTTTGACAGTGTATATCTCGTAGTATTTTGACATTGTATACCTTGTGGTATCTTGACATTGCTTACCTTGTGGTATCTTGACATTGATATTTGACAATGTTACATCCTTCCCTTCCACATCCCATGAATAGTTTCCATTCTTGATTTCCACAGCCGTTTTTACTTTTTCCATCACAGGAGATATTTCCTCGACCACAAGGTGTGATGTTTCACGATTACTGGGACTTGACCTGGCACTCTCAAAGATCATATCTGTCTTATTCTCTGTTATTGCCTGGAAGGCATCATCTTCTTGTTCTGTCCTGTTAGGTTCCTCTGTTTCCACCAAGGACTGCATTTTTCCTTGTTCCGATGCATAATCATCAGCAGGAATTTTGATTTCCGTAATTTCGATGTTTTCCAAATTCCTCTTTCTGTGGCCTGCGTTTGGTATCTTTAAGTAAAAAATGTATAATTTCCAAATGTACTCCTAACTTTATATATTACCTAAAGATGTTACTTATGTGAATACTCGAAAAGAACTGAAATATGTTTCTAGTGCTTCTCAAAGTTGGAAACCCTCTTATAAACGACAAATGTTATCAAAGGAAAGGCTTTGTTTATAAATTGCCAAGGTTTTTTTATACTGAGGTCCCACCGGTCCGTTTTAGAGTCAGAGTCAATTTTCTTCCATTTACTATATACAGTGGAATATTTGTTAGGCCATTTGAGGGGTCAATGCCCTGTAACTTATTTCAAATATCCAACTCCTTCCATTGATTGATAGGTTGAGATTATTTATATATATATATATATATATATATATATAAATAATATATTATATATATATATATATATATATATATGGATCGTAATATTTTGAATTTTTTTACCTTTTAATAGAAAAGGCATTAATACATTTCGCCTTTCCTCAGAGCAAATGTCTTTCCGCTAAAGATGCATCCTATCATCAAATCAAAATTTTTGTCACACTTCGTTCAGTGTAAACCTGATTCTGCCATCTTAAATTCTATCTTACATGCATACTTGCATACAAAAAGTATTGATTTTTTCCAATAGTAACACTGTTATATTAGAAACAGATGTGCATTGTGAAAAAAAGAAAATATAGGAGACGAGGGCATAAATGCGCGAATGTATAAAAAATAATAGGACATATTAAAAGGAAAACAAATAAAAAATAACTAGATGATCGAAGATCACATGGGAATATTTCTTTTAATTCATGTTTGTCACTATTTATCAGCTACTAATGTGGAAAACGTCAAGGTGTTCACCTTTCCGACGGATAGTGCAAAATAAATTTTCATGTATGTTTTGCCTGTGTCAGACAGTCGGAAAGACATTATTACAACCCAATATATATATATATATATATATATATATATATATATATATATATATATATATATATATATATATGCATATTAAACAGACAACAAACCGCTTCCCTTTGTGTTATAGACAATATTTCTGCCTACCCTAAAGGATCATATGAACTGCATGGCAAGGCTTTTACCCAGCTTCTTTAAAATTAGTGTAAGGCCTAATTTGCGAAATATTAGAATAGAGAAAAAAGCGTGATAATCATGCATTACATTTTTTGGTGCTAGTTCACCCGATCCCAGTCCCTGTAAATGTCCATTAAAAACCTCCCCCTTTTGCTAAGACTGCCATCTCACCGGGACAAAGATCACCTCTTACCCGGTATTCTCCACCATGTATCCCCCTATATTCTGACTGGACAATTTCTTGGGCCAGGAAGAACTTGAGGAGGCGGTCAGTGCTGACATGGCCGTGGGCAACGATACTCATTATGAGGGTGACAAGCAGTACGGGCAGCTCGACGATCTTGATGAGTGACAACCCAGAGAACACCTTACCCGGTGTCAGCGGCTGGTCTTGTATGAACGGATAAATGGTGAAGATCTGTAATAAACCACATTTGTAAACATGGATGTCTACCTTCGGCGGTAAAGGCATTAGGAACTTCATTGAAGCTTAAGTCAATTTATTCAAGCTTATATCATAGGACACGTTTTATATATAATATTAAGACAAAATGAAATGACTACGTTAGCAGACTATTATACATACATTTTCATAACTATTTCAAAAGCCTGAATGTTAAGGCCATTTGGAAATAAACTGCATATACTTTTTTAAATAATATCCGATAATATCGTTTTACTATTTAACACCTTCAAATGTATATCACTTTCCTTATGAAAGCTTGTTCATTTGAATTTACTTATTTGGCAGTTGCTGCGACTTCCTACCAAGTGTATCGACTTACAATAAGAGAGATAGTTGATGGTGTGCTTTCTGCGGCAATAACTGAAAAGACATGACACAGGGACTTAACAAGGCATATTATGCAAGTTACTAAATTGGTCATATCATGTCGAACAGGAAACATAGACCAAATTTAACTCTTTAAGTAAGGGAATACTCTTTGAAAAGCTGGTTGATGATCAAAAGTGCAGATACGGTTTCTGCAAACTATAGTGATTCCAAGAAATGAATAAAAATTCGCAAGATTACAAACGACAAACGGGAAGTATATGCTACCTTATTTTTGCTTGAACAGAGCAACAATTTGGAATGGAGTACCCTTACAACTTCTTATACTGAAGCTCCATTTTGCTTAATCTCAAGTCGGGCGCTATACAAACTCTCAGAACAAGCTAGTACAATATCACACGGCGCAGACTCTGCTGTTGAAGGATTGTTGGAGTCAAATCTGACCCCAACAATGCAAAGGGGCTTCAAAATATACCAACAGAGTAGGTGTAAATGTTGTGAAGAGGACAATGTAGTCCATTTAAATGTGTTGGATAAGAATTGTTTCAAGGCAAATTACATAAACATTGGTATTTTTGGGGCAAAGATTTTACAGAATAAGTAATATTTTGTAAGTATTCGTATGTGAAAGGTGATTTCCTTTAAATGTAACAGCAGGTATTTCCTTAAAATGTTACAAATATTTATTTCAAATTTTAACAGTTAAGACAAGTAGTCCCGGCCGTTGTACAGTACCCAAACAGAAAAGAATAGTAGAAACGACCCGTACAACCTGCAACATACTTCCGTAACTAACGTGCGTATTCATGCGTCAATATACATCATTAATTGACTGTACTAACTTCCTTTATTCTTATTGCTTACTTGCTACTACTCGGATCAAGGCTATTTTCAGTAAATATCGCATTTCTATCGCTCGGGTCCGCTTGGCTGAATCACGGAAAATCGTCTCCCAGGCGTACAACTTGAGCAACTTGATGTTCTGTATAATCTCGTTAGATTTCTTTAGTCGTATATCGGCGTGCTTCTACAAATCAGGACAAAGATTTTTTTCTTAATTTGCCCTTTTATAATGTGCTTTCGCGGAAGTAGCTTTTGCTTTGATCAATAAAGAATCGTTTTTAGAAAACATAAAGTAAAAGCAAACCCTCCTTGTAAACTCGGCAAAGTTGACGCCATATCCGGAACTGACAATTTGGTGGTATTGTCAGATCGCTTCAATTAAGTTTATCTTTCTTCATCTGAGGATTTTGGCTTATAAATCCATGACGACTTGTTTATAGCATTAAAAAAGTAATAGACCATCTATTAAGCATTAAGGGGTTGCTTATGACATGCAAAGGGAAACATCAAAGCTGTCCTATCTTAGCGTTATATATTTGACCTTATCCGCATTCAATTCTGTAAATAAAACATGACAGAAATAAATGATTGCACCACTTTGTTATATTACCAACTTCCTCAAATACATTAGGACAGCCACCTTGTGTGTATCTTAAACCATGGGACAACAGCGTATATATGACACCCTGTGATCTCTATCATATCTTACCATTACATGTTTCTGCAGGCGAGCCGTCTCAACACCAACATAATACTGGAGTGGTACAAGCAGCAACACAACGATGGCGCTGATGACGGCAGCGTAACCCAGCTGGATGTACAACATGCCGAAGCTCATGCAAAACTGTAGAACAAAATCAAGAGATAGTGAAATAGAATGTGGAATAAAGTATTATATATATTGTGGAACCTTGAAATTAAGACCGCCAACAGGACATCGATATAGTGATCGCATTTTTGAGATGGTCGTCTAACCCAGGTCTTATATAAAGAGCAAAAATAAAGAATTTGAAACCGATGTGGTGGGTAGGAGAGGTTAACTGCATTGTATATACTAATAATGTCAACATAAATTAATTTAATTGTTAAATGTTAAAATCATCTAAATGATAATAAATGACCTAAATATTCCAAACTTTTAACTGAAGAACTTTCCATAATTAGCATTAAGGGCAGTGTTCATCATGGAACTTTTTTCCATGTAAAAACGGTGTTTTTCATACTGTTGTTTGGCAAAGATATAGTTGTGATGCATTTACTCCCCTCACACAGCGGTTATACACTGCAGTCGTCTCGGATCTCCTTTTTGTTTTAACAGCTGCTTTGTATAGCAATGATCTCTGGGTCACCCCCGTAGGGTGGGCACAGAGGAAAAAACTTTTAATCAGACCCATTAGAGCGTTATATTGCATTGGGCATCCAGCTACAAAATTAAAACATGCGACACTCGCTCTCGTTGGGCTGGTTACACCGGTTCTAGCACAAGACCAAAGATCAGACCAACAATAGCGGTTGTCACAATTTTAAGTATATAGTGCTAGTTGCACTATGCGGGACCCTGATCTCATCGGTGTGATTACAATCCTTTGACCTGTGTCCACCTGGTGGTGTGACCCAGAGAAACTTGGTATACAAAGCAGCGGTTAAAACAAAATGGAGACCTGGGACTACTATAGTGAGGGGCGTAGGTGCATTGGAATGCTGCTTACATGTATAGGGAGTGTCCATGCCCAGTGTCCCTGGTAAAACAGCATAAACAGATGCATGGGGTCCACAGACATGTGGTTCATGATGGTTCCCGCGCTCATTATACCCTGGGTCATCGTGTATGAGGATAATCTCAACGACTTGGAATACACCATCGCCTAAAACGGGAAGCACTTTATAGTATGAAAACATTTATTGCAAAAGAAACATTACTAAATTCAAATCTGGCAGACCTAAAGTGTTTCAATATTCTTTGCTAAAATACTGCATATTGAATGTTCATTTGGCCTTGTCTGAATCACTTCATATCTGGCGAAGGTTGTCTCTAGAACCTTGTTAATGTAGTGTTACACTGGTGGCTCAGTTGATCAAGGTTCTTTCCTGCATTGACTAATGTGGAATTTTCATTTTATTTTACCCGGATATTAAATACTCGTACTATCAAACGAACATTGCAAAGAAGATGTTGCATTACAATGTTCGTTTGATCTTACCTGGATTGCCCTCTGAACTGTCCTTGGTTGCTCTTTTAATTGTCAAATTTATCTTGTTCAGCTTATTCATTTACCAGTAAAAGGAAACACCCTTTTAATGTTCTCTATTTAATATCTCTTTCGATCTCACCATAAGATTTGTTGGTTTTGCTTTACATGGTTTGCTTTGTTCATCTTGCCTAAATTGTTCCTTTGTTCTTACTTAATTTAATATTTTTATTTTGCCTGTTCCTTTGATCACACAGTCGCACAAGTTCTGTTACTTTAATCTTGATAAAACACTCTTTGATCTTCCCGTAATATTTTGTTATTTTATTGTATTTCGTTTTATTTCGTTATCTTGTCTAGATTGCCCCTTTGATATTACCGATTTGGTTCTTTTGTTTTGCCTGAACTGTTTCGTTGTCTTTCGGTCGCACTGGATCTGTTTCTTTGATTTTAAAAAGGCTCTTTGATCCCATCATAATATTCTGTTGTTTATTTTACCTGATTGTTTATCTCATCTTCCCTAGATTATTCCTTTGTTCTAACCCAATTTGTTTCTTTTTATTTTGCCTGAAATGTTCCTTTAATCTCACAATCGCACATGGTCTATTTCTTTGGTCTTACCTGGACTGCTCCTTTAATCCTGATCGCCTGTCTCACTGACAGAAAGAAGTGGTTCTGCATCAGTGTGGCGTGTAACATGTAGGCCAGAAACGCCACTAACGCCAGCACGTAGCCATTTCTGAAGTACTCATGTGGCGATATATATTGCTGCTCCTAAAATGTGGATATAAAACATTAAATTATTGATCTAAATTCAATTTTATACAATATCCATTTTTTCATGATTCAAGTCAAAAAGAACATTTCAGCTACAGTTGTTATTGTATTTCACTGAATGTTGTAATAAATGGAATCGAATACTAAGCTTATTTTAATCATTAACAACATATTTTAGTAAATAGGTGTTATATAGGTATAATACATTTTTAACACAAATTTCTCTATGTATGGTCAGAGACGAACAGTTACAGTAACAGTTTCCACATAATAGTTTCGATATAATATCTCGTACGTACGACATAATATCTCTTACGTACAACATATTATCTCGTAGGTACGACATAATTAATCTTTCGCATCTGATTCACAGAATACACAACAGGCCAACTGATATATGTATAAGCAATATATATATGTTAAATAATGCGTGTTCGTACCCTAACTACACAATATCTTCACCTTGCAAACCGTCGGAACATCTTTGAAAATAAAAAAAAAATACATATGTTTATTTATGTTTTTATTTATTTATTTATTTATACTATAAAATAAAATGCTTTTCTATTTATCATTGTTTCTTTGTGTCTAGGTTTCGGAAATATTTCAAGGAAATGAAATTAATCAAATCGTTGTCTGCCAGTCATATACAGAACTTTCATTTTTTTAAATAGGTAATTAAATTCTCTTAGCAGTGTATGAAATTATAATGATGAGCCTGTCATAATATTAGTAAGAAAAAAAAAAATATTGCTTTTGCCAAATTGAAACTACCTTTTGGAGAAGGAAGGGATCGGTCAAGAGGTACAGCTAACAAATAGCCTGATTGTAAGTAATTGAGAATGGATATATGTGAGGTAGGTTCTTATATTCCAAAATTGATCTGTATAAGAACTAGTTTGATGACATAACGCACATTGTCACTCGACCTACTGGAAACGGCACGAAGTTCAACTAATGGGATCAAGCAATTCGTTTCATAATATATGAATCGGGAACCTCTCCTAATGGGCATTTCTGTATTACAGACACCTCCTATATATTGACACTCAAGGTTCATATTCTTTTGTAATAATATGTGTTTTGTCTCACGTTATTAACTCATTTTGGCTGAATACGAAAGTTGTTCAGCAAATCCATGCCGATACACGAGCTTAATATCTCCTGTTTACCGGTTTTCTATACGTTATAATGTTTCTGTGTGTGAGTAAACACAGTGCACCTTTGTCTGTTTACTATAACAAGACCGCGTGACCAGAAGCAAGATCTTATCTAGCACACGCGACATAATGAAAAAAGGGAAGAAACATGAAAGATAATCAAACAGAAAAGCTTGAATAACGTTGATTTGTAAAGTTTATTTTAACGGACACCAGGTGGCGTGAGCGCTGTTTGTTTTTCCTTATTTATTTATTTTGCCGGGGCAAGTTTTTTTCCACTTGTGTACAGGAGAAAGCAAACGAAGAACGAAGTATTAAAATATACCGTAATAGTTTAAGGAGACTAAATTGTATTTCATATAAACTCAAAATACCTGGTTTGTAAAATGTAAATAGGTCCTTTTTATTTAAACTCTCTACTTTACAATCGTCTCTCTCTCTCGCTCTTTCTCTCCCTCCATATATAAATGTGTGTGTGTGTGTGTGAAAAGACTGAAAGCCTTGGGATATAATACCAGCGCTGTGTTAGAATGGATCAGCCGGTGGATACTATTAATGCCATTAGTAATACATGTAATGTCTATCAGAGGTTCTTGTTTGACCAGATAAAATATCCCGACATGTGCAAGGGACACAATTAGTTATTTTTACTTGCGGGGGATTCCTATGCTTATATGGCAAATTTGAAATGAAAATAAAACTTAGAAACGAGACCAATCGTTCAGAAACGAGACAAACACAGCGCTCACGCCACCTGGTGGTGGTACAGCATAAATTCACAATTCAAGGGTTTTCAAGCTCCTCTAGGTGTTTCTTCTTTCATGTTTCTTTTCTTTTTTATAATGGTTGCATGTGCGCGACCAAGATCTTTCCTCTGGTCACCCGGCCTTCTTATGTAAACACTTAACAGAAACTTATAGAGGTCCTGTAATACAGAGATGCCCATTAGGAGAGGTTCATTATTCATACATTATGAAACGAAGTCCTTGATCCCATAAGCTGATCTTCATGCCGTTTACAGAAGGGCGAGTTACACAAGTTAGTACAAGTAGCACATACAAGATCTTATACCAATCCGCAAATGAGACAAATCTGAGGTGTAGATTTTAATACCACTTCAGCCTGACATATGAGGTTAAGACTTATTTTAGAATTTCGTATTCTTCTGTCATAGATTAATCGCACGTCCATGAGTGAAAGTTTTAATAAATTTTTTTTATAATTTAGTTCAAAATAAAAATTATACGTACCCCATTAAATGGATTGTTGTCTGTTCAGCTACCCAACATTCATATCAATGGCTGTATATGCATTACATAGTTTAAAAGATCAACTACATATCCATTCTCAGTTACTTAAAAAATAGGCTATTTGGGAGCTGTAGCTCTTGTCCGAACCCTTCTGTCTCAAAAAAGTAGTTTCAGTTTGGCAAAGACAAGATTTTTTTCTTTTTAACTTTATAACAGGCTCACTATTATAACATCATATACTGCTAACATTATTTAATCACCTGTCTTTAAATGAGAGTTCTGTATATGACTGTCAGACAACGATTTGATGTATATTTCGCTTGCTTGAAATATAACAGAAACCTGGCCACACAAAAAAAATTGTGAATCGAATAGCATTTAAATATATACTATATATATGTGAGTGTGTGTGTGTTAGTGTCAACGGTAGTCCAGCGATTTGCAAGGAATTTGAGATGTTCTATATATAGTTAATGTAAAAACATACATTATTTAACATACATATTTTGCTTATACATATATCTGTTGGCATGTTGTCTAGTCTATGAATCAGATCCGTGAGGTTTAGTATGTCGTACGTACGAGATAATATGTCGTACGAACGAGATAATATGTCGTACGAACGAGATAATATGTCGTACGTACGAGATAGTATGTTGTACGTATGAGATAATATGTCGTACGTACGAGATAAATAATTTATTTTTTTTACCAGGTGGCAGCAATACGCTTCCGTAGGGGTGAACGTTATTAGAAGTTAATTTTTCTATATAATTTACCTCAGGTAGGGTAATATTTCCAGTTATTTCCCTGTCTTTATACTCGATGGCGTATGTCACTATGCCCTCGAGACACATTGGTCCGACAAACACCAGCTGGTCAGCGATAAGTTTGTACAGCCCTCCGAGGATGATCATTGGCCAAAACGCCAGGAAGTAACACTTCCATAGTGACGGCTCTTTCCCATTCGCTTCTGCTTTCCTCTGTT
This sequence comes from Sipunculus nudus, assembly GCA_026874595.1. Taxonomy (NCBI): domain Eukaryota; kingdom Metazoa; phylum Annelida; class Sipuncula; order Golfingiida; family Sipunculidae; genus Sipunculus; species Sipunculus nudus. Next base: position 56,495,562 of record CM049312.1, read on the forward strand.
GAGTTAAAGTACAGTACTTGTTCTAATCAGAGAAAGGTTTTTTTTATATCACAGGGAGACAGATTTCATTCTCGCCCAATTGATAGATTGAAGTTTTATATATTACTACTTAATATGCCATCTTCTCCCTTTTTGTTTCATTTTCAGTTAGTTCTGGGAAGAGAAAAGACGTTTATTGTATGTTGAATCAACAAACCTAAATATCTCCCAAATTAACATGCATGCAGGAATTTTTATGTTACTATATCCATTAGGCTAATATGATTCATTCAGTATAACCAAGAAATTAATCAAGAATTTACTTTTCAGTATTTTATTGTTTATTTGGGTGGTCCTTTGTCCAGTGTACACGAAATTCAGATGATAAAGCTAGATTGCAATGGTCTCCCGAAAATCGCTTGCACCAAGTTGTCCAATACAGCAATCTTTGCCAAGTTCAATTAGCGTGTAATTCGGTAGATACCTTACTCATGGGGTTCAGACACCACTTGTGCAACCTTTTTAATTGATTATAAAAGTGTAGCTTTGCATACAAATATCACAGCAAAATATCTAAACTAACATATCTACTCACTCTTTCCCGGTCAAATACTCTCTGCAGTTTCTCCCCGTTGATCGAGCAATGTTCTGTCTGTGAAGCAAAGTCAAATATGAAAGAATTAACATGAATTTCCAATGGAAAAAAATCCATGCCTTACTATTGGTCACAGGGCAATCTTTTTTTTCTATTGTTGGTCAGATTTAAAATGTATCTTGTGTTGCTGAATTTAATATTAATTATGAGATACTAATTCTTCAGGATTTATGTTTTAGATATTAATAGAATATTTTAAGATATGATAACCTGGTTGTAATTCTTATAATAAAATGCAAGATGTATTTTGTTCAAAAGGCTATCACTGTTTACAAAATAGACTTTGCACGCTTAAACCATTTGAAAATGAGTATTTCAGTTTATATTATGAGTACTATCCATTTAGCAATCGTATTTTGTATCGAAATACTGTGTATTTTACAAAGAAGTTTAAACACTTGTGAGCTGATTCTCATAAAAGAAGTCTGAAACTAGCGGTATTTATTGTTGCTCACTTATAAATATAAAAATAAGTAATATTTTAACAATCTTAAATTAAATTTGGAGTGCAGTAAGTGTTAAATTATGGCCGTTTTATTGTTATTTTTTAGCAAGTGCGGAAAAAATTTTTAAAAAAAATGGGTATGTGTTATGTATTTTTTAAATCTACTGTTTTAGTGCATGAATATCAGATGAATATAAACTAAAGCTAGGAAACATACTTTTAAAGGGATGATAATATTTGTATGCGAAATCAGGAGAAGTATGGAGCGTCCAGAGTGAAGATTTAATTATATCTCTTGCCACATTTCCGGGCTGTTTGCTTTGTTATCTATTTAGACGTAACATGATATAGGTTTCAAACTTGACCAGATAAATATAGAATAAGACCTAACAGTAAGCACAGCACAATGGCTTTTCTGGAACAACTGTTAAAGGGTAATATCTAAGAAATGCAACTTCTCTTACAGAAAAGCTTATAATATGTTTCGCTTTCCATGTTTGTATCTGTGTGTTTGCATCCTTTATCGGGTTTGTTTCATCCTAACTATATTTGTATATATAATTTTTTTCATGTTTAAGTCATTCACCTCTGGTAAACTGCCCAAATCCACCATCTCCAGTGGGTTCTTGTAACCATAGACCAGCAGTGGACTTAGCCACTGCCAGGTCATCCTGGACATGAAGTTAGTGTATGGGTGGACATACTTAATGTGACGTAGCTCATCGGGCGGCAGGACCTCGATCCTGTTGGTGAACAGATACCGCTGAAAAGATATGAAAATAAGATTTAAATGAATGAAACGAAATAGCTCTGTATCTTCTAGTGACTTGGTGTGTTCCTGCTGAAGAAATATTGTGATTCGTTATTTTTAATGTGCCTGTCACAGAGTGAGCAAAACTAGATATGCCTCCTTTATAACTAACAGACAGGTGCACAATCAGACAAGATGAAGATCAAATGAATGAAAGAAAATCAAGTTATTCATATTTCCTTATCATACTAACAACATATATTTCCAATGGAAACCTCCGCCATGTTCATTTTTTCGGCCTATATTCGGATGTTCATTCGCGCAAAATTGACTGAGCATTTGTGAATATTCCTTGATGACAATCGTGAATCTTGATAATGCGCCGGGTCCAATAAAAATCGTATGAATTCTTCAAAACCCATTCCCGAAATGCCTTGAAAATTCATGACATTATGTTCATGACTGCACGAGTTATGTTGTGAACAAGCACACAGAAAGACACGAACGAGGATGAGTGCAAACTCAGCGGCATACCATGCTCATGGCCGCCCGGGGCGGTCTAAGAAATTGCCGCCCATTAAACAAAACATTACAAAACTTGATAACATATAGAACATATCACGTCAAATATCCTTGTTATGGGTTTTTAGTTAACAACAGCGCAGGTTTATGGATGAATTCATAAGCAGAGAAATCCTTCGCTAGACATTAAAGAGCAGTCATCTCTTTGCTAATGTTAATCAAAAGATCGCTATTTTATTGCATTATGAAGTGCACAGAAAACAATAAATAACTAGAAAATATTACACTGCAGGATACATATATAATGTGCTAACTTTATTTTTCATGCAAGCACGATTTATGATTAGCTTAAACTCAACATTAAAAAAATTATATGAGTGTTATTCAATTTTCAACGCATGTAAATAAATACCTTGTCCACTCTTATTTACGACCTTATTAATTCTTATTCAAATTAATATTTGATTAAATATTAAGTAATTATATCAGTGAAATATAAACATCTAATACTTATAAAGGGAATTCGGTCCACCCTTGTTCTCTGAAATCGTGTTGCGTATGACAATGTGCAATACCTGCTTTAAAAGGTTATTGTTCCCACAGTTACCTCGCCGATATGAGAATTATTAATTATTTAATGTACACATCATTTTGAGTGATTTTTTGTGTGTTTTATAATTTGCGTGGAAGTTACCATGCACCAAACAGCAAAACTGCCTTTGCCGAACACCTCATTGCCTGTGTGGTGGCCTCCAGTGCAGCAGTAAAGGCTATTTTGCATATAAATAACCCCTGATTTCAGTGAGGGATTTATGCATGTTTGGTCTGACATTTGACCCAGGCTCTGACTCACATGCGTGGTCAGTAAATGTGAGAAACTCTCGCTTTATCAAAAGAAGGGGCCCAACCCAGGAGGATTCCTGACCATACCTTATACAAGATCCCCATTTCCGGAAAAGGGGTGGGGTGGGGAGGGCGCAGGGGTTCCGGCCTTGGTCAGATACGATTAGAAAAGGTTGTAGCGGCTGAAAAGGGGGTACGAACCACTGGACTCCACTTGGGTTTGCTTCTGCTACTAACGAGGTCTGTTTATTTCCGTTTCTTTCTTCAGGAACTGTTTCCTCGCATTAAAACATACATTAAATTGATCTTTCTTGTCTCATTCACATCAACCAATTCTTTTTATGTCCAACAATTGTAAACAGTCAAAGAAAAGTCATCGAAAACCCGAATGCCCCCGCGTCCCATTCAGGTTTGCAAATGTTAGCATCATCACTGGCCTGGTCTTCTAGGTGAATATGCCGATGTATGATTTTACATCCACGGACACAGCGGCACCAAAAATATGTAAAAAAAATGTAAATGTCTTATTTTGACAGTATCCTACTGGGTATCTATTTTCCTTTAAACTTTTAGAATATAAAAAAAAGAGCCAACATTCCTCATCTTCGTTAGAACATCTCACCAATCCTGGTAAAAAAGCCCGGTTTACCTGGTTTATCAGCTAGAATATTATATATAAACTTGAAATGGCAATTGTCTGAAGGCAGTGGATCATTAAACAGGACAGGAAAATATGTCTTTATTTCAGTTGTGAACTTCAAAAAGTAAACTTGATACTTGATAGGTATATTGAACGGTAAATCGGTCAGAGGGATTCACCGATCGGACATTTGAAAAATATTTATATTAGAAATGCGATCTTAAAGATTAATTCCTACATAGTACGGGGTGAAAGATAGTGTATATACGTTTGTATTTTAGAGACTGTTGTAGGAGTATAGGGAATCATGGAAAAGGGCATTTTAGGGTTTTTCAAGTTGTTTAAATATCATGGGATTTGGGGGGAATTCAAGAGTCCAAGAATGGATTTTTTTTTATACATTGCAAGGAAGGCGCTATAGAATTTGTCAAAATAATTTTTACACAATGTGCAAGACTAACCCTCCACTCCCAACACCAGGGGCCATTGGTCTTTTGACAGGGGTTCCCCTTGGTTAGTGCCCCTTAGGGATTTATCTTTATTTAGACGGCCTTGAAATGCACACCTTTGCATGACTGGTCAGATTTTCGATGGCGTTCTGAAAATAATAGCTAAACTGCTGATCTTAAAAAGAAAAACAACAGATCAGTATTTCTTCTTGCGTATAGCTTGTCTATAGCTATAGAGATCGTTCGCAAATTATTTGGTTGGTTCCACTGCCCAGTTTATAATTCCTGAAATATTTGAAATGGGACACACAGGCAAAAGGCACCATACATTTTTTATCTCACCATTCTTGAAAAAAAGGCCAACTTTGAACTTTTGGAGGAACTCCCATGCCACTTCATTATACTTATTCCCCGAAATGCCGCCCCAAAAATGAACCACCCGGGGCGGACCACCCCTGCCCGCCCCCCTTAGGTACGCCATTGTGCAAACCTTCCTGGAGGAGGTAAATATTCATCTCCGAAGTATTTTCATAAAATTAAAGGAAAAAATACATACCTGCTTAAGGAGGACGACGAAATCCAACATAAACAAGCCAGCATGAAGCACCATGCCGGTACACACCATGTATAACCTCAGATGTCCCGGGCCCAATCCAGCGTCCAGCAACGTCACTAATTTTAAAACTCTAGCCGCCAAAGCCAGTGTCCAGTATACCAAGAGAAGTGCAAGATATTTGGGCTTATTAAAATGCTCGGCAAATGTGTAGAAACACAAAGTTACAACGTTAGCGACTATTGCGACAACGTACGGAATATACAAATGAAAGTGAATCCCTTGATACATCATATTAGACAGGGTGCCCTCGATAAGAGCGCAAATCTGGATGACCAAAAGAAGGATTGTTAGAATCCATCTTAGATTATGGCCCACGTATCGCACCCAAAGACGTTTTTCTGTAAGATCTTCTTTGCGAGTCTTCAGCCAGTACGCTAGCAAGCAGATTCCTGACGTCAGCAAGAAAAACAGAGTTGGTGCCAAATATATGCCGTCTGCTTCACATTCGGTTAGGTTTCCCGCCCTGCCGACAGTGGCATTACCTTGTGGTCCACAGAAGTTCATCTTGCAGTTGTGGTCATAACTTTAATAAATAAATCCCTTTTTACATATATATATATATATATATATATATATATATATATTGCATGTTTTTTTTTTATTTGAGTGTGTACTTAATTGTATTTATTTACAACCTAATTTTGATTTCATATGAAAAATATGTTAAGTATTTTTCATGTTAATATTAGGCAATATTTAGCTAACTTGATATTAAATGGACCTGGATGTTACGGTTGGCATATAAACAGATTCATAACAATTAGAAAATCAGGTTGTAAATTGTAATAAAAATAACATTATAAAATGATTATTTGTAGTTCCAATGATTATATGGTATTAATGTTTTATTTGTTCTAATGGATGTACATTGCTACAATTTAAAATTTTCTGTTCGTTAATCCCATTTTCCTCTGACTTGCATTGTTCAATAAAAATAAGTATCGTATATAATAAACATAAAGAAATATATATCTATATTATTCAATATCAATTTTCCAGCAGTTGATGATTATGAATATGATATTATACTTTCAGTGTAGTTCACAAGGAATCGCATCATAAATGATATCGCGGAATGCAGTATGCAATAACATAGAGATTGGATATGTAGAGTAGTTCAGGGGCGGATCCAGGATTTAGGAAAATAAAGGGTCTAATAACAAAACCTTAAAAAAGTCTAACAATCCGGAGAAGTGAGCGTCAAGGCTGAAAAATTGGTCTAAAGCCTTTAAAAAAAGTTGCGGGCGGATAAAAAAGGGTGTTCTGTCGCACCACCGGATCTGCTTCTGGTGTTAATATCACATTTTTAAGCAAAACAGTTTATATTATCCAATGGTTAATATTAAATTCTGCTTTTTATCTCATAGAAAAATATGTTATCAAATTCTAACTCACTAGATGACATGAAAATCATATCTTAGTGAATACAAGTATTTTGTTCAAGTGCTTTGGATATCTTACAAGAAACGAAAACGACTTCATATCCATGTAGATGTTAAAAGACGATTTAAATTTACGTTTAAAAAGGTCCCATTTTGGCCAAATAGAGTGGTTGTTTCTTGTTGAAAAGTGTATTAAGAAAATGCTTCAAATCAGAGGGAAAAGAGGAAATGGCTATAAAATAAACATGGAGAGAGAAGCCAAGCTATTTTTTTTAATGAACAAACCGCACATTAATGTATGAAAAGCCTGTGTTTTAGGACATACCAGTGAACACAAGTAGCATATATAATAAGTTTCTTATTTTCGCAGTTTCCCCATATTCACTGCAGTTAATGTTCATCGCTACAATATTGAGGAGTTGTTAGCCTGGAGACTGGGCGAATAAATAATCCCTTAATTTTGAAATTCGTCACAAACCTAGGAAAACCCGGGGGAAGTTGTTTTTTTATGAAATCTTGGATGTTATATTAACTTTGTTATATAAAATACATTTGGAATGTCATTATAATTGAAATTCGTTACCTGAACTGCCGGGTGTAGGGTGATCACGCCAAGTCGATAACATTCAAGTTGATCACAGGTATAGACCAACTAACATAGTAAACCTAAGCTGATAAACTTTATATTTTTTATCGTGTATTTATCATGTTTTAACTGACAATGTGAAATACAGTTGATCCATATCCGATCAGTGTATGACACTAAACTAGACAAAATAAAATCCAAGCATGAGTTATTACCTTGTTAATGCGAGTCTTATTTGATTGCCCAAATCTTTAACATATAAATCATGCCATAAATAACGGGCCGGTGAAGCAATTAAAGCAACAGCGTAAATTTTATTAGTTAAATATCTTTCAAGGGTAAATGAGTAAATAAAGTTTTCTGGGCACGTTTCTATATATATTGACGGAGACACAGAAACTCGCCTTGACATTAAATCAGGGGGTCGGTGCATTGATTAAAAAAAGGTTTCCATTTCTGTGCCATATGGGTGAACCACTTGAACTCCTCTTACGCCAACGAGTACCAGACAAATTTTATTTGAAGTCGGTCCCATTACATTCTTAAATTACATGCCCAGATTCTTTCGTCAAAAAATAACTATCAAGTCCAAAACAATAAGAGATATGGTTCTCAGGCAACGCCCGCGCCAATTTTAATCCCCCACATCAAACATTTTTATTTTTATTTTCATCTTTCAAGAAGACCAAAACATAATACCATTTTAATAAGATTTCCATTTTATGTAGTGTTTTTACCTGTTTAGCAAACAAATTTGTTATTATCATGCTTTTCCTTGGTAATATGATAATTTTATCCAAACATACAAAAAAGGTAAAATAGAAGCCCTTAACATCGTGGTATTGCTGAACTTGACTATAAACATATCGACAACAACCATGCCCCCTCCCCCCCCCCCCCCTTATGATGTACGTTCGTTTACCGTCACCTTTCAGGAAAACGGCACGTGGCGTGACGTCATTGACGCCTTTGACGTAACGGATCACACTCGACAGATGGCCGGATGGTCACATGCAACAAGTTACAAATTCTGGGGTTATTTACGCTTGAATTTACACAAAAATTGTACTTCATCAACACTAATACAACACCAATTTCAATAACATCCGTTATAACGTATCCAGATATCGTCATGACATACTTATACACACACACCCTGAATCGAGTGAAAACAATAACCCTCGCTTCGCGCAGTGTCAATAATTTGATTTAATTCCCTAGTTGTACTCTGTACCTGACATGCTGGAAAAGATTGTATGGATTACCTTTATTTCGAAAGTTTTAAATACGCTGGTTTGTTGATTTATTGCCTAACTTAGAACTTTTCTAAACTCTTGATAAAAATCATGTCGTCCTTGCATGGGTGTGCACGGAGAATTTTAAAGTAAATGTTTCAGGTCTCAATACAATTTATTATCAGCTAAAATAGCAGGTTTCCCTCTACATTACAGACGACTACTCCGTCTCCCAAGTGTCAATAAATATGGAGACTATTCGCATATCCCTAAGGTGATTTCCTTAAGTGGCTTTCCAACATTGTCTTTATCCTCTGTTCATTATAAGTACATGTATACTTACTACTTATGTAAATCAATATATATTTCATAGAGAATAATGGCTTTTGCAATTACAAAATTAAGTATTGATACTTTCACGGGTAAAGTCTGTTGTTCCGAAAAGACATGTTTAAGTAACAACATCATTATCTGCATCAATGACATCAAATGTAAATCCTCAGTAAACAACATCAAGATGATGACATAAAAACAACACATAAACATTTGATGTTAAGTTAATACATTTAAGTCTAATCATCGTCAAAAATCATGAAAATTACATTTTTCTGAAAAACATCTGGTTTTATAGATGTTTGCTATATCTATCTTTTCACAAAAACACGTTCCTGAGGTTATATTGTATCAATAAGAAAAATAAGTATATTAATTCAGATGTCAACCCCACGTGGGGTGCAAACAGGACCAACTGTCAGCTCGGCGAGAGTTAGCAGCGTGTAAGTTGCTTATTAGTTAACCATGCGCTCGCGGTATTAGGCAAATGGTTGATTGACAGGCGTGGGGAAGCCGCGGTCAGTCAGCCGGGAAAGAGCTTATCTTTATTACCGGCACTTACTAATTGGCACTAATTAATACAAACGCGTCCCCCCCCCCCCCCCCCCCTATACGCCTAACCCAGAAGTAAACTGTACATCGTACTCCTCCAGTCACTCCTATGTCACTGCCCTAAAACATGTTAGTGTCACCCAATAATGGTCCTGGCACCAAGAATATACCCAGAAATATGAATTTACCGATTGTTATTTCTGTAATATTGACCCTGTTATACACTATAACATTTTCTCCCAGGGTCCATCATTACATCGCCAAAACCATTACCGAATACATCGTTCCTTCTTCTATAATATACACTATCTTCAAACTGAACGTCATGGGTCGAAGAAAATAGAGTAGAATGAGCGAAGATAAAATTCGCTTTTTGAACGAGAGACAGTCACATACTGCTGATCACAAGGTTCCCGTGTCGTTAGTGGAGGATGTAGATAAACGCCGAGGGTGGTGGAGCAATATGGGACTGCGTTGCACGAATGAATTTTGTGAGAGGAACGCGGCACAAAGTTACACCACCACGTCGCCTGCTAACAAATTTTGCGAAGTGAACCGCGTCGGAGTCTTAGCTATGGGAGCGATCGGTAAAGGAAGAGCGGCCGCAGCACGATTTTAGCGCTTATATGACTGGTGTAAATAAATCTAATGAGAGAGAGAGAGAGAGATATGTGTTGCCGCTAGCTATGTAGTGTCTCATATATAATTGTGAGAGGGAGAGACAAGCTGATAATTGGGTTAGGGTATATGGTGGTCTGAATGAGAGCGCAGAGTAAACAGAGTGATCGTTCTTAATAGTCACTTCACACCTGACCTTCATACCCGGCGCGGTAGCCCATGACCTGATTACCGATGACCGACCCCTCGGACCCCTTGCGCTTATACCCCTGTTTTCCACTCAAAACAAAATTTCTCTTCCCAAACAGTTTTTGGCCGTTTTCTCAAAACAGTATTTCAGGAGACTGTACGGTCTTCAGAACGATATTTCTCAAAAACCATCGAATATCGAGTCTTCAAATTTTGCATATAGGTAAATCAACAAGTATTCTAAAATGTTTTTTTTCTTTTTCCTATATCGTTTTTAGTGTAGTAGAAATACGTTATTTAAACGAAATAAGTATTATTAACATCACACATTTTTTTTTAATTCATTATGAAAAAAAGACAATAAATATATAAAAAAAAAACGCCTGGAGATATTTGTATGTAGTTTCAAATGATACTGTTTCCACATTCATACCCTAGGCAAATTTTGAGATATATCCAATTAAAAAAATATTTTAAAATCATTTCAAGTTTTAAATTTTCAAAGTGGACACTGTTACACTTTTTATATATATCTCATCTGATAGAGATATTCTAAGGATTCTCAATATATATACATCACTGTGTCTAAAATTATTATTAATATGAATTCTAAAGCTAAATTAAACCAAGGTTGTTTGACGATGATTAGACCTTAACAAGAGAGGACTAAACCCATATCTGTAACACTTAACAATCAAATAGCATTTTTATATGAAACACTTACTACCAAAGCAACTGACAGTGATCAAAAAGACAAAATCAGAAAACAGCAAGCTACATACAATTAAGCACGTAAATTAAACAATACTGAGCAGTACTTTTACACCCACAGGACAATTCAGTACTTCAATATTACTTTTCATTTTCTTAAATGGATCACCATATAAGACATGGATCGTATGTTTTTAATAATATATCGAGCTTTCATCTTCATACATATTTTGCCGCTAAGTAATGACCCCTCTCTATTCTTTTAAATTACTCTGCCATGTCTATAAATCGTAAGCAGAAATAGATCATAAGCATAGCGATAATGCAGATATGGTAAATTAAATTTTAATTTTGTAACCTTAAACAAAATAAGTAATTTCAATCAGATATGGAATTTTATGTTGTAATAACGAATAAAACCCTTTTGAAGGACAATTACTTTTGGCAGAACCTTCTGCAGGTTCCTCTTGGGGCAACACAGATATAGTATTCCTCTTATTTTATCATACGTCAAATTTTGCCCCCACTTTGTTCCCGCTCCATCGATGGAACTTTTTTTGCCAAATAAAATTCAGATTCTGGTACCTATTACACATGAATTACACCTTTATAGTAATTGTAATCAGTTACACTTACAATGTAACAAACCTAGCTATGGATTGTGAGATTCACTGGCTCCTTATTGCAGGTGATGTAATCACAGACTTACGGGTTTACGCTGGATAAATGAATCATAACCCAAATAATTCACTACAAAAACAACGGATGTTAAAGCAGGATTCAATAACCCTGATAATTAAGTGCTCATCTGTCTGCATTTTCTTGCCATACGTGTGTATGACTTAGTGATATAATTAAGTCGTAGACCTTTCAACAGTTCATTATGCCTCAACAGTAAAGATAGAACTCAATCATAAAGTTACATTTGTTGTGAAGGATTACTGAATTTTGAATTATTGGACTGAATTTGAGTATTGAACCAAAATATTGCACTGAGAAATTTAAATAACTATACATCACAAAACATCACACACTTATTAAACATCATACATTCCTTTAACTTATATGTTTATTTATGCAGTATATTGTCAGATAGATATGCCTGAGACTGTATATACCATACTGGGTGTAATATGTCTAATACAGCAGTTTTATGCAATTATCATTCTCGACAAAGCTGCAAGCGTTCTATTTAACAACAATAAAGATCTGTAACACCATGTATGGCACAGAGACTTTCAAGCTACTGGAGTCATGGAAAAAATACTTGCCTTGAAAATTTTCCATAACCAATGCTGCATACTGTTACAGAAATCTGGCTGAAACAGCCACAGGTTAGCATCAAGGGTAAGCTTTGCAAAGAGAACCACAGCTTACCTGCTTTTATGAGATTCATTACCATTATGAGATAAGATCTTCCACTATTTGATTAGAGAACTATCCTAAAGACCACGTGACAGTCTAAAAGTACATGTACTTTATAGGTCCTCTGTACTGAGACACAAAAGGATAAGCAAAAGTGATGACGCATGATAGAGTTCAGCTTCACCATTACTAACTGTAATGGCGCTCATGTGTTTAAACAAACGACATTAAGACGTCTGAAATAATGTAAAATATGTGCTGCTGTAGGCTTCCACATACATGTACATAGAAAATGTGATTTTTTTTTTGTAAAATGGGAACCTTTAATGATGTCTCACAAAAGTAGATATAATATATGAATGATCTACAATTACAGTGGTTGAAAAAAATTGCATTGCTCTGTCCCGTTTTCTAAGCTCTTCTGAGGATAACAATCTCTCTAATGTTGATACTCTTTTTATATGTAAACACTGACAAAAATGTTATTCTTCAGTATATTCACGCACTTTAAGTTTAAATACTTTGCAGATCAGCCTGAAAAATGTTCTCCTCTTTGACTTTTGCATTGTCTGACAGGGCCTGTCCAATGCATTACTGAGTCTGACTGCATAAACCATGATGTCATACTTTGAAATAATTTCCTTCACTAAAATTTTGAACTTAACTTTTCATATGAAAGTTACTATACTGGACCCAAGAAAGAAGTTTTCTTCTTGAAAACTGTAAAATTCATTCAAAAATATTTCAAACAAACATTTAAATGAAAGTAATTACGCCATAGTATTCTAAAGTACCATGTTGTCATGGAAACTAACACCTATAAATAGTTTGAAATATACAAACATTTTTTTTGGCAATACACATTTACTGAATGACTGGATATGTATATCTTTCTTTTTATTTGTAAAGCCTATGCAAAGAAGCAAGCAGAATTTAAGTTATAACAAGAGCACCGCAAACGTGTATTATACGCCCGTCATGTATCTGGTGACCTCTGACCTCATTATATATCCATTAATTTTGATGAGACTGCAAGTCAGGTGAGAAACTCTATTGGTAAATATGTATAATGAGTTACATGAAAATCCATAGGATTTTTTGTAAGTCACCAAAGTGCGGTGACCTCTGACCTTATTAATATAAGTGGATTAGGTGAGAAATTTTATCAAAATCCTTCATATTCTTCGTAAGATAATAATGAATAATTAAAATTTTATTTTAGTTAAATAACTGTACAAATGGGTAAGTAGTTAAAATAATGTTTCATGTTAGCAAGACTGGCCCCTTTAAGGTATCATATACATTTTTAGAATATCATATTAAGTGACATTTTAAATAACATATAACATATCCTGACTTTAAACAGTTTCTTACCTCTGGAATTTTAAAAAGACCACTTCTACATGACTCAGTTTTAAATATATCAATATGAAAATTCAGTGTATTTACTGTGACAGCAGAATGCCCAGGCATTGTGAAAGAAATAATTGGGTAGTTTCTGCTCAAATGTCCCCCATGAATTTGTATCACAAAATGAATATGCATAACTTTATGAATATGCATAACTTATCGAAAGACTTGTTTTTCTACACTTATTAAGTGTCCTCTGGTGAATTTAACTTGACACTAACCATAAACCTCTGAATAGCATATACATATTGGGTAAGCATATCACAAATGGACATTTTTCTTTGTCTGGATGACATTTTACAATGCAATTAACTTATAAAAAAAAGAAAAAGGTAGGTAAAAGGGTGGTTGTCACACATAAGCATTGATCTGCACATAAAATATATTACCCAATATCTGCCCTGTACTTAACAGTCTAGTTCTGCCCTCAGATATTATATTACGGAGGATTTAAAATTAAATGTTTATTTACAGTTGAAGAACTGCAAATTAAGTTTATCTTATATACTTTACACATTATACACATTCACCCTAATTCACATTTACAATCGGACAGTCTCAGAAATTATATATGCATGGATCGTAAGGCTTTGAAATTTTCACTGAATTTTTAATAGTAATTTATATAAAAAAAACGACTGTTCAGTGAAAAAAAGTAGGGAAATGTAAGAGATGAGGACCTTAATAGCGGAAAGTAAACGAAATTATAGATTTTTTTCTAAGACAATATAGGAAATATTGGGAGTCGGTGGAACACCACCTGTTAAATATTTCGTTTTTGAGTCATGTTTGTTACTACTTCCTATATACTTGTTACTACTCAGCTACTAATGTGGAAAACATCATGGTGTTCACCTTTCCAACGGATTGGAACGAAATGAAAAATGCCTTTCCGTTCACGTGTTTGCATGTCTGAGACAGGCGGAAAGGCGTTATAACGACCCCTGATATGCATATACCGCTGCCAGGTGTAAGATGGATATGTTTTACCATTGGTTATTAGGTTTGTATGTGTACAAATGTACACAAAAAATTTCTGAGCAGATGTTGATGACATTTTGTGGAGGGTATGGATAACATCCAAAAAACTATCCGATAAATTTTGGAGATAATCTGGATCACCATTATCATAATATAACTTTAAATATTTATATCTCATTGTTACATACGGCTACCGTATTATAACAAAGTTATTCATTAATATATGGGGGCCGTTTTGTTGTAGAACTTCGTTGTTGAGCCGTGGCAGGATTGTAGGCCTATACAGCAAGGTTCAATAACAAGTTTCCTTTTTACTTTCTAGTTTTAATTAGGATCCTGGCGGAGGATGTGGTCTCTAACATACTACTTTCTTTTATAAAGTGAAATCATTCCAACAATAAATCTAAGATTTATAAAATAGGGCCCTTGTGAAATGGCCGAATATAGGGTAACTGTACGTGGTATAATGGTAACTGAAAGTCACAAAAGTACAACTATATTAGATATTATATAAAAAGGTCAAACCCACCAAGGCCGACACGCGTCTCGACACGCCACACGACACAGATGATGTTCAGTGTGTCGTGATGTCCCCTTGTGTCGTGGCAGTGGACCAGGTCACACGATACGTTGTTAAGAAGCACGCGACACGAGGAGAGCGTCAGCTTTGCATGACGAGCCACGCTATCGAGCATGTTCAAGTTGTCGTACGATGGAAGCCTGTGTCAAGTTGCGTAGACACGGATCATGCAGTGTCTGACGCGCGACACATTTCATGACACGCTAGGCGACGCACACCGACACAACTTCCCGCCAACACACAGCAATCTGTGTGACGTTACTCGTGAACTCCTTGTGTGTCGGTCAATAGTTTGCTGCTCTGGCTTCGCGACACACTACACGGCACGCTAGGCAACACAACCGTCCGTTTGCGGCACCTGATTTCTGTGTCGGTTCATGTAGCGGTGTCTAGACGAGTATCGGCCTTGGTGGGTTCAGCCCTTAAATGTCTGATGTATCGGTTTAACGTCTGCTTCGCATGCTGGTAGTTGTTCATTCATAACAAATTGTGTCATATCTGTCTTTACCAGCTTTGTAAGTATATGTTTTAATTCAACTTTTTGTATTTCAAAGAGTTCATTTTCGTATTGGTCATTTCCCCAAAAGGACTCTGAAATAAAAAAAATTGAATTACTTCATATACTTACAAAGTTGGTACAGACAGATATTTTCGTATTGGTCATTTCCCAAAAAGAAGCCATAATCCGGTATACATAGCCGTTTTTATGGCCGATGTGGAAAATTATCTGAAATTATGACGCCATCCGCCCTTCGGCGGACAACAAGACTCCATGCGAAAATACTCTAATACACATACATAGCCACGATACTAAACCGTGACAACTATGTTTCAGGGTTAGATACAAAACTTGATAACTATGTTTCAGGTTTCAATACAATTTATTCTCAGCAAAAATGGACAATAAAATGGACATCTCTTAATAAAAGTAATCTTTCATATATAACACAAGTACAATATCAAATAAAAAAAGATAAATTAAGCTGCACTGATTTCGTAATATACGCGTACCAGAATAAGGCCAAGCAGGTTACAAGCAGATAATAATGAAAGTTACATGGACATGGAAGCAACGGTTTAGCACACATATGTAGCTTTTGAAATTCATAAATCTCTCCAGGAGCCTAAACATATATTAACGTCAAGGCTACATACCCCACCATCTTTGTAATTAGTAATGTTGTGTACAAAACAGGAACGGATACGAATGAAAGGAGGCAATAATGTTTCTTCAGTGAAATAGTCTATAGTGGTTAATTAATATCGATAATGATATCACATAATGAAACAACTCTCTTCAAATACAGTGCAACTGTCTGAAAGACAACCTGCTTATTCAGAGCACCCTGTGGTGAATCAAAGGCATTCACATCACAGTGCTGCCACTCTATACTGTTTTTAAAAATAACATACTTTTTTCTGGCAAGATTTTTTTACACACTTTTTTTCAGGAATGGATACATTTTATACTTTTTTTTAAAATCATCATCTTCAGGTGGTGATTACAGGCTGTTTAACCGAGTGCAGTAGATATCCATGCTCTGTCAATATATCATCATGGCTGCATTTTAGAAGCAAGGTTTTTTTCTGCAATATTGCCAATGTTTCACAAAATCACTGGATATATGGTATACTGGAATATATATATATATATATATATATATATATATATATATTCATCCCGGAAGCATGTTTAGATGTACATTCATTCCGGAAGCATGTTAAGAAGTATCGCATGCTTTAAAATAATACGAAAGTGTTATTGAGCATAGAATTTTACTTTTAGGACACTTCCCCCCCCCCCCCAAGACAATTTTATACCTTTTTCATGCGAGATTTAATATTTTTTTTCAATCCTGAGTGGCAGCACTGACATTGGTTATAACTTACCTGTGTTTTAAGACCACCTGCGAATTAAGACCACATTTTGCCAGTCCCACCCGGTGGTCTTATTACGCAGGTTTTACTGTACTCTGTTCACTTTTTATTCGATGCATGCATGTTCCATCAAGGGTTCTCCATGTGTCTTTTTATTACAAAGATGAGAAATACCTAAAGCATATTGTATTTTATATATGCTATTCCTGTTTCACTCTCCGTGTATACGGGTACAAAATGCCCAGCAAAACCCAAGCAGGGTACACACTTTGCATCACTGAAGTATCCGTATCATTACCTGTAGGAGTGACGTGGGAAGGGGGGAGCACTCTCTAATCAGCATTTACGCAACACAGCTACCATTGTGATAAGCCTGTTATAAGCAAAATACAAGCAGGTGATAAGTCTCTTACGAGAATTTATGTGTCACCCCGTTCATGATAATTAACAGTTACATAACATCTACAACTGCTGCTATGACATTAAACTAAGAATTAACAGGTGTTAGTGCCACTTTTAACACATACAGTTGTTCTTTGCAGTTTGATTAAACAAATAAATCTTTACAAAAAATATTGATTGCAATTTGACCTGTTTTTTTATTACACACAGACATCTCTCCTGACAGGTACCTCTCTATTACAAAACCTGTGTTTTACAGAAATATCTACATTACGGACATATCTAAATAACCTGTACATTACTCTATTACATATATCTATCATCCTATTATGGACACCTATCTCATACAAACACTCAGTAATCCAGTGTAAGTAGACTCGAGGGTTCATAATCTCTCAATATACTTCCCTCTACATTACAGACGACTACTCCAGTCTACCAAGTGTCAATATGTATGGAAACTACTCATATTTACCTAAAGTGATCTCCTTAAGGGGTTTTTTCCACCCTGTCCTTTATCATCTGTATGTATATATTATAAGTACATATTTACTTATTACTTATGTAAACCAATATATATTTAATAGTGAATAATGGCTTTTGCTATTAAAAAATTAAGTATTGATACTTTCACAGGTAAAGTCTGCTGTTCCAAAAAGACATGTTTAAGTAACAATATCATTATCTTCATCAATGACATCAAATGTAAATCCTAAGTAAACAACATCAAGATGATAACATAAAAACAACACGTAAACATATGATGTTAAGTTAATACATTTAACCAGAGAGGACCAAACCCATATCTCTAACACTTATCAATCAAATAGCATTTTTAAATGAAACACTTACTACCAAAGCAACTGACAGTGATCAAAAAGACAAAATCAGAAAACAGCCAGCAACATGCAATTATGCACGTAAATTAAACAATACTGAGCAGTACTTTTCCACCCACAGGACAATTCAGAACTTCAATATTACTTTTCATTTTCTCAAATGGATCACCATATAAAACATAGATCGCATGTTCTTAAAAATAAATCGAACTTTCATCTTCATACATATTTTGCCACTAAGTTATGACCCCTCTCTATTTTTTTAAATTACTTTGCCATATCTATAAATCGTAAGCAGAAATGGATAATAAGCATAGCGATAATGCAGGTATGGTAAATTGAATTTTAATTTTGTAACCTTAAACAAAAAAAGTGATTTAATCAGTTATGGAATTTGATGTTGTAATAACGAATTAAACCCTTTTGAAGGACAATTACCTTTGGCAGACACTTCTGCAGGTTCCCCTTGGGGCAACACAGATATAGTATTACTCTTATTATATATATAATCCCACTTTGTTCCCGCTCCATCGATGAAACGTTTTCAGCAAAATAAAATTCAGATACCGGTACCTATTACACATGGATTACACCTTAATTGTAACTGTAATCAGTTAAACCTACAATGTAACAAACCTAGCTATGGATTGTGAGATTCACATGCTCCTTAATGCAGGTGATGTAATCACAGACTTACAAATTTACGCTGGCACTGGTCTGTAGAAATAAATCATTACACAAATAACTCACAACAAAACAACAGATGTTTAAACAGGGTTCAAAAACCCTGATAATTAAGTGCTCATCTGTCTGCATTTTCTTGTCATACACATGTACGACTTAATTAAGTCGTAGATCTTTCAACAGTTCATTTTGACTCAACAGTAAAGATATAACTCATAAAGTTATAGATGTTGTGAAGGATTACTGAATTTTGAATTATTTGACTGAATTTGAGTATTGAACCAAATTATTGCACTGAGAAATTTAAACAACCATATATCACAAAACACCACACACTTAATTAACATCATACATTCCTTTAACTTGTATGTTTATTTATGCAGTTAACTGTGAGACTATATACCATACTGGGTGTAGTAGGTCTAATACAGCAGTTTTATGCAATTATCATTCTGGACAAAGCGGCCATTGTTCTGTTTAACAACAAAAAAGATCTGTAACACCATGTATGGTACAGAGACTTTCAAGCTACTGGAGTCATGGAAAAAATACTTGCCTCGAAAATTTTCCATAACCACTACTAAATACTGTTTCAGGAAACTAGTTGAAACAGCCACAGGTTAGCATTATCAAATACTCAAGGGTAAGCTTTGTAAAAAGAATCACAGCTTACCTGCTTTTATGAGATTCATTACCATTATGAGATAAGATCTCCCACTATTTCATCAGAGAACTATGCTAAAGACCGCATGACAGTCTAAATGTATATGTACTTTATAGATCCTCTGTACTGAGACACAAAAGGATAAGCAAAAGTGGTGACGCTTAATAGTGTACAGCTCCTTCATTACTTACATGGGCAAGCAAGTTTTACTGAAATAAGGTCAGTTGGAGCACTGTATCAGTACGGGCACGTGTTTATACAAAAGATATTAACACATCTGAATTAATGTAAAATATGTGCTGCTCTAGGCTTACACATACATATACATGTGTGACTTTTTTATTGTAAAATGGCTCATTAATGTAGATTTAATGTATGAATAAGCTACAATTATAGTGGTTGAAAAATCGAACTGCTCTGTCCCGTTTTCTAAGCTCTTCTGAGGATAACGATCTCTTTAACGTTGACTTTTTCATCTGTAAACAAAAATGTTATTCTTAAGTATATTCACGCACATTTAGTTTAAATACTTTGCAGATAAGCCTGGAAAAGCTCTCCTTTGACTTTTGCACTGTAGGGGCCGGTCCAATTCATTACTGATTCTGACGGCATATACCTTGATGTCCTACTTTGTTAAAAACGTCCTTCGTTGAAATTTTGTACTAAACTTTGCATATGAAAGTTACTAAACTAGAACCAAGAATGAATTTTTCTTAAAAACTGTAAAATTCAAAAAAAATATTTCAAACAAACATTTAAATGAAAATAATTACTTCATAGTATTGTACAGTACCAATCACATTTACTGAATGACTGAATTTGTAAGATGTCTTTCTTTTATTTGTAAAGGCTATGCTACGTGGCAAGCAGAATTTAAGTAATAACAAGAGCACCGCAAACGTGAATAACTTGATAAGCCCGTCGTGTATCTGGTGACCTCTGATCTCATTAAATATGCATTAATTTTGATGAGAATGTAATTCAGGTGAGAATCTCTATTGGTAAATATGTATAATGAATAACATGAAAATCCATAGAATTTTTGGTAAGTCACCAAAGTGCGGTGACCTCGAACCTTATTAATATAAGTGGATTTTGCTGAAAAATCGAACTAAGGCGAGATATTTTATTTATTAACATTTCTGATGAGTTTTATCAAAATCCTTCATATTCTTTGTAAGTTATTGCGGCGTCACCACAAAGTCGCCTTGTGACCCGTGACCTAATTAAATATGCATGGATGTTGACTATAATTGAACTCGGGTGAGACAATCTGTTGGTAAGTAGTTATGGTGAGTTTAATGAAAATCCATCAGAGCCCCAATGAGTCATCGCAGCGACACTAAAAGTTAACAGACAGACAGATGGGCGGACGGTAGGTATACCATAATATTCTTGTCATATGACTGGCGAATTAAAAGCAGGTGAATAGCTGGATTTAAGCAATATGACCACTGGACCATAAATCAGCAAAACTCGGCTACAATTCTGTAAGCTGAAACTTTTGTTATATAATTACATCAATAACATCTCTGTCAACAGCAAAAAAAAGTCTTATTAATACATAGTGGATAAAAAAATAGCCAGTGTTGACTAATTCTATTAAAATCCAATTACACTGTATTTTGTTTTCAAGACAATATTTAAGTAACAGTCAAGATATCTAAGTTTCTCATATAAACCAATATTTGTTTTTGTCACCACCTTAAACACTGTATTTTACAAAATTAAAATTTAGAATGAAGTTTAATGTAACTTGGAACGAATGACTTAATTAGTGAATAATTAATTGTCAATACAAAACTACAGACCCAACATGCTGCAAATGCCTGTCTAACGACTGATGTATCAAAGGGTTATACAAATATCACAGTATGATTTATCATGTTCAGAAAATGACAGTTTGTGGTAATATACCTTCATCATATAAAAAGCATATATATATGGGACCCTGTGGTATTAACAGGCAAAGTCAGCAAAACCGAAGTGCATAACGTGAGCTGTACCATATATAGTCCTAAATGCAAAAGCACCTTTCCCTGCGAGGAAACTGTTTTTAAGGCAATGGGGTATGGTCATTGGGTGAATAATTAAAATTATATTTCAGTTAAACAACTGTATAAATGGGTGAGTATTTAAAATAATGTTTCATGTTAGCAAGACTGGCCCCTTTAAGGTATATACATTTATAGAATATCATATTAAGTGACATTTTAAATGTCACTGTTTAACATATCCTGTCTTTAAAGTTTCTTACCTCTGGTATTTTAAAAACACCACTTCTACATGACTCATTTTTAAATATCGCAATATGTTAATTCAGTGTTTTTACTGTGAAAGCAGAATGCCCAGTCATGGTGAAATAAATAATCGGGTTGTTTCTGCTCAAACGTCCCTCATGGATATGTATCACAAAAATGAATATGTATAACTTTATGAATATGCATAATTTATCTGAAGACTGTTGTTTTTCTACAAAAATTAAGTGTCATTTGGTGAATTTAACTTGACACAAACCATAAACCTCTGAATAGCATATGCATATTGGGTAAGCATATCATATGTGGACAATTTTCCATTGATGTAAGGATGAACATTTTACAATGCAATTAACTTATAAAAAAAAGAAAAAGGTAGGTCAAAAGGGTGGTTGTTAGACATAAGGGTTGATCTGCACATAATATATATTACCCCATATCTGCCCTGTACTTAACAGTCTAGTTCTGCCCTCAGATATTATATAAGGTTTCAAATATACAGTGGATAACTTGTAAAATATCCAGTCATGCTGGAAATTTAGTGATTAAAAATGACAGGTTTCTGTACATCTTAATGATGTCAAACTTTCTATGTCTTTTATAAACAAGGCAAATTTTAATGTGAAAATGAATACTTTAAGATGTGTGTCAGAATGTTAAATAAATTACAGATATTATAACACTGCGTCAGAGTCGCTGAAACCTGGTGAATAATAAGCAAACAGCAAATCTTGTGGTACAAACATACAATGAATTTTTCAGTATTAGTTACCGAATTTATTCTAATTTGGCAAACACTTAAAAATAATTTTCTTAAATGTCGAGATAATGGAGGAAATATAGAACTCTGTTCCTGTTGATATATCAGTGAAACTTTCAGTTAGAGGCAGCCACGTTAATGACCTTTCTTAAACATAACAAACCTGTGCCACAGTTTAGCGGTAATGTGGTGTGAGTGATAAATGAAGTATTAACACACCATTATCATACCAATACACAGACTTTTGCGTTCGCTTTTCAATTACACCTAGGTACATTTTATCCCTTTTCCTTCCCTTCCATTTTGAATAAAGACACTATAGCTTATACTTTAACAATACTGAGTTTTAACTGTTTCAAAGGCTGACAGGGCTATTTCTTTCCAAATAAAATATTGAGGGAACTGGTTTTCCATCACCCAAGGGCTCATTTTATTTTTATTTTAGATTATATCCTCTTATGCTTTGATAAATTAATGCTATTCTTAAATTCATTTATACTCTTATTTATATGGTTACACACTGGATCAATGTGACAATGGTACAATTACTATGACCAGTGGTCTAATTATTGCCCTCTGACCCAATGGTATAATATTTTCAAACTGCACAGACATTAAATGTCTGTCAGAAACCGGTACATCATTCTGGTGTGGTGTTAAGCACTAATATAAGACTTGTCAGCATTAATGGCCTGGCAAACTACTGGTTGTTGCGGACCATGGATGCGAAGATACTGTCTTCCTGTTGCAGCAGACTTTGGGGCGTGTCATGTTCCACGATCTCACCATCCTTCAGTACAATGATGGTGTCACTGTTCAATATGGTCGCAACACGGTGCTGTAAAATAAAACAGTATATTACGTAAATCTAGGATAAAAGCATTAACATGACCAAGTTTTATTTGAGTTTTATTGCCTTGACCTTTCTCTGATGTCCTTGACTCAAAAAGTCAGAAATAAACATGTATGACACTCATTCTGAGTGACTGATCACATGGAGGGAGGCTAAGGCTTGTAGCTGAGATAAGATAGATATCAGGGCAAACAAAGAAGTTTATAAGACATAATGATGATAAAATACTAAGGTAAAGTAGTATAACAGGACTGGTCTTAAAGTGTTTTCTCATCTTCAGACTTGTTGCTAGGTCTGCAGCTGCTAAACTTTATTTATCACAGGCAGATGCAGATCACCTGTGATAAGATAAGAAATGACATGTAGTTGTCATCTGATAAGGTAGGAACTATCAAACAAGTGACCCATGGGTCATGATGCTCAGCTGCCAAGCATGACCTGTGACATCATGGGCTGCAATTCACAACTTCTAGTAAAATTGTTGCAGAACCTATATGCCAATTTTGTTTAAACTTTCTACATTGCCATAAATTCTTATCATATATGTCTGGTTAAAACATAGTGAATGATGGTCTGAGGCAAAATGTATGGTTGTTGAGCTATCAGGAACTAATCCCACAGCTTGCTCGATACCTGTCAGTCTCAAAAGGAATACCACACAGGCCACATATAAGATCAAAATATAGCAAAAGATCAAGGAAATCCATGCAAGAATTATTGTGAAACGGATGCTTCCATATTAATTTTTATTCAATACAAGCCAACTGTACTGAGCTTTCATAAATGATGGTCATATTTATTAAGAAATCTTTGACCCAATGCAAGATTACATTAATATACATCCCACTGCATTCACTTTAATAGTTCTTGAGATAATATGTTCTAAAGGAATTTAAAGATGGCGTCCTGGTGGCCATATTGGATTTCTGACAGGTCGGAAATTGAACAACAAACATCCTCTAAAAGGGACCAAACATCATAAAAAAATCACAGAAACTGTCCTGGCAAAAGGATTTCTAAAATGGCTACCTGGCAGACATAATGGTTTTCTGACAAGTCACACATCCTCCAATAAGACACTAAACTTATAGCAATTGCTTCAAAGAATGTAACAGTTATGAATGTCCAAAACAATTCAAAAGGCATGATCAGGTTGGAGAGCTCTCATATCAGATTTATGAACATGCAAATGTAAAAAGTGCAAGTCCAATTTGTTTTAATTATCAGCTTGCTATTCAATGGGGTCAGCAGGGTAGGTAAACTGCAAAACCTAAACGAAAAGAAATGCAGAAAGCATCACTAAGAGTCTTGTAATCAAATAAAGCCATCCTAAATCCAGGTACAGTTAGAACATGAAAGAAGCATATTTATCTGTAATGAAAATAATACTTGCAGGAAGTTCTTGTACAAGGCCTATAGGCCTCATGCAAACCTGTGAAATGGCATTTAC
This sequence comes from Sipunculus nudus, assembly GCA_026874595.1. Classification (NCBI taxonomy): domain Eukaryota; kingdom Metazoa; phylum Annelida; class Sipuncula; order Golfingiida; family Sipunculidae; genus Sipunculus; species Sipunculus nudus. The sequence goes on from CM049312.1 coordinate 56,520,192, forward strand.
ACCAGGTATAATGCTTCAATGCTGGACCATTACTTTTCTAGTACATGTGTAATAGGTACATGCACAATGCAAATACTAAACATTTTGAACAAGAACCAATTACACAAACATCACTGCTGAAATACTGGCATGGGTTCACACAACACAAAAATGATTGTAGGTGGCGCCACTAGTCTTGTATACAACTAAGCTATCCGAGATGTACATACATATGCCCAATTTCAGGCTGATATATCAAACCCCTCCTGAGACATAAGCAGGGACATACGCTGTGCAAAATTTAGTGAAGTTGGCGCCACCAGTCTTGTTTACAACAAAGCTATTTGATATGTGTAAATATGCACAATTTCAGGCTGATATATCAAATCCCTCCTGAGACATAAGCAGGGACAATGGCTGCAATGAGTGAACTCTTTACCTGTACCTGAGTACACTGAGTGAACTCTTGACCTGCTGCATAATCTGACAAAGTTGGCAGTCTGCCAAAGCTATAAATAGATCCAGACTGACCTTTGGTTTGTTGCCAAATCTGAAACAGTTTGCAGTCTGCAAAGCTATTTATAGATAAAAATTCAATCTTGGCCTGTAGGTTAATTTTTTTACACATACTGAAAGACTTTGGCTACAATGCCTTTTTTCAAACTGACATATCCTTAATTTTTTTTTTATCAAAATGTTTAGAATAATAAAAGATGAAGTCCTTTCATTGTTAAGGTCCAATAATTCTGCCAACAACCGTTTAAGTAAACTTGAACAAAGGCTTCCTAAGAATCATTTTTGTGCAATGTTACAGAAGCTGAAACAACAGTTTTGAAGAAGAAGACTATTGCAGTCCTCAGTTTGAAATATGTTTACTAATGGCTGAAAGACCAACTTCAGTTTTCTATGACCCTACCAAAAATCAACAAACCCAATCTATTCTTATACAATTGAAAGAACCCTACCCTAGGATAATACTTGAGAAAAATTTAACTATTCAGCTTGACAGTTTCATCATAATAAATTTTTAAACTGAAGAGGCTAAAATTATGAGGTTTTTGTTAGTAAAAAACAGGTCAATGTAGGTTGCACCACAAAAACTGCAATTTCAAATACAAGTCATATGAGCAACACTTGCACAAAACTTGGTGATACTAGCTCCTGTCATTTCTGAGATTGTTATGTCAGTGTGCTTTCTTGGCCAAATGACTATGTTCAAATTCCTATAACTTGGCCAAAATTCATCAAACCCAAACCGTTTGAACAAACTTGAGAGAGCTGATCTCTGGGATTATTTCTGTGAAATATTGAACAATTTGGTTGAATGATTTCAGAGAAGGTTTTCAAGGTTTTTTAGCTTTTCCCTTTAAAAAGTAAGATAATGCAAGTGGCACCACATAACACTCAAACCCACAACATTTGATATGTGACCGATTTTTTCATAAAATTTGGGGAAGCTAGCTTCCACTATTCTTGAGAAATTATGAGTTAATGTACTGATGACAGATGACCCTCATACAGAAAAGGTCAATGCAGGTGACGCTACCAATACCACAAATCCCTATATGAGTCATGTGACAAACATATGCATAAGATTTAGTAAAGATAGCTCCAGCTGTTTCTGATATTGTAATCCGCTATCCTTTTTTGGCCATATGACTAAGTTCAGCTTCCTGTAACTCGGCCAAAATTCACCAAACTGGAACCATTCGAAAAAATTTAAGATGATTTCTGTGAAAAATTGAACAATTTGACTGGATAATTTCGGAGGAGAAGATTTTTAAAGATTTTTTTAGCTTTTTCCTTATAAAAATCTTAAGTAAATGCAGATAGCCAAAAAATCAGCAATATCCAATAGAGTTTTTTTAGATGACTGATTTTTTTGCATAAAGTTTGGTGATGCTAGCTCCTGCCGTTTTCAAGATGGTATGGGTTAACATACAGATGCTGGATGACACACACAACCGATGATGCCACACCATCGCATAAGCTCACAGGTTTGCTAAAAAAGTTCAAACTGAAATATAATTACATAGATCAACAAATCTAATTTTTGTGGAGCGTGTTGGCATATTGGTTAGTGCCCTGGACTTAGGTTGTGGGTTTGCGTCCTGATGGCCTTCCATGCTAAGACACCTGGCCAAAGTCTTCACCACATGGGTGACCTCTCTACCCAGGGTGAATGGGCACTTGTCAAGCATGGGAAGAAGGCAAATGTGGAACTTCCCAGCACTGTGCAAAATTCTTCCCTGAAAATATGGGGCTGAGTGTCAGAAATACTAAGCCTTTGATGAGATCTAGAATTTTTAGTCACTGGGGATTTCCTTTTGTGTGACATCACTGCAGAGTTACAATGCTCATAGATGTGCCAACAGTTTTTGAACAAATCACACACCTCATGTTTTTAGTGGAAAAATAAATGGAAAAAATGTTTATCCTCCAGAAATTGGGTTCATTTTATGTAAAAATCTATATTAACATTTTTTTTCATAGGCAATTGTGTTATATAATAAAATAATGAGATTTGGAATTGGAATATGTTTGCTTGACCTGAACCATTAGAGTCTACTAGGCAAATAAGTAACAACTTTTAAGGAAATATCAACTCATTTACAGTACATGGCATTATCCAAAACCTCATACTTCTTGCATATAATGTTCTCTTATTTCAGCATTGGCAATTAACCTATTTGTTGCACATTTATAATTGAACCATTACACAGGACCTTCATTTGATTCGGTTTGTGACCTTGCAGTACCACAGATCAGAGAGAAATGCAATTTCATATTTCCCTGCTGAATTCCAACTCATATTTCCCCTTCTTCTCAAAATCCCTGCAACAAGAGATCACTCAGAATGGGACACAGGTGAAATATGTATATGTAAGCACCTCCATTCAGAAAACCACATGAAAAGTTTATTCAATAGTAGATGTATTAAGCCATCAAATTATGTGCCGAGCCAATTCAAGAGTCAGTAGTTAATGGCAAAGACATATTGTAAGTTGCAACTTACGGCAATCGTAAGAACAGTTCTGTCATGGAATGCAGACTTGATGACCTCTTGGATGACCTGATCTGTCTCCATGTCGATGGATGCTGTGGCTTCATCCATTATCAGGATGCGAGAATTACGTAGAAAAGCTCGAGCCAGGCAGAACAGCTGAAAAATGTTTAAATGCTGACTTTGTCTTGGTCTGAATCAACCACAATGTTTCAAATAAAGTATAAAAGCATTTATGTTGAAGATAGTAAATAAGAGCTATAAAACACTGGTAAGAAAATGGAAACATCATGCTGCAAGGTGCAGATGTTGTAACTGCTAATGGAAGCATAAATTTCTGTGGGCAAAGAAAAAAGATATCAGGATAGACTTAAATCATCTTCATTTCATTGTTTAGTGTGTGATACTTTTATCTCATTAACTGGCTTCCTCCATATTGTTTTTGTCTTGGCTTGAGGGTGGTATATCAGCATATATGCCTATAGACCAGTACCAATAAGTCTGTTCAAAATTATTATCAAATGGCTGAACATGACAAAGTCTGCTGCCTAGACAGCCCACACTCCATCCACTGTGCAGCCGACAATGCTTTAACTGATATCACTAAGTGTTAGCTGCCTAGGTGTATGACATTCTAGACCTAGTAGTACTAGTTAGTAAAATGTTGCTGAATTAAAAAAAAAAAGTAACTGGGTTGGATTTTTAACTTCGAAAATGAACACACCAAATGCAGCACCATATTTCATGTAATTTAAGTATAAAAATAAGATAAAAATTCAATTCTTATGCACTAGAATACAAACACCTACACTTCATGTATTTCAAAAGCATGTACCATAAAATCTGTGAAATTTCGTACAGAAAAAAATAATTAAATTTGTGGAAGTCCGAAATCAAACAGTCGATTTCAGCAGTTTTAAATTGCATTTCATTAACTGACCAAGTCAGATGATTAATGCAGTGTTCATAGTTTATTTCGTGTTTGTTTTACACTAGAGCCCTTTGATGCTCCATTGATGTTATTGTGGGTATTTATTAGCTTAATGGTCAGGCAATCAGGTTAATCAAATGATTTCATAGGTCACTAGTGGTGAGAGAGCAGGTTCTGAGTTCCTGGTGAGTAGTGAGTGAGTAGATACTGATTGTATGTTGGTCTTGAGGGCTTCATATTGAATAAAGGGTTGAAATCATGGACAGTTAATAGTGGCTTGTCAGCACCATGGAAGTCAACATCTCTGTTGGGGATGAATTTCCTTCTTTTTGTGATTTGGACACAAAGTTGAATCTGTAACAAAAGTCCAATCATATCAAATTTTGGAAATGGGATTCTAAAACGATTGCTGGGTAAAAGAAGATGTGTTCAAATAAGTCATTTAGCCCTGAAATAAAATACACATTCCTTGTACATGTATGCAGGTGTCCATGGTGGCCACAAATATAAAAATATTTACCATTCTGATTTTACTAGCAGGACTGGTCCCCCCACGACCTGACTTTGTTTCAGTTTTTCCTTTGCATTGAACAATCTAATGCCTTAGGACCCCTTAAAGTAATTTCTGAAAGCTAAGGGGCTTTTCAACATTTTGAAAAATATAAACTTTGTTATGGAGGAACATGTTTGAATTTCATAAGCATTTTAATTTAATCTGAATATTAAGTATACCTTCTAAAGCAAAAAGATCAATTTTTAAGGATTTAACCCATTACTGTTCAGATTAGCCTGTGGATTGTCACACTCCTACTGTTCAGATTTATTTTGCATTTTTTCCACATTTTGACATGAATCTATATAAGAGACATTAACTCAGTAACCGTTAAAGGTATCTTTGTGAAATTTTCAGCTTTTACTGTCAGGTATATGTCCATCATGTTATTTTATTTATTTTCTATATACCTGGTTTGATATGTATGTAACTAAGGTATATACAGGTAAAAACAGGTAAATCTGTACTAACTGTATTTCCACTCACTTGTATATCACCAAAATGACCCCTTTCATCCTGTTCAGGTAACCCATTAACCCTTTGATAAAAAAGGGAAATGTAAGGATTTTTTTTCACTCTAAGGTAATTATTAATTAAAGGTAAGAAAAAGGTAAATGATTTGGTTTAATACTGGAAAGGGAACCACCAACGAACCAGAATGTGCAAGTAAAATTGGATTTTTCTGTGGAAATCAAATATTTTTCACCTGAAAAGCTTGCTGACCCAAAGAGCACATTCTATGATTATTAACATATAACACATATGTTTACCTGTACAGGTAAGTAAAGGTAAATTTTTTTTTTTCTGAATATGTTAGCAAACACCTTGTTCATCAATATAGTTACTATAAATTAATACCTTCTCTATTTATGGACTGTATAATTCATTTTGATATAAGAACAGGTGCTTTTAATACAGTAATTAAGTTACCTATGTGAATAGTACCTTTGTTCTTCAACTGATCTAATTACCTGTGGCAGTGACAAAATCATGCTGAAAAGTGGCTGAGAAGAATATGGATAAACAAGTGTCAACTGTGTAAAACAATTATATTTTGATTTTTCAGACATGTAAAACATAAATTGATAATTTTGGTTACGGTTACACATAAAAACATACTCACCTGTACAGGTGAGTTCAGGTAAATACAGGTAAATTATTTTTTTAATGAAGTATATATTTTATACATGTAATAAGGGAGAAAAAAACATATAACTTAATTTTGAGTGTCATGTGTAAAATTTATGAATTACAGGTACTAACTGCACTATTTATTGGGTTACCTGAAATGATACCTTTGACCTTAAACAGATTTAATTACCTTTGTAAGTACAGAATATAAAGACAACTTTTTATTTTAAAAGTGGAGAGGAAATTTTTGAAGGAGTTAAAACAATATGCAGAAGCTATCTTTTAAATAACTGCACAGCCACGAGACTTGTGGATTTCAATTTTGCCAATTTCTACCTGTAAAAATATACTCACCTGCACAGGTAAGATCAGGTAAATAAAGGTAAATTCTCATTTTTTTAATTTAAATTATATAATATACTTGTCATAAGGGACATTGCAATAAAAACTATTTACTTTTGTCCAATGTGCAAAATATATAATTTATGGGTGTGAAATGCACTTATTATCTGGTTACCTGTAATATACCTTTTTATGTCAAATTAATATATTTTTACATGTGCAGGCAAAAACAAATCGCCGACTGATTTTAAAATAAAATCTGGAAAATTGTGTCTACCCTGTTTGTTAACATTTCATGCAATAATAAAATTGCTGTTTAGTTGGTCTGTCGCGTTTATCTGCACAGGTAAAAATCTAGGTGCGACAGGTAAACAGGTGAACACTTGGTTCGATCAACGATTAGCCTAAATAAACATTGATATATCCAAATCTTTCCCATTCGAAACAGTGCGAATGTACTAAAATTTGAAATAAAAAATCAAAACAAATATGTCTTACACTTGTATAAAACTCTTTTTTTCTTAATTGAGGGTATCCATGCAATTTCTTTTGAAGTACCCGCCCCTCCGCGGCTGACGGTGATTGAGCGATAATGAGTGAATTTAGCAATATGTAACACACAAGGTACATTAACGAGGCGGTTTTGCAGACTTTAGTCGCAGAAATATCCTATCTAGTCAATATAACGGAAAAATAAAAATAAATAAAACATTTACTGGACAATTAAGATGCAAGACGACATGTCTGTTTGGGTTTTAGGTCCAATTTTACCGCGTCATCCCTCAGCCAGCGGTGACGCACTGACGCTGCAAACTTTTCTCACCCAATCGTATCTACTTTTACATCAGCAAGGTTCACGTGACTGGGTCTGGCGTGTTTATTTTGTAAAGTCTTTTAAATGGACAAGGTTCACGTGACTGAGTCTGGTGTGTTTATTATAAGAAGCATCATGAGATGCTGTGCCGACTGGCGGTCGAATTATTCTTTTTTTTTGTGGTGGTGGTGGGGGGGGGGGGGGGGGGGGGGGGGGAGTTACCTGGAAACATCCTCTCACGTCATGCAAGAGTTACCTGGAAACATCCTCTCACGTCATGCAATATGTACGCATTAGAATCGATTCTTTCCCGCAGGGATCAGAAACAATGAGAACACTGGTAGTACTAGTGGAACAATAATTTATTACATATATAATAAATAGGCCTATGCACATTAATGTAAACAAATCGTTATTAACAAGAATATAAAATAACAGAAAATCAATATTTTTTATTGTTGGAAAGGTGTTTTTAAAATGTGCTATTGGGGATAATGCACATAATACCAAAGTTTATAAACGTGGGAAAACGATACTAAACTGTGAAGTAACACCAAAGAAACATGTTTTCACAGTACATTTTAATGTATGTTATGTTATTCAAATATATAGGCCTACGTAAGTCCAACAATGCTTATCAAAATCATGCCTAGTTACTATGATTTCATAGCAGTACATTCTGGTATCTTAGAGGAAAATTGCACGTAGGCCTACATATCTTCATGCACTTACTTATCCAGGTCTTCAATTTGCACTTTATTTCAGTGACATTTAAATGAAGCATAATTACGTCATATGAAATTAATATAAAATGGAAATATAATATATAATTACATTTATTCAATTCAACTTCACTTGAAGAAAAGTAGGAAATTTATTTAATAATTTTGAGATGCACAATTCCTTGGTTAACTAGATGTATACACGAGACCTAACTTCAAATCATATAGCTAATCTGGTAACCTCCGTATGCAACTTTGTACATTTAAGCCCTCATATAGTCAGAAATCATGCACTGCTGATAAAACTTCAGCTTCAGCAGGAAAGCATGCGGTCTCCCCAGGCTGCAAGGTGGTGATTTCACGGAGAGGCAGAGTTCCAGTTAATTATAAAACAATATGCAGCAACAATTCAATAATTCTTAAGAAGCACCTGGAATGTTCCAAAAACTTCTAATAAGTTATTATCTCTTGGGTGTTTGTTTATTTATTTATTTTGTATTCACCAGTCCCGTCAGCTGTAGAGACGCGGACCATGACCTTCACCTGGCAATTATACATGTCGTTCGGTTCCGAACATTGTAAATGATGTCATTATCCTTTGATGATTAATGTAATAGATGCCAATTTAAATTAGTAATTTTCACTCCGAATCCCCGTCTGGTTGGCCACATGTTGTGTGCTGTCTTTCCGCTAAAATCTTCTGTGTGATAGGAAAATTTCCTTGTGCTAATAAAACTGTCAATCAAACGTGAAAATGACAAGGTCGGTGGGTAAAAATAGAAGCCGACACCCTGTGGTATTTTAGGTCTTCGAAAGGGGCAAGTTTGAGACAAAGCCATCAAACATTTTGCAATATAGATATATTTGTATACCTGCGTCTTTTAAATCTAATTTTACAGCAATGGAAAGGTACAATTAGATTTCAGTCTAATTTGTCCACCTGCATGGTTTCTCGATCGTCATTTTGAATACACCATGCGCATGCATATCGAAAGTCCGCATCTTTGGTCTTAATATTTTACTTTCACTGTGTCACCGTCACTATATATATACGCTATAGCTTCTAATTTAAGATTGGCGAATGCATTTTATTCATTTTCTTGCATGTATCATGACTGAGACTGACTCCGCCGTATGACTTTAAAGGATTATCATGACCACGACACATTTTCCATATTTAATCCCTGGGCCATGCATGCAAGCGTTGACTGGGTTTTGAGAGCGATATCAATATAAAGCGGCGTTTATACCGGGTGCACGTACGGTATATGCGATATATATTCAGTCTGCGGTATACGTTATGTATTTATTATGAATATAGGCGGCGTATGAACCCGATTTGAGAAACTTTCATGGATGAAATATAAAAAGGAGTTATAAGTTCTGGTATTAGTGATCAGATTTTATGTTTAAAAGGTACAAACATTTATAACGCAGTACTATTCCTTACAACAATGAATAGCCTGTTATAGGCAAACGTATTACAAAAAAAAATTATTTACTTCAATTCATAATATAATAGGTTATATTTTTAAAATTTAGTTTGCTATGTGCCATATATATTTAAAGATGTTTTGCAGCTCCGCCCAAAATCTGTTTCACTGGCAGTGACAACCACTGGTGCTTTTTTCAATCACTAATGAAAATTATAATACGCACATAGGCCTATATATATACACACACACACACAAAAGCGCGCACATGTGCACGTACACATGTAGCCTATACATATACAGGAAGTACTACACATATAAAAATTGGTAAAATCTGTTCAGTATGTGTTAAAACCGTATTAATACATATTTGTTCAAGCGTATAAGTCACTTACTGTCTTGTTTTACATATTCAAGGATCTGGGTGTATAGGCGTACAGTTCCACGTACGTCGTAAAATAATTACTTCAATATTTCATGGAGTATAAAGTTATCTTTATATTTTACACTGGAAAATTAACTATATCCCTATAATATCTGGCTGTTTCTAATTTAAGACGGTATTAATTTTATTTTCAATCCAAAAAGCCTCTTAGAATGATTGACAGTTCTTGTGCACGGCCGATTGTGCCCGATTACAATTGTACATAGAATGTTTGGCACAGAAATGATCACTAGTATTTAAACAATCAGACATCACATATATATACCACATGATATATGACAGTATCTTCGATTTTTAGTTAAGAAAATATGTTAATATTTAAAATAAATACTCATTTTATTATATGATATCGGTTAAAAATGGTTTTCTAGTGCCAGTACATGACACAGTTAGGAGGTCACGCAGATCACGTGCGTGGTGTCTGTCAGACGCGTCAGTCAGTCGGACGGCGATCATTGGTCACAAGTTAAACCAATAAAAAAGGGGATAATATATGATCTTGGAAATGTTTAACGGAAGTTAAATCTGTAAACACACTGCACTTGATTTTGTCAACAGGATTGATTGCCAACATTTGGTAATTTACCGATTTCTGATGAATTTAGCGTAGGTGTCTGATTTTACTCTCGCAGCCGACATGTTACCAGGGCCCACGTAACAAGGCCACGTGAGTGAAAGTCAATCATTTTTATATTTTTCCAACAAGCCTGTGTTCGCGCCAGTTTAGATCTTGGTCACATGTTAGAACAACACTTGACGTTTTTCTCTTTCATTTAAGTACAAATATGATGGATGACAATAGACATTTCACCCCCAAAACTTGCCCCAATTACGGGTATGTAAAATGGGCTTTAGCGCGCCCGGGCAGGCGCCTTTGAACTCCAGGCCCGTGACAAACCGCGCGCCCTGGCGGGCGTTATTGGAGTTTAAAGCCTTAACCAGTCCTGAGCACAACCTAATGTATGGTCAACTATATGCAATCAGACCATACTATATCTCAGTGTCATAAATACTATGAATATTTTATATTTATATATATATATATATATATATATATATATATATTTTGTGCAAAAACAGTTTAAATAAATAAATAGCTACTAGGTCTAGAATGTCACACATCTAGGCAGCTGACTTAGTAAAATCAGTTAAAGCATTGTCCGCTGCGCAGTAGGTGGAGTGTGGACTGTCTAGGCAGCCGACAGTGTCTACATTGTCGGCTGCCTAGACAGTCCAGGGGTCTAACACTCTGAAGCCGACATTTGCGGCTGCCTAGACACTTCATTTATTATTCAAACTGACTCCTTCATTAACTTATCATATCAGTACCTTGCATCAATTAATATTTAATATTCAATATCAATAAATCATAAAATATAAATGGAGACAATGAATTCACAATGTTCATTCTTACCTGTCTCTGTCCAACACTAAAGTTCTCTCCTCCTTCTGTCACTTCAGCCTCTGGTAGAAGAGAATAATAAAACACAATGAACATCAATTAAAAATAATATTATCTATAAATGCACTTTTGAAGTATTATACATTTTTCTGTAAATATTACTCTTTACATTTGTTTGTGTTTATAACACATATAAATACTTTTTTTTTCTTCCAGTCTCTATTTTAAAGATGGTGTTTTTAACTCTTCACACACATCTGCTCTGTTAATTTTCTCTAAAAAATAACATTTTTTAGTGAATTTCTTAGTGATCTCCTTTATCAGAAACAAAATGACTGGAAGCATCAACAATGATGTATTATGAGCATGACAGGACGCATTATTTCTGGCTTGTTTGAAGCATCCTGTACTGTGACATTTAATAAAATGTGATTTTTGTAAAATTTTCAACATTTTGACAGCGATTTACACCTTTTGAATACTTTTTCAGACTGGCATCAAGTTTAAACATAACAAGCAAATTCAATGAATTTATGTCGCTCAAAAGTGACACCTGGTGGTGATTAGTGAAACTAAATGTGCTGATTCATCATATGAAATATGAAGATATCAAATTGTATCTTGTGAGACAGACCCTTCAAACCAATACCAACCAAGGTAAGCATGAGAGCAATCACTGACCAAAATTTGAATAAAATCAGATATTATTTAGGAAAGTTATCCCAATGAAAGAAAAACCTGACTGACAGACAGACAGCTAGACAAAGGGACAGACAGACAAACCCAAATCAATGTCCCCCCTTCTGAGGAAGCCGGGAACAATAAAGATGTGCTGTACTCACGTAGTCCTTCAGGCATGCGGCTGATGACATCCTGTAGCTGAGCGATCTCCAGTGCTTGCCAGACTTCTTGGTCATTCCTTTGGTTCTCTGGATCCAAATTATACCTGACAATGACATCAGTGGTATGAAGCAATCAAAATTTCATTGCTTCAAACACAATTAATCCTTACTTACATATAGTAAAGTCTCATTTTAATTAACATGTTTGTCACAGGAAATTAATTTGTTGTATTGATTTAGGGGAATGTTTCTTTTACTTATAAGAAGAACATGGGCACTCCACGGGTATCAAATTTGACACTGCCATAGTAAACATGCCCTAATAAACTGCCATTGTAAAAAAATTACCCCCCCCCCCAACCCTAAAAAAGATGAATGATCACCACAGGTTGCAGCCGAATTTGCATTAAACCTTTTGTTAAATGACTGGCAAACATTCCTTTAATCATTCCTTTTCACTCCTGCCAGCCCTGGAGCACTGGATCATGTGACAGAACAAATATGTGTACCCTATTTGTGAACCACAGTTTCAGAGACATCATGTCAATGGTTCATTTTAAGTCATTTACATAGCCCAAGACGACATTTTCCGAATATTGTCAAACAGCTACTGTGCACAGAGTGGGCCATTAATGAGACCTAACTGAAAATGCAAATTATTTTGGGTGTTGGGCAATTTCGAACAATCTCATGTTAGTCCTTAGAAAGGTTAAGGGCAGATATTAGCAGCAATGTTCATAGACAAGAAGGAGCTGCTTATTCCCTAGTGGAACATTTTTAATATTTATGCGCTTCCTACTTTCTATAAAGTATAAACCCCACGTAGTTAAAGGCTGTTGTGCAGAACTGCATTTTCAGCTGGCCATCCCCCTTATGCATATGATCATCAACCCACAAGGCAACATCTCTTTGTGGCAGTTGATCCATTCATAACTGCAGGGCTTGTTGATCATGTGTAGGTTCCCAATACGAAATGAATTTGTTGCAAATTCTGCCTATTATTTATACAGTTTGTGGCCTTTACTGCTTTTTTTTAAATAAACATGTCACAACTGTTCTCCTTTGGTGATCATTAATAATATAAATGCAGTACCCTGAGTAGTTTAAATGATACAAACCATCAAATAACCAAGCACTCAACCAAGACAAGGTGAAAACAGTGGTGACAGAACCACTCAACTATGGCCTGGGTGTGAAAACCTGACCTTTTATGTGTGCAGTGTTTATAAGCTGGTGATTTTCAGCTGGGTTTTACAAAAAAATAAAACAACTGGAGGAAACCTGGCCCTGATTGCCGACACTGCAGTTTGTTATGATGATTGGTTCAGTTGGTTCTGTTCGGATCTGGAACTCAAGTTTCTTTTATTTGAAGCCTAATTTAACTTTCACTCATTTGTTCCCTAGAGATTTGCTCCTAACGTCTTCCACTGTAACGGACCCCATAATAATGAGACCTGACTGAATGTCTTCATTACAAGCATCAAGTTGCCTTCATTGCCTCTGCACCAGTATACTTGCTACACAGCGCTTTACCCACAGGCCAACAAGCGCTGTTTGTTATGACCATGTATCCTGAATCTCTACACCATAGGGGAGCACTGTATTTTGGTCCAATCAGATGAGACCTTGTGCTGAAGATAAAACAGTTTACTAGGCAAGCGAGGAATAAACAAAGCCAATGTTTTTCATTTCCTTTTGAGTGACAGCTCATCACCCAGGTGACCGTTTGAACAGGCCACAGGCTCAGAGAGAATTGCTCCACACGTTGTTTCTTGGCAGAGCCTGATGCCTGTCGAGTGTTTGTTGACTTGCATTTGGTTGGCTGCTCGTCACATCAGCAGTTTTTTTCAGCAGACAGGCCCATGTGCACCACCTGGTGTTTAAGTGCATCATAAAAGGTCAAAGCAGGCAGCAGGAAAATCAGTAGTTTCTTCAGAAGCAAAAGATTTCAGCTGCCTCGGGAGTGTACTGCACCAGAAAGATCATTAAATAGATGTATTTCTATTAGACAACTAGACATTTCTTGGCACCGCAGGTGCCAGAGTATCCCAACACATAGTACGCCCCCCCCCCCCCTTTAAGAATAGGCTCCTGTGATCTTGACCTTTGACCTTGTGACCCCAAAATTGATATTGATCATCCACTTTTATATATAAATCAATAGAGGTCTAGATTTATTGATGGGCCATATACAAGTCAGGTTTAAAATCCATATATTAATCCAAGCTTGAATTATCATCTCGGGAACTAATTTTTGGACAGATGGCTCCTGTGACCTTCGTCTTTGACCTTGTGACTTCACAATTGACAGGCATCTTCCTCTATTGGCAGGGGAACTGTATGTGCAAGATGAAATGTCTGAGATGAAATGTTTAGCTGAAAATGCATCCACAATCTTTTTAAAGATGTGTCCTGTGACCTTGACCTTTGACCTCATGACCCCAAAATCAATTCGGGTCTTGCTTTTCCAATGGGACATATACAAGTAAAGTTTGAAATCAATACATCAATTAAAGCAGGAATTATCATCCAGAAACTAATTTTTGGACAGATGGCTCCTGTGACCTTCACCTTTCACCTTGTGACCTCAAAATTTATAGGGGTCTTCCTCTATTGGCAGATGAACTATATGTGCAAGATGAAAGGTCTGAGATGAAATGTTTGGCTGAAAATGCAACAACAATCTTTTTAAAGATGTGTCCTGTGACCTTGACCTTTGACCTCATTAACCCAAAATCATTTGGGATCTTGCTTTTTCAATGGGACATATATAAGTCAGGTTTGAAATCAATACATCAATAAAAGCAGGAATTATCATCCAGAAACTAATTTTTTGACAGATAGCTCATGTGCCCTTGACCTTTGACCTTGTGACCCCAAAATTGATATGGATCATCCACTATTGGCGAGCTATATATTCATGATGGAAGACCTGGGATGAAAGTTTGGCTTAAAATGCATCCACAGTATCTTTAAAGATGCAAGTCCAGTGACCTTGACCTTTGACCTTATGACCCTAGAACCTATAGGGTTCTTACTTTAGTGGTGGACCATACATAAGTCACGTTTTAAATCCATATGGCTATCAACACTGGAGATAACATAAGAGGTGTGTGGTTTTCACCAAATATGGACACATTAAAGGTCAAGGCCACTCTCATGGTAAAGGTCATGACCCAAATGTAAATAGACCTCATCCCATGACCCATCTCTTTACATGTGCATAATATGAAAGAAATCTGTCCATTAGTTATTAACTTATAATGCTTACAGTACCGGCAAGTGGCAATTATGGGGGTATTAAAAGGCGTAAAAACAAGAAAAGGATAATAGGTGGCGCCACCAGTTTCTGGTATATCACAAGGCTATCCAAGATCTTTGGTCACCTTGATTTTTGGACCAGTCCATGCAAGCTTACTTGAGATATTTAAGAATTTGTGTTATTTTCAGCAAAAATGGACCTATTCAAGGTCAAGGTCAATCTCCTAGCATAGGTCATGACCCCATTTTAAAAATGCTTCGTCCCCTTACCTATATCTATACAAATGTAAAGTTTGAAAAAGATCAGTGAAATATTTTTGAGTAATCCAGCTCACAAGGTTTTTCTGCGGCGGCTGTGGCGGCGGGACAGTCGTGAAACCATAGTATCCCGACTTTGTCTGGGGATACAATAAATGTCACAATAAAATTTACTTACAAATGATGATATATTAGGAAAAAATGTGTTTGGGCAGACAGAGAAATTGGTCGATATTAAGACAAATTCTTCAAGGAGATTGGAAGGTGAGTTCTAAAACGCCACAGCAATGATGTCAGATATGTCAGTCTGAACACATCACTGGTTGTATCAAGGTATAATTACCACCACAATGATACCATGATATTCAAAGCAAATAAACATGGGGTGTTTTAAAACAATAATTCTAGGAAATCTACTTTATACTAATATTGAGTGCATAATTTTCTGCAGCATTTCAAACTAAATGCTACAATTATTTCACACATCAAATAACATGTACTCTGATAGGTCATATAAAAACAAGTTTAGTTATTGTCACTCATTGACAGCTCCAATAATCATCTTTATATGGTATCATGACATGACCTAATGGCTCCATCTAATGGGGGAAGTATGAACTGATTTAACTAATTTACACATGAAATTAAGATTACAAAACCTAGAATTAAAGGAATCCTTGGTTTAACAAGAACAAAGAAATATTAAAAATCCAGTTATTCCATCATACATTCAGGAAATACAAAAATAAATTTACCTGACTGATCCCTCAAACAGGACCGGGTCTTGAGGAATGATTGACAGGCGTGACCTGAGAGCCTGTAAGGGCACCAGACTGATGTCAATGTCATCTATTATGATAGACCCCTCACAGATGTCTATTATACGGAACAGACCCAGAGTTGTAGAAGATTTTCCACTTCCTGTTCGGCCACAGATTCCAACCTGGTCATAATAATAAATTATAGTAAGACTGAAACATAACCTTAGAGTAATGCACAGGGAAACCTGTCTTTGTGGCCACCTCATTATGAGCACCTCTCTTTAATGGGCAAAAAAATCATGGTCCCATCAGTGTCCATAAATAGAAAGTTCCACTGTTATTCTTGTGATGACTTATCTGTCAGATCATACTTTCTGATATAAATTATCTATAAACCTTACTGATATTACCAAGTATAACAGTTTTACTGTTGAAGAAATTATGATGAAATGGCAAGGACAGTATGCAAGTTCAATAACATTTTAACTGACTTTAAAAGAAAACTGAAAAAAAGTAATTTATGATAACTGAAGGTGGATGTCTTTGTTAAGATCCTCAGTATAAGTGGCATGATATTTTTTTTTCATGAGCCAATATTTATTAACAAATTTTGATCTTCCAGAAACAACCTGACTTGGCAATATTTGGATTGATGTGGTAGCATAGTTGTTTAAATATATGTCAAGATCATAATATGCAAACAGCTGAAGGGAAAGGATTAAAGAAGAATAATAATGAATGACTAAATTATTTTCTTATTATCATAATATATTATCTTAGTTTTACCTTTTCCCCACCAGTAATGTGGAAACTCAGCCCCCTGACAACTGGGTCCAGACTCTTATCGTACCTCAGTGATACATTAGAGAATCTGATTTCACCTTTACTTGGCCAGTCTGCCGATGGCATCAGTTCTGAAATAAACAAAATAGAACAGTTGTAATTCTGGTAGCCAAAAAAATATAACAGTATTTTAATCAAAGATATTCCAATAATTTTAGTTATGGTGATTACTTAAACCCAACTAACCAAGAAATTGGACTAAACAATATTTAACTTATCACAACCTGCATTATCTGTAGACATTATAGGATGTCTTGCTTACTCTGGATATTAATTAATGAACTGCAGGTATCTCTTGCTAAGAAAGGTTCTTAAAAGGCCTCTGTGATGTATATATATGAACTTGTTTATCCACATGTTATTAACATGTGGATAAATACAAAATAAACAGCCTGCATTATGTTGGACCAGCATAATCTGGCCTAATTTTATTAAAGGTTAAAGGGATTATCTTTAGTTAAAAAGTGTCAGAAATTTGAAAAGACTGCTCTAAACATACCTGGGAGACGCTGATAATTTTATTACTGACAAAGAAAAAGCAAAGACTAAAGGGGATAATTATAATGCATAATTCCACATAATAATATTATAATGTGACTGAAAAGAAATTTGTAATGAACATAAAAAAAGAACAATTATGGACAGATACCATTATGTGTAATTGAATATACATCAGGTGTAATGCTTCCATGATAACATGCTCGACCATTATTTGCAAGTACTTGATTACTTTTAAAGTACATGTGTGACCCGAACATGTACAAAGCACATACTGAACATTTTGAACCAAAGTACATGCACCAATTGCACAAATGTTATACTGGCATTGATGTACAATACACAAAATTGATTATAAGTGTCACCACCAGTTTTGTGTATGAGAAAGCCATCAAAGATGTATGGACATGCAAAATTCCAAGCATATACTTCAAAACAATCTTTAGCTATGTGCATAGATGCATGAAACCCAAAAATAATTGTAGGTGGTGCCACAAGTCTTGTATAATACAAAGCTATATGAGATGTATAGATATGCACAATTTCAGGCTGATATGTTAAAAACCTCCTGAGAAATTAGCAAGGACAAACTTGTGCAAAAATCACTGAAGATGGCACTGTAGATCAAAGATGCAGGGACATGCCAAAATTTCAGGCTGACACATAAACTTCTCTTGAGTTGGATCCACTCAGCTAACTCAGTCAATAAAAACATAGCATGAACGCCATATTTTCAGCTTTCTTTTCAAGCTGACAACAGGTGTTCCACAACTGTGCACGTTCATATTTGGACTAAACATTGTTTGAGATCTGCTGTGCATGCTCAAAAATAGATCTCAGTGCATTGTTATGGTTATCAGACACACTTGGAACATGTTTACTCACACGCAGAACCATACAAGGTTTTAAGCAGCCAAAGGGGAGGTACTGAGAACATGTGTTGGGATGGTTTGCTGGGAAATTTTTGTATAAAACAAAACTAAACTGATAGGGTGAAAGAATAGGAATTATATTTCTCTTAATTATGTCCCTTTGATATAGCAGGTTTGTACCAATTTTTTGTGTTGTCCTTGCAACTATTAATGACAGTCCTACCTTTATCCTTATGATAGGGTTCCTGGACGATGTTGGTGTAGTGGCTGACTCGCTCCACAGCATTAAACCACATCTCACCTTCAGACATACTCCTCATCATGTGATTAAGGAATGTACACACCTGTACAGGTAAAGTAATAAAACTCTTAATTATATGGTAAGTAGTTTGAGGCAAGTTAATGAATATTTGATACACTAACTATTTTCATATGTATCTTGGGAAGATATAGCAAAACTAAAACAATACAAAACAGACATATATTAACAGAATATTAATAACAAATCTTAAATCATATTTTGCAAAATGAAAGAATGGTGAAAAAATCTAATTGATTAAGACTATATATATGAAACGGTTACCTTTAGACATCTGTAGAAATGTTTCATAAGAAATATAATTAATGGACTATATATTCAATTGTTTATTTAAATTTGAGATATTTTAAAGCCCATGGGACTTACCATGAGAGCATATGCCACAGAGATTCCAACAAGTCCCGGGGTAGCTGACCCATATAGACTGGAACTCAGGCTGGAAATGGCTGCTGTGAACACAATGAATGCTCCAAGGTAGTCCTAAAATGGAAGAATGGATGAATATGTAATGAATTATATACACTGAGATCTATAGGGTTATACTCACTAATCTGGGATAAGAGCTGAAAATATTCTGGATTATAACACAAAGTAGCTCAAATCACAAATAAGGTTATACCTGAAGGTGATAATCACATATCAATCATATGATCAATGAAAAAATTAGCAATTATAGCTGCATGATGTTTTAAATATATGGTAAAGCCTGATGGCACATCAGAGAGATGGAGAGAACCAGTTTAAAAGTAATCCTTCCTGTGTTGAACTGTGGTAGTGCAATGCCAGTGGTGTACTATGTTGGTATACAACTATAAATATGAACAAGGGCACCGCAAAGCAGGGCATCCCCTTGCATGGGACATAATTAGAATGGGTGTATTACAGTGTGAAAATGTGGAGGGCAGCTCTCTGGCCTTGACCCTTGCTCCTGTGACCTCAAACTAAATCAGAATCTTCATCCATGGGTGGGTTAGCCATATTTGCGAAAAGAAAGGTTTTGATCAAACGGTTTGGCTTTAAATGGGTCCACAAATTTTTACAAAAAGTGGGCCCTATGGCTGTGACTTTTGACCCCATGACCTCAAATTTGAAAGTTTTCTTCATCCATGGGTGGGTGAGGTTATGGTCTAATGATTTGGCTTTGAATGGGTCCCACAATCTTTTTCAAGAAGTGGGCCCTGTGACCTTTGACCCTGTGATCTCAAAATAGATAGGGTTCTTCATCCATGGGTAGGTGAGCTATATTTTGCAAGATGAAAGGTTTTGGTCAAACAGTTTGGATTAAAATGGATCCACATGGCAATCCTGAATGGATGGAATGACGGAAGGAACAATGGACACACAAACAGAGGTGTTACTATATCCTCTCTTGCAACTTCTTGCAACTTCGTACATTCTATTAGTGAATGTGCTTATATGAGTGTATGTGCATGTTTTGTGTATATACCAATCTCATGCATATTTAAAGGTATACTGGTATGCAGGACTTCCATGTGTCTACATATCAGCCTGATGCCTTTACAAACATACACACATGAACAGAGTTTCAGATGAAGGAACATTTATTATGTGTGTGTGTACATACCAGTATGATGCCCATCCAGACATTAGCTGTATGTAGATGCACAAAGTGTATGTACATGTGTGTGTTCAACTCATTAATGGAGTTCAGATAAAGGAATATTTTGTGTATGTAGATACACAAAGTGTGTGTGTGTATGTACAACTCATTAATGGAGTTCAGATAAAGGAATATTTTGTGTATGTAGATACACAAAGTGTGTGTATGTGTGTGTGTACAACTCATTAATGAAGTTCAGATTAAGGAATATTTGTGTGTGTGTGTGAATGTACTTACCAGTCTTATGCCCATCCAGACATTAGCTGTATGTAGATACAAGAAAGCTGTGTTGTTCCCATCAACGTTCTTCAAATTTTTATCTGAGAATCTACTCTGGTCTCTGGAAGTGAACAAATGAACCAATATGTTCATTAAGGAAAAGAAAAAGAGTAAATACAAATAATTTTTAATTTTTAATCATTCAAAGAAATCCATCTATTCATCAGTTTATTTTAACCTTTAGATCTGTAAATCAGTAAGAAATATTTTTTAAAAACTTTTCCATGGCTAAACATGTGTGGTAAATACTAACTTATATTTTGACAATAACATAAGCTTATCAATAAATATCCTCTTCTCCTAGAGATATAGTTCTTTAATCAAATTTTTAAGATATATAATTATTAAAGAATATAAAGAAACTTTGAGTGTGGTCTAGGCAAGATTATTTCAATGAAAATATAATCAACTAATAAGCCTTCCTAACACATGGTAACATTGAGTGTTAAGGACTGTAATATTATAAGCAAAAATGCTGTATATAAATAGTCTGAGAGAACGGACTATTTACTTTAACTGATTTCAATATTACATAATTACTTTATGTATGAATCATGCCAATTGTGCAGTTAATTAAGTACTTTAAATAATCATATTATGCATGCAACATATGCTAATTGTGCAGTTAAGCTAAAAATTTACCTGTAAGCTCTGATGGTTGCGAGTCCACCAAGAGTCTCAGAAAAATGAGACAAAACTGGAGACTTTGTCACACTGTCCAAACGCTGCAGCTCCCTAGAGCAGTATAAAATCAGTATATTTCCACTCAGATTCTGATATGTCTATACACACAGTTATGAAACTGCTTAGGAATTAAAACATAAGGCCAAAAAAATAAAAGGTATGGTTCTCAGGCATCGCACTCTTCAATTTTAAACCCCTGCATCAAAAATTTTTATTTTGATTTTCAATAGAAACTTACAATTTTGACTTCCAGCCACTCAGACATTTCTTTCAAGAAGATAAAATCAGCAATTTTAAAAAAATTTCCTTTGTTGTGTAGTGCTTCAACTTTTTTTAGAAAAATAAATCTGTTATTATCATGCTTTCCCTTATCATTTGACATTTTTATCTAAACATACAAAAAAAAATTTAAAATAAAAAACTGCCCACCCACATTGATTTCTGAAAAAAGTGCCTGAGAACCAAACCTTTTTTTTTTTGCCTAAACATTCTACCGTTGTTTAAGCTGTTACGTTAACCACACCATCAAGTGGAGAACAAAATATGGCCTTATCTTCCATCTACTAGGCCCTTTTTAAATGCAAAAGGATATGCATAATGGAAAAGAGGAAAAAGCATGGAACCTAAAATCAGCTGGCTCAAAATCTTGACAGTGAGATGCACCATGCATACTTTAGAGTGTTAGCAAAGAAATTTTAACAAACAAGAACCTGTTTTTTTCCTTTTGCCACCTTCCTGCCATGAATGCTAGATGATGGAGAATCCCAATTGAAACGACATACCTAAGGGGGATTCTAATGAAATGCTCTTATTTCTGCACACATGGAAAAGGTCTTTCAGCTTGTTTCTTTCAGTGCATGGAAACATATTAAATGTAATTAAGGGCATTAAATACAGAATGACAGGGAAAGAGGCTAGAAATAGTGAGGGTCTCTGTGAAAAGCAAACGTGATGTACACTGTAGACATAACAAGAAAATGCAAGGGCATGTTCCAACGTAAACCATCAAGACAGGGTACAGATACATATGGGTGATGGGTACAGATATGGACACATTCACTATGTTTCCACTTTATTTTTTTAGATTTTTTTTGGTGGAGGTAACCGCCTCCATTTATTAATGCTTTGCTTAACTAAGTATATATACATCTGCAGAGTTCCATTCCGGTTTCGGACTACGTGACAGGGGCTTATATCTAATTTTTCCTGGCGTCAACCAGGTTTGGTATACCACTGTGGGCCCAGGGTGTGTGTCATCCCCATGACTGGATCATAACACCAAGGAAAGGCGCACTTGTTAGTGAGTAAAACACAACTGATTGGCACAGTCTCCCCATTAAGCCTGCAGAGTGCTCACCCTGGGTTGAGGCCAACCATGAAAAATCTCACTGCCTCAGCTGAGATCCGAACAACTTTTCATGTTCAGAATGACATTATATTTAGCGGTTTTATTTTCTTATCCATTATCATCTCTTCTGAAGCAACCACTCAATATTATTTTTATTCATATGTCTTCTATATTGCAATGGCCAAGGAGAGGGAGAGAGAAAACTTGTTTTGACTGATTTTCAGTGTTCTAACCCTTTACCTTATACTTCTCACACTGATATGATTGGAGGTTTTATTACATGAAACAGTTTCTGCCGCACACTGGGGATTTTTATCTGCGACCATTTCCAGACAGTCGGCAATTGTCTGCGACTGCTTGGGACTGACAATGGGCAACCAATTGCCGACAGTCTGAAACTGCTTGTGACTGGCATTCAGCTATCAGTCATAGACTCAAGATCATGGGGATTTCCTGTGTCTTTTAGACATTTGGAGATGATAAATTTGTGTAAGTACAAATATCATTTATAACAAGGCCTACAGGCCTAATGCGAACCTGTGCAAAGTTTTGGAGTATGAACGGAGGTTTATTTTTAAAATTTAATATTGATCCTTTAAGTCCTGCATATCTACCTTAGTCTTTATGATTTCAGCAAAATGGACCAAAATGGACATTTCAGACCTGCAAGTTTCAGACTAGGACATTTTAAAACTAGAATATGGGTAGTCCACAAGCGACTAAGTGTATCCACAGAAATCAGAGTGGGACGGGTGAAGTGAGGCATGGATTAAGTGGCAAGGGAAATAGAGTGAGGTGTGTTGCATATTAGCATGGATGTCTGCAGCGTTAACGTGAATGTAGGTGGTGCCACCTGTCATAAAATCAAGAGAGCTGTCCAGGATGTATAAACCTGCAAAATTTCAGGTGGATAAGTCCAACCACTGCTGAGATATGAGTGATTTTATCCCAAGGCAGATGAACAGATGGACGCTGTGCAAAAATGGTTGCAGGTGATGAAGAGCTATATGAAATCTATATACATGCAAAATTTTTGCCCAATCGGTCAAACGGTTCCCGAGATATGAGCTTGGATGTCTGCAAAGTAAACATGAATGTAGGTGGCGCCACCTGTCATAAAATCGAGACAGCTTTCCAGGATGTATAAACCTGCAAAAAAAAAGGTGGATAAGTCAAAACACTTCTGAAATATAAGTAATTTTATCCCAAAGCAGATGAACAGATGGACGCTGTGCATAAATGGTTGCAGGTGGCGCCACCAGTTTTGCCAATGATGAAGAGCTATGTGAGATCTACACACATGCAAAATTTTGCCCCAATTGGTCGAACGGTTCGAGAGATATGAGCATGGATGTCTGCAGAGTAAACATGAATGTAGGTGGTGCCACCTGTCATAAAATCGAGAAAGCTGTCCAGGATGTATAAACCTGCAAAATTTCATGTGGATAAGTCCTACCACTGCTGAGATATGAGTGATTTTATCCCAACGCAGATGAACAGATGGACGCTGTGCATAAATGGTTGCAGGTGGCGCCACAAGTTTTGCCTATGATGAATAGCTATATGAGATCTATACACATGCAAAATGTTGGCCCAATCGGTCAAACGGTTTCCGAGATTTGAGCTTGGATGTCTGCAGAGTAAACATGACTGTAGGTGGCGCCACCTGTCATAAAATCAAGAAAGCTGTCCAGGATGTATAAACCTGCAAAATTTCATGTGGAAAAGTCCAACCACTGCTGAGAAATGAGTGATTTTATCCCAACGCAGATGAACAGATGGATGCTGTGCAAAAATGGTTGTAGGTGGTGCCACCATTTTTAGTGTATGTTATAAAGCTTTCAAAGGGCTACATTTGTGCAAAATTTTTAGCCTGATCCGTTTAACGGTTCCCGAGATATGCGGGTTTATGTGCGGAAACAGACGCACAAATGGACGCTGAGCAGTGAGGAAACGTCAGAGGTCAACCAAAAATGAGGGCGTAGTAGCATATGTGACTTGATGATAAACCCAATTCACTTAAAATGCAAACCAAGTCTTTTCAAACAGTTGAAAGATGTAGTTCCAATAATCTGGGAATTTTGCATCTAAACATTGTCTAGACGTCTAGACGCTGTGTCTAGATGTCTAGACACATTGTCTAGACACCCCCCAGAGCCAGGTCAGTTGCCATGGTGATGTCTGGACCCCACCTGTTTGTACTGAGTGACCTTTTGACTTGGCTTTTGAAACTCAGTCTGCTTTCAAATACAGAAAGCCTTTTTCAATTGGCTACAATGCTTTTTTAAAACTGTATTTACCCAATCTATTCTTATAAAACTGGCAGAACCCTACCATAGAATAATTCTTGTAAAGTTTAAACCAATCAGCTTAACAGTTTTATCATAAATCAGTGTACAAGCTAGAAGAGTTTAAAATTACTACATTTTCGCTTGTAAAAAACACATCAATGTAGATGGCGCCACCAATACCTCAAAATCAGATATGACATATGTGACAAACATTGGTATAAAATTTGGTGTTTATAGCTCTAGCCGTTTCTGAGATTTTAATTTTAGTGTGCTTTTTTGGACAGATGACTAAGTTCAACCTCCTGTTACTCGGCCAAAATTCTTCAAACTGGAACCATTTGAACAAACTTGAGAGATTGTTCCAGGGATCATTTCTGTGAAATATAGGACAATTTGGCTGGACAGTTTCAGAGGAGAAGATTTTTAAAGCTTTTTTTTAGCTTTTTCCCTATAAAATCTAAGAAAATGCAGTAAGAAACAAGGGACCCATGGGTCACGGCACTCAGCTGTTATATATAATAAAAAAATATGATTTGGGAAAGAGGCATATGCTGGTTTTGTGTGGTAATAAATATAAGCTTTATTATGAGTTGTTGGTGTTTAGCTTATGTATGATTATGATAGTATTTTTGGAGACAGGGAAGAGGATTCATTTCATTTATTTTATTAACAAATGGAGTGCTATTGTCACACAGATTTTGACCTGGCCATATAACTTATAAGCAGCACATAAAATAAAAGAGTTCAACTATTTATTAAAATTTAATAACAAATGTTGTGCCAATATAATATTTATTAAAAATAATAAGAGAATCATATGATTTTTTTAATAAAATATAACTGAACTAATTATTAAAATAATATTATAGAATATATGCATTCATGAATACATTTTGACAGTATTTGCACTGGTATTCAAATACTTTCATTTTTACCTGAATTCCCATTCTTATGCAAGAAATTTTATAATGGAGTACATATTCATATTCATATTCATATACATTAGCAAAGTATTTGCACCATGTCTGGTATTTATTCAGTTTTAGCCAAACAATGATGTGGAGAATCCAGAATATAAACAAAGGACCCATGGGTCATGACAAAAGTTTGAAATTTTTGCAAATGCAAAATATGAAAAATATTCTATTGTAATGTTTTATATTTATATAAGCATATGAGAGGCTAAGAGGAAAGGGTCCTCCTACTTGGTTATAGTAAAGTTCTCAATATATGATTGCAAACTAATACTCTGACAAGACTGTCATGAAGAAAAACAGTAAAAGTTTTGAGATACTGTGATGCATATGAAAAATATACAGATGGACAGGCAAGTGGACAGAATGGACTAATACCTTCATTTCACTTTCAAAGGAATAATGCATTTACGTTTATATACAAGCCTATTTTTTTAGCATATCCACTTAATTCATTAATAGTTTTTATCTGATTCATTTTTTTATTTACAAGTGTTATAAATTTGTAATATAAAAGTGAAAATATAAGTTAAAATATTAGAATTCTAAGTTGCAATCAAATGTTTAAACTGAATGTAAAAGAAAATAATGCCACAACATGGCATCTACAAAATTATTCCTTGAATTCCTATTAAAAAGTTTTGCACATTGGAGATTTCAGGACAAGCTTAATTTTATTCACCGAAATAAAATAAAAGATTCAGTAAATTTGATTAAATAAAAACATCTTTTCAAATAAAGTATACACACTGTTGGTTGAATGAGGGACTAACAATATCATTATTCTAATTACAATCTAAGCTATAATTAATAACTGGAATTAATAGTCAATTTCACACCTGGTGAAGTTTTAATCTTCTGAAGTAAAGCATCACTTATCTGATGAACATCCATACTTTCATAGCAATACATCACCTTGTGGACACAATTAAATGTGCACTTTAATCATTGTAACCCTGGTGGTACAATCCAAAATCTAAAATGTAGCATGTCCAAGAATAAAATAAAATACAGAAAATTATATCATTTATCTAGTTTATGCACCAGCTGGGGGGGGGGGGGGGGGTTGAGTGCAGGGCAGGGGAAAAGCCTGCTAGTAGTGGCCAAGCTGGGTCAAGGCAAGCTGCCTGGGTGGGTTACATAATGCAAGTGAAGGCTGTACTACTAGGTGGGCCAGATATAAACAACACTTGACATGGTGTATGAAAACTTGAATAAAAGCTACTCTTTTCAAACAATTTCTTTGAAATTTCAGATTTTAAAAGATTAAATCCTTATGTATATATGCTGTGAAAATTAAATCAACAGTGCTTACAGGGAAAAACCGTGCCACTGCCAAAGTTGGACAAAATTTAAGGTATTAATTTTTTATTAATGCTAATAACTTGAAAAATTTGCAAAATTCAGATCTAATTTTGGGTAAACAAATTAATCTTGATTAAATAAAGTTATATTCCTGAAAAAAAGTCTTCAGCTTCAGCAATTCTAATGTTAAGTGAGCAAATATATTTCCTGATTTTTAAAAAATTGCATTATATTTGGGCCTATAACTTCAATATAATACCCAATACTGACCTAATTTTTGGTATGTGCACAGAAAATATATGGAAGAATATGAATACTAAATATGATCAAAAACAGATCAGTGGTTTTGATATTAGGCAGACTTGAAGTGTAACAATTGCTTTTTTATGGAAAACGGAGGTTTTTCCTTAATATCTCGAAGGAACGAAGTTCTAATGACCCAATTTTTGGTATGGTAGGAGATTTTGGGGACATCTAATGGTATGCAGAATTTTGGATTCGTAGGTCCAACGGTTTTAAAACGTGCCCTGTTAACGGATGGACGGCCGGACGGACGGACGGACGACGGACAAAGGACCACGACTATAGCTCAGATGACTTACAGTCAGCTGAGCTAAAAATATAAACAAAATCTGATATAGTTTTTTGGATGACTGATTATTTGCAAAAACTTTGGTGATGCTAGCTCCTGCCGTTTTTGAGATAGCTATGGTTAACGTACAGACGACGCACGACGGACGACGTTGCACCATTGCATAAGCTCACATGTTCGCTAAAAACTATCAAAATATCAGACACAATTCAACAGAACAGCCAAATACCACGCCTATCTCTTCACATGGCCTAAGTTTATGGTTTCAGTTGGGGTATGCAGGTGAAGTCAGGTTGTATGGAAACAGTGTTTGATTCCACATCGACATCAATTTATCTTCCTTTTCAGGGGACCAAACAAAGCTAACTTGGGGCCTCTCCACATATCACACCTACAAGCTCAGTCACAAGGAATGGCATGCGATAACAAGTGACCCATGGGTCATGACGCTCAGCTGACTGGGAAGAGATTCACAAAAGGAAATTTTATCATCAGAATGGTAGATACCCATTCAACTGAAGCATCAAACAGATTAACCAACAGGCCAAGATTTAGTCTGTATTTATATATCTGAAAAATAGAGAAAAAATGTGTAGACTTTAAAAACTAGAATACGGGTAGCCGACAAATGACTACGTGTATCTGCCAAAATTGTGAGGCATGGATTGAGTGGCAAGGGGAAACAGAGTGAGGTATGTTGCATATTAGCATGGATGTCTGCAGCCTAAATGTGTATGTAGGTTGTGCAACCTACCACAAATCCAGAAAGCTGTCCAAGTTGTATACATATGCAAAATTTTAGGCAGAAAAGTCAAACCACTACATGGATATGAGTGATTTTAGCCCACGGCAGACAAACAGACAGACGCTGTGCAAAAATGGTTGCAGTTTTGTGTATGATAAAGACCTATGTGAGATCTAAACACAAGCACAATTTTGGCCCAATCGGTCAAATGGTTCCTGAGATATTAGCTTGGATGTGTGCAGCGTTAACTAGAATGTAGGTGGCGCCACCTGTCATAAAATCAAGAAAGCTATCCAGGATGTATAAACCTGCAAAATTTTAGGCAGTTATGTCAAACCACTGCCAAGATATGAGTGACATTATCGCACGGCAAATAAACAGACAGATGCTGTGCAAAAATGGTTGCAGGTGGCGCCACCAGTTTAGCATATGATAAAGAGCTATGTTAGATCTATACACATGCAAAACTTTGGCCCGATCGGTCAAACGGTTCCCGAAATATGAGCTTGGATGTCATCAGCGTGAATGAGAATGTAGGTGGCGCCACCTGTCATAAAATCAAGAAAGCTATCCAGGATGTAAACGCATGCCGAATTTCAGGTGAATTTGTCAATTCACTGCAGAGATATGAGTGATTTTAACCAAAGGCAGATGAACAGATGGACACTGTGCAAACATGGTTACAGGTGGCACCACCATTTTTTGTGTATGTTATAGAGCTATCCAAGGGCTACATTAGTATAAATTTTATTTCCTGATCAGTCAAACGGTTCCCGAGATATGAGCTTGGAAAGCTGATAAAATCAAGTCCCAGAGGAGCTCTCTGGAAACGAACGCGGCAACGGCGGAGGAACCCGGTCAAAAACATAGTATCCACAAAACTTCGTTTTGGCGGGTACAAAAATACAGGTGGCCCCACCAGTCTGCAGAAACTAATAAAAACACTTACAAACATCAATATCCATGCAAAGAATCATGGTGATCTCCCCATTAGTTGTTCAGATACTTCAGCTTTTGTATCAAATTGTCCATTATTCTGAGGGATACTTCGGAGTCCTATAGCTTGAAGGATATGGGTAACAGAGACCTAATTTTAAGTTTCCACAGGCACTTTTCATGGGCCTTCTTGCATGACAAGAATGAAGATTCTAGGTCCAGTTGTTGTGATTTGTACCCTGTTGACAGATAACCACATCTTTAAAGGTATCAAAAAAAGAGAAAAAAAATCGTAAAAATTTGAAAAAAAAATAGAGGTGGCGCACCCAGTCTGCAGAAACTGATGGAACAGGTCATGATCAATATGTATGCCGAAAATCATGACCATCAGTCTTGTAGTTATTGAGATACTGCAGTTTTTGTATCAAATTTTTCCATTATTCTGGGGGGTAATTTGGAGCCATACAGCTTAAAGAATATGGGTAACAGAGACCTAATTTCAGGTTTCCATGGAGACTTTTCATGGGTCTCCCTGTGTGTCAAGAATGAAGATTCTAGGTCCAGTTTTAATGATTTGTGCCCTGTTAACAGATGTTCA
Source organism: Sipunculus nudus (assembly GCA_026874595.1). Classification (NCBI taxonomy): domain Eukaryota; kingdom Metazoa; phylum Annelida; class Sipuncula; order Golfingiida; family Sipunculidae; genus Sipunculus; species Sipunculus nudus. Next base: position 56,549,975 of record CM049312.1, read on the forward strand.
TAACTTTAAAGGTCTCAAAAATAGAGAAAAAATTCGTAAAAAAACCCGAACAAATACAGGTGGTGCCACCAGTCTGCAGAAACTGATGAAACACTCCATGATCAATATCCATGAAAACAATTATGGTGATCTCTGCATTAGTTGTTCAGATACTTCAGCTTTTGTATCAAATTTTCCATTATTCTGAGCTGTACTTTGGAGTGCCATAGTTCAAAGGATATGGGTAACAGAGACCTAATTTCAGGTGTCCATGGAGACTTATCATGGGTCTCCCTGTGTGTCAACAATGAAGATTCTAGGTCCAGTCCTTATGATTTGTACCCTGTTGACAGATAACTACATCCTGAAAGGTCTCGAAAATAGAGAGAAAAAAATTGTGAAAATTTGAAAAAATACAGGTGGCACCACCAGTCTGCAGGTACTGATGAAACACCTCTAGATCAATATGTATGCCAAAAATCATGACCATCAGTGTTGTAGTTATTGAGATGTTGCAGTTTGTTTTTATCAAATTTTCCATTATTCTGGGGGGTTACTGGGAGCCCCCCATAGCTCAAAGGATATGGGTAACAGAGACCTTATTTCAGGTTTCCATGCATACTTTTTATGGACCTCTCAGTGTGTCAAGAATGAAGATTCTAGGTCCAGTCTTTATGATTTGTGCCCTGTTAACAGCTGTTCACATTTTTAAATTCGTAAAAAATCGTAAAATTCAGGTGGCGCCACCAGTCTGCAGGAAGTGATGGAACATCTCATGATCAATACGTATGCCAAAAATCATGACCGTCAGTCAAGCAGTTAATGAGATATTGAAGTTTTTGTATGAAATTTTTTACTTTTCTGGGGGGTACTTTGGGGCCCCATAGCTCGAAGGATATGGGTAACAGAGATCTAATTTATGGTTTCCACGGAGACTTTTAATAGGTTTCTCAGTGTGTCGAGAATGAAGATTCTAGGTCCAGCGGTTACGATTTGTGCCACGTTAACAGATGACAGCATCTTTAAACGTCTCAAAAATAGAGGAAAAAATTGTAAAAAAATCGAAAAATACAGGTGGTGCCACCAGTCTGCAGGAACTTATGGAACATCTCATGATCAATATGTATGCCAAAAATTATGACCATCAGTGTTGTAGTAATTGAGATATTGAAGTTTTTGTATGAAATTTTTTACTATTCTTGGGGGTACTTTGGGGCCCCATAGCTCGAAGGATATGGGTAACAGAGACCTAATTTCTGGTTTCCAAGGAGATTTTTCATGGACCTCTCAGTGTATCAAAAATTAAGATTCTAGGTCTAGGCTTTACGATTTGTGCCTTGTTAACAGATGTTCACATTTTTAAAGGTCTCAAAAACAGAGAAAAAAATTTGTTAAAAAATCGAAAAATACAGGTGGTGCAACCAGTCTGCAGGAAGTGATGGAACATCTCATGATCAATATGTATGCCAAAAATCATGACCATCAGTCAAGTAGTTAATGAGATATTGAAGTTTTTGTATGAAATTTTTGACTTTTCTGGGGGGTACTTCGGGGCCCCATAGCTCGAAGGATATGGGTAACAGAGACCTAATTTCTGGTTTCCAAGGAGATTTTTCATGGACCTCTCAGAATCCCAAGTTACAAGGTTCTAGGTTCAGCGGTTATGATTTGTGCCTGGTTAACGGACGGACAGACGGACAGACGGACGACGGACAAAGAGTGATCGCTATAGCTCAGATGACTTTCAGTCAGCTGAGCTAAAAACTGGTGACCAGTCACAGATCCCTTGCAATTTTAGCATAGCGTCACAACAAAATCGCCAGTGGGGGGCAGGCTTAACACTATGGATACTCTTGCTTTTGAGGCTGGACCCTTTTCAGTGTGAAGAGAAGCCTTTAAGTGACTGTTTAAAGAATGACAGTAGTCAATATGAGCACAATTAAGCATTAATTGCTCACCTGCAGGATGTGATGTAGAACCGCTGGATGGCAAAGTAGATAATGAACATCGGAACAGCTGGTATCAGGAAGAATGGCGTGGAGATGGCATTGACAATAACTCCTCCAAGTACAAACAGCACACAGAATATCAAGGCATCCAGTGTCACTGGCATTTTCTGTAATAACAATCACAGCATTACAGTTGGTGCAAAATACTACCAAGTCAAAACTTTAATAAATGGATAATCTAATAATGGATAAAGGCATTATTCTATGCTAGTACAGTCATCAGGGTCAGAATACACTGTCAAGTAGTCAATGATATAACAAAACCAAATGACATTTGAAAATGCTCTCTCCTAAGGTGTCTGAATTCCACAAAGTTCTAAATATCTAGGCATCATATGATTAAATCACAATTATTAAATTTACTCTGTTTAGATGTAGCATATTCCAAAGCTAAGACAAAGAGCTACAAACCATCTTGCACTTGAGCATTTACTCAAGGAAAATGATGAAGGACTCAAGTCTTGACTCATTTTTATTTACAGACTCAAACTTAGATTCGAGGGTCCTGGACTCGGACTTTTACTCAAAGATAAGGACTCAAGAAATCATGCAGAGTCCATCTCGAGTCCAACAGAAGGAAGGGTCTATCACGTACTATAAAGAAGTCATTTATATACAAATGCTCACTATTAACAAAAAAAAAAAAGGCTTTTCATACCAAACTTTTGCTATTCATCTGGAGCTAAATGTAATAAAACATTCAGGTTGAAAGAATGTGGAAACTAACATGAAAATATTTAAAGTAATCATAAACTTCCATTTTAAATTTCTTGAAATAAGGAGATTTTCTTGGACTTGGGTCTGAGATGACTCGGACTCAAAGAACGTTGCCTTGGACTCAAACTCAAGGACTTGGACTTGAGTAGCCTGCACTCAGACTCCCATGATGCTGACTTAAATGAATCACTGTACAGTAATGTACCTTGATGTGAACATTTTTTCAAGACTAATTCATGTTACTGTACCTCATCTATTGTATTTGTATCACCAGCAAAGCGATTGATGATTCTTCCCAGGGGAGTGGTGTCAAAAAACCTAAAACAGTTATATCATACAGGGAATTAATGTCTTCAAATTTAGGTGAGTATTAAGCCTAAGTGAGTTCAATGCAACATTGTTTTGCTGTAATATCAAAGATTATGTTAAATCGTGTTTACTATCATAAGGTATATCTGAGTCCACTTTTTAAATTATTCTAGACTTCTTTATATGAACTGATGTCAAATTCAAAGAGGTCAGTTATCAATAATAGCATTATTTCAAATTTTGCCCCACACAAAAAAAAAGAATTTACTATATAAAATAACCTTAGCAAATTAATGGATGAAAATTTTCTAAATGTATATAATTTTCAGTATTTTTATGTAATTCTTTATATTTGATAGTCTACTGAGAGTGACACTGAACTTTCTCAATAAGAAATTTCATTAGGATATATTGAACATCACAAACCTGGGGCTAGTAAAAATCCTAGAATAGACCATTTCAGCATCTAGCGACTCGCAATGCATGCTAGTCAGGGTCAAAGGTCACCATTACCAAAACACGTTCTTTGACCAGACATGTGCAAGGCAGAAATGGCGGAACGTCACGTTCCAAGCCTTTCTTTATATCTATTAATATTTTCAGTGGACACCCTCCCATAGAAAATGGCACCCTTTATAAGTGTTACACATTGCTCCTAAGCAGGTTAAAGCTTTTTTGCTGGTCTTTTAAACAAATGAAACAAACATGGGCACTTGTGCAGTCGCTCACTCCATGTGGCTCACAGAGTCACACTGGTGAAATATTCAAGTGGACACGTGACGGTGCTTCACATTTAACTTATTTATATGTAGAAATATCTTTGTCCACACTTTGATATGAAGGTAAGTAACCATTTATTAATCATGAGTATTTAGATAAACGTTTTTGTTTTTTGTTGTAACTCGAAATGCATCTTTATAACTATCTCAAATTTCATAGTCCTGATTCCTGTGTTAGTATTAGTAACAGTTTATTATAATATTGTTATGTTGAAGGCCAGTGTTTCAAGCGATAATTCCCTTTAGCCCAGATAATGCTTTAATATTTTTTTATATTTCATAATAATAATCCACACTGAGGAAATAATTAATACTGATAACTCTCTGACCCTGTCATGGACAAAACGAAAATGTTTCACGTAAATGTTCATAGTTCAGCATGCAAAGCTGCTGGACAAGATAATTGTTATACATATTTCAAAATTACAAAAATGTCTTTGATTCTTAGGTTATGGCATGGTAAATATAAATTATAATATAGCTTTTGGGGAGCATATCAAGACATTAAAAAATATATTATAATGCAAAACTTGTAAACATAACTATTTGTCACTGTTAATGCTTAATATATCATTAGCCTTCTGCTAAAGATGTTTATGGCTTTCATGATCTGGGATAAATATTTAAGTGTCATTAAACTTGAGAAATTATGATTATTAGAGAGTTTTTGTATGGTAGCTTTTCATGGATTTGCCTAATCACCTATTAACATGTGCAGAAAGATAATATTTATATATTAATTATGCTACTGGCATATATATATATATATATATATATATATATATATATATATATATATATATATACATATATATTACTGAACTTCACAAATAAAGCAGCCCATTTTCAGTAAATAAACATTTTACTTTAACATGACATGTCAGTTGAAGGATTTAAACATGAATAAAATGCAGTGGAAGAAAGCAAAAATATACTATATGGAAATCCTTTTGTAGCATACACCTATTTCAGCTTACATTTTCCTTTTTTATAGTTATTATGGAGTTTTAACACTGTACTAAATTCTTGAGAATCCTCAGAATACAAAGTGTTTAATACGTATGCTAAAAAAATATACTTTCACTATAAAATTAATAAAACTTCCTTCATACAAGGTGTAATATATTTCTCTCAAGTGTTACATAATCATCAACTGATCCACTACCTACAGATATTTGACAGATTAGATGAAAACATCAAGACTATGCCATTTAAATCTAATTAATTCGAATCAATGGCAAAGGCCAGAAAAAAATATAGGTTAATTTATTATAATTTTGATGCATGGCACATAATTGTTATTTAGAGGATGTTGCAATGAAGCTTTTTTCTCCCCCCCCCCCCCCTTCCCCGTTGGTATTAAATGGCTCACTCCTTATCAGAAACTTGGCATCAGGCATAAAAAAATATGACTTGCCCCCTTCCCCCCCCCCCCCCCCTTAGTATTCCCATTTGCTTTTGAAGGCCTATGAGACAAACTGTTTAAAGCTAATGGTAAGTATGATATATATTTTTAATGTTTCTTAGGGTCAATTTTCCATCCAATATCTTGCATAATAAGACAGACAGGCACTGTGGCCTCCTGTTTCTTGCTTTTCATCAATTGTACATCTGTTTTGTTATATTTAATGTTTTTAGGTGAGATACTTTTAATGATGCAAGTGACAGATATTAGTTTTTGTTAAATCTCAACTATTACCATTTTACTTACAGTTGTTATTGCTGAGTGTGACAGATTTATTACTTATATGGAGGAGCTAAATGGCATTGTCCACACATTTAAGAAAACAAAATAAAACATAAATAAAAGATGGGCAATACATATTGATATCTAATAAAACAATTATTATAAAATAGTTTATATTAATATGTTTATTTTTAATTAATAATAAAAATGAATTAATAAGCTAAAGCTAGAAAAAGTTCATGTAACAGGAATATATATATATATATATAGTTTATTTTTTAATTAATAGTAGTTGTAAATTAATAGATTATAGTGAGAAAAAATTGTCAATCAGTACATGTAACAAGAATATATGGTAACGGCTAGGTGTAAATATAAGATTATAAAATATTTATATATATATGCATATATATCTGATTATATGTTTCTTTTCTTTGTTACGAAAAGATAGGCAGCCTTAAAGTATTACTTATACTAATAGTAATGCTGTTATAGTACTTTATTAATATTAACTATTAAACTAAACGTAGCCACACAACTTAATTGGACAGAAATCCCTGCTGTTGTCATTAATTCACACATTTGTAACAAAGTAACGCTATAGTATCAGTAAAATTTTCTCCAGTCATTCATGATATGATTTAAATAAATATATATATATATATATAAATATATATATAAATATATATATATATATATATATATATATATATATATATATAACACTATAGTATAGTCTATACCATTTTAAACAAAAATTGTTTATGTCTGGCCGATCTGCTGGCACATTGCAACCACATGCGCGTGACTCGGCCTTGGTGCCTTCGTTCACTGATCAGAACTCTCACAACGCACGTGTTGTTTCCTGTGTTTTTTCACAGACTAGCTGGCTCTGTTTTCACAAACCATGTGTACCATTGATACAATGTTTCACGACATTGTTAGAGACGAGGCATGTTAAACCCCGAGAAACAAGTAACACATTGTATCTGCTGCGTCTGACGAACGATGCGGCAGAAGTTGTCAGGACTGCATGTAGTTTTTGGTAATGGTGACCTTTCACCTTGGGCTCAAGGTCGGTCATCGCACATGCGCGCCTGTAATGCTGAAATGGTCTATTGTATAGAAACTGAGACTGACCTCATGGGAGCGTAAACGATGTTGACTAACATCTTGTTGTGTAGAGCCCGAGCAGCAGTCCAGCAGGTGTACTCCAGGAAGCCTACAGCTGCCAGTCCAAAGATGATCGTGATCGAGCAGAGAATAGCAAATACCGTCATGTAATAGTTCAGGTCATATCCAAACTGTGATGATACAAAAAAACAGCAAACCAGGTCAGATAACTGTACTGGTCATACCCAAATACACACAGATAAACCTTCACTAATTATTTAGTGCAGCCCATAATCGTGTGGATGAAGAAAAAAGAAGCACAGACAATTTATTTAGCCTATTTTTTTTGTGACATTAAACACTGATGAGATCAGTTTAAAATTGATTATTATCCTCTTTTCAATTTATCATAAATAAGGAAATGTACCCTATATAACGCTAGGAAATAGCAGTCATTAATAATGTATTTTAAATCATTATCTGAAAAAAAGCCACAGATTAAATGATCAGTGTAAATAAGAAAATTGCATATATCCTTATAAATATGCTCGAAACCACAAGTTTAGAATCTATGCAAATGCTAAACTGAAATTTAAATATGCAAATCATATGTAAACAATGATCAACATCTCCATCATCTGGTGGTTGGGTTTGTAAAATTTAAATATCAAAATAATATGTATATCATGACCTAAATCTTAATTAATTAAGTGGTGGAGTTTGTAAAATATAAATATGCAAATCATATGTAAACCATGGTCTACATCTCTAACATCTGATGGTGGGGTTTGTAAAATTTAAATATCCAAATAATATGTAAATCATGACCTAAATCTTAATTAATTAAGTGGTGGGGTTTGTAAAATTTAAATATGCAAATCATAAGCTACACCTCAAATCATCTGGTGGTGGGCTATGTAAAATTTAACATGCAAATCATATGGAAATCATGACCTACATCTCCATCATCTGGTGGTGCGGTTCCGTTATTCCGCGATGCTGCTTCCATTCTTTCTACTTCTTTTTTATGGTACGCTTCCTGGGACACTTCTGACCAGTCAGCTAACCAATAATCTGTGGCCATTCGGAAACACTGTCGCCCAACGTACATCAAAATGGTCATAATGGCTGCCCAGGTGGCTGCAGCTTTTATATACGCCAAATAGACTTTCAGTTTCACTCGTCCTGTCTCTCTTTCTTCCTCTTCAATAAGTTTACCTGCCTCACTTTCGTTAATTCCTGCACAACAACACACAAGAATATATCAGAATCAAACCTCATGTAAATAGGTTATGTTCTGATATAAACATAGAGTGGTGTAAGACTAGAGTACTTGTTACCATGGCAACAATATACACTGGGATATGAAAAAAGACAGAACAAGAGCACTGCAAGTGCACATTTTATGGCCATGATGACCTTTGACCTCATAAAATATGATAATATTTTGCAGAATATCAAACTCAGATGAGATATTCTAGTGGGAAACATTCACAACAAAGTTTCAAATTCATTCAGTCCCTGGTTAATCCTAGCAGCGACATCATTAAGAAGTCTGGTGCCTTCAAGTGAAACATTTATCAGCTTATTCAAGGGCACAGGTGATAAAGCTGCCTCACATAAACAAGAAAATCAGCTGAAAATACCAATCTGAAAGAAATGTGTAACATTGCTACATGCAAAGTTATATTTCCTTTACGTTTGGCAGTTAGCACAGCAGAAGCACCAGTCTTTAATTTCCCTGATGCTCTTCCTTAAAATAGAACTGTTATTACAGGGCTTTCAGAAGAGTGAGAGTATGCATAAGAAATGCTCGAAACCTGTTTGGTACGCTTGGTTATGGGGCCCTGAGTATCCTAAGGGACACACGGTTTCTGGCTATACTTACAAAAAGCTAAGAGCAAGCTCTCATCAAACTGCTGACCTGTGTGTTTTCTACACTGTGAAAACACCGGCTTCAGTGGCTCAGGGGTAGAGTGCAGGACTCAAAGTCGGGAGATCGTGGGTTCTAATCTCAGCCGAGGTGGTGAGGTTTTTCACTGTCAGCCCCCACCCAGGGTGAGCGCTCTGCAGGCTTCATGGGGAGGTTGTGCCCATCAGCCGTGTTTCACTCACATACGAGTGCGTCTTTGGGGGTTTCTCGGTGTTATGACCCAGGAATGGGGATGATTATACACCCAGGACCCGCAGGTGCGGTAGACACCGGGCCTGGGTGACACCAGGATATAACAAGGGACCCATGGGTCACGGCGCTCAGCTGATCGTGATTGGACTATAAATGTTTCTCCACTGTGATACTATATCGAGTCGATAAAGCTTATGAATATCATGTACATGTTGGGCTATTATAAAGGAATGTAATGTAATATGTGAGTAAATGATAAATGAAATTACCTGACTGATGGATTAATAGAGTCAAATAAAGTGGTTTATTTTTTATTTATTTAGGAGGGGTTGAAAATTGTGATATATTTGAGCAAATATGAATGCAATGACAGCAGTAATAAGCAGTAGTAGAATGATGATAAGGCTATTTGTTGAAGGATCTAAAGTGTATGGTAGTCTGCAAGCGTTCAATTTGACAGATATGATGTTATGATTAACTATGCTGATGAAGTGATTTATGAATATGTGACTGTATGACACAATATCTCTTTAGTCTTGACAAGGTACATTATTGTGATGCCCACTATGTCTACATATTACACAATATTGACATAATTTCTGGCATGTACATAGGTACCTATGGACGAATAGTTATACAAAATATTAAAGTATGAATATATCTGATTCATCTTGTTCTTGCTTACTGAGGCTGACTTTGGGATAAGGTTCAGAGAAGGGAAAAGTGAGGGCAGCACAAAGGTGGATGTAGAAATATTCTATTGTAATGTTTTTCATTTATATAAGAATATGAAAAGCTAAGAGGAAAGGGGCCCTCCAACTTGGTTATAGTAAAGTTCTAAATATATGATTGCAAACTAATACTCTGACAAGACTGTCATGAAGAAAAACAGTAAAAGTTTTGAGATACTGTGTTGCATACGAAAATTTACAGATGGACAGGCAAGTGGACAGAATGGACTAATACCTTTATTTCACTTTCAAGAGAATAATGCATTTAAGTTTATATATAATCCTATTTTTTTAAGCAGATCCACTTTTTCCATTAAGAAGTTTTTATCTGAATCATTTTTTTATTTACAGGTTTATAAATTTTTAATTAAAAAACCTGAAAATATAAGTTAAAATATTAGAATTGTTGCAAAAGTTGCAATCATTATATATACAGAGTAAAAAACATTGGGTCATATTATGCATACACATATATTTTATTATTTTTAAATCATAAATGTTTAAACTGATTTTAAAAGAAAATAATGCCACAACATGGCATCTACAAGAATATTCCTTGAATCACTATTAAAAAGTTTTGCACATTGGAGTTTTCAGGACATGCTTAATTTTATTCACCAAAATAAAATAAGTAAATTTGATAAAATAAAACATCTTTTCAAATAAAGTATACACACTGTTGGTTGAATGAGGGACAAACAATATCATTGTGCTAATTACTATCCCAGTTTTAATTAATTACTGGAATTAATAGTCAATTTCACGCCTGGTGAAGTTTTTACTCTTCTGAAGTAAGGAATTACTTATCTCATGAACATCCACACTTTCACAGCAATACACCACTTTGTGGACACAATTAAATGTACACTTTAATCATTGTAACCCTGGTGGTTCAATACAAAATCTAAAATGTAGCATGTCCAAGAATAAAATAAAATACAGAAAAATTATAACATTCATCTAGTTTATGCACCAGCTGGGGGGGGGGGGGGGGGGGGATGAGTGCAGGGCAGAGGGGAAGCCTGCTAGTAGTGGCCAAGCTGGGCCAAGGTAAGCTGCCTGGGGTGGGTTACATAATGCAAGTGAAGGCTGTACTACTAGGTGGGCTAGATGTAAACAACACTTGACATGGTGTATGAAAACATGAATAAAAGCTATTCATTCAAATAAATTTCTTTTGAAAGTTCAGATTTTAAAAAATTAAATCCTTATGCATATATGCTGGGAAAATTAAATCAACAGTGCCAAAGTTGGACAAAATTTAAGGTATTGATTTTTTATTTATGCTAATAACTTGAAAAATTTGCAAAATGCAGATGTAATTTTGGGTAAACAATTGAATCTTGATTAAATAAAGTTATATTCCTGAAAAAAGGTCTCTAGGTTCAGCAATTCTCATGTTAGGTGAGTAAATATATTTCCTGATTTTTTTAAAAATTGCATTATGTATTGGCCCATAACTTCAAAATAATACCCAATACTGACCTAATTTTTGGTATGTTCATAGAAAATGTATAAAAGAATGTGAATATTAAATACGATCAAAAACAGATCAGTGGTTTTGATATTAGGCAGCCTTGAAGTGTAACAATGGCTTTTTTTATGGAAAACAAGAGTTTTTTTTCCTTAATATCTCAAAGGAACAAAGTCCTAATGACCCAATTTTCGGTATGGTAGGAGATTTTGGGGACATCTAAAATTATGTCAACAGCCTGGGGAGCATAGAGATGTGCACTGAATGACCTACAGTCATCAAAGTGGACTGCTTGACAATGTAAGGGAATACAACAAGAGCCTCCAAAAAAATTCAATAACTAGCCTAATTTTGCAGCTTTTATTTTCAAATTTCAGATTTTTACAGATTAAATCCTTATGTATACATGGTGTGAAAATTAAATCCACAGTACTTACAGGAAAAAAACGTGCCATGGCCAAAGTTGGGCAAAATTTAAGGTACCAATTTTATATTTTTGCCAATATTTAAAAAAATTTAACAAATTTTGATCTAATTTTTGGTATACAATTAAATTTTGATTAATTAAAGTTGTATTACTGGAAAAAAGTCCCTACCTTTAACACTTTTGGTTTTAAGTGACCAAATATCTTCCTGATTTTTTTACAAAGTCCATTATGTTTGGGCCCATAACTTTTTTAAATTATATAATACTGACTTAATATCTGGCATGTACATAGGAACTATATAGAGGAATATTTATGGTAAATATGAAGAAAACCAGATGAGTGGTTTTGATATTAGGCAGTCCTGAAGTGTGAAAATAGATTTCTAATAAAAAATTGAGGTTTTTCCTTAATATCTCAAAGGAACGAAGTCCTATTGACCCAATTTTTGGCATGGTAGGAGATTATGGGGACATCTAACTGTATGCCGAAATTCAGATTCGTAGGTCCAACGGTGTCGAAACGTGCCAGTCTTACGGACGGACATCCAGACGGACGGACGGACGGACGGACGGACAGACAGACGGACGGACGACGGACAAGGACCATGACTATAGCTCAGATGACTTATAGTCAGCTGAGCTAAAAATGATAGGAAGCGAGTGCTACCGCCCTGTCAAGTAGTCCCAAACCGAAATGGAAACTCTGCAGATGTACATACTTAGGTTAAGAATTAGATAAGACAGCATTAAAAAAATGGAGGCGGTTACCTCCACCAAAAAAAATATTTTAAAAAAAAAACAAAAAAAAAAACACCTGTAGCTAGACTGGGGGATCATAAATTATCCAATGACAGTTGGTGTATTTAATTTGACACCAATCTGACACTTTATTATTACATAAGGACATAATACTGCAAAATATTTATATGATTTTATCTGAACACTTAGTTGCTATGGACTCTTTGGACCTTTCAGAATATGGATCATGGGACTCTCAAACATAATGTCTCGGGAGTCCCAGACTCTCCAAAATCTTGTCCTATTGAAATCCCTGAATTATAAGATGCTAGCAATCATATAAACCAAATGTTTTTACATCATGTCACATGTTCTTAATTAAAAATGTTTAATCATTACCTGTAGGCTTTTCATCCTGATCACCCTTTATTTGCGGTACTATTGTGGTTTCATCCTCGCTGTACAGACTGGTCATGCTGCCAGCCAATGAACTGAAGGATAGGTACCCTCTCAACGGAACACTTGCAACTGGTGTAGCTTCTATGTGTGGCTTCAAAATAATGCAAAATTCATGTTCACCAAGGCTATACAAAATTGTTTGGGTAACAATCTGCTGATGAGTGCAGTTGGGGTATGATTCTGAACATCATCTATATATTAATTTTTTATACATCATGAGGGTGGTCATGTTTAAACTGGTTTTTTTTACAGTTAATGAAGGAGGTCATGTTTAACCTGTGTCTGCATTTTTTACATTACATGAAGGAGGTCATATTTTAGCCTGAGTTCATATTTTTATATTCCATGAGCAGTTCATGTTTTAACATGTGTTTGTATGTCTGTTTAACATTAAGCCGTGGTTGTCAAGATATTCAACACACCAGGCAGCATAACTGATATTAGTCATTAGGAAACCTGAATAAGTTCTTGTTAATCTGGGTCAAGGACCTTATTAAGGCTCTTATATTTGCTTACCATCTCTCTGTTCATGAAGTCCATGCGTTCCTCAGTGAACCAGCTGATTCACTAGATGCAGGGTTTGACCCCCCCCCCCCCCCCCCCCCCCCGGGGGTCGGTGTAAGTAATACTGCTTCAGCTTAAGACATAAGAATCAATTTCTTACCATCATGAAACAGGACAGTAAAACACAATGACATAATAAGGCCCAAAAAAATAAGATTTGGTTTGCAGGCTTTTTTTTCAGTAATCAATGCATGCTGGTGTTTTTTTCATTTTAAATGTTTTTATTTGTTTTGATAAAAATGTCAAATGAAAAGGGAAAATCATGATAATAACAGATTTATTTTGCTAACAAGTAAAAGCACTACATAAACAAGGGACCCATGGGTCACGGCACTCAGCTGATTGTGACAGTTATAACTGCATCACCATAGATTTTTTTATTTTGCAATAAAAATACTATCATCAGTTCTCAGGAACTAGGGCTCAATGACTGGGGGGGTTACAACATCTTTGGATATAAATACAGAATATGGAATTAAATTCAATGGTGCTTTCAGGGACTGATGGGAGTATAAGCACCTATGCATATACGTAAAGGATAAAATTTAAAATTATTATCTTAAATATTTAAAAACAGGCAGTGAGATGGACAACAAAGCAAATAACTTAAATTTCCATTCTACTGAGACAGGAAAATAAAGAACAAATATTTGCATTATATATTATTTTTTTCTTTAGTTAAGTCATTATTTTTAAGTTTATAAATTTTACTATATATTTACAGTACATCATTATATCATATATATCTGAATATTTTAACTGATTCACAAATCTAAATTTCTTTAAAATGCTACATTAGAACAATGAAGCATCTCTTGGATTACTTTTTGAATTAATATTTCAAGAAAAGTTGTACACATTGGATCAAAAACAGCCTTACATTTAAAGTAATACAGTTGACAATAACAAACCATGTACTGCAATATAAATGGTGATGGTGTTGGTGGAGGGGGGGGGGGGGTGTAAGGGTAGGGCCCATGAGAATAAGTGTATGTTTATTACAGCAGGGGTGTTCTCCAGTGCTGCATCACTAATAAGGTTACCAAGTGTTACAGGTGCTCTTTTTATTGTGTGACACAGGCTTAACTCGTGTTGTGACACCCTCACCAGGCCGTTTGTTACATTCTCTGTTTAATCCATACTGGTTGAACTCTCTTTTTCATGCTAGCTAGGGGCTTTTCTCACCTGGTGGAGATCACATGTAAACCCTGGTATGTGGAGGCACACACAGCGATGTTCTTCTACATGGTTCCTGTAAGTTAACGCGTGTTTACTGTGTTGTGTAAGATCTTTTAGACTGTTCGAGAAGTGGAAAATTCTTGGCTTGGGGTGAAGAGTATATAAAGGGGCTGTGTTTTAGAGCCGAGAGAGCGGCAGAGAAGATTTCCAGCAGACGCAGAAGCGTAAGCTTCTGGGACCTTATCCAACAAGTGCGGCAATTATATTTCTTCAGACTTTCTCCTGGATTTTGTGTATTTGGACTTCAGTTTACTTTCTGGATTGTTACAAGAGCTTTACACTGGACTGTCATTCTCTGAGAGTATACATTTAAAGAACTTATTGTTGTGACGGTGGTGGTACCAGGTACTGTGCACTTTGTGTATTTTACTGTGTGATTGTATTGACAAGTTGTTATACCGCTGTTTTACTGTATAATTGTATTGATTTAAAGTATTGTAATGTTAGGGTTGTTTTAAGAATAAATTATGGTTATTTGTTAACAACAAGGGACCCATTGGTCACGGCGCTCAGCTGTTATATATGATAAAAAATATGATTTGGGAAAAAGGCATATGCTGGTTTTGTGTGGTAAAAAATATAAGCTTTATTATGAGTTGTTAGTGTTTAGCTTATGTATGATTTTGATAGTTTATTTGGAGACAGGGAAGAGGATTGATTTCATTTATTTTATTAACAAATGGAGTGCTATTGTCACACAGATTTTGACTTGGCCATATAACTTATAAGCAGCACATATAATAAAAGAGTTTAACTATTTATTTAAATTTAATAACAAATATTGTGCCAATATAATTTTTATTAAAAATAATAAGAGAATCATATGATTTTTGAAATAAAACATAACTGAAATAATTATTAAAATAACATTATAGAATATATGCATTCATGAATACATTTTGAAAGTATTTGCACTGGTATTCAAATACTTTCATTTTTACCTGAATTCCCATTCTTATGCAAGAAATTTTATAATGGAGTACATATTCATATTCATATTCATATTCATATACATTTGCAAAGTATTTGCACCATGTCTGGTATTTATTCAGTTTTAGCCAAACAATGATGTTGAGAATCCAGAATATTAACAAAGGACCCATGGGTCACGACAAAAGTTTGAAATTTTAGCAAATGCAAAATATGAAAAATATTTTATTGTAATGTTTTATATTTATATAAGCATATGAGAAGCTAAGAGGAAAGGGCCCTCCTACTTGGTTATAGTAAAGTTCTCAATATATGATTGCAAACTAATACTCTGACAAGACTGTCATGAAAAAAAAAACAGTAAAAGTTTTGAGATACTGTGATGCATATGAAAAATTTACAGATAGACAGGCAAGTGGACAGAATGGACTAATACCATCATTTCACTTTCAAGGGAATAATGCATTTAAGTTAATATATAAGCCTATTTTTTTTAAGCATATCCACTTTTTTCAATAATAGTTTTTATCTGATTCATTTTTTTTATTTACAAGTGTTATAAATTTGTAATATAAAAGTGAAAATATAAGTTAAAATATTAGAATTCTAAGTTGCAATCATTACATATCCAGATTGTAGCTCACATTGGGTCATATTATGCATACACATATATTTTATTATTTTTAAATCAAATGTTTAAACTGAATGTAAAAGAAAATAATGCCACAACATGGCATCTACAAAAATATTCCTTGAATCCCTTTTAAAAAGTTTTGCACATTGGAGTTTTCAGGACATGCTTAATTTTATTCACCGAAATAAAATAAAAGATTCAGTAAATTTGATAAAATAAAAAGATCTTTTCAAATAAAGTATACACACTGTTGGTTGAATGAGGGACAAACAATATCATTATGCTAATTACAATCTCAGCTATAATTAATAACTGGAATTAATAGTCAATTTTACACCTGGTGAAGTTTTACTCTTCTGAGGTAAAGCATTACTTATCTGATGAACATCCACACTTTCATAGCAATACATCACTTTGTGGACACAATAAAATGTGCACTTTAATCATTGTAACCCTGGTGGTACAATACAAAATCTAAAATGTAGCATGTCCAAGAATAAAATAAATTACAGAAAGTTATTACATTCATCTAGTTTATGCACCAGCTGGGGGGGGGGGGGGTTGAGTGCAGGGCAGAGGAGAAGCCTGCTAGTAGTGGCCAAGCTGGGTCAAGGCAAGCTGCCTGGGGTGGGTTACATAATGCAAGTGAAGGCTGTACAACTAGGTGGGCCAGATGTAAACAACACTTGACATGGTGTATGAAAACTTGAATAAAAGCTACTCTTTTCAAACAATTTCTTTGAAATTTCAGATTTTAAAAGATTAAATCCTTATGTATATATGCTGTGAAAATTAAATCAACAGTGCTTACAGGGAAAAAACGTGCCACTGCCAAAGTTGGACAAAATTTAAGGTATTGATTTTTTATTTATGCTAATAACTTGAAAAATTTGCAAAATTCAGATCTAATTTTGGGCAAACAATTGAATCTTGATTAAATAAAGTTATATTCCTGAAAAAAAATCTTCAGCTTCAGCAATTCTCATGTTAAGTGAGCAAATATATTTCCTGATTTTTTAAAAATTGCATTATATTTGGGCCTATAATATCAAAATAATACCCGATACTGACCTAATTTTTGGTATGTGCACAGAAAATGTATGGAAGAATATGAATACTAAATATGATCAAAAACAGATCAGTGGTTTTGATATTAGGCAGACTTGAAGTGTAACAATTGCTTTTTTATGGAAAACGGAGGTTTTTCCTTAATATCTCGAAGGAACGAAGTTCTAATGACCCAATTTTCGGTATGGTAGGAGATTTTGGGGACATCTAATGGTATGCAGAATTTTGGATTCGTAGGTCCAACGGTTTTAAAACGTGCCCTGTTAACGGACGGACGGCCGGACGGCCAGACGGCCGGACGGACAGACGGACAAAGGACAAAGGACCACGACTATAGCTAAAAACTGACTTCTTTATTCATTCCCCTAGACATTTCACGCTGCCTAGTGTTACAGAATCTGATTTTTTTTATCTCGATTACAAAATTTGTGTTCATCACTCATACTAGGCAAGGCTGTATTGAGCAAGAGTGGGGTCTTGGATATACAAAATGCAAATACATTAGAGCATCTGAAAAAACTTCAATAATTAGAATAATTTTTAAGCTTTTACTTTCGAATTTCAGAATTCAACAGATTAAATCCACATGTATACTTATGAGAAAAAAGTGCCATGGTCAAATTTGGGCAAAATTTCAGGTACCAATCTATATGTTTGCTAATATTTTAAAAAATTTTAAATATTTTGATCTAATTTTGGGTATACAATTAAATTTTGATTAATTAAATTTATATTACTGAAAACAAGTCCCTAGCTTTAACATTTTTTTTGTCAAGTGACCATATATTTTTTCTGATTTTTTACAAAGTACAATATGTTTGGGCCTATAACTTTTTTAAATTACATAATACAGACATAATTTCTTATATGTACATAGGAACTATATAGAGAAATATTTATGGTAAATATGAGGAAAAACAGATGAGTGGTTTTGACATTTGGCAGTCCTGAAGCATGAAAATAGGTTTTTAATAAAAAATTGAGGTTTTTTTCTTAATTTCTCAAAGGAACGAGGTTGCAAAGACCCAGTTTACAGCTTGGTAGGAGATCTTAGGGACATCTAACATTCTGCCCAATTTTGGATTCCTAGGTCTTGCGGTTTCAAAATGTGCAACATCTATGGCATATGGCATCTATGACCAAAGGACGAAGGACAAAGGACCATGACTATAGCTCAGCCGAGCTAAAAAGGAAATTTTATCAAATTTGTATGATTTTATCTACTTGAAAGAAATGTCCAAGCTGCTGGAGCTCAAAATTGATAATTTTTTATAGAAAATCAAAATAACATATTTTTATGTGAAGGTTTAAAATTGACGTGGGTGGTGCCTGAGAACCACACCTATTATTTTTTTGGCCTAATACTACTCTACCTGCTCCAGGTCTCTGTGCATCGGCGTGGATGTAACCCGTCTGCTGTCATCATCATTCTCTCCAGCACTGCATCATAGGATAAATGATAATTATCTTTACCAGATGTAGTACCAAAAACACAGCGTAACTATTATGAACTACAGATATAAGGCTCAGGAATGCTTGTGCAAAGCTGCTACTCTGAATTTAAAGATAAAATTGCCTGAAAAGTCATAACATAAGTATAAATCAGAGCCAAAATGTAACTATATTGGATGTTTTAACTAGCTGGAGGGATGATATTTGAAGTTTTGTTAAAACAATAGACCATGAAGCCTTGGACTTGCATATTTCTGTCAATTTGTTAATAATCAGTAAAATCATGGCAGTATTTTGCATTATTAAACATGTCACATTTGTGAAAGACTGATGAACTATCAATCAGTCGATTATCACTGACATCTGAAATACATATTTAGACACAGGGGCTAGAATCATCATCTTGAAAATTTATATTTAAGGGAAAATAGTATTAAAAAAGAATTTATTCCATTCTAAGTTCAGCTGATACACATCCCGTTGCCATCAAACTATTTCTGCAGATACATTCCCCCTGGACATTGTTCATATCATCCCCATACCCTTTTTCGAACCTGACTGGTTAATCCTCCAAATTATTCCACATGGCTGCTTTCAGGGCCACTTTCCATTTAGAATAAAACCTGGATGTTGCAAGCCAGGTGACATGTAGGCCTATGCAGCACAGGTATAGTCCACTGAAATTACTTATAAAAGAAGGTTAAATTGGCAGTACTGCTTGAGCTGACCTGGCATCCTGCAAGATTGAAGCTGACAAGTGTGATTTCATGATTATCTAGACACTCTGACATAACCACTGGTCCTGCCTGGAGAAAATGACAGTGCTTATAACACAAATAGACATCTTCAGGTAAGGTCTTCCCATTTTTTAAACTGATTTTCCACAAACCCATCAAGGAATGGGATCACAAGAGAAACTTCCTTGTTATTAGACACAAACACATGCACATTAACACCCACAGTGATAATGTGCAGGTACATAATCTAGGGAAATATGGTGAATTAAAGTGCAGAAAAGTAGTAGCCACTTAACTAACAAAAGCATGCATCCATATTGACCAACTTTTTTCTTGGACATGTAATTTTATCAAATACTTGATAAAATAAATAAAATAATTTAATTTCTTCAAATTCTACTGAACTGCAATTCATCTGAGCCTGGTGTAAACAATATAATTAGTTTCAAATAAAATGAGACTGACATGATTCTTTATGTATAATATATTTTAAAAGAAATTACCTTGCACTGGTATAATCTGCAAGAGCATTACCCACATTAGGCAGACACTGCTCAGACAGAAGGTTCAATTTTAAAGTGACAATTGAAAAATTTTGCATCCAGGTATATTTTTTGGCTACGTTAATTCATAGTGCAGGAATTCTATTTTTGCATTCATGGAATATTTTTTTTTAACAATATATTCACTAACAAAATTTTGATCTTGTGGCATAAACCTATGGTCCACTTAAGCAAATCCAAATGATGTGGCTGTAATCCATGTCCAAATCTTTTAACAGATTTTTTTTATATTCTCAGAAAATGAATGGTATTTTAAAATGTGGGCACTATTAAAAACATAGGTGTGCAATAGCTATTTAGAAATTCAGTGGACATGGCTTCTACACTTTTATGTTCCTCAGACCAGGACTGTGAAAGAATATCTAATTAAAGTAATTAACTTCAATATTTTACCTTTACTTCCTTGAAAAAGGCAAAACTATTAAGTAAAAGGTTTACGTCAAATAAGCCAAAACTTCAGAAACAAAAGTTACATAGGGAGTGACAATATGAAGTAGAAAGTTCCTTTCCTGAAACTGTCCTTATTTCTTGTCGCTTTCTATTAATAACATAAGGGAAACTGATAGGACCATGTGACCTTAGAAAGAAGAAATAATCTCTTCACCATAGATCCTACCACCAAGCTAACACCTATGTAAATGGCAGCTCATTTTGAACAAAATCTGGCCTAAAACAAAATGTAGTTTTAATAATGAAGTTAGTTTTCTTTTTTTTAAATCTTTATTGGAAGACGAAGTAATTTTTTATAACGCGGATGACAAACATACAAAAGATTCACCAGATATTGATAACTGAGCATGATCTTGGAGAACAATGTCATGCACAAGCTTAAATATGTGCCTGTCATCATAATAGACCAAATATATTCATCCACCAAACCAAAACCAAAACCAAAAGAAACATGGACAGCTTGTGGCATTGGTAAACTAATGTTCTAATAACATACCAGGAACCTACTGATAATAATAGTGTATTATAAATGTTTGCAAGATGCAATTACAGGAATTTTCAAGTTCTAATCCAAGTGAGCCATGGAACAACATGTTGACAGCTAGTTTGGCCATGGTTACACAGGGTCATGACCTGGTCAAATATAAATAGCATGTAGCCTTTAACTGAGGTGATTGAGCAGAAAACTGCAGTGGAGTGGCCGATGTTGGAGACTGGAAAATATCATAAGTCCCTGCTGCCACCTGGTGAGAACTAATGAAATTAAATGCTACTGTAGAGAAACTATTATTAATGTTTTTTGGTGGAAAGTACCTGTATACCAGCCATAAAACTCTTTAGTAAGGATTACCTATTCTACTACTATAACTGGTTAAGATATATAGGAAGGATTAAGGGACTACTTACTCATACAATACAACTCACCTTTGTGCCGTACCTGCTATACCACTAGCACTGCTCCAAAGAATAATTGAAGGTGGTAATTTATATAGTATAAATGTAGCATTGTTTATCTGTTTGAGGCAAATGTCTTGAATCATAATAATAATTCATCATGTGAACATATTTCTTATAAACATATGAGGAAGAAGTCAACTGGGAAAAAAGTTTGAGAAATATGACATCAGGCCAAGTTTGAACTGACAGAGATTATAATCATGATGTTTTAAAGTCTGAGTGATTATCATCAAATAAACATACAAATGTTCACCTCCAGATTTTCAAAGTATTTGCATGTAAGAAAAAGAAATATGTCACTGTAATAAGATTGTAATCTGATAGCCAATCCTTATTTAAGTACAAGGATAGCTTCATGTTTTCTTTATTTTTATTGGAATGGAGTGCTTTGAAGTTCTTAGACTTTATAAATGGTTACTGCTTTCCAAGCGAAGATTACATGAATTAAAGATGGTCTATGGCACAGTAAATTTATCAATCAGGACATTGAATTAGGCCACAGCAAATAAAACAAATGGTTCTACAGACAATAAAATAGAATATATAGAATGAGAGAGCAACTTCTTTTCTTGCGTTTTCATGGGAAAACATACTAGTTGAGACCAAACAAAAGCAAAAACTTGCAAACTCTCAAAAGGAAAACCCAAATTTCCTTTAATTCTTGTATTTAATGTATGAAAGCAAAAAAAAAATTGGTCCATTTTCTATGATAAGTTTGTAATTATAAGGGATCAAGACAAGAGCACAAGTGGCAACATAACCAAGGAGTTAGTGTTCATTCACAGAAAAAAGGGACCTTTAAGGATGAGGAGTGGTGATTTCATAGAACAGTTTATTTTTGTTGTTCAGCCTTATAACTGTCGAGAAAGTTCAATAAATGCAAAGTGACAACTTAATAGTACCTAGCTTGCTGGACAGCTTTCTTCCATGACTGGTACAGCTCTGGGTCTGATTTCTTTATCTGTTTCAGCGTCCCCTGAGCGGCCACCTTCCCGTCTTTCATCATCAAGATCTGTATTAAAACATATCGTTATCATCACACTTAATGGAATACTTCACAACCTATAACAGGGTACTGTTTTGTAGTAACCATGGTGACACAGGGTTTGTGCAGATATTCTTTAGTGAATTAAAAAATATGTTTAATGACTATACATTTTTCAAGAATCATGTTTCCACGTATTAAAATGAATTTTCCCATATGCAGGATGAAGTAATTGTCTGAATACAATTATATGAAAGTTTCAAAGTAGATGAAATTTATTCTAACAATGTGGAGGATATGTAAGTTTTAGAGACTTGTAAGGCCTAACAATTATCATTATAAATTCAAGCTTTCTAAAGATGTACAAAGGTCCTGGAAATGAGGCTCCTTCCATTCTTAGGTAAAATCTTTAGGTAGAGTATATCCCAAATCAAGTATTTTATGAATGCAAAGAACTTGAAACATCTGGAACAGGGAATTCAACTGAGCACTGTCTGCAATACATAAATGACTTTTACCTAGAACAAACAAAGTGTTAAAAGGAAATTAATCTAACATGTCATTATTTAGATCTGTTATTTTATTTATATTTTTTGTTGACAACAGTATTTCAGACAGTCCCTCTTCAACATATCATGTTTATCCTTTTCAGCAAAGACAATCCCCATTTTATTTTGCTTCATAAACAAAACACCTTGGTGCAAATATACATGGAAGTATAATTTTCAAACTTTTTTTCTGTTGCATGGAACATTGTTTGGAAGGCTGAAAGATGGCGACATTAAGCAATAATAAAATATGTTTAACTTAATAAAGTGATCTGGTTTAATTTTCAATTAAATTACATGAAGTGTGGTCTTATTGTTGCTTTCATATTATAAAACTTTATAAAACAAATATACCTTTCATATGATGAAACAGAAATGATGATATGTGAACTAAATTATGCATGACTGCATTATTTCACTGACATCATTTGATGACACTGTTAGTCAATAGATGGCGCCATTTCCACTAGCATTGGGGACAATCAGGTGCAGGTGCCTGATCAGTGCTTCTATCAGGAAATAATCCATGACAATAATTACTTCATAATAACCTGAGTCAAGAAAATAGCTGTTTTACTTCCTTAGTTTTAATTACCTTTCTGTTGACAGCATTATGGTCAGATTAATCAGTTATGTGATCAGAGCAGCAGTGTAAATACTTCATTGGTGATGCTTTATGGGTTTTCCTCCAAATTGTATCTCTAAACAGGGGTGTGGATTATCTATGGTATAAGATTATATTTGGTGATAGATGGTACACCCGACACCAACCTGATGTGCCCATGGCAAGTATTGAAGCTGGTGAGTGAC
The DNA here is from genome assembly GCA_026874595.1 of Sipunculus nudus. NCBI lineage: Eukaryota > Metazoa > Annelida > Sipuncula > Golfingiida > Sipunculidae > Sipunculus > Sipunculus nudus. Next base: position 56,573,459 of record CM049312.1, read on the forward strand.
GAGGATAACAGTCCGTCCAGACTTCAGCAGGAACTTACTGATGGCCTTGTTAAAGATGTGACCTCCCACATGAACGTCCACTGCTGACAAGGGGTCATCCTGAGGAGAAAATAATTATGTATTTAGATGCTCTGCTGATATATACAGCTGCTAACTGAGATACATAAGTCTGTAAACAAACTGTGAGGATTCAGCACTATTCAGCATGTTGGAAGAGTCATCTTTACTTTAATGCCAAAATTTGAGTTTTTTGGTTACTTGCATACAGAAATGAAGCCTCTTTCACTTTGTTTTAGGCTCCAAATGAGTTTATGCCAAGACCTAACACTATGCCAAATTTGAATTTCCTAGTCCTTTAAGTTATGATCTGTGCTTTGCTGACACAAATTTACATTTAACAGATGAGACAGAAAAGTTACGGCTGACTTTCAGTAAACTTCTCTGCGAACACTGAACCAACATTACTCAGAATATACTGAAATTTGGATGCAACAGTAACAACAATAACAACTAATGGTAATGATTACAGAGATTAAAAAGTAATCCAGTACTGAATAGAAACCACATACAAGTGCTGGTTAATTTGCAACCTGATGACAAACGTCACAGACAGTAAACAAAGAATATAAGGAACGTTTTCAAACATATATTTGAGACCATGTTAGGACCTATCCCTTCTTCAAATTTGAATTTTGTAACCCTTACATTATGATATGGGGCCTGTAAACAGATACTGAGAGTAAAAGTAAAGTACATGATAAGTGTTAATACATCATTTACTCACCAGGATAACCACATTAGCGCTGGAGTAAAGTGTTCTTGCGATGCTGACCCTCTGCTTCTGACCACCACTCAGGTTTATCCCCTAAAATACATAGTATATCCTTACAATGACTTTACAAGCAGGGAGTTAATACATCACAGATGGTAAGCATATTTATGATATTAATGATGGTGGTGCCACTCCACCTTTGTAACAGAACTCCTCTGTTGCCATGCCTTGAATATGCACGTTTTTTTGGTCTTGAACTGTTAGGAATGATGTAAAACGTATTAACAGAAGGTAATTTGTCATAATTTCCCGTGATCCCTGAGAAATTTAACGTCATTTTTCGAAGGGCTATCACAGCCACATCTATCAGAAACTACAATTATGTTTCCAGAGGGTGAACGTTTTTTTTTTGCACCAACATCTGTCCCATTTTGGAATGGAACTAAATTGGTTATAAAGGGCAAGATAATGAATGGACAATAAGCCTGTATGTATAAATCACCAAACAAATAACAAAAGTAAAATTTTTCAAATGTCATTTGTTTATAAAATAAGTGAAAAAATAAAATAAAGAGTTATTTATAAATCTTTGAACTCAAATTAAATATCAACAAATAATAAATAATAAATAATTAACACATTTTATGGATAGATCAAGCACAGTAGTAGTAAATGGTACTTGTTACTACAGTGTAAGATATCACTGAGGAATTAAAAGTATCTACATTAGGTCATCATTTAGGGCCTTGCTATGCCCAGTTCCACAATATGAGAGCCTGGTGGCCACACATTTTTCTCATTGGTTTGAAGTCTGACATCACACACCGTATCTTACATGTACCCTACCTTACAGGTACTATTCTTACATAAAAATTCACAGCAACAGCTCAAGTAATTCTTGAGATGAAATGCATGAAAGGAATTCTAAGATTGAAACCTGGCAGACAAAGAATATCTGATTTTCAGATTTAAATGCTACAGACCACATCTCAATTTCATGTTTAGTGGTCAAGCATTTAATGAATAAATGACATATCGAGACCACATTATGTTTGCAATAATGGATTTCTGTTCATAGTAGTTGGTCTGAAATTCAAGAGATCTACTGGGATGTCTGATTGGTCCCTGAAGTAGTGCATGCTAATGTTTCCGAAAAGAGTATAATAACTGTACAGACAGTATAATTGATCAGTTAAGGGGACCCACCTAGGCATGACCATAATTTAACAAGCAAATTTGTTGAATTTATGTCCTCTGCTTCTGCCTCTTGTTGTCTTTGATGCTTGCCTTATCAATGTGTTTTAGTTTTTATGTTGCCCTGAAGATGTCTCCACGTCATAATTTTGGTTGTGAAATAGGACGAAAATTTGATAATTTTGTTTTGGAGCTGGTGAAATTTTCAGACAGACACTCCAAAACCTATCCCAACCAAGGTATGCCTGACAGCAATCAGTGACCCAAATTTGAATGAAATTGAATAATATTAAGGAAAGTTATCGCACAGAAACAAAAACCTGACCGACTGACAGACAGAGGGACAGACTGACAAACCCAAATCAATGTCCCCCGTTCATTCCAAGGAAACGGGGGACGATAAATAATTGACTTCTCCTTATTAATTAACTTCTGAAAAAGAAGTTGCAATAAAAATCTAACAAAACAACTGCTCTCTTGGGAAAAAGAAAAACATGTCAAAGTGACAAAAATTAAAACCATGTCTGAGAGAAGTGATAATGTACCTTTTCTCCAATTTCTGTTTGGTCTCCTGCAGGCAGGATTTCAAGGTCAGGTTTCAGGGCACTGGCTTCTAGGACAGCCTCATACCTGCCAAGGTCAACATTTTAACTGAGTCAGTCTGACAATACATCATATAATATCAAAATCATAATTTAAAATGAAAGACAGATTACCATATAAGTTGACTGATTCTCTCAGCATTAAACTAGTTCAGCAAACAGATAAAGTACAAGAAATCGGCATTCTGAGAAATGCAAGCCTCTGCCATGTGGAAAGAAGGTGTGATATCACCATATATAAACATGAGATATAACTCTGCCTACCACTGTGAACTATTTTGTTGCGTGGAACTACCTCCACTGTGTATGTGTATGAATAAAGTGTCTGTATGTATCATGGCCGACCTGTTGAACATCCCAGAAGGGGTCTTTATTGTGGAATGCTCCAAAAACCATGTTTGCTTTTACTTATTTAGCCCATATTCCTAGGTTCATTAGTGCATAAAGGACTGTGCATTTCTGAATATTCCTTGACGACTTTCCTGAATCCAGTTCATGTGCTAATCCACACCAATATCTAACTGATGCTTTACTGGCCCATTCTTGAAATGCCCTGAAATATCTTGAAATTCCAATGTTTGCGTGAGTTAGAATGTGAACAAACATACAAACACACACACAAACACGAATGAGGATGAAGACATCTCTCTTGGCAGAGGCAGTGAAGCACAATAACCCATATTATCTGGATATACATCAAGGTTTGTCCTTTATTTAACAATTCTTTGACGGTCAATACTTCAATCATTCACAGCTAACTAAGTTAACGTGTGGGGAAAAAGATTAAAGGACTCTAATGAGAGTTACTCTTACAACAGCAGCAGTAGTGTGTGATACTTGCCTCTCTTCGTCTGGGCGGTCAGCAAAAAGAATGTTGTCTTTAAGAGTGGCATTCATCAACCAGGCCTTCTGAGCTCCATAAGCAACTGTTGAAGCACTGCAATGGCAAACGTTTAAGCTCAGAACAGTGTCCAGGGTACTGGAACCTATTAACACCCAAGCTTTAATTAAAATAATGGTTATGCAAGGTACATTCAGTACTATCTTCATACTACCAAGTCTGTGACATGACCACACATTCACAGATCTTGAATCTGCAACCCTGTCTGGCATCTATATCATGAAAACATACACACATCACACTCCATGCAGATGTCTGGTGCAATGTTTTGGTAAAACTTTTAGCATTTCCAGGAAGGCATCAGGAATATCTAACTAATCAAACCAGCCTGTCCTGTTTCTTGTTCTGACAGCGAGTGAATGGTGTATCGTTACATTCTATTATTGCAGTCTGCAAGAGGGTCACAGAATCAAGGTCTGTGAATGCATGGTCATGTCTTGGTAGTCTGAAGATGATTCTGTACGATATGGCTAACCCATCAAGTGAACTCCAAACAGAATAGAGTTATACTAACATAGGCACAGATACTCATATGAATATAGACACAGAATTAGTACAACATGCAGCAAACCTTTATTACTGGCTAGTATGTTCAAGATCAGTTATATATTGTGATATAGATATAACCAAAACGAATCAAATGAAATGCAAATTGGGATAATGCTGTCATAAAAATGTCACAGCTCAACCCATCAAATAATATGAAAAAAAGTGTCATAAAACTCTCTATCAAACAATCATAATGTTTACTTTGTATTCATTTGTAAATAAACAATAAGTAAAGTTAGCTTTTCTGTAATTTTGTGAAAGGCAATTTGGTTGCCATATGCACGGGTATGTGTGCACATCAGCATGGTAGAATATGCATTTAAACCCGCTTTCCTTCCTTTAAAGAACTGCAACAAGGTCATGTGAAACATGAAGTCACTCCCATCTATAGCGTTCCTTTGATGACATTTTATGCATCCAGGGCGTAAGAAATACTTAATATATGTAAGGTTTAACTGCAGAAACCCAGTCTGACTCACCTGTCCCAGACGACCTCTCCACTGATTGTGGTCATCTCGTTTAACAGCGCTGCCAGGAGTGAGGACTTACCACTCCCTACATGACCAACCACAATCGTCAACTTCCCTGGAAATATAATTCTGATTTTTATTTAACAAGATTTTGCAAAGTTTCAGGGTTCATACACATTATGGCATACAAAATTGCAGGACATTTCCAGGACTTATTTTTGGCATTTTCAAGGATAAAATGATTAACATTTTTAAATGGTAAATATGACCATTTCAGGCAATTATTGATTAATGCAGATGGCACCTTTTCTGATACAAGTGTGACCAAAAGGACCAGAATGAGATAACACTAAATCAACAATAATAAGGTTTAAAACAACAGTTTATGTCAAATCATGGATATGCAAGATTAAAAATTTCGAAGATTTACATATAGATGATTTGGCAGATCCGTTTACCAACATACAAACATTTTATGTTCATTGATTTTGGCCTGATTAGAAGGTTCAATCTTAGTCTAACAAATTTTCAAAGGCTTTTCACTTAATCCCATGACGTGTGCTCAAATTTTAAGGTTAGGAACTCAGATACTGGTGTCCATATAAGAGAGATAAGGACTTCAGTTACTGGTGTTCATATTAGAGGGGTTAGCACCTCAGATACTGGTGTGCATATGTAAGAGATTAGGACCTCAGATGTTGATGTCCATATTAGAGAGGTTAGGACCCTAGAAGCCAGTGTCCATATTTGAAATGTCAAAATATCAGGTACTGTTGACCATATCAGAGATGTAAGGACCCCAAGAACTGGTGACCATATTAGTAAGTTTAGGACCTCAGATACTGGTGTCCATATTAGAGAAGTTAGGACCTCAGATACCAGTTAAAATATTAGACAGGTTAGGACCTCAGATACCAGTCTCCATATTCAAAGATTAGGACCTCAGGTACTGATGTGCACATTAGAGAGGTTAGGATCTCAGGTAAAGGCATCCATATTAAAGATGTATGGACCTCGAGATCCAGCGTCCATATAAGAGAGGTTAGGACTTCAGATACTGATGTCAATATAATAGATGTAAGGACCTCAAGAACTGGTGTCCATATTACAGAGGTCAGGATCTCAGATACTGGTGTCCATATTACACAGGTAAGGACCTCAGATACCAGTTTCCATATTAACAAGGTTAGGACCTCAGGTACTGATGTGCACATTAGAGAGGTTTGAATCTCAGATACTGGGATCCATATTAGAAATGTATGGACCTCAAGATTTCAGATACTGGTGCCCATATTGAATACGTCAGAACCTCAGGTACTGATGTCTATATCAGAGAACTACGGACCCCAAGAACCGGTTTCTATATTAGAGAATATATTTATAAGTTTTTATTTCAAATTCCAGAATTTCACAGATTAATTACCTATGTGTATCTGCTGTGAAAATTAAATCAAATGTACTTACAAGAAAAAAAGGGCCATGGTCAAAGTTGGACAAAATTTAAGGTACTAATTTTATATTAATTTTTTTTTGGTGGAGGTAAACGCCTCCATTTTTTAATGCTTTGCTTAACTAATTATATTTACACTGCTGAGTTCCATTCCGGTTTGGACTATGTGACAGGGGCTTATATCAAATTTTTCCTGGCGTCAACCAGGTTCAGTATTCCACTCCTGTGGGACCTGGGTGTGTGCCATCTTCATGACTCAGACATAACACTGAGGAACCCCCGAAAGGGGCACCAATTTGTGAGTGAAACACGACTGATGGGCACAGTCTCCCCATTAAGCTTGCAGAGCGCTCACCCTGGTTAAGGGCCGAACATAAAAAATCTCACTGCCTGCCTTCGAATTCACAATCATGACTTATACTCAGCTAAAAATACAGGAAATCTAACTGGGAGAAATATTAGGATTTTTCCTTATATTTCGTCATAGTTTTAAAAACTACAAATTTCATAAAGAAACAGATGAACAAATTAAGAAATCTTTGAACTGCCAATGAACACCTGTCTGAATGTTTACCTTGAGGTATCTTGATATTGACATCAGACAGTGTCACATCTTGTCCTTCCAAATCCCACGAGAAGTTCCCATTCCTAATTTCTACAGCAGCTTTTACTTCCTCCACTGCAGGAGATGCTTCTTCTTCCACTGGAGCTGGTTCTTCATTGTCACTGGAACTTGAAGAGGAACTCGAGCTGTCATCCTTTTTATCTAGACTACCATCAGCTTCTTTCTGGTTCTCCATGGCTGTCTGGTATGCTGTTTCTTCTTTTTCTGTGCTGTGTTGATCATCATCTTCAGACCCAAGCAGTGGCTGCCTTCTTTCTTGTTCTGGTGTGAAAACTTCAGGAGTTGCTAAACGTGGACCATTTCTCTTCTCAAGGACTTTGATTTCCTTCATTTCAATGGGCTCAGAATCTATCTTCTTAAATTCAACATTTGGTACCTGATAAAACAATTGGATCAATTATATGGAATGTGTGTGTATATATATATATATATATATATATATATATATATATATATATATATATATATATATATATATATATATATTTATATATATATACAAATATAGATATATATACAGTGAACTCCTGCATGACAACCACCCCATGAACACGACCACCCTGCTTCATGACCACTTTTCTTGGTCTCAGAAATGTCTTATATAAATTATCATATTATAATCTTTGGTAACACAACCACCCTGCTATCACGACCAACGACCACCTTTTTTGGTCCCGACCTTCAGATGAGCCCCCCGTATCACGACCACTGGCCTGTGGCAACAATGGCCTGTTGAGCAGGTGACACGCTCATTGCCTAGCTTGAACTCGGATAATAGCCCATGATTTATTAGCCATGCACATGGGAAAGCTTGTTTCATCTGCCCAGCCATAGTAAGGCTTGTTTATAATGCTGCCCAACCTGTTAGCCAAACTATACGCATAAACAGATATTGGACTCCATGGTCTGTTCCATTGTTTGTTGAGTATAGCTATTAGATTAGCATTTATCATACTGATCAAAAAGAGTTTGGCAAACATAACTGACACCAAATGCATACATTGAGGTAGGTAAAGCAAAACTTTAACAAATCACATTATAATGATCAAGCAGGAACTATATTAATAACACTTAGAATCTGATGTGTTCATTCTGTTCTCACTACATGTTCGACATCAGAACATCTTTGTGTTAGGACCAATTCTGTAAGAATGACTTCAATGGCAACTTGTAAAAACACCTAAAGAACTCAGCCTCAAGGTGAAGAACTCATCAAAACCACTGAGGTTCAGCCCAATACAAGTCAAAGAAACTATCCACTCAGTTTGGGATTTTAAATTAAACAGGGGCAACAACTTAACATTTACTTAAAATATCCATATTATCACCTGCATTAATATTGGCAGCCTAATGTACAAGCATCCCGCTAAAACAACCACTTTGCCAGGTCCCGCAGATGGTCACTTTAGCAGGGTTTACTGTATATACAAATGCAAACATATATTTTAATAACTATATACTGCAAATTGTTAACTGTATACAAACATTATGGTGATCTAAGTTTTTTTTTGTTTAAAAAAATAAAATTTTCTCTAAAATTCAAATATAAGTATCAGTGTTTTCTTTATCATTACAAATGTCTGATAAATGATATACTGTAATAAATCAGGGGTCATTATAATGCCTTACAACCTGACTAAGACAGGCAAACACATGCACAGAAAGGCATTTTTCATTTCATTTACTTTGACCTAAGGGGTATTTATCTGGCATGCAATAAGACCTAATGGACTTCTCAGTGCCATTAGTTATGCATGAAGATATCTGGTACAAAAGAAAGACCTAATGCAGTGTCAAGTGACATTAAGAATGTCTACAGTCAATACTCATTTAGAAAGGTGGCATGCATTTAAACCTAGACGAGTTCTCTGATGCAATAAGAATGCCTACCTGCCCCTCTTGGCAAAAAAAAATCTTAAATAAAGGTCTTAAATTTGCAATTTACAACATATCATACAAACTAATGACTGTCAAGGTCATTGGTCAAATGCAAAATAGCCTCAATTGACAGCGGCTGATTGGATAATGTCAATACTCATTTAGAAAGGTGGCATGCATTTAAACCTAGACGAGTTCTCTGATGCAGTAAGAATGCCTACCTGCCCCTCTTGGCAAAAAAAAATCTTAAATAAAGGTCTTAAATTTGCTTTGCCAAGAGATGCAGGAACCCTGTGTAGGAACTCTTTTAAGACCAGCTGACAGAAAATTTAAGACCCTTTTATACACAGAATTCTTTAATGGCCCTACTGTGCTTAAAAACTACTGAAGATCCCAAATGGTGATCACAAGTTGGGACTGGTCTTATGGTAGTGTGTCCTGAGAATCTATGGAGATCTTTCTATGACAAGTAACCAAGGCTACTTTTCCTAAACTGTTTTAAGCTTACATTCGATCATCAAACTGTTTTTGCACATTCAATCACCGAACTGTTTCTGCATATTTATTACATCAGGATAAGTCAATTCAAATTTATGACCTTTTTAAGACCTATGTCAGGATTCATGTTAAGGCCTTAAAAATGCAAAATCAAAAATCAGACTTTTTAAGGCCCCCAAGGAACCCTGCTACAGTCAAGTTGTAAAACCACTGTTACCTCTGCCATTGGGGCTTCCAACTTCCTGTCTTCTGGACGCACAATTTCTGGGGCCAAGAAATATCTGAGAAGACGATCAGTGCTCACACGAGCGTGAGCAATGATGTTCATCACCATGGTGACAAGCAACAGGGGTAGCGTCAGAATCATAAACAGAGCCAGTCCTGAGAACACCTTCCCTGGTGTCAGCGGCTGATCTTGTATGAACGGATAGATGGTGAATGTCTGAAAATAATGAATGGATAACTTGTTGTAACACTATAGTCAAGTCCATCCCCTTGTGTTTCACTCCTTTTTGATATGAAAATTTGTACCAGTTGGTATGCATGCAATGTAGGTTAAAAGATTAAAGGACTTAATTTTCAACCAGGTAAATAAATACCAACTTTACAGCTTATTTAAGAAACAGAATTTTCTGAAAATATAAGAAATCAGTCCACAATTTACAACATATCATACAAACTAATGACTGTCAAGGTCATTGGTCAAATGCAAAATAGCCTCAATTGACAGCGGCTGATTGGATAATGTCATGTAAACACTTTAAAAAATATGACTACTTTTAACTGAACAGCTAAAACAAAGATGGCTACCCATCCAGGGACACTTCTGATCTGTCAGATCATGGCAAAGAATCAATGTAGATGTGAAACAAATTATCACATTCTTGATTTTCATATTAGCCTGAAACTACAATCTGCAGCTTTCTAGGATATTATTGAAAAATATATACTTTTAGGCCAAAAAAAATAAAAGGTAAGGTTCTCAGGCACCGCCTGCATCAATTTTAACCCCCTGCATAAAAAAAATTTTATTTTTATTTTCATCTTTCAAGAAGATAAAATAATACAATTTTTGATAAAATTTCCTTTGTTATGTAGTGCTTTTACCTGTTTAGCCATACAATTCTGTTATTTTCATGCTGTTTCCTGTTCATATGACATTTTCATCAAAACATACAAAAAAGGACAAAAATAAAATATCGCCTGCCCACACTGATTTCTGAAAAAAAAAAATGCCTGAGAACCATACCTTTTTTTTTGGGCCTCACAAATATTATCTCCAAAATACAGGTGGGTACAGGTTGGTGGAACAGAGTACAGAAGATTAATTCCTCTTTGATAGGTAACAGTCCCAACAAAACCAATTCAACAGCCCTTGTCAATGAGGGTTACAGTAATGGTAAACTTATGGACCTGAGTGTGTGGCTCAGTCCCACATACCTGCCAAGTATGTTTTTTATATTGTTACAGACTTACAGCAATGAGATATAATCAACATGTTTTTGTCAATAATAAAAAGATAAAGTGGACATGTTATAACTTAGTATATGATATCGCAAGTTAATATTAAGAGACCACTCATCGGGTGTCTGAAACTTAGAGGTGTCTTTAGAGCATGCAAATTTGTAAGCAAAGGTTCATCTACAGGTATATATTAATACTATATATAAAACATTTTCCAGTACTCTGATTTTAACTCACACAAGGGGAGTCAAAATTGAAAATTATGCTGATGATAACTTTTTCACACAAAACAATTTTACTTTAGTAAAATTGTAAGATTTCAATATATTTTCCAGCTGTTATTACCGATTAATATTCATAACTGAGGGCAAAGTAATATTCCCTGATTAGCCGGCATTGAATATAGCACTGGTTGGCATTAGCGGCTGCATCTGCAATCACCATCAATAGCATGTCATGTGTGTAGTCTACACTGATTGCCTCCACCAGGAGGTTATACATTCATCCCCATTCATATGTATTTTTGTGCATGTGTTTGTTCAGAAAATAACTCCAGCAACCATGAACAGAATCCTATGAAATGTAAAGGGCATTTAAAAAATGAGCCAAAGAAGAAATTATTAGGATTTGGTGTTGATCATGCAATGATCCAGATTCAGAAATGTCATCAAGGAATATGCACAAATTTAGTCACTTATGCATGAATGAACCTGAGAAACCCCCTCCCCCATGGTGGAGGCTTGCATTCCATAGAATGCAGATTTCTATTTTTTGTTTTCTGTATGTCTCAAAGACATCATGTGCCTATCTTACTTACAACAAGTCCTACTGCCATGGGAGCACTGTCAGTGGCAATAACTGAAAGAAACAAAAACTGTGTTAACATAATAGGTACATGTTATACCTGCATACACAAAACTGAAATATGCATCATACTGACACAGGAATTGTAACATATGCATTGCTGATAATCATCTAGAATCATATTTTCTATGGTCCAGCTTGTGTCTTTATTGATATGGATCTGTTCAATAGAAAATGCTGGTATTCAGCTGTAAAATGGACTTAATATAATTGCTGACAACATCTGTCACTAAAAATTATACAAATCACTCTGTAACCTACCAGCAAATACCAAAATACACTTTTCAACATTATCATGTGATTATACTTGATGGGCCATTTCATCAAGGCTTGCTCATTGAAGGGACTCATTATCAAACATGGAGACTTACTGTGGTTTCCTTTTTGTTCGCGAGGGTTTTAATTTCGCGAATGGGAAATAATCGCAAAAATGAAACCCTCGGGAATAATCGGCCAATTGAGAATGTCCTTCTTATTTAGTGTAATCAATACTTGTATGGTAATAGGTTAAAACAGAGAGAATTTTTTTTAATAAATTACATCCTTGCAGGTATAGGGAAGTGTAAGCCTTAAATTTGAACAAAACCACCTATGCTGTGTGTGCAGGCCTATCATTATATAAGAAAATGTCACAAACTCATGACTTATTCTCATTTTATTATACACACGGGTATATGGCTTTGCCAAAGATTTGATATAGGTTCTTGTGAGATCGCGAAAATGAAACCCTCGCAAAACATTAAAAATGGAAAAATCGCGAAATTTCAGCCTCGCGAATATGAAGCCAACCACAGTATTTGGGTAATAACATGCATTAACTGAGCTATCATGGCAACACTTTAAAAATTAATGGACAGACAACAGACAGACGTGTCATGGATATACCATAATACATCCTGTCATGCATGGCAGCCATATTTAATCAAAATAAATGACTGAACCAAATTGACTGATACTTACATGAGATGACACGAACAACCGCTATTTTAAGTAAATAGCGCATTTCTATTCCACGGGTTCTCCTAACAGAATCACGGAAAATTGTCTCCCAGGCGTACAACTTGAGTAGCTTGATGCTCTGTAGAATCTCATTTGATTTCTTCAGTCGTGTATCAGCATGTTTCTATCAGGAAACATAAAATGCAAAAATCATTTCTGTGTACTCTGATGAGGTCCAAGATCTGTAAATGCTACATTATGATTTGTCATTGACTGGTACTTACATGAGATGACACAGGGTGAGAAGATTACAATAGGATTTTAACAAGACTACTTGATATCAAATATATCATAACATGACCTAATACATATTATGATAAATACGGTATCTTGTAGTTTAAATGTCATGCTAATGTTCTTCTTTGCTCATAGAAAGACAACTTTTCTCAAAATGTATTTTTAAACCATAATAAGAATTTGTTGCTCACCCCGGTGTTGTTCAAATGCCTCAAGAAAAAAATAAGCAATAATGTATCTGATAATGTATTTATGTCTTGTTCCAATTTTTTTTTTACTGTTGTTTTGTTGCATATGTCTCATGTAATGATTCACTTTCATGTGTACTTTATTTGTCTTATGTAAGGTAATGGTGAATAAGCAAAGCAATGTAGTTGAAGTGTTGTTAATAATCCTGGTCTTAATTCTTTCACAAACATTTGGATGAATGCTAAAAACTGAAATATGCACAAAAAAAAATGTATCTGATACAGCCTTTTCCATAGGTGTGATCTTGCCATGACTAGCCATTCAGATGCGATTCAACTCATTTCTGACCAATTAAATTTCACCTTAGATGGTGTTTGAAATGGATTCTGATAAATTTTGACATGAAGTTTAATAATTTTGATGGCCAACGGTGGTCTAAGTGAGATTTCTACTCAAAAACCAATTAGAGGAAATACATGTGACAGCTGAACACAAATGACCCGGGATTCTCCACCAAACTTACCATAACATCTTTCTGCAGGTGGGCAATCTTGGAGCCGACATAGTATTGTAGTGGTAGAAGAAGAAGCACAATGACGCTACTGATGAGAGCAGCATACCCAAGCTGGATGTACAGGAATACAAAGGTCAACACCAGCTGTAAGAAAATAAAATATCCATGATAACTCTGAGACCAGATCATTCATAACAGACAATAATATTATTATGAAAAGGTGTATGACACACACACACATAATTCAAAATATACATGAATAAATGGAAAATTTTAACTGAGAATTAAAAGTAAAAGAACCTGAATTGTGGAACAATTTTTGGTGAACAGATCAAAATGATAACTTGTATAGCAGGTACAGACTATCAGTCCCAATAATCATAGTAAGTTTTGTGAAAATCGACTGAATGGTTCCTGAGTAATAAGCATCTAAGTGTTTTTCTATAATCAGCTCTAAAATGTAGAAAAATAGGTCAAGGTCACCCATCTTCGAACTTGACCGAGATTTTGTCGATTTACATCTTTACCGAGGAAATAAAATTCTGACGGTGAATCCTTTTCAAGATATCCCGCTCACAAGGTAAAAGTTAACGGACGCCGGACCGACGGACGGACGGACGGACAGCTTGGGTGACGACAATAGCCCATCAGCCTAAGGGCTGAGGGCTAAAAAGGTTTTAAAAAAATCTTTCAATCAGGAATGCTCCATATGAGAAATGTTCCTACAACAGATCTAAGTTAATTCAAATATATGGATTGTTAAGGTATCCTGAAGTCACGGATCCTTTTGTCTGAGATTTTTTATTGATACTGAATATGCACATATATATCACATAATACAAGCATCAACGGGATTCAGTGCAAGCTACTTAAAGCTTACCTTGACTCTCACCTAAATCTTTCCACTAACAATATACGATGACAGTATTCAAAGTGTTTGGGTGTGATTGAGCTTTGGTGAGGTAGGTTGGTATGGATGTTGGGTAAGTGAAAGTAAGTTGTAAATTTTCTGTTGTTACGAAGACAAATTGCTCAGGGGAAAATACTGGGCCGATCCAGGTTTCAAACCCATGTTGGTGGCGCACAAGTCCGGCATACCAACCGCTTTGCCAGCAAAGCAAGCTTCACTGGCGAGACAGTCCGCTGTTATGTCACTCCGTAACACTTCCCCTCTTAAGAGCGTTCTGCTATCAGAACAAGACTAATTATCCCAGAAGTCACACTTTGGTGAGCCTATTTCCTGGGCCATAAAGTTTACCGTCACGTTGGACGAGCCCCCATTTTGTTACGAAGACAAATTATTCATGGGAAAATTCTTGGCCGATCCGGGATTCGAACCAATGTCGGTGGCCACATGTCCGGCATTCCACTTCGCTAGAAAAGCAAGCTTCACTAGCGAGACAGTTTGGTCTGCTTTTAATGTCACCCCGTAACACAGTAATAATGGAAGAAGTTGTTCATTTATTTTTAAATTAATTAGTTGGAAGACAAATATTTAAAATTGTTCTTGTTTCATCTGTGTTTCAAGTCCTAGTATGAGACTATGAATTTATTTATATCACTTTTATGGGAATATATGGTGGGGAATATTATATTTTATACCTTTTTGTGTATTCTATGAATGAAGATACTGATTAAAAAATTTCTTCATTTCTGGTGTGGTTTGCATAGGGATTTCCATAAATAAGTTCTTCTACAGGTATATTTGGGGGGAGATGTTTACTTCTAGAGTTGAAATGGAAGTGACACTCCAGTATGTAATGTTCTGCGTTTTCTGTTTGAATCCACATTGGCATTTTGAGGATACTTGTCATGGTGGTGGTCATGCAAGGTTATATAACATGTAGATAGTTAGGGTGTATGCAGGTCATGTTTAGTTGAACAGTAGTAGTTTGTGATATACTGTGGTAATGATTACCTGTATGGGCAGTGTCCATCCCCAGTGTCCAAGGTAAAACAACATAAGTAAATGGATAGGATCTACAGCCATGTGGTTCATGATGGATCCAGCACTCATTATGCCCTGGGTCATTGTGTATGACGATAATCTCAACGACTTGGAATACACCATTGCCTGCAAAATTGTTCCCCATTAAGAATACTGTGCAATACATGTGAAAATATTTTAAATCTCAAGCAAATACTGGACTTGAGGCCAAAGGCTAAATAAAAAGTAAGATCACAAAATCTTGATGATAGATAACATTTTAGCTAATGTATTAATGTTATATCAATTGAACTATAACTTGGACAATATTGGGATGAAGGTTTAAAACGTAAGATCACAAAATCCTGATAAATGATAACATTTTACCTAATGTTTTAATGCTATATCACTTGAACTATTACTTGGACAATACTGGACTGAAGGTTTAAAAAGTAAGATCACAAAATTCTGATAAATGATAATATTTTATCTAAGGTATTAATGTTATATCACTGGAATTATTACTAGGACAATATTAGACTGATAATTATCATCTCATCTAGTTTACTCTATATTTTTGTCCTACACAGGAATATGGTATGTAAAGGCCATTGACCAATGTAGTGGAAACAAAATAATTCTGATACTAAATGATATATTGACATGTATACCCTTTTTAATTTAAATTTTATTATATGTATGGGGCAGTCAAAGGTCAAACATTTATGGTGACATATACTGTGGCTGACATTCTGTTCACAAGGGGTTTTAATTCACAATATTCACAAAAGGGAAACTAGAATGACTTTGCAGCACAGCAAAAACAGACATCTCCCCCTATGGGCCATCCCAAACATAAGGGGTAAAATATGCACTATCTGAAATCAAAGATTCTAGATTTCAGCAGATTTGACCTTGAAAGTCAAAGTCACCACTTTTCAAACTTAAATGAGATTTTGGCACAAAGAACTGGTGTGTCAAATTCGAGGAAAAAATGTGAAATACTTCCAATCCTGTTGCCACACCAGGTTAAGAAAATAGCATTCATGTTGAACTGATATGACTGATACTTCAGATGCAAGGTTTACTAGTGGATATGAACTAAATAAGATGAAAAAACATGCAAGTGATGAGTACAGCTGATTTTTATGCAACTAGAGATTGCTTCTATTCATGTGACAAACATGAAAACATAATCCTGCGAATCTTTCACTGTGACCCTTGGATTTTAATCTCAGATTCGTTATGCATCATCACACAGCCCTCTACTTAAAGGGGCCTATTCCAATATCTGACTTCTGTTGATGATGATCCCATGAACATTTTGTAAACATATGCCAGAACATGCCAATACCACAGAATACAAGCTGTTCATTTTGTTTATAGCCACCTGTTTATAATATGTGGGGAGCCTGCAAAATAATGCAAACACATTCAACAATGACATCAGGCAGCAAGTCAGATGAACCAGAATTATGCAAAGCCAATTTTCAACTAGTGGCATCTCAACTTCAGCACATATGGAACCAACCACCATAGGTTGCACAGTTTTTCTGTTTGTCAACACTTATGCATGAAACATGTTTACTAACAGCTTGTGGACAAACAAGCATATTCTTCCGTCACAGAGGCGTTATTCACATGCTTAACTGGAATTACTGACAGTCCATTTATATGTATACAAAATAAGCCAGAAATCACATAAATACTACACAAAAGGCAGGAGAACAGATGGCTTTAATTGTGGTGTGTGTGACTTTATTCCTTAATCTTACCTGGACAGCTCCTTTGATCCGGATTCCTTGTCTGACGGACAGGTACAGGTGGTTCTGCATCAGTGTGGCATGTAACAAGTAGGCAATAAAAGCAATGAATGCCAGAACATAGCCGTTTCTGAAGTAGTCATAGGCAGAGATATACTGGGGCTCCTGTAAAGGAAAGAATAGTTTGAAACTGGTTATATATACTATTAGCTCCAAGTGAGGCAGGTTCAATTTGGAGTGTTTAAACCTCTTGTGATGACTGGTGGTTTACCCTTAATTTCAACCTGCGACTTGTGACATGCAGGTTTTATCCTCATGTAAAATGTAAAAAGCCCCCATGAGTGGTTTCGAAATGTTTGCAACTTCAGAGTTTGGTAAGGGCATGGAAATTCAGCAGGAAAATACTCAGAGGACAGTTTCAAGGTGGGAATCTAGCTACATATAGAATTTGGTGGCCATTAGACCATTATTTTTGTAGAATACAGAGGTAGGTGTTTGTAGGGGTTAACGAAAGATACAATATTCCAAGGAGATTGCCTTTAGGTATGTAATATGGAGAATACAATCAATTATTTACCACAGGAAGTGTGAAGTTCATCTTTTGTCTTTCTTTGTAGTTGATGACGTAGGTCACAATCCCATCCAGACAGAAGGGTCCCACAAACACCAGCTGGTCGGCCAGAAGTTTGTACAGCCCTCCAAGACAGATCATTGGCCAGAATGCCAGGAAGTAACACTTCCATAAAGATGGCTCCTTTCCTTTTGCCTCTGCTTTCCTCTGCCAAAATCAAAATAGAAACATACACATTCTTGATTTTTTTACCTCTTACATACAGCAGTTCACCTGAGCAGATTTAGTTCCTATTTCATGCACCAGGGTATAATTCCCCCGCCAGGAGGGTATTGCTTTCATCCCCATAATGTGTGCTTGTTCACAACATAACTCACACAATGGTGAACGGAATCTCATGAAATTTTAATGGTATTTCAGGAGTGGGCTTAAGAAAAATCAGTTAAATACTGGTGTGGATCCTGCCCATCAAGAAATATTCACAAATGTACAGTCACTTATGATTGGATGAACCTGGAAATATGGGCCGGATAAATAAATGTTTTGGGAGAATCCTACAAATGGGAGCACACAAATGGCAGAGGCTTGCATTCCTTAGAATGCAGATTTCCAGTTTAGTATATATATATTTTTTTCAAATACTGTACCTGATATAAACAAAATATAATTTTAGATGCCATTACTGAAGAAGAACTTTCAAATTTTAATATCTTTTTATTAAAAATATTTAATATCTTTTTATTCCATTACAGTTTTCTACTTCAACTGAGTGATAAAACTGGTATAATTAAGCTCCAAGTTTTTGTTCAATAATGCATTACTGAATAGTCTGCACAGGACATTCAGTTTATCCAGTATTCAACACTTTGTTTCTCTGTACAGAAAAAAAAAATTTAGATAACACAACACTACTTACACGTTCTCTGTCAAATACTCTCTGTAGCTTCTCCCCATTTCTGACACAATGTTCTGTCTGTAAAAGATAAATCAGAGGAAAAGAACTTTGAAAGTGAGAGTAAAACTTTGTAATTATGATGCAGCTACATCTCTTGACCATTCAGTTTGAATATGTACTTGGGGAGCAGATCAAATCTCATATTCTAAATACAACCAGTGACACAATATAATCTGTAAGATTTTATGGGTAAAACAGGACATCAGAAATATGGTTGTACTTACTTGGTACTCAAGTCCAATGTTTTAACTCAAGTGCTTGTGTTGTACATGATTACCTGAATATTATTGAAAACTAACAGATAAACTATGTTAAATGATTATTGTAGAGCTTTTAACCTGTGCTAGTCAATTTATTCCCAGTATTTTCATAATATAGAGTTAATCTGGAAGGGACTTAAAATTTATCAATTGCAGGCCTTGGAATGATTTATCACTCTATATATTTACATCTGTTCCTTCACTCCATGAAAGGTTTATAGGGCGTCACAAAGTCAACTCTATAAATACTTTTCACCAGTAAACAGTGCTGACATGAGGTGTACTCAAACCCTTGCCTATTGAGTACTCAAGTCCAAAACTTTGTACCTGTTTCAACCCTGATTAGAAAAGTGAAGCAGCACTGCCCTGACAAAAAAATACTTGTTTGCACAATGCACCACCTGGTGGCAGGCTGATAAACTAAAAGCACTTGACTAAAAACATGTGTCCTCCCTTGAACTTTCCAGTTAAATATGATTTGCTTTTTATTTTCATTACAACTAA
Source organism: Sipunculus nudus (assembly GCA_026874595.1). Classification (NCBI taxonomy): domain Eukaryota; kingdom Metazoa; phylum Annelida; class Sipuncula; order Golfingiida; family Sipunculidae; genus Sipunculus; species Sipunculus nudus. Next base: position 56,592,645 of record CM049312.1, read on the forward strand.
CTGTCAATGTTTTTGATTTTTTTGTTTTTTGCCCTACATGAATGTTTACTTATCCTACAAAATCAAGTTTTATTGCATGTTAGACAAAAAACATGTACAAAAGTTTTTTTTTAAATTATGGTTCTTTGTAGTATGTGTACAGATAAAGTTAAAGGTAATTCAAGATAAAGAGGTATTAACAATATTATTTTATTTTCCAAGGAGGTATGCCAGACCCACTTGCCCAATGGGGCAAGTGTAAGCTGACTTTTAGTTGCTGAATCCCCATTTACTGGAATGTTCATTTTCAAGATCTTGGCAAGCAGTTAATTGTTAATGTCCAGCCCTGCACTTACAGAACGGCATACATACAGTGTACTTTGCTTATAGAGTGTAAGTCTGCTGTATGATTCAAGTTTCAACTGTATCAAAGGTGCACCTGGTAGGTCTATAAACATTCAGTGATACAGCACTTAATATGATCAGCAGAAACTGGTGACTGAATGGCGGGCATGACTTACCCAACACGTGATAAGTGAGGGCTAAACACCTGATGTGTATACCATGCACAATTTTGAGGCTGTATTTACATTTCTCTAGTTTTTATCTAGCCACAACTACTACAATGTATCTGTCTTTACTATCTATAGTTACAGCTGTGAGAACAATCATAACTTTGTTGCTGTATATCCTGAATATGCATTTTCTTCACTGTGCATATATTGAGTGTAATGTTGACCTAGTAGAAAATTATTCATATGATGACACCTTAACTAGTTATGTAATTATCACTGAGAAAGAACCATTAATTTTGCTTGTGTGCTTATGTGTACATAGCAAATTTGTCTCAGCTGCATTTAATGTGTGTGTGTGTGTGCGTGTGTGTGTGAACATAGGAGTACACATCCATTTTATTGCACATTCCTCAAGTTTTTTCTTACCACAACTTCAACAATATATCTTTGAATCTATAAAGCTGTGATGATAATCATAACTGTGATGCCGTATGTGTTGAATATGTTATTTTTGTTCACTGTGCTTACATGGAGTGTTATGTTCACCCAGTGGACAATTATTAACATAATGACACCATAAGTATTTATGTTACTATCACATAAGCACTGTAAAATATCTTTAATTTTACTTGTGTACTCATGTATATGTCAGAGACGAGATTAAAATCCAGGCGGATTTTAAATTCGCCTAGACGAGATTGCAATTGTGATCTCGCCTAGGCGAGATTGCAATTGTGATCTCGGCTAGACGGATTTTAAACTCGCCTAGACAAGATCAAAATCGCAATCTCGCCTAGGGGAGATTGAAATCCATAATGGAGCAGGCCAGGATTTTAATCTCACCTAGGCGAGTTTAAAATCTGTCTGGTGTCATCCAGGCGAGTTTAAAATCTGCCTGATATTACTTAGGCGAGTTTATATGTCAGAGACGAGATTAGAATCCAGGCGGATTTTAAATTCGCCTAGACGAGATTGCGATTTTAATCTCGCCTAGGCGAGATTGCGATTGTGATCTCGTCTAGGCGAGTTTAAAATCCGTCTAGCCGAGATCACAATTGCAATCTCGCCTAGGCGAGATCACAATCGCAATCTCGTCTAGGCGAATTTAAAATCCGCCTGGATTCTAATCTCGTCTCTGACATATACATACCAAGACTGTGTGCGCCTCAGCTGCATTTAATGTGTGTATGTACAAATGAAGAGTACAGATCTATTTTTATTTATTTATAAACCTTCGTTTGTGTTTTTGGGGCCTGTGTGCATCTTTTTACGTATAGGTCCATGGCCTGTTGGTGCCACTGTCCACTGAATGAGGATAAAGGTAACAACATAAGTACAACTGTAGCAGCATATGTTCACCTTAAAAATTATATTCCCCTTTATTGTGGCATACCTTCATGTAGGCCACATCAGGGAACAAATATTCAACAATATGGATATAAATAATCATTTCAAAACATGTGCTGAAACACAGGGTGTCATGTAGCATTGCACTTAAAAAGCCAGATCAAAATGGGAAATACTATTTTTGTGATGAGAATATGCCCAAGACTAATTTTAACTACAGTGGAACTAGCCTTGCAACTATTCCACAAGTGCAATCACCCCCACACATATGACCCAAATACATGATCCGTATAACTTAGAATTTTACAAACAGGACCATCCCAAAATTACAGCCACTTTGGTCTATCCCCTAGGTGGTCATAATGGTGGGATTCCATTGTACATAATGTCTTGGTCCACAGTGAAAATAACCCAAAAATTCCACACCAAGATATTTTGGAATATGATATTAGGAAAGGCCTGAAAAAGAAAGAGTGAACAATAGTGTGTGACTGTATGTCTTACTACTGGTATGTAGTGTGTGACTGTATGTCTTACTATTGGTATGTAGTGTGTGACTGTACGTCTTACTATTGGCATGTAGTGTGTGACTGTATGTCTTACTATTGGTATGTAGTGTGTGACTGTATGTCTTACTATTGGTATGTAGTGTGTGACTGTATGTCTTACTATTGGTATGTAGTGTGTGACTGTATGTCTTACTAAATATTTGGTATGTAGTATGTGACTGTATGTCTTACTAAATATTTGGTATGTAGTGTGTGACTGTATGTCTTACTATTGGTATGTAGTGTGTGACTGTATGTCTAACTATTGGTATGTAGTGTGTGACTGTATGTCTTACTAATTATTTGGTATGTAGTGTGTGACTGTATGTCTTACTACTGGTATGTAGAGTGTGACTGTTTGACTTACTATTGGTATGTAGTATGTGACTGTATGTCTTACTACTGGTATGTAGTATGTGACTTTACGTCTTACTTTTGGTATGTAGTGTGTGACTGTACGTCTTACTATTGGTATGTAGTGTGTGACTGTACGTCTTACTATTGGTATGTAGTGTGTGACTGTATGTCTTACTACTGGTATGTAGAGTGTGACTGTTTGACTTACTATTGGTATGTAGTATGTGACTGTATGTCTTACTACTGGTATGTAGTATGTGACTTTACGTCTTACTTTTGGTATGTAGTGTGTGACTGTACGTGTTACTACTGGTATGTAGTGTGTGACTGTATGTCTTACTATTGGTATGTAGTGTGTGACTGTATGTCTTACTACTGGTATGTAGTATGTGACTTTACGTCTTACTTTTGGTATGTAGTATGTGACTGTACGTCTTACTATGGGTATGTAGTATGTAACTGTACGTCTTAATATTGGTATGTAGTATGTGACTGTACGTCTTACTATTGGTATGTAGAGTGTGACTGTTTGACTTACTATTGGTATGTAGTATGTGACTGTATGTCTTACTACTGGTATGTAGTATGTGACTTTACGTCTTACTTTTGGTATGTAGTGTGTGACTGTACGTGTTACTACTGGTATGTAGTGTGTGACTGTATGTCTTACTATTGGTATGTAGTGTGTGACTGTATGTCTTACTACTGGTATGTAGTATGTGACTTTACGTCTTACTTTTGGTATGTAGTATGTGACTGTACGTCTTACTATGGGTATGTAGTATGTAACTGTACGTCTTAATATTGGTATGTAGTATGTGACTGTACGTCTTACTATTGGTATGTAGTATGTGACTGTACATCTTACTATTGGTATGTAGTATGTGACTGTATGTCTTACTACTGGTATGTAGTATGTGACTTTACGTCTTACTTTTGGTATGTAGTGTGTGACTGTACGTGTTACTACTGGTATGTAGTGTGTGACTGTATGTCTTACTATTGGTATGTAGTGTGTGACTGTATGTCTTACTACTGGTATGTAGTATGTGACTTTACGTCTTACTTTTGGTATGTAGTATGTGACTGTACGTCTTACTATGGGTATGTAGTATGTAACTGTACGTCTTAATATTGGTATGTAGTATGTGACTGTACGTCTTACTATTGGTATGTAGTATGTGACTGTACATCTTACTATTCGTATGTAGTATGTGACTGTACATCTTACTATTGGTATGTAGTATGTGACTGTATGTCTTACTTTTGGTATGTAGTGTGTGACTGTATGTCTTACATTTGGTATGTAGTGTGTGACTGTATGTCTTATTACTGGTATGTAGTATGTGACTGTACGTCTTACTATTGATATGTAGTATGTGACTGTATGTCTTACTTTTGGTATGTAGTGTGTGACTGTATGTCTTACTAAATATTTGGTATGTAGTATGTGACTGTATGTCTTACTAAATATTTGGTATGTAGTGTGTGACTGTATGTCTTACTATTGGTATGTAGTGTGTGACTGTATGTCTAACTATTGGTATGTAGTGTGTGACTGTATGTCTTACTAAATATTTGGTATGTAGTGTGTGACTGTATGTCTTACTACTGATATGTAGTGTGTGACTGTATGTCTTACTAAATATTTGGTATGTAGTGTGTGCCTGTATGTCTTACTACTGGTACGTAGTGTGTGACTGTATGTCTAACTATTGGTATGTAGTGTGTGACTGTATGTCTTACTAAATATTTGGTATGTAGTGTGTGACTGTATGTCTTACTACTGGTATGTAGTGTGTGACAGTTTGACTTACTATTGGTATGTAGTATGTGACTGCATGTCTTATTTTTGGGATGTAGTGTGTGACTGTATGTCTTACTAAATATTTGGTATGTAGTGTGTGACTGTATGTCTTACTATTGGTATGTAGTGTGTGACTGTATGTCTTACAAAATATTTGGTATGTAGTGTGTGACTGTATGTCTTACTATTGGTATGTAGTGTGTGACTGTATGTCTTACTACTGGTATGTAGTATGTGACTGTATGTCTTACTTTTGGTATGTAGTGTGTGACTGTACATCTTACTATTGGTATGTAGTATGTGACTGTATGTCTTACTTTTGGTATGTAGTGTGTGACTGTATGTCTTATTACTGGTATGTAGTATGTGACTGTATGTCTTACTATTGGTATGTAGTGTGTGACTGTATGTCTTACTAAATATTTGGTATGTAGTATGTGACTGTATGTCTTACTAAATATTTGGTATGTAGTGTGTGACTGTATGTCTTACTATTGGTATGTAGTATGTGACTGTACGTCTTACTATTGATATGAAGTATGTGACTGTATGTCTTACTTTTGGTATGTAGTGTGTGACTGTATGTCTTACTTTTGGTATGTAGTATGTGACTGTACGTCTTACTATTGGTATGTAGTATGTGACTGTACGTCTTACTATGGGTATGTAGTATGTGACTGTATGTCTTACTTTTGGTATGTAGTGTGTTACTGTATGTCTTACTAAATATTGGTATGTAGTGTGTGACTGTATGCCTTACTATTGATATGTAGTGTGTGACTGTATGTCTTACTTTTGGTATGTAGTGTGTGACTGTATGTCTTACTAAATATTTGGTATGTAGTGTGTGACTGTATGTCTTACTACTGGTATGTAGTATGTGACTGTATGTCTTACTTTTGGTATGTAGTGTGTGACTGTATGTCTTACTATTGGTATGTAGTATGTGACTGTATGTCTTATTACTGGTATGTAGTATGTGACTGTACGTCTTACTATGGGTATGTAGTATGTGACTGTACGTCTTACTATGGGTATGTAGTATGTGACTGTATGTCTTACTTTTGGTATGTAGTGTGTGACTGTATGTCTTACTAAATATTTGGTATGTAGTGTGTGACTGTATGCCTTACTATTGATATGTAGTGTGTGACTGTATGTCTTACTATTGGTATGTAGTATGTGACTGTAAGTGTTACTTTTGGTATGTAGTGTGTGACTGTATGTCTTACTAAATATTTGGTATGTAGTGTGTGACTGTATGTCTTACTACTGGTATGTAGTATGTGACTGTATGTCTTACTTTTGGTATGTAGTGTGTGACTGTATGTCTTACTATTGGTATGTAGTATGTGACTTTACGTCTTACTTTTGATATGTAGTATGTGACTGTATGTCTTACTTTTGGTATGTAGTGTGTGACTGTATGTCTTATTACTGGTATGTAGTATGTGACTGTACGTCTTACTATGGGTATGTAGTATGTGACTGTACATCTTACTATTGGTATGTAGTATGTGACTGTATGTCTTACTTTTGGTATGTAGTGTGTGACTGTATGTCTTACTAAATATTTGGTATGTAGTGTGTGACTGTATGCCTTACTATTGATATGTAGTGTGTGACTGTATGTCTTACTATTGGTATGTACCGTAAAAGTCGTTGCAGAAGTCGCATCCTTAGTACAAGTCGCACCCTGACTTTTAGGATCCCCCTGGGGAATAGCCGTTCAAGTTTAGTTTCAGGAAAAGTCCATAATATAGGTCGCACCCAGACTTCGGAGGCGTCCCAACCACCTGATACTTTTGGAATTTGAGTATCATTCCTTGCGATGCAAGACTACAACCAACGTCCCCATAGTACTTTTGTGGTTTATAAACTAGATAAACCATTCAAACGTAAAAAAAAAATTGGACAGCTTTAATATAATGCTTATATTTAAGGAATAACAACAGAATCTTAACATATAAAGTCGGGGTTCAATTGTCAGGTAAGATTTGTACAGTGCCAAAGTCAGCTGCGTCGGATAACATTTTGTGCTGTGAAACGATGTCATTGTTGCCGTTTCTTACTAGGTTAAGTAACATTAGAATGCAAATATCAAGTTAAATGACTGTATTAATAAACTAAAAGAGTCGGAGGCAAATTACTATCACAATCGAGCAACTCTTTAAATTGTTAAAGATCGTCAAACGTAGGGTCGATTCATTAGACTATGATTAGTTTGCGTACGCGTGATGAGTCCCAATCCGTCGCATTGGGCATGATTTGAACTGACTTAAGACAACTGAAAGATGGAAAGAATAATTGAGTTTGAATTTATTCACCTAATTTCTTAAATAGGCTCTAAAACTGAATTTAGTAACCCTTCAATTAAGTGTTACAACTTACCATCTAGGCGCGGCACATGCACGGTATTACTGAAATCACTGAAATATATGTCAGTCAACAGGGGGATAATGAACGCTTTATCGACCGGTCAGTTAACGTAAAATAAACATAATTGAATTTACAGATATTGTATTTACTGGGACTAATGATTTATTTTTCTTTGATAATATCTGGAAAACCCAATTTCCATCGTTATCAGTGATTATATTCAAGTGGCTTGGATGTATGGCAAACTCAGCCGTGTTGAACCAGATCCGTCATGACACCAAACGGTGCCGGTTCCCGTGGAATTTAGGTGCGTATGTGGCATTTTAAGTAAATAAAATATATACCTATATGGTGTTTGTTATTTCATTGTATTGACTAATGTGTCTTCATTAAAAAAATCACGAATACGTCAACGCACGATTGACCCATGCGTGCCGCCATATTGTTGGGCATACGATCGTCCTGAAAGAGACACGGGTAACACTCGGAGCAAATCGTATATTTGTAGCTCACGTGAAACGTTATAACATTGTTATCCAAAACGCTTGAAAACCACGAGATGGTGACAGTGACCTAATGGTTCTTAATATGAGAGTTTATAATTGTGGATATCAGTCACGGAAGGCTTAGTTGACATGGGGATGTAAAGGTCATTGCACGGGTGACCCGGGGCTTGAACTTCCGCTACACGGCTTCAAAGGTCAGCTGGTATTCAGCGATCAACCGGGCAGGCAAAAGAATTCACGACGTATGTGTAGTGGATCAAGCTTGAATGAGACGCAACTTTACATGCATAAACGGATATGAAACCGCGAGTTTTTCATTATGGAAAGCATACCCATATAGTTAAACGGAAAGAAAATGTACATCAAAGAGCGGCAGATTGGCAAATGCGTCAAATTGACTCATGATATAATAGTAACGCAGATTAGGAAGTGTCACTTGAATGGCGACTTGTCAGAACGGGTAGGTCTTGAACTGGGCAAATTTAAAATTTGCATTTAATGTTAATAAAATGAAAATTTCGTCAGTTCACAAAATATAAAGCATAAGAGATGGTTAAAAGTGTAAATTATTGGGGAAAGACGTTTCACAAAGCACTGGTTAAAGGTATTGCCGATTATCGCTCAACTGACGTCGTTCCATGTACCGGTGAAGCTGACAGAAACGGGATAAGTACGTATTACAAGTCGCACCCCGACTTTGCTAGAAAATTCTAGTTTTTAGAATTTGATTTCTTAGTACAAGTCGCGACTTCTGCAACGACTTTTACGGTAGTATGTGACTGTAAGTGTTACTTTTGGTATGTAGTGTGTGACTGTATGTCTTACTAAATATTTGGTATGTAGTGTGTGACTGTACGTCTTTCTATTGGTATGTAGTGTGTGACTGTATGTCTTACTACTGGTATGTAGTATGTGACTTTACGTCTTACTTTTGGTATGTAGTATGTGACTGTACGTCTTACTATTGGTATGTAGTATGTGACAGTACGTCTTACTATTGGTATGTAGTATGTGACTGTATGTCTTACTTTTGGTATGTAGTGTGTGACTGTATGTCTTACTAAATATTTGGTATGTAGTGTGTGACTGTATGTCTTACTATTGGTAGGTAGTGTGTGACTGTATGTCTTACTACTGGTATGTAGTGTGTGACTGTATGTCTTACGATTGGTATTTAGTGTGTGACTGTATGTCTTACTATTGGTATGTAGTGTGTGACTGTATGTCTTACTACTGGTATGTAGTGTGTGACTGTATGTCTTACTACTGGTATGTAGTGTGTGACTGTATGTCTTACGATTGGTATGTAGTGTGTGACTGTATGTCTGACTATATATTTGGTATGTAGTGTGTGACAGTATGTCTTACTATTGGTATGTAGTGTATGACTGTATGTCTTACGATTGGTATGTTGCCCAAGTCAGCCATCTGTAGTGGGTTCTTGTATCCATATATCAGGAGCGGGCTGAGCCACTGCCAGGTCATCTTGGACAAAAAGTTAGTGTACGGGTGGACATAATTAATGTTGTACAAATCATCTGATGGCAGGACTTCAATACTGTTTGTGAGAAGGTAGCGCTGAAAAGAACAAAGCTAATTGTTAATATACAGATAGATAAGCAATAATTAAGACGACTATAAAAATAAATTCAACTTTGTCAGTTTGTCAACAGTTCAGACACTGATTCGACACATCATTCATCACCATAATCAAACATGGAGGTTTGTCTGTTTGCAACTTTACTGAAAAGGTTATCAAATGATTTTTGTAAAGCTTTTTTAAGGATTACAGAAACATCAAAGGGTCAATCTATTAAACTTCTGAGGTGATCTGTATCAATATAATATGATTTTGTTAAAAGGATTTTTACCATTGTGAGATACAGGACAATTCTGGGGAAGACTACACAATAATCACTTGTATTACATGAAACCTTAGTGTCAATTTCTTAACAGGGTGAAAGTTTGCCACATGTGCATCATGTACAGGTATGACCTTATGGGAGCTGCCATTGTTTAGGTAGGCAGATCTAATCTGTGATACAACTACTGATTTTGTGAACCATGACACACTTTTGGCTTAGTTTTTATATATTTCCTGCACTTATAAATCAGGATCCTTGTAATATTCTGGTTCTGGTGATCCAAAATATTGGTGGAGGTATGCAGTCTATCAGTGCTTTCTAGTTATTCATGTTAACAAATATTTGATTTGACAAAATGCCATCTGACTTGCTGGAGAGAAGAAGACTGAAGTTGCAAATAGTACAAGTCAAACAGAAGACTATCCAGGCATAAACTGAAATCTTTAATTTTAAAATCACGACTTAAGAGGAAATATTAGAATTAAGGTGGTCCCAGGCATAAGGACACCTTCACCTAAATCTTAAGTGGTCACAGATGGTTAAGAATACGAGAGTACCCATTACACATCTAGCATAGCTGAGCACTTAATCCACTTCAAGTGCCCATGCATCTGAATTGGTCTGTATCAACATAGCACACTGTCATACATACAAATAGCATTTGGTACTGGGGGTACATGTCACCTCAGGATGAATGCTACAGATATTGTTATGAAGTGCCTGACACAGCAATAGAAAGCATCCCTGATGACATTAAGTAAAGGTTAATATGCTAGACTGCACACAGTATGAATTATCTTGACCTACTGTCTTCATTCCAGTATTTAAGGATGAATTGATTTCTGAAGGAATAATGATAAAGCTTTGATTTCCTTTACGCAGTTACGGCTGCTGCCACCAGTGAATGACAGGTAAACGTTTCACATTTTGGTTACAGTGATTTAAATCAATGTTTTCAGGGGGTGAATGTTTTTCCTAGAGGCATATGCTGATAAATACATTAATTTCGGGGAAACCCTATGTGACTTATACAACTCAGCGGGATTTCTCATCCGACCCAATTCGTATTTAATGTTTTGTCTGACCAGTCGCTACATGATCCAAAAAAACTTTAGTTGGATGACAGGTTGGAAACATAGTGCAACCATATAAGAGGAATAAGTCCTTAATAATATCATAAGTTTGACTCTATCTGCATCCGCAACTGCACTGTGGCCGCAACCATGTAAAATGAATCGTAGCTTAATTCTGCCTGACAGTCAGTTAAGGTTTCAGGACTGTGGAAGGAGTCTGTCTAATCACTGTTACAGTTTTTCCGTAATACTAGATCAACAGCTGCTCTATGACCACTTGTCATGTACAATATCTGAAAGCTAAAGATATTCTCTACAAAATTGTTAAAACTTCACCATTAACATTTTAGAAAAAAATCCAAATTAGCAACATGTAGAGCACATTCTCAGCTTCACAGACCAATAGTTTGTAAAAAAATAAGGAAAAACTTAAACAATGTTTATAAATGCTCATGAATAGTTCTAAGACCTTAATCTTGAAAAGAAATAAAAAAAAAACAGGGCCATAGAATGATATAATACAATAAAGCCTTCTTAATAATATTGTATGTTAATAATAATAATAATAATAATGATAATAATAATATTGTATCAGACCAAAAATATATTTTCCCCATAATTCTAGTAAATATTATTATCTGTAGTTACAGTCTGTAGTTATATAATTAATTATTAAATGTTTTTATGCAAAGTACTTATTAGTCTCCTTTAAAAGTCCATAGTTCTAGTTTGTCAAATTATTTTTTCATTCCACAGTTCCTCTTGACCATGTAAAAAATTCAGTCCATGTAATTTTAAGTCTTTGATCTATATAATCCTATGAGAGAAATAACACATTTTCAAATCAGCTACAAAACCTGTTTGTAAATATGTGTCACTAATAAAATCTAGGTGATCACTTTCTCATCATACTTACTAAACCTGGATGTTTAATTGAGTTCAACTTATGATAATGGGGAAGTAGGTTTCTTAGCACTTTACGCATTAATGTAATTAGTATGAAAGGTCATTTGTAATGTGGTATATACATGTCTATGATTGGAAACCACTTCCACATGAAGGCAGAAATGACCAAATTCTGACAAATATATGTGTCAAGGCCAAGACCCCAGTCTGGACCAATCGACCGAATTAGTAAATTTAATGAACCCTGCATGAAGCAAAGGTTATTGTTTTCACTTGATTCTGTGTGTGTGTGTGTGTGTGTATGTATGTATGTATGTCTAGACGATATCTGGAGATGGTATAACAGATGTTGCTGAAATTTATCATATAGGCTTATGTTTTGAAAGTATTGATGAAGATCAATATTGGTGTTAACCCTAGTGTAAATAACCCCAGAATGAGTGTTTTATGGCATTTTATAGCACATTTCACCACTTGCACTTGTTGTATGTGACCATACGGCCATCTGTCGAACATGATCCATTAAGTCACAGGTGACAATGATGTCACGCCACGTGCAAACCTGTTTCCCTGAAAGGTGTCTGTAAACCAAAGTACATAATGGAGGGTGGAGGGGGGGGGGGGGGGCATTGTAGTTGTTTGATATGTTTATAGTCAAGTGCAGCAATACCACAATGTCCAAGGTGTTTTTTTTTCAAAATATTCAGTTAAAAATATGCCAGGAATAACAGAGGGTTATTTAAAATTCAATACCCCCTGTATCATGAATTTCCACACAGGATTTGCATCCCTATACCAGATCCTTTTTTAATTGTATATGTTATGCTTATATGATAAATTGTCTACTGACTACCCTGTTATTTATCTATATATAGAACAGATCTAGGAAAACACAGCTGGCTTCCAGTTTCACATATAAATAACGTTACTCTACTTAATTAATGGCTAAAACATTAAGCTCTTTGTTTCAGAGTGAAAGTGATAATCCAGAAAACATGATCAAATTCAATGGACCAGTTTACAGGTCTATACAACTGTCACATTGTTTATAGACCATGGTACAAGCTGAGTGTGATGTTAAACTGCTGGCAAAGTCAGACCGTTGAACCAGCATCATTGTTGCATGTATAGTGTCAATATAAAAAAATTTCAATTAATTACTTCCTGCATCACTGAACAGTAAATCAACAAAAAACTTCAAAGTGTCGACTGGAACAGGTTGGGTCAAACCTTTGACACTGAAATATAAATCTGAAGAGTTCTTTAATGTATTAGAATTTATGGCAAAATATTAACAAACGGTATTCATTATAGTTCATCAATATGAACCAAATGTATTCATTATATTTTCATCCCTCCATGTCCACCTGGTTTTTGCTAAGAAAATTAATTAGTTATATTTCAAGGGAAATGATAGTGGAGGGTAGAGGATTAAAGGGCCTAATTTCAAACAAGTTAAATAAATACCTACTTCATACTGTATTTCACATAAAGCATTAACAATAAGAGAAATATATAAAATTCTTAATTACCATATTAGGCTGTCACTTAAATTTCATGTGAAGTTTCCTGGGAAAATCTTTAAAAAAATGCAAACTTTTAAGAAAAGTATCTTGAAAAAAAAACAAGTGACCCATGGGTCATGACGCTCAGCTGACTGGGAAGAGATTCGCAAAAGGAAATTTTATCATTAGAATGGTAGTATATACCCATTCAACTGAAGCATCAAACAGATTAACCAACAGGCCAAGATTTAGTCAGTATTTATATATCTCAAAAATAGAGAAAAATGTGTAAACTTTTAAAACTAGAATATGGGTAACCGACAAGTGACTACATGTATCTGCCAAAATCGGATAGTGAGGCATGGATTGAGTGGCAAGGGGAAATAGAGTGAGGTATGTTGCATATTAGCATGGATGTCTGCAGCCTTAATGTGTATGTAGGTTGTGCCACCTACCACAAATCCAGAAAGCTGTCCAAGTTGTATACACCTGCAAAATTTTAGGCAGAAAAGTCAAACCACTACATGTATATGAGCGATTTTTGCCCATGGCAGACAAACAGACAAACACTGTGCAAAAATCTTTGCAGGTAACCCCTCCAGTTTTGTGTATGATAAAGACCTATGTGAGATCTAAACACATGCACAATTTTGGCCCAATCGGTCAAATGGTTCCTGAGATATGAGCTTGGATGTGTGCAGCGTTAACTAGAATGTAGGTGGCGCCACCTGTCATAAAATCAAGAAAGCTGTCCACGATGTATAAACCTGCAAAATTTTAGGCAGTTATGTCGAACCACTACAGAGAAATGAGTGATTTTAGGCCACGGCAGACTAACAGACAGACGCTGTGCAAACATTGTTACAGGTGGCGCCACCATTTTTTGTGTATGTTACAGAGCTATCAAAGGGCTACATTTGTATAAATTTTATTTCCTGATCCATCAAACGGTTCCCAAGATATAAGCTTGGATGTCATCAGCGTGAATGTGAACGTAGGTAGCGCCACCTGTCATAAAATCAAGAAAGCTATCCTGGATGTATACGCATGACGAATTTCAGGTTAATTAGTCAATTCACTGCAGAGATATGAGTGATTTTAACCCAAGGCAGATGAACAGATGGACACTGTGCAAACATGGTTACAGGTGGCGCCACCATTTTTTGTGTATGTTATAAAGCAATCCAAGGGCTACATTTGTATCAATTTTATTTCCTGATCGGTCAAACGGTTCCCGAGATATGAGGGTTTATGAGTGGAAACAGACCCACAAATGGACACTGGATAGAGAGGAAAGGTCAGAGGTCAACGCAAATTGGTATGGCACCAGTTCACATGTGACCCGATAATAGGTGTAAGTTTGGGAAAAATCGATCCATTAGTCTCCGAGGAGCTCTCTGAAAACGAATGCCGCCGCGGTGGAGGAACTCGGTCAAAAACATAGTATCCGCAAAACTTCGTTTTGATACAAAGATACAGGTGGCTCCACAAGTCTGCAGAAACTAATAAAAACACTTAATGGTCAATATCCATGCAAAAAATCATGGTGATCTCTGCATTAGTTGTTCAGATACTTCAGTTTTTGTATCAAATTGTCCATTATTCTGAGGGATACTTCGGAGTCCTATAGCTTGAAGGATATGGGTAACAGAGACCTAATTTCAAGTTTCCACAGGCACCTTTCATGGGCCTCCTTGCATGACAAGAATGAAGATTCTAGGTCCAGTTGTTGCAATTTGTACCCTGTTGACAGATAACCACATCTTTAAAGGTCTCAAAAAAAAGAAAAAAATTCGTAAAAATTTGAAAAAAAATAGAGGTGGCACACCCAGTCTGCAGAAACTGATGGAACAGCTCATGATCAATATGTATGCCGAAAATAATGACCATCAGTGTTGTAGTTATTGAAATACTGCAGTTTTTGTATCAAATTTTCCATTATTCTGGGGGGGGGGGGGTATTTTGGACCCATACAGCTTAAAGAATATGGGTAACAGAGACCTAATTTCAAGTTTCCATGGAGACTTTTCATGGGTCTCCCTGTGTGTCAAGAATGAAGATTCTTGGTCCAGTTTTTATGATTTGTGCCCTGTTAACAGATGTTCATATCTTTAAAGGTCTCAAAAATACAGAAAAATTTCGTAAAAAAAAAACGAACAAATACAGGTGGTGCCACCAGTCTGCAGAAACTTATGAAACACTCCATGATCAATATCCATGCAAACAATTATGGTTATCTCTGCATTAGTTGTTCAGATACTTTAGCTTTTGTAACAAATTTTCCATTATTCTGAGCTGTACTTTGGAGTGCCATAGCTCAAAGGATATGGGTAACAGAGACCAAATTTCAGGTTTCCATGGAGACTTATCATGGGTCTCCCTGTGTGTCAAGAACGAAGATTCTAGGTCCAGTCGTTACGATTTGTACCCTGTTGACAGATAACTACATCCTTAAAGGTCTAAAAAATGGAGAAAACAATTCGTGAACATTGAAAAATACAGGTGGCGCCACCAGTCTGCACAAACTGATGAAACATCTCATGATCAATATGTATGTCGAAAATCATGACCATCAGTGATGTAGTTAATGAGATATTGAAGTTTTTGTATGAAATTTTTGACTATTCTGGGGGGTAATTTTGGGCCCCATAGCTCGAAGGATATGGGTAACAGAGACCTAATTTCTGGTTTCCATGGAGACTTTTCAAAGGTCTCAGTGTGTCGAAAATGAAGATTCTAGGTCCAGTCTTTACTATTTGTGCCACGCTAACAGATGACAGCATCCTCAAAGGTCTCAAAAACAGAGGAAAAAAATCGTTAAAATTCAAACAGTACAGGTGGCGCCACCAGTCTGCAGGAACTGATCGAACATCTCATGATCAATATGTATGCCAAAAATGAAGACCATCAGTGATGTAGTTATTGAAATATTGAAGTTTTTGTATGAAATTTTTTACTATTCTGGGGGGTACTTTGGGGCCCCATAGCTCGAAGGATATGGGTAACAGAGACCTAATTTCTGGTTTCCAAGGAGATTTTTCATGGACCTCTCAGTGTGTCAAGAATTAAGATTCTAAGTCCAGTCTTTATGATTTGTGCCTTGTTAACAGATGTTCACATTTTTAAAGGTCTCAAAAATAGAGAAAAAAATTCGTAAAAAATTGAAAAATACAGGTGGCGCCACCAGTCTGCAGGAAGTGATGTAACATCTCATGATCAATATGTATGCCAAAAATCATGACCATCAGTCAAGTAGTTAATGAGATATTGAAGTTTTTGTATGAAATTTTTTACTTTTCTGGGGGGTACTTTGGGGCCACATAGCTCGAAGGATATGGGTAACAGAGACCTAATTTCTGGTTTCCAAGGAGATTTTTTATGGACCTCTCAGAATCCCAAGTTACAAGGTTCTAGGTCCAGCGGTTACGATTTGTGCCTGGTTAACGGACGGACAGACGGACAGACGGACGACGGACAAAGAGTGATCGCTATAGCTCAGATGACTTTCAGTCAGCTGAGCTAAAAACAGGTGGACACAGGTTGGTGGAACAAAGTACAGTTATGACATGATTGATTCAGTTTACTTGGCAGGAAGACCCAAACTTATTTTCCCAAACTGTAAAAGTTTATTTTGAATAATTATTTGTAGAATTGTTAACCTTTATCTTACACTGAACACTATGTCTAGTGAAGAGTTACCAGTGTAAGAAAGCAGTTCTCAAGTTATGCTGACATGACCTCAGTGCTAAAAAAAAAGATAATTATTTAAGGAATGCCAAGGCAGTAAATTTCACACATGACTACACATCTGTGTCATGTGAATTATTCTGTGGCATTAAGCTCATTATATTTATAAAACAGTAACTGAAACACAAATTTATGAAACACTACCATGTATGAACCTAATCATTGTTTAAATAAGCATCCCTAAGGAAAGAAATGTTGACACACTAAATATTCCTTTATTATACAAACCAATAATAAAACTTATTGTGGAAGTACAAAGAAATCCTGCCAAGCTCAGCATAAATATTATTATAGTCCATTTCACCAAATGCTGTCCACCTTTTTTATGTAGATTATTTTCTTAAAAGTTAATATTATTCAATTATTTCATATAAAACGTCATTCAGAAGTGACAACCTAATATGGCAATTAAGAATTTTACCATAAAACCCCAGTTTATGTTTCACAACTTTAAAGTCTCTTCACAATGATCTGGTAGAAATGATGTGTTCCTGCACAAGTAGCCATCTTTGTTTTAGCTGGTTATATTTTTTTAAAATGTGTACATGACATCATCCAATCAGCAACTGTCAATTGAGGCTGTTTTTGCATGTGACCAATGACCTTGACTGCCATAAGTGTAAAATATAGACTGATTTCTCATATTTTCAAACAATTCTGTTTCTTATATAAGATGTAAGTTAGGTTTTTAATTACCTTGTTGAAAATTAGGTTCTTTAATCCTATACTTTACACTATAATTGTTTCCAATGAAATGTAACTAGTAAAATTTTTTATAGCCAAAAACAGGTTGACATTAGGGGATGAAACAGACTATAATTCTGTAGAAGCAAATATTTTGCCATTCAAGTAGGTCACAAAAATAATTCAATCATGATGAATTGTCAGTCAATGTAATTCCTTACTGAATGTTCCCTCTTTTTTTTTACTACAAAAATACAAATACTCAAACAAATAAGTCTTAAATACATAACTACTAGTGGTAGGATTTAATTGCAAAATTTCAATGGATGATTGATTGATAAAATCAACTGTTGATTGATTATTAATCAATTATTTTATGAACCATCATTATTACTATGAAATCTGCTGTATAGAATTATACCTAAAATATTGACTGAGTAAATTCAGTTCTACTTGAACTTCCTGCTGGAAGGTCAATATAACAGCCCTGTTGTTGACACATATTCCCTCTACAAGGTAAGCTTTTAATGCTGTTGGTTTTTAATTGCCCGGGCTTTTAATATCTCTGACAATATTAGAATATTATATCTAGATAATATGACATATTTGGATATACATGTATGTTTATGTAATCGTTGGTGAACGATTATGCAAAAATGCAATTGAAATAATATTTATGAAAGAAAATGACCCATTATCGGTATAATTGATTAACTAATATACCAATAATAACTACCAAAGACAAAACGCTTGGTGATCAAACATTTTTGCTTAGCTCAGCTTTTTCATCAATACTTTACATGCCAACCTGTTAACATTCCAGGCAGGTTACATTTTTAACTCTGTATTTACCAATCCTGAGTGAATGTCATTGATCACTGAATATCCAAACGATCCTTGACATTTTCCAAAAATCTTATTTACAGCCAGCATGTCTGTCTGTGTAACTGGCCAGCAGTGACTGCCAGCTTGCAAAGGCCACACCCGCAAATACAAGAGCAGCGCATCAGTGTATTTTTCACCAGTTCTTAGTCTTAAGACTGCTGATATAATTAAATATGCACAGATGAAGTCCAGAATTAAACAGCAGCAAGATAATTAATGGTTAACAAATCGTCATGAGTATCACCAATTCCATCAAACCAATGGTGATTAAAGTACATATAATGCAGGGATTGTCTTACCTCATTAAATGTGCTGATTTTGCCAAAAAATCTAACTCAGGTGAGATACTTAATTGGTAAATATTCAAAGTGATTTTCATGAAAATCGATCAAATTTCTGGTCCGTTATTGCATTGACACTACAGGTTAACAGATATGCTAACTATACCAAAATACAACCCATCTGTTGTATGCTACCCTCAGATGTAAAATATGGAGCAAGGATTTTTTTTTATTGGTTGAGACAAAAATTCCTGAAATTTTGCAAAATTTCAGGAAGGTTATAAAAATTGAATTGGTGCACTTAAAAAATAAAACATTTTATGTGATAGTACTGATACCTACATCCATGAAAATTACAAATTTAACACATGTTTTAAAGGAACTAGGAATACAACATGAAAGGTCTCTCTGTAAACAGCAGCAAAAGAAGCAGCAATGATGTAGGACAATGATGAATTTTTGGTGTGGCCTAAGTGACTAATCAATACATCATTTGGCACCACCACATGTTGTGGTTTTACCCACAGAACAGCAGACTATCAGCTGTAAATCAATAGCACAATATATCACAACGCTGTGCCGTATGTCCTTACTGTTTTACATCAAATACAAAAGGCGTATTAATTTACGGTGTATGGAATTATTATGAATGCAATAGTGGTGCATGCACCATACTTAAAATTGATGGCAGAAATTTGTGATTTGCAATGATAAAACTAAGTTTCAATAGCAGAAACATCAGCTAGGTATGTCAAGTTAAAAATTTGCTAATATTTTTCCAGAAAATAATTTTTTTTTCTGCTGCAATGATTAAAAATATTTAGGACAAGGCCTAAAGCCCTAATGCGAACCTCTGCAAAGTTTGGGACAATGAATGGAGGTTTATTTTTAAAATTTAATATTGATCCTTTAAGTCCTGCATATCTACCTTAGTCTTTATGATTTCAGCAAAATGGATATTTCAGACCTGTAAGTTTCAGACTAGGACATTTTAAAACTAGAAAAAGCCACTATGTGTATCCACAGAATTCAGAGTGGGACGGGTGAAGTGAGGCATGGATAAAAAGGCAAGGGGAATAGAGTGAGGTGTGTTGCATATTATCATGGATGTCTGCAGCGTAAACGTGAATGTAGGTGGCACCACCTGTCATAAATTCGAGAAAGCTGTCCAGGATATATAAACCTGCAAAATTTCAGGTGGATAAGTCAAACCACTGCTGAGATATGAGTGATATTATCTCAAGGCAGATGAACAGATGGACGCTGTGCAAAAATGGTTGCAGGTGGTGCCACCATTTTTAGTGTATGTTATAAAGCTATCAAAGGGCTACATTTGTGCAAAATTTTTAGCCTGATCAGTCAAACGGTTCCCGAGATATACGGGTTTATGTGTGGAAACAGACGCACAAATGGACACTGGGCAGTGAGGAAAGGTCAGAGGTCAACCAAAAATGAGGGCGTTGCAGTTCACATGTGACTTGATGATAAACCCAATTCGCTTTAAATGCAAACCAAGTCTTTTCAAACAGCTGAAAGATATAGTTCCAATAATCTGGGAATTCTGCATCTAAACATTGTCTAGACGTCTAGCCACAATGTCTAGACCTCTAGACACATTGTCTAGACACCCCCCCCCCCCAGAGCCAGGTCAGTTCCCATGGTGATGTCTGGACCCCACCTGTTTGTACTGAGTGACCTTTTGACTTGGCTTCTGAAACTCAGTCTGTTTTCAAATACAGAAAGCCTTTTGCAATTGGCTACAATGCTTTTTTAAAACTGTATTTACCCAATCTATTCTTATAAAACTGGCAGAACCCTACCATAGAATAATTCTTGTAAAGTTTAAACCAATCAGCTTAACAGTTTCATCATAAATCAGTGTATAAGCTAGAAGAGTTTAAAATTACATTTTTGCTTGTAAAAAACACATCAATGTAGGTGGCACCACCAATACCTCAAAATCAGATATGACATATATGACAAACATTGGTATAAAATTTGGTGTTTATAGCTCTAGCCGTTTCTGAAATTTTAATTTTAGTGTGCTTTTTTGAACAGATGACTAAGTTCAACCTCCTGTAACTCAGCCAAAAATCTCCAAACTGGAACCATTCGAACAAACTTGAGAGAGATTGTTCCAGGGATCATTTCTGTGAAATATAGGACAATTTGGCTGGACAGTTTAGGAGGAGAAGATTTTTTAAGTTTTTTTAAGCTTTTTCCCTATAAAATCTAAGAAAATGCAGTAAGAAAAAATATAAACAAAATCCAATATAGTTTTTTGGATGACTGATTATTTGCAAAAACTTTGGTGATGCTAGCTTCTGCCGTTTTTGAGACAGCTGTCACCCCTAACTTAACGTGAAAACTTTACAACGGATATATCCTATAAAACCATACGATGGGTTTACGCTCGCCACTTGATTTCACTCATCAAGAAATTAGATCCCGGTCATTACAGGTGACATTTCCAGGTTCTTTTAAGGACGTGTATTAAAATACCAGACAATCATACACCCAGATCAATAGAAACTATGAGACATCAGGTTAAATTCACAAATATAATTCAAGACAATACTTACAGAGACACAAATGTGAGTGTGTGCGTTGATGTGTCAATACGACAGTTCTTCATATTAAAATTACAGGATATTTACTGAGTCCATGGTTTGTATAAAAACCATAAAGTCCAGTTCCTTCAGAGATCTCTGGTTACTGTTTTGTGTAGAATCTAGCGTATGGTTAGCCCCATATAGATCTAGTCTTTCTGAGTTTAGCGATCTTCAACTGATCTTGCTTGTCAGCGACCCGGGTAGGTTTACGTTCACATGCATGCAATAGCGCTCTTTGTTTACGTAGAGCTTAGAGTCCTTGACCTTGCTCGTGTAGCAATGGTTTCACGGCTTACGGCGGTTATGTATTTAGGTCAAGCTGAACTAGGCCGGCAGGTGGCGAGCGCTCTTTCACTTTATCGCCAATACGAAGCTCTGTCGGCAGCACGGCTGAGTTCTCATGAGCTGGGTCCTTGCCTCATGTAGAAGCTTGCTTCTATGCCGTTCCTGGCGTAGCAATGTTCCTATTCCCGTGCGTGGGTGCTGCCACCTCAAGCTTCAAGACCCAACTGAACAAACATTCAGCGTCTCTTCTTGAAGTCTGACGTCACAATCGCCTGTTCACTGTGTACGGCAATCCGGTTCTCTGATTGGCTTATTTCTCAAGTGTCCCATATAAGGATATATGTGACCTAGTTTGACTGTTAGCGTCACCATGGCGACCCACATACCAAATGTAATAATTACACACGATGCGTGACACGGATAAATCAGCTGATAGCCGATGGGATTCCATACAAGAATACACAATATATATATACAATCAAGACCTGTCAACGCTTTAGGATGACGCTTCACGTCAATATCAATAGAGAACAGACTTCGTTAAACTATGATACAAAACACCATACATATTGTCACCTATTGTCTGGTGACATCACCCCCTCCTTTTAAAGAAAATACACGGTATTTTCTCGATACATCCTATCGTTCTATCTCACAGGGTCCAGCTAAACATATTTACATATAGCAATACATAAAAGTCATGTAACAAGTTGTCATTAGTACATGCCCACGGTCTATGACACAGGGCAAAATCCTGTACATGTTTAGACTTACCTGGCTAGACATTAAAGCTCATTACATCCTAACACTCAGGCAGTCTGCTAAGAAAATCAGGTCCATGGTTTAGTTTACCTGACACTGCTTCAATATCAAATCTAAACTCTTGTAGAACCAGTGCCCATCTCATTACTCTCTTATTAGCACATTTTGATTTGCTAATACACTTTAATGGTTTGTGGTCGGTCTGAATGGTGAACGGTCTACAATCCAGGTACATCTCAAATTTCTGTACAGACCATACAATTGCTAATGACTCTTTCTCGATGGTGGAGTAATTTCTCTCCCTGGGCAATAGTTTACGACTGGCATAAGCTACTGGGTGCATGATCCCCTCGTGTCTTTGCATCAGGATACAGCCAATACCCACATCAGATGCATCACATTTCAAATAAAATTGTTTACTGAAATCAGGTAGCTTCAGTATGGGAGGGTCTGACAGTTTAGCCTTTAGAGAACAGTACGCGTTCTCGTGTACAGGTTTCCAGTCTAGTTTGTTAGGTTGACCTTTACGCGTTAGATCAGTCAAGGGCACCGCTATTTCCGCATAGTTTGGCACGAACTTTCGATAGTACCCTGTAAGACCTAGGAATGCTCGCAAAGCCTTCTTTGTCTTAGGTCTATCAGTGCTCTGTATTCTCTTGAGCAAAACTGGATTAGTGGCCAAGTTGCCCGTGCCTACAAGGTGTCCCAAAAACTCTAGGCTCTGGTAGCCTATGAAGGTTTTAGCTGGTTTAGCTGCTAAGTTTGCACATTCTAGTCTAACTAGCACTTCTCTAAGAGTTCTTAAGTGCTCGTCCCAAGTCTCTGCGTGTATTAACACGTCATCTACATAACATACTACATTCGGCATGTCGCTGAACATTTTCCGCATCATGCGGGTGAAAACCGCTCCGGCAGTTACCAGGCCGAATGGCATAACCCTAAATTGGTAATGGCCATCGGGTGTAACAAAGGCCGTCTTATCCCTGGATTCCTCAGAAACAGGGATCTGCCAGTAACCTTTCGTCAGGTCAAGCTTTGTAAAATACTGGCTTTTCGCGACTTCGACAAATAGTGTTTCTGGATCCGGCATGGGTTCAGGATCGAACACGACTGATTGGTTCAGCTTTCGGTAGTCTATCACGAATCTAGTCTTACCGTCAGGTTTCCTAAGCAGGATACAGGGGGACGCATAGCTAGAATCTGACTGTTCAATAATGCCTAAGTTTAACATTTCCTGGATTTCTGTTCGCATTGTCTCTCGCAGTTCAAAAGGCACCCTATAGGGCCTAGTTTTTACAGGTACATCAGATGAGAGTTTAATGCTACATTCTACAACATTGGTAAGCTTGGGTACATCTGTGAATACATCCCCATATTGCCTAAGCAGACTGAGTATTTCACGGCGCTGACACTTGCCTAGGTCAGCATTTACCTGAACATCTCGCTCAGTCTGGCGGCGCGCATACGACGGTAACAACATGTGGGCATCCTCATCAATCCCTTCTGGGTTTAACTCTCCGAACACGGGAGGCTCTGTTTCCCCGTCTACACCGTCAGGATCATGTATAGAATCAGGTGCGCCCTTGGCTACCGCTGCCAGAATATGCTGGGGCTCGTTTCTAGCATGGTACCGTTTCAGCATATTCACGTGGAAGGTTTTAACCTTATCGCCAATCTTAATCCGATAGTCTAAGTCCCCAACCCTGTTTACAATAGTATAGGGGCCTTTCCACTGTACCATTAATTTGTTCCGCTCCGTCGGGAGTAACAACAAAACTTCGTCTCCGGCCTCAAACCTGCGCGTGCATTTACCTCTATCATATAAGAGTTTGTGTCTGTTCGCTGATTTGTTCAACGCCTCTCTAGCTAACGCGCATGTGTCGCTTAGTTTGTCTTGTAGGTCCAGGACGTATTGGTACGTGGTTTTAGTCTCGACGCTAGTATCTCGCTTGGTCCACAGATCCCTTAGAATCCGCATCGGTCCTCTAACGATCCTACCATAGAGCAACTCAAAGGGTGAGAACCCTGTGCTCTCATGTGGCGCTTCTCGGTACGCAAAAAGCACGGCGCTGAGGTACCGATCCCAATCTCGCGGTCTTTCCTCGCACATCCGTTTCAACATTAACTTTAACGTTCCATTGAATCTCTCCACCATTCCGTTGCACATAGGATGGTAAGGAGTAGTGGTGAGCTGTGTTACAGACAAAACACGGCTAACTTCTCGCATGAGGTCTGACGTAAATTGTGTTCCCATGTCAGTAAGCACCTCTGACGGCACTCCTAACCGCGCATAAATATCAACTAGCGCATCAGCCACAGAGACTGTATCTATGTTCTTTAAAGCAACAGCCTCCGGATATCTAGTGGCATAATCCATAACGGTCAGAATATACCTGTGACCTCTCTCAGACGCTGGATGGATCGGCCCAACCAGATCCATCGAAATTCTACGCCAGGGCTCATCAATTAATGGCATCTGGCCTAACGTAGCTCCAGGCACCTTGCCTTTCGGTATGGTTTTCTGGCAAATGGGACAGGACTTGCAAAACTCATCAATGTCATTATACATCCCTTTCCAGAAAAACTGAGTTCTCACGCGGTCGTGCGTTTTGTCTATGCCCTGATGGCCCGCCATAACCGCTTCGTGGCCCATCCTCATTACGTCGTACCGTAACATCTGAGGTACCACCACTCGAGATCCATCTTGATCTCCCCGTTTATCACTCACAACCCGAACTAAATATCCGTCCTCAATTCTAAATGGACTATCATTTCTAGCCTCTCTAGCTAGCCTCCAATACGGCGCTAAAGACCCATCCTCCTCCTGCGCCTTCAAAAATTCGGCCGGACTCACATCGGCAACTGGGCTTGCAACATTCAAGCTACGCGTCGGTATCTGTTTCTCTCGTGCAGCGCTCCGTGTCTCCACCGCGGACGACACCTCCTTTTGTGACTCTACACCGTCACACTATGCCTGAGGACCGCTCAGACTTCCACGTCGGGTCCGGATCATACGGATCACGCGCTCCCGCTACGTTACCTAGCGCTAAATCACATACAGCATCCCCGACCACCATTGCCTCGATAGTACCGACAAAGTACGCACAGTCCACATTAATCCTAGCCGTAGGAAATTTTCTTACAGACCCGTCGAACAACCTACACTCGACCTGGTGTCCGGTGAACTGATTCGGCTCCACGTACGACTCACGTATTCCTGCCGAGGAACATCCCGAATCCCGCAGCACCCTCGCTGACTTACCATTCACCAGCCCTTCACACACAGGTAACGAGATTCCGCCTTCTGTCTGGGCAGCAAATCCTAACGACTGACTCGGACTCTCTACTTCCGGTTTCACCGCACCGACTGTCTCCGTTTCCGCCTCGACTACTGCCATTGACATAGTCTCCGGTTTCTGTTTTGGGTTATACGGGGGGCTAAAATTAGTCCTATACCTCTGCTGATCGCCAGCAGCACGCCCTACTTGAGGGGAAGACCTAGGCCTCGACCGGGCACTAGTCTTACATTCCCGCGCCTTATGTCCCAGTTCATTACATAAATAACATCTGATGCCTCCTGATGGCTTAAATGTCTGACCGCCCGGACTGCGCTCAACCTCTCGCTTCTCTCTAGGCTGAGATACCGGTTGCGCTGGACGCGGCACATTAATGCCATAACGAGGACCTGCTGTAAGGCTGTGTATACCGTGAGCCTCCGTATAACTCTCGGCTAAGTCTACCATACTATCAAAGTCACGACACCGTCTCTCTTTCAAAAACATAGAGAGATCCCTACTACAGCAGTTTACGAACTGCTCACACATCAACAGGTTAACTACCCCGTCGTAGTCACCTCTGACCCCTGCCATCCCTATCCAATGGTCTAGGTATCCACTCAGTCTCACCGCAAACTGACTCGGCGTTTCGCCTCGCTCAGGCCTACAAGTCCGAAACTTGTGTCGATAACCCTCTTCGGTCATTTGGTATCGCTTTAACAAGGCTATCTTTAACTTATCGTAATCCATGGCCTCACTAACCGATAACTGTGTGTAAGTCCCTAGCGCCTTACCCCGCAGTAACGGACTCAGGTGTAACGCCCAATTCTCCCTATCATAGCCTTGACATACAGCTAATCGTTCAAATCGCTCAAGAAACGCATCTAGCTGATTGTGAGCCTCATCAAAAGGTGGAAGCTGGATTTTCGGGAATACATCCCTACTTCTCTCTTCTTTAACCCCAGAGTCAGACTTTAACCTTAGAACCTCTAATTCGTGGGCTCTGGCCTCTCGCTCGCGCTCTAATTCCCGCTGCTCACGCTCTAATTCCCGCTGTTCCTTCTCTATTTCACGTTGCCTAGCTCTTTCCTCACGTTCCTCATCCGCACGCCGTCTAGCCTCAACATAATCTTGTAAAGCCTGGTCCTTAAGCCCCAAGGCCTGTCCGCATCTAACAAGTGACTCTAACGTTTCCATGGTAACGCTCTAACCTAGTAAGATTCCAGTATCTAGTAATATCCGCTCTTAAAAATCCGTAAATACGTACTGTTAAAGTCAACCTAACGAACCGGCGGTATCCGTACAATAACACTACGGTAGCTCTACGCATCAAAATCTACTTATACGGACGGACGGACGGAAGGTCGGACGAAGGGTCAGACGGATGGACGGATGGATATCAAGATATCAATAAACACCATGCACCTATGATTACCATGCCAATCGGGAGGGGTAAACTTACCTGTCAAGAGACCCTACCACGTGACCAATCACAAACTAGTGTAGAAAAAATTATACCAGGGCGTATCTAACAACATCAAAAATTTTCACTCTAATCTGGGTTTATATCAACCCAATAATGATGTCCAGGTATCACTGAACTAGCATTACTCACAAAACATGCATGTGTTCTAGCCAAATCTACAAAGTATATGCCGATCTTGAAACAATGTTGTGCTTCAGGTAATATTCTCACTGAATAAATATTAACTCCTAACAGTGAGGTAATTTTATTGTGCAAGTATACACTACAACATCAGTTTGGTGTCATTTCCAATTATTAATTCAGATCAACTCTAGTTTGAGTATATGAATGTCTGGTTTCAGTACTGTTTTCTCAGTTCAAAACTTCTGAAACTTACTGTAATTAGCCAGTTTTTTTTTTAAGGCTAATTATATCCTGGCACGCTCGCCATACAATGTCACCCCTAACTTAACGTGAAAACTTTACAACGGATATATCCTATAAAACCATACGATGGGTTTACGCTTGCCACTTGATTTCACTCATCAAGAAATTAGATCCCGGTCATTACAGGTGACATTTCCAGGTTCTTTTAAGGACGTGTATTAAAATACCAGACAATCATACACCCAGATCAATAGAAACTATGAGACATCAGGTTAAATTCACAAATATAATTCAAGACAATACTTACAGAGACACAAATGTGAGTGTGTGCGTTGATGTGTCAATACGACAGTTCTTCATATTAAAATTACAGGATATTTACTGAGTCCATGGTTTGTATAAAAACCATAAAGTCCAGTTCCTTCAGAGATCTCTGGTTACTGTTTTGTGTAGAATCTAGCGTATGGTTAGCCCCATATAGATCTAGTCTTTCTGAGTTTAGCGATCTTCAACTGATCTTGCTTGTCAGCGACCCGGGTAGGTTTACGTTCACATGCATGCAATAGCGCTCTTTGTTTACGTAGAGCTTAGAGTCCTTGACCTTGCTCGTGTAGCAATGGTTTCACGGCTTACGGCGGTTATGTATTTAGGTCAAGCTGAACTAGGCCGGCAGGTGGCGAGCGCTCTTTCACTTTATCGCCAATACGAAGCTCTGTCGGCAGCACGGCTGAGTTCTCATGAGCTGGGTCCTTGCCTCATGTAGAAGCTTGCTTCTATGCCGTTCCTGGCGTTTCAATGTTCCTATTCCCGTGCGTGCGTGCTGCCACCTCAAGCTTCAAGACCCAACTGAACCAACATTCAGCGTCTCTTCTTGAAGTCTGACGTCACAATCGCCTGTTCACTGTGTACAGCAATCCGGTTCTCTGATTGGCTTATTTCTCAAGTGTCCCATATAAGGATATATGTGACCTAGTTTGACTGTTAGCGTCACCATGGCGACCTACATACCAAATGTAATAATTACACACGATGCGTGACACGGATAAATCAGCTGATAGCCGATGGGATTCCATACAAGAATACACAATATATATATATACAATCAAGACCTGTCAACGCTTTAGGATGACGCTTCACGTCAATATCAATAGAGAACAGACTTCGTTAAACTATGATACAAAACACCGTACATATTGTCACCTATTGTCTGGTGACAACAGCTATGGTGAACGTACAGACGATGCACAACACACGACACACGATGTACGATGGACGACGCCGCACCATCGCATAAGCTCACAGGTTCGCTAAAAATATAATCATTAAGAGTGGTTTATTAATGGGGAATAAATTAAAAATAAATACCAAATAAAAATATTATAACTTTTGCAATCTCAACAGTACCAATATATAATTTGTTATTAGAATATACAATATATTGGGAAAATATGTCTGACACTGTATATCCTAGTATCTCCAAGATTATAATTGGTGCCATTTTGAAATCTGCCCTGTCAAACTGCAATTAGAGCCCAAACTGGCCCTAAATCTGATTGTATTCACATATTTTAAACTGCTCTAGTCCTGATTGCTATCCAGTTTCAGAATCAATATATACTGGGTAGGCTGAGACAGCTATTGTGATACAATGGGAAAGATAGCACTAAATCACTCTAGTTGGAGGGTTTCAAATGTGAAAGTACACCTCATGCACAAGATTTTAGCCCTCTGACATCATCTAGACCAGCACACTAGCAACAGAATGCCCTGACATCTTGCAACGAGGTCCACACTGTAAGGATCCATGAGGATGCAAATATCTTCATTGTTTATACGCTTCCTCTCGATATAAACCAGACCAACTGTTAGATTTTTAAAATATACTTTACAACAACACCTACCATGTGCAAGAAAAAATTCTGTTTTAACAGGAGATGTCTTGTTACCACAGAGTCAGACTTTCAGTTTGGTTCACATTTATTCTTTTGTGTTAATTCATCATTCATAGCCTAATTTTAAGATTATTGGCTGTTTACCACGATATCTATGCAACAGAATTGTTGACCATTGCAGTACATTCCCCCATATGGCTTTTATCAAGACCAAGTTAAGCTTACCAGCTCAATATAAATGCCTGCTGAATCATGTATTTACAACTAATTGGAGGGGTGGAGAACCCTCACCCTCACCCTACGTGCTCATTTAGCAATGTTAAAGGAAAATTTTCTTAAGGACAGCTCTGAGGTTCTATCAAGATTTTACCTTGAATACTGACAGAGTGACAGGGTTCAAACCATTATGTAGGCCAATGCCTTAACCTGTAGGCCTGTGTCTAGGCTATAGGAGCTTGGTGGCATAATGGTTAGGGTGGTTCACTTGTGACCGCAAGTTGAAGGTTCTCGTCCTGTTCTGACCTCCATCTTGATTAAGACTCAAGGTCTTCTTGACCTAGGAGTGAATGAGTACTGGTCATGGGTGGCAGACAAATGTAGAATGAATAACCTTCTAGCTCCCCAGGGAGCTGGGAAGAGCTACAAGAATGGACAGGCCCGAAAGACCATGAAGGCAAAGTGTAAAGTTGGATGAGACTGACAATGTTGGTGATGTCAGACTATTAACCCCAACCTATACCTTTTTCAGATTTTCGATGAGATTATTAATGCAATAATAAACTATCAGCCACCCCCCCCCCCCAACAAAAATAGAAAATATTTGAAACAAAGAGTTAAATGGGAAATAGCTAAAATCTAAAGTTTTGTTGCCACAGCAAGTACAGTGCAAAGAGAACCACAAAAGTGTAGTAAGAGCTCAGTCTGGCTACACTGTGGCAGCAAGAGAACTACAGAACCCACATCTCACAAGGTCAACACTGGCCACCTGACCCCTGCAGACTATTGCTTAAGCCATGAGGTAATCATTGAAATTAATGGCAATATTTGGATATATATTTGCAAAAATCACTGATGAAAAGGGGAATTTTAGACTGGTACACTGTCCTATAGCGCTGAAGCAGATTAAATATATCACAGTAGACACAGATTTTCTTTGAAACAGTAAAGCATCTTGAACAATGAAAGTAGTGAATATTTGACATAAATATATGTAAAACAAGGGACCTATGGGTCACGACGCTCAGCTGTTATATATGATAAAAAATATTATTGAGGCACATGCTGGTTTTGTGTGGTAATAAATATAAGCTGTATTATGAGTTGTTGTTGTTTAGCTTATGTATGATTTTGATAGTACCTTTGGAGACAGGGAAGAGGATTGATTTCATTTATTTTATTAACAAATGGAGTACTACTGTCACACAGATTTTGACTTGGCCATATAACTTATAAGCAGAACATATAATATAAGAGTTTAACTATTTATTAAAAAAAATACAAATATTGTCCCAAATATAATTTTTATAAAAAATAATAAGAGAATCATATGATTTTTTTAAATGAAATATAACTGATATGATTATTAAAATAATATTAAAGAATATATTCATGAATGCATTCATGAATACATTTTTGAAAGTATTTGCACGAGTATTCATATACTTTCATTTTTACCTGAATTCATATTCTTTATGCAAGAAATTTTATAATGGAGTACATAATCATATTCGTATTTAAATACAATTACAAAGTATTCGCACCATGTCTGGTATTTATTCAGTTTCACCAACCAATGATGTTGAGAATCCAGAATATACAGTATTCACACATTTAATAATGATCATAAGTACCTGGTTTTATGGCTTTTATTTATATTAAAAAATAACTGTAAAAAATTCATTTTGGACTAATTTCACATCAATGTACACACTAGACACAGTAGGAATCTAGATTAATATTATCAACTGCATCTTTGTCTATCATTAATTTCCTACTTATGATCCCTAATGATTTGTAATGAATAATATGATTTACTTCTTTATCATTAAAATTGAACTGAAAAATGCCATAGGTGACTGCATGGTGTTATTTGGAATATGTGACATTCTACCCATCGATACAAGATTCTTATATCATCAGTAACTGCAAGTTAATTTCCTGTTATTATAAACTAACAAATTCCTTTTCTATTTTTCTTCAATTTGTTATTAAAAACCAATAAAAATTTATTAATTTATTGTTTATTGTTATGTTGTTGGTTAAAACTACTAGATGAGTTGGGTTGGACACCTGGATCAACTGTGGCTGGCCATAAGCTGCCTGGATTCCTGTATGCCTCGCCTCAAGCGTGCATAATTTGATGAAAGGTCAACAAGGTCAACATACAGGTGACTCAAGAGGGGCTGGAGAGAGCCAAAGTCTGACAGGGTCTCATAAAAAACATTAATAAAAGCTAAAATTTTTGGCCAATTTCTTTCAGCTTTCTGAACTAACAAGTGACCCATGGGTCATGACGCTCAGCTGACTGGGAAGAGATTCGCAAAAGGAAATTTTATCATCAGAATGGTAGTATATACCCATTCAACTGAAGCATCAAACAGATTAACCAACAGGCCAAGATTTAGTCTGTATTTATATATCTCAAAAATAGAGAAAAATGTGTAAACTTTTAAAACTAGAATACGGGTAACCGACAAGTGACTACATGTATCTGCCAAAATCAGATAGTGAGGCATGGATTGAGTGGCAAGGGGAAATAGAGTGAGGTATGTTGCATATTAGCATGGATGTCTGCAGCCTAAATGTGTATGTAGGTTGTGCCACCTACCACAAATCCAGAAAGCTGTCCAAGTTGTATACACCTGCAAAATTTTAGGCAGAAAAGTCAAACCACTACATGTATATGAGCGATTTTTGCCCATGGCAGACAAACAGACAAACACTGTGCAAAAATCTTTCCAGGTAACCCCTCCAGTTTTGTGCATGATAAAGACCTATGTGAGATCTAAACACATGCACAATTTTGGCCCAATCGGTCAAATGGTTCCTGAGATATGAGCTTGGATGTGTCCAGCGTTAACTAGAATGTAGGTGGCGCCACCTGTCATAAAATCAAGAAAGCTGTCCACGATGTATAAACCTGCAAAATTTTAGGCAGTTATGTCGATCCACTACAGAGAAATGAGTAATTTTAGGCCACGGCAGACTAACAGACAGACGCTGTGCAAACATTGTTACAGGTGGCGCCACCATTTTTTGTGTATGTTACAGAGCTATCAAAGGGCTACATTTGTATAAATTTTATTTCCTGATCGGTCAAACGGTTCCCGAGATATAAGCTTGGATGTCATCAGTGTGAACGTGAACGTAGGTGGCGCCACCTGTCATAAAATCAAGAAAGCTATCCTGGATGTATACACATGACGAATTTCAGGTGAATTAGTCAATTCACTGCAGAGATATGAGTGATTTTAACCCAAGGCAGATGAACAGATGGACACTGTGCAAACATGGTTACAGGTGGCGCCACCATTTTTTGTGTATGTTATAAAGCAATCCAAGGGCTACATTTGTATCAATTTTATTTCCTGATCGGTCAAACGGTTCCCGAGATATGAGGGTTTATGAGTGGAAACAGACCCACAAATGGACACTGGATAGAGAGGAAAGGTCAGAGGTCAATGCAAATTGGTTAGGCACCAGTTCACATGTGACCCGATAATAGGTGTAAGTTTGGGAAAAATCGGTCCATTAGTCTCCGAGGAGCTCTCTGGAAACGAACGCCGCGGCGGCGGAGGAACTCGGTCAAAAACATAGTATCCGCAAAACTTCGTTTTGGCGGATACAAAAATACAGGTGGCTCCACCAGTCTGCAGAAACTAATAAAAACACTTAATGGTCAATATCCATGCAAAAAATCATGGTGATCTCTGCATTAGTTGTTCAGATACTTCAGTTTTTGTATCAAATTGTCCATTATTCTGAGGGATACTTTGGAGTCCTATAGCTTGAAGGATATGGGTAACAGAGACCTAATTTCAAGTTTCCACAGGCACCTTTCATGGGCCTCCTTGCATGACAAGAATGAAGATTCTAGGTCCAGTTGTTGCGATTTGTACCCTGTTGACAGATAACCACATCTTTAAAGGTCTCAAAAAAAAGAAAAAAATTCGTAAAAATTTGAAAAAAAAAATAGAGGTGGCACACCCAGTCTGCAGAAACTGATGAACAGCTCATGATCAATATGTATGCCGAAAATCATGACCATCAGTGTTGTAGTTATTGAAATACTGCAGTTTTTGTATCAAATTTTCCAATATTCTGGGGGGGGGGGTATTTTGGACCCATACAACTTAAAGAATATGGGTAACAGAGACCTAATTTCAAGTTTCCATGGAGACTTTACATGGGTCTCCCTGTGTGTCAAGAATGAAGATTCTTGGTCCAGTTTTTATGATTTGTGCCCTGTTAACAGATGTTCATATCTTTAAAGGTCTCAAAAATACAGAAAAATTTCGTAAAAAAAAACGAACAAATACAGGTGGTGCCACCAGTCTGCAGAAACTTATGAAACACTCCATGATCAATATCCATGCAAACAATTATGGTTATCTCTGCATTAGTTGTTCAGATACTTTAGCTTTTGTATCAAATTTTCCATTATTCTGAGCTGTACTTTGGAGTGCCATAGCTCAAAGGATATGGGTAACAGAGACCAAATTTCAGGTTTCCATGGAGACTTATCATGGGTCTCCCTGTGTGTCAAGAACGAAGATTCTAGGTCCAGTCGTTACGATTTGTACCCTGTTGACAGATAACTACATCCTTAAAGGTCTCAAAAATGGAGAAAACAATTCGTGAACATTGAAAAATACAGGTGGCGCCACCAGTCTGCACAAACTGATGAAACATCTCATGATCAATATGTATGTCGAAAATCATGACCATCAGTGATGTAGTTAATGAGATATTGAAGTTTTTGTATGAAATTTTTGACTATTCTGGGGGGTAATTTTTGGCCCCATAGCTCGAAGGATATGGGTAACAGAGACCTAATTTCTGGTTTCCATGGAGACTTTTCATAGGTCTCTCAGTGTGTCGAAAATGAAGATTCTAGGTCCAGTCGTTATGATTTGTGCCACACTAACAGATGACAGCATCCTCAAAGGTCTCAAAAATAGAGGAAAAAATCGTAAAAAATCAAACAGTACAGGTGGCACCACCAGTCTGCAGGAACTGATCGAACATCTCATGATCAATATGTATGCCAAAAATGAAGACCATCAGTGATGTAGTTATTGAGATATTGAAGTTTTTGTATGAAATTTTTTACTATTCTGGGGGGTACTTTGGGGCCCCATAGCTCAAAGGATATGGGTAACAGAGACCTAATTTCTGGTTTCCAAGGAGATTTTTCATGGACCTCTCAGTGTGTCAAGAATTAAGATTGTAAGTCCAGTCTTTATGATTTGTGCCTTGTTAACAGATGTTCACATTTTTAAAGGTCTCAAAAATAGAGAAAAAAATTCGTAAAAAATCGAAAAATACAGGTGGCGCCACCAGTCTGCAGGAAGTGATGTAACATCTCATGATCAATATGTATGCCAAAAATCATGACCATCATTCAAGTAGTTAATGAGATATTGAAGTTTTTGTATGAAATTTTTGACTTTTCTGGGGGGTACTTTGGGGCCACATAGCTCGAAGGATATGAGTAACAGAGACCTAATTTCTGGTTTCCAAGGAGATTTTTTATGGACCTCTCAGAATCCCAAGTTACAAGGTTCTAGGTCCAGCGGTTACGATTTGTGCCTGGTTAACGGACTACAGACGGACAGACGGACAGACGGACAGACGGACGACGGACAAAGAGTGATCGCTATAGCTCAGATGACTTTCAGTCAGCTGAGCTAAAAAGCTGAAATCCTAATGTGTGCATGATATGAAAATTATATCAACAGTGCTCACAGGACACAAACGTGCCATTGTCACAGTTGGGCAAAATTTAAGGTACTAATTTTATATTTATACTAATAACTTATAAAATTTGAAAAATTCAGAACTAATTTTGGGTATTCAATTGAATCTTGATTAAATAATGTTACATCCCTGACAAAAAAATCTCTAGCTTCAGCAATGCCCTTGTTAAGGGAGTAAATATATTTCTTGATTTTTTACAAAGTGCATTATGTTTATGCCCATAACTTAAAACAATTACGCAATACAAACATCATTCTGGCATGTGCATAGAGAATGAAAAATATGTATATTATTTATGATTAAAGTCAGATCAGTGGTTTTGATATTAGGCAGTCTTGAAGTGTAACAATGGGTTTTCAATGGAAAAATGAAGTTTTTCATTAATATCTCGAAGGTATTAAGTCCTAGTGACCAAATTCTTTGCATGGTAGGGGATTTTGGAGACATCTAACTGTATGCCGAATTTAAGGAACTAAGAGCTGAAGCTGGGGAGCTGAGCTCTTGCAAACTGCATAACACTAGCTTGATGTAAACAATATGTTACATGGTGCTTGAAAACTTATTAAAATCTACAGTTTTTGATCAACTGGTTTCAAATTTTTGGTGTTAACAGTTGAAATGCTAACAAAAATCATGCTGTGAAAATTAAATCCACAGTACTTACAGGAAAAAAACATGCCATGGTCAAAGTTGGGCAAAATTTAAGGTACCAATTTTTTATTTTTATTAATATTTTAGAAAATTTAAAAGATTTTCATCTAATTTTGGGTATACAATTTAATTTTGATTAATTAAATTTATATTACTGGAGAAAAGGTCGATAGCTTTAACATTTTTGGTGTTAAGTGATCAAATATCTTTCCTGATTTTTTACAAAATGCATTATGTTTGGGCCCATAACTTTTTTAAATTAAATAATACAGACATAATTTCTGGCATGTACATAGGAACTATATAGAGGAATATTTATGGTAAATATGAGGAAAAACAGATGAGTGGTTTTGATATTAGGCAGTCCTGAAGTGTGAAAATAGGTTTTTAATAAAAAATTGAGGTTTTTCCTAAATTTCTCAAAGGAACGAAGTTGCAAAGACCCAGTTTTCGGCTTGGTAGGAGATCTTGGGGACATCTAACATTATGCCGAATTTTGGATTCCTAGGTCTTACAGTTTCAAAACGTGCCACATCTACGGACGGACGGACGGACGGACGGACAGACGGACGGACGACGGACAATGGACCACGACTATAGCTCAGATGACTTATAGTCAGCTGAGCTAAAAATCTTTCTTCAAAAACCTAATTTCTCATTCAGTTCACTCATATACAAAAGAGTGGTCTTCAAATCTGTATAAAAAAAAACAGAATACTGACAATCAACTGCCTAGACACTACAAATGGAAAAGGTCAAATAATACCGACATCTTTTGACCTTTTAAATTACTAACGTGGCATCTAAAAGTCACAGAGAGCAAGTCCTCAGTAAAGACTAGCATACATAAAAACATTAAAAGGATTGTCACTCTGGGGTGCTTTCAACCTGAGAGAAAGTCAAACAGATTGTGGCTAGTTTTAAGTGCATGGAGGGTGGATAACTGTTTGAAAATGCATGCCACAGCGTACGTGATATCAAATCTTATGTGACAGAATGCAAGAATTGACTTAAGTACATATAAACTTAAGACATCTCACATTATCAGTTTTACCCCTGTGTACCTGTTGGGATATGATAGTACTACGATTGTAAAAGACTGTTAATGTTACACTAATGTCATGTTTTAATGGTGATGTATTTAACCTTTCATGGCTAAAGTTGCTGGCAGTTATCAAAGACTTGTAATACAGAACTAGAATATCAGCAAAAGCTGA
This sequence comes from Sipunculus nudus, assembly GCA_026874595.1. Taxonomy (NCBI): domain Eukaryota; kingdom Metazoa; phylum Annelida; class Sipuncula; order Golfingiida; family Sipunculidae; genus Sipunculus; species Sipunculus nudus. Next base: position 56,629,554 of record CM049312.1, read on the forward strand.
CAAAAGCCCTCAGCCAAAAGAACAGTGTTTATAGGTGGTAACAGTAACAAGTACGAAATATTTGTTCTCACATGGACCTATATCTGTACATGTCTCAGTTATAAATTTAAACTGGAGAGGTATGTACCATGTTTCATAACAATCCACCAAATGCTTCCTGAGAAATAAGCTCCTAAGTTTTACTTTATTCTAAGCTCTGTAACCTTGAAAGTAGGTCAAGGTCACCCATCTTTGAACATGAACAATATTTTGTAAATGTGCATCAGCACTGAAGATATGAAGTTCCTGTGTTGAATACCTTTGGAGATATCTCGCTCCAAGGGCCAAAGTTGAAAAATCTGATAAAAATTCATTAACAAGGGACCCATGGGTCACGGCGCTCAGCTGAAGTTTGGAATCTTTGCAAATGCAAAATATTCTATTGTAATGTTTTTCATTTATATAAGAATATGAGAAGCTAAGAGGAATGGGGCCCTCCTACTTGGTTATAGTAAAGTTCTAAATATATGATTGCAAACTAATACTCTGAAAAGACTGTCATGAAGAAAAACAGTAAAAGTTTTGAGATACTGTGATGCATATGAAAATTTACAGATGGACAGGCAAGTGGACAGAATGGATAATACCTTTATTTCACTTTCATGGGAATAATCCATATAAGTTTATATATAAGCCTATTTTTTTAGCATATCCACTTTTTCCATTAAAAGTTTTTATCTGAATCATTTTTTTTTATTAACAAGTTTTATAAATTTTTAATAAAAAAAACGGAAAATACAAGTTAAAATATTAGAATTGTTGCAAAAGTTGCAATCATTATATATCAAGAGTAAAAACACTGAAATATAAGTTAAAATATTAGAATATCTGCAATCATTATATATCCAGGGTGTAGCTCATATTGGGTCATATTATGTATACAGATATATTTTATTATTTTTAAAACAAAAATGTTTAAACAGAATTTAAAAGAAAATAATGCCACAACATGGCATCTACAAGAGTATTCCTTGAATCATTGTTAAAAAGTTTTGCACATTGGAGATTTCAGTGCATGCTTAATTTTATTCACTGAAATAAAATAAAAGATTCAGTATATTTGATAAAATAAATCATCTTTTCAAATTAAGTATACACACTGTTGGCTGAATGAGGGACAAACAATATCATTGTGCAAATTACTATCTCAGCTTTAATTTATTACTGGAATTAATAGTCAATTTCACACCTGGTGAAGTTTTTACTCTTCTGAAGTAAGGAATTACTTATCTGATGAAAATCCACACTTTCATAGCAATACACCACTTTGTGGACACAATTAAATGTGCACTTTAATCATTGTAGCCCTGGTGGTACAATACAAAATTTAAAATATAGCATAGCCTAGAATAAGAATGAATCAAATACTGAAAATAATTACATATTAACAATAATCATCTTGCACCACCTGGTTGGGGGGGGGGGGGGGAGTGCAAGGCAGAGGGGAAGCCTGCTGGTAGTGGCCAAGCTTAGCCAAGGCAATCAGCCTGGGGTGGGTTACATAATGCAAGTGAAGGCTGTACTACTAGGTGGGCTAGATGTAAACAACACTTGACAACACTTGACACTTAAATAAAAGCTACCCTTTTCAGTCAATTCCTTTGAAATTTCAGGTTTTAAAAGATTAAATCCTTATATATATATGCTGTGAAAATTAAATCAACAGTGCTTACAGGGAAAAAACGTGCCATTGCCAAAATTGGACAAAATTTAAGGTACTGATTTTTTATTTATGCTAATAACTTGAAAAATTTGCAAAATTCTGATCTAATTTTGGGTAAACAACTGAATCTTGATTAAATAAAGTTATATTCCTGAAAAAAAGTCTCTAGCTTCAGCAAATTCTCATGTAAGGTGAGTAAATATATTTCCTGATTTTTTAAAAATTGCATTATATTTTGGCCCATAACTTCAAAATAAGACCCAAAACTGACCTAATTTTTTTTATGTTCATAGAAAATGTATGGAAGAATATGAATACTAAATATGATCAAAAACAGATCAGTGGTTTTAATACTAGGCAGCCTTGAAAAGTAACAATGGCTTTTTCATGGAAAACTGAGGTTTTTCCTTAATATCTCGAAGGAACAGGTCCTAATGACCCAATTTTCGGTATGGTAGGAGATTTTGGGGACATCTAATATTATGCAAAATTTTGGAATCGTAGGTCCAACGGTTTTAAAACGTGCCCTGTTAATGGACGGTCGGCCGGATGGACGACGGACAAAGGACCACGACTATAGGTCAGATGACTTATAGTCAGCTGAGCTAAAAATGAGAAATTGTAGGAGGCGCCCCAAACTTCTCCAGCAGGTACACACCATTAGTCCCAATGATCATAATAAATTTGTGCAAATCCACCCAATGGTTCCTGAGAAAAAAGCTTATAAGTGTTTCTATAATCAGCTGTAAAACGTAGAAAAATAGGTCAAGGTCACCCATCTTCAAACTTGGCCAAGTTTTTGTAGATATACATCTTCACTGAAGAAATACAATGTGTACGATGAATCCTTTAAGAGATATTCCGCTCACAAGGCCAAAGTTGAAAAATCCGAGAAAAGTTCACAAAAAATCAGAAATTGTAGGTGGCACCACAGATTTCTCAGTGAAATCCGACCGATTAGAGCAGAAAGAAAGAATTAATCCCAAATATATGCTAAAAATCAGTTACAATAAGTAACTTACATCAAGGTTGTCTCAGCATATATATATATAATGATATTACATAAATACTGTGTGGACTGATACCAGCTGTGTACCAGTACACAGAGTTACTGTCTAGGCTTTATGTATGTAGCATATGAACGGAGAGTTTAGATATCAGGTAAATACAGTATATGTATGGAAAACTACATCATATCTCCTCCTGCATTCAGTAATGCAACTTATAAACATGTCTGTATAGATGCTGCCATCAATAATGCTTTTGTATGGACATGTATAACCATAACATGTGCCCAGTCACTACCAATTAATCACGTTACCACATTCAGGTGCATAATAATTGTATCCGCCAAAACAGAGTTTTGCGGATACTATGTTTTCAGCTGCACGCCGCCGCCGCGTAGGTTTCCGGAGAACTCCTCAGTCACTGCTAGGCGGAATTTTACGAAACCCAGGATTATGTTCGGGTCACATGTGAACTGCTGCGCCCCGATTTTGTTTTGACCTCTGACCTTTCCTCTGCGCTCTGCGTCCGTTTGTGCGTCTGTTTCCACACATAAACCCACATATCTCTGGAACCGTTTGACGGATCAGGAAAATTTTTTTGCACAAATGTAGCCCTTGGAGAGCTTTATAACATACACAAAAAATGGTGGCGCCACCTGCAACCATGTTTGCACAGTGTCCATCTGTTCGTCTGCCTTGGGTTAAAATCACTCATATCTCTGCAGTGACTTGACTAATTCACCTGAAATTTGGCATGCGTATACATCCTGGATAGCTTTTCTGATTTTGTGATAGGTGGCGCCACCTACATTCACGTTTACGCTGCAGACATCCAAGCTCATATCTCGGGAACCGTTTGACGGATCAGGAAAATTTTTTTGCACAAATGTAGCCCTTGGAGAGCTTTATAACATACACAAAAAATGGTGGCGCCACCTGCAACCATGTTTGCACAGTGTCCATCTGTTTGTCTGCCTAGGGTTAAAAACACTCATATCTCTGCAGTGACTTGACTAATTCACCTGAAATTCGGCATGCGTATACATCCTGGATAGCTTTTCTGATTTTATGACAGGTGGCGCCACCTAAATTCACGTTTATGCTGCAGACATCCAAGCTCATATCTCGGGAACCGTTTGACCGATCAGGAAAATTTTTTTCCACAAATGTAGCCCTTGGAGAGCTTTATAACATACGCAAAACTGGTGGCGCCACCTACAGCCATTTTTGCACAGCTCCTGTCTGTTTGTCTGCCATGGGATAAAATCACTCATATCTTGGCAGTGGTTTGACATATCTGGCTAAAATTTTGCAGGTTTATACATCCCCAACAGCTCTCTTGATTTTATGACAGGTGGAGCCACCTGCATTCTAGTTTATGCAGCAGACATCCAAGCTCATATCTTGGGAACCGTTTGACCGAATGGGCCAAAGTTTTGCATGTGTATAGTTCTCACATAGCTCTTTATCATACGCAAAACTGGTGCCGTCACCTGCAACCATTTTTGCTCAGCGTCCATCTGATTGTCTGCCACTGGCTAAAATCACTCATATACATGTAGTGGTTTGACTTATCTGCCTTAAATTTTGCATATGTATACAACTGGGACGGCTTTCTGGATTTTGTGGTGGGGGGGGGGGGGGGGGGGGCAACCTTCATACACAATTTGGCTGCAGACATCCATGCTAATATGCAACACTTCACTCTATTTCCCCTTGCCACTTAATCCATGCCTCACTTCACCCATTCCACTCTAGATTTAGGCGGATACACGTAGTCGCTTGTCGACTACCCGTATTCTAGTTGTACTTGTATTTATATACAGGTAATGACTAACCTGTACATTAATTTATACAACTCTTGTCTTCAGTATCACACTGAAAAAGCTAATTTTATGAACTGTGAATATATGAGATTCAGGTGTACTTGATTCTTGAACAAGTAAATATGTCCCCTGCTTTCGCTACTAGTTATTTAAGGTTCCTGTGGTCTTCATGCTGGCCTTCTGAATATGTTTTAGTTTTTATTTTTCCATGATGATGTCCCTACCCTCCACATGTCATAGTGCCTGTGTTTGGGTTTTCATTGTCCCCGTAAGATGTCTCCACATTTCATAATTTTGGTTGTGAATTTGGAACAAAAGGGAAAATCACACAAAGATATGCATGAGAGCAATTACTGACCCAAATTTGACAGAAATTGGATAATATTTAGGTAAGTTATCGCACAGAATCGAAAACCAGATGGACAGACAGACAAAGCCAAATCAATGTCCTTGGTTCCATGGAAGAAAGGGACAAAAAGTAATGTCAACAGACGAAAAAACATGAAATGACATGATGAAGGTTCCTGCTACCTTTCAGGATCAATGATTTATGACAGTTAGTCTGGCAGTTAGAAGGTCACTTTGAGGTTTAAATGTTGTAGGAGATTTCTAACTCAAGGTCTTGTGAATGTGGTCCTGGGTTTTCTGCAGTGATCTTGTTAAAGGGCAAATGTGAATAATGAATGACATGGTCTCCTTGACCTCATGATAAACATGTCCATCAGTGAGGAACTGGAGGGTACTTTTCACCTGTGACTGTCTGTCTGTTTCAAAGGAGGATCATACAAAATATGAGAATTGAACTGTTGTAAATGAAGTGACCAGACTACTGCTTGCCAACTAATGTTTGCTACCTTTTCTCTGCTGATCACCTAATTGAGACCTTCTTACATCCTTTAACAAAACTTAGGAATAAAGGGAATCTGCAAATTTACCAAGTGGCAATACATGTGACAGCACTCTTACTTGGGTGTGGGTCAAATTCCCCACTGTCAGATAAAGCATTTACATCAGCACATCACTGCTAAAAATGATCTACTGAGAGATGCAAATGGTTGTATTTTATCATTTTGCCTCTGCTGGGAGGGTATGTGTTCATCCCTGTTGTGTGCGTGTGTGGGTGTGTTTGTTCACAATGTAACTTATGCAAACAAGAACATATTCTCATGAAATTTTCAGGTCAATTTGGGAATTGGCCAATGAAGAATCTGGTGTGGACCCATCCTGGTGTGGATCAGTTTCCAGAACATCATCAATGAATATTCACAAATGTGGAGTAACTTGTACATGAATTAACTTGGGAATATGGGCTAAATAAGTGATGCAAAAACGGGTTAGGAAGCATCCCATTATAGGGACCCCAACATGGTGGAGGCCTGCATTTCTAAGAATGCAGAATTCTAGTTTCACTTAATATTAACTGGTATTGATGTTCAAGATCATAAATGACATTATAACATGATATTAACATTGATATTAAAGTACCTACTGGGTAGATTTAATATCCAGTGCCAACAAGCTGATCTCTGGCTAGCAATACATAAACTTGTGTGGGAACTGTAACAGCCCTGAAGGCCCTGAAACATCTGATAAAATGCTGACTTAATAGTGCAAGAAAGCTCAGAGTAACTGAGAAAGCTTTTACCTGGCAACGCACCAAATACATCACATGCTGCTGAGCAACAGAGTAAGCAGAATGTTGTCCTCTTTCTAAACTCTATGACCCATTTTACAAGAGTAGATTTAATGCAGTAGCGCTGCTACTTTTTATATTGACATAACCTTAATGTGCTGTAGTATGGCCAGCAGGTAAGGCCATGCCTAAATTGAGTCACTAGAGTTTTGATAATTATGTATTTATTACAAGCTTCCTGCTTATTTTAAAACTGGCACAATAAGGTAGTGAAAGGTAGTTTTTCTACTTTTAACTTAAATTAGCAATAAGCTAAATTTGTCACACTTTCTGTTTGTCTTGCATAATTTCAGAATCAAACAATTATTCTATATTTTGCTCATTATAATGTCATTTAAACAGAAAATCTTAGTCTTTAAACACTGTCTACATTTGAAACCCCCTCTTACAGTAAGTGTGAAGATAGAGTAGAAAGTACTCTCATCGAAATATGCTTGCATTATCATTATTAGGAATATTTGCCATAAAGTATGTACATATTAATGCATATTACACCTCAATTAAATATGATATTACAGCTAAATACAGAAAATAAGGGAGCTGAAGAACATGTTGTCCATGAGCCAGTCCAAAAAGGTTTATAATTTACACATATCTAGCTGAGAAATAATGTATTTTTAGTTTGCTCTGGGTAATACACAACAGAGAAAGATGCACCTCAGGGTGTGAGAATATGTTTCATACATGTTTTAACATGTTATGGTTTGAACTCGTTAGGCACAAGACTTTTATTTCTGTATGCCTCCTGCACATTCAGCCTTACAAATCAATGGGCCATAAAAAACCTTCATATATACAAAAGTATGCCATAACTACAAGGCTCCTCATGGCCAATACTAGGGCAGCACAGGTTAATCTTTTTCTTATGTGTTCACTCAGGTGTTAAGATTTGTCAAAAGATTGACTAATTTTACCTGTTGTCCTCAATGACTGTCACAATAACCTAGAATTACATGTGATTAAACTATATTCCTAAACTAGGACATGGATGTGCTACTAATGGAAAAGCTCATAAGAGCTCTGAAAGCTAGTTAAATAACACATAAGCCTGCTAATATAAAATATTGTATCATCCTTTGTAAAGTAATCAATGACACACAGCTCCATATATGCCTGCATAATGCAATAAAAACGTGTTCACGCAAGCCCTTCATACCTGACCTCGACCAACAATGAAATTACTATATGTGTTCAGTAAAGCGCTAAATTGGACATGTTTAGGTCTGTGATTTGGCTGCAGTTGAATTTTCTTCAGGCAATGTCCTGGAGGTTTCCATGACAACATTTCTTCCAATTTAAGCTGCATGGAGACAGCTGTGGGGATGGCTCACATTTATATAAATTATTAGTAAATTTCTTAATTTAAACCAAAGACAATATATAAATTTTTATCATATTAAGTCAGATCTTTATGACATTATACCCCTATCAATTCAGGTGTTATCAAATACATTTTATGCAGCTTGTGCTGGAAATCAAAGCAACTATCATGTTTCCATATCCACATTTGAGTATATATGAGTTGACAGTCTATATCTCCAATGATGTGCTGTATAAAGCTACAGTTTTACATACAAGCCACTATGGTATCATCTAAGAATGAACAGATTTTAGTTTAGTTACTTTAAACATTCAATTTAACAGGATTACAGCAGGCTCATACTGGTAGACAAATATTGCTTGACTGAAATGCAATTCTAAATATGTAATTACAGACAAGAATAAGAATGGGATGTACTCCACAAAATAATTTTTGATTAATTATAATTGTATGATACCACAGACCAGCATGTTTGCCAGCAGGCCTTATTTAATGAACATGGATTTAATAAACTGGGTACTGCATACAGTATTAAGTCAAAATCTCATGGCAGTATTTCTATTGTCTAATTCCCAGATGGTAAATCCTCCTTTTTTCCCTTCAGGGTTCATACTTTTCTATAATTAATATCAAAATTATTTCTTTTCCTTTTCATGACAGCTTAAAGACCTTTTGAACAATTTAAGACCTAACAATAATGTTTGACATTTTAATGACATTTTATAAAGGACATTTAAACCATTTAAAAACCTTACTTTATTTCTCCTGAGTACAGAGTTCTTTATAATGATATATGTTTTTATAAAATATAATTCTTGTGATATTATTATATTTTTGAAAATTTAAAATTTTCATGAGGTAAGCAACCACTAGTAACCTATTTTAAGCAACCACAAGCAAAACACTTTTAAATGGGCTGATATCAAACTTCATGACACTATCTCAAATCTTTTTTTTCTGTATCATGTTTCTTTCTTTCTAAAAACAGAATTTTTAAATTTTTATTTTATAAAAATATTAAATTCCATTTTTAAACATGAAAGAAAGACAGTAGAGGAAATACAAAAAAAGGTTTCTGAGATATTGTCAGGTATTTTGATATAAGCCCATTAAATAGGGTTTGCTTGTACTGGTTGCTTAAAATTGACCATCATTAAAAATATTCAAATATTCAAAATTGTTAGAATTTCATTTGAAAATGAATATGAATGTCAAAACATATACTATCAGAAAGAACAATATACACAAGGTTTGTTTAAATTGTTATGATATTTACTTCATGGATCTTATATTGATTTTAAATGACTTTAGGTCTGATTTTTATTCAAGGGAATATGGCAAGCGATGCTACCTTAATACCGAGCTTTTATGTCCAGAAAATAATGATAATGATACTGATTGAAACCATGACCATCAGCATGTGGAACACATTACTTGAATCCTAATGGACCATTCCCATGATTTACCTTTGCCAGTAGGTAACATTATGTTTCTGCCTCAGTTGGTTGGGTTTGTATGTTAGCAACTTTATTCCAAATGTTAAGAACTGTTTCTGATATAACTTTTAGGAGGAAAAGGACAACACCAAAGGAATAATCCATTTAGGTATGGAGGTAACCTGAACACAATTTCTACATGTTTTGCTTTAAAAGGAGTCTTTACCCATGTAAAATAGGATGGTTTATTAGTTCAATATATATATATATATACTAAAATTAATTCCTTTGATTTGCTTCCACTGCCATGAATAATTGCAGGAAATGGCATCAAAGAACATGCTTCATGCTTATTTTCTGTAATTGTCTGGGCACACAGTGTATAGTTTACAATATTTAATAAATGTCTGTAATTTTTATATATAATATTATCAATAGTCTAGTGGTTTTTACTACTGATTGTGATATCCCATGACATCATGCCCGTGCTACATGTTCACAATGTCGGAACATGATCAAACTATATCATTATTTATAATATGCTGATATTCTGAGTTTTTAATAAGTGCTGTGACATCATGTTACCTCCTGTGATTATGTTGCAGTGAATTGTATAACATCACAGGAAATAATGGGAATTAAAATGCACCATGTGAGTTTTGCTTAATTATTACATGTCTGCATAGTTTGTAAAACCAGGCATACCATATATGCACTCAAACACCTCAATGCTGTTGAGATATAACCGTTCCCAAACATATGAAACATTGTTTGAAGGCTTTTGAACTATTAACTCTTAAGTCTTTCTTTTCAACTACATTTATATATATTACAAGTCCTTTATTGCCACCTTACATCAGGCAGACAGCACAAGGTTATAACAAGTAAAATGAAAGTATGTAAGTTTTAATACATATGGGCATGGCAAGTAATAATGCATGACTGTTTAAGATATATCAATAACACACTCACCCTAACACCCTACTACCAAAACATATATTCCTGTCAGCTGAGTTGTATAAATTTTAGTTAAAAGTATAAGGTTTTCAGGGAGATATTAACACTCTGTTCTCTCTGGCCCATAGACATGCATTACGCACATAAACTACCGACAGACCACCTCATTCAGAGTAAGTGTATAGAGGAATTTCACTGAATGTCTGGACACAATAGTATTAATCATCTGATCATTGTATATAATAAGGAAATAAGTTTTCTTATATGTTTTTCCCAGGTACTTACAAAATTTGTCATAATATTTTTTAAATGTGATCAATTACTTTATAATATCCCGTTACTGGACTGAAAAAAACATTTAACAGCACAGAATATGAAAAAGTGAGTGAAGTGACCAATAGGTCATGACACACAGCTAAGACACTCCTGAGTCCTTACCCAGTGCTTACACTGTATAAGTTCAACTAATTCATTTCATTCAGCTACTACTTGCACAATGAGCATTTTCCTTCACAGTAGACTGCTACCAGTAGTTTGCACAGAACCACATGTTCAAGCACCTCTCTATTAGGGCACCTCTTCAATACAGGCAACTCTTTCTTACGGGTGCTTGTCTATTACAGGCACCTCTCTATTACAAGCACCTCTCTATTCAGACACCTCTCCAATATAGGCAACTCTTACAGGTACTTATTTATTACAAGTATCTCTTTATTGTAAGTATCAAGGACAAGTCTTTTACAGTCACCCCTCTATCACAAGCACCTCTCTATAACAATTTTTTCTCTATTACAGATACATCTCTATCAAAAACACTTGTGGTGTCCCATTTGATATAGATATTGAAGTCCTTGCAATGTTAGTAATTGTAAGGCAATTGTAAATTTATGTACTTCACAAAACACCTGGATAACAAGTTTTAAAGGCTAAAAATATGGATCAAGGCATTTTTCATTGATATTAGTTAAGAAAAAATATCACTTACCTGTTTAAACAGGACAATTAGATCCACCAGCAACAGCCCGACGTGAAGTATCAGTTCAATCCACACCAAGTAGATCCTCAAATGTTCTGAACCCAATTCAGCTTCATGCAAGGTCACCAATTTTAAAATCCGAGCCACAAGAGCCAGTGTCCAGTAAACCAAGAGAAGGGCCAGGAATTTGGGCTTATTATAATTCTCAGCAAATGTGTAGAAACATAAAGTTACAATGTTAGCGATTATTGCTATGGCATATGGAATATACAAATGTAAGTGAACCCCTTGATACATCATATCGGACAGGGTGCCCTCGATAAGTGCAAAAAACTGAATCGTCAAAAGAGTGATCGATAGAATCCATCGTGGATGATGTCCGATGTATCGCACCCATACATGCTTATTTATAGTTTGCTTTCGTACTTTAAGCCAGTACACTAGCATAATTATCCCAGACACCAGAATGAAAAATAGATTTGGCGCAAAATATATTCCATCTGCTACACATTCTGTCAGCTTTCCAGCACCGTAAAGGGTGGAGTTGACGGAAGGACCACAGAAACTCATTTTCCTTTACTGCTGTTCAGATCTATTGAGTGAACAAATTAATTCCCTGTCCTGAATATCTGAAGTTATATGATTCTGTTGAAAAACTGGATTTAAGCCAAAGAGATCCCACTTGGTTAAACTGGTGTAATCACCACAGCATTTGTGATATTCACATTTTTCCTGATAGAGGGCTGGGATATGGTTCCCGGTGAACTCAATGGCCCCTTCACCCTAGTGTTGATTAAGGTATTACAGTATCTGGCAGCATTTTCCTCTTTTGGGCATTGACCTCTGAAGTGTCGTTAAAGGTATCCAAAAATCTGAGCATGCAGGCCCGCTTATCACCAGTTAAACATGACTTCACATTTTCTCACAATCTGTAAATAAAATAAAAAGAAATGAATTAGCATAATCATATACCTATTGTGTAATCTGCACCTTAATGTTAGACATGACTTACATTTCAAAGAATGTACCTTTAAATATGATACAACTACTCTACAATGGTCATAAATTTCAAGTGGACATTTTTCTTTTCTTTTTCATTTAAATAAAGAAATGCTTTAAGAAAGAGGCCACCTATTTCCTAGACAGCTCTATATTTTAAAAGTTTTTACAAAGTCAAGTGTTTTTGATTGCTATCATTTGCAAACAATCATGGAGTAAAAATATCTCTTATAAAAGGAAAGGCTATACCCCATTCACACAGCATATGAAAACTGGTTTCAAACCGTTTTGAATATGCATAAGCCAAAGTCCAGAATGTTTTCAAACCGTTTTGGCCGAAGCATTTTAGACAAAGCTCATACTGTTTTGAATGGACCCAGTTTTCAAGCAGCAACTCAGTCACAGCTTAAGTATGAATGCTTGTGTCACCATGTTGTTACATTGTTCCACATGTGAAATGTACACCTAATGCATTGGTGCTGGATACCCCTGTGAACGCTCTAACATGGATTGAAACTGATTTGGCCAAACTGATTTGGCCAAACTGCTTTGCCTGAATGGTCTGAAAACATTTTGTGTGTGTAAGGGGTATATGAACCATGAAAGCACAGGTTCCTGGTTTAAATTCAGTTCAAAACAGAGGCATAAGGGCAGAGTGAAATAGATACAGATGTTAAAACTGAAACAGCCATTGAGGGCAGAAAGAAACACATTTAGAAGTTAGTGTAAAATAGACATTAAAGGCAGTGAAAAAAACAATGGGCACAGCGAAATTGACATAACTGATACATTTATGAACTCTTTAAGGTGATCACTACGGGAGCTACAATCAACAACACAAGTCATTACTGAAAACCTGATGCTTATTCCCAAACACATACAAACAAATGTATATGTCGAGACCCAGATTAGAATCTGGCCCAATTTAAAAGTGGGCCAGCCGAGATCAAAATTTTGATTTGGACCGGCCCAGTTTTAAATTAGGCCGGATTCTAATCTGGGCCTCGACATATATATAGAAACATTGGAGCAGTGATTTCGCAGAATAATTTTAAGGAGGATGTGTTCTTCTTTTATATTCAATGACATACAGTGAGCCCATGGGCATGCTGAGCTGTCCTACAGATATTTTACCTGGACAGCTTCCATTAGAAGCACAGAAAACTCTTAACAATCTTTACGGTGTGATTATATCATTATATCTAATTAGTGTTGGGAATTGGTTGTAATTTTATGATCGGTCATCTGTGTAAGCCTGCTGACCTGAAAAATCTGGAAATATCACGGGAACAAACACACACAAACAAAGGGGTCCTTGATCACATATCCTCCTCTTTGAGGTAATTAAGTCATATACTGTGGTTGCCTTTTTGTTTACGAGGCTTTCAAATCTGCGATATTCACAAAGGAAAAATTATGGTGAAAATAAAATCTTTGCACAGGTGAACAGGAATTCATTCTATATCTTCAATGGCAATTAATATTGTGCAGGCATCAATATTAGCATACATGTTATGTTACCGGTGACTCAAAGACTGAAAATATAAATAACACCAATAGTTTGTATATCTGCCTCTATTACATGAAGAATTTCCACTTTTTTTATGTTCCCATAGATTTGTGTGCAGTTGTTAAAGATTTTGAGTAAATACTGCTGATATAATAATTGTTATGTACATTGTGTAAGTTACATTATGTTAAATAGTGAAAATGAAACCATCACGAAGCACTTACAAAGTGAAAAGTGAATATTTAACTAGTGAATATATATGCAAATTCGCAAATTTAAGCCACCAACAGTAACCTACTTGTGTTGTTCTGATGCTTTCTGCTACTGCCAGCCTTCAAAACTCTACAGCGTTGTCTGATTTACTTCCTTTGTTTGAAATGATTGAAAAGTACACCTGGTTTGTGAAAATGTCATGATGTCAAGAGTATTTTTTGAATGCCAATACTGCCAAAAAATTGACACCTTAATGTTTTTAGGGGAAAAAAAATCGCTTTTACATGAGTGAACTGTAATATTACTGAAAAGCAGATTACATTGAATATTAGATTGGGTGATATTTTTTGTGCTTCAGGGCATGAATGGTATATAACATAATTCACAGGACTGTCTTGTAAGTACATGTAATTAAACAGTACAGATGGTTCTATTACTGTTCATGTAAAGGTCACGCACCATTAAGTTGAGGTGGAGCAGCTAATGGTGGGCATAAGGGCCATAATCAGCACAAAAAGGCTCCATTGTTTTTTTTTTATTTTACCACTGGGGTTGGCTCATATCACAGGTAAAATCAGACATGGCTGGCCAAGTATTTTTAAGCCATGGCTGATGTAAGATGTGTGTAAATGCAGACTGATTGAAAGTGAATTTCACCTCATTGTATTTGGAACACTACAGAATTGTGAAGGAAGGTGACTCACAAGCCCTAATTCCCCAGGCCTCAAACTCACACAAGAAAAGTATTCTCTAATTTTATTAACTTTTAATGTTCATTTTAATGAACATTTCCACACGGGGTCAACATTTTATTTTTTTCTTAGGTATAATATAGACAATTTTGATACGGCCCCTTGACCATATTTTTTCAAGACTGACTAGGCTAAGAGAAATATTTCTTTAAGTAAAATGATTCTATGAAAATGATAAAAATATAACACAGGGTTTTATTATCATTGTTTCAGGTAAGTGTTGTGGTCGAGTAACGACCCTCGCCAAGACTGTGTCCTAGTCACAGCTCTCCGAGGCGAAAACCAATTCTGAGTCACGGCCCTCTGAGGCCAAGTAATGGCCCTGCGAGGCCAAGTCACCACCAAGTCAGAGTCAATACAACAAGGATTCAATGTCTGAATTCTGGTGAGAGTTAAAGCTCATGAGGTCAATAATTATTGTTTAATTAAGTTTCTCACATGAAACTGAAAATTAATTAGAGCAGCAAGAAAGGTGACATTACATTCCAAGCAAATGTATACATAACAGGTGAAACTGTAAGGGCCTCGAGCCGGCCCAAGGTCATCAAGGCTGGAAGGCTCAAGGCATGGTCTGAGTCATTACCTTCTTAGGCCAAGGCCGAGGCTGGCGGAACCCAGACTTGAGACCAAAACCTCCAACACTGTTTCAGGTACAGGTACACTGCAGCAGCTGCACCACTGGTAACATACCATATACTTGACATGCTGGGAGCTTATCAGTGAAGCTTCCTGGTTCAGATGAGTATCAAGGGATTCTGGTCAATAATTTGTTATAACAATGATAACATTACTGATAATGATGAGTGCTGAGAAAGCAGCAAAGCCTGCAGCATTCAGGAAGCAGGGTGTCCTAGCTGGCTATATCAAGACAAGAGGTACCATGCAGGAACACTTAATTTTTATCAATTATAAATAAATTAATGAAAAACTAGATGAATATGTAGAACTACCTGATACCCTCTAAATAAATTAATTGATAAATTAAGAAAAATATTAGTACATTTTCTTTATCTTTAAGAATTCTTTCGGGAATCAAGTCAAGAGCACAAAATAATAACATTACCAAGGACCTGGTCCTCATTTACAAAAAACTTAAAATGGGAGAGGCAAATCCAAAGAACAACTAATTTTGTGTGTGTGGCCTTATCCTGGTTTATATTATCAAGTCTACCTTGGGTAATGATTATGTAGGCTCTTGCTGGTAGCATTGGTTTTTGTCTTTTGTACGCATCATTCAAGCACTGCAAGTACAAGCATGACGTCTGAATACCCCAGGTATATTTACCATTGTAAAAACACGTCACCATTCTGTCATCATATTGTGTTATAGTGAAAAGCCCTAAGGCCAGCCCTGGATGTATCTGAATGAATAAGACTATTCACTCACTAAAATTCTGCTTTGTGATGGCTTCTTCCCGATCTATAAATAGCAAGCATCATGTTTGACCATCAGCAAAATACGGACAAAGTATGGACAGCCCCCTTACTGAATGATTGACAGGTATTTCTATAACATGTAAATACAGCATCACAAAAGATTTACAGGCACGCTTTAACAGCCAGTGTCTATCAGAGTCTTCAGAATACCTGATTACATGATCACAATAAAGCGTTGTGCCTGCAGTTTGATGCAATGGTATGTAGTAAAACCTGGAAAACATCGGAAATTCTCAGAAAAACTCAGAAATTAATAAAACTTGGAAAAATGGCCGGAAAAGCATAAAAACTCATGTGGAAAATTAATTCAAATGATTCATTGAACAGAAAATGATTAAAAGCTACTATACAGCTGTTGTTAATTTTCTTAAAAAGAATAAAACTACTTAAACCGACCCTATTGCGTGTTGATCGCCCTGTAAATTTCCTGCATCCGCCATCTTGGAGTCATGGTATATCAGAAAAAAGTTGTCCCTTCGGAAATAAAGTAAATTTTACGTTAAGACTTTGTTAAACTGTCACATTATGAAACAAATCATCCATATTTATTTTTCTGACAGCAAGAAAAACTAGAATGCAGGTAATTGACACGTGACTATGTGTATCCGCCAATCAGAGTGCGACAGGTGAAGTGAGGCATGGATTGAATGGCAAGGGTGAGATTTGTTGCATATTAGCATGGATGTCTGACACATAAACATGATTGTAGGTGGCGCCACCTCTTAATTAAAAGAGAAACATATCCAAGATGTATACAAATGCAAAATTTTTAAGTGGACAAGTCAAACCACTGCTGAGATATGAGTGATTTTTACCCTAGGCAGGTGAACAGATGGACACCATGCAAAATTGGTTGTAAGTTGGACAAAAAATTTGTATTAGCTGTAGAGCTATGTAAGTTCTATATTCATGCAAAATGTCACGCCAATGCTTCAAACCAGTCCTGAGATATTAGCTTGGAAGTTTGCAGCATAAATCTGAATGTAGGTGGCACCACCTGCCACAAAATCTAGAAATCTATCCAAGATGTAAACATATCTAAAATTTCAGGCAGACAAGTCAAACCACTACAGAGATATGAGTGATTTAGTCACACAGCATACAAACAGGAGGCTGTACAAAAAATGGTTGCAGGTGGTGCCACCAGTTTTGCGTATGATAAAGAGCAATGTGAGTTCCTATACACATGCATAATCCCAGGAGGATAGGTCAAACAAATCCTGAGATATTAGCATGGATGTTTGTAGCGTTTATATGAATATAGGTGGCGCCACCTGGCATAAAATAAAGAAAGCTAACAAGGATGTATACACATGCAAATTTTCAGGTGGATAAGTCCAACCACTGCAGAGCTATGAGTGATGTTATCCAAAGGCAGACAAACAGATGGACGCTGTACAAAAATGGTTGTAGGTGACGCCACATTTTTCATGATTTTAATGATATAAAGCTATCTAAGCGCTACACCTGTGCAAAATTTCACCCCGGTTTGTCAAAAGAGTCCAAAGACATGTGGGTTAATGTGTGAAAACAACACACACAGATGGACGCACTGCAGAGAGGAAAGGTCAGAGGTCAACGCAAAATGGTTAGACACGAGTTCAGATGTGACCTGATAATGGGGTCAAGTTTTGGAAAAATTGGTACAGTGGTCTAAGAGTAAGAGGAGTTCTCTGGAAACAAATACAGCGGGCGTTGAGGTGGAACCCAGTCAAAACTTTGTTTTGGCAGATACAAATATCTTATCACCAAACTGCTTATCATAAGAAAACTTTCTTACCATAAATTTTCATGCCTCACTTCCCAGAAAATTTTAACTTTTTTTTTGTTATTAAGAAATTAGGCAGAGTGGTGCAAGAAATTATTAAACTGTGTATGGTTTACTCAAAGGGAATAACATTTTCAGCCATAAGTTTTTTTTATTGAATTAACCAGTCTGCACCTGTTTTACATTTTTTTTGTTCTGTATAATGATAAATACAATCTGTGTTTGTTTACTATAACAAGGCCTAATGGCTAAAGGCATGATACTGTGCATACATGTGTGAAAGCTTTCAGTCAAGGAATGAAAAGGTTCTTGCCATGAACCACAAATACATTTTTACTGTTTGTTGCCATATTGATTTATGTATTGATAGTAGTGCAAAGTGTGATCCTTGCTTTCTTTTGTACCAGTGTTAGTGTCTGGTGGGAAGTTTATTTCTCCTGACCATAGGCATGAGGAAATTATTTCAGAATGAAATCTTGGCAGGTACTGTTATATTTCAAGGAAAGAACACTGTATTACGAGTAATATAAATTCAACAGAACACTTCTTGGCAATGCAGATGCCACAGTATCCCAAGACAATTAATCCCCCTCCCCTTTCAAAGATAGGCCCCCATCTTCAGAATCATACACTGACACCTGGCAAACCACCAGGGTGTTTTTTTATGTGTGACTTTCAAAACCAAGGTCAAGGTCACTAGTCTCTTTCAACAACTTGTCATCTGACATCTATCATTTTGATTTTAAGATAGATACATCTATCAATATGAGAAACAATATTTTTCACCAAATATGGAAACATTATAGAAAAGTTATAACCCCAATTTAAATTTACCTCATTCCATAACCCATATCTATGTATATGCATGATATGAAAGAGATCTGTCCAATAATTTTGACTTATATTGCTCACTAACAAGTGGCGATGATGGGGATAATATAATGTGCAAAATCAAGAAAAGGATAAAAGGTGGCGCCACCTGTCTTCCTCAGAAGACAAATCTATCAAAGATATTTGGTCACTTTGATTGTTGGACCAATCCATGCATCCTATATTGAGATATTGAAGATTATTTGTGATTTTCACGAAATATGGAAATATTCAAGGTCAAGGACAAAGCTATCTAAGATATTTGGTCACTTTGATTGTTGGACAAATCTATGCATCCCTTATTGAGATATTGAAGATTATTTGTGATTTTCACCAAATATGGAATTATTCAAGGTCAAGGCCAATCTCAAAGGAAAGGTCATGACCCCAATTTTAATATACATCATTCCATAACCCATAACTATGATATGCATAATATGAAAGAAATCTGTCCATTAGTTTTTGACTTTTAATGCTCACAGTAGTGACAGTACTGTGCCAATAATAGGGGTATTAAGATAAAAGGCAGGAAAACTAGATGTGGTCAGGCCATGGTCCTCAGATGGCCCCGCATTTCTGGTAGTGGTGGACTAGTTTACATATGGGTGAAAAGTTTAGGTTAAAGTTGAAAAATATGACATACAAAAACAGGTTTTTATCCATATGCATGAGGGAAAAAATCCTACTGGTTCAAATAATATTAAAGAAGATATGTCTGAAATAATATGAAACAGAATATCACCGATTGTACTCTGTTGGCCATATTGGAATTCTGACAGGTCTGCCATTTGATAGAGATGGATGTATATATAGGTACCAATCACCTCTCTGTAAATGAGAAAGATCAAGCATGTTCTTGTTGAGATATCCCGCTTAAAAGAAAATCCCCAATTGTGCTCTGGCAGCCATACTGGAATTCCAACAGCTGTGTAATTCAATAGGAATTGAGTACACATAGGCACCATCATCCCTGTGAATTTTGGAAAGCTGTAATATGTTGTTGTTGAGTTATCACATGAGGAAGAAAATCAACCATGGTGCAACGGCAGCCTTATTGCGATTAGGACAGGTCTTTAATTCAAAAGGTCTGGTACCCTCAAATCATTCCTGAGAATTCGGGAAAGTTAAAGTATGTTGCTGTTGAGTAATCGTGGGCTAAAGAAAATCAGCGATTGGGCTGTTGTGGCCATATTGGAATTCCGACAGATCTGTTATTCAATAGGTCTGGAGAGCCGTCCTAGGTACCAATCATCCCTGTGAATTTGGGAAAGCTGCAGTAAGTTGTCGTTGAGTTTTTGCTTGCAAAATAAAATCAGTGATCAGGCTGTGGTGGCCATAATGGAATGAAAAAATGTGTCACTGATGGAAGGAATGAAGGACAGAAAGTACGGAAAGAAACTATCCATGTGATCACTATGTATATGGGGATCACTGTAGGGCACCGCTTGTCTAGCGGGGCCCTCACAAGAAAAGGATTATATGTTGCACCACCAATTTCTGGTACATGACAACGCTATCCAAGATCTTCTGTCAACCTGATTTTCTGATCAATCAAAGATTTCAAGATTTTATTGAGATATTTAAGAATTTGTGTGATTCTCCCCCAAAACAGACCTATTCAAGGTCAAGGTCAATCTTCTAGTAAAGGTTATGACCCCATTTTAAAAAGGCTTTTTCCTTTCATTTATATCTATGCACATGTCAAGTTTGGTGAAGATCTGTAAAATATTTTTTGAGTTATGTGTAAACAAGATTTATTCTGCGGCGGTGCCAGGGCTGTCAAGAAACCATAGTATCCCCCAACTTTGTCTGGGAATTCAATTATATTGTTTTTTGCCAAATTTATTTACTGTTTCATCTTCATCAATCACACATAAATTTTTAAATAAAATACTATTTAACAGAATAGTAATAATTTCACCTTGGCAACTGGCATGTTCAACAAAAATGAGTGTTTCATTAACTGATATTTTTTATTTGAAAGACAGCTGTGAAAAATGTGTTATGTCATAAACTGTATAGTCCTACATCAGATGTCAGAAGTAGAATACCGGTAGTCCTTTTTTATGCAATGTGTTAAAAAAGGAAGGTATATTGTTGTTCATGAAAGCTTAGCCAGAACTGCTGAGCACTGTACAGTTAAAAACATGCATGTATGGTGACCATAAAATGACACTACCTGGCAGTACCTATAATGTACATGATATATTTGTAGATGTCACAGGAAAAACTATAGTCTAACAGGCCCGCTGTTCCAACCTGGAGTTTGTGACGGGAGGAGACCAAAATTGGATATGGCATAACAAAATAAACTACTTTTATAATATGTACTGTATGATAATAAATATACTAATTTTACTTATAATTCAATAAAATGTTT
The DNA here is from genome assembly GCA_026874595.1 of Sipunculus nudus. NCBI lineage: Eukaryota > Metazoa > Annelida > Sipuncula > Golfingiida > Sipunculidae > Sipunculus > Sipunculus nudus. The sequence continues at coordinate 56,650,401 of CM049312.1, forward strand.
CAAACTTTAACAGCTACCCTTTTTTACCAATTACTTAATAGCTTAACACCTTACCTGTCCATCAATGAAAACAGAAGCAACTGTACTTACAGAGATAAAAAATGTGCCATCTTGAGAGTTAGGCAAAATTTAAGGTAATAATTTTACTGTGTAATTGTACATTTATGCTAATAACTTAAAAAATTTACAAAATTTTGAACTTATTTTTCATATACAACTAAAACTAAGCTGAATATAGATATATGCTCGAAATATGCTCTCTAGCTAATCAAATTATTATGTTAAGTGAGTTAATATATTTCCTGATTATTGACAGAGTGCCCATAATGTTTGGGCCTATAACTCCAACAATTAGCGCAATATTAACCTAATTTCTGGCATGTACATAGGAAATATATCCAGCAATGGATATATATCAAATATGAATAGATTAAAAATAGTGGTTTCATAGTGGATAGTTTTGCAGTATAACAATAGTTTTTTCCTGGAAAACTGAGGTTTTTCCTAAATTCTCAAAGGAACAAAATTGCAGTGACAAGTTTCAGATTTGGTAGAACAATTCAACTATGGGACATCTATGTTGAATTTGGCTTCATAGGTCTAACTGTTTCAAAACGTGCCTTGTTAATGGAGCTAGACAGATGGACAAAGGACCATGACTATAGCTCAGATGACTGACAGTCAGCTGAGATAAACAAGGGACCCATGGGTCACAGTGCTAAAAATATAAAATAATAACAAATGGAGATAAAGAGTGAAGGTACAGGTAATAAAGATTATGGATGGTTGATATGTTTGAGGATTATTGTGATAATATTGTGTGAACTGACCATGTGTTTCTTAATGTTAATAGAAGTTAAAGGCAGTTAGTGAATATAAATCTATATCTTGTACTTAAGTGCAAGGACTTTATGGGAGTAGGGGGGAGAATGATCACAGTTTGGTACCATGCATATACATATAGATTTGGAGAAAAAGTACAACAGCGCTAAAAGGAGCACAAGTAGATTTACCGGTACAGTTATTAAATATTTATAACATGAATAGAGATAGAAAACAAATGAACCAGTTTATATTTCATATTACTGAGACAGAAAATCTTTAACATATGTCTTGCAAGACATTGAGCCCAATACAGTGGGCCCCTGAAAACATTCAATAACTAGCCCAATTTTTAGCTTCTGTTTTCAAATTTCAGCATTGAACATATTCATAGATAAATAATATGTACCTGCTGTTAAAAAAATTGAATGTACTTACAGGAAAAAAGTCTGCCATGCACAAAGATGGTTAAATTTAAGGTACTGATTTTTTCTATTTATGCAAATAACTTAAAATATTTACAAAATTCAGATCTAATTTTGGGTATACAACACCTTAAAAAAATCTCTAGCTTCAACAGATATCATGTTAAGTGAGTAAGTATCTTTCCTTATTTTTTTCTTCAAAGTGCTTTATGTTTGGGCCCATAATTTTTATACAGTAAAACCTTGTTGTGTCAAAGCTGAAGGGACTAGTGAATTTACTTTGTCACAACCGGAGTTTGAGACAACCAATATTCATTATATTCAACCTTCTTAAGCCTTGATTATTATCTATTAATACAGCTCATATAGGGCCTATATAATATAGTTCTAACTATCTAATACTTCATAATTATGAAGAAATACATATGAGTTATTTTGATACAAGACAATCCTGAAGTGTGAAAATAGTTTTTAATGGAAAATTGATGATTTTTCTTAATTTTTTGAAGAAACAAAATTGCAGTGACCCAATTTTTGGTTTGGTGGAAGATCTTGTGGACATCTAACAGTATGTCAAATTTTGGGTTTGTAGGTCTAAGTTTCAAAACAAGCCAGTCTAATGGACTGACGGCACAACAGAAGGACGACAGATAATGGACCACGACTAAAGCTCAGATGACTTATAGTTAGCTGAGCTAAGAAACAGATCTTCATTACAATGTTACTATTTTATTTTCCTCGAAAAAAAATGTGATAGACAGTAATGTCTGGGGCTGAAAATTGGTATATTTCCACTGAAAATAAAAAATGAAAACATCCATGGTGCTTTTATCTATACGTCAAATTTTAAGTTGGTCATATAGCTCTAAATGTATCTACCTCATTCCCTCAGAAGTTTCAGTCTGAGCACTAGTTCTCTGCAACAAAAGTTTTATCACTGCACTTGAGAATTTCCCTATGTGATATGTAAGCACCACATTATTTTCTATTTTACGATTATTCAGTGTACACAACCTATGGTTAAAGTGCTTCCTTGTTTCTGTAATTCCTTAAGTTTTTCTGGGGTCGCTATATAGTTCATGGCTTGTTAAAGTTTAACAACCTGTAGCTTTAATGACTTTGTCTTGCATTTTATAATAAGAGATAATTAAACTATATTTTAAACAAAACTTGTGACACTGCAGAATATAAAGGTGCCATCCTAGCATTAAGTTGTAACAGAAAAACCAGACTTTTCACCAGATTAAAACCTGCAGGTAATTTGACCTGAAGGTATTGCAATAACTTCTCCTGAAAAAGAACGTGTCTAACTTAAGAATAGTCAAGATTCAGGCTTTGGTGTTAAGGTTTATGTTGCACCAACTTGCCCAGTCGGGCAAGTAGGAACCCACTTTGGTTGCCCTGCCACCACTTTCTGGAACTTTTACTTGCCCGAGTAAGCAGTTACCTGTTAATGTGGAGAGCTGTTAGTATTAGTCGTTGTTAGCAAATGTCACTTAGCACAGCAATTTGCATATATATACTACTTCTTTTTTTCTTCTCATAACAATAACTGCCAGCTTTCAATATTGAATATTTATATAGGCAATGAAATGTGAGAAGTGGAGAAAGTTGGAGAGAACCCGGAGAGAACCAATCTTGGACCGACCACCAGAACTAACAATAAGTTCCACATGTACGGGTGGGTGAGGCATATGTGAAGGAGAAAGCTTAAGATCAAATGATTTGGCTTAAAATTGATCAATAAGGTATATTGAGACGGACGGGAAGACAGACAGGAAGACGGGTGTACTAACATAGAAGTTAGTATATCCGCTGTTGCAAATTTGTTTTGAGGGGATAATAACATATTGGGCTAGAAATTTAATAAACGTAAGAAGGATTGGGTCCAGTTGAAAAAAGCATATGGCACAAGGGCACTGCAAAGTGGAGCATGAAGCAGCAGATGCTTAAAATGGGTCCACAAGCTTTTTCAAGAAGTGGGTGCTGTGGCCGTGACCTTTGACCCCGTGACTTCAAAATCGAAAATTTTCTTCATCCATGAAGGGGGGGGGGGGGGGTGAGCCATAGGAGCAGATGAAAGGTTCAGGTCAAACGGTTTTGATTAAAATGGGTCCACAAGCTTTTTTAAGAAGTGGGTGCTGTGGCTGTGACCTTTGACCCCAAAATAGAAAGGTTTCTTCATCTATGGGTGGGTGAGCCATATGTGCGAGATGAAAGGTTTTGGTCAAACAGTTTGGCTTGAAATCGATCGGCAAGCTTTTTCAAGAAGTGGGTGCTGTGGCTGTGACCTTTGACCCCATAACCTCAAAATCAATAGGTTTCTTCATATATGGGTGGGTAAGCCATATGTGCAAGATGAAAGGTTTTGGGCAAAGGGTTTGGCTTGAAATTGATCCACAAGGCAATTTCAGACCGACAGACACATAAACGGAAGTGTTACTATATCCCTTTCGCAATTTTGTTGCGAGGGTATAATAAAATATACTGATATTTCCTGTATAATTACATGTAAAGCAAATACTAAAAGTACTTTTAATAACTACAGGTTGTCAGGTGCTGATAAGACTAGTGCACGATCAAGCTATAAGCAATTGAACCATATTCAACAACATACACTGATACAATCACAAACTGTTATTAATAAACAAAATATTATAATTTGAAACAAAGTATATTTGAAAGGCCAGTACGTTTATTTCTGATAAAAAATCTTAGTTAGGCCAAAATAAAAAAAAGGTATGGTTCTCAGGCACTTTTTTTTCAGAAATCAATGCGGGCGGGCGCTTTTTTTATTTTAATTTTTTAGTATGTTTCGATTAAAATGTCAAATGATAAGGGAAAAGCATGAAAATAACAGTTTTATTTTGCTAAATAAATAAAAGCACTACAAAACAAAGGAAATTGTATGGTTTTATCTTCTTGAAAGAAATGTCGGAGAGGAAGCAGCTCAAAATTGGAAAGTTTTTATTGAAAATCAAAATAAAAATTTTTGATGCGTGGGTTTAAAATTGATGTGGGCGGTGCCTGAGAACCATACCTTTAATTTTTTTTTTGCCTTATAAATCTGTGCCCATTTTTAAGGGGTAAAATGCATGTGTTGATATTGACACTAAAATATGAGCGCCAAACCATGTTCTATATTAATACGTAATACTTAATATTATTATTAAAGTGTTAATAAATATGTATGATATCTGATAATTAATGCCTTCACTGAACGATATTGAGCGATACCGAGAAAGTACCAGGTTCCGGGAAGACGCCAATGCCAATGGGCTCAACCCACAAATGTAAAAAAGTGTCCCGTGTATTCTCAAGCTATTCAGAAATCCCGCCGTAAACTTGAGGGTTAACGTATCAATACATACAACCAACGATAAGGGAGACTGCCGTACAAACAGTATGAGATAACCTACCTATCGTGTGTTTTCATGTGGTACGGTAACGATGTACGGGAGATAAGGCCTGCACAGATCAGTCCCCGGAACCCAGACGTGATGCCGCAACTTGACCTAGTTACCTCAGAATTAGGTCAACAAAATCAACAGATGATCCCATTGGTTAATTTGACACGCTTAGATAAGAACTAGGTCAACAAAATCAACAGACGTTCCCGTTGGTCAATGGGTTGCAGCTATTCCAAGGGCTGTTCCATATTTTTATCGCATGATTTCACGCGTGGCAGCATTCTGCCTCGGACATGGTACATTCATATAAAAGGAGTTATTTGACGGTTCACGGTCCAAATGAAGTTCCCAGTGCAAATAAAGATATAATTACTAAGTAACGCTTGACCTTAATCTGCTCACCTGTCAGTTGAATATTTCGGCGTCATCACTCTTTTTTTTTCATGCAAAAGTTGTCTGCATGCTCCAATGTCGCATAGCTTTGATTAATGGGGCTTATTTTGACAAGAGTAATTTATATCACTATGAAAACTTGCCGCTTTAACGTGATTAACATTATTCTCATCTTCACGGGTGTATACAACTCCGTTATGTGAGAATTTAATTCTTTACGGTGAAGATGCTGACGATGAAACAAGGGAGAGAAGAAGAAAGGAAGAAGAGAAGAAGAAGAAACATATTCACATGTTTTTGCCGTATATATATATTTTATTATAATAATAATAACAATAATAATAATAATAAATTATTAATAATAATAATAATAAATTGATAATATTTATAATAATAATAATAATTACTATAGCAATTACCGGTGCTACGCACGAATTGGGGCGAGCAGTCCTGAATGTCAAATAATTTTTCATATATAGTTGAATGTCTTGGTTGTACAAATTTACCGTCTTAAGACCTCTATGAAGACGATATTTGTCGTAAGTGTTCTGTCTTTGAGTTGGCCTTGTGTCTCAGTCTGGATGACTTGGACGAATACGTTCCGGTACGAATGGTGGAATGTCTTCGAACAAACACGGAACATATTGATGTAGAAAATCACGGCACTCCGTACGATGTTATCTATATATTAATATATAGAAATATAATATATATGGTGTTATGCATAAAAAGCTTATTGAAGCCAAGAGATTGGCCGGAGAGTTTTTCGGAGAAGTTTATTTGATAAATGTAATAATTTCCATATGAAAATATGTTATGTTGAATATCGCTATTTTAAGTTGCCCGTCAATTCGCTAGTAAAAGAACCTGTTATCCTGCCAAGAGGCCTATGATAGGTGCAACTGATTTTTTTAATTTGAATTAAAAGAGTATGTTTTGTTGAATAATTGTGAGGTGTTTACACACACATCCATATATATATATATATATATATATATATATATATATATATATATATGCGCATCTAATTGCTTGCTATATATTACCTGTGGCGGAACCCGAGGGGACGCCCGCGGCAGACACTTCCCCAATTGCATGAGCTGCAATATCTCTTGATTATTTTATCTCTATATTTTCCTATAATTTTCGTGATTTATTTTCATTTTTCAGGTTTCTTTTTTATTAATCAGCAATTAGTTTTTATTTAAGTTATCGACAGTTTATTACTTTTCAGTAGTCGAGGATATTTGTAAACAGCCGCAGAACAGAGTGCCAGGCCCTGTTTATAGGGTCGCCCCTGAACAATCTCAAGCCTTCCCTGCTGATGCCTGTGTATACTGTTGACACCACGGACCACAGAAGAATGTAAAGTTTAGCGTAAGACCTCGTTCCAGATATCTTAACCCGAGCATTACATTTAACAGATAATACTTTACAAATTATAAACGTGGATGCACCTAATCGCAATTAACATTGCATGTTGAAAACAATTGATATTTTACATCATAAGTTTGAAGAAATATAAATATGAAATATTGATCCCATCTACTAGTCCTGGGGCTGAGGGGGGGGGGGGGGTTCTGTGTGCAATCATATGTCCCTTAATTTTGACTTCTGATCCAGGTAGGACACCCTTATGGAAGTAAAAAAAAAACTTGGGTAGACACCCTGGATCGCGGGCAGAAAGGGTCACGGTGAAATTCAAGATGGCTGCCAATATGGCCGCCGTACCATAAAATCAAACATAACTCCAAAAGTAATTGAGGTAAGAGAATGATTTTGATGTCTTTGCCTATGTTTTCAAGGCCAAGGACTCCATTGACACCATTTCCAAGACAATACCGTATTTGATTACGGTTAAATTCATTATGGCTGCCAATATGGCCGCCGTACCATAAAATCATACATAATTTTTAAAAAAAGTAATTGAGGTAGGGGAATGATTTTTGTGCCTTTGTCCATGTTTTCAGGGTCCAGAAATCTATTGAAACCATTTCCAAGAAAGTAGCGTATTTGGTTACGGTGATATTCAATATAGCTGCCAATATGGCCACTGTACCATTGAATCGCATATGACAAGCCAAGGGATCAAGGTAGGGGGTTGATTTTGGTGTTATCGTGTTTTTTATTACACGAGACTATTTAAATTTTCTTCAAAACTATACTGTTTTTGTTTCTGGGGATATTTAATATCACACAGGACCTATGCAGTTTGACTACATTATGAAGTGTCGGAGGAACAGAAAATCCTCAGTTTTTGTGAAATTCCCTCTAATATCCTCCTCAATTGGTGTATTCAAAAATTTCCCCATATGGAAAAGAGGGATACCACCTCTCATACCCTCCCTCGTGTACCTGCAATTAACATGGTTCATAAATAAAATTTATAATATATATATATATATATATATATATATATATATATATATATTCATACACTGAAATACATAATGTAGTAATTATATATATACATGTGTGTGTATATATATATATATATAATATATACATTTATATATAACGAATATTAGCGCATCACCCACACCAACCCCCATGCACCCGATTTCCTGGATCCGCAAACGATTATGGCCCTCTCCCCTCCCTCTATCCTGGATCCCCCCTCCCTGCAATAGGCCCACCATTCGGGTAATTATGATTCTTTCAAAGATCCCCCTTTTTGAGCATTCTCCTCATGCGAGATCTTGTGCACAATAGACCCTATCCCCCCCCCCCCCCCTCCGGTGGAGGTTGTCTTTTGAGAAGGGATGCATGTAGTTATACAATTTGTATAACAAAAGCAGACTCGCCTTTTGGGCGTATATATATGTTCTTGATTCATGTATAGAGTTATGAAGTTAACAAACTAATATTTTAAGTTGTGTGCATTGTTAATGTAACTGATAAATGTACCAATAAGTGACATTTTTTACCAGCTGAGTTCTCAAGCAACCTCGAACCTGGTGGTACCCAGGTAGCATGTATATGCAGGCACCATCCATCAGGGTTGTTATAAATGATTACTTAAACGAGTACTAATTAATTATAATGACTCAGGTGCACACTGCAATAAAATTTAGAATAAATCAAGTTCAAGAAAAATATAATTAATGTTTTTAATATACATGACTTTTGATGACAGATATAGATTTATATGCCTTTTTGCAGTTTACCAAGAAAACTTCAAGAAAGGTTTGTAAAAGTATAGTCACCCACACCTTCATGAGGGCTGGGGGGACCCATGCATGAGCATGCCAACAAAGTCCTCTGAAACTACCCCCCCCCCCCCCCAACCCACTGCCACCACCACATTATACATATATACATACATCACGTGAGATCGACACACACATTTATATATAAATGTATGTATCTCCAGCCTTGACAAGAAAAATTACAATGATATATATATATATATATATATATATATATATATATATATATATATATATATATATATATATATATATATCACACGTTGCAAAATCGATTTGTATTAAAACGGCACATTACAACATTATTAACACCAACTAGGGGCGGATCCAGGAGTTCGGAAAAGCAGGTCTCCAACCCAAGGGGACCAATGACTTAAATTAAAAACAAGATCCTTCGGTTCGGAAAAGGGAGCCCCCCCCCCCCCCCCCCCCCCCCGGATCCGTTTTTGCAAACCGTTAAATTGTTTTTAAATCTCCAGTGACATTTCCATTATAACTACACATACGGGGGCCGATAATCCGGTTTAAATACCAATTTAAGCTGGCTTGTTTCAGTCAAAAATAGAAATTATATACCTGCTGGCGGTTTTATTAGCATACTGTTTGCAGTTGCATGCATCTTGACAGTGTTGACAATTATTTCACCTGTTTGACTTAAGCGACATCTGGAGGCCTGAGAATGAATTAACAGTCAGTAATTTTCCACGGAGATTATACAGGTAATGGGTCATTCTCCAGAAAATGTACAATTCCAGAGTGGCAACAAATGGATAAACCAATGTTTCCTTGTTGAAAAATGTTTTATTTAATGAAAAGTACATAAACCTTGAACCTATATTTTGAAGTCGGCCGAGCTTGATCTGTGTTAAGAAAATTCTGTTTTACCTGAAAGTTCACCAAGACTCAATTTTTATGTCAGTGGTGTTACAGACCTAAATAATGATGAAATGAATTGTTTACAGTTACAAAAATCAAAGCACTTTGGCAGATCACCTAAACTGGTGTCACTCTTGTAATAAAGGTCAACACTAATCATTCCCTCTTTAAAGGAATAAAATCATCAGTACATCTGAAAGTCATGTAGTATTGAAGAACCTGTTGCTAACAGGAGCTACTATAGTAAGTTTAAAATACTGAAAACATTAGGTGTACAATTGAATTTACAAATCTCTTGTATGCACTACCCATAGTTTTCTGAACTTACAGCGCTCAAAGTTTAAAAGTTAACCTAACATTTTTTTATTCTTCTTAAGATTTATCCCTTTAACATCACTGACATAAGGGAAACACCACTGAAAAACTTACACCAATCTGCTTAATTATTCTAAGAATCCTCCTTCAATAAATGAAATTTTAATTCAGTATCCACACAAATTGATATAATTATGCATCACAGACATGTTAATTATTTTAAAAAGCTAACTTCACAGGATATGTTTAAATTACTGGAATAAATGAAATTGTTTGATAGAAAATTTTAACTTATTGTTATTTGAACAATCCTCTGATAAATCTGAAGATAATTTTTACAGATGTCCCAACAGACTGAAGGACAATGTGTTAATGTTAATTCGCAGTCCATCTGAAATACCTGGAACGTTTTGATTCTTCCATAATTATAGTAAAAGGTGAGGAAGGTTTAGTCAGCAGATTCACCTCCTTTTCTTAACATTACTTGATGCTCACTTGTACTTTCTCCATTCTTTTTTTTATTGTCTTTCATTTTTCTCTCTCTGACATATCCTTTATACATTTCCTCTTCTCTGACTTAATTTCTTTTTTTATTTATTTAATTTATTTTTATTTTTCTCAAGACATAGTATATTCTCCTCAGTGGATCCTGATCTCTTCCCATCCGTTACTGTCTTTGTTTTTCAATTTCGTTTGACAATTTTGTTATTTTTTCTAAAATGCAAAAATAGAATCAAATTAACACAGCAGAATATTTTTGGAGTGTATAATTTTTAAAACGAACAAACTTTTCTACAATCAGCTATAAAAGTCAGTAGCGTTTCCATGGGTCAGTAGGGTTATCAAGGAAACTGTAACACTATACTGACCATGCAGTCACACCACTGAAAAATTATTTTGAATAATAACTTGTCCCTTCTAACAACTATTGTTCTTCAAAATTGGGCGTTTGTGGCCACTAAGTTAACATTTAATATTAACTCCCCTGACTCCATTTTTAATATTTAACTCACTTAGCGAGATAAATGAGAACACCACTGACTATGAATAAAAACATGCATAGAAAATTTAGGGATAATGTCTAAATTGTGAATAAACTGTTAAAAATACTCACCATTCTGCTCAGTGTCTGCTTCAGTGATGTTTAAAAAGCCCTCTTGTGTTGAATAAATGAAGCTATAAGGATCAATTATTATAGGTTTGTATTCCTTTTTGTCTAAAGTAACACAACTGACAGAAAAATAATCAGTGACAATGAAATACCCATGAAATCTATGTCATACAATCCAACAAACCTTCCATAATTACTCTTTTGTATTCCTTGCAATAACATTAATCAGTGATCACCGAAATTTTTATTTTTAAGTTCAAAACTTTTCAGTAAAATGAGATAGAGTAATGGAACCACATGGTAGGCCCTAGTAACCGTAGGCAACCGTACATTTTGCAACTTATTATGTAGAAAATAATAAATTAAATGAGTAGCTAGTACATCTTTTCAAATTTAATTAAGTAGTTTTGTCATGATTTAGGATAATATTGAGCATTAAAATATTCAAAATGATGTAATGTTCATTTTTTTAGAGTAACTCAAGTTTGTATATTTTTTTTTAGAATGACCCTAATGACATAATATAATTCTTTTACCCCTGGGAAAAGGTCGCACGCCTGTACTGATGTGGTGTTTTAATCGGGAAAACTGTATATATGCATTAAACAAATGTGCATGTGTTTTAAATAAAACTCCTTTTCTTTACATGCAAACTAACATGAAAACGTGTGATATGCAAGAGTTCATGGTGTCTGCTCTCAGTAATTTGGCAAAGAAATTATATATTTTTGTTCAAACATATTATGAATATTTTGACTTTTACACGTTTTTCATTTTAAAAATGTAAATTACAAGAAATGTAAAATTCTAAAACTAAATGTTGTGCGCTGACATCTAACGAAAAAGGATGTTAAGACATAAAATTTGTTCATTTACAAATTTACTGTAATTTTCGAAGAATGTTAAATTTTAAATGTCAATTGTTGCCTTCGGGAGCAATATGGAAATGTTCCAAGCGATCTTATATGTAATATATATATCTGTGTGTGTGCGTGTGTGTGTGTGTGTGTGATCTACAGAAAGCAAGAATTTGTGCTTTAGGTACATTCACTTTAACAAATGACGAGGTATGTATCTAGTGCAAGTATTCAGTAAATATTTGCACCATCTAAGCATGAGGGAAGGTTGCCTGAATGGAAACTCGGCAGTTGTAAATGAGGGTTCCAGCCTCTTCAATAAACAATTAAGTCAACTTCAAGCAATATTTGTTTGCCCAGTGGTCAGTACAGGTAAGTGAATGTTTAAGAGGTTTATTGAAAGCAAATAAGTGTGATATACTTATAGAGGTACGAACGCATGAATATATATATATATATATATATATATATATATATATATATATATATATATATATATATATACTTAGTATATATGAAACAGGCGGCTTCAGGGAGACATTATTAATAGTGTATTGTCTAACCGCCAGATGGCGTAATAGACAACCTGTGCCTTCAATGCACAATCAAAGCGTCTGCCATGCGACATGTGCCTGGTAACGATGATGCCGTATGACGCATAGTACTGATATGAATTATTAATAATAAAAATTACATTCGCAGCATGTGGTTCATAATATTTTCATTTTGTTAGCTGTATATTTTATGACAAACCATGGTCCAGATGTATAGGAATGACATGAACTGTATGGCGGGAATGAAAGGAATGAGATTACTGCCCTAACTGTTTATAGAGAATTTCAAACCTTGTTTACAAAAATAATTTTAAAATTGTATGTCTTTACAAATACAGTGAAACCTCGTTGTGTCGAACTCGCTTAAGTCGAATACGCCGCTTATGTCGAAGTTACAGACTCGATCGTTATTCCGGACAACTCCGGAGTTAAAGTATTACCATATTAAACCCGCTTGCGTCGAACCACGAATGTGTCGAAGTTTTTTAAGGGTCCCTTAGACTTCGACACAACGAGGTTACACTGTATTTATTGCACTAATATCTCTTATTTATATTCTTCTAGGTAATTTTATGAATGCCATAAAATGTTCTTTAGGGCGAGGTCTGGTATGCTTCCACAAAAAGTAAAACTGTACTTACTTTCTCCACCAGATATCAGTAAGTTCGCATCTGGCGATCTATAGCGTCCACATATGGCATCTGGCCTCAGTTGAACCAGATCAAAGAACAGTAAAAGTGATGTTCTGCTTATATGTTGGCCAATATTGCCATACTTATAACAAGGGATACGCGTAGAAGACCGGGACATTTTCTTCGAATTTGTTATTATGACAGGCGACAGAGAAAAAACAAGGGACCCAAGGGTCACATCGCTCAGCTGAATTTTGGAATATATTAGTAACTGCATAATATTTTTATTTCTTTTCGTTTTTCATGTATATTTTCATTTGAAAAGCTATGAGAGAATGGCCCTGCTAAAATTAAACTCTGTAAATTATAGAATATACTGGACATGAGCTTAACCATTTAGTGATGCACCAAGGGAAAAAATGGGCCTACGGTAAGTGTTATATAAAAGTAACATTTCATAAACAAATGATGTGTGAAGGTAATTATGTTTTCAAAAGTTAAATATATGGCCATATGAGTTAAAAATTATTCCCACAAAGTTTGGCCAATATTCCTAATTTTAACAGTGTTATTCACACCTAGGCCCGCCAACTTTAAGAGATATGAATGAAATGCTACAAAGTATTTATATCTTCTTAAATCTTGTCATTTAGCACTTACATAAGATCCTAATATTTTATCACATTTGAATATTAGGATTAAATTCTGCTTGACAATATTAGGGAATACAACAAGAGCCTCCAAAAAAAAATTAATAACTAGCCTAAATTTGCAGCTTTTATTTTCAAATTTCAGATTTTAACAGATTAAATCCTAATGTGTACATGCTGTGAAAATTAAATCGACAGTATTTCCAGGAAAAAACATGCCGTGGCCAAGTTGGGCAAAATTTAAGGTACCATTTTTTTATTTTTGTTAATATTTTTAAAAAATTTAAAAGATTTTGATCTAATTTTGGGTATAATAATAAATTTGATTTATTTAAGTTATATTACTGGGGAAAAAATTCCTTAGCTTTAACATTTTTTGTGTTAGAGATCAAATATCGTTTCTGATTTTTTACAAAATGTATTATGTTTGAGCCAATAACTTTTTAAATTATATAATACAAACCTTATTTCTGGCATGTACATAGGAACTATATAGAGGAATATTTACGGTAAATATGAGGAAAAACAGTTGAGTGGTTTTGATGTTGGGCAATCATGAAGTGTGAAAATAGTTTTTTAATAAAAACTTGAGGTTTTTCCTTAATTTCTCAAAGGAACGAAGTTGCAAAGACCCAGTTTTCGGCTTGGTAGGAAATCTTGGGGACATCTAACATTATGCCGAATTTTGGATTCCTAGGTCTAACGGTTTCAAAACGTGCCACACCTACGGACGGACGACGGACAATGGACCACGACTAAAGCTCAGATGACTTATAGTCAGCTGAGGTAATGATAGATTCAGAAGTGTATCTTAATGCCGCTAGATGGCGGTAAGACTGAAACGTGTACTTTTATTATTTCCCTTCAACGATTTCAGAATGATAAAAAGTCATTTATTTTTTTTACAAATCAGGTGAACCTTTTTTCTTAATACATTTTTAATTGCATTAACAGAATGTCGACAACCTCTGGAAACAGAAGTACTTACCTAGGTTATAATTATTCATCGGTTTTCCAAAAACATGCTTTCTTTTCCGGATAAACGGAACAGATCTTTATGAAATCGGACCACTGTATGGACAGAATATATTAATAACCATGCGAAATTCATAAACTTCATATATAGATATAGTAATCCTGGAATCAGGAAAATCGTTGAGAAGAAACCAGTTGATGATCAGATTTTATAGTTAAGGAGCACTGAGGATATTTATTATATATATATATACGCATGCAGAGCTTCGGAATTGTATATAGGGCGAGCGACCTCAACATAATTACCTCATAATAAAGGGGGCTCTAATTCTCTTGCAATAATAATAATAATAATAATAATAATAATAATAATAATAATAATAATAATAAAAGACCCGTTGGTCTAATATTTACTCTATGTCATGTTATGTGTAATAGTGGGCTTTAAAGAAATAAAACAGTGAAATTAAAAAAAAATAATACCATTTCTGCAGTACATGTAGAGATCAACATAGGTGACACCACCTGCATATATCTACTTACCAGTAACATACTAGTATTCAGTAGATGAAGCAGTTCCTGGGATATCTGGTGCCAGTCATTGCATTAGTTATAAATGAAACAAAAAAATAAAATAAATTTCCTAGAAAACATATTTTAGAATAATTGAACACTTATTCTTTAGAATATAGCTTACTTGATATGAAAGTTAGAGCATTCATCTTTTCAGACTTATACAGGAAAAAAGTGACATTAGCAGTTACATTATCTACGTATATTCCAGTGATAGAATAATGGCTACAGCTGCTGGAAACTTGAGATATTTGATAACAGACATAAAAATATATGCCATACACGTAAATTGTCAAATTATGAGATCGGCTTAATTTGAAATTTCATAAAAAAAATCCTTTATAAAAACAATTCCATTCAATAAATACTAGTTTATTTGGTAAGTGTCCTTCTTCTGATGAATTGTCCATTATGATACGAAAGCTATACAATTGTATATATAAAATGTTAATCTTTTCGGACTTAAGTGTCAATAGTTAAGTACAGGAAAAATGTGCATGCTTATAGCTGCAGCCATTCCTGAGATATTTGGTATAACAGACTTTACATAATGATACACAGATTTGCGATCGACCAACATTTGAAGTCCGGTAAATAAAGGCACTTTTGAAATTAAACAAAAAGAAATTGTTTATTGTGATGTTAAATTAAGCTTAAATATGAATACTTTTTTAATGTTGCTTCATGATCCATAAGTCTGCAAAATTTCATGATACCAGCTACACGCATATACACGCATATATATATTTATATATTTATATATATATATATATATATATATATATATATATATATATATATATATATATATATATGGCTGTAATCTGGTAATCTACCGTTGATTTTATTTCATGTGTGACGATAAAAACTCATGGAGATCATACCTATATTCCAAAACAATGTGTACATATGAACAAAACAAAATTGACTAAAGCATTGATTTGGACAGTTCCGTAACTAGGTTTTATTATTTTTTGGCGTATAATTGCATATTAACAAACGAGAATGAGGTTTTGTTTCTCAAGAACAAAAATTTTAAAATTCAATTTTAAAGATGAAAAAAAATAAAGAAAATTGATCAAACAAAAACTGAATCTGGAGATACAAATAAATATATATTCTACAGGTGAAACATGTTATACAGTTTAAAATGTTATATAATTTATGATGTCTCAGATGAATTTACACTTTTTTATGATCATTGAAATGAAGCCAGGGTTCAAACGGTATTGACACCTTGAACATCTTCTGTGCCTCAGTTTACTGTTTATACAAGCAGTTCACACCAATTAATATATTCTCCTCCCTGCATTGAAGTCCAATTCTCTGGAAATGAAATTTAAAGGATCTATAAATATATATATATATATATATATATATATATATATATATATATATATATATATATATATAGTGGTGGTATGTATATACCATAGCTTCATGCAGAAAACTGACGTGCGGCTATCTTAGTGATGATCTGACATTATATAATAGCTTACTATATGTCTATATGTAGACTTGGTTTTCAGAATATATGCAATTTCTATATATACTGGCGTTGCTGTTATAGACTAACTGTGACATGACTGTTGTTAGACAGATGTTTTTTTTAATCGAATCTAGAACCATTACGACATCAAAAGTTGGTAGATCCTTTTTTTACAATAAACAGAAAAAAAGTCAATATTCATGACAACTTTTGATGTGTCATTCTATACGAATGTGCCATTAGATATTATGTGCCATTAGATATTATATGCCATTAGATGTATATACAATTATGGTCATTTACATGCGCTTTTCACATACGAAAATGGATAAGTATACTTCCAGTTTAGATCTGCGTTATTCAGTTTTAACGTTATCAGTGATACAATAAATCATATTTTCTGTTGAGTCGTGTCTGGTCACCTTTGACCCTTTTATCAACTGAAAAGACGACACGCCACAGGGATTTACAGATCGTCGTGACCACGGGGGTCAAGGAGGTCAAAACAACTATGCAGCTACACTCCCGTCCGAGAAAGTCATATATACTATTCTGCATGGCAACATGGACAGTGCACGTATTTATTACCATAGTTTCCTCTCTTTCTGTTGCTTAAATCTTTGATTCTATTCAAAGCATCTCCCATTCTATATTGCCCAGGGAATCTGGAAACTAAAATGATAAACATGACCTCATTGCAAAACTAACTGAGGAGGATAGCTTACATGTAAGCATTTCCTATAAGCAACTTTCACTTCCGTTATTCGAATCATATATATAGGCTTTTTGTTCATTAAAAATATCTAAATGTAGCAACAACAACAACATGTGACATCAACAACAACAGCAGCAACAACAACAATAATAATAATAATAATAATTATTATTATTTTTATTATTATTATTATTATTATTATAAATATAATTATAATACCACCATGATAACCAAGAAATGATTAACTGGAGCCCGATAGGACCCCGATATTTCCATATCCCAGGAAGGCTGTCAAAGGTGCATGGCCATATATATGATTTACCATAATTCCATGCATGCACCAGTGAACAAACACTGAATCATAATTTAATAATACCTGTTTATCTTTTTAGGTTTCTACACTTTATTTATACAAATGGAACTGAATCGTATCTGAAACATCGAAACCAATAAACTCATGACATGCTTTTGGAAATAAATCCATGCACAAAATATATTAATGAATGTGTGGTACTTGCTTCTAGAATTATATAATTTCATTAACATCTCACTGATGCGACAGACCAGACGTAATTCCATGCACGGCGGGGTTCATGAAAAATGAAACTCCTTTTATATCGAAATAGCTCGAATTATTTTCTCTTTCAAATTAAGTTTTTAAGCATCGTCACAAAAAGGAGAGTGTCTATAAAACTAAGACATTTTCAGTCATGCAACCAATTAAGATTGGTGGCACCACCTGCACTCCTCCTAGCTTGTTAAATCATTCTTTTTTTAATAAAAACCAATAAACCGTCACAACATGCACAACAAAAAGGAGACCCGCAAATAAACTGTATATATATATATATATATATATATATATATATATATATATATATATATATATACACACAGAAAATTTATCCGATTCAGCGGGCTCTGAGGGACATGTATATATTATTATATGTGATAATGATAAGCGCGCCTGTTCATGTTCACTTGTACATGTATATATTTTATGTTTTATCAATGCACGGTTTGGCCCAATATACTTTAAAGATAAAAAATCACAATACTTAAAGTACCAAAAAAAATTACAAAAAATAAAAAATCAAAATTTAGATGCTGGCACCTATAGGCAAGATTGCGGCTAAGATAACAGAGATGTACAAATTCTGTGAAAACCCGTCTTTCTATTGCTGAGGACAGTAAGCTAGTATCATGCTTTAATGCATACGAACTCCGATTTAACGCTGTGTTATGCAACAGAGCTAGGGCGTGAAGTATCAAAACATTAAAGGGGCCCAATCACCTATCTTACCTTTATAAACTAAAGGTAATACCTTGGAGCTGTTATAAAATAGGCCAAAAATGTGGATATAACAACACACAGGCAGCTTGTTTTGTTTATATCAAAGTTTTTATAATATATGGGGACCCGCCAAAATATTCAAAACAAATTCAACAAGGGCATCTTGCAGCAAGTCAGATATGCCAGAGCTTTGCAAATGGCGTTTTGCAACAAGTGACCTTTCAACCTCCGCATATATGCAACCTACCATCTTCGGTTACATGTTTTTCCCGTTTGTCAACATTGCTGAATTGTTGATAAACAAGTTCACACATCCTTCACGAAGGCTTCATATAAGATTTTTTTACAACCAGTTTACCCTTATATCATTAATTTATACACAGATGAAGCCAGAAATCACACATATTCTTTTTCAAAAGGTAGGTGAATGGGAACCTTTAATAAGAAAAAAAAACGACTCTTCTACTCGGTTACTGATACATAATGAATATAAAATTGTGTCATTCCTGTGAAACACACATCATGTTCACCCGATAAAGTGCCAAAAACTTTTTTAAAAATAGCTATCAGTGTTATCCGTTATGAATATTTTGCTATAATATGGTGGTTCTCCTTTTGCTTACCATTATTATCATTACTGATTAAAAATTTCATGATTTCTTATTTTTTTAATGCATTTTCTTTAAATGTTCTTGAAAAAGATTCTTGGTATAGAATAATTTTGCGTAGATTTCATGATGAGATGGACGTTTATATGACGACTGTGACGTTTATAAGTACTGTATAGTCCAGAGTTTGATCTCCTGACCATGAAATATCTTATTGTTCTTTGATCACCAATCTTTTACGAAGAATGTGGTCGCCATAGTAAACAGCAAAGCTTGAGCCCATCACGAGGTTGTCACCTTTCGATCTCCCCTCACTGTGTGGTCGCGAAAGGTCGGAGGTCAAAGGTTGTGGAATTCTGAGATTAGCCAGGCCCTGCGACCAAAGTGACAGTTTGCCCAGAGGCAGACGATCTGAGGTAGAATTGATGAACTTGATCGGAACGCCACCTGTTGGACTGCCATGAGTGACACGATGAGGTGTCATCAGCCAGCAATGACCTGTGTTGCCACATTATCGCCGAACGCGTCTCTCCGCGGCAGAAAATTGAACCTTCACTGGTATTCGGACAAATTCCGTCCTTACCCTTAATGTAGAGCGTTCGCGAATTAAAACTGAACAGCGACAATTTTACTTATTTCTTTACCTTTTGCTTGAATTTCTTTTAAAAAACTCCGAATAGGACAAGTGAGAAAAGAATACGATGATAATTATTTCGTTCTTTTCGGACTTGTCCCAAAATAAAGTATTCACGATTATATTCTTTAATAAGGGTTTCCCCTGATTTCTTTACCTTATGTTCGATTTTCTTTCAAAACATTGTAAAGGTCAAGTTAAAAATAATGCATGCGATTATCATTAGTTCATTGATTTGGCGATAGTGAATGCTTTATGTATATATATTATCAAATATGTGGAACATGTGAATATTTATTATTATTGTGAAAGGTACATATCTCCTTCCCGTATCGTAAGATGAGTCCGTTTGCTCGAATTTCCTTGCACAGTGCATGTTCCTGAAGAACTTCCCACTAAAAAAAAGATGAACACAGTTAGAGGAACAAAGCACCGTTTATGTGCATGGTATAATGTGTCTATATGCTGATTTTGGCTGGAATAATGAAATTTGCGGAACGTTTGAGAGTGACAAAACTACAGATTCTTGAGGAGTGCACATGTGTAAATACACGGCCCTGGGCGGGATTCTGTTAACTTCATCTTAGCTGTCTCTATCGGGTTTGTTTCAACCTGACGGGTCCTGTATATAAACAGCCACAGCTGGCGGAGCGATTAAAAGTACGCTTATCTGGAGGAACGCCGGGACGGGCCGGGTGATGATGAGCAAGGATAAACATCTACCCCCTTCAGCCCCTGGGTCTGACCACAGTGCTGCGCTTAATTAAAATGCCACCTTAACTAGCAGTGCCAGTGGTTAAATTTCCCGTGTGAGACCATGTCACATTGCGAAGGAGCCGTGAAATTCTAATGATATATGCCCGCCATCCAGATGACCACGGTTTCTCTCACACCCGGAAGCCTATTTCGCTAATGAATTTCATGGCAATGTCAATACGAAACACCGAGTATCATACACATTATACAACTCGAAATAAGAAAATGATTGGTTTGGATTATACATATTATTTATTAACAAAAATAGATTAAACAAATTAAATGTGTCGTATAAGTATTTTTTCTCATTGTGATATTAAAAGCATTAGTGTAGTTTATTACAGACGTATACATGCATATATCCTTTTATTATTTTAACATTTTGAATATACAAAGTCGGGAGCTACAAAAAAAAAAGATTCATTGTAAGTTTTCGATCCTGTTGATGCCGTATATAAGGAGTATGAAGATTTTTTTTTGTAACTTCCGAATTGCAGGATTTCTGTTTAAAAAGATCAAAGGAACAATCTAAAACCTTGGATGTTACAGGCATAATAGTGCATAGCTATATACCTTATTAACTGTTTTGTCCCTCTATTGTCGTGAAGGTTCCGTGTGAACTGGGCGACCTTATATATAAGCTCCGACGTCACAATTGATTTAAACTTTCCGCGTTTACACGACCTGAAAATATATGTAAAACTGTGGACATATCAGCAATTTGTCAGAACAAGTGACATGTGGGGTGGATGCATGAATATGAATACTATACAGATATTTGTCGCATCATTAAATTAAAATGTATTGTTACAGGTTCTGAATAGCAAATAGAGAAATAAAACGTCAAATGTATAAATTTAAAAGCTTATTGAAAAAAATCGGCAAGACATATTTATATGTTAAAATATATTCATAATGCATAAAATCCTTTTACACTCATGCCGATATATATCATGCATATATCCATACATTCTGTAACAACTTAATAAGGTAATCATATTTTTTTTAGATTTTCTTCAAACCCTACGTCATGAGCAGGGTTCCCATACATTTAATAAATCTTAGTTTATTTTGTTCATGCAATATCTTGAAACACATTATGTCGCGAATTCAATTAGCAGTTACACTTGTACTAGGGTGTCTATTAACTAGATACGCATGCGCATACGAAGGAAGCCAAAAGTCCACTCATATGCACGCATGGGCACATGCAATGGGTAATACGAGAACACATGTGCATGGGAAAAGGTCACATGCAAGCTGGTAAATATTATTGGTAACTAAAATTTAAGTAAATTTATTGCTGGAATGTGTCTGTGGGAGTTCCTCAAAAGAAGAAGGAAAAGAAAAGGAAGAATAACAAAAACTAGTATCATGAAAAGAAGACAAAAAAATGTAGGAAAAAGAAAAGACGACGATTTAAAGATAGAATTCAGTTATAGTTGTTATATTGTATACAATATAATGATATTACACACATTTGCCTATAATATATGTCTTCCATATAATTAAGGATATTAAGAACTCTATATATATATTACTCCTATGTTTCAAATTATGATATATATCTCTTATAACAGTTGAAGTCTTCGAAATGATTGTACACGATATCTGATTCCAAGGAAACACTGAATTAAGCTGACACACCTATTGATGATTCATAACTCGCTGTATTTTGAGCGATTTTATTACGATAACCTTCTTACCGAGTGCACGTCCATCACCACCCACAAAATACTGCATATACCTCATACAGGAAGTTCAAAACGGTAATAATATCAACAAGGCTCATAAAGTATTGTTGTATGATTCATGTAACACAGGAAAAAGTTTCGCTTCCAGGAGACAGAGTATACGAGCCTTGATAAGTGAGCGATATAGTTTTGTCGTAAATAAAACCGCCTCAAGCGCTATTGTAACTGGATACGGATTTTTTTCCTAAACCCACAACCGACCACTTAACCACAGGGTGGACATGTGAGACCCCAAATTTAACCATTCATAACTTAGAATTGATTCACTGCTGAATCACCTATCACTTCCGGTTTCTGTAGTTCGTTTGGACCTTTTTGTATGATAGGAAAGTTCTTAATTTCTTAAGTAGACACAAGGTAGAAAATGTAATAGTTAGTACATTGAGCCACTTGCATTAACCCCGGAATGAAAGGAGCTTTCGCTAAGCGTGGCAGTTTCCCTAACAATGGGGACCGGATGATAAATGGGATATAATGGACCTCATGAAAGAAATGGACGACATTGGAGTCCCTTTCTGGCAGCCTGAAGAGCACAGGTCTGCTCGGGCCCTTGACTGAAAAGCTTGCTGCACATTCCTGCATGATGACTGAGAGAGATTCAATATTGTCCTTTCCTGGCCTGTGACACTGTTCAGCTGCGAAGTTTGTTGCTTTCCTGTGGCAGAATAATTAATTGTTATACGCCCTATATGCGACTGCAAGAATGTGCCATCAGTAATCTGATATCGTCTGCTTCCCTGAGAGCCAGAGCTGGGCCAGGCACTTGTTGTTAAGGGGCGTGGCTTTTGATTTAATCAGCGCGCGATCCTGCTATCTGATTGGTTGCCACAAGCTGGAATTGCTGTTGTAGGTTTCAGCTCACGTGTCCAAGATTAGTAATAAATGCTTCAAACCCCACCCCCTTACAATGATGTCGTGCGTCCCTCCTACACATATATGCTGTCGCCTACTCACAACTGTTACAGTTGGCACGTGCACACTCGCTGTTCAATTTTGATACAAGTGTCTGCAGACATTTGAGAGGCAGTTTATTCTCCAAGAGCTGACAGCAAAACGCCTGAGCGCTCCAGCCCAGCTCTTGAACGGACGAATGACTGCTGCCGGTACAATTAACACCACTTGACGACGATGAGTTACCTGTGCCGGCTTAGGTGGGAGTACTTTAACTTCTGAGAAGAGAAAGCTATAGTCTTCTAGCATTTCGATAACGAAACGTGTAACTGCAATTGCCTTCACCACTGACACTATATATCTAAGCACTGGACAAACGTCTATATTTGACATTATAAAGTATAGAACTGGACAGGTGTGGAGGAATTCCAACTTGTTCACTGGAATTCATGGAATTATCAAATCCTCTGTCCCCGAAAGCTACGGCTTTTAGTATATCATCCCTGATGGCGGGGGGAGGCGCGTTGGACGGAGGGTATCTGGACCCGTCACAGACATCTTTCTTCGCTGATTTCTCTCAGCAACAAGATACGTACAACACTGGCCTGAAAGGAATGGAAGGTGAGGCGAATTATCTATTATGATTTCAAAATCTGTAATAAATTTTACCATCACGCACAGTACTGTTTCCCTTTCGACAAATTGGCTCAATATATATATATACCAATGTACAGCTATTTTTTAAAGAATAAGGAGAGCAAGTACTATTACTTACCATTATTAAGATCACAACCTAACTATACTACTACTAATACCAGTTCTACTACTACTACCACTAATAATAATAATAATATAAACATGTAAATATATATATATATATATATATATATATATATATATGTATATGAAGAAAGTTTTTGGTAATGGTAAACCATTAAAGAATTAGAAAATGGATGAGGAAATGTAAGAACTTGTAATGATTTATCTAATAAAATCTACTCTGAGAAATGAGGAGTCGTATTAAGAACAAGCTATATGTAAAAGAAAATCATATAAGAAAATATATGGCAGGACCGTCACGTGTATTACACGTATTTTATCAAGATAACATGCATTTGATGACACAGGCGTATAAAACTCAACGGTAGGATACTCAAAAAGTTAATAAAAACAATGAAATGAAAGGAGAGAAAGGAGACGTAAAATTAATCACTGGTTAAAACTGATTTTATATACTTAGTCTAAAAAAAAAAACAAATTGTGTCATTATATATTTACTCAGAATGATAAAAAAAAACTGAAAAATGGAATATATACCTTGATTTTGAAAAGGTGAAATAATTATAGTGATTATTATTATTCAGCAGAAATCTAAGTTCATTACAGAAAAGCTATGCATTTGTCTTGTTGTATTCCTCATAATATGTATATTCCTCATAATACAGAAACACGATATATAGCCCTACCATGCATGCATTCATGTACATGAGGGTACTAAAAAGTATTGTTTTCACAAATTGTAAGTGTTTAGAATATACCCACTATATATATGACTGTATAGCACGTTGTTGAATACAATATGACTGCAAATTATCCCAGAACATGCACTCAATAGTGAGTCCTTTATAAAAGCTATGGAAACATCAAGGTAGACATGTTTGTCATTCAGTGTATTGTATTTCATCAAGTGTATCTGATGTATTTCTTAATTGTTACGTCTGTCGTGTCATGTTTGTGAAATAAAATACAGCGCAAACATACATTTGTCTTTTTAGCCTGCTTACAAAGTGCCGGAATGCCAAGGGTGGACCAACAACAAATGGCACCATGGGCGCCATGTTCCTCTTGCTCCAAAGAAGAAAACACGAACTCAGATTCTGTATCAGATAAAGTGACAGTCCACGTGGATTACACGTTGCTAGGCAACGACACAGATGATAAAAAATGCACGTGCCCCTCAGTGACAATACCTGGTGACGGAAGCGAAACGAAACCGTTACATCCAAAATTAGCAGCTGTGCAGGCGCAGCTGGAGATGAAACCGTTATGGGACGAGTTTGACGGACTAGGTACGGAAATGATCGTCACCAAGGCTGGAAGGTAAAATAAAGATTTAAGCTTTTACTGTAACGAAATATATTGAAGTTATCTTTTTAAAGCTTTTATTACATTTTACATGATGAATTTGATGGCAAATGAAGAAGAGAAATGGCGGTGAAAAATGAATTCTAAAAATTTACCACCTTCATTATAGCCTACGATACAATTGGAAATATTCTTGGCATTATTCTCTGACAATAAAGGTTAACTGATATGTATTTTTTATAAGATATTTATAACCAGTTGGCATAATTAGTTCGATGGTCAAAATACGCATACAGATTAACAGGTATAAAGCAAATTCTGGGTTTCGGCGTGAATAACGAAATTATATTGTCTTCATAAAATCGGCGTTAACACATATATGAAAGATTTATACTGCCAGGAATTGTATATGAGTATTATTAAAAGCAGGCAAAATAAAAGGTCCACGTGTATGTTAGCAAACAGAGATATATGGCCATATCGGTGGTTTATCACGAGGGAAAAATAAAACAACATTTCTTGTAGTATGCAGATAAATTGTAATTATGTTTTAAACTTTAATACTTGGTACACTAGTATATAAATCATCTGTTCTGTTTAAAAAATAATCAATGCAATGATTGTTTTCATCTTTATGACGACTTGATTAGCTAGATTGAAGTTTAACTTTTCTTTCTGTCATCAGTTATATATATATTATTACCAATTGACGTTTAACTTCCAATAAAAGAACCCAAAACATATACAAAGGTATATGAATGAAACATATATTTTATAGATATATTCGGAACGTTTCTAAGACGTCCGGTTCCTTCAAGCTGCCAATTAATAAAATCATTCAAAAATTAGAAATACGCAAATATGAATATTCTAGAAATAACATTTTCATGTATTCATGTATAGAAAAATCATACTTGTAATTTAATGTATTAGAATATATAATTTTAGTAAAAATGTGCCAACTTGACTCTGGGCCCTATATATTGCGAGACATTAAAAATACTTGATTTAGTACAGTTCACGATTATATAAATTTACGTAGATTTGATGTATAGCATTGTAAAAGTAATATGAATAAAAAAATAATTTAACATTATAAACGGTGTATTGAAAAGTAGGTTTATAGTGATAAATATTTAAATATTCAATTATTTAAAAAAGTGAAACAAATAAATCGAAAGTCTAATAAATCGGAGCTCGCTAATACAACTCCTGTCAATTTGTATCATGGCGCGGTAATCAAACGGGCGTGCCAGTATATTTCCTGGAAATTATATTTAATAGAAAACCGAGAACTAAAGTAAAAATAAAATCATGTATACCCAGTATTTATTTCGTTTGTAGCGCTTTATAAATAAGCGTATATAATTGCAAGCGACTAATAAAAAAAGGGGAGGGGGTCACGTAAATATATATATATATATATATATATATATATATATATATATATATATATATATTCAGAGATTACCATAAATTGGTTGTAATGATATTTATTTTTAGGCGGAATTATTGCATGTTTGGTTACTTGAGTTAAATTCTCTCTAATTCATAGAGGTAAATTTATATTCTCGTATGAGAGTATACATCATGTTGTATAACATAAGAAAGAGGAGAGAGAGAGAGAGAGAGAGAGAGAGGGGAGATAGAGAGATGATAACACAAATATCGGAATGTCAGAGATATTTAGATTATATATATATATTATAAAGAAAAAATAATATAAATGTCTCATAAAAATGATTATATATAAATGTTATATATATCATATGACATTTAAATAAATACAAAATATAAAATGCAGTTAACGACAATTTAATTGATAGATTGATCAATATATATATATATATATATATATATATATATATATATATACCTGTGTTTAATATCTTCCCAATTTTGAAAATACTAAAAGCTGTTAGAATATCATTTTCCTGGATGGTAGTAATACGAATATATCCAGAAAAGCACAGCTGTATATGAATATTAATAGATATGATGTATAGTCAGAATGTACATTTGGGAGCCACGTGGTATTTTGATCTTACTATTACATTAATTATCGTGTTGATTCTAAGTAATTACTGTGGTATTTATTCCACGTATAAACAGGGTTTTTGTAATATATTTTAAAAATTTTTCCTTGGAAATTCCTACAACCAAATAAATCCAAAAATTGTCATTGCTCCGCAGGTAAAATATCCTGCAGGTGCACTTTTAGTTAATTTGGATTGATAAAAATAATTATTATTTGTGAACATTCATATATACATCTGTGTGATTTGTTATTTCTCCCGCGCGCCTTCCAAGAAAACAATAATTCAACGGCATAAGTCTTTTCCATAAACTGAAAGACATTCGATATCATTCTGCTGCTTCATTAAATCTCAGTATCACAATATATAAAATTTTATTAAGAATTCTTTAATTTTAGTTTTCTTCTCTATGCACTAGTCAATCTGTTTTACGAAAATTATATTTGATTTGCCACTAGTCTGCTTCTTCTTTATCCTGAATAATTAAAAATGTAACTTTATATTTTATATAGATTTTATTTGTATTGTTTATATATTTTATTTATTTTTGTATATGAAATAACCATTATTAAGTTTCCCCGGAAGTGTTTCCCGTTCACCATATGCATGCCTATATGCAAAAGAAAATTACTAGTCTTAATATATGTTAATTTATTATGCTCTTCTGCATTTTAGCATTATATCATAATATTAACAAATTCGTTCACATATATATATAGAGATGCACACGCATGCATGCATAGGCTTTATCATCAAAGAAGTACTTTAACTGAAAGTAGGAATTAATTTCCGCGACCTTTAAATCGGATTAGACACTCCGACTTGATGAACTTGATGATGATGATGAAGAAAATGTTAATAAATATACATTTTATTTTACAGGATCATGTTCCCATCTTCCAGTTTCCCCTGTATATAATATATACAGGTTAGACCTTGGGTCTGGCTATATATATATAATATATATCTGGTGATAATGATGATGTTGATGATAATATATAAATGACGTACCCGTTATTAAGCAGGATGATGTTACCAGCCTTAATTCCATCTCCGTCATTATTAAACCTAGACTAAGACTACATATGCATGACATGATGATGATGATGAACATTATAATGACGTTTATTTTATATCATGCACAGGAGGATGTTCCTTATACCTGCGTGCTGGCTTTGTCTGATGTACGGGTTAGACGCCATGCAGCTCACACTATATATGAGAAGATGATGATGATAAACAATATAATGACGTACATTTTATATTTCAGGAAGATGTTCCCAACCTTCGAACTTCGTCTGTACGGGTAAGACCCCGGCTCGGACCAGACAATGATGATGATGATGATGAACATTATATAATGACGTACATTTTATATTTCAGGAGGATGTTCCCAACCTTCGAACTTCGTCTGTACGGGTAAGACCCCGGCTCGGACCAGACAATGATGATGATGATGATGAACATTATATAATGACGTACATTTTATATTTCAGGAGGATGTTCCCGACCTTCCAGCTTCGTCTGTACGGGTTAGACCCGGGCTCGGACTATATGATGATGATGGACTTCGTTGCCTGTGATGACAAGAGGTATCGTTATTCCTTCCACTCATCCAGCTGGGTGGTGGCGGGTAAAGCCGACCCTCAGATGCCAGGGAGAATGCACGTGCACCCCGACTCGCCCAGCAAGGGTGCACAATGGATGAAACAAATCGTCTCCTTCGACAAGCTCAAGCTGACCAATAACCCCCTTGATAACAATGGCCATGTGAGTATAAATGTATACTTAAAAATGCTGAATTTGTTAAAAATACAAAAAAAATGTTTCATAAGTTTTTCTCCGTATTTTAATTCATGTGCAAATTCTTATGTAAAGAAAAATTCTGATTTTTCTAGGTGTCCGTCAATTTTTGTGATACATTCCTAATTTTTATTATATAATTTCTGTAATTATTATTCTTAAACCTCTTTATTACTATATATTTATATACAAACATACTGACATAATTTCAAGTGGCATACTTGTCCTGATATATATTCTGAAGGACCTGAACCTATTATACTGAAAATAAATTTTTCATTTGTAAAATTGTAGAATTATATGCACAGTTATTGTGTTTGGGATAGAGCAAGTTTATATCTCTAAGTTTCATCAAGGCCTGTGTTGAATATATGCTTCATCATCTCAGTCTTTTTCCTTTCATAGTTTTGTATTTTCATGTAAAATTGTAAAGAAGGAATTTTCTAAGAACTACAGATCATACATCTTTATCTTCTGAGTATGCAAAATAAAAAATATATACACTTATCCAGTAAAAATTCAAGAATTTTAGGGAAATTTGTGATATATTCTAAGACAGGTATACATGTATTGTCCTTTGATGAACTATTTATGTAATGGAAGCTTTTCTATACAATTTTGAAACATACATTTTGTCTTGCAGATCATTCTTAACTCCATGCACAAATACCAGCCTCGATTCCATGTGGTCTACGTTGGATCAAAGGTCGAGGACGTTTCTAGGACAGAAAATTATAAGACATTCGTGTTCACGGAAACGAAATTTATGGCAGTAACGGCCTATCAAAACCATCGGGTAAGTAAACTTACTTTCGTGCATGGCACAAATTAATATATATTTAGGGCACATGCATTATAAAAAAATGTTCAAAGGAGAATTTCTCGGCCGTCAAATTGTCAGCACAATGTTCTTGAAAATGTAGAAAATCATAAAAAAAAACTGCAAAATTCATCTCATCGCTGATTGAATTGTTTTTTTTTCTATTAAATTGATTTCAAACTAGATGCCCTAAAGAGGTGTAAATCTGCTTTTATGTATAAGGAATCTTACTTCAAGCAGCAGAAGTAATGGTGTCCGTAAATAAAATTTTCAGTTAAAATTATCAGTAAATACAGCAAATATATACATGTATATACTGAGCTCTTAATACTTAACTCTTAAGAATCATACATATGTAATCAAGTGCCGAATGATGCGGAAAAAAAGTGCTTGGCCGATTTTCGACCTAATATATTTTGAAAAACCCGGTTAAACTGTTACAGAAAGCTGACCAGTAGAAATCCCACAGTAACGCCAAACAAAATCTAATTACCAGACTTAAGTGTCTAGTGGGACAGAGGTGAGAACCAAACCCATATGGCTACTTCATTAACTTCAAACCAGTTCTCCATTGAGAACAGTTTGTACGTGTTTAGATTTGGCTTGGAATTGCTCTATTTAGGTGAATGTCCTGTTCCTTAACGTCTTTAACTCTTGTTTATGCAGACACTTCATCTTGCCGAACGTGTGAATGACCACATGGCCCCCTGGGGTGCGATGATGATGGTTGGTTTACTGACAGATTCGCTCTCTGTTTCAGATAACTCAGCTGAAGATTGCAAGCAATCCCTTCGCCAAGGGTTTCCGTGATTGTGACCCGGACGACTGGTAAGTGTATTCCTTCCCAGCAGTCCCTTGAGGCTCCGATAATTCTTTTGACCCCTGCAAGTATTGGTGAGGTGTTAATCTGACAATAAGATGCAGTCTGCTTTACCACTGCCCACCCATTAATTAACACACCACACAGAAAAAGATACTCCTGATCAGACAAGGACCAGACTCTCAAAGAAACCCTACACGTGAAGAGTATAAATATTACCATCACATTAAATAGTAAAAATATAAACCAAGAGCAACATTGTAGCCCAATTAAAATTACAAACAGTGAAACTCTTGTAAAAATTCAGATATCGTAATTAAATTAAAAATAAAATAAAATATTGTTAGATGAGGTAGTTATCCTCTACATTTTTCAAATAGTGATCAAAAGATCCTTGCTAAATGCAGTATCCATCATTATATGTTGTGCAGGTAATTGTGTCATTACTCGATGTGCCCCAATTTCTGATGCCACTTTGACCGACAAAGTTTAACTTAATAATAAAAAAAAAATCATTTTCAAATCATTTTAATCTGGTGCTCGTAGAATATCTAGTTTTAATAACCCATGTGACTGGTGTTTTTTTTTTAAACAATGATTTATAAATATCAGAGATATATGTATTTTGTTTATTTTAATGCTGCTCTTGCAAACAGAGGATTACGTAAGGAACCTGGTAATATATATCGAATTGAATAAAGCCTATTGTTTCCTTTGAATATGTTTCCTTCGTTTTGCATGTGCATGGCCAAATGTATGAAATTTCCCTTGTGTAAACTTGTTGAGCTTAATTAATTTACATCATTTGTTCAGAATATGTGGTGTTCTCCTTATATATTTGTTGTATCTATAGTGTCTGAATTTCAGAATATTGATAAGCAACGCTACAATCTTTGGTTAATTCTTTACGATTTGTTGATATAAAAATACATTCAGTATAGGCAAACCTTTCCACTCGGACATTTATATTAACTCGGTAAATGATTGATGATTGTATATATAGCAAAAGGGGCATTCCGTTTAAAAAATGTCTTAAATAACCTGGCGAGGAAAAGAAAATATAAAATTAATAAAATCTGTAATCGGAAAGATAAGTGAAACAATAGCTTCATATAAAAAATAACTTTAACGTATAAATACAGAGAGAGAGAGAGAGAGAGAGAGAGAGATTAACCTAGCTGCACAGGCCCACATACAGGCGGGGCGTATCAAACGCACGCCCTTAACCAGCACTTGACCCACTCAAGTTAATCACGGATTTTCGCTACCAAGTTAAAGGTAGTGTTTTTGGAGGTGGCGACATCCAGAAACGTCTCCTTCGATCACACTCTGAGAAGTACTCGTTTTGGCCGTTCCAGGCACTGGGCTTTTGTTTGTATACATGTAATATCGCATTCGCATTCCTTGTGGTTGAGACATTGCAACCACTTTCTCCTGAAATCGGAAATCACGATTAGCGAAGTCATTCTTATATCTTATCTTTGGTTGAGAAACGTCCCCAACGCAAAGGGGCGCGATGTCTTTTCATGCACGATACAGCTAAAAATACCTGTGCGTTTAAACCGCAAAAGATTAAGTCTTTCCTCGTACTACTTAAAATGATAAAGGACGGATTTCCTTCAGTGATGTGGTCTTTTGCTGTCATGTGCTTGGCGTCGTAATACATGACACCGTTCCAAAGTTGGCGGCGACCGACTTTTTCTTATCATGCCTGATATACGTGTTACCTTTGAGAGATCACGTGACCACAGCTATACATCCTGCAATAATGTGTAACTTCCATTTGAAATCCAACTAAAAGCTGGACGATTATGCACAATATATGCATGGGCATAAATTTAATGTAAACATATTTATTGCGGTTCTCACCGTTGCAACCCGGGTTAATTCGATTCCAGCGGCATGTCTAGAGGGTGATTAGTAGTGGTCCCTCCAAGGTCGGTGGGTGTCTGCACCAAATGCCTAGATCTGTGCCATGGAGAGCTCCTAGAATTAGTTATTACTACATCTTTAATCTATATTAAATAAATAAAGTTAAATAATTCAAATTGTTTGTACTGTGACCATGCATGCAGCTGTAATGTTAATATGCTTTGCCCACTCGTTGTCATCATTAGGGCCTCTCTTCAATAGAAGCGGGTGCCCTATAGTAATCACCATGTCCGTCTGTCTGCCCGTCCCTCCGTCTGTCCGTCAACAAATTCATTTTCGGATGATAACTCCAATTTCGATTCACATATGGATTTCAAACTTAATAAATAAATGACCAACCACTAAAACAAACATTCTTTTCAATTCGGGGTCATGAGGACAAATGTCAAGGTCACCGTCCCCACATCTTCAAAAAGATTGTGGATGCATTTTAAGCAAAACCTTTCATACCAGAGGTTATATCTTACACATACAGCTCACCTGCCAATAGGCAAATATCCCTTTCCCTATTGAGGTCACAAGGTCAAAGGTCAAGGTCATAGGAGTCATCTGTCTACGCATTTATTTCGAAAACCTTTCAAAACTCGAGTTTGGTTTCACGTATAGATTTCAAACGTGAAATATATGCCCCACCAGAAAAGCAAGAACCCTATTGATTATGGGGTCGTAAGGTCAGAGGTCAAGGTCTCAGGACTCATATTTCTAAACAGTTGTGAATGCCTTTTAAGCCAAACTTTTCTTGCCAGTATTTCCATCTAGCTTGCTCGAGTGTTTAAATACGTTTTGGGTCAGTTTCCTCTGTCTCTGCATGTAACCAGGTCTTATATTATATTTTTCCAAGCATCACTCAGCCCTCAGTAGTTTTTTCTTGTGTCCTAAACCTTTGATGTGTCCTCGTCTAATTCCGTTTGCTTACATCATTTCTTTGTCTCTTTTAATTAGCAGCTCTTTCATTAACTCCTATTAATTGATGTTCATGTTATGAAAATTTTAAAATAATGCTGCGAACAGTATAACTTTAATGATTGAATGAACATTTTCAAAACAGATTCAAGGTCATTCAATCCTATTACAATCTTGCTGATATCATTTTTAGCTCAGCTGACTGTAAGTCAACTGAGGTATAGGAATGGCGCTTTGTCCGTCGTCCGTCCGTTAGCAGGGCACAAATCGTAACTGCTGGACCTAGAAAATGAGGTATAGGAATGGCATTTTTTCCGTCGTCCGTCCGTCCGTCCGGTCGTCTGGCCGTCTGGCCGTCAGGCCGTCCGGCCTTCCGTTAGCAGGGCAAAAATCGTAATTGCTGGTCCTAGAAATTTCTAAGTGAACAATAAAAAATCTCCTTGGAAACCTGAAATTAGGTCACTGCGACCCATTGTCATGAATCTTGCATTGAATATTGATCATGTCTAGTTTTTTCAGTTTTCAAAATGTGGTGGCTCCACCTGTATTTTTTGTATCCCCAGACAAAGTCGGGAAACTATGGTTTCACGACGGTCCCGCCGCCGCCACAAAAAAATCTTGTGAGCGGGATAACTCAAAAATATTTCACTGATCTTTTTCATACATTACATTTGTATAGATATAGGTTAGAGGACGAAGCCTCTTTAAAATGGGGTCATGACCTTTGCTAGGAGAGTGACCTTGACCTTAAATAGGTCCATTTTCACTGAAAATAACACAAATTCTTAAATATCTCAAGAAATCTTGCATGGGCTGGTCCAAAAATCAAGGTGACCGAAGATCTTGGATAAACATGTGATATGCCGGAAACTGGTGGCGCAACCTATTATCCTTTTCTTGTTTTACGCCTTTTAATAACCCCATTTTTGCCACTTGATAGTACTGTGAGCATTTTAAGTCAAAAACTAATGGACAGATTCCTTTCATTTTATGCATTGACATAGACATGGGTTATGGGATGATGAATGTTTAAATTGGGGTCATGCCTTTACCATGAGAGTGGCCTTGACCTTTAATATTTCCATATCTGGTGAAAATCACACAATTCTTATGATATCTCCAGTGTTGGTAGCTATATGGATTTCAAACATGACTTATGTATGGCCCACCACTAAAGTAAGAACCCTATAGGTTCTAGGGTCATGAGGTCAAAGGTCAAGGTCACTGGACTCACATCTTTAAAGATATTGTGGATGCATTTTAAGCCAAACTTTTCATCCAAGATCTTCCATCTTGAACATATAGCTCACTTGCCAATAGTGGATGATCCATATCAATTTTGGATTCACAAGGTCAAAGGGCAAGGCCACAGGAGCTATCTGTCAAAAAATTAGTTTTCCGATGATAATTCCAGCTTTTTTTATGTATAGATTTCAAACTTGACTTATATATGTCCCATTAAAAACAAGATCCCAATTGATTTTGGGGTCACGAGGTCAAAGGTCAAGGTCACAGGACACATCTTTAAAAAGATTGTTGATGCATTTTCAGACTTTTCATTTCAGACCTTTTTATCTTGCACAATATAGTTCACCAGTCAATAGAGGAAGACCCCTGTCCATTTTGAGGGCACAAGGTCAAAGGTGAAGGTCACAGGACACACATCTTTGAAAAGATTGTGGATGCATTTTCAGCCAAACTTTTCATTTTAGACCTTTTATCTTGGACATATAGTTTACCTGCCAATAGTGGAAGACCCCTATCCATTTTAGGGCACAAGGTCAAAGGTGAAGGTCACAGGAGCCATCTGTCTAAAAATTCATTTCCTGATGATTACTCCAGCTTGGAATGATATATGGGTTTCAAACTTGACTTATCTATGTCCATCATTCTTGAAAAGTTTTTTTATAATCCATACAGGTGGCGCCACCTACCTTCCCGTTTTTGTAGAATTAATTATATCTCTGGAGTGGCTCAAGGTATTTGTCTTAAATTTGGCATGTCTATCCATCTTTTAAAATTTTCTTGAAAACCAGACAGGTGGCACCACCTACCTTCCTGTTTCTGTAAAATAAATTAATTCTCTTTTCTCAAGAGAGATTCAACATATTGGCCCCCATATTTGGTGAACATTATTGTTTCTCAAGTTGATAGAAGGAAGAAACCATAGTCGCTTGCTAAGTGTCAGTATATGCTGCTGAAGATGGGGGGCCTCTTCTTAAAGGGGTGGGGGATTAATTGTCTGGGGATACTATAGCACCTGCGGTGCTAAGAAATATCTAGTTTTCTTTCATTTTTTTACTATAAAATGACAACAATCATGTCAGTTTCTCAGCTGTGATTACATTTAGTGTTCCAAAACCTGATGTGTTTATTGATTACAAGTGGATGCCCTATAGTAATCACCCTATCTGTCAGTCTGTTTGTCTGTCTGTCTGTCCATCCGTCCATCCACACAAATTTGTTTCCAGATGATAAATCCAGGTTGTACTGACACATAGAATTTAAACTTGACTTATATATGGCCCACCACTAAAGCAAGAACCAATATGATTTTGGGGTTACGAGGTCAAAGGTCAAGGTCACAGGACTCACTTATTTTAAAACATTGTGGCTGCATTTTAAGCCAAAGCTTTTCATCCCAAACTTTCCATTTTGCTCATTTAGCTGACTTGCCAGTATGGGGAAAGCATAAATGAATTTGGGGTCACAAGGTCAAGGCCATAGGGGCCATCTGTTCACAAATTAGATTCCAGATGATAACTCCAGTTTAGTTTGACATATTGTTTTCAAACTTAACTTATATATGGCTCATCACTTAAGTAAGAACCGTGTCCATTTTTGGGTCCAACGGTCCAGTGTGGGGAGAACATAAATGAATTTGGGGTCACAAGGTCAAAGATCAATGTCACAGGACTCATTTCTATAAAGAGAATGCATATGCAATTGAAGCCAAACTTTTCATCGCAAACCTTCCACTTTCAAGATATTGCTTTTCTGCCAACACGTTAAGATTCTGTTCGATTTTGGGGTCATAGGGTCAAAGGTCAAGATCACAGGCCCATCCATTCACAAATTAGTTTATGGATGATAATTCTGCTTTGGATAGACATATTGGCTTCAAACTTGATTTAATAAAGACCTACCACTTAAGTAAATTCGTTTGATTTTCAGGGTCCAGAGGTCAAAGGTGAAGGTCACAACTTTAAAAAGATTGTGGATGCACTGTATATCAAACTTTTCATCCCAAACTTTCCATCTTTTGAACATGGCTTACTTGCCTAAAGTGAGGAAATCTGTAGATTTTAAGGTTTCCTGGTCAGAGGTCAAGGTCACTTTTTAAGGGAATGTTACAATAATCTAAATGCTGCAAGTTCAAGGATAATAAGTTCTAAGAGTGTTTGGTCACAAAGTCATTGGTTAAGGTCACAGGACTGTCATTCTGAAAAATTCCTTGAAAAATATCCTCATAGACAAATTCAGCTGAGCGTCAAGACCCATTGGTCCCTAGTTTCTAAAATGAAAAGTGTATTTAATAACGTAAATATATGCAACATTCAGGAAACAAGTTCATAGATTCACTTGAATGAAACACATGAGGATTGTATGTTGACACATTGAACTAAACGAATATGTGACCTACTTTTTCTGATTATTTTTTGGGGTAGTTTTCTAAATCTGCGATGAAATAATATCATCTTGTTATGTACATATCCGAGATCATATTTGATCATTGTGTTTTTCACTGCAGTGTTGTGGAGGTGTTATCTCATGTACCACCCGGACAGAGAACCAGAAACCACAACAGACCTAGCTCACTACAGATGCTTGGTCTGACGGCAAGAAAGATAGACAACCCGTCTAAGCTCCATAAAGGTATGTATCTCTCAAACAAAGAGTAACCTTTAAATTATAAATACATAAGATGTACATGTATTTGTATTTTTCTCATGAAAATTATTACCTTGAGGCATGTTCATAAATCACATATATATATATATATATTATATTATATATAAAACTATATATTACGTATATAATTATATAATTATATATAATGTAATTTTATTCAATTAATCAAAACTACTGTTGAACTGATCATATATGAGGCATACCCCCGTTTCACTGCCGTCAAGCACAAACACAAAAAAATTAATTGTTTGGCCAAAAAGGAAATTGTCTTGAGGGAGCTATTTGATCATTCTATATAACAATAATCGTTGGAAAAACAAATGTAAATGCACATGCATGTTTTCCATCGGCAGATTGCTTGAATTCCCTTCCTGCATGAAGTTCCTTTTAAACACTTGCTATCTGCACTGGGACATTACCCACAAAACTTAGCTAGACACCCCTAAAAGTCTCCGTTACCCACTTCCTCCATGTCATACCCCAGTCTTTATTACCACTACATGACTGTAATCCGTATACATAAACGGGCTAGTAGTATATTCTTATCTCAAGCACCAAGCCATCTCAGGCTATTTCAATATTTATGACGATATTGGATTGTATAAAATGTTGGGATTATATCAGGTGCTATCTGTTAGTTATTAAAGTCATTGTGTATTCCGTGTCGTTTCAGTGACGTCATGCGAGTTGAGCCCGGCTGGCGCAGGGATGGGCGTGACCTCCAACACAACGTTCCCGGGTATGAACCGCGCCACCTACCCGTCCTATACGGCCCCACCCTCGGGCTACCTGGACTCGTGGTCCTACCCGAGCTATACCGCCAACGAATCATGTATGAACGTGCAGAAGTCCCGTCCAGCCCCCTACACCCGGCCAGCGGAGTACTCAACCCATGGATATTACCCAAAACTCCACGGACTCTATCCGAGGAATGATTATTTAGGGTACTGAATCTATAGTCTTAAAATAATGCTGTTGCATTTTATATGATGATAAAATGAACTGAAAGCAATTAGATATTTCGACAACTAATGTATTGTTCACCTGGCGTGTGTATAATCCAGTCATTTTTGGACTAATGCTGACTTTCGACTTAGGACCAAGAAGTGTTAGAGTATGACGTCACGAAGGCGATATATCATGTACTTGCCGATGTGAAATACTGAATACAAGTCGGATAAAATGTATATTTCGGCTGTGAGACCTGCAGTTTATGTTGTGCACAGGAAAACGTAATAATCATTGTTACTCCGATGATGATATTTACTAAAAATTAAAATGGCACAAGTTGTTTGAAAATATT
Organism: Sipunculus nudus; assembly: GCA_026874595.1. NCBI lineage: Eukaryota > Metazoa > Annelida > Sipuncula > Golfingiida > Sipunculidae > Sipunculus > Sipunculus nudus. The sequence goes on from CM049312.1 coordinate 56,688,958, forward strand.
ATTGAATTTAATTATATTGTTGTTTATATTTATACAATTTTTTTACACCACGAGTAAGTTAGATTTCCATCGTGGAGTCAATCTTTTTTTTTTTTGCCATGAACACTAAAGTATACAAAGTTTGTCATGGTCGTACAAGTATTTTTTTTTTCAAAATTACGGATTTTGGAAAATATAATAAGAGTACAGATTGTACACTTATAAAACCCATTATGTGCATCTAATCCCGAAGAAAATGAAGGATTTGAGAAAATAACCATAAATTATATACTCTGTGTTAAATGGAATATGTTTGGAGTGACATAATCTATAGTTGCACTGAGACAAAGCAGTCGTACAGGATTACGACTGGCTGCAAACAAAGACAATGTCATTGTTGTTACAACTGCATATTGATCGCGCATGCGCGTGATATGTAAATGTTTAAACTTGCTGCGCGAGTTTGTTATTGTATCCCTTTTTCATCATTGTATTTTACAAAATAAAACATCGTTAAATAGATGTAAAACCACATTTAATTAGAAAACGTATAGACAAAAGTAAACTTTTTTTTATAATTAAACTTAAAAAAAAAAGGAAACAAACATACACTTTAAACAAATACTTTAAGGATAATGTTCAATACTTAAGGACTCAGTGACTTGTATAAATATATTCAACATAGTCAACATATCTTCCTGCAGCAAAACTATGTTTACTTTTAGTCGCATTTCATGTAAATTAATAAACAAAACGTTTTTACAATACGTATTATTCTGTACTTTTTTGAAGCAACATGTACATACTTTGTATATCATTGAACAACGCTGTATATGTGCTTTGGCAGAGTTTACAATAAAATCTTGTAAATATTTAAATTCTGCTTTATGTTCTGTAATAACCAAAACAGCTTTATCATCTTACCTTAAGTGCATGACAGTATCATCGTCATCTTATAACCCCCCCCCCCCCACCCCTTCCCCAAACCCGGGGAGACGTTTTCGGTCCAAGTCTGTATAGCATTTCTTAATTATAATTGTAAATGCAATGCCATTTTAAGTACTGCATATTTTGAGAACAAAATGCTTTATCCCGAATGAATTCGAAAACTGTTGACCTTGACCATAACTTTAATAGTATACTGCATCTCCCCTAAACTCATGGATAGGGACCCATGCACGGGGAGAAATGTGTTTTTGCGACAGTGAATTATATATATATATAGATTCTAACCACATTCACCTGATGATCGGGTCGCATCCCGTGAAACAGTCTGTTGTGAATTAACAGTGTTGTTTTTCTTCAGAGTTATACCGCTCTGGCCTAGCTTGTAGGCCATAGATCACTTTACATCGGAGGGTAACACTACCTTCTATATATATATATATATATATATATATATATGCCGCACACCATATTAGGCCATTATTGTTCTCCCTGCTGCATGCAAAGTAGCCGTGTCAACACGTAGTGGGTGAGACTATGACGTCACTACCGTGACTACTCACTTCGCTCAAGTTCGCTGGTTCCTTTATATATGTTGGAGCCTGTCTGCGGATCTGGCCCATCTGCCCATGGGCTTGGCCCATATGAGGATCCGTTATTGCAGATGGGCAGCCCAATAACGGATTTGATACCATGCACTTTCTGGCCGGTCTGCAGATGGGCTTGGCCCAATAACCAATTTTAGTTTTGTTAGCTTTACGTTATTATTTTTTTTTTTTTATTATCTTGATGACTTTTGTACTCGGGCAAACATTTCTAAGCACTTAAATGGATTTGCCTGCTCTTGGGGTGTCCAACACACTTGTAATTCCCTCTAAAGCCAAGCTCGGAGAAGAGGTCAGCAAGTATTTACGGGTAGTCCCTGTTGATAGTCTGTTTGACGTCGCCAAGAACTTCCTCGAGAGGGAGGTGGACCATGCAGGATATCGAAAGACCTTTGCCCATGTTAGTGCTTCATTTATCATGTAAGGTGTATCCGATATTAAGTTGGTGAATTGGTCATACCTAAATGCGTTTACCTTTAAGTGTTATTATAGTGTTAGTGACAACCAAGTTAACTTGAAAGCCCTCACAGAGCACATGCCTCCGCCTGTATATACGTACCAATGAAAGTACACTCGGTTATATGACATGAAATAGTATATGGCCTATTAGACAAAAAGGTACAACCCTATCAAAATAGTGTGCCATTTAAACCCCCGTATTATCATAATTTATTCAATTTATATAATATAGATTTATTTAACATATATGTTTATTGTCCCGAATCCAAACAGGGTCCATAAATAAGTTTAGAATAGTTCCTTGTAAGCTGAGCTAAATTTTTATTCGATAACAGTATCCCACACAGACCGAAATTATTGTATCCCCAGACAAAGTCGGGGGATACTATGTTTTCATACCGGTCCCGCCGCCGCCGATGGGCATATAAATCTTGTTGGCGCGATAACCCAAAAAATATTTTACGGAACTTTACCAAACTTGGTATATGTATAGATATGGGTGAGAGGACGACGCCTATTTAAAATGAGGTCATGACCTTTACTAGGAGAGTGTCCTTGACCTTGAATAGGTCCAATTTTGGGGAAAATCACACAAATTCTTTAATATCTCAAGAAATCTTGCATGGATTTATCCCAAAATCAAGTTGATGGAAGATCATGGATAGGGTTGTCATGTTCCAGAAACTGGTGGCGCCACCTATTATTCTTTACTTGTTTTCGTGCCGTTTAATACCCCCAAAATTGCAACCTTACAGTACTGTGAGCATTATAAGTCAAAAACTAATGGACAGATTTCTTTTATATTATGCATATACATAGGTATTGGTTATGGGATGATGTTTATTTAAATTGGGGTCATGACCTTTCCTATGATAGTGGCCTTGACCTTGAATATTGCCATATATGGTGAAAATCACACACCTCTTATGATATCTCCAGTGTTGATAGCCATATGGATTTCAAACATGACTTATGTATGGCCAACCACTAAAGTAAGAACCCTACAGGTTCTAGGGTCATGAGTTCAAAGGTCAAGATCACTGGACCGGCATTTTAAAAGATACTGTGGATGCATTTTAAGCCAAACTTTCATCCTAGGTCTTCCATCTTGAATATATAGCTCACTTGCCAATAGTGGATGATCCATATAAATTTTGGGGTCACAAGGTCAAAGGTCAAGGCCACAGGAGCTATCTGTCCAAAAATTAGTTTCTGGATGATAATCCTGCTTTTATTGATGTATTGATTTCAAACTTGACTTATATATGTCCCATTGAAAAAGCAAGACTCCAATTTATTTTAGGGGTCATGAGGTCAAAGGTCAAGATCACAGGACACATCTTTAAAAAGATTGTGGATGCATTTTCAGCCAAACATTTCATCTCAGACCTTTCATCTTGCACATGTAAGTCATCTGCCAATAAAGGAAGACCCCTATCAGTTTTGAGGTCACAAGGTCGAAGGTGAAGGTCACAGGAGCCATCTGTCCAAAAATTAGTTTCTGGATGATAAATCCTGCTTTTATTGATGTATGGATTTCAAACTTGACTTGTATATGTCCCATTGGAAAAGCAAGACCCAAATTGATTTTGGGGTCATGAGGTCAAAGGTCAAGGTCACAGGACATCTTTAAAAAGATTGTGGATGCATTTTCAGCCAAACAATTCATCTCAGATCTTTCATCTTGCACATATAGTTCACCTGCCAAGAGTGGAAGAACCCTATCAATGTTGAGGTCACAAGGTCAAAAGTGAAGGTAACAGGAGCCATCTGTCCAAAAATTAGTTTCTGGATGATAATTCCTTTCTTACTGATGTATGGATTTCAATCTTGACTTGTATTTGACCCATTGGAAAAGCAAGACCCGAATTGATTTTGGGGTCATGAGGTCAAAGGTCAAGGTCACAGGTAACCTCTTTAAAATGATTGTGGATGCATTTTCAGTCAAACAATTCATCTCAGATCTTTCATCTTGCACATATAGTTCACCTGCCAAGAGTGGAAGAACCCTATCAATTTTGAGGTCACAAGGTCAAAAGTGAAGGTCAGAGGAGCCATCCGTCCAAAAATTAGTTTCTGGATGATAATTCCTTCTTTTACTGATGTATGGATTTCAAACTTGACTTGAATTTGACCCATTGGAAAAGCAAGACCTGAATTGATTTTGGGGTCATGAGGTCAAAGGTCAAGGTCATAGGAAACCTCTTTAAAAAGATTGTGGATGCATTTTCAGCTAAACAATTCATCCCAGATCTTTCATCTTGCACATATAGTTCACCTGCCAAGAGTGGAAGACCCCTATCAATTTTGAGGTCACAAGGTCAAAGGTGAAGGTCACAGGAGCCATCTGTCCAAAAATTATTTCTGGATGATAATATCTGCTTTTATTGATGTATGGATTTCAAACTTGACTTGTATATGTCCTATTGGAAAAACAAGACCAGAATTGATTTTGGGGTCATGAGGTCAAAGGTCAAGGTCACAGGACACATCTTTAAAAAGATCAAGGTCACAGGACCAACATCTTCAACAAGATTGTGGATTGTAAGATGGAAGAAACAATAAATATGCCAAGTGTCAGTATATGCTGCTAAAAATGGGGGTCTATTTATAAAGAGGGAGGCCTACTATGTCTGGGGATACTCTGGCACCTGCGGTGCCAAGAAATGTCTAGTTAATATGCTGGTATTAACTACAATTTTGGTAGTTTTATCGTATAAATTTTATCTCTTCATTATTTATCTTCTGAGTATAAAGTATACTTATATTTATCCAAAATGGTTTATAAGGAGTCTTGTCACAATTTAAATTTTATATTTATATTTATATTTTATATATTAAAACATATTTATATATTAAACATCGTGATGATTGCTTGTTTCAGAGATCTATTCATTTATCAGTTGTATCTTATAAATTGTTATATATTAAAAATAAAATAAACTTTACTATTTCTGTGAAAGATATGTAAAACATAACCCTATCGTTTTGTTTAAATTTATTTTGTGGCGTTTTTGCCCTGGCCTTTGCAAAGACACTACTCTCCGGCAATGACCCCTGCAGCCAAAACTACATTTAACCTCGGCATCATCTCTCAGTCTGTGATAACCTGAAAAAAAAGGAGTACTGTCCGACTTCCCTGCTGCTCTCATCACAACGACGCCAACAATTCTGTAGGAATGCTAAGAAGAGAGCTTATCAATAAGACACTTCTCCAAAAGAAACTGTATCAAGATGTGTTATTGTGGTGAAAGTGCATGATTGTGATTGACTCTGAGATCAAATGACTCACGAGAGAGTGTTTGCTACATATATTACTATTCTATTGTCAGAATGTATGAGGTAACCTTGATATATATGAGGATATTAAAAATGAATATGAGAAACTGATTTGTACCACATATAATTTCTCTTTAGTAAATTGTATGTACCGTGGAAGTCACATCTATGTGGTAATGTAAATGAGATTTTTTCGCAACAGCTGTAATTAATCTTTGGTAAAAGTGAACCTAATTAAACTCTTAACATCACACGAATGCAATGTAGACTAATTAAGAATTGTGTGTAAAAAGTTATTTAATAGGGTATTGTAACACTGCATGCACATCTATGTAGTTTTCTATGTACATCTATGTAATTTTGATGAAAAAATTATTGATGTAAGGCTGTGATAGTGATTTATGTTTCAATTAACACATTTAAGTTCTGAGAAATGTTTGTCGGAGTACAAAAGTCATCAAGATAATAAAATAATAACGTATTACTAACAAAAACTAAAATTGGTTATCGGGCCAAGCCCATCTGCAGATGGGCCAGAAAGTGCAGGGTATCAAATCCGTTATTGGGCTGCCCATCTGCAGATGGGCAGCCCAATAACGGATCCTCATATGGGCCAAGCTCACAGGCTCCAACATATATAAAAGTGGGCAAATACACATGCAGAGGGGAAGGGAATCTGGAGTATAGCCAATTAAGTGGTTAAGGCAACCGACCGAAAATCGGAAGATCGTGGGTTCGATTCCCAACTTCAGCCAACTTCATTGCTATATATATATATATATATATATATATATATATATATATATATATATATATATATATATATATATATATATATATATATATGAATGATAAGGCGGCGATTATAAACGCGGACTTATTAATACAGGTCTCCAAACCGATAAAAATGCGATAGGATTTCTTCAGGAACTTCTGGGAGTAATTTTACATACCCTAACTTTGCTCCTATATATAGAACCATGCGACCTGCATGGGCACTTCTTGGTACTAAGAAAATATATACATGCAAGATATACGGTGATATGTAATGAAACATTTCATGAGTTTTCTTTTATCCAATTAATAAACTTTTTGGGAGCAAGAGAATTATTATGCATAAAAATGAAAGAACATGCATTAATAGGAAAAAACATTCCATATATAAAAAATATATGTAAATATATTTTAGTATTTTTTAATAACGACTGGGCGCAGACTGCATCCAAAATCGAAATCAAACTATTTAATTAAAATTTATCATGAAAATTCTCCTAAATTAGGTTGATCTTATTTTCTTAAAAGTCCCATTCATTATATCAAATAGTTCTTAACTATACTTTTATTTATTCTTTTTCAATATGGGCTATCTTGTTTCCTTGTCTGAGAGTTGCACGCTTGATTATTATACGAATTTACCATATATGAGACAGAGGTTACGCTCTTCGGCCTGGTCTTATACTAAACATGTAATGGGATTTGGCGGCTTACGGTGTCGTACACGCAGAGGCTTGCTTTTGGAAAAGACGAAAGAGGAAAGAAGCACATAAAAAAGGCCTGCATGTCCAGAACAATTAGGACTAAGCTGCAAAATTGGTTTAAACCCCTTAAACAGGTTGCAGCTGCCAAAAAAAAGGTATAGGTGCATGGGTTTCACGCAGACCCCACCGCTGCCCCTTTCAGAATCCGCTACTGATACCCCATGCCATCAGCAGCATCCTCTCGGTTACCGTTCTATTCAGAATGGTCATTTTTCGAGAAACCATGCATGAAATTGTACTTTGATGATCTACATAAGTTCTGATAATTTTTGGATGGTGCAATTTTCGTGACTGTTGTTTCAGTTACTTTTAGAAAGTATAGTTGTGTACCTTTATTAAAATACAGGAAAGCCCAGCAATCAGTGATAATGATAATACTCAAATGAAGTCCTTCAACATTTATAATTTTCTTCTTCATTTAGCACGTGACGCACGAGGACGAAATTGAAAGAAGTATTTCAACAAAGGAAGAATCTCTCCTCCAATTCATAAAAAAAATCTCCCTTGTCGGATGTTACTAAAATTATTCTTTTTCTATAAGCTGTGTTAGCACATTCCATGAACAGATATACCTTAAACCAGCGATAATATGGAAAGTTTCTCCGTGTGAACGAGTGACTTTTGGGCCAGTTCATTCTAAAGGACTTACTGAGCTGTTCACCCCAGCAGGAGGTGGCAGGTCTCCGGGACAGGTTCTCCCACAGTAGCTGTATCAGTTTGGGGTTAGTTTCAGCCACCCAAACCAGGAAACAACACAAACAAGCTACGAGGGAAGACATTACAATGGCGCAAGTGATCACAGAGATACTTCACGGGGCGGGGATCGAATTCCAAACTCCGGACTAAGGGGCATCGCGTGAGGGGTTTGTTTTTCTTCCCCACCCTTCACAGCGGGAAACAAATACACTCTCTGCATACCCCGTTTATCTCAAACGCGCCATAGATCATAACAAGAAACGATTGTCCCCCCTGGTGTCCGGGGTACGTATCACTGGGCTTTCCATCATTTACGGTAGTACCCGTGTCACCTTATGGTATAAACTCCCGTGGTTGGGGTGACAACTTGTGACCTCTGAACCCGAACCTCGTACTCTTGAGAGTTTTCCACTTGAGCCGGCGAGCTTCTGCACATGCGTGGCTACTTTCTTGTATCATGTTATGAAATAGCAAAGTCTTGCTTGATTATATATGGGCTAATCCTGCTGTTTTCCACTTCTACGCAGACTCAAGTGGTCCTTTATGTATTGGTATATTTAGGCGCAAGTGACAGTATTGCTGGATTATTTACGGTAGCTGTTCTCGCGCCCCCACTCAAACAGGTGTCTTAGATATTTTAGCCACTTGTGCTTTCTTCCAGGACTATATAATATTCAGGATCAACACCTGTCTTGAAACGATGCTAGCTAGGCCTTATGTACCCTGTGTAGCTTAAGATATAAACAATAATGCGATAAAATACGCTATTCATGTACAAAGTTATATCCCAGTTTTTTTCATGATCAAAATATTCGGTACAAAGTCCTCTAAAACAATATATGCTGCAGGTTTTCTAAATGATATAATACAAAGTACTGTTCATGTTACATATGTGTCTCGTCGTAAGGCCCCTTAGCAAAATAAACTGGTATGTAATGTCCACAGGTGTTTTAGAGAAATGTGCCAAACGCGACACGTACATTTCTAATCCTGTATATACATATATATGGGATAACCGGAAGTCAAATCACTTCCAGGTGTAACATTAAAATCCCAGGGCTATAAGGACTTTTTTCAATTAACTGGTATCCCAATGTGTTCAAAGGCATGCAGGGGCAGTTTATTAAAGTGCAATGTTTAATAAATACCGGTATATACCTCATGCAATGCACCATATATAAAGGCCTATTATTGGGACTTTGATGTTTTGTCCAAATAAAGTCTTCTACCAGTTTCTTTATCTTTCTTTATAACGGGGGTCTAGACGGTTGGGTGGTAAAACGCTCGTCTGTTTCCTCGGGATTTGCAATGCATGAGAGAGGCGATGTTGTTGTTGCCCCGCAAATAAAGGCCGGTGGTTTTCTTTGGTTCCTCTTGTATACTCCACCTCTATAGACACTACTGAACGCCACTACCTGGGCCGAATAGTTGTAATAGCTATTTTTTTTAATATCCAATTCGTATCTTATGAATTTACAGATAGACATGCCATAAAATTTCAATATTCTATCACGAAAGCAAACAGAAACCTAAACTTGCATGTTACAAGTATAATGTCGACGGAACACTGAGTTCGCGTGTCACGTACCTATTAAAGTATATATGCTAAGTTCATTCATATTTAAAAGATCTTTAATTTTCACTCATTACTTTTATTTCCTTTTTTAAATAATTTAATGTTTCTTCAGCAAAAATCCTTTAAGTGAAACAGACATCCACAGGGATATTCATCCTCCCTACATATATTCTTACAAACAATGGTGATAAACCCTTAAACTCGGCAGTAAACACCATATTGTCAAGTGGGTGGGTCCTGTTATGTAACAAGTCCATTTGTCATGTGGAGATGTTCTGAATGTTTTGTTTCCTTTGCTTTTACACGATCAAGTGGGACCGCTGCCTCGCGGCGACGCTCCGCAGACAACAGAGCTTACTTATATCGTACAGATATAATACAGCTATAGGGGACTGCCTTTTTTGCATCGTTTATCAAAATGATGAATCTATACGCATTTTTTAAAAATAAATTAGATAAAGTCATGCATTATTTCTGCTCAGATAGCCACTCAAGACCTTGCAGTTGAGATGGAAATTCTGAAACGTCTTCATTTGTCTAGATTTGAGATAAAACTTGAATAAGCACAAACATAACTTAATGCCATTCATCTAAGAATAGCAAGAGATGAATGTATATATATATATATATATATATATATATATATATATATATATATATACAGATATATGGTGTATATATGGTTGAAAACTGAACATTTTATTATATTTTTTTATTTTTATTATTTTTTATTTGAAATTGTAAGATTGTGTAGATTGTGTTCTAAATGTAAAACTATTCTGGTAAACTAAATACAAGTAAATTACTATGTACATTACTTCATATATTTGATAAAAATTCGGACCTATTTATCAATAAACCAGGCTTGCCACTTGAAATAACTCAGAATGGATGAATTTGCAGAAAGACATGGTGTGAAATGGAGCTTTTCAAAGTGTATTAAAATGTATTAATCATTGCGAGTTACCTCACTATAACATCAAACAATGATTCTGAACTGATGGGATATTTTTCAAAGTGTAAACATGTCAAACAAGAGTGGGGGAGACCTTTAGTGCTACGGGCTCGCCCTCATTTGCCCGAATGCCTGGCAAGAATAAATGTATACACGAGGTAAAATTAGAGTTGATATCAAGTTTACATTAAGCGGAGAACAATAGTGTCAGGACGGCCATAAAAATCATATAAAATATATAAACTTGTGCTGCACATGGCCAAACTTGTTGTAAACCACATACATAGGACAATAAATGCAACCACATTGTTTAACTCTGTTGCTCATTTAGCAGCCGATATTTAATGCATTCCGATTTAGGATAATTGGTGAATTTCAGGTCATTGGCTTAGAGCTTGTGAAACAAGACTTATGCTACGCTGTGTGTGGCCGTATATAGCGTATATACAAGTCAGCCTTGCAGGAGACCCAATACCCGCTGTTACAGTGTCAAGCTTGGCTTCTCGCTCCATTTAGAGACTTCATTTTACAATGTTGTATATACGCTGCAAGCAGAACTGAAGAACAGAAGCTGATGCTACTGAGGTGTCCAGGATCAAGTGGTCGCTTCCCTGGCTGCTTTGATGCTGTCGTGCCAGAGATACTGACTGATGTGTTAAGTATACTTAAGTTTGAATGTCTTAACCTCTTACAGATAAATCCCCCACGACTCATCCATGCACGGTGCAAAACTATAATATTAGTACAGGGCAGAGTTACTTATACCAGTACAACACTGATTGAAATTAAACAGATTATATCTACGTCAGCTCTTTACCTTATTTACATCATATTCTACATATGTAGCATATATATTTAAAATTTGTTTTTACTATTTACCATAGTTTTGCATGTGACCTGAATAATATAAGATAAATGACTCTTTCTCATGCACCAATCACGGACTTTTTTTTTTCATCTTTTGCAAACGTTACCTCTTGTCATGTCCCCTTTTTATATAATTTCATATCACGTGATCTACTTTTGAGCTCTTTGGCATTAGCGTCAATTGAGAATGATAAGATGCAGTATGCATGAGCATTATTTGCAAAAAAAAGGTAATTAAACCCCTCTCCTATCCAGACAAAAGAGCCTTTTTTATCATTTCCTATCCATAGTTATTTAAGTTACCGGTTTTATATAAAATATATCTGTATAGCCCGTATTAAATTTATCCCCTTAACATGGATTCCTCGATCCTTCACTGAATCGATGGGATCCATAGAGTATGTTGTTATAAATGCATTAAAACCTTCATAAATGCATTTGAATTAATGATTACATCCATGTATATTGTAATGAAGTCTTAACTTTTATTGATTTTGATATTGTATCATTTTTAAACATATATCAGTCTAGATTTTTAAATGTTAAACTGACAGTAACTTTATAACATGTGACCAAAACGGAAACGGTCTGACGATTGGAATTTACTTTATTTGCCGAACATTATATATGATGAAAGAAAGCTGTAAGTTCGGCCGAATTTGGGGTTGCGTTATCTGATCTATACCGAATTTTTTCCCCGGGCTACTAAAATGTCCGCAAGGCAGCACCCTCACATGCATCTACCGATCCTACGGATTTTTCCGGCAGGTAAAACACATTACACGAAATTTATTTACAGACCATTGCTCTGTGTATGTAAAATGCACGACATTGAAAAATTGAATCGAGTATACTCATGAAAAAACATGCAGAGAGAAAATAATTAAAGATATTTACGACAGAAGTACACTTTACGAAACTGAATTTACAAACCGGCACCTGTTCTGTATGTATGATAAACGAGCTTGGATTAAGGACCTTCGATAAACGAGTCCTTGTGAGAGAACATCAGAAGAGTACTCTCCGGTCTCTTTATTTTGCATCAGGGTATCACCCCTGATAAGCCGAGCAGAAAAGAACCAGCGGCTCGTTAGATGTGAAGTGAGGAAGCCTGTGTTTACTTGGGGGAGGCTACGTCCCGTCATCACAATGATGTCTTCACGAAGGTCGGGGAGGTGAGGACGAAGCTGATAGTAAGGTAGGGAGTTGGTCTGGCTGTTCACGCCTCATTACCCGGCGTCAGGTCTCACTGACAGATTCCTTTAGAGGTTGCAGTCCTGACGTGCGGAGATGGATGTCCGGTCAAGTGCCGCGGCAGCATCCATCTTCCACCTGTTGTAACCAGCATCGGTTGCTGATGCTGCAGAAACCTCCTCCTCATCCTCTTGCTAAGGATGGAGGCGCCCTAATGAAGACTAGAGACACCTTACACGGTTACCTGGTTACCCTTAGTCGGCTCATTTTGGAGAATATGCGACTGGGGTAGATGGGGCGAGTGACGATATATAGTTTTTGTTTAAGGATTAGAGCACACTGAGATCTAATGTATAGTCAACCTTACATTTAATTCTATAAAATATATTAAATATGTAAATTATTTTAAATATGTTCAATAAAATATAATATAATATAACATAAGATAATAAATTATTTCAGAAATATATCAGGTCATTTTAGTATGATATAACCGTCTGTTGCCTACCATAATTAATATCTGATAACTGTGTGTGTATGTTTGTCTTTGATATTAATCCTGCTTGAGAAAAACCAAACTCGTTTAACAAATGATTATACTCAGATATTTTATTTTTATATACAAAAGTGTTTGAGGTGTTTACCATAACGTCAAATTCTTTATATCTTCATATCCTCATATTTCAGTATGAATATTTAGAAAAAAATATATTGTTTGGATATTTGAAATTATTATTGATTAATTACAAGTAATGGAATTTTATTTGATAAAATATTATGATATCCATGTAATTGTACTGGAACTGTCCTTGGTATCATTTCAATCAATTATATTTCAAGGAATTCCAATAACCATATATGAAAAATAAATAAACATTTGCTGATTTTATGCAGCACGATAAGGTTTTGATTGTTGGTTGTTAATATTATATACTGGCCTAAAAACGACGATTATTATATATCCTTAATATACATGGATTTTTTTTCATATTTTATTCTATCATAAACTCCGCTTAGGGTCTCTCAAACCTGCCGGTCCCAAGCCCGGATAAAGGAGGAGGATTAGACAAGGGGCTAACCATCTCTTTCTGTAAAACCTATATAGAGGATTACGGAAACCATATCAATACCAGATGCATGGACTTATGTGCCACCCCCGGCGTGAAGAGAATAGGTATGATGGTAAGCAATGCTGTGTCATTTAATATTATGTTATATAATATAATATAATATATAAAATAATAACAATCATATCATATAATATAATATATTCTGATATGATACTCAAATTTTAATAGGAAAATAAGTATTATATTTGTTGTTGTCAATATGGATAATATTTTAAAAATTGATTTAAAGGCGAAACAACGAGCAAACAACGCCTGTACTCCAGACTGGATTTACCATAAGAAAAACAAGAATATATATATAAAAAAAGGATAAAAGAAACACTGGAAACTGAATTCTTTTCAAGAACGCCGTGTTTCTCTCAAACATCCAAAAGGCATGGGGTTTCCTTTGGTGCTTGGCAAGGCATGGTTTATACAGACACATTGAGTCCATTACAGCCAAGGCCTGCAGGGGCTGTACGCAGCTGCACGGCCACAAATACGGTGACAAATCTGTGTTTCTTGTCCCATTGTGTCATTTGTTTACATTTCGTATACTTAGTGGAGGCCACCTGTGAATGTTCACACCAAACAAAGTCCCATTTTCTTCTTCTCTCGTGAAGTGGGCATCTGGAGGTCCAACTCTACACACCCTGGCTGGGTTTTCTGTTTATATCCTCTGAATTCTGCTCCAGGCGTTAAATTCAGTGACTATATCCGGGAATACTTGCTGACGATAACAAAATCCTATAAATTCATAAACCTTTTGTAAACATTTATAAAACGTGGTTGGAGTAATATATATATATATATATATATATATATAATTTATATATATACATGTATATATATATATATATATATATATATATATATATATCTGTTTTTGTATACGCTTGATATTTATTTTTTATGACTGTACGAATTACATATTATATCCGCCGGATTATCCTTCATTTGTTTTGAATTAAATAACATTACTGTGCGAGTATATTTGACTAGTATGCCCCCAAACGATCCTTAATACGCAAAATTGAACAAAATGATGTTTCAATACGATTCTTTACTAGGTAGGCCTAACTCCCTTCAGGAAAAAAAAAGAAAACATTTTAAATTTCATGCATGGACAGTTATTGCTCTTATAACCTAACAAAGGCTTTGGGTCATTACGACAAAACAGAAAATGTTTCGTTGGGAACGAAAGGTCGGTGTATAATTAAACAAAAATTGTGAAACAGGTTGTCTACCGGCATTGAGCCTTCTGCCTTTAGATCCGCTGTCGGACATGTTTATTTCATTTTTTTATAAATCATTCGGCAAAAAGAAATCAAAGGCATAATGTGAAAGGAATTATAATGCCTGCCAGGCTGCAAAACACATTAATTTAATCGGATGATATTATTTTTTGGACATAACGTTTGTATGCAGTGCACGTAGGTAAGAAGACAGATGACACCTGAAATATATACAAACATTGGAATGCGATATACATAACAAAAGGGTGGGAGGAAATCCGGATAAAAACATTTTTGTTTACACTTTCAGTACAGGTGCATGCTGGGGCTGCAGCTGAACTATGGCACCGCCGAAGGGGGTCTGGGTATACCATGAGGAATGACGCTGTCTGCAGGGGTTGGGGTCAAGTACTTGTGTGAAGCCGGCACCTGCGTCCATCTGTCTTGTACAGGACTCATGGTACTGCTACAGCAAGCTGGCAGTCAGGTGCTAGCCCTACCTCCCCGACCGTTTACACCTCTCACTTATTCGTCATTATACACAGGTCGTGATGACAGACAAATCAACTCACATACATCATAGGTGCTCCTCATTAGAGCTACCCGAGAGGCAGAGAGAGAGAGAGAGAGAGAGAGAGAGAGAGAGAGAGAGAGAGAGTAAAAAGGAATTTTTTATGCCACGTTTGTATTTGATAAGTTGAGATATACTTATTTATCCCAACCTGGGATATTACATAATACCGTCATGATATGTTTTCTTCCTGAAAAATGACTTGAATTAGAAATATTTATTACTATAGGCCAATTAGAATAAGGTTAATTATACAATTTTAAGATGCAGTAAACTATTCAGCTATGGTATCCGGATTTTTTTATTTGTTTCTTCAATTATAAATCGTTTTTATTGTACCAATAATTAGTGTTAAAAAGTACATTTCTGCCTCTTCAGCTTAAAATTTAAGTTTAATTTAAATCTAAATTATGTATTCACATTCCAAAGTTAATTTCATTATATTGTACAATTCATGAATTATCCTTTATTTATTCAAATATATGCGTAAAACCAACGGGCAATGCGTACTGCTTTGGATGAAAAGAAGTATTATATACAGTAAAAAAAAAGACATTAAGCCTGATCTCGAGGAAGATGACACGCAGGCCAATATATAGTTAATATTGTTACTGTTATACTAATAAAAGGCTGATTGGTCTTCCTTCTGATTTCTGAGTTTCGAAAAAAGCAGCATTTTTTAGATTGTACAGAATATTTCGTCAATCTTAATTCCGTTTATTGAAATTCCATTGAAATTCATTACAAAAACTGATTTTATAGCATGTGGTTAATAACATTTCAATAACAATTTGAAAAACTTATATTACAATGCTTTTTCGGCATCAATAATATCTTGTCCTTGTCTCTGCTTCCTTGCTTTATGTAGCAGAATCGCTGGAAATAAAGCAAGCAAATGTATGTCTTCCCTCTTAACACGGCAAACGTTTTCAAACCGTTTTGAGCGTTCACAAGACAACCCAAAGCGTTTTTTCAAACCGTTTTGGCCATAGAGTTTTGGATTAAGCTCTAGACCCAGTTGTGGCTTTGTTCTGTGTTTACAAGAGAGCCACAACTGGATCTAGATTAAGCTCAGGAGGTGTTTTCAAAACGGCCTGAATGCAAATCTTTTTATCCGCTTTGCTTAACTGTCGTGTGAATGCTCTGAAATGTGTAAAAAACGGGTTGAAAACGATTTGGCATTATGCCTGTGTGAACACTCTGAAACGTTTTGGCCAAACCGCTTTGCAGAAACCGGTTTGAAAACGTTTGCCGTGTGAAAGGGATATCTATAGCAGAAAGACAGCTTAATTGATATTTCTGCAATAACAGACAAAAAAATTCAGGAAGACGCTTGGACTCAGACAACCAGGTCTCAGTGACCGTCAATTACGTGTCTCAGAATCACTTAAGGAGCCCTTCGTGTCAGCTCATGCAATTATTTAATTAACAAACCCCATACACTGCGGGCAGTTGTGTTACAAGGTCTGGAGTTAGTGTGGACCGTCAAATATCCCAGGCAGGCAGGGGATGCAAGGTGTTTACAAACATGGCCGCCTGGAGCAGGGCAATCGCCGCGTGACATGTGACAGCTTACGTCATCAGCGCGAACAGAATGATAACAAGGCGGTCATCAATGCCAACAAATGCCCGCCATTTTATCTCCAAGCAGCTCCTGCGCTATGAGGATTTCGCGGACATGTGATTTATTCTCTGGGGTATAAACCTCTGTTGCTCATTATTTGTGATGATCGCCCGATTAGAAACGGAGGGCGACGCTAAAGATGGCAGTGCCACGCCGTAGAGCGAATCCATCACCCGTGTCAGAGTCAAGTGCCAAGAACATATGTTATACTTAATCATGAGGATTCGAGATAAAACTGACCCGTGAAATACAAATTAACTAAATGGCAGATACCAAGAGGAGATATCTGCAGGAGTTTTGATAAGCAAATTGAAAAACTTGTAAACGTAAACGTTTAGTTGGGTTAATAGTTTATAAGCAATTGAGATAAACCTATTGGGAAAATGCAAATTTTAATTAAAGATGTAATATTTTGACGTGTTTTTAAATTAAGATACGCTGATCCGTGAAATACAAATTAACTATAGTTATATTTTGATATAACATTGAGAATATACAGCGGTAACAAAAACCTACTTTTAGTGAAAGAGATCTTGCATACATACTAGCATATACTAGTATATATAGTCAATTATACATTATATAGGACATTGGGCATAGCGTATAACTTGTTTACGTTTTAAAATATTGAATTAAGCTGTTTCCTTCGATGAAATATTAACTGATCAAATGATATTAACAAAGAGCTAAATCAAATCAACCAAAACAAATGCTTGACAAACATACCAATGGCTCATATACAAAACCACAAAATTAAAATGAACCTACAGTGTAGAAGCCAAGCAATGTCAAAAGCCAAACAGATGTGGAAATAAAATTAATGGTTTTGCAAATCAAGCAATAAAACATATTGTGACATAATCTTTTTGTTTATACTAAAATACAATTGGCGAAGAGTAAATCATCTGTATATTTAATATATCCTATATTGGGTTTACAATTCGACTGCATATATGGATTCAATATACACAAACCTGTAAAGTGTGACGGTTGGTGTGTAAAGAAAAGGCATATGAATAGAAAACACAATTATGAAGATTATCCTTGTAATATTCAACACTTAAACTTCTTTTTAATTCTAGGATATCTAATGAACTTCTTAAAAAAATGTTATGACTTAAACCGAATTTAAAATATTACAAAAATTCGGGGTCATGCATGGAAATGACATGTATTTATCCCTTCGGGGCGAGAAGGAAGACCACGTGTCCATTCCATTAACTTTTCAGTCTGTTTAGTTCATTAGAAATGCACGCAGGCTTCACAAAGAAGATATAGACTCACGCGTGTATGATCAAAGAGACGCGTGCGACGGAGGACAAATTTGTTACTCCCAGGGGGCGCCCCTGCCTGCCTTTTCGCATCCTGTATATAGTGTAATCCCATAATTAGCGGACTTTTGATTTTCCTGTTACAGATTACCCCAAATGTAAATTTGTCACGCTATCTCTAACTAAATTTGGACATCAAGAGGTATACTAATGGGAAAGCCGTGACCTACCCTGGCACGGTTCCTATATAGACAACAGTTTACCTGAATATACATGATTGTCAATGGACATGATAACATCCAATTTTCTTTATAAAGAGCTTTGAAGTTACTATACATTAAAATACAGTGACGTGTGAAAACAGTGATGGTGCACGCTTTTACAGAACAATAATATACAGAAAAAAATCTTTCGCAGGACCTATTTTTTCATGAGAAATCTTACGTATTAATTTGCATGTATGCAATTAAGGGTTTAATAATATAAAGTCTATTACTAAACAGATAACATTCAACCTTTAAACACAAATTATACTTTACGAAATCTCAGCAACATGAATATATACGTACACGGGGGAGATTCATGTTAATGACCCCATGCATGCACAAATACATTCATGCAAGGTTCTTCTGTATGGTCTTTAAGGCAAATTTCACATTAACTTATTTTAAGTGTACATAATATATATTTTGGTACTCTGAACCCTTGCGCTGGTTACATGAGCAGAAGACGTTGAATTCAAATTCCACATGCGATATAGAGCAAACGATTATCCGCGCGTGACCCTTGTAAATTTTGAGAAACGAAAATTCGGTCAGATTTTGCTGATACCAGAAATGAAAGCTACAACTATATTAACTATATGTAAATACGCAATCTCTTTGGTCATATATGTATTATAACCCGAGTCACTCCGTCCATGCATGTATTCAGCTATAGAGGGGTTAACCCATGGTTAAAGCAGATAAATTTTACAACAGTATATACTCAATAGGACTTGAAAGAGGACGCCTGGTTTTAACTCGGTATCGTACGCTGATCGTACTATGAGTATGTGTGTGTTCCTTAGGGGGACCATACCGTAACATATGGACGATGTCACTGTCACGGGCTGGTGAAGCAAGATCTGATGAATGGTCCCCAGTCCTTGAAGCCCTGCTGGCTGCGGGGCTTGTGCACCTGCTGTAGTGTACATTAAACAGCTTGCTGCTGGGGCCGCCCAGAGAGTTACAGGTGGAGACAGGCCTGGTGCAGTGCTACCTGGCTAAATACACACTGTGCCTGTACATATACACAAATACACACTTACGTGTAGTGAACACAATGACAAGTAGATACTGTACAGATCTAGCTATTCAGGACACATACGAGATTTAACCAGCATGAGGGATTTAATATATATATATATATATATATATATATATATATATATATATATATATATATATATATATATTGTTAAACAATTTTAATTTTTTCTCATGAAAGATATGGATAAATCAAAATATTTAAATAGAAAAAAATATATAAATATAGCATTTTAGTTAGATATATTTCTCATTCATGCATTTTGCCTAAACCGTAAAGTGAAAAGATGGTATATTCGATTTTATTTAGAAAAAGATGGCATATTTTTCATAAAGTATGGTAATATTCCACGATAAAAAAATAGCCTTTTATTTTGCATGTGATGTAAATAAATTATAATTCTATATATGAATTATACTTAGGTAATGCTATGAATTTATTGAACTATGATTCAAGCATAGTAAACTGCGAGAAAGATTCCTATATTAAATTAAAATCTTTGCCATATAAGGTCCCATTAAAGTCACACACAGGTATAGAAACATAATTTCAGCAGTTTATTTTACAGTTTTATTGCGCGAAATATTAATAGATTTTTTTAAAAATAACGCTTCTTACGGTTTTCTTTTAAATTAATTTTTAATATATCCTATTACATACACGGTTTGTTTCGATTTAATTCACGAAAGAATTGTTCTGAAGTATTTTATTTAATACTAAAGTGCAAAGTCGATCTAACTAAAGGTTAATTGTATTTTAACAGAGAACCAAGTGTCTTGTTCGTAATTAATGATCTTACTAAGTGGCATAAAAAAAGAACTTCCTTTCATTCTACCACAACACTAAAGTTCAGGAATTTAACAAACAGTCGAGATTACATCTTAATCATTGGTATATATATCACATGTATGCATGTTGTATAGGACTTGGTGGTATAATATATTGCAAAGTTGTTATACACTGCTCGAATATAAATCATATAGACAAGATCCCGTATATATGTATTATAAAACATTAATGATGTTCTTGCAGCACTTTTTTTTATGAGCAGGCTGCATACACTTATTAAATGCAGGGGAAAATAAAGAGTCCTATATATATAACCCGAAAGTACCGGGTCACACTAACTGCTCGAGTATAACAATAGAATTATATACGCACCTTCACCCCTATTAAATTAATTTATTTACATTTTCTGATAAGACTTGGTTACACATCTGTCAGCCATTTAACATGTCTCCCGGCGTGACCAAGACGTGACCATGCAGGGTTATTACATGGATGTTATGTGCTTCAATGAACCAAATCTATATACATCCGAACACCCCGGGCGATGTGTATATAGTATACCCACGGAGCGAAAGGCGGACGGTAAGGTTGGAGGGGTCGTTACCGGCATTCCTGTTGTGTATTTCGCATTCCAGGCATTCTGGAAAATAACCCTGCTATACTAAAGATGAACTATATTTGTCCCAGTTCCCCTTTATTTTAATCCATATAATTCAGCATGCGGAATTTTTTTTAGAATTTAATAACTTGGCATACGTGCACTTGACCGTCAATAATTATAAATCTATTAGTATTTTATTATAAACTGATAATAATTAATAATTTATTCTGTAAAGGGTAAAATCCGTGTTGTGCATGGTTCAAATCGCTGAAATACAGAAAGTGATATATATATATATATATATATATATATATATATATATATATATATATATATATACACGACAGACACAATACGAAAGTTAGAATAAAAATATTAAATATTTCGATTAACAGATTTAAATTGTATTATTTTAAAGAGTATCATTGTCACACGTCAGCAGTTTTTTCCTTGGACGGTTAAAAAAAAAAGTGTCAGATAAATTTCAAGTACACATATATTATAACGGTTCTTGTAAATTGATTCCCTCTGGACAAACATATGGGCTTGTATATACACCAAACGCTCTGTATCCATGTCCGTCACTATTAATATTATTATTGATTATATAATGTTAACAACAAATTTTTTTTGGATAAAGCGAATGTTACAACGAGCTACATGTCCACAAATTTTATCTTAAAAACGATTTTTAGACGATACTAAACAGGATCAGGTCTGTTTTCTATTTTCTCAATATTATGTTTTTTTTGTGAGATGGCCTGCATCTGCCAGTCATTTAACATACCCCCCGGAGTGTCCGAGACGTGACCATGGAGAGTTGCTACATGTTGCATGCTTCGTTGGACCACCCGAACGCCCTGGGGGCAGACCCACGGGGGAGAGGGGAGGGATGGGTCACAGAGATCATAACTAACATTCCTGTAGTGTTCGTGTACAAGCAGCGCTGCGCAGAAAGCAATCGAGATGCGTCCCCTCGCGCCTAAACCGGAACATCTGGCCATTTGATTGGTTGGTCTCTTATCTAAAAGGTCTGGTATCAGTTTCACGCGCTTGTCAATATTAATTACAACCATACAACCGCGCTGGACACCCCAGTAAAGCATCTGTTGACATTAATTAGTAAAGCGCGTAAAAACTTGGCCCGCCACCGGTCTATGGTATCGAGACAAGATGCGACGCTCGCCTCCGCTGAAGTCCGTTATCGCCAAGTTAATTGGCCGTACCACTGGACTGAATTGTAATCTCACGCCGGATTGTTTACGGTACTTGGTGGTCGTAAATCTCCCAAACACGATATGATTGTCTAGGACTCCGCCATAACAAGACCGAGTATTAATTCTTGATGAATGGTGAAAAAATAAATAAGGTATTCCCTGCTGCCAACCTGTCGCAACTCGATCCCGGATATAGCATGGCCCGCCTACGAAGGAAAAACTGCTTCTTTTCATTGCAACAAAAAAGAAAAAGCAAGATGTGTGTAGGAGGATGGATATTTTTCTCATTGATATACTAAACAAGTCTAATTTTTCCAGGAATGGTGGTTTTCCATCATGTATAGGCTATATTTTTGTTTTTCATCTGAAAACGCTGTTCCTTAACAAAATAAACTGTGACGTGTTCTCAGCCTGTCAAAAGCATGTTTGATTATTATGCTGCATGGATGTGTGTCATAGTTTGCCCCGAAGGTTTCAGAAAGAATTAAATTGGTCAATTTATTCTGTTTGTGTTGTTAAGTAGACATTTTGCTTTTCATCCAATACATAAATTTATCCAAAACCTGGCATTCCTCTGTTCCAGTAAAGTGAGGACATTGTAATGGGATACTGATGCAATGTGATACTGAAAGAATAAGAAATGCAAGGAGGTTATAAAATTACACACGCTTTGGCTAGAAGCTTTGGCTGAAGAACTAGAATCTGTTCCACAGTAGGGTTCCCATTGATATTCAGAAATATTTTCATAAACTGGCAGATTAAATCCAGCCGGTATGCTACAATGAAGGTATGGGATATTGGCCTAATTAACTATTAAGAAATTAAAATCATATTTTGCAAAATATTAAAGTAATGCAATGAAATCAATATCTGAACAGACCATTTTTTACAACATTTCAACTCCATTCTTAAAGGTCAAGGTCAAATGGTCAAATGCTCAAACAACTGTACTTGAAAGCTCCCGATTTCGGGAGTGCAGTTGTCTACAACCAATGACAGACGCCATGTCACTTGACCACAAGATTCAGAAGAACCAGAGAGTTTCAAAATATAAATGTTGGTTTTTGTAATGAAGTTTACAGCTCATAAGAGGCCTTTGGTCCATCATTGGTTTAAAGATCATGCAGACAGTGTGATGTGTTTTTTAGTTTCAGAGGATCATTTGCCAGATTTCAATGGGCACCCTACTGTGGAACAGACTATAGAATCTGGACTTGGACTCGTGTCCACTTTTGCAGGGACTCGGATTTAGACTCGATGGTCCCGGACTGGGTCTTGACTCGGAAGTCAGAACTCGCGAAGCCAAGAAAAAAAATTGATTTAAAGGTTTTTACAGCAAACTAGGAAGACGCGTGCCAACTGTCTGTAGGCAGAATTTCACAAAACTGTTTGATAAACCAGCATAAATTTTGATCGTGATATTTAAAAATATTTTAGTCCATATGAAATTTTCTTCTGGATGACCAGATATTGGGGAACTCCCTAAAAATGTAATTAAACATCAAAGTAAACATCTAGTAAATTAAAATCTAGAAATTAACATGATTAGCTAAAATGCACTCAAAAAAGTTAGACATTGATTCGACTAGCCTGGACTCGGACTTGCATGCATTTGGACTCAAATAGTATGTGGACTCGACAACAGCATGACTTCTTTTTTATTTCTGTAATATTAGGAATATTTTACAACTACCATTAATGCAACCAATAATAATAAAAGATAAAAAATTACAAGTATACTCACAGAAAAAAACGGAATCCAATTAAACTCCCCAGTGAATAAACAGGCACGCAGCTGTGTATATGAACACAGACAAATAACAAAAGATCAAGGAGTTATGTTTGGGACACTGGGGCGTTATAATATGTCGGGCACCCCGTCTTTAACGAGCCCCGACTAAGTTAATCTGGCATATCATCCCCGTAGTACGATACAGTCCGCTTTGTGTTACAGCGGCCGTGCTGCAGCCCTCGAGGTTCTTGTATACCACACGGATAACTAAGGAAAATGTGCAGATAATTCCTCTCTTTCATGAGGAGAACTATAATCTGCTTTGAGCGCTTTTTGGATCTGTATAAACCCGAAATATTCTGCTACTCCCTATAACTATGGCAACAACGGTTTCTTTGTCTCTGTTCTGTTAATTCTTCTTTAATTCTTCCCATCCTTGCTCTTTCCACGGAGGTATAATTAGGCTCTAATTATACCTCCATGCTCTACCTAATAATGCGTATTTTTCTCATCTAATATTTTTATAATAAATGCGTCTCTTCAAAATGAAATACAACTGTTTTACCTCAGTATTCATACCCTTTTTACAATAGTCATTCTCCATTCTCTTCGAATAGGGATTCTTGCATTCGTCAATGCAGTCATGTATATAGCTCCGTATATGGTCCCAAAATTATTTATTTTTCTCATTTTGGACTACAATTTGGAAGATGTATTAATTATATACAATTGCAAAGTCCAAATATATACACTCCATTCCATGCATATATACATGTATATAACTGTTAGGCCTATAAGGCCTTTATTAGTATATTTATCGGAAAGGACATCCCTTAAATGTGTACCTAAATAATTCTCCCAGTCGGCTATACGTGTACCGGCATATATAGGCTGTCCATCTGCCAGCAAGCATACAGTGTGTGCCATTCAAAACGTGAAGCCTTATTGGTATATTCACATTTAGGCTATATACTCGTATACATATATATATAGGGGACGCAGATGGAATGTCCGCTATACCACTTGAAGGTTTTGGGGAATGATAATATATATATATATGGGAATGTGTTGAATGTGAAACATAGATACCCGCAATGAGAGGGACCTCTGACTTTATAAGACCTCAAAATTGAATAAAAATGAATTATAGTATGAATTAGGCCTATATAAACCATAATAAAGCTGTGTTCGGGCGCGTTGAGCATGCAAAACTACCTCAATGAATCCCGTATTTGACCTTTTCTCAGCTCTATTTAAAAAGTGGACAGCATTCTGCAGGTAAATTCACCGGATATCTTCAGAAGCTTCAGAATAGAGAAATTTTGGCGTGGTTATTCTGTTATTTTTAGGAAGAGGAAAAAATAAAATACAAAAAAAAATGCAAATCAGAAATTAGCTAAACGGAAGACAAGACTTGTCGGTATGCGGAACCCAGCTGTAAAATCCCTGTCAATAAAGAAAATATTTGGCTTTATTCTTTATATCTGTTTGTATAAAGAACGTCTTACTGCCTATTACACACATACACTGCATGTGTTGTTCCGCCACTACCCAATAAACCTTGGATTTCTACAAGGGAAGCTAAAAATTAATTTATAAAAACATTCAATGGAAATTATGATTTCCTCTTTTTATTTCGGGGTTTATTTTCATATAAATATTTCCATCAGCTAATCAGGGTGGTATCACGTAAAGGTTTTTCTTTGGATTTTTGGCTATTAAATAAATTCATGCGATACAAAGCAATGCTACACACCAGACGATATCCGGTGCGCATGCTCAGTGTATAGGTACCCCGATTAACCACCGCGTGCGGCTCATCACTGCCAAGGATTGACAAGCACACCATTGGCCAACATGGCTTGTTTATAAACATTCGCGACAACTCGGATCTTTTGATGGCATGCGTATGCTTGGAATCGTTTCTTTGGTCGTTTATGCTAGGTTTTATTCCTTTGCTATGGAGCAACGCACGACTATTCAGGTTACAGAGTGACTTGTTTATTGGACTGGTGTCAGATCCAACCTTGCGCCATTTTTCACAAACTTGAAGCGGAGTTTAGCCTTCACACATGGCGCAGATGAATCCTCTATGGGTTACAGAGGACAGATGTTACTCATACACGTCACGTGCTACCAACTGACAATGGAAAAAAGAGCAGTTGAAAATAGCAAAAATGTAAACATTGACCAATTATTGAGGACACCCAAAATTAATTTGAAAGATCCTGCTTAACTGTAAATGTATATATTTCTGTTCATATGTCCGCAAAGTTTTCATTAAAAATCACTTTTTTCGTCTATATGCATGCTATAAGTGGTGACTGTGATGTTAGGGCATTTAAATTCAATTTGCGACTCGCTCTCCAATGCAGACATTTGATACTGGCCTGACGGTTATATGGTAAAACTTGAAATTTCTTCAAACGGGCCTAAAGTAATAAAATTAATATAAATTTTAAAAATATTGTCACACATTGTTCTAATCATATAAATCGTGCATTTATTTAATATTTCTGCTTTTCCAATATCATCCAGAAAAGAATCAAAATTACACATTTTTTTTGCAGCACTTTTTTTTATCATAAATAAAATTTGAAAACCCGGTACGCCTGTGTTCATACACATGTCTTCAGCAGCTGTACGTACGGAACGGGATTTATCCACAATCTCGCGAGTATATACAGTGACGTCGCCAAGACGTCTCATTGCTTTTATAAGAACTGACGCGATACCCGTGTGACTGTTGTCATGTTTACCAAAACAGGTTTACACGTAGATGGTTGACAATTACACACCAATTATCGGCGACGCAAGGTCACGTGAAGGTCGAAAAATATCGAGACAATAACCGGAGGTGATGACCCGTCTAATTATCTGATAACATGGGTTTCCGTTATGTCTTCTGTCATTTTGAAAGTGACACTTATGTGGAATGCGGTTAAATTTAAGTACCATATTGAGCGCTTCCGGGGTGTATTACCATAAATGTTATTTCCAGCTCAGATATTTTCATACTAAGGCCGAAACTTTTCAAATCTCGTGAGACGTGAGAATTTGCCTCACTGCACCCTTCCACCCAAGATATAAACTAAGCAGAGAGCGAGACATAAATTGTGAAAATGTCAAACGGTATAAACAAGAGCTGGGCGTTTACTGGAGCCAGAACGCACTATAAGCATGCATTGGGATACAATGGCTAGACACCATACAGCGATGAGGTGGTTCGGGAATTTATACGGACGCCGAGTTCCCCGGATGTCATATTTTGAGCAGACGATTCCGCCAGAGATACAACAGACTTCGCGCCCTCTTCGCTTGGCGCGTGCGTACGATCACAGCGCGATGACAGACGCCCATGTGTCAACATGAAACCGAATTAGTGTTAGGGCATTTAAACTAGCAATGTACTTTAGCTTCAGTCTGTTTATACCATTTCTGAGTAACAAACGAAAAGCAAACTTTAAAATAAATAAAAACACAGACAGGCCTATAGGCTGAAGTTGACCTTGAAGGTAAAAATCTAAAATAATATCAAATGGAGATAAAGTCTAAGAGGAAAAGGTAAAATAGGCAATGGCTGGTTGACATGATTGGTTTATACTGATGAGTAAATAATATTTTGTGACCAAACCATGCATTCTCTAATGCTAAAATTGAAGCATGTGAGCAATTTGTGAACAAAGGTTTTATATTATTACCATGATCATTTGTTGGCTTTTTGAAAAATTGTTGACAGTTCAATAGTTTACACATTTGCTCAATTGGATGTATTTTTTTTATAATATATATTATCAAATATATGTATTTTTTATTTTATAAAATGTATACAGTTAAAATGTAACTAATGTCCCTAGTCCGCAGATGCAAGGACTTGGTGGTTGTGAGGGTGGGGGAAAGGGGGGAGGGCATGGAATGTAGTTACAACATCTCTGTATTATTATAGTGTATATACGTAGGATTTTCACTTCATTCAACAATGCTTAATAGATAAAATAATTCATTCACAATTACTAAATATTTAAAAAGGACAGACAGACTGGTAGACAAACAAAGCTGATAATATATGAAATTTCAATTATTTCTTAATTTATTTTATCATATAAGTTATTTCAACAGAGTTTATAGGACAACTTTCATAATTACATTCAGGGCAAACAATGCCTGATCTCCATTTCTGCTGAGGCTGGAAAATAATGAACACATGTTTGTATTAGATCCTCATTTTTATTATTTATTATTTATTATCTTATAGTATTTCAAATTTAAAATTTCTGTACATATATACAAGATAACAGATATATCTGAATATAAAAGTTGATTCATAATTCTAAATTGCATCATCATAAATCTCAATCTTGTCATATAACACCACATCATGCATACAAATGTTTATTTATATATATTCACTGCGGGGGGGGGGGGGGCGATATGAGAACTGCACACCTGTCACAGCAGGGGATTACCCCTTATGACTATAACAAATCATGAACCCTGGATTAGCTGACTTTCAGTGACAAGGAGTGGCCAACCTGCATCTGGAAAAAGCAAGTGACCCAATAGAGCCTCAAGAAGAAAAAAACAATAACTAGCCTAATTTTCAACCTTTTATTTTCAAATTTCAGATTTAAACAAATTAAATACTTATGTTGTTTCACATACTGTAAAAATTAAATTAACAGTACTCACAGAAAAAAAGTGCCATGGTCAAAGTAGGGCAAAATATAAGGTACTGATTTTATTTTTATGCTAATAACTTAAAAAATTGACGAAATTTTGATCTAAATTTGGGTATACAATTGATTCATATTCAAACAAAGTTATATACTTGAAAAAAAAAGTCCTCTAGCACTTCTCAAAAGTTTTTATGTTGAGTGAGTAAATATTTTTCCTGATTTTTTTACTAAGTCCATTATGTTCGGGCCCATAACTTAAAGAAATAATACTTTACAGGCTTAATTTCTGGCATGTATATAGGAAATATATAGGAGAATACTTCTGATAAATATTAAGAAATATAGATAAGTGGCTGGATATTAGGCAGTCCTGAAGTGTAATAATAGGTTTTTAATGGAAATTTGAGGTTTTTGCTTAATTTTTCGAAGTCTCAGTGACCCAGTTTTTTCTTTGGTAGGAGATTTTGGGAACATCTAACAGTATGCCGAATTTAAGATACGTAGGTCCAATGATGTCAAAACGTGCATGCCTGTCTTACGGACAGGTGGACGACGGACAATGGACCACGCCTATATAGCTCAGGTGACGTATACAGTCAGCTGAGCTAAAAATGCATAAATCAAATGTTATTTTTGGTATATAATTGAATCTTGATTAAACAATGTTATATACATAAAATACATAAAAATGTCTGTAGCATCAGTAATTATCATGTTCAGTGAGTTAATATCTTTCCTGTTTTTTAACAGTGCATTATGTTCGGGCCCATAACTTCAAAAAAAAATTACACAATACGGACTTAATTTCTGGCACATTTATAGGAAACATATAGGAGAATATTTATTCTAAATATTAAGAAAAACAGATAAGTGGTTTTGATACTAGGCAGTTCTGCGTTGCGATAATAGGTTTTTCCCACATTCCTCGAAGGAACGAAGTCTCAGTGACCTGTTTTCAGTTTGGTAGGAGATTTTGGGGACATCTAACAGTATGCCGAATTTTTTATTCGTAGGTCTAACGGTTTCAAAACACGCCTGTCTAACGGACGGACAGACGGATGGAGCGACGGACAATGTCCAGAACTACTAGTATATAGCTCAGATGACTTATATAGTCAGCCGAGCTGAAAATGTGTCGTAATGGAAATTAGCACTGACGCTGTTGAAATGAGCTCTCGCAAGAACTACGTATAACAGTGCTCGATTCTGAAATGTACCATCAGTTGAACCGGAGATCAGACTATGTCGTTATTCTCACAGAATCAATTGGTTGAAAGCACACGAGAATTTTATATCTTTCAGTGGTAATTAAGGATAAAAGGAACAGTTTTGTTTCATATACATTAAGATATGCCTGGAGAACTCAATCAAATTTACATGCACACGCGTCTGAAATTACGACCAGCATCGGACCTCAGTGACGTGATCCCACTTGCGAGGTGGTCATCTAAGCAAGGTCTTTTCTAAGGAGCAAAAAAAAAATCGGGACCCGTAAATATAGTGGTAGTTGATTTGAGGTGGTCAATAAACTCAGGTGGTCGATATAGGTAGTTTTTACTATATATATATATATATATATATATATATATATATATATATATATATATATATATATATATATATATATATATATATATATATATAAACAATGTTGTGTTGTTTCAAGGACCCAGTTCCAGGGATAGCAAGTATTTCCAGGGATGCATGTATCGTGGGGAATCGGTGAGGGAAACGTGTCCCCCTTGTGTGGTGTGGACATGTTTTTATTCTCAAAATTTAAGCAATTTTGAATCAGTTTGCATTGAAGATATCAGTAAGTATTTTCACTTCAGAAACCAAGAACTAGTAAAAATTATTGCCCTTGTTCATGAGAGAGATCCCCTTCAATTCATGACTTTAATTAATACAATTTGCTCCTTATAATCTTTAAAACCTGTATTTATCATTTAACATGGGCGATAAATGGCTGCGTGCGTTCAACCATGTTGTAGAAATGGGTGAATCATTTCACATGCAGTCATGTTTGAGTAATTTCCGAAAGACTATAGTTTTTTATATTTGAGAAAATTGGCATTTAACACTGATATATATGATTTGAAATTGTTTCAACAGCTAATTTAGGTTAAGCTTGAATGTTCAGATGTCCGAACTCTAAAGGGATAGATTTTGTAACAAGTTTCCATATATATTTCCACTTACTAGTATTCCAAATGAACTATATATAGGTTGTAAACTGGTAAGTCTATAGAATATGTTATATAGATTTATCTGTAGTCTTTGGGGGTCAATCTCGATGCATGCTATACCATTAATTCGGATCACCCGTAGAGAGTGAATAACAAGAAAGCTGTTTGGAATCCATGCATATAAAGTTATAATATATATATATATATATATATATATATATATATATATATATATATATATATATATACATGTATATACACTACCCGTATATTTTATATTATCAATTATTAAAATGCATTTTTGTGTCTGAATAATGGCATCTTTACAGACTTTTGTATTCTAGGAGGGACTTCCGGTTACAAATTATTGTCCATAGAGACTCTGTTAACTGTAGAAAAATTTAACCTTTTCCGGATAAAACAAGCACAAATTAACGGTTTCATATACTTAATATATCGTTGACATTTATTATTAAGTGATTCTTAATTAAGCTCTCTCTCACACACACCCTCACACACAGCCTGTATTCTGAATGTGTACCTTTACTCCAATGTTAGAAGAGTCTCTAAACACTACATTTTTTATAGCTTTTTTTATTTGCACATTCCATCATATGAACCACAGTATACATAAAACTTAACATATTCTGCTTTATATGATATCAGACTCTTTTTGTAATCCTATACTATATCTGGTATAACCACACCCCCATCGAAACCTCTTTACCAGAACGCGTAGAAGTAACAGGATTATATATAACCACATCCGCGCCAATGACATTCAAGACCGATGCACGTACCGTACTTAGTACACGGTTCAACCATTGTTGTTAGTAGAGAGGCTTTTCGTGTGCGCGGGTGCTATGTTTGATAGATGCACCAGAATTATTGATTTTACATATACTGAACACAGAACATTACTTTATCGAAAAAAAAAGATTAAATGGTATTATGGTCGAGGAAATACTCTTTTTTAATGTCCAGAGCCTCGCACATTGGCACGAAGCGTAACACCTGTAGCGTCATCTGGTGAGACCTATAAACAATACGGCAGAATCCAATAATCTTAAAAGCCTTACATGTATGCGTTACCATGGCATTAGATTGTCGAACCTGTTGACTAAAATTCCCTTGATACAAATATTATTTCTTCAGCATTTTTATTATTAAATGTATACTTCTGATACCAAACTTTTCCTTTTCCCTTAAATGCCAGACAAGTACTTCTAGTAACGCTGAATTAAACTAAGAAACAGGGGTCAAACTCCATTGTTACAAACTTAATGTCCTGGAATCTACTTCAATAACATGAACAATTTTCAAAATTTTTCCTGGTTTCCATAATGGCTAGAACTCTGATCATAACAAGAACTGACACAGATTTCATGACATTAACCCTCTAAAATACAACAAAAAATTTCACCTTTTTAACTCATCTTCCAGCGAAAAGCCCAAGTAGCCGGCAACTGAAGCAAAAAGTTCTCATTTTCTTAAGCATATGAATGAAAGTATGTCTTTAATAAACTAAATTTGATTGCTTGTTTTAATTTCCCTGACTAGAAGGATTTTATCTCCACTCCCCCCCCCCCCCCCCCCCCCCCCCACTTTGAGATTGTGACAGATCGCGGTGCACATTGACGGTGCTGATATCTGGTGGCCATTATAAACATTACCCTACAGGCTCAGTGATGATTCTTCCCTCGAAATATTTTACATACACAAACACATCTATCTTGAAAGCAGATAACAAAATTATAAATTGGTACAAAAATATGCCTTAAATCTTAAAGAAATGAAATATCCAATAAAAATAAAATTCCCAAACAGTAATAAAAGCATAAGTGACAGGTAATCTGTATTCTTTTAAAATACATACAGTAAACTTATAAACTCTGTAATATAAATGCAACCTTTATTTTGTTTTTTTTCTAACCATGAACAAATTTACACTTTTCAAAAGCTGTGTTTACCCTATGCTATCTAATTTCACGCAACGGCTGCAATATTATTTTGAGTATTAACATTTATTGTGCTTTTCTGATTTTGAGTATTAACATTTATTGTGCTTTTCTAACTTGTTCCATTCTAAAAACAATTCAGTCAGTCTTAATGCATAATGACCCTCAAGTTAATTAGAGTAATTTGTGCAAAGATGAAACACAATTCACAAAACGTTAATCAGAAACTGGAACATCCCAGAAACCATGACCTACTACATACCGCTTTAACGTCTGTCCTTGGTCAGTCAATGGATCTTTAATATATTAAATCCTCCTAAATCTTACTTATATCTATATTCATTTAACACTATTCAAACAATTTAAAATATACATTCCTGAAACCACTGCATACTTTACCGTGAAAACTAAAGTGTACACTTAACCATTGTATTATGCTTCAAATTCTTACAATATTTCCTTGCACATACTGCGGCTGCCTCTTTGTGAGGGTTTCAATTTTGCGATATTTGCAAAAATGGAATTTTCTCGAAAAATAAAACCTTTGTAAATCAGAGGTCCCATCGCTGAAGGCAAATAGTGAAAATTGTGAAGTAAAAAGCTGACAAGATGAATATAAATAGATCATGCATGTTCAAAGATTGATATTTTAAATTATATCATATCTTTCAAATTGTCTTTTGTGTACATAATATTTGATACAAGTAATTGACATAAAAATAGTTAATATCTGCATATCGGTCTTTTGCATTGAGAGATCATGAAATGGAACCCTTGCGAAATTGGAAATCGCAAAACTTTAACCCTGTGAATATGAAGCAAACCACGGTAATATTAATTAAGCACAACTGGGTATATTCTGTGCATCCATGTTCAAACACCTGGCCCTCTGCCACTCACTGGCCACATGGTCTCAACTTTGTTGCCACGGATACCAATTATCCAATCATAGAGGTTCACTGTGGGATCACAGTGACCAGGTATAAGCCAAAGAAGGTCTCCAACCTGTAACAAGGCCATGAATATTCATTAGTGTATGAATAATCACTGTCCCATGATTATTCATTATTATTAAAATAATTAAATAACAATCACATGTATCACACTTACAAACCCAATTACCAATCTACTAGAAAAGGAAATCTGCAAACTTGAATCTCAATTGATATAGACCGGGCCACCAGTTATACCTCTAAAATAAGGCTATGGAACTAATAATTCTGACACTGATAATGACTTTGACAGTGGGTCTATTTGATTACCGTATTTATTCTAATTTGGCGACCACTTAAAAATAAATAATTTTCTCAGAGGTCGAGATAATGGAGGATATTTGAAAATTATCTTCCTCCAGAATTTGCGGTGGTCGAGATATTAGAGGCACGCGGTTTGATAACCTTCCCTGGAGCCGCAGAGCCGCTCTGACACTCGAGCAGTCATATGAATTAAGTGATAATTTGGTCGTTTATAAATTTGTTTTGTCAGCTAAACAGTATATCCTACAAACGGGCTTCCAACCGTCACATGAATTACACGGAGTCCGCAAATGACTAATCAAACTGAGCCCAATCGCTTTACAAAATGATCACTACTTCGCGTATAGGTACGATCACTTGGCATAGACGGCAACTCGTGTAACTACCAGTTGTTTCAAGTTAACCCACCAGGCGGCGATATCGGCGGGCCGAAAAGGGACAAGCAGCTGCACCAAGTTGGAAGAAGACTTAATAAAAAATAACTGCCTATTATCTGATAAATTTTATTTGCATAATACGTAATAAATATAGGAAAGTAAAGGCGCGTTAAAATATGTACGACCGGAAATGGTCCTAGCTTGCGTGCCCTCGATCGGGCCCTGTTTTGTATACGCGGTCACCCATCCAAATACTAACCAAGGTCGTTTAAACTTAACTAAGATGACTGTTCCAGTCCACCAGTCTGTTCAGTTAGTCCACCACGCGTGTTTACCCGTGCTTTTTAAATATTATTGCTAAAGATCCCACGTGAATCGCACACGCATGAATGGTACACGAGTTTGTTTCGTCACAGACACCCATTGGGAAATTGAACGCTTTATCATGTTATATATTATGAAAAACGCATCTTTGTATCTTCAAAAATTTTCCTTGAAACAAGTTAGTTGTGGAGGCTCAGTGTAATAAGAAACACTCTTCAACACATTCAACAAAACCAAATTGTTTTTAAACATGCTCTTGGCAAGGTTACAATCAAAATTTTAGAATATGACACTTATCAAGTATTAAACACTGGGCATAGTGTGGGCCATAACATTCTTAAACAATCACAGTTTTGGAGAGTGCACTACAGCTACTGGTAAAAACTGATGATCTTTAACTGCGAATAACTTCATTCACACAGTGAGACAGTGATTACGGGTTTATCAGAAACCAAGACTAAGGTAAGCTTATTATGGACAAATTAACTTTGATTTCTCATGTAACCATGGTAACACTGACCTTGAACTCTGCTGGAGGTCGGAGTATCCCATGTTCATCCCCACCACAATGGTAAATCACCTCTTGATGTTTATGTACCTTGAAAAAATATAGAGTTTTATAATATTTGCTGGTAAATTTTGAGAAAAAGTGTGAATCCATTTTTACAATCATCACCATTGCATATCCTGGATTTAATGGAAAAAAAGAATAAAGTCTAACAAGAATAGAGTATATAATAGAGTAAGGTTTGAAAGTATATGTAGTTTCCAGTATTCCATAAATCCAGTTATTCTGCAACAGATTGGCCAGAGATCAGAAAAAATATCAATATTAAAAAAAAACTGAAACATGGATTATCTTTTGGCATTGTGTAGTGCTGACATCTGGTGTGAGAACTTGGTACTACTGAACCAAGATTCATCCGGGGCTATGTTCATAAACTAAGAATTTAAATTGTACTTGCTGGCTTTCCAACAAACTCAAGACAGGTTTGAATACAGAATTATTCAATACCATTTAAAGGATTAATCTTAAATATATAAGGTTTGGACAGTTATGTTATACCACAAACTGTTATGATAGAAGAAATAGGGGGGGGGGGGGGGATTTTTTAACAGAAACTTTTGCAAGCACCTGGGCCCTGTTGCAATAAGAATGTAAATGACTTAATCCCCTAACGGGAGATAGGCCCCGAAACCCGACTTAGGCAAGCCCGCGATTTAAGTCTGTTGCAATAACGCGGTTTTAGCATAGACCGGCTAAAGTCCAGGAAATTCCCTTATCAGCGCCATCTATCTGTGGACCTGTGACACCTGTTACAGGTATATAATAACGTAACTTTTTTTATCAATTTCTGGCTGATTATACATAGTTTTTATAACATTCGTTCAGCTGCTTTGAAAATATAATTTCACAATAAAAAATGGTCGGTATATATCTTTTTTTTTTTTTGCAACAAGGCAGAAGAAGGATGATGAAACTTAAATTTTGGATGATATATAGGCCCTATACATTACATTTGATCTAGACATAAATAGTCCATACATGAAAAATAAGTGGGCCAACAGACTTTTTTAGAATATAAGTACAACTACATAAATGTAAACATCATTTGGATTCATTTTTTTTTATGTCAGTAAATAGAGTATTGCCGATGCATCAGCAAAAATATGGAGACCCAATTTCACAGTTCATTGGGATCATTATATAGCCTTATAGGGCCGGCCTATATATATATATATATATATATATATATATATATATATATATATATATATATATATAGTGGCCAATTATTTAAGAATTCCATGTGTATGATATGTAAGAATATTTTTTTTTTTATAAATTGCAGCCTGCAATTCTGCTATATTAAACCATAATCCACCATGTGTAGTACAACAATTTGTATTATTATTGTTACCATGCAGTTTACATGCAGTTTATAAGGAAAATGGACTTTTGAGATTTCAATAATAACCCCTACACATACATTTTCTCCACTTAAATTAATTATGGGTAGCCTTATAAACTTTTATTATTCTTTTAGGTAGTGTCTATCCGCACGACCGTCGTGAGGATAAGCTTTCTTATCCGCATGACTGCCGTGTGTTCTCTTATATCGTAAACTAAATATTTTAAATTTTTCATGATATAATTACTTCAAGTATCAGATATATTATATGTGTCGGGAAATTGATACAAAACAAACTCATGAACAGAAATAAACATACCACAAAGAAACTTGCAAGGACAGCTGGCCAAGCTTAGGAACATTCGTGTATTTGGCCCGGCCCAGGCTTTACCATTTTCATGCACTGACTGTGTATAACTTGTTAAGTGTACGTAAATCACCCAGCATCTTTAACTTTTAAATAATTCTGTTGTGCTGATGTGTCTGTTACCAGCTATATTGTCAGCAGTGGTTAGGTTTTATATTATAATATAAGAGGCTGTCTAAGGATTGTACTTCTTATCGGCACGACGTTCGTGCCGATAGCCTCGACCATTTTTTATATCGTGTACTAATGGATTGACTGTCAGATGTTCTATTTCTAAAGTGAAAAAACACTGTTTCGTTCAGGTTCTCACATGCAGTTGGTTGCCAGGGACGCTACAAACTTTATGTATCAGGCTTCTTCTGGGCTTAAGGCTCATTGTGTCAGTTTCTTCCCTTGTAATCTGCAGATATTTGCAGCTTTACCTGTTTATTAGCCATTGATCTTTATATATTGATATAAACCTCACCGTCTAGGACCTCAACGTGAACTCTCCCTCTCGATCACAAATATTTATAAATAGTCCCGGTATATCAATATGTTCCGTTCTCGCAAAACACAAATGTCTGGATAACGCTGTCTCATAAGTCCATGCAGACAACAATGGGCTGCCTTTTTTCCTGGGCCTAAGCCACCTTGGAGCAAGCTTAGGTCTTAAGCCCGGTACCAGGCTTAAGCCTCCTCGTTTTATTTTATTGCAACAGACTTATGTCGTTTCCCACTGGGCTTAAGTCAAAAACAGGTGATATCGGGCTTAAGCCACGTTAATGCAACAGGGCCCTGGTGATGATCTGAATACTGTGCAATGCTTTCTTAAACATACAGCAGGCTTAAAGTACAGTGGAACCAGTCTGAAAGACCACCTGTCTGTTAAGACCACCCTTGAGTGAATTGAACACATTCACATTGGTTATAATTGACTTGTCTATAAGACCACCTGTGAGTTAAAGACCACCTTGGGCAAGTCCCACCAACAGTCTTTTTTCACAGGTTATGTTGTAATAGGAATACATTGTACCTACCAGTGGTACCCCTGAGTCCAGACTGACTGCCTTCATCCCTGCATCCACTACTGCCCTGTTACCTTTCTGTGAGAGAACAATTATCTGTTAATAAAAACTAAATTTGCAGAATCAAATCAGGTCATGCACATTTCTACAGATAATTAAAATATAATGAATTGATTGGGTGTATTTTTTAAAGAAGTCTTAGGGCATAGGTGAATATCTTTATATTTAATTTAATATCTATTAACTCTTTTTACCAGGTTTAAAATAGGTGATCATAATTTTTAACAGACTTGAATATCCTTAATTATTTACAAAAACAAAATATACATTTTAAATTCAATGTTTCAGTTTGCATACCTACCAGTTACACCAAGTACACATTTATTTTATCTTGACTGGTCCTTAAAGTTCTAGTGAGATATTGTTCACTATATTTAAAACTGCCTTCATTGCAGAGATTATGATGTTTCCTTCTACTCTTATTTAATTCACAAAATGGACTTACCGTGACACTTTGGACAGTTGTCAGAACAAACAGACTGTGCTCAAAGTCAGTAAATGGTTCCCCATTGTCACCAAAGTTGCGTCCGTAATCAGCATCCATGAAGACATAGGAGCCCTGGTGGTGGAAGTCAAGGAGTAACACAGAAAGAATACATGTACAGTGAAGCCTGCTTTAGGAGACCACCCATGGGACTGGCCAAACGTGGTCATAAATCACAGGTGGTCTTATTAGACAAGTCAGATATAACCAATGTAAATGCTTTAGATTTGTCAAAGGGTGGTCTTAAAAGACAGGTTGTCTTATAAGAGAGGTGGTCTTTAAGACAGGTTCCACTGTAGTATACAAAACAAGTACATATCTTCAAGACCAAACTACTCAAAGTGTAAACAGATTTTGTAAGTAAAAACAATCAAAGAGTTAAGATCTCTATCAAGGATGAATGATTATCCATAGGTTCAATCAAAGGAGTGACCCATGGGTCACAAAGCTCAGCTGATTAGCTTCACAAATAATTCCCTGATATCAGCTGAGAA
This sequence comes from Sipunculus nudus, assembly GCA_026874595.1. Classification (NCBI taxonomy): domain Eukaryota; kingdom Metazoa; phylum Annelida; class Sipuncula; order Golfingiida; family Sipunculidae; genus Sipunculus; species Sipunculus nudus. Next base: position 56,727,610 of record CM049312.1, read on the forward strand.
ATTTATGGGGATACAATAATTATTATATCCAGTCCAACAATGAAACCATTGATTTTTCAGGTTAGGCAACACCCAGTCTGTTTGCGCTGGATAAAGTCATGCATATTCCAGTTGGCATATCATTAGTTCTCTGGGGTTGCAAGCCATATTAAAGGTATATATGAAGTATTTAAAAATTAAAGCAATAAATAAGATCAAACTTTATGTTATCTAATTGAAAATTAAATCAGTACTGTTCATTTACTTAAAATTCTTTTATTATTGCTGATATTTTGGCTGTCTTACAGCCTTCTAAATGATGTTCAATGCAGCAGAAAATAGTTAGGAAAAAATTATACCTCCAAGTATAATACAAACCAAGGTTTTGAGTTTAGATTTTATGATGAAAATGGCACTGCACCCAGCCACATCTTTTGACATTTGTTGAACTACACTAGCAAGCACCAGTGACATAATTTGACAAGGGTTCTAAATTCAGCACAATATGAGCTCCAGCTTAAAATGGGAAAATTGAAACATCACTCACAAAAGCTTTTCCACAGTATACTCCCTGAATTTTCCTTTATTTGAGGCTTTTTGTTTCCCCTAATTGGAAGAAAGAAACTCATTACCTAGGTCTTCCCTTGCATTTTTGTATGTGACTACAAACATTGTGGTATTTACAGGTTCATTCTGAGACTGTAACACTGACCATCTTTTCTTAAGTTGACAGTTGGGACAAGGATACAGGTTGTACTTCTGTAAAAACACCACTACCAGCTTCAAATGGGAATGTACCAGTGCCGCCACCTGTCACATAGTCACATGCTATCCCGTCATCCTTCAGACTCTGCAAAATAGAGACAACCCCATTTTAAGTGTTTTTTTTTTTAATCTGTCACATGAAAATCTGTCTTCTGATGAGACAGTGATATAAATAGTCTGATTACATTTTATGAATAATTTACACTTCTCTGAAGGTAACAATGACTGCAAAAGGGAGTGAGGTATAATGAAACTGATAATGAAAACTAACTTCAACTTCCTGTTCAGCTGCATAGTAATGCTCAGTTTAGCTGTGATTAACAAACATTGTTTTGTCAATAGTTCTAAAATCATAATAAATCAAGACATGAGATTTGTAGAATTATTAATAGAATCAGCAGTGCACAAGAGATGGTAAACACTGCATACTGCATGGTAAAATATATGCCTTGATTTAAAGTCAATTTTCCACTTTTCCTCCACAAATTCATTTCTTATTACACCACTGTATGATTAAGTAATAAATTTTCCTTTGCAATTCGGGTAAGCTACAAGTTCATGTACAAGTATTTAAAATATGTCAGAGAAAGCAGATTGCACTTGTATAAGCAAGTCATACATTGGGAGGATTAACACACCTGAAGTAAAGGTGCCTACAATTTTCAATATCAAGTATTTAACGGACCTTGAAATCAATATGGTATACTTGTGTCCAGACTTGGATTCAAGTCCACTTTTGTAGGAACTGGGACTAAAGGGTCCTGGACTCAGACTCTGAGGCAAAGACAAGAGAAAATGGGCCAAGTCCATCTCAAGTCCAATAAAATAAGTCTGTCATTTATTATGTTATAACAAGCAAATTTGTAGAATTGAAGTCCCCTGCTTCTGCCTCTTGTTATCATTCATGCTTGTCCTCTCTTTCTCGATTTCTGTTTAGGTTTTTATTTTGGCCTAAAGATGTCTCAACATGTCTTAATGTTTGGTGTGAATTACAGCCAAAATTTTTTGTTTTGTTTTGGAGCTGGTGGGAATAAATTTTCAGACAGACACTCCAAAACCAATACCAACCAAGGCATGCAAGAGAGCAATCAGTGACCTAAATTTGAATGAAATCAGATTATATTTAGAAAAGTTTTCGCATGGAAATTAAAACTTGACAGATGGACAGACACGCGGACAGACAGACAAACCCAAATATATGTCCCCTGTTCCAAGGGAGCAAGGGAAAACAATAACACTATATATACCAGCAAATAAGCTATAAATCTAAGTAACCATGCATGCATTATAGTAAAAGCATGTGTGAACAAATTTAAGAATGTACATGATAATCTGAATTTTCAATTTTAAATTACAAGTATATTTGTATATAACTAAGACTCTGGCTCAAGGTACTTCCAGACTCAAGGAAGGTGGACTTGGATTTGAACCTAAAGGACTTAGATTTGGATTTGAGAGGCCTGGACCCAGACTTGCACTCAGACCGGGATGACATGGGCTCGACTTCATCACTGCTTGAAATACAGACAAGGACTTTTCATACCATGGATTTAAGGGTACATACCTTAATGGCAGTCTGGGTCAGGTCCACAACTTTGTCCACTGCCTCCTTTCTCTCATTAGCCTTTCTTACATGCTGGTTCCATCTGTACATAAAACAAAATTGCTCACTGCACTGATACAAGGGTGGCTTTTTAACCGTTTTATTAATAATGATGCTGTACATAGATAAAACATAATGTGGAAACTACCCCACCAAAATAATCATGTATCTCATGTTAACAGTCTTGTCAACCAGTTTTACCTTTACAAGATCAAAGAGCACACCAAATTTCATGACAATCCATGCAGCCATTCCTGTAAAATCTTGCCTTTTTTAGTCTTTGAATTAAATAATGAAAAGTATTTAACAGTTATGCAGACCTGTGCTTTAATTCACCAAGTAATTTTGAGATTATAGGTCATAATGACATCATTTTGGCTGTCAATGATTACAAATTCACCCAAGTCTTCAGCATGCCCAGTCAGAACATAAAAAGTCAAGCAATTCATTTTGATCCCTGTTGATTTGCATAAAAAGAAAGGAACATATATTCAAATTTAAGGGGTTAAATTTTTGTGATTTTCAAATTATTGTTGTTTCACAAGGACTCGATTTTCATGATATTTTAAGGAATAAATCTTACCAGATTATAAATATTATTTTTTTTATTCATTTAAATATCATTTCAATGTGTGGATGACAAGGTTTAACAATTTGACAAAGATTCATGGGAAAAAATGAACGAATTGGAAACACTATTGATATATAATATAACAGATCTAATGTTGCCTGTTGTACTAAACTTAATTTTATCTACATTAAACAGGCTATATAATACAACTTAAAATATCAGTCTTTTACCATTCCACTTTTGATGCTGTAGGAATGGATAAATTAGTATATATTTTGCCAGTGAGGCTGTGATGTAAATGAACGATCACCTTAATAGATGAGTCATGTCGTATTCACAAAGGTTTTATTTTCGTGATCATTATCCATTTGCTAATAACCCAAAAGTTAAACCCTCGCAAATAAAAAGCAAACCACAGTGTTGGACTGATGAAGGACCATAACTTTGGCACAGATGACTCAATAAACAGGGCATTTGGGAGCAAAAGGTTAAGCGTTTCTGATGCCTTCTGAAACTCAGTTTTGAGGGTGCAGGCATCCAGTCAGACGTAAAAATATCTGGTTTTAGGCCCTAGAGAATCAAAGCTGGGTATTGTAGCAGTCACTGACTATTGCCAACACCTCAAACAATCCAGTTAAAGATGCAAACACTGCGGTGACCACTAACAGTTCATGTAACTGAATAAAAATGTAATAGTATATCGTAAGGTATACAAAAATGATGCAACAATGACATTAAATCCTTTATTTGACACAGATCCTCTCCCCTTGGGATGCTCCAAGATCCAATGACACTCTCCTAAATTTTGGCCTGCACATCCTGGACTCCCCAGTTTCCTTCCTGTTGAAAGTCTGGAATTGACCTATCCACCACAGCCCATATGCTCCGCCCTTTTAACCTAATTATTATAATGAGCCCCAAAACGCTCCTACACTGTAGGTTTTCCATGCCCATGGATGTGAGAGCTGTTTACAAGACAAAAATGATGTCACAAAAGTTGATGACATAAGTCAATGCGATATCATGTCATCAACTGGATACACTGTTCTGAATCGATGAATATATTGCAGTCATTGTGAACTGTCTTGCCATATTTAGGATTATTTTGTCTCATACAAATTAATGGCAGGTAAGACATTATTACTCACTCGGTAGTTGGGAGGAATGGCTCCTGACGCTTTGGCCTAGAACTTTTCATGCTGTCTCCTCTGTATAGAAAAAATATCCCGGAAAACATGCCAACATGGGTACTGGTACAGATTACATGTGTTCCATTTGGCAGAGCTCTGCCAAATTATGCATATTTGGGATTTTTTGTCAGATGATTAACGGTTTACAATGCCAACAATCATCTGATTGGTTGATTGTTAGTCTAATGCTTATGATTATTCATTGAATGAATATGTGATTAAGGTCATATAGAGTTCAGGAATAGGTCAATAAACAAAGATCAGCACTAATGGAACTGACTGATAGCCAGAACAGATCATCTTCAACATCATTATTATTAATTCACTAACCCCTGGTAGCACTGGACACCTTTGAGGGTGACATTGGGAAACTTAAGGATCTCTTGAGCCAAGGCACCTGCTTTAGATGGTTCTACCCCACACCTGAAAACATATACATAAATACACAGACATAATATCATGTATACACACTTTAGGTTATATTATTCAGAATATACAATACATTAATCATCCAGCGGCAATCTGCTGAAGCTACCCTAAACCCTAACAGTTACACATTGTGATTAGTGATTTATGTGTGCAGCACCTGAACTTTGGAATACCTTGTCACTGTCACTCACAACAATAGAATCCTTGGTCTCTTTTAAAAATTTTTTAAAATGTATCTCTTCACTTGTGTCCATAGGATCTAGTATTTTTTACTTGTGTTTTATATGCTGCCAGTCATCTGTATGTGTTATGTTTATAGTATTTTAACCTATGCCTTTCTCAGTAATGTTTATTTTTTTTTGTTATTATTAAGCACTTTAGATCAATATCACAATGTTGAATATGGCCCTATATAAATACAAAATAATAAGTAAATTTAACAGTTATGATGAGTGGATGTTATTTCTCTTATTCATATAAAGGTTTATAAATGTCATCCTCTCAACTTGACTTACATGACATATATAATATTAAATATAAATAAGCAAATTGGTGGAATTTATGTCCTCTGCTTCCGCCTCTTGTTGTCTTTCATGCTTGTATTATCAATGTTTTAGTTTTTATGATGGCCTGAAGATGTCTCCACATGTCATACTGGCTCTGTTTTAGTTTTCATGGTGCCCTGAAGATGTCTCATTATTTTGGTTGTGAAATAGGACTTACATTTGATAATTTTGTTTTGGAGCTGGAAATTTTTAGACAGACACTCCAAAACCAATCCCAACCAAGATATGCATGAGAGCAATCAGTGACCCAGATTTGAACAAAATCAGATAATATTTAGGAAAGTTATCACATGGGAATGAAAACCTGATGGACGGACAGACAGAGGGACAGCTAGACAGACAACCAAAATCAATGTCCCCTTTTCCTTCCAAGGAAGCATGGGACAAAAATATAAATACAGAAAATTTGATTCTCATACCCCTCAAATACAGGCTTATACAGCATACTTTATAATAATGAACTAGACACACTATTGAAAAATAGCTTTATCTGATTTAAACCATCTTAAATTCTTCTCACCTGTCTTGACCAACATTGACCTCTACCACAAGGTCAATGTTAACACCAGCTTCCGCTGCCACCTGGCTGATTTCTTGGATGTTCTCGATGTTGTCCACACAGATAGAAACTTTGGCTTGTTTGGCGAGTGCTGCCAACCTTCGAAGCTTGGGCTTACCAATAATCTGTATACATAACCATACCAATAAGCATTTGTTTTGAAATGCAACAGAAAATTAGCAATCACATCAACAAACACAAACAGTAATTGTGTTGCTGACCAATGTCACCAGATTCATCCTGATCATATGCTGAGCTCCAACCATGAAGTGATTTAAGGACTTTTTTCATGTGAAAAGTTAATTCTTATATGAGCACATTTTTAAATTGATTTTATACTGGAAAGGTACAAGATAAACAATATGCTGCCTGGGGATATTTTCATGTATTTCTACATGAGCCTATTGAAAATTTGCTAACTGCTACAACAGGTGGGGACTAACTTATTTTGTAGAAAAAAACTGTTTTCAAATTTATTAAATCAAACATCATTTTTGAGATATGAAAACAAATTATATATCATCAGATAGATAATTTTATAAGAATTAAATCATATATACCAGTACTTAATGGGGTTTTGCATAAAAATACAAAAACTTATTGGCATTTCATTGAGACAAGGAGTGCAAAATAAAAGCAGAAGATGGTGCTACCTTTAACCGATCTCGACACATTCAGTCAACAACAAACTATGTAACAATTATAATTACAAACATATATAACACGACCTGACACACAAAGACAAGGGTGGAATAATATATCTGCTTCATTACAAGCTTCTTTTACTGTAAATTCTGACAGCACTATCACCAATAATATCCAGTCATCCATTTATTTTAGGCCTTTTTTCCTTTTTTTTTACCTATATTGATATCTGACATAATTTGACTTTGTATGGTATAACCAGTCAAATCAGTGCCATTTGCAAATTATAAATGAATAATTTGGCAAATTGAGTCAAAACCTTCCAAGTCCAACAGGACATATTTTTATGGCTTCTCATTTCTTCAGTTATGGGTATCATCTTGGTGAAAAGCATAAAATAGATAATTTGAGATATCTACTTAATAAAAGGAGAAAATGGGAGCAAAATAGACACAAATCTGATTAAAAAATTGACAAAAATCTTATCTAAAGCCAATTGTTGGCTATCATATATTATATATAATATATATAATATATATTACAGGTATTCTGATACACTAAGCATTAATTTACAGGTAAGGTCACACGCAAAGTCTAGGGTGACCAGAGTTCATGCTTTGGCCATATATAGCAATGACCATGACAGTCCTCTACAGACTACCTCTTCTCTATAGGATAAAATGCTGTTATATCAGATAATACATGTCATGGTCATCCCACAAGTATAGCAATTGTGAAATAAAGGAGAGATCTAGGTAAAGTGAATTTAGTTGAGGCAGAATCTTGGCCATATGGATTATTTATTTGTTTTGCTACCAGATTTTTCATCATCATATTCAAGGCCAAGTACATGGAGATGGAACCAGGGTCACCCCGGTGTGTAAGGCCGCATCAGCATTTGGTTCAGATTTAAAAATGGATTATTAGTCTTGATTTAGTCCACTTTGTTTCTTCACTGTAGTTCCCTTTACAAAAGACTATATCAGTTTATTTAGTAAAACACTAGTTTGCTGTCGGCACATGGTTGTTAATCCGATTTACTTTGCTGCTAAAAGTGATATTTCACTGCAAGAGTTGGGTCAAATGGTAACAAAATTGGCCTCATACGCATAGGAACCAGTTACTGTAAACCAGACTAAAGTTAACTGGACTAATGTAGACTGCATTCAAGTGGACAACAGTAAACTGAACTGAAGTGGATTACTGTAGATCACCTTTTTATTGCCGTGGCCATAAAAGAAATCTTAAATTTGAAAATCTGGAGTTTTTTCTGAACTCTCAGTGTGCCAATAAGTAGATGGATTTCCCTGAAATGAACTATAAGAATACCACTTGCCGGGACACGGTGCTCCTGTGGGCAATAACAGGGTGCAACTGTAAATAGATGTGCGGACATAAAAAAGAGGATCTACGGAAGTGGCCGAGTGTTGACAGAGTATAAACCTGTGCTCCGGCAGACACGCCCTAATTCTAAACCTTGCACAAAGACAACAGGACATGTAGCATACCTGATTTGACACAAGGACGTCAGGGACTCCACCATTGTACACCATGGCTTCTGCTTCTGTCAACGTCTGACAGCATAGTCCTACAGCACCATGCTCTATCTGTAAAAGATATAAATATCATCTCTCAGAACCTGACTTTACTGAATATTGCACCTTTGATTAACTAGAATATGGGTAGTTGACAAGCGACTACGTTTATCCTCCGAAATCAAGAGTAGGACCGGTGAAGCGAGGCATGGATTGAGTGGCAAGGGGAAATAGAGTGAGATGTATTCGCATGGATGTCTGCAGCCAAAATGTGTATGTAGGTTGCGTCACCTACCACAATTCCAGAAAGCTGTCCAAGTTTTATACATATGCAAAATTTTAGGCAGAAAAGTCAAACCACTACATGTATATGAGTGATTTTATCCCACAGCAGACAAACAGAAGGACTTGTGCAAAAATGGTGGCAGGTGGAGTCATTAATTTTGTGTATGATTAAAAGATATGTGAGATCTATACACATGCAAAATTTCAGGGGGATATGTCCAACCACTGCCAAGATATGAGTGATTTTAGCCCATGGCAGACAAACAGACGGAAGCTGTGCAAAAATGGTTGCAGGTGGCCCCTCCAGTTTTGTGTATGATAAAAAGCTATGTCAGATCTATACACATGCAAAATTTTGGCCTAATCGGTCAAACGGTTCCTGAGAATATGAGCTTGGATGTCTGCAGCGTAAACTAGAATGTAGGTGGTGCCACCTGTCATAAAATCAAGAAAGCTGTCCAGGATGTATAAACACGCAAAATTTTTCAGGCAGATAAGTCATACCACTTCAGAGATATGAGTTATTTTAAACCAAGGCAGATGAACAGATGGACATTGTGAAACATGGTTGCAGGTGGCACCACCATTTTTTGTGTATGTTATAAAGCTATCCAAGGGCTACATTTGTACAAAATTTTTTTCCTGATCGGTCAACTAGTTCCCTTAGATATGTGGGTTTCTGTATGGAAACAGATGCACAAAAGGACGCTGGGCAGGGAGGAAAGGTCAGAGGTCAACGCAAATAGGTTAGGCACCAGTTCACATGTGACCCGATAATTGGTGTAAGTTTCGGAAAAATCTGTCAATTAGTCTCAGAGAAGGTCTCAGGAAACGAACGTGGCGGCAGCGGAACCTTGTTAAAAACATAGTATCCACCAAAACTTCCTTTAGGCAGATACAATAAAGCTGTCAAAAATGATACACTTAGGTGTTATGTGGGACATAAAAAATATAAAATGGCATAAATCTATGTGCAGTAAAAAATGTATAAAATCAACTAAAAATTATAATCATTTTATTTACAGAGGTCATTTTCCTTTTCACCAAAAATTTTTATGATTTAAACTCTCACAAACATAAAGCCAAAAGGTTACCAACCTTAACAGCTTGGCACTAAACATGAAACACTAATTTTTAAGCTATTCAGTATTCGTTTTAATTTTCGATTAAAATTTTATTTCTGAGCGTGTTAAGAATATGGTCTGCATTCTAGGACATGAAAATATAAAGAAAACTGCCTCTTCTCATTTCTTATTTTACTTCCTATGTTTCCCTGCAGATGTCCCTTCACCGATTTCACCTATTATAACATGAACTACCACTGAATATCAGAAGTGGCTTGAATTGGGAATCGAACCTACAATCTCTAGACTAGGAGTAGGAGCCCTACACCCTATCGAGCCGTGAACACGAGATACCAGCAGGGGTGGATTTTGTTCATTTATAGCTGCCATTGAAAATGTGGAACCATTTAGTATTTGAACAGGAGAATTAAGGCCCCCCCCTCTGCTCTGGCGGAGAACCCAGGTTCCTCCTCTAATATAATAAACTCCAGTAATGAGCAAAATGAATTGTGGGAATTTCTCAGGAAGAAACGATGCATCGGCCTTTGTCAGGAAACAATAATTTATTCGACATCCGTTTTGCATTAGGGGACATGAAGACCAGATTAATGACAACTGCCTTAATTTCTAATTCTATTTTTATGTATTTTAATCAATTTTGCTTTACCTGCATTTTACCTAAAGCTGGACATTTGTGAGCTTTCGCATGAGGCCTCACGCTGACCCCTGGGAACCTTTGCATCATTACACTCATCTTATTCAAGTTGTTGTCCATCTTATCCAAGTCCACCAGCAGTGCCGGGGTGTCTATTTCTTCTATTTTCGCCCCAATCGCGCAAGGCGCAGGTGGTTTCCACTGACCTTCCATTGTCGACAGCGTATTGCAATACAAAGAAAATGTTTTGATTTTATGCTGCAACGTGTAAACGTTCTGTGTGCAATTTGGTTTTAGTATATTCTTAAAAAGTGTTGAAAACATCGGCAAGCTGTGTTCATCGCATCCACAGCAGGGCAACCCCGGTTGTATTGCATTCACAAACGTTCGGTTGTCTGTTTGTCATCTATAAAACGAATTCGGGCGCTCATTAGTGAATGAATGAAACCCTCGCTTTGAGCTAATTTGTGTGGGGATTTCCTTTTTATCTCATTTTGAGCGAGTCTCACCTGGGGGATAGCCAGTTCAGTTGTTGAGTGATTAGCACCTGATAAATCGCCGTCTCAAAACTGGGCACCAAGAGCCTTTATCAGTTGACGACAAGACAAGATAGCAAGTGGGCTTTTTAATTTCCCAATCAGGTGAGTTTATCAAATATTAGGGCAACCTTTCAGTGACTTTTGTAATCTTGATCTTGAAATCAGTTTGTGAGAAGATGAAATTGAGTGGGTGATTGCCAAGTCGCGCTCAGTCAAGCGTGACGCGTGAGTTACTGTGCAAACATAATGCATGAATAGCACGCACAAAAGAATTTGATTTGATACCAAAAAAATCTACGTAATAAAAATATATTAATTTAAGGAGTTGCGTGTGTATCAGCAGTTAATTTTAAGTACCCTAAATAAACAGCTTTGATAATTGTAAAACTATATAGATATAGTTTAATTAAGTATAAAAATTTAATTTAAAAAGGATATGAAAAGGTTTTCTAATTTGTTCCCTCATCCTACACATAAGGTAAGGTACAGTGAAACTCTGGGTTTCAGACACCAATCTTGGCTGGACACCCAACGTAACAGACATCACCAAACATTTTTACTACTGAAAGAACTCCTGGGGGGGGGGGGGGGGGCAGACAGCCCTCTATTGATAACAACAGACACTTTTAGTCCACCCAGCAGGTAAAATCACCCCGTGCTAATAAACCAACAAATGGCTGCCTTGACCAGGAAAATAATAATAATATAAATATAAGTTATATATTAATGAATATACATGTTGAAAATAATATAATTATAGTATAAAATATCTCAAGAATTGTATGGTGCTCTATAAGTTTCTTGAGCTACAGTTCTACACTGATTGTCATTTTCATTGAATTTGATACAAAAGGATGTTCAGAATACCAATACAATTCATTTCTATTTGAACCATGAATGACTGATATTAAAAGCATCAAAGCACACTGGATATGTCCAGAGGACTGCACATTTTTGTAGGGAGAATATTTTGTTGCATACATGAATAATTTGCATTTATAGTATTTGAGAAGACCGCTGCTCATTTCCTTCACTGAGTCACGGGTGGACTTTTGTGTGCATGTGATTGTGATGCTTGCATGTAAATGAAGATAAGAAAAATGACTGTCTGAGCCTATATATGATTTATATGTTATCACATGTATGATGTATCCACAAGAAAGACTACTATTTTACCCTCATAAATTATTTGTCAAAACTCTTGGTGGAGGTTTCATTGCCACATGTGAGGACTGTCAGCTTCCTAAAGACAAGATATCATGGGTTCACACCAGGCAGATAAAGACTTGCATAGTTTGTTTTTACATCCATGTAGCACAGGTGTGAACTGTGATCTTTATGTTGTTTTGATTTACAACTGGAAGTATTTGGTACCAGCTGCCAGCTGGTCATCAGTAAAGACTAAGATTCAAAGATGACTGTCTGGTTGCTGTGATTTTGTGTTGAAACTATCCCCCTGCTATTGCACATATGATAAAAGGTATACTGGTTCAATTTAATCATTTAATTTTTTCCAAGATACCAAAGATTTAATCAGGATCAAGATATCTTAAATTTGTGTCCTAAGAAAAAAATGAGCATGAGAGAGTGAGAGCATGAATGCAGCTATCATTTACATTTAACAAAACATCATGGCCAGCACATTATCAGGACCAGAAATGCTGCAGCTGATAGCTATGTTACCCTGGGTTACATTTCAAGGTGTCAATCAACACTCATAAATCATGTGGACAACAATAGAATGTGTTGTTTTCTCAGGACATTGCAGTTTTGTATAAGGTATATACATTATACAGTTGTTGCATGCAGTTTTATTCCAATAGAAAACATATTTTTATTGAAATTGTTAATTCATGTTTTATTATTTGAATGTACTATAAAAATACATATGTAAGTATATATAATATTATGTGTGTACTTCAATATTATATAGTTTAAATATAAATATATATATATATATATATATATATATATATATATATATATATATACAGTGAAACCTGGTTGTGTTTAAGTTGAAGGGACCCTTAGAAAACTTCGACACATCCGAGGTTCAACACAAGCAGGTTTTATTTGGTAATAATTTAACTAATGTTGTCCCAAATATTGAGTCTGTCACTTCAACAAAGGCGGGGTATTTCACTTAAGTGAGTTCGACACAACAAGGTTTCACTGTATATATATATATATATATATATATATATATATATATATATATATATATATATATATAAACAGTCTTCATGTTTGACATATATTGTGGATGAGTATCTGTGGGAGGATGACCTCACAAATATTGTGCAACATGAACGTGACCCAAGGGAAAATAAATATAAACTTCCTAATGAAGTATTTGAACGTGTTACAGTGTGGCAGATGTGTTTAATGTATAAATAATGTTATTTATGGATAAATGTTTCAACACATACTCGTAGCAGAAAAAAATATATTGTTGGTACAGTACCCCATTAGGCAAAAAAAAAATTAGGTTTGGTTCTCAGGCATTTTTTTTCATAAATCAAATGTGTGTGTGTTTTTTTTGTATGTTTTGATAAAAATATCAAATGATAAGGGACAAGCTTGATAATAACAGAATTATTTTGCTAAACAAGTAAAAGCAAAATTGATTTCTATTTGAAAACAAAATAAAAATTTTTTGATGTGGGGCGGTGCCTGAGAACCACACCTTTTATTTTTTGGGGCTAAATATTTCTAAAAGTTTACCTATTAAGCAGATAAATGTAAAAATAAAAAAAATGAGAAAACTTTTAATATAATATCCATGAATGTCAGAGGGCTTAGGAAATACGACAAGAGAAGGAAAATATTAAACTGGTTCTATAAACATGGATATGATAGTGGTGTAGGATTCATTCAAGAATCGCATAGTGATGAACATATTGTTAACTATTGGACAAAACAGTGGAGAAGACCTGTTTATTTCTCACATGGGACAACCTCGAGTCGAGGTGTTTTGGTAATTGTTGGAGAAAAGCTAGATTTTAAATGTGAAGAGGTTGTGGTTGATACAAATGGTAGATATATTTTGTTGAAATGTTATATTCATGTATGCCTCACCTTACTCTGTAATACATATGTGCCAAATACCGAGTCAGAACAAACTAAGTATTTTTAGAGTTTACAGAATGAAATAAAAAACCTTGCTCTAGATGCTGACATAAAAATTATAATAGGTGGAGATTTTAACATATGTATGGAAAAGATTGATTCAGATGGGGGAAAACTTAAAGCTCAAGCTATTAGGCCAAAAAAAATAAAAGGTATGGTTCTCAGGCACCGCCCGCGTCAATTTTAACCCCCCGCATCAAAAATTTTTATTTTGATTTTTATCTTTCAAGAAGATAAATAATACAATTTATATAGTGTTTAGCAAAAAATTTGTTATTTTCATGCTTTTTTCTGATTATATGACATTTTTATCGAAACATCCAAAAAAAGGTCAAAAATAAAATACCGCCCGCCCGCACTGATTTCTGAAAAAAAGTGCCTGAGAACCATACCTTATTTTTTTTTTGGCCTTAAGCATGTACAATCAGTTAAGGCGCTATTTGACCTTGTAGATATTTGGAGAATAAGAAACCCTGACATTGAAAGATATACATAAAGAAGTTTTTTTCCCATTGACCCAACGGGGGTTAGATTATTTCTTTGTTTCTGATCAAATTCAGGCATGTTGTAACAGCTGATATAATTTCTTCAATTAACACAGATCATTCTTCAATAGAGATAAAATTACAGCTGCTTAAGGACAAGCATATTGGAAGTTAAATAATTCACTGTTAGCTGATGAGAATTATGTCAAAGAATTAAAAAGCAAGATTTCTGAATGGAAAGAAAATACTTCATTTCATAATTCTGCTACACGTTGGGAATACATCAAATACAGAATAAGGCAGTTGCATCTGGTAATCAGAAGTAATTAGTTGCAGGCAGGAAGTCCACTATGAGTAATAAGGGTAGCATTGCAAAAGCGGTGATGGGAATAGATTTAGTGATAATGATTTGACTTGTAAATTTTGATTATTCCAGGAGGTAAAGAATTTTACCTACAGATGTGTCATTAAATGAACTGGTAAAGTAGAGATATATTGATATTATTGTAAGGACATACCCATGTAATGGGATATCTTTGTGATAGATTTGGAAGAGGAAATTAAGGATTATTATTTCCTGTCAGGTTTGTGTAGGTGATTTCTGTCAAGTTTAGTGTAATTTTTTGCAGTCAATGGTTTTACATCTAGAGAAAAGGTTAAAGTAGCACCCATGACTTTGGTTTTATAACTAATTAGACTAGCAGGATACCTTTAATTCTGACCTATGACTTTTTAGCCTGTACACAAAATGGTAGCCCCCATGTATGGTTTTGAAATATTAGCGAGATCAAGGTTTGATATTGAAGGGCACAGAAAAAGACAGGAAAGGACTCGGAGGAGAGTGTGAAGGTTGAAATTTATCTGCAGAGAGAGTTTGTTTGGTATTTGATCAAAATCGTTTAAGTAGAAGCCGGAGGAACACTCTGGGGATGACCACGCCCTCATCTGTAAATCCTACTAGGATATGTCAAAATTTCAGCAAGGAAATAGTTAAAGACTAAATCTATACATATATATACCTCTGTCAGAATCGTGCTTAATATGGCATGGTCCACCATCACCATGGTTACATCCAAGATCAGTAGCCTCCTACTTCTTTGCTAAGACCCTTAAACAAGGTCTTAGCCACAAGTGTGCTTATGTCTACTGAGCATTACAAATGTTTACCAGATTTTAGTAACATCTGCGTGTGGTGGGTCCTAGTGACCTTAAACCCCTATGTCATATGTGGTGTCCCCAGGGAGCTACCATAGGGAAGTTAATTGTAAATTCTTTAAACCTCCAATGTTTAACTTTTAAGATCTGCTTTGTCAGATGAATGGCCCTAATACCAGTGAAGGAAGCTGACCCTGAGCAAAAATATGTTATTGTGGTTTAGAATATCTCCAAATTAATTGTTTTTAGCTCAGCTGACTATAAGTCATCTGAGCTATAGTCGTTGTCCATTGTCCGTCGTCCGTCCGTCTGTCCGTCCGTCTGTCCGTCCGTCCGTAGATGTGGCACGTTTTGAAACCGTAAGACCTAGGAATCCAAAATTCGGCATAATGTTAGATGTCCCCAAGATCTCCTACCAAGCCTAAAACTGGGTCTTTTCGACTTCGTTCCTTTGAGAAATTAAGGAAAAACCTCAATTTTTTATTAAAAACCTATTTTCACACTTCAGGACTGCCTAATATCAAAACCACTCATCTGTTTTTCCTCATATTTACCATAAATATTCCTCTGTATAGTTCCTATGTACATTCAAGAAATTATGTCTGTATTATATAATTTAAAAAAGTTATTGACCCAAACATAATGCATTTTGTAAAAAATCAGGAAAGATATTTGATCACTTAACACAAAACATGTTAAAGCTATGGACCTTTTTTCCAGTAATATAACTTTAATTAATCAAAATTAAATTGTATACCCAAAATTAGATGAAAATCTTTTAAATTTTTTAAAATATTAATAAAAATAAAAAATTGGTACCTTAAATTTTGCCCAACTTTGACCATGGCACGTTTTTTTCCTGTAAGTACTGTGGATTTAATTTTCACAGCATGTTTTTGTTACCTTTTCAACTGTTAACACCAAAAATTTGAAACCAGTTGATCAAAAACTGTAGATTTTATTCAAGTTTTCAAGCACCATGTAACATATTGTTTACATCAAGCTAGTGTTATGCAGTTTGCAAGAGCTCAGCTCCCCAGCTTCAGCTCTTAGTTCCTTAAATTGGGCATACAGCTAGATGTCTCCAAAATCCCCTACCATACCAAGAATTTGGTCACTATGACTTAATACCTTCAAGATATTAATGAAAAACTTCATTTTTCCATTAAAAACCCATTGTTACACTTCAAGACTGCCTAATATCAAAACCACTGATCATAAATAATATACATATTTTTCATTCTCTATGCACATGCCAGAATGATGTCAGTATTGCGTAATTGTTTTAAGTTATGGGCCCAAACATAATGATTTTTGTAAAAAATCAAGAAATATATTTACTCCCTTAACAAGGGGATTGCTGAAGCTAGAGATTTTTTGTCAGGGATGTAACATTATTTAATCAAGATTCAATTGAATACCCAAAATTAGTTATGAATTTTTCAAATTTTATAAATTTTATAAGTTATTAGTATAAATGTAAAATTAATAACTTTAATTTTGCCCAACTTTGACCATGGCACGTTTGTTTCCTGTGAGCACTGTTGATATAATTTTCATATCATGCACACATAAGGATTTCAGCTTTTCAGTTTAGAAAGCTGAAAGAAATTGGCCAAAAATTGTAGCTTTTATAAATGTTTTTATGAGACCCTGTCAGACTTTGGCTCTCTCCAGCCCCTCTTGAGTCACCTGTATGTTGACCTTGTTGAACTTTCAGCAAATTATGCATGCTTGAGGCGAGGCATACAGGGGAATCCAGGCAGCTTATGGCCAGCCACAGTTGATCCAGGTGTCCAACTCAACTCATCTAGTAGTTTTAACCAACTACATAACAATAAAAATAAATTAATAAAATTTTTATTGGTTTTTAATAAAAAATTAAAGAAAAATAGAAAAGGAATTTGTTAGTTTATAATAACAGGAAAATAACTTGCAGTTACTGATGATATAAGAATCTTGTATCGATTGATAGAATGTCACGTATTCCAAATAACACCATGCAGTCACCTATGGTATTTTTCAGTTCAATTTTAATGATAAAGAAGTAAATCATATCATTCATTACTAATCATTAGGGATCATATGATGGAAATTAATGATAGACAAAGATGCAGTTGATAATATTGATCTAGATTCCTACTGTGTCTAGTGTGTACATTGATGTGAAATTAGTCCAAAATGAATTTATTACAGTTATTTTTTAATATAAATAAAAGCCATAAAACCAGGTACTTATGATCATTATTTAAATGTGTGAATTTTGTATATTCTGGATTCTCAACATCATTGTTTGGTGAAAACTGAATAAATACCAGTCATGGTGCGAATACTTTGTAATTGTATTTAAATACGAATATGATTATGTACTCCATTATAAAATTTCTTGCATAAAGAATGGGAATTCAGGTAAAAATGAAAGTATATGAATACCAGTGCAAATACTTTCAAAATGTATTCATGAATGCATTCATGAATATATTCTTCAATATTATTTTAATAATCATTTCAGTTATATTTCATTTTAAAAAATCATATGATTCTCTTATTAATTAAAAAAAAAATAATATTTGGGACAATATTTGTAATTTTTTTTAATTAATAGTTAAACCCTTATATTATATATTCTGCTTATAAGTTATATGGCCAAGTCAAAATCTGTGTGACAATAGCACTCCATTTGTTAATAAAATAAATGAAATCAATCCTCTTCCCTGTCTCCAAAGGTACTATCAAAAGCTAAACAACAACAACTCATAATACAGCTTATATTTATTACCACACAAAACCAGCATGTGCCTCATTTCTAAATAATATTTTTTTAACATATATAACAGCTGAGCGTCGTGACCCATAGGTCCCTTGTTTCTTATCTAAAACTCCACAAAATTTCTTTGAAATTTGCACTTAACCTTTTTGGCCAAAGTTGCAGACAACCTAAACAACAGAGAAACAAAACAAGCAGCTAATAATAATGATGATGATGATGATAGAAGCATTATACCTCATGCCATTTATTATGTATTAACTGTTCCATTGATCCTTGTCATGTAAAAACTCACATGTGGAAAACAAATCCTGTCACAGTGAACTATATACAAACATGACACAAGGTATGACAGATACTCTCAAATGCTTTGTCATTATAACAGTCTTTGGCGAAGAGAAGAAAAGAAATAATTTCTGTGAAAATAATTTACTTACAAAGTCTACAAGCAAATGAGTGCAGTTTTCATTAGTGGTAGGAGTCGGTTCCTTTTTCATTATCAATCATCGGTTTGAGCAAACCGATCGATGATCGATTATTAATCGGTTCTGACAAATATAAAGAAATATGCAATTATCTGTGAAACTGTACTTAATCTTACCCAGCCTGCATGTCTTAGTAATTCTACCTTAAGAATATTGCCTTTTTGATTTTCCTATTAATACTAAGCTATGCTATTCCAGGTATCATTTTAATGAATTATAATAATCAAGAATTAAACCACAATTTATTAAGTCCTCCGTTCTCACATCTACCGTTTCATGCTAAGTTACATACAGGAGGTATTTGGGAACACAGACTCATTATATGAAGTGGCAAATAATGTAAAAAAAAAGGAATCATTCTTGCCTCTAACATAAAGGCATTCTGGAAAAAAAAACAGTCATGATTATGATGTAATCGATAGTTGCCTTTGGTAATCGAGTGCTTGAAAGTGGCAGCATACCGACTGACTTTCGATAAAACTCGATGAATGGCCCATCACTACTGTTTCCTGAGTTAAAATGCATTCTTTCTGTAACAGAGGGTGACGGGTTAATTTCCCTGGGGTCACAGTCTCTTTAAATCTTTTAGTTGACACATGAGGGCACTGTGGTGCAGTTAATTCTTGCCTCAACACTATGAATGGGTAGCTGCACTTAATTTACCCAATTCACTTGCAGCAGACAAACGAATAGCACAGATATGTATGTTATTGTAGAAAAAGCCCTCCTTATATACACATACATAAGCCAAATTCCATATCCAGTGTAGAGAGATACGTGCTATAAAAAATTTATCGTATCTGCCAAAACAGAGTTTTGTGGATACTATGTTTTCAGTTGCACGCCGCCTAGGTTTCTAGAGAACTATTCCGTAACCACTTGGCAGAGTTTTTTAAAATTTGGAATTATGATCAGGTCACGTGAACTGCTGCGCCCTCATTTTTGTTGACCTCTGACCTTTCCTCTCTTTTGTGTGTCTGTTTCCACACATAAACTGACATATCTAAGGAACCGTTTGACCGATCGGGAAAAAATTTGTGCACAAATGTAGCCCTTGGATAGCTTTATAACACAAATATGGTGGCGCCATCTGCAACCATTTTTGCCCAGTGTCCATCTGTTCATCTGCCTTGGGTTAAAATCAGTCATATCTCAGCAGTGGTTTGACTAATTCACCTGAAATTTGGCATGTGTATACATCCTGGATAGCTTTCTTGATATTGTGACAGGTGGCACTACATTCAGGTTCATGCTGCAGACATCCATTCATATATCTCCGGACTTGTTTGATGTACCTTCCTAAAAATTTGCATGTATTTAGATCTTACATAGCTCTTATGGTATATTTACTGCAAACTTTTCAGTTAAATTTAAATGCATTTTAAAGAAAATCTTTCAGCTATACCAATTTTCTGGCTGGACTAACTGAGATGATATAGCCTGATTTTATATCCCAATTTTGTGATTGATTGTCTGTTTGCTTACAACATCACTCACACAATCATGAATGGAAGAATTTTCAGGGCATTTCAGGACTAGATGAATGAAGAATCGATTAGCGTTGTGTGTTGATCCATCACCTGATCTGGTTTTTGGAATGTCAAAAAAATATTCACAAATGTACAGTCACTTATGTACGAATGAACTTGGGAGGCTGAATAAGCGAATGCAAACATGGTTTGGGAAGCATCCCACAATAGTAACCCCTGCCCCCCCCCTACATGGCGGATCCTTGCATTCCTTAGAATGCAGATTTCTTGTTTTACCTTAGGCTTGTTTGTCAAATTGTTAAGAATATTAAATATGCCTTGAGCTTTGAGTATCTATCTGTACATGCATGTAAGTGTGATGTTGTGTCACTCTCTATATGACAAGGGAATATCAAATGCAAAACTTGTGTTTATGCGTGCGCTCATGCAGCCAGGAGTAAAAGTAGCAGAGTTCAATAATAATGAAAAGTTGTACCTAGCCATTAGAGAGAAATGACCTTGTGTGGCTTGCTGATATAGAAGTTTTGTGTGCTTGGCCCTCATACATTTACAAAACTTTACTTTTGCGTGCAGAGCCTTATACAAACACACACAGGCATACATGTTAGACTTGTATTTAGGTATTCTGCCCCTATTGTTATGTTGGCACATGCTTTTTCATGCTTCAAGGCACTGACACAGGGTTCATTGATTGAACTAAAGACCTGTCGTGGTAGGCTCTTGCCCTGTTATAGACCAATAGTTTTTAAGGCTGGGTCTACAGACTGTTGGTGCATTACCTTTAGTAGAATTAGGATGATTGTAAGCTTACAGTAAGAATATGTTATTCAGTCTGTGGGGTTTCAAGTTTTATATGCTCAGAGTTCAGTATAATCAAAATGTTATAACCTGTCTTTGATTTATTATATTGAATGTTTTAGGTTGTATCAAGGTATCTCCATCTTGCCATAGGCATTGCAGGGCTCCATATTAATGATTAACCACTTTCCCTGTCCAAGGAAATGTTTCTGGAAATATTGGTAGGGCAACCAAAAAAGGGTTCCTATATAGATACTTACATTAACATATACGCAAAGGCCTGAACCTTAACTTATCTTCAGCTAACCATTTGCTTTCTTGTAGAAATAATATTATATTGTAGCACCTCTGTCTTCAACTGCCTGAATGTTCATCTATGCAATCACTAAATATTATCACATTATTAAGAAACAAACATTTGAACATGTTTATTGTTGCAAAATAATAATGTGGAACACACTTTTTGTGTTTTTGGCTGTGACCACGGACCTTTTTTGGACAAGTAAAATTCCATGTAGGACATGTAAAAGCTAGATGCTACTAGCCTTACTGGGCCCTGCACTGGTGGGATTTGACCAAGAGACCTAACACTGACCAAGAGACCTTTAACATGGACCCTAAGTCCAAGCCCAGTAGGCTATGTCCTACCCCCCCCCCCCCCCCCCCCCGTGCCTTCCCTCTGTGTGACTTAGGGTAGTCCTACCCCCACTTTCTGACATTGGGAAGTCCTACCCCGCCACCCACCCCCCCTCCCCCTACTGTCCAACAGTGGGTAGTCCTACCCCCTGTGTGACATTGTGTAGTCCTACCCCCCACTGTGTGACATTGGGTATTCCTAACACCCCCCCCCCCACTGTGTGACATTGGGTATTCCTAACCCCCCCCCCCCCCCACTGTGTAACACTAGGTATTACTGACAGGGGGGGGGGGGGAGAAATATTTTTACAGTCAAGGGCACCCACACAACAGTGCAGGCACTGTGGCTATCTTTGCTGATTATTGTACCTACATCAATAGCTGGCTGTTTTTTTCTATGGTCTGCTGGTTGCCTGCAGCAGCACTTGTTTACTGTAAGTACTCAGATGGCTTGGGCTTGTTGTCATGGCAAGTGTCCATGTAACTCTTTTGCAGACCTGGAGCTTACCATAAGAGCTGGCAAAAGTCAATATGAACAGACTCTCAATCTTGTTATACACAAGTAATATGAATAATTTGAAAATTACTTAGTGGTTAAGGCATTTGTTCTGATTTGAAAATACATGTTATGACTTCAGGATTAACCCTGGTTCTGTATGCTGAGAACCTTAAATCCAGAATGGTATATAATAAAGGGTTATCCTTACCATATAAGAGCCTCCATCATTCACAAAACATAAAATAAAAAGGTATTTATTTATAATTATTTATAAATGTTTAAATCTTAAATTATCCATTGTTATTTAATTCACCTAAATTAAATTACAGGTGATATCATATTCAAATGTTCAAATGAGTAGTTAAAAAAAAAAAATCTGTATAATTAGTAAATTCTGGCTAATAATGATTTTTAACATTTCTCAAGATAGTTGCTGAACCTGAGTCAGTTATTAATGTCAACAGATCTCCTGACAGCAAGATGTAATATTAACTATATAGACCCAGTCAGGCAAGTTTTTGCTTGTCCAACATGAATTTTACCTGCCCTGCAAAATATAATCATATTAATAATACCTGTATCTTAAATTCCCTGTGCTAATTATATAAAGAGAAATACAGAGGGGCAATTAGGAGGGGACTTTTGATTGCACTACCATAATTTTCTTGATTTTTACTGGCCCTGTGCAGTAAGTTTAGCATAAATGTTAAGTTCTAGCTGTCATACAAAAGTCGCCTCTTATCTGCTACTGGTTTATGAGGTGAGTGGGCATATTATATATTTTACTATTAAATGCATTACAAGATGTTCTGTGCATAGACCTCATATTTTGAAGAGACGATTATATGTCATGACAACATCATTAGCAGTTTAATTAGCACTACTTTGGTTGTGGTATCATTTGACTAATTATTATCTTCCTGGTCTACATGTGCTTGTCCTTCTTACATGATTGCCAGCAAAATTTAATATGACCAGCAACTGCCACTTAGTGCATAGGAGGACTAATGTTAGGTAACGTCTTGTGCTAAAGATATTAATAACTTGAATTTATTAATCCCTTGCAGATGTAATAAACGACTTTTTATAAATTAAGGGAGCAGTCATATGGTAATTGGTAAATTCATTTGGTTCGGTTACTGTGGAAACCACTTTGGGTGTGGCCACTTTGTGCAGGACCAATTAGCGGGTGAAGTGTTTGCTCGAGGCAGACCAAATACAGACGGTGTAGTAGGAGTCTCATCTCAATAGCTAAGGACATCACACGGGTACAAGGTTCCTGGTGTTTTCACTATTATTAGGTAGGTTGGAACTTTTATTATCACAAAGACCTCTACTTATGTAACCTGTGAGTTAATATTTTTAGCGAACCTGTGAGCTTATGCGATGGTGCGGCTTCTTGCGTCGTGTGTCGTGCGTTGTGCGGCGTCTGTACTTTAACCATAGCTATCTGAAAAATCGGCAGGAGCTAGCATCACCAAATTTTTTGCAAAAAATCAGTCATACAAAAAAACTCTATCGGATTTTGTTTATTTTTTTTTTTCTAACTGCATTTTCTTAGATTTTATAGGGAAAAAGCTAAAAAAGCTTTAAAAATCTTCTTCTCCGAAACTGTTCAGCCAAATTGTCACAATTTCACAAATATGATCCCTAGAACAATCTTTCTCAAGTTTGTTCGAATGGTTCCAGTTTGGAGATTTTTTGCTGAGTTACAGGAGGTTGAACTTTGTTAACTGTGCAAAACAGCATATTAAAATTTTAATCTCAGAAACGGCTGGAGCTATCTTCAACAAATTTTATGCCAATGTTGGTCACATAGGTCATATCTGAAATTGAGGTATTGGTGGCGCCACCTGCATTGGCCTTTTTTGTACGGGGTCATCAGTGCCTGTATCACACTGAGGGTTACAAAAAACTTCTTCTCTGAAACCATATGGCCAAAATGTTTAATATCGCACAGAAATGATCCTAGGGTAGTGCTTTCTGAAGTTTGTTCAAATGGTCTCTTTTCAGTGACTTTTGGCTAAGTTATGGGAATTTAGTCATATGCAATAATAGCCCATTTTTAGCTCAGTGGCTACAAAGATCTTCTTCTCAAAAACCACTGGGCCAAATTCTTAAATCTCACACATTAATTATCCTCAGATGTTGATAATTCAAGTTTCTTATATGGTTTTGGTTCAGTGCTTTTTGGCTGAGTTACAGGAAGCTGAACTTAGCCAGTTTGCTGTATCTTCCCATATGTTATAAACCTGGGAAACGTTTTTCGACTGATGCCACTGAAGCCAGTTTGTTAAATATTTTAAAAGAATAATCCCTACAATAATTCTTATAATAATTTTCATTAATGGTTCCACATGAATGATTTTTGGCTGAATTATGGAGATTGAATTGAGTCATTTTACCATATATGTTAGCTGTGTGATGCTGTTTCATCTAGCCTGGCACCAGTTTATCAGCATCTGTTACATCATGCCACTAGACATTTAGATTTCAGGTTATATTTGGATAATATTGACATGAAAGTTTTTTTAAAAGCTTTTAAAAAATTTAGATTTATGATTTAAGTTATTCATCATACCAGGCAAAGTTACAATCATGGATATTCAGCTCTCTGTGGCTACATAAAGACAACTGTACGTGGATTATAAATTATTGGTATCCCTACTCAACTTAATTCAAGAATTTGCCATCCATGAGATACATCTGTATTTTAATTTTGCTTTCAGTATGCATCCGTAATAATTTTACATATATTCCTGATTTCTCTTTTTATAAAAAGTCAGCTGAAAAGCATTTTGTATTGGGAAAATAAATTTCAAAGTTATTTCAAGTAGGGACCACTTTTGTGTACAGATAGCAGCAATTGGTTTACCATTGGCAGATTGCTAGTGCCTTGATGTTGGACATTAGCCATGATGATGTCAGCTCTATAAATAGTTTTGGCACAGTGCCAGGATTGGAAGAAGTGCAGCCAGGTATAGATCAAGAGTTCACTCAGTGCAGTAGCTGCATTCTATTTATTATTCAGACTGCTCACTGCATCATATTTGCCACCAAAGAACAGCCTGAATCTATTTATAGCTTTGGCAGACTGCCAACTGTGTCAGATTATGCAACAGGTTCACTCAGTTCAGCCAAGTACAGGTCAAAAGTTCACTCAGTCTAGCCAGGTGCAGGTCAAGAGTTCACTCAGTGCAGTAGCTTGAGGCAGCAATTTGTCACAGGTCACTCGGGGGCAACTGCCTTACTCACCTAAGCCTTGTCAGCCCAGTGCATCAAACTCTGGGGAGATTTGATGTATTGGACTGATACCTTTCTATGATACCTTTCTATGATGGTATTCTCATTTACAAGACAGGTGGTGCCACATTGACTTTTGCAGTGTATGCGCCTTCTTATTTCTACAGAGGAATTTGATACATCAGCCTAAAATTGGGCATGTTTATACATATCGGGTAGCTTTATAGTGTACAAGACTGGTGGTGTCACCTACAATAATTTTTGCACAGTGTATGTCCCTGCTTATTTCAAAGGAGGGGTTTGACATATCAGTCTGACATTGGGCATATGTATATATCTCTTCGTTGTATATAAGACTGGTGGTGCCAGCTACAATCATTGTATCCGCCAAAACAGAGTTTTGCGGATACTATGTTTTCAGTCGGACGCTGACGCTGCTGCCATCACCGCATAGGTTTCCAGAGAACTCCTCCATAACCACTGGGCAAAATTTTTTAAAATTTGGAATTATGATCGGTCAGATGTGAACTGCTGCGCCTGCATTTTTGGTTGACCTCTGACCTTTCCTCTCTGCCCAGCGTCCATTTGTTTCCATACATAAACCCACATATCTCGGGAACCGTTTGACCGATCAGGCTAAAAATTTTGCACAAATGTAGCCCTTGGAAAGCTGTGCAACCATTTTTGCACATCGTCCATCTGTTCATCTGCCTTGGGATAAAAACACTCATATCTCTGCATTGGTTGGACTTACACACATGAAATTTTGCATGTGTATATATCCTGGACAGCTTTTTTGATTTTATGACAGGTGGTGCCATTTACATTCACGTTTACATTGCAGACATCCAAGCTCATATCTCGGGAACCGTTTGACCAGTTGGGCCAAAATTTTGCATGTGTAAAGATCTCCCTCAGTTCTTTATCATATGCAAAACTGGTGGCGCCACCTTCAACCATTTTTGCACAGCGTCCATCTGTTCATCTGCCTTGGGATAAAATCACTCATATCTCCGCAGTGGTTTGACTTATCCACCTGATATTTTGCAGATTTATACATCCTTGACAGCTTTCTTGATTTTATGACAGGTGGCACCACCTACATTCAAATTTACGCTGCAGACATCCAAGCTCATATCTCAGGAACCATTTGACCGATTGGGCAAAAATTTTGCATGTTTATAGATCTCACATAGCTCTTTATCATACGCAAAACTGGTGGCGCCACTTGCAGTCATTTTTGCACAGCATCCGTCTGTTTGTTTCCTGTGGCATACAATCACTCATATCTCGGCAGTGGTTTGACATATTTGCCTAGAATTTTGCAGGTTTATACATCTTGGATAGCTTTCTGGGTTTTGTGGCAGGTGGCACCACCTACATTTTTGTATACGCTGCAGACATTTAGGCTTATATCTCAGGACTGGTTTGACATATCCCCCTGAAATTTTGCATGTGTATAGATCTCACACAGCTCTTAATCATACACAAAATTGGTGGCGCCACCTGCCACCATTTTTGCACAGCGTCCTTCTGTTTTTCTGCTGTGGGCTTAAATCACTCATATCTCAGTAGTGGTTTGACTGATCTGCCTAAAATTTTGCACGTTTATACATCTTGGACAGCTTTCCGGATATTGTGGTAGGTGGCGCAACCTACATACACATTTCGGCTGCAGACATCCAGGCTATTATGCAACACACCTCACTCTATTTCCCCTTGCCACTCAATCCATGCCTCATTCACCTTTCCTTTTTGGCAGATAAACCTAGTCGCTTGTTGACTACCCATATCCTACTTTTTGTGTTGTGTGCACCCAAGTCAGAATTGCAGCAGTGATATTTGTTTAATTGTTTCTTGTTCTAAGTGTTTAGTACATTCATTGTTCATATACATGTTACACATGTTCTTGAAAAGTAATGGTCCAGCGTTGAAGCATTATACCTGGTGTAATCTGATTGCACAGGTTCGCATTAGATGTGTTTTAGACAGAATTTATAGGTCACCCAGAATGCAAAACCATCAACCAGAAATTAAAATTTTTTTTACTTTGCCCACTTTCTTCTGCCCATGTTTCAGCCAGATAGCCAATATGGCTTAATAAAACTGATCTGCTCAGAGTAATAGACAGGTGTCATCAAAGTACCTGATATTTATTTTTTGACCTTGACCTGTTTTTCAAAGTCATATACCACATAGGAAATTGCAGGTTAATAGGAGAGGTTTCACTTGCACATTGCAAGCACACATTGACTGCAGACCTCTTGTATTTAACCCTGTCTGTGACAGGATGTATTATGGTATACCTACTGTCAGTCAGTCAGGCAGTCCGTCGGTTAACTTTCAGTGTCAGGAGCCATAACTGACTTTTGATGGATTTTCACAAACTCACCATAACTTCTTACCAGTGGATTTTCATGCCTAAGTTGGATTATAGGCAAAAAGAAGTGATAACTTCTCAGGAATACGATTGATTCTTATGAAACCCATCAAAAATATTTACTAATATAATATCTCAACTAAGTACAGTTTCAGGCAAAATCCATGCATATCATATGAAATGAGGTAAGAAGTCACCAGACTTGGGTGGTACCATGACAACCTACCAAAAATTTGATGGATATTCATGAAACTCATTATAAATATTAACGATTAGGGTTTCTCATCTGAATTAAATTCTCTGCAAAATTTTGCTATATATAATGAGGTCACATGACATACAACTGGCGTTTTATGCCCTTTTGCAGTGCTCTTGTTTCATTCTTTCCAGATCTGCTTATGGATTGTTTAATAGTTTTATGTTGATTATTTTGTACCTCTGCTTTCCAGTTAAGGGGTTGCCATCACTGCTGACACCTGATGGAAGAATTTGGTACCATTAACACCAGTGGTCTTTAGGCAGTAATATATTTAGTGATTGCATTCTGCTGGTTATATGTGGATGAAAGTCCAGCATCTTATTATCTGAGCTATAGTGTGCTTCATAAAAATGGTACAAAATAGTGGCTGCCATCATAAAATATAGACTGCCCTGGAAAATGGTTGCCAATGGCAACTAGAAGTCATTGCGTCAAGGGTGCATGTTCATCAACCATTGCTGTGATATGGAAGCGATGAGATAACTTATTGATTTACGTGTTCTTGTAACAGACATACAGACTGAATATATGATTAATCAGATGGAGTCCGAGTAGGGGCTGTTTATATGAATGTACTAACTTGGTATTTGACATCATGCCAATAATGTATTTATAAATGTCATTTAATGGCTGTTATGCCTTGGGGGGGGGGGGGGTGTTAAGAAAAGTAGCAGTGATAAGTAGATAGGACTTCAAGATTAAGCTTCAAGAATTTTTTTTTCCCTTTTTGAGTGCGGTGTTTTAAGTTTTCAGTATGCTTTTAATCTAAAAAAAAATCATTTATGGGATTATCATTCATAAAACTTAATTTTTTAGAAGAAAGAATAATTAAAAAAGTTGTACATTCTTTCATCATTGTCTGCTATCATCATATTGTTACTCTGAATATTATAACTGTCTTTCATGAAACAATTAAATGCAAAATTCAAATCCATTTACCGCTTTACCATGCATGATCATGTCCCTCCATCAACCTATCTTATTGTGTCTCTTATCTCTATTCACTCATTTGTAAGGATGAAAAAGGAGAAGGGTCACTTTGCTGTTTATATTTATATATTCTATCTATTTAGATATATCTCCTATAGAAAGCTTGAAGTTAAGGCCTTATGGATAGAGGTATTTCTAAATTCTGATGTAACACATTTTTCCTAAAAATTTGTTCTTATAACAAAATCAAGAAGAAATGGGCCTATGCAACTCTGGAGCTCCCAATTCTGGCCTTAATGTAATTAAGCCAATATAATTTTCTAAAATAAGTCTCAAACCCTACTCTTGGACACCTTACCTTTGAAGTGTTTGAAGAAGTTTTAGAAAATAAAAAAATAACATTTGACCAGCATTGAAATTTGTCTGAAATTATTCAAAATATATATGTAAAAGATTAAATAATGGAGCTTTCTATATTATGATCTGAGATTGTGCCTCACAGCCAACTATAGCTAGCCAAACCATTTATTGCTGAATCTCATCTTCATAGCTTTGTTCTCTTATCATGAATATTAATAAGACCATGTGACCTGAAGTGTCATGGAGGCACTTATTTGAAGTGACAATCAGTTATACAAACATTGTGGTTAAACAGTGAAGGGTTTCTCAAATTGTTCTCGATTGACTTGTGGCAACCATTGATAAGATGTTTGTTCATGCCTGCACTGTCGTCTCTTTAATGCGCATGGACTGGTATATATCAAAATGTTGACATAAAATAATTGATAAAAGATTTTTCCTGATATGTTTTAAGTGGGACTTGCTTATTGAGTGCAATGGTAACACTGATTATTCACAAAGATTTTTTTTGTTAAACATTCATGTTTAATCACAGTAGAGTCAGAAAATGTAAACAACTATCATGGTCCTGTATGGTCTATTTATGCGGCCCTGAAATATTCTAGAGCTGCTATGTCCCAGGCATTTATCCACGGTAAAACATAAGCCTGCAGTGAGATTTAACAGCGATGATGTAAACTGAAACAAACAGTAATGAATGACAGAGTACTATTTAAAGCCATTTGATGTAGATATATTAACAAATATTTCAAATTTTAATACCCAAACTAGATATCTGCATTGTAAGGGATGCATGCCTCCACCATGTGGGGGTTCCAATCGCAGGAAAATCCTTAAACCTTGTTTGCATTTACTTATTCAGAAATTCTTGAATTTGGTTAATGTGTTCGGTCCACACCAAAATCTAATCAATTCTTCATAATGGCTCATATGTAAAATGCCCTGAAAATATCATGAGACAACGTTCATGATTGCTGGAGTTCTGCTGTGAACAAACACACACACAAACAGGGATGAACACATGCCCTCCTGGCTGATGCAGTAATACAGATGTATGAATAACAGTTGTGCTTTTTGTGTGAAAATATATTTTATTATTTAGGAGTTTTAGGTTTTAGTGCTCAAAACCTTACAGTGCTCGGCACGACTTAAATTTGCTCACAGTGGTTGCTCATCCTCATTGCATCTTCTCTATAGTGTAGGTATATTTTGTTAAGGAGACGAGGTGTTAAACAGGTGCATATATGTGAAGCATTTAGAATAGTCAATAATATCAACAGGTCTGTGGTTACACAGTGAAGGGTCACTTGTTGCCACTTGACGTACGGCAGCCACAGATTGGGTTGCATGGTCAGGTTTGAATGAGGCTTTTTATATGTTTGTATATATACATATATATATGTTTATAATATATGCACAGTCTAGTAGTATACCAGGCCCTTCCTCCTGTGTTAATAACACTGACTGGTCTTTGAACCCATTGATGACATTATTTCTTGTGTGTGTGTAATACTGTATGCATATCATATATGTGTTTGAAGTACTTTGAACTAGGTGTAAAGATGGATATATCTTAGGTAGGGTACATATCAACATTTATTATTGTAAACAATTTTATTCAGTTAATAAACATGCCATAATACCTTGTTTATTCAGCCTACCATTGTCAGCAGCCTCAGACATACTTGGTCTCAAGCACTGAGCATGAGTCTCGCACAGTTATTAGTTTCCTTTGTCTCTCACTATCATGTCACATCATATGATTAATTGACATCTCAGGTTTTAACATATGAAAACTGCTTTGCAAATACATGTACATATTATCACAAACATATTACTGTAAACTGCTGGTAATCTTGACAGTAGCCTTTGAGTGTGGCAGTAACACCAGGAGGAAAGTGAATGAACAAATTAGAATGGAAATCCCATGTCTATAGTGACCACCTTTGTATGTTGAACCCAGCATTTCCTAACTGTCAGTCACATTACATTAACCAATATGCTGATATATAATGGACTTTATTTGCATAAGGTGGCTGTTGTTAGAAAGTAAACAAAAGTTAAACTATTGGACTGGTTTATTATTATTGAATCAGTATTGTAAGCGGTGAGATGCTGTAAAAGATATTTGTTTCTTCATCAAGATATTTTGTGCCATTTTAAAACACTCCTAAGTGGTGAACCTGCTTATACTAGATATATGACAAGTTAGAGACTGTGATCTGGTAGAAACTATGATAGGAGTCTCTGCTGGTAGAAGCTACGATCAGAATCTCTACTAGAGAACTGTGATTGGAGTCTCTACCAGTAGAATCAGAGTTTCACATGGTAGAGATCCTGATTGATGTCAAGGAAGACACTGCGATCTGGTAGATAAAGGTATCCTTAATCGGTGATCCTGGATCAATCGCAGTTTCTACTGGTAGGAACTATGGTTGGAGTCTCTACCAGTGGAATCAGAGTTTCTCATGGTAGAGATTCTGATTGATGTCAAGGAAGACACTGCGATCTGGTAGATAAAGGTATCCTTAATCGATGATCCTGGATCAATCGCAGTTTCTACTGGTAGGAACTATGGTTGGAGTCTCTACCAGTGGAATCGGAGTTTCTCATGGTAGAGATTCTGATTGATGTCAAGGAAGACACTGCGATCTGGTAGATAAAGGTATCCTTAATCGGTGATCCTGGATCAATCGCAGTTTCTACTGGTAGGAACTATGGTTGGAGTCTCTACCAGTGGAATCGGAGTTTCTCATGGTAGAGATTCTGATTGATGTCAAGGAAGACACTGCGATCTGGTAGATAAAGGTATCCTTAATCGGTGATCCTGGATCAATCGCAGTTTCTACTGGTAGGAACTATGGTTGGAGTCTCTACCAGTGGAATCGGAGTTTCTCATGGTAGAGATTCTGATCGATGTCAAGGTAGAGACTGTGAAATGGTAGATAAAGGTATCCTGAATTGGTGATCCTGGTTTAATCCCAGTTTCTACTGGTAGGAACTATGGTTGGAGTCTCTACCAGTGGAATCGGAGTTTCTCATGGTAGAGATTCTGATCGATGTCAAGGTAGAGACTGTGAAATGGTAGATAAAAGTATGCTTAATCGGTGATCCTGGATTGATAACAGTTTCTACTGGTAGGAACTGGGATGGAGTCTCTACCAGTAGAATATGAGTTTCTACTGGTAGAGATTCGATCGTGGTGTCTACCAGCAGAGACTCAGATCGTAGTTTCTACCAGTAGAAACTCTGATTCTTCCAGATTGCAATCTCTACCCTGACATATACATGTATTTAAGTTTGTAATTAAAAGAAGTAGATACCAGTGTTTGGAGTTGCTTCTTTGGTCACAGTTGTTCATGGACAGCATATCAGTAACTGATGGTTGATTATCATGTCACTTTTGAGAAGTTTTTGGAATCAGATGTGATTTCATGTTCAGTCAACAGAAAAAATTGGTTGACCTCTTGGAGTTTGAAATTTCTGATCAAATCTAGATATAAATAAAGACATACTGTTCTAAATTTTTTTGCATAATTATAATGAAAGCGTACTATCCGTCATTATAACCTAACCTTTTATGAAAATCAATCATCTGCATCAGTCAACTGATCATCAGTTATAATCAATCAAATGTCCCAACATTAGTAAATAAGTTGTGTCAAAGCATCATATGCAGACAAAGCAAACAGGGTAGTACCAGTATACACAAGAACAAGGACTCTGTACAGCCAGTGGTAACATATGATTTAACATCATCGTGCACTGTGTTGTGTAATTTGTTCTCAGTTTCTACTGCTAAAGGAATAAGTCATTCATGCATCGTTACTCAAGCATGAACACTTTATATAAGGATAACTTAGTACATACTGGTTCACAGAAACTGCCACTTACCGGTACTTATAATTGCTGTAAGCAAACTTTTTGTATGTGGCAGTATCTGCTGCCTGTTTCCCGTAGTGTTTGTTTATAATCTTTGCTCCTTTGGAAATTTTGTAAATTTTCATTGCTGATCTGTCAAATATCTTTAAAGGTTTCAGGACCTCATTCATGAATCTCAGTTACTTCAGTGGCCAACAGGTATGTCACAGTCAGGATTGAAATCCAGGATCTCATCTAGGTGCAGGTATTCCCAAATGTGATCCCAACATGAATATGTTGAGGCCCATATTAAAATCTAGTCCAAATTAAAACTGGGTCAGACCAGTTTTAACCTGGGCCAGCAAAGATTAAAATTTTTATTTGCACAAGTCCAGATTACTATTTTGTGGTAAAGACTTCAGGATTAAAATCTGGTCTGGACTGATTTTAAACTGAGCCAGCCAAGATTAGAATTTTGACCTGGGCTGGTCAAGATTACAATCATGTGGTGGACTGATTTTTTACTGGTCAATAAGATATAAAAGGATATGTAAAACAATATATTTATATACTTTTTTCAAATAATAATTCATCTGCTTTGTGTCGTGTTAATGCTTTAGAATGGTTTGGACCTGGTTGACAGGTAGAAACTATGTGACAGCTCAAGTGTAAATGCTTGTGTCAGCATGCATGTTGGTACATTGTTCCACATGTGAAATGTGCACCTCATGCATTGGTTCTAGATGCCCTTGTGATTCCACTAGCACAGATTGAAACAGATTTGGCAAAATTGCTTTGCTCAAATCAGTTTGAAAACATTTTGTGTGTGAGAGGGGTATTATAAATATTATTATATAAATATGTGTGTTTGTGTTTACTCACATGATAATGATAGATTGTATCATCAGAGATTAGAATTTCATCTATCTTCATGCTGCCTCACACACACTTATCGGTCACTTGTAGTACATGGTTAATATACACATTGGCTTTTTCTTACAGATGCCCCAGGGTAACAACATCCAGGTGACAACATGTTCCGGTATAAAAGTTTAAAAGAAGGTCATAATGATACCACAACAGTACAGTTTGAGCCACGTGCCTCAACTTCAAGAGGATTATCCCGCAGAGAACTAATGATTGGAGGGATAATACTCCTAATCGTTATCGTGGTGGTTCTGGCTGTGGCACTCGGTGTGGGCTACAAACAGAGGGAGCCAGCAGTAGTTGTTGAGAACCATCCTATGGTCACTGTAGACTGTGGACCTATTGAAGGCAGGAAAGTGAATGGAACATACAAATTTTTGGTAAATGAATTTTTTCTACTTGTTTACTCTGTCAAATTGATTTACCATTTGAAATTGTCTGTTTTGGTAATCACTGCTGTAGAATAGCTCCACTGTTATGTCATTTCAAAATACAACAGTCATAAATTTATTACCCATTCCAGTATGGCTATCATGGAAAATATTAACTTTTTGCTGTAGCCTCCAAGAGCCTGTGCAACAAAGTTACACAACAGGATATATAGTTATCCTTCAGTTTGTATTACCTTCATCCACATTCAATTGATACTTAAGACAGTCCCACCAGTAAGCCAAAGACCTATCCTTAAATAAATATGGTACCAAAATGACAGGCTTTCCGTATCAGATGCATTCCACACTTGTCCCAAAAAATGTAATGGATTTGTCTTCAGAGGGAGTCCAATACTATCAACCTGTTTCACAGGGTTCAACATTAACACTTAACCACTTGCCAAAATCAATTAAAAGTTCAGAAAATTGTTGTAGGGCAACCAAAACTTTAGAGAAATATAAACGTATGAACATGTCTGTTGACTATCATGCAATAAAACAAGCAACAGAATCATTTGGAACACCCTTATTGTTTGTGGCTGCAATTACTAATTTTAGAGGGGCAAGTAAAAATTCATGTTGGGCAAGTAAAAACTAAAGGTTACTTGCCTAACTGGACAAATACTTTCAAAAGTTAATATCAAGCCCTAGTGTTTTCAGTGTCTACTCACAGCCAGGATATGGTCACATTCAATCACACAGCAAGACACCTTTAAGTGGTTGACATTTGTTTGAGGTGTTGTAAAAAATTAAGTTATAATTGTATCTTAAAATAATGATAATTAGAATGTATGGCTTTCATTAAGAACAAATAAAATTAAATATGGTACCCAGCTGAGGTTACAGTGAAACTGCATTTGTTGAAAAAGTCATTGTTTTAATCTGCTGAAGGAAAATGTATATAAAATTAAACACTATGTTCACTCAATAATTGTACCAGATGTCTCAGCTAGATTTCAGTACCTGAAAGCTGTTATAAATTGCGTGAAATTTGAATATTTTGCATATCCTGTTACAGGGAATCCCGTATGCTGCGAGTCCAGAGCGATGGAAACCACCACAGCCACAAGTGAAGAAAGAGGAGTGGAACAACCAGTGTTGGAGAGACAAACATGTTGCGGAAAATTTTGGAGACGAATGTATACAGTACAGTTTGATTGATGATGAACCAGTGGGAAATGAAGACTGCTTGTACTTGAATGTGTGGACCCCTACCCTACAGGACAATGCCAAGTTGAATGTAATGGTTTGGTTTCATGATGGCCGCCTGCTGTACGGTAGTGGACATGACACAGGTTAGTCTTGGTGTTGATGATGTTAATTTTAGATTGAAATTACTATAATTAAATAAAAAACCCAAATTTTAATTTCTTTAGTTTATTTTCATATAATTCTGTTGAAATTTATTTGTAAAATATAAACTTAATTAAATTTAATTTTATTTATAAATTCAATTTTATTTATTTTTATTTATTATTTTTAATTAAATGAAAAAAAAATTTAATTACTTTTAATGAAATTTGATGAAATATGCTGCTTTCATAATCAAAGGATATTCATACAAAGGATGTCATTGTCTGGATAATATCATTCAGGGCACACCAGTAAATGATGCCTGCTTCAACTTCAAATAAAAAAATGGCAAAATACTGTGGATGTCTTTCCAAGGGTTTAAATTTCGCAATATTCGTAAATGGGAAATAATTGAAAATATGACACCTCCAGGAATAACTGCCTCATACGCTTAGATGAAGATGAGGTGACGATACACCTGCACAAACAGCTTAGTTATCACATCTGGTAACTTTGTCCTTTAATTTGCAACCTAATCTGTGCATGATTTCGGAACTGGCATATGCAAACACACATTTATTATCACAATAATACAACAGCTGTAACAGATATTAATTTATAATAAATACAAATACTGGTGTACTTATATTTTATTTTTTCTGGTGTGATCAAGAAGATGAAACCCTTGAGAAAAGTTTAAAATGAAGAAATCGCAAAATTTCATCCTCATGAATATAAAGCCAACCACAGCATACTACAGCTTTGGAGACATGTTCTAAAATGTGTTTGCCACTGACATTGAGTTTTAGAATATTCATATTAAATATATAATAACCGTTAAAATAAAATTTCATGATATTTTGAGGAATAAAATTTTGTGAGTGAGGATTTTAATGTTTACAAAATTTAAAAAAAAAAAAAGTTATGTTTGTAAATTTTTTTAGGAGTTTCTTTCTGTAACTTTATATAAAATCAGCATTTAATTTATATGAGAATGAATCAGACTTTTAAAAATCTGAATTATGACCTTGCTTTTCTGTAGTGGGGTCTGCCAGCCACAGCATCGCAAAGGAGATGGACATGGTGTTTGTAACGTTTAATTACCGTCTTAATGTGTTTGGATTCCTGGCTTTGGAGCAGCTGTCCAATGAATCTGACACAAACTCATCTGGTAATTATGGACTTCTGGATCAAATAAGAGCCTTGAAATGGATCAAGGAAAATATCCACAAATTTGGAGGTGATCCTGACAGGGTAAGTGTAACTCAAGTCTTAAATTGATAAATTAATTAGAACTGCCCATTCAGTCTCATCCTATTTAAACTCTGCCCTGACCATTCAATCTAAGTCTATTTAAACTACACCCGGACCTTTCAATCTGAGCCCATTTAAACTCAACCCTGACCATTAAAACTCAACCAATTTAAACTCCAACCTGACCATTCAGTCTCAGCCCATTCAAACTCCACCCTGACCATTCAATATCAGCCCATTCAAACTTCACCCTGACCACTCAGTCTCAGCCCAGCTTGGTCAGTATCAGCCAAGCCTATCTGTGCCAGCCTGTCCCAGCCAGCCAAGTCTTGTCTTGCTCATTCCATTTCCAGTTCAGCTCCAGTAGTCTTTGATTTTAGCTGAGCTATAGCTTAACTCTTTGTCCTTCTTCTGTCTGTCTTACTGTCTGTCTGTCCATGTGTATGTATGTCCTTTTACAAGGCCAAATCGTAACTGCTGGACCCAGAAACACAACTAGGTCACTGTGACCTATATCCTCTGAGCTATGACACTGGAAAGTACCCCCAAGAATAATTGAAAAATTTGTTTCAAAAGCTCCAATATCTGAATAAGTAATGCATTGATTGCCATGATTCTTTCCATGCATATTAATCATTGAGTGTTTCATTATATCCTGAAGACTGGTGGTGCCACTTGTATTTCTTCTAATTTTTTCACATTTTTTTTCTCTATTTTGGAGACCTTCAGATGAAGCAGTTTGTGAGATCTAGAATTTTCTAACTGTACATCCAGAGAGGTCCTTGGATACTCTCCTCCTAAAATTAGGTCACTTTTACCTATATTTTGCCAACTACAGGCTGAAAACATGATTTTGATCACACAGTCATTTAGATGGGGCACAAATTATATCAGCTAGGCCTAGAATCTTCTATGGTTCAGTTTAATGAGCCGAAGTTTTGCATGTCCATAGATCTTTGATCTCTCAATCTCATACTGGAGACTAGTTGCGCCATCTGCAATTCTTTTTATATTGCTTCCATCCGTACTTGTTTGCCGTAAGTGAAAATTGCTCATATCTTAGGAGTGGTTTTGGCATGTTCTTATGTCTTGGAGAGTTTTCTTATAGATCAGACATATTTTCATAGTATAAATTAATGCCCTTTTCTCAGGAATGATTTACCATATTGGCCTGAAATTGAGCATGTCCATAAATCTTATGTACCTCCATCTCATATTCAAGACTGGTGGTGGCATCTGCAATCATTTTACGGTGGCATCCATCCGTACGTTTTGGTTTAGGTGAAAATTGCTCATATCTCAGGAGTGGTTTAATGTACTGGTCTGAAATTTGGCAATGCACATCCAAGACAGGTGGCACCACCTTTCATCTTGTATTAAAGACTGGTGGCAGTGTAAAATAAATAGAACACCCACATGAAAACTGAGGTACCTGGTTTCGAGAGGCCCACAGGGACAGATTCTTGTGGACAACTGCAAAATCTTTTTATGAGATTCCCTGTAATTACTTATTATGGTGCATGCTTGTGCACGTCCCATATTCATATAGCATCTAAGGATATATAGTAAATACAATCCGTGTACCGGCAATGATTTCAATTGTGTCCCCAAGTATGGACCAGCAGGTTTAATGTTTCAACATGTTGCTTTTCCAGTTTTGTTTGACAAGTCTGCTAATGTATATACTGAGATAAATAAACGCCCTACTTAAATAGAAACTGGTCTTGTTTAGATGCTGGGTCACAGCAGGTCTGAAAAAAATAAACGCCAGGGGATCTGATAAGGAAATATGGTAGGTTGTATTTAAAGTTCACGGGAGGAATCTGTGAGTGTTTTTGATCAAATATAATATATATATATATATATATATATATATATATATATATATATATATATATATATATATTTCCCTTGCTAAAAACATGAATTGTCTTAGGATGTTCCCAATTGCAACTGAAACACAAAACAGTGACAACCAGAAATCTATTGAGCATTTGTGGCATAGATTGCAAGGTGTGAGTGTTTGATAATTCTGATAACATATGTCAAATTTATGGAGAAAAATAGATTAAAAGTAGTCTTTGATAGGTGGCTGAAAGCTGGCAGTAGCACATCCATTTTTGTCACCTATGAATTTTGGTATAATTATTGATATAGTAAACATTTAATTACAGGTGACAGTATTTGGAGAAGGAGCCGGAGCCACTTCCATCTACACCTTGCTTGGGTCAGAGAAGGCTAAGGGGCTGTTCCATAAAGCATGGCTGTCTGGGTTGTCCGTCAACGTCAACCTGACATTACAGGAAGCCCAGAAAAATAATGATGAGTTCATTGTGTAAGCCACATCAGCTCTGTGAATTTGTGTTACATATGGGTTACTTGAATTGCAAAAAAGCTATATCATCATAACAAAGTTTCATATGACTGTAATTTTACATCATATGTTTATCTGACTTTAACCAAGACAACAAAGTCATTCCTTAAAAATTAACAATATCACCAGGGCAGGATGAACCAGGATTTATGAAAAGAGGTCAAGCAAACGTATTCCAAATCTCATTATCTTATCATATAACACAATTGCCTATGAAAAAAAATTTAATATAGATTTAACATAAACTAAACTCTATTCCTGGAGGAAAAACATTTTTTCTATTTATTTTTCCACAAAAAAACATGAGGTTATGTGATTTGTTCAAAAACTATTGGCACTTCTAAGAGCACTGTACTGTCAACTTGGCAGTGACGTCACCCACAGGGAAATCCCCTGTGACTAAAATTCTAGATCTCATCAAAAGCTTAGTGTTTCTGACTCTGTCAGCCCCATATTTTCAGGGAAGTATAAAAACAACATGTATTACTAGATTTAAGTCATTTCTGAATTTTGCCTGTGATGTCACACTTTACACAAGCCAATCACACAGGCCCAGTCTTTGTTTCGGATAAAATCCTCCATGCACATAACATCGCCACGGCTATTAAGTTTACCTTATCTTCAGGAAAAGGAAGGGTCCATCCCTGGAGAAATATTGACAAAATCTAAAAAAGATCAGCATGTCCAGAAAAGGGGGATCCAAGCTGCAAAAAATGGTCTCAAAACTTTGAAAACAGGTCAGATGGCTGAAAGGGGGGAGCAGGACCCCATGGACCCCCCCCCCCCCCCGATCCGCATTTGGTGTTGCTGTTTTATGTTAGCCCTGGTCAGGCATTCAGTTCTGAATAATATTAAAACCTGAGTATCAAGGGAAAAGCTAATACAGTAGACCTCAGTTATAAGAATCAGTTATCCGTTATCCTATGGACAGCTTGTGTCCTGTAAAATATGTTAATATATCACTTTATTCCACTCAGAATTGAAGGTCAAGGTTATATAACCTTGAGAAGTTCAAAAAGGTGAATACATTGAGCTGTTGACATTGGGAGTTGTGGCGTTGGCTTCCCTTGTGATAGCAGGGTGATTGTAGGCCTCTAATAAAATGTCATCATGACAGTGTATCATGCCAGTCTTAATTGCTACTATAAAAAGGCATTTTATAGACAGTTATTATTTGTCTTGTTTCTATGACTAATGTATTAATGTTATGAGGTTTGAGTCATGTTTCCATGGTTACAGGAACATCTCTTGCAAAATGGCACCTGATGTCCTCCGTTGTCTGAGAATGAAGACATCCACCGAAATCCTGAAAGCTTACCCAGAGAGGAATTTTCTCCACTGGGGGGCACCACAGATCAATGGTCTCCCTACCCAGAATGAGAACATCCCAGGTCTCATTGTAATTGATGGTAAGTATTAAAATAATATTTCTGAAATATTATTGGGTCCCTATCTAAATGAACAATGGATAAACTAACTTGCGTGAAACTACCATAATCATCATTCAAGTCAATGGAGACCTGTTAACCAATTTCATGAAAGCATTTATTAATATGGGTTTAAATTAATTTATAAAAAGATCAACATTAAGGAGACAAAATAAATAAAGAAATGTCAGAATGATCTTCATATAAAGAATTCCAAAGAAAACTTCAGGCTCACATTTTTCTAAGCTAACCTTACTTCATCAATGTAAAAGATTTGCATTTTAAGGAAAATTCTTTGTAGAATTATTTAATTATTTATGAGAAAACAGAAACTCACATGACCAGGACAAAATTCTTAGACCTATCAGTATAAAACATCTACCTCAGCAAAACACTACAGCCAATGGATGACTTATAATTTTGATCCCTATTATTTTTATTTCAATCTCTGTAATACCAATTGATTTCAGTCCGGTACAAATAATTTTGATCCCTATAATACCAATTTCAATCCTTGTTTTACTAATTGTGATCCCTGAAATACAAATTTCCATACCTGTTTTACTTATTTTGATCCCTTTTATACAAATTTCAATCCCTGTTTTACTTAAATTGATCCATACAAATTCGAATCACTGTTTTACATATTTTGATCCCTGAAATACAAATTTCAATCCCTGTTTTACTTATTTTGATCCCTGTTATACAAATTTCAATCCCTGTTTTACTTATTTTGATCCCAGTTATCCAAATTTCAATCCCTGTTTAACTTATTTTGATCCCTAAAATACAAATTTCAATCACTGTTTCAATGATTTTGATCCCTGTCATACAAATTTTAATACCAGTTTTACTTATTTTGATCCCTGTAATAAAACTTCAGTCCCTGTTTTACTTATTTTATCCCTTAAATACAAATTTCAATCCCTGTTTTACTTATTTTGATCCCTGTTATACAAATTTCAATCCCTGTTTTACTTATATTGATCCATACAAATTTGAATCACTGTTTTACATATTTTGATCCCTGAAATACAAATTTCAATCCCTGTTTTACTTATTTTGATCCCTGTTATATAAATTTCAATCCCTTTATTACTTATTTTGATCCCTTAAATACAAATTTCAATCCCACTTT
The DNA here is from genome assembly GCA_026874595.1 of Sipunculus nudus. Classification (NCBI taxonomy): domain Eukaryota; kingdom Metazoa; phylum Annelida; class Sipuncula; order Golfingiida; family Sipunculidae; genus Sipunculus; species Sipunculus nudus. The sequence continues at coordinate 56,769,316 of CM049312.1, forward strand.
TACTTATTTTGATCCCTGAAATACAAATATCAATCCCTGTTTTACTTATTTTGATCCCTGTTATACAAATTTCAATCCCTTTATTACTTATTTTGATCCCTGTAATAGTGATAATATCATATTTTCAGGTGATGTGGTGAAGCAGAGTCCACTTGAGCTGTGGAAGACCAACAAAACTATCATTGATGTCCCTATACTACTGGGTAAGATGATCAACATGTATTATTTTCCATTACTGGTTATATAAGTGCAGAATATGTCTTGAAGCATTTGTTTTCAGTAAATGCAGCCTGAAATCAGTGTCACCTTTTAGCCCTAAGCCTTATAGGCAGAAGGACAATTTTCTCTACCCAAGCTGTCATTCAGTCGGTCTTGCGTCCTTGTGAGCAGGATATCTCAAAGAATTTACTGTATGAAATTTATTTCTTCTGTGCAGATCTATATTAACGAAATCTTGGTCCAGTTTGAAGATGGGTGACCTTGACATATTTTTCAACGTTTCTGAGCTAATTATAGAATAAAAAACTTAGAGGCTTATTTCCCAGGAACAACTGGGTTGATTTTTATAAAACATGCTATGATTAAGGCACTGATGGTCTGTAGTGGTTGCATGAGTTTAGGGGTGACACCTACAATTTCCAGTTTTTAAAGAATTGTTATTGGATTTTTATTTATGATCTCTCCGTCGTCCATCTGTCCATTAACCAGGCACAAATTGTAACCGCTTGACCTAGAATCTTCTAACTAGACATTGATCACCATGATTCTTTGCATGCATATTCATCATGGAGAGTTTCGTCAGTTTCTGCAGACTGGTGATGCCACCTGTTTTTTAGCTCAGCTGAATGTAAGTCAACTGAGGTATAGGAATGACGCTTTTTCCCTCGTCCGTCCGGGCGTCCGGCCGTCTGTTAGCAGGAGACAAATCGTAACTGCTGGACCTAGAAACTTCTAAGTAAACATCCAGGGAGATAAAAAAAAAAAATCTCCTTGGAAACCTGAAATTAGATCACTGTGACCTATATCCTCCGAGCTATAGGGCTTGAAAGTACCCCCCAGAATAATAAAAAAAATAATACAAAACCTCCAATATCTTGATAATTAATGCGTGGATTGTCATGAATCTTGCCTTGAATATTGACCATGACTAGTTTTGTCAGTTCCTGAAAAGTGGTGGCACCACCTGTATATTTTGTTATTTTAACAAATATTTATTTATTTTTTTACTGTAAAATAACAACAATCATGTCAGTTACTCAGCTGTAATTACATCTAGTGTCCCAAAACCTGGTGTGTTTATTGATCACAAGTGGATGCCATATATAGTTATCACCCTGTCTGTCTGTTTGTTTGTCTGTCCATCCATCCATCCACACAAATTTGTTTCCTGATGATAACTCCAGGTTGTATTGATACATGGATTTCAAACTTGACTTACATGTGGCCCACCACCAAAGCAAGAACCTATATGATTTTTGGGTCATGAGGTCAAAGGTCAAGGTCACAGGTCACAAGATTATGGCTGCACTTTATGCCAAGCTTTTCATCCCAAACTGTCCATTTTGCACATTTAGCTGACTTGCCAGTATGGGGAGAGCATAAATGAATTTGGGGTCACATGGTCAAAAGTCAAGGTCACCGGCCATCTGTTCACAAATTAGTTTCCAGATGATAACTCCAGTTTAGTTTGACATATTGGTTTCAAACTTAACTTATATATGACTCACCACTATAGTAAGAACCGTGTGGTTTTTTGGGTCCAACGGTCAAAGGTCATGGTCACAGGACTCATTTCTTTAAAAAGAATGCATATGCATTTGAAGCCAAACTTTTCATCATAACCTTTCATCTTCAAGATATTGCCAACCTGGCAATAGGGGAAGATTCTGTTCAATTTTGGGGCATGAGGTCAAAGGTCAAGGTCACAGTACCCACTTATTTAGAAAGATTATGGATGCATTGTAAGCCAAACTTTTCACCCAAAACCTTCCATCTTGCACATATAGCTGAGCTGCCAATAGGGGAAGAAACTGATTGATTTTGGGGTCACAAGGTCAAAGGTCATTGTCACAGGGGCCCATCTGTCCACATATATGTTTCTGGATGATAACTCCAGTTCGGATGGACATATTGGTTTCAATATTAATTTATATATGACCCACTAATAATTTAAGAACCCTTTTGATTTTTGGGTCATAAGGCGAATGGTCAAGGTCACAGGACCCACTTCTTTAAAAATATTGTTGATGTATTTTTGGCACAACTTTCTGTCCCAAACATTCTATCTTCCAGATGTTGCTCGCCTGCCAATAGTGGAAGTAACTTATGGATTTTGGGGTCACAAGGTCAAGGTCATGGGGGCCATCAATCTACATATTAGTTTCCAGATGATAACACCAGTTTGGTTTGAAATATTGGTTTCAAACTTGACTTATATATGGCCCACTACTGAAGTAAGAACTGTTGATTCTGGGGTCATGAGATCAAAGGTTAAGGTCACAGGACCCACTACTTTAGAAAGATTGTGGATGCATTTTAAGCCAAACTTTTCATCTCAATCCTTCCATCATCAACATGTGGTGCACCTGCCAATAGGGGAAGTTTCTTTTTGATTTTGGGGTCATAAGGTCAAAGGTTAAGGTCACAGGGCCCATCCATTCACAAATTAGTTTATGGATGATAACTCAGATTTCGGTAGACAGGTTGGCTTCAAACTGATCACAGGACAAATATTTGGAAAACCTCATAAACATATATTTTAAAATTTTTACACATTTTTTCTATATTTTTGAGACCTTCAAAGATGTGGTCATCTGTTGACAGGGCAAAAATCATACCATCGGACCAAGAAACTTCTAACTTAACATCCAGGGTGGTCAATGTAAAGTATCCATGGAAACCTGAAATAAGGTCTCTGTTACCCATATCCTCTGAGCTATTGGGCTCAGAATTACCGGTACCTCCCAGAATAATTTAAAATTTGATATAAAAGCTCCAGTATCTGAACAACTAATGCATTGTTCACTATGATATTTTGACTATTTCATCAGTTCCTGCAGACTGGTGGTGCCACCTGGATATTTTTTTAATTTGTACACATTTATTCTCTATTTTTGAGACCTTCAATGATGTGGTCTTCTGTTAACAGGGCACAAATTGTAACCATGAGATTTAGAAACTTCTAACTTGACATCCAGGGAGGTCCATGAAAAATCTCCTGTGATTTTGTATGTTTTACCTTTAAATGTAACCGTTATTGTGTGTACTTAAAGTGCTTTTAGTTGAAGCACATTAAAACTGGAGTTGGCTTGTTTAAGAAATATTATCTTTGTCAGGTAATGAGGCACAGGAAGTTGATGACTACCCTCCATCACCTGATATCCGTCACTGGAACAAGACACAGTATGTAAACTACGTTCATGAAAAGCTGAACTCCTTCGGATCTAACATCACAAGAACAGCTCTAGACCATTACAAGGTGGATAAAGATAACGATGTGGAGAAACAGCTGACAAGCATGATCACCGACGTCCGCGCCATATGTCCAGTAGATGAAGCCTTTAAATTAGTGAGCAAGATCATGAAATCACCGATTTATCGCTATGTGACCCTATCTAATCCAGAACAAATCCAAGAAGAATTCTTCAAGTTACGACGTGAGAATAGGCTTTTTATGAAATATCTACCTAAGTACTCATTTCATCGGTGGTCAGTTTATGGTTTCCTTGGTTTCCCTCCAAAACTGGTTATTCGTCCAAAATCGAGGGAGGCAATCTTTAGGACAACAATACGTAAAGCTGTTCATTCATTTGTTCACCGGAACAAAACATATACATTTCGCTGGGAAAAGTTTCCACAAAATACTGCAGTGATTACTGGATATCCCGGAGCAAACATATTTCGTGAACATTACAGGAATAAAGAGTGTCAGTTTTGGCTGAAAAATGGATTTTATCCCAAATATGCTTGGAAGAATTAATATTTAGACTATGTTTAATAAAGTAAAATTGGAGAAGCAAACATAATACACAATACTCCATGATTTGTAGCAACAAAATTTAACCTGGTATAAGTGTTGATCTGTGAGGTTTACGCATAAAAAAATTACAAACAGCAGATAATTATAAGAAAATCTGCACTCCATTATAATATTTAGAAAATTAAATAATTTACAGAAAAGTCTACATGCCTCCTGTGTATCATATCAGCAAGACTGAAATTGAGTAAAATAATGAGTGTTCTAGATTATTATTATTGTATCCACCAAAACAGAGGTTTGCAGATACTGTTTTCAGCTGGACTGGTTCAACGTATCAGCCTGAAATATTGCATGTATATAAATCTAACAAAGCTCTTTGTCACAGCAAAACTGATGGTGCCACCTGCAAACATTTTTGCACAGTGTCCATCTTTTCATCTGCCATGGATTAAAATCACTCGTATCTCGACAGTGGTTTCACTCAGCCACCTGAAATTTTGCCTAAGTATAAATCTTGGATAGATTTCTCATTTGTATGACAGGTGGTGCTACTTACAATCACTTTTAAGCTGTAGTCATCCATGCTTATATCTCAGGATTGGTATGAAGAATTGGCCTGAAATTTTGGATGTGTATAGATCTTACATAGCTCTTTATCATAAACAAAATGGTTGTGCCACCTGCAACAATTTTTACTTGGTGTTTCATCTGTTTTCCTGTTTAGGGTAAAAATCACTTCTATCTCGACAGTGGTTTGACTTATCCGCCTAAAATTTTGCGTGTATACATATTGGATTGATTTCTTGTATATATTACAGTTGGCACCACCTTAAATCACCTTTACAGGGAAGACATTCATGCTAATATTTCGGGACTGGTTTGATATATTGGCCTGAAATTTTGCACCCATCTTGTTAAATCTCTTTATGTTGAATGCCGATATTAATATAAGGTAGAAGAATCTTGACAATTTAACATATATTTAGTACATATATCAATCACAAAATGTACAGTCTGTTCCACCAGTAAGTGCTTTTGGCAACCATTTTCAGCCTAAAGTTTATTTATGACTGAAAGTCTTATATGAAATGACAAAAACTGAAATTTATATTTAAATTTATATTTAAAGGTGCCCATTCACCAACCTTTTGAAAAAGAATTTATGTGATTTCTGGCTTTCTCTGTGTATAAATTAATGATGTATGGGTAATTTTGGTTGTGATTTGTTCTTATAATGCCTCTGTGATGGATGTGTTTTTGTAAACATAGCAATGTTAACAGGAAAAACATGTGACCAGAAGTGGTAGGTTGCATATATGCAGAGGTAGAAAGGTCACTTGTTGCAAAATGCCATTTGCAAAGCTCCGGTTTGTCTGACCTATTGTCAGATGCCCTGGTTGACTTTGTTTTGTTTATTTTGGTGGGCCCAATCATATTATTAACATGTTGATATAAAAAAAAACAAGCAGCCTGTGTTCAGTGATATCCACAATTTCTGGCCTACTTTTATAAAAGCTCCATGGGAAAACCTTTAGTTTATCAAGGTTAGATAAGTGTTGGGCCCCTTAAACAACCTTCAGGCTTTTCCAGATGCCAAGTGACACAGTGTCAGATATTGATTTAATTGCATTACTAAAATAATTTGCAAGGCATGATTTTGGTTTCTCTCTAGTTTATTAGGCCTATGCCTTATACTTTTATTGCAGCTTAGTTTTTGGAATTGATCTACCAATTTATGAAAAAATTACCAAATTTCAATGTGCGTCTCATGTAGAACTATATTCACAGAGAATTTGTGAGAGGGGTTATCACAATATAAAATTCCCAAGGTCAGAACACAAAGCTAGTCCAGTGTATTTTTTCTATCCTTCTGGGGTGTCACTGAACAGTTTTGTTATTCTGTAAAATATAAATGTTGCATTTCTTATTTAATAACTTTAAATATTTGGAATCTAAAGCACTTCACTGTAATCATGATAACATGTTATTGTATTTTTTATGGTGTGTCTGATAGCTATAAACTTATATCTTTGTTTTATGTTACATATACCAGTCACCCCTTCAAGCAAAATAAGCTTCATAACCTAATTTTTCTATTAATTTCTCTCTCTTATTTTCTGAGATTGTATGAAGAGCCATCTCACCTTAAACATTCCTGATTTTAGAGTATTTTTTTATCATTTCCTTTACTAACATAATTTATTATCTCTATAAAGAGATATATATGAGCAGTAAAATCAAGTATTGGAATATGTGATATTTTTAATTTTTTCCTTCCTATGTTGAAGATTTTTTTACATATTTAATTGAAAACTATTTCAGAATGTAAAAAGAACAACAAAATTTTATAATTGTTAAGGAATATATATATTTTTTAATCTGTTCTGAAGTTAGATTAAAAGCTGTACAAGGCATTCCATAAATTTCTCATCAATGCATTAGTGTGAAAGGTACCTGACAGGTGGCACTAGCAGCAAGGGTGATATTCCACCTTCCAACAAGGTGTCATTTGTGGATCAAGGATATTTTTTAAGGTAAAAGATATTGATTTTCTAGGATGATTTTTTTGCCAGTTGTTGATAATTGGTGTTCTGGGATTGATTCCTTTAAGAATTCTGACAGGTTTGGAAATTCGACTAAATATTGTGTTGGTTATATGCAACATTTTTCAAGAGCTGAAGTGGATTTTTGTAATTATCCAGGAAATCTTGGCAAAAAAATCCACATGGTGCACCTTGACCAGAAAATATAATAATTAACAAAATTTACCTGCTTGCACCATACTTTATTGTTCTCCGAGTCCGTTGAACAAATAATTTATTTGGATGTGGCCTAAACAGAGATTTCGCTATTTTGAAATCCAAATTGCTCTCATTTATGCTTGGAACCATCTGGCAGCTGAACAAAATCAATTGAAGGGTGTGAGGTTACTCATATATGATAAAAATGATGATAAACTGCTTCATCACAATTCGAGTGGATGGTGATAAATATTTATTGAGTTTTCCTTAATTGTCAAAAGAAGTAGTTACATCGATACTGATATAAATATAATTATATAAGAATATATGGATTGAGAAAATGCATTATTTACCAGAGCACTTGAAATCAGAATGTTGGAAGTGAAATTTACACTTGAATTATGGGAACATTTCTTTAATATCAAAAGAAAATAAGTGGTTAATTTGTTGGTTGGAAGCTTGTAACTTTACATCCTTCTGTATATGAGGTTTTATTTTTCACCTCTTTTTTCTCTTGAAGGAGATTATCTGGTAATGACTGATTCCCTTGTTCTCCCAGAGAGTAGTGCCTTTGTGTTATTATGATGTGTCCGATCACTCAGCAGCACACAAAACAATTACCCAAGTGTCCTTGAGGTTTCTGGTCAATGTATTATCCTACCATCTTATATATATCACATTCTATATTATAATAATGTTAGTGGGATATTTAATAGATGTTTATAGTAAACAATACCTTTAATGATTGTCAGTGCCATCTGGTGTTCATTCTTTGAAATATTTATTATATATATCAAATATTTTTTGTTAACATAAAAGAAGTGCCTGGATCATAATGTGGTCAGTGCTTGTATGATTCTTTCGTCAGCATTGGGAATTTCCAGTTTTGTAAGGACAACCAAAGGATCATTTCAGTATGAACCTATTTCTCAGGATGACCACTAGATGGTGCTGTATATCAGCTAAGGTATGGTTTACTGTAACTTCATGGTGCCCTGTTATATATATATATATTCTTCATGCAGTTGGAGAATTGTCTATCAGGGTTCCTGTACATCTCATATTCTTGCAGAATTATTTACATACTCAACATTTATTTCATGCACAACTCAGAACTGAATTTATGAGATTATCTTTCTAGTGCTTTCTGGATTTTATCCATAGAAGGTTGTGAGCTATATATTTTCATATGAAGGTATAGATATTTTGATGATGGGTGATGGAATAAATTTGTTTATGGTGAAATCAACATGTGCAATAAAAAACTATTTTGAAACACATTACATCTTGTAAATATAGAACACAAACTTGTCAAGTAATAATAGACAATGTATTTTAATGAATTTGGCTTTGAAAATTTGTTGAATAGTTTATGCATGTTGTATGTAAAATTATGATGTAAGTTAATAATTTGATTTAAGCAACACAGATATGTATAAGGATTCAGTAAACTTTATAATGCATGATACTGTTGCTTGTCTATTCACAAAGAAACATGTAGTCTGTACCAGTAAAACTGCCTGATACAGTGTTTTATAGGATTCCTCCTCATCACAGGTTGTTTATAAAACAAGTTAATACCAACATCTTCATATCTTTTACCCATATCTTTACTCTCTTTATAAATATGATCCCCAGTAAAGTACAGTGCTGTGACAGATTTTCTTATATGTTCAAGAAGACTATTATGATTGTTAATGGCTATGTCCAGAATCAGTATGGTTGTTGATCTGTTTGATTGTTGATAAATCATGATTCACAAATTGCATATAGTGATATTGTTTTCATATATCAGTATCTTTTGGTATATTGTCATTTGTTACCAAAACTAACAGATAATTGTTTCAAAACATTTTGTCCAAAAAAGGATTGAAAACACTTTAGATTGCCGTGCGAATGCTCAGTCATTGTTTTGACCTTCTGGGTCTGCTTCTGGCTTTGTCAGCTTTTGTCATTGTAGGTGCTTCTGCCATAAAAGTTCATACATATAAATTTACATATTTATACTGCTGTCACTGTATCAATAGTGTATTTTAGGAGAAATACAACATTCAGCATAAAAGTATTTAAATGTAGATTCGAATATTGTTAAGATCTAGGAGTATATTTATTTATATGAATTAACATCTTCTGACCTGCAACTTGTCATTTGAAGCACGTATGCATTACTGATTTCTATTTTCAGAGAACTCTCGTGATTGTTAATACTTGAACAGTATTTTATAACCAGGGTTCTTCATTTTAAGTGGTTCTGCATTTGATGGATACAGTAAAATTCCTTGAAGAAGTTGCATTCTTATTACAAGTCGCCCTCGGACTTTTAGGATTTGCCTTGGGAATGGGGTGGTCTGTTACAAATCAAGTTAATATACAAGCCATAGTGTATAAGAGCAAATACCTGTTAGAAATAGGAGTTTAGCTGCACATATCATGTATATATACATTGGCCAGCAACCTGAGTTTTCTGTAAACAAAGTGTGGCTTTTATTTTCAATATTGTTCACTTTACTTCATTTTGTAATATGAATTATTTGCATATATGTTTTGTAAAAAGATGTATGTAAATGTTGCTTATATACTGCTTGTTCATAGTAATTAAATATGTATAGTGCAGAATAAATTTTGTTTATACATGTTATGTGCAAGTGCTTATATATGGTCTGTACCAGTTCTGAAAATAAAAAAATGTCATTCATATATTTCTTGTTGCTTTTGATTTGGCTCTGATAAAATAAATATGATATCAGGAAAATATGCTACAAGGATTGTTAAGCAATTAACACAGGTCACATCTATTAGAATATATGATAAAGAAATAATTCAGCCGTCTTAACTGGGATATACTTTAATTATTGTTCAATTTTATGAGAGCATTTTTACCTCAAGGCTTATTTTATGGGGAAAAAACCTCTGACAATAACCCACACTAAAGTAAAAATATAAATTTGAGAACACAATGATTTATAAATAAGCTTTTTCCATGGATGTTCTTGGGATTCAGCAAACAATAATTGACTCAAATACATATATTTAAGCAGCTATTTATTAGTGAAACCACCCCTTTGTCATGTACATTAACATACATATATCATGTTACAAGATATGACGGTAGAATAGTGAACATGTTGGTCATAAATGGAATATTCAAGCCAAATGGCCAGATCTTAAATTTCCATGACAATGAGTATAGGTTGTTTTCTCTTCCCCACCTAGATCCCAAATAGATCCTGGTTTGATGGGAACAGACCAGCAAATAACTATAAAATATAGAAGAAACAATCTCCTCATCTGCTTAGCAGAATTAAGAGTTTGACCTGTCATGTGAGTTTTAATACTATAAAGGATTCCCTGTGTCTATTATCTGCTTTTACATTCAAACATTTTATGATGAATTGTCAGGAAAAAAAGGCAAAATATTGTTTAACCAGCTGACATATTGACTTGCCATGAAATTCCATGGGCACAAAATGACATTTAACATGGAAATGAAAACTGGTTCGTTTTAATGTATATAACTGAAAAAAAGTATACATTAATTCACTTATGCCTAAGCATCCTGCTTAATTAAACATCAAAACTGTGTGATTAACAGATAACTTCCACAAATACCATAGACACAGTATAAACAGTTGAGAAAATAAAGCACATTCTGAATTTGTATATCACTGGCCAGCACTGCCTCAGACTATTATGGGCAGATGAGTACCTTTTTTATACTGACTGTGTTTTAAAAAAATGGGTACCTAAATGGGAATTATCTATGGCTATGCAGCATAAAAGGTTAGCTTATTTCAAAGTATATCAGAAACATGTAATCACAGACGGAAGAAGCAGCTAAGCACACTGAGAACTCTTTGGCACACAACATCTCTGCCTTTAAATTTAGTATATAATCCCTATATTTGTTAAGTTGAGAAGCCAGCTATATATGTTTTGGTATGTTAATGCCTATAAAGAACAGGGTATTCCATATCTAATACATTTAAATAACATTTCCTTTTTCTTCTGTAGTAATCCATGAAAAAACCTTCCTCAAAATTACAAAACTGTTATTGCTATTATCAGTTACCAGAGAGCATTTAATTATTATTATAATGCTATTATCTAAATAAGTATTGTTTATCATCAAAGGGCCTGGGTAGGGAGGATTACTTCCATGGGACAAGATGAATAGAGATATAAAAATATATAGCTTAGCTACACATAAATTTTTAGATTTTTTTAATAATATACAGTAACACAGAATGCTCACAGAATGAACACCTGTAAAAAGGTACCATATTTACATTAAAGCCAAAATATCTGACAAGGAATTGTTAGTACTCAGATAAAACCTTAAAAAGCTCATAGACAGAACCATGCTGATAAAGGAAATAAGTTTATTCAAATACTTTACCATGATCTTAACTATGCTACTTCCTATTACTTAATATCAATGAAAGCAATACTTTACATAACCCATGCATATCACTTGATTACATATATTCCATTTAAAAACAGATCTGGTATACTACAAACTTAAAACAACTTACTTTGGACCCAACCCATCCACATGTGAACACTGCAGATATACAGAACTGACTAACCTGGAGCTGAGTATAGGTCATATGACAGAATGTTGCCTAGCAACCATCATACCTAGCCTGCTTTTTGTCCAGTCAGTGTCATGTGATAAGATCTGCTTGTTGCTTAGCAACTGTCATGTGACAAAACTAACTTGTTGCGCAGCAACATTTAAGTATTCCAGTCTGCTTGAAATTAAAAGACTATTATTGGATCAACATTTCAAAATTTTAATTGATTTAAATGATTCATTCATATAATCTCTCTCAGAAAAAGAAAGAGTTAAATGTAATTTTTTACCATCACCAGTTAATCAAAATGATGATTTGTTAAAAATAGTTTAAATCATATCCACTGTCCAGTCATTCTGATAGTGATGACCAGTGCTTGTTGTCCTTCCTCTCTTCTTTCTCTCCAAGGTTTAACCAGTGATCAGGGGTGATGCACATGTTGACCAGGTAAATGTTCACCATGCACTGACATCATGTGGTCTTCAAACCTTGAAGAAACAGACAAAGAATTTTTATCATAATCATCATTATCTCTGTCATCATTATTGCCCGCATCATTGTTATCATCAACAACACAATACAAATAATACTGCTGCTACTACTGCTTCTCATCCTACTCCTATTTGTACTCCTATTCATGTTAATATTTGTACTTGTACTACTACTACTACTACTACTAATAATAATAATATTACTACTACTACTATTATTACTTGTACTCCTGCTTCTGCTATTACTATTCCTACTTTTAATACTCATACTACTACTCATACTACTACTCCTATACTACTGCTTGTACCACTACTTGTACTACTACTACTTTTACTACTCATACTACTACTCCTATACTACTGCTTGTACCACTACTTGTACTACTTCTACTTTTACTACTCATACTACTACTCCTATACTACTGCTTGTACCACTACTTGTACTACTTCTACTTTTACTACTCATACTACTACTCCTATACTACTGCTTGTACCGCTACTTGTACTCCTGCTTCTGCTATTACTATTCCTACTTTTACTACTCATACTACTACTCATACTACTACTCATACTACTACTCATACTACTACTCCTATACTACTGCTTGTACCGCTACTTGTACTCCTGCTTCTGCTATTACTATTCCTACTTTTACTACTCATACTACTACTCATACTACTACTCATACTACTACTCCTATACTACTGCTTGTACCGCTACACGTACTCCTGCTTCTGCTATTACTTTTCCTACTTTTACTACTCATACTACTACTCATACTACTACTCATACTACTACTCATACTACTACTCCTATACTACTGCTTGTACCGCTACTTGTACTCCTGCTTCTGCTATTACTATTCCTACTTTTACTACTCATACTACTACTCATACTACTACTCATACTACTACTCATACTACTACTCATACTACTACTCATACTACTACTCCTATACTACTGCTTGTACCGCTACTTGTACTCCTGCTTCTGCTATTACTATTCCTACTTTTACTACTCATACTACTACTCATACTACTACTCATACTACTACTCCTATACTACTGCTTGTACCACTACTTGTACTCCTGCTACTGCTATTACTATTCCTACTTTTACTACTCATACTACTACTCATACTACTACTCATACTACTACTCATACTACTACTCATACTACTACTCATACTACTACTCATACTACTACTCCCATACTACTGCTTGTACCACTACTTGTACTACTACTACTTTTACTACCACTATTCCTACTCACACTACAATTTGTACTACTACTACTACTACTACTACTACTACTAATACAACTACCACTGCTACTACACCTACTCATACTACTATTCCTACTCCTACTACTACTCATGTTCTAATAACACTGCTTCTACTACTTATACTATTACACAAAAAAATATTTTCTAAAATGCACCCTGGTGTGCATGTAGAATTACTGGTTACTGGTACATCATTCAGTAATTACAACATCATTAATCCTGAATAGAACATACAATGGAATTTCAGAAAAAATATGTTTATTCATATATTTTATATATTCTTGTTTATAAAGGTTGCAATATTAAATATGTATTGTCTCAACCTGTCATTAAATATTAGGACACCTGGGAAAATTGATTGCCACAAAGTAAATAGCCAGGTAGACTTAAAGGAAGGAAATAAAGGCAATTAACTTACTGTTGGTGACACTCAGCAGCCAGATCACGTTTACAGGAGGAGGTGTATGCCAGTTTGTACAGTACCTGAAGTAGATATATATATATATATAGGTCATTTATACAACATGATATATTCATAAGTCATATATACAATATGATATATATCATAGGTCATATATACAATATGATATATATCATAGGTCTTATATACAATATGTTATTTATCATAGGTAGTGGTGGGCCGATCATCGAGTTCTTTCGAAAGTCAGTCGGTTTGCTGCCACTTTCAAGCGCTCGATTACCAAAGACAACTATCGATTACATCATACTCATGATCGTTTTTTTTTTCCCAGAATGTCTTTATGTTCTAGGCAAAAATTATTCTTCCATTTTTTACAACATTCCGCGCTTCATATAATGAGTCTGTGTTCCCAAATAACCTCCGTATCTAACTGAGTATGACACGGTAGATGAGAGAATGGAGGACACATTAAACCTCTGTCACTGTGAAGTGGCAGGGAGTTGGAGAATTAGCGGAGAGTTTTCTAACGGGATGTTCATTGACTGTGGTTTAATTCTTGATTATTATAATTCATTAAAATGAAACTTTGAATAGCATAACTTAGTAATAATAGGAAAATATAAAAAAGACAGACTTCTTTTCATAAGGTAGAATTACTAAAACATACGGGCTGGGTTAAGAGAGTACAGTTTCACAGATAATTGCATATTTATTTTTATTTGACTGAACCGATAAATAATCGATCATCGATCAGTTTGCCAAAACCGATGATGGATTTACGCTTCCGAGGCAGCGGAAATCTTGCGCTTCTAAAGAAGCAACTGATTTTCACGCTGCCAGCTGTGACCGTTTATGATATATTTAGACACCAGGTGGCGGTTTGTTGTCCACTGAAATAAACGTGCGTACGATGTGACAAGCAGCCAATCAGATGCCAAAAAACAAACACTCAACAGGCATCCTGGCTCCGCCCATTGCCGCGCTTCAAGCGCCGTTTGATGAGTTTCCGGTTGAATTTAAATTGCTCCCTCTGCATTCTCGCATCATCGACCGATTCGATTATAACATAATGACTGTGTTAGCGTAGCCATGTATCTGTTGTCTGCAGAACTGAAACCAGCCAGCGAGGTGTGCACGCAGCCTTTGTTGTTACGTTTCGTTTGAATTACAGCTCACCGGCCGAGCATCCTATGTGCCAAGGCCCTAAGCAAACCACGTCAAGGGCAATTCTCTCTGAGCCTGGGCCCCGTTTTAGACGGTTACGCTGGGGGAGGAGCTGTCACTCAAAAAGAAATGAATATGATTGGCTCCGTGTATTCCTCGCTTGGCTATGTCTTCCAGCACAAAGTTTAATCTGATTGGACAAAAATACAGTGCTCCCCTCTGGTGTTGCAAAGCAGGATACGAGGTCATAACAAACAGCGCCTTACGATATAGGAAGTAGCCCTATAGGTAAAGCGCTGTGTAAAGAGCGTATGATGGATTATGAAAAAGGAACCGACTCCCACCACTAATCATAGGTCATACATACAACATGATATATATCTTAGGTCATATATACAACAAGATATTTTCATAGGTCATATATACAATGTTATATATCATAGGTCATATATACAACATGATATATTCATAGGTCATATATACAATATGTTATATATCATTGGTCATATATACAACATGATATATTCAGGTCTGATATAAAGAGCAAAACAGAATCGGGACTGCAAAAAATTGGTTGTTCTTTTGAGGTGGTCGCTAAACTGAGGTGGTTGATAGGTGAGATTTTAATGTATACTGATAGGTCTCTCATTAAGTCCTATCAACAAATATGTAAACCACAGCTAGAACCAATAGAACCTATAAACTTAAGCTTGGTCATATTTATCCATGAACTTATGACCTCTGTGATAATCAAATGACCTTGACCTGTTTGTATTATCTGACTTACCAGGAACACAAGCAAGTGCAGCAGGATTGTGTAGAAGAAGGTGATGGTTCTGGCGATCTTGTTGCCCATGATGAACCGACCCTGTAAAAGATAATTGCATAAGATATTACTGTTAGCTCGAAATTACTGTTTAAATTTATTTTAGACTTCAGACAAATTCTGACACCTTTTACTTTAACATTACATTTTCTTGCCCAGCTTTTGTTGGACCTTCGTCAAATTCTTCCTGTACAGGGTTAATGTAAATTAAGAGGGTTTGCTTTAGGATAATATGAATCTTTTGAACAGAAATTAAATATGCCATGTGTTTGATCTTAGAGAATCTGACCATTTGAGAGAGATCTAGGTGCCCATTTTGAGTGTGCTTTGGTGAGCCTCTAAACTGTAAAGGGTTAAAAAAAGTGTGTTTTTTAATATCTAATGTTAATAGGTACAGTTTCATGTGATAATTCCTATGTGGTGTTTTTGCTTTGAAAACAAGCAAATTCAAGGAATTTATTTCCTCAGCTTCCACCTTCAAATCCCAGATGATTTTAAAATCTGTGGTGACTAAGTGCAAATAGTTTTAACCACGTTCAACAGATGGCAGCGCTTGACAGTTACTGCAAAACACTCTAGTAATTTATGTCCACTACTAGTGCCAGCTGTTGGTGATTAGTAAAACTAGATGTGCTGATTCATCAAATAAAAATGAAATATCATATTGTATTATTATCTTGTGAGACAAAAACACTCCAAAACCAATTCCAACCAAGGTAAAGCATGAGAGCAATCACTGACCCAAATCTGAATGAAAACGAATAAGATTTAGGAAAGTTATCGCACAGAAACAAAAACCTTAGAGACAGACAGACAGACAGATAGAGGGACAGACAGATAAACCCAAATCAATGTCCCCTGGTCCTTCCAAGAAAGCAGGGGACAATAAACTAAGATAAACAGGATTTAGTGTGTGTAATGCTTTATATTGCAAAAAGCAATTAGCCATTGAGCCACATTTAAGTCTGGGCCACAATATAGTGCCCACTGATTTATGTCACAATATTACAAAGGTGACACTGATGAAACATTAACAAGGATACATACAAAATGAAAACCAAAAGAAACTTCTGAAAACATTAAGTTAATACCGGTAACATGAATGTACCAAAGGCATGTAAAATCTACCAAACACTCTGACTGTAACCTTGGTAACATAATATGACTATAGTACATTAACTCTACTCACCATGCTGAGTGTGATCTTGTCGTAGGGTTTGAGATTCATGTACTGTCTTATCTTTTCCTATAAATGAACAGTAAATAATAAGTAAAGGGATAAGGCATAGAAAAATAACAGTGGGTTTAGCACTATATATTTTCAGAATGAAAATTATTTTGTTAAGACATGTTAGTTTTAAAAGACATCTGTTTTTCTTCTGGTGTTTTTTACTGTTTGTTGAATAAAATAGGACATGTAGGCCTAATCTTAAAAGTCTTAATGTTTCTGGTAAGTAAACTATAAATACCAGTAAAGTATAAAGGTTTAAGAAAAGGTCAAATAACTCAAATATGTATGAGAAACATCCTGTTCCTTACTTACATTGTTACGTATGTTTATAATATAAACCTTAAGGACACAGAAGCTGAAAGTCCCACTTTTTAAAGTTATATACCAGCATTCTGTCTTTGAGCATAAGCATAATTAAAGTCCCCTTTGACCCACCCGTCTCCTGTACGAGTTAAACGGATCGAGTTTCTCTTCGTACTGCATGGAGTAGCGGCTCTCTGTGTCGTCAGATCCTGAGGCACCCTGGGAAGGAAATATAGACTCATTTAAACATCAGTCCATGCAGCTATGTATGTTATTAACTGTTGAGTGAACCTACATGCAAGAATGTTATGGTTGGCATATTGCTTAATCAGATGATTTGAGCAAATCTGCATCAAATTTATTTTTATATCATAAAAAGATGCAATATGTAGACTATTTGCAGAATAGAATATTTTATGGTCATGTTGAAATGGCAATTTTGAGGGAGTATTAATTCAGACTCTGAGAGGATGGGTGTATGGTTTCAACGAAAATTTTTTGAAGGGATATCAATTTATATCACATTAGGCAAAAAAATAAAAGGTATGGTTCTCAGGCACTGTCCACATCAATTTGAAATCTCAGATTATAAAATTTTATTTTGATTTTCTATAGAAACTTACCAATTTTGAGCTCATGCTGCTTGGACATTTCTTTCAAGAACACAAAATCATACAATTTTTATAAAATTTTTTTTTTTTATGTAGTGCTTTTACTTGTTTAGCAAAATAAATCTGTTATTATCATGCTTTTCCCTTATCATTTGACATTTTGTCAAAACGTACAAAAAATTTAAAATAAAAAACGCCCTCCCTCACTGATTTCAGATAAAAAGTGCCTGAGAACCAGACCTTATATTTTTTGGCCTTAATGCTATATATGATGAAATGAAAGCCCCTAAGCTCCCAGTCCAAGATCTGCTAACCTTTTCAGATGACCAGTAACAGAAAATTATATTATCATTACATTTAGTATTGGTAAGACAGAAACACATTGAGTGAGACAGAAATCAGAACAATCTGTAAAAATTACTTTGGATGAACAGCCTTTTGAGGGTTGGAAAGTTCATCAATGAAAAGCAGGCCCCTGATATTTTGACACTGATATTTCAAGAAATATAAGAGACAATAAACTTAATAATAAAGTCCATTCTGAAAGGTTTACAGGTTTTTAGTGGTTTGTATCATACCGTATGTAAACCTTTTTGGTTGACTCATATAACACTGTGTTACCTTGGTGGGGTAGCTCTGTAAGAACTTTATTTTCTCGTACAACTTGACGTTATCTGAGCGCAGCTTGTCCATCTCGTTCTGTAGTGTCTGTACCTGCTGCTGCTGGGCCATGTTTTGCTGAAAACACAAAATATTTTATGACATGCAGCTTAACTCTGAGACATGTTGTATTTTAGGATAATGTACATACATTATAAAGTACCTAGTATATTACACTATATAAAATTAAATTATATTATATTATACATGTATTATGTTTAATTACATTTTATATATATATATATATATATATATATATATATATATATATATATATATATATATATAATATTTAATATGATACATACTGAATAATATATTCCGTAATTTAGACTATATTAGATTCTGTATAATAAATACATTACTTTGTACATAAGGTGTTCTTCATGGATGATTGTGTAATAACATGAAATTCATTGAAAACATAATAAGCATTTGGTCCAAGAAGCTCAACTAAATATTGCTTCTTTGCATATCATATGTTTAACTTCAGAAAACCTTTTTCAATGAAACATGGATGGTTTAAATGTGGATAACATAATCAGAGTTAGCCGTGTGTGACATCATCTGAATATACCACTTACTGCCTCTAGCTCCTGAGCTCGCAAACGGAACCTCTCTCGCTGGTTCTGAACAATCGGCAACAAAGAGTCCACAGCTGATTTGGACTCTCCTGAACCACGCAGGCCTGAAGTAAAGGAAATATAAATATATTTAATTAATTTATAATTTATTAAAATTAAAAAAATTTCCATGTGTATTAAATTAAGTGCAAGCTGTAAGTTGAGATCGGACCCTACTTGAGGACCAAGTCCTGAGCGATCTTGGCTATATCACATATTTTGATATTTCAGGACTTGTCCTAAGTAGTCCAGTCCGGTCGGTTTGAGTCCGCTCTGTCTGCGGGGGATTCAGGACTAGCCAGCATCGTGAGTTTTAACATTGATAGCACCTCTATGAATCACATGATAGACATACACATTTGAAGATGGGTGTACCCTTTAGCTAAAAAAGGAAAAACTGCTTAAAAAAGTTAGTGTTTCTCACCTCATCTGTCATCTAAATACAGCATAAAGGATTCACGTGTTATTGCCATTTAGTATGAAATTAACAAACAAACTTATAATTATGTTGGCCATCATTTGATAGTTATGTATGTTCAAACCAGCAGTATTGTATATAAATATATTTACATAAATATTCATAAAATATTTATAAATTTATATTAATTTTAAATATAAACTGCTAGCAATCTTTTTCTTAAGGCCTACAGGGCAACAAGAGTTGAGTTCCAGTCGTGAAATTTTTTCTTTATTCGCTTATGTTATGTGACAAGAGGATTCAGCTAAGAACATCAACAGGGCAATGATGTGACAGAATGGTGCATGTACAATATCGTGGGGTGTATTCAGAAATCATATTCCTTCTCAATGTGGCTAAATTCCCTGCAAAGTTGAATCCTCCTGGGGGTTTTTTGCTGATATGACATACCTGTAGGAGTGATGTTCCCTACAGCGTCACTCATAAACTCTGTTGTTGCATTCACTGAAACTGCCTCTCCCTGTGCAAAAAAACATAAATCATGATTCTCTAGTTTTCCAAATTTCCAAGCTAACAATGTTCTGACATGTTTGATATGTAAACATACTAACTGCATGGCAAACCTATATTTTCTGCCTTAAAGGCTGAAGGCTTGTAATTTCATTAAATCAGATGCTTACACTCTTTTTTTACTTTTGAAGCAGCTCAGGTAAATGTGTAAAGGACACACCAATAATTTGCTAGCTTTTTGCAACTTTTTTTGGGATAATCTCTTTTATAAATACGTTTTGTAATGGTATTATTGTCATAATATTTACTGTATAATTTTTATTACTACTGCAACTACAGCTATGACTGAAAATTAATATGATCACTATCATCAAATTTCCCATAATAATAATAATAAAAATAATAATAATAATAATTAATGTTATTATTTTATTATTATTACTGATCATCATTTATATTTTATATACAAAAAAATATTACAGCTGGAACAATATCAATTTAACATGTGCTTTTGTCACAATGTTATTTTCATATTCATTATATTCTTAATGCTTTTTATACTGGAAACAATGCACCCACTGACCTCAGCATCCCCTCTGAACATGGAGGACAGTGCATTGACACTTCGTAGGTCCTCCTCCAGCTGCGTGATCAGGTTTTTCTGCTCTGTCACTGTCTGGAACGCGTCACCATACTGGTCCTGTAGCTTCTTGTATCGTTCTGTGAATGTAAAGAGTTTCTTAAGTGCTATGTCAAACAGATATTCTGTAAATCTGATGTGCATTATGACATATTTAAGTCTCTTTCATGAATTTTTAATATTGTAAAAAGTAAGCAATAAATCTGTATTTCTTTAATATCA
Organism: Sipunculus nudus; assembly: GCA_026874595.1. Classification (NCBI taxonomy): domain Eukaryota; kingdom Metazoa; phylum Annelida; class Sipuncula; order Golfingiida; family Sipunculidae; genus Sipunculus; species Sipunculus nudus. Next base: position 56,790,015 of record CM049312.1, read on the forward strand.
AAGTATGATAAAAATATTAATTACAGTATAAACTCACAATTATGGCCACTGTTGCTCATAATGAGCAGATGATCAAACTAGAGAGTTTGTGGACTTCAAAATTTATGGGGATGGTTCAAGGGTTAATAATACAGAGGTTTCCAAAATACATGTGTCTATAATGTGTCCATTATATAGATGTGGACACAACAGATAGGTGTTTATAATATATCTGTGCACATAATAGTTTTTTTTCATAATAGGGGTCTCTGTATTAGAGAAATATCCATAACAGAGGTGTGCACAATACAGAGTTGTCCCAATTAGAGAGATGTCTATATTAAAGAGTAATCAATAATAAAGGTTGTCCACATTAAGAGAGGTGTATATTATGGAGGTGCCTGTAAGGAGATGTTTTTCTGTACATATATATTACATCTCCTAAAGCACAGTAAGAGTATTCCATCAGTTTTATTTTGTGACTGTTAATACATCAAGCAGTCATTGGCATGTGTATATCTATAGGAAAGAATAAATTTATCTTTCGAGAAAAAAATAGGATATAATACTAACTTGACATCTTATGTCACAATTCACTTGCAATAAGTTTAAATGAATATTAAAAAAAAATTGTTTGTATTGGTGTAGTCCAGTTATTTTATGCGTGGCTGATGTATCAAAGCTGGAAAATTAGTTATAGGCTCTGAATACCTTTGGTGTGGCATTGTGAGTCATCAGTGATGCTGGGAATGTGCTTCCTGTCTGATTTTAATGATTGTCATGTATTTTCAAAGCACTGTTAAAACATTGAAGATAGCAGGTTGTATTCAGTCTTATGCAGTGATGATGTAGAGTCCACATCATCGGAGTCCGTATGCAAGTCTGAGTCCAGGCCACCCGAGTCCGAGTCCGAGAGGTTGGAGTCCAAGTCCACCTTCCAGTCCGAGTCATTTGGAACTTGAGTCAAAGTCCAATAATAATCTTCTTATTAAAAGAAATTTAAAAAGGATATTTGAGATAATCAAGCAAATTTGAATAAATTTTATGTTAGTTTACAGGTGCCCTTTACTTGAATGTTTAATTAAATGTAGCCCCTGATGTAGAGCTTAAACTTGGTATGTATGATGTTGATAGTTCACCCATATGCACAATAAAAAAAAAACTAGAATACGGGTAGTCGACAAGCGACTATGTGTATCCGCCAAAATCAGAGTAGGACTGGTTCTTTCACCCTATCGGTCTGTTTTGCTTTATACAAAAGTTTCCCAGCAAAACCAGCACACAGTCTCAGAATCTCACATACAACTGTTTGACACATTGTTATGACTCTGCCTGTTGGTAAACACAGCCCACATCTGTTTACAATAACAAGGCTGCATGACCGATAGGTTTGATTGTGAACTGCAACAGGCCATGTTTCAGCCAGCAGGAACATGCATTACATTTTTATGGCCACGTCAATCATGGCTCCTTATGATTGACAGGTGCTGTTGCCCCGGCAATGCACATGCTGTTTTTGTTGACACCTGTGATCGCGCCCGGTCCACTGTTTTTTTCTAATTTACAGGAGTAAGCAAACAGTTTCAGGGCAATAGTTTGGCAGGTACAAATTTTATTTTAAAGGGAAGAAGCTATTTTTATTGTTAATACAACATGCATTACAGGTGATTGGGCCCCTTTAAGGAAATGTGCACAAAGATTGCAGCCTGGCAGCCATATTGGATTTTGCCATAATCTTCAGAAAAATTTTCAAGGATAGTGCTTGCAAAGTTCATGGGATGTGTACTAAAGACTGTGATGCAGGGACAGCCAACCAGATAGAAAACCAGATTACTGTAAGGCATCAGTCTAGGCAGGGCCCTGACAGTAATTAATATTCCCTAAATAGAAGGGACACAAATCCTTGCTCATCTGATTTCTCATGATTGCCTGAGAGAGACATTTTTGCCACTATGTTGCTGTACTATCTTTATAATACAATATGCAAGATGCCTTGAAAGCCATCAGGGAAGGAATTGTTTAATTTCTGTATAATAAATATTAACTTTGAAATATTCTCATGGTAGCCATTAGCCTTTTTCTTCTATATTTAATATCAATACCTGAAATTCTTAGATATATCTAAAAGAACAGTATCTTTTGCCATAAGAGGTTTAATATCAATAACCATAATATCTGTACACACACAAACACCACACATAAACAGATCAAAACAAGACAATGTTGTATATTGTACAAAAATGGCAGTTTATTTTGTAAGAATTGTAACGGACACTACACGTTTATATTATCTTCACATGCACATTACACATTCAAAATATATTCTACAGATTTATGGCAAGTTTTGAGTGCATAAGAGTTGATAATAAAAAGGTCAAGATTTGAATAAGTGAGAAAGCTCAAGCTATTAACTAGAATTAGGCACGTCATCATCATCATCATCATAACCACTCACATCACAAACTACAAATGAATGGCAAAAATTACTCAGGACATATAAAAAGTGCCAAAGGACACTGTGTTGTTCACAATATGACAGACTGAAAAAAAAAAAGTCACATTGTGTTTTTGTCTAACTAACTGGCTTGATCATCAACAAATGCAAATGACTGGCCCTAGTCTATATACTAAGTTTTGAATCGCTGTTGATATATACACACATGCAGGACACAACTAATACAAACTGATTTCTGATTTGTAAGAATCATAAAAATATACCATTGCACATTCCTCACAGGTGGAGCCACCTGTTTTCTGCATAAATTTTATCATATGTGACATTAATACTCATTAGAAAGATAATAATTATGATTGTTAAAATGCCTCTGCACACGGATCAAAGATTCAACTTCCATCATCACTAAGTTAATGCAGAAATCTATAAAATCTTACCCATATAATATCTAACAATTATTAAAGGATAAAGTAATCTTTAATGGCCATTTATAAAAAGAGAAGAATTAAATCTTTGAAGGAATACCAGAATGAGCGACTAACTGACTGACATATGGTCAATTCATGAAAAATTAATTTTTCCATAATACAAGAATGCAATTTTCAATGACATTTAACAGGTAAGTGAGAACTTTACTGTTAATTATTTGTCAATTATTATTTGACTAATATATAAATTTATTTAACAATGCACATGGCACCGGTTGAAAATATGGAATTTTATTAACTCTTAGATCATTTGTTTCTTGTGTGTTGGACACCAGGTTTATTTATTCCTACAAGCCCAGACACCTTTTTCTGCAAGATGCATATGTTAATTTAAGCCAACATTGCACTTGCAATATGTAACCTTCAAACCAGAAATTGCACTAAAATTATTGCCCTGTATATAATGACAACCCAAACAGTCCTAGCATTATCTGTATTATTTTGTATTAATAATCTGAAATACTTAATTTTTTCTTGTATGAAATAATATTAAAAAAATTTCCACCAGTAATGCCTATGTTTTGATATTTGGGTTTGTGAGTTGTAAATTTTAATGCAAGTACCTGTATATATATCATATCTGACATAGCATTAATATTGTAAAAAAAAAAAAACAATGGAGGATTCATTTCCCCCAGTTTTCATAATTATACAGTAGCCTGCCATCTGGTTGTAAAATCTGAAAGTACCTAGACAAGTTTATGCAAATTAAATCTAAACAAAAGCAGAAATTGAAATTACAGTGAATTAATGAATAAATAGCTGTGAAACTGTGATCAAACATTCAAAGTTTGAATAAGAACTGGATAAAAACTTATAATCATATAGAAATATTATTAATATTACCGAGTTCCAAACTGGTTAATGAATAAAAAATAAGTTTATACAACTTCATTCAATCTTTCCCTTGATCAGTTTTTTTTTCTAGAGCTCGGATACTTTACATAAATTTTAATTAAAGAAGATAATACAATTTCAAGCATGTGGCCCTGATAGCATAACAAATTGTGTATATAAAATATAAGATTCTTCATCCATCGTATATAAATCAGTTTCATCAGTCATATGACACTGTATAACACTTCGGCAGATCATTCTGTTCCATTTATGGTAAAATTGTGCAGGAGTTAACATGTGAACAATTTGAAAATATAAATAAATCTTAATATCAGATCAACAATTTTTGTTTCAAACTGAATTGAATGACTACTGGTAATCTAGACAAAGGCACATCACTCATTTTTCAGATTTTAATCTGCTAGAATATCATAATGACAAAAATGGAACTTTAAGATGCTGTCCCTTCTTACCAATCAAAGATTAACTTCTCCAAAACAATAAATACTTATTTTTCTAAACTGCTGCTGAAATATTTGTGGTGCGAAGCCTAGGACTCAACATTTAAAATGCAAAAAACTCTAGAAAGCCAACTTCTATCAGAAATAAATATTCTAAATTGCATTCAAATAGGAAATATTTCTGCAAAAAAAAAAGGATTAGCATGAGCCGCATTTCTCTTCTAAAATTTTTCTTGCATCACAAAATACCTAGTCAAAAGAACTGATGAAAAGTCTGGGGAATCAGTCTCAAATATATGGTCGCAGGTATCTCCAAACCCAAATGGCGTCTATCTAAATATCCTGGTTTAGTTAGGCATCCTGAAGAAGTGTTGTGGCCAATAAATTTTTTAAACACTTCAAAATCAAGGTATCTCATGTCCATGTTTTGGGGTGTAAAGCAAAAAAGTAATGAAGTAGCAAGGTCCATTCAGCTCTGGAAACCAACTAACAATGTACAAAACCTGATTGTAAGTTGGTTTATGGACAAGCAGTGGTCTACGAAATACAGTGTACTCTTTAACAGACCATACAAGATCAGGGTTTGTTAAGTTTAAAATGAATAAACACACAAACTGTGCAAGGCCATCCTGCTTGCAAACAGATAGGTAATCTCTCCTTTAGTGTAGAGACCAACACATTATCCTGCAAATATCCTAGTTCTAGTCAAACTCCTGTGCATTTCACAGATCAGTTTTTCCAGTTTTTCACTGTCAGAAGAAATCATCTCCAAGAATTCAAATGAAGAATATATTTAACATTGTTTATCATGGGGCATTGTGATTTTATTTCTGTATGACAACACAATGTTAAAACATTACCTATATGAAACTTCAGTCTTTATTTCTCCTGTGATTAAGGGAGTGTGTTAGTTAAGTACAAAAATTGACCCTAGGTGGCGCCACTACAGGATCATGAGATTTCCAGTTACACCACAGGTCAATGAACATCAAACAGTGCCCTGTCACAAATAACTAATAAATATCCAAAAGTCACCTTAATAACAAGGTATGAATAACAAAATGTAGTAGATTTTGTGAGATTATCAAAAGCAGATTATAATATATTCACTTTTGATGTCAACAGTTCCTGAAAATTACATCACTGTTCAGTGGTGCTCTTTTCCAACTGCCTATAAGTTTCAATTGCGTAAGTTTGTTAAGCATCAATTGGAACTTTCACCTATTCCAGGTAGTAATTTAAAACATTAATGTTGACCTACTGAAGGTTTGTGCTTGTAAAAAATTATCAAACCTGTGATACACAAATCAGTTTGCAAAGCAACACATAAGACGTATGAATATAAAACAAAGCGACTAGACGGTCATATAATGCCTCAGTTACACAACAAAACCAGAGGTGACCCACACTGATAGCACCAAGTGTATGGCCCTCAATGAAAATTCATTAGGCAATTAATAAGCAGCTTCTAAATATTAACATTGCTCTTAAGCAATCTACCAAAACATTCAAACAGATCATGAACATTTCATGAATAACAAAGTAACATTAATTATCTTCAGTGCTTTGATTAATTAAAAAAAATCCCCATGTGAACCTAAACTAAGCCTAGAACATTCAAAATTCTCAGCACTGGATATTCAAATAAAATTTGTTTAGCCCAAAATGTTCACAGTGAAATTTATAAATATAAACACAAAATGTTAAAAATCAAGACAGTTCATATAAAGATTGGAGTTTCAAGCCTTTCAAACAAACAAAATTGCTCAAACGTTGCTCATGAATTATTCATGAGATGCAATTACTGAGATGATGTCACAAACTTGACATTTGTTTGGATAAAGAGCCCAGTTTCTACAGTAATATGTAAGCATCCGTAGTGTGGAGCTGGGAGATTTGTATGAGGTAATGGTACGTCGGATACAAGACATAATCAGAAGTGACAGTATCATCAAGAATTTTGAAATGAAAGGTCAAGGTCAATATGAAGGGTCAAGGTTGCTCAATTGCATGCTATGATGATACCACTGCGTTGAGGTAAACATGAAATCTGATAACCAATAATAACCAGGATCATTTTTGAAGTTCCTCTGTTTATTATGAGTAGCTTTGTCTTTTGGTCAATCACGGTTTCAACTTAACTTTATTTTAGACAAAATTACTCAGGGACACATTTTATTCTGGGTTGTAACAGGGAAAACTTGTTTGCAGCCCCGTCACACCATATTTTCCCCCCAGAAATTTAAGACAATGACCTTTCAATGATAATCTGTTATATACTAAAGTGAGCTTCTTGATAGGTCAAGCATCCCTCAACCATGATAATTGACAGCTCGTTCGGATTGTAATTCACCTTTAGTTCTATAAGAGGATCATGTCAATCATGACACTTTTGAGGTTCCAGGATGATTAGTTTTGGTAAATTGTAATTATGATTATAAATAATACATAAACAAACATGAATGATACATATATGGCAACAAAACAATAAGAGGCTTGTCCATATTGGTTTGTATACACAAGCCACTGTACATAAGCAGGTATATAAAACAGCACATTTAGGATAAATAAAACTCTGTATACACAGCAAGAAAAGAATGAATTAAACATAGATTTAATATACAAGTCTATAGACAAATGTTGTAAGGGGGTTGAAATCAGGTGGCAAAGAAAATGTGCATTTAAATTAGTCTTTGGGTGAACTGAGGTTATGTTATCGGCTTGGAACAGCTGACAATACATTATGAACAGTCTGACATGTTTACCTCTTTCACATGACAAACTAAAAATGGTTTCAGACCATTATTTGGGAATACAAAAAATACAGCAGGAAAAAGGAGTGGAGCAGATACAGCTAAACTGTCTTAGTATAATATACAGTGTCATTCATATAATTTTATGCAAACAGTTTATTCTCTCTCCTACTTAATTTTTGTTATCAAGAATATCAAGAATAGTTTACTCACTATGATCACTATTTTCTGGAGGTATGATTGTTTGGAACAGGATACATATTTTCAAAGGCTGTATGATGCTCCAAATCTGCTTGTTCAATTGTAAGTCTGCCAAATTAGTTTCTCACTGAAAGAGGTATTTGAAAGACCTGCCTATACCAGAACTGGCAAAAACAAAATTAAAAAGACCCTCTTTTTCCTGTATACAGTGGTCAACTTCATGTTCACAGGGTTAAGTTTTTCCTGGTGTTCTCTTTTTCAGCGTCTCACAAGGGTTAAATTTTCATGGAAAACCATAAAATATTGTACACAAAGTACATTATTTAGTGGGTGTGCAAAATCTTAACATTTCAATGAGGGCCTTAAGAGCAGAAATCCTTTTTTATTATTGGCAAATAACATAAAAATATGGTTCTATATATAATATCAATCTTAAATTTGATTGACAGGAAACATAAGAGACCTATTATTATTTATATATACATATCTTTTTCCCTCTGATGATGCTACAGACATGGATATCAATGAGGCTACAGTGCAATCCACTGCTCACCATCGTGATTTATACCTGGAGGGTTTATTTTTGTGATAATTTCCCCTTTCGAGAATGTAGCAAAATTTGAAACCCTTGTGAACACAAAGCAAACCACAGTATTTTTGACTGCTCATGTGTACGCACCATGAGGAATGCAGATAGTGCATCATGTGCATCATCAGTGCAAAGCACAAGCAAACTATGTGCATCATTTGCACAATAGTGCACAGTGTGCACCAGTCATGTACAAAGACACTATGAGCATCATTTGTGCACAAGTACACCACATGCATCATTTGTGCACAAGTACACCATGTGCATCATTTGTGCACAACGAGAAATGCTGCTTACTTTACAAATCCTAAAGAATATGCCTTTCTTTAACATGGACATTTTGAATACAAGACTAACTTCTGAGAGCTTTTCAAAATTTCTGTGCCAGGTGTGAGGATTTTATTTAATATTCCTGCAATGAAACTTAACATCATCCAATGGAAAAGTCAAGCTGAACGTTTCTTTAAATTTATGATCAGCAACTAAGAGTTTCCAAAACTTCATATAGAAATATATAGTGTTGCTATGCATGATCCACAGAGGGTTTTGCATGAAATATCTGACTAGATTAATATCTTACATCTGTTAACCAAAGATGTCATCCTGAAACCAAACCACTAAAGGTCTACTGTAACAGAACCATTTACATTTTGTTAGACACAAAATAGCATGGTTGTGGAGAAGGATTAATAACGAGCCTTCCGTCGGTTTCATAAACCAATTAGCTTACTGCGATGAAATTAAAAGTTAAAATCAAAGAACAATATTTCTTGCACTTCAATCAGGTGTCTGTACATCATCTTAAATTCTTAACGATCACTCCTTTCATACCCGTTCTAAAGTGGAATAATCCTGTGTCCCTAATGAAGGTGGGGATGGGATCATCCAATATGCAAAGTGGGTGTCTTTGTGTGAATTGTCATAAATATTTGTCTTTGATTAGTAATGTCAAGTGCTTTCAAAATAACAACTGGTGCATCAATGGTGAGTGACGCTCACAATCAAGATCTATATCCTCTTATTATGCTGCTTATTTCATGAGATTTACAATCTTCAACATCTTTTAAAATACATCTTTTAAAAATCTAATGACTGTATCAATATGAATCCCTTTGAAAGCTCTGTAACTGCCCAGTAATAAATTCCACACATTTTAGTGCAACCTGGCTTGACCATAACCTTTATACAGTGGAACCTCACAATTACGGACACTGATTTTTGTCCATAATAGAGGAGTCTGCATTAAAGGTTTTACAGACCTCTACTCAACACTGGACCATCCCAAGTGTCTGTAATAGAGAGGTGCCTGTAATGGGAGGTATTTGTAAGCAAAGGTTTTCCAATACATCTTATTCATGAAGGCAGGCCTCATATGGCACAGTTTTTCTACGCTGCGATGTGCTATTATTTCCTACAATTTGCTGTAACAATCATAAAGAATCTGCCCACACTAAACATGATTTCCTGTGACTGCTTGCGACTGATTTGTACTTGTCATTAGTGCTACAATAGAACCTGTCTGTCAACTATTTCCTGCCACCATTCCACCTATGTAATGATTTCACAGTATTATCTTAAAAATGTGATGTGATATGCCAATTTTTTAACACGGCTAAATCCTTAAGATTTCATATATCCCAATTTGCTATGACAGAAACTTGTTTTACAGTCTCTTGCATGTAGCAAATTCTCATGATTTTCTAAGATATCACAGGAAATAAAAGGAAACGGCATTCTGTGAGGCCTGTATAAAGGTTGCATTTTCAATATTCACACACCTTCAGCCCCCTTGTGCACAGTGCCTTGACCCAAATACATATTATTTCATGAGATAACTCATGAACAACAGAGATAACTAATGTACATATGAGATTTAAGTACAACCTGAACACATTAAAGTGACCATTACATCAGATATACCTGTACCATCTTAGTCTACCGCTTTGCTAATGGGCAGGTTAATTACACTGAGACTCTCCTGCTAGGGTTAAAGGCATCCTGTTCCTGGCTATCCTGGCTATCAATTATTTTGGATACTTTATACTGATCCATGAGACCCTGAATATTAATGAGGCAGACATTTGCTGTGCACTTCTTCTTCAGATGGCATAATTCCTCATTTACATGTTTGAAATCTGCATCTTATGAATAAACATGAATATTGATTGAAATTTGCATCTTATGAATAAACATGAACATTATGCCTGAAATTTGCATCTCATGAATAAATAAAATGTTTGCTTCGATTGGGTAAATTTAAGAACAAGCTTTGACAATCACTCTCAGATGTAAAATAACTCCCCTGAAGGGCTAAGTCTCTGCAACTGTTCCCCTAAGAGTTTGTTTAAATTATCCAAACATATCACTAAATACTGAAATTTCTCAGCTACACGTATTCAGGATCTGATAAATGTAAGCTTTCACCTAATTAATCACCTACACACATTTCTAATCACATTTAAAGTGCATGTAAATAGATTTGTTAGAAGTCTTTCAGCAGCCCAGATATAAATGTGATAAACCAACATTCTAACCATGCAATGAAACCCGATTATAATAGTATAAAAATAAATTGCACTCCCTATTATATATCTTAAATAGAATCTATCGGTGTAATGCTGTACTGCTTGTTGATGATACTCACAACAAGCACTTGTATATGTGAAATTTAAAAAATAACAATACTAATATGAACTTTCAATACAGTTCCTCTAACAGCAGTCAATGAATAATTCACTCCATACTCTCAAGTACCAGCAAAGCACTTCTTCTTTCAATAAGTGAAGGCAAATCATGGTCAACGCCTCCACTGAAGCCAGCAAAAATTTTCAGTCAGTACAGGGCTGTTCTGTGCTGCCCCCTGCAGTGAAAACATGGTACCATATTCCATCCACAATATCAGACTGATTGGCCCTGGTGATTGGTTTGTCGTATGTACATGGTACATGTATAAAGCAGGTCAATCAAAAAATGTGCAAGGTTAAATGTTATAAAATAAATCAGACACTGCCTTTAAGATTTCTTGTTAAACAATCTGAATTTAAAAGCAGTGTTATATAAAGGTGTCAGAAACAGTTCACATTTTCAGTTTGTGTTGTGATTGTATATGCCCCTCAGTGGAGCAAATGTTAAATAAATGATGACTGAGCATGAGAATTAAATAAACAACTCAATCAGTGTCTTTGTGAATGTTCCTCACAACTGAAAGGTCCTGTCATGGTTTTGTCAACACTGGTGCCCTGAACATCAGGGAGAGGTCACTAGTTTTTGGGTAAATGGTTGGGGTAGCTTAGCTGAGGTCAACACTCCCAATGAAGAGTGCTATGGCACAATAAGAAACAAACCCGCGTGCAAGTCCTGCTTATTGACCTGATGTGTTGAACACAACGATTGCCGAGCGACACCTGAAAGATCAGCGCCATATTAAAACTCCCAATCTTCGTTCTCCTCCTCCCCCCCTTGCAGACGTTTCTCTAATTTATCGATATTCTCCTGTCGGTCCGGTTCATCCCAGTCCACTTCAAACGTTTCGAGCCGTTTTTGCATACGATCAATTTTTGCCTTCCTCGCATCCTGTTCTGGGTCACTGGGAGCCTTGCTATCTGCCTGTGCACCTGCCGAGTTCTCCCCTGACGTACGCGAGTCGCAGCGTTCACTGTCAGAACTAATGCTGACATTATCCAGCTGTCCTTCAGTGATCCTCTGAGGTTTGGCACTTTTGCGTCTGCTGGTTGTGGAGACAGCTTGCGATGAGCTGTGCTGGGAGCTCTGTCCTCCATTACTGTCACATGTTTCATTATCTGATGAGCCTTGCTTGTCACTTTTTGGGCCTCCGTTTTCCGACATCGGAGACCCTAAACCTTGGGAATAACCGTCCTGCACCGGCTCAAATGTGGGAAACATCCACTGTGATGTGGATATGCTTTGCGTAGCTGTTTGTGACCGACTGCAGTAGGCATCATAACTACTGGCATTACTGTCCTCACTGGGTTCTGTTTTCACTGAAGGCATCTGTGGTGAACATACTGAAGAAGTCGGGGACTGTCCAGCCAAATGCTGCTGCTGTTTCGCTCGCATACGATGGTTGTGGAACCAGTTGACCACCGTTTTCACTCCGACACCTATTTGGTCCGCCAGAGATTCTATGGTGGATGGGTTAGGGTATGGGTCCCGTGCATAAGCATTTCGCAGCATATCTTTTTGTTCCTCACTGAAGCACACGCGCTGCTTTTTTGGATAGAACATGACTCCATTGCTGTTTGAGTCGTCCATGCTGCCTCGACGTTTTTTGTTTTCTGTAATACAAAGAAAAACAATAAGTAACTTACATCCACACCCTCGTGACAATACATCTCTTATAAACACCAAAACATTTAAAACATAAATAAATCCTATAATCTATATGGAAAAAGCCTCTACCACAACACTTCAACATCTCTATTTTTGTAAAATCATGAAAAACATTAGATACAAATAAACTTAAAACATAGCATAGAAATAAATTGTGTTTATTCTACACAGAGGCTGCCTATATAAAGCAGGAATTCTATATTTGATATATGATTACTACCAAAATTTTAATCATCTGTGTCTGATGATTCTTGTCATAGTAAATTGAATTATAATGTAACTACAGGAGTCAGTCTTCATGCCGGGGGTTCATGCTAACATGCTATTTAACATGCTTCATGCCTCAGTGACTACAAGAAGGCAAAGAGTTCAGTTCAACAGGAGTATATAAGCTAGGGTTGCTGCCTAGATGCTATGGTAACCATTATGACATCATCAGGTGCTATGGTAACCATTATGACATCACCAGATCCTATGGTAACCATTATGACATCACTATAATTGCAGTCAAAAATGCACTATGGTAACCATTATGACATCTGTGTTGGAGTCAAGTATTTATAAGCATTTTCATTTATTTGTATTAAAATACAACCAAAGTTTTTCTAATGCATTTGTAGTGTGGTGCGACTCAGTCTGTGTATATGCATGTGAAGTTTACATCTGACCAAACAGTGCCAAAAAATGGTTTCAATACAATGCTGATATATTTTTGTTTTGTTTCATATGTCTGTGTCATATATTTGATATGAGCAAACAAAGTATTGCATATGTCTAGGTTTGTGACATAAATATATGAATACTATTACAATTTAATAATGACAGTTGCACTTATATGGTTTTTCAGGTATTTGTTTTTTATGTCCTTCGTTATCGATTTTACCATTCGTATTTGCATTTATGTGTGATCATTCAATCTTTTTGACTATAACAAAACTTGTTTATTTGTAACTTTATTTGATGTATTCTGGTGTCTTTGACCCCAACATCTTTCATCATAAAAGTTATCAGAGTAAAAATCTTGGTTTAGTCTAAAATGTTACTGAAACAAACAAAAGAAATAAACTATACTGCTAGTTTTTTTTCATATTTGTAAATGATTATTAAAATAAAATGTTACATCATAAAACCTGATGGAGTCTATGAATAAAGATATGAGATTTTTCACAAGTACCAGCATTCCTAATCTACATGAAGCTAATGATCTCTATAGTAGAGATGGCTTTCAGTCAGCTGAGCTAAGAAACTTATATTTCTTTGCCAAACTGTCCGGCAAGATATCTCAAGAACGTTTCTACATTTTAAAGTTACTATTATGAATCAACTGAGCTGAAAACTTCAATATCTTTGCCAAACTGTCTGACAAGATATCTCAGGAAAGTTTCTACATTTAAAGGTTACTATTATGAATCAATTTTTTACTTGTTCCATGTTATCCATTTACTTCCACTGACACAGTAGCCAAATTTTCACTTCATATTAGATGTACATTTTTTAAGTGACCAGAACGCCAAAAATCAATTTAGAATGCAAAAAGTCAATTTAGAATGCCAAAAATCTATTTATTCTACAACAAGCTGAAATGGTCAAAATAAATCTAAGTATCAAATACCAGAATATTGGTTGGTATAAAAAACGTCAAAAGAGGGTTTATAATATGTTTCTCAAGATTCAGTCACCTACAAAAAGAATTTTAGTTTATCTTCTTTCAGCCACTGTAAAATCATAGAACATACAAGTACAACAAATCAAAAGCATGGTCAAGCAAGGAACGGCCCACAGGCAAAGTGACCTGAAGTTCTGTGCAACAACACATGTACGATACACGAAACATCACCAAGGTCTAATAGTAAGGGGTCAAGGTCATGAACTGACATACCATGCTGCATAACTAGCTTGAGAGACTACAACTGTTGTTTGCCCATGCAGCCACAAGTGAAACCGTGCTTAGGAAGCGGGAAGAAACAAGTGTTGTTTCGACATTGCACAAACTCTGCCCATTCCAATGTGAGTTTGGGGTTTAATACTGTAGCAGTCAAGCATTTGTTATTGGTCAACCAACCACTGTTATTAGGCCAGGGTCCGTGCCCCAAGGGGGGTTTGGGAAGGGTTAAGAAAATCAAGCGATCTGTAATCCTTAGACACATGCATACTTATCCAATGATAAATGGACCACAATGCTTCAATGCACATGAGCAAACACCCACAGTGGTATAGACGGCACGAGGCAGAGAGTTAGTGAGACGATTCATAAACAGGGGATTCTGGGAGAAGAGCAGGCACCGTACCAATCGACTGACTGAGCAGGCAGGCTCACCTTTCATCTTGGAGTGGTAGGCTTTAAGCCTGTCCACATTATAAGGGTCGTGAAGCCACATCTGCATCTTAATATAAGGCTCCCTCCCCTTCCAGCTTAGCATGTGCCATGGTTTGGGTTTAGAGAGGAGCTCGCTGACCGAGCCCTGGGACAGGCCAAGAATTGCCTCGCCAAACAGTTTCTGCCCCAAGTTGTGGTATTGGAGCACCTCTTTCACTCGACTGGTCACCGCTAAGGTGTCAAGCTCCTGTGACACTGTAGCCATGTCATAGGCCGTCATTTTACCGGGCGGCAGTGCCATAGGTGGCGGCATGTGTGCCTGGATAGGGGAGTGGGCGGGCTGAGAGGAGTGATTGGCACTAGAGCTACTGGAAGCAGCCAGATAGGGCATAGCCCCAACTGAAACGGAAAAATAAAGGCACATTCAGATCAACCAAATCAACAAACACGATCCTAGAACCATATAGCCTATGTAACATCATCTACTACGGGGCGCTATAAAACTCATCAGTAAACACAGGAAGTCTACAGGTGTCAAATAAAATAATGTCATGTAAACAAAACTGGCTCTGGGAAACATCCTGCCTGTGTCTGTTAACTTGAAGGTAAACATATAGATGCTAGATTATACCCTCTGAAGCTAGTATTAAGATAACTGGGAATGAAAAGTGGTTTACTGACATTAACAGAATATAAAGAAGAATAACTAAACAATTAAGCAGACCCTGATAAACTTATACTCTAAAATTTTAATGTTTCTGCATTGACAAGGCTTTCCTATCTTAATTATTGCATGTGGATTCCTAATTTCTGGTTTGAGGAAAGTTAGCAAAATTTTCCTTCCAACTATGTTTACATATAAGTGAAGTGGTATTTGTGTTTTCCAGAATTTCGTGGGTCCTATTTGGACTGTAAAGACAATGACAAAAACTTCCAAAAGAGCCAAAAAATTAGCTTTTTCAAGTGTTCATTCTGAGAACATAACTTTCCATTCAAATTTAAACTGAGAGATATCTGGTGATCTTTGAAAATATTACTTTCATTTAACAGTTTAATAAAGCATACAGGTGGTCCATATGTTGTATTACAAATAAATATAGAAAAAGTAATTTTATAGGGTGTATCTGCAGGTGCTTTGAAAATGAATTCAGGAAGAAAATAATAAATATCCACACCAAGTTCCACCCCAATGGTGGGAAACCTAGGAAAGCTACCTCTAAGTTCCCTTAGGATACAGCTTGAAGACAGTTATCAAAGAATAGAAGATAAACTCAATTATGTCTGTAAAATCAAAGGACTGTACCTGTTCCCCCAGACTGCACCACGGCCACCTTGTACATGTTACTACGCATGAACTTGTCTGGAGGGATGCGGTATTGATTAGCGACCAGCTTTGATATGGCATCAGGTTCCTCCAGAAACACCTGCATTCTTATGAACGGCTCGCGACCCTTCTGTGTAAGCATGTGCCAAGGCTTGGGTCGGGCCAGAAGGTCACTTACGCTGCCTTGTGATAGGCCCAGGACGTTCTCGCCAAACAACCTCTGGCTTATTGAATACTGGCTGAGTGTCTCTTTCACTCGTTTTACTAGGTCGTCTGTGTTGATGGTGGAGTATTTATCAAACTGTTCTTGGGTGATGGGTGGTAGTACTGCTTTAAGGGGCTTTTGGGTATGTGATGGCAGCTGAGCTTTGGCCATCAATGAGTTGGCGATATTTTGCATGCGTTGTAGAGGGGACACCGCATCGTTGAGCATGACGGAATATTGAGCATCTTGGTAGGCATGTCCATTCGAGCGTGGCCTGACCAATGAGAAAGCACTGCCGGCATGTCTGCTACCATCTGGGTTCATTTCTACAGGTTCAGATGATAAGCTTCTCTCGCGAATTCCTGTTTTGATGCTGAGGTCTTGCGGCTCATCGTCATAACCGTTTACCACCATATCGACTGGTTCCTGTTTAATGGTCACCTGGAATGGATCTTTATCGGAACAATTTTCTTTGTTCTCCTGTTTGCGATTTGCATTCTGTTCAAGGCGAGCCAGCTCCTGTTTATACATTGCAATATCAGCCAAGTTTCCACTACGTTCCGCAGCAGCTGCTAACTTCTCGAGTTCTTCTCGGTAAATTCTCTGCACCATCTCCTGTGTTAGATTCCCATCAGACTGTGCACGGCGCCCCCTGGGGGGCATTTCTATACCCCCTCCATTGTGCGAGCTCACTGGTGTGCTTTTTGCCCTGTCTGGTGAGACCAGAGGTGGTTTCCTGTCTACTGGCTGTGGACTTGAATCTGTTATCTTTGCCAGCTCTTGTTGATATATACTGTTTACCATAGCAGTGGCCATATGGTCCTGAAATGATTGACAGAAACCAACATTATAACAGGCGGTTTTACTGCTGTCAACTCCAGTATAAACCTTGCTGTCAATCTCATTTATTGATCTAGTTCTCTACGAGGACTGTTCCAGTTTGTACATCTCAACCTGACTATTTCACTGACTGAATTCCAGATGGCTCTGACGGGCAATTCAGGTACCACTGGTTTTACCATTTTACAAAAGGGCCAAAACAAGGGACCCATGGGACACTGTGCTCAGCTGAAGTTGACCTTGAAGGTAAAAATCTAAAATAATATCAAATGGACATTAAGTGTAAGGGGAAGAGGTAATATAGGCCATTGTTGGGTTAACATGATTGGTTTGTATGGATGAGCAAGAAATTGTTGCAAATAATATTTTGCAGCAACACCACGGCACAAAAGGCGCACAATAGAGTTAATGGGCTTATCAGGTCTTAATTGCAATTATTGCATGACTGACACTCGAGGCTTCTGACAGTTGACACTCCAGTCTGTGATATCCTTGCTATTACCATGATCATTAGTTGGCTTTTTGATTAACTGTTGACATTTCAGTTGTTTACACATATGCTCAACTGAATCTATTTTTTTTTTGTATAATATATATTATCAAATATATATGTTTTTTTTTATTTTATGAAATTTATACAGTTGAAATATAACTTATTAACAACTTACATACAGGGCAAAAAAAGCCTGATCTACTATTCTGCTGAGGCAGAAAATAATGAAATCATGTTTGTATTAGATCCTCATCTTTTAATCACATCATTTTTTTTATAATAAGTTTATATTTCTATACTATATTCTATATTTCCAATATAACATATTTATCTGAATATAAAAGTTGATTCATAATACTCAATTGCATTATCAAAAAACTCAATCTTGTCAGATAACACCACATCACCACATGTATACAAATGTTTATTTATTTTTTACCACAAAAATATATCTTTTATATCTGCAAAACAATAAATATCTAAAAATAATACTTGAATTAGATTTCAAAATTTTAAATTGTGTCTTTATTTAACCATAATGTGCTTCATATTTTATAAATTTAAGCCTACTGATGGGTTTAATCATATTAATTAAAATCATTGAAAAGAAAACTGATTTCTTTAAAAATGCTACATTAACACAACATGGCATCTTCTGGATTACACCTTGAATTAATTTTTCAAGAAAATTTTTTGTATATTGGAGTGGAAACAGAATAACAATTAAGGAGATACAGTGGAAACTGTACACCTGTCACAGCAGGGGATCACAGCAGGAATCAAAGCAAATGCCTACAATAGAGCCTCAAGAAAAAAATCAATAACTAGCCTAATTTTCAAGCTTTTACTTTCAAATTTCAGATTTAAACAAATTAAATACTTATGTTTACATGCTGTGAAAATTAAATCAATGGTACTTACAGGAAAAAAAGCTTTGGTCGAAGTTGGGAAAAATTAAAGGTACTGATTATATTTTTATGCTAATAACTTAAAAAATTTACAAAATTCAGATCTAATTTTGGGTAAACAATTGAACCTTAATTAAACATAGTTATATACTTGGGAAAATAGACTCTAGTTTCAAAATTTTTCATGTTAAGTGAGTAAATATTTTCTTGAATTTTTACAAAGTCCATTATGTTCGGGCCCATAACTTAAAGAAATTAGACTTAACAGACTTAATTTCTGGCATGTACATAGGAACTATATAGAGGAATATTTATGGTAAATATGAGGAAAACCAGATGAGTGGTTTTGATATTAGGCAGTCCTGAAGTGTGAAAATAGGTTTTTAATAAATAATTGAGGTTTCTCCTTAATATCTCAAAGTCGCAAAGACCAAGTTTTCGGCTTGGTAGGAGATCTTAGGGACATCTAACATTATACCGAATTTTGGATTCCTAGGTCTTACGCTTTCAAAACGTGCCACATCTACGGACGTATGGATGACAGACAATGGACCACAACTATAGCTCAGATGACTTAAAGTCAGCTGAGCTAAAAAAAAGAATGGTTCTCAGGCACTTTTGTTCAGATATCTGTGTGGGCGGGCAGTATAATATTTTTGACCTTTTTTTGTATGTTTCGATAAAAATGTCATATAATCATGGAAAAGCATGAAAATAACAATTTTTTTTACTTAACAGGTAAAAGCACTACATAAACTGTATCATTCATCTTCTTGAAAGATAAAAATCAAAATAAAAATGTTTGATGCAGGGGGTTTAAACTGAGGCAGGCCTTGCCTGAGAACCATACTTTTTATTTTTTTGGGGGCCAAATTTAAGTTTGTCTGAGAACCTAATAAGGAATAAAAAAAAAAGTCTCATAATTAAATACCAACCTTCTCCTGCATGGTTTTGACATGCATGGCACGTTGAGCTTCTGAGAGAATCAGAGCAATTCTTTGCTCTGTGGCAGAATCCTCCTGTTTACACTGAGTGACCAGCGGTGCTGTTCCTTTAACAGTAATAGCAGTCCTCATATAGCATTCTTGAGACCATTCAACATCAGTAGATAAACCAGCAGATTACTTCAGTAAGTTCAAAACCTTTATCATGTGAATACCTGTTTTTATTACTTGGTCACTAAGACATGTTATATATGTTAAAACCAATCCTAGTAATTATAACAATTAAACAATTATATCAAGTTCAAAGATAACACAGATTTACCTTAACACTGAAACTAAGCATTTCAACCTCAATGATAGAATAACTGGGACTTGGTTACCTTACAGATATATTTCAGTATAGAATGAATATAAATTAACTCAGTGCAAATACACCTCTTCTTATATTCAGAATTGTATTTTTACTCTAAATTTTTCTTTATACAGTAAATTTCTGAATGCAGATCACAAATGTAATGCATGTTGTCTTGTATAATTAAAAAAAAATATTAAATCATTACAGAGAACTCACACAGAGGCAAATTATTATTATTAATAATCAATTATTCAATCATACAGGATGTGAAATAAGCTTACCTTTTTTGGGTGAGATTGCCTTTAGTTCCAAAATATTATTTTCATCTGTGGCCCAGGCGTGCATCTTCCGATATGACTCCCGGCCTTTCTCAGTGAGTTTCTCCCACATTTTAGGTTTCGACAACAACTCACTGACAGTTCCCTGGGATAAGCCTAAAACATGTTTGGCAAAAAGTCTTTGGCCGATATTATGCAGGCTTAGTATCTCCCTGATTCGCTGAGCAACAGCCGCAGTGTCAAGAACAGGTGAGAGGGTACTATTGCTGCCCCCTGGTGGGGAGGTAGGAAAGTCTGACTTTGTGAGATTCTGCAGTTTCTTGAGCGCGACACTGTCTACGATTTCACCAGGTTCCCGATTATTTGTCATATCTTGGTTCTGGCTGTTTTCCTGCTGCTGTTGCTGCTGCTCCGGGGATGCAGTTCCGTTCATTTGTAAACCGTTCTGTATTAACCGTGACTGGTCTTGCATCGTGTAGTTTGTGACCAATTCTTGTCCGAGCATAGATGCGAATGCTTCTACCTGCGCTAGTTGGCCCACCATGGGTGTCTCGCTTGGCTCTGGAAGAAAGGTGTAAAAATGCATGCGGTTACTGGCTTCAGTCCTCGGGAGAGTTCTCTTAAGACTGCAACTTTTAATGATTCTTCCAAAATTACAACAATTAACACTAGCACAAGCAGAAAGAAACCAGAAAGATAACTCAAACACATAAAACGAGCCAGTCCACTGGCCGATTTTCTTCACTTGAGGAATTTGCTGGTCAATTTTTTTTTTTGGTCATTTCAATGCATTTGTACACCTTTCTTGAACATTGGCAGAGCACAAGTGAAACACTGTATGGGTCAACCTGGCACAGCATGAAGAAAAGGCAGGAAACAAGGTTCTTTTTCTCTAAAATTGTGTGCACAGATGGGAATATATACTTTTTTTTAATGGTGGGGTGTGGTACTCTAAATATAAAGATGGAAAACAAAAGCAAAGTCCCTCGGTTCCAATGTCAAGAGAAGGTGACAGTTTTGTGCATGGAGAAAGTGCAGACAGATTTAATACATGAAAGTAAGAATATAAATTCTGTTGACTTGTCTATATATTCTATGGTTTAAGTTTAAGTGAATTTATACTCTCTTGTATTACCTCCACCCACACATATTCATGATACAGGACACACTATTTATATTTACATTATTCCACAATCTCCTTCCGCCAAGGAAGATATGTCTTCCCCTGTGTCTGTTTATTGGTTGGTTTGTTTGTTAGTAGTATTGTGCCAAAACAGGAAAGACCCCATTAAATTATGATGTGAACCAAAATAAGGACAGGAGGGCTTGGTAGGATTACTTTGCCTTGGCAGAGGTATGCGCTCTACTGAATGCTCTTCTAGTGTTAAACAATTTTTATATCTGAATAACATATTAGGCTAGTAAAAGCTTTGCATGTATTCTTACAGAAATGGGCACCAATTCAGCAAACACCCATAGTATCTGTTGCAGAATCTCATGACACAAAATCCAATGTTTTACGGTGTCACAGAATTCATTTATAACCATATCAATATATAGTATTAGCCTCTTTGTCTGTGTGAAAACTTGTCATGAATATGAAAATTTTATCAAATAAGGTTCAATGTGTACAAAGTAAATATAAAGAGTGGCTCTCATTGATTAAATGGCAATATCTATTTCTGTTAGCTCGAAAACTCTGACAATCTTCGTATCTACAGGGACATTTTGGTGAAGCAGTTTCAAGCTATTACGAATTCTAGGATTTCTGTGACATATTTTGTGATTTTACTTTAATTAATTAAATGCTGATACAGATTATGTGAAGTTTAAAAGCAGCCTGATACACCAGGGTAGATGTAACTGTATTCACAAATCATTTTCAGTTTGTTCATCTCAACCTATCTGATTTTGATCATGATTATTAGTGACACACAGGAAGGAACTTAAAATTTTCAAATGAAAATAGAGTAATATGAACTTATGGCACATGCTTGATTTGTTTTCACACTTATATAGCAATTTTATATGCTTTCTGCTACAGTAGATTTGGAACATCCCTGTGATTTTGGTAATTTAGGATACATTTCACATAATGCAAATGTTAAAACAGACAAATACAAGAGGATAAAATTTGGAAATAATAGAGAGTATTAGAAATATAGATCATATGATCTGTATGTGCAGAGAGGTGGGCTTAACACCAGTGGTGCCACCTACCTGTGACCTCAGTGTTAGCGACCTTGAGCTGCGTGTTCTCCGTCTGCAGGGCTCGGTTCTTCTCCAGTAGCAGAACCTCGAGGCTCTTTTGTTTGGCATCCTCCTCATTACCAGACTCCTTCTGGCTGGAGAACTCAATCGACTTCAGGATCCTGTTAAGCAAAGTCATCACTAAAATAGTGAGCTCCCAAGGATTATAAACATCATAGCATAAATAATTTTATGTAAATGTCAAAATTCAGTACATACTTAAACAGCAGAGTAACTGGATTATTTTGGAGACACTTCTCAATAGTTTCTCCCATATTAAGATCACATGAGCTGATATAGCAGATGCTGCCACCTATCTGGATACCTATGAACTAAGAGTAATATACAGGCTTTCAGTGAAATCATATCTGAAAATAATCTAAACATACTGTAAATAATACTTATATATGGTCAATAAAATGTAAAGAAAACTTGATATGTATATGCTTACAGACATAATTCAAAATTTTTACAAAAAATTTACAAAACTGTAACAATTATTTTCCAGGCTATGGTTAACTGATGATATGCTACTGTTACTAAGAAGCTTCTTTTTTTTTTACACCACTCCTACCCCAATTCCCTCTTTATCTCTTCGTAATCTTGTTGAGATTTCATCTTCTCCTCCAGAATAGCGAAGGCTCGAGAACGGGATGCCAGCTCCTCCTCAAGACGAGCCACCTAGTGTTGAAACATGAATGTATCTTGTAAGTGTTGCCTTGACACAAATCTTGTATTGTAGAAGACCACACAGATAAAGAAGATTAAATGCACTGCATGATGTTTCAAAATGAAATGTATAGATACTGTTAATTATGATTAAAAAAACTGTAGCATGAAATCTTTGCTGATGGCCATAACTTGTACCAAAGGATTTATTTCTTATGGGTACTGGAAAAGATTTAAGTACATATAGTTCAATAAGTAGCAATCCTTTTGAAATAAGGATCAATGTAAACATTTTGGACAATGCTTTATAAAAACAGGAGTAAAATATCTACAGAAACATTCTGGCTGAGGTATACAAAACCTTTTTAACATAATTTACTGCCTCATTTAAACAAATTATACATATTTAAATTCACAGTTTTATACTGGACCACATAACTATCCCCCATTATAATACAGTATAACAGATACGCAGTCTTGGATACAGTGGCATATGTCCTCATTCATGCTATGGTTTTGTGTTTTAAGATCTATGACATTAGAAACCAATGAACTGCTGTAAACAGAACATATTTAAAGCTCCTACTTTTACTTTTTATAAGAGAATTTAATCCGAGTTAAAGCAAAAATCAGCATCATTCCTTGCAATAGACTGTCAACCTTCATATTCTTTAACATTGGAGCACCTGGCATTGTTCCATTTTTCAATGCTACCATGTGTTAAGGGACAAAAATTGCTAATATTCTCTTAACCTGAGAAACCATGAAATTAATAACTTAAAAAACCTCAGAGGAAAAAAACATAATTTTTAAGTTGTATAAATATTTTTTTATTCCTGAATTATAATTCATATTTTCTTAGACTTTTTGCATAATGCTCTGTGAGTGGCCTGCCATACTACCTGTGTGGTTGTTGTCTCCTTCAGTTTATTGACGGTCGCCTGCAGCCTCTGAATGTCCTCCACCAGCTGAGCAATCTGAACAACCAACAATTTTAATTAGTAAATTTATCAATTTATTAAACAAGCAAATTCGAGGAATTTCTGTCCTCTGTTTCCTCCTCTTTTGTCCCCCTTTTGCCTGCTCAATGTTTTAGTTTTTATTTTCCCCTGAAGATGTCTCCACATGCCATAATTTTTTGTGAATTGGGAACAAAAGGGAAAATTTTTTGTTTTGTATGGGAGCTGGTGATAATAAATTTTTAGACAGACACTCCAAAACTTATCCCAACCAAGGTATGCGTGAGAGCAATCACAAAAATCTCAATGATATTGGATAATGCACAGAACAAAAAACCTGACGGACATACAGACAGCAAGACAGACGGACAGACAGACAAACCCAAATCAATGTCCCCCATTCCGCAAATGGGGAAAGGGGGGGGGGCCCCCCGGGGGGACCAAATTAGCTCTTAATGTTTTTTTTTAAGTTTTGTCAGTTGGAATGTCTGAATATGTTCATATTTTCCTTTCCAATAATAATTTAAAATAATTTTCTATTATCAGTTCTTATTATACATTTCTTCTCATCAATTTGTATGAGTTTGTGCACATTTAACTCTTTTATTGCTTTTCTAGATACTTTGGACATTTCTACCTCTTTTTCCTTGGCAGCCAGCTCCACCTCAAGGCTTGAGCGTTTCAGTATATCAATAGCCTGTTCCATATCTGGTGCTTTGATGATCTGCTCGGCGTGCTGTAGGCTCTGATTGGCTGATGACAGCTGCAGTTTCAGCTGCTCTGCTTCACGCTCTGCAGCTGCTGCCCTCTGGTGACAGAAACAGAAAACATAACTATGACTTGACAGCATGGTTGGTTGTTTTAAGAGAAATCTATGAAAACCTTATGCCCCAGGATTTATATTATTTTTCAATTGCTCCAGCCTGTCAATCAAGGTTAATATGTCCAATCATATTCAGCCTTTGCAGTTGACAAGGCACTGTATATAATTACATTGGCTGCAAACCTTGTGAACAACATCATTACATTTTATGGCAATCCAAGAAAATAGGATTTATACAACATTCAATTTGTTCTAGTCTGTCAATCAAGGTTATAATCTGACCAATCATGCTCATCCCTGGGGTATTCCATATATTTATATCTGCTACAACCTGCCAAAGAAGGTACATATAATCTAATCAAATAAAAAGTATTCTTTGTTAAAGCCACACATTAAGAAATACTATACATAAAAATATACACAATGGTGAATATTGAATGGAAATGTGCCAGGCAACTAAGTGTCAGCTATGTGACATATCAATTTACATTGAGTTATTTTTTTAAATTCCTATTCTCCAAAGCCCAAGATGCATTACCAGGATGCACACACACTTTTACTCAATGATTTTACTGCAAAAAATAGCCACAAGTGCTCATGGGTGACACATTAACAGGTCTGATGTATGGATTAAAACAACCTAAATAATTTTTTTAAGAATGCAAGCCATTCTAATAGTTTTTCATAATTCTGAGATGAATAGCAGTGTAAAATGGATACAATGTATATTTATATATTCCATTGTACATTTATCAACTAAACATTCAATAAGCATTAAAACATAAATGGGGCACATATGATATGATATAGACAGAGTACATTGAAATTATACGGAACGGGGCTGGGGCTGGCTTTTAAGCCTTATAATAGACTTAAACATACATGTTAAATATGCATTGTAATAAGCAAGGAGCAGTCATGATATGTACTGCTCATACTCTGCAGGTATAGTGTTCATAATTTTACTGAATAAACAATAAGTATTGTACATAACACACTGTTAAAAAATAATTATTAGGGAACTTTATTGATGTAATGTATCAATATAAGGGCATACTGATTCAGCGAGCCCTAGTTAATTTTATTGGAGACCTGGATAGTGATTTTTTATTAGTGAATCAAACTGTTCTCACCTCATTTGCCCTTTCGAGGTCACTCACCACAATGTCCATCTCATCAGACCTGAAACAAATCAACAGCTGGTGTTAATTCTTATAATCAAAATATACTTAAAATATCCACTGTCTTAAAATACAGACCATTAAATAGCCTTATTCATTCATTAAAGACACAAAGATTATTTGCCTGAAATACACCCAACTGCTTTACTAACTGAATGATCATTATGGTATAAGACTATAGGTTGTTTTATGAATTTTTATTATGTTTTTGTGTTTTAAAATTTGCTCAGTGCCTATCTGAGCATGTGTGCATATGTGTAGTGCAAGAATTTAGGAAAGAAATCAGGTTGCATAGGTCAATGGTTATGTCATGAACTTTATATTTCAATAAAAGGTCTACACAAAATATCTGATGCAACAACAGTTGAGAAACCCACTGCATAAGAAGTGACTTTGAAGGGAAGGGGTCTATATTAGCAGGTGTAGAGAAGATTAGTCCATTTAGCTTGAATCAGTAACTAAAAATGACTCAGCACACACACACCCATTTTTTTTTATATCACCATCAATGTCAGTCTCATCTGACTTTTAACTTTGCCTTCCTGGTCTTTAGGGCCTGTTAATTCTTGTAGCTGTTCTCAGCTCACTGGGGAGCATACACCCCAAACAGCCATAACAGGCGCTAGGTGGTCATTTTTTCAACATTTGCCTATTGCCCATGACCAGTACCCATTTGATCTTAACTGGAGAGAATGCAACTTTGTGGATAAGATTTTGGCCCGGAGTCTTGGTGTGGAAGGCCATCAAATTGGGACACTAACCCACAACCACTGGTCACAAGTCTAGTGCCCTAATCAATACCCAATCATTACCACCACAAAAAATGAAGTATCAGGTAACAGATGACTTATCTACCTTAAAAAATTTAATACTTCATTCTTTGCACAGCTTAAACCTTTCACAAAATTTAACTGAAATTTTGTGAAAGCATTAAGTAGACGGACAGACGTACAAGCATGGGTGAACTTATAACCTCTGCCAAGTTTGTTGGTCGAGGCAATGTTTATTATACATCTTCCTGACTGCTGAACTGTACACAAAACAAGATTTAAAAGATACATAAATCCATATACTTTCATCATAATATATACTGACATTTCTCAGACAGTAAACTTGGCCTACTGTCCTAAATCAGATACTGCAATCAAAACGATAAAAAGTAAAACAGCTTAATAGGTATATATTACTTGTAGAGCGCTGATGTATATATATGATAACATAAAATATCCAATAATTTACTGAACCAAACTTCTGAACGGTCAATATTACATTTCTTGCACACATAGCAATGGATGAAGAAACGTAATTGATGCGACACACATTGATGCCACTGATGGAACAGCCATTGTAAGCCCGGCAGCTTGTACATATGGTCTCCGCCAAGACGATACATTAGCTATTTTTATTAGGCAGTCAAGCATTGAAAATGTATAAATCTGCGGCTAAAACTGTCTTTAGCATTCAGTTAACCTGTAAATACCTCCCTGCATCCTGCATGTAAACATACACATAGATCATGGGGCTATGCAGAATTTTTAGGCCACTTTTTTCCACTAAGGCTGAATTACGAGTTCTGGAAATTTACTAAATAAATCAAAACTTGTACACTGAACAGAAAATTAAGAAATGAATGCGGTGATTACCTTCTCATTCAACAAGACTAGGTTTAGATGACAATATGCAATATATCAACATCCAAGCTCACAATTTTTTAGCTATGCATTAAACAATGTCCCAATTTGTCTGGCTTTTCTGTTAATACACACTGGCATAATGCTTATGAACACTTTACTTACAGTCTCTATTGCTTAGGCCTGTGGGTTGTGAGGAACCTTAGAACAGATTCAATAATCCATTCTTCATCTTAATTTCATACCTTGATAATTATTACTTCAGTAGTAAATATTAGACTTTCTTTCAAAAATAAAGCAAATATTTTGCCACCCACAATAGGTGTTAGTTAATTTAACAAGTAAAGGAACAGCGTAGCTCTCCTTTTGTTTATCAATGCCATTTTTGTTTTTATGCAAGTGAAGCAGTCTACAGGACATCACTGAAACTATATCTAAGGTTCATGTATAGCAGCATTTCCATAAAATTTGACAACTCAAAGAGCGCTATGGGGTGGTACAGGTAAAAAGCTAATAGTCTAAACAAATAGATCTAGAGGTAAATAATTACAATAAATCTGAGGGGGTTGCAATTAAATACATCAATAATTTGATGCACTGTTACACCCCTAGTAAATTTATCTGTCTTTATAAGTTTATATTAGTATCTCAAAATATTCTGCTGTGGAAGAAAACAGCCTTTTCACCCTCATTGAAGCTCTTATTTACAGTATGATACATCTTAATAAACATAAAAGCATGTTAATGAGTACTGGTTTTGTAAAATATGTCCAGACACAAGTACGCCTAAGTAATTAAACATGCTCAAACTAAACCCATAAACCTTTCTTCTATTCCGTAGGCACCAGTATCCTGCATATATACTAATAATGGGTGTTCTTAAACAAATACATACATATATGTGTGTATGTAAGAGTGTGTATATGATCAAAATGAAAGACATCTAAGCCTAAATTCAACTGACAAAATCTCACATACAAGTAAAGTACAAGCTAACTCTGCACTTTCCATGACCAAATGAAACAAAAATGTGATCATTTTACGAGATATTTAAATTTAGATGTGTATCATCTGTGCATCGGCTGAGATAAAAGATACAGTCCTCAAATTTATCACAACCTTTGTCATCTGTGATCAGATTTCATAATATTAAAAATCTTATTGACTTATGTAAACCAGTGAGTCGCCCCAAAATAGCTATCACTTCACAATCCATCGTTGGATTGCCAGATACGTTTCAATTTATTCAATTCTATCTCTACCAGTCTACCACAGATCTAGGTTTCCCAGAATGCCTTGGTGGCGGTAGATGATACGCAGACCAATTATGAAAGCTCAGAAGGACAGGCACTGAGATCTTATCGATATGAATAATGAATACCTTGGGCCTGTGACAATAGTGTACCACATATGATGTACAGCTTTGTCTTTGACTTTTTATTGATTTTTCACCCAGCTCTTCCTTTATACCTCAACCAGGCTGCTAAAGTATCTGATGATTCCGACAAACATATTTTTAGTAAAATTGTATATTTTCTATGCTGATGACTGGTATAAACATTATCTCCTTACCTTTCGGTACTAAAATTCTGTGATAAATAGGCATGAAAACACCACTAATGCTGAGAGATGGAATTAAAAATTAAATTAAAATGCCCTAAAGGATACCAACAACATGAAGTATTTTACTGGCCAATGGCTGTAAAAATCTCGTGCAGTAGGAATAAGTCCCATTATTTATTGATGACTGAAAACCATGATGTTTTGCTTAAAATTAAAACAAAATTATGTTCATGTATTTTGGTTAAATTTATATACAGCAAAAACTATTGGTATCTATCCCATCTCCTGAAATTCATACTTCTATTAGTACTGAGATGGTCCTTTAAATATATAACTAGGATTATGAGGATACTGCAGAGGTAATTTAAGCAGAAACATGTATTAGTGGTAGAAATCGGTTGGAAAATCATATTTAATGAATGAAAGATAAAAAACAACCAATGATTGATAAATAACTGATTATTTCCTGTACCTCTTACATTTACATAAAATATGCTATACAGAATTATACCTAAAACACTGACCAAGTAAATTTAGTATAACTATGATATGATCACTGGTACCCTGTAAGGTTAAGGTGATGGTCAGGTTATTATTTGTTGCACAAGGTTAAGATTCATATTGTTGTTCATTGTTATGTGCCCCATCTTCCTGATATCTCTGACAGGAAAAAAATATTTTATCGGGATAATATGTCTTCTTTGGATGTGCATATATAATTGTTTATGGTTGATTATGCAAAAATGCAGTTGATTTAATCAATTATGAAAGAAAATGACCAATCATGGATAAAACTGATTAACTGGAACACCACTAATATGTAGTGACATATACTGTGTAACCTCATTTATTTGCCATTGTAGAGTCCAAGAAGATAATTGGCAGTAATGAAGGATGGATGATAAGGAGGACTGTCTGTGCTAGTAGGCATAACGGGTGATGATAAAATTAATATTTGTATTGTTTAAACATGTGTATATCTCTCTTTGCAAACAGATAAACACAATTTAGTTTGCATTATTATGTCTAAATCTGTTAACTGGAGAATCAGAATCAGAATCTTTCAGGCTATAAAACATCTTGGAACATACACAGTAAACTTGGTGGTGAACAAGGTGAATAAGCAGTAAGACCATAGGAGTTATTTGGCAAACAGATGAGTGGCAAATGGAAGAGTTTATACTGTATATAACAGGACTATATGATTTGCAATCTGTCCTGCTTTGGTATATCTACTTTAAATTCATGATAAGCACCTGACTCTCATGTGCGTGTTTCATTCATCGACTGTTTTAACACATCCCATACTTGTTGCCAACATCCCATTGATCATCAGAAAACAACAATGTAAATACAATAATACTACGATATGCATTGACCAAGACATCAATTAAATATGCGGATATGACACTCCCGGTTATTGTAATTTATTGATGGTAAAAGCAGTGTTTCGCTGTGGCATCCTTGCCAGATGGATTTTATATGAAAGCTAGCTTCATATCATGTGCGCTGAATGACAAATAGTGCACGTATGGGGCCAAAATGATTAGTGTAGCATCCACAGTGCCGAAGGTCAGCTCCTCTGTGATGACATTAACTATTTACTAGTAAGTTGATCCGAGCCAACCAAATTGACAAAAATTTATTGCAGTTTTTGGCCATCGATCCTGGTTCCGTGAAGGAAGAGTTTTTTCAAAGTATGCGTTACAGTGAAATTACCCATTTCCTGTTCAAACACATTACCGTGGAGATCGCAATGGTGTCATTCCTGATTCCTGTCAATGACTAGGAAAGATCCAATTTTTTCTTTTTCAGTTGTGTTGTCCTTTGTGGAAAGTTTTCTTTATTTCCAATGACAGTGCAGCCAGCATGTGGATCTTAAAGGCAAGAGACAAAATAGAAAATCAATTTTCCCCCTGGAAGCGTTATTTGAAGGTATCTAGTTTTGGATTGTGATACTTGTAGGCTTCTATTGCGCGCATCATTTCAGAAGTATATTGATCTTTCTCCCTTTACTGAATTGCATATTGATCCAATGCCATAAGGAATCAGTAAACTTTATTTCTGCCGCATCAGGCTGCCAGAGTGGGATTTTAACTATATTGATCACCACAAGACCCAGAGGTAAATTTAATGGGAAATCAATCTTCCCAATACTGGCTTGTTTCAAAGCATTCGGCAGGGAGGGGGGTCAACAGTTGGACTCCAGTGCGAGGCTTTCATTGATTAGTGAAACTTAAATCAATATTGCAGTCACGGCTTTGATGAAACCAGCTCGCGTATTGATTTTATACCATTGTCACAGACACTGGCATGTCCACCGTAATCATGCCACACTGGCAAAAACTTGTCCCGTCTGCGAGGTATAAAATATTTATACTAATGTAGGCCGCCTCGTCGGCTGTCTTGGTATGGGTTAACTTTCAATGGCTTGTTCTCAATATGGAGCGTCTATTGATTTCTTGTCTTCTGGCTTTGTTTTGTGGTAGATAGATTGGATCAATACTTTCATTTCTGTTGCGCTCATAGATTTTTGGTAGCACTATGATTCAGTGAGCAGCATTCACTTAATCTGGTGCATGTATACTGTATAAAATAACATGTATATTAAATCATTTGCATCAAGCACTTTATTTGATATGTAGATTAAAAGGAAAAACAGCTTTTTTGGGAAAAGGCTCATAAAATAAATAACATTTAATTCATAAACCTAAGCCTAGATGTCCTGTAAATTACTCGGTTACATCAACTGTTGATCCACTTTTATTCATTTGTATTTTTATTGGAGGTGCTGTTCAATTCTGTCAAGTGTTGACTGCAGATCTCACATACATTACAAATTATACTTCCTGCAAAAATGAAAATATTTTCATAGTTTCAAGTGTGTTTACAATGAAGCCATCATTTGAAACAAGAAGAAAGAAGAGGAGAAATCAGTGTTTTATTTATCTCTTAAAATTGCTAAAATAGTGTCCCATCTGATATATTACAAGGCACAACAGATGCAAAAACATCTCTTGATATGAACCCAATGGTATGCATCTCTTATAAATTAATGTATTCTTATAGATACTCTTCTTGATGGAACAGATAGGTGAATACTGAGATATCCATTTGTGATGAGGTAGAAAATGAGATATCTCCCTTGACAGATATACTGATATCCCTTTTGATGGAATGAACAGATACTGGGGTATCCTAATTGATGGAATAGATACAAATGTAATGGGACATCCCTACTGATAGAATAGATAGAGATAATAGATAGAGATATCCCTATTGATAAGAAAGATATTGGGATAATCCTCTTGAAAGTATGACTTCTCTTGGTGAGATAGATACTAAAATATCCCTATTGATGGATTAGACAAGAGATATTTCTATTGATGAATTAGATACTGAGGTATCTCCCTTGATAGAGGAGATACTGGGATATCCCTATTAATGAAACAGATACTGGGATATCCCTATTAATGAAAAAGATTCTGGGATATCCCTCTTGAAAGGAAAGATAATGGGGTATCCCTATTGATGGAATAGATACCTCTTAGTGTAACTGATATTAAGATATTCCTTTGATGGAATAGATACTAAGGTATCCCCCTTGATAGATAAGACACTGCAATATTCTTCTTGACTGAATGGATTATGAGATAATCCTCTTGGTGAAACAGATACTAAGATATCTCTCTTGATGGAAGAAGACACTGATTGAGATATCCATTCAAAGATATCAAATAGTGAGTTTTATCCATTGTATAAATAAATCTCACCTTAATTTTATGCTAATAATATTTGGGGAAAAGAATAAAAAAAATTTCTCATAAGTCTGTTTGATAAATATGAGTGATATTTTAAAGAAAAATCTCAAGTCTGCTGCAGGTCTGGTTATCATGACAGATCTGTGATCAAGCAGATGAACCAACAACCACTCACCATGGCATACTGCGCTATTCAACCCAGACAGTTTTTATGGTACCATGTTTCCTGTCAATACATAATATACCAATATTGATATCCCTCCATCCCAGCAAGAGACAGGTGAGAAGTCCCAGGCAAGCACTCCATCCTGAGAGGCTGATTTGATCTGCAGCTGCTGGTAGCTGTATTATACCTGGCTTTACCTACAAACCTCCTATGTCTCTGTGATTATACATCTTAATCACCTGCAAACTGGCTGTAATCAGATAAGTAGATAAACTTTTCCATATCAGAGTTCAGAAATTGACAGCATACATCCTGTGACTATTGATTATTGATTTAATGATCAATATTATTTATTATAAACACCTGATTATTGATTTACCAGTCGATAACTCTGTGCTATGACTGATTCAAACACATGCTGTTTATTGATTCTCAGAACTATCGTTTATGTCACATTACGTACACACAGCCATCAAAGGTTAATCATTGTTTTATGCTTAAATTTCTAGCCACTGGACAGTACTAGTCCACTACTAATATCTTTGTTTGGTTTCTAAATATTCTTCATGTGATAAAAATATTGAACAGACAGATGTAACCAAATTGTGTAATGATGTCAAGGGACATTTTGCCAAAAAGCAAAATACTGATTTGATCTTGGAACGGAGTATTTATCCGACTAGTAAACCCCTGTGTCTTTAACAATGAAAATGAAAATTTTATACATAAATACTACAAGATAATGATGCATTACAACTGTCATTATCATTTTCATTATCATCATTAATTTTAATATTTTGTAGTTTGTCATCATGTGCATCATCAATAAATATCCAGCTCACACAGAGAAGATTTCAATTAGCAGGATGTAGAATAGAAAACAATGATTTCAACTTGTGACTGGATATTTTGCAAGTTTATAAACTTATGGATGCATCTTTATCATTTAAGGTACTATCCCTGGTGAAAAACTACTATTTTTTTTATATCAAGCCAAAGTGGTTTCAAATGCATATGAGACCCAATAAAGTATACATATTATTAAAGACCTGGTACCAGGTTCTTTCTAATAGTATATGTTTTTATGAAAATTCATTTTCATATGATATTTTAACATTTTTGAAAATTTTTAATATTTAAAAGGTATATGATTTCAAGCAACCAGTTTCAGGAAACCAGTTCTATATAAAACTACATGACACTATTTGAACACCATTTATTTCTTTATCATGTTTCTTTATAACTTAAAATTTTATTTTTAAAGTTTGATTCAATAAAACAATTTAAATTTCATTTTAAACATGAACATACCCAGCTCATGTTCATACAGAGACATTTTTATAACTATTACGGATATTAGTAATCTAATTTTGCATTATGTATTATAACTGACTGGCTGACAAATAATATCATGGATTAAAAATTGAGCCTGAAGTTCAATTACTGATGACAGACATCCTATGATTCAGTGATCAATATCTTCATGACAATCACTGAATTATTGACTTACAAATCAATACCTCTGTGGCATAAATGATTCCAGCATGTGTGCATTATTGATTGACTGAACAATATTGACTGTAGTCCTGAATAAAGACAAAGCACATGAACTTTTAGGCTGTGTAGTATGATGCGTTTTCTAGCTACTGAACTATTGTCTAAACTAGAAAGCCCTCACAGAGCGCATATCTCCACTAACATCAGTATGAATTCACATCCTGGCTGAGGAATGTCCTGCAGAAATATATATATGAGAGGAAGCATGCAAAAAGGGGCAATTTTGTATGGATCTGGATCCAGATCCGCTTATTAATTTGACCAATCCATCCCCATATAATATATAATTTGTATTTTTTCTCCAATAGGGCATCCTGCTGCAACAGTTTATCAAAATTCATTCAGATCTTTCGAAAACATGGCCATGACACTCACAACCAATCACATGCAGAATCAATTGCCACCTGTGGAGGAAATCAGTTCAAGATGTGAATACAGATGTTGGTGGAGATATGCGCTCTATGGGTGCTTTCTAGTTTAGACCATAGTTTCAGTAACTAGTTTAAACTTTGCTGAATTAATGCCAAAGTCTAACAACATGCTACCAGAGGGGACTAAAATTTAGAGAAGGAAGCACTGCTAAAAGCTTTGAAATTTTCATTTTAAATTCAAGCACTTTAAAGTGTTCAACGACCTGTACAAAGGACCTGTTCATTTCAAAGAGCAAACTACGGACCTGTGCTGTGTGGTTAAAATTTCAATATCTGAAGAAGAGGCAGATATTGACTGGAAACAACACTGATTCTAAATACCATAAATCATTTCAAATAGGAACTGGCTAATTACCCAGTCAGCAAGTCCACACATCCTTCTTTATCTTCAGGTAAATAACTGATAGATGCTAATGATAAGACTGCTCATTCTGCCCACTATTATCACTATTATTATTCTTTATCTAGTATGCTGATTCAGTACTGAAATGCTGAATTGTAGGGTGACAGACAGTGATCAGGAGATCTTAGGCCGCCTGCCTCAGTCAGTCTTGACCTCGGGCAGGTTTAGATGTGGCCTCAGATGCTGTGCTGGACACCAGCCCAGTCGCTGCAGCAGATAATGCTATCCAAAATGGGGTCTAGCAGAAACATTAACTGTCGTAAATGGCCGATGCTGCTACATAGGAACTATACCCCTAGGTTTATGACCTGAATCAACTGCTGGGTTTGCCTGTGTAACTGACATTACTGTTACAGACACAGCTTGTACCAGAAGTTGATGAGCACCAGACTTTGCCACGGGCAGGTGACTGCTGCTGCCCTCTGCTGGCATTATCAATATAACAGTTGTGAATTTCTTGTCTGTCTAGAATTATTACCAAAAATTATGAAGTTCAGTTCACCCGAATGAGCCTTTTTTTTATTTTTTAGATTTATGACAAGAAATATTGGTCCAGCATCTGCCAAGATGCATAATCCCCCTCCCCCTCCACTTCACTAAAGATAACACATCATTGGTACCATACTGGCAATACAGTGTGTTATGGACATGCATCAGTTTTCAGAATTAACTGAGTCAGTCTTGAGTGGCAGGGGATTACAGTATATTTGCAATATTTGAATATATTACTTGGTTTTGAATGGATGTGGAGACTATTTTCTGGGAGTAGCAGATATATATTTTTTCTGATAAGATTTCAGCGGAATATTATTAAATGCTGTGAGATCAAGAGAAAGGAGGAAAATACCAGTAAGATGTAGAAAGTATGGTGAAATATTGTGAATTCATGCAAACAGAATAAACAAGGAGTCAACTAATAGGTTCCAGGGAATTAAAAGGTTTCTAATAATAATATCTTAAGTTTTCACAAAGTAATAACATTTCATGATAGCTAAATAATTACTGAGATCAAGAGAAGATTTGATAAATTTTTCAGGTATTTATATTAAAAAATTGTCTCCTGTAAGTATGTAAATTTTTAAAATTGTATGTTCAAAAATTGAGGTAAATTCTATAAAAAAATTATGTTGATTCAAAAAATATTTTACTACAGGCATCAGTGTGGGAATGCACTCAATGTATAACAGGACCAAAGCATTCTCGCATTTGTTTTACACAGACAATGACTCATTGTTCAGAATGACACATATCATCATTTCTGATCACACAATAGGCAATGTCTATCAAATACTTTCCTTTCTGTGTTTGCTCATTAGCTAATTGATATATTAGCCAAGTTTTACTGGATTATCAACGTGTTTGCAATCAGGTTTGGCTTTTTTCAGCACATGTTCAGCTTCAGCTCATTGTATCTTATAAAAATTAATCCAATACAATAGTATTTGTATATAATATGAAAATAATTAAAAAAGAGGCATTAGTGACCAGCTGTATGGTTTTGTAGATAATGCTTTGAGTTAGAAAAAACACTTTCAATAATCAAAATGATAATTTTCACAATTGAGGCCTCATTAAGTTAGTACTATTTGACCATGTCCTGTGGTTAATATCTTTTTGATCTGTTACTCACTATTCTATTTAAAGAAAGATATCATCAGCTATGAAATCTCAGAAGAAGGTAGAATGTGCTAAAATTTATTCATGCAAAAATTTACTTCAGCAATGTTTTAAAATTTAAATGTTTATTGTTATGTTACATGTTATAATATCAAACACATTTACAAGTTCCAGCAAAAACTGAAAATATGGAATTACATGTAAAATTACACATGCTTGTCCAAGGGAAACATGAATTTTCATAAAAAAATTGATACACAGTAAATGACCACACACAAACACCTGTACATTAACACAGATCATGTTTGCACTATGATAAGTTAAGGTTTTTTTTTAATAAAAATACATGCTAACACACAGACAAACACAAAACGCACAAATATCTTACATGAAGGTAAACATATATATATAATAATGATTTTAAGATTGTTCTTCAAATAGAACACACACATACACATGAACAAAGGAAGTATCATTCACATACACTCACACACACACATGCCTTCTACACTATGATTAGTAATGGTTTTCTGAGTGTTCTATACCCTCGCCCCAAGTTGACCTTTGATTGACAGATATTTTGCCAAGGACCTCAGATTAACCTGGTCTGTAACCATATGATGACCACTTCAAAGCCTCCCGACTGTGAGTCTGTTCACCAGTTTTCTTATGATCTGTTTAGCTGAGCATGGCTTCAGTGATCACAACCTATTGCTGGCCACAGAAATACCCCAGGCACCTAAGTCAATGGTTTCAATGGTAGGTCCAGTCAGTGTGGCTGTCAAACCTCCTCAGATCAGTGCAGCCCACCCCACTTTCACTGACAGCCATCTTATTGTGTGCATCGCTGACGTTTAATGACCATGGCAGGAAGTTAGACCTCTCTTCACACTATTAATTTCACCGATACTTGCTATCTCCCTGTGGGCAAATTCGCCTATGTTTTGTGACTCATAGAACTCCCTACTGTGGCCAAACTGAAAAGTCAACCATACCCCAAACATACCCTGTAATTTTTACATTAATAAGACTAATACAAGCATACAAGTCTATACTGTATAAAAATACTATCATTAATATCTAAATGATGTCTAAATATTTTAACAGAGTTTTTTTTAATGAGAACAATACATATGGTAAATGAAATTCTAAACCAAAAAACAGAATTCAAAAGAAAGTATAGATCTATGGTCTGCAACTTTCATCATAATGAGGAAATATTCGTTATATATTCAGTGACTCCTGTGACAAGGTTAATATTCTAAACTGTCTGACTGAAATATTTAAGTCCAGTTCTCAAACTGTCAGTGAAGGAACTAATGAGAAGTATCCATTGTCTGGTTCACATTAAATTGCTCCTCTGATTCAGAAATGATCCCCTTCATTATTATGTCACATTTAACCCATACTGATTTAAAAAAATATGCTTAAATAAATGTTATATATATATATATATATATATGCTCATTTAAATTTTAACTGTACTGGATGAAAAACACTGTAGTAACAAATCTATCGAGGTGTTTCATGGTATATTAAATACAGCTCAAATATCTAACACTTTTGTTTATCTTGTAGAAAATGTGCACTAAAGATATATAACAGGCCTGACAGTCTGTGTAAAGACAATGTGAAACTTCCTCTCAACGGCAGCTGCCTCTCTTCCCAGTTCTCTTGACATACAAAGACTGATATTTTATCGACAACTGATTGCTGAACGTGGGCCAATAATTGATATGGACACATCCTTCAACGGCAAGACCTATTGCTTTCTATGGATACTGGCTGAATGGGAAATGGTTTCTATAGCAACTGGCTATATATAAGAAACCTACTGGACTAATGGTAACTATGGCAACTGGTTCAGGGAAACAGGATGTACTAACTGATATTCATTAAGGGTATTTTTTGTGGGTATCTATCAAGGGTAATTACAACAGGCATCTATTGAAAAAAATATACATTAAGTATCAATTATGGGTATTTATAATGGGTATTTATCAAAGGTATATACAATAGTTATCTATCAAGGGTTTCTACAGTGGGATCTTTTAAGGGTATTTACAGTGTGTATCTAACAAGGGTATTTACAGTGGGTCATCTATCAAGGGTATTTATAGTGGGTATCTTTCAACTATATACAGTTGGTGGGTATTTTTAAGGGACATCTACAATTAGTACCTACAGAGAGTCATCTATCAAGGGTATTTACAGCGGTCATCTAACAAGGGATTTACAGTGAGTCATCTATAAAGGGTATATATAGTGGGTTTCTGTCAAACATATATATACAGTGGGTGGGTAATTTTAAGAGGCATCTACAAGTAGTACCTACAGAGGGTCATCTATTAATGCTTACTGAAGTGGGTATAATATTTACTGAGGGCATCTACAGTGGGTATCTACCATAGGCATCTATCAAGGTTATCTATCAAGGGTATCTTGTATGTAGAGTGGGTATCTATCAAGCGTATCCATAGTAGGTATCTATAATAAATATATACAGTGAGTAGCTACAATGGTGGGTTATCTAAGGTTTCAAAACTGGCCTGCATTCACTGCAATAGCTTTTTGCTTAAAATATGAGATAAGGCTGGTAGTTGGGTTTCTATGACAATAGGCCAAGAGATGGAACAAAGAGATGCACATGGCCATATTCTGCCGAAAAGCAAATGAGCAAAATATGGCAAAGAGGTTCAATGTCACCAATTCACGGGCCATGTTGCTGAGCAATAACTATTTCTTATAACAGTTTTATAATGGCTAATTTATACCTTATATAAACCAGCTTTACCTACACTATCAATCATACAAAACCATCAGATCATGAACACAGTGCAATATTGTGCTTAATTTTTTATAGGAATTACCAAAATGACATGAGTTTTATGCTCACAAGAATAAGTGTGGCTGACCTGTATTAATATTCAGATCGTGTATTATGTCTGAATAGATTATCTCCACTCAAGCATGAATGGGATATATGACAGTCCCTCCGAAGCAAAATGTGCTGTGCATGTGGTTTTTTTACAATCAAATGCTTACTGAGTCGTGATATTCTAAGAGTAGCAAAGAGTTCTTCTGTAATTGCGCAGTAAACTATCACAGGTTTCTTTAATCTCGTTCATGCATGATTTACCAAGCACAAATATCTCACATTCATCTAAAAAGGTTCATGCCATCCAGACATGGTCGGATATACAAATATTCTATAGCACATGATCTCTGAACGCTCACTTTACTCTATCAGAATTATATACAACAGGGTATTGGGTTCATGAAGGTGAGCCAGGTTAACTGACAGAACATCATTTCACTGGCAGAAACAAAATCACAATACACTCAAGGAATCCTGGATAGACTGAGAAACAGGAAATGTTTGCTATATTGAATATAGCTTAACACCACGGTTTACCAGAAGTGGTGAATTGGCCAATTTCCTGGTCAGGAACTTAATACTGACTACTGGATTAAATTTTAGACCTGCACTTTCTGTGTCTTCTGACTGGGAGTTCCTGGTCCTGTACCACAAGTTCTCTCTTTTCACTGGAGAACAAATTAAGGGCTTTGCTCCAAGAATTTTACAATTGTTCTGGTAATGATTAAAATTAGTTTCGCTTGAATAGAGACTGACAGCATGTGGCTGTGCTAGACAACCAGGCTAAACAGCTATTATATAATCAGATTGATATTTTTCCACAGATCAGGCAAAAATCACTTAAAAAATGACTGCAGACTGTCCCACAATAATACTACAGTAAAACCTCCGAATAAGGGACACTGACAGGACCAGACATTTTGCCTGCAATAGAGAGGTGT
Organism: Sipunculus nudus; assembly: GCA_026874595.1. NCBI lineage: Eukaryota > Metazoa > Annelida > Sipuncula > Golfingiida > Sipunculidae > Sipunculus > Sipunculus nudus. The sequence continues at coordinate 56,830,622 of CM049312.1, forward strand.
CCTTAGTAGGGAGGTTATAGATTTTGGGACCTACTTTCAAGGGACTGCCCATGAGTGGCTGTAAATAGGTGGTGCCCTTAGTACAGAGATGCCCCTTAGGAAAGGTTCCATGTTAACTAATAAAGCTGTATAACAATTAAACAGATAAGATTTGTTATGTATGGACTGAAGAAAGACTAAACAATGTGAAAATTGAAAGTTCTCAGATGGAAGAGCCAAGGGTCCCCATGAAGCTGCAGGTTATCAACAGTGATAAGTAGTGATCTATGGATGTGAGGTATAAATCTGTATATGTAGTTGCACTGATTACTTACTTGGCTGATGTAGCTTCATCATATTTAGACTTCACATCAAACAGCTCAGACTGGGCATTTTCCAGGGCTGAAAAAGTAAGAAGTACAGTTAAAATAAATACTGACAGCTAAACAAGAACATTATATGACTCTGCAAAAGTAAAACACAATAAATAGAGACTGTTAAGTATGGGTATTATACAACCCTTAAAAGAGTGAGAGAAAATGTGTAATGGCAGTATGCACTTCATGTTTCCAAGCTGACTTTTCAAGCAACATTTATGGATTCCAGTCACACTCAGAGATTGGAGCTTTGCAAAGCAGGTTATACAGTTGACATGGGTTCTCTCTCCTTGTATATTGCTCTTCATAGAAATTTAAAATAAAAATACCATGCATTTTTTTAAAGATATATACAATTATAAATATTAACATACACAGTATAAAATAAACTTTTTTATGTCTACTGTTACACCTTATTTCACATTTATAATCCTATTTTTTTTCTTTTGTCCACTACTACACATTTTTACCCATATAAAATAGTTTTATTTATTATAGGACCAGAATTAAAAAAGTATTTTGGCTGAACTTTTGGACACATGAATTGCTGATAAATGTCCAAAATAATACTGCTTTCAAGTGAAAGTTTAAGAATACATGTTTTTGGCACAAATAAAGATGTTTATCAAAATACTAGCTCCTTCTATTGTACTTTTCTTTCTTCTAACAATGCATTAATTTTGACTGGATGTCTTTGAAAATTAAGGTTTCACAGTAATCCAGTAATTTTGCTTGTGTAAGTAATTTAATAATCATTAATAGTTATTAATAAGTTGTGTGTAAGTACAAGCATTGAATTTCTATGACAATCCAAAATAGGTGGTGTGGTTTTTGAGAGATTTATCATGATATATTATGCTTTCATTTTCAAAGAATGAACTCAAATAAGACAATCACACAATTAAATCATCAGTTAATACAATGTTTACTGATCCTATCAAAGCAAAGGCTGATGAAATAACAAGCTTACATATACATCTTTTGTACTTGTTTATCAGTGTTATCAAACCATAACCATTCTTTACGATTCTTATCTCTGAAGACATGGTGAGTGGTTACATCTAGATTATTCGAGCTTAAATTAACAGCTATGATCACTGTTAAAACAAACACTTAGACACAAAGGATATCTCCACCATTGTTTTCTCAACATTTCCTGATGTCCAATAAAGAAAGTTTGGATATGAAACACAAATATGGTCCTAATAAGAAATAGTGAGGGCACAATTCAATGAAAATGATAGTTCGTAAAGACACTTGTCACCCACATGTCAAGCAGAAATGACAACGTTAAATATATACCCACATTTACTGCTGGTATTTTAATCATGGTGAGGCTGGTTGTTACCAAGTGTAATTGTACCTCAAGACCTTATGTGTAATCAACCGTCCTGAAAAAACATTCAACTCAAATACCATTATTAACTTGGTCGCATTTAGAATGATGATGTATTGAACATACAAGAAATGAAAATCTAAACATGCTTTAGCCCCTTCCTGGTTTGTGACGCATTCTTGAGGCTGATCTCAATGACCATCCAATGAAAAAGTGATAGGGTGCAAGTCTATTTTGAGTAGGGAAATAACTGTAAAAGATCATCAGCATCTTGATTTGTAACTAACTGCAAATGTTAGTAGCATTTTTTTTTAGGCAAAGAATCTGATATTCCTTCATGTTCCCATGCTTTCAATAACTGATATTACTATGTCTCCATATTTTCAAAGTCTAATTGATAATCAATCACAGCCAATGCTGATAATCCATCCATATGACCATTTCTCCAAATAGGGAATAATACTCTCAGGTGACCATAACTTCACAGACAGCTTGCTGAACCAGCAATTCACACTAAAAATAATAGGAGCAAGATTTCCTTATCACTTTGTTTTGGGGAGTTATTCCCTAAATTCTTCAGTACCGGTATTCAAATTTCTTGTCCTGTCTATGCATATGCTAAGTAACTCCCCAATTTTAAGAATGATGCTGCATACTATTTAAAAGAGGGCGTCTTCACCTTGAGTAAAACTGATGTATGATGCCATAAATACCACTTTACTTAAGACTTGCGTTTATCATAGGCATGAATCATGATGATATCACAACTATTAGTGAGGAATAAAAGCCTGCTCTAGACTAAAGTAAAAAATAAGTTACTGCAGCCTCTTCTTTTTGTTCATAATTATCACCCACATGATGTCATAAGTTCTCCCAGAGTACTGTTTTTACTGATAAAACAATGCCACAAATCATATAGTAATTCAGATCATTAACTCTTTGAATCATTAACTGCTATTTAGCTAAAAAATGACATTATTTGGCTTAATTTTCATTTAGAAACTAATGAATAATAGAACGCCAATCTTCTTTTTAAAATACTGTTGATTTTCAGTTTGCAAGTTTGTTGTCACTTTGTTCTTGTGTTCAAAAAGCACAAACCGTCTCTTGAAAATATATAAAAGAGCTGCTGACTGATCAGATCTTCAGATCTTAATAATATACTGACACATTAAAAATGCAAAATTAATATCAATTTCTATTCATAGCCTTGAGGTAAAATCTACTGATTCACTTCAGCTTACTTGTTTCATGAAAATTTCACCCTGTTTAAAAGATACTAAAATTTTGTATAAATAACGTAAATTACTTAGAGCAACTAAGAGATGTACAGGACTCTAATGGATCATGGACAAGTGTGAATGTAATTTCTCTGTCAATTATACTTTCACTAAAATTTCACTAAAAGTAGAGTCGGCTTTGTTAGAGATGTAAAATACATAAAATATTCTTATTTCTGAATCCAATTCACAATATGCCTTTTATCAGCAAATTATAATAAGCTACATACAAAACTAATATATTCAATACACTAAGTCTGAATATGAGACACTTTTATTTATCTATAACAACTGTGCTTTCAGAATGTTCATCTATTCTGTGTCCATCCATGTTACACTAAAAAAAAAACATTTTCATGCACTGTGCTTGTCAAAGTGCTACATAACATATATCTAAAATTCAAAATTTTTTTTCGAAATCCTGTCTATATGACACAGTTTTTGTGTTTGTTGAATTTAACACATTGCACATTAACAATATAACAAAGTTCTATTAATGCAATTGGTCTTTTAACAGCTTACATATGAAAACAAGTCCATATACCTCAAAAACATACTTTTTTCATGTATAAATTCAATTGAATCGTATCTCATGCATGTTTATTAAAGAGTAGTTCAGTAGAACAGTGCACATACCACTAATAACCAAAAAAAATAATTACAAAGGCCCATCACAGGTGTTATTCTCACAGCGTGCCTAATAGAACAGGCTCACTATTGCTTATCAAAGTTCTATAAAGGGAGTTCAAGGTGAACATTTTTCTCACAAATGGCATCCTTTTGTCACGATCATATTCTTGTTCGACACTATCCCAGACTTTTTTTTATTTTTTTACGGCCATCTTTCTGAATGTGACACGCAGTGAGGATGTGCCTTCAGGTTACGGTGATTGATAAGCAGTATTTTTTCTTTTTGGTCTCATCCTCTCTACCATCATTTGTGCAATGAATGCGATAGTTAGTGGCGGTGAAATCAAGTGTATTATGGATGGCCCCGGTGCCGGGCAGGTGTGTGGCCTTTTGTTGTGGTGGCATACTTCTGCGCAGGATGATTTGAATATTCAGGTCCATAAACACCTCTAGTCATGCAGTCCTTACACAAAAATAAAAGAACACCATCTCTGGTCTTCTTCTGGTGTTTGACCTTGGCTTATGACTTGCAATACCTGACATGGCATTGAAATGACCTTGAGCACACTGACCAATACATTCTCAAAAGTTTAATGACCTTCAGCTCAAAGGCTTTTGTGTGCATGTGTGTGTGTCTGGATGGTCATAATTAATGGAAGAATACACAAGCTGAAACCTAATAGCTTATTAAAGGCCCGTCCGTAGATGCTGCTAACAAATGGCACATATGTTTAAGCAAGCAAACTGTAAAATTCTAAAAGACCTGCTGAAGTCTGTCATGAAATAAGAATAAACATTTATTTCCAACTAAAGAATGGATCAAGACATATCATTTTTAAGGTACATACTGATGAAATATGACTAAGTATAAGAATGGCAAATACTGCTGCTATTGCTCAATGCTAAAGATAACTTAGCACTTACTGTACATGCAGTTATGACAGACATGTTTTCTCGTAAGAAGAACTGTTGAAAAAGCTGCAGTAATACTTCAATGCCAAATTACTAAAATGTATCTCTACTTGTAAAGAAAAGTCCAAAGTGATTCTAGTGGTCCGTGATTAGTGCCTGTTGAAAAACCTAAAAAGCTAATACATACTGTCACTCATATATTTCAATGACTTTGCACAGTTGGCTGAAATTTTCCATCACACCTGATAGTCTATTGACAAAGCTTCCCTGTTTATCATGAGACAACCCTGAATGTAATAAGTGCATAGAAATGTGTCCACTAAGACTTGCACTCTAGTAATTAGTGACTATACATATATAAAAATATGTAATAAGTTTCATGCCGATGCAATACTGTGATTTCAAAATTATTTGTTTTTAATTTTATGGATTTTGTAGGTTACTGATTTCCATGATTTCAAGACCACATCAAATTTTTTGCACTGAAAAAAGGTATACCTTTAAATGGATAATTGCTGGCATTCATTAACATTCAATGATTCTGCTTTGTGAATGTAAATTATTTTTTAATGATATTAAACTAAAACTTGCTGATGTTTCCCTCAATGTTCTTAGGCATCATAACAAAATACCAGAAATTCACTACAATTTCTGTCAAAGTATGTATTCTGGAACTGTAAAGTCTTATTTAAGCCTACAATTTACCAAAGATAAGATTTAAGATTCAAGTTAGAAATATATTGCTTTTCTGTTATTTGGCTTTGTAAACACCTAAAAAAGAATAAATCTATAAACTGTTTTTTTTTTCGAACAAGACAACTGAAGGCAAATATTTATTTAATCAACAATATTTAAGACTGAAAAGACAAAATGGTATATGTACCCAGTATCTAGGGTTTGGTGTCCACAAATCTTTTTTTCCTGAAAGGGAAAATTTATTGAGAAATGCATTTTTATTTGATCAAGACACTTGGGTTTACTGCCTTTTCAGCAAACTTTATATTTATGAAATTCAAAAGGCTATTACAAATCAGAAAAAAAATTACTATCGAATCATTCAATGCCTGGTCAGGGGTTTAGTCACTGATACATATAACGTGGGAAACTGTAAACTGAGAATGAAGCTTTGAAAACCGATGCAATCATGGGATGTCATCACCTTGACTACGTTCCTAGTGGTCATCACTATGATGAAATAGTCAGCAAGGGGTTGCTATGGTGAGAGATTCGGATGGTGATGAACCATTTAAATGCATGGCATTTCTTGACAAGGATGTTTTTCTGGCTAAGAAATTTTGTCTTTTATATGTTTTCTGGGTAGAATTTTTTCTTTTATATGTAGTGTTCTCTTGAAAGGCGCTAGATTTAACCATGACAGCAGCATGATGAAATATTCTGATTTACATAAAATAACCAAGATAAATGAAAAGTACTATTGGTTTAATGATAATGTAACAGACTGACTATTTGGTTAAAAATCTTATCAGATCAAAGACAAAGAAAGTGTAACACGATTTCATGTAAGTAATTTTCAAAATAATTAAAATAATTGCAAATGATCCTGATACAAAAAGATGATGTTGATGACTCTTAATGCTAATGAGTACAGTTTTTCCATCTTACTTCATGAATATTTGTACCTACTCTTATAATCTAAAAAGTCTACTCCACCATCACAGTTCACCTGTTTTCCCAAAATACTTCTCTCAAATCTATTTAGTTTATAAAATAAAATAAGCAGACATTTGAGAAGCAAAGTACAGTTAATGCTATAACAGGAAATAAAATTGGATAAAATATTTACTTGGTGTCTTGTGACACAATGACAAGTGATTTCACTTCCTCAATACAACAGACCTTCCATTATGATGCTATTTAATCTTCTTGCCAAGTTATTTTCACAGTTTGGGTCTTACAAACATATTGAATGGTTTATATCATAATTCTGGTTTATAGCATATCTTGTTTCTGTCTTTGGAACAACGAAATGATTAAAAGCTCAGTTGCCTATATGAATACAAGGTAATCAGGGAAACAAGCAGGCGGGGCAGTGGAATGGTTTTCAACAACGCAACTATTTTATCTTTATGACAATTCTCAATGTAATAAACTGAGAACTGGAGAAAAGATGACACGTAAGTCAAGATTTAGGCCTGTTTCAATGGTTGGTGTCATTTACACAATCTGAATCCATCAGTACCAAATATTAACATATGTAACAGTATGAAAACCTCAGTATGGTGGATATACTTATATATAATTATTTAAGTACATAATTACTCAGCTGTTGAGATCATCAAAGCAGCCAAAACTGCCTGGGGAACTGACATAACAACAGCATCAATATCTTATAGTACAGAATTATTATATATGAAACTAAGAATTCATATATACTTACTTTGCCACAGAGAACTTGTTTTTCCTGAAGCAGTTCACTGAGTACAATCAAATGGTAATTACTTTCTCTGAGTACAATTACAAGATCTTCGAACATGTTGAATTATAAGGCCCCGACTCAAAGTGTGTGAGAGGGTTACTGTACCCGATAATGCACAACGAAATAGTGAAAGGATCAAGTATTGACATCAAAGATCTTCTGCCATGCTGTTTGAACCGGAGTGAAGTATGCATACCTCATTGGAGGCATGTACATATGCCTGTCAGCAGTATTAAATCAAACTTGTGCCACACTTCAGTAGTATTAATAGATATACATATTTTCTTTTATGCAGGATCACTGAATGGAACAGCTGACAAGTTGAGGTCATTCGTTTAATGATCCGGTACCATTAGCCTCTGCGGGGTGACTTTCCGTTACATAAAAGCTGTGCATTACCTGATCTTCTACTTCTGTTAAGTGTTCTATATTGTATTCATCAAACACTTTACTGGTGCAATGGATGCGTTTTTAATTACTGCCATTCATAACAACATGTCTGTGTTTTTTGTGTATACTAATTGAGTGTGAACTTAACATCCAATAAAGCCGGCCACATTCCTGATGGAATTTACCAACAGGAAATATAAAGTGCTCTGTTCCGCATAAAAGACACCCATGTTCACCTTTGGCAAACATCATCTGAATTCAATAATGTGAGTTTTGTTAATAATCAAAATCACGGCTGGTCCACTGCACTCAGTGACCTCGTGTGTTTTAAACCGCCTGGCAGAAAACACGAAGCAGACCCTGAAGGAGATCAAAGAAACGATCTGCGGGTTAAATAATTGTTCATAACCTCATTGGAAAAAAGCCCAAAATCTTGTCAAAGAACTACAATATCCAACACATAAAAGGCCTATCCCTTCTAACGACCTTTTACACACATAATCGGCACATTCTTAAATCTTCAACAGCCACAAATACTAGGGGGGCTCGGCAGATTTTTATACCCAAGCCAAGGCCTAAATGATAGCCGGTCGTGCTTGAACTCTGGTGGTGTCAGAATCAATGAACATTTTGGCCGAGTTTAGACTGGCAATATTCTTTTAGTAACACTGAATGTCTCGTACATCACTTTTTACGACCCCCTGATTACGGCGGATCCCCCGGGCGTTTCAGGTCTCTCTTTGATTCTGATGATTTACTTACAGTTAATGTTCAGATGAATACTGTCCGATAGATTAACCCTGATTTTTGCTTAGGAGTTGCAGAGGGTAATGTATAAGCCGAGACCCTATACATTGTATAATTAATAATATCACGTACAACCCTACAGACCAACTGGACCCATTACCTCCTCGATACTCCATAATCAGTCACATATATCTTCTATAAAGTGGTCCATTCTCATCGTTTCTTATTCATTTAATAAGTTTGATAATCTTTTGATCTTAATGATGTCAGCCAGTGTCCCATCTTGCCTAGATCAAAACCACGTCAGATGCAAGCAGAGGCTCAACTTTTGAAGTATGTTTTTTTTTTAACTGTGGGTAAATTCAAAATAAAACTCAGAACACAACATTGATCTTTATTATAACCAATAAAATAAAAGACAAATATATATAATGGTTCTGGTGTTTTTTCAAAAATGAAGGATTCCTGCCATTCAACACATTTATCCACACTCAATGAGAAAAAAAGTAATTAATCAAAGATTAAACTTCAATTATTACATAAGGTCCTGAGAAGGGCTGGCAGAAAGATTTTCAGAAAGTCAGAAAAGTTAGAAGGCAGTGATGGCTTCCCTGAGGGTTGAAAGGTTAGGGATTTAGCAAATCTTGTAAAACAAGGATTTATCCCATGTCAGAGTATGCACAGGTTTAAAATGTGCAAGTATCATATAGAAAGCAAATTAATAATTTTATAAATCTGACATAACTTAAAAATTGATTTACAAAACATACAATATTATAATCAAAGGAACAATAAATAAATTTCAAATCCTTATTTGATAACGCAAAATAAATCATACACAATCCATATTTGATAATGCAAAATAATTTTGTTGCATTTTTGACTATTTTATTCAGAAAAAAAAGAATTGTGTAAGTTTTCTAATCTTGCCACCTGGTCACAGCTCCGAAATCCCCACTATCCTGGTGATATCTGGGGCAGCTAAACCTTGTATAATATGCACTGTGATGAAGACAAGTATATGAAAAAGCATCTTATCCTTAATGAATTTGCTAATTATGAAGACCTGACAAGGTAAATCATACTTAATTATTCAATAAAACATGCATACTTGGTTTTGTAAACAGCTTTTACTACTACACTCTGAACAGAATAAATCTTATTACTGCTACTGTTTAATTATATACTGATAAGCAGTTCTGTGCATGACTTCAGACTGACTGACATACAACAAATTAGCAACAGTTTCACTATTATTCTAACTAGCCACATATTTGGTAATTTTGGGGATATAACAGTTCTCCACTTTCCATGAGCTAAGTGTGGGAAAAAGTTACAGACCTTAGTGTAATCAACAGAATACCACATGGCTCATCTTGGAAATAGCCAACCATGCTTTTCTTATAATGCGTCATTATTGATTCTGATATCAGCGAAGTGCCTGTTATCAACACCAACTCTTTGACACAATCCTTGGTGGTGGTTCTAAGTTAATATTAATGTATTTAAATGATGAAGATATACCCCTTTTGATGACTTAAGCCTATCACTGTACTCACCTGGATTTAATTTTAGACTGTGAGTGAAATATCTAATAAGGAAGCATTCCTATTTAAATCCCAGTTAAGCAGAGAAAACCTAGTCAAAGAGCTCCTTCTACTGTACTGATGTAATATTCATTCACACATTCTTCTTATATTTTAATTATATTCAAAATAACCCAATTTTGTTGTTGTGTTATTTCAAGAACATAGAGAAAACCACTTTTTAATGGGCTCAAATAAATTTAACTGCATGAAATAATGTGACAACATTTTTATTATTTTTGATCTACAATGTTGCTTTCTTGCTCAAAACTGAAATATTAAATTTTCATTCAAAGAAAACTTCACTTTACAACTTCATCAGATTATGTTTGAAAGTCAAAATTTCTTCTTTAAGAGCAGCTGTGACTGAACCCAAGTCCTTGGACTTTCTTCCCCAGGTTTGATAAATTTTGAACAGATTACATGTTATGCTTTGATTCTCGCAGTTTCCTTATGACTGATTTTTAATCCCTTGGGATCTCATTCCAAGAATACCCTGCTCTCCCTAGTGCCCTGTGCCATGGGCATAGAGCATTCTCACAGAAACTTCCCTGCAGTCCTTCCAGCGACCACCGCATCAGCCAGCTAACCTTGCTTGGCAGGTCATCAATAAAACAGACCCACCTCAGGGATACAATAAGATAAAGTACCGCAAGTCCCCGGCATCATGTGAATCAATAAAATAGATATCAACCCGCACCAATAACACATTCTAAGGCAAGTGACTACCAGATGCACCCAGCCAAATGTAGCCTCATTTGCTTTATGCGGCCTGGAAAATTAACACACTTCCCGGGGCTTCAACGTTGATTGTTTATCAATACAACGTGTACTGAGATGTTATGATCGCATACTTTAAACCCAATCAAGGATGAATAAACACAGACATTTCTTGTAGGCTTTTTTCTCAGTAAAAGGATTTATGATAATCTGGCACAAATCTGTTTATCTTGCAAAACGTTGCTGGATATTATAATATCTTATGTACCATTGCTGCAAGTCCAATGTCCACCAAAAAATGTAGCTGCCTAGGCAAACAGCTGTCATTTTTTCCTTCTTGCATCAGTGTTTCTTTCAAATTCACAGCCTGCTAAGCAAACAGCATTAATGTGTTATTTATAAGTCTGCCTGGTCATATTAACATATTACTGATCTATCTGTGCCATTCCAATGCTTACTGTATAAATTTTATATCCAATGATACAATATCAATCTTTTAGGCCATAAACTTATCTACATCAACCGCTCAGGATGTGTATTCGTATATGTCAATTGTACATCCTACATCCAAATTAGGTTTTTTTTTTCTTCCAGCTATTTATTACATGCTGGATAATTTGTTTCTTTTCATGTACTATATCAAGCTATTTCACACATTGGATCATCTGTTTCTCTCCTAGTTCTACATGTCATATCAACTGTGAGACTACATCACATATTAGGACTACAGATCTGCATCTGTCAATGTGTTTCATTCAATATCTGAGTAAAAAAAGTGGATCATCTGTTTCTGTACTAGTTCTACATGTTGTGTCAACTGTGAGACAACATCACATATTATGACCATAGGTCTTCATCTGTCAATGTGTGTCATTCCATGTCAAATGTCGGAGTACCTCAAAAACTGGATCATCTGTTTCAATCTATGTTCTTCATTACCATGTAAACTTTCAAGCTACATCACATATTAGATCATCTGTATCTGTCAATGTGTTACATTCCATGTCAACTGTCAAGCTACATCACACACTGGATCATGTTTCAGTACATGTTCTACATCACACCCTGGATCATGTTTCAATCCATGTTTTACATGCCACATCAACTGTCAAGCTACATCACACACTGGATCATGTTTTAGTCCATGTTCTACATGCCATGTCATGTGTCAAGCTACATCACACACTGGATCATGTTTCAGTCCATGTTCTACATCACACACTGGATCATGTTTCAGTACATTTTCAACATCACACCCTGGATCATGTTTCAATCCATGTTTTACATGCCACATCAACTGTCAAGCTACATCATACACTGGATCATGTTTTAGTCCATGTTCTACATCACACCCTGGATCATGTTTTACATGCCACATCAACTGTCAAGCTACATCACACACTAGATCATGTTTCAGTACATGTTCTACATCACACCCTGGATCATGTTTTACATGCCACATCAACTGTCAAGCTACATCACACACTGGATCATGTTTCAGTACATGTTCTACATTACACCCTTGATCATGTTTCAATCCATGTTTTACATGCCACATCAGCTGTCAAGCTACATCACACACTGGATCATGTTTTAGTCCATGTTCTTCATGCCATGTCATGTGTCAAGCTACATCACACACTGGATCATGTTTTAGTCCATGTTCTACATCACATCCTGGATCATGTTTCAATCCATGTTGTACATGCCACACCAATGTCAGGCCACATCACACACTTGATCATGTTTCAGTACATGTTCTACATCACACCCTTGATCATGTTTCAATCCATGTTTTACATGCAACATCAACTGTCAAGCTACATCACACACTGGATCATGTTTCAGTTCATGTTCTACATCACACACTGGATCATGTTCCAGTCCATGTTCTACATACCATGGCAACTGTCAAGCTACATCACACACTGGATCGTGTTTCAGTACATGTTCTACATGCCTCATCAACTGTCAAGCTACATCACATATAAGACCATCTGTATCTGTCAAATTTTCCACATAAAACGTCATCTGTTCACCCACATTTTCTTGATTTAAATAGAAAATCATAGTATTTCACTACAAGTGAGGTCCTGTAGGCTGCTCTATGCCTACACCTGTTTCCTTTGAGTGTATTATAAAAAAAAAAACAACAACAATAAAAATTACCCCTTTACTTATGCAAATGTTGCTGCAATTTAATTTTTTTTCAGGAGACAACATGACCAAAGATTGCTTGACAATGTGCACAAATCTGAACTATGACACTGTGAACTATAGTACAAAAACAGGATCTTACATCAGTTTCATGGCGATGGGATTCTACTTAAAGGCACTTGGAAGGCTCCCTCTCTACTTGTGAGCCCACTCATATATGTGTAGTAACACTTCAAAGAGGATTATTGGCAAGTGTGCAGTGTATAGTAGTCAGGTCAAAGTGTACAGCAGTCACGTCAAACAGCTACAGTTACAAATACCCTTAGGAATGGTCTGAAAAGCTTACAACTTGTCCTTTGTGGCATATATGAACCCAAAAGTAAAAGCCCCCCCCCCCATCCTCTGATATAAGGACCTGGTCTAATATCTACCATTGACACCCCACTTATGATCAAGATCTAAAAACCTATCCAAGAATATCACTTTCGCAATTTATATCACAGAATATACATGTCGAGGCCCAGATTAGAATCTGGCCAAATTTAAAACTAGGCCAGCCCAGATCAAAATTTTGATTTGGACCGGCCCAGATCAAAATTCTAATCTGGGCCAGACCAGTTTTAAACTGTGCCAGACCAGATTAAAATTTTGATCTGGGCCAGTCCAGATTAAAATCCTGTGGTGAAGACTTCAGGATTTAAATCTGGTCTGGACTGATTTTAAACTTGGCCAGCCCAGATTAGAATTTTGATCTGGGCCAGTCAAGTTAACAATCCTGTGGTGGACTGATTTTAAACTGGGCCGGCCCAGATCAGAATCCTATTCTACTCCTAGGCTGGCTTCAGTTACACTATATTTACCTAGCTGGCCTATCATCAATTCAAAGAACATTGTAAGTCAATAATAATTAATATTTTGTGAATTTATTTCATATTCTATGAAAATATCATATATATATTTAGGTTATATTTTGTAATTTTTTCTCATATATTATACTTGTTTACATAATTTTAAATTAATTAAAATAGCCCTATATAAAAACATTCAACAACACAAGTATGAGAATTAAAATTATATAATTTATAATATTGAAGAATACCACATCACCTACTTTCTCAATATAAGCTGCATACTTGAAAGATTGAGGAAAATATGATGAAATTAATAAATCAGATGAATTAATTACATGTACTGCAAATTGCTATGTTTAAATTTTTTTTATGGTCTCTTCCTTCCCCAGGGCCCTGATACAAGGTTCTTGCTTTCAAAGGTTTTTAAACTTCCAATAATAAAACTAGAATACAGGTAGTCGACAAGCGACTACGTGTATCCTCTAAAATCAGAGTGGAAAGGGTGAAGTGAGGCATGGATTGAGTGGCAAGGGGAAATACAGTGAGGTGTGTTGCATATTAGCATGGATGTCTGCAGCCAACATGTTTATGTAGGTTGCGCCACCTACCACAAAATCCAGAAAGCTGTCCAAGTTGTATACATATACAAAATTTTAGGCAGAAAAGTCGAACCACTACATGTATATGAGTGATTTTATCCCACAGCAGACAAACAGACTTGTGCAAATATAGTGCAAGGTGGTGCCACCAATTTTGTGTATGATTAAGAGCTATGTAAGATCTATACGCATGCAACATTTCAGGGGGATATGTCCAACCAGTCCTGAGATATAAGCCTGAATGTCTGCAGCATTAGCATAAATGTAGGTGGCACCATCTGCCAAAAAAATCAAGACAGCTATCCAAGATGTATAAACACGCAAAATTTTAAGCAGATAAGGCAAACCACTACAGAGATATGAGTGATTTTAGCCCACGGCACACAAACAGACGGACACTGTACAAAAATGGTTGCAGGTGGCCCCTCCAGTTTTGTGTATGATAAAAAGCTATGTGAGATCTATACAAAGGCAAAATTTTGGCCCAATCAGTCATACAGTTCCTGAGATATAAGCTTGTATGTCTGCAGCGTAAACTAGAATGTAGGTGGCGCCATCTGTCATAAAATCAAGAAAGCTGTCCAGGATGTGTAAACCTGTAAAATTTTAGGCAGATATGTCAAACCACTGCCGAGATATGAGTGATTTTAACCCATGGCAGACAAACAGATCGACACTGCAAAAATGATTGCAGGTGGCGCCACCAGTTTTGCATATGATAAAGAGCTATGTGAGATCTATACACATGCAAATTTTCAGGAAGATACGTCAAACCAGTCCGGAGATATAAGCATGAATGTCTGCAGCGAGAATGTGAATGTAGGTGGTGCCACCTGTCATAAAATCAAGAAAGCTATCCAGGATGTATACGCAAATTACGCATGCCTAATTTCAGTTGAATTAGTCAAACCACTGCAGAGATATGAGTGATTTTAACCAAAGGCAGATGAACAGATGGACACTGTGCAAACATGGTTGCAGGTGGCACCACCATTTTTTGTGTATGTTATAAAGCTATCCAAAGGCTAAATTTGTACAAAAATTTTTTCCTGATCGGTCACACGGTTCCTGAGATATGTGGGTTTATGTGTGGAAACAGACACACAAATGGACACTGGGCATAGAGGAAAGGTCAGAGGTCAACGCCAATTGGTTAGGCACCAGTTTACATGTGACCTGATAACTGGTGTAAGTTTCGGAAAAATCTGTCCAGTAGTCTCTGAAGAGTTCTCAGGAAAGGAACGCCGCCGCGGACCCCGGTCAAAAACATAGTATCCGCAAAACTTTGTTTTGGCGGATACAATAATTTTACCCAAAGGGATGGAGGATGAATTATGTACTGTACCTGTACTCATCTGTATTTATCTGTGTTAATTTTTACAATTTTATACAGTATTTTTTACTGCATACGGCACATTATTTATATATATATTTATATATATATATATATATATATATATATATATATATATATATATATATAAAACTATCAGTATGGTAATAACATATAATAAAAAGTTAATCCACATAAAGAGAATGACTGCATAATAGGTCTGAAGTGGTGACGAGAAAAATAGTTCCTCGTAGAACAAGTGATTATTTATCATAATTTGATCACTTATTTCTGTTTGATGATGGCTTGTTTTATTACCAGATATAACTTGGTAATTAGTATTAATTATCTGTTATATTATCAATGTAATTAATATACCCTGACACATTGATAATTAAATGGATGTATCTGTTGACGATTCACTGCTAATACCTTTATTAATCGTTCATTACAATTTAACGACACCAACAACTCTCACTTTCAGGTTGATCTAATAAATGTTATCAGAGGTATTGTTTTTGATGTTACAACAATCAATACAGTTATGTAAAATATAAATGATAATTGTAGTGCTGAATTGCAATTTGAGTCTAATATGAATTCTGGCTGATGCAATGAATCTTATTACAGGCATGTGTTATATATAGAAATAACAAACAATACAGTTCCATAAGTATAAATGATAGTTGTGTTCCTAAGTAAAGGTCAATGAGTCTAATATTCATGAACTAAGGTTTAAATAATGAATCTTATGGTAGATATTCTTTATATAGAAACAGTCAATGCAAATGAAATATTTTGTCAAATGCATTTTAATCCTAATATTAGTGTAAATAGCCTGTTACTTAATTTGAGGCACAAAAATTAATTTTATAATAATACATGTCTGATATTTATATATCAGTGAGTAAATCTGTAGAGTAAAATTGTAAAATTAGTAGAAGATCATCTTGCAAGATGTATTTGAATACAAAAAGTGTTCTCCTGTGTCATTCCTAAGGCTTTTTATGATAAAACACCAACACAGGAACTCTGGAGACATGAAACAAGGCATCTATTAACTGAATATATGGACATGACCTGTATCTCTCCTGGCTTCCCCTTGTCCTTTCACTTTTTAATCACAAGATTCCACTAAGATGACATAAAATACAACATTTATTAACTCAATATGTGGACATGCTGAGTGTCTCCTCTGGTTCCCTCCAGTCCTCTCACTTTTTAATCACAAAACAAAGGGGCACGCAAACCTGTGCTTGACATAAGAAATCATGTGTCAACTTTCAAATGACGCTCACAAAAACTAGTTCATTATTTTATGACATATCCAAGGATATGAATATGTATCTCCTGATCATTTTTTAAACAGTAGTGAACTTACCACTTTGTAGTGTGTTCACTTTGTGCTCTGCTTCTCCCAATTTTTTCGCAACGGACATCTGAGTCTCCTGTAGCTGTCGCTCTTTCTCAGCAAACTGTCGCTGGAGCTCCCGTTCTTTTTCTTTGGCTCTTGCCTGAAAAAATATAAAAAATATTACCATCTTAAAAAGTGCAGTTAAAAAGGTGTTCAAATTAGAGATGTCACATAGAAAAGCATACTATGGGATACTGCTTTGTGGTCCTCTAGATACAGTGGACACCATTATCTTAAAGCAGCTTTGGAAATTTATTTGCATATCTTCATCTCACTGGTTGTGATGCCAAATAAAAAATATCTTATTTTTGTTTATATGACAACTGGAAGTTTCAATACAATTTTTACTTTTTGATGGTTTGATTTTTACTGAGAAAATATAGCAGATGTACTGACCACTTGTTGAACATGTGTTTATTTGGATAATATGAAGATAAAGATTGACCATAATGGTCTGTTATCTTATCTTAAACCAAGAAGAAGTATCATAATATATGGTGACGTGTTATAACAGAAGGACACAAACAGTTATATAAGCGATACTGAATATGACAATGGGATACAGGAGATCACTCAGTTATCCAATCCCTGCAGCTGTATCCAAAAGGTTCCACAATTAGGCTTGAACCCATGCATCAAAATCTAAAACCAAAATAAGAGCTCTGAAAGCCCAGTGCTACATCAGAATACACCTGAAAAGATTCCCATTTTGAACAACAGCAATAACTGGTGCCAAGGAATCATATGAGCCAACCCCTGGGTCTCCTGAATGTTATTACAGCCCTCCCCATCTCATCATCACCATCTTCCTTGGGAGAAGACCATCAGCCGCATCCACTTAAGCTGTAGGTGTACATCTTGCAGCCCTTATGACAAGCCTTTCACAGCGGGCCGACAGTGCTTACCCAGCCATCCAGACTGGAGATGCCATATTCGGGATTAAAAAAAAGCCTCCAGCTCTCTGCTTTTAATCCACACCTGTGTAGCTCTGCCAAATAAGAGTTACACGCACCTGTGCAGACTATGACTGAACTGCAAGTGAAGAAATGACCAGGCCCTGCCTATTTCAATCATCATCTCCTGCCTGGTGTAACGGAAAAAACACACACCCGGCACATCCCTGCCTCTATTTCCAATTTTGGTTTTTTGTTAATACACTTGAATATGGTGGCAGAAATCAATGTAATTGAATTCCACTCAATGGTGTTTGATTGACAGTGCATTTTTTTCTTACAACAATGATTACATTATAAAAAATATTACAGGGCCTGACAGAAGAGAGAGATTAATATACTATTTTACACTGGCATTGAACAGGAAAAAATACAGGGAAACTGACTGCTGATATAGTAAGTGCTTAAGGAAGCAATTGTAGAGTTCCCAAAAGAAAATTACTTTGAATATTTATAATCAAGGGATTGAAAAAAAAACAGGTTTATAATTTTGCAGGCCAGCAAGGATGCATACAAAAGATTATAAAAAAGAAACCAGGTATCTAAATAATAGGTATTTCTTTTCCAAATAAATAGTTTTTCTGTAGATTTAACTCTTTTTTTTATAAAAATAAACTAGAAAGCAGAAATATGTACAAGGAAACCTCCTTTAACAGACATCTCCCTGCTGTGGCCACCACCTTATTACAGAGGCATGAAAGGGTCCTGTGATTAGTAGACTTATAATCTTCATGATACAGACACCTCTGTTCAGGTCCTGTCAGTGTCCAGAACAGGAAGGCTATACTGTGCCTAATTTGTCATTTATATTTTTTTAACATTCCCTAAAATAAACACTCTTTGTTTATAAACACTGCATATTCCAGATTAATTTGACCAGTGCTAATTTTCATTTGGGCTGTTGGTCTTGTTACTGCAAAAAATACACACCCCACTCCATAATAAACAAGCAATAGGCCTCTGAGCTGCCTGTAACTTGTGATTTAGATTTCAGGTATTGAAGAAATGCTATATATAAATGCACCATCAATGTTTAAAAGGTCTATGCTGAAAGCTACCCTCAGTGAAATAGGTTTTTATATTTAATATGATTTTGTAAACAAATCATGCTACACAAAGATGCAAGACCTTTATAAATAATCTTCAAATCTTCAAACATGAAATTTATACAATAAGGTTTTTTATATGCCCCTTTTGTACAGGATATAATTATGTCTGTCTGAATTGTGAATAAACAACATATTTTATCCAATATTTTATTTTTTTTTTTGCTCAGAAATGAAAGGCAGTACATTGCAGCCACAACAATAAGTCTTTTATAATTTAAAACTTGGGCCTGCAAAACACATTATGTTCTCCAAAGCACAGTGGAACTTCTTTCAGCAAGACTCCAGTAAAACAGAATAATTTTGAGATACCATTAACTGCAACCCCTGGCACACAATTTTACACTTTGCAAAGAGAGGGGTCCATTGTTCATTATTAGCTCAAAGACAGAGCTACAACATTTAGCTATTTAGGTCTATCTGGCACTCCCTGTACCAGTAAAGGCTTAACAGATACGGACTTGAAAGATCAATCAAGATGATATCAGTAGTATGAATAGTGAAAAATAACTGCACTGTAGTTTACTGGGAACACTGTAGGTTACAGTGCACAAAGATGATTATAATATATATTTGATAACAGTTTATGATGCTTTTAAACAACTGGTTTAAATCTTACCTGAGCTGTGGCTTCCATACGCTCTTCATATTCTTTTAGCTTTTCTTTTAGCGTCTTGATGGTAACCTCTGAAAAGACACAAATGATCCATATTGAGCTGGTTCTCCGCTTGGTTGGGCCGTTGTCTCTATTGATTTCCCATATCTGTCAACACAGCTTAATCTTTAAACACAGCAATGCATTATGACAGATGACAATGTTATCTATATAAGTTCTATCCTCCAGGCATTCAAAGAAAATGATGAGATTTTAAAAACTGAGAATCTGGGAGTTTAATTTTCACCTAAATACGGACACAGATATACCTGTATGTATAATATAAACATTCTAAATCAATAAAAGGTTTAAGTCATGAAGCAAGTAATTACTTCAAAGCTGGCAACAGAAGCAGAGAAAGCAGCTGTCAAAATCAGAATTTGTTTAGAATCAGGCCAAACTGTGATTCTCTGGCCACACCTTTATAAGGCCTAACGTCCAAAAAAAGGTTAGTCAGACAGAAAATCAACAGAATGACACTGCAGTAACAACCATCATGGGTGTGAACCAAAGCAGAGGTCAAAACCAGAATCTGTCTAAAATATGACAACATACTGACACTATGCAGCTTGTACCACAACTGTCTGAAACAAAAGTTGAGGTCAAAACCAGAATGTGTCAAAAATATAACAACTTTCCTGACACTATGCAGCTCAGATCACAACTGTTTTAAACCAAAATTGAGGTCAAAACTAGAATCTGTCTAAAATATGACAGCATACTGACACTATGCAACTCAGATCACAACTGTCTGAAACCAAAATTGAGGTCAAAACCAGAATCTATATAGGGCAAATGAATGATCTTCTGGTAATAACCAGAACAGGTCTAGTAAACTAGATGTGTCGGAACGACATGAATGCACCCGCCTGGGGCAAATTAGAAACATTTGTTGAATTTTTAGTTCAGGTGTCATATGGTCAAAAGTAGGTCAACAAAGGCAAAATGCAAACTCGATCTGTAACTGGTCATTATCTGCCCACACACCAAAAATCAGGCCAATTTCTGCAGGTATTGCAAAAAAAAAAGTCAGTACATGTGTATTTGTCATGAAAATTTATATTTTTCATGAAATTTTCTATGTTCAGGAGCCGTAAAACGGTCAAAAGTAGGTCAGCTGGGACGAACGTGAACTCGATCTGTAACTGGTCATTATCTGCCCACACACCAAAAATCATGCCAATATCTGCAGGCACTGTGAAAAAAAATCCGTACAACTGTTTTATTTAGGAATGACGGAAGGACAGACATGGGTAAAACTATATGCCCCGGCCACTTTGTGGCGGGGGCATAAAAAACAGTGTTCAAAACCTGAAGCTGCCTGAAATAACAGCACCTGAATGTTTCTCTGGCACCCCAAGACTGTCTCTAAGACACAGAAAATGGTCACAACCAGAAAACTGATGGCCTGATGGTCACAACCAAAACTCATTAAAACTTACACCATAACCAGATCTCACATGGATCATAACAAGAAGGTACTAAAATATCATACAATAGTAGGTCCTTCATCACTAAATGACATGACTCATAAAAATCTGATAGCAGTAACTTACACCTTTCACAAACATATCGTCAAAGCCACATTAGTTCATTATGATGACATGCTTGCATGACAGTTGCGCTCCTCTGCTTTCCAAGTATTTGGAGGGAGCATTTGTCTTATCTTTTTTATTAACCATAGAAAAAAGATAATTTTTCTCAGTAATGTCATCAATGTTCCAAGAATTTAAAAAAAATATGTATTTATTTCATTATGATACAAACATGTACAACAGAACATTAAGTTAAAATTTCTTTCTAGCATGTATTTTTTAAATATTTTTTATCAAGTATTAAGCGCCATCTAGAAGGCATCATGAACATCATCTTAACTCGAACTAAAAGCTCGCTTCTTGATTCTATAAGGCCTTTGACAGTTAATGTACCATGACCAAGGGCGTAGAGAAGAGACCATTGTGATAGCCTTGACATTTATATATCACCTACTGATTATATTTTTATATAAAAATTCATAGAAAACTTGTTTCAGGTAACTGTGATTAAATGAGGAACTAAGATCCACAACAAGTTTTTATGAGTGGACACATAACTTATATTCAAAGGACTTGCAAATATCAGTGCATACAGGTCAGTGAAAAAGTGATCACATGGAAAAAGATGACGGAAAATTCATACAGATAAACACATATAAGATGAACCACATAAAGGGGATGAGAATTTAGTAAAATGAAAGATAGACACAAGATGAAAAAGGATGGAAAGAAGGAAATATGGACTGATTAAAAGAAACAGAAAGTACACCTTAGAGAGAATCACTGACTGACACAATAAAAGTGTGAACAAGAGATGGAAAATGCAAAACCTACTACCCTAGATTTTACTGAAAGGGTTTATACCTTTCCAATATAGAATGAAAATATTTCATATCAGTCCACTGAATACCATTTAAAACCCTATAGGCTGCTTTGGCACAAACTTAGAACAAACTTGGAATTTCCAAAAACAATAAAATGAGTACAAATAATGTTTCAGTAGGACATTTTTCAATCTTTATTCCCTGGTGATCCTGAGTGCAAAGCCTGTAACCCACAAAGTAAATGTTGCTTGCACCAAAATCTAATACAGTCTGTCCTGCCAATTTCTTAAACTAGTGCATTGTATACCTTTAACTCATACACAAACCTTCAATATTTTGGTTTTAGTCTGTACAAAAGATGATGGCACATGAACACCTTTGAAATGATTAAAAGGGATGAATCAGTCTGGGGATGATAAGAGAAAGGATTAATGACATGAAGATATGCCAAGGACTGGGCTCAAGGTGTGAATCTATATGCAGAGAGTTTGATGGCAATTGGACCCATATCAGCTGAGAAGATGCTGGAATAATGCTCTTGGGTGACTGCACCCAACTTAATTGGAGCAGGATATCTGAATATTACAATAAAAGAATTACAATATTGTAATTTTTTCCTGCATAAAAAGTCTAAAACTGCTGAACTGTAAAATGAGACTCAGACAGAATTAAGATGGAAAGGTTAATGGGCAATACATACACACATCATACAAGAAGAGAAACAGATAAACAGACATATAATTATTGAGGGAGAGAAAAATGACAATGCTGCAAAACACAAGTCCATAAAAACTGCTCACAATTAATATTAAAGAAAAAAGTATGATTGCAAGAAATACAATCATACAAAGATTCTATAGCCAATAAATGCCTCAAGTGCTCATGTGCAAATTATACAAAGGTGAAAGGCTAATTTTCCTTCAATAAAAGTCAACTTTAATATAACGTTTATGTGATTTTACCGTTTAAGTCAGGGAGGTCCAAGTGCAATCACATAAACTGTTAAACAGTAGCTTTAAGGTGTTGAACGGACTCTTTAAGGCTGCTGTGGCTGGCAGGTAATATTGTCCTCAACAAATTAGAATAGCCTCTGTAGAAGAAAGAGTCATATGAGGGAAGATTATATGTCACTATATGTCACTATTATTTTCAGCTGTGACTTTATTTCACCATAGGGTGCCCATGATTTTTGGTGATAAGTATGAAATGCTCATAATAATCTGATTCAAAAAGTTATCAATGTTAAACATAATGACTTTCTTCAGGCCTTTACATGAGGTGATGGCACTGGATAGTAACTTATGGCCAATGATGCATTTTACATAATGAACTCGGGTTGATATGAACATTAAAGTTTCACTTGTGTGACCTGGTATTAAACTGCATTTCTTTTTAAGGATCATGAACAATATTGAATATTAAACATGTAACTACAGGACATCATGAGATGCTTTAATGATGAAGTATTTAATCATCAATAATTAGTCTGCTTAGCAGTGTTAATAATACATGTATTATTCTCTATGAATATACAAAATCATGTACTCTTCACTGATAAATACATGATGACAAGTATGGTTAGCTAAGTGCTGTCACCAAGTAATACAAACTTCATGAATTATCCATGAATACAAGATTTCCTATTATCTTATCTCAAGTGTGATCATTGCAAACAGGATATTGTTAAGTGACTCTGTATCTCTATCAAGTTCGATAAGGGAATGTTTTAAAAATAGAGCTCAAGTAAAGGTTTTGTGCACCATTTGAATGGTTCTGTTATAGAACTATACAAGAATGTCTGAAAAACTTGTACAATACTACATATTTTTATATAGTTTGTTATGAGACATGTTTTGTTGTGGGACATTGTATATTCAGTTACATTGATTTCCAAAGCTTTAATCCATTATTTTTTTAAGTAATAAGAGGATCAAAGAGGATAATCAGGGGGGAGGGGCATAACTATTTGGATTTGACCAAGAGCAACATTATAGTGGTTATTCATGGTACCAGAATATATAACCACATTAAGTTCATAAAATTAATAAAGATTTCTGAGTGATCTGATTCAACAAATAGAAAATCAACCCCTGAATCAAACACAGATGATACCATAACCTCCTGGGCAAAAATGTGGGAAGAATCTAGTGATAAATTGGTAGCAAAATCACGATAATGTATATCTTGTTTATTTGAAATTCATTTACTTCAACAAGTACCATGTTTATATTAATCTTTACCTGTTAGGTTACATGATACAGGAGGCATGACCATTGACATACAGGATTAGCTGGTAATATATGACTTATTAATAACCACCCAGCAGTAGATCTGATAAAGAAATCCATACTGATCCAGCAAGACAAAGGGCACCACAGAAACAGGCATGGGAAGAAAAGCCGCAACCATTGACTTATCTACTGACAATGAGCAGTTAACACACATAACCACTACCATGGACAGTTGACTGGCTGACCAGTGTATGGAACCTCCTGAGGCGAATGTCAGGATGTCAGAGTAGCTCACCCAATATCAACTTGCTCATTAAAGGGATCAATGCAGCCTTTCAGTGGTTCATGTTTCGTTTCCTTGTGGTGCTCACTCTAACACCATACAAGGTCTTCTATTGACACCATTGGTATCCGGTTCCCGAAACAGATTGCGAATTGATCTGCTGGTTTTCAATGCTTTCCATAGATTTTCGGTCCCAAGCGACACATGGGCTGGCCGACCGCCAGGTATTGATAGAGCTAATGGATAAGGGAAGTGTATTGGGGCCTTCCTACACATACCCTCACCTTCAGTTGATTATCTTGTAGTAAAACGAGACGGTTTCACTTTTAAACTTAACAAACTGCTCCCCATTTGCGGATCAATATTTCCATTTAGTGGCTCAGCGTTATTGATTTTTACGGGGCCTACATCACCTGGAGGCATCGTTAGTCATTGCACACCCCGCTATTTGTCAATCTATATTGATGCCCCAGGAACAACAGGTCCCATCCAGTATATCACAGCCCAGAGTGATCGAATTTTGAATCAAATGCCGGGCGGAATAAATGGATACATATATCTCTAACATCTAGTTTCAACCTGTGTCAGGTCTTATCAAACTGCAGCATCATTAATTCTGACTTAAAAAATAATCTGAGACACATCAGTATATTAAACATTCTAAGAGAATTTACAGATAGCTTTCAATCAAATATATAACACAATTTTGCACTAATATATGGCATGTCATGAACAAGTTTTCTATGTAACTTCATTGTAATTTGCTAAAAAATGTGTCAATTTCATTTCATCATGTGACTTTTAAAAGAAAAAAAAATCCCTTGTAAGGTTTCTAAAACCCAGGTATGAAGATTATGATACAGGTCAAATCAATCATGTAGTATTTATACTTCACTAATAAACCTTTCATGATGCAGAAACAATTATAAAATTTCTCATTTTTGTAGAGCTTTAATATATATCCAAAAGGATAAGTGACATAATTTAAAGCAGATCAATAGATGTACAGAATGAAATAGAAATGGCTAGATGTGTCACACTGTTTTGATGAAATCAACAAAGAAAATTAAATGTTTGAACTGCACATATATTCTTGACAGATATATGTAATAAGCTAAAAACTTTCTTGATTTGTAGTATCAACTTATGACAATTGCACTTACTTTTAGAAATAAATTCTTGCCAGAGCCATCAAGAATCATAATTTTTGTCAGAGCCATCAACAGTTATATAAATTCTTGTCACAGCCATCAATAGTTACATAATTCTTGTCAGATGAACCAATAGTTATATAAATTCTTGTCACAGCCATCAAGGATTTATCCATCAAGAACCATATAAATTCTTGTCAGAACCATCAAGTATCATAATACTTGTCAGAGCCATTAAGTACCATAATTCTTGTCAGAACCATCAATAATTATATAAATTCTTGTCAGAGCCATCAATAACCATATGAATTCCTGTCAGAGCCATCAATAATTATATCAGTTCTTGTCAGAGTCATTAAGAAACATATACATTCTGGTCAGAGCAATTAAGAATCATATAAATTCTGGTCAGAGCCATCAATAATCATAAATTCTTGTCAGAGCCATCAAGGATCAAATTCTTGTGAAAACCATCGAGAAATTCTTGTCAGAGCCATCAAGAATCATGGTGACCTGTTGATACTGGAGTGATCAATATATCAGCAGATCACACCAGCCAGATAATTAACTCCACTAACATCAGAAGTAACCAAGCCTAGATTATCTCACATGTATGATGTCTGTCAAAAGGAGACAAAACTTAATGATACACCAGAGGAATCATCTGCTCACACAAGAAAAGACTTTCCTCCTTTTTATAAACTTAAAAATATTCGCTTTGTTGTTGAAGCATTAACAGGTATGATCTGTGACAGATCTGTGGCAGGATTCAGATATTGTTACACATTATGCCAGCACAGAATGAAAGTCATTAAAACAATTTGATGATGCATGTGGAAGTGATTATCTACCCCATTAGCAAATGAAAAAAAAATAGATGAAATCCTTCAAGGCCTGATTAATTGTTTTCAAATCCAAGCTTACTTATCAATTAAACAAAAAAAAAATACCTTACTTAAACTGGATAACCCTGTTTAAACAAGTTAATCTGTAACATATAAACAACTTAATTGTGTGTACTTTGATTATCATGTGCCATGACTTGAGATCGGGAAGTGGCATCCATGAAAAAGCAATCAGCTAATATAGACAGAAATGATGATAAGCTGAAAGTGATCAATTTTTCTTAATTAAGTGACACGACTTAGTAACAGAAGTCAGCCACTGCAGAGAATGTGAGGCTCATTATTTCACTAACAAGAAATAAAACATTTTGTTGATGGAATCATAAAACTCAAACTGTATAGGTCACTTTTACCAAATACATGTGATTTTCAATGATTCTGGTCTGATACAGGGGAGAGGGTATTCAAAATCACTCATCCAACACATTTGAATGGTCACCCATATTTGCCTGTGCCTTGTAACACAGACAAGTCTGTTTGTCAGGTAAATAATGAATGACTGCGGCCATGTCATGCGTGTGGTACTATTGATCTCTCTCGGAAATCAGAAAAGAAACTGTTGCATGCACTTATGAATCTAATGGTGACTTTGATACTCTCCCAGACACGGCTCAATTCGCCCGCATTCATGACGCCCTGTATTCATTATAACTTATTGCCCCTTGGGTCACAGGTCTGCTTGCCGGATCATTTAACTACGGACACCACATTCAATAACGGCGAACTGTCACTTACTGAGAATGAATTAATGCAAGTTCTATGCCACCACTGGAACTCAAGGTCAAGAGTTGTTGTGTTGTACCATTCAACTATAGACATCTTATTTATCATAGCCTAGTCTTTATGACTGACTAAAACAGAGATTTGAATGAAGCAATGTCCTTACAACGATTACAATCTGGCCATAGGCCTTTCATCCTTGTAGGGTGATGGTCTGGATAGAGATGACCATCTAACAATACTCAACATTTTCACCTATTGGTCTGTCAGTTTGTCTGTCTGTCTTTAAAACTTGTATATCAATTGGAACATGTTTATAAAGAGGATAAATGACATGTATGAGAATAAATATACCTTTTTATTTTTAACACAATCTGATGGAAGGAAGTAATATTATTGACTGGTATCTTCCGTATCAACTATTTACTACTAGTATCAACTAGCTACATGTTACTTTTTCACTTAATTCATTATTTTCATTCCATACAAATGAAGTAGTTTTCATGTTAGTGCATGTAAGCGATACCTATACCATGCTCATTGCTACCACAACATAAACCAAGAGATAATCAATACCAGATTGGCATTTAATGTATGCTCTCCAAACTTATCATAGTTATAGTATCAACAAATGGCCACTCTATCATATTGTTACATTGATTTGTTGATTTCTATCTTTAAACAAGTATCAGTTAATTGACTGACAACATAACATTAGTACTGATTTATTGATTGCATTATTCAATCAGATATCAACTTATTGATTTGCAGAGCACCTTACTACTACCTTATCAAACCCTCCACTAAAATCAAGTAACTACATGTGTATTGATTGCTGGTATACCTCTACTATAAATCACCGATGTGAAATGCTTTCAAGACAGTGTCACTTCTTGCTTGTAGCTCCATTTACATGGGGCTTAGTGGTAAAACACTCAGCCTTCTCAGCTGCTGACTCAGGTTTGATTCCCCGCTTGGCTATCAAAGTGGGTTGTTGTGGCCCATCCAAGGCCGGTGGTTTTCTCTGGGTCCTCCGGTGTTCTCCACCCTTACTGACTAAAGGGCGCCAATATACGAGCCATGAAGAGGGCCTCGTATTAGTTATTACAACTAGTTTTACAATCCATGTAAAATAAATAAAGTTTAGGAGATACACTAACAGTGATACATATTTTCCAATACTGTTTTGCAGATGCTATCCTGATACATTTAGTTTAAACACATGTATTATAGATGTTTAACACGTGTATTTTTTCAAAATACATGACATGCTCATAAACTTGAGAAAAAATTTAGGAGGAAGAATATTATTTAAAAGGAACTAATGTTTTATTTATAAAGAGATATTCATAAATGATATCTCAATAAATGATTTAAGAAGTGAATGCAAAGGGATTGATTGTTTTACCTTGATTTTTCACCTCAGCAAATTCATTGTTGTATTCTTCTAAGGTGTCTCGTAGCTGTTTATTCTCTATTTCTAAATCTGTGACCTTCTGGGCTTTCTTCTGTATTGAAAGAGCATGGTCAAACGAGGGCACTGGATCTGTGGACAGAATAAAAGAAAGCCAAATTAAATCTAAATGAAATATTATATAAAACAGACAAACATTAAAACAATTCAAAATAATGATCAGGGCTGCTGCACCTCTTAGCAAAGCAAATTTAGACCTTTTTAAGACTTTTCAAGATCAGCTGACAGAAAATTTAAAGACCCTTTTATATCAAGAATTCTTTAATGGCCCTACCATGCTTTTAAACTACTGAAAATCCCAAATGGTGATCACTACAAGTTTGGACTGGTCTCATGGTAGTGTGTCCTGAGAATCTACGGATATCATTCTTTGACAAGTAACTGCGGCAACTTCCCCTAAACTGTCTCAAGCTTACGTTTGATCACCGTTTGTGCACATTCATTTATCAAGATGGGTAAAATTTAAGACCTTTTTAAGACCAATATCAGGATTCCTTGCATTTTTAAAACCTTTTCAAGGCCTTAAAAATGCAAAATCAAAAATAAGACTTTTTAAGGCTCCCAGGAACCCTGATAATGTATAATGAAAACTATTCCAAACATCAGCTCTAACAAACATGAATGTCTCAGGCCTATCGGGTCTTCACACACTTAATCTGTTTCATGATGAATAGCATTTAAACCCATTTACTTGCAGGAAATCATGGTAATATTTGTAAGTTCACTACCTATTACAACAATTCAATGTCAAGCATCTCAATATAAAGTATGCCAGCTCTGCTGTTTGAAGGAAAACATAGGACCATCAGAGTAGGGGTGGCAAATTCAGCACATAAAGAAAAGAATAAAAACGAAGTGGATATCAAATCAATGTGTTATTAACATATTTTAGCTTTACAAATAAATGCACAGACAGTCAGTCTATTAATATAATGATATCAATTAAAAATTTAAGAATAATTTTAGTGATATCGTCCCTGGACTTCTTCATATCAAACTAGTTCTGATACACTTAACATCAGTACATCAAGTAAACCTATAAACATTTATAGAAACTGCTGTTTTTCGCATTCTAAAAATATTTGTCAGATAATGTTAATCTAATTAAAATGCTTGCTCAAACAATAAAATGTGCATAAACAAGTCAAAATAAATGTAGGGATTAAATATTCTAGTAAGGCTTACCTCATAATACTATAATTAAGGTAATAAAGAATTCAGGCACATCAACTTTCCTGCAATTTCAAGTTTACTTGGTCTCTTTAATGTTACTAAAGCACCATTATCATTGAATTCAAATTCTTTGGAATTTAAATGGTCTTTCTAAGAATATTATATCAATTAAACAAGGATTACAGAATTAATTCAATATTAATTATTAATGTGAGTGCCCTGATGATGATATTTAAGGAGATACTCATTTCTTGATATATATTCTTTACTGTTAATATACAAAATACTACTACAGGGGATAAAGGCATCATGAAAGTTAACAGTTCACATTATATTACAAAGAAACCCTATGGACACCTAAATATTACGAGCACTCACTTGGGGATCCAGCGCAATAAGCAATCAGAATTTCGTAATCCCTACAACTCCCTGTTATGAGAAGACTACCATGTCCCCCATATGACCATTATTGGGATATCCACTTTAAACTAATTAACTGATAGACTACAAAAGATACTGGACAAGTATTCAACCCATTCAATAAGAAATAATTTATGCATTACAATTTGAAAAATATTTCCACTTTTCAAATGAATACTGTGGTTGCCTTTTTGTTTGCAAAGGTTTCAAATTCCCGCTATTTGTGATATGAGAATAATCATGAGAGTAAACCTTCGTGAATAAGATTTCTCATCGTAGAAGACAAAGTTGAAAAGTAAAAGGCTGACATTATAAATAATAATGAATTGTGTATATTTAAAGACTGATATTTTAAATAATATAATCTCTTTCCCATTGTTTGCGATTAACAAACAATATTTATATTCAATATATTTAGCCTTTTTTTTCTGTCTCTTCATCATCAAAAAAGGAGATACACAAAATTTGACCATTTTTGACCTGTTAAGTATAAAACATTTTCTAACAAACCCAGATGGCCTGTATTTTTGCTTATAATGACTATTAGCACATCTGGTATAACGAGGCAAGGAACTGCATTATCTAATGATGAAAGCTGGCCAGCAGATCTGTTGTAATAACACCATCGACAAAAGCAGGATGACAGGCACAGTATCGTAACGCCTGTCCACTCTCCAGTGGGCACTTGAGACTCGTGCCTGGCATCTTTTCCCATCAGGTTTATGGGAAGCAAATGGAAAAGGTAGACATGAATTCACACCAGCTGTCCCCTGCGTAAAGGCTAACTATGTCTCATGTCTCTGACAAGAACTCGTAGCGTGGCCTGGCCTCAGGTGGAGTGACCAGAAAGTTAATGAGGTAACAGCTTAGTCTCGGTGGCCTGACGTAACATGAGAGGGATTAGTTCTTGGTGACTACTTCATCCCATACATTTTTTTCATTCTCATCATATTTTAGGCGTCTTTTTCTTTCTCTTATGCTCATAACTCTTTACTGTCTTACATAATCAGAATGCTGATATTCATAGTTCATCTCTAAAAATGCCCAATTATTTGTACGAAACATGCTGTTTAATATTTAAATTGTGTCTGTATGCATGTCTGACATTAAATGAAGTACAAACAGTTATTTATTTATGGGCCACCTATTCATGAAATTGAGGCATGCAAGTCATGCTATCCAATATGCATATTCAACTATATTTTCATCCATTAACCCTTTTGAGGCATCATGTACAATTTGAATGAGTGATGCAAGACTCAGAAAGAGTCCAGACCTGGATTCAAAGATCCAGAACTGGGAGATGGACTTGCGGTCAGCCTCTTAATACGAGTGTAGTTGAAGTACAAAATCTCTCACCAAACTAATTCAGACTTGGACTATGACTCAACTAGTCTGGACCCAGACTGGCATTTGGATTTGGAGACTGTGGCTGCCAACTGCATCACTGCTTAGAATTTTCTACAATCACAGTGACTCCTCTGAAAGTTACAATGACTCCTTCAGCAGTAAGGTCAGCAACTCCTCTGGCAGTGACTCAACAAGCCTCAGGTTAGTGACTTTCAGTCAGGTCATTGACTTCTATCAGGTATCAGAGACTTTTCTGTAGGGCAAATGTGACCCGCCTGGTATGTTGCAGTGGTCAGGTCACAGTGACTCCTCAGTCATATCACTGGGACTCCCCTAACAGTCAAGTCACAGAGACCCCTAATGCATTGACTCTGCAATCAGACCTCAGGTTAGTGACTCTTAGTAAAGTCAGTGACTCCTGTTAGGCCTAAATCTGATTTCAGAGACTCCTATCACAGCACATTGACTCCTCCATCAGGCCAGAGAGAGCCTTAATTTATCTGGCTTGTGTCTTAGGGAGTGTAAGAGTCTTAACTGTTTCATCTGCGAGTCAGGAATAAAGTCCCTCAAGCATTATAAGGCTGATATATATGAATAAGTCTCAGTCAGTAGATCTGAATGTCATTTCTATTCTAGACATTGTCTTTATCTGATGAAACTCACTCCCATCACCTTTAGGATTCAACAAGTGAAAGTTTATTATTCCACAGCTCTATGGTCAATGATCCAATCAGATCTAGTTATGAATATTGTACCTGTAAATTATATCTGCAATTGAAATAATCATTCAAAATTACTTTTTTTTCTGACAACCAAATGGAATGTTGAATCTATACTAAAAGAGCATGTGTTTGTCTCCATGATACCTTCCATCTTTTTTTTTATACCCAAATCATGCTCTGTCACAGCTATCACCTGTGCCATGTTTTTAATCATGCTAAAATCATTACAACTAGAGTCACTGGTTTGCTCAATGAATAGTGAGTGGAAAGTTAACTAGAATATCAGCAAAAGCTGACAAAAGCCCTCAGCCAAAAGAACAGTGTTTAGAGGTGGTAACAGTAACAAGTACTAAATATCTGTTCTCACATTGATGTATATCTGTACATGTCTCAGTTATTAATTTAAAATGGAGAGGTATGTACCATGATTCATAACAATCCACCAAATGCTTCCTGAAAAATAAGCTTCTAAATTTTATTCTATTATAAGCTCTGTGACCTTGAAAAGTAGGTCAAGGTCACCCATCTTCGTACATGAACGTGATTTTTGTCGATATACATCTTCACCAAAGAAATAAAATTCCTATTGTGAATCCTTTTAGAGATATCCCGCTCACAAGGCCAAAGTTGAAAAATCCAAGAAAAATTCAATAAAAAATCAGAAATTGTAGGTGGCGCCCCAAACTTGTGCAGCAGTTACAGACCATCAGTCCCTATTATGTAAGTATTATGAAAATCCATCCAATGGTTCCTGAGAAATAAGCTTCTAAATGTTTTTTCTATAATCAGCTCTAAAACGTAGAAAAATAGGTCAAGGTCACCCATCTTCTATCTTGTCTGAGATTTTGTCAATATACATCTTCACCAAAAAAATAAAATTCTTACGGTGAATCCTTTTCGAGATATCCCGCTCACAAGCCCAAAGTTGAAAAATCCGATAAAAATTCATTAAAAATCAGAAATTGTAGGTGGCGCCACCAAACTTGTATAGCAGGTACAGACTATCAGTCCCAATAATCATAGTAAGTTTTGTGAAAATCCACCATATGGTTCCTGAATAATAAGCATCTAAGTGTTTTTCTATAATCAGCTCTAAAATGTAGAAAAATAGGTCAAGGTCACCCATCTTCGAACTTGACCGAGATTTTGTTGATATACATCTTTACCGAGGAAATAAAATTCTGACGGTGAATCCTTTTCAAGATATCCCGCTCACAAGGTAAAAGTTAACGGACGCCGTACGGACGGACGGACGGACAGCTTGGGTGACGACAATAGCCCATCAGCCTAAGGGCTGAGGGCTAAAAAGCATGACTGATTCACAAAGTGTCATTACAGATGGCCCCTCTCTAGGAATCCTAAAGGGAAACCCAGCTCCTAGCTTCTTAACAGCTCAACGAATCATTTGTTGCTGGCTGAATCAATAAGGCTCTGTTGGATCTGGATCTGCGTTTCGTTACAACAAGCAGGACTCAACACTTAATGGATAGCAAAGGATACATATCACCAATGAGTGCTCACAAATATTGGCTTATGTGGATCAATGGTGGAACAAAACAAAACGAAGCACCCGTCGGTAGCACGGAGGGCGACAATACATTTTTCATAGCAATCTGCATTCCGATCAATCAATATTGGCTTTCAGGGGCCGATAAGCAAAAGCCTGGTGGGAATACAAAGCCCAGCAGACAGTGGCAACAGTGAAAGCTGGGAAGTCACATAATAGAAGGGCCTTCACTGACAGTCAGGTAAGATCACAAGATTTAAGTCTCCAGGACAGAGGGTAATGGATCTAACACCTTTCTAGCCAATTATCTGCTTGGTCGATCAATATTTCAGCATTGACCCGGCTTTACCTGGAAGCTCGATCAATTTCTTGTACACAGACAGGAAGGCTGCTTCTGCTGCTTTGCTGCGCCTCGACAGAGCATCTACTTCTACTTGGAAACTCTTCAGCAGGGGTGCACAGACTTTTCTGATGTCCTGAAACAGAAGAGAAGACAATTAAATTAACAGACAAATGATGTCAACACACTCATACATACTTAGAAAATCTTCAGTACAGGGATGCAAACTACTGTCCTGAAACAGAAGAAGATAATTAAATAAACAAACAAATAGTGTCAAAACACCTACACATACTTAGAAAATCTTCAGTACAGGGATGCAAACTACTGTCCTGAAACAGAAGAAGATAATTAAATAAACAAATAAATAGTGTCAAAACACTTACATATATTTAGAAAATCTTAAGCTCAAGGATGCAGACTATTCTGTTCTGAAACAGAATAAGGATATCCTAATGTCACAGCATATATACTCTAAACTGGAAACTAAATTCAGAACCAGAATGCAGACTCTTCTGAAATCCAGAAACACAAAGAGATTGAGATACATATCACTGTTACAAAACCTCTACCTCAGCACACTTCAATAGAAGATACACTTCCTGACATTCAAAAATACTGCAGAGGATAATGAAATAAATACCCTAAATACTACAGAGCATAATGCACCTGATCAATACGTCACCCTCATAATTACCCACATATCACACTATCTATTGAAATCCTACTGGTCTCAAGCATGTACTCTCATTATTTATTTATGTGTGAAACTGTTCCATAGGCTTCCCTGCAGCTCTATTGATACTGTAAGACAATTATCAGCCATCGTGCCTAACTTCTGACACTTTCTATCTGAAATAAATTCACAACAATTGGTCTCCATGAAAGAACAAAAGGTCTTTATAAAAAGCAAAACTAGCCCTTTCTAGAAAGTTCACACTGTCATACAGGAAACAGGCTGAATAGGTCGAACTATCTCTCTCTGTCAAATATGTTATATTTGGACCTGATAAAAACATAAATTAACCATTTAGAAACAAAGGGTTCTTCCACAAGAAAACAGAAGCTACAGGTAAAGAACTACAGGTTAACACCTCCTTAAGGCCACCACTGACATCTATTACAGACACATCTCAATTTCTGACATCTCTCTATTAAGAAGTCTCTCTATTACAAACACCTCTCTCTTGAAGACACATATTTATTACAGATATCACTACTTTACAGATACACATCCATTAAAGATACACATCTAATACAGGCATCTCTCATTACAGACATCTCTATTAAAACTGGGACCTCTCTACTGCAGACATCTCTCTATTACAGATACCTCTTTATTACAGATATGAGGCAGTATACAAATGTAGCAAAACTATTCAAACAGTAAACAGAAAAATGAAAACAAGAAAAAAAAAGAGTCTTCTAATTTATCTTTCATGTAAAAAAAAATTCATTATGAATATGAGTATAGTACTATACCAGATGATGATAGGAATCTTTGATGTATGAGAAGCTGAGACTGGAAGCACTGGATGTGTGTGTTTATATGTGAGATATTACTAATACAAGCTTTACTCCATTATGTGATAGTGTTTCTGTCTCTTATAAACTACACCACTAAACCTATTGAGCTTAAAGCTGGCTTTGAAGTTTAAACACCATCATCAAACCATCCAGAGTGTCAGCTTAAACCCTGCAAGCGAAGCTACAGCAGCAAGCAGGAGTTCCGATTTAGCTCTCACACATTAAATCCACTTCTTTGCTGATTTAATTTAATGAAATATGGCAGGTTTTCTTGAACATGCAAAAAGAAAATGACATTTTAATTAAGGACATGCGAAGGAATGCCAGGCTAAAATTAGCGATTTAACAAACAAGACCCGGGAGCCTGAACAATGCGATATGATTCCTTTAATACCACCTGTCAATCACTCCTGCCAATGACTTGAACATCCTTTTGATATTAAGTTACATCCCTCTTGACCTATCCAAAAGTAACATCAATATCTTGTCTTTGCCCTAGTACTCTATATCCCCCATTGATCCATTGTACGTTATCAGAGTTTCTGTCACTAATGACCTGCCCCATGTATCAATATTCAATCATCTCATGCATATTAATCAGAAAATGCCAATACTATTCTACATATAGACGCACTTCGATAAGCAATACACAAGGTGATTAATCAAAAACTGTCAATAGTATTCTACATGTAAGCACACCTTGATAAGCAATATTTGCCCTGTAGTCATCTGTCAAACTGCTGATGAAAGAATCACTGACAGTTCAAAGCTCATCGAATGTACCCCTGCTGATCGCCTTCTCAATAGGTATCAGAATTAAGGACGGCTATTAAGTAATAAGCTTAAAAGACTGACTATACTTAATTATACAGAGCAGTATCTTTGTACTAATAAAATTGAAAGTGTCTTGTAATGTGCCTTCACACCTCCCTGGTAAGACTTTAGTAGGGTTAATGCAAGCTCACAAGGTGAAACAAATTTTCCCAGGTAATTTGGCAAATCTGTAGCATATTCTAAAACTTTTAAGTGAAATCTAATTTAATGTATGGTAACATTGATCCATATGCAACAGACAGTGTCACCAACAGGCTATGGGGCCTATAAAAAAAGTAAATATATTACATAATCAAGAATATGGTGAAAAATTTGTACAGCATTATATATAAATACCATTATTAACACATCATAAATAGAAACAATGCTTACAAAAGTGTGCAATTCCTATATTTATAAAGTATCTGCTAATATAATTATGGTGAAGAAATGGCCATATAAGATTTATTTTTACATTTTGTTATGCTCCTGCCTTTTGAATACTTTCCCTTAGTTTAACCATGTTATACCATGCATTTTAGTTAATTTATTTAAAGAACCAGCTCATTAAATCTCATTATATCATTACAAATGAAGAAATGAAAATTCTTTCATTTCAAATACCACAAGTGGGTAGTTTGAATAAGTTGCCGCACAAAGGCTTCCATATGTCAATGTCTAAATGCCTGAGTTCCGTGATTACCTGACAATGATCAAGCAAGCAGGGGATTATGCACGGGGAGTGAATGTTCATCAGTCACCCTCCATATCGAAGAGTTATCACTTTTCATGCATGAAGCAAACATGATCAGGGCAACCTTGTCTTTTAAATCACCACGTAACATGAAGCTGTGAACATTAGCAGTTCAATATGCACAGACGGTGATCTGGATCGACTACATAAAAGCCTTTGATACCCCACTTACTAATCAATAGTCACACCCATCAGTAGTAACAATAAGAAATGAAACACAGATGATATAGTTTTTCAGCACATGAAAGAAGAAAAACTTCTGAAATGAGGCATCCAAAATTCAGTCTGGCCTCAGGAAATACTATTGTGTTTACTTGTGTTTCTCTTGTCATTTTCATATCCTTTTTGTATCCTTTTTCTTCTATGAGCCTGTGTTCAATATGCATTTACTGTTTTCACAAAATTTATGGTATGGACCTGAGGTATGAACAAAGGATTCCCAGGATCCACCTGTCATCATGAATGATACTATCTAATCCCTTGAACGATCACATCATGCCCTTAAGCAAAAGATAATTTATAATTATTTATCTTTGTATAGAGTCTCATGTTCAACAGTTATTTTTAAGACTACTGTTGATTGTGTGCATTGTTTGTTTGCATTCAGTTTTCTTGTTATGGAATTATATCCTACTACAGTGAATATGAAAGAAAATATGTACAGTAAAGGCTCATCATAAAGAACTGTTTCTGACAGAATACAAATGATCATGAAAGCCAGGGAAGACCATGAATTCTTAAACACTATGAAACATCTCATGTTACTAAATAAATCAGCATCATTAGTGAACCTGACATTTAGGTGTTTCCAAGTTTGACATTTAACACCACACGGTATGATCAAAGAGACACTGAATAATGTCTATCCTATAAAATCTCATATTCTCTTGTTAACCCTGATATTTTACACTAGAAAAGAGTCTCTTCAAGTGCAACATTTTTACATATAAATTCAAATGGATCGATCAAATTACAACCTTACAAACACATCATGTGCTCTCAAGTAGTTTTCAAAGATGATCAGCTTACAAGTTTTTCCATGCACAAACACTATTTTGTAAAAAGGCGCTGGGTGTTTGATACATACTTATGTGTAAACTACATTCAATACGATTTATCTTAGCATCTTTATATATATGCATACTATATTTATTCAGATTCAAATGATTAAGCACATTTAAAACTAGTTTCCATTTTTGATAAACTTACGGCAATAAATACAAAATATTACAAATAACACTAGTTTCCATTTTTGGTATTAAACTTATGGTAATAATATCAAAATATCCTTAATCCAACTTTAACTCTACATTTAACTTTGTAAGAGTGAGGTTTCCTCACTTAATAAGCCCAACGTTTGATAAATTTACTATCAATAAATTCAAATGTCAGCATTCGGTATTTAGATATTTGTAATACCCATAAATATATCTAGATAATCCTTGGTTCATTTATAGATAAAACTACATTGTTTTATCCTGCCTGTGTATATTTTTTTTCAAATAAGACCTGCAAATAGTGTTGACTGTTAGAAATCATCAGTGTTCCACATTTAAAAATACCCATCTGAACAAGCCTCAAACCACACCTATAAAAGGTCTGTCAGACACAGTTTTGTGTTCCATAACCAGAAAACCAATAATACGCCACTGTATGAGCCTTTAGACCACATCCTCAGAAAGTGTCTGTTGTAGCAAATCCTTGAATCATGTTTTACATTAATTAATACTATATGATAAAACACTGCATTAAAGACCTTTATTACATGATTTTTATTTGATATAAATCCCCTAACTTACCTTTGGGCAAAGCCACAAAATGACAGGTACTGACCTTGTTTCCCTTGAGTCATCAAATATGTTGTTGACAAGACATAAATATCACAACTCTATTATTTTAAAATCTATATGCATTAAAAGATGTGTATATCTATTCTCCACATTTACTTAACTTATAGTCTGCTAGCCTTTTTTCTTTGAATTATTTAACAAACGTACAGATATACATCACTATTATACTGACATTGACCTGACTGGCCGGAAGGTCATATTGGTTGACCATGTGAATTTTCATGCTTACCTCTGGTGTGTTTTTCTTGAATTCACGACTCTGATCTACAAGCCTCTTTCTGGATGTTTCACTTTCATCTTGTCTACTTGCTAATTCTGTGGCTGTTACATCTAAGACTTTCTGAAAATCAAAAAAACAAATGAAAATTAGTGCAATCATTATACTTTCATCTGTTTACTTGATAGTTCTGTGGCTGTTAAATGTATGACTTTCTTATATCAACAACACAAATGAAAATTAGTATCATCATTACGCATTCAACTTGTCTACTTAAAAATTCAATGGCTATTACTTCTAGAACATTTTCAAAACCAAAAAGACAAGAAATTAATGGAGATTAGAATGCTAATCATACAGCTATAAAGAACCTCAAGATCTGAATCCTCTTTTATTTGAAAAAAAAATTTTCTTACACTGTGACAGCATCAAATTTTCCACAAAAATTACTTTTCATTGATTTTGATACAATTTATAAACCACACATCAGTTCACCTGTTTATTTATTAATCAAAGGTATATCATACATGGAACTTCATTCAATGTTATCTTGCACTTGTTGATTATTTATAGCTTATGATAACTCTATTGTTTCCACTTTTAACATTATCTCATTTCCCATAAGACTTCTCCCTAAATTTCGAGCTTTCTTATTGTAGTTTGTATCTTTGTATTCTCCAGACATGTTGATTTCAACAGTGATGTCCATAAAGCTGATAAAGTTGATGATGAGTGCTGATGAAATTGATGATAAAATTGGCATTCTGCCACATGAGATGGCTCACAGTATTTGGCCTCATTGTACTGAATACATCAGAAGCAAAAGTAAATATCAGCTTGTCATGATCTTTAAGTACCAAATGAAGTCCTAACACATTTATCTCTACTGTAAGTGCATAAAAAGAGCAATTTAGGTCATGCTGTCCGCCACGTCTGTGATTTCCAAGAGGACAGTGGAGCTTACGGATGTCTAAGTAAGCATAACTTATAGCTTTCACACCAACAAAAAACGCAAAAAAATAGCTTCCCAAAAGTCAGTGCTTTTGTCAGCCTGATTAGAAAGGCTACATTCTTGCAGCTTGTCTCTTTGCTCTATTGAACTGTACCAACAGATCATCGTTTGGCAGTGTTTGGCACAGGATATCTCATTCGGGTCATTGAATGAGTGTAAAATGAAAACCCAGGCATTCTGTATCAATGATAATAATTATGCCCTTTCTGATTGGGTTTACCACATCAGGAAAAGTACTTGACATGCTTGCACCGTTTATTTATTACTCTAACATGTGTAAAACCTGCAATGTAGCAATGATCAGACACTCAAAATTGAAAAAAAAATCTTGAAATTACACCACAATGTACAGCACTTATGCCATACTGGTATTAAATGCCTGTATTACTACTTGCTAAAAATATCTCTTTGTGTGTGTTTCTCCTCTCTTCCTCACAACTGTGAACATATCCCTTGCCATACACACTCACTATTTATGAATATTATGATAGAAACATGTACAAAATGTAAAATAATAATAAATTCAAAGATCCTGAAACTTAGTAGTAATCCTTTAAACCATTCCAATGTGCCATGCTACTAAAACGGAACATTGTAAAAACTTTTCAATACATAACAATCATACAGCCCAAAATATGCCCAAAGTATGGATATAATGCCATTCCGATGGACAACTCAATAACCAGTCTGCCCAACATTATGAGCACTGCTCTATTTGGTTTATATATTGGTTGATGAACTATTATGACAAAGCAACTTTTGTCCACATTCAATAGCTCTGTGTATTGCCAAATTAAAAGGTATCCACTGGGCACAGAATGGTTTAAGACTAAATCTGTATATTTTTTATCCACATTCAGTCACTAAGAAACCATTATCTGATGATAATCATTGCACCAAATCCATGTGATTTCCTCACAGGAGTGGGTATTTAGTGTCTGACTAACATTTATCAAAATAATCACAATCTGAAACAACCTTGCAACCAAATAATGCTTGGGCTATGGGGATAAGTCATAACAAAACCGGGCCCAGACTGTATCTGCTATAAAAAAACTAAGCTCAAACATGCTGCAATAGGCAATATTGGGGAGTGGGACTGCGTGGCTAAGGCTGTAGACAACAGAACTGACAGGTCCCAGGTCCACAGAAAGTTACCAGTCCTGGTAAGGCAGAAATGTTCATGTCAACACAGAGATCTGCTGTCATGCTTAATTATTAACTGGCATGATTTTTGGGCTATTCAAAGTCTCTTGGACCTGAATACCAAACATATTAAAAAGTAACATGTAATCGATCATATCATGTGAATAACTTGATCCTCTTTGAATATATGGTGCAGTCTACAGGCAATGGCCCTTTCATTGAAAGACATACTCATGGCTGCTAACTGGGAGCAATAATCAATCATTCTGCTTTAATTTAACTTTGACCTCATAAACATCTGTAAACAGGCATTAGAATGTTTTTCTGTAGAAGAAATATTCCATCTCAACCAAACAGCGAGGGATGTAGATAATCAGGATAGTAACATCTGTATCTGCATCAATGATTAAGGAATATAGTCCTAAAATCATATATTTATATATTATACGC
Source organism: Sipunculus nudus (assembly GCA_026874595.1). NCBI lineage: Eukaryota > Metazoa > Annelida > Sipuncula > Golfingiida > Sipunculidae > Sipunculus > Sipunculus nudus. Next base: position 56,872,488 of record CM049312.1, read on the forward strand.
AGAGTCAACTTTCATTTTAGGACACCCTCCTTGCAGGAATGCTATTAGATGACCCATATTGTCACAGTCAAAATTTTGAAGATTAACTAGTTTTTAATGTTTTTTTAACTACCTGTTTATCAAATAATCCCACAACCAAGATTATCTTTTATTGCAATCCAATATGCAACACTACCAGTTAAGTAATTTCAGGAATTTATAGAGGAACTGGTTCAACCTTTCACTAAACTTACTAAATAGTGACATTTCACTGGTCTTTATAAGAAAAAACATGCTGGAGACAGAATACAATAGAACATAATTTGATTTGTTAAGAAGCAGTATCTTTATCAAAAGATAAGTGCAACCAAATATTCATGAAGACGAGAAAATTTTCACCCACATCAAAAAGGCCAATATCCTAACATAATTTATTAAAACTCCCATATTTTATGATACATGGTGGTCCATGCCATATCATATTACAGTAAATGTAAAAAATCGGTGATTTTTCAAATGCCATGTTATCCCCTAAAAATGTATCACCCACAAAAGTAGATAATACTTGACTCCTCAAGAATGCCCCGCATCCCAAGAGCAGTCCCAAGTAGATGCGCTCATTTCAGCCTGTTATTGAATTAGAAATGAGATCGTGATACAGTGCTGCCTATCCAATACGCAGATCAGTGCCTCTAGTGTATACGTGTCTAGTCACCCCTGATGGGGGACAAGTTGGGACATTTCGGTTAGCTCCCTGCATCATGGACAACGGGGAAGGGAGGGGATAGGGAGGTTTAGGTTTCATCATAATATGATATACCAGCATTAATCATTCATAAGTAACACAGCCTCACCACTGCAGACAGGAGCTTCATAAGAAAGCTATTATCTCAATACAGGGCTCAGGCAGGACTGGGCAGATGTCCTATGGCTTTCAATGTGTGGTAGCAGGCTGCAAGAGGCTGTAGATTCAGCGACAGCCAGTCAAACAGAGAACCCAGGGATGCAGGGACAGAAACAGGATATCACTAATATTGGACTAGCAGCTAATTCATCATACACATGCAAAACCCTGGGGCCCTCTGACACCACAACACATGCCGTATGTAATGATACATTGAACACATGGCCTGATCTGACATGGTGTAACCGACACTTGCTGGGCAAACTCCTCGGCCTACTTGCTATGCACATCCAATCAGCACGCTACCGCCACCAATGATGAACGATGAACAGGAACCCAAGATACAAGAAAAAGGGGGTAAAAATAATATAAGTCAGTAACAGCAACCCTGGCACTGGCCTGAGCGCTGCTCCCACAATTAGCCAATATTAAACCTGCCACCATTGATCTTTGCTCAATATACAATACTAATGAGGCATAATAATGGTATTATACCACAGTCATATTGGCGCTCCCACACTGCAGGTCCTCATGATTAATAATAGGGAAATCAATCCAAAATAATATTTGACCACCAACTTCCTGCTGCCTATATGAACGTTACACAAATACACACACCAGCGTTTGAGTGCTTAAACCATTTGTCCTCCCACTCCTGACAGCGCTGACACAGTCTGCTCTCTCTGCTCATTATCAGTTTGACTTAATTATCAGCATTATCTGATATTCCCTAGTGATCTATCTGCACACTCATCATTGTAAATTAACTTATCATTAACTTTGCATCTCATATTAATTGGTAATTTGTCTTACACTGACACTGTATAAGAACACTACATACACATTATTTAACAACCATATGCATATAACTGAGGGTAATTAGCCCTTTTAATAATTGATCTACAAAAAATAATGTATACCAGTAATGAAGATCACACCATTTATGATTGTCATGCATCTGCATACAATGTTAAATCATTTGACAGAAAAAAATACGCACCTAGTTTTGCACAATACTTTAAGGACCAATTTAAAATAAGCCAGTCAAATTTATACATAACATGATGTTTTATATTAAGAATAAACATACATATTTGGCAGATATAAATACATATATATATTTTGTAAACATAATAACTTTTCTATTATAAAAGCCAGTTTAAGTTTAATATGGATGAACATTAAGGAAATCAAAGTGATACAGATAAAAAAAGGCATATATACTCAGTGAGGAGCCTTAGTGTATGACCTTTCTCATGTATATTCGCAAAAAAATACATTCTAGACTATGGGTCTGTGCTAGCATATATGACTTTAATTAATGATAACATCTGATAGAAAGCTAAAGCCATTAGTCCATCCAGCCAATAGTAATAATGACAGGATGAGAAACAAGGAAGAAAGTGAAATAAGGAATGTTCCTCCCAGCATCTTCCTCATTTGGGTCAATATATCATACACCATACACATGTTTTAGGTTTTAATCAACGCTTATAAATGACATGCACATTTGGTTTATAGCCAACTTTTAACACACGTATTTCATTTGTGCCAGCACTTAACATGACTTACATTTTCTTCTGTTAGGGTATCCAGGTGTGTCAATTTTTCTCCAAGTTAAATATTGTCACACAAGTTTAGTTCTATAGAGTATGAGGATCTAAAAGCCTAATATGAAATGAAAAACTTTATGGCTACTACCAACATTTATATATATTATATATATTATTTTATATTTTATTTTATTGTCCCATCAAGATTTTCCTGTCTTTTATGGCAAAGTGTTATGACATCTCCCATGGGTTGTGAACACAACTTTGGTGATAACTCTATTTAGAATGTAATACTCACAACCAACAACCAGTTAATACCAGTCTTAATTGATATATTTCTTTGACCATTTTCTTAGACCATGATAAATGAGACTGAAATATTGTGAAAAATAAACCATTTTCGCAAGATTTGATATTTTATATATTATTTGATATTTGATATATTTTGTTGAGGCTTGTTGATGTCCAGTTTTGGGGTATCAGTATGTATGAAACCCTACCATGGGACTTGAAAATCAGTCTTCTCTCTCCACTAAATACAGGACCTGTCCACCTTAATTTCGTTAGTGGCTCTGCTTGATTGCACACAGAAAAAATCACTGCATTCTTATCATGACTATAATTGGGTCAATGTTATACAAGATCATAATACATTCTGGTGTTCAAATCTAAATGGCTCGACCTTGAACTGGCACATCTGCAATCAGTATGGTATCTTGTCACCATCACAAAAAAATTTATTTCCCAAGACAGGTACAGTTACAAAATGTAGGTTTTCATGACAAATGGTGCTTTAAATGAAGATAGGAAATGGTAAACTTTTGATGCACATCAACTGTCCAATCCATCAAGGCATCAACATCATCAGGACCAGAAAACCAACTATCTGGAGATGTTATAAGCAATGACAGGAAATCATCGGAAAAGCCTGAAGTGAGGAATGAACAAGAGCACCGCAAATGTGCATAATACGCGTGTTTTATGTCTTGTGACCTCTGACCTCAGTTTATATGTGTGAAATTTGGCAAGAATTAAATTCAGGTGAAAAACTGTATTGCCTCATTTGTATGAGTTTCATGAATATCCATAAGATTTTTTTATAAAAAGTTTGGTGACCTCTGACCTCATTAAATATGCATGTATTTTGCCAGGAATTGAACATAGGCGAGATATTATACTGGTTTATATTTCTTTTGAGTTTCATCAAAATCTATCATATTCCAGATAAGTTATCATAGCGACACACTAAGTAACCCTATGCCATGACCTCATTAAATATGCAGGGATTTGGCCTATAATTGAAGTCAGGCCGGATAATCTATTTGTTATTAGTTATGGTGAGTTTCATGAAAATCCATCAAAGCCCATGGAAGTTATCACAGAAACACTACATGTCAGACAGATGGACAGACAGAGGGTCCACCATAATACGTTCCAAAGTTCTGATGTCATTATTACTGACATCCTTAATTGATATGCTGATCGATGTGAGAAAATCAATATCCTAAGGGCCTTACATTATTTAATAATATTCATTGTATCCGCCAAAACAGAGTTTTCAGCTGGCCGCCGCCGCCGCCGCCGCCGCGTAGGTGTCCGGAGAACTCCTCCGTAACCGCTGGGCGGAATTTTCCGAAACCCGGGATTATGTTCGGGTCACATGTGAACTGCTGCGCCCCGATTTTGTTTTGACCTCTGACCTTTCCTTTGCGCTCTGCGTCCGTTTGTGCGTCTGTTTCCACACATAAACCCACATATCTCGGGAACCGTTTGACCGATCAGGATAATTTTTTTGCACAAATGTAGCCCTCGGAGAGCTTTATAACATACACCAAAAATGGTGGCGCCACCTGCAACCATGTTTGCACAGTGTCCATCTGTTCGTCTGCCTTGGGTTAAAATCACTCATATCTCTGCAGTGACTTGACTAATTCACCTGAAATTGGGCATGCGTAAACATCCTGGATAGCTTTTCTGATTTTATGACAGGTGGCGCCACCTACATTCACGTTTACGCTGCAGACATCCAAGCTCATATCTCGGGAACCGTTTGACCGATCAGGAAAATTCTTTTGCACAAATGTAGCCCTTGGAGAGCTTTATAACATACACCAAAAATGGTGGTGCCACCTGCAACCATGTTTGCACAGTGTCCATCTGTTCGTCTGCCTTGGGTTAAAATCACTCATATCTCTGCAGTGACTTGACTAATTCACCTGAAATTGGGCATGCGTATACATCCTGGATAGCTTTTCTGATTTTATGACAGGTGGCGCCACCTACATTCACGTTTACGCTGCAGACATCAAAAGTCATATCTCGGGAACCGTTTGACCGATCAGGAAAATTCTTTTGCACAAATGTAGCCCTTGGAGAGCTTTATAACATACACCAAAAATGGTGGCGCTACCTGCAACCATGTTTGCACAGTGTCCATCTGTTTGTCTGCCTTGGGTTAAAATCACTCATATCTCTGCAGTGACTTGACTTATTCACCTGAAATTTAGCATGCGTATACATCCTGGATAGCTTTTCTGATTTATGACAGGTGGCGCCACCTACATTCACGTTTACGCTGCAGACATCCAAGCTCATATCTCAGGAACCGTTTGACCGATCAGGAAAATTTTTTTGCACAAATGTAGCCCTTGGAGAGCTTTATAACATACACCGAAAATGGTGGCACCACCTGCAACCATGTTTGCACAGTGTCCATCTGTTCGTCTGCCTTGGGTTAAAATCACTCATATTTCTGCAGTGGTTTGACTAATTCACCTGAAATTCGGCATGCTTATACATCCTGGATAGCTTTTCTGATTTTATGACAGGTGGAGCCACCTACAATCAAGTTTACGCTGCAGACATCCAAGCTCATATCTAGGGAACCGTTTGACCGATTGGGCCAAAATTTTGCATGTGTATAAATCTCACATAGCTCTTTATCATACGCAAAACTGGTGGCGCCACCTGCAGCCATGTTTGCACAGCTCCCATCTGTTTGTCTGCCATGGGATAAAATATCCATGCTAATATGCAACACTTCACCCGTTCCACTCTGATTTAGGCGGATACAAGTATTCCCGTATTCTAGTTCATTCTTTAAGTTGTTCATTCCTTCAATCAATCAACCAATGCAATAATCAATGGCTCCAACAAGAGCTGATAGGATTACTAATGGCTCTAGCAAGAATCAATACAATTTTCATTGACTATCAAAGAAATCAATGATTCTACATGGCTCTGAACAGAACCAATATGAAATAAATCAAATCTTTATCATTTATTAAATTATGTATTTACACAAAATTTCACATAAAATTTAAGCAACTGTTGCAAAACTTCGTGTTTGAATTGTGATCAGTCATTCACTCTTACAGTATACAGGTATTCTGTTTTTATATATGTCATTTGATTTTTAAGCTTTTAAAGGTGTTCCAGTTTTTATGCTAGACTTGACATCTTTATCAATAAAATATCATGACCAAGCCTGAAAACTTTGCTTAGCTATATTACTATTATCATGGCTTTCATCCTTGCTTTATTTGTTAATGTGATCTGAACAATAAAGGAATGAAAAGGAATAAACTTTATAATAAGTAGCCTTTAAAAACAGCAAAAGTATAATGTGATATATTTAAGAACAATAGGGTAATATGTCCATATATATAACACAGCATGATAAGTATTGAAAGGGTTATTTTCCACAACTCTTATATTAATCATTATTAGAACAACATTTTGCAGAAAAGGGTAGTTTTAGTTCCTCATTTTCTTTTAAATGAAAAATGTGTGTGTGTACATGGACATAGGTTTGGCCATTATGACCATAAGCCATAATCTAAAACTACCCCAGGCCATTAATGATGGACATTTGATCAAAGATGTACCCTGTGCTCCAGGCAAAGCGATCACTGTGTACAACTTATCAACACAGAGGGGACGATCCGTAAACCAAGCCCCATGGCAGGATAAAATTACAGCTCAATGTCACCGTAAGCCTAAAATATGATTAAAGAAGCCACAGCTCATCAAGTCAGTCATGATTTCTATCTGAGCGCAGGATTTGGACCTGAAATAAGTCTGACAAAAATAGTAACAGCACAGCTACATCACAGCACCACTATATTCTGTCATTAAATTTATAGTCATGGTTTGGATTAGTCTTAATATCCGATGTCAGGCTGACTCATGTGCACTGACTGATTGTTATATCAGAAGTGCACTGAGCAGTAACAAGTCACATTGTAACCACTCTTAAGTCAAATTAAGGGCTGGTCACTGGCTGATACTGCGGTTTGATGCACTTGCTCCAATACCAACATCAGTGTCCTATATGGAAAATGAAGAGAATATCCCAGATGCTTGGATGCTGAGATAAGTCCTGCTGTTGATGCTGGAAGGTGTAGTTCTGCATCCCCTTCTGATGAAGCTAACTTATACAAACCACAACCACACCACAGTAAGAAAGTAACCCTGGAATGTCCCCTTAACAAGAATGGAAAATTGGAAATGGTTTTAACCAACACAATCTGGTTTTCAGTTTTACAAAAAATAAAATGCTGAAATTAATGTGTTAGTAATAAATGTAAAAATATATACTCTTTATCCAAATAGGTAATATACAAACCAGGGGGGTAGGGTAGAGTTTAAATCTGAGCTGATCCCAAATTATTCCATCAAGATAAAAAAGATCAGGTTCATTTCACTTGAGATATATATAAGAATAGGGTAAAAAAATTTTGTACAGCCTAGCCAGGGATTCAAACTCTGAGTACACTAGACCACCAAAATGTGCTTGTGAAGTAATAAGATGGGATCTGGAGAGGCAACCAACAGTGAAGTTAGAATCTGAAGCCAATAACTTCTTCCTGACACTAAGATCAATCAAATAAACAAATTTGGAAATTGTAATCTCCTAATTATAGGTGCAAACCTGCTTAAAAACTATTTAACATTCTCTCAAAGTCCTTAGTCCTAAGTTTATATCAGACAATGTAGTATATATATAACAGCAGCGATGACTCTCCTTATGGGCAATTCTCTATTGTGAACATATCTCTATTACAGACCCCAGAGACGATCCAATGAATGTAGACCAGATGGCCGAAACCCAGAATGCCGAAACAAATTTTCACATACCCAAAACGCCGAAGCCCATCTTGCCGAAAAACAAAATAAATTATAGGAAAATAATGTGTTTAATGCGCAGTAAAGTTATATATACGTTGTCTTTTAAGGTACTTGAATTTCCACGAGGGATTACGGGTCCAGTGTCGTCCGGCGGGTTTACTTGCCGAATTCCGTGTGTCGCCAAGCTGCCGTGAGTTCCCCAGGCGACCGCCGCCATCTTGGCTAATATGCAGTTGAACGATGTGTAAATTAAAAAAATAGTTCACAAAGAAGCATAAATGTGACCCCAAGATATAACTTTCTTCATGAAAATCAGTTAGTCTGACTATACCTGCAAAACGAGGGTCTAATATAGCCAGGGACACTTAGCGGGACCAGGTTGTCATGCCGATATTATAGTAGTGCCGCTGCCGACATGCCAAATAAATTACCGTTAATTATTTGAAAATATTAGAGGATGGTATCAAATTTTGTTAAAATACCTTAACAGACAACGGACTTATCACTTTACTGTGCAATAATCACATTATTTGCTATTATTTATTTTCTTTTTCGGCAAGATGGGCTTCGGCATTTTGGGTTCGGTATTCTGGGTTTCGGCATTCTGGGTTTCGGCCATCTGGTCGACTACCGATCCAATGAAATACAATCTAGTCAGATTTGTAACCTCTCTTAACTTAATGCAAGTACCATTCTATAATAAACAAATTGTCATTTTTCACCAGGAGCTGTAACTGAAAGGTTCAACAATATATACCAGTACAGTAAATTTAAGCCTTACTTAACTTTACCATCATCTAATCCCACACAATCCCCAAACTGTACACTATCAGTGCAGTCCTTTGATCTGATTATCTTCATTTACGTTAACCACAATGACATGCAGGTACAGATGTATCTGAGGCTGGTGAAGAGCACTTCAACAACAACTACTTGTGTACAGTATCAACCTGATCTATTGATAATGATAAACGTCAAAGCGATAGGTCAGAACATCTAATCACCCGTGGAAGCCCTGCCAGGTGAGGTTTTTAACCACAGTCATATCTGACAGATACAAATCTGTGAAAGTGAACAATGCCCAATTCACACACAAAAGCATTTAGCCTGGATTAATCCATGCAAATTCTATGAAACACTTTGATATGATTCTATGATTAAGTGGCAAAAAGGTCAACCTGAATTAATATAAATGGGTTGTTCCTATTGAATGGACACTGAAACTCAGATGAGCTCTTGCAAACTTTAATTAAATAAGTATAGACACAAATATTTACAGTCAGTAGCATTATTGCTGGTTGTGAATCTTAGGCTAAGGCACAGAATTGTGACAAAAACAATGAATAATCCATGTTAGTATTGTTACTCTGTGCAATGAAACATAAAGAGCATTACATAAATCAATGAGACGTAAAACATGTATTGGTACATTAAACGAGACAATGATTTTGCTTCTTTGAGTTTCAGAGAAAAAGGGCTCAATTTCACATGATGAATCTTCAATGGATAAAAAGAATCCTAATGAAAGCATTAATAACTAACAACTAGATGTGCTTGGACAATGGTCGTAAGAGGGCCCCGCGTTTCTGCAGGTGCTGGACCAGTTAACATATGGGTGAAAAATTAAGTAAAATTTTAAAAATATCACAAACAGAAACAGGTTTTTATCAATATGCATGTGGAAAAAAATGGTACTGGATAAAATGATATTAAAGAAGATATGTCTGATATAATGTGTGCAACAGAAAATCACCAAATGTAGTCTGTTAGCCATATTTGATTTTGAGCAAGTCTGTAATTCAATAGGTCTGGAGCCCTCATAGGCACCTATCATCCCTGTGAATTTGGGAAAGCTGCAGTATGTTGTTGTTGGGTTATTGCGTGTGAAAGAAAATCAGCGATCTGGCTGTGGAGGCCATATTGGAATACCGACAGGTCTGTAATTCAATAGGTCTGGAGCACTCATGGGTACCAATCATCCCTGTGAATTTTGGAAAGCTGCAGTATGTTGTTGTTGAGTTATCTCGTGCAAAAGAAAATCAGAGATTGGGCTGTGGCGGCCATATTGGAATTCCGACAGGTCTGTAATTCAATAAGTCTGGAGCCCTTATAGGTACCAACCATCCCTGTGAATTTGTGAAAGCTGCAGTATGTTGTTGTTGAGTTATTGTGCGCGAAAGAAAATAAGCGTTCGGGCTGTGGCAGCCATATTGGAATTCCCACAAGTCTGTAATTTGATAGGTCTGGAGCCGTCTTAGGTACAAATCATTCCTGTAAATTTGGGAAAGCTGCAGTATGTTGTTGTTGAGTTATCGTGCATGAAAGAAAGTGTCACTGACGGAAGGACGGACTGACATTGTGATCACTATAGGGCACCGCTTGTCAAGCAGGGCCCTAATAATTATGAGTAAGGTCACTTCAATGATAAAGAAAATGAAAAAGTCATGACAGATGGCTAATTCCTATTTGATCCCCTATTCTCAGCATCGATTAATTTTATTTAAATAAAAAGGTATCAACATTTCTAAAAATTATCTACATGTAGCAGAAAAAATAAAATTATAATTTCAAGGTATTTTAATTAGTTTGTGAACTGGAGTCACAACAACCCTAGTCTTATTTAATATAAATACCTGATAATTTTTAGAAAGCACAATTGATCAGCCCTGTTTATTAAGCCATGCATCCACAGCATGAACATTCCGGATGACGCACATCCTTGTCAGGTAGTCGTTTAAACTGAGTATGTCATGATTTCGATTATAACATTTTAAGTGGTAACCCGTGGCTATGATCACAAAAGACCATTTGTAATGCCCTTTCTATTTAGGTTTAGGCTTACTGGGGCTCAGAGCAATGATTTTTTATACTTCATGGTAATCGGTAAGTTTAGCAGTGCTCAAGGTGACAAAAGAACCACAAATAAACCATGACAAAAGTCACAAAACCCACGCTTGTGGAAACAAAATATAATGTGGATGATATATGATACTGATAGTGTTGAGTTATATTTCATAAAGGCTATTGAACAACTTTTCCTATACCAGCCATAACAACTAGAACTCTTAACGTTTTCTTCTTTGTTTGGAAAAAACATAACATTGTATTACCTACAAAAGGAACTTAATGGCAATGATGAAACATTTGCCATTCTCCTCTTACCTGGTCAGCTGAATCGATACCCACAGCTATTGTATTGGCGACAAAGACCAAAATTAGCGGAGATTTAAAAGGAACTTATGCTGTGTACACAGGCCAACCATATCCAGTACCTCATGGCATCTTCTGATTTATGGCTAAAGAAACAAGGAATAAGGGTAACAAGAGATACTGAATAACTGGGGCAAGACTGGGGAATTATTGTATTTGATATATGGAGCCCAGTAGTGAGTACAAATAACAAAGTCAATAAAGAAAGACTGACTGGAAGGAGGAATGTGGTCAAATAGCGATCCCTGGGCTTTAGTGGTGAATGACATAGTTAAATTGTCAAAATAAGAGCTGAAAAAATTAAAAGTATTATAAGATGTATCATCCTTTTTTTTTCATGACCAAGTAATATAAAATTTCAATCAGATTACTAATTGTATAGAGAAAGGGTGATTTTTATTTCTGGATTAATTTTAGAAATAGTGCCAGTGCTGGACTTGATTGATTTATACTTGACCAATCTTGCAAGCAACATCCCACTTTTTACTTGCGTTTGATCAGATTTAACTAGCCTTACAAAAATCATTCCACATGATTGTTTTGCATACCACAAATAACCACATGTTTATGTTGCTAATTATTTCTCTTAAGTAACTCACATACTGTGTACAGTCAGTTTTAAAAAAGGGACCTTCTTCATTTGTGGATGAGCTATGTGTGAAAGATAAAAGGTTTTGGTCAAATGGTTTGCTTAAGTTGGTTCACAAGCCAACTTCAGATGGACAGATGCACATATTGGAGGTGTTACTTTAGCCCACGTAATTAGCCCCGTTGTTGCAAGTTGATAATAACAATGTATTATCAATATAATTGCATTTATTGAAGAAAAGAACTGGATAAGGGAAAAGATTTAGGTTGCACCCACATGCCAAGTCCAGCATGTATGAGGCGCCTTTTGTTTGGCACACCATTTTTTTTTTCCACTTTGACTTGCCCTGGGCAAGTGGCTTACTGTTAATGTGGAGCTCAGTAGTGCATTATATTTGTTAATTCCAAACCCTGGAAAGGTGTCAATTTCAACTCCTACCAAACCACTCCACACACTAAGAGTAGATACTATAAATAATGATCATGTATTTTATTAGTAGCAACAGCAATCATACAGTTAATATAAATTTATGGTATCTTATCAATGACACATGGAAATCAACACATGATAGTTTACTTACAGACAAAACTTGATGGGTGTCACATATTTATAACTAGTAAATAAATGTCAATATTGTGCTACATAGTATATAGATTACACCGGAGATCAATACTGTTCTACATATATAATCTTAAGACCTGTCTATGAGGTAAAAGCTTAATTACTTCTATTTAATAATTAAGAAAGAATATCTTAATATGATAACAAATTAGTGATTTTTATTTAAAATGGAAAGTGATGCTCCAGGCATTCTGTTTAATTAATATCTGTATCAGAGTTATCCTAGCTTTCTATGAACTTAAAGGACAACTTGAGTTATGCCTATGCCCAACTATTCACCAAGAACGGCAAGCACTTGAACAAGACCTTTCTATCCGGCAATTGGCGATGTTGTTCCCTGTATAACCCATTACTGATGGGCTAATTGTCCACATATACTAAATCTAGTGTCATTTTTTTCTATATTTATTCACTGGCATGTTCCATAATAAAAGCGTTTTCCAGCCAAACATGATTGCGGTAATTACTGGTAATCATTAATACAAATAGACCTCCAATACCAAGCGGTACATGGGAGAGATTAAACACTGGAGCCGATGCTAGTATTGCTGTGTCAATTTTAATCTACATGATAACAGTCAGTGATAAGCCCTGTGTTCTACATCAGTATACCAGCTTCCCTTATCAAAAAGTGATAGGATACTGATGTATTCCAAATGATCAAATATTTGTGAAGTGCTAGTCATGTATTTGCGTGCGGAGCCACAGCTTATAATCTCCCCCAATCTGCCGTAGTGTATATATCGGGTGGGTCCTAAAGTTTTCAGGGGCAATTTCCTCCAGCAGTTTCACTGATCAGAGATTATCGCTGCGTTTGATTGAGTGACCAATAGCTGTAAGGTTGCTATCATCAAAAGCCCATACGGAGGGTATGCTGGGTGTTTAACTTGTGTTATTGAATGTAATTTATGGCTCAGCTTCCTGTCTGTGGCCGATGTATGCATAAAGGGTTATTGGCACTTATTCTGCGATGATCCCCAACAGTCAACTACAATACATACATGTACGAACATGGGCCACACTAACCCATCCTATATGGCCTAAGATATGAGAATGCATACCACTAGAGGTGTAACAACACATCGAAGAACCAATGCACTGAATTAAAAGCCCTTGATTAAATTGTAATCAATTATTAATATTTGAATCAATCAATTTTTTTTTTTCATGTACCATTCCTCTGTGAGCTCTCAAATTGACAGAGCAATTGACTAAGTTACCATGCATGTGCCCTCAATCTAGTTTTAATGTTCGCTGATTGACCACTCCACTTGCATGGAAACATATATGGAAGCGACAAATAGAGTAAGAGCCACATTTACTGAATTTTACAAACATCCACTTTGCTGGAAATGCTCTTATGTTTTATAAGTCTTAAATTTACTATTTATGTAAGAACTGAATCAAGAATTGAATCAAAGGTAAACAATAAATAATAGAATCAATTTTAAGGGCCTTAACAATTCTCAGGCCTACATACAACTGATATCGAAATAATTTTAACTGAATCCATGCAGAAAGAAAGGCTCCAATACACTTTTATATTAAACCAATAATACATTATGTCTCACGGTACTGGAAAAGGACTATTGAATGAGAACATGAATGACAAAATGATGCATTGAGCAATAATACTAGATTCACTGTGCAATCAATACAAATGAGACAGCCACTCGTTCATTTATACATATTAAGTACTATATGGGTGCATTCTATTTTAGCAGGTGGGAAATGACAAATGAGATAAGTTTTTAAACTGAAACGTTAGCCATCAAACAAATAAAGCACAACTGATTAATCACCATTAATATATATTGTTGGCACCATGATTCAACCCGCATGTATAGTTGATATACGTTTGATCAAAGACAAATATCACTGATAAACATCCTTGTCAAATCTATCAATCTGATCAATGCAGGGAATGGGAATTATGTTGGAATTGCCATAGAACTGATGTTTTCTCACAGTGATAACATTTATTAGATGTCCATAATGTGCACTTATAATTCAATACCGTTTCTCCAGCAAATTTGATGAGTCACCACCACAGCTGAACAATTATTAGTCCTTGCTGTGTAAATTATTTATCAATACAATATTGAAATATTTTCCCTATGTTTTGGTGTATGAATTATTTCTTCATATAATAACCCACAGAAAGCATGAATTTTATTTTGCATTCAGGCTAGACTCCACCTAATACAAAACTGAATGCTGGAATACTATAACTTCACAAATAACATTACTGTCTGCCTCAGGAAAATGTTGGGTACCGTAAAATCTCCACTTAAAACCGCACTTCCGATTAAAACCGCACCCAGACATCGCCGAAAATCCAGGCGAGACATCGCGAGGGGCTCAAATACTAAGAACCCCCCTTTAAAACCGCACCAACTTTCGCTACGGAATGATTTGACAAAAGACACAATCAAGCTATCATCTAGAAATGAACACGCGTAGGTTGCGACTCGGCCATTCCTGTCCACTTTTAAATTCCTTGGGCATTTTATTTAAACACATCATAACACTTTTTTGCAGGGTCACTCAAGCATGAAGTTTGGGAAGACGCAAGGGCCGGTGAACCTCTGCCTGTTTATACAGATTTTATATTCCGTGCCGTATTCTTGTTTGCTACTGATTTGTCATTATATTGTGGAAAAAATATTCTGCTGATCTATTTCAAGTCACTGTATATTTTAATTCTAAAATTTTTGATGAAAATACCATTTTCTGGAATTACTCGGAAGATTCAAATCATTTTCATACCGGTTACTTCGGTATTATCATCGTCACATCGTACGTTGACATCGCTCCATGTCACAATTTGCTGGCGCGTTTGAAAACATCGCTGGTCAGCTTAACTAAATATCAAAGTAATTGAAGTTACCTTGTCGAGATACGCACGTATAGGAAACATGACGCTTGATAACGAGTGATTTTAAGGGAAAATTAAAGTGGCCAGTCGGGGTAAGCAAGTTTTTTTTCCTGAAGAAAGTTTCCGTGTGGGGAGCCATTTTGTCAAGGCAGTGTTCACGCAAGGCACGCTGGGACGAAATAGGTGGCTGTTCTGTTTACCACCCACCGCGTACAGCCGTTCAAAATATTCTTAGCAGAATACCGGGGGTTTCAGCACATGGCGGCACTCAAACTTGATTTTAAAACGATCGTCTGCCATTGTGTGACTCCTTACGAGGTCAGCTTTTTATTCATTTTACGTTTTAAACAAATAATCATTGCTAAATAATGCCGCAAATGGGTTTAAAGTAGGCTTTTATTTCAATTTTGCTTGACCGTGCCCAACGAAGTGGGCCGCTGTGTGTTACAGCAGGGTTGTTGTAAACGTATTATTTGGTGACAATTACCAAAATTTTATAACAAGTTATATATCACACGAAAACTAATCAGCAATATTTAATTTATAAATAACAAATAATCGTAAATAATACATTTAGACGGCTCCCATGCATGCTAGACTGCTGCTAAGAACGGCCTTCGAAAGTTGCAATATTATCGCCCACTCGCCGGCCCCAAAACGATGTCTGTCAAGAAGATATTCAGGAAACCCTTCCAGTATAAACCGCACAGTGCTTTCAGGAAATCAACCTGATTTCAAGATTTTGAATTTCTTGATTAAACCGCGGTTTTAAGTGGAGATTTTACGGTAATATATTATCCTAATTGAAATAATATTACATTTTACTTGTATCGAATGAGTTCTGAATGAAGGGATATTTTTTTTTATTTGCAACCACATTACAATTTCTCAACTGAGTGTTAAATCACACAATTTGTCTTGTCTGCAATTATTTTACACTCTGTGTCTTTGTGTGTTGTGATGATGGCTCAACCATGGGATATTATCCTATCTGCAAACACACTGGGTGTTGAAGATTACCATTGCTATAACATTACACTTTATCAAAGAGGGGTTCAAGCATGAGATAATATCTTGTCTGCAAACCACATTACACATTACACACTGAAGGGCTCAGGACTGAATCATAGAATTAAGTATGATAGTGTCCAGGAACCTGGAATGAGTTCTAGAGAGGCTGTCCCAATCAATTTTACTATTACCAATATTGGTCACATCATTGTTCACCAGTGGTTCTAATATTATCAAGTCAATATGTATGTAATGTATACCTGCACTGGTGGCATTCAACAGTAATACTATTTAAATAATATTGATGTTTAAGGGACAATCATAACATTCCCATAACAAACTGAAGAATGCTTAAAAAGTATCTCCTATATAAACAGGAATAACGTTTTAACACATGCACACACACAAACATACACACACACAAACAGGCATGTCATCACACATATTAATTCCTTGTAAATGACTACCGCTAATTCTATCTTTGAAGTCGAAATTAGTTTATCATTTATCAATAGGATAAAGTGCATACATTACTTTATTATTGGTCGAGTATCAATATGCTTCAGAACTTGGTAACTAAATAATATTATGATAGAACATGTTAAAATAGCATGGCGTCAAACTGGGACTGACTAACTGGGACTGGTTCTTGTGGGAGCCGTTCAACTTACAGTCCATATATAAACCACCAATGAGACCATGTTTATGCACAAAGGATTAATTTTAACTGCCTCTTTTTCCTGATAAGTGAATTATGAGCCACATAAAGACTTCAAATAAACCACATGAGGATTTACAGATTTTATGTACACCTGACCACACATACACACACACACTCACACACACAAAGGCAAAGTGAGCAATCATCTGAAATGGTAATCAATACACAGAACTTGTGAATTCAAACAGAACACCTGCAGTTTCATGAGCTCCATTTATGTTGCAATTAATCCCCATACTTTATGATAACAATGGGATAAAAAGCAGGAAATGTCTAACAGTAACAGATACCATACTACTAATCACCATCACTCAGCCATTTAATTAACCAGATATTTACCGCGAGACACAATACAAAGCACTTTTCATCAAACGGATGTAAAATATAAGCCACTGCTACACCCACAGATCTGAGAGGAAAACAAATGACCAATAATTGGCCCTTTTATTTACTGATACAGCGATATCAAAAGTTCAGACAAGCTATCAGCGAACTCCCGATGATCAGCTGCAGTCCTGATCCAATCTCATGGTCAAATATTGTCCTACTATTAATATCTAATGACTCATTATTTGGGTAAAAATCAATTGTGTTTCCATGGATCAAGTTTAATTTTAAGACTTAACATCACAAATAAAAGAACATCTGATAATTTTTACCAAATCTTATCATGATGACTTGAGATAATCTGTAGCTGTAACAGGTATGCTGGAATCAATGAATTTTAGTAAAATATATGAATTAATTAATATTTTTTTAAAAATCTTAATAAAATAACCAGGATCAGATAACCTGGACTCCTAACTTAATGACATGTATATTACATGCTTAGCTTTAAGAATATTTACATGTAAAGGGGTTCCATAAAGGTAGTCAGTAAAATATTAATTAAGAAAAACTGAAACAATGTTTGTACAAGTTCCTGGACAGTTCTGAGACCTTAGAAGATATTGAATCATGGCAAATCTACATATCTTTCTAGATATGCAATGGAAAAATCCTGGTCATGGCTGGTTTTCACTCTTGATAATGAGATCAGACACCCCTTTCACACACAAAAAGTTTTCAAACCGATTTGGGCAAAGCGGTTTGACCAAACCGTTTTGGTGCGTTCACACGGGCACCTAGCACCAATGCATGTTGTGTACATTTCATATGTGGAACATTCTGACGCACGCATTTGCGCCTGCGCTGTGACCTAGTTGCTGCTTGAAAACTTGGTCCAAACCATTTTAGAGTATTCACAT
This sequence comes from Sipunculus nudus, assembly GCA_026874595.1. Lineage (NCBI taxonomy): Eukaryota > Metazoa > Annelida > Sipuncula > Golfingiida > Sipunculidae > Sipunculus > Sipunculus nudus. Next base: position 56,890,331 of record CM049312.1, read on the forward strand.
GACAGTTTAGCAAAGCAGATAAAACAATTCTCATTCAAAACAGTTTGAGCCACCTCCTGAGCTTGATCCAAAATGCTTTAGCCTAAACGCTTTAATAATGCTTTAGATTGCTGTGCGAACACTCTAAGACGTTTTCAAAATGGTTTGAAAACTGTTTGCATTTGCCGTGTGAAAGGGGAAAGAATCACCTTGACAGTCGATAAAACAGTGGTGTCTATGATAGAGTGGTGGCCATGGGGTGAGGTTTCCAGTCTATGTAGTACGCAAGACAACAATATGTCAGCTCCTTCTGGGGTGGCCCTTCCAGTAACATCTGATGGGGGCATTATGGCATTTAGAATGGTACAGGTAGGTACAGACATGACTGACAGAAGTTTTACTAATGTAAGTTTTCAAATACCTGGTTAATTCATTCTGAAAGGGGGCCAAGGCCACTGTCAAATCTAAGCCTCCTCTAACAACCAATATGAACAGAATCATGTTACTATGATACACACACACTTCTGAACTGTCTGCCTTGGTCAACTTGATTCTGAATAAGGTCTCTGGTATATGGTACAAGTTAAAAGCTGACAAGGTTAAAGTTCAAGGTCAAAGTAATAAAGTTACATATGTTATGTCTGATATACACAAGCTGAAGATTATGAAAAGAAGTGTATTCCAACAACATAGTAACATGATTAAATAATCTGATGAGAGCTTTAACTGCAAAATTTGGAGGTAATATCAAGGTTCAATGATTTAAATTGCAAAGGTCACTCAGAAACCTGAATTAAAATATTTGTGTTTTATTTTAATTATCTTTTTGACTGATTAGCTATATTCATACAATTATATGAAACAAATTGCATATTTGATTTTTCAGATAGATCCTATAAAATAATATTTTAATCTCTCACAGAATAATACGTAAATTATAGATCTACAAAATTAATATATTTAAATAATAATATTCTTGCCCTGATGCTTTCATGTCACATGCCAGACACTTTATCAAACCCTGACAGGTTTATTTCTCTGTTTCTCCAACCTGAAACTGCTCATGGAGGCTTCCATTTTACCTACATACTAAATCATGTGTTTCATAGGTTGCATGTTGAAATTAAGCTGTGTTCAACGTACTTGTATATGTGCATATGTATATATCTGTAAAAAAATCGCACATATAGTGTGATATTGCAACTGTGTTGTTTCCATGTGTCCTTCTGCATATGTGCATATTTGCATGAAAATCAACAAATGAGCAAATCATCAGATGATTCGGTGAGCTGAGGGGATTTGGAGTAAGAGGACGTCACTCAACCATCTTTTTGTGGAAGATCTGCTAGATCGGCTGTACCACTATATATGTCTGCCAGTCATCACATATGTGCACATTGAAGCACAGCTATTTTTTCCATGCACATACACATTTAAACAGGGCCTTACTGGTATACAGCTGGTACCATGTTTAAAAAGACAAAGGCCAATGGATAGCTAAAACATAATAACAGAGTAAGTGTCTTATCCCTTTGATTAGTCTCTTTCTTTTACTTGACTGACATACTTGTAAGCAAATTTTTTTTATTTACTTTCATAAGAATAAAAGTGAAAATAGGCTGAAAGTAAAATCTTATTTTGGGTGGGAATAATGGCTATACAGTAAGGACCTGTGTAAATGGAAATGAATATACTAGTTCATGATTTTAAAATGAGCTGTCTTAAAAATTGGTGTAAACATTTTAAATTAAACCTGCAGCTCCCACACGTTGCAGTAAATGTTAAATGTTCATGTGAAAATACTAGATCACAAAACATTCAGAGCTGTCAAGTTGGTAGCTCAGAGCACTTAACATCACACAGTCATTATCTTGTGCACACCGCCTGCTTAATTAGGGAGAACAATCTTTCACAGGTAATATATTAAAAGGTTCACAAATAGGTTGTAACAACAATTCATCCTTGCTAGATAATAGGGATGAAGGTCAGAACCGCCACAGCTTATTTATATTAGATGTTTCTATTTCAATACAGGGCAATCTAGGTGGCTGTAGACATTGTCTAAACTTCCACAAATTAGGTCACAGTGACCTTAATTTTAATGTGGTACCCCAAAAGTGTATTAAAGACTTTGTCAGTGCAATATCATTGGTCATAAACCTTTTAATGCATATAATTTTTTCATTAACAAGACAAGAAATCATATCAACTTTATTCCTGTGTGTGGAAAAATGGCTGAAAAAGAGAAATAAAGATTTAGGGAGAAAAAACATGAGGTGTTCCAACTGTCAGAGAATAAATCCATAAAAGCATTTTCTGAGGTTCATCGCTTCATGCTGGCCAAGTTGTAGAGTAAAAAAATTCATGGACTAAAAAAAACTGATGCATTGAGTGCCAGGGATATTGATATTAGACAACGAATGTGCAAAAAGTAATGTCATCATGTTAGTGCATTTTCCAAATAGCTATGTGATCATTCAAAGAGTTTAATTACCAATGGATCCCACCTGAGAGAAAATAGTGAACAAGGCAAAGCACTCCGCTGCCTGTTAACTGATGATTATAAATGTGAGAAAAAAATATCAATATCTTTAAAGGTTCGACTCGCAGGAGATTTCAAACAAACTTAATCAACTAAAAGCAAAACCTGATTGGTAAAACAAGCATGTTCACCGGTGACAGGCTGGTGTTCCCTGGGGCTTTCAGGTTAATTGTTAACATTCATTGTTGGCCCCACAGCATTTGAAAATGACGGAAAAAGGGAAAGAATCATCGGAAGGGTGAAACAGCTTCATTAGCATTAATTGTCATCTCCTGGGTGCTTTCTGGTACATCTGTCTGACATATGTAATCAGCCCACATTATTATTGTGACAAGTCGTCTCAGCAGTTTAGGTGACACACTTGAGGTACAGCATGTTAGCCCGACCAGCAATGCTTAAGCTCACAAGTCACCAGCGCTGCTGCTGAGTGCGTACAGTACAGAGGGCTGATACAATAGCAGGGCTGAGAAAGAGGCACATATATACACAGGGCGGGTGACACATGCCTCAGATCCTACCCTCCGCCAGACAAAACAATGTCAGAAATTCAATACTGATCCTCAACCAAATCAACAGCAGCGATATATCAAGGGCAAAAATGATTGAAATGAGCCAGCAGGCAAAAACAATGACAGTTCTCAGGCCAAAGCCAATTGAATGTGTAACCGGATAGCTCCGCTCATGAACACCATTTGTGTCAATGGCTTGGGTGGCAGATCTGTTGTAATTCACTGGCAACTGGCTCTCCATACGTCTTATGAGGGCTAGTATTGTCTGGTTACTTGTTGTGGGGGAGGGAAAAAGAATGATACTCAGGATTTGAGTAGTGGTGTGTGTGTGGGGGGGGGGGGGGGGGGGGGGGGATGGGGGATAGGATATCAGTTCCCTAGCAATCACTATCAATATCACTCCAGCCCCCATGTTGTAGTTATCAGGGATGTGTGGCCCAGACAGACTAGGTAATAAACAAGCCACTACATGGGGCGATCCACTTGCGCATCAATAAATCAATCAGGCTCTCTGCAGACTACTTTTTGCTGTGGGTGCAGGCAATTTCTGTGATGAAAATTATTGATTTGAGGATGATCTTCCCTGGCTACCCAATCATCAAAGAATGCCTCCACCTCAGCAGCTGTGAGCTGGGGGGCCAGCCCGCCTATCTGGAATACCAGGTTTTATTGCCGATGCTGATGGGTGAAATCGATACTGGTGGAGCAGATTCCACTCTCTAATAGCCATAATCAATCACGCTGGCCTGGTTCAAACTAGCTAGTCGATGGCAGAACCATCCTGTGTTATCGCGTATCCTCCCAGTATGTGCCCACCCCGTTGTTTCCGGCCATTTTGCAGACAGATCAATATCAAGCCAGAATCAATGGCCGCCCGTTCAATATGGCAGCGTAGATCTGTCAGGGGCCTGATGGATGCATATGAGGCCCGCTGTCATAACCGAAGCCTGCTAAATCAATAAGCAATGCTATCAGTACGGCAGGAAATAGAAGACGCTGTGCTGTGTTGTATATAGCGGAGGCCGTGTGAGCAGGAGAAAAGCGCTGGCCCCCGTTTATCATTGATCCCTGCCGCACCATACATCCTGACTTGATTTTCACAGGGTGCACAATTGGGGCTTGTTTTGCAAAGACTCCCTCGGCTGCAGGAGAGCCCCATAGATCAATCAATCAATGTGCCAGACACAAAATTAACTCAGCATCCAGCCTGGCTGCTCAAGCTAGCTGGCGATGAACATAATTGGTGTGGGGCATGTCAGCTGTCTGCCGGGGCATCCTGTATGGGATATAGAATTTCCTTTGTCACCTTCCAGCAGCAGCAGGCCTGCTTTCTCCCTCACTCACAGATAGTTATCTACCCCATGATCTTTCTGCGCCAGCATTTTCCAGCCATCTCAACTAAGCACCATGTCCCACATTTCAATCAGCGCTGTGGCTGGCTGAATCTCATGTTGCCCATATCAATATATTTTTCTAATGCCCCACTCATACCCTACATACATATGAATCATCATTTTTTTTATGCATTGAGCTCAGGTTCTCTGGTTAACTAGTCACCTATGCGGCCATGTTTGTTTCTGGCACGGTCGAGACATTGATGAGTTATCCTTCCGCTGGCATAGTTACTGATGTAGAAAATGGCTGAAGGTGCGGCAGCAGCCATCAATTCTCATCCTCCCGCTCATTGTTCATCGCACATCTTCTGCAGCCTACCTGAGACATCTATTAACACCTGAGAATGCCATGGAAACAACAGCAGAGCTTCAAGAGCAAATGAAGCAGTTGTGTGCTTGTCATTTATATGTATCACATTTATATCACCCATGCCAGCGATGTGACAGTATTTTCATTGGCAAATGGAATAAAGATGAAAGAATAACCATGAAAATGTTGTATAAATTTCACATGTTTACTTTAATGTCAGGTAGAGCTTAAGGTATACCTGTTGTTATTGTTCCTTATTGGTAATGAAAGTAACCCAGTTTGACCTCCATTCTGTGACAATATCACATCTGTGATTATGTGACATGCTGACAATATTCATTAAGAATGATAATCATTATTCTATAAGTCTTTAGTCTATAAGTCCTATGAGAACACTACACTTTAGTATTTTCATACATTTTCAGAACATGTACCATACATGCATCATTCATGTTCAGGCTGGCTGGATTGATATTTTGATTATATAAACATTATTAACTCATGTTTAAATTTATCTTATTTATGGATTTTACATTGTTTAATGTCTATATTTTTTATAATCATAATATAGTGGACCAATATATTGATTATATTAATATTATTTTCACTGATAGAAGAGCAGAATATATCATGTTCTATGAATTATATCTTGTTTCAGTAACTTACCAGTCTATCATATTGTTGTACCTTACAAATTACAGTGATTTTATCTATGACTGTCCTTAATGCATGTTAGTATCAGATCAGTCATCTATCTGGCATAGAGGTTTTCTAAATAACAGCAAATTTCAGCCATTTCAATGATTTTGTCCGATATCTAATGCACCCATTTTAATACTCCGAGAATCTCATAAAGTAACAGCCAATAAAGTACAGAAATTTGTCTGCTGTACAAAACCAGTTGATTGTAGTTACACCAACAAACTTGACCAAAATCACTTAATGGACCTTTGAGACTGTTGTACATCCAAGCTAATATGTACAAAGTGGAATATATTTCATATCTGATGCATATTGAAGTAAACTGTGGACGATCATATTGAATCCAAATATAATATGGCCAGAAGTTAAGCCGCTACTTCACAAGTCTCACAGGTGAGGATTTCCTGGCAGAGGGTATGCTTTAATACCCTTCCTTGTGTGTTTTTGTTTGTTCAATCATGAACTGAATCTCATGTAATTTTTAGGGCATTTTCGTAATGGACCAATGAAGAATTGCATAGATTTTGGTGTGGATCCGGCATATGTTCCAGATTCAGGAAACCACCCCCCTCCCTGGCTGAGGTTTGCATACCTCAGAAAACATTTCTAGTTAATGTTAGGGTAAAATCTTGTTTATTCTCCACCCATTTAGGCACCAAACTCCTTACCCCATGGATACCAAATGTTGAAGCCCCATGGTTTTGTTAACTTTAACTATACCCGGGTCACTTGACAACCCATAAGCCACCATAACAATGATACAACCTGATGTTAAGATGAATCAGTGGGCTGATTTAAAATTTTAAGTCCCATATGGGGAAACTGAACACTATTTACATTCAGAAATTATGTAAAATGGTGGAAAATTGTCTGCTGTACAAAACCAGTTGATTGTAGTTACACCAACAAACTTGACTGGTCCTAATTAAAATGATTGGTCTTAATTTAACTATCACGGTATCACCATTTTGACATCCATGGTCAATCACCACCCTCATCCACTGAAAAAATTCTTGGGGTCCCTACTTTGGTGAGAAATACAAAACGTGCAAAAACCAATTAATTTTTATTATAAAATTTAAGTTATTTTGTACCTTTTCTTGTATCCAGCTCATACCGAATGACAGATAAACAATACAATTGAGATATAGCCGACACAATTGTTACAGTTTGTACTTTAAAGAAAGTCAAGGAATGAGACAACTCAAATATTACTCATGTTAACATCAAGGAAGAAAGCCTTTTTACATTAGATATATTTGCACCCACAAGGAAACAAAGTCAAGAAACAAACCCCGATCTGGACCAATCAGCCTGATCATTAATTTCAGGAAAGAGAATGAGTTCCAGCCCAGATCTAGATTCAGAGCATGCCTATCTCGGACAGGATGTCTGAAATTATAACTTAATAAGTACTGACAAAACTAAATTTAGTTTGTTGTGTCAATTATTCTACCTTAATAACTTACTCATATTTAGATTTGGATTAATTAAGTGATTATATTTATATGAATTATTTTTCAAGTCCTTGTACTATTTTCAAGTTTAAATATTATTTCAAGTATTTTCATCATACTGTTTATTCAATTTTTTATATAACTTTTGGTAATGTGTATTTGATTATTAGAACAGGTAGGATATCACTGCTGGTGTAATAATTGTCAGTGATATTGTCAATAATATCCTTTTTAAAACTTTAATAATTAATCAAATATTTATATAGCCTATTGGTAATTTTTAATAGTTTTTGCGATTATTTCATTATCACTGTATACATTGTCAATAATCAAACAAGTGTAACTGTTCTCTTATCAACATTTATCAACTATATATGTATATTCAAATTTTATTACATGTATTAATATATTAAATAAAATTTTTCATACAACTTGGTTTATAACTATAGGAGTATAATGTTTACACCAGAAACCTGCTCTAGTCTGCCACAGAATCTCAATCAGGAAGTGGTCCAGCCCAGGTCCCGATCTGGTTTAGGCTGGATTGATTCTCAATTAGGATTTGGTCTGGACCAATTCCTGATTGGTCTGGACCAATAGGGTTAAGATTGGTCGGGATCTGGGCTTTGACATGTGTTTACATTAACCAAATCAAGAATCTAATAAAAGGCAACAATTAATAATGGTAAACAAACCCTCTAACCAATTCACAGGCCAACAGGTTATATTGTGTTCAAATAATTAAAATTTCTTCTAATGGCAAACCTTACCAAACATATACCTCAGATGTATGAAAGAATATGTAACGAGTAAAATCTGGTAAAAATCATCCTGTTATTTGTACATAAACATGACTTCCTCATCTATCACTGCATTTATCTAAACAATCGGATATTTGAACAGATAGATGCTTTCAGTTTTCTTCAACAGATAAACTCAATGTTTCCAGATTTTTCAACATTAAATAAAAATGAATAATTCAAGGAGACCAGAAAGAAGTAGTAAGGATTATGACAAGACTGCCATTTCTTGAATTCAGATCTTCAACATGAAAAAAAAAAAAAACTCCTAGCCAGGGCATTTTGGGATGAAAACTGAGAGGATAATCTTGACAGTAAGTCATATTAAACTATTCTACATGACAAGTCATAACACTCAAATGTAAACTAAATATGTTTAACTTATGTTATCATATTTTCAAATGACTTGAACTTTATTGTAAACTTCTTTTTGTTTGCCAAAGATTCCAAACACAATACTTCTCAAATTCATCAATTTAACCTTGTTTGTTGAAACTCTGGTAAGATATTACTATTTCAATGAGAGAAAAAGGCTCTATAGAAGAGAAAGAAAAAAGTTCTATAGACCTGTAAGTAATATGATCATCTAATACAAAATAACCCGTAATCAATCAACAAGCTTTCACAGAAATTAAATCTTTCTACATGGACAAATTTCTTTTAAACACTTTCTCCTAGATGAGGAATTTAATATTCATTAAATGACAGAATATTGAGGCTTCATATTTTTCAAATGCATGGTGACTTTGCATTTTGGTTATTCAAATGTCATGATATATGTTTATTTTGGAGGTACCAATTATCTTAAGTGGCATATCATATAGGCATCAATGATTAATTTTTACATTTAATTTTGTAAAATCCTATACTCATAGGCATAAGTCATCAGTATTACAAGAATCTAAACTTGTTTTTAATCAATAAAAGGACATTCATTGCAAATAAATTATCTAAATACCTGAAAATAAATTTTCTCATATACTGAATTAGTACATTTGCGATTGAGTGGCAACATATTTCATGAAAAATGTTTTCCCAATAACAGTGTATTGTGGGAATTATTATGGGTGTTTGAATATAGAAAACTGACATTAAACATGTTATTTAAATAACTTGCTTTATAAAGTGCACCAAGGTTTGTCATATGATAAACATTTTTTATAACAAATTTCTTAATTGTATGAGCAACTGAAAAGATCACATGTACACATTTATCTCAGTACCACAGCAAATGACAAATTAACACACAATACCTATACTCTTCTTTTCTGATTTTGTTATATAATACTATTCTTTAAACATATCTGATTGTCATATTAACATACTATCAGTCTATCACTATTCCTCAAATGGCTTCCAGTCTACAGAGTTTTACAAAGTTTATTCAATAAGCAAACATCAACTCTGTATCTTATTCAATTATAGGAATTTATTCTTTTAACATGTTATAACATCCCAGGCAAGGTTGCCAAGGGCCTAATATTTATTGTTATTGGTTAATTTGGTTGATATCAATGTTATGAAACTTTATTCCAAAATTTGCCATCTTTTGATGATATTTTAGGTTAGGGTAAAATTCAAGGAGCAATCCATTAATTTTGAAGGTATTCTGGATTACCTAATTTTTGTTAAAATAAGTTCAAACCATAACAAGACAGGACCATTTCTTCATCCAGGCCAAGTAGTAGGAGAGCCATTCACTGGTATTAGGGATCACTTTTGTTATTGTGCTTATGTAACACACAATTTGATGGCGGAGGAATATCAACCACTTTTTAGAATTCAAGAAGTTGACCCCATATAAGATTATTTTGGGGTGTAATGATGTGACGTGTAATTAAGATCACACATCATGCGTTCATTCAAGGAGCTACCATGATTATAAATCCTGTTATGGGGTTACTTATATTGCAATTATTTTACTTTGTCAAATAGTCAGTTCATTAGCTGTGCCCTATAAGCCTAATATATATTTAAGGCAAAGGGCAGGGTTTGAAGCTCATGGTTTTCCTTTCATGCATAAACATTATTTAAATGTGACAAAGTTGAGTCACACAAAAATGAAAACGTAACAATTTAAATTTATTTTTTTGCATCAGAAAGTGATCTCACAGCTTAGATTGTCAATAATATAAATTTGCAGTGATATTTTTATATGATTAGATTCAAAGTAAATTTTAATGTAGATTATAAAACAATGATAATAATATATTTTTGTAGATCTGATGATAACGGTTTATATAATCAATATATAATTCTTATAATAAACACTGTAATAATTTGCACAAGCACCTCCCCACCCCCCACCCCCCCCCCCCCCACCCCCATCTGCTAATTTTTTTTTTTCTTTTTATTTTCCTGAAGGCCCTGGTAATTGGGATACACTAGTGCTCTCTTATGACAGCATTTGAATTCTCTGTTAAGACTATGTTATACCAATTTCTAGAAGAACCATACCATCATGGTGTTCTCTATTTTAATTAATCCTGGCCTACATCCACTGTAACCCCAGCTGGCTCATCCTGATCATGACAGAGCATGCATTTCAAACAAATCATTAATCCCAATCAGTAAACTTGTGACAAACAATGATGTAGGACTTAAATCCAGATTCGAGTATCTTTCAAGGACTTTGATTTGAATTTAAATTGAATTAGACTTGAATTTGGGATGTTAAAACATTTGAGAAATCTGTGTGGATCTCGAGCCAAGTAGACACTATCAATGTATGTATCCTAAATTTGAGACTGGCTTTCACACACTGATAACACTGATAGACAGAAAATGACTGGACTGTTTCATGAAAATTAAGATGTTTTTGACACTTTAAGCCTACAACATTGATTGCATGAGATCACCATGCATTTTAAGACAATAATTCAATCACAAGTTCATTTCTAAACATAGCTTAACTAATTAAACAAATGCTTAAGTGCTTCTTATTCACATTTTAAAAATAGTTTACTAATGACTCCAAACTCAAAGAGGCAGACATGAACTTTCACATCAAGCACCTGAACACAAATGGCCTGGACATAGTTAAGATATATACCCATATCACTTATCAGGGATATGGACTTGAGAAAATACACTGGTGATAATGCTACGGTCCTTCCTTTCCAAGACGTGGTTTGAAGTAAAATTAAGAACCCCATTTATTATTTCTGACTTCTTTTTTCAGAACATTACTAGGTCCTAGGTGAATGCAGGGTTTACAGGTCCCTTTGGCAGAGCAAGTTGAACAGACATCATGTTCTTAATTTATTATGGGAACACACTCACTTCAGTAAAACCTCAATTTGACCTGAAATGGCTTGTCCCTGCTGATCAAGGGTAAATATTTAATCATGAAATGTTAACCATAACCGACCTGACATCTTGATCACAGGTTTTCCCCACAGGGAACAAATGCTTACCCATGCCACTTTCATAGAAAAGACATAAAAACCAGTTAAGAGCACCAATGACAGACCAAAAGTTGGTTGAGCAGTACACTTACTCTCTATCAAACTCTTGGTGAAATTACCAATACATGACAGGTCATCTGTACAAAAGACAAGTCTGAGTGACTCATGTGGCCTGGCATTTATTATTCAGAAGATTATATCCAAACTGAGAGAGTAGTGCGCTCATAAACTGAAGCAAACAGAAACAATGGTTTAAATCTTTATCACCTTATAACCTAACTAATAAGGGTTCCCAGAATTTGTTATCATGCAATTTTCAAGGTTTTAAAATACATAAATTTATTTTTAAAGCTTTTTGCACAGCCTCCTCTACCATCAATTTGGCAATACAATGGTGTTCCCTTAAAAATTCTTATTTATCGTATTAATTCATAAGTCTGGTTGTCAAAACAATGAGAAATCTGTAAATATGATTAAATGGTAACCACATCCTCTCATATTGGTCTCCCCGAGTCCGCTTTCACAGTGAAACTAAAGGACTTTTTCAAGGAAAGAGTGCAAGAGTGCATATTATGCCCCTCATATGTTTTGTAACCTTTGACCTTATTAAATATGCACAGATTTTGCCAACAACTGAACCTAGGGGAATTGCTTGGTTACGAATTTATACTGAATGTCAAAAACAATCATATAAAAAATTATTACAGAAATACCATAATTACTGTATTGAATATTCTATGATTTTGCCATGAATTAAACTGAGGTGAGAGATGCTTTTAGTAAATAGCAGCCAGTTTCATGAAAATCCATAAGATTTTGGGTAATTCACTAAGGTGCCACCAAAGCCTGGTGACCTCATTAAATGTGTGTTTCACCTATAATTGAACTAAGTAGAATAAGTCAAATGGGGAGCAGACATAATGAGATTCATGAAAATCCAAGAACCCCCGTTATTGTGGCAACACTACACATTAATGGATGGACAGATGCTGCCTATGTATGTATACCATAATATAACGGCTTAGACGGGTGTATATAAATCAGCAAGATACATAAATCAAAGAACCGTGAAACCTGGTTCCTGCAAGATTGTGGTCATGAGAAAATGCAGAAAGAACACCCGTTTTCACCACATCCATCAAAACCATAGAAGGAACACTCATTTCAATTCTGTAAAAATTCCAATTGCAGTGTTATACAATACAAAACATAAGGAAACAATAAAGGTCAAATTGTGGATGGTTATTTTACATTTTGAATAATATGCACATTTAAAAAATGAAATATCAGCATTTTCAGCTCATGATGACTGTAAAAATTCAAGAAGTAATCAGTTTTACTGGACTATAGTTCCTCTTAAACTATTGGAGATCAGATCAAAAGTTAGATCAGTGAGATTACCCAACAGTAGAGAATTGGGGGATGGTGAGATAGATGGAGATCTGTGACTGTCAAATGACAGTGACAAGAAGTATAACTTTACTGAATCAAGCAGAGAGGACACTGAATGAAAAAATGATAAGCAACCATGTTATCACAAGTAACATTAGCAAATTTATATTTTTTTTATTGTATTATGAAAAACTTGTATACATTTATGATTTTTCTATGTACACTACTATTATCATCATATTGTCTATACCATTGTAACTATGCTAATAAATGACAAACGCTAATCAAGGATTATGCAACAAGCAATTCCAAATCACTGAATCAACATGTAACTGCTATATTCAACAATAAAACTTAAGTATATAAAAGTTAACCCACACAGCCATCATGGTGTATTTATATAAATCACATATACCATTTAAAGGCAAATTAAGCATCTTTAATGTCACAACACTGTATCACAATTTTAATCTCTCCGACTTGCTTGGACATTTGATACAAAACACAAACCCAGGCACAGGATATCATATTTCTGAAGTATAAAAAAATTTTCCCCACCATGTTTGTAACAGTTACACAGTAAATGTGAACTAGCCCCTGGGCTGAAACTGCTTACATGAAAAAATCAAGGTGCCCCTTCAAAATGTCAACCTAAAAAAAGCCAAATCCTAGCCAGCCCTCATCGTGAATCACAAAGACTTGTCCTGATTCCAGTGATTCTGGTTTCATGATGTAGTCTTGACAAGTATTATAATTCAGGACAATGTAATGAAGCTTCCACCTACAAGCGGACTACTCTTGACCTGGAACTCTTATCCCGTAAATTACAGAAAAGAAACCAAAATCAATTTAACATGCAAATAACAATGTACATAGATCATATCTTCAAAGGGGTTCAAAAATTACTGTAACCAAATTCAAAATATAAAGAAACAAAAAGAGAACATAAATTACATCCATAATAAAGCAGCTCAAATCAAAGAAAATTGTGAGGAAAATTTTGAGGAAATAATAAACATGAAATATATGGTCTTAAATAAAACCAAAGCCACCCAATACTGCAAAGAAAGTAAAGCTGCCTAAACCAATAGAGCACAGGAGGTTGAAAATCGTTCTTGGAAAAACCTAACAATTCATGATTTCTTTAGGTCTCCACATTAAAACAGGAGTGAATCCTCTAATATAATGAATGAATCACAAGATTTTATGAATACATAAATTTGAACTAATAGCTCACAGTGCAAAATGTGACATAATTCGCTACTAAGTGGCATTATCCTGTTAGGAAGACTTAGGAAGTCCAGCAAAATATAATCAAAATATGTATGACTAACAGTCATGATGGTCAATTTATCAGCATTGTTTTAAATGCCTTGAAACATTCACAAGATGCAAATCCACAGAAATGTGTTACTTTTAACAGAACTTATGTGTCTTTGCCAAACCTGAGACGAGAGATGATCATAAAATATGCTAATCTTATGCATCAAATGGTGAGTGACTGAGTGCACTTGATAACTGAAAGGAAACAACTGAGAGGAAACAAGATTTGATAAGGGTACCACATTTCCAATCAAAACAGAGGCTAACCCATATGTAAAGGGTACCCTGACATAATCTTGGAAAATCCATTAATGTATGAAACGCAAATAATCCATTTTTTTCAGCCCAAAGCATAAAACTGTATAAACAAATATTAATACTGACACTAAATTCAGAAATTAAATTTTTTGTGGATGATCATTAAACAAACTTTAGAAATGAGCCAGTTACATGAAACTTACACCAAACCCCTATTTCACTTGATTATTTAAGTTCAAAATTAGGCATTCAGTTCTGCAAGCAAACTTCTATAATGACTATTCACAGACATGCAGAAATCTATCTAGCCCCTAGAAAAATAAAAGACTTCACTGTGTCATTTTTCTTGTAATTCTTTAAAATAAACTTATATGGCTCAGGGAAAAGAAGGAAGTGACAGTATTATACACACACTGATCTTAAATAAATAATAAAAAAATGAAAGTTGAAATACAAATGAGAAATGCCTATCATATATCTGACCAGGAAATATAATTACAGTCAATCAAAGAAATGTATGAACATATAAAATTTGTTCATCCCCCTTTTACATATAGAAAACCCCTGAATTCTTCCAGTGAACAACCACAGATTAAACAAGATAAAAAATAAAGAAACATCTGGACATGAAGAAATAACTCATTATATTCAAAAGATACATGGGTGCATTATTTTTTTGCACTTCACACAATATTTAGCTGACTTAACAAGGTATGAAAAAATATGCTACAGTTCTATACAGAAACATCAAATCAAGACACTATCCTCATTTTGAATTAAAAACATATGTTCACAGACCCTGCTATTAAATGCAGTTCACCAGGCAATTAATCATAACCAACTGGTGTCTGGTCAGTCAACTACAGGATGCTGTCTGACTTTATCACCTGTTGCTTCTTATTGATTAGGGATTTCTCTTATCAAGCCTGGTACTGCCAATGTGTATTGATAAGGAAAATACAAATACCCTTATTCATCAGATTACCAACTGAACTTTGGGGGATGCTTGCTCCAATCATCCAGCAGTGCTAACAGAAAAAGCTTATTTAAACTAGCAGCGTTGGAAACTTTGATGAACCATTACTAAGGCTTTTACTCACCAAAGCACCACAAACGTGCATAATATGCCCGCCTTATGTCTTGTGACCTTTCATTTCATTAAATATGTGTGAAATCTGTTTCATCAGAATCCTTCATATTCTTCGTAAGTTATCTCGGTTACACCAGAAAATAGTCTAGTTCCTCTTGACCTCATTAAATTTTTTATGCATTTAACATATGCGAACTCATATGAGAAAAATCTGTTGGTTAGTAGTTATGAGTAGTTTGGTGAAAATTCACCAAAGCCCCATTAAGTTATTGTGGCGACACTCAAAGTTAATGGATGGACAGTGGGTATACCATAATACTCTTGCATATGACAGCCATATATAAATAAAGAATGAAAAAATATAAATAAAATCCTACCAACTTTGTATACCAACAATTACTGAAAGCTTGTTTGTATAAGGAAGTTTAATACTTCTTTTGAAAGGGGCTCATGATGGTAGAAATTATAGGTCTACTCTGATAATTTTGATAAGAAAAATCCATAGGGATACTGACAGAAACACCTTTTCCTCCTATACATGCACCCTCCTTAATTAAGAACCTTTACTAGCCTTAAGACAATCCCTAGACAATGTGATAACTGATGCTGGCCATGTGATAATTGTAACTGAAAGGCCATTGAGGAAATTACAAAGTAACATTATACTGGATGACAGAATTATCTGAAAATCACTATCTGAAATATTAGACACTTCATGAACCCATAAAGGGAGAAGGTACCCCTGCCCCTTCCCCTGAAAACAAGACCTATGGTGGAAATCTGAAGTATATTCCACAGCCTTGACCAACTGAGGAAACATTTTTTTTATACCAATAAAGTGTGTGAAATTACTGTTTGCAATGACAAATTCAATATTTACTTCTTGGTTTAAAAAAAAATAATAATAAACAAATTCGAAATTTATACATCAATTTCATTGAAAAAAATCTGATCAAAATTGTTGGAAGTAAGACAAGGTCTTACAGAGATCTCTTTTTTTCCAAACAAACCTGAAATTTCCTGTCAATAAGGAAACAGAGAACAAGAATGACAAGGCTGACATAAATCAATAAAATCATTTATTTGCCTCTGGCTTAATATGTGTGTAAATTATACTTAGTTATGAACTGTAAAATATTAAAATTGTGAAAAAGGTACTCACAGCTTATCAGACACATTATGATGAAAAAATACTCAATTTTAGAATTTGAATAATACCACAAATACAATTTAAAAATATAAATAAAACATAATTAAAAATAAATGCAAGATTACAAACTTATATAATTTATAGGTTAATTAAAAGAAAAAAAGTGTGTATGAAAGACTTAAAATAAACAGGATAATAATACATTTTAATAATTTAATTAATTAGACCGAAATATCTGGAAACTAGTGACAGGAATGTCTATTTAAAAATGCATATAATGCACAATGAATAAATCCAATTTTTTTTTTCAGTTGTCCTGCTTCATACTAAATCAGCATATATAACAAAACTGGTGCTTCATTTATAAAGAATGTTTCTGGTAAATGAGATGCAATTAACCTCACGAGGTCACACGGGTGAGAACAGTCCTAGCAGTACACTAGAAAAATTGGATATTGCTCAGGCAAAGTGATGGCCTGAAGGAGACTCCTTTTATCCTGGACAATTGCAAATTGTTGGTGCGCATCATGGATGAGACGAAATTGTTCATTGTCAAATATGCCACAATGTTTCACAATAAACCCATGGGTCATTTGTCAAATTTATTTCACCTGGAATGCACTGGAGCATTGATGAGGTGCATCAACTGTCCTGATTCTCCATTCAGGCATGCAGCCACCGCGAAGGCTGTCGGCCTGCGCCAGACATCCCGGAGCATTGGGTGTTAGAACGTTGCCTCCGTTACACCTCAACGAATACTTGCCCATAACGTATCGCAAGTTGTTGCTTCACTCCATGCAAACTTACGAACTTTTCAAGCCCCTCTGAGCTTCCCCCCTCACAGAAACCCCAACAATACTCAGCCCTGGCGCAGCCACCTAACAGCAGCTAGCCATAGCCCCATCACTCGATACCGAAGCGCACAAAGCGATAGCTCGAACCGCCATATTGATCTTTGGTGATAACTATCAATGAAATCACTCGCGATTTCACCCTGAAGAGAGCGACTAAGCTCCACAAAACACACCATGACAGTTCAAAGATATTAACAAATAAATGTTCCCTCAAATAAGTATGAAAAAGACAAATAGTAAATACCTGTAATTCCTGCAAATCAAACTTCTTCCAATACTGACACATCGACTGCAGATTCGCAGCCATCTTGAGCACGATTGAAGCTAATCGATCGGTCACATGACCTAAAAGGGATCGAATATACTCTCAGACCCAAACAGTGACAGTCAAGGCGTCTTTCGGATGAAATTAGGTCCCATATCCACAATTTGATCATAGATACAGCTCATTTAGTTATCTTTAGTGTTTTGGATGTTTATTCCATGCTTTACAAACTTTGTTTATCGCAAAGTTGTCATCGTTTCCGGGAACTCTCACGAGATTACGAATGTACACATCCAAGATGGCTGCCTCCATGGGTTGGAGGCAGAATTTGAATCGGCATGAGATATTCGAAGTTTTACGTAAAAACAAAGATAAATTAGCACTGAAACAACATAGTATTAATTTACTTGCCCTAAGTAACAACGACTTATATGTGTATGACACTGTGAACTGTGCTATTTTGTGTGTGAAGCTTACCTCGCTAGCCCGAGACCCTGACGATTTCAGTTTCCAGGTTTGTGTCCCATGTGCCCCGTTGACAGTCTGTGAACTGACAGAAATGAAAGGGTGTCCCGTTGGAATATCTATCACTTTGTGCCTTTATAATAATCAACTAGAATACTCGTATATTCCAGAATATGTCAAGCCCAATAAGTAATCAATTTGCTTATAAAAAAATTGGCAGATGTTCAGAATCAGGTCTTCATGCCTGCTAAAACGGTTGTCACGTAAATTATTGTTTCCTTACAAAAGCCATCATATTTTCATGAGAAATTCCCATATTTGAATATGTTCATACCTGGAGTTTATTATATTAGTGGAGGAGGGGTCTGGGGAACCTGGGTTCCCCGATCGAGTGGGGGCAGTACACCTTTCGCTTAATTCTGCTTTTCAGATACAAAATGGTTCCCCATTTTCGCTAAAGATGGCGCTTCACTCTGATCTATAAATAAACAAAAATTGCCACCTCTGGTATCGTCTTCACGGCTCCGTAGTGTCTAGGGCTCCTGGTCTAGAGATCGTAGGTTCGATTCCTGATTCAGGTGACTTCTGATATTCACTGGTAGTTTGTGTTAGAATAGGTGAAATGAGTAAAGTGACATCTGTAGGGAAACAGGAGGTAGAATAAAGAAATGAAAAGAGGTAGTTTTAATTATATTTCAGTGTCCAGAACAAAGACCGTATTCTGAACACTCTCAAAAAATTTAATTAAATTCCGTAAATATATGTCACAATTTTAATTTTGTATCAATTTTAGTCTGTTCTACTACCCCTGTCCACCTGATTTTTAGCCATCATCTCGACAGAAGACAAACTTGCCAAAAAAAATTTACACCAATTGCAGAAAGAGGAAAATACGTAACTTTTGATACCCAACTTGCTTATGATATAAATACTAGATTCACTTAGACTTGCAAACAAATAATTGCGAAAAAAACAGTGGGACAGGGGTAGTGGAATGGACTATATAGTGAATTACACTTAATACTTGAAAGAATCCAATGACTTGCGTCCTGTAAGTCAGTGCAGATTTGATTTTTTAAAATTGATAAATGTAAAAATTCCCAATACTTTTCTATTTGAAAACTAAGCTTGCTGTCAAAATTTTTTTTTGCATTTGCAACACTCGAGAAGAATTCTCTAGTTGCAGAAACATCAGCAGTACCCATCATGTACATGTTTCTTCCATCTTATTTAGTTAATATCCTCTAGTAACCCTTGTATCTGAAATATTAGTCATAACAGTTCAACCTGAATGCTATTTTTATAAACTGGTGTGGAAAAAGTATAAGTGGCTATCGAGTTTGGTATGATACCTCGTCATTTGCAACGGCTATTTCATCGTTTTTTAGTTAGCCATGACACAGCTGTTTCCGAGGTGATGTTGTTTTAATAACAACAGATCACTTGTGTCTGATACACCTGTGCATAATTTTGCCCATTGAGCATCTTGGACCCAAAGAGGTTGGGTGAAGGGATTATTTCTTAGATCTCAAGGATTTTTGTGACATCTTTGTATGTTAGTAAATCTTTACCCAACTAGATTTATCTTCTTTAAGGTAGTAACTTTATTTTATTACTCCTTTCAGTTTACTTCATTTAAAGTTCTTGGATATGGATCAACTACCTTTTTAGTACTTTTGGCAGTCATATGAAAACTTGTAAAACAACAATCTTGAGTTTGATTTTTCATGAAAGTTGGTATATACAGAATCACATTTGAATGTGTATAATAAGAATCATTCAAAAGGCAAGTGTAAAATATAAGAATCAAGGCAAATATATTATACTAGAGGGGTTAATTTTGCAGTGTACATTTGCAAATATAACCAGACTGGGAAATTTGCACATGCAACTATAAATCCATATTAAAAATAGTTTAAATAAATCAGAATAATGTGACATCAACCAGATCTACACTGATGTAATTTAATTTTTAGTGAAAATCTAATTATAAATACAGGTTTTGTTTAAATTAAAACCAGAAAATTGCATTATGACAACATGTATAGGAAATGTGATGGTTTTTTATCAAAGCATGATAAAAAGTTTGGTGCATTTATTCTTTGTTGAGTTAGACTGATCTCAAACTGTCACAGATATAGCATGCATATATTATGTATATATTGCCTGTGTTTTCCTAATAACTTTTATCATCTTTTACCATGCACTTTTCATCTTATAATGTCTATGTTGGTCTTGTATATTTTTTCCTTTTAAATATATCAGTAAGTTCTGAGACCGTAAGGATATGTTTGATAATTTCATTTTTTGCATATTGTAAATTAAATGTCATTCAGTATAAATGATCAACCACAGAAGACACACATATATTTATATAAATAGAGAGAGAGAGATTTAATTTTGTTATGTATATTTACTGATAAAAAATGAATATGTTTAGGCCTATGCAATTAACTTTGAGAACATTTTCTTTTAAGTGTATTGAATGGTCTAGCACATCATTGTATTACTCTTTCACTTCAGACTTTACTTTTCAATGCGCCACCAACACATGATGTGACGAACCTGAAAGTGAGTGTGACAGGAAGCAGCTTGGCACTGATTGGTCGTCAAGGAATCAGCATTGTGCATCTCCCTCAAAGATGGGGAAGAAAAGGACAGTTTGAAGGAGGAAAGGAAAAAGTTCTGTGCAAGTGGGTAAAATAAAAATTGTGTGCATGCAGATCTTTGAATATTTCATAGTACAGCTTGATTTGCTGTCAGTTATTAGTTGTTCACTAAATATTAAGACAAGAAGGTATCATTTTTCAGAAACCCCTAACGGAAACATTTATCTGTTTCTATTACTAGTGGTATATCTATAATTTGGACATGCGACTGGTGCTGTCTGGGTTTTAATGTGTAATAAAAATCGCAGCCCTAGCGAGCAGTTTAGAGAAACTTTGAGACCAAACTCTGCCAGGGGTTGATTAGGTTACAGGGATACGAGAGAAAGGTACTCTGAGGACCGTGTCCTTGCAAGAATCTGTCTGCAGAAAGAGTTCAATTGAAGGGAAAGTGTATCAGCAAAGATCAAAACCAGAATAACACTTTTTTGGACCATGCTCCTATCCATTATAGTAGGATGAAATTGTTTACCAGATGTTTTTTAATTTTTGTGGTTCTGAATAACTTAGTTACCTAACATGTTTTCCATATGTTAGACATACTGTGGTTGGCCTATGTTTCTGTGGATTTCAAATTTGTGATTCTTGTGACTTGTAAATTATTGCAAAAATGAAAACTGTCTGAATAAAATGCTCCATCACTGCAGGTGAATAGTTATATTTATTTGTTTCATCAGCTTCTTATACATTCATGGTTAAGATATTCCTTCATCATAAATAAAGTAATAATAGATTTGTTATGTTACATGTCAGTCCAAGACTGATTATATAAATATTAACAGATATTTTATGTTGTCTGTCAATTTTGAGAAAGCATTTCCTCTGGTTAAATGTTTTTCCCGGTAAACCTTTTTTATTTTTTCAATTCTTATTAAAATTGGTAATAATATGACTGCATATTGAAATAAAGGAAAATTGTCCCATTAGACAAAGGAATGCATTAATGTATTTATACATTGTGAATTTCTGTATGTTGAGGCTGCATAAATGGAACCTTGCGAAACTTTTGAAAAATCTTAAAAATTCACCTCTAGGACATGAAGCCAACCAAAGTATTTTCTAAGTGTTAATTTTGGACCACACATAAGTGCTTTAATGAAAGGTTAATGGTATTCCTTGAGTCGTCACAATTTGCTTTTTGGTTATATATAATTTTGCCTGAAAGATAAAAATTTATTTGAAATTAATGGACAGTTCTTTTCTTTTTTAAATCTGATTGGCAACTGCCCTAACCCCTTAGCATTAAAATATGTTTCTGATAATAGAAAAAACTTTTACCAGATATGATTTTATTTTTATTTTGAATGAGTTGAATAGAATAGGATATAACATATGACTCAGTAACACATTTCAATTTCAGCACCTTACCTTTGGCAGAACGCCTGTTTCTTGGCGACAGCAAATTGGTCATCTGCCAAGCCAGGTGGCACCCAGGCAGCATCCAAGATGAAGAGATCATAGTGCTGACCTCTGATAATAACCTCAGGTAGGACATGTTGTTAAAGCCAGCAGTTTACTTACCATTTCTAAACAATTTATATGATTCCTGGCTTCTTCTGGTTTCATATTAATGAACTGTAAGGAATTGTTGTCAAGAAAAGTTTGTTTAAGCCTCAGTGATGGATATTTAGCTTATCTGTCTACATTTAACCTAAGGTGGTTACACATGTGGGAGGAACTTGAAAGGTCACAAGTTCCAAAATGCCCTTTGCAAAACTCTGGTCATCTGACATGTTGCCAGATGTCCTTGTTGAGTTGGTTTAGATTTTTTTGGTGGGCCCCTCATATGTAATAAGTGTGTTGATATAAACAAAACGAATATCCTGTGTGTGATGGGGCCGGCATTTACTTGCCTATTTTTATGAAAAGGTTCAAGGAAATATCTTATGCTATTAAACATCAGCTATTAGAATGGGCCTCTGTAACTGATTTGAATTAACTGGTATTGTCTTCACATTTGCCTCAAGGTGGCCATAATTTTGTCCATCTGAGGATAGTCTGTCAAGATTCTCAAACTCTTGATGAGGAAACCTAGTTTGTCTGACACAAGAAATAGCAACTTTTTATGAAAAAATAACTTGATTGTTTAATCCAGATGAAATCAAGCTCATTTAACATAATAACTGTTTCTTTCAGTCATAGAGGACTAACAACTCTGTTTACCATATAGAATATGATGCTTATCCTGGTAATATTTTTTTCTAATACAGCAGTTCTGGTATTGAATTTGCCCACTAGATAAAGTTAAACATTTGATTTCAGCACTTAATGTCATGAAACAAAATTCATAATATACTTCTTATAAAAGATAATGTGAAGAAATACTGGCTTCTGTGGCTCAGGGGTAGAGCGCAGGACTCAAAGCTGGGAGATCGTGAGTTCAAATATCAGCCGAGGTGGTGAGATTTTTCACGGTCAGCCCCCACCCAGGGTGAGCAATCTGCAGGCTTAATGGGAAGACTATGCCCATCAGTCGTGTTTCACTCACAAACAAGTGCGCTTTTCATGGGTTCCTCGGTGTTATGACCCAGTAATGGGGATGACACACACCCAGGGCCCACAGGAGTGGTATACCGAACCTGGTTGATACCAGGAAAAATCAAATATAAGCCCCTGTCACGTGGTTAGAAACCAGGATGGAACTCTGCAGATGTACATATACTTAGTTAAGCAAAGCATTTAAAAATGGAGGCAGTTTCCTCCACCAATAAAAATCTTTAAATAAAAAAAGATAATGTGAAGAAATTGCATCACTTTCTCAGTGAGCCTTTACTCTAAAAGTCCATGTTCATGAGTTAATGTATACAAACTTAAACCTGTGGACTATTGACTTAGTTGGGATTCTGGTAGAATTGTAATTATGATTTGAGAGGTAGGACATATCTTAGTTGTTAGAGTATTCAACTTCGAAGATGAAATTCCCTGGATCAAATCAGTAAAACTTCAGAGATTTCTCTATTTTAGCTACAGTTATGAGATCTCAGTTTTACCTAACTGCAGGCATGTTAAAACTGGAATCCAGTGGTTTCAAGTACTACATATTAACTTTGTATATTCATCTTCACACAGCAGACAATGACACTAACAGGCAATGATTTATCCAATTAAACCAAATTTAATTTATAACAGAAAAGCAGTTAAACATGATAAAGGACAGTGATGTAAAACTCAAGTCCAGTCCACTTTTTTTTTCACTCTCTGACTCAGACTGGCACTGGATGTTCTTGAACTTAGATTTGAACTCAAGGTCAGAGGTCAGGCCAAGTCTTTTTCGAGTCCAATACTTCAGACTGATGGATGAGATTCAAAAACAGACTATGAAGGTTTATAGTTTTGATAAATGTCTTTGTATGATATGCAGATCATAGGCAAAGGGCCATAGTCATCAGTTGCTTCACTACATGGGAGTAACCCCTAAATATATGTAAACAATTAAAAAAATGTGTGAATAACACAAAAAAAATACCTATGAAAATACCCAAATTTATTATTTTAATGTGCATTTCAATAAAATCAAGGACTTGGATATGAGGGTGCTGGACTATAACTTTGTACATGGGCTCTGATGGTGTAGACTTGACTACAACAATTAAACAGGCGATCACAGAAAACCTTATATGTTGGACAATCAACATGTGTTTTGATTGATATAGAATATTAGCT
Source organism: Sipunculus nudus (assembly GCA_026874595.1). Classification (NCBI taxonomy): domain Eukaryota; kingdom Metazoa; phylum Annelida; class Sipuncula; order Golfingiida; family Sipunculidae; genus Sipunculus; species Sipunculus nudus. The sequence goes on from CM049312.1 coordinate 56,914,557, forward strand.
TCAATATATGTGAAATTTGCTGGAACCAATTGTGATGTAATTTTGACACCAGGGGGTGTTAAGTATGAGAGCACGAAATTTTATTACATGTGTATGTTTTGCAGGTTCTTTAAGCCTTACAGACCTGAGGAACCAGAACATTTGGTAAATCTGGCTGATCCCTCATTCATCATTGACCCAGTGCAGATTGGACCTTACAACACACCCTTGTTGCTGGGGGAGACAGCTGTTGATTTTGATGTAGGCCCCCCCATAGAACTCGTCAAGAAAAACAAAGCTAAAACAGAAACGTCCCATAAAACAGAGCATGCCTGGCCCATCTTCATCCTGAAAGGATGCGGGGATGTCTGTCAGGTCATCACAAGTCTAGACAAGAACAAGTAGGTGACAAAGAGATAGGCCTGTAATGGTTCATTGGTGCATCGATAAACTGGGATGGCAAATCTAAGGGTGCGTTTTGGTCAGTTATTTGTTTTTTTGGAAACAGAAGCTGGTCGCTGGATTGCACTAAAACGCTACTTAGTCAAAAACAAAATGGCGTCTCAGAAATGACAAAATCTGTGTCAACATTTGTCTCATTTCTTAAAGTAATGCGGGTGTTTTTAATAAAAAGAAGTTGGTAAACAGATTTTGAGACCCACAATGAGATGGTTTATTAGAATTTACCAATAAAGCTTGTTATGGTTTTATGTTTTCCAAGGCAAATGACCCTGAAGCGACTGGGTGTCAACCCGTTTTCACTCAATGCCCAATTATACTTATGCTTGTTCCGGGGCCATGTCTACAGATGTATTGGCCCTGGAACTCTGATTATGTCTGAGGGCCTTAAATACCATCTCTGTCTGGACAGAACCAACTACAGTTATCAGTTCAGCTTGGCCCAACCACTGGTTAAACCAACAATTCTACTTAGGAAAGAATTCATAAAACTGCACCTAAAGCTGTTCCAGTTATGAGGTCTCAAGACATGTTTCAGAGAAAATGTATATTTATGTCCATAGCCAGATTTGTATATAGGTTTTTCAGCCACATTCAAATGGAACAATTCTTAATATGGGAGATATTTCTCCAGCCTCTGAAAACCCAGGAAATTAAAACAAAAACTCATAATATTATATATAAATACAGTGATAGAAAATACCAATTTTCAAAAGTTCAGCTTATGTATACATTTTGCCTTGTATCCAATAATCTATCTCTTTATTTAATGTAAATAACTCTCTTGATATAACAAGATCTGTGTGATTTATGAGGGGAAATACATTAAAGTATCATTTATCTGAAAAGCTCAGGAGACAGGGTTTTTGTTTGTATGAACGATCATTCGGATGAAGGATGTCACATTCACCATGATTGCTAGGTACCGGACGTTATCAGATATTGACATATAAATTAATAATTATTTAAAATAACCTTGACACACCATTTTTGTTTCATTTTCTATTATATTAATCAATGCATCATGTGAAATGCGTGGAAATTATTGCCAATATGGCTGCAAAGATTAATCAGAATTACTTATCGCTTCTAATTTATGTAAATTAACTTAGAATTAGATGTTCTTTTATAATAACTTTAAGGATATTTTTTCATAGTTCAAGATTCCGGATGAACGATCAGACTTTCTGTTCTCAGTTATCAATTTGTATTCAGATAAATGACGCTCTGCCGTTACATATTATTTCGATACTGACATACCTCAAATAGCATATCCAATAGACCTGATGCTGTGTTAGGAACATAATTTGCATGTAACTGGTTCATTGTCTATAGTCGTGGTCCATTGTCCGTCATCCGTCCGTCTGTAGATGTGGCAAGTTTTGAAACCATTAGACCTAGGAATCCAAAATTCAGCATAATGTTAGATGTCCCCAAGATCTCCTACCATGCTGAAAACTGGGTCTTTGCGACTTCGTTCCTTTGAGAAATTAAGGAAAAACCTCAATTTTTTATTAAAAACCTATTTTTACCTTCAGGACTGCCTAATATTAAAACCACTCATCTATTTGTCCTCATATTTACCATAAATATTCCTCTATATAGTTCCTGTGTATATGCCAGAAATTAGGTCTGTATTATATAATTTAAAAAAATTATGGGCCCAAACATATTGCACTGTGAAAAAATCAGGAAAAATATTTGGTCACTTAACACAAAAAAATGTTAAAGCTAGGGACTTTTTTTAGTAATATAACTTTAATTAATCAAAATTTAAATGTATACCCAAAGTTAGATCAAAATCTTTTAAATTTTTAAAAATATAAGCAAAAATATAAAATTTGTACCTTAAATTTTGTCCAAATTTGACCATGGCACTTTTTTTCTCGTAAGTATATTTAATTTATATTTAACAGCTGGGATACATGTGGATTTAATCTGTTGAATTCTGAAATTTGAAAGTAAAAGCTTTAAAATTATTCTAATTATTAAAGTTTTTCAGATGCTCTAATGCATTTTGCATATCCAAGACCCCACTCTTGCTTACTACAGCCTTGCCTAGGTAACCTTATTAGGAGAACTGGCAGAACACCCCTGCTGTAATAAACGTACACTTATTCTCATAGGCTCTACCCTAACACCCCCCCCCCCCCATATTCATTTAAATTAAATTTTTTCCAATACCTATATGCAGAGGTGCTGTAATTCCCACCAGTCCCTGTAAGCTCCATTGAATTTAATTCCATATTCTGTATTTATATCCAAAGGTGTTGTAACTCGTTGCAACTTCAAAAAAGCTTTTAATCACCATTCTTCAACATATGTATGTCCTTAGATGCCTCTGTACAATGTATATGTCATTTAAATCAAATGTGGCTTGTCAAATATGGATAAATGTATTAAAGCAATCATACTGTCCTGTTGTAGGCAGCTACAGACCCATGCCAGCAGCCCAATGGATGTCTTCCCCAATGCGTCAGACAACTATGGGTCTGATGCATGTTCGTTATTATGTATGCGCTGTTCCCCACCAGTGCTGGTCATAGGAACTACGACAGGGGTGCTGTATCATTGTGTAGTGCTGGCACGTGATGAAGCCAAGTCGGATGACAAGGTAACAGTATAATACCTAACAGATAGCTCCCTTATTATTCAATAGTAGTGCCACTCCAGCCAGTAGCATCTGTTTTGCAAAACCATTAAAAAAGTACAAGGTCTCACAAAGGTGTATACCATATCAGGAACTTAGATATACATTTTATTGATTTAAATGCAAAGATGTTTATTCTTGGATATATGCAAGAATATTTCAAGTGCTCCTTGTTACACTTTGTATCCATCATTTTGAGAAAAATTGCATCTTTGATGAGTGACAAAGGAGGAGTTACCAGACCACCATCAGCTATCGTATAGTATCTGTTACAAAACTACACCTGAAATTGTTTACACAAGATATTTAAAAATTGCAAAAATTACCCCTCCCCCCCCCCCCTCCCCACCCCCCAAATAAAGTTTTTTTTCCAGTTTTATAAGGGTCTTGAAGATTGTTAGGCTCTTAGCTGTAACCAATTCAGTTTGTGTCTAAATCTGACCAAGAATAATGTTTATTTGTTTAGGACATATGCTTTGCCCGAAAAATTGAATTTAAAACTGTGCCACCAGGTGATGTGGCCATGTGATTCTCAACCACCAGATGTAAAGTTATCACTAAATGTAGATGTTGTGTACCTCATGGCATTATGGTCAGATTGCTGGCAAGCTTTCTTAAATTTTATTGCATAGAATATTTTATGTTTAGAATTTTATTTGATTATACTTCATGATTTATTCAGTGATTAGCTCAGCTGACTATGAGTCAACTGAGTGATGGTTTTTTGGCCGCCAGCTTCCAATCCATCTGTTGGCACATTTTAATACCGTTACAGTTAGATGTACCCAAATTCCAAACTGAAACCTCTGTTACTGTTACTTCTTTCCTATGAGATATTTCGAAAAAACCTCCATTTTACACTAAAAACTATTGTTACTCTTCAAGACTGCCCTCTGTGAAAAAATATTAGTTTTGTTTTGTTCATATCTGGCACAAATATTCCTGCATATATTTCCAATGTACATGTCAGCAATTAGAAATTAGGTCAGTAATGCATAATTTGAATTTATTGGCCCAAACATAATGTATTTAGTCAAAAATTTGGAAAGCTATAAACTCATTTATTGCTTAACATGATTATTGTTATAGCTAGAGAGCTTATTTCAAGCATATAAATATATTTTTTTATTTGATAATGGCCTTTTATAAATATATGATTCTCAAGAGTGGAGTACATTGGAACCTGTCTAAAAGTCCACCTGTCTTATTAAGACCACCTATCTATTGAGACCATCCTTGAATGAACCAAGATCAATTGTTTAAATTGACCTGTCTAATAAGACCATCTATGAATTAAGACCATTTTTGCCAGTCCCATCGTTTGTCAAATTTCACAGGTTTAACTGTATTTGCCAGTCCCATTGATGGTCGTATTACACAGGTTTTACTGTATTTGCCAGTCCCAGAGGTGTTTGTATTACACAAGATTTACTATATTTGTCAGTCCCACGGGTGGTCATATTACACAGGTTTTACTGTGTTTGACATTGTTGTTTTCAAATACAGAACCAGACAAGTCTGAGCAAGATCTACATGCCACTGCCACAGTACTCACTCCATGTGTACGAGCAGGTGGAACTGGAGCTATTTCTGACTGAGTCTGATGCAACCGAACCAGAAGATGTCAGCAGCCCTGCAGCAGCCAGCATTTTTCTGCACAGAGGTGAGAAAAACATCACAGCCCCCACCTTTATCATTTATGAGCTCTGTATCATTTAGAGAATACCAAATGCCAATCTCTCTCTTGTTGGTTTGATTACACCAGGACACCTGTTCTTGTTGGTCGGATTCTTGGCCCTGTGCCAGTAACCCTGTTATCAGACCAACGAGAGCGGGTATGGCATGTTTAAAAATTTGGAGCTGGATGCACAATGTGGTACCATGCTGTCATTGGTCTGACTACAATGCATTGCTCTGTTCAAACCCTGGTGTTCTTACCCAGAAAATCTTCCTATGCAAAGCAGCGGTTACAAGAAAAGAGATCTGGGACGAATGTAGTTTATAACCACTGCATGAGGAACAGACCAAAACTGCACCTTGAAAACAATTTCAGAAACACAATAAAATCAGTGTATGAGTAAACAGGATTTATCACAACAACTCTTCCCTATTAGTGAAGGTCAATGCTCACATGCACAAAGAGCTTGCTGTAAAATCAGCTGATTGGTTGTTTAATGTCATAAATTTTTTAAAAGGATAACTGTCAAAGTGAGGCTGCTATCCAAGACAGGTGCCATGTCACTTTGACACAGGATGAGGAGAAATATGAGGTCGTAAAATAAAAATATTGTGATTGAATATTACAAATGTTATTAGTGTTTTGTCCTTCAGCAACTTCAGTGAAATGCTGTGAGATGAGAATTAGATGTAAGAAATTTATTGCCAAATTTTCATGGGAACCAACCTTTGGGACAAACCATAGCACAGATCTGCTGTTGACTTTGTAAGATACACCTGCACTGTGGGTGAAGAAGAAGTTGAACCTTATCATAGGTTCTGATTGGAGTATAGTCAGTATACATTAGGCCAAAAAAAATAAAAGGTATGGTTCTCAGGCACCGCCTGCATCAATTTTAAACCCCCGCATCAAACATTTTTATTTTGATCTTCCAAAGTAAGTTACCAATTTTGAACTACAGCCGCTCGGACATTTCTTTCCAGAAGATAAAATCAAACACTTTCCTCGTTATGTAGTACTTTTACTTGTTTAGCAAAATAAATCTGTTATTATCATGCTTTTCCCTTATCATTTGACATTTTTATCGAAACATACAAAAAAATTAAAAATAAAAAAACCATCCGCCCGCATTGATTTCTGAAAAAAAGTGCCTGAGAACCATACCTTTTTTTTATTCTGGCCTTAATACCTTGTTTATTTGCCATCCCATTCATTCACCAAATGCACCTACTTCCTGGTAATGGTCTGTCTTCTTCATTTGTACCTGCAGGGGCTGATCCAGGATTTAAGAAAAGGGGGTGTCCAAAGCAGGAGGACTAATGAAAAACCTGAAAAAAGGTCCTAAGTTCTGGAAAAGTGGGGGGTCCAGGCCAAAAAATTTGTCTGAACCCTTTTAAAAATTTTAAAAATTTTTCAGATGAAAAAGAGGGGGGGGGGGGGGTTGTCCGGACCCCCTGGACCCTCCCCCTGGATCCAGTTCTGACCTGGGATATTTGCCAAATTCATCTGTTCCCAACTGTAATGTGTTTAGGCTGTGTTTCATACTATACTGGTCACCTTCTAATTTCAAGGTCATTTTTTATTTTTAAAATGGAATAATTCTACAATACCTTACTTATCTCTTATGAAGTCATTATATCATGACCTGTGTCACTTTGGCCAAGTTAACATGACCAAGGTGATTACTGCATGTTTAAAAACAATTTGTGTTGGTCTGCACGTTCCGGTTATCCATGCAGAGATTAGGTTTCTGTCAAATGAACAATGTTTTCAGAGATGCTATAACTAACCCATTTTTGCTGATGCATCATCCCCTGTTGTTCATCTTAGTTAATGGGGCATCTTATTTCATATCTTGTTTTATATATGATTATTGTGAAATTAAAACCCTCACAAATCAAAAGACAACATTGTTATTCTATTCCATAATTGATAATCGTAATCAATTGCCACTTCCTAAAATAACTGTGGACCTGATGTTAGCAGGCGATCACGGTAATTCTGTTTTAAAGTTAAAACTTCACTTCCTTTTATCCCTTTTATTGATGTTAATGTTAAAATGTGTGACCATGGGCTTTCTCTTTAGTTTAGCCATTGCACAAAAACATCCATATTCAAAAGCAGCACCCAGGGTATGATGCTGTATTTGACCATGTGTAAAATGAATTTCTGTGTAATTTCATTGCAGATAACGCCATGTTGACTCGGTATCACTGTACTCATCACGCTGGAGTCCACACAGTTGTTCTGCCGTGGCTGGCTAAGTTCGTCAGGTTCTCAGAAGAGGGTTTGTATTTTCTGAGTCAGCTGCTTATACCACTCTGCAGACACAGTTCTGAGGAGTATAATAAAAGCTAAATTTTAATTCAGAAGTGCATGTGTTAATATTTAGAAAAACCGCTTAATGTGTATTTCTATCTAATTGTGTTTATAAAGTAATTCTGTCAGATATTCTTAATTCTGTCCCCATACTAGAAAATTGGAGATTCTAATGTTTGAGTATAATTGTATCTCTGCTAAACACACCTTAATCTATTTCATCCACAAATATATGTCTGTTAAGTAAGAAGATTTTTTAATGGTAATTGAACAAGGAATTTTTTACCTGATATTTTTACAAAGTTTATCCTAATATTTACAAGAATACTGACTTCAAAATAATGGCTTGGCCACGTTGAATGCGGAAAAAAAGCAATTTCACATTGGTTTGCCTTAGTATATTGATAAAGCATTGTTAAAGTTACCTGTACAATGAAACTAATGGCATCAGTGATGTGAGACTTTTCTAATTTGCATTGAATTCATCCTGTGGTAAGAATTTAATAATCTTCTCATCACGTGGTTGTCATTGCAGATGATACAGATATACTGCTACGGGCAACAGGAGACGACCGTGCGGTGGTGGAACATCTGGTCTGCACAATGCCATTTCCATCCAGGTAGTAAATATATTTATTTATACCCTGGAAATGTATCTACAATTCTATTTAATAATTCAAAGAAACGTTGTACTTCAGAAAAGTATATACACTAATTATCATGCTAATTTCATAAACAAATAAATTTGCTTGCTTAGCTAATTTGGAGTCATCTGAGCTTCAGAGATGGCCCTAATCCATTGCGTGATCCATCCATTCACCAAACAGGCTCATCTTTAGGAGCACTAGTTTTGAGATAGAAAATTTAAGTTTTGTAATCAAACCAGTGTTGGTATACTTTCATTGATAAAATGAATGTCCTCAATATTAAGGACATAACTGACACTAGTAATGTTAGTTTGGTCAGTTGCACAGTGAAATCTGTCTGAGACAACTACCTGCGGGACCAGCCAAAATGGGTTTGTTAGCAGGGTGGTTGTGTGAGCGGCAGGTTTTATGATGATTTACATTTAGTCTAGGACCAAAAGAAGTGGACATCTTAGCTGTATGGCTGTGAAAGCATGGTGGTTGTAAGGGAAGATTTCATTGTATTTAGAAAAATGGTATTTAGGTTCATATACTGTGAATATAGAAAATTTTGTTGGTCTAGCATTTCATGGTTTAGACATTAAACATTATATTCAAAACTCTTGTGGATTAATTGTTCTAGAGTAGTTTCTGGTATCTTTTATAGACTTAACTAATGAAAATACACTCATGTATTTTTGAACAAGACAAGCAGTACAAAATAACCTCTTAGGGTAATCATATGAGAGAGAGAGAGAGAGAGAGAGAGAGAGAGAGGGGAGAGAGATGGAGAGTAGGTCCACATATACCTTTGTTAATGCAACCAAACTTTAATCGCAGTCAGTCACTGTTGAAATCTTTTCAGTAGTTCTCAACCCCAGATAGAACTGAAAACCTAAATAAGATTTGTTCAGTTAATCTAAAAAAAAGGACTAGGTTATATCATTTCTATTCATTTTATAAGCCTAATCAATAGGGCATTGCTAGCCTGAATGGTAATCAAGCCCACTTGGTGATTCATTGCAGAGTGCTGACAGGCTGGCTTTTGAAAACTTCTGTAACAAACTTAAAAGAACCTGGGATTTTAATTTTGTGGAAAAAGCTACTCACAAATTTAATGCTAATAAAACTCCAATAAACAAATCAGAATTCAGAGTGCTTGGAGAAATCTGTTGAAGAATTCACATTTTCTTGGATGTTTTGTCTTTGCAGCCCTCCTTGTCCAGTGATCGGTATAGCCATGACAACAGATCGAGTGTTGGGACTTACGTTGATAATTTTAACAGCAGCCCTGGAATGTATTTCATTACCGTTAAGGTAAGCAGATTATCTAGAGCATTGGTGACTCCATTATGAGAGTTGCTAACAGGGGCAGGTGATTTAGGTTTTCCCACTGGTGAAAAACCCATAGCTGCCTGCCCAATAGGACACACAAAAGGTCCAACTATCATTGACATTAAAGAGTGATTGTTTATACATGTGACTAGATGAATAACCAGTGTTTATTGTGTGAACTTGATATGGAAATTGACTCTTTTTGCATAAAAATGAATTACACATAACATTTTTAGTCAACTTTTCAGCATCCTTGACATTAATATTTGTCTCACAGCCAGAATTACTGATTCATTCAGTGGAAAGTAATTGTTCAATATGAACAAAAAATTGGGCTGGTGACATACAAATTTGGGGAAGTTAATTCTATTAACTTGGCAAGTGAGAAAGAAGTCAAAGTGTCTTACCCTGCATTAGTAATTTTAACTGGAGTTAATAATAATACCTCGATAATTTTAACTGTATATTGTTACCTTTTGTAAATAGCATTGACCCTCCGTTCATTAGAGGTCATGTTAAAATACATGTTCATATAGGTATATTTCATCTTAGATACATATCATGTCATGGATCAGTTTTTCAGGTCATACATTGTGAATTCAGAAGCAAATTAGGTTTAAATTGTCTATCAAAATCTATCTGCATCAAGATTTTGGCAGAGGTTGAACCTATAGTTTCAGAGAAGGAGCTGAAATAATCTGCTTGAGTAACTACACCAACCAACAGGAATTATAGTAAAAAAAGATTTTAAGTCCTCTCCCAAATAACGGGCTATGAAGACTTTACAATTAACTTTCCAGTAGTAGCTTCCTTGGGATGCTACAGAGCCCACACACTGTTTTGAGGTTGCTTTGGCAGGCTAGGGCCTGCCATGAGCAAATGGCACTTAATCTGGTACCCATTTGTAATGCTGGGTAGACATAACCACACTTGTGGCTGAGACCTTGCATAAGTGTCTTAGCGAAGTAGTGAGAGGCTACAGGATCCAAACCCATGACTGCTAGATCACAAGTCCGGTACGCTCCACATGTAGTAAGATGCGCTTTGATACTTTTTTAATCACATCATCTTTTTCTGTTGTAGGTCTCTGATTCACCAGCCTCCCCAGCCTCTGCTGTCAGCATCTCCCAGCAAACAGTCTGTATCACCGATGAGGAAACACAGCAAAGAACCGTTTAATGTCCACATACAACACATGCTGACCAGGAATATATCAAACCCAGTGCTGAGGTATGTAAACATAATCCAAGGTTTACAGTGGGATTCATTTAGGAATTTGTCCCAGATTTTGCATTAATTAAAACTTGTGAATAAACAATTATTCCCTTACACCTCCCATCCCCATCCCCTACTCAAAACAATTTTCAGTGCTTTAAGCACGATCAGTCTACATGATCTTATGATTTTTATAGTGTCCTTTTTCATTTGAACCAGTCAAATTGCATCTAATGGCACTATAAGTACTAAAGCACTTTAATTAATCATCTGTATTTATAATAATTCATGACTCCAGCCATATATTGCCTGCACACTGGTGCACTGTGAAGAATGTAATATCCTGTCAACTAAGGCATAGAATGAGGCTTTGTCTGTCATCCACTTGGCCGTCTGTTAGCAGGGCACAAATCATAACCATTGACCCTAGAAACCTTTATCTGAATTTCCAGGGAGGTCCATATAAAATCTCCTTGGAAACCTGAAATTAAGTCACTGTGACCTATATCCTCCAAGCCAAGGGGCTTGTAAGTAGCCCCCAGAATAATAAAAATAATTGATACAAAACCTCGTGTGTCTTGCTAATTAATGCATGGATTGCCATGAATTTTTCTTTGAAAATTGCCAATGACTAAACCCATAGGTTCCTTGTTAGCTCAGCTGACTATTAGTCATCTGAGCTATAGTTGTGGTCCTTGGGCTGTTGGCTGTCAGTCCGTCCGTCTGTTAAACTGGCACATTTTGAAACCGTTGGACCTACGAATCTGAAATTTGGCATACTATTAGATGTCCCCAAAATCTCCTACAATACTGAAAATTGGGTCATTAGGACTTCGTTCCTCCGAGATATTAAGGAAAAACCTCCGTTTTCCATTAAAAACCCATTGTTACACTTCAAAACTGCCTAATATCAAAACCACTGACCTGATATTGATCATTTTTTATATATTAATTCCTCTGTATATTTCTTATGTACATACCAGAAATTAGTTCAATATTTTATAAATTCTTAAAGTTATGGGCCCAAACATAATGCACTTTGTAAAAATTCAGGAAATCTATTTACTCCCATAACTTGAGAATTACTAAAGCTAGAGACTTTTTTTCAGGTATGTGACTATATTTAATCAAGATACAATTGTCTACCCAAAATTAGATCTGAATTTTTCAAAAAAAAAAAAAGTTATAAGCATAAATATGAAATCATTACCTTAAATTTTTCCCAGATTTGACCAAGGCACATTTTTTTCTTGTAACTGCTGTGGATTCAATTTTCACAGCATGTATTCATTAGCATTTCATCTGTTAACATCTGAAATTTGAAACTAGTTGATCAAAAACTGTAGATTTTTTTCAAGTAATCAAGTATTAGATTTTATGCAGTTTGCTAGAGCTCAGCTCCCCAGCTTCTTAGGCCAGATCTCAGCTCCAAAAAAGTTTGCATACAGTTAGATGCCCCAGTCACTAGGACTGCATTCCTTCTAGATATTAAGAAAAAAACTTCAATTTTCCATATAAAACCCATTGTTACACTTCAAGACAACCTAATATCAAAACCACTGATCTGACTTTGACCATATAGAATATACATGTTCTTCTATACACTCTTTATGCACATGGCTAGAAATGATGTCAGTATTGCGTAATTGTTTTAAGTTATCGGCCTAAATATAATGCACTTTGTAAAAAATCAAGAAATATATTTACTCCCTTAACATGAGAATTGCTGAAGGTAGAGATTTTTTGCCAGGGATATAACATTATTTAATCAAGATTAAATTGTATTCCCAAAAGTTATTAGCATAAATATAAAATCAGTACCTTAAATTTTGCCCAACTTGGCCATGGCATGTTTTTACCCTGGAAGCACTATTGATTTAATTTTCATATCTTGCACATGTAAGGATTTTAGCTTCTAAATTCTGAAGTTATAAAAGGAATTGATCAAAAACTAGCTTTTATGAAAGTTTTTATGAGACCATATCACACCTAGGCTGTACTGAAGCCCCTTTATGGCTTTAAACTCCAATAACGCCCGCCAGGGCGCGCGGTTTGTCACGGGCCTGGTGTTCAAAAACGCCCGCCCGGGCGCGCTAAAGCCCATTTTACATACCCGTAATTGGGGCAAGTTTTGGGGGTGAAATGTTTATTTTCATCCATCATATTTGTACTTAAATGAAAGAGAAAAACGTCAAGTGTTGTTCTAACATGTGACCAAGATCCAAACTGGCGCGAACGCAGACTTGTTGGAAAAAATATAAAAATGATTGACTTTCACTCACGTGGCCTTGTTACGTGGGCCCTGGTAACATGTCGGCTGCGAGAGTAAAATCAGACACCTACGCTAAATTCATCAGAAATCAGTAAATTACCAAATGTTGGCAATCAATCCTGGTGACAAAATCAAGTGCAGTGTGTTTACAGATTTAACTTCCGTTAAACATTTCCAAGATCATATATTATCCCCTTTTTTATTGGTTTAACTTGTGACCAATGATCGCCGTCCGACTGACTGACGCGTCTGACAGACACCACGCACGTGATCTGCGTGACCTCCTTACTGTGTCATGTACTGGCACTTGAAAACCATTTTTAACAGATATCATATAATAAAATGAGTATTTATTTTAAATATTAACATATTTTCTTAACTAAAAATCGAAGATACTGTCATATATCATGTCGTATATATATGTGATGTCTGATTGTTTACTAGTGATCATTTCTGTGCCAAACATTCTATGTACAATCGTAATCGGGCACAATCGGCCGTGCACAAGAACTGTCAATCATTCTAAGAGGCTTTTTGGATTGAAAATAAAATTAATACCGTCTTAAATTAGAAACAGCCAGATATTATATGGATATAGTTAATTTTTCAGTAAAATATAAAGATAACTTTATACTCCATGAAATATTGAAGTAATTATTTTACGACGTACGTGGATCGAATTGTACGCCTATACACCCAGATCTTTGAATATGTAAAACAAGACAGTAAGTGACTTATACGCTTGAACAAATATGTATTAATACGGTTTTAACACATACTGAACAGATTTTACAAATTTTTATATGTGTAGTACTTCCTGTATATGTATAGGCTACATGTGTACGTGCAAGTGTGCGCGCTTTTGTGTGTGCGTGTATATATATAGGCCTATGCGCGAATTATAATTTTCATTAGTGATTGAAAAAAGCACCAGTAGTTGTCACTGCCAGTGAAACAGATTTTCGGCGGAGCTGCAAAACATCCTTAAATATATATGGCACATAGCAAACTAAATTTTAAAAATATAACCTATTATATTATGAATTGAAGTAAATAATTTTTTTTGTAATACGTTTGCCTATAACAGGCTATTCATTGTTGTAAGGAACAGTTAAAAAATGTTTGTACCTTTTAAACATAAAATCTGATCACTAATACCAGAACTTATAACTCCTTTTTATATTTCATCCATGAAAGTTTTTCAAATCGGGTTCATTCGCCGCCTATATTCATAAAAAATACATAACGTATACCGCAGACTGCATATATATCGCATATACCGTACGTGCACCCGGTATAAACGCCGCTTTATATTGATATCGCTCTCAAAACCCAGTCAACGCTTGCATGCATGGCCCAGGGATTAAATATGGAAAATGTGTCGTGGTCATGATAATCCTTTAAAGTCATACGGCGGAGTCAGTCTCAGTCATGATACATGCAAGAAAATGAATAAAATGCATTCGCCAATCTTAAATTAGAAGCTATAGCGTATATATATATAGTGACGGTGACACAGTGAAAGTAAAATATTAAGACCAAAGATGCGGACTTTCGATATGCATGCGCATGGTGTATTCAAAATGACGATCGAGAAACCATGCAGGTGGACAAATTAGACTGAAATCTAATTGTACCTTTCCATTGCTGTAAAATAAGATTTAAAAGACGCAGGTATACAAATATATCTATATTGCAAAATGTTTGATGGCTTTGTCTCAAACTTGCCCCTTTCGAAGACCTAAAATACCACAGGGTGTCGGCTTCTATTTTTACCCACCGACCTTGTCATTTTCACGTTTGATTGACAGTTTTATTAGCACAAGGAAATTTTCCTATCACACAGAAGATTTTAGCGGAAAGACAGCACACAACATGCGGCCAACCAGACGGGGATTCGGAGTGAAAATTACTACTTTAAATTGGCATCTATAACATTAATCATCAAAGGATAATGACATCATTTACAATGTTCGGGAACCGAACGACATGTATAATTGCCAGGTGTAGGTCATGGTCCGCGTCTCTACAGCTGACGGGACTGGTGAATACAAAATAAATAAATAAACAAACACCCAAGAGATCATAACTTATTAGAAGTTTTTGGAACATTCCAGGTGCTTCTTAAGAATTATTGAATTGTTGCTGCATATTGTTTTATAATAAACTGGAACTCTGCCTCTCCGTGAAATCACCACCTTGCAGCCTGGGGAGACCGCATGCTTTCCTGCTGAAGCTGAAGTTTTATCAGCAGTGCATGATTTCTGACTATATGAGGGCTTAAATGTACAAAGTTGCATATGGAGGTTACCAGATTAGCTAAATGATTTGAAGTTAGGTCTCGTGTATACAGCTAGTTAACCAAGGAATTGCATGTGCATCTCAAAATTATTAAATAAATTTTCTACTTTTCTTCAAGTGAAGTTGAATTGAATAAATGTAATTATATATTATATTTCCATTTTATATTAATTTCATAAGACGTAATTATGCTTCATTTAAATGTCACTGAAATAAAGTGCAAAATGAAGACCTGGATAAGTAAGTGCATGAAGATATGTAGGCCTACGTGCAATTGTCCTCTAAGATACCAGAATGTACTGCTATGAAATCATAGTAACTAGGCATGATTTTAATAAGCATTGTTGGACTTACGTAGGCCTATATATTTGAATAACATAACCTACATTAAAATGTACTGTGAAAACATGTTTCTTTGGTGTTACTTCACAGTTTAGTATCGTTTTCCCACGTTTATAAACTTTGGTATTATGTGCATTATCCCCAATAGCACATTTTAAAAACACCTTTCCAACAATAAAAAATATTGATTTTCCGTTATTTTATATTCTTGTTAATAACGATTTGTTTACATTAATGTGCATAGGCCTATTTATTATATATGTAATAAATTATTGTTCCACTAGTACTACCAGTGTTCTCATTGTTTCTGATCCCTGCGGGAAAAAATCGATTCTAATGCATACATATTGCATGACGTGAGAGGATGTTTCCAGGTAACTCTTGCATGACGTGAGAGGATGTTTCCAGGTAACTCCCCCCCCCCCCCCCCCCCACCACCCCCACAAAAAAAAAAAAATAATTCGACCGCCAGTCGGCACAGCATCTCATGACGCTTCTTATAATAAACACGCCAGACTCAGTCACGTGAACCATGTCCATTTAAAAGACTTTACAAAATAAACACGCCAGACCCAGTCACGTGAACCTTGCCGATGTAAAAGTAGATACGATTGGGTGAGAAAAGTTTACAGCGTCAGTGCGTCACCGCTGGCTGAGGGATGACGCGGTAAAATTGGACCGTTCAGGAAAAAAAACCCAAACAGACGTGTCGTCTTGCATCTTAATTGTCCAGTAAATGTTTTATTTATTTTTATTTTTCCGTTATATTGACTAGATAGGATAATTCTGCGACTAAAGTCTGGAAAACCGCCTCGTTAATGTACCTTGTGTGCTACATATTGCTAAATTCACTCATTATCGCTCAATCACCGTCAGCCGCGGAGGGGCGGGTACTACAAAAGAAATTGCATGGATACCCTCAATTAAGAAAATAAGAGTTTTCACAAGTGTAAGACATTTTGGTTTTGATTTTCTATTTCAAATTTTAGTACCATCGCACTGTTTCGAATGGGAAAGATTTGGATATATCAACGTTTATTTAGGCTAATCGTTGATCGAACCATGTGCACACCTGTTTACCTGTCGCATCTGGATTTTTACCTGTGCAGATAAACGCGACAGACCAACTAAACAGCAATTTTATTATTGCATGAAATGTTAACAAACAGGGTAGACACATTTTTCCAGATTTTATTTTAAAATCAGTCGGCAATTTGTTTTTGCCTGCACATGTAAAAATATATTAATTTGACATAAAAAGGTATATTACAGGTAACCAGATAATTAGTGCATTTCACACCCATAAATTATATATTTTGCACATTGGAACAAAGTAAATAGTTTTTATTGCAATGTCCCTTATAACAAGTATAATATATAATTTAAATTAAAAAAATGAGAATTTACCTTTATTTACCTGATCTTACCTGTGCAGGTGAGTAAACTTTTACAGGTAGAAATTGGCAAAATTGAAATCCACAAGTCTCGTCGCTGTGCAGTTAATTAAAAGATAGCTTCTGCATATTGTTTTAACTCCTTCAAAATTTTCCTCTCCACTTTTAAAATGAAAAGTTGTCTTTATATTCTGTACTTACAAAGGTAATTAAATCTGTTTAAGATCAAAGGTATCATTTCAGGTAACCCAATAAATAGTGCAGTTAGTACCTATAATTCATAAATTTTACACATGGCACTCAAAATTAAGTTGTATGTTTTTTTTTTCTCCCTTATTACATGTATAAAATATATACTTCATGAAAAAAATAATTTACCTGTATTTACCTGAACTCACCTGTACAGGTGAGTATGTTTTTATGTGTAACTGTAACCAAAATTATCAATTTATGTTTTACATGTCTGAAAAATCAAAATATAATGGTTTTACACAGTTGACACTTGTTTATCCATATTCTTCTCAGCCACTTTTCAGCATGATTTTGTCACTGCCACAGGTAATTAGATCAGTTGAAGAACAAAGGTACTATTCACATAGGTAACTTAATTACTGTATTAAAAGCACCTGTTCTTATATCAAAATGAATTATACAGTCCATAAATAGAGAAGGTATTAATTTATAGTAACTATATTGATGAACAAGGTGTTTGCTAACATATTCAGAAAAAAAAATAATTTACCTTTACTTACCTGTACAGGTAAACATATGTGTTATATGTTAATAATCATAGAATATGCTCTTTGGGTCAGCAAGCTTTTCAGGTGAAAAATATTTGATTTCCACAGAAAAATCCAATTTTACTTGCACATTCTGGTTCGTTGGTGGTTCCCTTTCCAGTATTAAACCAAATCATTTACCTTTTTCTTACCTTTAATTAATAATTACCTTAGAGTGAAAAAAAATCCTTAAATTTCCCTGTTTTTATCAAATGGTTAATGGGTTACCTGAACAGGATGAAAGGGGTCATTTTGGTGATATACCAGTGAGTGGAAATACAGTTAGTACAGATTTACCTGTTTTTACCTGTATATACCTTAGCTACATACATATCAAACCAGGTATGTAGAAAATAAATAAAATAACATGATTGACATATACCTGACAGTAAAAGCTGAAAATTTCACAAAGATACCTTTAACGGTTACTGAGTTAATGTCTCTTATATAGATTCATGTCAAAATGTGGAAAAAATGCAAAATAAATCTGAACAGTAGGAGTGTGACAATCCACAGGCTAATCTGAACAGTAAAGGGTTATATGTCCTCACATTGACCTTTCAGGCCAATTATGCATGCTTGAAGGGAGGCTTTCTGCAGCCAGCCAACATAATAATAAACTTTTTTAGCTCAGCTGACTATAAGTCATCTGAGCTATAGTCGTGGTCCATTGTCCGTCGTCCGTCCGTCTGTCCGTCCGTCCGTCCGTTTTGAAACCGTAAGACCTAGGAATCCAAAATTCAGCATAATGTTAGATGTCCCCAAGATCTCCTACCAAGCCAAAAACTGGGTCTTTGCAACTTCATTCCTTTGAGAAATTAAGGAAAAACCTCAATTTTTTATAAAAAACCTATTTTCACACTTCAGGACGGCCTAATATCAAAACCACTCATCTGTTTTTCGTCATATTTCCTATAAATAATCCTCTATATAATTCCTATGTATATGCCAGAAATTAGGTCTGTATTATATAATTTAAAAAAGTTATGGGCCCAAACATAATGCATTTTGTAAATAATCAGGAAAGAAATTTTATCACTTAACACAAAACTTGTTAAAGCTAAGCTCTTTTTTTCCAGTTATATTTCTTTTATTAATCAAAATTAAATTGTATACCCAAAATTAGATCAAAATCTTTTAAATTTTTTAAAATATTAGCAAAAATAAAAAATTGGTACCTTAAATTTTGCCCAACTTTGACCATGGCACGTTTTTTTGCTGTAACTGCTGTGGATTTAATTTTCACAGCATGTTTTAGTTAGCATTTCAACTGTTAACATTAAAAATTTGAAACCAGTTGATCAAAAACTGTAGATTTTATTCAAGTTTTCAAGCACCATGTCACATATTGCTAGTGTTATGCAGTTTGCTAGAGCTCAGCTCCCGAGCTTCAGCTCTAAGTTCCTTAAATTTGGCATACAGTTAGATGATCTCCAAAATCCCCTACCATGCCAAGAATTTGGTCACTAGGACTTAATTCCTTCGAGATATCAATGAAAAACTTCATTTTTCATTAAAAACCCATTGTTACACTTTAAGACTGCCTAATATCAAAACCACTGATCTGACTTTGATCATATATAATATACATATTTTTCTATACATTCGCTATGCACATGCCAGAAATGATGTCAGTATTGTGTATTTTTTTAAGTTATGGGCCCAAACATAATGCACTTTGTAAAAAATCAAGAAATATATTTAATCCCTTAACAAGGGCATTGCTGAAGCTAGAGATTTTTTTGTCAGGGATGTAACATTAGTTAATCAAGATTCAATTGAATACCCAAAATTAGTTCTGAATTTTTCAAATTTTATAAGTTATTAGTATAAATATAAAATTAGTACCTTAAATTTTGCCCAACTGTGACCATGGCATGTTTGTTTCCCGTGAGCACTGTTGATATAATTTTCATATCATGCACACATAAGGATTTCATCTTTGTAGTTTAGAAAGCTGAAAGAAATTGGCCAAATATTAGTAGCTTTTATTAATGTTTTTTATGAGACCCTGGTAGACTTTGGCTCTCTCCAGCCCCTCTTGAGTCACCTGTATGTTGACCTTGTTGACCTTTCATCAAATTATGCACGCTTGAGGCGAGAATCTAGGCAGCTTATGGCCAGCCACAGTTGATCCAGGTGTCCAACCCAACTCATCTAGTAGTTTTAACCAACAACATAACAATAAACAATAAATTAATAAATTTTTATTGGTTTTTAATAACAAATTAAAGAAAAATAGAAAAGGAATTTGTTAGTTTATAATAACAGGAAATTAACTTGCAGTTACAGATGATATAAGAATCTTGTATCGATGGGTAGAATGTCACATATTCCAAATAACACCATGCAGTCACCTATGGCATTTTTCAGTTCATTTTTAATGATAAAGAAGTAAATCATATTATTCATTACTAATCATTAGGGATTATATGAAGGAAATTAATGATAGACAAAGATGCAGTTGATAATATTAATCTAGATTCCTACTGTGTCTAGTGTGTACATTGATGTGAAATTAGTCCAAAATGAATTTTTTACAGTTATTTTTTAATATAAATAAAAGCCATAAAACCAGGTACTTATGATCATTATTTAAATGTGTGAATTTTGAATATTCTGGATTCTCAACATCATTGTTTGGTGAAAACTGAATAAATACCAGACATGGTGCAAATACTTTGTAATTGTATTTAAATACGAATATGATTATGTACTCCATTATAAAATTTCTTGCATAAAGAATGGGAATTCAGATAAAAATGAAAGTATATGAATACTCGTGCAAATACTTTCAAAATGTATTCATGAATGCATTCATGAATATATTCTTTAATATATTTTAATAATCATATCAGTTATATTTCATTTTAAAAAATCAAAAGATTCTCTTATTATTTTTAATGAAAATTATATTTGGGACAATATTTGTAATTTTTTTTAATAAATAGTTAAACTCTTAAATTATATGTTCTGCTTATAAGTTATATGGCCAAGTCAAAATTTTTGTGACAGTAGTACTCCATTTGTTAATAAAATAAATGAAATCAATCCTCTTCCCTGTCTCCAAAGGTACTATCAAAATCATACATAAGCTAAACAACAACAACTCATAATACAGCTTATATTTATTACCACACAAAACCAGCATGTGCCTCATTTCTAAATCATATTTTTTGATCATATATAACAGCTGAGCGTCGTGACCCATAGGTCCCTTGTTTAAATTATTGGTTTATGATAAGAACTTAAAAAAAAATGAATGGAAAAGGAATTTATAGTTAATGATTTACAGGGAATTACCTTGCAATTACTGATCATTTATGGGTCTTCCATGGATGGCCAAAATTGTATTTCAAATGACACTATGCAGTCACCATTTGGTATTTTCATTTGAACCATAAAAATGAAAAATAAATAATTGGAAAAAATTGTTGTTTACTATTAGGGATTATATGAAGCAAGATAATGATAGACAAGGATGCAGTTGATTATATCAAATTAATCTAAATTTCCAGATCTTTTCCAGGTGTTTAACTTGTTGGTAATATTTATTACAACATTAAAAAATAAATAAATATGTCAAAAATTTAAAATATTACTGAGACAAGTGCTCATTAAAGATTTTAATATGTTTGACTTATAACTCATGGTTGTATCAGTTGTTACATGATACTGGCTAAATAATCAAAATTTATATAACTGATCCTTTATTCCAGTTTATTAAATTAAACATGCCCAACTCCAGTTTGCTCCTGGTATAACATATTGGGTGTTTTGATCCTTGGATTAATTTTAACACATGTATTAGTTTTATAGCTGAGAATACTTTTCTTTTTTTTTCCTGATACCATTTAAAAAAATATAAATATTCAAATTTTTCCAGTTAGTGCTGTGGATTTAATTTTCACAGCATGTACACATAAGCATTTCATCTGTTTAAATCTGAAATTTGAAACCCATTGATCAAAAACTGTAGATTTCATTCAAGTTTTCAAGCACCATGTCTTGATTGTTTACATCAGGTCTGTATAAATTCAGTGTACTGGGCAGTTACATAACACCTTCAGGTCTGACCTACTGCCACTGTGAGTGTCTGGGTCAGGCTGGGTCAGGCAGTAATTACCAGAGAGCCTCTCTTTCTCTCTCTCTTTCTCTCTCTCTGGCAGTCTAGCTCTCTCTTTCTCTCTCTTTCTCTCTTCTCTCTCTCTCTCTCTCTCTCTCTCTCTCTCCATGACAGTCTAGCTCTCTCTCTCCTGCTTTTTCTCTTTCTCTCCCTATCTTTCTTTCTCTCATTCTCTCTCTCTCTCTCTCTCTCTCTCTCTCTCTCTCTCTCTCTCTCACACACCCTAATTGCCTCCCTCCTCCCTTCATCCCATTCTGTTGACAGGTACTATAAACTAGATACATTAGCTTTAAATGTTGATACAATTTAGAAATGTGAATCAACTGAAATATTCACATTCACATGTATATGTTATACTGTAAATTTATAGTAACATTTGTAAACCCTAGAAAAAATTATGTAATGAAAAAAAGGAATTAATGCCAATATTGTTAATTTTTTCCTGGCTTCTTAATGGGAAAAAATATTATTTGCTTTGTTTCTCCATCTTTATGCCTGTTTTAAATATTTAATGATCAGGAATAAACATTTTTTCTTATTTGCATTGTTGAATTAAATTTCATATCCTGTATGTATATGCAAGGGTGTTGTAACTCTCACCATCCCCTTCTTCATCCCTCGGAGGCTTTGCTGCTTGGCACTGTGAACAATAGTTCTATGGCTATAGCATAAAATTAAATGGTTGAAGAAAATATCTACAGAGAGACAGAGGCGTTGCAACTCTGATCATAACCCCCCCCCCCCCATATCAAGTCATTGCACCTGTGGAGTGTGGATGTTATGGCAACTGTATACATATCATATAAATTGATAAAAAAGGTTTACTAAATAAAATGGATCTCATTAGACAAATGTGTAAACTGTTGAACTGTCAACAGCTTATCAAAAAGGTAACCAATTGAAACGCATGGTCAGATCTCAAAATATTATTTGCAACATTTTCTTCAATCATATCAACCAACCATGGCCTAGATCACCCCTTCCTCCCAAACTTCTACATCTACATTTCATTATATTTTTAAGATTTTAACCTCCCAGGTGTTTCAGTACTGTTGACTATTTGTCCATAGGTACCTATGTACATGCCAGAAATTATGTCAATATTGTGTAATATGTAGACGTGGTGGGCATCAAAATAATGTACCTTGTCAAGACCGAAGAGATATCATGTAATACAGTCACATATTCATATAAATCCCCTCATCAGCATAGTTAATCATAACCTTATATCAGTCAAATTGAAATCTTGCAGTTTTCCATACACTATAGATCCTTCAACAAATAGCCTTATCATCATTATACCACTGCTTTGTATACTGTCATTTTTGCTCAAATAAATTCCTTTTTTCAACCCCTCCCAAATAAATAAAAAACAAACCACTTTATTTTACTCCATATTAATCCATCAGTCAGGTTATTTCATATATCATTTACTTACATATTACATTATATTCCTTTATTAAAGCCCAACATGACCATGATATTCATAAGCTTTATCGACTCAATATAGTATCACAATGGTGATAGATTTATAGTGCAATCATAATCAGCTGAGCGCCGTGACCCATGGGTCCCTTGTTATATTTTTGTGAAACATTTTTTGTAAAGTCATTAAATTTTTTTCATGGGAAATGCATTAACCCTAAAAAATGTTAATGATTCAGAGCCAGTGGCTTTCCTTTCACTTATCTGATGCAGACTTAAAACTGAATATAAACAATTATTAGAATCTCTCCAAAACAATTTTCAATGATTTATGATTGAAAATCTCTCAGTATTCTGCTTTTCTGCTGTGGTGACTCAAAATGTAGTATCACTTATTTAATCAAGGTGGCAGCACTTGATTGCAGTAACTACAATGTGGATTTCAGCAGCAAAGTGGATGGT
Source organism: Sipunculus nudus (assembly GCA_026874595.1). Taxonomy (NCBI): domain Eukaryota; kingdom Metazoa; phylum Annelida; class Sipuncula; order Golfingiida; family Sipunculidae; genus Sipunculus; species Sipunculus nudus. Next base: position 56,937,919 of record CM049312.1, read on the forward strand.
CTTGTGAACTTTTTATCTTTTATGGAAAAGCAACAATTATAATGGGTGTTTTCACAAGGTTTGGATTTGTTTTAAAACAAAATCAATATTTATCTTCATGATACAACTGCCAGTCTCACTGATAAAATCTTAAATATATTCATATTACAGTAATTACACTGAATAATGTGCAGGGCATGATATTTTCAGTACAAGTAGATTTCATTATTTAATTGCTAATAGTTAAAACTCTGCCAGTTGGCAAAGTTATCATGTTGTTTCCTTGGTTGGTTTGTATATAAGCAACCTAATGCAAAAGTTTTAGATAGATTTTGATGAAATTTTGCTTCTGAATAGGGATAACTTTATCACATTTATGAGGTTATCTGATTACCCTTTATGTATTTTAATTCAAATGATTACATACCATTTTGACACAGGGCTATTTATTTGTCCTGGCAGAGGCCGGACCATTCATTGATATTAGGGGCCATGTTTGACTTGGGGCTGTGAGCTGTGTTAGTGAACAGTGACACTCTGCAGAACTTAGAAAAGTTGTGAATGGATCATGTCAGACGTATCCATGTAAGATTAGAATACACATTGGATTGTCCAGGTATCAATATACAAGAATGTATTATTAAAATAAGATTGTATACTGTGGTTTATCTTCCTCATACTACGAAGTCTGTGGCAGCAATGTTTTCAGAGACCTTGATTCAGCGAGCTGCTCTGGCATGTATTCCATGAATAATGAACAAGGCACTTGAAACAATCAAACTACTTGCATACACTTGTATTATGTGGCTGCCTGTGTGTCTGTTGTTATTCTAGACCAAGCTTTAAGCATTGCCAGGAGGGTATTGAGAAGTTGACCAGTCAAATAAAGTCTTGTAAACCTATCCAATTTCTGATGCATGTGTCCTTGTTCAGACAGGGTGTGGAGAATGTATTATTAACATTTTTTCATGGGTTTGATTAGCAGTTTTGATTTTGGCCCAAACACTAGCAGGCTTGGTAATTATTCATGAAATTGACACCAGAGTGGCTCACTAAATCGGGAAATGTAGCTATAAAGGTTTGGTGTATGGGACTTGCTGTGCACAGCTTTATTGATTGATGGCTTGTTGTAGGACACGTCCTGATGTAGAGCTGTCTTCCCAGGAGTCTGTGCAGCTGCTGGGTCGTATTACACAAGTGTTCAGAGAGCAGTATCTGCAGAAACATGATCGTGTGAGAGAGGAAATATTACGCAGGTTTGTCACCTTTATCATAATTGCTAATAGTTAAAGTAAGGACCATTCCAACTGCTAATTTCTGGAACAGTATGAACTTTGAAGTACAGTGGAACCCCGCCTTGTGACCACCCCTGCAATTACAACCACTTTTCTTGGTCCCAAATATACAATTCAGATTAATTAGAGTTTCACAAATATGACCACCCCAAATTACGACCACTTTGGTCAGTCCCCAAGGTGGTCATAATTGTGGGGTTCCACTGTAATATTTAGAATACTGTGTCAAGCAAGGATTAAAGAATTTGTGTAAGTTATGTAAATTTGGCTAGACTTTCTGGAAATGATTAACAATATGCCTGATTCAGTCCCTAATTCTGAATTTCACTGCAGGTCACAGATATTACACAGACTCAAAGAGCAGCAGATGGCTGATATCAGGAAAGCCAAAGCAGAGCAGATAGCTCTCAAAGTTGGGGCCGAGGATCTGGCAGAGAAATATGAGGAAACCAGAGATAAACATGATGCTCTTTTGAAAAGGTACAGTATAACAGTGTTCCGGTTATGTTCTCAAGTTTGATTCTTACCTCCATACCTCCCTTCCCATGATGTATACACGTTTGTTTACGGATACCTTTAAGGGAAAGGGCTCATGGAGTGACATTATTGTCTCTTGTGACATAAGGGATCACTCTCGATAAATGGCCATATGGTCACATACAACAAGTGCAAGTGGTAAAATCAGCCATAAAAATCCATAAAATAACAATTCTGGGGTTATTTACACTTGGATTTACACCAAAATTGAACTTCATCAGCACTTTTACAATACCAGTCTATATGATAAATTTCAATTACATCCATTATACCATCTCCAGATATCGTTGTGGACATACATTCACACACACACAGAATTGTGTGAAAACAATAACAGCTTCATGCAGGGTTAATGAGTATTTATGGTGTAAGGATATAGTGATTTAGCAGTTGGACTGAAAGTTTAAGGCTCAAATGGATTTTCCAACTATTTTTTCACTTTTCATCTTTAATTCAAGCAGAATTCATGATGGAAAAGACGGAAGTACAGATTTACAGTGTGTTTTGCTAATTGTTCTGCCATAGAATTATTACTGTTTGGTCACTTAAAAAGTTCTGTTATATTTGTAGGCTTGAGGAGGTCACTTAGAAAGTTCTATTATATTTGTAGACTTTAGGAGGTCACTTAGAAAGTTCTGTTATAATTGTAGGCTTGAGGAGGTCACTTAGAAAGTTCTGTTATAATTGTAGGCTTGAGGAGGTCAATTAGAAAGTTCTGTTATATTTGTAGGCTTGAGGAGGTCATGAAGAAGATAGAGAGTCAGGTGTCAGTCAAGTCAAACGCTGAGAAGGAGATGAATAAAGAGCTAGAGGATATGGCAGAGCCTCTGAAAGTCTGCAAAAACGCCATAAAACAGGTAACTTGTAGTGTTACCAAGTGGAGCATGGTGGATTAATGGTTGGGGTGCTGGCCTTGTGACTGCTAGGTTATGCCTTAGAATCCTGTTCAAACTGCTTTCCTTGCTAAGACCCTTGGCCAATGTCTGTACCACAAGGGCACACTCTCTACTAAGGAGTTAATGGGTACTAGTCATGGGCAGCAGGAAAATGTAGACATTAGAACTTTATTGCATCTATGAAAATAGGTGTTAGGCTTCCAAGGGAGCCAAACAAGTCTACAAGAATAAACAGGCACTAGGCCCATAGACCTGTGTAAAGTCGGATGAGGCTCTCATGGAGTGATATCAGGCTATATAACTTTACCTTTGTCCGCATTCATTCTATATGCTGCTTCTGATCCACTTTAAGCCCAGCTGAAATTGGGATATTTTATTTCTTTTGTATCCCAACATTTTGTCATATTCTTGTCTGCATTGAATTTTATAATTTAATATACATGCAATAAAGATATGACAGTTGAGGGGTTAAACGATCTGCTCTCTCCGCTAGCCACCTGGGTAAGATCCCAGGCGTGACTGTATGAGAGGGGGTTGTAGTTGCCTGTCATAGACAGGTCCTGTTGTTTTCTCCAGGTTCTCAGGTTTACTCCACCTCTGCAGATTACTGAACACTGCCATCTTAGCCATGGAGAGTGCTGCAATTAGTTATAACAACTATTTGTACAATCCATGTAAATTAAAAAAGAATATATATATATATATATATATATATATATATATAATGTTTATGAAAAAGACAAGCTTAAATGATAAGATCTTGTACTAATTAATTAAAGTTTACAATGTAATGCCCCAGTTAATTACATAATAAGTCATATATTAAAGAGGAACATTTTTATAGCATGGTCAGAAATTGAGTTGGAGGTATATTAAAATATAATACAATGAATATGGGTTTTAAATACCTGGGGTAGGGGTGATAAAAGCATAACTTTTCATATTTATATCCATTTCTACGCACAATAAGATCATTCAGGAATTTTTTACATAGTATCATTATATTTAGTGGATGAAAACTAAAAAATAACTGTTATTTCCTACAGCTGAAGTTCAAGCAAGAGTACCAAAAACGACAGATCCCCAGCCCAAAGACGACTCAATCCCCACGTTCCAGTCCCGGCCTCAACCGTGATCACATGACTAAGATAAAGGATGTGCTGAAAAAAGAGTTAGTATAAACCAGCTCTCATATTGTGTTCTTACAGGGTCATGTGATGTCTTGTATAAACCAGCTCTCATATTGTGTTCTTACAGGGTCATGTGATGTCTTGTATAAACCAGCTCTCATATTGAGTTCTTACAGGGTCATGTGATGTCTTGTATAAACCAGCTCTCATACTGTGTTCTTACAGGGTCATGTGATGTCTTGTATAAACCAGCTCTCATATTGTGTTCTTACAGGGTCATGTGATGTCTTGTATAAACCAGCTCTCATATTGTGTTCTTACAGGGTCATGTGATGTCTTGTATAAACCAGCTCTCATATTGAGTTCTTACAGGGTCATGTGATGTCTTGTATAAACCAGCTCACATATTGTGTTCTTACAGGGTCATGTGATGTCTTGTATAAACCAGCTCTCATATTGTGTTCTTACAGGGTCATGTGATGTCTTGTATAAACCAGCTCTCATATTGTGTTCTTACAGGGTCATGTAATGTCTTGTATGGTAATCAGTTATCACTCAGTCTGGGATCTGTAATCATGTGACTATAGGGTCATGGTCCCATGGACCTTGTATGGTAATCAGATTACCAGTCAGTCTGTGATTTGTAATCATGTGATTATAGAGTAATTGGCCCTGAATGATTATCAGTTCATCACTCAGTGATAAGGGAAAGGTAGAAGCTCCCCCCCCCCCCCCCCCCCCAACTTCAACAGCCAAAAGTCCCACCTTATGATAAAGATGACAACTTCCCTGCCTAGGATATCATCATTTTTTGCTCCCATCGCAATTTAAGGAACATTTTTAAATATTTATATTGGTTAAGAAAGTAAAATTTATTTAATTTACAACACTATTTGTAATCACCATTTACCTTGGATTAGAGTAAGGCATTTATAGGCTGACATGTACAGAGATTCAGTAAGACCCTTTTAGCACATAACTGAGACTATTGAGGTAAATATGAAGAAACTAGAAACTAGTTGTTGGCATTATCCCAGAATCTCTGTCCTACATGTGCATGGTCCTCAATCATGTGATGACAGAGCCATATTGCCTGTGATTAGTTTATTACTGAGATAAAGTGTCTGTGAAATGATCTTTCAATTTATTGCTCAGGCATGACGTAAATCATAATGTTAATTGAAGGAGCAGTGTACTTTAATTTAAAATTCAGGTGCCTCTGGCCATGTTCAATTGTCATTTTGGAATTTCGGTCATTATTTGCAGGTATTCCTGGCCAGTGTCAAATTTCATAAAATAATGTTAGTATAGGTAATATTGCTGGAAGAGCTTTCTCACATATTTCTGTAAATTTATAAGTGGTATTAGTTGTAGAATATATTTTCATGTCTTTAAATTTTCAGTAGAGTATATTATTGTCTCCATGATTTTCACAACAATTTATGTATCTATATGCACAATTTGTTTAGTTAGGGAAACTAGCACTGGCTCTTTCAGGAACTTATATAAAGGTCACACTCTGACATTTTATGAAATATTGAATGTTGCACTCTTCTGTTAACATATAAAACTAGAAATCTGCATCCCATATCGTTCATGATAGAGTTATATTGTGAACATACACAAACACACGCACAAACACACACACACAAATGGGAATGAACACATACCTGGTGGAGGAAACTAGAAATCTGCAATCTTAGGTATGCAAGCCCATATGGGGGTATCCTATTGTCTGATGCTCGCAAAACAGTGTCTCCATTCACTCATTAGGCCCATATTCCCAGGTTCATTCATGCATAAGTGAATGTACATTTTATGAGTATTCCTTGATGATGTTCCTTGATTTGGAACATGTGATGGATCCTACCCAAATTATAATTGATTCTTCATTGGCCCATTCCTGAAATGCACTGAAAATTTCATGAGATACCATTTATGATTGCCTGAGTTATGTTGTTAACAAACATTCACAATCAAACACGGATGAATGCTTACCCTCCTGGTGGAATTAATAAAGAGCACAACAGTACAGCACAAAATTTGACATTTGTATTGTTTCATATCATATAGGTTGTTGATTAAGTTTTTTGTAATTTCTTGTTTCAGGGGTGAAGACATTGGCAGCTTAATCAAGAAAATCAATGATCTGAAAATGAATGTGGAGGCCTGAAGCAGATTTCATCTATAGTGCACAAGAAAGAGGACTGTGTTAATTTCATGCGTAAACTGTGGTGCCACAGACCCCTAGACTTCACCCAGGATGGCATTAAATGTCCATATCACTACATCATTGTCATCACCTGGTGATTTTAAGTACATATACAACCATCACCAACTGTTCTTTTGACATTCTTTTAAAGTTTAGACCTTAGACAAATATCGAGTTTTTATTTGTCATAATAGCCCCTGGTTATAGCCATTGGAAGAGTAAAGAGTTAATTTGTTCATATTTTCAGTTTTACACGCATTTAAGTACTTAGTTATATATCTCATGTAAAATCAACAAGCAAATGTTTTACTTAAGTCATTTGCCATTCTGTGAGACCTTATTTTGGCAGTGACACCTTCAGTGAATATTCAAATGTTACAGTTGGAAATATATTCCATATGCTTGCAGTTGTTCATTTATGAAAATCTGCCATTAGCTTATGTTCTGTGTAAGAGCTTAATAAGACAAACCATGAAAACTGCATATATTTGCTTGTACTCTTTGTTAATAAATTATTTTCATATAAATTATTTCTTTTCTTCTCTTTGCCGAAGATCACTTAGGCAAAATACAATATTCCAACACCTTGAAAAAGTCTTGAATAATGAAATTTTAAAATTGGGTACTTTAAAGGTCATGACATTCATTTGCAGGCTGTCTAAAATCAGTATCTCCTCCATACTCGTTTTCTGTCAGTAAATTAGTAGTGACTAAATATTACATTATATTATAGTGACACAATATTATATTATAAATATCCAAAGTCATTGGGGGCTAAGGTCATGAATTTATGTTTTAGGTCATGAAAAAGTCCTTCAAATCTAATCTTTTTGTAGAGCATTAACCCTGTAATGGCCAACCATGTGCATTATTTCTGCATGCCCTTGTAGCTCAATACAACTTTTCATCCTTGTTTAAAAAACCTTCAAAGTTTTGTTTCCCACAGGGCATATAGTTTTGCAACGAGTGCTTCTGCACCAGATTATAAATGTGATTAAAATTATGATAATTTTATTGCTTTACTTTATTTTCAAAATACCTACCTTTCCAGTTTTTTATGTGCCTGCCTAAGATGTGACGTATAGTGATATACCCATGGTCCATTCATCCCTCTGTCAGTCCATCTGTTAACTTTTACTGTTGCCAAGATAATTCACCAGAACTACTGACCAATAGAAATTTTCATGACAAATGTACATATTTAATAAGGTTATCAGGCTTGTTGATGGGGTTGCTGTGATAACATACCATGGACATGATGGATTTTGATGAAACTTCGCTGAAATATAACCAGTATAATATCTCACTAAAGTTCAATTCTCAGCAAAATCAATATTTAATAAGGCCAGTGGTAACCAAACTGGAATGGCTTTTCATTAAACTCATTATAGATATTAACCAACAGAGTTTTTCACCTGAATTAAATTCTGGGCAAAATTCATGCAGATTTACAGGACTCACAAGGCTACTTTGTGGTGTCACCTTGTGTCCATCCATTAACTTTTAGTGTCCCCACAGTATGTTGCAAGGGCATTAATTGATTTTCAGGAAATCTGCCATAACTACTTACCAGTAGTCGAGTTGAAACTCAATAGATATATTAATTGATATAATATCTCGCCTAAGTTCGATTGCAAGCAAAATCAGTGCATATTTAATTAATCCATATTCATTATAAAATGCTCTAAAGTGCTTTACATTATACTAAAAAAGTATAAAATACAAATTAACTACAACAAAGGTTGCATTAAAACCTTTCAAATTTAAGATAAATATTTAAAAGGACTACAATAAGAAAGAACACAAAGATTATATAGAGTATCAGTCAATTAGCTCTCAATCCTTCTGAAAAATTATCTGAATAAATATGTCTTCAGTGTTGATTGGAAAATTGGCAGGTTGACTATTTCTGATTTCCAGAGGAGGAGCATCCCATAATGAAGGTTCAGCTGTCACCACATGAGGCCCTGTAGCTGTTATGTTGCTGTTAGTCACCAACTGAACCACCCCATCCTGTCTCTCTCTTTTCCTCCCAACTTGTCCAAGTTACTCAGGGTACACCCCCACTTCCTCATCACGGGGGACATTGATTTGGGTTTGTCTGTCCGTCTGTCTGTCCATCGGGTTTTCATTTCCATGCGAGAAGTTTTTGAATATTATCCAATTTCTTTCAAATTTTGGTCAGTGATTGCTCTCATGCATACCTTGGGTTTGGTTTTGGAATGTCTATCTGAAACTTTATTATCACCAGCTCCAAAACAAAAAATAAAATTTTTTCCTGATTCACAACCAAATATTATGACATGTGGAAACATCTTCAGGGGCAATGAAAACTAAAACACAGCCACTATGAAATGTGGAGACATCTTCAGGCAAAACTAAAACCTAAATCATATCCGTAAGGCAAGCATGAAGGACAACAAGAGATGGAAGCTTAGGACAAATTCCACGAATTTGTTTGTTCCTTCCAGCTTCCATGATAGCATGATTTAGTAATGGTCCTTATCCCTACTACGTACATGATCCCATCCACTTCCAGCATATATTTCTGGTACCATTTTACTTGCTTCATTAGTGTCTGTCCTCTTATAAAGTTCTTGATTGTTTATTTTCAGTGGCCATTGAATTATCAAATTCCTCCAGTAGGTCTTCTTTTAAATGTATCAATTTTGTTTGCATCTTCTTTTGTCACTTTACATGTCCCTGCTCCATAAAGTGACGGTGCCATTACAATGCTTTGGAAAATGTTGACCTTTCTTCTGTGTCTGTATACTGAAGAATTCAATTTTGGTTTCAGTTTGACAAATGCTGTTAATTATTCTCCTTATAAATTTATTCATGTCTTTTGTCATTTCTTTGTTAATTCTTAGCTGGATGAATTTAACTGTTTTTTCTACATTGTATTATTTATGTATCTCCACATCTGCTGGCAATCAATGGACTATACTATTATTGTTATTTAAAATTATTTATTCATTTGGTTTAGGCATAACTGTTTGAGTGAAATTGTCATATTTTCTGTAAACAAAATAAAATTGTAGCAAATTGAATTGATCCTTTATATATAAAAATATTACAAGAATATTAATAAAGAAATTATACAGAAAACTTATTTATTCATTTTCTATAAAACAAGGTATTTCTGAACAATAGAAATTTAATGTCACTTAATGTAAGATAAATTGTACACCTGGTATGCCTATCAATTTTATTTGTATTTACTTTGAAATTAAAATCTTAACCTAATTATTTATTAGTTATTGACGTGGAAAAATATTTTTTGAATAGTAATATATTTTGTGTTAAATCAATGAAAATTAATTCCTGTCAAAATGTTCACTCATGTTCACTCAAGTCTATATAAAGTTTTATAGGAAGAGACTGTTGGACGATGTAATAGCTTGCTTTTTTATCGGCAGAGGTCGTTACAAGAGCATGAGATGAAACCAATCTATTTATTGGTGTCGCGTAGGATATACGCTCTTAAACTTTAAACAAAATGATTAGTTGATAAATATTCTAATCGAGACATTTGTATGTTTTTATGAAAAATGAAATATATATAGAGTGAGTTTAGTCCTTAGATATCGAAACTTCAACTGTAACTCAAACAATATACGAATATATGATTTTTTTTCATGAAAACATTTATCCGGGTATAAAGCTATTGACTTAAATTATTTCCATGACATCAGCAAGGAATGCCCGCCTTGTTCGAATCAGTTGACATCATAACAAAACTTTAATTTCCAAAAGATGCTCTCCTTATTTCCCTGTAGATATTAGTAATTCAATTGTAGGATTAAACCGGGTAAGTTACCTCTGAATATCAGCGTCGTACTTTTTGACAGTGTGCGCCCTTAGGCTAATTTGGTCTTCGTTATGAAAAAGGCCGCCTTCGGGGGGGGGGGGAGCCCCCCAACGCGACGTAGGTCGTAGATAATTAACACTAACCACGGAGCGTGTTCAGAATTCGATCTGCGTTCTGGAACATGAAAATAAAATAAAACTGCCTCTTCTCATTTCTTTATTATATCTGGAGATGTCCCTGCACTCATTCAGTCCTATTCTAACATGAACTACCAGTGAATATCAGAACTCCCCTGAATCTGGAAATAAATATTGCGGAAAACGCTTAGTAGATTTTGTCATGTAGTTTGCTATTCACTGTAGCACACTAAAACCTGGCATTGCCTAAACAGTTGAAATAGTGCACAATTTACTTTCTGATTTATGTCTTTATTATTATTATTATTAAAATAGGCTTTTGCTGGTGATGGGCCAGTGATCAATTATTATTGATGATCAGTGGGCTGGTGCACAACAATCCAATGATCAATTTTGCCATGTCATAATCAGTCACAGACTTCTGCACATAACTTATGCTTTGTGATGAAGAACTGGAAATGTATGCTTTCATATATATAATTCATAGCAATGTAAAAAATTCTATATGATTCTTCCATACCTAAGTTTACTTATATACACATGCAGGCTGCAGAATTATTACATATATATATATATATATATATATAAGCCAACAGGGAGACCTTTATATTAGCTGGGAGGGTGTACAGTTCTATATGATCAGCAACTTCATTCTCCTAAACAACCAAATATTTCTGATTATCAGTCAGTAGTGGTCAGCTGTTTTTTTACTGATGACCGATCATGAAATAACAACCTATTCCCAACACTAGCTGTTTCTATAGGTCTATATATGTGATCAAAAACTTCATACTCTTAAACAACCAAATGTTTCTGATTATCAGTCAGTAGTGGTCAACTGATTTTTACTGATGATTGATCAATAAATAATAACCAATTCCCAACACTTGCTGTTTCTATAGGACCGGACAACACTCATATAGGATAAAGCTGCTGCACTTCCTATGGGCAATGCACACTGACATTGCTCTACATATCCATGGGAGTTATTTTCCAGCACCAACTGATGGACCTACAAGAACATTATCAATTGGTGCCTCATTTAGTGTGTGAAATGTAAACTTTATTTAATTTTAATTGTAGCACTACATGACTGTAGGACTTTCTACAACTTGGAGAATATGTATAGAACCAGAGATCTGCAAAATTATGTTACTGGTCAAAGAATTTTCATAAAATGTGACAGAACCCAACTGCTGGAATTTAAATTGAACATAACCTATACAACTTATAACTATATGCACTTACAGATTAATTGGAAAAAGAAAAGATATATATATATATATAAATATATGTTCATTGATTATAGGTGTGAAATGAGGTCCATATGATTCTTAATGAAAATATAATTACTCCTTGTTTAACATGTTAAGATATTAATGAAAATTTATTAATGTAAAATGCTTTAAACTTTTCCATTTGCATGTGAGCCTAAAACTGCACAGAGTATTACTCTAGATAATGTATGCCATTGTCTGTATGTACTTCCAGCTCTCCACTTAATTGGGTAAGTGTGAACCAGAAATAGTATGGACCTCCAGCTCAGGGGAAAAGTGTCCTGGTCCTCAGCCCTAGACACTTAAATATCTTATTTAATGAGTGAAAATTTCATCAGCACAGATATACCACATGTTCTTGATACCTGGCCAGGTTTGAAAAGCCATCCCTGATTGAGGCAAGCAGACCTGTCCCAATGCAAGAACCGGTAAAATGCTCTCTATGTGATATGGAAATATTTCAGGGGACAGTGGAGCTAAAACATGGCAGAACAAGAGATGGAGGTGCCAGGTGTGGACACGTCTTCCTCTAGAGATCTGGAGTATGTTACACAGTTCCTGGGTTTTACACCAAAGTCCATGAGTGATGGCAGTAAGTTTATTAAGAATGATAAGTAAATTATGTACTAGTAAACTTCATCTGATATTTGTTTAGCAGCTACCGGTATATCTGCCAAACGGGGAGCCCTAAATATTATTAAGGGGCCCTAAAGGGCCCAGAGCCCTGTCACCTAAAGAGCATGTTAAATTTTCACAAAAAAATAGCCTCTTCCCTTTAAAATGAATTGGTACCTGTCAAATTATTTCCCTGAAACGGTTTGCTTAGTCTTAGTGAACAAGTGTTAAAAACAGTGGACCGGGCGCGATCACAGGTGTAAACATTAATACAGTGCATGCATCACCAGGCTACAACACGTGTCAATCTGGAGATTCCCTGACTGACTTGGCCAAAAAATGAAATATATGTTCCTGCTGGCTGAAACATCATCATGTGTTGCGATCAACAATAGGACCTCCGGTTTTGATAAACACACGTGGATTGTGTTTACCAACACACAGAGCCATAACAAGGAGCTGAACCACCGTATGCGAAGTACTGAGCCTGTGTGCTGGGATGTTTTGCTGGTAAACTTTTGTTTAAAGCAAAACTGAACTGTCAGTGCAGAAGAGTAGGCATAATATAGCTGCTGATTATATCCCTTTAATTAGTTATTCCAGAGTCCAGACACTGGCACAGCTGTCCAACTTGTTTAGATAAATCTCTGAAGCAGGATACATTAAATTTGGTTACCAGAATTTTGTATTTGACAATTCCTGAAATTCTGAGATAGCTACATACATGTTCTTTTGAGACTTTTAAACGATTGTTTTCATGATTTTATTAATTTGTCAACACTATTTTTTAATCAAGATTTATTTTATGATTTAAATGACACCATCCCAGGTGTCCATTAAGGCTTAAGCAGTGAATCATCCATAAATTCTTTAGATATAGTATGTCTTTATGCCAGTTTATCAATAATTTATTAGTACAAGGAGACTTAAATGGTTATCAATGAAAGTGCCAAGAATAAAAAAAAAAAGATTATTGAAGTCTCTGACAAGAATTGATATTCTTATCAAGTTGTGCCAAAATCAGTATTAGAAACAAATACAGACTTGATAATTTGTACAGGAGACAGGTAAAAAATCTTAGAAATAGGTTCTGATAGAACAGGATTTTAGATTATGTTCAATCTGTAATGCGTCGACAGTGTTGCAATAAAGATGATGAAAGTCTATCAAGTCTGAAAACAGATGAAGTTCTGCTGAAACACAGTATTTTGTTGGCTCCAGTGATCACTCATACCAGTAGTGTTGTTGCTGCCAGGCACAGTTATCTAAATCAATTTAACAGACTTCCTGACCAGCATCTGTGGTCTAGATGTAGAGCACATAGCTCAACACTAGCAGATCATGAGTTTGAATCTCAGCCGAGGCAATGAGGTTTTTCATGGTCGTCCCCACCCAGGGTGTGCACTCTGCGGGCTTATTGGGGAGACTTTGCCTAACAGTCATTTTTCACTCGCAAATGAGTGTGCCTTCCTAGGTTTTATGACCCTGCAATGGGGATGACACACACCCAGACCCACAGGAGTGGTACACTGAACCTGGTTGAAGCAGGGTTGGCAATTTCTTCCGAGAAGCGGTTTCTTCCTTGGAAACTTCCGGCTCGGAAGAAATAATTCCTTCCATTTCTTCCGGAAGAAACTTTAAAATTTCATGTGAGAATATATTAAACAAAAATAATTTTCAGCTTTATTTCTGCTTAAACATAATCTGTTCCATCTTATAAAGGTTTATATAAATGTATAGTGTTATCTTACAATGTATGACTATTAGTTTAATTTAGTTAGACAAATATGTTTCATGTATTTTTTACTTTTGAGTTAGTCAGTTCAGGTGACATAATTCAAAATCAGTTGACACAGTTTTAAGTCCAGTGAATCATGCAATGATTACCAGGTGATTACCTAAAAAGTGCAGCTTCACTGCAGTGACCCTGACTGCATAGAGAGGCAGGGTATCAGGAAGCCATGTCATAATAACAGGGTTTCACCACTAGTCTATACTAATCAAACGGTCAAACTGATCCTTGTTATTTAACAGATAATTACCCAGCAGATACTAATGTACAGAGATAGGATTTCTCATGTTTCCTAGGTATTTTCTGGTTTTGGTATAATTCACAACAAGCTCAGGAATAGACTTAGTGTTTGTAGGGCTGCAAAACTGATGATTTGCTATAGCATGCTTTGTGGTAACTTAGATGTAGATAACTGACAGGTACTGATTGTACTCCACTGTGATTAACTACAGAACTTACATGGGGAGATGCATAAATTTAATTGAGTGAAAATTATAAACTTTCTCAACTGGTGATCACTGATCAATCATAGTGTAATATCACAGAGGATATTGTTAAGTCATACACAAGCAAGCTATTAATTGTGTTATATTTTGTAGGAAGTGCAGCTTGCATACTATTTAGATTCTACATTAGTTAATGAGTGAGTATGCAGCACTGCATGCACCTTGGCAGCTATGCGCTTGACTGATATTAAACAAGATGAGAAAATTGTGGTATATCAATCTGTAATTCTCTATCATACAAAGGTAACATTGCTGAGTGACACAAATTTGTAACTATAACTAGTTACAAATACAGCAAACTTCCTCTAACCCTCATGTGAATACAGGTAGACACTTAAACAAGAATATTTCTTTAATTAACATGTCAACACATACTATGCAACACTACATACTTGAATAGTTGAAATACAAATCTATCAGCTGCAATTTTGGCAATACTATAAGAAAAAAACTAACAGAATTATATTTAGATTAAACAGAGCACTGTTCCTTTACATTGATTAAAAGTCATATTGTTTTATTTTATTCAAAAAAATTAAAATAGCACATATCTGTTTTGATTTTTGTAAATCACACTATCATTCTTGCTGTCCACTAAATTCCACTTTCATCCAATACTTCCCGAAGAAAGTGGAGGAAACCCCATTTCCTCCAATTTCTTCCAATGTCTCGGAAGAAATACATTTCTTCCAGAAGAAAACCAACCCTGGTTTGAAGCAAGGATTGTCCCTTGTCACTTAGTCCCATCCTGGAATTCTGTACATAGTACTTAGTTAATCAAGCATAAAAAAACGGAGATGGTTACCTCCACCAAAAACAATCTCCTGATATTTAGCTATAATTTCAATAAAAACTGATCACAAAACTATGGCTAATAATTGTATACGCCATTTCTCTCAAAATGCGTAATGTATCAAGTGAAAATTTCAGTATTTATGTTTTTGATTTCCAGTGTATAATGCTGTCAGAGACTACATGTTTGACTGTTTAACTGCTGTTGAAGATTGTCTGAAGAAAGAGGTAATACACAATTTGCAAATAATTCATTAGGTCCTTGTATTAATACATTTTATTAAGTATATAGTTATAAGTATTTAATGATATATGCTACCAGAGTTAAAGCTAGAAAAATTTAAGTGCCAGTTTAATTTACGGATATTGGCAAAGCAAGCAGAGGTGGTCACAGCAAGGGGTCCATATAGTACTATACACATGAATGAGGAGTCCACATTTATTTTGCTCTTGTGCAAGAATTATTATTAACAATGGTCTTTTAACAGTGGAAAAACATGCTACGAGTAATATGTTATGTACGCCAGGTGCAAATTATGGAATATGTAAATTTATCTTTGTGTTTTATGTGTTATAACTATTTCCAAAGATTATTTGGGCTCTAGATTGAATCATTTTTGTAAACATACTTATGAGGTACAAATTTAATGCAGTTTGGGGTAATAAATAACAACATTTTCATCTCTGGTGGTAGCTAGTTTTTTGACGATCTTTAAGATCTTTTGTGCTGGTCAGTGTGTTGCAAATGTTAGCTTTGTGCTGGCTGGCAGAAGCCCGTCCTGGCTACCCCTGACCAGTGCTGACCAGCAGGGGCTATAAGAGAGAGGAAGATAACTGTATGGCAACCCCCCCCCCCCCCCCCCCCCCCCCCCCCCGCTGCCTCTGAGGCAGCTCTCCAGAGAGCCTCAGGGTCTGATCTCATGTTTTTACAACAGGTCATAATTTCTATATTATTCCAAACAATGTGTATGTGAAACCTAACATGAAAAAGGCTTGCTAAATTTGTATTTTTCTCTGCTAGTTCATTTATTTTCCTCATAAAAAGATAGTGCGTGTTATTTACTGTCAGTCCTGGGAATTTCTTTTAACAAAGTAAAGAGAAGATGGATTGAACGAAAATTGTTCCTATTATTTCTGAATAATTCTGATTGCAGTTTGGAACCAACCTCACAAGTGAACATGTACAAAAAGCAAGAGAAATGCTCTACCCTGCCATGGAGAAAGTTATGGACAAGGCATTTGACAGGTTTGAGGTAAATTTAGAGCCAGTGGAGCCACTCATTTAATTTCAAAAGCTACTCCCATTAAAATGCACATTCTTGTTTGTTGACTTTTAGAGGGCCACTCTTATATTAAACCATTGGTGATTTTAATAACAAGGTAAACTACCGGTAAAAAAAAAAGAAATGTAAAGTCTGTGATGTGGTCCTAAACTGGGTTGGGATTTTATAGATATACATAGTACTTCGTTAAGCAAGCATTATTAAAAATTTTAAAGGTTACCATCACAAAAAATCTTCAATTAATTATAGTGAACTTTACCCAAATTTCCACTGGTAGGTGGCTGCATTAAATGGTACGAAGATCACAAGGGTCCATCATTTACAGACTCCATTGGTTTAAGACCACCTTTATATTGTGAAAGAATCCAGTACCCTTCATGGGTTAAAAACTTTGAAAAACTTAGGAATGAAGCGTTTAGTTTATGTTGGTTATTTGTCAAAACAGAAGGCCTTGCCTCATTTTATTTCTGTTAATGATGATTTAGTTTCAATTTTTTTTTTTCATTTATTCATGAGCATTTGATTTATGTTAAAAAATTTATACCATCATTTGTAATATATTAACTTCAATTTCACTCACTTTAAGTGTTGTTATAAGCATTTTCATTATATGTGATTTTTTATTATTATTTATTATTTTTATTATTATTATTGTGTCATTTAAGGAGTTTATCTGACAGTGATTGTCCCGCTTTGATGTCTGAAAATGCTTTGATGATTATTTTTCAGGCGTACCTCATGACCAGCATTTTCCAGGTGCCATCTAACACAGTGCTACCAGAGGACCAGGTCCAGCTTGACCAGCCTGTGACAGCCACTGAGGAAGAAAAGCTTATGTCTGACATACACAGTCTCAAGCAAAGCATTAAATATGTAAGTTAGTGCAAAACTATCTCAACACAGCTACTTAGTTTTTTGTGTTATAAATTATATTTACTGGGTATTAGGTTCATGTCAATAATAGTTTTTCCAAGAGCTGTGTTCGTTCATAATTCCTCATCTTAGGTAAGTACTCATTTTTTGAAAGATTTATGTGGGCTCTGTTAACCACTGTGGCAGTCACTCTCACAATATGCTAGTCAGGTGTTTTCTGAGTTTATAATGTGGCTGTTGTGGTCAGGTATGTGGTGTGAGCTGCAACTTTCATCTATGTTTGTTTCATGGATTTATACTGCGTCAGATATCCACCTGGACAGCTGAGCGGTAAAATGCTCGGCCTTCTCCATAGGCAACCTTTGCTTGGTCCCAGGTGCTACCATGAGAGTGGGAGTTATGGCCCGTCAAGGTTGATGGTTCTCTCCGGGTTCTCCAACTTCCTCCACCTCTCCCACTACATTCTTCAACTCTATCAGTATCTTCTTTTTTTTTGCCTTAAATATCTATCTGTATACAGACTCAATCTGTCAAACTTTGTCGTTGCTGAGGGAGCCAATGCGGGGTGATTTTCCGGTGACCTGTGACTGGCTGGAGCGTTGACTTTACCTTCAGTCTGTCAGATGTCCACCTCTGGCTTTCATTGTCACAGTATACTACTTTGATATAGTGACACAAGCTGAAGTGGCTAGTTAGAGTAGTTTTGTGCCGGAAATTCATGGTGTCATTTGCAGCATTTCATATGTGCTTGTGTGAAAGTGTACATTATCATTTAGCCATGATTGTATTTCAGTATATTGTGGGTTGATATGGGTCCTGTTAACTTATATTATGTAATTTAAATTTAAAGATTTGATCCATATATATATTATTTTATTCATAATATTCAAAGTGAATATTCTGTGTTGTTTTGATTTTTTTCAGCAAAAATATGTGAACAGTCAGTTACAACAGGAGCTGAAAGATATGGAAGAAATCAAATCCCAGATCAAATCTACACTGCAGTTACTGGGGTCAGTCCAGCAGTTCATGCATCAGGGAGGAGGTACAGGTTTTTAATACTCAAGAAGAAACTCTACAGGAATACAAACTGTTAAATTTGTGGTCCACCAAAACACCAAAAACACTGGGGTTACATCTCATGAAACCAACTTGTCTTCAGTTTTGAGGAATAAAGCAGACAATAACCAGAAAAATGCAATCTTTGGAAAGCAGGCCTCCACCATGTGGGTGGTCCTTATTATGTGGATGTTCCCCAAAGATTGGTTTGCATTCACTTACTTGGCAAATACTCTGAGGTTTATTTATGCAGAAGTTCTACCAACCGTGTTTGCATTCACTTATTCAGCCTATATTCCCAGGTTCATCAGTGCATAAGTCATTAAGTGACTGTACATTTGTGAATACACTTGGAAGTCCTTCTTGGACTCATAAGATCCTTCATTGCCCATTCCCAAAGTGCCCTGAAAATTTCATGGGATTCAATTCATGATTGTGCGAGTTATGTCATGAACAAATACACACAAATGGGAATGAAGGCTTACCCTCCTGGCAGAGGCAATTAATAAATAATTAACTGTGTAATATATTTATGCAAAATATTGGCATTCCAAAATAAGATTAAGAGTCAAATGCGAGTGATACATTTTCAAAACATGGGCTTCATATGCTGAGCTATATATCTGCTCTAGCCACCATAGCCATGACAACATGACACTCAGGCCTTCGGAAATAAACTGATAGTGCCATCGTTCTTTAGTTCATCTAAATTTGACGTTTGGGGTGACAGGCTGTCGCTATAGCCACCAGAAAGTAGCACCAGAGTTGTCATTAATGCCTGTCATGTTTGCCAATGAAGCAACTGCTCAATGAAATACTTTCAGTTAACTCTGAACTTAACATAAATTATGTGTTCACATATAATTGAAGGGCAATACTGCATACATATAATTACATTGGACAGGTAAAGCTAAATGAATTTTTTTAGAATTTTAGACCCATACTAAATGTTAAAACCTAAACATGATAGGTAGTCAGAATACCTTGGTTAGTTTTTTCACAAGTACACCTAGTTGCTTACAGTAACTTTAATAATATTCAAAATTAGATAATCCTTAAGGGTTACCTTAAGTACATGCATTATTGGTGTCTTCCCTATTAATGTTTTGCAGTGACAACCTAATAAATAATTAGGGCCCCGCTTGACAAGCGATGCCCTATAGTGATCACCGTTTCAGTCCATCCTTCCATCCTTCCATCACTTTCTTTTCAATATGGCGGCCACAGCCAAATCCCTAATTTTATTTCGTGCACGATAACAACAACCTACTGCAGCTTTCCCAAGTTCACAGGGATGATTTGAACCTATGAGGGCTCCAGACCTATTGAATAACAGACCTGTCTGAATTCCAATATGGCTGCCACAGCCCAATCGCTGAATTTCTTATGAGCGTGATAACTCAACAACAACATTGTTCAGCTTTCCCAAATTTACAGGGATGGTTGGTACATATGAGGTCTCCAGACCAATTGAATTACAGACCTATTGGAATTCCAATATGGCTGCCACAGCCTAATCACAGATTTTCTTTTGCACTCGATAACTAAATAACAACATTTCTGAAGCTTTACCAGTTTCACAGGGATCATTGGTGCCTATGAGGGCTCCAGACCTATTGAATTACAGACTAACTAATATGGCTAACAGACTACATTCAGTGATTTTCTATTGCACATTTTTTTTAGACATATCTTCCATAATATCATTTCATTCTGTAGGATTTTTCTCTCATGCATATTGATAAATACCTGTTTCTGTTTGTCATATTTTTCAAATTTAACTTGATTTTTCACCCATATGTAAACTAGTCCAGCACTAGCGGAAGTGCGGGGCCCTCTGAGGCCATTGTTCGACCACATTTTTATTAAATATTAGGCAAAAAAAAGTTTGGTTCTCAGACACTTTTTTTAGAAATCAGTGTGGGCAGGCAATATTTTATTTTTTACCTTTTTTATATGTTTCCATATAAATGTCATATGATCAGGAGCACATTAAAATAACAGATAAATTCTGCTAAACTGGTAAAAGTACTACATAACAAAGGAAAACTTATCAAAATTGTATTATTTTATCATTTTGAAAGGTGATCAAAAAAAATTTTGAGAAAATCAAAATAAATTTTTTTTATGTGGGGGTTTAAAATTTATGCGGTTGGTGCCTGAAAACTATACCTTTTATTTTTTTTGCCTTATATATTATATTTAATAACATTTTATGGTTACAGCAGATTTATCTATGAATATAGTTGTGGAAATTTTACCAGCAAATATTTATGAATAAAATAGTTATAATATAGCCAGGGGCAAGGGTTGGAATGTTAATCTTCTGTGTGATTCTCTTTCTGTTTAACTCTGACCTGGTGTACAGGTTAATGTAAACTGATCATAATCCATTTCTACAGTTTCAGAATTAACAGAATCCTTGGTATTTCTGAAGGGCAACATAAAAAGACTGAAATCTGAAGTAAAATCACTTCCATCAGTCGAAGATGATCCTCTGGTAAGGATAAGATGACACTTCTATATAACAATATTATACAGTAACCTGAGTAAATGTAGGTAGTATTACAGCTGCTGTTCCAAACTCAGTATTCCCTGAAATTACAAAAATACAAAGGAAAACATTTGAGGACCTCTGATAAGGAAGTTAAGAGAAATGTGGAATTCTTGCTTCATTAGATATTTATGAGCATTCTATCAGTAAAAAAGTATTTTATCATAAAATTATCAAGAGGTCTGTGTCTCGAATATAACAGTGTTCCGTTGTAATCATTCCCATTTAAAAACGTAACTTTTTAATTAAAATCGTGTGTGTGTGCGTGTGTGTATATATATATATATATATATATATATATAAGAGAGAGAGAGAGAGAGAGAGAGAGAATTTTTAAAATGGTCAGTTACACATTAAGACATGTTTTCATGCTACCACAGTTGTCATATGTATTCAGAATATTCTGTGTACTTAGCATCAGGCTAATAGAGCACTGTTTGAATGTTCACCACTCATAAACTATTTAGTGTATATATATATATATATATATATATATATATATATATATATATATATATATATATATATATATATATATATATATATATATATATATATATATATATATATATATATATATATATATATATATATATATATATATATATAATGTCATGCTGAAATTAGCATGACAATTTCTGGGCAACACCAGGATCTACCCACAATAATTCAGAGGCCAATAAAATAATGAAACCATAGAAACAAATTGGGGAATATACATTAAAACCCTTCAACAGTTAATGAATATTGTGTTATTGTGTTTGCAGATGGACACAGCAAATTGATGAAAGAATGAAGAATTATGTTCATGCAGAAGCAACCAGGTTTTAATGATTTAGCATGATTCACCAGTCATTGTCATATTTAATGAAATGAAGGTTTTCAGCTAATGAGATATATTATATTATGGATTGTTGTAATATTGGTGTTTATCACACTTGTACAATTAATTCTGATGCACAGAATTCTGATAGAGAAAGTATGGCACTCTTTGTTAGACTGTTTTATTTGTGTTCTTTCTGTGAATTGTGATAAAAAGTCATCATTTTGGATTTTATCAATTAATAGGCCTGTGAACTGTGATGGGCCTTAAACTGATTTTGTTTACCTAGTTTTACCTTCAGTTGAATTTTTGATTCAATTATAATGCCAGTAGTAAATTTCAGATTTAGTTTTAAATAAAAGCAAATATTTTACCACAAAGGATACAAGTTAATTTTAGCAAATACAACTGAAGCTGTCTCTCAGTTTACAGCAACACTACTCTCGGCGCCAGTGGAGTGATCTACTGTGGAGATTTAGAGCACATACACTAGACTTAATAAAATAGACTTGACATGGTGAAGGCTCATGATGCTCAGATTTGACAGCTCACTGAGGGCTTTCGGATGGCACATGCAAAAAAAAAGGATGAGATTCAAATTTTAAGAATTGATTACAATTTAATCAAGGGGTTGCAATGTATTGCATTGATTAAAGAATGCATTGTTTCACCATTATTGATTAATTGCTGTATTTAGACAGAAACAAGAATTCATAGCATTCAGATGAAACACTGTTGTACAAAGTGTGTGTTTCTTTAAGACTGAAGAGTGAAGATTTAAATGAGAAAATTCCTGAATTACCAGTAACACCATATATCATATGAGACAATTATCAAATTGCTGCATGCTAAAGTTTTTGTTCAGTGTCCTAGTCAAAGTGACAAATGTTTTATACTTAGTGAAATCTGGGTAACCCTACACAAATCTAGGTATTATTTCATTATACTTTGATAAAGATATTTCTTCTTACAAAAGACATTACGTGCTACTTCACTGTTCAGTTGTAAGTAATATACTCGCGTTATGTATATAAATATACTTTCCAGATGCTGAGCAAACATTTTCATAATCATGTTGGGTCTCATCATAGCTATTAGCTGTATCCTGTTCAGACTCCTTGTCAGAGTCAGCAAAATCATCTGTTAATGATCTCTTGTGAAATATAAAATATCAGTACTTAGAAGTCGTGAATTTTAAAACTTTAAAATCTTATGAAAAGTTGATTTGCTGTTAGCGTTGAACCTTGTCCCAACCAGAACAGCTCAAATGATAGTGGACCGTTATACAGAGTCAAATTCAGCAGTATATGCCCAGGTGTTCAACTGCCTGATAGGATAAAAAGTGATGTATATTACTCTATCCGTTGACTTGTAACTTGTAAAGTTGTGCACTATTAATATGACCATTTCAATGGAATGCTGTTGTGTGTTTATTACTATTACGTTTCACTAGCAAATACTGCTCTATGTAAATCCTGTGTTAGGACTGTCTTTCATGTGTATAACCACTGTATGTATATCAGATAAAGCAGCCTGTAGAATGTCAATTTTGCAAGCACATTTAAGCATATAAACTTAGCATGGTGTAGAAAGTTGACTATGTAAATAATAGTTATGATGCATACATGGTTTTATAATTAAGTTTGTGTAAATATACTGTGAAGACTGAATATTTTATACAAGATCTTAATGTAAATAAATGGTTTTAAGATTGTATATAAGTCTTAATCCATGTTTGAGTCTGTTTCATTGTATCTATTATCCTAACACTACCACATCTTTTATAAAGTATTTTCACCCAAACTTTATTTATTCATGTCTGTTTTGTGCACGGAGACAACTTGAGAATCTGAATTAAGTTAAAGATCTCCCCATATCATGTCTTCAAAAACCAAATACATGTATGGCCAAAAAAGGTATGGTTCTCAGGCACCACCTTCGTCAATTTTAACCCCCACATCAAAAATTTTTATCATCAATAAGAAAAGACAATTTTGATAAAATTTCCCTTGTTATGTTGTTCTTTGACCTGTTTACCAATAAACTTCTGTTATTATCATGTTTTTCCCTTGATCATATAACAACTTTATCAAAACATACAAAAAGGTAAAAAAATCGCCTGCCTACACTGTCTGAAAAAAGTGCCTGAGAACCATACCTTTTTTGGCCTATTTATGCACTCCTCAATTCTTGTAGTTCCAGTCCTGTCCTGGAGATGGCGTAATGAGTAACGTTGGCGCAATTCACAATGTCCTTTTTCTGGAAACTCTGGAAACTCAAAGAAACAGTTTACCACATCAAGTATGAGAAGTAATGTATATGACACCATGCCGGTTCCGACTGTGTCGTGCATGTAGCGTCATAATAGCGTCTGAGACCATGGTCAAATGGCCAAGCAGATAAGAGAAAAATATGGTTTTGGGTGGGGGCGCTCGCATCAGTCGATGTGTACAGGAGCATTTCATTGGGGGGGGGGGGTGCTGAACAACCTTACGTTAGGAATAAATTAAGTTAATTAGCCTGGATCTAGGATAATTCAGGGTTTTCAAGAGATTTCATTAGGATTTATTTAATTATAAGTAAATCATGCTCAACTGCACGTGTCTGTCATTGGTTTGATATAATAATCTGATAGAATACTTAATTTGTTCAAAATATTGGGAGGGAGGGGATGGGGCATAATGATATCCCTGCTCCACAATATTTATATTAGAGAGGCAGTAGCCCCCTGCTTTCTACACCAATGTATTTTCAATGGTTGATCGAAGAACCTGTTATAAGCGATATGACATTTTAGTCTCTCGTACATCCTTTCATGTACCGCCCTATACAGCAGTGTCATGTGCGACCAGATGCTTCTATAACATACAGACAGACGGTAATGGTCGTTTATAAACGGGGCCAGTACAAAAAGCATTGTCGCCGCTACTTATACATTCTAACTGCTTCTGTCATGGGGATAATGAGCAGTACAACCCGTGTCTTCTTAGACCAAATTACACATTTACTAAAGTAAAGTAAAATACACTAACAGTTGCCACTATGTTGCAGTTGTTTTGAAAATAAGATACTTTTGCTTTTTGAAGAAGTTTTAATGTCATCCCATCTGTAAAACTAAAAATAATACTGCCTTTCCCGGAAAATACAATCGTATCGTGGTCAAACACCACTATATACAGGCGGCTAGTTGCAGAGATGCCGGGGAATGGGGTCTGCTGTCTTTTAGATGATGTTACCAAAATATGACATGCGATTAAACATCTTTTACCCCTTGGAAAAAACCTTGGATCCGCACAAGAAATTAGGATGCCGGACTCTCGGATTGCTTGAACCAGTTGAGGAAATACGCGTGCTTGCTAAGTAATATAATTTAGGAAACGTCATACTTTTTTTAGAAACATAGAAAAGCTGGGTCACAATGTAACATCTACGTGATCGATATCTTTTGAAGAGTATGATCACAGTTCTCTACACCATAAAAGTATGATATATAGAAGGTTTACCTAATTACTGACGACAATTAACGCTGATGGCGGAATTCTCTTGAATTATGAATTACGGATTTGTTTTAGTGATGTCAGAATTTCGATAGGTCCTTCAATGTTGAAGAGAAATAACTTGAGCTGACACATGAAATAATCAATTAATAATCGGTAATTATGCTTTTCTTACAATCATAAAACATATCTTATCAACATACAATAATTATCAACTTTTATAATATTACGATTCAATTGTAATACACAAGGATTTGAAAAGTAGACGGATAAAAATAAAATAAGCCATGACGTCCTACCATAACCAGTTTAACATGCTCAAACCAGGAAGTTGATCACAAGTTCACATTTCACCTTTGATGGACCACTGTCCTCAGAATCACAAGATCCCCCAGATCACGTTCAGTGAATTACAGCGCTTAATCTGACCGCCAGAATATGATAGGTCTTACATGAGGTAGTTTGGGATAGGGTAACAGTTATACGTGAGATAGATACTTGATGGTTCAGTTTTCCTGTATATGAAAAGCATCGTTTCCATGTGCGCGGATATGCATATATGTGCGTGAAAAATCGCTCATATGATTTTGTAACAGGGGTGTCTCCATGTGTCCGTCAGCGTATATGTGAATTTGCGTATATGCGTGAAAATCGCCACAGGAGCGATTTTCACGCATTGAGTCCGCCTGAACTGAGGGATTCAGGGTAAAATGACCTAATTTCACCATGTTTTTGGGAAGGTCTGCTTGACCCACTGTACAAATATATACATCTGTCAGTTCACGCATATACGTATATACGCGCACATGGAAACAGACCTTTAGAAAAGTATTTCACTTCATTCTTTTTCTATTTTCACTATAAAATACCATTGAAGTGATTAATTAGCTGTATGGATTGACTTTATGTACGACTCTTGAACTAGAGAACTGAAACAGAAGCAGGGTATTCGTTAATGTTCATAATTTAAATTTTATTATTGTTATTAAATATTAGATAATCATTATATATAGACATATGTACAAAATATCAAAAACATATGGAAGCAGAAAGCTAATAAAGTCTTTAATTTTACCTGGGTTCATTACAGGCACACATTATTTTTGTTTGTGAGTTTGTCCAGAAAATGTTTGGGGAAAAGTGACTATTCCTGACACCCCGCGGAATATTTTGGTACTATTTGAAAAATCGTACCATATACCAAGTAACATGTCATTATATTTTGAAAGTATAGCCTAAATGTGGCTCATAGAATATAAATGTAACGGAGGTATGTATACATTTAGAGTGTTGTCCGTTTTTTATGCATCAGTATTTATGTATAAGTTATGTTTTCCAGATTCTCTCCACGAAAAGTAGCGAATTTCACAACGCGATAACAGTGACCATGCATATAGCTGACCTAAAATGCTACCAAAGGCGCCCGATTTAGACTTCTTGAATCAAGGAATCCTAAAGTATTAATCTTATTAAAGATAAAGGAAGTATACTGTAGGCTGCATGTGGAGTACTTTACGGATTGCTTTGTTTGTGCTCTTAATTAAATTTTGCCCCGATTCTCAACCTAGTTAAACACATCCACGGATATTATACCAGGGGCGGATTTTTTATTGGCGGGAGTAGGGGCCCATTTTTTCGACCCCCCCCCCCCGAAAATCTGAAAATAGACAAAAAAGTCAAACATAATACCAAAAGAAGATTCGGATTTTGCATTTTATACCGTTTTTCCCCTACTTCTACATGCGAGAGTTACGTATGACGTCTACTTGCAATGCCAGCACACTAATGTATATGGGCCAGGGTTTTGCGCCCCGTCTATTCTAAACCCCCGATAATGCCCCCCCCCCTCTTTTATAATACCCCCTATCCGCCTGACCGCCCATGATTATGCCCGACCTCCTTGTTCAGAATATAGAGCACCCTTTTATCTACACGTGCATATATTTGCGATTAATACACAAAATGCAAATTTCCCTTTGAAGTTGGAAGTTTTGGTTGAAGAATGGCGTAAGGCCGAAGTCAATGAATACATTATTTTGGACCATGCTGGTCGCTTTAGATTCAGATGATCAAATGTTATTAATCAAAAGAGCAGTCGAGACCGATACCATTGTGCCAAATTTAACTGGAAGAGAAAATCACGTGATCAGTACGATAAACATCTTATTTGACCCTCAGTTGCCGTGATTTGGTTTCATGAATGCTTTCTGATGTAGGAGTTACGGGAACACTTGAAAACCCACACCCGGATCTCCGCATATATTATTAAAGGGTCAATGCGCACGAGAGCGGGATTTAGGGTTGTCAAGAACACCAAAGATCTTCTGATGACTCAGGCCACTAGAAAAACATCCTAAACACACGCACTCTCCACAAACCAAGTATGTCCCGTTGGCTTTTTCTAACCAAGAGTTCTTGGAAAAACTGCTGGGGACTCCATACTTGCAATTATCAACGTAGTGTTGGAACTGCATGAAATGAATGGCTATTTATTGCCGTGCCACGGGTAAAGAATAACAGTCTGTTCACATAAAGCGAAGCAGCAGAGCGAATCGCAAAACCTGCAGCGTCTTCAGGCGAGGAATACAATAAACTTGTCTCTTTAATGTCTTCATATATTGTATTGTATGAAGAGTCCCACAATAAACCCACAGTAATATATATGAAGATTTAGGTATGGTGTAGCCGTGAATACACGACTCGGTAGGATTTGTATTGGACTGGTAAGCCGAATTTGATTCGTGATACAAGCCATACGGGGGAATGTACATACAACGGTCATCCATCCTGTTGTACTGATATTGCTGTAAACAGCCGATAATCTTAACATTAACTTACATGTGATGAATTAACACAAAAGAATACAAGTGAAAACCAAACTAAATATCCGTTTCATTTCTTGTATCGCGTACAAGTTGGCAATCGCCAAGCAACCCGTGCAAACCATGCTTGTATTCATGCGGACAGATATTCAACAAACATGCAGGGATTTACCAATATGCAGAGTTCAAACGGAATTTTTCTCGCAGATGATACTGATAGGTATTTTCAGAAAGTATAAAAAAATACGATTGTTCCGGTTTATGTCAAGTGACTGTGAACCTATAGGCCATGAGGCGTCAAAAATTACGAAAATATTTGCATTCTGCATGGCGAGCAATGTTATAACGGCAATCTCCGCGCCGTTAGGCTGGTCGTAGAATCTCTAATGTCAGAGGGCCGAAATGGCGCTATAGGTATGAAGACCTGGGCGTCACTACTTATTGTGGTATCCCCAAAACGAATACACACATATATATTATAATCTCTCTCAAGGGTATATAAGCCAGCTTATACAGGGCCGAGGAAAATTAATCAGTGCAGAATAAATAATAATATCATTTTATTTTAAATTGACAACTTAAGTGATGAAAATATCTAAAATGCACTAACTTAATTCAAATTTGTCATTAATTGCCTAATTTTCTCTAAAAATAATTTAAGGCTACTGTTGTAAAATGGGTTTGAGATCTCAATATTGGAAAACCAATAAGAAGCTATTTCTACACATAACTTAAAAATATGTTTTTATGTTTATAGGACAAACTCGATTTTAAATATTTTTATGTACGGTAGATCCCAAAACGTGAGCTAAGAAGAGTTGAAAAAATGAAAATTTTAAGTAAGAGATCCGGTTTC
This sequence comes from Sipunculus nudus, assembly GCA_026874595.1. NCBI lineage: Eukaryota > Metazoa > Annelida > Sipuncula > Golfingiida > Sipunculidae > Sipunculus > Sipunculus nudus. Next base: position 56,966,665 of record CM049312.1, read on the forward strand.
ATTATCGATGGCTGTGACAACCACAGGCACCTGTGGTGTAAATTGAGTATGCTATTATGTAAAAGAGATGGTTTGCATGGGACACTGTTCATGTTATATATTAATCCTTATCTGAATATGACGGGACAGTTATCAGTTAAATATGTATATTATGAAATACAAGATATCTACAGGAAAATTAAGCAAATGAAAATCTAGTTTGTTTGGCTCCATTATAAACGAATATCGATCCCCAGCTGACCAGCCCGATAACCAATACATGTGTATTTACATTTCTCCGCAAGAGCCGGATAGACAGCCGTGAATGTTCATCAGAAGCAGATTCGGGGGGGGGGGGGGGGGGGGCTCTTTTTTTTCAGCCGCCGCAACCGTTTCTGAAGGGTTTCAAACCATTTTTTTTGCGACCTGGACCCCCCCCCCCCGGTTTCCGGACCTTGGGATCTTTTTTCTAGGTTTTTCATTATATAGACCGCTTGGGTTGGATCCCTCCTTTCCCTAAATCCTGGGCCCGCCCCTATCAATCGATCGCTGGATCCGGAATATAATCGATATTTACAGTAAGCCCCAAAGCTACACTGGTTTCAGATTCTGAGTAAATGCTTAGAAAATCGATTAGTACTAAATCGCTAATATAAAATGCTGAGTTTTCTTATAAATCAAATTTTAAATCATTTGACACTTATTACCGTCATAAATTGGGAACGAAAGTTCAAATTGAACATTTCATTGTTCTCCAAGTTCCTATACTTTCCTGCAGGTAAAAGAACTAATATAAATCAATATGTCTGACCTGCTTTATGCCTTCCCGTATATGTATAAGTTTTATGGAGGTACAGTAGATAACTACTTTTTCATCGTATCAGTTAATGACACTGCTGGTAGCTGCATAGGTTTGCATAAAATCAATATGGCTTTTTAATGGTGTACCTGGAAGAAATTAATTCAATGGGTGCAAACAAAATACGGATGAGGAAATTAATTCAATAATCAGTTTAAAGGTTAAAGAAACTTGCCGAACGGTATGAAAGAGACAAGCGCAGACGAGTTCCATCCGAGCGTGATGAGCACGTGTTTAAAACCCTCACCGGTAGTCCGTGGACAACACAGTGTGGGCCGGTGTGTCAGCACGGTAGTTATGCATATATGAATTCAGGAAACGCATTAAATGCGGTCAACCCCGACGGAATAGTACAGAATATGTAATTGACTTTATCTGGAAGCGGATCTTATGAACAACTAACGTCACACAAGGATATATAATTATACATATACCGATTGTTTGCTCACAGCTAGTGTTCAGCCTTGTTCATCACGTTCAAGTCTTGCTTCGTCGCCGTGCACACAGTTGCATCGATTTATTAACGAACTTAGAAATCACCATGGCGACTTACAGCTGTTGGCATTATCTGCTTTGTGCATCTGGATTACTTTATATGACTGCTGTTGCCATGGATACGACGGTAAGTAGACAAATTTCATAAAAGTAAAATCTTAACATATTCATGAATACACTCTAAAACAACCGGCTTATCTTTCACATGTTATATATATAATTTTATATATATGATATTGCTATACATGTTACTTGTACAACCTGTACGGGTATATCGTGCCTGGTCCTTGTATTATATTATGATCGCATTAGGGCCTATAGGCTCGTGTTTACCTGTTGTTACAACTGTTTAGGAGATCAATATATTATTGCTGCGTTTCTTTGCCACCTTATAATATGCATCGCACGTCTGTATCACTGTTTCCAAACGAGAGCAGTTACATACAAAAAGCACTATAAACTTTACTTAATGTGTAATTCGTAAGTTGTAAACTTTATCTCGTTACTACAAGTGTGACTACTTAAAGAGAACTGACGACCGAAAAAGACTCTAGGCTGTATATATATATGGCTTTAATAGTGCGTTCCGAGAATTGCACGCACACGCACACGCACGCGCACATTCAAACATCATGGTGTACGTGTGTGTTGGTGTGTGAGACCTCATGCAGTTCGTCAGAACCAGAAGTAATCTTGGTATATATATTGTGAAATTTATGTTGTGAAAGAGTTGTTTCATAACCTTGGCATAGAGAGAGGTCAATAGGGTGAGACATATATGTATATTTAAAGGCTTAGTTTTGCCTGGTGTCTCCTTGTGTCAATGTGTCATCATAGGAAACGTTCAGAGAAAGACGAATAAATAGCCCCTCAGGCAAAGATCTTTTTTAGCAGTGGCTCGCATGATTTTCTCCGTTAGGGTGTTGTATCGGATTATTTCTGTAGGCAGAGAGTCTTTTCGTTATTAGGCCTACGGCCGCTGCCATGGGTCATAACATCGAGGAACCCCGTCCGTAATACCCATCAAACGACATCCCAGAATATGCCCCCCCCCCCCCCCCCCGTTCTCAAATTTCTTGACCCGCCACTGTTTTAAGTACAAAACGATGGATTGATAATCTTTGAACAGAGTAAAGCTGGATGCACTTAAAGCGTACAGTATAAACATAACGCGGTTGGTACTCAACTTTGACACAGGTATTCAACGGACTGTGAATATTTTACGCTGGGCGGGCAGTCGCTTGGTTAATTGAAATACTTTCGTGTATACAGCAGACATGAAGGTCATTGCTATTTTTTTATATTGCATAGCAACAGGTTGCTGTAGGAAATATATACCCATATAGTGTGAGTTAAAACACAGTCGATGGCTGTTTTTGACTTGAATGGCTTGCTTTGAAGAAAATTTTTTTGACAACATGAATTGATCAAATCTGATATGAAAGTTTGTTTGACCATAACCCGTTTCCTGGTACGCACTTATATCATTTTCAATGCTCCATTTTTGATTGTTTGTCGTTTGTGTTGTTGTTGTTGTTATTATTATTGTTATTATAATTATTATCATTATTAAAGGAACCTTGACTTATCCATGTTTCAAAATAGCAGCACGTGTGTCTGGTCACATATGTTGAACCATCATCCCGGCGAAAGAAATAATAGGCCTACATATGAATAAAACATGCAATCATGCATTTAAAGCATTTTATTCTAAGACCATTTATATTAGCAGACACGACTCAGTCATTGACACCACCAACAATGTTACACTCGCACAAGTCACCAACATCATGCCCTTACATGTGTAGTAGGAACATTATATATGCACAAGCTAAGCCATGCATGGGCTATATAGGTAATACATGCATGTATACAGATCACACCGATGTATAGATGACCACAGCCCAACAAAGCAACTTCTCAGCTTACCAATTATAAAGGTAAACATGGTCATCAGCTGTCACATGTCAGTGTTACCCCCTCCGCCCGCAATACCTTGAACAAGACAGCACGTACCGACACAGTAAGGGTCCATGCAAATCATGAGATTTATTCACAGGGGGTTGTCATTATGATACTGCCAAGTCTCGTTTTGGGACAGATAAGCAGAGTTTTAAAAGATCCAATGACCTCATTTTGACTCTAACAGTTACACGCCCCTTCCTGAATACTGAATCCGCCCCCTGTATATCAATTGTGATCTGAGTATCGTGTTTCCTATTGACTTGAATTAAAACCATTAAATCATTAATTATTCTGCTTCCATTATTATGTCATGGGAATGCGGTACAGATGCAAGGAAAACTATATGTGGCCGTATGTTACGTAACACGTACTAAATTAGGCCGGTATAAGCACTCAACCTCACTGCCAGTACAAGAACCGTAATTATCTGCAAGTTCACCAGGCAGACATTTTGAAAGAAGGGGTTCAGTATAGCATAAGCCAAGGGGCATGTTGAAGAGTGTGTGCACTGAAAGGGGGGGGATTATTTATCCTCGATAGGCTATAGTAAGGATCCCGTAAATGTTACCCCGTGGGACATTCTAGAAGAATTCTACGCAAGTTTTTTTTTCAGTTTAAATGAACTATTAATTTCAATAAGTTTCCTAGAAATAATGAAATAATTCCAGCTTTTCTAGTTTTATCACATGAGAAAAATTCACAAGTGAGCTTTGGGTCCTTAATTGGGCCCTTTACACAAGCAAAATAAGAATTATATAGCATAGTAATACACCATTGTGAGCCTGTAATCTCACTCCTATATATTCACAGGTTCAACACTACCACAAGGAATACGGACGCTTGAATAATAATTGTGAAGAAAACAAGTGGCCCATGGGCCATGACGCTCAGCTGAATTCAAGGAATGTTGAACAATGAGCAAAATGACTGCCAGAGTGCAAACAAATCATGAATTTTGTGAAAAGTTCTAAGAAATGGGTTTCAGTGGGCTTTTGGATAGATGACAACTTCATTTGAAGGTCTCATAAATAGAAAAAAAAATGCGTAAAAATTTGAAAAAAATACAGGGAGTGCCACCAGTCTGCAGGACCTGATGTAACACTCCATGATCAATATATATCCAAAGAATCATGGCTATCAAGGCATTAGTTATTCAGATACTGGAGCTTTTGTTTGTATCAAATTTTTAATTATTCTTGGGGGTATTTATGAGCCCTATAGCTCGGAGAATATGAGTAAAAGAAATCTAATTTCAGGTTTCCAAGGAGATTTTTTATTAGTCTCAGTAAGTGTGTCAAGTAAGAAGATTCTAGGTACAGCAGTTACAGTTTTTGGCATGTTAACAGATGACCACTTCATTTGAAAGTCTCATAAATTTTTATAAAAATTGATTAAAAAATTAAAAAAAAAATACAGGTGGCGCCACCAGTTTGCAGGAACTGATGGAACACTCCATGATCAATATGCCTGCAAAGAATCATGGAGATCAATGCATTGGTTATTCAGATACTGGAGTTTTGTATCACTTTTTAATTATTCTGAGGGGTACTTACTACGAAGGATATGGGTAACAGAGACCTAATTTCATGTTTTCACAGAGACTTTTCATGAACCCTTCTTGATGTCAAGTTAGAAGAATCTAGGTCAAGCGGTAACGATTTGTGCCCTGTTAACAGATGACAGCTTCTTTTAAGGTCTCAAAAATAAAGAAAAAATTTCGTAAAAATTGAAAAAAATACAGATGGCGCCACCAGTTTACAGGAACTGATGGAACATCCCATGATCAATATTCATGCAAAGAATCATGGTAATCAATGCAGTAGTTATTCAGATACTTGAGCTTTTGTATCAAATTTTGCATTATTCTGGGGGGTACTTCGGAGCCCCATAGCTCCAAGGATATGGGTAACAGAGACCTAATTTCAGGTTTTCAAGGAGATTTTTCATGGACCTCTCTGGAAATTAAGTTTGAAGATTCCAGGTCCAGTGGTTACGATTTGTGCCCTGTTAACAGATTACAGTTTCATTGAGGTTTGAAAAAAAAAAAAAAAAATTTGCAAAAATTTGAAAAAAATACAGGTGGCGCCACCAGTCTGCAGGAAGTGATGGAACATCCCATGATCAATATTCATGCAAAGAATCTTGATGATCAATGCAGGGTTATTCAGATACTTGAGCTTTTGTTTCAAATTTTGCATTATTCTGGGGGATACTTCAGAGCCCCATAGCTCTGAGGTTTTGGGTAACAGAGACCTAATTTTCAGTTTCCTAGAAGACTTTTCATTGGCCTCTCTGCATGTCAAGAAAGAAGATTCTAGGTCCAGCCGTTATGATTTGTGCCCTGTTATCAGATGACCGCATCTTTTAAGGTATCAAAAATAGAGAAAGAAAATTGTAAAATATAGAAAAAATACAGGTGGCGCCACCAGTCTGCAGGAACCGATGACACACTCCATGATCAATATCCATGCAAAGAATCATGGTAATCAATGCATTAGTTGTTCAGATATTTGAGTTTTTGTATCAAATTTTCATTATTCTGGGGGGTTCTTCAGAGCTCCATAGCTTGAAGAATCTGGGTAACAGAGACCTATTTCCAGGTTTCATAGGAGACTTTTCATGGGCCTCCCCGTATGTCAAGATAGAAGATTCTAGGTCCAGTTGTTACGATTTTTGCCCTGTTAACAGATGACTGCATCTTTTAAGGTCTCAAAAATAGAGAAAAAAATCGAAAAAAAATACAGGTGGCGCCACCAGTCTGCAGAAACTGATGAAACATCTCATGATTAATATGTATGCCAAAAATCATGACCAACAGTGACGTAGTTAATGAGATATTGAAGTTTTTGTATGAAATTTTTCACTATTCTGGGGGGTACTTTGGGGCCCCATAGCTTGAAGGATATGGGTAATAGAGACCTAATTTTTATTTTCCATGGAGACTTTTCATAGGTCTCTCAGAATATCAAGAATTAAGATTCTAGGTCCAGTCTTAACGATTTGTGCCCTGTTAACAGATGTCAACATTTAAAAAGGTCTCAAAAATAGAGAAAAAAATTCTTAAAAAATCGAAAAATACAGGTGGCGCCACCAGTTTGCAGGAACTGATGGAACATCTCATGAAGTTTTTGTATGAAATTTTCGACTATTCTGGGGGGGTCCTTTGGGCCTCATATCTCGTAGGATATGGGTAACAGAGACCTAATTCCAGGTTCCCAAGGAGATTTTTCATGGACCTCTCTGGATGTTAAGTAAGAAGATTCCAGGTCCAGCGGTTACGATTTGTGCCCTGTTAACGGACGGACGGTCGGCCGGACAAAGAGTGATCGCTATAGCTCAGATGACTTACAGTCAGCTGAGCTAAAAAATGGAAAAGAAAATACTAATGTACAAATTCCTGCGCGCTTCTTTTGAGCTGTCACATATAGGTAAAGGTTTATACCGACATGAAAGGTCAAAGGTCAGTGAGAGTGGGAACATTTTTTATTTACTTTTTTATCCTCGCATACACAACATACATTAGGCCTAGTTTAATGTTCATACACTGCAGGCGCAGCTTACCACTATAGAAGACCTTTTATTGAGTCAACTAATTCATGCCTAAGCGAGTCTTATTTTTTCAAGCATTTACTGGCTTGTTTCCATACAAAACAAGCAAAATGTAACGCCCATATATAAAAACTGACTTTCTTCTGAAAAATTGCATGCAATTTACGAACTGTGAACCTGTCTGCATTACACAGGTTTCACTCTCTCTCTCTGTCTCTCTCTGTCTCTCTCTGTCTATATATATATATATATATATATATATATATATATATATATATATATATATATATATGTATATATGGTTTTGTACATTCAGCCGCTGGCCTGTACTGCATGGAGAGGCAATGACCAATGTCCTTTTCCCATGTAGGGTCATTATATATATATATATATATATATATATATATATATATATATATATATATATATATATATATATATATATATTATTTATTTTGTAAAACATGTCCTTATAATCTTCGACATTCAGATGTTAAATGCAGCACTTTTGAAAAATTCGTGTGAATTATTGTGATTTATGCCACCATGGACCAGTGCGCTGAAATTATCGATGTACAATTCTGTCGTCCCACTTCTTGACCTAGATATTAACAAGAACGTGATCATTGTGTTTCCATGTCGTCGCTCTTTTTGTTCATATTAATTTGGTGTTCAGGGTATATTAAAAAAAAAGATATTAGTGGATTTTTACTCAAAGAAAATTATGTGCCTCTTTCTAATCCTCACTCCCTCCCTCTCTCTCTTTCTTTCTCTCTCTCTCTCTCTCTCTCTCTCTCTCTCTCTCTATATATATATATATATATATATAAATGTATGTATTTAGTTGATTCAGATCCATGCTGAATACACAGAATCAAATATGTACATGTATTAACCTTTTTCGGCAGGGGCATGCGCATTTGTGTGTTATGTTGCAATATACAGCTCACAGGTGTGCAATGTTTGCACATTTATTTATGTATATTAGGAATTATAATGCACACAACAGTAACTGATAGACGCGGAGTCATGATGCATGCAAGCCTCTCGAATCCTTCCTGCACATGTGGACCAGCGCTATATATGTTGGAGGAGCAGCGTCCGTTTCTGTCTGCAATAATGTTAGAATTTATCTTTATCATGCAAGTTTCCTAAAATCTTTTAACTTATATTTGACACCAAGAAATATACGAGAATTTGGTCTCTTGACCTATAATTTAAAATTAACTCGTGTGCCTCTGTTTTTCCCCAAGGTAACACAGTCGTTATTCACAGTTCATAATATGCTTCATTGTTCTCAGTATAAATTATTTATATATGCACGTAATATATTGACAATATTTAAAGAATGTCTCCGTAAAACCCGTCATATCGACTACATTATACGATGCGTTATACCAGGCAACATATATGAGAGTTAGCTGTTATAATAAGTATACTCTTATTGTAGAAATTATATCGTTCAAATTCCAGTAACATGAAAATAACATACTAGTATATTTGATTTTTAACCAAAAAAAATTCCGGCTGTTGGCACTAAATTATAAATTTAAATCAAAATGTTGAGAAACAACAGAAATGTCGAACAAATACAACTTTCAGGGCCACTTTAAATGAATGCTGATACAGGCATACAGGACCCATTAGTCAGCTATACGTAATATAACTGATATGGCATGTATATGTACGCTGCAAACACCATCAACAAGTATAGATGATTTAATATAATTTTAATATGACGCAAAGGTAGAATAATGGACAGACAGTTTAACAAACTGCAGGTATGCCACCTGCAAACATCACAAACGTATTCAAGTGCGTCTGAAGTGACAGGAAAACAAAACGGTAAGGCCAAAAAATAAATAGGTATGGTTCTCGGGCACTTTTTTTTTCAGAAATTAATCACTGCGGGCGGGCGGTATTTTATTTTAGACATTTTTTCGTATGTTTTCATAAAAATGTTATATGACCTTGGAAAAGCATGAAAATAACTATGTTTTTGCTAAACAGGTAAAAGCACTACATAACAAAGGAAATCGTATTAAAATTGCATTATTTTATCTTCTTGAAAGATGAAAATCAAAATAAAAATGTTTGATGCGGTGGGTTTAATTGACGCGGGTGGTGCCTGAGAACCATATACCTTTTATTTTTTTTTAGCCATACATACCCCATGTTAACTTGGCTAATGTAATATTATTGTTGGTTATGAGGAATTGATAAGTAGACCAGAAGAAGAGGACCTACAGAAAAACGACCATAATGAATTATTACACCGTTAAACTGAAGTGAGCATTGAATGTGGGATACTAAGTATCCGCCGGGGACATCCCGAACGAGACAGATCACAAAAAGAAGAGAGAATAAATAAATAAATAAATAAATAAAAGGGACGCATGAGGGGAAAGGGAGGTTAAATCAAGCAATATTTTCAACAAGAGAGCGGATATGCTTGCTGGTGCGCCATTACAAATATTTAAGATCATGTGACTCTGTCACGTGACCAGTCACGTGACAATAACCGGTCAAGACTGCTGCATGGGCCTGTAGGCTAAACTAGAAATTTCACCAAATTCAAAAATGTGTTTTTTAAGGTGGTTGTCTAAAGAGGTCTTATATAAAGAGGAAAAAAAAAAGAATCGGAACCATGAACAAGTGGTCGTTATTTTGAGATGGTTGCTAAACCGAGTGATCGTTAAGCGAGGTTTTACTGTATGTATATATATATATATATATATATATATATATATATATATATATATATATATATATCTTTCGTAAAACGATAAGTCGTATGTAATACGGAAGCGGATGTACGGCCGAATATCCTATGGCAGAGGGGTATAAATTCCGCGACTGTATTTAATTAATACATGTGTAAATAGGTCCTAATTTCGGCGAAATTTCGAATGAACATTAAGTGTATTATTAACGTGTGCACCGTATATCCTCGAAAGTCACGACTCCTTGAACAGGCCTTACATTGTATGTGCACATGTATCCGAGGCGCATTGGTCGTGTTTGTTGATACAACACGACAGTCATGTCAATGAGTAAGGGATGTATATATGTTATCCCGTGTAATTCTGAGTCAGTGACCACAAATAATCAGATGTGTTGGGTTCATAGGAAATCCTTAATACTAACCGTGTGGTAATCACGCCGGGGGGCGTATTTAGTGAATATGCAAGAATAACGAATGCATGGGTCCATGTTTATACTAATATATTTTAATATTAATGTCTGAATATCGGCTGCTGTCGGTGTAAGTAATATACATATATATAGGCTTATACATGCATATGTGTTTTACCCTTATACATGCTTATATATATATACATATGTTCCATATGTTCCCTGATATATATACACACACACACACACTCATATATATATATATATATATATATATATATATATATATATATATATATCAGGTCACATATGGTTGGCTAAAGTGAGGATATGTATAAAGATATGTATATGTTTCTATTCGGGCAAAACTTCTGGCATATGCATTGTGAAAGTAAATATGTTGTGGTTGTATCCTTGTGAGGGTGACACGATACTCTAACGACACATATCATGATATCTGACTCCGTAACATGTACAATAGTATATCATTATTTGTAGTTGTGCAATGACACATAAAGAACTCTGCCCAAAGACGTGCGTTTACTTATACGAATTTCTTATATACACTTTGTGATCAGCGCACAAAGTAAATTTGACCATAAATGGAATACTTTATTTTAATCTTATGTCATTTGTTAAGACATAACATTATAATGTCTGACAGGATTTGAACATGGTCGGGGGAAAAGTCTGGTTTGGCTAACGAATGAAATTGATCACCTGTCATTTGTGCACTAAGTGACCATAGGATACGAGCCAAAGATGTCATGCCAAATGAAATAAACAACCACAATGCTGACGCGTATATATTCACATCAATGTTGAAATGTCAAATGATATAAACAACTGAAAAATGTGACACATAGAACTAGAAACATATCAATGTTACATGAGAAAGGCAATAACTTAAACTTTAATTATCTTTGAGAGCGTGTTTTCTGATTGTTCACATAAATTATGCAAAACGGAAACATTTTCCTGTTCCGAGAAAAGCATTGGTCAAATACACACACATACATGTATCTTAAAAATACTAATCAACAGTGTATGTTGTTAGAATTAATAGACCTTCCTCATCCAATTTACGACATCTGTCGGCGACATTTGTCACTGAATGTCCGGGTCCTTATTTCGACAAAAATATTGTATTTTTTATATCTCAGACGATTCATAGTAACAAACATACCATATCTTTAACGATGAGGGTAATTCCAGAGTTTTAGTTTATATATATGACATAATCTGTGACGCTGGCCCTGCAGACGACCGCTATGGGCAAAGCGCTTGCTCGTGGGAAAGTCTGTTTAAGTGGCATTGTATAAAAAATGTCACATTTAGTTATGTCAGTCAATAAAAATCAACTGAACAGTCCGAGTGTGGGTAGGTACTTCTTTCCCGGCCGCCATTGGTGCCAGCATTTACCTCGTTCCTGCCCCCCCCCCCCCCCCCCCCCCCGGTGATGTTATCAAGTTGACAATGTTTTCTTGATAAATGCTGGGTGCATGGCATGATGGAACGCAATTTGAATTGAAAGAAGTAAGGTTTTATATATCATTTGTGTTGATGGAATGATGGAACGCAATTTGAATTGAAAGAAATGTTTTTATATACCATTTGTGCTGAATATTTTTAGGCAAGGTAACAGGCCGTAATAGCGCCCACAGTCATGACTATGTCTTCTCAATGAAAGACCTGTAACGTGACAGTTCACCTGGGTTAACATTGACATGTTTTTCATGTGTTAAATATTTTACTAGAAATCGGTATTCTAATGAATGCAGGCCTCCGCCATTCACTTATATGCCCCATATTTCCAGGTTCATTCGTGTATAAGTGACTCTACTCCCGGCCGAGGCAAGCATACTATAAATATAGATTATAAATATATAGATAGTGTCTGTGGGTATGATATCATTTTCCTGTGCCACTAAGATGTCAAATTATAAAGGTTATTAAAATGCAAAAGTGCCAAGTAAACACTGGTGATATAGCAGAGTCTACGCCAAGTTTGTGTTCCGGTCACACTCCACACGTAGGTTGGTTCCCCTCACTTTTCCTGTCAAGCGGTCTAAATTGAGTGAAAAAACTGAACCTTGCACTGTCCCTTGCAATGGAATAAACTGACGCTCCTGGATCAGCCCGACATAAAAATGCTGTTGGGCCTTAAGGGCCAGAAGTCCAATTGATAAGGCGGCCACGTTGTTGCAATTAACAATTTTTAACATCTTAATGATATCAAGGGTTCAGCAGCTACGCTTTCACAGACTTTGATTCGGCGAGCCGTTCTGGCACCAATTTCATGAAAAATGAACAAGACAACTTAACGAATCAAACGGCTTGCCTTCACTTGTTCTACGCGGATGTTTGGTGCGATTTTTCATATAAAGCCATATCAGCGTGTGTTCTTTTCCAGACGGCGTGTGAACAATGAATTGTTTACAATTTGTTTTTGGGATTTGAATGGTAGTTGTGATTAAACACTTGCAGGCTTGTTTATTTTCCATGAAATAAACGTCAGAGCGGCATACTGAATAAAGGTCTGTAGAATCGTAGCTGCCAGATGGCATGAAAAGGTTTCTTCCGTAAAATAAAGGATTATTTCTCAAAAAGGTAATTGAAATAATAAGCGCGAAAAAGCGTAGCAGAAGGACGGATGGACGAACGGCAAGCCTTTACTATATATAACACCTAAGGCAACCCGCCGCTCCCACAAACATCCACTGACAAATGGGCTATCGGACCCATGACCCGACCCACAATCGAATTAGCTTTGATGAATAATTTCAGATTTACCTTTGGTCTGAATTGTTTACATTTGGTCTGTATCAATTAATAATACAAACAGATGACTAATTATTGTTGCCAATACATATTCCCATTGCTGACAGTTATTAATCTATGTAGATTCTACAGAAAGTTTAAACTTAATTACGCCGGAAAATCTACAGAATTACAAACGGAGGAGTTTTCCAAGGAAAAGTGTCAAGAGCAAAATTTAAAAAAAAAAACAAAAACAACAACAACATAAAACAGATCATTGTGCCGTAATGGAACAATGTATATTTCATTCGAACAGGTTCGACATGGATTATTTTCTTGTATTTTTTTATCATAATGCATTCTAAGATAAATCAATTAAAAAAAATGAACGGCACGTTAAATGTCACAACGATCGCGGTCCGCAGTACAGCACAGCTCCAGGAGTCTGATATTGGCTGACATCATACAATCAGTCCTGTGGTTCAGTAATGTAGACCTTTTTAATGTTTCATGTGACTACCAGGGGGACGCAATGATTGGCAGCACATTAGGTTTTGTAAAAGCTAACAGGAAATTAAAAAATAACGCATTATATTATTGATCTATGGCCTGACAACGTATATCTGTTACCCACGTCAAATAAGCCGGAGGTGGTTATGTTTTCCCCTTGTATGTCTATATTCATGATATAATCTTTCTTAATTATCGTGGATTGTACAAAAAGGTATAATAACTAATGCAAGGCACTCGCCATGGCGCGAATGATGGCATTGGTGGCATGAAGGGGTGGAAGTGTAGGAGGACCTGGACAAAACCTGTGACCTTGGACTGGCAATTACATCCCATTCTCATTAACACGCCGGGGATCGAACCCGATGTCTGTTCATAAGATCGCAAAACCTTATCAGTGGTTTCCTTAACTTTAGAGCAGTAGTCACATGGCAAGTAAGATTTATAGCTGAACCCGATTCAGATGGAATGCAGTATCATTTTGTCTGTCTGTACATATAATAATAACTTGGGCGGACATCTGGTGTAGGAATCCGGTACTTTATTGAAGGCATTGTAGAAAAAGAGTGAATTTATTGGATGAATGTTCGAAGTCATCCTAATCTAGTCAAGGATACACTATCAGTTTAGTCCGTTTGTACGTCTGTCCTATTATAATCAACAGCCGCTGTACCAAGGAAGAGTTCATCACATTTTAGAGATCCATAAGTTTGATTTGTAAATAAAGAAATATGGCGGTTTTTGAGATATGCGCATCGCGGATGCTATATCGATATACTTACACCATTGCTAACACTTATACTTTCACTGTTTCAGACAGCAGGTGGTATGACAATGGGAAACCACAGTCACACAGAAAACTCGACCATGGGAATGGCAGGGATGGACCATCACATGAACCACTCAGCGAGCATGGGCAACCACAAAGACATGGGCGTCACACCACACATGGGCCACGGCGGCCACCACCACATGGGCACCACAGACATGAACATGGGAGGCCACGATGGCCACGGTGGACACGGCGGCCAGGACAACACCAGCGACGCATGCGCAAAGTGCTGCAAGATGTGCGAAGGAAATGGCCACGGTGGACACCAACAACAAGGCCACGGTTCCTCTTCCGGTCACGGGGTAACAAGAAAATACTGTTATTAAAACGATTGCATCACATTAAGTATACATACGTGACATCGCGGCTAAATTTATATACAAAGTAACATTAATCATGAAGTCGTGATTAGGGTAATTAGCTATACCATATGGTGACAAATGCCACCGTTAATCGCATTGCGTTTATTGCATCCGTTTTTCATATGCGAATAATGGACGGCAATCATGCGGAAACACAAGCGTCAAACAGGTGACGATACGTCATTTTGTTCTTTCAGATCAAGGATTATATGCCTGTAAACTTAAATGATATTTAAGTACAAATATGACAAATAATTACGTTTTTAATTTAATAAATGTGGGATAGGACCCCCCTCTCCAAAATAATTGTCCTGGCGCCCGTGCTTAACGCATCAATTTTGCTCCCACTTTAAATGGCACTTCTTATTGCGTCAGTTTCATTGATGCAATTTTTCGATAATATGGTAAGATACATGCTGAGTGTAAAAGACATGGGGATGCTTCCATACAGTTGTACCCCTTAATTCCATGAACTTAAAAACTCATATTTTGATTATGGAAGCTTCCCCAATTTGACGTCATTAAGTGAAAATCCCCTATGCGTTTACCGGATGCGTTCATCGCAAAAATCGAGCAGTGCTCAATATCAGCGATCAACGGATCCGTTAAATGCAGATAATAGCCGTTGCCGGATGTATTTTTCATGTTGAACTGATATGATAGTGTCCAATATTGTTTACATGGATGCGATGAACGGAGGCATTAATCGGATGCGATAAACGCTGGTGTGTGTCACCACGTTTAGACTGTGCATATTTGTTTCATATGGGCACTGTATACGCACTATAAAACCGAGATCTATTGTCACGGCAGAAAAAAAATTAGAAATTTTTAATCATAATGTATACCATGGAGTTTGAAATTTAGA
The DNA here is from genome assembly GCA_026874595.1 of Sipunculus nudus. Taxonomy (NCBI): domain Eukaryota; kingdom Metazoa; phylum Annelida; class Sipuncula; order Golfingiida; family Sipunculidae; genus Sipunculus; species Sipunculus nudus. The sequence continues at coordinate 56,981,979 of CM049312.1, forward strand.
TGGAGAGATTACTGGGATTAACGTCCAGCATCAAAGGGACCCTCGGCCGAGTCCTTGAGCTTTTATTAGTGCTGTCTATCGTACTCGTAGGGGATGCTCGATTGTACTCCTGGTCCGTCATTATCGGGACTACCCGTTAAAATGGGACAGTGCAAATGCTGCATCCAATAGGGGACTCTCAAATTCTATGCATGCCTCACATACCAGAGGCCAAAGCGAGGCCAATGGAGAATAACAAAGACACGTGCTCACTTGCAAATGCTGCATCCAATGCTGTTGTCGGCAGCTGAGGGCATGCCTTGCTTTGGAGTTTTTACAAGGACTTTTACAAAATAAAACGCAAGCGGAAGTTATAATTGATAAAACATGGAAAATTGAATTTAAAAATTTAAAATTAAAATGTTTGCGCATAGTTTATTCAAAGAACATATCCATTCGCAGGCAATGGTTGCGGAAATTTTACATATAACGGTATCCATATTTCGTGTGAAATAAGTCCCGCCATATTATACTTGAGCTTCTTCATGGTGTGTACAGGGTGTGTATGTATTTTTGGATAGTACTCTATAAATTTTGAGTATATCTTTTTTGCCGAGCAATTACAATTTTTCATATTAATTAAAGTTTAAATGCGTGTCATTGATGTATATATATATATATATTCTTCGTCTGCATCTCTCCGGGGAACCAAGCAAGCCATTCCTTAAGATGGATCTGTCTCGGCTGAGAAATGAGTGGACGTGAACCCACAATGACTTATTTCAGCCCATTGTTTTGCCAAAAATTTTTGTTGGCATCAGTGAAAAAGCATGAAGAACTTGATTTTCAGGGATTATACCCTAGAGCAGTAGGCAAGAGCCGGCAGCCAGATCAAGGACCTTTCACTGCTCGGTGCGAGGTTTCCGATCAAGATCGCAAGTAACATCAGACGTGCTTCCACTGAAGTGGTCTCTCCATCTAAATATAACTCCATTTATATACATGTACTATACTATATTTGAAATATGTTGTAGAATGTAATTACCCTACACCTCAAACCCATATGTATATATATCGGCGGCCGAGTCTTGATTTTTTTTTTATTCGGAGTTTTTTTTCACTTGAATTTTTTTGTTTGTTTTATTTTTTTTAAATTTTTATTTCGGTCCCACTGTGAACAGGTATGGATACTTTTAATGTACTCATGAACAGTGATCTTTAAAGTTCTATTTTCATTGTCCTTTGAATCTCCAGGTGTACTTCTTCCTGAGAGACGTACATGAACATCTTCTCTTCAAAGAATGGACCATCAAAGACTGGAAAGGTAAGTATCCGGTTATTTAGTATATTGGCAGCACTCAAGACACGAAAGTATCCCCGGCATTTTTTCAGCCCACAAAAACACACACACACACATATATATATTTACATATATGGCGTTATATATATATATATATATATATATATATATATATATATATATATATATATATATATATATGGCACCTTGACAGCTGAGTGGTAAAACGCTCGGCGCTCTACGCTGGTACGATTCCCGGCACGGCCATGGGAGTGGGTTGTAGAGGCCCGTCCAAGGTCGGTGGTTTTCTCCGGATCCTCCGGTTTCCGCCATCCTTACCGACAACCGAGCGCCAACATCCCAGCCATGGAGAGATCTTCGTAAATAGTTGTACAATCCTTGTAAAATGAATAAATTTAGAAAAAAAAAGGTTGAAAAATATAATATATATATTAACATATATATATATATATATATATATATATATATATATATATATATATATATATATATATAAATCAGGGATTGATCCAAAGGGGCCGCCCGCACTTTGTCGACCTGTAAAACCTGGAATTAGAATAACGCATGAGTAGGAATTTGTGTCTTGCCTCATTTTCTTCTTGATGCTTTTGCATGCGGTAGGAATATTCGAAATCTACAAGCACTCCCGTTCACTAGGGCCATCATGTGGGACGCCGTTTTCTAAATTCCTCAATCCGCCCCTGTGAATCAGCAAGCACTCCTCATTCCACAGATATTTTTTTGGTGGTTAGTGAGCACCAAGTCCTTGATAGTAATGATTCTGATTGCTATATTTTCCCCATTGGCTTCGAAAAAAACATCACATATTGATAAATGTATCGTTGAAAATTGATTGACTTGCCTCCGCGAGGAGGGTATGCGTTCTTCTTTCGTGTGTTTGTGTATTTGTACCCAACATAACTCGGGGAATCATGAACGGAATGTCATGAAATTTTCAAGACAATTAGGGAATGGACCAAAGAAGAATCGTTTAGATTTTGTCCATTAGACTTTGGCACATGACCCGCATCCAGAAATGTCAGCTATGAACAGTTAAATCTTCGGTCACTTATGCACGAATGAACCTTTGAATATGGGCCAAATAAGTGATTGGCGGAGGCTTGCATTCATTAGAATGTAGATTTTTTAGTTTATATTTTGTGGCATGTGTTTATAACTCAATAGGGGCACATGATAATCGGAAAAAATGTCAATGATTAGTCGTGTTTATTCGATATTCGGACAAAATCAAAATAATGTTCTTTGTAACATAAAACATGAAAAGAAGGTAACAGTGTAGGCAATAATTAACAAATACTGTCATGGTATGTGCGGGGTATATAGCAAACATACAGGGCTGCAGTACAGTTAGGAAATTATAGATGTTCGTAAAAACACACAGGTAAGTTACAGTTCACTAAGCATGAATCGCGTTGAGCCATGGCGGTGATATTTAGAGGAGCTGAGTGATAAAACATTCAGCGGCTGAACGGTCGAGCAGTCTTCACTCCTGCCTCCAGTGGCTGTCTCGCCTCATCAATAGAAAACCAGAGGCGAGATATTATAAACAATATATAAATATATACTAGTATATATATATATATATATATATATATATATATATATATATATAATTAATGGTATGGCCGAGTTAGTTTGTAGTCGAAGTGTAGGTTAAGGCGTCTTCTCATGCTCTTTACCTTAACATATTTATATATATATAATATATTTATATAATATAATATATCGCTTTCGGATTTTTATTTCAATTACTAACTTTCCGTATTATAATCCCGCTTACCCCTTCTCTGTCACACTGCACAGAATCGAACTTAAAAATCTGGAGTCCATAATGCACCGGGGCTTTTACACCGATGGCACAGGTATAAATGTCGTTAAGAGGGCAAATTAATGCAGCCCGTTCAAGTACGTGGGATAAGAATTGTTTCAAGGCAAATTACATGAACATGGTGTTTTAGTAACGATTTAACAGAAGTATAGATGATATTTTTGTAAGCATGCGCATGTGAAATTCACGCAGAAAGTATTTCGTTGAAATATAACTATTTTTGAATATAAAAGACAAGTAATCCCTGCCTCCGACAGTGCCCAATCAGAAGAGGTTCGTTCCGAGTGAAACGCCTCTGGCGGTAGGGCGCCTCCTCTGTATATTGATTATTATATTTTAGGAACAACACAACGACAGTCTTGATATAAATTATATATTTTTAATAAAGGTAACATTAATGTTTCACTTTTCATTATATTAAACAGTATAAGTTCATTAATCTTTACAGAAATGGTGTACTCCTGCATTGGCATCGGTGTCGTGGCAGCGCTGTATGAAGGTCTGAAGGTCTTCAGGGAATTCTTGCTGAAAAAGTCTAAAAATGCCGGATACAACGTGTACGCAGACAAGCCTTCAAAGTACGTATGACGTTATATTAGCATAGCAGACACACATCTTCCGGTTACTAAATCAAATGCCCTCTTCTTGCCAACAAGGTTTAGTAAACCCCTTTCATCTGCATTGTAAGATATAGAATTTATGTAATTACACATGTTATTATGTAGAACCGAATGTTCATATCTGCGACATTGTCTTGAAAGAGCTAGTAGGCAGCGCCATCTGGTGGTCACATGTCCTCTCAGATCCATTAACAGGAAGGACTGCATTCAAGACGTTCATGGGTGAAAGCTATGGTGAAAGGACAAATGGCCGGATGTTTGATTTGTTCTTAACGGCTATATGCGTATTAATACATCTATTTGAATGGAATGTACGTTTTTCATATATATATTTTTGGTGGAGGTAACCGGCTCCATTTTTAATGCTGACTTAACTAATTCTTGACTAAGTATGTACATCTGCAGAGTTTCCATTTCCGTTTGGGACTACTTGACAGGGCGGTAGCACTCGCTTCCTACCATATTTATAGCCTGGTGTCACCCAGGCCCGGTGTCTACCGTACCTGCGGGTCCTGGGTGTGTAATCATCCCCGTTGCTGGGTCATAACACCGAGGAACCCCCCAAAGACGCCCTCGTATGTGAGTGATACACGGCTGTAGGGCACAGCCTTCCTATTAAGCCTGCAGAGCGCTCATCCTGGGTGGGGGCCGACCGTAAAAAACCTTACGGCCTCGGCTGAGATTCGAACCCACGATCTCCCGGCTTTTATGTTCTGCGCTCTACTCCTGAGCCACAGAAGCCGGTTAGGGAATGTACGTTTGCGCTGATAAATATTTTACATATCCGGCGACCTATAATGAAAGGATAAAATCGAAAAATAACAAACTAAGGTGTAGGAACACAGTAACAATTTGCACTAACGAGAACTGCAACAAAGTAAACTGTTAAGACACACAAGAAAACAAAACAAAAAGAAAAATATGTTTTCACTTAACAAGTGAAACGCAATAATACTTTACAGACATTGCGTTTAAGAGCAGTTTCATTAAAACGCTAATGAGCGCTGCTTACAGGTTTTCCCCTGCGGGATATAGACCTAGGCCTACTATGGTAGATTCTGTAAATGGTGATGGGAATTAATGTAAAATTCCTAAAGATTTAAAGGAAAAATAGAAAATTACGCCCTATAGGAGAGACTTTGCGTCCATCCCGACAATTCGAGACCAAAGCGGCATTCCGAGGTATGGAAAGAGAGGAGTTACGTAACAACAGTTGGGTGTCACCACCATTAATTATAATATAGCTTGCAGTGGCAGTATGATAAGGAATATTCATTGATCTAACAACTTGTGGACAAAAATAATCTTGCGTAACTTTTGTGTTTTTCTTGTTTCAGAAGACGCGGACAGCGCTGTTGTTTGCACCTTGTCCAGGTTTTACTACACATGATCCAAGTGTTCGTCAGTTACTGTCTGATGCTGGTGTTCATGACCTTCAACACGTGGTTGTGTGTGGCTGTGGTGGCCGGGGCCGGAGTCGGATACCTCATGTTTGGCTGGGCCAGGGAGGACGCGAGCGATCAGAACGAACACTGCAATTAAATCAATTACATCACAGATAAATGCTTTCATCCACCAGAGGTCGCCCCGGTATTGTCATCCAACTAGCACCCTTAAAATTACTTAGAAATCTACGTATACATTTGTTTTCTGCGAGGATGCACAATATTAGGCGAGCGGTATATACTTCAGCCTTGTGAATTGAAAACGCACATACTTCCGAATTCTACAAAACACCTATTTGAAGCGATCCATATACCTTAATAGTTCCATTTTCCTCCACTAGATGTCAGCACTTACAACCGCCCCTTTTTTAGTTGATGGGACAGGGGGAAAATAGATCAAAACATTGTCAACATTCTGAATTAATCTTCTCTTCTTCTCTGAAAATCAAAGCTAATGAGAAATTGGATTCCCTAGTATCTGTAACGGCTCTCCCACTTCGTCCTGAGACTGACCCATATATTTATATGTTCAACCTGAGGTTGGATAAACCCGGTGAAAAGGACGGTTTGTCGGCCCAGAGCCATGTCAAAGCGACCTCTGGTGGTGAGTTTCACTCAAATCTCTGGTGAGTGAGATTTTTATACTCCTCAGTTCATTTCATGACGAGATTTTAGAGGGACCAGGCAGAGTATTTATATTCGCGTTTGTTCTCTGATATACGTATTCATGCATTTTAAACTGAACAGACCTTGGTACTTGAGTTTGTAGCTCCTGTTTTATCCAAGATGGATGTTTATGTATAATAGGCTCTCCTCCCATGATAAGTTCATGCAGCCGTCTCTTGCCGTGATGTCATGATTAAACTTGTTGATATTGACATTTGATTTAATATGATAAGGCCTACATGGGGTAAAACGTTAGAGTACACAAGCGCTATTATTAATTGAGTTCATATTGAGTTGGAGATATGTTGGACCCCTTGAGATATGGCTACCCATCCGAAAAGGAGACCAAACAGGTTAGATATCTGTACAAGCGATTTTAGAAGTTTAGATCAGATATTTTTGGATCAGTGTTTTAACCTAAAAAATAACCTTTCACGGAGAATCTGGTCAAAGATCATTTATTGATCAGCCCCGCTCTTTAAATAACAACAGCCTCTTAGAACGGGGGTGATCTGGAAAGTATTGTTGCATGGTGATTTAAAAAAAAACTAACAGACCGATCTTGCACGAACTGTTCTTCCATATTGTTTTCAGCAATATAAATACTGGACAAGTTGTGGTTCAAAGGACATTTAGTGGCAAAAGTGAGTTGGTATAACATACTATTTTTGTCATTGTTTTATCACTTACATTCCATAAGCCTGTTAATAGGCGAAGCAATGGTGTATCATAAACCTTGTCGCATTCTGTCGTGTTGCATGGCACACGTCTAAGCACATGTTAATTGGCCGAGACCATAAGGTAGTAGATCTATATTAATTTATACATGTATTTTTCTTTAGTCTGATACATTCATGTGCCTTATAAAGAAAAAAGAAATCTCAGCAATATATGGGTTAAGTAAACATATTCCATATATATATATATATATATATATATGACATGATATTATATTATAAAAACATATTCCAGAGGATTTCTTCCAGATCACAGACTTTGTCGTGATTTGATTGGCTGGTACACATATGAAATCTTGGACTGAATGTTAACAACATAAATCAAGTAATGCATGTTGTTTTATTCTCTTCTGAAAATTTGAACTGACAGTGGCAGAAATACTGTGTTTTATGAGTGTATACGAGACCTGGAATTTTATGTCACACTGGATTTCCCAGTGTGTGACGTCTCTGCCGAGTTGACAGTGCCCATAGATGTGCCATTAGCTTTGGAACAAATCCCACAACCTCATGTTTTTTTTTTGTGTAAAAAAAATAGATAGAAAAAAATGTTTTTCCTCTAGGAATTGGGCTCATTTTATGTAAAATCTATATGATCTTTTTCATAGTCAATTATATTATATAATTATATAAAAAGGTTTGGAATACGTTTGCTTGACCTATATATAGTTGTGATGATCATTATTCCGTGTCGGTACCTTATTCTAGTATACAGTGGATAGATTCCCAGAAAACAAAGATGTTAATTTGTAATAGAAAATTAACACATGATTAATTCGCATCACATATCTAAATCATATATTCATTACAAATTATTGGGTAAAATCAAATTTTACGATACTTGTTATTTACTTATATTTTGGCTAAGACATCCATACAGGCGAGAGTAGACTCAGTTTACTTCTATCGACAACGATTAAAACGGTTTTTTTAAGTGTATTTTTTACCCAAGTGCCTCGTGCTGCTGATTATACCGTGGATGAATGTCGTCCGTCCGTCCGTATGTGTGTGTGTGTGTGGCTATTCGTGTAAATGAGTACAGTTTTATGAATATGCTGCACAAAATGTTTGATGGATATTTATCTTGTACGTGTATGTAATTTCACATTCGTATTGATATTAATTATATTATAATAGCAAAGTGATATATATTTTATAATATATATAAGATCTGTAATATATTATATCTTTAATATATTATATCTGCATATTATATATATATATATATATATATATATATATATATATATATATATATATATATATATATATATATATATATATAAGGTAGAGTTACCCTCCCTTAACAGGATTGGCTATAGGTTTTCCCACCAGTTTACCTTGGTACAGGACCAAGAATGTATTCAGATCAGATTCAGAGAGCGTGGTATCGTATTATAAGCGTTTTACCGCTCATACAATTGCGAGTTAATACTATTACCAGCACTCACCTGAAGACAGCTGGAAAAGCTTCTATTGTAGGGCTAATGAAATTCTTGGTGCCTGCATGGTGGTCAAACCCAGCATACCCTACTAAAGCAAGCAGTGGTTATGTGAAAGGAGAATTCAGCGAACAGCCACTAGTGTGTATTGATATTTAATTTTTTACTCTCGAGCTCTGATTTACCAAACAGAATATATATATTTCGTGATGTGAATGTATAAAAGACCATTGTTGACCAATGTAATGATGTAGAATCATCGTTATCAAACAAACTCAGCGTCGCTACTTGAGAAAATGATGTAGAAAACTGTATAGACTCTTCAGTCATGTGCACAGCATGTTTCATTTTGTAAATGTCGTGGGTACCACTTACACTGATTTGCTTTCCGATAGATGGCGTACTATTTGACCAAACGACAGACAGAAAGACATGCTTTCACATGTCCTTGTTTGCTTGATTTGATAGTCGTTTTCGTCAAGTGTCTGTGATCATATGAATCGGTACTGGTTTTTGAGACAGTTTAATAACATAGATAATCAGTAATTTTTTGTTGGGGGGGGGGGGGGGGGGGGGGGGATTGGCACGACCAACGCAAACACACGCATAAACAGATGCAGGAGTACCTAGAGGCTGGTAGGGGTAGTTGCCATTCTAACCCCTCCTTTCTTGTTTAAATGTATGTACTTGGAGGTAAGCACAAAGCTGATTTGATAACAAGGCAACATTTTGGAAACTGGCCATTGTCCACCAGATAACTGCACAATCCATAATAAATTGATTCCATGTAAACACAAAATATCTTTTCTTTTCAATAGTGATACGGCATTCACTATTATAATGCACTTTCAATTTAAATTGTTTGGCAGTTATTATAAATGAAAAAATGTGATTATTTAAAAATACTGCAAATGAATCGCATCATTTTCAGTTGTTTTGATGGGTTTTAGTTTAAATTGAAATTAATATACCTCTTGTTACAAGAAAATGGGTGACTAGAAAATTGTTGATAGTGGGATCAGCACTCTTAAAGGCCCATGCATGTAATTATTTTCAACCTTTAAATCAATATGCTGTTTAAATTTTTATATATATGTATATATATATATATATATATATATATATATATATATATATATATATATATATATAGAGAGAGAGAGAGAGAGAGAGAGAGAGAGATAGAGAGAAAGAGAGAGAGAATTAGAGAGAGAGAGAGCACGGTGCTCAACACATTAACTTTTAACACCGCCAGGTTGCTGTATAATTCGTAAATCTTATACGTTGGTTGTCATACATAGCAAGCACTATTTTATACACCGGTACCGTATGTACGCCGTTGTGAATTCATTAAAGTTATATTGTGGATCACTTCTTATTTACGATGGTGTGGTGCAGTCTTTCTGTGTATGTGCGTGCGTGTGTTTTGGTGTCACTAGGATAAATCGTGGACTGGCACTATCTTTTTATACATCAATTAAGACATATAATTTTCTATAATATCGGTCTGTCTGCCTGTCTGTTTCTCTCTCTATCTATCTAATCTATCATCTATCTTTAAAGATGACACTGAACGGCTGTGTGTGTGGTGTATTTATTTTGAATTTGATAGCTGATAGCGATCCTCCTTGTCAAACGGAAGTTACAACCACCGTCTGCCGAGTGGTCATTAAGTGGCCATACCATATGAACTAGAAACTTCTGGCATCAGAGGTGGTATAGCTGATGCCACAGGGGCGGATCCAGGATTTTGGAAGGGGAGGGTCACGTGAGCCCAGGAAGATTTAGAAAAAAATTGAAAAAGGTCCTCTGGTCCGAGAAGGAAGGGGTCAGGGTCGCTTAATTTTGTTTGAAACCCGAAAACAAAGGACCCATGGGTCACGGCGCTCAGCTGTTATATATGATAAAAAATATGATTTGGGAATGAGGCACATGCTGGTTTTGTGTTGTAATAAATATAAGCTTTATTATGAGTTGTTGGTGTTTAGCTTATGTATGATTTTGATATTATCTTTGGAGACAGAGAAGAGGTTGATTTCATTTATTTTATTAACAAATGGAGTGCTATTGTCACACAGATTTTGACTTGGCCATATAACTTATAAGCAGCATATATTATAAAAGAGTTTAACTATTTATTAAAATTTAATAACAAATATTGTGCCAATATAATTCTTATTAAAAAATAATAAGAAAATCATATGATTTTTTAAAATAAAATATAACTGAAATGATTATTAAAATAATATTATAGATTATGAATGAATGCATTCATGAATACATTATGAAAGTATCAGCACTGGTATTCAAATACTTTCATTTTCACCTGAATTCACATTCTTATGCAATAAAATTTTTATTGCAGTACATTTTCATATTCATATTCAAATACATTTGCAAAGCATTAGCACCATGTCTAGTATTTATTCAGTTTTAGCCTAAAAATGATGTTGAGAATCAAGAATATACAAAATTCACAAATTTAAATAATGATCATAAGTACCTGGTTTTATGGGTTATATTGATATTAAAAAAAATAAATGTAATATATTCACTTTGGACTACTCTCACATCAATCTTCACACTAGACACAGTAGGAATTTAGATTAATATTATCAACTGCATCTTTGTCTATCATTAATTTCCTTCAAATGATCCCTAATGATTAGTAATGAATAATATGATTTATTTTTTTATCATTAAAATTGAACTGAAAAATACCATAAGTGACCGCATGGTGTTATTTGGAATACAATTGACATTGACATTCTATCCATCCTTACAAGATTCTTACATCATCAGTAACTGCAAGTTAATTTCCTGTTACTCATTAACTAACAAATTCCTTTTCTATTAATTTTTCTTTAATTTGTTATAAAAAACTAATACAAAATTATTAATTTATTGTTTATTGTTATGTTGTTTTTCAAAACTACTACTAGATGAGTTGGGTTGGACACCTGGATCAACTGTGGCTGGGCATAAGCTGCCTGGCTGCCCCAGTGTATGCCTCGCCTCAAGCGGGCATAATTTGCTAAAAGGTCAACAAGGTCAACATACAGGTGAATGAAGAGGGGCTGGGTAGAGCCTGAGTCTGACATGGTCTCATAAAAACATTAGTAAAAGCTACAAATTTTTGCCAATTTCTTTCAGCTATGTACATTAAAAGATGAAATCTTTATGTGTGCATGATATGAAAATTATATCAACAGTGCTCTCAGGAAACAAATGTGCCATGGCTAAACTACAAAGATGAAATCCTTATGTGTGCATGATATGAAAATTATATCAACAGTGCTCTAAGGAAACAAACGTGCCATGGTCAAAGTTGGGCAAAATTTAAGGTATTAATTTTATATTAATACTAATAACTTATAAAATTTAAAAAATTCAGAACTAATTTTGGGTATTCAATTGAATCTTGATTAAATAATGTTACATCCCTGAAAAAAAATTCTAGCTTCAGCAATCCTCTTGTTAAGGGAGTAAATATATTTCTTGATTTTTTAAAAAGTGCATCATGTTTGGGCCCATCACTCAAAACAATTGCGCAATACTGACATCGTTTCTGGCACGTGTATAGCGAATGTATAGAAAAATATGTATATTATATATGATCAAAGTCAGATCAGTGGTTTTGATATTAGGCAGTCTTAAAGTGTAACAATGGGTTTTTAATGGAAAAATGAAGTTTTTCATTAATATCTCGAAGGAATCAAGTCCTAGTGACCAAATTCTTGGCATGGTAGGGGATTTTGGAGACATCTAACTGTATGCCAAATTTAAGGAACTTAGAGCTGAAGCTGGGGAGCTGAGCTCTAGCAAACTGCATAACACAAGCTTGATGTAAACAATATGTGACATGGTGCTTGAAAACATGAATAAAATTAAATCCACAGCAGTTACAGGAAAAAAAGTGCCATGGTCAAAGTTGGGCAAAATTGAAGGTACCATTTTTTTATTTTTGCAAATATTTTAAAAGATTTAAAAGATTTTGATCCAATTTAGGGTATACAATTTAATTTTGATCAATAAAGTTATATTACTGGAAAAAAGTGCTTAGCTTTAACAAGTTTTGTGTTAAGTGATAAAATTTCTTTCCTGATTATTTAAAAAATGCATTATGTTTGGGCCAATATCTTTTTTAAATTATATAATACAGACCTAATTTGTGGCATGTACATAGGAACCATATAGAGGATTATTTATGGTAAATATGAGGAAAAACAGATGTGTGGTTTTGATATTAGGCTGTCCTGAAGTGTGAAAATAGGGTTTTAATAAAAAAATGAGGTTTTTCCTTAATTTCTCAAAGGAACGAAGTCGCAATGACCCAGTTTTCGGCTTGGTTGGAGATCTTTGGGACATCTAACATTATGCAAAATTTTGGATTCCTAGGTCTCACGGTTTCAAAACGTGCCACATCTACGGACGGACAGACGGACGGACAATGGACCACGACTATAGCTCAGAAACAATCTATGAAATCAATCTAAAAAGAATATTAGCAATTCAGGTTTGGTAGACATCAGATTGCAGGTGGTTTATGCTAGGGCTGGGTATCGGTCCGCCTCTTCCGGTACAATACGTATTACGATACAGTTAATTCAAAATCGATACGTATTGACGATGCGTTTCATTTTTCTTTGAATATCATTTCTTAATAAAAGCTCTGTTCCTGGTTTTTATATGTTTTTTTTTTATTTTAACATACAACATTTTTAGTATGATATGCACTTAAGCAGCTTGATATTAAATGAATAAACCAACCAGTTGCTTTTAATTACTTCTTTGAGCCCTTAGCATCCCCTGCCCCCCGCACAAAGGTGTTTTATTGCATTCGGTGGTGAAGATCATAGGCTGTTTTTTTTATGTCATGTGATTACACAGTTTTGTATAATTCTGTGAATATGAATCCCATTAGTCACTCTCCTGTTTGTACAGGATTTGTCCCGAGGCTAATTAACCATTTATTTGACATGTGATGATGAACGCGGGAGTTCCGAGTAACATATGACCGTTAAAAAAAATTAGAGATTGAATAACATATATAAAGATAGGATATAAACGTTAATGTACCCTGTTCCTTGTAGCAATATGTGATGCGAATATAAGTTTCATTTGTAAAGAGAAACGTTATTATCATTCTCCTATTATCGCTCACATGCGCCTGCTTGTCATGGAAGTACTGACGTGCATGCGTATATACATTTATTAACAAGTCTTAAAAGCCAAAGCAACAAATATATAGGCTGCAGTGCATTTAGATTTATAATATGTCATGGTTATATGTAAAGTTATAGTTAGAATGTTATTCATTAGCAAGCAATTGATACGACCAATACAGCATGCAACGCATTTCGGTTATCGTATCGACGTCGTGTATCGATTCGTATCGATATATCGATATATTGATACAGCCCTAGTTTATGCAGCCTAAAACCATCCCCATGGAGAACCGATATGAAAGCTATCTAATCAACTATACCTAATTCGTAGAATTTATGTGGTTCCTAATGAACTGTAGACGGTAAGATTAAGGCACTTAATACTGCGCATTCTTCAGTTTATCTCTTCGGAGGCGCTTAACATCAGATTTGACTTTCACAGGATGAAACCATATTAACACTGTCGTTAAGATGTGATATATACACTAAGATTTGTATAAAAACTTTCAAATTTACCGAATTAAAAGGTTTTTAGTGAACGTTTAAATTGTCAAAATCTCTGATGTTGCGCAATTTTCTGTGAGGGAAATTCCATAGAAGTGGGCCAGCTACACTAAATCTACGAGTATAGCATATGCTTTGCGATTATGTCCTGGAACATCCAACTGATTCCTGATGTTACCCGATTTTAGGCTATGTCGATCAAAAGATCTTACTCTAATAATTGTTTTTACAAGGTTTTGACAAGGTTTTCTGAAAATCTATAAAGCAAGAGTTCATGATTGTTTTCAAATTTCGGATTTTCAAAGCTTTAATCCTTAAGTGTGCATAATATGAAAATAAGATCAGTAGTGCTTACAAGAAAAAAGTTTCTATGGTCAAAACTTCAAGGTTATTATTCAAGGTAATGATTTTACAATTATTCTATTGACTAAATAAATTTACAAATTATTGACCTATATTCCGCCATGTTAATGTACATAGGAAATATACAGAGGAATATTTATTCGTAGGTCCAAAGGTTTCAAAACGTGCCTTATAAACGGATGTCCGGCTGGTTGGACAGACGATTGACAACATGACAAAGGACAATCGCAATAGCCCATGCGACTTATTGCAATATTCCAACTAAAGGGTCCGTTCATTTTTTAGGGGGGGGGGGAGGGGGTGTGCAAAAGGTAAACTATACATTTTTGGAAAACATAATGAGCTGAATCCAAAAACCAATGTTGTAATTTGTTGTTTCTATGGCAATCTTTTAAACTTAAAAATGGTGACTACAGAGATTTTGTGTTCTTGTATACCTGCAATAATACGTCATCTACTTTTATGAATTTTAAACAAAGAAGGATATGTGATCACCTGCATAACTCTGGAAGATGAAAAATCTGATACTTGTTTGTTCTGGGCCATGTACAAAACACTACTTTAACACTTAATTTAAGGTTCATATTCATTGGGGATATTATGTGTATTATCTCACGTTTTAGCTAATTTTGGCTGAATTCGAAAGCTTCCTAGCAAAACCGTCCTGGCATACTGGTAATGCATATTTTAATCTTTACAACGCGAGATATGAATAAACATGATCTTTATTGATGTATCAGACACGAACACCCCGTGTCATTCGCCAAAGACATGTCGCTAGTTCGATTTTTAAGTGTTATAAAATCATCCCCGTACATTCACAAATATGGTAAGCAAGTCATTGCAGTTTGTCCATAAATGCTGATTTCTGACATATTATTGGACTATAAGATTTCCATATCTATCCATTTGCTTTTCTGTGAACAGACTTTGCTGCAGGATAGAGGTATTGATTTTCTGTTTGGGTCAGGTAAAATGATTGGCGGATTGAATCGGTGGAGAAATCAGAACATGTTACCATGTATGCTACGATTTTCAATTTTTACATTCGTTCGTGATTATATTTATCCCGTACTTTTCTGGTAAATTTCTCTTTGACGTTTATTTTAAGCACGAGGTATCTGACATGAGCTTAACAGGGTAAGAGATCAACGATTCTCTGAAACAATTTTATTGTGACAATTGTGACAATCATTTCTTTACCTTTACACGTCATTCAGGATTTCAAACAGCCAAATAACTTTATGATTATCTAAGCCCTGTGAAGCAGCACTGTCACTTAAAAGACCTGTTGACAAATGTTACTGCATGTACTTGAATTTCGCAACTCGGTTGATTTAATATCCTGAAACCAACGGATTTACACAGGAGAAGGAGAGATATCCATGTCACTTTTCAATTATAGGCCTACAAAAGATTGAAATAATTGAAAGTATGTTCTCCAAGTCTTCCAGTGAATGCTTGGACCTGTGTGCAAAGTACATTCCGTTTTGATTGTCAGGGTATACTGATAAATCTTCCTGTAAAACATACCAAGATGACACCATTGTCCCAAAAGTTTTAAATGAAAAATTCTTTATTCATACTGGCAAGAAACTTTATGGAAATGAACTGTTTGGTTTTTAGTGGCTTATAATATAAAGTAAGCAAAATGTAACGGAAATTTCAAACGAATGGGTAATAATACCCATTGGTATTTGCGAAACATTCATACAATGACTTTAAAATAACAAACCAATGAAGGTTCACCTTCTATTAGGCAACAACAATTGCTTTTTATGCCTTAATATGTTTAAAGTTAACCAACAGAACAGCAGATAAATAATTAATACAGGATCAAAGTAGTCTCATAATTCGGAAGGAAAACTCACAATCCTCTGAAAATAAAATAATCTTTTGAAAAGAACGTATATTTACCAGTTAGGCCACGCAAAATAAAAATAAATTGTTCTCTAGATTCTAGGGCCAAAATAAGAAGCTAGCGGACGATTCCCCCTTTTTTTAAATTTACCGGTTGAAACCATTTTAAAATATGGTGATACTGTCAGTTGACAGGAAAGATACAAATATGTTTGTCAATCCTAGTTTTATAGGCCTACTGCAGACGAACTCATAAAAGATAAATGCATGAAAAATATATATATACCACCTTTATGAATGGAATATTAACTTCTTAAAACACATTTATAATTTCTTTAAAATAAGCAACAATGCCACCGACGAACTAGTTATCCCCCCCCCCCCAAAAAAAAAAAAACACCCTGAAAATAGGTGCACCGGTTTCGTAAACCTTTTTGCACGGTCTCACGGGTTTTTACAAGTGGATATCACATTTCTAAGAAATTAAAACTTAATAGTGAATTTATTTTTTTTCAAGTGCAAATTTGAATTAATTCACTCATAAATTACATTATTAAAATTCAGTTTAAAATATTTTATTGTATCTGACTGGAGTAATATTGCACTTGCGTAAAAGAAAAATTTGCCGTATAAATATTTATATCCCATATAATGCTGTGAAAGTGAAGAAAAAGATAAGATCTGAGCTGTAATCCACTTTGTCATATAAAGGGGGCCTCTCCCGGGGCGGGTGCATGGGTGTGTCATATTACCTGCGAGATCAGAGTATTGCTAAAACGAATCTACCCTGTAGAACTATTAATTAAATAAAACTAAATGAATACAGTAAAAAAAATATAACGATATCAAATCTTGGCCAAATAAATATCTCCTTCATTGTCGGATGTCACCCCTGACTTAACGTGATAACTTTACAACGGATATATCCTATAAAACAATAGGATGGGTTTACGCTCGCCACTTGATTTCACTAATCAAGAAATAAGATTCCGGTCATTACAGGTGACATTTCCAGGTTCTTTTAAGGACGTGTATAAAAAATACCAGACAATCATACACCCAGATCAACAGAAACTATGAGACATCAGGTTAAATTCACAAATATAATTCAAGACAATACATACAGAGACAAAGATGTGTGTGTGTGCGTTGATGTGTCAATACGACAGTCCTTCACATTAAAAATACAGGATATTTACTGAGTCCATGGTTTGTATAAAAACAATAAAGTCCAGTTCCTTCAGAGATCTCTGGTTACTGTTTTGTGTAGAATCTAGCGTATGGTTAGTACCATATAGTCTTTCCGAGTTTAGCGATATTCAACTGATCTTGCTTGACAGCGACCCGGGTAGGTTTACGTTCACATGAATGGTAATAGCTCTCTTTATTTACATATGAGCTTAGAGTCCTTGACCTTACTCGTGTAGCAATTGTTTCACGGCTTACAGCGATTATGTATCTAGGTCAAGCTGAACTAGGCCGGCAGGTGACGCGTGCGCACTTACTTTACCGCCAATACGATGCTCTGTCGGCAGCACGGCTGTGATCTCGTGAGCTGGGCCCTTGCCTCATGTAGAAGCTTGCTTCTATGCCGTTCCTGGCAGGTTTAAGCGTTTCAATGTTCTTTCTGCCGTGCGTGCGTGCTGCCTCTTCAAGCTTCAAGACCAAACTCCCGCAGCGTCCCGCGTCTCTCCCTGACCTCTCACGTCACAATCGCCTGTGCACTGTGTACGGCAATCCGGTTCTCTGATTGGCTTATGGCTCAAGTGTCCCATATAAGGATATATGTGATCTAGTATGACTGCTAGCGTCACCATGGCGACCCACATACCAGATGTAATACACGCAATGCGTGACACAGATAAATCAGCTGATAGCCGATGGGATTTCATACAAGAATACACAATATATATACAATCAATACCTGTCGACGCTTTAGGATGACGCTTCACGTCAATATCAATAGAGAACAGACTTCGTTAAACTATGATACAAAACACCGTACATATTGTCACCGATTTTCTGGTGACATCGGAGTAAATAGTTTTTGACGTATTGGTAAAAACACACCCTTTACAGGAATAAGCAAACATGTATACATATATACAAGCCTACAAGAGTCAGACAGGGGACACGCAGAAATTAAGATAAAGTTCAGTGAAGTATATTTAAACGTATTTTCATGAAATCTTAATTTATATTATTTTGTTGACCTATATTTTTTCAAACTAAATAATCAACGAATATCTTTATCAATAAAGTCACTGATAATCGTCACAGAAGAAAAAAAACGGATGAGATAAAGTTCCAGTACCCGTGTCCGCATGTTTTTTTCCGGGATTTTTTTATACATGCGAGACATTACAATAATATCTGCCCAGCGGTTGCAGGAGCTTTCAACCGACAGTCTAAGTGAAAATGTCTTACTTTGAATTGATTTCTAGGAGACAAATAATCCAAACTATGACATAACAGCTATCAATGTTTGCGACATGTTCATCGTCGGTGAACTGAGAAATAAACCAGCCATTCGAGCTGGGGACTTCAGACAATGCAACGTCATACGCGAACGACCTTTGTGACGTAATCACTGTTTTAATTGTAAACGGCTCTTGGCTTCATGGACAAGGAAAGGCTTTCATGGAGGAACGTTCTGTCCAGCTTACCGGAAAGACTCCATCCTCGGTCCATCGACATAAACAAAGCAACAGGGTCGCAAAGTTAATTCTTTTAAATAAATATCTGATTACAGAACACAATACTGGTGGAAATATGCGTTAGGACAAAACAGTATTTGTACAGAATATTCGTACAACATGCAACAAGGGTTTTGGGACAGACTTTTTTTTATAGAGTTTTAAGTGAGAAAAAGATTAACTATATGGACGTGAATTTTAGGTTGCCTTTAGAGAATATCACTGCATGGTTCTGTCTGGTACACTTCATATGTTAAAATAATTGCAGAAGAAATACTGTGCAAGCTGTAAAAGCATCTGAATGTAAAAGGCAGAGACAGACCGATAAGCAAACTCATTGTAACGGAAGGATTACTTCAAAGACGATGTGAGGACTGGACATATTTAGGTACGAGCTGACCAGGCCACAGAGTACAAAAGAACGTTAGGTCACCAGGTTAAGTTAAAACTAACAGAATGGACATCATTTAAGATATTCCTGGCAACAGAAACAAACATTTTATATGTTTCGGTGTCTCATACATTACCAAGAAAATGGCGTCACCAAAGACGTTAATGCTCTGGGTACAACATCTCGAATTTTGTCGTCAGGCTGGTGACCATAAGCTAGCCGTTACTGCACGGGGCACGTCATTTACACGAGAACCATATTAAGAAAAACCTCGTACAGAATACGAGCACGAATACACGAAGGCAATATGGTGAGTAGTTTAATTACTTTGTACTAACTGACCTTATGACGTCAAGTTGAAAACAAAGTGTATACTTTTCGTGGTGTTTCGTGGTGGACTGGATTTGGCTACCAACTCAAGTTTATTCTTTTAAATGGCCTATTGCATATATTATCTTTGTAAGTATATGTAATGTTAGCAATATCCCTACACTATATACATACAGTTTGCTCTAGCTCAAAGTAGGCCTATTTTCCATTAATCCCAATTCGTCGTTATTTACGCTCTAATTCAGTTAAACCAAGTAATATAGCTATACCAGCGTATCTATGAACATTTATATTCTGGTTTATTTTCCTTTAATCTTTACCTTGCCCCTTGGTTCTGGGCCATTATCTATGCCACGTTTCTGTTTACAGATGACTTACGAACGGTATCCATTCCGGCCAATGTCGTTCCCACTTGGATGCAAAACCTCTTGGCCTAGATGACGAGTAAGTAGGCTATACTGGAGTTACATATTCTTATTTTAACTTTTAAAATATGCTATAATGTATTATCAAATGAAATTAAATAATTCTGTCTTATTATAATTAAGTTTACGTTTCCATTGAATATATACTATGGTGTTCAGACTACGCATCATTACCTTGTGATGTCAGATTTATTGGATGATTCTATCCGGTTATAATTTTTTACTGCTTTAATCTTATGATGTTATCCTTTACATAAAAAAATACAAGTAATCATTTACTTATATATTTCCCTAAAATAAAAACAAACATGCACATATCCACAAATGTATATACCTATATATATATATATACCTACATTACGTTAATTCTCTAATATAGTTTCGCAACCGATTACATTGTCAGTGTTGGCAGCAGGCGGGGCCCTATAGGAGAATATTGTTAGGTGCTAAAGATAGCATCTGTTTAACTGTTTATTGCTTGCCGGAAATCTTCGATTTCGGCAAGCATGTTGGTCAGTTGCGTATGTCTGTTTGTCACGATGTTTGTTTGTTTGTCAGTACTCTCCTGGCCACAATTTTTTAGCAATCGATCTGAAACTTTCACAGATGATTGAAAGTCAAAAGTCCTGGTAGCCTATTGTTTTAGGTTGGCATAAGTCAAAGGTCAAGGTCAAGGAAAAACTTCGAAATTTTATTTTCATCATAACTTTGTCACTATTGGTCCTATCTTCACAAACTTAGGCTCATTTTCTTCCTCTGTGTCTTCTTCATAACATGGTCTTGTCATCTTTGCTCAACTTTGTATCACTTTGTCAGTATGTCTGTCTGTCTGTCAGTTGACCTCAATTTCACCTTCTTGCTGGTGCTTTTTTCTGTCTTACATATAGCCACAGTTTTGCAAGAATTCTTTTGAAATTAATGAATCTTGTCTTACACCAATGTCTCAAAACTGATTTTTCATTTTCGGGATATGGCCGCTAGGGGGCGCTACACTTGAACTTCATCAACGTATATTTTTTGAAAACATCTCCGAAACTATAAACCTGAATTACATAAACTGTAGCTTAATTTCTTCCCCTGAGTCTTCTCCATAACTTGGTCGAGTCATCTGGCCTCAGATTTCTGTCAATATGACAGTAGGTCTGTCTATCTGTCAGTTGTCATCAAATTCGCCTTCTTATTTGTTCTTGTGTCTGACATATAGCATTCTACAGGCCACAGTTTTGCAGGAATCCTTTTGAAACTGATACATCTTATGTAATACACATATCTCGAAAGTGATTTTTCAGTTTCGGAAAATAGCTGCTAGGGGGCGCTGCACACGAAACACTAAACCATATCATATTTTGCCCATATCTCTAAAACTTAGAACCTAAATTTCATAAACTGTAGCTTATTTTTTTCCTCTGTCTTCATCATAACATAGTTAAGTCTTTTGTCTTAACATTGTGCCGCTTAGTCAGTATGTCGGTCACTTCAAAACACTTCAGAATGTTATTTTCATCATAACTTTGTCCATTCTGGTCCTATCTCCACAACTTTGGCTCATTTTTTTCACCTTCGTCTTCTACATAACTAAGTCTAGTCACCTGGTCTCAACTTTGTGTCACTTTGTCAATATGTCTGTCTGTTTGCAAGTTGTCCTAAATGTTGCCTTCTTGCTGGTTTTTGCCTCTGTTATAATAGCATTCTATAGGCCACAGTTTACCAGGAATCACTTTGCAACTTTCACCTATCAATTTCTTGAAGCTATATATGCATTTCAAATTGGTCAAAGTTCAAGGTCAAAGTCATGAAAACACGTCAGATTATTATTATCATCGTAACTTTGTCAATATTGATCCAGTCTTTACAAACAATGGCTCATTTTCTTCCTCTTTGTTTTTTTTATGATATGTTCAGGTTATCTGTCTTCCGGTCTGGGTCAGAGTGTTTCCGGCAAGCGCGTGACCTCTGGTCGTCTTGTAATTTAGGAATTAGGTGGATGGGAGTGATGATCGATGATGACAGGAATATTTAATTGTAGGATATTTCTACACACACATATATAATAACTTCCCAAATTTACATATAAATAATTTTATGATATTAAATTATGTAAAATTAATATATGGATAGTTTTAATATTTAGGTATCTAAACAGAGATATTATAATTGTTCATCTGTTGTTACTGAAATGATAATATTTAAATAACCTTGTATAATTATTCTTTTATAGTTTTAATACTTATAAATATATGAATAAAGATATAATTATAAAATCCATGTACTTTATTTCAGATGCGTTTACGCCTGCATCCATGCATTAACATTGCCACACCCCCTCTACCAAGCCACAACGTCATGTTGTATGACATTAAATGAACAGATGGCAAGAGGCGATGGCACCACAGGGTGTGGCTGGTCCCCATGACCCAGAGACGGGACACCTGAGCCGTAACTCCGCTGGTACCAACGGGAACCCCTCTCCAGTTTCAAGCAAAACTGGTTAATTCCAAAAACCAATTAAGGCCTGGAGGGGACCGTTTTCCCCGGTACTAGGGTTTCACAACCTCCCGCTAAGACTAAATTTCAGTGAGTTTTTACAACTTATCTCACTCTCTGTGTTTATATGAGTAGAAGGCTAGTTTATCATTATTTAGGATAAATATTTATGATAATAATTAATAAAATTATAATAACAATAATTTTTTATTAATCTTGCTTTTAAAAATTAAAAGTTTTGAATAACACCACGTCTACTTAAATGTATTTTATTATACCTTAGCTGATGTGTTATAAAATGATTGAATTTGCTAGATACATGGTTAATTGTTCATAAAACATTGAAATGAAAAACGCACTTGGGAATACATCAGTTTTACAAAGTAAATGAGTGTCATTTACAAGTTAAGGAATCGTATAAAATTTTCAAAGGAACAGTGTATAATGAAACTGTTATCTTTGAAAGCACATTTCTTTTATTTGCAGAGGCACGCTCAAGTGGCAAATGGCGTTTGTCACTTATGTCTTTGTTCCAATAGATAAGAAAATTTGCAAGGAGAAGAAATAGCCCATCACGAAAGTTGTTGCATTTGATCATACTGACCTAATGATTGTCATGTGATTTTAATTGTTAATTTTGCACTGTCTTCCATTTGATTATTTGACATCACTGTTATTGTACATATAAATTAATTGGTTGACCTTTTAAAATTAAATTGTAATCTGGATCGAAAAGATGCATGACAAGTGCAGGCTGTGTGGATAATGTATGAAACGCCAAACGGAATATTTATATCCCGAGAAAACGTGTGCGTCACAAAAATAGGTTTTTGACCTGAAGCCTATCCTCTATGGAAATCATCAGAATTTTCAGTCTGCTAACTTTAAATAATGACCACTCTTCCAATGAACATTTTATATATATATATATATATATAACTTGAATTCTGTCTTGTCCAGGCATAGCACCACATAATATAATTTCATGGGCTAAAGGTTTATAATCTTGTGGCACAGTTCTGATATCACACTAGCTGACCAGCCTCTGTAGAGCCCTGATATCTAATCATTTGAAGATCTTGTGGCACAGTTTTGATATAACACAAGTTGAACAACCTCTGAGGAGCCCCGATATCTCATAATTTGAACATCTTGTGGCACAGTTCTGATATCACACCAGCTGATCAGCCTCTGATAGAGCCCTGATATCTCACCATTTGAACATCTTGTGGCACCTGACAGGCACAGTTTTGATAGCACACCAGCTGACTCGCATCGGTTAGAGTCGTGATATCTAATCATTTGAAGATCTTGTGGGGCAGTTTTGATATTACACAAGCTGCAAAATTACTGTGGAGCCCTGATATCCCATCATTTGAAGATCTTGTGGCACAGTTCTGATATCACACCAGCTGATCAGCCTCTGATAGAGCCCTGATATCTCACCATTTGAACATCTTGTGGCACCTGACAGGCACAGTTTTGATAGCACACCAGCTGACTCGCATCGGTTAGAGTCGTGATATCTAATCATTTGAAGATCTTGTGGGGCAGTTTTGATATTACACAAGCTGCAAAATTACTGTGGAGCCCTGATATCCCATCATTTGAAGATCTTGTGGCACAGTTCTGATATCACACCAGCTGATCAGCCTCTGATAGAACCCTGATATCTCACCATTTGAACATCTTGTGGCACCTGACAGGCACAGTTTTGATAGCACACCAGCTGACTCGCATCGGTTAGAGTCGTGATATCTAATCATTTGAAGATCTTGTGGGGCAGTTTTGATATTACACAAGCTGCAAAATTACTGTGGAGCCCTGATATCCCATCATTTGAAGATCTTGTGGCACAGTTCTGATATCACACCAGCTGATCAGCCTCTGATAGAGCCCTAATATCTCACCATTTGAACATCTTTTGGCACTCGACAGGCTCAATTCTGATACGACACAAGCTGACTAGCCCTGGTTAGAGCAAAAAAAAAAAACCCTCATCATTTGAAGCTCATGTTGCACATTCTGATATTACACCAGCATAATAACCTTTGTTAAAGCCTTGATACCAGATCATTTAAAGTTCTTGTGGCACAATTCTGATTTCACACCAGGAGATCAGCCTCTGATAGAGCCCTATTATCTCACCATTTGAACATCTTTTGGCACTTGACAGGCTCAAATCTGATATTACACAAGCTGACTATCCTCGGTTAGAGCAATAATATCTCATAATTTGAAGTTTTTGTGGGACAGTTCTGATATTACACCAGCTTAATTACCTCTGTCACTGCCTTGATTTCTCATCATTTGAAGATCTTCTGGCACAGTTCAGATAGCAGTTCATGGTTTTGGAATCCTATAGAAACACTATACTATTTCAGCTTCTCATATCTGAGTTCCAAGTTCATCAGCCCAGTGTTCTGCATCCTGATAAAAAGGTTACAAATAACAAGTCACATGTTAATTTTTTTATACTAAAAAAAACACAGTAATCAGTTTTATATTACAAACGGTGTTAAGTACTGTTGTTTCTTCTTGAAATAAAGATGCCTGGAAATATACCCAACTTCTAAATACAACTAGAATCTTGGTAGTCAACAAGCGACTACTTGTATCCGCCATAATACAGAGGCATGGGTAAAGTGAGGCTTGGAGTGTTCCTAACATGACATGATTCCAAATTTGTGGCACCAGTAATGCCAATAAACTCCTCCTAATTGTTCAATATTCACCAAAAACAGATCTACAGATGGATACATAATGCAAGGTTTCAGGCTGAGACACCAATCCACTAATGAGAAAAAGTGCATCAAAGTATTCTATAAAAACAGAACAGCAAGTTGCAACATCTGTCTGGTCTACAACAAAGCTATCCAAGACAGACTAACATGCCAAAATATTTGGCTGATGCATCCAACCATTCAGCAGTTATGAGCGATTTTTACCCAAAGCAAATAGATTGATGGGCACCACCCAAAAAACAACTGTAGATGGCGCCACCTGTCTTGAATACAAGATGGATATCCAAAATCTTTGGAAATACACAATTTCAAGCCAATATAGCAAATCACTCCTGAGAAAAGAGCATGAATTTATTCTATGAAAACGGTGAGGTAGGTGACGCCACCTCTCTGGTTGATGAGAAAAAATTCAAGATGTAAGTACATGCCAAATTTCAGACCAATACACTGAACCACTCCTGAGATATGAGCAATTTTCAGCTAAAGCAAAAGTATGGATGGACACCATACAAAAACAATTGCAGAAGGCACCACCAGCCTTGAATACTAGGAGGAGGTATCCATGCACAAGCATGATTTCAGGCCAACAAATCTTCCTGAGAAAAGGGGATAAATTTATACTATGAAAACAGTAGGGTAGGTGGCGCCTCCTGTTTGGTTAACCAGAAAACTCTCAAAGATAGAAGTACATGCACGGCCAAATTTCAAACCAATACATTTGAACCACTCCTGGGATATGAACAATTTTCACCCAAGGCAAATGTAAGGGTGGATGCCACATGAAAATGATTGCAGATGGTGCCACCAGCCTTGAATACTATATACAGGTATCCAAGATCTATGGACTAGCAAAATTACAGGGCAATAAGGCAAATCTTTCCTGAGAAACGGGATTAATTTATACTATGAAAACGGTAAGGTAGGGGGTACCACCTATCTGGTTGATGAGAAACTCTCTAAGATGGATGTCCATGCAAAATTTCACACTAAACATTAAATCACTCCTGAGATATGAGAATTTTTCACCTAAAGCAAACGTATGGATGGACGCCACACAAAAATGATTGCAGATGGCGTCACCAGTCTTGAATAAGAAATGCAGGTATGCTAGATCTATGGACATGCACAGTTTCAGCCCAATATGCTGAACCAAATGGCAAATGCATGGATATATGACACTTGCAACTATAAGATAGAGAAATCCAAGATCTATGGACATGCAAATTTTCAGCCCAATACATTGAACCACTCCTGAGATATTGGCTGTTATTAAAAAGACACCCAGATTTACACTGCACAATAAGGACTGCAGATGGCGCCACCTGCCTTTGTGAGACACAACTAAACAGGTGAATGAATAATTATGCCGGGTTTCAGACAGATCGATCTAAGGGCCTCCGAGGAGTTCTCTGAGTAAATGCAGCGGTGGCCGAGACGGCGGAACCCAGTCAAATACACAGTAGCCGCAAAACTTTGTTTTGGCATACAATTATGGAAATCAATGCAAATAATTTCTTCAGCTCCTCAAATATATATTTTTTACAAATATTTTACAAAAACAGAAGAACCAGATGGCCTTTTAGAAAGTTGGGATCAAGTTTAAAGTACTGGATCAACCTCAGGATAAATCACCATATGACATCAAATAATCATTCTGCTGACTTTGTTTTATCAATAAAGTGAAAGCTGACAGAATGAAGAGGAATACTGTATTTGCCTTTTTCTTTGCAAGGGTTTCAAATATGTGATTTATTCTGAAAGTGGAATTACTGCGAAAAATAAAGCATGTTGAAAATAAGGCATTGTTGAAGGGAAGTTGAAAGGTTAAACATTGGTATAATGAATAATATTATATCTTGTTTGCTTTAAGACTGCTTTTAATATTATTGCTATTAGGATATCAGATCTTTCAAATCTGCCATAAATGAATAATAATTTCTACCCCTTCATTGTTCCCTTTGATCTTCATGTAATTATTAACATTTGGCACTCTTATTATTTGATATACAAGTAATAAATATAATAATGGCTGTACTCTGTGTTGGTCTTTTGAAAGGCGAGATCGCAAAAATGGAACCCCTCATGAAACACAAGAAAAGTGACTATCGCAGAATTTTAACCTCACAAATATGAAGCCAACAACAGTATATATGACACATAAACACAAAACTTTCTGATGTTAGTCTCAGAAATGTCTCAGGCATGTGTGAATATAGTGGAACTTTTCTTAAAGGCCACCTTGTCTATAAAGACCACCTGTCTATTAAGACCACCTGTCAATTAAGACCACCTGTCTATTAAGACCACCGGTGAGTGAAGCAAGAACATTCACTTTGGTTATAACTGACCAAGAGTTCTTTAGGTTATTCCATAAAGGTTCTTAACAATAAACTTGGGTATCTCGAACAGAATCGTTTATTTGCCTTTTTTGTTAACTCAGCGAAATCTTCGTTATTTGAACAAATGGTCTGGTCTGTTTGTTTGGGTTTCATTTAGGTGTCAGAGAAATGAGAAATGGATTTTTTTTTGCTAAAATTTCAATTCATGTTTCAAATTTATGTTTTATTCATATTCTTATAATTATATCAGAAAGACTGTATTTATGATTGAGTTAAATATAAAAGTTGGACTTCCCATTTATGACACGGTATGCATCATCACAGTTTTCCTAAAGTAACCCCATTAATATTTATAATTCTAAAATAAATATTTATCTTATCACAAGTAAGAGGAATACTCAGCTGACCCTTGAATAAATAGGGACTCAGGAAATATCTGAGGAAAGTGTTTCTACAGGAGAACAAACAAATATTAATAATAAAATATTTTTTTATTATGAGGAAAAAAAACAAACACATAAGTTTAAACATATTAACATAGAATACTGCTCATACGTTCTTTACATGTGCATACTATAAGCAAATGTAACATCAAAAATGAAAATTATAATCATATATGATATATGAAACTTACGGAGCCCCGGGAGACAACATTGTGAAATAAATTTATTAATTCGTGCCCTCTAATAACTAATCTGTGCGCAGGAATAACTAATCAGTGTGCATGAATTAATTGGTGTGAAAAATATATTTCCAAGATGGAAAAAATATCTATTAATTTGTGTGCATAAATTTCTAATCCGTGCACTCAAATTACTAATCTGTTCGCATGAATTACTAATCCATTGCTAAGTGTGAAAAATATATTACTTGAAGCTGGAAAAAGTATTTATTAATTCATGCGCACATTTTACTAATTCATGCGCACAAGTTACTAGGTGTGAAAAATATATTTGGTTTAAACATATTTATTTCAACAGGATATAGCAAAGTATGCGATAAGTCTAATGCAAATGCTCTCCTGCATAATAATAAAAATAAAGTGAAAAATTAACATGAATGTATATAAGTATATACAAATGATCAGATTGGAAAAGTGCACATATATTCACACATGAGGAGATATATACAGATACATTATATATGTTAATACTGATTGACATTCCACATACACAGATACATATATTATAACTGGTAGGAAAAAACACAATAAAATATTAAACATCTAAGTCTATATTGAGCTTATCAATTAGATTAAAACCATCAGTCTTTCCAATAGAAAATAGGTATTGATTGAAGCAACTGGCACCTATAGTCGTAACCAAGTAAGGATAATTTCATGTTGACGATGAGAGTCACAATCGAGAGGCAGAGTTTAAAAAGTCACGAACATTTTGTTTAAAAGAATCTATTGAAGTAGACTTAATTATATGAATTGGAAGACTGTTCCAAAGTTTGCAGACTATCTGAAAGAAAGATAAGTGTCATTCTATCAGTGTGAACCTCAGTATCCTTAGCAAATCAGATTTGCGCGGACTGTACGGCTGAGCATGAGACAAAGTTTGAGGTAATATATTAAGCTGATAATCTGAAGTTATAGTCAATTAACCATTTCATAAAATGTGGATAATATAGCCAGCTCTCTAATTATTTTTAGACTTGAACATCATTGCTCTATTAACATAGCTCCAGTGCTGGTAGTCGAAAGCACTCCAGTACATGTAAAAGTTGCTTTCCGTTGTATACTCTCCAGCTGATATGACTGTATGACAGAACAATTGTAAAATATTAAATTACCATACTCCAGTACTAGCCATATTAATGATTTGTACCTACTATCTAAAACTTTTATGCAGAAATGGAATTTATAATATTACAATTTTTTCCAAACGCTTATTGGCTTTCAGCCATATTATGTTAATGTATTCCTGCTAGGAAAGCAAATCAGTTAAAGTGACTCCCAAATATGACATGAGATACCTCCCTTTCTGTGAAGCTCATTTAACCTAGTTTATGTGTAATTTGCAATGTATAGCATGATCATCAAATGGCGATTGAGAACTGTAACTGTAGTTACCTTTTAAAGCAAAATAACTGTTAAAAATTTCAGCCTGGTCAGCTTTGTCTACAATTATGTTCCCATTATGCTCCAGAGATGAAAATGTAGGTTGTTGGTTTTTACCAAAGAAAGCCTTAGAAATTTTCCATCATACACACACTGAGTATTTGGGTCTGTGAGTTTATGTTTATATTCTATAAGTATAGCTTATAGCCCTTTCTATTTTCAATCTCTATAAAGTTCAGAATTTTCCAAGGTATAGAAAATCACGGAACTGTCGGAAGTCGTTGGGATTCATTTTGACAACCGGGTGTTCCCGCAGAATCTGTCAGCCCATGCCTAGACTGAGTAGATGTGTACTTGCTTCTTATTGGCTAGAAATTCGTGCGCACGAGTTAGTAGCCAATGAGCATTGCGCCAGCAACATAAGAAAGCTGTTCTCATTGGAGAATTATTTGTGGGCACGAATTACTAATTCGTGCGCATGAATTAAAAAATTTTTTGTCCAGCTTGGAAATATATTTTTACATCTAGTAATTCGAGCACACGGATTAGTAATTCGTGCACACAAATTAATAAGTATATTTCACTATATTGTCTCCTGGACTCCATAGAAACGTCATGGAGATATAAATAATTATAAATAGGCACACATTTGTATTTATATGAAATAAGAACATAGCTTTATAAACAAAGAAACATAATAAACAACGCATACATGCATTCTTTACATGTGAATCCCATTAACAAATGTAACATTAATAATTACTTTGACTGATAAAAGAAACATATTTTCATATGATATCTTAAACTTAGAAGGTGTACCGAGTTTAAGGGGGAACTTGACACTTTAAACTACCAATTGAACTTTTTAGATATTTTGCAAATGATATCTGCAAGGCATACTTTGTACAATTATGAAATAAAATCTTGAGTCAATGTGCTTTTTTTTTGCAGAATATGAATTTGAAAATGGAACCTGTCGTGGGATTTTATATGATATTATAACCAAGGGGAACCAAAAGTTGCATATTTTAGAAAACTGACCAATGTATTTTTATTATAATATTCTAAATAATCATGCAGAATTAAATATCAATCTTATTTGATAATGTATGTATATATTTTGAAATGTGTATGTCAATTGGTTACATTTTTAAAATAATAGGCCAAAATATAAAAATTTTGGAGATTATTAGTTGAGAAAACCCCCCAAAGGTGGCGCTGGTGGTTGTGAGACTCGGAGCAAGTACACACATAAATGGCTTCTGGCATTTACAATTTATAATCAGCTCTTAAAATGCTGTATTAAGCAGTATATTTAAAACATTTATAAAATAAATACATAAACATTCTTAAAAATAAGTCATCCATACATAGGCTTAAATGAACCATCTAATCATGTTTTATATTTTTCTAGCTCCATATAATGTCAGTTAATTATTTAAGAAATGAAAGGTTATACATCCGAAAAGTGCTCACTGCTTGCTTTCTTCAGTAAATGTGTCAAAATGCTGATGTCAGCTTTGCATACGGATGCAATCATTGGTTTACGCTGTCTCATGTCCACTTTCGATCAGCAGATTTCTGTTTGGATTGAGTGCTGGCTGATGTTAGCATTATTTTAGGCGGATAAACGTGGAAACATTAGCTTTGACTGGTTTCAATCTCAATTAAACCTTTCTAAAATATGGCTGACCGACTAATAACAAGGGACCCATAGGTCACGGCGCTCAGCTTAAGTTTGAAATTTTTGCAAATGCAAAATTTGCAAAATATTCTATTGTAATGTTTTTCATTTATACAAGCATATGAGAAGCTAAGAGGTAAGGGGCCTTCCTACTTGGTTATAGCAAAGTTTTGAATATATGATTGCAAAACTAATACTCTGACAAGACTGCCATGAATGAAAACAGTAAACTTTTTGAGATACTGTGATGCATATGAAAAATGTACAGATGGACAGGCAATTGGACTGAATGGACTAATACCTTTATTTCACTTTCAAGGGAATAATGCATTTAAGTTTATATTTAAGCCTATTTTTTTATCCACTTTTTCAATAAATAGTTTTTATCTGATTCATTTTTTTTATTTACAAGTTTTATAAATTTGTAATAAAAACAAGGGACCCATGGGTCACAGCGCTCAGCTTAAGTTTGAAATTTTTGCAAATGCAAAATATTCTATTTTAATGTTTTTCATTTATATAAGCATATGAGAAGCTAAGAGGAAAAAGGCTCTCCTACTTGGTTATAGTAAAGTTCTAAACATATGATCACAAACTAATACTCTGACAAGACTGTCATGAATAAAAACAGTAAAAGTTTTGAGATACTGTAATGCATATGAAAAATTTACAGATGGACAGGCCAGTGGACAGAATGGATCTTATGCCTTTATTTCACTTTCAAGAGAATAATGTATTTAAGTTTATATATAAGCCTATTATTTAAGCTTATCCACTTTTTCCATCAAAATAGTTTTTATCTGATTAAGTTTTTTATTTACAAGTTTTATAAATTTGTATTAAAAAACACTGAAAATATAAGTTAAAACATTAGAATTCTAATTTGCAATCATTATATATCCAGAGTGTAGCTCATATTGGGTCATACTATGCATACACATATATTTTTATTATTTTCAAATCACAAATGTTTAAACTGAATTTAAAAGAAAATAATGCCACAACATTGCATCTACAAGATTATTCCTTGAATCACTATTAAAAAGTTTTGCACATTGGAGTTTTCAGTACATGCTTAATCTTATTCACGGAAATAAAATAAAAGATTCAGTAAATTAGGTAAAATAAAAACATCTTTTCAAATAAAGTATACAAACTGTTGGTTGAATGAGGGACAAACAATATCATTATGCTAATTACAATCTCAGCTATAATTTATTACTGTAATTAAAAGTCAATTTCACACCTGGAGAAGTTTTTATTCTTTTGAAGTAAAGAATTACTTATCTGATGAACATCCACACTTTCAATGCAATGCACCACCTTGTGGTGAAGTTTTTCATTAATATCTTGAAGGTATTAAGTCCTAGTGACCAAATTCTTGGCATGATAGGGGATTTTGGAGACATCTAACTGTATGCTAAATTTAAGGAACTTAGAGTTGAAGCTCAGGAGCTGAGCTCAAGCAAACTGCATAACACTAGCTTGATGTACACAATATGTGACATGGTGCTTGAAAACTTGAATAAAATCTACAGTTTTTGATCAACTGGTTTCAAATTTTTGGTGTTAAAAGTTGAAATGCTAACAAAAACATGCTTTGAAAATTAAATCCACAGCAGTTACAGGAAAAAATGTGCCATGGTCAAAGTTGGGCAAAATTTAAGGTACCAATTTTTTATTTTTGCTAATATTTTAAAAGATTTAAAAAATTTTGATCTAATTTTGGGTATACAATTTAATTTTGATTAATAAAAGTAATAGTACTGTGTTAAGTGATCAAATTTCTTTCCTGATTATTTACAAAATGCATTATGTTTGGGCCCATAACTTTTTTAAATTATATAATACAGACCTAATTTCTGGCATGTACATAGAAACTGTATAGAGGATTATTTAT
The DNA here is from genome assembly GCA_026874595.1 of Sipunculus nudus. NCBI lineage: Eukaryota > Metazoa > Annelida > Sipuncula > Golfingiida > Sipunculidae > Sipunculus > Sipunculus nudus. The sequence goes on from CM049312.1 coordinate 57,014,991, forward strand.
GGTAAATATGAGGAAAAACAGATGAGTGGTTTTGATATCAGGCAGTCCTGAAGTGTGAAAATAGGTTTTTAATAAAAAATTGAGGTTTTTCCTTAATTTCTCAAAGAAACTAGGTCGCAAAGACCCAGTTTTCAGCTTGGTAGGAGATCTTGGAGACATCTAACATTATGCCGAATTTTGGATTCCTAGGTCTTACGGTTTCAAAACGTGCCACATCTACGGACGGACGGACGGACAGACGACGGACAATGGACCACGACTATAGCTCAGATGACTTATAGTCAGCTGAGTTAAAAACTGAAAATATAAGTTAAAATATTAGATTTCTAAGTTGCAATCATTATATATCCAGAGTGTAGCTCATATTGGATCATATTATGCATACACATATATTTTTATTATTTATAACTCACAAATGTTTAAACTTAATTTAAAAGAAAATAATTCCACAACATGGCATCTACAAGATTATTCCTTGAATCACTATTAAAAGTTTTGTACATCGGAGTTTTCAGTACATGCTTAATCTTATTTACCGAAATAAAATAAAAGATTCAGTAAATTTGATTAAACAAAAACATCTTTTCAAATAAAGTATACACACTGTTGGTTAAATGAGGGACAAACAAAATCATTATGCTAATTACAATCTCAGCTATAATTTATTACTGTAATTAAAAGTCAATTTCACACCTGGAGAAGTTTTTATTCTTTTGAAGTAAAGAATTACTTATCTGATGGACATCCACACTTTCATTGCAATGCACCACCTTGTGGACACAATTAAATGTGCACTTTAATCATTGTAACCCTGGTGGTACAAAACAAAATCGAAACTGTAGCATTGCCAAGAATAAAATAAAATACAGAAAATTATAATATTCATCTAGTTAATGCACCATCTGGGAGGGGGGGGGGGGCAGTGCAGGGCAGAGGAGAAGCCTGCTAGTAGTGGCCAAGCTGAGCCAAGGCAAGCTGCCTGGGGTGGGTTACATAATGCAAGTGAAGGCTGTACTACTAGGTGGACTAGCTGTAAACAACACTTGACATGGTGTATGAAAACTTATATAAAAGCTACTCTTTTCCATCAATTCCTTTGAAATTTCAGATTTTAAAAGATCAAATCCTTATGTATAAATGCTGTGAAAATTAAATCAACAGTACTTTCAGGGAAAAAAACGTGCCATTGCCAAAGTTGGACAAAATTTAAGGTATTAATTTTTTATTTATGCTAATACCTTGAAAAATTTACAAAATTCAGATCTAATTTTTGGTATACAATTGAATCTTGATTAAATAAAGTTATATTCCTGAAAAAAAGGTCTCCAGCTTCAGCAATTTTCATTTTAGGTGAGTAAATATATTTCCTGATTTAAAAAAAAATTTGCATTATATTTGGGCCCATAACTTCAAAATAATACCCAATACTGACCTAATTTTTGGTATGTATATAGAAAATATATGGAAGAATATGAATACTAATATGATCAAAAAAAGATCAGTGGTATTGATATTAGGCACCCTTGAAGTGTAACAATGGCTTTTTTATGGAGAACCGAGGTTTTTCCTTAATATCTCGAAGGAAAGAAGTCCTAATGACCCAATTTTTGGTATGGTAGGAGATTTTGGGGACATCTAATGGTATGCAAAATTTTGGATTCGTAGGTCCAATGGTTTTAAAATGTGCCCTGTTAACAGCCGGACGGCTGGATGACGGACAAAGGACCACGACTATAGCTCAGATGACTTATAGTCAGCTGAGCTAAAAATTAGATGTAGCAACACTGTGTATTAGTATGCACATCTGCCATACATTCCTTGCAAAATAGCCCATGTTGTCATTTTCTAGAGCCTCTCAGAACCTGTCTTGAGAGGGAAACCAGTCTAAAGTAAACTTTCTAGGCAAACTGGATGTTCCCAGAAGAGCTAACAAGATCCTGTTTGAAAGATTTACCATCGTTAGTTAACTAACAAAAATATACATAACCACATCCTAACAAACACATATTCAAGATACTCTCGTTAGGATTTCGTTAAGTCCCTGGTTGGTGCATTCATTAATATAACTAATGACCGATAAAGAAAAAGTTTTGAGATCATGGCCCTTGTCTCGTAAGGCATATTCAGATATATATTCAGACCACTTCATGAAGACTTGGCGAGTCCCACGGATGGTCTTTTGACACAGGGATCAGTGTACAGTGTTTTAATATTTCATTATTATTAACTGAACTGTTGTTCTGGATTACTTGGCATGTACATATTTTGAAAGGAAAAAATATTCCCATTTTGTTGTACAGTCGAACCCTTTTAATCCTGCATTTGATAATCTGGCATTTGGTGTACTGTAAACCATCATATTCCTTGAGAATGGAATTCCCTCCATTGTATTTAAGGTTCTCTTCCAGCATTTTGTGTAATCTAGCTCTAGCACCATTGCCAAAAACCAACTTCCCTAATTACAATAAATATTAATCATGTAATCCGGCACTCCTTAGTGACCTCCACATGCTAGGCAGAACATACAGACTCACAGTTTCTTTGTGAACATATAACTGATTAACATTATCCCTACCTATCCTACACAAAACAGGTATTGGTACCCTTCTTCTGTCCCTGCCAGATTCTGCCGAGCAATCAAAATTGTGGCTTAGCTGCCAATCCAAAACATGATGATGGCAGAAGAGTACATCGCAGTGATGCAGCAGTTCTCACAGTTAACATGCTGAGCGACACAAGACATTTTGGAAAAAAGAAAATCAGGATGATGACAATGGTTGTGACCTGAACACAAACGAAAAGTAAATGCCTACAAAAATCACAAGAAAGGATTTGTGTGATCTTGTCATGAACAAAGAGACAAAGCCCCATGATTTTTGCAAGCTTGATTTGTTGTTAATCCCCAATATGTTTTTCCAGACTTAATGCAGCTGCATCTAACAACCATTAAACATTGAAAACATAATGTTTTTAACATATGGAGTAAACAACAAATCCTCTAAAACTGGGGGGAGGGGGGTGTTTACCTAAATTTGTACTTGTGTATTTATGTACTATATTTCAAAAGTAAAACACCAACATAATATCATAATAATGACAAGTTCCTCACCTCCCCTGTTGACTGCTGGTAACAACCTTTCTTGTAGCGCACCAGGTCACCCCACAGGACTTCATTCTTACATTTCATGCAGCGTCCGTCCAGTGGGATCAGCTCGTCTGTGCCCATCAGGAAGTGCTGGGCCAGGCACAGGGTGTGTGATTCCATACTGCAGGAACTGTGGTAACACCTCAGAGTGTCATCATCATCCTGAAATACCCGAAGTTATAAAAAATCTTGTAAATTTGTATTGCTGCCACTCAACATGCAACCATCAAAGTAAATTAAATCTCCTAAGAAAACATATAAACATAGTGTCCAAAAAAGTCAAAGCACAGTACAGCCAAACAAGGAGTTTATATACATGGAGATGCAACTCTGGCTCTGGCAGTGTTGAATGTTGCTGACTGTGTTCATAAAAATTTGCTGGTCACAGGCACAGAGAAATGCTGCTGATAAGCCTGGTGTTAAATGATACACTGCAAGAATACACCCTGCAGCATGACTTCAGAACGACTTGTTAGTTTCCTAAGACCAAAAGCATTTTTGTCAGTTAAGTTTGTTTCTCCTCCTATTAATCTTTTGTAAATATGTAATTATTGGAACAATATTAAGTAAACACAATATATTTCCATACAGACATTCAGTAGCATACTAATGTGTGCAGCCATAATTGTTAAGGACACCTTTAACTAGCCATTGCTAGGCAGTGGTAAACATGGATATTATGAGAATTACAACAAGGATGCAGCAAGAGAGGGCTCAAAGTCAACAATGAAAATGAAAGTCATCTGAACATGGGCAACATAAAATTTATGTATCCACACAATACTTAAAAAGAAGGCCAATAATAAATGTGTTATAAGTGTGTAGACTAACAGAAATCTGACATTAATTCAAGGAAAATATAGTTTATATTAACCAGAGCTCCCTCATCACAGCTAATACTGATGTAGAGTGAAAACATCTGTTCCATTGATTCCTCAAAATGAGACCCCTCTAAATATACCTGTTGTACATAATTCTTATCAAAACAAACAATCTGCACATTAATAATTCTGGTTAGTGTTGTTCCTGTGATTTACCACTAAGTTTCTGGATATAATCACTCTCAGCCTGTTGAGCTTCAGTGGACTGCATCAGTAAGATCTGACAGCCGTGCAATATCATAGGCTGTGCCTGACACTGCCGTACAATAGGCGCAAATAGGGTCATTGTGCTTGTCACATCTCAATTGCATATAGAGCAAAGCTGACGTGCGAGTGCTGGCAGGGCTTCCTGGAGTTAGATTTCCATTTATACATAAAATCCTTGAACCAACTTTCTAGATTCCGAGTATGTTTAACAGAATTTTGGACATCTAGCTTTTGGAACATTTGGATATTTTTTAATCGGTAGAAATCGGTCGTAAAAACACTGGGGAATGAAAAAAATAAAAAAAACCCCACTTAATCAACTATTTTATGTGCCATCTATATTACCATGAAATCTGCTGTATAGATTTACACAATTTTTATTTTAATATTATCATAATCAAGTCTAGAAATTACCTTAGATTGAACTTAAGTTCTTATCTTTCCAATCATATGGTAACAGGAGCTTATTACTGCATTTACCTGTTTCTCCATAGACAAGGAGAAGTACACCAAAATTTGTAACATGATTAGATGAAGCAAATGTGACATTTTTAATAGATATGCTGTAGTCCTGATACATTTTAGATAAGTCTATGGATATATATACAAACAACTCTATCAAATTCAGATATGTTGATATTATATTTGGAATTCTTTAAGGAAAACTGCTTCTCTAGAAGTAGAAGGCTAATACTATTTTAGATCATTATCCTACACTTACAACAGGAAATATGACATTATGGACACCTGTAGGTCTTTAGACGAGAAGAAGGATAAGAATATGTATTAAATATTTAACTAGACTGCATTTACTACAACTGACCATATCACTTTGAAATTCTCAACACTAAAATAGTACGAAACCAAACTAAGACTGTATAACATTACAGACATATAATAACTCTCTGAATTCCTACACTGAAACAATGTTGATTAACATTTTGGAAATATATAACACAAAACTCATCCAGTGAAGTACTGAAAAAATCAACTCTTGAAACCCCCTACCTGTAACCTCTTACTACATACTACACAGCGAGATCTGGAGACTTGCGACATCGGCAGCACATCATCCTCCTGTTCCTGTGATTTACAGGCCACATCGTTAGGGGGTCCTGACACTTTTTTCGCTTTAACAGGCCCATATGCTATGGGCATGTGCAGTGGGGGCTGGAGATCAGGATCAAATTCACGAGCGTACTCCTGTTTTAACCACTGGATTGTCAGGGCCATGCGACTCCACGGTCGGGTATTCAACATGGTGCTCACTACACGAACACGAAATTCAAATGGCGTCTCCTTTTTCTTCTTGGCTTGGACATTGCGTAACCTGCGTGAGGATTCAGGGTGCTGCCACGCCCACTCAAACTGAAACAAGCGTTTAAGACGTGTGCAAATATTTTTGTAATGTTGTACCAAAATCTGACTTTTTTCACAGAACAACAGATTATTTTTCAACAGCGTAATTTTTTTAACATATATTCAGTGGTTCTGAAACTTTAAATCTTGTTATTTTAAGCATGATAATTTCCAATGGTATTTCATGCAATAAGCATGCAGTTAAAATATATTTTATTAATATTTATCATTACACATTGCACATAAAATCCTCCAGATTTTAAAGGTCAGTCATTACAAGCCAAATATGGCCAAAGTGTACCATCAAAGTAACTCACCCTCAAAGCTGATATCTGGTTTGGGAAGCCATGAATTATCAACACCATGTCCCTTACAATGAAAAATAAACATCTCAGAACATCAATGTACAAACATACTGACATTAAAGACAGCTATTCAACTACCTTGCAAAGAATTTATGTAAGTCCTTACTAACTCTGCTTTAGTATTCAGAATTACTGGTGAACTCATATTCATTGACTGAAAGATTAAAATTGATCGATGATTGCCTTTTGATTATAAATTGATTATCTTATGTACTATCTTTATTACCCTGTAATTTTCTGTATACAATTACCAGTATATCAAAAATATCTACTGAGTAAAATAAGTCTAACTTGTATATCAAGCTAAAATTCAAGGTAATGGCTGGTTAGTTAACAATTATTGCAATTAAAAAAATATTTTACCTGGCTAATATGACTTATTCAGATGTGCATTAATAATCGACTGTGACTGATGATGCAAACATGCCATTGATCAATTGATTATGAAAAAAAAAACAACCAATCATCCATATAATCGATTAATAAGGACACCACTAACTGAACATATTAAGGAACTGTAGGTTAATTCCAACTATGAAAGGTTCTTATAACACCACGTTGACAGTGGTATGAGCTTAGCTACAAGCTGTTAGTAAACATGGTAAATGTGCCCATGTTGACAAACAGAACAAGAAAATTCATAGAATTTATGTCCGCCGCTTCTGCCTCTTGTTATTTTAGCTTCAATATGTTTGTTTTTATTATTCCCCTGAAGATGTCTGCACATGTCCTAGTGCCTCTGTTTTAGTTTTCATTGTTTCCTGAGGATGTCTCCACATGTCAAAATTAATTCGTGAATTGGGAACATGTGGTAAATTTTTTATTTTATTTTTGAGGTGGTGATAATAAATTTTCAAACAGACACTCCAAAACCAATCCAGACCAATATATGCACAAGATGAATCAGTGAATGAAATCAGATATTATTTAGGAAAGTTACTGCACAAAAGCGAAAACCTGACAGATGGCCAGCAGGGGACAAAAAGCATGTAACTGAAGGTTTTGACTGCAGAATAAACAGAAGTTGAAAGGTCACTGGTTGTTGGCTGTGTGATTATATATGAACAATCCATTGATATTTGTAAACTCTTGTTCATGCCGCTGTGTTGGACATCTTTGGTGTTATAAATATTATGGACATTTTGGATAAGCACTTTATGGCTTATATTTATAACCTTGGTCTTAGAATTGTTAATTGAATAGTCATTAGACATAGCAGAAGAGCACTGCAAACATGCATAATATGCCGGTCGTGTATCTGATGACCTCTGACTTCATCAAATATGCATGAATTTTGATGAGAACGTAAATCTGGTGAGAAAGTCAAGTGGTTAATATGTGTAATAAGTTCAAAGATAATTCATAGGATTTTTAGTAAGTAACCAAGGTGCATTCAAAGAGCCTTGACCTCTGACTTCATTAGATATGCATGGATTTAGCTGAAATTCAAACTTAGGTGAGATATTTTATTGATTAATATTTCTGATGAGTTTGATCAAATTTGCCGACTGACCCTTGATCTTATTAAATATGTGTGGACTTTGCCAATAATCACACTTGGGTGAGTAATCACTTATGGTGAGTTCTGAAAAATCCATCAAAGCCCCGGTAAGTTACCTCGGCGATACTAAAAGTTAACAGAAGGGTGCAAGGTGGGTATACCATAATACTCCCATCATAAGACGGGCGTATTCAAAGCAGTTTGTTCACTGGTTACTGTTCTCCATGCATAATAATATGGAGTCTCTTAGCTGCTTAGTTTTCCACATCCATATTTATGGGGACTCTGTTCATTGGTCATTGTTTAAAAATTCAAGCATAACGATAGGGAGCCTGTTAACTGGTCAGTTTTCCAACTTTCTCATGCAAAATTACGGGGGTCTGTTCACTGATCAGTGTGCCTCGTGCATTATTATAAGGAGTTTCCTCAAGCAAAATTATAGGAAGTCTCATTTGTCATTTCGCCTCATGCATAAGTGAAGGGAGTCCGGTCATTGGTCAGTTTTACTCATGAATAATAAAGACATGCAGATTTTGTCACTTTACATACCATGGTCCCCGCCCACTTGTTCTCCAGGCTCCTCCAGCATGACGTCCTGTGTTGTGTTGTTTGATTCTCCGGTTTGGGTCGACTGTGAACCCTATGTAAGTTCTTCCTTTGTACTGTGGGTTAGTGCAGTACAGCAAGTAGCAGCCATAAAAGTTCTCAACCTCATGCACCATGTCTCAACAACAGCAAGTGGCCAAGTCTCATACCTAAACAGGACACAGGACGAACCGATATCACATGTGGGAAGACCCCATGTTTAATACACTCCTAACACAGCGGTTAGACACTGCAGTTGTTGTTTCAGAACTCCTTCACTGTAAATGCCGCTTTGTATAGAAAGATTTTCTAGGTAAGAACACCAGGTTACACACAGAGAAAAGAATTGTAATCAGACAAGGTAGAAAGGGTGTCACATGTTTAAAGTTTGTAGCTGGATGCACAATTTGTTGTAATGCCCTCATTGGTCAGATTACAATAATCTGCTCAGTATGCACCCTGGTGTTCTTACCCATAAAATCTTGCTATACAAAGCAGCGGTTAAATGAAAGGAGATCTGGGATGACTTCCGTGTGTAACCGCTGCGTGAGGACCGTTTATATGTCTGCGATGTTATATATGATTATAATCACTATAAACAAGGCAGGTCTTATTTCCACTCCCTGGGAGTGGAAATAATGAATGCTCTTTTCCACTCGACGTAGGGGGAGTGGAAATAAGGGATGCTTATTTCCACTCCCCCTTATGATAAAAGCTGGAAACGTCTCGAGTATTTTGGCAGTTTAAGTGACCAAAACTTGAGTATTCATTCTTTCCAGTGATAAAGGAAGTTTAATAATTACTTTTCTTTACAAAATCCTCTCTCAACTACTTCTACAGACCCAATAGGGACACACAGTTACACATTTCTAGAACTAAGTTATTTAAACAATTAAGTTTTTCGGATTTATACTGAAATGCATTGAAAGCATTTTAATGCATTTAACATCAAAGTTTATAACATTAATGATTTCCAGAGTAACCCCCGACAATTATGTTACATTTATATTTGCCAAAAAATTCGATAACATGATAGATTTGTGTTTCCGGCAGTGCCAAATACATTTGTTGTGGTAGTTGTTTTATCATTTTGAAAATTTATGTGTAGATCATGAGAACTAAGTTAAAGTAGCACATAAAAGGTGAAGAAGATTTCAATATTACTTGACAACTGGCTAAGACTAAGAGTAATTTTCAGTAGACTGTTGGCACCTCATCAGTGAGCTCTGGTTTTGTGTCCATGAACTCACACTGGTGCTATCAGCTCTTGGCTCAGAATACCAGGTAAAGCCCAGACAGTTAAACTGAACTGGCACCTGTACCCTTGTAGGTTGTTTCAGTAATTAACCATACCACTGATTTCCTCTTTAACATTTTCAGTGATGTTACTGTGGTGTCAAAATAGGCGAAAATTACTAGAACTCTGATTAAACAAAAAATCAAAGCTGTAAAGGTAACACAGTGAACTTAAAGACCGTTGTCACAATACTGACAGCTAGATATGCATCTCAAATGTATTAGCCCAATAACATTCATTTGTTATTTTATATATGTTCATCAATGTTATCCTATAGAGCTGCTGTAAATGTGTATCTATTTAACAAACACTTTTTTATTCCATCTAACACGGGGATTTGTAACTCCTAAGGGGAGTTGAAATAGCATCCCGGGGGAGTGGAAATTAACACTCCCTATAAACAAACCCATTAATGGCGGGTAAATTCTTAATGGCCTGGCACAGCGAGAACAAACCTATGAACTAATAAATGTTGGCTAGACAGAAATGCAGGCCGGATTCTATACTCGGGCCTTATATACAGGAAGACAGGGTCTAGCGATGGACAACACTGACACTAGTGACAGATGTCCATTTCACTTGGCTCTCTCTCAGACTCGGTTGACAGCTCCGGCTTGTAGTTGCACAGCGAGTCTGACATGGCAGGGAGACGAGTTTTTACTTTATCAACCAAACTCAAAAACATTGTTATATTCGCCGAGGAGAAGACAATGATCAATACCTTACTATAAACTCTTACCACTGAGGAAATTCACAAGAAAATGGGCAACGGTCGGTTTTCATGAACTTTTGCACTTGCAGCGCGGTTCTTGCTATTCTGTTGACTACCGTGCACTCAGTCACTGTCGCCACCTATTGGCATCCTAATACACTATTACCACGCCCGGCAGTTGCTGCCATCTACTGGCCATCTGTTAATTACAATGACACTGTTGTAACTGTGGATTCAGATTTTTTCGTTGGGTTTCTATTCTCGTGGATTATTGGGTAACCTTTATCCACGAATTAAAAAAAACATCAATCATTAGGTTTTTTATTTTCATAGAAAAAGGGTAGCGCGCTCTACATGCATGGTCACTTGGTCCGGCACAGTGTGAATGCAAGTTAAAATGTTTTTTTTTTTCTGGACCAGTCTAGCTCGCGTCATAATTTTCTAGTGTTAATGTAGCCCGATTTAATCGGACTCAAAATTATTAGGCCCTGCCATATATTGATTCCGATAGCCATACAGTGAGAGTTTCTACAATATGAAGATCAATATGAACGGATCCATTGCATCTTCATTGACTGCCTGTTTACTGCCAAACAACAAGACACAGGATTATACCATTTTAACACCAATAAGTATGTGTTTCATGGTATCGATAGCAACTTAAATTAAACTTGAATCATCATTTTTAAACATTTACTGAACTCTTTACAAGAGGCATGTCAGCGAGTTTAATAGGGACAGAGAAGAACAGTGGAACAGGCGCACTTGATGACCTCACTGATAGCCTCGCTGACTCGCGTGATTGACAGCTAATATGTTGTTACATTTTGTTTCAACGGGCCCGGCTCTGAAGAGTGACCGCTGGTACAGGTTAATAAACACCTGTTGACACTGGTAACAAGGGCATTGGGTGGTGTGTAGTCTGAGGCTTATATTGTAGAAACTCTCACTGTATAGCCATCGGACTCAATATATGGTAGGGCCTAAAAAAAGTGAGTCCGATTCGATCGGGCTAGTGTAAATGGGGCTATAGATAACTATTCTGATCTGACTCTGAAAGTCACGGGTAATAATTGATGTAGTCGCATTATATAATTGCAATGTTTTTATGACATATGCGTATTTTTAGTCTTTATTGTAGAATACGTGGTGCACGTACATATCATGATGTCAGCATTGATTTCTTTTATTTTATGCATGTTAGCTGTCTGGCATATTGTTCCAGATTTTGTGATAAAGTCCTTGACATACCCAAACCCGTCTCCTAATTCATATACAAATTCTAATTGACTTTGTTAATCAGAAGATACTATGAGGGAGGGGACAGGCCAGGGATTGGTTGGTTCCCTTCAACCGCATGGAGGCGCTCGTATCGTTGGCAGATGTGTGGAGGGATTATAGTCATTCAAGGCGGCTATGCGGACAGTCTGCAGACACATTTATAGCGGCAAGCTTAAAGACCCATATTCAATACCAACCCACCACCACCAGTTTTAAAAAGAGAAATTGGTGATATGCCGTATCTAGGTAGGATTTTGGACTAACAAGTCGAAGTTGATTGTACGAGGACAATGTACTTTTTACTCGGATCAGTTCCCGCATTGATTTCTGAAAAAAAGTGCCTGAGAACCATACCTTTTTTTTTTATTTTGGCCTAACATGTTTTCATGTGCTGGTAACCCACTTCAAATAATAATAATTATTAATAAAACTAGTAAACTAATTACATCAATAAATATAACATTTAAATAAAATATTATTTAATAATTGGGCCTATTTTTCAGTTTTTTCAGTTTCAGCAGATACTTTTAAGGTGTTTAGCCTTTGCCTTTAGATAATCCCAATAACTTGTTACAATTAATAATGAATTATGATGTTAAAATATAAGAATAAAAACAGATCAGTACTTAATAATTTAGATCAATCTTTTAAATAGAAATTTAGTAATTCTCAGGGGATTACCTCTGAGGCATGCTCATATTTTATTTACACTTTGACTAAATTCATTTGTTGATTTTGGATTTTTTTTACATTTAACTTTAATACAAATGTAAACTATTATCTCAAAGCTGTTTAAACTGTTCATAAACATTTAATTATTAATTACATTTGAATTATAACATTCTAATTTTAACTTTTACACACTTAATTATTTCCAATGATAGTGATTAACATTGATAACTCTACTTGATTAGACAAATTCAGAAGTAAATAGTATGATACTTATAAATTTAATTAAAAGCATTTTACTCTGCCTCACATACTGCTGGACTAGATATGCATGAGTATTACTTTGAATTTCTCTGGTGAAATTAACTACCTATAGGCTGAATGTAACATGTCTGATACACATGGAAGCTTTTTTATTGGTATTCTATTTGCCTAGATCTCAGTATCTGGCATAGTACCATTTATTCTGCCTCATCCTTGAGAGTTTTACTAGTCGCTTTTTAGGGTTCTTATCCCGGCATAGTATGTGCTTTTCCTGGCTGAGTTTTTATTTAGTTTAGCATATAAGGGCATAAAATATATACCAGTTGCCTTTGGTGATACCCGGCGTGGTTGTCCCTTCTTATGCGGTATTTTGTTGCTGGCAAAGTTCCCATGCAGTCGCTTTTCAGGAGATGTTCTCCGGCATGGAAACAATTTTTGCCTAGGGATTTTGATGTCTGACATGGCTGCATGTCTGCTTTGTGGGTTTTGCGTATCGCCTAGAGAGTTCTCAGTTTTGGCAGGGTACCACCTTTCACCTAGAGTATTTTGTATCTGGTATGGTGGCGCCACTTGCATACGATTGTTCCTGTCATCAAATCTTAACCTAGCTATAACATCAACCAGCACAAATTTGTCTTTCTTAAGTATTGGGAGTAATTAAAACAAATTAGACCAGTGTGCATACTTAACACACCAGTTAAACTGGCATCACTCATTTAGAAGCTTAACTTGTTTAATTAGGTTAATTTCAGTGAAATCCTATCAATAATATTAATAGGTCAGCAACACACCAAAATACTAAATAAGTTGAATAAATACATGAATAAATTGAATAAATAAGCTGACTTCAAGTTTATGTCCACTCTATATTGCAGTTGAGAGTAACAGTATTTAAAATAAATAACAAACCACATATACATTGCTGGATGGGTTGAACATTTTTTTTCTGTAACCAAAATACATATTTCACTGCGGATTCGAGTTAAGAAATGTTAATTTAACTAGTACTACAAACTAAGTTAGCTATTACACATAATCTGAATCTACAGAGCTTAATAAGAAGAAATAAATAATGATAAAAATCAGAATGATTATATTCTTGATGATAAAATAATGATGTTTAAAAATATAAACAATAAACTGTAAATGCTATAGACACAGATTAAAAAGGAAATTCTCATTATTTAAATAAACTAATGAATAGGTAACTAACCCTGATATCTAATTTGAAATTCATAGATACTTGTAGGGTAATAAATAACTTTGATTTAACAAATTCTTGGGCAGCACTGCTTACCACTTTCCCTCAACTAAAGTCATGTATAGGTGTTATTTATTAAAGGTAGACTTTCTTTAACTGATTAAAACTACTGTGCAATCGTTGAATTATCTGGTAATATTATTTGATATATTACTATGCTTAAGTTTACATGTAATAATATAAGGAGATCTTACATTTTGCGAAAAATCTCGCTGTTACTTGATTATTATTACTTGGTCAGTTGTAGTTCATATTTTAGCCCAGTGAGAGGGCATATTTCGGCCGAGCGGGGCTTAAAAAAACCGTCTAGATTTTGAGGCCAAACAGGGCACAGAATAAATACTGTTTATGAAAAGCTCACCTGAGGGTAATGTATATACGTCTAAACACTGATCAGATGATGATAAAGTGTGCGAGTGAATCTTGCTAGATAAGTCGACCAATGGTCTTAATATTTCACCCCAGTGAGAGGGCACGATTCGGCCGTGCGGGGCTTAAAATACCGTCTGTATTTTGAGGCCAGACAGGGCACAAAGAAAATACTGTCCATTTAATCTAATACAGTGATTACTTTTGCCCACCTTGTGTCTCTGGGCTATACACTGGTTGGGGACCATAGTTACCCCTAGTTTTATATACTCCATATAAAACGGAGAAATGAGCCCAGATTATGTCTATTGGAGGGTCCCTTTATGTAACCGTTGCCAAGTTTATTTAATCATATAAAGTTAAAAACTTAGATCAAGTGTTTAACTCTTTTCATATTTTACCAAGGGGCCGCTTATCAGCATTCTTTATGTTTGATTTTGCGAAATTTATGTGTTATTTTTTTAAATAGTCATGTCTGGGTTACAGCTGCAGAAAATGTACTTGTGTCATTAGGACAGATACTGCCGCTGTTGTACTTTATTTTCATAGGTTATATTCTCGCATGAACCAGTTGTCAGCCATCAGTGCAGCCTTCCGCGTGTGGTCCGGCTCAGCCCTTCCGCGACAGCAATCTGAACCTGAGTTAACACACCACTACAGCCAGATATTGGACGCTTTTATAAATGCAGAACACCTTGAGTTAAGACTGAGGCCTGTGGCGCCACCAACTGGACTGATATGTTATTAAAACCTATATGGCCACCTGGCTCACTAATGGACTATAACATGGAACAACTTATTGTACCTGGTGCATGTTGAATGTCAGTGATGTGTCTCTGAATATTTTATATTGTATTTGAATGTCCAATAAAAATACACGATCCCTGAACTTTCAAAACAACTATCAGCCTGCAAAGTCCCTAATCACTGGAGGTACTGTGTGGGGTGTAAACACTCCCTACTCGCTGTTGTAGCATTGGATAAACCTACCTCCCCCCCCCCCCCCCCCGAACATGGGAGTTAGGGGTTGGGTAGCGCAGGCTAACAGCCTATACACAGCCTGCCAGCCATGTTTTCGTCATATAAGGAACAAACAAAAACAAATTCTCCTCTCCACAGGCTATGTATCATGACTGCTATCGCAAAATTTTCCACTGTAGTGTAAAATTTTCCCTAAAGGGGGGAAAAATGTAACATTCTTGCCCTTTGACCTGGCCAGGGGTGGGACATAAACACTGATTGCCAGTCAATATAGAGATGCCCAATAGCAAATCACAGGCAGCTAAGGAATTCGCCCTCTGCCCCTCAGGGATAAAACCCCCTTGTCCTGGCAATTCCAGCCTCTCTTGGATCATCGAGCAGGGGACCCCTATGCCTGCCCTCTGTGGCAGGCAGAGGGTATATGGCTTCTTTTTCACCTTGGGGTTGGTTTTACGACAGTGTCGGCTACCCAGGTGAAGCGCCACCCACTACCAAAGAGCAGTTTTTTTTATCTAGCCTGGTAAGTATCTTTCTGTTTCATTTATAAGTTAAGATAATAATATGCAGTCCTGATAATTTTAAGGTTTAGGCTCTAAATTTTATTCCAGTAAAAAAGTGTTATTTTATATTTTTACATTTTGCGAGTGCATATGGCCCAAGCCCAATTTCCTCACAGAATAAATTCGCAGCTACATCATGATTGTCTGAATTTGAATTCTTTTATTTTTTTCTCATGTAATTGGTCGGGCCAATTGGTCCTGATTTCGTAATAAAGTCCCCGACATGCCAAAACCCGTCTCCTTATTCATATTAAATATGTGAATGTTTAAGGCTACCATAGCGCTCAAACACTCAATTTCCTTATTCATATTAAATATGTGAATGTTTAAGGCTACCATAGCGCCCAAAAACTCAATTTCCTTATTCATATTAAATATGTGAATGTTTAAGGCTACCATAGCGCCCAAACACTCAGATAAACGTTACAAACGATGATCGGGTACCTTAAATTAGCCAGCGCACCTTTACATTTGAATTCTTTTTGTTTGTAAACTTTTGAATTAACGAAGTAAAATGAACCATGTACTGTTGCACAAGGTCAAATTAAATAGATAAATAATTTACATCTTGATTCTTTAAACTGTGTTGTGTACCACACTGGCTATACAATAGCAATCCAACTGTGTATAGAAACAGCACTGCATGGTTAACGCGTTGAAGAACAAGTTGAAGAGACAATTCACTTTGAGGTTTCTCAGCTCCTTTCTTTCAAATGTAAGGGTTCTGGCCGGAGTAGGTTTAGGAATGATATTCTCACCAGAAGATCCCCGGGGGAAGGGGGGGGGGGGGGGATGATATAGCTCCTCCTAATGAGGAGGTTGTTTATCGCGGACCAGTATCAGACTATTTCTTGGTAAAATTCAAACTCCTTGGAGAAAAGACGCCACTATTGCTCCAACATTCCAGCTATTGGTTATCTCCAATTCTCGAGTGTTTGTTGTTGTATATTAGAAGTTCAAGGGCTAAAATATGGTTTTCCAAGTGTATGTATATTCTCCTGTCCAGTCGTTAATGTTAATCACATTGACCGGGGCCGGAAATTTGACGCTAACTGATCAATCGAGACGATTTAATAAGAAGCTTTCCATCAACAAGCATTGTTTCATATTCATATCCAAAATGTGTGAAATCCATATATTATACGCATTTTAACCATAATTACTCTATCAAAAACCGTTTTCCAAGGTGGTTGCATGACAATGTAATTATATTGCCCCTTCTGTGATAGTCTGTGATAGGTCCGCCCTTCTTCAACCGGGTTCGTCCTGGACGGACTTTCCTTGAACCGAGTTCTGCATGCACTGGCGTAGTTTCTGTTAGATGATGCTTCAATCGGGTTTTTCGCAAGATAGCGCCACATTCCTTAAGATTATTACTAAAATATGGAAATGGTCCCCCTCAAGACACATTTAGAGATTTTAAAAACATTTACAGAGGCATTGCATAACCACGATTTTGTGCCACTGTCATTTATAACATCTTATAACAGTTTATGCTGAAAATTCTGTTTACCTGTTTGCATCCATCACCAGTTAAACCTTCGATTGATCAACTTGAAAAATTTTTCATTGTAAGGCTGGAAGAATATTTTCATCCTGTCTTTGAGCTCCTTGGTGACGAAAATATGAGTTACTCCTTTTCCTTTAGGCATACATCGACCACGCCCGCGAGTTTTAAAGCAGTAAAATCCACGGGTTTCGTTGTAATAGAACATACTCGAGTTTAACATGTGCGGTATCCCCATATGTGCCTCGACCTTAGCTAATTCTTCCACCGGGCCCTTAACGAAAGCTGTAGAATCTATGAACAATATTTGGTCCATTGAGAAGAGCTCAAGAAATGGCAACAAGCATTCGTAGTAGAGACTAAATTGGATCACATATGACTTCTCATTTATCTGTGTCTTGTTACTTTTTAGAAGTATGGCATCTTCGAAAGTTATATTTCGCCATTTTTCAAGTTCATGTATCATGGTAAAATGTGATATAGCACGCTCTACAGGGTTCCTCAGAATGAGGATTATTTTCATGTCCGGATTTATCTGATACATTCCCCGTGCAACTTTGTACCTGGCTGAACCACAAAAACCTCCTTTGTCGATCATGGTTACCTGTCCAGGTCTCGTTACGGGCATTAGAGACTTAAACCAATCATTTCCTTTCGCCAGTACTCCCATATAGGTTAATGCCACGACATTTGATTTAACTATATCAGGATGAAGAGAAAGAAATTTTTCCAGGGTCTGAGTTCCACTTTTAATGGCCCCTAATAGATGTGCCCCAGGAAGTCGTTTCATCAAAGAACTTTGAGATGAAGATTTGAATGATCTATTTCCTGATACGAGAATATGGTCGTTTCTTGATTCCGTGTATTTCCCTCCGTTCAGTTTGTATGGTGTGTACATTATGTTTTGTAACCATTGGTGCCAGGCAAAGAAAATTATAACAAGACAAATACCTGATATCAAGAAAAATGCCTGTCTTTTATGACCCATTATTTCCTACTAGTGTTTTCTCAGGTGGAGTTTCCTTAAACGACCTGTTCCACGTTTACATTGAACATTTTTCGGGATAGGAATATGTATCGATGAATATATGGAATTATCAATGTCAACTAATATAAATAGATTTAAATATTTCAATATTCAAGCAATACAAACCATAACCTTAAATATTACCATAATTTGCATAAATATAAGTCACAATCAGTTGGTCAAAATTACTGTGCGAACAACACATACTTCCGACAATACATATAAAGGTACATTGAATCAGGTTATCTGTGCAATACGTGTTTCCTGGTCTTGTTTGCACCGGGTAAAGGAGGTTTTCTTGAAATGACAGGCTTTATATTTCTTTAACGGACTATTAATATCGTATATCGATAAAACTGTGTAGATGCATCAGAAGAGTCACCTGACAACCCATTATTGAACCTATTTAATAAACGTATTCTTGCTTGAAAGCAAGCCTGTTATATTTTATGATGGTATTCACTCAATATACATCAAAATAATGGCTCTCAACACTCGGTATGCGATCCTTTATCAGAAAGCAATATGTTTTGCCGCTAAAACACTAAGTAGAACACTTAAAGTTCCAAATGAGCTAAAGATCGCCAAGAAACCGTGTTTTGGAAAGTTATAAATCAAGTTCTGCGTGTTTGAATCAAACTATACGAACTTCTTAGTTTCCGTTCCTGGAAATGAAAACAGCTGCCAATATAATACACTACACAACAGGTATTAGACAACCGCCAGTCTCTGGGTAACTGGAGTACAGATTCATTGAAAATAAGTGGGATTTTCCCATAGATCTTGTTTCAATCAAAGTATAACTAAATATTTACCTAGATGTTGGATGTCCATGACTTTCTGGACTTACAAATCATGTTGTTTCGCCAGAAATCTTTCTGCTTGCTTCTACTCCCTTAAAATTCATAAGAAATATACTAATTTATTGGTCTCTTCATCCAACTAATAAATTAAACCGTTTCACTCAGTCTTAAGCTGCAAACATGGAAAAATTTCAGATGGCACCATTTGCACAGGCACGATCCCGGTCCAATTTTGGTACACCATCTAGGGACAAAAGTTAAGATACCATCTCATAAATATTTTAGATATGCCGTTTAATATTTTTGTTCAGTAAAAATATAAAATATGTATGAATTGTGGAGAATATACGTGGCACTATACATATCTTTCGAACAAAAAGTAAAATAAAAATGTTGATGATCAATTTGCAAATCATATTTTTTAACAATCCATGAAAACCCTCATGGATATAAAGTTCACGTTAAGTCGTAACTGGATTTACTTGGCTCCGTTTTGTGGCCCTTTTTTATGTGTCAGCAAAATGTCAAAGATGTCAACCTAGAAATCTTAGGTTATCCTCTGTTGTTTCGTTTCTGTGACAAGGGAAAAAGATAATAACCATTTCAGAAGTTAAAACGAGGAAAGAACTGCAGAGAGCATGTTCATACCAGTTTTCTCAACCTGAAAAGGAGAGTGTCAAAAGATTTAGGAGCACATCAGACCAAGAGAGAATTCTTGTTTTTTTTATATATATTTTTGTGTATGGAGGTAACCTTCTTCATTTTTAATGCTAACTTAAATACGTACATGTACATCTGCAGAATTCCATTCCGGTTTCTGATGACAGGGCAGTATCACACCCATTCTCTCATTTTATATCCTACCCTTTACCAGGTCCGGTGACTCCTGCATCTGCGGGCCCTGGGTTCACAACCGTCCGTTGCTTGTTTATACCAGTGAGGAATCCCCGAAAGGTGGTCTCGTTTGTAAGTAAAACACGGCCGTTGGGGACGGCCTTACCATGAAGGCTGCAGAGCGCTCACCCTGGGTGGGGCCGATCGTGAAAAATCTTACCTTTATTTGATGTAACAATGTATGATAAAGACCTGTGTATTCCACCAGTGTAATATCTAATGTAGTGTACATTGTTGTACGAATCACACATTATTTATTTTATTAAATATTAAAATTTATTCTTTCATGGGTTATCTCAATGATAATAGGATGATCGTGGTTGCATATATTACAGTCACTTTGTAATTGTCATTTAATTCACACATTGTCTGATTTATTCATATTGATATGTTGACTTATATATAATAGGAATGAAAAAAACTACTGTTATAAAATAACAAAGTTTATAATTACATTTTATTCACCTTACATATCTCACTGTTATAAAACACACTAAAATTGTAAACCATATTAATGCATATTTTAATGTTTCATGCCATCAAAGTGGTTCTCAAAGAAACATATATGTAGTCATATATTAAACGGGCAAAGTCGATGCAATGGTTGAGAATTAATAACTATCTCTGACAGAAAAAAAAACAAATTTGCTCTTACTGTATCGCCACGCTTAGAACACGTACTACCACCCAGCGGCAAATTATATATCTAATCTACGGCTCTCTCTATCGATGCATGGAATCACGTTTATATTTACGAAATTTAGTTTGAAACATATATACTAACGCCCTTTCAGGACTTGTCATATATGAAATGGTGTTTATATTTTTTAACAGAAAAGTGCCAGCTGGGTGTATTCCCGTTACTTCTGTAGAACCAAGAATGGCGATCTTGTCAGCATCGAGAAGCAGAGAACGGCTTTATACTAATGCTTTGATAATAAAGCACCGGACGGATATACTTTATCTTGTAGAAAAAATGAGATTTCTGATGGCATAAAAAACTCACATACAGGCATAATAATATCAACTCAATACTATTAACCTGTACATGGGGCAGATCCAGGATTTTGGAAAAGGTGTTAAAATAGGTTTCAACCGAGATAAGACTTAAGAGAAAATCTGAAAAAGCGAGGTGGGGGGGGGGGGGGGTGGGTTCCATACCACATAGATCCACTTTGTGTATATAAATAATTTCTAGTAAATCCATGTCCTAAATTGTGCTGTATGGTACGAAAGAATATGGTTCAGTTAAAGTTCAGTCCTAGATAACCTATAGTCGCAATATTTAGACTACAGAAAAAGGAACTGAAGTCATTTTTAAGAGATGGATTTGGATATATTCAAAAAGAGTCCATGTATCAATTCATTCATAATTCTTTTTCTGTCGTTACACAGTTGTAAGACTCGCAAGTCATCGCACGAAATGAAGCCTGACGCCAGAAATCACCTTCGAAGCTAAAGAAGCTTAAAACTCTATGACAAAGGTCCTTATTGTCTCAAAACACCTGTATTTCCAACGTCAGGAACAAGAAGTTCTCCGATCTTCTGTTGTAACCATGTTGTGTGTTCTTTGTGTGACATATGTTAAAGGGGCTTTAAGTCAAACATTTCTCTTGATATATTTCTATCATAGGTTTTTTTTACGTTAAACTTTCATGAAAACACATTTTGATAGATCAATATGACATTTTAATTGGCTAGATATGCCAAAGCCCGGGGAGATGTTTTGTATGTCAGGGCTATTTGTTCATTTATGTTTTACTGCTTTACCTACATAAATTTTCTGCAATTACTTCCCTTAATATACCATCATACCTGAACAATGGTTTTCTACCCTTGTAAAAACAAATGCACAAAAATGTATGTTTCCATTATTTGCGGGAAGGAGTTTCTTAATTTTACCTTTTATAAAAAACCATGTAATAGACCATTTCAGCATCTCGCGACTCGCAATG
Organism: Sipunculus nudus; assembly: GCA_026874595.1. Taxonomy (NCBI): domain Eukaryota; kingdom Metazoa; phylum Annelida; class Sipuncula; order Golfingiida; family Sipunculidae; genus Sipunculus; species Sipunculus nudus. The sequence continues at coordinate 57,036,614 of CM049312.1, forward strand.
CATGCTAGTCAGGGACAAAGGTCACCATTACCAAAACACGTTCCTAGAGCAGACATGTGCAAGGCAAAAATGGCGGAACGTCACGTTCCAACCCTTTCTATATATCTATTAATATTTTCAGTCGACGCCTCCCATAGAAAATTGCATCCTTAATAAGTGTTACACATTGCCCCTAAGCAGGTTAGAGCTTTTCTGCTGGCCTTTTTAAACAAAATGTAACAAATACGGCACTTGTGCAGTCGCTCACTCCATGTGGCTCACAGAATCACACTGGTGAAATATTCAAGTGGACCATTGACGGTGCTTCACATTTAACTTATTTATATGTAGAAATGTCTTTGTCAACACTTTGATATGAAGGTTAGTAACCATTTATAAATCATGAGTATTTAAATTAGATGTACTTTTTTTTTCTCGAAATGCATCTTTATAACTTTCTCAAATTTCATTGTCCTGATTCCTGTGTTAATAACACTACAGTTTATTATAACACTGTTAATGTGTTATGTTGAAGGCCTGTGTCTCAAGACATAATTCCCTTTAGTCAAGATAATGCTTTTATATTTTTATATTTCCTAATAATAATCCACACTAAATCACTGAAGAAATAATTAATACTTATAACTCTCTGACCCTGTCATGGACAAACGGAAATGTTTCATTTAATGTTTCACGTAAAATGTTCACAGTTCAGCATGCAAAACTGCTGGACAAGATTATTGTTATTTCAAAATTACAAAAAGGTCTGTATGAAGCATATAATGGCAGTTTCCTTGGAACATATAAAATATAGTCTGCATAAATCACACAAAAATACCATTTATATATATATATATATATACATGTATATATATGTATGTATGTATATATATGTATATATATGTGTGTGTGTATGTATATATATATATATATATATATATATATATATACAAAGCCATTTATTATAATATGTTAATATAGACATATACATTGAAGTTTATATCTTTCAGCTTTAAAATTCATTAAAATAATTCTATCATAAACAAAAGTAGGGGGCACTTGCTGCCACTTCTCTTTAAAGAAGTACTGGTTCTACATTATTAAAAATAGAGCTGAAATATTATATCATAATAGATATGGGTTTAAAAGGTGTAATATATTTCTCTCAAGTGTTACTTAATCATTTGTACTTCTACTGATGCACTACCTACAGAAATTTGGCAGATTAGTAAAAACGTCAAGAGTATGCCATTTAAATCTAATTAATTCGAATCAATGGCACAGGCCAGAAAAAAATATAGCTTTTTATACATTGTAATTTTGATGCATGGCACATAATTGTTATTTAGAGGATGTTGCAATGAAGCTTTTTTCTCATCTCTCCCGCCCTTCCCCATTGGTATCAAATAGCTAACTTTACCAAAACTTGGCATCAGGCATAACTTAATAAGACTTGTCTGACCCCCCCCCCCCCCACCCGTGGTATTCCCATTTGCGTTTGAATGCCTATGAGACAAACTGTTTAAAACTCATGGTAAATATTTTTGATGTTTCCTGGGGTCCATTTTTCATCAAATATCTTGCATAATCAGACAGGCACTCCTGTTTCTTGCTTTTCATCAACTGTACATCTGTTTTGTAATATTTAATGTTTTTAGGTGAGATACTTTTATTGTTGCAAGTTACATATTTGTTTTTGTTAAATATCAACTATTACCATTTAACTAACAGTTGTTATTGCTGAGTGTGATAGTTTTATTAATCATAACGAGGAGCTAAATGGCAGTGTCCACACCTTTAAGAAACAAAATAAAACATACATAAAAGATGGGAAATACATATTGATATCTCTCTATATATATAGATATATATATATATTGCTATAAAACTCCAATCTACTGCACTTTTTATAATATTAATAATATAGTTCAATATTAATTATATAAAAAATCCTAATATAGTTTATAGTAATATGATTATTTTAATTTAATAAAAATAATGAATTAATAAGCTAAAGCTAAAATAATTGCCAATAAGTTCATGTAACAAGAATAAATATATATATATATATAACGGCTAGGTGTGTATATATATATATATATATATGCATATATAATAATAATTATAATATATATCTGATTATATATTTCTTTTCTATGTTACGAAAGAGAGGCAGGCTCAAAGTATTACTAATACTGATAGTAATGCTGTTATAATACTACATTAATATTAACTATTAAACTAAACGTAGCCACACAACTTATTTGGACAGAAATCCCTGTGTGAAATTGTGTATGTCAGCACCGATCTGCTGGCAACTTGCACCAACATGCGCGTTACTCGGCCTTGGTGCCTTCGTTCACTGGTCAGAACTCGCACAACGCACGTGTTGTTTCCTGTGTTTTTTCACAGACTAGCTGGTCGGTCATCGCACATGCGCGCCTGTAATGCTGAAATGGTCTATTACATGTAAGATATAAGAATAGCACTAATATAGCAATGATGTATTTCATTTTAAATTATTTATTTAAATTGAAAATAAAAGCAGAAATTAAATGTGAAGTATCATTGACAGTCCAGTTCTTGGAGACGCCCGGGATAGATAAGGTACATCGGGAATTTCGTTAGGAATCCGATCAAAATTTGACATACATTAACTGGTATCCTGAAGAACCTGAAGATCTCTTTCAGGGAACAATGTGTTTGTATCAATGTCATTTGGAAATTCATGTGGGAAGAGCGTACCTGCATACCGCCTCTTTACGGTATATGTGAAGCAAACCTTGTCCATCGAAAAGAGTGACATCTTACAATTATTTGTGGCTGACCTGGGCGTGGCCGTAAAATAAGCTAAAGTCACCGGATAGACGTCCCATTATCACCAGATTCCCTCCGGAGATACATTCCCGGAGTTTTAAATATATAAAAAGAAATTGAGGACTCGCACCTTATGCGTTAGACAGGACTTCTTCATATTCCGTCAGAATTTCAGAAATTCAAAACGGAAAAGAAAACGATATGAATTCCCTCAATGTTGGGATTTTAGTCAGTAAATATATTCATTTAGTACCCTCATGCAAGGAATTTTATTCCATAACATGGAATGAACATTTATTAGGACGAATGAAAAAGGACATTTGCTCTTTCTCGTTTACAAGATTTGGCAAAATTTTGGCCTTCCAACATACGTCACTGCCTGATCTTATGGATCGCTGTGTTTTGGAACCTTCTTGTTATTTTTGTTTGTTTATCTTTATTTTATTGTGAGAGATTAATCTGGCTTATTACAGGACCTTTGCAGGAAATGTATTCATAAAAAGGGTTATAGATGATATATGCAAACTGATCTAAGCATGCATATAGTATGTCTATATTTATCTTTTTCTTTATAACAAAAGTTTACAGGGTTACAGGAATGTAAATTAGCATTCTGGATTGATAGGGCGTGGCTCGACATAACATTACCTGCATAAAACATTGAGATTAATAGAACCTCAGTGCGCGTTTTCTGAAGGTTAAGATAGAGGTTAACTGATAATTTCTGAAACTAATAAACTTTACTGACTATCTTTAAAACTTTAAAACAAGGAACGGCGAATCCATTAAATAATTTACATTTTGATATCCATGAAAGGTTCAGGATTCATTGCTCTATTCTCATCGTACATTACCATGGAAAGTACGAGCGCCCTTGGAAAAGTATCCGAAAAAAGTAAGGTTATAATTAATATTTGTATGAATGAATTCATGATAATATGTATTCTGGTAGTTTATACTGAGGAATTGGCCAAGTGCGTGTATTAGTCCTTTCTTTGAACATAATTTCTTATAACAAGTTCTGTCTAATTCTTCATTGACAGGTGGAAGCCAATTGCTACGTTCTTTGTAGTCGATCATCTATAAATATTGCTAGGTTACTATAAGACACAGGTAGCATATATTTCGATATTCATTGAAACATTTGGACATCCGATTAAATACTTGGAAAAGAACAGTCTTCAGTTTGATTTGGACAGTAATCAGTTCCATATATATCGTGATATCATGGGCATAGATGAAGTATTTTGCTTTTGGGACATGAGCAGGTAAGTCATTCAGAGTATTGAACCCAGGAACCTGCTTTGAAGCACATAGAAATACTTTTTGGGGAACCTGCTTTGAAGCACATAGAAATACCTTTGCGAAAGTGACGTATTCTTTGCGATCACTTAAATCTTAACGAAACCACGTTCAAGAATCCCAAGAAACTCCATATGGTTCTAATTGGCTCAAACGAATATTGTATTTTAGTGAATTATTTCAATCTAACATCGAGGAAACATGCGGCATTAATTTGTCCCTGATCATTAACAGACAGTCATTTGTTAAATAAATCTTAGGAAGTGATGGAGCTTGTCGTCATCTGGTGCCAAATTTCGAAAGTATAAAGTAGCGGAGTGATACATATAACTGGATGACGGAATCACGTGTACTGTATAAGGGGCTAGGTCAAGTTTAAACATATATGATTTTGACAATTTTTTCAAGATCACAGAGGCGTTACTATACTGATATTACTATCGTCAGTCCCTGCAAGAAGTGTCTTTCGAAATTCCCTAGGTTGTTTTTCTGCAATGGTTTCCATGAAAAGCAGGGGACAAACCAGATCCTTTATACTAACCAGCTTTCAGCCCAAGGAGTTTTATCTTAGTAACGTGGCCTCTTGTATGGACACGATACGGACATGGATGTGGATACGTCGGTATGTGGGAGCAATTATACGTTTATGGGTGCACTTTAAGGTATTCACCTCGGAAAAAGGCACATCGAGAAGATTATAATAGTTTGCAGCTTACACAGTGAGGAAGATAAGGAGAAGAACAAAAAGAAAACACCTTGGAAGAATAAATAAAGGTTATAAGAAAGGGACACATCCGTATCTCGTACAGGAAATGCTGATTGATGGAAAGAAATTCGAAGTCTCTCATGCATTTATGAAAGTCTGTGATGCACTTTTACTGTATATACCCACACTGCACAATATAAAGTTTTGTGTAGAAACGCCCCTTTGGCAGTGGATGAAGTTTAGACGCAGTCCCTCATGTTGGATTTCTGATGGCGATTCCCTGGATTTTCCTGTGTCCGACATCCTGAAACTATTATAGTAAATGAACCATATTGTCTAAAACACTTAAATAAACGTAAAAGCGATCATCGAGTACCTCAAATGACCTAGTTGATTAACGAAGTAGATCGAACCATGTTCTATTGCTCAGGCTCAAGTTAAGAAGATCATTAAAGTAAAGAAGTTCTTTAAACTGTGTTTTGTACCACACTGGATATATACTAGCATTCCCGCTGTCTATAGATACAGAGCACTGCACGGAGAACAGGCTGAAAGACAGATTGAAGAGACAAGGCACTTTGACGATGCTCTGCTAATTTCCTTCAAATGTAATGGTTCTCGCTAGAGTCGCTTTAGGGAATGATATTCTCGCCATAAGATCCGTGATGGCGAGTGATGATATTCGAATATAGTTCCTCTTAATGAGGGGGTTGTTTATCCTTCTGCGGGCATGTATCAAACATTTTCTGGGTACAATTCAAACTCAAAGAGAGAGAAAAAAAGAACTAATGCTCCAACATTTCAGTTATGGGTTATCTCCATTTCTTGTGGCTTTGTTGTTGTAGAAGTTCAAGGGCTAAAATAAAGTTTTCTCACTGACTTGTCCAGTCGATAATGTCAATCACATTCTCCGGCGGCGGATATTTGATGCCAACTGAACAATCAAGACGATGTAAATAAGCGGCTTCCCGTCAATAAGCTTTATTTCTTATCCATTACCAAAATGTGTGTAATCCATATATTATAGGTATTTCAGCCGTAATTACTCTATCAAGAACCGTTGTCCTAGGTGGTTGCATGACCATTAATGTTATTGCCCCTTCTTGCATTGAGATAGGCCCGACTTCAGCCGGGTTTCTTCTGGGACGGACATTCCTTGAACCTAGTTCAGTTTGCACTAGCGTTGCTTCTGCTATATGGTGCTTCAATCAAGTTAACGCAAAATAGCCATATTCCTCAAAATTTATTACTTAAATATGGAATGGTCCACCTCAAAACACGTTTTGTGTTTTTTAAAACATTTACAGATGCATTGCATAACCACAATTTGTTTCAATGTCAATTATAACATTATATAACATGAATGAGAGGTTTATGCTTAAAATTCAGTTCACCTGTTTTGCATCTATTACCAGTTAAACCTTCGATTGATCAACTTGAAGAATTTTTCATTGTAAGGTTTAAAGAATATTTTCAACTTGTCCTTGAGCTCCTTCATGACGAATATATGAGCCTTTCCTTTTCCTTTAGGCATACATCGATCATGTCCCCCAGTTTTAAAGCAGTAAAATCCACGGGTCTCGTTGTAATAGAACATACTTGAGTTTAACATGTGCGGTATCCCCAAATGTGCCTCGACCTTAGCTAATTCCCTTACCGGTCTCTTGACGAAAGCTATAGAATCTAAGAACAATATTTACTACAAAAGTACTGCATCTTCGAAAGTCATATTTCGCCATTTTTCAAGTTCATGAATCATATTAAAATTTGATATAGCACGCTCTACAGGATCCCTCAGAATGAGGATTATTTTCATGTCCGGATTTATCTGATACATTCCCCGTGCAACTTTGTACCTGGCTGAACCACAAAACCTCCTTTGTCGACCATGGTTACCTGTCCACGTCTTGTTTAAGGCATAAGAGACTTAAACCAATCATTTTCGTTTGCCATCACTCCCATATAGGATAACGCCCCGACGTTTGATTTAACTATACAGGGATGAAGAGAAAGGAATTTTTCCAGGGTCTGAGTTCCACTTTTAATGGCCCCTAATAGATGCGCGCCCGGAAGTCTTTTCATCAAGGAAATTTGAGATGAAGCGTTGAATGATCTATTTCCCGATATGAGAACATGGTCTTTTCTTGATTCCGAGTATTTTCCTACGTTCAGTTGGTGTGTAGTGTGTATGGTGTGTAGATAATGTTTTGAAACCATGGGGGCAAGACAAAAAAGATCATAACAAGACAAATACCTGATATAAAGAAAAATACCTGTATTTTATAACCCATGGTTGCCTGCTAGTGTTCTCGCCGGTGGAGTTTCCTTAAACGTCGTGTTCTGCGTTCACCTGTGTAAGTAAAGAAAATACTCCGGGAAAGGAATATGTATCGATTAATATAAGGAACTATCAATGTCAACGAATATATTTCTACAATTCAAACAAACACTCCATAACCATAAATATTTTCGTGAAGAAATACATTACGAAACATTTTCATAAATATAAGGCACAATCAACCATACATCCGACAATACTTCTAACGGTACATTGAAGGTTATATGTACAGTATTCACTCAATAAACATCAAAATAATAGCTCTTCATAGTCGGTATGCGATCCTTTATCATGCGATATATCATGTTCCGAAGGTTTGACTGAGAAAAACTTGATCTAATTAAACGAACATCCCTAGTGTCCGTTTCTGGAATTAAAACTGCTGCCAATATAATATAATAAGGAATAGTCTATTAGAAAAACGCCAGTCTCTGGGAGTACAGAATACTGGAATATAAATTGGATTTTTCCAAAAATCTTCTTTCAATCAAAGTATAACTAAATAATTTTATCTGGATGTTGGATATCCGTAACACTCTGGACTCACAAAGCATTTTGTGTACGCCAGAAATCTTCTGCTTAGTACTAATCCCTTACCATTCACAAGAAATATATTCTCTTATTCGTCTCTTAATAAAAAAAAAAAAAAAAATAACACGTCTTTCAACAGCTAACCGAAAGGCAATTGTAATCAGAAGACGACTGGTAATTCGCATGATAGGTAGCATCATATGAAGAATAACCGAAGAACAGGGTGAAAGAAAATATATACACGGAGGGATGTCAAACATTATACAATACTCTGCAAAACGTGACATATAACGGCTAAGAGAAGACGTGTTATTTTAATTTGAATTAATTTGGAAGAAACCAGCCGCTTATGGTCACGTGCTTTCAAATTAATGCTTTTCGAAATGGCTTAGTTAGCGATATTATTCCCCCGTCCATAATAGTGCAGATAGCTTCTTTGAAAAATTCACAATTCTGGACGGGACCAGCTACTTCATCACAGCCCCCGACCCCTCTCAGATACCAGGACCCAGTTTGACGGCGTCCAGGCACCTCGGGAGTTGTGGCAAACTCATTCTGCCGGAAGCAAGTGCTGACTACACTGACAACACTGACTAAATGAATAATGTGTGGTGTCCAATTAAGCATCGAAACCTAAATATGGCAGGATCTGTTGCTGCGTTATTGAACTCTACTGTTTGTCTTGTACTCTTCGTCTGAACAAGGTTCTTTACACAAATCTGCTTAATAAAGTCGGTTGCATCTTTCAAAATACACGTGTATTTTCAGTAGATTTATTAAACGCATTGTTTAACGCAATATACGTTCCGTGTAACCACGTCCCAATCAATAAAGAATGCCACGTACTAAAAAACTTTAACCGCTAGCGCGCTCCTTTTTTCTTGGGTAAAGTACCAATTTTGTGTTACTTCTATTCATTTCTAACTTCTGTCTGACCGTTAATTAATTTTTTATAAAAGTAATTATGCACTTTTTTTTGCATCATAACGTTCTCATTTTACTTCAGATTTACCTTTTGTACGCTGCGGTACGTATGGCTATGTCTTAAATAAAACGCCTTTAAGCAACTTAACTAATATATACTTCATTATGTTTTATCACGCAGCAGACCGATATGTAACAGATATATGCCTGTAAATGCACATATGCACATAAGCATACATAATACATACTTGAAGTTGTGTATGCTATTCCCATTTTGAACTGGATATAGGGGAATCTAAACTAGTAGAAAACGTCAATATAATAGGTATTATATGCGAAACCTATTCCTAAAAGAATAACACCAACTCCAGTATCAAACTGTTATGCTTTATTACGCGAACACTGCTACACTGGCTGCCTTCCCTTTTCCAATATCTCCCGTATGAAGATAATATGATCCAGTAATCCTCTTCGAGAAAAAAAAATTACGAGAATCCCACCACACACTTGGTGCTCGATTTGAGTACATCTACGTGTTAATTACAGGTGAAATGGTGGCCATATCATCCTAGCAAATTCAAGAGGGGCATCTGGTGGCAAGTCATACCAACTAGATTTTTGCAAAGGCGTTTTGCAACTAGTGACCTTTCAACTTTAGCTTATGCGCAACAAACCACTTTAGATTACTTGTTCTTGCAGTCTGTCAACAAACTTATTAAGGTTTTATGATCGTCAAAAAATCGTGAAATTGACATTTTTGTCAAAAACCGTGACCTTATAGTTGTCTACCTGACGTGGTTGACCACTGTCAGCTCGGAGAGAACAAACAGGATATTCAATTGCTTATTGGTTTACTATTTACTGGCGGTGCACGGCCAATCTGTGATTGACAGGCGTGTGGAGGCCGCTGGTCAGTCAGCCGGGGGCTGTGCTTATCTGTATTACCGGCACTTGATAGTTAATTGACACTTATTGCTGCAAACACTTCCCCTGTACTCTAACCCCTGATCTATTATGCAGATCGTAGAATTTTGTTTAGGTCTGTGTCACTGCCCAAAATTACGCAAGGGCCATCCTAAATGGATAAACGTCGTGGTTTAGCAAGAATGTGTCATGAAATATGAAATTGCCGCTTGTTTTTCAGTAAACTTTACCTACTTGCTAAAGTCCGTCCCAGTACCCGTGTCCGCATGTTTTTTTCGCGATAATTATTTATAGAATATTCTTAAAAAAAAACCCTTTGGCCTGAAGTAGATAAACAGATATTCCGCCAATGCTGTGAAAAGTAGTGATATATCATGAAAAACGTATTTACTTTGCGACTCTTTTGTGTTATTTATGCTGAAATACAGAAATACCGGATGGCGTCTTCCCAGCACTGCTGGACAGTACAATCCTCTATGGTACACTTTCCATGTCTATGGCTGCGTTTGGTGTTTGTTAGACAACAGTGACGTCCAAAAAGTCGTCACAGTGAGCGGTCGCGCGTCACCTTCGATTGACTGACGTTATAAGTTTTGCTGGCTTGTTTATTATCAGATCTCAGGCAAGGAATAAGTCGTGAACGCTCTAACTTGTTTTGTCATATTTTGGATTATTTGTTTCATACAAAATCAAAGCAAGGTAAGTCATTACTTTTTACGCGTGTAGTAGGCAGAATATTGCTCCTGCAACCTTTGGACAAGAAAGATTTACATTGCTTTACTTGTATAAAACATCCCAGAAAAGACATGCGGACACGGCTTCTGGGAAGGACTATAGGGCTTTCAACTATTTCAACCATGTTATTATCTTGTCTTATTTTATGCTCAATATGTCTATGTATTTTGAATATATTCAAAAGCTGGTTTTAAAAATATTTTCGTTTCATGACGTAGCCGAATACTACAATGCGATAAAAAAATTGCATTGCTTGGCACTCGCCGCTTCTTATGTATAATTATTACGCTCTACCGGTTGTCCTGTAAGCGTGCATGTCTCCGTGTAATATCTCTGTGAAAGCCAGTTAACAGCTTCGACTTTCACTGAAATCGTTCACATTTTACGCGGTATAAACGGCACCTTGTGAAAAAGTCACCCCTGTTTTAATATTTATATTACGTGCTGCTGGATGGCTTACAGCGCTGTATAATACATAAAAGCCAGTTTCATACGCCTGGTATACGCCAGGATATAAAATGAGAGAAACCGTGTGATACTGCCCTGTAACCAGAAACCGGAATGGAATTATGCAGATGTATATGAACGTAGTTAAGTTAGCATTAAAAAATGAAATCGGTTACCTCCACACCAAAAAATATTTAAAAAATACAATGATTTTCTGTAGTTCTAGAGTGCTCCGGAATATTTGGACACTTTACTTTTCAGAGTGACAAAACTGGTATAGACATACTCTCTAAAGTTCTTTCCTCATTTTAATTTCTGAAATGGTTATTATATCTTTCACATGTCACGGAAACGAAACAACAGGAGATAACTTAAGATTTCTAGGTTGACATCTTTGACATTTTGCTGACACATAAATAGGGGCAACATAATGGAGCCAAGTGAAGCGGAATTAAGAATCCGTTTATGACTGAAAGTGAATTTGTATTTTTAATTAAGGGTTTTATGGATTGTTCTAAAATATGATTTGCCAATTGATCATTTTATTTTTAAACATTTTTATTTTGCTTTTTGTTCGACAGACATGTTGTTCCGCGTATGTTCTCTACTGTTTATACAGTTTTTGTTTTTATACCGTACAAAAATATACGTATGCATTTCTTAAATATTTAAGAAATGGTATCTTAATTGTTGTCCCTAGATGGGGTACCAAAAATGGATCGGGAACGTGCCTGTGCAAATGGTTCCATCTGGAATTTTCCATGTTTGCAGCTTAAGACTGAGTGATACGGTTTGAAAGAACAGTTTCAATATATCATAATGCGTTTTTATACAATTTAACCTTATATTACTGGGCATCATGCAATAATTGTAGTGGTCACTCAGAAGTAGCCTTCTTCACAAAACAGTCACAATTTTAAAAACCCAATTATAAGAGTTAATTTCAAATATTTATTTTGAAGGGTTCGTCTTTTAAAGAAAAAGCTGCTTTGGCACAATCTTTGCTCAAAGATATATGTCGAGATCTGGCATCATACTATGGCATCCCTGATGCAACCCTTTTCTATATATGTTATTGGTATCTTCTGATGCCCAATCATACAGGAACAACTTTTTTTCATATCCATAGCAGATCAACGGGCAAAGAAAGGAATAGCATTTAAACTGCAACATTAGGGTCTTATTCGTATCCACTCCAATATAATCTCAAAGGAAAAGGCAACATTATCATGCTTTTTTTTGTTTAGACAATAACTGTGTCTTTGTGAAATGTATTTGACTCTGTTTTCCATTTTTTTCAAATCTAATGTTTTGGTTCAGTTTGGGCTACATAGTCACAGGTTTTAAAAACAGCAGAGGGACATAACACGTGGATAACATGTCTAAGATTGTAGTGTTCGTCTTTTTTTCAGCTGATAGCTAGTATATATATATAAAAAAAGTTGCTGTTACTGCCACCTGTCATGTATATGAGATAAAGCATTTCGAAATATTTTTCACACTTTATTATATGACAATCCATAGAAAAGTTCTTTAGAAATCTTATTGATCGAATTATTTCAACCAGAAAAGGAACAGTGTAAGGCACTGCTGCCATTCGGTATTTTATAGGGAAAAAGTACAAAATAGTTTAACAAAGTACCAATGCTTTATATTAGACTATAGGTATGCTGTTTGCAGCTATGTGACCAGTTATATAGCACAGTTTCATGTTATTTTCTCCATCATTTTATAAAAAAAAATTTAAAACAAAATCATTACTACATAAACAGAAAACATGAAAAAGCAGCATGAAATCACCGGTCTGACAGCCTTAACCCGTATCTATGGGCACGGAAAAATGAAAACATTAAAATATTCTCAGTAACAAGGTTGTCTTCTGCCGCAGGGATGCAAGTTCATTTATAAACAATATAGCCCGACCATCATTGACCTGAAGAGGCATGAACAGCCCCTTGATAGCAAAAAAAAAAAAAAAAAAGAAGAGAAATGATATAGCCTATTAAGTAAAACCGTAATATTCAATTTGTGGACAAAACCTATATTTAAAAGATGTCTTTTTATAAAATTTAGAAAAAAATGAAAATCGTAGTTCCTTTTATCCCATCAAGGAAAGAGGCCATGCGGAATTAATTAGCTATGGCCTTAATGAAGCTTGAAAACAGCAACAATAACGAAAATGTAACATTTACGAAAAGAATGTATTATGTTATAATATTTTCGAGTTACTTGTGGCATTACCGTAGCTGGAAAAAAATTCTTTTTCCATCATATGAAGTTAATGTGATGGTCATCAATTACAATTGTCCGTATAAGTATGAAATACGAAAAAAATTAGCATTCCAATAATAATTATACATCCGATTAAATACTTGGAAAAGAACATTCTTGAGTTTGTTTAGACAGTATTGAGGTCCACATATATCGTGATATCATAGGCATAGATGAAGTATCTTGCTCCAGGGACATGAATATGTAAGTCATTCAGAGTATTGGACCTAGGAACCTGCTTTGAGGCACAACTATTTAACGGAATACTTTTTGCGAAAGAAACGAATTGATTGCGGTCACTAAAATCTAAGCTAAACCACGTAAGATAATTCAAAGAAACCCCATGTTGTTCTAATTGGCTCAAACAAATATTGCATTTTAGTGAATTTAAACATCGAGAAAACATGCGGCAATAAATCGTCCCTGAACATTACCAGACAGTCAGATTTGCCAAATAAAAGGTAAAGAATTATTTTAATGGAGTTATTTGAAAGGAGGTGTCTTTCAAAATTCCACAGGATTGTTAATCTGCAACAACATGAAAAGCAGGGGACAATCCAGAAATTTTCCACAAGCCAGCTTTCAGTCCATGCAGTTTGATCCTAGTAACGTGTCCACTTGTATGGACATGATATTGACACGGATGCGGATACGTCGGTATGTTGGTGTAAATAATCATACGTTTATGAGTGCAGTTTTAGGTATTCAACTCTGAAAAAGGCATATCGGGAAGGTTTAAATATAATAGTTTTCATGTTGGATTTCTGATCGCAATTCCCTGGCAAATTATTCCAAGATCATTAATTTGCATCTTGATTCTTTAAATTTGTTCTGTACCACACTGGATTTATAATAGCAATCTCGCTGTCTATAAAAACAGCGCACTGCATGGAAAACAGGTTGAAAGACAAATTGAAGAGACAAGGCACTTTGCGAATTCTCTGCGCAATCCCTTCAAATGAGAGGTTCTCGCAAGAGTTGCTTTAGGGAATAATATTCTTGCCAGAAGATCTGTGATATACACGTATACTTCCTGCTAAGGATGAAGTTGCTTATCCTTCGGCGGAATAGCATCAGACAATTTCTGGGTATAATTCAAACTCGAAGAGAAATAACAACTGTTGCTCCATCATTCCAGTTATGGTTTATCTCCATTTCCCGTGGCTTTGTTGTTGTAAATTAGAAGTTCAAGGGATCAAGTAAGGATTTCCCACTTAATATATCTACTTGTCAAGTCGACAAAGTCGATAATAAGAATTCCGTTTACCTGTTTTGCCACTGTGACCAGTTAAACCTTCGATTAATCAACTTGTAGAATTTTTCATTGTAAGGTTTGAAGAATATTTTCATCTTGTTCTTGAGCTCCTCTGTGACGAATATATGAGCCTTTCCTTTCGCCTTCGGCATACATCGACCATGTCCGCGAGTTTTAATGCAGTAAAATCCACGGGTTTCGTTGAAATAGAACATACTTGAGTTTAACATGTGCGGTATCCCCATATGTGCCTCGACCTTAGCTAATTCTTCTAACGGTCTCTTAACAAAAGCTGTAGAATCTATGAACAATATTTGGTCCATTTGGAAGAGCTCAAGAAATGGCAACAAGCATTCGTAGTAGAGACTAAATTGGATCATATATGACATCTTATTAATATTTGTTAGGTTACTTTTTAGAAGTATGGCATCTTCGAAAGTTATATTACGCCATTTTTCAAGTTCATGAATCATTGTAAAATGTGATATAGCTCGTTCTACAGGGTCCCTCAGAATGAGGATTATTTTCATGTCCGGATTTATCTGATACATTCCCCGTGCAACTTTGTACCTGGCTGAACCACAAAAACCTCCTTTGTCGACCATGGTTACCTGTCCTCGTCTCGTTAAAGGCATAAGAGACTTAAACCAATCATTTCCTTTCGCTAGTACTCCCATATAGGATAATGCCCCGACGTTTGATTTAACTATATCAGGATGAAGAGAAATGAATTTTTCCAGGGTCTGAGTTCCACTTTTAATGGCTCCTAATATATGCGCCCCCGGAAGTCGTTTCATCAAGGAACTTTGAGATGAAGCATTGAATGATCTGTTTCCTGATACGAGAACATGGTCGTTTCTTGATTCCGAGTATTTCCCTCCGTTCAGTTGGTATGGTGTGTAGGTATTTTTTTCGAACCATGGAGGCCAAGCGAAGAAGACCACAGCAAGACAAATACCTGATACAAAGAAAAATGCCTGTCTTTTGTGACCCATGGTTTCCTGCGAGTGTTCTTTCCGGTGGAGTTTCTTTAAACGACCTGTTCCACGTTCACCTACGTATGTAAAGAACGTTCTTAAGGAAAGTATTATTGATCGATAAATATATGTCAACTAATACATCTCCAAACTTTTAAGCAATATACACCATAATCATAAAACGTTTCTAAAAGAAATGCATTACAATACATTTTCATAACTTAAATGCACAATCGGCTGTTCAAAATTACTGCCAAAACGACGCATACATCCGACAATACATATAACGGTACACTGGAGAAGGCAATACGTGCTGTATTCAATCAATATACATCAAAATAATGGCTCTTAACACTTGGTATGCGATCCTTTATTTGAAATAAATATGTTTTGCCGAAGAAACACAAAGTAGGGCACTTCAGGTTTTAAATGAGCTAAACATTGTGGATCGCAGGGAAATCATGTTTCTGGAAGGTGATACGTCAATATCTGAAGGTCTGACTGAGCAAAACAAGTATCGAATTATACGAACATCCATAGTTTTCTATAGAGGAAATGTAAACTGCTGCCAATATAAGACACTTCACAACAATACTGTATCAGACAACATATACAGTTATTATCTAAAGAGCACAAAAAGCATGATCATGTTGCCTTTTCCTTGTGGATATATATTGAAGTGGATGAGATCTGGTATGGATATGAATAAATCTGTTCCTGTAAGACTGGGTATCAGAAGATACCGACAACATCTATAGAAAATACTTGCATCAAGGATGCCTTAGAATAATGATAGACCTCGACAGTTAACTTTGTGCAAAGATTATGCCAAAGAAGCTTTTTCTTTTAATGGCGATGACTTCAAAATAAACATTTGAAATAAACCCTATTAAATTGCATTGTTTTAAATTTTGGCTGTACTGTGGAGTTGACTTCTTCTGAGTAACCATTCTCTACAATAATTCCATGATGACAGTAATATAAGGTTATTTTGTAAAAAAAAAAAAAACACATTATTGGATTTCAAACCGTAACATTCATTCCCCGGCTGCAAACATGGAGAAATTCCAGGTGGAACCATTTGCACAGACACGGTCCCGATTCCTTTTTTGGTACCCCATCTAAGGACAAAACAGATACCAATTCTTTAAAATTGTAGATACGCCGTTGAATATTTTATTGTAAAGTATAAAACAAAACTTTATAGACGTAAAGAATATATACGTGGGACCACATGTCTTTCGAACAAAAAGCAATGTCGATGATCATTGGCAAATCATATTTTACAACAATCCACAAAACCATTCATAAATAATACAAGTTCATGTTCATAACCGAATTCTTAATCCAGTTTCACTTTGCTCCGGTTTGTGACCCTTATTTATGTGTCGGCAAAATGTCAAAGATGTCAACTTAGAAATCTTAAGTTATCCCCTGTTGTTTCGTTTTCGTGCCAATTGAAAGAGAAAATGATCTTTTGAGGAACTGAAATGAGAAAAAAACTGCAGAGAGCATTACCATTCCAGTGTTATGACATGAGAAAAAGCGTCAAAAGATTCTGGGGCATATCAGACATAGAAAAAAATCAATGCTTTGTCTAAAATTCCAGAAATATCATTTCTTCAATCACATATATAAATTCCAATTATACCCACAATCTCTTCTAGTGGCTTTCATGTTCGTACCACCATTAGAGAAATTTAGACACAATGTCTTGCGCATTTTAACAACGACGTGCACACCACAATACAAAGCTTCTGCATATCAGATTTTCTTATCTACCAATCTGACTTTTCTGGAAATATGCTGTGAAAAAAAAGTGTTTACGTTTCCTCTCGTCAAGGTACAGTGAGAAGAACATCTCGATGAGTCGGTTACAGTGGTTTCTGATGTAAACTTTTCGGTAGAAAATTCCGTTCTATCTCATATCGTTGTTTCAGGTTCTGTGGGAGATTTGACCTGAAGAATTTCCAAATGGAATGTAATGTATCGTTATCATTAAATAGATCAGCTAGTGTAGAAATATTTACGTTTCCTAACCTGTATAATATAAATGAGTCTAAAATGCCATTAAACTGTTCATGTAATGAATTATAAGTCAGGCGTCACGCAGAGCTTAAATAACTTGTTCTATGGATTCTCTATTTGGTTAAGTAGGAGATACGCATAAATGCTTGCTATTCATATAAGACAGCGAACATTTCGAGCTACAAATCAGAACATGAGATCGTAGGAGGAGTTTAGACAACTATCTGACTTTGTTAAATGTATAGCATGAAGTTTTAAAGATTTCATAAATATATGTTAGACTTAATATAAGGGTGACAGGATGATAACGATAATCGGGTGCATTATATAATCAGGAGGTAATTTTGGTGATGCACAAGCTGTAACAGTTTAGTTAGGGCTTTGTACAAAATAATTAATTGAAACGGATGGCATTCCACTGTTTCTGCCTGTGAAATTTATTATCTTATAACTGATCACTTTACCGGATGCCTCAGATAATGGACTAAAATTAAGCCTGCCATGCTTCCTTGATATGATATTTAACATTGTAAATTTGCCGTCGTCATCAGTGCTTAAATGGAACCCTGTGGCAATGAAACTCCAAAATATGAAGCAGAATTGATAATTCCTGTCCTTGATCAAACGTACCGTAGATACCGTAGGAGCCATGGAGAAAATGTTGGTCTTTAATCGCAATACCAATGTACCTTAGACTGATATATATTTTTGTTATACCTTTCCAGTATTTTTTTAGAAATGATAGAAACGTAAATAGTTTGATTTGGCGCCGTCACAATAAGATGTTTTAAAGACTATAAAGTTCCCATTTCACTGCGTCCAGACGAAGCTTTACACCATACAAACATTCTGAATCATCAAACAAACACGTGTGTCACTTGTTTAATGTTTATTTTGTTCAATAATTAGAAAAATGATAATATAATTATTTCGATTTGTCAAAAATGTCACATTTAGGACTTACTGATGTGGATAATAGCTTATTAATAAAAGGATAACTACAATGAAGGCATGTGGAATAAATAGGCCACTTCTCTTAGTCACCTAATCACTAAATCATTATACTAAGAAATCCCACATGAAATATAACCATTACTCTGATGCATTAACACAGCTCAACTATCATCTTTCCCATCCGATGGTGTCTTCACACCAATCGGGAGGGCTAATATCTAGAATTTCACCAAAGTAAAGAATGTTCCAGAATATTCAGCAGTTGTTTACCCACGTGAAGATATTTAGAATAGCGTCTTTGTATACACTCATTGTCTTTGCCCTTATTATTTTCATAAAAAATATTAGCGTCTCTGCAAAATAGGAACAATACTACCTATATCAGATGCAGTACTTGAGGTCTTCACTAATGATAACTTTTTTTTTTTAAAATGGACCCGTTATAGATTGTCAGTACCAATAGAATCTGCTGTTAATAGTCATATCATGCAGTCCGATTCGAAAATGTACTTTCGCTGCCGGTACGTCAAACCTTTTGGTAACAACCATTAACTTTTAACATACCCTTAGAGGATATGTTACCAGTCCAACAAGCCTTAACAGTCAACGCGAAACTATTTATTCTATATTTTCATTGACTAGTTCCCAATAACGCTAAGTGCTTAGGGAAATTTTGAACCCCTGAAGCGTTACGGTCATAAGTCAGCCGGACCAACAATTAAACACCACCATGCCCTATACATATATAACACGCAGGCATTCCAAGGGTTAAGGCATTAAACCGCTCAACTATTTTTCATGTGTGTTTAACAAAGAATAGTATATTAAATCATTTTCATGGTATAAAATCACTATATCAAATTGAAGGAGCATATTTACTATTCACTTTTATCAAATCTCAATGAAGAATTGGGAAGTTGTTATGATAGAACCAAATAAAACTATCATTACTGTGGGATCACAGGTGACCCAATTTATAAATGTTGAAGAAAAAAATCACCCCACATGACTGAGGCACGTGGAAGGTAAAATTGATAATTAATCTTGATGGAAAGCATGGATTCTGGCCGGTAAGTAAAAGATCAATAATTGAGGCAAGGATTTTGCTGAAGTCCATTTAAATCTTGTCGTCAATTGAAAAGACGGTGGAGTGTTTCTTTCTGCATTTATAAGACCACTTAAAAACAGCATACCACTAAAAATACCAGGGGCGTTACTTGGCAACATTGAGTAGAAAATAATGTCTGCAACTGTTCACTTTGGGATCTTAGTTTATTTTGAGTTTTAACTGGAATGAAGGACTTATTTTGGCTATATTCTGGAAGACATCCTCTTTATAGTGCTGAGTATTAAAAGCTGCTTTCGGTTTTAGTGAAAATTGAGTGGTTTTAATGGAAAAATAAAATGTTCATGTCCAAGCTAGACCCTATTCAAATTAAGCGGGGAGGGTGCAATACCACACGAGGGACCAATCAGATGGAAGCATTGATATTTATAAACAGTAACACATGGCCACGTAAATAGTAGATTAGCAGTCTGATCAGTCACTCTATTCTGAATTATAATATAATTATACAATGTAACTACTGCTAAAGCTACTATATATCCTAAGTTTATTTTCAGATAAGATTTTAAGATGTATTTTCAGGTATTAATTTTATAAATGAATCAGTTTGAGATATTGCTAAAATATATACATGAATAAAGAAATAACTTTAGAAAAAAAGGTTAAGATAGAAAAAAATGTTGACATCCATTGGTTCCAAATGTTTGTTCTATATATCAATTTGGCTGACTTGAGAGCTTTCTTTCCAGTTGACCTAGAGGTCGAGGTGCGGGTTCGAGGTACTGGTATAAGGCCTGTCCACATTTTCATCCCAGTGACGTGCTGCTTAATTAATGCTCATTTCGTATTGAAGGTTTCGAAAGAGTAAACGTTTATCATGAAAAATAATTAATTCTTTATTGAAGTTTTTAACACAAAACGTATCTAAAGCCATTGTATAAGAACTAGCATTCCTGTAAACCACTGAATTTTTATTATCGCAGATAACAGGCCAGCTGTTTTGGAACTTGTAAGGACAATTTTTGATGGTTCATAATATTGATCTGTTTTGCATCTGGAAGTAGGATGACAGCCTACATGGTCATTTCTCATTTCGTCACTTAGCTGTCAGTGCCAGGTCACGAATGTACTTGTTAATAGTCACACCGCTGTCATTGGAATGGACACCTATATCTTTGCTTTACTTGATCAAAGTATTCATACAGATACAAAGGGTGAGTGCCAACTAGTTAATGTTTCTGTGTCATACTCTTTTCAGATTGTGTGATGTGTTTATTTCTGAGAATTGTAAGGGTCTTATAGCAAAAACAGACAGCATTCTTTCTTCCATCATGACGAGCATCTGATATAATCGTTAGACCCTCTGTAGGAATTTCAAAGCTGCCAATCTCTTCAAATATAGCTGTGCAACAGGAATCAGATGCCTTATCCTTTACACTTTGGCTAAATGTGGCAACCATTTTCCCCGAGCTTCGATGGCCGATTTAACCACACCCTGCCCCTTCAGTGAATCTCTCAAACTGAGAGTGCAACATCCCACTTGACATGTATCCAGATGCAATTCTAGAATTTTCAAGAATTGTACCATCACGCAGGTATAGAGGTGATCCCCAAGAAATCAGGTGTTTTGCCTCGCATCTTAATTTTACCATTGCAGAATTACCTAGATTAGTATGGTCATTCGACACCAGCCTTTTCAAAGAAGTTGGTGTGCTGTCACTTGTTGTATCAAATGTTCTATAGCATCCTTTGTTGAAGATAAAATAAGCTGACTTTTGTTATCTTCACAGATGGGAATGTAGGGTGAATGCACTAGTGTAGCTTCATTCAGCTTCTGAGTCCGACAGTGCTCTGGTGTTATATTGGAGCCAGAAATCTAAAGCCAGCTCTATTGCATATGTGTAAGTCGACATTTGCCGCTTCATTTGCCCGTAACTTATGCAACAGGTCTCTATTTTATAATCCCCCTCGGACATTCCAGTTTAAATGGTGGTTTTCTGCCACGAACAGATCTATGCTTTCGTATTCCCTCGGCAGCAATTTTCAAACATGGACATTTATTGAAAACACTGTGTTCACTTAGGATAAGGCAGCTACAAAACAGACAACTGGGTATTTCAATTTACACGGGGAATACTTCTAGAAAAATGTCTCATTTAGGATTAAGCATATATATATTTTTTTAGTTATGATGAATAAATAATTAAGAAATTTCAGTGACAGAGGTCTCCTAGAAATGTACATTTTTTAAAATTGCAAATAAAGTCATAATAACATACATCAATATATATCTATATGTGTAACATGTGTTACTTCTAATCATTGAAATATTAACTGCATATAATCAAGAACATGATTTGCTAAAAAAAAAAATAGATAGTGTTCACGGTTCCTGTGCTAAACCCGGCATTCCAGCATATCTTTCAACATATGCATTAATCTCATTTTTCTGCCAACAGTTGGTCTTGACCCTTAGAATTTGAGCAGGTTCAGGATAATGCTTTGGAAACAATTTGTCTTCTGGGTTTTGATAGGTGTCATTCTATCCCAGCACTGTCAAGCCTTGATACATCACTTGTTATCAGAAGGGCAGTAGTATTCATTTAGGCCCAGTGCCAGTTACGTCCTGTACCGACTTACTGTATAACAGATACACACCAGAATGGGACATTGGGTTACTGATGAACAAGAAGAACCCGTAAATAATCGGTTTAGGCTCAGTGGCTATGACCTAGATGTAGCCTCCCCAGATGAGATGTCGCAGCGGCGTCAGAGGGTACAATGTATGACCCAGAAGCAGGGGACAAGCTATCAGGAGAGAGAGAGAGAGGAACCAGGCCCCCCCCCTGTTACAACAGCACAGACAGGGCGCTGAAGAATGGCCTCATTGTCTGTGTGCTCATATTACTGACCAGGTTGATCAGCAGGCTTGGCGGCTTCAGGGACAGGCAAAACCACATGCAAGAAACTGCCAGCTGAGTAAAAAACTAAATACAGATGTGTCTGGACAAAGCTACACCAAAGCGGCATCTGGAATAGCATAGTCTACCTTAACAGAAAGTCACGGGCTCTTGCGAGGGACATTCAGAGGAGGAATTTTGTGTATGATATCACAAAGGCTATATTCTGCCAGACTGTGTGATTAAGCTAGCAAGACCCTGTTTGCCAAACCTGCAGGCAAGCCATTAATGGGCCATATGTGGGAGTACAGGTAATCCAGTTAAACGTCAAACATTAATAAATGTTACTGTATCTGTAATATGACATGATACAATTATAAATGTAGCCACCATTCTATTGATAAGCTGCCGATTAAATGCGCCTGAGACACACCACCTGATCCTATTTTTTTCTGAATTATAAGCTCTGATGGGCTGTCAGTCACAGTCGCAGGACCAAAAGTATTACAACAATATGCTCAACAGTTCAAGAACTCCTTTTTAAATTAAAAGTTATTGCCTAGCCCTGTTCGGTGCTTTTAATGACAGTCCTGTGATTTCGCCCAAGTTTACTGCAAGAAGCAAAGCAATAAATGTATAATGCATGTCTGACAAGAATATTGTTCTATCGGTTCCATAATGTCAGCTGTAAAATCTAAGAAAAAAATTGGTCCGTCGTAAAAAACTGCAGAAAGCCAACAAATTATCGTAGTAGAGACTAAAATGGACTAAAAGGGATGGCATCTTCGAAAGTTATATTTTGCCGTTTTTCAAGTTCATGAATCATTGTAAAATGTGATATAGCTCGCTCCACAGTATCTCTCAGAATAATGATAATTTTCATGACCGGATTTACCTGATACATTCCCCGTTCAACCCTGTACTTAGCTAAAACGCAAAATACTCCTTTATCGACCATCGATACCTGTCCACGCCTCCTTAAGGGCATAGAGTTTAAAACCAATCATTTCCTTTGGCTAATGCCACCATATAGGATCAAGCAACGACGTTTGATTTAACTATATCTGGATGAAGAGAAAGGAATTCTTTCAGGGTCTGAGTTCCACTTTTAATGGCGCCTAGTATATGTGCCCTCGAAAGTCGTTTCATAAAGGAACTTTGAGATGAAGGAGTGAATGACCTGTTTCCAGACACCAAAACATGGTCGTTTCTTGATTTCGAGTATTTCCCTCCGTTAAGTTTGATTGATGAGTAGATAATTTCCTTCGCCTTGCAACGAGGACGAAAGAGGACAAATACTTGATATAATGAAAACGTCCGTCTTCTTTTACCCATGATTCCGTGCTAGTGCTCTGTACGGTTGAGTTTAAATAAACGACCGGTTCCACGTCACCCATATAAAGAAATACGGCGAGAAAGGAAAACATGTATCGATAAATATAATGAATTATCGATATCGACTGTTATATCTTCATATTCCAAGCAACACATACCAAAACCAGGCCCATTTTATTTGTGAAGAAATGCATATTCATCCATTGTCATATAAACAATAATCAACTGTTCAAAAAAACTGTGCAAGCGATACATACTTCCAACAACATAAAAAAGGCTACATTGAAGGATATGTGTGAACTGTGTGTTCCCTGAACTAGTTCGCACTGCTAAAAGCGGTTCTATTGAAATGACAGACTTTAAATATCTTTAAAAGACCAAACAAGTGCATATAAACAATACGCTATGTCGGTAGGTCTACCTTACAACCCATCAATAAACCCATTTATGAAACGTATTATTTCTGATAAGTAAGCCTGTTATATTGGTTTACAGTTTTTACTCCTCAATATTCATCAAATAATAGCTAATAACACTGCGCATGTGATCCTTTAGCTGTACTGAATATGTTTTGCCGGTGCATCACCACGTAAGATACCCCCCCCCCCCGTAGTAGCAGTAAGAGAGCAAACATCTATGACTATGGGAAAGTCTACCGTGCGCATCCCGTTCAAGAGGAGCAGCCAGGTACAACAATACATAAACAAACGATTTGGTATGCAACAGGTAACAGTAGCATAGATATGTAGCATGGCAAATCTAGTATTATAACTATGTATAATGCTCTTACCTTTGGAATTTTTCTACGACGGACTATAAATGTAGTCCGGAGATCACCTATGACATAAGACTTTAATCAAGGATAACTGAAGAGTAGGTTATACACACACATACACGGAGGTTTGTCGTGACATTACAATGTACTTTGGGAAAGATATGATGCTTTCGATTTAAGATATATTTAAGCTTGACTTTTGTTTGATTGGGGATTATGCCACTAAGGGGTCAGGCGACTCTTCACCATCCACAATTCCAAATAGTGGATTTCCTAACTGTGGACGACTCCCCCATAGTTGGGAAATACACCATTTGGAACTGTGGAGGGAAAAGCTACTTTCTCACAGCCCCCCACATCCTTAGGGTGTGGGCACCTGCTGTAGCGCCCTTATGTTGACCCCCTCAGATACTAAACCACCGTTTTGACGGCGTCAAAGGATCTGTGGGGCGTGGGAAGCCACAATCCCGCAAGTTAATTTCGGTTGGATGCAAAGACTCTTTAGTAATAACGTTATATAATATATTTGGTGTCAGTTTCAAACCATTAGAGCAGGATCTGTCGGTGCATTATTAAAATATACCGTTCTTTCCTATGGTCTTCTTTTGAACCAGTTACTATACAAAAATATCATCTTTATAAAAAGAACTAGCGGTCCGATTGCGGCACGAAATAATTTTACTGAACCTGGAAACTGAACCAAAGAAACATCGGTGTCGTATATGAAACGTATAATCAGGTCAGTGTGCTGGCCCAGATTATTGCCATCTAGTGGCTGCGATCAGTACTATACTATGCCAGTCCGGGAGCTAGAATGGCTTTATGCATTGAAAAATTCGGTTATGGGAGGAATAGTCGTTTATTAAACAAGTTGTTGTAGGGTTTAATTTGATTTTGCAAGAAAAAATGACAATAATAAATAAATGTGCATAACGGTGAGCGTACATGAATACATTTCGTATTACATATAAAGATTTATACCATGTTCTCTCCAATTAAATAACATTTCAACTTTTCATCAAATCGTACATAAGCGGTTTAAGTGGCAGTTTGAAAGATACAGATAATTTAAATGTCTACAAAACCAATCATGCAACTCCAAAAAGTGATTATTCTCCGGACTCTAAGCCTCGAAATATGGAGCGAGCATGCTTATTTGAGGGGTTGGAGGGATTGCATCTGTCGGTACTCATGTGAGTTGCCCCCTCATATTTTCGCAGAAAAACAAGGCCCATGAAGCATATGAATAGGCTAGTAACACACACATACACACAAACTTGAACACTCCGAATGCTAGAAAAAGAATGTATATTGAACAATATATTAATAAATTAAACTAAACGTCCAATATGAGAACCCAAACACTGTTAGGAATATTTTGTTCATAGGTGGCACTTTGGTATGTTAATAAACCTGTGTCACTTCAGAAAACTTTTTTTTCAATTTAAACAAATTCAAAAACAGTGTTATATCGCTCACCTAAACTATAAACACAACGAGCAACAAACCATGGTTGTCTAAGCTGTACGTTGATTTACTAACATCTTTCAAGGAAACGGCCAATAGAGTGACGTCATCTTATGTACCTACTCGCACTCCAGCCAATTAGATAGCCATATAGTCACAGGTTATACTTCCAAGTGTTAACAATGATGCTATAAGACACCATAAAACGCTTATCCTGTGATTGTTGAGGCTCGGATTTACATCAAAATTTAAACACATGGACATATTACTATGCCGACCTAAAATGTAAAATTTCAATAACAGTTGTTAAAATCGGCTGTACCGTTCTTCAGATGTGTTGCTGACACACAAAATCAAGTAAACGCAATAACCCTCGCTTCGAGCAGGGTCATTAATGTCAGAGGTGAGAGAATCATAAACATAACTTTTTATTAAATTTGTGGGGGGAACGCGATACCGCTAAGGGGTCACGTGTTGTTCTGAGGATTTTCGTTCTGTATTAAGTAGTAGTAAATGAGCGCTGCTTTGAAAGGGCGACACTCCACGACACGGTGGAGCGGCTCCTCTCAGCCCAAGCATCTTTCGCAGATGCAAGTACCTCAAGTAGCGCCCTTGTGTTGACCCCTCTCAGATACCAAGACCCCGTGTGATACACGCGGGGCCCGAGCACCTGGGGGGCGCGGTAAGCGCAATTCCTCCCGCTGCCTAGTATATGGTTCATAGTGGTTTTTAACACTGATACGAAAAATTATTTATGGTGTTCTTTTAAACACGTAATATTCTTTTAGCAAGATTGTATGGCACATTATTTGGATATACCTATTAGTTTCTTCCCCAGTTTAGAAATGAGATATTTTACAAAAATGTCATATAAGTAACATTCAAATGCGATTTATCAAAATATAAAATTTTGTATGTTCAGTAGATCCAGTGAATTCCTCCAAGCTGTTCGCGGTACCGACTAGTCACACTGGAGTTTGATCCCTCCGTTATCGCATACACTTATTTATGTCGCATGTCACAAAAAAAAGTTTTTGGATTTGTTGGGCCTTGTACATACGCCATCTGTTGGTGGCAACAAGGACTAAATTAAGCGGACAGTTTTGACTTGAAGATGAAGCGGCAAAGTGATGAAATGGGATCAGAATTAAATTCGCGACTGCCGAAGGTTTGTATCAGTGGTGAAGTTTGGTGTCCCCCTAACGGGGTGTGATTTGTGTCACAATTTATATTGCACATACAAGCAAATCTGAAGGATAACACTACGTTTTCTCGCCTCAGAGATCTTATACTGGTCAAAACATTTGCACTAAAACTCTAAGGGCCGTGGGTGGTTACACAAAGTTGTGTGTGTGTGTATGAGGGGATCCCCGTCAATCACCAAAGATCACCTATTATCAAACAACCAAGTATTGATTTCTTCGAAAAATATCATAACATCATTAACCCTCCCTTCACATAATCCTTTGTCCACTCCTTCAGTAAAACTCATCTCTGAAAATAAGGCATTGGTTTTAAAAATTGCCAAATGCGTTTATACAATTGACGAAATATAATTTTACGTATAACTTCATATACACTTAATAGGTATACACTTTTTGTTTATGATTGCGTAATTAATATCTCGCTTGAAATGTAGTTCTTGGAATATATATATATATATATATATATATATATATATATATATATATATATATATAACTCTGAGGAGGAATCTAACCACATTCACCTGATGATCGGGTCGCATCCCGTGAAACAGACTGTTGTGAATTAACAGTGTTGTTTTTCTTCAGAGTTATACCGCTCTGGCCTAGTCTGTAGGCCATAGAGCACTTTACATCGGAGGGTAACACTACCTTATATATATATATATATATATATATATATATATATATATATATATATATATATATATATATATATGGAAAGGGTATACACAGAAAAGTTGTTCACTGCCAGTGGGATTCGAACCCAAGATCTTCCGATTTACCGTGCGGCTGTATATATATATATATATATATATATATATATATATATATATATATATATATTGTGTCTCCAAGAGGTGCATTTACTGTACATGCAAATGGATGTTATCCACTGAAATCAAACCATACATGAATCTGCCTAACAATAATATATACTTTGCAAAATATTAATAACCCTTTTGTAAGACATCTATGCAAACTTTATTATGATCTGTTTATGCAAACAGATCGGATAATGTTTTCGACACTAAATGTTTCTCTTGTTTCGACATTTTTGTGATTTTCATGAGAATTAGTATTCAGTATATAAAAATGCTGAAATACAGTTATGTCTTAAAATACAGCACCACTAGTTCAGATCGTACTAGTTCACTAGTCAAACATGTCTTAATGCTCGTCAACGTGATTATCACTGAATGTTTATTTTCATGTTTTGTTGCAATAACAAATGTTGTGTATCCTTGAACAGGAATCCCAGATGTCCTAGTAAAAGAGGGAAACCTGGGAAATAACTTCCTTTTTGTAGTCAGGGAAATCTCCAGCATTTTGACAAAATTACCTCACGTCTGGGAAAAGTCAGGGAATATGATTTGCCCATAGAAACAAAACTTTGACTCTGTGTTACCTCCAGGCAAATGACGGTTAATATCGGTATAAGGAAGGGTAGTGACGGTTATGAACCCCTTCAAAACACATGTCACGCATTATTAGTTCAGGGGCAATCAGCCGCATCAAACTCGTGGGTTCGACCAACCTCCCTACAGGGTCAAAGTGTCTATTCAGCCAATGATTGTACCATGCCATTTGATACGGATTAAAACACGTTTGACCGGACATTTGACCCAGTCCACGCCTTACTTGGGTGATCAGTAAATGTAAACAACATGTGACTCTCGATTCCTTGGGATTCATGTCTTATTTCAGTATGCAATAATGGTTAATCCCCGAATTTATACAGGTAATCCCTTTGCATAATGGTGAAAAGGCCACAACAAATGTCCCTGCACTATCATCGTGCATTTATGTCTGTAATGATTCTTGCAGCAGCTGTATTTCGTAATCTATCAATGCTAGCACGTGCATAAGTTTCTGTTTATATTTGCAATGCCGCGTCACAGATATAACACCGCAAATAAGTCCGCAGGTTTATCAATATAAATAATATTTTTCACGGACAAATGCCATTTGTTGGTTAAATATGGAATGGATGTTGCCGAAACATCCATTATATTTACTATTCGTCTTAATTATTGCAATTTTCAATTGCGGATGATATAGCTCGCGTTCGACTTGATATAGTGCCTTCTGCACATTGACTGGCAAAGATCAATCCCCTTCATAGACGAGACCTCGCGTGAGGAGGATGGGGTTCGACGTGGTGCCATGTGGACACAGAGTTTCTGATTTTGCACGACAACAGGTCCGAGTGCTGAAATTTCAGGAGGCACAAGAACTTGAAAGTTTTAACATATTATCATATATTAATGTATGTTATCCATATTCAGCGAAGACAGAGCTCCAACAAGTTCAAGTTATCAACGAAGACAGAGATTCCGGAAGTTCAAGTTCTGCGCGTGACGAAGAACCAGGAACAGGCATCAGGTCAGTTTCTGTACGCAAGGTAAGGGGTTCTCGCCATTACACACACTATAAGTTAATTCTAGCCTTGAGCGATTATACATGTATCGGATTATTGGAGACGTTATTAATTACGAAATCATTCAAAACCCAAAGGAAGTGATTATCCCTAAAAGTTTCTTTAATCCGTGATTGGTCTCAGAAATTAAACAAAGCGAATTTCCCGATCCACATTTCACGCTTAATTCATTTCGAATTGAACCAGGTCAGAAGCGACAACATGGCGGACTTCGCGTATACCAGATGTTTAGTATTAGGAGACTCCATTGTCCGCCGCTCGGGAGAAGCATTAGGCTCAGTACATCCACTTAAGGATAACTTTGGTCTTCCTGATCAGGTGTCTGTAGCGACTACGGGTTTTGGGGGCGTAGAGTAAAAACAATAACAGGATTTTTGGACCCTAGAGGCATTTCAGCCAGAGGTAGTCATCCTGCACATAGGCGGAAATGACCTCAGTGACCTCAGTCTCCGGCCAGAGGTATTTGGTAGCCGCATTGTAGATCTGATAGAGCACATTCATAACAAGTATCAGGTTCTTAGCATATATATCTCAGCCATTAACAACCGCTTTATCCAAGATAACACATTCAACACTATAGCAGCCATCACAAACCAGTACCTGGAGGTAGTCCTTGATTCCATGCCTTTTGCTCGCTTTTGGAAACACAAACTTGCATTCCCATGGGACAGCCATATGTTTTAAACTGACGGGGTGCACTTCAGGCAGGTTGGGACCAAGCATTTTTATAAAAGCTTGAGGGGGGCTGTTATTAAGGGACTGATGGGTGTCTGAAGGTTACCTTGTCAGGTACCAGTGTTGCATGCATCGACTACCCCACCAGAGATTATGCAGCGAAAAGGTTGTAGCGCCACGACTGAAATTAACACAGAAGCTGTGAAGAACAGATATGTAAATAATAATTAATTTAAAAAATGGTATATGTTTGGTAGTTGTAGGTTTCGTGTTTGTCAGGTTTAGTGTGTAGGTAGGAAGTGAACGTTTCTGTGGTCATAACTATTCAGTGTGCTCCTGGGTTACAGTTCCTCAGTTTTTGAATTATTGAGGTAGTAGTAAGTCAAGTAGTGAGTTATTAGATAAGTAGTTTTATTTAAAGAGAAGCTTATTCAAATGATCAGAATTGTCAATATGTCCAATTGAGGACAGGTATCCCAAACTTGGATTCCATAGATAGCAGGTTGTAGCAAATAGTTCTGTAGAAGGTCAAGTTCCTTACACTTAACCTCACTCAATATTGGTTTTAGTCAGTTTCATATATACCCACACTATAAGGGGTTAGTTTTGTGCGTTAACCGGGTATCTTACTCCTGGTAGTAATATATTACCGGTTACACCTTTATAAACCTAAACATCTTGTGCGGTTCATTATTTTTCTTGTCTTTAGCCAAATATTAGTTCAATATTAGTTCCCATAATGGGATTACATAGGTACACTAGAGCAAATAGGCTTGCGGAAGTTTTCGTACACCTTATTACCTGTTCCAAATTAATTTACCGAATTGCCAAATTTAAGGAAGCAGGTAGTAAATGTAGTTTTTGGTTGTAAGTCCCTCAGTTTTAGGGGTGGGCATGTTAATTTAAACCGAGGTTTAAAAAAAAGTTTTGGGTGCTGACATAGTAAGTTGAATCTATGTTTTTAAAAACACTCGGCCTAGGCATTCCTCAGTGGTGTTTCCGGCAAACAATAAACAAATTTATATGGAAAATAAAGGGGATGTCAGTCCTAGAGTTTTGGGTGTTGGCATAGTAAGTTGAAATCTAAGTTTTTAAAAGCACTCGGCCTAGGCATTCCTCAGTGCTGATTCTGGCAAACAATAAACAAATTTATATAGAAAATAAAGGGGATGTCAGTCCTAGAGTTTTGGGTGTCGGCATAGTAAGTTGAAATCTATGTTTTTAAAAACACTCGGCCTAGGCATTACTCAGTGCTGATTCTGGCAAACAAAAAACAAATTTATATAGAAAATAAAGGGGATATCAGTCTTAGAGTTTTGGGTGTTGGCATAGTAAGTTGAAATCTAAGTTTTTAAAAACACTCGGCCTAGGCATTCCTCAGTGCTGATTCTGGCAAACAATAAACAAATTTATATAGAAAATAAAGGGGATGTCAGTCCTAGAGTTTTGGGTGTTGGCATAGTAAATTGAAATCTATGTTTTTAAAAACACTCGGCCTAGGCATTACTCAGTGCTGATTCCGGCAAACAATTAACAAATTTATATAGAAAATAAAGGGGATGTCAGTCCTAGAGTTTTGGGTGTTGGCATAGTAAGTTGAAATCTATGTTTTTAAAAACACTCGGCCTAGGCATTCCTAAGTGCTGATTCTGGCAAACAATAAACAAATTTATATAGAAAATAAAGGGGATGTCAGTCCTAGAGTTTTGGGTGTTGGCATAGTAAGTTGAAATCTATGTTTTTAAAAACACTCGGCCTAGGCATTACTCAGTGCTGATTCCGGCAAACAATAAACAAATTTATATAGAAAATAAAGGGGATGTCAGTCCTAGAGTTTTGGGTGTTGGCATAGTAAGTTGAAATCTAAGTTTTTAAAAGCAGTGGGCCAAGGCATTCCTCAGTGCTGATTCTGGCAAACAATATACAAATTTATATAGAAAATAAAGGGGATGTCAGTCCTAGAGTTTTGGGTGTTGGCATAGTAAGTTGAAATCTATGTTTTTAAAAACACTCGGCCTAGGCATTACTCAGTGCTGATTCCGGCAAACAATAAACAAATTTATATAGAAAATAAAGGGGATGTCAGTCCTAGAGTTTTGGGTGTCGGCATAGTAAGTTGAAATCTATGTTTTTAAAAACACTCGGCCTAGGCATTACTCAGTGCTGATTCCGGCAAACAATAAACAAATTTATATAGAAAATAAAGGGGATGTCAGTCCTAGAGTTTTGGGTGTTGGCATAGTAAGTTGAAATCTATGTTTTTAAAAACACTCGGCCTAGGCATTCCTAAGTGCTGATTCTGGCAAACAATAAACAAATTTATATAGAAAATAAAGGGGATGTCAGTCCTAGAGTTTTGGGTGTTAGCATAGTAAGTTGAAATCTATGTTTTTAAAAACACTCGGCCTAGGCATTACTCAGTGCTGATTCCGGCAAACAATAAACAAATTTATATAGAAAATAAAGGGGATGTCAGTCCTAGAGTTTTGGGTATTGGCATAGTAAGTTGAAATCTAAGTTTTTAAAAGCACTCGGCCTAGGCATTCCTCAGTGCTGATTCTGGCAAACAGTAAACAAATTTAAATAGAAAATAAAGGGGATGTCAGTCCTAGAGTTTTGGGTGTCGGCATAGTAAGTTGAAATCTATGTTTTTAAAAACACTCGGCCTAGGCATTACTCAGTGCTGATTCCGGCAAACAATAAACAATTTTATATAAAAAATAAAGGGGATGTCAGTCTTAGAGTTTTGGGTGTTGGCATAGTAAGTCAGACAAGTGCGCTATAAATTAAAGTTCTTCAGTTTCAGACTATCCTAGTACAGGCAAATTATAATAAGGAAGGTAAACCCCAGATCCCCGTTGAATGAATCATTGCTGTTGCAAGGGAACTCGATAGTGGCATGATAGGGGCATAATTTAATACAAATGTCTGTCTGATTTTATAGCATGAGGCGTAGGTCGACACGTACCCCATCAAGCTTTAGAGAGGATGAGGCTGGGGCCAGTGACACTGATGTACCAGCCCCAGCCCGCAAACGCACCCGGAGGGAGCCTCGTACCCCATCTGCAGCCCCACAACTAGTATCTATGGACCAACTACAAACTGTGTTGTCCACAATGACGGAAAACATAAACACAGTGTCGTCAGATCTCAACAAGAAGATAGACAACCTTGCCAATGATTTGGAGAAGAGGTTTGATGAAAAGTTAGGCAACGCCTTGTCTACACGAAACACAGCCCAAGCTCCCCAGCAGCAACCAGAGCCTATCCCCTCGAGCAGCGGTGAGTCAAGTAGTAGTGACCCATTAGACGTAATACACACTTCAAACGGACAATGTAACATTCCCCTGGCAAACAAAGTTCCAGCAAGCATTAGAGAAAATCTGTTCTGATCAATATATTGAACTATCAGTACTTTTACCCAAAAGCAGATCGAACAAGAGGAAAGGCTATGACCTTCAAATTGAACAGTCCAAGGAGGGCCCACCCGTCCTTGGATGGGTCCCGGAAACAGAAAGGTCCATGTCGATTGACCAGTGGACTTCAGCATTCACACTGTTTATGGCAGTGTATACAGAACATTCACCCCAGCAAGTGCCACAGCTCCTAAAGCACATGGAGACTGTCCGTGAACTGTCCAGGAAAGGTTGTGCTTGGTCAAAGTATGATCAAGAGTTTAGGAAGTTAAGGGAAAGCACTCAAATACCCTGGGGCACAAAGCAGGTAGAGCTATACATGGACGCCATGATGGACAAAGCTCCTGTCACACTTGTAACTGCAGATTCTGGTCAAGATTCACAAAAAAGGGAGTACAGCCCCGCCCCTGCTTCCGTTACAATAAAAACCGCTTCTGCAACAAGGATAGATGCGCCTACCAACACATTTGCCAGCAATGCCATGGCAACCACAGCGTAACAAGGTGCCTTTCACTAGTTTCTCCTGTAGACAGTTGCATGTTGGAACAATTGATATCAGAAGTTAACTATCCCAAAAATAACTCAAATTTTCTGGTGAATGGTTTTCGTGAGGGATTTCCATTAGGGTCTCAAGGGGTCGTGATAGATAAAGTACCGGATAATCTGAAATCTGCCCTGTCAGACCAGGAGATCACCACTAGCAAAATTAATGAAGAACTAAAAGCAGGAAGGTTTAAAGGTCCCTTTGACACGCCCCCATTCACAGATATGGTATTTTCCCCACTAGGCTTGGTTCCCAAGAAAGAACCAGGTAAATTTAGGCTCATCCATCACTTATTATTCCCAGAACATTTTTCAGTCAATGATGGCATTCCCTTAGATCAGCCAAAAGTTACTTATGCATCAGTCTTTGATGCCGTTAATATACTTAAATCGTTAGGGTCTGATGCATACATGGCCAAAGCAGACATAAAATCAGCCTTTGAAATTATGCCCATTCGCAGGGAAGACCACTACCTGTTAGGTTTTACTTGGTATGGCAGTTCTATTATGACAGCTGTCTACCCATGGGTGCAGCCAGTTCCTGTCAGCTATTCGAAAGGTTCAGTACAGCTCTTGAGTTTATAGTCCGCCATAGGTGCCAAAGTGATAACATCATTCATGTCTTGGATGATTTCCTGTTTATTTCCCGCACAGAGCCTGACTGTAAAAAACTTCTGGCCACGTTTCTACAGCTTTGACAACAGTTAGGTGTTCCCATAGCTCCAGAGAAGACCTGCGGCCCCACTAAGGTTATAACATTCTTGGGGATAGAATTAGATTCAGTGGAACAAAAAGCTAGACTCCCAGTAGATAAGCTTGAAAAGTGTAGAGGTGAGGTGGCATCCATGTTGGGTAAGAAGAAGGCTACGTTACGCGAACTCCAATCCTTGGTGGGTCTGTTACTTTTGCATGTTCTCTTATTCTCCCTGGCAGGGCTTTCCTACGCAGGCTTATTTGCCTTACAAAAGGTTTAAAGAAACCCCATCATCATGTCAGGCTTAATACAGAAGCTAAAAAGGGCCTCAAACTGTGGAACCCCTTTTTAACTTCCCACAATGGCAAGTCATTCTTTATTAGGGAAATGGTGAATTCAACAGAAGAGCATTTGTACACAGATCCAGCACAAGGGGTGGGGTATGGAGCTATCTATGGGAAAGCATGGTTCTGTGGGATTTGGCCAAAGCCTTGGGCAACTTTGAACATTGTTATTCTTGAACTTTACCCAATAGTTGTAGCAGTAGAATGCTGGTAAGAGAGTCTAAAGAACAGGGCAGTTAAAAATCATACGGATAACATGGCAATTGTATCAATCATAAATTCCAAAACTTCTAAAGATCAGAAAGTTATGGTTTTGATCAGAAGGTTAGTGCTTGTAACCTTACAATTCAATATTTTATTTGAAGATTTACATGTTCCAGGTCATTCTAACCTTTTGGCGGATGCTCTTTCTCGTTCTCAGGTGTCAACGTTCCGGAAATTAGCACCGTATATGGACTCCAAGATGCAGGATGTGCCACCAATTCCAGAATCTCTCAGCTAATGACCCTTGGGAAACAACTAGTAACGAACAGTTTAGCAAATTCCACACAGGCATCCTACCATAAAGTTATAAAAGACCTTGTCACCTTCTGTAACGCTTTAGGTAAACCTGAATGGGCTAGATTTCCACTTTCACCTTCAACAGTTTTCTTGTTTTTAGTAGACAAATTTGATAAAGGGTGCACAGGAAGTACGTTAGCAGCTTCTGCCTCAGCTATCGCATTTCATCATAAAATTAGTAACTTGTCAGATCCCACAGCTCCATTTGCCATAAAAAAACTCCTCTTAGGGGCACAAAAACTCCGTTCCTGTAGTCGATCTGAGGTACCCAATAACTAGAACAGTGATTCACAAGTTGTTTCAAGCTCTCCCGATAGCCGTGTCTAGCCACTTTCTGCGTGTGTTGTTCAAAGCCCTTTATTCAGTATGTTACAGTGGGTTTTTCAGGGTGGGGGAGCTAGTTGCAAAGTCTGTTTCAAGCAAAGAGCTAGTCGTGCAGCTCTCTGAAGTTGAATTTCATCAAACAGGCAATTCTGTTAGAATGCGCATAAGGCTCCGCAACTCAAAGAATAACGATCCAAACTTTCAGACTTTTGTAAATATTCAACAAAGCCATAACAACTGCCCTATAACATTAACAAAGCAATATTTAAAGTTGAGAGGCACGGCACCAGGCCCTCTATTTGCTTATCCAGATGGTTACCCTATAACTAGGAACATTTTTGACTCCAACCTTAAGGCAACCTTCTTGGCAGCAGGTTTCAATACTAGTAAATACTCCGGCACTAGCTTCCGAATAGGGGCAGCAACTGAAGCGGCAGCAGAAGGTTTAACAGACTCTTAAATTAGAGCCTTAGGTCGATGGAAAACGGGGGCATTTAAACGTTATTCAAGGTCACGCCTGTTAGAGTAGAGTTTCACCAGACTAAAATACTCAGATGTCTTGAACTCATATCTGCAAAAATCCTTTAAACAGTCTTCTCTGAATAGTTTGAACCATGAGGACCAAAACATTATTAACCCTTATCCGCCGCCCCCCCTCCTGTTTTTGATCCGTGGGGACCAAAACATCCACTCCCTTCTGTTTTGGATTTGTGGGGACCAGAACATTATCAACCCTTATCCGCCCCCCCCCCCCCTGTTTTGGATCCGTGAGGACCAAAACATCCACTCCCTTCTGTTTTGGATCCGTAGGGACCAGAACAGTACATTACTGTAACCTCTCTCGCTATTTTGGATCCGTGGGGACCAAAACAGTCAAATAATTCTCCGATTTGGATCCGTGGGGACCAAATCGCCAGTCTCTCTTTGATTAAATAAAAATCACCAGTCATCACCCCCTCCCCATGCTTATCAGCATAGTGTAATTTTTCACGGTTTTCCTTATCGTACTAGTCGCACAGCCATTATATTTCATGGTTTTCCTTATGATATTTTGGTTTCACAGTTATATAGCATTTTGGTGGGGGGGGGGGGGGGGCCTACGGCCGTTGGCGTTTTGTCCCCACCTTAATGTAAGATTGGTGCTAATTTTTGTAGTTATAATGTATCTATAAGTGATAAGGAAAACTAATTTAACAAGCACCTAGTATCTTATTGTTAATATTGAATCTTTACTTCATTAAAATGGTCTCGGCCAAATATTTCCACCTATTTACTTGTTAGTTGTCTGTAAATTGGCAAGTTTGAACGGGATAAGTGTGCCTTCTTCCTTAAGCCGTTTGAGTCAGTATGAGTGTGATTTATCAGTAATAATATGATTTATCAGTAATAATGCATGAATGTCCCAAAGGGTATACATGAGTAGCCTGCCCTCCACCTGAGCGCATCTGTGTTTTAGTCTCAAGTTATAAAGCATAAATAATATGTTTCACGGACAAATGCCATTTGTTAGTTATATTGGAATGGATGTTGCCGAAACATCCATTATATTTACTATTCGTCTTAATTATTGCAATTTTCAATTGCGGATGATATAGCTCGCGTTCGACTTGATATAGTGCCTTCTGCACATTGGCTGGCAAAGATCAATCCCCTTCATAGACGAGACCTCGCGTGAGGAGAATGGGGTTCGACGTGAGTGCCATGTGGACACAGAGTTTCTGATTTTGCACGACAACAGGTCCGAGTGCTGAAATTTCAGGGGGCGCAAGAACTTGAAAGTTTTAACATATTATCATATATTAATGTATGATATCCATATTCAGGGACACAAACGCTCAAGTATGTATGCTCACGTGCATACATACTTGAGCGTTTGGTATGGGAAAACTTTAGTTTACCTTGTTTAACCTCTTGGATATTGTTTATATTATATTATATTATATTATAACATGACACACGTTAAACTCATAATTCGGGGGTTTGATATAACCTTCTGTTCATAGATCAGAGCATAGAAGTTTGTTATTACTTGGCTCCTTAATATTATAAAGGGTTTTATACAATGGGCTAAATATTTAACGATATGTTCTATCTGTCATTGGTTTTTCTGCCACATATTTCCTTTGCTTCATTATTCACCATAATATTAAACCTATAACTCTTTCTGAAAAAGAGCTTTCAGCACATAAGATAATATGGAGAACGTGTATATATATTATTTGTTTATTTCACATTAACTGGCACCTATTTGCGCACCTGGAGATGTTCTCTTCGTGTTATGTTAATCATATATGTAGCGTTATCTCTGGTTTATAGAACACCGCGTCAGTTGAACAATTACCAGGTATGATAAGACCATCAGTATAATATATGTATATCATATATAATGGAATAAGCTCCTATATTGGTGACGTCGGGGCATATTATTGTTTGTATTAGGCTGTACCCTTTGTATCATTATATAGATTGTTATTGTTTGTTTGTGTTTTGTACTTGTCCCACTAGTGCACGTGTATTTCATATCTTATATGTCTTTGATTTGTTTGTTTAGAGGCTCAGCATATGTAAAGTCTACGTGCGAAGTGCAATGTGCCTATTTTAATAAAGTGTTAGCACACATTTTTGGCTTTCTCATTCCCACATGCTACACTCTGTCATAATTTCTCTCGGGTAAATACACCGTGTCAACTAGATAATGGCGACTACGGGTTTAAAGATTAAAATTAATCCAAAAAATTATTTTCAAGTTCTACCCAATAAAGATCCAAGCAAAAAGGATTTTTTTTTTATGAGTTGCTGGGATATCACACTTGTTTTTGGTGTTTACGTTCACATACATACATAAATTATTACATACATGCATATACACGTTGAACGGTGTGGGCACCTGAAGTAAAACATGTTGCCCCCCCCCCCCCCCCCCCATGCAGATACCAGTTCCATAACCACGGTGTCAAGGGTCCTGGAGTGCGCGACAATCAAGCGCTCTTCCCCCCTTATCTGATATTCACCATATAAAACAATATATTTAACACTTATTTTCATTAATAATTTTTGTGTGCATCAAAACATTTAATCCTCCTTTTTGCAATATTCTTCGGTACATAAATGGGGGTAATGTTTTCTCTGGTACTGTAGCAAGGCACTTTATAAAATATTAAATTAATAACATAACCCAGCAGTCGCACCATGTATAATGTACATTTATATATTGTAGGTCTAGTAGAACTTATCGTATTTTATGTGGCACCCGTTACGTCTACTTAGCGTATTAATCTGATGAAAACAAATATTGATGTTGCATATGACAAATATATTTAAACATACCAATTGCTGACACAAGTTCTTGCCATCTGGTGGCTACAACCACTACTAGATCAACCAATCAGTTTTGGCGAGCCGAAAAAATGTATTGACATTTGTGCATTATGTCTTGCTTGATATGAACACTATTATGCTCATAGTGATCAGTACATTAGATTAAAAACGATGCAATTTTTATTTTGTTTAAACACTAGTGCATGCATGGAATTATAGAATATTTGTTAGAGGCACCGAGGACCAACAGAAACTAGACATCATTTATTATCCCAAACTCAGTCAGTCTACACCCATATAGGTTTCGTCAATTATCCCTGATATTTAGAGAAATGTTATGGCGAGCTATGGATGGATGTGGGAGACATGCCAGTTTTACGCATGATTTTAACACTTTTAGACATATTCTCTTGGTAACAAATGACCCTATTTATTTGAATATGGAATCTGTCACAAGATTCGTGTCCCGTCCCATCTGAGACATATGTGACCCCATAGCAAGAAACGGATGTGAACGGATAACCAGTTTCTTGTATTTATATTTCAGTTACAAGAACAACTTGTAATCTGTGCTAATGTTGACACCTTTGAATCACACATATATATATATATATATATATATATATGTGTGTGTGTGTGTGTGTGTGTGTGTGTGTATCGTTATATCCCTTTCAGCCAACCCCGTCCCATTGCACAGACATAATGAGACGAAGACTGTTGTATCGAACTGTTGTATATTCTTTGCTCATTGAACGTGTGATTTACAGACGCCAAATAAATCCAAATATCTGGTCTAATTATAACATATGTCCACGTGACTAACGATGACATTCAGATATCCTAGTAGTTACACAATGGGTCCCGTCGCCACGGTAGGAGTGAGATGAGCTCGACCACCGTCAATTAACAGTATTGCACCATTAATGAAAGAGGCGTCATCTGACGCCAGGAATGAAATTGCCTTGGCAACCTCATCCACCTCACCATAACGACCAATTGGATGTAACCACTCCTGCATGGGTAATGCCTGAAAATAGATATGAACGGAACGTTTATGGTACAATTTAGGAGGTAACATAGATATTCACTTTATAGGCTTAAAATAATCCAGCCATGCTCTTATATAGCACAGATTCAGTGAAAATCATAATAGTCGGAATAATATAATTATGCTTAACGTCAATGTCAGACCTGGATTCAATTCTAAATTGAATTCGAATTGAAGGGAAAATTGAATGAATTGGAATTGAATTGAATTGAATAAAAGTGAAAATGAAATGAATATGAATTGATTTGAAATTGAAGTTTACAGGCTCCACTGAATTGATCTGAATTAATTAACTGATGTCCAGATCTCATATATTCCTAGGTGTAGCTCATTGGATGTAGCTCAAGGTCAGTGCGAAGATAAGCCACAAGTATTTGGTTAAACTCAAACAAAAAATGCCTCTCATAGGTGACACAAGGATCATGATAACAGCTTGAAATCTTCTTAATCACTGTTCCTGAATTGTTTGTATCAACAAACTTGGCACATCAGAGATGGGATAATAACATGATATATAGTAATAAAAATTCCAGATTTTCAAAGTAACAGTAATATAATAGATCTAAAACAGAGCAGTAATAGTAATGACAATTGAATAAGAGTAATATGTATTACTTTCTATCACTTAGCATTCCCTACTGTGCCATAAAGCTTGTGATCAGATGGTACTGAGCTGACTTGTTCGGGTCCAGTGACTTTCTAGGATGAACCTATTTTTATAGTATCCAGTATGCTTTGAGCTGCTCTGCTGGCCTGGTGTGCTTAGACCAGCAGTAATCTGCCTGGTGAACAGTGGTTCTGATTACCCAGGGCACTTAACTGGCCAGTACAAGGATCAGCCATGAGATAGTAAAGTACATCCCATAGACTACTGATCTTGATGAATAAAATCAGTAAAAATGTATGGCACATGAGTGCTCATTCAAGGTTTGTCGACCTTGCTTTTGTTAGGGGATATAACAATGAGTTTCCCAGCAAAACCGACCGTGTTTGCCAATGAATATATATAATATACAATATACATTGTTATGGTTCTGTGTTTAAGTAAACAATGTGTATGTCCAAGTGTGTATGTTAACCTCCACCACATACATTTCAATAGATGATTAAAATGTACAGAATTTTAAGTGTAGTCAAACATTTATTTTTAAAAATAATTGGGAGGGGAGGGCTTTTGTCCTCCTTAACATTAAGGTTTTCGGGCTTTTGTCAAAGAGGGCCTAAGATCATGATCATGAGAACATTAATGATTCATCACAAAAAAAAAATTAGATTATTTGCATATATATTTATATAACTAGGTAATAATGGCAATTCATTTGAAATCCAGATGAACATTTATCTGAATATTGGTAATTTACCTGGTCTTAAGGAATAATATCCCAACAAAGCAAGCAAAATCTGTCTGGCTGCTATACCTTACCACATGAAATGAAAAACTTGTAATTAATATTTCATTTAGATTTTGAGCACTCTACCAGTTCTGAACAAAACTGTAAGTTGGGATAAAGTGCAAAAGTAAAAGAACTTCTCTTATAACACTCGCTAAACACCAATGAAATGTATTCAAATGAATGCAACTTTCTGAATTGCAAATTGAATTGAATTTTTTTTCCTCCAGCACATTGAATTGAATTGAATTGGAATTGAGGTTTAAAAAAGTTCATGAATTG
The DNA here is from genome assembly GCA_026874595.1 of Sipunculus nudus. Lineage (NCBI taxonomy): Eukaryota > Metazoa > Annelida > Sipuncula > Golfingiida > Sipunculidae > Sipunculus > Sipunculus nudus. The sequence goes on from CM049312.1 coordinate 57,078,586, forward strand.
GAATTGAATAAGAATTGAAAAATATGAATTATACCCCAGGTCTGGTAAATGTATATATTGCTCCTTACATTTTAGGTGACAGATTATTCAAAATGTTCGGTATATAATGTATTTTAATTGAACCGTCTCACTCTTACTGTATCCTTCAGTGAGTGTCCCAAAGACAGAAAGGAAAAGATCCTGATAAGGATGCAGTTTTGAAACACTGTTAAAAAGGATTAATTAGGAGACTAAAGTCAGTTCAACTACCCTTGTCCACCTAATCTTTTGCGATTATCTCTACATAAGACAAACTTGCCAAAAAAATATGCACCAGTGGCATAAAGAGGAAAAAGCGTAATTTTTTGTACCTTACCTACTCATGATATAAATTAAATTTACTTTACAGCCTGGTTGACATGTCTAATATATTTCCGTTGTTCATGGCTTCCCTAATAAGTGGCCCTTGTTTATCCTCCTTGGATATGGATATATAAAGTAATGTGACGTTACAGTGAAGCGTGTGCACGCGGAGAATACAAGTGGTCGGCAGCACTTGATCATTGGTCCCACGAATGTTTGTGCCTCTTTAGTACGTCACGTCTATTATGACGTCATCACTATTCCCTGATATACTTGTTTCACATATTAGTGGCAAGATGTCGCTACTCATAAAATTGATTTAAACTGTTTACAGGAAAATGCCATAAGATAGGCTATTATTTTCATAATAGTTAATTACGCATTTTCCTCTTTCTGCTCTAAGGAAAAAAAGTATTGGCGTTCTCCGACTCGCAATTAAAAAAAAAAAATAATGATAATAATAATCGCGAAAAAACAGGTGGACAGGGGTAGTGGAACGGACTATAATCCTATTAAATGAAAAGAGTCTTGTTCCGCTACCAAAATATCTCCGCCCTATCCAGGCATTACGGAATTACGGCCATTTTATCGCCCCATGTTCGGTGACCGTCATTTGTTCATCCAAGAACACAATGCAAGCTAAAGAATAAGCTATTTAAAGTTCCTAAAGTAAACAAGTGACCCATGGGTCATGACGCTCAGCTGACTGGGAAGAGATTCGCAAAAGGAAATTTTATCATCAGAATGGTAGTATATACCCATTTAACTGAAGCATCAAACAGATTAACCAACAGGCCAAGATTTAGTCTGTATTTATATATCCTAAAAATAGAGAAAAAATGTGTAAACTTCAAAAACTAGAATACGGGTAGCCGACAAGTGACTACGTGTATCCGCCAAAATCAGAGTGGAACGGGTGAAGTGAGGAATGGATTGAGTGGCAAGGGGAAATAGAGTGAGGTATGTTGCATATTAGCATGGATATCTGCAGCCTAAATGTGTATGTAGGTTGTGCCATCTACCACAAATCCAGAAAGCTTTCCAAGTTGTATACACATGCAAAATTTTAGGCAGTAAAGTCAAACCACTACATGTATATGAGTGATTTTAGCCCACGGCAGACAAACAGCAGATGCTGTGCAAAAATTGTTGCAGGTGGCCCCTCCAGTTTTATGTATGATAACGACCTATGTGAGATCTATACACATGCGAAATTGTGGCCAAATCGTTCAAACAGTTCCCGAGATATGAGCTTGGATGTCTGCAGCATAAACTAGAATGTTGGTGGCGCCACCTGTCATAAAATCAAGAAAGCTATCCAGGATGTATAAAACTGCAAAATTTTAGGCAGATATGTCAAACCACTGCCGAGATATGAGTAACATTATCCCATGGCAGACAAACAGACAGACGCTATGCAAAAATGGTTGCAGGTGGCGCCACCAGTTTTGTCTATGATAAAGAGCTATGTGAGATCTATACACATGCAAAATTTTGGCCCAATCGGTCAAACGGTTCCCGAGATAGAGCTTGGATGTGATCAGCATAAACGTGAATGTAGGTGGCGCCACCTGTCATAAAATTAAGAAAGCTATCTATAGGATGTATACGCATGACGAATTTCAGGTGAATTGGTGAATTAGTCAATTCACTGCAGAGATATGAGTAATTTTAACCCAAGGCAGATGAACAGACGGACACTGTGCAAACATGGTTACAGGTGGCGCCACCATTTTTTGTGTATGTTATAAAGCAATCCAAGGGCTACATTTGTATAAATTTTATTTCCTGATCGGTCAAACGGTTCCCGAGATATGAGGGTTTATGTGTGGGAACAGACGCACAAATGGACACTGGATAGAGAGGAAAGGTCAGAGGTCAACGCAAATTGGTTAGGCACTAGTTCACATGTGACCCAATTATTGGTGTAAGTTTCGGAAAAATCGGTACATTATTCCCAGAGGAGCTTACTGGAAACGAACGTGGTGGCGGCGGAGGAACCCGGTCAAAAACATAGTATCCGCAAAACTTCGTTTTGGCGGATACAAAAATACAGGTGGCTCCACCAGTCTGCAGAAACTAATAAAAACACTTAATGGTCAATATCCATGCAAAGAATCATGATGATCTCTGCATTAATTGTTCAGATACTTCAGCTTTTGTATCAAATTGTCCATTATTCTGACGGATACTTCAGAGTCCTATAGCTTGAAGGATATGGGTAACAGAGACCTAATTTCAAGTTTCCACAGGCACTTTTCATGGGCCTCCTTGCATGACAAGAATGAAGATTCTAGGTCCAGTTGTTGCAATTTGTACCCTGTTGACAGATGACAGCATCCTTAAAGGTCTCAAAAATAGAGGAAAAAATTGTAAAAAATCGAACAATACAGGTGGCGCTACCAGTCTGCAAGAACTGATGGCACATCTCATGATCAATATGTATGCCGAAAATCATGACCATCAGTGCTGTAGTTATTGAGATACTGCAGTTTTTGTATCAAATTTTCCATTATTCTGGGGGCGGGGTATTTTGGAGCCATACAGCTTAAAGAATATGGGTAACAGAGACCTAATTTCAGGTGTCAATGGAGACTTTTCATAGGTCTCTCAGTGTGTCGAGAATAAAGATACTATGTCTAGTCGTTACGATTTGTGCCACGTTAACAGATGACAGCATCTTTAAAGGTCTCAAAAATAGAGAAAAAAATCGTAAAAAATTGAACAATACAGGTGGCGCCACCAGTCTGCAGAAACTGATGAAACATCTCATGATCATTTAGTATGCCAAAAATCATGACCATCAGTGATGTAGTTAATGAGATATTGAAGTTTTTGTATGAAATTTTTTACGATTCTGGGAGGTATTTTGTGGCCCCATAGCTCAAAGGATATGGGTAACAGAGACCTAATTTCTGGTTTCGATGGAGACTTTTCATAGGTCTCTCAGTATCTCGAGAATGAAGATTCTAGGTCTAGTCGTTACGATTTGTGCCACGTTAACAGATGACAGCATCCTTGAAGGTCTCAAAAATAGGGGAAAAAATCGTAAAAAATCAAACAATACAGGTGGCGCCACCAGTCTGCAGGAACTGATGAAACATCTCATGATCAATATGTATGCCAAAAATCATGACCCTCAGTGATGTAGTTATTGAGATATTGAAGTCTTTGTATGAAATTTTTGACTACTCTGGGGGGTAATTTGGGGCCCCATAGCTCGAAGGATAGCGGTAACAGAGACCTAATTTCTGGTTTCCAAGGAGATTTTTCATAGGTCTCTCAGTGTGTCAAGAATTAAGATTCTAGGTCCAGTCTTTACAATTTGTACCTTCTTAACAGATGTTCACGATTTAAAAGGTCTCAAAAATAGAGAAATTAATCGTAAAAAATCGAACGATACGGGTGGTGCCACCAGTCTGCAGGAAGTGATGGAACATCTCATGATCAATATGTATGCCAAAAATCATGACCATCAGTCAAGTAGTTAATGAGACATTGAAGTTTTTGTATGAAATTTTTTACTTTTTTGGGGGGTACTTTGGGGCCTTATAGCTCGAAAGATATGGGTAACAGAGACCTAATTTCTGGTTTCCATGGAGACTTTTCATAGGTCTCTCAGTGTGTCGAGAATAAAGAATCTAGGTCTAGTCGTTACGATTTGTGTCACGTTAACAGATGACAGCATCTTTAAAGGTCTCAAAAAAAGAGATAAAAATCGTAAAAAATTGAACAATACAGGTGGCGCCACCAGTCTGCAGGAAGTGATGGAACATCTCATGATCAATATGTATGCCAAAAATCATGACCATCAGTGATGTAGTTATTGAGATATTGACGTTTTTGTATGAAATTTTTGACTACTCTTGGGGGTATTTTGGGGCCCCATAGCTCGAAGGATATGGGTAACAGAGACCTAATTTCTGGTTTCCAAGGAGATTTTTCATGGACCTCTCAGTGTGTCAAGATTTAAGATTCTACGTCCAGTCTTTACAATTTGTGCCTTGTTAACTGATGTTCACGATTTAAAAGGTCTCAAAAATAGAGAAAAAAATCGTAAAATATCAACAATACAGGTGGCGCCACCAGTCTGCAGGAACTGAAGGAACATCTCATGATCAATATGTATGCCAAAAATCATGACCATCAGTGATGTAGTTATTGAGAAATTGAAGTTTTTGTATTAAAATTTTTACTATTCTTGGGGGTACTTTGGGGCCCCATAGCTCAAAGGATATGGGTAACAGAGACCTAATTTCTGGTTTCCATTGAGACTTTTCATAGGTTTCTCAGTGAGTCGAGAAAAAAGATTCTAGATCCAGTCGTTACGATTTGTGCCACGTTAACAGATGACAGCATCTTTAAAGGTCTCAAAAATAGAGAAAAAAATCGTAAAATATTGAACAATACAGGTGGCGCCACCAGCCTCAGGACCTGATCGAACATCTCATGATCAATATGTATGCCAAAAATCATGACCATCAGTGATGTAGTAATTGGGAAATTGAAGTTTTTGTATTAAAATTTTTACTATTCTGGGGGGTACTTTGGGGCCCCATAGCTCGAAGGATATGGGTAACAGAGACCTAATTTCTGGTTTCCAAGGAGATTTTTCATTGGTTTCTCAGTGTGTCAAGAATTAGGATTCTAGATCCAGTCCTAACGATTTGTGCCTTGTTAACAGATGTTCACATTTTTAAAGGTCTCAAAAATAGAGAAAAAAAAATCGTAAAAAATCGAAAAATACAGGTGGCGCCACCAGTCTGCAGGAAGTGATGGGACATCTCATGATCAATATGAATGCCAAAAATCATGACCATCAGTCAAGTAGTTAATGAGATATTGAAGTTTTTGAATGAAATTTTTGACTTTTCTGGGGGGTACTTTGGGGCCCCATAGCTCGAAGGATATGGGTAACAGAGACCTAATTTCTAGTTTCCAAGGAGATTTTTCATGGACCTCTCAGAATCCCAAGTTACAAGGTTCTAGGTCCAGCATTTACGATTTGTGCCTGGTTAACGGACGGACAGACGGACAGACAGACGGACGACGGACAAAGAGTGATCGCTATAGTTCAGATGACTTTCAGTCAGCTGAGCTAAAAAAGAGAAGCTTATGTACTCACTCTAGTAGGCTATATGATTTGCTGCATAGCTCTCCTTTTCACTGGCCGGAAACTCTATGTAAATTGGAGCTATGTGTGCAATGTGTTAATCACACAAATGAATTTATTGATAAAGTATAGGACTGTGTGATCAATTTAATACGGGACCGACGCGTCCCATAAATTAAATGTAAGGGTTTTATGTACAATAAAGAAAGGATGGATGATGACTTTTAGCGGATTTGGACAGTATCGTTAAGGTCCAACGGATAGAAAAAAATTTTGAAAATTGAAGAAAAATTATGGAAGTTGATACCTCATTTTTATCTTACAAAAGTGGATTCAATGTGCAAGACAAAAACCTGGATAAAGCAAAATTAAATCTGCGGTGCATTTATCTTATATTCAGTGTTCATCTGCAGGGGCGGATTTAGGGGCAAGCCCCTCCCCCCCCTTTTTTGACCTTACCAAAAAAGTCTGGGGGTAAACTCAAAGTACAACATCACGCTTCCATTAAAAAAAGTTAAGGATCAAGTGTATAGAACAGTTACAATGTATATCTTGCTTTATGATTCATTTAAGTTAACCCAGGTTGCACGATTACAACCTAAATATTCAAAAAACATTCTACACCTATGAGGCGGGTAGCCCCTCCCAATCCCCCCCCCTCTCGGCGCTCGGCTTACCCGCTCTGCGGCCTCGCAATATGAGCCCACCCCACTATTTTGAATTCCTGTATCCGCCCCTGATCTGAATGGTGTGATCTGTACTTTGAACCGTGTTGTGGGGTGTGTATTTAGAACAGCCCTCATGGAATATCAAGTAGATGTACATCAAAATTAACGGGGAATCTATATATTTTGAGATATTTTAAAACAAGAAATGAACTGTATAAAAGACCCTAGCTCAGCTTACTGTAAGTTGCTGTAGCGATGCCCTATTGATAATATATATGAAATGTGACATGCAACGGACTCCTGATTATTATTAATATTTTCTAAGCAGTATGGTCTAAAGGAATATTCTTAAAGAAAAGCATTAGTATTTTTTCATACCTTCTCAATCGCGTCCGAACTGACTCCTGCATTGGACAACATATCAGTCTTTATGAGTCCAGGACTGCAAAAAGTCATAAATACTCTAATTCATATGCCGTGACCTCAAGTGTAAAATAAGTAAATACACATCACTATATTAGGGCCGAAAGCTGTGTTGAAAGCATATGTGTAACATCGGATAATCTAAAATTAATTTGTGTTCTGAAGTATTTAAGTCGATCCACCCACTCTGGAGGACATCAATATATGATTATTATCGTGCAGATGATAATGGTATTCTTTATTTGAATTCTGTATCCTCTCCCATCCCCACCCCAAATAAACAAACAGAACATATACCTACTTGACAGCATTCACTCTGACACCTTTTGATCCCAGCTCTGTGAAAAAAAAATGTTATTGACCTAATCCAAATTATCATATCAAAGTTTTTCTGATCGAATTGAGCTTTCAGTCGTTGTAAGGAATGAATAATATATCACATTCCAAACGAGACTTAATTACAGCTTTCTCAATGGTTTAACAGAGACCATCGTTTGACGGGACTTGTGTTTCAGGCACTATAGTTTGTTCTGATAAAGACATTTGCTCTTGTCACATTAGTATAACTGAAGGAATATCCTGACCTTTCATCTTTATATCTTCTATGCCTAGGAAAAAACACGCACGTTTTCACCGATTTCTGGAAAAAGTACCTGAGAAACCAGCTTTACTTGGTCTTATCATACCAGACCTTGATTCACATACCAATCCTGCAGTCGGTTTTATATATTTTTTGTGTCCATTCAGAATATTCAGAATAAAACGATCTGTTAGTTAACGGTTTTCTATCATGAATATTATAAAATACAATATCAGCTGAAGTAGTAAAGTTCAACATTAAAAAGTTTAATCAAATAGTTTGCCTCCTATCCCCAGGCTGATATATACCCGTTGAAAACTGCCATTGTCACATCTTGAACAGGTACATGGTACATGGATCAAACTGTTAGGGACGGTTGGCTCTAAATTCGTGAAGCTAATATTTCGCGATTTCTCGTTTTGAACGTTTTGCGATTAAGTTGCTGATAAGGTTGTTTACAGAGGTGTGATAACTAGTCTATGCAGATGCATCATCCCCTCTTCTTGTGGATGGGGTATCTGACACCCGAGGGTTTCATATTCGCAATTATTTAACATTCGCGAATATCGCGAAATTAATACCCTCGCCAATAACAAGAAAGCCACAGTATAAACAGTTTTCATTAGTGTTACATTAAAAAACCTGTGCTCACCTAGTGCCAAACATTTAGTCAACATGTCAACCGCTGCTTTGCTCACGGAGTAGTAAACATACGCAGCAAACTACAAAACATTAAATAAATGCTTGGGATTGTTAGAACCTTAACGATGAAGAAATTGATTTAAAAAAAACAGATGTTACCATTTACTCCATGTAAAAAAAATGGTACTTACTGGCCGGATGCCAGCAATACTTGAAACATTGACGATGTTCCCTGAAAGTACATTTGGCATGCGTACCAAACAAATAATATTAACAAAGACGAAACAGAAAACGAATAATAATTGGAAGAGGGAACTTAGCATCCAATATTTAGGAGCTTGCATTTCTCTATGTTGAACGAATTTTACACCTAAATAGGAAACATTTTTACGCATTGACATTTTACCTAAAGTAAGATTAAACAAAATCACACATAGGTCTAAGCCGTTATATAAAAGATTTTGTAGTGTAGTCATTCGTTTAATATAGTACATGTAAAGTATTTTTTTGCTGCTATCAGTCTGTTGCAAAATATTTAATCTAATCACCAACCATGACTTTTATCTGATAATAACCTAAAAATCGTAGTAGAAACAGGCTTACTACAGCTTTATAGGTATGTCCCTTATGATAACAGGAAAAAAACCCTTGTTGATTCTAAAAGATTCATGTACTTTAACAGGTTAACACAATAACTAACCTTTCCTGTTGATAAGATGAGGAGCCGCCCGTTGGGTCACCATGATTAGACCCCTGACATTAGTGTTCATCGCCTTGTCATAATCCTGAATTTCACTGTCTAGAAAACTCTTCACTACTATGAGACCAGCGTTATTCACCTTGGACAAAAACGCCACGTCATTTCACGAATAAGAAAGCACGAATACTTAGGCTTTTCACTTCTACCTCTGTACATTTTACCACGTGTGTTTTTAAAGATCTGTTTTGGCTTGATTTCCAAGTGGCGGGACAAACTGGTCAGTCGATGATGTGGTTGCACTTTATGTACCTACCGAGATCACCTTAAGGCCAAATTAGGCAGGAAATCATAAGCTAAGTATTCATAAATTTGTTGCAGTTTGCAGTTTCTTTGATAACGCACGCCGTCCTGCCAAATGTTGCTAAATGTACATCATTAGCTTTCAAATAATACCATGTTGTGCAACCGTTTCTGTTGGAGCGAACTGATTTTGATGGTACCATCACTTTGATAATTGGTCGTTTTTATTTTCAAATCAGTATTTTCCACTGGTGTAATATAGGAACCTAGGCTTTGGTATTATATCAGTATCATAATCGTCCATAACTCTAGTGAAAATTTGGTAATCTGATCATATGTAACCTTAAAGATTCCAATAATCAGCAGACTGAGAACGGAGATTCAAGGCTGAGCTGTTCTTTAGCCATCAGATATTACCTATTCTAATTAATAGATATTTAAGGCCCCTCAACTCCCTCTATATCATTTAGTAAAGTTATTTACATTGCTTAATTTGCAGCCACCCGTGCTATCTAATCTCACATCACAGTCATATGAAGAATGTAAGAGGAACTCACCAAAACATCGAGTTGTCCGAAAGTATTCACTGTCTTATCTATAATACTGATAGCGTCTTCCTGTTGCGTGATGTCACCTCGAGCAATCAGAATCTATAAATATACATATAGAGCACACTGTACTGCTAATGTCAACCCCTTTTTTCACACTAGCCATTATTATAACGAAAACAAATGTACATTCAGTTGTTTGTTTAAAAATAAGATTTCCTGAAAATTATATTTAAGTAATCATCAGAACATTACATGGCGGTGTACAAAATATAGTTATTACCAATACATTTCACACATTATTTATGAAGTACTGTGATGTAGATTTACTATAAAAAGGGTTTATTTTAAACAAATGTAGTTTGATTGACATGTGCCTCACACATCTTGTCACTAGGAATGAATCGAGATATGTGTTCTGTTTTTGCTGCTGTTCGGATTTCATGGCCACATCCGTGGCAGCTACATATTTTGGATCTCAACTAATAATGTATATTCAATGGTATATTCACTTTCCACTCTGGTTTGTTAGCTAATATCATGTATAACATTTGTGTCAGTGTAAGACTCTTGGGCCTATATTCTGTTTTGTAAATTGTAAGACTCCTAGGTCATTATTCTGTTTTGTTAGCTGTTATTATATACAAAATTTGTGTCAGTGTAAGACTCTTGGGTCTCTATTCTGTTTTGTTAGCTGTTATCATAAACAACATTGTGTTAGTGTAAGATTCTTGGGTCTGTATTTTGTTTTGTTAGGTGTTATCATATACAACATTTGTGTCAGTTTAAACACTTAGGTCTCTATTCTGTCTTGTGAGATGTTATAATATTAAACATTTGTGTTAGTGTAAGACTCTTGGGTCTCTATTCTGCTTTGTAAATTGTAAGACTACTAGGTCATTATTCTCTTTTGTTAGCTGTTATCATGTACAACACTTTTGTCAGTGAAAGACTCTTAGGTTTCTATTCTGTGTTGTTAGTTGTTATCATATACAACATTGCGTTAGTGAAAGATTCTTGGGTCTGTATTTTCTTTTGTCAGCTGTAATCATATACAACATTTTTTTTTCAGTGTAAGACTCGTAAGTTTCTATTTTTTGTTAGCTGTTATCATATACAACATTTTTTGTCAGTGCAAGACACTTGCGTCTCTATTTTGTTTTGTAAGCTGTTATCATATGCAATATTTGTGTCTGTGAAAGACTCTTAGGTCTCTCTTCTGTTTTGTTAGCTGTTATCAAATACAACATTGTGTTAGTTTAAGATTATTGGGTCTGTATTTTTTTTTGTTATCTGTTTTCATATACAACATTTGTGTTAGTGTAAGACTCCTGAGTCACTACTCTATATTGTTAGCTGTTATCATGTACAACATTTGTGTCAGTGTTGGACTCTTAGGTCTAATTTTCAAATCCGTCAAGCTTACATCTCCAGTTTTAAAATATGTTCCAGTCAGAGATAAATTCGAGTAGGTATTTAAAAAGCTATAAATTCTGTGTTTGTAAAGTTCAGTATTATATTATGTTACCTGTATTTTGAATTTAAAATGGGTTTCATGGTTGTGGAAATTACTGAATCACTTATGCCACGCCCTTCTTGATAAGGTGAGATGGGTTCCTTTGTGAACCTCTTTGATATTTACGACTGATATGAAAAACATGACTGAAAATCACACAAATGACGTGGAATTTATAAAATCAAATGGTGCACATTTGCTTTCTTAATATCTCGACTAGGTGTTATCAGTTATAAGAGATTATCCGTTGATTGTCCCTCTCTTTCGTTCTCTCTCTCACTCACTCACTCACTCTCTCTCTCTCTCTCTCTCTCTCCATATATATAAATAAAATTTACATAATAATAAAAAGATTAACATGAAAAGAATCCAAATAAAAAAGTGCTTATAGCTCGTGTCATTTGTTATACGCCTGTATATGCGCGTGGCTGTCGATTTTCTGTTACCTTTTCCTTGCTTAGACCGACTTCTTCACATCTCTCCGCTACTTTTTTAAGGTTGTCCAAGTTACGTCCATTCAGGGCTACGCAGCTGCCTAGTGATGCGAAGTGAATAGCCGTTTCTTTTCCTATACCCTCACTGGCCCCTACAGATATACAGCTGTAGTCTCAAGTTTTTTTACGATGGGACAAAATAGATAAGTATAAGTTGGTCTGTGTTACATTTTAAGTGAAATATATTTAAAAACATGAAACATATTCTACGATAGTAAATACAGCGAGTGAGATTATCATTTTGACCCTTCACCATCTGGATGGGGTGTTTGACTGAAAATTGGAAATATAACAATATATTGGACGTAAACCCAAAAACAAAATAAATAACATGAAAGACTGAGGGTATTCTCTTTAATCAGAAGAAAATGGAAACATGGTTGTCTTGATACAAGAAACCTTCTGCCTAAGGGTAACTTTCTTTTGCGGATACCATGTTTTTTTACAGATATTCGAGGCAGTTCCGTGAAATATGTCCTTGAACTTTTGTAACCTCTGTCATGTGGGTCCTGCCAGGAAGCTTTACTAGGAGGTTACACTCTCATATATCCAGTCATGAGTACGAGATAGAGATATCCAATATCTATGGACAGGCACAATGTCAGTCCAATAAATTGAACCAACTTAAAAATGATTGTAGATGGCGCCACCAGTCTTGTAAACGATAAAGCTATCCGAGATGTATACATATGCCCAATTTCAGGCTGATATAGCAAATCCCTCCGGAGAAATTAGCAGGCACATACACTGTGCAAAAGTCATTGTAGGTGGCGAAACCAGTCTTGTGTAGGAGAAAGCCATCAAAGATACATGGACAGGTTAAATATCAGGCCAATACATCCAACTTTGACCAGTACCTGGGTGAACTGAGAGAACTCTTGACCCGTTGCATAACCTGACACAGTTGGCAGTCTGCCAAAGCTATAATTAGATCCAGACTGACCTTTAGCTTATTGCCCAATCTGAAATAGTTGGCAGTCTGCCAAGCTATTTTTTAGATACAGACACCATCTTGGCCTGTTGTTAAATATGTTTTCATATACTGAAAGACTGTTGCTACAATACTTTTATTTTCAAGCAGACAAATTCATAACATTTTTATCAAATATTAAAGATTCAGTTCTTTCATTGTTTAAGGTCCAATGATTCTGCCATCTGTAACTCATTCAAATGAACGCAATCTATTCTTATACACTTGAAAGAACCCTACCCTAGGGTAATTCTTGTGGAAAATTAAACGATTCGGCTTGACAGTTTCATCATTTTTAAGTGAAAGAGGCTTAAATTATGAGGTTTTTGCCTGTAATAAACCGGTCTATGTAGGTGGCGCCACAAAAATTGAAATTTCAAATATGATTCACGTGGCCAACATTTGAACAAAACTTGGTTATACTAGTAGTTTCAGAGATTTAAGAGAATAAAATAGAGAGTGATGGTTTCAGATATTATTTCTTTGAAATATTGAACAATTTGGCTGAACAGTTTCGGAGAAGAAGATTTTTAAAGTTTTTTTTAGCTTTTCCTTTATTAAATCTTAGTAAATGCAGATAGAAAAAAACCCTAAATCCGATAGGGTTGTGTAGATGAATAATTTTTTCTGCATTAATTTTGGTGATGCTAGCTCCAACCGTTTTTGAGATAGCATGTGTTAACGTACGGACGACGGCGGACGACAGTGCGCCAGTGCATAAGCTCACAGGTTCGCTAAAAAGCAGTTTGTGCTGTACATATGTAAATACATGTATATAATTGTCATAGGCTGTGCTAAAGTTGAGCGTCACGACCCTTGGGTCACTTACTATTATATTCATTGTGAAGCAATGACAGACAAAACAACTGTACGTGCCAGGTAACATATATAACTCTTGTTACTTATGGTCACTGGTTATAAAGCAGAGAGATATGAACTCCCTGCAAATTGCTCCACATTAAGCGTTTCTTTTGATCAATGGCCGCAGTTACCCATAAAATAACACCCGCACATTATGTCACTGTTGATGTCATATAACTGCTGTCTCGGCAGATGCGACTATAAACATATGTCTACCGGTAAAAAGCGTTTCTTTTATTTTGCACATGCATGAGCACTGAAGCAAATAGCACATCATTATTCAGTTAAACAGACGCTGACCATTTTAGTGTACACATTTTTCAGACTATGGGCATGTTAATGCACAATATCAGTGTAGATATTATTCAGACGAGGGGCAACTTAACGCACATTCTAATGGTAAATATGATTCAGATTAGGACCAACTTAACGCACAATTTTAGTGTACATTTAATTCAGACTAGGAGCTTCTAAACGACCAGTTTAAGTTTACAAATAATTCAGATCATGAGCATCTTAAAGTAAAATTATAGTTAAGTTATTATTCAGACGCGGACCAATTTATCATACAATTTTATGGTAATATAATTCAGACCAGGAGCACTTTAACGCACAGTTTTAGAGTACATATAATTCAAATCAGGAGCATCTTAACGCACAATGTTAGTGTACATAATTCAGACTAGGAGTACCTTAACGCACACTTTTAGTGTACCTATAATTGAGATCAGGAGCATTATAACGCACAATTTTTTTTGTACATATAATTCAGACTACGAACATCTGGGCGCACATTTTCGGTGTACATATAATTCAGACTAGGAGCATCTTGTGTTTTTTTTATGAACAGACTATCCATCAATGTTGTGGACTTTAAATCCCCGGATATTGCCTGAGTATTTGTATGTTGAATTTTTAAGGCATGGCATTTTTTTCGACAGACATTATGGCTTGTTACAACAGACACTGGGGACATATAATAAATAGTTCTTTCAACGCTCAAATATTCATTTAAATACCGATAGCATATCCGTTATCTGTCATTTTCAATAAAAGGAATTCTTATTCACCGGAAGGAAAATATTGATAACCTTAAATTGTGGTCATCTTTAGATGTACAATCTCAATTGTTGAGCTCAGTAGTTTGGACACTTTTATGTAAAAGCTTCACCCGCCTGAGTAAAGACCGACGAAATTCTCTGAAACCACAAATTAACAATTCATGGCTTAAGTTATCTAAGACCGTCTCAGACAAATTACTTTCCATATTTTTTTTCTGAATAATAAAACTCACCAGAAATTTAGCTTTAAAGCCCACCAATTTATCTATTTTTCACAAATGCACACTGGACAGGAAGGATAATAGGGTAACAAACCATTTATTCCGTGAACTTATTCCCTCATAATATTGCATTCATAAATAAGAACCCTTATTTGCCTTCACAAGTCATAATAACAATGTATATGTGAATTCAGGGTGGTGCTACTCATCTGTTCTCATGCAATACCTCAGGAATGCGAATCCTCGAGCCATACGTACAAGGAGCCAGGAAAGTGTGTCCTGAGGGGCCCGGTCATTCTTAATATTTCCTCCATAAAACATAAGGAATTTAACACTATTTCGTGAAGGGTCTACCGAAACGCCATATATCTGATATCAACTGGTGAACTCGGCCCATGGGAAAGCTGTCCCCAACGAACTATGCCAGCTGGTGAACTCGCTCCATTGTCCAGTTAACCAGGCATAAGTTGTGCGGGTCTGTTCCATCGGAAGATGGAATACGATTGTATTGAAAGTGTAAATAATGACAATAATACTTGGAAATAAAGGATGTTCCACTCCAGATTGTTCTACATCAAAATACAGTATATATGTGTATCTGAATATACCTTACCTGTAATCAACACTACCTTGTCTTTCAATGACTCCATCGTCACAGATACGCACACACCTTTAAGGCGCAGTTGAACCGTAGGTACAGTCAGGTTCAGCACGCGATGGTTATATATATCCTACTTTTTTCCATGAATCACGTGTACTCATAACTAGTACACCTGGCCGACACCGGCTGCTCCGAGATAATATATTTTCTGTTTCGGGTATATATATGTTTATACGATAAATTAAGATAAATACTTCTTATTCACTGGTATCCTGATTCGTTAATTAAAATTGGTGGTTATAGTACAGCTAAAATGACTTATCATGAGCTTTTTTCAACCATAATTTAATAAAATCCGGAAATGAAAATTCTCTGTAGAGGTGACACTTAGGAAATGAAAATTCTATGTGGAGGTGGTACGGGGGCCATGGAAATTCTCTGTTAGGTGGTACCCGGGCCATCGAAATTCTATATGGAGGTAGTACCCGGGACATTGAAATTCTGTGTAGAGGTGGCACCCGGGCCTTGGAAATACTATGTGGAGGTGGTACCCGGGAAATGAAAATTCTGTAGAGGTGGCACCCAGGACATGGAAATTCTGTGTAGAGGTGGCACCCGGGCCATGAAAATTCTGAGTAGAGGTGGCATTTAGGACTTTGAAGTTTTCTAGATCCACCGTCCGTCCAGCTCACCAACTTGATATGCCTGAGGAGATATGTTGTTTTAGTGGTACTTTTTCTACTCGCTTTGTTTGTCTGTTAAAACTCTACTCACGATTGTTAAACGAAATTTACCGAATTTTTTTTTCCAGACTGTAAAGGTTACATTAAAGGTGCGACCCATTAAATTTTTGGAGGTAACATGTTTTTAATTTTTTTGCAATTGTGACATTTTGTAAAATTTTTTTTTATCCTGGCCGAGGGTCAAGGTCATTTACTGGTATAAGCGACCGCCTTTGTATATATTTAGTGCATACATGAAGATTAGAATTGATTAGAATCTGGGCAGAGATTGTGGCCTCTTCACTACTTTCTAGTCTTATAATTGGAAATTACCGGCTAGATATCAGCAAGATCTGATACCAAAAATTAAAAAAAAATTAATTTTTAGACCTAAAGTTTGCATTTTATAATTACTATTAAGTAAATCATAATGAGCATTCCATGCTGTCTGGTCTATATGTGCTGATTATGTAAATATACGGTAGAAACTAGAGATCACTCAATAGAGCAAATAACTCCGCCAAAGCAAACAATCTTAACAGATCTGCCCATGTATAATGATCTGCACCAAAATTGATATGTTTATCTATATGTACATGTATATATATATATATATATATATATATATATATATATATATATATATATATATATATATCGGGTCTGAGACTAGGAAGAGAAAACTATCGGCTTTTTTTTTTAATTCATCAACACACAAAGGCAAACTTACAGTTTCTGGCTTCAACAGTTACATAAACATAGCCCAGCAGTTACCTTTAATTAGTGATGATGTGCAATTGATGAGCCAGGGTCCCTGATTAGTTTTCATGTTTCTTTAAACTGCTTGTCGTGTGTGAACACTCTAAGAATGAAGCGCCCGAACTGTGATGTCCTTTATGTGGACTAATGTACTAAAATCCCGTCTTTTATGCCACTATATTCGATGTTCGATTAAGTTCGATTCTTTAGTTATAATTCTCGTTGAATGATGCCATATTCGTATACACGCAGAAATACCTCAATATATCTTGATTAAACAGAAAAGTGCAGACTTGGCATACAGTTTGGAATAAAAAAGTTTTGATATTCAAAAATAGGACCGCCCAGACACTAAGACCTTTGCAACATTTACTATTTTATATACAAACATGTTTATGGATATGGATATGAGAACTCTTACAATTTGATAGGTGTAAATTCAAATAATATTCCGAGGGACAAATACATATGTCCATATATTTTTTTGCTAAAATAAAAATTGCCTAGTTATAGCATACAATAGTTGGCCATTACAGAAATTTCTTATTATAGAACGCTGCAAGAATGATCTAGCTGCCCTGTACCATATATATTTATATACATATATATATATATATATATATATATATATATATATATATATATATATATACACATGTATGTGCATATCTGTGCTTATTTATTATAAGAAACAAAGCTGGGTCTGAGACTAGGAAGAGAAAACTATCGGCTTTTTTTTTTAAATTAATCAACACACAAAGGCAAACTTACAGCCTCTGGCTTCCATAGTTATATAAACATAGCCCAGCAGTTATCTTTAATTAGTGATGATGTGCAAATGATGAGCCAGGGTCACTGATTAGTTTTCATGTCTCTTTAAACTGCTTGTCGTGTGTGAACACTCTAAGAATGTAGCGCCCGAACTGTGATGTCCTTTATGTGGACTAATGTACTAAAATCCCGTCTTTTATGCCACTATATTCGATGTTCGATTAAGTTCGATTCTTTGGTTATAATTCTCGTTGAATGATGCCATATTCGTATATACGCAGAAATACCTCAATATATCTTGATTAAACAGAAAAGTGCAGACTTGGAATACAGTTTGGAATAAAAAAGTTTTGTAATTCAAAAATAGGACCGCCCAGACACTAAGACCTTTGTAACATTTTCTATTTTATATACAAACATGTTTATGGATATGGATATGAGAACTCTTACAATTTGATAGGTGTAAATTCAAATAAATTTCCGAGGGACAAATACATATGTCCATATATTTTTTTGCTAAAATAAAAATTGCCTAGTTATACCATACAATGGTTGGCCATTACAGAAATTCATTATTATAGAACGCTGCATGAATGATCTAGCTGTCCTGTACCATATATATATATATTATGTGGATATATAATACACACACACACATATATATGTATATATATACATGTATGTGCACATCTGTGCTTATTTATAATAAGAAACAAAGCTGGGTCTTACATGCAAGTTTGCTTTGGCTAACACTTTCCGTTGTAGAGGATTCCTCACTGCTCACAATCGTCCTTTCACGAGTGCGACTCTGCTGGTCAGGGGTTTCGGGTAAAGAGATCCTTCCCAAGGAACAGCCGGTTCTTCTTATTACACCTGCGATGGCATTAATTTAGTGAAGAGAGTAATGTAGTCGAGAGAGTGAAATGTGTCGGATAAGAATTGTTCCAAGTCAAATTACATGTCATGAGCATGGGTGCATGATTTTTGGTTAGGACTTCATGGACCAAGTAATGTTTTGCACACATGCGCGTGTGTAGTGTTAGACAAAGGTCCTCTTGAACTGTGACAAATTTTGACTTTAGAGTTTGACAGCTGAAGGCCGTTCCACATTTCCTGACTAGAAGAGGTTCGTTTTTAGAAAGATCGACCTCTGACGGAAGAGTGTGACGCTGCCTGGGAACGCCATCTGGTGACAGCCTTTGATACTAATACAGTAGCAGGGTCACTTAGTGCATCTTGGTATGTTGCGAAACGTCGGGGCGGCGTTTCACTTACGAACAAACATACCAGATTCGCTAAATGAACGTCCCCTCCACGTATTTTTATTGGCTGTATTTAAGAAGTGCCTTCCTGTGATGAAATTCAGTTCATGAAAGTGTGTGTTCATCAGTCAGGATGGTTGACAATGAAACGTTAATGTTATGTAGACTCTCTGTGTTGGCGCGAAGTCCCCACTCTCAAGCAGACGATATCGGCGGATCAGATTAACCGCAAGATAACGAAACTGAATGTGTATAAGGATATTGAATAGAACCCTTAAAAATACATATATTTATGCAAGTGCACACATGACATTATATGTAAAAAAGAAGCAAGACAGAAAAACATCTCTTTAAGGCTGATTCTACACGAAAAATCTACGACCGCATTTACTTTCAGGTAGGTAGACTTAAATCTGTAGTAAATTTGTCACATATTCGGCTCATCTGTTGGTCCATGTGACATTTTTATCTGGTTTGTACGGGTTTCTTTTTGTATATCTTAACCGATGTATGATTAATGGAACGTGCGGGGCCTCGATGTAGGCCATTTTCCGACTCAGGAATTAATGTATGACGCCAGGTTGTGTGTGAAATGACTGCTCAAAAATTTAAAGTTTCATTAACTGTGATGAAGGCATGGGATGAAGGAGACCATATGTGTGTGCGTGTGTGTGTGACTCTGCATGTCTTGAATGATGTTAGAAGCAATAACCTATTTTGATCAAGCTTTTCCGTATTCAATCATATTTACAGGTTATCATCACCATAAGTCCTCGGGTTTTTAATAATTTTTAAGGAATCTAACTTAAATTATAGATCTCTAATTTAATAAGTCTTTTGGGACGACGATTTTGTAGAAGCTCAGTCACCATCATACGACTCTGAATACCAGTGTATTGGTCAGGTCTGTGGAAATACAGTGGAACGCGCAATCAGCTTTAAGAACTTACATTGGGGTCAGGTGGTCCACTGTGGCGCATTGCAAACCATTTGGACGACGTTCTCTAAACACATACCATTTACGAACAAACATTGTGGATTCGTGTATGTTGACGTTTTGCCAAATTGGGTGATAGCAACTTTGTCTAATAAAAACCCTCGTGAATACAGGTTCATTATACGGGGCATTGTGAGGACTTACAGACATTCAGTGCGAAAAATCAACCTTCCAGCAGACGACATCAGCTGATCCTATGCATCGAACTCTGATAGAGGGAAAAATGATGCATTGTGTTTTGTGTGCGAGCGTTATTTTATTTTTAAATTGCAAAAATATTGAATGTATATATATATATATATATATATATATATATATGTGTGTGTGTGTGTGTGTGTGTGGTTTGGGTGTGTGTATGTCTCTGTTTGATGTCGTATATGTGTGTGTAATTCGTCACATCTGCTTATCTTTTAGATTACGGGGGGACAAACAATAAGTTTTAAAGCACTTAATAAACAGGACATACGAATACTTTACAATTTGAAAGGCTTCCTCACATAAAGAATTATGGGGGGGGGGGGCAAAAAGTGTAAGCGGACTTAATAATCAGAACTTAAGGACACATTACTATTTTCAAGGCTTCTTTACACAAAGACTTTTTAAGGGGGAGGTTGTTCATTAGAGCACTTTATGATCAGGCTTCTCGACACAAATACTTTTCGGGGGGGGGGGGGGGGGGGGGAGGTAGGGGGCAGAAAGTGTAAGATCACTTAATGATCAGGATTTATGGATAATTTTCAAGGCTTCCTCACAGGCGTGGAACAGTAATCAAAGGTGGTACCTTTTCTATAAACATATTTAAATATGTATAAATATATTTAAAAACCTTATATTGTCTGTGTGCCACATTTCAGATACCGGTATATTACAATTAAGCATAAGGTTTTAAAAATAACGATTCGTGTTTACAATTTATTTTTTTCTAAACCAGATTTAGATATATTTATAGTAAAATCAGAAATGGAAACAAAGTCTGTAATTCTAATCATTAATTTATTTCATTTCAAATGTATAATCACACACATCGCAGATTCAAGCCGATTCACTGTCTTCCAAGATCTGTTCACTTGGTGCGTTTCATCTCCTCCTCACGTTTTACGGTTTTAGGGTAAAGTATCATTGTCCCCTTCACGTTTTATCTCTCACACAAACGCAGACACACACACATACAAAACTTGTTCAAGGTTGATTCTTTCTTTTTAAAATTTTCCAAGTTCATTTTCTGTAAATTTGGAGCCAAAGAAGTTAGTTGAAAAAATACAATAGTAAAATTATACACACACCACATACTCATAAAACACTTGTTCAAGGTTGATACTTTCATTTGAACAATTTCCAAGTTTAGATGGTAAAATATTTTGTTAAATTATACACACTCTGAAGCAAAACACATGGCAAGTTAGACAAAGAAACAATACTTATTAACATAAAGGTGGGGGGGGGGGGGGACCGCACTGTTGCCGGTGAACACCAAATTCATATGCACAGCTATTGCGAGTGAGTCGTCGTTTCCTCAGCTGGCAGCGCATAGATGTGTTCCGCAAGGGTACTGACATCTTTACGATGAGAGTACCCCTAGCCCTGTGCAGCCCGGTTTTTTGCGGTTTCCTCTCAGATACCAAGAAACCGCCTTTAAGGACGTTCGGGCACCTGTGCCAGGCGTGCAATTCCTCCCACTGGAAAGTACACATCAAATAGGCATTATTTATTTTAATTAAAAAATATATTCTTGGTGTCCTTTAAAAAAGTCATTCCTCTTTTTTAAAGATTCGTTCACATTTAATTGAGAGGCCCCTTCTCGCTGCGTGAAAACCAGGTGCCCCGGCCGCCGCAGAAATATCATATAAGTAACATCAACCTGCGATATTGCAAGCAAAGTATATATGTGTATTTTCTAGATCAAACGATTTTGTGAAGCGCGAACTTGGCACACAGAAGATTTTTATGTTCCATGTGACGAACATGTTTAAACACATCAGTGTTTTGCCTCGTGCATATACTCACATATAATGGTTTGCCGTATGCTTATAATGCCATCTGTAGGAGAAAAACAGCACTAAATTAAGTGAATACAAGACATTGCACTGCATGGCCTGCATTTGTAACTTTGATATATGAATCAGCATACGGAGATGTTCTCCAATTGACAATGAAAAAAAAAAAAAAAAAAGAATCTGCCGGTTGCACGAAAAAATCCTTTTCATCCAGTGTTCAGTATCAGTGGTTGTTATAGTTAGCGGCCAGGGATCCATTAATATAGTCTTTGGTCTGGCGTCGTCTTCTGTGTCATTTCTTGTGAACGCGATAACTTTCGAACGACTAAACATTTTTTCATGAAATTTATATTGTTTCTACCAATATCTCGGACGAGCTGGAAAACCGATGATTTAATTTGACCTTCAGCATCAAGGTCAAATAGGCCGGAATTGAAATTTCTTGTGAACCCCATAACTTGTGATGTATCGGATATTTTTCTTTAAATTTGAAACACTAATTATTTGAACCAAGTTCAATGACGAGTTCGAAAATTGATGACCTTTTCCTGGAACTTCAAGGTCAGATCAGCTGGAATAGAAATTATTTGTTAACGCTATAACTTTTAAACCATTCAGTATATTTTCATGGAATTTTGGCTTGTGAAATGTTACTACTAAAACCTAGGAGATGTTCAAAACCGGTGACCATAACCCTTATCTTCAAGGTCTAAACAGCAGAAATAGAAATATTTTGTTTACACTAATACTTTTTAATTTTTCATTATATTTTCTTCATATTTGATATGTGAAATGTTTCTGGAAAAAAATTAGAAAGTGTTCTGAACCGGTGACATTGACCCTTATCTAAAAATTGTTTTTATCCCTCAAATTTGAGGATTGGATCCCCATGGGGAGTGACCGATACATATAATATTTTTGCTTGCAAAAACACAACACCATTCTAGTTTATTTCGAATCATAGCTCCATCGTTAATCTATGTAGGGTCTAATATCGGCATCAATCGTAGTTAATCCTGGGCGACGGTTGTACCACGACATTGCTACGATTGACCACGGTTTGTTACGATTTTTCACGTTGATCGTAAGTCGAGATATAATTGACTGACAAGGTATGGTTTAAATATTTCCTGTTCCATTTTTGTTGTTATTGTTAATTTGAATGTGGGCCAATAATGTATCTTTTTATCTAGCAAGAATTTTGTAGTTTGAGTGACTTTTAGACAAATCTGCCTTAATGTGGGAAATATATATAAATATATATATTATATTTGGTCAGCGTCAATCAAGGGAACATAATCTACATTATGAATTTGTTATTAGTGACGATAAGCTTTCCGACGGGAAACTAAACTCTCAAAATTGTGGATCGACAAGTGTCACCTCAGCAGATCCCGATTCTCACCTAACCAAAAACTAACTTATTCTATATATATACTAAAGGAAGAACCTCGCATAACACCTCAGTGGATATATATTGTCAGCAAACCGGGCTAATGGAATATATGAACAGGCCAGTGACACACATGACCCGGGTGCACACAACAATATCAAATACTATCGATAAAAAAACATAACTTTTGATTATTTTTGTGGGGGGAACGCGCTACCGTTAAGGGGTCACGTGTTTGTCTTGTTTTGAGGATTTTCGCTTTTAAGGTAGTTTTACTGTAAATGAGTGCTGCTGCTTGAAAGGGCGACACTCCCCCGTCCGCAGGCAGGAGAGCGGCTCCTCTCAGCCCCCGCACCTTGAAGTCACGTGGCTCCACTGGGGGGCGCCACGGTCGTTCCAGATGCAAGCACCTCAAGTAGCGCCCTTGTGTTGACCCCTCTGAGATGCCAAGACCCCGTGTGAAGAACGCAGGGCCCAGAGTACCTGGGGGGCGCGGTAAGCGCAATTCCTCCCGCTGATTAGTGTATGTTTCATATGAGCTGTTATCACTGATACGAAAAGGTATTTATGGTGTCCTTTTAAACAGATGACATTCTTTTTGCAAGATACTGTTACTCCTGATTGGCATATACCAATACTTGTGTTTCACAATTTGCCACCGAGATATTTTACAAAAATATCAAATAAGAAAAAATAATTTTCGATCAGATCATGAAAAATAATCCTGTATATTTAGCTGAAACCAGTGAATTACGCCAAGCTGTTCACGGTAACGATCAGTCAGACTGGAGTTTGATCCCTTCGTTATCATTAACAGATATTTATGTCACAAACGTGATTGGACTTGTTGGGCCTTGTACATACGCCCTCTGTTGGTGGCATCATGGACTATATTAACCAGACACTTTTGTAGTCTCTTACACAGACACACGGTGGCGCTCCGCAAGCCCCCAGTGGGTCTGTAAACGGAGACCATTTTGGGCCTGGGATTCCGCCCGAATCTATTCAGATGAGTTCAAGCTGCGCATGCGTGGTACGCGATTCCGTTCAGGTACAGCTGCAAGCGAGTCATGGGCAGGAAACACATTTTCGCTATCAAAAGTCACTCAAATTAGGATAACTGACGCTGTGTCATTGACGTACGGCATATACTCAGGTTATTGCAGCTTCTAAGTATCACTCATAAGGGTACCACATGTGCATTCATGATGACTTACTGTATTAAACGTTGCACTTCCTGATATCGCTCAAGTCCATGTGTGTACGTTTTGCCTGCATGCTTCGTGTGCCAGACTGTTATCAATTAATAAATAAAATATCAAAGTACGACCATAATTTGCTTTTTATAAATAAAACTGTTTAAATAGTACCATATAATCAGTGGGCTAGCATTAAACCTGTACTGCCAAAGTTTTTCTTCCAAGAAAGTTTTCTTAGTGCCACGCCCCCTTTTCTTTGGTTGGTGTGTGCGCGTGTGTGTGTGTGGGGGGGGGGAGTTTTTACACAAATGTAGGCATGTGAGAAAATGCCAAAGTTTTGAGCCGAATGAACATATATTATTATGTGATATTTAGATACAACAAAATATTAATTATGATTTTCATTTTGTTTTTATTTTTGCACTGGATTAAATTTTTATGTATTTTAACAACAAATTATTATTCAAATGTGGTTCCTTTACTGCTAAATGTGACATGTGTAACATCCTGATTACCTTAAATGTTTAAAGACAAATTCATTAAAACAATACATTAACTGAAAATATAAAAATAATGCAGTTTAATCATAGATAGTATATATGCTTTTCTACCTTCTGATATAAAGATACATGCAATCAGCAATAATCAGTATGACCCAATATATAAGCATTGTGTTCAACAAATAGCATGTGTTTATTAAAAAAACCCATAAAAATCAGAGAAAACCCTGTTATGTTATAGTCTTGCTGAGTTCATAAATAAACTTTCCCAGATTTATTTCATTGTTTTATCATTGCAAGCATTTCATGAATACATTCTATTGATATCCCTATTTTTTACAAGACATGATAATCATACAATATAACCATATCCTATTTATGTTCTGTAATGCATTTGAACTTTAATATCATCTCCTACAGAATGAAAGGTCTTAAACTCTGAATGAGTTTTAATAAATCTGCTGGCAGAACATGGCAGTGTTGTAGAATTCCAGTCTGGACTTGGACTCTAGTTCAGACTCAAGTTCACTTTTTAAGGACTCTGACTTGGACGCGAGGGTCCTGAACTTGGACATCTACTTAGACTCGCAGGTATAAGGACTCAAGAAATCAGCCAGAGTCCATCTCAAGCAGAAGCGGATTGAGGGGGGTCCTGAGGTCATATGCTGCAACCTTTTTTCAGGGTTTCAGACAACATTTTGTGGCCTGGATCCCCCTTTTATCAGGCCTCGGGACCTTATTTTGACTGTTGAGTCCAATAAAAAAGAAAACTCACATATTATGTTCAGATTGTGCACATGGGTTACCTACTAATTGAATATTATAAAAAAATAAGACAAAACATACCAAGATTTAGCTCTGTATCAGGAGTTAAATCTATTTAAACATTTAAATAAAGCACACTTGAAAATTAATAAATTTGCATGATTATCTCAAATATCCTTTTCCAAGTTCTTTTAATAAGAAAATTTGTGTCAAACTTGGACTCTGCATGTACCAAATGACTCAGACTTGAAGAAGGTGGACCTGGACGTAAACCTTAAGGACTCAGATTTGGAATTGGACTCGAGTGACCTGGACTCTGACTTGCACTTGGACTTGGATGGGGTGGACTCAACCACATCACTGGACCATGAACCCTCATGGTAGGAAATGCAAATCATCTTTCCTTTAAGATCAACTTTTCAGTATATATCAAAAGAATACAGAATTACACAAGACTGAAGCAGTCATATCTAAGACAACAGCCTAGCATGTGTCAGCTTATCTACTTATTACTTTATATCAGGTGCTTGATTTGAGAAAAAAAACTTATGTTTTTATGGTTAAAGCACAAACTTGTGTGAAATATAATGTAAAGTTACATAGACCTGGTATGGACTCTTTGTTTTTAAGCAAGTCTGGTCTTTATTATTGGTATCTCCTTTACTTTGATTTCCTATATTTGAATTAGTATTTTTGTTGGACCTTGTGGACTTTCATAAGTATATATTTTACCATAGAAGAAGATCTGTGCTTGAATCCATGTTTTATTAAGGATTTTTATATGTATTAACATTATATAGATATCTAAATACAATGTAGTTATTCACATGACATGAATAGAATGATCATATGTCTATGTGTCTGCATGCATAGTATTTGACCACGGTCTCGTTCAAATTTACAGTCATATACACGTAATTGGCACCGTGTAAATGCTGTCCTTAAACAATTTTCTCCTTTATGTAAAGTGATCTTAATTGCTTTTTTCCTACAAAAATACAGGACTTTTTATTTCCACATGTTGTGGGTGAAGTAGGAATTTGATTTTTTTTTTCACATGAAATCCACATTGATAAGTTATTAGTGTGCAAATCAAGGTTTATAGGTTTCTGCTTTAACTTTCACCTCCAAAAATGCAAGTAATTTATTAATGCAGCAGACCTATACATTAATATATGAATCACATAGACTAACACGGAGCATGTATTCACCTATTTTTCATCCAATCTACCCCTAAGCATACACACCTATAGAGACAGTGGGCTTTATTTTGTCATGGACATAAGGGTGCTTCTTCAGTATCTTACTGGATCTAAAACTTTAAATTTTAGAACTGCACCAGTCCCAGAATTACTAGTAGTACAACAGCATGTTCTTTATTTACAGCTGAACATAATATAGTGATCAGCTGTTGAGATGTACCCTGCTATATATGGGAGCATGTCAGTTGCAAAATAAAACCCAGTTTGAGTTAAACAGTTTTAACAAGGTATTCCTCAGAATTGGTTTTACCACTAATTTCTATTATTCAGAGTGATGTGCTTTGTACATGCAACCCAACATTAGTTAAAGTGCAAGTTGCAAATGGGTGTAAATAGCTTCCTTTAGACAGGGATGATGTGGTCAGAGCCACTTGGCTTAGCTACCTATGTTCACAAAATGTCTGCTTAACTTCTTTTGACCAATTCAAAAGAAGCTAATCTTTAAAAAAATATTTTAATATGCTGGGCAAAACTCTGGAGTACATAATGGTTAATCCTGGATAAAATACTTTTAACCCAGGTTTTACCCACTGGATTGGGTAAAATAGGATTTACCTTGGTCAAATAGCAACCCTGAATGTACTACTACTTATTGTCCATAAATCAAATATGGAGTGTCAGGTGACTTTCCTTTTCAAACAATAATCCCCACTACACCATGTATATGTATATTTTATATCCTTAGGTATCACCTAGAGATCAAAACTATCAAAAAGACATGGATATTACTGTGAATGCAATAAATTAAATTAAGTGAGCCTTTCAATGCTGGTTGACTGGCTTTGATTCAGTGAATTATTTGATGCATTGTTACATGCAACCCTTATATATACTGATAGCCATATGTGAGAGAGAACATGTGGACAAATGTTAATGGAAGCAATGAAAGGTACTGACACTAGGTTGAACCTCAACTGATCTTTAATAGTACTGAACATATATCATAAACATTGCTAATATATTGCATTTCCCATCAAGAAACATATCTGACCAAAAATAATAAACAGAAATGATGCAACAGTGAATGCAATTTTATCAAGCACATGCTAATAAATCTTTAGCATTATAGCCTTTAATCGATGACATTATGCCTATACATGTTAAACTGCAGTGCAACATTCCATATCTGAGCACACCTCTATATCCAACTGGAGATGATCAAATACACACAAGCTAGTAATACACAGGGTAGCTGGTATTTTTTACAAAGATGTAACTGAACTGCGAGCATTAATGCCATATCTTTTCACATTAAAATTTAAGACAGATTATCCTTTTAAGATATCTATGACTCATACTTTTGGTCCTCAGACTTGTCCCTGAGTTAAAATGTTATTCATAGTGGACCAGTCACAACTGGCATCTGTTTGACTTTTTTTAACCACTGAAAATCCAATTTAACCTTAAACAAAGGTCTCCCCCTTCATAAAACACAGTTGGGCAAACTCACACTTTGTCAATTAATTTTATTTGCTGCAAACAAGTTCCATCATTTGTCTTTTAAAGTAAGATGTCTTCATTTTTATTCAAGTATATTTATCTATCAAACGCCCTCTTTTCATTGATAAATCAGAAGTACTGCACATATTTATATGACAAATATATATTTTAATTTTGAATAATTTGTTATAAGGTTATGGCATGATACTTGGAATGTATATTACACAATGTATGACATATTAGTTAAAATATATGAATCTTTGTGCTGAATGTGCACCAGGTCATATAATGAAATTATACATTCATCCTGTTGCAGCATGACACTTATTAACCAACAGAATATATACTGGGATACATACATACATGCCTATATATATATATATATATATATATATATATATATTGGATCTAAGGCCCAGTAAAGTAACAACCGTTGAATTTATTTATAAAGAACATGACACTATAAAAAATATATACAGGTATAATATAAAAAAAGGATTATGCTTGAAATCTAATATGATTTGGGGTAAAATATGATAAATTTTGCTCTTTCTAAGTGCTTGGTTTTGGGAGAATGTTGTCCCACAAATTTTTGACAAACCTCAGGCAATGGGCAGTTTTCAGAAAAAAAAACACATCAAGACTTACCCTGACGACAAGCTTTGAGCTGAGGGGGGCACATCGACCTTCTGTATAGCCTTAAGTTTGACATGTATGCATATCCCACTTCGTGTCCTTTGCCCATAAAACTGACATTATGCTTCCGTAATAATTAGCAGCTGTATTTACAATAAGTGTCTATTGTTCCTTCATCATGAAGCCCGATAGTAAAAAGATCCCGATGAAGTACTCGTCAGCTGACAGCCAGCACCATGTGCGCTTGTTTATTGACCGAGCCAAGCAGGGGCTTTCCCGGGATTGGCCAATGAGAAAATTGAGTAAATCTGGCCAATCAGCGAAAGCCTTTTATTCCCCATCCACAGGCTCAATCGGAGCCTGTAGGAGAGGCTAGACACTTTGGACGTGTTAAAATGAGACAATTCATGTGACTGTAATGCAGATGAAATTGTAGTTTGAAGGAACTAGTAAAGTTGATGTCATAAATACTAAACAGGGCACGCAAAAGTATTAATAATGCTTCCTACTCCAAACCTCAAAATATGGTGCGAGTGGGCTTTTCAGATAATCAGGAGTAGAGATAAAATATCTTGATATACATGTGGTGTATCCTTTAATAGGAATCCCAACTATCATTGGACACGGGGGAGACATGGAAGAATATATTCCATTTGCAGTCAGGGAAATGTCAGGAATTTTGAAAATATTGCTTCAGAGAAAAAGTGGGAGAATTTGGTTTGCCAAAAGGAATAAACGGCGACTCTGTTATATTTTGTCTTAGGTTCAAACATCGTGTTCACTACATAATGGCTATGATGGCTTTCTAAAAAGAAAATTAGTCGGAATAATAATCATATTATTAATTACATGTATAATAAATGACGGATATCTCAAGGAATTTTAAATCCATTAATTGCTTGGAAATCGCACGTATATTGACGTATTATCTACACCTCTAATATCGACAATCTGCATGGGCTTTCGTCTTTCTGAGTAGACGGCTCTTTTTATATACACACACATACATACATACATACTTACATACATACATACATACATACATATACACACACCTATTCAAATGATCGTCGATTCTTATACACTGATGTTTTCCTTCCGGGACAGACAGCGCCACCTTAAAGAGACTAAAATGATATAATTTAAATATTTCCTGTCTTAGTTTTCATTAGTAATTTCGAAAATTGCTCATCAATCGTAATGCATGGAGGACAGTCAAGAACAGCTAAAAAAAAACATCCACCACAAAAGCCTGTACATAAGGGTGTTAAAACAGGAGGCGAAACCTCTCCCCTTCACAAATTAAAATTGTGAAGGAGAAAGCAGCTGCCACAGCCCACCACACCTTGAACAGTGTGGGCACCTGAAGCAACAACTGTTGACCCTCTCGGATACCAAGACACCTTTCAATGGGGTCAAGAGACCTGTTGAGCGCGACAATCAAGCGCTCTTCCACCCAAACTGATATTCACAAAATATAACAAAATATTTAACACTTATTTCACAAATAATTTTTGGTGTGAATAAAAATTCAATCCTCCATTTTGCAAGATTATTCGGTACATTAATGACATTAATGGAGGTAACGCTTTGTC
The DNA here is from genome assembly GCA_026874595.1 of Sipunculus nudus. NCBI lineage: Eukaryota > Metazoa > Annelida > Sipuncula > Golfingiida > Sipunculidae > Sipunculus > Sipunculus nudus. The sequence goes on from CM049312.1 coordinate 57,108,921, forward strand.
TGGTACTCTTTGTTGTAGCAAGGCATTTTATAGAATATTTGATCAATAACATAATCCAGCAGTCGCAACATGTATAATGTACGTGTATGCGTAGTAGATTAAGTAGAGCTTGCCGAGTTCTACTTGGCACTGGTTATGTCCGCTGAACGTATAAATCTGAAGAAAACAAATATTTCCGTGGCATATGACAAACATATTTAAACACGCCAGTGTGCTGACATAAGATCGTGCCATCTGGTGGTTTCAATCAGTACTAAATTAACCAATCAGTTTCGGCGAGCCGAGAAAATGAAACAACATTTGTGCATTATGCATGTCTTACTTTATATATACACTCTGCTCACTGTGATCAATAACAGTTTGATAGATCGATAAACGACGGGAGATATATTACTGAAACATCAATGGAATTACAGAATATTTGTTAGACACGGTGATGTGATTAACCTCGTTGTTCTATTAACAACACTTTCTGAGAGGAGTGAACAGTTGCTGCGTCAGGTTCCCACGGGGGGGGGGGATGAAATACTTACTCTCCACATAATTTCAATTTGTGACGGGGAGATGTGTCGCCTCCCGTTTTAACACCGTTCTGTATATGTGACGCTTATTTTATCTAGCTTTCCTTTGTCTATCATTCAGGACATTACAATTAATGAGCAACGTTCGACTTTACAAAAGAAAAATGAGGTAGGAAAATATTTCAATTATATCTGCTCTCTCTGTGTCAGTTGGTGCTGTCTCCGAACAAAAACACCAGTGAGGAAGAACCAATGCATCAAAGGAACGTGTATGTATGTTTGTATATATTTATGTATGTTTATAATTATATATTTATGTATGTCTGCGGGCGTATAGATAAGAAGACGAGATCCATATTGGAGGTACAGAACGTGAACAGCCCAGAATATACGCACGATATCCTAGCTATTCGCGAAATTAAATTCCTTGCATTGATCTGTGTCTACCGATAAGGACTGCAAAAAAATTATTTTGATTTATTTTCATCTTAAAAGCCATGTCATCATAAATTTACATCCACCTCCAAATTAAACTTGCGAAACCAGCTCCAGTCCCATTTATTTATAGTTTCCATGTAAATGGTCGTTACTCACTCAAATAAAAACTGGGTAAATCTGCCTGCCAATAATATTTTTTAACAGATTAACAACCCTTTTATTGGACAAACTGTATATTTGTTAACGTTGGTGCAAATATAGATCCAATGTTTTTTAATACTGAATGTTTCTCCTGTGATATTTTTCGTGATTTAACATTTTAATGAGAAGTAGAATTAAAAACTAATAGTACAGACTTATTCATAAAAAAATAGTAAATATCCATACAATGAATATGCCAAAATACCTATATTTTGTTTCATCGATTTATAAACTCATTTGGCAACTGGTAAACTCTTGCCTTATTTTCTGATAGGCATTTCACTTAAGGTTCGGATAGGGATATTAGGGGAGGGTTACTGTTTACACGCAGGGAATAAACCCTAAACAAGGACAAAGAAGAACTCCAGGAAGAGGCTAGCCGTAAATAGGGATAACGCGAGTCGTGATAATGTACTGCAACCGTCGTCCATCCTGTTGCTTTGATAATCTGGTAAACAGCAGATTCTCCTAACATTAGATAATCTGGTAAACAGCAGATACTCCTAACATTATACTTCGAGTGATGATATGACACAAAAGAGTACATGAGAATTCACATACCAAACTGAACATCCGTCTGTATGGTAACGTATCATTTCCTGTATATAACGTACAAGTTGACCCCTGTCCAGGAACCCATGCGAGCCATGCTTGTTTCCATGCGGCCAAAAACATGCAGAGGCATTTCGGAATACGTTGAGTGGAAAGGACATTTACTTGCATATTGTATGTATTGTTGGAAAATATACTGAAAAACGCTAACGAATGGTCTGGTTTATATGTCAAGTGTTAGCGCAGTTGTTGGTCATCAAGCGTTGTACAAAATGACGAAAATCGTAACAGTGCGGTTATCAATGCAAGATGTAAGGGCACTCTGACACTAAACTGCGTTTCACCTGCTGCTGTCCACCTGTTTTTTGTAGATAATTTTCTTAAAGGTTTATATTTTTTCAATTATTTTCTAGAAAACTACACATTGAAGTTACAACCCTAATTTGGCAATTAAAAAATTTACAATAAATCCCAAGTTTATGTTTCACAACTTTTTAGTCTCGATAAAATGATCTGGCAGATATAATGTGTCCTTGCATGAGAAGCCATCTTTGGTTTAGCTGGTTATATTTTTAGTGTTTACATGACATCATCCAATCAGCAGCTGTCAACTGAGGTTTGTTCTAGCATGTGACCAATGACACTGTTCGCCATAATTGGGTCTGATATGTTGTAAAATATAGACTAATTTTTCGTATTTTCAAATAATTCTCTTTTTTAAATAAGGTGAACGTTAAGTATTTATTTACCTTGTTGAAAATTAGGTCTTTTGATCCTCTACTCTCCACTGTAACTGTTTCCCTGGTTATGTAACAAGTAAAGTTTTCATAGCAAAAAACAGGTGGACATAAGGGGATGACACGGACTATAGTAGTCTAGTCGTAGAGACTCTGATGTCATAGGGTCGATATGGAGCTACAGAATGTTTCTCTCCCTTGTTAAGTGCATGAATTAACCTTCTCCATACCAGTTTTGCCCCTGATTGTATCACTTTAAGATATATTAATTTATTCATATATTCATATAAAATGGTCATTTTTTATCTTAAACTGGTACCTTCCCAAAGCTTCGTGTTCATTCCATTTCCATTGTTACGTGCTGTGACCCTGGCCTGTATCGGATGTGACCGGATGCAGGCGCGGATCCATGATTTTTTGTAGGGATGGGTCAACGGGTGTCATGCATAAAAATTGTCAAAAAAAAGTCATTGTTGGATAGCGGGGGGGGGGGGGGGAGGGGTAAGGCTCGACCCCCAAAATCCCCCGTCATTCATGAGAACTCTATCGATTTAGGTGTCAGAAGGACAAAGATCATGATCGCATCTGAAGTGTACGAAATCATTCCTGTGTTGAATGTTATGCTATAATTTCATGCTTGATATTGGAATGTCATGACCCATTGGTCACATGTTTTATCAATATGCCAAAACCCAGTCATCGCAATGTGTTAGAACAAGTCTGTATCAGCAACAGACACGCGCAAAACGTGAGTAAAACAGCATACAATCTGAAAAAAACTCAACATAACTTTGATCGAATGGTGGGGGGGGGGGGGGGGGAATGCACTCTCGCTAAGGGGTTACGTGTTTGGCCGTAATAAGTAGGACTCATCTCAGACCAAACATCTTTAGCAGATGTGAGCACCTCAAATTACCCCTTGTGTTGACTCCTCCCAGATACTCAGACCTCGTGTGTTAGGACGCGGGGCCCGAGAACCTGGGGGTCGCGGTAAGCGCAATTCTTCCCGCTGAGCGGCCCATATTGTTTTAATACTTGTTGGTGTCCATTTGAATTGCTAAAATTCTTTTTTTTAAGATGCGCAGGTACATTATTGAAAAATAGCCTTTATTTTTTCCGTGCTTATTAACCGGTCTTTCCGCAAAAATATTAAATCAGTAAAATTATGCATGCATTCTCAACGTGTAAAATTTAATGTATGATGAGTTTATTTAGCCAAATGGTACGTGGAACAAATCAGTCCCATTGAACAGTGTTGAAGGTAAATAATGAATCAGCCTTGTGCACACAAATATTCATGTGACATATGACCGACAAGTTCGAACACGATGTGTTTATGCCATCTGCTGGCCGCACCGAGTACTAAAGAAAAGCAAATCCACCTTTTCGTGCAGGTTTTACTTTGTACCAGACTTTGTAAACGTGCCAGTAAGTGCAATATATAAATATATGTTTCAAGTGAACACGCGAATGTTTAATAGGGAATGATTTATTTATTAGATACTGGAATAAATGCATGATGGGCTCCTTCCTTTGTAAAGAAGCCAGGGTAATCATATAATATGTCAATTGTAATATATTACATTTTCAAAGTAATCGTGTTCATAATCGATTTTTTCTTAATGCACAAAAACACTGATCATAATCATATCTGTCATCGTGATCGATAATTTTGCAAGAACAATCGTGATTATGATTCAATTAAATTACTTTGAAAATATGATTCACTTATTCTGGATATGACAGGCGTCTCTAGTCATTGTAATATTCAAAGTAATAGAAATTAACAAAAGTAATAAAAAGTAACAAATCTTAAGTAAAATAAGCAACAGATTTCGTCATATATTCTGCAAAGTGCTGAAACCTGTAAGTCAGTTATTTCAAAATCGCCTCTGTGGTCTACTGATTGTCAGTACTGTGCCTGTTGTTAAAACTGTTTTTTTATATTGCAACGTAGGTTTACTAAATATATGGACATCTGCAGAACTCCGTTCAAATTTCGCACTACGTGGTCGCGTAGACAAATCCAAGACAAAACAGGGATTTGCAAAGGACGTTTTGAAATTATTGACCTTTCTACTTCCGAACAGATGCATTCAACCACCTTAGGTCTGTTTTTTCTTGTTTGTCAACATTGGCGAATGTATACTGCATGTGTCCACTAACAGCTTGTAGATACATAAGCCCATACATCCGTCACAGAAACGTTATAAGGAATTACCATCATTTAAACAATATGTAGTGTAAGCCGGAAATCCAATAACTTTTACAGAAAAGATAGACGAACATCTTACTTTAAGTTAAGTACTCGTTATTATTAGAGATTAAGAGGTTAATCTGAAAGTATGTCATTTTCTGGATCACTGGCAACTCGAGTCACTGGAGTTGGTTTCCTACCAGGGTCAGCTGTGTTTCATGGCAATATTGCGTTCTTCTGCATGTTGTGTTCTTTTATATTTAATCTGACAGAGTATTTACTGGCCTGCACTTATATGAAATCGAATCATCGGATATTGTACCTTACACACCGAGCTTACCAAAATAGCAGCCTGTCCAAAATTTTCAAGTCACATTTCACAGAAACATTACAAACATTGCGATAATATACATATTCGTGCATCATACATCAACCATCTGACAAAATGAACCTGCCATATTATGAATAAGTTATTTTTTTTAAATAACCTGACCACATCTACAAAGCAGCTTATATGGCGGACAGGTTGTATTATACAAACAGTTGTTGCAACTTACCGAAGCGGTCTCCATCACTCAGATAGTGACGTTCGGTAGTCTATAGGGGTGGGGAAACCACCGACCTTCGACTGGCAGCTACAAACAACTCTCACAGCCACGCCGGGGCCTCGAATCTGTGTCGCCCGATAGCGGAGAGAGTTGAGCGTTTTACATCTCACTGTCAAGGCCCAATTAAAAAGTGTATCTCAGCGCTGATAAAAAATGTGGGTGCAGCAATTTGCTGTGACCACGTATGTTTTACAGCTATATTTTTGTGTATTTTTGGCCATTGCAAAAGTGATATAGGAAATATCAGATGTAATAACATATTAAAAACAACCTAATGGAAATTTTCCAGGCTAGTATATCTTCTGTCTAAAAAATAAAATGTAGTAGGACGCGTATGGTAAACTTATTATTTTTAACCAGTGGTGGGGGAAACGGCCAACCGGTGAGGGTCATCTTAGCAGAGAGAGAGAGAGCTTCTTTCTGGCGCGACACTCCCCCAATTCGTAATTCCAAGAGGACCACACACACAATGACATATCTCGCAGTTTGCCTGTCGAAATGTAGAACAGAGAGCTTCACTCCACAACTGTAGTCATCATGTCAGCTCCCAAAGTCGGGGAGAAAGCATGATCACCATGGGTTGGGCACCGCATTCTATCATCGCCCTGTATAACCCCAAGTCAGATACTCATGCCCTGTCACAGAACACGAGCACCTGGACGGCGCGGCTGGCGCAGTTCCTCCCGCTGAATTCCGATATAAGAAAGAAGGCATTTTATCATACAGTAGAGCTAAAGCTATGGTCGGTAGTGCATTAATTTTCTGAGAGATATTCTGGTTTAAAAGTGAGAAGACATTCCTATTTTCATCCGTATATAATTTGACGAATATTCACATACATTTCAGCAGATTAATTTTAGAAAAATAAACATATTGCTTATATATATTTACCAAAGTACTAATGAGACAGCGGTTGGCACTTTCAACGATATAACCATATACAATAACTAACTCTGAGATATCCGGCATCGTTACATAAAACGTCTTTGCCCATTCCATGATCTGAAAATACAAGTTTTTTAGATACCTATTCATATACAGGTGTGCTATTTGTGCTGAAGAAGCATTTAACAATTATTAAAACTATTATTATTATTGCACAGGTGTTTAAATTAAGGTCAGAAATTAGGACTGGGCGGGATTTAATCAGAATTAATGCCTATCATTTTCTCTCGACAAAGGCACAATTATAACATACCTAATGTTTTTCCAATACCACTGATATAGAAATTATGCCATTATGATGCATCTTTAAGTCGCCCCTTACTTTATTCATTTTCCTTCTTAAAGTTTGCTCCACTTGAATAAGAAAGACTTACGAGAGGTCAGAATGGTAGAATATGCCATATAAAAAAGATGCACTGAAAACATCTTCACGAGGAAACAGGTATGCTGCAACTGATAAACCAGACTAACCGTTGATAAGTTCGTGTACGTTCTAACAACACCAAGCATGTGTGAAAAGATTCCGTTAACCCCCCACATGTGTGAAAAAGTTCCCGTTATACCCCCCTCCCCACCCCCTCCTGTTACCTCACACAAACATGTACATCATTGGATATGTGATTGAGAGCGACTTCCTGCAAAGGGTAAAATACATGACGGAGGTCATTTTGTTTAGAGACAGATTTATACATAAGTATAAATTGTATAAGTTGCAAGAACCAAACACCTGACTGTGCGGGTGGCGCAGTTGAACCCTCTTAATGTATTTAAAGGAATTTTTACCCGTATGATAAATTCAAAACTTTTATTGAGCATACATGATGAATACAGTTTCACTTCTATGGTGGTACAATGGCTGTACACAATCTGATTTCACATAAAGCAAGGCTGAGAGCTAAAAATAAAGCAAGTCCCTCATGTAATCATATCTAATGTAATTTGCCCAAAAATAAATATTCAACCTATCTTACCAAGAAATGAATATACTAGGGAAAAGATTGGTGAAATTACAAACCCAACTTAAAGAACAAAACCAGCTGCATCAACAATGTATTTGTTTAAGGGTCTCCGGATTGTCTCATGAGTGTGAATAAATATGTTCAAGCATATTTCTTAAGATGCAGTAAAGTCGCCGGCTTTTGTGACTCAGGGGTAGAGCACAGGACTCAAGGCCGGGAGCTCTTGAGTTCGAATCTCCACTGAGGCGGTGAGATTTTCACGGTCTGCCTCCATCCAGGATGAGCGCTCTGCAGGCTTAATGGAAAGGTCATGTTTCGACCACAAACGAGTGCGCCTTTCGGGGTTCCTCGGTGGTATTACCCTTCATTGGGGACGATTACACACCCACGACCCGCTAGTGCAGGGTCACCGGACCCGGTTGCCAACAGGATATAAAATGAGAGGTACTGTGTGATACTGCACTGCCACGTAGTCCGAAACCGGAATGGAATCTACAGATTTACAAATACGTAGTTAAGTTAGCATTAATAAATAGAGGCGGTTACCTCAACTAAAAAATATTAAAAAAAGGATACAGTTAACTCTGGAGATATTTAATTGATTAAAAAATCATACTGGTGTATTAAATATGGGTGGTCAATTTTGACATTACGCTTCATTTAATAAAATACATTTTCATTTACATTATCGTGCAATTTTCAAAACTAAATTATATACTGAGCTTTTATCAGCAAAATTCACTTTTCAATGTGGTCCACAAATTACAGCTATATTAAAAAATATATTTTGGGTCTTTTATTGGCTGAGAAATTTATATGTAAAGATATACTGTAAAGAACAAAAAATTATTAAATATTGCAGTCCTTATAAACCAGGAAGATTGAGAGAAATCTTAAGTTTCATACACTACAGATCTAGAGTATAGAACAACCTTTTTTCAAAATATATTACCTGGTCTGATGGCAGCAGTTTTGTTGTAGTAAGCCAAAACTGAAACAATGATTACACTCAGTCAAGATAGAGTCTTAAGACCTTATCAGATTATTCAAATTTACACAACGAAATAATTCAAGATGAGCCATCCATGCGGTTTAACGAACAAAAAAGATCCTTAAGCAATAAAAGGATTATAAAAGAACAAAAGCCCAAAAGTATGTTTTTTTCGCTCGAGAGGAGTACTTCACATATTGACTTTTAACAGCCTGTGAAAGCGCGTTGGCTAACCATTGTTTGGTCAAAGGCCCTGATCTTTGTACTCCTTTTGACCCCTTAAACTCGGGTATGGCTACCCAAGGTGTGAGTGGTGCTATTGCCGAAGCTTTGGCCGCTGTTAACAAGGGGGACTAAAACGATTGTGAAATCTCCAGTATGGAATAAACATGCTCTATAACAAATATATTGCTGGCTGAGCTGACTGGTCTCCAAAAAAAAGACCTCTTTATTAAGACATTGATTAACCAGTCTGATGAAAAAAATTAACATTGAGAACTTTCGTGACCACCTTTTTGATATGGCGAAAATACAGCAAAACTTTCCTGGGGGTAAAATTATCAAACGACTAAAGTCTAGAAACAATCCTTGCAATGACTATGAAATAAAATTGGCCAATGATTGTTATATTCTGTACCAGTTTACGGAAGGTGGGACCCCAGACTCCGTTAAAGAAGGTCTCAGTGGTCACTCTAGTCGACAAAGAATGGTCAGTGTTTCCACGCCTCCAAATAAAGATTCAGTGAATTCATCTGCTGGTCGTATACTTCCGGATATAGACTTGAATGCTCACAACAGGTTGGAAATGATTCGGCTCAACAGTACTTGTGATCAGCTAGAGAACACTTGTAATGTCAGATACGACCATCTATAAAAACACGTAGACAGTGTAAATTATCTATTTAAAGAAACGAGGACTGCCCTAGAAGACTACAAATATTATATGCAAAATGAAATTGACAAAGTAAGCGCTGCCTTGAATGACCAAAAAGAGGCCATTCTTACTCTAAACGGAAAACTCTACTCTAATCGTTTGCCAGGAGGAACTCCAGGGTAATAAGGAAAGGAGCTGGGCTGAAATGAATAAACTTGCCTCCGAACGACTTCAGATTCAGGCGAAAATTCGAGAAATTGAATACAACGTCAAAGAACTGTCGGACAGGTCTGCCGCCTTTGCGCGTTCTCTTACGGATCTCAGATCTCGCATGACTCAAACTAATGGTGCTCAAATAATGCCAGCTACATTTGCAAGAGTAGCATCTAAGCCATCATCTCCTGCTGTAAAAAGAAGGACAATTTAGGAATCAGTACGGGGGGATCTGATTCTCAATCAAATCAAGTAGGTAACGTCCAAGAGGAAACAAATAAGGCTCCTGCCCCTGCATTTGTTGAACGTCGCGCGGAAAACGCTATCCCTGTTCGAACAGGAAACGCTGATATCAGCTCTCGAAGGAATAAATCCATCGGGCCGCAAGAGGAAGGTCCATCCTCATCCTCAGCAGATGATGACATTCCCGTATTAACCTCACGCAGACGTGATCATAACATGTACTCTGTGTTATCTGAATATTATATCGCTAACATTTGAAAACATGTAAGTTTGGAAAGGGTGACAAACCATATTATAGCTAGAGGAGTCTATGTGTTCAGTGTAAAGCTTCTGAGGAGCAAAAACATGCGCTACAATGGATGTTACTTGACAGTACATAATTCAAGCTGCAGGATTGTAGAATCAGGTAGCATTTGGCCTTTAAATGTATACGCCAGACCCTGGGTTAATAGATAGCGAGCAAAGGAATTTCGTGGTATGTCCCCTTTTACTGATTCATTGTCTGAGTATTTCGTTGACTGCCTTTCACATCCATTATGTATAATTATTCATATCTTGTAAACAATGTGACAACTGCCTGTTATAATGCTCGTGGAATTATGGAAAGTTTCGCATTTGTTGAAAATCTTTTAAACTGTTACAAACTTGACATTTGCTGTATAACTGAACACTGGCTACTCTCCAATTCTTTGCAATTCTTGTCAACATTCCATGAGGATTACCAGGTACACGCTGTTGCTTGATCCATATGACCTGTGCAGGCGGGGTAAGGGAGAGGTAGCCCTTTTCTGGCACAAACACCTGTCAGATATACTCTCCCTTATAGATAACCTGCTTGACGATCGCATTGTTGGTATCTGTGTTCGCCCCTAGCATGGTCCGTGTATTTTCATATTTGCAGTATATATGCCGAGCTTAACTATGGAGTCCAATTATTTAAAGAATATATTGAAAAATTAAACATTATTGAAAAATAAAAGAATTATGAGGAATATTCGAGAAGCGGTATTGTGGTGATGCTAGGCGACTTTAATAGTGAAGTGACGGGCACAAGATACGGAGTCCCAAAATCACTCAGAACTAATGTTATGCAATCTTTTCTATGTGAACACGATTTTATTTCTCTGACTGCCGACTCTCTTCGCGGTGGTCCACTTTACACGTTTGATCCATACTCAAACAGTTCCCACCAATCGTTAATAGACCACGTCATTCTACCACGTCACGAGCTCCACTTGGTCGAACATTGTGAAGTTTGGGTTGTAGCTTTAATACTTCCGACCACCTGCCTGTGGTAACAAGATTGAAAATACCTCAAAGGCACAAATCCAAAAGAAGATTACACTCTCCTAATTGGTCAAAACTCGCGTCAGGGAAAGAACTGCAAAGACATTATGCTGCGGATTTGCGAGGTGAGCTTGATAAAATATGTAAACCATACCCTGAAGCTGTACTGTTTCTGCCATCACTCAATATTACTCAGATATTGTCAAGGTCCTTCAAAATGCGGCGTCTAATATTCCTTTAAAACAATTTAAATCTTTCTTACGACCAGGCTGGAAAAGTAAATTAAAGCATTTGATGTCATGATGAAATGAAAAGATTGCGGAGAGTCTGGATAGTCGATAGTAAGCCTCGCGGTTACTCTTCTAAGTCTTATAGCGACTACAAAGAAGCGAAAGCCGTTTTTCGAAGGCACATGAGACACTACCACAACTCTAAAGATAGAATAGAATAAGAGAAATTGGAATCAGCTGCTGAACTCGATAAAAAAAAACTGGCAATTGCTCTACAAAAAAAAAGAAGAATTAAAGCAGTCGAAATAATGATATGTCTTTAAATGATATTACAACAAACGATCCAATTATTATTTGTGAGAAGTGGGCGGACTACTTCGAGGAGTTGTACTCCTTTCAGACATATTCCTTTTATGACGTAAAATTCAAAACTAAATTAACTGAAAAAAGTAAAACGATTATATGAAGAGTCTAAAAGAAATAAAGCGGCAGTATTAGATGAAAAAATCACGAAATTAGAAATAAAAAAAAGTATTCAACAACTTAAAAACAGACAGGCTCCTGGTTTCGAAAGTATTATGAATGAGCAAAAGTATTTTGGTGGGGATATAATGATCAATCATCTTGAAAACTTATTTAATTCCATAAGAAAAACGGAAACTATGCCAGAGTGCATGAAGATAGGTATAATTGTAACAGTCCCAAAAGATAAAACCAAAAGTCGTACCAATCCAGACAATAATAGAGGAATAACCTTACTGCCGTGTATATATACAATTTTTGAAAATGTTTTGCATTCTCGTTTTTATAAATATATTACCATGTCAGTGCATTTCAAAAAGGTACAGGCGCACTTAACGCATCCCACTACCTGCTGGAATGTATTTGTCTCAATCTCGAGCGGCGGTCCCTAGTTAACTGCTGCTGTCTCGACAGTAGCAAAGCTTTTCTTCGTGTCTGGCACGGTTTATTCGTGAAATTATATAAAAAGGGGATTGATGGGAAATTATGGAGGATTTTATATAATGTGTACACAGAAATGACAGCGAAAATTTTATACCAGGACAAAACCAGCAGAAAAAATCCCATTGCTCAGTCTGTCCGGCAGGGGGGAGTCCTGTCGCCGCTTTAATACTTGATTTTTATTTATGATCTCTTTTGGGAACTTAGAGCTCTTGCCTTTAGGGTCAAAATAGGTGATCCACAGATGACATTACACTGCTGGCACTCGCGCCTTCTGATCTCCAATTAATGATTGACAGATGTGTTGCGTGAGAGCGCAAGGATGTATAATATGTGAAACCCTCATCGCTTTTGGAGATTGAACAATGAAACAATAAAGCCACCCGAAGTCAAAAACACCTCGGTATTTTATTAAATGCCTGCATGTCCTCCATTGATGTTGATGGTGTGATAGATCTACGATTGGCTACCCTGAACTTGTACCATGTTGACCAAGGTTCTGAGTGGGTCATTGTTCAGTTACCCATAATGCTATAGGTTTAATAGAGGGCTCATGCCCTCTGACACATTAATGCTTTGAAGTTCATCAGTAATGTTCATGGGCTATATGACGATTGACGATTAGTATAATAGCGATATGGTTGTCCATGATTTCATATATATGACTATAGTAAACATAGGCATAAATGGTATATTAAATGATATATTAATTAAGTTTACGCATAAGTTGATAATGCTTGTAGTTTACTTGATATTATTTATTTTTAAGCTCTACCAAGCTTAAATACAATAATGTACATTGTAAAACAATACTTATATAATAATAAAATCTATACATATACAACTTGACATCTGATGAAAGAGCTCTAAGCTCACGCCTGCGCTACACGAACCAGAATGCAACATTCCTGTGCACAACAAACCAGGGCCTTCCCAAGACGAATCAGAATGTAAACAGCGCAAAATAAAAGAGACACCTATACTTATAATTTAATTGAATAATTTAAAAGTGAACGGAGACACCAAAACACAGGTAACTTTTTTAAATGATAGAATATAAAAACAACAATACTTTGCTCTCTTCCCTGGTTCTAATCCAACAAAGAGTAAAATTTAAGATTTTGGTCTTTGTGTTAAAGGCCATGAATAACTAACGTCTTTTCCAACCCCCTGTTAATATTTTTTTTGTTTATATAACAAATTGGCATTATTCAAAGGAAAAAAATCAAGGACATCCGGTTTATGGCGACACCTGGTTAGACGTGCTGAGGCAGCGCTCTAAAACATTTTCAAAAATATTGTTTTAAACATTACTTGGTATTACCATGTCACCCAAGGGTCGAGTGAAGCCTGGTGAACAAACAATAAACGCTTATATGTTAAGGAAACATAGCCAGGCAGCTTCAGAACAGGCTGAATTTGTCGGTGATGAAAACCCGAGTGAAGATGACATGGCGGAGTTGGCAAGTGAGGGGTGCTACAAGAACATTACGGCTGCCATTAAAAGCCTACAAACACAGGTCAGTGACACCCGAAGTTCTATTATAGAACACATCACCAGAAATTCGAAAATAAATTACAGATCATAAAAAACCAGTTTTGAAAATGCCCATGGTAGTATTGCGGAACTGAAACGAGATAATTAAGTCTGACATAGCAGCTGAGTGCAGAACGTAAAGCTAGAGAAGCCGCTGAAGAAAAACTTACAGAGGTTAAGCAGGATATTTTGCACATGAAAAGATACACAAGAGAGTACAATATTAGAATTAACGGTATTCGGGAAGATAAACAAGAGAACGTAAGGAACAAACTGGTTGACTTTATACATGTTCACAATTTAATGCCTGGGGTAAATAAAGCAGATATTAATAGAGAAGTTGAGTATGCTCACAGAACAGGAAAAAGAATCCACGAGGATTTCCTAAGGATGACTACGAAGAGAGAATAAAAGCCCTGCCACACATGAAACAAGCCAACCTCGACGGAAAGCGCGCTCGCTTTACCAGAGGCAAACTTGTTGTGAAAGGACAAATAGTACCTGTTTAAAACGGGCATTGGACAATAACATTGGACTTGTTTATGGGTCTCACCATTAGAGTAGCTTAGGACTTATTTCTGAATGCTCTGTGTTTTTATTATTGTAGATAAGGACTTATTTCCATAAGGGAAACCGCAAGGTGTGACCACAAGTTAAACCTCACAAAAGATTACAAGGGCGACTCCTGTCGACAGAGGTTGGATTCACGAGCTGCAAGAGAACTGTTTTACTCCGAGGCTTGAGTAGGCAAGAACTTGTGTTATTATTGCCCATATAAATGTGTCTACATACAGAAGATGAAGCCCTAGGTACTATATGAATTTCATTGTTGAATATATGTTTATGCTGTTACTATTTTCTTTCATATTTTTTTTCATAAACAAGTTGTTAACTCGTAAAGCAATTTCGATATAATAAGGGTTATCGTTAATGTGGGTGACATGGTTTCTTGTTCACCTGACAACAGCATTACCTATACTAAGGTGAACCTAAACGGTCCAGGTACATGATTTATCATTACTGGTCTATTTTACTATTTTTAACGATTTCTATTTATTTAAGCTTAATACCTAGTAGCTAGTGATGTACTAATTGTCGGGCCTGAATTACTGAAGTACTGAAGTACTGGTTGTTTTTATCTTAAGTGAAACACCAAGGGGGGGGGGGGGGAGATCCTAATTTCAGATAATGTTATGATGAACTGTTTTTTATTTTAATTACTCCATATCATATCATATTTTATATATTAATCAAGCGTGGGATGTTTAACAATAGTATATCATATATAATGTCATTCCCCATATGACCTTATTAGCAGCTAGGCCTATAGTAAATATTGACAGTGAATTAAAACAGTAAAATAATTATAAAAATAAAGCATCTTTGGGCGCTGCCTCCCGATTTTCAAACCACACATACTTTCTTTATTGTTCGATCACAGGATCAGTTTACCATGTCTTGTTTTTTAAGTACCAGAAATATTCAAATTATCTTGTCATGGAGTTTAGAACACTCTCAGAGGTTCTATACTCCCAGTAGCTGAGGTTGAGTTCTAACCTCACCTTCATGCAGAACACAACATCAGTATTCTGATATATATATATATATATATATATATATATATATATATATTTATATATATATATTTGTTTCAGTAAGCATATTTCGGTTGAAATTTCAAGTTTCTGGGTGGATTTTCTTCTATGTATTGTGTATATTTTGTTTATTTGTTTATTTAGTGTGTTATATCATCTACACTCCTATTGTCACCATCAAGGGAGATTTACAACTTCAGATACAAGGTACATGTAAAATTGACATGTCTAATTTAATGTCAAGTCTGAAACTTCTTAGTTTAAATGTTTGGGGCCTAAATAATAAGCTTAAACGTAGGTCTGTCTTCAAATGGGCAAAAAAAAAAAAAAAAAATTGTGATTTTTTTACTGTTACAAGAAACTCACAGTTGTTGTGAAACACAACTGATTTGGAGAAATGAATGGTATGGAACTGAATTCTATTCACATGGAACAACAAATAGTAGAGGTGTTGCAGTATTGTTTAGACATAACTTGAATGTAGACAGCTCAAAAGTATTTTATAATTCAGGGGGAAGGGAGACGCTTAGTTATTAAGTTGTTCATTGATAAATTCAGATATATATCAGTTAATGTTTATGCTCTCAATATTGCAAAAGGCCAGGTTACCTTCTTCATTAAGTTAATACATATTATACTGGATTACACTTCATTTGGGGATAGAATTTTGGTTAGAGGAGATTTTGATATTGCTTTATATAATATTCTGGACAGAGAAGGGGGACAACTTTGTTCCAAAGACAAGGTGAGGAAGGGGGTGAAAGAAATTATCAATGACCTTAATCTTTCCGATATTTGGCGAAAAACCAACTCAAAAAGGAATTCACTTGGAGAATCAAAAGTGAAAAGATAGCTTCAAGGCTTGATTATTAGCTTATTTCAGAACAGTTGCAGGATTTTGTAAAAAAAAACAAATATATTGCCATATGTAAACTCAGACCACCCTGGTATTAAACTACAAATTAGTTTAGAAGTATTGTTGAACAACTATAAGGGTGCGGGGATCTGGAAACTAAGTGTAAGGTTATTAGATAAACATAATGGAGGAGTTAGTATCAGCAAAATCTAAGGGGTTAGAAGAATATAAAAATAGGTCTGATCAGAGGATTAAATGGGAAGCAATGAAATACAAAATAAGACAATTTTTATTAATACAAGTAAGGAAAATAAACAACTTACAAGTAAAAGGGAAGAAGATTTACAAAACAAGTTAAAGTTCTACTGATTAAAATAATTGATGCAGACAGTAATGATAAAGAAGATTACATTAGGGAAATTCAGAAAGTTAAACAAGAACTGGAGGAGATAGACAATTATAAAACCCAAGGTCTAATATTAAGGTCAAAAGTCAGGTGGTTTGAGAAGGTAGAGAAAAGTTCAAATTATTTTTTTAATTTAGAGGAAAGTAATACTCTTAGGAAATGGGTTAGGAAATTAAAGAAGGACACAGGTGAGTTTACATCAGATCCTAAGAAAATTCTAAAGCTTGAACAAGAATTTTAAACAAAGTAACTGTTATGTTCATCAAATCTCACTACGTCGGCAGACTAAACTGAACAGTATTTGTCTGATATTGATAATCCAAATCTTTTAAAAGAAGGTAATGAATTTCTAAGTAAACCACTTACAATGGAAGAATGTCAACAAACAATAAATTCAGTTCATAATGGCAAGAGTCCTGGTAATGATGGGCTACCAATAGAATTTTATAGAAAAAACGTTGGCCTCATTTTGGTCCTTTACTACTTGATTCTTTTAATAAGTCACTTGTGGATGGAACATGATCTTCATCACAAAGACTGTCATTACTCTTCTGGAAAAAATAAAGATCGTACTTTTTTGAAAAACTGGAGATCAATTCCTCTTTGAAACACAGATTATAAAATGATATCAAAAACCTTAGCTAGAAGATTAACAAATATAATGGCAAATCTTACTCATCATAATCAAATTGGATATGTAAAAGAAAGATATATTGGAGAAAATATTAGATTTATAAATGATTTACTGGATTATACAAAAGAAAACAATATGTCTGGAATGATTATCTCCGTAGATACGGAACAAAGCTTTTGACTCATTAAAATGGGAGTTTTTTTTTGCAGTGCTTACGAAATTCCAGTTTGATAATAAATTTGTATCATGGATCAAAGTCTTATATACAGATATTAGCAGCTGTATTATAAATAACAGAGTACCTCTACATATTTTTAATTAGAAAGAGGTGTCAGACAGGGTGATCCTCGGTCCCGTTATATATTTATATTAATTATGTAAATACTGGCCACTAAAATAAGAGGAGATTCACATATAGATGGGTTTTCAATTGGGACGGGCCAAATAAAATTACTACAATATGCAGACGACACAATAGCCACAGTGTCTGATATAAAATCTGGTAAGATATTATTAAGGAGAGTTGAGGAGTTTGGGAGGTACAGTGGTCTTAAGATAAATAGAGAGAAATAGAGAAGGACTGTAGACCATGGATACAGTTGTGGAATTACAATTTAAAAAAAGTATGCAGATCTGTTCGCATTTTATTTGATTGTATTATGACCCAAAATTTATAAATTAAGATATGTTTGGGTATTTTTACAGAGAGATCATACAGAGTCGGTATCTTTTTAAAAAAGATTATTTTTTAAATGTAGGCTTAAAAGCACAATATATATGGCATAATAAGCATTTTGTATGGAATGGAGAAACTATTTTTTGGCCGAGCTTTAATAAGATTGGTATAAAAAGAATACAGGATCTATTTGATGAAAGTAACCCTATTATTTATTTTTTTTCTTTCTTGTGTCTCAGACAATAGGTACCTTTATTATTTCTATTCTTTTTCATCATCGACACCAAGAAGAAGAAAGAAACGTAACGTAAAGCAACAAAAATATACAACTGGTCTGAAGTGATCATGAAACCAGTTAATGAAAGGCATTCTTCAGATGTTGCTCTTGAAAATAACATAAACCACACATACACATGTCAGAACCTTAAAAAGGGTATGTTTATCCAATAAGAACAAAATGCAATATCAATATAACTATGCCTCCGTATTTAGATTGCATCTCCTGGCGCCATGATCTACAAAACATGTAATAGGTGATAAGTAACACAACAAGGATTTTACTAAAATTAGTGTATCAAGTGTACAATTCTTTTATAGTATCATGCAACCACTTCCACCGATCAATGTTTGTATCTTCCTAGCCTCTTCGCCTCATTACGGATATTTTGTTTTCTAAATCTATTATTGTACGTTTTAGAAAATTTGGAAAAGATATTTTGTCGATGTAAACAAAGTTTTCCTTGTATAATCAGATATTTATAAAGCTCACGATTCCTTCCTTTCATATTTTCATGCTCACCGAAAATCACTTGTCAAATTGTTATCGAGATCCAACTCTCACTAAAGCCGTGCCAAAAGTTATTAAATTCATACCAAAACCGTAATGTATATCGACAGGAGAAGAACCTATGCTCCAGAGTATCAATACTTCTATTACAATATTCACAGTCAGGACTATCTACTAGTTTCATTTTGTATAATTTATCTCTAAATGGGATTATTCAGTGGAGGAACTTGAAATGAAAATCCTGGGATTTTGTACAATACAGGTAGCTGTTGGGGTGACTGATATATAAACTGAAATGTTCATTAGATATATCATACATATTTTGCCAATATAAAAGAGCAGTTGGTTCTTGATATTTTATTTTTATTAGTGTGTTGTAAAGGACTTTACATTTACTCTGTAAAACAGAACCAGTTTCAGAAGACACCTCGCCCGACATAATGCTTGATGTACAAATTTCTAAATTTGTCTTGTCTTGAATGAAAAATGTTTTCCATTATTTTGGAATTGTTTTAGTCAAACTATACACTTCAAGTAAGTTTGTATTTAAATTATATCTCTGTTTCAAGTCCGAGGTCTTAAAGAAATATCCTTGGTCATTGACAATGTCTTTGATCCTCTTTATACCATATTTATACCATTTAACCCTATTATCTCATTTGAATATTGGAAGTCAAAAGGATTAAAATGGGGTCATTTCCTTCAGTGGTACACATTAGTAGTTCAGGTAATGAAATTACAACTGAATAGAGAAAGTGATACTTTAAGTACTGAAACTGAAAGGAATGACAACAAAGAATCTGGAGGGAAGTCCCTGAATTAATCATATGTAATGTGTCAAAATCGAATGATACCACTAAACAAAATCAAAAACAGATATTGTCATTAACACAGATATATACTATTATAGAGCAAAATTTGTGCCCTTGCCCACAGGTAAAACCAAAAGTGTCCAAGTGTGTAGCAATTTTATCAGAAAATTGTTCTTGGGTTTATCAGCTGCCACATAAAGTTTTACATAATGCGAAGTCAGTGGTATTCCAATAGAAGTTTTTGCAAGATATTTTAGTGAATAAATATTGGTTAAAAAATGGAAAATTCTAGATTTTGATTACTGCACATTCTGTTAGACAGATTGTGATACATTAATGCATCTTTTCTTGGAGTGCAGTATGACTAAACAATTTTGGCATGAACTTGAAATATGGTGTCAGATGCAAAAGATAAACTTAACAGTTCAGAAAACTGAAATATTTTATGGTAACAAAGAGGAAAATGGTTTAATTAATATTATGTAAATTTTAGGTAAAAGATATATTGAGCAGTGTAGGAATGCAAACAAAAGCTCAATAGTGAAGCCGGTATACAGTTTATATTGGAATATGCAAGAATTGAGTATTTTATAGCCAAGAAAAATAATAAAACTGATTTATTTAAAAAGAGACGGTTAAAATCCAGTATGTAGTTATTTGAATTCACAAGAATGTGTGTATCCATGTAGAGGTATGTATGTGAAGTTAGAGGAGGGGGGAGATGGTTTCATGTTAATGCGACTTGTTTTAATGTACATTTACCGTTTCTCAGTTTATATGTATGCAGCCTAGCCTTAATGTAATTGCATAAAAATGTATTTTGCCTTGGATTGAATAAAAAAAGTATGAAATCAACTGTTATTCAATCTAGGGCTTTTAGCGCTGCCAGCCCCAGGCTTTGGAATAACCTTTACGAGGCATAAAGAACATGTTCTGAAATGTATCTATTTGCTGAGTGTTATTGTTCTAAAGTAAATTCCACTACCCCTAGGTACAAACACACACACACACACACACACATATATATATATATATATGTGACATAAGGTAGATAAAAAAATCCAAGAATTAGTTGTTAATGATAGTTAGTGAACGGCTATGACTTTGTTTCACAAAGTGAAATTTCCTATTTTATGATATATTTAAACTTTTCGATTTAATGATATGTTAGTTTAGTGTTATTTATTTTCGGATAATAGAGATGTATATAATTATGACCATGCTTACAATGACCAAACAGACTTTTCTGTGTATCAAGCTGTTTTAAATTAAAAATATATTCTTCGGTGTTAATACATGGCTCTAATGTCCAATGCATGACGTTATGACGTCACAGGACCTTTTACAAGCCCTCCTAGCCTTTCCGTGTACTCAGTATTATTGCAAGGAAGAAAACTAGGCAAGGTTTGTAGTTTGTGCTGTTTTTAAGAATTGTCCAAAGTGCAGCCTGAACACAGGATTAGCTATCCCCATTTCAGAGTAGTTTCTGTTATCTACACTAGACGGCGCGTCAACAAGCAGCAAGCAACAGCCCAAGAGAGCAAATGAACAGCAAGTATATAAAAAAAAGGCCATACTACAACGAGTGCTGTTGCTGATACCGCTTGAAAATTATCTCATTTTATTTTTTTTTCTAAAGGGGTAATCTGCAGAAATATATGTGAATATTCGTCAAATTTTATACGGATGAACTCATCAAAATCTACTCACATTTAAATCAGAATATCTCACAGAATATTAATGCACTACCAACCATAGTTATAGCTGTACTGTGTGATAAAATGCTCGCTATCTTATACTACATAACAGCGGGAGGAACCACGGCAGCCGCGCCCTCCAGGAACATCATCTCCAACCAGGGGATATGTTACCTGAGTGGGTTCAAATTGGGGATGGGCCAGTGTGGTGCCTGCATTCTTTGCCGGGGTGTGGGGGGCACACTGGCCGAGTACTCCAGGTCTATAAATCTCATTGAAATGTTCAATTTGGGATTTAACGACCAGCAGCATAAAAAAAGGGTTTCTTGAAACCTGCCCTACTCGGGTCTCCAAGCGGCCGCCTCCCCCCACAAAACTGAAAAATAATGTTCCACATAAAAAATCGCTTGAGTATTATCGAGACTATTATATCAGTTGGCTGTAATGGCAGGGCGTTTTTCATTCTAAATGGTCGCATTGTCAATGAAACAGGAATAGGGATTCCTATCTTTTGTAAGATCAGGTAGTATTAATAGAATATATCAATATATGTTGTCATGTTATAGGGCTTTCCACTGGGTCATGTATGTGAGGGGCCGCTTAAACTCAGATCAAAGCAAACTTTAAATATGTGCATCCTCGAGGTCAAACATCACCTGGCATAACACGTGTGGAGAATGTTGTTTGTCAGGACAGCTCACACACACACCTATATATATATATATATATATATATATATATATATATATATATATATATAAAACAAATCCAAGAATGAGTTGTTAATTATGTTAAGTAAATGGCCATGACTTTTGTTTCACAAAGTTAAAAGACCAAATGAATGTGTATAATTTTCTTGATATTTAATTTCAATATTTTATGACATGTTAGTTTACATGATTTATTTTTCGAAATATCTTTTGGAATTTTTTTTATAATTATGACAATGCTAACAATGACCAGACAGACTTAGCTGTATATACAGCTGTTTACAATCAAGAATTTCAGCATCTTCTGTGTAAATGATTGGCTCTCACCTGCAGACTTGATAACGTCACATCAACTTTTATCTCTTTTACCAGCCCTCTTAGCCGTCCTATATACAGAGTGTAATTGCATGGAAGTAAACAAGGTAAGCTTTATACTTCGTCCTGTATTCATGGAGAGTCTATCCAAAGTGCAGCTTAACCACTGGATTGGTTGGACACATTTCAAAGTAGTTTGCGCTATCTACACTAGATGGCGAGTCAAGAGACAGCAAAAATCAGCCCAGGAAAGCAAATAAACAGTACGTATATAAAAAAAGTCATACTATAAATAGGACTGTTGTTCCTGAAAACGCTTAAAAATTATCTCACTTTATATTTATCTCAAATTTTATCTGCTAAAATATATGTGAATATTCGTCAAATTACATTTGGATGAACACATAAATATCTATTCACATTTAAACCAGTATATTTCACAGAACATTAGTGCACTACCGACCATAATTTTAGCTATACTGTGTGATAAAGTGCCTTCTTTCGTATATAGTAATTTAGCGGGAGGAACTGCGCCAGCCGCGCCCTCCAGGTGCCCATGCTCTGAGACAGGGCATGGGTATCTGACTGGGGGTTATACAGGGCGCTGCCTTGGGGTGTCCACATCTCAGGTTATCATGCCTTCTCCCCGACTTTGGGAGTTGACACGATGACGTCAGGTGTGGAAAGCCGTGGAGTGAAGCTCTCTGTTCTACAAATTCGACAGGCAAACCGCATGATATATCATCGTATGTATGGTCCTCTTGGAATTGTGGATAGGGGAGTGTCGCGCCACAAACAATCAAACAATCACAGAATCAAACCCTCTCTACCCTGAAGTGACCCCTCAGCGGTTGGCCGTTCCCCCCGCCTTTGGTCAAAAATAAGTTTACCACACGCGTCCTACTTTCATGTTATTTTTTTACACAAAAGATATACTATTCTGGAAAAGTTCCATTGTTTTTAAAATGTTTTCACATATGATATTACCTATATAATTTATGCTCTGGTCAGATTTATCAGATACACAGATAAATATAGCTCAAAAACATACGTGGTCACAACAAATTGCTTACCCACATTTTTAATCAGCGCTGAGATTAACTTTTTCATGGGGCTCTGAGAGTATGGGGAAAAACTCTCGTTCGAAGCCCCGGCAATACTATGAGAGATGGTTGTAGCTGCGCGTCCACTGTCGGTGGTTTCCCCACCCCTATAGACTACCAGACGCCACTATCTGAGTGATGGATACTGCTTCGGTTAGTTACAACAACTGTTTGTAAAATCCATGAATATTTTAATAATAAAACCTGGCAGCCATATAAGCTGCTCTGTAGTTGTGATCAGGGTATTTAAACATGGCAGATTCTTTGTGTCAGATGTCGGATGTTTGATGCACAGATATGTATTAAGCTGTATGAGCTCTTCCAAAGTTTTTTGTTGTGATTAATCACATAATAAGATTACACACCCATGCCAAAAGTATTATAAAACCATCCCTCTATGTGTCACATAAAGCATGAACAAGGAAAGCAACGAGAATACCCGACATGGGATATGTCAGTATATATTATTATCTCATGAAGTAATACATTGTTTGGGAGTTGTCGCGTAAGCGGCAATCGGACCTCTAGTCCCACGTACGTATATATTGTGTTTTTTTCATATAAGTAACCGAAACTCAATGTCAAACATGTGAAGAGGAGATAGTAGGATCGTGTTCCGGAGTGGGTTTATTAGCAAACACTTGGAATCAACAAAAATGGGCAGATACCTCGAGATATTCACATTATCGCAATGTTTTGAATGCTTTTGTGAAATGAGACTTGAACATTTTGGACAGACTGCTATTTTGGTAAACTTAGTGAGGAATGTACAATGTCCAATGAGTCGATCTCATGTAAGTGCAGGCCAGTTAATAATATGTCAGATTAAATATAAAATAACTCATATCCGATATACAAACCAATATTGCCATGAAATACAAGTGAGCCTGGTAGGAAACCAACTCCAAGACGAAGCTTTGGACAGAATCCAAGTTAAGATAAAAATGACAAATTTTTCCTTTGAGGATATATCTAAAAGTGATACAACCAGGGGCGAAACTTGTATAGACAAGGGTAATTCATGTCCTTAACAAGGGAGAGAAATCCCCTGTAGCACCGTTTCGACCCTCTGATATCAGGGAGTCTACGACCAGCTTACCAGCGTTAGAGTGTCTTTACATCTTGCATTGCGGACGGCACTGTAACGCACGATAAGATTCCAAATATTATCGTCATTTTGACAATGCCCAATGATCAACAACTGCCATAACACTTGATATGCGATAACACATATGTATGTTGAGTTGAAAAGGACATTTACTTAAACATTGTATGTATCGTTGTAAAAATACGGAAAAACGAATGGACGTTTTTCAGTATTTTCCAACGATACAAACAATGTGCAAGAAAATGTCCTTTTCAACTCAACATATTCGTAAATCCCTCTGCATATTTGTTGTGTTTATGGCCGCATGGATACAAGCATGGCTCGCACGGGTTCCTGGACGGTGGTCAACTTGTTCGTTATCTACAGGAAATGATTCGTTGCCATTCAGACGGATGTTCAGTTTGGTTTGTGAATTCTCATGTATTCTTTTGTGTTAATCCATCACTCGTAGTAAAACGTTAGGAGTATCTGCTGTTTACTAGATTATCAAAGCAACAGGATTGACGACGTTTGCAGTACACTCCCCCGTATGGCTTGTATCACGACTCGCGTTATCCTTATTTACGGCTAGCCTCTTCCTGGAGTTCTTCCTGGTCCTTGTTAAGGGTATTATCCCCTGCGTGTAAACAGTAACCCTCCCCTAAAATCCCTATCCGAACCTTAAGTGAAATGCCTATCAGAAAATAAGGCAAAAGTTACTCCAGTAGCCAAATGAGTTTATAAAATCGATAGATTAAAATATACGTATTTGGGCCTATTCATTTTGTAGATATTTACTATTTTTTTATGAATTAACCTCTACTTTTAGTTTTTAATACTAATTCTCATGGAAATGTAAAATCACGAAAAATGTCACTGGAGAAACATTCAGTATCCAAAACATTGGATATATATTTACACAAACAGACCTAATATATAGATTGTCTGATAAAAGAGTTATTAATCTGTTAAAAATATATTATAGGGAGGCAGATTTACCAAATTTTATTTGAGTGATTAACGACCATTTACATGAAATCTATAAATAAATAAATGCAATGTGAGCGGGTGTCGCATGTTTAAAAATTGGAGCTGGATGTATGAAAATGACGGCGATAGCTTTTAAGATGAAAATAAGTCAAAATAATTATTCTGCAGTCCATCTCGGAAGACACTGATAAATACACTGAATTTTATTTCATTATTTGTTTGGATATCTTACGTGTTTTCGGGATGGTTTACGTTCTGTACCGAAAATATGGACCAAGCTGCATAGGATCTCGTCTTCCTATTAATACACCCGCAGACATACATACATATATAATTGTATACATACATACATACTTTTACAAACATACATACTTACATACACATTCATTTGATGCACAAGTTCTTCCTTACTTGTGTATTTGTTTCGAGACAGCGCCAACTGACACAGACGGAGCAGATACAATTAAAATATTATCCTACCTCACTGTTTGTCTGTTTGTAAAGTTGAATGTTGCTCATTAATCGTAATGTCATGAATGATAGCCACAGGACAGCTAGATAAAATACGCACGACATATACAGAAGGGTGTTAAAACGGGAAGCGACACCTCTCCCCTTCACAAATTGAAATTGTGCCAAAGAAAGCAGCTATTTCAGCCCCCACACACTGAACAGTGTGGCACCTGACGCAGCAACTGTTCACCCTCCCAGATAGTGTTGTTAATTGGAACAACGAGATACATGACATTGCCGCCTCTAACAAATATTCTATAATTCCATTGGTGTTTTAAAAATGAATCTTCCGTCATTTTGTTATTGATCACTCTGAGCAGATTCGAGTTTATATATATAAAGCAAGACATAATGCACAAATGAAAATTCATTTTCTCGGCTCGCCAAAACATATTGAATAATTTAGTACTAGTTGCAACCAACAGATGGCACGAGCTTATGTCACTACACGGGCATGTTTAAATATGTGAGTCATATGCCACGCCAATATTTGTTTTCTTCAGATTAATACGTTCAGCGGACATAGCCAGTACCAAGTAGAACTCGGCAAGCTCTATTAGATCTACTTAACATTCATGTACATTTTGCATGGTGCGACTGCTGGATTATGTTATTAATTATATATTCTATAAAATGTCTTGCTACAACAAAGAATACCAGACAAAACGTTACCCCCAAGAATCTTGCAAAATGGAGGATTGATTTTTTTTATGCACACCAAAAATTATTTATGAAATTAGTTTTAAATATTTTGTTATATTTGGTGAATATAAGTTGTTTGGGAGGAAGAGCGCTTGATTGTCGCGCTCCCCAGGTCCCTTGACCCCATAGAAACGGTGTCTTGGTGTCTGAGAGGGTCAACAGTTGTTGCTTCAGGCGTCCATACTGTTCAAGGTGTGGGGGGCTGAGGCAGCTGCTCTCCCCTTCACAATTTAACAAAGTTGTGAAGGGGAGAGGTATCGCCTCCTGTTTTAACACCCTTGTGTATAGGCTTTTGTGGTGCATGTTTTATCTAGCTGTTCTTGACTGTCCTTCATGCATTACAATTGAAGAGCAATTTTCAAAATAACAAAAGAAAAGAAAGGCAGGAAACATTTAAATGATATCTGCTTTGTCTCTTTAAGGTGGCGCTGTCTGTCTCGGAAGGAAAACACCAGTGTATAAGAAACGGTGTATCACTTCAATAGGTGTGTATATATGTATGTATGTATGTGTGTGTGTGTATGTAAAAAGAGCCGCCTACTCGGAAAGACGAAAGCCCGCGCAGATTGGTCAATATTGGAGGTATAGATAATACTTCGAAATACGTGCAATTTCAAAGCAATTAATGGATATAAAATTTCTTGAGATGTCCCTCTTTTGTACTACATGTAATTAATAAAAATATTATTATTCCGAGTAAGTTTCATCATAGAAAACCATTATAGCCATTATATTGTGAACACGATGTTTGAACCTAAGACAAAATATAACAAAGTCGCCGTTTATTCCTTTTGGCAAACTAAATTCTCCGACTTTTTCTCTAAAGCAATATTTTCAAAATTCCTGACATTTCCCTAACTGCAAATTGAAAATATTCTTCCATGTCTCCCCCGTGTCCAAGGATAGCTGGGAATCCTATTAAAGGATACAGCACATGTATATCAAGATATTTTGTCTCTACTCCTAATTATCGAAAACGCCCACTCGCTCAATATTTTGAGGTTTGGAGAAGGAAGCATTATTAATACTTTTGCGTGCCCTGTCCATGATGTCCATGATGCCACCAACAGAGGGCGTATGTACAATATTGACCAATCTGCACGGGCTTCGTCTTTCTGAGTAGACGGCTCTTTTTACATACACACATACATACATATACATACATATATACACACCTATTGAAGTGATACAAAGAATGTGCACACCAATGTTAATGTGACATGTTACCGACATGTTCAAACACAATGTGTTTATGCGATCTATTGGCGGCACCGAGTACTAAATAAAAGCAATTCCGCCTGTTCTCGCAGGTTTTCTTGGTATCCGACTTTTTTAACGTGCCGGTAGGTACAATATCTAAATATATCATTTCAGTAAACATTTGGATGTTTAACATTGAATGATTTATTTATAGATACTGGTATAATTGCATGATGGGCTTTTTCCTTTGTAAGGAAACCAGGGGTAATGATAATCATTGTTGTAATAATTGTAATCGATTACATTTTTTGTATTCGATCATATCTATTTCGAGAGAAATGTAATTGTAATCGTAATCTAGTAATGCATAAAAACAATGATCATAATCATATCTTTCATCATGATAGAAAAATTAAAAAAAAAAATCATGATCATTTAAAAAAAATACTTTAAAAAATATGATTCACTTTAAATTAAATCTTATTCTGAATAAGACAGACAATTCTACTCATTGTTATATTTAATGTAATAGAAATTAACAAAAGTAATAAAAAGTAACGAATCTTAAGTAAAATTAGCAACAGATTTCGTTATATTTACCGCCAGGTGCTAAACCTGTAAGTCAGTTACTTCACAACTGCCTCTGTGGTCCACCGATAGTCAGTACCGTGCCTGTTGTAAAAACTGTTTTTTGTTGTTTGTTATTGCAACCGACTCCATTTTCAATGTAGGTTAACTAAATATATGTATATCTTCAGAATTCCGTTCAAATTTTGGACTACGTGGTAGGGCAATAGCACACGTTTCCTCTCATGCTGTATCCTGGTATTAACCAGGCCCGGTGACTTATGCACCTGCCTGCCCTCGGTGTGTAATAGTCTCAGTTGCTGTGTCATACCCGAGAAGTACCCCCCCCCCCCCCCAGAGGTGCTATCGTTTGTCAGGGAAATACGGGTGTGGGGCACAGCCTTTCAAATTATGCCTGCACGGATTCGAACACACGACCTCCCGGCTTTGAGATATATGCGCTGCCCCATGATCACAGACGCTGGTTTTGGTATAAACCGTTATACGTATATATCTTGAGCTTCTGTTATTGGATAGAGGCCAGCGCTAGTAAAAACATGTCCAGTGTTGCTTATTACATCATACACCTGAAAGCCTGAAACAAAAAAAGAAAGAAAGATGACACCGGGGCGCTCTAGTTAAAGAATATGTGAAAGAGTCTATTCCGATATCGGACGTGTATTATCTATTAATAATCCCTTGAACCTTTTCATTAAGCAGGCTAGAACTTGCCAGTCATGTCGCAACAGGCTGTTCGTTTTGTTTATATCCACGTGTTTATAACAAGTGCATGGGGCCCGACAAAATAATCCAAACACACTCAGCTGGCGGTTTAGGTCAGACAAACCAGGGATATGCAAAGGACGTTTTGAAATTATTGACCTTTCTACTTCCGAACAGATGCAACCAACCATCTTTGGTTTAATTTGTTTGTTTGTCAACATTAGCGCATTTATGCTGTATGTGTTCACGAACAGCTTGTAGATACATAAGCTCATACATTAGTCACAGAAATGTTATAAGAACTTTTCTGGACAGGAATAACCTTCATTTAAACAATATGTAGTATAAGACAGAAATCACATAACTTTTACAGAAAAATGGGCGCACAGCTGACTTTAAGTTAAGTACTCGTTATTATTAGAGGTTAAGCTGAAAGTATGTCATTTTCCAGATCACTGGCAACTCGAGTCACTGGAGTTGGTTTCCTGCCAGGGTCAGCTGTGTTTCATGGCAATATTGCATGTTGTGTTCTTTTATATTTAATCTGACAGAGTATTTACTGGCATGCACTTATATGAAATCGAATCATCGGATATTGTACCTTACACACCGGGCTAACCAAAATAGCAGTCCGTCCAAAATTTTCAAGTCACATTTGACAGAAACATTACAAAAGTTGCAATAATATACATATTCGTGCATCATACATTCACCATATGACAAAATGAACCTGCCATGTTATAAATAAGTTATTTATTTAAATAACCTGACCACATCTACAGAACAGCTAATATGGCTGACAGAGAGTATTATAAATAAACGTGTGTTCACATGGGTTGTACAAACAGTTGTTGTAACTTACCGAAGCGGGCTCCATCTCTCAGATAGTGACGTTCGGTAGTCTATAGGGGTGGGGAAACCACCGACCTTCGACAGGCAGCTACAACCAACTCTCACAGCCACGCCGGGGCCTCGAACCTGTGTCGCCTGATAGCGGAGAGAGTTGAGCGTTTTACATCTCACTGTCAAGGCCCAATTAAAAAGTGTATCTCAGGGCTGAATAAAAATGTTGGTGCAGAAATATGTTTTACAGCTAAATTTTTGTGTATTTTACAAATCTGGCCATAGCAAAAGTGATATATTAAAAACAATGGAAATTTTCCAGTCTAGTGTATCTTCTGCCTAAGAAAATAAAATGTAGCAGGACGCTGTGGTAAACTTAGTTTTTCTTTTCCAATGGTGGGGGAAACGACCAACCGCTGATGGGTTACTCAGCGTAGAGAGGTTTCACTTCAGGCGTGAACCCCCCCCCCCCCCCCCCAATCCGCAATTCCAAGAGGACCACACACACAATGACATATACGGTTAGCCTCTGAACGGATTTTCACAACTCTAGCCATCGTGTCAATTCCCCAGGTCGGGGAGAAGGCATGATCACCTGAGATGTGGCTAGCGCCCTGTATACCCCCCAAGTCAGATACCCATGCCCTGTCACAGAGCACGAGCACCTGGAGGGCGCGGCTGGCGCAGTTCCTCCCGCTAAATTATGATATACGGAGGAAGGCATTTTATCATACAATAGAGCTAAAACTTTGGTCGGTAGTGCATTAATTTTTTTAGAGATATTCTGGTTTAAAAGTGAGAAGACATTCCTATCTTCATCCGTATGTAATATGACGAATATTCACATGTATTTCAGCAAATTAAAGTTTGAGAAAAAATATAAAGTGAGATAATTTTTAAGCGTTTAATGGAACAAAAGGACAATTAGTAGAATGACTTTTTTTATATACGTGCTGTTTATTTGCTTTCCTGGGCTGTTGTTTGCTGTCTCATGACTAGCCATCTAGTGTAGATAGCACAAACTACTTTGATATGTGTCCAACCAATGAAGAGGTTAAGCTGTACTTTGGATGGACTCTCCATGAATGCAGGACGAAGTATAGATCTTACCTTGTTTACTTCCATGCAGTTACACTCTGTATATAGGAGGGCTAGCAGGGCGGGTAAAAGTGATAAAAATTGATGTGACGTTATCAAGTCTGCAGGTGAGAGCCAATCATGTACACAGTAGATGCTGAAATTCTTGATTGAAAACAGCTGGATAGCTAAGTCTGTCTGATCATTGTTAGCATTGTCATAATTATAAAAAAAATTTCAAGAGATTTTTTCCAAAATAAATCACGTAAACTAACATGTCATAAAAAAATTTAATATCAAGTTAATATCAAAATTATACATATTGGGTCTTTTAACTTTGTGAAACAAAAGTCATGGCCATTCACTGAACATAATCAACAACTCATTCTTGGATTTGTTTTATATATATATGAATATAGGATAGTGTGTGTATGAGCTGTCCTGGAACAACATTCTCCATAGGTGTTATGCCGGATGATGTTTGACCTCGAGGATGCACATTTTTAAAGTTTTCTTTGATGTGAGTATATGCAGACCCTCACTTATATGACCCTGTGGAGAGCCCTATAACAATGATAACATATATTGATAAATACACTAATTACAACCTGATCTTACAAAGACAAGAAACCCTATTCCTGTTTCATTGATGTTGCGGTCATTTAGAATATTTGCATAAGACGCCCTTTTATTACAGCCAACTGATATAATAGTCTCGATAATTCTCGAGGGATTTTTCATCGGGAACATGATTTTTAAGTGTTGGGGGGGGGGGGGGGTTAGCCGCTTCCATGCCATTATACTCTGTATAAAGGAGGGCTAGGAGGGCATGTTAAAGGTCCTGTGACGTATATGGAACAGCTGTGTAATTGATGTTTAGACACTTGCGTAGGTACTGTCATGTTTGACAGGGAACTTCTCTGTAGTCTGTGAAGACTGAGTGATGACTTCTAGTACAAATAGCGTTTTCGGTTTGGCTTGTTCAGTCTAAGTAGTTGTTGTTGGTCCAGGGTGGCTAGTTGTTGTATCCAATGTTCTAGTAACTTGGCACGGTGTACTGCTTTCTGCTTGCTTTGTTTCTTAAATTGCTGATATGCTGTGCAGCCTCTGTATGATGTACTGTATTGTAGGCCACAGTCAGTCCCCGCAGGTCTTAGTAGTTGCTGTACAGCTTTTAGTCTTGTACCTTAAGTCTCCACATTTTTAGCACCTAGGGAGGTTTTGTCTCTTGCAGGATGCATGCCCCTATCCCAAACATCGGCCGCAGAAAGAATGCTGGAGTATTCTTCGGTCTTGTATCTCTTATACCCGACTTAAATGCCATTTTGTAACGCCTTTTTGTACTGAAGCTTTGTTCTTGAGTATAATCTTAACTTTATGAATGATATTATTCTTTAGCCGTGCTCTGTAGTCGTATCACTGCATAAACTAGGATGGCCTCCTGTAACAGGTTACATAGCTCTGTGGTGTCTATCTCAGGATTAACGCTGTCTAACACGAACGGTGTTTATATACCTAAAGTCATATTCCAAACATATTTTGATGTCCTCATATCTTAGTATCTTGTTGCTTGAAATATTGTCGCGTGTATAAAAAAAGATTCACTGACCTCCACTCTGCAGTCAGAAAATTGAACTTCGGCATTCATTCTGAACACACGTGTCGGTCAAATCAAGTTAGTTTTGATACAGAAATAAATTGGCTGCAAAATTTCTATATATTGTTCATATATATATATATATATATATATATATATATATATATATATATATATATATATATGAGGTCAAACTGCGAGCAGACTGCCTGATCATAAGAGGCATGTCTTTAGCTTTACGATTAGGTATCAAATGGTTTATACATTATGGGTCTTGTGCCTCGGTAGGATTGAGGTGACGCCATTAATGTAATTACAATGGCAACGTCATCCAAAAAACCATATACAGTCGGTCCTGCTTAATTGTATATCGTATAATTGTATATCCCATTTAATTGTATAAAATAATGAAAACCAAAACCTTTTCCTATGTCTTCTAAATAAAATTCTCCGTTTATTTGAATATCTGATAAATGTATATATCGGGTAATTGTATAGTAAATCCGTCCATTTTGTACGGCAATCCCGGATATTCATGTGTGACAACGGTCACACGGACTACTGACCGCCCGATGCGCTAAATAGCCTTTGATATTGCTCGCCCGACAGGTTAAAAGGGTTACTTCATGGACCACTGACCACTCTTTTATCTAATTAGTCTTTGAAATGACACAAGCCACCGGCTAAAATGGTTTCCCTCCTTGATTACATACTTAATTAAATGTGTATTTGATGCGTTAACTCTGCACGTGCTCCCCGGACAAACTGTCACAGGGTAGGTTGCATTATAAACACGGGATTCGCTATAAACACGGTCTTTTATTCGAGAGCATTACCTGTGCGGTCAATCGGTGAATATTTTTTATCATTCATAAAAAAAAAAAAAATCTGTAAAGAAAACAGTATCGATTCGGTTTTTTTTTATAGTTAATTTGAAGTATGAATCTGTATTTTGCTGGCCTTATGTGAACTCCCAATTTGTTGACCTTTGACAAATTCACGAGATCGGCATGCAACTAGCTGTGCACACTGCGTAGGATCGTACTCACAATGGTCTTGAGTAGAAACGTTCTCTGGCGGAAGAATGACGTTTTCCGGAAACGTCGTTACAGGTTAACGTGCAGAAAGTATTTTAAAGTTAAAAAAAGAAGATAATACGTGTTATAAAAATCATCATCTTTTAGGAATCTTGCTAAATTTTGTTAAGCTGTCAGCCAATTTCCAGCATCCTTTTTTGTAAATTACATACATGAACAGGGGAATGCACAGTAATTCTCTATTTCTTAGTTGAAACAAATAAAATGTTTATGATAATCAAAATACTTAAGGAATCGCATTAAACCTTTGACAACATTTGATACAGTCACGTGATCGGTAAGCTGTGGAAGCGAGATCGTTTTTTTTTATCAATAATAAAGGCAAACAGGTGACTATACAGTATTTTTTCCCTTGAAGGTGTAGAAATTATAAATAAATAAAATAAATAAACTAATGCTGAAACATCATAAAATGAAATTTCAAAAACAGATAATTCAGTACAATCTGTATTATACGATAAACACACGCAAGTCATCCGATACCAATTCATAGATTTAGTGTGACGGCTACAAACTTGAAGATTGACATCCCGTTTATTTGAATAGCCCGCTTAAATGAATATACTCGGGTGATAAATACAATATTCAATTAAACGGGACCGACTGTACATACTTGACAGCATTTACTCTCTTTCGATACTAGTTCTAATAAACAAAATAACATGTTAACATGACAGAATTTTTATATCGTTTACAAAAGGACTTTCTCATCAAATGATCATTTGATAAAATTACGCATTTACCCATGGTAAGGGATACAAAACTATTTATATAATCCCAAATATACTCCAGATTTACGCGTTAATTTCCCTAGACCTGTTTCAACGGATTTTTATTTAGTCCTCTATATACGTTCATTATTTTGAACTGACCAGCTTAGATCTATCCCAAATATGAAAGATGGTGCTTTAATATAAATGAATACCGGCCAAAGTATAATACTTACCACAAGTTTTATTAACATTTTTAAATTGTTTGTTGATGCTCATCCATTGCTATACCATTGGAGAGTCCTATAACTATGGTAATACATATTAAATTGATGAATACTGTTATCACGAGCTGGCTTAACAAAAACATGAAAACCTATAAGGCCAAAAAAAAAATGTAAAAGGTATGGTTCTCAGGAACCATCCGCTCAATTCTAACCCCCGGATCAATTTGAATTTTATTTTCATCTTTCAAGAAGATAAAAGAACACAATTTTGAATAGATTTCCTTTGTTATGTAGTGCTTATACCTGTTTAGCAAAAAAATTATGTTATTTACCTGAGTACCATACCTTTTTTTGGCCATACTGATTAATGGAGATTGTGACCATTTTCAATGTTAACTCTTAACAACCATCTTATGCAAACGAGTGTCACTAAAATCAAACAGGTTGATTATTCAGAGAAAATATAAGGTAAATTAAGATACTGAACAAAAAGTCGTCAAGCCAGGACTTGTATATGATATATGCAATCTGGATCATGAAATTTATCTTTTTGAGTTTTTGTGGGGGGACCCAGCCACTTGGCGACCTAAGTAAGGATTCTTTTTTAATTGCTGGGTGGCAGCTGCGCTGCAGCCGCGAACTGATCCACAAATCCCAAATTTTATATGGATGATTCGATCCATATAAGCATTGAGATCCATAGACCAGGAGTACATGCTCCTTGGCCCCCCCCCCCCCCCCCCCCACATCCTAGCAAAGAATGCAGGCACCATTGAGCGGTCCCTAGTTTGAACCCCCACAGGTTACTTGGCGCCAGGTAAAGGACTCGGCGCACTTAGTACCTGGGGGGCGCGGCTGGCGCACTCCTCCCGCTGTCTGATATATACATTCGTTATCTACCTAAAGTGATATCTAAAACATATTATTGATGTCCGTATATCGTTGTCTCTAGAAGATTGCAGCGCGTATAAAAAATTAAATCTCATCCACTTCGTCTTGTAAATATTGGCGATCATAGGCAAATATTTGTACATCCATGCATGTTCAGATTTTGTTTAGTATTATACAAAATTCGATTTAGATATTTAGCAGCTTGCATAAATGCATACACATGATATTATCAATGATATAAAAAGTGTTATATGCTACCTCTATGTACTGAATATTGATAAGAATTTTGACCAGTAGCAACTATTACTGCCACCTGTTGAGCTTAATCTGTACTAAACTCGAAGTTTTATATTCAAGTTTGAAGTGAATAACAGATTGTCGGGGCTCTTTTTCATTTGGCCGTTTTTAATGAATGGTTAAATATTTAAGTTTCGTATATTAAGAGAAAGTGCAACTTGAAACTCGTATAATAGTCAGATTTCATATATCCTATATCTCATTTCAGTTAAACGCTGCTTTGCACAACCAAGATTGCAAAATTTCGCCACCAGGCGCTTCACACACAGCCAAGAATAACCCAGCCAATCAGAGGTGTTTTGTAGATCTTGCTACAGAAAGCAGTGCTTTAGTGTCAGGATTAATACAATGCGACTGTAACGCAGCAATGAGTATGGAATGTGATTACTGAAGCGATTATTACTTCTTCCTCAAGCTTTAGTCTATTTTTATGGTTCCGCAAGTTTTTTTTTCTCATTCCAAAGGTAAATGATTTGACTTGAACAAGTTTTTTAGCTAGACACTTTGACGGTCAGAGATGGCGCTTGTGCTGACAATTGCAGCTCCTTACCTTTTCTTTAACAAAGCATTGAAAAACCATATAAAATTGAGTTGTGAACATGGAGGGCAAGGAGTGAGAAAGGTTTCATCTCGAACTCAGTTGTTTTTGTTTAACGAAGCCAAATTCCATGTTCAGCTGATCGTCATAGCCTTCATTGAATATGTATTCTGCACGTGTACAGCCGAACCAAATGTTTGATCATAATATTTGTCATCTTCGCGTCACAAAATACAAATTTACCGAATTAAATCCGAATTTGTAGCAGTCGTGTATTAAGCAGTCTTGTATTAATATATATATATATATATATATATATATATATATATATATATATATATATATATATATATGTGATAATGTATTAAAAAATCAGAAAAAGACACAAACACACATTTAATATATATATATATATATATATATATATATATATATATATATATATATATATATATATAAACCTTAGGGCGTCTCTATGACACATTTCAAATGAAGTTTAGCTTTTAGAAAATAAAGTATTATGTTTCAAGTATAGGTTACTTCTTAACCAGGTTTCAATAAACAATATTTCATACTAAACTCATAATTGAAACCAAAGTATATTACTCTAATTATAAAGATATTTCATTTTCAATCTGTAAATATTCTTCTCTGAATTCCAAAGGGGTGGGGATGATTACATCGACCATCCCCCTTGCTAAAAGTGCGGGGTACATATATACCCCCATCCCCTATATTAACATCCCTGATTTAACTATACCATTATCGACCGTTTCCGGGTAAATACCAGCATTGGCCAATGTCAGTCTTTATGAATCCAGGACTGAAAGGATTTATTAAAATAAAGGAAAAATCCTATTCCAATCCTATTCCTTTAATCCATATACCGTGATAGCCATGAACTCTAACCTGTCAAAGAATGTAATTACTCTGTTTGTTCTTGATTACAGCTTTTTGTCCGGTCCTGTCAACTCACTCAACTCCTGATAATTCATTCGAATTATTCAAAAGTGAACGGAGACACCCAAACACAAATATCTATTTCAAATGATAGAATATAAAACACCTATACTTTACTCTCTTTTCTGGTTCCAAAACAACAGAGAGTGAAATTTAAGATTCTGGTCTTCGTGTTTAAGGCCATGAATAACCATAATCTGTTCCAACCCACTGTCCATCTAATTTTTGGTGATATTTCTTTCAAATTTATTTTGTTTGCCACTACTAATAAGCTTTATTCAAAAGGAAGTTTGTGACGATTTTTAATGATTTTTTAAGTATGAAATCAATAGTAATTCAAAATAGGACTTTTACCATTGCTGGCCCAATATTCTGTTATAGCCTACACGTGGCATAAAGAATCTGTTCTAAAACGTATTTATTTGCTGAGTGCTATTGTTCTATAGTCCATTCCACTACCCCTGTCCACCTGATTTTTCGTGATTATCTCGACATAAGACAAACCTGCAAAACAAAATTCGCACCACATGCAGAAAGAGGAAAATGCGTAATTTCATATATACATATGAAATATAAAGGGTAGCTTCTCCAGTCTGTTGTGTTTGCAATAGACATTCCTCTTAGAAAAAGAACATAAGTACTTGACAGCATTGACTTTGACACCTTTGTATCCTAATCATGTAAAACAAAAAAAAAAAAAACAGTATGTTATATTCATCCCTATTACGTTATCAAAATTGATAAGTTATATCAAAGTTGACAAAAAACATTCCCAATGACCATTATAACTGTACAGTCACAGTTAAGAGTTTGAAAATGAAATTAACAAGATAACCGCCTTGCAGTGATGGAGATCCGAGTCCGGACTTGAATTCGAGTCCCGCCGTGAATCAACTTTTTAGAGAAGTCGGACAGAGACTCAAGCGCCAAGGACTCGAACTAATTGTACTCGAACTTTGAGATAAGGACTCCAGAAACCAGGCCAAGTCCATTTCGAGTCCTGTTGTGAGAAAGTTCTGTCACATCGTACAGACTGTTATATATATACATATAAAACAGACTATTAGAAAAAAAGACTGTATATACCAAGCTTTAGACCTGCATCGGGAGCAAAATGTAATAAAACCTTAAAGTAAAAGGCATATATGTCATCCAATACAAAATACTTCTGATAATCTCAAAGTTCAATTTTTAATTTTTTAATAAAGCGATCTTTATTTGACTCGGACTCGACCCCGGTCCCAGATGACTCGGATTTGAAAAAGGTGGACTAAGACTCGAACCTACAGGACTCGGATTTAGACTCAGACTCGTGGAGCCTGGACTCGGACATGCACTCGGACTCGGATGGTGTGGACTTGACCACATCACTTACGCCTTTAAATAACTTTTTTTCTACGACTCTATAGAGCAGTATCATCTGGATCGGACTTGCGTATGTTACACAAGAAATGTGACATATTGCAACTTTAGGATTTCCCTGTCAATTCATAAAAAAAATACCAATGCATGTTTCAGGGAAGTCATGACTGCTATATTATGAATGATGGTGGTATCAGGGGCATACGAGAGGATATTCTTCGAGGCATACCTCGACGTTTCCGGGCCCCCTAATCGTAACCCCATTATGTACCCATTCAGTTTTACGGATTTAATAAACTGTGTTCGGTTTAAGCCATCTAGTCTGTGGTAGGGATAATAGAGTATGGACTGTAAGGTAATGATGCACTGGAACGTTGTATTGCATTCTGCTAATGAAGGTCTTTTGATCACCTGAAAATGCACGAAACGTTTCTAGTATGAAAATGATTGAGAGATATTTTACTTAATATTATAATGTAAATTTTGTATTCCAGTCAGATTGTTCAAGTAGAGCAAGCTGAACATATGAAGCAGACCATGCCTAATTTAACTGTGCACTAAAAAGAAAATTGTTATCAAAGCAACCTAAGCAAGCATCAATATAACCTCCATGAAGTTTATGCTTCTCGTGCTTTGTATAATATCTAGAAATACGATTTTCAGAATAACGATAGAACAAACTTTACTTGGAAGAATTAAAAACTGTTACATTATGTGGATCTAATAAGCAGATAAACTAATCTGACAGAGCACCATGTGCCATACTTGATAGGTGGCCTCTGAAGCGTATTATGTATCCCTGAGCAATTGGTGGTCGACAACAAAACACACATGTAGGAGCACAGTATTTATGAACAAAATGAAAATGAGCCACTACCCCCTTCTCCCCCTCCCCCCCCAAAAAAAACCGCACAAACAGATGTTGTTTTTTTGTTAATAGTTTAAATAGATCAGAACGGCAAACATTAAAATCACTAGCTGATAAACCCCGGTATACCGGGCTTTTTACCGGGGTTCGGGAGATGTATTAAAGAAGATGAGGAATTATGGCTCAATTTTTATTCTAAATGTTACAAGAACATAGAAGATAGATTTTTCAGTGGGACACTGCCTCAATAAGATATGAGCAAATATCAGAACATTTATTCTGTGGAGCTGTGCTCGTGGCAAGAAATGCATAAATCGGTATGTTTACTTTGAAGACCTGGTCAGTGATCGATGTTGTTACGAAGACAAATAAATGAGGGGAAAATCCTGGACCGATCCGGGAGTCGAACCCACACTGGTGGCGCACAAGTCCGGAGTACCAACCGCTTCGCTAGCAAAGCAAGCTTCACTAGCGAGACAGTTCCGTCCTCTTTTATGTCACCCCGTAACAATGTGTACATATGCGAACCAGAATTGGACGACAGGGCATCTGACTTTTGAAGATCATTAGATAGTCACATATAATATTATTTTTGTTAGACCTATTAAGCAAAATAGATTGATGGTAGGAAGATGTGAAAAATGAATTAAATGTATGGCAAGGAAGCTACGGGAATATATATATATATATATATATATATATATATATATATATATATATCTTTTTTTTGCATCAGCGGAACCAAGGGGGTCCGGACCTCCTACCTCTCCTCTCTTTTTTTTCAGCCACCGCAACCTTTTTGAATGGTGTCATACCGTTATGTTCTCCCTTTTACCCCCACACTATCCTTTTCCGGTCCTTGGGGCTTTTTTGGAACATGCATGTACGTCGGCCAGAGAGAGGTTCAAATGTCAGGCCAAACATGCCTAAATCGGTCACCGACAGCAGGATTTATTCATGCGCACAATAGTGGTTAATCCTGCAGGGCCTTTAGGTTTCTGTCTCAGGTGGTATCTGTGTCCGGAGGTAGTCCATGGACAATAACCTTAAAAGGAGGTATTGCAAAGTGTCATACTGTAATGAAAATAAATGACGAATAACTTGGTAATAAATGGATAAAATGAGAGATGTTAGCGCTCAAAGTGTGCGTGTGGAGTGAGGGGGGGGGGGGGTCTCAATCGGTACTGGGAAAAATAACTTTGAATGAGTTATGGCATTAAGTAACTAAGAACATGGTTTTCGTGGTGTCTGTCCCCAGATCTTAAGGGGGGGGGCTGGGTCGCAAACATTTGTTTCAAAAACCATAAAGAAGAAAAGGTTGTGGCGGCTGAAGAAGGAGGGGTAGGGGATAAGACCCATCCCCACCCCGCCCCCGGATCCGCTTATACAATTAATCGGGGGTCCACTTCTACTATTATTGTATGCTGACATAAGAAATGAGTTCCAAGTGATCGAGAGTCACCAGTTGTGCACAATTACAGACCTGGCAAGAGGGTTATTGACAACAGAGTTTATTCACATGCACAATAGCATAATTTAAGCTTCGTAATCCCGTGCTAGAGGTTGATTTTTATTAATAACAATAAAGGTTGCATTCCGGTCACTGCCGAAGGAAGTTCGGCTGTTTTCGGTGTATGGTACTCTCCCCGCAAAGCAAAAAAGCAGGGAAAATTACGAAAACTTTTGTTTACATGAAAAATCATTGGTTATCATAGCGGCCATGTCACTGCAGAGAATAATAACCTTTAAAATGAGGAGTGACACAGTGTCATACGCAGCGTGGTTTCAGAGAACACTGAGGATAAAGGTAAAACGAATTCCTTTTTTTAGTATTAGATATACAACACTAACTGAGCACACTATCGTACCGAAACGGGCCCTATAAGTTTTAGGCAAATGATTTTAGTTTGGTTCATTTCTTTCAAGGATTAGTCTCGCATGGGCATAATTTGGTGGTGGACAGCCTCTCTAATCGACCGACTCTGACAGCGATGGCGTTTTTGTAAGCAGGTAAACGAAGTCGGCATCAGCAAGTTCAGTAACTGTTTATGTCTCCCCCAGTTTCTTTATGCCAACGTAAATTAATAGTGTATATACATAACACTACGTCGACGTTACGTTTGGGATTTTCTTTTATCACGTAGACGTATCGCAGACATAGCGTTAAATGTATTTGGCTTCAGACATATAATAGTTACATAGAGATATCTGTGTAAGAAATTGAAAAGAGCGTACCATTAAACGATCTTCTGTGATCCATCGGTCTTGCTTTTATAGAGTACAAGATATAACTACTGTGTTACGACCTCAATTGCAGCTTAAGGTAATATCATGTTCACATAATGGTGTGTTACCGGTACTTTTGCGAATTCCTCATATCGCAGACGCAATAAAGACATATCAGAGACGTATGTTGGTGTATACTACCAGCTATATATATGTTTAGAAACCTCTTTGAGAACGGTTCTTACCGAATAACCCAATAAACGAAAGAGCCTTCCCTCTCTCATCAGTCGACACAATTTAAATGTAGGAGCTTAGACATCGTCGGGCAATGAGAGTGGAGCTGTTTAGGAGTGAAATAATTGCTGATGTTATTAATGCCATTTTTTGGGTTTCATAATATATATTGCTTTTTTATGACTTTTTGGAAGTCCGTTAATGAGGAATGTCGACGGCCAAAGACAATTGACAATCTGTCGTTCAGTTCAACCCTTTTCTTTTAGAAAAGAACAATGTAAAACCAGATGGAGAGGTTAATTGACAACAAGAAACAAAAAGCCATTTTGAAACAACAAATTCATATTTTTTAGTGTTCATTCTCTTTGTTGAATCTTAATTTTGCAGCAGTCAATGTGGGCAAAATGTATATCAATAAGACTTGTTTTTTTTTTTATATTTTAAGATTTGACAACAATATATTAAATGGCTATATGACGGGTCCAGTGGCCATGGTGGGAGTGAGATGCATTCGGCCTCCGTCAATTGCTAGAATTGCACCATTAATAAAAGAGGCGTCATCCGATGCCAGGAATGTGATTGCCTTGGCCACCTCTTCAACCTCACCATAGCGACCAATGGGATGTAACCACTTCTGCATAGCCAATACCTGAAATCAGATTTGAGCTGGATAGTTACACTTTAAGTCATATCAATAAAGATCAATAAAGTCAGAATGATATTCAGTTGATGTAAAATAAACCAGTTATGTGAATAACATTTCCACATATTCATTTTGAAATTATTGCAAGAATGGTATGACTTTCTGACATTGATAAGGGATAACATAGTCAACGTCTTCAATGTATTTTTTTATTATGAAATCTTTAATAACGTCTCAGTGCGAAATATAACCTCAGTACTATTGTCAGGAGCATAAAGGTAAGGATAAAGAGAAAATTCAACTTGATAAATGTGAAACAAAGACTATCTGCGTATGAGATAACTATGAAAAATGTGGATTGTGAAAGTGATGTTATCCCACTTAGTGCATATACTAAACGTTGCTTCAGTGACTCTGTTGACTGTATAATATATTAATATAATATATATGAATACAACATGGCTGGTGAAACTGAAATATCTCACAATTCTACCTTTTCACGTCTATAAAGCACTATTTCAATGACCAAGGTGAAGACAATCCGATAAAATCAAATATAAAAATATCTTTTTATAACGCAACTTTGCATAAAAAATTGATGAATCCATGTCCAAGGTAAAGACCGATCTTTATGTCAAAATGAATATTAAGCAAACAACTTTGTTTTTATCTGAAATCTGATTTGCCAGTGGTTCCTGGGCACTCATCATTCTTAATGTGTCAACCGTGTATTAAGCTTTGTAATCTAAAGGACATATGAAAAATCAAAATGAAAAAGCTTATTATCATACCTTCTCAATCACGTCCGGGCTTATTCCACTATGGTCATGATATTAGTCTTTATGCATGCAGGGCTGCGATAAATATATAGATATATTCGAAAGTAGAAATAAAATATTACTTTGTCACATTAATGACTATATATTAAATAGAATATAATATATACAGACAATAATAACATCTTACATGTCATATTAGTAATACCATTATGCCTTATTAGGGCTGGATTAAACAAAGCAGTTTTATCCGCGTTCCAACCTGATTCTTTTACCTAGTACAAACCCTGAGGCAACTCGTGAAAACCTA
This sequence comes from Sipunculus nudus, assembly GCA_026874595.1. Taxonomy (NCBI): domain Eukaryota; kingdom Metazoa; phylum Annelida; class Sipuncula; order Golfingiida; family Sipunculidae; genus Sipunculus; species Sipunculus nudus. The sequence continues at coordinate 57,152,446 of CM049312.1, forward strand.
ACTGAATAATCTTAAAAATAAAAAGACAAGCACACATTTATATTTATATATCTTATGATAATGCAAAATTAGCTTATTATCTAAATGGGAAAGGATACGTTGTCTGAATCCAACTGTTTTTGTGTAATTGGAACTCAATCAGGCAGAATATAAAATAATAAGTGTTTTCTTTGTAAGTCCCCTGCAGCCTTTTCAGCCAGAGACAGAATGCTTATTTGACTGAATTGACTCTGACTCCCTTGTATCCTAATTCTGTGAAAAAAAGAAGAGTTTGTCAGCACAATTTTTATATCTTCTTTGATAAAGAGACATTCGGACAGGTTATTGTTGTTTTGTCTATACGGTTATGAAATTAAACTACGTTCTCGTTTACAACGAGGTATTTATCCATTTTCTTACAAGGATTGAAAGACGCATTTCTTTCTCATAACCTCTTTTATTGATATGCTACTTACCATCTGTTATATATAAAAATTAAATTTACGTAAACGGAATAATTGCCCATTTACAAAGTTGGGAATATCCTCTCAATTCTAAAGAAATATAAAATCCAACATCATCACTACCGTGATTATACTCAAACCAGTCTACACCAATATTTCAAACTGATTCATGTGTTATACATAACAGTATCCTTTCGACACTTTTCCGCCTACAACTGTACTTTCCCTTGGACCAAAAGTCTAGCAGTAAATGAAATTTTAATAAAACATACCAAATCTAGTAGTTCTTACATTTACATTTCTGTAATGAAATTCTTGGACTCACCCTGTGATAAACATTCAGTCAACATATCAACTGATGCCTTGCTCATGCAGTAAAAGACATTAGCAAAAACCTACAACACATTAAATGCGTGTGTATTCAGTATGTTTTTATATGTGAATATGGCTAATATATCTACAAAAGCCCGGGACAGGGAAAACAAAATTTTGATGCCGATAAAGAAATCCTATGAGGAGTAGATATAACCTCTGACCCGCTCAAAATGTTTACTTACTGGCCGAATGCCTGCAAAACTCGAAACATTGACGACATTTCCTGAAAGACCAATTGACATACATACAATAAATGATGCACAACAGTAATTGTAAAAATCAAGAACAAATATGAGTAGTGAAAGGCATTTTTCTTATACTGACGCCCCGTGATGTACAGCGTCATTTAATATATTGTTGAAATGCAATTTCAGAAATATTATCTCTAAAAATAATCTTATCTTTATTTGTTCCCTTTGGAGTATGATTGGTTCATTTGTATAGGAGCTGCATAAAAAGTACATTCCCTGACTGTTTTTTTTGTCCATAAAAAAATTTTCAATTTTTCAGCTCCAATGGTTAATTTCGTCCACAGTTCGTTATATGTATCAGATATATAAAAGAAACACAGAAGGGAAAGAAATTTAATGTATACTTTACGTGAAAGATTACGAAGAGGAGCTAATACATTCTGAAACGTTCATGGACTATAACTTGTTAAAATAATAACAAACCTTTCCTGTTAATAAGATGAGGAGCCGCCCGCCGAGTCACCATGATTAGACCCCTAACATTGGTATTCATTACCTTGTCATAATCCTCAAGAGTACTGTCCATGAAAGTACCCTTTGCCAGAACACCTGCGTTATTTACCTGGGACAAAAACGGATTTAGAAATCATCCTTGGATCCATTTCTGCGTTTTTGTTATGAAGTAAGTGACATATAAGTATTGGGGTATTACAGGTATCATATTTGTTCTTAACTTTAATCACAAAGTATCATTTTAATTTAATCTTCACTTTTAGTCTTAATTATATAACAGTTAAAACAGAGCTGTATAATTTCTTCCAGTGCAGTATTTTATTTCATTTGCAGTCGTTGCTCTAATCTGGCTTTTAATTAAAATTTCAGGTTTGAGGCACTGACCAAAACATCGAGTTGTCCGAAAGAATCCACAGTTTTATCTACAAAACTGATTACATCTTCCTGCTTTGTGAGGTCACCTTGAGCAATCAGAATCTACAAAATGACAAATAATACGTCACATTATGGTTAAATCAAATAATACCTTTCCGATGCGATGTGTTATTATACTTATCACTGTTTAGAATAAGAAGCCGTTTTGTTAGTATATTAATCATTAAGTCATATCAGAATTGCAGGCGCTGGATGTCTTTTAACTTTGTGACTCAATTTTATTAAGGATGTAAAGCCTAAAGTGGTTTCCAGTTATTTTTCGTCACCTCCTAGCAAAGCATGGTCGACCCTTCGCCACTTACCCGACATGTCCTATTGACCTTCATAACATGTCAGGTTACAATGGCATGGCACTTATACATTAGCATATCATATATTTAAGGTGGCATCGTCGTTTGAAAACCCTAAAATTATCATTTTTTAAAAAGAGGTACTATTAAGTTATTTACTTTCTTATCTTATTGTAAAAAGGTGAATCTGATGACAAAATGAATTCTCAAATAAAACGTGATAACTGAATTACCAAAACAACACACGTTCGAGGAGGCTGTGTACTAACCGTGGCAGTCCGTGCTGATAGGGCAGATCCCACCAAACACAACCGTGACTGACATGTGTGTAGCCAATGAAGCGCCTACAGCCGAAGTAAGAGCTGAGGGCCTTGTACTAGCTTAGTTCTGTTAATTTGTCTTGGCCTAACGACACTAATTAGTTAGTACACAAACATGATAATCGTGCCGACCACCGATTCCAACGTCCAGTGTCTATCGCGGTAGAATGTATTCATGTCTATACAATTTTTGCTGTTTGTGGCAGTGCATCAACCTAAATAAATACTTTAATACCAGCTTAGGGGAAGACACAGACTTTTCCGACGATGAAGACTGGACGGATGGTGAAGAAATTCCGCAAGCCACAACCTACCGGTCATAGGAGTTCGGACAGTTGGCCATGTTGTTAGGTACTGCAACCTTTGTTCATTATAACAGAAAGTTTCATTGATTCTAGTCGAGGATGGAGAGAAAAGAGGAGGTTGGCGCAGTCCGGTTAGCCACTGCAAGTCGAAACGTTTTACGCGATCTACATACAACACCGAATTTTCCAATACCTCGCGAAGGCCAATGCTTGTGAAGTGAACTAAGCAAGCGTGCTTGCATTGCGAGCAAAAGGAAAAGGCAGAGCGGCCGCAGCCTGGTGTAATGCCTTCATGAACATGCCGCCCCCAATTTTACTAGATAACTGGGCCCAGCAAACAAAGTTTCCGAGTAAAGCGGTAAATGAGAGCTGTGAGCAACATCAGCTTGTAGTAGGCCAACAAAATAAAAGGCGATCAAGAACCTGCTCAGTGTACCGTGTCTGGTGATGGCTCGTGGCTAAGACGAGGAATGAGTTCCAGAATCGGCACTGCAAGTTTGACTAGCGATAAGACTGTTCAGATGCTGAACCGTATAGTTCCTGCATATACTGTTATATCACACGTTTGAGAGAGCAAACGACAAGGCGGCCCTACTTCAATACCGTATATAATGTAGCCCAAAATATAGTTCCATGTACATGGGTAGGTGGCAGCACCGTACGAACATGCATTAGATACATGACATGACATCCTCCCTATAATGAAATTAGATGAACTTTCAGTGTTTTAAAGTTGGCTTTTTGCATATAAACAACCATTAAATGTAAAACTATCCAATCACTGTTCAAGTCCGTTGGTTAACAATAAAACTGCAAGTGTCTATCTTGTTTTAAATTTAAAATCCTCCGTAATGTCAAATATGGAACTTTTCTCAGAGTACAGAATAAAATTGATATTAAACTTAAAGAAGTAATCGTACTAAAATGATTGTCATAAAATCTGTTGAAAATAAATATCAATCCACTCGAATTACAACTGAAGTGGGATGCAAAAAAAGGTAAGTGTGCTCTTAATTCATAATAAAGTCTCTAAAATGCTGCGGTACAGGTCTTGGTCTGGTGCTTCGCCGCAGCACCTGTCGCGCCTCTGGATCTAGCTGCCTATCTGGAACCCCTGGTGTTCACCCCGTTGATCACCTGGATTGGGACCTGCCAGCAATGGCGGTTCATCCTGCTGTATTGGAACTGCAATTTCAGGTGCCCATGTTACAGCAGGTCTGTGTTCCATTGATTTGCGGATAAATCTGCGATTTCGCCTATACACCGCGCCATCCTCTGTCGTAACGAGATATGACCTCGGTGCCTTGTGCAATCTAGTCACAACTGCTTCCTTCCAGGTGTTATTGAAGTGCACTATAACACTATCCTCTACAGCTAGCTTGATCAAGTTTTCATGCCACGATTGTAGTATGCTTACTGTTAATTTTGTCACTGGTTCAACTGAGCTGTTGCGTCTTTAATAAATTTTGACATTAACTGTTTTGTTGAGACAGGTAATATCTCTCTGAGCATACGTCTCATCAACAGCTGTGCAGGCGAGTGCTGTAAATCAGACACTGGCGTGTTGCGATACGCAAGTAAAGCTAATTCTGGACTTGTGCCTGATGTAAGTGCTTTGTGCATAAGCTGTTTGACTGTCCATATAGCCCTCTCACTCTGTCTATTGGACTGAAGGTACCTTGGGCTTGAGGTTTTCACTGTGAAGCCCAACTCATAAGCAAACGAGTGTATTTCTTGACTTTAAATTCGCATATTGTCAGCTATTACTGTCTCCGGTATGCCATGCCTACTAAAGATGGTTTTTTGAGGTTGGTTCACTACTCTGGCAGTCTTATTCTCTTATTTATATAATTTTGGATACTTCGAGTAGTGGTCGACCACTAATAGAGAGTCCTGTTTACTGAACTCAAACAAATCACATCCAATTGTTTCCCCCGGTCTATCCGGAACTTTGTGTGGAATTAATGGCTCTCTGGTGTTTTGTGTCTGATATTCAGCACATGCACTACAAGAAGACACAGTGTTCTGGATTTCCCTAGATATTCCCGGCCAGTACATTACCGATCTGGCTCTTGCCTTGCACTTGGTTATGCCTACGTGACTCTCATGAACTTTATTCAACATATTATCTTTCAATATGCTTGGCACCACAATCTTCTGCCCTAAGAACACAATATCCTACGCTATATGCAATTCATCACGTATCCCCCAATATGGTCTGAGAGTTGCATCAGTTTTTCTCTTGGTCTTTGGCCATCCCAACTGTATCTGAGTTTTCTGTTTACACAGTGTTTCATCCTTCTGTGTTGCATCTTTTATTGCTTCTGCTTTCACTAACTGGGAGGTTTTCAATTAGACTATGGACCCGTATTTCTCTCTCTCTCTCTCTCTCTCTCTCTCCCTCTCTCTCTGATCTGTGTATTTTCAATCTCATCAGATGTTTTCCGATGTGTGCGCGAATAGGTATCGGCAATGTACACATTTGAGCCAGGTACATATTTTACATTCAAATTAAATATTCTTTAAGATTGTTTCACGTGGCTTATGGTCACTTTGTACTTGCACTTCCCGGCCGTAAATATACTTTTAAAATATCTCTGCCGCGGACACTATCGCCAACATTTCTTTTTTTCTATTTGGAAATAGTTCTTTTCTGTATCTGTGAGTGATCAGGAAGCGTAAGCGACTAGTTTTCCATCATGCATTAAACACGCGCCTATTCCAGCTGATGATGAATCACACTGGATTGTAGCAGTTTTCTTCTGATCGAAGAAAGAGAGAACAGGCTCGAAGAAAGAGAGAACAGGCTCATTTGACAGAAAATTCTGCAGTTTTTCTACTGCTCTGGCATGTTCAGGTTGTCATTGCCAAGTTCTCTCCTTTTTGGGCAGATTTCTCAAAGGTTCTGTGACTGATGACATATGTGGAATATATGGAGCTAAGAAATTCACGCCTAGTAACCGTTTTCCCCCATATTTATCTCCTTTATCTCTTGTATGCCTGTATCTTTGTCTCATCAGGCTTCAGACCTTCTGCAGTAATGCTGTGACCCATATCACCTGCAATCATGTGCACACCAGCAATGTCGCCAAACGTTTGAAGGTTTATCTGTTTTAGGACCTCCGATGCAGAGCAGATTCCAAACGGCATCCGCTTGAAACAAAATAGCGTCCGAAAGGTGTGTTGAATGTGCACAGACGAGCACTCTCATCAACGAGGACCACCTGATAGTACGTGTCCTTCTGATCTAGTACAGTGAACACAGTTTTGCCACCTACCTGACTTTTCACATCATCAAATGGAAAATTGTTCATGTTGCATAGCTTTATTCAGCAACTTTGGGTCAAGACAGATGCGAATGTTTCCGTTTTATTTCTCTAAAACATGACTAAAGTACTAACCCATCCAGTCGGCCCTTTCACTGGAGCTATGATCCCCATTTCTGTTATAACTGCAAGTTTCTTTCTGAGTTTTTCATGCAGTGACAGTGGTACATTTCTCAAAGGCTGCACTTCAAATGTTTTATTTGATTTTACTTTAATAGCTTTAGCATCAAATGACTTTCCATGTTCTGATGCTGTAGCACCGACAGTCCCACCACACAGGTTTTTCATACTTGATATTTCTTTCTCAGTTATTTCCGCTTATCGACACAGGTGTATTGCTTTTTCTAGGGTTAGATTAGCTTCTCTCAACAAAAGGTCTTTCATAGATCTTGACTAAGTACTGAACACTATTTTATCTCTCAAAATGTTATTCGTTTCAGAGAATTCACATGCTTAGCAATAGCAATAGCTATAGCAAACACTGTTCATCGGTCCGGCCGTCCGGTTGACCGGTTACAGGACACAAATCATATCCATTGTACCTAGAATCTTCTAACTTTACATCCTGCGAGGTCTGGAAAATATCTTTTAAGACGCTTAAAGAATGAGGTCACTGCGACCTAAATTCCCTGAGCTATTGGGCATGTAAATAGCCCTATAATAATTTAAAAAATTGATGCCATACATTTTGCCTTGATTATTGATCATGAATATTTTTTTAGTTCCTGAAGAACGGTGGTGCCATCTGTATTTTTTCCTATTTTTACAGGCATCCCATCTCCAAATTTTTCAGTCGTCAAATTACAGCAAGGTGACAGTTTCTCATCTGTGGTTTCATCTAGTGTCCTTTAACCACATTTGTTTATTAACCATGACTAGTTATATCAGTCCCCGAAGACTGTTGCCGCCAGCTGTATTTTCTTTAAGTTTTCACCCATTTTATTATATATTTTTTAACACAAAATTACAGAAAAGGTGCCAGTTACTCATCTGTGGTTTCATCTAGTGTACTAAAACCTCAAATGTTTTTTGATAAGACAAGTTTCATCATTTCCTGAAAACTGGTGCATCCATCATTTTTTTAAATGTTTTCAATTTTCTCTTCGACAGCTAAATCACAGCAAAGGTGTCAGTTACTCATCTGTGGTAAATATAGTTTCCTGAAACATTATCAATTTATTGATCTAGACCAGTTATATCAGTTCCTGATAAAAATTTCTATATTGCAGTAAAGGTTTCAGTTTCTCAGCTCTGGTTCTATCTAATTTCTAGCAGAGTCATGAGTCAAGAGTGAATTCATACTGCACAATTGTGACCAATGACTTAAGGAAGAGTCCTGTCGACTGTGGTGCCAGAAGGTCAAAGGTAGAGATCCCATCTGGAGTTTATCTCAATATTATCTCAATACTTTTGTTATTTCATCTATTCTGGATTTCATCTATAACCGGAAGAAAGGGATTACCCGATGATTATCTAGTCAAAGAATTCGGTCATCCGATAAAGTTGCCTCTTACTGGTGCCTTTTGAAAAAGGCTGCCCTAACCAAGTGACGGACGGGGTGGTTTACGGTTTAATGTGGTAAGTAGAGATGTCTTGGATTTTGATGGCGCAGTGAATAAGCAAGAAAGTCCGAAAATCATACGTTGAGGGTTCCTGGTATATAAGCCTGACCCTGGCGTTTAGATCTGTTACGCGTTAATCTATGTAAGGGATTACCCGATGATTATTTAAAGATTTGCGTGATGCCTTATGCCACCCGATAAAGTTGCCACTTTCTGGTGCCTTTGGAAAAAGGCTCTCCTTACCAAGTGACGGACTGAAAAAGCAAGAACGATTATGTTAAAAGTAAATTACATAATTAAAATTCACCTAACAGATAGGGTTTCCAGCGTTTTGTGTATAACATGTATTTCATAGTCCGGTTAACCGGTCTTTAAACCTCTGGCAAAATTGGACCCCGGCTGGCGGCACTGAACCTCGACAGGCTGCACTGGGCCACGACTAGGGGCACTGGACCCCAGCTGGCGGCTCTGTACCCAGACTGGCAATACTTGACCCCGAGTGGCGGTACCTGACCCCCTATGGCGGCACTTGATCCTGACTGGCTCGCTGGTCCCCAACTGGCGACTGGTTTGCTCCTGGCCACCGAAGACTTCCAGACTCCCCAACAGTGAGTATATAGACCTCTTCAATACATTTCTACACTAGAGGCTCATCTATTTAACAAGTCTTATACAAAGCCTGGGACTGCTTGCCACTATGGGTCATTTATATTTAGTGCTGAATACTAAAAAGGCTGGAAATAATACCCCTACTACATTTGTATACTTCAAAGCTGCGCTCTCCGTGACCGCTCTGAATTCCAATATTGTCTCACGACTCAATGACCCTGACCGGCGACCATAGCCTACTTTCAGCACATACAAAGATACAATTAATCCGAGAAATAAAAATAAAACATGATTAAACAAAACGCTGGTGCTATTCATTTTGTGACACCCCGTTTATGCGGGAAGCTATAGATTTTCTGTTACCTTTTCCTTGTTAAGACCGACTTCTTCACATCTGTCCGCTACTTTTTTAAGGTTGTCTAAGTTTCGTCCATTCAGAGCTACGCGGCTGCCGAGGGAAGCGAATTGAATAGCTGTTTCTTTTCCTATGCCCTCACTGGCCCCTGCAAATATACAAAATATACAACTATAATGTGTTTTTTATCACAGTTCATCATACTTTGATTTTTTTTGCAAATGGTTCTTGCCATGGGTGATAGCTATTTCATTTATTCAGTGCATAATATTGTCATCTTTAACTACTTACCGGTGCTATGACAGACTACATCCCGAACGCACTTGCTAAAGAGATTCCATTTTGTAAAAGAAATGGATTAAAACTATAAGGTTTAAAACTTCCCTGCTCGAAACCCATAAAAACAATAAAACTTAAAAGTACTTATTGTTTGCTAGATTTATTTCAATTAGTTGAGTGATGGTTCTATGAAACAGTCCATTCATATCCGGAAGGAGTGTCACTGAAATTTGGCGATTTTTTTATCATGTGGCAGTTCATTACTAACAAATAAGTTATGATAACGATATCAGGCATACGTCTAATTAACTAGAGGGATTAAAACATAAATTTTCAATTACAGGGAAATCTCTCTTTAGCGCCACCTTTCTGGTGTGGCCAACTTTACGGACATTTGAGTTAGTCCAGTGAATTGAAGTACTGGAGTTTGTATTCTCTCTGAATATTTGTTAAAGCCAAAACCTCATGATGAAGCCTCTTTCTTCGAAGGTGTGGACTTTTTGGATTAGTTAGTTTATTTCTACGTCCATATTAGAGGCAAGACTTGGTAGGAGACATTCATTAGTCCTGTGAGTGCTGAAGCATGGACGTAAATTTTCTTCTTCTCTTAATCGTTTTCAGGTGTTTTGGCTAACCTTTGACCCGGCCGATTTTAAAAACTGATTTTTGGTCAAAATTTCACTCACAGATGAGAGATTTGTCCCTGATTCTTTTTTTTTTTTACTTTTTAAGGAATTATGTTGCAAAGCTTATTTCCGATTACCGTTCAGTTGTGAGCAACGGGGCGAGACTTCCCGCGAGGTTGCAAACCAAATAAATGCAGTTATTTTAATAACTATAAGATCCTGACGACGTGTTGATAACAGTTTGAAATAATTCTCACATGCATCATGAAATCCACAACAACTGGTCGGTGTGTAACTGTGGAACGTAATAAAGGGATGTATGCTGGTAGAGCTAACCAGTTACTGGGGCTGTTGAACCGTAACAACCATTTCCTGTGTTGCTGTGTAGTTTGACTGAGACCCTGGTTAAGTTTGATGTGGCATCTGATCGTTCCTCTGTCTTCAAATAAATCTCCACGTGAACATCATAGCGTGCAGGGTTTGTGTTTCCAGACGCAGTTTCACTGGTTATTACATTAGAAAAAATGAAGTCTATCATTCATAAATGTCGATTTTTTCCATAATTATACATATAAATTATGTATGTGTGTATGTAAAATCTGACCATCCCTTGATCTACCCGCTATAAAACGTGTTCAGAACAGGCTGCAATTACATGATAACTGATAGTGGTCATAATAGCAATATTAATTGTAAAAACAAAAACAAAATTGTGCTGCATACAAATTGAGAAAAGATCTGAATATATCTTACCTGTAATTAACACTACCTTGTCCTTCAATGACGCCATCTTCACAGTAGCGCACAAACCTTTAATTTGCAGTGATAGCAAGGACAGTCAAGTCACTTACGCGCTAGTTATATATATATATATATATATATATATATATATATATATGCCTCTAATATCAATTAACTCATATGCACTCGTATACACCACGCCAACACCGGCATGTCCGAGATAGTAATTATTTAGCTCAGTGTCAGAGATCGCCCTTTGTCTGGCCGGTCGTTTTGCCGTCCGTCCGTTAACTGGGCACAAATCGTAACCGTTAGACTTATAACGTCTAACTGTTCATCGAGGGAGGTCCTTAGCAAATCTCCTGTGAAACCTGACGTGAGGGCATGTTGATCAATATTCTGCAACCTAGTGGCCTAATCCGATGTTATATTGTTCCAGATTATAAAGCCACAGTGTCTATTGGTTTTTGCCTATGCAAAGCATTAAGCCTACTTCGCGTCGGGAATGACAGTCACTGATGATTGGTACTCTGTCTATTCGATCAAATTATCAAGCTTAATTAGAATGAATAATGTTTGAGCAGGAAGGATGATTTCATTTATTTTTTTAGATAATATGTAAACGCTCTGAATGAGACTAAGCAGGGACTCCGAGAGAAATATTTCGAGGCGGTACAAAAGGTTTCCGGTATACTAAAGAATGGACCGTTACAGAGGGATGCCTGGTTTTCTCCAAGTTAAACCACGCATATGATACCATATATATATATATATATATATATATATATATATATATATATATATTTATACTTTATCCACATGTTAAAATGAAATAGAAATCATATGGAGGTCTTAGCAGGCATACCTATAACCTCACGCTCATGACAACCAAAATACTGTACAATAGAGGTTACCCACACCACAGTAAGTGCTTCTCATGCTACTATCAACAACAATACCATCACAATAAAGACAAAACCAATTGAAATTTGGAAGAATAAAAAAAATATTTACAGGAACATGATAAGGGGTTATATAGCGGCACGTGCCGCCGCAGCCAAGTCGAGTGCACATGCGTCAGCTTGTTATATACTTTGACAAGTGTCAAACCAGCAGTGGAAGCTGTATCGATGACTACGGTGATTCTGCATCCATACCTGGTCTTTCACAATTATAGGAAGCTAAAAAAATGGAATGACTAGTTTTATATTCCACATGAATCAATACTTACCTGAAGCAACTACCCTACATTTCATACCTGATCTAGAATTAAAAACAAAGTAAACGAGTATAATGAAAACAATTTGCATGTACTTTCGGAAGGAAAGTGGACGCTTTCTATCGCCCTCCGGACCATGTGGAATGAAAGCAAATAAATATTAATATTAGTAAATTTCTTCCATGAACGGATCTGATGTACTACATAAAAAATTTGTCATTCTAATATATTCCTTAACTATTGTGCCTCAATACTCAGTATATTTATTCAACTCCATACATTCTAATAGGTCTTTAGGACTAAAAGTTACGCATTTACACGCATTTAACCGGGCTCCTTTGAGTCTTCCTGATGACAGCTATATAAATGCAAGTTAACATAAAAGCCAAAGAGATTTTCTAATTTACAAGTATATCCTGGTGTTCTTCACAAAGGAAACTCCTGACGGGCCTGGGCCCCTTTGGTCACTCACTATTACAGACTTTTCTGTCGCCCTATTTCTGTCGCCCTATATTGGACCCTCGCGGGGTATCCTTACTAAAATTTATATAGGCTGAAATAAAAAAAAATGAGCCTTTCTTTATATTCAGACATATTAATCTACTCTATAGGAAATTACCGGTCGATCGGACCCCCCTTCGGCCCGTCGTGCCCCCGTAAATGTGTACCTGCTGACGTCACCGCTCATAGGGCCTGCTTTAAATTAGATAAAAACCGGCAGGGATTAAACAATAGACACTGACGTTACCTGAAACAATCACAGATCCGGTATTTAATGGTCAACCGGCAGGGCTGTCGTGGTCCATGTACTATGCTTGAGCAGCAGCTTCAAATGAGGATTTTGTTTGGTCCGTCATAGCTACTAGAGGGTGTCATCCTATACTGTTACTAAATCGAATCAGTTAAAACTATGCCCTGGGCCTTACAAATACAACTTAGTGAGCTTATTTTGCAAAAGGTTTAGTCACGCCCTGACAATTTGTAAATTAGGTGTCTCCCCAAAAAATTTATTGAACAGATCTTAGGGGGGGGGCGCCCTGGGAGCACAATTTTTTATCCATTTGGCCCAGAATCTACTAACGTAACATTCAGGGAGGTTCCTGGCAAATGTCCTTGGAAACATGAATAACATCACTGTGACGTATATTCTGCGACCTATAGGAAAAATATGCCATATGAACACCCTGAATGTCATATGGGCACCAATTGTATCGATCAGGCCTAGAATATTCTAACGTTACATCTGGGAGGTCCTGGGCAAATTTTATTGCGAACATGAAACTAGGTCACCAATACCTATGTTCTGCGACCTATAGTAAAAGATGTCAGATGTGCACAGTGAATATAAGATACGCAAAAACTGTATCTGTTAGGCCTAGAATCTTCTAACGTAATATCCAAGGAAGTTCTGGGCAAATCTCCTTGGAAACCCGAAATTAGGTCATGGTGGTCTATATTCTGTGACCTCTGGGCCAAAAACATGATTTTGAGTCACCCAGACAGTCAGATTGGGCATAAATAGTATCCATTAGGCCTAGAAACTTCTAATTGTTTTTTTCAGGGAGGTCCTAGAAAAAAATCACCTCAGAAACATGAAATTACGTCATAGTTACCTATATTCGGCGACCTATAGGAAAAATGTCATGAGAGTACCCTGAATGTCAGATTGGCACAAATTGTATCCGTAAGGCCGAAATCCTGGGAGGTTCTGGGCAAATCTAAAAAAAATAAGTTTTCGCAGAGGTTGCACTTGGTTACCAAATCATTCTGTAGATGGGACACTTGATTTTGACGTATAGCTGAGACATATAAATTCTACGTTCAGACAGAAATATTGAGTTGACGCAAGTCAAGTATAGATTCCGGAACGGTGTTGTTTTTTTGTTCTTGAGAAATTTCGAAGGAAATAACAATTGTGAAGTATACTGACATGAGAAATTAAGTTAAATATTGTTATATGTAAATTAATATATGATTATATGTTTTATGTTTATTAAAAAAAAAGAAAAAAGGGAAAAAGCAAAGAAAGGTAGGTATAGAAATATGCATACAGGGTCGCAGAAGAATGCCAACAAAAGATGGCACCCACCTGCAAGCGGTACGGTATTGCCATAAATGTAAAAGGATAAAAGGTAAATCATTTACTGACAAAAAGTTACAGGTTTCACCACTTGGTAAGTATAAAAAAATCTCTCATTCAGGAGCTCATGTCTGTTCTATGAATAAAGTTTTCAGAAAAATAGGCCACACACACTCACACAACGGGTTACAGGCGAAAGCCAACATGTTCACAGGGCAACTGTTACAATAGAGACGGATTCACACTTCGATTTGAGATAAAAAGTATTGATTGTTCTGTATTCATTCTTCATTCATCAATACTAATAAACAGTACATTTCTATATATCCATATCAATGCATCATACAAATGAAAACTGTATAATATCAATGAATATTCGAGTGAAAAGTAGCGGCTGGATATTATATAATTTTTACCAAACGCCTCTTGATTTGAAATCAAGTCACACACTGCAACACGTCAGTATTCTCGTTTTGTGCCTGGACAGTTAAAAAACTTATTCTAGAGTTACACTGTATAGTCAAACATCTATAGTCAAATATCTATTGTGTCTTACTGGCGAATGATTATATGTTCCTGTAGTTCCTCCAGCAAGCAACAGATGTCAGCCTTGACCGACCATGGCAACTTGTCGTCTTTGCTGGGAACACGTTTCATTCTCCGCACAAAGGCGCCATCTAAGTATGATTGGCTTGACCATTAACTTGAAAGAAAATAAAACTTTTAATTTGATTAAATGCCTGTTATTTTACAAAAGTTTAAAGTTGCATGTTCATGGTATGGTTGAAAAAAAAATTAATAAGAGTTTAGTAAGAAAAAAATATTACTAACGTACCTGTACAAAGTTAAAAGAGTGCAGAGATGGGTTTGCTAAAATAAAATATTTAATACTATTTTATAACGATCGCATGGGACAGATTGATTTACACTTGTTATATTCATGGCGTTACTGTGTGGATGTTCAAGCTTTGTACACAATCGTACGTTTTATCCTACAACAGCTACGACAACGACAGCGGGAACTACATCGATAATTCGCCTTGGTGGACACACGACACTGGAATCAACTATAAACGGAGACAAGATTACTAAGTCTTAAAATACCATAGCTGACAAAAATAATAAAAAAGACTACGCCGATTTCTATTACCATTACCATGTATTAAGATGCCAGAGCAAACCTTTTAATTATTTATCGGACTTAATCTATATTTGCTTCTTCTTTTCGGGGCATCTTGCTCTCACAGTAGCCTATTCAGAAAAAGTACACATGCTTCATAACGGAAACGATATTCAATAGGGGGGGGGGGGGCACGTACCATTATTATTTTTCAAGCAGAGGCAGAAAATCACTCCAAAACGTGAAAAAAGCGTATAGTCTAATCGCTTTTACGTTACGCCGCGGTGTACATTTATTGTTGTCGGAATCAGGGCAAATCCACGATTTTGCGAGTGGGGGTGGGGGAGGGGGGGTGGGGGGTGGTTGGTACTTTGCGATGTCATACATACATAGAAAAGGGTATAGCCAATGGCCCAAGATATTTATCTTATCGTATCTCTCTCTCATTCCACACACACACACACACTCGTATATATCCGTACAAGAGAGGACCTTGCTTTCACACTATACTTCCGAGTACGAACAGTTCTGCTAGAGTTAGCAAGAGCTCTTGAGATCCTAAACATTAAGGGTACGCATGTTTCCTCGCACCCTTTTTTTAAAGAAGAAGGCTGGTAAGACATGAGAATGATGTATTGACTCAGCGCATAACTTGCGAGTACTTTTATGTCATGTCTTCGTGTCATAGAGAGGACCTACTAATCCGCACATCACGCACGCTTGTGTTAAACATATTTATTTATAACAGGATTACAAAAGTAGCCAATCAGGCGTATGAAAATGCTTTCCTGTATATATATATATATATATATATATATATATATAAACACAACATTATATAAGACATCACGGTACAAGTAAAAGTACATAAAGTATGTGAAGATACAATATGTTTAGATAAATATTGTAATTCTATGTAAATTCATAATCTTCACCAAAATGAAACATGACACAAGCTATACGATTAGACAGCAATCAATTAATAATATAATGAGGTAACATGCTCACTCGATACTTAAAGTGCAAAGCAAAAAAAATACAAACGATAAACATATATTTACATATATTTACACTGCATGGGCAGAAATTATTTTAATCATGTGAAACGTTTTGTGTCTATTATAAACTTTAGAACCAAGCTGCTTACCGTTTTTCTTGACAGATCAGATGGTAAACCTATCATGTAGATAAGGAAATCTTTATCTTTATTTTTTGTTTGTTTCCTGTTTACTCCTGGTAATTTAAGGTTCTAATTCTAACTTCTCACGATCTAAATAAGAACTTATACCGCTAAACAGGTTGGTTTACCAGTTTAAACATATTTTCGAGCACCCGGCTTTCACAAACAAACACACACACACCTTTCTAACCATCTCGCAAAGCTCTCAATAGATGGCACTGTCACATACACAAAAAAAAAAAAAATTTCAAGCAAAACGTTCTTTCTGAGGACTTGCAAGAAACTTTCCCAGCATAGATTTCCCGGCTTTTGAAATGCTTTAAAAATGCTTTAACAGCTTTTCGTTTGGGAGGACCCATGTGTAAGTCCTCACAAGAAGAAAAAGTCCTCGCACGTTTGGTGTGCAGTCAATATCGTGTCCTCTTAAGTACGGTTATATATATACACACACACACAAATATATATATAATTAATGGTACAGCCGTGTTATTCTGTAGTCGAAATGTAGGTATAGAGAAAGAGTGAAGCCTTTTAGATAGACCAACTAGTTTATTAACACAAGCTTTCGAAGCGCACAGGCTTCTTCATCAGGTGATAAGTTGGAACGTGTAGAGAGGTGTTTATATGTGGTGGAGCGACCTGTGAAGTCACGTCATAATGTGGATGACGTCGGCATTCATGCGGTTCGTTGAAAATCTTGAATTGAGGGAGGCTTACTGCTATGTACCACGCCCTCACTGGGCATCTATATATTAATAGTGTAAGGCGATTTTTGTTATTTTCCATATCTCCTCTGATACCACCGTACGGATTGCCCTGATTTTCGACAAACATATGCTCCGGTTGTGTCCGAAGAGATTCCACCCAGTTTTATTTGCAATATTTGCGTATTACGTGCATTATTAATAATTTTAATATTTGCTCCCCCGCGGGCGCCTCTTTTCTTTGTGTCTTCGGGTCCCGTAAGACAATGGCCATAGAGTGTGTGATGGCCGAACAGAGTTTTACTCGGGGGCCCTATCTTGGTTATTTATACATTTCGCGGTCACCGGCCCGAAATAATCCCCTTCTCAAAAGGGAGATCTTTGAAAGAATTGTTTGGCAGGCCTTCCTGTCACCGGGACATCGCACGAAGAGGGCTTCTACCTGCGACCCCCCCCCCCCCCCCCCCCCGTACATGACCTGATATGCTTGAATGCACATGTACCGCGTCCAGGGCGTTTGACAAATGAGCGAGTCGCATGCGACTAAAATCGTGTCCCCTGGTCACACAAACCAGTGTTTATCGCATTTGGTTTGTCGCACCCGTCTTTCATGTGCGATCAAAGGACGGCAACCATGAGGCAACACATGACACATACAAGCGTCAAACAGATGACGACAAGTAATTTTTTCCTTTCAAATCAAGATTTATGCCTGTAAACCTAAATGATATTTCAGTAAAACATAACAAATAATTATGTTTTAATTAAATTAATGTGGGATAGGACCCCCAACATACACACACATGCACACCAAAATAGTTGTCCTGGCGCCCGTGCTTAACGCTTTATTTTGCTTCTACTTTAAATGTCACTTTTATTGCATCAAATTCATTGTTGCAATCTTCCAGTGATACATATGTAGTAAGATGCATGTTGAGTGTTATAGACATGATGCTTCCCTACAGTTATTCCCCTATGAACTTTAATACTCATATTTTGGTAATGGAAGTGTGGGCTTCCCCGATTTCACGTCATTAAGTGGATCGAATCCCTTGTGCGTTTAACGGATGCGTTCATCGCAAAAGTCGAGCAGGACTCAAGGTCTGTAATAAACGCAGCAAATGATCGCAGCTGATAATCGTTGCCGGAGGTATGTGTCATGTGTAATTGAAAATATAGTGTCCAAAATTTTTACACGGATGCGATGAACGGATGCGATGATCGGATGCAAATAAACCTTGGAATATGTCACCAATTTTTTACACGGTGCGATTTTGTCGCAAGAAAATTCGGTGGGCAACTTAAATAGCAATGTTCAACATAATATATTTTTATATAAAAATTGTTTCATTTATCATATCAACTTCTCCGAAAACATCTCCGTCCAATCTCTTGGCTTCAATACGATGTTTATGCATATCATAATGTACATATCCTACATATAATGTATCTATATATTAATAGCGTATCGCGATTTGTGCGATTTCCGTATCTCCCGATTTCCGGTGGATTTCCGATACCAACGTAAGGATTGTTTCGTTCGTCCCAAACCGTGCGTAGCACGGGTATTTGCTAGTCATGATTAAATTGTTGACTAAATATCCTATCACAATGAAAATACACTTTTTCTTGCATTATGGACTCTATATATTGTCACTCCGCCGCATATAAACAATTATATATATATATATATATATTATATATATATATATATATATATATATATATATATATATATATATATATATAACTCAGTGTTCACTTTTAAAGTTCAAAAGGTTATAATGAGTGAATACGTTTCCTGAATTTAAGTCACTTTATACCTTTAAAGAAATAATTTTTAAAAGATCAACAGTAATTGATGGAAAAGAGAAAGAGTTATAAGTTATGTCCAGTATCACATTTAAACTACTGTAATCACCTAGTTTCAGTTTAACATATAGTAATTTTATATCCGTGAATTAGTTGTGAATTGGGTTCAAATGTGCAAATTATAATATGTTCCAAAGACATATAGTTTACAGGGCTTGGTATCGCTTACAAACATCGTATTGCAATATACTGCGATATTTGGTAGTGTATCGCGGTAGGTATTGCGATATTCTAATAGTGTTTTTCTAATGTTTCATTACAAACACAATATATAGCAATATTACTTTCTTATGTACTTAGTGAAGTATTTACTTGTTGTCGACAGTACTCATAGAAACAATTAAAACCAAAGTTTTCGTTGAGCCTTACATGTGCAAATAAATTGACAGTTAGAGAATTCTGTGGTTAAGCACCGAAATACATAGATGGTGTGCATATAATCATTGCCATATGTACCTCATCGAACAGACTGCCTTTCTTATACAGTAAGTATGATGTTAACTTGACATCTGATCTTCCTGCAGTTATCATAAGATATGAGAAGAGGACATTAATGAATGGTTCATTATAACTGTTTCTTTATTTTTGCTGTATGGAAATATTTCTGGAATAAAAATAATTCATCGAGCTGACATCAAAATTTCCTGGGACGCAACTACAATCATTGGTATATAAAGCCAACTTGAACAATTCCTATTTAAAGTCTTAAAAAACACGCTAGCAGCTTTCACTGTATCGTGTCATTAAATATATCCAATTAAGATGTCTAAATGTGTAACAGAAACATTGTTTTTACCACAAAATATCATCTTTAGGTACGTAAAATGAAATATTGGTAAATATGGATATTTGAAAACTGTATCACGATACGCAATATGCGATATACCGTTTTATCGGTAATATTGCGCACCCCTAATAGTTAACACCTGGAAAGTCACTTGAAACTTTAAGACAAAGCGTTAATCCAAATTAAAAGTCAGATAATTCAAATTTAATATATTTTTTTTAATTTACAGTTTGTAGTGCAAGGACTACATTAATTCAAGCAAAGAGAGGTATTGCACTATTCACCAACTCAATGCTTGCATCATCGGTCTGTTCATCAATTTCGGAAAGTGACAATCACAGGTTCCTCTAATACCATATAGTAAATAAAAACTCTCTCGTTCGCCCTTCTTCAAAATAGCAATGAATCTTTTAAATGAAAATATTTTGGTGATCGAGTTTTCCTCTAAAATGTTTTTGATTGTTCTATATGGCCCTTTGCCTATATTTTCTTCAAAGTCCATCCTTATATTTTATGTACAGCTGCTAACAGACAAATCAATCAAGCCGCTAAATGCATATTAAATTTTGCATGACGGAGGTATAATTCACTTAAAAAATAGACATCTCTAGAGCAAGCAGGAAGATTGGGAGTTTATAGAATATTGTTTTTTTCTGTCATTCGATTTATAAATAAAAGCAAGACTGAAGCCACGGACCTAATAGAGATACGACCAGGTTACGATCTGTCCACGACTGAAAATTTGAAGAATCGCCGTTCAATCGTGAGAAGAACGTGTGACCGATCGAGGAGGTCGTGGCTGATCACTGGGTGAAAAATCGGTCCCAGGTGGTTTTTTGAACACGTTCAAAATCCAGTTGCGACTGATTTGTAAATTTTGAGGTCGTAGGAGCTCGCAAGAATGTTGTACCACCAGTCAATGATCATCGCACGACCAGTCGTGCATCATCTGGCGACAACTTGTTGCACGATTGGTCGTGCTATCGGTTCGGCAAACGTTATAAAACTGTTGGGATCTAATCCTAAGCTCAGTCAGCCGTATTTACCTTCAATTGTCAGTATGGATCATCTGATGCCACCCTGTAGACTCGAGTATATGCTGGTTCGGCTACAGCTGCAGCAACAACAACAGCTAGGCGCTTTTGCCGCAGCTGCACTTCTGCATATCACTGTTCTGTACGGGATCTAGCGAACGAAAGACTAGGGCTGATCTCGGACCCAGGAATATATATCCATAGGATCGGTGGCACGAACAGTTGAACGACTAGTCGCAGGTTATTACAATAAGTCGTACGACTGATCTTGTGACCGATCGTCACTTTTTTGGTTGATCGGGCCAAGTAGCGTGCCACCAGTCGTACGATTACCTACCACCGGTATTAAGTACTCACGACCATTTCAGAATCAGGACAAATTTGTGGAGACTGGTCCTGCAACTACCTAATCGTGGGTCAATCGCACGATTGAACAGTCGTAAGATTTAGTTTGACTGTGGCTTAAACGTATATAAATATTCCCTTATTAAGCTGTCATATAGAATTAAACATGAAAAGTGAACGCAATTATATTATTTATTCTCAAATAAAGGATCGGTCTTAAAGTAAAGACACAAATACATACGATCATTTAGATGGAATTTTTTCGAACTAATCTACTGAATTTCATAAGATATTATTCATCCGCGCCTTTGTATTATTACCAGAAGATTAAATTACCTTTTCGTTTGTGCAGTACGATTCAAAGTCCGATCTCTTTTATTTATAAGTATGGACGTATAATAACATTGATTTTTGTTTAAATATCATGCATTTTCGTTTGCATATAAATGTATATGATAATTCATACATTTGTAATTCATAATAGATTTTCCATGAAATGATGCTGTTGGTTTTAAAAATAATTAGTTTTCTAGTTCCTCTTACCGTTTTGAAAGGTTTATCATTTTATCAGGGGAAAGGATTCCTCTCTAGGAATTCTAGCTGATACAAACAGATAACGTTCTAGTTCACAATACATGATAATTATGACGCGACAATAAATTTTTAGTGTCTGTCATAAAAATCAAAGACCATGAATGTATATTCACACAATGTTCATTATTTTTTAATTTTAACGATAAAATACAATCGTTTGCTTAAAAAGAATAAAGTTTTTTATTTCTATGAAAAGGCAAGGTTAAAAGCAATGTGTGAAAGCCTAAAGAAGCTGAAACATAAATTCTAAGTGGATGCTTGAAAAAGTCACGGTTGAGAAAATATTTATAAAATTTTTATGTCTGACACACGGATTTCTCCAAGTGAAAGGGTATTTATAAAGGTGTACCACAAGGTAGCATCCTTGGGCCGGTACTATTTACAACATTTTTAATGACTTATCTGGATTTATCAAAGTAGCATCTCCTTTAAACTATGCTAATGATAATACCATGGGGTTTGCTCATAAAGATACGCTTATATATCAATCAAAGTTGCAATAAAATGTTTTTTAGATAATTATATAGAAGTCAACCGGAGTAAATTTCTAACCATGCTTATAAGCAATAATAAATCCCTTCCTGAAGAGTGAACTCTTAAATTTAATGACTTATGTAACTGGGGATCCTTGTGTTACACTATTAGGTGTCACTATAGATTTAAATTAAATTTTCATGAACATAAATATCTTTTGAAGCCTCTATTTTTATTAATGCCCCATTAATGGCACTTTTGTAAAAAGAGGGATCAACAGAGGTTGGGGAGTATTCATCGCATAGATTTATATATATGAAAAATTTAACATATGATGACATGTTAAATAATTCAAACATGGTAAACTTTTATCTGGACAGGCTACATGAGAATTGAGGTTTTAGCCAAGGCTAAATCCGGATTATTTGTCTAAGTTTTTTATAAGAAACACATGCAAAATTGTTTCTAAGCAGCGATCAACTATTGATTTAATTAAACACAGAGTAAATACTACACATTTTTGTAAAACTCTCTATCAGATATTTAGCAGTTGTTCTATGGAATAACCTATCTATATTCACTACAAGTATCCAGAATACTTAGTTGGATTTAAAAAAAAAGGTTGTTATTAATTTGACTTTTTTCAAAAGTAAGTGTTTAAGGTGTAACTTTGATGATAATTATATCTGTTCTTAATAATCTTTGTATAACAATTTGGTATCTTCTGTGATGTTGGAAATTCTAGACATTCCTGAAATAATTAATTATATCATAATCTTATCACTTTTTATGCTTGATGGGGAAGTCTGAACCTCTTATCTGTCTGCTTCTTGAGTACGCATTATTGCTGTATTTTATAGGTCATGGATAACACATCATTACATGTACACTAATATCATTTTCCCATATATAAATCTATTTTTAATATTGATTTGTCTTTTATTAATGTCTTTTGACAATCTGTTATAGATCGTCTGTGAGAAAAGCCAGCGGCTAATGTTTTACTATGTTGTAAAAGCGGACGAAAGTAAAATTTTGTATTTTTTATTTGTGTTTGAGACCCCTCCCCCACCCTCCTTCTGGATCCGCAACTCGGATTTTCGTTGCAGGATAAACAGATAAATGTTTTCATATCTTTCTAACGTACAGCGTGACTCAGAAGTGAAATCACTCCTACCAAGCCCGGGCATATTGTCTCAGCAGGAAAGATGTAAAACCGCAAAGAGTTGAACTGTTTACTTTTACATTTACAGAAATTTAAATTATTCCAACAATCAATTTACTCCGAGTCATATACCTATATCATTTTATATTCATTAAATGAAGAAAAGCAGAAAGGAAAGAAAACATCTGGTAAATAATAAACATTTAAAACTTACTGGTTTGCAAAGAGATTATTCTATTATAAAAATCCCGATTAGATACCAGCTACTGTAACTTTGCAAGTGAGTAGCAGCCTAATATCCTTGCATGCTTGTCTTACCCCTACTATTTGATCCACCGGAGCCCTTATACTTGGCCCTTTTTAACTAATTATGGAAATGAGCCCAAAATACGCTCCACATAAGGCCTTCCATGCCGATAGCTGTGAGAGTTCTTTACGAGACAATAGTGACGTCACAATGGTTGATGACGTATGACGTCGAACTGACTGACGTCATCAGCTGGAGATGCCATATCTTTGTTCTTCAGTGTCTGAGTTTATCGCAGTCATTTTGAAATGTTTTGCCATATTTTGGGTTATTTGTCTAATACGAATTACGGACTTTTATTTGTCTCTTTTTACTGTCTCTTTTATATTAAAATATCCCGGAAAACATGCGGACACGGGTACTGGTATGTACTACATGTGTTCTGTTTGGGAGAGCCGACCAAATTATGCAAATTATTGCGCTTGTGGGATGATTCACTGTTTACTTTGCCAACGGTAACTTGCCAATGGTTACTCGCGATTGTTCTGCTCATGATTATTCGTTGAATGAATATGCGATTGAGGTCACATAGAGTTCATTCATAAGTCAATTGTGATAGTATCGAACCTAAACGGGAAACCCTCAAAAGTAAATTTGATGCATTTAATATAGAACCACATATCATGACAAATACATATTTTTACATCCTAGTTCCTGGAACCTCTGATTTTAGTCTGTCTAGGCGATCTTTAAAGCTACAGTCCCACTGAAGCAGGCAGTACTACGGATAGGCAAGGATTACCAAGGATCACCCCGGATACGGTCCGGGATGGTCCGTGGTGTTTTTTTAGGCACAAATCGGCAGAAATCGCCATTTCACACAGCAGCACTACGGTAGAGCTCGGGATCGTCCTGGCAGCGCCAAGGACCATCCCGGCAGCACCCCGGATGCACTGGAAATAACCCCGGCACAGCCACGGAAAGCCCCGGACCACCACGGCAGCACCCCGGATCACCCCGGACCTATCCGTGGCACTGCCGGAGCTCTGCCGGGTCCTCTATGGGACTTATACTAAGCTTAAATTCCCCTGAAGGCTGCAGTGGGAACTGATGTTAGATAGCCGAGAAAGCCATGTCTTTTTTAGGAATTATTTGCAATTTGTTAACAATCACCCTTTTGTCTTAATATGGTCTTGACTAATATGCGCGCGTATAGTATGTGGATAAAGGGGAAGTGCTGCAACCTGATGACTAAGTCCAGTTTAATACTGGCGGCACAGAATATGTTTTTGTTTCTTTAAGAAATTTTTACCATTAAATGTGTCCTAATAGTTGCAGTAATTGAGTAATTTACTAAGCATTTAATGGAAACCCTGGAGCAGGCAAAACACTGGGTAAGAGGGACGATATGGGGTTAAACCCTTACATAAAAATATGTCTGGTTCACTTAACTCTAGGGTAAAGGAAATTACAATAATATCCAAATCACGCATTTGTAGACATTAGCTTCACCAGCAGAGGAACGGCGTTATATCCGCTCCCGAGTGAGAGCTTGTTATCCCCCTTTTAACCTTAATACCTTCTCAGCTGTAAACGTTAACTCCTCAATGATTTTTGAAGGGACTATAACAACTAGCAAGAAATGTCACAGGCAAAGAAACTTTTATAAGATACTTTCAGCAGGTAAATACGGCGTAATGCTGCTCATTCACCTCTCTAGCAGCCAATCTTCTCTCTATTATCGTCTACCGTTACCAATGATGTACAATATTGTGTTCCTCTCATGACCGCCCGCCGAAGTAATTGCCTTTGGCTTTTCGGGTACGGGAACCCAACCACTTGAACCGCGGCATTCAATACATCTTTATTTCAACTGTCAGTGGTATTTGCAGAGGTTGCTGCTCATATAGTTTAGAGTTGTCTATATATAACATAAAGTCATTAGGTTTACTCCCTGTACACGTTTTCCTTTTCAAAATATTTTAGAGAAAGCGTTTTTCTCGCAGGAAACAACCTTGAAAGCATAAAGCTACATTAATCTCCCATCGTTTACTGTTACACATATTTATCTGTGCCCTTTTATTCTTAATAGAAGAAAAAGTACTGCCTTCAAGTATATATTTATATCAAGGACTGATTCGCATGATCATATAAACATTGTTATCTAACAATAATTAATATTTCTCTATTTACCATTACATATAAGGTTAATTTGGCAATATACCGTTATCATACCGAATATTGGTATATTTTTTATTTCGTTCTATTTATTGAGACGCCAAGATATCGATGAATTTAGTTTCAATTTTGCGTCCATATAATAAATGAACGTATTCATGCTAAAAATTGCAATTGTTCATTAATGCATGAATGGATTACTTGATTGTAATTATTAACATTTAAAGGGGCCGCATCCTTTGTAGAGCATGTTGAGTTAACACGAAAAATTGCTTCTTCCCTATTAAGTAAATCTGTACCTGAAGCCGTTTGCTTTCTCCTGTTGACACATGTTGAACCAAACAGTGGACCGGGCGCGATGACAGGTGTCAACATAGACAGCGCGTGGGGCCCTGAGCATCCCTGAGCCAAAACACGTGTCCATCAGAATATGCCCTTTTTGACCTGACCTAAAAAGTACATGTTTCTGCTGGCTGAAACACCGTGTGTTGCCCTTCTTAATCGGACCTCGGGTTACGCGGCCTTGTTATGGTAAACAGACTGTGTTTACCAACACGCAGAGTCATAACATGGTGTTAAACAGCCGTATGCAAGGAAATGAGACCATGTGCTGGGATGGTTTTGCAACTGAACTGATAGTGTGAACGAATAGACAAACTAAGCGAAGAAGCCTGTGAGCTTCAAAAGCTTGTGTGATAATAAATATGTCTCTCTAAAAGGCGTAACTCTTACTTTTTCCCTCTTTCCCTATATATATATATATATATATATATATATATATATATATATATATATATATATATTAAGCTACCGTAAATCTAATGCATACATGGCCCAGGATCCTGAATATTGATGGTTTTTGAAAATAAACCTGGCGGGTAATACCTTTTAACGTGACTATACCTCACTAACCCAGATGAATGTAGTTTACTATCCCTGGATAATGGTCCTTACTGTCACTTAATGAATGGTTCATTATAACTGTTTCTTTATTTTTGCTGTATGGAAATATCTCTGGAATAAAAATAATTCATCGAGCTGACATCAAAATTTCCTGGGACGCAACTACAATCATTGGTATATAAAGCCAACTTGAACATTTCCTATTTAAAGTCTTAAAAACACGCTAGCAGCTTTCACTGTATCGTGTCATTAAATATATCCAATTAAGATGTCTAAATGTGTAACAGAAACATTGTTTTTACCACAAAATATCATCTTTAGGTACGTAAAATGAAATATTGGTAAATATGGATATTTGAAAACTGTATCACGATACGCAATATGCGATATACCGTTTTATCGGTAATATTGCGCACCCCTAATAGTTAACACCTGGAAAGTCACTTGAAACGTTTAGACAAAGCGTTAATCCAAATTAAAAGTCAGATAATTCAGATAAAGTGTATTTTTTGTAAATTTACAGTTTGTAGTGCAAGGACTACATTAATTCAAGCAAAGAGAGGTATTGCACTATTCACCAACTCAATGCTTGCATCATCGGTCTGTTCATCCATTCCGGAAAGTGACAATCACAGGTTCCTCTAATACCATATAGTAAATAAAAACTCTCGTTCGCCATTCTTCAAAATAGCAATGAATCTTTAAAAAGAAAATATTTTGGTGATCGAGTTTTCCTCTAAAATGTTTTTGATTGTTCTATATGGCCCTTTGCGTATTTTCATCAAAGTCCATCCTTATATTTTATGTACAGCTGCTAACAGACAAATCAATCAAGCCGCTAAATGCATAATAAATTTTGCATGACGGAGGTATAATTCACTTAAAAAATAGACATCTCTAGAGCAAGCAGGAAGATTGGGAGTTTATAGAATATTGTTTTTTTTCTGTCATTCGATTTATAAATAAAAGCAAGACTGAAGCCACGGTCCTAATAGAGATACGACCAGGTTACGATCTGTCCACGACTGAAAATTTGAAGAATCGCCGTTCAATCGTGAGAAGAACGTGTGACCGCTCGAGGAGGTCGTGGCTGATCACTGGGTGAAAAATCGGTCGCAGGTGATTTTTGAACACGTTCAAAATCCAGTTGCGACTGATTTGTAAATTTTGAGGTCGTAGGAGCTCGCAAGAATGTTGTACCACCAGTCTATGGTCACCGCACGACCAGTCGTGCATCATCTGGCGACAACTTGTTGCACGATTGGTCGTGCTATCGGTTCGGCAAACGTTATAAAACTGTTGGGATCTAATCCTAAGCTCAGTCAGCCGTATTTACTTTCATTTGTCAGTATGGATCATCTGATGCCACCATGTAGACTCGAGTATATGCTGGTTCGGCTACAGCTGCAGCAACAACAACAGCTAGGCGCTTTTGCCGCAGCTGCACTTCTGCATATCACTGTTCTGTACGGGATCTAGCGAACGAAAGACTAGGGCTGATCTCGGACCCAGGAATATATATCCATAGGATCGGTGGCATGACCAGTTGAACGACTAGTCGCAGGTTATTACAAGAAGTCGTACGACTGATCTTGCGACCGATCGTCACTTTTTCTGGTTGATCGGGCAAACTAGCGTGCCACCAGTCGTACGATTACCTACCACCTGTATTAAGTACTCACGACCATTTCAGAATCAGGACAAATTTGTGGAGACTGGTCGTGCGACTACCTAATCGTGGGTCAATCGCTCGATTGAACAGTCGTAAGATTTAGATGGATTTTTTTTCGAACTAATCTACTGAATTTCATAAGATATTATTCATCCGCGCCTTTGTATTATTACCAGAAGATTAAATTACCTTTTCGATTCAAAGTCCGATCTCTTTTATTTATAAGTATGGACGTATAATAACATTTATTTTTGTTTAAATATCATGCATTTTCGTTTGCATATAAATGTATATGATAATTCATACATTTGTAATTCATAATGAATTTTCCATGAAACGATGCTGTTGGTTTTAAATATAATTAGTTTTTTAGTTCCTCTTACTGTTTTGACAGGTTTATCATTTTATCAGGGGAAAGGATTCCTCTCTAGGAATTCTAGCTGATACAAACAGATAACGTTCTAGTTCACAATACATGATATTTATGACGCGACAATAAACTTTTAGTGTCTGTCATAAAAATCAAAGACCATGATTGTATATTCACACACTGTTCATTATTTTTTAATTTTAATGATAAAATATAATCGTTTGCTTAAAAAGAATAAAGTTTTTATTTCTATGAAAAGGCAAGGTTAAACGCAATTTGTGAAAGCCTAAAGAAGCTGAAACATAAATTCTAAGTGGATGCTTGAAAAAGTCATGGTTGAGAAAATATTTATAAAATTGTTATGTCTGACACACGGATTTCTCCAAGTGAAAGGGGGAGGGGAGGGGGATAGGGGAGCTCTGGCTTTCTATTTATAAAGGTAGCATCCTTGTGCCGGTACTATTTACAACATTTTTAATGACTTATCTGGATTTATCAAAGTAGCTTCTCCTTTAAACTATGCTAATGATAATACCATGGGGTTTGCTCATAAAGATACGCTTATATATCAATCAAACGTTGCAATAAAATGTTTTTTAGATAATTATATAGAAGTCAACCGGAGAAAATTTCTAACCATGCTTATAAGCAATAATAAATCCCTTCCTGAAGAGTGAACTCTTAAATTTAATGACTTATGTAACTGGGGATCCTTGTGTTACACTATTAGGTGTCAC
Organism: Sipunculus nudus; assembly: GCA_026874595.1. Taxonomy (NCBI): domain Eukaryota; kingdom Metazoa; phylum Annelida; class Sipuncula; order Golfingiida; family Sipunculidae; genus Sipunculus; species Sipunculus nudus. The sequence continues at coordinate 57,181,497 of CM049312.1, forward strand.
TATAGATTTAAATTAAATTTTCATGTACATACAAATCTTTTGAAGCCTCTATTTTTATTAATGCCCCATTAATGGCACTTTTGTAAAAAGAGGGATCAACAGAGGTCGGGGAGTATTCATCGCATAGATTTATATATATAAAAAATTTAACATATGATGACATGTTAAATAATTCAAACATGGTAAACTTTTATCTGGACAGGCTACATGAGAATTGAGGTTTTAGCCGGGGGCTAAATCCGGATTATTTGTCTAAGTTTTTTATAAGAAACACATGCAAAATTGTTTCTAGGCAGCGATCAACTATTGATTTAATTAAACACAGAGTAAATACTACACATTTTTGTAAAACTCTCTATCAGATATTTAGCAGTCGTTCTATGGAATAACCTATCTATATTCACTTCAAGTATCCAGAAAACTTAGCTATATTTAAAAAAAGGTTGTTATTAATTTGACTTTTTTCAAAAGTAAGTGTTAAAGGTGTAACTTTGATGATAATTATATCTGTTATTAATAATCTTTGTATAACAATTTGGTATCTTCTGTGATGATGGAAATTCTAGACATTCCTGAAATAATTAATTATATCATAATCTTATCGCTTTTTATGCTTGATAGGGAAGTCTGAACCTCTTTTAACTGTCTGCTTTTTGAGTACGCATTATTGCTGTATTTTAACGGTCATGGATAACACATCATAACATGTACACTAATATCATTTTCCCATATATAAATCTATTTTTAATATTAATTTGTCTTTTATTAATGTCTTTTGACAATCTGTTATAGATCGTCTGTGAGAAAAGCCAGCGGCTAATGTTTTACTATGTTGTAAAAGCGGACGAAAGTAAAATTTTGTATTTTTTATTTGTGTTTGAGACCCCTCCCCCACCCTCCCTCTGGATCCGCAACTCGGATTTTCGTTGCAGGATAAACAGATGAATGTTTTTATATCTTTCTAACGTACAGCGTGACTCAGAAATGAAATCTCTCCTACCAAGCCCGGGCATATTGTCTCAGCAGGAAAGATATACAACCGCAAAGAGTTGAACTGTTTACTTTTACATTTACAGAAATTTAAATTATTCCAACAATCAATTTACTCCGAGTCATATACCTATATCATTTTATATTCATTAAATGAAGAAAAGCAGAAAGGAAAGAAAACATCTGGTAAATAATAAACATTTAAAACTTACTGGATTGTAAAGGAGATTATTCTATTATAAAAATCCCGATTAGATACCAGCTACTGTAACTTTGCAAGTGAGTAGCAGCCTAATATCCTTGCATGCTTGTCCTACCCCTACTATTTGATCCACCGGAGCCCTTATACTTGTCCCTTTTTAACTAATTATGGTAATGAGCCCAAAATACGCTCCCACACATAAGGCCTTCCATGCCGATAGCTGTGAGAGTTCTTTACGAGACAATAGTGACGTCACAATGGTTGATGACGTATGACGTCGAACTGACTGACGTCATCAGCTGGAGATGCCATATCTTTGTTCTTCAGTGTCTGAATTTATCGCAGTCATTTTGAAATGTTTTGCCATATTTTGGGTTATTTGTCTCATACGAATTACGGACTTTTATATGTCTCTTTTTACTGTCTCTTTTATATTAAAATATCCCGGAAAACATGCGGACACGGGTACTGGTATGTACTACATGTGTTCTGTTTGGGAGAGCCGATCAAATTGTTCAAATTATTGCGCTTGTGGGATGATTCACTGTTTACTGTGCCAACGGTAACTTGCCAACGGTTACTCGCGATTGTTCTGTTCATGATTATTCGTTGAATGAATATGCGATTAAGGTCACATAGAGTTCATTCATAGGTCAATTGTGATAGTATCGAACCTAAACGGGAAACCCTCAAAAGTAAATTTGATGCATTTAATATAGAACCACATATCATGACAAATACATATGTTTACATCCTAGTTCCTGAAACCTCTGATTTTAGTCTGTGTAGGCGATCTTTAAAGCTACAGTCCCACTGAAGCAGGCAGTACTACGGATAGGCAAGTATTACCAAGGATCACCCCGGATACGGTCCGGGGTGGTCCGTGGTGTTTTTTTTAGGCACAAATCGGCAGAAATCGCCATTTCACACAGCAGCACTACGGTGGAGCTCGGGATCGTCCTGGCAGCGCCAAGGACCATCCCGGCAGCACCCCGGATGCACTGGGAATAACCCCGGCACAGCCACGGAAAGCCCCGGACCACCACGGCAGCACCCCGGATCACCCCGGACCTATCACCTGCCGGAGCTCTGCCGGGTCCTCTATGGGACTTATACTAAGCTTAAATTACCCTGAAGGCTGCAGTGGGAACTGATGTTAGATAGCCGAGAAAGCCATGTTTTTTTTAGGAATTATTTGCAATTTGTTAACAATCACCCTTTTGTCTAATTAATATGGTCTTGACTAATATGCGCGCGTATAGTATGTGGATAAAGGGGAAGTGCTGCAACCTGATGACTAAGTCCAGTTTAATACTGGCGGCACAGAATATGTTTTTGTTTCTTTAAGAAATTTTTACCATTAAATGTGTCCAAATAGTTGCAGCTATTGAGTAATTTACTAAGCATTTATTGGAAACCCTGGAGCAGGCAAAACACTGGGTAAGAGGGACGATACGGGGTTAAACCCTTACATAAAAATATGTCTGGTTCACTTAACTCTAGGGTAAAGGAAATTACAATAATATCCAAATCACGCATTTGTAGACATTAGCTTCACCAGCAGAGGAACGGCGTTATATCCGCTCCCGAGTGAGAGCTTGTTATCCCCCTTTTAACCTTAATACCTTCTCAGCTGTAAACGTTAACTCCTCAATGATTTTTGAAGGGACTATAACAACTAGCAAGAAATGTCACAGGCAAAGAAACTTTTATAAGATACTTTCAGCAGGTAAATACGGCGTAATGCTGCTCATTCACCTCTCTAGCAGCCAATCTTCTCTCTATTATCGTCTACCGTTACCAATGATGTACAATATTTTGTTCCTCTCATGACCGCCCGCCGAAGTAATTGCCTTTGGCTTTTCGGGTACGGGAACCCAACCACTTGAACCGCGGCATTCAATACATCTTTATTTCAGCTGTCAGTGGAATTTGCACAATTAGCTGCTCATATAGTTTAGAGTTGTCTATATATAACATCAAGACATAAGGTTTACTCCCTGTACACGTTTTCCTTTTCAAAATATATAAGAGAAAGCGTTTATCTCGCAGGAAACAACCTTGAAAGCATAAAGCTACATTAATCTCCCATCGTTTACTGTTACACATATTTATCTGTGCCCTTTTATTCTTAATAGAAGAAGTACTGCCAACAAGTATATATTTATATCAAGGACTGATTCGCATGATCATTTAAACATTGTTATCTAACAATAATTAATATTTCTCTATTTACTATTACATATAAGGTTACTTTGGCGATATACCGGTATCATACCGAATTTTTGTATATTTTTTATTTCTTTCTATTTATTGAGACACCAGGATATCGATGAATTTAGTTTCAACTTTGCGTCCATATAATGAATGAACGTATTCATGCTAAAAATTGCAATTGTTCATAAATGCATGAATGGATTACTTGATTGTAATTATTAACATTTAAAGGGGCCGCATCCTTTGTAAAGCATGTTGAGTTAACACGAAAAATAGCTTCTTCCCTATTAAGTAAATCTGTACCTGCCAAAATATTGCCCAGAAGCCGTTTGCTTTCTCCTGATAACAAATGTTAAAAACAGTGGACCGGGCGCGATGACAGGTGTCAACATAGACAGCGCGTGGGGCCCTGAGCATCGCTGAGCCAAAACACGTGTCAATCAGGAGATGCCCTGATTGACTTGACCTAAAAAATACGTTTCTGCTGGCTGAAACACCGTGTGTTGCCCCTCTAAATCGGACCTCGGGTCACGCGGCCTTGTTATGGTAAACAGACCATGTTTAGTAACACGCAGAGTCATAACATGGTGTTAAATAGCCGTATGCAAGGAAATGAGACCGTGTGCTGGGATGGTTTTGTTGGGAAACATTGTATAAAGTAAAACTGAACTGATAGTGTGAACAAACTAGGCCCCTGATTATGTCCCTTTAAGTGTTGGAATGATAAGCACTGGCAGTGGGAATGTACAAATGAAACATTGAAACATACAGATTGAATAATTTAAGCAAATAAATATTTTTGGAACACTACTTAAATATATCAAATATCATCGGGATCGTTAGACGATTTCGAGATATCTGTGGTTAAAAATACACAGTCACACCCATGACGAAGAAGCCTGTGCGCTTCAAAAGCTTGTGTAATAATCAATAAGTCTCTCTAAAAGACGTAACTCATACTTTCTCTCTCTTTCCCAATATATATATATATATATATATATATATATATATTAGCTTCCGTAAATCTAATGCATACATGGCCCAGGATCCTGAATATTGATGGTTTTTTATAGAAAACCTGGCAGGAAATACCTTCTAACGTGACTGTACCTCACTATCCCAAATGAATGTAGTTTACTATCCCTGGATAATGGTCCTTACTGTCACAGCTGTGTGATCATTCATCCGAACGCCACCGAGATAACAGGCCCTGGATGGGGCAATACACAACCGTCACTAACGATTGTCTGTTTGGATAACGGGAAAGTTTCCCAACGTGTGTGTGTGTGTTTTTGGGTAAGGGGTACCCATATTTTCCGCTCGGGATAGGTTTTGAGAAATGGATTTTGTTTTTATTTGATCAAAGAATGGTGCGAGTAGAATTACATTCCCAGTGATATAAAAAAAATGGCCAAGAAAGCAAAACATTTGCACAACACTAGCATGTTGGGAAATATTTTCCCTGCATGTGGATTTCTGTGCAATACAAAAAATAAGGGACATGTAGGCTGACATAAGTAGCATCTCCAGAATAACAAATATCCCCATAGATCTTAATGTTTGGGAAGGGATTACGGTGCGACCCTCTCTTTCCCCGCTTCCATAATTTACATGTAAAGCTGGCATGGCGACACAACTTGTAAAGCTCCAGTTGACTGCTTAGTGTGTCGAGTCTTCCGTTTTAAAAATAAGGTCTCTCTTTCTGGCTCTTGCTCTCCCTCTCTCGCTCTCGCTCTCTGGCTCTCTCTCTCTCTCACACACACTCTCTCTCTCTTTCGCTCTTTCTCTCTCTCTCTCTCTCTCTCTCTCTCTCTCTCTCTCTCTCTCTCTATTTCTCTCGCTCTCTCTCGCTCTATCGCTCGCTCTCTCTCGCTCGCTCGCTCGCTCGCTTCTCTCTCTCTCTCTCTCTCTCTTTTTTTCTCTCTCTCTCTCTTTCTCTCTCTCTCTTTCTGTCTATCTCGTTCTCTGTCTGTCTCTCTCTCTCTTTCTCTTTCTCTTTATATATATATATAATATATATATATATATATATATATATATATATATATCTATATATACGTACGAATATCATCATCATCATATGAATAACAATCATCTACACTAAAAATTATTGTTTAAGTCCTGTGTGTGCTCTTGCCTTTCAAACGCTTTGCATTCTTTTAGATTAAACGAAGGCCGCGTGGATTTATTTATTTAAATTACACAGTATTCCGCTGATTTAAATCTCTGCAACATGTTCTTATAGGTACTTGGTCATCGTTTCAGTTTCCTGCCGTTAAACTGCACATTAAATAGACTGTTGTACGCAATCTGTAGAACTACCACACCACTGAGAAGTTGTCACGAGTACCATATGCGGCAATATTTTGTCAGTGTTTTTTAAACCCTGGAAAGCTCACATCCTACTTAAATGTCAGCGTATGTAATACTTTTCGGCAAAGAGTTTCAAAAGGTCGCGAATGTTTCTTCTCATGACACGCACCAAAATGGGATCGGATGTCTTCGGGTCAGTTGCAGGTGATATCGGTTTGTCTACTGATTCCCAGGTACCCACATACATCACTATATCAAAGATTTATACAGATTTATAGTATCTAGATTTGCTCGCTAGCTGTTGGGCTGGCTCCTCTATCTATATATTTGATCGGTATTTGCAGAAATCCAGTTGCAGTTGCAGGAACGATCATTTGCCCATTACACGGTGTGCGTAAAATCCCCGCCTAATCTGTTTTATCGTGAAGATCCGCGAGATATTCAATCTGCATGAACCAATCGGAGAGAGCATTATCTAGGTGGCTGGCTCTGGTACACCATGTAGTAGCAGAGAGTGCGAGTGATATTCTACCAGAAATTGGTAAAATATCCATTAAATCTCATCCCTAACTGCAGCTCGTAACTAGAGAAGAGTTAAACCCACACGTATGTAACCCTTACCAAGGCCTCGCTTAGATAATGTGATCACATCCGAGCCATAGTTTGCCAAACGTTTCAGAAGGAAAAGTGAACTGAACTAGCCAAAGAAATGATTGAATGCCTGCATATCTTTCACCGTACATTTTTTTTCACATATATATATTATAACTGAAAGTGGTGGCACTGGACTTTTGTCACGGATATCCTTTGTGGTAACGCCTTTGATATGCATGTTCTTGGTCTTAAACAGCCGGGGATGATGCATAGTGCGTCCTTTTCCTTATAAATTACGAGAAACTGGCAATTACCTGTTCTATGCACGGTTTGGGGCGAACACAACGATCCGTAAGGTGGTATCGAAAATCCACCGGAAATCCGGAGATACGAAAAATCACACAAACCGCGTTACGCTATTAATTTATAGATCTATTATATGTATGGTGTTGTTGATAAAAAATCTTTCGGAACAGCGTTCGGAACATGTTTCGGATCAGCGTGCAGTCGCACAAGGTCGCCTCGAGCCAGTGTCAAACATGTGCTCGGGGTCTTCGACAAATAGACACCGACACATATACCATGTAACATGAGAAACTCATCAACAATATCATATATATATATATATATATATATATATATATATATATATACATACATATATATATATATATATATATATATATATATATATATATATATATATATATATATATACAAAAGAAGTCGTCCATGGAATAGACCTTAGAAGAAAATGAAAACAAAATCAGTTTTATTTGTGGAAATAGTAACAATGATGGCAATGACTTATACGCAATACACATACATATTGAAAGAAAAAATTAAAAGTCATTAAAAACAAAGAGTATTACATAAACATTATTGAAAATGAAATGACATATGTATGTTAAAGGTATAAATACCAGTACAAACTTTTTTAATGTGCAATTTTACAGGACTTTTACATTTATAACTGCTATAGTGAGAAAAATTCTCCATTTCAATACATTTTAAGTCAATATTATGTGTTTATAACTTTGGTTGTTCCAATCCACACGTGTACACATCATACTGTACCAACCACGACGTGAATTTGGTTAACATTTTCTTTATATATGTTACATAGTAGGCCTACATGTGTTGGTGAATATTTGTCAAGGATCTCAATCTCATGCAAGGCCCCGGACTTCGTGTGACCGGTGTAACTGTGTAGGGCCAAAAAAAAAAGTTATAAAAGGTTTGGTTCTCATGCACCGCCCGCGTCAATTTACCTCCCCCCTCCAACCCCAAACCCCATCAAAAATTTCTATTTTGATTTTAATTTTTCAAGAAGAAAAAATAATACAATTTTGATCAGATTTTTTTGTTATGGAGTGCTTTTGCCTGTTAAGCAAAATAATTCTGTATTTCTTATACTTTCCCCTCATCATATGATATTTTTATCGAAACATACAAAAAAGGTAAAATATCGCCCGCTCGCTAGGGTTTCTGAAAAAGTGCCTGAGAACCAAACCTTTTTTTTTTTCTAATAATCACAATTTTCTGTCACCTGATTGATGTGCACTCAAGCATATCGGGTCGTGTGAGGGGGGGCGCAGGAAGTAGCCCTCTTTGCGCATCTCCCGGTCGCAGGAAGACCTGCAAAACAATTCTTTCAAAGATCCCCCTTTTCAGAAGGGATCGCCGATGGGAATTATTTCGTGCCGGTTGCCGCAAATGTAGGAAAATCCCAGATAGGGCCCCCGGAGTATAACACTGTCCCGCCATCACACACTCTATGGCCATGGTGTTACCGGGCCCGAAGACACAAAGAAAAGAGGCATAAAAAATATTAAAACTATAAATTACGCACGTAATACTCAAATATTGTAAATAAATGTGGGTGAAATCTCTTCGGACAAATCCAGAGCATATGTAGGCTATGTCGAAAATCACGGCAATCCATACGGTGGTATCCGATGAGATACGGAAAATTACAACAATCGCCTTATGCTATTAATATATAGATGATGATAATTTCAAATTATTTTTCGAAGGCTTTGCAGCGCGATCTGGCGGCAACTACGTTACTCTTAATCAAGGCTAGCGCCAGATCGGCCCTCTGACATTATGGCCAGATTACTGGCTTGCCAGAGTGCCTGGACATCTAGCTCTGAGGATCGCATTATAAGGCCCCATGAGAATGCAAATATTTTCGTCATTTTTGACAACGCCTCATTGCTTACAAGTATCGTGTCACTTCAAATAAACCAGCTGGACCTTTTAATTAGTTTCTTATCTCTCCAACGACACCTACCATGTGTGTGAAATATTCCGTTATAACCCAATATATTCGTATATTGTTCTGCATGTATGGGAGATTTCTGGCTGTGGTCTGCCTGCTGACTGTATGCGGAGATACGGTTTTAAAGCGTGGCGTGGACTTGCAGGCGGTTCTAAATTTGGCTTGTGTCACGACTCAGTAGGGGGTCCTAACTGAGTCGTGTTTGTCACGGCTATATCAAGGCCTGACGTCCTCCAGTGGGTTCCAGGAGCATCAACAAACATAATTTGATTCTATTAATAAAATATGTGGGAAGCACGGTTTAAATAACCTTATTTATCGCCTTATATATTCCTTAATAATTCACAAATTATCTTTTGGCATGATATTCCTATGCACTGTGGAACAAAATGTTCACCAGTCACGGGTGTGTCCTAGTACTTGTAAAAGTGCTTTAATACTGATTTCTCGGCTTCAGTATCAAATCAGGATCCCAGAAGGACTGGGTCAAGTTTCTCAACAATGACTTTGTTTCTAAGCCACAGGCCCTTAAAAATGACCATTAACACTTATATAAATAACGCAAAATCACATTGTTAAGACCGGTACGAGAATGGACATTCAAACAAGTGTTTAGAGTGATAAAGGGTCCCGAGTCTAAGTCTCCGTTTTAGTTAATAAAAGCAAGAACAGAAGTAACACATGTACAATTATCTACTTTTAAACACTGAGAAAATCACATGTATCAGTTAGTATGATGCAATTATTTTAATTAACCCACATTGTTTTGCCAGGCTTGACATCATCTACTATTGAATGAAGAATCGACAGCGAATTTCTTCTTTTGGGATATTAGTTTTGTAGTCCCTCGGCATTGGTCCAAATTTATCATACTTCATACTTCATTCGCGTTAAAGGAGCCCAATCACCCATAAAGCATGTTGAATTAACACGAAAAATAGCCTGTTCCCTTTATAATGAATTGGTAATTGCCAAACTATGGCCCTGAAACCGTTTGCTTACTCCGGTAAACGAGTTTCAAAAACAGTGCACCGGGCGCGATCACAGGTGTAAACATAAACACAGCGCATGCATCACTGGGCTACAACACGTGTCATTCTGGAGATTTTCTGACTTCTTGACCCAAAAATGAAAAACATGTTCTTGCTGGCTGAAACATGACGTTGCGGCTCACAATCGGACTTCCAGTCCGGCTGGATTGTTTTGGTAAATAAACACACGTGGACTGTGTTTATAAACACGCGGAGCCATAACAAGGTACTAAACCTCCGTATGCGAGGTACTGAGCCTGTGTATTGGGATGTTTTTGCTGGTTAAATTTTGTATAAAGCAAAACTGAACCTTTAGTGTGAAAGAGTAGGCAAAATATTTCTCCTGATTATGTCCATTTTGAACACTGGCTTTATAGCAATAATTAGATGCAAGGTTTTAACTTTGACACCGTTGGTTTTATGGAAAGATTGATATTAAAATAGATTACAGACAAATTCTCTCTAAGGCTCAAATAACATTTATGACAAAACATATTGAATGCAGATGCTAACAGTTCATCTTACGTCATATGGAAGGAAGCCTTCTTACCGGGACAATATTTAAATAAACTGTGCAACTCCTACCTCTGTTCCGAAATAATTGGGTCTTTTAGAAAAATCATATTGATGAAATGCTAGAGAATTATAAGGGGTTTTGGTGGGATTTATTCTGTGGTTAGCGGATTATTTAAGGATAAGCTTCTGAAGTCTGTTATAAATGAACGGAAAACCGTAATAAATAACCCCAAGCATACCTCCCTCAGCTATCCTATAAAGCCCCTTGAAGCTCCCTGGATTAAGTCTTTGGCTTTCCTAATCCGATTATATTATTCTGTCCGTTGGTTAAACGGATAGTTAAGCCACCATTGGTTTGAGGTAAATAATCTGGAACTTTTGGTCATTAGCCCCATTTACACACGTTTTTCTTGAGCGCTCTACATCGTTTAGCCCGCGCCAAGTCCCCCAAACGCGCCAGATTTCGTAGATTTTTGGTCTGGAGCGCGCTACATTTTAACCACCGGGTCTAGTCGGTTCCAGATTCTAGCGCGCGCCAGAATCAATCTGGCGCGGCCTACATTTGTGCTTCGAACGTGTGTAAACAGAAGTGGAGCGCGCTATCGTTATAGCGCGCTCCAGCAAGACTCGGCGTCATGTGACTAGGATTTAGCCATGCGCGCAAGGGGGAATCCAGTCTAGACCGCTCTAGATTGTAGTATTTATCTGCGTGTAAACGCAAAACAGATTCTAGGCCGTGCCAAGTTCAATGCGGCCTAACCTGACAGGGTAGCGCCCTTTACATGGTCACTTTGTCAGGCACAGCGTGAACGCAAGTTAAAATGTAGCCCGCTCCACATTTTTCTGGACCGGTCTAGCCCGCGCCACATTTTTCTAGTGTAAATTGGGCTATAGATGACCAAAATGTTCTAGATAGTTGTAGGGTGAATGTGATGGGATCAAACTGTTTCTGCTGGGTCTGTTTTTTCTGTCTTTCATTTTGTCTCTCTTGCCGCTATTATATGTTTACAGGATATCCACAATTACCAATTTGCAATAAAGTAGGCCTTTAACCATCCTTACGTAATAGAGTAATTGAGATGTTGAACATGACCATGGTATAATTATTAGGTTGGCGGTGGTATGCGCTCTTTAAACTACCCATTGTTCATTCCCTAATTGTGCTAAAAGAAACATTAAGTATAGACAAAAGAAATCCCTTAATTAGGCGAATAACATAGTGCGAGGCATAACGAAACACGTTTGTTCCTATTCATAAAACAGTTGATATTGATGAATATTTCATTCTAACCACCGTTATTTCTATGAAGTAAAAGACTGTCACTGTATGATTAAGACAGGGTTTAAACTGGGAATCACTCATTTAACTTATAGGTACATATACGTGTTTAATAAAATTCAAAAATATTTGTGTACTCTCACGTGATTAGTTTATTATTAGTTTAGTTTGGTTATTTACAAAAGATCCCTAGAAAGTCCATCCCTGCACACTTAATATCTCCATTTCACCTGTTTTATACACTATTATGCTAGCATATGTGGATAAACACAGTCTGCTACCATAAGATTTTAGACAGCGAGTTTCGATCATACGCATGTGCGACAGGGAGATAACAAGTAACAGTTAGAAACAGTTTGCGTAGTTTCGTGGTTCGATAACATGATGGCGTGCGCGCTATATTCGTTTTGCAAGACTGATCGCATCCGGTGCAAGTTTATATTGCAAGTTGGTTTAGCACAGATACTGGCTGATACAATGATGTCTTAATGAGAAAATATTGCACTTCATGCATTTTTTATTAACACACCTGGTTTGTAATTAGTTTCCATTAAGAATTGGTTCTACTCTACATATCTCTGCCTCTGTCACTTATTATTTTTGCTTCAAAGGAACGTGTTATTATTGGGACTTTCCTGCACTCGAAAGGTGCCATTACATCAGGTGTTGAGCAGAGGTATAATTCCTTCGGAACCTACAAGACAGGCAATTTGCTTCATAGACACCAAAGGACTCGGGGTAAATATATTTATCCATGTCATTTGTACTGTAAGAGCCATTCCTGACAGCACTGTAATCAACACGCTTGTCACAGCAGCGGAAAGTTGTCATTTGTACATCAAGCTAAAGGCCATTCCGTGTCACTTTGGTTAGAATTAATATTGCCATTGCCCTCATGATGAGTACGTGACATCTTATGGAGGTGCGACGTACACCGGTAATCTTGCGCCCATCACCAGATTCCTCATCTTAGTCCATCAACGGTTGACGGAGGAGTCACTGTGTGACTAATGCCATTGTCAAACAAAAGGAGTTTCAAAGCTGAGAGCTATAGGAGCTCCGGCCCGTGTAAGGATCTCTGGTGCAAAGAAGCCCTGGGAGTCATTCGTGTGTTCCTGCTTCTTGAGCGGTTTTTGAACCCCTGTTTTTAAACATAGAGATTAAAGCTGAAAAAAGAGGTCCCGTATATTCATCTCTAACTAGCTGCATCCGTTGAAAATCCACGACTCTGATGCATATTTTTGTAATGAGCTGATAGGAACTAAACGACGCATATTTTAATCCGAAGGTTTTTGCAGGGACTTTTGTCATGTGTTTCACTTATATGATATAAAGATTACTGCTGCTAGAATTCTCCAGGAACAACCTTTTCAAATATCGACCTAGAAAGAAAAATTATTCTATTCCAGATTTCACACAAACATAAATTTTGGAAAAAGACGTGAGGTATACAAGATGTACGATTTTTTAAGTGAGAAGTTTTTTTTCGATAAACAACAAAGGTCCGACAGCTTTATTGCTGGGAAAATATCGTAGATATTATGATTGTATAAAGAAGCATTCTACCGTGAAATTAAATAAAAGATGATTTGTATTAGTTGAAGCTCAGGCGACATCGTGAAACACGATGTTTATTCAGTGTAGTCAGCTGAAGGTATCGTCTAAGCATGATAACAGACACATGCGTTATTTGTATACACATGCATATGTCGTTGAAGTCTCTTGTACGCAAAACGTTTAACTGCAAATGTGAAAAAATAGGCCAAGAAAAAGTTTTTCCAACAGTATTACATTTTTGGTTTAGGTACTGTAAATTGTCATGGAATAAGCAGGTCTGATGCAAAATTGACAACTCTCTCTGATAAAAAGAAAGCAGATTGATATATTTCAATGAAAGCATTTAACAAAGAAACCACTTCAGCCTTGGTTCGTTGCATTGTCTTTCAGCAAATAAACGCAAAATGTAATATACAGATTTTGCTGAAAATTTGTAGAGGGGTAGAGTAAAACTGCATTCATAATCCATTACATTTTTGGAGGTAATCAAAATCACCATAATATATTTTTTTTCTCCAGTGCCATAATCACAATTCAACAAAGGAATAATTATAAGGGGCTATTCCTTTGTCCCCAAGTAGAAGCGTAGAAGCCGCCCATTCGTATGCAGTTGGTCTGCCACTCGCCTGGTGAACCCGTCTTTCTGAACTATGACAAATGTTTTACATGAAACGTGCACGTATAAACGAACGACTGATGAGTAGATACTGGCGGGGGTTTTGAAGTCCCCAAAAGTTTGAGGACCCTTAGAAGTGTGTGCAATCCCTCTCCGTCCTCCCTCCCCAAAGGCTTCCTTTTGAAAAAAAACTTTTATCAAACAACCCATAAATCGGCCGAGCTATTAAAACCATGGTAATCGTGGAAAGATACTTCTGAATATATAAAAATCAACATACCTGTAAACCTATAAAACGGTGATAGTGTAAAGGGTCTCAGCTCTTTGTGTCCAATCAACGGAATAGTGCTCACTATTAAAAGATTCATGTGGACATGTGTTCTGCGCTTGAATTAAAAATTTTTACTTCCTTTTGACAGAGTAAAATTCCTTAACAGACGATATAATGGAAATGGGGTTTAGTGGGGGTTACAGGACGCCTCCTGAAAAAGCATGACAGGCGAAAAATGTTTTGCTGAACATTTGTAGAGGGTTAGGATAAAGACATATCAATAGTCAATTTCATTTGGAGGTAAGAGAATCACCAGAATATATATTTTTTATAAACCATAATGACAAATGACTATTCCTTTGTCCCCGTGTGGAAGCCACTAATTCGTATTTATTTGTTCTGCCACTCGCAAGGTGAACTCGATCATGTTACTGAAGCATGGCAGTGTTCATGTATGAAACGCATACATGTGAACACATGACTGATATTAAAGGAGATTGTGGTGGAGGGCTGTACGCCCTGACTACAGATTCTAGTTTGTTATCAATTTAAAAATGTACTGGTGATATTTGTTCATTTTTCACCGTCCCTACAGACAACGGGTCTTAACAAATTTATTTGAACCCCCCCCCCCACTCCACCCCCAGACCCAACCCCACCCTACCCGAATGAAAATTAAGTTGTGGGGCTTCTTTTTAAAAATTAAAAACTTCATAAAACACATGACTTTGCCGAACTTTTGAAACCAGGGTTATTATGGAGAGATATTTTTGAATGTATACAAATAAACATACCTGTAACCCATGAAAAATTTGTCAAACGGTGAGTCACATATCACTGGACTCAGTGCCCAGTGCTGACCTAACTGAAAAGCCCTCGCATTGAAAGCGGAGTCATGTGGTCTTTGGATTAAAAACCTTTACTTCCTTTTGAGAGAGAAAATATCTTTAGAGGCGTTACAATGGAAATTAGGGATCAATGGGGATAATAGTGGACACGCGTGACCGCGTATTACACGGAAATGCCTTTTGGGAAGGACATGCGCTCTGGCCACGGTCTTAACAGGCCAGTGAAAATCCCCGAGGTCCCTCCTGTAAAAACGTCACAGGCGTAGGGACCCTTGCAGCACAAAAGAAATAATGGGGATATATCAAAATTTTAATTTTTCAGCTTAATAGGGCATAATCCCTCAAAGTAAAACAAACTTGTCCATGAAGAGCACACCACCGATACGTATGCTGAATTTGGAGAGTCAAATCAGAACGGAAGCAGGTAAACCGTGGTCTAGAAAAAAAAACAACTCCGTTATAGCTCAGTTATATAGAATAGCTGTATCCCTCAATCCGCTTGTCAACGTCCAATTAAGACATCCTATAAAAACGCCACCTTACGCAAAATCTTCTCTAATAAGGGATAAATATTAGTACCTGCCTCTCTGCACAATCGACATAATATTCGTTCTGATTGTTTACCAGCACATTTTGTGTTATACCAGCACGTAAATGCGAACGTTATGAGCATGACTGTCACTCATGTGGACAAAACAACTTTCAGTCTTTCTTTCTGTCATATCCTCACCATTTTAAGAGTATTCTGAGTGTAATTTATAACACACCAAAGTAATATGTCGATTCAATAAACTGAATGGATGTCATTAATCAGTTTACGATTAGATTATCTAAAGGCAATTTCGGTTGAAAGAAAGGTGTACGTATTTTAAGACTGGCCAACCTTGAAAAAAATTAATCCGTATATTCATATTTTTAAAATCATTATCAATATTTATGAGTCAATTCCTTCTGATAAGGTTTACTAAAGGCTCTCCGGTGCACATACACCTATAGCTGTCTTTGAATCGAGCAGAGAATTCGACCATAGGTTGTCTTTGCCTTGTATTCCCCCTGTTAAGGTTTTCCATTCCTTCTGTTAAGGTTTACTGAAGTCTCCCCAATGCACATGCACATTAGCTGTCTCTGAACTCAGCAGAGAATTCGACCATAGGTTGGCTTTGCCCTGTATTCCCTCTGTTAAGATTTTCCATTCCTTCTGTTAAGGTTTACCATAGTCTCCCCAGTGCAAATACACCACTAGGCTGTCTCTGAATCCAGCAGATATTTCGACCATAGGATGTCTTTGCTTTGTATTACCTCATGTCATGAGCACCAGTCGGATCTTCAAAATTTAAGATTTTAGCGACTATAGAATCATTAGCTTGTACAAACTACAAGTATAAACTAGTACAGTACAGTCTCATTGTAGTTTGCGAATGTTCATTTGGTTGAATTCTGTTTGTTAATTCTGGGGAAAAAAATCATTCTCATGATCAAAATAGTTATTGATTCATTTAGAGTTTATTGACATTATAATTGTCGTACTGGAAGTATTAAAAAAAGGAAATGGCAGCTCTGAATTTTCAAACAAATAGGCAACCAGCATTTCTGATTAACTCAGGAACAGTATGAGAAAGGATGGTAGAAACAGTTTTTATGATCTAAT
Source organism: Sipunculus nudus (assembly GCA_026874595.1). Classification (NCBI taxonomy): domain Eukaryota; kingdom Metazoa; phylum Annelida; class Sipuncula; order Golfingiida; family Sipunculidae; genus Sipunculus; species Sipunculus nudus. The sequence goes on from CM049312.1 coordinate 57,197,863, forward strand.
CTTCATGAAAAGGAAAATCTGTGTTTTGTGAACTAAATCATTTGAATAGTGCTGGCGACCTCAAAACAGCGCTTTTTGAAAACAAAGACGACTGCTCCGACGGAACCTATCGAGTCCTATGAAATTAAATGCTATAACATTCGTTTAATAGGGATATATCATTACTATTCTTAGAAATTCAATTGTAGAAAGTGTAATAAGAGAAATCAGCAATATATTTGTTTAAAGCATATATTCTGGGGACAATCATGCCTCGCATCTCTTATTATCTTGCACAGCCCCGTAAAGATTCCCGATGCGGGCGATTAAGAGCGAACAGATGTAAAAATACCGAGTAATTTTACATCCATTTTTTTTTATTTCATCTTACTTGGACCAACGTTGTGGTCATACGAGACTTTGCGTAAAGACACTATGAATGCATTGTATTTTACACGAAGAGGAATCATGTTAGGATAAAGCCTATAGAAGTGAGGCTTTGAATGAGAACCAAGAGCAGATAGTTGTGTTCGGGGTCGTCTATAGGGGAAACAATAACAAATAATATTTCGACATTTGTGTAGTAACCTTTACCAGGACCTTGTGAACAATTATGTGTACCATTTCGTCGGGTACTAACAATGTCAGTTTGTGCTCACATTTTGGCTTGACGGCTAAAGTGGAGAACACTAGGAAATACAGGAAACTAAAAGCAAGCTCTGTATAGCGCCATTTTCAGAGGAAGCCTCATGCACGAGGATTTCCTTCCATTATCTCAAAAAATGTTAGAAAATCACAAGAAAGCTCTACGACAACAATACTATTGAGATAGATCATAGCGAAGCAAAGCATTGGGAACTTTTCAAGCCTTGTATCGTGAATAAGCTAGACACTAATGTGTGGAGTGATTGATACCAGAAAGTCATGATGGTCACAGTCAATCGTTCTTGTTAGGCTTTCCCCGTAGAAAGGTGAGGCTTACATGGTCAATGAGTTAATTTCTATATCCATATATGAGTAATAATTTTGTCTTGGCGGACCTACAATATATGTATATTGCACTTAATTATTATTTGTTAGGAATTGAAAACACAATATTACTTATTTAACATTTATTTCATGACTGTAATTAATCCGAGTTAAACACAATTTTACTTATTGTTCCCCGCTCCGCGGATGCTGTCCGTCGGTCTAACTTTCTTAAATATTATCCGATTTCATTCAAATATGTGTCAGTGATTGCTCTCATGCTTACCTTGGTTGGGATTGGTTTTGGAGTGTTTGGTTTTCTGTCTGTCTGTCTGTCACTCTGTCTGTCCATCCGTCACGTTTTTTTTTTTCGTTTCTGTGCGTTAACTTTCCTAAATTTTATCAAACTTCATTCAAATTTGGGTCAGTGATTTCTCTCATGCATACCTTGGTGCCTATCGGAAAAATAATTGTCAATAAACCCAAATGTTGGTCCAATTTCTCAATGCGTTTTAGTTTTTATGTTCGCCTGCAGATAATTTTGGATGTTTATCAAGAATGAAAGACAACAAGTCCCCAAAGCGGGCGACATAATTAAATTCCAAAAATTTGCTTGTTTTATATTTATACCATGGCTGTAATTAATCACAGTTTAACACAATTTTACTTATTTTATACTTATTTCATGACTGTAAAAAATCCAAGATAAACACAATTTAACTTGTTTAATATTTATTTGTTGAATGTAAATTTAAGCCCAGTTAAACACAATTTTGCTTATATTTATTTCATGACTGTAATTAATCCCAGATAAACAATGGCAACTACGACGTGTCGTATGATAAACGTACGTCGTACAACGTATTCATATATGTTTAAACACACTAAACGTATTCGTTACCGTAGCCTTATCCGTGTCCGCTACTGACCCATTTCCAAGAAGCTTTGTGGAGGGACGGAACACTGAGCAGTAACCATGAAGACATGCACGGTCCTATCGCGCTATGATGCGGATCTGAATAAAAGGGACTTATAAGGCCAAAAAAAATTAAGGTATGGTTCTCAGGCACCGCCCGCATCAATTTTAAACCCCCGCATCAAAAATTTTTATTTTGGTTTTCAATAAAAACTTTCCAATTTTGAGCTGCTGCCGCTCCGACATTTCTTTCAAGAAGATAAAATTATACAATTTCCTTTTTTATGTAGTGCTTTTACTTGTTTAGCAAAATAAAACTGTTATTTTCGTGCTTTTCCCTTATCATTTGACATTTTTATCGAAACATACCAAAAAATTTAAAATAAAAAAAGCGCCCGCCCGCATTGATTTCTGAAAAAAAAGTGCCTGAGAACCATACCTTTTTTTATTTTGGCCTAATTAAGTTAATTGGCCTTAGCTAAGGCATGCGCAATACGCCATTCCGTCCTAGATTAATACGAATACAGAAGAATTGGTACTATGTAGTGCTATTCTGTATTAATATGAACACAGAAGAACTGGTTCTACGTAGTGCTATTCTAGATTAATATGAACACAGAGTAATTAGTATGTTGAACTCTGGTAATATACAAAATATATGAATGACTTCCCACTGACAATCAGGCTTTGCAGAACATAGTAAGAAAAGTAACTGATGTATTTATGACTATATCAAAACCCGGAAATGTCATCCGCAGCTGAGCGGTTCTACATTGGTTTTAACAAAGGATGTTTTTTGGTGAGAATTAATGGGTTGTCATGTTTTATAGAGAAAGAACTCTCTGGTTTGCGTTTTCCTCAGCCTTAAAACCCTTCCTCTGTTTTGCCTAGGTTTCAATCTATAGAAAAGTTTATAAGAAGAACAAAATTGAAAAGGTTATTGGATAACAAACACATTCATTTTACGTTATATTGCACCTGGGCCAGTAATAAAATATCACAATAAAGTTGATCGTGAAAATAATGGGTGCTGATACTTGTGTACTAACAAGTCAAATGCGCTCCACAAAAAAAAGACAAAAGTGTTCCAGGTAGTAGATTTGAAGTGATTTATTTAATATGCACAGCTGGAGTGTTGTTGTATTGATGTAGAAGTACTAAAGTGCAACCGGAAAAGAAACCAAAAACAAACAGCTTCTGACAACCACCGAAAGGATGTTTAAATTAAAATTTATAACTACAGTAACGGCGTACATTTGACATATTATTTTTAATGATAAGTTCATGGCCTGCATTTGTTATTGTGTTATTTTATGACCATTTGAATTTTATGCTTTTGTAAAGACATGGTGAATCTCTTTGTGTCTTTTGTATATTTCACGGTTTTGCTCCTAAGGGGATGGCGGGGCACTTCTATCTCGGAAGTCAAAGTCTTAATTCTTACTCATAAAGATGTGTACTATACCAGAGCTCTTTTCCTCTCCAATGAGAATACCCATGTGTTGGTCAGGAATAACAGAATCATTGAGGTCAGCAATCTTACTCCGTACCCAAATTCCCCCGGTATCTATATTCTCACGATTTACATGTATTTTAGCTACCATAGAATGGTACATTACAAACACGTATAGAAATAACAATATTACGTGTTTCTGAGGCAAGATGAACACAACGAGCCCTCACGTGTGGAGAAGATACACAGAGGAGCAAAACAAAGAATAAATATAGCAATTACTGTGAAGTTGAAAAAAAAAAATAAAATTATTAAACTGAACAAATTAAAAAAATATATATATCAAGCCAGCTATAGCTGCCTTCACCTCCATCTGCTATGAGTTTATGATCGAACACGTAACTACTTGATGAAGGGCAGGGACACATGCTTCCAAGGAATGCAAGCCTCCGCTATGTAGGGGGTCCTTATTGTGGGATGCTTCCAAAATGCGTTTGCATTCACTTATTCAGTTCATATTCCCAGTTCCATTCGTGCATAAGTGACTCTACTTTGGTAAATATTCCTTGATGGCGTTCCTGAATCCGGACCATGTGCCGGATCCACACCAAAAGCTTATCGGATCTCCATTTGCCCTCCCGGAAAGGCCCTGAAAATCTCAGGAGTGTCCGTTCATGATTGTGAACAAACACAGACAAAAACATAAACACTTACGAGGATGAACGCATACCTTTCTGGCGGAGGCAAAAAAAGGTTTCATAATAATTGTGTGTACGATTCGGCATAATTTGGGGGAATAAATGAACAGGGAAATATGGGTACCGAGGAAAACAGGTATGCCCCTGAATCATAGACCGCAGGTTTTCAATCTTTGCTTCTTGGCGAAATGCTCCCCGTGAATCTCGAGCAAAATACACCTCGATGATTTATTGTGAGATTCCTGGGGCTTTAACTGTCGCAAGACAAACCAACCTGACCTTTTAAGCCCCGTTCCCACTTTCACGAATTTGACGCCGAATCGCCACGATGTTGAATTCGTGGCGATTCGTGGCCAATCGGCCTGTCGAGTGATAAAATTCCATCACGACCACGATATTGTACGAAAGGAGTACGATGCCAGTACGATTGGCTACGACAGTGACACGAAGCCAGCACGATATGACACGACACTTTTAAGAATGTTCACGGCTCCGTGACGACGTCTAAGATACTGGTACGATATTTCCACGATTGATCTGCGACTTGTGGACGATACTCCTACGATCATTCAATTTTGCTACGGATTGTTAGATAGCTATATATGTGATATATAGCTATTGTAATGTCACAAAGAAGACTATGTTAGTAAAAGGACACCATAACAACACTTTACTCAACTTCTCCAGATATTTTAATTTGACAAAAGTTATCCAGTTTAAAACACTGATAATATATGTCTCATTTGATTTGAGTAATTAGACAATTACGACTTATTTATGTGGTGGCAAATACGACGTTAACTTCTTTAAGTCCAAGTAGACGACCGTCTTAATCGGATGTAAAATATCTGTATTCTCAAAATATTGGTTAAAAATATCTTATTGATTCAGCTCTCAATGGGATATAAGATTCTGTTAATATCAATTTGTGTTAGGCTCAGTTTATTCTCCCATAGTAAAATAAGAAATTCATAATTTATTATATTGACCATATGTTTAAGTATGACGAAACTGTATAATATATTCAGCTTCTTTAAACTGTTTTGGTTCAAATTTATTTTGTCAACCAATATCCACGATAAAAAAGATTTCTTTAAAACAAATAAACGAATCTATATGGTTAACTTACTGCAAAAACTTCCTTGTTTTTTTTTACAAAGAAGTTACAAATTACAAAGGAAGCGTAATTTGATTCAGCTTCTTCAAATTATTTTAGTTCAAATTTAGTTGGAACCAATAACCACAATACAAATCTTCTTTAAAACAAATTTACAAATCTACACAGTGTTCTTACTTCTAAACCTTATTCCTTATTTATTTGTAAGAAGTTAAAAATCACTCAGAAAATAAAATTTTCCGTTACATTATGATATCAGTTCTTGATGATTCGTCACCAAATTCGTGGAAGTAGGAAGGGGCTTTATGAACGTGACTCTCTCCCTAGAGAGGTTCTTGTGGTAGTCGTATTGTAGTCGTGTTGAAGTCGTGTCGATGTCATTGTCCTTCGTGAGCATTCGTGACATTGTTTTAAATCACGAATTTACAAGAATTATGAAGACTCTCATACGACTTACCAAGAAACTGTTACGACTTGGCTACGACTTGTGACGACAAAGCTTAATTTTTGAACATTTCAAAAATAGCGCTACGAATCCTGAGTGCTCAAGACCTCGCTACGAACATTACCGAATGTTCAAGACATCATCTACGACACTCCCACGACGTCCCTACGAATTTTAATGATGTAAGTTCGTGGCGATTCGGCGTCAAATTCGTGAAAGTGGGAACGGGGCTTTAGAGAAAAGAAGGGTTTTATATGAGCTCTTTTCGGGCCCCGGAGGTACTGTTTTCCGCATATAACGAGAGGTTTTGACAATTTGAGCTATTCTCCTATTTGACCACTGCCAGATACAGCAAGGATACAATCTGCTGCCGACACCAATATGAGATGTTCAGCGGACACAGTTACTCGAGCAGCTTAAATTTGCCGCGTCACAAAGGGGTTAGTGGTTTTAGACGCAGAAATCCATGTTATAAACCCGATTACTGCCTCTGTAAAAGGCTACTTTTGTCTGGATATGTCTCAAGACACGGAGGCTTATTTTTTGGCTACGACATTCAATTATCTGTGCAAACTCCTAATTTTTAGGAAAAAAAGTTTCGTTTCGTGTTAATATTTGTTTCGGAATCAGTTCGGATCCAGTTTATAATTTATCGTACGTTGAACTGATTTCTTTACATTTTGACAACTAGCAAGACGCAGGTGATTTAAGTCCTAGTAAAAAGATGATAGTGATAAAGAAACGTGACGTGCTTGTTATGTTTCGTATATTCTCATTATATGGTTAGGTTATAAAAAGGTCTATCTGGTGTGACATATTTTGCAATGTAATAAGTATCCAAGCAGCCTACGCCATAATTCACGATATTCTTTCCAGTCCAAGTATAGTTTCTGCGTAGCCCCTACATGGTACATGGTATTTAACAGTCGACCTACAACAAACAGCTAATAACTTGGAATTTGAAGAATCCCAATTCCACACACTTTCTGTTGAAGATAATACAAGAAAATACAAAAAAAAAAACGACAATGAATGTTGTTCATGTGTTATGTCATGATAATTGACGGAAGTCCTGTCGTTATATGCATAATTAGCATTTGAGAGTGGAAAAAAGACCCGAAGAAAATGTATAATTAAAGGCACAAAAACACGTGTATATGGGCTATTTGCTTGTTGGTTTTAACATATCTTTTTGATGTTACTGTTTTAAAATAATCTGGGGGTGCTCTGTAAATGCTCTGAAATAATATATTTAAACCTGGTTTAGATGTAACCTATAACGGAAACATAAGGCCAAAAAAGGTTTGGTTTTCAGGCTCTTTTTTTCTTAATCCAGTGCAGGCCCATATAATATTTTATTTTTTTTTTGTTTCGATAAAGATGTCATATGATCAGGGAAATAACAGAATTATTTTACTAAACAGATATAAGCACTACATAACAAAGGAAACCTTATCAAAAATTGTATTATTTTATCTTCTAGAAAGATGAAATTCAAAATCAAAATTTTTTTACTGGGGGGGGGGGGGGGGGGGGAGGAATTGACGCGGGCAGTGAATGAGAACCATTTCTTTTTTTGTCTAATACCTTACTTTTAAAATCATATACTTTATTGTAATTCATTTTAAATGTATCACACAGTGTTTTTTAAAGTTACCCAAACTTTGATTACCCTCCCACTCTGAGTAACCTCAACCCTCCACGCTTGAAGTTAAGGTGACGCCCACTTATTGGTTTATTAGGTGTTACTCTGCCCTTCGACAAAGGAGAATGAACATGCGAAAAAAAAATGTTTTCATAACAGTTGCTTACAGATCAACCAACCAGGTAACCAACCGAGACAGTACCTCCTTGCGATTGTATAATTAAATATTTGGCAAGAGTACAATTTTATTTATATATAATTACACATTGCCTCGCATAAAGATGGCAGGCAGACCGCGATCAGATCAGTCAATATTACTGTTTCGTCATAGCTAAGGCCAAAAAAGTATGTTTCTCAGGCACTTTTTTTCCCAGAAATCATCGCGAAAGTGAGGGTTTTTTATAACCTTTTTTGTATGTTTCGATAAAAATGTCTAAATTTCTAAACAGGTAAAAGCACCACGTAACAAAGGAAAACTAACCAAAAATGTATTATTTTATCTTTTTGAAAGATAAAAATCAAAAGAAACATTGTTGATGCGGGGGGTTAGAATTGATGCGGGCGGTGCCTGTGAACCATACCTTTTATTTATTTTATTTTTTTTTGCCTAATACAACGAACTGTCATTTCTTCTGTTGGATCTGGTCTGGATCAGCGCCAATGATTGTAATCTGGTGATGGATATGTATATATCAAGGCATTTGGAAATTAACCACGGCCGAGCCATTCTTATTATAGCAGCTCTACGGGCAGGCGGGCCTGATCCAGAAGAACGAATCAATCTACTTCGGCACTTGCTGGCTGACAGACCGTGATTCCGTTCCGGCCAGGGAGCATTATAACGTAAGCTCAGGGGTGCATCACGTGATCACAATCAACTGATTAGTGTAAATCTCATTACTTGAACAGTACTAAAGGGTCAGATCTGCTCTCTTCCTGACAGGGTTATTTATTCTAACCCGGGTCGTTGGGGGAGAAAACCCTTACTGGCATTTTGGCTGTACATGATGGAATTGGGTTTATCCATCGCTCTGGGACATTATAAACTCGCCTACTCACTCAATAGCGTTTCCTTCCTGTGTTTCCCCATAAAAAAAGAACCGACCATCTGGATATAACATTCTTTTGTGGCATTTATTGTAATGACGCGGGGCCTGTATTTCCGTTGATTAGCTGGACGTAATGCGTCAAAACACGGATTTACCCGCTGCAGCTTTTCATCGTAAACTCGCGTAATCAAGTACATCACGTAATGTTGAGACACATGTTTAATTAAAGGTTCACAAGTATTACCCCATATATTCTCCTATTCGTCTATGATAAAACACCAACTGTTTTATTCACACTATTAATTTACCCATATATAACGTCATATGTGTCTTGTTATGATCACATTAAAGTTTACCATATATGTTTGTTTTGATGACAAATTTTATTTTATGCAGATTGAAGCCAAAATCACCTTCACACACAAACATGTACAATTACACTTCTAACAAAGAAAGTTTGTTCAGAATTTCAGAATTTTATATCCCTTTGCTAGACCTGGGATGACGTCAGCGTGGTCACATATATATTTGTCAGTATGTATCACTTTCAAAATACTCTAAGTCGGTCTAGGAAAAGTTTTACTTCAGTTGTTTCGAGGTATCGTGGTCATCCGGCTATTTAACCACCATAGCGCTTGACGCTGCAAACAAATTATGTCCTTTTGTATCAAGGGACGGATTTAGATGGGGTACAGGGGGCGTACGCGATATGGACCTAAAGCTTTGGTTTCAAACCGACACACGAATTTTGAGATCGTACGTCCCCTGCTAATTTTGGGGTGCCACGGAGGCCGTGGAGGTCGTAGAGGTAGAGACAGTCTTGGTCACAATCGGCTTTCGGGGTCCCACGGCCTGTTTGCGTCCAAATTTTGCGCAGAATCTCACGTGCCACGCACGTCCGTCTTGCGAAATTTTGATGTCGCAGATAGCCCGTAAGCACTACGAGGAATGTTGGACAAACTGCACTAAGCATACTTGGCCCGTAGAAGCCCGTACAGCCGCTTGTGACCGGGCCTTAATCTGAGAAATGGAATATTACGTACGGAGGTTGTTTTGAGCTATTCCGCGCGGTTAGTGTTCGGCACTTGTGCGTTTGCGCAGGGACCCCGCAATGACCTTAACTGACATTAGCGCAAGCGCATGAGTTGATGCGGCGGCCGCGCGTCAGGCAGCCACCTAGGGGCTCCGTACGGGCACGGTACAGTAGACGTACGGATGTTTGTGCCATTTTTAACGCCTCCTCGGCTACTTGAGAGACGTATACGGTGTACCTGCGGCTGTCGGAAGGGCCTTTGCGGCTTCCGCAAGGTTAGCTTGTGGCGTCCGCAGGGTTAGCTTACTTTGCCGTGCGAAGGCCGTGAGAATGAGGAAGACACCTTGCCGTTCCCGCACGTCGGCCGCATAAGTATTCCTGCGGTTTTAAAAACTGATGGGTGATCTACGGAGTACGGTGTCCGCAGCGGATTGTGACCGAGGCTTAAGTATTCCTGCGGTCCCCAAAACCGTATGGTTCTCTACGGTGTGCGGTGACCGCAGTTGATTGTGACCGAGGCTTAAAGGGGGACAAATCACCTATCCGACCTTTATAAACTTAAGATTATCCCTTGGAGCGTTCATAAAAACGTGGATATCACCGCACACAGGCTGCTTGTTTTGTTTATATCAAAGTGTTTATAATATGTGGGGGCCCGCCGAAACAATCAAAACAAGTTCCACAAAGGCATATGGCAGCAAGCCTGTTTCAAAAGCAAAATGATGAAATATAATTTATTGATAAACTTTAGATACGCACTCTCACATTTTTGTGACAGGTAAATAATGACTTCTTGACTATTCCTAGCTCCCTGCATATAATTCCTGCAATACAGGAGGGTCAAAGGTGTACAGGAAGAGATAACGGATTAAACATATTTTATATTACAAGCAATAGAAATTAAAAGTTAAAACCATTTTTACTGGATAAAATTTGATGTTCGCTCTTGTTAATCTTGTAAGAAAGAATATAATAAAGAATATAAAATGTTTAATTTTTTAAATAATATTTTTTTATCATAAAATATATGTTGATTATCCTTTAATTTATGTTTATTGATGTGTTAACTCATTTTACAAACAATATCTGATTGAGAATTTCGAAATTCTTTGTGTCGTTAAACAGGCATACTTTCAAACCATATTTGAAATTTGGTTTTCAATATATAAATGAAATATTTTTGTTATTGAACTTAAAAACGTTTTATGTAACTGATCGCTTTTTGGAAAATATTCTTTCTTCTATGTCTAGCATATATACCATGAGGCCACGGTTCTGTTTATTCAACAGAAAACCACCTACAGTACATGTATCTATCCATTAAACAGACTGAAATAGTCACGATTGTTATATTCCATATATATAATAAACTTTGAGCTATATATCTTTTTTTTCCAAGCAGTTTGATAATGCATTGCATTAAATTGTACTATGTCTTCGTGAAGAATTAGAAACTATATTTTTAGATTATGATAATATCTTTTATTTAAATTAAAGAGAAAGGTAAGTAATTACTCATTAACATTCAAATTACCAATCCCGTCAAAGTAAATGAGAATTTATAACAGGCACCTCACGGTTCAGTAATGAACTCGCCTTTCAAATTTACTGGCTGCTGATATATTGGCGACAAAATCCATTAAATGTATGGATAAATCACTCTTGTTTGTGGTCTGTCTTTCAATCTAGGCAGTCGCAGCCTTGTAATAAGTACACCGCCTTGATATTACTTTTATTTATTCCCAGTGCAATTAAGTTCCCGATATAGGGAGGCCTGATAGCTAGACAAAGATAAAATTCCCATTTCTGACACGTCAGCGTATTGGATCCAATGCTTCAGATAATTTTCGTTCATTTCACAGAACCTAAAGGAACCGTTTGACAAAATACAATAGTAAAATGAGACGCTGTTACAGTTGAGAATCATGCGTATGCGAAAATGTCATATAAATGGGCACTGTGTATGTAAGCAATACTGCGTTAGTGTTTCAGCCAGTACACATTGAAACTCTATTCTATAAATAGTTTTATGGTTATTTTCGGTGGCGGATTCAGGATATGAGAATGGGGTGGGGCACATGAAGGTAGTAGGTGTCTCTATACATAGTGTAAAAATATTAAAAAAATTTAGGTTTCACTGGCGCAGTCTGGGGTAGTTTCGAATTTACCATTATGGGAAATCTAGCTCTGTTTTCGGTCTAAATCTTCTGGATTATTATTGTGATATTGTTCTATATTTCCCATTGTTTTATTTTGAGAGGGGGCGACATGTAACGATGACATTAGGTCAGGACCCATATGTTTAATTCATACGGTTACATTTCAAACCTGAACCCCTTACTACTGACAAAGGTATCCTTCATTTCTCTGATAGCGTCGGGTACTCGGCAACAATTGAGAGTAAGTATTGTGAAAATTGGTCTGATACAATATCGTTCATCCGAACAATTAATTAACAAAAAACTGGTCCTCCAAACTATTCCTATAAACGAAACTACCGCATTTGTGATGATGGCTCCAAACTTACGCTTTGTGCCGAGTTTTCCTGAAGTTAAATATGATGAACATGACATGTGTTCTATTTGACAGATGAACTTTACAATTCCCATGCCGATTTTTTAACTAATGGTAATCAAATCTTCCGTGATAATACCCAATTTCTCCGACAGATGTCAGCAGAAATGGCAATTCTAAATATGTTTTTCATTGAAAACCACCAAAGACTATTTCATTTTATGTTTTGTACTCCGGCAAATAGATGGACAGACAGACAGATGGATTAAAATGGGCGACAGCATAACTTGTCTGATGAAGGTTTATCACACCGCACTCAGAGAGGGCGGTGACAGCAGACCATGTGGGTGTGTAATTGTTCTCATTATTGAAAGCAGTCCCTGGAGCAAAACTTTCCTGTTGATGATTGAAACACATTATTGAAATTGCCATTTTCAGCCATTTGACATGCAAGACGACCCTTCAACAACATTTTCTAATTAGTCCTGTAATGTGTTTGTCATTGTAGCTCAGATAACATGGGTTTTCCTTCCTGGCCATGTCAACTTTGGAGAATGCGTGTGCTTTGTCTTGTGGGCAGACACTAGGAGAAAATCACTTGCGGGTGCATTTAATTATTTAAATTTAATTATCGATCTTAAATTGTCAAATAAATCTAATTCATTTATTTTGATTCGACAATGTCAAGGACTCGAACTATCTAAAATAGCAGCAAACTAAAATAAAACTTAAGAATTCGGGCGACATAACAAAGTTTATATCCATTCACCATCTAGCAACCTTGAAACAATTACCTACATTTTTGTAACATATATATCGGGACCAATCGACAATCCAGATATAATTTTAGGATGTCTGACTTGTCACTTTGGTGGTTACCAAATGGAACGTGTACATGCATGAACGTGGATGAATATGACGTCTTGGGTTGTCCTATCCTGTATACAGTTCTCTAGTCCCTCGTATACGGCGTGGTGACGTAACCGGATAGCTACTGGACTTGTGCCCGCCTTCCTCGCTAAGTCTTTCTACGACAAGGAAGAACCCTCTCGACCCGGGAATAAATTTGTTCTGGCCATACTAGAAGGATGTCATTATTATTTGGGTCCTCGGATCCACAATGGATTGGCAAGAGATAAAAAACCAAATAAAGATAACAAAGATAAATTACTAAACGAAAACAAAATGATTTCACACTAAACGATGTGTCCGACAGTGCTTCCGAAGATGTTCCTAAAAGGCCTCAGAAAAGTACATTAATAAAAGTACCAGTGACCTGTCCCGCTCTCTCTCTCTCTCTCTCTCTCTCCCTCTCTCTCTCTCTCTCTATATATATATATATATATATACATATATATATATATATAATATGTATGTGAATGTATATGTATGTTTTACAGTTTGTATTTTAGTAGGTTATCTAGAAGTTTCTAATGAAAAAAGGCTAGCTTTGTAGTATTCTTCATGTTATGCACAATCATCTTATACACGAGTTGTATAGAATAAAATAGCGATATAAAAAGAAGTTTCATCAGTTCGTTTTATTTTATTTCTTTATTACTACATGTGCCAATTTACCAGATATTATGATTTAAACCATTTAAGAATTACTTAGTGGTTAAATGTACTAAAAATGCAGATATGGTTTAAACATGTTTTTGAACATTTGAACTTCTCTATCTGTCTTTCAATATCTCCCATTGCCGGAAGAGAAGCGCGTATTATATATATATATATATATATATATATATATATATATATATATATATAATATATAAATATATATATAATATATAATATATATAATATAAATGTTACAGATGTCTCTTTTATTGTGCTCTGTTGACATGTCTCTTTTATTGTGCGCTGTTGACATTCTTATTCGTGCTGGGCTCAAGCCCTGGGGGTTGCTATTCTACAGCGCTCGGTTTAATCCGTACTAGTTGAACTCTCGTGGATTGTAAACACAGCGATCGCCGTCGTACTAGTCTGGAATGTTCAAGTGCTAATCTGCACGTGTATTGTTCTTTCGATTGTTCGTGAAATAGAAGTTTCTTAAATTTTCGGATGTAAAGTTATAAATAGGGGCTGTGTTTTAGAGCCGGGGAGAGGAGAGAGAAATATTCCAGCGGACACGGAAGAGTGTGAGTCAGTTTTGGACCTATCCGATAAGTGCAGTAGTGTCAGGGATTCTACGAACTCTTTGCAGATTTAGTGCTGCCTGTCTCCAGGTTGCTTCGGGATTATTACAAGAGATTTACTTTGCACTATTTGAACTGTTTACGTGGACTATTAGTTTTAAAGGAATTGTCTGCCTGCGACAGTGGTGGTATCTAGAAAAGGATCCGGACCCTGGTACTGTACACTTTATTTATTATCCTGTGTAATTGTATTGATTTACCGTTATACTGTTGTATTACTGTGTGTTTGTATTGATTTAGTGTATTATAATGATTTCTTTATTCATTCCCCTAGACATTCATTTAAGATTTATGATCTTTAAAATTAATGATGTGAGCAGAGGTTGTGGAGTTGCAAATACGCTCTTTAACTGCTGAGTCGAAGATCACCTATTCAAAGCCCAAAGCAGGTTTCAGAAGGCCTTCAAGTTCTTACGGTGCTTTATTTATAGCTCTATTACCCATACTTCATACTGCCAAAACTATGGGAGCTAAGCATTATCAGATCCTTATTTAACGAGTCGCTGTGGCAGTGTTTTTCATGAATAATGGACAAGCTGCCAGTGCTCCGGCCAGAATCTAAACTGCAAAATCTAAACTTAAACCAACGAGCGATTGCACAAACTGTTAATGCACACGCTGTCGGAATGCTAAACGTTAAGTCTGGGACCAGCACCAGACGGACAGACGCGTAAAAAAGTTTAAACAGCCATTTAATTGGCTCAATAGACTTGTTCACAATTCATTAAATGAACACCAGAGCGGCTCGCTGAATAAATGTCTTTGAAAGCGTAGCTGTCACAGACTTGGTAATATAAAGTCGATATAAAACTATTTTAAAAATAATCTTGAATATACAAAACATAACATAAACTATAACTTTCACCAAGGCGATCACATTCCTCCAAACCATCTCCTGACAATACCCCCTCCCAAAAATAATGAAACTACGTTTAAATTTCCCTCCGGCCAAACTCCATGCGCGCGATTCAAGATTGATTTCACACTCAACCATGTGGCCGACTGTGATCTCACAGATGTTTCTTGAAATTGCTCAGAAAAGTTTGTATCTCTCTCGCAGATGTACATGAACACATGATGTGCTTGCCAGTGAATAACTGTAAATAAACTGTCGAACAATCATGCGTACCTTATAGACGCGATCCAGTTCCTCGCAAAACGAACAACCGTCAAAGCCAACGACAATCTGGACGCGAAAATGTTCGTTCGATGGAGCTCAAAAATTCACTCAGAAATTCACTCTGCTCTCTCAATTGCACGGTAAGACATTTCAATTTAAAAGACATACAATTAAATATAATTTCCTAGAGTTCCGAATAACATACCGTTTTTTATGTCATCCCGCCATCCCGTCACTCATTTTTTTACGTTTTGTTGGACATATTGTGAACACAGGAACAAACTCGTTTGGGGCTAATTTTTTTTTTTATATTTTCAAGCATACCTGAGGTTAACAGCGCCTCATATAATTTACAAATAGTAAATTTCCTAACTTTAGCACCATTCTACATTATTTTGGTGAAAAACTTATATATATATCAGTGAAACTGAAACACGCAATTCCTAGAAATTTCTTTCAGGAAAAAACAAGGTAGGGAAATGTTTCAGCGATTTTTGAAAGCGTGTGACAACGTGATAAACCTTATTAGTTCTGTGACGTAGTCTGGAGAAATGTTGCTATTTCCATCGTGTTTTTAACAATATATTTACAATTATTAAACCTTTAACGGTTTGACGTAAATTCTCTATATGCTGTCCGGCGATCGGCGACAACATTTACAGAGCCTCGCCACAACACTGCTAGACTCATACCCTATCGGGTTGTATTACTTCGGGTCATTAATTTGTCATAGGGATTGAAACCCGGAGGAGCTTCCGCTTTTGACGGTCCTGTAGACTGTGACCCGTTTTCAATCTAGTACAGAAATGTCAAGTCGAATTCTTTGTGCTTTTAATTTAAATATCTGACAACCTGACAACAAAGATGGATTTGTATTAGATTTATCGATTTGAAGAGACATAATGTCTATGTATTTGACCTGCAATCGGCTGATCGGTATGGACGACGGACCTCTGTTCGTCATCTGTATATCGGTTTATATTCATCTGTCTCTTAACAGGGTCCAACTCATAACCATAACAGTATTGAATTAAGAGCGTGACAGACAAGGTTTTATAAGCTTTGTGGACTATCAAAACAAGGTAACTGTTATCAATATTATCTGAGGTTAAAAAAAGAGGTAAGATTCTTCATAGTAAATATCCGTCCAAAAGAAAAATGCTGGAAAGATTATCATTAAATCTAATGTGTTTATAAATATTAAAGAGTTGCAGCTACTTCACAAGACTTCTGATACCACCAAAGTCTGGTTGGTTAAATTGTATTTGAAAGAATCACATATTACATCCGTTCGTCATGCATTGGATAGCTCGAAATCATAAACGCTATTAAAATTATCAAGCTTAGCATAAAGATAGGTTCCAATATAATAGTATGTAAGACGGAAGCCTTTAATAAGGTTATTGTAACTGAAGTTTTTTTTAATCACGGGCTGAAAACAGACCTTTAAGGTGGCTTCGTGTTATTGGAAAGTCAACGAAAAGGTCAGATTTTCCGGGAAAAGATGAATAGAAGTCCTGGAACTGGTGAGAACCTAGTGCAGATGCCTAGTCGTGCCATGTAAAATGTTGATGCCCATTCATAAACAAAATGATCATCAAAAACTGCATCAGCGATTAAGTCAAAGAATTTCTCAGGTGTGGCCTTTCTAGTAAATTGTGGCCCGCAGAGCGGGAAAAATAGCCACCTCCGCACAGGGCCAAGATCTATTGAGGCATTGATAGGATCCTGCAGTCGCTTGTGCACAATAGACGCTACTTCTGCGGCTTCTATACATGCAACCACTGTATACAACCGTGATGGATCAAATGGACCGGAACCACTCGGAACTCCTCGGACGAACTCGTATTCTCCCGAGACCACCCGAAGATAGGGCGAGGTGTTCTGAGTTGGACCCAAACGTCATCGGGGTTTACCAGACACGTTTTTAAACCGGGTGGCACGTGCTACTGGCATGTGTACATATTTACACCGCCACGTCACCATTCACACGCCGCAATTTCGGTCCCCGGGTTTTACAATATTAAAAAACACAAACAGGCAATCCTATTCTTTATATATTACATTTGAAATTAATGTTTTCAGTTTATGTTCTATATTTGCTACATTGCCTTGATTATTCTAATTTTCTATTGCAAGGCCAAACAGCCCGATTTCGGAGTGAAACGTGCAATGCGCATTTATGTGTGCATGAGAGCTTCCCTGGAACTTCATAGACAGATCTCATGTGTGGAGAATGGGAAATAGTCACATGTACTGTATGTGGTCTTGCCTTCCAGGGGAGTCTTTCGCCCCGTGCACATGTCATTCTCCACACAGAAGTCAATCTATGCACATCAAGGAAACACCTCCTGCAAACGGCCGTGCGCTAACACAATAGTACGGCAAATCGAGTTGCGGCGCCTGGGAATAGTATATTGCAATAAATAAGTCAATGTTCAAAATACAGAGCATGCATTGACAACATTAATGCCAAATATATCAGTTTTAAAGAATATTATCTATGTTGTTTGGAATTTCATAAAACCTTGGGAACATTGCGGCGCGATATTGGTAATGTGGCAGTGTAAATGTATATATACAAACAATACCATGTGCCACCCAGTTTAAGCACGTGTTTTGTAAATGCGCGCGATTCTCGGGTGACCGGATAACGTCCGGGTCCATATGACTCGCTAAGGTTGTAAACAATGGTTGCCCAAGCAACCTCGGTCAATGCCAGTCAAGGCCGCAGAACTACAGTGCCGGTTAACAGTCGCTTGCAGGGTTCTTTTGTTTTTGTTTCAATAGACCCTGACCTTGTGTGGAGGTTCTGCACATGTCTGTGGGACTGGACACAGTCTGGTTGCCAAAGCACGAGACTTTTGGGCTAAAGGATCGCCCTTCCGTGTGAATTTCAATAGTGCATTCGAGATTAGCTTTTAACAACAGACGGCGTGACATTAGGATTACTACAAATATTACGTCCAGAAAGGGGTGCGTCAGGGTGTATTCCATAGAGCCCGGAGCCGTTTTAGCAACACAAATGCGACTGGCTTGGAGAGAAAGGCGGCTGACTTTAGTAGTAAGCCGAGTTTCGTGGCTCGAATCGGCTTGCACCATGTCGGCAGGAATAAACGGATCTGAAAGCCTATTCATTTTACCATGTTTTAATTATTAAAATCCATTTTATATGAACAAGTTAAATGTATCATGGTGATTTATTACATCCGTTTCACTTAACTAGTTTTTGATTAAACAACGACTTAACATCGACATTTTTACAGATGCAGATATTAGTTTGTATTATTCTGTATATGTTTTCGAAAATTTTAATTAAAAATATATCTCTTTGTATTAATTGTTTCCTAAGTCAAACTGAGCTGCACCAAATTGGCTAACTTCGGCTTAATGAAATATCGGCGTGCCTCCTGATTAACTCTTCTTGTCTTGATCTTAACTCGACTGGTGACTCTATCATGCTGGCAATGGAGTCGAGAAAAGCTAGAAGAATCAACAAGTCCGAAGACCAGGAGAGCACAGTGTAAAACTGGAGAGACTCTCCCTCAGGTTATTAGACTATAAACCAAAAAGATGATTCTTTAAATGATTAAATATCTATTATCTATTATAGATTTATATGACTTGATTCTAGATCTATTCTATATGTATATTTTACGGTATGTATATTGCTAGGTATACAACTACTTGTAATTAAATGGTTTCTAAAGAAAAAAAAAAGACAAGCTTTGTAGTAGTCTACATATTTTGTACAAGCAGTCATCTAATACACGAGTTGTATGAAACAAAATAGAGATATGAAAGGAGTTTCATCAGTTTATTATCTGTCATTTGCATTTCAGCGATATTATGAGATATTATCATTTAAGCCATTTCAGAAATACTCAGTGGTTAGATGCACTGAAAAACTGAGGCATGGTTTGAACATTTTAATAAAATTTCTGTATGTCTTTCAATTTATTGTAGTAGCTGGATTGTGATATATTTGTTTTTGATAAGGTTCCTTGAATTAATCGAACATGATTAAAAAATGTGTTTTTCTAAGACATTTATCATTTAACAACAGGATGAAAAGCAGGTGTACCGGATCACATGGTTTTGTTTGTCGAAGTTTGAGCGCCTTCCGATCAGAGCAGACGACAATCTGAAATAAAACTCTAAGAAACAGCCGTCAGGCGGGTCTCAATTGAAGATTGGCATTACCTGCAAACGGTCGTTTAAATTTTCAGGGTTTTAGAGGTTAAATCTTTAAAATTAATTGTGTGAGCAGAGATTGTGGAGATCGCACATACGCTCATTAACTTCTAAAATCCAAGATCCCCTATTCAGAGCCTAATACAGGTTTCAGAAGGCCTTAAAAAATTTGCGTTGCTCTATGAATTGCTATATTTTTGTAAAAGAAAATCCATATTTCATTCTACCAAGTCTGTGGCAGCCACGCTTCACAAATCTTGGATCAGTGAGTTGCTCCGGCGTCTATTTCATGATATTATGAACAAGCCTGCAAGTGCTCGGACCGAAATCAAAACTGCCAATCAGATTCAACGAACAAATTATACACATTGTTCACATGCCGTCTGAACAATAACACGTGTACCAATGGGACAATTTGATATGGCTTTATTTGACTGGTCACGTTCTCGATGGCCTCCAGGAAATGAATGCTTAACGTATGGTCTAGGACTAGCATCAGACAGGCTCCGGCTGTCACGGAAAACAGCTTTACACAGTCATTTGATTGGCCCTTTTACCTTGATCATTATTCATGAAATAGACGCCAGAGCGGCTGGCTGAATCAAGGTCTGTGAAAGTTAAGCAACCCTAAACTTGATAGTATGAAGGTGATAGGAACCCAGTTTAAAAAGATCCTAGAATATATGAAACATAACAAAAACTTTATTTTACAACAAAGCCATCATGTTCTTCCTAATCATCCCCTGTGTCCATTGTTGGACAAATCCACCCCCCCCCCCCCCCGGAAATAATTAACTACGGTTAAATTTCCTCCGGCCAAAGATCCTCATATGATTCAAAACTGACTTCAAACTCAACGATATGGCCGATAGTGATCCAAAAGACGTTTCATAAAATTGCTGAGAAAGGTTTCTCTTTCTTTCTCTCTCTCTCTCTCTCTCTCTCTCTCTCTCTCTCTCTCTTGAGCAGATGTACACGATCGCATGATGTTGTTGGCAATCAATAACTTTGAAAACACTGTCTAAGATCTAGCGATCCTTATAGTACACGCGACCCAGTTCCTCGCCAAACGATATTCTGGTCAACGCAGACGATAATCTGGACGCAATGGAAGGACAAGAAACAGTCATTTGGTGGATCTCAAACAACATAAATTGCTATTCAATACCGGCTTACACGTTTTAGCGGTCGTTTAAAAATTCTAGGACGCAGTTAAAAAGATTAATGTCCTTTAATATTAATTAGGTATGCAGAGGTTGTGACAGTCGACTGCTGCAAAGAAAAAGTACAATCTGTCCAAAACTACATTGGACCTCGTAAATATTCAGGTCTTCCGGCGACCAACCTGCTCTTTCAAATGCACGTTAAGGACGTTTAATTTTTAAGAGGCTGCATACAATATAGTTCCCACTCAAGCGATTATATAAATTCTCAGAGTGAAGAATTAATTGTTTATATTAATGTTAAAAAATAGTAAAATTTTACTGTATCAGCAAAAAGAAGAGCAAGAGTGTCGAACAGCTTAGCATTTTCCTTGTCATCCAGTCACTCAGTTTTTAAGTTTAATTGGACAATCTATGATGACAGGAACAATGGTGGTTATATATGTAATGGTTAATGTATTTTTATATTTTTCGAACAAAACTGAATTTACACCCCACATTCAATATAAAAAATAATGGATTTGTCAGTAGTTGCACCATTTTACATCAAGTTAGTGTAAATTATATAAAAAACGTGGCGTTGTGTATTTATTTTTTAAAGCATCGTAACGTGAAAAATCTATTAGTTCTGTGACAGTGTATGGTGAAAACCACCGTGTTCATTATGATATAATAACAATATATTGTATAATAAAAAAAATAATTCCCAGTTGTGAACAGATATTGAATCTCTACTTCATCTATTGGAATTTTACTGAAAAAAACGAGTGCTGCATGTATCTCAAATAACAATAAGCTGTGAAAAAGAAATCTAATGAAATATTTAAGTAATAAGCCTTTGAAAATTATGAGATGAATCCGGATGCCATTTATGTGTGTACTATTTTGCGTATGTATTTTTACCGCACTCTCAATTTATGCGATAAATGTCTGAAGGGACGCCTCATTCTGTAGCAATGTCGGACGCCTGACGGCCGAGTAGTTGAGCACAGTGTGCATAATGAAGCCATCTTAACTTAGCTCTGAACTATCACGGTTGCAGCCCCTTAACGGTTTGACGTAAATTCACCATATGCTGTCCGGCGACCGGCGACAACGTTTACAGAGCCTTGCCACAACACTGCTAGACTCATACACTATCGGGTTGTATTACTCCGGGTCATTCATTTGTCATAGGGTTGGAAACCCGGAGGAGCTTCCGCTAATGACGGTCCTGTAGACTGTGACCCGTTTTCAACCGCGGACAGGAATGTCAAATCCAATACTTTGTGCTTTTAATTTATATATCTGACAACATAAGAACAAAGAGGGATTTGTATTAGATTTATCGATTTTGAAGAGTCATAATGTCTATGTATTTAACCTTCATTCGGTTGAGTCCATACTGGCAATTCTTGATAAGCCCCATGTTGGACATTCAAAACAAGGTCACTGTCACATGTGTTATCCGAGGTTAGAAACAGATGTTCAAACAAAGTAAAATCCCATCAAAAGGACTATTAAGGAAATGCTGGAAAGATTAAATGTATTGAAGATTTCAGCTACTTCACAAAACTCCTGACACCACTTTAAAAGTCTGGTTGATTTTAATTGTATCTAAAGGAATCACACATCCAGAAATCGTAAACGCTATCGAATTCGAAAGCTTTACATTAAGATATTTTGTGCTAAGATAGGATCCCCTAGAGGATCCTTTAATAAGGTCATTGTTATGACCTTATTTTTTTTGGAATTAGAAAACAGAACTATGAGATGAATTAGTGAAAAAGTAATATAAAGTATAATTTTCCAGGAAAGCTGAATAGAATGTCATGGAGTTGGTGCACATACCTAGTCGTGCCATCTCATTTCAGTTTCGTTACCCATTCGTGAACTAAATGATCCAGAAAAAAACAGTGATTATGTTACAGAATATCTCAGATTGGGTCTTTCTATTAATTTGTGGCCGACAGAGCTGAAAAAAGTACGTGGCCCTTTTTCAGGGGTGTCTTTCCTCAATGCACGTCTGTAGTCGAGGAGACAGATTTTACGGGATTGGACACAGTCTGGTGGCCAAAGCACAAGACTTTTAGTCCAAAGCTTCGCCCTCCGACTTGAATTCCAATAGTGCATTTAAGATTAGCTCTGAACAACAGACTGCATGACTTCGGGATTATTATAGATAACCAAAAAATCCATAAGACTCAATAAAAATCTCCTTATCTTGTCTTCGTTCATCTGCCTACCAATGAAACAGCCGCTGCCATGTTCTTCATCTGAGCAGTGGTGTTGATTTATCTTCAGGGCGTATGACTCACAGAATTGGGAGGATAATTGGGACAACTATTTCACACAAACAGTCTCCAGTTTCCAGTATGGGATAATTCTTTACCAGCTTTATATATATATATATATATATATATATATATATATATATATATATATATATATATAATATTTCCATGTAAAATAAGAAATGGAATAGCAGGGGGTGATTACATTGACCATCTCCTCTTGCTAAAAAGTAGGGGGATGTCCCCCCCCCCTCTGTATTGACGCCCCTGGACCTGAGCGTATTCTAGCAAGAAATCAATAAGAACGTGATAGCCATTGTTATTTATTTTAGAAAAAACGTGTATATCATTTGTATATTGATAAAATACAGAATATCCCTTCTGTACTACAGTTATGTTGTTGGGTCTAACTACTGGTGAAATAGCCGTGACCAATCAGGATCTCAAATGAAGGACTGTAAAAAAATTAAAATCAATATTAACCAAGCATTACTATATCATTTGTAATCATAATGACCACGGCGGTAATATTGTATTATATTGTAGAACCCTAAACATTGCTCTCTTTAAAAGCCTGAATGTGGTCTTTTTATTCAATATATTAAGGAGTGCCAAACATTTAAAAGTAGATAAGCGTTAAAAATCTACCTACAAATATAATTTCTGTCCCGCCCAACTTACAAGATGAAAGTGTCCTGAGATTGTTCAAATTGAGTCCGTCATAAAATAATATTTTCAGAGGAGCCACACTTCCATCGCCTTCGTTTTAACAGCTCCTTTGTATAGCAAGTTTCACCGAGTTACACCACCAGACCTCGCACATAGCAAACGGATTTAATCAGACCAATTACAGCGTGGTATCGCGTTGTGCATCCTGCTTCAAGCTTTAAATCCACGACATCCCACTCTCCTTGGTCTGATTCTTTGGCCTGTGCTTTGCCTGGTGTTGACACCCCGAACAACATGGTAAAGCAATGGTTATAAGTAGGCGATCTGGACGACTGAAGTGTATGACTGCTGCGTGAAGAGTGTAAGACTTGGCCAGGCCCCACCTAAGCCCTCAGCTCAGTGGCTACGTAACCTCCCATATAGGCATCACCCAGTTTTGGACTCCCCGTTTTCAACATTACTGGATCGAACTATGGTAAATGGAAGAGGCTTTGAATAACGCCCACTAATTAAATGCACATGCGCTTGTATTGCTATTAGTGTAGATTTTAGTTAAACTTGTTAGTTTTCTGGGTCAATTCCTAATAATCGTTACTTATCTGACATTTTTTTAGCGTATTTCACAGTATACGGTCCTTCTCCTTATTATTTATACCTAATATTTGAGATAGGCAGGCAGGAAGGCCCCGTTGTTAGGTCCGACAGCCATGCCATAGCAACCGACGGTCTCTCTGTTTGGTTGATATATCTACTACTGGAGTCTTCAGATGGTGACACCGCTGACGTAACAATGGTTCAGCCAATCACGCATGTATTTCAAATATAGCCTGAAGCCGATGTGCCATGGCTTTCGGGCCTAACAATGGGGGCTTCTTGCCAGTCTATCTATAAAATTAAGTAAGTAATAAAGAGATGGACCGTAAAGTGGGAAAAACGCTAGGAAAATGTAAGATAAGTAATAGGTATAAGTTAATGAACCAGAAAAGTAACAAATTTAACCGAAATCTACACTTATAGCAATTCAAGTGCCTGTGTTAAATTCTGTTATTGAGAGACTGACGATATTAGGTAATTTTTCATTCGCATAAACAATTTTTCATTGAATGATAAACGTTCATCGGCTTTATTGGTGGCTTATTATCTTACTCTGTCCAGGAACTGATAGATCGATAAAGAAGTACCAGTAGAGAAAAGTCCACAGAAAAATGTTCAAATGCCGTGTTGGAAAAGGGGCAGGATAAGCTTATAGACCTAAACTAGACAAAGCGGGATCACGAAGTATAAAGAGGATTAAGTTAATACACACGGATTTAAGAAATATTAAATGTCCCCTTGTATTCATTCTTTACAACTTAATGTTGACAGATTGTTCATGCACAGGTTTCATAGACAAGAATATGTTTTATCTGCTCTTTGTCTCGTTTTTATTTTTCAAACGATAAAACGTACTCAAAAACTAGGATACTGATTTAACGATTATTAATCGCGCATAAAACTAAATTCAACTGGATGTTTTAGTAGCATAAGCGGTGTTTGATGGTCGCACAGGAATGCTATATAAAATCGCGTGGGGCATATCCTTGGGGGCGGTAAAACACTGCGATATGGGTCCGATGATGACAAACCCGTTAAGGCCGGCATACACGTTGCGACCCGATTCAACTCAACCCAACTGGGCCCGACTGAACAGGCTCCCTCAAGTTTTCTACAGTTTCTTCCAGTTTTTGACCCTGCAGACTGACGAAAACTGGGGTGTATACACATAACGACCCAACTCAACTGGATCGACGGCAGAGGCGGTACATTCAAATCAACAAAAATGGTGATAAGCTTGTGACATATGAAAGCAAATTCATTAATACATGTCATATTATTAATCAGTATACATGTATGTATCTGTGTGTCGCTCTTTCAATTCATCTCATCGCATAGTTTGATAAATTTCAGTCTAGAAAATAGTATTCGATGTCCTGTGATATACACTATATATTCTACATCCGTGAACATGATGCATATTGATATAATTCTGACATTGTACGGGTGACATTTGCTATACAGATCTATATTCATATATAATGCGCGCATAGTGCTCATGTAATGTATTGCTGTCTTTCTCTGCACCATACGATTTTGGCCAAGAAGATCACATGACCGAGGTACTCCAGTGATCAGAGACGTAGATGTGATTGGTTGCTGACTGTACTTCTGAACGACGCGACTCAACTGGACACGATTTTTTCTGACACTGCCAGAAACCAAAAACTGACGCCGACTGGTGCCGACTCTGGTTGAGTCGGGTCGTTTTCGCGCATACACTTTGCGACGCGACTCAACTCAACTCAACTAAACAGTTTTTGCCCTGTTGAGTTGAGTCGGGTCGCAACGTGTATGCCGGCCTTTAGATCGCGCTGCATGGTAGGTCCAACGATGAGCGCTAAACCACGCGCTGTATGCGGATCCAATTTACATTGCGAATTCCTTTTTACCGCATTTTTATACCGGGTGCGCGCGGTAAACGCAGCTTTTCATTGATACATATATATGTATAAAGACAATGAACATAAGCACGCATCAAAATTTAAATTTGAAATATTCAGCTCACATACATTTATAGAAAACGGAAAGACCGACTGAAGATGTCCGAACTCCAACAACTTTAACTATGTTGCTGTCTTTATAAGTTCTAAAGACGACACCTTCTTTCGCCAATAACTTAAACGGAAAGGCACCCTGGCAAGACCTCGTGAACCAACACCAGGACCAAGCTGGAAGAAGGGGGGGGGGGATATCATGAGACCTCTTATTCAGCAACGGAAAACAAACCTTGACCATTATTCCTAATACAACATGAAAAGCATTTTTTTTTCGGCAGCTGTCAATAAATATTTTAGTCCATCTCAAAACTCTTGTCCGCATGTTTGTTTTGCGAATTTTTTTTTCAAGAATACTTTTTAAAAATGCTATTTGGCCTAAAGTAGATATACAGATATTCCGCCGATATTGTGTAAAGTAATAATATATCACGTCAAAAGTACTTTATAATATTATACTTTCTTTGCGACTCTTTGCCTTATTTATGCTGATTGACCGTGGATTGCGTCTTCCCGGCACCACTGGACATTCCTCCATGGTACACTCACCAAGTCTGTGTCTGGGTGTGGTGGTTGTTTCGCAACAGTGACGTCACAGAGACGTCACAATGCAACCTTTGGACCAGAAAGGTTTATACTGCCTCACTTGTATATGGAAAATTATTCCGGAAAAATATATGAGGGCACGGGTACAGGAACGGACTCTAGATCAAATGAAAATTGTATCCTTAATCGAATCTGTGAAGGGTTTCAATTGAATACTCACAAAATTTGTTCAACAGTTGAAGCACATTTTTTATTTTGTCTCGAACGACATATAAAAACATGGCGATGTACCTCTCCAGGGTTTCAGTGCCAGAGTCCGTAAAGCATTTTTATGCATTATAATATTTTCTAGCTGCGTGAATACTTTCATGTCCATTTATTCTCTGTTGATAGCCTTCCCTTCCAGTTTGCCTGGTGCCTTCAGCAATTCTTTCGTGAACCCCTGTAACATCCGTAAGTCTGGCACACAAATTTAATGGTTATACTGCCAAAAGTAACCGGAATTTAAAAAAAATAAATCGAAATTACTTCTGGGGCTTAATGAGATGTGGTGGCTTGTAAAACACTATAACATATGATATTTTCTGGAAGAAGTCATTACACTAGCATCATATTGTGTTACCATGTGTCTATTTAATTACGCATCTCTAATTGTACTAAAAATAACAATATATACAGCTTCTTCCTATAAACAGAGGAACACCAGTGGTCACTGAGGAATGAATTAAAAAAATGACAAATTCGTACCAATTTTGAACATTAAGACATTAAGCAAGGCGTATTATTTGTTTAGAATTATGAAAATTATAACAACAATGTTACATAATTTTATTGCTATGAAATAAGATGATGGAACCAAAACGCATAAAAAACTCCTGTCGACATTGACGGTCTCCATGCTGGGCATACTTTATCTCAAATTAGACCCCTGAAAAGGGCAGACCTGTAAGCCTAACTCACATATACACCGGGCGCCGTACGGGCCGCAGCGGGTTGTGACCGAGGCTTAAGTATCCCTTCGGTCCCAAAACCGTGCGGTACTATACGTTGTGCGGTCCGCAGCGGGCTGTGACCGAGGCTTAAATTAGGCGGTCGTCCGGGAAACGAAAGGTGATCGTGCAAATCACAGTGCGGTGCCCGGCCGGTGACCAGCAGGCGCGCTGCCGGCTATCGCTGGCACAGTGCGGCAACCGTCAGGGTATATCATGATTTATGTATGGCCGATTTTTAAACGACTATCATTTGTTCATGAAACCAAATAATAAGAAAGGGAAAGGAAAGAAAAGCTGAGGAATAATCAAGCTGTGAAGATGTGGATCAGACGGAAGGCAAAATGAAACAAGAGGACCTTTTCGTGGACATGTTAGAGTTGCATTTATTTCTTCTAAAAATACTAATGTGATTTTAAGAATGTATTTTTTTCTCATAAATTCGAATTGGCTGTTATTATTAACTGACTCGGAATTATTTTCAGCAGTCAATAGATATTGACATTTGTTGTATGCAGCTGACAAGAGATCCAGGTTTTGTAGTGTGGTTGTATTTATATGTCCGACATCTTATATTAAGGGCACCGTGAGGACACCACTTGGGGAAATTTACATCGCAAGGAAGCCGTTCGTATCCCGCACGGCAGCCTTTCGACATTTCACATACGGCACAAGGCCCTTACTGGGACCGTAATGCGATTGCACGGTGCCTGTAAGGCTACGGCGGACACCGCAAGGCCCCCGTACGAATATTGTCGAGGAAATTACCCGGAAAATCGCACGGATACCGGCCGATGCCCGTAAGGCGACCGTACGGGCTGTCTACGGCCTGTCCACGGCCTACCTACGGGCTTACGGTAAGTTGGAAACGCCGGGAGAATTGAGCGCAGCTATCTCAGCACCACGGAGCCCGTGCGGAGAGTAAATACTATAATAAAAGTAGGCTCAGTACAGACATATTGCTTATTGGCTGCACTGTGTGTCGGTATTAGGAGCTTTCGACATTTGTCTCAGGCCAGCCTTGAAGAATACAAAATGTAGGAGGCCCCTTTTTGTCACGTATTTTATATTAAAGTGTTGTTTAGTGTTCCAGATCTTTTCCATTTTAAATACGTCGTCAGCTGTACGGATGGTAGTATAAATATTGACTAGTTGTGTGTAGTTGTGCGACCACCTACTATTTATTTATCTATTTCAATTTGTTTATACAGGGTAGCCTGTTCAGTAACATAGTCTGTTCTTCCACAGGGCCCTGTAACCTTAAAACATGATATAATAATATCTGGTACAAAGATTATAAAATACACAGTATGCATATGTTACACAATAATAAGAATCATCAAATATACATGTACATAAATATTATATACATGACAAGTAAGTCAGTCATGATATGCAAAATACTTTAAACGCTACAATAGGTTAAATTCACTTTATGCGTGAACAACATAGTCGTACATAAAATTATGTAATACATTCAATGGGTAATTTATGTAAAAAAACCGAGTAAAATGCAGTATAATCGTAAAAACTAGTATAGACTCGGTTATAAAAGAATCCATACAATAAAATCAGGTATTGACAATGCATATTAGGAAATTACATTGTCTTTAGGTTTTAATACTAAGACTTTAAAAGAAACGCTTTGGTCTTTTGTTTAACAACATTTAAAGATTTTATAGACCTGATCTCGTATGGTAAGGTATTCCATGGTATGGAAAACAGGTAGAGACTATATGCAATCAGATCAGACGCTGCACGAAAAAGACGAGTATCCATATTAATTAAGTCTAATTTAGAACTATTTTTCAATTTAATAATTTTATTAAAAACTTCAGTTGCGTAGATTTCCCTGAAAGAAAAGCGATCATTTGTAAGAGAAGTAGGCTTATCACCAAGATATTCAGATGAATCTGGAAATCGGTTTGCTAAAGATTCGCCTATTTGGCTAAAATACTGATTAAAGTTAATTGGTGTAATTTCGTTTGTATACGGTCGATTGTTCAATTTGTTTGGTAAAATAAATTTCAGTGCTTTTCACATTTGACTTGTATTACCCTTATTCATATCGATAGTTTTATGAATATAATTTCCATTCGCATACCTAATTTTTGTGCTAATGAAATTTCGTGATGCCCTGTATTTATATAAAAGAGGTTGGGATTTATTTTTACATGCAAGTTTATGTTCTATGTCTAATAAGTTTTAAGATATCATTTGTCATCCATGGACGCTTTTTATTTGAGATATTTATTATTCTTATATGTGCTTGTTTTTGACAAATTGTAAGAAAGTCTTCTTTCCACATATTCCATAATTCATCCAAATCATTAATGCTTAATGTTCTTATAGAGTTAAGTGCTGGTGATAAAAACAAATCTCGACGAAAGGACAGTATGTCAAACTTCTTGTTATATCTCTTTTTTTATGGTATTACCCAGTTGTGCATGGGTTTTGAAAGTGAGAACGGTGAACGGCATATAGTGATCACTTATTGTTACAGGTACGACTCCAGTGGTCGAATGGTATTCTGGAACATTAGTGAAAATCAGGTCAATGATACTGTACTAACTGTACTAACTGATGTAATTGGAAGAGGTCATGCAATCTCTCAGTTAAAACTTTAGATTTTGATGAATTATTCGATATATCAAGGTTGAAATCACCAAAAATTATTAGTGGAAAATCATAAGGTAATGAAATATTTATACAGGATGTCAGGTTATTTATACAGGATGTCAGGTTATTTATACGATGTCAGGTTATTTATACAGGATGTCAGGTTATTTATACAAGATGTCAGGACCCCCAATAAAGATTTCCTGTGCTGTGCAGTAACACGGGTTCACCTGTACTGTTGCAAACAATGCAGGCCATCATGGAGTAGTCTCCAAAAAAGAATAAAGAAATAGCCTTTTGTGAGCAAAGAAATAAATTTATGTCACAATGCACAGATTTCTTTTTGATGATTCAGATAACCACAAATGTTGAATGTATTGTTCCTTAGGTGTGACCACAACCCTACACAAAATTCTAACAAACTCCGTTCCAGGTGTTAGAAATGTAAGTTTCTAAGTGTAAGTTGCTAACGGATAAACTAATAAAACGGGGGAGTAAAGTAACTCGCCCCCTGGCATAGATATAATAATATGAGAATAGTGGTTGTGCCGTTTTACGCCATTTTGATATCCCATTTAATGGAGGAACGTACTTCTTTTAGGTTACCGCCCAATAACACGCATTCATCACGCAGGGTTTCTGGTTTTTTTCATATTTTAGTCTATAGACTGAATGATTAGTGGACCGTCTATACACGGGTCACCGATTAATAAGAACTACTGACCGCATCATCTACAGTATGTGTTAAATTGGTCAACGTGTCTAAGTTGGGTTCGCCATGGTCAGCCCCCACTCTAAGTGAGCGCTCTGCAGGCCCAATGGGAAAGCCGCGCCCAACGGCCGGCCGTGTTTCACTCACAAACGAGTGTGCCTTTCGGGGGTTCCTGGGTGGTTTGACCAATACAATGGGGACGATTACGCACCCTGGGCCCGCAGGTGAAGTTGCCATCGGGCCCGGTTTATTCCAAGATAAAAAATGAGAAGATGCGTGTGATACTGCCCTGTCACGTGGTCCGAAACAGGAATGGAATTCTGCAGCTTTACATATATACTTAATAAAGTCAGCATTCAGAAATGGAGGGATTAACAATATATATATATATATATATATATATATATATATATATATATATATATATAAACGACTGCGTCCCAGGGTTTTACGGCGCTTTGTGGATCAAAGTGCTATCAACGTTTCCTGGGCCAAGGTTTAAAACAGCTAATAAAACTTCAGACTAAGAGCGATTCCAAGGATATTTGATTTTAAGAACTAAAGGACGAAGAAGAATTAGCTGGTGTTTGAAAAGAAGAGAGTCAAGGTATGTATTAATTAGGTTAGTTTTATTAATGACTTTAGATACTGATATACGATATGCACAGATAGAACACGCAGAGAACTTAATATAACGTCCAGGGAAATGTCAAGAACTGAATTCATGGTATTTTCAATTTTTTACTGAAATGTCTTGTCACTAGAGCCTATTTTTAAAGAGGGAGCAGATGTGCTCAACAACACAGAATACTGGTAAAGCCATCGTTCACAGTCATATTGAAGCGCTCGGGGAATGGAAAGGATCGGATTTCCTTCGGTACTCGTCCTGAATAGACCAATTGAAAGTTCACTTTGAAACAACAAATGAAATCCAGTGAAAGTGAGAGAAAAAAAGAAAAATCACACCATCACGTACCTATCCCCTCAAAGCCCGCCATTCATCTGCTTTATCTGAAGAATTTATGATTTCTAGCTTACTCTGCATTAATATAAATGAACTGTGGACAATTCCTGCAAAGAAACGTTTTTATAAGGCCAAAACAATAAAGGAATTGTTCTCAGGCACCACCAGCGTCAATTTTTTATTTTGATTTTCATCTTTCAAGAAGAAAAAAATATACGATTTTGATCAGATTTCCGTTGTTATGTAGTGAATTTACCTGTTTGGCAGAAAATTTATGTTATTATCATGTTTTTCCTTGATCATATGCCATTTTTATCGGAACATAAAAAAAGGTAAAAAAAAATCGTCGGCACTGATTGCTGAAAAAAGGAGTGCCTTAGAACCAAACCTCTTTTTTTGCCTTAAACCACTGCGATCAATGTCTTACCTTGATTTTCTGTAAGATGTTTTCGAACAAGGTACATGCACCCATGTTTGCAAACTGAAAAATCATGTAAATGAAGGTAGCTGGTTGCATTTATGAAGAAATTGAAAGGTCACTATTTGCAAAACGCCATCTGTAAAAATGTGTTAAGATTAACTGATGTTATAAGCAAATGGATATAAACAAAAGAACTTGTGAAGCATGGGATCGTCATTTTCCGGTTAATTTTTTAATGACATTTTCAAAAGCTTATCTTTAGACTAATAGATGTCAGATATCGGAATATGCCCCTTAAAAAACAATTGCTTCCCTGATGGACATGGACAAATTTTGAAGTCGTTTCTGTTAATTTTTTTCTGACATACATTTTACAGCGGACATAAAATTACCAGTCAGATTTCTTCTTAAAGATTAATCGTTCGTCTAAGTTGTTGTTAATGGCCTCTGCATCAAATGACCAATCATAGTTTTCCATTGAGCTTAGCTGTCCTGCCTCTCACATGGATACGAACGATATACGTCATTCAGTTTGGCGGGGGTCTTCCTTTAATGTCTGCTGGGTCTGTGTTTATCCCCTGGTTGTGTTAATTCTTCGAAACAAGATATTACTTCAAGGATAATTAGTTCTCACCTGAAGAAGAGCTCGAGACAATTTGTATTTTAAGCCACATTGATGAAAAAGGTGCATCATAAATCTCTCAGTGAATGTATATAAGCGATTTTTGTAAATTTATTGAAAATCTTTGTTCCTAATGCAAAAATAAAACCAAATAGAGGCTAAGTAACGTTCCGCATATTTAATTATATAAGTATCTTGTCCGTCAAAATTCAATTACTTATTCATATCTAAAATATGCATATATGTTTGGTTGCAAATTATAATATCACATCCTGTATCCTCTGTCTTATCCTTTCATACAAAATGTAGTCACCTCGGGTGGTTTTATAATTTAAAAAAAATATCTGTTGTTAAGGAACCTGATAACAACAGATCATGTAATCGTGATGAGCATAAATTTTGAAATTTAAGAAAAAAAAAATCAGATTCCGCAACACTAGGCAGCGTGAAATGTCTAGAGGATGAAAAAAAGAAGTCTGTGTTTTTTTTAAACAAATAATTGTAATTTATTCTTAGAACAATCCTTACATTACAATACACTGCATCAATACAATTTTACATTATATCAATAATAAAAATGTACATCACCAGAGTGTCCGGATCGTAGGCTTAGATTGCTGGATACAACCACTGTCACAACACAACAAGAGTCCTTTAACACAAATAATCCAGATGAACAGTTCATGTAAATATTCTCAGAGAATAGTCCGATTCTATCTCTAAAACAATCTGTTGTAATCAAAAAGTGATTTCTGGTAATAATCCCAAAGGCAAACTGACGACAATCCGTATTTTGCTACGGAACCTAATAACAACAGATCACGTGATCGTGCGAAGCACGAGTTTTGTTACGGAGATAAAAAATCAGATTCTGTAACTCTAGGCAGCGTGATATGTCAAGGGGAATGAATGAAGAAGTCAGTGTTTTTTTGTTAACAAATAATGATAATTTATTCTTAGAACAATCCTAACATTACAATACACTACATCAATACGATTTCACAGTATAATAATAAAATGTACAGTACCAGAGGGTCCGGATGCTCGGCTTTGATTTCTGGATACCCCAACTGTCACAGCTCAACAGGAGAAGTTTAAAACCAATGATCCACGTAAAATGTTATAATCCAAAGGCAATTGGAGACAGTCCGTATTAAATCTGTATAAAATCTATTGAATATCTGGCACCACTGCAATTAACGGAAAAGGTCCAAACCGACGAGAAAGTAACACTCTTAGTGCTCGCTGGTATATTCCTTTCTGCCAGCTCTAAACACAGCCCCTAATTTAAAGCTTCTCACCCGAAAATTTGTAGAAATGGAAAATCCCCCCCCCCCCAAAAAAAAAAACAACACACACACACACACATGAACAGACACGAAACATCTAGAACAAAGAAAGCTGTGTCTCTACGCTTCAGACCCCACACGCGAGCCAGCGTCCAAACAAGCGAGGTTCCCATACCAACGAACCATGCCTACGCCACACGAATCAGAATGTCAACAGACACATGTTACACTCCTGCGCACAACAAAACAGATACCTGTAGCAATATAAAGTCTGTATAAAATCCGTAGAATATCTGCAAGTTCTGCAATTATCGGAAAGGTCCCAAAAACTGACGAGAAAGTCACACTCTTCCGTGTGCGCTGGTATTTTCTCTCTGCCGGCTCTAAACACAGCCCCTATTTATAGCTTTTCCATCCGAAGCCCAATAACTTCCATATTCACGAACCTTCCAAATACAACAGTACACATGTGCCAATAGCGCATGAACAGACCCGAAATTTCTAGACTACACCGAACACGCTGTCTTTACACTCCGCGAGAGTTCAGCAAGTGCGGTTCCCATAGCAGCGCACAGGGTTTGCGCTTAACACGAATCAGAATGCCTAGCACATGCCAAGTTATGTTATATCCCGCGCATAACAAACAGATACATGTAATACCGTGCATGTTATGAAGTTTATAATTTGTGATATTTCAGTAGGAAAATTTTACTTTGAAAAATATTTCATAGTTTATATTCAGTTCCTCTTTTGTGTGCAAATATGTGTGCATCTAAACTACATGGAAGTGTGCACTTTTAATTAAAGTGATCTCGGATTATTTAAGTAAATTATTAGTAAATAAAACTTATGTTCTTCATATGGATGCAAGTTAAGGTTCGATGCCCCACAGAATATTGTATTTAATTTTATTTAAAAACTATAAAAATCTATAAAAAACTGAACAATTGTTGTCTCAGTGTTAAATATGGACATGAACAATTTTCAATGATTTTTTGGGGAGTATGACATCATTTTCGAACCTTGCAACTTTGTATTGAGTCCGGAATGTCTGAATGTTAACAGTGTCTGACATTGTACTTAAACCGTTGTGCATGGTCACACTAAAAAAAAAAATATCAGATTAAAAGAATACATGTCGTCCTACGATTGCCGTAAAAAAGGCTAGCATATCACTTGGACTTGATCCGGGTTTGATGAAAATGGTTCACATATAAGACGAATCTCACAGTAAGCTTATATAAATCACCATAAAATGAAAAAGAACGCCAAACATATTTGACGTTCCTACTTTGTCTTTACACACACAATACACAT
Source organism: Sipunculus nudus (assembly GCA_026874595.1). NCBI lineage: Eukaryota > Metazoa > Annelida > Sipuncula > Golfingiida > Sipunculidae > Sipunculus > Sipunculus nudus. The sequence goes on from CM049312.1 coordinate 57,233,371, forward strand.
CACTCATAGTAGAAGTAATATATACATATGAAGCCACGATGTGCTTTTATTCTCGATGAAAATATGAGGATAAACTCAGATGAATAAAATCTCTGTATCCGGAAAAAAAATCAATTTATATCGTATGACTGCAAGAAGAGAGAAAAAAAAACCTATTTCTATACATAATTAATCGAGCCCATCTGAGTCCTGTCATTTTCTTACATAAAACAGTTTGGTATCATTTATTTATGATTCTAGAAAACATAAATACACTGTTTACGGTTTTATGTCATTTTGATTTCAAACCAAAATCGGTGAGCCTCCAGATGCCGGGTAGCTTCGAACGTCCATCTACAAAAATAATTTCATTTCCATTAGTTTAGAAATGGCAGTGGCTGAAGCATATAAAGTCCTCATATGTAATAGAATTACCAAGCACAAACCCATATGCCGAAGCCGTGAAAGCCAAGAAGAAGAGAATATAAGCAATAGTTATAAGATACTTTTAAAGTAATGTTCTCTTCTTTATGTACTGCGATGTCTGAGGGCTATTCCTGGGATCGTTTAGCTTGCGATCCTTTTATCGAAATTCGTTACGGACAAATAAACTGGTCTATTTTAGTCGGATGGTATAGCTATACCCCACTGACTTGAATTCCATATGACTTCCCGAGAGGGCCAACAGCTGTAAGAAAATGATCTTTACAGGACAGTAAAGTTTAACGCTGTTACAATGTGTTGAGTCATCCTTCTTTCTTAAACTACCAGTCTGCATATATAGTTTTGTAGGACTAAAGCCGCCCTTCCATCTGCCGAATATTTTGCTGACCGATGAGTGTCCGAACACCTAGCGATTTTTCGTATATATTACCAGATTTTTCTGGCCATTTTGGTCTTTTCTTATTACGTCTCCAGGATTGTTTAAAGGGAATGATAAAGAGAAGAAAAAATCGGCCGGAAAATCCTTTATATTGTCAAGGATTTTTAAGTCGAATTGTCCGGCCAGATTTTTAATCCGAACCAACAGCACCCACACATATACGGACCCCTACAATTTATACGTCCGGCAAAAAATCGGTCGGAAAAAATGGGAAGTCGGGAGGTCTGATTTTTTTTTCTAAACTGGCTTTAGTTTATATTATGAACCGGAACGTCTCAGAAGCCTATTCTTATTCAAGCTGACGTTTAATTTAAGTACAAGGGCTTTCCCTTAATGGAGTTGATGAGGTAGATGCTTACCAATAGTTAATATATTTCTTTACGCATTTTCAGGTTGTTTTTACTGCAGCGCCATATCTAGATTTCAGTGTCATGCGGATTTTTCTGGAGTGTTTCAATACATAAGTCATTAATAACACCGGAAACTCCAATAATTTCGTGATAAATCTACATTTCTTTAACCTGAAGATATGAATAAATGTAGATTGTGTTATAACTTTATGTAGCTGTGTCAACTAAGCAGCAACTACAAGGTGTAACTCGAAAGCAAAGCCCTTGAAATGTAGCCAATTATTTGACATTCATTATTCACAACATTCTCAAGAAAATCAAGTAAGGACTTTGTAAATTTAATAATAATAATGATAATAATAATAATAATAATAATAATAATAATAATAATAATAATAATAATAATAATAATAGGTAGTCTTTATATAGCACCAATTCTCCGATTATCGCTCACTCACAGCGCAATTCACGCACACATAGGACTGTCTTTGTTGAACTTCTAATTTAGATCACATAATTTGACACTTTAATGTGTTTGTATATCTTACTTTTACCAAATATCCCATGAACAGCAGCAATCTTAAGTATCATATTAGACATGAAAATTGATAATCATTCGAAAGCCTCGGAAAAACTTAAGTATAATAGACTATTGCAGTTAATTAAAAAGCATAATATTTTGTTTGATTACCAGTTTGGATTTAGGAAAAATCATGGTACCAATCTAGCTCACATCACATTAGCTTTTAAGGTAATGAATAATCTCTATTATGATGACCATGTAATAGGGGTCTTTACAGAATTTTTTAAGGCTTTTGATACTGTGTGTCGTGAAATTTGATCGTCAAAATGCAGAAAATATGATATCAGGGGAATTGCATATGATTATTTAGTAATAACAAAACAGAGTTCTGTATGTTCATTATAAAGATTGCGCAGAACTTAAGGACGTTACCTGTGGTGTCCCTCAAGGTCTAATATTGGGACCTTAATTTGCTCTTTTTGTTATATAATTAATATGGTTTATATTTCAAAAATATTGTTTCCAATATTATTTGTAGATGATACAAATATATTTGACAAAGGAAAAAGCTTAACTGACATAGCAAACATTTTAAATAACGAATCATCTTAATTAATTGTGTGGCTTAATGTTGATAAGTTATCTTCGAATTTTGATAAAACACCTTTTATGGTATTTAAGAAATCTAGAAAAGGCTGGAGTTAGAAAGAAACTTTAAAATAGTGAAAAACAATATCCCAGTACAAGAAGTGAGTGTCAAAAGCTTAATGTAAGGTGTTATTTTTGATGACAGATTAAACTTGCATAGTCAGATTAAGATGTTAGGTAACAAAATCTCTAGAGGATTAGGAGTTTTATGTAAAGCTCGTGAAGTATTACCTTATTTTTGCATGGTTACATTGTACAATATATATATATATATATATATATATATATATATATATATATATATACATATAATATTCTTCAGCACCTTATCGAGCACAATCAGTCATTGAAATTTCTTTAGTTACCAAAGATTCATGCTAATTGTGTGCTTCTTTTCATGTATAAGTTTAACAAAGGTCTCCTACCGTCTTTTATAAATAATTTATTTTTAGTAAATTCTTATGTTTATAATACCATACAATGAAATATTTATATGTTCCAGTCAGTAAAAGTGCAGCAATGTATAGAACTATCCGTTTTAAAGGTGTTAATTTATGGAATACTTACATATCAGTATAGTACAATACAAAATCTATTTACTTGTTTAAGAAAAATGTTAAAAAGTATTTAATGTCTGAAAATATGAAATATTAATTCAATAATACACATGGCTTTAAACTTTTCAAGCTTATTTTCTGATCACTGCCCAATATTTCCTGTTTGCTCTGATAAACAAATGTAATTTAATTAATAAAAGGGCATATACCTCTTCAAGGTCAAGCCCCCTTTGATAAATGCCATAAAATGAATATTTGTTGGTGACATATCAGAATTTATTGAAGCATGTTTCTACTTGTATTATGTCTTGGTTAATTAAGATCAAGTTCAATGTAACTGCTGTCTGAATATATACTACAGGTGGCACTCCCTGTGTTGAACTAAGCCGTGCCAAAATGATTTTTCCTATCATTTTTCACTCACAAACGAGTGCGCCTGTCGGGGGTCCTCGGTGGTATGATTACCAACCCAGGGCCCGCAGGTGCAGTAGTCACCGGGCCTGGTTAACGCCAGGATATAAAATGAGAGGAAGCGTGTGATACTGCCCTGTCACGTAGTCCGAAACCGGAATGAAAATCTGCATGCAGATGTACATATACTTAGATGAGGCAGCATTAAAAAAAATGGAGGCGGTTACCTCCGACAAAAAATATATATATATAAAAAAAAAACATTTTTCATGGATACATCACAAAAAATAATATTGTAATAATAAAGTAATCTGTAGAGCAGGTGAAATTAGATGCAGAGAGTAAGAATTGAATTTAATTATTTTAAAATTATTTCTTTATTGAAATAAAAATATTATTATTATATTCGATTGATTGAATAATATACAGTCAGTCATCAAATATCTCAGGAACTGCAACAACTATGTGACTTGCAAATCGATGTCAGCCATAGATGGTGCCATCTCAGTTGGACTACTGAACTTGGATTTTCACTTTCATTATTTTGATCAACCATTATAATGCACAGTATGGCACAGAGTGACACGGTCTTGGGACAGGCAAATTTAAACCATACCTTTTGTGACACTCACTTAACCCGGTAATACAAGTCAATAGTTTCAAGGCGTGGTACCACCAGGTGTCCGCATGTGCAAAATAATGGGTCACCAACCGGCTTCTGTGGCTCAAGCGTAGAGCACCGGACTCAAAACCGGGAGATTTTTCACGGACGCAACCCACCAAGGGTGAACGCCCTGCAGGCTTTATGGGAAGGCCGCGCCCAACGGCCGTGTTACACTCTCAAACGATTGCGCCTTTCGGGGGTTCATCGGTGTAATGACCCAGCATTCGGGATGACACACACCCAGGACCCACGGGAGTGATAAATCGAGCCTGGTTGATGCCAGAATTATCGCGTGTAAGCTCCTATAACGTAGTCCGAGGCCGGAATGAAATTCTGCAGATTTACATAATATTTAGGTTAGCATGCTTTTAAAAATGGAGGGGGTTACTTCCACCCAAAAAAATCTGAAAAAAAGATTATTGGTCACCAGATGGCGAATATTAAAAGGATCCTCATCAAACTTTGTGTTCCGTAGGTGAAAATAAATGAATGAACGCTCAGCGACTCACGTGGAGTTACGTGCATCACAGGCGACTCTGTCCGTCATAACAAAGGCGGCTACATTGTCACACCAAAATGTCACCTGTGTCACCGGTTTACCCCGTTCGGAAATAACACTTTATGTTTCCCCTAACGCTAATGTATGACAACGGTCTCGACTGGCCTACCGTTTATGGTAAATAATCATTTAAACAAAGATATGTTACTGTGGTCCTGATTACCTCAAAACTATGAAAGAACTTTTCTTTGAAGTGACTTTACCCCTCACAACAATTTTTTTCTTATTTCCTTGCACACTTTTTTGTTAATTTGATAACTTAAAACCCAACCAACCATGTGGTAAACATGGTATCCTTTGGTGTAGCACTATTGGATTTATATTATGAATACTATTTCAGTCTTCTGTCAGCTAACGGGGCCAGAAGACTAATTACATTCTCCTGACATGGATTTTTCCCTAATGCTTAGACGGTACATGTCCTGAGTGCACTCTCCATGAAGGAAATAGACACTGTTGGCGTAAATCTTATAGTCTAAAAATATATAAATAGCGTATAAGAAGCCACAAATGCTCTTTCTTTTCTTTGTGATATAACGACAAATCAAATGTGTCAGCTATATTACATGGATGATCGGGCTGTGGAACCCATACAAAATAAAGGTTTTGTCATGGCCTTTCGCGGGCTGATTTTTCACCTGTCTCACTTCAGGTGCGCTCTCGCTTATAACTATTGTTGTCCATAAATGGGACCATCAAAAACACAAGACCACACACGCCAGGCAACATATTTTCTCTTAAATTCCCCAAATTAATTAACTTTATAGTTTGAGCAATGCCCCCTATTATGCGTCAAAGAGTCAGACCAGTTCACTATTAAATTATGAAGACGATTACACGTGAATTCACATCAAGGGCAATAATTATATATATATATATATATATATATATATATATATAAATATATATATATATATATATTGTTACGAAGGAAAATTGCTCAGGGGAAAATACTTGGTCGATCAAGGATTCGAACCCATAACGGTGGCGCACAAGTCCGGCGTACCAACCGCTTCGCTAGAAAAGCAAGGTTCTCTAGCGAGACAGTTCGGTATGTCCGCTTTTATGTCACCACGTAACAATTAATATATATATATATATATATATATATATATATATATATATATATGTTTATATTTATATTTATATATAGCTGTCATAATTATAGAATTTGATTTATTTCAGGAAGAAATTCAACTTTTAACATTTATGACGAAATGGATTTTCTTAATATGTACCTGTCAAACTAACGTTCTAGTTCAAGTTAAAAATTCAGTGTTTTGATAATACTTTAGGCAGCCCTTTCCTCTATCGATTCTTCTAGTCCCAAAATCGCCTGAAAATTTCATGAGATTCGGTTCATGATTGCGTGGGTTTGTTTTAATATTATGTTTTTAAGTATATGTACATCTGCAGATTTCCTTTCCGATTTTGGACTGTTTGACAGGGCAATATCACACGCTTCCGCTCATTTGATATCCTCGTGTTAACCAGGCCCGATGATTACTGCGCCGGTGGGCCCTGGGTGTTTATCGTCCCAATTGCTTAGTCCGACAACAGAGGAACCCGTGAAAGGGGCACTCGTTTGTGAGTGAAGCACGGCCGTTGGGCACGACCTCCCGATTGAGCCTACAGAGCGCTTACGCTGGGTGGGGACCGACCGTGAAAAATAACATATTACAAGTACCTTCTTATAGAAACTTGGTTCATGTAGATATAGTATTGTGTGTTAGTCATTAAGATCTTCCTTGAAATGAAGCTAGCACCCTACTGGGACGGCCATTAGAGTGCTTATACAAGATGCAACAATGACGTGAGGTTTTCAAAAAGAAAGACTCAACAAGAGAGGATTAAGGGTACAAACAGTTATATAACTTTGAAATAGAGTCATCCCATCCTCGTTACATAGTGTAGAGCCGGGAAGCCGGGAGTCGACGCCCACGCCATGGGATTCTGTCCCATTCATCTGACTCCAATGTAAAGTACGCCAACAGAATAGACGACAATATAGGTTCTCTATGTCAATCACGTGGCCTGGCTTGACCAAATACAGACGCTGGTATTGAGTTTTCGGCTTCAAGATGATTCATCATGAACATTGACTAGAAAAGGATAATGATAAATGATACTATATGTCTTCTCATGTGTGCCATGGGTAATTTTTCATCTTGCTGGAAATGTTAGCTTCCTGGCGTGCAACATAGAGCGTGGGAAATTCGACCGTTTATCTATGACCTTATGGTTTGATGGTTCAAATCTTCGTTGAATGATGCATGGCAATGCAGAAGACTTAAGAGCAAGCGCATGTATTCAAGTTCCCGTGGTTATTATTGCCTTCGCCATACCAGGGGGTATGCGTTCATTCCCGTTCGTATGCGTGTGTATTTACTCACAACATAACTCACGAAATCATGAACGGATCCTATAAAATATTTAAGACCGCTTGAGAATAGACCAGTAAACAATCGATTTTATTCTGGTGTGGAGCCGGCTCATGATCCGGAAGATGACTTCAAGGAATATTCAGAAATGTCCGATCCCATATAATGAACATGGGATTCTGGGCCGAATGCACACGTTTTGTGGAGCATCCCGAAATAAAAAAAAAACCCGCAAAAATGGCGGAGGTTTGCATACGTGAGAATGCATATTTCTAGTAATTATTATTATTTACCACATTCGCCTGCAGAAAATTAATACTTGTCACGAGGCTGGATGAATAGGTCTTATATTTAATGGCAACAGCGTTTCTTGTTATTTAAAACATCCTGGTTGTGTGATTTATATAAAGGAACTGTTGACGCGTCGGTAGGCATCCTTAATTTTCTACTGACGTCATCCTTAGATACCCCCCCCCCCGTTCCCATATAACAGAAATTCTGGTTATTAGTTGAATAACAGTATTTCTGTCATTGTAAATACAAGGATTTCAGGAGAGAATAAATACAACCTGTATTAATTGATTTGAGTTATTTCTAAATAAAAACTACATATACTTCTGACTCATTTTTAGCGCTTTCAAACGATAAATCCCTCGAATTTAGAAAGGCATATATAATTTGAGAATAACACTCGCTGTTAGATTATTGTTTCCTGTCACCATTCCCTTGGTCAGGCAGCCACAAACTTTGAGTTTATAATCATGAACAGAAGAGCTATTTAGTTCGTTCAATTATTCACTACAATTACAGCTGAGTGGCGTGCATTAGGTAATATATTATGCCGGTTTACAAAAATCGTATTATATATTAATATTCTCTATATATTCTGAAATCTAGATATAGTGTTTTACAGAATGAATTAATTATACTTTAATTTTTATCATGTGAAAAAAGAAGAATAAATGGTTATCAAACTGGACACAACACAGTTTATGAACGTCCATTCTAATATTTAAAATTCTTAAAAATAACTATGATCATATATTAAAAGCCTTGTAAACTTCATGTATACTTGGAAACTAGAAATCGGATATGCGGCTTTAGACACAAACCGGCAAAAGCTGAAATTAAGCATTCATAGACCGCCTATACACATCTGCTTTATACACCGATACCGAATATTAGATGAATCCTCAACAAACTTTCCGGTTCGTAGGTGAAGTAAAATATATGAATGCACGTCGACCGAGTCTCGGTGTATTACGATTCACCAACCCGATAGTTGCATCACAGGCAACTCTGTCCGTCATGACAAAGGAGGCTCAATTGTGACACCAAGATGTCACCTGTGTCAACCTGTGCGGAAAATATACTTTTTGTTTCTCCTAACGCTTATAAATGGCAACGGTCTCGACTGGCCTACCGTTAATAGTAAATAATCAATTAAACAAAACATTACTGTGATCCTGATTACCTCTGACGTTTGATAGAGCTCTTTTTTTAGGAGTTACTTAACCCCTCTCAACAGTATTGCCTTTAGGCCTTATTTTTATATATCACGGCCCGATAGACCGACTTTCCTTGTTTTTTATTGAGCTTTGCTGCCAGTCATAAATGTATCAAAGTCCCACAGGACAGATGCTCACAACGCGTGAAATTGGTTGGAAATTCTAAGATCAAACTCCGTCGTTTATAATATAGATCTGTTTCCCAAAGGTTTAAGATTAAAGGTATATACATATGTTCCCATAGGAGGAAACATAAGAATAAAGCATACATTTCACAAGAAACCATAATAACATTATTAATGTTTTACTCAAAAAATCACAAAGATCAAACTAAACTCCAAATTAGATATACTTTGTGTTACCATAGCAACTCAAGGTCATCTTTTAGTTCCTTAATCCGCAGGGGTCTGCCTAAATTTGACTAATTAGCACAGAAGAGATTCCAAAAAATTATTATATTCAGAGAATAAAACTTCAGTCTTTACTGTTATGATATGTATGATGTATCTACCAAACAAATGTTGCTCTGTACAAACTTTGTCTTAACATCTTATTTGTATACTGAGCTAAACATTTCACACTGGCTATAAAATAACATCTTATTAAAAAAATAATATTTGAGGGCTAGTTTTATATTGTAGTAGAGAGTCTGTTCTTTTGCATTCATTGAGATATGTAAAATAATGACAAAATACCTAACAAGATCCACTTATTTATGTATTAATATTTTAATTAGTTTATAGTGGAATGTTTTTAAATCAGACGTTTTTAAATTTAAATGTTAAATTAATTATGCAACAAGAAGTGTGTTATTGTAACTTATGGATGGTTATTATGAATTTGTCCTTAGATCCTATATTGCAGTTCCCCATGCTTAAATTCTGCTGGGAATAAGAACACATTACTTCACCTGAAAATAATAGGTTGCACTTTTCTGTAAGTAAAGAAATACTTGAGAGAGAGAGAGAGAGAGAGAGAGAGAGAGAGAGAGGAGAGAGAGAGAGAGAGAGAGAGAGAGAAAACTGCTCACAAAATTGAACATAACAGAAGAAGCACAGTCATACCATGTGCTATAATCCGTTTATTTACATCAATAAAGAGATATAATTTCTGTTTTCAATATCATTTCAATATCATTCTCATAATGCGCATCAGTTCATTGTTACGTCATCAATCAATACACATATTAAAAACATCAGATCGTCTCTGCAACGCAAAGTCTCTGTTACTCCAAAAACACACAAAAATATAACGCTCTCTCAAACAAATGGCGGAATGCACCGTCTCAGTTGAAAAACACAAATTAAGCCATCTCTGGTATCAAAAGTTGATACAAAATGCGTACTCTTCTGCGTTATTTAAGGAACTTAAATGTTCCTTGCACAGGAGAACAGCAGCGAACGTTACACATGGCGGAAATGATCACACGTCTGTTTACGGAACATCACCATCAAGTAACTAAAGACAAACACCGGATTGTCTTGTCAAACAACGTAAATAAGCCAATTCAGCAATGTAAACCAGTGTCCAGTACACAAGCACATCAAGCGGAAAGTTATTTGTGGAACTCTGACGCAGTACAGCTGTTAAAAATATCATAAACCACATGCTGTTCGGGATATGTGACGCATCCTTGCTATTACAGGTCATTTATATTCATAGGTTAAACGACGCAAACAGGTGTTTCAGAATATTACCACACTGCGTCCGATCTTAGACTGGTCGGCTGTATCACCCGCGCGTGCATGTTGATGCAAAGCGTGGGCCGAGATCTGTAAAATAAACTTTAAAGAATTCCCTTATCAATATTTTTTTTTATTCCAAGTTTATTTTCTTCGGTGTTCTGCTTTTTTCACCATACTGAAAGATTATGTACAGTGCTCGTTCATTAGATATATTTAAAAATAACTGTCACATTACGGGAAAGGCTCAGCTGGTAATGCTAAAATGTTCAGTACTGTTCTGAATGTGAAGTATATAATCTGTGACGAAGGTGGATAATTTAATACATAATTATTTTATCTCATTGTAAATGATAAGGAAGTAAAAAGATGAAATCGTGTAGCTATATGTGTTTTAATGTCATTGGACATGATAATGATCTAATAGCTGTAAACGTGTAGATATATATGTTGTAATATCATTCTAAATGATAAGGGTGTTAATGACTGTAAACGCGTGACTATAAATGTTGTAATAATATCAGAAGCACGGTGCTTGTTATAAACGGTTACTTCTCAAGTGCTTGGTTACATAATGATGCCAACAAATATCTTGTCTTCTCTGCTTTAATGGTTAATAAGTACGTCATGTGGTTAAGATCATTATTAAACCTTTTTTTTAATATGCAGCAGCGTAAAAACTAACTGTATACTAAATACATGCATGGTTTCAGTGAACAGAATGTTCTCATAACAGCTATAGGAAAAAATAAGATTAACATACAACAGACGGGACGTTTATTACAAGTCTGGTAAAGTAAATCATCTGTCATGGACAGCTGCAAATTATTTCAGTTCTCAATCACCAACGAGTCATTTTTCAGCAGACGGCGTCGCTTGTTATGCGCATGCGTCAAACACTCTGTGACGTCAGACAGGTAGACTGACGGTGAAGGCTCCTCTTGTCGGCCAGCTGGTAGCGCTGGGTGCCGTCCCACGTTAGTGGTGTGTGTGACAGGCTGCGGGAACGTTGCTGGCAGGCCATGCTGTAGCGAAGGGCTTCTCTGAAACTGCGACTGATACTGCAGTACAAGACGAAGTTGATGGCGAAGTTTATTGCCTGCGTTATATTGAACACGATCACCGCCACTCTGTACCTATTAATTAAGAAAATACAACTAAATATCACATCTGTGGACATTTTAACACATATTATTTGTTTTAAACATTCAAAGTTAAACTGATAAAATAATCATGAATAACCAAGACTGTTAGTGGTCCCGAAACGAATTATATATTACATATAAAGTAAAATATACAAATTACTTTTTAGTATAATATACCATCTATTTTTTTTATAAAAATATGAAATAATATAAATGAAAAATTAAATCACTAAAAGATGGATCTTATACCCTTTTTTTACTGACTCTCATTCTTTTTTTCAGTTGTTCCCTCCATTTTGTAAAAATTATTATGTTTTGATGCATGGACAAAACATATTCAAATGGTGTTCTGTTACCACTACATGTTACATTGCTGTCGAATTTTATGTAAGATATGACGTTCATACATGCAGAATGTTGTGTTTTATGTTTATATATATATATATTTAAATATATAAATGTAATGTGCCACCCCTTCGCTCATCCTGTCATTAAAATATGATATGGGAAACATTTTATTCCATATCTTATCCTGTTATAAAAATATAGGCTTCGTTGTGTTTCTCGATGCTCTTATTTCGGTGCATTAATCAAAATTACAAATCTGGCCTTTCTGCACGAAGAAAACTATAACTAAAGCCTCTTGCTGACCTAATTCCTACATCGAACGAAATAGTGCATCCGGAGACAACTGGGTTTTATTTCAAATGCAAAATTTATGATGATCTTTTATTGCTTCTTGAAGGACTTAGAAGCTTTTTGTTCTCCAAGAAGAACATTGTGATAAAAATTATATTGTTGATGTGTAATTCATGTGAATCAATCTGCAAATGTGTATTATTCAGCACTGGTTGACGTTTAAATGGCATATAAACTAACGTTTTTTATTCGCCAAGATTTCCTTCGAGATGCTTACCCAGTGATATATTACGGGGAAAATTGCTGAAGTGCGTCCTTGCTGGAAGATTTGTTCTTTAATTAATAGTTTACAACGGAGATCTACCCTTTCAGGCTTGTTTTTTTCTGAAAAGGAGGGGGTCGGGGGCCGAGCAGTAGAATCTTTGCCCCTTAGCCTCAGAGAGTAAAATTATTTCAAAGACCTAGATCTTAATGTTACATGAGTTGTGTTCTTATATAAACAGATATATATATATATTTATATATATATATAATATAATATATATATATATCATCATCACTATAAATAATGATTATGCTTTCATATTTATTTTTTTATATTGATTTTTTAATTATGATTATCTAATAACAATAATTATATAATGATTATTTAATGATGGCTATTCAATGAAAAGTATTTATTATGATTCCTTAAGAGGATTACATATAATCATCACACGTAAAGTACCTTTCATTATATAAAGATTATTTGCAGTCGATTAAAGATGGATTGACCTTTGTACCTCATACACACATCGGTTCATAGTACATATAATAAATGTTTTAATATTTTAGATAAACATTCTCATGTTGCATAAAAATCAGCTGTACCCATCACGTGCATGTTTTTTCATCTTATTTAGTTCACATCCTATAGTAAACCTTGTATCTGGAATATAAGTCATGATAATTCAACCTGAACGCTATTTTTATAGCCAGGTGTGGCAACAGGATAAGTGGCTTCGGTATAATACGTCGTCATTTTCAACGGCTATTTCGATGCTTTCATTGCGTTTGTATGAGCCATGGCGTCGCTGACCCCGAGGTGCTGCTGTGTGTGTAAACAACAGATTATTTGCGTCCAACGCACGGAAATACCACACCCGTACGTTATTTGGCCAGTTGAGCACCTGAGACCTAAAGAGGTTTGGCGTAGAGATTATTTCTTAGATCTCAAGCGTTTTGTGACATTTTCCTATGTTAGTAAATCTTTACCCACTTGATGTATCTTATGTAATGTACATAATATACGCCAATGTATTTTATTAATCAAATTATAATTCTGTAACAGCGACTTATTTTGTATAACCACACTTTCCATATTTTATTGTAGGTCTCCTCTATATTAGCTTATATTGGCAGGGTCACGGTATCTCGCCGTTTCCTCGATATATAATTATACAACTATAGAACTTTGCATGATAGATTAAAATTATGAGTGACAAACGCCTCATTCTAAGGACTCTTGATTTCAACAAGGTTTTTGGTTGTCATGAATTAATGGTTATTACAAAATAGTTTGATCCTCCATAATTTACGCAGTGCTTACAACCACCGTTGGTACGTCAGTATAAAAGGAACAGCAGTACATCACTGCAAATGCAAATACAAATTAGCCATTTTGGCACATGCGCAGGAAGTATCTCTGAAAGCCGACGACACATTCTCTATCCACTGGTAAACCTTCTATAATGGTCTATTTAAAAGACAAACACTTATGCCGCGCAGAACCATTAACTCCTTAGTTCGGTTCAGACAAATGGGACAAATCAATTATTAATATGGTTAAAGTGGCACTACTCGGGAAGAAGCAGTCGACTATGACACAACCCGTTATATGGTGTAATTAATTATGCAGTTTCTCCTTGTAACCGATTCCTGACATAGGCATTCGTTTCATTGACAGACTGAAAGCTTATAACAGGATGAATGTCAGAATCTCCATTTCAGCTAAACTTTAATATGTTTTGTACAATCAGATGAAATTGATCGTACATATGGTTTTGATGTGAATGTAACACCATTTTCTTCAAAAGGGGGGTATTTTTCATGGCTTAAACAACTGAGGTATACGGAAGAGTAAGAGTCGATTCGTTGTCAGACTTTACATGTATATGCACTGACTGAGGATTTTGAAGTTGAACCTGCTGAAAGAAAAATCAATCATGATACCTTTTGTACGTGAGCAAGAAACCAACTTGTTGACAGCGTCACCATGGGACAGAGTAAAAGATTGAAAGACACGTGCCAAGTGTATAAAAACATGTACTGTAATACCGACCTTAGTTAAAGCAATATAGAAACAGATCAAAGCGCTCACACGCGTGCATGGCTGATCTGTGAAGCGGCTTTGCCGTGATCTGCAATAATTTGCGGAACCGCGGCCAAATGAAGCTTGGCATTTTTTTTTAACTTTTACTACCAGACCTAAAAGCTTGACGTCATACCTGTATCAATATTTTAAAGAAATGAACTGGAAATACAGGACTGAACAGGAATTGATCATGAGTCCTTTTCTCCGGAGTCATCCACAAAAGGTTAAAAGCTCAGTCTTACGTGTAACATGTGTCTCTATACTTGGATAACCATTGATTTAAAATACGGGTCGTCTTTGCCCTTCTACTGAACTTGTCAAGAAAATAAACAGCCAAAGGCCTAAAGTTGATCCAAGGCGTCGCATAATCCCACTTAACACATGAACCACCCTTAAGGTATAATTTTTTTTATATAATTTTATATGACTCATTCGAATATTTAAGATCTTTCTGTCTGTCACACACACACACACACACACATATATATATATATATATATATATATATATATATATATAGAGAGAGAGAGAGAGAGAGAGAGAGAGAGAGAGAGAAAGAGTGGAACCTGTCTTAGGGAGCGTCTCCATGAAATGGTAAATCTCTATATAATGGGTAGTTAAGGGCCCACTGCGCCCAATGTTTTGGATAAAACAATTACTGGATATAAAATAATGTACGCTTAATACCGAAAGGCAGAACCAGATATTGCGTCTGGTTCCTTTTTCTTCTCTAAGCTTCTGTATGCGAGAGTTATGTATATTTTGCTTTCTAAGGTCCGCTGTCCGCCCCTGTTATTATCTAATTTATTTGTTGCACCTAGTTCTATAAAGTGCGTGGTATGGCCCAGTAAATATATAAAGGGCTATTGATCGTCTAATAAAGGTCCTTGACCGCCCACGACTGTCTGGTCCGGGCGTGAAAGAAGATGTTTTAACATCACGGTGTGATGTTCGTCGTCCATACAAGACTAGAGTCTGGTTTCTTATGTCTTTCACATGATCAACCAAACGATCCAAGTAAACGGGACAACAACATGCCGTATTTGCAGGATAAACCATGCTGTCAAAGCAAATGAACAAATATTTCATTCTGCTGTCTGCAATGAGATCGACAAATGCTCATCGCCCTTAGATAAATGCCTACGCGAGACTCGGGTATTTCGGGGTTGCTTTGTCTATTTGACGTTAATCCTTGTACATACATGCATTTATTCTGTTCGTGTTCCTGTTGGGACTTCTAAGCAAAAGGCAAAAGGAATTGAAAGAAAGATGAAGGTTACGTCATAATTTTAAATGTTCATAGGAATCACCGCTCCTGTTGTTCGGAGATCAGTTTTTTTTGCGGTTATTATTGGTAATTGGTGCTCGCGCCACAATAATAAAGATTTCATGGAAAACTAACTAAACATAATGTTTTAACGCACTGATTTAATTTAAGAAATAAATCATATTTTGTATTCTTCCTAAAACGCAATGCAAAATGACACATGTTTTATTCTGTCCGGTTAACATACAACAACATCGATCAACAACATTACTTTTTGCTGTGTTTGTCTCACTATTAGAGTATCAAAATCACTATTTGTAATTTCATATTTTGTTTTATGTAGAGGGCAGCGTTTAAAGTAAACCATGCATTATCATATGAGAACTTCACATTTTTTCACTTCCAAATCCAATTCAATTTGCGATCTTTACACTGAAAGGAAATTACATGGCACTCTTCATAATATTTAATGAAATATATCTAACACAATCCCATCTCGAAGCGTTCTTGAAATAATTGAAGGGTTTCTATAACTAAAGAATACTAATTTATTTGAAATATATGCTGCTTACAAAAAAAATCATAATAATGCAAGCTACATTACCGCTTCGCATATAGAAACAAACACTCGACAGGAAACGGACACTTCGTTACAAATTCGTAAAACCGCCAAAATCGTGGTGAAATGCTCTGTTTAAACTTATAATATTAGGTAGGAATAAAGAATAACCGGTATGTACTGTTATGCACAAGATTATTTCAATAAGTCAGTGGAAATTGTTAAATGAAATATAAGGTGTTAACAGTTGTAAACTAGGAAATTACACAGACAGCACAGACCTCCGCCAAGGCAGCTCATTAACCCCACATGGCATTGTCAGAAATATTACATTTTTATTTTTAAAAATCCTGGATCCAGATATTGATCCGGATCACGCCCAAAATTTAATCAATTGTGCCTAAAATGACTGTTGAGCTATCCTTAAAATTTCATTATAATATGTCTCGAACTTTTTGAGTAATAAACAAACCAAATCTCGCAAAAACATAACCCCCGCCCCTTGGCGAAGGTAATAATGAACAGACAATCCATCCGCTGGTGATTGCCGGCTTTTATGAGCAAAACCATGTGATGGGCTCAGCATTTATATGCGTAAACATTAGGGTACGACAAAATTTATATATTGTTTATTTACAACGATTAATCCTTATTTAGATTGACAGCCATCATGTGAACCTGTTCTTCCGTAACCGAGAATAATATCTAGCCGGTGCACGTTTCTTTTTTTTTAATTTCCGCTTCCGCTCCATTTAAATCAATAAAGAATCAAGGTATTGGATCAAACTCCTCAGCTTGATTGGCTTTTTACCGTAGCACTGTCTTTAAATAGCTTATATTCTTTCTGATGTGGAAAATATTGAATGGTTTGAAAACATCGCATGAAGGATGTTCACTTTATTTGTAGTCAGTAAAACTATCAGTAAACATAGGCGGATAGAGAGTGGGGCACAGGGGCAGGTCCCCCCCCCCCCCACCTTCAGCTTTCCATTTTTATGTGCTGCCTTGCATACTTCATAAGTCCTTTTAAGCTAACAAGTACTACATCAATAAACGTCACAAGAGATCAATTTTGCAGCAAGTTATCCCCTTTCTGACCAATTATCCCATCATGTCCCCCTTTTTTAGCCATTTTCTCCTTTAAGAGAAATCAAAGCGACGCGTGTGAGTTTGTCGAGAATTCATTTGCGTAAAAAAAATTGCCCTCATTTGGGACGATAAAACCATTTCTTCGTACGGCACAATCGGTCCTAATTAATATGCCCTCTGCCTTAACAGGTGGCAATATTTATGATATGGGCAACTTAAAATAAGGACTTGATATATTTGCTTGAGATATTTGATGTTTCTATTTCATGTTTTAAGGTTTTCTTACTCTTGTGTCCCCCGTAAAGGAAAATCCTGGATCCGCCACTGGACAAGCAGGTGATACGACTGATAAAACTGGTTACATTATATCATCTGTAAAAGTTACTTTTACTAACGCTCTACAACCACACTGGATGTTCACGGGTTGCCGCGTTTTATGTTACGGCTAATGACATCTGCGGCCAAATAAGAAAGGTATGAAAAACCGGAACGTCCTGTAATCTGTAGAACCAGCAATTATATTACTAAATATAAATCTGCTCAACGCCAGTCACGCTTAAAAATGTCTGACAAACTTTAAGTATTGATATAATATGCTATACGTAAACTGTTTAAAGTGATATTTGTAAGCCTCCACTTACTGTAAAAGACAAACATCTGTAACAAAACAATAGCACTGTAACAAAACGCACCAGACCAAATTTTATTTGTCGCAGACCATTTTGAATGTACAAAAAGCTAAGCATCTTATTAGACGTCTATCTGTGGTACGGCGTTATTAAGTCTTTATCAGACTTTTAACGGATTCCTTCATGCAAAGCAGAAACCACTCTCTCATAAACCCCTTTGCCCTGGGCTGCTAAATATATTAAGCTGCTTTGCCTTGCACTCTTCCGTCGATACTTATATCTATTTCGCATTTTAGTGATATAGTCGAGTCCACCACATCCAAAACCGAGTGCAAGTCCGAGTCCAGGCCACTCAAGTCCAAGTCTGAGTCCTTAAGGTCCGCGTCCAATTCCACCTTTTTCGAGTCCGAGTCGACTTTTGGAACCCGAGTCCAAGTCCCAGTCCAAGTTCAATACAAATATCCCTCAAAATCAATTTAAAACGGAATTTTCAGATCATCGTGTACATTATTATGTTAGTTCACATATCTATTGGGTAGAATGATTAACTACATTTATGCTGAACAAAGCTTTGTGTATATGGTGTTATTTTTAAATTCTGTTTGTTCGCACATGTTCATAAGTCTTTAAAATAAGAGTTTTTCTATTGGAGTCGAGAAGGACTTTGCCTTTTTTCTCGAGTCCGTAACTCCTTGTCAGAGCCCTGGATCCTCGAGTCCAGGTCCGAGTTCCTAAAAAAGTGGACTCGAGTCCGGACTCGAGCCTAAGTCGGGACTCGAGCCTAAGTCGGGACTCGAGCCTAAGTCGGGACTCGAGCCTAAGTCGGGACTCGAGCCTAAGTCGGGACTCGAGCCTAAGTCGGGACTCGAGCCTAAGTCGGGACTCGAACCTTAGTCCGGACTCGAGCCTATGTCGGGACTCGAGCCTATGTCGGGACTCGAGCCTAAGTTCGGTCTCGAGCCTAAGTCCGGACTCGAGCCTAAGTCCGGACTCGAGTCTTACATCACTATTGTACTGTGTTCCTTCTACTCATCAGCCTGCATCTGATGTTTTGTTAACTCATTATCATTTTGCTAAATCACTGATCCCTTTTTATTTTCCTTTTTTCTGATAATGAAGCTCATGGTCATATTGTTTCTTTTGAAAGCGCTCAGGTAGTTTTGGATAATAGGAAATTTCGATTCCCAGTTGTGTTGAGATTTCAAATTCTTTTTAAAGATGTACATGACAATTGTTTAATTAGCATTTTCTAAAGATTTTGGCGGCTTGTTTATCTCGAATTCTGCAAGATGGTTCGGGTTCAGTTTCAGTTACCGTAAAATGACTTGTCTTCATTTCAACCTTTGAAAATCCTTTGAATACGAATGTGCTTGATAGTTAATAAACAATTTAAATTTATTCCCAGACTATTTTTAATAAAAATGAACTGAATGCATTCGCAACATTATCATTCTAAAACAGAAAAAAGGCTTGTTTTCTCTTTTCAAACGTATAAAATCGTTGTCGCTGATTATATTTGATGAGCGGAAAAGCTGTCATTATTTTACTTGTCATAGATTCTGAACCAGAACGCATAATTTTCCATGTCCTTGCATGCATGGACTCGTATGTCCTGAATATTGACCGGACAATAAAAAGCCTGCAGGTGTTTAACTCATTCATTTTAACACCTGCATGTAGTCTAAGGTGGCTACATGTTGTTATCCGTTAAACATCGCTTAGGATTTAGAAATTTCAGGTGAATAATGAACGATGGTTGCATCTTATAACTAAAATGATAGCCTTACAGATCTCCCAGTCAATTAATTAAAACAATCAACAGTAAAAGGTCATCATTAGATAATTACTCCTCAGGGTTTCTGAAACCGCGGTTGGTGAATAATAACCGATGGTTGCATCTTATAACTAAAATGATAGCCTTACAGATCTCCCAGTCAATTAATTAAAACAATCAACAGTAAAAGGTCATCATTAGATAATTACTCCTCAGGGTTTTGAAACCACGGTTAGATGCAATTTATTGTTTCTCACTGCTAATCAAAATGGTTACTATTAGCCATGAACTTGCTGTTGTTTAAACAAGGGAAAGTACCGGATGTGATGAATGATCAGTTTCAAGTAGAAACAAACAAATAAATTTGATTACTTAATTGGATATCAATAACTGATGACTAACTGGCCTTGTCTGTTCTGAAGAAAGACTTATATAGACTTAAACGTAGTCTGGTAGGTCAAGCGTTTATATAACTCCGGAAAGAACGGAACCCTGCTTATATATATAAGTCTCTTTGGTACCTCAGCGATTCTCTTTATTGTCTTAAGGTAGCATTTCCTGGCAAAAACCCATACATCTAAAATAAATCACAGATTTTTTTAAAATTCAAAATAGACCCAATAAAGTATATATTTTGTTCAATCTAGTACAGTGTTCTTTTCTATGGTCTACATATTTAATACGTATTCATACATTTCTATATGATGTTTTAACATTTAAAACAAATTAAATAGTACGCCATTTCAAGCACACAGTAACAGGAAGCTACCTTTTAGTTGGTTAATGTTAACAATTAAACAGTATTTTAAACCTGTTCTTTCCCTGTAGTGTATCATCTACCTACCTTAAGAATAAAATTTAAATTTTGTTTCCATATAAAAAGAATAAATTAAATTTTTTAAACAAGGATACATGAGAGAAGAAGACAAAAAAAAGTTGAGGTATAATCATGTAATTGAATAGTAGCCCTCTAAAAAGTGGCTACCTGTTACGGAGTGTTTTAAAGAGCGTACTATTTATTCATATAAATTATTAAAATGTTAAAATCTCATAAGAAAATGAATGGAAACATAAAACAGTAGACAAATAATATATAATTATAGAACTGATATAACATTTATAGGACATTTTGATTGATTTTAAAAGGAAATTCCTAGCCCCCGTCTTCCAACAAAAAAATAGCATTTTACCCAGGGCCGGATACAGAGGGTATCAGTATGGTAGAGAGGGTGCTATAACCTAACCTAAAAAGTTGATAACGTATCGTAATAGCTATTATTAAAGTTATTTTGTGCATGTGTAGATCTGAATTTGACATCTTGTATTGATCACCAGTGTCTGAACAGTAATATTAATCTGTCTGAGCGTCCGGTTGATGTAAGTTGAAGAGTAAATCCGGGATGTAGACTTTGAAACTTTTATCAGTTATTGTGTCTGGCTTAATCCATAGACAAAGATTTTTTTACCTACCGTCTGAATTTGTGATGGATTTGAACATTGAGTTAAAGTTCTTTGTGGGATGTTATGCAGATTTAATGCAGACAGACATGGTACGGAGCCTAATCATCAAGAACAAACAGTATTTTCCAGATTCCTATCAAATAAATTTATTACTATTATGTATGTTTCATCGGTAGATAAAACGTTAAGTTTAGGTAGTTTTGCATTTCTTTATAGATCGGTAGGTGCCATGGTTAAATATAAACGAGAATGACACTTATAAGAGCGCATTCCACTGCCAAGGTGAGCAATTCTACTTGGTCCGGCTTTCCAGGTAATCGGGTTAATTATCTTGCATAATCCCGCTGAACGAAAACAAACAAAGCAACAAACAAAAATGACCTCGATCAAAACATTATCTCATTGGCGCAGATAACAATGGAAAATTAGTTCAATTATTAAAAAAATTAAACGATACACATAAAATAATAAATGATAAAGCAAATAAGACAAACCAAGTATACGTACCCATACGCTGTTGCTTCCCTCTTTAGCGGTAAGAGCGGATACAGGAACTTGAGGATCATAGAGGGACACACGAGAACAAAGAACATCACAACGATAGATAACAAAATTGAAGTGGCCCTCATCGCAGATTCAATTGTCCTGCTATTGTAGTGCGCTCCCTCTTGACTGCGTCTCCTTAAAATCGTCACACCAATACTCACGTTACAGAAGAGAAGTATCGCAAGGGGTATAAACGTTCCCAGAATTCCCCAAATCACGTGATATATGTCCGGGAAGGAACCTTCAAAAAGCGGTGACTTTTCCTGTTTGTGGCACGGGCACACTTTCCCGCAGACTGTTTTCACTACTTTTGATTTCATAAATAACGGAATATTAAGAAGAAACGAGGTGACGTAAATTAAGACGATGGCGGTCATTGTTCTCGCGAGAGACACAATCTCGCGAGCTTTGAAAGGGTACACCACTCCAATGTAACGTTCCACCGATATATACACGATAATCCACGTGCTGGATAAGAGGAATGTATTCATGAGCGGCGGGTACAGATTCTTATAGTGCGCGGTCAAGGTCACCGCAAAAGAGTCTCCATACTTTCCGTGTCTCTCAAGAAATTCGTAGGGCAGACCGCACATGCAGAAAAGTAGATCTGATATGGCCAGCGCAAACAAACCTACGATAGCGGATTTCTCCATGACGTTGAGTCTTCCTCGCAGACGCTTTCTCGTGAGTACCACCAAGTTGAGGACGTTTCCGATGACGCCAAATGAGAAAATGGTGGGCAACAAGATGGCGCTCACACTCTTCACGCTCAAGAACATCCGGCGATATGGCGACACCATAGGTGGTCCGAACTTTTCTCGTAGGATGCTCATATTAAGTAAATATTCTTCGCACCCCGTCATGTCTACTTAACTTTTTTTATCCACGAAAGACAATTAAGATAGGAAAGTGATTATTTATACATTTGTTTGCCTTCAAGGCAGGTGGTAATGCAAATAAGTTTTCAATCGGCAAATGAGAAATATCTGAACATATCTGTTGAACTGGAAATCCTGAGTGATCGTTTTGTAGGAATTTCTGTTTTTTTATGGCAGGTCGGCAAATGTATATGAAACCTATGGAGATCCTTGTCTGATATACAATGAGTTTGATCCATCAAATTTCTTGGTGGATTAATTTTCAAGCTGCATGCAAAGCGATTACAGACGTACGGCTGGCTGGGCATCCTCTTTCGGCATGATGTTAACATTTGATGACACGCTGTTCCACATAACCCTTTTCATCACTCACAATGCTGGCAATATGTTGAGCACTAAACGCTTTTCATCCAACTGTCCGCATTCGCTTTATTTTTGTACGATTTATTAGTCTCCGGAGAGCTTATCCGTGGTGAATTACACACCTCATGCTAACCTAACAGCTATAGGGTCGCCTGTCAGTACCCCCTACCGGAGTCTAGTCTATTGGTTTCCGTCAGCTCACAGACAGATGAGTAAACTGGGTTTTCAAACTCCCGCTGCAATAGTCAGCCTCGGGGATATGTTTTCCTAAGCTCTGTATACGGCGCTAGGTCATCATAATCGTTCAATCTGTCAAAGTGTCTTCATAACTCCATAAGCCCCTGTCACGGGAACAATAGAGAGAACTCGCCTTCCCCTCACTTTCACCACTGCAATGTTCCAAACGTTTATTTGTTTAAAACTTCCGTACTCAAGATTTTCAATTTAAGGAATTTTATTTTTCCCAACTGGATCAAGTAGAACTCACCTTGATTTAACTGGGCGTTGTTTTTAATTTATCCACGCTCACTTCATGGCGCACACCTATTATCCAGTTGCGTTCACGGAAGTCCCCGTATATTAAAATATTTACTGTTTTTACTTAGCTGCGTGTGCCGTCCTTACCTAAGTATTATCAAGCGTCTTCTATATTCTTTTGCAAGAGACGTGGTGAACAGTTTTTTATTTAACACACCATTGGACCTCGAAACTTATACCATCGTCAATCCATCGGCTCCGATATGAAAAAAAATACAGTATAATTATAACTGTTTGTTATTTATGGTTATTAACAGAGAAAAAGAAGTTGCTACAACGGCTGCTGCTGCAAATATCGACTGATAAAAGAAGAGCATAAAGACATTGCTTGTGGTTGCAGCAAAGCCTAGCGGATATTACGCACATGTGTTTATTGGTCTCTCCCGGGCATGATATAGGTGAAGTTACGACTTTGTCTGACGATATCAAGGACGAGAAGCGGTCCGCCCGGGTCTAAACAGGTGTCCCGGATTACCAATATCCGTGTGCTCCCTTGGCCGGCTCCATCACTCCTGCTTGCATGTCCGTGCAGGCGGCAGCGTCCTGCATAGCATCAGTGGGTAGATCAGCTCGCTTTACCTGCGGAGAACATGAGAGAGTGGCGAGGTGAAAATAAATGTCAGGTGATGGCGTCAGATGCGTTAACTTAACAAACACATCACGTGGGGATTTAGTTTAACCTTCTGGCGGGAGTAGTTAGAACTGACATGTCTGACTTAATCTAATAACTACATCAGAGAAGACTCGAGCACGTTTACATGAACGGAGTTGGTCCTGTTTCCCTCGGTTATTACAAAGCCGAATAGGTCAACGTTCATAATTATAACTCTCATTCATAATAAACTCCATACTTTCATGAAGTCTCTTTGTATGTAGTATATGGTGAATGCTTTGTCTTTTGTGTCAAACGTAATAATCAAAGTAATAAATCAATAGTTTGTGAAGTAGTTCCATTATTTATTTGAAATATACATAATTTTTATCAAAGTTAATAATGATTATCAAATATTATTCAAACGCGTTTTATATTATTATTATTATTATTATCATTAATTTTCATACACATAAACCGTATTATTATTGAAAATAAAGCTACGAAAACTGTTACTTTATTAATAATTTACTTTTCATGACAATTGTTCATTAGATAAAAAAGACTTATTATAAACTTTAGTTCAATCTATTTTATCATTGTGTTTTATGTCATCTTCCCTTTTATTAAAAACTTACTTTGTAATCATTGTGACTACCTATACGTCTAGCATATATATGTTTGAAGCCATTGGATATGTTTATCGGCCAATATCTCCTAAGCTTTTGACAAATGCACCCTCGCATATTTATTCTTTGCTTTAACTGAGAGATCTGAGATTAAAAGTAAAAGGAACAAATAGAAGCCTGTAAATTCCGTCAGCACACTATTTTTCTGTCAGCAATAGCAACGTAACGTAATATTAATTATTACTACATTCTGATTGTGAATGGCTCCCCGCAGATCTTAATGATATAGTTTTCAAAGATGCTTCAAGTACTAATTAGTCCAGGATAGACACCCTATATATGACAGTTCTTTTTTAATTTTTGATGAGACACAGGAAAGTTCGAAAACGACAGTGAGAGATAGCATGTTGGACGAGAGGCCGTCTTGATGGGAGGCAGCATGTACGTTCAGGATGTGAGACATTATGAAGAGGATGTACGAAGTGGAGACAAGGAGCGTATGTGCGTACTTGATGAGAGAGAGAGGGGGAACAGTAGCAGAAGCGGATCGGGGGGGGGGGGGATAGGGGGGTCCAGGGGGTACGGACCCTCCTCCCCCTTTTTCATCAGAAACAACGTTTTTTAGGGGCTTCAGACAAGATTATGCGACTTGGACCCCCCCCCCCCTTTTTCCAGAGCTGGGGACCATTTTTTACGGTTTTCATTAGTCCTCCTGGGTTGGACCCCCCCCCCCCCCTTCCTAAATCCTGGATTCCCCCCCCCCCCCCGAGTAGGGGCGTCCTGGCTGTGATTCATAGAAAATCTATAAGTTTATATGTTGGACGATAAGGAGTTCATACCTGATGGAGCGGAGACATGAAAGTTCAATTGTGTTCTTGATGAGAGACAGGGGAGAGAATGTACGCTCTGGTTGAGAGACAACGAAGAGGTATACGTCCTGGTTTAGAGACAAGGAAGAGGATGTACTTACGGGTAGGGACAGCGTAGAGGTTGTGCGTTCTGGTGTAGAGAAGGCGGAGAGCATCATGTAATGTCTGGTTGAGAGAAATGGGAGAGATTGTACGTTCTGGTTGAGAGAAATGGGAGAGAATGTACGTTCTGGTTGAGAAAAATGGGAGAGAATGTACGTTCTGGTTGAGATAAATGGGAGAGAATGTACGTTCTGGTTGAGAGAAATGGGAGAGAATGTCATTCTGGTTGAGAAAAATGGGAGAGAATGTATGTTCTGGTTGAGAGAAATGGGGAGAGAATATGCGTCCTGGTTGAGAGAAATGGGAGAGAATGTATATTCTGGTTGAGAGAAATGGGAGAGATTGTACGTTCTGGTTGAGAGAAATGGGAGAGAATGTACGTTCTGGTTGAGAAAAATGGGAGAGAATGTACGTTCTGGTTGAGAGAAATGGGAGAGAATGTATGTTCTGGTTGAGAGAAATGGGAGAGAATGTACGTTCTGGTTGAGAGAAATGGGAGAGAATGTACGTTCTGGTTGAGAGAAATGGGAGAGAATGTACGTTCTGGTTGAGAGAAATGGGAGAGAATGTACGTCCTGGTTGAGAAAAATGGGAGAGAATGTATGTTCTGGTTGAGAGAAATGGGGAGAGAATATGCGTCCTGGTTGAGAGAAATGGGAGAGAATATGCGTCCAGGTTGAAAGACAGGGGAGGGGATGACAGATACGGGAACACGGTTACATGGTGGATAATTTTGTTAGCACCCGGGCCGTAGGCTCTTGAAATAACCATTAGAACATGTCTAAACTGCCCCTATACAGCCTTGTACTACCCATAGTAATATTAATACACAAGGTAAGAAACGACTGACTTCCCATTTCCAACCTACGGACTAAATGGCACGAATTTATCTCTTGTAAGCACATAAAATTGACTCAAATGGTTCCGTCTGATACAGAACTAACTCGCGTCACGGTCCCTAGGCGCGAATAATTAGCTATTTCATTAGGCTCAGCGGAGCAATGTTTGCCGGTCTTCGTCTCCAGTACAGTCGAAAAGGCCAGAGCGGCTTCCGGGCACCAATGTAGGATTGTTTAACATAGCCGACCAATGAGAGCACGGCCGATTTGGATAGTTTATACTGCAGGTCAATAGACCAATTGGAAAGGAGAAAATATGTTGAAAGGAAAAAAAATTCCTTCGGCTGGGAATATTACATTAATCGGCAAGCTAGTTATATTACACTATTTTTGTATTACAGAGATAACCATTTAAGTATCTGATCCCGAATCAGCTCAAAACAGACTGTATAAATACCATTGTATATCATAAAACAGTATGAAAGCGTTTTAGACACGTGGAAAGAGTTTAAAACACTTTTTAAAATTTTCTTTACATTGTAAAATAAATTTGATTTATTATGAGCTGAAAGTATAAAACAGAAGAGGAATAAAAATAAGAAATATGGTTCTCAGATATCTCTTATAAACATGATTGTCGCGAGTGCTAAAATCTAATACCGTACAGTGCCAGAGATAACCAAAATATGTCTGTATATGGGGAGCTGAGGCAGGGGCTGTATCTTAATGTAGCATTCAATTCGTCATTTTTTTCTGATGAGAGTACATCAGCAAAGACAAACCTATGAATAGCGATTCGGGATTCTATACGCCGGGTCCCCATCTGCTACAGATAAAAAGACGGAGATAAGGCAGTGACGCGCAAAGGGTTACTGAGTGGTTCTTCATCATTCTTGAACCAGTCTGCTCCCGAAAACATGGCGACTAAATCCAGTTAGGTGTAAAAGCATGACATGATTAGATCAGAGTTCATCTGGTTACCCGGCGTTGTAGTCATCAATGTCTGCCGAAACTTCCCAGCCAAGTTTTGAAATCATCTATATTGTACACGATGGTAGTGGCATTCACCCGTCGTCACGCAACTCCTCCCTTGTCACGCCTGGGATATGCCCGTTTCGGTCTTAAAGGTGTCTTGAAATATGTCAGATGTATGCTGGTTGTGGTGGTAGTTGTGGTGGTGGGGAGTGGTGGTGTTGGGGGGGGGGGTTCATTTTCTTTATTTCAACCAAAAGCTTGAGGAATTTAACATTTATTCAGGAATAATATGTGGCAGCGTTATAAGTCGGAAACTACGCCAGTAAACTCGGCCCACGTTAACTCGGTCCACCAGAGAACCCGGTTCATTAACCACCCCCGCCCCTCAGCCGCACATACACGACCCGAGTCCCGCAAACCTGTCCAATCTGAAGAACGGGTGATTTTGTAGTAAGTTATATTGCCCTGTAGCCAATGTAATTTTTCGCAAAGTATTATCCTTATTTTTAAGATAATTGTTCTTTCTTTTATCCTTCTTTGTAACAGATGTGACTATATTTTGTCCCTATACGATTTGCTCAGATATATCTTATTGAAGGTGAATTTTCCCTCTTCGTATGACTGATTATATCTTTGTTGTGACTGAGACGAATACGTTTGCTCAGTTTTTTTGCACCAGAGAGATGGATAGCCGGGCGGGGTTCTGGTCAGATGACAGTTATCTGGGAAACTATGAACTTTCGGGCTCCATCTGACATCAGTCAATATACCAGTGATTACCGTTGAAAGGTGTATGCATGAATAAAGATTGCATATTGAAAAGTATCACTCTAGGTATCATTTACCTGTGTATTCTATACGTGGAAATATGGACTACACCAGAAACTTTCTTATTCTTAGGTAGAAAATGAAGTATCGTGTCATCTGCTGCAAATATTAAATTCTGTTTTTTTTTACTGTTATTGCAGATGAAAAGGTACTCACTAAATTTACGTCTCATAGGCTTAACTGGAATTTAGATCAAACACTTTCCATCAAGGCTGTTTGGAATCATGATGGATACGATATGGCAGGTGCGGTAGATATTTTTCACAATTAAAGATCCCGAAAATTAAGATTGATTAAATTGTAAATTTGAGGCCAATATGGCGTATGACACCATTTTCTGAATTTTAATCTTATTTACGGCGTAAATTTTCCTTCACTTGCTTGTAGAAAATAAAAAGGTAATTGGATGTAAAATTGATGAAAGGCAAGCATGAAGCCTGAGTCTCAAAGGTTTAAGTAAAAACAAACGATTATGATTAGGCGCTGATGTGATCATGCATGAATGATTAGATCTGAAAGATTTTATTTTATTTAAGGATTATTATACCGGAGGTTAAGATTTTGAAATATCACATTTTGCGGAAAATAATCTAATTCCCTATTGATCTTAAAGTATCTTTGGAAGGAACTATTCCACGAGTATCACCGACACTTCGGCGGTTTAATCTGTATATTTTCCTCTCAGTTATTAAATAAGTATCAAGGGATATTTCCGGATCAAAAATGAACATATGGTTTCTTATGTAACCACAAAACAGACAATTCTTTTTCAGTGGTTGATTTTGAATTGGCCCCAATTCGCCATTATGTTCTGGAAATAAGAAAAATACGCGTTTTATTTTTTTTTTATAAAATAACCGGATTTTGATTAATAATCATGCTTTTAACTCCTTCAGATTGCACCATTCAAACATAAAAATTCAATAAATTTCTTCACGATGGCTTAGGGATTAAACCTCCCCATCCGGCGCTTACCGCACTGGCTAAATGAGACCGGCCCTACCACCACCAACTCCTCAGTCCGCGACTGTTTTTATTACGCAGGAAATTGGTTATTTGTTTGCAAACGTGTCCAGTATGGATAATCTTGATGTCACCTCCAGACGGCGTCGTTGAGAATAATTCCAAATATTTTCATATGAAAGGAACATTCACAGGCATCATGTATGACAAATTGTCTGGAAAAATTGGATTTAGAATATACGGTTATGTAGTCGATTAACTGGGACATTTTATTTTGTTCATCTTTCCTGGACAAATACAATCCACTTGTAAGTGTCTTGAAACAAAAGGCTCTGTGGTCAAGGGGTAGAGCACAGGACTCAAAGCCGGTAGATAATGATTTCGAATATCAGCTGAGGCGGTGAAATTTATCACGGTCGGCCACACTGGGCGCTTAAGGAGAAGGCATTGCCCAAAAGCTGTGGTTCAATCACAAAATGAGAGCACCTTTCGGGGGTTCCTCTGTGATATGACCCAGCAATGCGGATGATTTCACATCCAGGGCCCGCAGGTGCAATAGTCACCGGATCTGGTTTACCCCGATATTAAAATGAGATGAATCGCGTGCTACTGCCCTGTCACTTAGTCCGTAACCGGACTGGAATTCTGCAGAAATACATACTTATTTTTTTCCCGCAAGCATTAAAAAAGAAGCTTAAAAAAGTGTCTTGAAACCACGCAGTTTGCCAGATATTAACGACAGCTGTATATATTCTCTAAATGTTTGCTGTAAGGATCACTGGCCTCAGTAAACATACAATATAGTAAGACCTACTTGCTGACTATTAATTGCTACTACTGTAAAAATAAACCCCTCCCTTACCAAAAACCTTGATCCTGTCCTGTTGATTGGATTATATCATCCAAATATATATATATATATATATATATATATATATATATATATATATATATAACGCAACAATCAAAGTTCTGATATAATGCCGAGAGTCTATATGATACGCCCCCACGCAGGAGACATACTTCAGCAGGTTCATCCATTCTTGGAGTTTTCGGCCGATTACAGCGACTATTCTCAAGGGAGTAAAAACTTATATACTGAAGTTTACAGATAATTAAGTTCCCGTCTACCGATCACATCATTAACTTCTAGTGGACTTGTTCCCTGCTCTCTACCGTTTCGCCCACCTCAATTAAGACTCAATATTGGAAAGGGCAATGGGACCAAGAAGTCTTGCTCAGGGAAGTGGCACGTCTGGTTATCTACAAGCGTAACCTGATTAATGGCGAACGGCTCCTAAACGTGGACGAGGCGTTAGACTATGAGTGGCAGATGTTTATCGTTCTAATAAATCAAATACCGCGGGAATCCCTGTAATATACATGATATGGACGGTTTAAAAAAATCCTTTTTGACAGTGATGCACCCGTTTTATGTTTGATGATGAGAATAATAATTAAAACCCCTGGTGGTGTAATGTTTTACTGGACCACACACACACACAAACACACCCGCGGACCCAAAGATGAATCTTGCATTGGTCAATTGCTGTACACACTGAGGTTTGGCACCTATCTCAAACATTATTAAATAAAGCATCAGGGGAAATTTGTGGTGCTTGTTTTGTCCTGATGACTAGGAACAACACAAACTTTATTTGCCTGAATGACAGTTTATCTGAATTTATTTTTATTTTTAATTATATGATGGACTCTACAAAACTATTGTCAAAACGACGCCAGAAGGGCTAACTACTCCGGCGCGGGCGGCAAGCGAGCGGGAAAGCGGCAAAATGGCGCTTCCCTATTTTGACTCAAGACAAAACACACTGACTCGGGCGGCAAGCGGGTGGCAACGCGTCGATTTCCGGCGGTCGCTGCTTGAGCTCCGGAATCTTATTTTTGGTGCTTACTTCACAAAAATTACATCCCACCTCACTTCTGTATATAACTATTAAAAATGAAGACATTGAAATAGGAGAAATATGTTAGATTAATCGGGAAAATCGAATAAATGATTACTTATTTATTATCAAATGAACAGGCTCGCATAATGATCGGGGCGTTCGGAAAAAAATCAAGAAGGTACTGTTTAAAAAGCAGTTTTTTATCGTCAAGGTTTAATTTTTTTACATTACGTTTTCTTGCTTCTACCTCAGAAGATGCGACTTTGGCTGCACTGAAGAATATATATGTTCCGACCAAAGGGTTATATGTTACGCCTCTGCGCAGGAGACTTCAATAATTACTTCAAAAGTTCTATTTTTACAATTCAAATTTTAGGCTAATTGAAGTGACTACTCCCAAGAGTGACCAACGTATATGGTTCCCGTCTATTCCAGCATTAACTTCTGGTAGACCTGTTCCCTGCCCTTTACCTTTTCGTCGACCACAATCAAGACTACATTTTGGAAAGGGCAATTGGATCGAGAAGTACCGTCGGGAACTGGCACGTCTGATTATCTACAACAAGAACCTGATTAATAGCGAACGGCTCCTAAACGTGGCCGAGGCGTTAGACCGTGAGTGACAGGTGTTTACCGTTCTGAATAACTTAAAGACCGGTCGAACTCTTGTGATTTCTACAGGGATAAAGGTGTGACGCACCTGAACAACAGAACTTAAATTAGGATTTAACCTAAGCCTTCTGTTTCATCTATTTCAAACTGTTTATTATCTAATCAGAAGTCTTGCTAAATAGTTATGCCAAGAAGTTTTAAAACATCTTGGTTATGTGAACTATAAAGGACTTAAAATGTATTAAGACATTTACAAAGTTTTCTTAGCATTAAGAATAGTTTTCCGGCATTAACACCCATGTAACCACGGTTTAGGGTTTATCCTTGCAAAGATTAAGACGCCATCCAATGGTTGAGTGCTTTTTATGACAGACTTGAAGGAATAAACTTAACCTTGTAAACGAAATTATCATAATTCTAGATAAATTTATAATCCTCCAGTTCCAGTGAATACACAGGTCGTGTTGTGGATTTACGCGTTCTCTCAACTATTGGAACAACTGTCCCCTGTTAACTTTACTTATATGTAAGATTTCAAAGTGCTCAGGTCATTGCTACGTACATGCCGAATGTTTAGGACATCATTTACGAACCTCAACGTCTCTTTGAACCGCAACGAGTTATTACTATGTCAGTTTATGGTGATTTAGTGTTAAATTCATGGATATGGTTAGGGGGTTTACATTTAACCGTAATAAGGTTGCTTTCTATTTCTATAAATCATTTACATGTATTTTATGATAACCATGGATCCTCTAGACTTTTTACGCAAAGACGTGTTAACCAATCATCCACCTGATCAGTCTTAATTTGCATATAAAATATAATAATATAGTATAATTGTATATTAAAATATAAGTGTATATATAATAAAAATAATTTAATATCCTGCAGCTATATACTTATATGGTTAACTGCAACTATATACTAATATATAATCATACTAATTATAAACAATAAAAATTCTATAATTAAATTTATATATATATTATATAGAAATTGTATAATTATGCAGCTCAACACTGCAGCCAGGATTGAAGAGAGGAAAAGTAAACGAGACAGTATCTCAGACATCCTACAGCAACTCCACTGGCTGCCTGCGACACAGAAAGTAAGCTTCAAAGTGCTTTGTCTTATACACAGATGTGATTACGGTAGTGCTCCAAGCTACCTTGCTGTGCTTGTGCAGCCATCACGTAGTTCACGCTCTAGTGATCGGCTACTTCTGTGTCAACCAGCTTCTCATACGTGAACTCATGGTGATCGTTCTTTTTCAGTGGCTGCGACCGACAAAACTATGGAAAGAGTTACCCTTAGAACTCCGGATGTATGATAATTATAACAGTTTCAAAAGACAATTGGAAACCTATAGACGGTATTAAATGAATAAATATAATTATTATTATCAATTATTTAATTATAATATATATATTTTATTTATAGTAACGCACATATTGTATGAATAATTATACAGATGGCGCCGTTTCGATGTACTTCACTCTCTGTCTCTCTGCCTGTCTGTCTGTCTGTCTGTCTCTCTTCAAATATATATATATATATATATATATATATATATATATATATATAAAGGCCAACTAACACAACACATCGTCAGCAGCACGAAAGTGCTATCGGCTGAATCTCAAGAGCATGTGTCCTTTACTTTTAAGTATAAATGCGCCCATTGGCAATAATGCACCGGGTTTATTCGGTTAAGTCAGGAAGACATCTGCCCCTCGAAATAAAAAGCAAGCTAATATTGCAATTTATTCAACCTCTAATTCTTGTGTTTCTTAGCTATGGCCGCATGGAATGACCAGTGAACCTCGGCTGAATAGATATATCCGGATTTCATATCTACAATAAAGGGATTAAAGATACGAAATTACTAGTTATATGTCTTGTACTACTGTCCTTATACTTTCCATGTTTCTTGGGATGGGTTTCTAGATGTATATTTACATTGTATAAGAACCTTGAGATGTCCCAGGCTTTCCGCCTTTTACTCATGTTTGTTGAGTAAAGAAATTGGTCAGATATACATTTCTGAAGATTTATATATCGATTATCCTAATTTAAATGAAATGTAGGCTTATTACTTTTCTCTATTATGCATTTAACATGATAAATAGAGATCCTGGGTAAAGTATAGGACTAAGTTGGCAGCAACGGCAAATAAATTTTTAAAATTAAAGCACCTAAGAGAGCGCATAAACAGTTCTGCTACATCGTCCCCTTTATCCAGATACGCACCATGTTTCGACTGATTCTCTCTGAGTGAATGCTGCAATGTTCCAGAAGGTTTCACTTTTTTGATAATATATTTTTGGTGAAGGTAACGGCCTCCATTTTTAACGTTACATTAGCTTAGTATATACACCTTACATATAATTCCATTCTGGTTTCGGAATATGTGACGGCACGTTATAACACGCGTCCTTTCATATTAATCCTAGTTTTAAGCAGGCCGGTGACTACAAAACACCAGTGTGACCACGGTGTCACGGTGTGTTATCGTTCCCCATTGCTAAGTCATACCACGGAAGAACTCCCGAAAGGCGCACTCGTTTGTCAGTAAATCCCGGCCTTCCGGCAAAACCTTTCCATAAGACTACAGAACGCTTTACCTTGGTTTCGGCCGATCGTTAAAACAACAGACAGTGATGAAAGCATAACCTCCTTGGGAGGGTTAATTAGAAGTTCCTCCTCTTCAAATATTATAATTCAGTGATGTCTCCCACAGGCAGCCTCTGTCCGCGGTGTGATGGGTCCTTCAGTGTTGCCAGACGAAGTGTTTTAATAATGACCTGTAGGCAACGAGAGCCGACGACCATATAAGACGCCCCCGGGATCACCACGCATGAGCAGAACGTCTAGAGTTAGTTGGACTTTGTCTACTTTATCACGGTGACAGTCGTCCCATGGCTAACTGGCTAATAACGTGCCCCGGGGAGCTTGACAATTACGATATGGATCACGACAAAGTGTATGTTTCATGCGGGCACTGTCTCCTACATTAATGAAACTATTTTAATTTTTTAATACATGAAATTTAATTTTTCAAGCTGAAGATATTAAACTGTATATTTAAATTTACATACTGGTCAAAAGTTGTTTTTTTTTCTCTTGCCTTGGACTGACAACGTTTTCTTTCTGTCTTTGTCTCGCCTGACTTTCCATTGTCCTGCTTTTCGGTATTAACTATATTTTACTCTATTTTGCCCGGATTTTAAGGTCGTAACAGAGGGGGCGTGCCCCCCTGCGACTTTAATGTGTTTATTCTTCCTTTCCTGTTGCTTTTGTCTGACACTGACATTTCTTTGTGACTGACATGGCTTTCAATAAGGATAACACATTTTAAGAGTCTGGGGGAGCTCAGGAAAAAAGATTAAATAGTCATTTTATCTTATTTATTACTCTTTTTAATTTATTGTTTGTTGCAAATAGCTCTAAATGTGTAAATAAATTAGCGATTTCTCCAGTAAAAAGTAAATATATAATACTAAAGGTTTCAGATATATAGCTGAAATGCAAAACATCTCTGGCATCCAAACAAATCATAACTCTAACAATTTCTGGTATTAAGGAAGCAACCATAAGAAGCTTTTGAAAAACAGGGTATTATCTGACAGAAAACATTCCAAAACTCTTACATACTTGCATGCTTATCACAGAATGCGGGAAGACGATACAGATATGATTCCGTTTGATAGAACACACTCACTGGCGAGCTGACAGGATGGCAGGTCTGATCACACCTCGACTGATCTGGGACCATCCACTGATCATTTTGTCTGTGCCTCTTGATTTATCAAATATCAACTGACGACTCCCAAATGACCAAGACCTTTGACAGATAGCGTTTGCATATAAAAAATATCCAGACATATCGATAGCTGGGCCTAAATTGTGTCACACCTGATCCCGACCTATATTCGTGACTGTGATATTTTGTTTTCAAAACGAGAGATTATTGATTCGTTTGTACCACAAAAACAATTGTTTTCCAAATAATTGAAAATGTATTCTTTAAAACCACAAATAGGAACGAAAATTATTTCCTATAACTTTAAATGAATAAGTGACTGTTTCGAATGTTATCATTCATTTTTAGACATTTTCAGTCAATATTTAATGCATACTTTTCAGATGTGTCCATTTATATTAGGTAAACATAAGAGTGAAATTAGTATGGCAGGCGCATATTGGAGTTTTTTTTTATTATTATTTCAGTCTGACTTTTTTAACAGTCTGTTTGCCTGTATGGTGTTTCAAAAGTCAGATACTGAAAATTTCACATTAGTTGGGGAAGAAATAAAATATCATGGTATGGTTTTAGCTTGATGACAAAAAAAAAGATTGTCCCACGTTAGT
Organism: Sipunculus nudus; assembly: GCA_026874595.1. Classification (NCBI taxonomy): domain Eukaryota; kingdom Metazoa; phylum Annelida; class Sipuncula; order Golfingiida; family Sipunculidae; genus Sipunculus; species Sipunculus nudus. The sequence continues at coordinate 57,269,446 of CM049312.1, forward strand.
TTCAAAAGTACATAATCGCAATGGAAGCATGTAACATTAGAACAGGTATCCTGAAGCAGGTAACATCGTTCACAACAGGTATGATCCAGTCATTATTACAGTATCAACTATATCTAAAACCGCGTAGCAAATAGGGAGACGTACAATAAGGTAAGTAGGAGTCCTGTCAAAGCAAAAGTCTAATACATTTTACCCGATCGTCTAATTATTTATTAAGTACCACATTTGATCAACTGATGTTCTTGCACATCGACCTAAGATATCTGTAGACTCTGACCACATTCAGTAGTTTATTTGTATTTGACTTTAGAAGTTTTGTATTCTGACTTCATGTACTAATCCCAACTCTGTCTAAAATACTAGAATATCAATAACTGAATTGAACATGGATTTCCTTGGACTTTGCTATGCCTGAATATCATGGATACTTTTAAATATCCGTAGGGACAATTGAGACACCAACATTTTCATGTAAGTTTAGTGGTCATTTCTAGCCTGACAAAAATAGCAGTTTATATCGGAGTATAAGCTCAACAACAATAATCTCCACCTATCCAAAGGATTTTATCCAAAATACCTTAAATGGGCCAATTACTTTGAGCAAGTTTCAGTGACCTTTACTTATTTTTAAGGCTTCTGGGCTTTAAAAGTTCAATTTTATCAGGGTCTCCATGTCGATTGTCTTCTTATCGATTAAGGGGTACAGAAGAATAGATGAAAGTGCCATTAATCTAGTTCTAAACATTACTTTGGCAAAACTTTTTAATTCACTCATGCGGAACCATAAGAGATAGTTGACTCAGCACTTTGCAGTTAGGCTCTATTTTCAGATGAAGCCATTCACGGTGTAGGAATGCAGTGACAAGTTTGGTAGTGATACATTTAATAGTTTTTGATTAATAGGCAAATTACGAAAATGTGAAATTAGTTCACTATTGAAAACTTGAGAAAGAACGACCAAATTTCATTTCAGTTTTACATAACTATAATTCCTCTCAAACTTTTAGAGATGGATTAAATATCAGTGGGAGGATCGGGATTAGGGGGTTGTGGTCGGGGGAAAGGTGGAGACTCGTGACTGTCGTATGACAGTTACAAGAAGTCTAGTACTTTTGCATTTAGAAAATATGTCTTAATTAAACGTCTATTTAAATGTGACCCCGCTTGTTTAAGCAACGTTGAGCTCAAGCATTTAAAAATGTTACTAAATATTGTAAGAGTGTTCAGTTGTTGGTCACTTTGGGTGACTGAACATTGTAATTGTTTCTCAATTATAACCGCAAAGATCAATTTGACATTGCTAAGAATGATGAATGACTTTTGAGGGTTTTATTTTTGCACAACTGATATATCATAATGAACCATGGCTTACCTGTGTGTTTGATATATGGTTATAAGCTTGTTGGAAGTGGCCGGATTCACCTTTTCAAAAGCCGTCTGAGTCTAGGTCTGTCGCCTCTGGGATCATAAACTTCTTAATTTAAAGAAGAATTAAAGTAACAGAATTGTTGAGGGATATTCAACTGATGTTTCCTTATGGCGCTAACAGACTTGTAGGATGATCCGATATTTGTAATCCAAACAACATGAATTGTTAAGCCATGAAAGTTTAAGAACGGTATCGCATTAGTTTTATTTAAATGTGTCTAGACGATACAATTCCCTATTGTCGTGTTTGTTAATAAGATAATAGGCCATGTCTGTAAAAGGTCTGGTTTGTAGTACCTTGGTTACAACACCATACAATAAAGGGATCTCATACACAATACAACGGGTCCGAAGTTCTCTATTAAAACATGACAATTTCTAGTTCACTGATCTTAAGTTTTCTTATTCATTGATTTTAATAAAGGTGGAAATACTCCTACCTTCAAGAAAGGGATTCTCCATTATAAGGCCTGTTGTGTTAAATTTATCAAAAGTTTAATAAAATTCAAATTTCACAAAAAAAACTTGTATGAATGAAAAACTGCACATTTACACACGGTCACCGTCGAATTGCTCAGAGGCTAATAGTCAAAACATATTTTCATATTTTAAGGCATTTTGGGAAATCATCTTCAGATTGGCATGTCGCACACCCCCCCCTTTCACAGCTCCGTTTAGAAATATCAAATGATTCTAAAGTTTTTGTTTTTCTTTTTAAATGAGAAAACTTGACATTTATACGGTTTGTATCAATTGTTAGGAATATCCAATTCTTTGTTTTTCCCTGAAATTAACAAATTTCAGTTTATAAGTTCTAAAATTATCTATGTGAATATATTCTACTACAAAAGTACAGTGTTTATATAGTAGACATTCTTAAAATCAGGAATCCTTAACATTTCTGATAACATCCGACTTTATATACCAACCAAAAATGGTTGATGATATTCACAACCGTAAAAATAGTTGTATGAAAGAAACTAACGCAGATGATTATAAGATTAATCACTACTCACGCGCCTTTTGATGTAATTGTTATAGTACATCTTATCTCAAACTTTACCTTGTTACTTTAACGCAACACTACCATCCAAAATGATTATACGTAAAACAGAAGGTAATCCTACAAATTCAGGTGCAGGTCCAGGATTTAAGAGGGGTGGGGTTCAACACAGCAGGTCAAGGCCCCCAGGGCCGGGAAAGGGAGGGGGTCCAGGCCGCAAAAAAAGTGGTCTGAAAACCTTAATGAAAGGTTTCAGATTTCAGGGAGCTCAAAAGATCGCGCCAGAGTATTTTTTTTAGTGATTCTGTCTTATGCCGAGAATGAATGTCTCAACATGCATTCCACAAATTTTCGATTTTACAATTTTACCAAGATACATTTTCCATTCAGGGATATAGGCGTTTGTTTTTCCCAGGTTTTCCCATCGTCCTTGGGGACGAGCCCATCCTCTCGCTCCATTTCCTATTTCTATGTTTTTATGATACTGTGTTACTTTGGGCCAGTTTTTATCAGAACCTAACGTCTGACCACTAAAGCACAAGGGTTATTATTGTTCTCCTGAGACAGTTTCGGGCGTCATAATGACTTTAATGTAGAGCCACGCCGAACATATACAGGCTGTCGACAACAGGAGTACAGCCCCACTGCGCTGCAGTCAATTATAGACACAGGCCAAGACCACACGATTCGTAATTGACTTTGAGGAAAAACCACAATGCCAACTAAGATGACAGCTTTGCTCGTTTGTGGTGAAAATTAGCGAGCTTTCCAGTTGCAGAAATGGCTGCCTCCTTGCCCAGGTAAAGCTGGACCCTCGCTACCTTTCATGTGCCTTTGGTTTTGGCTTTGAATGTCAACAAAGTTTTGCACGGCTTTGACAAGAAGGATATATTGATTCAATAACAACAAATATTTTACTGAATTGTATACATGTTCCAATCTTCCAGTTAAAGCCTCCTGCAGAATTAATTTGATTTCAGGCATCATCATAGTCTGTTCAGTAGATATGCAGAGATAAGCGGAGTATGGAAATTGTATAATAGACTAGAATACAGTGGAACCTGTCTGAGAGATCACCTTTCTAAAAAAAAGACCACCAGCCTATTAAGGTCACCCTTAAATGGACTGAAAGCATTCACATTGGTTAAAACTGAGTTGTCTGATAAGGCCACCAGTGAGTGAAGATCACTTTTTGGCCACTCCTACGGATGGACTTGTACACATATTTACACATCATGTACATAATCTGGGAAGTGAAGGTTACGTTACCTTTATTATCATTCACTGCCCATAAAAAAAGTCAGTCTTAAATAATACTCAGCTGTTGAGGATATTTTTTTACACATGCTATCAAAGTATGTTTTACATTTTGGAGGACGTGAATCGGTTTATAAATTGATTGATATAAACTACAGAGATAGTATTAATATAAATATTATCTCAAGGTTCACACACACACACACACACACACATATATATATATATATATATGTAAGAATACTGATTACTAGACGTGAACTAAATTGAAATCATTGTTTGCTTTAAGCCTTCCAAATGAAAACTGGTCCTTTATTTCTGATAAAATATTAAATGAATTACCAGACAAAACGTTTCCAATGAAATGCTCTCTATTATATTTCCATTATTGTTGTTGCGTAGCTGAAGGCATCATTAATTAATGTTCATAATGCTAAATTAACATTTTTTTATTTTTACATTTTTTTAAAACTTTGTAATGAACCTTTGTACCATGAGGGGTTCCATTTCTTTACAGAATTATGGGTCCGAAAAATTCTCTGTATTATATTTGCATTTTTACCGTTGCATCACTGACGGCATCATTTACTTATTGTTCATAATGCTAAATAAACATTTTTATATTCTTACATTTTTTTTAAAACTTTGTAATGAACCGGTATACGATCGCATTTTAACGACTTTACTTTCGCTTTCAAACAGAAACAAAGAAGAGGTTCAGAGCCAACCAAGTTACACAGTTTCACATTCAAAATCTGTCCCGCAACAAAATAAGTTTGTTTAGAGCTCGTTTTACACACTTTTCAGACAGAACGACCAATTTGTCTGAAACAAATGAAATACTACCCTACCTTCGGATCAGCGCAGCTAGCGTCCTATTAATTAAACCGAATGGCATAGCTTTGGAGGTAATCAGTCGCATAATTAACGTCGCTCAGAAAAAATTGCTTCTAATGGGGAGTAATATCTGAGAAATGTCAACTGCTTTGTTTACGAAAGCGGCGGCGAAACAAAAAAGTTCATACGTGAAACGGCTTGGTCATTATGACGCTTCCAAAATTAGCTGGCTAAAAGGCTTTGAACTTTTTTGGTACATTAAGGCCCTTTCACAATTGAGATACGACCAGTTTACGATCGCCTGCAACACATTTTTGGGGTCGTTGCACGAGTAATCGCATGGTGTCTTACAAGCTTTCGCAGTCATTGCAGAGGGTCTTGTGAACCTAGGTTGGGCGTAACTGACCGCGGCAGACTTTTGAACTTGTTCCAAAACCTGAAACGCTCGAATGCGATCCCCCCGAGTCCCATTTGGTTGCACTGACAGTTGTACGACTGATTTGAAAAACCGTTGAAAACCGTCGCTCGACTTGACGCGTGACTTCGCATCACTAAAAATCGCATTTGAACGGTTGGAAGTCGAGCAAAACTCGCACGTGTTTAGAGGTAAGTCGTGTGTTTGGTTGAGCACGTGATACGACCCCGAGACAGTTTTCCGACAGTTCGTCGACGTTGTGCTACCATTTTAAGACTGTGAGACTATATGCGACTATACTCCTCTGGGCATAAACACGGAGAGTGTGGAAGTGACTAACAAAACGTCGGCTCTGGCGGCTGCTCTGCCGGCTGCTCCGTCTGCTCCGGTTGTTCATCAATGGTCAGATGACCATCTTTGTCCTTATCAATAGGTTACCTCTTCCTATTTACCTTCTGCTTCAATGTGGACCTCGTAATCTTTTTTCTGGTATCTCGGTTGATTCGTAGCATTTATTTGATGGAGCTCAAGATATGGTAAGGTAAAGCTAAAGTCTGCTGGGCTTTTACACCCGAGCATTTTACCAATCATCACGCAACGAAATTTTACAAAAATAAAAAAAAAACGTAAATGTATAAAAATGATAACCTCGACCCATGAATAAGTGGTTAGCGTGTCTGACAACTGAGCAGTAAAAATGGACTCATACGCGGTGTGTTTATAGTTTATTAGCAAGCTTAGTAACGGAAACCTGTGTCTGTGTGTTCGAATCCGACTGCTGATCTTTTTTTTTTTCTCGTCGGATTTCACCCAGAGTTTTAAAATTATTGGGAAGATCTTGAGGAGCTCTGCTGTCTGGTAACGGGCTGGCTCCACTCCTATCGGAGCCATGGATGGACACGATCCAATGGCCATGTCAAGTATATTTAAGGCCAAATAAAAAAAAAGGTATGGTTCTCAGGCACCTCCCTCATCAATTTTAAACCCCGCATCAAAAAATTTTTACTTTGATTTTCAATAGAAACTTACCAATTTGAACTGCAGCCGCTCGGATATTTCTTTCAAGAAGATAAATCATACAATTTCCTTTGTTATGTAGTGCTTTTGCTTGTTTAGCAAAATAAATCTGTTATTATCATGCTTTTTCCTTATCATTTGTCGTTTTTATCGAAACATACCAAAAAATTAAAAAATTAAAAAAAAAAAATGCCCGCCCGCATTGATTTATGAAAAATGTGCCTGAGAACCATACCTTTTTTATTTTGGCCTGATGCAGCTGAAACCTGGGCCCGGGTTCACACCTGACACAGCGTGGGACTCAAAGAATCAATGCTGGCACCACTCTGCGCAGAACCGAAGTCAGAAGAGTACGGCTATGCTGGTTAAGTTAGTTTGTGGGCTTTGGAATCTACAGCCCACGATGGCCCGGTGTTTCTTCATTAACAGAGGGCGTAGGTCTTAAAGAGGCCTAATCACCCCTCTGACCTTTTTAACTTAAGGTAATCTTTTATAAAAAATGGACCAGAAAACTTGGTTATCATACAGGCTGCTTGTTTTGTTTATATCAACATGTTTATAATATGTAGGGGCCCGCAAAAATAATCAAAACAAATTCAACAAGGGCATCTGGCAGCAAGTCAGGTAAGCCAGAGCTTTGCAAATGGCGTTTTGCAACAAGTGACCTTTCTACCTCCGCATTTACATGCAACCTACCACCTTAGGTTACATGGTTTTCCCGTTTGTCAACATTGCTGTGTTTACAAACATGTCGTTGATAACAAGTTTATAATCCTTTCACAACCAAATTACCCTTATATCATTAATATATACACACAGGAAGCCAGAAATCACAAATTCTTTGTCAAAAGTCAGGTGAATGGGCACCTTTAATGTAGTAAGAGTGTAATGCAGTCCCTCAATTCAAATACGTTGGATAAGAATTGCTTCAAGGCAAATTACATAAACATCGGTGTCTTTGTGGTAAGAAGTCCTCTAAATAAGTAATATTATGTAAGCATTTGCATGTAAAATTAAAACAGAAGGTGTTTCCTTGAAATGAAATAAATTTTGATTTTAAAGTCTGCCAGTTGAGACAAATCCCGGCAGACCTATAATGAAGAACTGGAAAATGTTGGTTTTTAATATAACCGATCTACTTCGAAAGGTTGTGTAGTCCCCACACAAAGCAAACTGTGATAAATAGGAAGGTTGGTCCCTCCACCGAAAAATGGTTAAATAACTTACGAGTTTATGTACACCCTTTAATCTTTTGTTCCAACTTATGGTAATAACCAGCAGTGCTGTTAATTAGTTTTATGAGTCACATTATACATGTCTTCACTAAAAGAACCGAGAATGTCTAAAAAAAGACAAAAATGCAGAGAACAAAATAATCTTGCCCCTAGATTTCAAGCCTTGTGGGAAATAGTGACATCAATAACAAGACAATACATATGAACGCATATGTAATATCAAATCTTATACTCCTGTAATCTTTCAGAGCGCATGCATTAATTGACATCTTTTGCATACACTGATAATTCATTGATTGAAGTTATATATATATATATATATATATAAATATATATATATATATATATGTATATATATATTTCATATTATTACAATTTGCGGACTACATGTATTATACTATGGCACCTTTGTACTAGTTTGAATAAATTCCAGCTTTTTCCTTCATTAATAAGGTACCCCATTGAAGAGTATATTTTAACACCAAGCTGAGTCCCTATTTTGATAGAAAATGTGCAGTTGCAAATTTAGGATTTATGCAGTTTCAAAATCCGCCAAATACTGAAAAGCACTTAGTATTAATATTTAAACTTTGTCGATCACTCGTATCAAGGCTATACGCCATATAACTGACTCTCGTGTGAAGCTCTGTCATATTTCGCTAAGAATTACGTATACATTTTCATATATTCATTAATATTTCATTCATTATATCCATAGTATATGAATCAGATTGGGATCAATCGGCAAAAATTAAATCTTAAAAATTAATGCGCCTCTTTCTCTCTCTAAAAATCCTCGTCCCTTTGCCTTCGACTACTTATTAGTTTGATTCTACAGGTCTCAGTTTATGCAGACGGAGAACGCTAGACTTTACAGTTTTAAAAATTTACTTAAAATATACATTGTCCCATCATAAGGGAAAGACTGAAGGTAAAATGATGCAGAATTTTTGGAGAAATCGGTGAGTCCATCAAGTGGTTGAAATTAGTCACACCTAATATTATACTTGGCATCCTTACATGATATTTAAAAGAAAGTTAATGAAATGCATTAAACTTCTGTTCCCCTTCGCGTGACGCCGACCCAGTTATTCCTGTACAGAACCTGTCTTTGGAGTCCCAGCTTATGGGCCAAGTTTTACTATCCGCGCCCCTGGGAGTAGTGGTTAAGTGAATCTTCACAGCTTCCTGCCTGGCCTTGATGACGCGGCTCACAAGTGGCCGGCCTATTAAGAGCCAAGAGGGCTTACATATAAGGATAAAGGAAATACTGACCGTCTCCATCACTGTCATTAAGGTGTCTGAAGCACACTCATTTTAGAAAGTGGGTGATCACAAATTGATTCTGTGTCCTTGTTCACCTTCTGAGTAGCCAGTTCTGAAGGCAGAGTGCTATTAACTGGCCAAACAGACCTTTGGTAATATCTGTGACGGAATTTCGAATGGTATTGCATTGTTGCAATGATTCAATCCAAAACGATGCCCACTAATGTCTGAAACGTTGTAACTGTGCTTAATGAAAGGAGCCTTCAAAGTCTTTTAAAATAATGTATTGTTATACCGGTAGTGTAAGATATAAATGGAATACAGTATTTTCTACATACATTATTATGGTGGCTGCCATTATTCTATTTTAAAACCGTTTGCTTACTCCTCTAGGCAAGTGGAAATCACATTGCACCGGGCGATCAATGGCGCCAAATAAGCAACGCACGCAGGCCACCTGGAAGCCGAGCCAGACAATTTCACAAATCCAGTAATTTTTTTCCAGCTAATAAACGGTGTCTCTATTGTGTTTCATGTTTGTGTTTTTTCCCTTGTTTGGCAGATGTCCTGCATGTGTAAGATCGGACCACTGGTCACGCAGTCATATAATGATTAACAAACACTCGTGGATTGTGTTTATTAACACACGGAACCACAGCAATGTGTAAACAGGTAAATGGCGATTGTGCGTCTGCGTGCCATGATGGTAATGCTAGGAAACGTTTGTATGAACATAAAATAAACTAGTAGCGTGAGATAAAAACAATATGAAATGTTTATGTACCCCCACACGATGCATGGTTGCAAGATTGTATATCTACTGGAAAAGTTGATTTTAAAATGACAAGAATTTTTTAACATAATATGCTGAATGAAAATTAAATATATCCAAACCGTATTGTGGCTCCCTACTTTTGAATAAAAGTGGTTAAGACACTGGGGATTAAGGAAACTTTATACGCAGTGTATAATCTTAAGCTGAAAATGAATATCCCTCCTGATCTGGTCACGTGTCACTTGCTCCCGCACTCCTTAAAAGGCATACATAACTCTATTATACAGGATTCACACTCAACTTTTTTACAGAGGCATATACTAGTATTACGTTGCCCGTTATCAGACACATGGGGACACTTGACGATGGATTGTTTTTAGACGGATAAGGCATGTCATAGTACAAGAACGACATTATTTTGATATTTTCTGTTGCCTATGACTAGAATTTTTAAACGTAAGCTATTAAATGTTATACCGGCTGAATCTGTATTCCCGAATATACATGTATTTGCGAGACAGTCCTTACCTTGCAAGTCTAATACGTACCGTGCTCTTTCTCGCGGTCAAACGAGTAAATTTTGCATAGGTCTGTCAAATATACTTTCCCGTTGTAAGATTACATTGATATATGAACTCTTCATTTACGTAGCTATTAAGACTCATTTTCACACAGAATTGTTTGGTTCAAACATATTCCGTTGGCTTGTTAGACGTAATTTTCTCAACTTCTCAACTCAGGCCTTCCGAGCATCATTTAAAGAGCCAACTAAAGCAAATGCAGGGGCGATGATGTAATGGTTAAGTTGCCAGGCTAATGATCGAGAGGATCGTTAGTTCGAATCCCGGTCAGACCCCAACCGTATCAAAGACCCTTAGGCAAGGTCTTAACCGCAAGTGTGCCTCTGTCCACCCAGCGGGCGAAATGGGTACAAGTAAATACTTGGAAGGTAGCGTGCGGTGGACCAGTGTCCCATCCAGGAGGAGTTTTGCTCCTTAGTCGCTTTTCACACTACAGAAACCGGGATAAGCTGACCGGCCTGATGAGCCATTAGGCTCGGGTGTTAAAGCCAAAGAGACTTACTAAACAAATGAGACGCATAATATAAACCCCGTCCGACAATATTTATGCTAATATAGTCAGACTCGTGAGTACACAGCTTTCAGACACACGCTGCATTCAAACACCTTCAGGATCGTAACATAATATCTTTACAAAGTTGAATTTGAAAGATCTATTCAGAGACACTTTTAAAATACTAAAAGGAGATTAGACCTTAAAACTACGCAGAAATTATTCGTCTATTTTCGTGGGCAAATCATTGTACTGTTTATCAACTATAGCCATTTTAAAACTCCTTGTGCAATGGTCGCATTACATTTGTCCAACACTCCTTCAATTAACCACTGCTTTCTATAAAGCAGTATTTGCTGGCACAGTAATACTGGCACAGGCCAAGGAATTTTCCGACTAATCAGAGCGGATAATGGCCAATATAAACCTTTGTCAGATCAAGTTTTCTGTACTGTGTATCTCTTTGTATATGCCAGTTTTTAAAATTAATACAAATTTTAATCAAATTGGAGTTCTACGTGTATTCTCTAAGCTGATAAAAATTTATTCTTGTGTTCAACCCGGATATGTGTAGGTACATGTATTCGTGTGTTATACGGTGAAAAATATGCTTTAATAAAGATGAAACAATTCATCTTTTATTGACATAAAAATGCCTCCAGGTTCTCGCTGGACATTGACTACTTGTGTCTGTGAGCAAAGAAATATTTGTGTGGGATTGCGACTTGATGGGAGAGGAAAATAACTTTTAATCGTTTATATCCGAAAGAAAATAAATGCATTTATATTCCACAGGGTACACTCACTGGGCAGAGTACTTCTGCCAGTATTAAACATAAACATAAAAACATAATATAAACAGAGGGTTATTTTCCACCCACGTGCGTAGGTTGTCAGCACAGTTCCATTGGCTGCGGTTTGGCAGAAACAGACAGCTATAAATCCGATAGTAAAAATTCATTTGTGACTTGGCCCTAAATACAGAAATTGTTTATGTTGGACTCGGTATTATATTTATTGGTTTATAGCTCGTTATCAAAATTATGACTGCTATCGCGTAGGCGAGAGCCTGAAATTTCTTCGAGTACAACTAGCCGAAATGTTCATGATAATGAACAATAACCAATAGCAAGGAATACTTAATACTAACGTTTGTGCTGATAGAAAAGCTGTGTTGATCCGTTATTAGTTTATCTCCTTTGTCATGGGCTGTATCACTCGGCTTAATTGCACTGGATTTATTTAACTGTGCAGTCAATCTCGTTGAAATCTATTTTCTGAGTAAGAATTATTAGACAAAAAGCGACAGTTTTCAGTATATATTTCAGAATATATATATATATATATATATATATATATATATATATATATATATATACAGTCGAACGTCTATAATGTGGGCACCCTTGGGACTGGACCAAAGTGCCCACTTTATAGAGGTGCCCGCTATATGGAGGTAATGGCCAGCACATAGTGCTGCCCCCTAGTGTGATATATTGCTTTAATTGCTCGTGTATTGAGATAACTAAATCAGCTTATTTCATGTATCATCTCTCTTTATTTAACCATATGTTTTCAGTGACAATTTATTTTTAATTATCAAGACATTTGTTAGAAAATATGTATTTTATTACATAAAAGTATGGACAAAAATAAGCACAATAAAAGGAAGCTGTGTGCAGATGGTCACTAGCTGAACTCATATATTTTTTATATATGTTTATATATATATATATATACATGTATATATATATGAATTCATTTTTTATATTTTATAAGCACAGCATAGCAAAGCAGCATGTGGTATTTAGCATTACCATGGGAAATAATAATTCTTTATAATATATTCTTTGAAATCTAGTTTTTTCTGATTAAAAGAAATACACAAGTAAAAAAGAAAAGACAGTACGTCACTAATCTAAATACTATCATCTTAAGAAAACATTCTATATCAAGTTGACAAGTAAGTAAAACAAAAACATTAATCGAGTCACTAGAAGTCCATAAAACATTTGAAGCGTGTGATACACTTTGAATGAATGTGTTAAATTGTCACAATTCTTAATTCTCGGTGAAAAGTCTGTGACTGTAGATTGTTTGGAGCAAAGTGCACGCTGTAGCTTTGCATTTGCTATTAGAGAGTCCAGGTTGAACACCATTTCAACAGTGTAAATCGTTATGTAACATTTGTTGAATAAACACTGCCCTGGTCTAGTGGGCATGTACCTGACTACTTTTGATGGACCAGAAGGGCATTTAGCTGTGTCACCTCATCAGAAAGTATTAATTGGGTGAATGAGCTGGGCTTCCGTCCACTCTTGGTAGCCAAACTCACAAATATAATTCAATTAGCACAGGGCAATCTAGTCTGGGGTGATCTCTGACTTGAGCCAGTGCAGGCATATTAATCTAATTAGAATGCAACTATGCATGCATCCCAAGCTAAGTCTTGAGTCAAGTAGATTATAATCATTATTATGCAATGTTCACTTGTACACCTCTAAATCTTGTTCATTTGTTTTGATTGTTATAATTCAAATTTATGAATTTTATTAATAAATAATTTAGAAATAATATTATCTTTATAATTTTAAAAGCGCTATAAAGAAGGCTTACAAAGTTGCTATTAGGAGAAAATTCAACCCTGAAAATCTGTGAAGTGCCCACATTAGCTCTGGAAAACTGCCCACTTTACAGAATATAGAGGTGCCCACATTAGCTAAACATAATAAAGAGAAGAAAAAACGGGACTGCCCAAAAGTGCCCACTTTATAGAGGTGCCCACTTTATAGAGGTGCCCACTAGGAGAGGTTCAACTGTATATATATATATATATATATATATATATATATATATATATAAGTTATCTGATGATCGCCCGGGTGCCGATACGGGCAACGGCGTAAAACTCTCAGTATTAACACGATGCTCTACCTCAGCTGTATCGAGCACTATACTGCAAGCACTGGAACCAACTTAGGTTAATATATATATATATATATATATATATATATATATATATATATATATATATATAGAGAGAGAGAGAGAGAGAGAGAGAGAGAGAGAGAGAGAATCATGTTTAAAACCTATTGTCCAAAATTCCAGTAGTTACGTTCGAGGCACCAATGATTTTTTAAACAAACTTGGCCAAATCAACAAAATTCCACCACATTCTATCTTAGCAACTCTTGATGTGGAATCCCTTTACACCAATATCCCCCATAATGACGGGCTTGCCGCATCTTTAAAATTACTCACAAAATTTCATACCGAAAACGCGACAGCCCCATCAGTCGTAAAAAAGCTAGCGGAATTTATTCTCACCCATAATTATTTTAGCTTCAACAATGAGATTTATCTTCAGATGATGGGAACGGCCATTGGTACATGTACGCATGGCGCCACAATATGCAAACACATTTATGATTTCAATGGAAGAAAATTTTCTTGATCAACAAATATTTAAACCTTTACTCTACCTACGTTACATCGACGATATATTTCTTATATGGAATCATGGTCGTGAAAACCTATTAAAATTTTATAGAGATTTCAATAATTTTCACCCCGACATAAAATTCAAAATGGAGTACTCCGTAGATAAGATTAATTTCCTTGACACCACAGTAAAATTAACAGATTGCAACATTCACACATCTATTTACCGCAAACCCACCGACAGGTATAATTATATCCATCCTACTAGTTGTCACCCACCCCATGTTGGTAAATCCATTATATTCAGCCAAGCCATAAGCTACAATAGGATACGTTCCGACATATCCGATAGAAATCGAAACATAGCGAAACTACAAAATATTTTTATCAATATGGGGTACAAACAGAAAACAGTAGAAAAACAAATAGGAAAAGCCACTAAAATCTCACGCAGCTCTCTACTCGCTCCAAAAATCAAAATAGAAAACCCTCGCACACCGTTAGTTACAATATTTCATCCCCGCATACTAAAACCTCTAAAAAGAATTATCCACGATCTACAACCTTTATTAGAATCGGACCCTACATTAAAACCCCTCTTTCCTGACACACCACTCCTCTCTTTTAAACAACCCCATAATCTACATAAAAAATTAGTACAAAATCAAAGCTTCAGATATGATAACACTAACGGTACATTCCGATGTAAAAGACCGCGCTGTCGCACATGCCCACTCATAGTCCGCATGGAAACCCTAATTATCCATGGTGCCAAACACACTATTCAGGGACACTTTGACTGCACCAGTAAAGGTGTAGTCTATGCCATCCTATGTAAAATATGTCCAGGAGTTATTTATATAGGCGAAACCAGCCTAATGCTAAGTCTCAGAATAAATGGCCACAGACAGTCCATTAAAGCGCTAGACACTAACTTACCGGTCGGAGAACATTTTTCTCAACAGGAACACTCGCCAGAATGCATGCAGATTTGCGTTCTAAAGGGCCACCTTACCGACACACGACAACGACAGATATGGGAACTAAAATTGATTGATAAATTTGACACCATAAGAAAAGGATTAAATCGCGATGCCGGTTTCATGGCACACTACAGACATCGAGACATACCATAATATTAATAGCACCGAACGATCCCTCCATATTGATAATGACGTGACGTCATTCCTCATGCATACGTGCACATTCCCGCCACTGATACCGCCGTGTTGTGAGATCACCTCTCAGGCTTACACACAATAATAATATCAAGTAATCGACAAACGTCATCATCTTATACGTAAACTTTCTGATACAGACTATTTAATATATCATTTAATACACCATTTACATATGGATTATCTCTATTCATAATCATGGACTTGCACAACCAGATCGCCACCACATTAGTCGTCAATCATCATCAACATTGAGCCGATGAGCATAATGAACTTTAAACCTTTATTGTGTCAGAGGACATGAACTCAACATAACCCGGACACTCATAACCTAGCATTATGGGTAAATAACAATGACACACTCGGAACCTAGGTCAACATGATACAAATTCAGAGTAGTCAATCACAGATCCATTACACTATACCATGCATTATGGTCATTAGAAATTGTTTATCTAACATATATATACAGCCGATTTCTATACCTTTCCACTTGACACCTGATGAAGAAGCTATAAGCTTCGAAAGCTCGTGGTTGAATTAAACAGTTAGTCAACACTAAGGCGTCTTCATTCTGTTATATATATATATATATATATATATATATATATATATATATATATATATATATATATATATATATATACATCATTTACTCAGCTAATATGTAAAACAATTGTGCGTCCTTCTACAGTAAATTCCAGCAGCGCCGATGAGCGGTGACTCATATTGCTGTCTCCGTAGATGTGATAAATTCCTGTCACCAAGCTGTTATGTAAAATGAATTATACGTACAAGGAGTACTGGAAATATAAAAAATACGTGCATTGGCTTTTAGTCATAAAAAATTTCTACGCATGAATGATGTGTTGTCGTACCTTGGGATTATACGGGGAATAGCATATGACAGATAATTTCCATTTATTATCTTGCTTTGGCAAGACAACGGTGAGTCATGTATTCATGATAGGCTTTGACAAAGCCGGAAACCTTACTGGGGTAAAAGTCGGGCTTAGATTAAACGTTGATCATGTTCTTTGTCTTCTTTAGCTTCCGTATCCGGTATAAAGCATACCCGGGGCTTCCGATATTACTAGCTATATGATTATGCAATCAAGACAAAATTAATGAGCAGAAATCACGTACACTTGGATTTATTAAAATAAAAACAATGTCCAGGCTTCCGAAAGAAGACACAGCTCGATTTTAAGTACAAGCCTCCACGTAGAGAGGTTGAAGAGTGTATTTTGATATCTATATTTGGGTGCAGATATTTGTCCGGGGGAAGGGGGCGGTTGTGGGTGGGTGGGGAGGGGAAGAGACCGAAGAACCATCCACTCATCGACGCATGTTTTTTTTTCTTCTCCGCGCGTTTTAGCTAGTTCTCCGTCTCCAGTAATTTCCCAAAACTGACTTTTGCTCAGAGTAATAAGGACAGGATACAGATTTGCTGCTGATGTTAATTTTATACGTTAACTTATATATTTTTCCTTTTCACCTTATTTTTAAAGTGGTATCGAAGGACATCGTGCTTCCCGTAGTCGCTCGACGATTGCAAAATGTCCGTTACTACACTCCAGGCATTAATATAACCCACAAAGAAATACATACAAGCTTAACACAACCAAGATGTGCTCAGCGGTTTCTGAAATATTTCATCATCGCAAATTATAAAAAGGTGTTAATTAATCCGATTTTAAAGCTTTAAATTTTAGGTTTGTTTTAAGGTGTTTTTTAGTACTGAGTTTATTTCTCTCTCTCTCTTTCTCTCCCTCTCCCACACAGACATACAGAACCCAGTGTATGTTTGTTGGTTGCTTATACATGTATTTGTTAATGTAATCTTCTGAGACAGAATGTTGCCCAAGGGGTCAAGTTTCAAAGTAGGCCTGACAAAATTACCGATTTGCCATTATGTACGCACCATTACCTCACAAGCTCAAATAATCTCTTGAAGCCAATACCTGCTATAGCTCAGAATACGGTGTCATCAAGCTTTAGCAGAGCCCTGCATTCTCTGAATGGACTCTTGTGGCTAATCAAGCAAGATGATTCCCCATGGGCGATCGAGGGCCTACTGAGAAGAGGAGTGATTATTAGCATAGTGCGTGATCCGCTGTAAATACCTCAGGTTTCCCCCATTACAGATTAACCCCCCCCCCCATACACACACCCCCGTTTGAAATCGGATTTACCCGAGGTTTAGTCTGTCAACGCTATTTCCCGTTATTCCCGGACTGTAATCTAATCATAATTTTATGATTTCATCTCATATTATATCAAAACACGTAAGCGCTACGGGAATTAAAAGCTGGATTCAAACTATGAAAATACAATTGTCGCAAAATGCTAATTATATGGTTGGTTATACTTATATTTACTCATACACTTCTTAAAAGCGAATGGCAAATTTCATGCAAACTTAAGATATACAAAGATTCAACCTAGTTTGAGAAATCAAGAAGAAAAAAATATAAGGATTTTAAGTAAACGAACACAGAGACACAACTGACTTTACAGGGTGAACTGAAATCGTGAGGGGGTAAACTGAAATATATATCTAGTTAACTCCCGTGGTTTATCTGAAAACCATTTTAGGTTACGGTGAGGGGGTAACATAAAACGGGAGTAATCTGAAATCGCTAAACCTGGCATAATCGACATCAACACGTAAATGCGGGAAACGAGAGTAGTCCGGGGAGCGATAAGCCATGCAGACGCTTTATGTTTGGAACATATAAAAAACTGATAACGTTACGTGGAGACACGAAAGTAATCTTACCACAGCTTCCTGTAAATCCATATCATTTTGCCGGTTAACGAGGGAATTTGTTTTATTAAGACAATGTTACAGTGAAGCCCTGAGTTGCCGTGTTAAGGTTATGATAACCGATAAATTGTACAGTTTTATCCGATAGGTGATATATGCAGGTTTATACCGAATCAATATAATTTACCATAGGTTAACCGTTTATATATGCCGGATATAGTTCTCGACAGATTTTGACAATATCAACAGTATCTATATGTAACAATACCGATCGAAATAAACCGTTCACGCATCTGAGTTCCGTGGGCTCTTAATCCCGAAAAGAAAGGTTTAGCTGTTTTTTTAGCTTACAAGTGTCACGCGGAACTTAATCTTCTTAAAACTCTTTTGATGTCATTTTGGAAAAGAAAACCTTAGTGAAACATAGATTTACCTCAAGGTTTGGGTAAATAAGAGATTGGATTAAATCAGATTATCAACCTATCTGGATTCCAAAAGCATAGAGCTCGGAATACTTCAGAAATACTTGATCTTGTTCTCCTCCATGGTCTCTTAAAATCTAGAATTTTTATGGAAAAAAGCTCGAGAAAAAACTAAAAAGTATAAAAGACTAGAAGATTAAAAAATCGTATAACTTTAAGAGTGCGCAAATCTTTGTGTTCGTCCGCCACTTAAATGAAAAAAAGAAAGTAGAGAAATTAGAGAGACGGATGTTGGCAGAAGTGTACTTGTAAATGGTGTTATTTTTTCGAAGACAAAGCTTCGGGAAAGACATAATAGTATATTTCTTTAAGGGACCGGTCTGGATGTGTCGATACAATGCAATAGGAGTAGGCGGTGGGATAAGTAAACTGGGTACATGCCACATTCATGCGGGCAATCAGTAGCATAACGTATCTGACGTAAAATCCCTAAAGGCAACTTATCACTGCACTAAATCTCTTTGAAGAAGTGCTGATATGAAAGCTAAATTATTAAGAACGGGTTAACTTTAAATTATTTCCCTTCTAGTTGAAGTAAATCAGCTAGTTAACAACACTAAACACCCGTCTTGAATCTTAGCTTGGAATTGCCGCGTATTTAACGGGGACATAGAAATTAATGATCACTTCTGCTGACTTTAATTAAATCGAAATGCTTCCCTGGATACTAACAATTGTGTAATGTACATTTAAGTATCGTTTGGGTATTTTAAAGAAGTTCCATTTGGGAATTTATAAATTCCTAAACCTACGGCAACTGTCTTTAATATTCCTTAACATAACACTTTGCTGTTCTCTAAGCCGGAAACTGGGTTACTAACACTGTCACTTTGAAAGGGAAAAAGGTTTATTGTATTTACTTAAAGGGGGTATAATTCATGACAACAAAACGACACGTGTTAATGAAGTATAGTTGCGCCAGAGTTATTGCGAACCTTCCGTCGATAATTCAACTTGTTGACAATGGAAGTCATTTAGACGATAGAAAGCAGTGGCAATAACTGTCAGGAAGCCAGGCAGGAATCTGTTATAATCCTGGATCCCGCTCAGATGAGAAGATTAATCCAAGATTGACATGGCGCCGAAGAAACAGAGTAAAAAAATGGATAAAAATAGCTTAAAACTCATGTGAGTCGAATTTTTTGGAAGAAGTGTGATAACTATCACTTTGGTATCAAGTTTCATTGTTTTACACTAAAAGTCCGATTTTAAACTGTAATACTGATTAATTTGTCCAATCCTTTCAAACATGAAAGGGAATGGGCCTGGACTTTAAAGCCTTTGTCTCCTTTTGTTGACAAACAATAACTGGCTCTTAACGAATTTTGAATGTGAACAAATGTCCTAGCCAAAGAAGTATGACATATAAATTCTGTGCTGAAATTTAGAGAAACAATGGGTTTAATGGACTACCAGTCCTGCTCAGGGATTACACAAAGAGGATTAGCAGGTATGTCTAAGCACATGCAGGCGCTTGAATTGCTATTAGTGTTAAATTTGTTCCCTTTCTTGGTCATTTCCTTATGACTATTACATATCTGACATTTTCCTGGATTTTTTTTATCTCTATATGGTCAATCTCTTCATTATTTACTTTGTAATGGAGTAAGTGTATTTTATGTATGGACAGACGAACAACGGATATGCTGAAACGATGTCACCAAAAAACTCAGGCTGGATAAAAACATTATACAACATGGATAAGTACTTTCCAGGTTGGACGAAAAAGACATATACCTCCCGTCGTGACATAATCAAACAACGTTACCGGCAAGAAATAGGAACACTGCCTAGAGGTTCAGTTATTGTACCAAAAGCCGAGGTAATCTGATATATATATATAGAAGAGTGTGAGTCAGTTTTGGACCTATCCGATAATTGCAGTAGTGTCAGGGATTCTACGAACTCTATGCTGATTTAGGACGGCCTATCTCCAGTTTGCTTTTAGTTTATTACAAGAACTTCTCTTTTCGGATTAAAACTAATTAATTTTGTGTTGAATTTGACTATTATTCTCTGAGAAGATTTATGTAACCTGTTCATTTGGATTATACATATATACATATATATGTATATATAAAGTATATATATATATATATATATATATATAACTCTGAAGAAAAACAACACTGTTAATTCACAACAGACTGTTTCACGGGATGCGACCCGATCATCAGGTGAATGTGGTTAGAATGAAGCTAACGTCGTGGTTACTAGGGATGGGAATGTTTTTCAAAGAGTAGTTGAAGTTAGCTTTGTTCATTCTGTAGATGTTACAAGTTGAATTTCTGGACAGGGTGGGTTAACAAAAGTGCTCGACAACGTACCTGTCGCTGGAGCTGGAGTAGAAGGTAGTGTTACCCTCCGATGTAAAGTGCTCTATGGCCTACAAGCTAGGCCAGAGCGGTATAACTCTGAAGAAAAACAACACTGTTAATTCACAACAGACTGTTTCACGGGATGCGACCCGATCATCAGGTGAATGTGGTTAGAATGAAGCTAACGTCGTGATATATATATATTAAAGTAGTCGAAGAGATTCTCGATATGTTTAAATAACGGTTTTGATCTTCAGGCTATTATATTTTTATACTTAGTCCCTTATACGGTAAATTTGAAATGCATCACGTTGACACTCTAACATTTCTTTTAATATGTATATCAGAGAAAGTATAACAGTTTCTTACATTTCCTGGCTTTTAAAGAGATGAGCGGACATAAATGGTACACGTTTCAACATTAACAACATATTAATTTCATTTACTAGATGCAGTATGTCAGAAAAGCTTTATTATACATTACGAGATAACTTTAAATTGCTATAAATCGTTCTTTTTTGCCATCAGAGTTTATCCTGACACACGGCCAAGCTTTCCAGTGTAACACTGTGTGTGCGTGTGTGTGTGTGTCGGGGGGGGGGGGGGAGGGGGGGGGACAAGAATACTATAACTATCGAAAAGTTCACGATGTATGTATATATATTAAATGTGGTTCCTTGTTAATGTAGGAAGTTAAAGGAGTGAAACATTCTACAGAAAACATATCAAATTTCCTTTTACACCTTAGCCTAAGAGCAGCTCAATTGCTTTTCAACGTACATCTTTGTAGGCGTTACACACGTACTTTGAAGTCACAACATCTGTTGGTATTGCATCTATGCCTCGATGGACAGAGGACGAAATTCAGGCTCAGACTTTCTCAAAGGTTACCTCTCAAACTTCAAAGGATTCTTGTGTTAGTTCCCTTTTCGTTTAAAGATCATACTCATCTGACATATTAAAACGTGTAACTTTCATATAACTTATGAGCTATGATAGTTAGACCACGACTATTTTGGGTAGTTTTGCTGTAAACGTTGTTTGGTCCGTTTGTTGGAATTGGCCCGTCGTCCTATCGTATATTTAAAGGGATTGCAGGGGCGGATCCAGGATTTTGGGAAGGTGAGGCTCCAACCCTATAAAAAGATCCTCTGGTCCGGAAAAGGAAGGGCCCAGATCGCATAATTTGGTTTAGAACCCTAAAAAAAGGTTGTTTCGGCTGAAAGGGGAAGGGGAGAGGGTCCGGACTCCCTGCATCCCACCCCTCTATATCCGCCAATGGATTGTTATAGGACCGTTATTTAATTATTAGTAATTAACAGTAATTTATATGAGCTCTTTTTAATCTGGATGAATTTGCAACATATAAGAAGAGAAAATACAAAAGATGAAAAAGAATTTGTGTATTTTTTTTTAATTATACACTCAAGTGACTTCAGTCTTCTAAAAAAATCTCATAACGGTATTTTATTGACCCCAGTTTTTCAGCCTCGGAAAGATCCTCTCTGTAATTTCTTGTAATCGTTACAGGAACTCTTCTTGGTATAGAAAATAAAATGTTTGTCGTATCGTTTCTTTGATCAGTACAGAAGACGCATACTTTTCATCACAGTGCGATTAAATTTTCGAAAGTCCGGGGACCTAAAACATGTGTATGATCTCTCTTCTTCAACGAACTTGCAACATTGACCGCTTGACCAAAGGGTCAAATTTGTACGGCAGGCGATTAATGCCTTTAAATCAATGACAATATAATATCAATATATGTCAATATGTTATTAGCTAGTTACTAGTACTTAGATCTATGCACTACCTGGTTTTGTTTTGTATTGGGCATGTTACCAAGGCGACAACTTGTTTTAGTCATAAACAACTTGAAACAACGCTCTTCAGAATATTTTATCCACATTAACTTCTAAAATGAATCTCGTAATAGGCGTCTCCCTAAGTCTTTATAGGACATACTTTAAAGGATAAACCTTTTTTCTTTATGTTAACATTTGAGTATACAGTATTACGTTATGCTCGGAAGGGAGGGTCTTATGATAAGAGAAAAGAGAGGCTTACTCTTAAGGGCTTCACCGAGCGTCTTTCATTTATAATGAATGTTGCAGATAACTGATGGTTTTCATTAGGGTTTATACATCCATTTGCTGTTATTAATTGTTAATAAGTCCTTGAAGACCTTTTTTTCTGTCAGAAAAGCTACCAAACTCTCATATTTCTAGAATTCTTTGTATCAAATTTTCACACAGTTAATTTTGTCATTAGTCCGGGGAAAAATCAAACTGTTGTATTATACAGTAATTAGTTTCCCATTGTTAATCCAAATTAACAGCAAAGGATCTGTTTTATTGTGGTTTTCTCATTAAAGCCCTTGTTATTCTGTAAAGATAATAAAGAGTCTAGTTTGTCTTCATATTAATGTACAGAAATTGCGTTCTCGCTCGGAATAAATCGTTTCTGTCGCGGCAGGATCGTAGATAATTAAACAGTATCGTGTAGCTGATCAGACAATTAATTTCTCATTCTAGGCTGCGACAAATTGTTTGAAAGGGTAAACTTGGGGGGGGGGGGGGATTCTGACAGGCGAAAACAAAAGCTTAAGATTAAGGAATCAGACGGTTGTGATTGAATCAGATAAAAATGGCATTGGGTCCTGAATTCATTTTAACAGACACTTTATTTTGGTAAAGGGTTTTGTGTTATACCTTACAGTTTTTCTGGATGTTTCTCGACTTATTATTCTTTTATATTCTAATATGTAGTTCAAATTTCCATACCAGACGTTTGGAGCAGATTTTATAGCTGTTGGTCTGCCATTTTTGGAGTTACTGTTACAATGAAGTTTCTTTCACGATGCATGGGTTGTTAATACAGTATGCAATTTTACATAATTGTGGTTTATTTTTTTTTTCTAAAACTATATAAAATTATGTTAATATATCCCCAACAAACATTGTCTAAGTTATGCGCACTATGACGTGATGAAATTTAACCTTAATTTTCAAATTCGTTCCGAGATTTATTATTTAAGAACCCATATTCAAATGAAGAACCAGTGTGCTGTCCTATCTTAAGGTTTTAATTTTCATACTGCAAATTATCATATTATGAAAATCTCGTAACGCGTGTGCATTGTCTTACTGCAAATGATAAACCAATCTTTACTTACCGTTGGCTTGCAGTCAGTTGAAGTTGGAAGCGGCGAATAAGTGTTGATTTTGTTATATATAACAAGTCCAGTGCTGAACCTCGCAGGTGTGACCAATATCTGGTGTATGCTTAATTGCAGTGAATACGATTCCCTATATTTCGCACCGCTGTTTAACACATAAAGTAAGGCACCCAGCGCAGTTCTTCACTGATGGATGAAGGTGGTAGCTTTGACGTGCTATCGTGTTGCTGTACATCTGCAGGTTGAATTGGCTGGTCCTGTACGCCACTGACGAAGCAAAATGTCACAGCAGAAGTTGGGCGTGACAGCGCGATCCCCCCAGGGAAACTTGGGCTCAATTTTTGCTAAAGTGACAGCGAGGCTCTCAGGCAGGTACCACCAATCTCCACACACAACGCTGGTATTGACGGACTCCGCTAGACTTTACAGGGACTACTAATAAATGCTGAACAAGCCGAGCACTGCCACACTGACATACTGAATAGGCGCTACTCTCTGCAGCGCTGTAATCAGACTGTGATAGAATTTGTGCCGCACTTTATAAGTAATTTGGATCATGATGAATCTTTTATCGTTAGAAGTTGAGCTTAATCAAGTCATTTGCAGGCCTGGTCTATTTACAACTGGGATTCCCTCAACGTTGGAACGAACCTCTTTAAAAGCCTCAGCCAAGATGGAAACCACATATCTCTCTATATTATTATAACCATTCATTTTTCATATACTTTTTTTCTGTATTAACTTAAAGGTCCTAAAATTAACTTGATTTTGCATGATTATAACTCGCTCCTGTTATACAGGAAGGAGGCTTATAAAGTTTGATGAGTTTATTTCTATATCCTGTTTTGAGTAAATTGGCTGTAGGTGGAACTTCTTGGGTCCCCATTGATGTAAAAACCATTGATTTCAATTTATTTATATTTTTTATAATTCTATCTTCCCTATTTTTTTTGTTTGCGCAAGATTTCCTATGTGCCTGATTTAAAGAAAATGACTGAAATATGGAGACAAAATTAGTCCTTTGCCACAGATTTTGCACCATATATTTATTTTTAACCTTTACCCTATTAGATAGCCGTTCACTCTGAAGCATATTTCCATTAGGCCTATCGCTCACCTCTGTCTCTGCTGGGGCCTACCTTCGGGCAAAATATCAGTCATCGGTGACATATAAGCACCCGATGTTTATGATTGGCCTTAATTATTTCCTTGTACGTGTACCCACATAAGTATTAGATGTATCCTCTCCAATTATTTACCAGTCAAATTATAAAAACCATATTAATCTGTGTCTGACAATGCAGGTTTTATCAACACATATTGGTTTGGCATATACACAGTGTATATCTACAAAGATGTGCTACCAGTAATGTAGAAATCTTTTGTCTAAAATCTGGTTAACCCGTATTACCATTTCCTCAGCGAGGAGGGTATGCTTTCATCTTCGTTCGTGCGTATGTTTGTGTGTTAGTTACCTACATAATCTCACGCAATCATGGACAGAATTTCATGAAATGTTTAGGGCATTTGCGGTATGGACCAATGGACAATCGATTACAGTTTGGTGTGGATCCGGTCATGATCTGGATTAAGGGACGTCATCAAGGGATATTCACAAATGTAGAGTCACTAATACACGAATGGAATAAAGGCCCAATTAGAGGATGTAAACACGGTTTCGCTGTACATCTCACAATAGGGAGGCTTGCATTTATTAGAATGCATACTGCTAGTTGCATTTAATGCACTCTCAGTGCACTCTCACAGAAGCACTCTTATTGTCATCGAGAGTGACATCACTGTCGGGATCAATCATATTATTACATGTACACGGTGTGAACAGCCTAAGCCTTATAGAAATGCTCTTTACAAAAATCATTGTTTAATCCAATAGAGTATTTGACTGTTTCTGCGTGCATATGGGAAAGTATAAGAATTTTTAAGAACCCTGTACAAAATTATGTACAAAATTTATTCATTTTACATTGACATATGCGGAACTTTGTACATAAAACAAACACATAAAAAATATAAAACATATATATATATATAATAATAATAATAATAATAATAATAATAATAGTAATAATAATAATCCTTGAACTTACAATGTGAAAATATTAAGAAAACATTGGAGCCTATAAGTATCTTCATCCAAGGTGAGGTCCATGAGAAGATTCTTTTAATCAGTATATCATTTTACATTAACATAATCGTGCCAGTTTAGCATTACAGCGGGGAAAAAATTAGATGTCTGCGAAAATAGTATCATGCCGTCCTACCAGGAAAATGTAATGAATATTATGGTCATACCAGACAAAATGCATGCAGCTTTTATTATTAAAGTTTACCGTTATCCAAATTGTCCGTTTACTGCTACTCTGATTAATAAGTTTACCGGTACATATATAAATATAAGTCTCGCCAATTTACAAACCGGCCAATAATACAAGATATCGGGGATCCCTTTTTGCGGGATAAATGTCCTGTACTTTTTGGATTCTAACTTTTTTAATATAAATGTAAAATTAAATAATAATTTAAATATCAGTTAATACGAAAATAACTGGAGACGTCTGAATGTATATCTGTTAAAGGTTTAACTTGAGAGAAATTTCCAGTTTCGATCTAAATGTTATGGTGAAAGGTTTTTCACATACACAGATGTACACACGTTAAGTTTTATTAACTGTTATACTTTAAATAATTTTTTTTCATGATGGCTGAATTCAATAATTATGGTGAACAGAGTGATCTGCGCAGGCATGATTGTCACAGATGGTGCATCATTGCCTGTCTGCCTTGTCTGGGACAAAGGTAGCAACGCGTTTTGGTTGCTGAAGTTCCCTAGACAGCGTGTTGGGTGAACATTCAGTATGCTAAGGTCTATGAATGCTGATTTCACATGTTTCTGAATTGCCCAGAGATTTAGCAAACGTTGATTTAGAAGGCCATCATAAAGGTCTAACACAAAGACTGCAGTACAATCAGAAGGAGCTTAAGTTGTTACTTCAGGACAATCAAAAGTATCTTTAAAAGGAACTTCAGGACAATCAATATGATAATCGCCATCATCTTCGCCCACATCAGATAATTCACCATTTGAAGGGTCAAAGTAGCGCCCATGAATTATACAAATCGCCTTGAGTATGATGTAGCTTGACTGAATTCTAACTGTGTTTGGATAGAAATATGAACTAAATGCAAAATATTATATCCCTAAGTAAATAACAGTGTCAGAGATGTAGTATTTTTGAATAAAAGAGATAAAAATTACACAATAATATTCTGTCGTTCACTGTTTCCACCTGGGGTCCACTCGGTCCCTAAGAGAATAGTTTAAATACAGATCATATATTGCAATGGAACCACACTTTCTTTAACCGTAATAACGACATCAATATACCTGACAACTACCTAAAAAGAGAAAAGACAATAACTGATCAATAAAAAAAAAACTTAAGGAATACACCCTTGCGGTCCAAATGGACCCTAGGTGTAATGATGAAGGGTATAACGGAATATAATCCGTCGAATTTGCTTTACTTTCTGTGGCTCGTGGCATATTCCGAGCCGTATACGCACTCAATGCATAGTGGATTAGCGAAATAGAATATCTGATGACTTAAAACACGAACTCAACCCCCGTGTCAAGACATCATAGAACGGAGAAAATAAGGATTGTCTTATTTGTTTCGGGCACATGCAAAAAAAAATATATATATTCTTTAATGGACTCTGGAGGCAAATAATATGGTTCGCGTGGGCGCACTTCTTTTTCTTTTTGTTACGGGCTTCACGCTGGTAGGTGATGTCTTGATATTAGATTATTAGATTATGAAGTACTGCCTGTTATGTACATACTAAATTAAATAGACACCTTTTCCCTGAGAGCTTCCCGCGGTGGTTTCACGAATTGTGCACCCTAGTTAGCTTTACCAGTGAGATGACGACTATATAAAAGAATGCCTGACTCTCCCTGGAGAGAACGAAAGGAAAACCTCAACATTCAAGATCTGTGTTGTTGTCTTTACTTTATGACTAACCCCCCCTCCTCCTCCCCCTCCCCAACCCTTAATATGCAACACCATCCACATATATCATTATGGGAGATTCTTTTTACGTGTCTAACGAGGCGTTAAGGTTCTTCATAAAATCTACCATACAAAAGTCCTCGGAGTCGCTGCCGGATTATTTAGGTTAGCCTTAGTTAGCCTTAGCAGTCGACGTGAGATGACGAATAAATAATTTTAACCGTCTCTCCCCCAAGAGAACGGACGGCAAACATAACTATTCATCTCCTAAGGCTTGTGGTCATGCTTTTATTCTTTTATAAGGCTGACTGAATAACATTCTGTCTTTATTTTATGACTTGTTTTTCCCCTTAATTCGCAACACCATCCACACTTGAAATATAATGTGTTTATCATTACGGAAACTTCTTATAAACGAGGCGTTTATGTTCCTCACAAAACCTCCTATACGAAATTGAAGTCCCCGGGGTCGCTGCTGAATTATTTGACACCTGAACACAACTGCGTGAATTACCAGCCAGACTGAGTGTGAGTGATAGCATGGAAACGTCTGATCTGTAACAGAGCCTTAAATAAAAGACTGAAATAACATATAGTTATGAATTGTCATGCTTCACACGCATCTTCCATTCATATTCCTTGTTATGACTGATAGTTTACATTTTGCTACGTTTTGTGATCTTGATTATCATTTAAAAGTCGTTTCGGTCTTTGTCATATTTTCCAGCTGGCACTGTGAAGTTTGGGATTTTCATAATGCATTTAACAGTATGTATGTATCTTTCACTCGATATCTGTCATGGAATGCTAATAAATAATTTTTATATATAGACAACTTAATATATAACCATGAGGGTAAATTGTCATATCATCCTTTCATATAATGTCCAGGATTATGACCGCGATTATAGTCATGTCAACTTTTAAACACATGAAAACACACTCAGGTGATATTATTTTGGGACGGCAATCGACAGTAATACTGGTCCTGGTTTTTGTTATATTTAGCATAAATAACATTTTTTCAGAAAACTGTATTCTCCTACACACAAGTCATGTAAATAGAAGATTCACGGAAGTGGAAAGACCTCCATGTCAAATAATAAATTAAGCCAATGGAATATTGGGTGATGAGCACACTTTTTTATTATGCAATATATGGAGTCTCTATCTAATACACCCACCGCTGAATTTAATATTCCACCATTGCGAGTAACTGGTATTCTGCTTTAATCACTGGAATTACTTTCCATAACGCCTACAACATTCCCAAACGTGTCCATTTGGCGTATTATGAAATAAAGATAGGCTTGGTGGATGCGAAGCACTGGCCTTCTTTCAAATAAAATTTTATTACATAGTGTATTATAACACGTCTGGTTTTTATCGTTGCCTTTTTGTAATAAACCTGAGCTGTGCTTGGCTTTCAAGTTGGCTGATATGTAAAAGATATAATACATAAAAGACGGGCGTTTGCCAGATCATCTTTAATTTTAAATACATAACGATACAGCTTTGTTAATTTGTGTCTCGTTCTCGCAGAGCACTAAGGTGAATGCAAGGTTTCAATCTGTAAAAAAAGGAATATATTTGCCCAAAAACTTTTAAATTCGTTCTATTCCCATAAGAACATAACTGTCAAATTGATATCAGTGATAGCCAATTTTAAAAGTATACCTGAAGGCGTTATATCGTTATAACACTATCAGTTATTTTGTAAGTATACGCAATATAAAGTGGTCGTTTA
Organism: Sipunculus nudus; assembly: GCA_026874595.1. NCBI lineage: Eukaryota > Metazoa > Annelida > Sipuncula > Golfingiida > Sipunculidae > Sipunculus > Sipunculus nudus. Next base: position 57,298,901 of record CM049312.1, read on the forward strand.
AATCTATGATATATAATATTTCCACGAAAGACACTTTTAGGATCACCGCTATCCATCCATAAAGGGGACCTGGACAGCTGGGCGGTAAAATGCTCGACCTTCTCCGCTGGCGACCAGGGTTCGATCCCAGGTGCTGCCATGACAGTCGGTTGTAGTTGCCCGTCCAAGGTCGGTGGTTCTCTCCGGGTTCCCCGGCTTCCTCCAACTCTCTCACTACGATCTCCATCTTGATCAGTATTTCCTATACCGACTCAATCTGTCAAACTTTGTCGTTGCTAAGGGAGCGAGCGCGGGCCGGATTTTCCGGAGACAAGTGACTGGCTCGAGCGCCGACTTCACTTTCAGTCAGCTTTCAATCCGCACTTTGACTTTATGCGATCTCTCTAGGACCGGGCTGACATTGGGAGACACGATTTTAGGTTTAGTCCAGCTTGATCTACTTTGATTTGCTCCGTGTGTGGCCTGTGTAAAACCGTAATTATCGCCAAAAACATGTGCATGTTGTGTTCCCGGACTAGAGCTGAACTATAGCATCCTGTTTTGGGTAACTTCTGTCATTTGGATAACTTCTGTCACGTCGGAAGTGGGGAGGGGGGTTCAGGCCGTAAAAAAATTTTTAAATTCGGTTGCTGTGGCTGAAAAAAAAGGGGGGGTTGGACCCCCTGAACCCCTCCCCAGGATCCGCTTCGGCCTGTTCCGCGGAGCCAGTGTGAGATGCGATTATATAATGGTGCTTCCATCACCCCAAAAAAACATAAAGAAAACATCATTTGTAGGTAATTTGCAATATCAGCATCAACATATTAGAACAGTTACTTAAACGGTTAAACAAGATATACGAGTATGCTTATTGTAACATGATGTAAATTGTTGAATATATATATGTGGGTTATTACATGAGTCATCTAAGATATCCATATCCAGACTAATACTGGATGAACAGAACCACCCAGACAAGAAAAACGCCGTATATTGCTGGGACACGTAGAGCAATAGCTTTTGACATAAATGCCTAAAAAACGAGCAATGTTAGAGCTTCGTCGAGTTTTCTCTGATATTCATACCAAGAGTAATTATCTAACGTGAGTAGCTTCGAATTGCTAATAATAGCCGGGATACATCGATTTAATTGCAAAATCTTATCCTTAATCTTAGGTTTACTTTCCATTGAAGTATACTTTGTAACATTAGAAAATAGCAGTCTGCATGAAGTTGCACAGCTTTTTCTGCCCTACAGCTAAAAAAACAGCCCCTGCCCCTTTATTGGTGGTTTGCCGCAATCATGCCGTGCAACCTTTGGATTACAAAATCTCTGGAATTCCCTGGTAAATTTGGTCAATCTTGCAATTTAGTTCTATTTTTCAAGCATGGCCGACATAATAGGCATAGTTTTAAGACCATCTTGGGTTAATGTCAAAGTCTTAGGTCAAATTCAAGGTCATTTAACCCCCAAATCAGAAAATATAATATTTTAGATGAAAATCTGAACATTTTCCCTTAAAATTCATTTTGACAAGTAGTTTTAATAATTATTTATTAATAATGTACATTATTTCTTATAATATTGCATGTTTTTATTGTGTCTTGAACGGGTGTAGACTACTCGATAGTACTAATATAGTGATTATAATTTAATAACATATGAATTGTTATGTAGTCCCTGAAATCTCTGCTTCTTTGTTGCAAGTGCTGATGTGTTTTAGAACTAGAAGAGTGAAGTGCTTAGACTAATGTGAGCTAGAATAATGGTGGTGGTGAATGTGGTAAAGTAAATATTGATATCTTCTTAACAAACATGGAATGCATAATTCACAGACAGAATGCACAAGGAAAATGTCTGCAAATCATCAGTGAACCAAAAACTTCATCCCTGACTCCTGAGATATGGTACAGAATTGTCACTGTAGCTCACGTGAGACAACAGTTGCCACATTTTTCAATATCTATATACCGTGATATAATTAGGAAACTGCGAGGGGAAATGCTTCCTATTGGAGGTTATCACGTAACATGTTGCCTGTCGTTCACTTTCCTGCCAAAGAACAATGTAAAGTCTCTCAATTGATTATTCTGATGTGACCCCCTCTACTTCAGCTTCATTTCACAATCTTAGAAGTGAAAACGTACATGGGTTATGAAGCTGCCAATCACCCGGGGTCACAGAGAAAATAATGCATTTTCTGTGAGTGAGCAGAGAAGAATGTGAAAGGGAAATGATAGCCTCTCACAGAGTGTACACTTGACTCTGCTGAGCACCTGATAAAATATATGATCAAACAATGTGGAGATGATAACCTAAACACGCTCGAAGGAGACATCGGCTTTTCATTCTAAGGAAATCCAATATCATCACAAAATGTCGTCAAGACTATGTGTATGAAGCCAAGCGAACTGGAAAGGGAAAATTGCCAATTAAGATGGATGCTTCATATTCGAAACTGATTTAGAGACATTTGTCCTTGAGAGTCGTCAGCAAATGACTGCAAAATCGCTATTTGAGAAATTCAAACCAATTTGTAACAATAAGAGGAATAAAGTACGAGAGCAGAGAATTAAGAGTTCTTCAAAGAGTCCTTGACCTAAGATTATTAGCATAATTCGGTCAAAGGGGCGGAGCATAAAGGCTGTGATGGGTAGGAACATTTTATGAGATTCCGTTGAATGAATGAATGAATTTTTATTCAGAAAATATAGGCCTCAGGCCCATAGCTTCACAATAAGATTCACATAATGCATTTATACATAGTCACGTGACTTAATACTCAAAACATTAAAATACAAAATCAAAGAACAAAACAACAACAACAAAAACAACAACAAAAAAATAATAATAATCTTATCAGTATCAACAAAAATCAATAATAATAATAATAATAATAATTGTAATAATAATGGATAATAAATAATGGTAATAGAATAAATAATGCAAACATACACAATAAATAATAAATAGAAGAACAAATATTGTACATAACAAGGGTATAAATGAGTAACAGTTTTGATTATGATTTACAGTTTACACCGATTTTAGCAACACATTTAAATATCTAATCTATACTGTATATACAAACCTGTTTCTAGTGCCTTACAGTCAAATTTTCAATTGGAAAGGAAAGCCATCAGGACAATTTAAATCAATTACAAGAAACTGATGTTTGTAGAATTCTATAAGAAGGGCTAGTCAACTGAAAATGTGTATATTAACATTACACATTATCATTTTTGCGATACGATATATATTCATGAAATTTTAACATAATTCTAAGTTTATTTGTGATGCATACATTATTCAGTTGTTCGCTCCTGCATAAAAGTGGTTATAACAGTCCTGTTATTTACATAAAAGAATAAAACACAATTGACATAATCATCATAATGGCAGTTCAGTCCAAAACTATATTTTCATTTATGATATTCATCATTTGCAAAAATGGAAACCTTTAAATGATTATAATAAATAAATAACCTGGTACAATTTATATTATGTATCTACAACATTCATATCACATTATATAACACTGTTGCATTGATGCAAGAAAGTTGCAATATATTCATCTGTTGTGCATACATCTATGTACTAAGTAACCAGGTAGCAATACCTGTTTACCTTGCATTGGAAACATCATTTATATACATTTAGCAAATGCAGGTACATTAATTAAATTAAAAGTCTGTGCAAAACACCAGAGCAGTTTTTATAGTTTATCTATTACAATCCAGGTTGTTATTATTTGTGATGACAATGCAAAATTAGATATTTATAATAATTTATTGAAAGGATCACACAATCCAACATTTTCAATACTCATTGTTATTTTTCCTAGAATATAATAAAAGTTTAAATTACCCAATAAAGATACTTGATATTTTAACTTCTTCTTTTCTTTCTCTGATTTACAAGCTTACACTTTTCATATAATTTTACTATGGAATACCATCCAGTGCAGTTTTTCTTTTATCAAATGCATGATATGTGAAGGGCGCAAGGCTATTTATTATGAATGAGTTTTTACTTGACATTAGTAAGTGGAATTGTGGATTGTTTACTTTAGACATATATTTTCTCCTCAGGTTATCATACAAAGGACATTTCATAATGAAATGGTATTCATTTTCTACATATGCTTCTCCATGGTTTAAGCAGTATCTACAGAGTCTGTCTTCCCAATTTATTTTCTTATGACGACCACGTTCTATTTCTAGTTCATGGGAAGATGTTCTTTGTCTTCCCAAACTAGTTCGATATCTCTTATTTTGAATTAATGATAAATATAATTCTGTATCTAATGTATTTTTGAATATAACATAAGTTTTTAATCTACCATTATTTCCTATGCTTGCTGACCATTCTTGCATTTCATTATCCTGCAGTCTTTGCTTAAAACATGACAAAAATGAATTTATATCCCCTACATCTTGTGATAGCCATGCATATCCAAAACCAAGTGAGAATAATATATGTTTTATTCTTGTTGCCCAGTTTTCCTTACCCTTTTCATCTAATTTGTATAGTTTATAGTAAAGTTGCTTCGGGAATCTGTTTTCTGGCATTCTCAATATTTTAATCCATGAGATTCCGTTCATGAACAACAAACAAACACACTCTCGAACGGGGATGAACGAATACCGTCCCGGCGGAGGTAATTATAACTAGCAAATACCGAGTGTGAATAATATAGGGATAGAAAATAAATCCTTTAATAAAAGATTTTTGAATATAGTTATGTAAAACGAAACTTATATATCAGCGTTCATACAAGACAGGTGACAGTGTAGTTAAGCTTTCAAAACAGTCGTTGACATAGAGGATTTATTTAAGCCGAGTTAAAAGGTTCTCCCCATAACTGGTTTCGTATGCGAGGTGGTTAAAAGTGCTCAGTTTGAGTCTTTACCTGAGAAGTAACTCTTCTTCGCACTTATAAGCTCTGCTGCTACACGAAATCAGATTTCTGATGCCTGGCCTATGCTATAAGGTTACGTGACATTCATCTATATATCTTATCATATTCATTTTCACTCAAACCTAACATTTATACCTCATTATTATAAAAGAATTCTACAATGACACTAAATGGCTATGAGAATTTTAAATTCTAACACCTTGTCTCTCAATTTAGATTAATTAGAGCCCTATAACTTTAACATTATCACTTTTGTTTTAACTGACAGTGGCCACTTTGAAAATGACTATAGCAGTATTCTGCTGTTCCAAGACATATCATCCTTATGTGTCCCTTACTGATACATGATATACCTGTGACGGCATTTATGACCAGACAGTATGGGAGACATACCTGTAGTGCTCCAAATATGTCAAATTTGCTAAAAAAACAGCATGATTTTCCAAGTATTTCTGGTCCTATCTCGCCTAAGCAAACTTATAGTCTACTTTAAGCTGGCTGAAGTGCTCTAGACATGTTATGTCATAGTTACCCGATAGCTTGGAACAGAAGAGGCCAAAGTCTGCTATATGTATAATGACCTTATGCTTTGTCCACAATTATGCTGACTGGTGTCTGGCAGTCAAGGGATTCTTATTTCTTGTTATGGACCTTAAGTGGGCATGTGATGACTGGAATTTAAACCTGAAAAGCCATCAAAATACAAATTCTAAATTAATGTTAAACATAGAACTAGTTTTTTGTGTTATTATTCATAAAAGGAAAATAAAACTATATGCATGTATATAAATAAAATAATCAAACTTGGGATATTAAGTTAACATTATATATATATTATTTATGTAGAATATTAAATATAATGTAAACCTTATAGGTAGGAAACAGATTATGCATACACAACAGAAGTATGTATGATATCTTAGTAAATAAACTCCATGATGTAAGATACTAAACTAAAAGATCAGGAATGGGGACATTGCTTTTTCACATGATATTTTTATCGAAAAAGTAATAAAAAATCCCGCCTGTCCACACTGATTTCTGAGAAAAAGTGCCTGAGAAAAAATCCCTTTTTTTGCCTGAGCTTAATAGAGAATCTAATGATTTGATATATAGACTGCCTCATGTTTCAATAAACACAGATTCATGAAGTGTTTTTTAAAGAAACACTTCTGAAGGTCTCATGCTGGTAGGTGATGTTTTGCAGGGGCGGATCCAGGATTTAGGAAAAGGGTGTCCAACCCAGGAGGACTAATGAAAATCCTTAAAAAAGGTCATCAGGTCCGGAAAGGGGGGGGGTCCAGGCCGCAAAATTTCGTCTTTAAAAAAGGTTGCTTTGGGTGAAAAAGGAGGGGGGGGGGGGGGTCCGGACAAGTTAAATAACACAGACGACCTGTCCCACGGCGGTGTCAAGATCTGGGCAACTTTGTTACAATTTCTTTACCAGCCGGTGTGTGATGATGATTATATAATGACTATATAATAATACATCACCCTAGAGGAAATGTAAGAAAACATTACAATTTTTAGTTCAGGTCCTTTGTGGTGTTTTCATATATATTTTTTCAAGGCTAAAGGACTAACATTTCATTATTATTTTATGGCTTGATTTAGCTACAGTATGCTCATCTGAAATTTAATGTTTACACCCTAACGGAACCATTTCACAACTTGTCTAATGTGGCGTTATTATTCTTCATAAAACCTCTTACAGGAAATGTTATGTGATAATAATTGGAGAATTAGCATCAGCATAATCACATTTTATCATACATCCTTAAGGAGATAAATGTGATTTGTTAATTAGATGCCATGCATACGAATAGTTGTTTCACTATTTTGTAAAACATACACGTGAGGTAGTATATGAAAGATCTAAAACCCAGATCCGCCCGTAAGAAGCATACTGAATGTTCTAAGTACCTAAGGTCTGCGATGAAAATAATTCCTAAATGAGCCATGTTTGAGAAGTGTGAAGTTTTCTCGGATATTCATATCACGGCATCGAAAGTATAATTGCACTCGCTTTTTTCATGCACATAAGTACGCATTTATATTAGAGCTACATTGCGTCATGCTCTTTGCTTGGGTAAATATTTGTTGTTTAAGTTCTGCCTAAAGAAAATAGATACATTAAATTCCACAGTACTTTATTCATATGTTTTGGAAGTGATTGCATGCATATATTGTCAAATGCAATACAAATAGCATCATTATAAATCTTCATACTACCAGGTCTATGGCTACACCCTCACAGACCTTGATTCCGCAACTTAGCGTCTGTCTCAAAAATAATGTACAAGGCAATTCAACCAATCAAATGGTTTGCGTTTACTTGTTTAAGGAAACGTCTGATGTAATAGCTTGATCAAACATTCAGCATTGCTTGGAAAAATCGAGAATCTTAAGCCATCAAATACGCATGTCTTTTTTTTATAAATGATGTCGTCTTAAGGAGTGCAACGTGTGTTTCTCCTCTTTTGTGAGAGGATTTTTTTTTTATCATAAAAATGTATTATTTCAGTTAAACTTATGTAAAGTTATTCAAAAGTGATCACGAATTACAAACTTTATTATTCAGCTGTGTAGGTCCGAGTGATCGCGGGATATGTGGAAAAGTATCTTGTTTTTAAGTGTTAAATGTGTTGAATTTTGATAATGGATAATGTAATACCAGAACCAAATTCATGATATATCCCTGCATAGACTGCAGCTGTCGGTATGTTATATATTGATACAGGATATTTAATTCCTAACCACACCTCAGTGAATTACCAGCAAAGACTGAGTATGAGTAATAGGCATGGAAATCACTTACGTGTATCAGACCATTAAACAGATACGAAATGAAAGATAGAGATATGTCCTGGGAGTGTATCAGCGTTTACATAATCTGTCTTAATCCAAGACACACGTGACAGAGTAATATAGCTATCTAAACAGACCCCGACAAAGGGGTTATTAAAGTGAAAGGTGAATTTCCATTATTCGCCATCAGTCATCTCCATATATAATGTTGAACTCGACACATAATAATGTTCTGGTGCAAATATACTTAATTGTTCCCTTTAACTCTTGGGTAACCTGTCCTTGCCGCCTTCCGGTACCTTGCGAAAGGTATTTGTTGTCTCATCAATGCTGCACTTGATGAATTGACTTGGCCACTAGATATAGTTGGCTTTCTAGGGGTTTCCAGTGCCTGCCTTTAACCAATCATATTTTACTTATCAAATCAACAACCACGTTCATTTGAATGCTTCTTATCAATGCATTACTCTACATTCCTATTAATTAAAACAGAGTATACACTGAAAGAATTGTATGTTTCATCATATATATGATTTTATGTAATACCTATTAAATTTAGATTTTAATCATTCTATGAATCAATCTTAAGAAGTCTTGCTATTGTTTCGAGTTTATCTTTCGTTTTTCCTTATATCTTTTTTAAGTTTATTTTTCCTTAGATGTCCTTGACATATTCACTCAATCCGAATACTTCATAAATGCAATGTTATTTTTAATATTATATATTTATATATATATATATATATATATATTTATATATATTGGCATTTAGGAACACACTCATTCATATAAAAAAATATATACATATATATATATATATATATATATATATATATATATATATATATATTTAAAAGTGAGAGGAGGGGAATACCACAAATGGCCGTTCTTCAGCATTTTAATACTGCATGAAACATTCCCAAGTATGATCACCACAATTATATATCTTTAAATTGACATCCCCTGCGCTGATATCATACTGTATATTAATGTGTTTAACAGAGCTAATCTTTCATTTTCACTTCAAAATATAATTAATAAAGTAAATAACATGGGTACCGGAAGTAGGGGAGTGTTTCTTTTATTTTTTTCAGAGTGATCCGTGAGTCAAAGGATCAATATATGACGATGAGCCCAATTTTTTTCTCATTATTCATTATACTGACTTAAATTAATATACCATTGTCAGTTATTGCGAGCATCTTGTATTCTGCATTGGTCATTGGAATTATTTTCCATAACGCCAATAATGTTCCTAACGTTCTTTTTAGGGTCAGTGTTTTTTTTTTTTTTTTTTTTTTTTTTACTCCAATTGAAAATGTAGTTTGCTGGATGCATGGTCCTGTCATCCTTAAACTGAAACAAAAAAAAATTAAAAAATCACAAAATTGGTCCCGCTAATTGAACTAATTTAAACTAGAAACCTGCATACTAATGATTGCAGGCCTCCGCCATGTGTTTGGTCCCTATTGTTGGAAACTCACTAACCCGTGTTTGCATTCACTTATTCGGCTCATTCGGTCCATATTCCCTGGTTCATCCGTACAAAAGTGACTTTAAATTTGTGACTATTCCTTGGTGATGTTCCTAGACCCGGAACATGTGCCGGAACCACACCTGAATCTAATCGATTCTTAACTGGCCCATTCCCGAAATGTCCGGAAAATGTCAGGAGATTCCATTCATTGCGTGAGTTATGATGTGAACAAATACACACACAAAAATACACGCGAAGGTTAATGAACGCATTACTTCAAGGAGGAGGCAATTATATCTAAATGTATATATCATATATATAGAATCAAGTATAAGCATTTAATTGAATTCAGTATGGCCTAAATAGCCGCTATGCTTCCTCTGTATGCCTCGGGGCCGGGGTACATGTCTTTACGGGGACGGTTTGACCCGTCTGGAGTAAGACTTCCCAGCCTCGTTCTGAGTGACAGACGAACCTGAAAGCGCACACCCACTCTCTCATCACCTCTCCACTGTTATATTTCGAGTGAGACGCAAAATTGGATTTCTTCTCCCGTCTCATTATTTTGTGTCTCGTCAGATTTTCCCTTTTATTAATCACGCGAAGGTCCAATAAAACTGACAAGTAAACTTTCCGCTCCTCAACAAAAAAATAGATCCTTATCTGTGAGAAGAGGAACAGCATCAATGGGTACAAATTTCCGAGGATTTTTAAGCCTCCCCTGTAAGGATGAGATATACGAATGGATCAGTTTTTCTATATCATAATCAGGGCAAAAATGATTTGTGGGTGGACATTTTAGGGCCAACGAGGGCGATAACATATTTTTCTTTTTTTGCCTCACCCAGTAGAGATTCAATGTGGTTTATTTTCAAATCCTTACCCTTTGGCACAAGATTAGTACCAAGTGACAGGTTTGCACCTGATGTTTCTTTTTGGCCTTGACCTTAATTCTGCAAGATCGAACTACCTCCGAATCCATGAATGAATTCTAGATTACCCTTTTCTATTAATGATTAAATCTTGATAAAAAAAATAAAATATAGTCGGTTACCGTCTGTCTGTTGTTACATGTATCTGTTTATTCTGATTCGTGTTGGGTGCTGGCCCTGTTCGTTGCTATGGGAGACCCACGAGTTGGGCTCTGGCTTGCGTGTGAAGTGTGAAACGTGGAGACACAGCGTTTTTGTGTTCTAGATGTTTCGGGTCTGTTCAGGCGCTGTGGGCGCACGTGTATTGTTATGTTCTTTGGAACTTCAGGTGAAAAAGCTATAAATGGGGGCTGTGTTTAGAGCCGGCAGAGGAAGAAAAATACCAGCGGACACGAAAGAGTGTGATTCTCTAGTCAGTGTTTTTAGGACCATTCCGATAATAGCAGAACTTACAGATCTTCAATGGATTTTATACATGCTGTGTAATTGTAATGTTAGGATTGTTCTAAGAATAAATCATAATTATTTGTTAACAAAATACCACTGACTTCTTTATTCGTTCCCCAAGACATTTCACGCTGCCTAGTGTTGCGGAATCTGATTTGGGCTCGTCAGGATTATAATTGTTGTTATTAGGTTCCGTAACACTGTATATGATATAAATAAACAGAATAAGAACTCGAGAGTGCATGCTGTAGGTTGTTTTTTTTAGTCTCCTTGCGAAACAACACATTTCTTTTAACTCTCGATACCTAATCATCGATGCATAATCTAAATCACTTCAGCCAAGAGTACATTTTAGAAGCAATTCGTAGCCAGTTTTTAGGCAAAATGCACAGGATATCATAAAAGAGGGTTCAGCACCCTGGCACAGGCAGGGGCGACATCATACGGAGGATAAGGGTATATATGCCCCACCCAACACACACATACTTCTTAGCAAGGTTGATGGTGGTGGTCAATGTGATGATCCCCCTGCTATTCATAGAATAATATTTATATATTGGAAATTAAATATATGAATAGTTACTTTGGTTCCATTTATCAGTTTACAATGAATTATTATATACCGATATAAATCTAGTCAAGAATGAGCACCAGCGGCGTAAATATAAATGTAGTGAAGGAGGTAATGTGGTCCGTTGAAATAAGATGGATTAGAATCGTTTCAATGCAAATTACATAAACAAGGACCACGGAATAAATATTTATGAATGAGAAATGTACATGAAGGAGTTTTCTTGAAAAGTTACAAATTTTGAATTTAAAATTTTGACTGTAAATTTGTCCCGACCGTCCCGCACTGCCGTACAGGAAGAGGTTGTTTTGGGTAGAAACAAGCTCGGGCGGTAGGGTGTCATATATGATTCGATTCCCCCTCCCTTGCGATTCTCTGCCAGAACGCTCGCTTGGATCCGCGCCTGAAGGCCCCGCGAGGGCGGTATATACCACTTTATTTTATAGCCCAGAACTGGAGGCTGATGGATTTCACAAACACGCCGCCCCCAACGCCCCGACCTGTCAGGGTCCAGCACGAAAGTGACATGTAACGTTCTTCCAGCCATCAGATCTGGCCGGAATGCTTGTCCACCTAAATATTCAAAGCCAATTAAGGCCCACCAGTGGTAAATATTACTTACGTTAGAATAATATGATAAAGATAAAGCAACGATGTAAGCGTCGTTTCCATGCACAGTTTTAGAGATTACCGAATATTTTATAGTGGGTTAAGCCTGGTTTTAACATTAGTGTGACTGGTATTGAGCCGGGATAAGCCTTCCGGCCTGATCTTACGGCTGGAAGAACTGAATGTGTCACTTGTGTGTGCTGGACGCTGACTGGCCTGGTGAAGGGGGGGGGGGGGGTATCAGGCCTGTCATAGTTCATTTCTGGACTATTTACTTAAATGACCTCCAGCTGAGAGAAGTGCTGTCAGGACCACGCCAATGAAGGTGCTAGTCCACCTGGAAATTAAACCCTAGAGGAAATAACTGGTATTATTTAAACCTTATAATAATGCATATCAACACTAAATTCTCAATTATTGTAGACACTGCGTTGTGTAAAGGCAATGATAATTAAAAGCTGATTCCATTAGTAATTAAAAGAAGAAGATAGTCCATATCACCTTTTCATTCAAACTGATTCAGCCTGCATTCAACTAGATTTTAGATTGCCTATTCAATTTTTACAAAGAAAGTGTTCTAGAATGATGAAACTATGACGGTAGTCCATAAATAATCCACAGTAGCACAGGAACACACTTCCATTGAAGGTTGTTATTCAAGCTCCAAGATAGCTGTTAGCTTGCATCATGAATTTTTCAGTAATGGACGGAGAAAGGTTATTGTTTGCGTCTGATGGGCATGTGACAGTGAGAGCTTTAAATTCCTTCATTTCTTTACTTGTATAGTACTTAGGGCAAAATTGCTACAGCTAGACTCGATATTCCATACATCGTTTCGGTGGTATATTATGCTACACGAACAAGAGAGAACAATGGACGTACCGCAATAGATATCGATATCGATGTGCGGTTGCACAGGGTCTTGACAGAATTTCTAAGCGTGGACAGTCGTCACAATAAAAAGACATTTATATATGCATCCGGTACATTGTTGGGGAAACGCGCAAAGCGTTCGTGCGATTTGGATTATTTAACGTTGCGGATCCATGACGGCTTTGAGGGATTTTGCTTTTGTCTCAAAGTACTTATTCTTGGGGCTGCAAAGACTACGCAGAAAATGCGTTGCTTCAGTATAGTATACAGAATCTCTAACCAATCCATTGACATTGCAATAATACTATGTGCTTTATGTAAAGTCATCATGCGTGCATCAAAGAAACCAGCCCTTGCTCGATCAACTACCCGGCCCAGAAAGATTGTTTTTTTTTCTCAAGAAATGTATAATAATTTAAGGAATGGAAATGTACTATGTTACAGTAAGACATAGTATGCAATCTTCTAAACTAGGGCACAACATCTCTGTTTATTTTCTTTTAAACCGCTCCTGTCATCTCAGATAAGACCTCTAACCAAGATCTTTGCCACAAGGGTGCTGTTCTCCCTTTGAGCACAAAAGGCAAGGAGATTGTTATGAGTAATTTTGGTTGAAATCTATTGAAAATAAAAGCATTTTTTTTGTCAAATGCCTATTATGGCTATTTGACCTCTCTTTTTCTCCTGAGAAATGTTATATGTAAATGGAACGTAAGGAGGCCTTAGGATTTTTAGAAAGTTTTTATTTTCTTTCTAAGAAAAAAAAAGGCTCTGAATGAAAAGAGCTACTCATCACTCATGGATTGATCGAGGGATGTGTGTGTGTGTGTTTTTTTTGGGGGGGCTTCTTAAACGACTAAACTATTAATATATATATATATATATATATATATATATATATATGGGCCCTGCGCGGGGCGGGTTTTGACCCGCAGCCCGCGGGCCCCCGCATAGTATTCTTTGCGGGGCGGGTCGGGCTACAGCTAAGAAAGGGCGGGGCGGGCCGTGATGAAGTCCATGTGGGGCGGAGCGGGCTGCGGGTTGATGATCTGGCAGTTCAGTAGAACATGAATATAAAATTATACTACCATTTGAAGACATATAAATTTTGTAAACAATGTCTTCAAATGTCGTTAAAATAGTTATATGAAAAAATAAATTTGAATGAATTTCAATTTATTCCTGTTAACCCCTTACACTGACTAACATTTGTAACAACACTATGCAAATGTGTCTTTTCTAGGGATAACTCAATTCGTTATACAAAATAGATGATGCATCATTCATCTGATTTAAAAACAATTGTCCTCGCAATGGAAGCTGGTCATAACTTTGTTTATGGATACCTGGCCTGATGTTGTATATATGGACTGTAACCCTGTACTTGTGTCAGATCTCACATATTACATAATATGGCTAGGAGTGAAGCAAGGTCTTGATTACCTTTGATCTTGTAATAGACAGTGTGTGGCTACAGCTGGCTCTGTAGGTGACTTAATTGACATAGAACTCCTCAAAGCCTAAGGTTGACTCCTCATCTGATTGTAACTCAATGTGCTGTCTAATTGTAACTGACATTGAGCACTGGCTGGTCCAGTCCCTGTTTGGCCACAGCATAATTTGGTGATGATTGCTATAAGAAACAAGGGTCTGGTCATGTCTGTCTCAATGAACATCCTGAACCTAAAACCACATTGGTCAGATTACCCCTTTACTCCCTTGACCTGTTTAGTCTCAGTATCAGCTAATTGGCAGATTATAACTGAAAAGATTTTAACCAGAACCACATCTCAGTAGTTCGATGGCTTGTGATTAGCCAATACTATTCTAAAGGGTAACTTTGGGTAAACATACTTCGAATAAATCTAATTTTTTTCTTTCTTTTTTAATATATTAAAGTAGAAACAGACAATAAACCAAAGGTTTGTTTATTTCCCCCGGAAAATATGAAAACATATTTAAGGTGTGTTAAATTATTATGTATATATTAAATCCATTTAACCAATCAAACATGTCTTTAAAATATTTCATGAATAATGGTTGGAATGATTGCAAAAACGTACTAAAATTAATTTTTCATTCCAATCATCAAACATTTCATATATATTAATAATAAGTGTGGCTTATATATGTGCTGTAAAATAATCTTCATATGTTAACCTTTGAATCCGAAAACTTTTTTATAATTATTTTGCGGGCTGGACTGCGGGCCGGAAACTTGAAAAATGCGGGGCGGGTGCGGGCTGAGAGAAAATTTTGCGGGGCGGGTGCAGGCTGAAAGAATTATAGTAACTGCGGGGCGGGATGGGCTTAATTTTTTCTTTGAGTGCGGGGCGGCTGCAAACTGACAGGGCATGATGTTCAGCCAGCGCAGGGCCCTAATATATATATATATACCCTAATATAGGATGCATGATCCGCTATTGAATAAGACAACCCCCACCCCCCCCCCCCCCCCCAAAAAAAAAAATATCTGGTTCCACACCTCCGTCACTTATAAGTGTGGTGCGTTGATACCAAAAGTTGAGGGGATATCTTCATTGCTATTAACCTGAAAAACGGATAATGCTCTGTGGTGGCACTTGGTAATATAAATAATCATGATACTGATCTACACTGTCTGCACAGAATACCTTCCTAAGAGACAAGATAAGGTTTGCAGAGCTGTTTTGGGTGCCACATAACACCAACGAACGTTCTATACTGAGCATATTATTTGCCATCAGAAATGTCGAACAGTCGTCTGGCTGTTATATTCCGTACTTTCCTTCATCTCTGTAGATATCTAATATAGATATTTTTGCATGCGGAACAAGTAACATTTTGTGCAATAGCAATAAACCAGAATAGTCTTTGGCATGAACTGATAAGATCTAGCCCTCAAACAGATCAAAGCTAAGCTTATGAAATGTGAAGCACTGTTGAGCCCCACGGCGGCCAGTGTGATATCCCCTGATCATTTTATTTGAATTTTATGTCGTGCATCTGGCACAGCATCTGAGTTCATAAAATGAGGACGTATCAAAGACCTTGTGAATTGATTATATAGGCCGGTTCAGGAGTTCATATTACTGTATACACAGAATACCTTAATTCAGGCCATAAAAGTTTGGAAATATTGTTTTTGGTCATTTAATGAATGAAGGACATCCATTGATTAAACATTACAAAAAAATTATTTTGCGTATATTTACGCCATTGGAAATATATATTTCTGCAGAATCTAGTCATTTGTGTGGTTTCGGCAATATCAGCCTAACATATTGACTTTCCCTATGTTTTATTTGTCAATGTCATCCTGATTGGACTGTCTGTCATGAATAATGAGTTGTCACTGTAATGATACTATTAACTTGAGTACATTAAGCCAATTATCAGAGGACTCAGGATGATAAAGAATACTTAATTAAGAAAATAATTAAATAAGTAAAAATAATTATACTTAAAAATGGCTGCTTATGTATAATTGACTCTCGACAGCTCTCGCCTATACGTCGATGTTACCAAGGTTTTTCTTTGTTTTTTTTTTTTATTAGAGTAGTTCTTACAGGGAAATAACTACTGGGTGCAGGTTTCTCTCTATTGCGTCTTATGTGCTATTTTTAGGTGAGTATAATGAGTTTACTCTATATGAATTAAATTTATCAAACCGCAAAAATTCATTAACGTGAGATTTAAGCCCACCACCCGAAGGAAAGGGAGGCTTTTACAGATTTACTTCGATATATATATATATATATATATATATATATATATATATATATATATATATATATTGAGGGGGTGGGTTCTAAAACAAGAAAATAAAGCTTTTGCTTCTGATTTATGATCACAAATTATACATATTTGCACTTGATATTTATATGCTTACCTTGACCTAGTTTTCAAGATCGTACGCGCGAAAGCCAGATTCCTATTATTGCTTAGTTGCTGGCATAGGACAGACGATTGTTGGTCTCTAGATGTATTTATTTTTTATTTAAGTTTCTATAGGGTAAAATGATAATTTTATGCACAGTCTGATAATATGTCATCATGCAAACTAATTTCATCGATTTATTTTAATTTGCCACAATAAAGGTTAGTTTGGCTGTCGTATGCCGGTAGCGTTTTTTTTTTCAGAAAGAAACTGGCTAATGGAGTGATCAAACAGTTACTGTGATAATCCAGAGACACTGTACCTGAAAGACCTTAAACTTAATCCGATGCCATATTTTCAATAGCGTCATGCAGTCAAGGTGCACGATCAATGCGGAAAGGGTTTGTTACGCTTGCCCTTAACATGGCCCGTATCCTGTAAATATGACACTATATAAAAACAGTTTATCAAAACAATATTATAATATAACTGGTAAGATTTATTAAGTTATATTACACCGCGACAGAACATAAATTGCTAACTCTATGGACCAACTGGTAATGAGATACAGTAACTACATCCCGGATTAGTTCATTTGGAGACTCATAAATTACCTCCTTTTACAGCTTGGCTGATGTCTCGTCCTCTTTGTGGCGACGTAAACAGTCTTCTAAGTACGAAAACAATGGCAACTATTATTAGATTGATAAAGTTGTCTTTTTCCGCAACTTGGCCTGCATGTAGTTAGCAGATTATTTTATAGCTATACTTGATCATTCCATCAGAAATAGTAATAGGGAGGATATTGCGCGCAGGAACAGAAAAGCAGAATTCTCGCAATTGTGTCCGGAGTCAAGGCCGTGTTTGTCCCCTGAGGCGGGGTCCCAGTAATTCCTATCCCCTAATGCCGTGACTGTCACGACAACTTCATGTAGTCTATTATCTCAGCTACACCATTATCCCTGATGGAGGCCGGTCTCTAATTATAAAGACACCCACCCATCAAACAATTCTGTCCACGTTATTACCAAAATGAATGAAATCGAAACAGAAAATAATTTTCATCCGAACTTTAAAGTGTCATTCTTTTATAAATCCTAGAAACTCATTCCTCGATAGAAACTAATAGTTTAGAGGGAAAATAATAAATTGCCAAACAGGACGATTCATATTTGCTTGGCATAGTCAAACGTTATTTTCTAAATAATACTTTATATGTGTGTATGTGTAGCTGTTTTTGGTTTTGAACGTTTCTATATTAATTAACAATAATTAGCTTAAGCTGAAATCTTTACTTGGCATCAGAAGATTCGAGAAGTATATCATAAACCATAAAGGAAGAATATGGGGTTTAGTTTCAATCAAATTGTGTTGATATTTTTCCTGAAACAGATGTGGATCTGCGAAATACCGAGTTTAAAACCGAGTCCATCGAGACTTTTACTAGATTGTAACCTACGCACAGTATAATAGTAAACAACAGAACATAGCTCTCTTTCTGAATTTCTAAACTTTAAAATTTTTATTTCTTCATGTGGCAACTTCAATAATCCAAATCTATTTAAGTAGGAAAATAGAGAATTTACTTCCTTTTAACTTTGGGAAGTTGTAATTTAAACTTAACCTTTCTGTCAAATGAATCCAATTTAGATTGATCTCATGTGCCACTTTGAAAGGCCTTTTGACGTTATTAATATATATCAAATTAGGCGAAAGTATAATACTTAAAACCCGCTGTTACTAGTTAATTGGAGTTAAACAAAGGAATGATTTTTAAATTTAAGAATGCACACGGCTGTACGTAAACTTGCCTGCAGGATCTGTAGAATTATTCTGCCTGTGTGCAGACTCTACCTGGCTACTAACAAAAGGCCAGAGGTCTGCAGTTACTCATCATTTTGTTGCAAACATCTGCAGCCGAGGTCTTTTGCCATTAGGCAAAAATCTCTTCATATGATTTCATTTTAGTTATGCCGTAAATTCAACTCGCCTTACTTTTTTCATTTTCGTTTCTTTTTAGAAGTACGGAGATATATTCTGGAATTATATGATATAAACGCCCAATGTCTAACACACATGCACAAAAAAGAAAGGCCCAACAAATGGTGCGAGTGAAAAAAAAATTCTTTCTAATTTGAAGCCCTATATTTACCAATAAAAATATATATATGACTTTTTCCATAGACCACATAGAGAAGGTTCGTTAAGAATATGTCACTATATATATGGAAATGAGAAAACCAAACCAGACCAATATATGGATTCATGTTATAAAATATGGCTGTCTTTTTAATTCCCATTTCATTAGGGACATTTTAGCCACAGTTTGAAACAGTATTTCTTCATTTTCTCTATACACCATTAACGACATATCCAGAACGATATTACTAACAAATTATTTAGCATAAACTTCCCAAAACACGCAAAAGCACATTTTTGGAAACATAAAACCTCAACCTAACTTCTTTGTCTTTTTATAAAGCATTTACATCCCAGTTCCATTTTAATGAACTAAAAAATCCTAATTAAAATAAAATTCAATAAAAAAAACGAAAATATATAATAAAATATTTCATGGCATGTTTGTAGGTAATTTGAAAAATGCTATCGTTAAAGAGGGTAACAAAAGAATCAACATTTTGATGGAAACCTGTGATAGTCATAGGATTATTATGTTAAAAAACACGCCAAACACCGACGGGTTAACAGATTTTATTTGCTTCATGATGTTTCACAGTGATTATTTGGGCTAAAAATTAATTCCAGTATAAACAAGCTGTTAACTATAAGAAGAAAGCTTAATCAGTTTAATCATATTAACCAATGGTATTATTTAATGGTTTAACATTATATGGTTGTATTTAATGGTTTAATAATTACAAATATTCGACGTATCTTTATTTTTTTTTTGGCATATGATAAACAGCAAGACATGAAAACTTCATGCCTTGCTACTAGAAAACAGATAAATATTGTAGAATATTTCTTTTTTTTCTATATTTTAAGACATTTTATCACAAAATCATTGTTTAAACTCCTGCGTATGAAAATAAAATATTAACCAACAGACAGCTGAAAACGCTGTTTTATGTCAGAAGAAAAACGGATCCTCTAATCAATAGTCTGGGTCATCACCTCAAACGCAGGTGGCATACAGTTTAATAAAGGCGATAAATAAGGTAAAGCCTGCACCTTTTCATTTCGTTATTCTGGTTTTTATCTTGTGGTGCTGTCTTAAAAGAAATGCCGACAGATTAAAAATAATTTGTTTAAATATTTATGTCCAGGCTATTGCTTTGACTGCGCACAGTATTCTGCGTCATCTTTACACTACCGTGTCTGTGACGGCTGTACGCTTTCACAGACTTAGATTCAGCGAGACACTCTGGCGTCTATTTCATGAATAATGAACAAGCTTGCGAGTGTTCGGCCGAAATAAACACTGCTTATCAATGTATTTCACACACCATCTGAGGAAGGATACGTGCTAGACGTTTATAGCTTTAACATTTTAGATTCTCGAGGCCTTCCCGACAATGCTAAACGTTTGATCGAAACATCGCACCAGACGTTCACGTAGAACTAGTATCTACGAGTCTTTCGATTGGTACAATTGCTTTGCTCATTGTTTCTGCCAGGGGATATGCGTACATATACCCGTTCGTGTGTGTGTGTATGTTCAAAACATAACTTTAGCAGTCATGAATGGAATCCTATGAAAGTTTCTAGACACCAGGGGGATTGGGCAGTGAAGTTTCAATTAGATTTTGGTGTGGGTCCCGCTCATGATCGGGATCAAGTAAGGATTACCAGTAATACTCACAAATGTGCAGTCACATAGGCCCGATTAAACATCGGAATATGGGTAAGTTAAGTGAATGCAAACAGTTTATATGAGCATATGCCCCAATGAGTTTGGGAATATTGGCGAATAAGTGAATGAAAATATGGGTTGCGCATTACCACACGGCGGAGGCCTGCATTACTGAGAATTCACATTTCTAGTAATTCATGAACTAAACTCAAGAACGGTTTGCTGTTTTGAGGTCGGCAAAAGCATAGCTAGCTGTCACAGACCTGATAGTGTGAAGACGCGTGCGGGTGTCATTGAGAGGCAGAGGCTCTTTACCGAAGACACTGGTTTCTTTGTTCCTGTTATCAGCAGACATTTGAAATTAAGACTTTTGAATTTAAGGTTCTAAAGATTTCTTGGATGTAATCTAATTTTATGTGTTAGGCTGCCCTTTCTATTGCACTCCTTTTGAAAATATTAAAACTTACAGGTGATGGCATATGGGATTATTCTTTAGACATACATGTTACACCTTTTCCGGTTCTGAAGGTTTTTTAACCTTTCCATGCATACATGCTACATGCATCATTAATACTTGATAAGTAATTTTATTTTAGGTGAGCACACAAAATAAATTTTAAAACCTATATTTGAAAATAAATTAAAAGAACGTCAATGTTTTTCATGAAGGCAACGACACAAAGGCTCTCTACAACTGAAATTTAATTAAACACATCAACTAGAAAACAAGGGAAACTATAATTACACTAGACTATATTTACACGTATCAGCTTCACCAAAGAATTTTTTTGCTGCTTCAGAGGATAAAACCTAGCCCGAACATTCAACCTCTATTCATAGGAATGGGTCCGAATGCCTTTGGGTGAATTTCTTCTATGATTCGTCACAATCTCAAATGGGAATATATGCAAATTAACAGGGGGATCTATGCAAATACCTAAAAACACCCAATAGACGGTGGTCTCTCGTAAGTCCCAGTGAAGGCGCCTAACTACATACCCTCCTAAGCCTTCCTCGCATGCCTTGCAAGGCTGTTAAAAGAGCCGATGGAGACACCAGTTATCTAATTTCTTGAGACCAAGTGGAAGTATTCCATACATACTTATGATTATGTAATAATTTGTATCCCGTCTGAGTCAACACAGGTGTATTATGCGTAATATGTAGTGGTTGTTGCCTGTCCTCACGCTGAACACCGAATATCGAAATCTGAACCATTTTGGTCATATCTGGCCAAACTTTAGAGGGTAAACTCTCCACCGTAGGGGCTGTAACGCTTACAAGTAAAAGTAAAATTGCTTTGCGTTATAGGCCTGTAGCTAGGAATTACCTATCTGGTGATCTGTATGCGGACAAAACTTTGCGATTACGGGGTAGTATAAATGTGATCATGCATGGCAACAGAACACAACATGATCGAGCTATATATACTTCATACGATAGACAATTCTCTATTAACACCATTCCGCCAGCAGAGGGCGTCTACTTAACAAATACTCTTCTATACCAGTTAAGCAGTGTGTGACGGCTAGGACTATTTGTCTCAACTCCTTACCACAAAAATGCCCATATTCATATAATTTTAATTTATGAAAAGTTCTTGTCCAACACAGTTGAACAGGCTACATTACCTTCTGTATTACATTTATACCTACCCCGCAGGTATATTTAGAAGCCCCGGTGCATTGTGGGTGATAGCTTTTGACGCCTAAAAAAACCCTAACAAGCGGATCGTACTTTTCTGAGTGCCACTTAACGCAGTGTGCTCTAATGACTATTTAAAAGGACAGATAGCCTAATTTATATTGTTGAAAATTCTCAAGGAAATGGATAGAAGGCAAGACCTGTCGTGTCAGAAGCCCGTAATACTCCATGTTATTGGAAAATACCTGATCAACCTTCAAAATGTCGAAAAGAGAAGGAAACTAATTTGATCATTTTGTTTAAAGGCAAGATACGTCCCATATATTGACAAACCAAATAATGGTTGTAATCCGTTTATTCTGGCGACACTGCCGTGTCCAACTTTGGGGCGGGCGCCTAGCCATTGTAAATACGAAATGTAGTTAACGAACAGCGCAGGATCGGAACACAACATGGAGATCATCTTGGAATCGGTAGGTCCGCAATTAGGTCCATTGTGTGTGCCCGGCTTGCTTGATCAGGCCAGCTGAGAGGTATCATGGTAATTTAATCAAGGGCGTTAAATTCTGACCTGGATTAATGTTTCTATTCAACACCAGGTGGCCCGTGACAATAACCAATACGATGGCGTAACCTTGGACGAAAGGCGTCAGTCTATCGCCTGAGGTCAAGTAAGGACTACGTGTTGCCGGCCTTGACCTGATTCCTCTGCTCGCATTCCCTTCTGGCGCACCACTGTGTCTACTGATTTATTTGAAAAGACAATCTTTCTGTGGTCTACGTGTGGTCAAGTTTTCGGCCTTGATTTATCTTATTAATGGGGAGATATTTATTATAAAGTTACCAGTTATTTATTGTAGTATACCTGAACAGTACGTATAGCACAATGTTCAAACGTTTATAAAAAGCCATGTTTTGATCAGATATTACACTATTCAAATATTACATTTACTCATTTCATGTCTTAAATATATTTCTGAATGAAACAAACACATTTTTAACTTCCGTGGCACAGGTCTGAAATATCGTTTCAAATTTCAGTGAAATTTGTTCTAAATATGAATTTCCTTTGGAGACTAGAATTTTTTTCTAATTATAAATTACCTCTGTAGATCAGCTAATGTTTAATTTTGAAGATTTTCTGGTAGTATCTCCATAAAAAAGTCAAGAAAACCTTTCGAAATTATTAAAAAAGGTTTCAAAAGACAATTTGTAATGAAGATCCTAATATTTCATATTCTCAATTTGCGGACACCTGCGAATACTTGTGCTCTATCTGAGGAAATTTCATAGAGCCACTCACTAATTTACTTAAAAGCGACCATATCTGTAGAAAAACGCTGAGAACATTTCGGTCCCATTGATAATGGCCGGTCCATTTGTCAAGGATAAAGCGAGTAGGCTGATTTTTCTTTCCACAAATAACTTTTCGCTTTCCTTATTATGTATATACTTGTGTTATCATACAAACAAAGGCAGTTACATTGTAAAAAGGATTTAATGTAGAAACCATAGTAAGAATTCATAGACTGGAGCCAGTATTGAACCTTTATATGTTCGAGGTAGAACCCTCCACAATGGGTTCTTAAATGAACCAACTTCTACAGGTTCATTGTTGAGTGTAATGTGTACCATGTTTGTAACCTATAGAACGGTTGTTTTTTAAGACCGTGCACGTTAACATAACGCAAAAAGTATTTTGGAACAGTTTTGTATTCTAGTCCACATTTTCGGACTTGAATCTGGTCCGGTCAGCTCTGTTTGTGGCACAAAGCGAACCGTACTGTTAGTCCGGGATTGCTCCGTACACATGCAGTCCTGACCGATCCTGAAAATTGTTTTGATATTTCAGGACTGGTCCTGAATTATCTGGTTTAAGCCGGATCTGTTTGCGGGTTTTTTAGGACTAACTAGGATCGGGAGTTTATCATTGACCAATGAGACCAGCTCTATAAATCACATAATAGACATATAAAATTGTACAGTATATATATATATATATATATATATATATATATATATATATATATATACATACATACATATACTAAGTAAGTGTTGTTCAAACCAGTTCATTTTGAATATATTTTTTATATTTATATACAGAAAATTAAGAGTTATTTAATATAAGGCAAATACATTACAGCACATCACCATTGTTGATATTAGTCGCTAGTGAGAATTGACACATATCGAACACTTTATATAATCATATGGCGGCTCAAATTGTTCATCATGTCGATGAAAGTTGAAGTAAACATATATTGAATTATTATTGTAGTTAATAGTTTATAGATTATAGTTATCAAGATTTATTTGTTAATAGAAGTATTATCCAAGACCAAGATAGTGTTGCCATAATCTTTGTCATGACGCCTTAATATTTGTTTATATATATATATATATATATATATATATATATATATATATATATATATATATATATATTTACATATTTACATATTAATTTGCTGTCGAAAAGCATGTGCAGTATAAGAATAAACGAATCCGGTCTTTCCGTTCTGTCTGCGACCCCTCTAGGACCGGACTAGACTGGGAATGACTTTGGCGGACTCTTGAGTATTCTCAGTCCTCTCCGGTCCGATCCCATCTCACTCGTCTGATCTGTGTGCGGCCTGCTAAAGTCTTGATTCCCAGTCTAGATACAAGTCCGAGTCCGAGACCATCGAGACTCTGTACTCGTGTCCTATTATCACTATGTATAAGCATTTGCCCAGGATTCTTCGGTATTTTGTATTTTCTCTTTTTAATTCTAATTTATACAGAACTTGATTATTCCTGAATCATCCGTCGTGCATGAGCGAGGCTGCGACAGTTAACAAGTCTCACGTGAGAGATGGGGAGAATCACCACCAATCGCCAGAGTTTATGACAGGTGTTCTGAACTCTCTCAAACGACTCCCTCCCAGATGTTGCTTTACCCACATTTATTATGTCAATTATGGAAGCGTTCTCCAGGCGTTTTCTGGATCCTTGACACGTACCCGTTGTCCCGGTACCGGTACGAGTACCGGTAGATTAAAATTGAGATTATTTGTGTATGCATTGAGAACGCTGGTGGCTCTTGAAGGCTTAAATAGAATTAACTCGACGGTCCCACCGCAGGCATCATTTAAAAACATGCATGTCTAAGCACCGGTTCTGGGATGTATATGATTATCTATAGGATGCATAACATCAAATATATGTCAATAAATCTTACTTAATAAGACCACTCCTGAGATATATAGCCGTAATATCGGCAGATACCATTATACTTTAAAGAGAACATTATACTGCATGAAAATTTGATACGCCTGGTGTGTTTAATAAGGACCCTCTTTAACAGTTTAAGCTGATGTCACATGAGAGGCGACACTGGCGATGTGTTGGCCTGTCTTTAAAGGTGCCCATTCACCTACCTTTTGAAAAATACTTTGTGATTTCTGGCTTATATCTTTTTGTGTGAGAAGTCTTATAATGCCTCAGTGAAGGAAGTATGGACTTGTTTATCAACAACATGTTTGTAAACACAGCAATGTTGACAAAACGGAAAAAAAATTGTGACTCAAGGTCGTAGGTTGCATATATACGGAGATAAAAAGGTCACTTGCGGCAAAATGCATGGGTTTTCTGACTTGCTACTAGATGCCCTTGTTGAATTTGTTTTGATTATTTTGGCAGACCCCCACATTTAAT
Source organism: Sipunculus nudus (assembly GCA_026874595.1). Lineage (NCBI taxonomy): Eukaryota > Metazoa > Annelida > Sipuncula > Golfingiida > Sipunculidae > Sipunculus > Sipunculus nudus. The sequence goes on from CM049312.1 coordinate 57,324,535, forward strand.
AAACATGTTGATATAAACAAAACAAACAGCCTGCGTGCGGTATTATCCACGTTTTCTGGCCCTTTTTTTATAAAAGCTCCAAGTGATAACCTTTAGTTTATAAATGTCAGATCGGTGATTTGGCCCCTTTAAAGATTATGTCTAAAATAGTAACGTCACTGGAATAAGTAGGTTACACCTTTTTTAATTCTCCGAAAGAGTATCAGGGTTTGAAGATGCTGTCGTCACCTTAACAAGCTGTATTCCTTTCATCTGCTGATAGGGTTGGATCTACCCACGCAAAGCTATTTGGGAGCGTTTCGAGGTCCTAGGGGAGAAAGGAGACCTGACTAAAATGTGACTGGGGAAAATCATGTCAGCTTCAACGATGACATACACTTGATTGAAGAAAGAGCCATTGCCCTCGGGAATCAACTTATGAAACTTCTGTTAGTTATTTATTTTATGTTTGAATATGTTAGTCGTTAAAAATTTATATGTCATTTCCTGTATGTGATTGCTCTATCAGGTTGTCCGAAATTGAAATTGAATTCTACAGATTTATACAGTAAGACGGCTAATCCCACACAAAAAAATAAATAAAATAGTTTAAGGCAGCATCTAAGGTTATTTTCTGGATAATCAGGCGTGGAATCTATTTTAGGGGCTCATCAAATTTTAAACCATCGCAGACAGCAGTGTATGATGTGCGCCGAAAGGTGGCCGATCAGATGGGAGGGCCTATGGAACATGGAGCAGTATTAGAACTTTTTTAAATATGTGATCCCTGAATACCTTTTAACTGCTGTTGCACAATACATGAATATATTATCACCTGAAATATAGTAAGGAAAAGGTGCAAAATATTTATAAAAAGGCCTGATGGGTGTAATATTAGTAACAAACAGTAACGTCTGTGTTAACTTGTAAACATCTATATTCAAAGCTTAAGGGATATAACCAGGAGCAATATCATTCTTTCACTCTATCTGTTCAGTTTTTATTCCCCCGCCACAAAGTGGCCGGGGCATATACAGTTTTACCCATGTCCGTCATTCCGTCATTCCGTCATTCCGTCAGTCCGTCATTCCGTCATTCCGAAATCAAACAGTTGTACGGACTTTTTTTCGCAATGCCTGCAGATATTGGCCTGATTTTTGGTGTGTGGACAGATAATGACCAGTTACAGATCGAGTTCGCGTTTCGTCCCGGTTGACCTACTTTTGACCGTTTTACGGCTCCTAAACTTAGAAAATTTCATGAAAAATAGAAATTTTCATGACAAATACACATGTACGGACTTATTTTCGCAATGCCTGCAGATATTGGCCTGATTTTTGGTGTGTGGGCAGATAATGACCAGTTACAGATCGAGTTCGCGTTTCGTCCCGGTTGACCTACTTTTGACCGTTTTACGGCTCCTAAACTTAGAAAATTTCATGAAAAATAGAAATTTTCATGACAAATACACATGTACGGACTTTTTTCGCAATGCCTGCAGATATTGGTCTGATTTTTAGTGTGTGGGCAGATAATGACCAGTTACAGATCGAGTTCGCGTTTCGTCCCGGTTGACCTACTTTTGACCGTTTTACGGCTCCTAAACTTAGAAAAAAATCATGAAAAATAGAAATTTTCATGACAAATACACATGTACAGCCGTTTTTAGCCCTCAGCTCATAGGCTGATGGGCTATTGTCGTCACCCAAGCTGTCCGTCTGTCAATCTGTCTGTCCGGTGTCTGTCCGTCCGTCCGTCCATTCCGCGTCTGTTAACTTTTACCTTGTGAGCGGGATATCTCTAAAAGGATTCACCGTTGGAATTTTATTTCATCAGTGAACATATATATTTATAAAATCTCGGTCAAGTTCGAAGATGGGTGACCTTGACCCATTTTTCTACATTTTAGAGCTGATTATAGAAAAACACTCAGAAGTTTATATCTCAGGAACCATTGTGTGGAATTTCACAAAACTTACTATGATCATTGGGACTGATGGTCTGTATGTGCTGCACAATTTTGGTGGCGCCACCTGCAATTTCTGATTTTTTAATGAAATTTTATCGGATTTTTTCAATTTTGGCCTTTTGTGCAGGATATCTTTAAAGGTATTCAACACAGGAACTTCATTTCTTCAGTGCTATTGCATTATATTTACAAAATCTTGGTCAAGTTCAAAGATGGGAGATCTTGACCTATTTTCAATATCACAGAGCTTAGTATAGAAAAAAACTTAGGAGCTTATTTCTCAGGAAGCATTTGGTGGATTGTTATGAAACATGGTATATACCTCTCCAATTTAAATTTATAAATGATTATCAACTTTTGCTTATATTCTAGTTTCGCAATACAATGCTTACAGATACTGGCCTAATGTTTGGTCTGTGGGCGCATAGTGACCACTTACAGATCGAGTTCGTGTTTCGTCCCAGTTAACCTATTTTTCACCATATGACAGATCCTGAACATAGAAAATTTCATGAAAGACAGAAATTTTCATGGAAAATGGACTTTTTTTCACAATGCCTGCAGATACTGGCCTGATTTTTGGTGTGTTGCTTGATAATGACCCTTTACAGATCGAGTTTGCATTTTGCCCTTGTTGACCTACTTTTGACCATACAACACTTCCTGAACAAATGTTTCTAATTTGCCCCAGGCGGGGGCATTCGTGTCGTTCCGACACATCTAGTGTTTAATACAAGTCCCCCGGATAAAAATCATCACAACACACAGTTTAGGTGCCTTGCATACGGCTTTTCAAAGCCTTGTTATGGTTCTGCGTGTTGGTAAACACAGTGTCACAAGAGAACTGTGACTTAGTAATTGTATTGCATATTCTAGTAGGGAGTAAAACCAGATGATGGTTTGATAATTTATTGTACATTTATATGGCGTATCATGTTTAGATATAAGCGTGAGAACTTTGGTTAGAGAACCACGCGTCTCATTTGATTAGATTTCAGTGCAGTTCAATTCCGTCGAAGCCGTCTCTGTTTGGCGGTCTGTATAGTATCGATTGTTTGTTTTAGACATCAAAGCATGTGCACCTGTTTAGTTTGGGTTTCTCAGGGTTTTATCCCTGGAGGCGTGTCCATATGAAGCTTCATGTAATGATTGGCAGTCGGCATAATAGGGAGTGGTGAATGGCCAGAGGACGTTATCGGACGTTAGTAATCATCAGCGCTTGTTCTTATGGGGCGCCTCTCCAGATAATGTGTCTTCTTAATAAATAAAATAAATAAAAATAGTTTGATTTGTTTTGTTAACATAAGCCATATTTAGGTTTTGGAGTGTACGTATATGAGTGTTTCAGCCAGTTAGTTCGTCTTTTAAAAGAACCTGGTCGTTCACATCTTTAGTGGCGTGACACACAGTCCACGTGTGTATGTTCACAATATTAATAAGGGAAAAGCCTATTTTTCGTGTTAATTCAACATACTGTGTATGTGAATATGTCCCTTTAACCTATCCCCTCAGTACATGCATCAGTGATGCGATTCAAGTAACTTTTAACTATAAATCTTATCAAGGGATTGCGCTAACATAGTTTAAGAAAGATGTCTTTGAAAGTTCATCCATAATCTAACTTAATCTCTTTCAATGTGGTAGATCAATGATGTGAGTATGGTGACTGTGTGTAAATTAATTTTTAAATTGTTGATATAACACCTTATTTGTCCCTTTTCGGAGACGGCAGGGGAAACAAAAATATATTCACATAGTATACCTTAAAATAATACAAAAAAAATTCCAGTCTAGTATTCCGAGTTTGATACCGTAAGAAGGCTTACACAAGCTGTTTATAAGACGATAGATCAGAGATGTGTGAGACAGAGGAGCCCTGCTCGGCATGTAGTTTTAGTACGGGTCTCTTCACAATTTTTCTTTGGTAAATCAGCTTTTCTCCTGCCCGGCAGCCAAAATAAGGTCATCTTAATAGAGCTGGTTTGGATTAGTTTTTTTTTAGCTAGAACAGACTTGATTATTCCATACGTGATCTGACCACAAAACACGGCACCCTGTTACAGGAGGTTTTTTTTAAAGCCTAGAGGCTTGAACCACCGCAGAGATTCCAAATCGTATTATACCTGCGTTTGTTTGGTATGTTATATGCCTCAGAGTGATCAATGTTACAACTGATATAAGTGATTATGTACTACATGCTGGGCCGCAACATGATTTTCCGTTTCTTTCTCGAGGGAGCTTACACAGTTCCATGAGACACTTTGATCAAAATTTTGTGAATGGCTCTTTTTTACAAGGGTTTTAGATTATGGCCTGTCGTTTCCTTTCAACCGCAACTCAAAGGCTTTAAAATTGAAAAAAAATATTTATAGAGCATGGCCTTGACGATATAAACGAAAGTTTGTGGTTCAATATACCAGTTTAACCGGATAAAGCCTTCCTCACAGTCAGACCGTCCATATATTAGATCAAGGCGAATGGCTTCTGTGATCTAGCGCAGGAATCAAAGCCCGGAGACCGTGATAGGTCAGTAGAATCAGTACCAAAGGTAAAAAAAAAATTGCAACAGAAATTCTGTTTGCATGATGCATTTTTGTAAATTATGTAGTTTGACATACTAAAAGTTTACCAAAATCAACCGATGGAAAATATGAAAATTTTTGGGTTTTTTTTCGACCTGGAGTCGTTATTATTTTAAATATTAGATTTTGACATAAATGACATTACAAATCCACATTTCATTAACACTAGTTCCCAGCACTATACTCAAGTAAGCAAACAATTTAATTAATAACACAGGATACCAAAAAGTGTCACATTGAATATGTATTTTGATTAAAAGAGTGATTTTATGTGATTTTTTTTCTTTATAAAAATAGCGTATTTATAGGGTCACTTCACAGACTTTTCTTTAATTCCTTACATCCTTCAACATATTGTTGTATGTTACGCTGGGATAAATTTGATAATTTCTTGGCTGTGTTTTAAAACAAATTTTGACAAAATACTGTATTTATGAGGAGATATATGGCCGCTTTTGTACTTAAATGTTACCCCTCCCCCTTAGTGGTAAATCATGGTATACGAGCATTTTAGTCGAGTTGCCAGTAATGGATACCTTTGAATGGTCTATATTATAGAGTTTTTTTTATGAATTTGTAATGGTAGGTGTCAACTGATACTTTTGAGTTGGTTTGTGTTCACGACGACCTAGGGCAACTTTTGTAATATGCAAACTAGATCCGCCATTGACGATAATTCTATTTTCTTCTATATTTAAAGAACTAACCATAATAATTGGTCGAATATTGTGCTTAGACCTAGGTTTTCATGGTCAAAGATTCAAATGAAACCATATTAGTAACGTTTAACTTCATGTTTTAAATTGTAATATGCAAATTAGGCCTTCATTGAAAAAGGCCTAGGTTCCTCAATATCTGAAAGACTATAACCACGATAATTGGCCGAACATTGTGTCTAGACCAATATTTTCATATCATATCTCTCTTCAGAAATACAGTATTTTGTCAAAATTTGTTTTAGAACACAGCCAAGAAATTATCAAATGTATTCCAGCGTAACATACAACAATATGTTGAAGGATGTAAGGAATAAAAAAGAAGTCTGTGAAGTGACCCCATAAATACGCTATTTTTATGGATAAAAATCACCTAAAATCCCTTTTTTATCCAAAATACATATTCAATTTGACACTTTTTGGTATCCTGTGTTATCATTAAATAGTTTTGCTTACTTGTGTACAGTGGTTGGAACTAGGGTTAATGGAATGAGAATGTGTAATGTCATTTATGTCAAAATCTAATATATAAAAAAATTACGACTCCAGGTTGAAGAAAAACGTAATATTTTCCTATTTCCCCTCAGCTGATTTTGGTAGACTTTTAGTATGTCAAACTACATACCTTACAAAAATGCATTGTGCCCATAGAAAATTCTGTTGCATTTTTTTTTTTTACTTTTGGTCTTTATTCTGGCTAAATCTCCTGGCCTATGAGTTCGAATCTCATTTGAGGACTGGTGAGATTTTTCACGGTCAGCCCCTGCCAAAAGTGGGCGTTCTGCTGGCTTAATGGGGAGTTTCACTCACAAAAAAGTGCGCCTTTGGAGGTTTCCATGGTGTTATGACCTCATAATGGGAAGACTGCCCGTCCAGGACCTGCAGATGTGGGACACTCAGCCTTATTTGTGCTGGGACAATCGTAAGTGACAGCCTTGTCAGTTAGTTCGAAACCGAAATTGAATTTTGCAAATTACAATATACTTTGTTAAAAAAAAAAGAATTAAAAATAGAGGCGGCTACCGCCACCAAAAAAAATATATATTTTACAAAGTAGACCTAGGCAACAACTAAAGTTTGTTGGGAGGAAAATCAGGTGCAGATTTTTTATTTTATTTTATTTTTATTTTATTTATTTTTTTTTTTTGAGGGCCCGAGAGAAACCGCCGCAGACTGCCGTGTATGTTGTTTGCCGAACGGCGACCGATCAGAGCTGAAATATATAACCTCTGTAAAAAGCCTGAGGTTTTGATCTTTCATGAAATTAAATTAAATTAAATTGACCGGTTTCTGTGGCTAATGGGTAGAGCACAGGTCTCAAAGCCGGAGAGATCGTGAGTTCGATTCCAAGCCGAGGCGACGAAATTTTTTCTCGGACGACCCGCGCCCGGGGTGAGCGCTCACCAAGAGTCGTGTTTCGCGCACAAACGAGTTCGCTTTCGGGGGTTCCTCAGTGTTTTGACCAGGCAATGGGGATGACACACACTCAGGACCCGCAGGAGTGATACAACGAGCCTAATTGGCAACAGAATTAACGAGTATAAGCCCCTGTCACGTAGTTTGAAGTGGAATGGAACTCTGCCGATGTACATGTTATACATAGTAAGGTAAGCATGAAAAATGGAGGCGGTTACCTACCATGGAAAAAAAATTCACTAAGATTTTGTTGCTTATACAAGACAATTATAGGTGACAAGAGCAGGGAAACTGCAGCTTGTGTATCTCGTTTTCACACAATGCCGGCCTGCTTGAATGCAGTGATGTCAAATCAAACATATTTAGAGGCTTTGATCGGGCTCATATTAAAACAGTAAGTGACTGATACTGTTTATTTTGTTTGAGACTATGTTAAACATATATAGCAATAAAACAATGATTTTAAATGCCACCTGGCAAAATCCCTAGAGCCAATTACGGCTTTGTGACCCCTTGTAGAGAGCATACAAATCAAATTTAGTAGAAATTTTATTTTTACTACAAAACAAGAAATCGTTAACTGTAAATTTACTAAAGTATCAACAAAAACGTTTATGAGAGCAATAAATCTGTAGCTGGAAAAATGAAGTTCAGTTTCAGACAGATTGTTTAAACTTCCTCAGCAAGGGCAGAAATGATACTGTCAGATGAGAAGAAGACCACACGCATTGATTCATTAAATGAATGCCACCTCATTAAATTTAAAGTCTCCGTTCCTAATTCATCTGCAGCATCTGTGACAAAGAAATCCGTGCTAAATTGTCCGAGTAATATCGAGAAAATATTTTGATTGATGCATCATACACCCCAATTAAAAAATGCCCAAGTTCGTAACTACTTTTTCACGCCGCTGAAAAATTAACACCCTGCATGCATAATTGCTTGCGTCAACGAAAAACGTGATTAAACATTTTTTGTTCCGTTTAACATTGCTTGTGTTATATTCTAAGTGTAAATATGCTAAAAGTAACACCAAAGTGTTATCGGATCCTACATACCTTCGCTGGTTATGTGAATACAAAGTGTCACATTTCAGCAGCACGGGTTTCCGTAGTGAGCGGGATAACAAATCTTGCCCCTAATACCAATGAATGGGCGACCACTACCCTTGACAGAGGAAACTCTCCATGTCACAGTACTATATGATATTTGAATTATGGCGATCCAGATTAACCTATATATTAATGGATTGTTCTTTTAGTGTAACACTTACGTTTCACAAAGTGTCACCAAAAGCCGCTGAATACTTGTTTGCGTGATGTTGTTAACGGACAAACGTTCGGATCAATGAACCATTGCAAAGCATTATACCGTGGGCTCCCGGCGGTGGTATAATAAATAAAAAGTGAGGGATCGGAGACCGTTTCATAAATTGTCCAGTAAATATGAATCTGCTGAAAGAAAAACGTCCTCAGTATATTGCCAGTTTTTTCTTGAACGTTAATTTTACAATCATCATCCCCCCCCTCCCCCCCCCCAGGTTTCAATGGGGATAAAAGCAAAACTATAGTAATTATGCAATACATGCCAGTTAATAGTAATAATGAAATAACGAACGTTGTGAGGCATTAGATGTAACAACTGTCTCGAGTCGTCAAACATTCAAAGATCGTTAATTCGTTACTCAGAGTTTCACCACAGGTTTCCGTATATTTTGTATCTACAATGGAGATCAACGGATAATATTTAATAACAGATATTAAAAAAAAATCATGTGTCGCCTAACCACCCCCTTCTTAAGCACGGTATGGGAGATATATGTCTCTATGTTAGTCACCCGACTCACCAGGTGCCTTACATGTTTAGGACAAAGTGCGTTCATAGCAATGTACAAACAATATTTCAGAAATTATCTTCATTGACACTTTCCCCCGACGACCAGGTCCTCAACACCTACCACGCGCTTTCCTTATAGACCGGTTTACTAATGTAGTCAAATTTATGCATGTTTCTTTCCTCGAGACCTGATAACGAGTTATTCAGTTTACCTGTATTTAACAATTACAATGTTAGTACAATGTATTTGGAATTCAGTTGCATTAAATCAGTTACTAGGTCGGGCAATTATCGGGCAAGCTTTCGAGTTGTCATGAAGGCTTGTGCTAATAGGTCGGGTAAGTTTCATGTAAGTTGCGCGTAAATGTATGAAATAAATAGTAAAAAAATTCTATGGTGTATTCAAAAACAACTAAAATGTTGTAAAATGCATACAGCATGCGCCTGAGAGATGAAGCACAAGGAGAAACTGTTGAGGAATGGGGATGCTGCAAATGCTTCGGCATATTTCAAAGCGCACCGCCGGAGAAAAGCAACCCATGGTTGGCTTTGCGGTATGCGACACCGGAACTGCGTTCCTTTGACATGCGCGCTCATATAATCCAGCACTTGCCGTCATGAACTAACATTGTAATAGAGGTATGCCTAAATTTTGAATAGGATTGTTAAACGGTTTTAGGTAGAATCATGTTTTCTAGACATGAAGGCCTGAATTTACGTGGGAAGATTAAATCAATTCGTGGTTTAGATTTGTCCATGGTCTAAGTCTATGGTGATTATAACTCATAGAACAAGCATAACTCGCCCCTCCAGGTATAATTCTAATTCAGCTTCGTCAATTTTGGTCAAAATGATGGAGTTGAAGTCTCCAAACATATCGGAAGCAAAGCGTTTAAAAACGTCGAAAATTATTAGCTTTTTTAAAAGCTGTCAAGAAACAAAAGACCAGCTAACAACGTCACAGTTTTAGAATGAAGAAAGACCATCAAGTAGGGATGGAGGAGTTACGGAGGGTGCTTCAATTGTGATGGAAATCAACCTAGTGACTCTGAGTAGATGAGCCCTCGCCTTTCATCAATTCCGCCAAAGGAAACAAAACTAAAACACGAAAAAAAAATCATTTTCAGTCAAAATGGTACATATTATCCCTGGATCAATTACGATCAATCCATGAAAGGAGTTTTGTGCTTTACATGTATGAAAGTAGAAAATTTTGACAATATAAAATGGCAAAAACAAGGAGGAAGGATTTGTGACTACCGGTTTTGATAACTTGAAAAAGGCAGCGATAAGATTCAAGAGCCACAAAGCCTCCGAGTCACATAAAGTTGCTATGTCGGTTGCTCGGAAATTCAGACAGTCAGCAAATGGACTGCAATCTAAGAAAGCAACCTTCGGAATCTAGCCAAGTCCTTCTTACAGGGACTTCCATTCCGGGGGCATACGCCGGAGGAGGGCAATTTTGTTCAACTTCTCAAACTTTTCCGGGAAAGCGACGGCCAAACGGGCAATCAGCTTCACTTCGCCGCAGTCTCAGGAAGAGACGATTGAGATGTCCTGTCACCAAATCGTAAGAGCACTGGCTGAAGGTATCGCAAAGAATGGACCATTTGGTGTAATGGTTAATGGAACTCAAGAGATAAGTGGTATAGAACAAGAGTCCATTTGCTTTCGCAAAATCTCATCGTGTTGTAGGACTTTGTGGGTTTGTATGAACTACCAAACTCATCCAGTGAAGTAACTTGCAGCATGATATGCGACGTCATCAACCGCCTGTCACTGTCGCTGGATTACCCTTTGGGCCCAGACATACGCTAGCGCGGCCATCATGCAGGACAATTCAGGGGATGCCAAGCTAGAGCGAAAGAACGACAACTGCTCGCACTGCACTTTCATTGTAAATCTCATGTTGCAAATCTCATTATGCAGCACGCAGCTTCGGCGTGTCTCACTTTTCGAGCTGCTATCCATTGGGTGCATGAGCTGGGTGTTCTTTTCAAGATGGGAAGTACAAAGTAAGTACATATTTAAATCTTCTACTTTTATATTTGGTAATATTTTTTAATTAATTGCGTCTGTGTATGATTTAAAATGATGTGAGCTGTCAGGGTGTAAAACAAATAAAGCACAAATTTATATAATCATGTGATGGTCCAATATTTACTTTTAAACCCATTTAGGCCATCTTTGAGGAGATCGCACACGAGAGCTCTTCTGATGAAGCCTTCAACAATTCGGCCCCTGTGTTCTACTGGTTGGCTATGTAGGTTTGCTGCTATCCTATCCGACAAGGATAACTACAAGGCTGTTCTCGAAAGCCTCAGGGAGATGGCGTCATCGGGCTCTTTATAATCGGCTTTCAAGGCGAATGGCCTCCTTGGTCGTTTTGAGAAGGGAGAAACCTACCTAAGCCTTGAGATGGTCACCAAGCCTGAAGCAGTTCTAGAGCAAATGAATCGTTCCTGTCAAGCCCGCTCAGCTGTCGTTTCGGGGACGATACTTATACAAAATATATTAATGCGTTGTATTTCTTTATATAAAATAGTCATTACTTTTTAGCACCGAATGTTGAATAAGTGACTACATCTATATGTATATGTTTCGAGAAAAAATATGTTTTCAAGAGATCTTGGACTTTGAAATCCATAAGACTTTATGCGCTTGGTAAGACTAGTATTTCTAGGGTTTTCTCCAACAATGTAAATTATACTTTCACCCAAATTATCACTGTGCAGGCATGCTGGATGCAGTCAGCGTGACAATAAACAAACCAGATGACAGCATGGCGGACAAATGAAGAGTTAAACGTACTCTACGAAAAAGCAGTATCCAAGGCAGATGAGCTGGGATTAGATCAACTTCGCCTTCCAAGGAAAAGGAATACGCCTCGACGTTTCACAGGGCCAGCGACGGCGTTCAACCCAACAAGTGCTGAACAGTTCTACAGAATACAGTACCTGACTTTCGTTGATGCCGTGGTAGTTCAGCTGAACGAGAGATATGATCCTTCCATGACTGACATGGCTTCGTACAAGTTGCTGGAAGATATGCTTCTCTCTGAGAAAGTAGCGAACGAAAGCTTTATCCAGATATATCCGGAGCTGAAGAAGGATACCTTGGCAGTGCAGCTTGGCTTGTTCGGGCAGACGACCGGAGCGGGTAGTTTGCATGCAGCCGAAGTCGCATACCGTGAAATGTCAAAGTAAGTAAGTAAAAGACCTGTTCCCTTAAGTCGTCATACTACTCAAGTTGCCCCTCGTATGTCCAGTCTCATCAAGTGAGCGCGAACAGAGCTTTTCTACTCTGCGGTGCCTCAGACATGGTTGAGTGGAGGCTGAAGGCAGCAGCTGTGTGCAACAGCCATCATGACTTGCTCGACAGATTTTCTGTCCAAAGCCTCGCTAAGGAATTCGCCAACAGAAGCGGGAGGAGGCGCCAAACACATGGGCATTTCTTTGACTAGATGACAAGAAACTTCTGCGACACCTAGCACTTAAAGCGTTTATGCTACTGCACCGTTTAAGAGAATAAGAACTTAACAAGTATGATTCTCTCCTGTGTTTTACCTGATTCTGCCATATGATCATCACCACATGGCATATTAAGAAATGACTCAAATGATGATAAGAATATATCTATACCGTTTACCTCCGACAACCCATCGGGTTTTATTCATTATTTGGCGTGCTTGATAAAACCCCTTTTAATCAAGCTTTGTAAACAGAGTTTCTTAGTTATCATCGTTCTTGATATTATGATTTTTTATCGAGTAATTTATCATTTAACTATTTATTTGTTTATTCATTTAGTTGTGGATTCATGTATTTGTTCATTAACAATATCACTTCTTCTAGACTTATTTACATAAGTGAATACATAATACTAGTTCTATTTTAAATCCTCTAGCAGTGTATACTGTCATGATCAGGATGATACCTAGATACCTGGTCTTATGATCATCGATTTTCATGGTATAATATAAAACAGAAACAAAATACAAAATATTACTTTATGAATTAGATTAGTTACTTCTGTTTGTCGTTACGAAAGAAGAGTTATACAACACAAGATTCGCCTATTTGTATTTATTTTTTTTTTTCATTTTTTTTTTATTAAGTTCCGGGTTCTGTAAATTGGCCCTTTGAATAGCAGATTGCGTGGGGATGAGGAGATATGTCAATCCTGGAACCAATAATATGTTTTGAAGAGTTTTATATTTAAAAAAAATCAGAATCCTTATTTTTTTGCCGGGCGATAGAATCACATATAGATGTTATTAGAGCGACGGTTATCCAAAGGAAGAGTATAATGGCATCGTACGCATGGCAGTAACTCTGCATTGACCCTGTTCTGTCGCCTTGCGTCCAGCTGAGGCAACTGTTTATATAATTCTAAGACAAACTAATGCGCAATCCGAGAGCAAGGCCCGCCCGCAAAAAAACATTGTCTCTTAAACTAAAAATCACTGTACAAATATCCAGATGAGCCATCCTATTTAGTTTGATACACATTTTCATAAAATTTTGAGGAATTGAGTGTATAAACAATCAGTAAAAAATTCAATGACAGGATGAATTTGTCTGGATCAGGATAATTATCGCCTAATCAAGGAAATCGATCCTGCAAGAGATCTTATATACTGTTTCTTTACCTTAAGACCAATTCTTATACAAATCACACTGAAATTCACTTGAAGTGTACTTGATAATTTAAATGGCATAAACGCTTTTTTTTCTTTGCACTTGATAATAATTAATAACATTTGCATTTGACTTGTAGTAGGCAGTTGCATCGAGAAGAACCAAGTTTCATTTGAACTCAATCGTGGTCAATATAGTTACCTCAAGGTCTTAAATATAACTAGATTTCAACTGAAGCCTTTGAGATACATGAGATGGCTCAAATAAAACCCTTAACCTAGCTCGGTAAGCGCTTTGTAGAACCAGCTTATAAATATTTGAAGTGATTCCCATCTGACCTAAGTGTACTGCATACAGAGTTCAAGAATGCCGCTCAGAACAGCCAACGCGCTTAGTATAATTAATGAAGTGTATTTTAATTGACCTACTTAAATAATTTATAACTATGACTGGTCGGCCAACAATGCTATTGTCTGGGAAGGTCCTCTCAGGTATTTAATCATTCATTTCCTCACGGAATCAGTCTCATATGTATCCAAGTAAACAATTATTAGGAATGTGTGTTAACATGAACAAGTAAAGGACCGCCATTGTAATTGGCTACCTGGTCCCTTCCATGTGTCGTTAAAGCATTTTTTTTGGGTTGGATATAAAACACATAATTCCGTTATAAAACGCGAAGATAATTACATTCGGATTAGCTTTAATCGTGACAACAGTATGCATGTTATATACATATATTGGTTAGCAGGGCTTGGGATATACACAAATTCGTATAAAATAGTGGTCAACCTACCTGAGTATACTTGTGTGTTGGTTCGTTAGCCGCCAAACGCTGTCTTATTGGAATGTAAATGATAAAAATGGAGGGGGTTTATAATCTGATATCACATTCAATATCAGTCCCTTTTGACTTTACCTCCAATGTTTAGGGACCTTTCATCCTTGCAGTCTTCCCAGAAAGCATTTAATCCACTCAGCCATTATAGGCGCTACAGGTTATTGCCTCCGCCAAGGAGGTTATGTTTCCACCGGCGTTGGTCTGTTCGTTCGTTTACATTATTACTCGAAGTGTAATGAACGGGTTTTGAGAAAACTTTTCAAGATAGTTCGGCAATGATACAAGGAATAATTGGTTAAATTTTGGGATGATCCAGATCACCATCTTGATCCATTTTTTTCTGCATTTCTGATAATGGCCTTAAGGGTTACGAAAATGAGCTGACTTGTTAAGTCTGTTGCTACTAAATTGCGCTCAATGTCAACATGCCATAACGCTCAGTGAATGTTCTGCTGAGTTTATCACACATTTCTTACAATTATGCCATATGGTGGTAATGAGCTGCATTGGCGGAGTCCGGGCTCGCTGAGTGCAAATTTGTAGTTCATTCTTTATTTACCTGTTGACTTGACCAGTACCCATTCACTCCCGGGACAAGAATGCGCACCCTTTTTTAAAAATTGCTTGACGCCTATGAACCCGTCGAGAAAGTAAATATTTCGAACTTTAAAGCCAAAATGGCAGGTTAATAAAAATGTCTAACCATAGAGCTTAAATCATTATTATAATGCAGAATACGAGGAAACAATCAGTCAAGAAGAAATGAATTTTACTAGTTTACAGTTTTACTCTTCTACTGTACAGTTTGATTATTGGTAAAAATTTACGCAAAACCTAATACAACCTCTATATCATAAATGTTTTATGGGTTTTGTAATATAAGGCTTAATGTAAGAGAAAAAAAATATATTCTCCGAATTATTCAATCACTTTAATTTTTTTACTCATTTCTGTTCCTTTATTAATCATTGATGAACTCCGTTCGGCTCTCAGGAGCTTAGGGTGCGACTGAACCATCCGTGAGGACTGGGATAGCTGGAGATTACAGACCATTTGCTCATGCGTGAAATGTCCGAATATATATATTTCTGAGTTTTATCTCTGACAGTGTTTGATCATCAGTGACATGGACTATAGAAAAGGATAATCAATCACCAATCAATATGATTTTTCATTTAAAGTTGCAATTTGGTTACTTCCATCAAAACTGTTAGCTTGTGAAACAATGATAAATGGAAAGTCTTAATATACAACATAGGAGGTTTATGAGAAAAAAGTAAACACATTCATTGGCGGCTATGATATATTATATTGCAGATTACATTTCCTAACTACAGAAATAAATTGTATTCATTCTAATGAGGTTAGTGAACCTATTTAAGAGAAGCAATGAGCAGTTTAAATGCGTCAGACAGTACTGCCTGGAATTATATCTATGGGATCAATATATAATGGTTGATGTAATGTAAGCTACTGAGCCTATAAATTAATGGCTACGGCACGTATTACTCAATGTATTACTCATTCTCATATGTTTTTTCTTCTTTTAAAGAATTTCTCAATAAAACGCGTCAAGTTGAAATTGGCCGAACGATAAAAACGTTCCTATTTTAATTGTGCTTGTTGCAAGGCGAGTCGATCATTTTATAAATATAAATATTAACATGAATATGTAATATCGAATATTAACAATGGTGTCCTTTCGCGATATCTGTGTCCTCCCCAGCAAACCAATCTTTACAAGTTTTGTTCTTAGGTAGAAAAACGAATAAAATATACATGTTATACGAGATAGATAAATATTAAATATTGAAAGTGAAGCTTGCTTTGCTAGCGAAGCGGTTGGTACGCCGGACTTGTGCGCCACTGTTATGGGTTCGAACCCCGGATCGGCCAAGTATTTCCCTCCGAGCAATTCGTCTTCATAACACAATAAAAGTTTCCTAGGATTCACATAAACTTTAGGTCAATGATATTCTGATATATCACATGTTCAGATTGATGAAATTAGCGGCATCACAACCAGCAAGTATCCGACAGTTTTAAATAAAGCAGACAGATTATCAGTAAATAAGTATGAACTAGCTGCATCCGTGGAAAAACCACGGCTCTATCTGATGCATATTTTTGTATTGAACTGATAGGAACTAGACGACGCATATTTAAATCCTGAGGTTTTTGCTTGAACGAACTTTTGTCATGTGTTTCACTTATATGATATAAAGATTACTTCTGCTAGAATTCTATAGGAACACCCTCCCCCAAAAAAATCAACATAGAAAGAAAAAATATTCTATCCCAGAAATCACACAAAAATAAATCTCACAAATAAATTTTGGCAAGAGACGTGAGGCATGTACAGGGTGTAAGAATTTTTAAGTGAGAAGTTTTTTTTCCAATAAACAACAAGGTCCGACAGCTTCATTGCTTGAGAAATATTGTAGATATAACGAATGCATAAAAAAAGCATTCTACCATGAAATTATATGAAAGATGCTTAGTATAAGTTGAAGCTCTGGCGACATCGTGAAACACGATGTTTATTTAGTGAAGTCAGCTGAGGGTATAGTCTAAGGCATGTTAACAGACACATGCATTATTTGTATACACATGCATATGTCGTTTAAGTCTCTTGTACGCGAAACGTATAGCTGCCAATGGGAAAAAGATAGGGCCAGAAAAATATATTCCAACAGTATTAAATTTTTTGTTAAAGCTCTGTAAATGGTCATGAAATAAGCAGGTCTGATGCACATTTGACAACTCTCCCAGATAAAACAAAAAAAAGCAGGTTGATATATTTCAATGAAAGCATTTAGCAAAGAAACCACTTCAGCCTTGGTTCGTTGCATTGTCTTTCAGCATATTAACGCAAAATGTAATATAGAGATTTTGCTGAAAATTCGTAGAGGGATAGTGTAAAACTGCATCCGTAATCCATTACATTATTTGAAGTAATCGTAATCTCCATAATAATTTTTTTCACATAATCACAATTCCACAAAGGAATAATTATAAGGGATTATTCCTTTGTCCTCGAGTAGAAGCCGCCCATTAGTATGCAGTTGTTCTGCCACTCGCCTGGTGAACCCGTGTTTCGGAGCCATGACAATGTTTTACATTAAATGTGTACGTATAAACGAACGGTTGCTTCCTTAGAAGTGTGTGCAATCCCCCCCCCCCCCACCCCGGCGGGCTTCCTTTTGAAAAAAAAAACTTTTTCAAACAACCCATTGATCTGCCTAACTATTAGAATCATGGTTATCATGGAAAGATACTTCTGATTGTATAAATATCAACATACCTGAAAACCTATAAAACGGTGATCGTGTAAAGGGTCTCGGCTCTTTGTGTCTACTCAACGGAAAAGTTCTCCCTATTAAAAAATTCATGTGGACGTGTTCCGCGCTTGAATCTTAAATCTTTACTTCCTTTTGACAGAGTAAAATTCCTTAACAGGCGATACAATGAAATGGGGTTCAGTGGATTACAGGTCGCCTCCTGAAAAAGCGTGACAGGCAAAAAATGTTATGCTGAACATATGTAGAGGGTTAGAGTTAAGACATATCAATAGTCCATTTCATTTTTGATGTATAAAAATCGCCACAATATATATTTTCTTATAAACCATTATGACAAAGGAGCATTTCTTTGTCCCCGTGTGGAAGCCACCCATTCGTATTTATGTGTTCTGCCACTCGCAAGGTGAACTCGTGTTAATGAAGAATGACAGTGTTTACACATGAAAAGAATACCCTTGAAAACTTGACTGATATTAAAGATGATTCTGGTGGAGGTCTGTATGCCCTGACTACAGATTCTAGTTTGTTATCAATTTAAAGATGTACTGGTGATATTTTTACATGTTTCACCGTCCTTACAGGCGACGGATCTTTTCAAATATATGTGAACATCATCCCCGACCTTACCCCAACCAAACCGAAAAGATAATTGAGATGTGGGGCTTCTTTTTTTGAAAAAAAAACTTCATAAAACACATGATTTGGCCGAACTATTAAAACATGGTTATCATGGAAAGATATTATTGAATATATCAAAATCAACATACCGGTAACGCACAGAAAATTGTCAAACGGTGGTCACTTCACTCAGTGCCAAGTGTTGACAAAACTTAAAAGCCCTCGCATTGAAAGCGGAGTCATCTTATCTTTAGATTGAAAACCTTTACTTTCTATTGAGAGAGAAAATTCCTTAAGAGGCGTTACGATTGATATGGGGGATCATTGGGAATTATATAGTGGACCCACGTGACCGCGTTTTTCACGGAAATGCCTTTTTGGCACGACATGCACTCTTGCCACGGTCTTAACAGGCCAGTGAAAATCCCCGAGGCGCCTCCTGAAATAGCGTCACAGGCGTGGAGGATCTTGCAGCACAAAAGAAATAGGGGCACCTTCAGAGGAAATATAGAAATTATAAATTATTCAGCTGAATAGGGCATAATCCCGAAAAATAAAACAAACTTACATAGACGAGCACACCACCGACACGTCTGCCGAATTTTGAGAGTAAAATCAGAACGGAAGCAGGTAAACCGTGGTCTAAAAAAACCCACTCCGTATTATTTACATAGAAGATAGTTGCAGCTATAAGGATACAGCTATTTGATTGACAAATAAACACGTGTGCACACGCTAAAATTTGCTCTAATCGTCTGAATAAACGATTTTACTGACCATGCAGTTATCCCTGCTTAAATACTCTGCTGTCTCTGATGGGAAATAAATGCGCAAATTGCAGAATGGACCGAGTATGCCCTAGTGGCTACAGCGTTGTGTATTCTCCTCCAGTGAGCGGGGCAGTAATGTGCGTCCAAGGTCCTTTAAATCTTTAATTGGTGTTTGCGTTATTGGATCAATCCATCACTCTGGCTGCCACCATATACATTCAGCCTGGCACGCGTCATACTGAACGTCAGTGCATATTGTACAGTTGACTTGTCCTTTCTTACCGGTGCTTTGTCTCATAGGTGTCATGAGGACACATCCGCCATAAATCATATTGACAAAGTTCCAGCTGGACACCACAGTCAACACCGAAGCTAATATAATAAAGCCTAGTAATCGGCCAGCACTCAGTGGACAACACCAGTTACTGGCAGAACTCTTTGTTCCTACTCATTCATTTATTCATAAACACACACACTAAATATATATATATATATATATATATATATATATATATATATATATATATATATATATATATATATATATATATAGTTACAGGTGCCCTTTTTATTGTGTGACACGGGCGTAACTCGTGTTTTAGCGCGCCTGTCTGGCCGCGTATTGCATTCTCGATTTAATCCGCACTGGTTGAACTCTCGTTGTTATGCTAGCTTGGAGCTTTCTCGCCTGGTCGTGAGTTCACGTGTGGACCCTGGTATGTAGAGACACACCGATGTTTTTCTAGACGGCTCCTGTAGCGCGTGTTTGCTGTGTATTATGTTAGATCCTTAGATTGTTGGAGAAATGGAAAATTCTCGGCTTGGAGCAAGAAGTTATAAATAGGGGGCTGTGTTTTAGAGCCGAGAGAGAGAGAGGGTAAAGTTTTCAGCGGACACAGACGTGTGTATGTCAGTTTGTGGGACCCTGTAATTTCAGGGATTCTACTGTTACTAACTCTATACAATTTAATGCTGCCTGCTTCAAGTGTACTTTCTGGATTGTTACAAGAGCTTTACATTGGACTGTTATTCTCCGAGAGTATACACATTTAAAGAACTTGTCGCTGTGGCGGTGATGGTATCCAGGTACTGTGCAATTTGTTTATTAGGCTGTGTGATTATATTGATTAGATGTTATACTGTTATTGTACTGAGTTATTGTATAGATTTAGTGTATTGTAATGTTAGGGTTGTTTTAAGAATAAATTAAAGTTATTTGTTAACAAAAAAAACACTGACTTCTTAATTCATTCCCTTAGACATTTCACGCTGCCTAGTGTTACAAAATCTGATTTATTTTATCTCCATTACAAAATTTGTGTTCATCACGCATACATGATCTGTTTATATTAGGTTCCGTAACAATATATATATATATATATATATATATATATATATATATATATATATATATATATATATATATATATGGGCATAACCTGCACTGGGACAAACTGCCTTCTATATTGAGATCCTGACCACAACATAATTAAATAATGAGGAAAGAAGAAGGAACTGTCAAAAACTGCCACTATAAAGACGTGGCCTCTTTATGCAGTTGCCCACAAAAAGAGCTTCAATTAAATATAAATTTTTATATATCAGAGAGAAAGAGAGAGAGATATTTATTGACTATTATCTGGCAAAACAGGTCAGACTGCATGATGATTATATCTATGCCGTGATTTGTTCCTTCCAGCTCAGTTTATCATGATATGGTTGGTCCTGTTAATGACAGTAATTCCTGTAGACCACTGTAGTCAGATGATTCATTTCTCAATTGACATCCCCTTTATATTGCTGATGATGATAACAAAGATCGCCCACAAATCATGAATTGTAAAGAATTCTAGACAAGTGCTTAATTGTCTGTATGCTGATACTTTGGGTGTCCATGCGTTCGTCAAGGGGGGGGGGGGGCCGGTTCCGATTATGTCAAAAGTACAGCTCGAGCACCGTCTTCTTCAACTTTTAACTTTAGCTTTAGGTCGCTATTTGCTGTGACACTTACAGACTTGATATTTGACATTAAATCGTTTTTGTTTACTACATGGTAAATGCTGAAAGCTAATCAAGGATGAAATAAGATCAGATTATAATAAATATTTATGTTATATGACTCTAACTTGCGCTCACATTTTTTGTTCTAAAAAGAGTAATTCATCTTATTTAACCATATTAACATGGGTGTTTCTCAAAACCACAAGAAATATAACTTTCAAATTTCACATTTGTTTAAACATGACATCTAAAACGCATTTTTTTTCATTTCGTTATCCCTTGTTTTCTTTAGCATCAACAAGCCGTTTCAAATAAAGTATCATTTCTTTTATTTAAGAAGGAGATGTGAAAAATATACAATGAATAAAAGTCATGGGAAATCATTTGTATTTTGAGATGAGAGTATTTGTATATGCACACGTGTTCCCAGTAATATGTCGTATTTTTGTAATCAATCGAATTTCGATCAAGATAAAAATATCTTTAAATTGATTGCTTAAACTTGTTTATGTGACATCTAAAGCTGGCCTCATATCTACCGATTTTTAAGCCGATTTTTCTTCGGCCGGAAAACATCGGTAGGATTTGTAAATGTGAGGCTGTTGCCGGCCGAATTTTTTGTTTTCGACTCGATCCTCGGGGGAATGTTGTGAGAATGAAGCTAACGGCATGGGTTGAAAAGCCGAGACTTTACGAGGTTACAAGATCATGCTTTGTGCGTATCGGGGAGAGCAAATGAAAGTATGACACTGATCCTTTTGTCCTCGGGGGCACGTGCTAAATGGTGGAAAAGGTGTGAGGTGTTTGTGTGCAAAGGAAGTTAATTGTATAATATATAGTAAAAAAAATCAAAAGTGTACATTGAACAATGGAGGAGTTATCAAGCCTTCAGAAAGATAACTTGAAAGGACGAATGATCGTAGGCCAAAGGGGATGAGAAAATAAAAAAATAACAAAATATGCTTCGTGGAATACCTCGTGCATTTTAATAACTCTCAGTCTATCACTCTACTTTCAGCAACATACAAATGTCCTGTACATTATTTCATGACAGATATATTTTGTATTTTGTTTAATAATAACCATGAGAATCGATGATCATAAGATCAGATATCTAGATATCATCTTGATCATGACAGTGAACACTGCTACATGATTTAGAATAGAACTAGGATTACGTATACCTTTAGTCTAGAAGAAGTGATATAGTTAATGAGCAAATAAATGAATCCACAACTAAATGAATAAACCAAAAGATAGATAAATGAGAAATCACTCGAAAAAAATATGATATTAAGAAAGATAAAAAAAAAATAATTAACGGGGTAAATTTAAAATTATCAAAATTATATTCCTTATCAACCTGCAAATATGCGGGAAATGAAATGCTAAGCAAACTCTGTTTGTAAAGATTCATTTAAAGGGTTTAATGAAGCACGGTAAATAATGAAATAAAACCCAGTGGGTTGTCGAAAGTAAACTGTATAGATATATTTTTATCATCATTTGAGTCATTTCCTATTATGCAAAGTGATGATGATCATATGGCGGAACATGGGTTGTTTTTCTCCGGCGGAGCGCTTTGAAATTTGCCGAAGCCCTGGCAGCATCCCCCATTCCCAAGCAGTTTCTCCTTGTTCTCAATCTCTCAGGCGCATGCTGTATGATTTTTTTGTAATTCATTTTTTTTGTTGGGTGAAAGCACCATAGAAATTTTAGCTACAAATTTCATACATTTACGCGCAATTTACATATAACTTACCCGACCTTTTAGAACAAGCCTTCATGATAACTCGAAACCTTACCCGAAGATTGCCCGACATATTAATTTATTTTATGCAACCGAATTCCATATATTTACATTGTTGTGTAATTGTTCGATACAGGTCAACTGAATAACTCGTTATCTGGTCTCGAGGGAAGAAACATGCATAAATTTGACAATATTAGTAAACCGGTTTTTTTTGGAAAGCGCGTAGTATGGGTAGAGGACATAGCCAGCGGAGGAAAGTGTCAGTGAAGATAATTTCTGAAATATTGTTTGTACATTGATATAAACACGCTTTTTCCTAAACGTGGAGGCACATGGTGAGTCGGGTGACTAACATGGAGACAGGTGCTTTGGAAGGGGGCGGTTAGGCGAAACATGAAATTTTAACATCTTTATGTAAATATTATGAGCGTATCTCCATTGCAGATACAAAATATACGGAAACATGTGGTGAAACTCTGAATAACGAATTAACGATTCTTGAATGTTTGACGACGCGAGACAGTTGTTACTTCGAATGCCTCACAAAATTATTACTAATAACTGCATGTATTGCATATTACTATTATAAAACCTGAGGGGGCTAGCTGGTTGAATACACCATCCCCCCACCTCAAATTCTTGCGGGATGCACCCTCCCCCCCCCCCTTATCTACGCCCCTGCCGGCCGGAATAAATTAATCGGCTTGCAAATAAATATCGACCGATTTGAGGCCGGCTTTTAATGTGAAGGTGCTTCCAGTCAGAATTTATAATCTTTCCTCCATTCAATCATTCCTAACACCAATTACAATCCTGGTGAAGAAATCAAAAATGACCAGAATGGCCGGATACATTTGGTAATCTGCACTTAAAATCGGTACGTGTTCTGTTCTGGCATTCTTTTGCTGGCGAGACTTCCAGTTAGGTAAATCGACCAGCCTTTAAAAACGGTAGACTGGAGGCCGGCTGATATTTTGATGATCCCAGATATGTATCTCATTAGCGCTTACATTTATTTGTATTTTAAGGTTAAAGCTTAATTGAAGCAAGGTATTTTGACGGTCTTAGTCTTAAGATGAGAGGAGGCTTTGAGTGGTACTTCTCAGTAGTCATGATCCTGGCCACGTTTTTGAATAAAATCGAAAGAAAAAGGGAATACATCTTAAAAATTGAGGGATAAAAGGTTAACGTCCTGTTTCCTATAGATCTGACGGAAATCCATCTATCACTCCCCATCCATTACTTCATCTTGGCCCTGTTCCGCCCGATGCCATAGATCTTAAGTAAGTGGGTAGGACCCTAGAAACAAAGCAGTATTTATTCCAATTCCGGTCCAGAGTTTGCCATGCCCTAAATTATTTCAAGGGCCATAAAAAGGATCTAAATTATTAAGCAGTTCATTTTCCTACATAAAAGACTGCTGTCAAGGCTCTGGCGCCGTGGACATTGCAATTGTTATTACATAATCTATATATAGATACTTGCTCAGACCTATATCTATAATTAAGCCTCATTTTCTTTCATGATTCAGATTTATATGTTTTATGGGCATATTTTATAAGGAACAAATATTTCTTGGCGTCATTGCTGGTTAATACGGTCTCTGGTTCCTGATAAACAAAAACTAAAAGCCTTACTGAAGCCTTGGGTTCACGCGTGGCTTGACGAGATAAGAACATGTGACATTATTCAAGCACACACAGATGAAACTACTACCCAATGCAACAATAAAAGCTGTACTCAGACGTTAGGCATAGAGGCTCTCTCACTCTCTCTGTTTTCTAAAATTAAAAGTTTAAAAAAAATAAAAAATCCTCTTCCCTAACACGAGCATGAGACATCATAATACTTTAGCACAACAAGTCATGCACGATACAGTCCATTGACCCATGATACTATCGTTCACCTGTATAGATTAGATCACTCTTTTCGTTTTCGGAAAAACCTGGATCATGAAGCAGAAAATAGTTGATGGAATATCATGTCATGACGTAACCCCGGATTCAGTTGTCGTATCAGTTATAATTCATTTCATCAATAAAAGGGTATTGTCACAGGTCTTGTGCAGTGGATATTAAACTGCATGCAAGTATGGGATCTAAGTTGCTGAAACTAAATATATGATTTGAATCAGCATTCACTTTTTATAATCATCCAAGTCTCGTGAAACCTTTTGGAGACCTCTTGATCTACCTACTGTTTGCATTCGCCAACAAAGCAAGTAACAAGCAACTGACCCAACACTGATGGAAGTATACAACGCCTTAGAGAATTTTACATGGGTAGATGTAGCATTATAAGTATCTGAACTTTATGCCGCTATATATTAACGTTTAATGTTCTAAGGGCATCGACAATGAGAAATGGCTCGTCAGGTACGTCAGGTGTCATCTTCAAAGGTAACCTTTTCCAGAATGTTTGAAGAGGCCGCTGATACTGTCTTACTAGTATTCTGTACAGCTTGAGATGCAGTTTCAGTTCTTCTAAGAGACCTCAAATCTCCTCCACGACTTAGTCACGATTTTGTCTTGCTCCTGAAGGACAAGTTGAACGGAAAATCATTTTTCAAAATCACTTCCGCTCTCAAGGAGATAAGTAAGACTCCCTGTGATCTAACTCCCGAGGCCCCTCTGGACAGAGATAAGCTGAGACAAACTTTATTAGGTGTTATTGTGACCTCTACTGGATGACCTTGGTCCTTTGTCAAAACAGCATTCAAGGGTATATAGATTTTTTTTAGATTTCTCTGTCAAACATTTGCTGGTGCCGCGTTTCCAAAATTTACATTTGATTTTCCTCAAAACCTTCAATATATGCCTTAGGGATAACAATTCAGTACTCTTTTTTTTTTGAAAATCTTATTATGTTGTATAGGTCCATGCAAATCAGGTTTCAGTTCAATGTCATTGCAATCTTTAATTCTTAATTCACCTGTTTATTCTGAAGATAAAATTGCATAGTTTTATTTCATTTAAACCTCTTTACTTTTGTTAGAGATTCAAGACAACATTTTCACGTTTTTTAGAATGTCAATTTGGAAACAATTACCCAAAGCCCTGATGGTCTCATCCAGATGTTCTTATTTATCCTTTGGCGGAAACTCGCAAGAACCAATCTGTGGCTCCCGCTGATCTACAAAAGGTTATTTTAGTTCTTGGTGTCATTTTACCAAGTCCATGACATAATTACTATCATTATCCTGGACCTCACATGGACCATTATAGGTTTGATTCGCACTAATAGCTGCTGAAGAGCTGAAATTAGTTACAGTGTGGGCGGTTGCAGGGAAATGGCCGAAATTAAATGGATTATAAAAAGTCAGACTCCAATGACAAGGTATAATTGACGTAGTCAGCGATTTTTATTTGATTAAATATTAAAGTTGATTTCACAAGAGCATGATGTTGTCTGTGATTTAGATTTACGCTTCATTGTACATTACCCAAAGAAGAGAAAAAGCGTTCTACTTCCAGCTGTTAGCAAGAATTAAGTGATACGAAGTTCATGTGATCAGCAGTACTGGAAGTGGTGTCGGATGGTCCGATATGAGCTCCATAGCAATAACAAGAATTTAGGCTTCAATGGAGGCGGAACAGCATCCTTACCTATTGTCACATAAGTGGCAAAAGGTGGCAAAACTCTATATCTTATATATTAGGAAATTATGATTATTAATACCAAGAACTAATCAGAGTATTGTAGATTTTTTTTAAAGATCGGGATTGGTTTTATTATATATGTATATATATATATATATATATATATATATATATATATATATATTAGGAGCCTATTTTTGTGCAAGTATAAATGACAATACCAGGTCCAATAATTAATTGCTCGGACCCTATCAACTTAAATTTCAGAGGCTTTATTCAATACACTCACTGTTTGGCATTTTGTTTTCTTTCATAACTCGACTTCGGTATTAAACACGTTATCCTAGCGTGAAGCATGATGAAGACATACACACGAATGTTCATCCTCAAATCATCTAGTTGAACCACCTTCTCTTGGAGTGCCGTGTCCTTTGCCAGTCACTCTCCCTGTAAACTTGACCTTTGTTTGAACTCCTAGAACGGTGCCTGAATAGTTGAGTTATCAAGGGAGGAGTAGTTTAGACACTCGTTAAGGTGATTCTTAAGTAATCAGGCTTGGTGTAAGCTTCATGAATGACTCACCAACCGACACTCAGAAAAAATTGGCTCAGGCATTTCGACCAGTGATGTAGGGCTCGAGTATAAACATGGACTCGAGTCCGGTCTAGACTCCACTTTTGTAAGGACTCGGGTTTGGACTCGAGGGCCCTGGACTCGGACTTGGACTCGAGGGCCATGGACTCGGACTTGGATTCGAGTGCCCTGGACTCGGACTTGGATTCGAGGGCCATGAACTCGGACTTGGACTCGAGGACCCTGGACTCGGACTTGGATTCGAGGGCCATGAACTCGGACTTGGATTCGAGGGCCCTGGACTCGGACTTGGATTCGAGGGCCCTGGACTCGGACTCCGAGCCCTGGACTCGGACTTGGGCTCGGAGGTAAGGCCGAGTCCATCAGGAATCCATAGAAAAAAAAAACCGTCACATGTTATAAAGACGTATATACATGTGCAAAGTAATAAACAAAATAACAAAAAATTACACTCTATATATCAAGCTCTGCTCAGCATTAAGGACTATAAATGTAATAAACTATTTTCGTAAAAGCATGCGTGAACTAACTTAAAAAGGTTCAAGCTTTAAAAGGTAAAAAATTTAAATTTTCCATTACAAATTGCTGTTTAGGGATATTTGTATTGGGCTCGAACTAGGAATTGGGTTCCTAATGACTCGGACTCAAAGGTGAACTGGGACTTGAACCTCAAGGACTCGGACTTGACTTGGGCTCGAGTGGTTGGACTTGCACTCGGACTCGGATTGTGTGGATTCGGTTTCATCTCTTATTTTGACTCAGCAAATGAAATTTCTACATACACGGATTTAAAAGGAAGATGTTTGCTTCAGAATCATATTAGAATAAAAAAAACAATCGCAGGGGAAAAACGTTGCATGAACCTAATTAGCAACAAGGAACTCCTGCCTCAATGGTTATTAAAGAAAGGCTATCAATTTGAAACGAATTTAGAGAAATCGTATTTTATCGTATTTTAACGTATCTATGAATCAAGTTAGGATCGCAGATCACACGCATAGATGTATAAATATTAATAAAGGTAAAAAGCAAAAGATAGGCGCGGATCCAGGATTTTTTGCAGGGAGGGGTCAACTGGTGTCATGCATTAAAATTGCCTTTTAAAAGGTCGTTGGTTGAGAGATGGGGGGGGGGGGGGGGGGGAGGGGGGTCTGTTCTGCGCCTGAATGCACTCTCTACAATCGACCTTTGACCGGACGGTAAAATAGCCGTGACGTCACGTGAATGGCCTGAATAAGGACTTATTTCTGGTGCTAGTGGATGTTCCATATGTCAGTTTTTTTAAAGGTCCAGGATATGTTGAAATGTACATAATCAGGAGCAATATCATGCCTATTCTTTCACACTATCAGTTCACTGTTTTCTTTATACAAAATTTTAAAAGGCGAAACCCTACCAGCAATCGGTCTCAATGCCTGACTTTGAGCTGTTTAACACCTTGTTATGGGTTTGCGTAAGTCTGTTTACAATAAGAAGGCAGGATGACCGGAGGTCCGATTTTTATGTAAATTCAAAATAGCAAATGTGTCTGAGAAACCGAGTGGATATGGAGGTATTTAGGTAGATGAAACTTTTGCGTGTATTGGTCTGTTCGTCACCGTATAATCTTTTCTTTCACAAATAATAGTTACGACATAGTTACGACATAGGCAGTCCATCCTAAATGAATATTTATTTCTTGAATGTTAGGGAATATTTATTTCCAAAATAATACATGTGTCGTTCGTTAAAGTGAAAGCTCAAGGTAAGGAACGCTATAAAAATATAAAGTTATATTGCCATTAAGGACTACTGATCGATCTAGTGTCAGCTTGAGCATGTCAGTTGTGGATGAAGAATATCGAAACCTGACTTATGGTTGCTTACATTCTAGATTCCCTGCTTCAGTTCATCATTCACAAAATTTCTATCATTCTGTGGTCCATTGTCTTTTCTTGACCGTTACTCAATATTATAACACAAAATAAGGCGACAATAGGGGAGGCTTATAGGGTTGGTAAGTTTATTTCTATATACTCATATATTATCGATATATCGGTTTTTCGCGATACGGTGATTTGCATATTGTGTATCGCGATATTGTTTCCATATACCCACATTTCGATATTTTGTCAAACAAAATTGACTTACTGTAGTAAAATTAAGGTTTCTGTTATAAAAATAGACATCTTAATGGGTTAAAATCAGGGCTAATTCGGACATGAGAAGCCCTACCGTTTGTATTGACAATTCTCCGGCCGTTTTATAGGTTAAAATGGCCTTAATACACCAATTGATCAAATGCCAGTCCGATGAATATTTTAATGTCTGCTCGAAGACTTATGGAAAACATATTTCCACACAGAAAAAAAAAGAATGTTTCTTTGAGAACTGTGAAAAAAAAGTCAGTAATTCACAGAGTTTCGAAGTATACATTTTTATATACAATATTGATTTAATAAAAAGGAATACGTTTTGCAATACGCTTTAAAATATCACAAAATAAAAACGAACATTGTAGGCGATACCAAGCCCTACTCATATATGGGAAATATTTTGTGGGTTTATTTACCTACGTATGTACCCAGAGGGCAAATCATCGATTTATTGTATTCTTTCTTCTGCCTTCTCGGTTTGCGCTAGAACTCCAATATCGGTCAAAAAGCTTGAATTTGAGCACAATTTAACTCATAGGCCACAGATTTCTACCTATTATTTATTATTAACCATGACCTTATTTCCAAGGTCATACTATAGGAGCCGTTACATATCCAAAACGGAGCCGGTCCGACTTCTCTGAGAGTTCAACAAGGGCATATTCGGTATACGATAATGTGATCATTAAACATTGCTTGCCGGAAATCGAAGATTTTTGTCAATTCTGGTCGTATCTTCACAGGCCTTGGCTCATTTTCTTTTCATCTTCGTCTTCTGTTTAACTTATAATAGTCAACTAGTCTCAACTGTATCACTTTGTCATAATGTCTGCCTGTCTGTCAGTTGTCCTCATATTCGCCTGCTTGTTGTTTCTTGCATATAACATAAACAGGCCATAATTTAGCAGGAATCACTTTGTAACTTACACAAATTGTATATCGAAACGATTTCTTGATGCTTTGTATTTTTAATAGGTCAAATTTTAAGGTCAAAGTCATCAGAACATGTCAAAATCTTATTTTCCTCATTACCTTGCCAGTATTGGTCCAATCTTCACAAACTGTGGCATATTTTCTTCCTCTTTGTCTTCATTATGACATAATATTGTTATATGTCTTAAATGAGTTTTTCCTCCACGTCTTTGTCAAAAACAATCACGGCCACATTAACTGTACCTCATTTTCCGTCACACCGCCCTCACTGAAATTGACCTTGGTCTTACTGTTTGTCTGAATTCCGGCAAGCGCGTGACCTCTGGTTGTCTTGTTTTTGTTTCTGATGACCATGGCCCCTGGCCTTCAACTGTTTTATAGACGGGCTCTATAGGTATCATCTTATTGATACGTGTGGCCGGACTTGACTGAGTTCTGCTTTTATCGAAAGCTGTCGGTAATGACAACTAACTCTGTAGTCTGGATGTCCTTGTAAGTGGCCCTGCGTTCCAGAATGCTTAGTGCTTTCCTGACAAGTAATTTACTCATATTTTGGAGCAGGTTCCACGCAGAGCTGCTTTTACTGTATCCGGTCCCTGTATGTTTTTTATTAGATGATAACGGCAATTGTCCACAAAATGTCTTCAAATTGACCGATGCGCGGCGGTAAATTCATAATACTTTACTAAACCAAACTGTCTTCATTCAAAAAGAGAGGTAACTTTATTTTCTCTTCAAAATTATAGTTTTTTCTATGCATCCATGTCAGCCTTGTATATACTGGGAGGTGCATTTGGTGATCACTGGCCGTGGCTCAGGGCCTTTTGCTGACATTGACATGACCTAAGAATATAACCCGAATCAGTACTTGTTTGCCCCTTCCTCTGCGAGGAAGACTTACCAATAAAACATATCGGTCACGTGGTCATTAAACTTTAGTTAATTTAATGCACATTTGCTAAACGTTTAAGCAAATTGCACATTTAAATAAAAAAAATATACAGATATATATCCTGTATTACCTATATGTAATCCCCATTGAAAGGCTTATAATAGTTCTTTAGGTCAGTTGACAGAGATATAAATGAGAGCATTATCTTTGTTAACTTCTTTTAAATTCTATTGTTAATTAATCTGTGGAGTAGTGAATATATGTGATATATGTCAGTCTATAGAATCTACATGTTCTCTTACGGTTTCTCATTTCAGTCTCTTATACATACGAATGCTTTAAGTTTATATTAAATAAAACCAAACCTCTGTTTGCTTTCAGAACGGATACAATTCTTATCCGGATTATAAAAATCTAAACCATTAAGCTGTTTCAGTTAAGATGGTTTTGTTTTGATATTCATAAAGCATTAATGCAATACTTTTAACCATGGCCAACCAATTAATTGCATCACACCATCCTTGAAAAACACCTTTAAAACGCAGGATTCTTGTGGCGAAAAGAGTAAAAGGCAAAGATCAAGGGAAAGCAAATCATGCAGCTGACAACGACCTCCGTCTTAGAGGATAATAGTTTCTCTACCCATTTATATTCAGGATACGACAAATGCAACGTTAAGTAGGTCTTGACTGATCGGAATGATCTTAAAACCCTCGCTTGCGTGCCATGCTGACCTGGGAAACGGCGGAAAGAACCGGTGGTATCGAGCAGACTACAATGCATGGTATGAACACATTAAAGAGCTGCACTAGTTTTTTGTTCTTGCGATACAGACGTTGCTTTTATTATAACTGCAAGGCATAAACCTTTAGTAAAAAGAACAGCACGTTAATAAATAAAATATTTGAATTATAAATAATATGAATTGAGTAAAGAAAATACGCATTATATAATATTGTTTTAAGAATGCTAAACAAGTTCCAGGATGTCAGAAATGTGTCCAAGAAATAAGTTTGTTCCTTTGTTTCTTCAATTTATTTTTCATTTATGATGGCTCAAACTTGATATATAAATTATTTGTAGCATTTTTTTGGCCACAGCAAATGTTAGTCATGCTCTCCGTTCCCCGATGTATATCAGAGGCTGTCTGTTTTGTGTATAATAAATCCCTGAGGACAGAAAGGGAGAAGTTGGAGTATTCAAAAGATAAGTGATTTTGAAATGATAGACAAGCAAGCACTTCACTGATGACGATGCACGATTTATCCGTCAGTCTGAGCGCACAAGGTCGGTTGATTTTCCATCCCTCTGGCAAATAATCTTATTATGTATGTCTGGAGGTTGTCAAGGTCTTAAAAGAAGTCTCAGTGTTCGTGCAAGGGGAAAAACACATCAGAAAGTTTACTTTTACATAACATCATGCTGTTTAACCATAACCGCGTTATAATAGGTACAGACAGGTTAAGGTCACCGACCCTTCAATGGTCCAGTTAATTCGCGGACTGGTTGTGCTGGATTCACAATTAGAGAGATGGAGAGAGAGGGAAAGAGAGTGAGATCTGAGTAACGTATCAAAAAGAAGGCAAATCTTGAGTTTAAAATCTTGAGGAAAGCACAAAGATTTTTTCTACTTGCTTTATGAACATGGTTCTAATTTAGGGGTGAGAAAAATGCCCGCGAGGGATAAATAGTTCTTCATGGCGATCTCATTTTTTGCGGTGCCCTATATTCAAACATAGAATAGCTCGCTTAAACACATTGTAGGTTATATTGTACATGACATGGCATTTAGCCGAGTATTCTTTAACACAAATTTAAAATTTATTTTTTATTAATGATACTTTTTGAGTGTATCAAATAAAACAGTTGTATGAGTTTGTATGAATATTATATATATATATATATATATATATATATATATATATATATATATATATAATTGTATTGTTGTGTGAATATAACTTCAAATTCTCAGTATTGTTATCATATAAGGGCCTTACAGAAATATATATATAATGAGTAAATGAAAAAAATAATTAAGGGAAAGATATAAAAATATGTGTTATATCATTATTATAAGTAATGGTGGAGGAAACCGGAGAAAAATACCCGCCTTTGACGGACAACTACTTCCCATTTTCATAGGCACGCTCGGGATCGAAACCGGATCGCCAGCGGAGAGCGCCGAGCGTTTAACCGCTCCACTGTCTAGACCCCTAATATTTCTTAATCATCAGTAATAAAATTTTCTCAGCAATTGATGGAGCTATTGTGATATGTATATTGTAAAGCTTATATATATATATATATATATATATATATATATATATATATATATATATATCTTCATCCAGAACTGCCAGAACGCCTGGAGCGTGAAAACGTTCGGCTCTGGACTACCTAAATATATGGGGTTACGTCTGCAATTTACTCGCTAATAATAGCACCTATATCTTTTTCCTATTCGCGTATTTTCGGTATATGGCGGGCACAAGCAGCTGTGGTCTTTGACTAAATATTCACGCCCGTGAA
The DNA here is from genome assembly GCA_026874595.1 of Sipunculus nudus. Classification (NCBI taxonomy): domain Eukaryota; kingdom Metazoa; phylum Annelida; class Sipuncula; order Golfingiida; family Sipunculidae; genus Sipunculus; species Sipunculus nudus. Next base: position 57,357,643 of record CM049312.1, read on the forward strand.
CATAGTAATTGGACGAGACCCGCGTGCCGTGAAGTGTTCGGTTAGAAGATAATTTCGTGAAATCCCCGGAAATAGGTTCCCGGAGCTTGTCGTTTAAGCCGTGATCCCGATTCAGGTAGGTTAAACGGAATGCGTTTAGGCCTAATGGTCGAAAACTCACTACTGACAGTTACTCTGAAAAATGTTCTAACAGCTGCCCATCGGTGAGGTGCTATTTTATTTGCAGAACGATCTGTAGGACAAAACACTGCAAACAACTGACGTGATCATGAAACAATCTTGCATTATATTTCACCTTGCGGTACGAGTAAGGTAACCACAGACACCGTTACTGTATTAGTTCCATGGTCACCTTTTGATCCCATCTTACACACTTTGCCTCTATAATTCAACGCAACGGCCCTTGCAAATAGTGTGTTTGTATATAAGAAAGGGTACATCGTTGGTATGCATGAGCAGTAAAACACGAAACCCCAGGTTCAAGCACAGATTTGGGGACTGGGGAGTATAATAAAACAATCTTCTCCAAAGCTACACATACAAAATCATTCGTTCTATAGACTCTGTAAACAAAAATTATTTCTATACGTGGAATTTTGCAAGCTTTCCCGGAAAAATACCCAAAAAAATCTTCAGTATTTGTAATTGTGCATATATACTGCGTATAACATTTAGTCCATTTTCCATATCGTTAAGAATTCGTTCAAGGAATCGCGATAAGGGTATTAATTAGTAACGTTATCAAGAACTTAATCCTCATTTTGAAAAAAAAATGCTCTATGACATCCGCAGAACAACTATTTCGTGTGTGTGTAACCTAGGGTAGTGGATAAACAATCCCGATACATCAGCACCTGAACCGACTGAAAAAGCAAAGAAGAAGACCGATCTGAGAACGTTTTATATGAAAATATAGTTTAGAAAGAAAGCATTTTTTTCTAGATATAACTGGTGTGCTGGTGTGTTAAGAATGCAAGGAATACAATTACACCTGGAAATATATAAAATACAGTCCGTTTTCAAGGCCATAAAAAGAAACACTCGAGCAACATTTATCTCCACCAACATTCTGGCTCACTAGATCCGGAATATTACCTGGACCCTTTTCAAATGTACCGTTATGAGGGACGTATGCGCAGGAGATCGTCATGAGGGACTTGGGTGCAAGGAATCGCCATGAGGGACGCAGGCGCAAGGAATCGTCATAAGGGACGTAGGCACAAGGGATCATATTGAGGGCGATAGGTGCAAGGGATCGTTTTGAGGGACGCAGGCGCAAGGAATCGTCATAAGGGACGTAGGCACAAGGGATTATATTGAGGGTGGTAGGTGCAAGGGATCGTTATGAGGGACGTAGGCGAAATGTATCGTCATAAGGGACGTAGGCGAAAAATTGCGTTATGAGGGTGGTAGGCGCAAGGGATCGGTATGAAAGACGTGGGCGCAAGGTATCGTCATTAGGGACGTAGGCGCTAGGGATCGTTATGAGGGACGTGGGCGCAAGGTATCGTCATGTGGGAAATAGGCGCAAGGAATCGTCATGAGGGACGTAGGCACAATAATCATTATGAGGGATATAGGCGCAGGGAATCGTTACGAGGGACGTAGGCGCAAGGTATCGTTACGAGGGACGTAAGCGGAAGGAATCGCCATGAGGGACGCAGGCTCAAGGGATCGTCATGAGGGACGTAGGTGCAAGGGATCGTTATGAGGGACGTATGCAAAAGGTATCGATTTAAGGGACGTAGGGCACAAGGGATTGTTATGAGGAACGTAGGCGCAAGGGATCGTTATGAGCGACGTAGGCACAAGGTATCTTATGAGAGACGTAGGCGCAAGGGTTCGTCATGAGGGACGTAGGCGCAAGGAATCGTTATGAGGGACGTCGGCGCAAGGTATATATTCCAAGAAAATACCAAGGTAGTTCATAGTTCACAGAAGTGATGATTGCGCTACAGGTCAGCTCTACCTGCGACAGAAATCAGAAAGGTTATTCACAAATACTCTTTTTTATTAATAAACAAGCACCGTGGAATTGAAAAAAAAAACTCATATGAAACAATGTACTCTTGACGAAATTTAAAGCTTAGGTACAGTAACAATGAGAAATGACACGACCAGCTCATAATGAGAATATATTTTGAAAATAATTTGAAAATGGAAACAAATTTGTTATTTTTATCATTATACCATCAATTATAATGCAAATAAAATCATATCAGTATATAAAAGTAATATATATTGTTGTGTATTATAAAGGATACTTTAAATGAATAATGCCCTAAAACGTACCTAGAGAAAATGGTAATAAATTATATTTCATGTCTTGGGTTCATAATAATTTATTTACAACATGCAAAAAAAAATGGAAAACACCATTATCTATATGTGTCCATGTTAACCGTTAAAGTTAGCATTAATTGAATTGTTTATACGTGACATAAATAATACCATTGATGGATGATAATGTCCGGTCTTATGGGCATCGTGGCCCATGGGAGTTTGATATCAATCTTACCGTCTACGGCGACAAGAAGAGACAACAAAAAGTCCATAAAAAGAAAAAAAACCATCGAATCAATCATCTAATAAAACGTCCACGGTTCTTTCTTGGAGCCGTCCCTGCGGTAAAATCATTTCGGATAACTGACAGATAAGAAATACATATTCATTATCTGTATCTAAAGTCCCTAGCAAAACGAATTCATCAAATTATTTTCTCTGTATCGTAGGAAAGACATAGACGTGTTTATTTTTCTTTTATTGGCAGTGGTTTTCTTATATCACTGGATCTTTATTATATGAATTTACCATCTGAGCTATAATGCATGTTTTGATTGACCTCACTTGGGTCTGCTCTGGTCTAAGCTGATTCCCAATTGCCCCGGCCATCAAGGTATGCGTCCAGCCCCAATCGTGTGTGTGTGTTTGTGCGTGTGATTGTTCACAACATAACTGCCACAATCATGAACGGAATGTAATTAAATTTTCAGGACCTGTAGGGTACGGGCAAAGGAAGAATCAGTTAGATAATGCTGTGGATACGACACATAATCCGGCTTCAGGAACGCCATCAAGGAATATTCACAAATGTACAATCCTTATTGACGAATGAACCTGGGAATATTGGCCGAATAATTGAATGCCCACATGGCTGATGGCGGAGGCTTGTATTCCTTAGAGCTGCTATTAAGATGTGAATTAGATACTGGCATTTGTGAGGATGACTTATCAATACCCAGACACCTTATCAATTTCACTGTCTTTGTTCTGGTCTCTGAAAACAAATCTTCCATCAAAAAATTTAATTGAAATTCATGACCATTTGCGGTTATGTTTAAGGAAAGGATTGCGATTTGTTGCTTATAGACATATAAAGACTTAAGATTCATTGTGTTTGCCATTACAGCAATAAGATACCACGTATACAAACATGCGTGATTGAATCAGAAGTTGGCTCAACCATCTGCCTGAACAACCTACCAGTTTCATGTTTAAAAGCATAGGCTGGAGCGTTTTTGATCCAATTGGGACAGAGTAGACGAAAATATATTTTTATATATTTTTCTTAAATTTGCAAATATTTAAATCTTTTGAAACTGCATTATTAATACAAGTGCAAGGAGTCCAACTTTTTTTGAAGTTATACTCTATCGCCACATTAAGCTTACTCCGCCGCAAATTCTTCCGTCTATGCAAGTCACGTGACTACTGATGGCGATGATAAATTGTTAATTACAAGCAATTACTACCTACGCACTTCACATCACGCTTTTTTTACACCAGTGTTTTTCGAAGGAAAAATGACATTGATTTTTCCTGGTCCATTTATATGCCCATCATTCACGTTTTGGGTTTCCCGACGATAACTTTCCTAAATATTCTCCGATTTCAATCAAACTCACTTCATCAGCTGTCCTTAAGGGTCTCTTCGATAGGATTGCTTTCAGCCTGACTGATTGTTTGTTTGTCCGTCTTGCAGGTTCGCCATATTTACGTTTCCGGTCTATTATTCCTAAATATTGTCCAAATTAATTCAAATTTGATTATATGGTTGCCCTAAGGAGTAGCTGGGACGGGTTTGTTTTTGAACTGTCAGTCTGTCCGTATGTCCGTCTGACAGTCCGTCAAAAAAAATCATCGGAGATTTTGTGTCCGCTAGATATATCAAAACGCCTGAGGCTGAAATTTGTCAAAGTTTGGCTTAAACCAAGAGTATAAAGGGAGAAATTTTAAAGTTGTATTAGACCTTACTCGAATTTAAAAGGATGAAGGCCACTCAAACTATAGAAATGCAGCTCCGCAAAGTTTATTGAAGTTTTCATGTTTTTATATTCACTTTATTAATTCCGTAAAATTTATCCTGTTTGTGCTGTATGAATCGTTAATCATGACTGAATATTATAACGACACCATGAAATGTTCAAAACAAGTGGAAATACCGCATCAGGCTCTCAAAAGGGTGAACATAACATCAGGCTTTATGTCCTTAATTGTTGACACCTTCCTGATCGCCATTACAGTACATCGTTTCAGATACGGCCAAAATGGAAATCCAGTGACTTTTCATATTTGTATGTTCGTGTAAATTATTACAATTTCACGGGGCTCGCACATTTAACACGCGCATGAAATATCCTTATGTACAAATTCAGCTGAGCATCCCTGGTAGTTACAATGTGGGCCGTTATTACTATATTAGAGATTTTTTTTGCAATGTGGGCTGTTATTTTGCTATTAGGCATTTTTATTAAAGTGTCCGTAGTTATTGCAATATTAGGCATTTTAATTATAATGTGGGTAGTTATTACAATATTAGGCATTTGTATTAGGATTACGGTCATTTTTGCAAAATTAGGCATTTTTGTTATAAATGAGGGCGGGAATTACAGTATAGGCCGGTTTGGACCATTATAATATAGGTGTTATCGAACATTAGCTAGGAAATATGAGAAAAGATAGAAAGTATCTTCATAAGAGATACAAGATAACAAAATATAAAACAAATGGAGTCTATGAATTTCTATTAACCATAGACTGACAGATATTTTACAGAAGAACCTGGAAAGTTTTATCTGACACGATGTTCTTTCCATGTAGGCAAGTAATATTGTGAATTTTTGCACGACTTTTTACGCTGAAAATAAATTTCACAGTAGGTTTTAAGAATTTTTGCACGACTTTTTACGCTGAAAATAAATATCACAGTAGGTTTTAAGATTATTCAGGCGCCCATATACCACATATGCAGTCACACGTTAAAGCGTACTATTTATAAGGAAAGGAAACTCCGTATCGAAATATGTTCTTTAATAAAAGTAAGAGGCTTCTAATGCGGCAGTAAACAAAGATTCTACAACCGGAAATAGCTATTTAACCCCCTGAAGTACCTCTTTCTTTGATAAACTGTGACATAAACTCTAAACCTTGGCGGTAAAATAGTCTGGAAGAAGAGAAAGTATGATTGAAAACATCAGATATATTGACAGGTTTTAATGCTCAGTCAGCAGTTCCTTTTAGATCGCCAGAATGGTCTTAGCTTATCCAGGAATGTAATTTACTGAGTGTTTTTATTTATCAATTTGCTTGATTTAATGCAATCGCTGATAATCAGAATACATATAATTTTGTGTATGATTATGATTTTTAGACAGGAACCATTCATAAACTGTCATAAATGTGACTTTTATTGACGCGTGGTGATGTGTTTAAATGCATACCAGAGAAACGTGTGTCTTTTCTATGATTGTTGTTGTAATTGAAACTGGTCAGTGATATACTGTGTTACCATTGTCTTCGTTTATAAAGAGAAGGCTTTTAGGAGCTAATTAAGGTGCAATAAAAATTAATTTCATTCATAAAATACTGTGGTATTAGGGGGTTAACTGTATACTGTGTCTTGTGTCTACAAAAAATAAAACATAGTTTGACTCGTGCAAATCGTTATCTTATATTTTATTGTTCCTATAGTGCCCGTATTTTCGAAAGAACATAATTGCCAACTGAAAATGATCTTTATCGTATATATATATATATATATATATATATATATATATATATATATATATATATATAAATAAGATATATATATATTATATAAATATACATCGGTTAACATTATAATATATATATATTTTACTATGCTGGTGGCAAATTTTCCAAATCCTGAAATTAACATACCCATGAAGTGATGGGTAAACACATATAAATTAGGATGCCATGGAGAATGGTCATTTGAAACAGAAATGCAGTTTAGAAGTGACATTAATGTTTGTGTTTCGGTTGATTGCGACGCCGGGGCGAACCGTTTTTACTTTGTCATCTACTTGATACAACCTCTTAGGTAACAGAACAAGGAATTACAATCTTTATATTTCTGTTTAGCGTTAGGGATAATATTACTTTCTCAACCCAAGGCAAAAAAATAAGTCAGCGGAGTAGTCAGCTCAAACTGATAAAAAGAAATAGGTTTAAGTATTCCAAAGAAATATATATTACAGTAGATGTCAGTTGCGCAGGCACCACACCGTAGTGACATTAAATCAATTTCCATGGCAGCACAAACATTCTACATATAAAACCGCAGATATGTATGGTAATTTCGACACGTCAGCAGATTTTTTGTAAGTTTAAAACCAATTTCTTGCTGCGAGCATTTGATTGTGTCAAAAATATGTTATAATAATTGGTCCAGAATTATCTTATCAAATAAACACAGCTTAGTAAAAAATCACAGGATTTCAGACAAACAGTTAGATATTTCCGACTATCTACCAAAATATGCATCAACTTGTTAAATTTACGAACTCTGCCAACTTTGAACTTGACATAACTATATCTTGGATTTATTACCTAGGTTCATATCAGCTATATCTGCCCTTATTTAGTATCTACGTACGAGCCAAAAGGGAAACAAGAGTAACCTAGAAATATGCATTCTGAGGAATGCTGGCCTCCGCCATGTTGGCGGTCTAATGTGGGATGCTTCCGAAAATTTGTTTGCATTCTCTTATCGGATTCACTTTTTTACATAATTCGGATCCACACCGAAATCTAATTGTTTCTTCTCTAGCCCATTCTCGAAATATCCTGAAAATTCCATGAGATTTGGTTCAGGGTTGCGTGAGTTATGTTGTGAACAAACACACATATGGACAGAACGGGAATGAACGCATACAATCCTGGCGGAGACAATAAAAAGCGTAGTGCATATCCGCTTTACAACAAAACAACACTTTATCACACGATCACCAAGGGAAACCCATTTCAGCAAATCATTTGATAATTGGAAGTTCACTCACTGAAAAACAGAAACAGATTTATGAACTTGTCAGACAAAAACAATGATCTATTTTGCGGACGGTAGCACTGGGGCAGACAGGAGATCATAGTGACGGAAAATCGAAGACAGCAGTGACATTCACTTGTCTCAACTGAAGATCCTAGCAATATATGAGACGTATTCCCGGCCAGATTATACTCTTTTTATAATGAACATTCGCCTGGACCTATGACACAGACGGCATACAAATTCACGGTTGATCAATTGTTTTATTTGAGAACATATAACCTTTATAACCGGTACGTGATGTAGGGACCATTACTGTACTTTTATTTATCATACTTATAGTATTGTTTACTTTTACATTCAAGCTATTGCCACTTTTACGTGACGGCCTCATTCCCGACGGTTGAAAAGAGTAGCGTTGACTCTTTTCATCTGTAAAGCACATAAGGACAAGGTACGTAATTACATAACCCAAACATAAATTATAGTGGAAGATTACTTAATAGATCCAAATTAATGATAATGGCTTAATTATAACCAGAATTCAAAATATTGTAAATTATGTTGTTTATTAAATTGTCCTGCCACAAGATTGGTTCCAATGAAATGAGTTTGGTTATAGGCTTAAAATTGGTTTTAAATGAAAATAAGTTTTGTAAAAAGCTGAAAGAGAAATGATTCCTCGGGTCGATTAAGTATATTAGGAAATTTCCAAGTAGGCTAAATGGACCATATGATCCGTTCCAGGGAATCTGAATTTCTACTCTGTGACTTATCGGTATCAACAAAGAAAGAAATGCTACCGAAAATAAAAAGTGCCGGACACTGTCATATTAATTATTAATTATACATCAGTAGTCCGTTGTCTTTACATCCTGTGAAACTGCAGGAAGATCAGTTGTAAATTGAACAGTATAATTGAACAAGAACAGTAGTACATGATTGTAATTGTGGAAACCAGCCATCCCTCTCCGTGCGAAACCATAGTCCAAAAAATTCTTATTGCCAATTACTTGCATATCTAAGGCATAGAGAAAACATATAAAAACACTTATTTTAACAATAATCTTTAATAAAAAAATTGCCACATTTCCTGTTTGAAATAATCTGATCCCTATATACTTGCACTGTGTCATTTTGTTAAACATGATAATGGATTAATAACATATTTTATGTGTTTATATACAAGAAATTACACTTATTTCCTGTAAATTGATACAATGAAACATATCCCGTATGGCAATATGCTTCCGTATATCGTAATATATCGCAATACGAAAAATTGTAGGCGATACCTAGCTCTAATATTATGCACAACCGAAACTACATTTATACATGATCACTCAATCAAACTCGTTTAAACAAAATTTTTGGCGACTAAACGCTCACACGAACGTAGGACGATAAATGCAGATTAATGTAGTTGCCAAACAAAAACCCGGTTCTATTTTGCGGACGATAGCAATAGGTCAGACAAGACATAAACATTGACGGAAATCAAAGACAAGCAGGGGCGTCAATATAGGGGGGATGGGGGTATATATACCCCCCACTTTTTGGCAAGGGGGGATGGCCAATGTAATCATCCCCCCCCACCTTTTCAGAGAATAATATTATTATATTGCAAATGAAGTACGTTAATAATTATAATTAAAGACTTTGGATCCATTTACTAAAAACTGTTATATCTAAACCTTGCTTTGAATTACAAAAACTTATTTTCTATTACAATATTATAATTATTTGAAATATGATTAACATTGGTATGTTTATATATATATATATATATATATATATATATAAAATCATATATATATATAAATAGATATATAATATATATATAGTTGAATATGTCACTCAGAGACACTGAAAAATGTATGTGTGTGTGTGTATATAAATATACATAGTCATCCCCCCCCCCACCCTGGAAGAAAGATTGACGCCACTGATGACAAGAGTGTCGTTAACTTGCCTCAACATCAGACCCTGTCAATATATGAGGCATATTTCCCATGAGATTATTGTTACGGAACCTAATAACAACAGATCAGGTAGTCGTGACGAGCATAAATTTTGTTACGGAGATAAAAAAAATCAGATTCTGTACCACTAGGCAGCGTGAAATGTGTAGGGGAATATATAAAGCAGACAGTGGTTTTTTGTTAACAACTTATTTTAATTTATCCTTAAAACAACCCTAACATTTAAATACACTAAATCAATACAATTACACAGAAAATAACAACAGTATAACAGTAAATCAATACAATTACACAATATAATAAATAAAGTGTACAGTACCAGATCGAGTGTCTGGATCCTAGGCTTTTCTGGATACCACTACTGTCACGGCTTAACAAGTCCTTATACACATATAATCCAGATGAACAGTTTCCGTAAATCTTCTAAGAAAATAATAGTCTAATATAATCCCGAAAACAATCTGTTGTAATCCAAAAGTTCTGGTAGTAATTCCAAAGGCAAACTGAAGACTATATAAAATCCGTTACAAATTTCAAAGAAGATCTATAACTGCTGCAATTATCGGAAAGGTCCACAAACTGACTCACACTCTTCTGTGTCCGACGGAATATTTCTCTCTCCCCTCGACTCTAAACATAGCCCCCTTTTTATAACTTTTTTCTGAAAATTCTAGAAATGGTAAACTCCATAGAACAAAACACACGTTACAGGAACACACTTGAAACATCTAAAACAAAGAACGCTGTGTGTCAGACCCCACACGTGGGCCGGGCCAACTCGCACGTCTCCCATGGCAACGAACTATGCTTGCGCTAAACAGACACATACAAGACTCGTGCGCACAATAAAAGAGACACCTGTAACATTATTCTCTAGTTAACGAACATTTTCACCGACCCACAACACGGACGGCATACAAATTCACAGTTGATGAGTTGTTTTAATTTTGAATCGATAACTCATGTGAAGTGTTCATGACGAAGAAACCATAACCGTACATTTATTTCTTATACTTAAACATTTAAGTTGTTTCCTATACTTTCATGGGCTGACCCTAACCGATTTGTCGAGAGTATTTTGAATATTTTCATATATTAAAATACACAAGAGACTAGACATGTGATTACATGAACTGGACGGGGATGACTGTGAAATATATTTTTTATTAGAACAAAATGTTCTGTTCACCAAAAAAAGGACACAATACACAGATGACGTCATGATGCATGCATGAGTCAAGTAGACAAAAGTCCACATTTTTGCTTCCGCAAGGAGGGTATTTGTTCGCAACATAGCTCACACAATCAACAACGGAATCCATAAAAATTCCATTTTTATGTGGGTCCGGCACATGATCCGGATTCAGGAAGACCATGAACGAATATTCACAAATATAGAGTGACTTGTGCACGTATAAACTTGGATTATGGGCCGAATAAAGTAAATGGCAAACACGCTTTTGGGAGCATCCAACAATAGAGACCCCCGAAAAGGCGGAGCTATGCATTCCTTGAAATGCAGATTAACAGGGTTACTGATGTGATTGGCTGAAGTGAGTGTGACGCGAGACACCCTATATATCCTTGAAGGACTTTTAAACACGTCGCTTTTTTGGTACTGTTAAAACTGGTACTTCAGTGACAGAAATGCTGTTTTCTATTCAGATTTAGAAAATTATTTCTTGTAATATTAAGTTGTGCTCTTGTTGACCAGATTGCAATGTTTAGTTACTGCTCACAAAGGTACTGACCGTCCTTAAAATTATAAAACCCTCCAGTTCTTTAAGGAAATAAATAAGATTTTATTATGCATTGACGTAGCCATTGTGATATTTATATTTTGCTTCATTCAACAAAAGGCAGTTTTTTTAATGATTTTATTGCAAGACATAACTTGTCATTTGTGCTAATTAAGTACTGGCTGCAATGTTCGTTTTGCAGTATATGTTGCGATATATGGCTGCGTATAGTGCTATACGTATCGCGACATTTCAATGTCTCAACTGACAGGAAGTTCGTGGGTTTCTGATGTTTTCTATGTGGAAACATGTCTTGCACCAATGAGTCATCGAGCAGACTTGCATATTTCCTTTCGCGTATACCTACTTTTCCTTCATCTCCTCTTTACGGCTTGAATCGTGTATTAATAAACAGCCGGTAGGAGTAAACATGAACTCTCAGCTTTTCACTAATCCAAGTCATTTTATACGTCTATAAATTCTAACAGGAAACCTCTTTCTCATTATCTTTTTCTTATTATAATAAAATCAGTTTAAGTCACGATTTTTGAAAATTAACTACATATAAGAAAACGATATCGTGATAAGTTATAAGCGAATCTCCCAATCGCGATATACCGATATTTCGATTATATCACCATCCCTACTTGTAAAATGTAATGAAAGTTCATCACTATTTATTTAAAATTACTCGTTAGAAAAGGTTGATACAAATTATGAAGCTAAGATAAATCTTTCCGTATTCGTGGCTGGCAGTGATGCAGATAACATAATGTATATTTGATTACAACCAGAACCAGTGACCATTTTAATTTTTTCCCATGCGCCCTTGCATTAAATTGATTTGATATCTGGTCCATCAATTTTTCAGTTCCATCACTTAAACCGCTCGGCCAAGACCCAGGAAATGACTGCTGCCCCATTGAAGTCAGTACCCCGACCTGACATTTGGAAATGACGAATCACCGTGACATTAGCAGAGATATTAAGGTAAACCAGCTTCCGAGATTGGAAGAAGGGTGCAAGCGTGGACAGCATCAGATCCAAATAACTTGCCGATGCTTTTACGCTGAAAAGACTGAACGGAGGCAGATAATAAGTGAATGAAGATTGACAACATCGGCTCTTACACTCTCCGAGCACGAAGCGATTACCGAACCCTACGAGAAAAGCAATAATATGGCTAATATAATCGACATCAGGTGCTGGATACAAAACTGAACGAAATTGGTTCTGTGTAGGACCACAAAGAAACCGAGGATGGTAATTTTGCAAATAGATTGTCCCTTTTATCGCCATCGTGAGCACTAATACTCCGTATTGATCCAGAGTTGTCCGGGTTTGGCTTCGTATAAAACAGCATAAAACAAAAATACACAGACATGCTGGCTGGTTTCATGTCTCTAGACAAGATGTCGCTCATCAGAAGATGACTGAACAAATTTCCGCAAATTGCTTCTCATTTCGTCACACTGAACGTATATGTTAATATGTCTGCTGAATAACCAAACTGGGATTGTAAGATATATATAATTGTTAGATAAATAAAAATGAATCATGATTTTCTGAATTTTCCGAACTTTATGCTCTTCAATAGTGATTTACTGCTATTCATTTATTATCGTTTAATATCTATAATTTTTTTCACTCATGTTCTAGTGTCGTTTACAATTTATTATCCATTCTGCGCATTTATCAATTTTTGTTAGCAGTATTTATTTATTTATTTTATTTATATACATTATTTTACGAGGGTATCATACAAACCCAATTAGTGCCAAGGCACTAATCTCACTTGGGGCCCTCGAGAATTATTACAAATAACATTTTTCTACATACATAGGTAAATACATATAAAATCTCAATATGTAAATCAGAAACTGATTCAAACAGAAATACATAATGATGATCGACTGTCTAAGAACATGGAATGATAAAGTCGACGATTATACATTATACGATAAAATTGAGCATATATCAAGATAACTAAAATACATGGCATGGTAGCTAAAAAATAAAATATTCTAAGATGACACTCTGTGGTCAGGTTGTATCTGAAATAAATATTGCTTAAGTGCCCGTTTAAAGGATTGTAGTTCCCCTGAAGCTTTTACTGATTCTGGAAGGTTATTCCTCATTTCTCATTATTAATGCCACAGAAGTTTTATCATAACATTTTTAATGTCAGTGATGGTACAGGTGGTTTGGCACCCTTGAACACAAACAATTTTTAATCTTAATAAAAGCGTTTTATGATAAAATTGTATGAAGCTGCCGAAAATAATTTAATATAAACAATCAGGATGATAACTGATATATGTGGCACAAATAATAAATGTGGTACCTCAAGGATTCAATGAAGAATGTCCTACCCAGTATCTCAAATTAACTGATTTAAAATATTAAAACGTTTTTTATCATTTTAAGCCTTCCTGATAAAACTTGCCCTTACTACTAACCAGGCTGTGAAAGTCACACAACACTAGAAACTATTGCTTGTTTTAATTTTCTCGCGGTGGTTTAAATCATTGTCAATTCTGCATTATATCGAAAAAACTGTGTTAAGGTCCCATACCGCAAGTAATACAGTCCCTTCCAAAACCAAGTTTAAGCTTCACCTAAGGTTTCAGACTGAAATACTCTCTTTAACAGAAAGGGCACATCAACAGGCACAGAAATGCAAATTTACGTATCTCCTATGGCTTTTTCACAAGAGCCCCAGAACAAAGACTGGAGTTAGAGTGCCGTTTGAACCGAATCAGAAGGAACTTGTTTTATTACGAAAGGGAAGGGATTAGACGTGGACATGAGGTCTGTCTGAGATAAGAAGAACGGATCGTGTACTGTTCAGTACGAGGTGATATACTCCGACAATTATGGGTATTTACCGCACGGGGCATAGCCACCCGGGCTCCAGTGATAGCATAACACCCTGTCTTTGTTTCCTTAATTCTGGAACTGATTATGTCTACGGTCCGCTGCAAGCGTATTGTGCACGCAATATACTTGTAATAGGTCTCGCGGGCCGCTTAAAACTTTTCAATCACTCACGATCTGGTCTTATCCGAGCAATTTTCCAGTCAAAAATGTGTAATTAAACAAATATATTAAGTCGTTCAGCAGCCGATAACTATTGTTAGGCTGTGAAGTACATTGAGACTCGGCGCGCCTTTTCTATAGTGTGATTGGAGATTGGTTCCGCAGCGTCTGTTCCTTCGATTTATTTTATTGATAGGAGAATTACCCTCGACAGTGCAGCACATTAGCGCTTTTTGTCGAGTCAGTGGACAGCCATGATTTCACGGATACTGCCGGACCCCCCGGGCAAAAGTCACAAGGATAATAAGCTTAAAGGCTCTGTAAAACATTTGGTTGGCAGAGACACAGGAGCTGCTCAGTTACTCATGACATCATCTAACGCCCAACTATCAGTCTTCCTTACCCATTTCTAAAATCCTTCCAGCTCTTATTTTCTGCTGAATCCGAGAATGTACCATAGCAACAATCATAAATCCAATATCGCGTATACTAGGGTATACAATTCTACATTTGTAGTATATTGGATTGGTATACCATGTATGACCTATTCCTACGGTGCAAATGTAGATTTGTCTTTTCAAAATCCTATAATTGTAAATGCAAACTGCTCTTATTCCCAGCCACATTTGGAAAACACTCTTTGTATTGCACATCACAAGGTCATTAGGTAATCCCTTTCTGTGTCAGTAAACAAAGACAATGGCAAGTTGTTCTTTAAAGTAAGCACCCACTTTTGTTGCCTAAACGGCTGTCATGATAGTCCAGGATATATATATTGTTACATGTGCTCTTTTTATTGTGTGACACGGGCGTAGCTCCTGTTGTGGCGCATTCTGTGTTTGATCCGTGTTGGTTGGGCCCTCGTTGTCATGTGAGCCTTGGGCTTTCACGCCTGGTCGTGGGTCACGTGATGAGCCTGGTGTGTGGAGATACACAGCGCTGTTCTTTCTGGAGAATTCCTGAAACGTGTGTTGTGCAAGACCTTATAGACTGTTCGAGAAGCGGAAAATTCCCGGCTTGAGGTGTGAAGGTATATAAAGGGGCTGTTTTTTAGAACCAGGGGGCAGAGAGCAGAGATTTCCCAGCGGACGCAGAAGCGTGTGTCAGATTCTAGGACCTTATTCTACGAATGCGGCAATTTTACATTTTCAAAGACTTTCTCCTGGATTTTATGCATTTGGACTTCAGTTTACTTTCTGGGTTATTGCAAGAACTTTCCACAGGACTGTCATTCTCCGATAGTTTACATTTAAAGGACTTATCGTGGTGACGGTACTGATATCCATGTACTGTACCATTATCTTTCTGTGTGATTGTATTGACCTGATGCTATCCCGCTGTTTTACTGTATTTAATTTTATTGATTTAGTGTATTGTATTGTTAGGGTTGTTTTAAGAATGAATTATAGTTATTTAATAAAATAAAACACTGACTTCTTTAATCATTTCCCTAGACATTTCACGCAGCCTAGTGTTACAGAATCTGATTTTTTTATCTCCGTTACAGAATTTGTGTTCATCACGCATACGTGATGTGTTTATATTAGGTTCTATAACAATATATATATATATATATATATATATATATATATATATATATATATAGATGAGTATGCCGAGATTTCTATTTTAAGAAGCTCTTCCACAATATTGTAAAAGATTAACATTAATATCGGTGCTAATTTTACAACCAAGAAATTACTAAAGTTTTCGGCTTCTTTGACGGAAGCCATCTTAGTATAAAATACAAAATTTTCCAATGGTATGTCCTAATATGTTCTTAAAGAATGCTGCTTATATAATAAATTAGCCGACCTAAACCATCGGATCTTATTGCGTGCTGGTCAAACATTTTCTTCTAATGAAGCTTTGATAATAGAGCTAGGTACTGTGGCCTTTTCTTCCTGCCTACAGCCGAGGCAGGATCAGTTGTACTCTCTTTAAATAACAGGTTTTATTCCCCTTCCGCGGCGTTTAAGCTCCATCGTAGTGAGCGATGTAACAATCTTTTAATACTGGAATAGATCATTGGAGCGGTACTGGACCCGTTCCGGCAAAGAACCTGAATTACAAGCTCAGGACCCACGATATTTAACAGAATGATTACTTTATATGATATCATATTATAAACTAAACTATATAACTGCCTCCGCGATGAGGGTATGCGTGTTATTTTGTTTTAGTTTATAAAATAATTTACGTAATCTAATGAAAAGTTATGATAAATCCTATGAAATTTTCAGGGCACCTCGGGAATGGGACAATGAAGAATCGATTAGGTTTCGCTGTGGGGGCCGTGTAATGATACGGATCCAGAAAAGACTTCCAGGAATAGTCACAAATGGGTATTCACAAAATCCCCGATTGAACATGGGAATATGGGTCCAAAAGTGGATGAAAACAAGGGTTGTAGAGTGCTCCACATTAAGGACTGCCCACGTCCCGGAGGCCTGCATTCCTGAGAATGCATATACCTAGTATTTTATATTATATTATGGTATATGATATTACATCATGATATATATATTATGAGGTCTAGGATAATAAAGCATAAAGATGTAGCATAATGAGGCACAGATGGTCAGCGTTGTTTAAAAAGTTTAATACACCTCACGGTGTATCTACAAAAAATACCCAGGATTCCCGGTGAAAGAACAAATAAATGATGTTTCTTTTTTCTGTAAAAGTCTATGTTGAGTTGACTACAGTAGAGAATTTCGGATCTCGCAGGCAGTTTGCAGGCAGTCTTGGATACACGACTCAGTTGGCATTTATATTGCGCTTGTCATAGACTCTCTAATGAAAAAGAGCCGAAATGGCACCATCACACCTCTCTGTCTGTATGTCTGTCTGTCTCCCTCGCTCTTTCTCTCTCTCTCTCTCTCTCTCTCTCTCTCTCTATATATATATATATATATATATATATATATATATATATAAAACTGAAGAAAAACAACACTGTTAATTCACAACAGTCTGTTTCACGGGATGCGACCCGATCATCAGGTGAATGTGGTTAGAATGAAGCTAACAACGTGCCTAATCTGGATTACTTTTTGTGTTGAGTTTACGGAAGAGGAATTTACGTAGAAGAACAATTGTATATATGTATATATATATATATATATTTATATATATATATATATATATATATATATATATATATATTGTTGGCATGATAGGTTCTTGCTTACAAACATTTCAGCTGAATGGGCAGAAGTATAAGCGTGACACTGCCGTTTAGAGTTTTTAGGTCCTGATATACACTCACACAACAAACCATAACGCCTTGAGGGAAAAGCTTTTAAAAATGAGTTAAACAGGAATTATCTTCACTTGTTCTTTCAAGCTGCCCAGAATGGTAGCATAGTATCCATTTAATTCCTTAGACGTTACTTACTGTCTATTTTGTGACCTCATTACAAAAAAAATGTATGCTTATTTATAATATGAAGGAAAGAAAGAAACTAAAAGGGAGAGGATGAAATTTGGGGGTGTTTATTTGCTTTCCAGTGATTAACTCGGCAATACCGCAGGTTTGGCGCCAACAGAAGAAAGACTAAGACACCATCGACCGATTTCACGGACATGTGGTCAACCTCCATAGGAAAGCTTTCTACCCCTTCTCTGTCTGTAGGTTTTATAACGAGTCCACTGATGAGCACGATCGTGTACAGAATGGGTAATTGTGAACTCAGGTTTCCAAAATACAGGCCACCATAAAACCGAAGGTTCTTTTCCGCTCGTGTGGTTTTTGCCGCATCCGTGAAATTGGTACGTTTTGCCACTGTCATTGTTGAACGGGTCTTTTTCTTCAGGTTTGTTTGACACCGTGCTTCCACAAGAGATGGTTTACATTTCGTAGGCGGCTTGGAAAATGTTAGTACCAGTCTACCATTTTAAATTCTTTCTTTCTCATAATTGATATATTTACCAACATTATCTTCTGTAATTGTGCGCAACTCTATACTTAACCGCAAAAAAAAATTGCATCCGTATACAGTCAAACCGCCAATGCTTTTTCACTCTCTTTTTTCTGTCCAGTGTGCATACACTGCACTTCGCTTGGAAATGTCATGCCTTTTCGATAACGGTCCTGGTAATAAGGCCAAAAGAAAAAAAATATGGTTCTCAGGTATCGTGTGCATCAATTTTAACCCCCTGCATCCAAAATTTAATTTTTATTTTCAATAGAAACTTGTCAACTTTGAGCTTAAGCAGCTTGGACATTTCTTTCAAGAAGATGAAATAATACAATTTTGATGATAAGATGTCATTGTTATGTAGTGCTTTTTACCTGTTTAAAAAAAAATCTTTTATTATCATTGTTTTAGTTCATCATAAGACATACAAAACAAGTTTAAAAAAATCGCCTGCCCTCACTGATTTCTTAAAAAATAGTGCTTGAGAAACAAAACAGTTTTTTGGCCTAATGTGATAAGAATGTACACTCTTTCGTCTGTTGTAACAACTTTTTGCATACATGATGAGTCAGGCTTAATGACACGATCATTTCATAATGATTCCCTTTGTGACAAACATTTATATTATCCCTAAACTTCCTTAGGCCTTCTTAACATGACGTATGTTATTTTGTTAAACAGAGCCCAGTGTCGTAACGCCTGCCCAAGGTGAGTATTAAATAATTAATAGTTCAAAGAAAACTAAACTATTTTTAAAGACATTCCTAATCTTTAACGAAATACCTATGGTCAACAAGTTTGAGAGAATGACACGTATGGTTTTTTATATATTTTCAGTTTCAAATGTATTTTGTGAGTGAGAAAAAAATTAAATAATGAGGAATGAATTCAATAATATATTTAATTTTTTTAAGTCACAAAATAGTCAGTAAGTGACGTGTTTGGGACTGTAGATCCATCGGTTATTACATGCATCAATTACATGACTTGCAGTGGTGGTCTGTCTCAGGTCTCCATATGTCAACAGAAGAAAACTAGTTCTAGCTCTAAACTGACAGCTTCTCAACTTCTATCTGCAGGATATCTGCATTTAAATTGCCCAGTATATTCCCGTATTAATACTATATGCTTATGTTGCTCTGTTCCTAATTTTCCACTATTGCGCCTTGAGATCAGTTTTGCAACTACCGTGAGTCCAGTACCTGCAGACATCATGCTGCAGACATCATGAATAATTTAACATTAACATGTATGTAAAAATGAAATTCTGATTAGTGAGGCACGGTGTTACACAGGACAAATGAAGTATACCAAATCGGTATTTTATAAATGCCATATTAATTATGAGTTTATTTGCAACTGTTTGGTATGCTTAGAAACACCATTTATACCCTAAAGACAAAGTCATTTCGACAAAGTCATTAATAAACCAAAGCAGTTTACACCATCTGAATGTACATAAGACAGTAAGCTGATAAGATGATATATTGGTCCCAAATGAAACATTATATTTCAATGTATCACTGACTTGTTTGATCCAGAACTTGAAATGGGCCGCTGGGTTACAGCTCTAACTGACCTTTTGGACACCACGATAATATAAAGGTATTTACAATAATCCTGCAAGGATAACTTATTCGTTCAGCTGTCACCGGTGATTGATGTGTTACTTAATCACGCTCATTGGCATTATCAACCTCGGCTTTATCACCACATTACCTAGTTATAACGCCTTTATGTGCGACATTTCTGCTATTTTACAACCTCGTCAAGTCCCCCCGCCTTCCGGACGCGCCTACAGCCCTTTCTCTGTTCAGACTTATTGTCAATGATATGTGTGTGTACTCGGCGATCAGTCATTATTAATGGCAACTGCATTCATAATAATTATACTGCAACAAATTAATGGTCTTTTCTATATTCCATTGTTCTAGATTTAGGAAGTCCCATGGTATATCTGCAAATCTATTATTAAGGCCACGCCAAAAGAATAGATTGATAAATTGTTCTAGGCACGGACTCTGGAGCCAAACCTTTAAACAAGCGGGCAGATTTTAATTAATCGGTGAAGACAAAAGACGTAGACTTTTTTTCAGCTGGAAAGATGGATAAAAACATGGTAATGATAATCCAGACATAGTTTAATTCAACTGGCTCAGGACTCAAAACCTGGAGATCGTGAGTTTGAATCTCTGCTGAGACGGTAAGACTTTTCACGATCGGTCCCCACCCAAGGTGAGCGCTCTCCTGGCTTAACGGGAAGGCCGTGCCCAACGGGTGCCCAGACGATGACGCTTTTAGGAGGTTCTTCGGTGGTATGCCTAAGAAATTGGGATGATTACGCACCAAGGGCCCGTAGGTGCAGTAGTCCCCGGGCCTGGTAAACACCAGGATATAATATGAGACGAAGCGTGTGAAACTGCCCTGACACGTAGTCCAAAACCGGAATGCCATTTTGCCGATGTACATATTCTGAGTTAAGTTAGCACTCATATATGCAGGCTGTAACCTCGAACTAAAAAAATGTTGATGAATGTAACATTTGCATTGTGTATACACGACATGATTTGAGGGACTGAGGCAAGAGCACCAATAGCGACAATGTCGAAGAAAAGGTAATATCATTAGTGTAGCCGAATAGCAGAGGCAGCGGGAGGTAGCGGTTATATATATAAAATGAACAACTGCGATTTTTATCAAAAACGGGCTGTTGCAGCAACCATAACAGACACTTTGATGAAGAATAAAATCTTGTCGTCCCTGTTGAATAGAGCCGACATTTTAATCTATCTCAGTTCTTGAAGGAAAAATTAGCTGCAAAAATGTTTGATAATGTTAGCTGAAAAATTCGGTAGCTGTGATGACGGGACCGAAAACATCGGTCGATCTTATAGCTTGCTTGTACAATAGCAATCCAGAGGACGATAAAAGTGACCAGAATTGTCGGGAAAAACTGAAGATGTGCATGCGAAATTGGCTGGCCGATGAGTCTTGCAGATTTTTCATGCTGCTTAAATGTAGGTTGGTAAAATAAAAATAGGTAGATCGAGGCCGGCTAACCAAGTAACAAAGTAACATCTTCGATGGTAGGTGAGAGACTAAGGGCCGGAGGGTCGGACGTAGCCATGTGGTTATAAGAGGTTCCCCGGTTCAAACCCTAACAAAACCACAAGGCAAAAAATCTCGGTAGATCCTCAACGATACGCTTTAATCTTTTTTTGAAGTTATGACTCCTGGATTTTTTCATAGTAAAGTGTATAAATCCATGAGGGTAAATAATAACATAGTCTTATAGTATGCTATCCCTCATCATCAAGCAATAGGCCACGAACATATGATGGATATTGCTTCATGAAAAGGACATATCCATATGATATGCAACATCGGAATATGCCAAAGAAGAAGGTCTGATGTTGACATATTATCACCGCAACATTATATATACCGTAAATCCTTGATCAGACGCCCGGGCGTTTATTTTTTCAGACTCTGCTTTGACCCGGCGTCTAAACAAGGCCGGCTTCTTTTTAAGGCCGGTGTATTTTGAATATAATTACATTATCAGACTCGTCAGACGAAACCAAATAAAAGAAAACGTATGTTTTTATATTCTGGAACGTCTATAGTAGACTAAAACCCTGTGATAATGGTGATACAATTACGGATGGCGAGGTGACATAAACAATAAACATGTTCTTGTCGGTTTTAATAGTTTTGTCGGGGGCATCAATATCGAGATTCTGAGCTTGATAAGGTTTACAAATTTAAATATAGAACAGACATAAGTGCAGTATAAGTTTGCGATTTCAACAACTGACTGGTTTGAGCAGCTGAACCAACTAACGCATAATATGCGATATCAGCACAAAAAGGGTCATTTTAAATCGGTTATGTCAACATCTAAAGTGTGTTCCTGTTGAGAAGGCTACTTAAAACCAACGGGCGAATGGGGTTGAATAAATTGCACTTTGACGTTTTGTCAAGATTCAAAGCAAAAAAAAATTATAATAAAATGAACATTTTAAAATTAGAATATTTTACTATTTATTAAATTTAGTAATGTTTCTAACTTTTCCTAAAACATCCCCTATAACTGAAATGAGTATATAGTTATTATTATTGATCATGTTTGCTGTGCGACAATTACCTGTAGGGGGGATTCGATCTAGCTGTCTTTCTGTACACAAGAATTTCGTCAAATGGAAAAAAGTTAATATACTCGGTAAAAGCATGAAAATATATGCCTTATGACATACAAAGACTTAGTATTTCATTTTTTGTCCATTAGATCGAGAAGTGCATTATTAATTATAATAAATCCGGAAACTTCCGTCATAATTTTCATTATCATCATCAAAATTATTATCGCTATCCAATCAAAGCAACACATATATATAATCAAATGAATTAATGCTCTATGAACTACCATTATTACGTGTCATGGACGCATGTGCACTAATAATTTTATTCTCATTTTCTATCATTATTCTATTGAAAGTGTTTTATCCAAAATCACTGATGATGATAAAAATGTTGAAATTATTGTCTCTCAAGTAATCAAAGGATCGGTCTCTCTATTACAAAGGAGGAGAGACTAATTAAGCTCTGAGATCGCACGGGTCAAACACGTGCTCTTTGAAGTAGTCTTTGAACGGGCTGTGTCTCTATTTTTGCTTTGAAGTATAGTCAATGAAATTGTAGCTTGTTACGGTAATTTGACTGACTCTTCCTGGCTCTTAGTAAAGTGTGTGTGTGGGGGGGGGGGGGGGGGGGCGCACACTGCGCATAATCGGACTCACAAGAATATGACTCTGTTGTTAGGATTTTTTTTTTTTTGGGGGGGGGGGGGGGATTCACAATCTGACCCTATGCTTCTGAGTACATAGATGGCGTAGGTATAAATATAGTGAAGAGCGTAATGTAGTCCATTCAAGTACGTTTGATAGCAATTGTTTCAAGACAGGTTACATACACATACGTGTTTGTGGTAAGGACTTCACGTAATAAGTATTATTTTAAAGCATGTGTATGCGAAATGTAAAAAAGGTGTTTCCTTGAAATGTAACAGTTTTTTTATATTAATGTTTGACAGTTGAGACAAGAAGTCCCAGCCGTCCCACAGTGCCTATATCGGGAAGATGTTCTTTTTAAGTAGAAACAGCAGCTGGGGAAGGGGGAAATAGAGAAGGGGGTGCGTAAACACACTGCTACAGGTAAACAAGACTGCCTAGAGCGCTTGTAGACTTTATACATAACTCTCACTAGACTGGTACCCTGCTCTATTATGGCCCTCATGATTGGCCTCTTGCAGCGGTGCCGTAATAGAGCGGGGTACCATTCTAAACTCTCAAAAGCAAGCAGAAAACACTGCCAGTCGCAAAATCAGATGCTCTTCGGTTATACACGGATGTTATCCTATTTCCCATATTTTTAGTCGAAAAAATCCGCCCCTGAAACCGGCCACAATTGCAGTAAAAACAGCCAATAATGTAGTAACAAAGGCCAACATTAGAGTAAAAATTGCCGATATTGTGGTAAAAATTGCCACTCTTGCAGTAAATAGGGCCGTCATTGCAAAAAAGATGGCCCATATTGTTGTAAAAATGGCCAACATCGTAGTAAAAATGGCCAACATTGCAGTAAATATGGCCACTATACAGAAAAATGGCCAATATTGTAGTAAAAATGGCTAATATTGTCTTTTGCTTTGTTACCATAGCTGCCTGTCTAATTAATAAAAGCAGAAAGCAGATCATAAAAGCAGTAACAAAGTATTCGTGTGTCCGCTAGCAGGGGTGATATTAACTGACTGTCAGGCGCACGAAAAGTGTCCGTTGTCCCCCCCCCCCCCCCCGGAGGGGTCCTAAAAGTAGTAAAAACGTTTGGTAGTACCGAAGACTGTCCGCCCCAGAGGGGTGTCCGCCCCAGAGGGGTGTCTGCAGCCCTGGGTTTCACTCTAGTAAACACGGTCTATATTGTAATGAAATGGCAATAGCATCCACCTCAAAGACAAGGGGTAAACGTGTTCTGTCTGAACGAGTCTGTTCAAAATATCCTATGTTTTCTGTCCCGGTAAATTCTCTGTGTTTAGACTCTGTTCTTCTGAATGCAGAAGTAAAAACATCAGTAAACCGAGTTTATATGTACTAATTGATTTCCTAGACGTTTAACATACCTGCCTGGTGACGGATGTCATTTTCGGTTGACCTGGTTGTTAGAAATGCATAATCTAATTCTTTCTAATGTAATGGTATACTACCTTTTCCATCAATTTTTACCACTCTGCACATGACCAGAGTCCAATATTCGGTTAATGTTATGAATCAGTTTTTTTCCTTCCATTCCCCATTCTATAATCGTGTTGTTTAATCAACTTCGGATCCGTTATTTTTTTCTACAATTAATGTATGTATTTTCTACGGGAAAGTGAAAGCGGTTGATTTAACTTACCTGGAGTTTCTTTAGTAGCCCGAAGACAGAGTTAATTCAAATAATCCTGGTCGAAGTTTGACCAAGATGTATACACAGACAGACAGACCAAAGGGTTCATCCCCCCCCCCCACTGGCGAGGTATTACATTTTCTGGTTGGTTACTTTGTCTGTTAGGAACTTTATGCAAAACGTTGTGAGGATATTTTGATGAAATTAGAATAAGGTTAGGATAACACCCATGGAACAATACATTTAATGTTATAGGTAATACGGACATACAGTCCTTTCTTTTGTTTACGCGAGGGGATTCATTGCATGACATTAGAGACCTCTTTGTCCTAGTGCATATGTAACCCGCGCTAGTCATGCGTGGCACTCTGGAGTAGACCACAGGAAAGTTTGATTATGATCCTGGCGGAGGTATGTAGGTTACGACTACTAACGGATAATGAAATGGCTATAATATATATATATATATATACATATATATATATATATATATATATATATATATATATATATATATATATATATAAAGAAAATTACAAAGCGGTGAAATTGTTTATTTGGACCATATTTTGCAGTCGATGGCCGCTCCTCCAGAATATCTTGAAATTTTCAGGACTTTTCGGGAATCCGCTAAGGCAGAAACAATTGGATTTTGGTGTGGATTCGCTTCATGATCTGGTCCATTAAGAAATTCCAGGAATATACACAAGTTTATATCACAGGAATATATAACTTATGCAAGAATGAACCTGGGCATACCGGACGAAAAGATGAATGCAAGCTTGGAGTATGGGCCGAATAAGAGAATGCTAAAACTTTTATATAGCATCCAACATTAAGGACCGCCCATATGCCGGGGCCTGCATTCCTAAGAAATCTGGTTTTTTTTTGCTGATTTTTCTAGTATTCTAATTATTTGTGTATCTTTAAGCACAATTTATTTTACATGTTATTGAATGTAACCCCCCCCCCCGGCGCCCTCTTTCTCTCTATCTCTTTCTCTCTCTCTATCTCTCTTTCTCTCTCTCTCTCTCTCTCTCTCTCCCGCAAACCGTCCTAAATTACAAAATAACAAAAGACCACGTGATTATAAAAGATGGTAGTTCCTGCTAAGAACTGATTATGCTCGGCAGACTCTTTGCGGATACCCGACCTAAGAAATGAGAGGCTCAACACCCCGGCACATGTAACCTATTGTGTCGGGAGTGCTGGTACACGCCATACATAAATCTCGCATACAAAAGTATAGGAACGAAGGTCGGTTTCAGGTGTATATCATTCTATTTTAAATATTTGTTTGGTCGATAAGGGGGGGGGGGCGACCCCGTTTGTAATGGCCTGGTTTTGCCCGGCTCTTCCATCAATCAGCGACGGTCTATAATTTAAGTACTGTACGTATTTGTTCACGAGATTGTCAGGTGCTGCGTACTCTTTCATCTTTTAGTGTAATAGTTACTTTTGAACAAAAAAGTTGCAGTAGTAATGATAAATTACTGAGTCTCATAATTCTACACTCGGAATTTTCTTGGTCCTGGATGCGGGCTTATAAAGTGTACATTTCAAAGCTACTGCTATTGGTACAACTACTACTGCTACCACTACTGCTGTTTCTACTACTATTATACTACTACTACTACAACCACTATTGCTACCGCTACTTCAAACCACTTCTACTGCTACTGCTACTACCAGTACATATGTTACTACTACTACTACTGATGATGATGATGATGTTGATGAAAATGCTAGTGTTTTATATCCTGCCTCAGGAGATTGATTATGTTCAGATCAGGGAGCGCCATTGGGCGTCTTCAAAGCCGCCTTGGGAATCTGTCGGTTCTCTGACGAATAGTCATTTTTTTTAAATAGAGTACCGCCAAACATAAACTCAGAAGAATCATGCAATCCTTGAGCTTCAAAGAAGCCCAAGTTTTCACTTTTGTTCGGAGCACGCCACGAACGTTGTTCTGATTGAGAACAAGAGCATGTAGAAAAACTGATAATCCTTTGTTTTCTGTAACAGGAAATTTTACCAAGAGTATCAGTCAATCAATACTCATGCGGTCTGCTGCACCGGCCAAGGTTTACAAAGGAAGAAGCCATCCATTAACTGTTAAATAACATGCTAAAACGTGTGTATTCAGTCAAGCCTTAACAACATATCATGAACGAGGCGATGAGATGCTTCAATATGCACTTGATGCGTGTTACTTGCACTTTATTTGGCGTTGTAACGGATATCCAGATATTCGGAACCATCAAATGTAAAAAGCCTCTGCCAGGGGTGGCTATGATGAACTTCTTTTTTTTTTTAACGACAGATACTGTTTTGTCGTATAATGGAGTGGTCTCTATTTGCCAAATTAATGTTTATCAGTTTGAGGTTATAAAACTATCTAATTACAGCACAAGGTGCATGTATAGTAAAATAAGTAATATAAAAATTTAAAATGTAGTAAAATTAGAATTGGGTGTAATATTTCCGCTTTATGACAGGCTTGTGGATTTTATTTTCCCCACGCTTCGTCCCCATAAAGTTAATGCAATTATCCTTTTAGTGCATAATTACGGAAGCGTATTGCTGCCACCTGGTAAAAGAAAAATAAATTATTTATCTCGTACGTACGACATACTATCTCGTACGTACGACATACTTTCTCGTTCGTATGACATACTTTCTCGTACGTACGACATACCATCTCGTACGTACGACATATTATCTCGTACGTACGACATAGTATCTCGTACGTACGACGTATTATCTCGTACCTACGACATACTATCTCGTACGTACGACATACTATCTCGTACGTACGACGTATTATCTCGTACGTACGACATAGTATCTCGTACGTACGACATAGTATCCCGTACGTACAACATAGTATCTCGTACGTCGACATATTATCTCGTAGGTACGGCTAAATTAATCTTACGCATCTGATTCACAGAATACACAACAGGCCAACTGATATATGTATAAGCAATACGTATATATTATATAATGCGTGTTCGTACCCTAACTACACCAAATCTTCACCTTGCAAACCGTCGGAACACCGCTAAAAAAAATACATAGGTTTATTTATGTATTTATTTATTTATTAATACTATAAATTTAAATGCTATTCGATTTATCAATTTTTTTTGTGTGTCTAGGTTTCGGAAATATTTCAAGGAAATGAACTTTATCAAATCTTTGTCTGCCAGTCATATACAGGACTTTAATTTTTAAATAGGTAATTAAATTCTGTCAGCAGTGTATGATGGTATAATGATAAGCCTGTCATAATATTAATTAGAAAACATATTGCCTTTGCCAAATTAAAACTACCTTCTGGAGAAGGAAGGGTTCGGACAAGAGGTACAGCTAACAAATAGCCTGATTGTAAGTAATTGAGAATGGATATATGTGGGGAAGGTTTCTTATATTCCAAAATTGATCTGTATAAAAACTAGATTTATGACATAACGCACAGTGTCTCTCGCCCTACTGTAAACGGCACGAAGTTCAACATATTGGATCAAGCACTTCGTTTCATAATACATGAAGCAGGAACCTCTCCTCACGGGCATCTCTGTATTACAGACACCTCTATATTGACACTCAAGGTTCATATTTTGGCTGAATACGACAGTTCTTCAGCAAATCCATGCCGATACACGGGCTTAATATCTCCTGTTTACCGTATACGATATTATGGTTCTTTGTGTGAGTAAACAGAGTGCACCTTTGTCTGGAAGCAAGATCTTAGTCTAGCACACGCGACAATTAAAAACAGAGAAGAAACATGAAAGAAAAAACACCCAGAAAAACTTGAAAAACCTTGATTTTTTAAAGTTTTTATTACGGCCACCAGGTGGCGTGAGCGCTGTTTGTTTTTCCTCATTGATTTTTTTTTCATTTTACTCTCTACTATACAATCGGCTCTCTCTCTCGCTCTTTCTCTCTCTCTCTCTCTCTCTCATTCTCTCTCTCTCTCTCCATTTATATATATATACATTTATATATATGTGTGTGTGTGTGTGTGTGTGTGTGTGTGTGTGTGAAAAGACTGAAAGCCTACTAACCAAGGCTGTGTTAGAATGGCTCAGCCGGTGGATACTATTAATGTCATAAGTAATATATGTAATGTCTATCAGAGGTTCTTGTTTGACCAGATAAAATATCCCGACATGTGCAAGGGACACAATTAGTTACTGTTACCTGCGGGGGATTCCTATGCTTATATGGCAAATTTGAAATAGAAATAAAATTTAGGACTAGACCAATCGTTTAAGAAACGAGACAAACACAGCGCTCACGCCACCTGGTGGTGGTACAGCATAAATTCACAATTCAATCGTTTTCAAGCTTCTCTAGGTGTTTCTTCGTTCATGTTTCTCTTCTTTTTTATAATTTCCGCAAATGCGCGACCAAGATCTTTCCTCTGGTCACCCGGCCTTCTTATGTAAACACTTAACAGTCACTTATAGAGG
Source organism: Sipunculus nudus (assembly GCA_026874595.1). Classification (NCBI taxonomy): domain Eukaryota; kingdom Metazoa; phylum Annelida; class Sipuncula; order Golfingiida; family Sipunculidae; genus Sipunculus; species Sipunculus nudus. The sequence goes on from CM049312.1 coordinate 57,386,534, forward strand.
TTCTGTAATACAGAGATGCACATTAGGAGAGGTTCATCATTCATATATTATGAAACGAAGTGCATGATCCCATAAGTTGAACTTCATGCCGTTTACAGAAGGGCGAGTTACACGTACATGTTCCACATACAAGATCTTATACCAACCCGCAAATGAAACAAATCTTAGGTGTAGTTTTTACCACCACTCCAGCCTGACATATGAGGTTAAGACTTATTTTAGAATTTTGTATTCTTCTGTAACAGATTAATCGCACGTCCATGAGTGATAGTTTTTAATATATATTTTTTTATAATTTAGTTCAAAATAAAAATTATACGTACCCCATTAAATGGATTGTTGTCTGTTCAGCTACCCCCCAATCTTATCAATGGCTGTATATGCATTAAATAGTTAAAAGATCAACTACACGACGCTTTATGTATAAATCTAGTTCTTAGAAAGATAATTTTAAAACATTAGAAACCTGCCCAACAAATATCCATTCTCAGTTACTTAAAATAAGTCTATTTAGGAGCTGTACCTCTTGTCCGAACCCTTATTTCACCAAAAAGTAGTTTCAGTTTGGCAAAGGCAAGATTTGTTTCTTATTAACATTATGACAGGCTCACTATTATAACATCATATACTGCTAACATTATTTTATCACCTGTCTTAAACTGAGAGTTCTGTATATGAATGTCAGACAACAATTTGATGTATAATGAAATATTACAGAAACCTGGACACACACAAAAATGTGAATCGAATAGCATTTAAATATATACTATAAAGAAATAGATATATGTGAGTGTGTGTTGGTTTCAACGGTGGTCCAGCGGTTTGCAAGGAAGTGGAGATGTTGTATATTTAGTTAATTATGAAAACATACATTATTTAACATATACATCTTGCTTATACATATATCTGTTGGCATGTTGTCTGGTCTATGAATCAGATCCGTAAGATTTATTATGTCGTACGTACGAGATAATATGTCGTACGTACGAGATAATATGTCGTACGTACGAGATAATATGTCGCACCTACGAGATAATATGTCGTACGTACGAGATAGTATGTCGTACGTACGAGATAAATAATTTATTTTTCTTTTACCAGGTGGCAGCAATACGCTTCCGTACACAAAATAAGGAATAGGGCAGCCAGTAGTAAAAAGTTTATTAGCAGTGAAACGCTTTGCACCCATTTGATTAAAGCCAGCTGTTTACCACCAACATTTATAGAATTTTAGTTATTTCTGGCAAATATGGCGTACATTAAGAGGAACTGCAGTTAATTTCTTAAAGGTTCTTATAATAACTCTGCGACGGTGGGGTTAGTTTGTCTACAAGTGGTGAGTAAATACGGGTTCAAGTGCAAGTGTAAACAATTGTTACAAACACTGAAAGCATAAGTGGTTGAGTGCGGCAATTAACAGGTCACTAGTAGTCAGTGGAGAGAATATATGAAAAATTAAATCATTTGCATATCTCTTATTTGTCTGATTTCCCGCAGATCTCCCTGTTTGTTTTACGACTGGCGATAATTTTGTCAGGACCCCCACATGCGGTTTCCGGAATCATGGACATATTTACGTAAGTGTTTTTATATTTTGTGGGAAAAAATCATTATTATACTTTCTTATAGGTACATGAAGGGTATAGTGAGCAATCAGGGGAAGTGTTTATCTAATGAAATTCAGGAAAGGGACGATACCAAACAAAATTTTCTCTGTTGATTTAGTCCCAGTGCACGTTATTTAAATAATATAAAATATACAGTCCGATTCTCTGAGAATCGTGTAAAATGAAAACATTTAACTCAATATATAGCTTAGTGTAGCTTTGCTGAGAAAGGCTTTCCATTTTAAAAAGATGGATTACAACAAGTATCGAAGCAAACTTACCATTACACTTCACCTTCAGTGGTAGCACAAGATCATATCTCGTGCGTACATGCGATACTAGTAAGGTGAGACCACTTTCAGCTACACAATTTAACTGTTTATATCAGCAGAGCCATTACTTAAAACAGCCAGAGGTTTAAAATATGGATGATGGATAAACCGAACGAGGCATCGTATGAGGATTAAAAAGGTATAACAATCATGCAGGTATATATCTGTACGTTTGCCATCCTCTCTTCTAGAAAAGGGGATTGAAAGAAGGTAGATAGCGGATGTTTAATGTTCTGAGACCTAAATTAAGCCGCACCGACTTGTATGCAACACCATGTCTCAACTGGAGAGAGGTTCATCTCCTTACTTTGATTAATTCTTGCACATGGCCGCCTTCAAAGGAATTTTATTCTGACAAATCTTGCAGGTCAAAGGACTGGTCCTTTTGAGAAGATGCTAAATACCTGCTTGGTAGGCGGAGAAGGATTCCGTGCCACAATATCATCCAATAACTAGAGGCTAGCGCAGTGATCTGGCATCATTACAGATCGATTAGCACCTGGATATTATTGCACGCCTCAGTTGCAGATCCATTCCGCTCGCTGATATATGAGAATTTGATACAGACCGTATCATTATCAAATAATTATCGTCTGTCACCCGGGCCGTCTGAGGACGTTTGTAAAAGCCCCATTTGGCCCAGGGTTCACCCTCACGCCGGGAAATATTAATACACGTTCGTGCCATGTACGAAAGCTCTAGTTACGTATTTTTAGGGAATAATTCACGTATGTACATGAAAAAATATTCTGTAGTTTGATTTATCTGATTTCATTTTATATATAAAAATCTTAATGATATTTCATCAGATCAATAAACTTGGTTCAGCCACTCAAACTTGATGAACACATCACTTGATTTACGCTCAGGGCCCCCAGGTGCAGTAGTCACGGGGCCTGGTTAACATTATAAATGAAAGGAAGGGTGCCTTGTCATATAATCCGAAACGGGAATGGAATTCTGCAGATGTACATTTAGCGTTAGAAAGATAGGCGTTTACCTCCAACGAACAAAAAAAATTGTTCTCGATCGTTCGGAACAGGTGATGCTATGAGAACAGTGATGAACGACGATATGAAAAGAAGGAGAAGACGATAACAGGAGTATAAGAAACAGAAACAGTTTTAACTTGTCATCCTACACCACGACTGTCATATGTTGGTCCGTTTGGTCTTTGCTTTTCATTAGAGGAAGATTTCAACAGAAATGAAGCGTGGAAACCAAAGACCTGTTAGACACCCGAGAACCGTTGGACAGTTTCTTCGACGGGAACAAAGCAGGACTAACCGTTTTAAATTATGTGTATATTTTTCTTCTGCATCTGATGAAAACCAGAATTGATTTAACACATTTATTTTTATCCGAGAGAATCTATATAATTAAAACAGAGTTGTTTTTTCTAGACCACGGATTACCTGCTTCCGTTCTGATTTGATTCTCCAAATTCGGCAGACGTATCGGTGGTGTGCTCTTCTGGGACAAGTTCATTTTATTTTGCGGGATTATGCCCTATTAAACTGAATAACCAATAATTATAATATTTCCCCATTAGGTGCCCATATTTTTTTTGTGCTGCAAGGTCCTCCACGCATATGACGCGTGGCTCCTCGGGGATTTTTACTGGCCTGTCAAGACCGTGGCCAGCGTGCATGCCCTGCCCAAAATGCATTTCCGTGCAATACGCGTTCACGCGGGTCCACTATAATCCCGATTGATCCCCCATATCCATTGTAACGCCTCTAAAGGAATTTTTTTCTCTTAAAGGAAGTCAAGATTTTAATCAAATGCTTGCAATGCGAGGGCTTTTCAGCTTGGTCAACACTGGGCACTGAGTCAAGTGATGTGACCCCCGTTTGACAATTTGTTTTTTGGTTACAGGTATGTTGATTTTTGACAGTCAAAAATATCTTTCCATGATAACCATGGTTTCAAAAGTTCGGCCAAGTCATGTGTTTCATATTTTTTTTTATATCAAAAAGGAGCCCCACAACTTTATTTTCATTCGGGTTGGGTGGGGGTAGCTTATTAGAGACGGATACTCTGTCTAGATAGGGGTGGGGTCACATATATTTGTTCACCTTGCGAGTGGCAGAACAAATTAATACGAATGGGTGGCTTCACGGGGACAAAGAAATGATCCTTTGTCACAATGGTGTTTAAGAAATTATATATTGTGGTGATTCGTATTACCTCGAAAAATGAAATGGATTATAGATATGTCTTTACCCTAACCCTCTACAAATGCTAAGCAAAACATTTTTCGCCCGTCACGCTTTTTAAGGAGGCGACCTATAATCTCCACTGAACCCCATTTCCATTATATCGCATATTAAGGAACTTAACTCTGTCAAAAGGAAGTAAAGATTTTAAATTAAAGCGAGGAACACATGTACACACGTCCACATGCAACTTTTAATGGGAAACTCTTTTCCGTTGAGTGGCCACAAAGATCTGAGACCCTTCATAAGATCACCGTTTTAGAGGTTTTAAGGTGTGTTGATTTTTATAAACAGAAGTATCTTTACATGATTAACATGGTTTAAATAGATCGGCCGATTTATGGGTTGTTTGAAAAAAAGTTTTTTTTTTAAAAGAAAGCCCGGGGGGGGGGGGTATTGCCCACACTTCTAAGGGTCCTCAATCTCTTATTAAATTTGAAACCCCCGGCAGTATCTAGTTGTCAGTTGTTCGTTCATACGTGCACGTTTCATGTAAAACATTGTCATGATTCAGAAACACGGGTTCACCAGGCGAATCTACTGCATACGTATGGGCGGCTTCTACTCCGGGACAAAGGTATAGCCCCTTATAATTATTCCTTTGTGGAATTATTTGCACTTATAAAAAATATATTATGGTGATTCCGATAATCTCGAAAAATGTAATGGATTACGGATACAGTTTTACTCAACCCCTCTACAAATTTTCAGCAAAATCTTTATAATACATTTTGCGTTAATTTGCTGAAAGACAAGGCAACGAACCAAAGCTGAAGTGCTTTTTTTTTATCTGGGAGAGTTGTCAATTTTGCATCAGACCTGCTTATTTCATGACAATTAGCAGTACTTAAACCAAAAATTTAATATTGTTGTAATATATTTTTCGGGGTCTACCTTTTTCACATTGGCAGCATATTTTTTATCTCGTTCCCACGCGATAGTATCTCGTGGCCACGCGATAATTATCTCGTTCCCACGAGATAGTATCTCGTTCCCACGCGATAATTATCTCGTTCCCACGCGATAGTATCTCGTGGCCACGCGATAATTATCTCGTTCCCACGAGATAGTATCTCGTGGCCACGCGATAATTATCTCGTTCCCACGAGATAGTATCTCGTTCCCACGCGATAATTATCTCGTTCCCACGCGTTAGTATCGCGTGGCCACGCTGAGACCTTTTGTTGTAAGCTTCTCCCTTGAGACATAACACAAACCGACATGTTGTTTACCCTGTTCGGTAAACCCGAAATTAAATAACCCCAACCCTAGTCCTAAAAAAATAAGATTTTCTGGGAAGGTAAAATACAAACAAGTGTTTCAGTTTAATTCATGTTTGGTACACAAGGGTTTATATCACCCTTACCCTAAAACAAACTCAATACAGTTTTCCATGAACAAATTAAAATGGGCTAGTTGAACCAACGCAATGAAATGGTGAACCAACGCAATGAAAACTGCTGAAATTTACCTCAAAGCATTCGGCGCAAACACATACAACGAAATACATACAAACAATTTAAGCTGCATCGACGCTCGATATAAAACAGACCACAGACCAATTTGTCCAAATGAGGGCTTGAGCTATAACATGGCATACTAACGCGTGGCCACGCGATACTAACGCGTGGGAACGAGATAATTATCGCGTGGGAACGCGATACTATCGCGTGGGAACGAGATAATTATCGCGTGGGAACGAGATACTATCTCGTGGGAACGAGATAATTATCTCGTGGCCACGAGATACTATCTCGTGGGAACGAGATAATTATCGCGTGGCCACGAGATACTATCGCGTGGGAACGAGATAATTATCGCGTGGGAACGAGATACTATCTCGTGGGAACGAGATAATTATCGCGTGGCCACGAGATACTATCGCGTGGGAACGAGATAAAAAATAATATTACCGGAACTAGCCCCCCCCCCCCCTTTTCCCCCGCTCACACATTCTCCAGACAAACATGGCCCACGAGTGTTGTACGAGTGCCCGTTGTATCATTTCAGGTCTCAGCATATTAAGTCCATTCTAAATTCATGCAAATAATAGACCATAGTCTTCATCCAGTGTATAGAAGCATGCCTCAAGGATTTAAGATGTAGGCTTTACTGTATTATCTATCTACATTTATCTCGTTCCCATGGGATAATTATCGCGTGGCGACGAGATACTAACGCGTGGGAACGAGATAATTATCGCGTGGCCACGAGATACTAACGCGTGGGAACGAGATACTAACGCGTTGGAACGAGATAATTATCGCGTGGCCACGAGATACTAACGCGTGGGAACGAGATAATTATCGCGTGGCCACGAGATACTAACGCGTGGGAACGAGATACTATCTCGTGGGAACGAGATAAAAATAATTTTGTGCATGTCCTATACGAGCCACCGTACGGACCTATGTAGATCGGGAAAAAAACTTCTCACTTAAAAATTCGTATACCCTGTATATGCCTCACGTCTATTTCCAAAATATATTTTTTGTGCGATTTCTGGAACAGAATAATTTTTCCTTTCTATGTTGATGTTTTTGGGGGAGGGTGTTCCTGAAGGATTCTAGCAGAAGTAATTTTTACATCATATAAGTGAAACTCATGACAAAATTTCCTGCAAAAACCTCAGAATTAAAATATGAGTCGCTTAGCTCATTACAAACATATGCATCAGATAGGGCCGTGGATTTTCCACGGGTGCAGCCAGTAAGGTTTAATAGTCTAAATGAAATTAAGATTTTGTGTTTAAAATACGGATATATATATATATATATATATATATATATATTTATATAATACATAATATTTAAGAAGTATGTATATAGTTAATGTGATTATTATTCATTCAAATAGAAAAAAAACGCTTCTCTGATTTAATTTCTTATTTCAAACACAGAAAAAAATATACAGATCATTACTTATATGTATAAATTTTCTGGCTATAAGCCTACTTGCTAACATAAAGAAAATCCTCCCGGGTATCCCAGTAGACACATTGCACCTGAGGCTTTTAATTTAGATATCAACAAGCTGAAATCTGCCTACTGCATGATAAAGGGATTACATGTTATCTGTCTTTATGCTTCTTGCATTAAGAGTCAACGTTAAATTGAAGAACAAAAGAAATAAATAAGATTACCGACAAGGGTTTAAAATGCCAATATCATACTTCAAATCCAAGAATGCCGGCAGCAAAACCATAATTACATTCTTTGATCTTAATATGTTGGTATATAAACAGGAATATAATATGGAGCCTCCAAATAGATAATCGGTGAATCTGTCTCGCACATTATATAATAGGATTTATTCCAGGGAATTTATACTGAGAATAATCAAGAATATCATTATGTTGGATAAGCACGCTACATCTTTGAAACCGGATTACCTTTAAAGACCAAATAGTGACTTGGTAAATTGGATTTTCTCGATAAAGACATATTGGTTTAAAGATTGAGGGAGTAAATAAATACCTGGTCCAGTTGAATTAAAGGTCTCCATTCTCCAGAGTTACATAACAATAATGGCCGGGGACATCACTGCGAGGTTTCGGGAAAGTTTCTAAATTCAAGCTGAAATCTGCCTACTGCATGATAAAGGGATTACATGTTATCTGTCTTTATGCTTCTTGCATTAAGAGTCAACGTTAAATTAAAGGTCTCCATTCTCCAGAGTTACATAACAATAATGGCCGGGGACATCACCGCGAGGTTTCTGGAAAGTTTCTAAATTCTAAATAAGTAGACCCAAATTGAGGTTAATAACGAATAGCCTTTCTTTAGGGAGTCGCATTTCCTTATAAACCAGATTTTTAAAGACCCACTTGGAGTAAATTTCATCCACTGCAATATGTATTGAAAAATAATCTGCCTCTGGCTCTAAACAAAGTGAAATTCAATTTGTTCCTCCAAAAGACTTCGTGTCAAGTTATCGTAGGTATATGTCCGTTATTTAGACCAGACAAGAACCTGCAGCGCTAACACCAGACATTCGATTTACACCTTGTCGTTTCGGTTTACGAGAGTAAATCCGGCCGACATGAAAGCTTCCATAGTGTATTGTGCAGTTCTCTGCTCCTATGTTTGTCAAAGTTTAGATCTAGATGACTGAACTTTGGCAAAAAGTACATAAATCAGTGTCAGAAATATACTTATATATTCCCTCAGTTGTGCTTTGTACAAGTTCTAGGAAAATTTGTACTTTTTAGCAATGTCTGACATGATCTGACGTTCGTATTTTCAGAGAATTTTTTGTAATTCCTGCAGATGGGCCTTTGGCAGGTGCAATCAAAACCACAACCACTTGGCAAGACCGAGGCGTATTGGCATTTTCCAAATCCTGAAAAATCATCGTATCTTATTGGAAGTAAAATCACATTTTTCAGATGAAAGTCAGATCCTTGACAATGAGGATGTTTTTTAAACAGTACAGGTAATTTGCAATGGAAACAGAGTATAATATTTACCAAGTTCGTAACTTTTTCTTAGGTACTGACTTTTTTAAGATTCTTATTTTTCCAGAGGTTCACAAATCTCCAGTTTCTTTCTCAGTTTAAAAAATATATGTTGAAAGTTATATATTTTGGAAGCGATAAGATTTTATTGATAATGTATATTTTATTGATAATTATTTGTAAATATAAACGTTTATATTTGCCTGGGCATTTATTTCGTTACTGTTAGTTAGTTAGCGTGTATATTTACCGTTAAACAAATTTCAATATCATCGGGCTACCTAATGCCACTGAATATATGTGCTTGGTTTTCATTTTCCAAATTTCACATTTTATTATCTAAAAAAAACACAAAAAATTATTACTCATTGGAAAAGTTATATTTCCTAATACTTACACCAAATATCGGCACCCATGCCTGGTCGTCAATAACAGACAAATGGGCAAACAACGAAAAGTATAAGAATGTATCAACACTCCATCCAAGCTGAACTTCTATTAAAAAATAATCCGGGTCAATTCTCATTTGATTGATGTTGTTTGTTGTGGACAAGCATAAAGACAGGAATAAGATAAATAACGTAGAATTTTTGCAAAAAAAAATAGACGTATTTGGTCACACTAGCAACATATGTTGGCTATGATTTACATTGAGTGTTCGGGTACTTTGCACCGGACAGATAGATAACAGTTTGCTATATATCAAAGGATAAAAGTAAAATAAAACTTGTATCTAATTAAACCTGATTAAATCCGCATTGCTGACTCGCACTCGTATAGCAGACGATCGATAAGTACAGTGCGCATGCGTGAGGGAAAAGTCTATTTGCCGTAGGCGAAGGTAAAAAAATTTTTACCTGCTGTTTTGTATCACCATGCCACCTGACGCAAAAGCCCTGAATTTTTTACTACTGCCTTATGGTAGAGACTAAAGATAAAAATACAGTTACAAGTACTGATTCCAGGCAGCGCCTTCCTTAATAAATGGTGTTCGGCGCTTGTCTTTAAGCGCCGTTTGACAGCTGATTTTCTTCAGAGCCCAGGGGACTTGCTGCCAAAGAAATGGAGTCTAGGTGGACTGGATTCTAGAAGGATTTTGTATAAAACATTGATGACCAAGCGAACTCAGTGCTGCACCCATTATGGGTGTACAGTTAATATAGACCATGTAAAAATGAGGGAAATAATGCACTGTGTTAAAGGGGTTCAAACTGCAGGATAGATAAGGAAAGAAATTATAGACCAGCCTCACTTCTTAACACGTGCTACAAAGATATGAAGAATGCATTTGTTTCTGTTCATTAAGTATTCCTGTTAAAATGTTATTTCACTTTCGAGTTCAAGAAAAAAAATTTCTACTTAATAGAAATGTTTTTATTATTAGTAGTAGTAGTTGTAGTAGTAGGAGGAGTAGTAGTAGTAGTAGTAGTAGTATTGTGATAATTATAAGTATGATTTATTATTATTATTATAATTATCATCATTTATAGTATTAGCAGTAGTATTAGTAGAACAGTGTATTCTCATACCTATTTATATATTATTTATTTATTAAAACACCTACCGTAGTAGCCATTATCAGAATTAAATTCTCTTTACAAAAAACATTGTAATACATAGAGAAATCACAAAAATATACAATTAATAACAATAAAATGAATATAATATTATTATAATGATAAGTTGGTAAGTTATAACCATGATATTTACCACTTAATAGCAGTGTGTGGGTGCTAACTGAAATAATTTAACAGCAATCTTTGCAGTTTTAAGGTCGTAAACCCATTTACCAGATTGAATAAATAAATAAATAATTGATTAAGCCTAGGTCATTTATTATAATGACGGAAGAAGAATGCAATTAACAGTTGCTGATTTTAGTGTTAAGATAAAGAAATTTATATATTCTCACTGGGCGTCATTCGGGGCGTGGAATGAAAATACAAAGGATAAACATTTCACAAACATTTATAATGTAAATACTTCTGTAATCAAACTAAATCAACCATATTTTATACCATGCTTAGATTTTAAACGTTATTGGAAAATTTGTCCGTAACTTTAAGCAATTTTATTGTTCCCATTATCTTTCTTTCTGAGTGCTTTAATCCTGCATTATAATTGTAACTTGTGATGTGTTTAATGGTCTTCGCAAGTTCCTTCTTGTAATTTGCTACTTTTTCAACTCTGCATTCGCAGTTGTCGTATCTTGGCGCTGAACCACAAGCCACAAAGATAAACTGGGTCCATGATTCTTAATTCTGCCTCAACATTACACTCAGCTCATCTACCTTGTTTTTCGTGAGAGCTCCACAAAAACTAGTTAAAGATTTGTCCGTTAGGGGGTGTTACCGTAAAATGCATCACACTGACTTATCTTTTTTAGAACGTTGACTAACCACGTTGCAAGCACAGCGTTTCAAGTTTAAAGAAGCACATATGTAGACTCGAACCCACTCGACGGTCCAGGACTCGGACTTGGACTCAAATGTAAGTAAGCGAGAAATCAAGCCGAGTCCGTCCCCAAGTTCAGCATAAATAAAGCTCTGTCACATATTGTAAATTTCATATAGTGTCTTAGATACAGTTCTACAACGAGAATTAAATGTTATTTATCATGTTATTAAACATTAAATGAAAAGCACATGTAGGCTTATATAAAAATTTGCCTATGATAATCTCTTTTTTTATTTCTTTCTATAGGAATTTTGTATTGGACTCGGACACGGACATAGACTTGGGTTTCAGTTGACTCGGATTCGAAGATGGTGGACTTGGACTCGAATCTCAAGGAATCTTGCTCACGGACTCGATTGGTCTGGACTCGGACAGTCGGACTTGCACTGGGGCTTGGGTGGTGTGGACTCGAATACATCACTGTTACGAAGAAATGTTAAAATAAAAATGTATCGGACCGCGTGTAATGCACCTTACATTTTATCACACTATGTGACAATGTTTACAGAAAAGAATACTTTACTGCAATATTAGGTAACACTATGAAACCTTAAAATAGTGTAGTGAGGACGGTGTCGTAGTCCGTTCGAATATGTTGAATTAGAATTGTTTCAAGGCCAATTACATAAACATGGTTGTTTATATATAGTAAGGACCTCATGGAGTAAGAAATATTTTGTAAGCATACACATTTGAAATATAAACAGAAGAAGTTTCCTTTAAATTTTTATTTTGAAGTTTTACAATTGATACTAGTAGTTCTCATTATGTATCGGACCTGGAGTCATTGGCTGATCATTTCTTATCAGTTCTTATCAGTTTGAAATTAAGTATATGTAATACTTCATCAGAATCAGATGAACAGAGACGGGTTCCAGCTTAAGTGATTATATGTGCATGTAAAATGTGACAGTCTGAGAAAACATCTTTCGAAAGAAGGTTCAATGAACGTGCGATATAAAACAATTTTTACAACGTATCTTTTGGAATTGATGATGGCAGTGTGGCATTCAATTTAAGGTGGCAATCAGTACGTAATCCAACCATTTCATCCCTGACTTTTGGATCTGTAGCTATTTTGTCTTCTTTTAAATTTAAAATGAATAAGACCAAAAAAATATGGTTTGGTTTTCAGGCACGTTTCACAGAAATCAATGGGGGCGGGCGTTTTTTTTTTTTTTTTTTCTTAATTTTTTTGTATGTTTCGATAAAAATGTCTAATGATAAGGGAAAAGCATGATAATAAATTTATTTTGCATTACAAGTAAAAGCACTACAAAACAAAGGAAATTTTATCAAAAATGTATGATTTTATCTTCCTGAAAGAAATGTCCGAGCGGCTGGAGCTCAAAATTTGTAAGTTTCGATTGAAAATCAAAATAAAAATTATTGATGTGGGCGGTGCCTGTGAACCATACCTTTTATTTTTTTCGGCCTGGACCATCCATTTTTCTGCCACTGCTGGGTGCAACAAAATGTCCGTGCATAAGCTCTCTGGTGGTCGTCATGACTACCACGACTTGGTTGAGAGAGCTTTCCTGTGCTTTCCAAACGGTTTTTGCTGCAGCAATTTTCAAATGAAATCGTGAACGAATGTGTTTCTTTCCCGTGTGGAAGGCGCGTTTTAAAGCCAATATTGGTGTCCATTGTTTGGATATTTCTTGTGTGTAAAAGTGACTATACTTTATTTCGTGTGACTGCACCAATGTTGATAACTTCAAACTGAACCCATATGATACTAGGAGAGCACGGTTTTGTAAATATTGTACCAATTTCAGAAAGCAGCTACACCTATTTGTTATTCCATCTTGAACTGCAACATTGCAATTTATGTCATATGGCAATCTAACAGCTAGTTGAAGTGTTTTCAGTAAACTGGCAGTTTGGGGTCTGCTCATGGCTGGCCAGATGGTAAGACAGACCGGTATTCTGACAGAAAGATGACTGACAAAGAGCCAACGCGTACAATACCTCAGTTGGATTTCACATGGCTGCGTTAAAAATATGATTGCTGTAATTTTACGGTCTCAATCACAGAAAAAAATGCGTAAAAATTAGAAAAACATTTAAAGGGCACTACCAGTCTAAAGCAGGTAATACCAGATTTCTAGAACAATTAATCCAGCTTAACTTGAGAGTTTGAGAAAAAATAAACGCACAAGGTATTGTAGGACACCATATGAAACCACAGTTGAGAATCTGATAGTATCAATGTAATTTGGCGGTGTCAAGATAGAGGAAAGAGACCATAAAAATAGAAAAAAATACAGATGGCGCCACCAGTATTCACGAACTGAAGGAACTAGTCATGATCAATAAACATACCAGGTTTCAGGACACCAGGTGGAAAGAACAGTTGAGAAACTGACATGATTGCTCTCTCAAAATAGAAAAAATGGCTAAAGACCATAAAATATATAGATGGCGCCACCAGTTTTGCGGAACTTACATAAATAGTCATGGTCAATATTCAAGGCAAGAAATATGACAATCCATGCATAAATTATCAAGATACTTGAGGTTTTGTATCAAATTTTCAATTATTCTGGAGGGTACTTGCAAGCCCCATTGCTAAAAGGATATAGGTCGCAATGACCTAATTTCATATTTCCAAGGAGATTTAATATTGACCTTCCTGGATGTTCACTTAGAAGTTTCTAGGAGTTACGATTTGTGCCCTGCTAACGGCTGGCCGGACGGACGACGGACAAAGTGGCATTCCTATACGTCAGCAAACTTACCGTCAGCTGAGCTAAAAAAAAAGGGAGAAATTAGGTGCCTGCCACACTTATTGCTGGATTATGGTGAGAATTCATGGACATCTATGTACGTTTGCTAATATATCTGCAGAGTATCCACATACATGGATAGAATCATATACAACACAGATCGGACGTCCGGTTAACAAAGGCTCCCCTCCCTCCCCAAATAAGAGAGTAGATATGCCTTGGATTTCAGATATGAGGCTATGAAGAAGTATTGTAGAGCCTCGAAAATCTAAATCTATATGCATGCATCGGTGGAAACACAGACGAAAATACCCTCCCTTTCAAAACATTCAGTCTTAATAATGATGACATAATTTTATCATTATAATTGGCTATAACCTAGCCAGTGAAATGGATTTATATATTATTATATATATGCTCCCCAAACCGTGCTTGATTCACTTATTTGGCCCATATTCTCATGTCTGTTAGTGCATAAATGACTGTACTTTTGTGAATATTCCTTGATGACGCATCTGAATCCAGAACATGTGCCAGATCCACACCAAACAGAAAACCATCGATTTTTAATTGGTCCATTTTCGAAATGCCCTAAAAATTTATGAAATACCGTTCATGAGTTATGGTATGGAGAACAACAACAAAACACATACGAATGGAGATGAACGCATACCGGGGCACTGTGAACAATGTATTTTTTGCATACTATTGGTTGTGTTTGATTGAAATTTGTGATTACGGCTCGAACATTTGTAGTCTTGTTCATTATTCATGATATAAATGCTAGAGAAGGTCGCGGAATCAAGGTCTGTGAATGTAAGGCCATGAAACAGACCTGCTGGTATGAAGATGGATCAAGGTCTGTGAATGTGTGGTTATGTCACAGACTTTGTGGTATGGAGATGAATCAAGGTCTGTGAATGTGAAGTTATGTCACAGACTTGGTAGTATGAAGATAAATTTAGGTCTGTGGATGTGTGGTCATGTCAGAGACTTAGTGGATCGAAGATGGATCAAGGTCTGTGAATGTGTGGTTATGTCACAGACTTTGTGGTATGGAGATGAATCAAGGTCTGTGAATGTGAAGTTATGTCACAGACTTGGTAGTATGAAGATGAATTTAGGTCTGTGAATGTGTGGTCATGTCAGAGACTTAGTGGATCGAAGATGAATCAAGGTCTGTGAATGCGTGGCCAAGTCACGTACTTGGTGGTACGAAGACGCTGAAATTTGGGCTGTTCAGAGTGAGACTCCAGCTAGGTTCATCCACGCGTTCTCTCCTCTTCGGCAGGCGTCGCAGAAACTCCGGGGGAATTACATGCATCTTAGTACACGACAGGTGTCATTGTCATGCAGAAAATGTCCGAAAGGGGTTTGTGAAGAGAGAGCAAGGCTGGCAGTAAAGCTGAACGCTTACAAGTTTGACAAATATCTGATTGGGTTTGGTGACAAAGTAACACGCAGATTGGTTTAGTGTTTGGGTCCCCGAGAGGATTTCTGGCCTCATATCTCCATAAGTAGTCACACTAAAGGCACTTTTCTCGTCACAACATGGTATTTATTCATGTAACTTAAGACCGATACAATACAAGTGTTCCTTTGATCGGTTTTTATATTGTTTCTTTCATTACGTTACTTTCCTTTGACAGAAAACTCAATTTTCACGTTTTATCCCACGATGCAAGAAAGACTGTTATAAATAGAAAAAAGGAACTATTCTAGTCAAAATGGTGCTTTATTAAAGAACCCACATTTCTTTGATCATTTCGTCCATCATTAATAAAGAAATAAGGAGCTGAAAACAAATCTATGACTTTGACAAGTTTAAGAATTTCCGATAGAACGAATATCAATATTGACTGATCAGTTGGCTTAACTTGTACCTGGATGTTTACAGCCACTCTTAAGGCAAATATCTTTGCTCACTGATTCATCAGTCTTTGACCAGGGGCGTCCTCAAAGGGGGATTGGGGTATATTACCCCCCCCCCCCCCCCGCACGCACACACATGTTTAACAAGAGG
Organism: Sipunculus nudus; assembly: GCA_026874595.1. NCBI lineage: Eukaryota > Metazoa > Annelida > Sipuncula > Golfingiida > Sipunculidae > Sipunculus > Sipunculus nudus. The sequence goes on from CM049312.1 coordinate 57,402,357, forward strand.
GAGGACGTTCAGTGTAATCCTATCCCATCCAGTTATTTAGAAAATACCATTTATATATTGAAATATATGAATAATAAGATATAAGTATGAAATATGTACTTAATATGTCATATAGGAAAAAATTTAATGATAGACTTTGGTCTTATAAAAATTTTATACTCTTTAGCTACGTAAATTTTTTTAAAAGCGAAGGCAACTGCAAAAGTAAAATTATATACGTGTATAATTATAAATATTTTTGTTCTCTGAGTTTCAGTGATGGGTATTTTTAATATTAACTTGAATCATTGTTCCCTGCTTTGTTGCACAGCATTCTTGGAATCAGATGTCCCCCATCCTTCACATTTTGGTTTTTCTATTCTTACCACCATGCCCCGCACAGTAACAAAAGATATTTAACTGGTGCCATAAAAAATTCAAAACCCAGATCCCACGATTCCAGTTTAGATATTCATATTACATCTACTGTACGGTTTGCAGCGAATGTGAAATATCGGATTTTGTTACATATTCGAACAAATATATCTTATGAGAAATATGTTGAATTTTAGCAGAATAAAAAAAATACAATTTCAATTTATTTTTAATGACATTTTAATAAATGGACCCGACACCTTGGAAAAATCCATATTATGAACAGGACCAGCAACGGACCACTCATATGAAGGACCTCCTGTCTGCATCTCTATTGGCTCACTGAAGCCTAAATACAACAGACGACCATTACACGCAGTGCGACTTAATGCTCGTGAAAGGGGTCTAAGATACAGGACAATTAGCTCAATTGTCCCATGACGAATTTTTATTTGAAAATGCAAGGACTACTTTGTATTTTATTATTAATCTCATCTTTAGAAGTCACTTTCTCAATCCCAATAATTGAATAAAATTGATAGTAGATTCCTCCCGGGCATTTTATCTAAGTGCAACAGAGAAATGAAGTGTACTATAGCAATTAGTCCGCTAAGCTACAGCAGCTGCTCCCTACATTTATCATGCCTGTGCAGGGACAATGCGTTTTTACCAAACCATTACTGTGAGCACGCAAGTCAAATTTCCCGCGGCGCTGAAGGTTTTATCTAATTGAGAGGCTCAGCTTTTACAGGTAAATTATGTCTAGTGTTACTTGAGTGACTGTCTTTGATTCATTTTTTTATTAGTAACAACAATGTAGATTTTAAACAATTATTGTTGGTAAAATTATCCAACATACGGTAATTTTTCGTTTCTATGGGAGACCCATGTTCATGAAATTTTATGTTCTTCACGTGAGGTTAGAGGGCATGTACATTTAAATAGAGGCTCTAAGTTCTTCCTTCATTTGCAGATTCCACGGCTCAAAGTCTTACAAAACCAATCATATCAAGCTGCGTTTTGACATAAGGGTTTACATGTCTTAGCCCCCGACAGGCTGGTATGTGTTCATTCCTGTTCATGTGTGTGTTTGTGTATTTGTTCACAGCATAACTCAGGTAATCATGAACAGAAGCCAATGAATTTGCAGGGTACCTCGAGAATGGGCTAATAAAGAAACGATTAGATTTTGGTGTAGGTCCGGCCCATGATCCGGATCCAGGAAGGTCTTCCAGGAATCTTCACAAATGTGCACTCACATTTGCCCGATTGATCATTGGAATGTGGGCCGAATAAGTGAATGTAAACACTTGTTGGGGAACATATGCACCAATGAGCCCTAGAATATGGGACAATACGTGAATAAAAACATGGATTGCGAAATACAATCACATAAAGGACGGCCAATGCACTTGACGGGCCTCCTATCTCAGAATACAGACCTCTATTTTATATATTTTCATATTTGCTAATTTTTTACAATCTTTTTTCGAACAAGATTCATTGATTGTTAATAGAGTGTATTGTTCTTATATATTAGTTGAGCATTTGCTCACCATATTGCAATAATTAATTACATCATATTCCAGTCACAGGTGTCATATATACCATGACCAAATAGCTAAAAATTTAACTGTGCACCTTGTAACAAATCAAAACAGTCTCGTATCATATTTGTAGGTAAGTAATTGCTAGCATTTACTAAATATTGAAGAAATCCTGGTTAAGCATGTTTTATGGAAAATTATTCAATGGAATAGGTAACTGCAGACTAGATTTTCTTTATACGTAATCTTTATTTGAAATTATCATCGCTATATCTTGTGCTAATCGTAAATTTATTCATAAGGAAATCAAGAATATTTTCCAGTATGTCTAAAAAGACCGCTTAATATACAGACGACAAAAAAATGTTAATCCGGAATTTTCGTTCGTACATGAAGATAATTTGTCTGGAGCTTAAGCCAAGGGAGCCATATTTTTGCCCGATTTACCATTTATTTATCATCCAACATATCTCACATTTGATTTCAAACAGCTATGGGGTAATCAAGGTTTTACAAAGCCATTGTATGTATCAATTTGCATTTTGATTATGGCCTTTGTTTATTTACTAACATTCGGGATAGGCTTATTTCCATTCCTTTCAAAGGTTCTTTGACATCGTTTTCCAGTTAAGCATTTGCTCGATATAGTGAATATATCAGCAACATGATATTCCTGAAAAGGGTACTTTGAAATTCGATAACATAGGTAAAATTAGATATACATATGTAAAAAGGAGACTATTGTCACATGTCATGTTTGTTTATGAGCAGATGAATATATAACGGACAGGTTCTTGGTTAAGCAAGATTTATGGAAGATAATTCATTGCTTAAGCCAACCACAGACAAAATTTTCTTTTTAAGATAATATTTTTTAGAAACTGTTATTGGTGTACCCGTAATTATCGTATTTTCTATACCTAAAACAACCTGGAAAGGAAGCTCAATGTGTAGATTAGGAATAATGTTAACCTTGGATTTTCTTCTAATAATACGAGGACTATTTTTTCTGTAGCCCCGAAAAAAGGCGTTTTTAAACTGATTAACTTATTTCATTTAACAACTCATAGAATTTCAGTTATTGTTTATAAAGCTAGGGGTTACTACTTAATCAGGTTCATTGTAAGCCTTCTATGTAATTAAGGAATACTCCCATGCTCCACAATGGTCGCCATCGGGAATTGGTTGATCGCCCGAAAACGGCTGTCATATAGAAGAAGAATTAATATGATTTTTTTCAGTGTTAAAATACAATAATTGGTAACGTTAATCCTTATAATGTTCACTGTAATATTATTTGTCATATCATTATCATTATTGTTGTTGTTTGTTTGTTTATTTATTTGTCACCTTTCGTTGTTGACGTAATAATTTCCCAAAATCTTCTGTTTAAACAGTGTTTATCTACACATGTACAACCAGAGCTTCTTAGAATACTTTTAATACCCGCTGGTTCGGAAGCCTGCTTCCATAGTAATGGCATATGCTTCTTATAAATATCAGGGCCTGGAAATTAAAACCGTGAAATTTTTCTTTTCTTTTCTTTTTTTTTTTTTTTTGTCCTGTGACATCACCCAAAAAAAAAATATTACTTAGAAAGTTCGATAGGTTAGCTAAAGAAAAGTTTGGAATGTTCCGCAGAAATAACTCTCAAAGTAGTTTTTTTTATAATTCCTCTTCTCTTGTTCTTATTCTGTTCAAGGACTAAAGAAACAACAACCATACCCTATATATCAGAAATAATGATCATTTTGTACAGTGTGACCATGGAGAACGAATGTTTGTTAGCTCTTCGTGGAACATTCCAATAATGCCATTTGGCATAGCCAATTTACTTGTAGCAGGCGAACCAGGGCTACCAACTAAAATAGGCCTATAACAGTCTCTCGGTCTATAAGAATCTGATGGGGTTTTTCAATATTTCTTTTGAACACCACTCTGTTGCTCCGGCGTGGCTGCATCTAGAAACGCTTAAATTTTATTTTTTAATGTGAACAATTCAGTGGGTTATACTGGAACCGCGAAGCATCATGAAAGTAGGGATAAAATATAGTCATAAGCAGTCTGACTTGTTTATAAGCCTGTAATACCGGCGGCCCAGACAAGCTGATTATTAAGGGTATTTTAGTTTGGATGTTCAATGTCCTCTGAGACATTGAACCTTGAAGGTCACCGAACGCTCCTCAAGACCGTTACCTCATAAACCCTGTCAAAGCTTGGCACAAAATTGCCGCTACCAGATAGTTTTTGGATATAATGATTAATATCCGTCAGGTCTCCTCTGCACCAAAGGTGGAAGTGACGAAACAATGACACGTATTAAGGAGTCTGTCGCTTCGCATGCGAAACGGCTTTAAATCATATGTCAGTGTCACCGATGTGAAAATTACATGACCACCCCTACATTATAAACCTTAATTTTATAATTTATATAATTAATTTATATAATTCATAGCACTTTGGAGCCAGGACAGTTTTAAGACTGGACCGCACAGAAATTGTTGGCTCGTTTCACTGACAACTGTGAACAGCATTAAAACTACTCTCATTAAATGTTAGGTCATATAACGCTTTCATTTTGTTCCTGCTTCATCGGCGAATTGGTAACAAAGCGAAAGCATAATATGACCTATTCAGTAATAAAAGTACACTTGAACTAACTCTGCAGAAGCGATCCTTATAACAGTTAAACAAACGCTGCATCTTTGTAATATGATCACTTTATTCAGTAAAGAAACCATCATATACCGTTATCGATATAAACATATTATAATGTATCGCACCCATTTCTGTTAGGAACTGTCTTGTCCAATCTGAGCAGTGCCATGACTGATAACTGATACAGGTGGTTTTAAAATAGGCATCCCACGAGACCAATATGTGACCGTGTAATTACTGCTCACTTCGAGTGAAACATAAGGATGTGTAGACATATGATAAAAGTGCTCAGATTAACACAAAAAGAATCCGAAAAATTTGATGATTCATATCTATATGACATTATTATTTAAAACATATCAATAAAAAGGTGCTGAAATCTTCTTGTTTGACTGGATAAAAATACGTTTAAGTACAGATACACATCACAGATAACTGTAGGTCATTGCATGAAGTAAGCACCCTCATATACGATATTTAATATATAAAGCTAATTTCAATGTTCATGTGGTATTTTAATTGTAATATATGTATTTAGACAACAGCTCTTGGACTTTACGTTTTCCTGACTTCGCCACCGGTGCCAGAGCGCTTACTCTTCCGCAGGCGGTGACAGGGCGTACCTTTGAACCCAGCATGGCTGCGTGTGTGTTGGCGTCCGAAAGTTCCAGAACACACAGTTGCTGACCGCCGGATGGTTTCAGCATGCTTACCCTGATCATCTTTGCTTTTGGCCAGAAGACGGCACTGTTTGCTGTTAGCCTTAAGGTTTATAGTAGCTTCGTTCAGGTTAAAGACGCTGCCTTTTCGTAGTCTTAACCTGTAGGGAGCGTAGGATTTCATCGATGTGTTCGCCGCACCAGAAGATTTTTCACAAAAGACAGCAGAGCCGGTTGGTCCGCCATGGTAATTTTCAGCCCTGTACTGACTGTGAAGAGGTCTCCGCTGGTCACAAACACTTCTTGGTCCGTACAACTCCAGTTTGGTCGGCAACCACCGTTGGAAAGTGCGGTCACCGTGAGTGCGGTGTTGAATGCGAGACATGTGCGATGGCTGATCTTCACTTGATTTCTTGCCGTTTTCAGATGTGTCAATTGGTTGGCTCTTCACGCGTGGGACAAAGACGTTTGGCGTCTCCACACAATCTGACGATCCAGCTACTGAATTGGAATAGTTCACCCGTGGGGAATTACTGGGGGAACCACTTGCTGCCGGATTCCATTGAGACTTCTGAATCGCCACACGATTCTTGTTTAGTACACTTGTGTGGGGGATTAAGGCATTAACGTGTGATCCGTACATACGCCTGTTGGCGCCCTTATAGGAATCCGTCACGTTGGTGATGGTGATTTTAAGCTCTTTGCGGGTCTTCTGTTGCCTCGGTGGTAAGTCATAGAGCAGTTTTATGCGATCACATGTGGTAAATCGAATCCTAGGTTTAGGGATGTCTACATCCTCGGATACTGGCATCCTGTGTGAATGAAAACATAGGTATTAACTATTACCGGATACAGTAATGTTTGTTTGAGAACAGATATATTTCTGAAATGTCCTGCCATATTACACAGAAAAGAGTTTACGAACTGTCTTGTTCAGTTGATATCCGGAAACATAGTTAATATTATTAAGGTACCAGAGCAGAAAATTTAAATGAAGTTTTATTGGAAAGACGTTTTCAGGTAATTTTCGGGAATCATCTTGCTGAGTCCCTTTATGAAAAGCAACATGTACGATAAAACTAATGCAAGCTTTATGAATTACAACAGTCTTTCTGTGAAAAGTGCTGACTTGAGATGCGACAGCATGTCTTTAATTATCTTTTAAATTACCTTCAATTAAGTTTTAAACTCCTATCAAGATTTCAGCGAAAGCTTGCGACCAGCTATCTGTCGCATCACCATGTCATCATGTCGCTGGTAGATATCTACCAAAACCTTGTCGAATAAAGACGAACATAAAGGCTTCAATGGGTACTTAATTTTGTTCGATATGACCTACTTTTAGTCGTCAGGAAAGCTATGTCGTATCAACGATATCGCTTGACACAGACGGTTATCTCATTATGCTCAGAGTGCAAAATTAACACAAAGGAAAACGTCCTTTTTTAAAAGGATAGGTCCATGGCCTGTTATTGGAACTGTCAATTGAACGAGGATGAAGGTATAAATACGATAAGAATGATATGTAATGTTACAGGTGCCCTTTTTATTGTGTGACACGGGCGTAACTCATATTGTAGCGGCCTCGCCTGGCCGCGTGTGCACTCTCAGTTTAATCCGCACTGGTTGAACTCTCTTTGGCATGTTAGTCTGGGGTTTTCTCGCCGGGCCGGGCTGGGCCTGCTCACGGTTGAACCCTGGTGTGTAGATACACAGTGTTCTTTTTTTTCTAGTATGTTCTTTGAGCGTGTTTATTATGTTAGGTTCTTTAGATTGTTTGAGAAATGGAAAATTCTCGGCTTGAGGTGAAAAGTTATATAAAGAGGTAGTGTTTTAAAGGCGGGAGAGAGGTGAGATAATATTCCAGCAGACACAGAAACGTGTATATCAGTTTGTGGGACCTATTCCGATAAGTGCGGCAATTATAGATTTTCTTCTGGATTTGTGACAAATCTTATTTGGTCTCCAGTTTTCTTTCGGGATTGTTACAAGAGCTTCAGATTGGACTGTTATTCTCTGAAAAGATTTTTGTGAACTATTCATCCGGCTTATACATTTTAAAGGACTTATCGGTGGACAATGGTGGTATCCAGGTACTATGCACTTTGTTTATTTTACTGTGTGATTGTATTGATTTGTTGTTATACTGCTGTTATACTGTGTAATTGTATTGATTTACTGTATTGTAATGTTAGGGTTGTTTTAAGAATTAATTTGTTAACAAAAAAACAACTGACTTCTTTATTCATTCCCCTAGACATTTCACGCTGCCTAGTGTTACAGAATCTGATTTTTTAATCTCCTTGACAAAATTTATGTTCATCACGCATACGTGATCTGTTGATATTAGGTTCCGTAACAGTAATTAACGAGCCTTCTGGATTTCAGGTTTTATGTGCTCGGGGTTAGGAATAATCCAGAAGTCATGACCTGTCATTAAGACATTAGAGCAAATCTCCGAGGTTCAACGAGATTATACCATTATGCTTATGAGGCACCGACGGGGTTCGATCCAGGGACCTTAAACTCCGAAGTCCAACGCCTAAACCACTTGGCTACGTCCTTCTCTTTCACGTCATAAACTTGCCAATGCGATTATATCGTCTCCTTGGTGACCGTTAACGTGTCCTGTAAAGTGCTCAACGCTATCACTCACGGAATCCTACTTGCGGGCGGGCAGAAATTCAACAAATATACAGGGAGATTCACCAGTATGCAGAGTTAATTTTTTTTCACATAACATGTGATTTAGAGAGGAAACAAACATATCTAACGGTCCGTCCGGTTTTCCAATGTGACATGATTTTTGTTATAATCAAGCATTCTAAAGAATTAAATTTATTTCTTCGTCGAGATGTTTTTTATGGCTAATTTGCAGCTCTCCTTCGCTTTGCATAACTCGCTTATCGTGTCAAACAATGCAAACAAAGTTGAAGTACCTACCTTATATTTGGGAGTTTACACAACGGGTCGAGTATTTCCCTGCTTTCATTCGGCAGGTTCGGCAAAGAGTAATAACCTTCCTTGATCTGGAGAGAAAAACGTGTTAAAGGTGTTTGAATATAAGGAAATGAAAACATTATATAACGCTGTATAGCTAAAATCCTACATATAGAACTATGCTTTTAATAGATGAAGCAGATATATGTCAGAAATTTTGGTGAGATAACATGAAATATTGGCTACTGCATCATGATTGAATGGCTATATATTATGTAAACATGACGATTCCGCTCAGTTGAGATGCTGTTTGATGCTACATACGGTCAACTCCTGAAGCACGTGCTATGTACGTTATGTGGTTAACTTCACCAATCCGTAAAAAATGAAAGATGGGATATCATTTACCCGTGTTATGCTGGGATACCATCCATGCATGAAAGGATCTCTTCCTGTGTAAACTGGTATTTGAAGTATTTTTATTTTCAAGTGAACAATGGAAGTAAGAAACCCCCACGCTTCGTATTTTTTTAATGGCGCATTCACTTATCCGAATCAACATTTTCGACGAACAATTTCAAAAGGGTAACTTGCCAGAAATTTAAATGAAACATCTGGAATTGTATGCTAGTGACGCTGGACATCACTCAATGGTGTATAGGGAAACAATGCTTATGGTATCACTGCCCCTATAGATTACAACAGATACAAGAGGGAAAAAATGAATCAAAGAAATCGCAAAACAAGATACATATTTCACAAAATTAAAGATGAAGCGAAATTTGCCTCGGAACAATGGATCTAACATTTCCATCTGCCCGTCTGATAGTCAAATCAAGGAGCCATTTGTTTGAATCTACTACATTACATTTAAAGCATGACCATTTTTACCAGCCCATTCAACAATGACCGAGAATGGGAACAAAAGCTCATTTCACACTGCAGGCACAACAATCTGAATGACGGGGAACGCTTTTCATCCAATGCAATTTGGCCTTTTATACAAGGAGCAGTTGATCTGGACCGATCTATCAAATATTCCTGTATTGTCACCCTGGAGGTGCAGCAAAGGTGCCAATCAGACACAACAATAAGGAAGAAATGGGGGGGGAGTGGGTATCAATATTTTGGTACAGTCCTGTTATACGAGTTTGCTCAAATTTGTGGACATGTAAAACTTCTCTCATGACTCAACACACTTTTAATTGTTAGCTATGCCCATCATGCCATGAAAAAGCTCAGTAGTTTCGTCTAACTGTACGGTTGTGATTTCGCCAAAAGACGGAAACAAACGGAGATTCTAAAGTACATTTTAACAAGCATGTGGTAAAAGCAAAAGTAAATTAAAATTGTGTTAAAAATTACATAAAACACTCATCTTGAGGAACCTGATAAAGATAATCTGATTAAATTGTTCATATAATCTAAGTTCCTAAGTGATTATCTAACAGAATAATAAAATTGCAATTAAATAAAAGCTGGGAATACTAATGCCCAAGAAACAAATACTGACCGAGTGTCGCTCTACTGGTAGGTCAGAAATGTAATGGAAAAGGGATAATAAACATCATTAGATTAAAAAAAACTAAATGCGTCCACTTCACGTTTTCCTTTAAATACAAGCCTTTAATAAAGGGATAATAGCGGGTAAATCTTAATACAGACCAAATTAATACCACCTCTGATTCTCTGCGACTGAAGTTATATAAAGATGAGAGCTAAAAAAGGAGAAGAGCATGTGGTTCCGGTTACAGTATCTTGATCAGGTTCCAGAATATGAATTCGCTTTACAAATATCTTTTACTGTGGAGCTTCTGGAAACCTGTAAATTTCCGATAACGTTACCGAAATGCCTTACCTTTGATGATGCTTGAGTAGCTGAAGTTGGTATTTTTATCTTTTTATCCATATGTATACCTTTTCCTTTTAAAACGTTTTGTCTCCCACTAGCATGCTGCGCATACATCTCTGCCACTTTCAAGTGATAGGCTTTCTCCCAACGATAGAAATTTTCATTCTGATCCTTTAAAACCGGAACGCTAATGGACGCCTGCTGATCATGCTTTGGGTTACCCGGAAGAGCATTCAGTTTTGTCTGAAAGGCTTTCCCTGTTGTCGGCGACTTCGATCTCTTACCTTCCATGCTCAAAGGATTACATTCCTTCCCCTTGTCTTTTGCAATTTCATGTTTTATGTCTTTGTACCCATAATACTTCGAAGTGATACTGTTTTCATTAAAGAAAGAAAGTGCAGATAAACTGCGTGTTTCACTGAATTCAGTAAAAGATTCCTTGTTTTGCAAATTATCATGAACATCTTTAGTGCCGTCACTCTCGTTTTCTCCCCTTTGATTTTCATTACCGTCATGCTCATTACAGGGGGCACTTTCATTACAATTATTACACGTGTCACCAGTCTGACTTTCATCTCGATTGTTTACAGCTTCTTCATAAGAAACGGTAGACTCAACCTCATCATCACTGCTGTCATCGTCCAGGTCCGTTGAAGCACATGAAGTGTTATCCAATTGGTCGTTTTCTAGAATTCTCTCCTCATTACCCGCCGAGTCATTTTGAGACCTGTATGACATTATTTCTTTTAACTGATCAAGCCCTTCAGTTTCAATGGCATCATGGTCCTGTAAATGCTCCCGAGACTCTGCTTCTACAGGAGCAGAAGTGGAATTTTCATTTTCCCATCCATCAATCTGAGTCAGATTGGATTCTATATTTTCCTCAAAGTTGTTCACATTTTCATAATTCTTATCGACGTCGGCAAATTTTTCCAAATGATCTGTATTTTCGATCTGGTAGTCGTTTGTTGAACTGTAGTCATCAAAAGTTTTGCTGGATAAAGGTGTACGGGTTCCCTCGGTCCATTCCTCTTCAACATCAACAGTGGAGGTGTCATTTATACTTTCATCTGGTACCTGGGAACTATTCTCGAGACCGTCCGTGTCAACTTCAAAATTCAATTTTACAACAGAATCATCTTCAAGAGATTTAGTACGCGCCATGGGAAAGTTTGCTTGATTTTCCTTTTCTCTGTAACTTGGCATATGCTTAACTAGGATTTCTTTCTGTTTAATATATTCTTGTTCTTTAATTACATGGTGGGGCACAAAGTTAGAATTCCCATCAAATTTCGAAATATACACAACACGGAATTCCCCATCAATATTTCTGTTACCATTTCGATTTAAAAAATATTTCTGTTGCTCTTTTGAAAACGTTTTGTTGATCATTCGATCATTGCCACAAGAATAAAGCCATGTGGAGCATTTGGTTTCTTTTTGTAGAAGAGGTTTTACATCAGGCAAGTTATGTCTGGCTACAGATTTATCGCTTTTGTCACCAAAGGTGTCTAATTCCTGTTGTATACGGGTTGTCTGTTGCTCGATATTTCTAGAAGAGATCTGATCATAATCGTATCTAGAAGAAGCTTCACTGTGCAAAAGCCCTGGGGATGGCAGGGGTGTGTTCCTCCTTTGGTTGAAGCATTGTTGGTACTCTTCATATTTTACAGAATCTGGATTCTTCTGTAGGTTTTTCAAGTACTGCTCGTAGTCCAGAGGGCCCAACCGGCTCTGAAATTTGTAAATGGGCTTTTTGGGTTTTTCGTACTTTCGTGGATGGCGAGAACTGTCCCTAGGTGTTGGAAAGGCTGGTCGCTTCCCTTTGTACGACATGACTGAAGCATCGTCACAGCTTAATGCGTCACCGTCGCTGTTGTCTCTCGATAAATATGCGAGAAGTTCTTCATCAACTATGGCATCATTGTCCAGTGGCGGCAAATGCTGAAAGAATAAACTCCGGGTGGTAAATTAAAAGAAACTATTGTCATTCATTTGCTATAATATTACTTTGTTATATATATATATATATATATATATATATATATATATATATATATATATATATATATATATATATATAATTCAATTTTTACGTACGGGTTCAGTCAGTAACACGAATAAAAATGGACAGAAGTTGTTGATAATTTTGCATATTATCATATATTCAAAGTACCTCTGTTGTTACATTCCTTAACTGGTGAAGGAATTCAAGGAAGAATAGTTTATATATCACTTGTATATCCCAAGTCTATTATGTGACAAAGGTAAAGCAGCTATAATAAGTGATGCAGGATCAGTTTAAGTTTCTGCAAATGGAGGAGTCGGTAGTGCAACTGCTACCAGTACTGTACAAATATTTTAAAACAAGCCATACTTTTAATTCACTATACTTTGGTACTAATACAAAATGCATGTGTATTGAATTCTTACCTGTGACCAAGAGGTAGCCATCTTATCATCTGACTGTGCACTTAGGAAACCTGGTACCTCAGTTTCCAGTGCTTTTATTGTTATTCTAGGCCGACGCCTACATGTCGTCATAGGCCTTTTCCCACGAAATCCAGACGTCGCACGATAGAGGTTACTGGCTGCAAATAACATACACATAACACATCAGTGTTGCTTTCAATGATGTAATAAAATATAACCGACTATATGCTATAATATATGTTAATGTATATGTGCATTTTCCAATATTTAGATATAATTGTTCTGTTCTGGTTTTAACTTCTCTCTGATTAATATCTGCGGTATAAGACAGTAAATTATAAAATGCACAAAAACCCTGACTAACCATAACAATATTCTGATTACTGTAGCCGTAAATTTTATTAATATGGCTCTGTATGCGCTGATTCATGTTGAATATGTCATACATGTATTATATGTCATACAATGTTTTAGCCAAAAAAATGTCCAAGTTAGGCTGATGTAAGATTTATTTATTGTTTTAATAGCCAGGGAGCATATTTAAATTTTATTACTCAACGATTTAAAAAATCGACCATATTGTTATTTATGATGTTAACCGTGGGATACCCGTACCTATATTAATACACTTACATCTAGATTGGAGCCGACTTTTCAACAAGACTTTTTCTCTGTTCTCTTTGTTAACAGTGACGGTGGTCAGTTTTTGTAGTTTTTGGGCAGCACGTGGCAGCATCAATGGAAGATGGGGCGAATCACTGTCACCCATAGAGAATTCTTCCTCAGAATTCGGAGGCGGTTCCTGAAACATCAAGCAATCACGAAACAAGAATAATGAGATATAAGTTTATTTTTGTAATAGCTCGAAATAAAGAAAATAAGTCCGCATCAGGAAGCATCAGATAATATTAATATGAAATATCAATTTAATTTTGGATGAATGAAGTTATGCAAAACCGTCATTCAAGTTAAAGAATATATAGATCTATAGTCTATGGCTGTAATATTGATAAATTGTTGGAGGTAGCTTTACAGCGTATGCATTTTTAAGTGAAAGAATGGTGTTTTCCACTTACGAATTATAGCTTCCGAGCCCAGGTGTCTGAAGTAAAAAACATAAATGCTCGGATACAGCTCGAAGGGCCTTTATGATCAGAAAAATAAATAAATTTTTCATAATATAATACAGATGAACTTTTTATGAGATGGAAAGTGTATTTTTTTCTCACATCATATATCTTGAAAGCTTCACCGGGCAAAAATCATGACAAGTACTATATAAACAATTTTATCGTTGTATTTCTGTAAGTCTCTTACATAGTGGAATGTCGTCTTCTCCCGTCTGGAACCGGTCTTGCCCTTAACCCATGGGTCTCTTAATATTTCATTCGCTCTTGGTCTCTTGGAGGGGTCGAATTCTAACATTTTCCGGACTAAAGTTGTCACTTCTGAGAAAGATAACATGGTAAATGGGTATAATTGCATATAAAAAGACTCGCCAAATGACTACAGTGTAAATATGTGCCGGTAATGAATAGCCGAAAATTGTATCCATCCAGAAGAGAATTATCTGTATACATATTACACAGAAGCAAAGAACCAATGTTCTGATGAATGTTAAGTCATTCTGGTGGTATATAAAGCTGGTAGTACTCTTAGACAGGATAAACGTCCGTGTAAGCCGAAAACAATTATGCTCGATATATCAAAATTACGGGATTCTTCCCAGAAAAAAATATTAAGTTGCTAAAATATTGATTCATAATATGTTTTTTTTAAGTTTCTATAAAGACGGGGGGACCCAACGACTAATTAATCCCGGATCGGCAGCTATATATCTCCATTATACTAGTACCTTCATATCATATTATTTTATTACATGTCTGTTTCATTCGTACATAGATAAACACGTTGAAAGAAGGAATCGGGATAGGAGGATTCCAAAAAAGTGCTTATGGAAATTTTGAGTCTTTGCGCATGATATACGCACCTGCTGAAAGCGTCTTGTGGAACCGCAGACGACACATCCGCTCAAGCATGCTGTCCACAGAAGATTCTTTGAACGGCACTGTCCCGTTAAGCATCACGTAAAGCACAATACCCCTGTAATAATAAGAATTATGGAAAAAGGGAGGAGAAGAAAGGACATGACACGTGTGCGTGTGGATGAGAGAGAGAGAGATAAGGGAGAGAGAGAGAGAGAGAACGGTAGGGTAGAAAGAACTGGTAGAAGATTATGAGGAAGAAAAAAATGCTGAATTTTTAAGTTTAAACTTTTTTTAGAATATGAAAAATATTGGCAAGAAATAACATGTTATAACGGGCAAAGAGTATACCTAAATTCGTTATATTTGACCTATGTTTTAGCGATAAAAAAATCCATTTAATCTTGGGAACTGTGATTGAAATAATTATTATGATTATGTCACACAGAAAATAAGAAAATTATTTTCCGTTCCATAGAAGTCTCTGGACACTTCGGACAATCACGGTATGACAGGCTTCCAAAAAATGTGACACGTTTTTTTACTTTTTCACACTGATGCTGCTGTCTCCTGATTGTGGAAATGGCATTGATGTTAATGAACCTCCACCTTATCAATTTTATTTATGATAATTGCCTCCAGTAGGAGGGCATGCGTTTGTTTTGTGTGTGTGTGTTTGTGTGTCCACAACATAACTCGCGGACACATGAACGGAACCTCATGAAATATTCAGGGCATTTCCGGAATGGGCCAATTAAAAATCGATTAGATTTTAGTATTGATCCGGCACATGATTCGGATTCGAGGAATCCTCTAGGAATATTCACAAATGTGCAGTCACCTATGCACGAATGAACCTAAGAATATTAGCCGAATATGTGAATGCAATCACGGTTTTGGGAGCATCCCACATAATGAACCCCCACATGGGGAAGGTTATCATTCCGTAGTATACATATTCTAGTTTTTTTTTTTTTTTTCTTTGAATACTTACAGACTCCAGATATCTGCCAGAAAGCTGTCATACTTTCTACCCATCAGCACTTCCGGGGCAGCGTAGCCTAAGGTCGTATAAAAATCACGCAGCCAATGGCGTTTGTTTGGAACAACATTGGCAAAGCAGAATTCTGAAAACAAACAAGAAGTGTTACCGCATCACAGCATTATGGTTCGATTAATTTTTATAACGGTTGCTAAATAGGCGGGAATTATTCTATACGTTTAAAATTGTATAATCGCCTTTGTCTTACCAGATAACTTTGCATGGCGCTGAATATCAAGCTGAATATTGTTGCAACAGATGTCCCTGGAAATAAAAATAACTATATATAAGAAAGGAACAAAAATCGACAATAAAACAGTGGGAATCAAAAGATTAACATATTAGTTGATGATAAGTTACTTTTCACCTCAGTTGTAAAACAAAAGTTTATTGGAAGTTATCACGCCCTCTGCTGCCATCTGTTGTTTGGTTATTGTACTACCTTTATTTACTTCAGAAGTGATTGACACATTTGATCTTTGTTAGCAATATGGTATTCAGTAATAACAACCGGACCTTTATTCTAGTAGTCGACAATTTTTTATGATTTTTAAAGAAGATCTTGTTGGTCATAGCATGATGTGATCCGAATAGATCAAACTGTTATGAAATGTGCTCTTTTCTTACACAAAATTTTATCCCATGAACCTCTTTACCTCAAAGTTTGATACCGAGTCAGAGGAGAAGTAAAATAGAGGTAAATCCTCCTGTATCATATCAAGATCAAACGCTAACTTTCAATAGGGCCGGGTCTTATTATTTAAAAGATTAATGGCCTCACTGAGTTTCAGGATATTTTTATCATGTTTGAGGGTTTCCGCAAACCCATGAGGAAAAGGTATTAGTGGGCGTTGCAAAAACAGAAGAAAAATAAACGTATCCACAAATTCTATTCAATTGTCAATGCGGCATCTTGTCACAAAATCTTCTCAGAATATCACCACAACATCAACAACAACAAAAAAAGAATGTTGTTAAAGATATGTCCTCCGTAGATGGCGGGGATACAACTTGCATAAGAACCATACCGATGCTGCAACCGCGGTTGTAATAATTAATCTCGAGTGAAATGTTAAGAACTTTCCACCTACAACATCACCCACTTTTGTAATAAACAATATTAAATTTGCAACCATTATTGTAATGAATATTACAATAGTGACCGTTATTTACAATAGTGGTTGGCAAAAACGGGGCTTGACAACCACCTGTAATAATTTTCAACATACCTGTGCACTACCCCGTGTCTGTGGCAGTGATTTAGCCCTTTACAGATCTGCGTGAAGATTTCTCTGGCCTGTGCTTCTGGAAGTCCGCCTCCGACCGAGCCATCAGCCGTTCCAGAGGTACGATCCACGTAGTCCTGTAGCGACCAATGGTCCCGGTACTCCGTGACCACGTAGTAATTGGCCTCGGTCTCAAACGCTTCGTGAAGGTATACCTGCGGAGGAAATAGAAGGATGTAAATTTTGTTATTACAGGATGTTATATTCTTGATATTCTGGCAACATTTTACAAATATACATACGTGCCACAAGGATCGTAATACTTAGAAATGATTACAGGTTTGCCTTTTCCGCAGAATAAAAATTGCCTTTCCTACCCTGATATCATACTGTCCATTACACTTTGCTCAGTGTAAACCTGATTCTGCCAACCTACATGCCATCCTACATGCACACTTGATGTATAAAAGGACTGAATGTTTTCAATAGCAACACTGTTAAATTAGAAACACCATAGTGCAGTGAAAAAAACCATAAAAATACGGGAAATGAGGGTCTAAATGCCGGAAAGTATAAGAAATAAAATACAATTTTTTTTATATAAAAATATAAGAAATATAGTGAGTCGACGGAAGAAAACCTGTTAAATATTTCGTTTTGTGTTATGCGTGTTACAAATTATCAGCTACTAATGTGGAAAACATCAAAGCTGTCAAGGTGTTCTTTCTCATGAAGTTTCATGTCTAAAATTTAATGTCTTACTAAATCATGTCAATCCGCATTATGCATTTATAAACATATGCATATTTACATGTATATAAATATACACAGATATATATATATATAACAGAAAATATGAAATGATTACACGATACAAACCCTAATGGCCATGGTATGACATAGATTTTAACATTTATAATAATAACAATAAAATCTGTAAATAGGATTAATGTTATGTATTTGAGGTTATAAAATGACATGAGGTGAAAGTTTAATTGCGATTTAAAAAAGTATCATAATGAATAAAATACACGAGCATAAAGGAACTATACAATGATTTTTATAGACATTTCATACGGGTACCCATTGAGATCAAATTATAATATGCGCTGATATTAATACAGGTTGCCATTTTCAATATGTATACTGACCACGTGAGGATGATAAGGCAGTGCCCTCAAGGCCTTGACCTCTCTGGCCAGGTAGGTGAATACCTCTCTTGGGGCCTTGAACTTTCGAACACATTTTATCAGCACCTGTAATGAGAACGTTATAAATATGGTTAATTAAAACAGAAATTCCAAATTTGAAACTGAAAAATTTAATACCTCGAGGGAACACGTTGCGTACCCCTGACTGCGATCAATGCAGCAGAACAAATAGAAATACAGAAAAAAATCCAAACAGGAGACCATGTATGTGCTCCGTATGGCCTTAATCATATAACAATATATCTATCATTATATAATATCGCTTGCTTGCTGTATTCTTATATTTAGTTTTATAATCCCGAGTTATAAATGGGGATTTATATGTATTACAAAACGTGTACGTCATAAATATCAATTTATGTATAAATAGATCATGATCGTAATAAAATTACTTGAAGATGCACAGACATTTGCAATAATATGTGTATTATCTCACACTACTAGTGTATTTAGGCTGCATGCAAAAGTTTTCCTTCGAAACCACCCAGGCGCATGGACCTACGCTACCTCCATCTGGTTATTATGTTGTCAACTTGTTATAGTTTTGTGAATAAAGACTGCGTGACCAGTGGCCGAAGTTGCGCATGAGCGACAATTCTAAAACTAAAAGATTCATGAAAGAATTAAGAAACACAGATAAGAACAAACAAAAGTTGAGTTCTCAAGCACCGCCCGCGTAAATGGTAATCCCATGCATCATTTTTTTTTAAATCTTATTTTCAATAGAAACTTACCAATTTCTGAGCTACAGCTTCAGCAATATCTTTCAAGAAGATAAAATAATACAATTTTGATAAGATTTTCTATGTTATGTAGTGCTTTTATACCTGTTTAGCAAAACAATTCTGTTATTATCATGTGTTTACCTGATCATATGACATTTTTATCAAAACATACGAAAAGAAATCGCCTGCGCGCACTTAAAAAAGAAGTGCCTGAGAACCCATCCTTTTTGTGGCCTTAAACACCGGGTTGAAGCTTGAACAATCGTGATTTATGAAGTGCGTGACCGCTACCAGGTGGCATATGCGCTAAGTTTGTATTTCACGCCACAAGTTTATCGCACCCGATGTAATTTTATTTAGGGCCCAATCGAAACTTTGAAACTGGTTTCAGTTCCGGAAAACCGTTCACTTTAGTCCTATAGCTGCGAAACCAAAACTGGTTTTCGCTAAAACCGTCCACTCAATAATTATACTGGAATGATGGCGGCTTGGTCCAAAGTAGTGCAATTTTGTTATTTAGTTTATTAATTGATACTGTAATCCCAATTAGTGTTAAATAAGCAATGATCGAGGTATGAAAAAAGTCTTCAGGAAGTGTTTTGAATTCAATATTCCCTACTTTTAGGCCCTGCATAGCTAAAGATGAGACGCAAGTATCCTGTATGTCCATATCATTTGACACGTGGATTTTTATTATAGGACACAGACAAACAGTCTGGTTTCATCATTATTTCAACATAAATTGGCCAGTCACAATAACTAATGCTCTCACTAGTTCTCAAATTGCCCAGCTAGGCATGGATCTCGGACAATATTTTCATCATTAATTCATTTCATTAAATACATGTATTAACTTATGAACAATGTAATAAATCATGCATATTTTGTTTATTAAAGCCGAAACCGTCCACCATTAAATACAAGGCGAAACAATAAAGAACTGGTTTTCCTGTAAGGCCAAAATAAAAAAAAAAGTATGGTTCTCATTCAGAAATCAATGGGGGCAGGCGGTTTTTTTATTTTTTATTTTTTTGTATGTTTCGATAAAAATGTCAAATGATAAGGGAAAAGCATGATAATAACAGATTTATTTTGCTAAACAAGTTAAAGTACTACATAACAAAGGAAAGTGTATGATTTTATCTTCTTGAAAGAAATGTCCGAGTGGCTGTAGTTCAAAATTGGTAACTTACTTTGGATAATTAAAATAAAAATTTTTGATGCGGGGGTTTAAAATTGATGCGGGCGGTGCCTGAGAACCATACCTATTATTTTTTTTGGCCTAACCAAAACTGTTTTCGTATTTTCGAGTGGGGCTTTAAACTTGTGTACAGGATTATCAAAGTATAAATAAGCAAACGGCTTCATAGTGAAATTTTGGCAAATTTACTACCATAAATTATATTTCAAGAAAAGACTATAGGCGTATTACTATAGTTCATGTATATTTAACACACCCGGTTTGTGAACTGAGGAAATAAAAGATATAATAGCAGAGAGCCAGAAGACGGATCACGTTTCGATTTTACAGCAGCAGCCGTACAGCAGCCTACAACTTACAAGTGACATGCACCCATAAGCCAATATCCAGGTAGGCTTACGGGGACAGATTGACTTGGTTCTTTACCTTGTCATTCCTAATCCGTGCGACCACCTCTCTGATCTTGTTATCACGAGCCAGTTTTTCCTGTGTGACGTGAGCCACCATCATCAGACTGTGGCCGTCTGAACTCACAGGGAACCCGCCTTTTGGACTGTACCCTCTTTGTAAACATTCTGCAATCTCCAGCAAGTGACTCCCTCTGTTGGTCGATTCTAAAACCGTCCGTCTATCCAAGGGTCGACTTTGCACGGACGAGTTAGAGGATTGGCACGTTCTTACTGATCTTTGGGACCCGTTCCATCTTGAATCAGGCATCTCAAACAGTTTTAAATTGCGTAGACTTTCATAAAAATGTAAGCATTATATAATAATGCATCGCTCATGCCGGCAACAACTACAGCTGTTCAGTACGCGAAAGCAGACGACGTAACGCCATGGTTACAATGACGTAGCCATTATATGCATCACGTGATGTAACGTTATAGACTTGAGCCCTCCTCCTAAAAGAAGGGCAGTTCGGAGGGGCATTTGCAAACGTTTTGATATTTTTTATTATTTGTATAACCATAATTAATCTTTTGTGTTGAGTACGTATATAATACATATGTATATTGACTACCGGTTTTGTATAAGCATAAAAACCGAATATTACCTCATATCTGGAATAATTTATATGGCAAATGTAAAATGTTATAGTAAATTAAGCTCTTTGTTAATTCTATAAACAATATAAAAATGATGGAACTGATTTGAAGTACTCATTGCTCTTACTAACGATTTAATTAATATTAATTTTCCCCTTGCTTTGTCAGAAAAAGGCTTTTAAAATATCCGTTTACATATGACACATCCGAGACCTAGGTATTTAAAATGTTTCAGTTTTTTTAATCAAGAAAACACACTTAGCTGACAACGAATATTTGCATCAGCCCATAGGCACTGCTGCTACTACTGTTTCTACTGCTGCTACAGATACTACTCCTGCTTATTAAAACTACTACTAACAATATTTTAACAGAAAATAATAAAAATTTTGTAATGATAATAATAATAATAATAATAATAATAATAATAATAACAATATTATTATTATTATTATTATTATTAGTATTATTATTAGTATTATTATTACTGATGATGTTGTTTTAACTATTATTATTGTTATTATTATTATTATTATTATTATTATTAATATTATTATTATTATTATTATTATTATTATTATTATTATTATTATTATTTATATGTTGTTCTTGTTGTTGTTGCCAGTGGCCGATCCAGAGATGCAACATCATTCATATTATCTATTTCTATTCCAAGTTATTTGTAATAAATTTTTATTTTGTATTTCTTTTTTATTCTCTACCAATTAAATTATTAATATATTCACATTTTATTACGTTCTTATTCATAAGTTGATTCTATTAATGAACAGCCCTGCAGAGTATCCAAAAATAATTGTTTTTATTCTCTAGAAATTAAATTATTAATTTATCCACATTTTTATTACGTTCTTATTCATAAGTTGATTATAATAATGAACAGCCCTGCAGAGCATCCTAATTATGTTTCTACACTGCGGGAGGGAATCTTTCCGTTATCATACTATATAGTACAGCTGCTCGATCATAAAACCGAGAACCCCCCCCACCCCCACCCACCCACAGTTCAACATGCGACTTGAACATGCACATATCAATATTACCTCGAGGACTGTATTTAAATGATGATATTTTGCAAGTTTTAAACGTAGATGTGTTTTTTCACCATATAGATAACGTTCAACAATAGTTGTCAAACGATTGAATGTTTGGTTCTTCAAGTTAATTTCCAAATTTTGAAGAAATATAAATATTATAGTCGGCCACACGTTAACCCCAACCCTCTGAAGTTTGACCGCGTTATGCAAAGACATTTAAGAGAACAGTAGTTGAGGAACAATAAATGAAAATCCTCATATTTTTAAGGTGCCTCGAAATGTCTTCTTTACATTGCATATTTGAACATTTTCTTAATATGGCAGGATGACAACCATACCCTCCCCTGTGTACCTTTAATGAACTTTACAAATGATCATGGATTTAGGTTTTATTCATATAGATGAAATAAAATTAAATATTTCTATTTTTCATAGGCTTAAAATATATTACGTATACTGCAATAATTGAGTATATACTGATATATATATATATATATATATATATATATATATATATATATATATTTATATATATATCGCTTATTACCCATCATCCGCTCACCTAGGATATTTTACCCCCCCCCCCCCCCACTTTTATCGAATTCTGGATCCGCCACTGGTTGTTTTTGCTGTTGTACGTTGTAACTTTGTTGGTTCGTTAACTGTTGTTGTTATTATTGTTGTTGTTGAATGCATCCAGAGTGTCTTGAGTGTGTAAAAAGCAGACCTGAGAAATGTCATTAATGTTTAATACCTGGTTTCTTTCAGGTAATCCGTGCAGTATGAGTAACATGACTCATACTTGTTTTGGTGGCGTCTGATATCAGCTGAAACATGAACTGAGACGACACGTTAATCTTGTTGCATCATGTATCTTGTATGCGGATGTTCGTGAACCAATATGCAGAAGTCCGTCAACGATATATAATGTTTTAAAAGACATAATTGGCCGATAAAGTGAATGCTACAGGATGGTTACGCTATTTTGTGGAACAGCCCTGGTTGTGGTAAACAAGTTTACACATGTTTAGGTGACGTCACTGGCGTACATGCACAACACATACAAGGAGATACACAGGGAAGCATGGAGGAAGATTCGCAGGGAGCTGTCATCTGGCAGAAATTTTTAGAAGATTTCTCGTCCGCCCACCCAGGACCGTTAGAGGACAATGATTCCCTCCCATTTCGATTGGTGACGTATTATTTGACAGAACCCGAGGCGGAAGCTGAGTGCCTGGATTGGGCTTTGCAGTATCTGCGAGCTAAGTGAGTATGCAAGTTAATCCTGTATTGGCTGTAACTCAACTTATACTATAGTCCGTTTCATCCCCTCATGTCCACCTGTTTTTTGCTATGAAAATTTTTATTAGGTATATTTCAAGGGAAACAATTATAGTGTAGAGGAGAGGATTACAGAACCTAATTTTCAACTAGGTAACTAAATTCCAACCTTATGCCATATTTGAGTAACAGAATTTTCTGAAAATATGAGAAATCAGTCTACATTTTACAACATATCAGACCCACTTATGGCAGTCAAGGTCATTGGTCACATGCAAAAACAGCCTCAAATGACAGCTGCTGATTGGATAATCTCATGTAAACACTCTAAAAAATATAACCAGCTAAAACAAAGATGGCTACTTATGGAGGGACACACAATATCTGCCAGATCATGATAAAGAAACTAAAATGTTGTGAAACATGAACGGGGGATTTATTGTAAGATTCTAAACTGCCATATTAGGTTGTCACTTCCATATGTTGTTTACTTGGAAAATATTGGAAAATATAAACTTTTAAGTAAATCATCTACAAAAAACAGGTGGACAGCAGGTGGTGAAATGGACTATAGTGACTCAGCCTAACATTATTTTGTGCAGATCAAATGATTTAATTTGAAGTCTTCTCCATGTAAGAGTGAAGTGCCCGATAATTTTGTTTAAATATGTAAATTCTCCATCACAGGGGCTGACTGAGCAGTGCTTACTAGCTTAACCCCCCCCCCCCCTTCTCTCTCTCTCTCTCTCTCTCTCTCTCTCTCACACACACACACAAACAAGTCTGCCTTCCACTTGTGATTATGACTGTATGCCCCTTGAAATCAGTGACTTGTTGCGCATTGAAGATAGACCACTGAGTTTCCCGCAATTGGCAGAGTTATAAAAAGAACAAGGTGTTGTTCACACATGTATTGGACTTAAATAACAAATGAAGGCAGAACATGTATGGTATATATTACATTAAATGTGATTATGATGATCTCTGTTCATTTCAGTTACATACCTCACAGCAGGCTTCTTTCTGTTTACCTATCTGTCTGTCTGACTCTCTCTTTCTTTCTCTCTTTCTGTCTCTCTCTCTCTCTCTCTCTCTCTCTCTCTCTCTCTCTGTGTCTTAGATTTGGTCTGTATTGTACTCATAATTATTCTCACATTTCTGTGATTATGTGACTCTAAGGTTCTTTTTAGGGATGCCTATTTGTTTTTCATGAAAATTTTTGAGTTTATAATAAAAAATTACCATGTAAAGTATGAAACATATACACAGAAATGAATTTTATTGGACCAATATCAAACTTATAAGGTAATTTAGAAAGAGCAGTTAAATATTAGATAAAACAGTGTTTTTTTTTAAATCATATATAATAATCTTTACTGATTCACTGAGATTGGTTCATTCCTTATTTGATCCTAGTACCATAAATAAATCGAAAATCATCCAAGCAAGCAGTAAATATCACACTTTAAAATGGGACGTGTAATATTGAGGCTTGAAGCACGGACAGAGTTTAGCACTCTGTAAAATATGTATATTAAAAGTAACCAGTGTATAATAATAACTATAGTCCGTTCCAGCACCCCTGTCCACCTGTTTTTTGCGATTATCTCTACATAAGACAAACTTGCAAAATAATATTTGCACCAATGGCATGAAGAGGCAAAAGCGTAATTTTTGGTACCTTACCTACTCAAAATATAAATATTATTCACTTTACGGCCTGGTTGACATATCTCATATATATCCGTGGTTCATGGCGTCCCTAATAAGTGGCCATTGTTTATTCTCCCTGGATATGGATATATTGTAATGTGACGTAACAGTGAAGCGCATGCACGCAGAGAATACAAGTCTCGCTGGAAACAGGGGTCGCAATTTCTTGATTATTGGTCCCATGAATATGGGCGCCTCTTTAGTACGTCTCGTCTATTTTGACGTCATCACTAATCCCTGATATGCCCATTTCACAGATTAGTGGCACGATGTCGCTACAGAATAGACTTGTTACTCATAAAGTGCTCTTAAATTGTTTACAGGAAAATGACATAAGGTACGCTAATATTTCCATAATAGTTAATTACGCTTTTTCCTCTTTCTGCCCTAAGATCAAAAAGTTTGGACGTTCTTTGATTATCAAAAAAATAATCACGAAAAAACAGGTGGACAGGGGCACTGGAACGGACTATAACTAGACTTGTTTTGGAGTTCTCATTATTATGGCTGGCACCTGTTTTAATGAAATGTAAGGAAGACAGTGACTGACAACCAAGGAAATGGAACAAATAACTACAGTACGTTTTAATATTAAAATATCATGAGTCTAGTCAATAATAATCTAAATAACAACAAAGAGGTGGACATTTAATAATGACTCATAAGAACAAATGATAAACAGAAGAAATGTTAAATAATGATAATGAGTTATGTGCACTTTCCAGGTATGCTATCCTGTCTATCTGACGGAAAGGGGGGGGGGGGCATCAGATTGAATTTTATTATATAAGAGGTCATACGGCAGGTTACCTTTGATTGTGATTTATCAGCTTCACAGCTTGCCCTCAAACTATTGTGTCAAATAAACAAAACTCCTACATTGTTAGTGGTCGAACTAGGTTTTATTCCTATTATCAGCACAAGTTTAATTTTTAGCACAGCTGAGCTAAAGCGGTCACCCTTTGTCTAGTGTCCAGCCAGATGGTCCAGATGTCTGACCGACCATCCATTAACAGGGCACAAATAGTAACTGTTAGACTTAGAAACTTCTAACTGTACATACATGGAGGTCCTAGGCAAATCTCCTTGGAAAACTGAAATATGGTATTGCAACTTATATTTTGTGACCTATGTGCCACAAAAATGATTTTTAACACCTAGACTTTCAGACTGAGCAAAAATTGTATCTGTTAGGCCTAGACATGGGGTAATAGTAATAGTAAAAGTAATAGACTATTACAGCTTTTTCTATGTAATAGTAATAGTCTAAAAAATTTAAGCTGTAATAGTAATAGAAACAGAAGGGAAAGTAATACATATTACTTTCTATTACTTCCTATGACCTTCTTGGTCATGAAGCATATCAGTAAATGATACTAAACAGACTCTATCCATGCAGTCCAGTGACTACCCAGGATGTGCCTTTTGTTAAGGCAAGCAGGGGCCAGCTGTTGTACAGGTGCATGTTGACCACTGGTGTGTTATTACATAGGAGTACTGGAAAGAGTAGGTCTCAGCCTCCAGAACTAGATCCTATGGAGATCGCGCATTTGCAGTCGCTGTACCAAAGTTATGGAATCAGTTGCCTATGGTCCTAAAAATGTGTGACTCGTATGACACTTTCAAGAAGAAACTAAAGACATCTTTTTAGCTTTGCATATAATTAGACAATTTCTCTAGTCAGTTTCACTACTTACAGACTTTTACTCATCTTAGTCAATTCTCATACTTTTTTTTTTTTTTTTTTTTAGTACTTTAATTTTTATTTATCTCTTATTTTAAATTTTAACTCAAATTATGCATGTTATTGTAAGGCGCCCCTGAGCAACACTGAGTGTTGGAAGGTGGCGCGGTATTAAGTGAATAAATTATTATTATTATATTATTATTATTATTAAATAAGCTGCCTAGCACCATCTCACTTGTGATTACTTAAACATGGATAAACAGGCATGGTTGCTGTTAAAGAGTTATATTTTTTGTATTTAATAAATCAGTTTAAAATTTCAATCTTTAGATTTGAAAAAGGAAGTGTCTGGGCAGCCAGCTGCACAGATTCAGATAATTTACATCCAACATTGTCAGCTGCCTAGACTTTGACATTCTAGAAATTGTGCAGCCTACAATGCTATAAACTCATAAAAGTACTACAATCACTTGAATAAACTCATATTACTAGCACATGTATTTACTTGTACACATTTCCTTTTAAAATTATTCTTTTATTCCTTTATACTTGTCTGTTGTTTTACCATACTAATTTTGCAGATGTCCTTTCAGCATCTTTAATTATTTAACTGATATTTTGGAAATTTAATGAACAATTTTTCACAATATTATTATGCTGGTTTTGATGCAGGAAATTAGGATATTGACACTGTAATATACAGACTCTTTATGGTAACTTTTATTATAATAAGTATGTACAGTACTAAGACAAAGGTTCACATTGTTCTCAAGTTATTACAGACACACTAAGAACATTTCTCACATCTGAAGAATTGTAAATGATAAAAGAGAGTAGAGAAAGAACTAAAAGAACCAGCCTTGGACTAGAAAAAGCAGGGAAACTTGCTTTCTGCTACAGGTCTATGAATAACAAAATGTATGAACATTAGCTTTAGAAATGATTGTTATGTGGTTCTGCATGAAGATATGCCAGTGTAAACATTCAATATGTGTGGTTCTGCATGTAGTCAGCTGCATTTTAATACTGCCACAGGATGTTAGATAAACTTTTTTTGTGGTTTTATTTGTGTTCATATTGTTATAATGACTCCTGATGTTTAAGTTTGAAGGAACACTTTCCAGTGTTCAAAGTTGATTTAAATAAAAAAAAGTCAATATATAAATAAAAAAAATAAAAAATCATGATTTTTAAAATAAAAGTTTCAAGATTTTTTACCAGCCCTGACCCTAGCTTTGTGGTATATATCCTCATGTGGATATGGCGCCATATTTTATTCCATTGCACTGGATATCTTGTGTGTGGACAAAGAGGTGGTAAACTTTACAATATTATGCATGGCCTGTTTTCCTAAGGCATGGCCTTTTTCACTGCAATACTCTCTTTAATCATTTCCCATTCTTCAGATGTTAGACATGTTCTTAGTGTACAAGCCCTGGCGACATCCTGGGAGCTAGGGTTAGGAAAATCTCCTAGGAAACCTGAAATTAAGGACACAAATGAGCAGTTGGCCATAGACCTTTGCATCTAGGGAGTTCTTTGAAAAATCTTCATGGAAACCCTGATTAAGGTTGCTGTATCCTATTTTTTATGGCCTATGGACAAAACGTCTGATTTTGAGCATGCTGGAAGTCATTTTATCCATTTTTCAAGGTTCCTTAAAAAATATTTATCACCAGATCATAACATTAATATTTAATACATCAAATTCAGCTGAGTGTCATGGCCCAGTGGGCCACTTGTTTGACAAGCAATCATTCCTGAATTTTTTTATCACTTTATTCTACAATTTCCTAAATATTTTATTTTATTAAGTTGCAAAATGATGCACAAACAGTCAGATATTTGATGAAGAGATTAATACATATTTGTCAGTTATAAATGGTAAGTCATTGCTCTGATAAGAAGAACAGCCTGAGAAATATCCCGTCCATTGAATAATCAAGTTATAAGATTTAGTAACTGTCATTATTGTTCATGCAGTTCCAGTCAATCTGCATAATTTTGTGCTTGAGACAATACAGTTTATATTGTATATTGCTGACAGATTTTTTAGGGGATAATGATACATACAAAATGCATATATATAAAGCTGTGTCTTCTAATTACAGATCAAGTGATAATCATAAATCATGTGGTCCTTCCTGGTAAAATTTTTATATAAAAATGGGCTGGAATGTGATCCATGACAGATAAAATGTATCCTGTACAATTTTTAGCTCAGCTGACTTTCAGTCATGCTGTGCTATAGCGATGGGTCTTTGTCCGTCATCCTTCCGTCTGTTCACCAGGCCGTTAGCAGAGCACAAATCATAACCTTAAGATCTAGGATCACAAACCCTATGCAGTCTTAGAGGTTCTAAAAAGATCTTCTTGCAAACCTGAAATTAGGTCACTGCGACCTATATTTGTATTTAGTTTTTTATATAAGGTAAAATTCAGTATTTTTATTTGGATTTTACCTTTAAGGGTTTTAAAAAGTGTCATTAGAGAGAGGGGGATGGGACTGGGAGGATGATTTTCACTTCATTTGAAGAAAGTCAGTTGATCTTGATTTGACTTTTAAGATCACTCTTGACTTGTAGTGAGATTTAAACGTACCCATCAAAGATGTCTTAATTTGTTTAACTCCACTAGAAAACCATGTATCTGATATATTTGTCATGATTTTGCAAATTGTATGCTGAAAACAGAACTGGGTGTAGGACAGGAATAGCAGCATTGACCATAAACTTTGCCATTTGAACAGCTATTTCGTCATTTTAAACTGGGTAAGTATGTGCTTGGGGAAAACAACAACATGCCATGTAGGACAAAACAGGCATTTTTGACCACATGTTATTCGGCCATTTTACAACTTTCATATCATTAGGACAGGTAGATACAATTTCCCCATGGAACTTTCTGTTGTGAGTTCAGGAATCTAGATTATATTAGTATCACGAGTGCAAAGCCCTCTATGGAGTCTCTTTAAGATACATATATGAATTATGTTATTTAGGTAAATTTGCTATTATATTCATTTACCATATCACTTCCGTATGTGTTATTTAAATCAGTCAAGGAAATATAGTTAGTATCTTTACTATAGTATAATGTCACACAGTGCACCTGCCCTAGAAACACACATAAACTGGGACTGCTGTATATGTACTTGTGCTGTATAGCAGGATGTAGAACAGAGTTTGTTGACTTATCTGAGGACTGACGTGATCAGCCAGATGCTGGTCTAGTCAAACGCCAGGATGATGAAGCTGAGGTGTTTTGAAACCGACCCTGTGTCCTGCTGCTCCCATATTCTACCAGCATCCACTAAATGACATCCCATTGATACCAACAGTACACAATTTTCAGTGCCTTTACAGTGTTATATTATCAAGTCACAATAGATGTCAGTTAATGTGCCTTTCATATAGGCAGTTGTCAGTGGATTGCCATAAACTTATGTTGTTACTAACAAATTTTATGATAATTGCTAATGAAAGACATGAGAAATGATAAGGACACTTTTTCCCTGACTTTAGCTTTAATTGTAGAATTTGCACTTTGTATTAAGAAAAAAAATTTTTTTTTTTCATATATATGAGAATGTTAATGACATAACTCATTACTATTATTCTACTGCTAAAAATGCTACACCCCAATTTGTTTGTACCCAGTTAAATAGGTTAAAATATTTATATTTAAATTGTTTCTCATTATTTTACAATATTGTAAGCTCAGCTGACTATAAGTCTTCTGAGCTATAGTCGTGGTCCATTGTCCGGCGTCCGTCCGTCCGTCCGTAGATGTGGCACCTTTTGAAACCGTAAGACCTAGGAATCCAAAATTCAGCATAATGTTAGACGTCCCCAAGATCTCCTACCAAGCCGAAAACTGGGTCTTTGCGACTTCGTTCCTTTGAGAAATTAAAGAAAAATCTCAATTTTTTATTTAAAATCCTATTTTCACACTTCAGGACTGCCTAATATCAAAACCACTCATCCGTTTTTCCTCATATTTACCATAAATATTCCTCTATATAGTTCCTATGTACATGCCAGAAATTAAGTCTGTAAAGTATAAATCTTTTAAGTTATATGCCCAAACATAATGGAGTTTGTAAAAAATTAGGAAAAATAATAACTCACTTAAAATGAAAAATTTTGAAACTAGAGTCTATTTTCTCAAGTATATAACTATGTTTAATTAAGATTCAATTGTTTACCCAAAATTAGATCTGAATTTTGTAAATTTTTTAAGTTATTAGCATAAAAAAAAATCAGTACCTTAAATTTTGCCCAACTTTGACCATGGCACGTTTTTTTCCTGTAAGAACCATTGATTTAATTTTCACAGCATATAAACATAAATATTTAGTTTGTCTTAATCTGAAATTTGAAAATAAAAGCTTGAAAATTAAGCTAGTTATTGATTTTTTTTTCTGTAGTCACTTGCTTTGATTACAGATGCAGGGTCCCACTCCAGGTCACTGGAAGTCAGCTATGCCAGGGTTTCTGATTTGTTACCGTCACTGGGGGAGATCCCCTGCTGTGACAGGTGTACAGTTATTCTCATATCACCACCCCAATCATCTCCCACCCCCCCCCCCCCCCCCCCCCCCCCCCCGCAAACCCAACCCACCAAGTGTTATGCAGTAATTGCTATTGTTGTCACTGTATCTCCTTTATTGTAATGCTGTTTCCACTCCGATATGCAAAAACTTTCCTTGAAAAAATAATTCAAGGTGTAATCCAGAAGATGCAATGTTGTGTAATGTAGCATTTTTAAAGAAATCAATTTTCTTTTACATGATTTTAACAAATATAAATGAACCCATCAGTATGCTTAAATTATTATAAAATATGAAGCACATTATGGATAAATAAAGACACAATTAAAAATTTTGAAATCTAAATCAAGTATTATTTTTAGATATTTATTGTTTTGCAGATTTAAAAGATAAATTTTTGTGGTAAAAAATAAATAAACATTTGTATGCATGATGTGGTGTTATCTGACAAGATTGAGATTTATGATAATGCAATTGAGAATTATGAATCAACTTTTATATTCAGATATATATGTTAAATTGGAAATGTATAGAAATATAAACTTAAATTAGAAAATAATTGATGTGATAAAAAAATGAGGATTTAATACAAAGATTTGTTCATTATTTTCCTGCCTCAGCAGAATTTGAGATCAGGCTTTGTTTGCCCTGTTTTATGTTGTTAATTAGCTATATTTCAGCTGTATACATTTCATAAAAAAATACATATATAATTCAAAATATATATTATGCAAAAAAATAGATTCAATTGAACAAATGTGTAAACTACTGAAATGTCAACAGTTAATCGAAAAACCAACTAATGATCATGGTAATAGTACAGATCATTTGTTCACAAACTGCTCACATGCTTTAGTTTCAACATTAGGAAACACATGGTCAGGTCACAAAATGTTTTTGCAACAATTTCTTGCTCATCAATACAAACCAATCATATAAACCAACCATGGCCTTTATTACCTCTTCCTCTTACACTTTATCTCCATTTGATATTATTTTAGATTTTTACCTTCAAGGTTAACGTCAGCTGAGCACAGTGACCAATAGGTCCCTTGTTTTTAATTTGTAGTGTTTAAATAGTGTTTTTATGTTATGGTAACAGAAAAAATAAAAAATTAATAACAACTTGCACAGCAGCTTTATTTGATTAAACAGTAACTTATTCTGTTTACCAGTACCTTTATATTATAGGTAAATAAACTGCATTATCATGAGACAACAAACGGGTCCAGAACATTAAAATAACCATGTGAAATAATCCTAATATGGTTACATCAGTTTTGTTTGTTTGAACATTGGCCAGATAGTAAATGTGTGTTTGGATACTTTAATAATGCGACAGGCCACCCATCCTCATCATTTGTATGGTTATCATGGAGATCCAGGCCAGCCAGACTGTGATAATAATGAAGCATTGTTTATCCAGGTTTTACAGGCTGTGGCATTTGTGTGGTTGGAGCAGAACTGTTGTTTACAGACACCAACCCTGCACAGCAGCATAGTCGTATCAAATCAAAGTTTTCTTTATTTATACATACCCACGTATTCATAGTTTTTGATTCTACTTCCTATTATGTTTAGATGAACATTTAATATTTTTGTCCCATTGACTGTTAGCACTGAGCATGCCGAATATATAAACTCTAAATTTGGTACTTTTTTTCAAGCTGACTGATAACAAGCTAAGTGTTTAAGTTCTGGACTTTCTGTATTTTTTGTCAACGTAACTGTTTACACACCGTGTATAAGTACTGTATTTTGATACTTTTGCCCAGGTGAATTAGCAGGTCCAGTTTATAATATCTGAACTTTTGATAGAGTTGGGTTTTTTTACAGTCAAAACCTATTTTTTGAATAACACTAAAAAAAGCTAAATGACTGTTATAGACTTTTATTAACATAAAATAAAAAAATATAAATAAATGCAGTTCATACTTGTTTATTTAAAGCTCCACAATAATACAGTAGAAGCATAGTACATGTATATCCTATCATGTGTGATATGTTAAAAGTTTTACATCTATTGTTAAATCTAAGTGAGATGTATGTAGTCAGTCTGAATTACTGCATAAATTTGGATGTATATACAGTACCTTGTAGCCCCTTTTGTCCAGGTCACTGTTAGCAAGCTCAGTACAAAAGCTGAGCCAGGCATGTATGATTAGATTTTCTGTTAATCTATATAAAAATAAAAATTTAAATCCTCAAAAAAAAATATTTGCAACCTCTCCCACCAAAAACCAATAAGGATTACGGAAACTGACCATTCATAATTCATGATTTTTATTCCTGACTCGCATTCCAATTGTCTTGCATTGACCTAGTGGTCATCAAAAATAAACCTTGTTACCCTTTGTTATTTTCTTACAGTTTAAAATGCTTTATATGCCTTCACTACAATGCTAACTTGACCGGTGCATCTCAGTTAGTAATTGCTTTCTCAAGCTCAGTTGTCCAGTTCCTATCGCGTCTATTGTAGATAGCATGCAGTGATGAATAATTTATAGTTTTCACCCTAGCTTCTGGTTTCTATGTTATGCTGTATTTTGTTTTGGTGTGATCAAAACATGTTTCTTTTTTAAGGCTGGGAAAATCTTGCGTGTTGACACTTCGGTTATGAGATACCCAGCTTACACGATCCACCTGGGATTTACTCAAATTAAACAGAGTGTGTTACATTATTTATAACTAGGACTAACTGCTATATTGCCTGATACAGTATAAGCCTATGTGTGGAAAAGCTATGAACCGTACAGCCTGATCATGGCCCTGAGGTGTTGATTTTTTGGTAGCATTTGTGATACAGGTATTTAATTTTTTAGAAATACTATATATTAATGTTTAGAGTCGCTTCCTTGGTCATAATCAATCATCCACAGCATATCATCAACCAATGATTGATTATTAGTCCCTTTTGAGAAGTGTTTGGACTTGGTTGTAATATCTTGATCAGTCTTCAGTAAAAATTAGCCCTCTAGGTGTATGAAATTTCTGTTCAAATATAGGCCTGTGCATCCTGTCAGTTGATATAAAAGCTTACATATTGTCTAATATATCTAATAACGCTTAAGCTTAAATGCGTAAATAGTAAATTTTTGGGTGGATATATTACTAAACACAGTTTGTTCTAAAGTTTGTTCCCTTAAATTTTATGAAAGAGTTCCTTCTGTCATTATAATGTCTAATCTTTGTGAAATCCTATGTAATCAATCATAGCAAGGTAAAGGTAGTTTTACACCTGATGTGTGCAAACAAATTTTATGTGTGAACAAAGTTTTGCAGTACGAACAAAAAATAAAACCCTTTATGTCATATTGGTAAATTCACATCTTTTCCAAAGGGTCATATCCAAACAGGGAAAAAAATAGAAAATGTTATATTTTGTTGTTCGTATCGGACAAGAATGGCTTCTTTCCACCTTAAACTCAGAACAGCTGAAACATATAAATGACAGCTTTAGGTTACCTACATACTATATTATATTGTATAACATTGAATCAAATATGAATGGACTGATATTTCCTTGTTCAGTGTTTGGAACAGGATGTGATTACAAAAAAAACAAATAAATAGGATTATTTTTATTTTGATATGATTTATTTGATTTCATCAGATTTTTATTACCTTTTTAAATGGCTTCAATGATGTTCCCCTTTAAATTATCTTTAAAATGGAATCAGCCTTCTTTTTTAACTTATATGTTGATATACTGAAAATAAATAATTATATGTTTATAACTAGAGGTTTGCAATCACCCCATGGTCACTTTTATTTTAATATGTGGACCATTTCTGACATGCATGCAGAACAAAATATATGTCATTCAATGAAACAGTAAAAATTGAGTGAATATGAATAATACAAAGTTTTGTTAATTATCCATGATTGACCTGTTAGCTGTATATGCGCAACGAGTACCAATCAATAACATCACCTAGGACTTTCTGCTATAAATTAAATACAACGAATCTTCATAATGTTACCCAAATCAGCATGATTTTAGTTCAATGTTTTGCATATAAACACAAATGTATCAGCTTTTGCAGATTTAGTTCTTATTTCAATACAAATAAACTAGTCATTAAATCTTGAATAATATTTATAAGCCTGAGGGATTGTTCTAGCATCTGCTCTGTTGATCAACTGCAATTATTGATAACCATATTGAAATGGGTATCTGGCTACAGTGAGTTGTGAGAATCTGTCAACTGTGGACAGAGCTATAGCCTGATAGGTACCTAAACTAAGTGGCCCAATAAATTTAATTTACCTGGATGTGAATATATTTTTCAAACTTGAATTTTTACATGATTTACGTTTCTGGAAAATGAAATAAAAAAACATGATGATTAAATGATAATATAATCATAATTTTTATTCATTATTTTAAATCATATCATGTAAATCAACCTGGGCACCATTCTTTGTATCAGCAAGGTGTGGTATAAGTAAAGTTAGTATTTTACAAGTATTTTTACAAGATTTCTGTGTAGACCTGAACAAATATAAAGTCAGTATATATTGAGATGCAGCTTCAAACATGTACTATTTTGCATCCAATATACTAGTTGTTATTGGTCATTTGGCCATCCTATACAAATTCCGGAAAAGAAAATTCCTTGATCATAAACCAAAAATGTTGTTTGGGTTTGATGTGATTGATAATTGTGGATGTGGCAGAATTTTAGTTGGAGACACATAAATATTCGTTCATGTCAAATTTGTTGTATCTGGTGTGAAACCGCCTTTTGACAAACCATATGATCGTCTACATAAGTCAACTTTAATCAGTCATCATTCACAACAGTACTAGATATATATATATATATATATATATAAAAAACATGAAAAGACAGTTCTTATATATCCAGAACCATATGCATAAAGTGAGCCCAGCTGAGCTCCTGTGTATTTTATATATAGAGGCTATTTACACTAATTTTAACACAGGTTGTGAAAACCCAGTTTGTAAAACACCCTGAGAATCAGCTGGGTCTAGTGCACCATGCAAGTCAAAGAAGAATTGTTCAGTTTTCTTACAATGTGTGTATGAGGAAAGATATTGAAGAAAAAAATTCATCAATCATTCTCATTTTTGCCAGATTGGTTTTGATGGTTTTATGAAAAGGTCAGATTCATGACTGTGTAATGTTTCATAAAATATGCAGTAAATGTTCAGAGTGATTCCTGATTATCCACATGGTCCAATTGATGAGTTACTGTGGTTGCCTTTTTATTCATGAAGGTTTTTTTGGTTATTTTGCGATTGTGCAATAATCGCGAATATGAAACCCTTGGGAATAAGCCCCATTAACTAAGGTGAACAAGGGGGGATGATGCATCTGCACAAACAGATTGGTTATCACACAGGTGGAAACCACCTAATCACCTAACTAATCTGTACATGGTATTATAACTTGGCCATACATACAGGCATTACCCGGAACATCATTAACTATGAAAAAGGTACTGGCTTCTGTTGCTTAATGGGATGACAGTGCCCAACGGCGGTGTTTCACTCACAAATGAGTGCACCTTTCAAGCAATCCTTGGTGTTATGACCCAGCGTTAGGGATTACACACACCCATGACCCTCAGGAGTGATACACCGAGCCTGAATGACGCCAGAATTATTGTGTGTAATCTAAAACCGTAATGGAATTCTGCAGATGTACATAATACTTAGTTAAGCAAGTATTAAAAAATGAGGCTGGTTACCTCCACCCAAAAAATCTGTGATAAAGATCATAATTTAATAGCTGAATCAGAAATGAGTGAGGTATTGCAGGATTTGTTTTAAATTTAGAATAAATTAAATTACTGCTGAACTTATTTTTTATAAGTTCTAGTGCAATCCCAAAAATGAAACCCTCGCAAAAAGGTTAAAATGATGCAAAATTTCTGCCTTAATTATTATAAAGCTAACTAAAGTGCTAACCTTTAAAGGGACCCAATCACCTATAAAGCATGTGGAATAAGACACAAAAAATAACTTCTTCCCTTTAAAATAAATTTGTATCTGCCAAAATATTTCCCTGAAACCGTTTGCTTACTCCTGTAAATGAGTGTTAAAAACAGTGGACCGGGTGTGAACATATGTGTCAGCATAAACACAGCACGTGCTAACTGAGCCACAACGTGCCAATTAAGAGATTCCTTGACTTACTTGGCCCAAAAAATGCATTACATGTTCCAGCTTGCTTAAAAACGGCTTGTTGCGGGTCACAATCAGACCCCCGGTCACGCAGCCTTGTCATGGTAAACAGACACACGTGGACTGTGTTTACCAACATGCAGAACAATGAAAAGCTGTTAA
Source organism: Sipunculus nudus (assembly GCA_026874595.1). Taxonomy (NCBI): domain Eukaryota; kingdom Metazoa; phylum Annelida; class Sipuncula; order Golfingiida; family Sipunculidae; genus Sipunculus; species Sipunculus nudus. The sequence goes on from CM049312.1 coordinate 57,439,840, forward strand.
ACAGCAGTAATCAAGGTACTGAAGCTGTTTGCTTGGATGGTTTTGCTGGGGAAACTTTTGTATAAAGCAAAACTGAACTGATAGTGTGAAATAATAGGCATAATATAGCTCCTGATTATGTGCCTTTAAAGGTGCATGGGCCAGCATGGCATAATATGTGAGTTGCTTTGTCATCTTTCCATCTTATAAGTTGAGACAAAAAAATTATGATGAGCTGATTCTCTTTCTCCAACATGATGACCCATTTTCACTAGAAGAGATTCTCTCTGTGGCAAGTCAGTATGACAGATTTTAGACAGGTTCTCTCTCTCTACGTTTTTGTGTCTTTATTTGCACATACAGTAAAATCTCAAAATTACAACCACCAATGGGACCTAAATGGTCACATTTTCAAGTTGGTCCCCTAATTATAAGCGAGGTCTGATATAAAGGGTAAAAAAAGTTGGGACAGTGAACAAGTGGCCGTTATTGTATCCGCCAAAACAGACTTATGCGGATACTATGTTTTCAGCTGCACGCCGCCGCCGCCGCGTAGGTTTCCGGAGAACTCCTCCGTAACCGCTGGGCGGAATTTTACGATTATGTTCGGGTCACATGTGAACTGCTGCGCCCCAATTTTGTTTTGACCTCTGACCTTTCCTCTGCGCTCTGCGTCCGTTTGTGCGTCTGTTTCCACACATAAACCCATATATCTTGGGAACAGTTTGACGGATCAGGAAAATTTTTTTGCACAAATGTAGCCCTTGGAGAGTTTTATAACATACAAAAAAAATGGTGGCGCCACCTGCAACCATGTTTGCACAGTGTCCATCTGTTCGTCTGCCTTGGGTTAAAATCACTCATATCTCTGCAGTGACTTGACTAATTCACCTGAAATTTGGCATGTGTATACATCCTGGATGGCTTTTCTGATTTTGTGACAGGTGGCGCCACCTACATTCACGTTTACCCTGCAGACATCCAAGCTCATATCTCGGGAACCGTTTGACCGATCAGGAAAATTTTTTTGCACAAATGTAGCCCTTGGAGAGCTTTATAACATACACAAAAAATGGTGTCGCCACCTGCAACCATGTTTGCACAGTGTCCATCTGTTCGTCTGCCTTGGGTTAAAATCACTCATATCTCTGCAGTGACTTGACTAATTCACCTGAAATTTGGCATGCGTATACATCCTGGATAGCTTTTCTGATTTTATGACAGGTGGCGCCACCTACATTCACGTTTACGCTGCAGACATCCAAGCTCATATCTCGGGAACCGTTTGACCGATCAGGAAAATTTTTTTGCACAAATGTAGCCCTCGGAGAGCTTTATAACATACACAAAAATGGTGGCGCCACCTGCAACCATGTTTGCACAGTGTCCATCTGTTTGTCTGCCTTGGGTTAAAATCACTCATATCTCTGCAGTGACTTGACTAATTCACCTGAAATTTGGCATGCGTATACATCCTGGATAGCTTTTCTGATTTTATGACAGGTGGCGCCACCTACATTCACGTTTACGCTGCAGACATCCAAGCTCATATCTCGGGAACCGTTTGACCGATCAGGAAAATTTTTTTGCACAAATGTAGCCCTTGGAGAGCTTTATAACATACACAAAAATGGTGGCGCCACCTGCAACCATGTTTGCACAGTGTCCATCTGTTTGTCTGCCTTGGGTTAAAATCACTCATATCTCTGCAGTGACTTGACTAATTCACCTGAAATTTGGCATGCGTATACATCCTGGATAGCTTTTCTGATTTTATGACAGGTGGCGCCACCTACATTCACGTTTACGCTGCAGACATCCAAGCTCATATCTCGGGAACCGTTTGACCGATCAGGAAAATTTTTTTGCACAAATGTAGCCCTTGGAGAGCTTTATAACATACACAAAAATGGTGGCGACTGCAACCATGTTTGCACAGTGTCCATCTGTTTGTCTGCCTTGGGTTAAAATCACTCATATCTCTGCAGTGACTTGACTAATTCACCTGAAATTTGGCATGCGTATACATCCTGGATAGCTTTTCTGATTTTATGACAGGTGGCGCCACCTACATTCACGTTTACGCTTCAGACATCCAAGCTCATATCTCAGGAACCGTTTGACCGATCAGGAAAATTTTTTTGCACAAATGTAGCCCTTGGAGAGCTTTATAACATACGCAAAACTGGTGGTGCCACCTGCAGCCATTTTTGCACAGCTCCTGTCTGTTTGTCTGCCATGGGATAAAATCACTCATATCTCAGCAGTGGTTTGACATATCTGGCTAAAATTTTGCAGGTTTATACATCCCCGACAGCTCACTTGATTTTATGTCAGGTGGAGCCACCTGCATTCTAGTTTATGCAGCAGACATCCAAGCTCATATCTTGGGAACCGTTTGACCGATTGGGCCAAAGTTTTGCATGTGTATAGTTCTCACATAGCTCTTTATCATACGCAAAACTGGTGCCGTCACCTGCAACCATTTTTGCTCAGCGTCCATCTGATTGTCTGCCACTGGCTAAAATCACTCATATACATGTAGTGGTTTGACTTATCTGCCTTAAATTTTGCATATGTATACAACTGGGACGGCTTTCTGGATTTTGTGGTAGGGGGGCAACCTTCATACACAATTTGGCTGCAGACATCCATGCGAATATGCAACACTTCACTCTATTTCCCCTTGCCACTTAATCCATGCCTCACTTCACCCGTTCCACTCTGATTTAGGCGGATACACGTAGTCGCTTGTCGACTACCCGTATTCTAGTTTTGAATTGGTCGCTAAGTGAGGTAGTTGTTAGGCAAAGTTTTACTGTATTTGCATTTATATACAAATAGTTATGTGAGGACAGTTTTCTGGAGTCATCGTTATGTTAAACACACCTCTGATTTTGTATTTTCTTTTCAGTAACTGCCCTCCATGCCTGTGTGAGATTTTAGCCAGGAGGAGTGTAGACTCCATCTTGGCTACTGATCTGAGCAGATACCATGCCCCCCAGACGCCAAGCCTGGAAGAAGGGCAACTGTTTGATGATGATGTTGAAATGATGAGCCAACCATCCGAGCCACAAACCCCTAAAGTGCCTCGTAAGTGAATGTTCAATCACAATTCTTCTCAGTCTAAGTGAATGTTCAATCATGATTCTTCTCAGTCAAAGTGAATGTTCAATCACAATTATTTTCAGTCTAAGTGAAAGTTCAATCATGATTCTTCTCAGTCAAAGTGAATGTTCAATCACGATTCTTCTCAGTCTAAGTTTATGTTTAATCACGATTCTTCTGAGTCTAAGTGAATGTTCAATCACAATCTTCTCAGTCTAAGTGAATGTTCAATCACAGTTCTTCTCAGTCTAAGTGAATGTTCAATCATGATTCTTCTCAGTCTAAGTGAATGTTCAATCACAATTCTTCTCAGTCTAAGTGAATGTTCAATCATGATTCTTCTCAGTCTCAGTGAATGTTCAATCACGATTCTTCTGATTCTTCTGATACAATGACGTCACTGCAAGTGTTGGTGACTTCTTGTTCTGTAAATCAGGTGAGAAAAAGGCTTGAGGTGCGAAAAATATCACTTGCCCCTACAGCTGGAGAAACATCAAGCATGGTAAAATTCCGCCTAACCTTTCATAATATAGGATAAGTGATAGTATATTACATATTTTTGCATTGGTCCAAGTTCATGTTTTCTGATTGATGCCACTGTAGACAGCCAATTCATGAAATAATGTCAAATATCTCTAGATTTATGTGAAGATAAGAAATATGGTCCCTTGCAGCACACTTGGTATCATTCTCAATGCTTCAAGACCAGAAATTCCCAGGGAATTACATCTGGCTTTCCAAGATAAATTCAGGACAGTAGGATATGCAAACAAGTACATAAAATACAAACTATTTGCTCAGTCCTTACATTACCAGGAAGACACAAATACAGCTGGTGTTTTGCCTCAACATTCTTAGAAAAATAGAAAGATTATTAACATCTCTATTAATACTAATGAAACAGCAAATGAGCACTTTTCTTGCATCATTTTTCACACATAGTGAAATGGATAGATGGAAAATTATATAATTAATGCTGGCGTGATATTTATGTACAATGCTACATTGTGTGGCTTGAGTATGCACAGAAGTACATTGTTATAAATGGTTAGTGCTGCAGTTGTAAAACAATACAAATGGTTAACTGATCAGGTACTAATTGTTATATGCTGGGCTCTATTATTTAAATAATATTACTAATGACATTGTAAACAAAGAAACACATACAGTCCTTATATGGTATAAACATGTTCTTCAGCAGTGTGTAATTTCATGATGGTTATGTACAAATCAATAACTCTCATCTGATGAAAATGATGATGTGTCTCTCTGTTTTGCCATCCATGTTGTGGTCCTCAGACATTTCTTCCCAAATTATCCTTCTGTTTCTGGTCCTCTGTGGTGGCCTTCAATAAGATATATCATATGTTTGCTTATGTATCTGCCCCATTTGGCCAATCTGTGAGAGAAAAATAAATTAACATTCTATTCATCTGGTTCTCTTCATCATCATTCAGTGCAGTATCCCGAAAATAGGTAAAGGTTGGGGTTTATAGTCTGATATCAATGACAATTTTATTGACTCCCAGAGGAGTATACAACCTAAGCAGCCATATCATGCACTAGAAGGTTATTCGTTCTATATTTGCCTGCTGCCAAAGACCAGTACCCATTTTCTCCTGGGTCAAGAGAGCACACCCTTGTGGTAAAGACTTTGGTTTGGAGTCTTAGTGCAAAACGCAGTCAGAACGGGATGCGAATCCACAATCTTGCGGTCACAAGGCCAGCGCCCTATCCATTATGCCACCAAGCTCTACAGGTCATGGTCACAACCACTGAAAAAAAATTGACCTTGCATAATTCTTTGGTTAGTGAACCTTGGTCTCCATGCCAGATTTTTAAGCAGGGAATTGATGGGTATGAGTACATAAGGGCTTAGTACATAAGGACCAGTATTATCAGAAAATGATGTATCGATAGCATTTTGCTCTTATCATGTCAAACTCTTATACAAATTGATACAGTCATGAAAAAGTCTTTATATTTGTTTATATAATATGAATGGAAACATATAGGTTTGCCATCCAAGAAGTGTTGATGATATTATGTATTTTTAAAATTGATGATCTGTCTGGTACCTTATGTATTTTCAAAGCTATTTTACATGTATGTGTTATCAGAACTGGAAGCCTCTCGTCTAGCGAGAGCGGTTTTCAACCAAGTCCATGAGGTCTGTACCACCGCCAAAGAAGCACCCCCTGCATACGTCCCCAGCAGTAAACTGCAGCACTGTGCCCACGCCATCAAGAACACCCGGAGGAAAATGGAGGACCAACATGCCGTCATTCCTGACCTCAATATTATGTACGACCTCCAGGTAAGTCTACTGCTCTCACAATAACCTTTATAATGCAGATATGACCAGACTGCTCTCAAAGAGTGATACATGCATCTTCCAGTCTTGATGCAAAGCAACCGAAATTATTAATCATATCTTTTCTTCAAGGTCTGTTTATTACTCCACTGAAATCCACTGAGAGCCATAGATAACCGACTCAAATATATTGTACACAAATAGCCATGGGTGTTCAAACAAATTGGTAAACACAGGTTGAAATATCAAGTCTTGGTCTTCAATCTCTTTTCATATTTAACGGACTTTACAATATGGAAATTGGACGGGATTTTATTTTAAAATAGCATTCAATGCAAATTGGACAATCATAAGACCTTTTCTACAGTAAATTTACTTCAAATCAGCTTAATGCACTCTTGAACTTAACCTTTTTTTTTACAGAATTTCATTTCAGTCTTGTAAATCTAGTAGTTGTTCTCAGCTGACTGTGTCACAAAAGTCTGGATTGCCATAATTGGCACTAGATTAGAGAATGTTCATGAGAAGCAGGTATTACAGTTCAAATCCTTTTCATGCTTTGTTTTGTTACAGGACTGTCCTAGTCAAAGTTTTTACGCCGTATTTGATGGTCACGGAGGTGTGGAGGCTGCCCACTACGCTAACGTTCACCTGCACAACAACTTGGTCCGCAGTGACACGTTCAGGAAAGATGTGTCAGCAGCACTTGTTGAAGCGTTCACCAAAACAGATCAAGATTTTGTAGACAAAAGTAAAAGAGAGGTCAGTCATGCATATTTACCCTACTGTGTTTTATTATATTAGTCAATAGTTGCTTGTTCATCCTGTAAGTTGTAATTAGCTCAGCTGACTTAAAGTCATCTGAGCTATAACAAGCACTCTTTGTTTGTCGTCAGTCCAGTTGTCAGTTAACTGGGCACAAACCTTAACCCCTGTTCCAAGAAACTTCTAACTGAAAACGCATGGAGGTTCATAAAAAATTCCCCTTAATCTAGAGATACATCCTACAATCATATCAAACTTTCAGTCACACTTTGCTCAGTGTAAACCTGATTCTGCCATTCTACATGCACATTTGCATGCAAAAAAGAACCAAATGTTTTCAACAGTAACACAGTTATATCAGAAACACAATTGTGCAGTGAAAAAAAGCAGGACAATATAGGAGGTGAGGGCCTAAATGCTTGAAAGTATAAGAAATTATTGACAGTTATAAAAAGTAAGTATAGGAAATATAGGGAGTCAGTGTAACATCACCTTGAAATATTTATTTTTGTATCATGTTTGTTACTACTTGTCAGTTACTAATGTGGAAAGCATCTAGGTGCTCACATATCCAACAGATTAGTACAAAATGAAAAATATCTTTCTGTGCACAGACAGGTTGAAAGGCATTATTACAACCTCTGTGTTACCAATTTTCGGAGAACCATGGACAAAAAAAACATGATTTTGAGCACTTTGGAATTCTGCCCATTCTTCAAGGTTCTTTAACAAATTTTTTTTACCAGATAATAACATCAATATTTAAAATATGCATTTCCTGTATACACGTCTTATCCAGCTGAGCATCATGACCCATGGGTCACTTGTTTTTCTTCAGCTCTGAACATTTATTGGCATGTTTCTGGGTTAACTCTTCATTGTCACATATGTCTGAAGCCAGGATTAAAAGTCTGTTTACAGGTGGCATTCTGTATATATGTATGCAGTACATATGCATATACAGCTAGAAAACCTGTGACACCTATAATTCCATATATGCATATGCGGTACATATGCATAAAAACTGGGGGTATAGTAAAGCACTGCAGGAGATGAAAAGTCATCTGCAAAAGACATAGCCTATCACTGACATCAATGTGGAATACCCCAGTCCATTACCATGCGTATGCCTGTGTAGTCACTACGTCGAGTGATCTAAAACTCTTGCATTTGCATATGTATATTTATGCATACATACTTCATACACACATACATATACAGTAGAGCGCCGTTTTTCCGAAAGCGTCGGGGGACAAGCTTTTTAGCTCAGCTGACTATAAGTCATCTGAGCTTTAGTCGTGGTCCATTGTCCGTCGTCCGTCCATCTGTCCTTCTGTCCGTCCATCTGTAGATGTGGCACGTTTTGAAACCGTAAGACCTAGGAATCCAAAATTCAGCATAATGTTAGATGTCCCCAAGATCTCCTACCAAGCCGAAAAACTGGGTCTTTGCGACTTCGTTCCTTTGAGAAATTAAAGAAAAACCTCAATTTTTTATTAAAATCCTATTTTCACACTTCAGGACAGCCTAATATCAAAACCACTCATCTGTTTTTCCTCATATTTACCATAAATATTTCTCTATATAGTTCCTATGTACATGCCAGAAATTAAGTCTGTAAGTTATGAGCCTAAACATAATGGACTTTGTAAAAAATCAGGAAAAATAATAACTCGCTTAACATGAAAAATTTTGAAACTAGAGTCTATTTTCTCAAGTATATAACTATGTTTAATTAAGATTCAATTGTTTACCCAAAATTAGATCTGAATTTTGTAAATTTTTTAAGTTATTAGCATAAAAAAAAATCAGTACCTTAAATTTGGCCCAGCTTTGACCATGGCACGTTTTTTTCCTGGAAGCACCATTGATTTAATTTTCACAGCATGTAAACATAAATATTTAGTTTGTCTAAATCTGAAATTTGAAAATAAAAGCTTGAAAATTAAGCTAGTTATTGATTTTTTTCTGTAGTCACTTGCTTTGATTACAGATGCAGGGTCCCACTCCAGGTCACTGGAAGTCAGCTATGCCAGGGTTTCTGATTTGTTACAGTCACTGGGGGAGATCCCCTGCTGTGACAGGTGTACAGTTATTCTCATATCACCAAAAATAAATAAACATTTGTATGCATGATGTGGTGTTATCTGACAAGATTGATATTTATAATGATGCATTTGAGAATTATGAATCAACTTTTATATTCAGATATATATGTTAAATTGGAAATGTATAGAAATATAAACTTAAATTAGAAAATAATTGATGTGATAAAAAAATCAGGATTTAATACAAACATGTGTTCATTATTTTCCTGCCTCAGCAGAATTTGAGATCAGGCTTTGTTTGCCCTGTTTTTATGTTGTTAATTAGCTATATTTCAACTGTATACATTTAATTAAAATAATACATGTATATTTAATAATATATATTATACAAAAAAATAGATTCAATTGAACAAATGTGTAAACTACTGAAATGTCAACAGTTAATCGAAAAACCAACTAATGATCATGGTAATAGTACAGATCATTTGTTCACAAACTGCTCACATGCTTTAGTTTCAACATTAGCAAACACATGGTCAGGTCACAAAATATTTTTTGCAACAATTTCTTGCTCATCAATACAAACCAATCATATAAACTAACCATGGCCTTTATTACCTCTTCCTCTTACACTTTATCTCCACTAGATATTATTTTAGATTTTTACCTTCAAGGTTAACGTCAGCTGAGCACAGTGACCCATAGGTCCCTTGTTGTTAGTAAAAACGATCATTCGGAAATGCTGACAAGTGTCTAGCGGCTAGTTAGTAAGAAGTTTATGATTAACTTATCATCATTTTACCTGAGGAACACAGTGTTTCTTTCGATATTCGTAATTTAGAACCTGGACTTTTAAAAGATATGGGATTATGCTCAATATTGGATTATTGCTGAGCATAATTGGCAAAGATCAGTCTAACCTGCTTTAAGGAAATGTGCGTGCTCTTTTTTTTCATCAAATTCACTGGAGGGAAAGGTCAAATGACATTGCCAAGGAACACAGTGTTTCTAATTGATCTACGTAATTGAAGACTGGTACATATAAAAGCTGCTCAAGCACAGGTTTAATAAACCTGACCATGCGAGTAAACTGCTCAGTTATTTGGCATGACATCCTGTCACCAGCTGACGAACTATGCTTGCTTGAGTACAAACGAGATGTGGTTGATAACACACAACCACAAACTCTTGGATAAACTGCTCACTTGCTTACTAGGGGTACAGGGGGCCGAGCGTTGCGGGGCCAGCTTAGTTTTCACACCTTTGCCCCGACAACATAGGCCCCTGGGGGGTGTTTTAATAACGTTGTAACTGACTTAAGTCCAAACCCGGGACTAAAGCCCGAAAACCGACTTGCCTAAGTCCGAGAGTTAAGTCCGATTCAATAACGCTGGTTTAACAAAGCACGACTTAAGCCTGGGGAATCCCCTTTTCAGCGCCACCTAACGGCCGGCAGAACGCGGGTACGGAACAGAAGGGAACACATTTATATGGGCCTATATAGTGTCATTTCTTTTATATGGATGCAGGATTTTAACTTCAATGGTTGTGGATTAGAAAAATAAGGCTTAGTAACATTTGTCTGACTGGATGTTTCAAGTGACATGTCATAGAAACTTGTACAACAACGTACTATTAATAGTATTATTATATAATTATAATTCCTTTTAATAGTTTTATACCATTATTGGCATAAGCTCACGAGTTAAGTGCGTCTTTTTTTTCTATCAAGGTGGGGGGATGACTTGCACACAAACACACACATATTACAATTAATTAAAAGGTTTTAGAAAATAAGGTATTAATAATACAAATAATATAAATAAATAAAAATTAATAAAACATAATACTGTTATGTTTCCGGTATAAGATAATTCTATGCCGGGTTTAGATATATTTCATAGTAAACTCATAAATGGTACCAAAGTCTATAAATATATTTTTGTAAATGTTTTTCCTTTGCAATATATAAATATTATTCTCTGAATAGTGCCCCCCCCCCCCCCCATATTGACGCCCCTGTTCTATGAAGTATGATGTTAAGTGTTAAAGTCTAAGATTTAAGAAATTCATTTCAATGAAAGCTGTTAATTTTTATTTTAAATCATATCGATTAATATTCGTGACAGAGACCATGCAGTAGCTAACAAAAAATCAAAAACGTGTTTTAAAACATTTTCTCCACTTGTGATGGACTTAATTAATTTCACTTCATTGTTATATTTATATCATATGGCAGTCAGGATGGATAGTCAGATCAAAGATATTAGTACAGTGAAATATTTATAATAATCAGTATCATTGTAAGATATAAATCATCTGTATATTGATCATTATGTAGCCATAAAAATGCTACTATAGTAAAGGAATGACAGCTCAGGCAGATCAGGAGAAATCTGTTTCGTTCAGGTTCTCACACGAATGTCAAGGACACTACATTTTTATTTAGCAACCTGGCTCTGTAATACAAATACCTGTCAGTTTCGATAATTTAGTAGTCATTTGCAACTGTTTTTAAGTGCTGATCTACGCCTCTTTAATATCTGTTTTGTACATCGCCCACTCGGCCCCCCATCGAGGGGATGAGTACCGTGGCCAGCTGCACAACGAGCACCAGAGTGACCGTTCTGGGAAACCAGTGACAGGCAGTCACCTCCCTGTCATCAAATATGCCGATAGGCTTGCTGTGTTTCCATATAAAACACTAATCAAGTTTAATTTTGTGCCGGATATGCCTCCATACAGTGTGTCATGTGGCCATGTTTTCTGGACTTAAGCCTGCTACCTGACAGGCTTGAGGCTTAAGCCCCCAAACAGACTTAAATCATTTTTGGTATTTTTATTGAATCGGGCTTAACTCTTCAGCTGGGTGACTTAAGTCAAAATCGGTCATTTTGGGGCTTAAGTCAGTTTATTGAAACACCCCCCTGAACTAATTAATTAGGGTCACCACTGGGCTTAACACATGACTGCAGGCCTTATGACTCATAATTACAATACTCATTTTAGGTTTTTACTAACTTGAAATATATTTCGGAAATATGAATAAATTTTTGGTTCATCATTTACATTTTCGGAAAAATGAATTTTCAGAAATTTAGCATTCGGAAATATGGTGCTCTACTGTATATATCTTTCCAAGAAATATTATGTGTCCAATTCATAGCTGCATTTGTGTACGTTCTGCATCAGCAAACATAAATGGAAAGCTACCTTTAGATCTGAGACTGTATCTGAGTGGTTGATTCATGTCTTACAGAGCTTACGCTGTGGAAGTACAGGTGTAGTAGTGTTACTCAGAGAAGACAAGCTGCACATAGCATGGCTGGGGGACTCGCAAGCTTTGCTTGTCAGAGACGGCAAACCAGTCACGCTGATGAGCCCACACAAACCTGAGAGAGAGGTACACTTAACTTACTAGATAAGTCTTTATTGTTGTCCTGTTACATAAAGTACCATTCAGGCACATAACTTTTTCTCATCTAGTGATAATAATTACCAGAGGGTTCCCACTTAGTGCATATCTGACATAACTCAATAAATTGACAATGAGTCACAGTGCCATTTCCATGTGATAAAACTACAAAGAACTTGTACTGTTTTAATCTTGGGGCTAACAAGAATTCTTCTATAAACACACCCAAAGTGACAGCATTTAGTGCTGCCATCAGAAATAAAAAATATTGAAAGATAAGCATAGTTAAAAGGGCAGTTTTGTTTTAGCAGTTCACAAATAAGAAAAAATTGTGCCATTTTGTATTAACCAGAAATTGAGGCTGTCAGGAGAAACTGAATTCACTGTTATCTCTGCGGGCATGGATATTGAGTCAAAAATAATAACACCAGTGAAGTGTTTTAAAAGGAAAACAAGGTGACATCCCTACCATGTATTTTTTTAGATGCAAGTGAAAATTCTGATAATAGATAACTCAGGATTCGATACTTTCATTGATAAAAATTGTCAGTTTTGTTTATTTAAAGTTATAGGTATAAATTCCATACTTTAAGTCTTAAAGTTATCTGTATCCATGTTAACACTGGGTTTAGTGTTATATTATCGTTCATAACTACATGTGCACTTTGTATGTTTCAGGATGAGAAGAAGAGGATAGAGAGTTTAGGAGGCTGTGTGGTATGGTTTGGAGCCTGGAGGGTCAATGGTAGTTTGTCTGTATCACGGGCTATAGGTAAGATAAAGCTATAAAAACTGCCAGTTTGTGTTGACTGTATATGAAAAAAACTGTGGTTGCCCTATATATTTGCGAGGCTGAAATATCTCAATTTCTTCATTTTGAACATTTTGCAAAATTTCATTTTCACAGTATACTGGGACTGAAAAATTTAGCGTTCTTTTTATCTCAGTCAGGGCTTCATAATATCATTAAGATAAATTGGTAACTCCTGAGTTATATACTCATATATAATTCAGTTAAATGGAATACCTCAATGACAGATACTATAATAAAGGTATACATATATATAAATATAGAGAAGTTTAATTTTTAAGGACTCCTGTTCCAGAAGTTGTAAAAGAAGGGGGTCCATATAGAGTGGATCCCTTGTACAGTGGAACCCCACAATTACGACCACCCTGGGGACTGAGCAAAGTGGTCATAATTTGGGGATGGTTGTATTTGTGTTATTCTTTCCTTGGTCGAATTTCCAGGCTTGTATATATCACACTCTGATGTTTAATGTGTATCAGTGTGTACCAATTGCATATCTAAAAGTAATCTTTAATGTGTTTCATAACAAAATGTTTTGGCAGAGGATCCTAATGATAAATGTTTGTGGTTTGTAATTGAAAATAAAATAAAATTGTTTTAAAATATTCATTCATGACAAAAATATATATATAATTGTACACATACATAATGCCTGACGACTAACAGATAATTATAATAGGAGCAATACGAAAACAACCTACTGAATACATCTTGAACATAATACATGGCAGAATATGTGCACAACAGGCATGTGGAACTTAAAATGTTGAAAGCACTGTGTACAGAATATCTGTGGATGTTAATTCTTCATGGCAAATGTGTGGGATTTGACTTGTGCAAGCTTTATACATCCATTTTACTGACTGCTCAATGGTCATTGTGAGTAGGGTATGAGCACATTTAAGATTAACTAGGTTGTTAATTCGACCAGTGAGGATCAAACAGTATGTCATGAGTAGAAATACTAAACTCTCACCCCCCCCCCCCCCCCCACTAAAGGTAATTGTAATACAAGCGATTACTGTAGAACAGTTAGCATTGCTAGGTTAATACAGAGCCCAAGACCCCAGGACAGTTAGCTAGGCAGACAGGTTACTTAATTAGACAATATGCAGGTTACCCTCTTTGATCTATCATGTACATCTCAGTGAGTCTTGGCGCAGATACTGAGTCAGGAAGACATGTTGCACCAGATTAACACTCGGGTTTGGAAACCATGTTGTCCTGTTTGATAACCATTTAGGCGGCTGTGACAAGGGGCAGCCATTAACTCGTGACAAATGTTATAACAGTATTTTTCGGCAGTAGTCACATTAGCTGGGTGGCATTAGCGCTGGGGCCAGTAAATCTGCCCGTAATTCTGAATATAGGGGTGGTGGTAATTTTGAGTCATTTATAAATATAATAACTTAAAATGTCTGGGACTAAGAAAAGTGGTCATAATTGTGGGGTGGTTGAAATTGTGGGGTGGTCACAAGGCAGGGTTCTACTGTATTTCTATTCAGATTCTGTTCTGTCATCTAAATAATATGTGACAGGCCATCTTGTCATATAGATAAACTGTTATCTGTGATGAAGATGCAATTTTTCTCCTGAAGGTGATGCTGAACACAAGCCGTATGTGAGTGGTACACCAGACGTTAGCTCAGAAACCCTGGATGGTACGGAAGACTACGTCGTGCTGGCCTGCGACGGAATGTGGGATACCCTTAATCCAGAGGACTTGGTCCATATTGTTTATAAACACCTTCAGGAAAACGGAAATGATAAATCCAGATTGCCACACAAGCTCATACAATGTGCCAGAGACAATGGTTCAGGTGACAACATTAGCGTCGTCGTAGTTTTTCTTAGGGATGTCATTTCCGAGCCAAAACCTCAGGAAATTTTTAATTTTGGGAAACTGGACAATGAGGCAGCAACCGCAGCTGAAGCGAATAATAAAGAAAAGGAAGATGCGATCACTAACTCAACTCACTCAGCCAAAGCAACCGAAGGTAAGGTCACAGAGTCAGGGTCGTTAGAAGGTCAAGGTCATTGAAATAGTTTATTGAGAGAGCCAGGATTTTTTAAACTGTGTACACCAAATGTTTTGTATATTTTTGTATATATGTATGGTCAAAGCATGCCAAAGCTATTTTGTTGCTGTGCAATTTATATTTATTGATATATATGTATGTGTATATACATATTATAATGTTGATGTTTTCTGAATTTTTATAATTTTGTTACATAGAAAATCATAGGTCATTGACATAATTATCACATTTACAGTGACCTACAGTTGCTGAGAGATGTATGGACAATATAATAAACACTGGTACATCATTACTAGTCATTATAGTTCAGTAAAAAAAAAGTCATGAATCTTAATAAATGATTGATACTAGAAAGTATATCTATACAGATGTTAATGAACTTTGCCTTGATTATATATCGGTAACAGACCAACAGATCAGCATAAAAGATATCTGACCATAAAAAGTTAAATTGAAAAATTTAACAGATAAGTCATACAACCAGTTGTTTTAGCAACATCTCTATGTCATAAACCCCTGAAAACACAGTTATTACTCTTTGTAGAATATTTAGTTATTAATTATTACTATTAACTAGCTATGGTTTATAGTATCCTCATCTTAAATGAACATGCATGGGATTAACCATATCTTTGCTTTTTAACCAGATTTTAATATGCAAGTATCAAGTGAACTTGAGTGCTGTTACAGATATTGTAAGACAATTTGTGGAAAAAACTGACTTTAAGCTGGTTGAAACTTGCACAACTGCCTCTTTCTGATTGAGTCTGTGTGTGAGCTGCATCATGGAAAGGGATGCATTTAAAGTTTTGATTTCAAGTTTAAAGTAAACGCAGGTTATTCAGTATATAATCAAATCCTTTCTCATTCAAACTCCAAATATATGGAGCTTTTAAGTACTGGCCCTATCAATCTCATGGGTTTATATTAAACATTCAGTTGCATATACTATAGAAAAGCAGTACCTGATTTGTTAATTTATTATACTTATTAAAAGAAAATAGTTTCCAATGAAAATGTTAGAAAATATTAATTAATTTAAACAAGAAGAAAAGTGCCACGAAGATGTTTCCAGGAAAGCTTATATTTTGTGGAATAGCCCTCCCAAACATGTTTTCTTAAATATGACTTATAAAGGTCAAACTTTATCTGACTGTGAGAGTTTGTATCAATTATATCCATCCCAGATTGCTACAAAAGTCAAACCACCATGTTGCCTCACTTGATGTCTCAAGAATTTTATCAAATATGACCTTTTACCTAGAATTTTACATGGCACAGCCTCTTTTAAGAGCAGCAACCTTGACTTTGCATAATTTATAAATGCGTGATATGACCTAGCCTGGTGGTTAAGAAATTGGACTTTGGAATAGAGGCTCCATATAAGAGATTGTATGATCCAAATCAATGCCACTCTTGATACAATCTATATGGAACCTCAGAGGATAGCTCTGTGGTCTTGCATGTAACAGGTGATGATTTCTGGATTTTTTTCCTAGCCCGGTGCATATTAAAACTTAATAATTAATATACATTAATGAGCCCAAGGTTGTAATTATAATGATTTGGTGATTATGATGCTGCTAGTTGAAGATATTTACCAAGAATATGGAAAAACAGACCTTGTAGTGGTTTAAATATAGCTATTTAAATGATGTATTCTATACACATGTAATTAAAAATATGCTAGATGATGTGTTGACTGTGTGGATAGTTATATAGCTGGTTATTGCAGTGTATAGCAACATATATAAATGAATGGCATTATTTGATTCCATTACTACACAGGCTGTTTTTTAAATATATGTATTTGTTTTGAATGATATTTTTTTTATTCTAAGAGTAGCCCTAAGTAACTGATATTGCCATGTTATAGAGTTTTAAGTAGGGAATAAGATTGTCTTAATATAAGTTTGTGCATTACAAGTTAAGTCTATTGGTAAATCCTATTCTGGTAAAGAAATTATACATATTAAGTTTTATTCATTAGGCAGCAGTGAGGTTTTATTCATATTGCTTTTTAAAAAATGCATATTTTGTGTAAAGATAATACAGGGGTTTTCAGCTTCACAGTTTTCAGGTTTCTGTCAATATTATATTTGCATGAAATATAAATAAACAAGGATAAAAATGAGACTGTCATATTTGAAATATTTAAATCAAATTTTATTACTTGTGCATATAAATTTAATTAAAAATATTAAGATGGCATGGTTAATCATATTTTTTATTACTATTGTTATTCATCAGTTAATGGTTGTGTTAATGGGCATCCAGATATAAATATAACCAGATTTTTACGATGGGTTTTAGGTAGATAAATAATATATGAGTGTAATACTTCTCTTTATATAATATTCTGAGCCAATTCGTACTCATTAGCAAGCAATATAATCAATATGTAAAATTCAATAATTTTATTGTAACTTTTCTTGACGAAGTATTTTGAATCATCTAGCTGGTCTGAATTACAGAGCCATGATATCATGAACTGTTACATGTTACACAACTGATTACATTTTGATAATGATCTACGATAGTTAGGTACCAAAAATATTTTAAGATTTTATATTACCGTTCGCAGACAAAGAAATCATATAATGAAATAAGTAAACGGATAGCATACGATACCTGAATTTATTAACAATGACACTGTGATAATGGTAAATAAATTGTCCCTGAATTAAATGAGATATCACAGGATACAAATATTGTTTACATTCAGTTATGGGTCGTAGAAACAGTGTAAGTTATAACTTTAATATTAAGAAGATACACTTTAATGAAACATAATTTTCATGTATAGAATGCAGCTGATATATTTTGTAGAATAGGCAAGGTTTTCTATGATACGAATTAAATTCATGGTATCCCATTTGAAGATATCATTATTAGACTAAATAGATACAGACCCATGGTTGAAATTGATATTTTAATGCTTTAAGTGTACAGATATTAAAAGTATCTAATTAGGATAAGTACACAGGTTAAAAACACCCATGTCATAGTTTTTCATAATAAAAACAGTGAATCACAGTTCTGAGTAGATATCTGTAATGAACTGATTGTAGTCTTTTGTGTATGAACAAAAAGTGTTGTTTGGAATATATATTGATATATAGTGTCAACATATGCGAAGCAATTATCATTTATATTTTAAGTTAGAAAAATAATCAAGATTTTCTAATTCTTATTCATGGTGCTTTGTAAAGCTACCGGGTATAGTCAAACTGAAAAAGTCAATTGTTATTTGTATAAATCTTATCAAAGACTGTCTATTTACTGTATGAATAAGAAGAGTTGTTAAACATTCAACTCATGTTAAGTGTAAACCTACAGATTTCCTGTTAGATATAAATCAGAACACCAAATCATGATTTACACTGTTAGTATAGATATAACAGTATTGATATAGGCGACGATACCAGACGTATGCTTTATAGAGGTACGGGATAATGGAAAACGTTACAATTCTTTTGTCATACAGGTAGTACCCTGACGAAAGAAACTAGTTTGTAACCCGTGCTAATGTAATATATACAGTTAAAGAAATTACAGAGGCTGCAGAGGCCATATGGTTACACTCCTTATACGCAGTGGTCGCGCTAACTTTGTTCTAAACTCCTGCCACTTAACCACTGCTTCCTGTAGAACCATGACTTTTGATGGGTATTTTAACTACATGGTAGATCTGTATGTAAGGTATTGCATCAGGGAAATGGGCACAAGGCCAAGAACATTCGGACTGAAATTTTGTAAGTTTCAAATCTGATCAGACCCACGATACTTAGCTCTTTTTGGTATGAACAGCCTTGGCCTTGTGCCAGCATATCTGGTGGCCGTACCAAGCAAACAGTGCTGTAGACATTAGTGTGTAATTGAAAGGAGTTCTAGAGCGAATGTAACGTGCATGATTACTGCGCGTCAAGTGTACCAGATGATTCTAGTTGATTACTTATTTTGTAGTTTTTTCCATAATATATAATTCATCTGACAAGGATTCTGAATCTGCAAGCAACATAACAAAAATCACGCATATGCAATCACACACACGTTATGTATTATACATAGGCATGTTTACACTGTATACCTCAAGACCATAAATGGATAGCGGGGGAAAATATATTTGAATGCCTGTATGTCTGTAAAATATAACAGTAATAGCTGCAGCATAGAAATGGACTTCGACGTTTCAACTGAATGTGAATCTTATTTTCTTCGCGTGGGTAAAGTATAGTTGAGAATAGTCACTCTATTTTGGCAGGATTACTTAAATGTAAAACCAGTGTTTATGACCTGATGTGCAACTGTTTCGTTTGGACAAAAAATGCAACAGTCAAAACAAAGTTTCGCTTCACTTCCTTGCGTGTGGATATGTGTGCATGTTTGCTGCTTTGCTAATTTGAATTGTCAGAATGGCCATCCAAAATTCGCCACCTGCTACGCATGCGCGTACACTTTTCGATATTGGACATCTATTTTCTTTGTTCTTTTCGTCCGTATACTGCCTCTAATATATGAACCGTTGATCCTTTGCTGTAAAACCTGTAGTAATTTCCATCGATCAGACGTCGCAACAGTTCATGGTTTATGGCCCGATATCTGGTAATTAAATAAAACATAAAAAGAAGAAATAGAAACACACTTGTTTGTTACAAGAAATTATTTAGAAATAGTATAAAAGTAGTATTTAATTTTAGATTGAGTCTATTCTTAGTTCTCAGTCGATTCATTTAGCCATCAGAAGGAATGAATCCATGAAGTCATAATATATGGCTCATTAGAAAAAAAATATTACACCCCTGCCATAGAGCTTATTATGACTGTTCATAGACGATCAAACGGATGGATATGGAAATTTTTAGAACTTTTATGCAAATACTGAGAATGACATGTTTAGACCACATTAAAATCACACTATTCCAATAGAAAGAAAGGTCTTCATGGAATAAGTAAAAAACTCGTGCTTGTGCAATTTTCAAAAAGTTTGTTTGAACTGTAATGAATTTTGAAACAAGTAGTCCCGGCCGTCCCACAGTTTCTAACTTGTAGATGTTCATTTTGAGTGTAAACGACCCCTCTGACGTAGGTTGCCAGTTCTCCGCCCATCCACTAGAGGTCGCTTTTACCAAAAACGAACCTCTTCCAGTTTTGCAGCGTGGGATGGCCGTGACTACCTGTTTAAGCTGTCAAACTTGAAAATAAAATTTTGTTACATTTCAAGGAAATAACTTACATTTAAATTTCACATGCGTATGCTTACAAAATATTACTTATTCCGCGAAGTCATCACAAAAACACCCATGTTTATGTATTTGCCTTGAAACCATTCTTGTCCACCACTTTTGAATCGACTACCCTCTTTGCTATATTTGCACCTTCGTCACTGGTGTATTTGGAAGTACTGTTGCATTGTGGGAGGCAGATTTTGACTCCCATAAACCCTACCCGGCAGAGTCATGTTCATGTGAGTAAGATTTTGCGTAGTGTGCCACTTCTCCATAAACCGAAAGACCTCTGGTGGAGGAGTTACTTCCTATGGAACTAGCGATATTTGTCGGTGACGACAGACATAAAATTTTCGGACCCGTTGGTAAGAAACATAGGAAACCCATTCTCAGCTGGAAAAAAAAGTAAAAAAAAAAAAAAATACCTGGCCTATGACAACGAAGGACATATCGCGGCCCCTGTGCTTGTGTTTGATCTAATTTACAACACAAAAAAAAATCAACATAAAATCGTCGATGCTTGCTAATTTGAACCAAACAGAGTAGACAACTACAATGTGCAGTGCACATGCTCTTGGAAACTGTACATAATGCCGGCGCCACACTAATATCTACAGTACATAATGCCACACTAATATCTACAGTACATAATGCCACACTAATATCAACAGTACATAATGCCACACTAATATCTACAGTACATAATGCCACACTAATATCTACAGTACATAATGCCACACTAATATCTACAGTACATAATGCCACACTAATATCCACAGTACATAATGCCACACTAATATCTACAGTAAATAATGCCACACTAATATCTACAGTACATAATGCCACACTAATATCTACACAACATAATGCCACACTAATATCTACAGTACATAATGCCACACTAATATCTACAGTATATAATGCCACACTAATATCTACTGTACATAATGCCACACTAATGTCTACAGTACATAATGCCACACTAATATCTACAGTACATAATGCCACACTAATATCTACAGTACATAATGCCACACTAATATCTACAGTACATAATGCCACACTAATATCTACAGAACATAATGCCACACTTATATTTACAGTACATAATGCCACACTAATATCTACAGTACATAATGCCACACTAATATCTACAGTACATAATGCCACACTAATGTCTACAGCACATAATGCCACACTAATATCTACTGTACATAATGCCACACTAATGTCTACAGTACATTATGTCACACTAATATCTACAGTTCATAATGCCACACCAATATCTACAGTACATAATGCCACACTAATATCTACAGTACATAATGCCACATTAATCTATATATTACTGAATCTATCGATGTATTATTACCTCCGCCATGGGGCCGAGGTCATGATTTTACCAGGTCTCGCTGGTCTGATTCTTGGCCCTGTGCCAGAACCGGCGTAATCAGAACAAAGTGAGTGGGTCTGTCACATGTTTAAAATCTGACTGGATGCACAATAGAACCATGCTCTCATTGGTCTGATTACAAATCGTTGCTCTGCGAACCCTGGTGGCCATGCCCAGAGAACCTTTCCATACAAAGCAGAGGTCTGCACTCAGGGGGTCTGCACTCCCTGAGTGCTTTTCTAATTTTGTGAAATCGAACATTTTTTAACTCTTTATACCAAATAAATCTATGGTTAACTTAAATGAATCGTTAATTCACGAAGCCCACTACAGATGACGCCAGTTTACAGGGTCATTTTTTCAATTTGCATACAGCGCGCAGCGAACAGCAGTGACCTCTGTCAAGGAAGATAAAACTATACTGCAATCGAGAATAACCGGTAAATGCGTAAAATATTGAGATTGACTCTTATGAAGAAAGAAAGCGACCGACAATAATGGTCTTTCATATAAAAGACAAACATTGTGTTGAAGGAACAGCTATTAAAATCAATGAGGTTTTGAAGAGGATGACAGTGAATATTATTCCTACAGATAATACCTAATTTTTATGATATTTACTAAAAATGTTAGCAGTAATGGTAAGCCAAAAAAGCAATAAAATACACTGTTGATTACCATAATCTGAGAGTGAGTTTTTCATTTTTAGCTTAACTGACTGAAAGTCAACCGAGGTATAGGTGTGGCGCTTTGTCCGTCCGGCTGTCTGGCCGTCTGTTAGCAGGGCACAAATCATACCCGCTGGACCAAGAAACTTCTTAGTGTACATCTTTGGAGGTCAATAAAAAATCTCCTTCGAAATCAGGTCAGTGTGACCTATATTCTTAGAGCTATAGCCTCCAGTATCTTAATAATTAATACATGGGTTGCCATGAATCTTGCCTTGAGCATAGACCATGAATATTTATGTCATTTCCCGAAAACCACCGGTATTTCTTTTCTAATTTTTACGATTTTAGCGAACCTGTAAGCTTATGCGATGGCGCAGCGTCGTCCGTCCGCCGTCAGCCGTCCGCCGTGCAGGGCTGGCTTTCCACCGTCCATGGCTGTTAGTCAGAAACCGTCGGAGCTAGCAGCTCCAAATTACATGTAAGAATTAGTCACATGTGAAACTTGGTGCCCTGGAGCTTATTATTAGGTGTCTGCATTAATTTAGATTTTATAGAGAAAAAGCTTAAAAACCTTTAAAAATCTTCTTCTCTGAAATTGTCAAGCCAAATTGTCCAATATTTTACAGAAATGATTCCTGGAACAATCTCTCTCAAATTTGTTTGAATGGTTCCAGTTCAGAGATTTTTGGCCGAGTTACAGGAGGTTGAACTTAGTCATCTGTCCAAAAAAGCACACTTAAATTAAAATCTCAGAAATGGCTAGAGCTATAATCACAAAATTTTATACCAACGTTTGTCACATATGTCATATCTGATTTTGAGGTATTGGTGGCACCACCTACATTGATGTTTTTACAAGCGAAAATGTAATTTTAAACTCTTCTAGCTTATACACTGATTTATGATGAAACTGTTAAGCTGATTGGTTTAAACTTTACAAGAATTATTCAATGGTAGGGTTCTGCTAGTTTTATAAGAATAGATTGGGTAAATACAGTTTTAAAAAAACATTGTAGCCAATTGAAAAAGGCTTTCTGTATTTGAAAATAGATTTGACAACATACTGAGTTTCAGCAGCCAAGTCAAGAGGTCACTCAGTACAAACATGTGGGGTCCAGACATCACCATGGCAACTGACCTGGCTCGGGGGAGTGTCTAGACAATGTGTCTAGACGTCTAGACACAGCGTCTAGACGTCTCGACACAATGTTTAGATGCAGAATTCCCAGATTATTGGAACTATATCTTTCAACTGTTTGAATAAAATTGGTTTGCATTTTTTAGCGAATTTTGCACAAATGTGGCCCTTCGATAGCTTTATAACATACACTAAAAATGGTGGCGCCACCTGCAAACATTTTTGCACAGCGTCCATCTGCCTTGGGATAAAATCACTCATATCTCAGCAGTGGTTTGACTTATCCACCTGAAATTTTGCAGATTTATACATCCTGGACAGGTTTCTTGATTTAATGACAGGTGGCGCCACCTACATTCATGTTTACTCTGCAGACATCCAAGCTCGTATCTCAGGAACCGCTTGACCGATTGGGCCAAAATTTTGCATGTGTATAAATCTAACATAGCTCTTCATTATAGGTAAATCTGGTGGCGCCACGTGCAACTATTTATGCACATAATCCATCTTTTCATCTGCCTTGGGATAATATCACTCTTATCTCAGCAGTGGTTTGACTTATCCACCTGAAATTTTGCAGGTTTATACATCCTGTACAGCTTTCTCGATTTTATGACAGGTGGTGCTACCTACATTCACGTTTACTCTGCAGACATCCAAGCTCATATCTCGGGAACTGTTTTACCGATTGGGCCAAAATTTTGCATGTGTATAGATCTCACATAGCTCTTCATCTGAGGCAGAACTGGTGGTGCCACCTGCAACCATTAATGCATAGCACCCATCTGTTCATCTGCCTTGGCGTAAAATCACTCATAACTCAGCAGTGGTTTGACATATCCCCTAAAATTTTGCAGGTTTATACATCCTGGACAGCTTTCTCCAATTTTATGACAGGTGGCGCCACCTACATTCACGTTTACTTTGCAGATATTCAAGCTCATATCTCGGGAACCATTTGACCGATTGTGCCAAAATTTTGCATGTGTATAGATCTCACATAGCTCTTTATCATAAGCAAAACTGGTGGCACCACCTGCAACCACTTATGAACACCTTCCATCAAACCTCAGCAGTGGTTTGACTTATCCGCCTAAAATTTTGCAGGTTTATACATCCTGGACAATTTTTCGATTTTATGACAGGTGGCACCACCTACATTCAAGTTTACGCTGCAGATATCCATGCTAATATGCAACACACCTCACTCTATTCCCCTTGCCACTTAATCCATGCCTCTCTTCACCCATCCCACTCTGATTTCTGCGGATATACATAGTCGCTTGTCGACTATCCATATTTTAGTTTTAAAATGTCCTAGTCTGAATTTGCAGGTCTGAAATGTCCATTTTGCTGAAATCATAATTACTAAGGTAGATATGCAGGACTTAAAAGAATCAATATTAAATTTTGAAAAAAAACCTCCTTTCATACTCCCAAAATTTGCACAGGTTTGCATTAGGCCTGTAGGCCTTGTTTAATGGTCGAAACCGTCAAATGACTGCAATTATGTCAGTTTCTCAGCTGTGGTTTCAACCAGTGTCCTGAAACCCAGTGTGATTATTGATAATGATTGGTTTCTTCAGTTCCTGAAGAATGGTTGCGCCATCTGTATTTTTCTAGTTTTGATCCTTTTTTTTTATTTTGAGCTTGCCACTTGTATTGATACTACCAGATTTGCAACTGTGGTTTTATCTGTGTGTTAAAACCTTGTGTTGTTTATTAGAGCCCCGCTTGAATAAGCGGATGCCCTATATTAATCACCCTGTCCGTCCGTCTGTTCGTCTTTATGTATGTCCATGAAATTTGTTTCCTGATGATAAAACCAGTTTGTATTGACATATGGATTTCAAACTTGACTTATATATAACGCAAAAAAAATCTATTGATTTTTGGGTCATGAGGTCAAAGGTCAAGGTCACAGGACGGTAAGGACCACCATATTTAGAAGATTGTGGATACATTTTAAGCCAAACTGTTCATCCCAAACATTCCATCTTGCACAAGTAGCTGTCCTGGCAATAGGAGAAGAGCCTGATTGCTGTTTGGGTCAGAAGGTCAAAGGTCAAGGTCACAGGGGTCATCTATTGACAAATTAGTTTATGGATGACAACTCCAGTTTTTGTAGACAGGTTGGCTTCAAACTGATCACAGAACCCTTAGTTTGAAGATAGAAAAAAAAACTCATAAACCTGAGCGTCGAGACGAATGGGTCCCTAGTTATTCATTTGGCACTTCAGTATTGCTCACAGCTTTCGGATACAGTATCCGAAACCAAATATGTGCAGCGCCAGCGGATGCGTATCACCTCTTTGAAGGAGGGTATGTTTTCACCTGTTTGTTGGCTAGTTTAATTATTGCTTATCAGGAATACACAGAAAAGAACTACTGAATCAGTTTTCATGTAACTCTATGAAGGAGTGTGTCGTGGCCCGGGGAGGTGCAATTAAATTTTGTCGAGAAACCGGATAAAGGTTAGCGTATCTAAGAGCATGTTTTGCCTTCACAGCTCCTGAATTACAATTGCAGACTAACAGCTGCTGCCATCTGTCAACTAATTTTGACACTAAATCAGCAATCTTGCTTTGGTTGAGGGAAGCGGTCTGCTGAGAACACTCTTGGTGTCGGTCCATAAAATTAGATTATTTGTCTATATGTTACTGGGTAAAACATAATTCAAGTTATAATATTCCATAAAAGTGCGGTCAGGGTTTTGAATTAGCAGACGGACAATTCTGACGATACGGTAGCATCACTGTTTGAAACCCCTGTATTTAAATTCAACCAAAAAGTGGATTATATTCATAAAAGACCCCATAAAGTATACATGATTCTAAACCTGGTACTGTGATCTTTCTGATAGTATACATATCTTTTTAACTTTTCATTCATTTCACATGATTTTGTTACATTTAAAACAAATGAAATTTTCAGCCCCTATTAACATTCATCTGCTTTTAATGAATTAATAATAAACTACATGACAATATATAAAAAGTGTCACGTGGTCCTGACGAGCTCAAATTTTGTTATGGATATAAGTAAAAATCAGATTTTGTAACACTAGGCAGCGTGAAATGTTAAGGGGAATGAATAAAGAAGTCAGTGGTTTTTTGTTAACAAAAAATTATAATTTATTCTTAAAACAACCCTAACATTAAATTTACACTAAATCAATACGATTACACAGTATAACAACAGTACCACAGCAAATCAATACAATTTACAGTATTAGAAATAATGTGTACAGGACCTGGATACCACCACTGTCACAGCTCAATAAGTCCTTTAAAGCATATAATCCAGATGAACAGTTCACATAAATCTTCTCAGAGAATAATAGTCAAATTCAATCACAAAATCAATCTCTCGTTATCAAAAGTTAAGTTCTGGCAATAGTCCCAAAGGCAAACTCAAGACTATATAAAATCCGTTACAAATTCGAAGAAGATCTATAACTGCTGCAATTAACGGAAAGGTCCACAACCGACTCACACTCTTCTGTGTCCGCTGGAATATTTCTCTCTCCTCTCTCGGCTCTAAACACAGCCCCCCCCCCTATTTATAACTTTTCACCTCAAGCCGAGAACTTTCCATTTCACGAACAATCCAAAGAAAGTAACAAGACACAAGAGCACATAGAGCGCTAAAAGCCCAGAAAATATGGATTAGGACGAACGTTGTGTCTTTACACATCAGCGTTCAACCAATGCGGATTACACCGAGCAAGCACCCGGCCAAGCGAGGTTGCTACAGCAACGAGCCACGCCCGCGCCACAAGAATCAAGTGTAAACAACACATGTAACACTCCTGCGCACAATAACAAAAACATCTGTAACAGAGTAAACCTGTCATAAATTAGTTAACTATCTTTTTTCATTTTTTATCACGTTACATTCAGGGATCATTTGTCAATTTATGTTTTGGTTTCTTCTATGGGGTGCAAGTACTTTACTTTCCTTCTCCAGGGGCACTGCTATCAACAAGGGCACCGCAAAGCGGAGCATCCCCTCGCATGGGAGCATAATGATATGGGGTGTATTACGCAAGTGTTGAAATGAGATGGGGAGGTGTGTGAACTTGAGGTTTGATGTCAAACTCAATAAGTTGTACATGTATCGGTGTGTGAGGCATATGTGCGAAATGAAAGGTTTTGGTCAAACAGTTTGGCTTGAAATTGATCCACAAGCATTTTCAAGAAGTGGGTGCTGTGGCTTTGACCTTTGACCCCGTGACCTCAAAATCGACAGGTTTTTTCATCCATGGGTGGGTAAGCCATATGTGCAAGATGAAAGGTTTACGTCAAACAGTTTTCCTTAAAATGTGTCCACAAGCTTTTTCAATAAGTGGGTGCTGTGGCTGTGACCTTTGACCCCGTGACCTCAAAATCAATAGGTTTCTTCATCAATAGGTGGATAAGTCATATGTGCTAGATGAAAGTTTTAGGTCAAACGGTTTGGCTTGAAATCAATCCACAAGCTTTTTCAAGAAGTGGGTGCTGTTGCCGTGACCTTTGACCCCGTGACCTCAAAATCAATAGGTTTCTTCATCAATAGGTGGATAAGTCATATGTGCGAGATGAAAGTTTTAGGTCAAACGGTTTGGCTTGAAATCGATCAACAAGCTTTTCCAAGAAGTGGGTGCTGTGGCCATGACCTTTGACCCCGTGACCTAAAAATCGACAGGTTTTTTCATCCATGGGTGGGTAAGCCATATCTGCAAGATGAAAGGTTTAGGTCAAATAGTTTGGCTTGAAATCGATCCACAAGCTTTTTCAAGAAGTGATTGCTGTGGCCATGACCTTTGACCCCATGACCTCAAAATCGAAAGGTTTCTTCATCCATGGGTGGGTAAGCCATATGTGCCAGATGAAAGGTTTAGGTCAAACGGTTTGGCTTGAAATCGATCCACAAGCTTTTTCAAGAAGTGGGTGCTGTGGCCGTGACCTTTGACCCCGTGATCTCAAAATCGATAGGTTTCTTCATCCATGGGTGGGTAAGCCGTATATGCGAGATGAAAGGTTTTGGGCAAACGGTTTGGCTTGAAATTGATCCACAAAGCAATTTCGGACGGACAGACGGCAGGACGGACAGACGGACGGACGCACGAACGGAGGCGTTACTATATCCCTTTCGCAACTTCGTTGCGAGGGGAGAATAAGGGGTTAAGTACTCTTAATTAAGCACTCAGACATCATCTGTAGTCCATTTCATTTTGGATGTAATAAGAATCACCACAATATATATGAACTTATGAACCATTATGCGTAGGACCATTCCTTGTGGAAGCCACCCATTCGTATTTATTTGTTCTGCCACGCGCACGGTGAACTCGTGTTAATGAAGCATGACAGTGTTCACACATTAAACGCACACGTGAACACGACTGATATTAAAGGAGATTCTGGTGGAGGTCTGTACGCCCTAACTACAGATTCTCACTTTAAAGATGTACTGGTGTTATTTTTTTGACCCTACAGACAACGAAACTTAACAAATATATGTAACCCCCCCCCACACACCCACCCTAACCCCCCCCCCCCCCAACCAACCCGAAAACACATGACTTGGCGGAACTTTTGAAACCATGGTTATTTTGGAAATATATTTGTGAATGTATAAAAATCAACATCCCTGTAACCCATAAAAAATTGTCAAACGGTGGTCACATCACTGGAGTCAGTGCCCAGTGCTGACTAAACTGAAAAGCCCTCGCATTGAAAGCGGAGTCAAGTGGTCTTTTGGTTAAAAACTTCCTTTTACTTTCTTTTGAGAGAGAAAATTCCTTTAAAGGCGTCATAATGGATATGGGGATCAATAGGGATTAAAGTGGACCTGCGTGACCGCGTATTGCACGCAAATGTCTTTTGGGCAGGACATGCGCTCTCGCCACGGTCTTAACAGGCCTGTGAAAATTCCTGAGGCACCTCCCCCTCTCCAGGGGCATTACTATCAATAAGGGGTTAAGTACTCTAATTTAGCACTCTGAAATCATTTGTAGTGATCATTACTAATTAATAAAACTAGCCAAGGCAGCAATAGGGCATCTGGACATAGGGTCAACAGAGTAAAAGTACAGGGGTTGCTTGCACTAGGTTAGTTATGTAACATAAGAATCTGACAAAATTATAGGGACCTACGCAGGTAGGTTTAACAGTTGGGACATAAGATAAGAATAATACAGTAAAAGGTGGCATAAAATAATCACATATAATAATAAAATATAACATACCCCGGTGCACTAATCATAATAACTTGACTAAGTTATGTTTGTTAGATATTCCTTTTCACACAATGCTTATAACTTTAATGAAAACTGGAACTAGAAACTGCATTTTAAGGGATGCATGCCTCCGCCATGTGTTTGCATTCACTTATTCGGTCCATATTCCCAGTTTCGGGCATAAGTGACAGTACATTAATTTGTGAACATTCCTTGACGACGTTCCTTCATACCGGATCATGTTCCGGATCCACACCATAATCTAATGCCCTGAAAATATCTTGAGATTCCGTTTATGATTGAGTGAGTTATTTTGTGAACAATCAGACAATCAAACACACACACAAATATACACACGAACGGAGACGACCGCGTATTGCACGCAAATGTCTTTTGGGCAGGACATGCACTCTCACCACGGTCTTAACAGCCCTGTGAAAATCCTCGAGGCGCCTCTCCTTCTCCAGGGGCACTACTATCAATAAGGGGTTAAGCACTCAGACATCATCTGTAGTGATAATTGCTAATTAATGAAACTGGCCAAGGCAGCAATAGGGCAGCTGGACATAGGGTCAACAGAGTAAATGTACAGGGGTTGCTTGCACTTAGGTTATGTTATGTAATCTCAGAA
This sequence comes from Sipunculus nudus, assembly GCA_026874595.1. NCBI lineage: Eukaryota > Metazoa > Annelida > Sipuncula > Golfingiida > Sipunculidae > Sipunculus > Sipunculus nudus. The sequence goes on from CM049312.1 coordinate 57,469,603, forward strand.
TCTCACAAAATTATAGGGACCTACGCGTTTAACAGTTGGGACATAAGATAAATATAACACAGGAAGATGTGGCATAAAATAATCACATATAATCATATATTATAACATACCCCGGTGCACTAATCAAAATAACTTGACTAAGAAGCGTAACAAGATATGACATACCATGTAGCATACAGACGAAGCGGTGATATGAATATTCATTATATATTCATAAATATTCAAATATTCATACCTAAAAGGACTTTAAAAAAGGAGCATTTTTTTTTTCTTGGGGTTAGTCCATTTAATCCTTTCTAGCTGCTCCCGTGGAAAATCCTCGGCTCTAACTGATGCATATTTTAATAGCCGATAGAATCTAAACAACGCATATTTAAATCCTAAGGTTTTTACAGGAACTTTTGTAATGTTTTTCACTTATATGATATAAAGATTACTTCTGCTAGAATTCTCCAGGAACACCCTCCCCAAAAATATCAACATAGAAAGAAAAAATTATTCTATTCAAGAAATCACACAAAAAATAAATTTTGGAAAGAGACGTGAGGCATTTACAGGGTGTACGATTATTTAAGTGAGAATTTTTTTTTCGATAAACAACATAGGTCCGACAGCTTCATTGCTTAGGAAGTATAGTAGATATAACGATTGTATAAAGAAGCATTCTACCGTGAAATTATATGAAAGATGCTTTGTATTAGTTGAAGCTCAGGCGACATCGTGAAACTCGATGTTTATTCAGTGTAGTTAGTTGAGGGTATAATCTAAGGCATGATAACAGACACGTGTTATTTGTATACACATGCATATGTCGGTGAAGTCTCTTGTACGCGAAACGTATAGCTGCCAATGTGAAGAAAATAGGCCCAGAAAAATATATTTCAACCGTATTAAATTTTTGGTTTAAGTACTGTAAATTGTCATGGAATAAGCAGGTCTGATGCAAATTGACAACTCTCCCAGATAAAAAGAAAGCAGGTTGACATATTTCGATGAAAGCATTTAGCAAAGAAACCACTTCAGCCATGGTTCGTTGCATTGTCTTTCAGCAAATTAACGCAAAATGTAATATACAGATTTTGAGGGGCAAAGTAAAACTGCATCCGTAATCCATTACATTTCTGGAGGTAATCGGAATCACCATAATATATTTTCTTCTTAAGTGCCATAATCACAATTCCACAAAGAAATAATTAAAATTAAGGGGCTATTCCTTTGTCCCCGAGTAGAAGCCGCTCATTCGTATGCAGTTGTGCTGCCACTCCCCTGTTGAACCCGTGTTTCTGAACCATGACAATGTTTTACATGAAACGTGCATGTATGAACGAACGACTGATTAGTAGATTCTGGCGAGGGGTTTAAAGTCCCCAAGAGACTGAGGACCCTTAGAAGTGTGTGCAATCCCCCCCCCCCCCCCCCCCCAGAGCTTCCTTTTGAAAAAACTTTTTCACACAACCCATAAATCGGCCGAACTATTATAACCATGGTTATCATGGAAAGATACTTCTGAATGTATAAAAATCAACATACCTGTAAACCTATAAACTTTGATCGTGTAAAGGGTCTAAGCTCTGTGTGTTCACTCAACGGAAAAGTGCTCCCTATTAAAGATTCATATGAATATGTGTGATGCGCTTGAATTTAAAATCATTACTTCCTTTTGTCAGAGTAAAATTGCTTAACAGGCGATAAAATGGGGTTCAGTGAGGATAACAGGTCGCCTCCTTAAAAGCATGTCAGGCAAAAACATGCTGAACATTTGTAGAGTGTTAGGGTGAAGACATATCAATAGTCCATTTCATTTTGGAGGTAATAAGAATCACCACAATAAATATTAACTAATGAACCATTATGCGTAGGACCATTCCTTGTGGAAGCCACCCATTCGTATTTATTTGTTCTGCCACGCGCACGGTGAACTCGTGTTAATGAAGCATGACAGTGTTCATACATTAAACGCACACGTGAACACGACTGATATTAAAGGAGATTCTGGTGGAGGTCTGTACGCCCTGACTACAGATTCTCACTTTAAAGATGTACTGGTGATATTTTTTTGTCCTTACAGACAACGGAACTTAACAAATATATGTAACCACCACCACCCCCCCCCCCCCACCCTAAACCCCACCCAACCCAAATGATAACAAATTTGTGGGGCTTAAAATTCATAAAACACATGACTTGGCGGAACTTGTGAAACCATGGTTATTTTGGCAAGATATTTTTGAATGTATAAAAATTAACATACCTGTAACCCATAAAAAAAATTGTCAAACGGTTGTCACATCACTGGAGTCAGTGCCCAGTGTTTACCAAACACTGCAGTCAGTGCCCAGTGTTGACCAAACACTGGAGTCAGTGCCCAGTGTTGACCAAACACTGGAGTCAGTGCCCAGTGTTGACCAAACACTGAGTCAGTGCCCAGTGTTTACCAAATACTGGAGTCAGTGCCCAGTGTTGACCAAACACTGGAGTCAGTGCCCAGTGTTGAGCTAAAATGGAACGATGGAAATGAAGTTCAGTGGGGATTAAAGGTCGCCTCCTGAAAAGCATGTCAGGCAAAAAATGTTTTGACCCCCCGGACCAACCCGCCCCCCCCCCCAAGATCCGCTTCTGCTGATTTGCATCAATATAAATTTTAAACTACCCCGGATAGCGACATTGCAGCCTAAATTTTCAATAAGTTAAAAACAATGCGAGGGGGACCTCCCTTACCCATGCACGCACCCTTGCACCCCCCTCCCCCCTCCCCTCCCCCCACCACACACACTTTTTTTCTCAAATTCTGTAACCGCCCCTGTATATATAAAAATATTGTTTACTAGAAAGGGCGTCTGTCATGTTGGTTGAACAAGTAAACAGGAAATTTAAGCAATCAGACACACAGGATTGAAGTCAATTAGCACATTAATTATCTCATTCATCATTCATTATGAGGATCAAATTTGTCTAGACGTATTTGTTCGGGGAATTTTACAGTGACGTAAACGATAAGGGGTTCTGTGGTGCACTTGTCCTGTACCATGACTGAGACGGGCCCCGGCTCAGACATGCACGCTACGTAACGAAAAGTATCTGCAGCGCGACCCCAAACCAGGGTCGCGCATAATGAAAGGAAAAAAAAAAAACGAAAATTCTGAACCATTCAGACTGGATAACTTACTGCGAAGGAAAGACCAAATGGTATATGACATTTTGACGGATGAATCATCTTCATATAACGCAGTATTTATGATAATTAGCTAGAATACAAGACATGTCTTGCATATTATCGTGTCACTTATTGTGCGGGTCCTCCGTTTATGCGTACAATCATCGAGGATTTAAGGGAGTTTCGAAGTACACACTCAAGTAATGTGTTTTATGTTATTTATTAAAGCCATATTTGATCTTTTTGATTATTTTGTGCACCAGATAAGACTTGTTCCCGGTCATTCCGCTCTTAGTTTGAGCGGAGATATTGATAAGGTTAAAAGTATAATTAACCACATGTTCACATTCATTTATACCAGTGCTGGTGGGCTCGCATCTTAATGAGTCGTATATTCACGGGATACTGGGGATCCCTGTTAGCTCAGTGGTAGAGCAGACGACCGGCAATCGGAGGGTTATGGGTTCGATTTCCATACGAGGTGACCCGACATTTTCTGTGTATTCCTGTTCTATAACACGTATATTCACGGCTACATTCTTGCCAAAGAATAATCTCATCAAACACATGTGAAAAAAAGACACCACACTATTCCTCTGCCTCTGTGTTTTAGACAACAAATTTTAATAATTTTAATCATTTCTTATGGAATAAGAAAGTAAAGAGGAAAATAACCAATATATCGTTGATCGTGTTTGTTTGATAACTTGTAAACAGGAGCGATCCCACCGATGCTTCATACTAACTGAATGAAGTGCCGTCCATGGGAAATACCACAAATCAGCCCGAGTCCTTTCCAGGCTCATCTCAGGTTCAGAGCGTAACATAGGTTCATGCTTCTTAGGTTTAAGCTTAAAAAGTTACGCTGGTGTAGCCATTTAAGATTATCCCGTTTCTGATTACCCCCTGGTAATTTGTATATATCATTAAAACTATATATAAGTTTTATAAGTTTTTTTAATCTATATTCATCCTACCTGCTACGATTTCAGCTTACCCTGCAAAACCGTTGTTTATTAATTTCTTCGGTTATGTCTACTGATTTATCAACATAAGTTTAATTTTATATCTTATGTTTATATGTCATGTGTCATGCGCTTTGGGGAAGTGCACGAGGCAGTGTCAAAATGATGAACAATATACATTTTGCCACTTTTTTTCAAATTTTAAGTCTAGTTTTAAATCTTTTATCTTTTAGCCCGGAGGGTGTAGCTGAACAGAGTGTGGGTAACCGAATATCGGGGTCAGGTTATCCCCAGGGTATTATCATTATGATACCGATTTCAGTTTACGGGTTGGGGGAGGGGTACCTAAAATGTTGGGGGGGGGGGGCTCGTTAATGTCACTACATTAATAATAAGAAACTATGTCAGCGAAGTTTTTTTAATGCACCAATAAAGCGTAGATATTGGAACCTTCGTTCATAACATCCCAGATGCTTCGCTACAACTAAAGTATTCATGACTTTTATGGTAGTTGCCTAGAAACTTTTCTGTTTGTTCTTTCTTAACATACATCGCTTGCCATTAACCCGACCTCCGTCAATGACGAGGATTATAATATGATGTGACATTTCTCAATGAGCCATTACACAGCCCAGTCAGCTCTTGGTCGGTGTTATTTAATACGTGAACGCCTTAGAAAGTATCAATGCATTAGCCTACATTAGCTGTAATAGAGACCAAAATGGCGTGTAATACCAACCGCAGTGTGGGCGTTATCAAAAACAAGTGTGGGGTCCTTTATAATTCGAAATCAATAAAAAAGGGTGTTCTATAACCATTTAGCAACTTCTTATATTGTACTGCGATTTTTATTGTTATTAAATAGATTGCTTTTGCTGTTAAAAGCTACATTTAAATTCAATTTGAACATCAAAGGAATTATCAGTATTATATCATTTGCAGATAACTAATAATTTTTTATTTTTATTTATATGAGTGCTTTTACTTTAAAATATACATTAAATTTAAATTTTAATTTGAGTTAAGGATTTAAACTCATAAAAGAGGAGTATCGTTACTTGCAGAAATTTAACTAATCACTAATAAATTCTACCTTCACTCTATCATTTCCAAGCTAAGTTTAGTAAGTTTGCCTAGTCTGTTATTACCATTATTTCCTTGGTTTGATTATTACTCCGTTCATTTCTTTTGTTTTGAAAGCTGCTCTTGAAGGTAGTACAGTGTTTTATCACTCCTAATGACAGAGATAGGCACAACTGCCCCACGAGAGCTTTGAAATAAGGCGGCTGATAATTAAGATTCAGTGAGCTTATTGACACATGCCATAACCTATTTTCTGTATATGAGATGTATGATTAAAGATTATTGAGGATAACATGAATAAAATGTACACTTTCTGTGTGATGAAAGAAATTGTCTTGCAATCGTCATGTTAAACTTTTGGCGTTTCCTTTACGTAAAAGTGAATGGCGGCAAAACGTACTTTGCAACTCACCTACCATCCAATTAGGAAAAAGTGTCCCATGAATCATATTAAAGTTTGTACCTTACGTTAGTACACTTACTCTTATTTATACTATGTTTTATTATTTTTTTCTTAAACTATTCACAATATGATTTCGATGATTTAAAGAAATGAAAACTGTTTTATTTCACATGGTATTTTAACTGCGTTCAATGCTCCTCAGAGCCGATATATAATTGATTTGTTTTCCTGTAAATGTTTGTTTCTCATATTAAAAATAATAGTTTGGGTCTAATGTAGTGTATTAATTATTACAAATACCATCTCAAGGACAGCCGATGACATAACATTTATTTCTGTGCTTATGTTTATTGTGTCGAATGTCCTCATAAATGTCTGCTTGTTTCTTTTATTAAATATAAAAGTTTTGATTTTACATGGTAAGTTCATCATTGGAAAGACTATTTTCAGGGCAGGCTAAGAAATGACTGGTTTGTTCCTCAGTTATTTTTTTCCTTTGTTCAGTTGTTCGGGATCTTTTCCAGGGTTGTAATTTTGAGATTAGGTTGGAGATAACATGCAACATCCGTCCCGTGCACTATTAATAAGAGACCGCCTATTTTAAATCCACATTACAAATACTCCGTTTCCTACCATGCAGTTTTACAGGATAAAAACCGCTTCAGTGGTAAGGTGTTTTGTAAACACTTGATGGGCTGAAATTACCCCGGCTCTTTTCAGGTCCAACGAACTGGCACGCGATCTGCGCCCGCTAATTAGTATATTTGTAAAAGCTTCCGTTTTATTTTGTAGCACCGTGGACCAATATGCACTGACTGGAACTCTTTGAGGCATAGTATTTTCCGATGGCAAAATACTGCATCTTTTCAGGGCGAAGAGGTGACTGCCATTGTCCGAAACCAGAGCTGTGGATATTGTTATTGGCACTTTTCACACCTACAGGCCTAATGCGCACCTGTGTAATTGCATATACATCAGGTATTTTATTTCCATAATAACATGCTTGACCATTTTTTAAAAGTACTTGATTAAGAACGAGTGTGACATGTATATGAACAATTCAAATACTAAATATTTTACCAATTACACAAACATCACTCCTGAAACACGGCCATGGATGTACACAACAAAAAAATGATTGTAGGTGGCACCACCAGACTTGTGTACGAGAAAGCCTTCGAATATGTATACATGAAACATTTCAGGCAGATACTTCAAACCACTCTTAAGCTATGTGCACAGACGTATGAAACCCAAAACAATTTTAGGTGGCACCACAAGTCTTTTATATGACAAAGCTATCCGAGATGTATAAATATGCCCAATTTCAGGATGATATATCAAATCCCTCCTGAGAAAGAAGCAGGGACATAGGCTATGCAAAAAACATTGTAGGTGGCGTCACCAGTCTTGTGCACGAGAAAGCCATCAAAGATGCACGAACAAGTCAAAATTTTAGGCGAATACATTAAACTTCTCTTAAATCACGTGCACTGGGCTGACCAAGCTCAGCTGAGGCAAGGCAGTTGCCCCAAGTGAACTGGAACAAATTGCCACCTGCAGCTACTGCACTGATTGAACTCTTCACATGCATTTGGTTGTACTGACTAAACTATTGACCTATTTTCTAATATGATAAAAAGCTATAAATAGGTACAGACTGCATGAAACTTCGCCTGTTGCCAAATCGGAAATAGTTGGCAGTTAGCATAGCTATTTATAGATACAGCACAATCTTCGCCTGTTTACGCATACTGAAAGACATTGGCTAAAATGAATTTTTAAAGCTGACCTTTTCATAAGATTTTTCTATCAAAATCTTTGGAATAATAATATATGCCTATTGAAAGCAAAATCAGAATAAAGATATATTTTATTCATGAATTTTTCTTACACATAAGGTTGAAATGGAACCACTTATTTATGCTGCCTGTACAGCTCTGCTAATATACCAAAATAGCTCAGTTTGTTAACACAATAAATCTGCTAGCTTTGTTTACCAAAGTACATCACAGACCTTTCATTGGTAATGGTCCAATATTTCTGTCAAAATCATTTAATTAAACAAAAAGGCCACCTAAGAATCATTTTTGTGCGATGTAACAGAAGTAACAATTTTGCAGAAGAAGACTTGCAGCCCTCAGTTTGAAATAGACTTACTAATGGCCACAAGACCAGCTTCAGCTTTCTATGACTCTACCAAACATTAATGAACCCTTCCTATTCTTATATAATTGAAAGAACTCTACCTTAGGATAATTCTTGTGAATAATTAAACTATTTAGCTTGACACTTTCATCATAAAACATTTTTAAGCTGAAAGAGGCTATACTTACAAATTTGAGTCAAGTAACCAGCATTTGCACAATACTTGGCGATGCTAACTCCTGTCGTAGCTGAGATTGTTATGTTAGTATATGCTTACTTGACCAAATGATGTTCAAATTCCTGTTACACGGCCAAAATTTATTGAACCCACAACATTTTAAAAAAATATGAGCGAGCTTGTCTCTGAGATCATTTGGCTGAATGATTTTGGAGATATTTTCAAAGGTTTTCAAGTTTTTTTTTTCTCCGTGGAATGTAAGTTGCTGCAGTTAATGCCACGAAAAGCTCAATCCCACAATATTTGATATGTGGGGATGCCAGCTCCTGCTATTCCTGAGAAATTATTTTAATGTACTGATGATCAATGACCCCCGTACAAAAAAGGTCGATCCAGGTGGCGATACCAACTCAATTTCAAATATGACTCATGTGACCAACATTTGCATAATATTTGGTGATGATAGCCCCAGCCGTTTTTGGTATGGTAATTTTAGTAACCTTTTTTTAGCCAAATGACTAAGTTTAGCTTCCTTTAAGTCGGCAAAAATTCACCGAACTGGAACCATTCGAACAAAATTGAGCGAGATTGTTTCAGGGATTATTTCTGTGAAATATAGAAATATTTGGCGGGACAGTTTTGAAGAAAAAAATTTTTAAAGGATTTTTGGCTTTTTCCCCTACAAAATCTAAGTAAGTTGTTACGAAACTTAATATCAACAGATCACGTAGTCGTGACGAACACAAATTTTGTAATGGAGATAAAAAAAAACAGATTCTGCAACACTAGGCAGCGTGAAATGCCCAGGGAATGAATAAAGAAGTCAGTTAACAAATAATTATAATCCATTCCTAAAACAATCCCAACACTACAATACATTTAAACAACACAATTTCACAGTATAACAACAGTACAACAGCAAATCAATACAAGGTATAAATAAAGTGTACAGTACCTGGATACCACCACTCTCACAGCGACAACAAGTCATTTATAACGTACAACCAAGATGAAAAGTTCACACAAATCTTCTCAGAGAATAACAGTCCAGTTCATTCACAAAATCAGTCCGTTGTAATCCAAAAGTGAAGTTCTTATAGTGATCCCAAAGGCACACTGAAGACTAAATAAAATAAGTTAAAAATTCGAAGAAAAGCTATAAATGCCGCAATTATAGGGAAAAAGGTCCACGAATTGACTTGTCCGCTTGAATATATCTCTCCTCTCTCCCGGCTCTAAAACACAGCCCCTTATTTATAACTTTTCACCTGGAGCCGAGAACTTTCCGTTTCTCGAACAATCCAAAGAGCCCAACACTACACACGTTACAGGAAACATCTAGAACAAGAATGCTGTGTTTCTACATGTCAGGGTTTACACGTAAGCCGGCCCGGCTCGGCCAGGCGAGAAAGCCCCAGACTAGCATGACCATTGTGTTTACACGTAGGCCGCACCGGCTTCTGGTCACCTCGTACCCAAGTCATCTCGTACATAAGTTATCTCGTACCCAATTAGGTCATCTCGTACCCACAAGTAAGTCATCTCGTAATCAAAGGTAAGTCATCTCGTACCACCAAACAAAGTCATCTCGTACCCCAAAGCCAGTGTATCACCAGGCTGCAGACGAAATCCAAAGTGATTTTAAAATATATATTATAATATATATATATATATATATATATATATATATATATATATACCTATATATTGTTAGAAAAGCATGGCGTTATTAAGTGGTCAACAAATAAAAGGGCTGTAATATATTAAGGACATATAATAAACACAATTACTTGTGTTCAACGTACAGCCCTAGCTGTTTCTTAAGGGCCCGTACGAGCACTCAGTCGTTAGGAACACGCACACACACACACACACACACACACACACACACACACACACACACACATATATATATATATATATATATATATATATATATATAAGTGGTATAGCCGTGTTAGTCTGTAGTTGAAGCGAAAGTTAAGATAAATAGTGACGCCTTTTAGATAGACTAACTAGTTTATTAATAAACTAGTTAGTCTATCTAAAACGCGTCACTGTTTATCTTAACTTTCGCTATATATATATATATATATATATATATATATATATATATATCTTTGTCTCAATATTTTAAACTTCAAACAGGTAGAAAAAAGTCAGGTGAAAAAAAAAATTTAGGGAGGGGGGAGAGGCGCAAAATATTTGAAATTTTTTTGTATTAATCAGTTTCTGTTATGAAATTGGTATTTTTTTTCGGTATCATACTCGCAAGGGGGAGGCTAAAAACGAGAGTCTATGTGAAAGTATTACATTTGATAGTTTATTATTAAATTTGAGAAAAAATAATTAGCTTTGATATTCATTTTATTTTTCCTTAATATATTAAAGGGTATTTTTGGTATGGTAGGAGATTTTGGGGACATCTAATGGTATGCAAAATTTTGGAATCGTAGGTCCAACGGTTTCAAAACGTGCCCTGTTTAAGGACGGACGGCCGGCCTGCTGGACGGATGACGGACAAAGGACCACGACTATAGCTCAGATGACTTATAGTCAGCTGAGCTAATAAAATGCAGTATTTTACATATGATAATGATATCACAGAAAGAAATCCATAATATAAGAGGAAACGTGTCCCAGCATGATCCCCTTTGATGACACATTTTCAGGTCATATGTGTGTGTGTGTGTGTGTTATGCACTAAACAAACTGGCAATGCGTGTGTCTGTCCTAGAGACTTTTTATATGCACTTGATCCTTATTACTGCGACAGCTCTTTACTGATATTTGTATCAAATGTACCAATAATACCTTTTTTCACAGTCACAATTGTTTAATTACCATGTTGCACAATTCTGAGACCTTAAAGTCAAGGTAAGCAACAGGAATGTTCAGTTGCGCAGATTATATTATCGATAACCTGATGCCCTCTAACACTGCGGTGAGATACAGAAATATTATATAATGATCCTAGGTAAACCTTTTGACCATATATACTGGTTTTATATATAGGATGCTATATTTCCTTTGCGAGATTGCGTGTTTCAGCATGTATACCTCTATTTCTTATACACGTAGCCAAGCCTGAAGGCACAAGACTGTGATATATTGATTTACGTGAATGTACTTAACCTTATACACAGGGGCGTCAATATAGGGGGGAATGGGGGTATATACCCCCCCCCCCCACTTTTTGGCAAGGGGGGATGGTCAATGTAATCACCCCCCCCCCCCCCCCCACTAATATTATAATATTGCAAATGAAAAATATTAATAAATAGAATTAAAGACTTTTGATCTATTTACTATAAAGTGAAACAATGTTATATCTTAACAAAATAACTTATTTTCTAAAACATTATAATAATTTGAATTATGATTAAGTATATATATATAATAATAATCATATATATATAACAACAGTAATTTCTGAAAATGGAATTAAATTGTGGAATCGATATCAATACTACGTATATATTTTAAATGCATTTTGTTCTTTAATATTTACGGAAGATTTATATATATTTAGGACTTCCTTTTCATATCTCTGCCCCCCCCCTGTATATACATATATGTATATAAGCTTATTTAAATACGTTCTGTGTTATTTTTCTGTATTTTATTATATTTGTATTTATTATTTTTTAGGTCATGAATTGCAAATTAATAACACATTGCTGGAACTGAAGGCAAATAAATTTATATCTATATATATGTGTGTGTGTGGTTGTGCGTGCGTGAATATGTGAAATCAGGAAATACACATATTTCCTTAAACTTTCAGTAAAAACATATTATTCCTTATTTACCCGTGCATGAAATTCATGCATTTACTGAAGTTTCTAACAAATGCATGTTTTTCCTTAAATTGGGAGCCTAAAATTTAACCCATTTACTAAAATGAAAAACATGGACAATATGTTTCTTATGTAGACTGATTTACTTATATAAATAGAATTCATGTTATACCATGGCCTAGCCGTGCATCATCATAAATATACTTCCTCTGAACGCATGTGTACGCTTCAAAGAATTTTCATAGTACTGATCTTTTTTTGCCGTTTGCGCACTATATATATATCGTTGCCGGAGTGTCATTGCCGGAAAAACTGGCGGATGAATGCATGTACACAGCTGAATTCTAGTTAAATGTATACAGCTATATATTTGCTTTATATTATTGTTATAATATGTGCATGCATGTATAATCTAGAATGATACTGTATTTCTATGTTTTCACAGAAATTCATCAGACTAACACATGTACACTTTTTATAATTTATAAGTGTTGTCTTTGGTCAGATATAATCATGCATCTGGGAGTCAGGATAACCTATTTGTTCAAAATATCGGGGTTTGGCATGCAGAATGATATATCTATAGGCCCCTGAGCTCCCTGTTTCCTATATTATATACAAACATATATATATATATATATATATATATATATATATATATATATATATATATATATGTGTGTGTGTGTGTGTGTGTAACCGGAGTTTCAAGTTGAATTACATAAAAAAACTAGATTTTTATTTTTACTGAAATAGTTTAATCTTAAAATATATATAGAGTGAACAGAAATACAATTTTGCACGGCTCATTCAGCAGTGTGCATGGGAGTAATTAACTAACACTATCAATGCATACGGTACATAGGCCTACCTCATTAGCTTATAAAATATTTTCTTTTGTACAATATACTGAAAGGTTACTGATTTGAGAATAATGTAAATTATCGATTATATTGTGGAACATAAACACTTAAATGCATGGTAAACCATGCTACTAAGCTACTAAATGATTATAGGGAGAACTTAACAAGAACATATATTGAATAGGCTACATATAAATATAAACACTAAATTCACCGTATAAATGAAACGGATTTATCCCTTTATTGGCTTTGCCGATCATGAAATACTGAATAAAAAGTTCACCTCTCTGAAGGAGAACTGTTTTTCTTTTTTCCAGTGAACATGCAATTTCCATATTCCTTTTGACACAGACTACATATTTATATATTTAAAAAAGAAACCCATTGCCTTCTGTGCAACTAATGTTTGGTTACGAGATGACTTTGGTGGGGGTACGAGATGACCGGCGATTGAGTACGAGATGACTTGGGGTGATACGAGATGACTTGAGTACGAGATGACTTGGGTACGGGTTGACCGGTACCCGGCCGCACCAAGCCAGCTAGAACAAGGAACGCTGTAGCATAGCAACGCCCAGGGCTTGAGTCAAACACGAATCAGAATGTCAACAGCGCACTATAAAAGAGACATGTCAACCGCTCACAATAAAACAGACATCTTTAACAAAGTGCAGATAGCAAAAAAAAAGAAAAATCCGGTATAGCTTTTTTTTTAGATCACTTATTTTTTTCTAGCTCCTGCCGCTTTGGCGATGTTTTGGGTTAACGTACGGACTACGGCCGACGGACGACGCCACACTATCGCATAAGCTCACAGGTTCGCTAAAATATTTCCGTGAAATGTATCTTTATCATATATTACTGAACAATTACGAGTAAATGACAAAGTTATATTGATTTTCGTGTTTTCATTTTCGTATAATACATTTATATCATGTGCACATGCATTTGAGTGATATATAATCCAAGGAGAACTTTAGCTTTGCTCAAGCAAATAGACTGTTCAATACGGAACTTAATGTACGCGGCGAGAGGTCAATACCTTACACACGCGTTATATTTTTTTTGAGAGAAAGAGGGAATAGCACAAATTAGCGACATTAGCGAGGAAACTCTATCACATTCGGGGGGTTGTTGTTGTTGTGTTCGTATACTGACTTATCCTGCATTGGTTTGGGGATACAACTTGTGACTTGTATGTGTAGTAGGCGGGGAGGGTGGGGGGTTAATTTGATTTACAATTTTATTATTATATGCATGTATATATATGAGATCATAGAGAAAGTCACACAGTATTGTTTTTTTTTTAATACTTTTTTTTCAAGAACATTTTAAATAGGCTTCTTGTAACTTTCATACGACAGTCATGGATTTCCACCTTTACCCCCCCCCCCCCCCCACACACACACACCTAACCCCACCGCCGATCCTACAATGTTGGGCATTCCCACTGATCTAACCAGTTATCAATCTCAAACAGTTATGAAGAACAACAGTTCTGTGACACAGAAAATAAATTTCGTTGTTCCATCTAGAGTTTTAACAGATTCAATACATTTTAAGATATCGCTACTAAACTTGGCACGGCACTTCTACATTGTAAAGGACACATGTCTGTAAAAGTTTCAACTGAACAGCACTGTGTTAACTATCACATATGTTTCCGCATGAGTGAACTCAAGAATTTTACCATCTTAATATAGGGAATCACATTTGGTTATGGCATTTTGATCCAATTGTCTGTACCAATTATAATTAACAGGAAAATGGACATTGAAAATCTGAAAAAAATCAGAGTTTTGAACCCTGTGACCTTGAAAATAGGTCAAGGTCACTGTGACTGGATCTAATTGATTGAACTTTAAGCCGCTATCACATATAGCTTACGAGTAAATTCAACATTTTTTGGCTATATTCGCACGGTACCCGCAAGGTACCGGTAGATTTTCACAGACGCAAGTTCAATTTTGACTGGTCGCACGTACGCCATGGAGCAGAGCTGGCTGCGTTTAATTCTCCCGGCGTTTCAACTTACCGTAAACCCGTAGACAGGGCGAAGACTGATCGTGCGGTCGCCTTACGGGCACTGGCCGGTATCCGGACGGCTCCCGTTCGATTTTTTCGTAATTTTCTCGACAATATTCGGACGGGCGTCTTGCAGTGTCAGCCTATGCCGTACGGGCACCGTGCGATAGCCTTACTGTGTCATATGTGAAGAGTCGTATGGCCGCACAGCCCCCCTTGCAATGGAAATATTGCCTGTGCCGTGTCCTCACGGTGCCCTGAATCTGTACTGTCGGATATATACAGCCACAGTGGCATATATTTCTAACAATGAATCTCTGTGCGCTGAAGCCAGCTTCTCTGACGAGTCATGTGTTTGACTGAACCTTGAAAATTGGTTTGAATAAGTAAAGCTCAGATTTGGTACAACAATAAATATAATATCAGTGATTTCCAATAATTATATTTTGTAGTAAGTTGTTGTAGTAAAGATAATAAAAGATCGAATCGAGTTAAATAAGGAAAACACTGATTGTTATATACCAAATAATAATATCGGTCTCTATCCTATTTGAACGTTGCTTATTCTTTGGCTGCATGTTGAAGAAATGACTGTTGTTTAAATATCAGATATATATATAATATATATATATATATATATATATATATATATATTTATAAAAAGCAGGAAATAAACCCTTACGGTGGCCGGACGGTGCCAGCGATCGCCGGCCGGGCGCCGTACTGTGTATTTGCTTCATGCACAGAACCCGCACGGTCACCTTTCGGTTCCCGGACGGCTCCCGTACCAACCCTATTTCGGAGGTTACCTTGCGGTCACCGTAGATTATGTGAGTAGTATATAGTATATATACTGTACTGAACGTAGTGTATGTGAGCTAGGCAATAGTAAATTACATTCTGAGTAAGTAAGTATCAATGACTAACACAAAAAATGGCAGAATAATAAGAAAAACAGGAAGAAGAACAAAAAGAAGGAGAATGACAACAACAAATATCTCCACCTGTCTGTACTCTTCAAACTTTGCGAATTTGTAGGGTTTTTTTTCTCGGCCGGTATATTTACACGAAAATCGCCTGCTCACCCGTTTATGTTTACCGAATATTTATAAGCCGTATAATCTTTTGGTGGTCTGAAATAAATGTAGAACAAAAGACCGTGAATTTATTTCGTGAATTTATTTTCTGAATAGATACATCTTAAATGCCACACTGAGTACAACCACACTCAGTCTCTCGTCCATTAGCATTTTGTTGCGGGCTCCGGGCTCAACTATGACCTTGTGTAAGTAAGATACGACAATGATGCCATTACTGACGTGATAAATCTGACCTAAGTCATGGTCGAAGACATGTCTAGTCCGATGGTCATGTTCCTTGTCTATGAAACGTAATTACTTTTGGGCATATTCACAGTTCTTAATTTATATGGGTTTCGTTGCTCTGCGAGAAAAGGCGCACACTAAATATTACTGTTGTGTTTTCGGGAAACGATTTACAATGAGTCTTAAACAATCGAACTTTATTTCCTCTGCGAAAAGGGTATGAGTTCAGACCCTTTCGCGTGTGTGTGTGTGTGTGTGTGTGTTTACGATATAACTCACGCAATCTTGAACGAATCTCATGAATTTTTTAGGTATTTCGTGCACGGTTCATGTAAGAATCGATTAGATTTTGGTGTGGATCCGGTACATTATCCGAATGAATGCAAGCGTTTTGGTGTTGATCCGGAACATTATCCGAATGAATGCAAGCCTCCGCAATTGGAGGGGGTCCCAATTGGGCCAAATGAATGAAGACAAACACAGTTTTGGGAGCATCCCTTAAAAGGGACCCTATCCAATAGCGGAGGCTTGCATTCCTTAAAATTCAGTTTAGTTTTCTACTTCAACATGAGACGACGAAAACTTCAAACGAACATGATGTCTATTCGAGTCAATAGATGAATATAGGCTTTTAGTCGTATAAATACTGAAAAGGTGGAACTGTATAAACACTGAAGCGCTCGCACCCTTAGGACCGTGAACAGCAGCTCGTGTACATCAACTTATGGTTCTTCAGAAATGATGATTGCACCTCCATCGGCCTTACTGAAGATGAACTATAGGTCGTCGTTTACCATTTTATACAATAATCATGTAATCATACCGTCATATGCTCCAATTAGGGTTGCCCATAGCATCGGTTATAAAATATTAATGGTTCAGTTCAACAAGATAAAATGTTAAATAGGTACGACCGCTCCGGCTTCAGAGTATAGAATATTTTGTTAAAATCTATTGATGCTATGCTCCACAACCCTTAAGCTGCCCTTTTAATTTGGTGATATCTGATTGATCAATGTTTCTTCGAGTGTGACAAAGGTACAATCAACGTTGGTCATAAGATGTCTTTGAAACTGTCAATAAATTGATTTCTAAGACAATACTTCTTAAAAAATGAATAGTCCATGCTACCCAATAAATAACAGAAAGGTTCTGAATATGATACAGACAGTTTTGCCTCTAACCCAAGCGGTGTTAAACCATTTTGTCTTCGAACAAGGAAAATTAGCAGTGCTTGGTGATGTTTGGCATGAATCAGCGGTTATTGCCGCAAGGCGTGTAGCCGCCATTGTTATTTAACAAACTTAACCTAATGGCATATAGGGTTCCCTGTGGATGCGAGTAGTTCTGTGACGAACATGATAAACAAATTTTTGTTTCCGCAGATACATCAAAAGTCGCTTAATTTGCAGTCGTATTTCAGGACTGATCAAAACATGAACCTTTAACTCAGTATGTTTAGAATATATAACAAATGATTTTTCATATACTTCTTTCTTCGTCATCAGATTGCGTGACACTAAAGTAATGTCGCAATGTCCGTTTGTGGTCGAACGCCCAGGTACAGTGCACTTAAAAAGTTAAAAGAAAAAGGATAATAATTGCTTAAAACTTGGAATGGCATACTGTGTGGACACGTAAACCCTTTTGACATAAGTTGCGAGCAAAGGTACAGCCAGGGTTATCGCCATTTTGGCCCTCTGATATTAGAGAGTCAACGACCAGCATACTTTTTAGTATGCTTTCTAACAACACTATGCATTAGCGAGAAAATTTTAAGTCAGAATCTTGGTAAATCCCTCCCGATGCATATAACTCGTAACCATAGAGACGGAGTTTCAGTGAGTTCACATATATTCTTTTGTGCTAATTCATCATTTCTAGCCTAATGATAAGATTATGGGCTGTTTACAATGACATGAATGTAACATGATGGAAGATTAGTGCAATGCATTTCTTGGTATCGCTTGTAACTTACGTAAGGCTTTACCAGCCCTAAAAATGTGCCCACTAAGGCGTGAACTCACACTAAGTCAAGGTTTGATATGGACAGAAATGCGACAAGGAAGTACCGCGAGCACAATGCCAATTAAGCAGCGAATCCCTTCTCGGAGGTATTCTGGCAGCAGCTGAACCCCCTAGCGGCAGTGAAGAAGCCAGAAACACGTGCTTGTGCAGCCCGGCCTACAAGAGTATATAATGGTAGAATGATAGATTTGTGCTTGCCAGTTGTTAGTCATATTCTTTTTCATTAAAAAAAAACTAAGACTAGGCCTCTCGTGGAAAGCTCTTCGGTTAAATCTGTAATAAAACGTTAGACATGGAAATGGTAAGATAAAAGGGCAGTGTTTTTTTTCCCTGAGTGTCATGAAGTCAAAATGCCTCTTCCAGTTAGCCGCAATCCTACAGCAAGTATATAGTTGGACCCGGATGGTCAAATTAATAAAAAAATCAACCTGGGCCATCCATTTTGCTCAGAGGCTAAGCCGTAAACCTATAAATATTACGTGTCTTTTTGTGCCGATTGAAACCACGGCCTCTCAGCCAACTAAATTTATCCATACCATATGCTGCAGGGATGAGCAGCCAATCAGGACTTTCCATACTACTTTCTGCAAAAGGGTATCTGTGACTTGCAAGTGCTTCTAATCGTAAAGTGCCGGAAAGTATACAGGCCATAATAGCTCCGGGTACCAGGCCAATCCTCAACGTTTTAAGGGGAAAAAATGAAATGCAGCTTAAACACACACCAAACATCCAATAGCCAATAATTCAAAGAGTTGCGCTTGGTCCTTAAATAGACGCGTAGCTGATTTAATTAGGGGGAAAGTTAGACACACTGAATCCGTTCAAATGATTTCGCGAGGGTTCATTTCCCGTTCTGATTTCCGAGTCAATATAAACACAACATTTTACGACGACCAAGGCATCTTAAACATGGTGAAGGCCGGAAAGCGTCTTTTCTGGGGTCACGATCACCTCGGGTTTGCCAGAAAATGTAAAGTTATTTAAGCGTTCATACATTACTCAATGCTTGGTGTGGGCGGCCTCAAACACCTTAACGCGAAAAAATTGGCTTACACAGTAAACGCTCATTTGTTTCCCCGAAATGAGGACACGCTAAGCTCAAGTAAATAATATATGACTCTTAGGTACTAAATGGAATTTTGCCCGAAGTTGTTTGTTAAACGTCACTTGTTGAGGTGTTTCATAAGTCGCACGCAGCCAGAGAAAATCCCCGTCTTTTTCCAGGCAGTCAACTCCAGCGGATCCAATAAACGGAATCCGCAGTGTCAAGCAAGTTGTTTACACGCTGTTAGGTAGTTACACATATAGGAAGGGTTTATTTTTCGTTTGATGCTCACAGCTCAATGGTGTCCTCGTTTTCGTTACTTTCACAAACCTGAAGTGATGTCTGCCAATTAATATAAATGGACTGAAGGAGCTATAACTGTATCCTCCGATTTATGCTTAGATCTTATACTTCAGGTTCAAACGTAAAAAGGTAAAGGTAGCGTGTTTATAGTCTAACATCATCGGAATTTACCTTCCTTTCTGATCATTTGACCTTTTCATAAACTTTAGATTCAGAAATATTAGTTATGATTAAATTTCATGGCTTTCGAATGTCAAGGAAATCCACGAATTCGTGATTTCGACGATCAAAAAGTCACACGATCAATGATTATCCTGATGGCAGCTGATAGTCGATTCAAATGTTTGGGTGACATTGTTACAAATTTATGAATGTCATTGGTATACATATGATAATTGTGCTGACTGCTGAGTTAGATTTCCTGTAAACGATTAATGCTGGTCGTGATTTATCAAATTTCAGATGGTAATTCCATGTTTTCTCCTAATGTCCCTCAAACACTTAGCGTCATATTGACCCTCTGGCATTACGACCAGATTACTGGCGTCAGAGTGTCGTGACATCTACGTCTGAGGATCGCATTAGAAGGCCTTTTGAAGATGCAAATATTTTCGTCATTTCTGACAACGCTTCATAGGCTACAGGGACACTGTCAATCAACATAAACCAGACCATTCGTTAGCATTTTATGTGTACTTTCTAATAATACCAAATATGAGCTAGAAAAATTCCCGTTTAACCCAGAACTTTGGTAAACCCCTCGGCATGTTTGTTGAATTTATGACCGCATGAACACAAGCATGGCTCGCACGGGTAACAGGACTCAGGCAACTTGCAGGCGACACAGGAAATGATCCGTGTCCATGGAGACGGTGTTTCAGTTTGGGTTGCGAGCTCACATATATACTATTGTGTTTATTCACCATTCTAAGCATAATATTGAGATTATGGTCCGTTTACCACAATATGAATGCAACCAGATGCAAGACCACTGCGATACATTCTCCATATTACTAGTATCACGACTCGAGTAGGCTTACCAGCCCAATTATCCGATTGCCTACTGAGTCGGGTTGCCATGGCTATCAAACACTGCCCCCTGTAATGATGATTAACGTTTATAATTAAACAATATAAAAAAACCTGTATTTTAAACTGAAAACATTCCCCCATCATATCATTTTGTCAACATTTCGGGTGAAATATTTAAGAACAAACCCACATTTCTATTGCTCTCTTGTATACATTGACTTCAAAGACAAGGGCCATGTTAACTCACATGCATTACCTCGGGACGCGAATGTAAAGAAAATTCTTCCTGAATATAGCTAAATATTTTTTCGTGCATAAATGTGATCCATTAATAAGACACCCGATACTTCTTCAGAATATTGCCGATAGTTCTTGTGTATAACTGCTAGCTGCAATATGTAAGGCTTAATATGCTTTCTTTTGTTGTTTGTATATATATATATATATATATATATATATATATATATATATATATATATATATATATATATATTTGCAGATGTTACAAGCGGAAACCAGACTTCAATTAAGGTTTATTTTTTTTGCAATTTATAAATGAAGTATATTTAACCGAATGAATAGCAATCAAAAGAGGTAAACTCTACCAACATAATAATAAATGGTCCAATCTAGTTTGCATCTTAAAGACATAACAGTATTATGTTATTTTTATGTATATATCACTTTCTTCTATTTACAATATGAACAAAAAGGTAAACTGTGACCTGGCAGGTGTAAAATCTTTTAGATAATAATATTATACTTTATTATTGTTAACTCGTTTTTCCATCTCATTTACATATTGTTTGACATGTTCTGGATTCATTTGTTATTGTTTTGTAATTTGTTATGTCATGTATCTATGTAATGTATTATATATGTTACATGTATGTATGTCACGTATTATTTTCATAATATATATAAAACTGCTAGCTGCAAGAAAGCGTCACAGAATACTAGTAGGCAATCATGCTAATTTTCAGAAGAGCAGACGTTTGATCTAGTCTGTCCGCTCAGCTGATTTTTAATTTCGCAAAATCTAAAATTGGGGGTATGTTGAATTTTGAATGCCGAACGTACGAACCTTTTGCCTCTTTTTTACGGATTCTTCATGTGAATACTGGATTAAAAAGTTTAAAACCGTTATTGTGAACGGTCTTTAACATAGTTGCTTTGATCAAGTGAGGTTTTCTGTGAACACGGTATGACCGAATGTGAGAGCTTAGAGCCAATACTTTTTTTCCTTAAGGCAAAAAGGAGGTATGATTGTCAGGCCTTTTTTTTAGAAATTAATGCGGGCTTGCGATATTTTATTTTTTATTTTTTTTGTTTCGTTCAAAAGTTCATATGATCAGGGAAAAGCATGCAAACAACAGTTTTTTTGAAACAGGTAAATGCTCTACATAACAAAGGAAATCTGATCAAAAATTGTATTATTTTGTGATGTTAATAAAAATAAAGTTTTTGGATGCAAGGGATCATTTTTGACGCGGGCGGTGCCTGAGAACCATACCTTTTATTTTTATTTTATTTTGCCTAAATGGAACTCTCATGCTGTGCGAGGCTTCAACACTGACCGATTGACTGCCGTGCAGACACACCGTGTGATGTGGATCTCAGTCAAGCGAGTATATTAAGTGCAGATGTTCTCGTCATATAAACTATTTGGTTTAAACAATATTTTATTGCAAAATAGCTAGAGGATTTGAAAACAGGGCACAGAACTATATTAATTCTTCTGTTCATTTTCAAATAATAAATTTACATGATATAATAAACGCATGCATATTACACCGGTGCATTAGTAAAAATGCGTATAATATTTACATTTATCATACGTTAACCCACATATGAAAAATCAATGTACAACATGCAAAATTGCAGAATTTCAGAGGATGTGTGTATGCAGTGACATGTAATGTATATTTATGTTTTAGCGCCTCTCGAACCATCTGTGTGCCTTTAAGTTTGTACATGCATAAAAAGGTCTGAGTTCCTCGGATAGTTTCCACTTCTATATAGGAAGATGTCTACACTTCCTTATTCTGGACGAATTTTCCTGAAAAATATCACAGAATAAGAAGAATCGTTCTAGTGTATATAAACATTTCATCCTCTTTCATTTAATTCAAATGCCTTACAATATGCTTTTAGCACAAAAACCGCGAAATGTTAACCCCACGATATTATCTAACTGTACAGCAAGTAGTTTTCTATCTGTTCCATGGAGACACATATAGGCGCTATTTACGTTTATTCATTCTACGAATGCCTTTCGCCATATATGAGCTTTACTCATGTACTGATGCATGGGTGAAGAGGGCTCCCTCTTTTGGTTAAGACCTTTGTCAGGGATCTAAGCGGAAAGACCCCGTAACCATTACACCCCTACGATCCACGAGGCTAACCATTTTAGTAGGTTCTACATCCTCTTTTTCATGGATTGTGAGAATTAAGGGAAAATGATTAAATTTACAACGTTCAGTGCTGTTTTAATCCCAGTTACATACGGTTTGTCCCCTTTTACGTTTTTTTTTGTATGATTCAAAGTTATACTGGAAACTGAATTTGACAGCGTTCGTGATTAAAGATATTATGATTATAGATATAATGCGAAATAGAAATTTCAAAATTCAATAACAATTTAAAATTCTTTTCCCCCATTAAGAAGAATTACATACATTCGAGACTATAAATAAGAAACGTTTTTGATGCTATCAGTAGATCAAATTTGATCACTCAAAAGTTTCTAACTCTTCCCTGCTTCCCTATTGCACTTTTTTTTTTATAGACAAGTGACAAATATCTGTTATGCAGACGGCAGAGGTTTTTTTTTATTTGCAAGGTATACTTACAACGGATAAGAATATAACAATTTGGTGATATAGTCTGATTATATGGAAAATCCCTGACATTTGTGTTTATTCATTAATTATTTACCCATGAAGTGACGAATCCTTCATGAACAATTTACCAAATTATTTGTAAACGGCCTTTTATTTAAATAAAAAGAAAAACATATACAATTAATGATACAATATCAACATTCAGAGAAACGTTGTGTTTGTACATACTATATTCAAATGAAATCTTATTATTTTTTTTAAATGTAACGGATTGATGAATCGGTTAGACGAGGGGACAATTAATTTTTTTACTTGGCTCGTTAGATTCTCTCCGCAGCATGGAATGTCATTTATCTGTGATTATTGAAATTTTTAATTAGTTCTTGTCTCATATATCATTAACTACCAATGGAAGTTAAGCTCATTATCATAGTAATGCAAAATATGTAATTTTTCTCATTAAATATGCAAAATGAAAAGGCCATTGAGCTCACTGAATTTAACAGGGAAAATATACAAGAACAAACCAAGGAACAATAGACACCCTCAACCTAAAATACATGTATGCCCCCGATCCATTGTTACTTATTGCTACATAAAACATTGGTATGAATCAATATGTTCATTAGGTTATTTTAAGATGTTTCAATAGTCTTTCTTAGTTCCATCAGATCAGGATTTGATTGGCTATGATTGGTCTGCTTCACGAACCCTCATTATTAAAACAAATTAATCAAAATATTGACCACAGACTGGTTACGAAAAATATGCAAATTATCTCATGAAATATGCCGAACAACGAATGACTCTCAAGATTCACTCTACTGTCTTGACGTTAGTTGTGACTTCATTACACTAGTCTTGCAATACATTTTGGGATCCAGAAGGCTTAATTATGACACGCTCTTTTTATCGTTTTTGTTACCTTCTTCCACATTCAAAACACATATCCAATAACGACCCTAGACAATGAAATAAAATGAAGATTGGTTCGTTTGTGTGTACCTGTGATGCTAAGACACGGACTTGATGAATCCTATGCGGCCTCTAGGAAATTGAATGGATGGCCATATCATAAATGGGTATATATCTATAAAGATGAATATACATACGCTACTAATGCATTAATATCAGTCAAGCCAGGATTTAAGTAAAACAAAAACATCACAAATGTGTACTTTTAAAATTATGGGTAAGACTTTGAGATCACAGTACAACTGAACCTGAGCGAAGCTACAGTGTAAGGATTTCACTCTGTATTGCAGCTTCCTAAGATAAAATTCAGACATTCAGACTCAGACATTAAAATGACAAACTGTCAGTTAATGAACTGACTTCCAAATCAAGCTATATGTCTGAGAATTTTCATTTGAGACCAGTTCCAAAATATTCGAAGATGTTGTTTATGTTTATGGAATCATACTTTTTGATAAATAAGCAACGCTTCCAAATTAATCAAAACCGTCTCCAAATCATAATCAATTATTTCTCGAGTCAAAACAAACCTCTTCACACATTTCATAAACGTTACACACAACATATTTAACATTATATACCCTTTATCATTATGCACCAGTACGAACTAAAAGGTGTAGATGGATTCACGGGTGTACATATGTGTACCAATTGAATTAAAATCACTAACTACTTCCTGTTTATGGGATATAAAACCTGTCACCTTCTTGAAGAGATAGTTTAATTCTCGCAGGCTGAAGGTTCACTAGCCTGAAACAGGATGTTCGCCGTATAATTACTTGCAAGTCCTGTGAACTGTTTACTGAGACGGAAAAGTTTACTATGAAATAAGAAACTGCCCTCTCCACTCAAACTTATAAAGGTAAAAAGAAAGGAAACGATATTTTATATAGTTGAGATTTTCCGGTGTTTTCCAATTAATAGATCAGTAATTTGCTAAATATGTATCAGTAAGGGATATGAACAAACACATTCATCACTGGTCATATTTCTTTTTCTGAACTCTTACTTTTCAGTTTTTTCAACAGACGTTCACAATGACCATGCGCACTACCTGATGTCTGTCTTGTCCGGCATTACTGAATTTTCCAGTTGAGACCAGATACATAGGAAGGAACGTAGGAAGGAATACCTGAATACATTTAAAGTGAATAACCCCAATCTTTCACCAACCCTTGTGTATGAGGAATTTTACCTCATATGTGTGGGGAGGAGGCCGCCTGGCCGCTGTCCCACACGTTCAATAAAGGCCTACGTATCATACGCTCCATAAGCATCGGTTACGCTATGCTCATATCATCTATTCGCCTCTCTGTAACCGCTGCACGAAACCGCGGTTGTCCGTCAGGTTTGGCCACCAGGCGGTGCTGTCTCTGTGGAATGCCCTCCTGCCATATACTTAACCAATCATGTCGCAGGTATCGATTTGTACTGCGGTCAAAAATGCTAGGCAGCACATACTTTTTCCAACCCCCATCGGAATACACACGATGCAATCGTCAACTTTCAGTAAAGTGTCTATACTAACTTTCTGGTGTGACAGTGGGTTATCCCCACTGTTTTCAACACGAGCTTCAAGTGGGCGCAACCATCTTATTTAAAAGCTGAGCCAATCAGATTTTGCTTTAAGGAGCCTTCGGTTCGCTGGGTGTTTCCCGATAAGCCGCGGTTGCCAAATCTGTAGGATCCTTCCATTTCTCACAGCATGTGACTGGAAAGTCCCGGGAGGTCACACGCTGTGTTCAGAGTGTAACGTATCAAGTATTAGTACTACTTCTAGAGTTCAAAACTGAAATAAAAATGTATATGCCTGTACTGTTACATTATTCACTGTTCAGCTGCCCCACTATACCTACCGCCAATTGTTATCTACCGGCATTTGTGAACAAATTAAGTTAACAACAATGATATACCATCTAAATATGTACCAATAGCGGAGGCGGCGCAACGTTTTCTTCCTTAGACTTCTGCATGCGAGAAATATGTATTAAGTCCATTAACACTCCAGGTACACATATTTCTGATGACTCGGTGTTGCGTTCCTCCCTCCTTTTCCTAAAATCGTGTATCTTCCCCTGATCCTCGTTATCTCTGTAACTTCATCCTTATTCAAGATATTAAAATAACAGGCCATGAACCTACCCCTAAAACACCAACTGCTTCATCCACCATTGCAAATTACACTGTTCACGCAGTGGTTATACACTGCAGTCGTTCAAGATCTCCTTCGCTTTAAACCGCTGCTTCACATATTAAGATTATCCGTGTCACACCACACGGACTATCACGTCGCAAAAATATTATATTCAGACCAGCGAAAGCGTTATATCACATTGTGCATCGCGCTCCAAGTTTTCAATCCGGAACAACCTGCCCTCGTTGGTTTGATTTTTGGCTCTGTGTCAGCCCTGGTGTTGAGGACAATCAAAAACGTGCTAAACTAAGCAGGATTTTAAATGAAATCTTGAACGACTACAGCGCGAGGAGTGTGTTGTAAATAAACTGGCAGATTTGACTTTCGGGGCGCCAAGACGAACTCGGTTTCCCAGACGGGAGGGCACATTCTGTCGGAACAACTTATCTCGGGTAAAAGAAAGCTAAACATGGTGCATTTGTATTGTCCGAAAAAAAACAGGTTATCGATATATTTTGTCATAAGACTTTAATTAATCCATACAATGTATATTTTCACTGAGGTTTCGAAATTTCGTGACGGTTTTGGTCTGAAATAGAACAAAGGTTTGCGTATACTGACGCTTTAACTTACACGAAGAGAAACAAATAAAGAACATTTAATAAGGCCTGGGGGACACCACCGATTCACAGCAGTATTTTATCATGAAATAGACTCACATTAGCTTTGGGATGGAGTGTGAAGAAAATGTTTGCCCTCTCAGAATACAATTCTGACTATTGGCAACGTAGGCGGATAAACGGCCGGTGTGTGCGACACGTGATTTCCGTATGGCTGGAGGGTTTGATTGCATGACCGCCTGCGGACCAGGTGTGAGAAGGGAACAAGTCTACATGAAACATAAGATGCTTCATGAGCCAACAGACATAGTTCATACGTTGTGTCACATCACTGTGGGTGTACATTTATTTTGCTTCCACCAGGAGCGTATGCTTTTATATCCCCGTTCATGTTTTTTGTGTGTGTTTTTGCATGTGTATGTGTGGATGTTTAGGTGATTGTTCACAATATAACTCACACAGTCATGAACGGAAGTTTATGACATTTTCAAGGCATTTCGGGAATGGCCAATGAAAAAAATTAATAAGATTTTGGTGTGGATCCGGAAAATGGTCTGGATCCAGGAACATTATCAAGGAATAGTCACATATCAACTGATGTACGAATGAATTTGGGGAATATGGGCCGAATAAGTGAATTAGGTTTAGATTCATTGTAATGCCGATTTATAGTTAAAACTGATATTGATACGGCCTGACAGGACAGGAGTGGTCAGCGAAATGGTTAGAGAGGGAAAGGGATCAATCGTTGGCCATTGGTATATGTAAAAAGTATTACATAACGGTTCCCTTTTTTCACAAGACGATATTGGCCAGTGAGATATACTTTACGAGTGGCTGCGATATCCTCAAATTGTAAAACCATCAGAACACCTGGCAAGTCAGACAATAAAAACATAAAGTTGAGTTTCAGAGATTAGGATTTGATATCACGAGAAAGGTTTTGGAAAGATTCTATGAACGTATTGTAGGTATTTGCTACGTCATAATGCTCAGATACACATTTCAGCCGGCTAGTATAGAGAGAAATCGTGAGAAACAACCTGGTGCCAATAACGTTTATGTGGAACACCTATTATGCTAAGACTAAAAAATCGTGTTAATTTTTTTTTTATACCTTAAATTTTATATGATCTCAATAAGAGATACTTACTTGAAAGATTATTGTCTGGAAAATAAAAAAGGACAAAGTACCTGTGAATGATGCAGTTACGTCACAATCTCTCCGTAAAATTATGCCTTTTATTTCTATATTAAGTAAAAGGAACAGAGTATTTGGAGTGTGACAAAAGGAATTTTATCCATTCCCCCCCACCCCCCACCCCCCCCCCCACACACACACACTTTCTTGAAATATGAGGAGAATACGTCCCCTTTACCCAGTGGAAGGCCGACATAAAATCTTCCTAAACATGTAAAA
The DNA here is from genome assembly GCA_026874595.1 of Sipunculus nudus. NCBI lineage: Eukaryota > Metazoa > Annelida > Sipuncula > Golfingiida > Sipunculidae > Sipunculus > Sipunculus nudus. The sequence continues at coordinate 57,497,950 of CM049312.1, forward strand.
TTTAAAAGGGAAGATGCTCTCTAAAGTCTGTGATGTTATGCTAAATCAATGACGTCATTGTCAAAATTTAAAGAAAATATTCAAACACTATATAAGCATTATCCTGCCAGGCAAACATATTTGCAAAATAATAATTCCTACGCATATTGCATCGATAGATTGTCTGTAAAAAGCTGCTAAATGCTGTAAATAATTAGAAATCATGGTGAACTATAATGACTCTATTGTCTACAGACCCTTATTTTTATTATTCATAATAAACAGAAAATCCACTACCTTTGACAGTATGTATTCATTACATTAAACAGCCAGGTTTCTTTACGGCTGGTATCACTTTCAAGACCCAAATCCCCATCCCCCAACCCCCCCAATAAAAATCAGGAAAATTTCGATGAAAAATAATATATTATATTAGATAATTGTGTATCGAAAGATTCTGTATTGCGCAGAGTTCGAGGCGTGAAAAGGTTCACAGTTAGAATGAGTCAAGTATATTAAAAAAATTTTCTCCCGTGGGTTTAATACCTTCAAATCAGTTTACAACAAGAAGTGTTCCGTACTCTCACAGGCTTTTAAGATGACATTGAATCTGCAGATATCTTTATTTTTTTACTGGCAACAAGAAGACCTGCAATACCATAAATGTTGCTGTCACTCTATGGACCATTTCTTTTTATTTCTACAGTAAAATAAGGTACGATGGATAAAAATCAGTGTTTTATTAATTCGTCGTGAGATCACCTCAGTCATGTCCAATAAAGCTAATCTACCGGAGAAAAATTCAAGGTCTCGCGTGTAAATGGATAAGATCAAGAACAAATGCAACATCCGCTGATAAAAAACATAAGATCAGAACCAGCACAGACCTGTATGCTGGGACTTCCATTTCTAAAAAGCCTTTTACTGAATCTACCAAATTGTCAAGACGCTAGTCTTGTTTAGAGGATGTACCAAAATATTGGGAATTCTTGATTCTGTATGTTTATCATTCCCATCAGCCCACGCGCAATAATCAATGTGGCTGTTTATCTGGGTCAGATCGGGTCCGGAATTAGCATATATATATGAATAATAAAACCAATTTATTTTTATGATACCCTGAATTCAGATGAGGAATCGATAATTTGATTCACTATTTTTCAGAAAAGAAGGGTGGTTTGTTATGCCGAATCTGCATTTCATTTACAGAGGTAATATTGTCCGCAAAGTCCAAAGTGACTGTTAAGTGTTTTCCAGGAAGTTCGCCATGATCAACAATTTGGTTGTTTTTTGTATGTGTCGGGGGCACGGACATCAAACTTAAGTCTGGTTTATTATAGCTTTTTTTTAAATGGTCGTGGGCTATTATTTTAGATGACGAGTGAATTCTTTCAATAAGACAGAAAGTAATGGAATCTTAACTAAGAATAGGTCAATGATGGCCTCTTGGAACACTGCCTATAAGGGTGGAAACAACCGCATGATAAGAATACTATGTTATAATTAGACCTTTTGGTTTTCATCGTGTAACAGATAATTCAGACGTCATAACCTTCCAATAGTACATTATTGCGAATCTTTGCAGTTCTACCGCGGTTTTACATTTAGCTTCTAAGACACTGGATGGGTTTAAACCGAGGGCCATTGGTTTCGGTATCCAGTGCCGTTAAAGTATGTCTTACAACCTAGTTTAAATGTATATTTCTTCATGCAGTTGAAGTAAGATAAATGCTTCATTTGGGTGTATACCCGTTGATTTGATAAACAATCACAGATGCGTGATGCAAAACTCATAGCAAGATTTTTTCTAAGAGCCAAGAACATAAAATCACGCATTCATCTATCCTCGCCTTATCAATATGGAATCTTTGATGAGAATTATCATCTGGTGAATAACCGTCAATGATGAATTTGAGTCCATACCATCCGAATCAAAGTGAGAGTCCGATTCCAGACCACTCGAGTCCGTGTCCCAGCCCGATTCCTTGAGATTCTGATTAACTTCAGAAGTCCACAACGTAACAGTTATTGCTAAAGTCTGTGTGAATAACCTCAGGGTGTGTAGGAATATTCTGTATAATAGCAGACAAAATCAATTGAGCTATAGAATATATGTAAAAGGGAACATAGGTACCGGGGAACATTGCTGTAGGTTTGGATATCCCGAGTAATTTTCCTAGCGTGGGCAGAAAATACAGCCAAAACAAGGGTTTCAAAATGGCGGTAAAAGGGGCGGGATATCGCTGTTTATTCATTCGAATACACATTACGTGAAAATCGTTGAATAACAGAGAGACAATATAAAAGAGAAGTAGCAGAGGGTACGTACTGATGAACAGTTCATATGAGGGTAGATTACATTTCGTTGACAAAATTTGGTACCTTTAATGTGTGTTTATCTTCGTGGCAGGTAGTGTTTTTGTCTTTTCGAATTCACTTTTGGTAAACGCTAAATCGGTCGTTTGTTATATATATTTTCAACGTGTTGTTCTTGTCTATCTAGGGGCAAGAATTGTTTTCGTGTTTGCCTTTCGGTAAGCACATAACGGGTTCTTGTTACATATTGTATTTTCTCAGATGTCGGCGTTGCTTTTATTCATAACAGTGTTTCAAAACGTAAAGGTACTATCGCATGCCCACGTCCCAGGAGCAAAATGAGCCCCGCGTACAGCGACGTGTCGCTCCTCCCACACCGGGAAGGGTCTGAACGTGGTCAATAAGTAGTACAGAGATGAACAAAATTCACAAAGAACTGCCTTACTTACAAAGACGTTATTAACCCTTCCGGACCTAGGAACTTTTTTTAGGCGTTGTCTGTAGTCCTCCTGGAATTGGACCCCTCCTTTTCCTAAATCCTGGATCCGCCCAAGCAGCTGTGGGAACTCTTTACAGCTGATAGGTTTGACTGCCGGTTTAAAGTCTTCAGGTTACCCTTAATTTCAGGTTACCCTTGGTAATCTTATATTGATTTCACATACCTCGGGTGGCATTCTGAATTATTTCAAGTTACCGCCGTACTGTAAGGATAAGCCCCCCCCCCCCCCCCCCACACACACACACACAACCGCTGACTTAACCAAATGATGAATTCATATGCTTACTCATGATGTATTATTCAAATAAACCATAAGAAAGATGCGATATTCAAAAGCTAGAATCAATCTATGGTGAATAGAATTGTCACATAATGTGCATTATATTGTAAATTATATTTCTGTTGACTCAGACACTGCATCAAAGCGCATGGCAAGTTAACAAAGTGTTATGGAACCTAATATCAACAGATCACGTATGTGTGATGAACATAAACTTTGTCAAGGAGATAGAAAAAATCAGATTCTGTAACACCAGGCAGCGTGAAATGTCTAGGGGAATGAATAAAGAAGTCAGTGTTTTTTTGTCAACAAATAACTATAATTTATTCTTAAAACAACCCTAACATTACAGTACACTATATCAATACAATGAAACAGTTTAACAGCAGTATAACGGCAAATCAATACAATCACACAGTAAATGCACAGTTCCTGGATATCACCACTGTCACAATGATAAGTCCTTTTAAATGTATATGCCGGATGAAAAGTCCACACAAATCCTCTCGGAGAATAACAGTCCAATTTAAAGCTCTTGTAACAATCTAAAAAGTAAACTTGAGGCAGGCAGCATTAAATTGTACAGAGTTAGTAAAAGCAGAATCCCTGAAATTAATGGATAATCGGACAGGTCCGACAACTTGACATGCACACGTCTGTGTCCGCTGGAATCTTCTCTCACCTCTCTCTCGGCTCCAAAACACAGCCTCTTTATTAACCCAAGCCGAGAATTTTCCACTTCTCGAACAGTCTAAAGTATCATACATAAAACACAGTAAACACGCGTTACATGAATCATCTAGAAAAACATCTCTGTGTCTCTACATACCAGGGTCAACACGTGAGCCCGACCCGGCTCGGCCAGGCGAGAAAGCCCCGAGCTAGCATGACAACGAGAGTTCAAACAGTACAGATTAAACTGAGAGAGTGCAATACGCGGCCCGGCGAGGGCGGTTCAAGGGTTACGCCCGTGTCACACAATATAAAGGGCACCTGTAACAATAAATATACAAAAACAGACGTCAACCCATTTTGAAATACCCAGTTTGCCTAATTGTTCGCGAGGTTTTCAAATTCGTGATATTCAGGAGAAAGAGACATTATCGCGAAAGTAATACCTTTGTGAATAAGACGCCACGTCTGCTCAAGTAAACAGTTATTAATTCTATACCTCTATGGTATCTCATGTATATTGTGTCGGTAGCGTCAATATTAGCACACATGCCATATTTCGATTAATTCAAAGATTGATAATTTAAATAATATCAAATTCGTTATACTATTCCACTTGTTCGATAATCCCATAGCTCTTCATGCAGTTGTTAATATTTTGTGTACACATTAGTTAATTGAAATATTAATGCATGGTTATAAAAATAGTGAATGTTCCTGTATCGTTAATCGCGAAAACGAAACCTTGGCCTTTAGCCAGAGTTCACTGTCATGGTTACGGATCAACATTTTATGATGTCACAAACCGTCGTGTTCGCGTTAACTGGTCATGCATCACATTAATTCACAAGTTAGCGCGCCAAATTCACTAGTAACTCGCAAACATCTTGAGCACTAAAGGTATGAAAATATGATCTACATCTGGTCAAAATAGGTTCTCTTTTAACATCAACTGCGTCACACGTAGCCTACGCTTGGACTAAATAAGTCATATTTGATATATATTACAGTTTACACAAAAAAGAAACAACAGGACATTCAAAAGCAATTCAGTCTCCCATAACATACCGAAAAGATTCGTATTATGTGATGTCTGCACGCTATTGTTTGACTAGATTTATGTATATTAAATTTCATCGCCCAGCTATTCTGACATGACGCCCCAAAAAGTAGACAACTTGTTTATGCTCATCCTTCTTAGATGTCCATCTTTCTTCCTTTCCGTCGTGCATGTGTTGGCAGGGCACAAAACGCAGTCCATATATACTCATACACAAGCATCAAATGTCTTCATCAATGATACATTGATGGTCTTAAAAGTGTTACTTACGTTGCTGTTTAAATAGCTTTATAAGACAAGATAAGATATCATTTATATCATTTTAATAAGAAACTTAAGTGTCAAACAAATGAAATATGGCAAAATTAGAAAATAATAAGCATGGATTATCGAATAGAAAACAAATATTATTACACTGGTACATTACATGCGCTTATTGAGCAAACGCTCTGCACTGGGCTTGAAAGAATTGAAAGAGTCCCTTTAGCGATATGTTTTGGACATAATTTACTGTATCTGTCTTCCAGATTCTAGCCATTTGGTTGTTGCTCTCAGCGCACGTTGAGTATAGACTAATTGTGCTACCTTGATTTCAACTAAACTGCAGTAGTAATTTTGAGATATCAGGGATGAGACATTTATTTATTTTACAGTGAATAATTTATATGGTGAACTCTAGATCGATTTCCCTGAGTCTTAGCACATTTTGAACGAAATCAGGCCACAGAAGTAAAAAGTCACTAAAATTTGTTTAATTGAGAAGCAAGTGAAGATAAGAAGACACAGTTATACACAACAGTGTATGATATTAATCCCCTATACAAGAGGGTATATGATATTACCCTTCTTCAAGTGGATATAAGATATTAACCCCTTACAAGAGTGTATATGATATCATCTCCCTACGAGAGGGTATATTAACCCTTTAAGATTTTCAAAAGGAGCATAAACTCTTTGAATACATTGCGCAGAGGTCTAAATTAATTAATTCCACCTTACACACAGCTACTAAAGCCTGTCGTTTTTTTATAAATCAATATTGATGTCTCAATATTGGATTTTCAGTATTTGCTGAGAAATGCTGGTGAATAAATGCTTATTATCATAGTATATCCCCGATCTGTTGATCTTTATTATTGATTATTTACTGAAACGTTTATTTAGCTGATTATGTGTGGAGTATTAAGCTATGATATGCCAGACTTTTTAGAGCAGGTGTTATAAACAGATCACGTATGCGTGATGAATACAAATTTTGTAATGGATATAAAAAAATCAGATTCTGTAACACCAGGCACCGTGAGATGTCTAGGGGAATGAATAAAGAAGTCAGAGTTTTTTTGTTACAAATAACTATAATTTATTCTTAAAACAACCCTAACATTACAGTACACTAAATCAATACAATACACCGTACAATAACACAGTATAACATCAAATCAATATAATCACACAGTCTAATAAACAAAGTGCACAGTACCTGGATACCACCACCGCCACAGCGACAAGTTCAAGGTGTGCCGGAGAATTTTTAAGTTGGGAAAGTAATCAGAGAGCGCAGACCTCCACCATATGGCATCGTCAGAAATGCAGCATTTTTCCAGATCACCCGCACAATGTAATCAGTTGTTTCTTGTCTCATCGCCGAGCTAACCTGAAAATTTCATCAAAATCCGTGAATAATTTGTTGAGTTATGTTTTTAACAGACAAACAGACAGAAAAACAGGCAGACAAAAATACGGCGGCAAAAAGATATCCTCCTTTCCCACAAATAAAGGGAAGAAAACGGCATCAGACGCAACATTAATCGCTACTTTTTAGTTTTAAGTGTATATTATTCGATAACACAGGTCTTTAGGTGGAAAAGAAGGAACCCTCTTGAAGAACCCTACAATATCGAAAAAAAAATTGTATTCAGTGTGGTAGAATATGACACACTCATACGCGGCGAGAGATACAGATGCAAGTGAATTAAAGTAGGACTTTTGGCCAAGCTCGGTAGATCATAGTGAGTGGTTTGGTATGAATGCCGACTGGTAACTTTCTAGACCAATAAAGTAAGGCGCATGTCTAGACCAATTTTTTAAAATGTCCATATACCTAACTTGTATCTTGAGGGTTTTTTCAGGGTGAACCAGTTAACTGAGAACATTTGTAAGCCGAGTCTAGTATTTCAAAATAATGCATACTATTCAAAGTAAGCCATCACGGAAGTGTACTAAACCATAGAAACACCCCGGTGACAAAGACCCCTTAATGTAATTTGATTACCAGCGGGAGTTACACGCGTCAAGTCTCGGGGTTGTCAAATCTCGAGTATTCCCGTGTGGATCCGAAGATTCCCGACTGGATGCGAAGGAGCCGCACACCGCTTCCCGGATGTTTCATGTGTTAACACTATGCTTGTGATATTAGAGCTGTTATTGCGCCAAAGGTATTGTCGTTTATCGAAAATCAGAACATTTGGTCGAGGGCGCTGATTCCTGTAAATTGTACATAATATGGTGCCGAACAGGGGAAAACGTCTCCTCTTTGATAAGCAGAATGCAAGTTTATTAAACATTTATGAAAAACACTCATATATATTGATCAGCCATATTGATAATTTCGAGATTGTATTTACGTACATATATATTAATTATATAAATAAAGAGGAATCAAGTTTCGTCAGACATCCTTGCGACTACGTAGTTTTTGCAAAACATGTTGCACTCCTCAGGTAAGACTGTCTGAAAGTCTGACGAAACTTGATTCCCCTTTATTGATATAATTATAAAGCTCCAGTGTAAGATCATAGAGCACTCTAGTAGCTGTTTATTGCAGGAAACCTGTAGATTAATTTACATACATATTGATGTATATAGCGGGATATTTATGTATGTATATACACGTATTATTATATGTGTATCTCTGACTACGTATATGTGTTTGTGTGTATCCTAATTATACTAATAGTTATGTTGTCTGTGCGTGTGTGAATATATTTATATATATATATATATATATATATATATATATATATAAATATATATATATATATATATATATATATATATATATATAGTTACATGTATCTGTTTATTATGCGCCTGGCGTTTTGTGTTAGGCTCAATTCCTGGGCGTTGCCATGGGAACCGTACTGGTTGAACCCTGGCGTGTAGAGACACAGCGCTCATTGTAGTCTAGAATTTTCGGATCTGTTCATGCGCAATGGGCGCGGGTGTATTGTTGTGTTTGGAACGTTCGAGAAAGGGGAAGTTTCTGCGCTTCGGGTAAAAAAGCTATAAATAGGGGCCGTGTTTAGAATCGGCAGAGAGAAAAATACCAGCGGACACGGAAGCGTGTGACTCTCTCGTCAGTTTTTGGGACCTTTCCGTTACTTGCAGAACTTACGTATATATACTACGGATTTTATACAGACTTAATATACGGATTGTCTTCAGTTTGCCTTTGGGATTATTACCAGATCTTCACTTTTGGATTACAACAGATTGTTTTAGAGTCGGACTATTCTATGAAAAGATTTACAAGTACTGTTCATCTGGATAATTTGTGTTAAAGAACACTTGTTGAGCTGTGACAGCGGTGGTTTCCAGAAATCAAAGCGTATGATCCGGACACACTGGTGATGTACATTTTTGTTTTTTGTTATACTGTGTAATTTTATTGATTTAGTGTATTGTAATGTTAGGATTGTCCTAAAAATAAATTATAATTATTTGTTTACAAAAAAACACTGACTTCTTTATTCATTCCCCTAGACATTTCATGCTGCTTAGTGTTGCGGAAGCTGATTTTTTTTATCTCCGTAACAAAATTTATGTTCGTCACGATTACGTGATCTGTTGATATTAGGTTCCGTAACAATATATATAGCGAGTGTTTATGCGAGTGCTAACAATAATGGTAGCAACAGTTTGAGATAGAGAGGGGGCAGCAAAACATATAAACAAAACAAAACAACATTGCCATTATTGATGATATTATAATATGAATAAATCAGGTTTATGTTTCTTTATTTATTCCTTTACACCACATTAACCTCCAAATATGTTAAAAAGGAAGGAATATTCTTTCTTAATCACCCCAGCGGCAAGCCGTAGGTAATAAAAGATACCCCTTATATTGACAAAAATGCAGAAGAAGCATGTCTTCCAAGAACAAAATCTCATTTGTGTTGTTAGAATTTTCTCATTTGTTGTTTGTTAACAGAAAGACTTGTTCATCTGATTTGGAGATATAAGTACGGGGTAGCGCGTTCTTGATTCCTTTCAATACTTTTTATTACTATTCAATCCCATCATACATTTTTGCCATTCAAAGGCAAATGAGCCATTTCCATTATCAAGTATGTCTCTGCTGTCGATTCTCTCTTGGGAATGTTTGTATTCTACAGTTCCATATTTTGTGCTTTGGTTCACTGTGAATTCTTCTAAAGAAACAACTGATGTTTCATACTAAGGTGGCATTCAGTTTTACTTGAACCTGCAATTAACAAAGACCTTATTGTAATATGACAACTAGCTTTGGTATAGAAAAGTTATGAAGGCGATAACATGAATAAGCGTTGATATGTCGTTATAAAACATTTGAACAAACAGGAGAGTCATCCAAATCCCTCAAGGTGAACCAAAAATCAAAGGCCCGCACAGAATGCTTCACATGTTGCCTTAAATATTAAAACTATATCCTGCCTTTATATTCCAATTCTGCCTTTTTAACCAGAAACGTTTTCACGTCTTTTATCACACCGATCTTCTCTGTACTATGGTGAAGCATAGTTTTTTTTTCGTTTGTATGTGATATTTAAAATGGAAAACGCAGAGACAGTCGTAAAACAGAACTAGCCATAAACTGGTAATCGTTAGATCGCATTTTCACGTCCATTAAACATACCCGTTTGTCAATTATGGTGAAATCTGATCGAACCTCTGTATCTCAAATTTAAATCTTTTATTCCAGAATTTTTGCATAAATTAAAGCACTTTGAAATAATTTAAGGGGAAAATACCCAGAAAATTTGATTAACTCAGTAATTTAATGTGACAGAACCCAATAATGCAAACGAGACCATTTCAGCGCATGGACGATATTATATAGCAACAGATGACCCGTTTTATGTCAAATTTAACTCTGTTTTTTATATTCAGTAGGCATCCGATTACGTTATGTCGTAATTTCCTAAAAAAGAGTAATATACAGTAAAACCTTGCCCAACGACCAACTCGGCCTAGTGACCATCTCAAGATAATGATCACTTTTTTAAGGTTCCAATTCTTGTTTACTATATCTATCAGACCTCGCTTATATGACCTCCTCGAAAATACGACCACTTCATCGAGGTCTGGTTTGTGGTGGTAATTTCGAGGGTTCACTGTATCAAATTTTCAATGTATGACATGTAAATTGAGGAAATAAGCTGTGAATATTGTAAGTTAATCTATATTTTATTTTCATCTACATGGTCAAACGAGGTGATGGGTCCGTTTCTTTGTTCACAAACAGATAGCATAATCAAAGATTAATTCAAGGATAACCTATACATAATTAATTTTTATTTGTTGAACAAGTTTTAATGCGCTATAATCCGTTCCACCCGCCCTGTCCACCTGTGGTTTCGCGATTATAATAAAGATATATTCACGACGTACAAAAACCATGTGTGTATGTGTGTGTGAGAGTGAGACAGAAAAAATAAGAAAGAAGGAAAGAAAAAGAATAAAATGAATAAACAAATAAAATCTAGTTGACTTTATTGAGATTATGTGATGCGATCCTTTGCCATTAGATTCCAACACGTTAACATTAAGGAAGACAGGGAAACCCACCCCCACATCGGCAGTTTGGTCGCCAGTGTGACGGGCCTATCCAGTAAAATTCTGATAAAGCCCTTCTCCGCAGGCTAAAAGCTATTTTTTCCAAATTTTCGGCCCTATTTCTGCTTATATTTCTGTTTATTCGTGATGGCCAGAACTTAACTTGTAACTTATACACTGACTGTGAGCCATAAGAGCAGGGAACCACGTTATAGATGTCAGGCTCACGTATTTCCATATGTTTTATTCCATGCATGTTTGAGAGTCCAGCTTTAATGAGAGCCCGACTCCCCGAAATCCGCGCCTCAGGCAGGCGGCCACTGTCGAAAAGCCAAAGATAAAAATCAAGATTTTATGCCTGCATTAAAGCTATATCCTCTTGATCTAATTAGCTTTAACGTCTGTTGGAGACAAGATCTGAATTACAATGAGGTAATGGTTATTTCTTCTGAATAACATAACCAATAATGAGTCCTTTAAATGTTTCACTCTTGGACGTTTATTGTGCTAAAATGGCACCTACAGCAATGGGATATGATTGAAGCATCAATAATGATAGTTTCTCTGTGAATGTTTCATTATAACGATTAACAATATAAAACGTCTAAATAACATGATTGTTATTTTAATTAATCTATCGTCTCACTTGTGAAATTATGAGAAGTATACATTTATTTATTTAAATAAAATATTATTTTGCACGCTCTCTCATATTTATAACAACCATTCAAATCTATTAGCTGACGTCTGCGTTTTCTGTTTGGTATACTCCTTTTCTTTAAATTTATTCTAACAATAAGTAAAGACTCAAATGCCAAAATAAATGCATGGGGATTCGAGACTGAACAATATATTTGTAAGGCCTATTAATTTCGAAGATTTGATTTAGGGCCATGTTTATGAATTTGACTTTTTTTAACCAGAACACTAATCACCATGTACAGCTGTATTTGAATAGATATATGGAAAGACACTTTACAAATAATAATGGAAACATCTCAAATCAAGCAAGTGCTTATTGTTCTCGTCCTTGACTGCCGTTTGACTTGAGGGATATGGGTATGCAAGAAAATGGAACCACATCCAAGATGTAATCGTTAATTACACTTTTATTCTAATTTGGACGACAAGGTTTATGACGTGGTCCAGTGGAGAAGTTTAAGTACTTCGGAGTTGTACGTCCCCGGTTGAAACGCCACTGGTGCCCCAATGAAATGGTGAAATCTAGAAAAAAATTATATATAGATACTTATGCTTCAGTACCTTTGAACATCTGCAGATAAAACCTTCCATATATATATATATATATATATATATATATATATATATATATATTTCATATTTCTTGACTTTAGTGCATACGCAAGTTATGAACTGACCAAGGAATAATATTTCCGATTATTTTATTTTTTATTACCAATATGTTCCAACATCATCCTAAAGTTCTATTTATTCCTTACCAATTATTAATCAGATAAATGTGTGCACCTTAGGTCCAATACCTAAACATTTATCCTATACCTGGTCTGTACCTGGATGGATACGGATATTGTTAAAAGGCTTGTCGACCAATCAGGGCCGGACAACCACACGTCCAACGATAACAAATTCGTATGCAAATTGCTTCTTGGGTCCCATAAATTGTAATTTGTCAAATACGAAAACCATCAGTATAAACCCGATGAAACTAATTTCCTGAGTAGCGCTCCTGGGGGAACGGGGCGATATCGTACATTAAATGTAAGGCATAAAGCATTGATGCTTCCTGAGTGACACACGGGGCCACGGTTGACGCATGTGGGACAATGACGACGCAACTGCAAGTGTGCATTGGCTATAGCGCGAGTCATTAATATTTCAGACCGGCTGATGGGCCCACACTGCAGGAAGACATCCTTGCAGCCTTCAATGAGCGCAGTATGAGAAGCTCACACCCAGGAGGGCAATTAAATGAGGAGGTGTCGTCTCGCTATCCGTGATACGTGCAACACGACAACCCACACTACCATAGGAAATTTGTTGATGACTAACTTGGTCTCGCTGGCACGCTCGTTTACTCTGATCCAAAGATCACGAGCTACTTCTAGTCCCAGGAAGTGCAGTACTCGAAGGTACGTTAACTTGTCTCTTATCCGATGTCGTAAAATATATAATCTCTCCTTCCGTTTATATATATATATATATATATATATATATATATATATATATATATATATTCGTATTAAAAAAATAAAGTTTATCATATTTTAAAATTTGTATTTGTTAATAAGTTACGCGAACGATTCTGCTATTGGAAAAGTACGTCTCTCATATAATTTCTATTGCTATTGATTTTACATTCATTTGAATATGACTAGCATGAGGTAGATTTCGTTTGTGCTCTTTTATCAGTTGTTTTTTTCTTACACTTACAATTTACAATTCTAAGTGATTATTATTGTTATCACAAAACAATTTTGCCCCAGTTCATATACAGCAAAACTGATCTGCACAAGAACATTTTTATGGGGGGGGGGACTAATTTTTTTCTAATGCCCATTTTCATTGTTGCGCGTAACTGATAATGCTTATATTGGTTCAAGTGTGATCGTTTTTGAGTCAGCGTTAATGTACGTATTAAGTTCAAAGACAATTTTACTCGATTTTCTCTCAAGAACGTTAAGTGTAAACTAGTAAATGCCTGTGCCTTGCATAATTTAAATAATATACCTGCGGCAAGAGGTATATTATTTTTTATCGCCATTGGTTAGTTGGTATTCAACTTTCCATGAATCATATTAACTGATTTTGATAATATTCTTTAGAGGGTTAAAAAAAAAACTCTCCCTGAAACTTAAAGGTAATCCGGTAGACCGCCAGGGAGACCGTCGCCAATCTTTGGCATAAGTGACCGCCTTTGTTTTGGCCATCAATACTGACTTGTAATGCAACCATCGTTTTGGTGAACCGTCGCATACTTCGGTTGGTTAGGATTGATACATAACCTGCGCAAACGTAACAAACAGAATCAGGTAGGGATTTTGGTAACACTCCGAATAAGAATGCTGGATGAGGTATATGTAGGATGAGTCAAGCTTAATATCTCTGCTATTGTAGGGATAGGACGTAGCCTAGCGGTTAAGGCGTCGGACTTCAGAGCTAAAAGGTTCCCGGTTCGAACACCGCTGGTGCCCTAATGGCATAATGGTGAATTATCACTCGATCACTAGATATTCGGTCTGATGTCGTAACGACCGGTTATGACACATGGATTATTCCGAACCGCACTCATTTTGTTCGACAAACCCTATTTGTTTCGTACGTCTTAATTGGCCAAATATGCCTTCTGGCTTAACAAGTGGCATTATTTAAGATATGGGCTGCTGAACACATAGCCTTGTTATATATGCCTGAGACATTTGATGTTCCTATTTATGAAGATGCTGATTGAAGTTAGGGTTAAAGCTTTGTCTACCCTTTTGCCCACCCGTTTAGCAAAATCCGCCAATGCGTATAGTTTGGCAACCTTGATCCCCACTCAATGGACAGTGCCCCCAAACAGGCCATTGACCCATCCTCATTAAAAGATTTTTTTAAAAATAATATCTCTAATTCCGGACTGAGCATTAAGGAGGCATCATCTGTTGAGCTTTCATATCTTACTGAATTATGTAAATGTATTAATTTAGTAAGAACACAGCAAGACTAGTATTAAGAACAGTATTAAGAAAAACTAGGTTGACCCTCAGCACTGCTTGCTATTGTTACAATTATCGGGGATAACTGAACATTACAATAAGCCTTAATATGACCAATGGGTGTATAGTTTTAGGTCGGATTCAAATCCAGCTTATTTTTTTTGTAATTAGAAACTTTGTATTCATTCTAATTTTTCTAATTAGAAACCTGTACGTACGCCTTAATATGGTTTTAGGTCGGTTGGAATTCCGGCTTTAAATTTTCTAATTAGAAAGTATGTCATTGCTTTAAAAATTAAAATGCTCATTATTACAAGGGCTGATTAGATGACAAAGACAAATGAAACTCCAAAGAAGATGAATATGAACACAGAAGAAGCCTGTATTCATATTGTGTTACTTAATCAAAGTCTCTTTAAGTGTTTCCAGTTTCATGCTAATTAACATAAATACAATGTTAATAGGATGGCATCATGTATCCATGTCATTACCACATCATTGTCGTTTTGCATCTATTGATAGAAAGTACAAGTTGAATGTTTCGATATAAAATGACCCAGTCATCGGATAGGGTGCCCCTTTGGAAACAATTTCACCTACCAATGAAGGAAATACAAAACTTTTATTCTATACAACCTTGAATATTTAACATAAAACCCCTGTCAAAAGTGATGACAGAATTGATCTGTTTTGGCAATGGAGACTTTGTTTCAAGCTATTCAAATTTTAAAGTATTTCAATTTCTCAAATATTCCGAAATGGAGTTAATACAGACGCAGTTGTGAAAAAAATCAATGAACATAAAGGGGTTGGAAAACCAACGTAACCCGGGACATCAAATTGTTTTCCATTTGCTACAAGAGAAAAGAACAACAACTACTAAAAGTTGTATTAAACATAATGTGTGGTATAATTCAGGATATAAGATAACATACGTAAGATACAACGATTTAACTTTATTTTTTGAATGAATTACAGTCTGACCTCAATTATTCGTCAAAGGAAGATTAAAAGTTGAAATGTCTTCGCAAAATTTTCCTCTGGGAAGTAAAATATGTGTCTGTGTTTTTGGTAATATCTCTTCGGCATGTCACCAGAGAAATAACAATGGAAAAAGATAGACCTTGTGGAATTCTAGAAGGGATTTCTTAAATAGAAAAAAACGACCGAATTAGCCTTGTGACAAGCACAAGCACCTCTGAACGACAACTACAAATCATATATGTCTTTTCTTTATACTTCATTTTCAACACCTTGGGGGTATAAGAACTCGTTTGACTTGTAACAACTCTAGGCCAAAGTGATTTTACTCGTCTAGTGCAAGGACGATTTTTACTTGCCGGCATATTGTTGCATAAAGAAGAAGTCCAAGTTATGAAACGGCAGATAACAAGACTTTCCAGCCGCCGTTTTAGAAAATCCTTCAACCCGTGTGTAATCTTGATGTGAGGTAGGTTTCCATATTAATTATCTGAAATAGTTTATATTTATTATAATGGTACAATTCGTATTCCAGCTGTTATGCATAAATATTAGCAACAAATATGTGATATGTTGAATTGCGCACCTTCGTAAAATAAGTTACTTTTACTGTAGAAATTATCAAACCCTAACAAAATTGTGAAATTAACAGAGAGCATCCGTGTTTTTTTTTTTTTTTTTTTTGCAGACACTTCCATGTTAAGATTACTTCTTTTTTTATATACAAACCGGCCGATGTCCGATGCAATATCGGATCAGATGATGATTTCCTGAACTATCACCGCACATGTAATAAAAAAATCATTTGTGATTTAAACATTTCCAGAAAACAAGTAATATCTTCAATGCTGCAATATGTAAGATATTCACATAAATGCCATCGTTTATATTGTATTTGAAATTTATTGAGCAATTCCAATAAAACGTTCGAAATGTGACAATTGTAGTGTATAAATATGTCCAAACAACTGGTCAGTAAATTAAAAGTAAGGCATAATAATGCCATTTAAGGACATAGAAAGGTAGTTGAGACTTGAGTAGATTTAAGAAAACATATAGTCAACATATACCAAAATCACACTGGTAACTTCTTTGACTTTTTAGACAGATCAGCGAGCCTTTGGAGTAAACCAGTCTGACATTAACCTTAGATGTAATTGTAAGAATGTGGTATTAAGTGACGTTGATGATCTTTTTTTAAAAACACGAAGTAGGAGAGGCACCAAATCTAAGTAAATTCAGTTAGTGGTATAGGTTCATTCGTATGGATGGCATTAGTTGCCACTGTATATACATCTGAGATACTATAGACAGGTCATATCAATGTAGTTGCCATTCTGGTGTCCCTCCATTGGCAAAACCAATATTCCGGGAGCAGTTCCCTAGAAAATGGAAAACAAACACTTTCATGGAGACAAATCAAGATAGACCTTATTGTATTGTGAAGAGAAGAAAAAACAGGTTTTGTTCTGGTCATATTTCTACGTGAAAGGACTGTTGTTTAGATAAAGATGTTCATTCTTTTTTAAGGAATACGAAATAAGCCCTTGCATTTAGTGTACCTTAATTCAGTCAGACATTTTGTAGTTGTTAAGTTTAAATCAGAGTTTTTTTATATTTTGATGTAACCAAGAAAAAATTTTATGTAATTTGAAGCTGTAAACGTAATATATTGATAAAGCTCTTTTAATATATATCTTTTTATGATAAACACTTGTTATCCATGCCCACCGAGCTATGTACTTTATAATAAAATCTTTGAATATGCAGACCCCTTAAGGGACTTTGATATTCTTTCTTTTACAACTTTCTTTACCGTTTCTCTTTATAGGCGTGTTGGTATAATTTCTATTTGAACCTTAATACCTGTTGACAGACTTTGTGTAAATGCACCGGCTACAGTAAATAAAACCATGAAACGTTTATATAATTCTCCACAGCATCTTCAGTTCGAAGCAGAATTGAAAATTTACCGTAATGAATTTTTCTGTCGAATTCTGTCTGTGCCAACACTGGTCGTACATATATGAGACGTCATTCCATCATAGTCTTGTTCGTGAATTCGCATTTTATATGATGCCGTATTAGGGCTTTTTGTTATTCATGTTCATATTGCAGCGTGTAGCGGAATTCCCGCGCTTTTGGGCTAAAAAAGTAAGGGGGCGTAGATGCTTTGCAGTAGGTTAAGCTCCATATATCGATACAGCGATCGATACGAAAGCACTGGCTTGATGAGAATCGATATAAATAACAAGAGCACCGCAAACGTGCATAATACACCCGTCTTGTCTTCTGACCTCTGACCACTTTAAATGTCCATTAAATTTGCGGTGAATTAAATTCAGGTGTGAAACTGTATGGGTTTATATTTATAATAAGTTTCATGATTCCATAAGATATTTTATAAGTCATCACGGCGTCCCTGAAATGTTGTGGCCTCTGCCCTCATTTCATACGCATGGATGTTACCGGGAATCGGGTATATTATATTGGTTAATATCTCAGTTGAGCTTCAGCAAAATCCTTCATATTCCTGATAAATTATCGGGGAGACACCAAAAAGTAGCCTCCTGACCTCTGACCTCATTTAAAATGCGTGAATTTTGCCTTTTATCGAACCAGGTCGAGTTAATCTAATTGTTAGTATTTATAAAGCGTTTCGTGAAAATCTATCGAAGCCCCGGTAAGTTATCATGGATACATTAACAATTAACGGACAAACGGCATACACGGGTAGGACAGGCAGGAGAATATGTCATCATTCTTGATCAGTTCAGCACTGAGAACGTAGCAATACAGATTGTGAGCGTTTCTCCTGAATACTTCGGACCAATTTTGTGTAACTGAAACAACTTGCCGTAGCTTTAAGTGTTTGTTTTGTTTTCTAGTAAAGTTATATGGTCGCTAAATGTCAGTTTCATCCGGTCGTAAGAAATAAATACGGAGTCCATTGTCATAATAATATCGAAATTTAAACCGATAATCGAACGACAAATTCGGCTGAATAACAGATATCAACATTTCTCCAGATGGTCAGCTTTGGTATATGCAGTGTGGTGACGACTCTGTGACCATTTATTATTGAAAAGATGCAGTTAAAGGGTTTGAAAAATTTGATCTGAAAGACTTGACTGACTAGTCCGAGGCCTACTAGTGTCGTAGCGGAGGCCAAACATATAAGGAGTCTGAGGCCTACTGGAGTCGTGGTGAAAACAGCCCATATAAAACAGTCCGAGACCTACTGGAGTCGTGATGGAAACCGCACATACTGAGTAGTTCGTGGCCCACTGGAGTCGTGATGAAACGGCACATACAGAGTCGTCTAAGGCCCTTTGGAATCGTGATTGAAACTGTACATATGACCAGAGTCAACCAGTGTTCGTTCTCTGAAACAAAAGGATATTCATACTGTAAATAATTTATTCCTTGATGATTATTAGACAGATAAATAATTAAATATGGCTCTCTTTGAAAAAGCCAGATCATGCACCAATCAGCATCACTACTACCAAGGACACCCCCGCCCACCAATGAATACCACAAAATATACATATTAGTACATAATGTTAGTTTCTCCAGTGGCTATCCTGTGAATTTTGCGATTATTCTGGAAACATAACTACCAAAACGTAAATACCATTACGCAGCTTGATAGTCAAGGGCATTGGGAACTCTGAAAGCATAACATTAGATATAACCTACATGCCAGAAACCAATTTTTCTTGGTTTTGTGGCCATGAGACATAGCGTCTGCAATGGATTGTAAATCTCGCTTTGGTACTATTTAATTTTTTTTACACGATAAAATTAATCAGAAGCTTCTAAATGGAACTGTGCAGCATAAGATGATCTTAAATGTTTAAATGTGTCTCACTTTTGTCAAAGGTTTTGAAAGACCGTTCCTGGAAGACTGATGAATGACTTAAGTTGTTGTAGAGATGATATAATAGACCACTTTCTCAAAAATTTGTTTGTCAAGTTAATTATGTCTGTTCCTCGTTCCTTTAATAGTTCTTAGATATTTTAATGTGGTCTCTCAATTCATAACAAAATTGCCAATGAGCATCCATTGGCTAAACTAATTATTAGTATAATGTATAGACAGCAGCTGATACATTCGTTTTTAAATAGGTTGTAGGAATTTCCCATCTCATAGAGTACATGAATTCAGTGACTAGTTAATTTGTTATAATAAAATATTGTTCTTCTTTAATTTCTTTTAATTTGATGACATTTAACAAAAAAATGGACGGCGTTAGGGTCAGCCATGTACAAACTTTTTCTTGGAATACAAATTAAACGATTGATATTTAAGTATTTAGTCGGGTAAGGGAATGGAAGACTTACCTATTTATGCTAAATTATGATTAAGTAAGGAGAGAGAGAGAGAGAGAGAGAGAGAGAGAGAGACTAATGCCATTTAAAATATGATTTAACACAATGGCAGACCACGTTCTCTCTTCCTGTAGGCAGATTTGGGGAAATACACGAAATGGGCCGTCGCCTGTTTTTATCACTAGCAAACATGACTGAAAGACTGACATTGATATGACGCGAGCAAAAGTGTATAACAGAGTACGCGTTACAGATGTCTCTCCCCCGCAAATGACAAGCTTGAAATCGGCATAACAAAGGTCAAGCAGGTGCATAACACGTGACATATCATGGCGGGCAGCAGGTTTGAAGGCCATTGCTACTGAGATTCTATCATATTTTCTAGAGTGGTAAAGGTCAGGCAAGCGTATTACAGTCCCCTTTTTAATATCATATATACAGCTTGATTTTTTTATCATTGGTTCTGCGTATAAAAGTCATACCATTATTAATTTACCCTGTAAACTGTGATATGGGACGCCCATTTCTTATACACCCGTCCATTTACTATGTAGTGTCCACTGCACAATGATAATTACACCAGTTACTACATTGCATGTGTTAACCTGTTCCCACACTGTGCGTGCTCAGTACAAATGAACTGGTACTTTGGCCTGACTTTAATCATTTATAGGTGCAGTCAGTGAAGCAAACATTGTCTTGCTTCTTCATGAAGTGTAATTTTTCCCTACACAACGGGGTCATTTGCAAGTATGTTTTTTGAACAAAAGGTTTGTAGCCTCAGAAATATGCTTTAATGTTAATAGCTTCCTTCAGGCTTGTGCTGAGGTTTGCGGCTTGGACTTCGATGACGTCATAATATTAGGTACGTAAAAAGAATGTGTCATCTCTGAAAGTTTTACTTTATAACATTTTTCAAGCGTTAAATCATTTTTTCCCCACGAAAATAAGTCTCATCAGCATCACCATCATCATCTACATATAAATTAATATAAATCATGTGTGTGTGTGTGTGTGGCTTTTGCATACCATTATTACATCATTTCAACTGTTACTTATCTTGTGCATTTAATTCATCTTGAAGTTACTTTTAAAATTCATGAAGTTCCTAGCAATTGACAAGCAAACATAAGCTGCTGTGACCTACAAATGTCATAGTTTTGCGTTTCCTATCAGTTAAAGCTACCATAAACAAGACCGATTAAACGCTTTACAACACAAGCTCCTGTGATTTCTTTGCGCACTCGTTCATATTAACAGATACCATAACCTTACAATCAGAGCATATTGCGATAATTCGTGTTTTATCCTTTTAACATGAAAGCCAATGTAACCCTCTTTACTTGTCTTCATTTAACTCCCATGTTGTATTAATAGTTTTTGTCTGAATCGAGGTTGGCTTCAAAGCGGGCCTTCTAGTCTGGTATTGGTTACAGTACATTGTCAGACTTAAAATGACATAACAAAACCCTGTTATCATACATGTAACCCAATTCGCTATAATGTGTCATATTTCTGTTTCTTCTCTCCCGTTTTTCGACGCCCCTAAAGTAGCACCAACGTTATCGCTTGCCATTGTTCAAGATGAGCCGTTCGCAGTGACAAGAAACACAGAACTGTTGCTTTTGGAGGAAACACTCTGGATAGTGCTGAAGAAAAACCTAAGACAAAGCTCTGGCACACACATCTGACAGTAAAGTTTTAGGTCATATTCCATTCCTCTGGAGCAATCGTTTGTGAATTTGTTTGATAGCGCCATTCGGAGCAGGCTGGAGTAACGTGTTAGCTTACCCAAATGTCTCTCCCTAAGGCTTTCCATAAATCCATCCAATACTGAAAGCTTCCATTGTACTCCAGGCAGATTTACTATTTGGCCGATTTCGTGCGATTTTCTTTGCTTTTATTCGTTTTTTTTATCAGAAAGCCTTTCGTGAAATATTATATATATAAATATCAACACTGAAGTTTGAAATGAGATTTCAAGTTTCAGAACTTGCTGCAATATTTTAATTTAGAATAAATAGTGCTTTCACTTTCAACAGTTTTTAAAGAAACCATTGAAGTCAGTTGTATATTTGGTAATAATGCAAAAATGTTTTCTTGTAGAAAAAAACCATGACCAGAAGGGAAATAAACCAAATGGAAGTACAAGTGAAATATTTTTTTTTTTCTTTTCGGAGAACCAAATTACCACGTTAAAAATGAATTGCTGTCCACCAGAAACGAAAAAGTAGCTAAGCAGACAAATGATATCTCATATTTTTACCGGATTATTTATTGGGACGTATTAATGAATTAAAAGCTTCAGTTCTTGATCAATAAATTTAATCATACTTTACATTAAATAAGCGGAATCAGAGGTGTGAGGCCAGAATCTCCCTTCTCTCCCCCCCCCCCCCCCCCTTACTTTTTCAACCACCGCAACATTTTTAGGGTTTCAAACCAATAGACCTTGTGGCCTAGACCTCTCTTTTTCATAATTTTTGATCCGCCCCTTCATTACATTATAAGGGATAAAAATTATTGCTCTCCCGTCTAAGGAATCGCCAAACGCTCTCCATGCACGCATACATGTAAATTTTTATCCCATGTGACCATGACATATATTTTCACATACATAGTTTTTTCACTGCAACCACTACTTTAAATGTGGATCAGTGAATAAATAAAAATATTAATACAACTCTCGTTCTGATGACTAAAAACTCTATCAGCACGCTTTACTTTCCTCTCAGCGTTGTTTGGAATATCATATAATCCGAGGCCTGGTTTGATTAATTTTATCAGTTGCCCCTACTGTTTCACATAATCTCTCTAGTTTTCAAGAATACTGACTACCGAGCATTGTATCTATTACTGTTGTTGTGACATAAATATATTTTCCATCAAGTGAGTCTATAATAATCGGAAGCATATACAAAAACAGAGAAATGCAGCGGCCATAATGGATGGTCTGTTCATCTCATCTGGTGTTTTGTCCGAAAGCTCGTCCTCGCCTTAACATTCATACCATTTCTCCAAAGAAAGTGGATATTCGAACAAGAGTGAGGATCTTGCCTCATTAACGTCAGATTATTTCCACTCTGGTGTAGTTAGTTTTGTTCCACCGTCTTCATGGTTTAATTGATCAAAATGATTTTTACAGGATACGCACTTTATTAATCAACCTGTACTATTTTTTTTAATACCTTGATTCCAGAACCAATACAAGACAAAATAGACAATTTACTGAGAAGTGACAAGAAAATGCATAAATTAGAAACAAATGGGTTATACAGTACTGAGTGTAAAATAATCATGCAGCATTTTTCATCTTGTGAGCTATGGTTCACCTTAAAGATGCCAGGTCAAAATTATCAATTTGTTACTGAATTTTCAAAACCAATGACTCGCATGACCAAATAAAGTCATTTAGGTTAAACAATGAACCACAGTCCGGTAATTTTTGTAATGTTTTACTATTATTTTTAAATATTTACAACGATCTTCTGATTGATTAAATGCTATTGCATTTTATTGTTAAATATCATAAGATTTTCCTTGATGAAACACTTTTGTTATTTTCTCCGACTTCATGTATTTTTTTTCGGGTGTCGTAAGGACTTGACAGTTCTACGTAAAGGTAAACCGGGGTCGCTATCACATTCTTTTTATTATCATCCCCAATCATTTCAAACATTGTTGTTTGATTGTTCCATTTGTCGTTGAATTATAGGTTACAATGGTGCATTTTACAAAACAAGACCTGAAGAACGCTTGAGAATTATCTTTACACACAGAAAGTAGGTTAATGTTCCTTAAAGCGTTCCCGTACGAATCCCAGAACATTGACTTGCCAGTAATAAACTGCAATATTTCCTTATAACCCAACATTATTATGTTGGACAAAACTGCCATTTCAGGATCCCTTCATTGTCCATCATTATGAACTGCTATAACCCTGTTAATTATCATTATAATGTTGGACAACAGTGCTGTTATATGATACCTTCAGGAACCATATCTTTATAAACCCGATCAACATTTCATTGAAAGATTCCTGTAGGATGTAGGATTCAACTGTATAGGATCGTTCGGATATAACATTATAATATTAGACAACATTGTCATTTTAGTATATCTTTACGACCAATCTGGTTCAGTCCTATAAACATGTCATTATAGGATATCAAGGAAATACCCTTCATAAACAAGAAACATAATATATGTATGTTTATTAATAATATAAAAAATTAAAATTAGATTCCACAAACTCATATAAATAATAATATTTATTGATTTTTTTTCACTATATTCAGTTCAGGGTAAATTATCAAATGTAATTAAGTTCTTTTAATCAAAGTTACATGTTGCTTCGCACGGTTGAAGTCTCATTCCTTATCTGGGGTACATATGTTTACTGAGCAAAGATTCTTTCATAAACACAAAACTTTAGTCACAACATAAAAAGGAGAGTGTCTCAGTCATAGAAACGGATGATGGTGGGAAAAAATGCTCTCATCAGTGGCCTCATAAAGTTAATCACCAAGTTCCTATAAAAAGCTGGAAGATGCCTGAAAAAAGGCTCCTGACTGACACGATAGCCCATAAGGTACATTTATACTCCCACCAGTACATGGAGGGTAGGCTAAACTGAGGAGAACGCTGATTCCCAACATCCGCTCAATTTTCTTTTACGTCACGAAGGAAGTGTAATGTGTTTTCACTGAGTGATAATTAATCCATCGGAGAGAATGGTTGTTTACAGCTATTTACTGAATCCCATCAGTTCTCCTTAAGAGAAACACGTTACCAAGGTGATTTGGGGTTTTATAAAAAAAATCTCATTCGGTGATATTCTGATGAATTATCCATTTTTCATGTATTCTTGTTCATTTTACATTTTAGATTACTAACTGCGTACTAGAATTGGCTACACAAATGATTAAACCACTAGGTAAAACATACCGTTTCCACGAGCATGTGCAGTGCGCGTAATTATCGTCTTATGTGAGCCGCGACAGCTATCCAGTGATATAACACCAATTCAAGCGGTTCAGACGGGAATATAAGATCATTTTCCTTCAGTAATTTGGAGTATGACTGAATATGATTTTAATCAACTTTTCTTGCTCGAACAGTCAGTAATAGTTGTTCCGAAAAAGGTTTTATTAGGATAGGGGAAAAGATCAGTGGAACTGGTTTTGCTTCAATTATTTATATAGAATCAAGATGTGTAGGTCCCATATTTGTGCACATAGCAAATAATTTTCATTTTTATGCAGGACTGGCCAGTCCTATTGGTGTTAAGCGTGTCTTTACGATAACTGAAAACTTTAATAGGACTTACTATTATCTGTCCAACGAGTAGCGAGTGTCTAATTTGCATTGGAATTATGCACATGCCTGGCGTCTGATGCGGTCAGTCAATACTTAGAATAATTAATTTTATTCTGTTGTTGATTTAGAAATCGTATTTAACACCCTTTAGTGAACAGGGAGAAAATGAAGCATTGGCGTACACGTACCTAGGCTTTGCTGTATACTTAGGACCAACGTGGGGAATACATACATGCAAGTATAAATGGTCCTACCTGCTTGAGCGTACACAGATATACATTCGAGTGAATAATGGACAGTTTAATCCTGGTCATGCATTAAACAGAATGCAAGAATATAATAGAAAAAGGAACATCAAGGAAAATTCATCCCGTATAATTAAAGATTCCTAATAATCTAATAACTGATTTCGCATGTATTTTGAAAAACATTATAGCTTGTTATTCATTACTTGATACATGATTTTGTGATCAGTGAAGTCTGCATGCTGACGTTAGAGGCCAATGGTATTATAATGTCCATCGAGAATGGAGGATAATTAAATTTTTAGATTGGAATAAAATTTAGTTCTTTATGTTTCCATTAAAATAAGTGCACGCTTACTGCTACCCACCTTGCTTTACACCTTGGTCTGCCCTACGAAAAAGTCTTCAAATGATGCTTTAGTTTCAAGAAAGTTTGCCCCACTTTCCTTGGTTTGACTAAAGTGTGTTATTGGAAGCAATGTATGTCGAGCGTGAAAGGAGAGGAAAACATCTTACACTGATTGCCACACTGAGGCGGCAGCAGTAATAGACTAGAATATCAGCAAAAGCTGACAAAAGCCCTCAGCCAAAAAGAACAGTGTTTAGAGGTGGTAACAGTAACAAGTACTAAATATCTGTTCTCACATGGTTGATATCTGTACATATCTCAGTTATAAATTTAAAATGGAGAGGTATGTACCATGATTCATAACAATCCACCAAATGCTTCCTGAAAAATAAGCTTCTAAGTTTTATTCTATTATAAGCTCTGTGACCTTGAAAAGTAGGTCAAGGTCACCCATGTTCGAACATGAACGAGATTTTTGTCGATATACATCTTCACCAAAGAAATAAAATTCCTGTTGTGAATCCTTTTAGAGATATCCCGCTCACAAGGCCAAAGTTGAAAAATCCAAGAGAAATCCAATAAAAAATCAGAAATTGCAGGTGGCACCCCCAAACTTGTGCAGCAGTTACAGACCATCAGTCCCTATGATCATAGTAAGTATTGTGAAAAACCATCCAATGGTTCCTGAGAAATAAGCTTCTAAATGTTTTTCTATAATCAGCTCTAAAACGTAGAAAAATAGGTCAAGGTCACCCATCTTCGTACTTGACCGAGATTTTGTCAATATACATCTTCTCTGAAAAAATAAAATTCTTACGGTGAATCCTTTTCGAGATATCCCGCTCACAAGCCCAAAGTTGAAAAATCCGATAAAAATTCATTAAAAATCAGAAATTGTAGGTGGCGCCACCAAACTTGTATAGCAGGCACAGACTATCAGTCCCAATAACCATAGTAAGTTTTGTGAAAATCCACCAAATGGTTTCTGAGTAATAAGCATCTAAGTGTTTTTTCTATAATCAGCTCTAAAACGTAGAAAAATAGGTCAAGGTCACCCATCTTCGAACTTGACCGAGATTTTGTCAATATACATCTTCTCCGAAAAAATAAAATTCTTACGGTGAATCCTTTTTGAGATATCCCGCTCACAAGCCCAAAGTTGAAAAATCCGATAAAAATTCATTAAAAATCAGAAATTGTAGGTGGCGCCACCAAACTTGTATAGCAGGTACAGACCATCAGTCCCTATGATCATAGTAAATTTTGTGAAAATCCACCAAATGGTTCCTGAGTAATAAGCATCTAAGTGTTTTTCTATAATCAGCTCTAAAATGTAGAAAAATAGGTCAAGGTCACCCATCTTCGAACTTGACCGAGATTTTGTCGATATACATCTTTACCGAGGAAATAAAATTCTGACGGTGAATCCTTTTCAAGATATCCCGCTCACAAGGTAAAAGTTAACGGACGCCGGACGGACGGACGGACGGACGGACAGCTTGGGTGACGACAATAGCCCATCAGCCTAAAGGCTGAGGGCTAAAAAAGCAAGGTTCGGTGACCGGGGCACTGTGTTCATATGTGAAAACAGCAGTGAGTGGTGGCGTAATGACTGGGGCGCTGGAGTTTATCTCCAAGAATGTGGGTTTGGTACTCGTTTTAACCATCTCCCTGCTGTGTTGGCCAGGCAAATAAGTAAATCCACCCAGCACTCAATGCAACATAATTAATTTCACTTCAATGCATATAATCCGATTCTTTCAAGCCTTCAATTATATATTAAATATATTAAATCTGTCTTCCGATTCCAATTGTTTCGTTTATTCTGTCTTTATGCTGCTCACCGGTACATGTTGTAGTAAACACCTGTAAACTTATGTAGAGCAAAGATAACATTGGGTGAAGATGGCATCCCAATATCCAGGTGAGCTGGTCAACCCACTACTGGTCTATACCTTTCTCATCGGCACTTGTTAAAATTACAAGATCTGTGGACAGGCAAGCCAAGTATCTGTCACTTCTTCGAACAACATGTAGACCATCAATTTATCTTTTGTACACACTGAGATGCCTCCTGTCCAATCTGCTCATCTTCCCAATATATATGTAAATGGGTTTAGCTAAAAGGTTTTGTCCTACTTCTACAAAATATGACAACATCACACGAACTGCGGCAAAACATAGCTTCCGGTTTCTTATTCGTTCAGACTTTATGAATTTCATCAGAACAGCAATCAAGGAACTAAAAGCAAGTGATTCCAGAAGAACCCGATTTGCAATCCTCAGATTTAGTTTTATACAAGCAAGAAATATTATGTTTTCTGATAATACTATACCAGTTTGAACATAAAGAATAATTGATAAGTAATTAGTTCATGCATGGTAATATCATGTAATGACTTACTCATCAGTTTGGTCAATTGTTTATGTTACTTGTTGTTAATATCAGTGGTCAAATATTTTTATTATTTGATGAAAAGAAGGTTACAATTAGGTTTGTAGCTTTTTTCCCCTTTCCTCCTGTACCTCAGAGATAGCTCCTTTCCTCGAAAAGAGATATGAAAAAGTGTTTAAAAGAATTATCCGATGAAGTAATATGTCGCATCTCATTTAAGGTGGTACTGCAAGCACAGCAAAATCATCATTATAGAGAGGAAAATTATTAATTTAGTTTGTATATAGTTATTATGTGTAGTATTCAAATAATTACCTTCAATGTTCAGTTTCCATGCAAACACAGGTTTCCCATTTTTTTAATGGGATACATGGGTGCCAAGTTAATTGATACTTGTTTACATATAGAACATATTCAAATAATTCAAATATCAGTTTGAAGGTGTGCCGGTCGTGTCCATTGACCATGAAAACATAGGTTCCGACACTTGCTGCGTGTAGACTGGATACTTAAGTGCATAATATGATATATAAATGATTTTTCTCTAATGGTCGATGCGAATTTGAATCATAAGTAAATTATATTCAAAATATCAATTTGCAATTGTGTATTTATAATCCCTGGCTATGAAAACATAGATCTGGACACTTTTTTAATCTAATTTGTGTTCATCGTTACATCGATACAGGGAAGGAAATAATTTTTTTTTCAATGGTGAAAGCTCATTTGCATATTATGCAAATCAGACGTATTTTCCCTCTTAGAATATTTTCTTGTTGAACTGCATTACAGTGAAAAAATAATTTTGCTTTATTGCAAACTATATGTCCGTCTTTTCCACCTAGGAATGAATGGGTACTGGTCATGGGCCGCACAGGGCGGCAGGTAAATGTAGAACAACATTCTAGAACCTAATATGGCCTTTTGTGCTGTATGCTCGGAAGAGAACGGGAGAAAACTACAAGATTGAACAGACCCGTAAGAATGGGGAGGTGAAGGTAAAGTCGAAATGAGACTAACACCGTTGGGTATACCAGACTATAAACCCCCGACCTTTAACTGGAACTAGCTTCTGGGCCCATCCACGGGTCAGATCAGATATAAGTAGAAACGATTTCACTTTAAATGTATTTAAGGCAAACTAAACTCTGCCAGGAAGAAAGAGAAAAGACAAGCACAAGTATTATAATCTGGTATGATTGTAGGAATATGAACGTAAATCGGTATTACTCATTTATGGGTTTCCTCAAATATTGATTTTATTACGTAATTTAAATAGTTTGCAACATATACTTTTGTTTCATTCTTGTCACTCAGGCCACTATGCCTCATTCCTTCCCTGCAATTTTTTTTTAATTATCTATTATTATATTAAGAAAATATTACCATATTTCAAAGGACACAAAATGTGAAACAAACTTTAGCAAGCAACTCGTAGTTGTTTCACATTTGTATGATAAAATGAAATCTGGTTGTATTTAAAAATAATGCTTAAAATTTTACTTTTTCTCACTTACATGTAAGTAGGACACAATTGTTGATAAATAAGTGATAAGGCATGAAAAAGGTCTTTTCTTTTTATCTTAGCTGCCCTAATCTTGTCAGACGTCATCTATAGATAGGCCTAAAAGCAGAAAAAAATCAAAATAGGAATGGATTAGCTAAAAAAAGGAGGCACAGATGATACAAACTTAACGAGGAATTGGGATAGGAAAATAGAAGCAAAACAGTGTTTTAATCGGGAGACCTTAGAGAGGAAGGGAAAAATCGACATAAAAACCTATATCCTTCAAAAGGGGCTTGTTTCATAAGGAATACTCCATAACATAAGGAATACTCTAATTTTTTTGTGCATGAGGCGTCTACTTTTCTCACTCCAGGAGTTGACCTTATATTTCCTATATTGAGACATGGATGGTCCTTTCTGACTTGATGTGAATCTTGACCTTTCATAACGTTTCCCGCACGTGTACTGGATAGCAATTGTTATTTGCCCTGTTTATTCAATGAGTGATAATTGTGAACTCAGAAATTTAAACTAGATGTAATTAATGATTTAGGGCAAACCTTTGATATCTAGGCCAGTACCTAGACAGTCAATCAAAATTCTTGGAAATCCAACAAGAACCGGGAAGATCATGGATCCTGTCATTTAATGAAAACTAAATCATTTGCGGACTAAAAGGGTAAGTGATGAAGGCGCTCAGTCCTTTCCCTGATATCAAAAAATGGATATGCGTCTATATAGTCGGGATGGGGGTTATATCCACCACTGTTTTAGCAAGGGAGATAATGCTATCCAGATATATATATATATATATATATATATATATATATATATATATATATATATATATATATATTGGAAATAAAATACATTAATAATTAAAACTGCAGATTTTGGTTCCTTTTCTCAGTTAAATATTATATATCTAAACCTGGCTTAGAAGTAACCTATATGGTTAACATTATACTTTATTAAAAAAAAACCCCACAAACTTTATTTTAATATATTTGATATGTGTCAAAAAGGCAATATAAAGTATATATCTTTAGATATATATACTGGAATAAAATACATGAATAATTATTACTGCAGACTTTGGTTCCATTTCTGAGTTAAATATTATATATCTAAACCTGGCTTAGAAGTAACCTATATGGTTAACATTATACTTTATTTTAAAAAAAACTAAACCTTAATTTTAATATATTTGATATGTGTCAGAAAGGCAATATAAAGTATATATCTTTAGATATGTATATATATATGTGTTTATTAAAATGTTGTCCCTCAAACACAAGTCACCCCCTCGCACCCATATAAAAACTCAAGGTCGCATCTGTACACGTGCGCGTGTGTTTGTGTGTAATATAATGTTTTTTGTAAAATATTTGGTGGCCTTGTCTGTATTTTACCACCTTCATGTGACATATGTGACTAATAAATATATAATAAGTTCCTTTTGATATGTATACAGTTAAACTACCTGGATTGTTAAATGATGAAACATAAATGAAACAACTTAGGATATTAGGAAGAAAAATTATAAAATCAGCATTAATTAAAATGTTTGTCTCTGTAGAAACTATAATCGTTGCTAGTGCAATGATTGCTCGTCCGTCTTCGCTTGTTGGACCCGGTGCAAGTTGGTCTGGCGCTGACCTGGGAAGGCGTCTTGGATCTCTTTGCGCTTTGCAAGGTGTGGCATTCTAAGCGTCTTTCGCTTCTTAATTCTATCAGTATCTTCTATTTTCCCTTACAAGACCGGATCAACCAAAATTCATCCTGACCTATTTTGTCGTTGCTCAGGGAGCTGGTGCGGATCCGACCTTGTCGGATTTTAACATGACCATCTCGGGAGCCGACTTTACTTTAAGCTGCGGAAACTTAATAAAACTAACTGATGATTACTATAATTTTTAGACTAAGGACATCGTTGACTACTTGACTATAGTATACTATCACAGTATACTTTCATAGCATTCTTTATACACATATAGCTCGGCCTAATCTGCTAAAGGTTACATGATGGATAATATAAACAATACAATATATTTTGAGCAATATTTTATTATATAATATTCACATGTTCTCACTTCTTTAGCAGGATTATTATTATTATTATACATGTATTTCTATAGCGCAAAATTGACACGGAGAACATGCTCGAAAGCGTTTTACATAAAAAGAGGAAAGTATAATATTAAAATGACACAGCATGAATTATAGATGAATAGATAATGATAGGATTAAGATAACCAGTTTGGTGTCCACTTGACAGATCTTAATTTTTTTCATTAATAACAACTTTCAGTCAATCGCCCTTTTATTTATATACTGTATACTGTACTGATTTTTGGCCTGCACAACAGCTTTACACGCCCCCCCCCCCCCCCCCCCCCCGTTTTATTCGTCACACTGTATTACGAAATCCGAATTGCGACATCCAGGTAAGGGGAGTTCACCTGCTTGATTCTCGATACGCGTAGTTTCTGATAGACGGTAATGTGGCAGACCCTTCCCGATTTTATGGGTTATACCAGTTTGTCAGGATTTATGGAAGCATAATGGATAAGGACAGCCCTTGCGACACACTTGGTATCGTTCGTCACACTTAAAGACCAAAAACGGCCATTTCCCAATCGTGGACACAGAGAAGTCTCGTGACAAAGCTCGCGTGCAACCACCGTCAAATATGATATGAATTCTTAAATAGCTAAAATATTAAATAAAGACATTAAAACATGTTTAAATTTTGCTGATAAACCCTTTTTTTAATATTTTCTAATACTATCTTACATAAACTTTCATTTACCCGTAACCAGTTATCCCCCCCCCCCAAAAAAAAACAAAAAAAAAAAAAAAACAGACAATACAGTTAAACATGATGTTTTATTACATAACTCAAACCTAAAGATAAGAACAGAAATATGAACATATGTTAATCTTGATTCATATCTTTCTTCAATAAAAAATTTACTTACGCCTCGTCTCTGATAGTATAAATACATTCTGGATGTGTCCACTAGAGAAGACTTCGCCTTCATTGTGTGTGCACACAGGTGTGTCCAGGCACCTGAAATTAACACACAATGTCTTGCAAGTTTCAGTGTCACAGCTGGCGTTGATCGCTCCAAAGTAAAGTTGATTCAGGCAGATTTCATCCTCAATATGCATCTTTATGTCCGAGGTATATATATTTACATATATATATATATATATATATATATATATATATATATATATACATAAATACATATACACATAAACACGTACAGGTGATCCGATGAATGCATAAACCGTAACGGCATAAATGTTTATGCAATCAATGCATGGCTATGGCACATATTGAGTCAAGCAAACAGTTTGCATAAAATAAAAAGAATATATATATATATATATATATATATATATATGTTAACAAACATACACACACAGGTGATCGGATGAATAAATGCAGCGTAACGGCTTAGCGAATATTAATCTCAAGAATATAAGCTTAATTATGATTAATTATGACCCGCTGATCGGGTCGAGTTGGCGCCTGTATATATTCAACAGCGAACCTATGAGTTGTTTAAAATACAAATTTTTTTTACGGAATTGTGATGGTAGGGGTCAAAGGAAAATTTTTAGCTGGATCATTCTGACGACGACCTTGGGCAATTTTTGTAATATGCAAATGAAGGCCGCTATTGGAGAAAATTCTATTGTCTGTAATATCTCCAGAGCTAACCAACATATCTTGTCCTACCTTGTGTCTAGCCCTAAATGTTCATGGCCAAAGATTGAAATGAAACAATATCAAGAACGATTTATCTCATATTTAAAATTTTTATATGCAGATTAAGGCCGCATTTGAAGAAAAGTTTACTTACTTTGAGATCTTTAGTACTAACAATGATAACTGGTCGAACAATATGTCTAGACCTAGGCTTTCATGGTCAAAGATTCAAAGGAAGCAACACGTAGAACGGTTTATTTTGTATTTTACATTTGATATGCAAATCAGGGCCGCCATAGTTAAAAATTCTAATTTCTTTAATAAGTCAAGAACTCATTATGATAATTGGTCAAATATTGTGTCTACACCTAGGTTTTTATTGTCAGAGCATCATTACCAAAGGCAAACCGAACCATTGATGAAACCCCCTTTATTCAATATTGCAGCTGGAAACTTTGGTAACTGGTAAAAACGATATCCTAGGTGTTCATAACCAAGATTATTATAAGACCATCGAGAAATAAAATCATCATCTCCCGCATTCTCAAAAGAACTAACTATAATATTTAGTCAAACATTATATCAAGACTTAGGTTTTCACAGTGACTGATTCAAACAAAACCCTATAAAAAAAGTTTTTAAGTGTATGTTAATTTTTTTCTAAATGAAGGCTTTCCTTAAACAAAAAGAATTTCTGCAATATTTCGTAAGACACGTTGATAACATGAATTGACTGCGACGTAGCCCAGTGGCTGGGGCATTAGTTTTCGCAGCCGAAGGGGCACGGTTAAATAAAAATATATTGCCATTAGGGCAAATGCTGAAAGGGCGATATCACGACATGATGTCTTCACGACAGTTTATGACCGTGTTATACACAACATTATATTCTTAAATTAATCAAAACGACCAAATTTCATGTCCTTTTATCATGTCATTCTCTTTCAATGCACAGGGAAAAATTGTAAGAAACATGTTATTTTGACCAGTCACACCTCATTGTCACAGATTTTCACAAGATAACAAATAAAAAAAATATTTCCTTCATTTGCACATTATGAACGAAAAATCATTGAGGCAAAGTCACATTATAACTATTTAAAACAATAATGTTTGAAAAATAAGCCTTCCAAAAAGATCAAGATTATATATTGTTAGCTTTTGTGCATATTATATCATCAGATGTCTTGCGTTTTGTATAAATACATTATTAGAATAGGAAAAATGACAGGATAACTTAAACCTGACAAAACTGCTATTGTAATCACATGCCTTTATTTTTTTTGTTGCTACAGGCATAGACCGTAAATAGAACTTTTAGTACATCTCGAGACCAGGGGACGAGTAGCTTTTCCATTGTCAATTAGTATTATCCCTGGAGCTAGGTTTTATCGAGGAATAGGGAGTTTTTCACCAGATCCGATCAAATGATATCGGACCATGCAGGCAGGCCATTATCAATGCTATTTTTTTAATATACATCAGTGTTTGAGAAATGTAGAAGTTTAATTATACACTGAAGGGACTGGAAATGAAGTATATTATAGACACGAGTATGTTTGTCAAAGGCCAAACCGCCAGAATCAAGCGTAAGGCATACCAAAATAGGAATTCTAAAAACTAATAGGGGGAAAGTAAATTTTCTTTAATGGCGGCCAGAATTTGCATATCAAATTTTAAAATATAAGAATTAAACCGTTGCTTTAATGGTTTAATCTGAATCTTTTACCATGAAACCCTAATTTATTTTCATGAATGATTTTTTGCTACTTTTCGATTAATATAGGCAAATTTCGGTTCCTCATATATTGATTCTGGGGGAAAAAACAGATTTTCGGAAAAACGAGATACGGAAATTCGAGGCTCTACTGTATATATAGTGATGGGGAAATTTATTTGCTTATGAACTAAACTTTTAATCTCAACATGCAGATAATGATATAATTAGTGTTACGGAACCTAATATCAACAGATCACGTAGTCGTGACGAGCATAAATTTTGTCATGGAGATAAAAAAAAATCAGATTCTGTAACACTAGGCAGCGTGAAATGTCTAGGGGAATGAATAAAGAAGTCAGTGGATTTTGTTAACAAATAATAATAATTTATTCTTAAAACAACTCATTACAATACACTTAATCAATACAATTTCACATTATAACAACAGTACAACAGCAAATCAATACAGTTACACAGTAAAATAAATAAAGTGTACAGTACCTGGATACCACCACTGTCACAGCTATATAAGTCCTTTAAAGCATTTAATCCAAATGAACAGTTCACATGAATGTTCTCAGAGAATAATATTCCAGTGCAATCACAAAATCAAATAATTGTAATCCAAAAGTGAAGTCCTGGTAGTGATCCCAAAGGCAAACTGAAGACTAATTAAAATCCGTCACAAATTTCGAAGAAGATCTATAACTGCTGCACTTTGCGGAAAGGTCCACAAACTGACCCACACTCTTCTGTGTCCGCTGGAATATTTTTCTCTCTTCTCTCTCGGCTCTAAAACACAGCCCCTTATTTATAACTTTTCACCTCAAGCCAAGAACTTTCCAGTTCCCGAACAATCCAAAGAACCAAACAATACACACGTTACAGGAAACATCTAGAACAAAGAACGATGTGTTTCTACATGTCAGGGTTCACAAGAGCTATGCGTGCTACACGAACCAAATGTCAACAACACATGGAGCATCCCTGCGCACAATAAAACAGACATATGTAACATTAGATAAGTATATGATATTATATATCAGACAGAATCAATAGAGAATTCCGAGGCTTGACTGGATATATATACTTCCCCGGCCAAACAATGTAAAACTTAAAGTCTCTAATGTGACTAAATGAAAGGCATTCCATGATTTAATGGGGAAATTGCGAGTTCTGAGTGGGTAACTGGTGTTGAAATTTCAGTCCTGCATGAAACTTTTTAAAATTATTTTCACAATTTGTATAGAATGTTATCGTGGTTGTGTGATGCCCTCTCATTCTCTTTCTTATTAAATCACACTTAACTTGGTTAATAACAATCGTATTTTTGACTGGAGTTCACGGATTGAACCAGTAAAAACTTCCTTTTAGCTAGAAATTCCTTTCAGTATTTTGCATTATATGCTTGTTGTCAGATTGAACCTTACAGGAAACTTATAATCACTAATATACATCATGTCCCGGTAGAATCCTACCTAAGAGACTTAAACTCTGAAACACCGAAAGCATTGATCTCCTTTCATTATGATGTATGAAATTACCTTAAAACAAAATAAAATTGAATATACAATTATATCGGTAGCCAGCTGTCCATTGTTTCTTAGCCTAAACACCTGATAACCCGACCAAGCTATGGTTAAAATTCTCTCCTGCAATTGGCCAAACGCACCTACTGAATACTGATATGTCTAAGCCATTACCTAGAATATTAATGCTAAATCAGCTTGGGGAAAATTATGCACGTATTTAAGCAGCCTTTGACTCTCACATAATAGCAGGTCTGTATCTCTCCATTTGAGATATCATGTAGTCTTGTTAGTCAGTACCGACATAGGTCATGCTTAATACATAATGTCAGCCGCGACTTATTGCTGAAATCAGTTGATTCTGTTTCTAACTCTAATCACGACACGGACTGAGAAACAGGAAATAGCTGTCAATGGCAAATATTCATATAAGCGTGACA
Source organism: Sipunculus nudus (assembly GCA_026874595.1). Classification (NCBI taxonomy): domain Eukaryota; kingdom Metazoa; phylum Annelida; class Sipuncula; order Golfingiida; family Sipunculidae; genus Sipunculus; species Sipunculus nudus. The sequence goes on from CM049312.1 coordinate 57,534,791, forward strand.
AATGAAACTTTAAATACGTCAAAATACATCCACATACATCAATGTACCCATGTATGTTTTGTATATAGGACTGTCTCTGGTAGGCCTACAAACGAATTAATTACCCAAAAGCCAAATATTTTGTGCGATTTGACCACCGATGTTAAACACACCTATTTGCAAGTTGTTTTAAATTCCTTTTTGATGTTTATGGTAAGCAATCTTATCTATTTAAATCGGGGGTAAAAAGGTCCCCCACAAAGTGTATGTCTAACCTTTATTATGTCATAAATTTGATGCACATCTCTGATGTCGATATTTTACTTCGAACATTGGATTATTTATTACTTGACAATAGAATAACCGAGGCGGAAAACCCCTTCATATCAAGGAGGACTATGAAAAATCAATCTACCAATAGCGGAAATACCGAACCGAATTGAAAGCTCCGAAAGTTTATGATGATGTAGCTACATTATTCAATATGTTGACTCTAGCCTCTTGGGCTTTCTTATATAAAAACATGTTTGTAGAGCTAGCAAAGCATTTAAGCGAGGACTTCACTGGGTCTTAAATAGTATGCGATATATATTGTGATATTAAACTGTAACAGTATTTGTTTTTTTTTTTGTTTTTTTACGATCTCCCGGCATACTGCCAGCCTGTCAATCAATTAGGCTTAGCTGACCCAGTGAACATCCCTCCAGATAAGTGCAGCTCTGTTAAGTTGTTTTAGTATGGGTTCTCGCCTCACGATAATTGTCCCCCAAAGCAGCCTGTGTATACAGCAGGTCTCTCTACTGGGGAAAGTTGTAAGGAACGACTAGAGGCCTGGGGTCAGTTATCGATATAATCAGCACTGACCAACGACAAAAACGTTATAAATAATCGACCTGAGATAATTGAAAAATATTGATACTTTATGACAACAATTCTTTTTAAATTAAAACTTAAATTATTGCTGCGAGTCCACAGAAACACAATTACCGCATTGCTTTGTTGAGAGCAATAAAAAGGTTACATCTTTCTACAGATCTTAATTTGCATTGACATATCTTGATAGACCCATGTTTTCCATGGAATACCGTTCAAGAATGATTTGAAACTTTCTGGGTTTGCTATATCACTTAAAAAAAAGATTGCATTGATTGTTTATACAGAACGAAGTCAGAGGCATCGATTATCATATCGTTTCGTGTTAGAGCCACCAATAATCGCACTGATACTTTGTCAGAGCCATCGATCCCCATATTGTTTCTGGTTAGAGCCATTAATAATCCCAGTTACTCCTTGTCACGTCCATTGATAACCCATTCATTTTTGTCAGATCCATCGATTATCATATCGTTTCTTGTCAGAGCAATCGTTGGTCCTAATTATTCTTGTCAAAGCCATCGATAATCCCATGTATTCCTGTGTGAGCCATAGGTAATTCCATTTATTCTTGTCACAGCCATCGATAAATATATAGTTTCATATCCGAACCATCGGTAATCCCAATTATTCTTGTCATAGCAATCGAGAATCTCATTTATACTTGTCAAAACCATCAATAATCCTATATATTCTTGTCAAAGCCATCGATAATCCCATTTATGCTTGTCAAAGCCATCGATAATCCCATTTATACTTGTCAAAGCCATTGATAATCGTATTTTTTTCATTGTCCGAAGCCAACAGAAAGGCTTTTAGTCGTAATTTTTCTTACCTAAAATTATCTTGATGGACTAAAAATCTGTGTTGTTATGTTTTCTGTGCAAAACAGTTTAGAGTGTGCTGTACTTGTTTTTATTGAAATGATAATAACTTTTAAGACATTTATATCTATTTTTGTCAGAGGTATCGATAATCGCACGGATCGATCTATTGATTGATATATCGCACCAATATCAAGGAAACTCACGTGTAAGGCCCTCATTTCACGATATGATATTGACAAAAATGCAAGCTGCATTAAGTGACAAAGAGGCAGACAGACAGACAGATCTCGTAGGTTGTTTTCCTCACTTAACCCTAACAGGACTTTATGCCCATATACATATTGGCGAACACCCATAATATATATATATATATATATATATATATATACATATATATATTATACACAGAATGATACCATAGTATGCCTCAAGTCATTTACTTCTGTGCTGGGAACCGTCTGGGTTGGAAGCATTTCAGAAGATCTGACGTCGGTTCCTACCTGATTGACATCAGTGCATGTAGACTGGCCCAGTTCCTTGCAGTAGAACATAATTTCTAATAGCAACCACTTACAAATTTTACATCAAAGGGATGGTTAAAGACATGACGTCCTTAAGATTTGGTAAGTTATTAACTACACTGTTTTTTGTGTGTTTTTCCTAAACTTGATATGTTAAAAGTATACTTCGATCCATATGTAGACAACTTATGGTACACATATTTTCCATTTTAAGTGCTTAAATGGGTTTTTATTCTGATAATATATATATATATATATATATATATATATATATATATATATATATTATTTACTATTTCTTAGAATATTTGATCAAAAAAGGCAGGACGTGTGCACCTTTTACGACCAATGTTAATAATACGTAGATTTACCAGCTGATAAAAATAAGGTTGCGTATATTTTAAAGAATTTTCATTAAACCATGTGGATAGCTTTCTTATTGTCCACAGAGATGGATTGTGACCTTTGGTTGTTCTTTAATTATTTAATTATTTTATTATTCATAAGCAGAATTGATTATGGACCGGTTCATAAAATTCACCGTAGCACGTTTGCTCATAAATGGTTGGAGTCATAATCTCAGATTAATCTTAATTTCTTTCTGTTAAAACAAAGTTGTAAACCAAGTGACAAGTGCAGTCAAATTCCCATCGTCTTTTAAACGCTCGGATTCATTCGCTTAAAAGATTGTTGTCCTGTTCTGTTCTGGGCATGGGTTTAAATACTGATGATGGACTCGAGTCCGGACTGAGTCAAAATTTTTAGGGGCTCGGGGTTGGACTTGAGGTGGCGTCATTTCGGTCCTCTTACATAAGAAACTTAACGACCGGTGTACTGGCGTCAGAGGAGGAACGCACTGTAAGGCTCTATGAGGATGCAAATATTTTCGTCAATTTTGATAATGCCGCTTAGCCTGCAAGTACGCTGTCTCTTTTCATAATCCAGATCAATCGTTAGCTTTTTAGTATACTTTCTAACGACACCTACCATGTGCGAGAAAAAAATCCGTTTTAACTTAACATATTGGTAAATTCCATGTATGTTGAATCCTGCATGTATGTTAAATTTCTGACTGCATGGGTTGCACGGGATACTCGACAGTAGCCAACTTGTACGCGATACAGAAAATGATTCGTTAACATAGAGATTTTCCGTTAAGTTTGTGAGTTCTGTGGTTTGTGTATTTTTTTGTGTTAATTCATTATGCTGGCCCATAAATTTATTTACAGATTATCGACTGTTTACTAATACACAAATGCAACCTGATGTATAACGTTGCAGTACATTCACCCGCATGGCTTGTATCACAACTTAAGTAACGCTTCCCTGGCCAATAGACTTTAGGGTCCTGAATTCGGAAGTCAGGACTTGAAAAATTAGGCCGTGTCCATTCTCGAGAGTAGTAGAAAAAACCCTGCCCCATTATATAAAGTCATATAAAACAGATTTGCATTAATGTAGATGAAATATAGCGTTATGTTCATACAGAAAAAGTATTTCGGGCGGACATGTAATTAAAATACAATAATTGACTGTACTCAAGACAAGATATAATCTATATTTTTTTTTTTTTTTCCTTTTTCATATGAAGACTTGAGCGACTTCAGATGGTTTAAATGACTAAATGATAGGTCAAAAGTAGTTAAGGTAAGCCACAACATGGTAGTTTATGATCAGAACTACATTAACAAAAGTCAATATGTGAAGCCTTTGACAAGCATGATAATTCTATATCTTGAAACATAAAAACTTACGTTTTTATTCAGTATCAGAGAAATAACACTTTAAGAGATGGTCCAGGAAACCTAAGGTTTACTTATGTTTACATGACACTATGAAATATTTTCCAGTGATTCTTATCTAGGCTAGGTATTTCTTAACAGAAAACATTTTTTTTTTAATTTTGGGTATTGATACCACTTTCAGGGCCAAATTGTTCCACACATAAAAGATAATAATAATTTGAAGTCGGGTTATGCGAAATGTATTCATGTGTTTGTCGACAGGAACTTATGCACATATAGTCTAAAGTTCACAAAGAAAAACCTGACCCATGCAGGGCTCGCCAACAGAGTTTAACTGTCTCTACTATTTCAATTATAAACTCTACGACAATTTGCAAATACGGGCGCGGTCAACCAAGAGCGTCCCTCCAGCTTCTACTCGGAAGATGTTTGTGTATTTGGAACCAAGCTCCCTCTTCAGGCAGACTTCAACCTTCAGAGTGTCCTCGGTGTTCTTTCTTCTCGTGTTTCTTTGATCTTGTCAAATCCTGGTAATATCAAAATTTCGACACTGCTCATGACGGCTACCATTTTTCGCACGTTTCTCAAACCAGGATGTCGCATGTAAGAATTAAGGGCATAAGGCTTGTGATTTTAAGCACATTTCTTCTGCGAATTGGATCCTTTCACGCTATTTTAAATGCAGCAAGACTAGACTTTTCTCTTATTGATACAATAAGGAAACCCATGTTTTGAGGATGATATATTATTATTAAGCCCATAGATTATGTTTTTCATTCACAAATACAAAGGTCATAACCTGTCGCAGAGATTTCAAAACGAACTTCTGAAATTCCGTTTTGGTCACGCATTTCTGTAGTTTCTTGTCAGAATCAACAAGGTACCCTCAGTCGTAATCTAGTTATTACGCTGTCCATCTTTATAGTCAATAAAGCCATTTGACCTGCAATTTCCTGCACAGCAAATATGGTGTGGGAGGATGTTATATTCTGACTATTTTCTGACGTAAACCCTTCAGGGTTCTACTAATCACTTTTGATTTTGTATGACTCAAGTGTTTGTTCTGAATTTTCCCATCAATCTTTATTACGTCAAAATGTAAGTCTATGATTTAGATCAAATCTAAATGTAAACTAGAAATCTTCTTTTTAAGGACTGCAAGCCTCCTTCTGTCTGTTGTGATATATATGCTCCCCAACCCGTATTTGCATTCACTTGTTCGGCCCATATTCTCAGGTTCATTCTCGGAAAATGGATGTACATTTGTGAATATTTGTCAATAGTAATATCTAACATTTAAATCAAACATTTAAATAAGTATCAATTCTGTAATAGTCAAGGGATTAAATTTATGCATTACAGACTTCATTGAAACCTATTTATTTTTGCAGACTGCCTGACAGCAATTAAATTGTATTTACGCATGTCCCATCATGTAACTGTATATAATAGCGAATACTTCACCAGAAAAAAAATTCTAAGATGTCACGGAAGACTGTTTAATAATTAAGACGATGCGACTTTCTACAAGGGTGGAATCTAAGATACCCTATTGGTCCAACGGAAGATAATGTGAAGAAGAGAGGCATCAACGGCATCTGAATATATATTAATACGCATATACCGCACTTGCAACAGAGCAGGAAACATAACAGTACGCATAGACGCGCACATGGAAACACATTTAAAGATTAAGATTATGAATACAGCTACAGCTAACATGTTACATGTCAAGATGTGTACAATGTTAAAGTATCTAATTAACAGTAGGCCCGGGTCAGCCACTGCCTATAACTCTTAAATTGCCTTTATTTGCAATATACATTAATTATGTATATTAATTGCACATTCACAATTCAGTGAGGCAGTACGCTGCATGCATGCCATAATAAAACTATAGATCTTGGCTTTCATAATCCTCAGAAGTCAGAAACAGATATGACCAAGTGATTTGAACACCAGAAGACAAAATTTAGAACACAAACAAACACCATACACACACACACACACACACACACACACACACCCAACACACACACACACCCTCTCACACACACCCTCTCACACACACACACACACACACATATATATATATATATATAGCTTAATCAATTGTAAAGAAGTTGTGAACGTATTGAACGCGTGTATTTAAAATTCAAATGATACTTTTTTTGAGAGTAAAATTAAGAGGAGGGTGCGATATCTATAGGAGTAAATAATCTCCTTATGTCATGTTGTCACCCTACATTCGTTTTTTAACTCCTTTCATTTAACTACTGCTTTCTTGAACAGCTATGAGTGTTCGGAATGTTCACAGCTTTGTATCGCGAATTTTTAACAGGGCTATACTCAGTCCTTCCCTGGCACTGTGCCAAACTTTAAAAAATAAATACTACCCAAAAATATTATTATTTTAGTGGCTGTCGATGTTGCCATGCAAATAGAAAACATTTTTTTTTGTAAAACGGTTAACTAGGTTACATTACAGGTCCAGTAATATTGGACACACATTAGTAATAATGGGCGTTTCTTAGAACCCAACAGAAGGGTTCTTCCTGGAAAATTTGTAAGTTCAAGAGGGTATTATATATATATATATATATATATATATATATATATATATATATATTTATATATATACATGAGGCCTTTTCAACGAAAAATGTATATATAAACAAAATGTATATATATATATATTATATATTATATATTATATATATATATATATATATATATATATATATATATATATATATATATATATTGTTACGGAACCTAATATCAACAGATCACGTATTCGTCATGAACACAGATTTTGTCAAGGAGATAAAAAAAATCTGTAAATTTGATTCTGTAACACTAGACAGAGTGAAATGTCTAGGGGAATGAATATAGAAGTCAGTGGTTTTTTGTTAACAAATGACTATTATTTATTCTAAAAACAACCCTAACATTACAATACACTAAATCAATACAATTACACAGAATAACAGCGGTATAACATCAAATCAATACAATCACACAGTAAAATAAACAAAGTGCACAGTACCTGGATACCACCACTGTCACAACGATAAGTCCTTTAAAATGTATAAGCCAGCGAGCAGTTCACATGAATTCTCTCGGAGAATAACAGTAATATTCATAATCTTAAGTAACATAATCTTGTAACAATCCAGAAAGTAAATGTGAGACAGGTAGCACTAGATTGTAAAGTGTTAGTAATAGTAGAATCCCTGAAATTACTGGATAATCGGATAGGTCCCACACGTCTGCGTCCGCTGGAATATTCTCTCACCTCTCCCTCGGCTCTAAAACACAGCCTCTTTATATAACTTTTCACCTCAAGCCGAGAATTTTCTCGAACCATCTAAAGAATCTAACACGGTATACACGTTCAAAGAACATACTAGAAAAACGATCGCCGTGTCTCAGCATATTAGGGTGAGCTCGGCCAGGTGAGAAAGCCCCAAGATAGCATGACAACGAGAGTTCAACCAGTACTGATTAAAATGAGAGTGCAACACGCGGCCAGATGCGGGCGCTACAAGTATATATATATATATATATATATATATATATATATATATATATAAATATATATATATATATATATATATATATAAACATAGGTCGTATCTCTGCAATGTCTCTTCTAATATCGCGGGAGACCAAAACCTCCGACCTCTGGTCCGTTGACCTTATAATTCAAATATAATGCGCATGCGTGTCCTTATCTTCGGGACTACCAGTCATAACATTCAGGGTCGTCAATAAGGGGGGGATATTTTTTGCAAGATACTCTTGAAACTAAATTGACACCACTGGCAACATGTATTCCATCTGGGACCTTATTATAAATTATTATCAGGACAAAAACCTCCAAGTGCCAGATGGGACCTTTCATTGAGAAAATGGTTCTTGCTGGAACCATAGTTCAAGACAAAACAATGTTGTTTCCTAGAAAAACCCACATGAACCCTTTTTCTTAGATTGTAGTGATAAAATTGTATTGATTTCCGCTCTATATTTACTAAATTCTCTCTCTCTCTCCCCTCTGTCTCCCTCTCATATATATATATATATATATATATATATATATATATATATATATATATATATATATATATATATATGAATGACCCACGAAATCGAAAAAAAAATCCAGTTTAGCTTTCAGATAAAATAAGGGGCTCCAGTTTTGTTCTCTTGTGCATGGTCGGCTTGGCATGCTCATCTGTTTAATTTGTTTTTCAAACGCCACAATTGTTCTCAATTTAAGTGCAACGTCCTGGACCTAGTTTCGTGCCGACGCTCAGAAAGCGACAGATGGCGGTACAGGGAAAGAAATGGTGAACCCTGGCGTGGACACCAGGAACAGACATACTCGCGTGCAGACTAAGTTGGTTTTAGTCCTACATGCTTTAAAATCATCTTCTTGTCATATGAATTATATATATATATAAAGTCTGCAGGGAAGAACTTTAGATCCAGCCTTCACGTTTAATAATACCCTGGTACTGCCTGGATTTTAAAAAGAAATGTTAAAACTAAATTATGCATATTCACTTCCGAGTGCACATTTAAATATAAAGGTGAAGGTGGGGGTTTATAGTCTGATATCACCGACGATGTCAGTCAGTCTAATTCGACTTTACACTTTGCCTTCCTGGTCTTTCGGGCCTGTTCATTCTTGTAACTTTTCTCGGCTCCCTGGGGAGCATACATCCCAAGCAGCTATAGCAGGCGCTAGAAGGTTATTCGTTCTACATTTGCCTTTCTCCCATGACCAGCACCCATTGATTCACTCCTTGGTCGAGAGAACGCACCATTGTGGGAAAGTCTTTGTCTAGGGGTTTTAGCGCAGACGGCGGTCAGATCGTGAAGCGATCCCCCAAACTTGCCGTCAAAAGTCAAGCGCCCTTAACGATTACTCCACCAAGCTCCACAAAGATAAATATACCTGCACTATAGATGCCTTATTTACTTTTTGTATGTAGATATTGACTGTAATCGTTTCGTATTGACCCTAGAGTCTCCGTTATATATATTTATATGTGTGTGTGTGTGTGTGTGTGTGTAGTTCATATGCCGATATGTGTGTCATTTAAAAAAAAAACTTAAAATTCGGAATCTCCGCCGTTTACTAATTCGGCCCATGTTGCGAGGTTCATTTGTGCCTAAGTGACACATACATTTTTAGTCCAGCTATTAAGGGAAGAATTGTGTAATTAATATATGAAGCATGAAACTTGACAATAAATATATAGTTGTCCAGACCATACTCAATATTTTCAGGTATGAGGCCAAGCAAAATTCAATCTATCCTGGTTCAAGATGACGGCCAAAATGGCCTTCGTAGTATAAAATACCAAGTTATGAAGTTGTATTTGTCCTAGAATGCATTGCAAGTGCACTATTTCGATATTTTAGAGGCAAGAAGTTCATTTATAGGGTTTCAGGTCTGTATAATGATACTGTGGATGATTTCTAGTTTTGATTATATTGCAATTATGCTTAAATTGCACGTCGAACAGCAAAATTATTTGTTGAGTTCTGCACAAGTGTCGCATACTTTGTAATTGTAATCAGATAAAATTGTCATATGCTGGACCAAGTTTGTCTGATTTATCATGCATTTGGATGCTTGAGTAGAGAACAGTTTTTGATTGCAATATTTCTTCCATTTAAATTTTCTTTATGTTCCGGATCCATACAAAATCTAACCGATTCTTTACTGGCCCATTCCCGAAATGCTCTGACAATTTCATATAAGATTCCATTCATGATTGCGTGAGTTATTTTGTGAACATCACACAGAAACACAAACACACGAACGGGAATGAACACCTATCCACCTGACGGAGGCAATAAGAGTATTTTTTTAACTGTACCTGTCTGATACAAATGTACTAATGTAGAATTAGTAAACACAGCAATGAATGTAAACACAGCTGCGAAGTACTTGACATGCATACTAATTGAATAAATATTGAATATTTTTATTTAATTTACATATATTGTACAAATCGTTTTGCATTTGGCGGAACAGTACTCCTTCTATTGATATAAGTCCAACTGTACCGACATTTTTTTATAAAAGAGTTGTATATTTGTTCTTTACTATTTTAGATGTAATCGATTCATAATACTGATTTTATCATTTCATATTATCTTAGCATTTCAAAGTCTACTCACAGTGAATCATATAAGTACCGTGCTACATTGACAACTGTTGGTTTTCATTCATACTACTATACGTAAGTATTGATATACAGCAACTCAGCCTATTAAATGTTGCAACTAAACCGAGATACAAGTTTATGAATAGAAAGGACACAGTGCTTTGGGACTGCACGATTGTTGTAAAGAAATAGCTAAAATAACGTCAGTATACCATGTGCCAACAAATTCAGTTACGAATGTGAGAACAGGCTTTCTTATGTACACCTAGGATTCGTGTGTGAAAGTCCCATATTGACACTTAACAATACCCCAGAGACCTTCCGTATGACTTCATGCTGTCAATCACATTATAATGGCGGTATCGGATGGGCCAGAATGTGTATTATTAAGTAGGCTTTCGACCAGTGTCTGCGAAGTGCCATTAGATTGATCCCGCAGTAAATTGACTGCGGGGCATTTAAAGCGAAGCTGAATGCGAGCATTAAAGACTACCTAGCTATAATGGGAGACGGGATACACCGGTCTTTAAACTTGCGGTGTTAACTGTTAACGCTGGACAGATTATTGTGAGTCGATCGTGGCAGGCTCACTCCGCCCTGACAACTCTCCAGTCTGCCCCGGTCAATAAAACCACGCGAGTGTGTCTCGGAGAAGAAAAAAGTCTCAGGCGTGCAGTCTCAAGACTCACTCGATGTCTTATATACAAGTACACCTACTGTTGACACGCAGACTGGAAAATAAAAATGGGTTCATCAAGTATACTGAATCCACTGGGAGATTTTTAAACGCATAAAATATAATCCATATTATGTGACGCATAGTCACAAATAAATCAGTTGATGATACTTAAACCTCTGAAAAAAATATATTCTCCCGTTTTTAGGTGCAAATACACATTAAATACTATAATTAAATTATCTTTGCATTATACATATATATATATATATATATATATACATATATATATATATATATATATATATATATATATATATATATATATATATATATATATATATATATAATTGATTATTGTAGAGGATAAAGAGTTCAAGACAACCTAGTTTCGATTGAAATATTACAAAAACAAGGAACTTTTTGTGAGTTTTTCCCATTCGGAATCTTTTTATGAACTTTTAAGTCTTCCATTCCAATACACATTTGTTGTTATCGCTCCCTTTCATATTGTCTTTAAAATTAGTACAAGCATTCAGTTTTGTTTACAGTCTGATTCACAGACTATGTATCTGTCTGTCCACTTTACACTTTGAGGTTTCTTTGTCCTTGGTAGCGCTATTTCGGCCCTTTGACATTAGAGAGTCTAATACGTCACGGTGAAAGATTGCCTTCACATCCTTCAACGAGGAACACATTTTCAGGTTTTATGAAGAGGCAAATATTTTCGTCATTTTTTTCTCTCATGATTTACAATTACGCTGTCACTTGACAAAAACAAGACCAATCGTAGCTTTTTAGTACACTTCCTAACAACACTCACCACGTCTGAGTAAATTCAGTTTTAAGTTACCATGTCGGTAAATGCATGAATACGAGAATCGCTTGCCCAGGTTAGTGAACGATAGCCAATTTTTACGGGATACAGGAAAGGACTTGTTACCATAGAGACGAATTTTCATACTGGGTTGCGAGTTCACATGTATTGTTTTGTGCTAATTCATCATTTGAAGCCTTATGTTAAGATTAACTACGATATCAATGAAACAGAATGGAAGATCATTGAAGTACATTCCTCCGTATGACTTATATCACGACTCGCCGATTTACCAGCCCGGTATAAATGCCTACTGGGTCCTGTATTCACGGGCAGTCTCTTGGAGCCTGTGTATTATTACAGTTTTTCATAGGGTCTAATTTAAATACTAAATTATACACCCAATACTCAAACAATCGCTCAAGGGTGAAAATGGCTCCCTCCCGTGTATGTGGAGGGAAATCTTCCATTGTGAAAGAGACTGAAACTCACTCCCTAACAGACCCAGTACACACAGCCCCAGAAAAAAACGACATATCCATCAGGCAAGTCAATCTACATTCATTACATTCACTTACCTACTAAGTGTAAAAGATTCCAATAAATGGCTTTGAATTTCAAAATGAGTTCTGCGGACACTCGCCTTCTTATAAGCTACTTAAGTTAAAGAAGATAAATCTAGTTGGTAAAGATTTACTAAGAGACGAAAGCTGTCACGAAACGCTTGAGATCTTAAAAAGTAGTACCTTCACCCATCCTCTTTTGGCCCCAGGTGGTCAAAGGGCCAAATAATGCACGAGTGTAGTAGGATGTCTGTGCGTCGGACGCAAGTAATCTGTTGTTAACACACACAGCAGCAACTCGGGATCAGCTACGTCATGGCTCATACAAACGCACAACGAAATAGCCGTTGAAAATGACGACGTATTACACCGAAGTCCCTTATCCTGTTGCCACACTAGGTTATGCAAATAGCGTTCAGGGTGATCTGTCATGACTATTATTTCAGATACAAGGTTCACTAGAGTATATGAACTTAATATGTTGAAAACACACGCACGTGGCGGGTACAGCTGATTTCTATGCAACTAGAGATTGCTTCTTTAATATCATGTTAATTGATTTAGTACATCCGCATTGAAGCATTTGTTGTAGCATTTGCTATTACCACTTCTTGCGTGAGCCTATTAGTTTGGTTATCAGGCAAACACAGAACATTTAAAAAGTAAATCAAACTACAAGTATTATTGTTATCAAGCAGGAAAAGTTCCACACTGTCTATAACTCGGAATTCAGTAAATTAACATTAAGTTTCATGATAGTTCTCACTTGAGTTAATATTTATGTCTTATTTGCAAAACAAAGAACAATGTCAATAAGTAAGCGAAACTAAAGCCATCTTAATCAGTTAGCAAGCCGGTTGGCCTAACTTACCTTAACTCACACTCCAATCCAATTAGCTGGGTATTTTTCTTGATGAAATTCTCAGAAATTCGTCTTTTGTTTAATCGTCTTTTCCTGGGGTTGTAGGTGCAATTCATGACAACTAATCATGAAATAAAGAAAATAAGACAATCGAAATTAACACGTATCAGTTTACATTATCAGATTCAATATGACTGTTTAATAATAGTAATCGGTGTAGTTGTTTATATTTAGATTTTGTACAATTTGTATGGTTAACTCCATACTGAAATGTCTTTTATAAGTCTAAAATATATATTTGCGGAAATATATGGATAAACTTGGTAAATAAGGTTTCATGAATTTTCAAACTTTTGAACAATTTAGTCAAGGAGTCGAGATTACTGTCACCAACAGTCAATGATTTTGTGTGTACCATTTTCAAACCTGTCAGAGTCCTGCCATCTAAAGAAAATCTTTGACAGACGTAATCCATTCCATAACTGCAGAGGGCAAGGGTCACTGACGTAAATATAAAGAACAGCATGGTGTAACCATGGCAGCAACCCACGATGTCGAGTTTATTAAAAAAACGTCACACTCTAAAAATGAGTTTAACAGATTCGATTTACTGATTATATGCATATATGAGTGTTTATTATATATACAAAAATCTTTAAAATGTGTTTTTTTTAATATGACGCAAAACTGTATCGGGGTTTTAGAATAAAATAATACAGACATTTTATCAACTTCGACAGACAATTTATGTTCACTAGTTTCTTGCACATTTACATAATAAAGATGATTTATTTGTTTATTCAATTTAAGATTAGATAAAAAATACCAAATTGTCCCCCTTTAATGAAACTACAATATTAATGTATTTTATAGCTCACACGCGTATATATATATATATATATATATATATATATATATATATTTATATTTATATATATATATATATATATATATATATACCACTCATATATAATACACAAAATAATGTATTTCTGCAGTAGAGACAGATCTCTTGCAGACACCAAAGAAAACCCCACAAACTCTTCTCGTCATTCTTAGTTCATTTAGCTCCTTATATTTTTATATGTATGTGGCCGAGATATATATATATATATATATATATATATATATATATATATATATATATATATAATTTTAAATTATAATTTGAACAACACATGGGAAGGATGAAACTATCTTATAACCTGTCTGAGCAAAAAATGATTGCCTCCAGGAAAATCCCATCAAGTTATCCCATGGAAATTCAAAATGCAGGGCGGATAATTTACGAAACACCACTGCGGGGTTGTCATACAGACCCAGTGAGACCTTATGACTTCGGCGGTTGCCATTTGGGGGAATCCCCTCCTCTCGGCCAGACAGACTGAATTTTAGGGCAATATTGTTACTTTACAGACTTCATGTGGTGAGGGTTATTTCTGACCATGTTGTTGTTAAAAATGTAAGGGAGAATATAGGTTGGCAGTAGCGTCATCCGAAAGTTCGCACCCACACTGGCTGTTGTTGGCCTCCTCTAAAATCAAGCGAACCAAAGGCTAAAACGATTTATTTTTATAATGACGTATCACACAAAGATGGCGGACCGGGGAAATGGAGAGGGACGATTGCATTCCCACGTTTCAATTATAAGACACGCATTGATGTTTATTTCAGCAAATTTATTTAGCTATTACACTTACTATTTAAGACGGGGGATTTTTTTTTTAATCATGGCATTATACTTTTTTTCGTCTTTACCACGGTCTATAAAGTACAAGTGAAAATTACTTGCTTTATAATCCAAGTTTTATGTGAAAAAGTTGTTTCCAGATGAAAACAAATACCATCATGATACCTCCCAACCCACATAAGCCTGTATGATGCTTCTCAACCTATGTATCATGATAACCTGTCATTACATGGTACATATTATTATATTATATTATATTATATATGTAAATGTAAAAAATAAGCCTGTAATGTATCTATATCTACATTATAAAAGCCCCCCTGAAGGACAAAGATGAATTGCCGTAGAAATGAATGTGATTTTCTATTTATATAAAATTCTATGTTGTGCATATCCATAGACTCATTTCACGGAATACTTAAATATCTGGTACTAGTGGTCTGTTTGCAGGACGTGTTGAGCAGTGTTTAATGTACTTCTTTTAATCTTCCCAAGCATGCGCACTGCGCGTATTGTTCATCTGCAGATTTTCAGGTTCAGCGAGTAAGCGTCACGAGTTTTGTCAAAGGAATCAAGACAGAAAGATGGTGTTCTAAATAGAACTCTACCGTTTTAAATATAAACATCTTTTACTTTTAATGCGGTTTGAATAAATATGATGTTACAAATCCGAACACCAAGTTCAGTGTGTGGCCGACAGAAGTCATTAGTATGATGTCAAAGGTCCATTAATTGAAATCTATATATAAATGATCAGTAAAAAATTACTCTTTTTATCAACGTCAGACGCACTAATAACGTAAGGGGGCACCATTTAGGACAATGTTAGAAAAACACATTGTTGTGTTAGGTGCAATCATAAATTTTAATCGATATCTGATGCCAACATGTATCCTGAATTGAATGCTGTATTAAGCGGAGAGGTGCGTGGTTAGAGAGTAATCAATTGTTATCGTTAATTGGTCTAGGGACCAGGCCAAGTCCCAAACCCGAAAAAAAGCACAAGCGATTATCCGCAAAAGAAACATATATAGGTGTCAGGTGTAAGCTTTATTTCCAAAATTATTATCATGGTACATACTTGTATATACAAATATATGATATATATATATATATATATATATATATATATATATATAATGTACAACATCAAATACCTTATTGTATTTGCATTAGATAAACGTTATGTTACAACTCTATAAACAATTATTTGCAGGGACCAGCTTATTCTTTTAATAAAAGAAAACTTGACGGACTTTACTGTTAGTAAGTTAAAAGAAAGTGTCAGGGGCCATTTTTAAAACCAAAAATCCCAAATACGTTGAAATAAAAGCAGAAGTGTTAGGATGAAGGCAAAGAAATCTTCCTCCTTATAACAATATCACATTTCTTTCCTTCCTCAAATGAGCAATTTCCCGCTTATTTGGGGAATATAGGGAAATACGAAATTAACACTGACAGTGAGGTAATTCACATTATTCCAAAGTCAAATTTGGCATGGATCATTTAGTGTTTTGTTTCAATTTGTATTTGCAATTCAATATTGAGCGACAAGTTAAAAATATGAACATTCAGCAATAATTATATAACATACATGGTTTGTTCCCCTTTCTAAACTGTGTGATAGTGAAAAAATATATTAATTTCTGTATTAGCCATATATAATTGTTCTCACACAGATGCTTATTATGAGACAACGAGTATGTAAAGAGCACGTGAAGTTGAGGCACTTTCGCCTTCGGTGACATATAGGATGAAAACAAGCTCATCCGTTTAATTCCTTTATTAATACGCCGTCTAGGAGCAATTTTGTTTACGACCATCTCTACGTCTATACAAGTTTTCCCATGACAGTATATTATGGCATAAATGTCGAAATTACGATCAACTATAAATGATACATCCATGAGAGCTCCAGGGAAAGATTTTTTTTTAAAGATAGGTCCATGGACTGTTGGTGGCACTGTCGTTTGAATGATGTAGAAGGTATCCATACGATAAGAATACTATGTTATTATTAAGCTCCGAAGTCCAACGCCTTAACCACTAGGCTAAGTGTTACCCCCGGGCTCTAGGGAAGGTTTGTATATACAAAACTTTTAGGCTTGGAACTCATTTTTAAAGTCATTAGAAAGACACGGTTGAGGTGATCTAGGATCACTGCCCCGGTTGTCTCTTTAGACTATAGATTTTTTGGAGCCAATAGACGTGATGCCAACCAAGCCAGGCCAGCGAAAGCCGAGAGACCGCCAATCGTTTTAACCGCATCGGTGACCTTAGGAAAGCCACACCACCAACAGCAACACAGGCTGCGTGCATTCCCTCCACCGATCCCAGCAACGGAGACCCCGCCATGCCAATCGAGAGCCGAACCCGATCAATGAAACGACGAAACTTCGAGACGAATGCCATTTTATACTTGCTATTTCTGCCATTTAGACAACGTTAGCAAGTTTTTTCTTCATAAGCAACTAAACT
The DNA here is from genome assembly GCA_026874595.1 of Sipunculus nudus. Classification (NCBI taxonomy): domain Eukaryota; kingdom Metazoa; phylum Annelida; class Sipuncula; order Golfingiida; family Sipunculidae; genus Sipunculus; species Sipunculus nudus. The sequence goes on from CM049312.1 coordinate 57,552,007, forward strand.
TCACAGTGAGAGAATCGGCATGCAGAAAATGACCAAATGAATGAATGAAGGAAAAAGGAACGGAACCCTTAGACAGTGTCAGAGCGTCAGGACGTTTGAGTGGCAGAGTGATGGAAGGAAATAAGGCAGGGACGAAAGAACAGATGGACAGATGGAGGGAGAGACGAAAAAGTACGAACAACAGACCACGGAAGAAACGAAAGAAAGTGAGGAACGGAGAATAAAGAACGATATGGAGAGATATAAAACAATTAGCAAGCGCTGTTTACTTAATACTTTACATTGATTGATACCCTCATAAACTTAGACCATTTTTTATCAATACTGATACATACATTTTAGAGTAATAAACACAGGGTATCGTGGGTGTTAGGACCAGGTCACGCTCTTTACACGGCGCTTTACATATAGTCCTACTACCTATATCGTAAGCGCTGTTTGTTTTGACGTCGTATCCTGAATCGCTAAATCAGATGATACCCTGTGCTGGAAGACAAAACGGTTTACCAGCCACGCGAGGAATACACGGAGCCAATCTTGTTCATTTCCCTTTTAGTGACAGCTCATCGCCCCGGAAACCGTTTGAACAGGCCACAGACTCAAAGAGAATGGCCACGCACGTGGTTTTCACAGGTCCTTGTGTACATAGGATGCCCGGCCGGTAAGCTATAATTCAAACGAAATGAAACACCATAGGTTCCGTGCACACTTCGCTGGTTGGTTTCCGTTATGTATGCTGGCAAACGGATATATGGATACGCTAACATAGTCGTTATGTCATAATCGAATGGGTCGTTGATGCGAGAACGTAGAGGGAGTAATTAAAATTCGACTATTTTTTTACAACGAGTAACCACTTAAGCGCACTTGAAGTGCAGCTATGGGCGGAGCCATGATGCCTGTAGCGTGTTTTTTAACTGGCATTTGGTTGGCTGTCAGACTACGACCCACCACCTAGTGTCTAAATGTATCATAAACGGTCAAAACAGGCAGAGGGAGAATCAGTAGCTTCCTTGGAAGCGCAAGATTTACGCTGCCTCGGGAGCGTAGGACCAGGTACATACTGCTTAATTGCCAGAAATAAAAGACTTATCACGACTTCGTGAATTAACCAAAAAAAAATACGAGTAACTAAAGAGGGCATTCGGTTTGTTAAGCTAGTAAAGGCTTAAGGTAGCCGCCTCCGTGCTAAAAACCGTTAATTGAAGATAAGTAACGAGGTAGACATGCTAACACTACGGAAGTGATCAAGGAAATGCGCTACTCACTACATATATCAAAACAGGTGCGTACCCCTCCCCCCCCCCCCTTCGACTTTGCATGTAATATTGAGGGAAACATTCCAGGCAGTTATATCCACTAAGATAATTAAACGTACATATAAAATATACAAAAAAATCAGTCCTGTTTACTAAATATATATGTGTGTGTGTGTTTTCAAATGTACTGTTGTCCAGTTGCGACGAATATGTAATTAGAGATATGAAAAGGAGCAGTGACTGTTCTTTAGCGGTCAAAAAACAGTATAGACACATCACATCTTATGCATCCGATGTAAGACTTTTGATTCCGGGGCTGAATATACCTGGTTCGAACCCCGAAAGTGGCCCATTGACGTAATAGTGAAATCTCGCTTGAACCTCGGAGATTTGCTTTTATGTCTCAACGACCAGTTCTGAACTTCTGGATTATTCCTAACCCCGTGCACATAAAACCTTAAATCTAGACGGCCTATAATGATATCATATCATTCTTATTGTATGGTTACTATCAGCACCACTCAAAAGACAGTACCACCATCAGGCAATGGACCTATCCTTAGAAAAAAATAGAAACATATCTTATAAATCCAGGGTACATTTCTTTCTAAATTTAGAGATCAACATCAAACCAATTTGTTTTCTGATATCCCAGGGCACACTTTACCTGAATATTCATTGCATCCTGATTATGTATGACCTATCTTGAATATTGTTTTTTTCCAAAACAGGACTAGATGTTGAATAATCCCTTTTGTGCCTGCTTCATGTGCAGAGGTAACTGATTGGTTACTGTTTATAGTTATATTGATATAGGAGATAGGTCGACATTAATTGACATCCTTATCAAACAAGGTGAAAGAGGTTGATTTATTTAATTTATAAGTTTGATAATAACATTAATAAATAAATTGGTAATAATATTGTATGTATAAACATAAATGAACAGATGCATTTATTTGTCTTGTTATCTCCACTTTAAAGAAGTATATGTTCTATATGTTTGGCACTATACCTGTGTTCCAGTGCAAATCATCCTGTTTTAAAAATGTGATGTGGGCGTATATTCAATACACATCCCTAGGAAACTACAAACAGAACAAATGCTGACTTTCAACTGGTTGTGGTTTAAATGCTGTGTGTCGGAGTTATTCTATGTATAGTTCGTGCCCTACCGGAACTATGGGCAGAGAGCTGGCCCTCAAATGACTATAGACATGACTTGTTTTGATTCAATATCACTTAAGGTAACTGACCATAATCAATGGGGTTGTGTGGGATATCAACGGTGCCTTTTCCGCTTCCGGTCAAACAAATGTACTGCAGTTTCCGTTATATTATGGTATTACACAGATGGCTACATATCAGTAAATGACAGGTAAACGGAATAAAGGCACATTTAAAACCATAAAACCATTTTCCAGGTAGACATTATTGCATTCATTATACCTAGGCCGGGAATCGTAAGTACTATGTTATCCCCTTGGTTCGTAGGTTTGTCCGTTAGCAACTTTACACTAGAATTTTGAGCGGATGTTGGCGAAAATTTTTTTTGGTGGGGGAGGGGGGGGGGGGAAGTGTAATGCAAAAAGCAATCCTTTACAATTCTTAGGCAGGGGCGGATCCAGGATTTAGGAAAGGAGGGTCCGTCCCAGGAGGACTAATGAAAATCCTTCAAAAAAGGCTTCAAGGTCCGGAAAAGGGAGGGGGAGTCCAGGCCGCATAAATTGGTCTGAAACCCTTAAAAAAAGTTGCTTCGGATGAAAAACACGGGGTCCTGAACACCCCCACCCCCACCCCCTCCCCTTGATCCGCTTCTGTTTGGTAATCTGGATCACATATTATATTTTTAAATCTAAGAATCATAACCCATTGTGATACAGGACAATTCTTTTGTACAGGGTAGCAGACGTATTCATAAGTTAATGAGGCAATATGTTTTTCTGCCAGTTGATCTAGGTGAAGCAGTTCTACCGAAGCGTGAACCGTATAAATAGAAGATTAGTTGGCTCCGATTATTTAATTTAGGTTATTCATTACATATACGAAGTTCAACCCGGCCTGAGAAGAATGTCTAAATGTGATGATATATCTAGACTGGTCTCTAATCAGTAAATTTCAGAACAGATTAACAGGAGCATCTACAAGATCTTGTTACTTTTTTATCGCACTGAATAATGTGACGCTTACAGCAGAAAGTCGCATTATTGAGAAGTCGTCTGATTGAGCTCAATCTTATAAACATAAGCAAAAACACTTGATTCCATATAACATTATTTTGTGTGGTCTCAGTACCGAATGATTATAATTTAAACGGACTTTTTTGTTGTTGTAATGATGTACTGAAAGTCCAAATGATTACATGTGTTTTCATGAAATCACTTGGAAACGCAAATGCAACAATTGATTAACTGGATATATTTAATTTATTTATGCCTATGTTTTTTTCTTAACTGTGGTCTGATATATTTACAATTTTATCATCGTTCTCATCATTCAATGTAAAAATGTATCAAGAAAATCTAGTAGATTGCATTTGCACGTAGATTTCTTCATGAGACCATTGTTTTTAATTAGGACAACAGTAATGACTTGTAGATCTCATTCGAAAAATTCAATAAATCATTATGGATGTATATTTGGTCAATCATTATAAACAATGTGTTAAGATGGATATTATATAAGTTTCAGAGACGCACAGAATTGTAAAGTTTATTTAGGTAAAGGGACCTGTCTTGATCCATATATTAGTCACCACATTACTTAGCAACATAAAAAGCATTGTTGATTCTCTTTTAATCAACTAGTTTCCTCCAAACCGGAAAGCCAATGATCCACTACATAATTTAACAAGGCATAAAACAAAGCAGCTACGCCTACACAGGTAGTGTAATATTCACATAAATCACTGCTTGCTCTGTTCACCCCTGAGATTAGTTTATTGTTTCGTGACGTCATTGATTTACATTATATTGCCGAGATATTTCATATTAAAAAAATCGAAATAATTGATTGAAATATATAGCAAACATGTTTCAGTAACTGCATTGGCTTTTAGTTAGTCAATAGTCAAATATATAAGAAATTGGCCAAATGAATCTCATGAGTTGGAACAAATCTGTATTTCCGGGTTGTGTTTGTAGGATGAATAAAATAAAGAATATAAGGCAAAAAAAATATAAGGTTTGGTTCTCAAGCACTTTATTCAGAAATCAATGAGGGCGGGCTGTTTTTTATTTATTTGTATATTTCGATAAAAATGTCAAATGATAAGGAAAAGCATGATAATAACAGAAGATTTATTTTGCTTAACCGGAAAAAGCCCTACAAACAAAAGGAAATTTTATCAAAACTGTATGATTTTATCTTCTTGAATGAAATGTTTTAGCTGCTGGAGCTAAAAAAATTGGTAAGTTTCTATTAGAAATAAAATTAAAAATGTTTGATGCCGGGATTTGAAAATGACGCGGGCGGTGCCGGAGAACCATACTTTTATTTATCTTTTTTAATGCCCAAGGCATATACCAGTATTCCGGTATAATTTGATGGGTAAACCTTAGAATAATAGTCTAATTATGTATTTTACATAACAGCCTTGGCTCCTGCGTTTAGCACCTCATCAGACTTGTTAACAGGATATGATACAAAAGATATTAGAAAAAGACCGGTCATATTAGTTAAATGAAACAAACCAATGGTGAAAGGTGTTTCAGAAACGCTAAACCAGAGAACTAATTAGTGCTTAGTGAACAATCAATTAAAGATTATGATCAATATAAATTGTTTATATTTCCCTCCTTTTTGTCTTCAGTGTGTGCGTTTTGTGAAACATATCGCATTTATAACTGATACTTTCTGTATAATGTAAATGACCAGTTATGTTTTTTAATGCTTGTTTCACTGTGATTATTATTGTTTTGATTATTTGGTATTGTATATGTTTTGTATTTATTATAATTTATGTATTTAAATGCATTATTTTTGCAGACAGGAGAACATGTTTCATTAGCCATAATGGCTACTATGTAATCCTGTTAAAATAAATATGTTTAAATTAACTTATTCTCCATCTCAAATAATAAATTGCCAATTCTCGTACAAAGTTAACATTTACTATTTTCGTCTCCAGAGTTTCATATATTTTTTAACCTTGTCGTATATGCTTTTACATCTGGTTTTTATTCATTTACTCACTGGGAAATGACTGGTTTGATTTATCAATTAGATATATAGTTTGGGTATTATATTCAATATGTATATTATAAAGCGCTTTAAAACACTCTGAAGAATAAAAACAGTGCTGTAATGTTCTGGTAAAATAATTATATGAATAATTTACAAATGCATTGACCCTAAATTTGACCCTAAATATTAATGATAACTCTTCTTCCCAAGAATAGGCATACGTATAATTATATAGATTGCCCTTAAAACAAGCTTGACATGGTGTTTCACACTACAGATTAAGATCACTAATTAGAATTATTCTAAGCAGATAGTAAAATGGTGTTTTAGCCATGCCTGCCTTGAGTTAATTACATATCAATTCAAGCTTTTAAATTTTATTGTTAAAACCCGTATTACAACGAGATTGCTTTAAACTAAATGCACCGGAATCGGCAATGCATCGGAAGTGTTCAAATTCGAAAACTATGATATGTAGGTTGCAAGTTAGACCCCCGCATTCTCAGAACCTACGTCAGTCAAATAGCCGCGGCCAGAGAGTGTCCCTGTCACCTTAACATCCCTGCCCACGCCCGTGTCCATGCCCAGGTGGCGCGCGGAATCTTAACCAATATACACTAGGAGGCCTAGGAGCTTTGTGGAAATAGATTTTAACAGCTCCCCCACTGCGTGAAGCTGTCAGTATAAAGCCTGACTGGCAGAGTGATAGACAGGCACTGAGACTGTTCACCCCAGCTCGATATGGGTAAGCTAATTTTTTTGTATATACACATAAGTTTTACTCAGTAGGAAAGAATAATACAGATCCATGAACAGGGTTATTGATTATACATGGGAATATGTGCACCTTCTTCTATAAGTAGATGTAGTCACGCTTTGGCGAAGTATGATTCGCAGAATCTGCTTTCCAATTATATCGACACAGGAAAAAAATCTTCCGTGTTTCGATATATAAGGAAGCCATATGATACATTAAAAGCCAGCCCCTTTTTTGTTGTTTTCCATGCTTAATCTTTAAAAAATAGTAATCTTTAAGTAGATTTCTTCTTGTCACACCATTTTATTTTTGCGTTCTGGTGATGGTATATTCATGTCAAGCTAAGATGTTTTTTTCATCCATTTTATAAAATGTGTACGACAGGTTTTTTTGCTATGGTCTGTCTGTGTGTTTAGACGACCACTTTCTATAATACGTTGAAAGTATAAAACAAGTTTAGATATTAATAAAATAAGTTATATAAATTGAAACATTGGCGGTTTTCATAAACAGTTGTGTATAATCATGCACCACTGGTTCAGATGTTTTCTTTGATATGTCATCTGTGTATGTGCGTGTGTGCACAATGCTATTAAAGTCATAACTTGATAATCTGACACCAACTTTAAATCTTTTATTCATTTCGGATTACAGGGCGTTTGTCATGGTCAACTCCATGGACGGGCGGGATGTATTCTCAGATACATATATATGTCACTTGCACTTTACTTGATGAACTGTTAATGATGTTTTTATGCGTACCAATGAGATCAAACACAATATTTGTAATGGCGTATTCTTCCATTTTACCTCGTCACAACATAATGAATTATACGAAACATGTGTTCTTTGGTTTAACATGAAATACGCCTCAGTATAGCACTAGAGGTACAGATTGTCATGTGTCCAAATAAGAGATGAAGTTAAACACAGTCTTCACTGTAGGTTGATGGGAGGGTCGGAGGGTAGAAATGTTAATGCTGGTTTAAAATCAACAAAGACACCGATTCCACCATTTTACCCTCAAAACTAAATGACCCAGTGTGCATTCATTCCTAAATCCTATAAATTATACCAATATGATATATCTATAAAACAAAAAAATATTATGGATAACTACTAAAATGTGATCTCAGGTTTTGGTACAGACACATGTATAAATCCCATATATTCTGCTGTTCGCTATCTATAGGTATGTGCATATATAATACAATGTAGGAAAAATGTGCTTATGCTAGAGCTAAAATATCATTGACGACATCATGATGATGTTTTCCCCCGAAAGACTCCATTTTATAGATAAAACACATACACGGATATATATATATATATATATATATATATATATATATATATATATATATATATATATATGAAGCACTGGTCAGGTTAATCAATACATGACTGGTGATATTTATTTATAAAAAAAACACTTCCTTAAGTATGTATAACACATCGCGATACATGGTAAAAGATCCCTCGTAGAAAAATCATGAAGTGAGAGTTCATCAAGATACAGACGACAATAAGACATTGTTATTAATCACAGTGAAATGGGACATCTCTGCCTCTTGGGAATGTAAGGCTTCTTAAAGGAGCAGCCGGCAGAGACTGATCATGTATCACTTACTGGACAGATTTCAGACATGAATATCTTTATGTAAGACGTGACAGTTTTTCCCTATATATCTTTACATGGAGGTTTTCCATGGTTTTATCTGGAAGAACTTTCTAGTTCACTTATAAGATTTTTAAGCGCAGAACATTGTTTGTGAGGTTGTTGACATCCTTTGTATGCAGACTAAATCGGAGATGTATGGATGAAATAATAAATTATTTCGACTTTAAAAGAAAATCTCTCTATGCAGGTTGGTTATTTTATTAACATAATTTATGGTTTTGTCCATACCTTTGTACCTAGGGATTCTCCGTGGGTTTAACTGAAAGTTATTTCTGAATACGGTCGGATAGGATAAGTTTTAAGCGCACAAAATAAAGAGGTATATGAACGAGGAAAATCGATTTAAAACACCGTTCTCCATGCACTTTGACGTCTCTTTGAAGCATGTTCTGTATCCGAGAATAAAAATGAGAACTTGTAAAGGAGATAGCCCCGAGTCTCAAACTGGTTTTCAAAAGCAACAGACACAAGAGAAATCACGCGTAATGTCCAGTTATGCTCGTGGCCTCCAGTCTAAACTTGAACTATGTTCGCTTTTCCCGGACCTTGAAGTCGATATTCCATGACAGGGACTTGGACTCGATCTGGAGTCAGGTCTAGTCCATCTCAAGCCGAGAACAAAATGAATTTCTTGTAACTCAATTGTAATATTCCAGTGCCCTATCCAGGTTTAAGGAAAAGGAGAAGGCCAATCAAGGACAACTAATGACAAAACCTAAACGAAGGTCCCCAGCTCCCGAAAGGGAGGGGGTCCGGGCCACAAATAAATGGTCTAAACCTTTAGAAAAAGGTTGCTGCGGCTGAAAAGAGGATCCAGACCTCCTAGACACCGTGCTGGATCCGCTTCTGGTTGGAACCATATGGACAACCAACAGCTTGCACTGTGAACCAGTGTGTAAGCTTCTATAACGCTAAAAGTTGTAAATCCTGTAACTGTGTTCATATACGTTTTTTTTTTTTCTAGATGAATTTGTTTGCATCATCTATATGTGATGAATTCTTCAGTTTTCAAGCCTCTTCATCACAGGGTTTCAAGCCAAACCTTTTGATAAAGTAATTGCTGGTAATCTTTGCAGGTCAATGCAGGTGTATGGAGTGTACATGCAACAGTCAAGGCATGAAAATCTGCTTTCGTTTCCTAACAATGTTAGGGTAGGGAAGCAAGCATTGATGCCCTAACAGTTAGGGTAGGAAGGTATGCCTTCGTACCCTAACTTTTAAGGCTTGTTGCACTCCCTAAACTCTTTATGTGGAACATAATGGTTTGCTCCATTCATTTATAAATTTTTCTGACGGTATGCATCGATGCCCTAACAGCTAAGGCATGTAGCACTCCGTATTTTTTAAATGGTACAACATGGTTAATCCATACCTTTACAAATGTTTTTGTTTTATTCACATTTTTAATGTGATGACATCTTTAAAGGAACCGAAGCAACAGTATAAATAACAAAAAGACTGTTTTATCATATAATTGACCTGATTAAAATGGGGTTGGCTTTTGTAGAGGAGAAGTTTTCTGTGTGGCTTATAGATGATAGTTAAAAAGTGCCTTCAGACTGAGACACATTTTGGCAAATTTCAACGTTTAAATATACTCGAACATTTGAAAAGTAAGCAAGTCATGAAAATCACTTCCATGGCATTAACTTATAATAAAGATAAAACTTTTTATGAGAACTTTGAAAGTACTTCGTGAGTTATTGCAGGTTATCTACATTTGTTTCTGTGATTTTTAAAAAAATTTCTACCTCTCCAGTGCGTCAACATAAAAATCATTAAAGTTATATCCATTAATAAGCTGACCATTTAAACTTTTCCCTGCCCAGTGTCCTTATAATAATATAGGGGAAATGATTAAGGGTCTAAATGAGAGCTATATACTGCTTTAACCCTGGATCATCGTGGAGGATGTCGACTTTCATGTATATGATTTCTAATGAATTATAACTTTTTATAACATACAACTAGTTGTACTCGTTGACCCCTCTGCACGGTAGTGTTTCGACTGTAACACCAAGCACCAATTAAACCTCTTAGATAGTGCCGTAAATTTAAGTAAATGTTGTCAAGGAACCTAATAATAACAGATCACGTAATCGTGACGAACATAAATTTTTGTTGAGGAGATAAAAAAAAATATCAGATTCCGCAACACAAAGCAGCGTGAAATGTTTAGGGGAATGAATAAAGAAATAAGTGGGTTTTTTAACAGATAATAATAATTTTTTCTAAGAACAATCCTAACATTACAATACACTAAATAAATACAATTACACAATATTTAAGAAATAACAACAATAAATATGTACATCACCAGAGTCCGGATCCTAGGCTTTGATTTCTGGATCCCACAACTGTCACAATCAAAAAATAATCCACGTGAACAGTTCAAGTAAATCTTCCCGGTGAAAAATCAAATTAAATCTCGGAGACAATCTGTTGCAATTCAGAAGTGAAGTTCAGGTAAAATCCCAAAGGCAAACTGAAGACAATCTGTATGAAATCTGTATAAAGTCCATACAATATCTGTAACTATGCCATTATCGGAGTAGGTCCCAAGACAGATGAGGAAGTAGCATCCTTTATTTTTCTTTTCTGCCAGCTCCAAACACATCATTATATATAGCTTTTTCACCCAAATTCAAGTCAGAGTTCAACAAGTGCGGTTCCTATAGCGACGCACAGGGCTTGCGCCTAACACGAATCAGAATGTCAATCACATGTAAGCTTTGTAAAATCCTGCGCATAATAAAACACAATAAGACAGGTACATGTAACACTATAAAACAGATACATGTAACAATGTTATCTTTTAACGATCCTTCCGTCAGAAGCCGTTAATACTCAAAACATCCTCTTCCTGATAGGCACTGTGGGACAGCGGGGTCTACTTTTTTAATATGTTTTGGTGGCAGTAACTACCTCCATTTTTTTAATGCTTGTTTAACTAAGTATTATGTATATCTGCAGAATTTCATTCCGGTTTCGGAATACGCCACAGGGGCTTACACGCGATAATTCTGGCGCCATCCAGGCTCGATGTATCATTCCTGCGGGTCCTAGGTGTGTGTCATCCCCATTGCTAGGTCATAACACCAAGGAACACCCGAAAGGCGCACTCGTTTGTGAGTGAAACACGACTGTCGGGCATAGTCTCCCCATTAAGCCTGCAATGCGCTCCTCTGGGTTGGGGCCGACCGAGAAAAATCTAACTACCTCGGCTAGTACTCTACCTGTAGCCCTGTTCTCTACCTGTTAAACTTTAAAATTTAAATTTGTTACATTTCAAAGGAACCATTTCTTTTAACATTTAACATGCGTATGCCCACAAAATATTGCTTATTCTGTGAAGTCCTTACATTCTATTTATAATATTACTGGTTATAAATATATTATCAGTGTTTTGAAACGAAAGCAATTTCATATAATAAATACTTATTACCAATTTACTTTTTAAATTCTATTCGGTGCATTTTTATTAGATCTAAGTATACCTATACTCATATTGGCTATTAAATTGGCTATATTAATTGTTTATCCATCATCAACTTATACCGGAACGGAAGTTGTAGATCATACACACGCTTATGTTCAATTTAGATAAAATATTCTGTCCTTTTCTACTTTACATCATTACGAACAAATAAAACATTCATTTTTTATCAAAAGGACAAGTTTATGTTATTGTTGTTAAATAAATACAGGTTAAATATATCTTTCCTGCAACAACTGCTAACGTTCAATTTATACATGAGGTTGTGTCGGTGCATATTCGTCCGCCATTCCATATTTAATATAAGTGGTTATCACTTAAAAGTTGTTTCAATACTAATACTAATTTTCAGTTTACATCAATGATAATAATCAGGGCTTTCAGAAGGTAGATAAAGGCCACAATATTGATGCGTCACATAAGAAAATGGCGTGACCTGTGTCAAATTTCGAAGGACTGTGAAAAATTGTATATTTTTTATTTTACATTATTGTCATTACATGATTAGATCATGCGCCATTATATGATTATTTGAGTAGAGTCAAATTAATTGTCAACAGAGGTTTTACACAATTGATTGTTTTTGTAGGTATTCGGCAATAGAAAGTTAAAGATCTTCTCGGACCTAAAGCAGAATTTTCGGGAAATCGTTTTGACGGCTGGTTCCCGAGAACCGAGTCCAAGTGAGATTTCGCGCGTCACGGACCATTAATGCCCTGTATAATGCATGTTATTTTCATCCCAAATTCATAATATTATTCAATTTGAATTATAGCTTATCATAACAATAAACAAGTTAAAGTGCTTGTTTTTGACGAGTACAAAACCAAAAGCTGTTTCCCACGCAGTCGCTGATTTTCAATTTATAAACAAGGTTATAATCGGTGCTTTTTGTACAATGTTATTATAACAATAGTACTGGATATCAAAAGGTGCGGGTTAAATTACTGGTTATTGACAAGTACTATAAAAAGCCGTCCCCAAGCTAATTTTAAATTTATATTCAATATTTAAATCGGTGCTTTTTCATCTTAACATCACAACAATTCTATATATAACATTACCTCTTATCGCCTAGTACCTGTTGAAGTATTTGTTGACATGTAAGTACTGAAACGAAAGTTGATTTCTACAAAATCAAAAATTCACTTGCACGATTCTAATCAACCTAACACTATGATTAATTAACAGGAGCGGATAAAGGAATTTAGAATAGGGGGGGGGGCTCATTTTGCGAGGCTAGCGGGTGTGACGAGGTGCGAACCCGGGGGGAGGGGGGCAGGTAATGGCGAAGTGTAGAATTTTTTTTGAAAATTTAAGTTGTAATAGTGCAATCTGGGGTCGCTTTAAAGCATTATAAGCAAAAGATATATTGTAACTGTTATATACACTTGGTGTACTATGAGGTTTTCCCCTGATTTCCTTGGTTAGGTCGAAAGGGGGGGAGGGGGAGGGGCTCGCGCCCCCTGCGCCCCCCTAAATCTGGCTCTGATTATAATTATAATATTACTAGTCATAACTGATAAAAATTACATAATGTTTGTCCACAGTTTTTGTCATCTTTTGTGAAGGTTAAGGCTATTTCGTGATCATATACTTATATATAATCAAAGGTCTTGTAAAATTACATGATGCCAGATAAATTGAAAGGTTTTAATAATGCCATCAAAGGTTTTATGACACTAAATAATGTCAGACAACGTCAAAGGTCTTATGACATTACATATTAATGTCAAAGGTCTTATGACATTACATATTAATGTCAAAGGTCTTATGACATTACATAATAACGTCAAAGGTCTTATGGCATTACATAATGCCAGATAACGTCAAATATCTTATGGCTTTACATAATCCTGGATAACGTTAAAGGTGTTATGACATTACATAATACGTCAAAGGTCTTAAGACATTGCATAATGCCAGATAACTTCGAAGGACTCATTGACCTTTCATAATGTAAGGGAATGTCCGTTAATGCTGTCGTTTTCCCTACCGTCAGATAACACCCAAAGGGTCAAAATCAACATTAAAAAAATGACATCCTGTAAACGCTGATAGAACTTACCTGCATATGATATAACGAAAAAACATATCATGTTTATGAATATCGAAGAATGAACCTTTATTTTGCTGCCTAAAATAATTATGGATCCATTTAAGGACATAAAAAAACAAGCTGCCTATGTCTCTATATTATTGCTTTCTTCTTATCTTGTATTCATCTTTGCCTGTCTTTATGTCTATCTGTGTGTCTTTAGAATACAATGCACCATGATGTTAGGCGAATAGTTTTACAGGGGGAAAACTTATCAAATCGTGAGGTCTCACTGTCAACCTACATGTTTTCTTTCGTTTAAGACGATAACATTACTGTTGTTCAAAACAGTCATTCTTTCTTATTCACCATATACATTTTTAATTTTCTTTGGTTTTTCCCATACTTACATTGGTTTATGTATAAGTACATAGCATTTTTCGTTCATAAGAAAAGATTTTTGACCGCTACTTTTCAAACGACAAAATATTTCATCACTCCTAGTAATAAATGAACAATTTTTGAGTTTTCTGCCCATTGTGTTATTAATAGTATTAGTAGTAGTAGAAGTAGTTTTTTGTTGTTGTAGAAACAGTAGTGAATGTAGTAGTAGAAGTAACAGTAGAAGAAGATGTAGTAGTAGAAGTTGTACAGGGTTGTCAACAGTCAGGGAAAAGTCATTATTTTAAAGTCATTATTTTATTTTATAAAATTTTTATTTTTTTCAAGGTTAGGGATAATTCAGAGATTTTCATAAAAAAGTAAGGAAATCTTGGGATAATTAGGAGAGTCAGAGAAAAGTCAGGGAATTTTAATGGCTATGGCGACTGTAGTTCATCATTAGGTAGGAAGGCTTTGGCATCTCTTGCCTCCTGAGCCAGCATTCGATAATTTCAAACAACATTTTCATTTTCAAAAGAATTTGTGTTGTGTTTTTAGGTTTAATCTTGTTTCTTTTTGATTTTGTATGCACATTTTGGTTGATGGTGCAGAGCATGGATACACAAAATATATAGCACCACCTATTAATGATAGATCAACTGTTTCTAAGGAGTAATACGCACCCATGTATAGTACTAGTAAAATATTTTATACAAGGACATGAATCTGCACAGGTAACAAACAATAAAGGCAGAACACCGTGGAGTTACTTTGATCCTTTGATGCCATTTGTTTTTATAAGGTGAATTATACACATGATAAATGCTTGGTAGTGAAGGGTTCTTCGAAGAGTATTTTGTCAATTTCAAATTTCTAGTTTGTTTGCTTTGTTTTCTGAAGCACTCCAGTTACAATTTTCAAATAAGGATTTGGTTTGGGTTAGCAGTGAAATGACGTTTTGAGCCCGAATTTGAATTTGGCGGGTTTGTTTATCATTGAAAACCAGCTAAAAGTCAGGGATTTTTTTTCAGAGTTAACTGCTGGTAATCCTGATGTTATAGTAGCAGTAGTAATTGTTGTAGCAGAAATAAATGGAAAGTATTCTAAAGGACTGTTCATTTTAGCCATTTTCCCGACAGGGGTCTGGACATTTGAGTGTTAACACGCTCTACTCCCTCCGCTTGCGACCCGAGTTCGATCCCTGAAGGGACTAGACTGGGGTTGTAGTGGGCGTCTAAGGTCGTGGTTTTCTCCGGGTCTTCGTGGTTTCCACCACCTTAAGGGCCGCATTGATTTCCATGTAACTTGTTTTCTAAGCAATGTAAAACAAAAAAGGTAAAAATAATCTTTTAAGGATATTTTCGTGAAGAAGGGTTATTAAATGCCACCAAGGCAGATCTTACAAATAATTTCATTTACTGTGTGACATTTTCTAATTTTCATTTTTGGTGGTTTTTTTATTTCTTCCAAAAAAGAAATCCACGAAAGCTGTGTAGACAGTTAATGCCAGTTTGTTAAATACGTCTGTTGAATGGGGATGAGAGTAACCACACAATAGTAATGACAGATTATTATAAAGCCTTCTGCATGGTTTCAGGTTTCATATGCATGAGGCAAGGTATAATCCAGAAGTCATAACCTGCCATTAAGACACTAAAGAGAATCTAAAAGGTTTTGTCGAGGTGTCATCATTATGCCATTGAGCCACCGGCGGCGTTTGAACTCGGTGTAGCGATTTCAGGTCACCCCCGCTTCAGATTATCCCCGGAAACATATAATCGATTTCAGATTATCCCCGGAAACTTGAAATCGATTTCAGATTATTCCTGGAAACTTGAATTAGATTTCAGATTAGATCCTAGGATTTCATATATCCCCATCAACACGTTTGTTTTCATGTATACCTGATCTTTCCTCCGGATTTTTACATGTAATGTGACATGTGGTCTGAGGAAGCGTATGAGTCGACAATTTGATTATATATATATATATATATATATATATATATATATATATATAAAACTCTGAAGAAAAACAACACTGTAAATTCACTACAGTCTGTTTCACGGGATGCGACCCGATCATATATATATATATATATATATATATATATATATATATATATATATATATATATATATATATACCTGCTTTCAAATCGCTTATCCTTCTTGTTGTTTACTTAATTTCAGGATACCTGCGGGGAGGGGGCATAAAAAATCTTTACAGAAGACCGGTGGGTTAACTGAAATAGGGGTAACCGGAAATCTTTACACTAGGACATTTCGCTCCTGGGACCTCTGCTTTAATTTATCTTCGCTACGTCATGGCATCATGTGCGGCAAGACTATGGCGCCTGAATGAATGGTCTCTGGGCATGTGTGTCGCTCGCTCCTCTTCTCGGAGATGTTAAAAACGTTGTAATGTTCCTTCCCGGGCAGTATCCGGTGTAACTTGCTTTTCCTCCAAAGGGGGCGTTAATTAAATCATTATCAAGTCGGTGACATGCGAAGAAACCACTAATCATAGGACAGTCCAAAGAACCACGCGTTTCGTGCAGCCGGTTACGAGCAAAACTTACTGCTGAATTTTTTGTCGTTTTAAATTTCACGTATTCTTTCACTTATCATGAATCACCTTATTTCCACACAACATCTGAAGTTAAACTTTAAAAACCATCTGGTAGAAGATTTTGGTAAATATTGCCTTAAGTGTTGTTTAAGCATTTCCGTTATCATATTCCTCGTTTCTTCTCTTAATCTGTTTCAAATGTCACCTTTTCCAGGTGTAAGTTTTTTTTTAATTGCATCAGTTATTGTAAAATATGCATTGATTCTTAAGAACCAAAGTTATTTTAATACATGCTTATTTCTATATCATATCACAGTCATTGTTTGATTTTTTTTGGTGAAGCTTTTTATATTTAGTGTAATTTTCAAATTTGATCTTATACTTACAGTCATGTAAAATGTGTTATATATTCTCCTAATTTTTACATTTACCTAGAATTACTTATTTATATGTTGAATAAGCAGAATTTAGCCCTCAAAGAAGCAATACGTATTTTCCATCAATTTGACTCCACGGGGAAACATTACATTAAAGAAACCAACGAAATGGTACATGACAGAAGACCTTTCTCATACGAAGTAATAAGCTTGCATGATATAATAAGATGTGCGCACGCGATAATTAATTGCGCATGCGATATAAAAGAAACAAATTTTTCACGGATAAGCGTAGTGATGAAAATATGTGACGCACGTTTAACGGAAATGACGCTGTACAGGACCGAAAGCGCATACTACAAAGGTAATAGTCAACATTTTTTATTTGGTGTTAATACGTATATTTGGCGTGGGTTTAAGGAATAAACAAATTACCATGGTAAATAGAAATCAACAGTTATAGAAATATGGTATTAACACGCACAACATCTGAAGTAACAGATTGCTTTAAGGGCTATATTAACAGTGATAATCCCATGAACGTGTGAAACCTTTTGCACGTTTATATTTCAAGGGAAGCGTCACGGTACATTGAAGGAAGATTGGTTGATTTAGGAACGAAATTACCGGTGATAATCCCCTGAATGTGTGAAACACCAGGTTTTCTTGTGTAAGTTTCAAGGAAAGTATCACAGGATGATTACTAATCTGGGACAAGCAAAAGTTGCCATTCCAATATGCACATATTTTTTACTTCGTAAGTAAGTTTAATCTGAATGGATGCATGGCACCTTTCGTTGACAACAGGATCAAACTCGTTAAAAAAAATTCATAAGTACAGTTAATACACGATTCGGTAGACATCTACTAAACATATGGGGAATGTACTGCAACGGTCATCCATCCTATTGCATTAAAATAATCTTAACATCAGGCTACAAGTGGTGAATTGATAAAAAAAAGAATACATGGGAACTCACAAACCAAAATGAAATCCGTCACTTTGGCAACAAGTCATTTCCTGTATCGCGTACAGTGTGACTGCCGTCAAAGGAAATTAATAGAAAATATGCAGAGGTATGTAACAATATGCTGAATTAAAACGGAATATTTCTCACACCTGGTAGGTATTATTAAAAAGTATACAAATTAAAGCTAACGACTGGTCTGGTTTATGCCAATTAAGTGACAGCGTACTTGTAGGCCATAAGGCGTCGTCACAAATGGCGAAAATATTTGCATCTTCATAGACCCTTACATGTCTAGCCCTCGACTAGGCTCACTATAGTCACTAGGCCGAAATGGCTCTAAAGTAAGGTTTAATTACGTAAATTACTTGTATGGTTTAAATGTTGCTACGAGGTTCGTAAAGACCAGAATATATCCCTTTAACCTTGAAATATTACGCGCAGCGTAATAGTATGCAAATATCATGGACCCGTCAGGGTATTTTCCAACTTGCGGTCAGGCACCCTTGCACTTGTTGACCCCTGTTTCCTTTACAATGATCATCTGAAGAACGACCTTTAATGATTTTAGAAACGAGCTTTAGTCCTTGAACTATGTGTTTACTGCCCCTCAGAGAGTAAACTTAATTGCCTGACACTCATCAGTGAATAGCAAGTCAGCTGGGTACAGACATTAATGCCAGACTGCAGACTAGGTGATATATTACATGTCAAACTTGACATATACGTCTTCTGTAAGCCTATAGTATGCACAGTATTAGTCCATCGGCCAGGGATTTTTGCGACCCCCTAGTTTTCTTTCTTTAGAGGTCCTTAACACATTTCCAGGTGTTTCCAAACATATAAAAGTTGAAAACACCCTGAAAATCTATTTTTTACGAACAGCCTACTTAATTTTAAACTTTATTCCGGAGTGACTTTCCATTGGTTTAGGGACCATAATTTTCTAAAGATACATTTTTAATTGCATAAATATTGCACCAATGGAATTGGAAGAGTATAAGCTTCATAATGATATAAAATATGGCCCATAATGTTAAAATAATTTAAATGAAATAATATGTTTAAATTTCTGGGCCACTAGCGTACCCCTACCTCTTAATTTTTCTGAATCATTGCCGTTTTTCCATATATTTTTGGTACCAAAGGCTTGCTTTTAAGATTTAGGCAGATCATTGAGTCGGAATGTGTTTCAAATGTCTTTCGGCACAAATGCGTACGAATATTTAACATAAGTTTTCCAAATTATGCAAAATAAGACACAATAAACACTCATGGACAAGCAAGTCAAATACTTTCAGAAATACCTTCTTTCCAAAGTCTTTTGCTTCATAGATTTTGCATATCTTAACATATCTGCAAAACCTTTGTATCATTGGATGTGTAGGAAAAGAACATCATATATATGTGATAAAAAATAGAAGCTATGTGCGTATATGTTACCCTTACCCATTAAATGTTAGGTTATTGAACCATGAACTTCCAAGACCATGGACCTGTGAAGACCATGGACCTTTTTCGCTCATGGAACTTTCATGCTGGCAGTTTTAAGCAGTCCTTTACCCATTTCAGGGTGTTGCCAAACATAAATTGAGCAAACATAATAAATTGTAGATCCTCTTTCTGCAAACCAAATACCCAATTTTTAAAGTTTATCTAGAGTGATTTTGTGCCAGTACATGGGCAATAATTCCTTATTAATAACTTTGTTTTATATTGTATCAACATTGCATAATTTTGACACAAATAAATTTGAAAAAAAAACTTTAGCTCTATTATGATTTACTGTTTTGCTCAGAGGAAATGATATGTATATATTTTGAGGCCATTTTGTAACCTCTGATCCAGAACTCATTTCCCTACAATTAACTTTTGACCATATACTCTTTTTACCACAGGCATATTTGTACAATTCAGACTTACTGATTGAATTTTAATAATTCTTTTAATACTTCTTTCAGGGCAAATAGCACTTATGCGTGTGGATTTTTCACATTAGTTTCCCAGATTATGGGAAATAGCGCAATCCAATAATTTATGGTCACATTGATAACAATCTGCAGCCATGTCGTTTAAAGAATGTATTTTGTTTCACACACGCAAAATTCGTTATAAGAGCAAGATCTTGGTGTTACTGGATTTGTATGAACTATCGTAATTTATTGCTAACACATATGATCAGTAGAATGCAGAAGATAAAAAGAAAATATGTGTATTGGTGCTAATCTCTACCCCTTCATTATCATAATATGGGTTGAAACCCGAATTTCCTGGAACCTCACAGAGTTTTTATGCTGCATCACTTCATAAACCTGTATTGTAAATAATTAAGACTATAGCCCACAAGCTCCTTCTAATGCTTCTATAATTCACGTGAAACAAGTGAGGTTGTCGTTCCCAATATTTTACTTTTGTTTCATTGGCCTGAAATATTAATATATATGGTCTTTTAATTGACGAATGAAAACTTTCCTTAAGGAACCTACCATTTTGATTTTGATCGATCAATGGCTTTCTGAAGGTAGAAGATATTATTAGGGATATCATTGAATAACTGAATGATTATTCGTAAATTGATTATTGTTTATTAGTTCACTAAGAACTAAATAACATCACTTGATCGTTAAACAGGGACAGCACTTTGTGAGCATTATTGTGCTATAGTGCACTAGAATCAGGTTTTCCGTATGAGCCCTGCACCCGCCAGTGATAGATATTCGCCAGACACCGTTCAGCAAAGGGATGGAGAAAGTCTGATTGGTTTAATAGAGACATACATATTTGAGACATTTTGAAAACATCACAGATTAAAGATATGATTCAGATATATATATATATATATATATATATATATATATATATATATATATATATATATCCCTATATTGTTAAGTCTTTTACCTATGTGTGATTTTGCCAGCATGAGTTAACCAAGGAGTTAATAACAAATTTAGTTCCAACCAGGTTTGGGTCTAGTACAAGGTGTCTGTACTTCAGTACAAGTACTTCAGCTTAGGTGTACTTGAGTACAAGTACAAGTACAGGAGTCTGTACTTTAGTACAAGTACAAGTACTTTATCATTTAAATCATTCAAATAAAGAAAAACGCACAAAATGTTCTAAATGTTCTTTTATTATGTATTATAATCATTTCAAGTGCCAGGATTATTATGTGAGAAGCTTATGACTGAGATCTGGCTGGCAACAAATTTCTATCAGTCTGTCATAGTGCTAAGATATTCTGAACACCACAAGGTTTCCTCATCCTGTGTTTATGGTTATTAGATATAAGTTTCTTTTTGTTTAAACATTATAATTGATTAGTACTTGATTTTACAAGTACATTTTGGCAAGAACGAGTAAAGTACAAGTACTGTACTTGGTTAAAAGTGCCAAGTACAAGTACAGGACAAGTACTCAGATATTTGTACTTAAGTACAAGTACCAAGTACAAGTACATGCACTTGACCCAAGCCTGGTTCCATCTCGAGAGTCCTTGAGTTAACAGTTTTGGTTACCACTGGTTGGCAGTTGGCGATTTCCCCAAGATTTCTGGAAGCTAATCCAATGAGATTATGCCGATAATGCCTCATCAACAAAAATAAAATAAATTATGGTGTACTATATGGTATATATGTTATTGACTGATGAAAATGTGATATACGAGGCAAAACTCAAAACGCTTTTGAGTGAATACACTTCTGGCACTGTAGATATGTATATAAGAGTCTTGGATATACTTCCTGTTAAGAATGTCAAATTAATATATGCCAGTGTCAATCCAATGGCATATTTTGAGCAACTAATTTTGAAAAGTTAATCGCATGATTATATATATCAAATATAAAGAGATAAAAATAAAGGTAGTACAGGTGAATTGTTCACATTTTAAGAGGCAAGACCTTAAACAGATAACTATATAGGACAACGCACAAAAGAACTGTGGCTTCAATTTTTCTTCCAGGGTTGGGGGGGGGTTACACACATATATATATATATATATATATATATATATACCCCTTATGTATTCAACTATGTATATATATATATATATATATATATATATATATTTAATAATATTTCAAATAATTATAATGTTTTAGAAAATACGTTATGTTGTGAATTCTAAGCAAGGTTTATAGAAATAACATTTTTAGTAAATGGATCCAGTCTTTAATTCTATTTATTAATATTATTCTCTGAATAGTGGTGGGGGGGGGGGTTGATAAAAAGTGGCGGGTATATATACTCCCCCCCTATTTTGACGCCCCTGCTAAAGAACAATGAACAGTGCCTAAGTTTAAGGCCTTATAATAACACATACGAGTAACGTCATGTTATCTTTATTCTTGGGATATTGAACATTACCTTTAAATTCTATAAAGTTAAAAAGAAACAAAGTGAAACCGAATCAATGCATGTTTTTTTTTTATTTTCTTGTATCTGAAGTTATGAAAACAACATACACTGTAAAAGTTGGTAAGGCTGTTTTTTTCTGATGAAGTATTCGTCACTTCAATCAGTTATTTCAGACAAATTATAGAAACGCTATAAGGAGCCTGTGTGTCTGAGTCTCAATTACCTTCAACACAAGTTTTCACTTTTTAGAGAAGTAGTGCAAATAAATTACACTATCACATTCTGAAGCTCAAGGAAGTTGAAGATAAGAACCCTTAATTGATACTTGAGGGTAGGTAGTACTATCTAAGCACGTTTTCTTTTCGTCATGCATTTTAAGGATCATATATTTTATCAATAAATTATATCGATTATTAGATTTAGTTCCTGCAAATTCAATCAAACAAAGATCTTGCTCATATTATGAGATTTGCAGGCGTGACCTTAAGACAGACTGAAAACAACGTTGCTGAAAATGTATTAGTTTTTGTTATTATATTGTTATTTTGCATATTTTGGGATTCTAAACGAAATGCATTTGTTCTATTTTTTCTAAGGAAGAAACTAGACGACCATAGGTCGAACGCTTGCCGGAAATTGAAATGATAGACAGACGGACAGATAGAAGATACTTTCGGTTTCTATCAATGAAATGATTCTCAGGGCCATTGCTGAGAAGTTTGCCCCGTAGAATGACATATCAGACAAAAGAACAAGCAGGCAGACAAAGCTGACAACAAATGACGAACAGACAGACATACTGACAATGTGTGACAAGATAGACACCAGAAGACTTTACATGGTTATGGAGAAGTATTAGAGGAAAAAAATAAGTTATAATTTATGTAATTGCGGTTCGTAGTTTTGGAAATATGCCATAGTTTCTGTAATTGAGGTTTATAGTTATGGAGATATGGCCAAAGAATGATATGTTGATAGGTCGTGTGCAGCGGCCCCTAGTGGCGATATTCGAAATATGAAAATACATTTCGAGGTGTTACTGTAAGGCTTAAGATGTAAGAGTTTCAAAAAGATTCTTTCAAAACTGTGGCCTGTAGAATGCTATATGTTAGACCCAAGAGCAAGCAGGCGCATTTGAGGACAACTGACTAACAGACAAACACACTGACAAAGTGACACAAGATTATAACAAGATGACTGAACCAGATTATGGAAAGGACTCAGAAGAAGAAAATAAGCTATAGTTTATGTAATTGAGCCTTATAATTTTTGAGGTATGGCAAAACATGATATTTTGAGGAGGTGTGCATCCAGCACCCCCTAGTGGCCGTATTAAAAAATTGAAAAAAAAATTTCGAGATATTTGTGTAGGACTTCAGATATGTCTGTTTCAAATAGATTCCTGCAAAACTGTGACCTCCAGGGCAAGATGAATAAAATCTCGAAATATCTCGTTTGACGAGATTTTATACGAGATATTGCGAGACTTGTAATGCAGCCTTTTAGTACTAGTTGAATGCTACCTAATGCAAAAAAACTAGACCTATGTAGATTTAAAACTGACAAAGTTAGAAAAAATCAACACTTTTCCCCGAAAATGCGTTACCATGGGTACCGCAAAGTGAGTTAGCTACACACCAGAAGACAGGTCTTGGAATGACGAATAAAATGAGCTACGGTTGAAGTAGATACGACTAATATTAACATAGATATGAAGAAAAAACCGTTTTATATACTTTTTATGACCTTGACCTTGACCTATATTGACCCAAAACAATAGGCTTCTGTTTTTTTTTAATTTTCCATCAACTGCATGTGTAAGTTTGAAAGTGATTGCTGCAAAATTGCGACCTGTAGAGAGGGAACAGTCAAACAGACAGACAGACAGACATCCGCGACTGACCAACCAGTTTCCCGAAATCGGAGATTTCCGGCAAGAAAAAAACTCAATATATTTGAATATCACAAATAAACTTTTATTATAAAGAGTATGTGCACTGGTGTCAATTTTAAGGGGAATTAATTCAGGTTTATAGGATATCAGTTCTTGTAAGCAAGAAAGTAATTATATTAAAGCAATGTTCTTCCATTTCTTTTTGTGTCAAAATTATTTCAGAAAATTAAGGGATATAGAGGGTACGCAATTGGCCAAGAAATTAACTTTAATTTTGTAAAAGCCAAATTATATATCATTATAAAGCTTATGGTCTTTCAATTCAATTGATGCCAAATTTATGCAATTTTAATGTATATTAAAAAAGCTATGGTTCATAAACCAATGGAAAGTCGCTCCAAAAAAAAGTTTTAAATTTGAGTACGCGGTTTAAAAAAAGGGAATGTTTGCAACATTTACATGATTGGAAACGCCTGGAAATGAGTGGTGGGCTTATAGGAAGAAAACCAAGGGGGGGGGGGGGGGGGAGGGTAGAGATTTCCACACTCTGGCCCATGGACTAAATCTTACACGTATTCACAATATTATTTTGTGACGCTTAATGTAATAGTTGTTTCACTTCACCTCATACAAGCATCTTCCTCACATAGCATTGGCCAGACCACCAGTTAAAGAAGTTTATCTAAATACTAATGTAAATATGTTTTTCCTCAACACCAGATCTTCCCGTGTACTTGCTGAATTTTTACCTCATACAGCTGTTCAGCCAGTTAAGGCACGTGATCATTCTACAAGAAAAGGCCGGGGTAACCATGGAGATGGATTCGATTGTACTATTTTGTGTAAACTCCCCAGCCAAAGCCTAATGATAATAACCGGTTGTGTGGGGCTTTTTGTTATGGCATGGACGACCTCTGCAGTGCAGTTTTCGGCATAACCAGTGTCAGAACTAAAAGAAGGCCCCATCGGCAAAACTGAATAATATATATTTACTGAGACGTGCTTTCATGGCTAGATATGGGGATAATCGTAACGTAATTATTATAGTTAGACCGCTTAAGCTCCATTAACAGCGAAATAGTGCATTTTATGATAAAAGCATGGAATTTTCAGGCACTCTTGTGGCACTGCATTTTTAGAGGGAGTTCTTTATGTGGTAATGATCGGAGTCGGTGTAATGACTTTGAGCGACCCCCCTACCCCCAGAATTAGCCTGAACCAAATAGTAGGTTCCGTATTGTTCACATCCCCCCCCCCCCCACCTCAGATAAATTATGAATTCTTATGCTTTTATCTAATAAGACTTCAGTCACAGGTGCCGTTTTCATCAAACGTGTATCAGAATAAATGGTGCCAGAACATGTTTCAGTGTCTTCGTAACTGAACGGATCATTTTTTTTTTTTTTTTGGCTAAAAACTGTTATCCATCTCCTGTAGGAGACATTAACAAGACACCCTATCATTACTTCAGCTGATGTCCGCAGCCACCGTTTTAATTCCCGGGACTAGGTGACCCCACTCTCCTTATTTCCCACAAGCGCCTCCGGTTTATTCAAGGTTGTCAAGGAGGGAAATGACGTGTAACTTAGGACGATTGCATGATTGATTACCACAAGTTGTATTTTAAATTTGAAACAGATGGACAAACACCAAACTCTGTGTGTGCGAGCTCCATAATGAGATTCATATTTAAATCTGCCATATTTTAATTACAACACTACGACAAATGTTCTATTAATATTCATATCATCGTTCGTATTATGATTGATGATTGTATTCTAGTTATTTAAAAGCGTAGAAGTGCATGTATTTTCATTGACTTTACAAAATAAGTTATTATTATTATTTTTTATTACCCGTCAAGATTCATATGTTCATTTGTACTTGTAAACGAAAATCTTGCGACCATTCTAATTGAGGGTCTGCCTAAGGCCGAGTTTTGAGCCGTTCAGCCTGTGCTTAATCCTTTGCCTTGTACCAAGCTATAAGAAAAAGGAGGCTCGTGAAGTTGTGGCAACATTGATGTGAAGGTCGATCATGTGTTTCTCAAGACGTGGTTTTGATCCTCTTACTTTGAAATAACATATGACGTTAACGTTTCGCATGGAAAAATTTAAAATTAAAATGAAGGTTTTTTTAATGTTTCAGTCGTATATATTGTTATCGAAACAAAGTTGGACATTTTATCCTTGCGTTTGTTAAATTTCAGGATTACGCAAAAATAACAGAGCCGATTACCATTAAATCTCTTGGAAAGCTTGAACAAGGAAGGTCATATATAAAATAAATATCGCTTTGCCTTGGCGGAGGTATGCGTTCTACGAAGTCAATTCTAGTATTATTTATATTTTACAGGAATGAAGTGCCTGACAGCCACGTTTCTGCTGAGCGCCTTATGCCTGTGCACGTGCTTGAGCACAAGTCATAGTTGCGGAGAGGATCCTATGACGTACGTCCGGTGGTTGGCCAAGCTCAACGGTAAATGGGTATTTTTTTTTTTCTTAAACACTATATTTCCTCTTACATGTCCCTCCCCTCCCTACTATCAAATCACCGGTTATTTTTAAAATTGCTGTCTTTCTCTCACTCTCTCTGTCTCTCTCTGTCTCTCTCTCTCTCTCTCTCTCTCTCTCTCTCTCTGTCTCTCTCTCTCTCTGTAAATAGAAATATTGAATGTAGGAAATGTGCTTTATATACGAGATATATATACTTAAAGCTAATGTTGTTTTACCCAGAGCGATATCTGCTTCAGGAAGTCATAATTAAAATTGCTAATCGCACGAATTGACACCATCATTATAATTTTTTTTTACTAACCGTAAAGACCACGGCTTGAAAGATTGGCCAATGCATAGTCTCCTCCTCGATACCCCCCCCCCCCCTTTTTCCCCCCAGCTTTTCCCTAAATTTGATTGTTCATTTGCAAGACCTGAAAATACCTGCACGGTGGCTGATTTAGGACACAGTGATATCTCGAGTTATCTCCAGAGCTCAAGATATTTTTTTCAGACAAGCAAAAGAAACATGAAATAGTAAACACGGAAGAAGCAACGGCTGGAACCTTGTTAAATCTTATATTTTTTAGTTGCGTGATACGGCCACCAGGTGGCGTGCGCAGTGTGTTTATATTTTGGGCTACTGATCGCCCCCGGTGGAAACTTTTTTCCACTCATACACAGGAGTAAGCAAACGGGTTAAGATCTGAATATTGTCTGATACCGTTATGTTTTAAATTAATTATCATAAAGTATATCCCCCTATAACTTGTCGCAAGCTGTATATCAAATGACTGTACCAACTCAAACGGAGACCTATACTTCTAAATCAGCCACCGTATACCTGCCTTCTTCGGGTCTTATTTTCTTGGAAGCATAACAAAGCCGCTTCCCCTTTTCCCATCTCATGGCACCATATCATCCATGTCTTTAAATATATGGATCTGAAGGGAAATTATGCCAATAAATGTTTAAAAAGAATTTCTTATGTTTAGCTTTGTGTAGTATTATATAGTTGTAGTCAGCTCAAAATCACGACTTTCCATTTTATTTGTATTTGTTTTATATGTTAATAAACTGATACTGGTAGTTTGTTACTTTTTACGTTACAAACAAGCAAAAGCAAGTAATAATATGATGAATACAAAACAAACAGTAGTCATCAGTTAATGCTAATGTAAATTAAACTTTAAATTTTGACAAGTTTTCGCGTATTACAGATTGTAATATGTTGTGTCTCGTTTGTCTTTTAGCATTGTCACCAAAAGAAATCCTGGTTATTGTAAGGCGAGATTATAATCAGTTGTTTAGTAAATTGTCGAGAGAAATACGGGGTTATAACAACTGCATCAAACTAGCTGAACTGACCCATGTCCGTAAGAGAGTTTTCAGCAAACAAACAGACAGACAACTACCGTTTCCGTATCAATCGACGAGTTGGATTTCTACACTGGGTGATGCACTGAACGTTCGGGAAAGGAAAGCAATTTTACTGCATTCGTTGTCTTCATTTCCAAGAGAATATTCCGCGACAAATATTTACACGACACCGCAAGAAGTGGAAGGAACGGCAACAGACGGGACGAGAGCCGCAACGCCCTACGCCATTTTCAAACCTGACATGCCGGAAAATGACCAAAGTGTAAACGTAATGGCCGAGACTAGCGCTGTGACCAGTACACTGCCTGATAACAGATTGTCTCTGTTACAACATATTGTGGCGATGCTGAATGCACAGAAAATGGGTAATACTGACAAAGAGAAGATATAATGAGCATAAAACGCGCCAACGCATGCCCATGCGCATGCGTCGCACCACACTTCCTTGTTAATATTATTCCCAAGTACATATATTTGCAGACGTCACTGAGTATTAATGTCTACCTATAGAGCAGACCGTCTTATGTAAAGTGATAAAATACAATTATATTTATAACATCTTTCCTAAATTAATTACGATACGTTACGTTTCATTCAAACATAATCCAGAACACATGGCCAAAATAAAGCGAATAGTCAGATTAATAAATCTTGTATACAGAAACGAGTGAAGATTGCTTAGAATAGGTATTTTTGTCGTTTTTTACGTGTTTGGTGTACATTTTTAAGTGTCATGTTGAACGATCACTAAACAGAGCCTAATTAAATTAATTAATTAGCCATTCTGTTGGTTGGCGAAGATAGATTGTTGGATTCACCCATATATACCGATACCATGGAACACCTCAGATGGTATCCAAGGTACCACAACGAACCATAACTAGATATGAAAAGAATTTCAGTCTATATATGGCAGATAGTATCACAAAAAATTGTCTTGTAGTATATCGTATTCAGTCATAACGCCGGTTTAAGTTTCGATAGTTAAATATAGTAAAGTTCTGTCGTTAGCTTGTGATAGGTAGCATAAGATTGAAATTCTAGCTTTCTTTTTGTTGACGTATACATATTATATTTTTGTGATTTTCAGTTTCGCTGTGAGCTATGCAAAGATGTTCGTCTGTATAGTTTCTAAAATATGCGATTGTGTCATAAATCCTGGCCAAGTATTTAATGAGTTTCTTTCTAATAAACTAATTTCAAATTGTCCTGGGTATATATTGCTGCATAGTGCAAGCTGTTGCCCGTTTGCCTGTAAATCATAGATGATCACTACATACATAGGTAACGATGATAACCTTAATGATAACGAGGTCATATGTGAACAAAATCGAGGCCATGTGTGAACGAAAAGGAGACCATGTGAAATAAACAGTTGTCGTCTGCATTCCTTTTTGTTCCCTTTGCAACTTTTATCTTTAAAAATCTCTGAGAATAAAAGGAAAAGTTGGAGCCACGTTGAGAAGAGTGAAACCGGTAAATTATACAAAACTTTATCTTTAAAAAGATTTCATGTGAGCACCATAATCTCCTTTAAAATATTTCCTGATTGTACAACGCAAAACACATAATAGTTACAACGATAATAAATTATCCGGCACCTGTAATATCAAGTTACGTCAGTTCCAGTAATGACAGACTTTTGTGAGAAGAAAAGTATCAATAATTTTCCAAAGATCATGCATCAGACAACATTTAAGGTTTTCTTTTATTGTCCCATTTTTCTCCTTATTCTGTTTCATGACATATGGACTGTTTTTCTTTTTCTTTGGTCCATTTCAGTATTTAGTTTTGATTGTATAAATTTATCTTTTTTATTGGAAAGAGAATACAACAAAAAAAACTTCCAAGACTCAAAAGTATTTTATATATATATATATATATATATATATATATATATATATATATATATGAAATTGTCAGGATTTTCCTACCATGCTTTAAAGGAAATGTTATTAATATAAACCCTCTCACCTGCCTCTATCTATAAAGTAACACAGTTTCTATATATTTAAATATCGAGTCGTTGAGAGTCAATAGCTGCTCATTTGTTGCCATCACAACCGCTTGAAACGCGACACCAAAGCAGCAGGACCTTCGTACGTTATGCGGTATTTGGGTCTTAGTATTGTTCATAAAACGATGAAAATAGAAAAGGAAGTCTGTCAACTGCTCCCGTGTTAATGGGTTATGAAAATGGTTGTGTAGTCAGGTCGATAGTCTCTGTGGGAGGGGTGACCTTTTATTCTTGATGTTTTTTTCTCCTTCTTCAACCATTAAACGGCATGCGTTTATTCCAGAACAACCACCCCCCCCCCCCCCCCCCCCCGCCAGGCATTCATGATAAAGACAACAATTTCTGATAGGGAAAACTTTAGTGTAAAAGTTGTTTATAAATGTGAATTCTTATATCGGCAAAAAATTAAACTTGTTATGTCTAGATTTATGGCTGCAGTAATTGACACATATTTCATTGTAAAGCTCCTGAAACTCGAAATCAGTAAATTTCTACTGAACGTAAAAATAATTTTTTTTTTGCGATAGGTCAAAATTGCGGTGCCTTGGAATCATTTGCCTGACATTTCCGAACTGCCTTGGTTTCGCGGGTAGTAAAATGGCGTCTACTTTGATTTGTCAACCTATCTTGATAATTACATGTCAACACAATACATGTATTTTTAACAATAAACAGCCACTGGAATTGGCAGCTTTCAAGTGTAGTTCTTCGTACATGTGACCAGTGACCCACCCTTCCGCCAGAGGTCGTTTCTACTCAAAACGAATCTTTTCCTGATAGGCAATACTTGTTTTAAATGTTTAACTTTTTAGAATTAAGATTTGTCAAATTTCCAAGAACTATTTTATGTTTGCATTTTAAAAGCGCGTGGGTGCAAAATAAAATCCTTACCACGAAAACACCCATGTTTATGTTATTTGCCTTGAAATAATTCTTATCCAACAAATTTGAGCGGTACACATTACTTTCTTCACCAAATGTATACCTACGCCGTCTGTATATTTTTATTCCGATTCTGGGCAGTGTGACCAGGGACCTTGACCTTTGCCCTCCGCTCAGCCTGCCAAGGACAACCATTTCCCACAGCTCTGTTTTTCAGATTCAATGGCCAAATATTTTAATAATGGGCTATTTCTGTATTGATTAAAACTGCTGCAGGAAAATTCATCTGCACCCGGACGAAAAAAACGCATAATGTAAGTAAAGGTACCTCCTTCAAAGACAGTATTGCGCCAGTTTCATCATTCTGAGGCTCGAAACTATATATATATATAACTATATATATATATATATATATATATATATATATAAAACTATATATATATGTATATATAAATATAATAAATATTTATAAATATATATATATATATATATATATATATATATATATATATATATATAAACGCACACACATGGTCCCTAAATCATAACAGCTGGTAATCTTTGACTTGCCTGCCAAACATTTAATTGCATTAATCGGTTGCACTTAAAATTGTAACAGTAAAATGAATGGTGCGAGTATTCAAGATATACTGTCAAAATCATATTTTTTTAAGGTCACCGTCTCCTTTTTGGTCATTCTGGCTCAGAATTTTACCTCCGTTACAGGGCGGCAGCACAAGTTTATTCTTTTTCAACTAGGCTCGGTATACCGCACCTGCGGGTCCTGGGTGTGTAAGCAACCCCACTTTTGAGTCATAACATTATTTTGTGCCAAGTGAAGCTTGCGGAGCGTCTTGTCAGAAAGACCCAGGAGAAGACCATTCTGATAATACAGCTGTGATGGGACTGTGGCATTGACGACTTTTGCACAGATCTGACACGTAAAAAAGGATTCAGAATATCAAGAATAAAGAAGAATAGAATTCACATTTATTGCCAGATTAAAGTCATTTAAGTCATTTTGCTTATGACGTCACACTTTGCACCAGCCAATCACATCAGCGCCCTGTCTCC
The DNA here is from genome assembly GCA_026874595.1 of Sipunculus nudus. NCBI lineage: Eukaryota > Metazoa > Annelida > Sipuncula > Golfingiida > Sipunculidae > Sipunculus > Sipunculus nudus. The sequence goes on from CM049312.1 coordinate 57,583,821, forward strand.
GTTCTTGATGCATGGCACTGCAAATAACACCACCACATGCCATTAGGTTAGCCTTACCTTCTACCACGCTCTCGGCGTGAAAACAAAATTTATCAGATACTGTAAAGTAGTTACGCTGTTTTTCGGCAAAGCTTTCGTTAATATCATATAAAACGCAGACTCTTCCAGTCATTAATTGTGAAACTTTTTCTTCATAAATGGCAGGCACCTCACCTCAAGCCTCACCACAGCCTGTTCCAGATATGATAACCTCATGAAAACAACTTGTCTTTATAAGAATTAAAGTGGAAACTAATTAACTGTCGTGTCGGGACCGTAAGATTGGCAGTGAGGAAAGCTTCTTCGTTTTTCTTCCAACATGGCTGTTCACAGTCAACGTGCGTCTTTCTACCTTTAACCTACGAGAGCGCCAACCTTATTGAGTGCGCTCTATACCAAACTAACCAATAGAGATTTAAACCTTTAACAAATAGGAGTTTTAACATTTTAGCAAATAGGAGTACAAATGTAATTGTATGAAATTATATATATATATATATATATATATATATATATATATATAATTACATATGTACTCCTATTTACTTCATACATACGCCTGTATATTTATCTCTATATACACATATCACTTTAAATGAGGTCGAATATGAGAGAGTAGTTGATGTTGATCAATAATCGATAGGTTATAACAAGAGAGTCCGGCAGACTTTTTATTAATAAAACACTAAGCAAAAGACGAAGCAAGGAAGCTGGTGTTTTGCAAAATAAATGAAAATTGATTAGATAAGCGTTCCATTTAATTATTTAGTTTATCAACTCCAACCGCATGCCCGTGTAAAGATTGAATGGGTTACCTCTGAAAAAAATATTGATTTTGACGGCAATTACCGCTTTTGCTTATCAGCGAAGCTAGTATTCTAACATTGAACGATTAAGACATTTAAAATATCTATCTTTTTGACTTAAGTAAGCTTTAATAATATTTTAGTTCAACGCAACGTCTCGTTGGCACCCCAATCAAATATATACGAATGTACTAAGGAATTACCCAGTTTTATTGCCTAACTCAAACATTATGTGTTTCACTTAATGGACACAAGACGGCGCTGAGATACAATAGAGGTTTTACCGTTATTATTAATGAAGACTTATTTTGAAGTACCCCATTGTAATTTTGTCAACGGGCATATGAAGCTTTTTAAATTATCAAGTCTATAACAGGTGGATTGTGCGACACCTGGTGCAGAAATCTGGAGCATGAGTCAACCATACTTGAAATATACCCATTACTGGAAAAGGAGAACGCTCTACAAAGACAGCGGTGTGCATAAACATAACATTACAATAATCTGAACAAATTATAACACTAGCAACATTGAATTAATTACTGTGATTGCCTTCATTTTCGTGGGGTTAAAATTTCGCGATTTCCAACTTTTCAGTGTTTCGCAAGGGTATCATTTTCGCGATATCACTATATAAAGACCTACACATTTATACGTGTGCTAAATTTGCACAGGGACAGAAGATATTTTCGACCGAGTGGAATTTATTGTTTGTCAATTGCAGATAATTTTAAATATCTGATATAATTAAAATAGCAACCTTTGAGCATACATCTTTTCTTTAATCATAATATCATTTTTTTACCATCAATTTGCCTTCGACGATGGGACCTCTTATTTCCGGAGGATTAATTTTCGCGATACTTTCCGTTTCGCGAATATCGCGAATTTGAAACCCCGCGAACAAAAAGACAATCACAGTATTCTTAGTTTGCAAAAGTTTGATGAATTTGACAGTTTCCACGCCTAAACGCTAGGGTAATAATCTAACTGATAATAAATGGAAATTTTCTGCCAAATGTGACTGCATTCAGTATTTTGTAGGTCAACTGGAATACATTTATCAAATACCACATAAGTTAAGAGGTCAATTGTTCATCCATTTTTGTTGGGTTGTTTTCCACATATGTCCTTCAAAATTTTCAATATATTTTACAAAAAGAAGTGCCACATCAAATTAAACATTGTATGCGGATAAGTGTGCGCTCAGTGAGTGGTGTCTTGTTCTTGCGTAGTAATATAGTGCACAACTTGGTTGATCAAACACTCCTCAACTTCTGAAAAGCAACTCAACCATATGGTTCTCTATCTACCGGTTTAGGACACAGTATTAATGTTTCCGCACCAAAATAAATCCCAGAACTAATAAACTTGGTTGCAACTGCGATAAACAATACCGTATCTAATCAAAGTTTTACACACACACACACACAAACGGAAATGTCTGCTTTGCACATAATTTCCGGTGAAAGTAAGCAGGACATTTTACACCTCATCATACACATCATACTCATCCAAGGCTTGTCTGTAGGCATGGCAACGAGGAGGCGATGGTGTTGGCAGAAGTTTACGCGGACAGGTACTCTACAAGAGAGTTTTTAGGGCTGATGTGGGTTACCATTAATATCAGGGGCATAGCCAGGGGATTTATCGAAAGGGCGAGGGGCGGGGGGGGGGGGGTGCCGGAATATGCCTGCTCAGCAAATACATGTAGTTAATATATGCGTGTGCCTATTTATATATATATATATATATATATATATATATATATATATATATATCATTACGGAAAGTTGTATACTCTTCTCTACAGGGTACAGCGCCCCAGTTCACGTACAGGAAAACTCAATTAGTGGAAAAAATTTCACTGCACGCAATGCTCTTATATCTTGGATTTTTAGGAGATTGGGAAAGATTACATCAAATGCAAGCATCATCTGCAATAACGAAGATAAACAACAACTTTTTTTTTATTTTCAATAATTTTTATTTAAAAACAAGAACATAAAATATAATTTTAATTTTAAAATAATTTTTTAATTTATTACCACTTTTGCACGGAGAGACGCCCACATCAAGAATAAAAAATGCATATTTTGAGCTGAAGTGTACAAAGATGTGAAAAAAATATTCCTGTTTGTGACTAAAATCATTGAAAGGCACGGAGTCAATGTAATACAGGTCAACTGTGAAAAAAAATATATTGAAACTATTGTCAACATACATGATTGACCATGCATAAACAGAGTTCTGCAGGGAGAAAATGGTTTTACCACAACATCTAGGTATATCAATATCATAATATCATAAGTCATCGTGGCTCTTCAAAAAGGGCTTCATATGCTTTTTTCATAAGCTCTCTTTTAACAAGATATAGGTCATTTCTGATAAATAATATCGCATTAATTACACAATAACACATGCATCATGGATAACGAGGTTGTATACATAAAATATCTATAAACCTATACAAGCTGCCATAATAATATTTAACCGTACTCATTCTAACACAACAAATATAAACACCAGAGAAAATAAATGTAACGGTAAATAAGCTGAGCTGAACAGAAAAAAACTAAAAATTTGTACTCAGAGAGCGCTATCCTGTGCCAAAGCAGCTCATTACCCCCATATGGCATTGTCAGAAATGCAGCACTTTTCCTGGATCCAGACGGCGATCCGGATCACCCCCAAAATTTAATCATTTGTTCCTAATATTATTGCCGAGTAAATTAATGACTTTACGAATTTCATCAAAATCCATTTATAACTTTGCCAGTTATTTTGCTAACAGACAGACAGGAAAACAAACCGACGCCACCAAAAACATAACCCCCGAGGTAAATATACAGAAGCAGACATTATACTGCCAACAGGGGCGTCAATATAGCAAGGGGTGATGGTCTATGTTATCTCTTACAAATTGCAAACGAATTATAGTAATAAATAAAAGTAAAGACTTTGGCTCCATTTATGAGTTTACTATATGAAATATTATATCTAAACCTGGTTTAGAATTAACATATACATGTACTGGAAGTCATCCCACCCACTCTGGTTGACGATAACTGTCACTAAGTGGTCGGAACCGTAATACAGACGTGAAGACACAATTTGTTTTCTCTCAAATGTTAAAAAAAAACTATTGGATCTGTTTAAGAGTTCCCTTTTGGAATCTATTGCTTGTACCTGGTTTAATTTAACAAACCCTACAAAGCTGGCTCACAAGCCCGAACAAGGACCTGAACACAGCAGACGTAGGTATAAGCAGTGCGCCTGCTCGTGGACAAAAATCTATGGGTAGGTATGAAAAGAATACAATGTAACACCAAAGACCATATATACATATATATATATATATATATATATATATATATATATATATATATAAATATATATATATATATATATATAAAAGATATTTTGTCACATTATGTTCTTTTCATATCTACATCTTACAGTGCCTTACTGATGATACAAACTTGCCAGGCAATTTTTTAAGTTGGATAAATATTTCTTCATAAATTCAGCTTCAGAGGTTCACCTGCGCGATACATGTCCAGAGAGATGATGCACTGCGCTATACGTGTATTTAAACCCGACGGACATTACATTACTGGTATTACATTACAACAGATAACTGTGCAGCATATAAATAGTGCAACAGAACACATTGAGTAAAAACGTAAACCGTTGAATGGCTACTGAAGTTCAACTGAACGGACGGTTACTCTTTGTTGCCACAACTTGTTCAGGTCTTCTGCCAAATATTTCCATAATAAACCAAATTTACAATAAATGAATACCAACACGCCATTTTGAATGCCTGAGAATTGGTCATTATAGAAAACACTGAAAGGTTATTTTTTAAACACATACTTAAATGTTATTAACTAACTAGAAAAAAACAAACATATTCTTTACATCTTCGTTTTATACATGAACAATTAACATCTCATGCAAACGATGATAATAATTTTGCGGTTTGTACATACTCATACTTAAAAATAATTTCACATTTATGAATGAAAATATTTGGCATTTTTACGCACACGCAAGTAACAACTGTTTGCATCGTCAAAATCATATTATCAGGAAAATGTATATCATAAATATAAATTGATCATTGGCGGTCGAGGGGAAACACGTAACAATTTCTTGTTTACATGTACATTCACAATACAGATGTGATTAACTGTGACTGCTCAAAACTCCTTGCACAGCAAGAGAGATCCGTATTAGAAAAATAAAGCACACCTAATCTGTATAAAACACTGTGTATTACACTGTATATATAACATAATTGATAAAAAATATCTGTATAATGTAATACATGTACATCTCTCTGAGTGACCATGACGTCATCACTGTCACTGTATATGGCTTTTTGGAATTTCAATTGCAATTAATGTATCTTCATATTTATATTTATTTTTTTATTTCTTTTGTTTTTTTCATATAAAAATATTATGTTATAGAGGCTGGTAGCCTTTGTTCACGTGACCTCCATCAGCTTGGCGTAGGGCCTCCACGTGGTTCGCAGACGTCGGGCTCTGGACGCGCTTCTCCTGGTGAATTGCCCCGAACACATCTTCATGATAGCGACCCTGAGCCTGGATACGAGAGACATATACATTCAGTTCACTATACGCCAAAAACTGTTAACCAACAAGAATAGTGAGGCGGGATATTGAAAAATAATTGCAAATGGCGATGCAAGCGTTAAATTTGGCACAAAGGATTTTTATGTTACCCAGATACAATGAAAAGCATAGCCACCGAGAATTCAGCCAATTTTCAAGTTGGCCGCCATTTTTAAAAATGGTCCTGGTCCGGTCCAGCTGTTATCGGTCCGGAACTAAGCGTGGACCGGTTCAAGTGGTCCGTTCAATTCATTTAGTAATAATTTTAAAATTTTTAAAATTATAAAAATATAAAATCATACAAGGATAAAAATAAGATTAAAGAAGGTGACCCAAAAAATGATAATAATTATAAGTAAATGAGCGAGCTGACACCACCAACCCCCTTCATAGATCCTGAAATTCTTTGTCTAGAGTCACTTAAATCTAGCTTAATATCTAGCTCGAAACAAAAGTTTTGCCACTGTTTTGTACATATATTGTGAATAAGGAGGTTGAAACTTATAACATAAAGAAATTCAGCTAATAGCACAAGCCATTGAATGTCAGAATGGGCGGGCAGATATTTTGTATTGCAGGTCCGGCCCAGCCCAAAATTGTGTACTGGACCAGTTCAAGCGGTCCGGTCCGCATAATTAATTTTGACCATGAGGCACTGGCGTGGTTCGAACCTGAACCTCCGTAAAATGCAATGTCTTATCCACAGGCTGTATCCAACTGCACATTTAAGAGTACTTATACTAGGATTTACAATATAGGAAGAAAATGTAAAGAGTCCAGGACGCTCAGGCCAAAGTTCCATCCGAGTTTGGAGCGTCCAAAGGGAGTATGACATGTCATATTAGATCGTTTTTTCTTTTGATTTCACGTAACTATCGTATTAACATAATTAGCAATCATGTCATTATATTATTACTTGATTTAAGTAAAATATATGTGTCAGGTGTGTCAGACATTGGTCCGTGACTGCTATACAAGGGAATCTTTTTTATCTTGTCGGTCCGCGCGCCCCATTGGATGCTTAGACCTCAAGAACCGAGCATTAAAAAGAGATTTCAAGCGTCACAGACGCTCACCCTCATCCCCCCCCCCCCCCCCGGCTCCAAAAAGCCTTGGATACAGTTACAATCGTACCTTCATTGCCTTCATGTAGTTCTCCGCCTCTCTCCTCACTGACCCTGACACCTGCTGAAGTATGTTGATTATTTCCTCCTTGACTTGAGAGGCCATACTGACGTCACCGCAAACGTACACGTGACCATGTTTGGACATGATATCTTCAAACACTTTTTTTGCGTTCTGTCTCAGTAAGTGCTGGACGTAGACCTGGAAGACAGATATTAAACGTTTATATAATGTTTCGATTCACTGGAGTTTATATTCACCTGCTGTCAACTTTATATACCGATTATATCTACTGAATTACAATGGGTATGTTGCTTCCGATAGGAGAGTTACGTTTGCGTTCATCCCCGTTTACTGTGTTCATGTATTTGTTCACAAGAAAAAACGCAATCATAAATGAAATCTCATGAAATTTTCAGGGAACTTCCGGAATTAGCCATTGGAGATTACAATTTGGTGTGGATCCGGTACATTATCCGGATTCAGGGACTTCATCAAGGAATATTCACAACCATACAATCACTTATGCACGAATGAACCTTGGATTATGAACCGAATAGGCGAATGTAAACACGGTTTAGGGAGCATCCAACAATAAGGACCGTCACATTCCATAGAATTCATGGGTTTATATTATTTTGTTGGTTTGTTGTGCCAATCCACTGTCTTGGCTTGAGGCCTCCGGGGATTCTGTTTAATTGAAATTTGGCATGTTTTGCAATTACTTTCCTTTTTAATTCTGCGAGCTGGGTTGACATTAAATATCTTACAATATTTGTCAACATTTAATACATTTTTTAAATATTTCTTGAAAACATATTTTAAAAGTTCTTGCCTTTTAAATTAACGCATTTTCTTACCTTAGAACATACTATAAGAGATATTGTATAGCCAATGTAAAAATAACCTCATTGTAGTGGTTTTGTATGTCCATTGCGTATTGTATCTACCATTCCAGGAAGCTTATTCTGCGATTCGGGACATGTTTTACATATTTTTCGATATTTTGTCCATAATGTTCTCATTGAGAACAAAATGAATTTATATATTGTGAAAGAGGTTTGATTTACCATTGGTATGTGGCCATCATTGTTGTATGGTCGAGATGTCGCAACTTAACAAAGTCTTTACGGTAATGTTTAACTGTATTTTACGGTGAACGCATTGCATCATGGTTAGACGTTCCTGAGTGTGATCGCCATCTTGTTGAGCGGTGTTCACGCGACATTGTATGCTCAGTGTATAATAAACGAGTCTAGAGTGTTGTTGATTTTTTTTATTCTTGTCATGAACACTTCAGTCATATAAATTTATAATAAATATTATATAAAGATATGGATTCATATACCTTCGGTTTTTGTGGTTCACGTGAGTAGGCCGTGTGCACGTGCGTCAAAACGCCCTTTTTAACCAGTGGTTCAGTTTCATGCCGGTAGATGTCGTCCATGTCCGATCGTCTGCATCCAAAATACAAGGTCATCTCCCCATGTTTCACTGGAATAAGAATATGCCACAATAAAAATCATTTGATGATAAAATAAAGTATCATTTACAATTGATTTATCTCTGTTTAAGTTTTAGAACTACATTAAAACAATCTAATCACCTGGCATTTAGTTGATAAATATATATATATTTATTTATTTTTACCTTTAAAATACGAAATGGTATTTTAACTGGTAGCCACATGAAAATTGGATGATGTTTAATAATCATTTAAAGTGCATTATTATTTTGAAATATCATGAAAAAATGAACTTCTGTCAGATATTGTCCACGTACTTTTATGTTTAAGATATATCTGACGCTTTTGCCAGAAGCTCCGGAAGGGGGCGATTCCAGTTCCCGGGCCTATCATGATCACTGGAACTGTGGGATCGTTTGGTAGATGGAAGCTGGGTGCCCTGAAAAGAGCAGAGGAGATAATATACAAAGTATAGGGAAATGTCCAGTGTCGGCGGTAGAGGGATGATATCTGATAAGGTAGGATAAATATCACAATCCCTTCTCTGAAAACAAACGACGAGGTAAATTGTAGAGCTGGTAGGCGTATACGAGGTAACTTTCTCATTACACAGGCGACACCTGTCAGCGACTTTTGACACAGGTCCGAAATATCGAAAATTTAATATTCCTGGTAAAAATCGCCAAACGTTGCCTGAATGCAAGCACATATTTTTTTTTAATGAAAATTCTTTGACTTATCAAATTGAAATCCACCAAAATCATTGTACATTGATCCTTTATATAGTTTAGAATTTTCGATGAACAGAACGCACACAGATACATAAAGTCACTGGTCAATAAATATAAGGTTTTTGGCTTTGGCTTGGCTCCGTGCAATCTACTTTTATCTGGCATAGGAACGGATAACAGCGGTTGAGGGAAGTGATACCAAGGAAACAACAACTAAATAACAGCTAAACCTCTTTCAAAAAGACCATTTGACAAAAAGCTTGAAACATTTGCAGCATTAGCAGTATGACAAAGCTTTGTATTTGCTGTACAGAATACACTTAGGCAAAGTAAAAAAGAACATTCTTTTCAGGTCGGAATTCGTAGCTTATAGAGACGAACAAGAATGACATAAAAAATCGTTATTCCTCGAAATTTCATTCATATAAATGTCAACATTCATATAACAAGTGACCCATGGGTCATGACGCTCAGCTGACTGGGAAGAGATTTGCAAAAGGAAATTTTATCATCTGAATGGAAGTATATACCCATTCAACTGAAGCATCAAACAGATTAACCAACAGGCTGAGATTGTGTCTGTATTAATATATCTAAAAAATAGAGAAAAAAATGCGTAAACTTTAAAAAAAATTACAGGTGGCTCCACCAGTCTGCAGAAACTAATAAAAACACTTAATGGTCAATATCCATGCAAAGAAGCATGGTGGTCTCTGGATTAGTTGTTCAGATACTTCAACTTTTGTATCAAATTTTCCATTATTCTGAGGGATACTTTGGAGTCCTATAGCATGGAGGATATGGATAACAGAGACCTAATTTCAGGTTAGTTATTGAGATACTGGAGTTTTTGTATCAATTTTTTCATTATTCTGGGGGGTAATTTGGAGCCATACAGCTTAATGGATATGGGTAACAGAGACCTAATTTCAGGTTTCCATGAAGATTCTAGGTCCAGTTGTTATGATTTGTGCCCTGTTAACAGATGTTCATATCTTTAAAGGTCTCAAAAATAGAGAAAAAAAAATTTAAAAAAAGCCCGAACAAATTCATGTGGTGCCACCAGGCTGCAGAAACTGATGAAACACGCCATGATCAATATCCATGCAAACAATTATGGTGATCTCTGCATTAGTTGTTAAGACACTTCTGCTTTTGTATCAAATTTTCCATTATTCTGAGCTGTACTTTGGAGTGCCATAGCTCAAAGGATATGGGTAACAGAGACCTAATTTCAGGTTACCATGGAGACTTTTCATGGGTCTCCCTTTGTGTCAAGAATGAAGATTCTAGGTCCAGTCATTACAATTTGAACCCTGTTGATAAATAACTACATCCTTAAATGTCTCAAAAATAGAGAAAAAAAATTGTAAAAATTTGAAAAATAGAGGAGGCGCCACCAGTCTGCAGGAACTGCTGAAACATATCATGATCAATATGTATGCCAAAAATCATGACCATCAGTGATGTAGTTAATCAGATATTGAAGTTTTTGTATGAAATTTTTCACTATCCGCGGGGGTACTTTGGGGCCCCATAGCTCAAAGGATATGGGTAACAGAGACCTAATTTCTGGTTTCTATGGAGACTTTTCATGGACCTCTCAGAATATCAAGAATGAAGATTCTAGGTCCAGTCTTTACGATTAGTGCCCTGTTAACAGATGTTCGCATTTTTACAGGTCTCAAAAATAGAGAAAACAGTTCGTAAAAAATCGAAAAATATAGGTGGGGCCACCAGTCTGTAGGAACTCATGAAACATCTCATGATCAATATGTATGCCAAAAATCATGACCATCAGTGATGTAGTTAATCAGATATTGAAGTTTTTTAATGAAATTTTTGACTATTCTGGGGGGTACTTTGGGGTCCATAGCTCAAAGGATATGGGTAACAGAGATCTAATTTCTGGTTTCCATGGAGACTTTTCATGGACCTCTAAGAATGTCAAGTTACAAGATTCTAGGTACAGCGGTTACGATTTGTGCCTGGTTAACGGACAGACAGACGGTCAGCCGGACAGACGGACGACGGACAAAGAGTGATCGCTATAGCTCAGCATGACTGAAAGTCAGCTGAGCTAAAAAATTATTCCAGAAACAAGATAATAGACTATTTTCAAACAAATGTTTACCATTGATATCCATTTCAGAAGAAAGACTAATCTATGATCATGAGATCATAAAATGAGAAAAATGAAACTACAAATTACCGTTAGACCTCGATCGTTGAAAAGGCATTCACGCATTAATGAACAGAATTGAAATTACCTGTTTACAGATAGGATATTGATGTAAAAAGGTCTAAATTCGTTTTCATTAATGATGATCTGAATATACGGATATGTAAATGATTCAATAAGTGTATGGGTGTTTGTGAAGATAAACAGATGAACTCACGGTCTGATGAAAACCAGAAGTTCCGTACTGGTTTGTGCTTTGTTTAGCATGCTTGAACATACTCCGTAGTGAACTGGGCCTTCACCATCTGAAAAAGAGATACATGTATTTTCTTGTCATCGTATTCTTTATTCTCCTATGCATCTTGTAAAATCATGCAAACATTACATGTATATACATGTGAATATTGGGCTTTGCCCATGAGAGTGGTCATTATATGATTAATTAATACATCATTACGTGGGTGCCGAATTTTCAGGAAAACTGTGGAGCTAAAATTCAATTATACACTATGATCCACGCTATAAAGAACAGTGGATAACATGATTGCAAACTAAAAAAATGTTGTCTGTTGATAAGTGTACTATTAAGTGTTTTGCATTCTTATTTTTATATATTTAGAAAAAGATGATTGTATTGTTAAATCTATTTGTACTGTTACCATGTACATGTACATTAATACTTAAGATAATATGCGACAAGTATTATTTGTGCAAAATTTCAGGAATATTCCTTTATCCATTGTTGAGAAAAAGGTATATATGGTTAACAACCAAATGAGTATTTGAATAAGTACTTTTCCTCTTTCAGAAAATTCAGGGAAGATAATTGCCTCCGCCAGGAGGGTATACGTTCATCCATGTTCGTGTGTTTGTGTGTATAGTTGTGTATTTGTTCACAATATAACTCTTGCAGTCATTAACGGAATGCCATGAAATTACAAGGGCATTTCAGAAAGGGCTAATAAAGGATCGATAAGATATGGTGTGGATCAAGCGCATGATCCGGTTTCAGGAAGGTCATCAAGGAATATTCACGTATGTAAGGTCAGTTATGCACCAATGATCCTGGGAATATTGGCCGAATAAGTGAATGCGAGCACTGGTTGGGGAGCATCCCACAACAGGGACACCCCACATGGCGGAGGGTTGCATTCATTAGAATGCAGATTTCTAACTCACCTCTGGTTCTGTACTGGACGACGGCCACAGTGCCGTGGACCTCCCCGGGATGTATTTCCGATGCCGAGCTGATGCTGTAGTAACGAGGCTTCAGGAGGGGCAGTCTGTACAGCAGAAAGGAGGCTGGCAAGAGGAAGGACGTGTACTCATCTAGCACCTCGCCAAAATCCATACACTCGTAGGTCCGCCACTTCTCGTAGGCCGCCAGGTCCTGTGCCATAAACAGAGTGACTGATGTTAGTTAAATACAGACCTGTCTTTTACTTCAAGGTCCACCCTTTCTGTAAAGATACTTTGTATCGTAAGCACGGCAATAACGGGACAAACCACACATGAATGTTGAGCGTATATAGCATCATAGAGGCATTGCTCCAGTTCTCAACCGTTACTTCTCTGTATGCATATAACGTTATCTGGAGACATATACTTACATTTGCCAAGGTTTTCAGGCTGTTTTTCTCATTTTGGGATTCGGCAAGGTCCGCCAGGTCGTCCAGGAGGGCTTGAGACAGAGGAGTTGTGATGTCCAGGTAATGACATAAGGCCGTTGTTATGCTGCAGGGCGGTAACCTCTCCACGTTCTTCCAGTTCTCTATTACGTCACAAAATAACATATTAAGGCCATAACAAAACAAGATAAAATAAAATAATATTTGTATTACGTACTCCTTGTAGGGAGAGTGATTTCTTACCCGTCGAAATGAAAGAATATGTGCTAAACGTCTTGAAACTTGACATTTATTTCAATTTCAATTTCACCACTGCGAATTCTTTGGCGGCACTAAACAACATTACTGGGAATCTTGTAGTTTACTAAACAAGGGGCAGCAAAAAAATATGAACCTCGATTCTGTGTAACGATCTTGGTGTTTCTATGGCGGAATAAGATATTTGGCTAAGCTCGACAGGAAGTTGACCGATTCGACAGCAGAATTGTTTAAAACCTCAGAAATTTATTCCAACCAGTAAGAATATGTATAACACACATAAATGCATGAATGGTGTTTAAAGGAAAATTTTATTAATACCATGTGGACTTACCTAACTTTCCCTGATCGTTCTTGGCTTGTTTCTGTAGCTGTAGAACGGCCTGCAGGTCTCCATTCACGCTGTTCGTGTCCACGCGAGACAGAACCTTCTGTACGAGACTCTCGTCATTTCTCGGACAAACACCCAGGTGATCACCGGGTTGATACGTCATTTCCTGTCGGCTTTTACTTGTGTCCAGTTTGACGAGGATAGTTTGTCTTTCTGAGCTTGGTCCTTGGAGATCAGTACGTTCTTTCATTGGACATTTGCTTACCTTGGTTTTATGAAGGAATGTTAAACCTGAAAGACAACAACACATGATTTAATATAAGTATTAAGGACAGAAGAAATGATGATTTTAGTGGTATCGACACAGCCCTTCTTATTATCTAACTTAAATACACAGAAAATTACAATCTGGAAGTTACCGAACATTTGCAAACAGAACACACTTTACTTGAGCATCTTAACTGAAAGCAGGGTAATCTCTTATCATCCTGCCGTTACGGATTAGCTATGTAATGTCTGCACATACACTTATACGGAACTGTATAAACTAGATGTGGTTATATACTAAGTTATCCTGACCTCGACAGAGATCCTCGCTGTGGTAACTATCAGTCTGTATCAAACGGAACCGTTCGGCCTTCCAGACGTCCTCATCACTATCTTCATCATCTTCATCCTCTCCGCCAGTGATACCAAATACAAAACGAGACTCCTGTCATTGGAAATACAAGTAAATGAAGGCACAATGTAGTTCGCATTAAACAATCTCAAATTATACAGGAAACTTTTAGTCATTTGAAGAAGGTCTATTGATTGGTTTATTGATTTACTGCAGCTGGCTGAATATTTATGAAATGTTCGCTTTGTGTTACATTGTTGGTTAACATGAAATATACAATAATCGTTAAAAAATACAATTTCAGCAGTAGTCAAACAATGGTGGCAAGATGTATAGTTTACATTACACTTATTACAAAGGTTGAATTTCCCTCTGCGTTCCCGCTTCATCGACGCGAAAATTCGATCTATTATAAAACAAGAGTTTAAATCTGTTGACTAGTCGCGAAATTATTATGCTAGATGCAGCCGCTTCTCAATTATTTGGTTACCGTCATTGCACTTTTCATCCAATCACACGAAACTATAAAATATAAATTCCCATAAAGACAGAATTTTAAAAACAAACTTAGTTCTGACTTATTAAATTCATTTGCTCAACAATATAGCTTGCCATAACATGAAACTCCGGGGGGGGGGGGGGACCTTTTGAATCCTTTATGGGGTCTTTCAACTGGCTTATTAATCAACAAATCCTGTTAAATATTAATCTTAAATATTATGAAAGAGAACACGTATTCACATCCGTGTCACACGCACAATTCAAATGAAAGGAGAGCTCGAGTCCGAAAGCTTTTAAGCTTTAGACGTAAAGACTTCTTTTTTTTAATGAAATCGTCCGTTTTGTTCCCTTAATCTTCCGTTATATTCAACAACCTATAGAGAGGAACTTTGAGGATACTTTGGTCCAAAGAAACAAATGACTTATTTGAGCGCACAGGAAATTTTAGAGGTATAACTCTATGTTATATATATACTTTATATTATGAGTCAATGGCAAATGATACCCAAGCCAGGAAGCAGGTGGTATTTAATTGTGATGTGATTTAAGGCTAAATTTCAATTTATATAAAAAATAGTATGATATATAGTATTTTAATTTTAATTGATAATGGATACAGCATGGCTAAAAGTTAGCACACTCAGTCATCGATCACAGGTACATACCCTAACAACTGTTCGTTTCCACTGGTTGAAGGTTTTCTCCTGTCCTGCTAACTCGTTACCAAGGGAAACAGGTACCACACAGCGTGCGCCAAGGTTTGCCATGTCTTTATCCAGCTGCCGACCAAATGCACAGAAATTGGGATAGGCGCTGGAGCCAAGTGCGAAGACCGAATATCTAGATAGAGAAAATGCGTTCACTTAACATAGATTAATATACATCAGAGAGTCTATTTATCTTTCATAATATTTCTAATATTTTACTTGCTGGATTAATATAGGCATACAGATGAAAAGGCTATTACCGCCACCTGGTAGAAAATCAATACAATCCTAATTAAAGTATTTGTTCTTATCAAAATATTTTTACGCTTTAACTGCAGTCAAAATTTAATTAATTTAAAATTTTGGACCAAACAAAAGAAATGATAAGCAACTGCTGATTTGATACTTTTTGGTTGTGGTATTTTTTTTTACTATTTTTAATGTCCATTTATTATCATGTCGCCAAACAGACCTTTATTCAAATGAGGTTCTTTATGACATAGACTCGTGTACATAATTCAAACCCAAAAACCTGGGACTCAACTTGGAACCCAAATAAATGGGACAAATATTGCAATTTGCAAACGACTCACCTGACGTTGCTAAGAGATCTACGGTTCCTCTGGGCGACCAGTTCTTGAAGCTCTGTGGAAAATTTCTGAAGAAAAAAGGTATATACATTTAAGTTATAAGCTTAGCGGATAATTCATATGAATGTTTGATCAAACTATTCAGTTAAAAATATTAATTTTATTGTTAAACGAACGTTTTAAGGTCAGGTGCAAATCTCAGGTGCAAACCTGTCACATATGACTAATATTTGTCCAAGGTCAGCTATATCAGCCATATTAAAGATCTAGCACAAACATTGTCAAAAGTTGGCGATAATGGAGAGAGAAAAGACAGAAAGTCCACCCACTAAAATTTTGCCCAAGAATGGATATCGAAATAAAATCATGAACCCTAAAAGCCTCTGTTCTTATGATAGGAGGCTTAATTAAATGCAGAAAGTCTAAACCCCTCACAGTTATATTCATTTCAATTAAACCATGCATCCCCCTTACCTGGCCGTTTTCAGGGGGATCCCCGTTTCCATAGGTACTGGCAACCATTAAAACCAGTTCTTCGTATTTGAAATCGTTGACGTCATAGCGACTCATAACCTCAGTCTACAATATGTCAAATATTAAAATTCACATTTAGTTTCTGGACAGTCATTTATTTCAAATAGCAAGTGTTGGCCTGCATGTGGCATTTTTGGGCGTATTGGCAACAGGCGGTTAAATTTACATCCATTATCATACTTATTACCTAACTAATCATTCCCATACTATATGTAAAATAATTATTTGCATATGTAACAGAAACGTCTCTAGATCACAGTAGTCGGTTCCTATGATTCAATAAATTACTATATACGGTACACTGTTCAGTTAGCCAGTGAATGTTTGGTTTGTTGCACTTGCACCTATGAAAAAAACATTGCCAGTTAACCAGATGTTATTAACTGTGCACGTGCACATTTCACATGAGGATTCTGATCGATATTCGTGGCTTGGTTAGAAGAAAAATTCCTTTGCGGTTCAAAGATTTTTAGGAATGTCAAAAATCGTTTAAACTTCTGCTTGACCGAAACCTGGGGAAAATAAGGATTAAGAAGAAAAATGACCTGAACATGGAACATGGAAGACATTTTTTCTGCAAGTCTTTTAGCAAAGGCCTTGGAATGTCCGGTCTCGCTGGCGTACAACACTGTACAGCGATGACGTCGCTTCAGCCGTTTTAACATCAGTGAGGTGAACATACTCAGCGACCTGACAAGGTGACATAATTTCCAATTTAAAAAATACTTAAAAAAGCATGAATAACGGTGGCTTCTTCGAGACTAAGGAATATTTTTATTTATGAAATATAATTTTGAGATCTCGAGATACATAAAAAAAAAGTGTCCTAAATCAGCCAGCGTAATGAATAAAACATGGGCTTAGAAATATTATGATAATTATTCTTTCGTCGATATTTTAAATTATGTAAAAGATATTCTAGGCAATATCGTGACTGTAATTTATATATTTTTAAATATTTAATTCACTTAAATTTTTTTAATATGTGTGTATTTATTAAAAACGTGTTCACTCACTTTTTCATTGTTAATATTTCATTTTGAATTTACATTAATTTAAAGTTACATAGATAAATATATATATATATATATGATCTAGACATGTGGTATATTCCTTCCTTTACTCATTACAGGTTGATATTATTCATTGTTCTGTGAGTGGCTGGATAAAAAGTAATAAAATGAGACTAATGTACCTAACAAATGTCTTGAAGTGTATCATCTTCTTTTCTTTAAACCCGATGCAGTTCCTCATTGTCTCGTCTTCCCATATTTCATTCTGTGGTAAAAAAATTCATCTCTGTATATTGTCACTACTTTTATAATTGATATATTTTGCTAAAATACTTTCTTGGTTAAAAAGCATGCAAGAACGGTTTGAGTAAGAGAACATTTCCACGTGATCTACATAAAAAATTCCCTGAAGTGTGCTTTTCTTCTTTTCTTTAGAGTCGAATTAATTCTTCAGTCTCGTCTTCCAAAAATTTCATTCTATAGTGAAAGAATGTTCAATATGCCAGTATAATGTTATACTTCTAATGAATAGAGGTAAAATGCTTCTCTGCTTACTGACTGCCAGTAAGGAATCATCGAAATTTCATATAACATTTTTATGTATATATTTCATACAATTATATCAAAAATACTTTCTTTAAGAGGATTATTAATGGATGAGTTCGTATTATAAAAAGAATTTGCATAAAACTGTCGCTAGTCGCTCGTTCAACAAGCAAAGGGGAACACTTTTCGTATTTTCTGGAAGCGTAATAAATCTCGGTCCATATAACCAACCATAGTTCATATCATGGCCAATAGAGGACTCTCATGTTGTTCACGCACAACAGTAATGATTAGGTGACTACATTTCTCACATATTCGGAAATTAGTCATAACGCAATACAAAAGCTTCTCTTATTGGTGATTGAATACATAAGGATCATACTATGAGCAAACATGTTAATGCAGTTTTTAGTTCATGAATCAAAGAGTCTCTTTCAAAGCTTTAACCTTAGTATCTCTGATTTTCTCTCACACTCTTGCTCAAATGTATGTATGAATTTATATGACAAACGCTATTTTTGCAGTGAATTCCCAGGAAAGAGGAAACATCCTAAGTTTCGTTAGGCGGTAAAAATGTGGCTCTAAATACCATCTCGCCGATTATACCAGTCGTTTTGCCTGCAGCTATATGTGTTGATAAAAGGAGCTGTATGGGTATCCCATTTTATGATAATTAACGTTCTTTTTAAACATTACCTTTTTTTTCAAATTTCATGAAACGAATCACTGTAAAAGAAACAACCATGTCACAGTAATTCCCAATTACGAACGTGAAGGAGTTAAACGTGCTACCTGTCAATTTGGTTTGAACATATCTATTTATTCAGGATTACAAGTGTAACTTTTAGTTGAACATTTGTGGTGAATGTAATTCATGACCTCTCTTATTTATGTTTTAAGGATATTAATGTTAAGGAACATTCATTTTTTTTTTACCTGGTACTCAAAGGACGGCCTGATCTTGTAGCAGAGCATTTCCTGATGGAACACGGGGGTGATGCTGCCGGACATGGGCGGGACTATCCAGACCCAGTCAGCTGGACAGCCGCCCCTGATCCTGGCCTCGTCCTTCATGAACTGGATGAAGCTCCGGGCAGCACTGTGGTGGTCAGAGACGGTCACCTGCTGCAGCTGTAAGAGATTCAAAGGAAGGTTAAGGTAGCATTCCATATGTGCATATTCAGTACGTATGTATTACACCCATTATATTCTCTCAGAGTGAGTCCGTATATACGTATGTGTGTTAACGTATGCGTATTCACCACGTGTCGATCGCTCAGGGTAGCGATTGAAAACGCATACACACATTAGCGGACGAGGAAATTCCAGACCTTGACGTCAGTGATAGGAGATTCCTCTGGTAGATGACTTTTCTATTCCTGCAGCTCTATTTTGCTGCATACGTGCTGCATACAAAGACATATGAAAGGAAGCACAGGCGTCCGTTTTCGAGTTGCATTTCGCATAAGTACTGCATACGCATATATGGAATGCTAGCTTTATAATGATATGTTCATGGTCTTTTGGGGTACTGTCTGTTTTATGAGGATGAAGGTCACCGTACGAAAAGAATAAATTGGTTAATAAACCTAATTGATTTTAGACTTTATAAACACGGGTAAAGGACTCTCCAAGAGGTTATAACCTGTCATTAAGACACTGGAGCGAATCTCTGATGTTCTCTCAAGGTTTCTCTGTTGCCTTCTAAGGGATGACGGATCTCAATCAAGGGCCATGTGCTCTTGAGTCAAACACTTTAATCACTTGTTTTTACCTCCTGTCCTTAATGGGTATAGATTGACACGGCTACACATTTTACCAAAACATCCAATACAGTATTTTTTTAAATTTTTCACATTAGCTACAGACAAGAATCTATAAATGGCGTTGAAACAATGACTTTGGTTGGCTATATATTCGCGAGGGTTAATTTTCCCGGTTTTCACTCTATCTTTTCTTTGGCGAGTGTTCCGTATTTCGTGATCTCATCATACAATGATCTACACAGAGCCTATCCATTATTATATGAATTAACATATGTGCGCAAAATCTTAACGATTGGACGGGAATAAAGTGAACATCAAAAGGAAAAAAATGATGGCAGATATTTTGAAAGATTTGACATCATTTATAAAAGCAATCATTTTCGTTTTGACTTGCTTTCGACCATTTGGCCTCCAATTCACGAAGGCTTTATTTTTACAATGATTTCCTTTTCATGAACATCGCGAATTGGAACTCACGCGAACAAAAAGGCAACGACGGTAAATATTAATTTACATCCAATAAAGTGACACATATAATAAACTTCGGTTAATGTCATACATAGGAAGGTTTCAAATTCAATATTTTCTTAATTCAATTAAATACGAATCATTTTAGATAATGATAAATCCTATATAGTATATACACAAACTCCAACCGGAGGAGAGTTCTAACACCAGATCTTGCAGAGAAAATGAATCCAGATACATAAGCAATGTGTAATACTGATATACCTGGAAGCTGTGTAGAACGGCTATGTTCACTTCAACTAACACCCGGTCTTTCCAGAGGGTCGTCTCAACTGTTGTGTCTAGCCCCATCTTCTTTCCTATAGGCTGCAAGAGTTACAGATCATGTTGTGTGAATTATGTATGTACTCCCCATTTATATTTGTTGAACGTATGTTGATTAATTTTCAATATTAATTTTCAACAAAGGAATCCGAAGAAAAAAAGTTTATACACGATAAAATATGTATTTATTCATTACAATATTTCACTATCATTATAAAGCCAAAAATGTATATTATTTGAGTTGTCCCAGTGTTTTAACAGCCAGGCCTCTTGGTTAGGGTCAGATTAACCAAGAAATCTGGTTCCTGGGTAGATGGGGTTTTAGAATAAAAATCACAGAGATGAAGTTGCAATCCTATTTTTTGAACTCCTACCCGCTTGATACCTATTTCAAATCTGCTTCCTGTTGGTTAGATGTCCGTCCGAAAGTTGTAGAGCAGGTCAAGGGGAACAGAAAAAAACCCAAGATTTTGAAGATACGACCAATATGAAGGAAGTTGTGGCCAAAAAAAACATTCAGCGGATATTTTCGGAAAACGAAAAACCCGTTTCGAGATATTAGTGTCTCACGTAAGATTTCCCAGTTTCAACCGGATTTCAGCAAAACTGCGGCCTGTGGATCGGTGCTTGTGAGATGCCAGAACCAACTGCACCGTGGCCTTGACCTCTGAGCCACACCGACCCAAACCAATAGGCTTCTAGAACTTTCTGTGTCCTTACAACTGTGGAAGAATGGACGTGATTGTTGCAAATGGTAGCGGCCACAGACATACTGGCCATCTGAGATGGTCCAAAAAAGCTTATTCCCCTTTAAACTATGCCGATATACGTCCCCACCAAACTCTCTTTGCAGAGACGCTGTCCTCGCCTGGATGCTGTCCTCCGAGTACTTTTGTGTCTTTTCCCTTTGGCCCTTTACGCACCCTAACCAGTTTATTTCTCCCAGTTTCTCGAAACCGCTAATGGATGGTACTATTTTACTACACACTTAATCTAGGATGTAACAGGTCGCATGTCGCACACCTTAGTGTTATTGTATACAATGAGGCTAATCTGACAAGATTCATCGAAGAGAAAATATAATACCTCCAACATGTTGTATCTTGACTGGTCACAAAGGTCTCTGGCTCCGATCTCTGTACCCATGTACCAACCACTGAACGGGGACCCAGGAAATACCAGTCCTCCCACATCAAACTGCATGTTGGCGACAGCCGGGAGTGCATACCACTCTAACTCAATGTCTCTGAACCACTCGTACCTGTAAATCAATCAAACACCCGAAGTATGTAAATAAAGAACGATATATAAAGGGTCAAGAAAAATACGTTTTCCTCCAAATAAATGTCCGGCAAACCCCGTTTCTACACATCACGGATGGTCACGCAATTATTCATTTTTGACGCTGTGTGTTGGCATATTTTATTATCAAAAAGTTTTGCTCTGCAATGCTCTCAATCTCTTTTATGTTAAAGTTTGAAATATTTCCAGGAAAAAAGGTATCAAACTGTCTGAAAAATGTATGAAAAAAATTAAAAATCAATGCTAAATTTAATTAATTCCTTTTCAAATCTAATTCTACACATCTCTACAATAAAATGCACAGTGGGGAGAAAATACATTCATTTGTTTGCCATTCGCCTCTATTTTAATTCAGGTAAACGCCACCATTTTATTACAATGAATTATTCTGAATATAAATATTTTCATATTCAAAATTCAATATGGAATTTTAGACTGCGTGACAGAGCGGTTGAAACGCTTTATATCATTTTACATCCTAGACCTGGTGTCTTCCGCATCTGTATTTAGCATTCAAGTATCCCCATTGCTAGGTCATATGGAGGAACTCCTGAAAATCGAACATGCTTGGAGACATATAAGGCCGTGGAGCAGCACTAGCTTTAAATTTAATGTAGTGCTTAGTAACCCTTGAAAAGCGGACGCCCTATCTCCAGGCACGCTAGACTGAAACGTACCTTCGGGTACATGACAATGGCTTCAAGATAAAATGTCAGTGGAAAATGTATGAAAGGTCCTGATGAAACATTTCTGTTCAGTGTACTGTTTACGAGTGGCAGGGGGGTTATCATGGGTGCTGACCTCTGGTGGCTACTTTTGTAATTATATTTTAACGACTATTTCGGTAAATAGAACAAAGAGGTATGAGACCGTTTGACAGATTGGAATAGGAATGTTACAACCAAGGAAGACTGATGACAAAACCTAATTAAAAAGGTCCCCATGTCCGGAAGTGGGGGGAGGGCTCAAGGCCGCAATGATTTGTTTGAAACCATTGAAGAAAGGTTGAGGCAGCTGAAAGGGGGGGGGAGGAGACCCCCTGAACCACCTCTGCATCCGCCTTTTTTTGAGTGTTACATGCATTTTATTGATCGCAGATGGTTTTTTTCCCGTCCAGATCTCTTGTATTGTCATTATTGTCTTTACATTAATAACCAACAGAATTTTCTATCCATCTAGGAAACAATTATGTGTGAATATATGCAATATATGAATAAAATCAATGTTTCAATCCGTGAAACATAAAGCAGTTATTATAATGGGTTGTTAAAGTGAAGTCAATTTGATATCATGGGAGAATTCTTAGTGTGTTACAAAAGCTTGCTGATGCCACTTTCTTATATATCGAGCAATCTGTATTACAACTGACGATGGTCACACCGGACTTTTGTCAAGGAAATCCTCTGTTCCCATGCCTAAGATATTCACTTTTTTTTAACTTGAACTGATGATGCAAAGTGTGTCAGGGGGCGGGGGGCGGGGTGATTATAGTTATTTCTTAAATAAATCCAGGGAGTTTTCAAATAACATTTCGAAGGAGCTATCGCATCGCCATCTGTCTGTTGGCAACTACAATTGTGTAGAAAGGCCGAAATTATGTGGTTACTCTGAATAAAGGCCTAAGGCCCGCTGCCCCCAATAAGTGACGCGGCTATTTGGTTCCGCCGATGGTAATGCAAGAAGAGGACATCAGTTCCAGACGACGTTTCACAATTTATTTTCAAGTCAAAATAATGTATGGGTAGGAACAGCTAATAATCTTAATGAATCTGTTACGTTCCTACGGTACAACACTCACTTGGGGTGGACCAGCTTTACTCTAAGCACTAGCTCTTCAGGTATCTCAAACACCTGTGGCGGGCCGCCGTTTGCTGACAAAACTAACGGAAGTACGTCAAACCTTCCACCACGCCCCTTCCAGCCCAGAGCTTGACACACCTGAAAACGTATAAAAAAATATGGGAATTATTGCAGGCGTATAATGTAATGTAATGTAACGTATAAAGCTGATAAAAATAGCTTCAGATCTAATCGAAGCCACTCTTGGTGAAAGGTTACTTTTAAATTGGTGCCCTGCAGTTTTTGTATGACCTCTGACCTCTTGTTATGAAGAAGCATCCATCTGCTCGTCTCAAGTTCAATGAGAATTTTTTTTCAAAATTGAATTTTTTCATGAATTATCTATCGAATCACTTTCTTTTGTGATGTTAAAGAGTTTTCTGATCATAATTAAATATTATCAGTTTTAACAAACCACCGAACTTCTATGATAATGAAGGACTTTTTAATATCCGATCGATCATAAACTGGTTCACCTTTTGTTTTAATAAATTTAAGAACCCTTTTATATTTTAACGTGAAAAAAATATCAACCATAAACAGACACAACCTCGATCTGTTACAAACTGACTGCCTATCTCACTTAACCATGCAGTTTTAATTTTTTTATCTCTTGTGCATCCATTTTTTATTGTTTCTTGTTTTCATTCTATCTACAGTTTTATGAATTAATGTTCGACCTTACTTTTGTGAATTCAACATTAGCGGGATCCCCGACGACTGTGCCGTTGGCCGCCTCGTATCCGGCGTACCGGATCAGCTGAGCGTTCCACACCCGGTAGTCGTGATGGCCGTCCGTTCTCTGAGGGAATACTGTAATCATCGGCCTGTAAGTGAAATATGTCAGGTTATATAAAAATCATGTTAAGAGCTAGGTACACCGGACGATGCAAATACAATACATGTACTTATTTAACTGCTAGGCATATTTGGGGCGCTGCAAAGCGTAGACAGTTTTGATTTTGCTTTGATGAAGCGCGCCGTTTCGGCACTCTGACGTTAGCCACTTTTTTATCAGACTTTCATTAGGCAAGACTGCATTAATTGTCAATCGGATATTTTTAGCTTAATTTCTTAGGTGGGCAATATCATGTAATTGTGTGATAAGAAAAAGAACTAGATGACGTTGCTCTGCTTCAGCGTGACGTTGCTTCGCTTCAGCGATTACATGAAGAAGCACATCCGAGTGCAAATCTAAGGGAAACTGCATATGCAATTACAATTAAGAAAACGAAATGACTAACGTTCACTGTAACAATGAGACCTAAGGTGAAGGTTACACTAAAAGTGGTAACTGGCATACATAACGATGAAAAAGGTTTTGTATATTTTTTTATAAATGTATATAAGCCTTATAATTAGGACAATTAGAATGATATGCAAAGGTTCTTCGAGTATGATATGTTAACTGGGTCACAGTGACCTAATTTTAAAAAAAGGGTTACCTAGCTATTGTGCAATACAAAAATATAAGAACAACTGAATGGCATGCTTAGATATTCCTAAGATAGCATTTAAGTGAAAAAAATATCAGTGATCAAAATTGAAAACAGCCTAACTCTGAATGTTATCGCGCTAACGAGTAAATGGCGCCTTAAGATCACTGTGAATCCCCCTTAAGAGCAATATGATCAAGATCGCAGCTCTAGAAAAAAAAAAGAAATTCATGCAGGAGCATGATATAATGTTGATTGTAGGCAGTGTGTCTGATATGTAAGCGGATGCGGACGCTCACCCCGTAAAACAATAACCCTTCCCCATTGGCGCTTTATAAAATTTTATATTGATGTTTTAGTGTGCTTCATCAAAGTTCGGTTGCCATTCTGCGTGATTCAGCATTTCCATGGCGCATTTCAGTACTTATAATTATAAGTGCAGGACAGGTACTTGAATTCCAGTACGCTTCAAGGAGGCCTTATTTTCATCAGTAATAAAATTAAAACTCTCTGGCACGTATATTTGTAGATAGACCAATATGAACAAAGGTTATCTCGACAAGTTGAAAAACTCTGCTACATAAAAAAGGCTTGAACAAGTGTTGATATAAAATCGGGGGAAAAGAACAGACAGTGATCCCGGTTTGATATCACAGATTCTTGAAAATGTACTTCCATTGCTGTGCACCTGTCATTTCTTTCAAGCGCGTACTCAAATCGAATGATCTTCTTTATGATATTGTCGTGTCCGAGCTGATAGGATCATGACTTAAACGTTATAAAAAAAACTCTGTCATTGGAACCAGTGCTCGCTACATACAGATATAGTACCGGTATGGGGTTTGTCGTTAAATAATGAGTGTTTCACGGATTGTACACGTTCTCTGAGGAAATACTATACAAATTAATGGCCCGTGAAATGTAGAATGTCACGTTCTGTCAAAATGCCATGACTCAGACTGTACCTAACGACCACCTCGGTTTAGCTAAACTTAATTTGTATAGTATTTCCTCAGAGAACGTGTACAGTCCGTGAAACACTCATTATTTAACGACAAACCCCATACCGGTACTATATCGGTACTATAAGCTTGTTAAAAGCTATCACATAAACAGGTACTCAAGCGACTTTGTAAAGTATTTTATATTAAATGCCTTTCTTTATGTTTTATTACTTCCATAGGTACCATAAATTGTGTGTACCTAAGACTAAAGGCTGGCATTTGGGCAGGAATAGTTGATGTTTTGCCAGTAAGAGTGCTAACTTTATATATTTCCTGTAAAGTGACCATAAATCAATGTATGATAGATGTCCTACTACTAGTATACCTCCGCCAACGGGAGGGAGGCATAATGTTTTACCCTTAGTTTGTCTCTGTGCAGATTTATACAAAACAAATGGGAACAGATTTTGCTGAAATATTGTAGAGGGTTAGGAAAACATCTTAGTAACACTCTATATATTCCGGAGATAATCTCGAACAAAACCATAATTGTTTGTTAAAGTTTATATAAAAAAAAACTATAAACTCAATTTATTCAACATGGATTATACAAGTTATACAAATACAGAAAAACCTCGCCTATCGACCACCTCGGTTTAGCAACCACCTCTAAATTGCGACCACTCTGTCGAGGTCCCGATGGTGGTCGTAATTCCGAAGTTTCACTGTAGTTATTATAATGATTGGAGCACTCTCCATGACTCTGATGGTGGCGTTCGGTAGCGGCTGGAAGAAATCTGAAGACCCGTGAAAACCACCAACCCCGGACGGAAAACTGCACCCCGTTCTCAAAGCCAAGCAGGGATTCATTCCGGGTCGCAAGCGGAGAGAGCCGAGCGTTTTACCCCTCCACTCTTCCATTTCATTGGGTGTGTTACAAATTTCTCTTACCTCAGCCTCCCTCCGTTCGTTGACTCTTTGATGTGGACCACCAGGGCGTCGAACATGTCCTGAGCAGTACGGGCGTGCCGGGCGTCTTGTAACTGCGCAAACAGTGGGAAAGTTCAGAATATAAAAAAAATAGTATTTGCTAGAGTCAACTAATTTACACATCCGTTTATCCGACAGAAACAACACGCCGTGGCAATGTGTTTAAGCCCCTTTCACACCGGGCCTACGTACTGTTGCGTAATTGCATGGTGCGGCGTGAAACGGGCATTAGTTGTTCGCATTGAGCCGGGAACTTTACTAACAAGATGTTTGTAAAGATGGAGAGCCATTTCACACAGGGTTTTCATTCTACACCAGACTGCATGAAGAGTTTCTTCACTTTGTCAGTAATTTTATTCAGATTTTCGGGACATCTGTAACGTTTTGCGACTACCCTGATTAAAGTAACGTCATTATTAGGAGTGACCTGGGAAGATGTCACAACAGGGTAATGCATTGCCAAAACACCGATTCCAAAAGTAAGTGGATGAGTCTTATCGCGTAAATGTCACCGGAGCTTGTGTATATAAGTACCCGCCAAGGGATTTTTATACAATAAATTCGGCGTTGCCCCTTTAATTGATGACAGATTCGTTTTGTCAGATAAATGGATGATTTTTAAAAAGCTTTAGACTCCCACGGTAATTTTGAAATCAAAGTTAACAGTTAAGTAGTTGAATATTATATGTGTAGATATGTAAAACATAACTGTGAAAGTGAACAATCTTTTGTTAAGATTGCCACACTAACAGACCTTTCCCATCACACTTGCGACACCTATCGGCGACAACTGACACTGAATGTTTGGGTCCTTTATTTCGACAAAAAATTGTATTTTGTGATATCTCAGATGATTCATAGTGAACAAACATACCATATCTTTAATGATGATGTTCCTCTCTTACTTTCTGGTTTGTTTTTTTTTTTTTTTTTCATTTCTTCATCTGTGATGCTGGCTAATTGGACCCGAACTCTGTAGACGACCGTTATGGGTGTCACCAGAGAGTGCGCATGTTCATAGGAAAGGTCTATTACCGAATTTTGAAACTTAAGTAGCAAAAGACACCATGAAATATGTGTACTCATAACAAATAATTAATATTTGGTTAAACTCTAAAGCCCCTTTCACTCGTTCACGGATTGCAATACGGATCATCCCGGAGTAAAGTTGGAAGATGCCAGTCCCAACACGGAGACTCCCGGATGTATGCTGTGGCTACACCGAGGTGCACGATGCCAACAAGAAGTGATACGGTCCATTTTTAATCCGTGTTCTCCGGAAAGAAAAATTGCGCAGGTTTAATTTTTTTTTCTCCGATCATGCCGATGCACCAAGGATCACCCCGGATGCCTACACGGTGTTTACACGGTGATGCCGGAGTTGACACAGAACGATGATCCGGGATGATCCGTGATGCTATTCATGAATGTGTGAAAGGGGCTTAAGAGGGTTTGTACCTGGTCCGCCCCCCCCCCCCCCCCCCGCCCCCTGACCGCAGAAACACTGATTTTCATGCTTATGTTTACCTTTAGTTTTTCCCAATGGAGGCGACCAATGCATCTAGAGGCGTTCCTCCAGGCCATTTTGGCACCAAACTCAAGTTCTTCCGTTGTTAGCTCATATGTGGCGCTTTTTTCCAAGGCTATAGATATCGCCTTCAGACGCTGTTGATGTTCGGGCGTGTTCAACCTGTCATGAACACGTGGTATATAAATAAGACCTGCGAAGGTCCCTATAATTTTTTCAGATTGTGATCTTACATAGATATACCCCAGGTAAAAGCAACCCATATACTGTTACTCTGTAGACTATGTGCAGCTGCCTCATTGCTGCCATGAAAAGTTCCCGTAATTTACAATAATCACTACAGGTGGCGTTTGTGTGCTCAATTTTAAAGGATTCTCATGCAGATCTTACCCCTTAGTGAGAGTGGGGCCCCCTGGAGAAAGAAAGTAAACTATTTGCACCCCACAGAAGGAGCCAATAAATGAATTATCAACTGATCACTAAACAATAATAAACGTGATAAAAATAATGAAAAAAAAATTATTCCTCAGGCCTATATATATATATTAATCTGTATAATACGATGTTCATGATAAATTGGTTGAATAGTAATACAACCAACTCACTTGATGTCACGTGACAATTCTATGTACAAACTGGTAAACAAATTTTCTATTTACTGAATACAAATGTATTCATATATTCTATATTTCATTGACCAATAACGACAGCCTGCCACCCAAACGTCAATTTTCAGTTACCCGGAGACATTGATGTGGCAGTACAAGCTATAGGGTTCGGATCAATTATTGTTTAAGCAGATGTGCATGCCATTCCTCACAGTACATTTTTATTTTCATCTGCATGTCGATCTCTCTTTTTCCCGAGGTAAGACAAAAAGTGACGTTATACTGTTGCGAAAATCATAAATATGATATTCACGGTTACTTATGACGAGGCTACTCGGAAAGTTTCTCTCCGTCAAACTTCAGTTCTCGCCACCATGGTTACCACCATAAATTTTGTGTCACAGATTGTTTTCTTCATCACATATATATAGCAAATAAATACTACCTTACAACAAATATTTTGGTACTGCTCTTAGTATGGGGGTTCTCGTATCATATGTCTCGCAGGCCCCTGTCAGTTCATTTTTAAAAGGCCTGAATATCATGTTGTCATGGCTAACTTCGGGTTCGGGGATTCAAGAAGAGTCAGTAATACCATATATATTGACACAGACATCCGCACAAACATTTTAAAGACACGCATTAACAGGATGATTGAACCATAGGAAGACTCACATTTTCCTTGAGGTAAAGTACTGTTCCATGAATTCCGTGGCTTGTGTCAGTACCTCTTTACGCGACCGGGGCTGTTTGGTCTCACAGAGTCTATCAGGCCGCATGATGGACCCGAGACAAGTGTCAGCACTACAAGGACTACCCTGCAACAACAAGAATCTTAATATTCTGTGGCTCAGGGTAAGAGCACAGGACTCAAAGCCAGGGAGACCGCGAGTTCGAATCTCAGCCGGATGGGTATATTTCCCACCAAAGGGTGAGCGCTTTGCATGCATAATGGGAAGGACGTGCCCAACGGCCGTTTTTCACTCACAAACAAGTGCGCCTTTTGGTGTTCCTCGGTGGTATGATCCAACAATGGCAGTGCCCGCAGGTGCAGAAGGCACCAGGATATAAAAGGAGAGGAAGCGTATGATATTGCTCTGTCACGTAGTCATAAACCGAATTGAATTCTGCAGATGAACATATATGTAGTTGGCTATAAATCAAAGGAAGAAAAAATTAATCTTAGTATTAATAAACGCAATACATGCTGACGGTTTGACACGACAATGAATTATATAAGATGAGTGTGGACCGCCCTGCCAAATATTTTAAATCAGTGTTTATTACAATGATTTGCATAATTACTTTTGATCATTATTAATCCAAATGATTACGTGCGACCCTCTGTAAGTGCAAGGTTATGTAAGACGCGCAAAAATGATTGACATACGCATACATTCTGATAAATGTGAACATTAAAAGAAAGTTAACTCTTTAGTTGCCTTTAAATGATATTGAGGAATGGGTCGTTTAAATTATTTTTAAATCTAGAAGGCAATGGAAATACATACCATATTGTTCGAAAAATGCTCCCCATCAAATAAGGCAAATACAATGTGACTACTAAACGTGAGAGTACCTTTTTGTTAAACCATTCCATCTAATCAGCAATGCCTTCACCTTTGCGACTTGTTCTTATGTTGCTAGAGCAAATCCTAATATAATAATTTTTGCCTCCACCAGGAAAGTATTCGTTCATAGGAATGTCTCTGTGTGTTTGTGAGTGTGTTTGACACAACATAACTAACACAATCATGAACGGAACGTCATGAAATTTCAAAGCATTTTGAGAATAGGCCAGGGTAGAACCGATACAATTTTGGTGTGGATCCGGTACATCCGTCATTAAGGAATATCCAAAACTGTACAGTCACCTATGCCTGGATTAACCTGCATGGGAATATGGGCCGAATAAGTGAATGAAAAACACAGTTTCCGGAGCTTCCCACAGAAAGGACCCAACACATGGTGGAGACGTGCATCTTTCTATTATTCCATGACATGTAAGTTTCTGCCGATGTTTCAGATTTTAATTATCAAGAGTGAACGTGAGACCTACCTCCTTTGTAGACTTTAAATGCAACTGATCCCGGAACCTGACAGCTTCATCGTCCACGTTTTTCAGTCTTATTGGTTTCTGGTAGCGATTGGCAGTAAGAAACGGACATGTTGGTTGATCTTCCTGGTGTTCATTCACTGACATGTGCTTTTTCAAATGTCCCGCTTTCCCATTTGCAATATAAGCAGGTACGACTTTGTTTGGTGCTTTTGTATGCTCCTAGGAAAACGACAAAAAGTTTGAAATTTTTCTCAAAAGTATTTGATTATATATGCTTGTTATGTTAGGCTAAGGTTCAAACCAATGCCTGAGATACATAGTTAGGATTGTATACACTTAGTGTATACCTTGAGTGGTCTCAAAAAGAAAATAGAAACCTTATCTTTATAGAATCATGAACAGCAAGGTATTCAATGTATACAATACAAATCCGCTTTTAACTACTTAAAAATTCCAAATAGCCACATATAAGCCATTAAAATAAAAGCCGAAGTGAAAAGTCACCTATTTTTTCCTTGGAAAAAATGTGAAGCCTCTGCATATTATAAGGCCCTAAAGAAGCTGTATCATTAAAATGCATTATTGGGGAAAAGATTTTCATGCGGTAATTTGATTTGAGAAAAAATATAATTAGATACATAATACAAAACATGGTGAGTTGGTTGTTTGTCTCAGTTGTTAACAGAAACTTCATTAAAATACCTATCGTTCGCTGTCTCTAGAAACTAGCATTCAGGCTAGTCATGTTCGACTTACGAACAAAATCTCAAACCTGTTCTTTGGAAAAGGGACAATAAAAACGTGTACTTGATAATCTGGTGACGAAGTTAATAAGATCGGGGGGGGGGGCTCAACACCGAGGCAAAGGAAATAAGTGTGCCGGGAGTACCAGTAGGGCCAAAAAAAGGTATAGCTCTCGGGCATTTTTTTTTCAGTAATCAGTGCGGCGGCCGGGTTTTTTTTTTTTTTTTTAACTTTATGGGGCGGGGAAAGCATGATATAACATATTTTTTTCTAAACAGGTGAAAGCACTACATATCAAAGGAAAACTTATCAAAATTGTATTATTTTATCTTCTTGAAAGATGAATATCAAAATACAAATGTTTGATGCGGGGGTTAAAATTGACGCTGGCGGTACCTGAGGACCATACCTTTTATTTTTTTTTTTTTTTGGCCTTGACTCCACTACGTTCCCTATTAATGTGCCTCTAAATACATGCCGTTTGAAAGAGCACTAAACAATGAAAGACAGACCGTTATCATCGCCGCCTGGTTTATATTCCCCCTATCTAACCATGTATTGGCCAGACCATTTCCACATTCAGAGGATTTCAGGGCTTTGACGTGTTTTATTGGGCGATGAACACGTCGGCAGATAAACCAGCTAACTAAAAGGCTAAGTTTATATTTCTTTATTGACAACTTCCCTAACTTTTAAACTGCCAGTTGATCCATCGTGATACCCCCTAGTTGTTCATACATGCATTAGTTCACACATAATTAAGTAATTCTTTATGGGACTGGTTGGTGGCTAAATTACAAGATCTTTAAACTTAACGTACTTGTATTTATACATCTGTATGCAATAATCACCTTTTATCAGGATGATTTTTTTTGCACAAGCTAGCGAATCAGAAGGACCTCTTTGTCTGGAAGCGTGTTTATGTTTGCATATTATAAAACTCTATGTGGAAATTTATCTAGCAATCCAGTGTATTTAGACAATTCATTTAAGCAGGGTATTTGGATTTCAGGATATTAAAAAAATACATATCTTTGTTGTAATTGTTGAAGCTTCTAATTTATCTAGCAATCTAGTGTATTTAGACAATACATTTAAGCAGGGTATTTTGGTTTCAGGAAATTAAAAAATACATATCTTTGTTGTAACCGTTGCAGCTTCTAAACGTTTGACCAAATGTCCGTGTAAATATATATCAAAGTAGATAAGTTTGATCATAATTTCTGGCAGAGGAAAAGATCAATTTTGTAGAAGGACACTAATGGTAAGAATCGGTTGTAAAAATCATGTACGATGATCGATTTGTAATCAATTACTTTATTAACCATCTATGTTATCTACCGTGAAATATGCTGTATAGTATTATAACAAAAATACTGACCGAGTAATTCAGTCTAACTTGTATATCACCTTGAAAGGTTGAGCAAGGTCACAGCCTGGTTGTTGACACTTGTTCCTTGCAAAAGTTTTAAATTCTGTTACAGAATGAGAATTTTTATCGAGGTAATGACATCTGTTATGTGCATACATATGATCATTTTAGGTTGATTAGAAAAAAAAGCAATCGGTTTAATCGGTTATGAAAGAAAACGACCAATCATCGATAAAACCGATTAATTGGCACAACATTACAGAATTCACAAACACATATACTGAATAGCTAGGGATCAGCTAGTAATAATCTTATCCCTCACAAGTCATAAATCATCGCTAGCTCACACCGTGTGTCACATCAACACATGCCTTCTTACTTAATGTACATCATAAACATACGAATTTACAGTTATTTATCTTACTAAGGTTGATAATTAACACCAGATGACTATAGCTATATGAGGACTCAATTGCTCGGCCTCTTGTTCTTGTTCAGGTGTACCCTGAGTAGGTAAATTATACTGGCCCGTGTGTCACTGCTGTACATGTTATTAATAAACACGAACCAAAATATTACTCTGTGCTGTGCTATAAATTGTATATGCCTGCCATTATACTTACAGTTTGGATGAAAACGAGGAATATAATCCATTGTCCCATTATATTTCTATATATCCCCTGATAATGCCCGTAAATACATGAGAAAATTCTGGTGTTGCGGTTTCAGATTACCCCGTTTCAGATAAGCGCCGGTAAATAGATTTCTGATTACAGGGAGTAACCGGCTTCTGGGGTAGAGCAAAGAACTAAAAACCCGGAGATCGTAAGTTCGATTCTCAGCGGAGATGGTGAGATTTTCAGGGTGAGCAGTAGGCAGACTTACTGAGAAGGCCGTACCGAACGGCCGTGTTTCACTCACTTAACCAGTGCGTCATTCGGGGGTTCCTCGGTGGTATGACCCAGCAAGAGAAAGAATTACACACACAGAGCCCACAGGTGCAGTAGTCACCGGGCCTTGTTAACACCAGGACAATGAGAGGGAGCCTGTGATACTTCCCTGTCACGTCGACCCGGAATGGAATTATGCAAATGTATATATACTTGGTTAAGCTAGCGTTTAAAAATGTAGGCGGTTACTTAAAATTATAATGGATTTCCTCCCGTTTACTGATACATTCTTTAATCCTACCCATGTGTAAAGATAGGGTGGTGACTAGAATATACTATCAGATATTCCTATCATATTAATCACCCTTGGTGGCCAGGGACCGAAGTGACAGGAGTAAACACCGTCTCTGTACTGTCCAACATGCTCCTGGACAAGAGGGTCAGTATGGCCATGAATGATCTAGTACAGTGGTGACGCTATCCAGTGCATTAATAAATACACCAAGACATTGAGTCAGTGCCACGATACAGCAGGATTATGTCCTGCGAAAACATGACGGTACACCATACCAGAAAACAGGGCGGTGTCAGTTGATAGCAAGTGTCACGAGATAGGTATAGGAGGCAAGTGTCACTGTACATCAGGACAGTGCCACAGGAAATGGGACAAGTTTGACTTGTCAGAACAGCTCCACTAGATAAGAAAACAGTATCAACAGTCAGATGAGAGGTGTCACTTAAGGGAAAAAAGTGTCATTAATAGGATTACAGTTTAATACACAGAAGCTAAGTACCACTAGACAGTGTCAACAGACAGAAGACAACTATCACCTGAAAAGGAGGACAGTGCGACTAGACAGGAGAACAGTGTCACTAGTCGGAAGACACTTGTCACCTGATCAGATTGACAGTGCCACTAGACATGAGGACAGTGTCACTAGACAGACGAAGATGTCACCTAATCAGGAGGACAGTAATGCTAGACAGGAAAACACTGTCAGTAGACAATAGACAGCTGTGACCTGATCAGTCGGAAAGTGCCGCTAGACAGGAAAAAATTGTCATTAGACAGAAGACACCTGTCAACTGAACAGAGGGACAGTGCCGTTAGACGGGAGAACAGTGTAACAGGACATAAGAAACCTGTCACCTGATCAGAAGGACAGTGCCGCTAGCGGGAGAACAGTGTCACAAAACAGAAGACACTTGTCACCTGATCAGAAGAAGAGTACCGCTAGACAGGAGAACAGTGTCATTAGACAGAAGAACAATGTCACTAAACAGAAGACACCTGACACCTGATCAGAAGGACACTGTCGCTAGACAGGAGAACAGTGTCATTAGAAAGAAGAACAGTGTCACTAAACAGAAGACACCAGTCACCTGATCAGAAGGACAGTGTCGCTAGACTGTAGAACAATGTAACAAGACAGGAGAACAGTGTCACTAGACAGAAGACACCCCTCACCTGATCAGAAGTATAGTAACGCTAGACAGGAGAATATTGTATCTAGACAGAAGACACCTGTCACAAGATCAGAAGGACAGTTCCCCTAGACAAGAAAACAGTGTAACTAGACAGAAGACACCTGTCAACTGTACAGAGGAAGGAGACCAGTGGCGCTAAACAGGAGAACAGTGTCACCGGTCGAAAGACACCGGTCACCTGATCAGATGGACAGTGTCGCTAGACATGAGGACAGTGTCACTAGACAGACGAGGATGTCACCTAATCAGAAGGACAGTAATGCTAGACAGGAAAACACTGTCAGTAGACAATAGACAATATCTTCATCTGTGCCCATAGCCATTACATGGCCTAAAGCAGCCAGAGAACTTACTTGAAAGTGTCTGGTGGGCCACAATTATTATAACTCTTAATGTGCATGCAAGCACTGTGGTACGTACCACCAATTGGACAGAAATGTAGCTGTTTGTTTATGCAGAATATCTTGTCTAATGTCTCAGAAGTTTTGTCTCATGAGAGGGTGTAATTATTATCTCATTATTTCATTAACGATTCAAAACAACTGCTCTGGGACTCCTTTTATGTACATATTCTGAAAGCTCAGAATAATATATGCACTCATCTAGATGACATCATCTAGATTTAAGAATATTTTATGTTTCATATATACCATTACAAAAATATTTATATACATAATAATTTGAGCAACGTGCAGATTTTCTGCTTCATTTAAATTTTAAATGTAAAAGAATTATAAGTTTTCAATAAAATTAAAAATTAACACTTATATTTAAATTTGAAACAATATAAATTTATCTTAATAAGGCCTACAGGCCTAATGCGAACCTATGCAATGGGATTATACCAGGAATAATGCTTCAGTGCTGGACCATTACTTTTCAAGAACATGTGTAACATGTATATGAACAATACAGATACTAAACACTTTGAACAAGAAACAATTACACAAACATCACAGTTGAAATTCTGGCATGGGTTCACACAACACAAAAATTATTGTAGCTAGCACCACCGTCTTGTATACAACGAAGAGATATGTACAAATGCCCAATGTCAGACTGATATGTCAAACCCCTCCTGCGAAATAAGCAGGGAAATACAATATGCAAAATTATTGTAGGTGGCGCCACAAGTCATGACATGATAAAGCTATCTGTATAAATATGCCCATTTTTTTAAATTTTCATAACATACATTTAAGTTTATAAATCTAAAGCATTATTTTGAAAAAAAATAAATGTATTTTTTTTTTTTATTTTCATAAGACACATTTTTGTTAAAATAATAATAAATAATAAATCTAAAGCATTATTTTTAAGGTTCAGTGTGTTTACATTAATTCTCTTTAACAATTAATGGCTGAGAAATATCGATCTTAACGTGAAATGTAAAAAGTATATAAAATCACTAAATATAAAACTCGACATCAGCTGTCTTTGTATATAAATCAATTCTCATAATACTGGAACATTTAATCAGATCATGACTATGACAGTTACAAAGCCATATATTCTCCATGCATTGTCATTGGGGGAAACGGGGCTTGTGAGACAAGCCGTCATATGGATTCCCTAATTAACAGATGACTTAGTGATTTTTGTTGTTATCAGTGCAATTGTTAGCCGGCTTTGATTACTAATGTTAAAATGCATGTATTGACATAGTAATGTGCTATTGTGACTGTACATAAGCTCTCAGAGTGTGCGTATAAAAATGGGTTGTTCATGTAATTAAGTAAAGATACACGTAATATTATCATTCATGGGTATTACTTAATATGAGATCACAAATTAATTATCATATGTATGTAGCCTGCTTGGGCTTGGTACTAATTAAGAGTCAGGGGCACTTTTTTCTGACAAAAGGTTGACAATTTGGCTATAAAGGGGGGATTATAGGCTTTGATAACTAAATTTAAAAGTACCTGTATTAACATAGTAATGCGCTATTGTGACTGAACATAAGCTCTCAGAGTGTGCGTATACAGAAGGGTTGTTCAAGTAATTAAGTAACGATACACGAAATATTATTTTACTTGGTACTAATTAAGAGT
The DNA here is from genome assembly GCA_026874595.1 of Sipunculus nudus. Classification (NCBI taxonomy): domain Eukaryota; kingdom Metazoa; phylum Annelida; class Sipuncula; order Golfingiida; family Sipunculidae; genus Sipunculus; species Sipunculus nudus. The sequence goes on from CM049312.1 coordinate 57,621,351, forward strand.
CGGGGGCACTTTTTTCTGACAGAAGGCAAAGGCATATAGGACTGTTATAACAGCACCTGTTTCAAGCTTGATTATACTCCATGTTTTGTGGCATAATGGAATCAGTTACAGGATACTAGTCTGTAAACTAATGATTGTCTAATGAAGCATGTTTATAGTAAATAAAGAAAAACGAGGCTTAGTGTGTGTCTGCAAGTGGATCTTTGCACAGACCCAGCAGGCAGCCTATATAGAAGCTTAGATTAAGTATCTTTTGCTGCCGATGGACACTTCCAACAGCTGTACAGCTCATGGGTATATATATTATCTTGCAATAAATTTTATAAGAATGAATTATTTTAAGTAATAAAATAGAACAAGCCAACTGAGGAAGGAGTGCAACTAATACAATCAACATCCCTGTGTTTTGCCTACCAGCACTGCACTTGTTGCTAAATCACGTGTTCTGTGAGATCACGATGCAGTCTCCTATTAGATTCGAATGTACTCGTACTCATGAATACATTCTTGGAGTACTTGGTACTGATGCCTTCCTCAAAATGACATAAGTACTCATATTAATATTTGAGTACTTTGAAAAACTCATAAAAAAAAACGATCACCTTTATGTGTATATGTGCGTTTCGTTAAACATTTAATTGAGACTCTTATTCCATTAAATGAATGCCAGACATTACAAACTACTAAGCCAATTGCACTACGCAAAGAAAGAAGAGCATTTATTTATCCCACAAATTAGGAGCTGACGAAGAGTGGGCATGTCTTCAATGAGCAGGTGCCCGACTCAAGTATGTTTTACTTAGCTAACGACGGTGCTAGTATTTGCTCTACACCTGAAGAGGTATGTAACCGGTATCGACGTTATGTCATGCTTCACGTAAGTTTATCACAGTTAGTAGACATGTGAGCACCAGCATACTCCGGTAACTCATTTATTGAAAATAAAATTGGTTCCTTCAACCGAAGAGGACTTGAGGTTGATGTGAGTACATATTAGTCTGATTAACGTCAAACATGTTCTTCTTATGATCATGTATACTGTTTATATTGATGTTTGACATGTTTTTATCATTGTTTGTAATATATATATATTATAATCATATGATTGAGAATATAATGTAAAGATTATTGAGCAATGAACAGGCTGTGTGCTGAACAGCGAGAGTTTTGCAAAACTTTACGACAGAGTTTTTTTTATTACTCAAGACATATACACAAACTACACTCTAGGCAGACTAAAGGCAGATTTAAGTCTAGGCAGTGGTATAGTGGCACTAGGCTGAGAGAAAATGTCAGTAGACAGGGGGACACTGTAGCGGCAGCCCACCACATAAACGTCGATCATTAATTAACTGAAGACGTTGGGGTGGCAGTACAAGCATTAAGGTTCGGATCAATTCTAATATAAGTAGATGTGCAGTACTTTTTTTCATTTTCATCTGAAGCCGAACTGTCAGTAAAATAAAAAAGTGAGGTTATGTTGTTTGGAAAAATAAAAAATATTACATTCATGGTTGACTAAGGCAGATTCATGCAGCTTTATTAATAACGAGGCTGGTTTACTCTGAAAGATTGTTTCTCTGTCCACCGTCCGGAAACTGCTTTAGCCAAAATAATCTTCAGACTTCAGTTCTTGCCGCCAGGGTAACCAATTTTTGTTGTAACAACATTTTATCTTCATTACTGAGCAAATAAAACACGATCATATAAGCATCCGATGTTATTACAACACAGCAAATATTTGGGCCATGGGAATGGGTCTACTAATAAGACTTGTATCAAGACTCGCAGGCCTTGATCAATTTATTTCAAAAGACCTGAATGTCATGTTGTCATAGCTAGGGGACACTTTAACGGGTCTGATGCGTGGGCAGTGTCTTCAGACAAGTTGATGACATTGTTATCAGACAAGTGGACAGTGTTTTACTAGACCTGAGATCAGTGTTCATTGGTGCATAAGAAGCCCGCCTTATGTCTCCTTTCCTCTGACTTCATTAAATATGCATGGATTTTACCGAATATAGGCGTGATGCTATATTGGTTAATATTTCTTTAGATTTTCATCAAAATGCATCATTTTCCGCGGATTACAACACAATGTAGCCTGGTGACCTCTGACCTCATTAAATATGTATGGAATTTTGCCCGTTATCCAACATTAGCGAGAAAATCTATTGGCAAGCATTAATTGTGAGTTTCATGGAAAAAAGGTTTTTGGTTAGTCATCATGACGCTACCAAGTGTGATGAGCTCTGACTCATTAGATATGCATGAATTTTGCCAGGAATCGTGGCGAAACTTAAAGTTAATGGATGGACAGATCGCGGGTATACCATAATACGTCTCGTCATAGACGAGCGTATAAACACGGTCCCTCTCTCGAGAGAAGAACATACACGAGACATTATTACAGTATCAATGGATAAGTAGACTGTGTCACTAGACAGCAGGATATTGACACTCAGTAGGTAAAGAGTTATACCAGACCGGATGAGAATGAGAAGTTTAAGAAATACTGTTTAACTTTTTCCATGGTTTATTCCAGAAAACGTCACTTGAATGCACTGTTAAGGAACTGTTATAGATATTTGTTGTATAAAGATCAAAACGCACAGACAGGAGTGAATCGAGATTCCCCTAAAATTAAAACGATATGCCTGAAAAAATATTGCCTTCGCTCGACCGTAGCCAAATATTTGTATTGAAATTCTTTGTGAATTTTTGGCATTACAAGACATGCAGACAGACAGGTAAACACATTCTGTATGCCATGTCCTTACCTTTCTTTTTAGGAATGGAAGTACTCGTAATTAAACGCATATCCGCCCTTAATGGTTGTTGTTCATTAAGAAACTTGAGAAATAGGGTCCATTAAGCTGTTGCCATTTTACAACTAGCTAAGTTGATGCAGATGATGCAGTTCTCTAACCTTATAGTGAATTTGTCCTCGAACGGGACCTCGATGAGGTGGCCGCATTTTAGAGGACAAAACAGAATAATGACAGAAAAAAACATGATCGTTATTTTTTATGAATGTAAAACCGAGTTGGTCCTTAAGTAAGGTTTAACTGTAAATGGATGCATTTGTTGGGGTGCACCTTTTAAAGAGGTCCCAACACAGAATGATATGAAGAAGCAAAAATCTTCATTTATCAGAGAAAGCTGTCAGCTAACCAGATTTCTGTATAATAAAAATGATCTTCAAGAGTTCAAAAAGTTCATTACGTGCTAGAACTACTTTTTGACTTGCAAGATCATAAACCCACATGTAGGTCTCAAATGTTAGTTTCACTGTTTCTGTTAGCCCTTGTTCCGTTCTCTCGCCTAACCCTCCGCTCTGAGAGACCTGGATAGGTACCCACCTGCAGCTGCATATGCAGATATGTAGAAATGTCACTTACGTTTAAGTCTTTTAAGTAACATAAAACCGGAAATGTTTTTATTTTTTTCTCAGTATAGTCGGACGGGGTCAAACGAACAATGTTATACCTAGGATTGTTGTATTGGAGACACTAGTGTGTCATGTATTTTGTATATTGTAAACATAGCGTAAACAATAATAATAATTTGATTTCATTACTGAATGGCAAAGTTCCCCATAACTCACGCCTCATATATAATTACATAATTGAAGCAGCTAAACTTATCACGAAAAAAATCGGCCAGCAATGGCTCGAATTAAAGCATGTACGAAGCTGTTAAGTAACCTCAGCTACCCACTAAGAAGGTAGTCTAGTACTTAAGAAAATGCAAAGTCCCTGTTTCCTTTTTCTTAATATATATTTTACATCCACCAACCTGCAGCGGCAAACTTTGTTCACACCCCATTCTTTCATATATCGTAAATTGTCTTCCCAATGCTCAGGTCCACCGTTAGAGGAGTCGTCTGCCCATACTGTCTGGCTTCCCTCCATTTCTCATATAAATATACAATGTGACGTCAATTGATTGGATCCTCTTTGCGCATGCGCTTGGTCATTTGAGTCAGTTGCATGACTGATTGATTCTTGATACTGGCCAACTGTACCATACACATCCCTAGCACTATGAAAAAACTCGTCGATGAATGATGTATTTTACTTCCTTGTTATTCACAATGCTATCTGGTTTACATCTTCAAATTCAACTAAGTTTTGGCGGTGCGTGGGCGATTGTATGGCGTGGCTTCCTAAGGGTGGTTAAACAATTATATATTACTCGATGTACTATATGTTAATGCATATAACATCTGATAAAGTTATTTATGTACCTGTACCATGAATCTCGAAAACAGAGCATTGCAAAGCAAAATAGACAACACTTGCAAATACCTCTACCTCCCCGAGCGATTTATTTGACACAAACCACATAGTTTTATACTAGACCAAAGATTCGAAAGAAAACCTACCCGGATCTGGGTACAGAAAATTAGAATTAGGAATATTTTTAATGTTTCTTATTCACAGGAGGTAAGGTTATGGTCACAAAAAAATGTATTATATATATATATTTTTGCGGCTGTTCTTACTCAGGTACGTATCTCGGTTGAAATTATTACATGTTTATAGGAGTTTTTTGTATCGCTTGACTGTGTTTTTTAGGACGGTGACATAAATTTTGTCTGTATATGAATATATATCACCTGATTTAAATAATACACACATACAAAGAAAAATTCGTATAGATAATTTTATTAATGAACATATAAAAACAAAAAAAAATGTATGTATATCTATTATATGTATATTCGGAATTACATACATGCGTGACTGTTATGTAGAGTGGGTCCGAAAAAATGGTGTCACGGTATAACACGGCGTGTGTGTGAGAGAGAGAGAATTTTAATAGTATACAGTTCAAAGAATACGTTTGCTTGACCTGAACAACCGAGCTACAGAACTTTACTTTTATATTCATCCGCCAGTGACCTGACCCATGACCTCGGGTATCACAACGCCTTACAAAATAGTGCATGCATATGTAACTACTATTATGTAAAATAGTCACTGTAGATACACTAAATTATACAAATAATTATATAAACAAATGTTAAGTACTCTGCATTGCACATACGGTTCCTTACCGTATTCTCTAGAGGCAGCTCTGGGAGGACAAAGATAAAATTACAGACGTCGGACGGAAAACAACAACAAACTCTCATTGGCACGCCGATGATCGAATCCTCGACGCCAGCTGAGTGCTGAGCTTCTTGTATATGTATATATATATATATATATATATATATATATATATATATATATATATATATGTGTGTGTGTGTGTGTGTGTGTGTGTGAGAGAGAGAGAGAGAGAGAGGGTTAGTGTGTGTGTGTGTATGTGTGTGTGTGTGTGTGTACTTACTTGAGTACAAACGAGATATGGTTGATAACACACGAAGCTGTCGAATTAACTGTTGAGCCGCTTTCTAGGTGAGCTTGCGTTGCGTGACTAGGGGCAGTTTTCACATCTTTGCCAGGCGACAACTTCGGCACAGAACTTATTAATTAAAGCCACCCCTGGGCTTTAACACCTGACTGCAGGCCCTTCTGAGTCGAAATGACATTAAAAGTAATTTGAAGTAGTTACATGCTTGAAAAATATTTCGTAATTACGAATAAAATTCCCCCTCCAGAATTGAAATTCGGGTAAACGAATTTCGAAAAACGGCGCTCTACTGGATATATATATATATATATATATATATATATATATATATATATACATACATGTCACAGTCAATGTGTAAAATCATTCAATTTGTAAATTGCCTAAAATTTTCAGTCAATTTACAAAATTGCCTGATTCCCTCAGGCACTTTATAAAAGGACTGAAATTTTCAGGCATTTTACAAATTGACTGAAATAACAGTCAGTTTATTGCTTGCCGGAATCAAAGATTTCGGCAAGCATATTGGTCATTTGCGTATGTCTGTTTGTCTGTTTGTCTGTCTGTTTGTTTGTCTGCACTCTCCTGGCCACAATTTTGCCACAATCACCTTGAAACTTTCAGAGATGATGGAGAATTTCTAGGTGCCCTATTGTTTTTGGTCAAAATAGGTCAAAGGTCAAGGTCAAGGTCATCAAAACTTCTCAAAACGGTTTTTTCTTCATATCTTTGTGACTAATAGTTGTATCTACTTCAACAATAGCTCATTTTAATCGTCATTCCAAGGCCTGTCATCTGGTGTGTAGCTGACTCAAATTTACCGTAACCATGGTTACAAATTTTGGTGGAAAAGTCATGATATTCGAAATTAAGGGGCCTTATTTTTCTAACTTTGTCAGTTTTAAAGCTAGAGAGACCTAGTTTTTTGCATCAGGTAGCATTCAACTAGTACTACAAGATTTTATTACAAGTCTTGCAGTATCTCGTAAAATATCTCGTGAATAGAGATATTTTGAGATTTCATTCATCTTGTGCCAAAGGCCACATTATTGCAGGAATCTTTTTGAAACTGACATATCATAAGTCCTACACTAGTATCTCGAAATGGTTTTTTCATTTTTTGAATATGGCTGCTAGGGGGCGCTGTACACGACCCTCACACATATATCATTACATTGGCCATATCTCTAAAACCCAGAGCCTCAATTACATAAACTATAGCTTATTTTTTTCCTCTGAGTCTTCTCCATAAACTGATAATGTCATCTGGTCTCAATCTTGTGTCACTTTGTCAGTGTGTCTGTCTGTTTCTCAGTTGTCCTGAAATTCGCCTGCTTGCTGGTTCTTGCGTCTCACAATAGCATTCTACAGGCAACAGTTTTTAAAGAAGCATTTGAAAACTGATGCATATTATGTTTTACAGAAATATCTCAAAACATATTTTTCATTCTCCGGATATGGCCGCTAGGGGGCGCTGAACTCGAACCTCTCCCAACATATCATGCTTTGGCAATATCTCAAAAACTTTAAACCTCAGTTACATAAACTGTAGTTTTTTTTCTCCTTTGAGTCTTCTCCATAACCTGAAGTAGTCATCTGGACTCAATCTTGAGTCACTTTGTCAGTGTGTCCGTCTGTTTGTCAGTTGTGCTTAGATTCGCCTGCTTGCTGGTTCTTGCGTCTCACATATAGCATTCTATAGGCCACAGTTTTGACGGAATCCTTTTGAAACTATTACATCTTATGTCTTACACTAATATCTAGAAATGAATTTTTCATTATCGGGATATGACCACTAGTGGGCGCTGCACACGACCCTCACACACATACCATTGTATTGGCCATATCTCTACACCCAAAGCCTCAGTTACATAAACTATAGCTTATTTTCTTCCTTTGAGTCTTCTCCATAACCTGATTAAGGCATCTGGTTTCAATCTTCTGTCACTTGGTCAGTGTGTCCATCTGTTTGTCCGTTATCCTCAAAGTCGCCTGCTTGCTGGTTCTTACGCCTTACATATAGCATTCTACAGGCCACAGCTTTGACGGAATCCTTTTGAAACTGGGACATCTCATGTCATACACTAATAATACAAAACGCATTTGTCGTCTTCGGAATATGTCCGCCAGAGGGCGCTACAGTCGAGCCTCCCAAGTATATCTTTAATTCGCCATACCTCCAAAACTAAAAATCTAAATTACATAAATTATAACTCATTTTCTTCCTTTGAATCTTCTCCATAACTAGGTTAAGTCATCTGGTGTCAATCTTGTCTCACAAAAGCAGTATGTCTGTCTGTTCGTCTTTTGTTGTCAGCTTTGTCTGCTTGCCTGTTCTTTTGTCTCATATGTCATTCTACGGGCCACATATTCTCAGCAATATCCCTGAGAGTCATTCCATTAATAGAAAACCGACAATATGTTCTGTCTGTCCGTCTGTGTTTCACTTCCGATTTCCGGCAAGTGTTCGACCTATGGTCGTCTAGTTTATCACATTGATTGAATCAACATGGAATAGTATGTTATTTCACATAACAATCATTGTGAAACAGACATTGTCATTTATTATAACCAGCCACTATAAGTTAACTTTATGCCTGTTCCTATACTTTCTAAGCCATATTTATGAAGAATACTGATTAAATAATAAGACTAAAATAAACGGACTGCATGGTGAGGGGTAACTAGAATCAATACTCATACTATTATAACATAATGAAATGTGCATACTACATTTTACAACTTATATGGCTACATCTTTGCTTATGTAAGAACGTGAATCATGTAAAATGGAAGCATTTTATTAAATAAAACATTAAAAAAATTATTAAAAGATATGCAATAACATGTGACACGAATGTTTCGATTGTATAAAGATGACGGATAACCACACATACACACACATATATATATATGTGTGTGTGTGTGTTATGTGGTATGCAATGTGTTAAATGAGTCAATTTGTAAAATACCTGAAATTGCTAGTAAATTTACTAAGTGCCTGATTCACAATTTATAAAATGACTAAGTTTTCAGGCATTTTATAAATTGACTGAAAATTTAGACAGTTTATTTGACACATTGACTAAAAATGTAATATTGATGAAATACTATTGTCAGAGGATAACACAGATTTAAATGACATTTCTTTTGCTTCATATACCTTACTCTTACAAAATATGAAACATTTTATATCATATTATTGCAATTTTGAAGCTAGTTAACAGCAATTTTTAAGCAAATTTGGTCTTGAAAACTGGGAATATTCTCGTGTCAGAAACCAACAATATATTAAATTTTTTGACCTAAAAATACTTAGGACAGCGAACGTCCCCGCAGAACCCCCCCCCCCCCCCCCCCCACCACCACAACGCAAACCCTTGGATCCGCCTTTGGTTATTTTACAATAGAACTTCAGTTCTAAATTCAGTTCAAAGTTCAGTTTTAAATTCTCGAATGGACAAAAATTTTAATTGTAGTTTAATTATTTGGGTTCCACAAAAGGTTCCAATCAAAAGATTGTTATATAAACAGTCTTCGTATTAAGTAAATTTGTTAGTTATATCTGAAAGATTACACTCTTTTAACATTTAACAACAGTGTTACAATTTTTTGTAAATAACTGTTTTTCTATTCCAAAATGACATCTATTTTTTTGTCAGTATGAAGGAGGGGAATATAGTAAATCCACTAAGGTCACCAAAACCTCTTTCCCATCAAACTGCACTTCTGTACTGTCTTTAATATGAACAGTTTACTACTTACCACTACCAGCTATCACAGTTCGGGTCCACTCAAAGAATGTAGATGGTAACCAAATTAAAATAACAAATGCAGTCGGTATATTTGTGACTAAATACGACCTTTTGTAATTCACTTAAGCATATCTTAATCATGTATTTGATATAAACAAATATATATCTTTGGTTGTCCTTCAACGTTCTAGAATTTACATCATTCATTTCACATATTATTGCAAATTGATTCTCATACTTACATAAGCAAAGATGTAGCCATATGAGTTGTAAAATATTGTATGCACATATCATTATGTTATTATGGTCTGCATATATCATTTTTATGATTCTAGAGATTAAGTCTGCATGAATATTTTAATCTTATTACATGATCAGTATTCTTTATAAATGGCAAACTTTTAGAACTGGGCAAAATTAACTAACTGACGATTTTGTGTTTCACAATAGTGAGATATTGGGAAAAAAAGCTATTTCATATTGATTCAGTCAATGGGTCAAATAAACTGGCCTATTTTTTAGTCAATTTTTAAAATGCCTGAAAATTTTTGTCATTTTATAAAATGTCTGAGTGAATAAGGAAATTGACTAAATATTTCAGGCAATTTACAAACTGACTGATTTTACACACTGTCCGTAACATATATATATATATATATATAACTATATATATATATATATATATATATATATATAACTTTACTGTCTAGGCTGGTACTGTGTGATTTTTAAGGAGAAATACAAAAGGAAGAATTAAATTTAAATAATTCCCAATTTTCCACTTAATCAGATGACACTGCAAACAAACAGTTTACATTTGTAGCTAATGTCCTTTGTTAATAAAAATAATAAGGCCGTAAAAGAGTTTGTTTCCTATGACACATAATGTTTTTATGTCAATGTGTTTGATGTCCAAAAGTGAGGACAGATAAATACCCCGGTATATTTTGGTCTTACTGGGTGAATAGAAAATCACTGACCCGCAGGATGTTATATGATGGTAGAGTGACAGTGAATGTCGCCGTGTGACGTGGCAAAAAGAAAAACGGATCAGTACACTCTTGTCAGGCTCCAGAGGGAGCAATACGTAACGTTTTTCAGACCTTGAAATATCCTTTGTTTTTCTTCGAAGCTCCAGAGCAAAATATATTCATGCCGTATACTATAGAAATTAATAAAGGGAACTTTTAACATACCGGGGAAGTTAACTAAATATACATTATTATAGTGCTTTCTGTATTAAATATTATGGTATCTGCATATATTTCGTTCTAAACTGTGTTGATTACTTCTTTAAATGAGAAAAGTTTTGAATATACTTGGGTTTCCTTGGGATTCCTTAATGTGTTATGACAATCGATAAACCAAAATATTATGTGACACTAGAAAAGTGAATATTTATTAAAAAATGGGTAACTTATGAATTAAAATTGTTCCATGCATCTCTATGACTATAAATAAAAATAAAAATAAGATTAATAAAAATAAAGTTTTTTTACTGCTTGATGTTGACCGACAAGGATACATGCAAGTTCGGCTTATACTCAGGCGGTTTTGACCAAATCAAACATGAGCCCGCGTTAATTGCGCTATTTATTCACGTAGCGGCATACACTGCAGTCGTCCCAGACGTCCTTTAGTGTAACCGCTGCTTTGTATTGCAAGGTTCTCCTTGCATGAACACCAGAGTGGGCAAAGAGCAAAGAATTGTAATCCAATGAGAGCGTGGTATTGCATGGTGCATCCAGCTCCAATTGTAAACATGCGACACCCGCTCTCAGAAGCCTGATTACACCAGATCTGGCACAGGGCCAAGAATCAGAAAGGGCGTCTCGGTGTATTCAGGCCTTTTGGCGAGTGTCGCATGTTTAACAAGGAACTTGTGGGCCACGGCGCTCAGCTGAAATTGCTTCTGAGAATATTTGTATAAAATCCTGGTAGCTGTGTTGACTGTGTACTTTCGAGGATTACATGACTGATGGAGGAGCCTCTCGTGATCATATACACGTATTTGTAAAAGTTTCAGTATTTCATCTGTATACATGTAAATATATATCTATACTGATAACTTACGAAACCCTGTAAATTGGTGAATAATGGACATTAGCTGAAGCATAAAATGCTGTGAAAAATTAAGTTTCCGATTTTGAAATGAGCATAAACTAAATTTGATTAGCAAGTTAAAACAAGCCAGTTAGGTATACATTGTATCTGCACTGAGTAACCTGTGAACAACTTAAATTTAGAGCAATGTACATTGTAACGGGCCTAAAGTGTTATATGAAAGGATATATTAAAAATGTGTATATGTAATAGTTCTCAATAGATAAATATATGGCCATCTGAAGTTCTGAACTCAAACTAAATGCCATGAAAGTTTGCCCAATATCCTGAGTAATTGAGTGTACTAGTATTATTTATAGCAAGATCTAGCCAACTTTAAGAGATAAGAATGAAATGCTTCAAAGTAATTCCGCCTTATTATATATTCAAACATTTCAATGAGCATTTATATCAGATCCAAATAATTAATCATAATTGAATATATAAAAAAAAAATTTTAAATTAATAAATAACATGAATTTGTAATATTTTCAGCTTGGGATTCAAATCCTGAAATTTTAGTTTGTTTCCAAAAATAATTCAACAGTCTGAACAAAAATTGAATTAAACTTTAAAATTATAATATTCATCTTGTTTATTCGGCCTGTCAATTGTCACATAAACAGCCTCAGGTGATCACACGACCTATTGCCCGCATAGGCTATGCTTGTCGTTAAAAGTAGTTATTTTTATGATATAGTCTTCTAAAAAATCTTGGGAAAAAAACATAATTTCTATCAATTGCTTTTAACCAGCTTAACTGGGCAAAAGGAGCCAGAAGTGAAGGGGTTGTGTAATAGCTTAAGGTGGCCGGTGCGGTGCTGAAGCACAAACTATGCAAACAATGCTGCACTGGGCTGGCCTGGTGTACATAATACCTTACATGGTGGGTGAAAACTTGAATAAAAGCTTCATTGTTTGACCGATTGCTTTCAATTTTTATATTATAAAAGATTTTATCTTCATATATACAATTTGTAAAAATTAAAGCAACAGTACTCAAAGAAAAAAAAATGTGCCATGGTCAAAATTTAAGGTACTGATTTTGTTTATTACTTTACAAAAATACAAAAATCTTGACCTAATTACAGGTAAACAATTAAATTTAAATCTAATTTAGTTATAGCCGGACGGAAGAACGACGGACGAAGGACCATGACTTTAATTCAGATGAAAAAAGTCGGCAGAGCTGAAAACCAGGATACTTAATGGCTATAAGTGTCTTAATGCTATTATCAAACCTTAAAATGTGTCAACTAGTACTTGTCATGTATGCCATGCATGTATACCATAAGATTGAAGACCTGAGAATTTTTTAATAAAGAAAATCACAAATTTTTTCAAAACAGAGAGAGGTACAGAGACAGAGGGAGAGAGACAGAGCCAAAGAGATAGAAGAAGGGGGGGGGGGGAATTGGAGGGGGAGGATAGAAGGGAGGGGGGGGGGGCTCTCGATAGAGGTAACTGTAGGAAGCCTGACTTAGAATGAACTAACTGCCCAGTAAGTTACATAACGAGCCCAGCAGGAGGCATGGCTACAACACCTAGACAGTAACCCTGTCTATTGTAACAGTTATTTATTGACATGGTCTTCTAAAACTCGGATAAAAGCTTCATTTTTATCAACTTCTTTCAAATTAGAGATTATAAAAGCTTAAAACCTTGTATCTGTCCATCATGTGAAAATAAAATTAAAAGTGCTTACAAATAACTCAGTAAAATTACAAATCCTGAACTTATTTATGGCATACAATAAAATCTGAATTCAATACAGGTCTATGCTCGAAAAAGGTTCTCCAGCTTCAACAGTAATCGTGTTAAGTAAGTGATATCTTTCCTGGATTTTGACAAGGTACAGCATGTTGATGTCCATAACTTCTACAAATAACGCAGTATTGACTTAATTTCTGTCATGTGCATAGGAAATATAAAGAGGAATGGTTATGCAAAATATAAGAATATTAAAATTTAATATTCATATTTTTTTTTTATTTGCCTGTCATTGGAAAGGGGTGGGAGGATGGAGGGACTGGGGGTGGGTTGTTAAGGGGATTGGAGAGAGGGAGGGGAGGAAGGGAGGGAGGAAGAGAGAGTTAGAGAGAGCTTAATAAATTCTCATGTAAATAAATTTCCCGATATTTTATAAATATGTATTATGTTCGGGAGCATAACACAAAGAAAATTCTGACCTAATTTCCAGCACGTGCATATGACATATATAGAGGAATATTTATACTAAGTATGATCAATAACAGGTCAGTGGCAGTCTTGAAGTTTAACAATAGGTTTTTAATGGAAAATTTAGTTTTCCCCTTAATATCTCTAAGGAACGAAGTCGTAGTGACATCTTACTTTATGCCAAATTTCGAATTCGTAGGTCCATTATTTTCAAAACGGCGGACGGACAGACGTAAGGACAGACGTAAGGACAGCCGACGGACAAAGCACCATCGCAATAGCTCTGATGTCTTAAGCCGGCGGCTCACTTACTGATTTTATCGGCCGATTCATAGGATCGGCCGACTGTACCGACGGGGGTACATTGTCGTGTAGTGTGACACCCCAAGCGACGCGATTTTGTCGGCGTCGGCGTGAAAAATCGCCGTGGCCAAGAGTCTGGCACTAGCTGTCAAAGAAAATCGGCCGATTTTGTCGGGCGATTACCGAAATCGTGTAGTGGGCCAATGTTTGCGACAAAGTCGGCCGATTTTGTTTATTTTTGTATGACAGATTTCACGTTTTGTACGTTGTCACTATTAGTCATAATAAGTATATATTGTATAATGACATATTTCTGTATTTTAAACAGAAATAAAGACAGATTTTGGTAAAGATTCAAATTTCATGTATTCCTATAAGACGACCTGCAATTTATTAATCATTATAAAGGAGTATCCATTCATATAATTACAATGTGCGAACATTTCTGTAAACATAAGACTGAACGAACAAGGTGTATGTTTGCAAACGCCTATTTATTGCTGGGCTGTTTAGCAATCCTTCCGAGTTACTCTGAACAATTAACTCAAGCTTATGTAAGAGTTTCCTGGGAAAATAACACAAATCAATATTTACATCTCAGGGATGGCAATAATCAACTGTATATCTGCTTGTAATCTCTAACCCTCATTATAAATTTCTTTCCTAAATATAGTTTTTTTGTCCCATCACAGTGTTTTGTCCTATCACAGATTCTCCTTAAAGTTAGCAAAAACAAAGGTGCCAGAGAAGAAAGTGTATAAATAAAATAATAAGTCCAAATTAAGAGGAAATGAGAGAAGATATGAATGAATAGCCGAAAACTTTTGAGTGATACAATATCCAGTCCAGTGCGCGCGCAGCATACCAGTCCTGATGTTTACAGGCAACCCAATAGGCAAAAGCGTGAACGGATCTCTGGTACACTTAATCTTTTTCAAGGAGTCGGCGGCATTGGTGGTGATGCTGTACTTTAATACGTTTAATATATTTTATCTGACATAACAGCGAGTCGCCAGATATATAACTGATCATCACTTGCTACGGGAATTAATAATATAGATTAAAACCTAATCACGCAACATCTGCTGCTGTTGGCGTTTGTTGTGCACGTGTAGCAGTCAAATGAAAAAAGATGATAAAGTGTTTCTTGTTTATACAGGACAGAAGAAAAAAACATATCACTTCTTTGAATTTCTAGAAACAGGAAATCCTAGAAATCACACAAACATGCAAGTAGAATGTCATTTTCTAAATTAAAGTTCGTGTCTGGTGAAATAGCCCTTCTGAATGTAGTATCATGATGGTGGATGTTCGGTTTTACGAAATCCTGCAGATCAGCCGCAGCATTCGTTTAAAGGGTTTAAGACCAATCCTTTCGGACATTTTCCGGACCTGGGGACCTTTCTTAAGGTTTTGTTATTAGTGCTCCTGGGTTGGACCCCTCTTTTCTTAAATCCTGGACCCGCCCCTGAGATATGCGGAGAAAACCATTAAATTGATGATGGACGGTTCAACCCTCCTGTCTCAGTTCGCATACAAGTGTATTATTTACATGCCACTAGTTCATCTCTTCTTTCAAGCCAAGGTTTAACCGACAGGTCACTCTCCCGCCACAGTATATTTTTCTTTGGACAAGCCACAAAGCGAACAAATATTTCCTTTTATTTTTTCTCATAGAAAGCTCTGTATCAGATCGCTATAATGAGACAGACTCCTTCGCCGATAATCGAGAGGTGGGAACAAGCGCGTCGGTAAATGTGACACCGAAAATCGGCCAACTAAACCAAGCCGATTTTCAGCCGATTTTGAGAAAATCTGCCCAAAAAATCGCCCGACAATGCCGCTTGATAAAATCGGGTAGTGAGCACCCGGCTTTAGAGTCAAGGCAGCGGTTACAAGAAACGATCTTGGACGACTGCAGTGTATGACCGGTGCGTGCATGAGGAGAGTAGAGTTTATTAACATTTTAATTGGTGAACAAATAATTATTAATAACAAGAGTTGATATTGTAAAGTTTTCAAGATGAGAATGCATTGAGCTGTTCAAGCAACAAAATGTCTTGAGTCATTCAACACTACATTCGTCCTAGATCTCCTTCTGTGTAACCGCTGCTTTTTTAGCAGGGTTTTTTTTTTTGGCATCTCAGCACCAGGACTGGCACAGGAACAAGATTCTGACCAACGAGAGCGGAGTTTCGCGGGTATAAAACTTGGAGTTCGATACACAATGCGTTACCATTAGTATAATGTTCGCTAAGGGTACAAACCATAGACTATTTAATCCCCCACCCCTCCCCGCGCACAGACACACACACTTTTGGAACACGGTGGCACGAACTATTTGTACTTCTGTCAGTTACCAGGTTATCAATCAACATGCACTTTTATTTGGATACTTGTCATACACTTTCATTCCAGGTAAATATGTTCTAACATGGTGTTTTGCATTTTGTTTTAAATTTAATAGTTGTTTAAAATGATAAATAAAAAGTTTAATTTGCTTTTTGCAAGTTTGTAAACGAAAATTCACATCTCATGTCTTTAACAAACGCACGTTTAAGTAGCAAGAAACAAGGAATATGGATTTTATTTATCAACTTGAAACTTATTCCTAGCATGAAATGTGGTGATTGTTCTTGCGTAAGGTACAACAAAATCAGAAGAATGACCCCTTCGACGGCTTTAATTTGTATATTATGTGAAAATTAAATTAGGTCAAACAAAATTACGCAGCGGTTATACACTCCAGTCGTCCTATATCTTTTT
The DNA here is from genome assembly GCA_026874595.1 of Sipunculus nudus. Lineage (NCBI taxonomy): Eukaryota > Metazoa > Annelida > Sipuncula > Golfingiida > Sipunculidae > Sipunculus > Sipunculus nudus. The sequence goes on from CM049312.1 coordinate 57,637,820, forward strand.
TTCATAACCGTTGCTTTGTGTAGCAAACTTCTCTGTTTCTGAACACCAGGGTGCGCACAGAGCAAAGCATTATAATCAGACCAATAAGAGCCTTGTATCTCATCAGGCATCCATTTAAAATTGTTAACATGTGATACCATGATTTGGAACGACTGCAGTGTATAACCGCTGCGTAAGTAGCATAACATATTTACGGTGTCAAGACAAGATTGTTAGGTGTAACCAACATAGGCCTCGCCCTTATGTTTCATTATACTTTTCGGATGTTGCTCATTTCTTAATCAAATCTCTTTATGTTGATTCGTGGACAAATAAAATTAATTATTCCGGATTTACGGAAGCTGTAAAATCACGATGTGTATATCAGATATGAGTTTTACTATAGAGGGAAATTATAGATCTCCTTTTTAATAATTCATAAAATAGAAGACTAAATGACTCGCTGGAGCAAGGTTTCATCGCGACGAAGCGAAAGAACAGTTTATAGGAAGTTGTTTCATAGTTCCTGTTTAATCAACGTTCATTTTAAATCCAGAGTTTAGTTCCTTGTCCTGAAACTTCTAAATATGTTTGATATTCCATATTAAATTCAAACATACGTTATAGTGAGTTTCTTCAGATCTTCAGATGTGGCGTAAATCTGCAAGCACATTAAGGTATAAGGACAGGGAAAACACTTATTCAAGACCAACCGAAAAGTCATTTAAAATAAATATTAGACCCTTAAATCAAATATTATTTTTATACAGGTCCAGTGTGTGTGCTGATGGTATTCGTGTTTTTGAATTTTTTATTCATTTACATATGATGTTTTAACATTTAATTTTATTTTTATTTTTAAATAGTACAGTATATAAGCAGTAACAGCAAGCCACGTATTAGGAGGTTGAAATTATACTACATGACAATACCTCAAAACATTGTTTAAATTTTTCATCTATCATCTGCCTTTCTTGATTGAAAATGAAATAAATTTTTTAATCAATATTTAAAATTTTATTTTTAAGGTAGATGCAGATTCGGTGGGCATGCAAACATTAAAAGCATCAGAAGAACTGGACATAAAAGCAGCAAGAAATGTCAAGTTGATTAGTTAACAGGATACAACAAAACAGTGTCACATACAGACACATCCGAAGGTCGATCGTCAATTTATTACCCTTCCTCCGGCCAGCTTTTGACTCCCCGATTGCTGCATGTACTGAACAGCTAGAAATAATGTTGCAATGCATCTGCTGGTATGACTCATGAGAACAAACCGACCAAATAAACGGGAGTATAAATCATAGCCACATTGAATGATTAAAAGTGTTTATTCAGCGGTTCTAGTTCTGGTCCGCTGGACATATTTACTAATAATACAGTTATGCCGGTTGGCTGTTACATTGTTTATGTACAGTCATAACAGTTCTAAGAAATTCCTGAGTAATCATAGAAACGAGGATACATCTCTTCGTTGTGACTTTTATGTCTTTGTTTCTGCGTGTGTATACTAACCTGTATATATATATATATATATATATATATATATATATATATATATATATATATACACACACACATGCAGTTACAAGGTACATGGTTTTCATGGTAAAATGGCCCGCTCACAAAATATAAATTTTCAGCGTCCGTCAGTGTTTTTTCTTAGATTGATTAGTTTTAAACAGCGCCACCAGGATCGAAAATTCTCGATTTTTAAACTCATACGGCGTTTCACTATATCTGTTAAAGGGGCCTAACCACCTGTCTGACTGTTATAAACTAAAGGTTATTCCTTTGAGCTTTTATAAAAATTGGCCAGAAAACGTTAATATCATCACACACAGGCTGCTTGTTTTGTTTATATCAATGTGTTTATAATATGTGGGGGCCCGCCAAAATAATCAAAACAAATTCAGAAAAGGCATCTGGCGGAAAGTCATATCAGCCAGAGCTTTGCAAATGGCATTTTGCAACCAATGACCTTTCTACCATATGCAACCTACCACTTGTCAACAGAGCTGTGTTTACAAACATGTTGTTGATAAACAAGTTCATACATCCTTCACAGAGGCGTTATAAGAACTTTTCATTACCAGAATTACCCTCAGATCATAAATATATACACAGAGCAAGCCAGAAATCACATAAATTCTTTTTCAAAAGGTAGGTGAATGGGCACCTTTAAGCAATTAAAGACATTCCCCTAGAGCGCTCACAACTACCGGTGCCGAATTTTATATGCGGAATTTTATAAAGACCAACTTCCCTCTTTTATTAGTAGTCAATATATAAGTATGGACCAGATACTGTTCCTTGCCAGGAGACAGGTGTACAAAAGACAAAACATGATTCTGCTTCATTTGGCACACTCCACAAGGTACATATGATCATCCCAGAATACCACTGGTATCCCTACACACAAACACATGGGCAGATGGCCCAACCAAGAGGTGTAGAGAGAGAGAGAGAACAAAATAAATGATATAACCTTTTCCAACGGTCCTTTTTAACCGTAGGAACTGGGGAGACTTGGCTATTATTAAACCGCATGAATTTAATCCATGAGACTTGGACATAGTTCAACCTAATATAAACATTAAGCTCCATTGGAACTGGGAATAATTCAACAAAATAGAAAACAATTACCCCATATGCCTGAGCTATAGTTCAACCATATATGAACATTAATCTAATGAGACTAGGGAATATTTAAACCGAATTTGAACATTAACCCCATGTGACTGGGCTATAGTTCAACCGAGTGTGAATGTTAACTCCGCATAACTGGACCATAGTTCAACAGAATGTGAACATAAACTCCGTATGACTGTGCCATAGTTCAGCCGGATGTGAACATTAACTCCGCATAACTGGACCACAGTTCAACCAAATGTGAACATTAACTCCGCATGACTGGGCCATAGTTCAACCGAATTTGAACATTAACTCCGCATGACTGGGCTATATTTCAGTCGAATGTGAACATTAACTCCGCATTACTGGGCCACATAGTTCAGGAGGACAAACTCCAAGTTCAGCTATAGCTGCGTAAAAGTAAGGTTCACCAGCAGTAGAGGAGATGTGACTTAATTTTATCTGTTCCGGTTATAGGTATCTAATGAGGCCCCTGTTATGCAACAGAAGATAGAGAAGGGATAGAAAATAATGACGGAAAAGAGTGTGTACTCCCATCCTGCAGATAAAATAAAACAGCACCCGTCAAGTCTCTGCCAAAACATGACGGGTCCCTTGGCCCATTTTCAAGAATGATTAAATGTATGAAAAATTAAATGACTAACATAAAAGAATTGGTTTTACATGAACTGACTGTAAAATTAATTAGATAAGTTTTCAAAAATTTGCCTTTTATTAGGGCCCCGCCTTGAAAAAACGGTGCCCTTTTTTGATTACCGTTTCCCTCTGTCCGTTCTTCCTTCCGTCGTGCCGTCTTTCCGTCCTTCCGTCGTGTCGTCTTTCCGTCCGTCCGTCAGTGACGCTTTCTCTCTCGCGCTTATTGTCAAAGAAAATACGATGGAACTTTCTCAAATCCACTAGGATCATTGGTGCCTAGGAGTGCTCCGTCCCCATCGAATTTCAGAACCGCCAAAATTTAATATGGCTGCCAGAGCACAATCAGTGATTTTCTTTCGCGCGCGATATCCCAAAGAGGATACAATTGGTATTTCTCAAAACCAAAGGAATGACTGGTGCCGAGGAGGGCTATGTCACTATATCGAATTTCAGACCTGAAAAGAATACAAATGGCTGCCAGAGCACAATCGGTGATTTTCTTTCATGCAAAAGAAACCACATTTTCTCGTGAAGGATGTTTGCCATATAAAGATTAAATGGGCTGTTCCCTTCTCAACTTTAAATCCAAGGCAAAAAGCTTGTGAACTTACCATATTTGAAATGCACAGACTACAGAATCAGATAAACTTTTCCATGAAAACAAACCCCCTTTTGTCACAACCACATGAAATTTTACTGATCCTTTGGTTTAATACACAATCAGCACTTCATAAACACCAACAAGCTATGTCACCTGATCTGTTGCTACAATCAGCACATATAATAGCCCTTTCAGAAACATGGTTCAAACCATCGTTACAAATACCCAGAATATCTGCATCAACTCAAAACAGTTGACAGCATGCTGACAGAGATGGCGTGGCTTTGCTTGTCAGAAGTAACATAACCCTAACAGAAATAAAACTGTCCCCTTCAATGCCAAGCATTGAATCTGTGGCTGCTTCTATCCTCTTTAATCAGAAAAAAATCAGATTGTACTGATCTAAAGAAATCCAAATGTCAGCAGCAACATATTTGCCACTTACATATTTGAAATATTGCAAAACCTTGATCCATCACTGCCAAATGTATTTGAAGGGGGCTTCAACATATTTTTATTACAAACAAAAGGAAATTACCCTTTATGCAATATTTTCATTAGAAACAAATTTATGCAACAAGTGAATCAACCAACACACCATCAAAACTCATTTCTAGATCATGTGTGGACAAACGACAGTATACCAGCCTGCAAAATATTAACACTCGCAACATACTAAAGTGACCATCTGCAGGTTACTGTGATGTCCTCCAAGAAGATAAATGAAGCAATTTAAAGAGAAAATACGTATACAGCTGAAACATATGTTACTTTTCAACAAATGTATCATAAATCCTGTATTATTCCTACCCTCCCACTGCAAACAAAGCTACTTAAAAGAAACCTTGTCTGATCTTCATGTCATTACACAGCATCTTGAAGCTCTACACTTTTTGCGTTAAAATGGTAATACAGTGAAAGCTTTTTAATGACACAACTCCTATTAATTGCTAAAAGTTGTTGTCATACACAGGTGGTCTTATTTAACCTTTTTTATTGCTGAGAGTTTATTCAACGCTCATCTTTTAAGGCAGTTGATCTTATTAGATATAGGTCGGTTTAAGACAAGTATACACCCATTCACCCTGCGGGGTCCTGTGAGGGTCATCGTCCGATTACATCAAGTTGGCCATATATTTTCCACCGGTTTTGTAAACTTTACAATCTACACACACAAAGGAGTAACACAACACAAGTAATGATGAATCTATTTGTTTTATTTGTTGAGCTTTCTCATTATACTCCATTCAGAATGCGTCATTAAACATGTTTCTTACCTTTCTAAATGCACATTGATCGAACTAACGAGTTTTTAAGTGTTTCTATATGTAACGGGTCTGTACTACGTGACCGAAGACACACAAGAGTTTAAGGTTGGAACTTAATGATATCATTTGTGGTTGGCTCGATTCCAGGAATGTTATTATATAAAAATGCCAAGAGATTACAAAACCACCATATAAACTTATCACATGCGCTCTGTTCGTGCCAGGTATGAGCAATAGCTCAATGAAGGAAGAGTGCTAAAAGGAAACGCATTATTTAGTGGGAACAAAGTGATCACGTGATTGATATCAATTTCTTCCTGGTACAAGTGTATCACGTGACAACATCACCTGATGTGTTTTTCAGTGGTTTTTAAAATGTTGGTCTTGCGACACCTTTTCAAAAGGCTGACTATGATATATTGGTCGTCGTATGTAAATGTGATTTAACATTCGGCAGCAAATGTAATGTTAGTGAACGATGCACACATTAGCTCAGAATAAATCCAGTTTACCAGAACCAAATGTGAATATCTTCCTGGTACAAGTGTATCACGTGACATCATCACCTGATGTGTTTTTCAGTGGTTTTTAAAAATGTTGGTCTTACCACACCTTTTCAAAAGGATGACTATGGTGTTTTTGACGTCGTAGGTAAATTTGTTTTCAAATTCGGCAGCAAATGTAATGTTAGTGAACGATGCATACATTAGCTCAGAATAGATCCAGTTTACCAGTACCAAATGTGAATAAAATAGTCTTACAGCTTTTTCAGTTGTCTCTCTTAATTACTCAAAGTAAAAGGAGTGTTGTATTTTTAAAGTCATTTTTAAATGATAAAATGTAATATTCATTATTATATTTTAATACAATTTGATAAAATAAAAAAACAAGTTTTGGATGAATTTGGGGAGGATAATACTTGTATTGTTCAATGAAAGGTTCATTGCGGTCTCTTTGGAAAATTTCATGTTAAATGGGTCATTGGCTTTGTTGAATGAGTCCATGATATAAATACATGCACTGAAATTGTATGGTACACCCACATCCTGTTAAAATCCAAAGATGGGCCCATTTTACCTTGTGCACATATAATGTGCTATCTGAAAGAAGACTGAAAATATGGACTTTTATTTGTTAATATTGGTAACAATTTAAAATATTCTGTCCCTCAGTGGATTTATAAATTTGCAATAGCAGCTTGGGTCCAAAGACCTGAAACTTTATGTTAATTCAGAAGTATCCATTGAATCCTTATTTATCACTATTTCCTTTACATCTACATCAAAACAGACGGTGGTCCTACTGGCCTTTTGTCCTTGAACTCCTATGTTTTCACGCCTTGGATATGTACCTTGTTGGTCTTGAGCTGTCGGGATTAATGCAAAGTGTGTCCTAAGGGAGGTTGGTCATATTCCTAATATCTCCATAAATCCACAGATATCCCAAAGTATTCTTCGGAGAGGCTATCGTAGCGCCGCCCGTCAGTTACTTCGATTATGTATCAAAGTAGAAAGCAATTTATTCCTCTGAATCAGGGTTTAAGGCCCTCCGTATCTTGACATTTTCTGGAACTCAAAGAGTCCGATATTATATATTGTTTATTTGTTCCTATAGCACCAACAAACACTATATGAATTCCATCAATAAAATATATGCCAAGAAAGGGACAAGTAGGGATTGAAATAAGCTTGTGCACGTTATTTGTTACTTATAAATCAGTGAATAATTTATTCAAATTATCTTTAGGCATGTTACACTTTTGCCAGTATTCATTTTAATAAAGCACCATCTGTTGTATTTTGGAAGAGATTTAACTGGTCTTCATGAGCAGAATAATGAACGGGTAGGAGAAGCTATTGTTACCTAAGGGGGGGGGGGGGGTACAGTTGGGGGGTGAAACGCTCGACACTCTTCCCTGGAGGTTTAGAGGCGTGTCTGAGAGAGGATTATGGTGGGCATTCCAAGATCGGTGAGTTTCTCCTGGTATCCCGATTTCCTCCACCTCTAGACACAAGCCTTTGGCGAGAAGGTGTCTACCCAGTACGACGCATCTCGATAGGACGGCTGATTTCACTGCTCGCTACGACGCAGCTCGGTGAGACGCGTCGCCCAGTCCATTCAGACGTATCCCGGCGAGACTTAACCCGAGCGAGGCGTGTATGGCATGTTTAGTCGGACGATAATAGAGGTTCAATTCAATAGTAAAAACGTTTGTAAAACTATAATATTTGGTCTTTACAAGGTGTAGATTTATGAAATGAACATGACCAAAAGGAAAACTGTCTGAATACCGATGTTTTCATATGAGTATTTCAAAAGCTTCTGATAGACATGCATCATGGACGTGCTGCTTCAAACAAACCTGCGCGGTCTACCTCTCTGTGTTCACGTTTCGGGGTATATTTCAAGTTTTATAAATGGATCCCATGTGACTCCCATCAAAATCCCTAATACAATAATAAACAGAGATTCTATAGTTTAACATTTATGTGTGTTATTAACTGTTTTTTTTTTTTTTTGGTTTTTTTTTTTTTGTTTTTTTTTTTTTTTTTTTTTTGCATACATATGCTGATTTATCTCCTTATCTGAAGAAAAAACGTGAAAAAACACGCGTGTACAAATTTTAATTTATATACACTATAAAACCTTACCTATTTACCAATATACAACTAATTTATTTATTTTTACTAATAAATTATAAAATAATCAAATGCCATGATCAATGGTTGGCTTTTTGATAAACTGTTGACAGTTCAGCAGTTATCACATTTATTCAATTAGATCTATTTTTTTTCATTATGCATTATTAAATATATATATATATATATATATATATATATATATATATATATATAGATATATATTTTATATTTTATCAAATGTAAAGAGTTGCAGTATAACAACGTCCCCAGTCCATAGGTGCAAGGACCTGGTGGTGAGTTTGTTTGTGTGTGGGGGGGGGGGGGGGGGTCTGGTGGAATGTTGAGAGTTACAACAGGATATTTACTTAATTCAACAATGCTTACAGGATAAAAAAAACAGTTCGTTCCCAATTACTGATTATTTAACAAGGGACCCATGGGTCACGGCGCTCAGCTGAAGTTTGACATTTTTGCAAATGCAAAATATGCAAAATATTCTATCGTAATGTTTTTCATATAAGTAAGCATTTGAGATGCGAGGAGGAAAGGAGCCCTCCTATTTGGTTAAAGTAAAGTTCTTAATATAGAAAAGACTGTCATAAATAAAAACAGTAAAAGTTTTGAGATACTGTGATGTATTACACAGATACTGTGAAAAATTTACAGATGGACAGGCAAGTGGACAGAATGTACTAATACCTTTATTTCACTTTCAAGGGAATAATGCATTTAAGTTTATATAAAAGCCTACTGTTTAAGCATATCAACTTTCTCCATTAATAGTTTTTATCAGATAATTTTTTTTATTTACTTAGTTTTAGAAATTTGTAAAAAAATCTGAAAAGATAAGTAAAAATATCAGAATTCTTAATTGTAATCATTATCAATCCAGAGTGTAGCTCATATCGGGTCATATTATGCATACACATATATTCTATAATTTTTTATTCACAAGTGTTATTTAAAAGAAAATAATGCCACAACGTGGCATCTTCAAGATTATTCCTTGAATCACTATTAAAAAGTTTGGCACATTGGAGTTTTCAGTACATTTAATTTTATTCACCGAAATAAAAGATTCTGTAAATTTGAAAAAATAAATCTTTTCAAATAAAGTATACTCACTGTTGGTTGAATGAGGATTTATTACATGAATTAATGGTCAATTTCACCCGTGGTGAAGTTTTTACTCTTCTGAAGTAAGGAATAACCTTTCTGCTGAACATCCACACTTTCATTGCATTACACCACTTTGTGGACGCAATTATATATGCACTTTAATCATTGTAACCCTGGTGGTACAATACAAAATATAAAATGTAGCATAGACTAGAATAAGAATGAATCAAATACAGAAAATTATGACATTCATCTAGTTTATGCACCATCTGGGGGGGGGGGGGGGTACAGGGCAGAGGGGAAGCCTGCTAGTAATTGCCAAATGGAGCCAAGGCAGGCTGCCTGGAGTGGGTTACATAACACAAGTTAAGGCTGTACTACTAGGTGGGCTAGATGTAAACAACACTTGACATGGTGTATGAAAACTTGAATAAAAGGTACTCTTTTCAATCAATTCCTTTGAATTTTAAAAGATTAAATCCCTATGTATATATGATGTGAAAATTAAATCAACATTGCTTACAGGGGAAAAAATTGATTTTTTATTTATGCTAATATTGCAAAATTCAAATCTAATTTTGGGTTAACTATTAAATCTTGATTAAATAAAGTTGTATCCCTGAAAGAAAAAGTCTCCATCTTCAGCATTTCTCATGTTAAGTGAGTAAATATATTTTCTGATTTTTTAAAAATTGCATTATATTTGGGCCCATAACTTCAAAACAATAGAAAATATCGCCTAATTTTTTGTATGTTTATAGAAAATGTATGGAAGAATATGAATACTAAATATAACCAAAACCAGATCGGTGGTTTTGATATTAGGCAGCCTTGAAGTGTAACAATGGCTTTTTTTGGAAATGGAGGTTTTTCCTTAATATCTCGAAGGAACGAAGTCCTAGTGACCCAATTTTTGGTATGGTAGGAGATTTTGGGGACATCTAACTGTATGCAAAATTTTATACGGACTGTCGACGGACAAAGGACCACTACTATAGCTCAGATGACTTATAGTCAGCTGGGCTAAAAAATGGACTGACAGACTAGTAGACAAACAAAGTTGAACACTTTATCTCCCATTCTGCTGAGGCAGAAAAATAATGAACAAATGATAATATTAGATCATATTTTTTTCATAACATCAATTTTTTTCAAGTTTATAATTTTTATTCATACCCAATATAACACATATATCTGAATATAAATGTTGATTCAAAATTCTAAATTGCATCATCATATATCTCAATTTTTTTAAGGTAAGACCACATTATGCATGCAAATGTATTAAGTTTTTTACCACAAAAATATCTTTTAATTTGTAAAACAATAAATATCTGGAAATAATACTTGATTTAGAATTAACAATTTTGAATTGTGCCTTTATTTAAACATAATTTGAAATGTTTTGTATTTTGGAGTGGAAACAGCATTGCAATTAAGGAAATACAGTGCAAAAAAAATAAAAATTACTGCAAAACTCTTGATGGGGAGATATAAGAATAACTGTACACCTGTCACAGCAGAAGATCTCCCAAAGTGACCTGTTACAAATGAGGTACCCTGGCATGAGTGACCTCCTGTGACCAGAAGTTGCCTGCCTGCAGCTTGACAATGCAAGTGCTTATAATAGAGCATAAAAAATCAGTAACTAGCCTGATTTTTTATATTTTGTTTTTAAAGTTCAGATTTAAACAGATTAAATACTTACGTTTACATGCTGTGAAAATTAAATCAGCACTACTTACAGTAAAAAGTGCCAAGGTCAAATTTGGGCAAATTTAAGGCAATGATTTTATTTCACGCTAATAACTAAAAAATTACATAATTCAGATCTAATTTTTGGTATACAATTGAATCTTAATTAAACAAAGTTATATACATGAAATAAAGTCTCTAACTTAAAAAATTATCATGTTACGTGAATAGATCTTTCCTGATTTTTACAAAATGAATTATGTTCGGGCTTATAACTTCTAGAAAATTACACAATACGGAATTAATCTCTGGCATGCATATATATTCGTGAGTCGTTTCAATTTTTCATATTTCTTTTTTTTTTTTTTTTATTTATAAGCAATCAGATTATTTTATTTATCCATAGATTATATCATTCAATTTCATTAGTTCAGGATATAAACGAACAGTTGTGTGATTTTCTCCGTTAGGATATAGTATCGGAATATTTCTGTAATGAGAGAGGGAGTCTTTTCGTTATTACGCTCCGCTGGGCCATGACATCGAGGAACCCAAAAATTGCACTCATCCGTGATGAGGTAGGCCTTCCTGTTAACCTATAGTACACTAAGTCTGGGTTTGGGTCGACGACCGTGAACAATATCACGGTTCCCCTGCTGATACCGGTGCTTAAACTCAAGGTTTGTACTCCGCTGAGTCTTTTGTGAAGAAAACATTTAGAAGATAATATAATGTGCCCATGTAGCCTTTGACATTAACATGTTGAAAACGACTGACATTTGATATCTAAGTTGGACTAATGCTGCATTTCTGACATGTGGGGATAGGACTAATGAGCTGCCTTGGCGGAGGTCTGGGCTCTCTGAACACATTTCCAGTTTATGTTTTGAAATTGGTAGTTATAATTATAACCTTTTTACTGTAGATTTATGGTTATTTTGAAAGTTATAATCAGCAGTCACTGCCCTGTTTCAATTTAGCAATATACATATTTTATTTTACAAGTTCGAATGTCAGGGGCATTTCAACGCAGCCTTTTCAATGTTAATATATATACGAAAAAACTATGTGACTAAGCCAACATATATATACACGTTCCCTATATAAAAAAAGAATCAAATTTAAAAAAATGGGTCATAATATATTTTTAATAAAATACATTGTTATACACGAGCAATATATGCAAAGTATATCTACAACAAGTATTAAAGTATTAAACATCAATTAAATACAAATAAACCGTATGCAAATCCATATTACTAAAGACTGATGCGGAACTTTCAGACGGAATGTCAAAATACAAATTATCACAGTTATTAAGCACCTCCTGGTATTGAACAAAACTGAAACACGGTAATATATTCTGCATGAATGCATGTAAAATTTGGTATATGTGAAGACGAAACAAATATCATGTTACTAAATAAGCACCATGGGTAAATCACAATATAAATTCACTCAAGATATACAAAATATATCTCTTTCTCTCGTTCATACATATCTTATTGGTCCCAGAGGAACTTAAGTACTCACGTTGGCGCTTTTTTTTTAATATCTATGTGATACAGCTTGAGAAAATTAAACGTCAGCAGCTTGTGAGAGCACGGTAAACAGCTGCAGTCAGAGATAAGAGTCACCTGAACCAACAAGCTGGTACATATATCATGCGGTTTAATGAGTTCCATTTGGTTAATTGGAACTTAATCATGTATATCATATCAAAGTTAAATATTGCATGTGTTGCGCAAATGTGACAAGTTGGGTAATCTTAATATGCGCTCTACCTGGCGAAAGAGGAAGTTTAAAAGATAAATTGATACAAACAATGTACGACCCACATATCCCCGAGAGAGTGAGAGTGTGTGTGCGTGTGTGTGTGTGTGTGTGTGTGTGTGAGAGAGAGAGAGAGAGAACATGTAATTTCATTCTAGTGCAAATCCTATAATGTTACATCATAATATTGAACGGTATTCTTAAATAATAAATAACCATCGAAATATTTCTGCATAATAAATATATAATTAGATATTTCTTTTGCAGATATTCAAAATTCACCGACTTAAGAATTAATTTCAAAACTACCTCTGTGATGTAGGTAAGATCAGCAAAATTATTAATATTGAATTAATAAACAGCTGCTTCTGTGGTGAAATTAAATTATCATCAGAATTCAGATAATTTCCAGTTGCTGCTGTGATATAGGTAAGATACCAGAAGAATTATAAAAATTAATTTTTCTAGTCATAAGCAGTGAACCGCGTCTGATTGAGCTACGTCTCTGAGGGTGTGCCTGAACAGCATAGATCGTTTCAAGATGCGTCTCAGAGGAACGGGATCCATTACAAGATGTAAAGGTATTCTGACGCTTCTCTATGGTCAAAGGGTCGAGGTGGCTCTGCTACCGAACGCCGCCACCTGAGCGATGGAGAGTGCCTCAATTAGTTATTATGACTATATGTACGATCCAGGTAAAATTTACATAGTTTAGTTATAATTAACAAAATCATTTTTATTTCAATTATATTATTAATAAATCTTTATTCGAAATTTAAAAAAGGCTATATATATATACTTTATCCTTAAGTGACAACTACACTATGGAGCATCCATAAAAAAAATAAGTTTTGTTTATAGGAATTTAAAAAAAATGTAAGGAAATTCGTTTTATTCATGAATAATTGTAAACCTCATTATTTTTCCGTATATCATTATAAATAGCAATATAATATTCCATATTATGGCTCAGGGTGCCTGAGCCTGTAAAATGCTTTCGTCCCTGCTGACAAATGGTAAACAGCAAATACCCAGCTTGACTACAAGTGTACTCCTTAAACTCTGTAGGTGGGCGGGTACACACAAAATGACATACAATGATGTACATTCGCTCGCATCAGTTTTACTTGGTAACAAAAGGAAGCTGACATACATTGAATCAGGGACAAAGAAGGAGTGGGTGTACGTCACACTCTAAAACGTCACATCAGGCTCACTAGTTGGCGAAAAGCCGAGATCCGTCAGCAACGTTCATTTATCTTCGAGGGTGGTGGTGGTGATGGGGGGGGGGGGGTGACCTGCATGGGATTGTTATATATATGTGTGGGTGTGTGTACTTTATATAATTATAATAGTATATATATATATACTAATATATACATATTTTTAAATAAATTTATATTAATATAAAGTCAAGTATTAGGCTTTGATGAAAGGGTCATACGTTTTTCTTCTAATGTTAATTCCAAGTTTAGATATATAAAATTAATATTTAACTCCGAAATGAAACAACCGTCTATAATTCTATTATTATTATTTCATTTCCGATATAAATTTTTTTTTCTCTTAATAGCAGGGGAAATGATTACACTGACCAAAAGGGTTAGGGGGACAAATACCCCCATCCCTCTGTAATAACTCCCCTGGGATCCGTGGGGTCTTTCGTGGTGGGGCGCCACCGAGCGGTCGGAAAAGAGATCAATAAAAAGGAGCCTTTCATATTAATTATCATGTAAAGGTAGAGTCTTAATTTAGGCCATTATCAGCCATCTTTAAATATTTATGTCTTCAGTAATACAAGTGTTACCGTTATTACAATAAGATTTGCAAAGATGACCCCTGGGTAATTTATTTTTCCAGAGATCAACGCAAAAAAAACATGCATTAATGGCCTTATGCAAAAGATATGTTTCGGGATTGCAATGGGAGTGACCATATTTAAAGGACCTTGTGGCCAAATAACATTAACTAGTGTTTGGACTGATCATATCGTTATTTATGTGAATGTCTTTTTAAAACAGAGGTTCGTTAGTCTCTTATTACAGTCACATGGTGGCGCTGCTCATCGACCAGGTGCGCCTGCACAGCAAATAATACTTGTCATGAAGACGAGACTCGCACGAAGGCTGAATTTTAATGTCATCCTACCACATGAAGTTATATGATCGCTCATGAAAATGAGAATACCAAGCATCCCAAAATACAGGCCTTGTAACATGCAGACGTTTCGAATTTCTTGTTCATCAATTTATTTGATTTCAATTTCTTGAATTAAACAGGGCAATACTGTATTAAAATGTGTCTTCTAACAACCTCTGTGAGTTTTCACCCGTCTTCCCAGAATATACCAATACACAACAATAAAGATAAAATACCATGTTATATACTGATTGACCTACTGCGATATGCACAAAACTCTACCAATACTTCTGCACAGAATGAAGCACCCTGTATGGAAATCGGTATATAATTCTACCAAAATCATAAATCACCTGTCCTGGGGTTGATTTGCGCGGGAGGTTCAACAAAATCTAATCAGTTCTAGACGCACTCACTACTCCGCTACGTCATGTTTGAAATATATGAACTTCTCTCGATGTCTCATAAATATTCACACAAACAGATTCGCGTAAGGATATATTATACCGGCAGCACAAGATCTAGTAGCCGTGAAAACACGATTTAGTAGGCTAGTAAGCACTAGAGTCGTGGCACAAGCATAGGAGGGAACGCACACTAACAGCCACAAATCCTGTTGCATCAATGCCATAGTAAATAGTCGGTAATCTAAACATTAGGCTACGAGTGATGAATTAACACAAAAGAATACATGTGAGCTACTTGAAGTAGGCTATTAAAGGCCTGTACATGAGGAAGTACTGACTGAACAACGGAGAATACATGTACTTAATATGTCTTTATACCCATCATTTTATTGGCGGGGGTCATCCCCAATTTTTTTTTTTTGGGGGGGGGGGGGCGGGGGCGGGATTCGCACATATTTTAAGATTCTTATTTGTTTCAATTATAACATACTAATAGGATAAACAATCAGACAAAATTGATCTCTTGAAATAAAATAAAACTCGTTGCTGCCATCTTTAGAGTGTCTACTAAACTAGGTTCGGTCATGCTTTGGAACAAGATGCAATATTCAACATGGAGGGTATAAATTATATACCGAAATAAAATTTATTAAAATTAAAATAGTATTAATGTTTTAAACTAGGTTCCCCTTTTATTCATACATTTATGGTGGCGAGAGATGATAGCATCCAAAGCTTGGCAATCCTAATTAACTGAATAATCCATTCATTTTTCTTCTTTATCGTCTTATTGTTATAATTATTATCATTATTATGATTATTATTATTATTATTATTATTATTATTACTATTAATTTAACCTAACCCCCCCCCCCCTACGTAGGGGAGACTTATTGGGGTTGATAAATTTTCTTTTTTCTTCAGTCAGTTTCTGCGACTGATCATCCGTCCGCTTGATCTCAAAACGGCTGGTTTTCCGATACTCACCTTATGTCAGAGTACTGGTCAAATTTGTTCCCACTGGCCATTTTCGAGGTTGTAAAGGGGGGCGGATTAAGGGGAGCGGGGTGTTTGCTATTTCAGACCTATTGTTGGATCATGTCTTAGAATAAACATTGCTAATAAAAATCTATGTGATAAAAGAATATATTCGTCAGGTGCATATTTGTTAACTAGAGGGAAATGCCGCATTGGACACATTGTTTGTTATAAACCTGCCTAATTAAGAATAATCAATAGTTATAGTCAGAAAATAATAAATTCACTCCGATTAAAATTCTTAATTCAACAATAAAGTCTTGAACTGAAGAAAATTAATCTTACCTCATCTTTATCTTCTGTACCTCTCCAACTTCCAAGATAAATTAAAGGCTGGATGAAATATGATTTGGTAAGCCATGTCTTGAAAACGGCGTACCATCGCACCACAGGGCGTAGAAAATACCACTGAAAGTATCCTTCATTCGAAAATGAATTTACCTTAACAAAGTCCAATGATATTTTGTCAAAAATGATATAATTTGTAATATTATAACTGCACATTAACTTGCTAGTTCTGGTAAAACGGATTATGCCCATGGTGTTAATACCCTTCTGCGATCGTCTGATATTTGAAATGGACAAGAAATACTCGGCCAAGCGATCGTCTGAAACATGAAATGTACAAGACATGAGGAGCGCGAGCACAGCTCAGGCATAGCTGGCAATAACTGCCATATCTCTACATATGGAGCATGCTGCAGACATAAGTTCTAGGTAAGGAGAATTTAAAATTACTGGAAATGCGTATCAAGTTACAAAACTTAATTTCTTGTATTCTGAGCGTCTCGTGATTAAATACTTTTCAAGTTCTGGTCTTGGTTTGTCCAGTCCAACCTAGTTTAAGTTAGTATCAGTGGAGTGTCGTGTTCGTAGATTGTTGTAGACTGTTTTATTTTCTAGTCTCAAGTGTCGAAATTTTAGAGTCATGCTGATATTTGCATATTACACGTGTCGGATTAATAAATATTTGCAAGTTATTAGTGCCATGTTGATATCGTAACAGTCCTGACAGAGTGAAGTGTTAGATAGTGTTTTTATTAGCATTGTATTTTATTGTGCCTTGTTTGTATCGGTAGTGCGATTAGCATTTTTTATAGTGTCGTGGTGTTATAAAATAGTATACAAAAGTGCTATTATAGTGTTAGTGTACTGTGTAGTGTTAGTATAAGCATGGTGTTACCCCCGCATAAAGAGTTGCGTCCCTGTTGTATTTTGGGCAGTTTTAGCGTTGTTGAAAATTTTAAAATTTTAATAGTTTCGGTACAGTGTATATGTACAACTGGATATAGAGCTGACAAAGTTCAACAAAACATAGTTGATGCACACATGATAATAATTAAGGTCAATCAATGAATATTTACTTTTGTAAGAAACAAAATTGATTTGCATATATTAAAGTGAGTAGCATCGTAGCTGTCATAGTATTCCCAAACGTTTGCTTTACCCAATTCAAAAAGGGCATCCTGCTTTCAGGCCATATCTTTTTATATACTACAAATTAAGATGACGCCTCCGGTCTTATTCAACTTTAACGTATAACGTTATCTAGCAGTAATCTGTCATAGGGAAACTATTAAAATTTAGAAGAAACCCGTTATTTATTATTACATAGTTACATTATTAACATTTAAACTGTTAGTGTTAGCGAGGTATAAAGTGTGCGATAATTGTATATAGGTTGTAGATGACGTAAAAGTCTCACATAGGTGGTGCCACCAATCTTTTGTATAAGATCGAGGATCTTTGATCATATAAAAAGTTTCCTCAATTTTCCATTAACCTATTATCATACGTCAGGACTGCTAATATCAAAACCACTTATCTGTTTTTCTTAATATTTACCATAATTTTTTCCTACATATTTCCTATATATACGCCAGAAAATAAGTCCGTATTGTATAATTTCTTAAAGTTATGGGCCCAAATATTTTGCATTTTGTAAAAAAAAAAAAAAAAAAAACAGGAAAGATATTTAGTCAATAACCTGATATTTTTAAGCTAAAGACTTTTTATCAGGTTTATAATTTTGTTTAATCAAGTTTCAACTGTATATCCAAAATAAGCTCTTAATTTTGTAATTTTTTAAGTTATCACCACAAAAATAAAATCAGTATCTTAAATTTTGCCAAACTTTGACCATCGCACTTTTTTTTCTGTAAGAACTGTTGATTTAATTTTCACAGCATGTACAGATAAGTATTTAATCTGTTTAAATCTGAATTTTGAAAATAAAAGCTTAAATAAGGCTAGTTATTGAATTTGTTACGAAAATATACAGTTCAGGGGAAAATACTGGGCCGATCCAGGATTCGAACCCATGTCAGTGGCGTACATGTCCGACGTTCCAACCGCTTTGCTAGGAAAGCAGTGCGGTCCGCTTTTATGTCACCCCGTACCAATTTTTTTAAGGCTCTATTGTATTCCCTTGTATTGTCAACCTGCAGGCAGGCCACTTTTTGTCACTGGAGGTCAGCCATGGCAAGGTACCTGATTAGTTATCGGTTTCTTAGGGAGATCCCATGCTGTTGGAGGTGTACAGTTATTCTCATACCATCCCCTCCCCAACCCCTCCAACCCTACACACCAGTAATTGTTATGCAGTAATTGTTATTAGTTGCACTGAATTAGTTACTTGTAATGCTGTTTTCACTCCAATATACAAAACTTTTCTTGAAAAAGTAATTCAAGGAGTAATCTGGAAGATGCCATGTTGGTTAATGTAGCATTTTTAAAGAAATCAATTTTCTTTTAAATTATTTTGACCAATTACAAGGCCTACAGGCCTAATGCGAACCTGTGCAACGAGGTTACACTAGGTATAATGCTTCAATGCTGGACCATTACTTTTCAAGGACATGTGTAACATGTGTATGAACAATGCAAGTACTAAACACTAAACAGACGCTGTGCAAAAATGGTGGCAGGTGGCACCACCAATTTTGTGTATGATTAAGAGCTATGTGAGATCTATACATAGCAAAATTTTTTAAGGGGGATATGTCAAACCAGTCCTGAGATATAAGCTTGAATGTCTGCAGCGTATACATAAATGTAGGTGGCGCAATCTGCAACAAAATCCAGAAAGCTATCCAAGATGTATGAACCTGCAAAATTTTAGGCAGATATGTCAAACCACTGCCGAGATATGAGTGATTTCATCCCACGGCAAACAAACAGACGGATGCTGTGAAAAATGATTGCAGGTGGCCCCACAAGTTTTGCGTATGATCAAGAGCCATGTGAGATCTATAAACATGCAAAATTTTTGCCAAATCAGTCAAATGGTTCCTGAGATATGAGCTTGGATGTCTGCAGCGTAAATTTGAATGTAGTTGGTGCCACCTGTCATAAAACAAGAAAGCTGTCAAGGATGTAAAACCCTGCAAAATTTCAGGTGGATAAGTCAAACACAGCTGAGATATGAGTGATTTTATCCCAAGGCAGGTGAACAGATGAAGGCTGTGCAAAAATGGTTGCAGGTGGCGCCACCAGATTTGCGTATGATAAAGAGCTATAGGAGATCTATACAAATGCAAAATTGGCCCAACTGGTCAAACGGTTCCCGAGATATGAGCTTGGATGTCTGCAGCGTAGACGTGAATGTAGGTGGCGCCACCTGTAATAAAATCAAGAAAGGTGTCCATGATGTATACACCCGCAAAATTTCAGGTGGATAAGTCGAACCAATGCAGAGATAAGAGTGTTTTTATCCCAAGGCAGATGAACAGACGGACGCTGTGCAAAAATGGTGGCAGGTGGCACCATCAATTTTGTGTATTATTAAGAGATATGTGAGATCTATACACATGCAAAATTTCAGGGGGATATGTCAAATCAGTCCTGAGATACAAGCCTGAATGTCTGCAGCATATACATGAATGTAGGTGGCGCCACCTGCCAAAAGATCCATAAAGCTATCCAAAATGTATAAACCTGCAAATGTTAGGCAGATAAGTCAAACCACTACTGAGATATGAGTGATTTAAGCTAACGGCAGAAAAACAGACGGACGCTGTGCAAAAATGGTGGCAGGTGGCACCACCAATTTTGTGTATGATTAAGAGCTATGTGAGATCTATACACATGCAAAATTTCAGGGGGATATGTCAAACCAGTCCTGAGATGTCTGCAGCGTATGCATAAATGTAGGTGGCGCCACCTGCCAACAAATCAAGAAAGCTATCCAAGATGTATAAACATGCAAATATTAGGCAGATATGTCAAACCACTGCCGAGATATGAGTGATTTTATCCCATGGCAAACAAAACAGATGGACGCTGTGCAAAAATGTTTGCAGGTGGCGCCACCGCTTTTGCATATGATAAAGAGCTATGTGAGATCTATAAACATGCAAAATTTATGCCCAATCGGTCAAATGGGTCCTGAGATAAGAGCTTGGATGTCTGCAGCGTAAATTTGAAAGTAGGCGGCACCACCTGTCATAAAATCCAGAAAGCTGTAAAGGATGTATAAACCTGCAAAATTTCAGGTGGATAAGTCAAACCACTGCCGAGATATGAGAGATTTTATCCCAAGGCAGATGAACAGATGGACGCTGTGCAAAAATGGTTGCAGGTGGCACCACCAGTTTTGCGTATAATAAAGAGCAATGGGAGATCTATACACATGCAAAATTTATGCCCAATCGGTCAAACGTTTCCCGAGATATGAGCTTGGATGTCTGCAGCTTAGACGTGAAAGTAGGTGGCGCCACCTGTCATAAAATCAAGAAAGCTGTCCAGGATTTATACACATGCAAAATTTCAAATGGATAAGTCTAACCAATGCAGAGTGTATGAGTGTTTTTATCCCAAGGCAGATGAACAGATGGACGATGTGCGAAAATGGTTACAGGTGGCGTCACCATTTTAGTGTATGTTATAAAGCCTTCCAAGGGCTACATTTGTGCAAAATCTTTAGCCTTATCGGTCAAAGGGTTCCCGAGATATGTGGGTTTATGTGTGGAAACAGACGCACAAATGGACGCTGGGCAGAGAGGAAAGGTCAGAGGTCAACCAAAAATGAGGGTGCAGCAGTCCACATGTGACTGATCATAATTCCGAATCTTAAAAAATTCTGCCCAGTGGTTATGGAGGAGTTCTCCGGAAACCTATGTGGTGATGGCGGCAGCGTCCGCGTCTGACTGAAAACATAGTATCCGCAAAACTCTGTTTTGGCAGCTGGTACTAGCAGTCTTATCAAGTATCATTTTTAGATATTTGTTGTTTTGCAAATTTAAAAGATATATTTTTGTGGTAAAAAATAAATATAAACATTTGTATGCATGATGTGACAAGATTGAGATTAATGATGATGCAATTTAAAATTATAAATCAACTTTTAGATTCAGATATATATGTTATATTGGAAATGTATAGAAATATAAACTCAATATAAAAACAAATGATGTGATAAAAAATGAGGATCTAATACAAACATTTGTTCATTATTTTCCTACCTCAGCAGAGTAGGAGATCATGTTTTGTTTGCACTGTATGTATATGCAGAAGTGTTGTAAATGCTACCCCCCCCCCCCCCCCAACATAATGTGGTAACAACATTGAGATATATGCATATTGATGCAATTAAGAATTATGAATTAACTTTTATATTCAGAAATATATGTTATATTGGAAATATATTAAAATTAAAAACTTGAAAAAAATTATGTAATAACTAGAGCACCGCAAACGTGCATTATAGGCCCGTCGTGTACCTGGTGACCTCTGACATCATTAAGTATGCGTGAATTTTGAAACTCTATTAGTAAATATGTATAATGAGCTTCATGAAAATACTATTGATTTTCAGTAAGTCACCAAGGTGCCTCTAAAGTGCGGTGACCTCTGACCTTGTTAAACATGCATAGATTTCACTGGAAATCGCGGCGATAGCAAAGTAGCCAAAGAACCAATGGCCTAATTTATGCATGGATTTGCCGATAATCCAACTCGGGCAAGACAATTTCGTGGTCAGTAGTTTTGGCGAGTTTGATGAAAACCATGAAAACAATGAAAACCCGGAAAGTTATCGCGGAGACACAAAAAAGTTAACGGACATACGGACGAACGGCGGGTATACCATAATACTCCCGTTACATGACGGGCGTGTAAAAAATGAAGATCTAATGCAAACATTTTTTCATTATTTTCCTGCTTCAGCAGAATGGGAAATGAGGTTTTTGTTTATCCTCTGTGTATATATGCAGAAGTGTTGAAATTAACACCATGCCCTCCCCTCCACCATTATACCCCTACATTTCAATGAAGATTGGAAATGTAGTATATACGTTGGTGAATCGATTGATCGCGATAGTGTCAAACATCGTATTGATATCGCTAGTTCCCCTTGCATAGATACATTCATGATACATGTCGATCAACATGAAATAACAAATACAATTCATTCCTGCATGGCAAACTTAACCTTAGGGCGATGCCCAGGAATCTGAACTTGTCTTGGATCGAATATGTACGGCGATACGCATCGAGATTAATACTGTCACAACACAAGTATAATGCAGATATCTTAAATTCCTCAATATCTTGACATTAACCCAGGACTTTATTTGCTGTTAAAGTCGTGACCCCTCCCCCCCCCCTTCCCCATCCTTACCCCGACGTGTCATTTCAATGGACTTACCCCCTTCCCCCAGTTTATCTCTGGGTCGTCACGCTATCAACAGCTGTAGGAAGGACGCTTTAATGCTCCCTGTCTGGTGCGTATACCAGGAGGCACTTAACCCGTATCTCTTTACAAAATACAGGGGATTTACATTTTGTCTTTCATTTACAAGGTCTTCTAAAGGTTTTCCAGCGGCATCGATTTCCATATGTACCTCAAGTTTATAAAATAAGTTAAATCATGCAATTATCATCTTGGTTTGCAATAGCCAGCCATAAATACAAACAAATAGAAAAAGAAATTGAATTAAAGGAAAATTAGCTTTAGCATTTTTTAAAACTAGAAAACGGGCAGTCGAAAAGCGGCTACGTGTATCCGCCATATCACATAGGCATGGGTGAAGCAAGACATGGAATGTTCCTGACATGACATGACTCTAAAATTTGTGGCATCAGTGATGCTAATCAAACTCCTCATATATGTGCAATATTCTCAAGAACAGATCTACAGATGGATACACATGCAAGATTTCAGGCCAATCCACTACTGAGAAAATGTGCATTGAAGTATTCTATAACGACAGAACAGCAGATGGCGCCACCTGTCCGGTCTACAACAAAGCTTTCCAAGACGGATAAACATGAAATAATTTCAGGCTGACACATCCACTCCTCAGATATAAGCAATTTTTACCCAAACTGACGGAGGGACGCCACACACAAAAAAATTGCAGACTGTGCCACCAGTCTTGAATACAAGACTGAGGTATCTAAGAACTATAGAAATGCACAATATCAGGTCAATACAGCAAATCACTCTAAGAAAAGGACATAAATTCATTCTATGAAAACGGGAAGGTAGGTCAGGCCACCAGTCTGATCAACGAGGAAACTCTCCAAGATGGATGGACATGCCGAATTTCAGACCCAATACATTAAAACACTCCTGAGATATGAGCAATTTTCAAATAAAGCAAACGTATGATTGGACGCCACACGAAACGTTTGCAATTGGTACCACCAGTCTCGAATACGAGATGGAGAGATCAAGGATCTATGGACATGCAAAATTTCAGCTCAATACATAGAACCACTCCTGAGATATAGGCTGTTATCAAAAAGACACCTGGTTTCATAATGTACAATAAGGAATGCAGGTGGCGTCACCAGTATTTGTTAGGCACAACTACACACATAACTATCCCAGGTTTCAGAAAGATTAGTCCAAGGGTCTAAGAGTTCTCCGGAAACGAATGCCACAGTGGCGGCGGAAGCCGGTCAATACATAGTATCCACAAAACTTTGTTTTGGCAGATACAATGATCGATCCATTGTCAGTTGTTGGTAAGTCTGTTGAATGAGGATGTCAGTGACTAAAGCTGAAAATACGATGAGAATGATGTTACCATCAAGCCTCCAGGTTACAAGGTTATATATGCATGGCTAGGAATAACAAGAAGTAATACCCGGTCGTCAGGCCATTAGATCAAATCTCTGATGATCCGGATTTCACCATTATGCCTTAAGTGGAACCAACAGGTTTGAGACAGGATTTTCCTTTCCGAAGTCAAAATAATAAATTAGGATTATTAAGTATGGACACTCAGAGACCTCCATAAGGCATGGTCAGAAATTAAGCATTTTCCCTTCAACGATGCCTACAGGCCTAATGCAAACCTGTGCAAGGTGATATACATCAGGTATAATGCTTCCATGCTGGACCTGAACTTTTTAAGTAAATGTGTGACATTTATATGTACATCGCAAATACTTAACATTTTGAACCCGAGTCCAAGCATCATTTACAAAAACGTCACTGAAGATGTATGGACATGCAAAATTACAGGCAGATACTTCAAACAAATCTTTGGTTATGTGCACAAATGCATGAAACAATTGTAGGTGGTGCCACAAGTCTTGTAAACAACAAAATATCCGAAATGTATCAACAAGAATCATTTAGGCCAAAAAAAAAAATTAAAAGTATGGTTCACAGGCACCGCCCGCATCAATTTTAAACCCCCGCATCAAAAATTATTATTTTGATTTTCAATAGAAACTTACCAATTTTGTGCTGCAACCGCTCGGACATTTCTTTCAAGAAGATAAAATCATACAATTTTCTTTTTTTTAAAGTAGGGCTTTTACTTGTTTAGCAAAATAAATCTGTTATTATCATGCTTTTCCCTAATCATTTGTCTTTTTTATCGAAACATACCAAAAATTAAAAAACCGCCCGCCCGCATTGATTTCTGAGAAAAAAGTGCCTGAGAACCATACCTTTTTTTTATTTTGGCCTTAAGGCTGAAATGTAAAATCCTTTCTGAGAAATAGGCAGGGACATATACTGTGCAAAAATTATTATAGTTGGCACCACCAGTCTTTTACGCAACAAAGCTATCCGAGATGTAAACATATGCCCAATTTCAGGCTGATATATCAAATTCTGCCTTAGAAATAAGCAGGGACATACACAGTGCAAAAATCAATGTAGGTGGCAACACCAATCTTGTGTACCAAAAAGCCATCAAAGATGCATGGACAATTCAAAATGTCAGGCCAATAAATCAAACTTCTCTTGAGTCAGGTGCACTGGGCTGACCAAGCTCAGGTGAGGAAGGCAGTTGCCCCGATTGAACCGGACCTCATTGCCAACTGCAGCTACTGCACTGAGTGAACTCTTAACCTGCACCTGGCATTACCGGTTGATCTCTTTACCTGTTGCCTAATCTGATACAGATGGCAGTCTGCCAAAGCTATAAATAGATCCAGACTGACCTTTGACCAGTTGCCATATCTGAAACAGTTGGCAGTCTGCCAAGCTATGTATTGATATATAAACAATATTGGTCTGTTGGTAAATCTGTTAACACATACTGAAAGACTTTGGCTAAAATGCTTTTTTTCAAGCTGATATATTCACAAGATTTTTTTTTTATCAAAATGTTCAGCTTTTTTTACCAAAGTATCTCACAGTCCTTTCATTGTTAAAGGTCCAATAATTCTGCCAAAAATTATTTAAGTAAACTTGAACAAAGGCCACCTAAGAATCATTTTTGTGCAATGTTACAGAAGTTAAACAACAGTTTTGAAGAATAAGACAATTGCAGCCCTCATTTTGAAATAGGCCTACTAATGGCCACAATTCAAGACCAACTTCAGCTTCCTATGACTCTACCAAAAATCAATGAACCCAATCTATTCTTAAACAATTGAAAGAACCCTGTCCTAGGATAATTCTTGTGAAAAAATTAAACCATTCCGCTTGACAGTTTCTTCATAAATATCTAGCAGAAAGAGGCTAAAATTCGGGATTTTCTCCGTAAAAACTGGTCGATGTAGGTGGCGATACAAAACTGCAATTTCAAATGTTACCAACATTTGCACAAAATTTGGTGATGCTTACCCCTTGTTGTTTCCGAGATTTTTATGTTAGTATGCTTTCTTGCCCAAATGACTAAGTTCAAATTCCTGTAATTTAGTCAAAATTCATCAAACCCAAACCATTTGTATAAACTTGAGAGAGCTCGTCTCTGGGATCATTACTATTTAATATTGAAGTCTGTTCCCTGTAAAATGTAAGTTGATGCAGGTGGCGCCACAAAATGCTTAATCCCACAATATTCAATATGAGATTTTTGCATAAAATTTGGGGATGCTAGCTTCTGCTATTCATGAGCAATTTTGTGTAAATGTACTGACCGATGACCCCCGTACAAACAAGGGACCCATGGGTCACGGCGCTCAGCTGATCATGATTGGACTATAAATGTATAACCATTGTGATAAAATATTGAGTAGATAAAGCTTAGAATATCATGGTCATGTTGGGTTTTATAAAAGGAATATAATGTAATATGCGAGTAAATGATATATGAAATAACCTGACTGATGGATTAATACGGAGTAAAATATAGTGGTTTATTTTTTATTTATTTGGGAGGGGTCGAAAAAAGCAATTTATTTGAGCAAATATGAATGCAATGACAGTATGCCAAGCAGTGGTATAATGATGATAAGGCTATTTGTTGAAGGATCTATAGTGTATGGAAAACTGCAAGAGTTCAATTTGACAGATACAAGGTTATGATTAACTATACTGATGAGGGGATTTATGAATTTGTGACTGTATGACATAATATCTTGACAAGATCGGTCTTGACAAGGTGCATTATTTTGATGCCCCTCACGTCTACATATTACACAGTATTGACCTAATTTCTGGCATGTACATAGGTACCTATGGAAAAATGGTCAACAGTACTGAACCACCTGGAAGGTTAAAATCTTAAAAATATGATGAAATGTAGATAATGTTTGAGAGGAAGAGGTAACCTGGGCCATGGTTGGTTTATATCATTGAAGAAAATGTTGCAAATAATATTTGAGACCTGACCATGCCTTTCCATTGGTAACCTTTTTGATAAGCTGTTGACAGTTCAACAGTTCACACATTTGTCTGATGAGATCAAATTTATTTGGTAAACCTTTTTTATCAATTTTATGATATGTATGCAGTTGCCATAACGTCCCCATTCCACAGGTGCAATGACTTGATAGAGGTGGGGGGGGGGGGGGGGGGGTGGGGGGGTTGTTATAATCAGAGTTAAAATGCCTCTGTCTCTCTGTAGATATTTTCTTTAATTATTAAATTTTATGCTATAGCCATAGAACTATTGTTCACAGTGCCAAGGAGCAAAACCTCAGTGGGATGAAGAAGGGGATCAACACCCTTGCATATACATACAGGATATGAAATTTAATTCAACAGTGCTTATAAAAAAAAGTTTATTCATGAACATTTAATATTTATAACAGACAGAAAGATGGAGAAACAAAGCAAATGATTTTTTCCACATTCTACTGAGCCAAGAAAAAATTAACAATATTTGCATTTATTCCTTTTTTTTCATTACATAATTTTAATACAAGTTTCCGAATGTTACTATAAATTTACAGTATAACATACATTTGATTGTGAATATTTCAGTTGATTCACATTTCTAAATTGCATCAACATTTATAGCTAATGTATCTAGTTTATAGTACCTGTCAACAGAATGGGATGGAGGGAGGAAGGGAGGCAATTGAGAGAAAGAGAGAAAGAAAGATGGAGAAAGAAAGAGAAAAAGCAGAGGAGAGAGAGAGAGAAAGAAAGAGAGAAAGTAAGATGGAGAAAGAAAGAGAAAAAGCAGAGGAGAGAGAGAGAAAGAGAATGAGAGACCTAGACTGCCAGAGAGAGAGAGAGAAAGAGAGGCTCTCTGGTAATTACTGCCTGACCCAGACACTCACAGTGGCAGTAGGTCAGACTTGAAGGTGTTATGTAACTGCCCACTACACTGCATTTATACTGATCTGATGCAAACAATGAAGACATGGTACCTGGAAACTTGAATAAAATCTACAGTTTTTGATCAATTGGTTTCAAATTTCAGATTTTAACAGATGAAATGTTAATGTGTACATGCTGTGAAAATTATATCCACAGCACTAACAGGAAAAATTTGAATATTTATATTTTTTTAAATGGTATCAGGAAAAAAAGAAAAGTATTCTCAGCTATAAAACTAATACGTGTTAAAATTAATCCAAAGATCAAAACACCCAATATATCATACCAGGAGCAAACTGGAGTTGGGAATGTTTAATTTTATGAACTGAAATAAAGGACCAGCAATATAAATTTTGATTATTTAGCCAGTTTCATGTAACAACTGATACAACCATGAGTTATAAGTCAAACAAATTAAAATCTTTAATGAACACTTGTCTGAGTAATATTTTAAATTTTTGAATTTATTTATTATTTTAATTTTGTAATAAATATAAACCAACAAGTTAAGGACCTGGAAAAGACCTGGAAATTTAGATTAATTTAATATAATCAACTGCATCCTTGTCTATCATTATCTTGCTTCATATAATCCCTAATAGTAAACAACAATTTATTTTAATTATTTATTTTTCATTTTTATGGTTGAAATGAAAAATACCCAATGATGACTGCATGGTGTCATTTGAAATACAATTTTGGCCATCCATGGAAGATCCATAAATCATCAGTAATTGCAAGGTTAACTATAAATACCTTTTCCGTTTATTTTTTTTAAGTTCTTATCATAAACCAAATATAAAAAAAAAGTTTATTGTGTTTATGGCCTAAACAAATACTAGTGGAGGGGGTTGGACAGTTAGATCCAGTTGAAGCCACCCAAGAGCAGGCTGGCTGCAGAGTGCCTCGCTTTAAGCATGCATAATTGGCCTGAAAGGTCAATGTGGGGACATAAAAGAGGGGCTTCAGTACAGCTAAGGTGTGATATGGTCTCATAAAAAACTTTCATAAAAGCTAGTTTTTGACCAATTCCTTCTATAACTTCAGAATTTAGAAGCTAAAATCCTTACGTGTGCAAGATATGAAAATTAAATCAACAGTGCTTACAGGGAAAAAACATGACATGGCCAAAGTTGGGCAAAATTTAAGGTACTGATTTTATATTTATGCTAATAACTTATAAAATTTGAAAAATTCAGAACTAATTTTGGGAATACAATTGAATCTTGATTCAATAATGTTATATCCCTGGCAAAAAATGTCTACCTTCAGCAATTTTCATGTTAAGAGAGTAAATATATTTCTTGATTTTTTACAAAGTGCATTATGTTTGGGCCTAGAACTTAAAACAATTACACAATACTGACATCATTTCTGGCATATGCATAGCGAATGTATAGAAGAATATGTATATTATATATTATCAAAGTCAGATCAGTGGTTTTGATATTAGCAAACTTAATGTGTAACAATGGGGTTTTAATGGAAAAATGAAGTTTTTTCTTAATATCTCAAAGGAATGCAGTCCTAGTGACCAAACTTTTAGTATGGTAGAGGATTTGGGGGACATCTAACTGTATGCAAAATTTAAGGAACTTAAGAGCTGAAGCTGGGGAGCTGAGCTCTAGTAAACTGCATAACACTAGCTCGATGTAAACAATATGTGACATGGTGCTTGAAAACTTGAATAAAATCTACAGTTTTTGATCAACTGGTTTCAAATTTTTTGTTTTAACAGTTGAAATGGTAACAAAAACATGCTTTGAAAATTAAATCCACAGCAGTTACAGGAAAAAAACGTGCCATGGTCAAACTTGGGCAAAATTTAAGGTACCAATTTAATATTTTTGCCAATATTTAAAAAAATTTAACAGATTTTGATCTAATTTTTGGTGTACAATTAAATTTTGATTATTTAAAGAAGTATTACTGAAAAAAAAATTCCTACCTTTAACACTTTCGGTCTAAAGTGACAAAATATCTTTCCTCATTTTTTTTACAAAGTCCATTATGTTTGGGCCCATAACTTTTTTAAATTAAATAATACTGACTTAATTTCTCGCATGTACATAGGAACCATATAGAGGAATATTTATTGTAAAAATGAAGAAAACCAGATGAGTGGTTTTGATATTAGGCAGTCCTGAAGTGTGAAAATAGATTTCTAATAAAAATTTGAGGTTTTTCCTTAATATCTTGAAGGAACAAAGTCATATTGACCCAATTTTTGGCATGGTAGGAGATTTTGGGGACATCTAACTGTATGCCGAATTTCAAATTCGTAGGTCCAATGGTGTCGAAACGTGCCAGTCTTACGGACAGACATCCGGATGGACGGACAGACGACGGACAATGGACCACGACTATAGCTCAGACGACTTATAGTCAGCTGAGCTAAAAAAGGTCAATGCAGGTGGCGCCACCAATACCTCAATTTCAAATATAACTGGTGAGACCAACATTTGAATAAACTTTGGCGATCATAGCTCCAGCTGTTTCTGAAATTGTTTTTTCAGTATGCTTTTTTGAGTTTGGGCCTCATCTCGATCAGCTTAACCTCTAAAGGGAGACAATAATCCTGCACACGTCTGGATTCTGTGTCATGGCCTGAATTTATTTTGTAGGATTTATAAATATATCATCTTACAGGGGGGGTTGGGGTGGGACTTTTTAAGCCATTTATAAAGGTAAACTGGATAACAAACCACTTGAGATAGTATTGGTTAATATACGGATGACAGATGATGCAAAACCATCACATAAACTCACAGGATTGCTAAAAATTCCTGGATCAAGATAGTGATCTGTATCACCCCCAAAATTTTATCATTGTAACTTTTGTCATTGCTGAGCTATCCTGAAAATTTCATTGAAATCCTTTAA
The DNA here is from genome assembly GCA_026874595.1 of Sipunculus nudus. Taxonomy (NCBI): domain Eukaryota; kingdom Metazoa; phylum Annelida; class Sipuncula; order Golfingiida; family Sipunculidae; genus Sipunculus; species Sipunculus nudus. The sequence goes on from CM049312.1 coordinate 57,668,617, forward strand.
TAATGTTGCTCACAGACAAAAACATACACCCAACGCCAGTAAATACTGAACCTCCTTAACGGAGCTAAGTATTAAATGATTTTTAAGTGCATGGTAACCCTGATATAATAGCAAGCATCTCCAACAAATGCCAATAAATTGCAACGCTAGGCAGTCATACTCATAAGAACATGCAGAAAAGCAACATAGGAGTCCAGTTTTCAACATTTTATTCACATCAAAACCTATTTTCAAATAGTCCTCATGTTCTGTATTTGTGTTTTGCAATTGGGTTTTGTTTCAGTGGCTTTGTTCCTTTTTTATAAACGTTACCAGTATCAAATTACCACTGAAATCACATAGAGGTTTTCCATGTTATACCACAGAGCAGACGTCATCAATCTTTATCAGAGAGCCGGCAACACAGATATATGGTTATGTGTATCAGTGTATATATATATATATATATATATATATATATATATATATATATAAATATATATATATATATATATATATATATTACATATTCTGACGTTCCGCATTTATTTACGTCCAACTTTGCTCACTTCAAGTATTGCACTACATGCTAAACACTGTGTAAATCGCTGTGTAAGTTCCCAGTACTGACGGATAATTTGAACTGTTTCTCATTTCTTGCTCAGATTTATAATCACTTAGTCTGATAATAACTATACCTTCATTAACATAATAAATAACCATCAGTCTCTCATATGGCCAGATACCATTCTATACTTCTCCTATCTGTGGAATTGCTACGTCTGTCTTGAGTACATACTCTTTTCCACTGCTTTAGTCAGATATGAATGATACTGACCAGATATGGACAATTAAATCATCACTTTGATATGCTAGTGCCCTCTGGATTATGCAATTTGAAAGCACTTCTGTCAGATGCCCTGTCTGTTTGCAGTGGATATAAGCCAGATATTATATGAACTCCATTCATCTCACACATGCATCTTGCACTAGCATACACTCAATCAAACCTTCCCCCCATATATGGCTGATGTGTTGCCCATTCCTGGAAATTTTTTTTCATTTTTGTATAAAAGCTGACAAACATTTCCATGTTTAGACATCCACAGATGCTTCAAGATTTGGCATAATAAACCAGAGAGCAGAGCCGGTGTCGCTCCCCAATTCTTAAGGTCAACTCAGTCAACTGAGCCTGTACAGCCTTCAGCTCTGAATAATTAATTTTGCATATTGGCTGTGTACCCCCCAGATTTTCTTTCCGGACCTGGGAGAACTGCATGATCTGCCAGTTCTGTGGTGCTCTGTATAACCTAAACCGATTAAGGGACTGGTTTACCCAGTGGAATGGGCGATTCATTCCTGTATTTTGTATAGACAATAAGATCAGGGTTCCAGGAACAATCACTGGAGATAAATATAAGAACATTTCTAGCAGACGTGCTGGTTTCCACACAAACACACACACACCGTGCCAGTGTGATATCTGGTTACACACCGGCCTTATCGGGGCAAATGTGTACATCGGTATCAAATATTCTTGGTAAAAGGAAACCAGTCCTCAATGATAAAACAGCCAATCCAGAAGGATCAGACATTCAGTCTGTGTGCTGAGCTGGAAAGCCTTGTTATTCTCCTGAAAATAAGAGTGGAAAAACGATTTGTAAAAACTTAAATCACCAGGGCCATTAACTCATTTAACTTTATATATTATATGATAGAAAGCAAATGGTATTAAGCTGATTTTTTTTTGGTTTTGTTCGTCATCCTTATAGAATAAATTTATCTTTATCTTAACTGGTATCATTCATTGCCATAAAATGTTCATAACTGATATTTCCAGCTGGATTTATTTTAAGAAAACCTGCAAATATTACTATAATACCTTTATAAAGTTCATGGTTAATTTAAAATGCAAAGGTTTCATTCAAAGGAGAATACAACAAGAATATAGTTTAGCAGGTGTAAGACTTGACATACAATAAAATGATGGTTTTCATTTTCAGGCGCTCACCTAAAATAATAGAACTTATTCCTAACGCCTCGTGACCTCATTGTGTGTGATGGAAGTTCTGCACCTGACCGGGGTGACCCTGGGAAGGCACTAAAAACACAAGAGAATATTCTGTAAAACATGATTCACATCTCATGGTGCCAGATTGAGGTCCAGGCCGAGTACAAAGTTTACAGGAAGAAAATCTAGGATTCCCATGTAAACAACTAGAATACAGGTAGTGGACAAGCGATTACGTGTATCCGCCAAAATCAGAGTAGCACGGGTGAAGTGAGGCATGGATTGAGTGGCAAGGGGAAATAGAGTAAGGTGTGATGCATATTAGCATGGATGTCTGTAGCCAAAATGTGTATTTAGGTTGAGCCATCTACCACAAAATCCAGAAAGCTGTCCAAGTTGTATACATATGCAAAATTTTAGGCAGATAAGTCAAACCACTACATGTATATGAGTGATTTTATCCCACAGCAGACAAACAGAAGGACTTGTGCAGAAATGGTGGCAGGTGGCGCCACCAATTTAGTGCATGATTAAGAGCTATGTGAGATCTATAAACATGCAAAATTTCAGGGGAATTTGTCCTACCAGTCCTGAGATATAAGCCTGAATGTCTGCAGCGTTAACATAAATGTAGGTGTTGCCACCTGCCAAAAAAATCAAGAAAGCTATCCAAGATGTATAAACATGCAAAGTTTTAGGCAGATAAGTCAAACCATTACTGAGATATGAATGATTTTAGCCCACAGCAGACAAACAGACTGAGGCTGTGCAAAAATGGTTGCAGGTGGCGCCATCAGTTTTGCGTGTAATAAAGAGCAATGTGAGATCTATACACATGTAAAATTTTGGCTCAATCGGTCAAGTGGTTCCCGAGATGAGCTTGGGTGTCTGCAGCTTAAACTTGAATGTAGGTGGCGCCACCTGTCATAACATCAAGAAAGCTGTCCAGGTTGTATAAACCTGCAAAATTTTAGGCAGATATGTCAAACCACTGCCGAGATACAAGTGATTTTGTCCCACGGCATACAAATAGACGGACGCTGTTAAAAAATGATTGCAGGTGGCGCCACCAGTTTTGCGTATGATAAAGAGCTATATGAGATCTATACACATGCAAGCTACACAAGCTATCCAAGGGCTACATTTGTACAAATTTTTTTTTCTGATCGGTCAAACAGTTCCAGAGATATGTATGTAAATGTGTGGAAACACTCACAAATGGATGCTGGGCAGAGAGGAAAGGTCAGAGGTCAACGCCCATTGGTTAGGCACAAGTTCACATGTGACCCGATAATTGGTGCAAGTTTTGGAAAAATCAGTCCAGCAGTCTCAGAGGAGTTGTCTGGAAATGAATATGGCGGCGGCGGCGGAACCTGGCCAGAACTTCGTTTTGGCGGATACAATAATTTTTTCTTATCATTTATCATACGCTATTGCAGATTTCTATGAACAAAAGTAATATAAGTATTCATGTGTAAAAATTGAAATAATTCTAAATACAGCAGTCTTATATATGATTGAAGCACATCTGTATTACAAAAATTCTGTTCTCCTCATGAGGGATATAAACACTGCTACAAAGTGTCAGAAGGCGTGGGCATAATAACCAATGTTCTACAGTAAGGTTCAGATTACCAGGTAAGTGCATTACTAAGTTCTTTGCATGTAGAGAGCACAGACTGTCTGTGAAAATATCTCTTCTCAAACACTTAAATAAATGTACATCATCTCTTCCTGTGTATCTAACCCCACAGTGCCAACAGTGATAAACCAGGATGGAGAAACAGAGAGTGTTTACCAGTATGTAAATGAACTTACTTGGTGGATGAGCAACATAGTGCACTTGGTGATGAACATTTGTTGGTGTGGAGACCGGCATCGTTGCTACCCCTGAATGAGGGTTAATCTGAGACCCTGGTAAATGTGCTGAAACAAGCAAGTTGTACATAAACATATACACAGCTGACCTGTTGTGTTGATTTGTTTATGTTAAATACTTGTCATTTGCTTGTAATATTGGTTATTACAATTGCCAGGTAAAACCCAATGGTATAAAATATTTGATATATCATGTTTTTTATTAGTCTGCTCATATTTTGAAGAAAAACAGGGTTTTCCTTTATGTAAGTTTATACATAAAACAATCATTTTCACCAATCATACATAAATTTTAAAGATACACAGAAAATACATAGAAAATATTTGCCTCTGCCAAGTTGGTTGTGTTGTCACTGGTGTCTGTTTGTTTGTCTGTATGTAGGATTAGGCATAAACTACTAAACCTATTTCAAAGCAACTTTGTGAAGGGGAGATCTTGCACCTTGATAAAGGTGCTGTCTAGTGATTCATTTTACCTTGGCAGAGATAGGTGCTCTACAGAACACCACAGCAGCTTTGCAAAGAGCTGGGCCTGTGCTGAATCTTATACAGGCAAGCTATGAAGCCTAATTCTCAACATGAATTTTTACTATGTACCTTTTTGATACAAACTGTTATCCTTTCTGATATAAACTGCTATAAAGCACACCTTTCCACGTATTCCTGCAGTATTTACCTGGTTGCATGGGAGGTTGAAACTGAGGTGCCTGGACCTGGCCATGAGGCCCCGGCTGGCCTTGCGGGGGACCCTGTGGCTGTGGCATCATAACAAACTGGGGCTGTTGCTGCTGGTGTGAACCTGCTCCCTGGCTGCCCAGGTGCTGGTGAGGGTGGCCCTGGGAGGCCATCATCTGGGGCTGGCCTGGCATGCCCGCCTGCTGGGAGTACTGGTATGGGAAGCCCGGCTGGAAGGCCTGGGGAGATGTGGGTGTGTGTGGACTTGGCTGTAGGGGTGGGTGGCCTGCTTGTTGTGCTATTTGGTGGTTGGCTTGGTAAACTACTTGTGGCTGGGGCGTACCAGGTGTGGGGGGATGACCTTGCATCGGGTGCTGACCGTGACCCGGCTGGAAAAAAAATTGAAGTTGACATAAAACTTTGTGAAATTCTGTCTTCTGAAACTTTATTTTGAAGGATAAATATCTGCCTCTGATTACATCAGATAATTCTCTTAAAGTACACTGGTATCACAAATCATCTAAAAGCAAAGGAGTAGAGAGTAGCCTATGAAATGCGTCTTTACCATAAGAAATATTTTTAAAGCAAACCAGTTTGTCCCATTTTTTTTAATCACACAGTCAACGCTCAAGTTCATCTATTTAGAATGTTTTTGCATGTTAACTTCCTTAAATTTCAAGTCTCAAATTCATATGGCTTGGATTATTAATTTCAAGAGTATGATGTGCAAGTACCAGAAGTTTCAGTACTTTACTGTACAAGTCCAATATTACATGCGCAGGACACATTCCATATCGTTTACTTGTATAACCACAAATGATGAATTCCTGTACTCATATGTGCAGGTTAATACCATAATGTCAAAAATGAAATTTCATCACATTTTGCATATATATATATATGTATGTGCATAAATACTTTTATTTTGTTACTCCCTCTGGCACATGACAAATATTATGATGACCATATACCTTTTTTAACAACAAGTCTGTGTGCTTGAAATAAGGGCACCACGTATGGTGTAAAATACGCCCGTCACCTGTATTTTGACCTCTGACCTCATTAAAAATGCTTGAATTTTGCCGAGAATGTAATTCAGGTGAGAAACTGTATTGGTTAATATTCATGAGTTTCATGGAAATCCATTACATATATGGTACATCATGGCACCACCAAAACAAGGTGATTACTGAACTTGTTAAATATACATGGATTTTTTGCTGGAAAACAAACTTATACAAGATTTTATATTGATTTATCCGTTGAGTTTTGTAAAAGTCCATCATATCCCTGGTAAATTAATCGCAGTGACACCACATAGTAGCCAGTGACCTCTGACCTTATTATATATGCGTGGATTTTGCCCATAATCAAACTCTAGGAAATTATCTATTTGTAGGAAGTTATAGTGAGTTTTGTGAAAATCGGTCAAGCCCCAGTAATTTATCACAGCATCACAAAAGTTAACTGACAGACAGACGGACTGTGGGTATAACATTATATGTCCCATCATTAGTGGGTGTATAAAAACATGTAAAATTTTCAAGTTCTCACCTGTACAGGACTTGGATTATGGTGTCCACCTTGTGAGTTCATATGACTAGCCTGTGTGTGTGGGGGTGTGGGTTGATGGTGTGGGGCCATGTGCGCTGGATGTGGCGGTCCGCCACCACCAGGTGGTAAATGTGCTGGTACTGCAGTGGCACCAGGCTGTACAGACCCAGCTGGAACTGAAACCATATGAAGCATCATTATCAAAAGACCCATGACCCATCACTATCATTCATAAGGGATGATAAACAATATTAAAACTGAGGTATAGAAAAAAAGTTGTGTTAGTATGGGAAGTTGAATATACCAAGACATTTTAATGAGTTATAAATACCTTACTAAACAGTTTAAAATAAAATATAAATCTGTTTTCCAAGGATCAAAATGGTGGCAATTACTTCATATATGTCTTTAATTCATATACTTCATTAACATTCAAATATCCCTTGGTTTGCCTTTCAACATTTAAAAACTTTTTTTTTTTTTTTTTTTTTTTTTATTCATATATACATACAATTACAAACAGTTACAAATACAAACATAATAACATTATACAATACAAACAGGACATTATACAATAACAAGAACTTTACAGACATATTAACAACATTTCATACTTAATGATACTTTTTCCTCATAAATAGTATCATACGATATACTATCAAACAATAAAAATTGTAATATAATAATGACTTATTGAATGAGGACAGATAACCTCTCATTCATAGCATTTATATACAGTCTAATATATTAATTAAAACAACTGTGGTAATATTTTCCCCCACTTATGGAGATGTACATTTAATTTTCCTTTATTCTGAGCTATTTCATATTCAATATTTTGCAATAGTTTCAATTTATTAATAAAACACGCAAATAAATTAGTGTCAGGGTCATTTCTTTTTAAATAAATAACCATTTTGTAGGTCATAATAAGCTGATTCAGCAAGAGGTTTTCCTTAACAGGTAATACCCCGAACAATATAGTTGTGACATTAAGAGAAGGCAAATATATATTCGCTGTTTTCAGCCATGTCTGAATTCCAAAGTATACATTTTTGGACACAAAGCATTCACAGAACAAATGAATCACCGTTTCGTATTCAAGAAAACAATATGAACACCGCGGACTGTCAGAAAGATTCCACTTGTAAAGCAGAGAGTTGACAGGTAAATAGTTATGTAAAGTCTTGTATTGGAATTCCCTGCTATACATATCAAGTGAAATTTGATGGGCTGCAACATAATATTGTGTAAATTGTTCACAACTAATTTCCCCTCTTTCAGCCCACTTCTTTAATGTTGTTGACTGAGTGCTCTTCTTTTTGATAAGTGAATCATACACCCTTTTAGATGTAATCTCTGCTAAATCAATAATTCCGGTATCTGTAACAACACACTGTCCTCTAGTTTCTACAAACTCTTCTGATATACATAAACTAATCCAGTCTTGAGGTATTGAACCTATAACAGATCTCAATGACAAATACTTGCTAAATGATAATGGTGGGTACCTTACCCTCAATTCGTGCCAAGTACACACATAACCATTATTTGTTAAAAGGTCTTTCACCGTTCTTATGTTTAAGCTATCAAAATATTTTACAAAAAAAGACTTTTTATTGAACTTCAGATAACAATTATTCCACAAAGGTTGTAAGATAACTTCCTGGGCTGATTCAGGGTATTTTTTAACAAAATATGACCACTCTTTCAGGCATTCCTTATAAAATGGCAACATTTGACATGGAATTCTCTTTATATCAAAATTCATTGAAATTGCATCTTTACCTCCAATTGCTTTCAAATAGTACTGAGGTATTGTTTTCCATGTTCTATCTGAACCTGTGGTTAATTTTTTTATCCACATTACATACTGAGTTTTTAATCTTGTACCAACATCTGGGAAGCTCAAACCTCCCCGGTCATAGGACCCAATGACTGTCTCATATTTGACTTTAGGTCGCTTACCCTTCCATAGAAACTGTCTCATGAGTAATGTGATATTATTAATAAATATTGTTGGTGCGGTGCACATATTACAAACATACAAAATCTTTGGTAAGGCTAAAGTTCTACAAATTTCTGTACGTCCAAATATTGTAAGGTTTCTAGTTGACCAAATGTTAAACAGTAACTTAAGTTTTTCCTCCACTGTCTGAAAGTTGTACTTATAACAAAGTTCTTCATTGTATGTGTACCATATCCCAAGAATTTTAATAGCAGATTTTGTTAATTTAACCCATTTACATGAAATTGGTGTTTCCTCCTTTTTCTTCCATTTTCCTAACCAAGCTGCATCTGATTTTTCATAATTCACTTTTAATGAAGTATAATTAGCAAATGTGTCAATTATTGATATCAAATATTTAAATGACTCCACATTGGACAGGAAAAAAGTAACATCATCAGCAAATATTGTTAGTTTTACTTCATTGCTACCTATATAAATGCCTTTTACATTTTTTTCTGATCTAACCATATGCATTAAGATTTCTATCACAAGAATGAACAAATATGGTGCAATTGGATCACCTTGCTTAGTACCTCTTGACACAGGAAAATATCTGGTTGAATATCCGTTATTTTAAACACAACTTTGTGAACCTGTATGAATTAATTTTATCCAGTTGATAAACATTGGTCCAAATCCATACCGTTTCAATACCGATAGCATAAACACATGATCTACGGAATCAAAAGCTGCAGCGAAATCAGCACCAAACAATATTCCAGTTATGTTTTCTACTTCACAATATTCAATCATATCTGATATAAGGCGTACTGAGTCCCCTATGTAGCGTCCTGGAACAAATGCATTTTGATCCATATCAACCAATTTATTCAGAACTTTACTTAAACGTGCTACAAGTATTTTACTAAGGATTTTACAGTCAACATTTATTAAACTGATGGGTCTCCATGAATTTATGAATCTTACATCTTTTCCAGGTTTCTCAAGAAGAGTGATTACTGACTGTTTTTGACTTGTAGTCAGTTCACCAAAATTATAACATTCATTAAGACATGTAGTCAAATAACTTCCTAATTCACTGAAGAAGCATAAATAAAATTCTTTGCAAAGCCCATCATTTCCAGGAGTCTTGTTATTCGCCATAGATTTTAATGCATTGTGTACATCAGTTATAGTAATCATACCTTCACACAACTCTGCTTCATCTGTACTTAATACTGGTAAGTTAAAGCAACTATCTAAAAAATGTTCACAATCATTAAAGCTTTTATCTATATGTCTCTCATATCTTTTACAGTAAAAATTATATATTTCTTTCATAATATTTTCCTGATTTGTTACCTCATTTCCATCTATAAGTAATTTTCTAATACAAGTTTTATTCTTATTTCTCCTTTCCAAGTTTACAAAGTATTTATTATTTCTTTCACCTTGCTCATGCCATTGTGCTCTTGACCTTATTATAATTCCTTCCGTTATTTTATTATAGCATTCCTCCAATTCATTCTTGATCTTTTCATATTTTTCTAAGTTTTCATGACTCGGATTACTACTGATGGCACATTCCATTTCTTTTACTTCTTTTTCTAATGAAAGGTATCTATCTTTAAATCTTCTATTCTTTTCTTTAGAATAAGTAATTGTAAACTTCCTAATGCTATATTTCAGATACTCCCATTTACCTCGTGCATCTAGCTCTGAGTGATCTAACTCCTGCTTTGTTGTAACAATATACTCCTTCATCTTGTTTATATAATTTATATCTTTGATAAGTGAACAATTAAATTTCCAGAAGGAAGGCCCATGTTTATCAGTGTTCAGTGACCTAAGTGCCAGATGTACAGCTGAATGATCCGAGCCAACACTGGGTATAATATCACAGTGTGAAATATAGGGTTGCAGAGACGATGACACTAAAAAGAAATCTAATCTCCGTTGTGTAAGTGGACATAATCGTCTCCAGGTGAATTTTTTAACTTTTGGGTTTCGAACTCTCCAGATATCACATATATTTAATAATTCCATAGTCCTCTTAATCATGTCGACTGTTTTTGACCTAAGCGTAAAATTACCTCCATCAGCATCCTCATCAGAAAAGCAAAAATTAAAGTCCCCACCCCAAATTATCTTAGTATTTTCGTCGGGCTGAAAATTATCATTTATTATATTATAAATATTCTCGTAACATAATAATTGCTCAGTCTCACTGTTAGGACCATAAACGTTAATCAGCAAAAAGTGTGACCCTTGAATGATACAATATAGCATGACAAATCTTCCTGCATCGTCCACTTTACTATCCAACAATGTGAATTCTAGTTTTGACCCAATTAAGGTTAATGTTCCCCTGGCCTGATTTGTACCATGGGAAAAGAAACTATGACCCCTCCATTGGTGTTTCCATGCTTGTTCACATTTTGTATCAGAATGGGATTCCTGAATAAAACATATACCTTTATCCAATCCTTGTTTATGACACCAATTAAATAATTTCCTTCTTTTAATATAATTCCTAATCCCATTAGCATTAACACTCAGAATCTTAAAATTCATCACTGATATTTCATTTGTTGAAGTAGAACCTTCTATTATTACAGGAATAAAATATGGTACTTGCACCTATTTCTATAAATCCATAAGTTCATGAATAATTGTAAACACAAAGTTAAATATATGTGTGAATATCTTATTTTCAGCCTACAGAAATATCTTTGTAACCAATTATAAAGGGAAAATGTGATGCTTCCAAACTGGTGAACATGTAGTTTAGATTTAGTGTATTTTATCATTTCACCACTTTTACATTGAGTCGCAAGTATCATATAAACACATAGAAGACACGAACAAGTGACCCAGAACACAAGGTGACATAAATATACATAAGACATACTGTGGTACCTGGTAGCTTGGACCAGTACACCCAAAAATAATATTTTGATAATGATGATAATAATAATTATATTAATACGAAAAGGGAAAGCTATGATCTGTTCAAGGCGTTCTAATATATTCTCATTTCATGTATAAACAATACAAACTTCCAACGCCCTTTCAGATTACTTCATTACCACATCCAGCTGATCTCCATACTTGACCCTAAACACTTTATTATCCCTCCCTTTGACAAACACCTTCCCATCCCACGTCCATGCATCAGAGACACGTTGATCCTTTTTTACTCTATTAAACATTTTTTGCATTTCAGCACACATATCATCAACTATGATTATTCCGCTATTTTTCAACTGCTTCCTGGCTTTCAATACAGAAAGCTTTTCATCCCTAGACATAAATTTTACAATAATAGCCCTGTCGGAGTCATGTCGATGTGTCCCCACCCTATGTGCCACATCTATAGATCTTTCTTCTACCTTTACATTCAATTTATTTTATTCAAAATAAAAAAAAAAATCAAAATAAACATTTAAAAACTTAATTCTTCTGAATGCATGATTATTTTCCTCTTCATTCATAGCAAATGCAATTTTTCTTATATCATAGTTTAAACATTTCAACAGCTGGTGTAAGGCTCTTGTGAACCTATGATAGCAAGTCCTATTTACTAAGAAAAACATTTAAGCAGTCATGTAAATGTAACCGTCTGCATATAAAAACATCTTAAAAGGCAAGGGTTTGGACAAAAATAAGACATCATATTGTATCTTCTGTCAGCTTAGGAAATAATCAGTCATTATTGGTGATGTTAAGTTTTGACTTTGACCTTCCTGACCTTGACCCTGACCCTCCTATGTTGACCTTCTACTTACCTAAGACCTGGGGGTGTTGTATCTGCTGTGGAGCCATGGAGCCTGTCTGTTGATCACCTGGATGTGATCCTGCTGGTACCATGGGCCCCATCACACGTGTACCTGGAGGTACCTGCATAACCTGAGATGATGCATACCAGGATGAGAAAGTCTTGTGTACTTTTAGAAACACACCATTTTACATGTCCAATCTTAAAAAATAATTATATAGAAATAAAATAACTTTCTATAACCCAATTTTTTTAAAAATTTATCATGTGCGTTGGGACAGTTAACTATATTAATGTCTTGGCTTCATTGTGGAAAATATACTACACAACAAAATCTCTTAAGAATTTTTCTAAAGATTTTTCTTCTATAGTTTCCTAATACCTTATGTACAGCACTGAAGCTTTAATATTATAACACATCATGAGTAAAATGGATAACCAATGAAACTATAGCAGCAACTTGTCAAGGAAATGTTAATTTTATGTATTTAAATATTGGTTTAGAAAACTGAACACTAATAAATATGTGGTATAACTTGGTAGTGCCACTCAACCATTATCAAGCAACTCCTCTACAGTAAAGCCTGCTTTGGCTCATGAAGTGTCAAGAATATTTTGACTGACAGATCCGCAAAAACAAGGGACCTGTAGGTCAAAGCCCTCAGGTGAAACTGATTCTGTTAATATGTGTGTAAAATCCTAGTGGTTGTGTTAACTGTGCACTTTCATTGACTACATGAAAGATGGAGGAGCCCCTCATGATCGCAAACATATACTTGTAAAAGTATCTGTATTTCAACTAAGTGCATGTAATATGCATGTAAATATATCCACTTGGAACAAACAAAACCCTGCAAATTATAGAATAACAGATAAGCTAAAGCATAATAATACAAATTTATTTACTGAAATTAAATGCTGTAAAAAACTTTTCATTTCCAAATGTTCATAACCTATATTTGAAAAGCAAGTTAAAACAAGCCAAT